>OX335675.1:0-10000000 GCA_946894065.1 Acleris literana
CAAGAACGAGGCTTGTCCCTCATCCTTGGCCTTGGCGATCGCCACCTGGAGGGCCTTCTTTGCCACCTTGAGGGCCTGGTGGAGACCCTCTTCCTCTTGGGGGGTGTGCCGCCTACGCCTACAGTGCTGGTAGGCGTGGCGGGCACTATTGCTGGTGATCCGCAGGGCCGCAATCTCTGCGGACCACCAGTACACCCTCTTCCGAGAAGTCAGGCGTTTCGCCCGGGGCATAGCCGCATCGCACACCGCCTGCAGTGCGATGCGGAACCGGACAGCCCTTTCCTCGACTCCGAGGGCGGCGGGTGGGGCAGCACACCAAGCCTCCACCATCGCCGCCTCGTCCGCCTTGGCCCTGTCCAAAAGGGACAGGGACCATTTTGGGAACCCTCCTCCCCTGCTCCCGTTTGCCCTCCCCCCGGGGATGGGCAGTGACTGCACCCCTCCTGTGGAGACCCTCATCCTAATATATAGGTGATCGGAGAGGGTCTCCACGTCCTCCAGGACGCGCCAGTCTTCCACGCGCGCGGCAATGGCAGTGGTCGCGAACGTCACGTCCACGACCGAACCCCCCTGCCGCCGCACGCATGTATTTGCGCCGCCCTGATTCAGAACCTCGAGTCCTGTTGCCACCACCCAATCCCTGAGGACCGCCCCTCGCGGGTCCGTGATGGGGGAACCCCATGCCGAGCTCTTGGCATTGAGGTCCCCCAGGACCATCACTTGTCTCGGAGCAGCCCTCCTGACCACCCCCCCCAGGACTCCCAGGAATTGTTCAAAAGCACGTAGCGGCCTATTGGGGGAGAAGTACACCGCCAATAGTACGGTGTCATTCCCCCACTTGGCCGCCACAAATCCTGGGCCGCCCTCAATCTTCGACAAGGCGGGGAAGTCCCCAACCACCGGCACTACGATAGCCACCATTTCATCCGACGCCCCTACCCAATTAGGTAGAGGGGGGACGAAATAGGGCTCCGCAACAACCGCCACGCCAATCGCCCACTCCGCCATAGTCTGCATGAGCAGATCTTGAGCTCTGGCGGAGTGGTTGGCGTTTATCTGCAGGACCTCTAAATGCCGGTGTGCTGGCATTTAGTGGTCCATGCGGTTGTCCTCTGCTAGCCGGCCAGCGGCTACCTCTGTGTGGGAAGGGGGAGGCTGAGGACGACGGGGGGGTCGCGTCCTTAGGTCCCTACCTCTAGTTTCCGGGGGGAAACAACTATCTCCCCCCATAGAGTGGTCAGCTGGAAGTTTTGCATGGGCGCACACCACGCACCATGCCTTTTCTTCCCAGCATTCTCTTGCTATGTGCCCCTCCCTGCTGCACCGGTAGCAGGATTTTGACCGGTCAACGCTGGAGGGGCATGTCTCTCGTGTGTGACCAACACCCATGCATCTGTAGCACCGCATAGGTGCTGGTCCGATCCTATTGATCTTGGCGGACGCCCAACCCACCTTGATCCGCCCTATCGCCAGGAGGGCTTTGGCCACCCGCACTGGGCACTGGATCAAAACAGATCCAGTTCCGTCGTACAGGGGGCGAATGCCCCCTACCTTTATTTGGGCCTGGTCACAGGCTCCTGCATTGGCAACGGCCAGCGCCACGGACTCCTTTGTCGCCGACTCATCTAGGCCGGCGATTTGGAGTCCGGTCTTTTTTGTTACGCGGCTCACGTCGGCCACGTCACCTACAATCTGCTGCAGTTTAGCAGCAAGATTATCAGCCGCATTCTCCTGGTCCTCTCCGGGGACTTCGATTACACGGGCCCCCGTCATAGAGGACCTGACCTTTACATGCTGCAGGCCCACTTCCTCCAAGCTCAGGGCGTTGATCGCCCTGGCCATAGTGGCCTGTAGCGTGGTGGTGTTGGTGGCATCCTTTTTTAATGAAACCACCACCGCCGCCGTCCTTGGAACGGCCAGCGCCCTCACCTTAGGCGCTGCCGTCTTTTTCTTGGGTGGCGCTTTGGGCGCTCTTGTCGAGGGGGCAGGCTTGGCCTTCGCCGTGCCCTTCCCCTTCCCTTTCCCCTTCTTTACCACATCCACCCAGGATTCCTTAGGTGGACGTGGCGTTTGGGTCGAGGGGCATGATCCTCCTTCCGACGACCGAGCAACTCTCGGGGCGGCTCGCGGGGCCGGGACTGGAGCTTGGCGGGCGGGGGCAACTGCCTTTTTGGCAGTCTTGGCCTTTTGCGGCCTCCCGTCCCCCAGTCTTGCTACTGCCTCAGGCTGAGTAGTCCTCACCTTAGGTGGGGCAGGCGAAGCAGTCCTCATCCTAGGTGGGGCAGGTGAGACCGTCCTCACTTTGGGAAGGGCTGGCACAGCCGATCCCACCACCCTCCTATCAGCCGCCAACGGGGGGCGGAAAATCGGCTCAGGCGGCAGGCGCCTGTTCACCTCCTCAAGGCGGGCATTGATCATGCCCCCCAAGGAGACGAACAGTTCCTTCTTTAGTTCTCCGATCGCCTCCGCCAGGTCCGCAGCAGAAAACTGCAAGGACGCTTTGGGTGGCGGGGCCGGAGACGCCGGAATCTCCCGCTCCGAGAACGCAGTCCGGAGCGCCTTCAGTTCCGCCAAGCAGTGAGTGAGTTGCTCCCGCATCCTCTTATTGTCCGCTTTAAGGATGCGGATCTCCTCACTTTCCGACTTGGCGGCCTCGACGTCGTCCATCGAGTCTAAAATCGTGTGGCAGGCACGATTCATCGCGCCCCACACATCTCCCTTCAAATTACCGGATCTTCGGGCCCCCTCTAAAATCTCCCTCGCTGCCTGTCGGGTTGCCTCGATTGGATCTGAAAACCGCAGAAATTCTATCGGGCTTTCCCGGCGCGAGGGGGAGGTTGGTGATCGCGAACGCGAGCGCACCTTTCCTCCCTTTTTCCCTCCATTCGTTCCCTTAACCTCCTTCCCCCCCTTGGGGCGGAGCTCAGGAAAGTCCTTTCGGTATGCGGCGGCAGCGTCCGCTTCTTCCTCGAACTGATAAATGTCCGACTCTTGTAGCTTGGCCCTTGCTGCAGCCAACCCCGCATATGCCCCCTTGGGCTTTCCTCTACGGGCGGAGTTGATCTTTGGCCCGTACACGTGCCTTAGATCACCCTCCTCATCATCCTCATGACCCCTCTTAGAGGCATGAGGGACCCTCTCATAAACATCTAACGAGTCCTCCGACTCACACCCAGAGGTGAGGATTTCTCCCCCTTCCTCCAGTGGATCCCCCCCTTTCTCAGTGTCAGAAGCCATACTGACCCCTTCCACCTAATTCCCAAATTTGGTCTAAATCCGACTACTACGATCAAAACTAAGACCTAACCTAACCTTGAAATGGTCAAGTGCGAGTCGGATTTAGACTTTCCCATATAAAACCCGATTTAGCGCCTGAAATTTTCCTCTGAGCAATCAGAGAAAAAGTTTGCCGCTTTTTTCGGGCCACTTCCCGAGGTCGTAGCGACCTAGAAAAATGACCAAAAAATAGAAGATTTTTTGGTCTATTTTCTAATACGTCTTGTATTCACCAAAGATGAATAGGTTAAAAGAAATTAACAAAAAACTAAAAAGGTAAAATTTTGAAAAAAGTGAAGTCCAAGAAATTGATCCCTCTCCTCACTAGTAGGTCAATAACTCTTGACTCAAAAATCACAGAGTCTTGGATCTTTCACGAAGATTTAGAAAACAAAATTTACTACACCTACAAAAAGTTTCAAAAAGATACGAGAAGCGCAACTTTTTTAAAACTACCCCCAAACTGAAGGGACTAGAAAAATCCTTCCGAAAATTTTGAGCAAAAACTCACAATTTCCGAAATTTTATAATTCTAGTCTCCTTAAACCGAAATAAACGGGACCGACTCTATAGTTTGCGGAACCGTTGCCGCTATACCCGCCCAAAAAATGGGCAATTAAGGATGTTGGCAACCCCGACAAAACTATTTTTGAAAAATGTAAACAAACCCAAAATTTATAAAAAATTAAGGGCAAAAATTTACAATTTTCAAAAACCTAAAAAACCAAAACAAAAAATTCGACAATCTTGCCACCCTTTCCACGCGAAAGTCGACTATTGCCGCTACCTCCCAGCCCTAAAAAGGGCTCGGTACGACAACGGCAACAATTTTATTTCTGCGTTAGAAAAAGGTAAACAAACCGACGAAAACCAACCAAGTGCAAAAACCAAAAAACCGAATAACAAAGCCAAATCAACGTGTAATGCAGGATCAAAAACCGAAAACGAATGCCAAAAAAATGTAGTATTATGGTTCCGAAAATCGCAATAATCCGTGCAAGCACCTCCAAAATAGACCTCAACCTAACCTAACCTAACCTAACCTAACCTAACCTAACCTAACCTAACCTAACCTAACCTAACCTAACCTAACCTAACCTAACCTAACCTAACCTAACCTAACCTAACCTAACCTAACCTAACCTAACCTAACCTAACCTAACCTAACCTAACCTAACCTAACCTAACCTAACCTAACCTAACCTAACCTAACCTAACCTAACCTAACCTAACCTAACCTAACCTAACCTAACCTAACCTAACCTAACCTAACCTAACCTAACCTAACCTAACCTAACCTAACCTAACCTAACCTAACCTAACCTAACCTAACCTAACCTAACCTAACCTAACCTAACCTAACCTAACCTAACCTAACCTAACCTAACCTAACCTAACCTAACCTAACCTAACCTAACCTAACCTAACCTAACCTAACCTAACCTAACCTAACCTAACCTAACCTAACCTAACCTAACCTAACCTAACCTAACCTAACCTAACCTAACCTAACCTAACCTAACCTAACCTAACCTAACCTAACCTAACCTAACCTAACCTAACCTAACCTAACCTAACCTAACCTAACCTAACCTAACCTAACCTAACCTAACCTAACCTAACCTAACCTAACCTAACCTAACCTAACCTAACCTAACCTAACCTAACCTAACCTAACCTAACCTAACCTAACCTAACCTAACCTAACCTAACCTAACCTAACCTTTTTTTTTTTTTTTTTTTTTTTGCAAGGTGAAAAATGCTTTACGCATTTCCCCCGCCATGGGAGTGACGGGGGGGTATGTGGGACTCACATCCCCTCCCCTTCTCCGAGCGAGAAGGAGTAGGGGAGTGTTACCCACTAAAAAACACCTTGGCGTACCCTCAAACCGGTTTGGTTGGACGCCGTGGAACCCGCGATTGGCATTCCCCACGACGTCGTCCGGCTGCCCCAGCCATTGCCGGGGCTCCCCGCGCCAAAGGGGAGAAGGGCCGAGCACGCGTGGCCCCCCTCCCAGACCGCTGAGTGACTTGCCTACAGCAGGCAGGGGACTCCCATCCCCCACCTGCAGCCACTAAGGGTTGAGGCGCGCGGCAAAACGCCGCCGCCTCAACCCCTGCCGTCTGCGCCGGAGCGGATGCGCGAGAGGAGACTCCTCGCGCTCCCGCTCCGCGGCCTCCTTCTGCGAGATAACCGTCTCGCAAAAAGAGGCCACAGCCTCCCAAGACCTCTCGCTGCAGAGCATTGCCGAGACAATGCTGTAGAGCGAGAGGTCCTCCCGCTGTATAGCGAGTGCCATGGCGCCGCGCTCCGAACTCCAACGGCTGCACACCTCAAAGGTGTGCCGAGCCGTGTCGTCCGGATCGCCGCACTCATGGCACTGCGGGGTAGGCTCCCTCCCAATTTTGTGCAGGTAATGACCGAAACACCCATGTCCGGTCATTACCTGCACAAGCCGGAACGACGTAGCGCCGACTGCCCTCTCTAACCACAGGTCAACCGACGGGAGGATCGCCCCTATAGTACGAGTACCATAGGGGGAGTCCTCCAGGTCGGCCTTCCATCGTTCCCGCAGTCGACGCTCCGTCATTCGGCGCGTCTCCTCTACCTCCTCAGGGTCCGGGCGTTCACCCCTCGCCCGGGCCCTAGACCTAACCCTATAGGTCTCCGCCTGCACCTCTGCATCCAATTCCCAGGGCGGGGTGCAGGCGAGGAGGCAGGCCGCTGCGTGGGCCACGGTTACGTAGGCCCTCACCATCCGGAGGGCCACAACCCTCTGGGGCCTCCGCAGCAGGGCCCTGTTCCGGGCGGACAGCTTGTCCGCCCAGATTGGGGCCCCGTAGAGGGCCATGCTCCTTGTCACGCCGGCGTATAAACGCCGGCATAAGGAGCCTGGCCCACCCACATTGGGCAATAGCCGCCCCAGTGCCGAGGCGGCACCCACTATTCGGGGAGCAAGTTTGGAGAAATGCTCCCCGAAATCCCATTTGCGGTCCAATATTAGCCCCAGATATTTTATATGGGGCTTAATTATGACCGCCTCCCCCCCCAGGGTGAGCGCCGCGCCCGCCGGCAGCCTCCACCCTCGCCCCCCGAAGACTATGCCCTCAGTCTTCGGGAGGGCCACCTTTAATCCGAGCCGCTCAATGCGATGAATCGCCAGCTCGGCCGCCACCTCCGCCCTCCTTGAGGTCTCCCTCAGGTTGCTTCCGCGCGCAGCCACCATCGTGTCGTCCGCATAACAGATTGTGACTGTGCGCGGAAGCAATTCCCCCCTGATGGCCCAGTCGTACCCCAGGTTCCAAAGAAGTGGACCGAGAACGGAACCCTGGGGTACGCCGCAGGCCATCCTCCTTTCCCCCCGTCGACCCTCCTTGCCCTCATAGAGCACTACCCTCTCGGTAAGGTAGTGCTCTATGACCCGCCGCAGGTAGTGAGGCACTTCGTGATACCGAAGTGCCTCACTTATCACCTCATAGGGGAGGGTGCCGAAGGCATTGGCGATGTCTAAAGACACCGCCACGACACCCTCTCCCCTGCCCGACGCGTCTTCACAGAAGTCCCTTAAGGACTTCAGCGCGTCGAGCGTAGACCGCCCCTCCCGGAACCCGAACTGTCTCTCCGAGACGTTCGGGCCGGCGGTCTCCAGGTGCTGCAGGATCCGGGAGGCCAGGATACGTTCGAACATCTTCCCGGCCTCATCCAGCAGCACGATGGGGCGGTAGGCGGACGGGCAGTCGGGGGGTCGACCCTCTTTACGGAGGAGGCAGACCCTCCCCTCCTTCCATATCCTCGGGAACCTTCCCTCCCTCAGGCAGTCATCCATGATCTGCCTGAGGCGGTTCCCGAGATGTTTCAGACTGATGAAGAGGACGCGACCGGGGACTCCATCGGGGCCCGGGGCTTTTTTACAGCCCCGGAGTCGGTCCTCTACCCTCTCGAACTCGTCATCGCTAATTGGCGCAATGACGAGTTCGGTATCCGGCTCCTCCACAGGCTCAGCCATCGATGGAGGGGTGATCGCAGGGGCTGGAGGGAACAGCCCCTCGATGACCCTCTGCAGTAAGGCGGGTTCAAGGGAGTCCATGGGGGGGGCAGTGCGCATCTTGTTGCGCACTACCCTGTAGGGCCGCCCCCATGGGTCCTTATCCAGGGTGGCCAAGAACGAGGCTTGTCCCTCATCCTTGGCCTTGGCGATCGCCACCTGGAGGGCCTTCTTTGCCACCTTGAGGGCCTGGTGGAGACCCTCTTCCTCTTGGGGGGTGTGCCGCCTACGCCTACAGTGCTGGTAGGCGTGGCGGGCACTATTGCTGGTGATCCGCAGGGCCGCAATCTCTGCGGACCACCAGTACACCCTCTTCCGAGAAGTCAGGCGTTTCGCCCGGGGCATAGCCGCATCGCACACCGCCTGCAGTGCGATGCGGAACCGGACGGCCCTTTCCTCGACTCCGAGGGCGGCGGGTGGGGCAGCACACCAAGCCTCCACCATCGCCGCCTCGTCCGCCTTGGCCCTGTCCAAAAGGGACAGGGACCATTTTGGGAACCCTCCTCCCCTGCTCCCGTTTGCCCTCCCCCCGGGGATGGGCAGTGACTGCACCCCTCCTGTGGCGACCCTCATCCTAATATATAGGTGATCGGAGAGGGTCTCCACGTCCTCCAGGACGCGCCAGTCTTCCACGCGCGCGGCAATGGCAGTGGTCGCGAACGTCACGTCCACGACCGAACCCCCCTGCCGCCGCACGCATGTATTTGCGCCGCCCTGATTCAGAACCTCGAGTCCTGTTGCCACCACCCAATCCCTGAGGACCGCCCCTCGCGGGTCCGTGATGGGGGAACCCCATGCCGAGCTCTTGGCATTGAGGTCCCCCAGGACCATCACTTGTCTCGGAGCAGCCCTCCTGACCACCCCCCCCAGGACTCCCAGGAATTGTTCAAAATCACGTAGCGGCCTATTGGGGGAGAAGTACACCGCCAATAGTACGGTGTCATTCCCCCACTTGGCCGCCACAAATCCTGGGCCGCCCTCAATCTTCGACAAGGCGGGGAAGTCCCCAACCACCGGCACTACGATAGCCACCATTTCATCCGACGCCCCTACCCAATTAGGTAGAGGGGGGACGAAATAGGGCTCCGCAACAACCGCCACGCCAATCGCCCACTCCGCCATAGTCTGCATGAGCAGATCTTGAGCTCTGGCGGAGTGGTTGGCGTTTATCTGCAGGACCTCTAAATGCCGGTGTGCTGGCATTTAGTGGTCCATGCGGTTGTCCTCTGCTAGCCGGCCAGCGGCTACCTCTGTGTGGGAAGGGGGAGGCTGAGGACGACGGGGGGGTCGCGTCCTTAGGTCCCTACCTCTAGTTTCCGGGGGGAAACAACTATCTCCCCCCATAGAGTGGTCAGCTGGAAGTTTTGCATGGGCGCACACCACGCACCATGCCTTTTCTTCCCAGCATTCTCTTGCTATGTGCCCCTCCCTGCTGCACCGGTAGCAGGATTTTGACCGGTCAACGCTGGAGGGGCATGTCTCTCGTGTGTGACCAACACCCATGCATCTGTAGCACCGCATAGGTGCTGGTCCGATCCTATTGATCTTGGCGGACGCCCAACCCACCTTGATCCGCCCTATCGCCAGGAGGGCTTTGGCCACCCGCACTGGGCACTGGATCAAAACAGATCCAGTTCCGTCGTACAGGGGGCGAATGCCCCCTACCTTTATTTGGGCCTGGTCACAGGCTCCTGCATTGGCAACGGCCAGCGCCACGGACTCCTTTGTCGCCGACTCATCTAGGCCGGCGATTTGGAGTCCGGTCTTTTTTGTTACGCGGCTCACGTCGGCCACGTCACCTACAATCTGCTGCAGTTTAGCAGCAAGATTATCAGCCGCATTCTCCTGGTCCTCTCCGGGGACTTCGATTACACGGGCTCCCGTCATAGAGGACCTGACCTTTACATGCTGCAGGCCCACTTCCTCCAAGCTCAGGGCGTTGATCGCCCTGGCCATAGTGGCCTGTAGCGTGGTGGTGTTGGTGGCATCCTTTTTTAATGAAACCACCACCGCCGCCGTCCTTGGAACGGCCAGCGCCCTCACCTTAGGCGCTGCCGTCTTTTTCTTGGGTGGCGCTTTGGGCGCTCTTGTCGAGGGGGCAGGCTTGGCCTTCGCCGTGCCCTTCCCCTTCCCTTTCCCCTTCTTTACCACATCCACCCAGGATTCCTTAGGTGGACGTGGCGTTTGGGTCGAGGGGCATGATCCTCCTTCCGACGACCGAGCAACTCTCGGGGCGGCTCGCGGGGCCGGGACTGGAGCTTGGCGGGCGGGGGCAACTGCCTTTTTGGCAGTCTTGGCCTTTTGCGGCCTCCCGTCCCCCAGTCTTGCTACTGCCTCAGGCTGAGTAGTCCTCACCTTAGGTGGGGCAGGCGAAGCAGTCCTCATCCTAGGTGGGGCAGGTGAGACCGTCCTCACCTTGGGAAGGGCTGGCACAGCCGATCCCACCACCCTCCTATCAGCCGCCAACGGGGGGCGGAAAATCGGCTCAGGCGGCAGGCGCCTGTTCACCTCCTCAAGGCGGGCATTGATCATGCCCCCCAAGGAGACGAACAGTTCCTTCTTTAGTTCTCCGATCGCCTCCGCCAGGTCCGCAGCAGAAAACTGCAAGGACGCTTTGGGTGGCGGGGCCGGAGACGCCGGAATCTCCCGCTCCGAGAACGCAGTCCGGAGCGCCTTCAGTTCCGCCAAGCAGTGAGTGAGTTGCTCCCGCATCCTCTTATTGTCCGCTTTAAGGATGCGGATCTCCTCACTTTCCGACTTGGCGGCCTCGACGTCGTCCATCGAGTCTAAAATCGTGTGGCAGGCACGATTCATCGCGCCCCACACATCTCCCTTCAAATTACCGGATCTTCGGGCCCCCTCTAAAATCTCCCTCGCTGCCTGTCGGGTTGCCTCGATTGGATCTGAAAACCGCAGAAATTCTATCGGGCTTTCCCGGCGCGAGGGGGAGGTTGGTGATCGCGAACGCGAGCGCACCTTTCCTCCCTTTTTCCCTCCATTCGTTCCCTTAACCTCCTTCCCCCCCTTGGGGCGGAGCTCAGGAAAGTCCTTTCGGTATGCGGCGGCAGCGTCCGCTTCTTCCTCGAACTGATAAATGTCCGGCTCTTGTAGCTTGGCCCTTGCTGCAGCCAACCCCGCATATGCCCCCTTGGGCTTTCCTCTACGGGCGGAGTTGATCTTTGGCCCGTACACGTGCCTTAGATCACCCTCCTCATCATCCTCATGACCCCTCTTAGAGGCATGAGGGACCCTCTCATAAACATCTAACGAGTCCTCCGACTCACACCCAGAGGTGAGGATTTCTCCCCCTTCCTCCAGTGGATCCCCCCCTTTCTCAGTGTCAGAAGCCATACTGACCCCTTCCACCTAATCACCAAATTTGGTCTAAATCCGACTACTACGATCAAAACTAAGACCTAACCTAACCTTGAAATGGTCAAGTGCGAGTCGGATTTAGACTTTCCCATATAAAACCCGATTTAGCGCCTGAAATTTTCCTCTGAGCAATCAGAGAAAAAGTTTGCCGCTTTTTTCGGGCCACTTCCCGAGGTCGTAGCGACCTAGAAAAATGACCAAAAAATAGAAGATTTTTTGGTCTATTTTCTAATACGTCTAGTATTCACCAAAGATGAATAGGTTAAAAGAAATTAACAAAAAACTAAAAAGGTAAAATTTTGAAAAAAGTGAAGTCCAAGAAATTGATCCCTCTCCTCACTAGTAGGTCAATAACTCTTGACTCAAAAATCACAGAGTCTTGGATCTTTCACGAAGATTTAAAAAACAAAATTTACTACACCTACAAAAAGTTTCAAAAAGATACGAGAAGCGCAACTTTTTTAAAACTACCCCCAAACTGAAGGGACTAGAAAAATCCTTCCGAAAATTTTGAGCAAAAACTCACAATTTCCGAAATTTTATAATTCTACTCTCCTTAAACCGAAATAAACGGGACCGACTCTATAGTTTGCGGAACCGTTGCCGCTATACCCGCCCAAAAAATGGGCAATTAAGGATGTTGGCAACCCCGACAAAACTATTTTTGAAAAATGTAAACAAACCCAAAATTTATAAAAAATTAAGGGCAAAAATTTACAATTTTCAAAAACCTAAAAAACCAAAACAAAAAATTCGACAATCTTGCCACCCTTTCCACGCGAAAGTCGACTATTGCCGCTACCTCCCAGCCCTAAAAAGGGCTCGGTACGACAACGGCAACAATTTTATTTCTGCGTTAGAAAAAGGTAAACAAACCGACGAAAACCAACCAAGTGCAAAAACCAAAAAACCGAATAACAAAGCCAAATCAACGTGTAATGCAGGATCAAAAACCGAAAACGAATGCCAAAAAAATGTAGTATTATGGTTCCGAAAATCGCAATAATCCGTGCAAGCACCTCCAAAATAGACCTCAACCTAACCTAACCTAACCTAACCTAACCTAACCTAACCTAACCTAACCTAACCTAACCTAACCTAACCTAACCTAACCTAACCTAACCTAACCTAACCTAACCTAACCTAACCTAACCTAACCTAACCTTTTTTTTTTTTTTTTTTTTTTTTTTTTTGACAGGGTGGAAAATGCTTTATGCATTCCCCTCACCATGGGAGTGGCGAGGGGATATGTGGGACTCACCCCGTCACCCCCCCTCCGAATGAGAGGGGGCATCGGAGCGCAACCCACTAAAAACCACCCTGGCGTACCCCCCTGCCGGATTGGCAAGACGCCGTGGAACCCGCTAAAGCTTTCTCCACGACGTCTACCGGCCGCCCCAGCCATTTGCCGGGGCTTCCCGCGTCGAGGGAGAGAGAGGCCGAGTACGCGTGGCCCCTCTCCCAGACCGCCCAGTGGCTAGCCTACGGCGGGCGAGGGACTCCCATCCCCCACCCGCAGCCACTAAGGGTTGAGGCGAGCGGCAAAACGCCGCCGCCTCACCCCCCGCCGTCTACGCCGGAGCGGATGCGCGTGAGGAGACTCCTCGCGCTCACGCTCCGAGGCCTCCTTCTGCGAGATGACACACTCGCAGAAGGAGGCCACAGCCCTCCAGGACCCGTCGCTGCACAGCATTGCAGACACAACGCTGTGCAGGGAGAGGTCCTGTCGCCCTATGGCTAGTGCCATAGTGCGGCGCTCCGCACTCCACCGGCTGCACACCTCGAGGGTGTGCTGAGCCGTGTCGTCCGGATCGCCGCACTCATGGCACTGCGGACCGGGCTCCCTCCCAATGTTGTGCAGGTAATGACCGAAGCATCCGTGTCCGGTCAATACCTGCACAAGCCGGTATGATGTAGCACCGACTGCCCTCCCCAACCAGGTGTCAAGCGACGGGAGAACCTAACCTAACCTAACCTAACCTAACCTAACCTAACCTAACCTAACCTAACCTAACCTAACCTAACCTAACCTAACCTAACCTAACCTAACCTAACCTAACCTAACCTAACCTAACCTAACCTAACCTAACCTAACCTAACCTAACCTAACCTAACCTAACCTAACCTAACCTAACCTAACCTTTTTTTTTTTTTTTTTTTTTTTTTTTTTTTTTTTTTTTTTTTTTTTTTTTTGACAGGGTGGAAAATGCTTTATGCATTCCCCTCACCATGGGAGTGGCGAGGGGATATGTGGGACTCACCCCGTCACCCCCCCTCCGAATGAGAGGGGGCATCGGAGCGCAACCCACTAAAAACCACCCTGGCGTACCCCCCTGCCGGATTGGCAAGACGCCGTGGAACCCGCCAAAGCTTTCTCCACGACGTCTACCGGCCGCCCCAGCCATTTGCCGGGGCTTCCCGCGTCGAGGGAGAGAGAGGCCGAGTACGCGTGGCCCCTCTCCCAGACCGCCCAGTGGCTAGCCTACGGCGGGCGAGGGACTCCCATCCCCCACCCGCAGCCACTAAGGGTTGAGGCGAGCGGCAAAACGCCGCCGCCTCACCCCCCGCCGTCTACGCCGGAGCGGATGCGCGTGAGGAGACTCCTCGCGCTCACGCTCCGAGGCCTCCTTCTGCGAGATGACACACTCGCAGAAGGAGGCCACAGCCCTCCAGGACCCGTCGCTGCACAGCATTGCAGACACAACGCTGTGCAGGGAGAGGTCCTGTCGCCCTATGGCTAGCGCCATAGTGCGGCGCTCCGCACTCCACCGGCTGCACACCTCGAGGGTGTGCTGAGCCGTGTCGTCCGGATCGCCGCACTCATGGCACTGCGGACCGGGCTCCCTCCCAATGTTGTGCAGGTAATGACCGAAGCATCCGTGTCCGGTCAATACCTGCACAAGCCGGTATGATGTAGCACCGACTGCCCTCCCCAACCAGGTGTCAAGCGACGGGAGGATCGCCCCTATGGTCCGGGTTCCATAGGGGGCGTCCTCCAGGTTCGCCTTCCACCTGTCCCGCAGTCGGCGCTCCATCATCCGGCGCGTCTCCTCAACCTCCTCAGGGTCGTGGCGTTCTCCCCTCGCCCGGGCCCTGGACCTAACTGCATAGGTCTCTGCCTGCACCTCTGCGTCCAACTCCCAGGGCGGGGTGCAGGCGAGGAGGCAGGCCGCGGCGTGGGCCACCGTCATGTAGGCCCTCACAATTCGGAGGGCCACCACCCGCTGTGGCCTCTGTAGCAGGGCCCTGTTCCGGGCGGACAGCTTGTCCGCCCAGATGGGGGCCCCGTACAAAGCCATGCTCCTTGTAACGCCGGCATATAGCCGGCGGCACAAGGAGCCCGGCCCACCCACGTTCGGCAGAAGCCGACCCAGCGCCGACGCGGCGCCCACAATTCGGGGAGCCAACTGTGAAAAGTGCTCCCCGAAATTCCAGCGTCGGTCCAGGACAAGCCCCAGATATTTTATATGGGGCTTGATCGGGACCGACTCCCCCCCCAAGGTGAGCGCCGCGTCAGCTGGCAGCCTCCACCCCCGCCCCCCGAAGACTATCGCCTCAGTCTTCGGGAGGGCCACCCTCAGGCCGAGCCGACCAATCCGGTAAATGGTCAGCTCGGCCGCCGCTTCCGCCCGGCACAGCGCCTCCCTCATGTCGGTCCCACGCACGGCCACCATGGTGTCATCTGCATAGCAGATGGTGGCCGTCCGTGGGAGCAACTCCCCCCTGATGGCCCAATCGTACCCCAGGTTCCATAAAAGCGGACCGAGCACGGAACCTTGGGGTACGCCACAGGCCATCTCCGTCGACCCCCGTCGACCGTCCCTCTGCTCATAGAGCACTACCCGCTCGGTGAGGTAGTGCTCTATGATCCGCCGCAGGTAGGGAGGCACTTGATGGTAAATTAGTGCCTCCCTTATCACCCCATAGGGGAGGGTGCCAAACGCGTTGGCGATGTCCAACGACACAGCCACTACACCCTCCCCTCTGCTCGACGCGTACTCACAGAAGTCCCTAAGGGACTTCAGCGCGTCGAGCGTAGACCGCCCTTCCCTAAACCCGAACTGTCTGTCGGAGACGTTCGGGCCGGCGGTCTCCAAATGCTGCTGGATCCTGTAGGCCAGGATCCTCTCCATCATCTTCCCGGCCTCATCCAGCAGCACTATGGGGCGATAGGCAGAAGGACTGTCGGGGGGTCGACCCTCTTTTCGGAGGAGGCAGAGCCTCCCCTCCTTCCACACCCTCGGGAACCGTCCCTCCCTCAGGCAGTCGTCCATCAACTGCCTGAGTCGGTCCCCGAGGTGTTTAAGGGCGATGGGGAGCACCTTACCCGGTACTCCGTCGGGCCCCGGGGCTTTCTTGCAGCCCCGGAGCCGGTCCACCGCCCTATCGAACTCGTCATCGCTTACCGGCGCGATGGCGAGTTCGAGTGGGTCCTCCAAGTCCCCCGGTGGCTCGGTCATCACCGGGGGAGTTATCGAGGGAGCTGCCGGAAACAGTCCCTCGATGACCCTCCTCAGGAGGGGGGGCTCCAAGGAGTCCATGGGGGGGGCGGTGCGCATTTTGTTGCGCACCACCCTGTACGGCCTCCCCCACGGATCCCCGTCCAGCGTGGCCAAGAATGACTCGTGTGCGTCATCCTTGGCCTTCGCTATGGACAGGACGAGGGCCCCCTTAGCTTCTTTGAGGGCCTCGTAGAGCCCCTCCTCCTCCTCGGCGGTGTGCCGCCTGCGCCTACAGTGTTGGTAGGCGCGGCGGGCACTGTTACTGGTGGTCCGCAGGGCCGCAATATCTGCGGACCACCAGTATACCTTCCTCCGGGCAAAAAGGCGCCTCGCCCGGGGCATGGCGGCTCCGCAGACGGCCTGTAACGCCGAGCGGAACCGGCTGGCCCTCTCCTCCAGACCCAAGGCGGCGGGTGGGGCAGCACACCATGCCTCCACCATCGCCGCCTCGTCCGCCTTGGCCCTGTCCAGAAGGGACAGGGACCACTTGGGGAACTCCTCCGCCCCCCCTCTACGCCCCCCCCCTGGGATGGGTGGCGGCTGGCCCCCTCTTGTGGAGACCCTCAATCTGATGTACAGATGGTCAGAGAGGGTCTCCACGTCCTCCAGGACACGCCAATCCGTTAGGCGTGCGGCAATGGCAGGGGTCGCGAACGTTACGTCCACGATGGACCCCCCCTGCCGCCGCACGCAAGTGTTGGCGCTGCCCTGGTTTAGGACCACTAGGCCCGTTGCCGCCACCCAATCCCTCAGCACACCCCCGCGCGCGTCCGTTATGGGGGAACCCCACGCCGCGCTTTTGGCGTTGAGGTCCCCCAGGACTATTATTTGGCGCGGGGCCGCCCTCCGCACGACCCCCCCCAGGACCCCCAGGAAGACCTCGAAGGCGGCCAGCGGCCTATTGGGGGAGAAGTACACCGCAACAAGTACGGTGTCACTCCCCCATTTGGCCGCCACAAACCCTGGGCCGCCCTCTAACCTGATAAGGGGGGGACCGTTGCCGACCGCCGGCACAACCACGGCAACCCACTCGTCCGTCGACCCTACCCAATTGGGTAGGGGAGGGACGAAGTAGGGCTCCGCCACCACCGCAACGTCAATCGACCACTCCGCCATAGCTTGCATGAGCAAGTCTTGTGCTCTGGCGGAGTGATTGACGTTGACCTGCAGGAGCTCCAAATGGTGTGCTGGCATTTAGAGCTCCATGCGGGTCACTTCGATGGCCCGGCCGGCGGCTGCTTCCGCGGGGGCGTCTGTACTCGGAACGGGGGGGCGGGGCCGCTGCGGCCTCGTCTCCCTTCCCTTCGTTACTGGGGGGAAACAATTCTTCCCCCCCAGCATGTGCTTGGCCGGGAGTTTGGCCTGGTGGCACACGGCACACCACGCCTTCTCCCAGCACTCCCCCATTTTGTGCCCCTCCTTGCTGCACCGGAAGCAATAATTGCTCCGGTCTATTTTGGAGGGGCACAGCTCCCTCGAGTGGCCGACACCGTAGCACTTGAAGCACCTCATCGGTGTCGGCCCCACTGTCGTGACCCTGGCGGAGGCCCAGCCCACCAGGATCCTGCCAGCCTTTTGAAGGGCCACCGCAGCCAGCACCGGGCACTGGACCAAAACTGACCCAGTGCCATCGTAAAGGGCGCGGACGGCCCCCACCTTCACCTGCGCCGGCAGGCACGCTCCCGCCGCGGCGACGGCCTGGGCCACCGACTCCTTCGTGGCCGACTCATCCAGGCCGGCGATTTGGATGCCGGCCATTTTGACGGGGCGGCTCACGTCGGCGTCATCGCCGACTATCCCCTGCAGCTTGGCTGCCAGGGTGTCGGCGATTTCGTGGCCCTTCTCCCCTGGGACCTCAATGACTCGGGAACCCGTCATCGAGGTCCTGACCCTCACGCTCTGCAGGCCTACCTCCGTGAGGCTAAGGCCGTTGATGGCCTTAGCCATGGTGGCCTGCAGAGTGGTGGTGGCTCCCGACTTGAGGGAGATCACCACTGCTGCCGTCTTGGGGACGGACAGCTTCGCGGGTCTGGGCCCGTGCGCCGCCTTCCCGGCCTTCTTGCTAGGGGGAGGGGGGGGGGCCTTGGCTTTCCCCTTTCCCTTCTTCTTCACCACCTGCGACCACGACATCTGCGTGGGCGGAGGTGGCATTTGGCCCGAGGGGCCGGGTCCTCCCTCCGAGGGCCGAACGGCTCTCGGGGCCGGGGCAGCCTTGGCAGCCTTAGCGGGCTTCCTGGCTGCCTGAACAGGGGCAGGGGGTGGAGCCGCCGCCTTCTTGGCCACCTTTGTCTTCGGCTGCCCATCGCCTAGTCTGGCCCTGGCTACTGGCTCGAAAGCTTTTACCGGGGCCGGAGGCGGCGGGGCAGGCCCTGCAACCTTCCGCTGGGGGGGGGCGGGGGCCGCCACAGCGGGCTTTACGGCCCGCTTGTCGTGCGCCAACGGGGGGCGGAGGATGGGCTCCGCCGGGAGGCGCCTGCTCACCTCCTCTATCCTGTCATTGACCATCCTCCCGAGGCTGAGGAACAGGTCTCTCTTCATCTCCTCGATGGCCTCGGTCAGTTCGGCGGTGCCGAACTGCAGGGCGGCTGCAACGGGCGCCGGAGCAGCCGGGATCTCCCGCTCACTGAAGGCGGTGCGGAGCGCCTTCAGTTCCGCCGAGTTGAGAGCGAGTTGCTCCCGCATCCTTTTGTTATCCGCTTTCAGGATGCGGATCTCCTCGCTCTCGGACCTGGCCGCCTCGACCTCGTCCATCGACCCCAGAATGGTGTGGCAGGCCCGGTTCATCCGCCCCCATACCTCCCCCTTCAGGTTGCCGGATACCCTAGCGGCCTCGAGGATATCCCTCGCCGCCATACGGGTGGCGTCTATTGGGTCAGCCTCCTGCCGACCCTCTAGGCCATCCATGGGCTCGGGGGAACGCGAGGCCGATCGGGAAAGCGACACCGAGCGCGAGCGCGAGACCGAGCGAGAGCGATTGCCACCCTTGGCACCTTCCCCCTTCCTTCCCCCCTTTCCACCCTTGGGGCGGAGTTCGGGAAAGTCCCTCCTGTACTTGGCGGCAGGATCAGGATCAGCTCCCTCCTCGAAATGAGGCTCGAGCTGATAGAGCTTTGCTCTCAACCTGGCCGCCGCCAAGCCCGCGTAAGCCCCCTTGGGCTTCCCCCTCGCCGCCGAGTTGACCTTAGGCCCCTGAGGAGGCTTGGGGTCATCCGACCTATTTGTGTGCGCCCTTTTGCAGGTCGAAGGGATGAGAATCTCTTCGACCTCAATGACGCTGTCATCCCCGGAGTCGGAACCGGAAGTAGTTCCCCCCCCCTCCGGCGGACCCATTCCTTTTTTTGTAGGCGAGGCCATGCCGGCCCCTCCTACTTGAATACCAAATCTGGTCCAAATCCGACCTCTAAGATCGGAATTTAGACCAAACCTAACTTAAAAGTGGTCAAGTGCGAGTCGGTTTGCTATTTTCCCATACAAACTTGGGTTGAGCGCCTGAAATAGAAAAAATAGCAAAGTGAGGAAAAGTTTGTCCCCACTTTTGACCCACTTGCCGACGTCGCAGGAGGTTGGTTTAAAATCCAAAAGGTAGTGCTAGCTTGCGCCTCGCTACCTAAAATCTAAAAACCTATAAAAGGTTAATAGGTTCAAAGATATTGATTTTACCAACTCAGGTGAAAACCTTAAGTTGGTAAATCAAAAATCTCTGAACACCTTACAAAGGTTAAAGGTGAATAACTTTTGACCTAGAGGTCAAAAAGTAAAAAAGTACAAACAAAAAATTTAAAAAACTAAATTCTCCACCCGTCCCTTGGGGTTTTAAATTTTTACAAGGACTGTAAACAATTCAAAACAACCACCAAACCCAAAAAAGTAAGAAATTATTTTTCAAAACTTTGAGTGAAAACTCGAAGTTTTGAAAAATTGAAATTTCAATACAAAAATAAGAAAAACTAAACAAACACAACGCTATAATTAGCGGAACCGGTGCCGCTACTCCCGCCCAAAAACTGGGCAAGGTGGAATAACGGCAACCCCGACAAAATTACAACGAAAAAATGTAAACAAACCCTAAAACTAAAGAAAAATTACAGTGAATATTTACAAATTGGCAAGGCCAATAATTCAGGAACTTTCGTTCCGAAAATTACTGAACCTAAACCGACAAAACAAACAGAATCTCCGCTATCTCCTAGCCTTGAAAAAGGCTCGAAAAGATAACAGGAAGACAAACGACAAAATATACAAAAACGTAGAAAATCCAACAAAAAATTACCAACCGCAAATGCAAATCAGTCAAAATTAACGCCAAGTCGTGTGTGAAAGAAGAATCGAAAGCAGTATCCAGTAAGCAAAAAAATGTCGTCTTTGGTAACCGAATATCGCATAAATCCCTTCAATAGCACCCGAGAAACAACCTCAACCTAACCTTAACCTAACCTAACCTAACCTAACCTAACCTAACCTAACCTAACCTAACCTAACCTAACCTAACCTAACCTAACCTTTTTTTTTTTTTTTTTTTTTTTTTTTTTTTTTTGACAGGGTGGAAAATGCTTTATGCATTCCCCTCACCATGGGAGTGGCGAGGGGATATGTGGGACTCACCCCGTCACCCCCCCTCCGAACGAGAGGGGGCATCGGAGCGCAACCCACTAAAAACCACCCTGGCGTACCCCCCTGCCGGATTGGCAAGACGCCGTGGAACCCGCCAAAGCTTTCTCCACGACGTCTACCGGCCGCCCCAGCCATTTGCCGGGGCTTCCCGCGTCGAGGGAGAGAGAGGCCGAGTACGCGTGGCCCCTCTCCCAGACCGCCCAGTGGCTAGCCTACGGCGGGCGAGGGACTCCCATCCCCCACCCGCAGCCACTAAGGGTTGAGGCGAGCGGCAAAACGCCGCCGCCTCACCCCCCGCCGTCTACGCCGGAGCGGATGCGCGTGAGGAGACTCCTCGCGCTCACGCTCCGAGGCCTCCTTCTGCGAGATGACACACTCGCAGAAGGAGGCCACAGCCCTCCAGGACCCGTCGCTGCACAGCATTGCAGACACAACGCTGTGCAGGGAGAGGTCCTGTCGCCCTATGGCCAGTGCCATAGTGCGGCGCTCCGCACTCCACCGGCTGCACACCTCGAGGGTGTGCTGAGCCGTGTCGTCCGGATCGCCGCACTCATGGCACTGCGGACCGGGCTCCCTCCCAATGTTGTGCAGGTAATGACCGAAGCATCCGTGTCCGGTCAATACCTGCACAAGCCGGTATGATGTAGCACCGACTGCCCTCCCCAACCAGGTGTCAAGCGACGGGAGGATCGCCCCTATGGTCCGGGTTCCATAGGGGGCGTCCTCCAGGTTCGCCTTCCACCTGTCCCGCAGTCGGCGCTCCATCATCCGGCGCGTCTCCTCAACCTCCTCAGGGTCCGGGCGTTCTCCCCTCGCCCGGGCCCTGGACCTAACTGCATAGGTCTCTGCCTGCACCTCTGCGTCCAACTCCCAGGGCGGGGTGCAGGCGAGGAGGCAGGCCGCGGCGTGGGCCACCGTCATGTAGGCCCTCACAATTCGGAGGGCCACCACCCGCTGTGGCCTCTGTAGCAGGGCCCTGTTCCGGGCGGACAGCTTGTCCGCCCAGATGGGGGCCCCGTACAGAGCCATGCTCCTTGTAACGCCGGCATATAGCCGGCGGCACAAGGAGCCCGGCCCACCCACGTTCGGCAGAAGCCGACCCAGCGCCGACGCGGCGCCCACAATTCGGGGAGCCAACTGTGAAAAGTGCTCCCCGAAATTCCAGCGTCGGTCCAGGACAAGCCCCAGATATTTTATATGGGGCTTGATCGGGACCGACTCCCCCCCCAAGGTGAGCGCCGCGCCCGCTGGCAGCCTCCACCCCCGCCCCCCGAAGACTATCGCCTCAGTCTTCGGGAGGGCCACCCTCAGGCCGAGCCGACCAATCCGGTAAATGGTCAGCTCGGCCGCCGCTTCCGCCCGGCACAGCGCCTCCCTCATGTCGGTCCCACGCACGGCCACCATGGTGTCATCTGCATAGCAGATGGTGGCCGTCCGTGGGAGCAACTCCCCCCTGATGGCCCAATCGTACCCCAGGTTCCATAAAAGCGGACCGAGCACGGAACCTTGGGGTACGCCACAGGCCATCTCCGTCGACCCCCGTCGACCGTCCCTCTGCTCATAGAGCACTACCCGCTCGGTGAGGTAGTGCTCTATGATCCGCCGCAGGTAGGGAGGCACTTGATGGTAAATTAGTGCCTCCCTTATCACCCCATAGGGGAGGGTGCCAAACGCGTTGGCGATGTCCAACGACACCGCCACCACACCCTCCCCTCTGCTCGACGCGTACTCACAGAAGTCCCTAAGGGACTTCAGCGCGTCGAGCGTAGACCGCCCTTCCCTAAACCCGAACTGTCTGTCGGAGACGTTCGGGCCGGCGGTCTCCAAATGCTGCTGGATCCTGTAGGCCAGGATCCTCTCCATCATCTTCCCGGCCTCATCCAGCAGCACTATGGGGCGATAGGCAGAAGGACTGTCGGGGGGTCGACCCTCTTTTCGGAGGAGGCAGAGCCTCCCCTCCTTCCACACCCTCGGGAACCGTCCCTCCCTCAGGCAGTCGTCCATCAACTGCCTGAGTCGGTCCCCGAGGTGTTTAAGGGCGATGGGGAGCACCTTACCCGGTACTCCGTCGGGCCCCGGGGCTTTCTTGCAGCCCCGGAGCCGGTCCACCGCCCTGTCGAACTCGTCATCGCTTACCGGCGCGATGGCGAGTTCGAGTGGGTCCTCCAAGTCCCCCGGTGGCTCGGTCATCACCGGGGGAGTTATCGAGGGAGCTGCCGGAAACAGTCCCTCGATGACCCTCCTCAGGAGGGGGGGCTCCAAGGAGTCCATGGGGGGGGCGGTGCGCATTTTGTTGCGCACCACCCTGTACGGCCTCCCCCACGGATCCCCGTCCAGCGTGGCCAAGAATGACTCGTGTGCGTCATCCTTGGCCTTCGCTATGGACAGGACGAGGGCCCCCTTGGCTTCTTTGAGGGCCTCGTAGAGGCCCTCCTCCTCCTCGGCGGTGTGCCGCCTGCGCCTACAGTGTTGGTAGGCGCGGCGGGCACTGTTACTGGTGGTCCGCAGGGCCGCAATATCTGCGGACCACCAGTATACCTTCCTCCGGGCAAAGAGGCGCCTCGCCCGGGGCATGGCGGCTCCGCAGACGGCCTGTAACGCCGAGCGGAACCGGCTGGCCCTCTCCTCCACACCCAAGGCGGCGGGTGGGGCAGCACACCATGCCTCCACCATCGCCGCCTCGTCCGCCTTGGCCCTGTCCAGGAGGGACAGGGACCACTTGGGGAACTCCTCCGCCCCCCCTCTACGCCCCCCCCCTGGGATGGGTGGCGGCTGGCCCCCTCTTGTGGAGACCCTCAATCTGATGTACAGATGGTCAGAGAGGGTCTCCACGTCCTCCAGGACACGCCAATCTGTTAGGCGTGCGGCAATGGCAGGGGTCGCAAACGTTACGTCCACGATGGACCCCCCCTGCCGCCGCACGCAAGTGTTGGCGGTGCCCTGGTTCATGACCACCAGGCCCGTTGCCGCCACCCAATCCCTCAGCACACCCCCGCGCGCGTCCGTTATTGGGGAACCCCACGCCGCGCTTTTGGCGTTAAGGTCCCCCAGGACCATTACTTGGCGCGGGGCCGCCCTCCGCACGACCCCCCCCAGGACCCCCAGGAAGACTTCGAAGGCAGCCAGCGGCCTATTGGGGGAGAAGTACACCGCAACCAGTACGGTGTCGCTCCCCCACTTGGCCGCCACAAAACCTGGGCCGCCCTCGATCCTCACCAGGGGGGGACCGTTGCCGACCGCCGGCACCACCACGGCAACCCACTCGTCCGTCGACCCTACCCAGTTGGGTAGAGAAGGGACGAAGTAGGGCTCCGCCACCACCGCAACGTCAATCGACCACTCCGCCATAGCTTGCATGAGCAAGTCTTGTGCTCTGGCGGAGTGATTGACGTTGACCTGCAGAAGCTCTAAATGGTGTGCTGGCATTTAGAGCTCCATGCGGGTCACTTCGATGGCCCGGCCGGCGGCTGCTTCCGCGGGGGCGTCTGTACTCGGAACGGGGGGGCGGGGGCGCTGCGGCCTCGTCTCCCTTCCCTTCGTTACTGGGGGGAAACAGTTCTTTCCCCCCAGCATGTGCTTGGCCGGGAGTTTGGCCTGGTGGCACACGGCACACCACGCCTTCTCCCAGCACTCCCCCATTTTGTGCCCCTCCTTGCTGCACCGGAAGCAGTAATTGCTCCGGTCTATTTTGGAGGGGCACAGCTCCCTCGAGTGGCCGACACCGTAGCACTTGAAGCACCTCATCGGTGTCGGCCCCACTGTCGTGACCCTGGCGGAGGCCCAGCCCACCAGGATCCTGCCAGCCTTTTGAAGGGCCACCGCAGCCAGCACCGGGCACTGGACCAAAACTGACCCAGTGCCATCGTAAAGGGCGCGGACGGCCCCCACCTTCACCTGCGCCGGCAGGCACGCTCCCGCCGCGGCGACGGCCTGGGCCACCGACTCCTTCGTGGCCGACTCGTCCAGGCCGGCGATTTGGATGCCGGCCATTTTGACGGGGCGGCTCACGTCGGCGTCATCGCCGACTATCCCCTGCAGCTTGGCTGCCAGGGTGTCGGCGATTTCGTGGCCCTTCTCCCCTGGGACCTCGATGACTCGGGACCCCGTCATCGAGGTCCTGACCCTCACGCTCTGCAGACCTACCTCCATGAGGCTAAGGCCGTTGATGGCCTTAGCCATGGTGGCCTGCAGAGTGGTGGTGGCCCCCGGCTTGAGGGAGACCACCACTGCCGCCGTCTTGGGGACGGACAGCTTCGCGGGTCTGGGCCCGTGCGCCGCCTTCCCGGCCTTCTTGCTAGGGGGAGGGGGGGGGGCCTTGGCTTTCCCCTTCCCCTTCTTCTTCACCACCTGCGACCACGACATCTGCGTGGGCGGAGGTGGCGTTTGGCCCGAGGGGCCGGGTCCTCCCTCCGAGGGCCGAACGGCTCTCGGGGCCGGGGCAGCCTTGGCGGCCTTAGCGGGCTTCCTGGGGGCCTGAACAGGGGCAGGGGGTGAAGCCGCCGCCTTCTTGGCCACCTTGGTCTTCGGCTGCCCATCGCCTAGTCTGGCCCTGGCTACTGGCTCGAGAGCTTTTACCGGGGCCGGAGGCGGCGGGGCAGGCCCTGCAACCTTCCGCTGGGGGGGGGCGGGGGCCGCCACAGCGGGCTTTACGGCCCGCTTGTCGTGCGCCAACGGGGGGCGGAGGATGGGCTCCGCCGGGAGGCGCCTGCTCACCTCCTCTATCCTGTCATTGACCATCCTCCCGAGGCTGAGGAACAGGTCTCTCTTCATCTCCTCGATGGCCTCGGTCAGTTCGGCGGTGCCGAACTGCAGGGCGGCAGCAACGGGCGCCGGAGCAGCCGGGATCTCCCGCTCACTGAAGGCGGTGCGGAGCGCCTTCAATTCCGCCGAGTTGAGAGCGAGTTGCTCCCGCATCCTTTTATTATCCGCTTTCAGGATGCGGATCTCCTCGCTCTCGGACCTGGCCGCCTCGACCTCGTCCATCGACCCCAGAATGGTGTGGCAGGCCCGGTTCATCCGCCCCCATATCTCCCCCTTCAGGTTGCCGGATACCCTAGCCGCCTCGAGGATATCCCTCGCCGCCATACGGGTGGCGTCTATTGGGTCAGCCTCCTGCCGACCCTCTAGGCCATCCATGGGCTCGGGGGAACGCGAGGCCGATCGGGAAAGCGACACCGAACGCGAGCGCGAGACCGAGCGAGAGCGATTGCCACCCTTGGCACCTTCCCCCTTCCTTCCCCCCTTTCCACCCTTGGGGCGGAGTTCGGGAAAGTCCCTCCTGTACTTGGCGGCAGGATCAGGATCAGCTCCCTCCTCGAAATGAGGCTCGAGCTGATAGAGCTTTGCTCTCAACCTGGCCGCCGCCAAGCCCGCGTAAGCCCCCTTGGGCTTCCCCCTCGCCGCCGAGTTGACCTTAGGCCCCTGAGGAGGCTTGGGGTCATCCGACCTATTTGTGTGCGCCCTTTTGCAGGTCGAAGGGATGAGAATCTCTTCGACCTCAGTGACGCCGTCATCCCCGGAGTCGGAACCTGAAGTAGTTCCCCCCCCCTCCGGTGGACTCATCCCTTTTTTTGTAGGCGAGGCCATGCCGGCCCCCCCTACCTAGTCACCAAATTTGATCCAAATCAGACTTCTACCACCCAAGCTAGGACCTAACCTAACTTGAAAACGGTGAAGTGCGAGTCGGATTTAGATTTCTCTATACTAAAATGGGTTGAGCGCCTGATTTGAAAAAAATAGCAATCCGACTAAAAGTTTGCCCCCAAATTTGACGCACTTCCCGAGGTCGCAAGGGAACCAAACAAAAACTAAAAGTTAGTGCTCAGTTGCGCCTCCCTATTAAAAACCTAAAAACCAATTAAAGGTAAAAAGGTTAAAAGTTATTGATTTTACAAACTCAAGTGCAAAGCTTAAGTTTGTAAATCAAAAAACTCTCTCTACCTTACAAAGGTTAAAGGTGAATAACTTTTGACCTAGAGGTCAAAAAGTTAAGAAGTACAAACAAAAAATTTAAAAAACTAAATTCTCCACCCGCCCCTTGGGGTTTTAAATTTTTACAAGGACTGTAAACAATTTAAAAACGACACCAAACACAAAAAAGTTGGAAACCCTTTTTGAAAACTTCGAGTAAAAACTCGAAGTTTTCAAAAAATAAAATTTCACTACTCCCAATACAAATTAAACAAAAATCAAACGCTATAGTTTGCGGAACCGTTGCCGCTACTCCCGCCCAAAAACTGGGCAAGGTGGGGTATTGGCAACACTGACAAAACTAATTTTGAAAAATGTAAACAAACGAAAATTTTACACAAAAACCAACAACAAAAAACGTAAAACTCGGAGGCCGATATTTTCCAAACTTTCGTAAGGAAAATTACCGGACCAACGGTACGGTAAAAAAGACGATTACCGGTATGTCCTAGCCCTAAAAAGGGCTCGGTACAATATCGGCAACACGAACTTTTTTAATTTACAAAAACGTAAACAAACCAACACAAAGAAAACCAACCGCAAAAAGGAAAATCCAGAAAACAAGCCAAAGTCACAAGTGAGAGAAGAATCGATACCGTTAAACGAAAGCAGAAAAAATGTAATACCTAGGATCCGAAAAACGCACAAAACCACTCACTAACACCCGAGAAACGACCTCAACCTAACCTAACCTAACCTAACCTAACCTAACCTAACCTAACCTAACCTAACCTAACCTAACCTAACCTAACCTAACCTAACCTAACCTAACCTAACCTAACCTAACCTAACCTAACCTAACCTAACCTAACCTAACCTAACCTAACCTAACCTAACCTAACCTAACCTTTTTTTTTTTTTTTTTTTTTTTTTTTTTTTTTTTTTTTTTTTTTTTTTTTTTTTTTTTTTTTTGTTACGCTGGGGAAATGCATTTACGCATACCATCCAGGGGGGGATGGTTATGTGGGACTCACCAACCAGAGTGGCCGGAATACCCACTAAAACCCCAGCGGCCTTTGCACTTCACGGGCTGTTGATGATGGGGGCGCCATGGGCTGCTAATGATGCTACCATTGGGCGCCCCCCAGCCGTCCCAGTATCATCTGGGACACCTGCGTCATAGCAGGACTGTATGTGGTGGGCCCCCTAACCCACAAGTCCTACTAAGGGTCTAGGCTTGCACCAAACTGCCGTCGCCTTTGCCCCCTTCGCCTGCGCCGGAGCGGGTGTGCGTCGACATTGTCTTCGCGTTCCCGCTCCGCCGCCTCCTTCTGTGAGATGACGCTCTCACAGAAGGAGGATACCGCCCTCCACGATCTGTCGCTGCGCAGCATGGCCGAGACCACGCTGTGCAGCGAGAGATCGGTAATACCAATTTCCGCGGCCATAGTGCGGCGCTCCGGATCCCACCGAGTGCACACCGCGAAGGTGTGCTGGGCCGTGTCATCCGAATCGCCGCACTCGTGGCAGATCGGACTCGGCTCTCTCTTTATCTTGTGCAGGTAATGACCGAAACACCCATGTCCGGTCATTACCTGCACAAGCCGGTACGTCAGCGTACCGTGCGCCCTCTCGACCCAGTGGTCAAGCGACGGGAGGAGTGCCCCTATAGTGTAGGTCCCATAGGGGGAGTCCTCCAGGTCACTTTTCCACCGGTCTCTCATTCGTTTCTCGGCCATCCGCCGAGTCCTCTCTACCACTTCCGAGTCCGAGCGCCATCCTATGGCTCTGGACTCTACTCTCGCCTGGTATGTCTCGGCCTGCACCCGAGCATCTAGCTCCCACGGCGGGGTACAGGCCAAGATACACGCCGCCGCATGCGCTACGGTCATGTAGGCCCTCACCATGCGGAGGGCCATGACTCTCTGGGGCCTACGTAGCAAAGCTACATTCCTAGCCGACAGTTTGCTGGCCCAGATTGGCGCCCCATACAGCGCCATGCTGCGCACAACGCCTGCGAAGAGGCGTCGGCATGGCGCTTTTGGTCCCCCCACGTTGGGCAACAATCGGCTGAGGGCCGATGCGGCACCCACCACCCGGGGAGCAAGCTGCCGGAAGTGCTCCCCAAAGTTCCACCTGCGGTCCAGGACTAGGCCAAGGTATTTTATGTTGGCCTTAATCTGGACCGCTTCTCCCGCAATCAGCACGGTTGCGCCTCTGTGCGGGCGCCATCCCCGCCCCCCGAAGACAATTGCGTCTGTCTTCGGGAGGGCCACCTGCAAGCCAAGCCGCCTTATGCGGCTGACGATAAGGTCAGCCGCTACCGACGCACTCCGGAGCGTCTCGTTCAGCTCTTTACCCCGCACTGCCACCATTGTATCGTCAGCATAACAAATGGTGGCCATGCGGGGAAGCTGCTCTCCTCGGATCACCCAGTCGAATCCGATGTTCCACAACAGGGGTCCAAGCACGGACCCCTGTGGAACACCGCATGACATTTCACGTGCAACTCGCCTACCCCCGCAGTCGTAGAGCACTACCCTGTCGGTAAGGTAGTGCTCTACGATCCTCCGCAGGTACACTGGTACCCTATGATACCGGAGGGCCGCCCTTATGACTGAGAAGGGGAGGGAACCGAATGCGTTGGCGATGTCCAGCGACACCGCCACCACCCCCTCTCCCTTTTCCTCCGCGTACTCACAAAAGTTCCGTAGGGACCACAGGGCGTCAATTGTGCACCGTCCCTCCCGGAACCCAAACTGCCGGTCGCTAATATTTGGCCCTTTAATCTCCAAGTGCTTGACGATGCGACGGGACAAAACGCGCTCCAGCATTTTACCCGTCTCGTCAAGCAGGACGATAGGGCGATGACCAGCAGGAGAGTCGTGTGGCCGTCCCTCTTTGCGCAATAACACTAGGCGCCCCTCCTTCCAGCATCTTGGAAACCGCCCCTCTCTGAGGCAGTCATCAAAGAGGGCCCTTAGGCGACCTCCAAGGTGCTTCATTACTAACGGAAGGACCCTCCCCGGGACTCCGTCCGGCCCTGGAGCCTTCTTGCAGGACCGGAGGCGGTCGACGACCCACTCCATCTCGTCGTCCGTGACCAGGGGAACACCAGCTGGATCCTCGACCTCCCGCAAGGGGCCCCCCATGCACGGCGGAAGGAAATTCGGGGCTGCTGGGAAGAGGCCCTCAACTATCCTTGTGAGGAGTTCCGGCTCTAGGGAGTCCATAGGGGGGGCGCACCTGAGTTTGTTCCGTACCAAGCGGTACGGTCGCCCCCACGGATCCCTGTCGAGCGCAGCCAGGAACTCCTCCCGTGCCTCGTCTTTCCCCCTTGCGATGGCGACCCCTAAAGCCACCTTTGCCTCCTTGAGCTCACCGTAGAGGAGCTCCTCTTCCTCGGGCAGGTGACGCCTTCTCCTACAATGGGTGTAAGCTCGTCGGGCGGCGTTACTGGCGGTTCGAAGGGCCGCTATCTCCTCCGACCACCAGTATACCTGCTTCTTGGCAGGCAGCCCTCGCACACGGGGCATGGCCGCGTCGCATACCGACGTTAAGGTAACTCGAAATTGAGCTGCCCGCTCTTCCACTCCCAAGGTGGGGGTTGGGGGGGCACACCACGCCTCCACCATGGCAGCCTCGTCCGCCATCTCCCGGTCGAGACGGGACACTGCCCACCTTGGGAACTTTCCTCCTCCGGCGCCAGCCCGCCTTCTCGGGCCGGGTGGTAAGGCCCCCAGCGAAGTGCTGACCCTCATCTGGATATAGCGATGGTCAGAGAGGGTCTCTACTTCCTCCAGGACGCGCCAATTGTCAATGCGCGCGGCGATGGCAGGGGTCGCGAACGAGACGTCCACGATGGACCCCCCCTGCCGCCGCACACAAGTATTGGCGTCGCCCCGGTTCAGCACTTCAAGCCCCATAGCCGCTACCCAGTCTTCCAGGGCTGCTCCTCTTGGGTCCGTGATGGGGGAACCCCAAGCCGCACTCTTTGCATTAAAATCCCCCATCACCAACATATGCGCTGATGTAACCCTCCCGACGACTCCACCTAGGCCCGCCAGGAACTGCTCGAATGCGGACAGCGGTTTATTAGGGGAGAAGTACACTGCCACCAGGACAGTGTCTCCCCATTTGACCGCTGCAAAGCCCTGTCCACGTTCAATCCCTATTAGGGGAGGGAAGTCGCCCGTTGTCGGCACCACCAGCGCCACCCCTTCATCTGCGGCCCCGTACCAATTTGGCTGTGCAGGGACGAGGTAGGGCTCGGCCACCACCACTATCCCAATACCCCACTCCGCCATGACCTGCATAAGCAGATCTTGTGCGCGGGCGGAGTGGTTGGTATTTACTTGCAGGATCTCCAAATGTCGGTGTGCTGGCATTTAGAGATCCATACGAGCTTCCCCTTGGGCCGATTGCTCGGCACTGCTTTCCCTTAGGGCAGTCCTTACCGGAGTTCTGGCGGCAACTGCCTTACCTCTTGTTGGCGGCGGGTTGCAATGCTCACCCCCCATATTGTGGTCAGCCCGGCGTTTGGCCAGGTGGCACACTGCGCAGAAAGGCGCAGCCCTGCAGTCCACCTTTTTATGGTCCGGTCTGCTGCACCGGTAGCAGAGCTGCGATCTGTCCACTGGTGATGAACACAGAGCCTTACTGTGCCCAATTCCATAACAGCGGTAGCACCGCATGGGGCCCCGGTCCAATACCCTAACCTGGGCGGACGACCACCCAACCAGTAGTCGTCCAGCCGCAACAACTATCTTCGCCGCCGTTACCGGGCAATGCACCAGCGTTGCCCCAGATCCATCGCGGCGCACTCTAATAGTGCCGACCTTAACTTCAGTGGTAAGGCACCCAGTTTTGGTCACAATGGCAGCTCCTACGTCCTCCGGAGTCACCGACTCGTCGAGCCCCGTGATTTGGAGGTCAGCCATTTTGACAGGCCGGTATACCCAGGCCACGTCGCCAACCAGCCCATCAATCCGCTTGCAGAGGGCATCCGCATTTTGAGCATTGTCAGCCCCAGGTATCTCAATAATGCGGGCCCCCGTCTGTGTCCTACGCACCTTGACATGGTCAAGGCCCAGTTCAGCCAGTTTGACCGATTTTATAGCCTTGGTCATAACAGAGGCGTAGGACGCCTCAGTGCCGTCTTTTAGTGCCACCACTACGGCAGCAGTGGCAGGAGTGGTCAGTTTCTGACGCCTCCGCTTGCGTCTGGCAGGTTTTGCCACCGGGGGTGGGGCAGACTTCTTCCGCTTACCCTTCCTCCTAACCACGGTAAAGCCGTCGTCGTCTTTTGGAGGTGGAGCCGACTGGGAAGCTTGGGACGATTTAGGCATCACCGGTTTAGCCGCACCCACCGGGTGAGGCCCCACAGTAAGCTGCTGCGCGATGGGGGGGGCATGGTTGGACTGCCTCCCATTGGGAACGCGGGTGGGCTTCTTCGGAGGCTTCACCTTCTTTGCAGCGGGGGCCGGTTTGTCCCCAGAAGGTTTAGCCGCAGGCTTCGGTTGCGCCGGGGCAACAGGCAAGTGCTGCAGAACCGTTTGCTCAGCAGCTGCAGCTCTCCTACGGTCTGCCGCAAGCGTTGGGCGAACCACCGGTTCAGGAGGCAACTGTCGCCGCAGCTCCTCCAACCGCACGTTAACCATGTCCCCGATCGAAATAAAGAGGTCTCTCTTGAGATCCTCTCGTAGCTCGATCAGGGCATCGGCCAAACCCACCGAAATTTCTGCCGTCGAGGGTTGAGCGGTATCCCTTTTTCGCTCAGAAAAGGCAGTCCTGAGCGCCTTCAACTCTCCCTGGGTGTGCGCCAGCTGTTCTTTCATGCGCCTGTTGTCTGCTTTAAGGGCACGCAGCTCGTCATTCTCCCCCCAGCCCTGAAGACAGTCCGCGGCCGACAGGATGTCCCGGCATGCTAAATTCATCCTGCTCCAGATTGTCCCCTTGAGGTTTCCGCACTTTTTCGCCTCTTCCATGACAACATAGGCAGAGTTGCGAACAATGTCAATGTAGTTCCCCCCGGTGGGTTCGATGGGGCTCCGATCCCGTGAGACTGGAAGGCTCCGAGTACAAGGTGGGGCAACCCCATCCACCTCATGGTTTCCGCGTCCGAGTGACTTTGGTGCCGCCTTTGCGGCACCAAAGCCAGTATAGCGCCCTTTTGCGCACGGGGTTTTGCCCCGTCGTGCAGTGCTCAGTTTTGGCTTAACTTCCGGCCCAGATATTACTTCGTCATTGGAGTGTGGTCTTTTGGTGCGTTTTAGGGCATCGATCTCCATCCCCACGACCTCCAATCCAACAACTTCGACCTCCTCCGACAGTTGAACTAATGGAAGGGACGAGCTGGAGGCAACACCCGCCTCCAGGATCATCTCCTCCATCAGCTCTGCGTCCTTTAGTCTCGCCGTTTCCTGCATCTTTTTACTCTCTGCTTCAATTTCAGTGTCCAATAAACGTTTGCTGTGTTCGTGTTCACGGAGGCCAGCATTGCGCTGACCTACGACATGGCCTTTGCCCCCCCCAGAATACGAGGGGCAGCCCGTGTCCTCAGACACGGGGAGGGATTCTCCCGTTAGGGTACCCTCCTGGGGTAGTTTCTGATTTAGACCATCCATCATCTTCCTTGCGTGCGTTTAAGGCCCCTGCACCATTGGCCATGTGTGGATTTTTAAAGAGGTTGTCTCCTCGCGGCCCCACGCAGCGGCCATCGCCCCGGACGCCTACGGGTCCGGATTGCGATTTGACCGACGGACGCCGAAGCAATCCGCCGCTCAACGACCTCCAAGGTCCACCCTTATCCTATGCGCCCTCTGAAAAGCAGGAGACGCAGTTGCATCCTCCAACTGCTCTCCGAGGAGAGTAGCTGGGAGCAACTTCACCACAAGTGTGCTCTTTTGGGGAGTATTTAGTTCCCGGGGCTTGCACTGGCCCATGAAAGTGGATATACCGCCACTGGTTCGGTGACCCCCCCCCCTTTTATGCCGGATATTAGCCATGGGCTGAAAGATTCTCCCATAAGGAGAAAGTCTCAGCCAATGCCCAGGGTGCACCAGCCCAGATGCTGCGTTCTCTCCGGATCGAGATCAAGAGAGACTGCAACACCCAGGCCAACGTGGAGGAATCCGGCCCGCACCCCAACCTAACCTAACCTAACCTAACCTAACCTAACCTAACCTAACCTAACCTAACCTAACCTAACCTAACCTAACTTTTTTTTTTTTTTTTTTTTTTTTTTTTGACAGGGTGGAAAATGCTTTATGCATTCCCCTCACCATGGGAGTGGCGAGGGGATATGTGGGACTCACCCCGTCACCCCCCCTCCGAATGAGAGGGGGTATCGGAGCGCAACCCACTAAAAACCACCCTGGCGTACCCCCCTGCCGGATTGGCAAGACGCCGTGGAACCCGCCAAAGCTTTCTCCACGACGTCTACCGGCCGCCCCAGCCATTTGCCGGGGCTTCCCGCGTCGAGGGAGAGAGATGCCGAGTACGCGTGGCCCCTCTCCTAGACCGCCCAGTGGCTAGCCTACGGCGGGCGAGGGACTCCCATCCCCCACCCGCAGCCACTAAGGGTTGAGGCGAGCGGCAAAACGCCGCCGCCTCACCCCCCGCCGTCTACGCCGGAGCGGATGCGCGTGAGGAGACTCCTCGCGCTCACGCTCCGAGGCCTCCTTCTGCGAGATGACACACTCGCAGAAGGAGGCCACAGCCCTCCAGGACCCGTCGCTGCACAGCATTGCAGACACAACGCTGTGCAGGGAGAGGTCCTGTCGCCCTATGGCTAGTGCCATAGTGCGGCGCTCCGCACTCCACCGGCTGCACACCTCGAGGGTGTGCTGAGCCGTGTCGTCCGGATCGCCGCACTCATGGCACTGCGGACCGGGCTCCCTCCCAATGTTGTGCAGGTAATGACCGAAGCATCCGTGTCCGGTCAATACCTGCACAAGCCGGTATGATGTAGCACCGACTGCCCTCCCCAACCAGGTGTCAAGCGACGGGAGGATCGCCCCTATGGTCCGGGTTCCATAGGGGGCGTCCTCCAGGTTCGCCTTCCACCTGTCCCGCAGTCGGCGCTCCATCATCCGGCGCGTCTCCTCAACCTCCTCAGGGTCCGGGCGTTCTCCCCTCGCCCGGGCCCTGGACCTAACTGCATAGGTCTCTGCCTGCACCTCTGCGTCCAACTCCCAGGGCGGGGTGCAGGCGAGGAGGCAGGCCGCGGCGTGGGCCACCGTCATGTAGGCCCTCACAATTCGGAGGGCCACCACCCGCTGTGGCCTCTGTAGCAGGGCCCTGTTCCGGGCGGACAGCTTGTCCGCCCAGATGGGGGCCCCGTACAGAGCCATGCTCCTTGTAACGCCGGCATATAGCCGGCGGCACAAGGAGCCCGGCCCACCCACGTTCGGCAGAAGCCGACCCAGCGCCGACGCGGCGCCCACAATACGGGGAGCTAACTGTGAAAAGTGCTCCCCGAAATTCCAGCGTCGGTCCAGGACAAGCCCCAGATATTTTATATGGGGCTTGATCGGGACCGACTCCCCCCCCAAGGTGAGCGCCGCGCCCGCTGGCAGCCTCCACCCCCGCCCCCCGAAGACTATCGCCTCAGTCTTCGGGAGGGCCACCCTCAGGCCGAGCCGACCAATCCGGTAAATGGTCAGCTCGGCCGCCGCTTCCGCCCGGCACAGCGCCTCCCTCATGTCGGTCCCACGCACGGCCACCATGGTGTCATCTGCATAGCAGATGGTGGCCGTCCGTGGGAGCAACTCCCCCCTGATGGCCCAATCGTACCCCAGGTTCCATAAAAGCGGACCGAGCACGGAACCTTGGGGTACGCCACAGGCCATCTCCGTCGACCCCCGTCGACCGTCCCTCTGCTCATAGAGCACTACCCGCTCGGTGAGGTAGTGCTCTATGATCCGCCGCAGGTAGGGAGGCACTTGATGGTAAATTAGTGCCTCCCTTATCACCCCATAGGGGAGGGTGCCAAACGCGTTGGCGATGTCCAACGACACCGCCACTACACCCTCCCCTCTGCTCGACGCGTACTCACAGAAGTCCCTAAGGGACTTCAGCGCGTCGAGCGTAGACCGCCCTTCCCTAAACCCGAACTGTCTGTCTGAGACGTTCGGGCCGGCGGTCTCCAAGTGCTGCTGGATCCTGTAGGCCAGGATCCTCTCCATCATCTTCCCGGCCTCATCCAGCAGCACTATGGGGCGATAGGCAGAAGGACTGTCGGGGGGTCGACCCTCTTTTCGGAGGAGGCAGAGCCTCCCCTCCTTCCACACCCTCGGGAACCGTCCCTCCCTCAGGCAGTCGTCCATCAACTGCCTGAGTCGGTCCCCGAGGTGTTTAAGGGCGATGGGGAGCACCTTACCCGGTACTCCGTCGGGCCCCGGGGCTTTCTTGCAGCCCCGGAGCCGGTCCACCGCCCTGTCGAACTCGTCATCGCTTACCGGCGCGATGGCGAGTTCGAGTGGGTCCTCCAAGTCCCCCGGTGGCTCGGTCATCACCGGGGGAGTTATCGAGGGAGCTGCCGGAAACAGTCCCTCGATGACCCTCCTCAGGAGGGGGGGCTCCAAGGAGTCCATGGGGGGGGCGGTGCGCATTTTGTTGCGCACCACCCTGTACGGCCTCCCCCACGGATCCCCGTCCAGCGTGGCCAAGAATGACTCGTGTGCGTCATCCTTGGCCTTCGCTATGGACAGGACGAGGGCCCCCTTAGCTTCTTTGAGGGCCTCGTAGAGCCCCTCCTCCTCCTCGGCGGTGTGCCGCCTGCACCTACAGTGTTGGTAGGCGCGGCGGGCACTGTTACTGGTGGTCCGCAGGGCCGCAATATCTGCGGACCACCAGTATACCTTCCTCCGGGCAAAAAGGCGCCTCGCCCGGGGCATGGCGGCTCCGCAGACGGCCTGTAACGCCGAGCGGAACCGGCTGGCCCTCTCCTCCAGACCCAAGGCGGCGGGTGGGGCAGCACACCATGCCTCCACCATCGCCGCCTCGTCCGCCTTGGCCCTGTCCAGAAGGGACAGGGACCACTTGGGGAACTCCTCCGCCCCCCCTCTACGCCCCCCCCCTGGGATGGGTGGCGGCTGGCCCCCTCTTGTGGAGACCCTCAATCTGATGTACAGATGGTCAGAGAGGGTCTCCACGTCCTCCAGGACACGCCAATCCGTTAGGCGTGCGGCAATGGCAGGGGTCGCGAACGTTACGTCCACGATGGACCCCCCCTGCCGCCGCACGCAAGTGTTGGCGCTGCCCTGGTTTAGGACCACTAGGCCCGTTGCCGCCACCCAATCCCTCAGCACACCCCCGCGCGCGTCCGTTATGGGGGAACCCCACGCCGCGCTTTTGGCGTTGAGGTCCCCCAGGACTATTATTTGGCGCGGGGCCGCCCTCCGCACGACCCCCCCCAGGACCCCCAGGAAGACCTCGAAGGCGGCCAGCGGCCTATTGGGGGAGAAGTACACCGCAACAAGTACGGTGTCACTCCCCCATTTGGCCGCCACAAACCCTGGGCCGCCCTCTAACCTGATAAGGGGGGGACCGTTGCCGACCGCCGGCACAACCACGGCAACCCACTCGTCCGTCGACCCTACCCAATTGGGTAGGGGAGGGACGAAGTAGGGCTCCGCCACCACCGCAACGTCAATCGACCACTCCGCCATAGCTTGCATGAGCAAGTCTTGTGCTCTGGCGGAGTGATTGACGTTGACCTGCAGGAGCTCTAAATGGTGTGCTGGCATTTAGAGCTCCATGCGGGTCACCTCGATGGCCCGGCCGGCGGCTGCTTCCGCGGGGGCGTCTGTACTCGGAACGGGGGGGCGGGGCCGCTGCGGCCTCGTCTCCCTTCCCTTCGTTACTGGGGGGAAACAATTCTTCCCCCCCAGCATGTGCTTGGCCGGGAGTTTGGCCTGGTGGCACACGGCACACCACGCCTTCTCCCAGCACTCCCCCATTTTGTGCCCCTCCTTGCTGCACCGGAAGCAATAATTGCTCCGGTCTATTTTGGAGGGGCACAGCTCCCTCGAGTGGCCGACACCGTAGCACTTGAAGCACCTCATCGGTGTCGGCCCCACTGTCGTGACCCTGGCGGAGGCCCAGCCCACCAGGATCCTGCCAGCCTTTTGAAGGGCCACCGCAGCCAGCACCGGGCACTGGACCAAAACTGACCCAGTGCCATCGTAAAGGGCGCGGACGGCCCCCACCTTCACCTGCGCCGGCAGGCACGCTCCCGCCGCGGCGACGGCCTGGGCCACCGACTCCTTCGTGGCCGACTCATCCAGGCCGGCGATTTGGATGCCGGCCATTTTGACGGGGCGGCTCACGTCGGCGTCATCGCCGACTATCCCCTGCAGCTTGGCTGCCAGGGTGTCGGCGATTTCGTGGCCCTTCTCCCCTGGGACCTCAATGACTCGGGACCCCGTCATCGAGGTCCTGACCCTCACGCTCTGCAGGCCTACCTCCGTGAGGCTAAGGCCGTTGATGGCCTTAGCCATGGTGGCCTGCAGAGTGGTGGTGGCTCCCGACTTGAGGGAGATCACCACTGCTGCCGTCTTGGGGACGGACAGCTTCGCGGGTCTGGGCCCGTGCGCCGCCTTCCCGGCCTTCTTGCTAGGGGGAGGGGGGGGGGCCTTGGCTTTCCCCTTTCCCTTCTTCTTCACCACCTGCGACCACGACATCTGCGTGGGCGGAGGTGGCATTTGGCCCGAGGGGCCGGGTCCTCCCTCCGAGGGCCGAACGGCTCTCGGGGCCGGGGCAGCCTTGGCAGCCTTAGCGGGCTTCCTGGCTGCCTGAACAGGGGCAGGGGGTGGAGCCGCCGCCTTCTTGGCCACCTTTGTCTTCGGCTGCCCATCGCCTAGTCTGGCCCTGGCTACTGGCTCGAAAGCTTTTACCGGGGCCGGAGGCGGCGGGGCAGGCCCTGCAACCTTCCGCTGGGGGGGGGCGGGGGCCGCCACAGCGGGCTTTACGGCCCGCTTGTCGTGCGCCAACGGGGGGCGGAGGATGGGCTCCGCCGGGAGGCGCCTGCTCACCTCCTCTATCCTGTCATTGACCATCCTCCCGAGGCTGAGGAACAGGTCTCTCTTCATCTCCTCGATGGCCTCGGTCAGTTCGGCGGTGCCGAACTGCAGGGCGGCAGCAACGGGCGCCGGAGCAGCCGGGATCTCCCGCTCACTGAAGGCGGTGCGGAGCGCCTTCAATTCCGCCGAGTTGAGAGCGAGTTGCTCCCGCATCCTTTTGTTATCCGCTTTCAGGATGCGGATCTCCTCGCTCTCGGACCTGGCCGCCTCGACCTCGTCCATCGACCCCAGAATGGTGTGGCAGGCCCGGTTCATCCGCCCCCATACCTCCCCCTTCAGGTTGCCGGATACCCTAGCGGCCTCGAGGATATCCCTCGCCGCCATACGGGTGGCGTCTATTGGGTCAGCCTCCTGCCGACCCTCTAGGCCATCCATGGGCTCGGGGGAACGCGAGGCCGATCGGGAAAGCGACACCGAGCGCGAGCGCGAGACCGAGCGAGAGCGATTGCCACCCTTGGCACCTTCCCCCTTCCTTCCCCCCTTTCCACCCTTGGGGCGGAGTTCGGGAAAGTCCCTCCTGTACTTGGCGGCAGGATCAGGATCAGCTCCCTCCTCGAAATGAGGCTCGAGCTGATAGAGCTTTGCTCTCAACCTGGCCGCCGCCAAGCCCGCGTAAGCCCCCTTGGGCTTCCCCCTCGCCGCCGAGTTGACCTTAGGCCCCTGAGGAGGCTTGGGGTCATCCGACCTATTTGTGTGCGCCCTTTTGCAGGTCGAAGGGATGAGAATCTCTTCGACCTCAATGACGCTGTCATCCCCGGAGTCGGAACCGGAAGTAGTTCCCACCCCCTCCGGCGGACCCATTCCTTTTTTTGTAGGCGAGGCCATGCCGGCCCCTCCTACCTGAATACCAAATCTGGTCCAAATCCGACCTCTAAGATCGGAATTTAGACCAAACCTAACTTAAAAGTGGTCAAGTGCGAGTCGGTTTGCTACTTTCCCATACAAACTTGGGTTGAGCGCCTGAAATAGAAAAAATAGCAAAGTGAGGAAAAGTTTGTCCCCACTTTTGACCCACTTGCCGACGTCGCAGGAGGTTGGTTTAAAAACCAAAAGGTAGTGCTAGCTTGCGCCTCACTACCTAAAACCTAAAAACCTATAAAAGGTTAATAGGTTCAAAGATATTGATTTTACCAACTCAGGTGAAAACCTTAAGTTGGTAAATCAAAAATCTCTGAACACCTTACAAAGGTTAAAGGTGAATAACTTTTGACCTAGAGGTCAAAAAGTAAAAAAGTACAAACAAAAAATTTAAAAAACTAAATTCTCCACCCGTCCCTTGGGATTTTAAATTTTTACAAGGACTGTAAACAATTCAAAACAACCACCAAACCCAAAAAAGTAAGAAATTATTTTTCAAAACTTTGAGTGAAAACTCGAAGTTTTGAAAAATTGAAATTTCAATACAAAAATAAGAAAAACGAAACAAACACAACGCTATAATTAGCGGAACCGGTGCCGGTACTCCCGCCCAAAAACTGGGCAAGGTGGAATAACGGCAACCCCGACAAAATTACAACGAAAAAATGTAAACAAACCCTAAAACTAAAGAAAAATTACAGTGAATATTTACAAATTGGCAAGGCCAATAATTCAGGAACTTTCGTTCCGAAAATTACTGAACCTAAACCGACAAAACAAACAGAATCTCCGCTATCTCCTAGCCCTGAAAAGGGCTCGAAAAGATAACAGGAAGACAAACGACAAAATATACAAAAACGTAAAAAATCCAACAAAAAATTACCAACCGCAAATGCAAATCAGTCAAAAATAACGCCAAGTCGTGTGTGAAAGAAGAATCGAAAGCAGTATCCAGTAAGCAAAAAAATGTCGTCTTTGGTAACCGAATATCGCATAAATCCCTCCAATAGCACCCGAGAAACAACCTCAACCTAACCTAACCTAACCTAACCTAACCTAACCTAACCTAACCTAACCTAACCTAACCTAACCTAACCTAACCTAACCTAACCTAACCTAACCTAACCTAACCTAACCTAACCTAACCTAACCTAACCTAACCTAACCTAACCTAACCTAACCTAACCTAACCTAACCTAACCTAACCTAACCTAACCTAACCTAACCTAACCTAACCTAACCTAACCTAACCTAACCTAACCTAACCTAACCTAACCTAACCTAACCTAACCTAACCTAACCTAACCTAACCTAACCTAACCTAACCTAACCTAACCTAACCTAACCTAACCTAACCTAACCTAACCTAACCTAACCTAACCTAACCTAACCTAACCTAACCTAACCTAACCTAACCTAACCTAACCTAACCTAACCTAACCGGAGGTTACAAGTGTTCGCCACAATTGGCATAGTTATTTTAGAGGAACCAAACGATTGCGCGATTTAATCGTCTGCTAGTGCCATCTATCGGATCTTTACGCAACCGCATGTTTGTTAACGAATGTTCTTTAGCTTCTTGTCGACAGATTCAACGAACGAGTACCACTAGCGCTATCTACAATACGAATTAAGGTTTATTTTAGTTCTGTTGCAATACATGGCAATAATGTCGTATGAGTCCAAACAACATGTTTTATTTATTTAAATATGTAACTTAGCTTAGCTACGTTTTAAACGTTGTACACGCGAGTTGTACACGTTTTTGATATGGAATTTAAGTATTCCTAATTTAGTAATTTAAGTGCTTATAGCGCTATCTTCAACACAAATGAAAGTTTGTAATGTTAATTAGCTTCTTGACGACAGATGGTGCAATCTGTACACATTTCCGTTTACGGGAACGAGTGTAACGTGCTATCTACAATACGAATTGAAGTTTAATTAGATTCTGGTGCGATACTTAGCAATAATTCCGAATGAATCGAAACTTTTTTTTTTTTGTTTTTTTTTTTTTTTTTTTTTTTTACGTATGTAATTTAGCTACTTGACGACAGATGGCGCCAACTGTACTCGATTTCAATAAGTATTTTTACGTGACGAGTTCGGCTAGCGCTATCCACAACTAAATCCGTATGAATGGAAACAACATGGTTTACGAATGTAAATTAGCTTCTAGATGACAGATAGCGCCAGTTGTACACGATTTTGTTTACGGGAACGAGTCCAACTAGCGATATCTTAATACGAATTTAAGTCTTATTTATTTCTGGTGCATTACATAGCAAAAATTTCGTATGATCCGAAACGTGATTGTAAATGTATGTAATTTAGCTACTAGACGATAGATTGCGCAAGAGTTTTGTTTTTGTTATGGGAACGAGTGCAATGTTATTTAGCTTTCTGGCAACAGATGGCGCTATTTGTTTAGTCAAAAACTTGAAGTTTTGAGCACCTATAGAACCCTGTCATAATGACAGCAGCGTAAAGTCTAAAGAAGTTAATTATGTCAAAATTTACGACTGTCTCTCCGCGACAGGCACTTATAGAAATAAGTGCTCAACAATAAAACTTGTTGACCGTAACGTATGTAATTTAGCTACTTGACGACAGATGGCGCAAGCTGTACTTATGTTTGATATGCAAAAAATATTTCGCATAGATGGATTCTGGTTCGATATATATGGCACCACACACGCAAATTTCGATTCGTATAGTACTTACTGTTACTTTTGCAATTGTCAAAAACCTGTGTTGATATTTAGCAACAAGTACTTAAAAAAAAAAAAAAAAAAAAAAAAAAAAAAAAAAAACCCAGCTGTTTTTCTCTATTAAAACGAAATAAATAAGGACTTATTTAGTTTTTAATTTCCATCTTTTATTCTTTTTAAATTCCATATCTTCCTTACGTTGTATTGTACCATTTACTTCAATTTAAATTCGTATCTCTCTCTCTCTCTCTCTCTCTTTTAATTTCCCTTACCTTAAAATAAAGCCGTTGTACAAGTATAAACCACATTTACTTAAATCATACTTATCACGTTATTTTACGGTATTTTTATTAAGTTCTGAAGTGGTAGAGCCACGCCGTATTCAATCGTTAGGTTGAGTGCAGTATGAATGGACCTTCTTGACCGCCCATTCATACTGCACCACCCTCTCACAAATAATACCTAATGTACGGCGGTGCGGTACCCTCGGTGCGCGAGTCAGACTCGTACTTGACCGGTTTTTTTAATATTTGTAGGCACGGGTTGAAGGCTACGCCACAAACGGTGCTGAAGCGAACAACACCCTCTGGTGTTGAATTCTTGCAAAATACATACGCGGGCAATGCTCGACCCCGTTTTGCAGAATTCCACCCTGCTTTTGGCCCTGGCCAAAATTAGTCTCATAATTGAATACGCATGAGGCTCTTAGTGGCATTAAAAAGCCGGCGCGGTTCCCCACCGTCGCGTATACATATGCCAGCGTACGACACGACGGCGCATTTAGTCACCAACCACAACGAAAAGATAGCCCTATTCGGGCACGCGCTGTTAAGGGCAGCGATGAAATTTTGGCTAGCATTAACAAGGACTGGCTCACTCAGTTGCGGCTGTATGTCCACAAGCACACGGGATCTCCGAGTGGAAACCGTTATCACGTTTGGCAGCTGAGACGAGATACAAAATTACTTCTTCGATGTGAGTGGAAGGACTACAGACTCAGGCGACTTACCTATGGCCGTGTTTATCGCTTGACTAAACGTGGATAAAACAACCGTTTCTCTCGCACTTATATTCTTGTCAGAAAGTGACTAATTTTTTATTCACGTTTTGTCACGTGATAAACACGGATAGGCCCACAGTTCTAAATAAATTTAATATTTTTATTTTAGCGTTCTTCAAAATAAAAATACGTTATATCGCTATGAATAACTTTGCATTTTTTTCGGATGCTGACGTTGCTTCGTGACAGTTAGCGTCGTGGAAACAATATGCACAAGTGACTTGAGCGTCGGCGCTCTCGCGACTGATCGCTCTGTCAGACGCGCACACTACCGCAATAAATCCCACTCGCCATCGTGAATTGCAAGAGCTATACCCGTGCTGGTTGCCGCCATATTGTAAAAAAGAAAAAAGTTAAGTCGACGAATTACAATTGGCGTATGGTTGAATAGGTATTTAACCTTTTGAACGCCATACGTCGAATACAAAATGTCCCACCCACACGCCAAACATGTTTGCTATGCTATGCAAATAACACCTTATTGCTACCTAACAAAGTTTCTTTTAATCTTGAACTCTTGTCGGCTGTAGCCGACGTGGCGTCAGTGGCACGACTTTTAGTTGACGGCCAGAGCCGACTGTGGTGTTGAAAAGGTTAAAAAAACATCTTTAGGTTTCTTTCATCATTTTTCATTTTGAATGATCATTTAGGATTTATAACGATTTAAAGTTGGTTAGCAACAGTCGGGTTTTTAAAGCTTGTTTTTTGTTATGTTAGGTATGTATAATTTCGGAACGGAACGCTAAAAATTACTTTCTGTAGCCCGTTTCACGAAGCTACAAGTTGCAAATTACAAGCGGAACTAGCTTCTAGTAAAAGGAGTTAGAAAGATATTTCCGCTTGTAATTTGTAAGTTGTAGCTTCTTGAAACGAGCCCCTGCTAGTTCCTTGCGGCGCTCCTTCTCCGGAATGATGGTTTTGTCCGAAGCGCTGCTAGATTCACTGCATATTAGTGGCCTAGGTATAAAAGAGACCTGATATGACCAATTAATTTATTGAATAAATTATTTCATATAATTTCAGTCATTCGCATACAGGGTGTAAAACCACCGTTTACCAAATTAAAATATGTAACTACCGTTAACAAATTAAAATATGTAACTCGTGGTTAACGGTGTGGATCGAACATATGTAAACTCGCTATTCATAGACAATAATGTTATATTGCATTGCATGTAGTGATTGTTTGTTAACCCAAAAAAAAAAACGAACGCCACATGGACGGCAACTACCTTAAATAGGTATTGGAAATAGCGAATTCTACGCAAAGGAGACTTACATTTAGTTTGGAAAATTTTTTTTTTGCATTTATGAGTTTTTGAAAATTCTTCTGCCTTAACCAGGAATCGAACTGGTCGAATATGATAAAACAATGAAGAGGTGTTCTTTTTACGGTCTTTATTTAGTTTAAAGGTGTATGTGTACTACTAGATATAAATTATCACTATCAATGCCCCTTTCCTTGCCCCGCTGCCGCTGCCATAGATAAAATAGAATAGGTCATGTCGGTTTTCTGTGCTTGAACCATGTAAGGCTAAGGGACTGTTAGCCTTTCCGCTACCTGAGGACGGCCATGGAAAACTTTTGCGTTTATTTTTTATTTTTTTATTATTATTGTTTTTTTTCCCTAGTTTTTTTATTATTTTGCAATCATTCCTTGTTTTCAAATAATTATGTGTGTGTAACCTTCCGTGGTTTCACCTGATGGTTCCAACGGAAGACCAGCGCTGACTTTAATGCCAGCATTAAGCTGAGTTGGGACCATTTCGAGGCTACTTCCTTCTTGTACGTGTTAATCTGTTCTTTTTTTTATGTATGCCACGAATAAATGATTTTTCTCTTTCTTTCTTTCCTTTCGTTCTGTATCATAAAACACGATTCTATTATTTTGTCATATTCGACCGCAATTCGATTCACGGCTAAGGCAGAAAAAAAAAACATAAATGTGGGATTATTTTTCAAAAACAAATCTCTTTTGCGTAGAATTTGCAATTTCCAATATTTAACCTTTTGAACGCCATACGTCGAGTACAAATTTTGCCACCCACACGCCAAACATGTTTGCTATGCTATGCAAATTACACCTTATTGCTACCAAACAAAGTCTATTTTAATTTTGAACTCTTGTCGGCTATAGCCGACGTGGCGTCAGTGGCATGACTTTTAGTTGTCGGCCAGAGCCGACTGTGGCGTTGAAAAGGTTAAGGAAGTTGCCGTCCATATGGCGTTATGGGGGTAGGCCTTTGTGTGATGAGCGCGAATATTTGTTCTGGGTCATAGATGTTTTCTATATATTTAAGTACCTATATATTTCTCTATACAAGTATTTATATCGTTGTCTAGTACCCATAGTACAAGCGTAGACCTTAGTTTGGGACTAGGTCAATTGGTGTGACATTGTTCCCTGATATTTATATACATATACTTAGTGCGTGCATACGCGTCCAATTGGCTTATTTGTTCATTTTAATTTTTAGATGTTGTTGGAAGACTATTATAGCATTTCCTACGTTAGGAAACATGTGCGAATTTGACAGTTTATAATCAAATGGGAAAATAAACGATGTACCTCTATAGACCCGCGGGGCCAAGCATTGTCGTCACCCTGCAACGACAATTTAATAGACGGGCGCGCCCGCAGCGGGTCGGCTGCGCACGACGCGGACGAGATAATTAAGTATCCCTATAGGAATTAAAGTTTCAAATGTGAGTTTTGTTTGCTTGAAATGGCCTTTACTATTCATTGTCATACTAATCCGTGGATCGAAAACACTACAAGAGCGCTCACGCAGTTTGTAGAGAAAGTTAAAAAGGAAGGGTAAATAAAGAAAGAAGACTTGTTTAATACTGGTTTTAATTTTTGTAATGGCATCAATACATACATTGACTTTAAAGACTCAATTTTTATTATATTATATTATAATAAGGCAAAGTATTATATTTTTTACAAAAATAAAAGCACGTCTACTACGAGTAGGCGCGAGTGACAGCCGCCCGCGCCGCTGCACCGGCGCCCGACTGGCGCCCGCGCCGCCGGCTGCCGCGTGCTCGCGCCAACGACCACTCACTATTATTCCCGTAAAATTTAGTGGAATAGAGTTCTCTTAACTACCGGAACGACAATAATTACAGAGAAAGAGGTAATTATTTTAAGTATTCATATACATAACTATACATCTCATTTACAAAAATAATTAAGTCGTAGAGTGTTTGATATGAGTAGAGTACAGTAGAAGGAAGCTTGGTTTCTCACCGAGTAGGCGAGCGCCGCGCGGCGCAATAAGTTAATCGCACACTCACACACCCACACACCCACACACCCACAGACACACAGATACACGCTCTCAACAACAACCAGGGTGTCCACTACGTAATTATAAAAACAATCAATTTTTATGCCGGCTCCACACGCTTGGCAAACAACGGCAAAAAGCGAAAACCAAACAACCAACACAAACATGTGGATCGGTGTTTGCCTGCTTGTGTTTGTGTTCGCCAGTGATCGGCGTTGATGTCGGTTTTGTGCACAAATCAAAGGATGTTCGGAAAACGTGTTTGCGATGTATCCACACGCTTGTTTAGCAGTCGTCGCTTGACGCTGCCACGACAAGCTCGTCGTCCGCCATGTTTGCCAATCCGGAATATACTACCACGTTCGCCAAGCATGGGGATGCGTGTTTGTGTTGGGTGTTTGTGGTCGGTGTTCGGCACGTGTTTGGGGTTTGCGGCAAACGCCAAGCATGTGGAGCCCGCATTACACTTCACTGATCTTTATTTCAGTCACTGGGAACTCCGTGGGTTGAACAGAAGGGCTTAGCGACACCGATAAATGAATTATTATTAGAAATCGGATAATTGGGAGCACAATAAGGCAAATGAGGGTCAGACAAAATCCGGAAGGAATAAAATTGTATCGAAAAAGACTTTATTCTATGTCCCTTAAAAACTAAAGGAACTGGAGTTGGCTCATATAGCGATAGTATTTTTATAACAAATTTGATTTGATTCGTTATAGTGTACATTTAACATAAGCCAACGTAAAGGGAAAGGGGGGAGGACCCACCACATAGGTATTAACAAATTTCACCAATTATTAGTAGATAGGTGTCACAAGTGAATAAAACATTTTATTCACTTGTGACACCACCTACTAGTAATTTCACAACGATTATATTATGACGAATCGCTCGTTTGTTGAATCGGGGGCGGAGCGAGCAATTCTATACTTAGTTAAGAGGTGGTATTCTAAAGTAGAATAAGTACGGAGCGTACCGAAACAAACATAATACCCCCGCAGGCGACTCGACTTTATTTTGGTTCCGTGCCGCGCTGTTGTTTTGGAAACGGAGGTCGTTTAATTTACTAAATCGATCGACAAAGTAGTACACGTTCATAGAGTACTTGCGTAAGGTTTTATAATTACACTAGCTGTCCGCACCCGTCGCCGCACGGGTGTATTTTTTTTCATACAAACCTTATGAAATATACTTAACGACCTATTCTCAGACCTACTGAATATACACACAAAATTTCATAAGAATCGGTCGAGCCGTTTCGGAGGAGTTTTGTTACAAACACTGTGACACGAGAATTAGATATATTCTTTATATATATTATATTAGATAGATTTGACGTACTTCTTAAAATATTTCCCTACCGACGGAGTTCGTAGGATCGGAGGCACACCGGCGTGATCACGTGACCCGCGCGACGCCACGCGACGCTTGTCAGATAACGTAGGTACTATATCCCTGACGGTGACCCGTTATTTTATCGAATTTCACTTATTTATCATTTCATCGAATTGAATTTCACCGAACGCTGTGTTCTGCTGAGACCGCGGTGGTTTTACGATGTCTAAATCATTAATTACGGAGGTCAGGTGAGGTTACAATTGTGACTACAAAAAAAAAATACTTATGCGGCGATAAATGCCTTTCGATGAAATGAAAATTCTGCGTTATGATACGTTCGTGGAAAGGTGTTTCGATAAAATAACAGGCACCCTTTCGTTACGGTACTTGAGTTCAGATCAACTGGTTGCCGAATATCCGATTAACTACTAATCATAAACGTAATAATTTTGTAGTCGCTAATAACCCATTGTAATGAATTTTGACATAAAAACATTTTCCATGTTGGCCCCAGCGACTCCCGGAGCTGCTCGCGCGCCTCCGGCGCCGTCGCGGCTTTATCTTTACTTTCCAGAAGATGGACACCCTGCACAACACACATCATTACTTCATTAGGTACAATTTGTTCGTTTGGAATAACTTTAATTAAAACTATTAAACATTAATTCCATATTGTTCAATAATTATATAAAAACACGTGTGGTGAACGACCCGCGGCGAGAGCGGGATGGCGCTCGCGCAGCCAGCAAGCCATCCAGCCAGCCAGCCAGCCAGCCGGGTAACACGTGCAAAGCGTTGCAACATTTTTGGTAATTATAACTTCTATAGTAAAGTTTAGAATAAATCGCAGCGAGCCTTACATATGTATATAAAATATAGCGTTGCTGACCGACCGACACGCGCCCCTTGCTGATTCTGCGACGCTACCGCGAGGCGCGTCTTCGGCGATCACAACAGGGTTCCTTCTTTAGCTATAGCGTCGTTGGTCCCAAAGTCATCTGCCTCTTCTTCGTCTTGTGCCTTACGACTGAACACTTCAGTCATGGATGTGAGCCAAAACGTATCGGTTGACCAGAAACACTTTAGTCATAATTGCAGTTGCCATGATTTTTACTATCCTAATATTTATAGTAATAAACAAACATTACCTAGTAAATCGAGTCATACGTTTGACTGTGATAACGGTTAATGACTTATATTTTATTTGGTAGATTGCTGTAGATTATAATGTCGATGGTCCTAAAATTATGTGGAATGAACAAGAATCTAAAAAGTCTGCAAGAGTCAAGTACGACGACGAGCGAAGCGAGGGGAAGTGCTAGGTTGAACTGCGACACTCAACGAACTGACTGGTTAGTTTAAATGGGATACGGACGAAAAATTAATATCGGACTAGCAACATTAGGTTAAAAAGCGTTATGTCAGGAACCTAATTATTAGGACAATCATTATTAGGACCAAAAATATTATAACATGAAAAATTATAATGACAACCGTTTAAACCGTTCTTTCTCGAAATACCAGAATTTTAAAATACCAGATTTTCAATACATTGAAATCCCAAAACGTAACATTCGTATTAAGGTATTATTTATAATGTTCCCCTAAAATATTGTATCTGGTGTCTAATCTAGTACATATTTAGAAATACTGGTAATTTTGGAACGAGCGGTTTAAGCGAGCATATTAGGACTATAAAAATATGGCTTATGATATTATTACTGTTAATTATTATGTCGAACGAAACTCGGGCGAGCGATATTAGGTCGCTTAACATTACGTAACGTCATCATAAGGACGAACGATCGTCAGGATCAACAACGTTATGGCGAGCGAGGTCAGGATTACACGCGTTACGGTATAAATTAGAGAGCCGCGACAACACTATACACTAACTTGTACTACAAAAAATAGTCCATCACGGAGGTCGATGTCTCGCGAAACCGCGCAGAGTCCGGCGCTAGTCCATCGCGATCGATACCATAGTGCGCGGCGCCACTGGAGCGACGGCCGGGCGCGGCTACACCGGCTCGCCGGCCCCAGCGCGCGGCGCGGCTCAGACCAGCTGGTCGCGCGCCAGCATGGGCTCGGCGTCGGCCGCGGCCGCGGCGCCGCACAGCCGCAGCCCGAAGAACTCGGCGCAGTTGCGCACCGGCCCGCGCGAGAACGGCGAGCGCCCGCCGCGCGCCGCGAAGTGCCGGTAGCGGCCGCGGTTCAGCTGCTCGTTGGTCGTCATGCCGAGGCACACCACCAGGTACAGCTGGCAGCCGGTCAGGATGGACACCCAGAACAGGTGGAACGCGGCGTTGCCGAGCACCCACATGACCCAGGCGTTGCACTGCGCCCAGCGCAGCAGCGCGTCGCCGGCGCCCTCGGGCGCGGCGGGCGCGGGGCACTCGGCGCGGTAGTACGTCACGCAGCCCCACACCATCCAGCTCGCCATGCCGAGCAGGCTCACCAGGAACCCGATGAAGTATCGGTGGTTGTTGGCGCCTGTCGGCGGTGTAACGATTATACATATTTCAACGTTTACTTCTCGTCGATGCGTTCGCTCGTAAAGTACTACTTTTCGAGGGGGAGCCGAACTTTCATGGAGAAAGCGACGTTCCCGTGCGAAGAATATTTGCTTATAGAATATTTGTAATGCGATTTGTTAGATCGACTCGTTATTTCTAAATAGAAAAAATTCCATTCGCATTTTTTCCCAAATAAGGTTTTCACTCATTTTTACCTACCGCATTTTTCCCCATTCCAGAAATCGCTATCATTGAGTCGACGGACGGAGCTCCGCTTTAGCTCTTCAGGCCTTCTGATGCTTCACCGAGACAACCCCGACCCACCTGTTGCGACAAACAATTTGCGGCCGGGAGACATCCGGATCAAAAGATATGCGACATGTGAATGTCACATAAACCATCAGGAAAATATGCGAATAGAAAATTCGCATTAGTGAAAAAAATACTTTGCTACATGTGCGAAAACTAATTTCATGGTGAGTTTTTAAACAACACGAGTCTGTTAAGAATGTTCCGGGAGACTCCATAAACCAGTACGAATGGTCTGCACGTAGATTATTACAAATTTACTCAAGTTTCCGAGCCCGGGGTGCGGCGCAGGCTCTGCCATGTCCGTACATCAACGAAGATTTTAATGTTTTTTCAGCTCTAATTTAGTACGGGTGTGGATATACAGGGTGGAAAAAACCAACGCCTCATAGACGGCAACTACCTTAAATATTGCCCTTTTTATTTGTAAGGGAGTTTAAGTCCTACTGAACATGGATTAGATTTTTGAGCGAAGTTGTATTCTAGAATTCTAGAGGAATTAACAAGAATAAATGCAAGGTACAAAATAGTTTTTGAATAATTTCTGTATACTTATAAAGGTATATGCCTATTACAAAATTCAAAATATGTATTCAATAAATTGGCCACATGCATTTCCAAAAACGGCGTATTTGGTACCTAGTGATTGACGCACTCATCAAATCTATAGGCTATTTATTAAAAGGGTGTCTTTGTGCACATATTAAAATTTATATATCAATAAAAAACGTGTCGTCAGAAGAAGAAATGGATAATGCGACTCCGCCGGACATCGCCAACGCGGCTAAAATTATTAGTGAGAATCGTAAGTTAAAAATATTATGATCTTTTATTTGATAACATTTCCTCGCAAATTGTGGTGAAAAACATTGTAGGTATGTTTCGCGGGCGGTACGGGAATTACGAACCTCGACTCAGAAAGCCCTCAGTCTTCGACTTCGGGCTTGTACTAGAGCCTCGATCGTAATTCCTTACATACCGCCCTTAATACACAATGTACTATTTCGTGCATGCTTAGTCCCATGAAATGTAGTAGTTTACGAGTGAAAGTAGGGGCGCCACTCGGCGGTCGAGGGGGGAGGGGGGGAGGGGGAGGGGCTCACCGACGCAGTTGCCGATCCAGGGGCAGTGGTGGTCGAAGCGCGCCACGCAGCGGTTGCAGACGGAGCAGTGCTTGGAGCGCAGCGGGCGGCGCACCAGGCACGCCGAGCAGAACCGCGCCGGGTCGAACCCGCCGCCCGCGCCCTCGCCGCCCTGCCCGCCCTCGCTCAGCTCGATGATGGTGCGGAACTTGTCGCGCGTGGACGCGCGGATCACGCCCGGGTCGGACCGCCACAGGCGCAGGAAGAAGTGCCACATCACGCCCGAGCACAGCACGAACAGCAGCGAGGCGCGCCAGCCGGCCGGCCCGAGCAGGAACACGGCCCACGTCACGTAGAACCACGCCTTGGTGGCGCAGTAGACGGCCAGCGGCAGCATGTTGCGCAGCGAGTCGTCCATCAGCGCGGCGCCCGCCACCTGCAGCGCGCCCGACAGCGCCAGCAGCAGCAGCGCCTTGAGCGCGTAGCGCGCGCGCGCCTCGAACACCAGCCCCGCCAGGTAGAACGCCACGAACGGCGCCGCCGCCACCACCCACCACCGGAACTTCTGCAACACCGACCGCCGGCCCGCGTCACCTACTCCGCCACCGAGACTCCACGAGCGCGAGATGAACGAGCGCGCTCGGCGGACTCGATTCGTTTCATACTATTTCGTATCGCCTGACAACTTACATTAAAACCCTGGCCATTTTTCGGATTTGTAGCAATATTATCTTAGTGCTATTATAAATGCGAAAGTTTCGATGCTTGTTAATCACGCCAGAACGGCTGAACGGATCTGGATGAAGTTTGGCACAGATATAGATTATATTCTGGAATAGCACATAGGCTACCTTTAATCCCGAAATAAATTGCTGGTCCCGTGGGATGGCAAAATTACGAATTCTTCGCGGACAGAGTCGCGGGTTGAAGCTGACTGCCACACGTCAAGTTCGTCAAATCTGTGTTTTTCTTCCGGCAAGTTGGTCGTGAGGTCAACGCGGTGTGGAAACCTGGAGTGACGACTGTTTAAAGTTTTCGCTCTTTATTGGAGATTCTCAAGTGGTAGATATAACAATTGAGTTTATTCACTGTTGCAGCTAAATTATTACCTATTAACTTTGTTAAACAAAGACTTATATCAAACTATCGAATTTTAGACACGATTTTTTTAGAAATGAATGTTTTTTTTTTCAATTTACCGCAAGTGCTCAAACTGCTTGTCATCAGCCCCGATGCAGGCTCGGCAGCGTTTCATAACGGACTCGTGAGGACGGAGACAGATCGTCCCTCACCCACCAATTTGTCGCCTAGCTTGAGCAACCAACGCGACTACACAGCTCTCCAAACAAGCAGCTCATTACAAACTCCACGCTAGCCACTTTAGAGCTAGGAATTCTATCATGTCTATCTGTTCTGAAATTATAGCAAGCACTAGGTACATAGTACATAGGGCGGTGTTTGTGCACTCACTAAATTCTAGAGTTATCTGATCGAAATGAAATGACGCTTTCCTAAACTTGATAAATGATCACAAAAATAATAATAATAAAAATATAAGTAACCAATGTTCAGTGAGCTGACTATACCTAAATTGTATTGCCATTTGTATACCTAATCGGGACCTTTTCGTTTCGTCATATAAACCAATCAATTACCATTATTACTCAACAACACGTACCTTTGAAGATTGAGCATAGTCAAATTATTTATTTATACACTGAATAATTGTCTTCATGTTTGTTTTGAGGTAGCAATCTCTATATTATATTGTCTTTTTTCATGATAAGCACTCTCTGTGAAAACACAATGAGAGCTGACAAATGGTAGTCATAATATTTTACTTTTCTTGTCGTTGAAAATATAGGGATGAATTGATAGATTTGATTGATTATTTATTAACAGAGGTTTTTACCCAGCAGCAAGTCAGAGACGAAATAAACTTTAAATAACAAAAAAACAATGGGGCTTTTAAATATTTCGAAAGGCTTTTTGTTTACATAACACAAACATAATAGGATGGGTACGAGAGGATTGTTCCGAGTGTTTATACACTACACCTACACTACACACACACTACATCTAATTCGATTAGGGGGTTTTTCCCCGAATCGAATTAGATGTTACTTTAACCCTGTCCTGGTCCTGTCACTTTCTTTCGATCACGTTATAACTGTGTGATAAGAGGGGTTCAGCTGTCAAAGTTTTGTTATTAGTCTCGGAGTAACCCACCTGTGCTGCGTGCGTGTGACGGAGGCGCGATGCACATTGACAAATGTGGACATCGCGAAACGACGACTTAGCTACGAGCTTTGTGCTTTACGAACTTTGTATTTTCTAATGAAAAAATAAATCACTTGGAGTTAGAAAGCTTACTAAATAATAAACAACTGGATTTATTAGTTTAATTCGAGCCGAGTCGCAGCGCGCGTGGTCCGTCAGGCGACTCTTTGCCAACTTATGATATAGGCGCCGAAAAGTACCTTCAAAGTTATCATTCCGTATTTAACCTTTATTTATTAATTATTATTACGTAACATTATTCCCAACATCATTTCATCGTTTATCTAAAGACAATTACAGAAATTGCAGTCAGGAATACTTGTTATTATCATTTGCACCCCGAGTAGGACCCACGGTAAGATTCTTTTAGCGGCACTTTTCCAGGGTCTTTATATAACTTGTCAGGCTATAGGTACATGACATGACTGATCGCAGCTGTGCTACGGTCATGTGGAAATTACTAACTAGAAGAACTTAAAGAAAAACTATCTAAACCGATACAGCCAACTGTGAGGTCTGCCGCAAGTAAGGTCAGGTGGGGCAAGTGCGTCAATGGGGCAAGTGCGTCAATTGGACAAGTGCGTCAATAGGGTAAATGCGACAAACCGTATCTTGAGATATTGTTGGTTTGACGCACTTGCCGCACAGTGGGCTGAAAATCGGCTCTCATAGAAATTATTACCGAAGTCGTAGATGATTTTTTTCTCTCTTGAAATAGCTTCTGTTTGTCATCCTCATATTAGAAAATGAGCCTGAGATGATTCTGACCGTTAAATAATTAATAATAAATATATTTAAAAAAAACTTTACGTTTTTACTTTTTCTTTCTGAAATCTTTGTATGGGCCAATATGAAAAAAACAATATTTCTCGTAAACTACTAAAAATACCGTTATATCCATTCAGGCAGTTATGGTACCAATTATTTTTGAATTGCTGACGCGCTTAGCCTAAATCAGTAAAAAATATTTTTTTTAATTCATTTTACTGGCTCCATACAAATATTTCAGAAAAATATTAATAACTCATCAGTTTTTCTTTCGGATAGACTGAAAATAATTTTCCATGGTTAAAATTACAAGTGTAAGCAATTTCAATCAAAAAAAGGTTTTTTTTACAAATAAAATTTAGATTTTTTTTTTAAATAGTGCACCTGGTGGAGAAATTTCGAATATGTCAAAAACTCAGAAAAAACAGTAACTATAACCATCTGCGAGGTTATTACGGTTTGACGAGTATTTTCAGAGAAATACCCATTTTTCTTATATTCTCCATACAAGTTTTTTTAAATATGTTTATTATTAATTATTTACCGATCCAAATTATCTCAGGCTCATTTTCTAATATGAGGATGGCAAACAGAAGCTATTTCAAGAAAGAAAAAAAACATGTAAGACTTCGGTTTCTATTTCTATGAAAGCCTATTTTCAGCCCACCGTGCGTTGACGCAATTGCCCCACCTAACCTTATGTAATAAAATCACTTTCTATGTATATAATTCCTTCTATATCACAATTTCTAATCGTTACACCTATATTAATTAAACTGATTTCTGCACTATAATAACCGTGGTTGAAAGTGATATGAAATTACTATCAATATTTTATATTAAGTCACCTATTGTAAATAATTATGTACAAATGGATAAAAAAATGGTTTGTACCAGCTTATAAGTTCAAACAAAGTCCCTGCACAAATTCGCAAGAGGTCAGGGGCGGCGCCAGCGTGCTAGGCACCTCCGCCGTTTCCCCTGTAGTCCGCACCTTGTCGTAGAAGAGGCGGCGCAGCGGGTGCGCCTTGCCGCGCGCCAGCTCGTGGTCGCGCACGCGGTCCAGCACCTTGGCGCCGAGCCAGGGCGCGCCGCCCGCCGCCGCCGCCGCCTGCAGCATGCCCAGCGGCGTGGCGCCGCGCAGGTTCGCCACCTCCAGCGGCGCGTTGCCCTGCGCACACCACACACACTCACACACACTCCGACAACTCCTTCGTTTATAATAACAATAATAGTAATAAAGTTGTTTAATCCATTTATTAATATTAGTTACATGTATATTTTCACATTTATTTTAAAATGGACCCCTTTTGGGTGAAAGCCTACTCCATCTCTTTCCATTTTCGTCTCTGCACCAGGACTCCACCAGTTTTTGCCAGCTGCTTCCACTATATCGTCTAGCCACCTTTTCTTTAGTCTTGCTATCCTTCTCTTTCCCAGTGGGCCAGGCCATTTTATTGACTGTGAAGTCCACCTTTTGTCTGTGTACCTTATGATGTGACCTGCCCATTGCCACTTCAGCTTCAGCCTTCGTTTATACTTTAACCAAACCAAATCCACTTAAGTAAAACGATTCTATTGTAGGTATATGAACAAAGTCGTTGTGTTGTGGTGTTTGTTGTATTGTTGTGTTGTTAGAAATAACTTTAAAACATGATTACGGCCATGCTGTAAAAATAAATTGCAACCATCTTGAAAGATCAATAGATTATCGACTCTACTACCGTGGACGGGACCAAATTTACATAGGTACATATACTATACAATCACACCCTCACTCCCAGAGCGGGGTACTGATACTGGGATACTGTTCGCGTACTGGTTGACTGGTAAAGAATGCCATCGGGCATTAAGTCCGATACGATTTGTACTTTATTGGATTCTTTGCAAATAAGTTTATATAAATAAAATGGTTTCAGAATTATACCCACAACAATTTACTTTTTCACCTGAAAAAAATAAAACAAAATAGGTATGATGAATAAATTGTGAGATTTTAAATTAAAATAACTTAGTATTAATTAACACATATACACATACATTATTTATTAATTTTAAATTCAAATATCTCAATCATAGAAGTCTGTTGTCTTTTTTTTTTTGCCCCACTTGCAGTAATGGCAGACAAGAAACTTCAGAATTGTACGGATTAAATTCAAGGTTTAGATTTTTTTGTAAATAACTTTACGATAATGAAGTAGAAGTATGTTCGATATTTCATTTTATTATGAACTTTATTATTTATGCTATAGAGTCCATTTTGAGTAATTTTTATACAGATATTAAATGGTATTTTATTTTAAATTCTAATTCACTTTTTTAATTGTGTATCACATTTCAAAAACACAAGTGGAAATATAGGTAGGTATACATATGACTGCAGGGGCACAGCAACATAGATCTAGAAGGGCTAACTGTATTAAATCAACCCAAGAACATTTATATCGTCGCTTAGCTAACAATACCGCGTAAGTCAGCGATGGATGGCGGGATAATTAAAGAGTTAATTTAATGTCATACAAAGTTCAATTTTGACTTGTGCGGTATTGTTAGCTAAGCGACGATATCGAATTTTACCAGCAACTCAACGGACGACCAGAGTGTCGACCGCTGTCAAAATGTATGCACTAACACTCGATTAACACTTAACAACGTATGGTGAAATTGGTACTTAATCTGTAACCTAGGTTAACATATAGAGTCCATTCCAATAGACTTGTCTTATTTAGTAAACACTTTTATAACCCCAAAGTGCTCCCTTTTCACCTAAAATATCAATTTTGTCGTGAAAAAAACTATCCATTATGTAAAACCAGCAAAATGATTTGCAAAATGTGGTCTCTAGCTGCTTTATTCAGCTAAAAACGGGCATTTTATCCAAAAGTGATGCATTTTGAGGTTATAAGTGTTTACTAAATAAGACAAGTCTATTAGAATGGACCATAAATAAGTGAACATATTATATATAAAGTGGTGGTCACATAATTAGGGACACTTGTTTTTTTCCCATACAATTGTCTACAAATATAGCTTTTCAATTTTGACAACCAATCAAAAAGTTCTTAACCAATTATATTTTTAGTTACACTTATCGTTAACTAATAAAGTAAAGTTTAAATGTATGTACAATTTATCTCTGTTGAGATTGGATCTTTCATTTTATAAGGATTTGAAAAAATAAATATTCGGCGCTCATACAAAGTTGTAGAATTTTGTATGGACGCGTCAGCACTTAGTTTTTAAATCCTTATAAAATATAAGGTCCGTTTTTAATATTAGTACATCAGTTTAAACCTTAGTTAATTATGTAAAGTAAAATGTATTTAGCAATAAAATTGGTTGAGAACTTTTTGATTAGTGGTCAAAATTGAAAAATATGGGGAAAAAACATGTGTCCCTAATTATGTGGCCACCACTGTATATTCAAGGGGAGTAAGGGGTGAACGGTATTAACAGGGGAGTAAGGGGTGAACGGTATTAACATCTAACCGACCCAAATGTCAACCTTACCTGCACGCGCCTGGGGGCGGCGGCGGCCAAGTGGCTTCCGTGGTGCTCCCTGCTGGAAAACCAACGAGGCGATGGCGACCGGGCAAATGGCGGGATAACCATTCACCTGGCTATGGCTAGAAGAGGCTTTCGACAGCCTTGGAGGCCCAAGTACCTCCAGAAGAGACGATAGGAGAAGGCACTCCGAGAACAAACCAAGTGTGACGGTACACTTTAAAGTAGCAGCCCTACTAGCCGTCTAGGATACTATGGGCTAATAACCTGTATATCTGAAATAAGTCTATTACTGAAACTCATAGAAGAAATATCCGGACTGATTCTATACAAACGAATTTTGGCGCGAAATTAAGGACTCTGATTGGCTGCTGGAATGTTCGCACAATGCGAGAGGAGAGTAGGGTGCATCAGGTACTCATGTGCATGAGAGAATATAGGTTGGATATACTGGGCATTTCAGAGACCCGATTAAAGGATTTTGGAGAACGCCAAGTCGAAGACCACACCTTGCTGTACTCAGGGCAGGCGGAGAAACACGAGTATGGAGTGGGCTTTCTGCTTTCCAAATGTTCACGGAATAGTCTTCGTGACTGGAGGCCAGTTTCACCCAAAATTATATCTGCTCGTTTTAAATCAAAAGTGAGGAATTTCACGATAATACAATGCTATTTTCCTACTAACGCAGCAGATGTTAGCACTAAAAATGACTTTTACCACCAACTCACAGCTACGGTGCGATCAACACCTAAAGGAGACATTGTTATTTGCATGGGGGATTACAACGCTCAGATTGGCAACGGTAACAGAGACATGGAGCAATGGATAGGTAAACATGCTTTGGGCAATCGAAGAGAAAATGGTGACATGCTTGTCGATTTCTGTTGCGAGTTTGATATGATAGTTGGTGGATCCATCTTCCCGCATAAAAACTGTCACAAGGTATCGTGGGTTTCTCCCGACAGACGGACCGAGAACCAGATCGACCATGTTATGATAAGCAGGAAATGGAGGCATTCCTTGTTGGATGTTCGCAACCGAAGAGGGGCAGACGTAAATTCCGACCATCATCTCATAGTGGCTAAAATCCAACTGAAAATGGCTAAGGTAATATGTAAATCGGCTTCTCTGTCTCGACGATTTGACTTATCTAGACTGCAAGACCCAGATAAGAAACACCAGTTTAGCGTAGAAATGCACAACCAGTTCCACACGCAGAGCGTTGACAATGCTACCTTAGAAGAACAGTGGGCACGTGTTAAGGATGTTTTACATGAGTGTTGCGTAAAACTCTTAAGGTACCTACTGAAGCTGTGACAGGAAGCCATGGATTTCAGCGGACACGTGGAGTAAAATAGCACACAGGAAATCCATCAAAGGGAAAGTGAATGCTGCCACTGACCAAAACGTCAAAGAAAGTCTTGCCTACGAGTACTTCCTGTGTGAGAGCGATGTGAAGCGTAGCGCGAGGAGAGATAAGCGTATCAGAGGAGCGTCGATAGCCCAGAGGGCTGAGTTAGCGGCTAAGGCAGGAAACACCAAAGAGCTGTACCGAGCTGGAAGGGAGTTGTGTTACAAAACTGCAAAAGTATCTCCGGTAGTGGACAAAGCAGGAAAACTTTTAAAAACAGAGGCGGAGCAATTGCGTAGATGGCAAGAACACTTTACCGAGGTTTTCCACACAGCTGGTGAAGAGGCAGATGATAGTGAAGAGTGCGTCGAAACGGAGGACTTAGATATTAGCGCAGACCCTCCATCTAGAGCTGAGATAGTGAGTGCCATCAAGAGTTTAGGAACTGGCAAAGCTCCAGGGAATGATGGCATCCCAGCTGAAGCACTCAAGGCCAATGCAGATGCAGCCGCTGATACTTATTACCACTGATGGCAAATGTGTGGGAGACGGAGCCAGTCCCTGGAAGCTGGAAGGAAGGCATAATAATAAAGTTGCCCAAAAAGGGAAACTTATCACTTTGCTCCAACTGGCGCGGCATTAATTTGTTACCCACATGCTCTAAAGTTCTGTGCAAGATAATATTAAACAGAATGACGACCGCTGTCAATTGTACCTTGAGGGACGAGCAGAGTGGATTTAGGGCGGGGCGATCTTGCACTGATCAGGTCAACGTCCTGCGCATGATTCTTGAACAGTGCAATGAAATGCGATGCGAACTATTTGCTCTGTTTGTGGACTTTGAGAAGGCGTTCGACAGGGTGAAGTGGTCCAGCATCTGGCGAATTATGCGACAAAGAGGTATACCTAATAAAATAATAAACATCATCAAATGCCTTTATGAAGGCTCCTCTTGCCGCATTCTGCACAAAGGCCGACTGACGGAACCGGTCCCGGTCTCCGCTGGTGTGAAACAAGGCTGTTTACTGTCACCACTTTTATTTCTCGTTGTTTTGGACGATGTCATGCGACGAACAACAGGCCAGGAAGAAAGAGGTATACCTTGGGCAAACGGTAAAATCTTGGAAGACATAGATTTCGCCGATGATCTGTGTTTACTTTCCACTTTACGAACGAACCTCCAGTCCAAAACCGACGACCTGTCGAGAGCCGCTGCCAAAGAAGGTCTGCGTATCAACAGTGCGAAAACGAAAGACATGCGCCTAAACACCGAAGATAGCACGCCAGTCAATGTCAACGGTGAGGTTGTTGAGCAGGTGCAGTGATTCACCTACTTGGGGAGCGTGGTGGACCCACTCGGAGGTGCTGACGAGGACATGGAAGCACGCATAAACAAAGCCCGTGCTGCGTATACACAGTTGAAGCCTGTTTGGGCATCGACAGTACTGACTCGCCGCACCAAGTTAAGAATATTCAACTCCAACGTCAAGTCAGTGTTTTTATATGGCTGCGAGACATGGCTCGTTAAAAAGGAGACTACGAGCAAGCTCCAGGTCTTCGTTAAAAAGTGTCTGCGGAGTATTCTGGGGATTTGTTGGCCAAAGACTATCTCGAATACTAGACTGTGGGAGCTGACAAACCAAAAACCGTTGGCTAACGAGATCTTGGTGAGGAAATGGCGTTGGATTGGTCATGTACTGCGGCGGCCCGATAACCACATCTCCAAACAGGGCTTGACTTGGCATGCTCGGGGAAAAAGAAGACCAGGGCGCCCACGAAACACCTGGAGGCGCTCAGTTGAAAAAGAGGCCATTTCCGTTGGACAGAGTTGGAATGAATTGGGAGTAGCCGCTCAGGATCGAGCAAAATGGAATTACCTTCTACGAGCCCTATGTCCCTGCTGAGGGATAAATGGATTTCATCATCATCGCTGTATATTCAAACGTTTAGTAGTTGACATTGAAAAAATCGTTCAAAAAAACATTTGGTGATGAGAAATAATTTTAATAGTTTAATGAATAGTATTGGCTTATCTTAGTTTTTTATGGAATTTGGGCAATGGTTATATATTTTTATTATCATATAGTTTTTGCTGCTTTTTCTGAAAACTGTAAAATTTGACAAATTCTTTTTATTTTTTGGGTAAAATATAAATAATTACCTTTAAGTTATTAAAATTATTTTTCAGATTTTCTATGTAAATTTTTGACTATAAATTAAAAATATATCACAGTTTTTTTTTTTAATGTGCAATTTATACAACACTGTCAAAGGGTCTAGCCGGGTAAGCATGGTGAAACTGCCCTTGGCGAGATAATGGTTTTCCTTTAATTGGAATATTTGCTCAAATGATTGTGGTTTTTGAAAAAATTCAAAAAAAAGGAAAATCTTTTGTTTTTGCGAAACTAATGACCTGATTTTCTTGTAATTTCGATATATAATTGTACATATAATTAAGGTTACTTTTTTAAAAAACATGACGCTTCTCTCTTTTTAGAAGTGGTTAATATTTGAGTTATAATAAGGTACCAATTTTTGTTATTTTATGTGTTATCTTATATTCTATAATATATATTTTTTACAACAAAATTCACTTGGAACAACAGGGTGAAAAATTTGAATTTGTAACATCACATACTCCACCGATGTAATGTAAGTAGGTACATACCAGGTGTCCCATAAACCGATGTCAACCCGCCTAGCGCTGATAGAGCAGCTAAATAGCTAGTGATTTAACCCCTATGTATGTTCTGTGATTTTGACTAGTTTCGCTCAGCGATTTTTAACAATATTTTTAAGTAATCACATAAAGTTGTTTTTCCATACAAAGTGAAAAGCAAACACCGGAACACCTAGTATGCAAAGCAGTTATTAATTTTAGAGTAAAAACAATGGGTGATATTTGCCTTTTGTGTAATTTTTGTTTAGTTTTACTTTATTGTATAATTTTATTCGATTTCCGAGTCAATTTTACTAGTTCCTACTACTGTTGAAATTTAATGCATGCTGTGTCTACTGTTTTGTATGTACAGATATGTAGTGTGGTCTTGTATTGTTGTACCATCCAGTTTGTAGACCAATAAAAAAAACAGCGAAACTCACATAGAGCACAAGAGTGGAGACGGCAGTAGAGTTGCGCGCGAGGATGGCCCAGTGCAGGGCCGTGTTACCGTGCGCGGCGTCGGCGGGGCGCGGCGAGGCGCCCAGCGACAGCAACAGGCGCGCGGGGTCCACGGCCGCCACGCGCCACGCCGCCCACATGAGAGGTGTCATGCCGCCCGCGTCGCCTGCGTCCGCCGCGCCCGCGCCGCCTGTTGCCACCAGATACGCGCACACGGCCGTGTGCCCGAACTGCGCCGCCAGGTGCAGCGCCGCGCAGCCCTCGGCATCGCGCAGTGCCAGGTCAGCACCGGCGCGCACTAGCAGCACGGCCGCCTCCAGGTGCCCTTGGCGCGCCGCCCAGTGCAGCGGCGTGGCGCGCAGCTCACCGCCCACCGCGTCCACGGCGGCGCCCCGCGCCAGCAGATAGGCGCAGATCTCGCGCCGGTTGTTGATGGCGGCCCAGTGCAGGAGGGTCACGGTCTCATGGTCCGGTTGGTTCACGTCCCAGCCGGCCTCCACTAGCTCGCGCACACGGTCGAAGGCTCCGTATTGCGTCGCCTTCACGATGTCGAACCCGCTATAGTCCCGCGCCGCGGGCTCGGCGCGCGGCGGCGCCGCGGCGGCCGTTTCGCCGTCGCGCTGCGCCGCTCCGCACTGCCCGCTGGCCGCGGCGCCACATGTGTTTTCATACATGGTGCTCACTCCACTCTGCTATGACACAAACGCATTGTTTCCACTTGTAAGGAGCACGAAAGTTATCGCAATTGATAACACCGTCGCGCAGTCATACGCGTTAAAGACTAGTATGGTACTATCACATCACAGCAGAAAGGAAACTTCAATTTATTGACATTTCATTACGTACCACAGACTATGGTAAAGATAATAAACATGATAGACGAAATAAAATAGCGAAGTAAATTTACGAAGAGTAATAAAAAATGTCTTAAAGTATTATACTAAATGAAATGAAAAAAAGACATAAGATAAAATATGCCCTTTTTTTCAAATATGATTAACGCTGAATAACATGATGAAGCCACACAAGTATTACATTTTACAGTTACCCAAGACATACTTACAGGCGCTCCTCATTCACGCGCGACATACACGCGCGAATGCGCGAACGCGTGAAAGCGTGAAAGCGTTAATATTATTTTAGTCGCTAAAATTATCAGGGACCTGTTTTATAAAGCTACAAATTACAATTTACAGGTTACAAGTTTCGACCAATGACCTCGGGCCCGTTTATCAAACTCTTGTAACTTGTATTACAAGCGGAACTCTCTTTCCAACAATATGTGTTAAAAAGAGACTTCCACTCGTATTACAAGTTACAAGCTTTTGATAAACGGGCCCCTCGACCAATGACGAACAGAGGCCCGTTTCACGAAACTACAAGTTACAAATTACAAGCGGAAGTCTCTTTCTAACTCCTTTTACTAGAAAAAGAGTTCCGCTTGTAATTTGTAACTTGTTGCTTTTTGAAAAGGGCCTCAGGCTATTTGAGCATTATTGCCAGTTTAGATCTGTAAAATTGTAGAGTCTGTCTAATGAAAGCTGAACCTGGGAAAAAGCGGCAAATTCAAAAAATCTTGATATGGTATTACCGATCAATGAAGGAATAAACGATATTGATACTTTTATTATTTTATTTATTTTGGTGGGCACAAAGGAAGAGGAAACGCATACTATATTTTCATATATATTATTACGAGCGCTATATTTTGATGAAAAGCACTTTAGGTAAAATACGATGACAGTGACTGGAGCACATTTGGTTTTTCGAAATATATTTGACATGAAAATATAGTGATCTGCACGTGTAGCACAAGTTGTATTTTCTCGCTTGTCGCTCTGTGCGTCTCTATCGTAACAGACTAGATAGTAAGGGAGATCCGAGCGACAAACAAGTCACGAGCAACTTGTGCTAGTCGTGCTGTTGATAGATTTCATTGATACGAGAGGTTTTCGTCTGTGTCGCACACAGCATAATAAAACAATGATGATGAGGAATATTATATTCAACCTTTTTAATAAAGTAATTAGAGGTAACATTATTCTCATCACCCTTACACCTCTATCTAACGACAATTATATCTTGGAGAAGAAGCGCCGCAAGAAACTCCAGCAGATCATTTTTTCCAATCATAAAATACAATTATTCTTAAAAGTAACATTACAAGGTAGTAAAGTAATTAATAATTATTTCTAACAACACAAACTTAGTCGTTACAAATGTACGCTCAATAACATTGAGTAAATTAAAAATAGTGACTAGGAGAACAACATGACGAGGTCTCTACGTCAGGAACGATAACTAAAATAACTAACTGGAAAACAGGTTCTTGCAAGCGTGAACAGACAGGACCCCACTGACAACACCCGTTCACGAGTATGACGCTGATCTCAGCCATCGCCTCCTCAACCATGTGTTTGAAAAGAATAATTAATGAGGGCTAATAAAACAACGGAATCTTTAGCACTCCTGGTATGAAGCGACCTCATCCAGCCACGGTTTCTAACTTGGATAACTTTGATGTTAAAACTATCCGTAATAAAGTCTATGAGTTTTATGTTGTAAAAAAGCAAATTCCGACTCAGAACACTTCTGGCAAATTTGAAAGAAAATATGGGTTTTACAGGCTCCAGATAGACTCTACGTAAAATACTGATGAGCAATGGTTTTGAATAAAAAATAAAATAAAAAAAACGTTCAGTGCTCATAGAACGATATGACATTGCAGTCTTGCGACAATGATCTTGAGAACCAAAGCCACGAAACGTGCCAAAAATAAGCCAATTATATATCTTGATGAAACCTATCTTCATCAAAATTACAAGCCAAAAAGATCATGGCCGTGGACCGTCGACATCTGGTTTAATAGAAAATATTTCCTCCGCAAAAAGACTTATCATCATTCATGCTGGTTCCGTAAATGGATTTGTGCACATGCAATGTTGACATTTAGCACTAAGTCTACAAAGGCAGATTAACACCATTACATGAATACTACAAATTTTAACAGGTATTTACGAGAGAAATTGATACCAAATTTATTTGAACCCAGTGTGATTGTGTTTGACAATGCAGGTTATCATGCGGTACAAATTAATAAGCCCCTAAGCACAAACACACGCGAAGCTGAAATACAAGCCTGGCTCCGTGCTAAGTCTGTGAATTTTGATGAAAGTTTATACAGAGAAGAACTTTTTGTTTTAGTGAATCAGCACAAAACAAAGCCAATTTATGAGGCAGATAAAATTCCTAAAGCTAGTGGTCATGACATGAAGTGCTCACACTCTCACCTTACCAATGCGATCTAAACCAGATCAAGCTCATTTGGAATACTGTAAAACGAAAAGTGGGTAGCAAAAATATAGGTAAATCGGCGTCAGAATTTGAAAAAAATCTAAAGGAATCCTTTGATGTAATGCATGGAAGAAGATGACAGACCATGACCTATGTCGAAAACCAATACAAGGAAATGGATGGAATTACTAATCAATTGGAAAGCTTCATAATAAGTGTATGTGATGGTGAACCTTCCAGTAGTTCCAGTTCAGATGATACCCTAAGACTCTAGGAACTGTAATTAAAATCAGATTCTAAATACTCTATTTCTAATGATTCATCTGAGCTAGTGCTGTCATCATATCGGACACTTATAATGAATGATTCTAGTTCTTTAGTTATTCCATCCCTGGTTTTGTACTGAGCTTCAATATTAAGCACATGATTAGTCATTTTCTTCCAATGCTCCGGTGTTATGCTGTCAAAAGACTCTTTAATAATTTTTTCAATTTCAGCTGCTGATACGCCAACATTTCTACTCGCGACTTTTCTCTTCGCCGAACTCCAGATTAGCTCAATGGGGTTAAGGTCGCAATGGTAGGGCGGAAGTCTTAAAACCTCATGACCGTGCTCCCTTAGAATTTCATCGGCTTCATAGATTGGGTCTGCTTTGTGTTTATGTGCCAAGACAAGAAGTTCTGGTACAGTATAATATTCTTCAAAATCAATTTGTTTAGAACGCAGCCACTCTTTTATTTCGGCTTTGCGGGTGTTGGTATTTGGTACCTTATTAATTTGCACCGTGTGATAGCTAGCATTGTCCATGACAATGACACTTGGTTCACTCAAGTTGGGAATAAGCTTCTCACGTAACCACTTATTGAAATTTGTGGCGTTCATGTCATGGTGATAGTCTGCTTTGATTGATTTTGTGCTAAACGTTAATAAAGCATTAGGCACAAAACCATCTTCTGATCCAGCGTGAACAATAATAAATCGTTTTCCAGCTGAGATATTGCCAACTACACCTTGGGTGGAAGGCCCCTGCCACGACTTTTTTGTTTTGTAGTTCTGGTGAACGTAAGTCTCATCCAGGTATATTATTTTTTTACCTTCAGCACGTTTTGATGCAATAGTCCTTAGGTAGCGGTGTCGCCAAGCTGCTATGTCAAAACGCTCAATAAGTATCGAACGTTGTTCAGTATTTTGTTTAAATTCGTATCCATTTGCCATTAGTATTCGGCGTAAAGTCTCAAGGCATCCGGTAAAACCGATGCTTTCTCTCAACTCTGCCAATAAGCATCTGAGTGTAGGCACTTGTTTTTTTACAATATAAAATTCATTTATTTTATTTCGGATAGCTTGGATGTCAAAGCTATCCAAATTAGACACCGTGGCCTTGTGAGGTCGCTTTTTTCCGGGAGTACTAAAGACACCGTTGTTTAATTTTCCCTCATTACTTATTCTTTTTAAAGATGAAACACTGATATCTGTAAGAAGAAAGAAAGTGTTAAATAAACAGAACACCATTTAGAAATACATTGTGTGGTTGCGCAGTACAGCCCCATTGTACAGTCCGACAGCCCTAAAAACATTTGGGTTTAGGTGAAATGAAATTGCATCGGTGAGGTTCTAATCGCAACGGTTTAAGAACAAGGAAGACTCATATAACCCGAACATCTTTTATATCTGGCCGATCAAAAATGACATTAAATAAATAGATAAGGTACTAAAGTGTACACATATTTATGAAATCGACTGTACAGTGTACATTTGGTTCATAAACAACAAAATGCTGTTTGCTCCGCACACAGAAAATACATATCAAATAATATGTTTATGATATCTTTTAACTAAACACCTCCTTATTGTTTTATTGAAACTATGAGTGTCAGTTACATTAATCATCTGTCTATTAAATTAATTTAATAAAATTGTGAATGCTAAGAGATTCAACATGATATAGGGACAGACAATAGGTACCTACACCTATTATATAGGGAAAGACAATGATAATTTTAGTAATTACCGGTCATTGAAGATACTTCTTCCAAATATTTCGTCTGAGTCTGGCAGGCTAACTCAGTTTCCTCAACCTCTTTCAGCTGCTTTACGTTTTCCAGCACACTTTTGTCAACGTGCACGTCCAGGTTTTCTGAAACGAATTTAATTTCGTTTAATTTCTTAATCTCATCGTATAATAGACAGAAAAAGGTAAATTAAACTTAGGATTGCACACAGAGAAATAAGAAGTATCAAAATGAACATGCCGTACTAAAGCCGTACTAACCTATAAATTTGGTCACCGTAACTAAACAATTATTTTTTTGCATCAATAATGCTTTTCTTTCTTCTTGTTTTTCTTTTTACTTCTGTATAATAGTATACAGAATCTCCCGGACACCGCCTCTTATCGTCGACGGCATGATTACTCCGTATTTTTATCAATTTAGATCTCGAATTGACAAGTTTCTAACAACAACAAAGTCCAAACGACATATTAAATAGTGTTGCCAGACTCGTCAGCCAAGAAAAATCCAGATTCAGCTTTCATTAGACAGACTCTAACTTGTAGCTTTATAAAACGAGTCCCAGTAAGTAGATTGTTTTATTAGTCGCATTTTATCCATTCAAAAAATCGGAGCTGCTATTTCTGGGTTGTTTCGGCCCTCCAGGCCTGAGGCCTACTTTGAAAATCGAAGTTCGAAGTTACGTTACCTCCATCCCTGTCACTCGTCATTCGAGACTAAATCGAGAGAAAGGGATGGAGTTAACGTAACTTCGAACTTCGATTTTCAAAGTCGGGCCTCAGATATAAAACGGACCTACTTTAACCTGCCTACGTATTACGATTTAATTACTATTAATTTGAATTTTCAGTTATTGTTTTATTTATAGATGCTTATGAGATTACTCACTTATTTTGTTACGTTGTAACTGACTAACTGATTGAATTACATTATAATTCCAAAATATTAACGCATTCCAACGTAGTATCTAGTAGTCTGTGATTCAAAATAAATTGCTCAGACAAAGGTGGCATGCTTTCTCCAAAGTTGGCGCAGTTAATCAGAGTTTGAGAATAGTGCAATAATTATTACTATTGTGCAAATAAGAGATGGCAAAATAAGAAACAGAAATAATGCGGATAGAAAAAATCTCTTTATGAAAAAAAGGATTATGCATAATTAACGATTATGAAAGAAAGCGATGTGAAAAAACAAGTGCTCTGAAAAGAACCATTTTATGTGTCGGTTCAAGCCTAATAGGCTTTTTAGTAGTATGACTGTAGTTCCTAAAATAAAATAAAATTCCGGTATTAATCTTTTGAAAATCTGTAATGTTTTGTTTGTTGAGTTGGAGTGCGTAATTTCTTCATATTGTACTACTTTCTTATTTCAATTATGGTTAAACTCAATTAAATTTTTTGATTTATGGCAATCGGTCGCTATTGGTTGCAACCATTGCTGCCAATGACTAGTTTTGACAACAACACCGTGTGTGTGTTGATTAACCAGATTAAAGTGGGTCCGAAACAGGGGTTGAAGATGTTTGTTGTGAGACCTGTGAATGGTTAAACTCGGATTCATAATTAGATTCCATCAAATCTACCAAGAAATGTCACTGTCACAATAACATCTGTCAATGTCAGTACGACGGTCCAAGCCACCAACCCTTTCTTAATAATAAAAAATATGACTTGACAGAAGCGCGTGGAGCTAACCCCATGTGCTTCTGTTTAGTCCACCAGAGTAAATCTCTTTAACCGAACAATTGTCCTCGCGTGTGATATCCATGGACTTGTTTCTCTAATAAGTCCATGGTGATTGTCTAAAACTCGATACTGGCGAAATACACCTTGTTAAACACAAGGAGTGAAAGCCATTAATTAAGGGAAAAAAAAAAATTATCTTACTGCAGGTGAAAAACTTAGCGAAAGTCTTTGTATTGGTGTAGAGAATTAAGGGAATTTACGTCCAAATTCAAATATAGTCTCCATTTTCTCTACACAGGCACTATACAATTACATAAAGGTAGGGGTTTCGTTAAGTTTGTCGTCTATACTACTTTGATTCCTAGATGTTTGTTATGTATCGAAGTAAATATTTATATTAATGTAATATATTCCTAAATTATAAGTTAAAAGGATCCTAATTGTTTCGCTCTAATTAGTGAGATGGTTTAACGCCCCTCCTGCAGTTAGGATGCTACAGTCTGACTATTACAGTCAGGATAATGTACTACGCCTTAAAAATAGGTAACACAACTAGGTAGTGGTTTTTTTTTTTTCAAATTTACTTGTTTTAGGTATAATAATTAATAATATACGCACATCTTCAAACGATAATATTATTGCATCAAAACGGATACCAATTTGCATTCAATTGTGTGAGTGACACGTTAGTATTTGACATGGACGCGGGATTGCGTGGGATGTAAATGCCCAAATGTGATGCCGGCACCACACTTCACTATTCGCTATTCGTTATGCGGCTTATGCGCGTACATTCGACGAAGTGTGGAGGGTTTATTCGTCTATGTTTTCTTTATTCGCACGCATAACGCATAAGCGCGATAGCTAATATGCCGGCACCACACTTCGCTATTCGCTATTCGTTATTCGGCTTATGCGCCTACATTCGACGAAGTGTGGAGGGTTTATTCGTCTATGTTTTCTTTATTCGCACGCATAACGCATAAGCGCGATAGCAAATATGCCGGCACCACACTTCGCTATTCGCTATTCGTTATTCGGCTTATGCGCCTACATTCGACGAAGTGTGGAGGGTTTATTCGTGTATGTTTTCTTTATTCGCACGCATAACGCATAAGCGCGATAACAAATATTTTAACAAATACGGCGCAGCCGCATAACGAATAGCGAATAGCGAAGTGTGGTGCCGGCATTACAAATACGGCGCAGCCGCATAACGAATAGCGAACAGCGAAGTGTGGTGCCGGCATGAAAGTACGGCGTACTTACTCGCCCGTCTATCACCCCTTTAAACTTTGCCTTTAACATTTTAGCATTTTTTGCACCGGGTTTTGGGTGGACCGGTGGACGAACACCGCTATTTTTAAATTAAGTGTTGGCGACACTGGCATTGGCATGATTGGCAAATCAATGAATGTCTGTCTGTCTGTCATGCTCATGTCAGTCAGTTGAGTAAAGTAAGTTGGAATAAGAAAAATGTACAAAGACTTGTCTTCGGCCTTACTTCAAATTGGAACAGAATGAAAACTATGACTAGGCTGTATGGATCAATGTCCTTTGCCTTTCCCAATGGGATAAAACTCAAGAAAAAATATATGAGTAAAGTTAGTTTCGATTTTCGGCGGTTGTTCGGCGGGAAATGGTAAAAGCGAGCTCTAACAATTGATTTGTAATTAACTAGTTACTTTTCTATGTAAATCATTAGTTTAATTTATGGTATATTACAAATCTTCTAGTTGCTTAAATTTTCTTGTTTACCTATTCAAGAAATCGTTGTTTGAAAGTGCATCGAAGCAACAGGCAACTCAACGTAAGTTAATTAAAGGTAGGTGAAAAGAAAGCTTTTAAGTCACATAATTATTGTTGTGAGGAAGAATATGCTATAATTATCGCAACCTTGTATTTTGTACGTCAAATGTCGATTTGCAAGTGAGTGTGTTACTAATGTGAATAAGGCAGTAGTAAAGCCCCATCGGGTCGGCCTTGTTGCCAAAGAACATGTTCCTACACAATCATGGACATGAAGCACTTTAGTTAGGATAATATCCCTATAAAAGTTCATATTAACATTATTACTTATACTAAACTCGTTTCTTTGACTTTTCAATTTTTTTATTTTTTTAATATGTAAATGTAAAATACAAACTTGACATTGGCAGAAATGGTTGCTCGATATTGCGACCGGTTGCCATTAAATAAACTTTCCATCATTAACAAGGTCTAACATTGGTGTTTAGGGTTCTTTACCAAAATGGTAAAAAAGGAACCCTTATGGTAAGACTTCAGGGCCTGTCTGTCTGTATGTCACAGCAGTTTTTCTCAGCAACTAAAACAGCCATCAACTTGAAAGTAGACATATCAACTGTATAATTTGTTTAACAAAAACTTTATTTTAATATTAATAATAAGCAGAGGTGGCCGAGGCGTTGGCGACGTGAACCGCCGCCTAGGCCCTCGCGAGCCGAAGGAGTTCGCGCCTCAAACGTTTATTCATGCATTACCCTAAAACCGTAAAAACTAATGTTTTTTTATTTTAAAAATTTCAAAATGTCCTTTGCCCACATAAAATCTAGGTCTTACCCCGCCACTGGAAGAGGGGTGTAGAATAAGGGGTTGCAAACTTAAAGTGACTTGGTCATGGCTAGAGATCGAAAATTCTGATGCTTATTTACCTATACTTTGACTTTTTTTGTATTTTGTATGTATGTATGATTCTTTATACCACCATAACTTCTAAACGCCGGAGCCGTTTTAGATGTGTGTGACATAGGATACCTGTTAAAATTTAAATAACAACAATGGCACAATGACAATTATTGACATATGTATATCAACGACAATATAAAAAATGCAGTCGAGGGTTTTGAAGCTCGCTTTTCGTTTTTGAGTGTTTATGGAAAAAAATGTGTAATTTATGTTCAGAAATGCGATAACGATCAGGTTAGAAATAATGCATTTTTATTTTATTTATTTTTCCCTAGTCTCTGTGTGGTTGCTTCAAATCGCAAATTTTGCTATTCAAGTCAAAATAATTTCGTATAGAACAACACATTATTAATTGTGTTTAGATGGTTGTGTCTCCATAGAAAGAAATCGTAACCTTCCCCGAGTATAGTTATAAAAAGCTATATTTCCAATATTATAATGATTTTAGTGTTATCTAAAAATGTCATACATACCTTACTGTCGCCAACCAGTCATTCCGGGTTAAAATTGTTACTAACTGAACTATTAGACTGCGGCTCCACTGAGGCGGAGACGAGCAGAGCGGAGCAGAGCTGTGCCAATATTAACCAATAGAAGGCGCATGCAGTCACGTCCAGCGCGCCTTGCGCACGTTAGTTTAGATTCTATTGGTTAATATTGGCACAGCTCCGCTCCACTCCGCTCATCTCCGCCTCAGTGGAGCTGCAGCATTAGTCCAGAATTTCATCATTGGTGCCTTTTGCTGCACAAGGTTAGAATCCTCTAAGGAAGGCGAATACCTTAGACAGCTCAGCAAACATTTACAACTACCAGATCTAACGCAAGGAAAACTTTGTGTTACGGTTGGTTTAATTAAAGTCTACTAGCTGATACCCTTGAAGTAGTCCTTTGTCTTGGGTAACAGGTCGGGGTTAGACCCATCTGTTACAACCCGCACGCTTTTGCTGGCTTATTACAGTGGAATAAAGTTCAAAGTTTAAAAAAAAAACGTCTGGTGGTAAAAGATTGGAATAACCGAAACGTCGCCTATGCCCTTCCTATGGGTTTAAGGTTTCTCCATACCAAATTTCATAGAAATAGTTTCAGCTATTCAGCCGCGAATGCGTCACAGACAGACAGAGTGACTTTCGCATTTATTACATTAGTATGGATAGGCAGAGAAGCAGAATGCATAGAAATGGCATTTACAGTGTCTGTTTGCTTAAAAGGGCTATAGTTGTCCCGTGAGGTGTGGCATCTAAAGGACAGGACACCGCGCAGCAGCAGCACTTTATGAGGTTTGTAATATTTGATAACAATAAGATAGGAACCCTCGGTCCTGGAGTCCTTGTCGCAATTGTCCAGTTTTAATAATAGTTTTAATGCGATGCGATTGATTTTTCAACACGGAAAAGTTCTGGGCCAATTCTGCTACAAGAAATGATAGATTAGTTAGATCGGTTCCCCAAACTGATTAATTCTGCGTAGCAAACTTTCCATTCTCCTTTTCCCCCATTTTATTTTGTCTCCAATAGCATATTTGCTCATTTTCCTCACTCGAAAAATGTCTTATTGAAATTAAGGTTTAAATTATGACAGTTTTGCAGAAGGCCCGAAGGATCATAACACCCAGAAATTGGAGCTCCGTCGACTCAGTGAAATTGATTTCCAGTTGGGAAAACATGCAAGTGAGGAAAATCCGATTGGAGAAAAAATTAAATGGGGAAACATGCGAATGGAAAGTTTGCTACGCGGAAATAATCAGTTCGAGGAACCGATCTATGTTCTCGTTTGACAGTCCCATAATTTATACAATCTAATCGGTTAACGTCAATAAATCTGGATTTCATAATATTGTGTAGGATATTGAAAAAAGTTTTTACATCAATTAAGGCTTTCATTTTATTAGTTAAACAAATATCACTTTTATTTACAACCAAAGCAATCACAAATAATAGTATTAACTAATCGTAATCACCTAAAACTACTTAACAGATTGAAATATTTACAATAGAATTAACAATTCTTTAACTTACAGAACGTTTACACGTGTCAACTATTCAATCGATTCGCGAAAGGCATTTACAATTGAAGTACCCGCCGGCGGGGCGGGACAGGCTGAGCGCGCGGCGCCGGCGGGGGCGGGCGGCGGTCACGCGGTCGCCAGCGGCTGCGTCACCACGGGCGAGCGCCGCCGCGGCGACGCCGAGCCCGCGCCCGCGCCGCCCGCGCCCGCCGGCTCCGTCAGGCGCAGCGCCACCTCCAGGTCCCGCAGCACCTGCCGCAAACAAATTACTTAAACATTTTGAAAAGTTAATGAGTTCAGAAAAAAAGAATTTCTATGTCATGAAAATTCGGGCAAACGAAACAGTGGGCAAACGCTATGCCAAAGATACTCTACCCTTGTTATCTCAAGAGTAGCGATATAGTTAAAAAAGATGTCAAAAACAGGATGATGTTACCGAGAAGAATAGAGCCCCTGCCCTGGCGTGAAACTGGTGCGAACACTTGTTTGTATGTTTTTAAACGCATAAACGGCTGAAGTTGAATGTAGCACATAAGTTTTCCCGTGGACAATATTAGATAGTTTTTCTCTTGGGAAAAGTGACCAAACGGGCAAACGGTAATTCCTCATAAAAGTCTTGCTTGACTGTATCACTCGCTTGCTTTTGGCAACCAAAGCAACCAACTTTGTACGCCTAAAATTGCTTTGGGTAGCCGTAGCTACCAGCAGAGTATAGCTCTTGCAATTTATGATGGCGAGTGGGCTTTACTTGTGGTAGACACATATCTGTATACTTGTCAAAGTCTGCGTGAGAGCGAAAGTGGGTTTGGTAAGCATAAAAAAATTAAGACAAAATTATATTCTTCTTGAAGTGAAAACTTTGGCGACCATTGCTCGTCCCTACAAACAATAAGTATAAAATAAGATAAAACATCGAAAACAACAAACTATTTATGTTTTTGCCGTGATATGCGAACTATTTAGTCATGCATGTAGTAGCGACCTTCTTGGTTGCATCTTCTACGAAATTGTTGTAACTCTATCTTGTCGCGTCACTCTATTTTCTCTCCTAAAATTACGTACAATTTTATATTAATTAAAACCTAACTCTAGGTTTTGCCTTTATTTCAGAGGGCTTATTATGGCCGTGTTTATCGCGTGACAAAATGTGGATAAAACATCCGTCACTCTTGCATTTATATACCTACTTGTCAGAAAGTGACGAATGTTTTATCCACGTTTTCTCTCGTAATAAACACGGATAAGCTCACAGTTCTAAATAAATTTACTATTTTTTACTTTAGCGTACTTCAAAATAAAAATACGTTATATCGCTATGAATAACTTTGCGTTTTTTTCCGGAGATTAGACATGCTGACGGTACTTCTTGGCAGTTAGCGTCGTGGAAATAATTTGCACAAGTTACTTGAGCGACGGCGCGCTCGCGACAGTCGCGACTGATGGCTCTGTCAGACACGTACACTACCGCAATATGCATGTACACGTTCAACCTCTAATAAAGCCAAAGAACAAGGACTAAAGGCATAGAAACCGTACTAAATAAGCAGAAAATACATTATGGTTCACTTCTTTTTACTTATTTTTTTCATAGTGAGTTGGAAAGAGATGAATCTATAGCTGTTCTTTCGTTATTTGGTACATCGTCACAACAAGTAAGGTGTGATTTGGACCTATAAGCACCTATAGTATTTGGACATCTAGACAAGGAAAGACAAATCCTTCCTATAGGAAGGACAAAGAAGTCCCTGTGTAAAACCTTGTGACAATGACAGTTAAAGAAGAAAAAACAGCCTACTTTTTGTTTAGTTTTTTCTCATGTAATACGTAATCTAAAAAGTAGAGAAAGATAGCTGACGCTAAGTACGTCTTATAGTCCGGTTTCTATGCTTTATGTCCTTATTCTTAGAATAAAGTCCACTCGCCATCGTGAATTTCAAGAGCTATACCTATCTATGTATACCAACATGACAACATTTACAAAAAGTTTCAGTCAACTTGACAAACGAAAACTAAACTGTACCTAACGTATCTACGTTATTTTGCAAGGTGTTAAAGAATGACGTATCGGTTGTTTATTTACAATGAAATTTAATGTTGATGATATTTATTTCCTTATTATGCTTACATGATTGTGAAGTGTGTTATGGACTATGGTGTATTTAAATAACGTCCTGAGGTTTTAGATTATTTCTGTTGGTGACCGGTATTACAAAAACACCTAAATATAGTAGGTACCGACCGACGTAAATGAGCCATCCTGTAGAAGGGCCATATAGCAAGCGAGTGGTTAATAAAAATGCAAAAAAAGGTGCCATAGAATGTGAACATTTCCGCTTCGTACAGTCACGAGATTTAATTTGGTACCCACCTTAGGTCCAAATTCAATCTGACATTCTATAACAATAGGGTTGAGTCTCCTAAAAGCTACAAATGACTTGACATCTCTAATGACATTGACGACTTCAAGCATATTTTTCTTGAAATGGGTCCCAAATTAACGCTCGTGACCGTACATACATCCATGTGGCCGCGGTTGCAACTTCTGGGTTAGAGCTTAGACGAAGTATGTTTAAAAGAAACCTTTTGTTAACCATTTCCATTTTGACACATTCGAAAGCTGGCCACAAACACGGTCAATAGTTTCTGAGACTACGTAACTAAAAGCACTTTCGCGAGGAACAAATCAAGAGCTTATTGACGCGAGCGGCTTACCTCGGTCTCCTTGTGGTCGAGCAGGTGGAAGCGCGCGTCCAGCGCCGTGAGGTGCGCGAAGGTGAGGTGCAGGTGCGCGTGCAGCCGCAGCAGCGCCAGCTCGCGGAAGTGCGCGGCGTACAGGTGCGCCACCACGTGGAACAGCAGGCGCACCACGCGCCGCACCACGCTTTCGAACAGCGCCGGGAACTCGTTCGCTGTAACACCACACCGCACTGAGCCCGGAGCCGCTGGACCGGCCGAAGCATGTCGACGGAAATTCTCGAAAATGTTCGCCGACCCAGACCAAAGCAAACTTAAAATAAAATATTATTTCCGAATGGCAGCGATTGTGTGAAACGTATGAAAATTCCTTATATTCCACGTTTTTAGGGCTCCGAAGTCAAAGTAGGAGAAGTCATGTCCGTCTGTCGGTCTGTCTGCGGTTTATAGCCTAAGCAAAGAAGACCAAAAACTGCCCTCAGGGGAAAAAACTTGTGTATAAGCGAATTTTGGCATAGTTGTAGGGAATGGTGTTTTAAACCACATACTGAAAGTACGGATGGGTGGGGGTGGAGCTAACGGGTGGAGGGGGGTGTAAAGGTCCCTTTTTTTAGTTTTTCGTAAATAACTCGTAAACGGTGGCCCATAGCAAAAAATGTAACATTACATAATTTATCTACCTACATAAAATTCTGGCCTACTACCTACTTGCCAAAATATCAAAATTGTCAAGGCAAAACTTCCTATCAAAAATCGGCAATATGTGTATTCAGATTCAATCGGTTCTGTTTTCTTTTTTTTGTATGATAACTAGTATTCGTTTTTTTGGAGGCGATGCAAATCTATGAAAAGAACATTATTTCATAATTGAAAGCAAATAGCTTGAACACATCCCGAAAAACAGTACATCAAAATAAAATCATTAAGTAATCCTAAGTCGAGAACTGTCACAAATAAGATGTTGATACTCAGCATTAATAGTCTTCACTATAAGAGGTCCGACTTACTATGCAAACCCGAATATGGCTTTTCGGGAATCATTTTTCCCTCCATATCTCATTAAATATAGATCCCAGCAAAAAAGTGTATTGAATCTTTTGTAGAGAATTTTATGTAGATCAATTATGTAATGGAACCTTTTTTGTTATGGGCCACCGTTTACGAGTTTTTTACGAAAAACTAAAAAAAGGGACTTTTACACCCCCCTCCATCCGTTAGCTCCACCCCCACCCTTCAGTACTTTTAGTATGTGGTTACAAACATCATTCCCTACAACTATGCCAAAATTCGCTTATACACGAGTTTTTTCCAATGATTTGTCTTCGTTGCTTAGGCTATTTTCAGAGACTTTGTACTACAGAGCTGTAATTTGGCGTAGTTATACATTTATCTAAATTACGCCGATAAATTTGTAAAGTAAAACCATTAAAAAAAATTTTTTTTCAAGTACCTCATGTGAAAGCTATGTGAAGGGAAAGGTTTTTTACATTAACATTGAGTGAGGTATAATTGGATAGTTCTTCAAAATTATTAATAGTATTATGGTCATGTTATTATTTATATTTATATTTGGGGAACCGTTTAAGAAATGTTGAACTCGAAAACTGAAATATTCACTAGTTGCGTGTCCCCTCCTTACCTACATACCTACTAAAGATCATTTAAGACAGCAAAATAACTTAAGGTAGAAAATTCGTTCACACTTGTTACTTTTTACTGTTTGTATTACCGGCGTCAGAACCCTAAAGGCGGTCGCACATTGAGCCACGAATCGCCGCCTCTAAACGCGACCAACGTGGTTTACACTTTAAAAAATATATATAGCTGCGGCCACAGGTAGCCGAGTGTGCGGCTGTGCGCACGAGCGAGCGACAAAACGCCGCCACTAGTAGAAGAAGAAAAAAACATTTATTCACTACACAGAAGACACACAAATAGACAAATAAAAATAAACAAACAATGTGACAGAAATAGCAAGGAGTGTGTGTCCTCGCGGTAGCAAATCGGACACTGGCTCAGCATTATGCTGAGGTGTCAAGACACCTAAACCGCTGATTTTCAGCCAGTACCGTTTTGGTGACAACTGGGAATAGGCCAAATAAAGGGGGGCAGAGAATAATTTTATATATCTGCTTTTCTTCCAATCGACCTAGTTTCGGTTTTTTCATTTCGATTAACTCATCCCAAAGGGCTCAAAATTTTAATTAGACAGTTCAGGGGGGTTTCATGACATAGCTATGCAGTTCAGAAGTTGCTGAATGAAAAACGAGAAATGCTTGAGTGGCTCAGAAAGTATGGATTTATTTCAAAATCGTAAATATTTTGTAATTAAGGTGTAATTCAATATATTGCTACGTTATTGACGATTAGATATCAAGTTCTGGACTAACAGATTATGGCTATTTTTAGCCAAGAAGTCATGGAGTACCGCAAGGCAGCGTTCCTAACTAGGATCATTAAAACCATGACAACATATGTACATACACGTACTATACGTACCTTCACGCCTGTCTCCCAATGGGGTAGGCAGAGACTATGGAACGCCGGGTGCACCGGTCTGGACATACGACTTTCGCTTCCTCAACACTCATCAATCTCTTCATGCACGTACGTCGATTTCGGGTGCTTTTGATTTGGCCCTTATTCAGTACATCGCGAATCTGATCACCGTACGTCCGTCTAGGACGTCCCCTCCGACATCTCCACTCACTCTCGCTCGCCATATCTCTTTCGTAACTCTTCTTTCATCCATCCTTTCTAAATGATCAAACCATCTTATCATACTCTTTTCAATCTTAGACACTACATCTTCTTTCAATCCACACCTAACTCGACACATACTTCTCAGAGCTCTCATTTCAACTCCATTAATCCTGCTTTAGTTCTTCTTTTTACCTTAACAACTCCTAAATAGTTAAGATTTTAGACGCGTTTAGCCTAGTTGGTAGTGACCCTGCATACGAAGTTAGCGGCCCCGGGTTCGAATATTATGTATTATAAAATATTTGGGGTAATGAGCGCGAGTATTTGTTCCTGAGACTTGGATGTTTTCTATGTACCTATTTAAGTATATATTTCTCTTTATAAGTATGTTTATCGTTGTGTAGTACCCATAATACCAGCCTAGAGCATTGGGACTAGGTCAACTTGTGTAAAGTTGTCCCCTGATATTTATAAATTTATTATTATTATATCCTGAACCGGTATAGAAGGGGCTTTCTGGTGCCGTCATACTCGTATTTACGTCAAGTTCTGGAGCACTCTGTATATTACTAATTGAGTTATATTTCCTGGGAATGTTGGAGACAATCACTATGCAAGTATCGGCCGAGAAGAGCGGTTGCTGGACTCGTATAAAGCGCGGCCGAGACGCATATCAAGGCATACTCGTCCAACAACGGCCTTCTTCCGGTCTCTACAGTAATGTACTAATTGTCCTCAATTTTTTTGCGGTGCTCAAGTATACATTGGCTTAGTAAAAAACCGGGCATTTCGGACCATGCTGTGTAGGGTCCGATTCCGAAGCCGTTACAACAAACACAAAAAAATACGTCATAAAACCACATGTATTAAATAATTTTAACGCCCGACGCAATAAGAGGGATGTTATTAGTTTGACGTGTTTATCTGTGTGTGTATCCGTCTGTGGCATCGTAGCTCGTATAACGATGGACCGATTTTGATTTAGATTTGTTCGTTAGAGGTGACTTAATCAAGAATGTTCTTCTTTGTTTGACGAAAATCCGTTAAGCCGTTTAAGGGTCGAGTTCACCAACCAATTGAGCAGACGGTTAAGTCTTAATCACACTGTTGATCAATACATTTGACACCCGTTAAACCGCTAACCTTCCGATTATTTGTTTGGTGAACTCGACCCTAAAAGTTATGAGCTCTGAACCCGATTCTGTCGGGAGTTTTCAAGGAGTTTCACATAATACTTGAAATGAGTAACGAAGTGCCTCCAATGCTCCAGTGAAAATGTACGTGCTCGGAGCCCGTTGAAGCTTTTGCTCATTTTGCTCAGAGGTTTTTTTGGCGCCGAACAAAAAATTGAGGCAATAATCTCGTGACGCAGGTTTTTTGAAAAGTAAGATAGTTATATATCGGAATGCTTTTTAGCTACGTTTCATAAAAAAACTGTTGGGCCGTTTAAGAAATACTTATGAGCTCTGAAAGAAGGGGTTGTCATTATACCGGGTGTCTATCAACTGAATGGTTATCTCTTTAAAGTTATCTGGTGCTGTCTTAGATCATTTATACTAGGTCACTTCAGCCGCCTGTAACTCGCGAACCAATCACTACTTAGTCTTGATTGGTTTCTTTTGAGTTCGTTATATTATGTGCAATGTGTTCAAGATATTAACCAAATTTTTGGCATTTGTAACTTCGGCTGTACTGAAGGGGTCGGCAACATGTAACCCTAGAGAAAATGACACACAGAGATGTGATATGCACGTACCATACTTGGTAGGGAATAGAGCCTCGTCATTGACAGTGTTCTGCGTGAGCGTCATGACATAGTCGACGTACTGCGGCGCCGCGACGCGCGCCTTCTTGCCGCGTTCGTCCACCCACGCGTACACGCGCCCGCCTGGGCCCGCCATGTCGGGGCAGCTGGCGGCCGTGCAGAACTCCGACACGGCGCCGTACACCAGGTTCACGTGCTCGAACAGCGCCACCGCTGCAACACGCACCGCACCAAATTAATCACATCGAACAAAACGCACAAACGTAAAAACCTGCTAAAAACGAACTGTAAAACGTAAAACACGTCAATGACAGCTGAAAATTAACGCGAATTTAAACCTTGCGCTGCCTATCACAACGGATGTATCATTTATTAATAATATAAATAGCAATGTATAGTAGGTATAAGCCACTATAACAGTGCATGACGTTAATTTAAACGTAATTCACAAAAAAAAACATTTATTCAATCAATCAATCATTTATTTGTGTTTACAGGTTATCACTAAATTGCCGGTAGGCGTACAAATTTATAAAGAAATACAACTAATGCTATAATAAATGTCAATAATATAACAGGAATAACGTATAAAATGTAAAAGTTTAAATCTGATTGGTATTAAATATATTAAAATGTATGTATTAAAAATTCATTTACACAATAATAAAAAATTTCAATCAGTAATTTCGATAACTTAACCTTAAAACCAATGTCGGCATTTTTTTTATTGTCAGGGCCCGTATTATGGACGCCTTTATCGCGGTGGATAAAGCTTCCGTCACTCTCGCACTTACATACTGGTCAGAAAGTGACAGATGTTTTATCTATGCTTATCAAAGTCGATAAACACGACCATAATCGGCCGGCAGGTAATTTGTTGAAGATAGTAGGTGCCATACCACATAAACTTTTTTTATAAAGGGCTGTTTTACAAAGCTCTGGTATGATGTGTGATTTGTGTCTTGCTTTACCACCATGCCCTCGAGTCCGTTACGTGCAGATTACAAATTGGATTATTAAATATATAGTTATTTATGATCATTGAAGGCCTATTCTCGACTAGTTATTTTTTTGGTTAAAATTTAAATGACAATGCACTCTGTGCAGCAACAATATCTTCGAGGAGATGAGTAACTATACACTTTCGGGCCCATGACGTGTGTGGTGTGTGGTGTGTGGTGTGTGTGGTGTGTGTGGTGTGTGTGGTGTGTGTGGTGTGTGTGGTGTGTGTGGTGTGTGTGGTGTGTGTGTGTGTGTGAACTGTCTGAGCTTGTCAGACGTGTATCCATCGTTTGCTGTTAACCTACGGTGCGTATGGTGTTCATCGACGAAAGCGACGAACACCTTATCACGAAAAGCTCAAAACCATAGGTCAATCGCACATGAGGTTTTGTGTTTTACAGTTGAACTTTTAATTGTGTTCAATAAAGTGATATCTTCTGTGTTGCAAGTTAAGGGTCAAATCTATATACAGTGGTGGTCACATAATTAGGGACACTTGTTTTTTTCCCATACAATTGCCTACAAATATGACTTTTCAATTTTGACCACCATTCAAAAAGTTCTAAACTAATTTAATATTTGGTTACACTCATCGTTCATTAATGAACTAAGGTTTAAATGTATGTACAATAAAATTCATCTCTGTTGAAAACAGATCATTCATTTTATAAGGATTTGAAAAAATAAATACCTCGCGTTCATACAAAGTTGTAAAACTTTGTATGGACGGGTCAGCACTAAGTTTTTAAATCCCTATAAAATATAAGGTTCGTTTTTAACAGTAGTTCATCACTATCACTACATATTATAAAACCAAGTCGCTTGCCGCTGTCTGTCTGTACTTATGTATGCTTAGATCTTCAAAAGTACGCAACGGATTTTGATGCGGGTTTTTTTAATAGATAGAGTGACTCAAGAGGAAGGTTTATATGTATAATACATGCATAATATAGTACAGGAACACTGATAATTTTAGAGGTTTCTAATGTGATGTCGTAAATAAACACATTTTTTTGCGCTTACATTGCAAACGCTGGCTAAACCTTAAGAGATATATCAAAATAATGTAGTGAAGAATTGTAGTTCTTCAAAAAACCTAAAGAAAAATCCGCGATGGCATATGTCTATCTCCTAAGGATGAATCACAGTAACCATTTTTATCTTTAAAATTTTATTAAAAAATGTTAGGTTATTTGCGACGCTATTTTCTCCAATTCAGTATTTATTCTTATCCATATAAATATGTTAGTTACCTTGGGAATTTAATGTAGATTAAAATTGTCCCACACACTACATTATTTAAATAAATACTTTAGAAGATATGGCAGATTCATTATTACGCGCAACCTAAATCTGTATTATCGTAACGCTTGGCCGCCGGCCCTATAGCCACGTATAGCCACGCTTCGCCCTTTATTTAGTACCTACAGCCTGCAGCATCACATAGTATCAAACACCGGAGCTCTCCTGTTAGTTACGTAGGTACTTATATTTATATTAAGCTTTTCAAATTGTTAAATTAGGGAAATGGGTAGGTAGTTCGATTGAGTTTAGGTTTTGATTAAAATATATTTTTATGTTGTCTACACTTCTACACTTAATATTATATAATTATATAAAGAGGAAAGATTAGATTTTTTGTTTGTTTGTATTGAATAGGCTCCGAAACTACTGGACCGATTTGGAAGATTCTTTCACCATTAGAATCCTACACTATCCCTGATGAACATAGGTTATATAATATTTTCAAAAAGTTAGGGATCCGTATGAAAGCTTCTATAATGTAACCCAAGGTGTAAAAAATATACCATAAAAAATCCTTATATCGCGTACGCTGCGGAAACTATTGACAATAGAGCAATGTGATGTACTAGTTTTATAGAAGACATCAATTTCTACAAAAAGTTACAGTTATGTCACAATAACTACATGTTAAAATATGCAATAGTAACGCCGGTTCTAACTAGGCCCCATTATTCGTACCTTGGTATTAATCCGTATCCAAATAAATCATTTCGTTTTCAAGCCTATATCAGTACCTGTAAATTACTTTTTGAATTATTCAAATCGGACATACCATTCAAAAGTTATCATCAGTGTAATAATTATCAAAACTGAAATTTAAGAAATAGGCTGAAACAGCCCTCTAAGTGTCTTTAATTGGTTTTATCTACAACAGAGAATAGATAGACACGTAAAATTTGGCTAATGGTTCCTGTATATTGTGTAAATTAGTCAGCAGAGCATCAAAGAGTGTATGTGTAAAAGAGTGCGACATACCTACATAGGTAGGTGCGACATACCTACATTAAATCACGCCTGTTTCACAGATGGGTAGGTAGACACCACTTCTTTCTTTTGACTTTTAAGAGTGTATGTGATGATGAGAAATCTATTACTTAAGTATCTAATAATTTAACCGAAACCATGCATCTTTTCTCTAATCTCTTCTCTAAATAGTATAAATTAAAGTCGCTTCGCGTTGTCTGCCTGTTCCTCCGCTAACTCCTTCTAAACCACGCAACGGATTATGATACGGTTTTCACTGTCATTTAGGGAATTTATTCTTGATGGTTTATATGTACATTTCATTCTAATTAAGTTTTAATGTAGTTGAGAGAACTCAATGTTTTCCTACCACGTCGTCAAAAATCGTTTTTCGGGCCCTTACATAGCTTACGCTGGCTAAACCTTAAGAGATGTGTCAAAATAATGTACTGAAGAATCGTAGTTCTCTAAAAAAACTAGAGAAACGTCCTCGATGGCATATGTCTATCTCCTAAGATTGACTCACAGTAACCATTTTTATGTTTAAGATTTTATTTTAAAATATTAGGTTATTATCGAAGTTATTCTGTCCGATTCAGTATTTAACCTTATCCAAATAAATACGTTGGTTACCTTGGGCATTTAATGTAGATTAATATTGTCCCGTACAATATATTATTTAAATAAATACTTTAGAATATATGGCAGATTCAAAATTACGCGCATTATTACAGTTTCGTTGTCTGCACGTATAAAAACGGCTCTTTGCAGAGTCGTTGCTCAAAATAGGAAATGGACAGAAGCCCCAAGATAATAGGAGCATTAATCTTCAAAATGAGAACCTTTGCGTTTTAGTAAAATCATTAGTCGACAATGTTTATTCCGAAATTAATAATATCTTAATAATTTCAAAAGGAAAATATCGAAGTATCTCAGGTCCTCACCATTCTAAACAATCGAGTTTTATGTTATGTTTGTATTCGTTTTTGTAGGTTCCTAGACGCATGTGTAAGTTGTGGTTACCTATAAGTAGATAAGCATCAACCTGGGATCTATATCATATAGAATTAAGAATGTACGATGTATTATCTGTTGGTAATCCTTAATAAATAAATAAATAATAAATAAATAAATATTAATTCTAAGACTGTACTAAGGAGAGAGCTATTTTATCACCAACTAATAGTCAAGTAGGTATAGAAAATCAATGCACCGACACAAACATACTACTCTGTAGACACTGTGCTCGACCTGGAAGAGGCTATCCATTTCCCAACGGAATTTCTCAATTCCTTACAACCTTCTGGATCGTCCCGCATAAATTGGTTTTGAAAGAAGGGTGTCCTTTTATTTCACAACGGAACCTTAATCCACCCAAATAACATCTTTAAAAACGTTGATAATAGAGTGCACAATACTGACCGGATGTGCGGCTGGAAAAGTCGTTTTAATTCCCCGGATTCCGTACTTTCCACTTTAAACGACTGCAATGACAATTTACAAGTCACAAGGTCAAACATTCAAAGTTACGGGCTTAAACCTGTGGGCCTAATATGGCTGCGTTTATCGCGTGACAAAGTGTGGATAAGGCATCCGTCACCTTCTGACACGTAAATAAGTACGAGAGTGACGACGGATGCTTTATCCACATTTGACGCGCGATATTGACGCAGCCATGCTACTAGGCCTGAGCGTTGAGTGTTTTTCCCATAGAGGTATGTAGCCCTTTCGCGCGTCACTTCCAGGCAAAATTTGTTTGTATTGTGCAATGAGAAGTCCGCTGTAAACATTGTATATAGAGAGATTCTGTGAAAGCTTTTCATTCTGGCAGTCATGATTTGAATTGAATTTAAAATCTAACGGCATTAAAAACTCAATTTCGCAAAATTGGAGGTCTTTTTAAAATCGTCATGAAATAAAACCTCTATGCATAATGCACCTATCTATAATTTGAAAAGTATATTATTCCAGATGAACTTGGATTATTTTAACCGAAGCGAAACGAGGGCGGGTCGCTAGTTGTACATAAATTTAAACCTTAGTTAATGATCTAAAGTAAATTTTATTTAGCAATAAAATTGGTCAAGAACTTTTTGAATGGTGGTCAAAATTTAAGTCATATTTTGTATGGGAAAAAAACAAGTGTCCCTGATTATGTGACCACCACTGTGTGTGTGTATGTATATATATATATATATATATATATATATATATATTATATATATATATATTACGCGAGGCCGACTTTTGCACATGGCATCAGGTCAACAGAGTTATGGTCCGATTTTGATAAATGATACATCATTGGATTCGTCTCACGTTGGAGGAGTTGCATAAAACGTTTACGGTAATGTACTAAAATTTAATTTTAAAAAACTACTTTGCGCTGACCACGTGTCATGTCGTTTCGCGAGACGTCACGGGACCTGACCCTTGAATTGGTACTTATAGTAATGCACCTTATTGAATTAATGATATTGAATGAGTTATTACTTTTAATACAGAAACGATTTCACATAAGTTCTTAAAGTACAATAAATAACTATATAAGTTAAGTTGTGACGACGCGCTGGCTCAGTTGGTAGTGACCCTGCCTACGAAGCTAGCGGTCCTGGGTTCAAATCCCGGTAAGGGTAGATATTTGTGTGATGAGCGCGAATATTTGTTCCTGAGTCATGGATGTAAGTATTAATATCGTTGTCTAGTATCCATAGTACAAGCTTAGAGCTTAGTTTGGGACTAGGTCAATTGGTGTGACATTGTCTCCAGATATTTATTATTATTAAGTTCATTTAACGATAGGAGTTATAAATGGTGGTCCGTCATACATAACATAACATAGAATTTTACGTAGGGGCAGTACAGTGGCATGGATAGTAAGTACGTTACGACGCCTAAAAGTCCCTGTGAGTCCATTAGTATAACCTAGTTAAAAACCTAGTCGGTTAATAAGTTATGTTACTAACTATTATTTAATTTTAAAATACATAAAAAATATAAACCTTTATGTACATTTATAGAAACAAATAATCATTTCACATAGTTGCCGCTATTTGGCATCATTAAATTATGCACTACTTTTCTGCAAATTTCACTTTTCGGAAATTCAAATGTAAAGTCTTTGTTTACTAAAGAACTTTTTTGTTTAATATTGTAAAGCCTCTCTCTGTGCATGTTTGGAGACCAGTATTATATTTCTCAACGATACTCAATTCCAGCTTATGAAGCAAGAGTTTCGGTGTGCTTTCGCATTGCGGCAAATTGACGTGAAATCGTAAAGTCGAGTTAATGAGACATGAAGATTGACCGGTGTATAAGCGTAGCTTTTGCTTGAAATAAGTACATTTGTTTTAAATTTAAACATATGTTCAATATGTCACTCAAATTTGGGCACTCTTAGATAACTCTTATAAAAGTTGTAGCCCGTATCAGTATCATCGGCGTTTAATTCTTGTTTCTTCTCATTCCATATGCGTCACTCATTCTTTATTAGGGCCTGTTGTTTGATCAGTAGTTAACTCAACTAACTGTTAAAATTCGAACAAGGAATGGAAAATTTGACACATTTCCTTGAGATTTTAACCATTAGTAACATTTCTCGACCATTAGTTAGTTTAACTACCGATCAAACAACAGGCCTTAGTCTTTTTTGCTATCCGTCACTATCTTATTTGGTCAAATTCTGTAACTTGTCTATCTCTTAATAAGCCTTGCTAATTTTTCGTCACGGTCTTCCTTGGAATCATTGGCGTTCTTCCCTTTGGCCTTTTGTCTCATTTACTTATTCGTCAATATTTTCGGTGCTGGTCACATTCGTAATCAGGCTTTTGTTTTTCGCCTCATTCGCTTTAAGGTATCGCAGTTATTATTAATTATACCAACGTAATAAATCTGGTTCTTACCGCACTTGGAAGTTCTATTCTACAATATTCTTAATACTCGTGGTTAGCACGGTATAGATACTAATCGATATCGCTATATATGTGAATGTAAACATGTTTGAAAATTGGTCCGCTGACGCTGAACCGATTTTAATGAAATTCGGTGTGGAGATAGCTTGAATCCGGGGAAGGACATAGGATACTTTTTATCCTAAAGAATGGAACAGTATCCCGGTGGATGAATATAACTGCATCGGAAAGAAAATGGTTCTTGCAACTTCCCCTTATATGGGGGGGGGGGGGGGGCTCTCCCCTCTCATGCCGCAGGATGCTAAAACCAAACTATAAATAGCTTATTAAGACTACGAAAACAAATGGCTAATGATAATAAAATGGTTTTTTATGTTTAATAAAATTCGGGCCCGAAACATTGTCACGTTATCATTAGGACAAATTATAATTAGGAGCAAGAACGTTATGGCAAGTGAAATTAGGATTACGAACGTTATGGAAAATATTAAAAAGCCCAAGTTAATTATTAACGAACGATTATTAGAAACCAAAACATAAAGTCAAGAGAAAATAGGTCGATAATCATTATGTCAAGTAATCATTAGGATAAACGATTATTATTACCACAAACATTATGGCAAGTGTAATTAGGATAACAAACGTCATGGGAAAACATAGGGAGCCGTTTCTTTCTCATATAATAATTTAAAACAAAGCTTTCTATGACCGAAGAATGTTATTTTCAATATCTATTAAACATTAGGGAGAAATCTTTTGATGCAGAAGGATTTTTTGTGACCTTTCCAAAGCCTACTATTGCGTGGACTTTTTAAAGTAATTTTTAAGTACGGTCACGGACGTTAATTTGTGACCCATTTCAAGAAAAATATGCTTGAAGTCGTCAATGTCATTAGAGATGTCAAGTCATTTGTAACTTTTAGGAAACTCGACCTTATTATTGTAGAATGTCAGATTGACTTTGGACCTAAGGTGGGTAGCAAATTTAATTCCTTGACTGTACCTACTGAAAATGGTAATTTTAAACTACGTCGGGTAATTTAATATTTGTTGTTTTCCTTTAAGGTTTCTAATAGGTAAGTATGTATATTCATATCAAAAACGATTGTATGTTTTACCGTTTTTACGATACAACAAAAATAAAAATACGTCGAAAAAAATCCTTATTTCTTTTTCTTAAAATATTGTATGTAAATCCGCCCTTAACACATTCTAAAATCTGTAACGGTTCAGAAGATACAGCTCTTAACAGTTAGAACGGACAGCGTATTAATAGGGGCCCGTTAGGCTCCCTTCGGGTACGGAACCTTAAAAATGACTGACAGTTGAGTTTCTTGCAGCGTTTCTTCTCAGCAGTGGGCAGCGGTCTCCACTTGGGAAGCGCTGGTAGGTTAGTCGAACTTATTTCGCTGAGGAGGGATGGTGGGATTTATCAAAGTGAACAATTCTTTCAGGTTAGTAGTAGTAGTAGGTCAGGCTATTTGTTTTAAGAATATTATAGAAATCGATTCTTCATCTTCGTGAAAAATTTGTTCCGCGGTTCTGAGTTCTGACCCAAGAGAGAAGCTTCAAAAAATTGATTCTATTGGGCCACTATCCAATTACGTCGAAGTTTCACGAAAAGTCAAATAAACCGTTCATAATTTGCCTTAGTAATATATTTTCTAGAGGCTTGAAAGGAAATAATAGAAACAATTTGGGCACTCTCGCTCTATGTGCCTAGCGAGCCGTGCGCGAGGCGGGGCGTGCGGCGGACGCAGGTGCGGCGCAGGGCGAAGCGCACTTGCTTCCCGCATGGCGAAGCCCTAACCGCTCACTTTTCGTTATAAAATAAAAAACATAACAGCTTGTGCCACTAGACGCTTGCAGTCCCCGAAGCAATCAAAGATTAGCGGTAACAAATTCCATTTTTTTTTTATTTACTTGCTATGCTGTTATTTTAATAAATAATATTTGTATTGTATCATTCCTTGCATATCATAATATGTACGGTCATGATTTTAATTACTAATTAAATAACGCATAGATTAAAGGAAGAATAATTGTTTTTGTTGACGCAGAAGGACCGCAGGCGCAGGCGGGCGGCGGCAGCTGGCGGCGAGAGCGAGAGTGCGCGGAGGGCTCGCCGCTACTAATCGCCGATACAATTAAAGCAAACGGGTTTCAGACAGAACGCGAGTGAGAATCGAACATGTATGTATATTCTTGGCGTTACGAAACAGGTTTTTTATTATTATACTTAATAGGACTAGCAGCAAACTTCATTTGTGAATATTGCACGCTTTCGACAGTGAAATTTTACGATCGAAAATTAGTGGAAAGTGATCCGGCGCCAACTGGCGCGCAACGATATAGATAGGCCCCTGCATCCACCAACAAACAACTCCATGATCGGAAACCTGGAGCGATCAGGATGGTTAATATGAACAACTAAATTCGGGATGATTTATCCCTTTAAAAGGACGCCGAACGTCCAGTGGCGCGCTAATTACTATTGTTGTGTTTTCTAATAAACTAAAGTTTTGTCTTATAATCGAAGGATGATTTCCGTTAAAAAATTATAACATTAACATTAAAAAAGTTGCCTCCTTTTTCCGTTGACTAAGTACACGAAAGTTCAAGGTTATCAAACTTTGTGTTTATTCTGCTATACATTGCGTATTCATTTATACAACAAAAAACCATACTTCGATTTCAAGACTTTTCTTAGGTTTATTAGAAAACACAGTAAGTACCTCATAGTAATAAGGGCGCCACAGTGCAGTCTTGTCTTAACTCATCATTCGGGACTAAATCTACAAAAAAGGAAAAGAGCTATTTAATGTAACTTCGAACTTCGATTTTCATATTAGTAGTAAGTAAGGCTCTGTTGACTCGTGATGATTATGTATGACGATACTTTACAAGGATGTAAGTAGGTAGGTACTTATTTCTACCAAAGACGTTTAGCGAATAGCAGCAGTCATGTGAAGTGACAATTTGTATTAATGGTTTTTTCACTTTCAAGGTCAGTACAAGAACCCTAAGAACGTGCTGTTTTTATTATAATGCAATAATTCGCCGAAGCAGAAACAAGCAAACATTTTATCGATTCCAGTAGCGATTGGTCACGCGCGACGGAAGCGGCTGTCATGGCCAGGGCCCGTAATATTCGTCACCACGAAACGAAATCTCCAGTCTTAACTTATATTTTTAACGCGATAACTACCCATCAGCCCGTTGTCGTCTTTACGGATAATGAATAAAATAAAGGGGTTTGGGTAAAAGTGTTGTCATTTGTAAAATTCATACATTTTCAAGGTGAGCGGCCATTCGTAAAAGTATTAAAAATAAACATATTTTGTTATGTAATGTAATACTCTTAAGTGCATCGGAGCCGAGATATTTAAATATTCATACTTGGGCGTACTTTTGTACTAAAAACGGAATACTTAAATCTTTAAAATCTCCGCTCCGATATTATTTAACGCCATAAATTATATATATCTATGTGTATTTATAGGTCCTCTAAATAAATATATAAAAATTATCCGCGGCCGGTGAAAAAAATATGACAATATTCTTCAAACACTTTACCCAATGCCCTTTATCACGATTTAGCCCCGACAGCGTCGTAATTTTCATGACAGGGCATAGCGATATCGTGTAGTTGCAAAGTATTGTCCCCTTTTTCTGCACGCTGGGAAAATGCTTTTAAGCATAGGTACTACTTGCAGAGTATTGTCCCCGCCCGAACCCGAGTGATGGTGTGTATGTGTACTGTGTTGTGTGTAATGTGATGTGGTGTGGTGTGGGTACGCGGTAGGTATACGCACTGTGCGAGGCGAGCCACTCGTTGTAGTCGAGGTGGCGCGGCAGGTCCACGAGCTGGCGCATGTCGAGCTCCGGCAGCTTGCGCTCCAGCAGCGCCTCCTGCAGGTACAGCTTGGGGTCGCCCGCCGCCTCGCCCTCGCGCTCCTTGCGCCGCGCCTTCCTGTAATGCACCACAATACAAGCGTTACAACCACATTCTACTTGATTCCATATCAAATTACAATCAAGTTGCAGGTATAAAGAACTTTTTCTTTCTTCTTTCTTTCTTTCTTCTATTTTAGATTTGCGCAAAGAGGGCCAAATTGCCAATCAGCAAAGTTAAGCAACTCTAAAGAAAACGAACACCGTATGGGGGACCGCTTACTAACATCATATTGATCCGAGATTTTTTGTGCAATAGCCTGATACGGCCTATACAATTAATAGAGAGACTACCCAAATACAAACTTATCAGAATTACGTGCATGAACGAGACATATGGGAAATGCACATTCAAGTAATATGTACGTAAATAATTCACTCTACCAACAAAATAAACAATTATAAATCGAAATATACCTACTTAAAACTGACACAAAAAAACTTAGTCTTCTCTTTGTCAGAAGTCTCAGAACTATACCTACTGACTTTATAACGTAAAATATCATTGATGAAAAAACAGCATAAAAACAAATCGAGGTTTCTGGTACCGGTGGTACAATGTGTAAATAGTTCCAAAGTTTCGATAAAAATATCTTTATAATATTCCAATGATTGATCCGCTTACGCTGTAAAGTTAATACGCCGAATTGATAACTTTATCAACAAGTTGATTGAAAAGTTCCGCGACATATACAAATACAAATAGGTATGTATGTAAACAAGATCGCGCGATGCTGGTGACGTCACCGCGAGGGCCGGCCTCCTCGAGGTCACCTCGGTGACCAGAAACTTTTGTAACAAACAGTTGCGTTTATGGTAAAAGGAACTAATAAAATCGTTCCACCGCCAACGCGCGCAGTCAAATTACTTTTACAACACAAGCGTCGTAAATGATAGTGATAATGTCTTCGGATTTACATTGCGATTTGAGATTACGATAGCATAGCTTCACCCACAATATCGCGGCTTTCAAGTTAAAACCAATACTTGAAGAACTTCAATGACCAAGTCAAGTAGGCATTTAATTTACAGTCCGTGTCAAGTACCTATACCTTTAATAGACGAGGGGTTTGGAAGTACCGTAACTAGGTACATGTTGTGTATATGATCAGTCGTGCGCCTTATATGTGACGAAAGTTGGTTTGAAGTGTACTAACTTCCCGAGGACAGCGTCGCCAACTTCCGAGAGCCAGCGCACGAGCAGCGCGAGGCAGTCCATGCCCTGACCCTCGCTCACTCACCGTCCGCCGTGGGCAAGACAGCGCGACCGCTAACAGCGCCTGCTGATCCTCGTGATTCATCGAGCGACCATTTTAGTCGAGAAAGTGATCGTTTACAGTAAGCAGGTCCCATACTGCATTCGCAATTATTTTATACGACCCGACAAGCTTCCGCTATGAATAAATTATTTAACAGTTTTATCCGGAATGAAGAAGTCGATAGATCGATTAACAAAGAGTCAAATGTGACGCGCAACAACACAATGTACACAATGAGCCGACACGGAGACAGAACAGTGGAGTGGGTCGTGTGGTCACGCCGCCGCGGCCGCGGGCGCCTCACCTGAAGGGCACGGCCGAGTACAGGTACGAGGGCAGCGAGAACAGCACGCCGAGCACCACCGCGTGGCACATCTCGGCGACGACTGCCGCCCGCGGCCGCGCGCGCGCTGCGCTGCCGACAGAGACCGCCGCCGCGTTCTCTGTCGCACACCACGGCGTGCGCGCACTATATTATCGCCATCGCACACTTAATGGTCATCAAATTCAACTTTCAATATTATACGAATACGACCGTAGTAGGAGTACGTTGGGTCATTTTTGAGATTATTTTCGAGGGAATCCCCTGCAGATTACATACAGATTTTTTTTGTTTTTTTATTTGTATAATTGCGCATGTTTTAGTAATATTAAGGTAGGTAGGTACATAATATTAATAAATAGTGAACAGTGGCGGGAGATAAGCGTGGACGGATCGGTTTGCAGCGTTCATCTCTCCTGAAGTGCCACCTGTTTACGCAGTAAAGGAGGGCCAGCTCGGTCCGACCAGCCTAACATTTATTTATTTATTTGAAAAATAAGTGAATGAATGAATAACACGAATCGTTGCTAAGATTTCGGGGCTTTTCAAGGTTAGGCTGCGCATAACACCATTTATTTCGAACTCCCAGAAGTATCCGTAGCCCTTATTCCAGTGCTTTATTTCCCATTAATAAACATGTATAATATATTATGGTAAATGGACATACATATATTGGTCGTGTGGAGCTGTACTGCTGACGTGTTCAGGCGGGCGCAGTGCGGGTGACTCCGTCGCAGAGTTGGCCCGAGTCGCGCCGCCCACGCCGACCTCGCTTTTATTTTTAAGGCATCATCGGGGTAGGCACAATTTGTGAAAGTGATACTGTGCTGTAAACCATACCAATATTCTACCTTAATTATTGAGTTCTCAAACGTTATCAGTTTCATCACTGCCGCCGACACACAACTCGTCAAATGTTTTATCTAACTATTGTTTATTTATAATCGCGTACTGCCTTAAGTAGCCATCGGTTATAACTTGTCCGTCTTCTGATTCAAGTTCATATTCAGCATTTGATTCGATGACAACGCAACATTCAGAACTCGGATACAATTTAGTGCCTTCTTGAGTAGCCTCTACTGCTAGAATTTGGCAGCCAGCTCTGCATAAATACTTCTCGTTTCCCGACTGACTTAAGACTGGTCTTCAACACCGGCCGATCTGTACCCACTCGTACTAGTCCTCCACTGCTTAATATTTGGGATAATCCAACGCGACCTCACACGTTTCCATTTTAAAGAGAGAAGATGGTAAAATGGGAGTTTTTGACTTGCTCTTTCTTATCATGTAATGATTGAAGTATCTACCTCTCACCGAGCCGCGCCGTGACGCGCAACGCGCAACGACACTATTGCCGCGGAGTGAACCCGCGCGCACGCAGCGTGCTCCACAAAAAGCACACTTTCTCCAGGCGCGTGATGCGGTGGCGGCGCGCTACACACCTCATTGTTGCATCTAGACACCCACCATTAACTAGATATACCGTCGTAGTTAGCCTAGATGGTAGTCACCCAAGTTCTAGGAAGCTAGTGGTCCCAGGTTCGATTCCCGATAAGGCCAAACATTGTTTGATGAACGAGTGCAAGTATATTAGTTCTTGAGTCTTAGTTATTTTTTATGTATTTAGGTACCTATATATTTTTGTATATGAGTACGTTTACCGTTGTCTAGTACCCTACCCATGATACAAAAGTCCAAGGCTCTGATATTTATTTACTACTTATTTTATCTAAATCCGTCGTATACCAGGACAGATTATATTTGATTAAATTGGAACACCTTTACAAATTGAATATAAATAAATACTACTGTGTTAACGAGTATCTTCCAGCCACTACGATTACGTTGTGGTATAAAGTACAAATATCTTAAATCAATTTGAAACTCCACTCGCACCGACCATCGTTGGTCTGGAAGGAGCAGCAGAAGACGCAGACGCTTGGAGGCCTCGGATCAAACCAAAATCAAATGTACCTATTTCGAAAGGCAATACTGTCGTTAACAAAGGTTCTTCGGGTGAATTAATAAGTTCATATTACGAACCCAGTTGTCGATTTGAAACCCTACGTAAATCGTGTATATATTATAACTATATATTTTAACTGTAGGACGCGGGCGATTTCGTAAGCGTAGAATTATTTGTCCCGCTACTCCTTATTTCATCTCGTTGGGCGTCGATTTTCGAAAAATCCTTTCTTAGTGCACCCCTGGTCCTCATAAGGAACCTACGTTCCGGAATATCTAGACCCAGCGGTTTGGGCCGTGCGTTGATATCAGTCAGTCAGTCAATTAGTTTCTTCTTTTATATATATTGAGATAAAACCGACTTCAAAATTAGGTACGGTATCGATAAGACGGCCCTAGAGCTCGGATAAAACACAACATTTCTCAACTAAATAGCTAACAGCATACAACACATACACAGAAGGTACTTATTTCGCAAGAAGTAGGTATATTAGATGGGTTCCCTTCATCTTGCATAATATCGATTGTCCGAAATACACTTCGCATAACAGTTATCGCAGAAACATTAGTAGGGATTTAAAGAAACCGATGCCGATAATCGTAAACCGCAGGTTATCGTTATTTTTGACGATCATCTGTATCGTAAAAAGTATTACGATTTATAACGATTCTTAAAACTAGTTTGATATAGAAAAAAATCGTGAAAAGGAATCCAAGACAGCATCGATGTTTGCGCTGGCAACACTAATATAATGACGGGCACCTATGAAAGGTGGTGAATTTTTGACGTGTGACACTGACATTGACAATTAATTTGTGACATAATATTTGTCTTTCGCGCGAGTAAGGTTGTGTGTTGAATTCTATCCAACTAACATTCTCTGGACGTGACCGATGTCTACTCTGACGTTGGCAAAATACGTACATCGTGCCAATAATTGGCTGATGTGAAAGCCATTAATTAAAAAAAGAAAAAGGTTGTGTTGTAGTAAGTACCTATTTACTGTTTTTGTACGTCTTGGTGTTGTTTTTAATAGAAAACCATGCCAAAAAGGCACGAACACAGTGAGATATGGAAGCATTTTTCTAAAAGCCCACCAAATATACAGAACAACGCTGTCTGTAATTACTGCAAAACTGAAATTTCGCGAGTACAAACAAACTATTCATGTTATTGGAGAAAAAATACTGTATTTCCTAACTTGAAAAATTGGCCCAAAGTATTTGTCCATCAAACCACCTACTGTAGATTCAGAAAGATGGTTTTTACCACAGCTGGCTTAATCCATACGGATATACGGAATAGACTAAAACCTGATAATATTTATTTTTAATGTTATCTTAATAAGAATTTGAAAGAATTTTATTTTAATTATGACATTTAGGTGGTAAATTGTCAAAAATTTAAATAATTGTTGATTTTACTCAATTGTCTTGTTTTATTCGATGTATATTAAAAAATCGTAATGTATTCGTTAAGCCATTCGCTATCGTATTCGCTATTTCGATGCATTCATCATTCGTATGGGCATCGTAATAGAAATATCGTTGCGTACCTAATTTTTTGCCGAATGATACTTTAGCATAATAGTATACTTAGCATAACTGTCATAACGCATAACATTCATTGGCAGAATTTTGAATAGCAGAATACTAATATCGCCGACTATAATTTCACGGAATTTCATGTAGCAGAATATAAGTTCCGTCGAATTGATTATGGCATAATTGTACCATAGCATAATATTAGAAAAAACTGCTACCAGTAAAGTAGGTTAGGTTCGAACTGCGACAGTAACAGAAACGAAACTGTGTCAGAAAAGTAGGTAAGGTTATGTTAGACCTGCGACCCTAACAGAAACGAAACTCTGTCACAAATGTAGGTTGGGTTAGCTTAAAATTTTAACCCCAACAAAGACGAAACTGCGCCTGAAAAGTAGGTTAGGTTAGGTTAGAACTGCGACCCTAACAGAAACGAAACTGTGTCATAAAAGTAGGTTAGGTTAGACCTGCGACCCTAACATAAACGAAACGGTGTCACAAATGTAGGTTAGGTTAGCTTACAATTTTAACCCCAACAAAAACGAAACTGTGCCAGAGAAGTAGGTTAGGTTAGGTTAGAACATAACATTAGGATACCTTAGTGGACAAAAAATATAACTCTACTTTTCTGTATTTTTATTCCCAGGACTGTATTGCAATCGGTGGAGTAGGATAAATAGGATTAAATAATAACACAGAACACATAAATACAATAGAATAGGTTTATTTATTGTATACCTACTAAATAGTATGCGATACAAACACCGAAACAATTATTCGAACATAGGACTATGCTAAGAAATTTATGCGAAAAGTAATCCTGTGAAATGATGATTCTGCTAAGGGTTTCTATGAATAATGACAATCAATTTTATGCAACATAATAGTGAACCATATTAGATAATATAATGCACTTCGGGATCATAAAATTGGTGTAAGGCCGGGATTACTCCTGTAAGTTATTACGTAAGTTTTGAGACGCAAGAAAAAGGTATTAAATATTATTTACATATTTATTGTGGTCACCTATCTTAAGTACGAAAAACGTTTGCCCGAATTTCGTTCGGTTGAAACGTTTGATAGATTTTGTTTACCTTTTGTTTTCATTGTCCGTAAGACCACTTCGAAATCTTACAATTGGTCATTTCTTGTTTGCCTTTTTTGCTCGTTAGATAAATTGCTTGTTCTCCAGTACTGATTCGCCGATAAGATCATTCGTCCGTTGTAATGATTTACTTTATTACCTACCTATTTTTGGATTGGTAATTTTTGTGTTGGACATTTTATTGCTTCATGTTTTAATATAACAGCACGGCTAGCACAAGTTGCCCGCGACTTGTTTGTCGCTCGGATCTCCCTTCCTATCTAGTCCGTAACGATAGAGACGCGCTGAGCGACAAGCGAGAAAATACAACTTGTGCTACCCGTGCAGTTTGGCAAAAAATCGATATGATTTTATTTTTAATTGACCGTTTACCTTCATTCACAATAATTTACTTATTTTGTGCATGGCAAACCATACATAAAGGCAACTACCCGCCGAGTCCTAACTAAACAAGATGCCTTCTGCGAATGTTATCGTTAACAAACGGGTATAGGATCGACGTAAGCAACCGGACGCGCCCGGACGGTCGCGTCGCGCGCTTAATGAAAATTCCATTAACTTTGTCATTTTTCGAAAATGGTTTTTGTTAGCGTTATGCATCTTGTCTGGACCTCTATTCTCGGCGGTAAAAACCATATCGCCTTTGACATGTTATGGTATTGTTTTTAACTCGGCCACCATTACTATCAAGTAAATCAGAACCTTCGATCAACGATACCAACTGTTGATCGAAGTTCAGAACTATCAAAACGTTGACAATATGATAAGGCTAGGGTCACATGAACGCGCGTCAACGCGCGGTTGGCTCGCCGCGCGGTGTGAGATTATAACAAATCAATAATGTTGTCGTTTACATGAACACGCGGCGCGGGTCAAGCGCGGTAACGACAACTAAACATTGATTTGTTATAATCTCACACCGCGCGGTGACGCGCGCTCATGTGACCCTAGCCTAACAGGTCACAGGTTTTTATCGCCTGGAATCTCGGCCAAAACATAATATATCACGGGACTGCATAAACTCGGCGGACAAACGATGTTTTGATAGCGTCAAATGGTAAAGTGAAAAATTTACGAAATCTCTCCTCTGATAAAACCAACGAAAAACGGATTAGTGAATTTCGGAGGTTTTTAGTGGTTGCGATAGGTTAGGTTACCATTTATTGGATGGCTGTGCCTTCATACTTATACTTAATAATTAACTACGGGATTTAACTTTAGCAATAGTAATCTAGGGGTGATTAAGCGCCTTTCGGTTAAATGAACGTTGATTCAACACTTAGTACGGATACTAAAAGCTGAGCCTGCTGACGAAAAGAGAACGCGGTCTGCAAATGACGCATTGTATTACATCCCACGAGGTGGTCGCATCCGTGAGCAAGTGAAGCAAAGCATCATATAAATAAACGTGAGAACGGCGGCCCTCTCCCTCGGGGAGGGGTGCACCGGCGCGGCGGGCGGCGCGGGCGAAGGTCAAGGCTGCGCTGCGGGCAGTTGGTACTGGGCTGGGCACTGGCACTGCCGCTGACGACGGCGTTTAAACTGCGGATAATACGCGTTAGCGCTTCTCCTTTGCCACGGTCAGCAGTCTAACACGTGACATTCAACCCTCATCCACCACAACGGTACGACTGGCCTTAGGGTATAAATTAACAATTTCACCTTAAAAGACAGTGACCTGAGAAAAGCGAGAGATTTTGCCGCTGCCATCGAGTTGCCTACTCCAGAGAGTTACCCACACTTACTGTCACCGCATTGCAGTTGTATTCCGATCGATTTCAGTAATTTTTGCTTAGTTATACCACAGTTATACCTATTTCTACTAACTGCTTGAGTAAACTCCATATTATGTATTATGATTTCGTTTTAGTATCGATATAATATAAAGTGTAATTAAGAGTGCAACAGAATCCATTGATGTATTATATGTATTGTTAGTATATAAGTAGTATTTTATGGTTTAAAATTATAATTAGCATAATAGGTGATTTGGTATGCACTGTAAGCCTATTATTGTGTAATAAATAAATAAATAAAGCCCACTCTACTCCAATAATGGATTTGAATGTACAAAAAGTACACTTGACCCCTTTAATGGATCCTATCGATGGATCCTAGTGGACGGAGGGGCCGAGGGGTGAGTGTAGTTTGGAAGGTTGATAATTTCAGGTTGGAAATAAAGTCACTGGTGAAATTTTCCGGTGTCTAGCCACTATTTCCGAAGCACCATGGCGTGGATGTGTCGAAGTCTGTATTGTGAGCAACTAACAGCAGGCCGCAATGCGGTTGCGTTCGATACGGCACAACAGTTACAACGCCATTGAAGAGTGAGATAGTACCTATGTACAGCTAGTTATTAAAATGAGGACGGACAACGCTGACAACACCGTTGTGAATTCGCAAACACATTTAGCTGGAGTAGGTATATCACCGGCGACAGCCGAGCGAGTCGTATAACCGAGGTCACGGAGGGCGCAAATGTGGGGCGGTGACGTCACGTGGGGTGCCACCTGTTGCGGCTGGGGTGGGCGGGAAGGGGGCTCGTGACGTCACCAGCTCGCGTAATTAACGACGAAATGGACAACAGTGATCCGCAATAGTGCTGCTCTTCATCTTTCAAGACACCAAAATAATTATCGAACCGGCTAAACATAAAAAACAAAAAACCGCCTTCAAAAACGAAAAAAAAAATAGCTTCTTTGAAATTGTAGGCACCTAATAGGTTAGTCTAACTGATGTCGGCTTTTTGTTGAAAATATTGTGGTCGCCGACTTCAGTTAGACTAACCTATTAGGTGCCTACAATTTTAAAGAAGTAATTTTTTTGCGTTTTTGAAGGCGGTTTTTTGTTTTTTAAAACATTTATTTTATTTTATACTTTTTATTTAGTGATCATAATACGCTGTAACGTAGTCCCACTTCTTAGTTGATATGAAACTTTAAGTTATTTCAAGCGCGCCGCAAGCAACGCCGCGGGAAAGTCATAGTCATATTTCAACAAGTAAATATTCTTCGTTGTAGTCGCTCAAATATCTTAATCGAGATATCTTATCGCAACCCTTGAAATCGGTACCGTTCAGGAGTTCCGGTGGCCATCTGTGGTCTTCATCATCAGTTCCACTTCACCAAATGATACTTTCTGAATGCAAATGCTGGACTTGTCACTAAAAATACTAAAATCGTTATATGTTTGCTTACAATATTTGAGGAGTTCCCTCAATTCCTCACGGATCCTCTCATCAGATTCAGATTTGGTGACAATGGGACTACCTCGAAAGTATACTCTATCAAACCAAAAAAAAAATTTTCGGTCGACAATTGACGGAGTTATCGGTGAACATACATAAAAAAAAACATACAGTGGAACGTATTTATAACCTCCTCCTTTTTTGAAGTCGGTTAAAAATTAACATAGGTTTGTTTCTGCTAAAATAAACAACTGAATTTAATTTATATTAAGACGCAGTAATGGAGGAAGTGCTCGTCGATGTTTGAAAAGTCTCGTGCGGCCTTCTTACTAAATAAACATTACCCAATTTCCCGACTTCTCCGTTCCAAATTTTGCGAAGTTAATGGCTTTGTCGCTGAGTTTTAGAATTATTTGATACCTTTAATACATGATTTGCCTCGTGTCGTGTTGTAATTGGGTGTGATATTTCGTGAATGAATCCATCGAATCACAGGTAAGGTTATGTTAGTTTTGCAGTAGGCCCGAAGTGTCAAACCGCGCAGGGCTCCGTCGACACATATGAATTTATGGGATGAGAAAAAATGCACAGGAACAAAGGAGTCAGTGAAAATATGCGACTGGAAAAAAAAAGATGGGAAAATACGACTGGAAATTCTGCTACCATTATAATTTGAGTTTCGGAAATTAAGAGCCTCTCCCAACACCAAGGAAAAAAATCGGAAAATAAAAGGCCACACACAACAACGTGGTAAAACATCATGAACACACTGCATCGGTGAAACACTAATGTCCCTACCGCATTAATTTCTTAGTCCTTGGGTGAGACACAACAATGTGAAACATATCCACGTGTCCCTCATTCGTTATTTTTCGTTATCTTATTATTTTTCGACCATTTTCTCGCGCTGGATGCTTGTCAAGGTTCGTGATTGTAGTGGAAACAAAGGCACAATCTATATGCTTTGTGTGCGACAGGCATTGTGAGCGGGGCGGCGCGGAGGTCGCGTCTCTGAGAACGCGCACGCGCCGCCCTGTCACAAACTGCATATGCATACTTACACGATTTGTGGTAAGTACGTATTTTAACTTTTTTTTAGCCAACTGCCCAAGGAGGGTGAAGTTTTTTAGATATAGTATATCTGTATGTATCGCTGACATCCATGTCTATTTACGAATAATTAAGTGTAGAGCGTCGGTGGCCTAGTGGCTTAGGGGGTCGACTCGTGATCTTAAGGTACAGAGTTCGAACCCCCGCGGTCACCATGTACCAATGAGTTATTCTAACTTAGATGCATTACCCGATGCTCTTACGGAGAAGGAAAAACATCGTGCGGAAACCTACACATTCGAACAGCAGAGTGTGTAAGAGGGTAATTGCACATAAGATCCTAAAAGGGTCGAAGTGTATCCGAGAGGGCCCATCTGTGAGATAATTCGGATAATCGTTGGATTAGTCTTTACTGTCTTTTCCATAGGTCCTCCTAGTGTCCATCTAGTCTGCTACTTATCCTAATAATACTTATTATAGGTGAAAAACTTAAGTAAACCTCTTGCATGTAGTTGTGTACAAAACGAATATGGAATTTACGCCGAATTTCAAATATAGAATGTCGAACGCTCTATAGATACAGATGTGTTACAACTACATGCAAGAGGTCATTTACTTAAGTTTTTCACCTTTCAGTAAACGGATTTTAATGAAACTTGCCACTCAGGTAGTCTATGTACCTACCTGAATTCAAACATAGGATACTTTTTACTCCGGAACATATGATAGTTCTCCTCTCTATATAGCTGTATCTTGGCACTGTTAGGTATACAATTAAATTACGCAGACAAAGCTGAGAAATAATGTGGTGAAAAAAAGCTTTTTTTCGTGTACTTTTAAAGCAAAGATATGTTTTTACATTATAACATCGAGTGAGGTCTCGTTGCATACCTCTTAAAAATCATTATGTATATGTAATAATCAACTTATAGATTTGGGGGAACGTTTAAAAAGTATTCAACAGCCAAAACTACAAGTAATAAAAATGTCTTAAATGAGACCATTATATACCTAAAGAATTTAAAAGGTAAACTATCACGAATAAGTTGACTTTGTTGGTTCCTGGGATACAGGTGACTAGACTGTTAATACCTGCTCAAAATCACCTAAAACAGCATGAAAAAACTTTAAATAGACAATTAGTTCATATTTGTTTTTGAGACTTTTTTGTGTTTGTAGTAACGGCTTCGGAACCTACACTTAGCCTATTTCGACATGCTCTTTTGCTCAGTTTTTTTAATAAATTTATTTAAATAATTATAACATTTATACTATAATAGGTAACAGGACTGGCCGGCGAAAGCTATAACAAAATACAAGTTGGATTTTACTCTTAGAATGATTTCAAATAAATAGAACAGTGGTGTGTCATTACTAGGGTTGCCATCCGTCCGGATTTTGTCCTAGTTTAGAGGGCGTCCGGGGAGCGTCCGGGCGGGGTTTCATTTGTAGTCCGGGTTTGAAAATTTAAAGTCTTGGGGCGCCGCGACGCCGGGTTCTGGGCTCCAAAATCCGGGGTTTTCACGCGTCTTGTCCTGGTTGCCAAATTTTAGAGATGGCAACCCTAGCCATACTTCATCTACCAATAGGTAAAAGAGACTGAGCACAGTGGAGTGACCGGGCGCGAGTCAGCGACTCGGCCACGCGCTGGCCATAATAATAGAGCATTCGCTCAATATTCATGAGCGGTGCGGTGAGTGATGCGCGGCACGTGCGTCGGCGCCGCTCCCGGCGGCTCCGGCCGGGGTCCTCCCGCGGCGCCCGCGCCCGGCGCGTCTAGTCGCGCGACGCCGACACGTGTTCTACTTGTATTTTCACGCAATGACACTGAACTCGTAACCGACAGTCTTCGATCCTCGGACGGTAGTCGGTCACATTCACATGACGGGTACCACTGTATTGTATATATTCATGTCGCATTCAGTTCGTTTGGTTAGGTTTACTGGCTAACTCAATTATAATATATCATGTGCTGACTGGATGCCAAAGACACTTAAGAATTAGGGTTCCGTACCAAAATGGTAAATAGAAAGCCTTATGGTGAGAATTCGGTGTTTAAGTATTTATTTCCCTGTATAAGTATTTAAATCGTTCTCTAGTTGTTTCTGAAATTATCAACCCATAGTTCAAGCTTATAGCTTAGTTTGGGTCTAGGTCAATTGGTGTGTGATTGTCCCCTGATATTTATTTATTAACTACAGTACGCCCGCGACTTCGTACGCGTGGAATTAGTTTCCCGCTACTCCCCCTATTTCTTCCTGTTGGGTGTCGATTTTTCGGAAAATCCTTTCTTAGTGCTCACTTACATCATGAAAGGAACCCCTGTACCAAATTTCAAGTTTTTAGGAACAGTAGTTTCGGCTATGCGTTGATATGTCAGTCAGTTAGGTTTGCCTTTTATATATAGGTATAGATTTGTCACTGCAGTTTTTCTTATCACCTATAAAAGCTATATCAACTAGACATTTGGCATAAGTAGTGTACAATATAACTCTTGTCCGCATCTATATTTGGTTAAAAGAAAAACAATCAATATTTTTCTCAAACATGCAATGTAATATTGATGTTATGTTCCTTATAATAGGCCGCCAAGTATGACGTTTCAGGTGCGGCTAGGACTAGAGGTCGTTAATGGAATTTCATACAAATCGTGCAGGCCTAGGCCGGCAAAGTCCTCTTTTTTAAGATCCATTTCACATAAATTTGTGGCACAGGCATCATGACATTCTGCCAAAAAATAGGTATAACGTAAATTCGGGATGCTAAAATTAGGGCTAATAAATATTAGGAAAAATAAAAGTTCGGGTTTTTGAATTTAGGGCTAATGAAGTTAGTGGTAGTGAAAATAGGGTTAAAATTTTTCGGGCTACAATAGGAGAACCGATATAAATACCTATAGCCAAAAAGGACAGTTCCCGCCCCCTTATCTCCGAAGTTTATGAACCATGCATGACCGAAAAACTAATAATCAAAAGAAAATCCTGACTTACGATATAAATAATAAGGTATTTTTATTTTGACGGGAAATATAAAAAGTCATCAAAATAAATGGTTTTCAAAAATGTAGCAAAATGCTTTGAAAGTTCGTGGTAATACTTAGGCTAGTCGTCGTCAGGAAAGTCAGTGGACCTCATTTTGTCGCAGTTGACCGGTTTTTTATTATTATACACTATACGTGGACAGTAGTAAGGCCTATTTTTCTCCCACATGCTCGGAAATGTTAACCTTACCGTTGTCAAATCAGTTCGCCAAGTTCTAAGTTCCAGGTCCAGGCAAAAAAAAAAAGTTATTATTTACCAACGTCAGCGGCCGCGAAAATGTATGAAATTTCATTACTTTTTTTTTCTTGAGTTTTATCCCAGAGGGAAAGGCAAAGGACATTGATCCATACAGCCTTGAAATTTCATTACGTACGTAATGACGTTTTACTTTTTAAAACCATGTTTGGACTAGGATAACTACCTCCAAACAGCCAAACACTCGTGCAATCAAAATTCTTCCTTGTATATTTTACTTTTTAAATGTCATACACTAAAAAGTTAAGCCTTTTCAAACAGCGTTTACAACGTATTTAAAAGTGTGTCAAATAGTTTGACTTTCTTTTAATAGAAATTGCGATCATAAACAAAATAAATTGCCGGAATAACATAAACGCGTAATAAATGTTAAAGATTAAACACTTTAAACTATATTTTATTCAAATTGAATTTATTACGTTTAAATTTGTGATTTTATTTAATGCTTTATTTCAGTGTCATACTAAACCGTACGTTTCTGTTCTTTTTTTCAAGGAAACAGTCCCATGTGTTTAATATTATTAACAATTGTGTTAAATTTCCTCACCTTGTTGGAGAAAAGCACTATACAAGCCTCGACCGGGAAGGGCGGTTGCTGGACTCGTATACAGCGCGGCCTCGACTGCGTCTCGGCCACGCTAACTCTACCCGTCCCGCAACAGCCTATTTTCTGGTCTGTGCAGTAATGTACAATTTTTTTGTTTTTTTTTAACCTTTCGAGACCCGTCGGCTCCCTGTGTAGCCAGCTTCAAAAACCTCTAAAACCCGCCGGCTCTCCATGGCGCCAGTAACTCTGCACTCAAATTACAAACGAATCTTACTGAAATAAGGTTTATACCCGTCGGCTCCCCAAGGAGCCAGCTGACGCTGTCAAAAAAACACTCGGGTTTTGACGGAATGTCGCCATATTTATCCGGGTCTCGAAAGGTTAAATAACAGTTCCTTATTACCAGAATTCAACATGTGTTATGAACGAAGTTTTCTAAACATGTAGGTATATTAAACTACGACAGCTAAGCAAATATGTAGGTATGTAGGCAAAGCGAGGCACAGTGACCGCAGAGAGGCAGTCGGAGCACTTTTACCGTCGGCCGGAGGCCGGGGCGAGCCCGGGGCGCGGCGTGCGGGCGGCGCTGGCGGTGTGCTCCTGCTTCCTCTCCCGGATTATTCCCACCTGTTACCACTAATTTGTTACCACTGGTAACAACTGGGTTTTTTTTTCTCATCTTTTACCAGTGGTAACTAATGGGAATAAAAATTCCCAACTGTTACCACTACCTACTGGGATTTTTTCCCCTAGTAGTTATCACCAAATATTTTAGTGGTAACAAATGGGAAAAATATTCCCAGTACCTTACTACTGAGTACCTTAGTGATAAAAGATGAGAAAAAAAAACCCACCTGTTACTAGTGGTAACAAATTGGTGGTAACAGGTGGGAATAAGCCCCTCTCCGAAACTACACCGTCGCGCAACAAGTGGACAATCCTACCAACTCCTTAAATTGTGTTCATTTTCTTATCCCCGCAGAAACCACTTCGCCACAATTTGTAGTTGTTAAAACATATGTATATTGTAGGTACAGTCACGAGATTAAATTTGGTACCCACCTTAGGTCCAAAGTCAATCTGACATTCTACAACAATAAGGTTGAGTTTCCTAAAAGTTACAAATGATTTGACATCTCTAATGACATTGACGACTTCAAGCATATTTTTCTTGAAATGGGTCCCAAATTAACGCTCGTGACCGTACCTACCTTTTTTAAATTCTGTAGGAAACGAAATTATTATATCATATCTGTTAAGTCTTAGTCTTGTGACGTCAACGGAACCGTGAACTAGTCTGCAGAGCAACATATACTCGTTTCTTTTTCGCTCCCGGAAATTAGCATACCATCCTGCTTTCACTTGTCATTTATGAATTAGTGTGTAATTGCATACGAGGGAGAGTGAGAAGTCTGGTAAAAATCATATTAGGGGTATTTTTTTCACAAATTCATCAATGTCAAGTTGTAATGCAGCCTTTTTGGAGGTAAATCGTATATTTACAGCCAGTTCGCACGGCTAGTTTTTTTTTTGACAGCTATGAAAAACAAAACAATCACTTTGGTGTTTGCAAACATGGAGAAAAGTGAGTTTCGTGTTCTGATTAAACATTATTTTTTGCAAAAAAAAACAATTACGGAAACAAAAAAAAATAGACAAATATTACGGGAACTCTGCTCCATCGATTAAAATGATCCACAAGTGGTTTACGGATTTTCGTTGTGGCCGTTCAAGCACTGCTGACGCCGACCGACCCGGACGCCCAGTTGAAGTCACTACACCAGAGATGATCACCAAAATCCATGACATCGTATTGAACGACCGAAGAGTAAAGGTCCGTGAGATAGCTGATATTGTAAGCATTTCAGACGAACGGGTTCGTAATATCCTTCACACTTGTTTGGATATAAAGAAGCTCTCCGCCCGTTGGGTGCCGCGATTGCTCACAGTGGATCAAAAACGCACTAGGGTGACCCTGTCAGAGGCATGTTTGGCGAAGTTTAGGTGTAATGAAAAGGACTTCTTGCGTCGTTTCATAACTGTTGACGAAACCTGGATTCATCATCATACACCAGAAACCAAGGAGCAGTCAAAACAATGGATTGCTTCAGGTGAACCTGCACCAAAGAAGGCCAAAACAGTTTTATCTGCGAATAAAGTTATGGCTACTGTCTTCTGGGATGCTCGTGGTGTAATATATGTTGATTACTTTCAGAAAGGTAAAACGATTAACGGCGAATATTATGCCAACTTGTTACAGCGATTTCATGAAGTTTTAGTGGAAAAACGACCCCATTTGGCGAAAAAGAAAATCATTTTTCACCAAGACAACGCACGGGTCCACACTTGTGCCGTTGCTATGGCTAAAATCCACGAGCTGCGTTACGAATTGCTCTCGCATCCGCCTTATTGTCCTGATTTAGCCCCCTGCGAATATTTCCTTTTCCCAAACTTGAAGAAATGGCTTGGTGGAAAAAGATTTGGTTCCAACGAAGAAATCATCGCAGAAACCAATGCGTATTTTGAAGGGTTGGAGAAATCGTACGAATCGAAAAGCTAGAAAAGCGACGGACCAAGTGTATTGAGTTAAATGGGGACTACGTTGAAAAATAAATATTTACTTTTACCAAAAAAAAAATGTTTAATTTTTTCCAGCCTTTTCACTCTGTCCTCGTATTTACTGATTAAGTGTGCGTAAGCCGAGCTGTTTTTACACGCGGAATACCGTATAGGTAGGTAACATATCTACCTCTTTTTATATTATATGTATGTATGTATGTAAACACTTTATTGTACAAAAAACAGCAAATGAAATACAATATTTACAGAATTGGAATGTACAAAGGCGAACTTATCCCTTTAAGGGATCTCTTCCAGCTAACCTGTGGGTGATTGAGGAAAATAAGAAAAGTAGAATGTGGTAGACATTAGTACAAAACAAAGTTTACAGAAACTGCGTGAACTAAAATTTTGATCTTATGAAGAAATACTAACAGAGACATATAAAAATAAATATCAAAATAATTAAATACACAAAATTACATAAATATACACATATACATCATACACGTACATACAATATACATAAAGAATATATACATAAATATATTACATAATAAAAACAAAGGACAGCATATAATTATAAGGAGTCAAGCCAGTATGTCCTCAATTTTCCTTGTAGAGATGCGACCGATTGCGATTTCCTAATATCAGATGGCAGCCGGTTCCACAGTCTGACAGAGTGCACCGAGAAGGATTTGGAGTAAGTTTTATATCATTGGTTAAGTCCATGAGGGCTTATTTATACACGTCGGTAATATAGTTACTTAGAGTGAATCTACTAGCGCTTCGGATAAGACCATAACCGCAATCTATCAAATAGCAAACGAACTTACCACTATTACCTACTCCCCTGCACCCATATCCTCGTCATCCACGTACTTCTGTAAAGTCTAGCACGGTCATAGTAAAGCTGGGCATTCACGGACGTGCCGTTTGTCTCGGCGACAGATCGAGTGCTTACAACTCGATGGGCGTAATATTTTGACCACATTTACGGGCGCGCCAGACTGATTAGAAAATAGCAGCCAGAGAACACATTCACGACGATGCCGTTTGGCTTCGCGCGGTAGCGTGGCGTTTTCAAATTGGATATTCAACGGACCGCGCCAAGTACTTTTAAACGCTACAGTTTTGACATTCACGGGCGCTGCTCTATTCGGTTTGTTGGAGCGGCTGTGAATGTCCAGCTTAAGTTAGCAACCAATCAAAAGTAACGACTCGTACACTGGAATTATTAGATTCCTGCTAAAATTAAATTTTGTGTTCAAATAATTATTTACGTGTGTGTAACCGGCCGTGGCTTCACCAGATGGTTCCAACGGAAGACCTGCGCTGACTTAATTGCCAGCATTACGCTGAGTTGGGATCATTTCGTGACTACGTTCTTTCTCTGTTCTTTGTCTTTTCTTTTCTACCATCAGATAAACAACCTAGCAACGACCGCGCATGTTTAACTATTACCACCTCTTAAGCGGGCTACATACCATCAATTTTAACTGCACAGTTTCAACTGTATAGTCGAACTGTTCAGTTAAAACGTATGTGTGTAGGCACTGCGAACTGTGCAGTTAAACTGACGATCTAAGAAATATTTCGTATCAACGCAATGCATCGCTTCTGCGTAATTCGCGCCTGATTTGAGTCTCTCAAAATACACTGGAGACGTTTGTTAGTCCTTTACCTCAAAAGCATAAATTCCTTGTAGCGATTCACCGAATCGCATTTCACCTCGAACGTATATTTAATTATCGCGTTGTGTCTCGATCGTTTACTTTTGTAGTCGCTATAAGTTTTAGTCGCATTTCACCTCGATCGTGCATTTAACTATCGCGTTGTGTCTCAATCGTCATCTTTTTTAGTCGATATTAGTTTTTGTCGCATTTCACCTCGATCGTGCGATAAATTTTAGCTTTGTATCCTAAACGTCTAATTAGGTATTAGACAATATCTTTAGTCGCGATGTACCTTTTTCTTTTTTTTTTTCTTTTTAGCCAGGTTCAAGCTCCATATTTTCTCACAAATATTGCAATATATAATTATTGTATCTGAAATCAATGGCACTGTACTTCAATGTCGCAATGACAGAGTATTATCTATTATTTATTAGTCACAAAAATAATATTTCAATGAGTTTGATAGCACTTTAGGCATGAAACTACAGGTACAAAACACGTTTAAAAAAAAATGTTACAGAATTTTAGTGCGAACATCCATTAACGCGTCACATTAAATAGAGTCCCAAACAAACATCGATCGCGACGAAATGCGTCTAGGGTAAAATACTACACGAAAAATTAAATGCTACAAATTAATTATACTAATGTAAAAAGCCACGCGAAAAATTGCTTCAAGTAAAAGATTATATTGACATTTTGTTCATTCGAGGTGAAATGCGATTCGGTGAATCGCTACAAGGAAATTATGCTTTTGAGGTAAAGGACTAACAAACGACTGGAGATATTGATCAGCTGGGTAAAAACACCCGTGTTTAAGAACATATTAGAGGTGTTAAATTATGACTCTCTCCTTGCAATAGCCTATTTAGTACAGTACAGTACAGTTGAACTCGGAAGTAGCTGTACATTTTAGTACCTTACCGGTTCCTTACCGGAGTAACGTATTAGAGTAGGAGTGGTTTTTAATTTAGTATATCAAGTTGATATTATCAACTTCACTTCGGTTTATGTAAGTTTTCTGTAACATACATACATAAACTCACGCCTTCATTCCCAGAGAAGAGTCGGGTAGGCAGAGCTACAGAATAATCAACAACCCAAAAAAAAGATTGTTGATAATTCTGTAACAACATTTTGTACAATTAGGCTAAGGTGTTTACCAGTCTATAGTGACAGGTTGCAAGCCCATCGCCTAACAGAACTACAAGCTTTTATTCTCTTTCCTTTTTCTGTAACACGCATACGAGTACATAAACGAGAATTTTGAAAATCCGTTGCGAGTTTTAGAATGAGTTTAGTGGATATACAGACAGACAGGGCAGACAGACGCGGAAAGCAGCGAAAACGGACAAAAATGTACACTACTTCTAAAGTCTACCGTACCTATTTATACGTATTTGTATATGATAGGTACCTGCGAAGGATCGGCCTCGCCGGCCAAGAACAGCACAGTGTGATAGAAGACTCCGCAAGTAAAATAATGCAAGTGTAATGTAAGTAATGATGCAATAGTCGAAAGCAATAGTTAAACACGCATTGTGTCTAAAGATATGCTTACGCGTGTTTATATTGTATAATACAAAACAAATATTTCGGGGCGCGAGTTGAATGAACCAAATCATCATAATCTGACAATCAAACCAGTTTGTAACTCGGGTTCCACTTCCAGCCTGAATCGTCGATTGATGACATTTCGCACACAGCCACTCGACTGTGCACGGTGTAAAGATTTATAGATAGATAGTACTCGATACGTTACGCAGCGAGTCGCCGCGAGCGGGCGAGCAGGCGAGGGGCGGCGGGCGCGCGCGCTGCCAGCGCTAGCTTCAATCAACCGGTTCACCAATTGAATTATCTAGTTACGGTCGGACGCTGAATCTCACAACAACACACTGATTCAATTACCCACATGTTTACAGGCTAGAGTGACAGCACCCAGCACCAGTGTAACCAATAGTCTCATAACGTCCGCTTATGTACAATTAGGCTAAGATGTTTACCAGTCTATTAGTGACAGGTTGCAAGCCCATCGCCTAACAGTACAACAAGCTTTTATTCTCTTTCCTTTTTCTGTAACACGCATACGAGTACATAAACGAGAATTTTGAGTAATAGTAGGGGAGCCCAAGGGGGGATTTCGGGATTTACTCGAGCGCGGCAGATTAACATAAGGGGGCATCCTTGTACCCTGTTGAGTACCTCCAGCATATATGAGCACTTTATCCTGGAACGTGCGTCCAGGATAGCCGACCAGAATAGTAAAAAAAAAATCAGTAGCTTGAAATACTCGAGCGCGTCAGCTTAAGGTAAGGTAGGTTAATTACATGCAAAACTATTGGTTAGGGTGATAAATAGGAGATAATTATGTTTATAAGTGAAAATAATATATTATTATATTATTTACTAGGAGAGTCGTGTATTGAACATAACATAACTGTACGATCGATACGGGGTGACCCGGGGAACTAACTGTAAGCAAACATATTGCTTTAAAAGAAACCCTTATAAAAACAAGGAACACTTGAGACTGTAAATTATTTTAGTATACATATGTTTGAAAGAGAACGTCTAGCTAACTACTAGTGTGAGTGGGACGGATTTATTTATGTGAATTCCAACATTTATATTTCAATAATCTGTCGATTTAAGCGTAACGCAAGGGGGGGGAGAGTGTCACAAATTTGCAAAAAAAAACCTTACCTTGACTTTCTCGAGCGCGGTCGTTTTTCATTTTATTTTGAAGGAAATAGTTCAAGAATGATAGAAAAAAATTATTCTGACGATTCCCATAAGCCGAAATGTCAAAAAATATCATTGAAGTTTAGCGTTCATATTAGCCTTTATACAACCTAAATTATAAGAATAAAGGCTGTGATAGTTAAAATCTCTTATAAACAACTCTTACAAGGGGAATTCTTATTGTGGTCATATTAGGTACCTACTCGGCTACAGATTATATGCAAGTTATGACTCCGCCATATAAGCCTTTATTCAACCTAAATTATAAGAATAAAATGAGCTTATAATGAGCTATTGTACCTAAAGACATTAGAACAACTTATGCTTTTATAAAACAATTACAAGGGTGTTGGCCATATAAGCTTGATGTTATAAGGTACATTTTACTAGTTGGGCTATCAATGCTACAAGCCTTCCACGGGAAGACATGAAGTGGTATTATGCTAAGCCGGTAACCGCACAGCTAAAAAATAAATATTAGTAACAGTCTGCTATTTTTTCAGAACATATATATGAAAATTAAAAGAAATAGGTAGTTTTTTTTATTTGCATGCTATTCTCCGTGCATTTTTTCATACATTACAATACAATACAATACAAAACACTTTATTGAAACACCACATACACCAAGTACCGAATATACAAGAAACTAAAATACAGATTACATAGTGAGTCAACAGGCGGTCTTATCGCTAAATAGCGATCTCTTCCAGGCAACCTTACAAAGAACAGATGGTTAAATATAAACAATAGAAATAGGCAGGCGGTGCCAACCGAATTAAACAATTTAAAAATACATAAAAATATCCCTTAAATAAATACATATGTACCTATATAGGTTCGTAAATAAGAAATACATAAATACAAAATAATATGAAATACATAAATTCATTGATGTATCAAAAAAAATCTTTTTCAAACCATCGCATTAAGAGAACCCCTCCAAATAATCGTCAGATTATGGGTCAGCACATCTTAGACATCAAGCTGAACCATCATCTGTATAAAAATCTGACGCGCTCGAGTTTTTCAATATTTCGATTTTTTTTCAAAATCAAAATCAAAATATGTTTATTTTGCGTAAAATGTGGTACATACAATGATCTTACAATATATTATAGGTTTCACACACTTTACCAGCAGCTGGCATGCAAAATATTATTGAAATATTAAAACTAAGAAGACAGACAAAAATATAAAGATAATAATAAAATAAGTCACAGTTATGGGCACTACAGTAATTGCCAAAGAGTGCCAAATATACTGTAATTATAATTTCACCTTTTATCAAAATAAGCAAAGTATTCGTTCACAGAGTAGAAACACTTTTGTACTAGACATTTTTTAAGCTGGCTTTTGAAGATGTTTAATGGCAAGATTTTAATGTCTTCATGTAACTTATTATAAATAGAAATAGCCATACAGTATGCGTTCCCACTATATAACTTTGTCTTTTTCTTTGTTACTACCAAACGGTTTGGATACCTTGTGTTAAAATGACACGATTCTTTACCCGTTTTAAAAAGTGATGGATGGGTTTTAACAAACAAGCAAATTTCATATATATATATGCACGGTACCGTTAATAATTTTAGGTCTCTTAACAATGGCCTGCAGGATGTTAGAACATCTACGTTACATATAGATCTTATACAACGTTTTTGTGCCGATAATGCTCGATTTGCTTGATTGGAGTTTCCCCATAGCAGACTGCCATACCTAATCAAGGAACCCACATATCCGTGATAAGCCTGGATGGCAACGTTTTTATTGCACACTTTTGTGAGTCGCCAGAGAGCATATGAAAATGAACTTATTTTACTACAGAGTTTGTCAATATGTTCGTTCCAGGAGCATTTGTGATCTACGGTAATGCCTAGAAACGTGGTTGCGGAAGATTCTTTTATAACTTCGTCCTTATAAGCTATACTCAAAGGCTGCTTATTACCGTTTTTATTTATGAACTGCACGTAACATACATAACACACATAAATTTACATAAATTAACCTTCAGATTATTTTTGTGCAACCAAGTTAAAATTTTAGATATTACATTATTTATATCATCATTATATGTTTGAATATTGTGACAGGGTACAATAACTGAGAGGTCATCGGCAAAAAGTGTGCAGTCACATGTTGTAGTATCTGGGAGATCGTTAATATACAACAGAAAAAGCAAGGGTCCCAGAATACTACCCTGTGGAACTCCAAACGCATTAACTGTGACCGATGATTTATGTGAGGTTATTATCTTTTTCGAATCAATTTTATTTATTTCCACAAACTGGGTTCTCTCACTTAAATAACTTCCAAGCCAATCCTTAACTACTCCTCGCAAACCATAGAGCTCACATTTAGACAGGAGTATATTATGAGACACGAAATCGAACGCTTTGCTCATATCGAAGAAGATGGCTACGACTGACTTACTCTTGTCAAGATATTTGAAAATGTTACTCATCAGCGAAAATGTTGCCAGTGATGTAGACTTCCCTTTTTGAAAGCCATATTGTTCTGCTTTAATTATTCCGAATTTCTGCACAAATCCCGTGATGCGTTCGTACATAGCCTTTTCAAATATCTTTGAAATTATAGGTATAAGTGATATGGGCCTATAATTTTCGACATTTACTTTGCTACCTTTTTTATGGAGACATTTGATAAGAGATATTTTCAGTGGTTCTGGGAAATTCAATTTGCATTTTCAAAAAGCCGCCAAGAGCTTGGGTCACGTCCGAATCGTCAGTCTTTGCAATGGGAGGTTCTTTCGGGTTCACTTAACATCCCCTCTGAAAATCTGACGCGCTCGAATATCTTTTATTTTTCATTTTCAACCCCCCCGTACGGCCACCCCCACCATGCAAACCGGCAGATTAACATGCCTCCAATGATATAATATAAAAGGTGGTAGATATGTTACCTATACGGTATTCCGCGTGTAGAAATGGCCCGGCTTACGCACACATAATCGGTAAATATTACAATTACACAATAATTCATAAATGACAAGTGAAAGCAGGATGGTATGCTAATTTCCGAGAGCGAAACAAAACGAGTGTATGTTGCTCTGCAGACTAGTTCACGGTTCCGTTGACGGCGCAAGACTAAGTAAAAGTGTACCAATTGGCTTGGTTTTAGGGTGCCACTATCGAAGTGCGTATAACATATCTACCTCTTTTTACTATATTATATCATTGCATGCCTCCGTTATCAGAGACACGTGGGAGTTACACGCTATCAATATCTGACGCGCTCGAGTATTTCCGTTTGAAAAGTTTTTTTTTACATTTTTGAAAACTTGTACACGCTTCCCCCACCGCTGACACCATATAACGCACATATGCATCATATAACGTTTTTTTCCTTTCTACCATTTAATCTTCAAAATCTAATAGCATAAGAATAAACAATACCTACACGTAGAAGCGAATCTCCTTTAACAAGGCCCCAAATGCCGAGCTTGAAATACCTACTTCCCCCTTCACCCCGCTACGCCCCTCTGTCTTCCGCACCCAAAGATAGGGCTGTCACTTGCGAAATACCCTTTCCGAGCAAGTGTGATGAAAATATTATAAAGAGGTAAAGTTCGTGACGTTGTAAGGGGTAATCACTGGATCTACTGAACCGATTTTGATAAATTCTTTTACCAATAGAAAGCCCCTTTATTTGTGAGTGTCATCAGAAGAGCACGAGATATTGTAACATACCAAGGTTTCTGCACATATGACACGGTTAACTCAATTCAAAAGGAGAATGCCCGCCAGCCATACAAGTGAATGCCTGTTATGTACAAGACCCCAATCATAAATTAAAATACGCTAAAAAAATTGAGGTTTAGAAAACTCCTTCAAAAATGATTTTAAAACTTGGGATTTTGCTATTATTAAGATTTTTCTTTACAATAAAAGAGAGAAAGGTTTTTTATGTCAACATAACGACATAAAAAACCTACAATAGATGTTTGATGGCGAAATAATTCGCAACAGAAACGTCAATATGTCAAAACAGACCTATTTTGTTCGCTAAGACAAACTAATGACAATTGTCATGCATAAATAATACTTTTTGAGCGTGAGTGACAGCAGAAAATCTTCATTATTTGTTTTGTTAATAGGTATAAAATGGCAACTCGACGTAACGAATGATAAAACCGTGCAGGCGACGGATGTTCCAGTAATATACTAATTAATTAGTGTTTGTTTCTCCGGACTTCAGCAGACTTCTATTTAATCTGTTTAGTTATATTCAATAACGACTATTTTTTGAAATATTGGACATCTTTGTACATTCCAGGCATTATTTTGGGCATTCTCCTTTGGACCGCCGTTCCTTGCATAAAGCCCATGGATTTTTTTGTGATTGAATTAAAAATGTACAGATTTCCGATTTTTCCTTATACTTGTAGTAAAAGACGGTGTTACTTGCCAAATTTCATAGGGTCGTTCTCAAAAAAGTGGCACCGCTGAATTAATTTTGCATTTTTCAGAAAGATCGATAGAAATAAAATCGAGTAATCGATATCACGTGGAGGGAAGTGATTTACTTCACTGTTTTAGAAGATGCAGGTAATTGAACTATACGGTAGGCAGGTGAATGACTATTTGTAACCAGGTTATCGACAATAGGGGCAGGTTGGCGACAAATACGTACAAATAAAGTAAAACTGTTAGCATGTTAACGACAATGGGTGCAGTTAAGTAAAATGTTAAATAAAAACTACATTAAACTGACAACAAGTGCTTAATTTGAATATTTTTGATTCGTTTTTTTCCTTATTTAAATTATTTATATAAAATAACACACCTTATTTACCTTTCGAGCGTAACGGCATCTCATATTTTGAAATTCGGTGAACCGTATAGGCTATAGGGTGTTATATACATATATAACTACATACATACGCTCGGAATACAACCCTGCTTCGTGCAGTCGGGTAAATAATATTTATGCCACAAACATCTTTGGTTTACAGTATTATTTATTAAATAATTGTCGTTCGCCTGCCGTAAACGTCGTTCACCTGTTTTTTTAGACAGGTGAATGACATACAGGTGATGGAAAAAATGACCGATATATCATCAATAAAACTTAAGTACTTCGTTAATGAACTGCATATTTATTGACATAAAAATAAACCATGTTTTACGTGCTATAAATTAATATCAATACAATAAGTCACACAATTATCAAAATATGGAAGACAGAATACCGACTACGTACCTATTACAAACTCCCGCTCGCGTAAGTTTTTTGTTTATTATTTTTGAGAACTTCACACTGACGACGTGTTACTTCTAACAGCGGTAGCTGGGGACTGTAGGTCTCGAATTATGCGGGGTTAGGCAGGTTAAACGAGATAGTATAACCACAGAGGTAACGTTTATCTCATGACAGGTGAGCGACAAAAACTGTCGTGGACATAAATAAATTTCTAATAATTCGAAATATAAGAATAGTATTCTTATTCCACACTACAGTTTTAAATCTTGAGTATATGTGTAAGTAAAAAATAGTATTCGAACTAAGTTACGTTGGTGATTTTTACGTTTTAATCAACTGGAAACATGAGTGCCTCGTGTTATGGTTATTAATATAATTTAAATTTATATCAAACCATTTGGCCTCTATTCAAAAAGTGTCTTTTAATAAGAATTGATAACTCAATTATATGGATGACGGTTTGTAAAAAAAAAGTTCTAAGAGACACCTATTGACATGTGGCGGTGCCAATTTTTTGAGAACGACCCCATAGTTCTAGGTCAACGGGAAATACCCTATATATTTTGATTCCCTCGAGAGTATCGAAATACCGGTGTTTTCGGCATAAACGGCCGTATCTTTTTTTTACGTTAATGTAGGAGTTTGATTTTTTTCACAGCTTCAAGGGACTGTAGACCGGAGTATATGGTTTTAATTTCAACTCGATACCTCCACCCGTTCCCGAGATAAAGGGTATTGACAGACAGATTGACAGACGGACAACAAAGTGATCCTTTAAGGGTTCAGTTTTTCCCTTTTAAGGGACGGAACCCTAAAAGTAGACACAGCATGCTTTAAAAGTAAACAGTTATAAAAATAATAACTAACTTACTACTAATACTTTATACAGAACGGCCGTGCCCGGCGCCACTAAGAAGTAAAACAAAATAAATGTTTTTAAACATTTATTTTACAGCCTTGACGGTTGAGCGCCTGCTGCAAAACTAACCTAACTTAAACCTGCATCCCACTCTTTGATTTTAGAAAATAGATTTTGACTATTATACTACTGTTAGAGATTTTGATTTTACAGATAATAAGTATATTATAGATATTATAATATATAATTAAACATTATAGGTTCTGATTTTAGAGCATGTGATAGTTATAGAGATATTACAGCATTTGATTTTAGGTCAAACTAGGGTAATCTTTAATGGTAAACGTGGCAGTCTTTGCAATGTTGTGTTCCGGTGTGAGGGCCAGGCATCTGGTTAAATGCCGAGTATTCGTAATCTTGAGATTGCCACAGAGACCGTCGGCGCCCAGAGTCGAGACAGGTCCCACTTCCCGGCAGTTGAACTGTTTGCTTGTTTGACATATACTTGTCATAAAAAAATCTCAGAGAGTTGGTAGGTAATTCAGAAATCGTGAGTCTAACATAGCAGGACATTTGCGATAATTTTGCTACATCGCAGCAATCGTTACACCCGTTTAGACTGCACCATAAGTTGTACTTGAATCACAGCAATTATCTTTAAACAATAAGAGGATTTATTTCTATCATTTTCCCTTTGCAAATATCAAAGTTACTGGAATAAAAAATATTTAAATAGGCTCAGCTGTTTAACCACGAACGTGACAAACAAAAAGTTAGGTGTAACAAAGATATAGCACAAGCGGCCGCGGCGATCGTGCTCACAATAACAATAAGCGAGGCGCGCTGCACGCTGAACTCGGCGTGGAACTACGAGCACTACCTGCGCGGTGAACAGTGTTCGGGCAATAACCATTAACCTATACGTACTCGAGGCGATGCCACCACTTGTATTCTCGGACGGCAACAATTGGAGCACCGAGCCGGCGGCGGCGTCGTGGCGGCCGGCGGCGTGTCGCAATCCGCGCGCGCGCAACCAGCCGCGGGCTCGTGTGTGCGGCGCGGTGTTGAGAAACGTAATGATTACTGCGAGCCATTTCGTATGGATAATCTCAGAGGCAATGAATGAAACTAAAAACCGCAGAAATAACATTTAAACTAATACTATCCAGTAAAATAATCATTAAAAACATATCATCGATCTAACCCATGTCACTTTGAAAACAAAAATGATTATTATGTAATGAATAGACTCGACACGACCAGTGCATTTCTCACGCTTCTGGAGCCAGCAAGCGGCCGACAGCAGCGCAGTTGCGAGGCGTTTACTCCGTGAGTCGACATTCGGTGCGGATGTGGAGCGCTTGATAACGCACAAACGTGTAACCCACTGAACTATTTGATTACATTTGCAATTTCTTGATCAATCAACAACAGTGAGTATATTGACAACATTCAGTTCTACCGCTGGAGGTGGCACGGCGGTGTTTTGAGTGGAGTCACGGTGGAGGGTGACCGGGCACTGCGTGCAGCCTCCGTCGACCCGGCCAACCCGGCTGGAAATGCATTAGATCGCAAGCGTGGCTTAACGAGCACTTTCACTAGCCGCTGGCGCAGGGCAGGTCACGACACCCGCTGATGCGCGACATCTCATATCAACTTTATAAAATGACAAGTACCTAACTACTACCTTGCCTACACTAAATAATCATTATGTTAAATAACTAAAATTCTATGATAGCTAGCCGTAAAGATAAGGGTGATAATGGGAATTAGGTAATTGTGAGAATTACAAGTGAAAAGAAACATGCAGAGTGGGACCGACGTAAACTATACAATAAGGTATTCTACAAAGTGTCAGTGTCCTAAACAATAACACGCGTATTATTGCGGGAGGCAGGTGTTGAGTAAGTGTTGCAGAATCGAGGCCAATTTATGCCAATTAACGACCGCGAAGTGGGTCTAGCGCGGATGACGGCCTTCAATGGCGCCGACGAGTCCCGGGCTCCCACGCCGACCAGCGACTACCTGCCGTCCCCACCACGGCTGCCGACCCTGGCAGGTGAAGTAATTAACCGACGAGTTCAAGACGCGACACCGTCAGAGCGTACAAACAGCATTGTAGGGCATGCATTCATAATAAGGTAGCTTGGAACTTGGTCGTGTGTCATCACTCATCGCTCAATCGATCGATCGTTCAACAAGAAGCCGTTTTAAGAGAATAACACCCCTGACCGACCGGCGAGAGCAACCGCGGCGACCACCTTCACGTGGTATTTATACCACATTGTAAGAACGCGGATGTCCGGAATTTAAGCATAGCGCAATTTACCACTTCTTACACCATTTTGGTCATCAGAGCATGCATTAGATTATCATCAACGATGAAAAAAGAGAGAGGGCGCCGAGCAACCGCGGCGAAGCAGCATCGGGGAGGGGTGGATTCCGCAATAACGTACCAATGCAGTGGATAACATATAATAATCGTATTAGGTCGAAAAAGTATTTATCTTGATTTCTTCAGTACCCGAAGCTGACTGATGAGCTGATCGATAAGCTTATCCGAGAAAATACAATGTCGTATGATCATGCACTACATCTGTACCTGTAGGTACCTACGTACAGCGCTCGTCTCAACGAACATCGCACAGTAAGCTACCTATACACCAACATGAGATTTTTTGTTAAGATCCAGGCTAGTTTTTCTAAAAAAAACCGAGACCCAGATTTATACAAATCTTATCTCTTTCTCTCAGAAATGCAAAAAAATGCTTAAAGCGGTTACTTGCCATTGCAAATACCGGTATTAAATAGCAAACTGTTACCGTGTATATATATGTATGTATATTTAGTGAAAAGGTCGTCGGACGCGTGGATGACGCGAGGGATGACAATGCGCAACTAAGTAGGCGACAGTGCGCGGCGCGGCGCGTATCGGGGCCGGCGTCCCGTTACGCGCAACTGTACCGCCGCGTCGGCGCACGCGCGGGCCCGATACGGGTCACGGATTCAGGCCGCTCCAGCGCTCCACTACACCAGGGAAGGACAACTCCGACTTCCGACACATCCCATATACTCCCAGTGTCAGGATTGCCATGACAAGTTTATTCCCTGCAAGCCGCCGGACATTTTTCTCTCAATTTGTATCCAATCAGTGTCGAGTTGATTGTCAGTCTCTTTAAAATATCTCGTAGTCCCGTTTGTCGGCGCTCATAAGCGGATTTCTCTGTGGTAATCAATAAAATCTCGGCTATTAAACGACCTATTTTGTTTGGTTTTATTTTTGGTGGTATTTTTATAACCCGTAGGTATTATGTTGTTCATCGTATGGCAAATGAAATATTGATTTGATTTCTCACCACTTCATCAGGTATGTTGGTTTGCTATCTTGCCTTCACGCTTGTTTGCCTCATTCTCAATATGAAAAAGTCGGAATGGAGAGCAGTTCATCCTTAACGCAGACACATAGGTAGCTGTTGCTAGTCGTGCGCCGTCACGCCGCGGCCCGGAGCCGGCGCCGCAGAGCCGCGAGCACGTAACATCCGTGTTTCTTCTCCGCGCGTGCAGCACTGGCACCGGCAGCATGCATTCGCTCTATTTCGCGATACTGCCATCCCTAACGTTATAAATATAGTCGACCCGGCTGGAGTGAGATATGTTTCCGGTGAGGGAGACGTAGTCCAGTTTATTGATTATTACGACTGACTTGGTAACGACAATTTTCCAGTTCACTTGGTTAAGGGTAAGGTTTCATAAAATTCAAGAATTTGCTGAAGCATTCCCTACGAATAACAAACAAAAACAAAACCCAACCAATGAGTACTATTCCTTTACTAGTTGTTGTTGTTGACCAAGAGCCAGCGCAGCGGGTGCCAGGGAGCTGGGACAGCTGCTCGCACTGCAAGGCTGGCTACTGCCAAGACAAGGCACATTTGACCAGTCTCTGCTTCAGGAGTCTGTTGCGTAGGTAGTTACTTCCATACCATTGAACTGGCCGGAACGAGTACCTAACACCTCCAGAAATAGAACCGGACGAGTGCAAGATACTTCAAACCTATCAGCATAAATAGGTATAATATCTTGTTAATCTTTGCTTGACAATGGTAAATGTTTTGACTTTTATATTCAGACTATCCTAAAGCATCAGGCTTTAGGACCAGTCTATTATTGAGACAAGTGTTCAAAAACAAGTACCTAGGTACACCTAATTTCCGTAAGTCTACCGACATTGAAAAGCTAAGTACCTACCTGCCTACCTGCTTTTTATAATACGTCATCAAATTGCGTATGAAATGAATAGATCAAATGTATTGTCAGACCATTTCCATTGAATATAAATTATCCGCGCATACCGCAGACATTCGTTAGTTGCCGCGTCAGTAGTAGCAGGCTGCGGTTTCACCTCGACGCACTAGATGCGACCTAAGTACCTTCGTCATTTAAAAACTATGTAGTTGCACCGTCAATGGCAACACCATCCTCGGTGACCATGTAAAGTGCAATTCCTGGTATAAAAACCATCTCTGTGCGAGTGTGTGCCATCAGCAGCCAATACTTTTATGAACAAGAAAATAAAAACTTTAATGAACTGACTCTAATTGACCGTGACATCAATCGATTAGACAAAGGGACCATTGGATTCCATCAGACCTCCTAATTCAAGTCGGGAAATAATGACTAATGTAATTTCACTCACGCAACGAGGCCGCCGAGGAAAGCAACAGGCCCGCCACCGATCAGCCTGATCTTGCGGTGACAGGAGTCGAAGAGCGAGAGGCGCGCGTGCGGCGGCGGCAACCCCAGCGTGCCGCCCGCGCCGGGCCCCGCCGCCGCGCCGCCCGCGCCCCGGAGCATCCCCGCGCCGGCTCACATGCACCCCACTGCACGCCACACGACCACACCACTCTCGCGGCAACGAGCGCCGCACCACAACACAACCTCGGACCGACTTGTACAACGACCGACCGCCGACCAGCCCCCCAGGGCAGAGCGCCCGGTACCGTTCCTAGCCGGGCGCGAGCACGCGAGTTTGACAGTTGGCGGCAACAGCTGATGTCGCGCGGGCACTGCGGAGCATGGCAGCGCGTGTGACTCGAGCCGCGGCGTGCGCGGGACTGCCGGCAGCCGCCCGCCCCCCGCAACGCGCCTCCTAGCTGCCCCACTCCTATCTGCATCGTCAGATGTGACTTTGAACAAACGTCCTATTGATTCCAGACTCTAATTCTATTCAGACACTGTCAATATTTTTTTTCAAAATGCGTTTTTATTGAAATATATTTTTTAATTCATCTAACGTTTTTAAACGAACGGAATAACATAAACTGAATACACTAGTACTAAAAAAAACCCTTTTAGTATTAATAGGTACCTATTTAGCTTAGGCGGCCTTTACACTAAACTTACGGCTTACGTAAGTAGGGACGCAGCTATTGGTTAGAAGTAGACAGAAATATTATTTTCTCATTCTAACAGATAGCCGCGTCCCTACTTACGTAAGTCGTAAGTTTCAGTGTAAAGCCGGGCTTACAGTTCGATAGGCAGGCCAAGGCTCCTAAGGTTTTCATGCGCCGAGACATAGTAAATGATCCCATTAATAATGCATAACTCCTCCGCAATGTTGTTACTTGCAGATAATGGTATACAACTTTGAAATGTGGTTCAACAACAATGGTGGCCATGAGGAAGTCGATCAGGCAGAGCGGTTACGTTGCGGTACCCGCGGGGAAGGGAACAGCTGATCGGCGGGCGGAAGGGGGCGCAGGGCGCGAGGGAGGGGGTCCGTCGGCACGTCACCAACAACCCACGCAAAACACTGTTCAGCGAATTAAGTTATCTGACATAAGTATATCAACTAAGTAGGTACCTAGATACATTTCTATTATTATTAAACTCACCGGCAAAAATAAATACCCGCCCACCCGTCTTTTGTTCATACAATTGTTACCAAGTAATTATAACTTCTTAAATTCGAGAGTAACTTCAGAAATATTGAACGAATTCCGACGTAAGTACCTTATAGGGTCTTGTTGCTAATTAACCTAATTATATATTAACTAGCAAAAAAACACTATAACGTACTTACATCAAAAAAGGTTAAGTATTTTTGAAGTTACTCTCTGGTTTAAGAAATTATATTTGTAACATATGAACAAAAGACGAGTGGGAGAGTATTTTTGCCGGTGAGTGTAGGTACTTTGTTTATGAAAAATTGCACATTTACCATATTTATTTTAAACTATCTAATTACGGGCAGCAATCAACCTCGCCACTGATATGGTAATCGAGTGTGCCTGAGAAACGTAAGAGATTTAGTAACACAATGCAAACGGTGGCGGCGGCGATTAAGGTTGCGTCACACGCCTTGCATTTGTGCAATAGGTCCGCGCGCTCCGCCGCGACGCCGCGAGCCCGCGCGACGAGCCGTTTCGCCCGTTTCTCGACCACGGCTGCCACGGCAACCAACTATCCCATATAACCGACTGAGCCTTCCTCCTTGACATTTATCCACACGTAGGGCTTTTTGTATAGTGTTCCATTCGGAAAGCGTTACTTTCCAGCGAAGAACTTATCAGATTGACTGTGCCACTGTGTGACCCGAGTTCAACATATTATTACCACGGTTAACACCCATCTTGAACGTTTCAGTTAGCGGTCTTGTATGATGTAAGTATGATCGATCAAATCAAATCAAATCAAAAAATTCATTTGTAAATTAATTTTATTCAATTTATTAATGCTAGGATTGCCAAGTGATTTTGTATACATATATTGATTATACATATATTTATATTTCTGTAGATTCGGATTTTTACAATAAATATTCAAATATAAAAGTAAAACTACAATAGTAATACGGAAATTAATATTACAAGAAACCTAGGTACCTTAATTACGGATGCCGCCGGCAGCGAGGCAGAGCTCAAGCTACCGGTAGTTAGGGCTGCAGAAGGAGGAACCTCCTGACAATACGTGGCGTGTCGAGGAGTACTGCTATCTGTATCTGACCCTTGATCCAGCCGTCTAGCGTTAAGATCGATCTGTCAACACGATATCAGGCTTATTGGCTACAATAGTCCTGTCCGTGATGACAGATCGATCACACGGGTGTATATCAGTTGATCTAAAATTGTTTGGCCTATTTTTGTTTCGCCACATTTTTTTTTTGCATACCAACGTTTCGTCTAATGATTTAAAAGTCGAAAATTGTTTGATCAAAATTGTTTTGCAAAATATTGTTTGGTCGAAAAATTGTTTAGTATATAACATTTGTTTGAAATAACCCTAGCGCCTTGACACAATTATAACCTAACCTAACATATAGATTAGTTGAGACCTAGGTGTTTAGTAATGAAACATTTTAGGCGAAACAATTTTAGACCAAAAGTGCTTTAAGTTTAGAACAAAAAATAAATGTGTATGCAAAAAAATCTTTATGCTAAAAAAGAAGTATGCCATTAAATATTATAGGAAACATTTTCGACAAAAAAATTTAGCAAATAAAATTTTAGGTCAGTCGAAGGGCACCCCGATCCCACACAATAGAGCGTAGAACGACCATTTTCGAAGACTGGCGCCGGTGTGTACTTATACTACGGCACTTTAGGACTCGACAAGATCGTATTGAAGAGCATGTTACTGATGGATAATCAGGAGTAGGGGGTTGGTTATTTTATTTATCGGTTGTCTGTGCAAGTACCTACTCGCCGTTAGACAAAAGCGAACAACCGGAAATTATACGCCTGAGGGACTGGTCGGGCCGACGGCACGCTCGACAAATGTATATATATAAGTATAGGTATATTTGGAAATTTTGTTTGCAAATTTGCAATAAAGGAACGACAGAGAAAACGCGAACTGAGATAACTATGTTACGGACACCCAACAAATCGGCAACCCTTGGCTGAGGATTGAATTGCGTTATTCAACATTAAGTCATCGTTTGATATTTTGAATTAATGTAAAGATATATTATGTTACCTACAAATAATATTCATTAGGTACAATGGAAGCGCTAGGCCGGTAGCACGGCTGGCCGCTGCGCAATGATTTACTCAAGGACTACTCGACTGAGTGATTGTCTGCTCGCTCCTTCATCACCTTACTGTTGAATTCGCGCAGCGCGTCAGAACAAAACACCTTAACCGACCGCCCATTAAAGCAAGTTAAGCGCAAATAATAATATCAAGTGTAAACTTTACCTGCAATGCACAATGCTGATGGGTCCCAATCCAACTGTTCACAAAAGCGTCGTCGGCCGCATGGCAGGAGTTACGACTGTTAGTCGCGATATATGAATCAGAGAATTAAGAATAGATTACCGCCGCCCGTCCCTATTTTTTCGTGGTCAAAAAAACGCTATCGCAACTTTAGTTAGTATCAGTTTAGTGAGAGGAGCATGCAGGAAACCCGCCGGGGGTGCGGGGTGGGCCGCGGCGTAGACTCACCAGAGGCAGTCCAGCATCGCTCGCGCACTTACCTGCAACAACACGCACACCGTTACAGCGCGAGCCTGGCGCCGCGGAACTACTCGCCCTATACTAACATATAACCTCGCATCACAGACCAACGCCTGCCATCTGGGAGCCGTTTAAACGGTTAAAATAAACTTTGCATCAATATTTTTACACAACAAAATACGGCACATTGGCGCGTGCCCAAAAAATCTGTGTATTTACTTCAACAAGCTTTATTGGATTCACCGGCAGACAATCCTACCAGGTGTCTGACAAATTTTTGGACCTCTACAGTAGCCCGAAATTGTACCTATCTTTTTATCTTACATAATTTCCTGTGGATACTAATTAAGAAAAAAATGTGTCGTGTGATCTGTCGGAAACGTAATGTTTTTTTTATGGCAAGTAGATGGCACGCGAACACCAGGCCACCTGTTGGTAAGACGGATCCGAGACCCATAGACAGACTTCAAATGCGTTGTCAAGTCTGAGGACTAAGATGGAATGCCTCTACGCTAGTAATTTCACCGGTTGTCTTATCCCCACACCGTAACACAGCAATGCGAACACTACTGCTTGGCGGTGGGTAAACGTAATGTGGTGTCAAAGGACAGATAATATAAAACTAATCAAGCGCTAGTCGGACTCAAGCACCGAGAGTTCCTTACCGCCCGACTCAACATTGGCCGGTTTTTATTATTTGTGGTTTTTCTTTAGGGTTTGCACTACGAGGGCGAAGTGATAGATAAGTTTCGGTAAAAATGAAATTTATCTTTTACTTACCAAAGTTAGTAATTTCCTATTTATTTTTTGACGTTATCTCCATTTAGTTCGATTTACTTAGTCCACCGTTTTTCTAGTTTTTCAATTCCCTCTATTAAATATGGTTGCCTTCAAAAAAGTTCAAAAAACGCATCATGGTTTCCTTGATGATTTCTTCATTAGAATAAAATCATATTCCACCCATAGTGCTAGCGGTACACCCCGAAATTCAGTAAAATGCTGCAAATGGTGTTAAAAGCATGAAAATCCCAGCAATTACCACCACTAGCTTTCCGCCCGCGACTTCGTCTGCGGACAGTCAGAACTTATCATAAAGTAGACATAGTTTATATCACCTTCAAAGAGTTTTTTTTATGAAAAAAGTCCATAACATGAATTTTAAGTAAGCGGGCCACAAACACCTTTCATTTTATGACTCTTAAACAATAAAATTGCGATACAAAATAAATTCACTGCCCCTCTTTCACCATTACATTTTCTTTAATCGACCCTAGATTAAATAGATTGATAATTTAGTCATCTCATCTATTAAGGGGCAAGTGTTTTAAAAACACTGAAGCTTGCACTTTTTTAGATGTTTACGTTCATGTACCTGGAAAAAAAACCAACTCAAATACAAACTTTCACCCCGCTTTTCACACAGTTAAGGGCTTAAGTATTTTAAAACCTGTTTTTTTATTTAATTAATAATGGTGTTCATACCGAGTTTCATGTATCTAACTTGTTCAGTCATAATTCTTATTTATAGGTAAACAGTAAGAATACCAATAATTTCCACATTTCTCACATCAAAAATGACCAAATTCCCACATAAACTTCTACCCCCATTTTACCCCCTTTTCCGAAATTGACTTTTTTTTTCATTTATATCGTGAACTACGACGTTCACTATTCTCATTTTAAAAATGGCCAGACTCTCTGTAATTTTACCACCTTTGGGGTAGTTTTTCAATACCGCCCAACACCTTTTTAGGGTTCCGTAGCAAAAATGGCAAAAACTCTCTTATAGTTTCGTCATGGCCGTCCGTCCGTCCGTATGTCACACGCATTTTACTCGAAAACTACAGAGGTACATTGATGAAATTTGGAGTAGGAATAGATGTCTTGTAGAAGCCGCTACTTAGTTCGGTAGTGAGATAACAAAAATAAATATTTCTAGGTTGGGCACTCCTTACAACATGTGAAAGTACATGAAAAAAAAAATCGCCATTAATCACCGTGCGCAACATATTTCGACAGTTCTTTAAAAAAAAAAAACTTTTCTACCGCCAAATTACCACCGCCATTTACAGGGATAGTTTTTCCATAATCTCCGAAAGCAATTTAGTAGCCCTTACACCTATTTATACGTTTCTTACTTAAAAAATAACCGTACTCGCTTATTTACTAAATTCTTAAGACGCTAAAATCGCAAGCAATTTTATTTTCTTTTAATAAACAGTAGCCTAATACTAATTTTCACATCTCTTACTTCAAAAATGAAGTCCGAAACTTCTACCCCCCCATTTTACAAACTTTGGGGTAGTTTTTCCTAAATCGCCGAAAGTAACATTTTTTTCTTTCTCCCTTTCACGTTTCTCCCTTAAAAAATCTGATACAAACTTCTACCGCCAATTTACCCCTAAGTTTTTCCAAAATCGCTTAAAGCCATATATTTAATTTATACGTATACATTTTCCACACAAATTTTCCACGTTTCTCACTTCAAACATATTTAACTTAAATTTTAATTTAACCAATCACACAATTTTCTAACCCCCCATTTTACCACCTAAGAGGTAGTTTTTTATGAATATATGCAACTCCTTTCCATCCCCCCAGGGGTTTAATTTTAGTAGTCGCTGAAATAAGTATCTCATTATTTTTATTTTACAGCATTTCTACCAAGTTTCAAGTAAATTTAATCATAAAAATATTTTTTCCCATACAATTTTTTTTTATACAAACTTTGCAACCCTCTTCCATTCCTCTAGGGGTTGATTTTTAGTTATCGCTGAAATATGTGTCTCATTAGGGTCCAAATTGGCTCATATAAATTTTGGTCTTTAGATTTTTTATACAAATACTCATCATTTCTACGAAAAATTTAGCTTATACTTTTTTGTTCATACTTTTTTAAGTCGTAAAATAACTATCGCAACTCATAATGCATTTTTTTAAGAACCTGTTACGTTTTGAGGATTGTTATAAATCTAACCCAACCTAACCTAATTATTACACGTAAGATATTTAAAAAAATCTGAAAAGTTTACGGTACCATGAATATTGGCGTTATAAGTTCAGATGAGTATAAGTTCCGATCATTAGTATTATGAAATATTATTAAGAGTATGAAGTGTGATCATTATGATGTAAAATGGTATGAGAAAAAAAATTGTAGTTCCAATAATCGGAGTTGCAATTTTATTTGAACTTTGGCGCACCTGTCTCATTATTTTCATTGAAAAGCATGTCTACCAAGTTTCAAGTAAATTCGGCCATAAAAATATTTTTTCCCATACAAATTTTGCAACCCCCTTTCATCCCTCTAGGGGTTGTATTTGAATATTTGCTAAAACACGAGTCTCATTATTTGTATTGCAGAGCATTTCTTCCAAGTTTCAAGTAAAATTGACCAAAAAAAATACCCACACAAACTTTGCAACCCCATCCCATCCCTAAAGGGGTTGAGTTTTAGTAATCGCTGAAACATATGTCTCATTGTTTTTATTGAAAAGCATTTCTACCAAGTTTTTAGTGAAATTAATTTTAAAAATATTTTTTCTATACAAATTTTGGCTTGAATTCTAGTTATCGCGAAAATACGTGTCTTATTATTTTCATTGCAGAGCATTTTTTTCATCTTCAAGTAAAATTGACCATAAAAAAATACCCACACAAACTTTGCAACCCCTTTCCATCCCCCAAGGGGTTGAATTTTAGTAATCGCTGAAATTACGTGTCTCATTATTTTCATTGAAAAGCATTTCTACCAAGTTTCAAGTAAATTTGACCATACAAATATTTTTCCCATACAAGTTTTTCAACCCCCTTTCATCCCTATAAGAGTTGAATTGTAATATTTGCTAAAATACGTGTCCCATTATTTGTATTGCAGAGCATTTCTTTCAAGTTTCAAGTAAAATTGACCTTAAAAAAATACCCACACAAACCACCTTTCATCCCTCTAGCAGTAAAATTTTAGTATTTGCTGAAATACGTGTCTCATTATTTGTGTTGCAGAGCATTTCTTTCAAGTTTCAAGTAAAATTGACCATAAAAAGGATCCCCACACAAACTTTGCAATCCTTTTCCATCCCCCAAGTGGTTGAATTTTAGTAATCGCTGAAATACGTGGTTCATTATTTTTATTGAAGAGCATTTCCACCAAGTTTTAGGTAAATTTGATAATAAAAATATTTTTTCTATACATACTTTGCAACCCCCTTTCATCCCTCTAAGGGTTGTATTTTAGTTATCGCTTAAATACGTGTCTCATTATTTTCATTGAAGAGCATTTCTACCAAGTTTCAAGTAAATTTGACCATGAAAATATTTTTTTCCCATACAAACTTTGAAACCCCCTTTCATCCCTCTAGGGGTTAAATTTTACTAATCGCTGAAATAAGTGTCTCATTATTTGCATTGAAGAGCATTTCTACCAAGTTTCAAGTAAATTGGACCATACAAATATTTTTTCCTATACAAACTTTGTAACCCCTTTTCATCCCTTTAGGGGTTCAATTTCGAAAAATCCCTTCTTAGGGGATCTCTACGTCACAAAAAGAAAGTACTGTCCAAGTTCCATATTTCTAGCATTAGTCGTTTTGGCTGGGCGATGATGAATCAGTCAGGACAAGCCTCTTTATATGTATAAGAGCAGATAGCTCTTACCGGGATTTGAACCCAGGACCGCTAGCTTCGTAGGCAGGGTCACTACCAACTATGCCAACGCGTCGTCACGTCACAAACGGCCAATTTCTATTTCCTAAACTAAGTATATGCATAATCTAAAGCTAAAAAAAAAAATTAAAAAATCCCGCCATTGCACATATCGTTCAGCTTATAACTATAACAATACCAATACAATAATTTATATAGATATTGCATGGATTTATTATTGGTTAGTTTAATTTTTATGCTCTATTCCTAAATAAAGTTGTTCACTTGCCTACTCGATGCACAACCTTTCACTTTTCTCAATCTCTCAAGGGTTAGGTGGAAGAGATCCCTTTTGTATATTTTTTTAATCTTTTGTACAATAAATTTTTAACCCTATACTTGACATTGTGCATTTTTATGCACGTTACTCTTTGAAAAAATCTAGAGAACAAATTAAGGACTTAGCAATTACTTTTAATGCGAATTATTTTAACTGATATTCCAAAAAGTCGGAGTAATATTATTTTTGACTGCTAGGTTAATCCATTTTGACAGTAGTACGCAAAATAACGGACCGAAAACCTGCGTTTACGCATCGTTTCATAAAAATAATTAATTTTATTAATTTTTTGCTTTAATTATGCTAGTTTATCGTTATTACGGTATAAGTAAGTATATTTCCAATCCACAATAGCAATCTTGGTATATCAAAACAACATAACAATGGCCTCTAACGTAGGATTTATCCATATGTATCTATAAATGCACACCACCAGCTACACCATTAAGTAATGTTCATCCTGCTATGTATCTTTAAAGATACATTACCCGGTACGCTATACTTTAGCTATGTATCTTTATGGATACACAGCCAATTTCCGGATTAACGAAAACTAATTTAAATCCTATTTTTGTAGGTATACACTGTTAGTTACGCTTTATATTTCAAAATTTGGTGTCTTAGTACCGAGCTGGTACCATTGTCAAACTATGTTCAGAGTATTTTACTGTTAAATTTGCAACCAGGTTTCTGAAAACATCCATGTCGATAATGCTTTCACGTTTTTCGAATCATACTGTTATAAAAGAGCCTATTTTTGTCGCCATAAAATTTTAGAAAGCCGAGTCTAACCCTAGACTTATCCTAATCTTGACCTAGTATATTTGTAAGAGTATATACACACGGGTCTTCTTTTACCGTTTCGGAAAGCCTATGTAGCATCCATTGACATAAATATTTATTCTTGTCAAAATGTTCCCATGAGGTGGAAAAAACACCAACGAACTAACTGCCCCGATTTTTCATGGTCTTGAATGCGGTTTGTTGATCTGCTCGCGCCAGCATTTCAGTCATCCGTATCATTTACTGCGCTGACTGCTGCTGGTCGACGGCCACTTCTGTCTGTCACCTTCAAGGCGAGCTTTGAACCTTTTGAACTAATTAGACCATCTAAAAATATTTTCCGAAGAAGGCTAGAGTGTTCTTTATCTAATCTTCAACGGTGAAAGCTTAACACTTTAGAAAAAAACATTTTTAAGTCATGTATAGATCGTCCACACAAATGTCTTTGCTTACGCTGAAGCGAAGCAGACAAAAAGCGTGAAAATGCACCAAAAAGTTATATTCCCTCATAATTACTGAAAATTATACATAGATCTATCATTTAGGAATAATTTGCGAAAGAAGTTTTTCACATGTGTTAATTATTTTTTCGCGTTTCAATGCTTTTATTGTGACCTACGTGGTTTATTTAGTAGTAGGTAAAGAATCGGAAATAAGAAATACCATAATCTTATAAAGTTGGAGCACTTTAAAGTAGTAATTATGTATTGTTTTCATTTCTTAGTTAATATGTCCTAAAAAAAATGAATTACTGATATTAATATTTAATCTAACTCTCTACTTATGGCTGTAATAAGGTTATAAAAATAAAGCAAAAGCTCAAAATTTCACATTAAATACAGATTTTTGTTACGTTAACTCCTGAGCAAGTCAAATAAAAGTTTTTTATCTTTTAAATAGGCCTATTTTCGTTTATTTATTTTTGATAAGTAATGTTAAAAATATTTTTTTGAGTACGCATTTTATGACGGTGTGTCTCCCTGGATACATATACTTTTCTACGTACATTTGTGACGACATGGCGGTGTGCATTTAAAGATACATTCAATAAAGCACAAATTAAAAACAATGGATTTTTTTATATTATTTTTTCATCCATCTTCAGACCCCAAAAAACACGATTCATAAAAAAAACCAACAACATTTCAAAAAAAAATGTCTTGCCAAGTATAGGGTTAACATACATACATACAATACCATATTAGAAATTGTAAACTCTGCTACCCTGTTAGGTATAGATCTCGAGTGGACACCATTATGAACTGAAAATTTCATATCCAACAAGTATAAAAAAAAATGACTTCTTTTATATGCTCTTCAGCACCTCAAACGATTTTCCTACCACAGACCGCGCTCGTAGCCTACTACGCATAGGCCTCCTCGACGCTCACTCCCAAAAACCAGGCTACATAAAATTACTTACTACATTCCCAAAACACCAACTTCGAAATATTAGGTAAGGATGATCAACAATACCTTCATTTAAATGCTAAATGTTGGGATTCCAGTACGAGGGCTGCTACTTATGTATCCGGAATCTGGGATTCCAACATTTATAAACGTTATATCTGACCTCCATGGTAAAATTTGAACTTTTTTTTAATACTGGCCGCTATAAATTTTTTTCTTATGCACGCTAGTCAGCAGCTAGTCTTTTGTTTTTGGCGGGATCAAAATGTCATCTCGCTGCAAGAATGGAACTCACTCGTGAAAATATTCGTGCTATGATTTATTATGATTTTCGGCGTGGTTTAACGCAACAACAGTGCATAGATCAATTAACTTCGACTTTTGGTAATGAAGCTCCATCGAAAAGCACTGTGTACCACTGGTTTAGTGAGTTCAATCGTGGACGTAGTATGCTCACGGACGAAGTTAAGGAAGGTCGCCCGATATCGGTCGTTGTACCACCAAATATTGAAGCTGTGCGAAAACTTATAATGCATGACCGTCATGTTACATATCGCGAGATAGAGGCGACTCTGGGCATATGTATGACGAGCATTAATAAGATATTACATGATCATTTAGCTGTAAAAAAAATTTGTTCCCGTTGGATCCCTCACAATTTAACTAATGATCAAAAAGAGGCTCGCGTCGAATGGTGCAAGAAAATGTTAAAAAAATATATCCGTGGTGACTCAAAAGCTGTTTATAATAGCTACACAGGTGACGAATCCTGGATCTATGCGTATGATCCGGAAACTAAACAACAATCAACAGTGTGGGTGTTTCAAAATGAGCCGAACCCTACGAAAGTAACTCGTGCAAAAAGCACCTTGAAGCAAATGGTCGCCTGCTTTTTCGGTATTAATGGCCATGTGGCTACAGTGCCACTAGAGAATCGTAAAACGGTTAATACGGAATGGTACACGACCATTTGTTTGCCGGAGGTATTTGAAGAAATACGTAAAAAAAACCAGCGACGCAGAATCGTTCTTCACCATGACAATGCCAGCTGTCATACATCACGCGAAACGACTCGATTTTTGGAAGGTCAAAATATAGAATTAACGGGTCATCCGCCGTACAGCCCTGATTTGGCACCCAATGATTTCTATTTATTCCCAAATGTAAAGAATAAATTACGTGGTCAACGATTTTCGACCCGTGAAGATGCAGTCGACGCGTTCAAACAGCACGTTTTGGAGATACCTCAGTCAGAGAGGAAAAAATGTTTTAAAAATTGGTTTCAACGTATGCAAAAGTGCATCGATCATAAGGGAGAATATTTTGAAAAACAATAAAACCATATTTAGTCATATACTTTTTTTTTTCTATTCCGGTTACATAAGTAGCAGCCCTCGTATATTGAGATCTGGTAATATTGGGTTGTTAAAAACCCAAGGAGTATCCTCTTTTATTTTTGTGTCACACACCTGCTTTTATTCCTGAATCGATACGATACGCTCGAGTAGTGCGATACGAGTTGGCAAGCACCACTAATTGATTATTGCTTCCATATTTGAATGCCGTTAACTTCGACGTCGACAACTCGACAGTGTCGACACGCTCCGTTATCTCCGCCACAGCAGCCGCGGGAGACGGGCAGGAAGCTCGCGCCGCTTCCGGCCTGAGCTCGCTTGCGAGGAAAACTAATAAACAGCGCTTCACTGTCAGTAGTGCCAGACCTGCTTTTCAATTATAAAGTCGCCGCATTCACTTTCGTATACGTAGGTACGTTTTTAACGGGGGCAGCCTTCATAGTGATGGTAATCATCCCCAGGGAGTCGCGCCGCGCACGCCAGTATCGTAATGTCGTGAATCTTTCAGCTGGTTGGTCATCGGCGGCGCGCGGGACAGCGGACCAAACAAGACCGCCCGTGACCACGAAGATAGTTAGAATTTTCCATCACACTGATTGCATCTATTAGCCGCTATGGCCGCAGGTATCGGCGCTAAGTGGCCACGCAGGCGATAATGGCGCGAACCAACAACAGCGTCCTCGCCTCTTCACAAGTCTCTAATTACTACCTATTTAACACAATATTTTACTAATATCGACACATCTCGCTGGACAATCCGGCCAGGCCATTTACTGCATAACATTCTGCATCGTCTTAACAAAGAATGCCATGATTGACGATTTTCATTCACCTATTTTCCTTTTTTTTTAAAAACGAGTAGGTATCTATCAAAAATCGAGTAGGTTGAATTGCATATTTAAATTGTAATTGTTAAATTGCATTGAAGTGAACCAGCCTGCGCGCTGGAACGGGTACGTATTATAATCCCGAAAGTTCATAATATCTACATTTAAAATACTGACGTGTAACGTGTAACACATCGAAAATCAAAATACCGAAAGTACAAAATGCCGATTCCCGATATACCGAAGCTTGAAATACCTATTTTCAAATGACCGAATGTTTAAATCCCGAAAGTACGTTTGACCGAAGATTAATATAACTACATTTGCTGCCGGGTGTCCACATAAAAAAATATGTACCGAATTGGCTGAGCTCCGACTCCACGCGGTCTTGTCTGCCTTACCCCTAGAGTGTATATAAAAAGCCGGAGGCGTGGAGGGAGGGCAACCCTTGCCCGCTGTAAGAAAGTGCAGGCGAGCGAAGGTGCCGTGCTCCGGTGCTGCGGGAAGTTGCACGGATGGGTTGCACTTCCCGCAGCGCCGGAGCAGACCGGAAGATATTTCAGGTGTAGGTATATTCATTTTTCGTGACTATAGTCTTCGGGATTTCAGGCTTTCGGTAAAACGAACTTTCGGGATAATGGTTTTCGGGATTATAGTCTTCGGGTTTTCAGGCATTCGGTCAAACGAACTTTCGGGATTTTAAACTTTCGGTAAAATACCTAATCATTCGACATTTTAATATTTTGTCTTCCGTTCATAGGCCTTATGAAATTCGGTATTTTGAACTTCGGTATTATAATACGTCCCCGCACTGGAACATATTTCAACGACACTTGTTAGTATAATCATGGCAAAGCGCAAGTTAAGCATATTGTCAAGAGGTGAGGGCAGACTCACTGACAGCGCGGAGTGTTCCACTTGCCGCGCCGTTAGCCCGGGATGCTGAGCTGGGCCGGGGCCACGCGAGCGCCGAGCTAATTGCACGGAGCCAGCGAGCTGGATTAAATCGGACGTCTCATCTTTAACCTGCGTGCCCTCCGATTAATCAATCGTCGTCATTTGTAATCGGTTCAATGTAATTAAATTCTTTCAATCGACAACAAGTAGATGCTTACACATTGACATTTACAAGAATTAAAATTAGTCAATATGTACGTAGGAAGGGGGGGGCGATCGATTTATAATAGCGAAAACGTGTTTTGTGTAATCCATCGCTGCGCAGGACCTATTATGCAATCGGCGCGAGCGCGGCCGAGCATGGGCAGTCAAACCATTTCTAGAACGACAGCTTGTAACTTTGCAAGTCAGTCTTTAAGATATTAAATACGTTCAAAGGTGGGGCCATAGTGCGTATATTGTTATTGAGCTGCGGCTGCGGCCGGCGGCGTGGGCGCGGCGGGCGAGGCTCTGCGCTGCTGCAATGGGTCAAGGCCGCGGCGGGGGGGGAAGCTTTTAATAAACACAGTTCCAGATGCAAAACACCGCGCTCGTATTTAATAAGCGATGCATTTCGGCACCGCGACGCCGAACCAATTAAATCATAAGTAGGTATGTACTTGGAAGATCGAGCGTGGTCGCTCGGGAGGAAAAATCCACCAATAGGTGAGCTGCGCTGAGCGAGGCTAGGATAATAAAGTATTCCTATTGGTGGATCTTCACCTCGCTTACCGCTCCACTGCCTCGCTCCGCTCCAGTGGACTGACAGCCTAAAACCCAACATTGTCAATTTCATCGAAATCGTTATAGCCGTTTTCAAGGACGTGATTAGGTATAAGTATATTTGTATTATTATATACACCGTGTTTTTTTCATTTCTGTTTGACTTTCCGACAACAAAAACTGATTTGATCACATTCTCATTATTGCATTCATTGCATCCTTCAGAATGTTCATCCACTATTCTATAAGGTTCCGTGTAGACATTAAATAGGTACATTTGATGTGCACCCTTTATCATATAAATCAGAAAAGCATTGGGAGTGGATGAGATGTCGTGCCGCGTGCACGCGGAGCTGTTGCTCCGCTTTCTTGGCAATTTCTCGTGTGGCGTGCGGGCGCGCTCCGCTGGCTGCGCGCCGGGGCCCCCGAGCCCGCGCCTCGTGGCGGCGCAACCCGGCACCGCACCGCGGACGAACCGGCGCGGCGGCCCGCGTGGGTCGCCGACACAGGCCGTGACTCATGTCGCCGACTCGGCTTTGTTTGCTGCGTAACACGCATTGTTCTCGACATTTACACTGGAAAAAGCGTTATAAGTAACAGACGTAACAGTGTATATCTACGAACACTTACAAACATTAGGTATAAAAGCAGGCAACGTATTCTTATCTTAGTTGATAAAAGAAAATAAGTTGGCAGGTAGACAGGTTGGTAGGTCGTGAGTTCATGACAATCATGACATCATAGATCCTACTTCGTAATTATGAAAATAGGAGAAAAAAAAATATATGTAGAAATCGCCAGTTACGCACAATTATTATGTTTTGCAACGCAACGTTTAAGCTGTTTGAGTAATTTCATATGGTTTGTGTTAAAGCAACTTCTTGTGCGGAATACCCGTATCGCACCGCTGGTTAGAGCAGACCCCCGGCCGCGGGGCCGCGGGTGACGCCATCACCTGCCGCATTGTTTGCTGGCGCGGCGCGCGGCGTCGCTCGGTGACTTGATGACTCCCTCCCTCCGTCCCCCCCGCCCTTCTGCGACAGATTGTAGCGACACTTAAAACAAGACCACCGGAGATACTGTAACGGGTTACCGCAGCGGCTTGTGCTTAGTCACTGCATTTTGTTATACGTGTCTACCGGTTTGCGCAATCCGTTCAAAATTTTCACCGTGTGGCCTCGTTTACTAAATACTAAGCAGATAGGTATTCGTTTTTTCATGCCAGAAAAAAGGCAAACGAGCACATATCACCTGATGCCCCTGATGGTATTTAGGCTCGTTATCATGAGGCGCACAGAATTTGCAATCTACAGACCGCAACGCTGAAAAGTAAGGAGGAAAGTCCTCATTACAGAATCACAACAATGCTTACATTACTGTTCGGCGACAGGACATGTCTTTTGGTTTGTGTGTATACGATATATTATCGCAGGTTCCCGCGCGCGGCGCGGCGACGTGTTGGAAGTTTTTTGATAGTAACGGCGTCGCACGTACGGTGCCGGAATAATGCCCGCACGCACGCACGCGCCGCCTGCTGGCTACTGACACAGATCTCGCCGGGGAAATTCACACGTCCCATACTCATTGCTCCTACACTACACACATTATTTGGTATCATCTTGATTCGTCTCATAATTTATTTGCCAAGTTCTAAATGTCGTCTCATCCTTCATTCGCCATTTTACACTCTCTTCTTTGGGCGCGTTCGATGTTTGTCTTTTTCTTATTTAGGGTCATTCGTTAATCGGCCTGCTCTTTGGTCTCATCCACTCTTCAAAATTTTGAGTAAAAATAAGAAATAACAATTAGCAATAATCAGTGGACCCCAAACTAGGCTGAGGATATCGTAAATATTTCATCTTTAATCCTGTAATCAATCAGTAATATTTATCCCGTTCCGTTTTTGTTTTTAATTAATAGACGATTAAATTATTTTAATCTATTATATTCTGATGAGAGTGAAGTGATCATGCCCATGGACACCTGCAACACCAGAGAAAAACTCTCTCCTGTCATTTCGACTGGAAATACCGCTGCAGTAAGCTGATGCCATAACACCTTCGGGCTCGGCAAAAAGTTAAACATTATAATTTACCAAAGTTATAAATTGGATATAAGAGGAGGCAATTAATAGGCATATTGATGATTTTATTCAGAAATATTTTAGGGCTTAGGACACATATGCTAAATCATAATTGTTGTTATTCACACTATTCCATTGCCTAAGTTCCAGTGAAGTGAGCGAGCGCAGCGAGCACACCAGTCTGGTCAGTGCAAAACAGACTCTGTTTTGTCCGGTTCAGAAGGCTCAGGCGGGAGCGTAGTGTAGCGAACGTTTAACAATTTGAACGTTGAACGCATTATGATTATGAATTTATGACACTAAAAGTTCCGAATAAGTTTTTTTATGGCTTTCGACAAATATGACTTGCGAAAAGCGATCCTGCAAGTCTTTCTAATATTATGACATGTATGTCTTTCAACATTTTGACTAACACTAATTATGATGAAATACATTAAATATGTACCGTAAAAAAATAGGAACTTTAATTACAGGCAGACAATATAAACCCCAGGTTACCGTAGTCTTAAAGTAAACTTTAAGCTTATATGCTATATGCGTGGTACCTACTAGATAATGATATCTTACTTACGTATATTAAAATAAATGGAAAAACCAAAGACCCGCGGACTAATATTCGCACTAGTAAAGCGAAAGTTTGTCCTACCAGAATAAAAAAAAAACCGACACAATATTTATTAACTAAATTGGGCACATGACGGCTCTTCTAACGTCGGTAATATGGAGTAAATCTACTAACGCTGCTGACCAAACCAACATTGCGGAGAAGAATCTCCAGCATAAGAGAAAACACGTTAGCCTAGTAGGTAGTGATCCTGCCTACGACGCTAGTGGTCCCGGGTTCAAATCCCGATAAAAATTGCTACTTATGTGATGAGCACGAGTATTTTTGTACCCGAATCTTGGATGTTTTCTAAGTATTTCTCTATACAGCGTGTCCTGTACCTGTAGAGTTTCAAGATCAACAAATATCTGTAAGACCTTAACTAGACCAATTTTAGGTTGTTTAGATAGAGCAAATGCTTGTCTATATGTATACAGGTTGATCTTGGCCCTTTAAATACAGGACACCCTGTATAAGTAGGTATGTTTATCGTTATCTAGTATCCATAGTACAAGCCTAGATCTTAGTTTGGGATTAGGTCAATTTGTGTGACATTGACTCCTGATATTTATTTATTATTTATCTATATTAATATGTTTATCGTTAACTAGTATCCATAGTACAAGCCTAGATCTTAGTGTGGGATTAGGTCAATTTGTGTGACATTGTCCCCTGATATTTATTTATTATTTATCTATATAAATATGTTTATCGTTAACTAGTATCCATAGTACAAGCCTAGATCTTAGTTTGGGATTAGGTCAATTTGTGTGACATTATCCCCTGATATTTATTTATTATTTATCTATATAAATATGTTTATCGTTAACTAGTATCCATAGTACAACCCTAGATCTTAGTTTGGGATTAGGTCAATTTGTGTGACATTGTCCCCTGATATTTATTTATTATTTATCTATATAAATATGTTTATCGTTATCTAGTATCCATAGTACAAGCCTAGATCTTAGTTTGGGACTAGGTCAATTTGTGCGACATTGTCTCCTGATATTTATTTATTATTTATCGAAATAAATATGTTTATCGTTAACTAGTATCCTTAGTACAAGCTTAGATCTTAGTTTGGGATTAGGTCAATTTGTGTGACAATGTCCCCTGATATTTATTTATTATTTATCTATATAAATAATATATGTTTATCGTTAACTAGTATCCATAGTACAAGCCTAGATCTTAGTTTGGGATTTCAATTTGTGTGACATTGTCCCCTGATATTTATTTAATATTTATCTATATAAATATGTTTATCATTAACTAGTATAGCTCTTGCAATTTACGATGGCGAGTGGGCTTTACTTGTGGTAAACACATATCTGTATACGTGTCAAAGTGTGCGTGACAGCGAAAGTGGGTAGGTATGGCGAGCATAAAAAAATAAAGAGAAAATTATATTATTCTTCGAAAACTTTGGCGACCATTATTGCTCGTCCCTATAAACAAGATAAAATAAGATAAAATATCGAAAAAACAAACTATTTTTTTTCTTGCCGTGATATGCGACCTCCTTGGTCGCATCTTCTACGAAATTGTTCTCTATCTTGTCGCCAAGATGACATTTGTAATGTCTCCGTATTTTGTCTCCTAAAATTACGTACAATTTTAGGTTAATTAAAACCTATCCGTAGGTTTTGTCTTTATTTCAGAGGGCTTATTATGGCCATGTTTATCGCGTGACTAAACGTGGAAAAAACATCAGTCACTCTCCTACTTATATACTTGTCAGAAAGTGACGGATAGGCCCACAGTTCTACCTCATAAATTTACTACTTTATTTTAGCATACTTCAAAATAAAAATATGTTATATAACTATGAATAACTTTGCTTTTTTTCCGGAGATCAGACATGCTGACGGTACTTTGTGGCAGTTAGCGTCGTGGAAACAATATGCACAAGTGACTTGAGCGACGGCGCGCTCGCGCGCGACTGATCGCTCCGTCAGACACACACACTACCGCAATGAGCATGTACACGTTCAACCACTAATAAAGCCCACTCGCCATCGTGAATTGCAAGAGCTATATACATAGTACAAGCCTAGATCTTAGTTTGGGATCAGGTCAATTTGTGTGACATTGTCCCCTGATATTTATTTATTACTAGCTTCTGCCCGCGACTTCGTCCGCGTAGAATTAGTAATTTTGCCATCCCATGGGAACAGTGATTCATTTCGGGATTCAAGGTAGCCCTGTGTGTTAATCCGGTGTATAAGCAAAATCTATTCCTAACTGTATGTAACCGAATTCGTCCATCCTTTTAAGCAAAGAACTAACCAACCCACGCACGCATAACCTTTCGCATTTATAATACACTGGCCCGCAAAACCAAGTATCACACTTTTAATACTACGTAGTATTAAAATTCTGATACTTAGTTTTGCGGGCCAGTGTATATATAGGATGTAAATACAGACATCCAGCGCACTGAATCGCTCTGGCCGAAATCGTGGTCGATAAAAATAACCTCGATATGTGAGTCCGAATCGCACTTGACCGGTTTTCAGTATTTGTTATTTTTTCAGGGTTTGTACTATGTATAATCATACCAAATTTTAAAGCTTGTGTGTTTTATCGTTTTTACGATACAACAAAAAAAAAATGGATTTCCGATTTTTTATAACAATTTTGTATTTGAATAATACAAACTGACAATGCAATAAGGACGAAGTTCTTCAATAAATGAGCGCATTGAGCGCGAGCGGGCTTGCCGCTCCTATTTAAACTCCCGGTGTCGGCAACCCTGCGAAGAACTTTGTCGCTGTACTTTTCACCCTCACGCACAATTTCACCCTGAGCGAATTATATAATTTAGAAGCTAGTGCGTAAAGTATTATAGTAGGTGTAAGTGCCCAATTAGTTTTTAAATAATAAAGCTTACTTAGTGAATTTAATTTCGGTCAAAAAAAAAACTTAACCTGACCAACTGTACTTAGTCCCAGTACATTACAGCTATTATCATAGCTCATAGCTATGAGTTTTTTAACTCCGATATACTTCTTTACCCTCCATTTCACCCCCTTAAGAATTTTGTTTTCTGAATCGCCAAAAGTTATATTTATTTATATTTATTTTTTTACCAATTTTCACTTTTTTACCCAAAAACATGATGAAATTCATGCAAAATTCTACAACCCTCTTTTATCCCTTAGGGGTAGTTTTTCCATAATCGCTGAAAGCTATATTTTTTATTTATAAATGGTAGCCTATATACCAATTTTTACGTTTCTTACTTCAAAAATGACGGAACCCTCATACGCACAAAATTCTACACCCGGGTCCATATTGGCTCACCTAATTATTTTTACTCATAACGACTCATAAGTCCTAATTATCGCAACTCCTAACGTATTTATTTCAGCAACTGTTACATTTTCAGGATTTTTATAAATCAAACCTAACCTAACCTAGTCTTATCTACACATTGAATATTTCAGAACTTCTGAAAAGTTTACGGTTTCAGCGGTATAAAAATTTCATTTTCGGAGTTCCGATAATAGGAGTTGCAATTTTAGTTGAACTTTGGCGCTCCCTCTACACCCTCCTTTACCCCTTAGGGGTAGTTTTTCCAAGATCGCAAAAAGTTACTTTTTTTTTTAATAGCTTCTGCCCGCGATTTCTTCCGCGTAGATTGCGATGATGTGTTTATCCGGGCTCAATCCGGGGTACACCTAAGCTATATCTATTTTAAACTTCATCCAAATCCATCCATTCGTTGCAGCGCGGCAGCGTGAAACAAACTTTTGCATTTATAATATTTAATGACCGGCGACCGGTAGCATTTTATATCACTTTAACGTCAAACGTAATGACTAAAGATACGTCTCATTAGTAGGATTAGTAGGATACTGGCATTAATAGGATTAGTGGATAATACAATAGCTTTCGCTCCCTCGGGAACGGTCCAATTTTCCGGGGTAAAAACTATCCTATGTCCTATTCCAGGGCCTAACCAATATGTGTGCCAAGTTTCACCTCGATCCGTTCAGTGGTTGAAGCGTGAAAGACGGACAAACATACACACTTTCCCATTTATAATATTAGTATGGATTTATCTATATAAATATGTTTATCGTTAACTAGTACCCATACTAAAAGCCTAGAGCTTAGTTTGGGACTAGGTCAATTTAAGTGACATTGTCCCCTGATATATATTTTTTTCATTTATTAAATAAGGTTGCTTTTTAATCACAGTTTGGGACTGCTAGTTTCTTAGGTAAAGACACAACCAATAAGGCTAAATGCGGCATCGTTTGATTCTGACCAGGAACCTCAGGATTACTGGAAATAATTTGATATTGTTTGGTGGCGGCGGCACCTGCACGACCATCAAAGCTGCAGTCGGGCAGCGCGCCCTGGTGCAGTGGTGCAGCGGTGCCCTGCGCGACTGTAACTCGGAGCTGTTCTACGGCGAGCAAATACCTCTTCGCGACCCGTGCGGTGAATAACATTTTACTTGGTTCACGTTTTGGGAAAGCGAGTCGTTCGCGACGGTTAGTCACTCGCGCGGCTGCGGCGTACGTGTCATGCGCGCGGTGCAACTTTCCGCGGGCATATCCTTTGCTTAGTCAGCCACCGGCGACGGCCCCGAGACAATGTGGACTGATCGGATTTCCCGGAAATCCTCGCTGTGTCGGGACTGACTGACACGTCGTGTCTACCGTGCTAGTAAGATCGTGTTTATCTTTTGTGCATCGTTTTTTTCTTATTTCGAACCTTTGTGGTCAATAATAAATAATAAATAGATATCAATTAGTATATCAATAACTGCAATAAGGTACTAAAATGTTTATTGTTTAGCTACTTAGGGCCGAGTTCACCAACAATGAAACAGACGATTAGCGGTTTAACGGGTGTCAAATGTTTTGACTAACAGCTGATAAAGACTTAACCGTCTGTTAAATTGGTTGGTGAACTCGGTCCTTAAGAGTTCGCCTGTGTGAAGTGCGCAAGCAGTGGCGCGACCGAGGCAGGTGTGTGAGGAGTAGACAAGGGGGAGAGACTTAGAGCCGCTCGGGGCGGGCGGGGCACTTACGTGCGGAGGCGAGCGAGCGTGCGACTCACCTGGAACAAACAAACAAGCCGCTCTTTAATAATCGCTGAAATACGTTTACAGTGTTCACATATCTAAATAAACAAAATTTACGGAGTTACTTTATATTAACTTTATTGTGTGTTATTTGTTTTTGTCCTCCTTCTGCGAAAACGGGGCCATGCGGACATAACATAACATAAGCATATACATAGTTTTTTTCATTATATAACTGAAAAGGGCTTTTTCGCTGAGTCTACAATCCATTATCTTAACCCAAATAACTCTTATCTAAACGTAAATCGGCTATCTTATCAACATCGAGGATTGTTAATCTGAAAATTTCCATACAAAATGCGATAGCGTTTCGCTCCCCATAAACCTAATCTAATTTTTAGTTTTTGAATTATGTTGTAGAAATTATGAAAAACTAGATTTGAATATTTTCTTTTGCAAGAAAATATTTCTTGGAAAGAATAACTCTTAATCAAATATTGGGAAACTAGTTCCCACTTAATTGGTTTTTTCCACAATAAATCAAAAAACAGTAATAGTGGTGGTGGTGTAGTAGTGGTGGCGGTGGTAGTAGTTTCATTAAGGGATAAAGTAAATAAAAAAGTAAAATCAACACGAGTAGGTGTCGCACGAGTACGGTACGGCCACAAAGAAAAAGAGACCACTTTGTGGTGACAGTTGCATATATAACTAATTGCCGACGGTCTAAGAAGGAAATTAAGTAATGTTTTTTTATTATTTTTTGGTATGTTTACCTTGATATCTTAAGTTAGGTTAGAGTTGCATCAAGGCACGATAAGACTCTTCTGCGTGGAATAGGAGCTCATTAGGTTTCAAGAAATAAAGCGTTTTGTTGTGATGCATTTTACCTCCATATTGTAAGGTTTTTGCCGGATATCCTATTCGATATTTTGTTGAATAATGTTATTGCTACAAAGTAGCTAAAAATAATGATTGTTTTTATAATTTAAATTAACAATATTAATCTTATTTTATAATTGATTTTTCGATTAATGTCTATGAATTTATACTAAAGGGTATTTCAAACCATGAAACGGTTATGAAGTTTATAAATAGAAGTAAAATGTGACAGGAGGGCATTCTGGACTGATCCGCTGAGGAGTTAAGAGATCTAAGAAGTCATACTAACTTGTTATTGAAATATATACAATTTAAACGTGCTGCAAGTGTTTTTGCTACTCCTACCCTCCTTCATACTTCAGTAAGTGGGGATTATCTGAACACAATGCCACGTATTCATACGCCCTCACCATCCACGACGAAGAAATCACGGCGTAAAAGTAAGGACAAAGATAACCGCCGCCGTAACCACGGAAATAATGAAGAAACCACTGTACAAGAAGATGACGACGAGCCACGCTCCCGCAGCCAGTCGACTAGCCGCGCCACGGCCAGGCAGCGCAGAGAGAAACACAGCCGGGCTAGGGCTAGGACTGACACGCGGAAGCGTAAGCACACTACACGAAGCCGTTCGCAGTCGAAGAAGCGCAGACGGGAAGCAACAAGCCGTTCGCGGTCGAAACGTAGACGGGAAGCAAGGAGTAGACATCGCCGAACGTCACCAAGCACCGAGGGAAGTCCGAGCCAGCACCGCGCGCGCAGCGCGGAGCCGCAGCGATCGCGCAGCCCGGAGCGGCGTCGGCGGCGGCGCAGCCCGGAGCCGCAGCGAGCGGCGACCCCACCGCAGTCGCCACAGCTTGGATTGACAAGGTCAAGTCAAACTTTTCTAAATACTAAGGAATTGCATGATATTTTGACTAGTCTAGGTTCATTTAAAAAACCTACTTTTTATAACAATGTTGTGCCTACTTTTGACCCGTCGTTACCAGGTCATCGTATTGATCTATGGATAAATAAAGTAAATCAATGCGCTTCTATTTATGGATGGGATGACCTGCAGACAATTCATTTTTCGTTGCAAAAGTTAACGGGTAATGCGAAGACCTGGTACGACAGTCTACCCTCAATGTTGTTCACGTGGAGGGAATGGCAAGATAAACTGTTGTCAGCTTTTCCATTCGAACAAAATTACGGTAAATTGGTAGATGACATGTTAAGACGTAAATATAAGTTCGGTGAATCGGTGGAGAACTATTTTTACGAAAAAATGTCCCTTCTTAAACAATGTCAGATATCTGGAAAAAACGCGGTCGATTGCATCACATACGGGCTAACTGATAGAACTTTAAGAACCACAGCTCAATCTCTCCGTTGCAAAGAACCACAACAGTTATTAGAGTTTTTAGCGAGCAGTAAGGATTTTTTTAACTACCCACATAAACTATCAGAATCAAAAGTAAAACAAAGTAATGAACCTGTGATGAGAACAACTCAATTATGTTTTAACTGCCGTGATAGGGGTCACATTTCTACTAATTGCCCCAAGCCATTAATTAAATGTACCAAGTGTAATAAGATCGGACACAAGGCGGAGAATTGTTTTTCTAGGGACGCTCAAGATAAGCTCAAATCAACTAACGTCATCTGTAATGGGGGTAGCGATGCGAAGTACTATAAAAGGATTAAAGTGAATAACAACGACTTTAATGCTTTTATTGATCTCGGCAGCGAAGTTACTATTATTAAGTTAAGTGAGACTGTATTATTAGGAGAACCGGTCAAACTCTCAACTGTTAAAGCGATTAAGTCTTTTGGTAATTCGATGGTTCCTACTTTAGGCGAATTAGAAATACAAATTACAATCGATGATGTGACTGGCAACGTTAAAGCATTGGTCGTTGATGATCACTACATGAATATGTCTATACTAGTCGGACAAGACTTTACCGACCAGCGGCATGTCCTTATTGTTAAAAATAGTAAGCAGTTAACTTTCCATACTGTTAACAAGGAGTTACCTGACCTTGATGACGAGGACGTTGATTGCAATATAGTACGCTTAAGATCTACTGAGGATAAGAAAATAGTAGGTCAATGTACACTTGAGGTCTGTACTGAACCAAAGTATGAGGGTAATTTATACGTACCGTCTACGGCTTTAGGCACCGTCGGCAGTGAAATAGTCATACAAGATGGCGTTTACTCCTTTGATAGTAGGGGAAGGGGTTGTTTACTGTTACTACAAGGGGGTAGCACACCGGCTTATCTGGAACGAGATACCATCGTTGCTCGAGCGAGACAGTATGTCGAGGTGCGTAGTTGCTTAAGAGTTAGTCTAGGAGATTCGATTGCTCCTTTAAATATTGACGACATTAAGATCGAAGCACAGATAGGTGATAATCATAAAACACGTTTGGTAACGCTCCTTAATGATTACCGAGATTGTTTTGCAATGAATTTACTCGAACTGGGCTGTGTTAAGGACACGGAGATGAATATTGAACTGAGCGATACACGACCGGTAGTTTATGGACCATACCGACTACCACATACCGAAAGGCAGGTGGTAAGAGATATGGTGGGTGAATTAGTCGATGCGGGCATTGTTCAAGATTCAATTTCCGATTACGCGAGCCCAGTCCTATTGGTAAAAAAAAAGAACGGTAAATATAGACTATGTGTGGATTACAGGGCTTTGAATAATAAGACCGTTAAGGAACGTTACCCTATGCCTATTATCGAAGACCAGATTAGTAGACTCGCCGACAAGAAATATTTTACTGCCTTAGACCTTGCTAGCGGATACTATCAGATTCCAATATCGTTAGACTCTCGCCATTTGACCGCGTTTATCACCCCGGACGGACAGTATGAGTTTACGCGCATGCCGTTCGGGCTAGCAAATGCTCCCGCTGTATTTCAGCGAATGATTAACCGTGTGCTGGGCCCCGTTAGGTTTAGTGACGCCATTACATACATGGATGACGTACTTATCGCCTCATGTACTATTGATGAGGGATTAGACAAGTTGAGTGGCATATTAGAGATATTTAAGAGGGCAGGGCTAACCCTCAACTTAGATAAGTGTTTATTTTTGGCTGAAAAGATAGATTATCTCGGTTATGAGATCTCATCAGACGGAGTACGCCCTGGGCAAAAGAAAATTCAATCGGTAATAGATTTTCCACAGCCAAAGAATCAGCATCAAGTTCGGCAGTTTTACGGCCTTGTTAGCTACTTTAGGAAGTTTATTAACAATTTTGCTAGCATAGCGCATCCTATTACGTCGCTACTTAAGAAAAACGCCCCATTCATTTGGACCGATAAACAAACTGAAGCTTTTAAAGTTTTAAAGGATAGATTGAGTTGTAGACCGATTTTGACCATCTATGATCCAAACGCTAAATTCACTGAGGTGCACACAGATGCAAGCAAACATGGCCTAGCTGGTATTTTATTGCAAAAACGTGATGATTCTGAACCTTTGCGTGTAGTTGCCTATTACAGTCGACAGACTGCCCCTGAGGAGAAAAATTTCCATGCTTACGAGCTAGAAACATTAGCCGTTGTAGAATCCCTTAAGAAATTTCGTGTGTATGTTCTCGGAACGCCTTTTAAGATTGTTACGGATTGCCGCGCGTTAAGAACCACACTGATTAAACGCGACCTCATACCTAGAATTGCTAGATGGTGGTTGCAACTACAAGAATTCCAGTATGAGATTGAGTACAGACCGGGTACGAAAATGAACCACGTAGACGCTCTTAGTCGTAACATAAGTGACACACCGCTAGTAGACAATTGCGCGTCGCGTAATGAGTTCTTTCCGAATGTTATGCATATTGAAGTAGATAACTGGTTACTGACACTACAATTAGGCGATGAGGAATTAGGTCGTATCACACGGATTTTGAACACCACAGATAGTCAGGAAGAAGTTAAGTCAATTAAAAGCAATTACGTAATTAAAAATCATCAGCTATACAGGTATATTGATGACGACAAGAAAGAGTTGCGTTGGGTAGTTCCTAATGGGGCAAGGTGGCAGATATGTAAGCTAAACCACGATGACATAGGTCACTTCGCTTTCGAAAAAACATTTGAACGTATCAAAAAGACCTACTGGTTCCCGAACATGAGACATTTCATTAAAAAGTATGTGAAAGCTTGCCTTAACTGTGCATATCATAATGATAATGTTAATGCTAATGAGGGATATTTACACCCAATTGAAAAGGTATCTACGCCCTTTCATACCTTGCATATCGACCACCTTGGCCCATTTGTTAGAAGCAAAAGCGGAAATGCATACCTTTTAGTCGTTGTTGACGCGTTTACAAAATATGTATTTGTTAAGCCTGTCAGAGACACGAAAACTCGGAACGTAATTAAGACCCTAGATGACATATTTTACACGTTTCGAAACCCCGCCCGAATAATCTGTGACAGAGGCAGTAGTTTTACTTCACACGCTTTCAAAGAGTTTTGTCAGGACAAACAAATTAAAGTAGTCCATAATGCAGTGGCCTGCCCTAGGGCTAATGGGCAGGTTGAACGGTATAATAGAACGATACTTAAATCATTAAGTACCCAAAATCACGGATTAGACGAAAAAGTTTGGGATACCGCAGTCGGAATAGTCCAGTGGGGTATAAATAATACCTTGCAGAAGTCAATAGGTAAAACCCCGGCGGAGGTTTTGTTTGGGGTTGCTATGAACAGGGAGATTAACAGTCAGTTCGAGTCTATACTACAAGTCACGCGATCTAATGTTGATATAGAGGAAATTCGCGATAAGGCGATCGAAAATATTGCAGACAGTCAGTCGTCACAAAAGAAATATTATGATAGGAGCCGAAAGCCGGCAACCACTTATAGTGAAGGAGATTTAGTAAAGATAACAAAGGTTAGTAATGAGAATGATGGCAAAAGCAAAAAGTTACTGGATAAATATATAGGGCCTTTTAGAGTCGTGAAGGTTCTAGGGAACGATCGTTACCAAGTTTCAGATGTAGAAGGATTTAAACGAAAAAATAAAAGAAAGTATAAAACTACAATTTCTGCTGATAGAATGCAGCCATGGATACACTTGGCTGCATTAGATCTGCATAAAAAGTAACAATATAGGTAATTCATTAAGCGATAATGTTGTATAGTCAATATGGATAAGAGTCGAGTATTGTTTGAAATAAGATTACATTAGAAGTGTATGTTATTAATATGTTTAATAAAATAAGTTAGTGGTAAATTGTTACCGGTCGATTGCTATTTGGTAATAAAATATTAAAAAGTTATAAAATGTTTCTTTCCAATATACGGGGGACCACAAATACTGCCTGAACTTTTGTTTTAGGTAATGCTGCGGATACTGCAGCATGTTGGAGCTGCGGAAACTGCGGCATGTTGAGGTTGCGGATACTGCAATGAGATGAGCTGCGGATACTGCGGCATGATGAGGTTGCGGACGCTACAAAGAGACGAGCTGCGGATACTGCGGAATGATGAGGTTGCGGACGCTGCGACGAGACGAGCTGCGGATACTGCGGGATGATGAGGTTGCGGACGCTGCGACGAGACGAGCTGCGGATACTGCTGGATGATGAGGTTGCGGGCGCTGCGATAAGATAAGCTGCGGATACTGCGGGGAGCTAATTAGCCTATTTATATCGTTTAGTATTGATATTACGAAGTAGTAATTGTTAAATGAATATCAAATATGACATATTTCTGTACAGATTGCCCAGAGTGTAAGGTTGCGTGTGTGAGGACATCACACGCGTCAGGATGGACGAGTGTAAGGTTTTTGCCGGATATCCTATTCGATATTTTGTTGAATAATGTTATTGCTACAAAGTAGCTAAAAATAATGATTGTTTTTATAATTTAAATTAACAATATTAATCTTATTTTATAATTGATTTTTCGATTAATGTCTATGAATTTATACTAAAGGGTATTTCAAACCATGAAACGGTTATGAAGTTTATAAATAGAAGTAAAATGTGACAGGAGGGCATTCTGGACTGATCCGCTGAGGAGTTAAGAGATCTAAGAAGTCATACTAACTTGTTATTGAAATATATACAATTTAAACGTGCTGCAAGTGTTTTTGCTACTCCTACCCTCCTTCATAATATCATTTGATTATTATACTGATCTAAATTATGCAATTCGTGTTACTTAAATCATTACGCATAAGTACATCTCAAACATAATCTAGTGCCAAGCCTGTCACCTTTTTGGATATCCGTACTTTTGGTGGCACAAGAGAACTTGGCTTATTTTTTATTTACATTTATCTTTTTGGTGGGATTTAAGTTACACCGTCAGTTGTAAAATAAAATCTTTAAGAAAAATTGTTTTTCCTCCGGGCGAGCGCGACGGCGCCGGCGCCAGTGACGGACGAGGGCCGATGATGGGCGCTTGATTCTTGTTTTACAGAAGATAAGGGTTGTTCATTTGTTTTGCAACAATCAATTTAGGACCGTATGAAATTTGAATTAAGAGTGAAGTGTCCATTACTGGTGCCTGTCAGCTAAAAGTGTCCATCATTGGTGCCGTCACCCTACCCTCTCATACAAGTAAAACAAACAAAAAAAAATACACGATGACATCGAGTGAGCTATCATTGGGTAGCTCTTAGAAACCGTTTAGGACATATTGAATTCAAAAAATGTAGTTTCCGCGAGAGTTACGTGTCCTCCCTACAGCCAAAACTACAAGTGATAAAAACTAAAAAATATTTTAAATGAAAGCATGGGTTACCATTGTTTCGGCGAAATATGTTTGCCAAATGTTCGTTTCCCAACCGATTCATTTGCCAATCCGCTTTGTTTCCTGTAACCGTAAATATTTCAGGCTTCTATAAAAACTGACCTCACCTTTAAGGTTCTACACGATGGTACTATAATCCTGAAATATTTATACAAAATTGGGTTTACAAATGAAAAAGTGTGGAAGATACATTTGGCAAACATCTTTTTGCCAAACGGCAGGCTCCGTGAAAGAACATATAACGAACTTTTCACAACTGCGGCTCAGCTGAGGCGGAGATGAGCGGAGTAGAGCGGAGCTGTGCCAATATTAACCAATAGAATCTAAACTAACGTGCGCAAGGCGCGCTTGACGTGACCGCATGCGCCTTCTATTGGTTAATATTGGCACAGCTCCGCGCCACCCGTCTCCGCCTCAGTGGAGCCGCAGCCTAAGTAGACTTGATTGGTTCCTGATGATACAGGCGGCTAATTTTTTTACACCTACGAAAATAATCTAAGACAGCACCAAATAACTTTAAAAAGAAAAGTTTATACTCGTACATGTTGTTTTATGAGACAGTTTTTTGAGTTTGTAGTAACTACTTCGGAACCCTACACTGAGCTGGCCCGACATGCTCTTCTTGCCCGCCGCCCGGTTTTTTAAGCTAGGAGAGGCCAACTTGCCGGTGGAAGGTAATCCCCGGCGCCCGTGGACGGACAGACGGAGGACGGGCGCTGTCGAGGACTCGAGGCGAGCCAGGAAGCGGGTCGCGCCACCAAGGAGAGCCGTAGCCTTTATACTTTGAGGTAGCACTACCGGCGGGCATCACGTCATTAAACGACGCCGTCGCCCTACAAGCTCCCGCACTACAGCATTTTTTCACTGGCTATTCGATTCAGATAGCAACAAAACGTATAGGCCAAATCTTTCGATAACAAATTGACCGGCCGCGGCCGCGCCGCGAGCTATAATTGATTCGGGAAACACCGCAGCCTTATCGACAACAAACACATTAACAAGGTGTTTTCCCGATTCAATTTTCCTTCTGTTGGTAATTTATTTATCAATATTAAATTTATGTACTTATTTTTTGTTGAAATAACACTTAAATTGTAATCGAAGCGTGATCGTCCAGTCCAATGGAGCCGCACTCCGAGCGACTGCCACTAGTCGACAAATCTCTCTCTCTAACACCCGTATTTATAGTCAAGAAAAGTAATTACTTGAGTAAAAGTAATGACTAAAGTAACCATTTTTATAATGACTTTTGACATAAATAATACTAAAGTAATTACTTTTCTTGGCTATAAATATACGGGTGTAAAAGCTATGTACACGGTACGTGGGCGTGGAACGAGCATCGTCCTGAAACGAGCCTCGCCGTCTGACTCATCGCCATCGCGGGAAATCTAATTTCATTATCTAGTTTATCGGAAGCGCACTCTTCTGATAAACACTAATGTGTAGCAATAGTAAAGCCTGCTGCGAGCTCTGCTCATGACCTAATTACTTAGGGCCGAGAAGACAGGATACAAGCATCGAATAATAAGTTCTGTGGCGTGCAAGTGTGCGGAACGAAGAACCAAGAGGACGTCGGGGGAGACCGCGGCGAGCGGCGGCCGGGCAGGGCGGCCGGCGGGGGCGCGCCGCCAGCGCGGAGTCAAGTGGAGGCAATCAGCGCCGCCGCGACCTTCAGCTGCCAATTCAATTACCAGCGCCTCAAAAATGTATCGCTACTACTTTACATCATCGCGGAAAAACCCAGCAGCACTCAGATCAAACAATGCAACTGTTTTAATACGTAGGTAACATGCTGTAACTAAAGTCATTGAAACACTAACCGCCGTACTCGGAGACATTGCAGAGACAATTAACTCGTTCCTTTTTTAAACTTGAGTATAAAGAATAGTCACTAAGGAACGGCTCAGTCGTCATTAACTGACTCTTGAGTGCGGCCGTAAGCGGTTTAAGGACTCGATTGACCGGCAATAATATTTCATCCAACATCGGGCTTAAAACAATTCGATACGACTCTAATACAGGCATTAAAGCGTGTCAGATATTTTTGAACGCCATGTTGGATAGTCAGTTTTTACTTGTGACTGAACAATGAGGGTGAAAGAGAAAAACTCTTATTGCATAATGTTAATCAGTAATGCGTAAGAACAGAACGTCGACAGCACCTAATAGAAACGACGACCTTCAACCTAGCCAGCGCGCCGGCGACGCGCGACGCTCCGCTAACAGGAAACAAACACAAACGGACTGCACTTCATCTAGAAAAACCCATTTACGTGGCCACTCCAATGCAAAACTAATTTCCACTTGAGACTTGATAGCATTTCCAATAAATATCCATTAAGCAAGGCGTTACCGACTGGTCAGTTCCGCCAATTTATCTCATCGGCGAAACATGAAAATGTATGAAACCTCGATTTAACATTATGTAGATATGGTATGATATGGTATGGTAGCCTATATTTGTAGATAATTAAGGCTCAGTGTATCTTCGTGAAGTAGGTACCCAACCCAACACACATCGTTTGCTTCGAATTCTAAAAACGTCAATTTCTCAGATCTTGGGTTGGGAACATGTTAAAATAAACAGCCGTGAAATACATACAATTTCTCAACATGTACTATGTTACGTAGCAATTGCAAAAGACAAAGGACACGGCGCGATAACAATAGCATTGCTTGTGTAGTGTGTAGTGTGCAGGCGAGTGAAGCGGCGGCGCGGCCGGGAACAATGCTTATCACAGATGTCGAAACGTGCCGCGCGTGACGTCGCACAGGTGGAGCGTGATAACGCGCGCCTGCGCCGGGCGCGGGGCGGGGGCGGGGCCGGGCGCCGGGAGCATACCTGCAGAAGCAGGAGACGGTGTCCTCCAGGTCGAGCGGCAGCGCCGGCGGCGGCGACACGCTGCGGTACTTGACGTGAAGCACGCGCCGCGCCACGCGCGCACCGCTGCGCCGCAGGATGCCGGCGGGCCAGCGCGCCGGCGCCGGCGGCCGGCCCTCGTCGCTGCCCGAGCTCATGCCGCGCTGCACCATGCGCTCGCTGCAGCTCTCGCGGTCGCGGACGCGCTCGACACAGGCGACTCTCACTTGTGCGCGCGGAGCGCGACTGGCGGCGCGGCGCCCGCGCGGTGACATCACAGCTTATCAGCGCACCTGAGCGCGCCCCGCGCGCCCGCGCGTCGCCACCTGAAACCTTAGCCTTCAGAATTCGCTAGTCAAAGCTTCGGCAGCCTGCTCGATCCGCCTTCTTCGGTCCTACTAGTACATCTTCAGCCGTGGTTTAAATTTTTTTATAATATCAAGCCAGTATCGAATCGATATAAACGGGTCCCACTGAAACGATAAGAACCCCATCTGCCAATAAAAAGAAACTGGCGTCCGACCTTGGTGCGCCTGAAATTAGACCAATTATGACATTTGCAGGCCGCAATCGAAAGCCGACGGAATCGGGCTACGCAGCTACGGCCTCTTATATTGGACCTCGCTTTTTAGCAGCATCAAGTAAGTAATTTAACCCTTAACCAGGCTGACACGCTGAAGACGAATTTCAGCCTCACTAAACTTAGCCCGGCTAGTGTTTAAGGGGTAAAAGTATTTCACCGAAACCTTCAGCGATGTTCGACGGTCCTACCGCTGACGCAGCGGACGCCAGCGCGCCACGAATGCCGTGAACGACCCAGGGCGGCAGTCGGGACCGGCGCACTCTGCACTTTAGAAGCGAAGTTAAAATGTACAGTCACCGTTAATGATATATTATCCTACAAATCCTTACTAATATTATAAACTCGGACCGACGCTTTTTCTCATTTACTTACACGATCTAACAGCACTAAAAATTAATAACGCTGAAATTCTCTGCTACGCAGATGACACAGTAATATTGTTTCATGGTGCCACCTGGGAGGAATGTTTAAAGCGTGCAGAAGACGGTATGGCAGACGTTTCTAAATGGTTACTAAGTAATATACTCACACTGAACATGTAAAACTAATTATGTTGCTTTTTTCTAAACTCTCGCATCTGCACCAAAGAAATGTCCTCCTATAAAGATTCACTCCTGTAACTTCTCTGCCTCTGCCCCGGAAGGTTACTGCAGTTGTAAGGTCATCGTAAATGCTCCTAAAGTAAAATATCTCGGTATTCTGCTAGATGAAAAACTTAATTTTAATGATCACATTCAAAGCGTTACAGCTCGCGTCAGGAAATTAGTCTTCACGATGAAACTTCTAAGGAACTCTGCTGATAGACCTTTGTTAAAGTTAGTGTATGTGGCTTGGTGTTATTGCATATCTGTCTAGGGTAGTGCCTCATGCTCGTCCCTGATCATTCTGGAGAGAACTCAACGTTTGATACTTAAGGTGATGTCAAGGAAACCACGATTATATCCCACAACTGACCTATATAAGGCAATGGCAGTGTTAAGCATACGCCAGCACATGATAATGCGAGTCGCTCTATTGATGCATCGCCTGACGCTCAAGTCTCAGGTTTATGCTAACATGTTGCAGAAACGGGTGTACAAGGTAAATGTACCCTTAACGAAAACTGCATTTGCCAAACGTTTTCCCAACTCGCTTTTTCCCTCTATTTACAATAGGGTACATAAAAATATGTAAAATAAATACTTGTTCTGTTAGAGAACTTGTGACGATCGTACCATACTGAATATAAACGGAATAAACAAGAGACAAAATGTTGTAGAATAAGTTGAAGAGATATGGAGTCTTCTAGGACGTATGACGAGGAGCTTAATGAAACAGGTTAGTAAATATCACAGTCTTTATTCCTATGCAGCTCTATACATGATGTTATTAAATTGTGAACATAACTTTGCACATAATTCTTACTCTACCAGAAAATATGTTTAGCTCAGCGGAAGGCTGGTCGTTTTACATAAAGTAACGGTCTAACATTTTCGGTTAGCAAAATTATTAATCTTACCGGAAAACTTCAAGGAAAACTTCAAGGAAAACCCCTGGTAATCTCGACGCTAAGACATTCCCTGCACACCACGGGTGAGAAACGTTCTCTGAAAAATCACCATTGGTCAGAGAATTGCAAATAAATTGCAACAAATGCCTCCATTAGAAAGATGTTATTAATTAATACTTACAAGTTTCTTTCACCGAAATATGACTGAAAGTATGTACTATATCTCCACAGCAGGAGCTTGGTTATTTTATCGAGGATGGCTCCTCCGCTGTCGTTCAGCTGAAGTCAGATTTTATAATGGCTATCATCTTGCTGATTTTTATGCAAGCAGAAAGCTAGTCAAAATATAGATGCAATAAAATGCATAGAATGTAGCTTTACAATTTAATCTGATTAGTATGGGTAATTAGGTACTTAATTAATACATTACTTACTACATTACATGTTCTTTATACTGAAATGTGTTTGTTTAATTCTTGTATGTACAATTACTGCCAAAAGAAATCTTGGAATTGCTTTGTTTATTTAATAAATGTAATTAACTATTTACTCCATTTATTGATTTATACCAAATATTTAATAATCCCATAATCCTATAGTAATTTCCCTAACGCGGCAACACCAACCTACAAAACTATGGTGTTGACGTTTGACATACAAAAGTAATGAACAGTAATGCCATATTCACCTTAAATATTTCCCCAGTCTTTAGGTTCCGTTTCACGCAGGAAATGCAACGTTACAAACTTAAATCTAAAATTTTCGAGTGGTTAAGTACGCTGAGTTACAGTGAAACCGAAAACTTTTTGAAGGTTATTATCAGAGGTCGGAATAGGTAGTGCTTATTAACCTAAACTTGATGCATCTTCATTCAATAACGTATTCCCATCTCACTCACGCATGAGTGAACATGAGTCAAGTTTAGGTTAATAAGCACTACCTATTCCGACCTCTGGTTATTATCTAACACTTACACACACGCATACCTAGACACAATATATATACAATACATTCCAGAAACACGCCCTCACACACATACTTATCCCCACTCACACAAATTCCCAAACCTACGTACCTTACACACACACATTAGTGGCTTGAATATCGTATTATGCTCTTTAATTTAATAGAAGATGTCTAATGTTTAATGATATAAATGTAAAATTTGTCCTTTTGCTACTCATGTTTCCTAGTTATAAATACCTATTTAAAAATGTAGCCTGCACTAGTGCAAGAGGGGCTGTTAACTGCTTTTTTGCGTAGACCACAGGAAAAGTTTTCTTGTATTTGTGTTCTTGGTAAATAAATAAATTTATTATTTATTATATTTGGGAGCGCCAAAGTTCAACTAAAATTGCAACTCCTATTATCGGAACTCCGAAAATGAAATTTTTATACCGCTGAAACCGTAAACTTTTCAGAAGTTCTGAAATATTCAATGTGTAGATAAGACTAGGTTAGGTTAGGTTTGATTTATAAAAATCCTGAAAATGTAACAGTTGCTGAAATAAATACGTTAGGAGTTGCGATAATTAGGACTAATGAGTCGTTATGAGTAAAAATAATTAGGTGAGCCAATATGGACCCATTATATTTATTAAAGATATTTTTTTCGAACTATTGCTGACATTGAAAATGAAGAGAGGTTTGATAGATTTGATTGATAAGTGAGGTTGTCGTCTCTGTCGCACCCAGCGTAATAATACGATGATGATGATGAATATATATTCAACCTTTTTAATAAACTAATTAGCGGTAACATTATTCTCATTACTATTTCATCCTCTATCTAAAGACAATTACAGTCAGGTATACTTGTAATTGTCGTTGGCGGTCTGAATAGGAACAGACTTTAGGTATGTATGTGTACTCAGCGATTGTCACGCATATAACATAGTTAATTAACAATACTAAGTGAGAAATTAACGATTTTTCCTCTAGTGGAAACCTGCGTAAAAAATAAAGTAATGGGTCTAAATTACAACAATAAGTGAAATTACTCACAGAACTATATCGAGATAGAAGGAAAGAGTTCGTCGATTTATATGAGAACCGAGCGTGTAACATTTTGCGTAGTTACTTCAACGTCACGCGAGTCTTTTAATGATGTGCACAACTAAAACAGAATCGTTTCCAATCGTGTCATCGATCGCAACGGAATAGCTTCAGTAAGCCAACAGACTTCGACGGGAGAGGACTATATTTATAAATTATCGATTAAAATCTATAATTATTATCCTTTTTGCAATAATATTTAATTTTGACTACCTACTACTTCATCACTCATCACACGGCTACATAATAGTAGGTCTAAATAAGCTTTTGTTGCCCACTGTACTTTTTTTTGCAAAATCTTTATCTGCTTATCAAGAACAAACTATTGAGTTCTAACACGGTGGGTCTACGTTAAGAATAGCGTAGATCATGTCGCCACCTTCCGACTCCATCATCAGATAATCTCTAAGATACCATAATATTGCATTGTCATCGAGTTTACATATGTGGTCCAAATTTCAGCCCATTCCGTTAACGGGAAGTGGGTCAAATTTAATTTGCAAGGTTTGACCCGTACATACATACATATTTACATACAGACATACATACATTGCAAGTTAAATAAAAGCTTGTAAAAATAATTATCATTTTTTCTGTTTTCAAAGTCGATTTTAATCGACTAAGAAATCGGCATTGAAAATAGCAGGGTACAACACTACATCTTACTTTTGACAGAAAAATGAGAATTCAACCTTGAACGCGTCTCGACAAGTGCTCGACAGTTTGGATTGATTTATTTTCGTTGCTGGTTTTCAATGCATGCCAAGTCTGCACGGGTAGCACAAGTTGTATTTTCTCGCTTGTCGCTCAGTGCGTCTCTATCGTTACATACTTGATAGAAAGGGAGATCCGAGCGACAAACAAGTCGCGGACAACATGTGCTAGCCTTGCTGGCGCGTCAAATTAAAGCAGCAATGGAAAAGTAGCATTAGACACAGAGTCGCCCGCTACTATAACATTTTAACTATAACACTTTTATTAAATATAACAGATATTTATTTTAGGGCAAAGAGTACTACCGATGAAAGGAAATATCCTGTTTTACAGCTCCTACTTTTTTGGTGGTGTTTGTACAGTTGATTATAGAGCAAGAGGGCATTTTGTTTTTATATTCGAACGCCACACGCGGTTACCGGTCGAGAGCGGACTGAGCATCGCGGTGAGCAATGGGGCTCTCGGCCCTTCTTTTCGGCACGCGAGGTACAAACACTCTTTCATTATATCTCGATATCGTTCTGTGAAATTACTCTAAATTACTATATTACTTAAAATGACATTTTTCACTTCACACGTTTATTTGTTTGTTAGCGAGTTTGTCCGTTTTAAATATTGCGAGTAACCTTTGAACAAAGTTCCCTGTATGGGGATGGGCTGCAATTATGTTTCGCTGCTCAATTCTCTCGATTAATATTTAAACTTGTAGTACTGCATCGCAGACGGCTATTATCACGAATTTTTAAAGCAAATTAGTAAATTAGAACAAAAAAAAAAACTCAATTTGTCTTCCGGTGCTGTCCTACGATCCTAGCGTCCGCCATTATGGATTAATTCTGTTTTCGTGACGTGGCTTGTTCACGGCAAATAATTTCGAAAAATGGATTTAGTGGTAATTACAGTGATTTAAACGTCGGGAAAACGACATAACGTGATTACGACGAATAAAGTATTCGTAAAAAGATAAGGAAATTGGAGGATCGCCTGCGCAATTGCAAAAAGCATTCGGAGGTCGAATCCGCATCAGCGTGGGCGGCGTCGGACTCGGGTAAGTGTTTTTTTTTTGCTCTCTTATGGTGCTTTTTCTCACCGGGTATGGTTCTTAATCGTCTTTTTGAATAAGTCGATGAATAATCTTATTTGCGTGAAATGCGCGTCATACCATAGCCGCATGAAAAATAAAATCATTTACTTACAAGGAAAGGTACCCAACTGTCCGGCTCCGATTTGGTTTATTTTGATATATGTTAAAGAGTAGTCTAAAATAACAGACACGTATTTTTTTTTTGCGGCCCAAACTCAACCTGTTGGGAGAAAATGACCTCCAAAGTACTGAAAAGTGAATAAACCCTCTAACTTCTATAGAAAATAAAAAAAAAACAACATGCTATTTTCCTACTTTTTTTGATTATATGTTTAAGAACATGAAAAAATAATGAACACGTGTTTTGTTATATCGGCTAAAACTCATATTTAAAAAAAAATAGCCTTCAAAGTTATATACTAAAAGATACACTTAATATTATTTGTTTTTTTTTTACAACCACTGTTAATTCTGCCCTTTTATGATAATAAACCTGAAATATGTCCTGCAAGGACATTGTGTCAGTATAAGACTGTTACCTCTAATATAAGGTCTGATGATTGTGATAACTTGTTCATAAGCTTTAGGAAACCTCACGCAAAAGTGACTAGTCAAACACTGAGCCATTGGATTAAGGATGTGCTTCAACGCAGCGGCATCGACACAAGTGTGTTTAGTGCACACAGCACGCGACACGCTTCCACTTCTAAAGCAAACTCTGTCGGTGTAAGTGTTGATTTAATAAGAAAGACCGCTGGTTGGAGCAGGTCTTCATCAGTGTTTGCAAAATGTTATAATCGAGAGGTGTTAATTAATACTAATGATTCCTTTGCAAGTGCCATACTTGAAAATAATTAATTTAGACTAGGTATAATGTTCATAAGGTTTTCTTTTTTTTTTGTTTACATTTAAACATGCAGGTTGGGTACCTTTGCAGAATTTTAGTTCTTAGTTAAAATAATAACAATTATATAATACCATAATATTGATTAATATGTATGAATGTTGATTAGTTATTAATACATATATATTTTTTGAAAATGCATTTTGTTTTCTATAATCTTGTACCTACCACGCTAGGGAAAAAATCTAATTTCAGTCATATACTTTAAACATCTACAAGTTTAAATATTAATCGAGAGAATTGAGCAGCGAAACATAATTAATGATAAAACGAACTTACCTGTTCGTGAAGTTCTATCATTATTATGTGAGCTGCTCAATTCGAAGCGATTAATATAGTCACCCGCCCTAAAAGTACCCCTACCCGGGACTGAAATTGGAATATCTCCCTTGATTTGTGCTGTTTCAGGGGAGCTTTGTACAGAATGAATCCATCATGGCGGACGCTAGGATCGTAGGACAGCACCGGAAGTCAAATGGAGAATTATTTTTTTGTTCTAATTTACTAATTTGCTTTAAAAAATCGTGATAATAGCCGTCTGCGATGCAGTACTACAAGTTTAAATATTAATCGCTTCGAATTGAGCAGCGAAACATAATAATGATATTTAGAACTTCACGTACAGGTAAGTTCGTTTTATCATTAATTATAATAAAGATAAAAAGATAAAGATAAAGATATTTATTCAGTAAGTAGGCCGCACGGGCACTTTTACTCGTCAAGAATCTACCACTAATGACGAATAAGTAAGCACAGACTTGTAAACTTGAACATCTTATAATATTATTAATATTAAGACGTCAAGTGCAAATCTGATGATGGAGCTTATATCGATGCTAATGTCACAGATTAAATAAGAGTTACTACGCTACAGATATTTCTCTGCGCGAGGTACGTACGATAATCACCGCCTCACGGAACATAGTTGCCGATGCTAATATATGAAGGATGCCCGCGCGCGGCGAGGCCAGCTCGCTCGACCGGTTTTTGAGTGTCGAGAGTGCGAGACACGTCAAGCGAGATGCAAGTAGGCAAGTAGGTAGTGCATTCTATTCATTACGTCAAGTTGGGTTAGATTTGTTGTTGTTTCTTGTGTTGTGTTGGTGAATTTATATTATAAAAAATTACTCATTATTGCTGTGTGAGTGGATGACAAGAGAACTAAAGATTTAAAGTGATCAACATGAAACAGTATTCATCAGGTTAGAAAGATTTGATTACCAACCTACTTAGTTTACTTATTTCAAACATGTTAGGGTGATTAGGTACATATTCGTAAGGGTCTTAAGTAAAAAAAAAATATACCAAGAAAAAAATAACGGTCACCAGTATAAAATTGTTACTTATTTTATTACAAAAATGTTATACCTATACCTTAGTGATAGCGAATTCGGTAATACGTAAGTTCTTAGATGTAAGTAGGTAGGTAAGGTAGGTAGCTAACATAAAAAGGAGGTTAATTTTTTGACCCAGATTTATGTAATATGTAACCACTAACAACTAGGTACTGCGCCGATTTGCAAAATTCTTTCTGAAATTCGATTCTTGTACTTCAGGAATGGCTCTTAGTTATAATAACTATTGAGCGACCCTTATTAAAGTAAAAAATAAAGTATGTAAGTAAGTAGTAGTGAGTAGTTTTTTGCGTAATAAAGTTTTTCTTATAGTAATGTATTCATATTAATATTTTCATTGTGTTAACAACCCTACAGTTCGAGCGTGCAAACGTAGGTATCATTATACGTTCTAACTAAACTTCGAAAAATGAATTTTCAATACGAGTAAATAAGGTTTATTTAGGCGCGTTCGGGCAGCATTATACATATGTTTTATATGCCTACAATACGTTGTAGGTATTGATCGGACGTACTTTGTCGTTTTGTATAGAAGAAAAATATGCCTGCTAATGTCTCAAGATTAAGGTGCGACCACACCGCTGCTTATAATACGGAGACGGTATGGAATCGCAGTGACGCATCGTATCCGTACCGTTTTTATCGCATGCCCTCCGCACCGCTGCTCAAAATACGCTGACGGTACGGAATCGCAATGACGTGCCGTAAACGTCACGACTTTACCTTGACATATACGGCACGTCACAGCATGTCGCAGCGGTTTGGTCGCACCATTACTTGTGTTCAGCCTAGTCCAATTGGTTGGGTATAATTTATGGCACGGAGGAGGCAAACGAGGACAAAGGAAACCTGAACATTCTAAGCATTCCTCGAGAAATGGTCCAATAAGGGTGAATCGCATGAAATTGAAGTCACATCAAAACTCAAATATTATACTTTTTTTTACTGTATAATTGTTATTAAGTAGTAATAAAGGAAGTTAAGTTCACAGGAAGGAAGTCTCATTACTGTTGAAGTAATTAATACTTACAGGAAGCAAACATAAGAAATAAGATAGACAACACCACTAAGCTAACCAACTGCCCGCTTGTATTCCGTTATGCTGCGAGTAGTGCGAGTGCTAGCCACGGGCGACTGCAAGGCGAGAGATAAACTCATTGACGATGTCATTTGCACACAACGCCGGCGCATGAACGCTAAGCACAGCGGAGATCCCATCGCCACCTTCCGCAACCATCATCAGAGCAGCAATAAAAAAAAGCTCCTAGATACCATAATATTGTATTGCCCTCGGATTTACTTGTTTTATAAAATTTCTACCAATTTGGTCAAAATTGACCTGCAAGATTTGAACTGATTTGACAGACATAGGTACGAACGAACAAACCGAGTTGGATAAAAGCTTCTAAAAATATACAAACAGATCTCAAAATGTTGTTTGCTCGGTACGTGCGCAGTGATTGTCCTGCCTGGGTGATATCACTGCGTATTTTCCACTTTATGGCAGCGTTAATACGCTGATAGGTAAACCGTAAATCATAAATCGTAAGACGAATGCTACACGCAAGATCCATTTTGTGATCCGTCAATATAAACAGTCGGACTACGATATTTATTGAGGTGTAGGGTAGTGTATTGTCGGACCGTATTGACGGATCACAATATCACAATATTTATCGCCGGATTTCTGGAAATCATTATGATCTGATCCCAGATCCTGGATCGTGATTTATCTGGCGTGTAGTGTCGCGCGTCAATATTTAATGTTCCTCCGTCTAGAGTCCATCACGTCTGCCTCGTACAAAGAACGCTTCAGTACTGACGCGATCGGAATTGACGGTGTAGGGTGTGATGTGATTCGGCCCAAGATACATAAGTAAATATCATAATAATTATCACAATATTTATTGACGTGTATCTTTCGAATAACGTATACAGTCCGGCGGATCATAGATTCTTATTGTACAACCGAGTACCAATACACCTGATTCTATGGGATAAGGTGCAAGAGAAGAGAGTATACATCTTTCTGATGCGTCGTGCCCGACTGTAGGTACTTGTGACTCGTAGTCGCCGAGGTCCCGTCCCGCGCACGCGCACGGCGCCTACTTTTTTTTATCGCTGTTCCCTCGGAAATGGCGAATGCGCTTAAAATTATGAGGAAATAACATTTTAAGTACAAACAAAATTAAAATATATCGGTATCTCAACATGGTAGGTACGTTGTATTAGGGATTTTAGAAAATTAAGATTCGAAACTGAGTTCGTTTATAAATGACGGCTCTCAAACACCAAACAAACATAAAAAATAAATAGGTACATACAACCCATACAACCGAATTGCGAACCTCTGCGAGCGAAGCAATGTAGGACAGTAGACTACTTCTTAACCTTTTGAACGCCATACGTCGAATACAAAATGTGCCACCCACACGCCAAACATGTTTGCTATGCTATGCAAATTACACCTTATTGCTACCAAACAAAGTTTCTTTTAATCTTGAACTCTTGTCGGCTGTAGCCGACGTGGGGTCAGTGGCTCGACTTTTAGTTGACGGCCAGAGCCGACTGTGGCGTTGAAAAGGTTAATCTTGAACTTGGGTTATCCTTTCGTCAAATATAATAGGTACAGTCGAGTTCATAAATATGTGTACACTTTATTACCTTGTCTATTTAATGTCATGTTTAAACTGCCTTATATGAATTGCTACAGCGATCGAAGTGACAAGGTACTAAAGTGTTCACATATTTATAAACTCGACTGTACTGACCGTGACCATTCAAAATAATATAATTTGTTTAAACCCGAGGATATAAAGTAAACAGGACAAGTGCAAGTCATGTTATGTACAACTGATTACGCCCCACCAGCGTTCTGTCGCCGTCCCGTCCCGCCCGCTGTGCGTTTTGAGCTTAACACCATTCTGAACCCCCACACTAATCTATCCTACCATTCTAAATCTATGGTTGTTAAACATCGTGTATACACCATGTCATGACTATTAACAACTCATTATGTTTTTCGTAATTATGGGCGTACAATTCCTGTATCCTATTTACTATTTCTCCTAAATATTGTCTATCGTATATAGTTTTTCCTCTAGCTAGTCGGTTCATAAGTTCTGTTACTGAGATTTATTACAATAATATTTTTTTTATAATAAAGGAGTTTTTCATAAAGCTGTACATCAAACTTTGATTTAGATAAAATAAATCTTTTTTATAAAAATTATGTATTCCGAATGTTGTTGTTTTGATGTGTTATCGAGCTTGAAGTCTTCCCATTTGGGACTAGAAAATCAAAATTCAAATCACGCACGAGGATGATACTGATAGATAACGGCCACAACTTTTGTAAGTTCTTAAGGCCCATTTACATTATACAACTTTCTTGCACATTCCATACAGAAACTTGCATAATCTAAATGGGCCTCTAAAGAGAGTTCAAAGGGCATTGGGTAAATTTGTTTGAAGAATATTGTCATTTTTTTTTTCAGCGGCCGCGGATGATTTTTACTTAGTTATTTAGAAGACCTCTAAATACACATATATATCTATATATAATTTATGGCGTTAAATAATATCGGAGCGGAGATTGTAAAGATTTAAGTATTCAGTTTTTAGTACAAAAGTACACCCATGTATGAATATTTAAATATCTCGGCTCCGATGCACTTAAGAGTATTACATTACATAACAAAATAAGTTTATTTTTAATAATTCTATCATAATTTACCACTTGTACGAATGGCCGCTCACCTTGAAAATGTATAACACTTTTACCCAAACCCCTTTGCGTGACTAAATTAATTAAGGTTTTAATTTTTATACATATTGAAATTAAAAAATAAACATTAGCCCCCTTACTTATAAACGTGAAATAACCATGGAGTAGCTAAACCATGTTTTGTCCTTATCTGTCATTGTGACATTTGAATTTGACAGATAAGGACAAAACATGGTTTAGCTAATCCAAGGTTATTCCACGTTTATAAGTAAGGGGGTAGAAGTTTTATTGATCGACTAGATATACATACATATAGACGATATTATATTATATTTTACTATTTGTTACTTTTACAATAAAAGCTTTTTTTAACGCAAGCTAAAGGCAAACAACAATGGCCCCGGCCCCCCTGGGCCTCTATTCTAGGCGATAAAATCCAAATCATATTTGACCTGTTATGGTATTGTTTTTAACTCGTCCGCCATTACTGTCAAATAAATAAGAGCTATCAAAACGTTGACAATACGATAACAGATCAAAAACGATGTGGTTTTTACGGTCTTGAATAGAGGCCCTGCAGGCCGATTATCGTCTTGTTTATCGACGTAGATAAGCGTAGATAAAACATCTGTCACTTTCTAACCAGAATGTAAGTGCGAGAGTGACGGAAGCTTTATCCACCGCGATAAAGGCGACCATAATACGGGCCCTGATGTATTTTATTCAGATCTTAAACATCAACAAATGATTCCATAAAGTTTATTTATTTATTTGGGAAACAAACAGCAATAGATAGCCAAAACCTCTTCTTCTTTTGAGTCTTTCTTTTTAAAATAAACGCAGTGAAAATATGTAAAGTAAAAGTATAAGTTATGCGATTAATCCATTATTTTGTGCCGCATCGTATTTATGATGAAGTGACCCAAAACGCTTCATGCCTGGCGGAACTGACGCAGTTCGGCTTGAACCAATCGGCCTCTACATGTATGGCCACTCAATCCTGTCAGGCGGAATTCACGCAGTTTGGCGTGAACAGATCAGTCTTTACATGTATGGCCACTCGATCCGGACAGGCGGAACGGACGCAGTTCGGCCTGAACCGATCGGCCTGTACATGTATGGGGGGCTTAATGAAAAAAGAGGAATTGATAAGTGTGACCTGCCCGCAGTCTATCTACCAACAATAATAGGTATGACGACATGGCTGCGAGGGTGAACTAGGTGACTAGTTTACTTGGGTGGTGCCTTTGAACGGGGTATACCAGATCTTATTTGCAGTAAAAAAGTTCACATAATGCCTTGTCCAAATTCAGAAGTTTCTCAAATTTAGAACATTCTGGTATTATAACCTCGTGGCGCCCAAGAAAAAAAACGTGACATCAACTAAACACCCCGTGTGCAATGTATAAGCCAAAATATTTTTATGTCCAAACTACCCATGAGTATTAATCTTTTTTTGTTTAATGAAAAAGTCTACCTGGATTATGGCCTTAAGTCTGGGCAGTTATGCTAAGTGTCACTTTGTACAATGTGCATTGGGCAGGACAAGGATAAATTACCACAAAATCTATAGTATTACTAATATGATGTGATTCTATACAATTATTAAATGAATGACTGTATTCAACTGTAATATAAAAAAAACATAAAAACACCTAAAATAACTTTCTTGTTTTCCCAGCAAATGAGGCGTGACAACAAAGAAAAGGAAGGATATTTCAATTTATTAATGAAACCATCATAACTACAACTGAGCAGCAAATATCCTGGGAACATAGTCTAAAATTCTTAGGAATGTTTTATGCAAGAATTAAAAATATGCTATACATAATACATGACATTTGATGCAAATAAGATCCATGTTTCTTTAACCTGTGGTATGCGGAAGCACTGACCAGTGCTCAATTTTCATACATCTTTTTATATATTTACATTACATTTTTTTGTATAGAATTTTTATCTGAAGAAAAAAGATTTACAAACTAATCCTGAGCGTGAATGAGAGTAACATTGTGTCAACAAAGCTTTCTTTTTGTCTCCCTCCACCTCAAGCCACTACAATTGTTCCACAACACGCCAACTTAAACAGTGAACGCATACAGTCTGAAAAGTACATCCACTCACCAGCCAAAGTGATCTCAGCCCAGCAGAATTTGTCAAGGACAATACTTCATACATCCATAAAATAAGTAGGTGATAGTAAAAACAAACATCAAATAAATGAATATTCATAAAGAATGATTGGTTTCAAAGATAAAAACAATACAAAGAAAGGTCATTGCTCTGTGGTTGTAATAAGTAAATAATCAGCAGCTGTATGTCCTGTGAAGGCTCTTCATAGTCTCCTGAGTTAGGGTACTCGTAGCACCACCAGCCGGTGTTTGTGTGTGTATGTGTGTGTGCTAGGGCAGTTCGCTGCCGCTGTAGTCGCGCGCGGGCACTCACCCCATGAACCAGTCGACAGTGTCGCGCAGGTACTCGGGTAGTCGCTCCAGCTTGACGGCGGTGGCTCGCTCGCGACGTGAAACACAGCGCCCTGCGCTCTCTCCGGTGCTGCTGCAGACGACCCGCTGCGACCCGCGCCCTAGCGTCGCACCAGCATCACACTCCGAGGAGCCCGACGCGCGCTGCCAACTGTAACGCACCGCTCCTGCCGCGACGCGCCGACCGAACGCGTTTAAAATCTTTCGAGCTAACTAGAGCGTGTCACAGTCGCTAAGTTATTATTGAAATTTTCATTACAGCAGCTGAGCTGGATTCGCCATGTTGCGCAACTCGAGCAATTATTTATAGACAATACGAGCTCCGAGACGTTCGTTGCGGCAAATAAAAAGTTAACGATACACCAACGCGTGAAATTAAACCATAACATTCATAAACAGAAGTTTATGAACATTTTACTGTTTTCTGGAAAGAGCTTAGCACAAAAATTCCCAAGAACCTATTTACACTGTAGCAACACCAAGCTCGTCTGTCAAAACCAAAGGCAAAGCCGTATGGAAAAACGTAGAGGCAAAGGCATATCATGATGATCGATTTCCTTTTTTGCTTTCCTTACGCACTTTGTACGTTATATTTATTATTCGTATTTTTTAAATAATATTCGAATTATACAGAGGTATTTCCGTACCGTGTATCGCTCAAGGAGGATTCCAAGTTTTTGCTTTTGGTGATTCACCTTAAGGCCGGCCGCATACATACGTTTTCTTTTCCGTATACGGTTTCCGAGTAAGTACGCCTTACTTGGGTATTTTCACGAAAAAGTGTATCCAATGAAGGACTGAAATTAAGGAACTTTAACTTTGTCTGTTTTGGCTGCCGTCATTGTATAGCTAATTTTCGTCACAAAACTGACAAAGTTAAAGTTCCTTAATTTAACTTTAGTCCTTAACTTTTTCGTGAAAATGCCCAAGTACGACATAAGTACTGCGTACTTACTCGCCCGTCTATCACCCCTACGTTATCCTAAATTTAGTCGTCCTAACTGGCTTGCAAGGGAGGGGATAGATAGGAAGCTCCCGGAAGCTCCTGATCCCACTACACTAAATTTAAGCCCCCTACGCATTATCCTTCCGTGCCATCCCTCCGGGCACGATGCACGACGCAAAACGATAGTGCGTAGGCTTTGCTGGACGTCAATTATTATTATTATTAGCGTGAAGGACTTGCACGACCGAATTTGTAACCAACCAGCCCGCTACTCCTTCTCGCACAACGTGCGGCTGGATGGTGCGTAGCCCTGTTTTTTTAAATATTTTTTCCTGACCGTGGATGCTAGGTCCTTCAGTCGACATCCGTCAAATCTTCGCAGTGTTGCTTGATCTCCTGTTTTTACGTAGAGGGAGAATAGAATGGAGTGGGCATTGGACTAGTACCAGGTGGGAAGTCTGAGATGCGTTTATACATAATTACGTATGTATAAACGAGATGCACTTACTTTTACTGTCCCTCTCGCGCGTATACCTTTTCGACGTGTTTGCCACAATGATTGTGGCAAACAAACCCTGACAGCTGATGCGAGTCGTATGAGTTTTTAGTGGTTTTTAGCTGTTTTCGGAGTTTTTTTGCAAAATACAAGGGTGAAGTTTACGTGTAATGTGTTAAAGAACAATTTCGTGATGGTGAATTGCAGTATTTTAGGCTGTAAAAGCCGGAGTGAGCGGAAATATGAGCACATAACCTTTCATACGTAAGTCGATACATTATACTATTATTGTGGTCTTATAAATCCTGATTGCCTATGTAAACAACTAATTATTTGAAATATCGTCTCCTAGTTACATTTTAACATAAAAAAGATCGGTTTTGTGTTCAAATAAATCATATTTTTCTTCCGCTAACCGTCCGATTTATGTTGATAACGATAATACATAGTAATCCTTGTGATTGCTGACATTTAAATTTAGTCGTATATAACCAATTTCGTGTTGTCATCCATCTAAAATGCATTTTACCCAACAAACGGGGTAATATATAATTATGATATTATTGGGTATTTTGTTATACTAATAAAACAAGTTTTGTTGATATGACATAGTTTTTTTTTAAATTAACTCTTATAATCCCTGAAATTTACCATTTTACGTTCGCAAAATTTTAGAACATTTTTTAATATTTTTCAGATACCCATCTGATACTGAAGCAAGGAAGCTTTGGATTATAGCTACATGTAGCATAAATTGGCAACCAACAAAGTTTTCTCGTATTTGCTCAGAACACTTCGAAGCACATTGTTAATATAATATATGACTGTACCTTCTGTAACAAATATTTATATAAATAAACATTTGCAAAAACATACAAGTAGCATTTTAATCGTAGGCATTTCAGACCTAAAAACATATATAGAATTCTATAATTACTGTAGATGTTTTGACCGTTCGATATTGTAACTTTCGATATTCAATACATGTACATATATTTGGAGGTTAGGTGGTTGCGAATGTGATTTAAAACAGTAAGCAACGCCGTATGAAAATTATAGTGTATTACGTTCTAGAACCAATGTCACAAGCACGAGGATTATATTTCCGACTCTCAATTGACCGGTTGTTGTAGTCAGGTAATAAGTAGCTATTGGGGAAATTAAGCAAATTGTTGGCAACTCAGAATTGATTGCATATATACCGCACTTATATGTATAGAACTATAGATACTATCTCCATCTCAAAAGTATACGCGCGGGCCAAGTCTATTCTATACTCTGTTTACGTGTTTTTACAGGGGAGCTACTTGTTTTGGGGTGTATCAGCCACAATTTCTGAATGAAACGGAATGAGCGAAGTAAGAATTTATGGTCTGTGACAGCATGATGGATACTTTGCACGATAGTGCGCACAGCACCACCGTGCCTGACGGTCGTGCGCGGCAGTGGGTGGACACTCTCATACAACGTTTACTGTCCATATGTACTGGTCTCTAACCTTTTGATAAATACGTAAGGAAAGGGCTCAAGTTATAATAGTTTGTCTCGAAATTTTCACCAACATTACAAATGTTTAAAAAGTAAGTTATCTGTGGTTTTGTTACGTCAAAAATTTTCACAACCGCCATTTTTATCGAAACTTGTAAAACTTGTTCGTTTTGATGGTGATTGTAGTATTTTTAATGTTTTAGTGGTATTTTTACGAGAAATTGACTCTAAGTATTATCATATGAGACAGTGACTCTTTTATGTAAGTTTTGTTTTCGTTGTTCACGATTTAGTGACTGGTTTTCCGAGCAACTGACCCATATTTTAGTTTGTGATTGTTTATTGACTCTTTAAAGTTCTTTTTGATAGTGATAATTAGTGAGATACTGACTCGTTTGTGTTATAATTTAGGTAAAAACCATGTCAAGTCGTTTTTATAAGAAATGTGTTGTCCGCGGAATACGACGTGTCTCAGGTTCAGATGTATTTTTGGCTGCGTTTCCCTAGACCCCGGTAAGTAAAATTATCTTATCCTATTTCTTAATAATGTATTGCTTCTATTAATTCCATTTTTATTGTCAATCAATTATGTGTATGATAGCTACGCTTTCACGGCTAAACCGCTGAACAAATTCGATGGTATGAAGATAGCTTAAGTCCTGGAGAAGGACATGGGTACTGTTTATCCCGGAAAATTGGACACTTTCCGAGGGAGTAGGGATAAACGACTTCTATGCGGATTTAATCGCGGGCCAAACTGCCGTTATACCAAAGAAGGCTGCGAACTGCAATGTAGTAGACGAAGCATGCTATACTCTATTCGTAACCACATTAAATTTAAAATGCTTATACTATACAGTTAGCCGCCTTCATTGGTGTTATGGCAGAAAAGCAAGTAGTATTATAAATGCAAAAGTAAGTCTGTCTGTTTGTCTGTAAAACTTCAGAGCTAAACTGTTGAACCAATTTCAATGAAATTTGGCAAAGGCCAGAAATTTTGGAATATTCAAAAGGCCATAGGATACTTTTTATCCTGGAAAATTAAACAGTTATAGTTTTGTTTCACTAATAACATAATTATCACAATTTGCACTTTGCAGCTACAGGTGCTGCAATAGGACCGGAAGATTTACTTTATTTACCCATTGAAAAATTGCATAAACTGAAGTTTGTGAGTGGTATTCACTTTTCCGGAGAAGACTTCAATGAACAAGGAAATCGGTTGCTGAAGCATGCAGTGCCAAAACTCCATTTATATTTTCCACCTTTGCCGGAGGAAGTAGTTTCCTCTCCATGTTGGTCAGCAGATAGAACATAGAGGTAAGTGTCATAAAACTATAATAATAAGAAACAGAAATTTATGTTTGGTTCTGCTTAGAATCCATTCTTCATCAGTATTTCAACTTTTAAGTTTGAGGGAGAACATAGTTCCATTAAGAATGTGTTATTGCTGATGGCAATCACTTTGTCTTCTTATTGGGTTGGGTTTTTGATAATCTCTAGCGTCAGAAACCTGAAGCTATTCTTTTTACCAAATTTGTTAACGAAAAAAAAGGCAGAGTTTCTATGTTCAGCTGTATGTATGTTTTTTGTTGTGTATATGTTTATCGATTACTCTGTCCAATTTTGGACTGATTTTGAAACGATTTTTTTGGTTAATAGGGATACTCCCGAGTTCGTCCTATTGTCACTAAGTCTGTATCTGATGATGGGAACCGTGAGGTCTGAAATATTATAGGCATACAAAGCAATTTCAGTATTTTCAGTAACATGGCCAGTATTTGCATTCAGAATGTATCATTAATTGGTGAAGTGGAACTGATGATGAAGACCATAGATGCCCACCGAAACTCCTCAATAGTACCTATTTCAAGGGTGGCGATAAGTCATCTCAAGATGGTTAAGCGATTATGATGAAGCACATTTAAATAGATTAAATATATAAAACACTATGACGTTCCCGCGGCGTTGCTTGCAGCGAGCTTGAAATCCTATCCTACTATCCTACTAATATTATAAATGCGAATGTTTGGATGTATGGATGTATGTTTGTTACTCAATCACGCCTGAACGGCTGAACGGACCTGGGAGAAATTTAGCACAGAGATAGAGTATAACCTGGAAAAGAAAAAAGGCTACTTTTTATCCCGGAAAATTGGTCAGTTCCCGAGGGAGCAGTGATACACGACTTCTACGCAGACAGAGTGGTGGCAAAAGCTAGTATTTTGTAGTTTCTTATTGAGATGTGGGACTACATAACAGCATAATTAGTATGATCATTAAAAAGTATGACACTGCACACATTTACGAAACAAACTGTACTGTTATAAAGTAAGAACAAGGGTATATCATTATGTTCATCTATGATCTATCTATACTGTAAAGTTTGTAATTTTGTTTGTTTGTATGTAGGGGGTAATCTCCAGACCTAGTCATCCGATTTCAAAAAATATTTCACTGTTTGAAAGGTACATTATTCCAGATGAACATTAGCTAATTGATTATATATAGTTTAACCCGAAGCAAAAGCAAACATCTGAACTTCAAAGTGAAATGGAAAAGAACAGTGCAACAATTCTAACACAGATTGTACTAATGAAGTAGAAATGAGGTACCGTACCATGCTAGCTAGCTAGCTAGCATAGATTAATGCTCTGATGCATTCACACATGTGAAAAGAATAAATAATCTTTTTTCTTTGTATTGTTCCTAGGTGCCATTGTGAGAGACATAACAAACATTGATGTTGGAGCCCATCATTTGGAACCTGTGGGAGCTTCCACATCTAAAATTTTACAATTCTAAGAGTGACACTTGTATAATACACTTATATATTTAAATCTTTTTTAACCGACTTCAAAAAAAAAATAGGATCTCAGTTTGACCAGTATGTACAGTCCAACTATTTTCTTAATGGCAATCATCGTTTTTCTATGACACATGCGTGACAAATATACTGTCAGTTGCGAGTGCAAGTGTGAAAGCTATTAAGAAGCTGGGAATACTGTATGTATGTTTGTCCGCGATTATCTCGCGTTTGGCTGAACCGATTTTGATCCCGTTTTTCGGAAAAGTATTTGTCACACTTAAGAGAAGGTTTTGGTATATTAACCGACTTCAAAAAAAAGGTTTTCAGTTTGTCCCGTATTTTTTATGTATTTTCACCGATTACTCCGTCAATTGTGGACCGATTTTGAAAATTCTTTTTTAATTTGATAGGCTCGAGGTGATCCCATTGTCACCAAATCAGGATCTGATGATGGGATCATGGAGAAATTGAGGGAGCTCTTCAAATATTATAGGCACACTTATAGCGATTTTAGTATTTTTAGTTACATGGCCAGTATTTGCATTCAGAAAGTACCATTTGGTGAAGTGGAACTGACGATGAAGACCATATATGGCCACAGGAACTCCTCAGTGGTAACTAATTCAAGGGTAGCGATAAGACATCTCAATGAAGACAGTTAACACTTTCATTGCCGCCGACCCGCTAGGCGCGTCCATTTTGTATGAAAATCAGAGACCTTGGCAATGAAGCACATTTAAATAGTTTAAATACATAAAACACTAACACGTTCCCGCGGCGTTGCTTGCGGCGAGCTTGAAATATCCTATAGTTTATTATTCACCAAGAAGTGGGACTACACAACAGCATGTTACCATATACCACAAAAAAACTACAGGGTGGTACTCGATAAACTGTACATATTGAAAGGGATGAAATTTTAGGTTAATTTATAGGTATAACAATTTTTTGTTACATTTTTTGGCCACTGGTTCTTTTTTTACAGATTGTCAAACTTTTTAATAGACCAATTAAAAAAAATTACTGAGTAACTGCTTTTTTTGTGGAAAATTACTGCAAAAATATCACTTTGTTTTCATAAAAACACGATTTTCTCAAAATTTTGCTGATATTTCATTTTTTCAATTTCATTCCTTTCAATATGTACAGTTTATCGAGTACCACCCTGTAGAAAATAAAAATAAAATGTTTAAAAAAAAAAACAATAAACCGCTTTCAATAAAAACTATAAAATAACTTCTTTTCAAATGATTATCGCTTTTATCATGCCCTAGGTCAGTCAAACTGAAGTCTGCTGTTGGTTAAAAATATTGAGGGACGCCGACTTCAGTTTGACTGACCTAGGAAAGAAGTTATTTTATGTTTTTTTTGAAGGCAGTTTATTGTTTTTTAAGAAGATTTTATTTTTTACAAGCTTTTATTTAGTTTTACCTGTTACAGACACCGCTTTTACCAAATCTTACTAGTTAAATTAGACCCACTTCCCGGTGTTCGATTGAGCTGATATTAAGTATACCTATGTAATTTTGGTGACAATTCAATAATATGGTACCATAGAACTGATCTGATGATGGAGACGGACGGTGGCCACAGGAACTCCTAAACTACTCATGATAAACTCGTCGTATTTGGTTTCGTTGGATTTGTCTCGACAAGTACTATAGACATAGGTCGTGTCCAGGGTCTGATGGTGCCGGAAGGTTGGCCACACGAACTCCTAAACTACTCTTGGTAAACCCTTCGTGTTTGGGCTCGAAAATTTAGAAAATTGCTTGTTTCCAATCGGAATAAAATTCTTTTGAACTGTTTAGTTCATTTTATATCAATATAAAAGCTAATTTTAAAAAAATGGTTCTAACCTTTAACATTTACCTATTTCATTTGTAAACAGCAGATGTTGCAGTCAAAGGACGGGAGGATGCAGTTGCAATCGAGCCAGCTGCAGTGGCTGTCCCTGTGGAAGAGTCCAGTTCTGCAGGTGAACATTATTCAGGACTTAATTTTTCTAGCTATATTTGGGTCAAGCAACTTATGGTGTTTACTGATTCAACTACTATCCCATTTTATTTACTCGACTAGCCCTTTCAAAGCAGGGTGTCCACTTTTTGGATAGTCAGGGAAAGTCAGGAAAGCTATGGGTTGTCAGGGAAAGTCAGGGAAGCTCTGGGGAGGTCAGGGGAAAAATATAGTTTCAAAAGAAAAATACTTTTCATTCATATCAATTGCAACATTCCAACCAACATCAATTCTGTCCCAGGAATTGTTAAATGGAAGGACATTTCCTATGGTAGCTAGATGCATTTTATTTTCAGCATTGGAGGGACCTATAGTATGATTTATTATCATAATAGATTTCTACTTTTTAGTAAGTAGGCACCTGAGGGTGATTCCACGGGCGTTTCAACCGCCGTCAGTCCGCTGTCCTAAGTATTTAAGAAATAGGCGATAATATACTCAAAATTCGATCAATTCTGGCAAGAATTACGATAACAGTAGCTCTGTGTGAACGTTAGCTGCTTGGTATAGCTCATTCTTTCAATATTCATGAATGCGGACTGACGGCGGTTGAAACGCCCGTGGAATCATCCCTGAAAGGTTTAAAAACGTCAAACAAAAACAGTGTTCTTTCTGTTACAGTAAAGTGAAATAGATGTGATTTAAGTGTACCTATATTTATTAATAGTGAAGTTTGAAAGCAAAATGAGTTGAAAACATTGTACATTTAATAAATCGTGGTTAGATCCGAAACTTTATCCTGAATTTGTGGATTGGCTTAGCGAGGTCCCTGAAGAGCCCTTATCGGGCTATTGTAAAGTGTGCTGCAAATCATTTAAACTCTGTAATATGGGCAAGCAAGGAGTACTGTCTCATGCAAAAGGACCGAAACATATAAAAATGGTTTATACATATAAGTTAAGGGAATCATTTTTCCCTCCATATCTCATTAAATATTGATCCCAGCAAAAAAGTGTACTGAATCTTTTTTGTAGAGAATTTTATGTAGGTAAATTACTTATGTAATTGAACATTTTTTGCTATGGGCCACCGTTTACGAGTTATTTAAGAAAAACTAAAAAAAGGGACCTTTACACCCCCCTCCACCCGTTAGCTCCACCCCCACCCATCAGTACTTTTAGTATGTGGTTTAAAACACCATTCCCTACAACTATGCCAAAATTCGCTTATAGTTACACGAATTTTTTCCACTGATTTGTCTTCGTTGCTTAGGCTAATATGTATTCCTTTGGGAACTGTTTATCTTTCTGGAATAAAAATAACCTGTGTTAATCCCGGGTATAAGCTATCTCTATTTCAAATTTTACCCAAATCCGTCCACCAGTTTCAGCGTGACGAAGTAACGCACACAAACTTTCGCATTTTATAATATTAGTAGGATTAGTGTTATGAAATAAGACATTCGCAAAAGTTCGCTAGCCCCCCTTCAACAAGAGCGCGTTTGAAACATAATATTTATTAATTACAGGTTGCGCGCCTGTCGCCGTTACAAGGCACACCAGGAAGAGGAAGAGAAGTGAAATGGAAAAACCAATGGACGACAGGGAAGAAAAGCTTATTAAGTGGCTCAAGGAAGCAAAAAATGCATTGCACGTTTTGACAAAAACAAATTTAGATAGGATTAAATCAGACGTCTTAAAATCAATCATTGAAGGCGTATTAAGAAATCAGTCCAAAAAGGCAAGAGGCAAGCGATGGGACCTAAAAAATAAAATATCAGTCAATAATATCAATAATATTTGGCTATATTCAAAAGGTCACCAAGGACCTACAGGTTCTTGGAAAAAGTTATGCCACTTCCAAGTGAGAAAACCCTACATAGGGTTTTGAGAAGTATACCAATGGAACCTGGAATAAATGTTGAAATAATAAGAATGTTAAAGAGCAATGCACACAATCTGTCCTTGGAATCCATTGTGGAAGACTTGTATAAAAGATTATTCATAATTTTCATATTTATGCCTGGCTCCATGGGAATTCTTTTTAAAAGCCTTCGCAGGGTTTTTTTCACTAGGCAGTGGTAGAATTTTGTGCAGATGTCTGTATGTTCTGGGAGATTTCTTATAAATTGCTAGTGCTGAAATTTTATCTTCCATGTCCCACCTTTTTCCACTTGGATTTTTTAAATAATTTTTAACAACATTCAATATGATGTTTTTCAAAACCTGCGTTTCCAACTTGTCCACGTTTATAGATGTATTTGCTAATGTTTTCAATGAACATTTGGCATGTCCAAGTCTCTTCAACAATTTATTTTCTCTTGGGGATAATATACCTAAAATGAAAAAATAAGTAAATAACAGAATCACAAAAATAATGTATTTAATCAATAGTACTTCTCAGTTTTTTGTCAAGGCTCAATAGTTGCCGATCAGAATTCATTTATTTAATCTAGACTGTTTTAAATATGTAATAAATAACATTAATAATACACAGGCAATAATGTTAGTTCACCATTTTTAATTCTGATAGAAGAAAGAAAAACGACGACTTTTTTTTGGACAATGTTTTTCCTAATGACAATGACAATCCATACATTTCATAAATATAATACTGTAGTGATAAAACCTCAACACCCCCCCTCAAGTATAACATGCCTAAGCATTAACTTAGCATTATCACGAAAGGACATATTACGTTATTAATTACTACTAATAAACAAAACAACATAGAGGAATATACAGATAGTAATAGAATTACAAAACTTTAAGTTTACTTACAAAAAAAATATGTTTAATAGCACCCAGGGGTTTCGTAAATATGTCAGCAACATTTTCGTTTGAAGGCACATATGAAATGTCGAACATTTTCTTATAAAAACAGTATTTTATAAAGTGAAACTTTATGTCTATATATTTGGTGCGTTTACTATTTTCGTTGTACTCAATCATACATTATGGCACTTTGATTGTCTACAAGTAGGCGTGTTTTAATGTTAGTAATACCAAAATTTGAGATTATGCCTTTCAAGTAGACGAGTTCTGTTGTAGCCATCGCGGCTGCTACGTACTCCGCCTCTGCTGAAGATAAAGCAACTGTCTGCTGCTTCTTCGTGAACCATGATACTAAGTTATTATTGTGAAAAATAGCACATCCACTCACGCTTTTTCGGTCCTCCTTGTCGCTGGCCCAATCTGCATCGGTGTAGCACAGCAACTGTTTTTCTTGTGACTTCGTGTATGTTAAGCATTTGTTGGATATAAGTTTCAAATATCTTAAAAACCCTTTTTGCTGAAGTCCACAGATTATTTGTGGGCTTGTCCAAATATGATGTTGTGTAAATATGATGTTACATAAGTGATATCTGGACGTGAGATTGTAGAAATGTATATAACACATCCAATAAGCTCTCGGTAAGGCACATCATCTACTTTTCCTTCTGAAGTTGATACTCCCTGTTCCATAGGGGTCTGTGCTCCCTTGCATTCTCCCATTCTATTTTTTTTCTAAAACTTGTTCTATCAATTTTCTTTGACTTATCTTTAATTTTTCACCTTCTCTCGATATTTCCATGCCTAAATATTCTTTAACTTCCCCTAAATCTCGTACTTTAAATTCTTCTTTAAGTTGATCCATCGTTTTGATTATTCCTGTCAGTAATATATTGTCAACCCAAATTAATAGCCATACATTTTCTCTAACATATAAGCAAAAATCATGTTTGGATTGTTCAAATACTTTTGTTGTAATGTAATTATGGAACCTCTCGTTCCAACACTTAAGGTCTGATTTTTATTCCCACAGAAAAAATGTAAATAAAGGTGTTGCCGTTAATGAAAAACATTTGCAATTTTCAAAATATTTAAACTTTCCACATGTATAAGAAATCGACTTTCTATAAAAAAAACTATATATTGTAATCAAGATAGAAGAATTTAATTTGTTGATGGCAAACTTAATTTTGATATAAATTCTTTGTTGTATTAATTTAAAACGAGAAAACTGTTTTTGTATGCATAATTTATTTATTGCACTGGTATCATTGACTCGATACACCTGTGTCAACAAGTTAAGGGCCGCTTGATTGATGTGAGGCGTAACTTCACTCGCTTCGCTTCACAATTCGTGCTCCCGTCGTAATCGCTTTCCAGTGTCTCATTTGTGCGATTTTAATTTCAATTATATCTTAAATTTATTTGTATATCACGATACAAGCGAAATGATAACTTAATATTATATTTCTTGCTGGCCCAGACTTTGAGATTCCCTGAAATGTCACTTTGACAGTGACGTAACTTTGTTTACATTTTTTCTGTGGGAATAAAAATCCGACCTTAGGTGCTTCTCTTAACCCATAAAGAGATCTTTTGAGCTTTAAAACTTTACCCTGTGTTGCTTTTACGCCTTCTGGGGGTTTCATATACACTTCTGTATCCATTTAAAAACGCAGTTTGTACATCTAATTGTTTCATAGGAAAATTTTCTTGTACTCCTTGATTAAACATCATTCTAATTGTTGATACTCTTGCGACTGGTGAATAAACATTGTATATGTTTGAAATCCTTTTGCTACTAGTCTCGCTTTTTTTCTTCCATCTTGCTTGGTTTTAAATATCCATTTGGTATCAATGGCTTTCTTTCCATTAGGTAACTCTGTTTCTGTCCACGTATTCAATTCTTGTAGTGATTGAATTTCGCTATTAATAGCTTTCTCCCAATCTTCACCTTTATTAATAGCTTCGCTATATGTACGAGGATTAGTATCTGACATTAAACAAAATGCTATGTTTGCGTAATGAAACTGTTCTTCCAAATAATAATCTTCTAAATAAGTCAGCATTTTTCTTGTTCTTTGTGGTCTACTATCTTCTTCATTTCATTTCCTCGTTCATTTGACATTTGTTTCTCTATATTATTTTCTGACTTCATCTTCTTCGTTTTTGTATATAAATGCTTCATTCTGTTCTCTTATCTTCGGTTCGAATTTAATGTCGTTCTCATCGAAACGTACATCACGTGACATTATAATTTTGTTTGTTTCAGGATCCCACAGTCTGTATCCATTTGCAGAATATCCTACCATAGTTACGCATTTCTTTCGCCCTTGGCTCTAGTTTGTCTCCTCTAGGCATTGTTACTACCCAAGATTTGCTTCCGAATACTCTTAGTTTAGATAAGTCTGTTTTACCTCTTATTATGGCCTCTGGAGTCTTGAAGTTGATAGCTGCGGTTAGTTGGTAAGTAGCGCACGCAATAGCTTCACCCCATAAGTATTTGGGTACGAGTAAGTTCGATTCTAGTAAAAGCGTTCTGGTTCTGCTGTATAAAGTTCTGTTCATACGCTCGGATACTACGTTTTGCTGCGGCGAATACGGTTGTGTAAACTGAATTCTTTTTCCTCGTTCTCTGCAAAAATGTTCGAATTGTGAGTTTTTAAATTCGCCACGTTATCACATCTTACATTGTTTACTTGTACTCCGTGTTCGGTTTCGAATCGTCTAATGTAATTGATTATGTTGGTGGTTGCTTCACTCTTTGTTTTTAATAAGTATGTATTGCAAAAATGCGAGAAATCGTCTATTATTACGTGATAGTTCAATTCACCATATATACCAGGTGTACGTATTGGCCCTGCAATATCAGTATGAATTAACTCACCTTTGTATGAAGATCGTGGTCTGGTGACAGGAACAAATGGTAGTCGGCTCGCTTTACCCATCATGCATGGACCGCACGGTTTTACACTCGTCGGTAAGTAAACGCATCCAGTTCAGATTTCGACGATTGAGATGGCTTAGTCGTTGGTGCCATAAATTGTCGCTATTTGAACTAGTGTTGGCGTTACATGCAACACTGAAACACACCTCAGCCTTAAGTAAAAATAGTTTTCCTACACTTACTCCATATACCCGTTTAGAGTTTGAATTTTCTCTATAAATTGCTATGTTTTCTTTGGTAAAAATTACACTGAAATTGTTATGTACCATTTTTTTGACTGACATAAGGTTGAAAGACAGATTTTTGACAATGAGTGCCAGTAAGTTTATTTTAATATTCTGGCACTTCATTTCTATGGAACCCTTTTTTATTTGCGATAATGTAGTCTCCGTTAGCGATGTAGATTTTAATCGGGGTTTCTAAGTTAACGATGTTCGTCATGTATTTCGATAAATTTTCGTTTATCAGATGTTCCGTGCACCCCGAGTCGATAACCCATTCGATTCTGCTTCCATCTAAGTGAGTTGAGTTTTCGCTGTATGTTGTGACGAAGCCGAAGTGATCTTGACTTGGTTCATCTATTGTTACGTGTCCATAGTGATTATGATTGTTCCGCTGGTATCTGCCTCGCGATCGACCTCGTGGATTCGCTCTACCAATGGTTAAAATTGTGTAATTCCTTTCTTTATTTCTTTCTTCTTTTTAATTACCTACATTACATATTTTATTCCGATAACCTTTTAAAGATGTAATAAATAACATAAATAATACGAGTACACAGGGAATATGTTAGTTCACCATTTTTAATTCTGATAGAAGAAAGAAAAACGACGACGTTTTTTTGGACAATGTTTTTCCTAATGACAATGACAATCCATACATACCATAAATATAATACTGTAGTGATAAAACCTCAACAGACTGTTGTTCCAAATTATGTAATGAATCTGTGTTCAAAACAATACACAAAGCATTTTATATTGTAATTAACCACATATTCAAAATGCGCTATCGCAGAATGGTTCAGGTTTTATTTGTTGGAATATTTCGTGAAAGATTTTATGTCAGTCATACCAACATTCTCCCAGAGATACTAATTTATAAAAGCTATTTTCTGCACTTATTATTATTAATCAAATATTTCTGACAAACTTTACGAGTACATGTATATTTTTGTTAAGACCTTTATCAATGTAAACACTGATAAGTTGTTGTCAAATAAGCATGTTTTATATTTCTCAAAAATATCTTAATGCAGTGATGGAACCGGATAAACATCGAGACGTGGGCCGATTGCCCGACAGTACGGTCAATTTGTAACAATTTTCGTGTTACGAAATTATAATCATAGATCACCGTTTTCCTCACAATTAAAACCTCGTGTGCTCTAATTATACCTGATACTAAGATTTAATGGCAGCAGTCAAATATGTGCACTCGTTGGATTGACATTCGTGGAGCTGTGCAGGCCTATAATATATAATTCTAAAAAAGTCTCTAAAACCTATATATTATATATTATTTTTTTGTTCCTTTTGTGCTTGTTATGATAACGGTTTAATGTACTCGCATAATAATTAAAGAATTGTCACACAGTCACTAATTTTCACGAATGTTTCTTGGAGAATTACACTGCTGATGATGAGTGATGACTAACGTTATAATCTTTTACACGGATACCACAGCATAGCATGCATGTGTGGCATATTTAACTTTGACGTAGACTGGATTAACTACTGCGAAACAGTTATAATTTCTTTCATTTGCTTGTACTAAACGATATGCCATGCTACTTTACCAATGTAAATCACCTCCATTGTGAAAATTATTTCAGAATGATTTTGTATAAATGTGGAATATCATACAAATGTGAGAGGATATTATATGCATATAGTGTACACATATCCATATAAATATGCTCCGATATCGTCTAAATATACTTTTAGTAAGTTATTGTCACAATAAAAAAAGAAAGTAGGTTAGGTAGACTTTATGTTGGTATTTTTTCAACGTTTAATAGATTTATAAGACATCGGGATTTCATACATTTTTGGTCCAAATGCCGGCCACAAAGAAATTATGCTATATTCTGTTAGAACTTGTCAACCTGAGCATTTATTGGGCACCAAAACTGGACAAATTGTCCTTGTTTTTATTTTAAATTTAAAATTCTATATGTCGGTGTATTTAACTTACATAAACAAATGAATTGGTCTACCAGTGACATTTGAATATAATATACGATGGTTCCAAACCTATTTTTGACATGAGAATTTTGGATTGTATCGAGAGTCCAGCCAGCAGTGGACGTCTTTCAGCTGAAATGATGATGATGCGATTAAGTCCCGTTTTGTTAAAATAATATGTCGTTATCAGGCAGACTAAGAATTGGCTGTTGCTCTCATATCATGTGCATAGTATAGTTTACGAGCCATGCACGAGATTTTCCAGAAATAACACTCCCAGCTTTTGGCTCGGATAGAGAACATTATTGTTGTGCCAGACGATACTGATTCTATATTATTGAATTAACCCTTTCTGTCCGGATGACGAGTTAACTCGTTTTGTGCGATGAGCTCTCAGATCCGGTAGACGAGTATACTGGATTTAAAAAAAATTGCCATTACATACTGGATTAGGGCAATCGACAGTCACTTGCAAAACGGGACTTAATCATCTTAATCATTTCTGTTAAAGAGTTAACTCGTCTACAGGACAGGAGCCGATATTATTTCACTGAACCTGACATACTGGGTAGATTTTGTGTAAGTACCACTTTGCCGGAACGAAAGTGTTAAGCGAAGATACGCCTGCATATAATATATTTTATTTATTTATTTATTTGTAATAAATCCCTAAATACACTCGGCACAAGGTCCTCATAAAACCATGGAAATTGGTCCTACAGCTTTGGTGTCAAAATTATAAATGCTCAGGCGGACAAGTTTTTACAAAATATATCATTATTTCTTTTTGGCTGGCATTTTTATATTCGGGCCCAAAAATATGATGTCTTTAGCAAGCAACTCTTATCTCGATTTTGCGTGAAGAATTGTGCCTTAATAAAAGTAAAATATTAGAATAACGTGGGAACAACACTAAAATTATTATATTTGATTTCACCAGATTACTATATTGTAGGTATTTTTAAATCACCAACATTTATGGGACCTTGCTCATTAATAGGCGTAAGCATACGCATATACATTTATGCCTTGTTTTTGTTAGTATTGTACATTTTTCTGATGAATTCCCTTTACTGTAAGGTTTCTTTATTTTAAAAATAAATGACTTGAAAATCAATAGTTTTTTTTCCCTTGTATAAAACTGCATGCCATGCAATTCCACAGAGCATACAAACGTGAGTATCGACAAAATGTATCGACTTTCTACATCACTATCTCCAAAACTATATCGATAGAACATTACAACTAGCATCACTAGTATTTTTTCTGTAAGGTTGGTGAAAATTTCGAGACAAATCTTAGCTACGTGCGATGTATGAAGTGCCGTCTCTTAAAACGTAGTGATTATATTCTCTTTGGTGCGCGGCTGTAGGTCAAGAAGGATAATGCGTAGAGTCCTTTACCTGAAATTGGAATAAGGGAAAATCTGCAAAGACTTGGCCACCGCCTTAAGGCCTCCATACATGATCCGTTTTGCCTTCAGGTCTCACTGACCGGATGCAAAATAGCATCGTGTATGTGTAATTTGGCCTGACGGCAAATCGCATCCGTCCGTCTGAACGGTTTTCCTGATCGGACAGAACTCCATGACCGGATGCAAAAAAGCATCGTGTATGTGTAATTTGGCCTGACGGCAAATCGCATCCGTCCGCCTGAACGATTTGCCTGACCGGACAGAACTCCATACATGATCAGTTTTACCTTCAGGTCTAACTGACCGGATGCAAAATAGAATCGTGTATGTGTAATTTGGCCTGAAGGCAAATCACATCCGTCCGCCTGAACAATTGGCCGTTGGAAAAACTGATCGTTCTTTACATGTATGGCCACTCGATCCGGTCAGGCGGAACTGACGCAGTTCGGCCTGAACCGATCGGCCTCTACATGTATGGCCACTCGATCCGGTCAGGCGGAACTGCCGCAGTTTGGCCTGAACACATCGGTCTTTACATGTATGGCCACTCGATCCGGTCAGGCGGAACTGACGCAGTTCGGCCTGAACCGATCGGCCTGTACATGTATGGAGGGCTTTACTTCAAATTGGATCATAATTATCATAAAGAAAGAAAAGTATGACTAGGCTGTATGGATCAATGTCCTTTGCCTTTCCTCGTAGATAAAACTCAAGAAAAAAAAAGATTATAAAGGTATGTCACTCAGTGTGTCAGTGTCAAAACTCAAAATAGTTGTCATACTTGCCTCTTTCACTTGTCTTAGTTGTCTTAAGTGGGCACAAAATTCTATGTTAGATTGATTGCGGTCGATCAGACCTCACATTAATTTAAAAAATCAATATGTTTCGTTTACCACTTGGCGAAAGAGTTGATCCCATAGAGGAAAAGCGTCAAGCCAGAGAAAATACAATAAACAGCGTTATAACATTTTGCGTACTCTGCGTCGTGATCAGGGTTGGTAAGTAAATAACCTATATCATTATTCAGTGCCTTCCTCGGAATAACCTGGTCAGTCTCTCTAATGCTATTCATTTACCTTCAGCGTATTTCATACGGTATCTGAGCGTTCCGAGCAAACCATGCTAGATTAGCTTAAACGGCCGATTCAATTCCATGCGGGTGATTAATTAATAATGTCAAAAACTGAAAGGTAAAGTATTTTTACTATTATTAAGTCTATGATGAAATGATTACTCTTGATGGGGCCACTAATGTTGCTTAGAATTGATATCATGTATCCTTCCTCACCTATGGTGGCCTGGTCTTACTATCCGGAATGCTAGTCAATTTTGCTTGTGGACAAGTTACATTTTGCGAGGCCCTCAATTTATTGGTTAATGACTAGTAAATTACATTGTATTTACAGCTTTTTAGTAATGCATAAACTTTCAAAGCGCATGGTCCCTCAGCTAAGCGGCGGCCCACGGCACCCACAACCGACGTCGCCTGTTTTGCTGGGAACTAAATCATTACAAATCATAAGACATTTTTTAATTTTACCAATATGTTCATTTGAAATTATATCACATGTTGAACTTGAAACCTGCAAGCTGCAGAAGTGAAAATCCTGTCAAAAACCAGACAGGCCAAACACGACACAACTGCAACATATGCCATAAATGATGCCTGGGAACCATAATTCACCAAAAATATGATGGTTATATATCTGCACTGTGCTTGTTTGTTTGTTCTATTATATAACAAACTTTATCTTTATGCTGTAGCTACTTTGAATAATTTCACTCTGTTGAAGTTGTGGGCTAAAAGTTAGTGCTGCAATTCCTGCAAGATCTGCTAATTGACCAGTGAATTTAATTGTAAAGGGATGGAAGATGGAACATGAAAACATAGCAAAAAATTAAATGTTATGTTGACAGACCCCGAGCTGAATGTAACTTTGGGCTGGGGGGCCCTTGACAATAAAATAGGGGGTGCTGCAGCTGTTCAGGTTGGCTCTGCTGGTATTGTTAAAATGTAATAAAAAATATTAAAAAAATTAGAGAGCAAACAACAAAATCTTTATAAATTCAACTAGAATCCCTTAACGTACAATTGATATTGCAATCAATGTATTTGAGTGCTTTCACAGCAGTCTATGAAAATTTGACTCTTCATTACATCAAATATTCCTCATAGGAAAATAATTTATTTTTTAACTCCTAATAATATCCAATGTTAATAAATCTATCATTTTTCTGTTGGTAAAAAGGTAGCTAAGTACATTTATATTTCCAAAGGTTTTTTTTGTTGGGGTGAAAAAAATGTATAAATGTATGCTGAGTCGTTAGCCAAATGAGTATTTGTTATGAGCAGGCACGGAACATCATCACTAGACCCCAGACTTTAGTCGCAATGACGCTGACGTCACAATATAGTAGTTTGGTCAGTAAATGGAACAGTGTTAATTAATACGAAAAATTAACGGTTTTTAACCAAATAAATTCTAATAAAGAGTTTTGTTGGAATTTTTCATACTAATTTACACCTTTCCATTTACTTCCCAAACTGGGAGCGCATTTTTTCACAAACTTTGTAAGTCCTATTATCGGAAGTCCGAAATTTTTTCACATACTATTTTACATCATAATCACTCTTCATTTTTTTTTTTAATACTAACAATTGGAACTCATAATCATCTGAATTCATAACGCCAATATTCATGGAACAGTACACTTTTCAAAATTTCTTAAATATCTTACATGTAGATAAGGTTAGATTTATAAATATCCCCAAAAAAGTAACAATTTCTTAATAAAAAGGAATTATGAATTGCGATAATTATCACTTAAAATGTATGAACAAAAAAAGTATGAGGAAAAAAATTATGAAGAGTGATTATTATGAACACAAATCAGTAGCAAAACAAAAAATAGAAATAAGAATTTTATGTGAGCCAATATGGACCCCCCCAAACTACCCTATTATGACGTCATTGTATTTGAAACCAATTGCCATTTATTGCACAGTTATATAGGTAAAAAACTTAAGTAAAGCTCCTCATGCATGTAGTTGTGTAAAAAACTTATATGGTATTTACGTCAAATTTCAAATACAGAATGTCGAACGGTCTATACAGATGTGTTACTACTACATGCAAGAGGAGCTTTACTTAAGTTTTTTACCTATACTAAATTTACGAACCATTTCCGCGTCGCATTCGGTTTATTTCCAAGTTCACCATCAGCTCTGTTTTAAACTGTCAAAATTCACCGAGATTACCCAGGAATTTCATAATTTTACTGAATAAAAAAATGGAGTATTTATTCGACATCAAACATATTTTGACAAATAAATGACAATTAAGTACCTATAATGGAGTTAAACAACCAAATGAAACCTTTTTTAAGCCCGTTGGCTTAGCATATTATAACTAAGAATAAAATAAGTATATAGTTTACATCAAATATACATGTTATAAATATGATGTCATATTAATGTACAGTGCAGTACCAACTCTAGCATTTTCATTAAATTTTCACCACTGATAACGGGGTCTGCTAATCATCCCCGATGTTCTTGGATTTTCCAAGTCAGTTGAGAACAAACTTGTAGTATGTGTTACAATTTCGCAAGATTGTTCGGACATGTATCAACATGACCCTGTAGATTTCCCTTCCGGGGCATCTGGTCTAGAGTAGCAAAATGTCTAGGGTATCATAATGTCTTTGTATACAAAATGTCTAAAGTGTTAAATTGTCCAATTGTACAAAATTACCATAGTATCGAAATAACTAAAATATCATAAAGACTATACTATCAAAATGACTGGAATATCATAAAGACTATACTATCAAAATGACTGGAATATCATAAAGACTATACTATCAAAATGACTGGAATATCATAAAGACTATACTATCAAAATGACTGGAATATCATAAAGACTATACTATCAAAATGACTGGAATATAATAAACGGGAGCCCTTCGACTCCCATAATTTTATTGTTTCGATTTTCGAAAGTCAGAAATTGGTATCCATATTATTTTTAGTCATAATAATCAATAGTCATAATCGTTGTAAGGTATAACGCGAAATATATATAATGATAAAGTACTATAACGTTACATATCATACAAGACAAAAGTCATAAAATTGATCAGCATACTATCAAAAGGCATACCGTTTATTTTTCATAAATATCGTAGGTCATATTTTTATATTTACTATTTATTATTTTTATTCATATCATTTTATTCTCTAATGTTTTAAAGGATTAATTTTAAAATTCAGAAAGAATCCATGTCGTACATAAACATAAAACACCGGCTTACAAAAAACCCCCGGCTGTCAGAAAAGTAGGTTAGGTTAGGTTAGGTTAAGTTAGAACTGTGACCCCTGCTTAGTAGTGCCGTGGGGAAGGAGGGGAATATAGCTTATCTTATAGGTGGAGAGACGACTGCCCCACGGCACTACTGACCAAAACTAGTATCATAAATATGAAGTAGGTTTAGGTTATGTTAGTTATTCAGCAGGCCCCAAGGGCCAAACCACCCAGAAAAAGGAGCTCCGCGGTCGACTACGTTAACCTTTTGAACGCCATACGTCGAATACAAAATGTGCCACCCACACGCCAAACATGTTTGCTATGCTATGCAAATTACACCTTATTGCTACCAAACAAAGTCTCTTTTAATCTTGAACTCTTGTCGGCTGTAGCCGACGTGGCGTCAGTGGCACGACTTTTAGCTGTCGGCCAGAGCCGACTGTGGCGTTGAAAAGGTTAAATTTTAATTAGAAATAGAAATACTAATTGGTCAATAGTGCGCCTTAGTAGTGCACTAAAATTTTCGGATAAATAATTTTAAATCTTGTAAGCGTTATTTAAAATAATAATATTCCTTTTGAAATTCTACCATTCAATACAAACAGCACATTGAATGTTATGACCAATAACGGTATGGCATTCGATAGTTATGACTAATGAAAAAGGGGTTAAGGAAAATATGACTATTGAAATTATGACCAAAGACAAAATGTCGAGCAACGATTATGAAAAACAACGGTATGGATAAAACAAATCGAAAGATTAATGTTATGGGAGTCAATATAGACCCATCATAAAGACTATACTATCAAAATGACTGGAATATCACAAATATTAATTACAATAAGGTAATGCCAGACAGCTTCAAGCATCGACCACGCTGTCCGCGATCACCCATAAAACGCAGACGCACTGTTAACGCAGTGACATGACTTGTGCGTCACAATTGATACGCATACCTACCACACCGACGATTAACGCAACGTATATCTATAGGTCGGAATCATCGTTTTTGGTGCGTCAATGTATTTTGAGCAGCGGTGTGTTCGATCCTTTATATAATGTAGGATACTTTATCACAGATCGTACCTACCGAAATATAGATTGCTTACTAAACTCAATTAAATCTCCGTGTTTTATTGTAAATTATTCATTTATTTGAAAACCAACTAATGATAACATAAAGGGCATTGGGTAAATTTGTTTGAAGAATATTATCATATTTTTTTTCAGCGGCCACAGATGATTTTTACATAGTTATTTAGAGGACCTCGAAATACACATAGATATATATAATTTATGGCGTTTAATAATATCGGAGCCGAGAAATTAAAGATTTAAATACCTATTCAGTTTTGATACTAAAAGTGTACTAAAGGTATGAATATTTAAATATTTCGGCTCCGATGCACTTAAAAGTATTACATTACATAACAAAATATGTTAATTTTGAATAATTCTATCATAATTTATCACTTTTACGAATGGCCGCCCACCTTGAAAATGTATGACTTTTACAAATGACAACACTTTTACCTAAACCCCTTTACAAACTTCTTGCTTAAAATAAAATCTAATTGTATAGCTTAGTTACGAGTATCTCTAATTTAAAGAAAAGTCGCAGTATCTCAAACTGAAAGGATACAAAATTAAGAAAACTTGCGTAGAGTAATGCTAGCTCAATAAATGAGTTTCAAATAAATAACTTTCCTCAAGAAGTTGATGGTTGTCAAATTGCCATTCTCCAATTTAGTTAAGTCATTTAATTTTTTTGTCAACATAGGTGTCGACCAGGGGCCCTAATATGGCTCTGTTTATTGCGTGACAAAGTTTGAATAAGGCATCCGTCACCTTCTGACACGTAAATAAGTACGAAAGTGACGGATGCTTTATCCACATTTGACGCGCGATATACACGCAACCATACTAAGCCCGCAGTCTTCGGTTTTTTTTAACCCATGAAATAATACCGATTTAATTTTAAAGTCGTAATATCTTGCTTCCTTCTGCAAACGCTTAATAAAATGAAATATACTTGGTGTTTTTCTTACTCGGGAATTGAGTCTTCTATGCCAACCTTCCAGCGAGTTCGTAGTCCGATGTTTCTCATGTGCACAGCTTATTTGTGACAGAATTGGATGCCATTGGCGAAGAAAATATTTTATGAAATTTTTAATTTTGTCCCTATCTGGAGCATCGTCAACGATGGACGTCCACCCCTCCTGAATAAAATTTTGTGGAAGAAGTGGTAATATTGCCACCATTCTTACAAAATTTCTACCTTCTCTAGTTAAGCAAGACTCCAGCTCATCACTTTTTTTTCCATGTGGCATCATTATAATGATCGTATCAACCACTTATTTTAGTCGTGGGAAAAAACCTTCATAACTGCTTTCCTCTGAGCCATTTCGTAATCGCACTTGTAATGGTTAATTAAAATGCCTAATTTGTCCTTCACTAAATTGAAAAACCGTATATAGGTTTTTTCTTTTTTATCTGGCAGCAATCCAAATATCACTGGACAAATATTTACAGATTCGTCTCTTGATTTCAAGTCAATGTGGATTGTGAACAGTTGGTAAAACGGGTCTGGGCACGACTTGAAGGTGCCGTCACCGTAATAAGGTAGGTCACTATTTTTTTGCATTATTTTGATACTTAGACGGGAAGAAAACAATAAAATTTTGTCAGTATCTTCACAAATAAAGAAGTTTTTGGCAATTGTCTCGGGTATTTTTACTTCTTCCAGTGTTTTAAAGTATAACTTACTAGCTTTCCGCCCGCGACTTCGTCTGCGGAGAGTCCGAACTTATGTTAAAAGTAGACATAGTTTATATCACCTTCAAAGAGTTTTTTTATGAAAAAAGTCCAGGACGTGAATTTTAAGTAAGCGGCCCACAAACACCTTTCATTTTATGACTCTTAAACAACAAAATTGCGATACAAAATAAATTCACTGCCCCTCTTTCACCATTACATTTTCTTTAATCGACCCTAGATTAAATAGATTGATAATTTAGTCATCTCATCTATTTACTAAATTTCTATACAAACAATTAACCCAGTTAGCAGAAGATTTTCGAAAAACACCAAATCTGGATATTTTATTTATATTATAGTATTTAGTCGCAATACTCGTTTTCATATCTTGTAGGTATATACGTTTGAAAGTAACTTAATTTCCACGCAGTCAGTATCAGTAGTCTAGGATCCCAAGTTTTCCATTGTAGTTTTTTTATTGATGATGGGTTTTTTCTTGACTATTTGTTTCATTAAGGGGCAAGTGTTTTAAAAACACTGAAGCTTGCATTTTTTTAGATGTTTACATTCATGTACCTGGAAAAAAAACCAACTCAAATACAAACTTTCACCCCGCTTTTCACACTGTTAAGGGCTTAAGTATTTTAAAACCTGTTTTTTTATTTAATTTTCCTACTCCTGTACTTTTATCTGTCATTTATATAGTCACGAACACTAATATAAGAATATAGATAATATGTCCGCAGAACATTCCGTAGAAAAGTCTATCTAGCAAACTAAGTAGCGGCTATTCCCCTTAACAGCACTTGTGCTTTTTTGAGCCAAAACGATATGCCTAGCTGCCAAAACTTACACCTAGGTTAATTTGACCAATCAAAATACTTCACTAAATTAAACCACCAATCACAATACACATTGACTGTCAATCGGAACGTTAGGTTCTTTTTGGTATGTAAACTCTTTTACTAATTTAACTCTTTAAAAAAAACATTTTATTTGGTATCAACCAACAAGAACGCAGCTATATTAAAATCGACCAATCAGGTAAAATAATTCATTTCTCAAATCATTAGGTGTTTTTTAGTCCCTATTTCACAAGTTAAATCGATTGTGCAACTTTAAAAAAAAAAATGAAACCTGGCAAGTGCACATCAATTTAAAAACAAAGTTAACCATAGACACATATTTAATTGTTTTCGAATGTTTCTCGCTCGTTTGTTGTTCTGTGCTTCGTTCGTTCGTATTCTAACCTAGGTATATTAATAAAATTTTGTTAATTTAATTTTGCATTTTATTTGAAACCTAGTCGTAGAAAAAGTATTGTATGCAACGGTGTATAACTAAGTCAAAAAATACTCGTGGCGTCTTGCTTTACGATGTTCGCCTGCGGCTCACATCGTAACCACACCACTCGTCTTTTTTGACCTCTCTTATACAACTGTTGCATAAACTACTATAATAATGGTGTTCATACCGAGTTTCATGTATCTAACTTGTTCAGTCATAATTCTTATTTATAGGTAAACAGTAACCTTAATACCAATAATTTCCACATTTCTCACATCAAAAATGACCAAATTCTCACACAACCCCCCCCCCCCCCCCCCCCCATTTTACCCCCTTTTCCGAAATTGTCGTTTTCTTTCGTTTATATCGTGAACTACGACGTTCACTATTCTCATTTTAAAAATGGTCAGACTCTCTGTTATTTTACCACCTTTGGGGTAGTTTTTCAAAACCGCCCAACGCCTTGTTAGGGTTCCGTAGCAAAAATGGCAAAAACTCTCTTATAGTTTCGTCATGTCCGTCCGTCCGTCCGTATGTCACACGCAGTTTACTCGAAAACTACAGAGGTTCATTGATGAAATTTGGAGTAGGAATAGGTGTCTTGTAGAAGCCGCTACTTAGTTTGGTAGTGAGATAACAAAAATAAATATTTCTAGGTTGGGCACTACGTACAACATGTGAAAGTAGATGAAAAAAAAAACGCCATTAATCACCGTGCGCAACATATTTCGACAAAAAAAAATCTCTTCTACCGCCAAATTACCACCGCCATTTACAGGGATAGTTTTTCCATAATCTCCGAAAGCAATTTAGTAGCCCTTACACCTATTTACACGTTTCTTACTTAAAAAATAACCGTACTCGCTTATTTACTAAATTCGTTAGACGCTAAAATTGCAAGCAGTTTTATTTTCTATTAATAAACAGTAGCCTAATACTAATTTTCACATTTCTTACTTCAAAAATGACCAAAGTCCGAAACTTCTACCCCTCATTTTACCAACTATGGGGTAGTTTTTCCTAAATCGCCGAAAGCAACATTTCTCCCTTCAAAAATCTGATACAAACTTCTACCGCCAATTTACCCCTAAGTTTTTCCAAAATCGCTTAAACCCATATATTTAATTTATACACACAAATTTTCCATGTTTCACACTTCAAACATATATACCTACCACACTATTTTCTAACCCGCCATTTTACCACCTCAGAGGTAGTTTTTGCTAAATCGCCGAAATTTATATTTTTTATATGTATATGCAACTCCTTTCCATCTCCCCAGGGGTTTAATTTTAGTAGTCGCTGAAATAAGTATATCATTATTTTCATTTTACAGCATTTCTACCAAGTTTCAAGTAAATTTGATCATAAAAATATTTTTTCCCATACAATATTTTTTTTCTATACAAACTTATCAACCCTTTTCCATTCCTCTAGGGGTTGAATTTTAGTTATCGCTGAAATATGTGTCTCATTAGGGTCCATATTGGCTCATATAAAATTGGTCTTTAAATTTTTTATCCAAATAACGATTTGTGTCTATACTCATCATTTCTTCGAAAAACATTACACAATCCAGACGTTTGAGCTATTTTGTCATTTGGCGAAAAGGGAATTTTGATAGTAACCCACAAAGTGACTGGTTTCACGTATTGCGAAAGTTTTTGTTTTATCTACAGTAATGGGGGCTGAACAAATATCACGATGCACGCATCTCCATAGACTTGACTTTTTATTCGTAACACTCAAGTTATATATGTAGCCGTCTCGCAAAATGGCATCCCTATTTTTCTGTTTTTTTATAAACTTTATTGAAGACATGTTTCTTTTGAACAAGGAACCATTCATATGAATAGTATTTGTCATTTATGATTGACATTGAAGGGTAATATCCATGCTTATAAATGCATAAGTGAGAGTTGAAGTGGCCTGGAGTGGAGTTTTAATTATCACGTAGAGTGTAAGGAGGTTTTTATTCTACTTGAAGATACGGATGTAAAAACTTTGTTCATTAAGCACAAACATTGTAATATAGCCTAAGCAACGAAGACCAAAAGCCTAAGCTAACGGGTGGGGGGTGTAAAGGTCCCTTTTTTATTTTTTGGTAAATAAATCTTAAACGGTGGCCCATAGAAAAAAAAAACATTATATAATTAATTTACATAAAACTCTCTACAAAAAAGATTTTATGCATTTTTTCTCAGGGATCAATATTTAATGAGATATGGGGGGAAGAATGATTCCCAAAAGGCTATAGTCGGGTTTCCATAGTAAGTCCATTTCATTTTCGTTCCATAGTAAGTCATTTCGACAATCATTTTGATAATATAGTCATTTTGATAATCTAGTCATTTTGATAATCTAGTCATTTCAATAATATAGTCATATTGATAGTCTAGTCATTTCAATAATATAGTCATATTGATAGTCTAGTCATTTTGATAATGTAGTCATTTTGATAATCTAGTCATTTTGATATTCTAGTCATTTCAATAATATAGTCATATTGATAGTCTAGTCATTTTGATAATGTAGTCATTTTAATATTATGGACATTTTGATAGTGTGGACATTTTAAATTCGTCATTTTGTATAACTAGACTTTCTGGTATCATGGACATTTTGCTACTCTAGACCAGATGTCCCGGAAGGTAGATTTTCTCAATCGTTTTATAACTATGGACGAGACATGGGTCCACCACAGTACATCAGAATCGAAAGAACAACCCAGGTAATGGCCTCAGTTTTCTGGGACTGAGGGGGGGATATCATGATAAACTATCTTGAAACGTCGCGTCGTCTACGTGAGGAAATTAAAATAAAGAGACTTGGAATGCTGTCGAAAAAAGGACTGTTTCACCGAGACAATGCTTGCGTTCACACCTCGGCGAAATCAATGGCATAAATACACGATTGTGAATTTTAAGTGCTGCCGCATCCTCCTTACTCGCCCGATTTAGCTCCTCCCATTATCATCTCTTCCCAAACCTCAAAAATCACTTGGGAGGACAAAGATTTTCGACGAATATGGAGGTAAAAGAAGCAGCAGACTCTTATTTTTACGACCTGAGGTCGATTCTTTTTAGGTGGTATAATGAAGTTGGAGGCGAGGTGGGCTTAGTGCAGTGACCTTCATGAAGACTATGTAGAAAAATAAAATTGACAAAAAAGTGAGCCCTTTAGTTTTTTACCGGGCTCAGAACTTCTCAATTCGTCCTCAAATTAAAGCGCGATATCTCTTAGAATGTGCTTCGGGTGGGTGTACCAATCTGCTTCCCAAAATCGATTATTCCGTATAGCAATTTTTAAAGACGTGATTTTTCTCATTCGTGTGTTTGCCCAATCGCATTATTCCCAATTCTTAAGTTTTCCTTGTCGCATATTTTCCATTCTGGATTTTTCCCAGTAGCAAGTTTTTCCATTGTAATAAGGCCATAATAGGCAGGTAGGTTTGCAGCAGACCCAAACCACCCAGAAGTAGGAGCTCCGCACCAGAGAAGCTCCATCGACTGAAAACGTAAACAGAGTATAGAATAGACCTGGCCCGCGCGTATACCTTTGAGATGGAGATAGTATCTATACATATAAGTGTGGTAAATACATATGCAATCAATTCTGAGTTGCCAACAATTTGCTAAATTTCTCCAATAGCTACTTATTACCTGCGGGCCGATTATGGTCGTGTTTATCGACGTAGATAAGCGTAGATAAAACATCTGTCACTTTCTGACCAGTATATAAGTGCGAGAGTGACGGAAGCTTTATCCACCGCGATAAAGGTGACCATAATACGGGCGCTGACTACAACAACCGGTCAATTGAGAGTCGGAAATATAATTCTCGTGCTTGTGACATTGATTCTAGAACATAATACACTATAATTTTCATACGGCGTTGCTTACAGTTTTAAATCACATTCGCAACCACCTAACCTCCAAATGTATGTACGTATTTGGATATCGAAAGTTACAATATCGAACGGTCAAAACATCTACAGTAATTATAGAATTCTATATATGTTTTTAGGTCTGAAATGCCTACGATTAAAATGCTACTTGCATGTTTTTGCAAATGTTTATTTATATAAATATTTGTTACAGAAGGTACAGTCATATATTATATTCACAATGTGCTTCGAAGTGTTCTGAGCAGATACGAGAAAACTTTGTTGGTTGCCAATTTATGCTACATGTAGCTATAATCCAAAGCTTCCTTGCTTCAGTATCAGATGGGTATCTGAAAAATATTAAAAAATGTTCTAAAATTTTGCGAACGTAAAAAGGGAAATTTCAGGGATTATAAGAGTTAATTTAAAAAAAAAACTATGTCATATCAACAAAACTTGTTTTATTAGTATAACAAAATACCCAATAATATCATAATTATATATTACCCCGTTTGTTGGGTAAAATGCATTTTAGATGGATGACAACACGAAATTGGTTATATACGACTAAATTTAAATGTCAGCAATCACTGCCAATCACACGGATTACTATGTATTATCGTTATCAACATAAATCGGACGGTTAGCGGAAGAAAAATACGATTTATTTGAACACAAAACCGATCCTTTTTTATGTTAAAATTTAACTAGGAGACGTTATTTCAAATAATTAGTTATTTACATAGTCAATCAGGATTTATAAGACCACAATAATAGTATAATGTATCCACTTACGTGTGAAAGGTTATGTGCCCATATTTCCGCTCACTCCGGCTTTTATAGCCTAAAATACTGCAATTCACCATCACGAAATTGTTCTTTAACACATTACACGTAAACTTCACCCTTGTATTTTGCAAAAAAACTCCGAAAACAGCTAAAAACCACTAAAAACTCATACGACTCGCATCAGCTGTCAGGGTTTGTTTGCCACAATCATTGTGGCAAACACGTCGAAAAGGTATACGCGCGAGAGGGACAGTAAAAGTAAGTGCATCTCGTTTATACATACGTAATTATGTATAAACGCATCTCAGACTTCTCACCTGGTACTAGTCCAATGCCCACTCCATTCTATTCTCCCTCTACGACTGAAAATGATATAACTATTCAGATAAATACAGATTGGGAAATTATGATAATGGAATTATTTCTGCTGAGAAAAAAGTTCGGCAAAATAAGCAACTGAAAAAAAAAAAGACTGGTAAATTTGATACCAGAAAAAAGATTTTCGGGAAAGTCTCGCCATACCTACTCCTTCGGGTTTGTACTTGTTTCTCGCTCACTCTCATATACGACCTTATTAAGAGAGAAAGAAGCACCTGTTTTTACTGCCATTTTTACGGACATTTCTGATTTTTCCACATAAACTGTAATTAATTTATATACCTAATTGCTAACCAAATTATTTTTCTTGCCATCAGTTTGATATTTTGCTAACTAGCTATATTTAAATATTGCTGACCAATTAATAATTTTGCTGATCAGAATTGCAGAATTTATTAATTAATAAAATAAATTACCAAACATTTAGTAATAATAATATGCCGATAGGCAGCGCAGGTATATTAAGTTTAGTTACAGACTGCGACCACTTTCCATATTGTGGCGGCGGCATCTTGTGCACTTTTTGTTGCCCAAGAAGCTTGTCTAAATAAAGATTCTATGATACCTAGGCTACTTTAGTAATTACCTAGACTACGCCAAATGTGGGTACTGTTAACGCTTAGCGTGAATGTTTATTGCAGCACCTCTAGTCCTGGAGCAGAGCGGGCTGTGACCGCGCCGCGAGCGCGGGCGCCGCCGGCTGCGGGCCGCGGCGCCCGAGGATGCCCTGCAGGCCTGCTCCACTCTACCTACTTAAATTTAAGAAGTTGTATCAAATAAAACTGTTGTAGACTATTTACTTTACTTTTATTTATTTTAAACACGTAGTTAACCTCAAAACAAGACCTAATACCTAATTTAAGTTTTGATTCCGCATTTTTAGGGGACCGTAGTCAAACTAGGAACCCTTATAGTTTCGCCATGTCCGTCCGTCCGTCCGGAACGTGGGGATGTATTTTTTTTCTCGTCTACCCCATAATGTGGAATGGCCGTGGATAGGTCTTTCAAAAATATTGCGGGTTTGTGGAAACAATTTTTCGATTAAAGGATCCGTTTATGAAATATTAAGCATTAAAGCGCTAGTTTTTGTTAAAGTCAAGTGCCCCCGCCCCCCTCCCTACAGCCAAAACTACAAATACTAAAAATCTGAAAAATATCTTCAATGAAAGCACAATAACGAATTTTAAAGGAAATCTACGACGACTAAGTAGACTTGATTGGTTCCTGAGATACAGGCGACTAAAGTGTTTATACCTACTAAAATGACCTAACACAGCACCAAATAACTTTAAATAGAGAATTACGTCATACTTGTGGTTTTTTGAGATAGTTTTTGTGTATTAACGGCTTCGGAACCCTACACTGAGCATGGTCAAACATGCTCTTGCCCGGTTTTTAATTATTAAAAAGGGCCTTTTAACAACAGTGCACATCAGCCCTGTTTAGTCGAACACCACTTAAGCTACGAGGGCGGGTTGATAAGTTTCCGAAATGAAAGATTTAAAAAATAAAAAAGTAGTAATGTCATTCTAATCTCCTGAGTTTTACGTAAATACAAAGGTAATATTAAGTTTTTAACATAAAAATAATAATTATAATAGCGATCCAACGAACAGCCGTTTTCATTTTCGTGAAAATGGAAAAATCTGAGGTGCGTGCTGTGATTAAATTTTATGTTTTGAAAGGCAAAACCGCAACTCAGATAAAACCAAACTGAACCGCGTATTGAGGTCTTCTTCACCATCTTTAAGCACAGTTCACACTTGGGTTACCGATTTCAGACGCGGTCGGCAGAGCTGTAAAGATGCCCCCCGCAGCGGAAGGCCTAATGAGGTATCTCCAGAAATGATCATCAATAAAATAAAATAAAGTGTATTACATGATCGCCGTGTGAAGTTGGTGGAAATAGCAGAGATAGTAAACATTTCAAAAGAACGTGTTTTCAACATTTTGCACCAACATTTGGAAATGAACAAGATTTGTGCTCGTTGGGTGCCGCGTCTATTGAAAGACGAGCAAAAACAACAACGCAAGGAAGTTTTGGAGGAATGTTTAGAGAAGTTCAGGCGTAATCCTAACAAGTTTTTACGTCGATACATAACAGTTGACGAGACGTGGATCCAACCACTACACGCCGGAGACAAAAGAACAATCTAGGCAGTGGACGAATCGGGGTGAGCCCGCCCCAAAGAAGGCAAAAACTATTTTGTCAGCCGGTAAAGTAATGGCGACCATATTCTGGGATTCTATAGGAGTAATTTTTGTAGATTATCTCCAAAAAGGAAGAACAATAAACGCCCAATATTATGCTGATCTGCTTCAAAATCTCAGTGACGCATTAAAAGAGAAAAGGCCTCACTTGCACTAAGAACGCCCCTGTTCACACGGTTAAAGTCGCAATGGCCAAAATCGAAGAGTTGCATTTCGAATTGTTACCCCAGCCCCCATATTCGCCGGATTTGGCCCCTTGCGACTTCCACCTGTTCCCAAATCTTAAAAAGTGGCTAGGAGGACAAAAATATTCCTCGAACACTGAAGTCATAGAAGCTGTAAATGGGTATTTTGAGGGACTTGATGAATCATTCTTTCGAAATGGGATAATGGCCTTGGAGAAACGTTGGGCTAAGTGCGTGGACTTAGAAGGTACCTACGTTGAAAAATAAAACATAACATTTATATATATTGTATTATTTCTGTGCCGTTTCGGAAACTTATCAACCCGCCCTCGTAAATATATTACGACTAGCTTCTGCCCGCGATTTCGTCCGCGTAGTAATAGTTTGTTGGCCATTCCATGTTGCGGGAGATTTCGACTATTGTTATTCCCCCGGAAATTTATAATTCTCCGGGATGAAAAGTAGCCTACATGCTAATCCGGGGTATAAGCTAACGCCTTTCCAAAGTTCATCCGAATCCGTCCAGCCGTTGCAGCGTGACAAACAAACACACAATCTTTGGCATTTATTATTTTAGTAGGATTAGAAGATAATATTACTTGAAAATTCAATTTTTGCTTATTAAGCTAATAAAATCAATCTCATATACCACGTGTCCCAAAACTCAACGATAAGCCGGCACCAGAGGATGGAGCTGCTTATGATCAGTCGAGAAAAAATAAAAAAGATAAAAAAGATAAAAGAAATTTATTTAGTAAGTAGGCCGCTCGGGCACTTTTACACGTCAAGATACTACCAATACCAATACCAATAAGGAAAAGATATATTTTTTTCCTTATTTTTTCTCGACTAATCATAAGCAGCTCCATCCTCTGGTGCCGGCTTATCGTTGAGTTTTGGGACACGTGGTATATACACCGTGCCCGGGACAGGATTATTTACTAAGAAATTGATTACATTAATTTATAAATGTTGTACGTTGATGATATTGCTACTTACAAGATGGATCTTTCTTATGGCCTGTTGTTTGATCGGTAAGTAGTTAAACTAATGGTTAAAATCTCAAGGAAATGTGTCAAATTTTCCATTCCTTTTTCGAATTTTAACAATTAGTTATTTTAACTACTGATCAAACAACAGGGCCTTATTATAGTAAATAATGCTTTAGGTTAAGGTGACAGAGTTCAAATTAAATTAACTATGGAATTGTTTTTTAAATAGTAAAAATCTTTTAAATAAATAAAAATAGTAAAAATTATGCGTTATTGGACTACATGTTATACCACATTATATACTCCATATAGGATCTAGAATCGATGGTTAAAATCCTTCGGGTACGTCCCGGGCATATATATATATATTGGGGATATATATATATATTGGGTTGCCCGGGACGTACCCGAAGGATTTTAACCATATATATATATATATATATGTATATATATATATATATACTTATATATATTATTATTTAAAAAACAAGATACTCTTATGAAGTGCCAGACCTTGGTCCAGCTTTGGAAATTGAATTCTCTTTATGAAATGAAGACGGTAAACAAGCACAAGCACTAGGCCACACGCGGGCCCGGCACGCGAGTGTGTCTGCGCGTCTGTCAGTCTGCCAGGGAGCGATACGTGTTTGTCTAAGTTGCGCGTGGAGTAACTTAACTTTCGCCCCGTGTGCGGTACGAATTTAGATTGTACGCACGCCCCACCACCTGAAAGACTAGCAATGACGGCCGGGTACCTAATATGCCTATGGATTTAAAAAACACGGCTGAACCGAGGTGTCACTCAGCACACGCGCGAAAGTCGCTACCTGTCGGCGCCGCGCCGCGCGCCGCACTGCAGCCGCGCAGGCGCAAGCGCCGCGGCGAAGTCACGCGCACCGCCTGCGGCTCAGTCGGTGCGGGGCGAAGCTTCCCGCTCATAAGTATAATTACTTCAATATTAAGTCTAAGATTTAATAACTATTAGGTAGGTATCTAATTATAAGATTTACAAATAAAAAACACGCTTGTTGAAAATTGGAGGTTGTCAAACAACAGGGGCTTTTATTCTTTTTTTTTTAAAGGTTCCGTACCTCAAAAGGAAAAACGGAATCCTTATAGAATCACTTTGTTGTCAGTCCGTCCGTCTGTCAAGACCCTTTATCTCGGAAACGCGTGGAGGTACCGAGTTCAAATTAAAACCATAAACTCGGGTCTCCAATCCCTTGACCTGTGAAAAAATCAGACTTCTAAGTTAACGTAAAACAGATACGGCCGTTTTAGCCGCAAAAAACGTATATTTTGACACTCAAGGGAATCAAAATTTATAGGGTATTTTCCGTTGACCTAGAACTATGAAATTTGGCAAGTAATACCGTTTTAAACTACTTGTACAAGTATAGGTAGGGATAAATCTGAAAACTACATTTTTATATAATCACCAAAAATAGGGTCTTTATGCAAGGAGGGCGTTGAATTGAGTTAACCGTGTCATGTGAGGTATCGTATGAAAGGGCTTCATTGGCACAGATTTTTAATTATTTTTATGATGTATAGAAATATGTACGAAACCCTCGGTGGGCGAGTCCGACTCGCACTTGTCCGGTTTTTACTTTTACAGAAAATGGGTTTGCCCTTGACTAACTCTTGCCCCTACTAATTTGTTTAAGCCTTTGCCCATTACATTTGACAACGACTGTGCCCTGCTGCTTGGCGGTAGATAAGATGGTGGCTGGGACCCGACGAGCCCTGCACGCTTCTGTTCCAACACTGATCAAGTTAAGTTACCGTTCTGATGTGAAGCCGCAGCTATGAAACCGTCGGTCCGTCCGATGGTTTCGACCGCGCATCAAACTGTCAATACCTACTTTTTAACATTACGACCAAATGTGGGTTACCTATCTGAACTCCGAAAAATGTTTGACCGAATTTTGGTTCGATAAATATTATTCGACAACTATGGTTTGGGTTTTTTTACGTTTGCCCGAAAGATCACTTCGAATATTTTCGTTTAGTCATTACTTGTTTAGGTTTTTTACCGATTTGACAAATTATTTATTCCGTAATACTGGTTTCGGCGTACAAACAGTTGTCCAATGAAATGGTTTGTCAATTTATCTATTTCCCATTTCTGATTTTACCTTAGTATCATTTGCCCAATGTAACGGCTCGGTGTATTAATAGTTTACCTATTTTTAAATCGACTATGCTAACCTGTCCGATTTGGTTCTACCCTGGTTCGTCTTGATAGTTGCATTTTCTGGATAAATTACAAGCAAGATTTATTGGGCAGAAAAAAAAATAACCTCGAAGACCAAGGCGGGAGCTTTGCTCTGGCCTTCTAACCTAACCTATCCGTATCGGTTCTGCCCTAATTCGTCTTGCTCGGTGCATTTTCTGGATAGTAACAAATTACAAGCAAGATTTGCTTACCTGAAATGAATATTTAACGTAACGTAGCGAACACTATATGTAGCATTGATCAAGTGAAAAATGGGTTAAGAAACAAAATACAAAACGATGCCTAGGCTAATTGTAGCACTGGTGTAATGAAAAATAGGCTTTGAAATAAAATACGTAACAATACATAGGGCAAGTGACTACAAGGAGAAAAGTTGCTCGGACTAAAGATATGTTTACTTAATGTCAAATAGTGAAATAAAAAAAATTACGAATCGTGCCATCGGAGAAACGTTAAAAAACGAAACGTTTTCGGTCAAAAAATTTTCGAGGTTGCGATAGGTTACCCCAAATGTGACCTCAGTTTGAACCGCGGTTAATCTGTGATTTCTTCCGGCCTGCGGTCCGAACTCTGCGGGCTTGTTTACGGAGACGCGGAGCGTTGCGCGTGGCGTGCGGCTGGGCGTAGCGCGGTGCGTCGGGCGTTTTTTCCGTTTACGGAGAGGCGGTGCGTGCAGCGGACCGCGTCATCACACGCGCAAACACAAACATATGACAATGTACGGTGTTGCTTATGAAGATGCGGGGCGTGATGCGGCGCGTGGTGCGGGGCGTAGAGAGTAGCGGTGCCCGCCGCTGCATCCGCGGCGGACTCTCGAGCGTGTAGCGGGGCGCGCGGCGGAGCACAAGACTGTCAGGGGTAATTCTAAAAAAAGTGGCACCGTAACCTGTCAATGAGTTTTTGAATACAAAGTATGTTAAATGTTTGTTTTACAGAAAAAGTAAAAACTTTCATAGATAAGCACAGACCTTTTAAATCGAGGCCAAGCCATTTTATTTATTTATTCTCCTTAATTTTGTTAAAAATGGTAGGTAGGTACTATTTTTTACTATAACCTGTCTTGTCCAAATGAGACATGTTTCCGCTTTTTAGGTCTTTGAACTATTTGTGTATATTTTATTATATATATTTTATAATATATTGCAAGAAGAATATTATGACATTCAATTAGTTATGATATGGTTTTAAAAATATATGCTTAGATATCAATATTAACACACGACAGTTTGTCGAGTGATATTTTTAATTTAACCTGTGTGTCCGTGATATTGTATATCACTCACATTCGGAAAATAATAGGCACACCATAATCCTCGATAAACATTCGGCCAGTATGTGGCTCACCACTATACGAAACGGTTGGAGACGATCTGTCATACTTTTGTGGAGATTAGTGATCAAATGCAGTAATCTGGAGTTTGTAACGGGTATGTTGACTTTATCTTGTCTCAATTATTTGCATATAATTTCCCAGAAAAACTTTACAGATGCTTTATCAAGCAGTACCCATTAACAGTTGCTCTACCAAAGTAAATGTAGGGAATTGCTTTTTTAAAGTAATTTGTATTTTAATATAACTTTCTTTAACCTGAAAACTTTTCTCTTCTAACCTGTCTAATGAAACTTTCACCTGCATCTCAATATTTCAACAAGCCATAATTCTTATATTTTCATGTATATTCCGTTCCCTTTTATAAATATGTAACAATTGGAACACCAGGAAGCTTATTTTAAGCAAAGAAGGTAAAAAAACACAACTTTTTTTGGAGAAACTAACCTGTCCGTGCCACTTTTATTAGAATCCTGAACCTTCGCGGCGGAACCTTCTGAGGAGAAGGTTCCGCCGCGAGCGCCGCCGCGGGCCCCGCTGCGGGAACAGTGGTGCCCAACGCTACGCGCTACGCCCCGCGTCTCCGTAAACAAGCACTACGTGCTTGGGCGTTGGGCGGCGCGGTCTGCACTAAATTCAAACATATGGCGTTGAATAAAAGCGTTTACGGAGAAGCGGTTTTACGCGCGTTTGCTTCAAATACAGCGTTACTTGCGGCGGAGCCCGCGGGTGGCATCGCCGCGTTGCACGCAGCGTCGCACGCGTCAATAACGGCGGTTCCCGCCACTGCGCCCGCAGCGGGGCCCGCGGCGGAACCTTCTGACAGTCTTGTGCTCCGCCGTGCGCTCCGCTACACGCTCGAGAGTCCGCCGCGGATGTAGCGGACACCGCTACTCTCTACGTCCCGCACCCCGCGCCGCATCACGCCCCCCATCTTTATAAACAACACCGTACATTCCCATATGTTTGTGTTTGCGCGTGTGATGACGCGGTCCGCTGCACGCGCCGCCTCTTTGTAAACGGAAAAAACGCCCGGCGCGCCGCGCAACGCCAAGCCGCACGCCACGCGCGACGCTCCGTGTCTCCGTAAACAAGCCCTACGTGTAAAGGCCGCTAATATTTAAGTTTATATTTAAAAGGGTTAAATATTTTAGTAGTGGCGGGACCTTGTGTAACGCCAAGCAGCAGTGTTCACATTGTTGTTATTCGGTGTGGGGACAAGACAATCGGTGGAATTACTAACATAGAGGCATTCCATATTTTTCCATCTCTAAGGAAGGACATGCAGGATAGTATCGGCATCCAAGGACGATGTCGAGGACAGAGCGAAGTGAGATGAAAGATAATATGTTAGGATTAATAATAGCTAGATTTTAATGTTAATTTACTGGAATCTTCAAATAATACTATTAGGATCTTAAGTTTATTTAAATCTTTTAACTTAGGTAATTTGTTCTTTGAACCTACACGGATAGGAGTTTCAAGTGCTACCTGTTTAGACAATATTTATTGTAATTGCGAGTGTTTGGATAAGGAAATATTTAATTGCTTTAATTCTGATCATAGTGGCCAGAAGGCTTCTTTTTTAAATGATTTTCATCAAGAACCGCAGGCAATAACATACAGACCCATAACTAGCAATCGTTTAGAATTATTCAAAAATAAAGTTGAGAGCAATCTCTGTGGGTTATCCTTTTCAAATAATGATTCAAATAGTATTTATAAAGATTTGTTTGATGTAATTCTTCATCAATTTAACAACAATTATAAGATGAAAACTGTTTCTGGGTCAAAAACTAAGTTTAGTGAATGGGCTACTGTAGGCATCCATAGAAGTAGAAATAGGCTTTATGAACTATATAGAGAGAGGGAGGAGAACAAGAATGCTGACTTCTTAGTTTACGTTAAGAATTATTCGAGGACCTTCAAGCGAGTTTGCTTAACTGCTAAGTCAAACTTTTTAAGTCTTAAACTCAAAGCTTCTGATAATAAGGTAAAAACGGTGTGGAAAATTATAAATAGAGAAACGGGTAAATCTAAAACTCGTGATAATCAAGTCACCCTAAACAAGAGTGACAAACAAATCACGTCAAACAAAGACGTGGCCTTAGCGTTCGAAGATTATTTCTCCACTATAGCTATTAATACAACGAAATGTCTTCAATCATCTGCGATTGTAGCTCAAAAACTACTTTGTGCTAATGTTACTAAATGTAATGTAACCTTTGATTTTAGCCATGTAGATTCAATTTCTATTGTTAAGGTATTTAAATCGCTCAGTTTAAAAAAAACTGAGGATTTATGGGGAGCGTCAGTTAAAGTGATCCATCATGTCATAGATATAATTGCACCTCACTTAGCTTTAATCTACAATAATTGCATTTCAGAGGGGGTTTTTCCAAATCTTATGAAATATAGTAAAGTCATACCACTTTTTAAATCGGGCGACATGTGTGATTTAACGAATTTCCGTCCCATTTCTATTCTACCGGTTTTAAGTAAAGTTTTTGAGAAGTTAATGTTAAAAGATATGTTAGGTCACTTCAATAGAAATAAACTGCTTAACAGTAATCAGTTCGGCTTCACCAGAGGACGATCCACAACTGATGCAGCATCTGTACTCATTAAATATATATACAATATTTGGGAGAAATCCTGTGATGCAATAGGAATTTTTTGTGACCTTTCCAAAGCTTTCGATTGCGTAGATCATGCGACTCTTATATTAAAATTAGAACATTATGGTCTGTCAAATAATTCTCTAAATCTTATGTCTTCATATCTTAGCGATAGAACACAAACGGTTGTTGTAAACCAAACACAGTCCATTGGAGCAACTGTTAAATTAGGTGTGCCTCAGGGCTCTATATTAGGTCCTTTCTTATTTCTGGTCTATATAAATGACTTACCACCCACGGTAGATAACCTTTGTGATATTGTGCTATTTGCTGATGATACTTCATTCATTTTCAAGGTGGACCGAAAATCCGTCGATTACAGTAGGATAAACGCCACGCTGGTTAAAGTACTTAATTGGTTTACTATTAACAATTTGCTACTTAACGCTAAGAAAACTAAATGTGTTAGGTTCGTTTTGCCTAATGTTAGACCGGTAAAATCTAGTATATTTCTAAATGATGTGTGTTTGGAGATGGTGGACAAGGCGCTTTTCTTAGGGATAACTATAGACAAAAACTTGCAATGGAGTCCCCATATAGCAGTACTAGCAGGTAAATTAAGTTCGGCAGCTTATGCTGTTAGGAAAATCAGGCAACTTACCAATGTTGAGACAGCTCGCTTAGTTTATTATAGTTATTTTCATAGTGTTATGTCGTACGGTATTCTGGTTTGGGGAAAAGCTGCTGACATACAGACTATATTCGTGTTACAAAAAAGAGCCATTCGTTCCATATATAACCTAAACTCCCGTGATTCCTTAAGATTACTATTTAAAGAAATTAGTATTTTGACAGTAGCGTCACAATTTATTTATGAGAATATTATTTATGTCATTAAAAATCAAGACTCTTTTGTTAAGAATTGTGATATACATAATTTGAATACAAGAAATAAAAATAAAATTGCTATTAAAAAATTTCGTGTCCGTAAGGTATATAAATCATTTGTTGGTCAATGCATTCATTTCTATAATAAATTACCTGACGAAGTTTTAAAGTTATCATTTCCAGCACTTAAAAATTACTTGAAAAAGTCGTTGATGTCGAAAGCTTATTATAGGGTCGAGGACTATCTAACAGATAAAAATGCTTGGCCTAAATTAAACACCTAAATAACTTAGTAATAGCTTAGTCAGGAAAATATCTAAACATTGTAGGTATAATTATTGTCTAGGGGACACGGTTTCTGTAGGAGAATGTATCAAAACTATGTGGTTGTTTTGCACCGTCATGGGTAAGTATATGTATACTATTATTATTACAATTTAAGAGTTCATCTGAACATACTGAGTTTTGACACATTTTCCTGCTCAACTACGCATGATATATATATTTTAATGTTAAATTCATTGTTTTATATAATGCTAGGTTAAGTTCTATAATTGTATAAGTAATTTGAAAAAAAAAACGACTGACTGTTGAGTTTCTTGCGGCGTTTCTTCTCAGCAGTGGTCTCTTGCGAAGCGCTGGTAGATTTTTGACGTGTAAAAGTGCCCGTGCGGCCTACTTACTGAATAAACATCTTTTATCTTTTTTATCTTTTATCTAGGAAAAGAGAAAGAGAGGAATTCCATATTAGTCCTCAGGGTTGGCAACGCATTTGCGGTCTTAAGACGGCAGTACTAAGATTGTAGTCTTGAGAATGCAAATGTCCATGGGGCACAGGTGCCGCTCACCGTCAGGGGCCTATTTTATAAAGCTACAAATTACAATTTACAGGTTACAAGTTTCCATTTGACACAATCTCGACCAATAACGACCAGCCATTTGAGCAGTGTTGCCAGTTTAGACCTGTAAAATTGTTACTTGTAGCTTTATAAAACGTGCCCCTGGTGGCCTGTGTGCTCGTTCGTCTTCCATTGCCATGCTATAAAAAAACACCTCGATCGGCATCCTGTCCCTCTCGCACAACGCATCACGCTCAGTTCACTGTAGAAAAAAATATGGTAATTTTAACTAGAAAAAATGTTCTTAATATTTGGTAAGTTTGTATAGTATAATTATAATTTAATAATATCAAAGCCGAGATATTAAAGACAGCCAGGAAGGAAGGGCAATCCCTCATGGGCGGCAGTTCAGGCGGCGTAAAATAATGTTTCGATTTTAATAAACGTTAAAAAAGAAATGTTGACATTGTAAAATTATGGAGACGGGGCGCCGCTATGAACTTCCTGCCCATACCCACAACATTTTTTTTCATTTCGAATGATCTGATCTATCGTAGAGTCTGACCAGTGAGCGGTGACCCAAAAAAATGGGGGCAAATTTAAAATATCACTAGCTCGTAACACGAAATGCATAGCGACTGGAGAGGTACCCACTCAGCAGTCTGATTCCTATTCCTAATTCTATTTGTTGCCTCTTTTGTCATGACGCAAAAGGCTATGGCATTAGTTCTTCATAGTTAACAACACTTCTAATCATACGCTAACACCCTTACACTTTCACACACTCTTGTACAGCCACTTAATCAAACACTTTTGTTCACTCACCATACATTTGCGTGCAATATCAACCTCATACTAAGGTTTAGTTACTTTTTGTTGATATTTATAGACTAGACTGTAAGCACAAAATAGATAGGTACAGAAGTCAATCTACATACAAAGTGCGCTCGAGCAACGCACACATAGACACTGCTCACGGACACGATATCTCGGACCGGTTGGGACCAGTGCGAGCGCGAGTGCCATCCGCTTGAGACACGCGTCTGTGAATTTTTTTGTGCAATTATGGAGCAAAAAAAAAGAGTTATTAAAACTGTTAAGTCGATGGTTGTTTAAATTCAACATAATTTTTTTTAAGCTACCAATGTTTTCAGTGAGGTCGGTAGGTATCTGCTTGTAGGTATTTCGATTACTACGAACAGTTGGGTAGGTAGGCGCCTGCCCCCGAAGAATATATCCAAGATCGATTTATATAATAGTTTCCTATTTTGAATAAGTATAAACGAAGTACTTAACTAAATTATTGTAAGGTAAATTCACGCCACCTTACGTAAGTTGAAAACATGTTTTTTTGTTTGTGTAGATATTGTGTTGTTTTTAGTGTCATTTGATAGGTTTATGTCTAAAACGGATAGGGCAATGGAAATTGTGTAACTAGGGTAATCCTTTAGAGGTTATTAGGGATTTTCGATAGTGAAAATTGACAAACGTAAAATTTTGTATGTTTCTGCTCTGTAAACTTTTTGTATTGTAGGTAGTAGGTAGGTTTATTGTTTTGTTACAACTAGATACGAGTGCCACTACGACGATAGTGTTTTGTGCATAAGCCATAGTTGACAACCCTAGAGCGACCGCCGAGCGTAGGTATGAAAAGTGAAGTACATACATGTGATTTACTTCTGTACCTATCTGTTTTTTGCTGTAAGTAAGCTATAATGTAACCTGACAACTTTACTACCACTCTGACTTACCTTCACTTCACTTCACTTCTTTAGTTTATGGCTTCTGTAGCTGTTAGACAGCACAATTCTGCCAGACTCAAGGTGTCGAGCTTCACACGCATATGGATATAAATGAAAGCGACCACTGGCGGAGAATCCTCGTTAACACTGAAAACACATAAAACAAACACAACTAACTACAACACCCTAATGTAATTATTAAAAGCGGGGGAGGTTTTTTTTTATCACAGGGATATATTATTCTTTTTCACTTCTCATGCTCAAAAAGTGTGTCATATTAGACTTATCAAGCGAGACTCAAGTAGTACATGTAAACCCTAGAGAATACATTATATTCATATTTCCCCTAGGGAAAATATGAAATGGAAAATAGAATGATTTATTTGTACAAAACATTTTAATTTGGCCAATCAAAATACTTCACCAAATTAAATCCACCAATCAAAATAGAGTCTGTCTAATGAAAGCTGAACCTGGATTTTTCTTGGCTGACGAGTCTGGCAACACTATTTAATATGTCGTTTGGACTTTGTTGTTGTTAGAAACTTGTCAATTCGAGATCTAAATTGATAAAAATACGGAGTAATCATGCCGTCGACGATAAGAGGCGGTGTCCGGGAGATTCTGTATACTATTATACAGAAGTACAAAGAAAAACAAGAAGAAAGAAAAGCATTATTGATGCAAAAAATTAATTGTTTAGTTACGGTGACCAAATTTATAGGTTAGTACGGCTTTAGTACGGCATGTTCATTTTGATACTTCTTATTTCTCTATGTGCAATCCTAAGTTTAATTTACCTTTTTCTGTCTATTATACGATGAGATTAAGAAATTAAACGAAATTAAATTCGTTTCAGAAAACCTGGACGTGCACGTTGACAAAAGTGTGCTGGAAAACGTAAAGCAGCTGAAAGAGGTTGAGGAAACTGAGTTAGCCTGCCAGACTCAGACGAAATATTTGGAAGAAGTATCTTCAATGACCGGTAATTACTAAAATTATCATTGTCTTTCCCTATATAATAGGTGTAGGTACCTATTGTCTGTCCCTATATCATGTTGAATCTCTTAGCATTCACAATTTTATTAAATTAATTTAATAGACAGATGATTAATGTAACTGACACTCATAGTTTCAATAAAACAATAAGGAGGTGTTTAGTTAAAAGATATCATAAACATATTATTTGATATGTATTTTCTGTGTGCGGAGCAAACAGCATTTTGTTGTTTATGAACCAAATGTACACTGTACAGTCGATTTCATAAATATGTGTACACTTTAGTACCTTATCTATTTATTTAATGTCATTTTTGATCGGCCAGATATAAAAGATGTTCGGGTTATATGAGTCTTCCTTGTTCTTAAACCGTTGCGATTAGAACCTCACCGATGCAATTTCATTTCACCTAAACCCAAATGTTTTCAGGGCTGTCGGACTGTACAATGGGGCTGTACTGCGCAACCACACAATGTATTTCTAAATGGTGTTCTGTTTATTTAACACTTTCTTTCTTCTTACAGATATCAGTGTTTCATCTTTAAAAAGAATAAGTAATGAGGGAAAATTAAACAACGGTGTCTTTAGTACTCCCGGAAAAAAGCGACCTCACAAGGCCACGGTGTCTAATTTGGATAGCTTTGACATCCAAGCTATCCGAAATAAAATAAATGAATTTTATATTGTAAAAAAACAAGTGCCTACACTCAGATGCTTATTGGCAGAGTTGAGAGAAAGCATCGGTTTTACCGGATGCCTTGAGACTTTACGCCGAATACTAATGGCAAATGGATACGAATTTAAACAAAATACTGAACAACGTTCGATACTTATTGAGCGTTTTGACATAGCAGCTTGGCGACACCGCTACCTAAGGACTATTGCATCAAAACGTGCTGAAGGTAAAAAAATAATATACCTGGATGAGACTTACGTTCACCAGAACTACAAAACAAAAAAGTCGTGGCAGGGGCCTTCCACCCAAGGTGTAGTTGGCAATATCTCGGCTGGAAAACGATTTATTATTGTTCACGCTGGATCAGAAGATGGTGTTATTGAGCGTACATTTGTAACGACTAAGTTTGTGTTGTTAGAAATAATTATTAATTACTTTACTACCTTGTAATGTTACTTTTAAGAATAATTGTATTTTATGATTGGAAAAAATGATCTGCTGGAGTTTCTTGCGGCGCTTCTTCTCCAAGATATAATTGTCGTTAGATAGAGGTGTAAGGGTGATGAGAATAATGTTACCTCTAATTACTTTATTAAAAAGGTTGAATATAATATTCCTCATCATCATTGTTTTATTATGCTGTGTGCGACACAGACGAAAACCTCTCGTATCAATGAAATCTATCAACAGCACGACTAGCACAAGTTGCTCGTGACTTGTTTGTCGCTCGGATCTCCCTTACTATCTAGTCTGTTACGATAGAGACGCACAGAGCGACAAGCGAGAAAATACAACTTGTGCTACACGTGCAGATCACTATATTTTCATGTCAAATATATTTCGAAAAACCAAATGTGCTCCAGTCACTGTCATCGTATTTTACCTAAAGTGCTTTTCATCAAAATATAGCGCTCGTAATAATATATATGAAAATATAGTACGCGTTTCCTCTTCCTTTGTGCCCACCAAAATAAATAAAATAATAAAAGTATCAATATCGTTTATTCCTTCATTGATCGGTAATACCATATCAAGATTTTTTGAATTTGCCGCTTTTTCCCAGGTTCAGCTTTCATTAGACAGACTCTACTTCACGAAATTAAATCAACCTATCGCAATACACATCGACTGTCAATCGGAACGTTAGGTTCTTTTTGGTACGCATACTCTTTAACTATATTAACTCTTTAAAAAAAAAACTTTGTATTTGGTATGAACCAACCAGAATACAGCTATATTAAAATCGACCAATCAGGGAACAGAATTAATTTCTCAAAACATTAGGTGTTTTTTAGTCCCTATTTTACAATCGTTAAAATATGATTAAATCGATTGTGCAACGCTTTGAAGCGCTAAATACTCACACGGTCAGTGGCGTTTATTTGCGGTGTCTATATTTTGTATCTGTGTTAAAGTACTTTAAAAAAAAACATGCCGCCAAATTAAAACAATATTTTCGCCGTAAAATATGTGGTGCTATCTTTGCTAATTTTTTACCTTTGTATAGGTAATGTTTTTATTTTCTCGCAATCGAAGTGAAAAGTAGAGGTGTGCGAAGAAAAAACTCGGGTCTAAAAGGCATATTAGGTACCCCTCGAACAATAACCATCTCGTGGTACTAAGTATGGCTTATTTTAGACCCTAGTTGTACAATCTACTATTCCATGAACTTGGATAAGGTAACGAAAACTTTTTTTTTGTTAGTATAGCATAAAATAAATGTTTAAAAAAACAAAAAACCGCCTTCAAAAAGCAAAAAATAACTTCTTTAAAATGTTAGGTAAATAGGTCAGTCGAACTGAAGTCTGCTTTTGGTTAAAATATTGTTGGACGCCGACTTCAGTTCGACTGACCTATTTACCTAACATTTTAAAGAAGTTATTTTTTGCTTTTTGAAGGCGGTTTTTTGTTTTTTTAAACATTTATTTTATTTTATACTTTTTAGTGATCCTATTTATGCTGTTACGTAGCTCCACTTCTAAATATTAATAAGAAACTATAGAACATTTCAAGCTCGCCGCAGACAACGCCGCGGGAATGTCATAGTCATATTTAAACCTAAATGTGCTTCGTCATAGTCGCTCAACTTCCTTTATCGAAATATCTTATCGGCACCCTTGAAATAGGTACCGTTAAGGAGTTCCGGTGGCCATCTGTGGTCTTCATCATCAGTTCCACTTCACCATATAGTACTTTTCAAAAGCAAATGCATGAGTTACTGTGAAAAATACCAAAATCGCTATAGGTGTGCCTATAATATTTGAGGAGTTCTCTTGATTTCTCCATGATCCCATCATCAGATCCTGACGTGGTGACAATAGGACCAACTAGAAAGTATACCCAGTCGAACAACGAAAAAATTTTTCAAATCGGTCCAGTGGTCTTCGAGTAATCGGGGAACATACATAAAAAAAAAAAAAAAAAAATATCCCGACGAATTGAGAACCTCCTCCTTTTTTTGAAGTCGGTTAAAAATAGAAGCCATGTTAATGGGGAGAGAGATTTTTAATTTAGTTAAGAGGGAATAAAGGGGAGGAGATTTATTATTAAGAGGGCAATCAAAGAAAATGTGGTCGATAAATCCATAATCCTGCTCACAGTCGCACCTCTCTCTCATTACCTAAACATTTAATCACCGCTATGAAAGACCCTTTAGATTTCCATCTTGAAATACGGCATGTTATTTCTATCATATTTGACCTGTTCGATTCCCGGTTAAGAGAGGCGATTTTTCAAAAATCCATAAAAGCAGTATTTATTATTTTCTAAAATAAAAGTAAGTCTCCATTGCCTAAAATTTCTTATTTCCAATGTTTCAGGCAGCTGCGGTACATTTCCCGTGACGGGTGAAAACAAAGTTAAATGATAATTGCTAGTATTCATGGCCTTCCATTATTTTGATTGTGTTTGTTATTTAGAGATAAATGAACCATATCGGTAACCCTTTCGATCTGCATCATAAAATACGGCATGTTATTTTACCACATTTGACCGACCGGTTCGAGTCCCGGTTGAGACAGACGATTTTTCAAAAATCCTTAAATGCAGAATTTATAGTTTTAAAAAATAAAGGAAAGTCTCTTTTACACAGAATGTGCTATTTCTAATATTTAAGGTAGTTGCCTTCCATGTGGCATTCGAACTTTCCACCCTGTATAATTGAACTGGAGAACACACGCGACCCAGACGAAGTCTGATGATAATACTAGTGTCTCTTTTCGAAAGGGAAAGGTTCTTAAAAAACCAGGGACGAGACGGAATAACAGGTTGAATAGAGGAATAGAAACATTTTTTAGAAGAGGTTCAACGGGATGACCATTTCTTCTCCAGAGCACGCCTAGGAATGCTTAAAATATCAGGGGAATACGAGTATATTTTGAAAAAGGAATCATCTCCGTGGATCACTGCATCTTTAGCAGCTAAATCCGCAGCCTCATTACCCGCAATCCCACAGTGGCTGGGGATCCAAACAAACGAAATATCAATGTGAGCCGAATGACAGGAATATATCGATTGTTTTAATTGGGAAACCAAATAGTTACGCGCACAGTTTTTGAATGGGTGTATTGAGATGGATTGCAAAACACTAAAGCAGTCTGTAAAAATAACACTTTTATGCAATACAGCAGCAGTTGCTGCTTCTAACTCGCTAATTCTCACTTCACTTTCATTTCCATACCTAATTTAAACTACTCATTGTTTTTAAAGTTTTTAGTTTCGAACCAACCTAAATATCTAAAAGTAGGTAACTTATAATTCATGCATACCTCATTTGAATGTTTTTTTTTTCGGATACTTATATACATATATATTTATAAAATAGAAATAGAAATAGAAACATTTATTCGACGAACACAGAAAAAAAAAACTGAACAGAGAAAAGCATAATTAAAAAAAAAAAAAAAGGATGGCAACACAAAAATAAAAACAAAAACAATATAGAAGGAAAGAATAATGTTGCCAAGGGTGATTCTGTGACGTCGAAATTGACACCACTCAGCACTATGTCACAGCATAAACCGCGACGCTGGTTTTCAGTGGCGCCAACGTGACACACGAACGAAGAGACAGTGTTTAATTAAAGAATATAATAAATAGTAGTAGATTCACAAGTAAGATAATAATAAATAAACACACATACACACAACAACAAACAACATTATTCCTTTCTATGCAACATAATGGCTTCGTCGTATCCCGGGGTTGTGGCAGAATACCAGTGTTTTGCTCACTAGAGCAATGCTACACGCTGAGCCATGACCTTTTTGTACTGCTGCGACGCACACATGCGATTGAGATTGTACTTAGTTTGTTAGTTAGTTTGATACTGTTTTTTCCACTATTTAAGACAATTGTATGTGTGTGATTGAAGCATCGAATAAACGCTTTATCTATCTATCTATCTATCTATGCAGATTATGCTGCAGAATGAAATCGACAGACTCCAAGAGGCCCAAGCATTCCCCGGAGAAAACAGATGATTCAGGCGGGAGCTTAAATTTGTGCATAATATTGAGCCTAGGGCAAACAAAAGCAGCCCCTACACATCCCGAATCTGACAGTTTGGAGGCATCCGAAAAAAGTATAATTATGTGGTCAGGGAAGCAAGATTCTACATATTTATTAAATAACGAATTAGCTTGAACGGAATTTTTATGTATACCGGTGTTAAAATAGACATTAGGAAAATGGATTAAGGCCTCAAAGGGGATAGAATACATAGGAAGCGAAGCACATCTCTGGATCAGAGGTCTGAGGGAGGCCAACTTACTTAGGCCTTTTATTAAATTAGGCTGGGCCTTAAGGGGCCAGTACTGTTTGGAAGACCAAAAGCGAGAGAGTAACTTGAGCTTAGGAACAATAGGATGAGAGGAGAGGAAATAAGACTGAAACAGAAAACGTTCCAATAAATATTGTCTTCTGAGATCAAGGGGTGGATCTCCACATTCAAACAGTACCGCTCTATTAGGAGACGACTTCATGACGCCAGAGACAATTCTGAGTGCCTTCATCTGAATCAATTCCAGAACCTTTGTTGCATTGCCTAAAGATGAAAGTATCAAAGTCCAAGTGACTTCTGACAAGAGCATTATAGAGCCACTTTTGAGGATAGGGGTGGGCGCCCCACCAAGAACCAGACACAGCCCTGAGGATGTTGATATTTCTTTCGCACTTCCTGGCAACATAAGAGAGATGAGGAATTCTCTGCAGTCGTCTGTCAAAGATTACTCCGAGAAACTTAACAGAGTCAGAAAATGGAATAGGAATGCTATCATATTTTATGCAGCCCTCGGGAGGAGATCGGCTTCTAGAGAAAACTATACCGGAGCTTTTAGATGGAGATAGGGAGAGCCCGTGGGCAGAGAGCCAAATATGGAGCGACTCCAGATCACTATTCAATAAATCAAAAGCTCTTTGGGGGCTCCTGTTGTTGCAGTACATAACGACATCATCGGCATACTGTAGCAAACGGCACGACATATTAATGGTTCTATCCAGGTCATAGGTGTAAAGATTGTATAACAGAGGGATTAGGACCGAGGCCTGAGGTAAACCTATCCACACATGTCTATCGGCCACAAGCATACCATGCCACCTAACATGAATCGTTCTAGCCTTCAGCAAATTAGAGATAAAGTTAACCATTTTCAAAGGAATACTCAGATTGGACATTTTGTCGCTGAGCACTGAAAGACTAACATTATCGTAAGCGGAAGACACGTCCAGGAAGGCGGCCGCCACTGACTCGTCCCTCGAAAAAGCCAACCGGATATCTGTAGAAAGGATAGTGTGACTGTCTAAAATACTTTTTCCCTTCCGGAATCCAAATTGGAAGCGGGATAAGATATTATTGTTTTCCAGGAACCAATCTAGCCGATTTTTAATCAAATGTTCAGTAACATTACAAAGGGCAGAAGAAACAGCAATAGGGCGGTAGGAGGACGGAAGATCTGAATCTTTACCGGGCTTCGGAATAGGGATAATATACTGCACTTTCCAAGAATCTGGGATAATCCCAGTCTCAAAAAAACAATTGACCAGGGACAGAAAAAAGATCAAGTTTCCGAGTTGGCTTTAGCGAGGAAGGAGTGTCAAGCCATCCGGTCCAGGAGCCGAATCCAGATCCGAAGGCCCTCCAGAACACTCCGAAGCTCCGATAGATGAAAGGGAGAGGATGAAAAAGAGAAATATTGGAACAAAAGTTAGCCTCAGCTCAGCAGCATTACGGTCTTTGACACGGGATGTGCATTCCGAGTCGCACCAGGGGAGAGAGGGGCGCTTATTAACCCAACCATTTTTAAGCGGAATAGCCAATTCCGCAGCGGACAATAAAGCCTGACAGAAGAGAGAATACGCTTCTAAGCAATTATCCCGAGAGGCAGGAGAGAGAGAGTTAATTTTTTCATCAGCCGTAAGAGAGAACAAAGACCAGTCAGCCTTTGATAACCTGAGCCTTTGGAGGGGAGGAGGGGGGGGAAAGGCCAAAGAGCCGGAAGAGTACTGAATCGTGATAGGAAGGTGGTCGCTACCATAACTAATAGAAGAGACGTCCAAAGAATAGATAGATAGACCCACCGTAGAAGGAATCTTAGAAGGAGAGACCCGGCGAGTAGGACGACCATCATTCAAAATACATAAATTATGGGAATCTAGAAAATCCAATAACCTGCAACCAGAAGGGTTAGAGGACAGGGAGCCCCAGAGCGGGTTATGGCAGTTGAAGTCTCCCAATATTAAGATCTCTAACGTCCATGACGCGGCACGAAACAACAAAGAAAGACTTGTGAGAAGGGAGATTAAACCGAGAATAACAGAGACCGTTTTTTATGAGAATGGCACAGCCATCATACCCATCAGGACCATCCTGTCGAAGACAAGAGAACCCAGGGAGTCTGAAGCTTGCAGAGGGTTTGAGCCATGTTTCAGAAAGGGCAACAATATCGGGTTTAATGGAGTTACAGAGAAAGAAAAGATCATCTTTATAACGATTTATGCTCCTGATGTTCCATTGAATGATTTTAGAACCCATAATTGGAGTGATCCGTAGAAACTCCCTTAGGCAGGAGGGAGTGGACAAGTTTCAAAGTATCAGCGACGTTGGATGGTAGGGGTAGGTTAAGGAAAAATTCAATGAGAGACGACACGGCTGTGAGGATTGAAGGCAACCAATCCGAGGGAAGGGGAGAACCGAGGGGGGGGCAAGGCTCCCGACGAGGAAGCTGAGGATGGGACGCCTCCTGAGAGAAGGCAACACCATTGCTAGGAAGTGGAGTTATATATACGTAACCATGGGAAGATGAGGGGCAGGAGACTTTCTTTGAATAAAAACGGTTTTTTTGTGAGAACTATTTTGTTTGACAACTTTGTTAAAAGGACGTTTAGAACGAGCGTGCTTTTTTCAGCTTCTGAATAAGAAATGCATTCATCTGCCATTGTCAATTTAATAAGTTTTTGTCGGCCAAATCAGGGCAAGATCTATCGGTAGCGGTGACCAGAGCCAGAGACAACTGACCCGATCCACGGATACCTGGCAGGAGACAGCCTCGTGGGGCTGAGAGCACTTAGAACACCGAGGCTGAGATCTGCAATGGGCCTTCACGTGCCCAAATCTACAACATCGGAAACATTGGATGGTAGGGAAGTTGTATTGGTCTACCTCAAGAGCGCGGTTAAAAAGGAAGACTTTAGGGGGCAACACTTGACCGACGAAAGTCAGAACTACAGTTTCCGAGGGAACCCACTCGGATGTGCCACTACTAATATTTTTTGTTTCCGGTTAAGGCGCCTAGCTCTAATGACCCCACCACATCGGTGCGGCGAGGTAATGAGCTTGGGTAAATCGTCGTTGGAAAAATCCTTGGGGATATTCTTAACCGCTCCTGTCGGAGAGATGTGGTAGGTGGGGATGAAGGCTTTATACTTTGCTAAGCTCAGAGTTGGAACCTTCAGTAAAACATTTGCCCTTAGAGCAGCTGAAACAAATTCCAGTGACATTTTATTACGGCCAACCTTTTTAATACTGCTTTCCTTAACACCATTGTTCAACCCATTGGAGAAAATAAATTGACCGAATTTAATAGGGTTTAAATACCTAGACTCAGCATCCACTCCAGCAATCAAGTCCAGCAGCATCATGGCATGTACTATATAGGGACCAGGGTCTGAGACTGTATTCATTCCTGTGGGGTTACTTTTATGTTGTCCGGCAGCATGAGCACGTCATGCTCGCTCAAAGGTCTTTGCTTACGGCGACGTCGTTGATCGGGTCGCCACCTTCCCGAACACATGGTTGAGGGAGACGACGGCTGAGAAATGCGTCATACTCGTGAACGGGTGCTGTTTGTGGGGTCCGGTCTGTTCACGTCTGCAAGGACTTGTTGCTCAGTTAATTATTCCGGTTATGGCTTTTGACGTAGAGACCTCGTCGTGTTGTTCTCCTAGTCATTATTTTTAGTTTAATGTATTTGACATGTAATATTTTTAATTTTTACATTTATTGTAATGTTTTTAATTTTTGAATTTGTAATGTTTTTATTTGTGATAGTTCTAATAATTTATATTTGTTGCTTTATTATCTTGTAATGTAACTTACTTTTAAGTATTACTGTATTTTATGTTTGAAAAAATGACCTTCTGCTGGAGTTTCTGCGGCGCTTTTTCTCCGCAGTGATGGTCTTGTCCGAAGCGCTAGTAGATTCACTGTATTTTACTGAATAAATATTTTGATTTTTAAATATTTTTTTTGATTGACTGGTTATAGGGGCACTATGGCAATCAGATGTTGGTGATAGGGATATAGTGGCTTATGATAAGGGAAGTGGATTATCTGCAACACACATCCATATCAAGAGGCAAACTCGCTTGGCTATTATCAGAACGCGCAATTTTCGGCAGGTCGACTCGAGCAGGACTGGATGGGACATCATTAAATGGCGAACGAGACCGCGAACGATCCCTCTTTCTAGCGATAACAGGGGAAGAATTAACTGCTACGTATTGATCCGGGGATGGCATATTGGCAATAATACCTGATAAATCAGGATCAATACCGGGATCATAAGGGTTATTGGACGCCATGATGCGTCCGGGAAAAGGCAGCAATGAACTCACATAAAAGAGTTATTGCCACCCTTTCCAAGCAAAAGGAACTCACCTTCACCACCACAAAAACAATAGAACTATCACAGGACAAAAACAACACTAGAGATCAGTATTAACACAAAAGTCTCAACAAAAACACCGAGAAAAGCAACAATGACACGTGCACCACTCGAACACTCGAAGCAGAACCCGACTTACCTTAATTATACCAATATACTCGTATTTAAAGACTGTAAAGATTGAGCTCGAGGAGAGGGGGGCTATACCTGACGTCACACAGTTTTACTAGTACGGGGGGTAGCTTACTGGCACTCGGGCTTCGATTTAAATACTTACAACTGTCTATCTTAACTTAGTAGAAAGATGTCATGTGAGTTATGTAAGCTACATAAATAAATAAATAAATAATGTGACAGCTTGTTTCATAGGTAAAATTGTGGCCATATGATGAATTAGAAAAAAAAAACTTGTGTCACGATTCGCTGGTCAGAAGGGTCAGACTAACATATATACAGTGCGATAGCTCTTAGGTGCTTCGGGTTTGACCTTGTCTCTCACTCGCTCTCATACGAGCGAGTCTTATTAAGAGTGAGCGAGAGAAGTACAAACCCGAAGTACCTTACCGTACCGAAGTACCACCAAGTGCTCACAGACTATACCACTTTAACCAATGCCGTTTACCTAAAAATATATACGACTCTTACAAATAAAAAATACTTTTACCCTAACACTGAAAAATCAGCGTTTGAAAATTAAACTGATTCACAGAGTTATTGCGACATTTTAATTTGCCATACTTTCGATACGTCGAAGGAAGTGAACTAAAGCGGGGCAGTCCCGGCGCGCGCCGCGGCGGCTCCGCCCTGCCCGCGCCGAGTCAAACGTAAGGGAAAGGGAAGCAAAGAAAGGAAACGCAGTTTAGTTTTTGTAATAAATTACACTGAAGTTTATTTCTCACGTGAATACATCGACCGCTGCGGTCACTGACTCGCATCACTTCACAACTTTATTACAACTCACGCAACATACATTTCTTACGCCCGAGGGAATCTTTTGCTTTTTTTTTTGTTTTTTAATTAGCTACTAGTTATAAAATCCTAAAATTTGATAATACAATGAAATTTAAGCATTCTTACAGTTTACCACTAAGTCCATTTAGCAATGAAATAAACGATCATGATGTTATTAAAAATTGATTTAAGTTCTTCATTTATATAGATAGATATAGATACATATATAGATACATATGGGATATATATATTACAATTGAAACTAAAACTCGCTCGCTGCGGGAGGGGCGGTCTGGGTGCAACCATACGTCCAAACGAACACTATACATTGTATACATTTGTAAAAAGTATCAAAATTGAGTAAAAGGCCTACAAAAAATTATCTCGAGATACTAATATTCCTTTACGTCGTATAACCTAAAAATTGACCTATTTAACACCGGAGTCGCCGAGGCGAGTCGGGCGCTAAAGGGTAACGAACGTAGGTATTAACTATTTGGCTTAATCATATTCATATTATGTATGAGATGAGCGCGGAACAGAAGCGTGCGTCCGGGTGCGGGCGGGCGGGCCGGGTCCGGGGTCCGGGGCCGGGGTCCGGGGTCCGGGGGCGCTAGTCCTCCGCCTCCTCGTCCTCCGACTCCTGCTGCTGCAGCCACGTCAGCCACGTGTTCACCTGCGGGCGGAACTCCCATGAAGCGATCGAGTTCTATGCTAGGATTAACAACATCGGTCATCTATATACATTCATAACAGTACATTACTGCAGAGACCGGGAAAAAGACCCTTGCGGGACGAGTAAGAGTTAGCGTGGCCGTTACGAGCGCAGCAACCGCCCTTGTATAGTACTTTTCTCCACAATACGAGGAGAATACGACACAGTTGCATAATAAAATAGTATTAAACACAGTCCCAAAATTTCCTTAAAAAAGTCAAATTAACAGCTGTCAAAATGTATGAACTAACAGTCGATTAACATTGATTAAATTTGACATCGAATGGTGAAATTGGTACTTAGTATGTAACTAAAATATACCATTAAATAAAATCACGAATTTAAATGTAATCAATCTAATGTGAATGAATTCGGGTTCAAATTATAACAGTTACTAGCTGACCCGGCAAACGTTTTGCCATATAAATAATTTAGGGGTGGACTACCCCTAACATTTAGGGGGATGAAAAATAGATGTTGGCCGATTCTCATAGATACCGGATAAGCACAAAAAAATTCATCAAAATCGGTCAAGCCGTTTCGGAGGAGTATGGCAACGAAAACTGTGACACGAGAATTTTATATATTAGATTTATTACGCGGTACTTTGTTTCGAAAAACATCATAATTTATACGAGAGGGTTTGCTGGTTTGAGGTAGTTTACCCTAATCCAAACATTGTTTTAAAAAGTAATAATGCTGCCATTGATCAATTTAAAAAAAAAATTTGCCTTAGCCTGGAACGCAGAATTTTGCAGGCTGTATTTACAACAGTAAGGTCAGAATTTATGAGCATGTCAAAACTATGATTTATTGGGTCTGTTAATTTCTGAACCAAAAATACGTTTAGCAAAACCGTCACTGCAATGGCACTGCATTAGTAGTTTACGTGACGGTTGCGTAATGCAAATTACGCAGTCTCGTACAATACTTCATCTACACACATATTATAAGTACTCTAAGATGGGTGCAGAAGCCGAAAGGAAAATGATCAGCATTACCTTACCTGTGGTAGTAGGTGACAGCGATGACAGCTGTAACGTAATTTTGAAATTACGTTATTTAATATTGTATGGTAATGAGATTCAAATTTGGAACATCATCCAAAGTTAACAGCTGTCATCGCTGTCACCTACTACCACAGGTAATGCTGGTCATTGCCTACGGGTTTTGAACGCATAATAGAGGGCTTATGATATGAGTGTAGATAAAGGTATTTTTAATAACTCCTAAAATATGGGTGGAAAAAACAAACGCTACATGGACGGCAACCAACTAATATTGGAAACAGCAAATTCTACGCAAAGAAAACTTACTTTTATTTTTGAAAACAATAAAAACTAAAATTATGATTTTTTGTAAATTCGTCTGCTATAACCGGGAATCAAACTGGTCGAACATGACAAAATAATAAAGTCATGTTTTATAAAGATCGAAAAGGTAGATAGTGACCATTTATATCTACAACACATACACCTTTAAACTAGAAAAAGACAATGCAATAGTTTTTTTTTTTTTAAATATTAACGAGTCTTCTGTGCGTAGAATTTGCTATTTCAAATATTTGAGGTAGTAGCCGGCCTTGTGGGGTTCGTTTTTTCCACCCTGTAAAGTTTTGGTCGGTAAACCGCCCTCGAATATGTTTAAAATGTTTATGAATGGTGGTTCGTCCGGGTCCGCGTTACCTGGAAGAGCGCCTCGCCCTTGCCGGGGTAGGCGTCGGTGACGTCCTCGCGCCAGCGCAGGAAGGCGTCCTCCTCGCACACCTCCAGGTTGTACAGGTACATGAACCAGCGCAGCAGCATGCCTGCACACACGCACAACGCATATTAACATTTCTAAACTCGGCTACAAACAGATGTGTCCCTTTTTTCACCTTATTGCATTGCAATAAAAGTGGATACATCTCTTCGTAGTTGACTGTACATCATCCACATTCTCCATGGCCCGTATTATGGTCGCCTTTATCGCGGTGGATAAAGCATACCGCACTCTATATAGGTGAGAAAGAAAGTGACAGATGTTTTAAGTGGTTTAACCACATCAATAAATACGACCATAATATACTCACACGTTACTCTTTTGTTATCTATTACATTTTAATATAGCCAGTAACAGGGTGGCGGCGGCCATCCCCACTTATACCTTTAAACAGTAGGGTGGTCCAAATATCATTTTTGTTGTTTTTTGACCAGGCCACCCCGGTAATTTATAATTTCATACAAAATAATCAAATTTTTTTTTTGTTAGAGTTAATATATTTGTTCCAAACGTAAAGTGGACTATTGAATAAAAAGCCTAAAAAGCATTTTTAACATTAGGCTAGGATTAAGAGTTTAAGTTCTATAGCGAGTACCAAAGTGCTAAAATGAGTAAGTTTCTTACATGATAAAAGTAGTATTTCGAAGTTATTTATATCAAATATGATTAAAAATTATGTAGATAATGTTCAATTACACGAAAATGTTCAGTAACTAATTTCCGGATACATCGGTTTTTGAATATTCACAATCCGGATATGCAAACTTTGAGCTCGTTGAGCACCGCTCTATCCTTGACATAGAGAACTGAAAGTTCACATAGATTCGTTTTGAAACATAAGCAACCAAATAAGCGGGTGGCCTGACTTTTAACTGCACTTTGAATTTTTCCCATACAAACGTGGGCCACCCTAATATACAGGTGAGCAATCCAAATAGGTCTGTATGTGGAATTCGAAAACTACTACTACTTTGGTCTTTTTGTTCGTTATTTATTTATTTATTGCTAGGAAATCCAACAGTTACAAATATAACATATGAAACAAGAATAGGACACAAAAACCAATTAAAGGATTTCACATGTAGTATAGTAATTGTTGTTGTTATTGTTATTGTCAGGACAAGGTTTCTATGGCAGAAAAAAATGAAAAATCCATCAGCATAGACATTAGACTAGGCCCAAAACCGAAAAATGCATCTTTAAACCATTGCAAGCGGCAAATCATGTAACAGTTGGGGTGACAACGTTATCAGAGGGTTTCGACCCTGCAGAATACGGATCTGCCTGTAGCCATTCTGAAATTTGAACCGGAAGTATGCTGTACCGGAAAAGGCAACCTTTGGACCTTTTTTAGGGTACCGGAACAACGATTTACAAAAAGTACGACGAAATTTTTTGTATGGGCTGCACCTTTTCCGGTATAGCATACTTCCGGTTCAAATTTCGGAATGGCGACAGGCAGATCCGTATTCTGCAGGGTCAAAACCCTCTGATAACGTTGTCACATCAACTGTTACATGGTTTGTCGCTTGCGTTTTAATTCTTCAAAAATGGTCCTAGACTATTATAGCACAAGTTGTATTTTCTCGCTAGTCGCTCAGTGCGCCTTTAATCGTTATCGACTAGATAGAAAGCGAGATCCGAGCGGGCAACTCGTGCTAGCAGTGAAACGAAAGTCAGAAACGTGCAGCAGGGCGAAGGCGCCGAGTTTTGGATAATAATAAATAAGTTATTCACTTAAAACATTTCGGAGGATAAGATGTCGGTCAGTAACGGCGGGGCGAACCTTTAGGGTATCTGTGGTGGTGCGCGTGCAGCTGCACGGCGTAGACGGCGGCCAGCTGGTTGTCGGGGCGCGCCTGCAGCAGCGCCGTGAGCAGCGGCGCGTAGGCCTCCGCGAGCGCCTTCTCGCGCTCGAGCGCCGCCTTGTCGCCGTCGTGCGAGCCGGCCGCGGCGGTCACGTGGCCCGCGATGAGCGCGACCAGCGTGGACACGAAGGCGTCGTTGTGGCGCACGGCCGGCTCGACGTTCGCCTTGATCCAGCGGTAGAGCGCGGCCGGCGCCGGCTCGGCGGCCAGCGCGCGCGCCAGCTGCGCCTGCACGCGCAGCTGCGGGACGAGCGCGGCCAGCCCGCGCGCCTCCAGCGCGTCCAGCGCGCCCGCGTCCGCCGCCGCGCCCGCGCCCGCGGCCGCGCAGCCCTCGGACACGAACGCGCACAGGTTGATCTTGCTCTCGTTGTACAGCTGCGTGAGCGCGTCCAGGCCGGCCAGCTCCTTGAGCGCCGTGAGCGCGTCGAGCAGCAGCGCGTGCTGCGGCGGCGCCTCGCACCAGGCGGCCAGCTCGGCCAGCGGCAGCAGGCGCGCGCGCACGGCGGCGGCTAGCAGCGCGGGCAGGCGGGCGCCGCGCGCCGGCAGCAGCGCGCGCAGCTGCTCGCCCACGGGCGCGCGCTTCACGCCGCGCACCAGCGCGCACGCCGCGCCCGCCGCGCGCGCCCACTCGCCCGCGCCCATCTCCAGCCCCACCACGTGCTCTGCGGGGACGGCGGCCTGTCACGCTTCGATCGGCGCCTCTGGCGCGAGAGAGCCCGGTACCGTGACGAGACGGGGAGATCCGAAACGATAGGAAACTCGCCCTCGACCGAAACGCGTCCTGTGGCATTTTTTTTTTTACAAAAATCCCCGAACGGCTCCTCGAACAGTTTTTCCGTATCTCGTCCGGTTTCGGATCTCCCCATACAGTCGAAGTTAAAAAAACACACTATACTATGTAACCGTATGAAAAACGACCCCACCCTGAGGATGTCCGCCGGAGGCCTAGACCGTCCCTCGACAAAGAAGTCATCGTTTATACGAAACGAATTTATGTGCCTATACAATGTGCTTTAGGAAATTAAAGCGTCTATGATTTCACATTTACACGGAATTCGCATACGCAGCATTCCCTACGTCGAACTGCACCCGCGACGCGGTCAGTGAGAATTGTATTTAATACAGATAACGTGCTTGACTAGGCCGTGCGCCGCAAAATAGCGTGTGCGTACATCACTGAGAAAATGTTGACACACGCAGCTAGATCGATGGGTCCACGTAGCTAGCCTGTGTAGTACAACGTGTGCGTGCATCAGTTGCTGTAGAAATTATGACACACGTGACTAAATGAATAGATCTGCATCGTTCACGTGTGAAGTGTCTTTACAACCAGACCTCTAAGCATGTCTCGTCATGCAATCGATTGCGACGAGTAGTGTTTGTTACGATTGTAGTGGTTAGGATTACGTTATATATAATTCATGTGATTAACGTTCGTTGTTCATTCAATGTTTCATATAGTAATACTGTATAGTGCACTGCGGGCGACGTTAACAAGTGAAGTGAAAACCGTGTTCGGAGCAGAGAAACGGTACAGAACTAAAGATCGGTAAATAAGAATAGTACATTATTGCCTAGGCATGGAAGTAGGCAATTGCGGGCCGAGTATTGGATTAAACGGACGAGCTTGCGAGTCCGTTTAAAAATACGAAGCCCGCAATTGCTGTTCCTGCCGAGGCAAATATAGTGCTTTTCTCAAAAATCGCAAGAAAAAATTTGTGTTGGAGTCAAATCTTCATCGCTTGAACTCATTTTTTGAATTGCATACAAACAGAAACTTCATGTGAAAAAACCATCACTCCTTACCGCCTTTTTGTTTATGACAAGGAGAAACGCAATTTTTGTTTTAAAAAAAAACCAAGCTATTCCAGGCACAAATAAAAAAGTTATGTTTCGAGTAAAATTTGGATGTATAAGACTTGTGCGCTCATTTTATTATGGCCCTTTTCACTTTTTAAAAAGTTACAAGCTAGATAGTAATGGAATTTGTATGCAACATTGCGGGCTTGTAAAGCGAGCACGCAATGTTTTTTTTTTTTAAATTTGAGAACTGTCAGTAAACTATGTACTTCGCGTCTCAATATGTAGATAGGAATGTCAACATTTCCGGACATTTTTGAGAAATAACTAGTGACAGGTGTACTAGCTCACCGAAGAGCGCCTGCACGGCGCGGCGCAGCAGCTTGTCGGGCAGCGCGGCGTCGCGGATGCGCTGCACGTGCGCGGCGAGCGCGGGCGAGTCGTCGGGCGGCGCGGGCGCAGCGCCGGCTCCGGCCTCGGCACTCAGCGCGCGCGCCGCCTCCACCAGCAGCCGGCACGCCTCCTCCTTGCTCAGGCCCTGCAACGCGACCCGACCGAAATAATTAACGTCCTGTTGTTCAACTAAATAAAAACCAGCTTTATTGATATTATCGTCGATATACAGGGTGATAGGCGCATGGCTGGACAAAAAACAATGGCGAATAAGTTGTGACATTTACTATTTATTTAGACCTAATTAGGAGGTCCAGGACACCAGGTTAAAAAATGCCAGAAAGTTGATATCTGGTGCAAATAATTACTCGAAAAAAACTCAGGCCACGATAAAGTTTTACTGTTATTCTTCGCACTGGCCATTAAGAGTTAGGGAGTGCTTAAGTAAAGTATTCATGCCCTAATTCTTGGATTGGTCAAGGTGGCCTTATTTCCTGGCCCCCCCGGTCCCTCGACCTTACACCAACAGACTTTTACGTCTGGGGAGCGGCGTAGGTTCAACGAATAATTTCAGATTTCGAAACCATGAAGGAAGAAATTACATACACGATGGAGATCAGAAAACGATACCGAGTAGGTATGCATTGAGCATGGAGCACAACAGTTTAGACATTTTTTGTAAATTAATCGTTAAGATAATTTGTTTATTCTGCATAGTTCCTACATCCTAATACATATTTCAAATACTCATTTTCAGCATGTTATTTTTGCAAATTAGAATTTTGCCAAGGGCCCAGCCAAATTAGCAAATAACTCCAGTTAAAAAAACTACGCGCACCTCTTCCAGGCTAGTTCTAGACGGTTCGATGAGAACACTCAGTAAACGCTATCAGAAAATGTAAACTTGTATACACAACCCTATTTCAATACATACAACTATAAACTATCAGTATAGTTAGTCTAATAAGAAACAACAAAAAGGTAGGAATAGGAATGGATAGGCCCGAGTAGCGTGCGGAGCGGGCGGCGCGTACCTTGTCCTTCTTGGGCTTGTCCTTCTTGTCGGGCGCCGACTTGATGGTGATGGCCGGCTCCTTGAGCAGCGCCGCGCCCGCCAGCCCCGCGCCCAGCGTCTCTGCACACACGCGTCGCGCGTCACGCGTCAGCACTAGCCACTAGCGCTCACTGATCAAACCGCCTTCCTCCATTCTTTAACATTTAGCAAGCTATACGGAATTCATCTGATAGTGTTTATGTGGAAAGGAGGAACGCAGGCTTATGCTTATTTATTGTAGAGGCACAACATTTTCAAAAATTAAAAATTGCCATTGACCTCTTTTGGATAGAATAGTAGAAAAGAAGGTTAGTTCCCGATTCCCCGGAATTTGTTATGTGACAGTCGGAACTTTTAATCGTTAAAAAGAATCCGGCGAATCGGGACCTAACCCAAAAGAAAATATGACCAAATATGTTTTTATTATCCTCGTAGATACCGAGAGGATTTTAATTTATTCATTTGGATCTCTATCCGAGTGACAATTTGGCCTAAAGACAATAACAATAACGCTAAATTACATAAAAGTAGTATGCCCAATCAGCAGAGTGAATTCAGCTGGAGGACATGGCAGTTGTACGCTCAGTTAGCAGGAAGTCAGTTCCGCTGTACGACATTAAATTATTTCCGCGAGTAGCGATACACGACTCGTACGCGGATGGCGTCGCGCGCAACAGCTAGTAAGTGCAAAACAATTAAAATTTCGGGGACAATTTCACACAAATGATCGGTATGGTATGGCAGGGTGTGGGCACCGTTACTTTATCGAAACGCCTTTCAATGAAGGTATCATTGCGCAGAATTTTCATTTTATCGAAAGGCATTTCTCGCCACATGGGGATTTTTTATGTAGTCATTAGTCTAAGCCAGCCTAACCTACGTAATTAATGTTTCAGTTATACTGAAAACATCATGATCTCAGCACGAAATAGCGTTAGAAGAATTGAAATTAGATGAAATGATCGCTCGACTGAACTTATCACCTGACGTCAAATAAAAAATATTTAAAAAAAAAACATGCGAAATGTTGAATCTGAAGGATTTAAGCGGAAGGCGTGATGTTGCAATGAAAAACGAACCGGTCAATTGCGAGTCGGATCGAAGCACCAAGGGTTCCGTACCACCCATTGAAGCTCGCATGGATGATTATCCTTGTACACGACGGCTCATCACGGGCCGTAATAACACATTTTGATTTAAAAAAAAATACTAGCTATCTGTTACAGTCCAAAATATACAACTTTTTAAAGGTAGGACAGATGGACTGCGTAGGTTTCGAAATCAGGTTTCGGGGCGCCAAACGGGTTCGGGTCCGGAACTTTAAAAAGGCGGCGGGCGGAGTACATAACTATATTAATCGAAAAATGACTATTAGCGGAAATGTCTCCAAAAAGCCGGCAGCGAGTATCAGGTCGTTCGCCAAATAATAAAGATTTTTGCTAACCGGGCCACCGGAGAGACCCCGATCGAGCGCTCGCGGCGCCGAGCGGGGCCGCCCGGGCGAGAAAGTTTAACCGCTCGCTTTCAGCTCGGACGGAAAACCCCATCAGAGAGAAAGCGATACGGTGAACTACACGGTGACCGAACAGACGGGTCGGTCGCGGCGGCTCTCACTCACTCTGCGGCGCGGGCTGCTGCAGCAGCAGCGGCGGCGGCGCTTGGTGCGGCTTGGGCAGGCGGTTGGCGGAGGCGGTGAACACGAGCGAGTAGGCGGCCGGCCGCATCTGCACGTCCTCCAGCGCGCCGCCGGGCGCCAGGCGCGCCGCGCGCCGGCCCGCGTCCTTGCCGGCGCCGGCCGCGTCGCGCGCCGCGTGCTTGGCGCCGTAGTGGTTGTTGGGCCGCGCGTGCCCGTAGTACGAGCCGGCCGGCGCCGAGCGCTGGCGGAAGGCGTCGCGCGACCCGAACCCGTTGCCGAACAGCTTGTCGGGCGGCGGCACGAGCGCGCCGGCCGGCTGCAGCGCGAGCCCGGCGAGCACGTCGTCCAGCGGGCGCGAGCGCATGCCGCCGCGGAACAGCGAGTCGCGGTCGCGGTCCCGGTCGCGGTCGCGGTCGCGCTCGCGGCGCGGCGGCTCGTCGTCCTGCCGCAGCTGCTGGATGGGCACGGGCCCCTCGGCGCTGACGGCGGCGCGCGGCACCCAGCCGCCGCGGCGCAGCTCGACGACGTCGCGCAGCATGAACCGGATGCGCGGCGCGAGCTCGCCGGAGGTGCTGAGCGTCTCGATGCGCGCGAAGTACTGGTCCATGAGCCCGCGGCCGCGCTCCGAGTCCAGCACGCGGCCGCAGGTGCGCACGAGCTGCGCCAGGCACTCCAGGTCCTCGTGGTGGTCGGCGGCGGCGCGGCGCGCCAGCAGGTTCTGGATGCAGCGGTGCAGGATGGACTCGGCGAGGATCTCCAGCTTGCCCAGCTCGCCGATGAACTTGATGTTGCCCAGCATCTTGCACTTGGCCAGATGGCGGCGCTCCTCCTCCTCGGGCGCGAGCGCCCTCTCCTCGAAAGCGGCGAAGGCCTGCGCGCGGTTCTCGAACTCGGCGCGGCACTTGTTGAGCAGCAGCAGGCGGAAAGTGCAGGGCTGCCCGGGCGGCTCCAGGTTGGGCGCCTCCTCGGACAGCCGCTTGCACAGCTGCGCGTACATCGACGAGTACTTGGGCTCGTCGAGCGCCTTCTCGAAGATCAGCAGGATCACGCCCTTCAGCACCTTGTCCGAGTCCAACTCGAGCGCCAGTAGGTCATCGCTCAGCTTTTGGAACTTTTCCGGTGTGAGCTTGTTGAGGATACCGCGCACCTGCAACCGCAAAGAGACAGGCGTGAGCTGAATTGCTAAACGACTAGTACGTTCGGGAAGGTCCGACCGAACCGCGAGCCGTCGCCCGTTCACGGTGACCCCTCGCGCGCCTTCAGGAGATGCAGATAGCAGCCTATATCGACACAATTAATGCGAAAATACCACGACACCCGATTGTATCATAGCGTGCAGAGAGAAACTGATCGGTTACCTTTCGGAATATGTTGTCGTGTTTGGCATCTCCATCGGGCACATCGTGTTCCCGGAGAGAGGGCGGGACCCAGCGGCGCCTGTGAGGGGGGACGGGCGTCCTCCCCGAGGCTCGCAGCACGGGCCCCGGCTGCCGCGCGCTGTCCGTCTTGTCGGCCGTGTGTCCGCGCGCTCCGCCGCCGCACCCGCCGCCCGCAGCCACCAGCGCTCCGCTCGTGCGACCCAGGTCGCCTCCGCTTCACAGCCTGCGCCAACACACATACTTTACACCCGAGACCTGAACCCGACTACGACTCGGACTTACTTCTCCGGATTGGCACCGAACACGTCGCTCCGAAGAGAGCGTTTAAAACAGTCTAGTCTAGTAGGTTCCTGTTATTGGGAAACCCTGCGTAGACGGCAGGTAAAGCTCGTTTCTCCTGATAACGTACGTAAATTATACCTGCGTTCGAGTTGTTTTGCCAAGTCCGAGCCGGTTCCTACCCCTGGCCCCTGGCTTCACAATTATTTGCAATCTTTAACCCATTCATCGTACGTTGTCTAATATAATATTATTATTTCACACTGAACTAATAAAACAAAAAAGGACAATAGACGCGACAGAAATACCCTTTTACATGAAGAGCGCAATTTCTGTGCACAGTTACGAAATAGAGAGTACCTTCAAGTGTTTGTAAGTTTTTATCTTGTTAAAATTATGTTCTTGTTTTTATCTGACGAGTACTTGACACCCCACCACTGACGCCTTTGTGCTATTCGGACCCAGCAGGTTTGAAGTCTCATCTCACCTTCTGCATTAGAGGTATTAGAACATAATTATCTTAAGTTTAATGTGTCTACAAAGTCGATGATACAACTGCGAATATCCCTAACAAGTAGACACAACATGCTGTAAACCAGTGAACGTGGCCCGCCTGCACTCTTGTTTACCTGATAACGATCGGCGCAACGACCCATCGGCCAACCAACAAGGCAATTCATCAACAAAATCAGCCGCATCATAATAAACAACATGACTTACGTAAGAACACTATGAGCAAAAATAACTAAATATAACGCTGAAGCGTCATCACATCATGCTCCTCTCTAGTTTTGGCACGGATTTAATTTTTTTGTATTGTCGCCGTAAACGAACACGAAGTGAGTACGCCTACAGAGAGCGCGCGCAGATTCCTGCGCTCTCGTCCAACTGGCTATTAACACTTCATTATACAACACCGCACCCCGAGTGTACACTACTGAATTTCGGAGCGCAATTCGCAATAATGAAGTTAGCGTCAGCTGCGCCCCGCGGCCGGCCGACACTCGTCTGCTCGCAAACAAGTTCTGCGAACTGAGAAGACACGGCGGTGGCCGGAGCCCGGCGCGCGGCCCGGCGCCGGCAGGTGGCCGCGGTCGACGCCCGCGCCGCTCAGCTGACCGTTCGCGCTAGCCTTCTATCTACCTATTAGCCGGTAGCCAAATCCCACACCTGACATCTTATCGGTATTTCATAGCAATAAAGGCCGAAAGTAGATAGGTATAGAACAGAGCGCTGCGGTTCGCAGCCGGTCGCTACGTGGAGGCGCGTAGATGCGGCCGCGCGCCACAATTCGGGCGCGGCGGTCGATGTGTCGCGGGGTCGTCGCCCGCGGGGACCTTGGCGCGGCCGCTGCAAGGTCGCCGCGGCCTCCGCCCGGCCTCGTCTGTCATCTTAATTCGCTGATGAGCGTTTAAACATGCGCTCCTGTCGAACCGTGAAGTATGGGAGTCGCGGACGGGTCGCGCCGGGCTCGCACCGGGCCCGCGCCCGGCGCGAGGCTATCGACACACGCGGAGTCAGCGACCCCGCTCGCGGCGGAGCACCCTCGAGGGTCGCGCGCGGCGCCGCCGGGCGGCACTAGTGCGGCGCGAGGCATCCCGCCGCGGTCGTCGACCCTGCCGCCCCGCCCCGCCGCGCAGCCCCCCGCGCGATATTCGTTAATCGCTCATCGCCCTGTCGAGACCGCTTTTTGTATAAAGAATTCAAAGGACACTGTTCGCCGGTGCGATTTAATAGTCGAACGATATAAAACTCACAATATCTATTTACACTCCATTAGGTCGGAGCACCGACAACAAACAACACATGGTGGCTTTCAGCGCACAGACCTAGGCTACTTGGCACTGCGTAGTGAAGGGACACCGATATGAAAGCGGCTTGATTATCCGTGTCAAGTACAGAGTGCGAGGAGATGTTAATGACAAGGTTCAGACTTCAGACTAACAAATACCTACATAGGTAATCGTTTTAATTACAGACAAAATGATTCGGCGCCTCGTACACCTACGTCATTGCGAACTGTGTGTCATAAGTCATAAACTTTCCTCTTCTCGAACCTTGGCTTTGTTAAATGCAGATTAGCAGTGAATAGTCAAAGCAAAATTGTGAAAAGCAAGAGTTCCGTAGGAAGGTATAGCTTATTCATCGTTCGTTCGTCGATACTTTGCGACAAAATAAATACCTAGGTAGGGGCTTAAATAAACGACAGTGTTTTCTTTAAGATAATCCAGACGCTGTGTCTCCGGTTTAAATAGCCAGTATTTACCTAATCATGATAATTGTTAACCTACTTGGCGACGACTATGGGTTTTTGAAATTGAAGCAACTTAATCATTGTACCTATGATAACAGGGTGAACGATAGGTATGTAGAAGTCATAACTACCATAATTCATATACAAAAAACAAAAAAACTATTTTTTACGTGGCATTTTAGAAACCCCAAAGGAAAAAGTAGAAAATTGTTTTTAAATGACTTTCTCAAACCTGTCTAGCGTCCCTGAATGACCCGAGTGTTGACACTGTGTCATTGTAAACTCGCCGGGCCGGGGCGCGGCGGCCGGGAGCGCGGCGCCCCGGTCGCCGGCCCGGCGCACGGCCGCACACGGCACACCGCGCGGGTGCAATCAACTCGGACTCCACGCACCTATTTATAGTGCGGAGGAGCTCTTGTTTCTTTTATCACGAATATTGAAAGGTTACCTTTTAATGCGTCGATGCCCGTTTTGAATCGACAAACATCGCGAGACGAGTCGCGCTTGGAGTGCATTTTATAGAAGTTTTTGATAATTATATGATGTCTAGACCTACTAGGTACTAACAAAAGTGCGCCAGAAAACGAGGCAGGCAAATAAGGGTGCGGCTCCACTGACGCGAAGACGAGAGGAGCGGAGCGGAGCTGTGCCAATATTAACCAAAAGAAGGCGCATGCGGTCATGTCGAGCGCGCCTTACGCACGTTAGTTTATATTCTATTGGTTAATATTGGCACAGCTCCGCCCCGCTCCGCCTCAGTGGAGCCGCACCCTAAGACTGAAGGCTCCGGCACACCAAAAGCAGGTCAGGAGCACAGCAGGTAGGACGTGGACCCGCGCGTATTAACGACGATAGGTAGGTACCTACATGGACCGGGTGCCGTGTATTTAGCATAACATATTTAGTATAATATTGTTTCGACGAATGATGACATCGTAGAAACCATATTTAGTATAATTGGTTAAAATCCGAATGATTGTCAGAGACCGAAACCGCTTAGTACCATTTAAAGGGTTTTAAATAGCGTATTTGATTGACTGGTTTTTACAAACCCTAACGATGCGGTAAGCATATATCGACTTACCCCAATGAAAATATATCCAATACGATACAATTAATTCAACAAAGGACTTACAAATTTCTTAAAACCTACGTTAGGCTTTTCCTATGAAGTGTTTATTGAACGGCTTAAATCTATTTTAATCTCTACGGGCAATATATACAAAATATTGTTATTTCCTACCAACGTAACCTCAGTGACAAAGTCAACGGAGAGGGAGAATCTATAGTGCAACACGAACGTAAGTAATTCTAAGAGCTAAAATCCGAGCCCTTACGAAACTGGTAACCTCAATGGTAGTAGTCAACTAGTTCGAAGCAGTTTCCATATCATTAGGGTCAGCGTATCGATAGGGATACCCTAACTTTGGACTTTGGGAGAGCTTAGGATGTAGTAACCCGATCGATAGACTTAATTAAATTAAGGCGTTTTCCGGTCCCTGTTGTTTGATCGATTAGGTAGTTATCCAATTGATGAGGCCGAATTTCATTACGAATAATTTCGTTTAGTATAATGATCATATTGTATAATGTTGCGTAGCATGATGGGAGCGAGCGAAGGGGCTAGCAACATGGGTTTGGGCAGAATCAACTCAGATAGGGAAGTTGAAAATGTTTATGCTGAAAAAATAGTCCCCACCGAAGCTAGAGTCAAAAAAAATATTCTAAATTTAAAATATTTATTCAGTTAATTGGCCACATGAGGGCTCTTTTACACGTTGATAATTTGAAGTGAAGTGGATCTACTAGCGCTTCGGACGAGTCCATTGCGGAGAAGAAGCGCCGCAAGAAACTACAGAATCCCAGAGAGTGGGAGCTGCCTGCGGCTCGCGGCTCCAAGAACAATGGACAGGAGCTACCTACAATTGACCGACCGATAACAACGCAACGCACCCAAGAGAAATACAAATGTGGCAAAGCTACTGGGATCTCAGCCAAGGGGCACTTCACTACAATACCTATTTATCAAGTTCCGTTCCCTTTCCAGAGCGTACACGTATGATAAACGTGGGGAGAAGGGGGCCAATACAGCTTATAAGGTCCCGGCAGGAGCCGCGCGACAAGTGCGCGGGCGGCCGCCGCCTCAGCCTCGAGCCGCCCCGCCGGCGCGGCTCTAGAGCCCCTCACAACCCAACTTCTTGACCGTGAATGTTTCTTGATAAATTACCTACCTAGACGACGGGACAAGTAGCTGATAGGTCAATACATGTTAATACACGAATATCTAAACCATACCTAGGCTAGGCTGAGAAAAATCGACAACCATCCTACGGCACCAGCGGGTCTGACCGACATACGCTCAAACGATTTGATACCTAGGCCATTAGGTAGGTATATGCCCGAAGTAGATATTGTGGTGGTGTTTATCGATGTGGATAAACGTAGTTAAAATTTAAAACAACTGTCACTTTCTGATCAGTAGGTAAGTGCGAAAGTGACGGATGCTTTATCCACCGCGATAAAGGCGACCATAATACCTGGACTGGACTGGAGTGAGACCGTAAGCCTCGAAAGGCTATAAAACTATGTCAAAGTGAAGTTTTAATTAAATTCTTAAGAACTCTCTTACGATGTAAATCATACGTCATTTTGACATAGCTCCATAGTGGCCTATGATTGAAATCGGTTGACTGTACATGTATCGTGATTCGTGCAGTAAAAGGTAACACCTACCTACTAATCAATCCATGGTAACAACAGATTGAATTTCCATTAATTAGATATTGAATCTGTACTGGCAGCGTGACGCCGGCGCGGAGCTAACGTTGAATTAACCTGAATAAGTAAAGCGGTGGTGGTGTCGCGGCAGGCGGCAGGCGGCAGGGCGACGCGTGCGGCGAGCGCGACCTACTTGCGGCGGCTCGATGCACCATTGACCCACATCCCGCCCGCCCTCGCGCCGGGCCACCACTCCCTGCACTCGGGCGGCCTCGTCTCCGCCGCCGGCCTCGCGCCCGCACCTCACATCGCTTACGACACCACCGACGAAGATAATCCACCAATATTACCAATATTACATGTTTTGAGATCTTTCTACAAACCGAACCGAACACTAATTTTGTAAATAAATTTAATTTTTTTTTCATCATAAAAACGATTATTTCAACATAGTTTTAGAAACCATAACATAAAAAAGGCAAAATATGGTTTTAAAGAGTTCATAACATATTGATAATGATAATAGGTACCTACTTGTGCTCTTTGTAGATGAAATACATGAGAGAAGTCGGCTATTTACTGCATACCGTTACTATATTTAAATAAAATATTGGACAAATAATACCTTTTTCTTTACAAGATGTCAACTAATTGAATGTTACATAATTTGCATTGCAAATTAATAGGATGACAATTTGCTGACATTGTCTGCTGCAGAGGGCATAATTGCTTTCACATTGAATTAAAGGCCATTTAACAAAGTGACAATTCATAGTAAGTTTTTTGTGCATACCTGCCTATAAGTATATAAATCAGCTCAAGAAATTAGATTGTTCATAATGAGTACGTACACATTTCCACAAAATGTAAATATACATAAAGCTGTCAAAAGCAGCGATCATCTGGTTTTAAAATATAGAAATAGAATTACAAGTCTGAAGTTAGCACACGGGCAACAAAAAAACATTGAATGAAATAAAAGATTGGTTCTCGCCAATAGGTTGCTTGCAACTGCTATTTAAACATAAAGACAAGATGTAAGAAGTTTAGAACCTGACCCAAATTTTATTTACATTGTATGTTAGGTTAGGAATAATCCCAAGTGTTTTCATCAACGCCCATGCCCACACTAAATTTTGCACAGGACACCTTCATTAAACATTTGACTTCTTAAGTTTAGTGTTCCGGGAGTTATTAAACATTCATTTCATGTGTATGGTTGATACACAAACACTTAACACTTTCATTGCCAAGGCCTCTAATTTTCATACAAAATGGACCCACCTAGCGGGTCGGCGACAATAAAAGTGCTAAGGCCATTTATATACACTCACATACATATAATAATCAAAACCACCAATTTGCTATTCGCACACATTTGGGCGAAGACAGCTTTACCCCTAATAATTTATTGTAGTACCTACATAGTCACTATTGCAATGGAATTGTTAGACCGTGCACAATTGTAAAATTATGTAGAAAATGCACAATAACTGTGAATAATCTTAGCCCACATAATGTAGGCCACCTGTGAAATGAATACACAGATGTCGTGTAGGCAAATTTCCCAAGCCTCGCCTCGCTGTCGGCAGTGGCGTTGTCAAGTACAAGCTCAATGCTGACCTACCTAGGATCAGCTGACTACAAACAAGAACGAAACCACAAGTGAAAATAACACTGTATTTGATCGATTATGGTATTCCAACTAAAGCATTTACAGATTTGCCGATAAATAACCCATGCGACCTAGACCTAAATGCGTTAGAACGGAACTACCCACCACACTTGACCTGTTTGCATATGTTTGGAATTAATTGAATTCTACAATAAGAGCGGAGGTGAATCGCATTTAGTACAAAGAATAGCGGCGGATACAATACGAGGAAGACCCGCGGCCAATCACGGGAGTCGCCGCCGCCGACGCCTGCCTTGGCGAAATCACTTCCTCCCTACGATACGCTACTCGGACGAGGTTAGAATGTACACAGCGCCAGCTCGCGCCATACCTTCTACAGCTCCTTACCAGGATTCGTGACCTTAGCTTTGTTCACGAGATGCTTTAAGATTCTAGAATAATAATACGGAACTTGTGAAATGGCACACAAAGGTGACGCATCGACACGATCCGATCGAATGATCACGGCGAATTCTCAGATTCCGATTCACATCTTCGCCACCTCTTGAACACACATTGTTTCTTGATTCTTAAGGACACTAAATACACAACAACATATTAAATTCACAAACTTACGAGGCGATGAAAGTCAATTGTAGAAAGCACACGCACCGCAACGCGACAAGCGAGTTCTGTTGCACGCACACTACTGAGAGATTTGACACCCACACAGAGACAAAAGCTTGACTTTGTCTAAAAATGTATCAACCCACGAACTTATAACCAAAAATTCAAACTCACAGTAACAAAATCACAAAGTTAATAAAAATATATATATGTAGTTAATTATAGTCTTCAAAAGAGCACTTAAATTTAATTTGTCCTTCTTTTCTGTAATTAATAAGCACAAAGTATCCGGTAAAAGCGTCCTCTACTGACTGGCAGGTGACAACAGTTGTTGTTTTAATCAAGTGAGGCTATAGCACGTAGGCATTATGCCACGATGCGTTCAGAAATTATTATATAAGCGTTTGAGCCGCTTAGATTGTAATGATGCCAGAACTACAATATATTCTCAATGTTAACCACTCCATTAAGCAGCAGTCTTTATGTAAGAATTGGATCATGTTATCAATTTCATTCGCCCCATTTATTCCAAACTTTATACCTGTCGCCCGTTTCACGAAGCTACAAGTTACAAATTACAAGCGGAACTCTTTTTCTAGCAAAAGGAGTTAGAGAGAGAGACTATCGCTTGTAATTTGTAACTTGTAGCTTCGTGAAACGGGCCTCTGCCCGTCCAAAAAGGTGGGTAATATAATATTTTAAATATTACAAGGTACCTTAAGTACTACAGGGCCTCTATTCTAAGGCGTTAAACATGCGCATATTGCCTTTGGCCGGAGGGCTTATTGCCTAACGCACTCGGCAACCATTACTGTCTAACTAATTAAGACTTAATAAGAGCTATAAAAACGTTGACTATACGATGTCAAAAGCAATGAGGTTTCACTGTGTAGAATCTCAGCCTGAATAGGATACTTACTTGGCTGTATGGAGACATTTTTTAATTTTAAAAGTTAGTTATTAATACTGGAACAAAGATTTTTTTAAATGGCTTGCCTCGTCTGGGAGTCCAAACGACCAAATGTGAAAAAATAAACATCCTGTATTTTTGTGATGCTACTCGAAAGGGTAAACGATAATGAACAAAATTCACCTTAAGTAGCACATTATGTTAAAAATAAAGGAACACTGGTTAAGGGTACACCCATAGAGACACGCATCAACCAGGGGCACGTTTTATAAAGCTACAAGTTACAATTTTACAGGTGTAAACTGGCAACACTGCTCAAATGGCCGGTCGTCATTGGTCGAGGTTGTGTCAAGTGGAAGCTTGTAACCTGTAAATTGTAATTTGTAGCTTTATAAAACAGGCCCCTGGGGCACGTTTTATAAAGCTACAAGTTACAATTTTACAGGTCTAAACTGGCAACACTGCTCAAATGGCTGGGCGTCATTGGTCGAGGTTGTGTCAAATGGAAACTTGTAACCTGTAGGCATATTTTTCTTCTATACAAAACGCCAAAGTACGTCCGATCAATACCTCAAACGTATTGTAGGCATATAAAACATATGTATAATGCTGCCCGAACGCGCCTAAATAAACCTTATTTACTCGTGCTGAAAATTCATTTTTCGAAGTTTCCTGCGAACCTATAGTGATACCTACGTTTGCACGCTCGAACGGTAGGGTTGTCAACACAATGAAAATATTAATATGAATACATTATTATAAGAAAAACAGTTATTTATTTATTTACTTATTAAACAAAAAACTATTTACTACTACTTACTTAGGTAGACCGGGGACAATTGAAACACGTCATGACTGAAACAAGTCCAATTTCTCGAAAACTATAATAGAACCTACCAGTATGACGCAACACTCAGGACTTGGTCAGTCATATTTTAATCTATGGTCAATAGCGCACGAGTGACCGAGCAACGCAGCGGTGTCACGGAGCGATTATAATTTTTCGCGGTCGAAACTAAATATTTCTCGTCTTGTATATATTTCTTTATAACCTTGTTTGTTCTTGTATTTTATCTGATTAAACTGTTTTAGCGCGATTGTGATAAATTAACGAACGTTTATTATTGCCAATCATCACCGTTCGAGTGGTTTTTATGTTTAATATTTGACCTTGAAGTAAAATCTGTGAGTTGGGGACGATAGAAACAATTTGCGTGTGGACGATTAAACCTTTCAATCGTCCTTGTGTTTTAATCGTCCCCAAATGTAGCCGACTTTAAATATGAGGAGGTTCTGTGTTTGGCGCATATGATTTTTTTGATAAATGTGAAAAAGGAAAACATTTATTCGTGACAAACAGACAAACAATACTCAAAAAACTTCCGTTGGAACTATCGAGTGAAACCACGGAAGATTACACACACACACTAAACTAACGTAAACAAAACAAAAAGAAAGAAAAAAACCGCCACAAAAGTGAATTGTGAAAATGGAAATGGCTTCTTTTTTATGGTGATTTGTGTCATGGTCAATAATTATTATACCTACACTAACTTTTGCCCGCGACTTAGATGAATAGACAAATAGAAAGAGTTACTTCCACATTCATATTATTAAATAAAATAGGTGCCTCTTTTGGTATTGCTCTGGTATGTGTACCTACTACCTAGTGTCATTCTGCCGTATCCTTACTAATATTTTAAATGCGTAACTGAGTTCATTTGTTTATTTTGTGTATATTATTTAAAATCTCGACGTTTCGAGTTCATTCATTCATTAAGTTATGATTGAAACAATGTTATGATTGAAACAAGCATTTTTGTATGTAGCATAATTATGTATTTTTAACACAACTCAGTATCATTATAGCTTATTATAACATTAAAACTATTTACTATTAAGGCTATGTATAACGCAGTCGGCTACAAAGAAAGCTACAAGTAATATATATTTTTTTATATGCGGTTGATGATTGAGATTTACTGATGCTGATAAATGACGATATGTTAATGTTATGCTTGCGAACTTCTGACTGTCGTATTGTATACCAATATTGCGATGAAAACTAGTAGGACTAATAACATTACTTTCAATGTATCAAAGATATTACAGTGTTTCAATTGACCTTATAATATAAGGTCAATTGAAACACTATATTATAGTGTTTCAATTGACAACGGTGTGGGGTCAATTGAACCACATTCCCCCATTCTCTTTTTTACATTATTGTAAAATAACTATTAATGATAGACCTACCAAATATACTTTATTTAGCAACCAGATATCGAACCTTGAAATAATTAAAAAAAATAAAACAGCAACAGGCATTTAAAGTCAAATCGTTTCAATTGTCCCCGGTCTACCCTACATACTTTATTTTTTACTTTAATAAGGGTCGCTCAATAGTTATTATAACTAAGAGCCATTCCTGAAGTACCAGAATTATATTTTCGAAAGGATTTTGCAAATCGGCGCAGTACAGTGCGACAAAAATGCGTAGAAATTAAATGAGGGCGCCATTTTCTACGTAACTGTCACATTTTTGACATAAAATACGTAAACATGGCAACAATTTAGTATGGAACTTTTTTAGTTCCATTTTATTTCATTTCTACTCTTTTTTGTCGCACTGTACCTAGTTGTTAGTGATTACATATTACATAAATATGGGTCAAAAAAAATTACCTCCTATTTACGTTATCTACCTACCTACTTACATCTAAGAACTTGCGTATTAATGAATTCCCTATCACTAAGGTATAGGTAAGTATAACATTTTTGTAATAAAATAAGTAACAATTTTATACTGGTGCCCGTTATTTTTTTCTTGGTATCATTTTTTTTTACTTAAGAGCCTTACGAGTATGTACCTAATCACCCTAAAATGTTTATAATAAGTAAACTAAGTAGATAATGAAATCGTTCTAATTTGATGAATACTGTTTCGTGTTGATCACGTTAATATACTTATAAATATAAATTACAACTACTGACCTTTCCTCGTTCACAGGAAAAGATAAAGTTTCTTTTTTATTATCTGTAGTTCTCTTGTCATCCACTCACAAAGCAATAATGAGTCATTTCATTTTTTATAATATAAATGCACCAACACAAAACAACACAAGAAACAACAACAAATCTAACCCAACTTGACGTAATGAATAGAATGCACTACCTACTTGCCTACTTGCATCTCGCTTGACGTGTCTCGAACTCTCGACACTCAAAAACCGGTCGAGCGGGCTGGGCCTAGCCCCGCGCGGGCATCCTTCATGTATTAGCATCGGCAGCTATGTTCCGTGAGGCGGTGATTATCGCACGTACCTCGCGCAGAGAAATATCTGTTACGTAGTTACTCTTATTTAATCTGTGCCCTGGCGGAGTACTATTGTAAACTTGTTAAACAGCATCAAAGGCTTATTTTATTTTATTTTATTTATTTATTATGCCGATCTCCGCCAGTCTATCTACACTAATATTATAAAGAGGAAATATTTGTATGTTTGTAACGAATAAACTCAAAACGAATGGACCGATTTGAAACATTCTTTCGCCATTAGAATGCAATATCCCTGATTAAAGTGATTATCATAGGCTATGTTTTATTTTTCTGCGCGGACGGAGTCGCGGGCAACAGCAATTTTTTTATATAATATAAAAAACTAAGAATTTGGTACCATAGTGGTGCTTGCTAAGCAACATCGCCCCGGGCGACCCCCTTTAAAGCCGCCTCTGGCCTCTGGGAAGAACTAGGGCAAGCTGTTTACGAAATAGAGGCAGCCTCGGGCGAGGCACGCTTGGCTCGCGTTGTTTCCTCAAATGCGTACGTGCCTAGACCCGAGGGGTGCTCAACCCGAGGCTGCCGCGGCGCGAGCAATCGGGAGTCGGTCTTTTGTCTGTGCTCAAAGACGCCTCGCCGTAAGTGCCTCGCAAGGAGCGCTCGCAAGTATGGACGTGAATTGAAAAGGTTTTAACTGAGGCAATGAATCATAGACATTGCCATAGAGATAGAGTGATTAAAAAACATTGTCGTCAACTTTATATAAAATACAATGAATAAATAAATAAATAATTTTGATCGAAGGACACTGCATAATACAGGAAAAATAGTATAGCATATTTTGCAGGCAAAATATGTAAATCAATGAAAATTTGTTTATAACTTTATCTTGGCAATAGGATCCGCAAAGTCCTACCAAAATTTAGGGCACTAGGGATCGGCGCCATTTTGTTGCCAGAGGCATGTGCCTCAGCGCCTCAGCTCGTGGTTTCATTTGGTACCGAGGCAGCCTCTCCGCGCGGCATGCGTGGCGTGGCTGCCTCTAGTTCGTACACACCTGTACTTTTTTCCCGGAAAATTGGGCGGTTGATAAACAACTTCTACGCGGATAACAGTAGGCTATATAATTTAATCTTTGATCCCCACATTCTGATGATGTAGAGATACTTTTTTATTTGTTCTAAATTGACCAGTGATTGACTTCTATCTCACCTGATGCTAAATGGTGATGAAGTCTAAGTCGGAGGTCGCTGACCCCTGTTCAGTAGAAGTCTAAACATTATTGATTTGAAGACACCCAAATATCTCTCAGGAAATATAGACTGCTTACTGTATTTCCTGAGAGCCGCGGGTTTTAGGGGTTTTTCAAGCACTGGGTGTTTCAAAAAATATATTTTTGGACATACTTTTTTACGTAATACTCTGAAGCTATGACGAAAGGCCACGACCATACGGCTTCCTCCTCCACGAGGGCGATATCTCAGCGGTGTTGAGGTCCTATTACAGCAGTCAAGGGATGGGAGTACCGAGGGTTGGTATTCCAATAAGTGCTTGGAGTAACGTACAGTCAAGGGTAAAAATATGTATCGGAATAATCTTCTCAATAAATATGTTACGAAGTTCTTATTACACTGGAATAAGGTGTATTTGGACATATTTTTGAGATTTTGCGTTCTCCCATATTTTTTGTCCGGGCGGGCAAATAGAAGTTTCACGTTTTGTATTACTACAGGCAAAAGAGCGTGTTAGATATTTTTGAGCGCAATGTGATAATTTTGCTGCTGATGTTTGCTGATATCTGTATATTTTACCCTAGCATCTGTGATTGGCAATGACTTAACCTAAATGGTTAGCGAGTGTTCGAAAAGTCATTTTTGCGAGGCAGCGAGGGCAGTAGCTGCTCTCACTGACCCATCTCAAACTTACCCACACTGTATACTACTATTCCTACTTGTTTTGTGCTAAGGGATTCTCTCTCATCTCTAGATAAGTACTATCTGCCAGTTAAAATTATCGCTTGCCTTTATTATCATACGAAAGAAAAGGACAGAGCCACAATTTAATTTCTCAGATAGTGCTATCTGGATACCACTTCGTATACAAATCCAGCGCTGAAGCCCAGAGCGCCACTCGTGTTCGAGCGGCTAGTTGAATTTGCAATTTATCTTGCGCATGTTTTGAGGCGGAGATCACGAGGGAGGCAACCTGCACACATCTGCGATGTTTTGTAATCGTCGAGCACTTTTAAGGGCCGGGGCGCCGAGAGTCAACTCCGGGATGGAAGGGGTAGGGCGTATACAATAATGAAATCACTATAAAGTACAAAAATAAGTGTATTTTATTACACAATGCTTAACGTAAATTAATTTTAATACAATGTTAGTTAGCAGAACCGTGTCAGACACAGAACGCGGTGCATTCAGAATGCGTCGTCCCTAACGTATTAGTCGTTAGTTAATCATTAGTCGTATAAATATTGGAATAGCAATGGACGGTGGAGCGGCGGCGCGCGGCCGCCCGTGAGCAACTACCACTTATCCGATACACTTTAAGTACGAGTTTGAGATGCCTTCGGTTTCCGTTTAACAAAATACATAACATCGTAAAAGTCAACGTTTAAAATACTACTCCGCCACGACTCCCTCGACTCCGTCGAGACACCACACTATCTACCTATATACAATCATTAAATAATTGGTCCATTTGATTCCACGTATGTCTATATAAAGTATTTGAATACAAAAGTTAACGCTATACAGAGGTGAGCTTACATCGAGGTGTATACAAGTTAGTGCTGCGCCTCACATGCCCGACTCCGCGATGCCCTCGTCGTCTGAAACAGGAACAACAAGGCAAGTTAACACACAAGCAGTTTCGGCGCCGCCGGCGGAAATATACATAAACACTAAGCGCATGCTTCTCATACTCGGACATCGATAAATCACACATTTAAGACGAGCAAGAAGTGCAAGACCATGTTAGTGAGCCGCAATTTTTGGAAACCAGACACGCGTTTTAAGAAATTGTTGCATTCGGTCAGTATTATCCATTTCAGCAGACACAGCTGTTATACGCTTCCAGAGCGACACACGCAGCCACTCAGGTCGTTCCTTGGTTCTTTGATTAGATGGCGATGCAAGAAACACGTACACTCGGGTTAAGGGCGAGCTAGGAGTCTGTTACTGTTGGGTCGAATATAGCACGAGAGGAGTAAGAGGCATGGTCATGTCGCGGCGCCGCGCGCTGCCGCGGCCGCCGGGCGCCGCGCTCAGCCGCCGCCACCTGCGCCGGGAGCTGCGTCAGACACTCCACCAGGCAATGCCACTCGATATCGAATCTTCATACAAGCGACCGTAGCGGAAACACTTTCAACTGTCTGTATAGCTTGGCAATAAGAGTTTAAAAAGGATGAGGGCGCTGTTGGCATTCAAATTGGCATTATGATCCTAATTTTGCCCACCAAATGTAATGTGGTGTTGTCACTGCTATCCGTCTTTCTCCGCAATAAACTCTATTTGCCAAGCTATACCGTTAAGTCGAGTGTGAATATCGAGAATAGTGGTTTTATTTTATTTTGCAGCGAAAATATCTCGCCTCTTGAAAAAAAATCGAGTGACGACTGCTACTTCTTCGTTCAGAAAGCGAGCGTTGTGTGCGCGGTGCGACACTTCGATTAGGTTAAACGCGCATTATGCTGACAGTTATTTAAAACAAATAACTCATGGTTAAAACAATGCGCGATCAACGCTTGCTGCCTAAACGTAGTTTATACTTTGCCCGAGTAGGTAATTTACTAAACGTAAACAAAAACCCACGCGACTGAGAGATGCCGCAGATAAATATTGAACAGAGCAATAAAGTTTTTTTTGAAACGATCTGCGGTCCGGGACGGTCTCGTCTATTCGATCGGATAGCATAAGTAGGTATATGGTGTCGTTTACGAGTAGATAGTCGAGTGAGCGCTCACCCTCGAAGGCCTGGTTGTGGTTGTGCGCGTGCGCGTGGTGCGGCGGCGCCAGGTCGGCGCCCTCGAGCGCGGCCACGACGCACTGGTGGATGCAGATGTACTGCTGCTCCGTCTGCACCATCCAGACGCGCTCGCGGCGCATGCCGTGCACCATGCCGAAGATGTCGAGCGAGTCGCGGTGCGCGGCCAGCTGCTGCAGCGCGCGGTCCAGCGTGATGAAGGTGCCGGAGCGGCCCACGCCGGCGCTGCAGTGCACGACCACGGGCCGCGCGTCCGGCGGGCAGCGCTCGCGGAAGGCGCGCACGAACCGCGCCAGCGTGGTGGGCGGGTCCGGCACGCCGAAGTCCGGCCACGTGGTGAAGTGGAAGTGCTTCACGACGCGCTGCTCGGCGCCGCGCGAGGCCAGCAGCTCGGTCACGGTCCAGTCGGGGAAGCGCGACTCGTTGAGCGCGGTCACGGCGATGTCCCCGTAGTACACGGGCCGCGTGTCGTACGGCCAGTAGCGGTCGCACTTCTCGCGGCCCTTCTCCACGCAGCGCGTGAGCATCACGATGGCGCGCGACCCGGACTCCCACACCATGCGCCAGAAGTCGTCGCGCGTGCTGTGCAGCGGACCCTGCAACGATTCAAACGTTCCATTTGCTTTTGCGTTTGTTAATTAAATGTTATTAAATATACACACAAGTTCGTTTGTTGTTATAGACTGTTAAATCGTTTTTTATGTGTAACATTCGGTTTGTAAACATATAAAAAAACTGTTACATAAACAAAACAAGGTCAATATATCAGTAAGCTATCAATCCGGGTCAGGTCATACAGGTATCATTTTTAAAACAACGCAAAAAAAATATTTGATTGTTTTTATATCAAATAAACCTGCCACTGAATTATGTGTATGTATGTATACGTGTGCGTGTGTGTGTGCACCTGCGTGACGATGAACTCGCGCGGGCTGCTGTGGCCGGGCACATAGTTGGCGTTGATGTAGTCGGAGCCCTCCTCGTCGTCGACGGGCTGCAGCTTGTAGCGCGAGTGGTCGTACGGCAGGATGTTGGTGAACCGGTTCTTGGGCCGGTTCACGGGCAGGTCGGCCGCCGATGTCGGCTGCTCGCGCCCAACGTGCTTCAGCTCCTCGAACTCTTCACTGAACCTGCAAGTCGCATTGTGACATATACCACGGTTTTACTTTTATAATATTAATAAGAAAGAATAAAATGTTTTATGGCCAATATGGCCTCGTGATCATAAGGCACTCGGTTTGAACTCTTGGTGAACGCACCGCAGTGCGTCTCGGTGTGAGCCGGTTGGCTGGCGCGGTACTCACCTGAAGTCGGAGTCGGCGGACATGAGGCGGTAGTGGTCCAGGAACTCGGCGACGGGCACGGGGCGCGAGGTGCGCGGCGCGGGCGCGGGCGGCGCGGCGAGTGCTCGCGGCCGGCGCCGGCGCAGCGCCGCCCACGCCGCGTGAGTCTGTCTCGGTGTGAGCCGGTTGGCTGGCGCGGTACTCACCTGAAGTCGGAGTCGGCGGACATGAGGCGGTAGTGGTCCAGGAACTCGGCGACGGGCACGGGGCGCGAGGTGCGCGGCGCGGGCGCGGGCGGCGCGGCGAGTGCTCGCGGCCGGCGCCGGCGCAGCGCCGCCCACGCCGCGTGAGTCTGTCTCGGTGTGAGCCGGTTGGCTGGCGCGGTACTCACCTGAAGTCGGAGTCGGCGGACATGAGGCGGTAGTGGTCCAGGAACTCGGCGACGGGCACGGGGCGCGAGGTGCGCGGCGCGGGCGCGGGCGGCGCGGCGAGTGCTCGCGGCCGGCGCCGGCGCAGCGCCGCCCACGCCGCGTGAGTCTGTCTCGGTGTGAGCCGGTTGGCTGGCGCGGTACTCACCTGAAGTCGGAGTCGGCGGACATGAGGCGGTAGTGGTCCAGGAACTCGGCGACGGGCACGGGGCGCGAGGTGCGCGGCGCGGGCGCGGGCGGCGCGGCGAGTGCTCGCGGCCGGCGCCGGCGCAGCGCCGCCCACGCCGCGTGAGTCTGTCTCGGTGTGAGCCGGTTGGCTGGCGCGGTACTCACCTGAAGTCGGAGTCGGCGGACATGAGGCGGTAGTGGTCCAGGAACTCGGCGACGGGCACGGGGCGCGAGGTGCGCGGCGCGGGCGCGGGCGGCGCGGCGAGTGCTCGCGGCCGGCGCCGGCGCAGCGCCGCCCACGCCGCGTGAGTCTGTCTCGGTGTGAGCCGGTTGGCTGGCGCGGTACTCACCTGAAGTCGGAGTCGGCGGACATGAGGCGGTAGTGGTCCAGGAACTCGGCGACGGGCACGGGGCGCGAGGTGCGCGGCGCGGGCGCGGGCGGCGCGGCGAGTGCTCGCGGCCGGCGCCGGCGCAGCGCCGCCCACGCCGCGTGAGTCTGTCTCGGTGTGAGCCGGTTGGCTGGCGCGGTACTCACCTGAAGTCGGAGTCGGCGGACATGAGGCGGTAGTGGTCCAGGAACTCGGCGACGGGCACGGGGCGCGAGGTGCGCGGCGCGGGCGCGGGCGGCGCGGCGAGTGCTCGCGGCCGGCGCTGGCGCAGCGCTGCCCACGCCGCGTGAGTCTGTCTCGGTGTGAGCCGGTTGGCTGGCGCGGTACTCACCTGAAGTCGGAGTCGGCGGACATGAGGCGGTAGTGGTCCAGGAACTCGGCGACGGGCACGGGGCGCGAGGTGCGCGGCGCGGGCGCGGGCGGCGCGGCGAGTGCTCGCGGCCGGCGCCGGCGCAGCGCCGCCCACGCCGCGTGAGTCTGTCTCGGTGTGAGCCGGTTGGCTGGCGCGGTACTCACCTGAAGTCGGAGTCGGCGGACATGAGGCGGTAGTGGTCCAGGAACTCGGCGACGGGCACGGGGCGCGAGGTGCGCGGCGCGGGCGCGGGCGGCGCGGCGAGTGCTCGCGGCCGGCGCTGGCGCAGCGCTGCCCACGCCGCGTGAGTCTGTCTCGGTGTGAGCCGGTTGGCTGGCGCGGTACTCACCTGAAGTCGGAGTCGGCGGACATGAGGCGGTAGTGGTCCAGGAACTCGGCGACGGGCACGGGGCGCGAGGTGCGCGGCGCGGGCGCGGGCGGCGCGGCGAGTGCTCGCGGCCGGCGCCGGCGCAGCGCCGCCCACGCCGCGCCCGCCGCGCCCAGCGCTGCCGCTCCCGCGCACACGCCGATGATCCACGCCGTATTGTCCACCTCTGCGCACCACACAACTTGTACACACGAGGCTGCGACTAGACGGCCGTCCCGCAACCACCACGACTAACTTAATAGCCCAGTCAAATAACGAGAAAATGCGGTCAACTTAGGAATGAGATTAAAATAAGCTGGAAACTCGTATACACCTTCATTTAAGCGTTCTAAAAATTGTTTCGAAAGTCACATAAACTGTCATGTGAGTCTCAAGTGTAAAAAAAAAACTACTTTGTAAGTTATTCAAGGTCAAATGGCATAAAAATCGTTTTTTTAGTATTATCTAGGTTTCCATAGGTCTAATGTAGTTGACACTATAAAAAAAATCAGTACGCACTTTAATTTCCGACAAATTTTGTTCCAAACATGTTTTCATACGCTCAAGCATTTTTGATTTGAGTACAAGTATTAAGAAATTAGCGTGCCTCTTCATTTTGTCAAAACCAGTGACCGGCCCGCTATCCCATTCAAGGGGTTTCGAATGGGTTTTTATAAGGATTTATTTAGAAAAGTCGTATCGCTTGAAAGCCGTTGGATTTGCTTTTTAAAGCGCTATTTATAAGGGTTCCCTTACCAATCCGTTTCGACTACGAGTAAGTCTTGTTCGATTTTGCTGTTAAAGCGCTATATTTTAAGTGTTACCAACTTCCCTTTAACTTAAAAAAGCCGTTCGATTGTCTTTGTAAGCGCTATTTATAATGGTTACCCTTATATTTGGTTATCAATTTACTGCTGACGACCTGGGCTTTAGCTCTTTAGGTTTCCCTTATGTGAATGGTTAAATATGTATTCGTCTTCCATCTTCAATAATGTACCTACGTGATGTTTTAGCAAAATAAATTAATTTTAATTTGAATAAATTAACAAATAACTGTCATATATTTCCAAACAGGTTATTCTTTTGTGGGTTATACTTCGAGAGGTAAGTCTTTTAAAAGCTTTTATCGGGGAATGGGTGGTCGGGTCCCTGGTCAAAAGCTTGTATGGTGCGCAATTTTATTTGTTCTTGTGTTCCGGACTCTTTTTAGGGTTCCGAAGTCAAACTAGCTCAGAGATTCTTAGTACTTGGCATAGATATAAAAATTAGTCACGCCGACTTAACAACTTTTTCATTAAGTGATCTGTTTATGAAACATTAAGCTTTAAAGTGATTATTTATTTCAGCGCTCTCCGCCTTCCAACTCAAAAATGGTTGAGCGCATGGACGGATAAAAATTTGTCGCAAATTTAATGTTCTACAATTTTAGAACAGACGTTAATATCATTGGAGCCGTACAGGCGCCCCTGACCTTGGGGTTTTAAATGCAACGATCAATTCTTCTCGCTAAACTAAACTACGTTTTTTCTGCAACATTAAAAAATAGCTTAAGTTTAGATAACTAATTGATGTTAAACTCTAGTTGTAAAATCAGTGTATTAAATCAGGGCCATAAAATCACTAACTCATGGTACGGGGGCGACATTTCCTTGGTACGAGGGTTAAAGGAAAATGGAAAATTGGATCTCGTACATTGAAAATTACATTTAATTTGTATGAAAAAATTAAAACTTAAGTTGGACATATTTTTAACAACTTACACAACAAAAGAAGTTCAGTTTCAGGAGTAGAAACGATCCATGCATTTAAAGCCCCAATATCAGAGGCACCTGTAGAACGCTAGATAATCGCCAAAAACCGTGACATTTGACCTTGAATAAGTTACGACGCAGACACGAGATTTATGTGACTTGTGACAACTTTTAGAACGCCGAAATGAAGGTGTATACGAGTTTCCAGCTTATTATCTCTAATTCCGAGGTCCCTAATTTGACTGGGCAATTAACGATATGGGGAGAACGGTCGGGTCCAGACAAACATGAAAAAAATGACCTTAGTAAAAGTGTCACTATTATCGAGATATTTCAACAATTCCGATATTTTTTTTAATGTACGCCCAAAACGAGGTGGAAACATGTAGTGCTGAAACACATGCAAGAGTGTTTGGCACCCGAGGACGATGTCGAGGACAGAGCGAAGTGGTGATGAAAGATCAGGGCAGCTGACCCCACCACCGCGTGGGAATAATAATAGCTAGGAAAAGAGAGAGAGAGAGTACACTCGCACTGCGTTCTTGAGTTGTGGTATTCGGAATTTATTATTTTTTAAATTTGTTTACATCTTAAAACAATCTTGAATAGTTGTGTTATGACCTAGAACGGAATTTTCATAGCAAAAATTAAACATCAAGAGGGATTGGCCATTGTGTTTTATCGACTATCGATGATTAATCATCACTTAGCACGACATGTTTTAGATAGTGAAATTAGACCTTTAATGGGGGAGACCTTTGCCCTGCAGTAGGATACTAAAAAAATAGACCTATGTGTATGAATAAAGGTTAACAAAATAAAAAAATAGTAAAACAGTAAATAGTTTTATTTTTTACAATTTAAATGTAAAACCAAAACGGAAATGTTAAACAGTATAACTGACGGCAGACTAAACTTCATTTCAAATAACAGAATCGAAATCTATATCTGTACTAATTATATTTTCTTCATCTTGTCTGTAGTAATAAAGAATAATATAATATAAAGAATCGTATTATTTTCTCTAACATTGTCATCATTATAAATTAAACTGGTCCTGTTTTCATTGTACGTAGATCCATTTATACGATGAGAAAGAGCGTTCTACCTCAGTTGAAGTATCAGGAGCATATTTGTAGTACTCGATAACTGTTTTGGTGGTATTCACTTTTTGCTATAAAATCGGCATAATCGCGAATTTTGTCATAGTCCGGAATACTATCTAGTAAAATCGATAACTGGAATAGTCGATAAAACATAATCGTCAATCCCCCTTGACGTTTGAATTTTGTTATGAAAATTCCGCCCCTACCTAGAGATATAGGAACAATTAAAATGTAACTATTGTAGTTTTATATTTTCTATAATTTAAATTTTTGGTTTTTTACTTAACTTTGGTCATACTTTGACCTCCTGTTGAAAAATGATTAGGTACATGACCGGTCGTTAGCTCATTAGCAAAAAAACATGCTTATTTAATAGAAATTTAAAAATGTTTCAAAACTATCTATCTCCAATTTTTTTTAAGTTTTAGGTTTGAGCTATAACTTTTACCGGCCTCTTTATTTGAATAAAAAATAAATATACAGGCCGCAAACTTTTCCAACGCCACCAAATAGAAATTCGAAATGTTAAGATAATGTTCCTTGTCATTTGTTTATTTTCACAGTGGAACCCAATCTTACAGTTTATTTGTGTGTGGTTAAGTTCATTTTGGGATGTGCGATTTATTTTCATTGTTTCTCCGGAGAGTTAAAATTTTAATTAAATATAATAAACTATAATATTTACATTTCAATGTTTTTTTACACCTCATAACAAGATTAAGATTGTATTATTCAAGATTGTTTTGAGATAAAAACAAATGTTAAAAAAATAAAAATTCCGAATACCTCTAATCAAAAACATACAGCGTTTAAAAAAAAAAAAAACAGAAATGTCGAAATATCTCGAAAATGGTGACACTTTTACTAAGGTAATTTTTTCGTGTTCGAAGGTGACCAGCTTGACTATTGCCTAACGCACTCGCAATCGCAATCGACTCCAAAGCGGAGCTATAGTTTTCACTTTTGTATGCAGACTCGCCTTTGGACTGTCAAAATGAAAACGATTGCGATTGCAAGTGTAATAGGCCTGCCGACCACCTACCTCCCCTTTTGAATGTTGTTCGTTGTCGTGGTACTTGCGGGACACCTATATGCAGATATCATGTAAGTCACACAAACAAATGCTGGCCAAAAACTCGTGCAGTTTCCGAGGCGACGCAGTACTGGAGTGGTGAGGTTACTTCAAAATTAGCGCAGGAAGTAACATTTTAGTTAAAATTGCTTTTATAACTATATTATATGACGCTCTCCCGCTAAGTAAGCGAAAGTTACACTCGCTTTTAGAGTGAAATTGGAGGAGACAGGATCGTCAACAATGCATCTTAAGGCGTGATTGCCGAATCACGTGCCCACTGTTTAGTTTGAAGTTATATGGAATGTTAACCCGCGCCAGAGAGCCGGGCGCGCGACCTGCGTTTGATTCGGTTGGTCAGCACTCCATATACTTAATTCATTCTAAACAAAGGGTCGAATCACGGTTGCTGACATGAGGAATCATGACTTAATTTTTTTTTTTAATCCGGTACTTACTTATCGCTATCACATCTAACGTATCTACACATACTTGTTTATCAAAAGTATTTCTTGAAAACATAAAGTAAGCCGGTGACTGGATAAATAAGTTACACATAGGTACTGTACAATAAATGATGTTCAGCATCGGCCAACATAGCATAGTTTATGTGACTTACTTTATCTACGAGTATGATTCATTTTGTCACACACAATACAATACAATGATATGATGTTTAATAATGTGTTACAATATGCTACAGTTGTGTTAATGAGAGTCAAAGATCTTATAATTAAATCACAATAACAATAAAGCATCAAGCATCAAACATCAAAAGCATATTAACGTACATGCAAAGCACTGGCCACTACGCTCTACATGCACACCAGCCAAGTTCCAACGTGAAAAGATAAAAGGAAGTAAAAGTACCTACCAGCTCACTGGACTCTCGTCCTAAGCCCTTAATGTGCCGCGCAGTACTCTGCTCGACACCATATCGCGATGTGACGCAGAACCGTGCATTATGCAGTGATTGTTGTAAACACTTATAAAGACGCGCAAATAGGAAAACTAGTGACGACCTATTCAGCCAAGTAAACAAGCAAAATATAAATCTATCAATTTGCAAGTCACGGAAAATTTATCCGCCGTTTTGTATTAGATAATATGGTTTTCCATCAGTGCCCTGAGCGGCGGCCGGCGCCCAGGCGGCGCCTACTCCCGCTAACTATAACTCTAGCAATGACTTTGTATTCAACTACCGAGCCAAGTGTCATAAAATCATCGGATTACGATCTTACGGGACTTACTTTGCAATTTTAGCGCGTATTATTCTCAATTATTGTTCCTACGGCGACACGATACACGGAGCACCAAGAGTGCTGAGGACGAATGAAAGGAAATTATTTACAAGTCCGGCAGGCAGTGCTGGCTCATCAAAACCCCCTGTAACCCGAGCGGCGCTGCAGGGCTTCGCCGAGCGCCGCGCGTAACCGACACTTCTAGTATAACGCGACGCCCAGCGGGCCGTGAGATATCAAACATTCTACTCAATAGGTAAAACAACTTTTATATAGGACTTACTTATGTAACGCAGGTGCACTTAGAAATATTTTGGAAATTGTATACTCTAAGAGACTTAAATATGGGATACACGTTTAAACGCAAAGAAGTCGAAAAGTCGGATGCTTCCTGAGATGATATTCCACGGCTAGTTTACAAATAAAATAGGAAAATCAAATGAACAAATAGATTATTAGAATTAACACCTACTTACAGCAAGTGGCGACCGCGACACAGATAAACAAACATAAGTGTGAAATGAAGCATGGCCTACGGAGTTACTCGCACATGGCATCAGTGAGTGAGCCGCCGCAGACCGTGAGAGGATGAGACCGATGGTGATGTACCGTGTCGCTGTCCGCCGCGCAGCTCGGGGCACTGCGGCTAATTGCCGCGCTATCGGCGACCAGATAACGGCTATCGCCCGATACCGGCGCCGCGGGGAACACCGCGACCACTCTAACGGCCGCTAGGACATACGGCTCTATTACAATTTTCGATACTTTTAGGGGTTTGGAACATAATAGCGACTCAAGATTAAGTTACCTACAAGTACAGGTTCCTAAGTAAATTTTCCGTCATGACATTTCATGAAACTTGTCACGCAAAATAAAATAAGCTGCTTATTCGCTTACCACCAGGTAGGTCGTACGGTAGTTGCTACAACGAGCTACTAAAAACAGACAAATACCTGTGCGATATTTAACTAATCAGTTTTTCTAGTATCTTGCAAAGACATGAAACTTGAAAAAAGAACAAAAATATAAAATATAAAGGTCTGCACAACTTTATTAATACTACACACAACATAAAGCTCGGTTAGATCATGCACACAAAAGCACAAAAGCACCGCAGGATCATACACACAAACATTCAATTTAATATCTTACGTACGTAAGTACTTACTGCAAGTAACGTACGTATTAAAGGTAACTAACTACTAAATTGGAAATTATTTGCTCATCAGGGGTCGGGGGCCGACCAACTGATGCCAAAAAGGCACGAGGATTCGAGATTGACTCGATAGAGTTTAACAGACACAACAAAGTTTTACAACAGGATTCTTTAATAATTACTAAACAATGGGTTTAACCATCAAATATAAAACGATGTCAGAACATGAATATCTGTGTATATGACCCCTCTGAACATTCGTATCGTGGCAGGGGTCGCAAGCGGTTGTAAGTACATCGCGCAGCCTACCGAGGGTCCGCCGCCGCCGGCCGCTCCGGGTTAGGGTTAGAGGATCCAGGTCGTTAGTCAGTGCTTCACAGGGGCAGGTGCTGTTTCAGAGAAACCGTTTTTGTCGCAGGCGTTTTTATAAAAGGGTTCAGTATTACACATAAGCCAGATATTGCTGTTTGAAAAAAAAACTGGTATGGTCTAAAATAAAAGCACCCTTTTAATTTTTAATATCGATACATGTGTTCATTTCATCTTCAAAAGTGCCACAATTTTTTGATTGGCCTCCTGTCCCTTTTGTAAAACGCCGACACCACGCCATCTGTGTCCCATAGTGCATAATTCACAGATTGGCGAGTTGATGCAATTTTGTTTAGTTGCACGCGGTTTAACGACATTGCAGGAGCGCTACAAATGAGTTAAACCCACATGATTTTGTCCGAATCCCAGATCGCTAAATTAGTGCTGTTGTCTACTTCGTTTTTTATCAGATTACAATAGTTTACCTCTTACACACGTTTTCGCCTTAAATAAAGAAAATGGAAATACAATTGTTTCTTTTATAAATAACTAATGACAAGAAATATAATATTTTCAGCGTTTTCTGAGTAATTCAAGAAATCATGTGCAAATTTGACCGTTATTAATCTAATTATGATAAAACTCGAAATATAGCTAATAGAGACGTAATAATCTAGCGCTGAGAATAAACGGGGCCACAGGAGCGGCACAGATTAGCTTCGTAGCGTTAGATCTACGGGTTAGTATCACCACAGCACCACTATTATTTTATTACCAAGATCCAGTCATTCTTTGAACGTAGAGGTGACAGCGTCCGAATAGCCAATGAAGAAGGAATGAAGGTTTCGTTCAATTTTGAAATAAGGCATTTTCGTAAGTATGACACCGCTACATTCAACCGCCGCTGGCACATAGTATTTTATCCCACCGCAATAATGTAAATGTACAGGTTAGGACCCATTGAGTGTGGGGTGACGGTGTGTGGGGTGTAGGCGTTTGGGGTGTAGGTGTTTGGGGTGTAGGGGTGTGGGGTGTAGGTGTGTTATAGTATTTACTTACATTTTAAGGCCTTATCTTTATTTTTTAACAATAAATTTAAATGTAAATAATCTTTTAATTGCTTATTCATATTAATTGTAATTAAATATTTTATTAAATTCTTTTTCATTCAGCGCATGAGAAAATAATGTAGGGTATGTTGGTGTCTTACTTACATGACCCGTTACTTTAGCTCATGACGCGATAAGGCTTTCTAACATTTCTTTGTTCGCCCTACTAATATTCAAAATTAACCGAAAAGGGCGAAAAAGTTTATAAATAGGCCGCGCTCATTTGACTCGCCCTCTTTACCGCCTCAACAACTACGGAAACATCTTGCATCTAAGCTGTTTAATAACTAAGTATTTAATATCAGTGCCTTTTCTTATAAATTTTAACTCTGTTCCGGTAGTTCTTGCCACCGCCAATAATTAAATTAGTAGCTATTCCCTCGGGGCTTCACCCCTCAACGGAGCCGGCAAGGACTATCCCAATGCTGGACACCAGACTCATACAGCCAATGCTTGGGATTTTATAGGGTCCACGGCTTGGGGTACCTACGTCCACGGCTTGGGGTACCTACGTCCACGGCTGGGACTACCTACGTCCAGTTTGGAGTATTCCACGTTTTGGAGTATTCCAAGGCTGGGTGTACCTACTGCTCCGCTAGGGGCTTGAAGCATAACACGGATCGGGTTCTACGCCTGACTACTCCTCTAATTGGCCGGTGCGGCCTCTACCTACGCGACCAGGATCGTCGAGTGGGTTCCGGTGCTACACACCGGGTACTACCCCGACGCCAGGGTCCTGTCGTCGCACACCGTCGGGATGCCGTCGGTTTCTTCGCCGCCGCTCCGCGCCACTTAACTGCGAGGGAAGTGCTTGCTCGCTTCGCAGAACTAGACCACCCCCTACGAACCTACTACCCTCTTCTGTTTACACTTCCGGCGTACTTTCAATAAATTCTTTAAACTTCTCCTGAGTTTTTACTTGCGGTAGGACGTGACAACTCAAGCTTCAAGAAGTGAACAAACTAAACTAAGTTACTTCCTCCAAAAGTATACAATGAATATGTCAGTCATTCTCCAACTCTAATGGCCTGTTAAACTGGTAGTTAAACTAACTAATAGTCAAAAAACGTTACTAATGGTTAAAATCTTGAGAAATGTGTCAAATTTTCCATTCCTTTTTCGAATTGTAACAATGAGTTAGTTTAACTACTGATCAAACAACAGGGCCTAAGAAGTTAATAGTCTAAGTCAGGCTTTCCGCCGAGGCTCCATTTGGGCTGATGCCTGACGTGGACTAACATGCCTCGTTTGTGTTGGAAGTAGGCCTGTCTTCTCCATCTCCACGTCCCTGACAGTACTGAGACGGTCTACACTTCTCTACGAGGGTACTGCGTGCTACTGCTGTACCTCCACTGCTCTTCGAAGGTTCCTCGTATCGCTGCAGTACTACGTCCCCTCCTCGAGGGTACCTTGAGCCGTACCCCATCTTCACCGCTACTGCTGTAGCACCATTTCTTCACAAGAGTTCCTCGTGCTGCGGCTGTACCCCAACTCCTCCACCTTCAGCTCCACTACATTTTTACTTACTTACTATCGTCCCACGCCATTCATCTCATTGCTCACCATCACCTTTTATATATCATACTTTTTATAAAACATTTGTATATACTTTGTTTATCTTCTGTAAATACTTTGTTTATCGTTTGTAAATACTTTGTTTATCTTTTGTAAATATACTCTTTTCCACTGTTATTTTTATTAAATTGTCGCTACACGACAGTGTGGGGTGTAGGTGTGCGGGGTGTAGGTGTGTGGGGTGTAGGTGTGTGGGGTATAGGTGTTTGGGGTGTATGTGTGGGGGTATAGGTTTTAATGGTGTAGGTGTGTGGGTTGTAGATATTTGGGGTGTAGGTTATTAGAGTGTAGGTGAGTGGGGTGTAGGTGTAGGGGGTATAGGTGTGTGGGGTGTGGGTGTTCGGGGTTTAGTTGTGTTGGGTGTAGGCGTGTGTTATGCACTGACCGGTGTAGACGACGGCGTAGGCGGTGTCGGTGAACTTGTCGGGCGCGGTGAAGGCGCGCAGCTTCACGTAGTAGGCGGCGCCGGGCCGCAGCGGGCCGTTGCAGTACGCGCGCCCGCCCGCCTCGCAGCGCTCCGAGCCGATCGTGAACTCCTCCACGCCGCCGCCGTGGAACGGGTAGTACGGCTCCGTCACCTACACACACACACACACACACATGGCAATTCTTGTTTATTGCAATTAGAATATACCCAAAACATTCTGCTAGATTTTCAATTTTAAATCGAAGGTAGCCTTATAAGAAACTAATTTAATAAATGTTATGATTAAAAGTAAAACAATTATTCAAAATAATTTATTCAAAACTTTATTGCTCATATGTACTATATGGTACCACAAAACTTCCAGACTCCTATTACAAATAATTATTGTTTTCATCACACTTGCACGTAAACAGTATCTAAATATACAGGTTAACTTGGCCGTAATGCCCCATATAAAACCTTCGAGCTTTTTTTTCTCATGAAACCCTAGGTCGGTAAGTTTTTTTTTTTTAAATATTATTCTTGGACTCAAACTATCGCAATACGTCAGGACCCCAATTCTTATGCCATTCGATATGAAGTTTCATTCGGGATGAAATGTCAGTTGCATACAATTTTCTAAAAATGTCGCATATAAACTATTGATCTCGACTGTCACTAGAATTGGACTCCTGAACACGTTTGAGATTATCTGTGGTAAGTCATAGAAAATGATGTAGTTTGCCGCTAATTTATAAATACTGATTATAAACTGTGTGATTCCAAAATAATAATTAAAAGGGTGTCTTTGTGCACATATTAAAATTTATATATCAATAAAAAACGTGTCGTCGTCAGAAGAAATGGATAATGCGACTCCGCCGGACATCGCCAACGCGGTTAAAATTATTAGTGAGAATCGTAAGTTAAAAATATGATCTTTTTAACCGACTTCAAAAAAGGAGGAGGTTATACGTTATGTATTTTTTTTTTATGTATGTTCACCGATTACTCCGTCAATTGTCGACCGAATTCAATTTTTTTTTTTGGTTTGATAGAGTATACTTTCGAGGTGGTCCCATTGTCACTAAATCTGAATCTGATGAGAGGATCCGTGAGGAATTGAGGGAACTCCTCAAATATTGTAGGCAAACATATAGCGATTTTAGTATTTTTAGTAACAAGTCCAGCATTTGCATTCAGAAAGTATCATTTGGTGAAGTGGAACTGATGATGAAGACCACAGATGGCCACCGGAACTGCTTAACGGTACCGATTTCAAGGGTGGCGATATGATATCTCGATTAAGATAGTTGAGCGACTACAACGAAGAATATTTACTTGTTAACCGACTTCAAAAAAGGAGGTTATTGAAATATGACTATGACTTTCCCGCGGCGTTGCTTGCGGCGCGCTTGAAATAACTTAAAGTTTCATATCAACTAAGAAGTGGGACTACGTGACAGCGTATTATGATCACTGAAAAGTATAAAATAAAATAAATGTTTTAAAAAACAAAAAACCGCCTGAAAAATTTTAAAGAAGTTTTTAAAAGTGTATCAAATAGACTTTTTTTTTATAGAAATTGCGTTCATAAACAAAATAAATTGCCCAAACGCTTAATAAATGTTATAGCTTAAACTATATTTTATTCAAATTGAATTTACTACGTTTAAATTTGTGATTTTATTTAATGCTTTATGCAGTCATACGTCAAATCGTACATTTTTGTTCTTTTTTTCAGGGAAATGTTGAGACTGTTTAATGTTATTAACAATTGTGTTAAATTTCCTCACATCTTGGAGAAAAGCACTATACAAGCCTCGACCGGGAAGGGCGGTTGCTGGACTCGTATAAATCGGGCTGACTCTACTCGTCCCGCAACGGCCTATTTCCCGGTCTGTGCAGTAATGTACTATTGTCACGCTTTCACAACAAAACTACTGAAATTATTTTAGTAAAATTTGTTTTAGAAATAGCTTAAACTCCAAGGTTCGATGGACATTATAATGGTGTTTAACGCTAGCACTGACCTGGTAGGGCGGCCACACGGGCAGGCGCTGCACGTCGCGCCAGCCGGGCAGGCGCGGCAGCGAGTCGTTACGCGGCTCCTGCGCCACAACCAGCGCGTACGCCGTCACGTTGCCGTTGGCCGAGCTGCACACACACACACGCATTAACCCCCGTCCTCAGTCAGAGCAGGTGGAAGTGCTATTGGCTCGAAGGAAGGATTTAAATCCATGGATATTATATGCAATCGCAATATTACAAATGCATTGCCAATCCTGGAGAGTAAGATGGAACGCCGCAATGCTAGTAGTTATGGGAATACTGCTGCATGGCGATAGGTTAGCAAGTAAGACTATGACAAGGTTGACAAGGATCCGAGAAGCTCTTTTAAGCTGAGCACGGCTCCGGTGTTACCTGAAATAGTCCTGCCGGAAGCGCACGGCGACGGTGGCGGGAGTGGCGCGGACAGCGGCGCGGCGATGGCGAGGTGCTGCGCCCAGCGCGCGGCTAAGCCCGGCCCGGCGCCCGTCACGGCCACAGCCGGAACGACGAGGTGAGCACGGCCCCGAGTTACCTGAAGTAGTCCTGCCGGAAGCGCACGGCGACGGTGGTGGGCGTGGCGCGCACGGCGGCGGGCAGCGCGTGCGGCGGCGGGCGCGGCGGCGCGGCGATGGCGAGGTGCTGCGCCCAGCGCGCGGCTAAGCCCGGCCCGGCGCCCGTCACGGCCCACAGCCGGAACGCGTACGTCTCGCCCGGCGTCAGCCCCGACACCACGCCGCTGCGCGCTGCAACACCAAAATGTTCACTCCGTGCCCAGTTCGAGAGGATAATGGATCGACACATCCATACCAATCTTCACTGCTAAAATCCTGCAAACCTGCTCCGAAAAGTGGGATCGCCAGAGCAGACCTGCCCCTTGGCCGGCTCGCTCACCCGACTTAACCCGCTTGATTTTTTCATTTACAACATAGATGACAAAGAAAAACTAATGAGCCAGAAAAGCAGAAATTAGGCGAAGTGCATGTGTCTACGTTTATCAGTTCACATATTGAATATGTAAAAGAAATCATTAAATATTAACCAAATTTAACAGGATTGACAAAATAACACACTTTATATATTTTGCTTAAATAGCCTGTAAAAAAAATGCTTTGGTAAGTCCATGATTCAGCTACGCCTCGTATTCTTGCTACTCAATCTAATTGTATACTAGCGACCCGCCCTCGTTTTGGTGAAAACCGCATCCAAATCCGTTACGTGGTTTGGGAGTCGGCGGGCGCAGACCGACGCGGAAAGCGATTTGGTTTTTCAATCACAAAAACATTTTCGTGACAAGCTTATGTTGCCAACTGTAGTTTTTTTTAAAGTTATTATCTGCTTATCAAGACGCAATGAGTACCTAGCACGGTGGGTCTACGTTAAATATAGCGGAGATCCAATCGCCACCTTCCGACTCGATCATCAGATCAGCGCCTCTATCCTAGGCGGTAAAATCCAAATTATATTTGACCCCACCAGAGGTCCCCAAACTTTTTTGTCTCGTAGACCACTTGGCAATTTTTACGGCTTTGGGTAGACCCCAGCTTACTTATTATAAAAAATCTTCGGGTTCTTTTGCTCGGATAAAATGGGAGGTCTAGTCGCCTAAAAATTGACACAGGCAACAATTACAATTTAGTGGGGAACAATTTTTTTTACAAAATAAAAACTTAGACGCTAAGTAAGTAGGTACCTACTATCTGTGTACGAATATGGATTATTCCATTAATGGAAAGCCATAATTAAAGTCACAACTTGCTTAAATGGGGTCCACGATTTCATCTCATGGACCCCCATTTTTTATTTCCACTCACATGGACCCAATACAGGTCGTCGTCGACCCCTGGGGGTCGATATAGACTTTGGGGATCACTGTGTTATGGTAATTCTATTTGACTCGGCCGCCATTACTGTCAAGTAAGTAAATAAGAGCTATTAAAACGTTGACAATACGATAAGAGGTCAAAAACGATCTGGTTTTTATCGTGTTGAATAGAGGCCCTGCTATTAGATACCATTAATTGCATCGTCATCGGGTTTACACACGTGGCCCAAATTTCAGTCCATTGCATTAACGGGAACTGATTCAAAATTGACTAGTAAATTTTGACGGACAACTTAGAAACATACATACGAACAGGGCAAGTTAAATAAAAAGCGTTACAAAGAATGCCTGAAAAGAATGTTATTGATTTTGGCTGTGATCTAAGATATGGCTTTATGCACTTATCCCACCGCCGACGACGAGCGGGAAGGAGTAGAGCCAGCGATCAACTATTAATATACGTGTCTCTTTTTAACCAACTTCAAAAAGGAGGAGGTTTTACGTTCCACTGTATGTACTTTTTTTTTTTCTATGTATGTACACCGATTACTCCGTCAATTGTGGACCGATTTTAAAAATTCTTTTTTGGTTTGATAGAGTATACTTGTGGTCCCATTGTCACCGAATCTGTATCTGATGAGGAACCGAGGGAACTCCTCACATATTGTGGGTAAACATATAGCGATTTTAGTATTTTTAGTAACAAGTCCAGCATTTACATTCAGAAAGTATCATTTGGTGAAGGGGAATTGATGATGAAGACCACAGATGGCCACCGGAACTCCTCAACGGTACCGATTTAAAGGGTGGCGATAAGATATCTCGATTAAGATAGTTGAGAGACTACAACGAAGAATATTTACTTGATGAAATATGACTATGACTTTCCCGCGGCGTTGCTTGCGGCGCGATTGAAATAACTTAAAGTTTCATCTCAACTAAGAAGTGGGACTACGTAACAGCGTGTTATGATCACTAAAAAGTATAAAATAAAATAAACGTTTGGTTCCGACGAAGTAGTGAAGAGATAGATCTCGCTGGCAGTGCGAACAGCCAGCGATCAACTATTGATATATTTGTCTTTCATTTTTTGACACGGGATCTATATCGGGCTAGTATCATCTTGTTAAAACAGCAAGTAGTAGTAGCAAGTGGTTTAAAACGCAGCTTGTTTTATGTAGCAAGCGGTCTACAACATAACTGGTCTAATTAGCAAGTGGTCTAAAAGGGTCCGTAGCATAATTTCGAAAATCAAATTTCCTAAGTACGTAATTCCTAAAGACAAAACTTCGAATATCAAAATGTCTAACGTACGAAATTCCTAAAGATGCATGGCCTACGTTTAATTAACCTATTTTTATAATGTATAAAGTACTATACTGCTAGTGCATGAAAATACTAACGACATTTTTCCTACGTCCAGTTGATCTAAGTTTAAAATGTATAAAGTGCAAAATTTCGAACGACATTTTTCCTACGTCCAGTAGACCTAAGTTGAAAATGTATAAAGTGCAAAATTTCGAACGAATTTTTAAATTCAAATGTCACAATGACAGATAAGGATAACACCGTTACTCAACGTTTATTGGTAAGGGGGTGAAAGTTTAAAATACTTGTGTATTATGTTTTTTTGTCAACCATACTTTGCTACCAATACAGCACGTTGATAACGATCACTATTAATAAGGTATACCAAAAACATTAAATTCTGATATGCAAGCAAATAATGGGCGTACACAACATTCATAATTAATTAGCCGATAATGCAAACAAAAAGAAGAAGAATTGTCACTAGGCTTTTTGTACGTAGCTATTTTGAGCACTAGAAATATTGTGTTTCAAAGTATTGTCATTAGGCATTTTGTATGTAGCTATTTTGAGCACTAGAAATATTGTGTTTCAAAGTAGTGTCATTAGGCATTTTGTATGTAGCTATTTTGAGCACTAGAAATATTGAGTTTCTAAGTATTGTCATTAGGCATTTTGTATGTAGCTATTTTGAGCACTAGAAATATTGAGTTTCTAAGTATTGTCATTAGGCATTTTGCATGTAGCTATTTTGAGCACTATAAATATTGTGTTTCAAAGTATTGTCATTAGGCATTTTGTATGTAGCTATTTTGAGCACTAGAAATATTGAGTTTCTAAGTATTGTCATTAGGCATTTTGTACAAAGGAATATTGATAGTCAAAAATCAGATCATTCGACCAAAAGTGTATTAGGTAATGCATCTTTAGGAATTTCGTACATAAGACATTTTGATATTCGAAGTTTAGTCCTTAGGAATATCGTACTTAGGAAATTTGATTTTCGAAATTATGCTATGGACCCGTTTAAAACGCAGCTGGTCTATGTAGCAAGCGGTCCAAGTTCGCAACTGCACTATGTATTTTCAAAATTCCTCTCTTATACAACAAGTTGACGGGTTGACAACTATTTCTGGTCGGTTTGCCCTTCCGGTATCTGAATATACCTAACGAACCTAACCTACCTTGCGTTTTAGAATATATGATACTAACCCTCTATATATTTTGTTTGTTTCTTGAGCGAGAAGATAGTCGCTAGCTAATTGCTTCCTCGCCGGCAGTGGGACAATAGCCTTTGTGCCGGTAGGCACGTTTCGTAATTGTTATCAATTCACGTATTGATGAATTGCATTTAGATAAGATATTATCTGTACGTGTATCTAGTGCACATTAGTTAGTACTGTAGTAAGTTAACATTGTATATATACGCATGTGTAATTGTAATTAAATGAGATTGAAACTGACTGACAAAGTGGTTACTCTCTCACCCCCCATCAACATGGATACCTCCGGTAAAGTGGTGACCCCGACAAAGAACACTATCCCGTCTGAACAATGATCGCCGCTACCCTGCCTGACGACCCACCAATAGGGGGTAACCACCGGTACAGTGGTGACCCCGAAGAAGAACACCATCCCGACAAGTAACATTAACGCCGTTGTCCTGCCGCAAGAAGAAGAAATCAATACAAGAAGCAGGAGCAAAATTAAGCCAGCAAGTTAGAAGGTATCAAGGAGCGCAAATTATTAATTTACTGCAATGTCGCCCCCGAAAACTGTCGCAGGTACGAGTACAGGTTCGTTGGAGCGTTGGATATCAGCTGTTAACAGTCAACAAAACAAAACAGATGATTTTACAAACTGTTTGGCTCACGTCGCGTCACAACTGGCAAGAATGCAATTTGACATAAATGAGCTACGGCACGAGCGCCGGCGCAGCGGTATGCAGAATGTGACTAGTAGGCGTTCTTCGTAAATCAAGGTCAAGTTCGAGAGGAAACTAGCAATTAGAACAAAGTATGGTAATTATTATTTTGTTTTTGTAAATATTTATTCGGTTGACTGTGTAATAGTTTCGATTTCAGAAGTTTTTGTTTTACCTTCATGCAATGCCGTGAAGATGTTTAATATCTCAAATGACAGTTTATTCTTAGGTTATCGGTCAATGAGCCAAGAATGTCGCCAACTGAGAAAAGTTTGTGCTTTCATGCAGGGGCCATGAAGATGGTTAATATCTCCAATACGAATTAATTCTTAGGTTATCGTTAAATGAGCCAAGAATTTCGTAGAAATTGAAAAGAAGTATTGTGCCTTCATGCAACGGTCATGAAGAAGTATGTTTACCTCTAACTAATGCGAATTGATTTCTTAGGTTATCAGACAATGAGCCACGAAATTCGCTAACTGAGGAAACACTTGCTACCCCACGCCAATTACCGACAAAGAGTCGATGAATTTTTGGTGTAAATTATTATTTTAATGAAACATATTGCCCATAACGGAACACTTTACACAGTCATACCATCGAAAATATTTCAGTAGGAACTTATTGTACTGGAGAATATCCTTTTAATTTGTATTTATTTTCTCTTGGGGGGAGTACTGTGCCGGTAGGCACGTTTCGTAATTGTTATCAATTCACGTATTGATGAATTGCATTTAGATAAGATATTATCTGTACGTGTATCTAGTGCACATTAGTTAGTACTGTAGTAAGTTAACATTGTATATATACGCATGTGTAATTGTAATTAAATGAGATTGAAACTGACTGACAAAGTGGTTACTCTCTCACCCCCCATCAACATAAATAAATATCTAATCTCTATCATAAATATCTTGAACTAATTATAGCATTACCTCAATTTTATTTATCTATACGAGGTCTGTTCATTCTTACTTGTCTTATACACCGTGCCCGGGACGTACCCGAAGGATATTAACCATCTATTCTTGACCCTATTTGGAGTATATAATGTGGTATAACATGTAGTCCAATATCGCATAATTTCCGAGATTTTTATTATTTAATAAACAATTCCATAGTTAATTTAATTTGAACTCTGTCACCTTAACCTAAAGCATTATTTACTAAGAAAGATTCATGTTGTAAGTAGCAATAACATCAACGTACAACATAAATTAATTTAATCAATTTCTTAGTAAATAATGCTTTAAACAGGTATTTTAAACAAAATAAAGCAATCACAATCATTGGCCAACTGATGTCCATAATGTTTATTCAGTTTACTTTATTTACGATCAAAGAGCTGTTTTAGCCAAAAAAGGTTCATTTTGAGGTTAGAGAGTTGTTTACTAAATAAGACAAGTAAGAATGAACAGACCTTACACAAGAAGAAACTGACTAAAGTATAGTTCATATAGAATTGGTACGGAACGAAAGTCTCGTAATTTTTAAGTTATTAATAAAACAAAGTAACTTTGGTAAAAATTAAAAAGAAGATATATATTTTTATTAGATTAAAACTAAAAATATTTATTTTTCTTCATTATGTAAAAAAAATCGCACTTTTGCCGTGATCGATTTCATCATCGTCTGAACAATACTTTTGTCCACTTTCTTGGCCTGTTGGTTCCACGTGGATCGTAATGAATCGATGTTTTGGACAACTCTACCGGTCTTGTTCAATTTTTTTTTCATAATTGCCCAGTAATTTTCGATTGGTCGAAACTGAGGGCAATTTGGGGGATTCAGCTCTTGGGGTATGTAATCCACCTTGTTTTTTGCATACCACTCCAAAACTTTTTTCGAATAGTGGCAGCTGGCTAAATCGGGCCAAAATTTTACTGGGCTGTCGTGGTTTTTTATGAAAGGTAAAACTCTTTTCTGCAGACACTCTTTGATGTATGTATTCGAATTCATAGTTGACGATGTAATGAAGGTTTGTGTCTTGAGACCGCAACTGCAGATTCCCTGCCATATCATCATTTTTTTTGCAAACTTTTCATGTTTGATGAACTTATATTTCTCAGCAACATTTCCTCTTGCGTCGGCCATATAATACTTAGTGCCCGGTAGTTGGTTAAAATCGAGTTTCACATACGTTTCGTCGTCCAATAACAAGCACCCGTTAAATTTTGTCAAAACTTGGTCATACAGTCGTCGAGCTCGAGTTCTGGCTTTCCGGTTCTGTTTGACGGTCCGATTTGGTTGTTTTATAGCTCTATAACTCTTATAGCCCGCTCGAAGGCGAATCCTTCTTACGGTACTGCGATTTCCCTTACATTTTCGGGCTAAGTCATAGTCAGATAGACCCGGATTTTGCTTAACTGACCTTATAACTTTCCTCTCCAGATTCTTGTCTTTGGTGCCAGACCATCGATTAGTTTGAGTCTTCCTCTCGAAAGATAAGGCCTCCTTATATCGTTTTATAACCCTGCACACAGTGGTTTTCGGAATTTTAAGGGACTTCGCGATCTTGGTTCCGGACCAATAAGGATTTTCTAGGTACTTGTTCACGATTAATTTCCTATTTTCGATTTCCATTGTAGAAAACTAAAAAAGAGCACAAAGCCAGCCCTAAAGTGTATTCAACATTGAAACGTCAAAGTCTTGTCATCAAATTGCGATAGTCAGTTTTTTTATCACGGTACGAAAAAGGTTTTTTATTTATCCATAACTATGTGCCAGTTCTATATGAACTATACTTTAGGCGGGCTGATCAATCAACGAAGTGCACCAAAAAGGCATTTTTGGAAAATAACTCAAAAAAAAAAAGGTTAAAATAGGGAGAGGGGGCGTTCTCTAGTAATTTTTAATTGTACGATAACCTTTTCAAGTGCATACAGATGCAGTGCAAAATAATTTTCCTTCGGGAAAACTCAGATCTCAATCGGAATACGATGGCACCCGAACTGACATTAATATGGAACTTTATTGTTTAGTGTCAAATGTCCAAGTGAAAAATGTTATTGTTTAATATAGAGATGTTACGACCACCTTCAGTAACTTTGAAAATACTCAGTTTTATTGTCATTAGTAAACAAAACATAATCTTCACTTCAAAACATAAAGTAGGTACAACAAAATAAAGCTTATTGGGAAATATTTACAAGAATAAAACTCAATACCTGCCTACTTAAAAACAGCATCTAATTACGGGGCTAGTATGAATTTTTTTAAGTCATTAGGGTCCCTCTCGCTCCTAAGTAAATAACCCGCGTGTGAGAGGGATGCAAACGACATGAAGGCTTTCATATTAGGCCCGTTAGTATACTTATAAATACAGTCACCGTCATAAATAAGTGATGATTTCTGTACCTTGACGCTTTTAAACATTTGACAATTTCGTATGACAATTCAAACACGACGTTAAAGTGACAAGGTTCATAAATGATAACTTCTTTATGCCGGTGACTGTGCTTAACATTAATATTTTACCTGCTGCATATTTGGGTCGATATTCTCAACATTTTTCATTTCACAATCTGAGTAACAGTCAGACATATCATCGTCAGACTCGTCAGTGCTTTCATTTACATTCATTACAATCCTATCAATGTGATCATCCATCGAGTGTTCCTGGGGATTATTGCTGAAGTGCGACAAACGTTTGTGCGATGAATCGTTTATGCGAAAGACGATTATGCGATGTATGATTGTGCGAAATGTCATTTGTGCGATGAATCGTTTATGCGAAAGAGGATTATGCGATGTATGATTGTGCGAAATGTCATTTGTGCGATGAATCGTTTATGCGAAAGACGATTATGCGATGTATGATTGTGCGAAATATCATTTGTGCGATGAATCGTTTATGTGAAAGACGATTATGCGATGTATGATTGTGCGAAATATCATTTGTGCGATGAATCGTTTATGCGAAAGACGATTATGCGATGTATGATTGTGCGAAATGTCATTTGTGCGATGAATCGTTTATGCGAAAGACGATTATGCGATGTACAACTGTTTTGAATTTCATTAAAGTGAAGTATGATTATGCGATGTATGACTGTTTCAAGTGTCATTTGTATGATTATGCGATAACGATTGTACAAAATATCGTTTACCTATTCTGTGTAAGTTTTTGCGACCTTACTTATGTTTCGTACTTTAGGTTGGTATATTTTAAATCAACGTGAAAAAAAAACCGGTCAAGTGCGAATCGGACTCGCGCACCGAGGGTTCCGTATTTAAGATAATATGCTTAGTAACCGCAAAAGAAAACGCTCATTTTGTTATGAACTTTATTTTATATGCAATAAGGTCCATTTTGACTAGCCTAAATTTTAATAGAGATTTTCAGTTTTTACCATTGTTAGTTCTCAAAAACTGTAAATAGTGAACACTTCATTTTATTTTTCCCATAATATATAAGTAATTATCTATACGTCAGGATTTTTTCAGATTTTTTGGTCCATAAAATTCGGAGGTAAGGTGGGGGAACGGTCATTTTTTGTACATTTTTGGCTATAAATAAAAAAGTACAAAACAGAAATTTAAAAAAAATAATAATTTTGAAATGTGCAGATTGAGCCCTTTCATATGACACCCCATTTGCTATAATCAAACAACTTTCATTTTCCCCCATTCAAGACCCCTTTTCAATTATTTACAAAATTAATTTCATATTTTTTTTACTAAATACAGATGCGGGCAAGCAAATTGTACAACTATGCCAAATTTAAAGTTGATAGCATTTGCAGTTGCTGAGAAAACCTGCTGTGACATACAGACAGACAGACAACGAAGTCTCGAAGGGTTCCTTTTGTACCATTTTGATACGGAACCCTAAAAATGAAATGTTGTCAATTATCCTTTGTGTACCTTAGTCCGGGCGGCGGCTGCAAATTACCTACCCCATCGAGTAACAGAAAAATATCGTCTTCCACGAAAAGAACACCTAAAATAGGTAAGAAAAAAAGTGGTCTTCCGGGGCTCAGCTTGGGGGGTAATACGGAATGAAAAGATATATGGTCCGCTTCTGACCATCATTTTACCTCATTTAGTAAATAAGCAAATAAATAAATAACAATTTAAATTTAACTGGAATATTGGAAAAGGTATTGCAGGCGGGGACAATCTTAAACAGTTTTATCTGCAGAGATGGGCACAATTTATTCGAATAACGAATAACGAATAAGAATAACCAAATTATTCGCGAATAACGAATTAAATTCTCAAATGATTATTCTTATTCGAAAATTATTTATTCCAATAAAAAATAATTTGTAATATTTTTATTCGAGAATAATTTATTCGTCGAATAATTTATTAGCGAATGATTTATTCTCGAATAAATTATGCACGAATGAATTATTCGACTACTTTTCGAATAACAAATAATTCATTAATTTATTAGAGAAAAATGGAGCAGGTAATTCAGTAAATAAAGATTATTCGTGGCAATTCATTCGACGAATAAATTATTCACAAATAAATTATTCGACGAATAATTTATTCGAATAATCACTCAATAATTTAATTCGTTATTCGCAAATAATTTGGTTATTCTTATTCGTTATTCGTCGTTCGAATAAACTTTGCCCATCTCTGCAGATAAAACTGTTTAAGATTCATAATTTACACGAAGAAACTGTGATAAATAAAAAAAACATGAATAAATATGATAATGGTGAAATAACTAGGCCTTTTAAACTAAAGCCTCAGCGAACGGCGTGCTAAATGTATGGGAGGGTTTTAAGTTAACATATGGGATATTTCTGGTTTTATATTTTTAAAAAAAGTTTTGCGATTTTACTCATTTGGTAACGTAATTTCGATATCAGTTTAAAGTTTTCTGATATCTGTTATATTTACGGAATAATCGCCTGGACACAACGATTACACCCTGTATATTGGTCTGCTGATGCGATTTACCCCACGGCTGTAAGATGGGTACCGAAGCTAATTGAGAGATCACGATAAATACGAACTTTTCCGATAAAGTACGAAGGAAAATCATTTTGCACTACATCTGTAACGTAGTTCGGGAACCTTCAATGAATAATGAAATGTGGTAATATAATACGCACCGTCGGGCGGGAAGGTGATGGTGGTGTTCCGGTCGGGCTGGCCCTGCGGCGCGTACTCGATGACGAACCGCTCCAGCACGCCGTTGGCCTCGTCGGGCGGCAGGTCCCAGGCGAAGGCCAGCTCGCTGGGCCGCGCGTCCGTCGGGTGGAAGGCGCGCGGCGCGGGCGGCGGCGCCTGGCGCGTGCGCACCACCAGCGACAGGCCCGCCGAGCGCGTCAGGATCGTGGCCGGCGTGCCCGAGCGCACCTCCAGCGTGAACGTGTACGTGGTGTGCGGCCGCAGCTCGTCCACGGCCAGCGCCAGCGCGGCCGTGCTGCGCGCCTCGAGCCGGTCGGCCGCGGCCAGGTACTGCAGCTCGAAGTCCTTGTAGTCGCCCGCCGGCCGCGCCCAGGCCAGCGCCACGCTGCGCGCGCCCACCTCGGTCGCGTTCAGCCACGCCACCGGCAGCGGGGACAGCCGCGTCTGCGCACACAACACACGTGAGCTACGGTCGACTCGCGGACGCGCGCGGCGCGGGAGCGGGCCGGACCTGGCGCTGCACGGGGTGCGAGGTGACGTTGCTGGAGACGGTCCACATGGTGAGGTTGTAGAGCCGGCCCGGCGTGAGCGCGGCGAACAGCAGGCGCTGCGGCGGCGCGCCGGCCGGCCGCGTCTCCTCGCGCGCCGGCTCCGCGCCGCCGTCCAGCCGGAACCGGTACGAGTCGAAGCGGGACGCGGTCGCCGGCGTCAGCGTGTACAGCACCTGCAACCGCCGCGTATACTACAGCCCCTGGGATATACGTTTGCAATATCCGATCATTTTTAAAATTCGTACAATATGAATAGTTCAGTTGAAAATTTCGAGCCGCAAACTAGAAAGAGCGGAGTGGCGTCTTCCATGGCGCCGCGTCAGATACAGTCGAGTTCATAAATATGTGTACACTTTAGTACCTTGTCACTTTAATCGCTGTGACAGTTCATATATGGCAGTTTAAACAAGACATTAAATAGACAAGGTACTAAAGTGTACACATATTTATGAACTCGACTGTACAAAGGTTTATTACAAGCTTTTATTTAACTTGCACTGTTTGCGTTTTTGTTTGTTGTTCCCGTCATGGACCACGTACGTAAACCCGATGACAATGTAATATTATGGTATCTTAGAGCTGGGGCTCGTTTATCAAAAGCTAGTCACTTGTAATGCAAGTGGAAGACTCTTTTTAATACATATTTTTGGGTAGAGATTTCCGCTGTAAAACAAGTTGCAAACGTTTGATAAACAGGCCCCTGATCTGACGATGGAATTGAAAGGTGGCGATAGGATTTTAACTATATTTAGCGTCGACCCGCCTCGTTGGGACTCATGAGTTTGGTATTGATAAGCAGATAAAGACCTTGAAAAAAAATGGTCGAAAAAATGAAATTTTTGTTAAAAACTTATTTATTAATTAGCTTTACGTACAACTAAGGTAACTAACGCGTATAAGCGTGACAAGATGTAAATTGTATCGAAAAAAGAGGAAGTCGGAGGAGGATTGTAATGCAGGGAAATTCCTGGAGTTCTAGTACTGCTGACGCGGCTCCGCACCGCGAACATACTCACTCGGTGTGTAACCTGTATTGTCGATTCTTCTTTAAGAGCCTGCCTAATTTATAATATCATTTTTACTATATATTTATTTTAAAACGCTCGAAGCCACTATTCATAGAGTACACTTATATTTATTTGCTCTACCTCAATGTTTCGTTTTCATAATGCTTTTCAAAATATCAGAAGTCTTAAGCGAGACATCATAAGTAAATCAATAATTTAAATTAATACTACAAACAAATCGTAGCTTTAAATTTATTCATAAAAAAAATATGTTTTTCGTTCCACACTCATTCTTTCACATTTATAAGAACATACGAGGGGTGATCCATAAGTTTTGAGAATCAGTAAGAACCATCTACATAATGATATTCTTTTAATGTGGACTATACCATGGCACTAATGAAACTTAAATTATATATTATTATTATATATAATATAGCTAAACAAAAAACATCTGTATTAACAATTTTACAAGACGGCAAAAAATAAGAGTTAGTTTTGTAATAAAAAGTAAAGTAAAATGAAACCTTGATTTATCATTATGATTTAAAGGATAAATAAGTTATCATTGCAGTCGATTTTTTTATCTCCAGCTCTGTCACCAAAATTTAGGGTGGTTTTTCAGCCTTTTCCAGAGTTATTGAGGCCTACAAATAAATACTGCGACATTAGTTTTTAGCAATTGAGTTCAAATAATCTAGGAGAGTTATATAACATTATTCTATCCCAATTATGGCAAAATAATAAAAATAAACAGAAGAAAAAGAATTACGAATTTTCGGCAGAAATTGTGCTTCAGAGCCTTCTAATTGATAATGGTGCTGCTCGTCGACCAAAGATCAGAACCGATAACCGCTCTCCCCGTTATTTAACCCTAACTTTCGACTACTACTTCTCATTCACTAATGTCATGGGGGCATAACACGTACAAATTATAATTCGTGCTTATAATTTGTACTAGATGGCACCACCGGTATCATCAGGAATATTATTTTCTTCATTTCCGTTAATCAAGGAAAAGTTAAGCTTTTATTAATCAGATATACCTTAATTTAAATGCAAACATCATTCTTTACATAAATTTAAGGCTTTATTTTAGAAACTAAGAATGGCATTTTTTTGCGGTACACTGAACGGCCATCATTAGCTATTGAACTTGCTACGTGATATTCATTAGATCCGCTAGATGGTGCTTATACGAGGGCGTTAGCGCCGACTTGTGTCGTCGCGGTCACTCCCGGTAGGTATAGATATTCAATGGAACAACATTTAATTAAAGCGTTTGTTATTTCTTATTCCAAAAATACGAAAGTTTATTTATTTTAACACCACAATAAATAACTTCCCAAGTATTTTTCACAAACAAAACTAAAAGTTATCTTTCTTACTCTCGTGTTTTTCGTATCTGTCCATCATTCATTAGGGAAACAAGTGAACATAATTGTAGTTTGTATAGCTATCTATATGCAACTGCGACTATTTTTAACCGACTTCAAAAAAAAAGGAGGTTCTCATCTCAATTTGTCCTGTATGTATGTATGTTCGCGATTATCTCGCGTTTGGCTGAACCGATTTTGATGTGGTTTTCATAAAAGTATTTGTTACACTAAGGAGGTTTTAGTTATTTAACCGACTTAAAAAAAGAAGTTTCTCAGTTTGAACTTTTTACAGAGTTGTCCGAGTTAAAAAAATATTTTTTGGTTTGATAGAGTATACTTCCGAGGTAATCCCATTGTCACCAATCATGAGTCTAAATCTGAATCTGATGAGGGGATCCGTGAGGAATTGATGGAGCTCCTCAAATATCATAGACATAGGTACATACAGCGATTTTAGTATTTTTAGTAACAAGTCCAGCATTTGCATTCAGCAAGTATCATTTGGTGAAGTGGAACTGATGATGAAGACCACAAATGGCCTCCTGAACTCCTCAACGGTAGGTACCTATTTCAAGGGTGGCGATAAGATACCTCGATTAAGATAGTTCAGCAATTGTAATTTGAATGTTTAATTGTTTAAATATGACTATGACTTTCCCGAGGCGTTGCTTGTTTAATTAAAGGCCCAGCCACACCGGATGCGTGCGCCTAGACGTGACGTGCGCTTGCGATTTACACTGCGTTGTATAGTGACATAGGTGGTCACATGTCACTATACAATCATATATAAAACATCATCACCATCACCATCACCATAACCATCAACATCATCATCATCAACATCATCATCATCATCATCATCATCATCATCATCAACATCATCATCATCATCATCATCATCATCAATTCATCACCATCATCACCATCATCGGCATCACCATCATCATCATCAATTCATCACCATAACCATCAACATCATCACCATCACAATCACCATCGTCATCATCATCATCATCATCTTGATCATCATCATCAACATCATCATCGTCATCATCATCATCATCATCATTTGATCATCATGATCAACATCATCACCATCGTCATCATCATCATCATCATCATCATCATCATCATCAACATCATCATCATCAATTCATCGCCATCATCATCATCATCGTCATCATCATCATCATCATCATGCTAATAAAATAGGATGCACATGTATAATCGATTGTGAAAAAATTGTAATCGATTAAGTATTGGCGGCCCGGGCGCGGACAGCTAGTAGGTTTATATTGGGATTTAAAAGCTAAAGAACCTAAGTGATGACGCGTCACGCGTCCATACAACATTGTACCAACAACTTTTATGAACACTATTAAAGTACGTACCTAAAAAAATACGGACGTGTTTCCTCGTCTTATCATGAGTCAAGAATGCAAATTGGCATGACACGTAAACTGCGTGCGTTTTTAGTGTAGGTATCTGTGTGCATGCGGTAACTCGTGTACCTACCTATAACGAACGAAATTGCCGACCTTGCATGCTTCATTCCTGTCTAGGGCAACGTTACGTCCTTTTTTTTAGGTCCGTGCACTAAATATATTTTATTTATACTCATCTAAAATAGTCAATAAAATTGTCCTAAATTTACATCTTACTTTTAAGTAGGTAGGTAACAATAAATGTAGGTAACTAACAATAAAAATGTTTAAGGACTTTTGACTGTCTAAATCGAAGTCATAGGTAGGTATTTGTAGGCAAATGTGACCACCTATGTCACTATACAACGCAGTGTAAATCGCATATATATATACATATATATATATATATATATATATATATATATATATATATATATATTTATTCTGTTCTTTCACTTACTAGTCTAACTACGGCGATGCGCATCGTTTGCAAATCACTAAGAAAGTGAATAAATAGATAGGCAAACAAAAGGTAGTTCACGCCAAAACTTGATCACAAGGACCCAATGTTTTTGCAAAAATATGCTTAAAGAATGTAGAATCAACGTTTAGTTTTATATGACGGCGCGCTGCGGCGGCGGCAATTCATAAAGCTTTGACAAAAATGCCATCTGTCGAACTGATTGCTAGGTTACGTGCCGTTCATAGCTTAGCAGACATGTCGATTGTGCTGCCACTGCTGGCGAAACCACAGAAACTTATAGTGTCGGCGGCTATAGACTTTAGGACGGCAACCATTTTCGATTCGCGACTGAGTATCTGTAGAGTATAGTAATCTGTGCTAATGTTCAAAAACAACTACATAAAAATGACGAGCTGGTGATGACATAGTGAAGGTACAAAATTTGGCCTTTTTGACCTCCGAAAGTAATAGTACATTATTGCCTAGGCATGGAAGTAGGCAATTGCGGGCTGAGTATTAGATTAAACGGACGAGCTTGCGAGTCCGTTTAAAAATACGAAGCCCGCAATTGCTGTTCCTGCCGAGGCAAATATAGTGCTTTTCTCAAAAATCGCAAGAAAAAATTTGTGTTAGTGTCAAATCTTCATCGCTTCAACTCATTTTTTGAATTGCATACAAACAGAAACTTCATGTGAAAAAACCATCACTCCTTACCGCCTTTTTGTTTATGACAAGGAGAAACGCAATTCTTGTTTAAAAAAAAACATAAGCTATTCCAGGCACAAATAAAAAAGTTATGTTTCGAGTAAAATTTGGATGTATAAGACTTGTGCCCTCATTTTATTATGGCCCATTTCACTTTTTAAAAAGTTACAAGCTAGATAGTAATGGAATTTGTATGCAACATTGCGGGCTTGTGTAGCGAGCACGCATGTTTTTTTTTTTTAAATTTGAGAACTGTCAGTAAACTATGTACTTCGCGTCTCAATATGTAGATAGGAATGTCAACATTTCCGGACATTTTTGAGAAAAATTACTTTTATAGTGGTAAAATAAAACGATTGAATGACGTTAATAAGTGTTCGGAATAATAGAAAGTGTGCTCATTCCAATTAAAATATAACGATTTACATATCTCCCATTTTTAATACCGATTATCAAAACTTATGGATCACCCCTCGTAACATATCCTTCCTTTTTACTCACCAGTATAGCGGGCTCGGTGTTGTTGCCTCCGTCTCCTTCAGGCTCGTTCACGATCGTCATTTCGGACTGGATCAAGGGCCCTGCATATTTTTTTTATGTAATACTTTATATTGACTATGTTTTTGTTTTATCAATCTAAGAAAGGTTTCCCGGTCTCAAATTCAAATAATGTGTTTATCAAATTGGCTATATCTACAAGCGCTTCGGACAAGATTATTGCCGAGAGGAAATGCCGCAAGACGCTCTAATATATTACTCCACCTATACTTAATATGCGAAAGTTACTTTTTTATTTGTTATTAATGCCTTCACACAACTAAACCGTAAAACGCATTTCAACGTAATCAGGTATGGAGACAGCTCGAAGTCCGGGAACTTTTTTGTCTCGGAAAACTGACTAGATCCCCCGGGAAAGGCGATAAACGAGTTCCGAGCGGCTGGGGCCTCGGACGAGAGCCGGTCGAGTGATGCGGAGAATATGATATAATAGGTGGTGTACTGACGCGTGCGCGTGGTCATGGTGAACAGGTCGCTGGTGAGGTTGTAGGAGTGCGCGGCGATGGAGACGGCGTAGGCCTGGCCGGGCTGCAGCGCGTCCAGCAGCGCGCGCACGGTGCGCGCCGCGCCCGCCGCCGTGAGGTTGCGCGCGCCGGCCTCGGCCGGAGAATATGATATAATAGGTGGTGTACTGACGCGTGCGCGTGGTCATGGTGAACAGGTCGCTGGTGAGGTTGTAGGAGTGCGCGGCGATGGAGACGGCGTAGGCCTGGCCGGGCTGCAGCGCGTCCAGCAGCGCGCGCACGGTGCGCGCCGCGCCCGCCGCCGTGAGGTTGCGCGCGCCGGCCTCGGCCGGAGAATATGATATAATAGGTGGTGTACTGACGCGTGCGCGTGGTCATGGTGAACAGGTCGCTGGTGAGGTTGTAGGAGTGCGCGGCGATGGAGACGGCGTAGGCCTGGCCGGGCTGCAGCGCGTCCAGCAGCGCGCGCACGGTGCGCGCCGCGCCCGCCGCCGTGAGGTTGCGCGCGCCGGCCTCGGCCGGAGAATATGATATAATAGGTGGTGTACTGACGCGTGCGCGTGGTCATGGTGAACAGGTCGCTGGTGAGGTTGTAGGAGTGCGCGGCGATGGAGACGGCGTAGGCCTGGCCGGGCTGCAGCGCGTCCAGCAGCGCGCGCACGGTGCGCGCCGCGCCCGCCGCCGTGAGGTTGCGCGCGCCGGCCTCGGCCGGAGAATATGATATAATAGGTGGTGTACTGACGCGTGCGCGTGGTCATGGTGAACAGGTCGCTGGTGAGGTTGTAGGAGTGCGCGGCGATGGAGACGGCGTAGGCCTGGCCGGGCTGCAGCGCGTCCAGCAGCGCGCGCACGGTGCGCGCCGCGCCCGCCGCCGTGAGGTTGCGCGCGCCGGCCTCGGCCGGAGAATATGATATAATAGGTGGTGTACTGACGCGTGCGCGTGGTCATGGTGAACAGGTCGCTGGTGAGGTTGTAGGAGTGCGCGGCGATGGAGACGGCGTAGGCCTGGCCGGGCTGCAGCGCGTCCAGCAGCGCGCGCACGGTGCGCGCCGCGCCCGCCGCCGTGAGGTTGCGCGCGCCGGCCTCGGCCGGAGAATATGATATAATAGGTGGTGTACTGACGCGTGCGCGTGGTCATGGTGAACAGGTCGCTGGTGAGGTTGTAGGAGTGCGCGGCGATGGAGACGGCGTAGGCCTGGCCGGGCTGCAGCGCGTCCAGCAGCGCGCGCACGGTGCGCGCCGCGCCCGCCGCCGTGAGGTTGCGCGCGCCGGCCTCGGCCGGAGAATATGATATAATAGGTGGTGTACTGACGCGTGCGCGTGGTCATGGTGAACAGGTCGCTGGTGAGGTTGTAGGAGTGCGCGGCGATGGAGACGGCGTAGGCCTGGCCGGGCTGCAGCGCGTCCAGCAGCGCGCGCACGGTGCGCGCCGCGCCCGCCGCCGTGAGGTTGCGCGCGCCGGCCTCGGCCGGAGAATATGATATAATAGGTGGTGTACTGACGCGTGCGCGTGGTCATGGTGAACAGGTCGCTGGTGAGGTTGTAGGAGTGCGCGGCGATGGAGACGGCGTAGGCCTGGCCGGGCTGCAGCGCGTCCAGCAGCGCGCGCACGGTGCGCGCCGCGCCCGCCGCCGTGAGGTTGCGCGCGCCGGCCTCGGCCGGAGAATATGATATAATAGGTGGTGTACTGACGCGTGCGCGTGGTCATGGTGAACAGGTCGCTGGTGAGGTTGTAGGAGTGCGCGGCGATGGAGACGGCGTAGGCCTGGCCGGGCTGCAGCGCGTCCAGCAGCGCGCGCACGGTGCGCGCCGCGCCCGCCGCCGTGAGGTTGCGCGCGCCGGCCTCGGCCGCGCCGTCCTCGCGCGCCCACCAGCGCAGCGAGTAGCGCTCCACGCGCCCCTTGGGCCGCGGCCACTCCAGCGTCATGTTGCGCGTGTCCACCAGCGCGGCCACGTTCGACACCGGGTTGGGACCTGCCCCGAGTCACGACACTTACTATTTACAGCCTCAACTCAAATAACAGATATTTCACTAACTTCAAAGCGATTGGTGTAAAATATACAAGGATTAACAAAATAAAAAACAAAGGTTCTCTGCAGATAAAACTTTTTCATGCAATGTTTGTAAGAAACAGTTAAGTCTGAAACTTCCATATTGGTTGTGATGGATTAAAATCTGGGGATTGTGGCGGCCACGAAATAGATCCGAGTCGCCCACAGAGCACTGAATCATCAACGCGCGCCTCTACTAGAGACGGCAGTGAAGGCAATATTCGTGCCGCGCAGTTGCGCTGAGCGCAATTGTTTGAGGTAAAGGCCGTCAGTTTCTATTTGCACGTTGTGGAGTGCACATGATGCACATGATTATGCCTCATTGTGCTGTGATTTGGTGTAATAATGAAATTAAAAACGTGAATAAACAAAATTCTGGCGTATTATATCACAAGAAAGTATTTAAAAACGATTTTTACTTATTTGAAAAATTTCTTCTTCTTCTTTACACAAACCCTCAACCGCGCCGTAAGCAGTCTCACCAGCCAGTGACGCCAGTAAATGCGTTAGTGAAGTGTAGCGTTGTATGGCGTTATATCGATAGAGTGCATCGATGTCCATAAAGTATCAATGCATTTTTGAATTACCATTTGAACATTATTAATTTTAGTTTAACTTATATAAATTTTCCTATACTCACTGTTCTTTTAAGGTTTCCTAATGATGCTTACAAAAAAAAATGATATCAGCGTTGGGAAAGTTAAACTGGTTTCCTCAGAAACATGATACGATTTGTTCAGACCGTTTCGACGCAACAAGTTCCACGAAAAGGAGCACCAGAACATATTTATCTTCTGATGCTATTCCAACATTGAAACTCCATCCTATTTTGACCGAGGTAATACTTTCACAAACTGATTCATTTCTTAAACGTATAATTTGGCCAACCGCCTTTTTTTTCCGAACCTGTAAATATTTCAGGATTTATTTCAGGACTATCGCTTCAAAACTCTTTAGGATAGGTTAGTTTCATAATAGTAGTTTATGCATCTGATACATAATGAGAGGCCTTAAAAATACGAGTGTGGTTTTATGAAACTCGCTAACGCTCGTTTCATAATAGGATCACACGAGTGTTTTAAGGCCTAATTATGTACAGTTGCATACACTACTTTATCTACCCATATATCATAAGCCTCCATGATGCATTCAGGAGCCGCATATTAAATTTTAACCGGTAATGGCGGTAATGAAAAGTTTGAATAGTTTTCTGGCAGCTGTCATAGTTTTTTTTTTAATTCAGAGACAAACTAGAGTCGGCTCCAATTATCATATCGTTCGATATGTTACTTACGTGCGACATTTGTCAAATTTGTATGCAAATTGACAATTAATTTCGAACTAAACGTCATCTCGATTGATATTAGAATAGAGGTCAAATCAAATTTCTTTGTTTTTCAGAGATATTCGAAATTTGAATGTAATAAGAACATCGAAATTGATGTTCTTAAGAATCCATAAGATTACTGCCGCAGATAAAAAATTTGCTCTAACAACCGAGTTGATTATTATGCTGGTCATAATTTACGGTTTCTGGACGCATCATAGAGGGTTTATGATATGAGTGTAGATAAAAATATTTACAGTTTCGGCAAAAAAATGTGGTTTGCCAAATGTTATGTTTGTGAAATGAATCAGTTTGTAAAACGTTTTTGGGAAAACATTAGTGTATGATTTTATTGTTATTTTGTTTGGATACTGAGAGTATTTGGCATTGCAGTAAATTAAATAGGTAGTAAATTTTAATAAACAACAGGATAAAAATGATTCCTTTTATTTTGACACTTAGTTCATAATGCATACCTAGAGGTATTATGAATACTTTAGAATATTGCCAAAACATTGTTTTCAAAATAGTTGTGTCCGATTTCTGTTCATAAAAATATCGATAAGATATCGACGCTACACCGCAGCACTCTTAGGCACTTGTGACTTTCTTGTGGCACACAGATGGTTGACATCTAAGACAATACGAATACATCATTTAAGTAGTAGTGTGAGTAAATTCACAAAAAGCATTCAACTCAGCAAAGCAGCAAACTCAAAAAAGCAGTAAATTCAGCATTTCACAAAAATTCTAGCCAAAGCAACCAGGGCACTAGGTTTTATCTATCGTGTCTCAAAAAATTTTAAATCTGCAAAAACTATAAAAATCTTGTATTGTGCATTGGTGCGCAGTCACCTTGAATACTGTTCGCAAGTTTGGAACCCCACGTATGTCACCTATATAGATATGATTGAAACAATTCAACGCAAATTCGTATCGTATTTAAACCGAAGATATAAAACAAATGTTGGAAATTACATTGATAGATGTAAACATTTCCATCTACTGCCCCTCAGTCAGCGTCGCGAAGCGGCCGATTTGTTCCTATTGTGCAAACTTTTCTCAGGCATTCTAGATGTGCCAGATCTGCTGACGTGCATAGGTCTCCGGGTTCCTTCCTTAAGACCATCTCGTCATGGCAGGTTTCTGAAGCTGAGTGCATCTGAATCTATTTTAAATTACCGGCAACATTCGTTTACTCATCGTGTTTGTGAGACTTTTATTACTAATTACACTATGGAATTAGATATTTTTATGAGCAAACCACAGCATTTTAAAAATCTTATAAACAAAAAGTTCTTTGGTAACTCCAAGGAAGCACCAAGTAGTAGTAGGTAGTACTTAAATGATTATTGAATAATAAATTGGTAAACTCATGTTTGTTTGGCGCTTATCAATTTTGTTAAAACTTTTTAGGTATGTAAGCATCTAAGGTTAACTCCTATACTGTGATTTTTGTTCACAATATTGTTACCTATATAGCACTAGTAATTATTTGCTTAGCTGCTCGATAGTTCTCTGTAACATACTCATACAATTTTATGATTAGGTGAAAACTTGTAAATGGCCTAGTTTATTATACACTGTAAAATTTATTTAGTGATAAGAAGGCTGTTAGTTTTCCGAATATAAATAAAATAAAATAAAATAAAATAAATGGTGACGCCCACTGACACGCTTGATTTGTATGGAAAGTTTGGAGCATAGCGTCTCTACTAGGGGCGCCGCGGTTCTGTGCTCTGTGGAGTCGCCCAATGTTTGTAAATTTGTTTACTTTATTACTTACACACGCAGTGTTAGTCATTATTTTAAAACCAACTGCAGTAACGACATTAGTAAATTGGATTATTCTTTTAATCGATTTAAGGTGTCCTGAAAAGGTCAAGAGACATTCATAAACACGAAATGTAACTCGATCGACAAAATAGAAGCACAGAGCGAGCCAGGACTCACGGACGGTGTGCTCGGCGCGCAACGGGCGGCCGCTGTCGACGCTATCGCCGGCCGCCGGCTCGCTGAGCGTGTCCAGCCGGATCTCGTAGCGCTCGCCGTGCGTCATGTCCACCACCTATACACACCGGCGCGTACAGGCACAGCACAACACGAAACTACATGCACGGATGAACTCGAAACAATAATACATCACATAACATACAGGAGCGGTTATGATACAATGATACACGGCATGAAACCTAATCGAGTAATATAAACATGAAGCTCCCAATTAAATGGCGACCCCGGGTAGAGCGGTGGTACTGCCTTGTTTTTTTTTAGGTCTACAAACTGGATGATACCACCGGACATTAACAAGTGAAGCGCACGGGGTTCGTAACATATTGCATACGTCCTTAAAAAATAGACACAGCACGCTTCACAAGTATCGGTGAAGCGTTCCCGGAGCGGGACCGACCTCGGCCTCGGTGATGTTGGGCGGCAGCGGCGGCAGGCGCGTCCACTTGGGCTCGTCGCGCGTGCGGTACTGCAGCTGGAAGGCGGCCAGCACGCCGGCCGCGCCGGGCCCGCGCCAGCGCACCACCACGGAGTTGGACGTGGCGCGCTCCACGCCCAGCCACTCGGCCGGCAGCGGACCTGCCCGACAATCGCACAAGTTCAAAACGGGTGCCTGATTTTTCATGTTGAAATAGCGAGGGCTAATAGGTGAAGCCCCCCCCCAAAATAGTTTATTTTGTTACGTGACCTCAGGACTAGTTTACAAAATTCACCCCTGAAATTATTAAGCCGCCACTGTCACGAGCGAGCGAGAAGATTGTTCCACCCTTAGGTGACCAGTGATGAGCACCTTGCCCCTCGACGCCGGGCGGGCGATACTCACGGACGGGCTTGAGCACGGAGTGCGGCTCGGAGTGCAGCCCGTGGCTGATGGCCTCCACCTGGATCTCGTACACCGCGCCCGGGAACAGGTCCTCCAGCGTCACGTTCGTGTCCGTCGTCGTGATCTGCAATGTATAATAGAAACATTATCAAAATTATACATTGAATAAACCTACAAAAAAATCTTATCTTTTTAGTAGCGCAGCAGGTAGAGGTCCTGGCGCGAGTTGACCTCGGAGCGCCAGGCGAGCCGCTGCTGCTGCGTGGCGCCGGCCCACGAGAGCACCACGGGCGCCAGCGGCGGCGTCAACGCCGCCTGCAGCGTCGCCGCGCGACACTAACCTCGAGGAAGTCCTGCGCGGGCTCCCGGCGGCGGCGGTAGCGCAGCAGGTAGAGGTCCTGGCGCGAGTTGACGTCGGAGCGCCAGGTGAGCCGCTGCTGCTGCGCGGCGCCGGCCCACGAGAGCACCACGGGCGCCAGCGGCGGCGTCAACGCCGCCTGCAGCGTCGCCGCGCGACACTAACCTCGAGGAAGTCCTGTGCGGGCTCCCGGCGGCGGCGGTAGCGCAGCAGGTAGAGGTCCTGGCGCGAGTTGACGTCGGAGCGCCAGGTGAGCCGCTGCTGCTGCGCGGCGCCGTCCCACGAGAGCACCACGGGCGCCAGCGGCGGCGTCAACGCCGCCTGCAGCGTCGCCGCGCGACACTAACCTCGAGGAAGTCCTGCGCGGGCTCCCGGCGGCGGCGGTAGCGCAGCAGGTAGAGGTCCTGGCGCGAGTTGACGTCGGAGCGCCAGGTGAGCCGCTGCTGCTGCGCGGCGCCGGCCCACGAGAGCACCACGGGCGCCAGCGGCGGCGTCAACGCCGCCTGCAGCGTCGCCGCGCGACACTAACCTCGAGGAAGTCCTGTGCGGGCTCCCGGCGGCGGCGGTAGCGCAGCAGGTAGAGGTCCTGGCGCGAGTTGACGTCGGAGCGCCAGGTGAGCCGCTGCTGCTGCGCGGCGCCGGCCCACGAGAGCACCACGGGCGCCAGCGGCGGCGTCAACGCCGCCTGCAGCGTCGCCGCGCGACACTAACCTCGAGGAAGTCCTGTGCGGGCTCCCGGCGGCGGCGGTAGCGCAGCAGGTAGAGGTCCTGGCGCGAGTTGACGTCGGAGCGCCAGGTGAGCCGCTGCTGCTGCGCGGCGCCGTCCCACGAGAGCACCACGGGCGCCAGCGGCGGCGTCAGCGCCGCCTGCAGCGTCGCCGCGCCCGCCACGCCGCGCGACACCGCCACCACCTAAACATTATTATACGATTTACACTTGAAATTTGGTTTTTAGACCTCATTAATCATTTAAAAACACTTAAAAAATGGCAGTGATCATTTATTGTATGATTATGATCGTTTTAAAAGTAAAAATTATAAGAAAATATATCCCATTTGCCATATATTTGAAACCAAGCTAGAGGACAAATATATTTATGAAGATGAAGAATATTGTATAAGATTTTTTCTACTCGCGTACTATAAACCGCTAATATTGATATCGTTAACGGTATCAGAATACCACCTATAGCGTAACCGAAGCGGGAAAACAATTCTATAATTTTATATTTATGTGAACAAGCCAACGGATTATCATTTTCATATCAGTTATCAAATTTTTTGGATAAATTAAATAGTGTTGCATTAGTAAATCAATCCGGTAAAATACTCGTTGTAGGCGACTTCAATATGAGCAAAATAAAATGGATTCAAAACGACGTTTCCTCTTTATCTCCGAGTGATCCGGCTGGCGGCGACGAGTGCTCACTCGTAGACGACCTGTGCACGCTTAATCTCAGCCAGTACAATGGCGTTGTTAATGCCTTCGGCAAAATATTGGATCTAGTTTTGTCAAATGACTGCGCGGTTGTTACCGGTTCCTCAGATCCCCTTGTGCCCGTCGATCCCCATCACGGGGCGTTAAATATCTCCTTGCACTATATCGACTTTGAGGTTTTGAAGCCTGCACATAGAACTCGTTACATTTTCAGTAAAGGCGACTTTGTCGCTATTAACAAGGCAATCTCCGACATTGATTGGTCGTCTATATTCGCTGTAACGTCATTAAATGATTCAGTTGATTACTTTTATAACACTATTAATAATTTAATATCTACTTATATACCTACTAAACTACAAAAAATAGATTGCTATCCTATTTGGTATTCGCCAGCTTTAGTCAAATCTATAAAAGAGAAATATAAATATTTAAAAAAATTTAGAATATACGGCAACCACTCCGATCTGGCTTCATTCAAACTACTTCGGGACAGAATACGTGTTCTGGAGAGTAATTGTTACCGTAATTACATTAAGTCTGTTGAAAAATCGATTGAGGTGAATCCAAAAAACTTTTGGTCTTACATTAAGACCCAATCTAAGTCCAATAGTATCCCGAGTAGTGTTTCGCTGGGAAATTCAGTGGCTTCCTCGGGAGAAACTATTTGTGATCTATTTGCCTCTTATTTTCATTCCACATTTTTAGATAACCAAGATCCGTTAGTGGTTCCCTCTGAATCGGGTTCCAACTCAGATGCCACCTGTGATATTTTTGACATTCGTGTCGATGTTGATGAAATTCGCTCCCTTATTTTAAAACTAGACCCCAACAAATCGGCAGGTCCCGATCACTTGCCAGCCCGTTTCCTCATTCCTTGCTCCGATACCATATCTATCCCTATTGCCTTGCTTTTCCAGAGATCCCTTTCAGAGTCCCACATGCCTCATATTTGGAAATTAGCTTTTATTTCACCTGTGCATAAAAAAGGTTCTAAGCTGGATGTAACCAACTATAGACCAATATCCAAGTTATGTATAATATCTAAAATCTTCGAAAAGGTTGTATATAACCAATTGTACACAGCTCTGAAACAGACCATCAATCCTTCCCAACACGGGTTTGTAAGGGGTCGCTCGACAGTCTCAAACCTCGTACTTTTTAACGACTTCCTGACGGACTCCATGGTTGGTGGGCGGCAGGTGGATGTCATCTACACCGACTATAGCAAAGCCTTTGATCGGATCGATCATAATTTACTCCTGGAGAAGCTTCTGAAGGCTGGTATAAGAGGGGACCTCCTTCGGTGGTTCGCATCTTATATCGATAGAAGATCCCAAGCTGTTGTAGTTAATAATTTTACATCCGCCTGGTTGTCCGTACCCAGCGGTGTGCCACAGGGGTCTTTTTTAGGTCCTTTACTTTTCGCCCTTTTCATAAATGATGTCAATTCATGTCTTAAATTTTCTCATCTACTCTGTTTCGCTGACGACATGAAATTATTTTCTGGCATTTCTTCAGTTGCGGATGCGGGCCATTTACAAGCTGATCTAAGTAGACTTGAATCGTACTGCGAACGCCATAAATTAGATTTAAATCCAGCAAAATGTTCAGTAACTACCTTTACACGTAAGAACCAAGCTGTTCACTTTGACTACAGCTTGAAGGGACTAAAACTTTCTTCTGAACCCTGGGTCCGGGATCTTGGAATAATTCATGACAGTAAACTAACCTTCGAAAAACATGTGGAAGCTATTATAAATAAAGCCTCCAAAGCGTTGGGATTCGTCATGAGAAGCTGTACACATTTCACTCAAGCTAAGACTTTCAAGATCCTGTACTGTGCTCTGGTGAGGAGCAATCTTGAGTACGCATCGCAAATTTGGAACCCTAAATATAAATGCTATGTTGACAGAATTGAAAGAGTACAGAAAAAGTTTTTAAGATTTCTATCCTTCCGGCTAAAAATAAATTATAAGTCTGTGGATTATATTACCCTTTGCAAACGTCACCACTTTCTACCACTGTACAAACGGCGTGAGATTGCTGACCTAACATATTACCTTAAGATTGTCTCTGGACAAGTCGATTGCCCAGATCTCTTGAGGAAAGTTAGCTTCCGGGTACCAGCGGCCTCACTGCGGTTTAACCCACTAATTCAAATTCCTCTTGTGTCGACTAACTATCGGCGGAACTCCTTTTTGTTGCGAGCGGGTAAAACCCTTAACATTTGTGCTAAGGATATTGATTTAGATTTATTTAGCACACCTATATCTACGCTTAGGCGGTTACTCAGTCAAAACTTCTTCACTTAGGCTATAAGTGTTTATTATTCACTTTTTGTTCTCTACCATTGTTTATTGTTGCGTGTACATGTGGTTGTTGTCTTGTGCTCTTGGTGTAGCGCGGCGTGTGTGCCTGCGTTGGCTGTTATTTCTGCTATTTAAATACTTTGTCTCTATCGGTGAGAACCTTTAATTGGCTTTTTGTTACGTAATTTAGGTTCTATCTTGTTTTGTAAGCTGTTGGATCTCCAATAACAATAAATAAATAAATAAATAAATAAATAAATAAATAAATAATGAGCGGTGCCATGGTAATAACAGTTCTAAAATAATTATTATAGCATTGTTATTACCATGGTTACGGTCATTCCGGATATTAGTCTTGGCGTTAAGTGAACACTTGACATCCTAATTTGTATAATAAACCGTTAAAAATGTTTTAATACCAACTAAAATTACGTATATTAAAAACAAAATAAATTTTGAGACATAATTATGTGTTTAAATTACATGTAAATTACTAAAAATAGATGGTTATGATTAATATCCATCGATTTGTTATTAGGTTACCATGGTTACGTTCAATATGGATATCAACAATGGCGTTACGTTTGGTATTCCTACTTGTATGATAAATGGTCAGAACTGTTTTTAGTAACTATTCAAATTTGCATGAAATTAGTTAACATTTAACAATACAATTCACAAACTATTAACGCCAATCGGAACAATGATAATGACATTGCTGACAAGTAATTTGTTAGCAGAAAAATCGAGTAAAGTATACGAGTAAAGTTAGCGATTGTTTATTTTTGTCAATAACATTCTAAGCTTGTAGAAAAAGTTATGTATGAAACGGTACATAATTAACGCTTAAGGTACTCGTACCTGTAATAAGAGCGCGAGCTTGCGAGCCTCGGCACTCGTAGCTTAAGAAGCTTCATTATGTACCAGTTTCATAAATAACTATTTGATACCTTCATAAGTTATTTCAGTGTCAATTTTTTCTCAATTGTTTTGTTGATTTATTTAACTTAAATTAATTTGAAATATTAAACAGTGTTAAAACTTCTTATATAAAAAGACTTTTGTGCGTTTTGAAATAATTAGTTAAAAAAATCTCACGTGAATTCGGTGGCGGTGAGTTCGGTGATTCGAGTGAATTCGATGGTATTTAAGACACCGAAATCACCAATACCAGTTACTTTTACATTTAATAACTTAAAACTGTATTTGTACCATTGTGTTGCATTCGAATTTATTCTTAATCCATACAAATATTGTATAAACTATATCTTAAGTACAAATGATTTCAATGCTTGGATGTGTGATTTCGGTGGTATATGAAAGTTTTAAATTAATTATCTCAATAATTATGAGGGTTACGATGCCTCCTTCTGCTAAACGGTTGAAATTAAAACTTGTTTTCGATTTATTCATAAAAATAGCATAATTATAAAATAAATTTATGTCACCGAGGTTCACACAAAACTGCCTTGTTCGGAAAATGACCCAAATAGATGTTCCTTAACGGAAGTATTGACTCTCCGCAGACGGAGTCGCGGTCAGAAAGCTAATAATTATAATAAATTTTAAACTAACACCGATGTGACAAAACAGCCCGCTCCTGATGCGAGCCACACAGAAGTCAGGGTCCTCGGTGGTCTCCGGCACGAGCCGCGGCACGCGCGCTATAAAGGAACAAAAGCGCCCGTAGCAAATCGACCACAGCCGGAAAGTAATCAGACTTCTCCCATCTGCATCTAATGAAACCGGCGTTAAAGAAAACACTTGTTAGTACTTGTTACTCCTAAAACAATTTGCTTTAAGACATAGCCATGAGGGTGGACTGAGGTGTCCGATAAAGGTGTAGAGTGGTAGTGTCGGAGTCCGAGCGCACTGACCGAGATGGTGTAGTTGCGGCCGGGCAGCAGCGCGCCGCCGGCCGCGTCCAGCAGCACGCTGGTGGCCGCCGTGCTCAGCGTGCTGCCGTCGTCCGCGCCGCCCGCCTCGTGGTACGACACCTGCCACACGCACATTTGTTACCATCGTCACTGCCCGTACATTCACGGAGAGACCAGTCAGTAAGCCTTCCTGGACGAGTATCAGTTCAAAATGTAATATACATATGAATATTTTCATTATAAACTGATTAATTATTATTTTTAAATAGTTATTTTTGCAAAAACCCTGATGGAAGAAAACAGTGTTTACATGTTGCATCTTACAGACTGTTTTATCTGTTCACTGTTTATTTCATCCAGACAAACGACATCCACCCGTCCATTTTTTGGACATCAGTGTAACTACACTGACATTCTGATAATACATATATATTTTTTTCTATCACCTCGTACAGCGAAGTCCATCAAGAATGTACTCATAAGACGAGGGCGAGTTCTCAGCAAAGTGTACGTGTCGCCGTAAAGTGGAGCGCACCTTGTACTCGTCCTGCGTGCTGCCCTCGGCCGGCAGCCACCAGACGCGGATGCCGCCGCCCTCGGTCTCGTTTTGCAGCTGGCACTGCAGCTCCCGCACTGGCAGCGGCTCTGCAATCATACATTTACAACTACAACTTTCACTTATACAACTAAAAGGAACAAGTTAGTAATACTGTTGAAATGTGTTTTTGTCAAAAAAAATATAATGAGTTTATAGTAGTGTACTACACTTCTCAATTCGGAGATTTACGAGTTTTGTATCTATGGGGCTACGCACGGGTCAGGAGTGAGTCACGGGTAAGTCAGGAGAACATGGGGGCATACTGATGGTGTCAAATCCTATAAACGGGCCTAAAATGTATGGTTAAAAAAGTTCGTACCGAGCGTGCTTAATGGCGTGCGGCAGCATTATTTTGGGAAACTCTTTCAGATAACGTAGCAACCGATAAGATAAAATAAGCAAACAGTGTTTAAAAAGAGAAATGCGCTTCACCATTAAATCTGAATGGCGACCCCAATATTCAATACGGTCTACGTAATTGTACAAGTTTGAACTGCAAAAGAAATCCTTAGCCGCGAAGCGTATTCGCCGGAACGGCATCCGGCGAAGCGAGCGAACGGAAGACGGGAAGGCGTGTGTACTGACTGAGGGTGATCTCGGCGGGCGCGGGCCAGGAGGTGACCTTGCCGGACATGGTCTTGACGGTGACGGTGTAGTGCGCGCCCGGCTCGAGCCCGTCGAAGTCGGCGGCGGGCGTGTCGTTGCGCGCGCGCACGGCGGGCGCCAGCCGCCGCGCCGCGCCGCCGCCGCCGCCCGACACCGACACCTGGTACTTCTCGAACTCGCTGAGGGACAAACAGTTCACGACACTGCCGTTTTCATTTCATATTTTATATGAAAAACTAACAAAATATCGTTCTAGCATATTCGACCCTAATTTTTGAAGATGATTATTTGATTTACTGTTTAATGTTAATATTACACTAAACAAATTATTATCTAGGTTTTTATAAAGCGGCATGGGGTGACGGCACCAATGATGGACACTTTTAGCTGACAGGAACCAGTAATGGACACTTCGCTCTTAATTCAAATTTCATACGGTCTCAAATTGATTGTTTCAAACTCGTTGCAAAACAAATGAATAACCCTTATCTTCTGTAAAATTAGACTCAAGTGTTAATTATTGGTGCCTTGTCCATTACTCGTTCCACCACCCTACTGTAATTAGACCAATTTTAGAAACGGATTATCAGTCCTTTATATCTTTTGTATGTATATTACTGTAGCCATTATATATTTACATTACAAATAGCTCTTATCTATGTTAATTTTTATAACATTTATAGTAGATCGTCAAACTAACATAGAACCGGGCCGGACGAGCCGAATGCATCGGTTCCGATGGCCCCAAATCACGATCGGCAGCCAAAATAGAAGCAAAGCGAAGGGACGATTCATGTACTCAATCTTGGCCAGCCAGGATCGACTAGATCTTAGATGAGCGGAGAAACGAGGGGTCCTTCGCTCACCAGAGGGACATTAAATAGGCTATTCAGACTTAAGGTGCGACCCCATCGCTGCGTAAAATACGGTGTCGTTGCGTAAACAAAAGACGGAGTCATAGTAATATACGCACAAGCGTTACACACGCAAGCGCACACGTTAAGCGGCAGCGGGGCGGTCGCACCTCTAGACTCGTTTTGACGTTTCTCGTATCTCTCTTTGTTTGGTGTTTTTTCCCAGTACCAGATCAGTCGGGGTCGTGCGGGCGGTACCTCTCCTCCTTGGGCGGCAGCCAGGTGACGCGGAAGGAGGTGGCGGTGACGCGCGCGGGCGGCAGCGCCACGTCGCGCGGGCGCAGCGGCACGGTGCGGTACTGCGCCGTGGTGGGCGCGCTGATCTCGGGCTCGCTGACGGTCTGCACGGAGATGTTGTAGGCGCGGCCCGGCACCAGCCCCTTGAACGCGGCCTGCGCCGGCCCGGGCGGCTCGCCCTCCTTCTCCACGTACAGCTCCGACTCGCGCGCGTCCGGCGGCACGATCGACACCTGCCGCGGGGACGCGCGCCCGTTACACACTTATACCCGAACCATTGGAATACAACGTGCTCAAATATATCTCCGCTTGACTCTATTGTTAAAGGTGTATTTAGATATTTTTGAGCGTCTTGTATGCTTTAATATATTCGATGGCAACTTTATCTATGTATATACAGTCAAGAGCGCTAATATATATACGGACATTGCGCCGAATCACTACATATTATAAAACAAAGTCCCCCGCGGCGTCTGTCTGTCTGTATGTGTTCGCGATGATCTCAAAAAGTACTGAACGGATTTTCACGCGGTTTTTACCATCAGTTAGATAATTTTTGACGGGAGGTAATAAATTATAGTTTATTTAAGTACGAGTGTTACAGAAAACTCACATAAATCGAAGCGAAGCGAGGGCGGGTCGCTAGTATATGTATACATAGTCCTTATTATGAGTAGCGTGTGGCGTATGACGTTAGGTATTTTTGACGACTTGGGAACGTATATATATTTATGACTTTGTCCCAATTATCGCCACAGTTAAAGAAGACCACTCAGTGTTCTTGAATATAATCCGGAAGAGTCTCGGGAAAACTTAAATGAGTGAAACAGCCAATGACAATGGTTATTTGCTGTGCTCACTCGTCAGTGGACCATTTATTTATTCCGCTATTATATAAATATAACCCCTGTTTGCGATTATATAAAATTAAATATAACGTAAGCGGTAAAGGGAGAGGCTAGTACTCGTAGATAGCGTGGAGTTAGAGGAGGTGCCCGCGGAAACATCAGTTATCAGCTCCGGGAAACCCGCATCAAAAATCAATTTTGCGGTACAACTATTAGCTAACTATATGCCCCGCCATCACTTAAGACTACTATATATTGAGTTAGCAAAAGCAAACTTTAAAACTCAGTTGCCTGTGTTTTTAATATTTTTGGGTTATTTTTTTATTAATAAAGAAACATAGGCAGTGACGCTCCGAGGATAAAGACCAATCCAACAACAGCGTGCACTTCAACATCCGTGCAAACGTTCAGTGCAGGAGGTTACGGGGAGGCAGACGGGGATACATACCCACGCACACACGTAATAACAACCAAGGTTAGGTAGAAGAAATCCCTATTTTACTAATATTGTATGTTGATTTTGTGTGATGTACCAGGTACATAACACAAAATCAAACTACAATATTGTATTGTATTGTATAAGTATTAACATAGGTACATACATACATACATATATAAAACAGGTTTGTCATCCACGCATTCTACTAACCAAACCCTAATAGAGGTGAGCAACTTTATCATGTAACCTTACTGCAATTCACAGGAAGACAAGTTATTGATCGTAGAAGAGCTAAGAAGGGTACCTTATAATGTGTGTAGGCGCCGGGCGGGTAGGGCGGCTGCCACAGCACCAGCAGCGTGGTCTCGTTGCGGAACCACACGATGAACTTGCCCGGCGTGTTGGGCTCTGCAACACGGGCGGCCATCAGTAACTGGCGTTGACGTCTACGTCCACTCGGCCATGAGCACTAGGCCTGCTATTTCAGGGTCAGGATCTCGCTGCAGCCGAGCGTCTCTATTTACTCATTAACTTCTATACTTATAAAACAAATCCGAAGCTCACTGACAGACACGCAGCCTTAACTACTAACGCAACGTAGAAACGTGACATAGAAAATCCTATAGTAACGAAGCCGTGCACTAAGAGCTGTATGAATAAATTGATCGCTTCAAGATGCGTCGCAAATACAAGTTTCCTGTAATGTGTCTCTCACTCACTTGGACGTTCAGACGAGCAATCCACTCGAGATCAGTTTATTAAGACTGCTCTCCGGAAGTAGACCCCTAACCGGAAGTACAAGACTTAGCAGCGGGAAGCTAGGTGTACGCATATGAAGTTGCAGCCATTCATTAGCTACCAATAAATGTACTAAGGTTTAGTACAACTCAATATCGCTAGTATTGTCAACGAGGTTCACGTACCTGCGCCTGCCGCCAGACCCATGGGAGCCACGGGTATACGAATATTTAAATCCTTTGTGCACACGAGCAAAGATTAATTGTGATAACTACAGACAGCTTGATCATCACTATAATATCATAAGCAGTAAGAATTCTACTCGGGAATCACTAGCGCTGAGCGTCCTGTCGCCAGCCGCACGCCGGCGGTCAGTGTTTGTGATTGTTTCGGCACAGCCAAGCACAGGGTTGGTGAAGTTGAACCAAGGCACCCCACACCTAAAGCTAGGCTAGAGGGAAAACCGCTCTTCCCGTCATGCTAGATAGCTTAGCTCAGTCAAATTAACAACAACCACCCTGGACTCAACACCAGCCAGATACAGTAAAATATGATATTTATTACTTGTTCAATGTTCTACAAAATCTCTCTCTCATAAATCTCCCTCAAGATAGAGTATTCTCATAAAACATACATAATTAATATTAGTATCCACACATGTGAAAAATAGATAGACTACGCATTACTTTGAGAGTGAGCGAGTGATCTGACGTCACCGCGTCGGTTCCCATGGGCCGCGGACATGTGGCTCGCGATATAAACAACTCGCTTCCCGCTAGCACGAGTACGCGACATTCACAGAACATCCGTTTTCTAAATCAGGACAAAAACAAAACAATTACTCGTACAGCGTGATCCCACAATCAGCGGAAGCGCTAACTATTTAATTCTGCGGTTTCTACGGCATGCTGCAGGAAAACATTATTATAAAATAAATAGGCGTGCTACACCACGGCGGAATGAAAAGTCACAATAATAATGAATGAGTCTTGAATACAGTGCCGAGGCGTTGACACTAGTTCATCAGTTTTGATTCGCATTAGGAACATTCACAAAAAAACATGAATAAGATAGGAAACTAATTTCGCAACGACCTACAAAATACATTCAACTGGAGGTGCGCGTACGCAGCGCCGCGCCGCAGCGGCCATCAATCACCCGCTGCGGGCAACAAACCGTGAAACTGAACGAGGTACTAATGGTGTTATTACTAACCTACTACCGTTCCGCCAAATCACCCCTGATATTTATTCATACTACGCGAAATCCTGTAAAAGTAGCCTAAATAGGTTAAAGTCATTTTTTGATAGGCATACGTGGATTCTTCATACTCATCATTACGCATAACTGACAAGAGTCATAAATTAGTGCACATATATATTTTTTAACCATAATGTTTGAGCATGAATAACAATTGTCATACATTTATTGCGCATAAAAACTTTACGCACAATTATCAATCGGCGTAACAATTTTGACTGAATTATTGACGATCAATTACAAACGTAGCAGTTCGTTTTTATTATAGTGGCAGTTCTAACCTAACGTACTTTTCTGGTAGGTAAAAATTTATGATATTCAACATTATGGTTTAAAAAATATGACATAGTTCAATTATGACAATGAAAATATTATGCGCACTATCATTAATGACAAAAGACTTTTATGAGCAACAACTTTATGCGTAAAGTGTTATGACAATCCAAATTATGACAATAGTTGTTATGCGACCAGACGGACACCCACCTTCAGGGTAAGCTCGGCCCATCGTGCTTCGTTATCTAGATAAGTTATTTCAATATATTTAAAAACAACCAATATTTAAGTTGTACCAAAATCCCCATAGTGGGACATAAAGTTCAGTTCCGAGAATGACTAAGCCTAGTAATGTGTATCCGGGTCCCGGCGCGGGCGCGACGGAGCCGCGCGCAGGCGCACGCTCGGCCGTCACGAGTTAGCATCTTTGTTTATTCTACAATTCATATGCAAATAAAGGCACCAACAATTCTGTGGCTCGTCGAGAACCACGAAAACAGGCGATCACCTTGCAAAACCTGCAGGTGTTTGACAACAAGGTCACCGTCGCACGACGTGCAATATCGCAATCAACAGAACTAAACTATTGCGCTAAAGATTCGGCGGCGGCTAGTCTATTTCACAAACAAATAAACAGACTATATTGCAAACTTTAAGCCAAAAGCCTGAACAAGGGTTGTCGGTATGTCGGTACAGTCGAGTTCATAAATATGTGTACACTTTAGTACCTTGTCACTTTAATCGCTGTAACAATTCATATATGGCAGTCTAAAGATGACATTAAATACACAAGGTACTAACGTGTACACATATTAATGAACTCGACTGTACCAAGTTGCCAACGGGCGCTAGTGAGGAGGGATGCGGAGCAGACTCGTGCATGATGACAAAGCTAAATGAAAATATTTCAATGCATTCCAAGCAGTAGCTCACCGAGTCGCGGCGAATCCTGCGGCACGCGTGGAAATAAACACCGAGTTATTGGCGCTCATGCGAAACGAAACACTCCATATACTTCATAGTAACTAAATAAATGTTTTGGCGTTCCAAAAATGCATTTCGTGAATTTCGCTTCTTTAGTAAGCAGTAGAAACCTTCACGGAATATCGATTATTTGGGTAATTTGTGGTAAGTTAATGCCTATAACGTGAGCTATGCTACATTTCATGATGACATCAATCATATACATAGATACTACATATACATATACCTACATAGATATACATATTAGTATGTGTAAATAAGTGTCATATTGTTTTGCAGTTTATGTACGCTATCCATCGATTTGGGTGGTAACGATCAACCGCCCCGTACGCGGAGACAATGGCCGGCGGCCTTGTGCGCGCGCGGCGCTACTCCGCGCTCGGCATGCCAGCGCTCGTAAAACTGCGATGATTTAATATCTATTTTAATGCATGACATGCATGTAAAGTAAACTTTTAGAAATAACACAGCGAGATATTTTCCGAACTAGCCTCAATTGAACTCTGTAGGTGTCCCCATTCCTGCACGTCCTAATATACCTAATTGTGTTCTGATAAATGGCGTCTACCGTAATGATTAGAGCGCCCGCAGACGCCGCGTCGCCGGTGCGATAACGCTCGCGCGGGCAGTAATTGTTTAATGAGAGCCGTAATGCGGAGATTGCGGCGTCGTTAGCAAGCGCGCTTCACCGCCACCATAACGTGTGCATCTCACAGTGTCAGTAGCTCCGAAACATTCAGTACATTGCTGTCTTCACAGGATGTAACCATAACATATTAGATTTTGAAGATTATTTGTGTCTCATTTTTTCCATATAACTCTCATTATCAGTACCGAGTGTAAGATTCTATTCTATGAAACAAATAGCATATGCCCGAAGACAAGGCAATATTTTGCTAACTAATTATCTAGAATAAGTTGATTCAGTTAAGCAAATCGTATTAGTTTTTATCTTTAAGGCCTGATTTTTCAATGTTCAGATAACAGTAACTGTTGGGTAAATTTTAGCCTGGTCCTTTTCTATGTAAATAAAAGAAAAGGACCAAGTTAAAATCTGGACATTGAAAAACCAGGCCTTAGTGCTTTAAGTGCCAAATATTTTTTTCTCAAAAATGTTCGGAAATGTTGACATTACATAAAGAGACGCGAAGTACATAGTTTACTGACAGTTCTCAAATAAAAAAAAAAAACATTGTTGCATACAAACTCGCAAGCTCGTCCGTTTATACCAATACTCGGCCCGCAATTGCCTACTTCCATGCCTAGGCAATAATGTACTATTATTTCATTTTTTTTTCATTTTCAACTTTTACTTTCTCTGTGTCCGTACAATATGAAATCGAACCCTATTTCAAACAAGGAAAACACCAATAGAGCGCCAGCAGCTTTCCATCAATTATTCAATTATTTCAATTAGGTACCATTCACTTTGGCCCGGTTCGATTATTTCCAAAGGCGGTGACGTAAGGCATGGCCGCCGTCCGCTGGCCGCGCGCCGCGCCGCGGGCCGCCAGCGCGGGCGACGCGGCGCGGCGCGCGTCTGTCGCAGCCCGAACATGTGGAGGCGGCAGTGCGTGGTCGGGATGTTCCGCTTTCTTCGGCGGCGTCGCAGGGAAACTAGCGACACCCGCATGACCGACCAACACTCAGACACCCGTATTAATACCGCACTCGTGCATACTGTACACTCAAAAGAACTAATATCTATAATACGGTCATCGTGACAAATATATGTTTTAGATACATAGACCTTAATGTCATTTCTTTAGTATAGGGGTGTATAGATATGACGTCTTGGGCGCAGTGCCCAAGACACAAGACACGCCACCAATATTCTCACATATTAATGAATTAATTAATAAGTTGCTATTTTTAATTAACAAAAAGTCATATGAGACTTTGAGACTGTAGAAGAATTTTTTTTTTTTAATACCTCGTATAAAATGTTTTTTTTTCGAGATTTTATTCCACCTTTATCGGCGTTTTTTAATGATAACTACAAGGGCTCTGGTTGACTACGGGATCCTAAAAAGACCAAATATAAGTATCGAAAACGAAGAGTCGCGGCATGAGCAACTTATCAGTATATGAATACTTAAGATACTTTGCACCAGCCTGCTAGGTACAGATTGTAATTAGCAGTGGGTACCATGTGTCCTTCGTATGTCGAAGATAAAGTTAGATACATGTTTATTTTTAAGACCTAATATTTCTTTGAAAGATTTTACCCTTATTATTGATCCTATTGAGTAGTATAATAAAATAGTGAGTGTTTATATTTTGTCGTTTTATTCGGTGCGATCCCGGCTCAGGTCAGCTTTTCAAGAAACAGTGAATGCACTTATTCATTTAAAAAAAAATGCTTCCTTTAAGTAAAATGAGGTATCTCAAAGATTTGAGGTACTTCTCCTTTATGGGCCATTAGTTTTTTCGTTCCTGTATATATTTTGAATAATAAAAAGCCTACTACAATGCAACACCGCGACCCTCCTACCGAGAACGCCGCAAATTACATATAAACCGGTACGGTGTCGCAAGTCGCGCAACCTGCGAATATTAATGTGTAGCGGCAGCGATCAATTTCAAAACTAATCGGCCGGCGCCTCCCCGCCGCGCCGCCGCGCCGCCGCGCCGCGACCAATTCGTACACTCTCGAAACAAATACAAAGCGATCGAAATAACGCACATGTGTTATGTTATGTTACATGTGACGTTGGGTAATCTAGAAAGCAACATTATTATCGATTGGTACTTTTGTAATAGTCTGTGTTGGACGGTAATATCATTTTCTCCCACGTGCTCGGAAATGTTAACCTTACTGTTGTCAAATCAGCCCGCGAAGTTCTAAGTTCCAGGCCCAGGCAAAATTAAAAAAAAACAAAGTTATTATTTACCAACGGCAGCGGCCGCGAAATATGTATGAAATTTCATTACGTACCTGGTGATTAACTTTTTAAAACCATGTTTGGACTAGGATAACTATCTCCAAACAGCCAAGCACTCGTGCAATCAAAATTCTTCCTTGTATATTTTACTTTTTAAATGTCATAGTCTAAAAAGTTAAGCCTTTTCAAACAGCATTTACAAACGTTTTTAAAAGTGTGTCAAATAGTTTGACATTTTTTTAATAGAAATTGCGTTCATAAACAAAATAATTTGCGGAAATAACATAAACGCGTAATAAATGTTATAGTTTAAACTATATTTTATTCAAATTGAATTTATTACGTTTAAATCATTTGTGATTTTATTTTATGCTTTATTTCAGTGTCATACTAAATCGTACGTTTCTGTTCTTTTTTTCAAGGAAATGTTGGGACTGTGTTTAATATTATTAACAATTGTGTTAAATTTCCTCACATCTTGGAGAAAAGCACTATACAAGCCTCGACCGGGAAGGGCGGTTGCTGGACTCGTATATATCGCGGCCTCGACTGCGTCTCGGCCACGCTAATTCTACTCGTCCCGCAACGGCCTATTTCCCGGTCTGTGCAGTAATGTACTAAAACGTCATCGACGATTACTTTAAAATTACAATAAAAAACAAAATTAATAACGGCACGAAATTCAAAGAACAGCATTAGTCATAAGCGCAAACGGTCATGAGGAAAATCCTTCCCCTCAAGGCCTCTAGCATTACTTTCTCTATTGCTTTTTGGAATCGATGCATAACCAATCGAACATATAAACCCGCTTAACTTCACACATTCCCTGCCACCAACTGGCATTTGTATGTTCCTTGGACCCGCCGAGCGTGTCGGCGGCACTGCGTTGACTGCCATTAACAACGGAAGTATTTCCGACTATTCGTTGATGACTCATCTGCGCCCGTACCGAAATTGGAAGGTTTCTTTATGTTAGTTAGAAACAATCAGCGTTCCGTACGTAAAAGCAGCAGGGTCAAGGTCTCGTAATGTTTTAGACATTACGTGCAGCATGATTGGCAGTCTTAGGGCCATATTAATAAATTCATTTTGACTGAGATGCCCGTCGCGAGATACGTGAAAGTAAACGCTAAGCCATAAAAAACTGTCATTTTTGACGCATTTTGAGACGGGCATTACAGTCGAGATCAGTTTATTAATACGGCCCTTAAAGTCGTAGTCTTGAGAATGCAAATTTGAATGGGTTTCAGAACCATAAAAAAGGGGACCCGTCAAAAAAAAAAGCGAGGAGCTACCCTCTGCTACCTTTTTTTACATTTTCATACTAGGCTGTCCAGCCTAGTATGAAAATGTTTGCTAAAACTATTTGCTGTTCCACGTGGGAATTAATTTAGAGTCCAATATTATTTTGACTAGAGGGAAGAGTACGCAGGTTAAACCGCTTAAAGACGTGTTATGAAAACTTTGAACCGATTGTGAACATGTCTCAGGACATGGGGCAAGTCAATGGTCAAAGTTCCACCGTCACCTGTCAGTAATAAAGTCGCATAGACTATGGAAGTTCCACAGCCAATAAATATATAAAAGTATTACGATACAAGTTAGATCGCGTCGCGAGTCAATCAGGTCAGTTCAAGGGATGTATGACGCCATCATGTGTCTTGATTATTCTGAAAATGTCCAAGTTGGATAAGGAAGTCACGTGTTGACTGGCTCGGCGTCCAGTGATAGTAAACGACGGCTGAGACGGGATAACTGAGGCGCGCGAATGCATTCACGACTGAACAATTGCTGCGTCTGTATAGTCAGTCAAAGTCATAAATATAGAGCGGGCTGCGAAGCAGAAAAGGGACGCTTCTTCTTCATTCTCCGAGTGCGCGTCACGTCGCCACGTGCTGATAGTCACCTCCCCTAGTTTTATAACCTCGCGAATAGTCGCGCTCGAACGAGTTCAACTGTACTCGTAGATGAACTCGTACTTCGGCCGTTTAAATGTCCAAAAGTGATCAGTTATTAGTGGCGCCGCCTGCGCTGGTACGGTCGAGCCTGCAGGAGACAGCACTCACTGGTGGTGAAGTTCCTGGAGGCGTAGGCGGCGCTCTCCTTGTCGTGCAGCAGCGTGAAGGCGTGCAGCTGGTAGGTGGCGCCCGGCGACAGCTCCTTGAGCGTGTGCGTCCAGCCCGCGCCCGCGCCCGCTCCCTCCGACGCGTCCACCGTGATGTTGCGCGCGCCGCCCTCCGCGCGCTCCGTCAGCGGGATCACCTGCCCACACACACAACTCAATATACAGGTGTAACATTTAAATCGGTCAGTACGGTAAAGTCTGAAACTATAAGACATACGAAGATCTGTTCTTAGAACCATGTCATCGATTTTAGCAAAAAGGAAACCTGCATTCATACATTTTAAAAAAAACTTGTTCTCAGCTCGGGAATCGAACCCGGACGTTTTGAAAAATAAAACTACATAACACTATTTATATTTAGATGTCGATTGTGTAAGTCTTCAACGAATGTGAAAAGTTAAGCGGGTTTACAGGGTGTTAGGTAATGAGTGGATAATCCTTGAATTTCGGATAGAGGGCACTTAGGACGTTATGAAAAAGCTAAAATAGGTTAAGTAGAAGTCACACGGTTTTCGAGATATTTGGACTTTTAGGTTTTTTCGAAAATGAACACCCTTGTCCAATGTTTTGATCATAGCACCATTCCAAGCTATTTTTTTTAAAATTTAATTTTTTCTCAATATTCTTGAATACTTATGATATCAGATAGGCATCACCATTAATGTGATACTACAATGGATTTTTAAATTTCAATCGTACATTGATCGAACTTTCAGCACCTATGGTGAAAAAAAATTACACTACCGTCTAGTTGCCCATAAGCTTAAAAACACGCCCACCCACACTTTTCCTGATTTACTTTTTGTATCCCGGGCGTAGAATTCAAAACTTTTTGTTGCAAAGATGACATTACTGGCCACTAATTTAAATGCCATTTATTCCAAATTTAAAAAATATGCCGACTGCTTTTTGTTTTTTTTTTCGAATTCGATTTTGAATTTCGCTATTATTGCGTAACGAATGGTGAATTGTGTGTTTAGATTGTTGTGTTGTTTTTATTTGTTTAATAATTATTCGAACACAATACACACTGCACACCAACGTTGGACTATACAGAATCTGTACTACTACATGCAAGAGGTCATTTACTTAAGATTTTCACCTATAATAATGTTGATTTCTAGATTACACAACGTCACATATAACATGACATGACACATGTGCGTTAACCCGGACGTTTTGAAAAATAAAACTACTTAACACTATTTCTATTTAGATATCGATTGTGTAGGTCTTAAGCAGTAACCAATTAATGACTTAATTTTAATTTAATTTATTTAAGACCTACACAATCGACATCTAAATATAAATAGTGTTATGTAGTTTTATTTTTCAAAACTTCCGGGTTCGATTCCCGAGCTGAGTACAAGTTTTTTTTTTTAATGTATAGAAGCACTTTCCCTTTTTACTAAAATCGATGACATGGTTCCTAAGAACAGATCTTCGTATGTTTTATAGTTTCAGACTTCCCATACTGACCGATTTAAATGGTACACCCCGTATACTGCCACCGGCACGTTTGAACATCTACGAAAAGTAACTCCCTGAAGGATACAAGTGGCAAAGCCATGGCCACATAAAATTTAAGTATATTGATCCCTTTACACGAGTAAGAAGACTTCAAGATGCGATCGCACTGCAATTTAAAGCTAATAATGTGGACGAATATGTGATCTGTCACCCCGAGGTTGAATCTCGAATGCACGTCATGAAACAATAAGATTTATAAATGTTTATGTCAATTTGAAGCGTTGACTTTAGCGACATTTCCATTTCATACAAAGTTGTGTCTAATGGCCTGTTGTTTGATCGGTAGTTAAACTAACTAATGGTCAAAAAACGTTACTAATGGTTAAAATCTCAAGGAAATCGAATCGAGGGCCTAAGGGCCTGTTGTTTGATCAGTAGTTAAACCAACTAATTATTAAAATTTAAAAAAAGGAATGGAAAATTTGACACATTTCCTTGAGATTTTAACCATTAGTAACGTTTTTTGACCATTAGTTAGTTTAACTACCGATCAAACAACAGGCCATAAGGGCGTGTTGTTTGATCAGTAGTTATACTAACTAATTGTTAAAATTCGAAAAAGGAATCGAAAGTTTGACACATTAGTAATGATTTTTAACAATTAGTTAGTTTAACTACTGATCAAACAACAGGCCCTTAATTGAAACCACTCATTTGGCCAACTTTCGTTTAGAGAATTAGAGATCAATTCTACTTTGTAGGGTAACACGAACAACGCAGCATTTTCTATGCCGCAATATGCAGCGCAAAGGAGAAGTAATGTAAATAGTCGATTGTACTAAAAGCTGTTTAGTAAAATTAGGCCATAAAAACATATTATGAAGACATTATAATATGATTTATTCGGCTTGACCTCAGCTTGATAGGGTTTTCCTTGTGCAATACCTTTGTTTACAATCGCACTGCGCAAATTACGATAAGCTGCACGGCCGCCGACTTAAGAGTACATTTTCCTTAAAACCGATCCTGAACCCAAAGAGCATCTCGCAGGTGTAGGTAATTTAACGCAGGTAAAAAGAGGATTGTAATTCATTCTACTTGATGACACCGTTGAACGGAGCTTTACGAGATAGTAAGGAAAATGCATTCATAACCTAAATGTCACGACTGAATGTCGTAATTCGACTATCAATGACCGAGGAATTCGCTCACTAGGCGTCTTGATGTAGGTAAAAATAACTTGGGATTTGAAGGCGACAAGGAAAATCTTAGAACGTGAACGTGTAACGTGTGATGTCACATTGAGTCACGAGTGAAGAAAGTCACGAGTTGGCCGAGCGGCGGCGCGCACCGCCCGAGCAGGGGCGCGCGCCCGGCTCCCGCTAGGGGCTACATCAGTAGTTGACGCGGAGACTTGCACTCGGGTCTTGTTTAAAATCTATTCAAGATACGAGCATCTGTATTAGCAATTCATGTCGTTATCTATCGTCAATTATTAACAGGGAATCCTATCTTGAGCTTAGAATGATCAGATTGATCAGTGTTAATCCAAAACATTACATTATGCTAATTAAAAAAATATATTTTGTAAAGCAGTAAATTCTATTTGTCGGCTTCCAATAAGTAACTAATATCAGCTTCCGCCACGATGTCCACTGAGATCTCCTGACTGTATCCAGTATTTATTTCATTATTTACTAATTAATGAAATAAATGATTCTGGGTGATTCTACCAGGGGATACCAGTGGGTGAACCCGTTCCCGTTTCCGCAATGCAAGTACAAATGTGGCCACACCCGACACCTGCACAGCATCAGCGCGGTGCTCGGTGGAGCGGACACTTGCCCGATCTCTGAATACTGTGTTATTTGAATACAAACCTCTTGTGTCAAGTCGGCCAATGCACGAGTGACGTAATCGCGATCAATGTAGATCGCGTGCCTTGCTGGTGTAAATAAAACCGAAAAGAATGCGATCTTTTTTTAAACAGGCTTATCAATGTAATCATGAATTCATTGGGACACGACACGGGCCTTCGAGCGAGCCGCAAGGGCCCGCGCAGAACTGAATCACAACATGCTACGTTCCTAGGTTGTTTTGAGAACAGGGATCGGCTCGGAGCGTGGGTCCAGAGTGCACAGTCGAAGCAACAAGGGCCGTGCACAATGCCCCCGGCGGCATTGTCCGTTTTATAGAGACCGTACATACAATGAGGGTTTATTTAAAACACTACGATTTGACCCAAGGTGCCTCATTCGTCATATCTTCATTCAGGGTATTTTAGAGTTACTCGAGCAGGTGAAAGGATGTCTCATTCTTTCAGTGTAAATACGCATTTTGTAATGAACTTTATGCCCGGGCTACACGAGGCTAGTTTTTCAAGCTAGGATAGCAAGCTAGTGTTAGTAAGCTAGCAAGCTAGTATATACTTCTGGCTTCGTGTAGACAAAACTGTCTTCATTTCTAAGCTAGTAAGCTAGTTTACAAGCCAGGCCAGTTTTTAATAGGATGGAGTTCTATTTTTAGGCCAGTAGTGTCCCCCCACCACTGATTTTACTATCCTGGCTTGTTTACTAGCTTCATGTGGCCGGCGAAGCTAGTATCCGTTCGGCTAGTGCGCGGTGACCATGCGCTTTTGTTTATTACGTATTTTCTTCTACAAGATGCCTAAACTTACTAACGAGGTTAATTCAAAGTTTGAACAATTGTACCGTGAGAAGGAATGTCTATGGAATGCTACCATAAAGATAAATCTATCGAGATTGTCCATACACGTTTACCTAATACATCTTCTAGTAATTCGTCTAATACAAATTGACATAGTTTCCGATATAACAATTTCAGTCGTATTGTGTTTCTTTTACGAATGCAGTTCATTTTACTACCAGACTGGAGGTTTTTTTTCACTAACGTGTTGTTACTGTCACTGCAATGGAGCCTGACTGGCTTAAATTTACTGGCATCATGTAGACAGCACTAGCATGTGTCCAAGCGAGGACAGTATTACTAGCTTACTAGCAAGCTATCTAGCTTGCTATCCTGGCTTGCAAAACTAGCCTCGTGTATCCCGGGCCGCTCAACACAAAAGGCGCAGTTTCATGGAGCAAATATATATACACACATACACGATGCGCAGTTGAACATCTCCCTGGAGGTACAAGCCGTAACTAAACCAAAGGTGTCGAAGACGTAGGAAATCCTCGCGGCAACTAACACCGACGAATTACATCTTTTTATAATGCTTCGGGGAATAAGTATTTTTGCTTTGACTTTAACAGGAGATGTTTTTGACTATAGAAAGGGACAGAGCTATGTGCCCAATAATACTATGCAGCGCCAATAAATGTAGGGAGACCGTTAGCCAAAACAGGTAAGAGCTGTCCAAATTAACATTGGACACTATTTGTAAAATCCGTACGTGAGCATAAGACTGCGAGTGCCATTTTCGTAATTTTACAGGAGAAGCGATTTTGTGTCAAAATGCAGCATACACGACATTAAGTAAGGTTAATAATAAAACTGGTCAGATTTAAATAACAAAGACTTTTATTAATCAAAAGAATGGTTGTTTGAGATCAAGATTTGTTATTTTCTGAGATCAATTTCTTGATCTAAGATATACTTAATTATTATGATAAAATAAAGAAAGTAGTCCAAATACAGTTTTCTGCTTCTTCACAAAAAAATGAAAATTTTAGAGTTACCACAATAATAATACCCTTAGTAACTCGAAAACAACATTAAAAACTGTATTACTTATATTACTAAATGTTGATTTTATACAATAATAAAAAGTCTCTTGTATGCATGACAACAAAATGTATGTTCCCTTTTACAAATTATTATAGTGTACATTGTAATTAAATACAAATAAGACAATTTTAAATGTTGTTTTCGATTTACTAAAGGTATAATTATCGAAGTAAGTAACTCTGAAATTTTCTTTTTTTTTAAGCAGAACTTTGTATGGGCCCGTAGTTGTTATTTTATTATTATGTAAATATATTTTAGATTACGAAATTGATTTCCGTATGTAAAAAATCTTCACCTTAAAAAAAAGCAAACTTATGATTAATTAAAGACTTTGTAATTTAAATCTGACCATTTTATTTTAAACCTTCATTGTCGCTGAATTTTGACACAAATTAAATTCTCCTGTAGGTAAAGTTACGGAATAGGCACGTGAAGTGTTAAGCAAATGTCAAGTTATTACTTGAAGTAATCTAATGTATGTGCGGTTTGAATATAGAAAACGGAAATAAATGAATCGTGTAGCAGTAGTGTGAGAGCATGGTTACCTTGAACCGGAAGCCGGTGTAGTCGCCGTGCGCGGGCGGCGCCCAGGCGATGGTGGCCTGCTTGTTGCGCGCCAGCGCCACCGTCAGGTTGGTGGGCGGCTCCGGCGCTGCACAAAACACACCCTTCTATTAAACAGGTCGTGGCCAGCTCGCCCAGCCTTGAGCTTTCTCGGGGAACACCACTGCGCAGCAGGGGACATGTTTCGGCGGATATCATGACGATGATAATGAGCTTCAGTGTCCCCGCTGCTTGTATCGGTTGTAGCAGTTGGCACGGATGTCGAAAATGGACTCTACTCAGCTTGTGCCACAAGCTGAATTACTATGCATTTTTATTTAAAACAATAATATTTTTTTGCCATATTTAATAACTGTTTAATTGATAATACATGTTGATATATTCGTACAAAAGACGTTACTAACACAGACAGATATCTTATTGTTTTGAAAGTAATGATTCATTTTGTTCGTCCGAATCATTCATGGCAGGAAAGCCTCTCTCAGATATCTCATATAGTGCTAGTTCAGACACAGAGTTGACTCCAAAATATGACGTATCTCTTATTTAGCCTACTACTGCCTTAAATGTATTAGTGTTATTGAGCCGCATCGGCACAAATGCGATTGTTTTACGCAAGCTGGGTTTGCCTATTATTGGGTGAACACCCTGTCACTCTCCCCTACACATATAATTTTAAATTTAAGTTAATGGATATTTTAAATTATATCTGTTGGCGAACCTAATAAATAAATAAATAAATAAATGATTTTGACCAGTTATAACTCAAGGTAGAATATAGATGGACTGTACCAAATCGTAAATAAAGACGGGCAAGTAGACTCACCCGTGATGATGGTCTGGTTCCAGGTGAGCAGATCCGCGAAGGTCGCGTTGGAGTAGTAGAGCATGAAGTGGTACTTGGTGCCGGGCAGCCCCTGGAAGTTGATGGTGGACTCGCGCGCCGGCGCCGTGAAATTGGGCGCGGGCGAGCCGCGCGGCGGGCGGTAGTCGAGCCGGTACACGCCCGCGCCCTCCGCGCCCTCCGCGCCGCCGCCGCCCGGGATCTCGATCACCAGGTCCGCGCCCGCCGCGCCGCGCCACGCCGCCTGCACCCCGACACACCCGTCAGACATCCTCGCTGCTCTACAGCCTGACAACTGTGTCACCTTTCAGCGGTGAACAGATGTCGGCGGGGAAGAGCCAGCTATCATTTTTTTTTAGGTACTTAACAAAACTAAACAAAAATCTACGTGATATATAAATATAGTTCGTCAGCAGAACACTGATACGTCAGAGCGCGACGTAACCGTTTTGATTGGCCACGTCATTTGCTTTGTTTACATTCAATTAAGCTCCTAAACAAATGGAGTATAGGTGAGGGTCATACACGAACTTGAAGAACTTGTCGGACTACCCTCTTCAGGCCCACCATACAAGGATATTTGTCAATGGAATATGAGCCTATTGTGAATATCATAGAGTCAATTTTCCAATCCGATTGTCCATCATAAAATCAAAGGAAAATCCATTTTATTCCCTTTGCAATGGATCTTTATTCTAATATCTATTATGTACAATTTTTTGTATGTGGGGCCTTACGAGGTTAAAGTGTCCTGTTTAGGTCCGAGGCTGTCCCTTGTTCCTGATACTTTATAGAGTAGGAGTTTTACATGCAACTATTTTAGTAAAGGCTGTATTATTGGCTAAACTAAAAAAAAGTTAAGTTCTGTTTCAGGAATAAAAGGGACTACTTTTGTTCTTATTGACTAGAGAGAGTATGAAATTATATTACAGATATTTCTACAATTATAGATAACTTTTGACATAATAAACAGCCTTCAAAGTTTAATGTTTGCAATCTTGTAAACAATAGGCAGAAGTGAAAGGCATTTTTTAAAATTTCGCAATAATATCTATTACATTCTGTTTTTTTCCCCCCAAAAATAAGTATTATTATTATTATTCTTAACTCTTTCTTCTCAGATTCAATGTAAAAGCTAAAAATAGAGGGGGCAAACACTGGAAGCAATCCTATTTCAATGAAGAATCAAAAAGAGTAGATTATTAGAATAAGACAACTGTGACATAAGGAGAGACATCCAAGCAGACAGACCCATGCAAATGTGGGGATAATTTGTTTGACCACAAAACCCCAAAAAAATATAAGAAATATTATTCTTAAACCCAGACTTTGCAAAACTAATTATGAAACAGGTAAGCAATACGTAGCAATTATATATTAGCATTAATATATATTAAATGTTTTACTTTGCTGACCTGTACCTAAGTTTTTTACCTAAACTTGCACAGTTTCAGAGATTAATATTAAAATTGAATTATACTTTATTTAAAAAAAAATTAAAGGGTTATTTTAAGGAAAGATTTGATTGTTCGTTTGTTTGCATTGAATAGGCACTGAAACTACTGGACCGATTTTTCTTTCAGTGCTGATATCTCCTAAACTCAACTGACTTCCATAAAAAAACATGAAGATTGTAGAACCATGCTGATTTAATTAACTGTCTTTAAACAAAACTATGTCTGAATCAATCTTACTGTTTAGAAGCTACAATGCAAACAAACTTAGACAGACACTGACACAAATGTAAAATAGCAGATGTAGCAAATGACAAATTTCAAGCAGACTAGTCACAGGGAGAAGGTAGTTCATGATAATATAGCTACACACAAGCATTCAGAAAACACCACTCACTCACTGTCTAAGAGCTGGTAGCGGAAAAAGGGTTGCATTTTATAGAGCAATTAAATCCATCTAAACAGGATGCCATACCATCATTATTCTTTGATCCAGGAGCCACACAACTGTTCATCAGCAGCAGTAGGCATGGTAATAATTAAGAAAAACCAAATACCAATATTATCAAAATTGCTTTTATGATGTTGGATATGAGGGTATTACAAGTCATTAGCATATATTTAACTAATATGCATTAAGCTATTCTCAATTACTATCTAAGAAATTTAATAGTTAAAAAAAAAGTCATGGCATGAGGTGTTTTAAAAAAACTTATTTTTTTAAGAACTCAATACTATATTATAAGAATCCTACACAATTGGTTTTAAAAAATGTTTTATGACTCCTACATCTAGTCTTGCAGCCTAGCCCTGCTAAACAATGAATAATGACAGTATGCACAGCTTATCTAACAACACCGCTCAAGTAATTATGACCAAATTTACAGGAGAGCAAAAATTAATTCTTTCAGCATTAGAATGCTACATTATCCTTGAGTAACATAGGGCTACATTTTATTTTTCTGCGCAGACGGTGTTGTGGACAACAGCTAGTAAAATATAATTTGATTTGCAGTAATGAGGAAAAGTTACACACAAAATAGGTGCTGGACATTGCAGAAAACAGCATAAAAACCAATGAGGAAAAGAGGCCATGCTAATGATTATAAATAAATAAATAATCAAAAATTATCAAATATGTTTGAGCTCATCACTGTGATGACCAGAAAGTGCTACAATGGTCAATACTCAAATGTTGTGAGTTTGAGTTTAGTGTCACAACACAAACAATAATATCAGTTGTTGAAACAACAAGATTATGAAAATATACGAGTGATTTAATAAGAAAGTTTACTTCTAAAAAACAACATGAAATATTGGCACACAACATAAAATTAACATAAAATTTAGTACAGTGTGCCTTGGCATAAACTGTCAAAAGAGTAACAAAGAGTATTCTATTCCACAACAAAGTTTCATAAAGGTAAACTTTCAAAGAAACTTGGTTGAAAGTTTATTTACGTTAATGTTTTATCAATAATAACAAGCTTTGTTTACATCGAGAGCCTGGGAATGTGGTACAGTGGATTAAGATTTGTTTTAAAGAGGAGGGCTGAAGTTTGAAGGCTGTTTAAAGTTCCCTCGGCCTAGAGCTGGAACAGAGGGGTGTGGTGCTGCGGAGCAGTGGCCGCACAGGGACACTAACCGCGAGCAGCGCCAGCACCAGGGCAGTGCGCGCGGCTCTCGCCTTCGCTTGCACAATCGGGCTCTTCCACATCATTGAAGGCGACTCGAACGTTTCACACGACACTTTCTCTTCCTCACTCCCGACACATCCGTGCGATAAACGCATTGTGATTCGTTCGAAACCATGCACACTGATGTCATATCATCGCGTCTTATTCATATACGACTGAAACTATCTCGGAAACACTAAAATACGATTGTGTTGTCGTACGCCATTTCACGACAAAAACTGCTGTCTTGTCTTGTCTGGCTGACAGGTTGTTACTAATCGATCTAAACATCGATAAGATAAAAGTGCACTTGAGTCGAGTATCGATAAGTCGATTAAACATAAAATCGAATAAACTTCATAGCTAAGGTTTGTTTTATAATAGTCCAGGAAAGTTCTAACTGAAATTCTGGGATAGGGCGGATAGGTAACCCGAAAAACGTCTAGCTTTTACCCGCGGCTATCTCACTTTTAGGCCCGCATACATGTAGAGGCCGATCGGTTCAGGCTGAACTACGTTAGTTCCGCCTGACCGGATCGAATGGCCATACCTACATGTAAAGACCGATGTGTTCAGGCCAAACTGCGTCAGTTCCGCCTGACCGGATCGAGTGGCCATACATGTAGAGGCCGATCGGTTCAGGCCGATCTGCGTCAGTTCCGTAAAGGCGACAATACATGATCAGTTCGTCCAACGGCCAATCGTTCAGGCGGACGGATGCGATTTGCCTTCAGGCCAAATTATACATACGCGATGCTATTTTGAATCCGGTCGTTAGAACTGAAGGTAAAACTGATCATGTATGGAGTTCTGTCCGGTTAGGCAAATCGTTCAGGCGGACGGATGCGATTTGCCTTCAGGCCAAGTTGCACATACACGATGCTTTCTTGCATCCGGTCAGTTAGAACTGAACGCATAACTGATCATGTGTGAAGTTCTGTCCGGTCAGGCAAATCGTTCGGGTAGTGCTAGCGGTACACCGCGATTTTTCAGTGAAATGCTGCAAATGGTGTTAAAGGCATGAAAATTGGAACGATTGATCTTTAGGCCATAAGAATCAATGTGACCCGTAACACGAAAAAAAAACAAAATAGGAGACGAGTTATGACGTTATCTTTATTTAGTATGTGTTTTTTTTTGTTCTGAAGCCTGTCGTGTGTTATATCTAATGAAAGGGCTTACTAAGCCGATTCTAAAAATATATCACATCATTATATTTCAGTCACTTGTTTTAAATTAAAATAAAAACCATTTTCAAAACATACTTAGTTTGGGGTCCTCCAGGGGCGCGTTTTATAAAGCTACAAGTTACAATTTTACAGGTCTAAACCTGCAACACTGCTCAAATGGCTGGTCGTCATTGGTCGAGGTTGTGTCAAATGGAAAGAAACTTGTAATCTGTAAATTGTAATTCGTAGTTATATAAAACAGGCCCCAGATATGGTACGGTTGAATCATTATTTGTAAATTATACATGATTATACCTAAAATGATACGTAATAGCCTCATTTCCATCCCCAAGAAAGCAATTTTGAAAATATTTACACTTAGTAGTTTTTTATAATTTTTAAATAGGTATTACGAAATGTGATAAAATCACAAGTAAGTAATTGAAACATGTATAAAAAGATCGACTTTAGACACTGAGGATGATAAATACTAATGCGAGAGGAGTTTTCAATCATATTTATATTATTTGCTAGCTTTCACCCGCGACTCCGTCCGCGTAAAAGTCGTTTATCGCTGCTTCCTCAGGAACTGTCCAATGTTCCGGGATAAAAACTCGAAGGAGTCGCGGGAGAAAGTAAGTAAATAATATAAATATGATTGAAAACTCCTCTCACATTAGTATTTATCTATCATCCTCAGTGTCTAAAGTCGAACTTTTTATACATGTTTCATTTCAACTACTTGTGATTTTATCACATTAAAAAATTATAAAAAAATACTAAATGTAAATATTTTCAAAATTGCTTTCTTAGGGTTGGAAATGAGGCTATTACGTGTCATTTTAGGTATAATTTACAAATAATGATTCAACCGTATCATATCTGGGGCACGTTTTATAAAACTACAAGTTACAATTTTACAGGTCTAAACGGGCAATACTGCTCAAATGGCCGGTCGTCATTGGTCAAGGTTGTGTCAAATGGAAACTTGTAACCTGTAATTGTTAGGGAAGAACCGACTCAGTTAGATTAGGTTAGAAGGCCTAGGCGGTAGCTCCGCTTCTGCCATGGCCTTCGAGGTTATTTTTTTTTCTGCCCAGAAAATCCAGGAAACTGCTGCCAATAAAGTAAGTATTAAAATCTTTCTATATTATACGTGCATTATGGTTTTTGATGTTAGATTCATTGATTTATATATGTTTTAAATCTTAGGTGTTATGAACGTTATACGTTTTAATAGTTATAGTAATTGTTATTATATATTAATAACGATATATTTTATGGAAATAGATATTTTGAAATTATATCTTTCGTTCATCATATCCAGTGAACGCTATACTAAACATGTTTATACAAAGTGAGCGTATAAATTGTGAGTGTTATATTATCAGTTGTTATATCTCGTTTTGCCTCTGGAGGAGCCCAAACTTTGTATGTTTTGAAAATGGTTTTTATTTTAATTTGAAACACGTGACTGAAATATAATGATGTGGTATATTATTAGAATCGGCTTAGTAAGACCTATCATTATACCACACGCGATAGGTTTTAGTACAAAAATATTTTTTTCCCCTACAAAATAAAGATGACGTCATAACTCGTCTTCTTTTTTGTTTTTTTTTTTCGTGCTACGGGTCAAATTGATTCTTATGGCCTAAAGATCAATCGTTCCAATTTGCAGTATTTTTTGGCGTACCGCTAGGACTAAGGCGGACGGATGCGATTTGCCTTTAGGCCAAATTACACATACATTAGGCTATTTTGCATCAAAGTCTCTTTCAAACTCCTTTTGCTAGAAAGAGAGTTCCGCTTGTAATTTGTAACTTGTAGCTTCGTGAAACGGGCCACAGCCACAGGTCAGTTAGAACTTAAGGCAAAACCGAACATGTATGGAGGCCTTTATTCTTAAAATTCTATGAATCGATTCATACATTTTGTCTAATCATCGGTACTCGTTTTTGTTAATCGATTATTCCAACCCTAGTTTGTGACAGATCTAATGACTGCTGACAACTGACTTAACTTTCATATAACTTGGTTTAACGGTTTAACGCATAGAATAAAAACATGTCTAACAGCATAACATCGTAAAATCCTTACGGTTATAGGCTGTCAACTGTATTTATTATATGATAGTAAAATCCAAATTATTTTCTACATGAGTATATTTTTTTAGTTTTTGTAATGAAACGTTTTCAATCGTGCCTCGAACAATAATTTTGCGTTCCAAATTGTACATAAAAACCAAGTCTGCAATTATTACCTTAAGTTTTAATATTATATATTATATTAATAGAAATATAGCGCAGGATTAAAAAAACCGTGATTATTCTAATCTTTAAGGCACAATAATTGGAAATTTAAGTGCTGAATTGTTTTGAATAAATTTTAGTGCATGCGGTTTGGTTTGGACTATAACTTGTCAATGTCAATGTCATGACGGCAGCGGACGCCATCCTGCTTTAACCAAGTGTCAACAACCAAAGCAATAGATTTGGCGGGCCGTTTCTTGTTTTCTATTAATTCCCCTGACTTGTACCTCGAATACTTTTCAAAATGTTGAATACCGACAATTGGAACCCTGAGAATACATTAAAAATATTAATCGCTTCGGACATCCACCTAGGGCACTCCGAGACTGACCCGGTGCGCGGCGAGGACAGTTTCATCGCGTTCGAGGAGGTGCTGTCGCTAGCCGCGACGCACGACGCGGACCTGGTTCTGCTGGGCGGCGACCTGTTCGACCACGCCAAGCCCTCGCCCGCCTGCATGTTCAAGTGCACACAGCTCATCCGGCAGCACTGCTTCGGCGACAAGCCGGTGCGCGTAGAGCTGCTCTCCGACCAGCTGCAGAACTTCTCGCGCAACATCAACTACGAGGACCCCAACCTCAACGTGTCCTTCCCTATCCTGTCCATCCACGGCAATCACGACGACCCAGTGGGACAGGGCGGCGTGAGCTCGCTCGACATCCTGTCCATGACTGGACTCGTCAACTACTTCGGCAAGTGGAGCGACTACACCCACGTGCGCATCTCTCCGGTGTTGCTGCGCAAGGGTGAGACGCGTTTGGCTCTCTACGGCCTGTCCCACCTCAAGGATCAGCGACTGGCTCGGCTGTTTGCCGAGAAGAAGGTGGAGATGGAGATGGTAGACGACAGCAACGATTGGTTTAACCTGCTGGTGTTACATCAAAACCGTGCTGACCGAGGTCCAGGTAATTTTATACCAGAAAAAGTATTACCTAAGTTTCTTGACCTCATTGTGTGGGGACATGAGCATGACAGTTTAGTGTTCCCTATCAAGGGAGAGAAGAATGATGACTTCATGGTTGTCCAGCCTGGGAGCACAGTGGCAACCTCGCTGGCAGCCGGGGAGGCCCTTCCAAAGCATTGTGCCTTGCTTGAAGTGCATGGAACCAAATACAAACTGCATCCACTTCCTCTCAAGACAGTACGGCCGTTCATATTTAAGACTGTCGTTCTTTCTGAACACGATCTCGGTGAAGAGGAGGTCAATGAGCATGAGAAAGTTCAAGAATTTTTGAAAGGCAAAGTCAACGAGGCTATCGAGGAGGCCGCCAGCCTCCGCAGCGGGGATCCCAAACAGCCAACGCTGCCTCTCATTAGACTGAGCGTTTTCTATGAGAGGCCGGGCCAAGATTTCAACAGGATGCGCTTCGGCCAGAATTTCACTGGACAAGTCGCGAACCCGAACGACGTGCTCGTGATGAAGCGCGAGAAAAAGTACCGCGAGAAAAAAGATACGGAGGAGATGGCGGACGTGGACGTCGCGCGCGCGGCGCACGAGGCCGCCGACGTGGAGGCGCTCATCGCGGCGTACTACGCGGCGCTGCCGGCGCCCCGCGCGCCCGCCGTGCTGTGCGCGCGCGCCGCCACCGAGGCCGTGCGCGACTTCACGCTCAAGCACGACGACGGCGTGTTCCGGCGCGTGTTCGGCGCGCACCGGCGCCGCGCCGTCGAGGCGCTGCTCGAGTCGACCGCCGAGACCGACGAGGAGATCACGGAGTGCATGCGGCGCGCGAAGGACGTGCTCGACCAGACCGACCTCGACCAGCTCAAGATGCTCGTGGACCTGCACGCGGCCGCCGCGCCCGCGCCGCGGGGCAAGCCGCGCGCCGCGCCCGCCGCCGCGCCGCCGCGCAAGGGCGTCGTGGTGCTGTCCAGCGACGACGACGGGCCGGAGCCGGCGGCGCGCGGGCGCGGCACGGCCACGCGCTCGCGCGGGTCCCGCGGCGGCCGCGGCCGGCCCCGCGGGGCGCGCGCGGCCGAGCCGGCGCCCGAGCCGGCCGAGCGGCGCACCCCGCGGCGCGCGGCGCAGAAGCCGTCGTGGCTCAGCACCGCGGCGGGCGGCCGCTCGCGCGCGCGCTCCTCGAGCATCGACGACTCCGACTGACTCCCCGCGGCCGGCCCGCGCTAGCTCTAAGCGAAAACTGAATATTATATTATAGTTAATATTGATAATTGTAAGAGTTCTAGGAAATATTTAAACTTCTTTGCTGAACAGTAAAAAAGTAAAACTTCCGCTCGCCCGGTTTATGCCGCCGCGCGCGGCCTCCGACTCCTCGTTCTCGGGTCGAGCGTCAAATATTTCAGGTACTTTATTGTATACTAAGTTTTTAAAGTACATTTCCGTATGTTTGAGTAATAAAAGTCTTTAATTTGTATTAATTAGTTCTCATTTTCGTCAACCTTTTTGGTGCCATAATTGTTTAACTTACCGCGACGCCGTACGCGCCGATTGGCAGCTCCAGTACCTTATTTAAAAATTATGTATTAAAAATTCCGACTCCATGAAACTCATAAATTAAATCTGTCACTAGAGTTCAGTACGAATTTTCACGAAAAAGATAACGTGACGGATAATTATTTCGCCCCAAATTGCAAATTAAATCGAAATCGTTAGAGCCGTTTTCGATAACGTAATATTAAAAAATCGCACACGTTCAGAGAACAAGAGCACAATATACAATGTGACACATAGGGCAAAAGTACCATTCAAAATTATAAAAACTCGGGATTTTAATCAATTCGGAATTATGTAGTACTACTTATACCCGACATAAATTGACGCAACCGTGCAACGTCGTACTGTCGTCTTCGTGGATGAAACGATACTACCACTTGAGAATATTGTACTTTGCAGTCCACACGGAGAAAATATATCCACTACGATTGTTCCCCCTAACGTGTTGGCAAACCTTTTCTCGCCAAGCTATAAGTCAAGAGCCATCAGAAGTTCAGAACTGGACACGAACTGGGTGAAGTGCAATAAATAACATGTTAGGTACTTACCCAAAATAAATTTATCAATTAAATACATTTTTGGTACGTGGGTCATACACAGTCGAAAAAACAAAAGTTGTCTTTCCTGTGGTCAATAGTTAAAGGCATAATATAAGTTATGCCGTTTATGCGGATATTGGTTCAGCCAGTAAAATTTGTCCTTAAAACCTATTCTCTTCTGGTATGTCCACAGGAGAGACACTACTAACCTAATAAATGTGTATAACCCAAGTATAACCCTATCTTTTTTAAAGACCTGGTCCTTTTATTTTCATTATATTTTTAATAAATTGATATATTTAATTAAACAAGGAATTAGTTTATCAAACAAGTTTTATTCAGAAAATAAAATAATAGCTTTTGAACCGATGTCCAAAAAAAACGTATACATTTGAACAAAATCTTAAAACTAATCGACGTCTGTCTACTATTAATAAGTAACATATGTACCTCCAGTACGTAGTCTTCATAAAACAAAGTGTTAGGTGCCTGACTATACACATACGCGTGCAATACAAAGTAATAAAATAAAACAACCTTGTGACCTCACAGCTCAACAAGGTGCATCGTAACTACCTATCCGCGAAAGTGCAAGTTACCTCAGTTACCCTGGGCTCCATCAATGTCATTTCTTTTTAATTGAAGCATTGTTCGTAAGGTTCGGTTTGGGACTTCCCCAAACAAAAACAGTAACACGTAAGCTCCAAATAAATTACATTACAGAGCTAGGAGCTAGGAGCTTTTGAAAGCGCAATCGGCAATAAACGACAGCGTATCAGTAAGTCGTTCTACGCTCCATCCCTCATAGCGTCTCATGGCGTCATAGCGTTGGGCACGCAAAATTGCATTCGTCCGTGGCGTCATAAGGTACCACTTTCACAGCTAGGTATTCACGGTACTCGCGATCCTCGCGATCTTAACCTAATCCTGATGTAAATAAACCTATGACATCGACGTTTTTGGTCGGAAGAGTTCGTATTTAATACGATGTCGTATGCGAATGCACTGCATCTGCTCCTCTATCCTCGGCGGTAAAATCCAAATCGTATATATCGTCGTGACCTGCTATGGTATTGTTTTTAACTCGGCCGCCATTCATTACTGTCCAGTAGAAAGTAGAAAGAGCTATCAAAACGTTGACAATGCGATAACAGGTTAAATCGATTTGGGTTTTATCGTGTTGAATAGAGGCCCTGCTGTATAAGTTGAAATAAAACAATTTTCATTGCAATGACACAATTATTCTGGCCATTACAGTTACCTACGCTTTAAAATTGGAAAATTGTTGTATTTCAAAATAGTTTAAAATAAAATTAGTTGTCAATGTAATAGTATACAATTAAACAAAACTAATAAAACTAACTAATTAGTAGTAGTAAGTGTAGTAATAAGGAATCGTGTATCGTGTTGGCACATGCGCCCGGCTCGCCGCCGCGCTACCCTGGACTCCGACTTAATGCTTAAACTAGACTGCATATCTTCCAATTTGAAATACAATTCGTATAAGTCCTTAATCTTAAATGAAACAGGTTATGTCGAATTTTAAATACAATTTGACGCACTACTAATTGTAATTTACTGGGGCCCATTTTATAAAGCTAAAAATTACAATTTACAGGTTACAAGTTTACATTTGACACAACCTCGACCAATGACGACCAGCCATTTGAGCAGTGTTGCCAGTTTAGACCTGTAAAATTGTTACTTGTAGCTTTATAAAACGTGCCCCTGATGGTCATACATTTCCTGTTTGTTTTTAATATATAGTCCACTAATGTAACATGTACCCCGGGCCTCTCTTCTATGCCTTTGGCATGGTATCGTATTGTCAACGTTACGAGAGCTCTTATCTGACAGTAATGGCGAACCAGTTAAAACAAATAGGTAGGTATCACATAACGAGTAGAATCGAGGCCCAGTCCTATTTATAGCAATTTGTACATGGGAGTTGGGACGTGTCGGATTACACGCCGGAAAATAATGGGCGGTTTTCAAAAAAAGTGTACATAGTTAAGGGCTAAAATTAAGATACGGTAACTTTAGTAAGTTGAGTCACGAAAATTAACTATATCGTTATAAAATAAATGGTGGTATCTCAGACAAAACTCCTGTAGCAAGTGCGACCATATTACTACCGGGTGAAGCTTGAGTCGGGTTCGTTTATTGAATTGAATTTGAGATAGGAGGTCTTGTTGGCTTATGAGGGTAGTATATAAATGAATGATTAATTTTCGTGACCCACCTGACTAAAATTACAGTTTCTTAATTTTAGTCCTTAACTATTTACACTTTTTTTGAAAACCGCCCTTACTTTTTGACATAAATTATTTAAATAAAAAAAATAACAGTATAGATATTGGCCACATTTGTCAAATGATCAAATGCCAATTTCAATGCTTACGCGTGACATACACTCGTCAGTCTCGTCACTACCTATATTACTTTACTTCGTTTTTTTTTTCAGATTAAAATATCTGACTGATTTCACCTTAATATAATTCAAATTATAAATGCAATACAATTGTATCTTCTATAAGTAATTAATAACAAGAATTACAAGATTCAGACGAATGTTTTTCAGTATTAAAGGAAAATTGCGCGAATTTGACCGTTATTATTTTAAAGTGAAAAAAAAAGCGAAGTAGGTACATATTTTATAAATTTTAATTAACATGTTTTATTACTATTGCAATGCAACGACTTGACCGATAACATTTTGATAAATCGTTGGCGTCGATGACACACAAATAATATGAAAATATCGGCTCGAGCAGTCACTGCAGGTATGGCCTGACCAGAAAAATAATTATCTTGTGTGTTTCGTGAATTGCAAAAGAAATGACAGTTCATATAGGTAATTTCCACAATACGGCGAGCTTTTTTATCTTTCTGGTCAGGCTATGTATTTTACGGTAACCAACTCCAGATGTTGGGAGCGCCACCTTGCGACCTCGTCGGCGGTTCAGTTTAAGGAGTAAATCTCTCGTACGAGTACATTTCATACAAGTTGTCGAGGACCGAACCGTAGAGAGGGCGCGGGAGCCCTGGGAATCAACCGAAAGTCTCAGCGCTCGGTTGCGTTATATGCCAGGTATTACAGGTATATAAGCTAAAGCAGTAGAAACATGGAACGAACGTTTGGAATAAAGCATCCACATCCACTCCACACCGCTATCCACACATACATTCATCGCAACATAATTACTAAAGCATGTTTCGTCATGTCATGTCGCGGCAAGTATGGTTTATTATTTGTGTCTAATACTCTTAACCCTTTTCCAGGCCTTGCTATAGTAAGGTTACAAGCAAGAAATGGGTTAGAGCCACGAATTCGTAACTTTTTGAAGAATACTGATCCATGAAGTCATATTTTAGGAAAGTTCAATTGAATTTGTGTCATAAAATGTAGGTAGTTAAGTTCAATTTTGAGCGACATTAATGTGGTCGATGAAATGTACTATGCGTGGAAAAGGGTTAATTTGGTAAAAAGAGTAATCTGGTATATTAAAATAAGTATCATTGTATTTCGGGAAGAGTGGAAAAATATGTATTTTTAAATATATTTTTTATGAACACAAATTAAAAATTTAAATACATTTTGCGATAAATAAGTAAAAGGCGAAAAGCCTTCGTGTTCGTGTGGAATGTTTAGTTATTAAAAGTACGGTCCGTATAGTCGAGGTTCCGCTTTAGCTTATATCGGAAAACGAAATTCTATTCCTTTTATTTTGAAAATAATAAGGGCCTCCGTTAAGTCGCGCCGGGCGCGGAGCGGGTCGCGCGTCTATAGAAAAATAGCGGCGCCAAATCGCGCGGACGCGAGTGATGGACGTTTCTTTATTTTTTTTTGAGCGACATAGCGGAGGCCCTGATTACCGAAATGCGGATTTTTAAAACGAGGCCGGCTCGATCGGGAAATCGACCGGTCAATATACGGGGTGGAAAGTTTGAATGCCACATGGAAGGCAACTACCTTAAATATTGGAAATAGCACATTCTGTGTAAAGGAGACTTTCCTTTATTTTTAAAAACTATAAACTCTGCATTTAAAGTTTTTTTAAAAATCGTCTGTCTCAACTGGGACTCGAACCGGTCGGTCAAATGCGGTAAAATAACATTCCGTATTTTATGATGCAGATCGGAAGGGTTACCGATATGGTTTATTTATTTCTAAATAACAAACACAATCAAAATAAGGGAAGGCCATGAATACTAGCAATTATCATTTAACTTTGTTTTGACCCGTCACGGGAAATGTACCGCAGCTACCTTAAATATTGGAAATAGCAAATTTTACGCAATGGAGACTTACTTTTATTTTAGAAAATAATAAATACTGAATTTATGGATTTTTGAAAAATCGCTTGACTTTATAGTTTTGCAGAGTTTATAGTTTTTAAAAATGAAGGAAAGTTCCTTTATACCGAATGTGCTATTTCTTATATTTAAGGTAGTCGCCTTCCATGCGGCGTTCGAACTTTCCACCCTGTATAAAAAAATATGTCCCTCGCTCGAGGGATTCCCGGTTTTCCTGGCGTCGCGGTCGCTCGCCCTGCGGGTTCGTCTCGGCCGGGAGCGAGCGTCCCCCCCGGCGCGGCGCTCAGTTGTCCTCCTTGAAGCGCATGGAGAGCTGCAGGTAGGCGAGCGCCTCGGCGGCGGCGGCGCGCGCGTCGGCGGCGGCGAACACGAGCGGCGGCGAGGCGGGCGCCAGGCGCAGCAGCGCCAGCCGGCCGCCGGCCGCGGACAGCGCGTGCCACGACGGCGTCAGGCCCAGCGCCGCCGCCGCCGCCGCCAGGCGCGCCTCCACGTCCGAGCCCGCCGCCAGCGCCGCCGCGCCGCCCGCGACGCGCTCGTCCTCTGCAGCAAGCACCGCCCAATCACCCCCGCCCGATACGCCCCGAAGCCATTTGGCGCCTCGCTTTTTTGTCGCCCCCCCGGTAATCGTACGTCACTATAGAAGCCGGCAAAGAGGGGTCGCCGCGCCGGCCGAGTTCATATAGACATATAGTTCATATAGTTACGAGGCTGACGACCCCTTTTCGCGGCGAAATATGTATAGTGCTTTTCTCAAACATATACAATGAAATCGACGACAATCTCGAGACTTCGATCTCACGATAGCGATCTCAAAACTGAACAATCTTACGATGGCAATCTCAACACTACAATCTTAATGATGACAATCTCAAAACTGCAATATTACGATAGCAATCTCAAGACAGTGCAATCTTACGATAGCAATCTCAAAACTGTGCAATCTTACGATGACAATCTCAAGACTGTACAATCTTCCAATGGCAATCTCAAAACTGTACAATCTTACGATGGCAATCGTAAGATTGCAATATTGCAATATTGCAGTGGCAATCTCAAGACTGCAATCTTAATAATGGCAATCTCAAAACTGCAATATTACGATGGCAATCTCAAGACTGCAATCTCAATAATGGCAATCTCAAGACTGTGCAATTTTACGATGGCAATCTCAAGACTGTGCAATCTTACGATAGCAATCTCAAGACAGTGCAATCCTACGATGGCAATCTCAAGACTATGCAATCTTGCGATGACAATCTCAAAACTGCAATCTTACTATATATTTTCGCCTAGGCTTCCCCGCCGCTTCGTTATCGAAGAACTTATCTATCTCGTTTTTCCCGAGAAATCCTCGACATTTTATAAAGTAAAAAATATCCCATATTACTGAACTTTGAATTTTACTGTACGTACCTATAAACTATAATTATCTCGTAACTAAACTTAATCAAACAGAACAACATAATAAAAATACATATTAATACTACAAATACGAAAGTAAATCTATCTATTTGTTAACCGAACACGGCTAACCCGCTAAACCGATTTCAACTAAATTTGGTATGGAGATAAAACAAAACCCCAAAAAGGACAAAGTTACTTTTTCCCGCGATAAACAACTTCTACGCGAACGAAGCCGCGGGCGACAACTAGTAATAAATAAATAAATATCAAGAGACAATCTTAAATAGAGAAATACTTACTTCAATACATAGAAAACATCCAAAACTCAGGAACAAATACTTGCGCTTATCAGACAAATATTTGCCCTTACCGGGATTTGAACCCAGGACCGCTAGCTTCGTAGGCAGGGTCACTACCGGACGTGTGCTAACTCGGGGCACGAATACTAAAGTGATGTAGCAAAAAAATATATCGATATTACTGCCAAGATCAAGACGTTATACAATATAAATAAATATTATTTATTCTCTCTAAAAAAAACAATTCATTTTTTCCATTTTGAAATGGTTTCATAGTAAACCATCAATATTTTTTCCATATTTGTCGGTAATAAAGATTGCCCGGGTTTTCAATGATCACATGCATAAAGGGGTTTGGGTAAAAATGTTGTCATATGTAAAAGTCATCCTTTTTTAAGGTGAGCGGCCATTCGTAAAAGTGGTAAATTATGATAGAATTATTAAAAATAAACATATTTTGTTATGTAATGTAATACTCTTAAGTGCATCGGAGCCGAGATATTCAAATATTCATACTTGGGCGTACTTTTGTACTTAAAACTGAATACTTAAATCTTTAAAATCTCCGCTCCGATATTATTTAACGCCATAAATTATATATATCTATCTATGTGTATTTAGAGGTCCTCTAAATAACTATGTAAAAATCATCTGTGGCCGCTGAAAAAAACAATGACAATATTCTTCAAACAAATTTACCCAATGCCCTTTCAATCGACATCTTATTAATCGATATCAAATCCCTAGCACGTGCCCGAGTTAGCGCACGTCTGGTCGCTGCCAGCTCTAGGCTGAACACGCCGTTAACTATCTAACCTATTTAACTCTTCTACTCGTGTCACTACACTTTAATTGATCAAAACAAACCACAGCCCAAACTACCACTCTGTAATCCCAGCGACGTGCAGAAGCTCCGAGGAACATGCTCTCACGACCAACATGCTGCTGATGCATCACGCGTGCATGGTGCTGATGGTAACTTGTGCACTTTGAGGGATGCGCCATTATCAAACCCAGCTAAGCCGCAAACGCACTGAGCGCGGAGGCGGCGCGCTGCGGCAAGCTCCTATACTAAAACCGCCTCCGCCACGCTCTTCAAGAAGATTGTGAAACTAAAAATGACCATACAAAATGCGACAACGTTTCTCTCCGCTTAAACCTCGTCCGATTTTTACGATATTTGAATATGTTATAGATCATGAAAAACTATGTATAATATCTAACATGTATAATGTTCCTTTCCAAGAAAATATTTCTTAAAATTAAACAAATTTAAAAAACAAAAATCAGAATTGTACAGAGCTGAAAACAAAAATCAGAATTGTGCAGAATTGTAATTACAACATATTCAAAAATCGTGTAAATCGGCCTTGATTTAGGGGGTGAAAAACGTAATCGCCCGGAGCTATATTTGTATGCAATTTTCTGCCAGCTACGCGATTTTAGCGGCGCTTCACAATCCTCTTAATATGGAAACGCGCCGCGCCGCGCCACTTTCGCTCGCAGTGCGTTTGCGGCTTTAGTATCAGGCGACAGATGATCTCGAATTTTCGTAATTAATTAAAAGTAGGACTCGTATCAAATTGATCGTACGGTTCACTTTAATTTGTTTCGATAAAAAAAACATTTTCAAGTGTACCTTAAGAACCTGCAAAATTGTGCTCGCAGGGTTTGAAAGGGACATAGGCTGTCCTTTATTTTTCGATTATTTTTCTTTTGAACACAATTTAGGGGTCCCTTATTTTTCTATCTTTTTTTGTGATTGTATTATAGTAGTTTACGTGACGGTTGCGTAATGCTCATTACGCAGAGTCTCGTACAATACTTTATCTACACACATATGATAAGAACTCTAAGATAGGTTCAGAAGCCGAAAGGCAAATGACCAGCATTACCTTACCTGTCGTAGTAAGTGACAGCGATGACAGCTGTAATGTAATTTTGAAATTACGTTATCGAATATTGTAAGGTAATGAGATCCAAATTTGGAACATCTTCCAAAATTAACAGCTGTCATCGCTGTCACCTACTACCGCAGGTAATGTTGGTCATTGCCTACGGGTTTTGAACGCATAATAGAGGACTTATGATATGAGTGTAGATACTCCCTTAAGAAGAAAAATAAGGGACGCCCTGAGGGACACGCATGCATTGAATCTGAACAAAATTTCAAGTCTACAGCGTGCGACGAAATGAAATAATGTAGAATGAAATTTTAATGACATTATGACATGCACAAGCTCCTACAGTCAATGTATGTAGTACAGTCGAGTTCATACATATGTATACACTTTAATACCTTGTCCATTTAATACCATGTTTCAATTGCCATATATGACTTGTGACAACGATTAAAGTGACAAGGTACTAAAGTGTATACATATTTATGAATTCGACTGCACAACGACACTGCAGGTTGAGCCTCGCGCAGGCGATCGGCGGGATGATTGTTAACAACGCACACTACGAATGAAACAAGATTAGCCAACTACCGCAGTCCGAGCGCTGTCCGGGTGGATCAGCTTTTTGTTGTCTTTGCAGGAATGTCTTATTCTTAAGTAACCAACCATGTTTTGAAGTAAGATGAAAGCTATTTTTTAATTAATAAGATAAATTATTACTGCGAGTGAAAATAAATTATCCGAATAGATTTTTTTTGCGATAAAATCTGGTCATTGAACCCCGGGGACGACCGCTACATTTAATCTAATGCGGAGGACCGTCCGGGCCACAGGGTAAAGTAAATACATTCACTGTTTACCTGTTAGTACATACAACATTTTAAAGAAAACTCTTAGTTTTTCTTCAAACCTACTCGCCCCACGAAACGTTGACAACAAAAGGTCGATCGACCCGTCTAGTGAGGGAGCCGGCAGCGGGGTGCGACAAGCTGCGAGAGACAGAGCGCGGGGCAGTACCGAGGTGTTGCAACAGACCGAGGTGGTAGTCCGCGACGCGCTGCGTCATGTCGGGCCGCCAGGGCGCGTCGGCGCGCGCCGCCACGTAGCGCTCCATGGCGCGCTCGTGCGCGCGCGCCAGCGCGTCCTCCTGCAACAGCGCGCCGGTCACTCTACACTCTCCGCCGGACACTCGCCGGGACCGTTCGCTCTACGTCTGCCTAGAACGCGTTCTGCCTGTGTCGCGGTTTGCCTAAACTTCATTATTGTGTGGTGCTGGACCTACTCCGCCATTTGACTAAGTTTTGCCTAAACTTCAGGTAATGCGATTATTACATTTTGATTGATTTTGCTTGAGAAGGCTTATATGGTGAAAATTGAAAATAAATATTCTAATATTTCTATAATCGTTAACGTGATTTAGTTAAAACGCGTTTCAGTCTTAAACTCGATATAGTGAAAACGGGTTTTAGTCCTAATGCGTTTTAGTACAACAGAGATTTAAGCATAGTGATAATTAGGAATTACGCGTTTTATACTAAACGCGTTTTAGGTTTATGCAGCAACAAGGCATAATGCGTTTTAGGCAGACGTAGAACAAAGGGCCGGAACATTACGTACACGATGAACATTATCGGCCCCTCGTGCCGCCTCGGGGCCCGACATACTCGTTAAGTATGTTCGAGTGGTATCTCACTCGCTCCGGCTGCTCGCCCGATCCATACTAATATTATAAACGCGAAAGTCGAAAGTCTCCATCTTTTACGCTTTCACTGCTAAACCGTTAAACCGATTTCGATGGAATTTGGTATAGATATAGCTTAAACCCAGAGGAAGGACATCGCCCGCAACTCCGTCCGCTTGGAAATCGTTTATCGCTACTCGCGGTAAAAAAGACCCTACATCCTTGCTCAGGGTTCAAGCTATAAGTCCAGAGGTTTAGTTACTTTAACGTATATAATTCCAGGGGCCCGTTTCCCTAAAAGTATTAGTCTAATAATATAAGTGTTTTGTCTCATTCGAACGGCACGGTACCTCGACGAAGTCCTTGGTGACGCTGGCGAGGTTCTCGCGCAGGTAGCGGTAGACCTGGTGCGCGGCGGACTGCTGCGCGGCCTTCTTGGTGGAGGCGTCGGCCAGCCGCGCGTGCGCGCCCACCGCGCAGCGCGCCGTGAAGCGCCGCGCGTGCGCCGGGCCCGTGTCGCCCTCCAGCGAGTACTCCGGCGCCGGCAGGTGGTACTCCTCGCACAGCTCCTGCACACCGTTTTGTTATATCAACACGACTTGGACTATTTCATTATTTTAATAAAAACGGAAGTTACAATGTAATTTTCCATTTTCTTGATTCACATCTCCAATTAATATTAAAGTAGCGCCTCTAAAGTCCTGAGAAATCGGTCCTCGACAATTTGAAAGAAAACTACTTAGATGTACAGTAGAGTCCATAAAAATGTGTACACTTTAGTACCTTGTCTATTTAATGCCATCCATGAATTCTCACAGCGTTTAAAGTGACAAGGTAGGTACTAAAGTGTACATATATTTATGAAATCGACTGTACATACAACCTTGTCACTTCGGACAAGAGCATCCGGTAACCGTATTAAACTCTTCGACTACGATGAGAATATTAAGAACGCTTCCTAGCAAAGTGGCCAAATGAAATTTATTTCATTCACATAAACATTTCAAGAGAAGGGACTCGAAAGAAGAGTACATCTCGTCATAAGCGACAGCTTACGAATACATAGTTTGTAAAGACGTAACACTCATACTGTAAAGGAAATCACTCTGCGCGAAGTCGAGGCGGCGGCGTCGCGGCGAGGTCGAAGCGGGACCCTAGTAAAATCTCTAAGTTCCAGTTCATTGCACGAACACGAAGAAACGTCTCGATCTCGACTTCCTCGCGCCTTCACCTCGACTCCGCCTCGACTGCTCGACTGGGAGCATGCTCTCGAGGGTGTGACGTGTTTCCCAGAGCGGTCCGCTTCCCAGACGAGCGTCGGTACCTTCAGGAGGGCCGGCGGCGGCCAGCCGCAGCAGCATGAGCCGCGCCGCCTCCTGCTTGGATACCTTCAGGAGCGCCTTGTAGCTGCGGCTGGCGGCGGCGGCGGGCGGCGCGGGCGCGGGCGCGGGCGCGGCGTGCAGGGCCGGCACGGGCAGGCCGGCGGCGGCCAGCCGCAGCAGCATGAGCCGCGCCGCCTCCTGCTTGGCCTCCTTCTTGGAGCGCGCCGACGCCGACACCGCGTGCCCGCGCGCCGAGCACCGGTACTCGAACAGCGCCTGGTGCTGCGGCCCCGACTGCGACACGTCCGGTTTATAAATACCGAGCTCGCTTTCGTCTCACGAAACCTAGTATACGGCATGCGACAACATAGGTCCGACCGGCAAGGCCTCGTTTCTTCACCCGCCGGCCTTCAAACGCCGAGGATAATATCACAACCGATGTGATGCTCTACAGTGCTTACAATAATTATTAGTGTTGATAACGACTCGAGTTTTTGAAGTCTACATTGTAAATGAAATGAAATGAAATGAATGTTTATTTGCTAGAATGCAATACATAGGTGTCAGATTATTAGGTAGAACAGGCATTTAATCGATAAAACGATATGCAAATTTAGGTTAGGTACATAAAGTCAACTTAAAATCTATCCAATTATTGATGTCCAGATTACCGTTTACAATATTAAATATCAGGTTTCATTATTAATTTAATATCAAGATATAACACACAGTGAAATACATATTGGAGGTCATAAAATAGTTAATTACGATTTATATATTCATTCACTTTGTAGAAACAATTGTCAAGGAGCCATCTCGGTAACTCAATTTTGATTTTTTTGCCCTGAAGCATTATTATTCGTATAGGAAGGGCGTACTCTAATGCACATATTATATGCGTTCCTTTTGTTAATATCTGTGCGACACAAAGGTTTATGCAGCAGATGCTTGTATTGAGTCCTAGGGTTTCTGCTAAAGACTTCATGACGTTGGCTAAAGAATCCTGGGTGCGCTCTAAAAAACAAACAGAGTTTAAATATGTACAAACATGCTAAAGGTAAAAAATTTAGTTCTTTAAATAAGGGTTTGCAGCTGTCCAAGAACCATGCATTGCTAATGGCACGCACACATTTTTTCTGTATTTTAAGCACTCTGTCTACGTCCACCGAGTTTCCCCACAAAATTAAACCGTAATTAAGTGAAGAAGCAACATCACCATGGTAGGCTATAGTTGCTGCCTCTGCAGAGACAATTCTCCTTAGTTTCCTCAAGGCAAAAACAAAACGATCCAACTTGGACCATAAGGAATCTATATGTGCCTTCCAATTTAAGTTTTTGTCGATAGTTAACCCTAAAACCTTAATACTACTTGTTTCCTCAACGAATTCATTATCATAGCAAACATTTAATTTAAGCGGAACGGTTCTATAGGAATGAAATTGCATACATTTCGTTTTGCTGAGATTTGTTTTAAGATTGTTATTATTAGACCATACGTTGAGATCCCTTAAAGCGTTATTTATATTTGATTCATAACCACTCGCATTATCTCCTTTGGTTAGAGCCGTTGTGTCATCTGCGAAAAGGATACATTTGTTCGACGTAGCCCTGGGTCGATTATTAATATATAAAAGGAACAAAAGTGGCCCTAGATTACTTCCTTGCGGTACCCCGAAGTTATTACTGCGAAACTCTGACTTGTAAACAGTCTTTATTAGGCTCTTTTTATCTTCAACAAGTATCGTTATCTCCGTGCATTGATTTCTGCCTTCTAAATAACTCTTCGAAGAACTCGAGTCATATTTACGGAGCTCTGAGCTTAAAAGACTTCCGAGTCTTTTTAGTCCTGAGTCGAGTCCTTTTTCGAGTCTTATCGAGTCTTGAAATCACAACTCAAGTTTTAGAAAGGACTCAAGTCTTCATTATAGGACTCGAGTCTTTTTGATGCACGGATGAAAAAAAACTATAAAAGATACGTTTTTTTTAAATATTTTTTTTTCATCTGTAGCTGTGCATCAAAAAGACTCGAGTTCTATAAGGAAGACTCACTTTTGAAGTTTCTATTCAAATATATGAAACATTACTACCTAATGAAATTGACACGATGTCATGCATGTTCCAGAAAGGTTTGAAATAAAAATAAAAATAAATATATGAAATGATTTTAAACAATAAGTAGGAACTAACTAAATCTTAAAACAAAACACTCGAGTCTTTATAAATGACTCTAGTCTCTATAGAAAACTACAGAAGATTCAAGTCCCTCTCAAGATTAAAAGAACTCGAGCTTCGATTCAATGACTAGAGTCTAAAAACTAAGTAGAGTCTTAGAATTGGAGACTCCAAGGACTTGAGTCTTTATCAACACTAGTAATTATTGGAATGTGCAACCCACGTTAGTAGGAGGACATCAAGCAGGAGATCTTACAACAAATACGATAAAACCAGCGTCTCGGTGTTCGCAGGCCGCGGACAACAGAGCACAGGATTTTAAATTAATCAATGTAAGTAAATTTCGTGCTACTTTTTTATTACAAGTTTATTGTACGAGATCGACGAAAAAAAAACCACTGCGATGCTCCGAGACCGCACACAGAGTACGTACTAAATTTATAAAAATATAGTCAAAATACTACAACGCATGCAATAAAGCGTTACAAACACTGATTACAATTAGGCTCAAGGCGTGCTTAATTAGGAGACAAGTTTTTCCAACGAAATAAAATTGTGCCATCTACAAAATTACCTATGTTTTCTGAGAATGTCCCTACATGCCATAGCGCCTTTGCCATGTGTATGACGGAGCATCGCTTGAGAAAGGTTCGACCGATTTCGCTGCTTTATTACTATTGGGTTCGTAATTCTTCAGGCACTTCAAGCAAGGTTTGTATTAAAGAAAAAATTACCAGGCGACGCCGGGCACGAACAGCTAGTAAAATACACCGTGCCCGGGACGTACCCGAAGGATTTTAACTATATATTCTAGACCCTATTTGGAGTATATAGTGTGGTATAACATTTAGTCCAATATCGCATAATTTCCGAGATTTTTATTATTTAAAAAACAATTCCATAGTTAATTTAATTTGAATTCTGTCTCCTTAACTTAAAGCTTATTAACTAAGAAATTGATTAAATTAGTTTACAACATGAATCTTTCTTATTAAATAATGCTTTAGGTTAAGGTGACAGAGTTCAAATTAAATTAACTATGGAATTGTTTTTTAAATAATAAAAGTCTCGGAAATTATGCGTTATTGGACTACATGTCATACCACACTATATACTCCAAATAGGGTCTAGAATCGATGGTTAAAATCTTTCGGGTACGTCCCGGGCACGGCGGTGTATAAAATTCGCCTTAGCAAGGTCGATAACATTGCACAGGTCGGCCGGCACAAGCAGCCCGTCCTTAGTAGGACATGGTCCTAACGCATATAGTTTTGAACTACAGCTGCACCATAGTCAACTGTGCACTGTTATGTACTTTTATCACACACACTGAACACGCTGGTGCTTTCCCAGGGTAAACATTGATTCTAAAGCAACTAACAAACAGCTATCGATTGGTTCCCTTCTTCAAATCCAGCCGCCCACCCCTGGTTGGATAAAGGGAACTTGTAATGCCATCTTCCAAGAGAAGAAAGTTCTCAGTTTAAATAATGGGGAGATGGAAATATTCGAAATCACTCCAGGAATCTATTATGCAGCTATGAAATACATCCACCTGAAATCAAGAGTTTAGGAGTACCTTTACCTGAGCCACGCACTCATACTCGGGCGTCTCCGTGAACTTCACCATGAGCTCCTGCAGGACTGTCACGGGAGTTTTCATCATCTTGCTGCAACACAGAAAAAAGTGTATCTCATTTTAATCATTTCTTCTTTATTATCTTACAAGTAATGGCAATTACGTAATAGACCTTTTTACACGACTGCCCCAAAAAAAGAGTGTATTGTATTCAGGGTTCATGTTTGTATGTATGTATGTACGTGAGTTTCTTTATTCCACTATAACTTCTAAATCCCTTGACCGATTAAGATGTGTGAGGTATCGTTAGAATCCTTACGTCATCCCGGGTGACAAATAATAACTAAACCGTTAAAATTGAAATAACAACAATGGCAAAATGACAATTATTAATATATGTAGGTATATCGACGACAGTATAAAAAATGCAGTCGGGTTTTTTATAGTTATTGGATTGCCTGAATGAGCTCTGGCTGAATATAAAATAACATCACTATTAAATTGACTATGTACACTGTGTATGTGTAGTTAGAACTGTATTCTCAACAAAACAGGAAGTGCTAGGATAGACTAAGTGAGAGTTGTGTGAAGACGCGCGCGTCTACACAGAGTATAGGAGCTCCACAAAGCGGAGGTCCGTCGACCTAGTCTTAAATTATATGTTTTAATTGGTATTTAATTTGCGACTGATTCGACACTGCATTAGGATATATACCATTCTATATTTTAGGAAAGTATGTTATGCCAATCGTCACATACGACGAAAAAACCATTGGCATTTTGAAAAATTACTAATTAATTATTTGTTAATCAACAGTTTGCCAAAGCATTCAGTTGCGAAAACCTAAAGTATAAAAAGTTGTCTTGCCTATATGATTATTAGCCGAAATTAAAATATGGAATATCCTGTTTGATAAGTAATACTTTGCGATACAATTTTAGATGATCCATTACAAAACCCTCTCGACCTGGTCTTTAGTTATGCTTCATAATCACATTTCGTCTTATGCTAATCACCTCGGCTCGATGGACACACACGAGCTGTAACAAATCTTCAGAAACTTTGAAAAGATCTCCACCTTGAGAAGTATTATTGACGTTGTTGCGCAAACTATTCGTAGCAGATTTCTCCCCACGACGTAATAAAGCTAGGAGATCTGCCGCAGCGCCTGCATAGCTTCCTGTTGTTTAACTATACAAACATCGTTGATGCTCCAAACACTTTATCAGATTGAAATGAGGGGAGGAATTATACTGTTCAACTTCCTCATTTACACATAGGGCAGTGTAACCTGGCGAACGGCTGTATAATTTCCGAGTATCAGAATAACGGATGTCGCTCTAGCCTTCGCTTTTGAAATTTCGTACATCAGCATTAAGTAATTGCTTTTCTAAAGGCTCAGGAAATAACCGCTTCTGAAGATAGTTTCTGGACCTTAATCGTTTCGACGGGCGCAGCAGCGGCTTGTCATATAATGGTCTACCTAGGTACGTTGTCCGAAACTACGGAACAGTTATCTCAATCTGTGTTACAATAGTTATCAAGACTTAAAGCGTGCGCCTAGTTCATTTACCTCCTTAGTTCATTCATTAAATTTTTGCGATGATATTCTCTTGCCCAACCTTTTCTTAGCCCGGCGCCGGCGCTCCGAGCCCGAAATTGAGGTCTGCGAGGAACTCCTGCCGCTGTTGCTGCTGCCAGACTCACTAGACACTCGATTTCGCATGTGGGTTTTGCTTTTTTGAATAACCGTGTCAGTATTTAGCTGTTGTCCATCCATATCCATAATTCTACAATCAAAAACAATTATATATCGAACGGTAAAACCGTTACTCACCTCGTCAATTTATCACACATTATTATTATTTATTTCACACATTATAAATAAATTTAAAGTTCACAAAAAGTCACTTCACTATGTTTTAATTTAACTGATTATTTAAAACCCAAATATCCACTATATTCTTAAAAGCATTCAACGAAGGAGTATTCACAACAATTTCAGGTAGTCACAACTCTGTTTCACAATCAATGGTAGGCGGCTTTAGATCTAGTAGGTGTGCGTAGGGTTAAATCTTAAGGCTGTGACCTTATGCGCTACGGCTGGCCGTATTATTCCTGAATACGTTGTGGATGTCAGTGAGGTTGTAGCTGTAGGTAGAAATTTTGAAACTCTATAAGATCTCCTCTCGCTCTACGGTTCTTGAGTGTAGAAAACTTCAAGATCCTCAGTCTCTCTTCATAGGGCAGGCTTCTCAGCCTAAATGGAATACTAGTAGTTTCTATATTTGAAAAGCGTATTTTAGCGTATTCAAGTAAATTTCGAACATATATGTTATAAATCTTGATAAGTACTTCAACTGTTTTTTTTTCCTTGTGGCTTTCACCTCTTGCTGATTTAAGCAGGAGGTAAATACCGCCAATGTCGAAGTGTATACACTGAAACAATCGCTTTACGAGGTGCAGAGATGAATTAGCCTTCGTGACAGTTAAAACTGGGCAACTGGTTAATCTGTTCACGAAGTTAACAATATGCTAAGCGACTCAACTTTAAAATTAAATAAAAAAATGATAACACTCCTGTTAACTTCCGTAATAATCGATCTTTCGTTAATTTAAGTCCATTACAATGCTAACATTTTCCTAATAGCTATCGGCAATCTTCGTTTTTCTATGGCATACAAGTGACAAATATACTGTCAGTTGTGAGTGAAAGATGAATAAAGATAGGATAAAAATCATGAAAATTACTCAAATGAGTCGTTTTCAAAGTTTGGCAGTTGACAGGCTTAAGCTATTAGAGTAATTAATATATAACTTAATTATCCTGTTTTACCCTGTGCGGCATAGCACCATTAAGAGAGGGCTTTAGCTAATTAATCTTACATTGTACTTACTTACTAATCATATTGCACTTATGGTATATAATTAAATTAAGGTCATTTTGAACTATTTAATTGAACTTGAATATTTATTATTATTATTTGCATACATACATTCATGCCTGTCTCTCAACGGGGGAGACTACGGAACACCAGATGCGTTATTATTATTATTATTATTAGTGATCAGAACAGGTAGAGTATATTTACCTAAAGTTTGCAAAAGGACATAATATAGAGTGGTTACAACCGGATGAAATATTAATTAATTTTTATTGAAATCCGGATTTCCGGTATTTTTAATGCTAAATATACATAATATTTAGGTACTTACACTGTGGGATATTTTATGTTAGTTTGTGATAAAAGGGGCCTGTAACTCATTTCTATTAAGTATCTAGTTAATAGATGGAGCATATTTACCTAAACTTCATAGAACAGAGACATAAACTAGAAACTTCCTTGCGACTACATTTACTAGTACCAGTTAATTACCAGAAATCCGGAATTCAATAAAAATAAATTATTTTTTCACCCGATTGTAACCACTCTATAATTATTATGTCCTTTTGCAAACTTTAGGTAAATATACTGTACCTGTTCTGATCACTGATTATTATGTATTATATTTGTTTAATTAATCATTTGATCCGTATATTATTATCATACTTGTTTATTTATTTCTAGCTTATCTTCCCAATGTACTTAATATAAATAAATAAATAAATATCAGGGGACAATGTCACACCAATTGAGCTAGTCCCAAACTAAGCTCTAGGCTTGTACTATGGGTACTAGACAACGATATAAATACTTATATAGAGAAATATATACTTAAATACATATTACATACATATTTATCATAGAGTCTCATAATTGCTCCTGGGACCTGTACATCCCTGTGACATTTAAATTAGTTAGCTTAAGTTTATCATAGTAATAAGTTACTCATATAAAAAAAAGACTTCCTGTTGAGTTTCTTGCGGCGTTTCTTCTCAACAGAGTCCCTTGGAAGCGCTGGTAGACTCAGACATGTAAAAGTGCCTACAGGGCCTACTTACAGAATAAATGAATTTGAATTTGAATTGAATTTTTATCAATGTCACTGTTTGTTATTTATATGTTTTTCCAGATTTCCAGAGATGCATAAAAAAAGTGACATTACGATGAAAGAACAATTACAGGCAATGGAGCTCAAACTGAAAAGGTAGATCAATAGAATAGAATATAATATAATCATTTATTCAGCTATGAAATACTAATACACATACCTTGTCCAGATAATATTCCAAAGGACCAAATGAACAAAGAGGTACAAAGCAGAGTAAGCAGCACCTGGAAAAGATTTATTTATTTATTTATTTATTGCACTCATAATAATACATAATACACTTACATAGGTGATATTCGTACACTATGAACCCTGTTGGGCGCAGCAATATAAGAGAGAGGAGGACTATCCAATTAATAATTAATCAATATTAAATATTTCCATTTTTCTATTTACCTATATATCTATCTGTTTATTTTCTTAATAATCACTCCGTGTAGTATAGTTTATTATGTTTATACTCTTATTTATTATATTATAATTTATCGCTTAGATACTCTGTTATATTATAGTAAGCTTTTTCATATAGAATATTTTTTAGTTTATTTATATATAGGTGTTGATTCTTTTCTTTACGTATTGTTTCAGGTAAGTTATTATACATTTTGACTGACATTACGACGGGACCGGAGGAATGAATTTTTAAGCGAGAGGAGGGCAATAATAATTTGTGTTTATGGCGTATTGGTCGTGTTGTGGGCAGGTCGTCTCGGTTGTTAAAGAATTCGTCATGTTTGCGTACGAACTTACAGGCTTCCAAAATGTAAATGCTAGTAAGTGTCAGTAATTTATGTTTTTGGAAGAACGGTCGGCAGCTATCAGTTTGCGTGATGTTCACTAATATTCGTAAAAGTTTTTTTTGTAGGGTGAATAGTGACGGTGCATCCGTGCTGTTTCCCCATAGGACGATTCCGTAGCTGAGCCAGGAGTGCGCGTACGCATAGTAAGTGGCCAGAGCCGTCTCAAAGTTGGTGGTTTTCTTTATTTCGCGGAGAGAAAAGGTAAATTTTGATATTTTATTACAGATTTTTTGTATATGGGGCTTCCAATTTATGTGAGTATCAATGTTTATTCCTAAAAGGTTTATAGTACATTATTGCCTAGGCATGGAAGTAGGCAATTGCGGGCCGAGTATTGGTTTAAACGGAAGAGCTTGCGAGTCCGTTTAAAAATACGAAGCCCGCAATTGCTGTTCCTGCCGAGGCAAATATAGTGCTTTTCTCAAAAATCGCAAGAAAAAAATTGTGTTGCAGTCAAATCTTCATCGCTTGAACAAATTTTTTGAATTGCATACTCACAGAAACTTCATGTGAAAAAACCATCACTCCTTACCGCCTTTTTGTTTATGACAAGGAGAAACGCAACTCTTGTTTTAAAAAACACATAAGCCATTCCAGGCACAAATAAAAAAGTTATGTTTCGAGTAAAATTTGGATATATAAGACTTGCGCCCTCATTTTATTATGGCCCATTTCACTTTTTAAAAAGTTACGAGATAGATAGTAATGGAATTTGTATGCAACATTGCGGGCTTGTGTAGCGAGCACGCAATGTTTTTTTTTTTAATTTGAGAACTGTCAGTAAACTATGTACGTCGCGTCTCAATGTGTAGAATGGAATGTCAACATTTCCGGACATTTTTGAGAAAAATTATTTACAGTTTCTATTGCTATATTATTGAATGTGAAATCTATTTCTAAAGGTTTACTTTGATGCGGGTAAAATGAAATTATCTTCGTTTTATTGAAGTTTATTTCTAAGTTATGATCTTTAAGCCAGTGCGTTACTTTATTTAAAGTTGAACGGAGATTTTCATTTATATTATTATTACTTTTTGATTTAGATTTAGATTTTGATCCCTTGAATCATTTAGGGGGAGGTCTATGCCAAGGGGCAAGTTGACATTGCACGCTCAACACTAAACTACACTAGAAATAAAATAAATGCATGTGCTAGTCAAGAATTTGCATCTCCAGTGTAAGTACCTTCAAAATTATGATGAAAATAACGTATGCCTATTCATCCTCATCATCATCATCATCATCAACTATATCAAACCTTTTTTATTAATTAATTAGAGGTATTACCATCACTATTTCATTTCATCCTCTATCTAAAGACAATTACGGTCAGGTATACTTGTTATTATCATTGGCAGTCCGAATTGGACCCGACTATTATACTCGCCGACAAGCGACACCCACAAGCCTGTCGTATTTTAAACCGCTGGTACTCACCTGCACAGATTATAAGGGTCACCTGCGGGCGGACTGAGTTCTCTTCAACTCAAGAAAAGGGTTTATTTCGAAGCGGCGCCACTCCCGCTCCTACCCAGAATAAGTGCACATTTGAAGAACTTGATGAGATGACCTAACTTCGGAACACGCGTTGTTATCGTGCTTACGATTGCTGTGCCTTAAAATCAATGGTCACTGTCAGACGTGTTTGCAAACATTAATAAATGTAGCAGTCGGAATGAACAGACAAATAACCCACAACCACAAATAGATTTTTTTGCGAATTGTTTGATAATGATGAATATGACATTAATAACAAAGAGAATATAATCACTACGTTTTAAGAGACGGCACTTCATACATCGCACGTAGCTAAGATTTGTCTCGAAATTTTCACCAACCTTACAGAAAAAATACTAGTGATGCTAGTTGCAATGTTCTATCGATATAGTTTTGGAGATAGTGATGTAAAAAGTCGATACATTTTGTCGATACTCACGTTTGTATGCTCTGTGGAATTGCATGGCATGCAGTTTTATACAAGGGAAAAAAACTATTGATTTTCAAGTCATTTATTTTTAAAATAAAGAAACCTTACAGTAAAGGGAATTCATCAGAAAAATGTACAATACTAACAAAAACAAGGCATAAATGTATATGCGTATGCTTACGACTATTAATGAGCAAGGTCCCATAAATGTTGGTGATTTAAAAATACTTTATAATATAGTAATCTGGTGAAATCAAATATAATAATTTTAATTTGATTTCACCAGATTTAATTTAATTTTACTTTTATTAAGGCACAATTCTTCACGCAAAATCGAGATAAGAGTTGCTTGCTAAAGACATCATATTTTTGGGCCCAAATATAAAAATGCCAGCCAAAAAGAAATAATGATATATTTTGTAAAAACTTGTCCGCCTGAGCATTTATAATTTTGACACCAAAGCTGTAGGACCAATTTCCATGGTGTTATGAGGCCCTTGTGCCGAGTGTATTTAGGGATTTATTACAAATAAATAAATAAATAAAATATATTATATGCAGGCGTATCTTCGCTTAACCCTTTCGTTCCGGCAAAGTGGTACTTACACAAAATCTACCCAGTATGTCAGGTTCAGTGAAATAATATCGGCTCCTGTCCGGTAGACGAGTTAACTCGTTAACAGAAATGATTAAGATGATTAAGTCCCGTTTTGCAAGTGACTGTCGATTGCCCTAATCCAGTATGTAATGGCAATTTTTTTTAAATCCAGTATACTCTTCTACCGGATCTGAGAGGTCATCGCACAAAACGAGTTAACTCGTCATCCGGACAGAAAGGGTTGATTCAATAATATAGAATCAGTATCGTCTGGCACAACAATAATGTTCTCTATCCGAGCCAAAAGCTGGGAGTGTTATTCCTGGAAAATCTCGTGCATGGCTCGTAAACTATACTATGCACATGATATGAGAGCAACAGCCAATTCTTAGTCTGCCTGATAACGACATATTATTTTAACAAAAAGGGACTTAATCGCATCATCATCATTTCAGCTGAAAGACGTCCACTGCTGGCTGGACTCTCGATACAATCCAAAATTCTCGTGTCAAAAATAGGTTTGGAACCATCGTATATTATATTCAAATGTCACTGGTAGACCAATTCATTTATTTATGTAAGTTAAATACACCGACATATAGAATTTTCAATTTAAAATAAAAACAAGGACAATTTGCCCAGCTTTGGTGCCCAATAAATGCTCAGGTTGACAAGTTCTAACAGAATATAGCATAATTTCTTTTTGGCCGGCATTTGGACCAAAAATGTATGAAATCCCGATGTCTTATAAATCTATTAAACGTTTGAAAAAATACCAACATAAAGTCTACCTAACCTACTTTCTTTTTTTATTGTGACAATAACTTACTAAAAGTATATTTAGACGATATCGGAGCATATTTATATGGATATGTGTACACTATATGCATATAATATCCTCTCACATTTGTATGATATTCCACATTTATACAAAATCATTCTGAAATAATTTTCACAATGGAGGTGATTTACATTGGTAAAGTAGCATGGCATATCGTTTAGTACAAGCAAATGAAAGAAATTATAACTGTTTCGCAGTAGTTAATCCAGTCTACGTCAAAGTTAAATATGCCACACATGCATGCTATGCTGTGGTATCCGTGTAAAAGATTATAACGTTAGTCATCACTCATCATCAGCAGTGTAATTCTCCAAGAAACATTCGTGAAAATTAGTGACTGTGTGACAATTCTTTAATTATTATGCGAGTACATTAAACCGAAGATCATAACAAGCACAAAAGGAACAAAAAATAAATAAATAATATATAGGTTTTAGAGACTTTTTTAGAATTATATATTATAGGCCTGCACAGCTCCACGAATGTCAATCCAACGAGTGCACATTTTTGACTGCTGCCATTAAATCTTAGTATCAGGTATAATTAGAGCACACGAGGTTTTAATTGTGAGGAAAACGGTGATCTATGATTATAATTGCGTAACACGAAAATTGTTACAAATTGACCGTACTGTCGGGCAATCGGCCCACGTCTCGATGTTTATCCGGTTCCATCACTGCATTAAGATATTTTTGAGAAGTATAAAACATGCTTATTTGACAACAACTTATCAGTGTTTACATTGATAAAGTTCTTAACAAAAATATACATGTACTCGTAAAGTTTGTCAGAAATATTTGATTAATAATAATAAGTGCAGAAAATAGCTTTTATAAATTAGTATCTCTGGGAGAATGTTGGTATGACTGACAAAATCTTTCACGAAATATTCCAACAAATAAAACCTGAACCATTCTGCGATAGCGCATTTTGAATATGTGGTTAATTACAATATAAAATGCTTTGTGTATTGTTTTGAACACATATTCATTACATAATTTGGAACAACAGTCTGTTAAGGTTTTATCACTACAGTATTATATTTATGGTATGTATGGATTGTCATTGTCATTAGGAAAAACATTGTCCAAAAAAACGTCGTCGTTTTTCTTTCTTCTATCAGAATTAAAAATGTAAAATAAATTAAAGTAAATTCCCTGTGTACTCGTATTATTTATGTTATTTATTACATCTTTAAAAGGTTATCGGAAAAAAATATGTAATGTAAGTGAAATAAAGAAAGGAATTACACAATTTTAACAATTGGTAGAGCGAATCCACGAGGTCGATCGCGAGGCAGATACCAGCGGAACAATCATAATCACTATGGACACGTAACAATAGATGAACCAAGTGATCACTTCGGCTTCGTCACAACAGACAGCGAAAACTCAACTCACTTAGATGGAAGCAGAATCGAATGGGTCATCGAGTCAGGGTGCACGGAACATCTGATAAACGAAAATTTATCGAAATACATGACGAACATCGTTAACTTAGAAACCCCGATTAAAATCTACATCGCTAACGGAAACTACATTATCGCAAATAAAAAAGGGTTCCATAGAAATGAAGTGCCAGAATATTAAAATAAACTTACTGGCACTCATTGTCAAAAATCTGTCTGTATGTCAGTCAAAAAACTGGTACATAACAATTTCAGTGTAATTTTTACCAAAGAAAACATAGCAATTTATAGAGAAAATTCAAACTCTAAACGGGTATATGGAGTAAGTGTAGGAAAACTATTTTTACTTAAGGCTGAGGTGTGTTTCAGTGTTGCATGTAACGCCAACACTAGTTCAAATAGCGACAATTTATGGCACCAACGACTAAGCCATCTCAATCGTCGAAATCTGAACTGGATGCGTTTACTTACCGACGAGTGTAAAACCGTGCGGTCCATGCATGATGGGTAAAGCGAGCCGACTACCATTTGTTCCTGTCACCAGACCACGATCTTCATACAAAGGTGAGTTAATTCATACTGATATTGCAGGGCCAATACGTACACCTGGTATAAATGGTGAATGGAACTATCACGTAATAATAGACGATTTCTCGCATTTTTGCAATACATACTTATTAAAAACAAAGAGTGAAGCAACCACCAACATAATCAATTACATTAGACGATTCGAAACCGAACACGGAGTAAAAGTAAACAATGTAAGATGTGATAACGTGGAGAATTTAAAAACTCACAATTCGAACATTTTGCAGAGAACGAGGAAAAAGAATTCAGTTAACACAACCGTATTCGCCGCAGCAAAACGGAGTATCCGAGCGTATGAACAGAACTTTATACAGCAGAACCAGAACGCTTTTACTAGAATCGAACTTACTCGTACCCAAATACTTATGGGGTGAAGCTATTGCGTGCGCTACTTACCAACTAAACAGAGGGCTCAGACAAGATGCACTACGCTAACTAACGTTTAAAAAAAACTATATATTCTATATACCAATCGTTTTTAAACCAATCGCGTCACTGGAAGATGACGTGATACGAAAAGTCACGTGGTCTATCAGTGACGCGATTGGTTTAAAAACGAATCGAATAGAAACGTTAGTTAGCGTAGTGCATCTTGTCTGAGGCCTCTGATGTCCATCCGCAGCTATCAACTTCAAGACTCCAGAGGCCATAATAAGAGGTAAAACAGACTTATCTAAACTAAGAGTATTCGGAAGCAAATCTTGGGTAGTAACAATGCCTAGAGGAGACAAACTAGAGCCAAGGGTGAAAGAAATGCGTATGGTAGGATATTCTGCAAATGGATACAGACTGTGGGATCCTGAAACAAACAAAATTATAATGTCACGTGATGTACGTTTCGATGAGAACGACATTAAATTCGAACCGAAGATAAGAGAACAGAATGAAGCATTTATATACAAAAACGAAGAAGATGAAGTCAGAAAATATAGAGAAACAAATGTCAAATGAACGAGGAAAAGAGAACGAAACAGAGAAATCTGATCAAAGAAACGAACAGACTGAAATAAGTCAAGAGAGAGAAACACAAGTCGAGGAAAATGTAGAAAAAGAGCATTCAGATAGTAGACCACAAAGAACAAGAAAAATGCCGACTTATTTAGAAGATTATTATTTGGAAGAACAGTTTCATTACGCAAACATAGCATTTTGTTTAATGTCAGATACTAATCCTCGTACATATAGCGCAGCTATTAATAAAGGTGAAGATTGGGAGAAAGCTATTAATAGCGAAATTCAATCACTACAAGAATTGAATACGTGGACAGAAACAGAGTTACCTAATGGAAAGAAAGCCATTGATACCAAATGGATATTTAAAACCAAGCAAGATGGAAGAAAAAAAGCGAGACTAGTAGCAAAAGGATTTCAAACATATACAATGTTTATTCACCAGTCGCAAGAGTATCAACAATTAGAATGATGTTTAGTCAAGCAGTACAAGAAAATTTTCCTATGAAACAATTAGATGTACAAACTGCGTTTTTAAATGGATACAGAAGTGTCTATGAAACCCCCAGAAGACGTAAAAGCAACACAGGGTAAAGTTTTAAAGCTCAAAAGATCTCTTTATGGGTTAAGAGAAGCACCTATGGTCGGATTTTTATTCCCACAGAAAAAATGTAAACAAAGTTACGTCACTGTCAAAGTGACATTTCAGGGAATCTCAAAGTCTGGGCCAGCAAGAAATATAATATTAAGTTATCATTTCGCTTGTATCGTGATATAAAAATAAATTTAAGATATAATTGAAATTAAAATCGCACAAATGAGACACTGGAAAGCGATTACGACGGGAGCACGAATTGTGAAGCGAAGCGAGTGAAGTTACGCCTCACATCAATCAAGCGGCCTTTAACTTGTTGACACAGGTGTATCGAGTCAATGATACCAGTGCAATAAATAAATTATGCATACAAAAACAGTTTTCTCGTTTTAAATTAATACAACAAAGAATTTATATCAAAATTAAGTTTGCCATCAACAAATTAAATTCTTCTATCTTGATTAGAATATATAGTTTTTTTTATAGAAAGTCGATTTCTTATACATGTGGAAAGTTTAAATATTTTGAAAATTGCAAATGTTTTTCATTAACGGCAACACCTTTATTTACATTTTTTCTGTGGGAATAAAAATCAGACCTTAAGTGTTGGAACGAGAGGTTCCATAATTACATTACAACAAAAGTATTTGAACAATCCAAACATGATTTTTGCTTATATGTTAGAGAAAATGTATGGCTATTAATTTGGGTTGACGATATATTACTGACAGCAAAACAAACAGGAATAATCAAAACGATGGATCAACTTAAAGAAGAATTTAAAGTACGAGATTTAGGGGAAGTTAAAGAATATTTAGGCATGGAAATATCGAGAGAAGGTGAAAAATTAAAGATAAGTCAAAGAAAATTGATAGAACAAGTTTTAGAAAAAATTGGAATGGAAGAATGCAAGGGAGCACAGACCCCTATGGAACAGGTAGTATCAACTTCAGAAGGAAAAGTAGATGATGTGCCTTACCGAGAGCTTATTGGATGTCTTATATACATTTCTACAATCTCACGTCCAGATATCACTTATGTAACATCATATTTACACAACATCATATTTGGACAAGCCCACAAATAATCTGTGGACTTCAGCAAAAAGGGTTTTTAAGATATTTGAAACTTACATCCAACAAATGCTTAACATACACGAAGTCACAAGAAAAACAGTTGCTGTGCTACACCGATGCAGATTGGGCCAGCGACAAGGAGGACCGAAAAAGCGTGAGTGGTATCATGGTTCACGAAGAAGCAGCAGACAGTTGCTTTATCTTCAGCAGAGGCGGAGTACGTAGCAGCCGCGATGGCTACAACAGAACTCGTCTACTTGAAAGGCATAATCTCAAATTTTGGTATTACTAACATTAAAACACGCCTACTTGTAGACAATCAAAGTGCCATATGTATGATTGAGTACAACGAAAATAGTAAACGCACCAAATATATAGACATAAAGTTTCACTTTATAAAATACTGTTTTTATAACAAAATGTTCGACATTTCATATGTGCCTTCAAACGAAAATGTTGCTGACATATTCACGAAACCCCTGGGTGCTATTAAACATATTTTTTTTGTAAGTAAGCTTAAAGTTTTGTAATTCTATTACTATCTGTATATTCTTCTATGTTGTTTTGTTTATTAGTAGTAATTAATAACGTAATATGTCCTTTCGTGATAATGCTAAGTTAATGCTTAGGCAAGTTATACTTGAGGGGGGGTGTTGAGGTTTTATCACTACAGTATTATATTTATGAAATGTATGGATTGTCATTGTCATTAGGAAAAACATTGTCCAAAAAAAAGTCGTCGTTTTTCTTTCTTCTATCAGAATTAAAAATGGTGAACTAACATTATTGCCTGTGTATTATTAATGTTATTTATTACATATTTAAAACAGTCTAGCTTAAATAAATGAATTCTGATCGGCAACTATTGAGCCTTGACAAAAAACTGAGAATTACTATTGATTAAATACATTATTTTTGTGATTCTGTTATTTACTTATTTTTTCATTTTAGGTATATTATCCCCAAGAGAAAATAAATTGTTGAAGAGACTTGGACATGCCAAATGTTCATTGAAAACATTAGCAAATACATCTATAAACGTGGACAAGTTGGAAACGCAGGTTTTGAAAAACATCATATTGAATGCTGTTAAAAATTATTTAAAAAATCCAAGTGGAAAAAGGTGGGACATGGAAGATAAAATTTCAGCACTAGCAATTTATAAGAAATCTCCCAGAACATACAGACATCTGCACAAAATTCTACCACTGCCTAGTGAAAAAAACCCTGCAAAGGCTTTTAAAAAGAATTCCCATGGAGCCAGGCATAAATATGAAAATTATGAATAATCTTTTATACAAGTCTTCCACAATGGATTCCAAGGACAGATTGTGTGCATTGCTCTTTAACATTGTTATTATTTCAACATTTATTCCAGGTTCCATTGGTATACTTCTCAAAACCCTATGTAGGGTTTTCTCACTTGGAAGTGGCATAACTTTTTCCAAGAACCTGTAGGTCCTTGGTGACCTTTTGAATATAGCCAAATATTATTGATATTATTGACTGATATTTTATTTTTTAGGTCCCATCGCTTGCCTCTTGCCTTTTTGGACTGATTTCTAATACGCCTTCAATGATTGATTTTAAGACGTCTGATTTAATCCTATCTAAATTTGTTTTTGTCAAAACGTGCAATGCATTTTTTGCTTCCTTGAGCCGCTTAATAAGCTTTTCTTCCCTGTCGTCCATTGGTTTTTCCATTTCACTTCTCTTCCTCTTCCTGGTGTGCCTTGTAACGGCGACAGGCGCGCAACCTGTAATTAATAAATATTATGTTTCAAACGCGCTCTTGTTGAAGGGGGGCTAGCGAACTTTTGCGAATGTTTTATTTCATAACACTAATCCTACTAATATTATAAAACTAGCGACCCGCCCTCGCTTCGCTTCGGTTAATATAAGTTAAAATAATCCCAGTTCATCTGGAATAACATACTTTTCAAATTATAGATAGGTGCATATGTATAGAGGTTTTATTTAATGACTTTTTTAGAAATCGTGACTGCCAGTTATCATAGAATCTCTCTATATCAATGTTTACAGCGGACTTTTCACTGCACAATACAAACAAACGTTGCCTGGAAGTGACGCGCGAAAGGGCTACATAAGTCAATGGGAAAACTCTCAACGATCAATTCTAAGCCCGCAACTTTGAATGTATTGTTGTGACTTGTAATTTGTCATTGAAAACGATAATTGTACGGGACATTGCAGTCGTTTAACTGGAAAGGTAAATCCGCTGGTATTTATGGAATCCGGGGAATTAAAACGACTTTTCCAGCCGCACATCCGGATGTCAGTATTGTGCATCTATTATGAACGTTTTTAAAGATGTTATTTGGGTGGATTAAGGTTCCGTAGTAAAATAATAGGACACCCTTCTTTCAAAACCAATTTATGAGGGGCGATCCAGAAGGTTGCAAGAAATTGAGAAATTCCGTTGGGAAATGGACAGCCTCTTCCAGGTCGAGCAGTGTCTACAGAGTAGAATGTGTGTGTCGGTGCATTGATCTTCGATATAATTAAGCCATTTTCTATACTTACTTGACCATTAGTTGGTGATAAAATAGCTCTCTCATAGTCTCAACCCGGTTGTTACTACCTACTCTATATTATGTCCTCTTGCGAAGAGTACGTATTTTAGCTCACCTAATTCCGATCACTGGTGATCACATACACTCTTGAAAGTGAAAAGATAGAAGTGGCCTCTGCCTACCCATCTGTGAAACAGGCGTGATTTAATGTAGGTACCTATGTATGTATGTACATACACTCTTTGATGCTCTGCTGAGGGCTATAGGCTTCATGTTACACTCATTTACACAATATACAGGAACCATTAGCCAAAATTTTACGTGTCTATCTATTCTCTGTTGTAAATAAAACCAATTAAGTAACTTAGAGGGCTGTTTTTTTAATTTCAAATTTGATAATTATTACTTACACTCATGATAACTTTTGAATGGGATGTCCGATTTGAATAATTCAAAAATTAATTTACAGGTACTGATATAGCCTTGAAAACGAAGTGATTTATTTGGATAAGGATTAATAACAAGGTACGAATAATGGGGCCTAGTTAGTACCTACCGGCGTTACTATTGCATATTTTAACATGAAAAAGTAGTTATCGAGACATTACTTTTATAGATAGACATATGGTATCGCTGACTTTTTTGTAGACATTGATGTCTTCTATAAAACTGTAGTACATCACTTTGCTCAGCGTACGCGTTTTTTGGTATTTTTTTCACACCTTTGGTCACATTACCGAAGTTTTCATACGGATCCCTAACTTTTTTGAAAATATTCTATAGCCTATGTTTATCAGGGATAATGTAGGATTCTAATGGTGAAAGAATTTTCCAAATCGGTCCAGTAGTTTCGGAGCCTATTCAATTCAAACAAACAAACAAAAAATCAAATCTTTCCTCTTTATAATATTAGTTAAGATGTAGATGTAGATAATATACTTTGTATTCAAAAATATGAAAAACAACATAAAACTAACTTTGTTTCAAAACCTAAACTCAATCTAACTACCTACCCATTTCCTTAATTTAATAATTTGAAAAGCTTGTATTTCTTTATTAATATAAATATAAGCAAGTAGTTTTTAAGAATTAAATATTATCCTTATAAGAAATAAAGATTTTTTACATAAGTAACAAAAGTATCATTTTTTGAAAACGATAATGATTAAAAAAAGAATAGATTCATAAATTTAAAAAAATATAATAGACAGAATCGACCTCCCGAACCGCGGTCTGACCCTGTGATTAAGGCAGGATATCAACTAACTACGCCAGCGGCCCTTCAGGATTAACTGGCGAAATTATCGATTCTAATACTAAAACGTCTAATAGTTGTAGCAAACAATAATCGAACTGCCTCAGTTAACAACGCCATCTAGGTTGTTTCTTACGAAAGCGGGCTCACGTGTTCACAGCATTATAGACGTTAAGGTGTCCATGCACTTATAAAGGCCACTGTACCTACTAAAGGGCGAAACGCGGCTGCTTGACCAAGCGTTTCGATAATACCGGTTGAGGTTGCGCGTAATTTTAAATCTGCCATATCTTCTAAAGTATTTATTTAAATAATATAGTGCAAAGGACAATTTTAATCTACATTAAATGCCCAAGGTAACTAACGTATTTATATGGATAAGAATAAATACTGAATTGGAGAAAATAGCTTCGCAAATAACCTAATATTTTTTAATAAAATTTTAAAGATAAAAATGGTTACTGTGAGTCAACCTTAGGAGATAAACATATGCCATCGCGGACTTTTCTTAAGGTTTTTTGAAGAACTACAATTCTTCACTACATTATTTTGATATATCTCTTAAGGTTTAGCCATGTAAGCGCAAAAAAATGTGTTTATTTTCGACATCACTTTAGAAACCTCTAAAATTATCAATGTTTCTCTACTATACTATGCATGTATTATACATATAAACCTTCCTCTTGAATCACGCTATCTATTAAAAAAACCCGCATCAAAATCCGTTGCGTACTTTTGAAGATCTAAGCATACATAAGTACAGACAGACAGCGGCAAGCGACTTTGTTTTATAATATGTACGCCGTATAATATGTCGTCACGCTGAAACTGGTGGACGGATTTGGTTAAAATTTGAAATAGAGATAGCTTATACCCGGGATTAACACAGGTTATTTTTATTCCAGAAAGATAAACAGTTCCCAAAGGAATACATATTAGCCTAAGCAACGAAGACAAATCAGTGGAAAAAATTCGTGTAACTATAAGCGAATTTTGGCATAGTTGTAGGGAATGGTGTTTTAAACCACATACTAAAAGTACTGATGGGTGGGGGTGGAGCTAACGGGTGGAGGGGGGTGTAAAGGTCCCTTTTTTTAGTTTTTCTTAAATAACTCGTAAACGGTGGCCCATAGCAAAAAATGTTCAATTAAATAATTAATTTACCTACATAAAATTCTCTACAAAAAAGATTCAGTACACTTTTTTGCTGGGATCAATATTTAATGAGATATGGAGGGAAAAATGATTCCCTTAACTTATATGTATAAACCATTTTTATATGTTTCGGTCCTTTTGCATGAGACAGTACTCCTTGCTTGCCCATATTACAGAGTTTCAATGATTTGCAGCACACTTTACAATAGCCCGATAAGGGCTCTTCAGGGACCTCGCTAAGCCAATCCACAAATTCAGGATAAAGTTTTGGATCTAACCACGATTTATTAAATGTACAATGTTTTCAACTCATTTTGCTTTCAAACTTCACTATTAATAAATATAGGTACACTTAAATCACATCTATTTCACTTTACTGTAACAGACAGAACACTGTTTTTGTTTGACGTTTTTAAACCTTTCAGGGATGATTCCACGGGCGTTTCAACCGCCGTCAGTCCGCATTCATGAATATTGAAAGAATGAGCTATACCAAGCAGCTAACGTTCACACAGAGCTATACTGTTATTGTAATTCTTGCCAGAATTGATCGAATTTTGAGTATATTATCGCCTATTTCTTAAATACTTAGGACAGCGGACTGACGGCGGTTGAAACGCCCGTGGAATCACCCTCAGGTGCCTACTTACTAAAAAGTAGAAATCTATTATGATAATAAATCATACTATAGGTCCCTCCAATGCTGAAAATAAAATGCATCTAGCTACCATAGGAAATGTCCTTCCATTTAACAATTCCTGGGACAGAATTGATGTTGGTTGGAATGTTGCAATTGATATGAATGAAAAGTATTTTTCTTTTGAAACTATATTTTTCCCCTGACCTCCCCAGAGCTTCCCTGACTTTCCCTGACAACCCATAGCTTTCCTGACTTTCCCTGACTATCCAAAAAGTGGACACCCTGCTTTGAAAGGGCTAGTCGAGTAAATAAAATGGGATAGTAGTTGAATCAGTAAACACCATAAGTTGCTTGACCCAAATATAGCTAGAAAAATTAAGTCCTGAATAATGTTCACCTGCAGAACTGGACTCTTCCACAGGGACAGCCACTGCAGCTGGCTCGATTGCAACTGCATCCTCCCGTCCTTTGACTGCAACATCTGCTGTTTACAAATGAAATAGTTAAATGTTAAAGGTTAGAACCATTTTTTTAAAATTAGCTTTTATATTGATATAAAATGAACTAAACAGTTCAAAAGAATTTTATTCCGATTGGAAACAAGCAATTTTCTAAATTTTCGAGCCCAAACACGAAGGGTTTACCAAGAGTAGTTTAGGAGTTCGTGTGGCCAACCTTCCGGCACCATCAGACCCTGGACACGACCTATGTCTATAGTACTTGTCGAGACAAATCCAACGAAACCAAATACGACGAGTTTATCATGAGTAGTTTAGGAGTTCCTGTGGCCACCGTCCGTCTCCATCATCAGATCAGTTCTATGGTACCATATTATTGAATTGTCACCAAAATTACATACGTATACTTAATATCAGCTCAATCGAACACCGGGAAGTGGGTCTAATTTAACTAGTAAGATTTGGTAAAAGCGGTGTCTGTAACAGGTAAAACTAAAGAAAAACTTGTAAAAAAATAAAATCTTCTTAAAAAACAATAAACTGCCTTAAAAAAAAACATAAAATAACTTCTTTCCTAGGTCAGTCAAACTGAAGTCGGCGTCCCTCAATATTTTTAACCAAAAGCAGACTTCAGTTTGACTGACCTAGGGCATGATAAAAGCGATAATCATTTGAAAAGAAGTTATTTTATAGTTTTTTTTGAAAGCGGTTTATTGTTTTTTTTTAAACATTTTATTTTTATTTTCTACAGGGTGGTACTCGATAAACTGTACATATTGTACCATATTATTGATGTAACATGCTGATGGTAACATGGATTGATGATGGTAACATGCTGTTGTGAAGTCCCACTTCTTATTGAATAATAAACTATAGGATATTTCAAGCTCGCCGCAAGCAACGCCGCGGGAACGTGTTAGTGTTTTATGTATTTAAACTATTTAAATGTGCTTCATTGCCAAGGTCTCTGATTTTCATACAAAATGGACGCGCCTAGCGGGTCGGCGGCAATGAAAGTGTTAACTGTCTTCATTGAGATGTCTTATCGCCACCCTTGAATTGGGTACCACTGAGGAGTTCCGGTGGCCATATATGGTCTTCATCGTTAGTTCCACTTCACCAAATGGTACTTTCTGAATGCAAATACTGGCCATGTCACTGAAAATACTAAAATCGCTATAAGTGTGCCTATAATATTTGAAGAGCTCCCTCAATTTCTCCATGATCCCATCATCAGATCCTGATTTGGTGACAATGGAATCACCTCGAGAGTATAGCCTATCAAATTAAAAAAGAATTTTCAAAATCGGTCCACAATTGACGGAGTAATCGGTGAAAATACATAAAAAATACGGGACAAACTGAAAACCTTTTTTTTGAAGTCGGTTAATATACCAAAACCTTCTCTTAAGTGTGACAAATACTTTTCCGAAAAACGGGATCAAAATCGGTTCAGCCAAACGCGAGATAATCGCGGACAAACATACATACAGTATTCCCAGCTTCTTAATAGCTTTCACACTTGCACTCGCAACTGACAGTATATTTGTCACGCATGTGTCATAGAAAAACGATGATTGCCATTAAGAAAATAGTTGGACTGTACATACTGGTCAAGCTGAGATCCTCTTTTTTTTTTTGAAGTCAGTTAAAAAAGATTTAAATATATAAGTGTATTATACAAGTGTCACTCTTAGAATTGTAAAATTTTAGATGTGGAAGCTCCCACAGGTTCCAAATGATGGGCTCTAACATCAATGTTTGTTATGTCTCTCACAATGGCACCTAGGAACAATACAAAGAAAAAAGATTATTTATTCTTTTCACATGTGTGAATGCATCAGAGCATTAATCTATGCTAGCTAGCTAGCTAGCATGGTACGGTACCTCATTTCTACTTCATTAGTACAATCTGTGTTAGAATTGTTGCACTGTTCTTTTCCATTTCACTTTAAAGTTCAGATGTTTGCTTTTGCTTCGGGTTAAACGTATATATAATCAATTAGCTAATGTTCATCTCGAATAATGTACCTTTCAAACAGTGAAATATTTTTTGAAATCGGATGACTAGGTCTGGAGATTACCCCCACCTTCAAACAAACAAAATTACAAACTTTACAGTATAGATAGATCATAGATGAACATAATGATATATCCTTGTTCTTACTTTATAACAGTATAGTTTTTTTCGTAAATGTGTGCAGTGTCATACTTTTTAATGATCATACTAATTATGCTGTTATGTAGGCCCACATCTCAATAAAAAACTATAAAATACTAGCTTTTGCCACCACTCTGTCTGCGTAGAAGTCGTTTATCGCTGCTCCCTCGGGAACTGACCAATTTTCCGGGATAAAAAGTAGCCTTTTTTCTTTTCCAGGTTATACTCTATCTCTGTGCTAAATTTCTCCCAGGTCCGTTCAGCCGTTCAGGCGTGATTGAGTAACAAACATACATCCATACATCCAAACATTCGCATTTATAATATTAGTAGGATAGTAGGATAGGATTTCAAGCTCGCTGCAAGGAACGCCGCGGGAACGTCATAGTGTTTTATATATTTAATCTATTTAAATGTGCTTCATCATAATCGCTTAACCGTCTTGAGATGACTTATCGCCACCCTTGAAATAGGTACTATTGAGGAGTTCCGGTGGGCATCTATGGTCTTCATCATCAGTTCCACTTCACCAATTAATGATAGATTCTGAATGCAAATACTGGCCAGGTTACTGAAAATATTGAAATTGCTGTGTATGCCTATAATATTTCAGACCTCACGGTTCCCATCATCAGATACAGACTTAGTGACAATAGGACGAACTCGGGAGTATCCCTATTAACCAAAAAAATCGTTTCAAAATCAGTCCAACATTGGACGGAGTAATCGATAAACATATACACAACAAAAAACATACATACAGCTGAACATAGAAACTCTGCCTTTTTTTTTCGTTAACAAATTTGGTAAAAAGAATAGCTTCTGGTTTCTGACGCTAGAGATTATCAAAAACCCAACCCAATAAGAAGACAAAGTGATTGCCATCAGCAATAACACATTCTTAATGGAACTATGTTCTCCCTCAAACTTAAAACTTGAAATACTGATGAAGAATGGATTCTAAGCAGAACCAAACATAAATTTCTGTTTCTTATTATTATAGTTTTATGATACTTACCTCTATGTTCTATCTGCTGACCAACATGGAGAGGAAACTACTTCCTCCGGCAAAGGTGGAAAATATAAATGGAGTTTTGGCACTGCATGCTTCAGCAACCGATTTCCTTGTTCATTGAAGTCTTCTCCGGAAAAGTGAATACCACTCACAAACTTCAGTTTATGCAATTTTTCAATGGGTAAATAAAGTAAATCTTCCGGTCCTATTGCAGCACCTGTAACTGCAAAGTGCAAATTGTGATAATTATGTTATTAGTTAAACAAAACTATAACTGTTTAATTTTCCAGGATAAAAAGTATCCTATGGCCTTTTGAATATTCCAAAATTTTTGGCCTTTGCCAAATTTCATTGAAATTGGTTCAACAGTTTAGCTCTGAAGTTTTACAGACAAACAGACAGACTTACTTTTACATTTATAATACTACTTGCTTTTCTGCCGTAACACCAATGAAGGCGGCTAACTGTATAGTATAAGCATTTTAAATTTAATGTGGTTACGAATAGAGTATAGCATGCTTCGTCTACTACATTGCAGTTCGCAGCCTTCTTTGGTATAACGGCAGTTTGGCCCGCGATTAAATCCGCATAGAAGTCGTTTTTCCCTACTCCCTCGGGAAGTGTCCAATTTTCCGGGATAAACAGTACCCATGTCCTTCTCCAGGACTTAAGCTATCTTCATACCATCGAATTTGTTCAGCGGTTTAGCCGTGAAAGCGTAGCTATCATACACATAATTGATTGACAATAAAAATGGAATTAATAGAAGCAATACATTATTAAGAAACAGGATAAGATAATTTTACTTACCGGGGTCTAGGGAAACGCAGCCAAAAATACATCTGAACCTGAGACACGTCGTATTCCGCGGACAACACATTTCTTATAAAAACGATTGACATGGTTTTTAACTAAATTATAACACAAACGAGTCAGTATCTCACTAATTATCACTATCAAAAAGAACTTTAAAGAGTCAATAAACAATCACAAACTAAAATAGGGGTCAGTTGCTCGGAAAACCAGTCACTAAATCGTGAACAACGAAAACAAAACTTACATAAAAGAGTCACTGTCTCATATGATAATGCTTAGAGTAAATTTCTCGTAAAAATACCACTAAAACATTAAAAATACTACAATCACCATAAAAACGAACAAGTTTTACAAGTTTCGATAAAAATGGCGGTTGTGAAAATTTTTGACGTAACAAAACCACAGATAACTTACTTTTTAAACATTTGTAATGTTGGTGAAAATTTCGAGACAAACTATTATAACTTGAGCCCTTTCCTTACGTATTTACCAAAAGGTTAGAGACCAGTACATATGGACAGTAAACGTTGTATGAGAGTGTCCACCCACTGATTAATAAGGCGTATTTTGTTTTGTATGCTTTTGACATTTGAAGAGATGTGTTTTTGTTGGCATTCTTTATCATATAGATTTTTTTTTAGTTTAATTTACCCCACAAGGGGAAGGCGAAGGGATCTTAGTCCATGCAGCCAAGTCTTTTGTGCTTTTTACTTCTGGAAGTTTTTTGTATTTTAAGGCGTTTAAGGCCGACTGAGCAAATTTGGGGTGTTGCCAGGCGGAGCTACGACATAAACAATATTATCATGTGGCAATTACAATAATAAGACGCAGTCTTTGATTAAAACAGATTAAAAACAAAAATCATTGAGACCATGTTGCTATTTTCACGAATGATTATAATTATAGGTCTACCAGAATGTCATAAAAAAGGGAAACATAAATTTAGGGCTTGCAACTCCGGGGTAATAGGATTTAAAGGTCTTGATACTTGATTTTCCGCGTTCATTAAAAGCATGAAGTGGTGGACTCAGTCCGCGTGGAAGGCTTTATTTCTTTGGGAATTATTAAATTTTCTAGGATAACATTAAAATATCACGTTTGTGCAATTAACTATAAATGTATGAAGTGAAGATGGAACAAACAAAGATTTATAATATTAGTAACGATTATCTAGACACGCGGTAGCGTTTCAAGCCAAGTTCAAGCTAACAGAACTGGCGAGCAGCACCGTGTGTAATATTACACGAACCATTTGGAGCCACTTTTGACCCCCTCATAACTCAAAAACTATTTCACATAAACATGTTAAATTTGGCTTATATATATTAGGACTTGCGAGATGCATAAGTGCTCCAAATTTCATAAACACACCTTAAACGGTTATTTAGATTTTAACGTCCAAAAATCGTCATTTTTATCACTGACTGACCTATAGATCAAAATTCATCCATCTAACCCAGTTCCAGATGACCTAGAAAGTTCAAATTTGGCATCCAGATAGGTAATTGGGTAAATACAAAGGAATAAATCAGAAACTAGTAATTTTGTATCAATTTATTATAATTTTTCAATTAATTAATTCTATTAGGAACACGTACTTATAGTGCCTGTCAATAAAAAATAGCAATCAAATATTGACGACAGCTGGTCTTTATGTGGATTTTAAGGTCTTTACTTGAATATATATAACAAGTGGAATACCACCCTTAATTCTTTTTTAATCCGAACATATCAGTTTTAGTACTTACAACTACCTACTTATAACTAAGAGTACCTATAGTCGACTTACGTATTTATTACTTTATTAACTATAATATTATAGTATAATAAATTTAAGTTTATCTACGGGTATTACAGAAAACTTACATAAAGCGCAGCGAAGCGAGGGCGGGCCGCTAGTTACTTATAAATAATTAAATAATGGTCCTATTTCGGACCACGGCGCACGGTGCGGCCGTGGAGCAGCGAGGTGGGGAGCGGTATGTCCCATTAGTTCCATGGAACTACGAATTTTGTAGAACTTTAGTATTGAACGTTACGTCATAGCTTGATACAAAATGCGAAGTTCCATGGAAATAATGGGACATAGCCCCGGGAGAGCAGCGGTGCAATAAAACCTTGACGCGAACAACGTGCCCATATTCTCGTTCGACATCGAGTACCGACGATTAGTTAAATTTTTTTTTTTTTTGTAATAGCTAAATATAAATTACTCGTTATATATCGGATTTTAATAATATAATATTTATTATAGACATAATACTTAAATGGATTTTAATATTTTCTTGTATATCTAATATGGTATAGAACTAAAACTAAAAATAGATTATAATATCGACTAAAAATAGAGTCATATTATTATGATATATGCCTGATCTGTAGGAAAATACAGTAGATTAACAAAAACCATTTGGTATTAATTTAATTATGAATAAGGACCTACTAATAATTTCTGTACAAAAAGTAATGATATCCCATCAAAAACATAAATGTGAAATGAGAGCCAAGTTCAATATTATGATATTAATATTAAGTTCAATATTATGATATATATAAATTATGCCTTGGTTGTTGACTTTAACGACAGAAGAAGTGAGATGTAAATGGATGCCAAGTTCAACGGTCAGTCCTGAAATTTATTTATAACGACAAAATATTTTATAACCACTTAAAATGTAATTTCTTCTTATAACTTAGGATAATTGAAGCCTAAGGTCTGACTTGGCTAGTTTTCATATACGAATTATATTATAGCCTTCGCAAGAATCGCAAGGTCTAAAGCTGTAAGTTCTTATTTTATTCTTCCGAAAATTTGGTTTGCTGGTAGATACGAGTACTAGCCATCGAGCATAGGGTTCTTCCGTGACCGTTTTATTTGTTTTACCGTTGTTTTTTTTTTTCTCCAATTTAACGTTGATTAGTGCCATGGTATAGTCCACATAAAAATAATATCATTACGAGGATGGTTCATACCGATTCTAAAAACTTATTGATCGCCCCTCGTAAGTACCTACTTAATAATAGGAAATCCGTAGACTACAGTAGGATAAACGCCACACTAGTTAAAGTACTTCATTGGTTTACTAGCAACAATTTGCTACTAAATGCTAAGAAAACTAAAGTGTTAACTAAGTGTTAGGTTCGCTTTGCCTAATATTAAACCGGTAGATTCTAGTATTTTTCTAAATGACGTGTGTTTGCAAATGGTAGATAAGGCAGTTTTCCTGGGCGTAACAATGGATAAAAAATTGCAATGGAGTCCCCATATACCTAGCTGTACCTACTGGCAGGTAAACTAAGTTCGGCAGCTTACGCCGTTAGGAAAATCAGACAACTAACCAATGTTGAGACAGCTTAGTTTATTATAGTTATTTCCATAGTGTTATGTCGTACGGTATTCTACCCCAAAGGTAAGGCAACTGACATACAAACTATATTTGTGTTACAAAAAAGGGCCATTCGTTCTATTTACAACTTAAATTCCCGTTACTCATTAAGAGAACTTTTTAAAGAAATTAATATCTTAACTGTAGCGTCTCGATTTATTTATGAGAATATTATTTATGTTATTAAGAATTTAGATTCTTTCACCAAAAAATCTGATATACCTACATAATTTAAACACTAGAAATAAAAATAAAATCGCTATTCGAAAATTCGTCCGTAAAGTATATAAATCATTTGTTGGTCAATGCATTCATTTCTATAATAAATTACCTGACGTCGTTTTAAAGTTACCCTTTCCAGCACTTAAAATTTACTTGAATAAGTCGTTAATGTCTAAAGCTTATTATAGGGTCGAGGATTATCTAACAGACAAAAATGCATGGCCTAAATCCGAAACTTAGTCAATAATAATTTATTCAAATGCAAAAGCTTTATCTTGTCTAGGGGACACCGTTAATGTAGGAAAGCATATCGATACTTTTATGTGGTCGTCTTGCACCGTCTTATATATACACATAAATAGGTGTTTTTAGTCGATAGCCGCCGACACTATAAGTTTCTGTGGTTTCGCCAGCAGTGGCAGCACAATCGACATGTCTGCTAAGCTATGAACGGCACGTAACCTCGCAATCAGTTCGACAGATGGCATTTTTGTCGAAGCTTTATGAATTGCCGCCGCCGCAGCGCGCCGTCATATAAAACTAAACGTTGATTCTACATTCTTTAAGCATATTTTTGCAAAAACATTGGGTCCTTGTGATCAAGTTTTGGCGTGAACTACCTTTTGTTTGCCTATCTATTTATTCGCATCGCCGTAGTTAGACTAGTAAGTGAAAGAACAGAATAATTATTTATTATACTTGTACTATATATATATATATATATATATATATATAATTACATATATGTATATATTTAATTTACGTAAGTACTTTAGCTCTAAACTGATGCGGTTTGAGCCTCCGTTAAAAACGAACTGATCTATTTACTTATATAAAAATCTCGTGTCACGGTGTTTGTGGTCGAACTCCTCAGAAACGGGTCGACCGATTTTTATAATTTTTTATTTTTATTTATATAGATAGATAGGTACTTATAGGAATTTGGTAGGTCGTAATAGTTATTTGTGTATCAAGGAAGCAATAGTACATTATTGCCTAGGCATGGAAGTAGGCAATTGCGGGCCGAGTATTGTTTTAAACGGACAAGCTTGCGAGTCCGTTTAAAAATACGAAGCCCGCAATTGCTGTTCCAGCCGAGGCAAATATAGTGCTTTTCTCAAAAATCGCAAGTTTTTTTGTGTTGGAGTAAAATCTTCATCGCTTGAACTCAATTTTTTAATTGCATACAAACAAACTTCATGGGAAAAAACTATCACTCTTTACCGCCTTTTTGATTATGACAAGGAAAATCGCAAGCTTTGTTTTAAAAAAAAACATAAGCTATTCCAGACACAGATAAAAAAGTTATGTTTCAAATAAAATTTGGATGTATAAGACTTGTGCCCTCTTTTTATTATGGGCTTTTTCACTTTTTTAAAAGTTACAAGCTAGATAGTAATGGAATTTGTATTCAACATTGCGGGCTTGTGTAGCGAGCACGCAATGTAAACTATGTCCTTCGCGTCTCATTATGTAGATAGTAATGTCAACATTTTCATACATTTTTGAGAAAAATTACATATTTATGGCGAGGGCGTACATTGAATCCTGAACGAAGCGTGACGAAGCGAAGGATTCTAAAATAGAATCCTGAGCTGATAAACTTTCGTATGTTTGGAATAAGAAATAACAAACGCTTTAATTAAATGTTGTTCCATTGAATATCTATACCGAGAGTGACCGCGACGACACAAGTCGGCGCTAACGTCCTCGTATAAGCATCATCTAGCGGATCTAATGAATATCACGAAGCAAGTTCAATAGCTAATGATGGCCGTTCAGTGTACCGCAAAAAAATGCCATTCTTAGTTTCTAAAATAAAGACTTAAATTTATGTAAAGAATGATGTTTGCATTTAAATTAAGGTATATCTGATTAATAAAAGCTTAACTTTTCCTTGATTAACGGAAATGAAGAAAATAATATTCCTGATGATACCGGTGGTGCCATCTAGTACAAATTATAAGCACGAATTATAATTTGTACGTGTTATGCCCCCATGCCATTAGTAACATTTTTTGACCATCAGTTAGTTTAACTACCGATCAAACAACAGGCCATAAGTAATAACCATTGTAATATGATTAAAAAATGACTGACTGCTGAGTGTCTTGCGGCGTTTCTTCTCAGCAGTGGTCTCCTCTTGGGAAGCGCTAGTAGATTCTTGACGTGTAAAAGTGCCCGTGCGGCCTACTTACTGAATAAATATATTTTATATTTTATCTTTATCTTTAATAATTCGTATATGAGAACTAGCCAAGTCAGACTTAGGCTTCAATATAATATCCTAAGTTATAAGAAGAAATTATATTTGAAGTTGTTATAAAATATTTTGTCGTTATAAATAAATTTTCACGACTGACCGTTGAACTTGGCATCCATTTACAACTCACTTCTTTCGTCGTGACGTTCTTAGTATATGAAACGTTTGTTGTGAAATGAACATTTGTGAAACAATTTTGGGTAAAACATTAGTGAACCAGTGGACGCATTGTGAAAAACTCATCCATTCGATGCGTACCTACGATACCGACACGTGGACGCTTACCTTTAAAAGTCTATTATTAACGAAATCACTATATTCTGTCATAAGAATAAATCATCATCATCATCATGTCAGCCGAAAGACGTCCACTGCTGGACATAGGCCTCCCCCAAGGCTCTCCACTCAGACCGGTCTTGTGCTATTCGCATCCACCGCGTTCCCGCGATCTTTACAAGGTCGTCACTCCATCTTGTTGGAGGCCTACCTACAGCTCGTCTCCTGGTCCGCGGACGCCACTCAAGAACCTTCTGACCCCATCGGCCATCAGTCCTGCGAGCAATGTGCCCCGCCCACTGCCACTTAAGTTTGGCTATTCTTCGGGCTGTCGGTAACCTTAGTTCTACTGCGGATATCATCATTTCTGATTCTATCACGCAGAGAAATCCCGAGCATAGCCCTCTCCATAGCCCTCTGAGTGACTTTGAGCTTCCTTATAAGGCCCATTGTTAGCGCCCACGTCTCAGATCCGTAAGTCATCACTGGCAACACACACTGGTCAAAGACTTTTGATTTCAGTCACATGCGGTAATTTGGACGAAAAGGTGCTACGAAGCTTCCCGAACGCTGCCCAGCCGAGTCGGATTCGACGAGTGACCTCTTTCTCAAAGTTGGACCTACCTAACTGGACCGTTTGTCCCAGGTAAATATAGTCGTCAACAACTTCGAGCGCAGAGCCTCCGACTATCAAGGGAGTTGGCGCGACATGGACATTGGACATGACTTTCGTCTGGTCCATGTTCATCCTCAAGCCAACTCGGTCGGAAACTCCACTGAGCTCAGCGAGCATTGCACTGAGGTCCTCCATGGTCTCAGCCATGACTACGATATCGTCAGCGAATCGAAGGTGAGTGATGTACTCGCCATTTATGTTGATGCCTCGTCCTTTCCAGTCCAGAACCTTAAAAGCATCCTCCAATGCAGCGGTGAACAGCTTCGGAGAGATCACATCTCCTTGTCTGACTCCCCGCTGCAGAAGAATAGGCTTCGTGCTCTGGTCCTGTAGTCGGACGGACATAGTGGCGTTTTCGTACAGACACTTTAACACTTCGATATATCGGTAGTCAACTTGGCACCGCTGGAGAGACTGTAGTACAGCCCAGGTCTCGATCGAATCGAAGGCTTTCTCGTAGTCCACAAATGCAAGGCAAAGGGGGAGGTTATACTCTTCGGTCTTCTGTATAACCTGCCGCAACGCATGTATGTGGTCTACGGTACTATAGCCTTTTCGGAAACCGGCTTGTTCGGGAGGCTGGAAATCGTCAAACCTGCGCGCGAGACGATTTGTGATGACCCTCGAAAACAGCTTGTAAACATGGCTCAGAAGTGAGATGGGTCTATAATTCTTCAACAAAGTTTCATCACCTTTCTTGAAGAAGAGAACCACCACACTTCTGTTCCATGCTTTCGGCGTTCTCCCTTCGTGGAGGACGGAGCTGAAAAGCGTCTGAAGGCCCCTAAGGGTGGGTTTACCACCCTTAGGGGTCGAAACGGTTTTGAAGTTCGAGCTGAAAGCTCTCGGGGTTTTGGAGCTGAGCGGGTGCCGGGCGGAGCGTAGACTTCATCAGTCTAGACCTTTCAAGCTTGAACTGGATATTCAATGAGCCTCGTACCATACGGTGATCACTCCCGGTTTTAACCGCACTGATCACGGAGACATCATTGAATATGTGCTTTTTCGTCGACATGATAAAGTCTATCTCATTCCTCGTTACACCATCAGCACTCATCCAGGTCCACTTCCTATGCTCACGTTTTCTGAAAAGGAATTCATCATATAGAGTCCCTCCTTCTCCATAAAACTGGCCAGTAGGTGGCCCCGGTGATTCGTATGCCCCACTCCAAAATTCCCCACTCTCTGCTCTTTACCGTCTCGTTTACCCAGCTTTGCGTTGAAGTCCCCCATAACAACCGTGAAGTGAGTTTTGGAGCTATGCATGGCTCTGGAAATATCCTCATACATAGCCTCCACCTCATCGTCGGAGTGTGTCGAGGTCGGCGCATATACCTGTATGACCTTCAACGAATATCGTTGGGTCATTCTGAGTACAAGGCACGCTACTCTGCTCGACACGCTCTCGGGCTTCACCACGTTGTTCATCTTCATTTTGGTATAAACTTTATTCAATAAACAGACCGGTGCAAATTATTAGTACTGACTTCCTGTTTATACCTGCCTACGCAATAGTTATGACGGGAAAAAAATAGTCAACTTAACGATTGTATATTCTATAGGTTTCACACTTTCAATTGGTATGTAATTTATGTAATAAACAAGCCAGCGCAATTTTCAAAAAAAAACCTTAATTCTTTAATTAATAATATACTGGACTAAATTTTTTCAGACAACCTATTCACCATATATTACTTACCATATTAAATTTGATATAAAATACTTTTAATCGAATAAACAGCCCTGTACAAATCGTCTCCTATTCGGATCTCCTACCATATTTTATGCAACTTTAACGTAAATCAATGCCGTATTCTGAGGAGGTGCGAGATATTGCTTTTTTTTCTATTCCTCATAAAAACATCATGAAGACCATGCCGCACAGCTACGATTTGCCGTATGGTGGCAATGGGTAATCATCTAATCATGCAAATAAATGGCGCCTAATTATTAAGGGTTCTAAAGAGACTTTTGCGTGTCAGACATACAAGCCAAATGGGGTGATAAGTAACATTCCTGCTAATGTACAACGGTCCTTAAAATATCAAAATTATTTGGCTTCATTTACTAGTATTTTTAACCGACTTCAAAAAAAGGAGGAGGTTCTCAATTCGTCGGTTTTTTTTTTATGTATGTTCCCCGATTACTCGAAGACCACTGGACCGATTTGAAAATTTTTTTCGTTGTTCGAATGGGTATACTTTCTAGTTAGTCCCATTGTCACCACGTCAGGATCTGATGATGGGATCATGGAGAAATCAAGAGAACTCCTCAAATATTATAGCCACACCTATAGCGATTTTGGTACTTTTCACTGTAACTCATGCATTTGCCTTTGAAAAGTACTATATGGTGAAGTGGAACTGATGATGAAGACCACAGATGGCCACCGGAACTCCTTAACGGTACCTATTTCAAGGGTGGCGATAAGATATTTCGATAAAGGTAGTTGAGCGACTGTGACGAAGCACATTTAGGTATAATATGACTATGACATTCCCGCGGCGTTGTCTGCGGCGAGCTGAAATGTTCTATAGTTTCTCATTAATATTTAGAAGTGGAGCTACGTAACAGCATAAATAGGATCACTAAAAAGTATAAAATAAAATAAATGGCCCGGGTGTAGCAAAGGGTAACCACTGAAAAAAAGACTTAGATTTTTTTGAACAAAAGTGTAAAAAACAGTAGTCCCCTGTCATATATGGATGATGATGATGATGATGATGATGATGATGATGATGACGATGATGATGACGATGACGACGACGACGACGACGACGACGACGACGACGACGACGACGACGACGACGACGACGACGACGACGATGATGACGATGACGATGACGACGATGACGACGACGACGACGACGACGACGACGACGACGACGACGATGACAATGACGATGACGATGACGATGACGATGACGATGACGATGACGATGATGATGATGATGGGGTGGTGAAAGAAGGAAGAAGTGGTCAGCCGAAAGACGTCCACTGCTGGACATAGGCCTCCCCCAAGGCTCTCCACTCAGACCATGGTGGTGATGGTGATGGTGAATGTGTATGTATGTGTGTATATAATATGTATACATTATAGTAGTCTAACTGCTCCGGCGCTGCAGGAAGTGCAGCCCCATCGCCCTTGCGTATTAAATCAGAAGCACCAACGTTCACCTTCGCAGTTTCGGCTCACTCTGTGCCTCTGATTTGCTACAGAGGGCGAGGGCTGCTCTCCCTCCGCGCCTCCGGCATTTTATATACACTCTAGGAGTAGGGCAGACCAAGACCACGAAGAGTCGGTTTGGGTAGATTCGGGTTTTAGTACCTAAAATATCTGCTAAAGTATGTGCTTATCTCTATAAAATAACCTAACCTAACCTAAAAATATATAAACATATAAAATGCAATATCTCGGCCATTTTGCCTGATAACTAATGTTATATATTTGTGTAAAAATAACAAACAATAAAAAACTCTGACAAGCTGTGAAATTTAATTGACAGGCGTAAGGCACCATTGCCATATGAAAATCGATTTCTTTTTACTTTTCAATTTTCCATGAGATTCTGGTAGACCTATATTATTTCCATTCGATCCTGTGATTTCACTTCGAACTGCGCCCCTTATGTTTCCCCTTGTTCCACAAACCCACAGAAGGAAGACTAAGGGCATAGAAACCGTACTAAATAAGCAGAAAATACATTATGGTTCACTTCTTTTTACTTATGGTTTTCATAGTGAGTTGGAAAGTGATGAATCTATAGCTGTTCTTTCGTTATTTGGTACATCGTCACAAGTAAGGCGTGATTTGGACCTATAAGCACCTATAGTATTTGGACCTATAGACAAGGAAAGACAAATACTTCCTATAGGAAGGACAAAGAAGTCCCTGTGTAAAACCTTGTGACAATGACAGTTAAAGAAGAAAAAACAGCCTACTTTTTGTTACATTTTTTCTCATGTAATACGTAATCCAAAAAGTAGAGAAAGATAGCTGACACAAAGTAGGTACGTCTTATAGTCCGGTTTCTATGCTACATGTTCTTATTCTGTGCACAAACCCTTATTGCCAAGTAAGGACGCGTACACATACTTAGAACGTCCGTTTTTACAGGATCCGTTTTAACGGATCTTTTCACCTTGTAATCTTCTTTTTTACTGGATCCAGAATACTGTTTTGGGTGTGAACTCGCTCATACAACTACATACGCCATCAAATAACGGACCTGTAAAACGGATCGCTATGTGTACGCGCCCTAATAATGGTCTAAGGGTGGGTTTAGACCAAACAAGCAAATGCTCTAGAACATGTTTTGTCTTTATTTTTACCAAGAAAACGTAAGAGATAATGCCATAGAATTCTTGTTCGTTCGCTTGGTCTAAACCAACCCTAAGATCCGAATAGGAGACGATTTGCACAGGGCTGTTTATTCGATGAAAAGTATTTTATATCAAATTTAAATAGGTACGCTAAATAATATGTGGCGAATAGGTAGGAAGAAAATGTTCAGTCCAGTACTTGCGTTATTAAAAAAATATATTAACAATGAACGTTTTTTAAAAATTGCAAATTCTTGTTTAATAGACAAATTACATATTAATCGAAAGTAGTGAAGTCTATAGAACATGCAAACATTGGGTTTGGTGCAAATAATTAGTACCGAATTACCCTATAGTTTGACGGGAAAAAAATAGTCAACATAACGTTTGCATATTCTATAGGCTTCATACTTTCGATTGGTATGTAATTTGTCTATTAATCAAGCTATTGCAATTTTTTAAAACAAAGTAAATTCATACATTTTTAATTAATGAAGAATGTCAGTAGGTACGCCAAATCGCTTGAAACTTTGTAGCAGTAAAGTTTATAAATAAACAAACATACTACTTTTTATTTTATTCAAAAAGACTCAGTAGTTTTGATTCTATGAACGTTTAAAATTTGGGTCAATAATATTAAAGTGCGCGGGGGCCATCTTGCTGGGGTGACGTCATCGCTTAACAGCGGTACGCGCCCTTATATGAAAAAGTAAGTTTACAGGGCTATAACTTTTTAACCGTTATAAGTAGCCAGTTGAATTTTTCACAGAATACGTGTTATTATAAAATCTATCGTTTAAAATTGTACAATGACCAATAAATAAAATCCCAAGAGGGGTCCCCATACAAGAAACATGAAAATAAATCAATTTTTTAGCATTTTTATAAGGATTGTATTTTTATAATGGCTTCTTATTTTGATGCTATTTTGAGCTTAAATTGTAGTCTAATTGTTGTAGTTTACGACTAAATAGCAATGTCAAGTAAAACTGCTACAAATATGTGACAAAACTGATTTTATCAACACGATATTTTAAGCGGCCACCCATCCTGTTTTAGACTACGCGTGTAGTTGCTTAACTTTAGAAGGCGAAGTACGGGTTTTATTTGTATAATAGCTTTTTATTTCGGTGTCACATTAAGTTTAGATAATAATCAAAACTCCATACAAACATATATAGTTTACGACCAAACAGTAAACTGTAGTAAAACTCTTACAAATATGTTAAAAAGTGCCTAGTTTAAATCAACACGATCGATGTTTAGGTAAGCGGTGGTTGCTTAACTTTGGTGGTAGGCCTTTCTTTACAAATTTCGTGTTAATTTAGAATTAATATCGCTACTGTATAAAAGAGTGAACTGTAAAACATGAATTTTTGATTGACCTAGCAGTAGTTCTGATACTTCGTGTATTCATTTCATCGATTTCAAATTTCGCGCGCGGGCGCTACCAAGTCGATAGACGTACCCACCTACAGTGCGACCAAAAAGAGTAGAAATTAAATAAAATGGAACTAAAAAAATTCCATACTAAATTGTTGCCATGTTTACGCATTTTACGTCAAAAATGTGACAGTTACGTAGAAAGTGGCGCCCTCATTTAATTTCTACTCTTTTTGGTCGCACTGTACAACACTCTCGCTTTGCTAGGTCTAGGCATTATTGCCACTATCCCAAAATTTAAAGTGCTTGATTATTATTCTAATTTTATTTAACCAACTTATTCGACAAACATTACAAATAGAAAAGCTGGTCATTGACAGACAGTTAGTTATGTAATACAAAATAATAGATAAACATAGCTGCCATAGTAACATCAAAACGAATTCGTAAAAATATTACGACTTACAAAGTTAAGCAAGTACAAGCGTAGTCTATAACAGGATGGGTGACCGCCTAAAACATCGTGTTGATAAAATCAGTTTTGTCACATATTTGTAGCAGTTTTACTTGAGATTGCTATTTAGTCGGAAACTATGAAAATTAGACTACAATTTAAGCTTAAAATAACATCAAAATAAGAAGCCATTATAAAAATACAATCCGTATAAAAATGCTAAAAAAAAAGATTTATTTTCATGTTTCTTGTATGGGGACCCCTCTTGGGATTTGATTTATTGTTCATTGTATAATTTTAAACGATAGATTTTATAATAACACGTACTCTGTGAAAAATTCAACTGGCTACTTATAACGGTTAAAAAGTTATAGCCCTATAAACTTACTTTTTCATATAAGGGCGCGTACCGCTGCTAAGCGATGACGTCATCATCCGTGAGCGCTAGCCGCCGGGTTTCGAGCGCCACATACGAAGTTTAAAATGTAATATCTCGAAAACTATTTGACGTATCGAAATGATTTTTTTACAGCTATTTTTAGCTTTTAATGAATAATACGGTAAGCCAAAAATCGAAACTGGCTGACATTCTCTATTATCTACTAGACTGAAAATTTTCAGCCTACCTATTCGCCATTTACTTAGCATATTAAATTTGGTATAAAATACTTTATCGAATAAACAGCCCCGTGCAAATCGTCTCCTATTCGGATCTCCTACTATCCATACTAATATTATAAATGTGAAAGTGTGTATGTTTGTTCGTCTTTCACGCTTCACCCACTGAACGGATCGAGGTGAAACTTGGCACACATAATACTTACCTATAGGTTAGGCCTGGAATAGGACATAGAATACTTTTATCCCGGAAAATTGGACTGTTCCCGGGGGAGCGAAAGCTATTCTATTATCCACTAATCCTATTAATGCCAGTATCCTACTAATCCTACTAATGAGAGTTATCTTTATTATTCATTACGTTTGACGGTAAAGTGACATAAAATGCTACCGGTCGCCGATCATTAAATATTATAAATGCAAAAGTTTGTGTGTTAGTTTGTTACTTCTTCACACTGCAACGAATGGATGGATTTGGATGAAGTTTAAAATGGAGATAGCTTAGGTGTACCACGGATTGAGCCCGGATAAACACATCATCGCAATCTACGCGGAATAAGTCGCGGGCAGAAGCTATTTAAAAAAAAGTAACTTTTTGCGGTTTTGGAAAAAACTACCCCTAAGGAGGGTGTAGAATTTTGGGCGTATGAGAGTTTCGTCATTTTTGAAGTAAGAAACGTGACAATTGTTATATAGGCTACTATTTATAAATAAAAAATATAGCTTTCAGCGATTTTGGGAAAACTACCCCTAAGATATAAAGCCGGGAATACACTTGCCTATCACTAGCATACTTGCATAACAGCTCCTTGCACGTGCCATCTACTTTCATATGTATACAGTAACTGGCATGCCTGTAGCTGGCAAGCAAGTCGATCGCAACCAATTGGATTTACTGGAGTGCAATATGACGAAAGGGACGCCGGGGGCTGCAAACCGTGCTTATAGCCAGAGGTCGGAATAGGTAGTGCTTATTAACCTAAACTTGACTCACGTTCATTCATGCGTGAGTGAGATGGGGATACGTTATTGAATGAAGATGCAACAAGTTTAGGTTAATAAGCACTACCTATTCCGACCTCTGCTTATGGCACATGTGAATGAACGCGATAACTACAGGGCTCAATTAGGCAGCATGGCTTCTGTTGATGAGATCGAATGTATAAGGCTGCCTAAGTGAGAATGCTCGCGCTAAAATGTGTTTTGTGCGCTCTGACGGGACTTCTTAAACTCGCAGGGCTGGCGCGTTCACTCCTCAACAACACCCCAGGCATGCCTGTCTGGATGAAGTTGCATGCAAGTTAACTTGCAAATGTATTCACTGTCTGCCAGTTACATGTAAGTAAATGACATTAAGTGGTATATTGCACGCTACTGTTTCGTTTTACAGGCATGTGTATTCCCGGCTTAAAAGAGGGTTGTAGAATTTTGTATGAATTTCGTCATGTTTGTGGTTACATACATACATTAAATCACGCCTGTTTCCCAGAGGGGTAGGCAGAAGCCACTTCTTTCCAACTGCTATGATCCTGACAAATCTCTTTCGCTTCTTCCACATTCATATATAGAATCGTGGTTAAAAAAGTGAAAATTGGTATTTAGGCTACTACGCATAAATAAAAAATATTACTTCTTCTTCTTTACCCTATTGCACGTTTTCAATCTCTTCTTCCTTTATCTGTGTTCAGTTGCCTTCCTTTTTTATTTTGTTCGAATTATCTTGACCGATTTTTAACCGACTTCAAAAAAGGAGGAGGTTATACGTTCCACTGTATGTATTTTTTTTTTTTTTATGTATGTTCACCGATTACTCCGTCAATTGTCGACCGATTTTAAAAATTTTTTTTTGGTTTGATAGAGTATACTTCCGAGGTGGTCCCATTGTCACCAAATCTGTATCTGATGAGGGGATCAGTGAGGAATTGAGGGAACTCCTCAAATATTGTAGGCAAACATATAGCGATTTTAGTATTTTTAGTAACAAGTCCAGCATTTGCATTCAGAAAGTATCATTTGGTGTGGTGGAACTGATGATGAAGACCACAGATGGCCACCGGAACTCCTCAATGGTACCGATTTCAAGGGTGGCGATAAGATATCTCGATTAAGATAGTTGAGCGACTACCTACAACGAATAATATTTACTTGTTGAAATATGACTATGACTTTCCCGCGGCGTTGCTTGCGGCGCGCTTGATATAAGTTAAAGTTTCATTTTAACTAAGAAGTGGGACTACGTAACAGCGTATTATGATCACTAAAAAGTATAAAATAAAATAAATGTTTTAAAAAACAAAAAACCGCCTTCAAAAACGCAAAAAATAACTTCTTTAAAATTTGTAGGCACCTAATAGGTTAGTCCAACTGAAGTCGGCGACCACAACATTTTCAACAATTAAAAAACAAAAAACCGCCTTCAAAAACGCAATAAAATAACTTCTTTAAAATTGTAGGCACCTAATAGGTTAGTCCAACTGATGTCGGCTTTTTGTTGAAAATGTTGTGGTCGCCGACTTCAGTTGGACTAACCTATTAGGTGCCTACAAATTTTAAAGAAGTTATTTTTTGCGTTTTTGAAGGCGGTTTTTTGTTTTTGTACCTATTTTACTCTGTTTTCATATTAAAAAATGTATTTAATTTATTTCTTATTATCTTACTTGTTAATCTACTACTATTTATTATATTCTTTAATTAAACACTGTCTCTTCGTTCGTGTGTCACGTTGGCGCCACTGAAAACCAGCGTCGCGGTTTATGCTGTGACATAGTGCTGAGTGGTGTCAATTTCGACGTCACAGAATCACCCATGGCAACATTATTCTATGATTGTATTTTTTCTTTCCTTCTATATTGTTTTTATTTTTATTTTTGTGTTGCCTTCCTCTTTTTTTTAATGATGTTTTTCTCTGTTCAGTTTCTTTTTTCTCTGTGTTTGTCGAATAAAAGTTTCTATTTCTATTTCTATTTCTACTTTTGGTGATTCAGAAAAAAAAACATAAGGGGGTGAAATGGGGGGTAGAAGTAGTATATCGAAGTTAAAAAGCTCATAGCTATGACTTATTATAATAATAGCTGTAATGTACTCGGAGTAAGTACAGTTGGCTACGTAAAGTTTTTTTTTTGATCGAAATTATATACACTAACTATTCTTTATTCTTTAAAAACTAATTAGGCACTTACACCTACTATAATGCTTTACGCACTAACATCTAAATCATTTATAATTCGTTCCAGGTGAAATTGTGCGACTTTAGTTTATACATAAAAGTAAACCGACAAAGTTCTTCGCAGCGTCGCGAACGCCGGGACCTTAAATAGGAGCGGAAAAGCTCGCTCGCGCTCAATGCGCTCATTTATCGAAGACTTTCGTCTTTATTGCTTTGTTTGGGAAATTGTCAGATCGTATAATTCAAATGCAAAATTTTAATACAAAAATCTACAAAGCACGTTTCTTTTTGTTGTATCGTAAAAACGATAAAACACACAAGCTTCCAAATTTGGTATGATTATACATAGTACAAATCCTAAAAACACTTGACAACTGACTAAAAACCGGTCCAGTGCGAGTTGGACTCACATACCGAGGGTATATTTTTATCGACTACGATTTCGGCCAGAGCGTTTCAGTGCGCTGGATGTCCCTCCCTGTTAACATCCTATACTACATAATATATTATAAATACGAAAGGTAATACGGGCGCGGGTTTGTTTGCTAAAAAGGATGGCCGAATTTGGTTACATACAATAAGGAATAGTTTGCTTATACACTGGATTAACACGCAGGGCTACCTTGAATCCCGAAATAAATCACTGTTCCCATGGGATGCCAAAATTACTAATTCTACGCGGACGAAGTCGCGGGTAGAAGCTAGTAATTATCATAAAGTTGGCCGTGTGGCCCAATGAATAATCCAAGTTTGTGACCTCAAGAGCCGAACGCAACTTTGACAAAAATAAAAAACCAATTTTGGTCTTTTTTCAGATTTTGGCGACACCTTCTTATATGATATGAGAGAACGTTTTTATATGAGACGAAATTTTCTACAATAGGTACCTGTGGGACTAACATTGTCTTCGTAGTGTCGACCCAATAGTTTCTGAGATAAAGCTTTTGAAAATGCATAACTTTTTCGAACTTTACATTTTTTTTGAACAACATGTTCGAGCTGCGGTACCAACTAGACGAAAACTAGCTTCAATATCTGGCCAGGTTACCTCCTACACGAGAATCTGCTCGATCTTACACGTGGCTCTGCTCAATTTTTACACCTTGCGGACATACAGGTGCAAATTTGTCCTTGCATTCACTAATACTTACATATTACATCACATTCATCATTTTCTATTCAAATGCTCTTGTACAATCAATAATATTTTGTTAAACGAAAGCGGGAAAAAGTACGTAATCTTTTGCTAAATGTTTAGTACGGGAAGTAATAGAGTAATAGTTATGCCAAGTAGGTATGTCTTTATGCAACATTATCATTCGTCTAAAAACGATTCTGCGATAGGTACCTGTTACACGCAGTGTCTTCTTCTTTGAACTTAATTGCACAATTTACAAAGTACCTTAGTACAAATGGCAGACTTAATGCCTTGAGGCATTCTCTACCAGTCAACCATTAGGCCAAACAGAGACAAGTATAGGTTGGTGTTAAATTTGGTGAAACGTTAAATTAAGTAATTACATAAGTCCTATACATATACAACATATTTATATAATAGGTTATACACATAAGTTCATAAATAGTAGTTTACGTGACGGTTGCGTAATGACAGGCATTACAACATAAGTGTGGTTTATGAAACAAGCCGCAAGGCGAGTTTCATAATAGATCACACGAGTGTTGTAATGCTAATTACAGGTACATTCACTAAAGTTGGCACGAATGGAATGAACAAAAGTAATGTCACCTATCACTGTGTGAGTGCCGTCCTTTGAACCGATGTTCGAATTTCAAACCGAAAATCTGTTATTATTTTACACACTTGTATACTTTCGTTCACTCATTCAATCCATTCGTGCCAACTCTCGTGAATAGACCTGTACGCAGAGTCTCGTACAATACTTTATCTACACACATATTATAAGTATTCTAAGATGGGTTCAGAAGCCGAAGGCAAATGACCAGCATTTGTCATCGCTGTCACATACTACCAAGGTAAATGCTGGTCATTGCCTACGGGTTCTGAACGCATAATAGAGGACTTATGATATGAGTGTAGATAAAATAATATACAACATATACATCTAAATAAAAACAAATACGTACATAATATTTATATACATACCCATGTATAAGTACCTACATAATATAGTTGTACCACCTGTAGACGTGGCATTATGAAGAGCCTTGCTACTGGAGACTAAGATAGTGCTTGCGAAGCAGACGTTTGCAAGACAATTTGCTTTGAGCTTGCCTTACACGCATAATTCCAAAGTCGTATTGCCTAAAGGGCGAAGGAATTAAAGTTGAACCTGTTATGTTGCCGTAGAACTTAGAAGTAAAATAGCCTACTAGGGCAATATTTCCGGCAGCGGCAGGAGCTTTGTAAAGGGCTGTGTGTAAATGGGGGAGGTTTGCCCGTGGTACCTACTTACCAAAATTAGTATCATAAATAATAATAATAGGTTAGGTCACTCCAACGAAGTCTGCGACTCACAATATTTGTAACCAAAAGCCGACTTCAGTTGCAGTGACTTACCTACCATTTAAAAAAAAGTTATTTTTTACATTTTTGTAGGTGTTTTTTTGTTTTTTAAACCATTTATTAGTGCCTATGTTAACACACTGCACGCTGCACCGCACCACCTCCGCCATCAGTGAGTTTGTGAAAGACTGAAAAAATTCCAACCGCGTGCGCATTGGACGATTCGATTCGATTGGACGACGTTTAGCGCGGGCTTGCTGTAGCGGATAATTCGTCGTCGAAGATAGGGAGACCCCGAGACCCTTATCATTGGGTTCTATTTTAGAACTTATTACCCGAGAAAAAACAATATAAATTAAAGCGGGCAATACATATATTGCAAAAATGTTTAAATGACACGAGTGTTATCAACGGACACGGGTTTAAAGTATACGGCATTCATTTGATCTGTCGGGCACCATGCAGAGGGGGCACCAGCGCGCCGCGCAGTCCGGGCACAGGTCGCTACAGTAGACGCAGCCGACCGCCGCGGGCGCGTGGGGCCGCAGCGTCTCGATCAGCTGGAATAGCGTCAGCAGTAGCATGTAGAGCGCCAGCATCTGCGCGCCTCCCTCCAGCAGCCCGCGCACGACAAGCGGGTCCGGGAACGTCCGGACCGACCGGCCCATCGCCGCCCCGCTAGCGCTACTGCAACCACAACACAACCGTTGGCTTCTGGTCTGGCTTCCCCGATCATCTTATTGTTAAATACATCTGTCTTAGTCCTAAATCATTACACTAATTTCTCAAATTGGAAGTTTTGAACCCTACTTGCACTCGCTCTGACTCCCAAGATACGGGGATGTCCAGTTAGATCATGTGGTAGGATCTCCCACGTACAAAATTAATAGGTAGGGGATCCTACCAAGTGATCTTACTGGACATCGCGCAAGATACAGGCTCAGACTAGTTAGTTGGTGGCTGGATATTTCCCATAAAAAATACCTTTTTTGTAGGTATTTGTATTATTAAAGATTCGCAGCTTCGACGTGCGTCACTCATGGTGACGGGTTAATCCATCGGTGAGCATAATATGCTGTTGGGTTGGTTGGCGGTCTTGCCGGGCTACATGTCTTATCTTATCTTATCTTTATCCCAAAGGGCCAATCTGTATACAGGATACACTTCGACCTTATAGGATCTGTTGTGCAATTACACTCTTACACACTCAGACTGTTCGAATGTGCCGGTTTCCTCACGATGTTTTTCCTTCACCGTAAGGGCATCGGGTACTTAAGTTAGAAAAACTCATTGGTACATGCGGTGAACGCGGGGATTCGAACTTGGTACCTTACGGCTTAGGGGTCGACTCGTGAGTCGACCCCTAAGCCACTCGGTCACGACTCTCTCCGGGCTATATCTAACGAACACTATTTGACATAGGCAAATAAAAACCCCCGATGTAACGCTGGTACCTTCCTTCAGAGCTGATGTCTCTTAAACGGACAAACCGATTTTCATGTAACCTAGCTAAAAACCACCGCTTGATAACCCGCTTTCAAATAAAAAAACCGCATACCAATTGGTTCACCCGATTAGGAGCTACGGTGCCACAGACAGATACACAGATACAAACGTCAAACTTATAACACCCCTCCTCTTGCGTCGGGGGTCAAAAATTAAAAAAATATAAACACCGTGCGGTATTTTAACAGTCAGATCACCCAGTCTTCTGCAGTCTTAGGCCTGTCTCGTGGAATGATGTTTACCATTTTTATTAGATTTAAGATTAGAACAAATTGCAAACCGCGATTAGAATGGGATTCGGAAGTACCGTTAGCATAACAGTACAGGTAAAAGACTTAAGTAAAGCTCCTCTTGTATGTGGTTGTAACACATCTGTATCGACCTATCGACATTCTATATTTGAAATATGACGTAAATTCCATATAAGTTTTGTACACAACTATAGGTACATGCAATTATAATTAATAAATATAATTATAAGTCAATTTATCTGCATAAGTACTTTAAGTGCAGACTTGTATTCTTTGATCTGTGGTGCAGACAAAAAGTGCACATAAAAAAATAAAAAATAAAAAATTAAAAGTGACATACTTATTTCAAGTTTCAACCCTATTCTTGGGAAATTTTGTCATTTGTTTTATAAAAAATATTAATATCATATTTGACAAATCTGTCATTATATTTCAATTTTCACGATCAAATCGCTGTTCCTATCAATTAAATACATTTTTATTAAGTTTGAATGGGAGTTCTTGTCTAGCTGTCATTTTGAAAACATCTGTCTATTTATTTATTTTTTGTAAATTACTTTATCGTTGATTTTGGTTCGCAAATCCAGGGCAACTTTGTGAAGTAACCTCCAACACACGAAGAATATGCATCAAATAAAATATCAGTGAAAAGTTGATTCTGTCTGAATGAGCAAGTGGTCAAGAACACTCCAAGCCAATAAGCCATTGAAGTGGATGCCCGCCATCTTCATGCAATGGTGAGCCGACTGGGGCTGGAAGACGCCGACGACAACGACGATTCACCGTACAATTGCTTATATATACTTGACATTGGCAAAATTACATAACTTGTAGACGCCATTAAAATAAATAAATATTAATAATAAAGTTTGAATGAAAAATGGTAAAGTATTAAACGGACGGTGCCGAAAAATTATATTCAATTTATTAACATATTTTAATAACGAAAAAGATAAAGCGAAGGTTCTTCTGAAAAGTTCAACGAACTCATATTTAACACTGATTTATTCATTTATTTTGACAGTTCTGATAATTATGGTATTATGAGTGAATAATTTTTGATGGTGTTTCTAAAAATAATTACAACATTTGTATTTTATTCAAGTAAGTAATATAATTTGATGTGTTTTTTCCAAGCTTTAAAACTTTACTGTACTAAAATAAATATTTTCATTTATTTGCACACTCTGCCATGACAATGTCATTTCATGTCTTCATTTAATAATCAACTTTAAATCGATGTAAATCCTAAATGATCATTCGAAAAAAAAATGATGAAAGAAACCTAAAGATGATTTTTAAATCCCTATTCAATGATACGCCACTTGTCATACTTGGTCGACTTTTTTTTTTAATTTGTACGATATGGCGTCTGGTTGCCGCCATATTGAATTTTGATTACTGTCATGTCAGTGACACTCACCAGATTAAGACAAATCGATTGACATAAGAATCATCAAAATCGGACAACGGGTTTGGTTTTTATAGTGCCACAAAGGAACAAACATACATATAGGCTGTGAAACACATTACCCTCCTCCTTCGGCAGTCGGGTAAAAACGACTTAAGTGCTCAATCCCATTTTAATCGCGGTTTGATACAACGTGGCAAGGTTTCAGTTTGCGCTTCTTCTCATAAAATCTGCCCATAGATTACGAAGACCATGGCGCATCTGCTGCACTGCCCCGCGTGCCCCGACACCGCACGCGGCAGGCCCTGTATGACGCCACTGACGGCACTGCCGTTCGCGTGGCAGAATATTGGTCAGCTCATGTATGACATGCCAAGGGCTATCATAAGACTAGTTAGTCTATGAGGAGGTGTTACTGTCGTGATTACCCACTTTATGGTACACTATTCGGCTTAGGCCTGATTTTTCAATGTCCAGATAGCAGTAACTGTGGGTACATTTTAGCTTGGTCCTTTTCTTTCATTTGACATAGAAAAAGTTAAAAGTTACTGTTATCTGGACATTAAAAAATCAGGCCTTGAAGAGCTATACACTTGTACATTAACGCTCTGTAAATGAGTACTTGTCGGGGGATGCAGCAGACGCAGGAGCCGCGGCGCGCGGCGCGGGCGGCGGCGGCGCGCGCCGCGGCTTGCGTGCGCAGGTAGCGTCGGCCGAAGTACAGCAGCCCGTGCACGACCAAGATGGTGGCGTACACCAGCAGCACGCGGACCACGGCGAACATCCACCGCGCGCCCGCGTCTAGCGCCGGCGCCTGCTGCTTGAGCATCGCGCACTAGTCGCGCCGCGACTTCCCGCTCGCCCATGATGCTTCGGACACGGCATTCATCACTCCCGCCTAACACTGTCCTGGGTCATGTCATCGCGACGTTGACACTCGTCAAATGCCAAAAATATTGAATCTGTCTTTGTTAGTACAGAGGTTTGTTTGGATTTTGAAAGACGACGATGAAAGATAAGTTAGGCTTGCCTTCTCTATTTTTAAGTAAAAATTGAATTTTACGGGTGGGGTCCGGGCTGCAGAAATGAGTTTACAAAAGATTGCAAATACCAAGAGAAATTAAGAATCGTTTTCTTTTGTTGTTTGATTTCTGTCCGATAACCGGACGGGGAACGTCATTTATTCAAATAGGGTGCCTTGTTGTTGTTAGGAAGGATTCTTCCGCCCAAGTAGGCAAATGGTACGGTAGGTGGTGGTGGTTGCGGTGGCAGCCAGTGTAGTTGTGTTTGAATTGATTGGAGGCAGGTGGCAGTCGGCGAGGGCCGGGGCAACGGCCGCAGGCTCACGCGACGCGATTAGCCAAAGTAGGTCATCGGAGCGGTGCCGGCGCCGAACTAGGCCGCGCGCTGACCCGCGCTGCACCGCCGCCGCTATTCTCCGCCGCCGAGATAGCGGCCGAAACACCCGCACCCGCACGCCGCACCTGGCTCGCAGTCGTCCGGCCGGCTCCTTCAAATGCTTGAGCGCGCCGTAACGATAAGTAAAGAAACAGCCGCACTACCGACGTATTCGGATATGTTGTTACCGGTAATGGTGCACTTGGACTTGCATTGTACCTATTGTTCGTTGCAAAGAGAAATAAGCATTTCGTGGTCTTGTCGTTACAACGTTATAGGCTTAGCGTCACAAGCTGGGATTCTGTCTTTAAGTATTCTCTTGTCCCGTATACCTGCATTTAAGGGGACTCTCACACGAATAGTCCATTTTTAACCCCCAGCAAAAGAGGGGTGTTATAGGTTTGACGGCTATGTGTGTGTGTCACTCTGTGGCACCGTAGCTCTTAAAAGGTGAACCGATTTGGATGCGGTATTTTTAACTTGAAAGCAGGATTTCTAGCGTTGGTTTTTAGCTAGGTTTCATGAAAATCGGCCGGGCAAAGATATCGGCTCTGAAAGATAGGTTTACCATTAACTCGGGGGTTTTTATCTATGTAATAATTGTTAACCGACTTCAAAAAAAGGAGGAGGTTCTCAATTCGTCGGGTTTTTTTTTTATGTATGTTCCCCGATTACTCGAAGACCGCTGGACCGATTTGAAAATTTTTTTCGTTGTTTGAATGGGTATACTTTCTAGTTGGTCCCATTGTCAACACGTCAGGATCTGATGATGGGATCTTGGAGAAATCAAGAGAACTCCTCAAATATTATAGGCACACCTATAGCGATTTTGGTATTTTTCACTGTAACTCGTGCATTTGCTTTTGAAAAGTACAATATGGTGAAGTGGAACTGATAATGAAGACCACAGATGGCCACCGGAACTCCTTAACGGTACCTATTTCAAGGGTGGCGATAAGATATTTCGATTAAGGGAGCTGAGCGACTATGACGAAGCACATTTAGGTTTAAATATGACTATGACATTACCGCGGCGTTGTCTGCGGCGAGCTTGAAATGTTCTATAGTTTCTCATTAATATTTAGAAGAGGAGCTACGTAACAGCATAAATAGGATCACTAAAAAGTATAAAATAAAATAAATGTTTAAATAAACCAAAACCCGCCTTCAAAAATGCAAAAAATAACTTCTTTTAAAATGGTAGGTCAGTCCAACTGAAGTCGGCGTCCCACAATATTTTAAACCAAAAGCCGAATGCAGTTGGACTGACCTACCATTTTAAAAGAAGTTATTTTTTGCATTTTTGAAGGCGGGTTTTTTGTTTTTTAAACATTTATTATATCTACAGGAATATATAAAAGGAGAAACCGACCGACTGATCGATCAACGCGCAGCCATAACCGCTGGACCCGGTGACTTGGAATTTGAAGGGAATCTGAGACTAAGTATACCTCGGGTACACGAGGGGTGCACTGAGAAAAGATTTTCCAAAAATCGACCCCCAACGGGAAGAAATAGGGGGAGTAGCGGGAAACTAATTCTACGCGTGGGAAGTCGCGCGCGTCCTCTAGTACGTAAGACGAACGACTAATGTTCACTCATTCTGGAATAACTCATTTATCTAATATATCAGACTCTGTTGGGATGCGAAACCGATTTCAATCCTGTAGTGCCACATAACCTTTGTTTAGTTAATTATGGACACTATCCACTCGCAATACATAAACGTAAAATGTGTCGTTTATTCGCATTTATATACTTTCGCAGTTTTTGAAAAAAAAGAAAAATTTAAAATATGAGGTAGGTTTAGAGTATGTTCGCTCTTCAGCTGGCCCGGAGGGCCAAATCACCCAGAAATAAGAGCTCCACGGTAGCGGAGCTCCGTCGTCTTTCAGCGAAAGTGTATAAAATGGGAATAAATCAAATGTGAATGTAGCGACTCCTTTCTTTGCAATGTTCCTATAGTATTAACGGCGAACTAGCGACCGTCCAGCGTTTTACTTGATCGTCGATAAAGTACGTTCGGGTCTATAACTTAGTTACATGGGTCATCAATCGACCGTATACTTCGCATAAAATTGGTTAATGTCTTCGTCTTACATCACATTTTATTTACGTTATTCATGGAAATAGCATCTAAAGGCGAAGGGGTAAGCAAACGCCCTATACAACCCTTAACGATCTTCGGTTCGCAGTTGTTCACAGTCACGTGAAAATAAGTTTTTTGCCAATATTGATTTCCTCTCTGCTTCAGACCACATTAATGTCTAATCATAATGGTGAAGAGTTATTATGGTTATTTATTCACTTTTGTTGAAAATTTGGAAATTTTGCAAACTTTTACAGCTGTGTGGAGAGACTGGGGTTTTGAAACGTGGGTCAACAGAAACAAATGTGTAATAAATCCGAGAGGCCTAGTGGCAGCAGTAGGGGAAAGCCGGAAGACCGGCGGAAAGATAACCAGGGTTCGTACCAGCTGGGGATCCCCTGCTGGTACCCCGAACGGAGCGCGCGGCTCCGAAAGCGACGTACATTTTTATATGGCTAGGTATATTAGGTACCTTTTCGACGTCTAAAGTAAGAATTTTTGCTATTCTTGTTTTGTTTATCGATCGAAAACCATTAGTTTTTCTTAGTGCAAACTACACAACTATAAGTAGATACATATAGATATTATAGTTATTGATTAACAGGTAGGTATCTACAATGAACCGTATTTTTTTTGAGTAATTTTATATTTGCAGAAAGGTTGGTGGGGTGATTGAAACAATAAATGTTTAGGGATTATGAAAACAAGTTTCACCTTGTATTTTTTCGACAGTTTTCGACGATAAAAATGAAACATTATCTTTAGAGGCCTTGGCCTTTTGGCCTTGTGTATTTATAGGCTGAAAAGGTTTATATGGACACAAGTCCATTCAGCCTATAAACAACTTATTATTCGTTCTTTAAATTGCTTTCCCCTTTATTGATGTTAATTAATATTCAAATAATAATACAAATCACAAGTGCCATATTGTTTGTTGGCATTGACTGATATTATCGTAGTGGTCAAATGAATTAATAGTACATTACTAGAGAGGCCGGGACAAAAGGGGTTTTCTTCCCGCCGAGGTATGTATAGTGCTTTTCTCAAACATAATAATAATTCTTTAAAAAAATTAAAACAAAAATTACAAAGTCAAATTAATAGGAGTGCATAAACATTAAAAGTAACCTACAGTGCTCAGTCATCCGCGCTGTGTCGTGTGCGACCGCCCGCCCGCCGCGCCGGTGCCCCGCAGCGCACCAACTGCGATCTAAGTTGCGGTACGCACCCCTAATTACCTTTGTTCTCCTAGTACTTTAGATAAACATGCGAACGCTTTGGTTGGATGCACGGTTTAGTATATTAAAAAAAAACCAGCTATCTAGCCTGTTCATAAACACAGCCGCCATGTTTACATTAAAATAAAAATAAAAATCATTTATTGTTTTTTTTTAAACGCATGGTGGCTGTGCCACTAATTTATGTGGAATGGAAATTAAAAAAGAGGACTTTGCCGCTTAGGCCTGCACGATTTGTATGAAATATTTCCATAAACGACCTCGTGTCCTAGCCGCAAACATCATACTTGGCGGCCTATTATAAGGAACATAATATCAATATATCATGGCATGTTTGAGAAATAGTACATTACTGCACAGACCGGGAAATAGGCTGTTGCAGGACGGGCCGAGACGCAGTCGAGGCCGCGCTATATACGAGTCCAGCAATCGCCTTTCCCGGTCGAGGCTTGTATAGTGCTTTTCTCCAAAAATGTGGGGAAATTTTACACAATATTGTTAATAATATTAAACACAGTCCCAACATTTCCTTGAAAAAAAAGAACAGAATTAAATAAAATCACAAAACTTAATAAATTCAATTTGAATAAAATATAGTTTAAACTATAACATTGATTATGCGTTTATGTTATTTCGGCAATTTATTTTGTTTATGAACGCAATTTCTATTAAAAAAAAGTCAAACTGTTTGACACACTTTTAAATACGTCGTGAACGCTGTTTGAAAAGGCTTAACTTTTTAGTCTATGACATTTAAAAAGTAAAATATACAAGGAAGAATTTTGATTGCACGAGTGTTTGGCTGTTTGGAGATAGTTATCCCAGTCCAAACATGGTTTTAAAAAGTAAAACACCAGGTACGTAATGAAATTTCATACATTTTCGCGGCCGCTGCCGTTGGTAAGTAAAAACTTGTTATTTTTTATTTTGCCTGGGCCTGGAACTTAGAACTTCGCGGGCTGATTTGACAACAGTAAGGTTAAAATTTCCGTGCATGTGGGAGAAAAACAATATAATTGTGTTTGTTCATATAGAGGTTCCAATTAACACCGGCCTCTGTTTCATTTGACCCAGGCTACGGGTCATTTGAATCAATTCTAGATATTTTTTTAAATGCATGTAACTATAATTATAAATAACACTTGTAAAATGAAATTAACATTGCTACTGATTAGCCCGATAGCCAAACCGTTTGAAACATTTTACTAAATGGAATAGGTATAGTACATTACTGCACAGACCGGGAAATAGGCCGTTGCGGGACGAGTAGAGTTAGCGTGGCCGAGACGCAGTCGAGGCCGCGATATATACGAGTCCAGCAACCGCCCTTCCCGGTCGAGGCTTGTATAGTGCTTTTCTCTAAGATGTGAGGAAATTTTACACAATTGTTAATAATATTAAACACAGTCCCAACATTTCTTTGAAAAAAAGAACAGAAACGTACGATTTAGTATGACACTGAAATAAAGCATTAAATAAAATCACAAATTATTTAAACGTAATAAATTCAATTTGAATAAAATATAGTTTAAACTATAACATTTATTACGCGTTTATTTTATTTCCGCAATTTATTTTGATATGAACGCAATTTCTATTAAGAAAAGTCAAACTATTTGACACACTTTTAAATATGTTGTAAATGCTGTTTGAAAAGGCTTAACTTTTTAGTCTATGACATTTAAAAAGTGAAATATACAAGGAAGAATTTTGATTGCACGAGCGTTTGGCTGTTTGGAGATAGTTATCCTAGTCCAAACATGGTTTTAAAAAGTAAAACACCAGGTACTTAATGAAATTTCATACATTTTTCGCGGCCGCTGCCGTTGCTACATAATAACTTTGTTTTTTTAATTTTGCCTGGGCCTGGAACTTAGAACTTCGCGGGCTGATTTGACAACAGTAAGGTTAACATTTCCGAGCATGTGGGAGAAAAGTAAATTTTATGGAAAACGTTCCAATTGACCCAAGTCTCTCCTATTTTCAAAAAAAAATGTCTACCGATACCAAATAATCGGTCTCAATTTGTTGCAAATAGTAAGCCTTCTTATTAAGGTGTACATTGTTACTTTTGATGTAATACAGATGGTAAAAGACTAATGCCCTGTTGTTTGAGCGGTAGTTAAACTAAGTAATGGTCAAAAAACGTTACTAATGGTTAAAATCTCAAGGAAATGTGTCAAATTTACTACCGATCAAACAACAGGGTATAAAAGGTGACAAAAATTAAACCATATCGAATGGTTTTTCAATTGTTTAACAATTAAATGATCCATTGGAAAAAACTTGGGATTCTCATAACCCTTTCATCAATATCTTCATCTTCACCGTATCTATTCATCTTATACCTACAACACTGAAAAAAAAAAACAGAACAACCTCATTCAGTACAAAGCAAAATGTACAATTCCATGGTCTATAGTAGATTTTCCAACAAAACATTTGGTACCTACGTACGTGCGGTATAGGGGTTACATAAATATGATTATTATTCCTTTTGATGTCGGCGGGCGGCGGCGAATGGCGGAGTACTCGGAATCGCGAAACAGTGATTATGATTAATAAGCTCCGCCGCCGCCGCCGCCCGCTGCCCGCGTCGCGGCCGGGGCTACTCCCGCCGCTACCACTGCCTGCGCCGGCCGACGAGCTCTGCGACCTACCAACAAATTACTCACTGTAGTTAAAGAAGAGGAAGAATCAATTGAGTTACGTTACCGAGAACCCTGTCCCAGAACGCCAATGATTAATTACGGTTATCTGCCCAATATTCGCGTTATCGATCGTGTCTAGGGCCCTACAACTTTTCGGAACGGGTTCTTATCGTCATATTTTTAGGGTTCCGTACTAAATACTGAATCCTTAAAATATGACTTCTTCAGCCTGTCAAAACCTTTTCTACGAAGCTACTGGCCGAAAATCGGAATAGAGTGAAGTAATAATGGTCTGCCCAAGTCTTCATTAGACATAATTACCTATGGAAAAGGTTTTTTTCATTAAAGGAGTGAAAATAAATCAAGTCACCGAAAAAACTAATAAAATTTGCATCACACATTTCAAAAACCATTATAATAATAAAAAACTATAAAAACCCAACACAACACAAAGAGCGCCCATGCAAACTACAGACAGGGTTAACTAATCGGCCATTTTGCCTCCACGTATAATTCCATCGACGTTTTGCCTTCACTAATGTAGTAGCTACGGATGAGCTACGGATGAAGACAGTCTGCAGTCTGCAGGGGCGGCACGGCAGCGCGTCGACGAGCTCGCCGTGGTAGAGAGTAGGGCCGCCTCTATCGAACCGCGGGTTCATTCACCAAGGGCCGCGGGGTCGCGCGCCAGCCAGTTTCACTGTTTCTTGTATTGTGCTTTACAGTTTGTGCACTCCTTGCAAACCACACGGGGTTTAGATACAAAGTAAATTTAAAAAAAAACATACTACGATTCTATTGTCTCTTCAGAACTTTGGATGCTATATTTTTGTAACTGATTGTACAGTCAAAAGTAGATTTAAAATACCTACGACCACCTTGTTCCTTGTCGCTTTGCAGCCTCGTAGCTATGTCAACACGATGACGGTGGCTATACACGCTTACTACTAACTAGAAAATCCGTCACTAAGGCGAAGGTAAAGACAAAGAATCTTTTCATTTCCACTTACGTTGCATACTGCTAACGCGTTACACGCTTGGTGTGTTTGTTTGTTTGTATCTACGACCGTTTTAGTCGTCAAAGTATGTCATTCTTGAATAGAGATAGTCGGGGAGCAGCGAGCAGGCGAGTGACATCCGATGGAAAAACCTCCCCCGGCGTTAAGCTGCGACCACACCGCTGCTTAAAATACGGTGACGGTACGGAATCGCAGTGACGCGTCGTATCAGTACCGTTTTTGACGCATGCTCCACACACCGCTGCTTAAAATACGGCGACGGTACGGAAACGCAGTGACGCGTCGTATCCGTACCGTTTTTGACGCAAGCTCCCCACACCGCTGCTTAACGGTGCGTATATTACGGTGCGTCAAAAACGGCGCCATGTTGTTACAATGACCCCGTCTTTGGTTTACGCAACGAGACCGTATTTTAAGCAGCGGTGTGGAGGGCATGCATCAAAAACGATACGGATACGACGCGTCACTGCGATTCCGTACCGACACCGTTTTTTAAGCAGCGGTGTGGAGGGCATGCGATAAAAACGGTACGGATACGATGCGTCACTGCGATTCCGTACCGTCACTGTTTTTTGAGAATTGGTGTGGGCGTAACTTTAAACGGGGACAGCTAAAATACATAGTTAACGGATACTTACCAAAAATGGACTAAGCCGATTCATTTTCAACTTTAATTCCAATAAGAGGGATGCCACACGAGCGTTGCCCGTGCGTTGCGCCGCCGTCTCGCCGATGCATTGTTCTATATAATTACATCAATTAGATCGGCATGCCACACGATGCGTTGAAACACTTGCGTCCGTCAATGTTGAAATCACAGCGTTGCGACGACGCAACGCACCGGCAAAGTTCGTGTGGCATCGCTCTAAGTTTCAGTCAGTAGATAATCAAGCAAGACATCGAGCAAAAGCTTTCGAAACCTCCCGGTTAAATTAAATTAAAATAACTAATTAAGGTAGGAAAGCTGCCAGTCCAGCGTCTTCCAGGTCAATGCAGCAGGAGAAAACACTATATTATTATTTTAATATTTATTTAGTTTTCAAATTTAACGATGTTCATTTCATTACATTTTAGTGCATTACTAAGTATATCGCAAAAATAAGAAGCGATGATGTCTTTTGGATGGGTGCGCTTCAATTAGTCTAAAAACGTTTTGTATAATTTCATTCAACTAACCACGAAAAGCAATGAACGTTTAGCATAAATACCAATTGTATAATTTCATTAGGCATACGATCGAATAACATAACACTCATTTATTATAACTATCATAAACCATGTTATTATACATTTTTAGTCAATTTCTTCTAACTAGGTCTAATTAGTAATGAAAAGTGTTAGAAATATATTATATTTTAATTTGAACATTATAGTTTTTGAAATTGTGCATTTCGTTTTATAGTACATCATGATTATTATATCGTTGGTTTATTATAGAGATTGAAATTATGCGATTTGTGCTATGTAAAATGAAAATTAGATCATTTGTTTTTATACTAAACATTACACACCCCTTTTGGAGCTGTGAAAAACTCGAAATTACGAATTAGGTAGTTACTTGTACCTAAAATATCTGACAATAAATGTTGGTCAGTTAGCCTATCCCTCGAAATAGTTATTGAAGTTTGTATATTTAAAAGTAATAACCACGTAATAACTTACTACATTGTAAAAATATGGTGTAGGTAAGTAACCCAACTGACGTCAGCTGAGCGTAGTGTAAGATGTTTACTTCGTAGTTTCTACGTGAGGGCTACGGAGGCCTACGAGTTCTTGCGTCACTTGTTATGGGACGATGGTGATCTTTCTAGTCCAAGCCGCTGCTGATATGATAGTCTCGGTCTTTTATTCCAAACTGTAAAGAAGGGGCCTGCACTGCAGACTAAAACCTCTTATTTTTCTGCATCTTCTCTGCCCTAAACCAAATAAAAAACTACGACTAATCGAAATATCCTTGGATATCGGAAGGAGCAATAAGAACCAATAACGTTTTTCTTTGAAGCGAGCTCTCCGCCGCTCCGCCGGGCAGGGCGTGGCGCCCGCCATTAGGCTGCCCTGCGATGATCAAGATAATTCAATAAAGTCCAATCAACGCGCAAATAAAAGCAAAATACCTCGATACGGAGTAAATTACTATTTATTCAACGCTTCTTTATAACGACTTACATCTTACTCCTTGAGATGGCCAATGCATATACGATCTTAGGGTTCAATCCACGAAGGGCCTTAGACCCAGTGACCTGTACTGTACATTATATATGCCATAAATCATCGTCGGACCAACGTGAAGCCACATGAAGATATTAATAAGGATTTTTCTGTTTTCTATAACCTAAATCACACGATCAATGTGGCTGCTGTTCCCGCGCTGCCGCTGTACGCGTCGATGCACATAATTTTTTACCCGACTGCGTCAGAAGGAGGGTTATGTTTTTCGAGCGTATGTATGTATGTATGTATGTATGTATGTATGTATGTATGTATGTATGCATGTATGTATGTATGTCTATTACTGGGCACGCTCTGCAGCCTAAACGGCTGGACGGATTTTAACATACGAGGTGTCATTCGATTCGTCTTAATTGCCGAAGTGACATAGGGTATATAATATTTCAATATGGCGTCCGCAAAAAAAAATACGGAGGGGGAATAATTTTTTTATTTTTTATTATAACAATATGGGTATCAAATGATAGCTATTAAATAGCCCATTCCATAATGTATATACATTATTACACTTTGATGCTACTATTTTGATAGGAAAGTAAAAAAAAATACGTAAATGTTAAGTAATAAACTCCTTTCGCTAGAAAGAGAGTTTCGCTTGTAATTTGTCACTTGTAGCTTCGCGACATTAAAAAATTCAAGCTCCAGAGCTCATATATAACTTAGTAATAATTAATTAAACCACTATTTTATTAATAAAAACTAAAAAGAGTTAAATAAATTAAATTATTAAAAATAAACAAAAAAGCCGACTGCAATGAAAAAAACAACTGAAAAGCGAAAAACAAGCTCTATAATCTATAGAAAATTGTAAGAGCATGTACTTATTGATATTTATAACAATTTAAATTTAATTTGAATATTGGAAAAGGTATGCGGGACAAGCAATGAATTTCAAAAACTATTTCTTGAAAAAATTTAACATTTGCACTAGCTTGTCCCCGCCTGGAACACCTTTTCCAATATTCAAATTGTTTTTCGCTTTTCAGTTGTTTTTTTCATTGCAGTCGGGTTTTTTGTTTATTTTTATGTCTTAAATAAATAATCTAAACCACTTAGTGTTTAAATAGGAACATACATCTGTTAATTGATGAGAATGATGAGACGAGACCACGCTTCGGGTGAGAAGGACCCTACGTTTCGAATTGTGAAGGAAACATAAATGTGTGTGTGTCAACTTTTCCCAACAAACATAAACTAACGCCTTTGATTCCGGCGATGGAGGTGCGATTAATCGTGGAGCCGTGGACCGCCATCCGCCTTGTCCACGAGCACAATAAGCGAGATCTTTAGCATAAAAAGCTCATTTGGATCAAGCCCAACTTATGAATATTATTTAGTAGGTAGTGATATACTGTTTGTTTATGGGTGAATTTTCAAACAGGCATTTTTGAGTGTCACACTGCTGTAATACGGAAAATAATTAATAAAATAATATTAAAAAAAATGTTTTACATTATATACACTGTCGTATTAAGAGGCCATACATAATTATCATGCAAAAGTAAGCCAAATCTCTGAAAAAAAATTGAACTTTCAAATTAGTGCGAATATGACCACTCTGAGGCATGTCACACTTCCAGTTTTGTCTAAACAAGCTCGTGTAACTTTGTGTGTGCGCAACATCTTAATTAGGTATTATACATCATTGGAAAGAATATTAGATGACGCTTCTTAATAATTATCCAATAATGCAAAAATATTAATATCTAAAAGTAGGCAGACCGCTTTGTCTTTGTCCCGCGCCGACCACTCACGAAACGACTCGTAAATACCTGCTGATACCTGGTTCGTCTAGCGACTACCGCCATGTTTGCGTTTTTATTTAAAGAGACCATTAGTTTTGCTTTCGCGACCGAATGGAGTGGACGTGGATCTGTGCGCCGTTAGAGCTAGCGAGGTAAGTCTTTTTCGCGATGTATTTTGGTACCCTGTGAAGTAATTTCGGTGGTGCGTGGTTTCTGTACGATAAATAACTATGTTTTAGTTAATTTTTTGATAAATATAACATACCTTTATAGACTCAATCCAACCTGTAATGCATCTTTTTATAAAGTATATAGTGCAGCAGATATCTTTGAAAAACTGTTATGCCGTAATTTCTGTGGCGTAATTTCGGTGGCGTTTTTGTCCACCGAAATTACAAATGCCCCACCGAAATTACAAGTCAAGTCAGGATTTTGCTAAAAACAGTCATAGATTTAGCATAAATGCGTAGCAAAAATTACATTCTATATAACGATGCTAATATTTATTTATTAATGATATTAAAACATCTAATGATGTCTTTAATCAGAACTATTTAAAATTGCACTAAAATAAAAACCAAGTTGATGCGAAGACTATTACTAATGAATTATTCAAGTTTACTTTTTGGGTGTTCATAAAGCAGACTTAAGTAATACTTGTACTAGGAGAATTAGTCCTGACCAGAGTTTCCGGCTGATGTTTTTTGTTTACTGTAAAGATGAAAGTTAAAAGCTCACATTAAGGACAGAGAACCCCGTTGCCAATTGCCCTATTCTTGAGTGGACTAATCAATCAGTTCTGGATAAAATTTTATAATCATTTTTAATATTTTTTTAGGAGAAATAATGACAAAAACAAAACAGAGTAAAGAAGAGCGGTTGGAAAAAAAGAAGCTAGCCGAAAGGTTACGAAAAGCTAAAATCCTCTAAAGTACGAAGCAAAGAAGAAAATAGACAGAGAGAGGTACTGGAAAAATAAAGCCAGCAAAAAAGTTGTCCCAATGAGTCAACTTTCTAAGAAAAAAAAGAAAGAATTAAGAGAAAGAAATAGAATAAACATAAAAGCTTTTAGAGCAAGAAAATTGCAGTTGGAAAGTCTGTCTCAAACAGAGCCAATGATTAATGTTGATATAGAAAAAGAATCCCAAGATCCTCTGTGTATAACAGAATCGTCGCCATGCCAGATCGGAAGTGTTCAAAATGAGAATAAGGAGATTACGAATGATTTTGTTAAAACTCATTCACGTAAAATGCAAGAGTCAGCCTCTTGTTCGAGGCTAGCTCTTGAGCTAGCTCTTAGCTAGAGTTTATAAAACATGTTTTAGTTAGGTAAGGTAATATAAAGTTTTAAGCATTTTGCTTTATTACAACGTTTTTAAATTAAGAACGAATACTTAAGAGAATGTCATTTGTTTTTTACCAAATAATACTGTTGTGAAACCTGATTTTGCATGTAAGTTTTTGATTATTTTTCTAAAGTTTATAAAATGTATTTTAGAGTTTTATTAATTAAGAAGACAAGAAGAATTTTATGAAAGGCAAATTAAGCATAATTTGCCTTGAGCATAATAACAATTATTTTGATTAAAAAAATTGTTAAAAATCATACCGAAGTTTAATTTAATTTGAATTACATCTTTTAAAAGACTTGCAAATACGTATGTTCATTATTAATTTTAAAGCAAAATTACGATGTAATTTCGGTGGCACGCCGTTGTAATTTTCGGTGGCGCAAAAAAATTAAAAATAGTTTTTAACTAAAATAATGGCCCCAGAAAGGTGCCTCATACAGCATTTTGATTACAATTTTAATCTCTTTCTAGACATTATATACATTACCACCAAATGTTGAAAAAAAAATGCGCCACCGAAATTACAAACAAACGACCACCTCAAAAATTTACCCTTATATCGTTCTCGGATCACGGGTCAATGTGTAACTAGTATCTACTCGTGAACGAAACAGCTAGCGTCAAACGCTCGCTCTACGGGTTAGTGTCACCTCGTCTAAAACGCAGCTGGTCTAAGTAGCAAGTGGTCTAAAACGCAGCTGGTCTTATGTAGCAAGTGATCTAAGTTCGCAACTGCCCTATGTATTTTCCACACACCTCTCCTATACACAAGTTGACGGATCCCCGCTATGCGGGGCTCCTATTTCTGGGCGGTTTGCCCTTCGGGCATCTGAAGATACCTAACAAACCCAACCTACCTACTTTGTGTGTGTCTGTGTTTTGAACTGCAGATCGGGCCTCTTGTAATTATTTTAGATTTAATGCTAATTAGACCTGCTTAGTTTTGGACCACTTGCTAATCAGACCATTTGCAATTTGGACGACTTGATAATACTTGTTTAGACGAGTTGCTTTTTAGACTGCTTACTGCTGTAGACCAGTTGCGTTTTAGACGACATGACACTAACCCGCTCTACAACACCCATGAAAACTTTGTTTGTTCTTTGCATTATTTAAACAAAAAATGGGACGTTTTTTTGTTTCTCGTCAGTTCATAGAATTTCGACTTCCCTTTTTGCGTAGCAACACTAGCAACTGACTGTGCAACCTGAAATGGCGTCGCGCTGTCTAGCGAGTTGTGAGACAAATATTAGCAAAAGTAGGTACGTATATATAGATGATTAAAATATTCCGTGGTAAAAGAAAGAAGAGCTAATTTTGCTCAGCAAGGGCGCGCCAGCAACAATTGACTTTCGTATTACCATAACGCGGGTGTCTTGCGAAGATTTTCCTTTCGAAAGGCATTTGAAATGTACACTGATGACTCGTAAATTAAAAAGTAAAAATAGCATATTGTTCACCTAGGGATAAAAGGCACCTATATCACACAAGATATTTTGACGCTCGAGCAAAGCGAGAGCGCAAATATTTCGAGTATGAAATAAATGGTGACTTTAACCCGAGTTAAACACTCTACTTTGCATTTCGATTATGAGGGAAGTAAAAAAAAAGTTACTTACGGAAAATATGTTTACTTTGATTTTGGTGATAGAAGATTTTCCATCACTGTTTGAGCCTATTCCCTAAAATCAAATCTGGCGTTAAATCTATTTCCGAATCAGACGAGGAACTCATTGTAATAAAACTAATAACTTCTGAATAATATACTTAGCGAACACCAGTATATTACGTAGTACAGCTAGATATAGGTACTGAAGATCGTATCTTGTTTTTGACACAAACTTTTTTTAGAGCACCAGTGTGCCAGCTTTTTTACCCGACTGCCATGAAGGGTTATTTATTAGGTGCGGTTTTGAGGCGGTTACTTTATTATAAACCGCAAGCAATTAATAGGATTTAAAGAAAAAGTGATTTATAAAAATAATTTTAATATGAAAATAAAAAGTTATTTAAATATATAACTGGTGCTTTATTATGAAACTTGATTATAAAACTTATAAAAGTAAGATTCGGTAGTTTAACCAAAGAGTGGCTGTATAAGATTTTACCATGGCTCAGTACAAACTTAGTTTTTTTTTTAAATAATCTTACTACAGAGAGGCTGTGTAGGTTTCTGCTACTGCACAGGTCTATAGACATAGTTCTTTTTTCAAATTACTTTTCTTCCCTAGAGTGGACATGTATCACTTTCAACCTGCTTCTAAGATAAACAAAGCCCTAGTTTCAGAGTATGAGACAAGAAAAATCTTATAATGTTGTATGTTTTCAATATTAAGAGAAAACTTAATCTGAATTGCTAAATAACTTATAAGGAAGAATCGCATTTTCGACGGTTAATGTTTTAGATCAAGATTAATTTAGAATTGTAAGAACGCCATGCCACAACTTGTAACACTGGAAATAGTAGATTGTTCAACAAGAGACTAATACAAGTCATGCCATAATGACAAGAGATGTTTAGCCACGCGAGCGAGCGAGCGATCGAGTTCGAGTGTCATTATGGTTGTTTAGTCTCGCATTAAACACTCTACTTTTCACTTTGAATGCGAGGAAAAAAACTACGTTCTATACAAAATTACAATATTTAACAAAATATATGTAACAAAGTTTCTGACAAAGGACAATGGGCATTTTGGTACCCGCTCCAATAGCAATAATGGTAGTGTCATTGAATAGGTCATACCAATAGGAACAACGTTTACTATGGCGGTTTGTCTCAAATCCCTGTCCATTCGGAGATATTCATATACGAACATGACACCTTATGCGAAATAAAATCTGCTCCCGGCATCTTTATTTCCTTAAAAATACAACTTAAGCAAAAGTGAATAGGCTGCTACTGCACCAGAGAGCTCCATCTTCAGCCTCATGGACAGTTAGGTATTTGTAAAAAAAACGAATGTAACAAAAATCACCTCATGTTGTCACTTTTCAAATGAGAAAAAAATCCATTTTATTTATGAAGCGGAAACACTGAAGTGTACCCTTGACTAGTATATAATGTAGGCACCTAATAGTAAGTAGTATAAATATAGTGCCCGGCCGACAAGAAATAGAGATAAGCGATATGGTTATCTTTGCCCAATATAAAAATACCTTTTAAATGATATATACATTATGTCCATTGGCGCGGGTACCACGTTCCATACATTTTTGCCCATTGTCATTTTGAGGTTAATTCCAAGGCCTAAAAATGGTCCATACACAATCACCGAAAATGGCGATAATCCTCCATTCACAAACATTGTAATATAACACTGTAATAAATAATATATATTTTAATATATATATATTACAATAATATACTTTAATCCCTAGAGATTAATAAGGAGCTTAAGTCCCGATGTGCAGAGATTAAATTAAAGTAACATTTTAAGAGCATGAGAAGTGAAAAAGATATTACGGACTGACGTCTGATTATTTCATAATTTCCCAATTATCCGAACTCCCATTGACACTCAGCATTATACATTTCCCAGTGAATAAGGCGTTTTATATTTTAAGCCAGGCAAGTGGAACGTAATTGGCAGCTTTAATTAGTTTCCGAGGAAGCCTGCGAACGAGAGACATTCGGTTAAAAGTTTTCATTACGTTTTTATTGCATTTGCAAGATCAGACGCCGCCGGGGCCGGACGTAAATCGACTTCGTTATTCACTTTGCTCTGTGTACACGGCCCGGACGATCGCCAAAAAAGGTTTTAGGTACGGCACTTTGATATCAGCGTCATTTGGAAAGTTTATTTAAAAAAAGCAAACAGGTGGGTATTTAAGTATACCTATTTTATTAAAAGCGAAATAAGTATATCGTTTAGATTATATAAAAGACGTAAGTAAGTAGTACGTGGGTAACAGAATGTCGATTTTTTTCTTCATTGCATGCTGAAAATTAAACCACAGCGGCGCCTAATCCGCAGCGCGAAGCGTCGCTCCATAACTCGCAATTTACTCAACTTTGTAATTTCGCGACAGTCTGTTTCTAATTCCGCCGGGGGAACACAGAATGAAACATAAACATTAAACTCATCTCCTTCCAGGGGATTATCGTAATCGGTTAACAATTACCGTTAGTTTTCTCCCGTCGTTAATGTAACAGTCTTTAGGAGTCTCGCGGGGAACGGACGGCACGGTTGAAAGGATATATCTAATAAGCATTCGTCGAAAGACGTTTTAGCTCTGGAATAGCATTTTGGCAGACCACTTAGGCAAGGATAAATGCTAGGATCTTGTTGAGGTGTATGTGAAAAGGCTGGTTTAAATGGATTTGCGACCCAAATTAATGCTTTTACCTCGAGTGTAGAGCTGCGACGTCGAACATTTCGTAAGTAATTCTATTTAAGAGTAAGTGTTTTTGTTGTGGTGAGGTGAGTGAGTTTGAGCGAGTTTAGTAATGTTTTAGTTAATAATCGAAACATAAATCTTTATTTGCTAGAATACGTTACACGATGGTTTTAAGGGCCTATTCCCAGTTGTCTACACCCCCTTTGTCCACACTGTGGACAACTGGGAAAAAAAATCCCAGTTGTTCACACCCTCGAAAATAGGTGTGGACAACTGGGAATAAAAATTCCCAGTTGTCTACAGTGTGGATACCTGGGAATTTTTATTCCCAGTTATCCACAGTGTGGACAAAGGGGGTGAGGACATCTGGGAATAAGCCGTTTTAAGATGAATAACAGAATCAGTACGTACTTCTGTTCAGTTGACTTCAGAATCGACATGCAAAGTATTGTCCTTAGGTAGGTATAATGTAAATATAAACTAGTCCCAATTGTTACGTTCCATTAAGATTGAAATAATCCTTAACACCATAAACACAATGATGTTATTGCCATTCAGTCAAGTTTATTATATAAAACTATACCTACACATATTATAGCTTTTTTTTAATAGATATACGAGATGGTTAAATTGGTATATAGCAGATTTTTGTATTGCGCACGTATAGCTCTCCTGTGAACATTTTGTCGCGCCTTTTAAAATAATTTTGATGGCTTTTGGTAAACAAACATATTTTCAATATAACGCTAAAGGGAGAACTTTGAACTTTTGGAAAAGTGGTCTACAGCTGTCATGTAACCGTGTGCTTCCTACTTACTGCACGTATATACAGGTAACAAACGTGACGAGAGTCATTTTACCGTGAAGACAGCTTAGATCTGTCCGTGTTTAACAGAATACCATTCAGTTCCACACAGCTATTCATATTAATAAAGCATCTTTAAAAAATAACATGGAAATGTGTCCAACCTATTTCTATCTCGTTTTAAGGTACTTATGAGCTATTATCATCTTGGTCTACTGTTGTATCCATTTGCATAGTTGTCTAATGTAACTTTTAAAGTTGAAATATGGTTCGTCTTTTACTTTTTCTTTCAATGAAGTCTTACTTTAATTTTCAATTGTAATTATGTTCAGCGTTTATAATATGAAACTATGTAAGTATACGCTAAAACTAAAAATGACCCTTGGACTAAGTACTTTGCACAGTCGAGTTCATAAATATGTATACACTTTAGTACCTTGTCACTTTAATCACTGTGACAATTCATATGTGGCAGTTTAAACATGACATTAAATAGACAAGATACTAAAAGTGTACACAAATATTTATGAACTCTACTGTAATAAATTGAGCGAGGAAACTGCCAGGGGCCTGTTTTATAAAGCTACAAATATAATTTACAGGTTACAAGTTTCCATTTGACACAACCTCGACCAATGACGACTAGTGGCCCGTTTCCCGAAGCTACAAGTTACAAATTACAAGCGGAACTCTCTTTCTAACAAAAGGAAACGGGCCTCAGAGGCCCGAGAGAGGGGAGGAAAATGTTAGTTTTACACCTCTAGGGTGGAAAGTATATTTTTTTTTTATATTTACGATTGGCCACGGAGTCTAAGATAATTGAGCTACGTCATATTATTAAAATAATAGCTTTTGATATATCTAAACTCGGCTATACGTTAAACGACGTATTTATTACGATCTAGGTTCATATTAAAATCATTATATGACTGGTCCTTTTTTTTCGCAATTACAGAAAATCAACATTTAAAATTATTCCTCTATTCTGCTGCCCGCCATAATGCCATGATAACATAGCATGACACTTTTTTTTACGTTTCGGCATGGCCATCTAGAAAATACACGTACTGCCAACATTAGAAAAGTTTAATCGAGTTGGTCACGACCAAGGAGCTTATATACAACATTGGAGGTTGAACGCCGAACATCCGTTCGAAACAAGAAATTTGACCTTTATTACGTCACGAATATATTCCATCTCTTTTATAAAATGTGCGTGTAGTATTTTAATTTCCTCACAGTCGAAATGAAAAGTAGGGTGTCTGTCTGTCAGAAATATCTCGGGGGAAATAGGTCACTTTCAACCCTTGGTTATCAATCTACTATTAAATTTAAATTAAACTAAGCTACTCAAATATTAAAGATATTTATATAATAATCACCACTATAAACCCCTCTAGCAGGTCCGCTCGCTGCACGGTCCCTATGACACTGGCTGCATTACCTCTCTGGATAGCTACCCCAATCCTTTGGGATGTGTCAACACACGTTGCGTCCCACACCAGTGCCCTACCCAGTTTCCACAGCACCAATGTAGCTCCGTCTGGTCGCTTGCCGTCGTCTCTATGCAAACCTGCTGGTTCCAGGACAGCTGGTACAGAGGTAGTGGCAAGCGAACGACGGATCAGCGCCTCTATTCTAGGCGGTAAAATCGATATCGTAGTTTACCTGTTATGGTATTGTTATGACGTCAGCCGCCATTACTGTCAAGACAATAAGAGCTATCAAAACGTTGACAATTCGATAACAGATCAAATACGATATTGTTTTTACCGTCTTGAATAGAGCCGCTGATCATTAATTGTGCCATGGCGGTACAAACCGCCGGCACTTCTAAAGCATGAAAGGCTTGATTTATATTTCGGCCAAAAGGCAGGATACCACAGAATACCAATTCTAAGGAAGTGTTGCTCCGAGAATTTTCATTTTCATGTATACATCGCACGTTTAATCAAACAAAGGATTAACTCAAAACCAAATTCAGTTTTAGATAAAGCTCTACTACCAAAAGTTAGTGTTAAAACTCGAATGTATTTCTATTTCGAGATATTTCTTTGTTTAATTAAAAGTGCGACATAACTACTGCAGTCGTGTGAAAGATTGTCTACGAGTATAGGTATGTAGGTATGTATATAACCGAACCTACTCAAGTAGCTACCTACTTCTATTTAGTTTAGTAGAAATAGTTTGTGAACTCGTTCGTGAAGAATTCGTTTACTTTGACGCTCAAAAGCCGTTGCCTTTAAGATAGGATATGCAAAGCAAATAGAACACACTCGTAAGTAGAATAGAAAACAGATCCTTGAAGTACGTATGAAGAACGCTATAATCTCGCGATAAAACAGGGAAATTGTGCGTATGGGACACAGCTGGACCATTACCCGCATGTCCCCTGGAACGGGTCCAACCCGGAGCCTATTTGCATGTAATTTCGCCTCATTTCATTGCAATTTTCCTACTTAAGCGTCACACAGTTTGCATAGTTTTTCCTTATGGTAATAAATGATACAGTACAGTTCCATAATGAAAAGATTGAACACTTTGGTGCGATGACGCAACGCACTTCAAACTGAACATAGAATGACAAGCACGTTTAACCAATTACGTTTATAATGACAGAGTTGTATTGTAAATAACAAGCATCACGAAAGTATGCTCTACCTTTTCACTGGGTGACTGTACCTACTCCATACAGATGCTACACAAGTATAGTCAGTCACAGTATATCCAATACGTGATAGATGACCGCTTTTCTTTCGTCGCTTTCACTCGTCACGTAGTTTTGTAGAGCAGTTCAAACTTGCCGTTAAAGCGGCAGGGTAAAAAGTGATCACTTATTCTGAAACTATCATTAAGTTTATGTTCATGGAAGGAGAGTACAAAGGCGCCGGGGCAGCCACCGCACCAGAAGCCTGCAATTAACCTTCGGTAACGGAGCGCCTTCACAATGAGGACGCGTGTGAGGAGAGCTCCATTACATTCAAGGCTTATTAATGGCGGGCCATTAAACCCTTCACCTCAAACCATTCAGCCCCGGTGTCACTGTCAAATTAGTGACTGTTTTAATCCATGAATCATGATCCAAGCTGACCTAAAAAGTAAGTATTGTATTAAGTATTATTGCAAATTCCAGTGCCCAGCCGCATAGGTACGTTGGTACCCAATATAAATGTTAATTCTGCAGGTGTACCTGAGCGGCAGCGTTGCCGTCGCGTGTAGGAAATGTTTCATCGGTATAGCCATTCTGGGTGGCAAAATTGTATAGGTACTGTAGTTATTCTTCTTTGTAAACTTTGTGAAGCTCGCCGCACGATCATGCAAACTTTGTAATTGTGTAAACCTCGTTCGCTTACTCAATACCTACGATTGCCTACAACATTGTTACACTCGTAAATCTTTGACTAAAATTAGGAAACATTTATTTGCTTTATTGACATTGTATATCGTATTCGAGTTAAAACAAAACATTAATTTTTCAATTGCACTACCTATTCGAAGCGAATAAGTTACTCAAAAAATATCAATCACGCTTCTATCTCTTTTACTACATCTTTGACGCCTATCCTAAAAGTTGAAAAAGACAATTACGGCGCGTGTCGATAACGACGGCTATCAGAGTGTTTATCTTATCTCGGCGACCCCCGAATGTAGGGCGCGCGCCGCCAACCCTCGTAATAGAACCTCATTCCCGCAACAGAGGCCAGCTTATTCGCTATCGCCGGAATGCCGGAATTGGAGAACACCGCGCACCTGCCTCGTCTCGGATTAGCACTGATTCAGGAGATTTTCTGAGAAAAACTTGAGAAATAAGAACGGAAGATCCGGAGTTAGAGCGCGCGGTGATTGCGGATGCCGGAATAATAGCTATCGTTCCTGATTTACGATGCTGCGAGCGTCGCGTCTATAGCGCCGCCTACACCCGACGTTACGTTTTATTGGGAAATATCGCCCCAGATGTTGTTGCAATGTCGGGATGAAGTTAGCCCGGTTTGTTACACATTGTGATTTTAATTATCGCAATCGAATGGCGTTTAGAACCATTTAACGTTGCTTTCACGGTTCCATTTCAACACGATCATTACTAAGTAACTTCGCATAACTATAGCAACTCGACTTCACTGTACATCTATCGTCGGAAATAATATGTTATTGTATTGTCATCGATCGCAAGTAGGGAACGGTGGGATGGTAAATGAGTATATACTTAAGCATTGAGCTGGTATTATGATACATGAGGAAATAGGCCATAAGTTTGGTATTTTAATTGGAGAGTTAGTCATCAGCACAGACCACAGAAATACTAAAGTATAATCAGTGAAGTACACAGTCAGTACAGTACCTACAGTACAAAATAATAGTTTTAGAAACATCTTTTTAAGCCGCTTTGGCGAAAAAGATAAACGAACTTTGCCGGTGGATTATGAATATTAGGATAGAATTATTTAGACTATTCTTAGTACGTAACATAACATACACAAGGGGTATACCTACTAATTCTGGAGGTATGTTTCAAAATAGGCACATTTTAACGTTTATATTTCACTTTATCACCACTCCCGGTGCCTCAATTTAACTGCACCCTATTTTTTATGGAGATCTTAAAGTACGCGACGTCATAAACCCTGAGAAGGAAGAGAGGACTACAACGTTCGCTCTGTATAATACTGCAAACAATAATCACCTAGGTAGAAAAGCTCATTTACTGTAGCGAAAAAAATATTCAATACTTTTTAATACCTTTAATTAAGTTAATTTTAAAACTTTTAACGTTTCTATTTTATCGACATTTACTTACAAGTCAGTTATCGGTAACGTTATGAATATTTCGCGATGGCGACGTACACTATGTACCTACTTTCGGTTTAGTACTTAGGTACGAGATTAGTCTCGTACTCATAGTTTCGTACTAGACTAGACAATTAAACATCTGTTCCTATCTGGATTTATCGATCTGGTCTTATAACTCAACAAGATTTAGGTATGACGAATGTTCCTCTGCGTTTGTTCCAACCGAAGTTTGTTTATTTTGGTAGAACTGTTAAGTTTATTGCGCTCAGATTTCGCTTTCAGAAGACCAAAGGACGTTAATTCAAACGCTACCAAAGTAGGCATGCACTTAGTTCTGCAGATCATCGAGTCGTGCAGTATTTCGGTCCGGTGTTTACCGGCAGTCACACTGTTCCGCACGTGTTTAGTGTTCCAGTTCCACGGCTTTCATCGATATATTAAAGTCGCGAAATAATCGATGGAACGATCAAACTGCTAATCGTGGTAGAATACAATTGATTTTCATGAAGCGGATTGGGCGGGCGCGGCGCGGGCGGGCGCGGCAGTGCGCGGCGCGCGCGGGGCCCGGTCGCTCGTCCCGCTCGCTCGCCGCTCGGCGCCCGCGCTCCGCCCGCTCGCTCGTCGCTCGTCACCGCGCGCGGCGGCACTTCCCTCGGCGCAGCCTCGCGAGCGACCGGCGAGTTACAGCCTTCCGAAATAGAATTTACGAGCGGCCGGTGGCGGCCGGGGCGCCGCGGCAGTCCTCACGCCGCGCGACGCTCGTGCACTCGGTGCCGCGAAGCCTCTCCTGCATGTCCCCACGCTGACATACCGTACCCGCACGACCAGTCGCGCACGAAAACCTTTAAATGGCAGGGGAGGCTCAACATATTCTAATGGAAATATTTCGCATGACTTTCTCAAGATTTTCCAAACATGATATTCACATTCTTACCGAAGTATAAGAATGCACTGAGAATTTAGAAGTGTGCAGTGCAGCAACATTTCGTTGAAGATCCACGTTTGAGTTCTCGAGAGCTTGGATAGTGAACCTTCGGTACTTAACAAGTGTTCGGCTGCCGGCGCCGGCGGAGGCTGATACCAAGTTACTTGCTGCTTGCGACAGGTGGGTGTTCTGTTTCAAATCCTTATTGAATATTTTTGATGATGCGGTCTGTTGCCAAACCTGTTAAGTTGATGCTTAATTGCATAGGCATGCCATTACTTTATATAAAGATTTAGTTACTTTTCGCGGGAAAATAGCAGATTAACACGAGAAATAATGTTTAATTGAAAGCTCATTCAACTAATAAATGTTTTGCTAAGGCATCTGATTCATACGTGGTTGTAGTAAGTTAAATTAAATAAGAGAAAGATATTTGAAGAATTCTAATGAAAGTTTCTTACGGTTCTTACCGTATTGAGCCACCACAGAACTGCATTAAATGGAAATGTTTTCCCAGCTGATACCTACTCAACTTTTAGCTGACCGACTGAGATGAACAAAAACCGCCTTCAAAAACGTAAAAAATAACTTCTTTTTAATGGTAGGTTTGTCAATCCAACTGAAGTCGGCGACTCACAATATTTTTAATCAGTTGGACTGACAAACCGTTTGCGTTTTTGAAGGCGGTTTTTTGTTTTTTATAAAACATTTATTTTATTTTATACTCTTTAGTGATCATAATAAATTGGTAGGTATGTAGGTAGTCCCACTTCTTAGTTGATATGAAACTTTAAGAAATTTCAAGCTCGCCACAAGCAAAACCGCGGGAAAGTCATACCTACTCATATTTAAACAATTAACTGTTCTTCGTTATAGTCGCTCAACTATCTTAATAGATATATCTTATCGCCACCCTTGAAATTGGCCGTTGGCCATCTGTGGTCTTCATCATCAGTTCCACTTCACCAAATGATACCTACTTTCTGGATGCAAATGCTGAACTTGTTACTTTCTGTATGCCTAACATATTTGAGGAGTTCTGTCAATTCCTCACGGATCCCCTCGTCAGATTCAGACTTCCTGACAATGGGACCACCTCGGAAGTACACTCTATCAAACCAAAAAAGAATTTCTAAAATATGTCCACAATTGACGGAGAAATCGGTGAACATACATAATTAAAAAAGAAATAATAATACATACAGCGGAACATAGTGAACCTCCTCCTTTTTGAAGTCGGTTAAAAATTCAGACACACTGACAAACATCCTGTTTACACTTTGTTCAGTGCAAGTGTGAAGTTCGTACATTTGCTAATGCCACTTGACAGCGAATGTATGAACTTCACACTTGCACTTAGGTAACAACGTGTAAACACGGCCAAAGGCTTAATACTCACGTACCTACGGGGGCCCGTTTCTTAAAGAGATTAGTCTAATAATATTAGTGTTTTGTCTCATTTTGTAGTTTTATTTACGAGACAAATACACTAGGCTAATATTATTAGACTAATACGCTTTGAGAAATGGGGCCCAGATTTCGTGAAAAATCATATACGTCATCGTATTTTGCCGGATAAGTTCTTGTAGATGAAAAACTTAAGTAAATAACCTCTTGCATGTAGTTGTGTACAAACCTAATATGGAATTTACGTCAAATTTCAAATATCGAATGTCTGACGGTCTATACATACCTAAATACAAGCCGATTGAGACAGCTATAGATAAATGTAAGCAATTCAGCCAAATTCGATGTAGGTACGTTTATTCACTACTTCTGTAAAATTCCTTCTTTTTGGAACGGGGGAGAAACCGAAGTTCGTATTTCAAATTAATTGTTTTTATGCGACAAGGTTCTATTAGTGGTCCACATTAACCTCTTGACCGCCAGTCATCTAGTCGTGACTGCCAATGGACAAGGCTCACACGCCAACGTCATCTACCTATAGGGCGTCCTAGAAATCGACCCGCCTAGGGCTGATAGAGCAGCTTAAAAGCTGAGAAGTTCGTTTTAAGTAATGACATAAAGTTTGTTTCGCCATACTAGGTGTCCCCAGTCTTTGTTTTTCACTTTGTATGGAAAAAACAATTTTAAGGAATTACTTAAAAAGTTGATTATAAATAAGACGATCAAAAGAGTCTTAAAACTTCGCTGATTCGTAATAATGATTCTAATAATGTAAGATACTACTGAAAAAATTCTGAAATAAAACACGAAATTAAGGATTTTTTGTGACAAGGACATAAGGGAAAATTACAAAAATATCTCCAAAACTAGTAAAAATAGCTGAACATACATAGGGGTTAAATCGATAGCTAGGCGGGTTGACGTCGGTTTATGGGACACCCTGTATTACATGACTATCATTCAACTCGAAATAAAACCTTCTACGATGGAATTTAAAGTTCCTATTTATCTACTAGACGGTTTGTTTCGTGGCGTACAGAGCACGACACTTCATTCGTAGGGTGGCGGTCAAGACGTTAAATAGCTTTTACCGTAAAATCGCCATCAAATATCAGAGCAGACATAATTATGGTTCTTAAAAAAATCAGAACACGCGTTTAAACCTTTAACAAAAGAGTCTGATATTTTTAAGCCTTATATGTTCCGATATATTTGATGGCGAATGTACGTGCATGCTTTCACACAAATGCCGTCGTCGGGCGGCGACGACGGCACCGGTGAGTCAGCCCCGGCCGCGGGCGGAGCGCTGTCGGCGTCGGCCAACAATTCCAACAAAGCGGTTCACTCCAATGAGCTAGTTTAACTTGATACTTACATGCACTGAGATTAGGCGGTAATTGGGGTCTAACGGTTTAGGTTCAAAAGTCAGTAGGTACCTTTCTACTACGTTGAATAGGTTTCTGACAAAAAATATTTTTGAATGCATTTTTTTGTTGCTGACTGTATTATTAGAACATTCAGCAGCAGAAGTAGGTGGAAAGTCAAATAACTGAGAATTATCTACACAGGCTCTTATTACGTTGACAATAGAATCGTGTATGTACACCTCTACGAGTTCTACGACTGTCCACCTACTTTTGCTGCTGACTGTACGGTCATCATCTGCTTGTTAAGTAACGAGCCCCATTTCGGTTCCTGCTGTGGTTACTTCCCGACTTTCATCATCAGGCCATCTCCTCGGTACTACCATAATATTGCATTGCCCCCTGCTTAACTTTATGTATTCCAAACTTCAACCCATTACGATCACACGAAATGGTTCAAAACTTGCAAGATTTCAACCAGAATGACTGACAAACGAACGAAGCAATAAGTTGCAAAAAGAAAATTAATTAGGCCTTTCCCAGTAGTCTTACCGAGTAGTTTTACCAGGTGAACTACTGGGAATTTCCTTCCCAATAGACTTACTGATAAGCTAGGTTCGTTTTTAGGGTGCCGTAGTCAAACTAGGAACTCTTATAGTTTGGCCATGTCCATCCGTCCGTCCGTCCGTCCGTCGGCCTGTCCGTCCGCAGCCTAGCTCAGAGACTCTTAGTACTAGAAAGCTGTAATTTGGCATGAATATACATATTAGTTACGCCAACAAAGTGGTAAAATAAAATCTTGATTTTTTTTTCGTGTACCTCCCCTACACGTAACGTGGGGATGTATTTGTTTTTCTCGTCTACCCCTTAGTGTGGGGTGTCGTTGGATAGGTCTTTCAAAAATATTGCGGGTTTGTTTCAATTTCATAAAAATTTTCAAAACAATTTCGATTATTGGATCCGTTTATGAAATATTAAGCTTTAAAGCGCTAATTTTTGTTAGAGTCAAGTGTCCCCCTCCCACTACAGCCAAAACTACAAATCACTGGCTGTCGCCACAGCGGATTTAGGAGCGACAGGGCTTATTATGTTGATATATTGTAATATTGAAATAACTTGATAACCAACAGTCCGGTCGACGTCAGCGCTTGTGGCATTTAATTCAGATTAAGTGGACATTAGCAGATCCATTAACGCTGCGAACGGCGAGGAAATTTAGCATTCAAGGAAGAAAAAGGTAACACCGTGAAGAACTTCCTTTAGTTTTGTCATTGATTGATGGCGGCGATGTCCGGCGGCGCATCGCGGCCGCGCTAGCAGCCCCTGAGCCATTCAGCCCGTAATGTATCATTATTGTGTTTTCATTCCCTACTTAAAGCTGGAGTTTTGCCCATTCGCCCGTAGATCGTCTCGAGAGTGGCTCGTAAAGCGAACGCGCGCCGTATTTACCAAACGGACGGCGATCAAAAGAAACTGTTACTGCGCGCGAGCACATCACACGCGAGAATTTTAGTTCTATTTATCAAAATTCAAGGCTATTTCAGAAGTCTGACTCATACGTAGACAAAAACCCGTTTACATTTTTAAAATAATAATCGTGTAAACAAATGTTATTCTAATATCAACAACGCCCTGGGGATCCGCGCCCCGCCTCGCGCCGCCGGGGCTTCGCCCGCTGCGACGAAGCAGAAACAATATTAAATTGTAATTTTTACGAGACAGAGACCGGCTCCGGAACTCTACACTAAACATTTTACGACGTCGTAACTGAAGAGCTTTGAACTGGTTGCAGAAGGAGCCCGGCGCGCGGAGGAGCGGCGAGCCGGCCGCGCCGGAGCATGCGGGCGGCGCGCGCCGAGCCGTGCTGAGCCGCGGGCCCGCGGGGCGCCGGCGCGCTGGAGGCGCTGCGCCGGCACTCGCGGCAGATCGCCGCGCGCCGCGTGCGCCGCGTCCAGGTGTGTCAGCGTGCGGCTCCTGCCGGCCACCCGCGCCCTCTCGCGCCTCACCACTCCCGACTCACGACACGGACACTCACCGCCCGCTCTGTTTCAGTTCACCGAGCGGGCGCGGGATGGCGCGCGCGGCGATGGAGCTGGTAAGTGCTCGTGCGACCACATCGTCTCGGCTGCGGCCGCTAGGTGCTCAGTTCACTGATCTATTTCACCCGTTTCAAGTGTTTCCGATCACTGAATTATTCTAATGACTTCGTGATATACATGCAAAACGAAAAACACTTCCACCACGTAGGTATTAGACTCGTTTAGAGTGAGAAGGTCATTTGTAACCGTCAGAAGTGTTTATTTTGGATACATTTCTCGATCGTTGTAATTATTGATACGTTAAACTGAAATATTGTATCGAAATGAAGTTCCCGTGCGGCGAGACGGGCATGTTTACGGCACGCGCCGGCGGCGCTAAATATATCTGCGAGTGGCGCATTGTGCGGTGAGTCCGCCGCGCCGCGGAGGCGAGGCGGGCGGCGCCGCTGCAGCCGAGTGTGTTGCAGAGAGCGGCGGCTCGGAGATGTCCGGCGGCAGCGGCGGCGGCAGCGGCGGCGGCGGCAGCGACCGGCGCCCCTCCACCTGCCGCGTCGAGATGGGCAACCTGCTGGCCCCGGAGCCGCGGCCGCTCGACAATAAGGTCAAGGTATGTCACTGTAAACATTATCAAAGTAATCCGCTAACTGTTTCCTCAAAGGTCCCTCCGTTTACCTATTCACCTACGGTGTCCTTTAGCAAATTGAGAATATGAGAATTGATAAATAACAAATCGTGCTAAGATTCTGAGAACTGCAGCAGTAAGTTTCAATGTTGAGTACCTAGTTAAGTTAACGGTAAAATGCGGGAGCCGTCACCTCCCGCTGCGGCGCGCGGCGCGTCCTTTGTTGATACGACCTTGTTAACCCGCGAGTAAAATTGGGAATGAGGTTGGTTTGTTGTTTTAAAGAATTCTTAACAGTTTACATTACCAGTGCTAATTCATTCATGCGAAGAGTCATAGCCTGAGAAATTGACGGTTAGTTAACATTCGCTCAAAATATTACATTAATGATTTTTGTAGGTACCTACGAGTAAGTAAATACAAGGGTGGACGATTATCTATTACTGCTTGACAACTTATTATGCTCGTAATGGTGATGTTCCCAGTTGTGTCTCTATCTGTTTGAGAAACGATACGAAATTACTGCAAGGATTTTGGATAGATTTTACTAACGGTACTTTTCCCCTCTTGTAATTCAATTTATTCGCGTTAATTCGCTACCTACTGAAAGCTGCGGCGTGGCTCGTTATTGTACGTGTGTGGAACACTCGGAACACATCGATAATTGGCGGGAACGAGTTAACCTCCATGTGACGCGCGACGAGCGCGGCTCCCCGGGGCGGGTGTCCTGCGGCAGGAACTCTGCAAATTAGGTCGGTTAATGTTCGCCGTTATCCTCACTAAACTTAACGAAACTATACGGTCGCGCTTGACTCCGTAAGCGCTAAGCGGCCGCGCTTGAGGGACACTCGACTTCACAGATCTCTATAATGTTACTTGAAGACGCCCGCAACTTGGTACAGTCGAGTTCATAATGTATACCTGCATTTTAGTACCTTGTCTATTTAATGTCATTATTCAAACTGCCACATACGGATTATAACAGCGGTTAAAGTGACAAGGTACTAAAGTGTATACATATACCTACCTAGGTACATATTTATGAACTCAGCTGTACGCAAAGAATTCGTTTTCCATTATTCCCCCTTTTCTTTTAGTTGGGGGCTAATGATAGACACCCCTAGGGTACCCAAGGAATATTCTCTTCAAAATTCAGTCTCTAGGGTCCAATAACGGTTCAGCTTAAGGCTATGCCTATGCGTTGTCCGTCAGTCGGCGAGTCGGTCACAGAACAGTTTGATATGTAAGTATTCGGTAGGTACAGACAGACGAGACCAATCAAGTTCACAAAGCTCGCCGCGGGAGATAAGCGCGACATGTTTGTTGACGAGGGGCCCACGCAGCCACGACCGAACAAATTAGCCAATAATCCCAAATTACGAATTCTGAGAGAGCACAAATTAAAATTAACCATTTGGTTCAATCTCGTAATTTACTCCCGTTACAGGTTTACAGCCGCCTCGGGAATATTTCACTTGCGTATGATGAGTAAATTATTAACGGCACATAATACAAGCCGGTGGCGGCAGTGCCGAGCGGGTATCTAAACAAATAACATGTGAGGGCGTAGAGCCCGCACTGCTCAATAAGGTGCCTGCTTGCTAAAGTAAGATCTGGTAAACGGCGACCAGCAACAAGATAAACGGGAAAAAACAGCCTGTTATACCTATGTAGTAAGAAATGGACAGTCGGTTATTGTCTTTATCTAATAGAGTCAGGGGCAGCGGAGTATGTAGTGAGGTTGTAGGCACAATGCCTGTCGAGGCAGCCCATTTGCATAATGAGTGGCAGACGGCAGTGGGCGGCCGTGCCACCCCCGCCGCGCGCCCCCGCCCCGCTGCTGCCCGCCGTACCCATCAACAAGTGACCCACTTTGCACTTTTATCATATATCATCTCCTAACAATATTGACGCGATTTATAGAGAGAAGGCCCTGTTCCTTCGGGAGCCCGTAATTGTTGTTATGATGGATGGAACGGACGCGATACGTTACGTATCGATCGGTCTATGCTTTTATTATAAACGACCGGCGAGTCTATCTTGCATAGAAAAATGAGCCTGAATAATGGCTATAGTTAGGTGTAGAGGTCGACGGCGCCTTATGAACAGATAAGAGGTACCGAGTCCCCATCCAGAATGGTAATCCGGGAGCTATCCGGCGCAAGGATCTGCTGATACTACATTACACGAGTCCGCGCGGCTTTTGCATAATGAAGGGTCCCGAGAGTTTAAAACGCGGCATACCAATTAAGTACCTTGTTTTATTCCGGCTCGAAGTACCAGGGGTTAACCGCGCCGGGTAATGGATTACGGCCCGGGCGCTCAGCGTCTGGGGATACCTGCCGTAATAGTGGAGTTTAAAAATTAATTCGTTAAAAGCCAGCTGCTTGTGAATTTAGCCTCTGTAAGCCGATAAAACGACTGATCGGGCAGGTACGGGAGAAGTACTCGTAAATGGGGTGATCCAGTGGCGACTTGTACCTAACCTGATTTAATTGTTTTCCATTACTGAACCGAATAGTCGACTTTGGTCGGCAGTCTCAGTATTATTTAAACATGCACAGTGAGCGAGCGGGCCAAACCGTGTAAAAAGACGAAGTCGTTATGGGTGCTCCATGGCGGCCTACACCGTTCGCCCACTGGCTCGCTGGCGTACATCGCCAAAAGATCACCCCGATAAGCTTGTCTTTGTTCGCAGCGGCACAGTATCCACGGGATGACAGAGGAGGAGAACGTGGTGCGCCCGCACCAGGAGATGGCCGTGCTCTCGCTGGACGAGAAGAAGTACTTGCTGGGCGTGGAGCGCGGCGACGTGGCGGGCACGCGGCGCGCGCTGGCCCGCGCGCGCGAGACGCGTCACGTCAACGTGGACTGCGTGGACCCGCTGGGCCGCAGTGCGCTACTCATGGCCATCGACAACGAGAACCTGGAGATGGTGGAGCTGCTGCTGGAGTTCGGCGTGGAGACGCGCGACGCGCTCCTGCACGCCATCTCCGAGGAGTTCGTCGAGGCCGTCGAAGCGCTGCTCGACCACGAGGAGCGCACTACCAAGCCCGGCGAGCTGCACGTGAGTCACCCACTACTTATCTTGGTTCTTAGCAAAAACAAGAAAGAGGATAATAAACCAAAACGAAAAAAGACAAATGTTGTGGTTGCATGAGATTTAAACTAACTTTGTAAAAAACCCAACCCTATCATATTAGGGCTGCTGGCGAAGCAGGCACTTTCCGTACGCTCGAACTTTGCACGTAGTTCGCAGGATAAAGTTTTTTAACCAACTCCAATTCATTCAGGGGCACATCCGTCTCCACGTTCCAAAAACAACCTGCGACACGGCTTTATTAACCCACGCGCACATGTCCCGCGCGAGTGGCGCCCGCAGTGCATGTCTTCAATCTCTTATGTCCGCTTTTGTTATTTCTGCGCTTGTTGGCGGTCAGACACACGCTTGAAGGCAAACCCGCGGGAAAGAAAAAGACAAACTCCAAAAAAAATACAATGGGGCCTTAAAAACCATCAGTTGTAACTATCAATTTAATTTGTAAACTATAGAGGGCCAGTCTGTTTATTTCTAATGAATGAATAAGGGGATTAAAGTCCTACAAATAGAAAGCACTTAGCGAAATGGGTCGTAATTCACGGGAAGCGGTGCGCGGGCTGCGGAGCCCGCAACCAGTTCGACTGCGCTGACTGATTGATACCAACATTGCCAACATACTTACTCGCACGCCATTACGCCACTTGGTAGGTTTAATGCCTAATGTAATTATTAATTTAAGCAAGATCAATATCTAAATATGCTTAAAAGTAATATTACTTTGCATTCCTAGGGGACAATTCTGAAATGGTTTTTAGGTAATAGGTAATAATTTCCTTGTCTATCTGTGTAGGTACCTAATTTTAAATACCTACCTATTTTATTTTAACCCATTACCTAAACTTACCTTTTTGCTCGCCAAGTTCTATTATTAACACGTACCTATGTGATTAAGTTGTACCTACCCAAATATTTATGGGTGTTCGAGGAAGTAAGTAATCACTTTTAACAAAGTTAATAATGTTTAATTAATAACATTCTACTTACCTATCGTTTTGACTGAGAAAAGTTATAATAATAGCCATGTTGTTGCCTTTGATATCGCCAATTTACCTTACTATCACATGCACACTTTGGATTAGAAAATGTGATAAAACAAAACTTTGGCCCTAGGGACAGAAAAGCCATTTCCATCACGTGATTTAGGTATACGTTACATAAAATGCTTGCTTCGACTGATTAAGAGTTGAAATGGCATTGTGTTGTCAGAGCTGGGAGGCGTTGCCCCCGGAGACGGCGACGTTCACGCCCGACATCACGCCGCTGATCCTGGCGGCGCACCGCGACAGCTACGAGATCATCAAGCTGCTGCTGGACCGCGGCGCGGGGCTGCCCGTGCCGCACGACGTGCGCTGCGGCTGCGACGAGTGCGTGCACTCGCGCCGGGAGGACTCCCTCAGGCACTCCCGCAGCCGCATCAACGCATACCGCGCGCTAGCATCGCCCAGCTTAATCGCACTCTCTTCCAAGGACCCCATCCTGACCGCCTTCGAACTATCCTGGGAGTTGAGAAGACTTTCCGCGCTAGAACACGAGTTTAAAACAGAGTATCAAGAACTGCGGGCGCAGTGTCAGGAGTTCGCGACGGCGCTGCTGGACCACACGCGGACCTCGCACGAGCTGCAGGTGCTGCTCAACCACGAGACCGGCGCGGCCGCGCCGCCGCTCATAGAGCCCGGCGCGCCAGAGCTCATGCGACTCTCGCGACTCAAGCTTGCGATCAAACTCAGACAGAAAAAGGTAAAATAGGTATTTCTATCTTATTATCAGTATAAACTTAATACTATTGACTATAGTGACTATACCGTCGTCGTAACTCGTACTTAATTAGTAAAATTCGTATGTTTGGCTCAGTAATAATTTGAGAGAAAGTCACGAACTCCACGCAATAGTAAACCTCATTTCTGAATTTGGCCTAGGCTCACTATGAGTGCACCTATGAGTAGGTGAGTCTGTTCTAACCAAACAACGCGTTATGTGTTATAGTTCGTGGCACACCCAAACGTGCAGCAGCTGCTGGCGTCGATCTGGTACGAGAGCGTGCCGGGGTTCCGGCGCAAGAACATGCTGCTGCAGGCGCTGGAGATGGCGCGCATCGGCGCCATGTTCCCGCTGCACGCGCTGGCCTACATCGCGGCGCCGCACTCCGGGCCCGGCCGCACGCTGCGCAAGCCCTTCATCAAGTTCCTCTGCCACTCCGCCAGCTACTTCATGTTCCTATGTGAGTATCGTCGCTTAGACAGAGTTTTTGGATCCGTATTTAAATAATAGGTAACTAAAGTCAGAAGTTACTTTGATTTGGAGATGCCAAAACGCTGTTGCCATACTGTTTTAAACGAACTTGCCAGTCTTGGGGTTATGGTTAAGTAGCAGGGAGGATGATGACCAGGAGTTTCGATAAGAAGATATGTAGCGTCTTGATTGGTTTTCACGTGATGGGTTCCAGTTTTGTTGATCCTGGCATCGCAGCGCATCGAGACGGCGGCAGGCGGGCTGCTGTGGGGCGCGACGCACGCGGCCCCGCTGTCGCGCCGCGGCGCGCCGCCCTCGCTGATCGAGTGGCTGATCCTCGCCTGGGTCAGTGGTAAGTGCTGCTTGTCTCATCGCAGCGCAGCTAGACTGGCCCGCGCGCCTGTCCGGCTCACAGAATTGTTATTTCTACGTTTTATGCATTTAGCGAACCAGCCATCATGGTATTCAATTGGTTAACTGGGCCGTCATTACAATTTGATGTTTTTTCAGGTCAAACATACTTTCCAACTATCTATATTATTATATTATACCTTTATCTACAGTTAAGAGCCTCGGTCTAGTTAGTGTCTTAGGGTGTGGACTCACGAAGTGTAGGTATTCGAAGGGGTCCTTCTGTACGAGATAAGCTGTACAGTTCAGTCACTCCCACACTTCTCAATATCATACGTGTTTCGCTGCAGGATTGATCTGGAGCGAGGTGAAGCAGCTGTGGGACATGGGGCTGCGAGAGTACGTGCACGACATGTGGAACGTTATCGACTTCGTCACCAACTCACTCTACGTCGCCACTGTCGCGCTTCGCATCGTCTCGCACTTCCAGGTGTGTTCTTCAAATGCTAAAATCATGGACGCTATTTTATTCGTGATGGAATCTAGAGAAATGGACGTAGGTATCTAATGTTATGAACAGGGGTAAGAGTAGGGTCACTACAAGTAGAGCCAAGGAAAGAAAAATGCAACAAAGTATTTTATATCCGCTTTATACCTTAGCGTTTCCCTTACTTTCTACTTCAATTCCAGTCAGAGGGCAATCCGTGGCTATATTTCTTTGTTTTAAGTTTTTTGTCAATAAAAACACGAGTGAAAATTTGTGCTAAGTATGTATCAGATCAAAATAAGTCATTTGCCGTGTCAAGCAATACTCTCTAATTACCAGGTGCGGCGGGAAATGGCGCAGGGTCTGCAGTGGAATCAGCCGCGCGAGAAGTGGGACGCCTGGGACCCCATGCTGCTTTCCGAGGGGCTATTCTCCGCCGCTAACATCTTCAGCAGCCTCAAGCTGGTGTACATTTTCAGCGTCAACCCTCACCTGGGCCCGCTGCAGGTCTCCCTTAGTCGCATGGTCCTCGATATCCTCAAGTTCTTCGTGTTGGACATACTCGTCATCTTCGCCTTCTCCTGTGGCAAGTACATTTCAATTATCCAGGGGCGGAGGACGTATGTAAGTTAAGTATGATTTTTATACGGCTTATGATTCCAGGTCTTAACCAACTGCTGTGGTACTACGCGGATATGGAGAAGAAGCGATGTAATACGTTACCCGCCGCTAATGGAACGCTGCCAGATCCGGACGCCTGTGTAGTATGGAGGCGGTTTGCTAAGTAAGAGTTCTTTGATATTTGATGTAGGTTAGATTTCACATTTGTCGAGTATTTCCCTCTACCCAGATTTTGTCGATTTTTTTACCTGTAACAATATTGCCGGACAAACTTTAGTCTTACGAGCCCCTAAAGTAGGTCCGACTCGTCCTGCCGTCGCCTGTGCGACTAGCTTTTTAGCTTAATGTATTCGACGTGGAATATTTTTAATTTTTAAATTTATTTGTAATGTTTTTAATTATTGAATTTGTATTTTTTTTATTTGTGATATTTCTAATAATTTATATTTGTTGCTTTATTACCTTGTAATGTAACTTACTTTTAAGTATTATTGTATATTATGTTTGAAAAAATGACCTTCTGCTGGAGTTTCTTGCGGCGCTTCTTCTCCGCAATGATGGTCTTGTCCGAAGCGCTAGTAGATTCACTTTATATTACCGACGTGTAAAAGAGCCCGTATGTGGCCAATTTACTGAATAAATATTTTGTTTTGATTTGATTTGAGCTACGTTAATCTGCCAGAATCAAGGGATTTTGGGACGAGACGAGACAAATTTAGTGAAGGTTATCTGGAAATAATTGGCAACATGTTCCAGTCTGTTCGAGACGATGCAGACGCTGTTCTGGGCGGCGTTCGGGCTGGTGGACCTGGACTCGTTCGAGCTGGACGGCATCAAGATCTTCACGCGCTTCTGGGGCATGCTGATGTTCGGCACGTACGCCGTCATAAACGTCATCGTGCTGCTCAACCTACTCATCGCCATGATGAATCACTCCTACCAGCTCATTTCCGTGAGTAGGTTTTGCAATCATAGCTTGTCTTCCTGTGTATTTAAAACTGCTTTATAGGCATGGTTGCATAGGAATGGTTGTGATCATTTCACGGGTGAACCGCTAGGTAGTGAAAATGGTCCCGGGAATAGTTTTCACCCTCGACGTAGGATACAGGGTATTCTTATACAAAAAGGTATTTTTATAGAGTTTCATGACACACGCGAGCGTTACGTTCACACGTTAATGACTCGAGTTTTTGTATTTCCTTTACCACCCGTGTAACATACAATGTTTTTCATCACAATTGCGAGGAAATGAAATAAAATCAGACAAAGATCATATTTTTAACTTACGATTCTCACTAATAGCTATGTCTTTTTTTTCTGAACATTTAAATTTATTGTAGATATTGTTTTTATTTGACTGTAATGTAATTTTAATGCAATTCAAACACGATATAATTATTGTTATTGAAATAAATAAATGAAATGAAATGAAATGAATAATTTTAGCCGCGTTGGCGATGTCCGGTGGAGTCGCATTATCCATTTCTTCTGATGACTACATGTTTTTATTGATATATAAATTTAAATATGTGCACAAAGACACCCTTTTAATTATTATTTGGGAAGCACACAGCTTATAATCAGTATTTATAAATTAGCGGTAGACTACATCATTGTCTATGACTTACCACAGATTATGTCAAACGTGTTCAGGAGTCCGATTCTAGCTACAGTCGAGATCAATACCTAGTTTATATGCGAGATTTTTAGAAAATTGTATTGAACTGACATTTCATCTCGAATGAAACTTCATATCGAATGGCACATGAATTGGAGTCCTGACGTATTATAATAGTTTGAGTCCACGTATTATATTTAAAAAAAAAGCTATTACGCACGATATGGCGTAATAGTAAAAAAAGGCCCGCAGGTATTATTTTCGATTTACGGTCGATTTTTTTAGCATATTAGGACATTATTTACGAGAAAGTGTGATGAAAAATTATTAAAAATAAACAAAAAACCCGACTGCAATGAAAAATCAACTGAAAAGCGAAAAACAAGCTCTATAATCTATAGAAAATTGTAAGAGCATGTACTTATTGATATTTATAACAATTTAAATTTAATTTGAATATTGGAAAAGGTGTTCCAGGCGGGGACAAGCTAGTCCAAATGTAAACTTTTTTCAAGAAATCGTTTTTGAAATTCATTGCTTGTCCCCGCCTGCAATACCTTTTCCAAGATTCAAATTAAATTTAAATTTAAAACTTCCGTGAGACTCAGACATATTAAGGAGATCACACCGGGTTACTCACGTAAAAAAAATGTCGACAACAAACAAACATGTCGAGCGTTTTTCGACGATTTTTACGTGAGTAACCCGGTGTGATCTCCTTAATAAATTTAAATTGTTATAAATATCAATAAGTACATGCTCTTACAATTTTCTATAGATTATAGAGTTTGTTTTTCGCTTTTCAGTTGATTTTTCATTGCAGTCGGGTTTTAAGTTTATTTTTAATAATTTAATTTATTTAACCCTTTTTAGTTTTTATTAATAAAATAGTGGTTTAATTAATTATTACTAAGTTACCTATATATGTTAATTACTTAACATTTACGTATTTTTTTGACTTTCCTGGCAAAATAATAGCATCAAAGTGTTATAATGTATATACATTATGGAATGGGCTATTTAATAGCTTTCATTTGATACCCATATTGTTATAATAAAAAAAAAATATTTTTATTCCCACTCCGTATTTTTTTTCGCGGACGCCATATTGAAATATTATATACCCTATGTCACTTCGGCAATTAAGACGAATCGAATGACACCTCGTATGTTAAAATCCGTCCAGCCGTTTAGGCTGCAGAGCGTGCCCAGAAATAGACATACCTACATACATACCTACATACATACATACATACATACGCTCGAAAAACATAACCCTCCTTCTGACGCAGTCGGGTAAAATAGTTATTTTTTATACAAGGGGGGAAAGTTGTATTTTACCTGCGAGTGTTCATTTGAAACACGAGCTAGCGAAAGAATTCTATGATTGACCACGAGCGAAGCGGGTGGTTCAAAAACAGAATCCTGAGCGTAGCGGTGTTTCAACACACGAGACGTAAAATAACTTTTCACCCGTGTATAACATAAAACTTTTCACCTCACTACAGCGAGGAAAATAAGCTCAATTCCGCATTTTGCACGGTTTCCCGTAATTCCACAGGTGTTAATACGTCTTTCGTCACTGGAATCACTCATTTTTAATAACAAAACAAACTAGAAAAACATGCGAATATTTAACGTTGGCGCAAAGATGAAGGAAAACTGAGGCCCTACTTTAAAAATCGAAGTTCGAAGTTACGTTAGCTCCATCCCTTTCTCTCGATTTAGTCTCGAAGGACGAGTGACAGAGATGGAGCTAACGTAACTTCGAACTTCGATTTTTAAAGTAGTGCCTCTGCTTTACTACCTCTATGCGTTGACGGCTTAATAAAAAAGTTTTGACTTAAGTTTTTTTTTATTATTTCGGATGCGTTTTGTTCGCACATCGACTTACTTGGACGTCAGAACATTTTATCCGTTTTTACAACAAGAATGAAGGTTAATTTTGAATGCTGATATTTATGAATTAAAATAAAGTTGTAAGACTGTATTTAGTATTTTTTACTCGATGCAATTCATAAATTGTGATGGTAAAAATTCAGCGATTTTAACGTTTTACGTTTTGTTAGCTGTCAAATATCACTAAAGCTGCCTTTAAATGTCAAAATTCTTTCTTCACAAGTGGATAAAAAGCGATTTTCTCAATAGATATCAAACAAACAAAAAGGGCTTTCCGAGCTAGAGAGATGAAAATAAATTATCGGTCTTGTTTTAATTTGTAGTACTGTAAACAGATGGAATTGAAATCATATAAATTTACCTACCTCCGATTGTAGGAGCGCGCGGACGTGGAGTGGAAGTTCGCGCGCAGCAAGCTGTGGATCAGCTACTTCGAGGAGGGCGGCACGGTGCCGCCGCCCTTCAACGTGCTGCCCTCGCCCAAGTCGCTGCTGTACGCCTGGCGCTGGCTGCAGCGCCGGCTGTGCGGCCACGCGCGCGCCAAGCGCGAGCACATGCGCACCATTCGGGTACCGAACATTCTGTTCATACGGCGCGGATGTACAAGTCATCGTCTACATCGTTATTTTATTACTTACTCACTCACACACTGGTGAAGTTTAGTAAAGCCTGTGTACGGCTGTATCCTTAGTAACATTTAACTTAGCTCGAATCAGTTTCAGTTAATGGTTTACTAAGAATGAGGCATGTGGATCTTGTATAAATATTTTGTTTATATATTTTCAGAGAAAAGCCAAGCAAGCTAACGAAAGGGACTTCCGGTACCAGGTGAGATTCGTTCCTCCTATTACTTTATTTTGGTCCTTTGAACCGGATCAATACATATCACCAGCATCGTGCCTTACGCGTTTGTTGTCCACCAAGTATTAGGTGATCAATACCTATTATCTTGCCGCTAACTGTAGGTACACTTTTGGAAAAATGGAGCTCACAAGTGTAGCTCGGCTCGATATAGTAACATTAATAACGATCATGTTTTGATCAGGCGATAATGCGCAACTTGGTGCGGCGCTACGTGACGGTGCAGCAGCGGCGCGCGGAGTGCGGCGGCGTGACGGAGGACGACGTGAACGAGATCAAGCAGGACGTGTCGGCCTTCCGCTGCGAGCTGGTCGAGATCCTGCGCAACTCCGGCATGAACACCTCCACCGCCAACGCCGGTGCGCCCGGTAAACCGCTAACCGCCGCCCAGTAACACTCTAACGCCTCGTTCATGAGTAGAGTGTGGCTTAACAGCATCCGATATAACTCATCGATCATCCTAATAGACGCGGGTGAAGAGGGTGGACACAAGGATAAGTCGCTTTCATCTTAGCCCTGACAGGGTATCCGATATCTTCAAAATATAACAGACCTCTTTATACTCTTCAATATTGTTGTGCCCAACAGGGTTTACGAGGACCTTTAGGTATAGATCTATGAGTTATCTCCGTGTACCATGTACAGTAGGAGTCAAGTCTCCTTGAAGGAATCCAGTTCGTCGAGCTGTTCTAATTTGACAATCATTCAGATGAGGGTGTTTCGTCATCCTATTACCAGGAGTGCAGATCCTGTCAGGGTCTGCTCTAAACTGGCTGGCCTACGGTCAAACAGATGTTAATTGAAACGTGTGCAGTAAAGGCGATGAATCCTCGTGTAAATCTGGCAGGGCCCGCCGGCAGCGCTCTCTTCGTCCGAGTCCTGACTGTCACGGTTCACAGGTGGCGGCGGCGGCAAGAAGAACCGGCAGAAGGAGCGGCGGCTGATGAAGGGGTTCAACATCGCGCCGGGCGGGTCGCTGGCGCCGGTGGACGAGTTCCTGGCGTCGCTGCACCACGAGCACGGCGCGCACGGCTCGTCGCTGACGGCGCTGCTGGGCGGGCGCCTGCGCGCCAGCCAGTCCAGCCTGTCGGACGGCGCGCCGCCGGCGCCGGGCGCGCGCCGCAAGCCGGCCGCGCACAAGCGCCGCTGGGGCACCATCATCGAGGCCGCCCGCGCCGCGCGCGTCTCGCGCCTCATCGGCCGCTCGCGCTCCGAGGACTCCGTCTGCGACCACAACCGGCAGTCGCCCAGGTCGGTACCTGCTGCTCTCTTTGTATTATCATTCTGAACAGTAGGTACGATAGATACCTTTTTACCCTCGATTACAATGGTTTCTGACGAATTATCCAACGTCGGTAACTCGGTTGGTTTTCCCTAATTCTAACTAGAACTAGTTCTTCTTGCACTAGCACTGTTTATATTTAGTTAAATCTCTATTACTATACTAGAGCGCAGCATCTGTCAAAGCTTCAATGCCCCAGAGATCGGTCATGAATTCAGAGTGTTGAAAAGTAATCTTTATGATATTTAGTTTGGATTCCTACATAAGGTTACATATGATTAGATGACAGTAAATCAAGAGCATGAATAACTGGGATCATTTTGTTCTGTTCCCATCCGCACTCTATTTCCAATAAATGGGACTACTTGTTGCGCTGACCGCTCGTTGTGAGCTCGAAGCCGGCGTTCAAACACTCCCACTAACCGTCCCGTACACCTCCTGCATGGCTGACTGTCCGTTTCGTTGCAGCGTGGGTTGGTAAGTGTGTTTCTGTGCAGTGGCAGCGAGCGGTCGGACTCGGGCAGCGACTCGCAGCGCAGCCCCGAGCGCCGGCCCGGCCCGCTGCACCCGCTGACGGCGCTGGCCGCGCTCAAGCGCAAGCGCAAGAAGTTCTCCGACTCCCGCCGCGCCGCCGACGAACGGGTAGGTAACACATTAAATCTAACAGCTTCAATTTACCAGATTAAACTAATAAAGAAGTTGATGCTTCAGGATAAATACTGGTCAGAGTACGAGTAGAGTATCTGATAGTATAGGAAAAAAACACCAAGATAAGTTACTTGCACACATAAGGGCACAAAAATGTAATTCCAGTATTACATTTTCAGTTAAACGCCAATTTTAAATGTATTTTTGGAGTTAAACGTTTTCCAAACTTCTAAGATTTGAGTCTGGCGGCGATCACGTTGTGACTGCTGATTTGATGATTCAAAATGAAAAACCTGTAGTTTTCCTAATGGACAATAGTTCCTAAAAAGTCTTTCGGATATTGTGGCAGGAGCGGCCGGCGGCGGAAGCGCTGCAGCGCGCCAGCTCGGTGCCTGCGCGCGCGCCGCCCGTGCCGCCGCCGCGCGCGCTTCCGGTCGTGTCGCCCTCCACCACGGCCGAGAGCGTGGCGGCGCGCGGCGGCAGCCGGGAGCCGCTGCTGGCCAGCCTCGACGACGACGCGCAGAAGGTCAGTGCCCAGCGTCGATGAGAGAGCTCGGTGCCTGCGCGCGCGCCGCCCGTCGTGTCGCCCTCCACCACGGCCGAGAGCGTGGCGGCGCGCGGCGGCAGCCGGGAGCCGCTGCTGGCCAGCCTCGACGACGACGCGCAGAAGGTCAGTGCCCAGCTTCGATGAGAGAGCTCGGTGCCTGCGCGCGCGCCGCCCGTCGTGTCGCCCTCCACCACGGCCGAGAGCGTGGCGGCGCGCGGCGGCAGCCGGGAGCCGCTGCTGGCCAGCCTCGACGACGACGCGCAGAAGGTCAGTGCCCAGCTTCGATGAGAGAGCTCGGTGCCTGCGCGCGCGCCGCCCGTCGTGTCGCCCTCCACCACGGCCGAGAGCGTGGCGGCGCGCGGCGGCAGCCGGGAGCCGCTGCTGGCCAGCCTCGACGACGACGCGCAGAAGGTCAGTGCCCAGCTTCGATGAGAGAGCTCGGTGCCTGCGCGCGCGCCGCCCGTCGTGTCGCCCTCCACCACGGCCGAGAGCGTGGCGGCGCGCGGCGGCAGCCGGGAGCCGCTGCTGGCCAGCCTCGACGACGACGCGCAGAAGGTCAGTGCCCAGCTTCGATGAGAGAGCTCGGTGCCTGCGCGCGCGCCGCCCGTCGTGTCGCCCTCCACCACGGCCGAGAGCGTGGCGGCGCGCGGCGGCAGCCGGGAGCCGCTGCTGGCCAGCCTCGACGACGACGCGCAGAAGGTCAGTGCCCAGCTTCGATGAGAGAGCTCGGTGCCTGCGCGCGCGCCGCCCGTCGTGTCGCCCTCCACCACGGCCGAGAGCGTGGCGGCGCGCGGCGGCAGCCGGGAGCCGCTGCTGGCCAGCCTCGACGACGACGCGCAGAAGGTCAGTGCCCAGCTTCGATGAGAGAGCTCGGTGCCTGCGCGCGCGCCGCCCGTCGTGTCGCCCTCCACCACGGCCGAGAGCGTGGCGGCGCGCGGCGGCAGCCGGGAGCCGCTGCTGGCCAGCCTCGACGACGACGCGCAGAAGGTCAGTGCCCAGCTTCGATGAGAGAGCTCGGTGCCTGCGCGCGCGCCGCCCGTCGTGTCGCCCTCCACCACGGCCGAGAGCGTGGCGGCGCGCGGCGGCAGCCGGGAGCCGCTGCTGGCCAGCCTCGACGACGACGCGCAGAAGGTCAGTGCCCAGCTTCGATGAGAGAGCTCGGTGCCTGCGCGCGCGCCGCCCGTCGTGTCGCCCTCCACCACGGCCGAGAGCGTGGCGGCGCGCGGCGGCAGCCGGGAGCCGCTGCTGGCCAGCCTCGACGACGACGCGCAGAAGGTCAGTGCCCAGCTTCGATGAGAGAGCTCGGTGCCTGCGCGCGCGCCGCCCGTCGTGTCGCCCTCCACCACGGCCGAGAGCGTGGCGGCGCGCGGCGGCAGCCGGGAGCCGCTGCTGGCCAGCCTCGACGACGACGCGCAGAAGGTCAGTGCCCAGCTTCGATGAGAGAGCTCGGTGCCTGCGCGCGCGCCGCCCGTCGTGTCGCCCTCCACCACGGCCGAGAGCGTGGCGGCGCGCGGCGGCAGCCGGGAGCCGCTGCTGGCCAGCCTCGACGACGACGCGCAGAAGGTCAGTGCCCAGCTTCGATGAGAGAGCTCGGTGCCTGCGCGCGCGCCGCCCGTCGTGTCGCCCTCCACCACGGCCGAGAGCGTGGCGGCGCGCGGCGGCAGCCGGGAGCCGCTGCTGGCCAGCCTCGACGACGACGCGCAGAAGGTCAGTGCCCAGCTTCGATGAGAGAGCTCGGTGCATTGTCACGTTTGGTTGCTCTCTGACATTGGAAGCACCTGTACCTACGGCAGCCCCGGTAATTCCTACTCGTTAGTTTTCCAGTTGCTAGTGTCGCTACACATCCGTTTAGAGGTACTTAATAGAAGCGGAAGTAACGTAGACTGAACATTTTGGTTGTCTTTCCAGCAGGAAGCATGCGCCTGCGACAGCACTCGCGGCGGCGCGAAGGGCGCGAGTGCGGGCGCGGCTTGCGGGCGCTGCGCGGCGCTGGCCAAGCTCGCCGGCGTCACGCCGCTGCACGGCCACGCGCCGCACCACTCCGCCGGCTGGCTCTAGCGCGCCCCTCAGGCGGACCTTCCGAGATCTCAACACTGGCATGCAACGAGACATGCTTCCATTGACGCTTATAAGGCCATAGTGAAGAACTCGTCCGACTCACTACGGAGTTCCTGCACCAAATATATAATGAGTTAAGGAGTACCTAATCAAATAACCTCATTACAGAAATCAAATCGACCCGTTGAATTTACTCACTAACATAATCATATTTAGATAATGATAATGCATTAAAAATCACAACGAGAAAATAGTACCTCCTAATGAAGATGACCAAATACTTAATTTTCGACTGATGTTTTCGCGCACCTGAACCCGAGTTCATTGCAATTACTTAGAAAAATACTCTAAAATAAGAGGCCTAAATAAAACGAAGTAGAGATATCATATCGGTAAACCCCACGGTTGAGAATAGCATCATGAGCTCGCAACAATTCAGAAAGAGCTCTAAGAGAGTGACAGACATTAAGAATGGAAGCACTCGCAAAGCCGCAAGAGATTCTGATTGAGGGGGTTGATGTAGTTTTACTTAATTAGGTAATGTAAGTAGATATAGTTAGAAACGTGAAACGAGCTATGCACAACGGGAGTCACAGAGCGAACAGTTGAACGTAGCGAGCTAGACCAACTAACAGTGGCGCGATGTTGGCAGTATATTTGACCGTAGCTGTGCTTTTCGGTCGATGTTCAGATGTTTGCTTGATCCCACGAATTGAGATGGCCGTCCAAAAGGAGTCGATGCGGCTCTCCCGTCATGGTTAAACGTTGTGCCGGCGCCGCCCCCGCTCGTGATCACGCCAACAATGTTCACAAGCATCGATATACATACATTTACAACATAGGCATAGCAAACTTCCCTAACTTTAACCATGACATAACGTTACCTAATATCAAACACCAATTAGGCTAAGTAGGTACAAATAAAATTATAATAATATAACTAGTCTAATGAAATAAAGGCAACTATTTATTTATACACGTACGAGTTGCAGTTTATATTACTACTAAGCCTAGTCAGTTAAGTCATAAATACAATGATGTGTTCCAGAAAGTTTTCCAGTAATCATTTATATTGTATCGGTCGGCGCACACTCTCTAAATATAAGTAACGAACAAGTTGAAGCAGGGATTTTTAAGTGAAATGTTTTATCCAGTTTTATGTGCGTATTTACACCGGACGGCTCTGAGCCCTGCGTTTGCGAGTAGGTAAACTATGCTAAGCTAGGTAGGGTAGGACGGGTAAACACCAATTGGTATGGTTTCAAGCTGCTGTAATATTTGAGATTAGATGAATGTTCCACTGATCTGAGATGTCTCAATAACTATACCTATAGGCGGGATTATTTGCTTGCTGGTGGCAAGTATTGTCAGCAGCGCCCCCACCAACAATACGCACTCAAAGGAATCCTAAAACCTCCTAAACAGCATAGGGTATTACCATAAGAATAAACAATAACTACACGTAGAAGCGAATAGTAGCCCCAAATGCCGCGCTTTTAATACCTACTTCCCCCTTGACCCCGTTACGCCCCTCTGTCTTCCTCGCCCAAAGTCAAGGCTGTCACTTGTGAAATATTTTAATCGGTTTATGGATGTGTTATACAAGTTTAATCACGAAATGTTATTTATGTTTTCCTTCAATGTGGAAACATAGTTGCAAAATGAGTTTTTTACATTTACGTTAAATTAGGTAATTGTATTTTTGATGATATTAAGATTATCTCTAGAAAATTTAATGGCTTATGTGGCTATTAATCATCTGTAAAACACAGAAACGAGTCTATAAATAAACAACCTTTTAAGCTCAATAAGTTTTAAGTATTAAATTTTTATTAAGTTGAAAAAGCTTTATTACAAAATACTATTCTTATCTATTAATTCGTTTTTAATGTTTCCGATTTTTCATCTTCAACATCTAGGGGATGTACTATTTAACAAATAAAACTCCTTCATTCAATCAATTACCTATTTCTAATTATTTTGACGTAAATAGTCGTTCACTTTTTAAAACACTATCTTAGTTCAACCATAAACACTAAAATCAACACGAATACGAAAACCAATTCAAGACACAATAACAATATCTTGGTTAATACATATATATTCCGTCTGTGACGCCCCTGACTGACTAGGCACCTCAGGTGTCGCCGGGCGGTAGGTATTTAACGCGCCGAGCGCGCGTCTGGACCCGGGAGTTTCGCTTCTACGTGTAGTTATTGTTTATTCTTATGGTATTACTGCGTACGGTTGGTGTGGGCACTGGAAGCGGCCCGCATTTTCCCTACACTGTACGATGAATGTAAGTAGCACCGGCACTCGCTCGCTGTGTACCGATAGGCACCTAACTTTTTACGTAGCTGAATATATTCCCCGTGTAAGGGACATTTTTAAACCAGTAGGAGATTTGAAATATTGTATGTATAAGTGTTTAGATGCGTCATAATGGCAGTCAGATACACATTGTAGGCCGGGAGTCCGCTGCAAAGTAATCTACCTATCTAAAAAGGCAACAGTTCTGTTTTACAGGGAAGTTACTTGCATCCTTGACTTTGCTTGACACACGAAAAATACATACACAACCAAAAAAAAAAACAAGTAATGTGGGTGGACTAAAACAATCCTTAGTGAGTATATTTGTCCTTTTCTGTAATTGGAGACTTTGCAGCGAGCTCGCGGATCATTACTCTATAAGGCCGAAGCACGCCGAGCGGCGGAAGCCCTGGTGATGCCGCTACGACATCGCCCGACGGAACATATCGCCGAGCGTGTCGTAATTTGTGATCTGCTGGATACGTCTATCTAGTGAACCAGAGGCCTTCACAGTTTAGTTGTTCACCGCGCCACAGCGCCGGTACATAATCGATTATATTTTATAAAGAGTTGTTATTTATTTATACATTATATTTGTATATAACGGTGCGAAGTCTAATAAAATAAGCACTATGCATTATGTTGTTTTATTTGTCAATCAATTCGTTTTACAATCATATCCATACCTGGAAAAGTGTAGGCCCTAATTATATGCCTTGAGGCAATCCTTTGTCTTGGTGCTGTTTTTTGGAAGAAAAATTATTTTGCAAAAAGGAGAAGGGTATTAAATTAAACAATGAGTCCATAAATTATGTATATTTATTGCAAATAATCTATTAACATGACTCAATTGATTTAAAATGTCCTTTACATTGTCAAAAGCTTTTTACAGGTCACTTAAATTTAAAACCTAACGTTTGATGGTGAGATGGCATAAGGAAGAGAATCGTGACCGTAACAATAACGGCAGGTTGCTATTGAGTCACAATGTTAAATATTTGGTAACATTAATCACAGTGTAAATACCTAAAGTAAAACTCTTTATCAAGCATTTCTCTAGCCACCACAATTTATTTTAATCCATCACAGACACACGTACGCGGCGTTATTATGACACAGGAAAAACATTGGTAGCATACTTTAGGAATAAGTGCTATGGCCGGTACCCCCTGTTTACGCCCCTGGTTAATTTTTGTAGTCATATGTCAATATCGCATAATTTGTTTAAGCCGAATTGTATTTGTGGAGAAACTGTTCTCGCATAATTTGATATCGCCGAATTCTATCACGCATATCTAATTATAGCCGAATTGGTTTTACGCATATTTTCTGAATTCCGAATAGGAATTTGGCAGAAAATTACTTACGCATAAATTAGTTTCGCAGAAAGTTATTTCGCAAAATTAATAAATTAACGTAATAAACCTAATAATGACCTAAGCGAGAAGAGTCGCCTTATGTCCCGCTTCCTGAGGCAGTGTCGACGGGGCTCCGCTTCGCGGAGCCCCTATACCGCGTAGTTTGGCGCTTCACGCCTGGACCCAACTCTAACCTAACCTAAACCTATTTTTTTCAAATTGAATTAATTATTTAATATTTTTGTTTTGGATTTTTGGACATAAATTCGGACAGGACTTCGGGCTATCAAAATTCTGCTAAATTACAGATATGTTAAACAAATTTATGCATAATGAAATTCTGCCATGTCAATATTATGCTAACATACTATTCGGGTAAACAACCATTCGGATAATATAGATTAATGCCAAATAAAATTTCGGCAAGTCTAAGATTCGGCGTGAATAAATTATGCGAAACTTGTAATGCCTAATACGTTTCGGACATTAAAAATTATGCCATATAGATGGCACCCACTATGACCAAAGTCAACGTTTTATTTGCAGTTGGAGCCATCTAAGTGTTGGATTTGAACTTGCAATGATGGTTCATACATAAAAGTGTAAATAAAGGGAGCTGTATAGATTGGGAATGCAGAATATGAAATCGTACCAGTTGCCAGCATAAAATGTATGACAATTATTGACTGTCGAGTTTCTTGCGGCGCTTTTACTCAGCAGTGGTCTCCTCTTGGGTAGCGCTGGTAGCTTCTGTCATGGGATAGTGCCCGTGCAGCCTACTTACTCGATAAACATCTTTATCTTGATCTTGGTAGTCCTACCATCGATTCATTGTAACCGTACTTTGAGAGCAATGTACGTATCTAGAGGAATGAAATATTTTTTAGGCGTATGAGTTTGTGTAGGATCCGTCCGGAAACCTACCACAATTTTACCAGTTAACCCGCATTGTGTTCCAGTGTATCACTGGCGCTAGAGGCTGCAAGTCTCAAGGGTTACTAATTTTACTATTCCTGCAGAAGCGGTATTGCGTTGCCCTAAAAAAACACGCTGCTTTGTGCTACGTTTTTTGTTCTACATTCTCAATCTCAGTGATATTAATTATACCTAAACGGTATGTGATTAAAAGAGGCACGTTGCATACTTACACTTTTCTACCTTCTTCGTATTATCAATTGATTCGTTACTTTTTCTTGTTCCGAAGTCGTTTACAACGTTTGAGGTTCATGCTCTTTTTTTTTAGGAACAGTAACTTGATGTAAGTTAGGAACAAATATATGATTTCTACTTTCATTTAAAACATGATTAAATCTAATCACCATGTTACTCAAGTCTAGGTTTCGGGTTGGCCGTAGTTGAGGTCTGCTTTTGAACGTCCCGGTAAGTTTGTCACGTCAGTAAAATTTAGTACCACGACCGTCTAAAGTGCCCTTTATAAATTAAGCGTCGGTGATGCCGAAATCCAACTGGAGCGAATCGGCAATAGAGGAAAGTTGCGTTTTCTCGTCTGACACAAGCCGAGCCTACATTTTCTCGGGCCCGTCGAGCCTCGGTAGTCAGTCGGGAGGAGGACGACCCGACCCGAACCGGGCTCGCTCGATGACTACGACTCGAACTCTTTCATCGCAGGAGGAAACCTGTCATTATAATGTCATCGCACCGTCATCTCCTCGCCCTTTTTTTATTTCTTCCGGGTCAGCCGAGGTCGTTTTGTTTTTTTCCACACATTTCTCCCGGCCATTATCTGATAGGGCGGGAGCGGCCCTCCTTTTTTTTCTCATATCATTTATCACACAATCTCCCCTCCACCGTGCGAAGGGTAACAGCGGGGCGGGACGTACAATAGCTACACTTTAGTTTCAGGACACGTACAAATACCGACGCGGAATCGTTAAGATCTAAGAATAAGGACATAAAGCATAGAAACCGGACTATAAGACGTACTTTGCGTCAGCTATCTTTCTCTACTTTTTAGATTACGTATTACATGAGAAAAAATTAAACAAAAAGTAGGCTGTTTTTCTTCTTTAACTGTCATCGTCACAAGGTTTTACACAGCGACTTCTTTGTCCTTCCTATAGGAAGGATTCGTCTTTCCTCGTCTAGAGGTCCAAATACTATTTGATGCTTATCCAAATCACACCTCACTTGTGACGATGTACCAAATAACGAAAGAACAGCTATAGATTCATCTCTTTCCAACTACTATGAAAACCATAAGTAAAAAGAAGTGAACCATAATGTATTTTCTGCTCATTTAGTACGGTTTCTATGCCTTTAGTCCTCGTTCTTCGGTTAAGACGGTCGAAAAAGTGAAAGCGTCAGCGGCGATCTCTCGGCGGTAGGTCGCGCCGCTCAGAGCTTGTGCGGGTCGAGCGGCACGTAGTCGGGCTGGCGCGGCGCGCGCACGGCCAGGCGCAGGCGGCCGGCCGCGGCCGTCACGAGCACGGCGGCCCCGCGGGCCAGCGCGCCGCGCTCCGCCGCCAGCGCCAGCTGGTTCACGAGCCGCCGCTCCACCTCGTGCTTGATGGAGCGCGCGCCGTAGTGCACGTCGTACCTGCGGCGAGACGGACCCGTTAGCGGCGGCCGCCTCCCCGGCCGCGGCCGGCGCCGGCATGCTCACCCGTCGGCCAGCGCGCCCAGCACGCCGCCCTCCCAGCGCAGCTCGATGCTGTGGCGCGCGCGCGCCTGCTCCGCCCACCGCGCCAGCTCCAGTTGGACCAGCGTGAGCAGCTCTTGGCGCGAAAACGGCAGGAAGTATCTGTAACGCGAACGTCGTCGTCGATCGGATCGTTCGCGTAAAAAGGACCCGACCGAACAGAACCGTTCGAGTGCGAGTCGGACTGGAGCACCGAGGGCTCCGCACGGGTTATTATCAAAATTCCCTTTTCGCCAAATGACAATATAGCTCAAACGTCTGGATTGTGTAATGTCTTCGTTGCTATATAGACATGAACGCTAAATGTATCTTTAGCAAAACGTCTGGATCTTAGAATGTTACAATTTAAAATACACTAGTAGCGAAACGTCTTTATCTTAGAATGTCTTTATTACTTAATAGACATGAAAGCTAAATGGCCCGGTAGCGAAACGTTTGTATCTCAAAATGTCTTAATTACTAAATAGACATGAACGCCAAATAACCCGTTAGCTAAACGTCTGGATCTTAAAATGGCAATTGTTGATATGACACTCGATAATTCAAACTTCTAATTATACGGACTATTTTAATTTCCAGACGTTTTGCTAATAACTCCTTCTATGTTCATGTCAATCAACTAATTTTACTTTCGGTTAATTAGGTAGGTATTCTAATCACACGGACTATTTATATTTCCTAACGTTTAGCTACTTGCTCATTTCAATTCTGTGACGTCCTGCTAAATTGACACTTTGCTGACTGAGTATTCTACTTTCATGTCATTCAGCTGAATTGACTCTTTGCTGACTGTGTATTTTACTGTTATGTCATCTAGCTGAAATGGTCCTTTGGCGAAAAGGGAATTTTGAGAGTAACCCCTCCGCACCTACGTCGTATTTGTACAAAATATTAGAAATCCAATCAAATCCTGCCGCTGATGGGGCTTCCGAAGTATGAAGACAGTAAATACTATCTTCTGACAGTAAATACTGTCTTCTGACAGTAAGTACTGTCTGTACTCTAAACGTAAAGAGAGTCCCAACTTTAGAACTAATATTACCCTGTGTCTTTATCTTTTTTCTGCAAACCCACGTTTTTTTTAATTTAGGAAACAACAATCATACAAAATAATATAACAATGCTTACGCTAAGACCAAAACAGAGCAAAAATTAATACAGTTTTCTACTAATTATGATTTAAAATATACACGGTTTAAAAAACTATTTAAAATAACACAGTTTTTTTTTACTAAACTGAAAAGAAAGTTATAGTTATTAAAAACTTAATACAAATAAACGTGTTAGAGCAATTCTTTTATTATTCCATAAATACAGTCTATACAATTCTTCAAGATTTTTATCGTCAATTGTTTCCGAAATAAAGGAGGAGGGGAGAAAACGGTACGTATTTTTCGCATCTTTCGTTAATTACCCAAATATCTCATAATCAATTTAGAAAAAGGGGTCTTGACAGACAGACGGACAAACCAACAACAAAGTCCTAAGGGTTCCGTGTTTGAGTATTGAGTGCGGAACCCTAACAAACGTCAAGCAATGAACGATGTCTTACACGATCTCGTTGATCCGGCCGAGGAACTCGTCGCGGCAGAAGTGGTGCTTGAGGATGGGGCGCACCACGCTGTCCTTGAAGTGCCGCGACACCTCCAGCGACTCGCCCTCCCCCGCCTGCGTCTCGTCGCTGGCTGCGCCACACCATCAGATTATACTATACTCTATTTACTTTAACGATCTAGTATAGGCTTCTTTCGCTCGCACAGCGTCATGACAAGGACAAAAGATATAGACAGGTAACCAAGTGGGTGGCAACGAACGATAATCTTCTTAGGACTCGTTCACAATGGTATTTGAAAATAAAAGATTAAGGAGACATCATTCCATTTCACTAGCAAAGTCACGGTAAGCGATAAACAATAAGTCACGAGAAGGGAAAACAAAACTTTACTGTTTAAATTGCATGATTCTGTTTTATATTTTGTGTGCATCAGCGATGTATAACCATGTATGTGTGTGAGAAATATATTATTTTATCTATGTATCTATGTATCTACAGGGTGAAATCGTTAAGTTTAGCCCGGCGATTATTCCGTAAATATAACAGATATCAGAACACTTTAAAATGATATCGAAAGTGCCTACATGAGTAAAATCACATCAATAACTTTTTAAAATAAAAGTAGTAATATTACAAATATTACGTTTAAACGCTCCCATACATTTAATACGACGTTCCTAGAGGCTGTAATTTCCCTACCGTAAGAGATAGGTACCTAATAGTAGTTTATGCAACTGATGCATAATGAGAGGCCTAATTATGTACAGTTGCATACACTACTCTATCTACACACATAATCAGAAGTACTCTAAGGGCCGTGTTAATAAACTCATCTTGGTTGAGATGCCAATCACAAGACACGTCAAAAATGACAGCTTTCTATGGGTTGACGTTTACTTTGACGTCTCTCGAGATGGGCATCTTAGTCAAGATGAGTTTATTAATAGGGCCATAGGATGGGTTCAGAAGCCGACGACTTGACGACAAAAATGGCAGCAAAACTAACTTGTGCTGTGTCAGTGTCACGAATATGAAGGGTTTTTTTAAAATCATAGACAAACGAATGAAATGCCAATTCTCATGTCACTCGAGTTCAAATTTCGTGCAATATATTAAAAAAACATACTGAATTGACGTTTCGTATCGATAACTGTTTTAATATCTATGGATACTAGAATAGAGACCCTCTTAAGTTTTGACAGCTGTTCCAAATTTGCATGATATGCACGTAGATAAAACTGTTAAGATTCATAACTTAAAATTCAAATTCAAAACATTTATTTGACAAAAACACAGTACAACACAACAAACATGGTAAAAAAAAAGAAGAAACAAGATAAAGGAGAAAAAGAATCGGTGCACTGTAGTGTGAAGTCAAATAGGACTCAGCTCAGCATGTGCTGCAGCTCGAGCCACAGCGCTGGTTTCCAGCTGAACCCTGGTGATCACCTATTCGTAGCTGAACGCGAACGCGTGATGAGATAAAAATGTGTATAAATAAATATAGTGAATGTAATGTATATTATTGGTGCAAGAACAATAAATAAATATATCTACATATTATGACAACCAAAATAACATGTGATGAAATTATTATTTGTAAACGAATAAAATATAAAATTACAGCACTATCGAAACTATCGCAAAAAATAAAAAATACACGAATAAACTGTAATAAATAAAACAATTCATGAATCATAAGATAATGGTGAAATGACTAGACCTTTAAACTGAAGCCTCTCAACGAAAGGCGCGTACTAAATGTATGGGCGTGTTTGAAGTTAATATGTGGGATATTTCTGGTTTTATTTAAAAAAAACGAATTGATGTGATTTTATTCATGGGGTAACGTACTTTCGATACCAGTTTAAAGTTTTCTGATAGCTGTTATATTTACGGAATAATCGCCTGGCTACACTTAACGATTACACCCTCTGTGTATGTATAGTGGGTGGTACCGATCTGCGCGTTGACGGCGGGCACCTTCGCGCTGGCGCGCTTGGCGGCGCGCGCCTCGGCCTCGCGCCGCAGCTGCAGCCCGTACTGCGCGATCTCGTCGGCCGCCAGGTTGGACGTCATCACGAACACCGCGTTCTTGCACTCGATCAGCTTGCCCTTGCCGTCCGTCAGGCGGCCCTGCACACCGGCACCTTATCGCTCTCATCACTGCGGCTTTAACATTGATTTAACATTTTCGGGGTAATTTGGCGTCACTATGTTCCTACAAGATGAAAGTACTTACGCGGTCGTAGGACTTTGCGTAGAGTCTATCTGGATCGCTATCGCCATCTTACTCTTTAACCGACCATTTAATCGCAGCGTTAGCATTGTTGTGTTCCGGTGGGGATAAGGTTTCCTCATGGTGACCGCAGCGACGCTATGTTAGGGCGTCGACCTCTTTATTATAGTGGAGGCAAAGCTAGGAGCCGGCTGATCAGAAAGTTATCTTAGCCGCCCATGTGCATATTTGTCTTTTGACGGTGTACAAAACTGCCGGGCGAAGTTTCGCGAAGAACGCCCTGTGCGTAGAGAGAGAGGTAGAGACTGCCATCCATTTAAGCGGGTGGAATGAAAAGGTAGTTAGCAGTTTGCGAGTAGTATGGTGAGCTACAAACCTCATCAAAGAGCTGCAGCAGCACGGTGAGCACGTCGGGGTGCGCCTTGTCGACCTCGTCGAACAGCACGACGGCGTCGGCGCGCCGCGCCAGCGCGCGCGTCAGCTGCCCGCCCTCCTCGTGGCCCACGTACCCGGGCGGCGCGCCGATCAGCTTCGCCACCTCGTGCTTCTCCTGGTACTCCGACATGTCCAGGCGGATGAACGCGGCCGGGTCGTCGCGGTGCATGTACCTGGAATGAGCCGGTGGACCTTCAGGGCCTAGGTTGTCACGTCCGTCCGGGGCGTTACCACCATCTTACCTATGTTTAGTAGTAAATGAGAAGACAAAGGGTAAAATAAAATAAAAAAACACGACTGCTGTTTAAAAACAAGCTGAAAAAAGATAGAAATAAATTTTTCACCACACTTGCCTTAAATAGTGTCCTAACATGCTAGAAAAATCGACCGTAAATCCAAAATAATACCCGCGGGCCTTTTTTTTACCATTACGCCCTATCGTGGGCAATAGCTTTTTTTTAAAATATAATACGTGGACTCAAACTATCATAATACGTCAGGACCCCAATTCTTGTGCCATTCGATATGAAGTTTCATTCGAGAGGAAATGTCAGTTGCATACAATTTTCTAAAAATGTCGCATATAAACTATTGATCTCGACTGTCACTAGAATCGGACTCCTGAACACGTTTGACATTATCTGTGGTAAGTCATAGACAATGATGTAGTCTGCCGCTAATTTATAAATACTGATTATAAACTGTGTGATTCCAAAATAATAATTAAAAGGGTGTCTTTGTGCACATATTAAAATTTATATATCAATAAAATACATGTCGTCATCAGAAGAAAGGGATAATGCGACTCCAACGGACATCGCCAAGGCGGCTAAAATTATTAGTGAGAATCGTAAGTTAAAAATATGATCTTTTGTCTGATTTTATTTAATTTCCTCGCAAATGTGATGAAAAACATTGTATGTTACATGGGTGGCAAAGGAAATACAAAGCTCGAGTCATTAAAGCCCTCAGCCTTCGGCTTCGGGCTTCTAACAGATTCTCGTTTGTATTTCTGTCTTTACCACCCTTAATACACAATGTACTATTAGATATGGTAGTAACTTTAATAAATGTAAACTAGAATATAAGTGTACTATCGCGATCGTTAATTTGTGACCCATTTCAAGAAAAATAGGCTTGAAGTCGTCAATGTCATTAGAGATGCCAAATCATTTGTAACTTATAGGAAACTCATCCTTATTGTTGTAGAATGTCAGAATGACTTTGGACCTAAGGTGGGTCCCAAATTAAAGTTCGTAACTGTACAGTCACAGTCATAAACATGTTTACACATTTTCTCTATATTTCAATGACATAAGGCGAAAAAGTTTATAGAGGTTTATGACCGTGAATGTATCTATCTACACACTCTCATATTTTTATATATATATATATATTTTATTTCGATTGCAATCGGGGGACCTCTCGTTTCAAGGTGAGTGAAGTGAAAAGGTCCCCCGACCGAAGGTAGATAAAGGTCCCCCGACTGCAATCGAAATAAATATATATATATATAAAAAGACGAGAGTGTGTAGATACATTCATGGATCTTTCATAGCGATGTTTATATTATAGTATCTTGTTTTTTCAGTATTCGTTAAATGTTTAGGTAATGACAATTCACAATACAAGTAATTCTTAATTTTCACGGTCTTTATTTAATTCATGGTATGTATTGTAAACTATCGCTATGAAAGACCCTTTCGATTTTCATCTTAAAATACGGCATGTTATTTCTGTCATATTTGACCTGTTCGATTCCCGGTTAAGTGAGGCCATTTTTCGAAAATCCATAAATGCAGTATTTATTATTTTCTAAAATAAAAGTAAGTCACCATTGCGTAAAATTTGTTATTTCCAATATTTAAGGTAGCTGCGGTACATTTCCCGTGACGGGTCAAAACAAAGTTAAATGATAATTGATAGTATTCATAGCCTTCCGTTATTTTGATTGTGTTTGTTATTTAGAGATAATTGAACCATATCGGTAACCCTTTCGATCTGCATCATAAAATACGGGATGTTATTTTACCGCATTTGACCGACCGGTTCGAGTTCCGGTTGAGACAGACGATTTTTCAAAAATCCATAAATGCAGAGTTTATAGTCTTTAAAAATAAAGGAAAGTCTCCTTTACACATAATGTACTATTTCTAATATTTAAGGTAGTTGCCTTCCATGTGGCATTCGAACTTTCCACCCTGTATAGCTGCCAGGAAAAACTACAATAGGGCGATGTAGAACATTTCGTGTTTCCTCTCCAAAGGTACAATTAAACATATGAGTATCATATATTTCTATGATTGACTTTCAAAGTGCTTTCTTTTGATACTACACTCAATAGGTACGGATGCCATTTGCTTTATGTGCGTTTTAATTTTTTATTTTAGAAAATCTCTTTCTACCAAAATAAGCTTTAAACACATAAGTTGTATATATATTTTTTCTCAAAAATGTCTGGAAATGTTGACATTACTATCTGCATATAGAGACGCGAAGGACATAGTTTACTGACAGATCTCAAATTAAAAAAAAAAAACATTGCGTGCTCGCTACACAAGCCCGCAATGTTGCATACAAATTTCATTACTATCTAGCTTGTAACTTTTTAAAAAGTGAAAAAGCCCATAATAAAATGAAGGCACAAGTCTTATACATCCAAATTTTATTCGAAACATAACTTTTTTATCTGTGTCTGGAATAGCTTATGTTTTTTTAAAAAACAAATTTTGCGATTCTCCTTGTCATAAACAAAAGGCGGTAAAGAGTGATGGTTTTTTCACATGAAGTTTGTTTGTATGCAATTTAAAAATTGAGTTCAAGCGATGAAGATTTTACTCCAACACAAAAGAAAACTTGCGATTTTTGAGGAAAGCACTATATTTGCCTCGGCAGGAACAGCAATTGCGGGCTTCGTATTTTTAAACGGACTCGCAAGCTCGTCCGTTTAAAACAATACTCGGCCCGCAATTGCCTACTTCCATGCCTAGGCAATAATGTACTATTGTAATCGTCTTTTAAAACCCTTTATTTTGATACCCCACTTTATAAGTTTGTAATAAAAAAATATCTTTCGGCCCCGCAATATGGAGTATATAGTCCGCCATTTTGTTTTTATTTTTACATCACATAGCCTATGTTACTTGGGATGACGTAAGGATTCTAACGATACCTCACACATCTAAATCGGTCAAGGGATTTAGAAGTCATAGTGGAATAAATAAACTCACATACATACATACAAACAAACATGAACCCTGAAAACATTACACTCCTTTTTTGGGGCAGTCGTGTAATAACGGCATGCCATGCACCTTATGGCTAGGCTTCAGAGCCTACAGGTAACCTGTATGCTCGTTTGCCTCGTCTATGTAAAAATGACCTTTTTTATAATCTTTAGCCACTTCACCTAATTAAAATACATATAGTAAGCAGTAGTGTTGAGAGCCACATTCTCACCTGGCAAGTTGTTTGGCGAGCTCAGTCTTCCCGATGCCAGAACTCCCGAGGAAAAGGAAGACGAGCGGGTGCTCCTCGTCGGCCCAGCCGTTCTCCTTGCGGCGCACGGCCGCGGCTACGGTTTCGATGGCGGCCTGCTGGCCCACGATGAACTGGCGCAGCCGCTGCTCTAGAGGGAAGCGGCGGCGTTCTTCGGCCGCGGCGGCCGCCGTCTCGGCTTCCCAGCGTTGCGTGTGCTGGACGATCAGGTCACGTGTCGTGGACGGGTCGCGCGCATAGTGCAGCGCGCGGCGCCCGGCGTGATCGCGCGCCGTGGGGTCGGCGCCGGCCTCGAGCAGCGCGCGCGCCGAGCCGGAGGAGTCGGCGAGCGCCGCATAGTGCAGAGCCGTCCAGCCCAGGAAGGAGGCGCGGGAGTTCATGGTGCCGCAGAACTCGTCCTCGCGGCGCTGCAGCGCCTCGAGCGGGTGCAGGCCGGCGCTGGAGGCGGCGGCGCTGGCGCCCGCGTACTGCTCCTGCAGGTCGGGCCGCGCGCCGAGCCGCAGCAACTCGGCCACGGCCGCCGACTGGTCGTTGGCAGCCGCCACCATCAGCCCCGTCCAGCCCAGCGCGTGCCGCCGATTCGGGCCGCCCCCCTCGCGCCCCTTGTTAGAATCATCCGACCCTGCCGCTTCCACTTGTCTAACCAATTATAAATCGTTCAATATATGTAAAAACACCCAGAATTTCTCCTTTAAAAAGGTCGACAGATCTGGGGCCCGTACTCCCACCACAAAAATGAGAGAGAAAATAATTAATAGATCGGCAAAACTATGGTCAGCAAGATTACACCACTGGTTAGAAAATCTAATTGGTCAGCAAAAAAAAACTAGCTTGCCAGTACAAAAATCACTTTGTTATTAATTTAATTGATAGCAGCGTTTGTGGTGAAAAGTCAGGCAGTCATAAAAATGTGCGTAAATATTTACAGATTAAAAAGTTATTAAAGAAACCAATAACAGAATCACACGAGAGAGAGTCACCCGTTGTTTTCACGTGGTCTTGTCTGTCTGTCCTACCCCCACCCCACTCCCGGGTGTCTTTGCCAAGTGCGGAGCCAAAAGCAAGAGTCAAGTGAATGAGGGGCGCGAAGAAGCGACGAGTGAGGGCTCTGGCGCCTATATTTTGAATAATCTTTTACCAGATCCATATGGGTGGCACCATAATATGGCATACTGACATTATGCTCCATTCGATAGGCAAATTTCACTTTTGGTAGATTTGTCGCACACACACTAATTAACAGTTGCTGTTACATTATGTATTATTTTAAGAAAACCAAGAACATGCACTTAGTAAGATGGTTGCGCGCATTTTGTGCTTAATAAATAAATCTTTATAGGCTAACCAAAAAATTACTTTAAGATAAACAAAAGTTACTCACAAAATGCTACTTAAATACTTTATTGACCAACCAATCGAGTTTAGAGCAGCCTAATAGAACATTAGTTGCATACCTAGTACCAATTTAATATAGTTCCTGACCAAATATATTTTTCTGCTGACCAAATTGTGAATGTTGCCAACTATTTAAATCATGCCCATATAAAATAGGACTAAGCAACAGCAACTCACCTGCGTAGTTCTTGCAGATTGCCAAGTTTAACTGATTTGAAAAATCTTTTCTCTGAAAAAGAAAATTATAACAGTAATAGATGGTAAAAATGAAACACAATAGCACAACAGACAGAATAAATAAAGAGCAGAATTTGTTCGTGCAGTGTGCCTATCATGGCAAACCCATTGGTCACAGGAACTCCTTAATTGATGCAGGTGTCATCAGAATAGTAACACACTTTTTCAAAATTGAACAGACAACAGAAACTGAGTAAAATACACAAGAATTGTTATATTTCTAAACAAATAAAGTAGTAAATTATTTCATCTTAAACATTTTTATTACATCTGTTTACCAATCATTCCAATGTCAAATCTATGCCAAGAGTATGGCATCAAGTAAAATCCATCAAAATTAATATCCTTTTGTCACTTACTACCTTAAAACCTTAATGTTGGCAAAAAATTCAATGGTAATTATACTTAACCATACTTATATTGGTCTGATTCAACTTGATAACCGTAGCTAACGTGTTAAAGTTCACCTCTGTAAATCCCTTTTGTGTTTCTGCTTCTTTTTTACTTTATTATTTTCTGTTTGTGCCATAAAGAGTTTGCATACATACATACTACCATTTCACAGAAATCACCTGTTTTCTGAACTCCTAACAAGGTTTGAGGGTTCGATTTATTAGTAGAGCACAGCCTCAAACAGTCAGTAATGGACTGACACTCCAGAGTTGTTAGTGTTCATGGGCAACTTTGATTACTTTTACTCAGCATGCTTGTCTGCTTTCCTCTCGTATTGTTCTTAGAAAAAGATTATGAGTAAAGGTCATGAAACATGGTCATGCCAATTGATTAGTGAGCTCTAAACAAAGAAATCACCAGAAGTAATTAAAGAGTACTTGGACTAGGATGTCTCTCTTGTATCTATATACACAGTATTAACAGTTGTTATAATAAGGCTAGAGAAACAACTGAGAACTGTTGTTAAAGTGAATATAAACTGTGATGCAGTAGGTACATGCCATTAAACTGGTGATCGGCAGCGAGAAGCGACAGGCCGAGCGTCATCGCGCCAGCGGCAGCGCGGGCTGCGCGAGCGCGGCTAAAGCCCGCGCTCGGGCCCTCGCCGGCGCGCTCGTCGCCCGCGCCGCTCGCGCCGTCGCCCCAGCCGCCGTCGTCCGCGCGCCGCGCCAGAACCGCCGCCGCCAGCCGCGCTGTGCGCCTCACCCCCCGAATGTAATGCGGCACAGAACGCGAGCAAGCCATCACTAAAATGATTCCCTGTTTATATTCTCTTACCCAGTAACGATATTTTAAAATTGGCTATTTTTAGATAATCGTGGTTGTATACAGGGTACCATTATTACTTTTTTTATGTTTTTTTCTTTTTTTCGTACGTTAGACTCTCATTTTGGACATTGATTTAATTTAATCAGAATAATCAGCAGGATAACCTCAAAATTGTTTTGTTTGATTAAGTGACAGTCGCTGTCACTGTCACTAGTCATATGGTCTAAGGTGTTCTTAACCATGGTGATCAAGATAATTATAAAAAAACAATTCCGGTACCTAACACATTTATTAATTAAACATATAGGTACGATGTAAAATAAGGAATTAATCAATATTTACAAACACAATCTCGTATTTTATCGAAAAGGCCCAATTGGATTGCAAAGCTTTTGCAAAGTAACGAAACCGGATAACCATAGACCGAATAACGCTTCATGCCTGTCAGTGTCAGTTGTTGACTTCAATTAAACTGATTATGAGCTGCTTTCTTTTCCTTCTTTTCATATTGACTTTGTCAATTAGCAACACTTTGTAAAGCATCTGCTTTTTTCTCTTTTTAGGAATTTTATAATAATAAACTTATATAGGTAAAAAATAAATCGAAGAAAATTTAAAAAATCTTATGTCAAATTTTCTTGTCTATGATTGTTGTGTTGGTTGTTTTGTGATCGATTTCCCCGCATTTTTTAGTTTGTATGTGAGGGGTTCCTGCGGTTTAGACCCCTATTTATTCCGCTGAATTCTCCCTAATTATTCCGCAGGGGCGACTAATCAAGGGACGCAAGCTTGCGTGACTCACGTTAATAACTAGAAGTGAATTTCCATTCCGCGAAAATAGTGTGGTGTGAATATGGCTGAACGTTTCAACGTTTTTGCGCGTCTCGGATGTCGCTGACGCTCTAATTGGGTTTGGAAAATATTCGAGCATGGTTTTAGGGGAAGTACAAGTCGGTTTGCTGGCAAGGGTGTCATTGTTAGCGCTGTCGGCGGGCGGGTGTTGACACATGTAGTGTTTGTTTGAGCGCGGCGGCATCAGCGGTATGGCGCTGGGCGGCGCAGGGCTGCGGGGCGCCAGCATGCTGGAGCAGCTACTGGAGGAGATCAACTTCCAGCGCACCAAGGAGATGCGCCAGCTCTTGAAGGACGGTTAGTCACGGATCCTCACGCGTTCTTGCACACCCTCACACGCCTCGCTAACAAAGAAGTCTCTTCCACATTTTTAATTTAGAAAATATCTGAGACAGGGTTATTAATGTGAAGTACAGAATACCACAGCATCCTCTGAATAAATATATCCATCTTATAATATTTTTCATTATATTAATATTGTCATCAGAATGCTTGAATCCCCATACAAACATCCTTGCATTTTAATTTTCTGGTGCATCAATTGGACAAAGATGGACCTTGGATATTTGGAAAAGAAGAGCCATCATATCTATGCAGGAAATAGGTTTAAGTACAATCAAGGGCACCAACTTGCAATACACCTCAAACACTAAAAGTTAAGTAGGTATATGTATATCAATATCTTGCCAGCTTTTTGCCAATATCTATTGACTGTGCCCATGTGTGTTATATATTGGCTGTGCTTTGCTTTGTTTTGAATTGTTTTTGATATTTCTTCTGTTTAAATTGTAAATAATTTATTCTTATTCTATGGTGGCTAAGAATAAAGATTGATTTACAAGTCTTTAGCATCTTTACCATCCTATTTAGTCTAATAATAGATTCTATCTACCTTTAACCAAGAATCATGATTTTTCAACCATGAAGTTTAATGAGGCTGAAGAATCAGTTATTTGATCAGTAGTAATCTCAATAGTAATAAATTAAAATGAAATCAACAAGAGACACAATTTGGTCACATCTAACTATTGGGTCCTGTTTATCTAACTTTAACTTTTAGGGCTGATTCTGACTGATCAATTTAGCCCTATCATTTTGTTGATATGAGACTGAGAAAAGGAGACTGATAACTTTACCTGACATAGTTTTATTTGGAAATAAATCAAGCCTCAGTCAAGTTAACTTTGGATTTTATAACCTTCCTGTGTCTATTTTACTTTTGTTGAAAGTGTTAATATCAGAGCCATCTGTACTTTTACTATGGCAACACCTAACTTATTACTGCTACTAGTAAGGAGATAGGTGTTCCCATTGTATACGTCAGAAAAGATCACAGATGGCGCTTTTGTCCATTCTTTCATAAATTTCGGTTATGTCCAGTAAGATCACCTGGTAGTATCCCCTACCTATTAATTTTGTATGTGGGGGATCCTACCAGGTGATCTTACTGGACATCCCCTAAATTTCGCATCATTTATCTGGTTGGGCAGTGCGTAAATAAAAACTTTAATTCTAAAACATTATTTTTAAAACTTTTTAGTGATCACAAATTGCTGTTATGTAGTCCCACTTTTGGATTAAACTATACGACATTTCAAGTTCATCTCAAGCAACGCCCCAGGAAGTCTTAATTGTCATCATCTCAACAGTCATATGTGGATTTCATCATCAGTTCCACTTCACCAAATACTTAGGGCTTTCCGAGAGCAAATGCACGAGTTCCTATGAAAAATACCCAAATCCCTCGATTTCCTCAAGATCCAATCATCAGAACCTGACATGTTGACAATGGTACCAACTAGAAAGTATACCGTTTCAAACAAACAAAATATTTTCAAATTGGTCCAGTGGTCTTTGAGTCATTAGGTAGCGCTAGACGCGCAATCAAAATACGATCAGTTACGAAAAACATTTACCTAGTCTGGTCAAAGTTCTGTTACTGAGATTTATTACAATTTAAAAAATAAATTAAAGGAGTTTTTTATAAATCTGTATGTTAATCAAAACATTGATTTATGTAGAATAAAAATAAAAATAATGTATTCTAAACTATTGCAATTATTTGATGTACGAGCTTGAAGTATTCCCATTTCGGACGAGAAAATCATAGTTCAATTTACGCACGACGATTATAATGATAATGGCCACAATTTTTGTAAGAGTTCTTGTAGAGAGTTCAAATTTGCGTGAAATATTGATCAGACTTTTAGCTTTAAATTCTGATACAAATGTATTTCAAGCAACGTTTAAGAGCCGCTTGTACACCGGTCAATCTTGATGTCTCATTAAATCGACTTTATGATTTCACATGAATTCGCAGCAATACGAAAACACACCAAAACTCTTGCTTCATAAGTTGGGATTGAGTCTTGTTGAAAAATATAATTTTGGTCTCTAAACATACACAAAGATAGGAAGTTAATAATATTAAACAAAACAGTTCTTTGGTAAACAAAAATTAACTTTTAAGCGTTTTCATAAAGTGAAATTTACAGAAAAGTCATGCGTAATTTCATCGTTGCCGGCTGTAAATGTTAAAAAATCGTCTCGGAAATTGCGGCGACTATTTTAAATGATTATTTGTTCTTCAAAATGTACATTAATTGAGCTTTTAATTTTTATATGTATTGAAATAAACAAAATAATATTAGTTAGTTTTATTTGACTCAACCTTAGTAACAGAACTTATGGCCGGACTAAGTAATTCACAACAGCATTGGCTTTTAATGGTTACAACGACGAGATACCTACCTATTACCCCATCGTCCAGTGCATCCCTACCTCAGGCCTCATTTTCACCTGTAAAGAAAGTTATGCGAAAATGTAGGTACGTCATGAAAGTATGCACCTACGACGTAACGCACGTGACTCGTAACTCGTAAGCCACCTGCAAATGTAAACTACTGATGTCGGGTTCCTATATTCAAACCGCGGACAGATAAGGCCTTACAGCCTTTTGAACTCTGTTCCCGGAATGCTCATTAAAAGTACCTATACCTTAATTGGTAATATCATACGATTTTAGGTACACTTCGTCCCGGCGCTAGTCGGTTCGGTTGTGTTTGTGAATCAGAGCACTTGGCACTGAATGCGTTAACTATGAGCGTGGTTATTTCAACTTCGCAGCTAGCTGCCGGCACATCGTAACGTTCGCGTAAACCGTGTTCTCGAAATAAAAGATTTCGTTATATAAATAGCCTAAATAGGTATTTGATATGCAAGGCAATACGTGCACCAAGCGAAAATATACAAATAATTTGGTGTTGCACGGTTTCCTAGGTACGTAAAATTAGGTAGCGGGGCGCGTCTTTGAGGATTGAAAACACTCCAATAAGTTTGAAGACACCTTACGTTGGGGATATAAGAACTATAGTTATAGTTCTTATGCCCGACCATAGGCGAACGTTATTGCGATAATATTTCCAACATATTCTATACTAAAATCTCACTTTTATAGTACTCGTTTATTTCTTAACACTTATTTACGACTTCAACAGTAACACTTCTACTTTTTACTTAAATGGCGCTACCACAACTTCAACAGAACTGACTTCGCCGGCCGCGTGTCACTCCTTTTCTTTCGCTAAATCCCTGCCACCCATTTTGTTTAAATAAATCACCAATTACCCTGGTTTTAAAAGTAATATTATCATAATCCAGACTTATCACTAATTCATTTTAAAAACCACAATTACAATTCCACATTGAGCCCCTGTCAATGTCGTACGTTTAACAACGGGAATTAATAAACGTTCAATTCCCAGTTGTCCGCACTTTTTTCTTTGACACAAATGTATTAAATTTTTGTTAGGTACTCTCAAATTACTTTTTAATATTCCTGAACCTAGGTATAATATGTAAACACGTACATATCTATATTAATACAAAATTAACACAGTTGTGTCAAATAAAACAGTGCGAATAACGGAATAGCCCGAATTTACGCCTAAATTAATCATTGACTTTCTGCGAAAAGGTTCTATACAACCGAACATACAATTTTTGTTATTCCCGGGCATGCAATCCCAAAATCAAAGTAGATACAAAATGACGTTAGTCTCTGTCTGTCTCACTATTCTAAAAAGTCCCGGAAGTTGCTTTTCGGAGCTCACCTTTATGAGTGTAAATTCAGAAACTTTGGATGCACTTGATCGGCTTTGTGATCAAATTGAGAAAAATATTTCAATACTAACGTAGTGACCTTTAACGTGAACCCCGACTCATGGACCTAAAGTGCACTAGTGATAGATAGCTGATAGCACTCTGGCGACGGAGTAACAAACAACACATCTGGGGGTTATTATGACATAACTATGCAGTTCATTATACGGTGAGCGTAAAGGACAAAGCTATAGCAGTTATAACTCTGTCCTTGCCTCTCAGCGTAAACAGAACTGCATAGCCAGCTATATCATAATAACCCCCCTGGCATAAGATGTGATTCGTTTTATACTTACAAACGATTCAATCCATTCCATCAATTTTATACAAACATATTGCTTCTTAAAAGATTTCAGACCTGGGATATTTAATTTAATTGCACATACAGTACCGGCAAATAATCTATCATATTTGTACTTACATATCAAACGATTACCGACAAATGTGTCTCACCAAAATTGGCACCCAATCAAGAACTAGTTGACCAATTGTATTGCTATTATTCAATTCGTTAGCTGATTAAATAAGGTTCAAAATGGTATATAAAAAAAGGTTTTTCTACTCGCGTACTATAAAACGCTAATATTGATATCGTTAACGGTATCAGAATACCACCTATAGCGTAACCGAAGCGGGAAAACAATTCTATAATGAGCGTTGTCATGGTAATAACAGTACTATAATAATTATTATAGCATTGTTATTACTATGGTTACGTTCATTCCGGATATCAGTCTTGGCGTTATATTAGTTATATATTAGTTTATATTAGTGAACACTTTATTATCCATCGATTTGTTATTTGGTTACCATGGTTACTTTCAATATTGATATTAACAAAATGGCGTTTCGTTTGGCATTCCAAATTTTGTGATGAATTGTCAGAACTGTTTAAGTAACTATTAAAATTTGCATGAATTTTTATTTTTAACATTTACTTTAAGGCTGCATTTCACCAAACTGGAATAAGGTATTATACCTAGTTTAAACGCCAAATTTGTATAGACTAATCTCGGAGTAAGTGTTATTGCAGTTTGGTGAATGCGGCCTAAGTACAATAAAATTCACAAACTACTTATTAACGCCAATAGGAATAATTAAAATGACTTTGCTGACAAGTAATTTGTTCTAGCAGAAAAGTTGAGTTAGGTATACGAGAAAAGTTGGCGAATGTTTATTTTTGTCATTATCATTTTAAGCTTGTAGAAAAAGTTTAGTATGCAACGGTTCATAATTAGCTTTTAGGTAGGCACTCGTGCCTGTAATAAGGGTGCTCGCAGGCTCGCGCTCTAACCTCGGCACTCGTACCGTAAGAAGCTTCATTATGTACCAGTTACATAAATAAGTATTGCACACATCGTAGTTTAAAAAAGTTTAATATTTAAAAAATCATTGCCGATCGCTCATACTTAAATTTACTAGATTTTTATGAATACGTCTGCAATAGTTTTTTAAATACTAAACTTTTTTAAACTATGGGTACAAACATTTGTCATATACCATTTTGAACCTTATTTAATCAGCTAACGAATTGAATAATAGCTATACAATTGGTCAACTAGTTCTTGATTGGTTGTCAATTTTGGTGAGTCACATTTGTAGGTAATCGTATGAGATGTAAGTACAAATATGATAGACTAGAGGACGCCCGCGACTTCGTACGCGTAGAATTAGTTTCCCGCTACTTCCCCTATTTCTTCCCGTTGGGGGTCGATTTTCGGAAAATCCTTTCTTAGTGCGCACTTACATGGTGAAAGGAACCCCTGTACCAAATTTCAAGTTTCTAGGTACAGTAGTTTCGGCTGTGCGTTGATATGTCAGTCAGTTAGGTTTGCTTTTTATATATATCGATTATTTGCCGGTACTGTACACATTTGATTCGTCGCCTTGATTTATTTTATACATATCGTTGGTAATTGAAAATATAGCCTATATTGTATAATATAGTTTCTGTTGGTCAGATTCGGGGTTCGTGGTGCTGCAGGGCACGACGTACTGGACGGACTTGTTCGTGCGGCACTTCCTCTTCCAGGAGGAGCAGGCCATCGACTGCGACGACCTGCTGTTCTTCGTGCGCAAGCGTCACGTCAAGGGCTCCTCGCGCTACCTGCCCAAATATGAGGTAACCACAACACTCTTTAAGCTAAACTTGAACGTACAGTACCCCAATAATATTGTTAAGCACTTTAGTACCTTGACGTAATAATTATAATGTATGCATCTCAAATGGCAGGGTTGTAAGCATTTGCATCGTTAACATTTCCATTGGCCGATTGTGTCACTAAATATCAGGGAAATATCAGGGAACAATGTCACACTAATTGACCTAGTCCCAAACTAAGCTCTAGGCTTGACCCACAGTACAGTCAACAGCATAAATAAGTGATCATTTATGTACCTTGTCGCTTTCAATCGTTTCACAATTTTGTATGACATTTCAAACACGACGTTAAAGTGACAAGGTACATAAATGATCACTTGTTTATGATGTTGACTGTACTGTGGGTTCTAGACAACGATACAAATACTTACATATATCGAGAAATATATACGTAAATACATAGAAAACTCCATGACTCAGGAACAAATATTCGCGCTCACCACACAAATATCTGCCCTTACCGGGATTTGAACCCAGGACCGCTAGCTTCGTAGGCAGGGTCACTACCAACTAGGCCAGCGCGTTGGCACAAAAAATTATCCAGCATTGCTAGTGCCTTGTGAGGTAACGTTTGCGAAGCGTTGTTGTATTGCGAAGTTCTTGATAGCGGCAAAGATAACTCATAAGTGCTTCAGTTCATCTGTAAAATTGAATTGATTGATTGATTTGATTTTGTGTTATCATGAATGACTTGGCTACGAGATTCTATTATTAAACCTGGGGAATGAGCTCCTTCACTCGTACGAAATGTTTTTTTCAACGACGGTAGCACTTCTCGGCTGTGCGAGATCAACTCGTTGACATTTTGTGTTAATTAATATGTTGGTGACGTTAAAGAACAATATTGTGCAGCGGAATCATTGAACCGGGGCCTCTATTTGACATTATCAAAGTCAAGGTTAACATTAACACTTTCAGGGCCGATGTCTCGCCGGCATGTCAAAAATACACACAATTGTCAGACGCCGGCCAAACGCGTACATACATACTGTTTTTGTTCAGAAAATATCGTATATTTTCAAGAATAGACGTACACTCAAGTTGTATAGAGAATTTATAAAGTAGGAGACTAACGTAACAACAAACCGGTTCTATAATATGCGATTTTGCATCAACATCAATTGTATCCAGCGAAATCAATGTCGGCGCAGGCCTCGGGAACGGTGTGCTCGCGCCCGTCGTGCTCTCGCAACACTCGCAATCGCGACACGGCGCACGATACGATCGATATCGCAGATAAAGTGATTTATTGCGGCCAAGAATCTCATCACGGAAGTATCAATAAAAATAATTCAGTAATTCACCTTCGATTAGGAAAACACAGACACACTTTGCAGAACCTCTTACAGTAGATATATTACCACAGATCTAAAAGGCGTTACCTACTTTATTGTAACAACTAAAAGGAATTAAAGTACGGTAGCATGAAAATCTCATTTTTCGCTAAACATACGATTGAGCTAAAGTTATTTTCTGCTGAAATGTTTACATAAATTCAATTTTTTTATAACTTGTTTTATTTATTCTGATTTCAGTCAAAATGTATTGGGTTTTCGGTGTAAAACCCACTTACAGTCACTTTGGAGTACAAAATTGCGCTAGTATAGGAAACAAGTGAAACATTTATAGAAATGAGAAAGACAATGATAATTGAAATTGCAAGTCCTCCGGCCGGAGGACCCTCGCGAAATGTGGTTTGCGATTCTGTGCGAGCTGCTGTCTTTGTGTTATTGTTCAATAACAGCACTATTTTATTATTATTTAGGTTTTACTAGTTACAAAATGATTTACCTCCTGCAATTAATAAATACCTGTATGTGAAGGTTTAGGATATAGTAAATCAGGACGATCTCAGCCCGTTTCGTATGAACCCGTTAAAAAAAACAAAGACATTTTCATACTTAGATTTGATATAATTATTCCTTATAAAAATACTATGTTTGTCATCGAACTTGTGCATTTGATGATATCAAGAATCCATAATGATGAGATGAGATGCCCCGCGGTTGCATGGTAACCGGCTCGGAATACGGCATGATTTGTGACTGGCGGAGCGGGGCCCGTCCACTTCGTTAATTACTACGATAGCACCATTTGGATGAAGTTACAAATTCTATCAGACAAATCTTTGGAAATACAAAAAGTAGCATCAAACAACAGTTATGTACTTTATTTTTAAACAATATAAAAATATTACTCCTTACAATAGCTTTTATTACAACAACTATGTACTAGGGTGTACTCACTCGCGGCACTCGTCCCTCTCGAAACACTCTTAATCACAGTACATGGTATCAATAAATATCGCAACCCTACTTAGACTTCTGAGAGTTCAATAACCACTTATAAAAGATACAATTTACAAAACAAAACGACAACAGTCGACAGTTCGCAGCGCTCGTTTGAACGATCATTGTTGTTCGTTAAACTCTTAAAACGCTATTCAACAAGAAAAGCATACGTTACCATAAAAAACAGTTGAGTTTGCACTAGACAGTTAGGAATTATGCTATGTATCACATGCGCATTGCGCGCGGGCTCGCTCGCGCTGACCGCCGCTGTTTGTGCAGACGGACGTGGAGGTGTTCCGCAAGGACTCGAAGAAGCTGCCCATCGGCGACCCCGAGATCGACTGGGAGGAGACCGTGTACCTGAACCTGGTGGTGCACCAGTTCGACTACACGCTCACGCTAGCCGTGTGCACGCGCACCAGCCCCAAGGAGCTGCAGGTGCTGCGCCGGCACTCGCAGAAGGTATCACACGCGCGCCGGCGCTGGCAGCGGCGGCCGCGCGCGTCACTAGCTCAGCCGGCTGAACAGCTTGGTCCGCGGCCACGGCAGCGGCCAGTCGTAGCGTCGCGGCACCGGCCCGCGCACGTTGCGCTCCAGGTACGCGAACAGCCAATACCACCACTCGCGCTGGATCATGTACTGGCCCGGCCCGTGCCGGTGCGGTGTCACCAGCAGCGAGTGGAATGTCCAGAACAGCCGCGTCGTAATGTAGTACGCGATCACGACGTCCACCGTGTAGTGCCCGTGCGCTAGCAGCACGAAGGTCACGCCCAGCAGCGCCGACCCCCACATGCTCCAGTGCACCGGCCACAGCTTGCGCGGCGAGTACTCGGCCACGATCAGGTAGGACAACACCAGCACCATCGTGTGCCCCGAGTAGATGTAGTCGCCGCAGTACGTGTGCTTGCCGTTGATGGATAGCCCGAAGCCGGAGATGAGGTAGAACATGCGCCGGAACACCAGAAGCGGCGTGGTGCCGTTACTCTTGGGGCTGCAGTAGTACGTCGTGCTGGACACGGGCAGTACGGTCACGAACATGGTCACGGAGCGGTACAGGTACAGCAGCCCGATGATGCAGAACAGGCGGCGTGCCACGATAAAGCGGTGCTTGTGGAACACCACTACCAGCATGGCCACGGTGGTAGACAGCATGATGAGGTACTCGGACACGGCCAGGCCCCAGTCGCGCGGTGCGACGTTGTCGAGCACGATGTCCGTGAGCGGCGGCGTGGTGTTGCGGTCCGGCAGCCGCTCATGCACAAGCGACAGGGACATCATATTGATGCACACGCACAGGAATAGGAAAAAAAAGGAGAGGATCGTCTTCCAGATCTCCTTGGGGTAGCGCTCCTCGCGCGCGGCGCCGGGCGGTATCTCGACGACGAACTCGCCGTGCGCCCGCGCGGGCGAGTGCTCCAGGTCGGGGTCGGACTCGTCGGTGCCGGGCGCCGGCTCGGCCTTGGCGGCGCGCGCCAACAGCGGCTGTCGCTGCATCAGCTCGGCTTGGTTGGGCATCGCGCGCGCTCGCTCGCTCTGTTGTCGGGATGCGTTGTTGTTTAGGTCATTCCGCTTCAGGCGCGCCTCGAAGTTGATGCCTTTGATCTCGTCGCGGGCGGTGTGCGCCGCTATGTCGACATCGCAGCGCGGCGGCGGCGGGTCGGGCGGCGCGGGCGCGGGCGCGCGCACTAGCTGCTTGGAGGGCAGCTCATTGGCCAGGTACACGCGCACCGACTCGACCAGCGGCTCGGCGAGGTTGATCTGCGCGGGCGGCGACGGCTCCTTGTCTGGGGAGCGTGCTGAGATCGTCATCCACTCGCCATTGGGCTGTTGGAGTGAGCCTGGAATCGAAAAAAGACACTGGTTAATAGAGAGGTCGGTAAAAATGTTTCACGCGCGCGATTAATTGATGACTGCGGTTGCATTATTCTGAGTTGAGCGCCTTTCGAAATATCTGGCCGTGCCTGCCTAACAAACTGGAATGGAAACTACGCCCGTGGAATCCAGTTCTATGATAGTAAAGAATTTATGTAGGTACGCGTTCGATGAGTAGCTATTCTGATTCCTTCGCGAGTCGATTAACCGGTTATGCGTAGGTAGATCGGTAATTCATTATCATATCGTGTAATTCCGGGCCGGACTAGCTACCTACCTATCTACCTATTACGAATCTGTTGTTGCTTTCGCAACACGCCGTTAGAGCGGTGTAACTATTGTACTCGTAAGTGATGATTATAAATAGGCAACATTTTTAGTGCACGTTGCGTGCGTCGTATCTCTAGAGTGTTTAGCGTGTAAACAATTTGTGGATGTGAGCGGTTCAAAGACCGAGGCGAGGGTACGTCGGCGCGGGGCGCGCCGCGGGCGGCCGTCAGGTGACAATTAGCGTTGTTGTGGTCGGCGCATCCCGCGGACGGTCGCCAACCGCCAACAGGTTTCTCTTTCGTCGTCGAGCGCGGCGTGAAAGCGCGCGGAAGCGGGCCGGAGCCGCGACTCACCCAATCAATGTGCGAGGTGTCGATGGCCAGGAACGCTCCCGCTCATCGATTCCGGCAGGCCGGTGTCCGGCGACTCGCGCTCACTAGATCACTCACTAACGGGCGAGTACGGCGGCTCGCGGCACTTCACTGTTAGGGTAACGGCACTCGCGGCCGGGTGGAGCTTTCCACTGGAACTTGCACTCGCGCTGCAGCGACGCGGCCGTTATATTATACCGCGCGATTAGAATAATATTTCGCCGAGAGAGATATCACCGCTTACGAGCGAGCGTGCAAAGCGGCGGCCGCGTACTAGAAAACATGTAGCACTGGTTGGCTTCGGTCGGACGCGCTCGGGCGACGTCGGGCGCGCTCGGGCCCGCTCGGCTCAATGAGAGCAATTACGTGCGCGTGACGTCACGCGGCGGCGCAGTCTCCCTCGCGCGTCCCCTACTACGGGCCCCTACGCCACGGGGAACGTTCAATCAGCCCGAACAACAGCTGACCGAACGTTGCCATTCAACCCGTACGGTGCTTACTCGGCAAAATTAATTTGCTGGCTCAAGCAAGATGCTTGCACCATAATATTAATATCGCTTTATCGCACTTCAAGGCGCTTCCATTGTAAACAAGTACGGGTTACGTAACGAGGAATCTTTTTGATGTGATGACTGCGTTATACATAAATTTATTAGGAAATTGTAACTCGATGCGTTGCGGTAAGAATGCGGTGTGGCCGGGCGGGTCGTGTGTCTGCGATCCGGTTCCCCGCAGGCCGCAGGGGCCACGGCCGTCCTAGCCATGCATTAAAACATTAGAAATGCTATCCTACGCGCACTATTATTTTTCTATTTATTTATTATTTTGATGCTTCCGCATTTTCTAGTCATCAGCGCACTAAAAACGTCTAGAGTCTTAGGCAAAGACAAAATAAAAGCAAAATAACCATTATCTGTATTTGCGAGGTAAACAAGCTTATCTCTTAGTAATTTATGTAAATGATGTAGGTAGTATGTATGAGTATGATAGAGTTGGTACGATAGGTAGTCAAAAACGACAAGTGAGCAGAATGATTGGTGTGTAGACGCGGTCGCGCGTCAGTGGCCGCACCGCGGAATCGAACCTATTGTGCAATGGACTTTAATTAAACCGGCTGACTAGTCAACTAGCAATAAACACTAATGTAAAAAAGTAAATGATCCTGCAAAAATGCGGAACAAGCTACTTAGTCACTTTTAAATTAATTCGACTACTTTTAAATGAACATAAAATTCATAGAAAGTTAGATGCGGCAATTCTTTATGACTTTGAAGTCATTTATTATAGCAATTAACTTGACAACTTTCTAATGGCTGTGCGAGCCAGGCCGGCGGTGCTGCGGCCGGTACCGCGGCGGTGGCCGTCGTGGCGGGAGTGGCATCCCTGGTTGCATCCAAGGGTTTCTTACTTCAGGATTCGTTGTGACAAGATAAAGATCAATAAATATAAAACATATTTATTCAGTAAGCAGGCCGCATGTGCACTTTTACACGTTAAAAATCTACCAACACATCATGACTGATCATGGACATCTCGGGATGTTCAATAAATCCGGGCCAGTGTTGAACAGCACAACAGTTCATTTTCTTTTTTAATACCTACGCACGTCCTCAGTCCTGACCTACTTTTGATTATCAAGAAAGCGAAACAAAGAAAGATACATAATTTATACATATGACTTTATAACTATCAAGCTTGCAATTCATTTACGTTTATATGAGTAGAAGACCGTACTAACAGCGTTCTGTCTGTATAGAGTATTTTGGCGTGCAACACGTGTGTAATTCTCTATTAGGTAGTAAAATGTCTGGCCATTTGTGCACGTGGTAGCCTGGCTGCAGCGGCCGGCGCCATTGATTATTGGTCCCGGCAAGTAGTCCGCCAGGCCGCCGTCGCCGCGAGGCTTCCCGCCGATGCACACAAATATACCAATACTAATACATAAGCTTCATCGCTCCTCGCCGTCGGCTAACGGCTCGTTCCGGTTTAGCTACGACTATCTGTTGGAGACACTTTCTGTTCCTTGTCACTATCAACATATTATTATAAAGTCCCCGCCGCGTCGGCCTGTATGTTCGCGATAATTACAAAAACTAGTGATCGGATTTTCATGCGGTTTTCACCATCAGGTGGATATTTTTTCGTGGAAGGTTTCTGTGTATTATAAATTCTGGTTTATGTACGGGTGTTACAGAAAACTCATATAAACCGGAGCGAAGCGAGGGCTTGTTGCTATTATTAAAAGCATACTTTGAAAGAACTCAATATACACTAAATAAATAAAATAAAAATCCGTACATAAGGGAAAGCGGGTGTACATACAGGAATGTTAGCGAGTAAAGCGTTATCTATATCTACACTAATATAATAAACAGGAAATACTTTTTGTAGTGTACCTCCCCTACACGTAACGTGGGGATGTAACTGTGTCGTTGGATAGGTCTTTCAAAAAATTTCGATTATTGGATCCGTTTATGAAATATTAAGCTTTAAAGCGCTAATTTTTGTTAGAGTCAAGTGTCCCCTACAGCCAAAGCTACAAATACAAAAAATCTTAAAAATATCTTAAATTAAAGCACATATAACGAATTTTAAAGGAAAACTATGACGAATAAGTAGACTTGATTGGTTCCTGAGATAAGATGTTTATACCTACTAAAATGCCCTAAGGCAGCATCAAATAACTTTAAATAGAGAATTACTTTATACTTGTGGTTTTTTGAGATAGTTTTTGTGTATGGCTTCGGAACCCTACACTGAGCATGGTCAGACATGCTCTTGCCCGGTTTTTGAAGCTAGATAAGTGCACATGGTTACTTTCGGCGAGTTTGGGTAAACTACCGCTAAGGGGGTAAATTTTATTTATTTATGGATCCAAGGAAAACCAACAAAGAATTATTAATATTTTTTTTATAAAACAGCACATAGCCAATTACAGTTTCTCACATTTACCTGCTTTATAAGGGAATATGGTCATTTTTGAAGTGAGAAATTTGGAAATTGGTATAAGCTACTATTTATAAATAAAGAATATAACAGCGATTTTGAAAAACTACCCGTAAGGAGTAGAAATTGGAGGTAAGACAGTTTGATAATTTCTTTAGTGATAAACGCGGAAATTGTTATTTACGCTACTTCTTATAAATAAAAATATTATTATTACTTTCAGTGTTATTGGAAAAACAATCCCTAAGGGGGCGAATGGGCGGCAGTATTTTGAGTGGGAATTTGGTCAGTATTAAAGTTATAGTCGGTGTTTAGGTTACGCTTATTGATAAGTATTGCTGGAAAAACCACCCCTAAGAGGGTGAAATGGACAGGTACGAGTAGTAGTTTGTAAGAGAGTTCGGTAATTTTTCAAGTGAAAAACGCGTTAATTGGTATTTAGGCTACAGTTTATAAACGAAAACTTTCAGCGATTTTGGAAAGCTTCCCATAAGGGAGGTTAAATGGGGTGTAGATGTTTGTAAGAGATGTCGGTATTTGTAATAATTAATTACGTGAATCTTAGGATCTCAGACTACTGATTTTGTGGAATCTAAGTAGTTTTTAACGTTATGTAAAAGGAGCGTAAGTTCAAAGGTACAGGAATTTGCTAGTTGGACTAAATTATAAATTGAAAAAGGAAACTTGTAACGTTTTTTTAATCTACCCAAAATGGTGATAGAAGCAGTGAACATATTTTGTATGGCGATTTGTTTGTCTTCGAAATTTGCACGAGCACTCAAGTGGCTAAAATATATACGTTCCGGATTTTTTTGGAAAGAGATACTCTTTAAAGGTGATGTAAACTGAATCTATACTTTTACGAACATTCTGACTCTGCACAGCCGGTCGGGCGGAAAGCTAGTTTATTATATTTATATAATACTGAATAGAGTTTAGTATAATATCAGAACGTGGGAACGAATCGGTTATATGCGCGAAGATTCATATACATATGTAAAGACAAAGTAAAAATAAACACGCTACTTGTTAGGCATCTCGATAATGTTTCAAAAACAGGACACGATCTCGAAGGAACTGCAATAAATCAAAGTCACGGTTTAAATATACATACATACATACATACATAATCTCACGCCTTCGTTCCCAGAGTGGGGTAGGCAGAGCTACAGAATTACAAACATCTCTAAAAACTTGTTGATAATTCTATAACCACAATTTGCACAAATAGGCTAAGATGTTTACCAGCGTATTAGTGACAGGTTGCAAGCCCATCGCCTAACAGTACTACAAGCCTTTATTCCCTTAGTCGTCTCTTACGACATCCACGGGAAGACATGGAGTGGCACTATTCTAACTCGGCAACCACACGAGGCAAATATACATAGTTGAACATAAATGACGTAGGTATTTGTTACTGTTCAGCGGTCAATATTAATCATCCAAGTTAGTGGCAATGGCAACCTTTGATCTATAACCAGGAACAGGGCGCTGAGGCCGATGAGTCACGCGTGATTCAACGCTTCTCGCCGATCCGCATCTATTTCCACTTCAACAACTACCTACCTAATTAAAAATTGTCAAATCATCACCTGTTCAAGTCGCAAGGACATTCTTTGGACTAAACCAGAAAAAACTGAGTGAGATTTTTATTGCCTCAATTGGATGATTTTGGTTACAAAAGGGATGCACCGGGGATACATCCGCCTCCAGCTCTGCAGCTTGAATCTGCACCAATGTCGCTAAAGAAAGCCTAAAGCAAAAACCCATTTAGTTTATAAATGAGTTTAGTTTCCCTGGTATTTAAACATTTTGTTGCTTTGCTGATTTTTAATATGATATTTGTTTATTTTTAGTCGATGATTAATCGCTGATGTTTATGTCGTCCACCGTTCTACCGCGCCAGCGCTGAGCTGAGCAGGCCAAGTTTTGATTTTTATTTGCGTGTTTGCTTTTTTTATTCAATTTTGTGTTCTAAGGCCGCATTTCACTAAACTGGAATAAGGTCTTATATGTACCTAGATTAAACGCCCAATTTGTATAGACTAATCTCGGAGTAAGTCTTATTCCAAGTTTGGTGAAATGCGGCCTTAGTGTTTTATTTCTTTCTTTTTACTTTAAAATTTCCGTAACACTGAAGGACGATTCATATGCTTCTCATAATACGTAGGTATTCCGTTTCATATCGATTGCAGCAAGCAAGGTATACTTGTGTGTAGGATTGAGACAAACTAACGCGTGTAAATCATTCAATACCTTGCTTCAATATTTTTCACATTTCTTTCTCTACAAAGAAAGCCATTGTCTACCGAACTGTCAAAGTAGCAATTATATCGGGAGGATTCAACGTCTGACGCAAGATGAGTATGATTCAAGTTTGTGGTTGTACGATGTTCCGCAGGTTGTCGGAAACCTACGGCGTCATTCTGTTATTTTTAGAGCAGACTTAATATTTTTAGAAGTCATTTTCAAGATAATTCCTTTTTAAAGCGATGTTTTTCTGCGTGAGAAATTTTGTAAAGATTTTCTGTTGTTATAAATATAGTTCCTGGAAGAACAAGCGTCACTTGTGTTGAAAACGAATTTTCCCGAAGAAGAGTAAGCGCGTGCGAAGGAAAACTGGACAGATAATGTTACCTTGTACCTACTTCGTAATTGCCTTTATAGTTTAGACTTTGACAACAGCAGCTCAATCGCAAGGAGTGGGTCGCTCGAGCGATGTGGGCAGCAATCGGGTCAAGGCAGGCCGTCAGCCCGGTGCGCGGGCGGCCCAGCGCCCGCACCTACTTGACACGACCCGGTACGTCATTTTTTGCTACCCTAAGAGTCTCTTTAAACTGGTCGTTAGCTCTTCGACGCATAAGTATTTGATTGTTTGGGAATCACCGCAGCAACGTGTAGGAAAACGTATTTCACAATGTTGCACTTTTCATTACGGTCTGAACGTATTGCATCATCAATGTATAGGTAGGTGGCTCAGGGAAACAATGAACATTCCGTGGCATCATAATCATTAGGATATAAATATAAACTGCAGTATTTTTGGCTTAGAAATCACAATGATTTCCAAAATTTCTACAACTGTTTATCTAATAATGTCTATAAAGTTGACAATCGAAATGAAATGCGTTCCGTGGATGGATATATTAGTGTTTTTTGGGCATTTTAGGCATTTCAAAAGTGTAATTTCAGCCTCGCGTACGGCCTGCCTTGCAAGTCCTTTTTCTTAGGTAGTATTTCCCGTCAGGCATCAAGGAAATGTCGCAGTCCGTGTGGACGTGACGTTTGGAATGCTAAAAGGAAAGAATTGAAGTCCGGAATGTAATGAGGGCGACCCGGCCAACCCTTCCGGGGTACCTGGCCATTTGGCAGGTAGGTAGGGGCGCGATTATCGCCCGGGGGCTGCGATAACACCATTACGGCGGACAATGGGGAATCTGATATTTTACTTCGGATGTTTTACTTTTTTTGTAGCGGCTGGGTGAAGAATGTGTAAATGAATTATTAGGTAAAGATCTAGAACGGCCTATTTTCGCTTGCATATTTACATATTAGTGTTAAAAAAAAAACAGTTTACATTGTGTATGTTTTCTGATTCGACTTGCGTTATTACCTCACATTTTTCTCGTATATTTTGTGAGCTATTGAATGCCTGTTCGTTATCTCAGTCAGACCGCCCGGTGACGACATGTTGATTTTACGAGTTGAGAACGTTGGGGACCCTGAAAGGACGCTCAGAGTTAATGTACTGTCATTTTCTCATTGTCATTGTAATACTACGGCGAGGCAAAGTTGATGTTGTGGTTACGTTACTTTGTTTCGGAATCTTCCATTTTGTTGCCATCGCACATTCGGGCGCCACCAGGGGGCATGTTTTATAAAACTACAAGCTACAATTTTACAGGTCTAAACTGGCAACACTGCTCAAATAGCTGGTCGTCATTGGTCGAGGTTGTGTCAAATAGAAACTTGTAACCTGTAAATTGTAATTTGTAGCTTTATAAAACAGGCTCCAGTTTGCGGTAACGGTCATTATCATCAGGTTTTTCCACAGTTTCTTGTGACCTTTAGTAGAAACAAAAACAACCGCGATTGGCCATTGGTAATGACCATGATACAGAGACTTCCTTACTGCACGCTCAAAGTGCTTCTGTAGATTATTGAAAGCCGCAAACGCACAGTGCGTTTGCGACTTAATTGAGGTGGAGTTTCGCGGCGCGTCGCCCTCGCAGGGACTCTCCAGTCCTTTGGCTCTAATTCAATAAAATCTTAACACATACTACGAGTAGGTATGTACTCAGTAACGGGTCGGCTTAAAGTAATGAGAATTACAATTTTGTTTTATTGTTTTATTAAATCACTTATTAGGGTTATATAGCTTTTTATTATATCAAAATAAACTAAATTCAGTATGGTAATCAATCATTACAATATAGCGAAAGGTCCCCCATCTTCAACTTTTCGTAGCTTTCTTCTTACCGTTTTCATCATACGTTGGACAACATATATTTTTTCATATCTTAGTTAATTAGTTGTTTTTGTACCCTGCGCTTCAACCAAGTCTGTGATTTCGCTTCCCGCCCCACACTGTCAACTAGTCTACTGAGAATTACCAAAAAATCCTCCATGGGATGAGCTATAGGGACGTTCGGAGGGTTTGAATCCTTTGGTATGAAGTGAACGTCACGCTCTTTTAGTCAATTCTGGGTGCTCCCTGCATAGTGATACTTTCTTCGCAACTTCCTGCACTTCTTTGGAATTTCTTCAAGCTGTTTGTCGGAATATTTGGGTCCTTTTTGACGCTTTAAGTGTTGAACATTGTATTTCTTTAAAATATTCCTTACTCAGCCAAGGGAAACATCATATTTTACAACTAACTTATCTGGGACTCACCCACTTTGTTTTGTGCAAACTTTGCCACTTTCCTCCGGCCTCGATCATTAAGAATGGGTGGTCTTCCCGTTTTTGGTAAATCTTTATTCCTGATTTCAAGTTCCACCGCTAGATCAGACATTAAATTGCAAATGGAGGTACATTTTCAGCTTTGAAGTGAGAGACCACTTCAGATTTTTCACGCTGTCCAAACCGGCGCTAGACACGTTTACGTAATAACTTCGGTTTTTTTTATTAAACCAGCTAATCTTTTTTTTCCTTTTTAACAATATTGACATATTTTCTATTTATTATAGCTGTCAAAATTCTTTTTGTATTATTGCCTTCTATTGTCAATTGAATACCTTCTCATTACTTTAAGCCAACCCGTTACCTTTGTGCGTTAAATAATATCCAAATGTTATGAAAATCTGGCTTTTCTCAGAACGATAAGGACAATGGGTACTCGGACAACTAGCGCGATATTAAACTGAGGAAAAGGAGAGCACCCGTCTCATAATACAGGTCAATCACATTGATGCTCACACAGGGTTCAGTAAACTTCAATATTACCTAATTTTCCTCCCTTTATAGGAAGGTACATGTATACACAACATACAGAAATTGCACCCCTCATTCAGTTTATCCATTCACTGCTAGTGTCGTTGGCACTGGCACCTAATTAGCTAAACGGCATTTTGCACAGTTTTTTGAGCTGAGGGTTTAATATGTCATGTCGTAACGTTAGGGCAGTAAATACCCGGCGAAGGCACGGCCAGGTCACTCGGATCTATTTGCGGCGCGGACATTGCGCCCCTCGGGACGGCCGTCCCCGCTGATCGCTCGCTTTCCGGAGATTGAGACGCAGCCGTAAGTAAACAGCTAGCAAACTAGACGCTACTCTATACACAGCTGGGGCATGCTGTAAATAGGCGTGATGTCACGCGGTATTGCAAATGCAACTGTGTGAGTGAACTCGTTGCCGACTGCAATCTAGGTGTTGACACCTAATCAAGTAAGTTCAATCAGGTTATACATAACTTAGTATAAAACGCAGACCATTTTAAGTATTTATTTGTGTAGTGTTAGTGTTACACAAAAAATAAGTAAGATCGCCAGTTTTTGTTTGTGCAGAATTCTGAAGCGCATAAACTGCGTACATCGAAGAGATCTTTTTTGTGTGGATCTGTACGTATGCATGTATTGGGTTTTACAAACAACCGCAGTATACACCAGACTATAATTTGTGTCATTTGCTGAGACCACACATGATTTTGGAAATGGTTCGACCGCTTCCCGGAGCCATCTTCCGCCGGCTGCCAGACCCGTGCGTCTGCGTACCGCACAGACTAACGCTCGACTCTTGCGCAGGTGTACGCGTCGCCCAGCCGCCGCAAGATGGACACCAAGGGCGAGGGCGAGGAGATCACCTACCCTCATATTTGCTTCATGGTTGACAACTTTGACGAGGTCAGTTATAGTGTACCTACCTTATGAATGACATATTGAAATCCTAGTGATTTTATTTCAGGGTATGATCAGTCCATGAAAATGGATTAAAATTTATTAGAGTTTATCGATCCAGCGCGGGAATCCTGTGACACATGCTAGGCTGGATCGAAACGTTAAATACAGTGGTCGAGCAAGTACCTACCTAAAGATTAAGTTTCAATTGATGATTTTAGATCGCGATCAAACCTTTGTCAATTGAACACTTTTTCTTTCTCTAATGATGATTTTCCTAACCCAATAAGGTTAGGAAAATCGAAACCTAACCTAACCTAATCTATGTAACTGGGAGGCGGAACTTGAATAACGGCACTGAGCCAGTAGGGCACTGAGGTGACGAGCCACTAACTAGTGGTAGGTAGATTTAAATAGCAAATGCTACCACAAAAGGGCCAAATTATATTTCTGGTACCTACATTTCTGTATGTGCCTGTCTGTTTGGAGCTATTTGTCATAATTTTGTAGTAAATAATCGTCGGCTACCGATGGACGAACTAGTTCGACATTGACGATCGACCTTGTCTGAATATGGTCGCTACTGCCCACACGGTGTAAAGTAAATATGCTAATATCTAGATATTCCGTAGTGCACCGGTGCCGTCGCATCGACTCGTTATTTATTTACAGGCCATTTATAGCTACGCTTTAACCTAGTTAATGACGTCGATAGTCGCGGGTCATCGGTCGCCCTTCGGTGCTTTAAATATGCAAGCTTCACGTGTAGTCTACACAGGTAAACCCTTGGCTTCATCGATTTAAAAAGTTTAAGTACATTACAATAGGAATGTCGGAGTTATATATTTTTTGATATTTTAGGCAATCGAAGCAAAGGGCATTGGGTAAATTTGTTTGAAGAATATTATCTTTAAGTATTCCGTTTTTAGTAAGTACAAAAGTACACCCATGTATGAATATTTAAATATCTCGGCTCCGATGCACTTAGCAGTATTACATTATTAAACAAAATATGTTTATTTTGAATAATTCTATCATAATTTACTAACCTTGAAAATGTATGACTTTTACAAATGACAACACTTTTACCCAAACCCCTTTGTCATACATTTTTCCATGTCGTGTTGAGTATAATACGTATACCTATAGCGAGCGAGGTATAAAGACGAGCTCTCTCCCGTGTGACAGAGAAAACGACACTAACATTCTGCTATATGAATAAATATAAAAGTAAAAAAGAGATAGATACAGTCGACTACAAAGAGATGTATCCAATTTTGCATTCCGGTTTGGACTTTATTACGATGCAATAAGGTGAAAAAGTTGACATATCTCTCTCCAAACGAGTGTTCTTATGTTGAAAACAGTCACACGTTACAAAACTAAAGTTATAGGGAGTAACTAGAGGAAGGAAGTTATAAAAGACAATGAACAATAGAAATGAAACGAAACGAAATATTTTATTCTTAACAATTGTTATAGGTCGGGGTGTATAAAATAGTATGCATTATATATTAAATAAGTCCATAGCTTGAAATGAAATACATTATTTTGTTACCCTGCGAGGGCTAGATAAAAAACACTCGTTATAGTCGTAAAACAGTTGCTCATGGAGCCCAGATATAGTGGATGGCTCTATTCAAAACACTGCGACACTGCTGCTGCTGCACTGTTGGACTGGTCAAAACAGAGCAAGATTACTAAAAATAAAAATACCAAAATACTAAGAATAGGCTTATACTCGTTTCATTAAAAACGAACGAGTTTTGAACGTTTTCTATTCGGCGGAGTGCGATTTCGTGTCGGCGCCGGCCGCCGTGTGGCGGAGGCATCTGCTCAATTTCACCGAATAAACAAACGAGAGCCGAATCGCAAAGATGCGTCGCCTCGTTGGGACATTAATAAAATAACACCACTGTTTACCGCACCTAGTATTTTTAGCTCGAGAGTTCGATAATGCGTAGGTTGTGAAGGAGATACGCACGTTAAATCCAACAGTGACACTATGCAATAAGGAATACATCTTTGTAACCGTAATAATGAGGTGAGGTGAGGTGAGGTGAGGTGTGGTGGTTGTACGTCTCCAAAAGAAAAAAACTGCTTCCAATTTTCCAGTCGCCATTTTTCCGATTAGTGATTTTACCGATTATCTTTTTTTCCCATTCTTAATTTTCCCTGGTCGCATATTTACCATTCTGAATTACCAACAACTCTAAAAAATTGTGCAAAATGTGGTTACAGATAACACAAAACAAATTGGAAAATGAAAATCCCATCTGGTCTTCGTAAAGTTACATCGCTTCACGGAGGCTAGAGGATCACCGTACAACGTCGACTTAAGATTTTTTTTTGATATCATTTACACCGATCACGTGTAACTTCCAACCTTGACACTGGCAGAATTGTCCCACTGGACAGAAGCCATATATCAAAGAATTGAACTTGAAATTGGAAAATTATGATAATGGAATAATTTCTGCTGAGATCTATAATAATCTTTGGAAAAATAAGCTACTGACAAAAATAAATACTGGTAAATTTTGCGAATGGAAAGATTGCTACTGGAAAAATATCGCCACACTCGTAATAATGTCACTATTCAATTTTTTTTTTTCGTAATTTAGTGTCACTGTTGGGTTTAACGTGCGAATGAAAAAGAAAGGCGTGGGGGGCTTGGGCCCGCATGAAATATAACCTACTGATACATATTTGCTCGCGATTATCTCCTATCTGTTTTAATTGGCAGTAAAATTTTAATCACACTAGGTACATTCTGATTGAGCACGCCAATTTGAACCTTAGAATTCAGATTTCATAGTCAACTATAGTTTAGCACGCGTGTGTTGTTCAGCAGAGGTAGACGTCGTGTAATTGCGGCTAATGAGAGCTATTAGCTCTTGTGCGAGGATAGCGTTATGGTTGCAGATAGAATGCGCTCTAATGGTAGTGCTTGTCGCCAGTTTAAGTACTCAACACAAACTCGGAGGAGGTCGTTTTGTCGAGGATAACTTTACGTACAGTCGTTAGTAATATTCATGGTTCGATAGCATCGAGAAAACCTCTGAAAACTAGACGATTTATAATAACGAGAGGTTTTGTCAACTGGTCTCGCCTGAAAAGGTCCAGGACTTGCCGCACTACATCGAGAACTTTGAAAATCCTTTCTCCGAGCTGTCTTAGATGAGTGACAACAGGAAGACATCGTTTTCTTCAACATAATCAGCAAAAATAACGATTTGAATAATTAAGTGTATACTAATACTAATATAATAAAGAGGTAATATTGTGTGTTTGGTTGAGTGTATGTTGAGTGAGGCTTGAGGGTAACCTCTGAAACTACTAAACCGATTGAAATTTTATGTTTAAACCGAAGCGAAGCGAGGATGGGACGCTATTAGTTAATATATAAGCAACTTGTTTGTTTATTTATATTATCGGTTCTACTCGTATTCAAAAACATAACGAGTGAGACATGAGATGTTTTATACAAAGCAAGATGGAAAATGCATCCTGGCAATTTGAGAAATATGCGCTCAGCGCTACACTCGATACGTTACGTTCCGTGCAACTGTTTACTTAGATGCTAAACCTCTCGAACTTAGGTACGAGCTTAATTTTGAACTACGTAACCCGTTCCCAGTGTCCCGTGTTTCGCCTGCGTCGGGTACAAACACAGTGGCGAGCGATATTGGATAAGTGGCAGGCGGCAGCCGCGCGGCCACGTGACCGCGGCACCACGTGACACCGCCGCCGGCGCATTGTTATTACCACGTTGTTACCCTAATTGACTGCCCGCTGCAAATCACCGGCGAATGCTAAACAAATCGACGCACAATCGTACTCACAAACCGTCCCGGCTTCCTTTATCTTAAAGTCGCTAACTCAACGAAGATCTTTATCATCTGAGTCGTTGTCCCCATATGCTTGTATTACAATATCTCCGTTTCTGATTATCACTAACAAGAAAACAAAGCACAATTCAACATAATCAGCGAGATGACAGATAGCGATGATTCATTACATTCGCTCAACATCTTTGTTTCTTTCCATGATGATAACGCCTTTTTAGGTAGATGTATTTACTTTCGGTTTGTTCGTTTATGAATAAGGATTTAAAATCACCTTGAAAATATCTTTAGGACATTTGCATAAATGTCAAATAGTGTAAGTGGTTGAACCAACCCAACAATGATTCAGAGCTAAATAGACGCGCAGTCGCATACACACGGCGCTCGTGGGATCGAACGTCGGATGCGATTGTCATCTATTTGTGCCTTTTACACTCGCACATCCAATACCTCGCTTGGAAGTACTTTAGTTGTGGATGGAGATGCATGGAGGATGACGCGGTGCACGAAGGTTGCGCGGTGACTCGGGGCGACTTTGTAAATGTTAAGCTAAAAAGGCGTTAAACTTTTAACTGTTTATGGAAACGGTTTTACTATCGCTGAATTCCGTTTTGCTCAAAAAATAAACGACATACAATCTGTTTCGCGAGTGACGTCAGAGGGTTAGTAGCTCTTATTGACCTTTGTTTTCATTTCCAATGCGAGAATACCATTCTAAGCAACATCTAGGACATTAGCGAGATGTTGCTTGAACAAACGATAGATTTGCAACTATATTCAGGTTTATTTGTATAAGCTTCGCTCAGATCCGGCTTATCTGCTGTCGAGTGCTGAAGCAGTGAGCTAACTAGGTGTATGATGTCATTCATACCTATTTATGCTAGCTACAAGTATCTAACCACCATTGTAGATTCATTGCGATACTCGCTGATTTGCGAAGAAACCGTCATTCAAATAATGATGTGGATAATTTAAATTTAAAACACGTTTTTTTTTGTAAATAATGGACTTAAGTTTTGTTCTATCAGCAGACACCATTTTCGGGAAATGCCTTTTTGATTTGTTGGCGTTGTTGATAGGTTTTGAATGGTGTTTGGGACATGATATTCTAGTTTTAATTAAAGCCACGGATCGAGGTCGCCGGGTGCTCGAGGGGTTCCGGTGCGGGCTCCAGCGACCTAATTATTCGCCAATACTTTTGGCACTACTCCTAATTATTTACATGCCGTTCAGCGATGGCCATTGTTCGCAGCCCCTTGAAAGCTATCAACCCTTAATGCACTGCTGTATCATCAGTCATCGACTATTGTCTGGTTGGCATTCATTTGTTGCGACCAAAGTTCGTCGTCCTTAGTGAGTCATCAAACATTGGTGCGTACGCAAACTTTCTCGCGTGGTGTTTGTTTTGGTGCATCGATACGCGGTCACACTTATCGCGTGTTGGGCGGGTTGAGCCGCGGTGACGTCGCCGCTATTCTCGGCCGTGGCGCCGCGAGTCTAGACTCGGCTGACACAAGTCGTATGGCACTGATCTTTGGAAACAGCCGGCGGCGTGTCAGAAATAAGCCTTGACCTACGTCTCAAAAGATCGCGACCCTGCTGATGACCTCTGCACTGAAATTTTGTTATCGGTTACGATTGCGCCAAGAAGCGAAGAAAAACAAACAATACGACGCGACGCCTCCTATAACAGCTGTAAGATTATATTTATAAGTATTCATATGTTAGCCGCTGGCACATTTCGACGCTAAGTTTTCCCCAGGGGGCATCTGCGCCGCTCGGAATAGGGGAGTATTAGCGCAGGTGGCCTACATTACGGAGGGGCTTCAAGACGCTCGCGTTTTACTAAAATACGATGTTATTCTTGTTATTAAAAATTTAGGTTGGTTTAAAGTCTCTTCCTAAGTAACCTACTTAGTGTTCAAATTAGAAAATGTATAATAGTGTTCCATGTATATTATGTATTATGTATTTCTCGATTTTAAAATAATACCATTAATAATTTTTAATAAATTTGCCGTTACCTTGGTGTTGCTTTTCAGATTCTTCAAACACCTGCATAGGTTTAATGAAGACTAAAATTGAAAAACTTTCGCCAACGCTCTGACGCAAAAGGTGACACTTTTACTCAATGTTAAATACCTAAGTACAAATGCTTTATGATCGTAGGTTTCTAGTAAATCGTTTTTTCTTATGATGAGCCATAGTTTGTTAACACTAATCGTCGTCAACGATACATTGGCAAAGCTTGTCCCGGCGGCGGGTTGGACGGCTGCCCGCCGTAACAGCCGGCCCGGAAAGCTCTGACGCGGAGCGGTGGCGTAACCACTGACTCACCCAAAGAGTAAACACTAATCACTGGCTAGTAAAATCAGCTATGGATGACGCACCCTGCCTTTACTGCAGTTGATAAAACGCTCTGTGAAGATCAAAGGCAGCGATCGCTTTGTTAACTCGTTAGAGCTGATGACAGTTCCAATAAGCTTGTTATGTTTTCAGGCCTCGATAAAGATTGATTATTCAATGGCCCCCCTTTTAAGTTTGATTCCATTAATAGAATGAAGACCGCGACTTTAATAGAAATCAGGTTTGTCTGGAAGAAGAATGGGGGACCATTGAACAGTTAAGTAATTAAATTAAATTAAACGTCATTAGAGTTTACTTCGGTGACTATCGATCCTGGCAGCGAGAACATGACATTAGAAGTCTGGGTTATATTAATTGTGGGTCAATAAACCAATCGCCCGTCTTAATTGAATGTTTATCGCATCGACATGTTACGCGTAGTTGACAACGAAACGAATTAGCCGTTTGAAGCCATAAAAGTTTCCATTAACACATTCAGTGCTTAAAACGCGATATCGAGTCGACGCCATATGAAAATCTACTAGCCTGGCAATCCTTGTGTTGAGTAGTATAATTGTTCGCGGCAGCTACTTTGAGTTTGTGTAGTAAAATGGGCGTACGTAGCTAATACCTTATCTCACAGGGTTAATGCGCCATGGCTAATATGGCTATTTAGTGGTAAAAGTGCCCTTTAAAATGGCCTAAGGTACAAGTATAATATTTCGATTATAAATTCAGACAGCTCCGCTGCAGGGCTCCTATTTTTGGACGGTTTACCTCTCAGGCATCAGAAGCTGCCTGACAAACCTTACCTATATATGGTGGTTGAACGTAGCAGTTGTACTACGGGTTAGGTTGGAGCTGTATTTACGTATGTGCAATGCATTTATGTGTAGCAGAACTAGCAGAGTATTGTGCGCGCGCACGTGGCGTGTCCCGGCGTCCTCGCCGCGCGTGTTTTGTTACGGTTGCACAACCGCGCCGCTGCAGCGCTCCTGTGGTGTGATTCTCTTACACAGCAAGAAAAACCTAACCTTAATTGACCCCTGGACTTAGGATCGTTGCTTGGGCTCAATGTCGAGAAATTATTGTTATATATTAGAATCGCCACGATGTTCTAGGGTGCACACTGTGCACCGCAGAGTGTTCAAATAGGACAAGTTCAAACGAGCGAACTACTCTAACATACCACTGGGCTGCTGTTATCTAATGGTTATGCTAATGCGATAAAGGCGAGTATTTCGACAAGTTTGCAAATTACTAACCTAGCATAACTCGATCCTTGGACTCTAGATAATTGCGTTGCGTAGGAGATACACGTGGAAGATCATCCGCATTGTCTTTACTTTCATTCCAAGCGAATTAACATTCACTTCTGAAAGACCGATCCCATGTGACGCGTATTCAGCAGATTTTTCGCTCTTCCCTACGTTGGACCGATAGAAACATATAAAGGAATATCTGGGGACAATCTCACACAAATTGACCTAGTCCCAAATTAAAACTTGAACCATAGTTCTAGGAACTTGTCAACGAAATAAATACTTAAATACATAAAAAAAAGATTCAGGACTCTGAAACAAAACTCGCGCTCATCAGACAAACATAAGATGGTAGTGGTTCAATAAAGTCAATTCAACCGCACAGTTGCACACCCCAAGTTTTAAATGAAGATAACTTTCTACGGAGTCTCAACGCAAGCAATTGCTTATAGACTAACATTGCTGTGCGCCGTGTCTATACGCTCCGACGCGCACCGGACTCGCACCGGCGTTGCTAATGCTTATTGCTACGTAAATACCACGATTCGATGTCTGCCATATTGTGTTGTGTTAGCTATACTATACTTAATAATTACAGAGTCCATTAAAATTAGGTTTGGTAATGTATTTAAGTAAATGTTTGTGGTTTTCCTGGTCTTTGTTTTTGTTTAGGGGATTTTTTGTAACTTTCCTTCAGTATTCCGTGTTACTGGTATCTGAGACACGGTTTCAAAGGTATGCATAGTATTTAAAAATATAAACTAGCGAGATCGCTTGTGGGGCGCCGAGCTATGTGACCGTTGCAGCTGCATAGGCGCATTAGCGCTTACGTACACGTTCACTGTCATCAATACCTACTTGAGTTATTTATTATGCGCCACCAATTAGGAATTGTATGTGAATTGAGCACGCCTGGCGTGTCGAGGGCATGTGTGAGATACTTAGACGCCGGGCCGGTAATGGCCACGCTCCATCGGAATTCCAAGCCGCAAAGATTTACAGATACAATTAGGCGCCTCGTGTCGTGAGACGCTATCGCTCTGCTTGCTACAGCTTGGATGAGTTTAGCATGTATGTGTGTGTACGCATGCAACTCACATACCATCTTAGTACAAAGACACGGTTATAACAAATTTCTTGTAAATTATTTGTTGTGCTGGCTATCTATTCGCAAATCGGAAAATGGGTATCACCAGAAATTCAGCTTCATTTTCAGTTAATTGACTTTCCTTATACATACATACATACATACATACATTAAAAGGCTAGGCGGAGACTTTCCTTATATTATGGATAAATACGTTGTATGTATTATGCTCAATATTATTTTTTTGTTAACTACGTAATTAATTGTATTATTTAATTTTCACTGTACGAAATTCAAATTAAATAAATCAGTTTAAATTAAATTGAACATGATCCACTTTCGGGAAGCTCCCATTTCTGAATGCTTTGGCACTGCAGGCCTGCTAAACTTGCTTTTCCAAACCCTATGTGCTTGTTGTGATGAGAGAAATATGTTGCATACCTAATTATTTCTAATAACACAGCTTAAGTATGTTAGTGTGTAAGTTGTTTTCTAAATATGAGCCATGTCGCCCGAAATAAAAATGTTCTATTCTATTATTTGTTGGTCCATGAGGAACACGCTGTCTGAGTTGCCTTTCCGGCGGCATAGTTGTGCCGGTGCCATCGCATGCGGCGCTATTCTCGGCGCCGCTACCCGCCTCGCTACTGAATTATCACGAACAATAAACGCTGTGAGTCGCAACGACGCGAAAGGCGGGTCAACGGGCCCCCAGATAACACCCGCTTTTAGGAACTCGTTAGAGACTGGGATCACAACGATACCGCAACATCGCCTCGGCCTTGCTTTTTATACGCGTGTCTGTCCAAATATATATAACAGCTACTAGCATTCAATCTCGCAAGCACCGTGAGTGACGTGTGCGCGGCAATTTGAGTTTGAATCGTTGTTGTGTTCGCTTTACTACTACATCCAAAAACTGTATTCCTTGAGTGATCTTAGCTGATGAAATGCGGTGATAGTGGTTGCAAGAATTAAGTTTAGTTCTTTGTATTTATATCGCTTAATTAGGTATACGTAATTCCTATATTTCCGACCATAAACCGAATGAAATAATAGTAATGACTTTTGCATACTGAATACGTGTGTTAATTTCATTGTACAATTTAAACGCATGAACCCAACAGCCAAGTGTGTTATCTCAGGCATATTTTAATTGCGCGATTTCCTCCACCCAGTGCAAGGTAAATATTGCTTGAGATATGCAATCCCTCTCAAAATACACACTGCAACGAGTTCCTATGACTTAATACAAGTGAACACTAGAGAAAAATAACTTACTGGGCTTGATCTACGTTTGTCGAAACAGTTTAAGGCTTCTCCATTCGGTAGAAGGTGGTGGAAGGTACAAGAGCGGCATTGAGTAACTACATGGAAATAGGACAGACGACTGACATTTTCCGATAGTAGTTCCATTTTCAATTAATTGTTAGTCCAGTAGTGGGTCATTATTCGAGCGTTTCAACCGCCTCACTTTTGTGGACATATTTTTGAAGAATTGGGCGTATATTTTGATGCCGTTTTTGGATATTTGTTAGATGTCCGGTAAACTTAGATACCAAATCAGAAACGAAATCGAAATCTGCAGAAACTTCTACAAAAATGTGACCTCGAAAGTGATTCAGAACAAACGCCCAAATAATGACCCAGTAGTGACTTGCCTTTTGTAATGAGTGTTATGAGGCCAAATTCTTGCCAGAATTGGAATAGAGACAGTTGTACCTAAAATCCGTCGTGGATTTTTCACATCCATGCATGGGTAGTATAGGGAATACTTGGGGCTAGATAAAAATGCATTCAGTATCCAAGAAATAATTAGTTACAATGTCGACCAAATTGTGTGTCGCAAATTGTTTTCGGAAATCCAGGGCAAGGGACCCCTTCAATGACTTGCGCGGCCGACGAACTCGCGGTGCCGGCAAGTCATTCCTCATTCTCCGAGTGCCCTTTGATTGACGGTTAGTAGGCCGCGCATTATAATAAAAGTCGATTTAGGCCATTGTACTGTACAAGCAGAGCTATCGAAACTTTCTCCTAGTTAAAAGGGTAAACCAATATACATACTCGTAGCCCTCGTGGGTATTAAGTTAAGGGTAAACAGAAAAAACATTGATAAAGTTTCAATATTTATGAAGTCCTACTTTGCGGTTAGATCCAGTGTTTAAATTCCACGTATACATTTCTCGAAAACGTTTTTATATTACTTCTGCTTGCAGATAATTTCGCCTTTTTTTTGTCCGAATTAATACGGTGGGGAATAGCGTAAACTAACATAAAGTAATGCGTAATTAATTTAAATGGTTAGCCTAGTTGGTGGTAGCTCTGCGTCTGAAGCTTCAGTTCTGGGTGCGTGTTCCTTACTCTTGGATGTTTTGTATGTATCGAATTATGTTTACTTTCTCTATATTAGTATGTTTACCTATCGTAATCCCAAAATAAAACCCTATAGTTTGGGACTAGATGAATTTGTGTGAGATTATCAGATGATGATGATGTTGTGCAGGTGTTCAGCGACATGGTGGTGCGCGACGGCGAGATGGTGTGCGTGGAGCTGGTGGCGCGCGGGCGCGGCGCCGGCGCGCTTGCCGTCCTCTTCCTCGGGTCCATCCGCTACGACGCACTCTCCCGCGTCTACGACTCAAGGGTGAGCTAGCAGAAAATACATACAGGTTCCAAGACCTGGAAGCCGATCTTCACCAGTTGAAGAGGCATTTAAAGAAGATGAAACATTAAACCAGAAGGAAAGTTAACTAATTGAATTACGGTAAAGAGGAAATAGGTACGCTGCGACATATTTGTTTCCTTATTGGCTTGTAACATTTATAATCGCTTGCAAAACTTACTTACAATTAGTCTATATTTTACAACGATCGTCGCGCGTGCTGCGGAGTATTCACGGACAGCAGTGATGAGGGTTTACTATCATGTTACTCGTGTGACCCATTTCTTACAATAGGTAAGTACTTACGAAGTGAATACTCAGCAAGGTGTCATTATGGACGTGAGTTGGACGTGTTAGGTGTAGGCACTAAAAAAATATATGTTTGGAATTGTTAATGCCCATATAAAATCGAAACACGTTACACATTTTATTAATAACAACGTGAGTACTTACGGTACACACTTATGAGGGACAAGTGTGCATAGTTTGAAAAACAGTTCAGTTACTTTGTGTCAGTTGTGTCGTGTTGTGTGTTAGTTTTTAAGCCAATAGAGAATACAGAGATTGGCTTCTTGAAGTTGATGATGAAAAAGAATGACACATTGTTTGCGCGTTCTAGTCGACCGCCTATGATAGTATAATACTTTCGGATTCCAAATAAGAGCCCTTTTCTGTGATATTGCAACTATTGCAAGTGAGTTTATTCGTATTGTCAACGATTGCGATCCCGACGCCGGGGCGGTTGCAATTTGACGCGCCGAATGGCTCATAAAGTCTGCGCTTTACTGCCGTCCGACCCAGTCCGCATCGCCTGCGTCTTACGGATGTATCAAAAACGCTTGCCCTACTAGTTCGCTCTCAATACCGGGATATTACTGGAGCTCTCCCTAAATCGAAGATCGAAGTTTTGTAACTCTTATCAGTTTCTCTCGATCACGTAAAAATTGTAGAGTGAAAGGGATGGAGCTCCCATATTTCGTTTTAGGTGGTTCTTAATAGCCTACCTGCATGTTCTGTAAATCGGGAACCAATAACAATCTAAATATTGTTATTGGTTCCCGATTCAGCACAAAACTGTCAGTTGCAGATGCCAAAGGCTGCCAAAAGATTACGATCGTATTAGGAAACACAAATGCTATTAATAATGAGAAATAAGAAATACGTGATTTACAAACGGTATTGTACTTAGTCGGTTCGTAAGTTCTGTAACTGAGTTTTACGATAAAAAAAAAATTAAGGAGTTTTTCATAAACCTGTATAGTCGACGTCAAAGGTATGTTCACACTTTTGCACCTTATTTCAATGGAATAAGGTGAAAAAATGTAAACATATCTTTGACTTCGACCGTAAATTAATCAAGCTTTAATTAAAATTGCAATAATTTGCTGTACGAGCTGCAAGCATGCCCATTTGGGACTAGAAAATCATGGTTCATATCACGCACAACGATGATGCTGATAGCGGCCACAACCTTTGTAAGAGTCCCCGTAGAGAGTCCAAATTTGCGTGAAATATTGACCAGACTTATCTTTAAATTCTAAAACAAATGTATTCCAAGCAACTTGATATTAGCTTCAATCTTCATGTCTCATTAAATCGATTTTACGACTTCACATCAATTTGCAGCAATGCGAAAACACACCAAATCCCTTGCTTCATAAGCTGGAATTGAGTTTCGTTGAGAAATACAATACTGGCTGGGTTTGCAGTATTATACAAAAAAGTTCCTTGGTAAACAAAAATCTTATCAATGTCGGCCGTGAATGTTATAAGCTCGTACCAGAAATAGCGGCGCCTATGTGAAATGATCATTTGTCCATGTACATTAATTAAGCTTTTATTTACAATGTATTTCGAAATGTAATAATAAAATATAGAACTTAGTTTCTTCATTCAAGTCGTCAAAACCACAAACCGCAAGGAGCTATTGAAATAATTTGCACTAAGGTTTACCTTCCTTGTTCTCGTGTTAACTTTTCCGTAAGTTTATCCGCGTAGAATTTATATTTATATAATTTATTTATAACTGTTTTATTGGGAACTGGCAACATTTCTATCATTAGCTTATCAGTTTAATCCGCGGCGGGTTGTCCTATGTCACGCAGACGGGATCACTGGGCGATTAAACGTTCATGCTTCTAGCGGGACCGAGGCAAGAGACTGAGGCATCTTGCACCTGTTGGGGTCAGGACCAACACGCTTAGTCACTCTAGGGATGCATCTGCATTCGTCTGCATTCGTATGACCTGCGAATAGTTAACAATTGGAACTTACCTCCCATCTTAACCCAGTACGAAAATGTGTGTGCTAAATTTAATTTAATTCTGAGTAATTGTTGCGTTAGCTACACCACTGCAACTAAAGATGCTTCAGCAAATTGGTACAGCCATAATTTAAATTAAATATGGTTTGTTATATCTTGAATTGATTGTTATTGCCAACTCGTGGAGGTTTGCCTACGGTGTGAGACTGTAGCAAAATTCATTGCATTGTTTAAAGAAAATACGAGCGCCGTCGAGTCGCGGGATAATACCGCGCATATCTCTTGGGGTACGAGATGTCACCCTGATGACATTACTTCTCCGCACAAAATAACGCGTACATTCGTAAAGGCTCCTCTGGAATTTGCGCGAAAAGAACTATGTATTTTTATATTTTTTTATCATTGATATCGTCAGAATAATGCTGATAAAACCTTACAATGTTAGATAGGTAACTGTTATACTTGCAATCTTGCAAATAATTGGATTTTATGCGATTCTTTCTGTTTAAGAAGCTATAAAAGTTACGTGAAACTGCGTACTACTGAACTAATAAGTCGTACATAATTTTGGAAGCCATGGAAGTGCGGATTCAGTCCTCCGGTCGAGCAAGCGCAGGAATTAGGTAATTGTGTCGAGTGGGCGCGACCTTGGGTTGAGTCAGATTGTGGGATTTGCATGCTGTGTCCATAAAGCCGGCCTTACTAACGCGTATTTATCTCGTCTCGGTATGTACATATTTAGCTATGCGAAGGTCAAAGTAGAACCTTTTGAGACGTAAAACGTTAAAGTTAGGCGTTGTTAAAATTATATTTGGCGCTATATTTGGCGCCTCCGTAGAACACAGTACAAGCACAAGTCTACCCTTTATTTGAAATGGATAATTCGAGAAAAATTGCAGTCCGCAATTGTATCGATATAACTGAAGTAGCAACAGGTCGGTTTCCATTGTGGATTTGGATCTTTTTTATTTTCCTCAAATTTGGAGTTAAAACTACGTAAAAACTTTTAAGAAGTCATCTGTTATCTACCTGTTAAAGAAACGCTTATGACAGTCGAAGACTAATATTGAAATATACTTCAGAAGTGTAGTGTTAACTATCGAGGACTGTTGAGTTCCATCCATCCAATCAACCTGTAACCACCCATTGTGTGGATATTGGCCTCTTTCTAATCACGTCACTCTCCTCGGTCCTGCGCTATGCGCATCCATTGTATACCCGTTGTTTTATGGATGTCGTTCTACCATCGGGCAAGAGGTCTACCCACGGATCCTTTTGAATGTGGTTAAGGACCCACATAACGGCCACCATTCAGTTACCAACTTCGTCCATCTGCCATCATTCCTCGCCAAGTCTCCCGCCCATCTCCGCTTTAGGTTTGTAATTCGTTCGACGTCGTCAACTACGACTGTCCTATGTCGAATCTGCGTGGTTGTTGAATTTGATGTAGGTGTTTTACATATTTTAATAATACTTATTTAATCTGTTTTATCGGAGTGCGCCGGAAGAGCCTCATAAAAAGACCGGTTCCGGTAAACGTATTGTTATTACAACTGCAGCAATCGCTTGATTCGCGGCGCAGTTAATATTAAACTCTGTTCATCTGGTTGTATTTGTGTAATAGGATCGGGCACGCCGCGTCATCGGCCCGGTCGCCCACATGTTGCCCAAAACCGATCATTAGTCAACCATTAACCGTTTGACGACATGTGTAGGGACATTACTATAATGTAATCTGTATTATATTTACTATATTTTCTAAGTGATTTGATTATAATATTCATTCATGAGACATGAGTTCAAGTACTTAGTCATTACACCTTTACAGAGCAACGAACCCGGTCTCAACAGTTACTTAAAGCTGATAAACATAGAAGCCGTACTGAACTGTCTAGTAGACGATATGGACTCTTATCGTCAAATCCTCTTAATACCTGATAACGTTTGATATAAGGGGTTGCAGCAGGGAATGCTGCCTAAAATCGGCTATAATCACAACGTAGAAATAATCATCATTATCTATGGTTGTAACATTATTTTTCAATTCACTATTTTACAATAATATAGTTTAGTTTTTCTTTAACGTTTAGAGAAGGCAATCGACCCAGGCAGCGGGTCACCTGCTCAAAAGGGATCACCGCTGCCCGTGTGGGTGTGCAGCACCAAAGGAGATACTGTACCTACTCTTCGCCCAGGTCTTTGAGCAAAGAGTTAGGCACTACTTGACGTTCTTGTTTTTCGTTTTAAATTGCCTATTGGCGTGACTCCAATCCTTATCATTATTATGACCAGGGGGCGATTTTTTATTCTCATCCGGTGACTAAAGTCCGATATTTACTAATTTCTACAAGTTCTTACCTTTGAACGTCTGCGGTGAATGAAATTGTCACGCCTTTGATATCAATTACGAGTGCCCCCACCACTTGTAAACGAGATCACCGCATGACCTAATTGCATTATTACTCGCTAATCGATCAGTGAGATTACAGAATCGACTCCCAGGCATTAGTGCTTATCACAGATGTGTTACCTATCTAGTGAGATCCGGCGCAATTGGGAGCCGCGCCGCGCCCCGGTGCGACCCGGGACAAACATTATTCTAATTGTCGCGGCCCTCGTCGGAACCGAATGCCATATAAGATAAATTGAACGAGACGCAGCGAATTGACCTTTATATTGATTTTTTAACAGAATATGATTAACGTTGATAAGTGACGGATTTTTACCGTCAATAATTTACACAAAAGTATGCGCTCGTTCCTATTACTTGTAGGAGTGATAATCAGGTAGACTGTATATGTACGCAATTTTTGTGTTCGTTTAGTTGAAGTTCATTGTTTGGCTTACTTGCCGGTTCAGTGTAACTTGCCTTTTTGAATGGGTCGCGGGTTCTAATCTTGCCAGAAGCGAATGTGATGAGCATGAATGTTCGCAGGTGCTTTTATAACTATTCTATGATGAAGTCTCATGGTGGCATCAGGATATCCGCTGTACTTATGTAGATTCACCAAGTTTGAATTCGTTAGTGGTTTGGTAGTAGGTCTCGATAAGCAGAAAGCAGAAACTGTGCAAAAGCAGTCGATAACAAAAGCCTGTCGCGAGGGTGAAACTTTTGACGGAAACATGTTTAGTTTTAGACTATATTGTGTTTGGAATGTTATCATGATTAAAACATATGAAACAGGATCACATTGAGGCACAGACGTTGTAAATACTCCACCTTAACATTTGATAAGTATACGGCCAGTTTGCTGTATGTTTAATGTTCAATTCGCGATCAAACACTGATTTCATTATTTCGAGGAACAAGGCTCTTTATTAAATATTATTAATTATTAATAAAATGTCTATCTACTTATGCTAATAAACAGACAATTTATCAATAGCTTTAGTAGACAACATGAAAATATATCTCGGGCTTCAGCTGACGGCACCGCTGCTAGCATGTAGGATATTATTACTAGGTTGGTGACTCAAGTTTTAAGGTAGGTATTCCTCTTCTTTTGTGACATTAAAACTACCTAACCTGTTGATCTAAGGTGGTAACACATCGGACGTAGAAACTGCGAAACAGTCTATGACTAATGCAGCTGCTTGCAACCGATCGTTAGTTATAAACATGGATATTTAAAATATTAAAGAAATAAAAAATATGAATTCTTTCTGAAATTAGTAGGTAGTTCCACGAGAGTTGCGGTGAATGATTGATTACGCACACAGCTACATGAAGTACAGATTGCAAAAAAAGTGAATGAATGAAATGAGTGAGTGAATGTAAATGTAAATGTAAGTAAAAACGCTTAATTATATTCTTAATAGGTATCAAAAGCAGTAAAAAAAAAATGCCTTTATAAACCATCGTCACTTGGCATATCTTCATCTGATTCGTTAAGATTGATTACAAGGTTTTCGGTTAAATAATCAATCCTAGGTTCCAATATCCTGTATTTTTCTTCTTTTTCTTATCTCTTGGAAAATGCAGTTGTCAGTATGACAACGATGTAACAAGTGCTAGTTAGGTACTTCAGTCATCTTTGAAGAGGTTTGATAACCAAATAACAAAGTAATGAAAATATAGGTAAAGACAAATTTTATTTTAACAGCTACATAGATGAAAACAAGGCAATTCATTACTTATTCTCTTTGGTTTCTACGACTAATATTATATTCATATACCTACGCATATCAGACCTTTATTTATTCATATAACTCATTTATTTAAATAAAATCGGTCATAATTTTTTATTTTTTGTTTTGTTTGAAGTCGATGAATTGTTCTACATAATACTTAACAAAATAGTTTAAAGATACTTTTTGGTCTTTCTTGCAGTTCACTGTTGAACTTGCTATCGGTACAATATAAGAACAGTAATTTCAAAATCCCGCTGTCATTACATGACAGTGTTGTTGTGTGCGTGACCTCAACTCTCGTGGAACTACCTATACCTCTTGGTAATGCAGGAGTAAAATCAGCAACGTCAATCGTCAGCGTTAAATTCACGTCACGAGACCACAGCGTCCCCTGCGTTAACACTATTTTAATATTAGGAATTGTAATTTTTCAGACATAATTCTATATGTGTCGCCTATTTTTCTAACTATAATCCCAACAGCTGATTCACACACACACACACACACACTCTTGTCACACGACATTTGTGCATGTTCGTACTTCTTACTTTTTCGTTGAACATCGAGTCGTGTAGTCTCGACTCGGCCCCGCGCGCGCTCTCTTAAAATTTATGGCGTGTGAGAGGTCACGTGTTTCAGTGAACTCCAGTTTAGTGACGTCTGCGACATTAACTCCTGATATAGTGTCGTGCATACATTGTCGCAATTAAGGGCACTGCATTAACCGCTAGACGAAGTGTGGGGTAGCGGCCACTAAAGTTCACGGCTAGCAATAACCAAGCAGCACAATGATATGCTTATGACTTTTTCTTTAAAATGTCTTACTTGCACCTTCTCTGCTCGATTGAGAGGGAAAGTTCAGTCTGAGAAGATGGTCGTAGATTTGTCTAGATGACGTCACGCAGCCCCGCCCGCTCCGCCCGCTGGAGGGGTGGGGGGGAGCCGTCACTGGCGTGCCCGGTAGGGTTGACACCGAATCACAATTAGGGCAGAGTACCGTAAAGCAGTAGGTCAGTTTAATTGCCCGTGGTGTAACAAGGTTGCCACAATTTCCTTTTTAAGTTTAGATCTGTCTTCATAATGTGAAACTAGTAGACGCCCGCGACTTCGTACGCGTAGAGTTAGTTTGCCGCTACATCCCCTATTTTAACTCCTTAGGGGATAAATTTCCAAAAATCCCTACTAATTGCACCCCTAGGGTATCCAAAGAATATTCCCTCCAAATTTAAAGCCCCTAGGTCCAGCGATTTCGGCTGTGCGTTGATCGATCAGCCAGCCAATAATTCAACTCTTAATTTGGCACGAATACTTACTTAACATACCATGTTTACTTTTTGTTTGGTTTGTGTATTTTTTTTGCTGATTCAAAATCAAAAAGGGTTTGAATTCCCGACCTTTTTTATTTTTGCAAAATTAAGAGTCTATTGATGAAATCGATATCAAATATGAACGACTTTTATCAGCCAATGTTTGGTAGCGAAATTCGAAAACACAGCTTTTATCGCTTCAGGCCCGAGGCACTGCTGATTGTGATTCTAGGTATTTCGTATGGAATTGTGAGAAGCCAGGGCATTCCGTGATAACCGTGTTGGTATTAAAAAGTTAATTTTACTAAGAAATCGTTACGTCACACGCACGGTAATATCAAATCACTTTGTTAAAACTTCATAATAAAAGTATCTGGTGTTATCGATATCCTCGAGATAAGCTTATCTTATCGGCGATTGTTTGTGAAATGTTAGTGCGAGCGTACCCGCGGGTGGCGCAGCCCTGCCGCGGCGGGTGCACCGAATCTAGGGCGCCCTGGCGTCACGGGGGTGGGAGGAGCAAGTCACCGGGCGACAAGGACCCCCTGCGATCGCCGCGCGCCAGGCATTGATAGCCGGCGGAAGGGATATGACCCAGACGCTCTGTTACTATGCGTCTCCGTTCCGTCCATAATGCCGATTGCGTGACTGTTACGCTGGTGCATTATAGTTTATAGTGGGCATTCAGAATGTGCATTTATGGAGGTAGATACTTTGTGATTAACTTTAATAACTTGGCGCTGTGGAATTATAGCAGACAGACAAAGTTAACTACGAAATGGTGGTCAAGGCAGAGTTTATTGGGTGGAAGCTATGAGTGAAAAGCCTGGAGACAATGGATGCGATCAACGAGATCAACCGAGAGGTGATATGATATCACTAACAGGTGTCAGTGGGTGAAAACTGGCTGATTTGAGCTGTTAGTCTATGGAAATCAGAGTAGTCAGAAGGTATCCTGCCTTTTGGCCGAATGTATCGTTTCCCAACTGTTTCATTTGTCAACCCGCTTTTTTTTCTGAAACTAAATATTTCAGGATTTATTTCAGTATTATCGTGTAGAACGCTGTAGGTTAGGTTACGTTAGTTTTTATAAAAATCCTGAAATATTTACAGAAATGAAAGCGGGTTGGCAAATGAAACGGTTGGGTAACGATAAATTCGGCCGAACATATTTCTGCCAAATGGCACAGAACCAGTCAGAATTATAAGGCAGTGTCTGGGATGCGGAGACACTTGTCTAGCCTGGCTTGAAGTGCCGATTTAAAGCGGCGGCGCGGCGGGTACTCGGGGTACTTCACTACGAGTACCGATTAATACTCCGCCCCACAAAGAATTTTACCGCCATTTTGTATACCTTAAATCGAGTAACGATTAAGAGTTACTGGTGATACCTAAGTCGGAACTTTAGGTCAGGTTATTGTTATTGTTTCTTAAATAATTCGGAATACTCAGTGAATTCTGCGCGTGAACGCAAACAAAACGTATCCACCGATTTAATCTGCTACAGAAAACTCTCCATTAAAATGAGGAAATAAACCAGATACCTACTTGTTGATGTTATTTAGTTTGTCCTTTTCCGCGTGGCAAAATTTTAATAATAATAATCCATTTGAGATAATTAGGTTTGTCGAAATAGCTTAGAGGACGCCCACGACTTCATACGAGTATATTATTAGTTTTTTTGGTAATCCTCTTACTTCCCGTTTAAGGTCGATTGTCGAAAATCCTAAGGTACCCAAGGAACTTTGCGTCCAGGTTTTGAGTAGGTATCTGGGTCCAGCGGTGTAAGCTGTGCGTTGCCAGTCAGTGAGTCTGTCTGTCACGGAAGAGTCTTAAATATAGAAAACGTTGTTGTGTAAACGTTGTTTGTGAACTTTTCCGCGCATTTTGTAAGGTTTCGCTTTACAATTATTAATTAAAAGTTGGAAAAAAAGCTTTTAAAAAGGGGCAGATTGTTAAATGAAACGCGTATAAAACGGTTGCGATATCCATGCGGGCAAAAAGTGCTCACGCGTAAGAAACGAATACATTTTTCTTGCTGTAACTGTTTTTGTGCGGCAAGTCAGCCCATGGCCATCACTAAGAATAATACAACCTGTGTGCAATATGTTTAAACGCACAAAGCGCACCGAATAAGATAAATATTCTATTTTACTACTCAATATTTCCGAGTCCCTGCTTAAGCGGATAAATACTCACTGAATGTCCCACCAAAAAATTACATGGTGAAATCCTTAAATGTATTCATTACTGTTATGAGTTCATCTTTTTAACTCTCGTACTTACTATTATAAATGCGAAAGTTTGTGTGTTCGTTTGTTATTCCTTCACGCTGCAACGGCTAGACGGATTTCAATAAAATTTGAAATGGAGTTAACCTACCCTGGATTAACACATAGGCTTCTTTTCCTCCCGGAAAATTTTAAAGTTCCCGAGGGAATAACGATAATCGAAAACTACGCGGACGATGTCGCGGGCAGAAGCCAGTATAATAATATACGTCCCAGCAAACACCCTGCTGGGGCACAGCAACACAACACTTATTCTACTTATCCTAACCTAAATTAAACCATGTTTTAAATATATTAATTATTTTCTAAACACGTCATGTTACTGATGTAGGTATTGCTTTATTAATTAGGTTAGAACGCCTGGAACGACCGACGTGCGCGTAGAATTAATTTCCTGCTATATTTCTTTACGTTGGGGTCGACTTTCGAAGAGTCCTTTCCTTAATGCACCCGTAGGATATGGATATGTACGTACAGCTACTTCTGAGTTCGACTGTTACTAGTGTGATTTAATTTTGGCTGATTATTCGAGTAAATTGAATTGTTGTTAATTTAATTATGTCTACTCGGAGCACTAATGAGCTACACTGTTTAATTACTTTTATCACGACAACCGTATCGGATAATGAACTACATGTATTATGTGTGGTCATGTAATCTACCTTTTTACAATGTCAATGGGTAGCGATGTTTAACAGAAACATTTTTAAAACGTAAGTACATGATTACTGATTATTAAAGAAAGTAAAAAACAAAACTCCGTTTAAAAGTTGTTCCATACTAAAGCGAAGTGTGGAGCGTTTTTTATAATATCCAATATATAACTGATTATAATTTCTATGTGTTATATCTGCAATCATATCAGCTTCTCGAACACAAGGTTGAGGTATGCGACGGCTGAGTGAGACGTCACGCTCGCGACCGGGTGCACTCGTGAATGCTCACAGGAACACGAAGGATCAAAGGATGCCGAAAACAATTAAAATAAGGAAGTATGCAGGCGGTGTTGTTTTGGGCGGCGACCGATGAAACACGAGAGAAACGTTTAGATGATGGTAGTATTAAAATCTTGAGGATTCTGAGCAAATAAACAACTTAAATATATAAATTAACGTTAATAAATAATAATTAAATTCTGTATAACTATGTTTTACGATACAAAACGTTTTTAAATTTGCAACTTACTTTTTTAAAAGGTAAATTTATGTTGATTTTCAGCTGTCCTCAATCGCTGACCACGCCGGAAACTAATTTTAAACCGTCTTTAGTCAGCGTGTATCACGCTATTCGTATTTACTCGTAAGTTGGGAATGTAATTGTGTCGAGTAGGTACAGTACCAGTAGATGACATTGACACATTTGTCTCAGTCGATATCCTCGCGCTCACTTGTACACAATACAACTGTTCTACTTCTGCATTAGTAAACTCAAGTTGTTCACTTTTCTGTTATTTTTGTAACCATCATACATTACCTCTCTAACTCGCGACACGCTATTGGGTCTCCAAACAACGTTAAACCGTAGAAAACTGGTTGTACATCGTTAATATTTAATTGCGTTAACAACCTTGCTGAGATGGCATTAACATTTAAATTATGTTGTAGCTAGTGGATTTGGTGAACAAGCGCGCTAGGCGCTGAGATGAGATCAGCGGAAAGGGAAATAGCGAGTGGCCTACTTCGCTCGCGCCCCCGAGCGGCGTCTGGTCATACTCGTACATGTGCTACCGCCGCGGACTAGATCGGGTTTAGAATTCGAATAATATAACTAAGTAAAAAGTTTATATCATGATAAAAGCGTGAAAGAAAGATTTTTAAAACACTGCTCGGAAACCCCAATATTAGGGGTTTCCGAGCATACATGCATGCTATTTTAAGTCACAAAACTTAAAATAGCACCTATATAAACAGGTCAAGAATATTTCTGTCAGCCTGTTATCTGATAGCATTCTTGACCACAACTTATTAGTAATTACCTACCATTGAAAATCGATCAATCATTTTTTGTGCCTATTAAAGCGTCACAAAATGAAAAAATAAAATCAACCACGATACACCATTTCGTTTCATAAATTATTAAGTGTATTGTTACAAGATACATAGACTAAAAATAATGTCACTAGTTACCTTAGACATTTAGTCATTCGTACTGAGTCCCAATTCTTGAACTACTTTATAATGAATACTATCTACGAATTTAAAATTTCAAACGAAAGACTAATGCTGGACTCTTGGACATACTATGCTACCCTCAAAGTTTGCCACAAGGACCGGTCCTGCGCCGCCTGCATCCACGGGTCAAGTCATGTAGCCACGCGGTCGGTCCATCTTGTCCGGTGCGCGGGCGCCACTCGAGAGCTTGGAACCTATCATCTTTCCTGTTCTGCGAGCCATACGTTATCCACGGTGGGGATACTGCTAGGTAATACTGATTCAAAATACTGATTCCTTTAAGATATTATAGTAAACGTTTTTAATGTAGTTTTCTCACAAGAACAAGTATTCACGAAACCGCAAAATCAGTGGTAAATATTTCGCTACTTGAGTAATCTCGCAAAGAATGTGTAAAAATTTACGTAAGCATAATTTTATAGGAAGCCCTAGCAAAAGGCAAAATATCGTTCTCTGAAAACGTGTTTGTTGCGTAAGTATTTCAGCGAACTCGAGGGCGCTGAAGCCTTGTGACTTTATAAAGCGTTTATTCTTTTTACAAGTACCTAGGTCAGAGGTAGAGTAAGTAAGAGGTGAAATTTTGCTATGGTTTGTAAATATTTTTATTTTATTTCATTGCAGTAGTCATGGCAAGCACTACGTCTGCCTCGGCGCGAAGGGTAATTAATGGACTCGTTCAACTTCGTTTTGGCCTTCTATGTATTGTATGGTGTATTCGTTCATAAATTGCGTACTTTTCAGCCTCGGCAACAATGCACGGTCGCTGTACATTTTAGTTTCCAAAGTCTTATTTGCCAAACTATGCAATCTTACACAAAGTAACCTTGTAAGATTGAGTTCTTAGGTAGGTGGTATAGGAAGACGGCGATATACCGTGTTTAACATCATATTCATCATCATCACGACTGTATGTGTTCTTAAATAAATAAATAAATAAATAATCATCTCAGCCGAAAGATGTCTTTTCTATTCTCATTAGATTTAAGCATACTACTCGTTAGTAGTTACGAGTAGTCGAGTAGGTGCAGTTATAGTACGCGGCTCTGATAGTCGCTGCAGATTGTCAGACCGTCGGTGGCCACGATTCTGCGTATTAGCTGGGCTTATCTCGCGTTTGTCACTCGCAGAGCAAAACGAGATAAAGCCGTACATACTCGCTCTGTTTGTACAAAGAGAAACTATTATAAACTCAAATGTAACGAAAACGAACCGACGAAACGAGCGACCGGACCGTGTTGTGAATAGCAATGGGATGATTGTAAACATATATTGATTGTTGTAGTAATCTGTTGAAGCATAACTCAGAATAAATAAATAAATAACTCAGGTGTCGATAGCGAGCAGGTAGGAGTAAGTAGAGTTCGAAGAGTACTCGGCGCGTTAATTAAGCTAATAGATGCTATCGTGGCGGGTAATGCCGCCGCCTTGGCACTGTTCGCGCAGGTCGCTTCATAGTTTTGTGATCATGCTTTTTAACTCATTAAATTAATGGGTTCAGCCTCGTCACAAATAGTTTGTGTAATTTTATGTTTGGAATAAGTATACTTGTATCAATGTCGCATTATAATTCCCTGTACTTAAACTTCGTCTAGGATGTTGTAGCTTGTGATGTTACTATGACCGGGGTAATTAGTCGGGATCGTTTGTTGAATAGCATGTAGGTATCCTTCGTCTAAGAAACGTTGAATGGGAATTAAGATTTCAACTTTTTCTCCCGACACGTTTAGTTGTGTCACATTTTTCTCCATTATAAAGACATCGACTTCAAATTGTCGACGAGGAGCACCTATTTTTGGGTACTGCATAACTAAAATGCTTAAACCTACCTACCTATTTCGACCCATATTAAAAACGAAAAATTGCGTTTGTTAGAATACGGATCGGAATAAGAAAATTCACACCGAAGAAAAAAACATTTTGACAAAAATCTCATGTCCTTTCCTGTGACTATTTACCTATCTCATAATCCCTATTTTGACATCTTACAGTCGGATGAACAAACATACGAGCTAAGTTTTTATTTACTGAGTTGATAATTTTTTCATCCTATCCACATCTTAATTTGGTAGCATTACACATTTGTGACATGCGTCTTGATTTCGCTAATTAAACATTCCAGCAAACATCATTATCGACGAAGGTGGCGCAGCGCATGTCTTTCGGTTTGCTGGGGCGCGCGGCGGCGCGCTGCGAGTTCGTGCGCATGAAGGGCCCGAGCGGCAAGGGGCACGCGGAGATGGCCGTGGCGCGCCCGCGCGGCGGCGCCGACACGCCCTCCTCCGAGCCCGGCGCCGCGCCCGACTGGGACTCCGACTGGGAGGAGGACCCCGACGAGATGTTCATGTACCGCCACCAGGTATGTACTATACGCATTCAACCGTCCATCATTTACCTACTTTATGGGCTAACAAGAGTTTGGCGGTAGGGATTATATTAGAAATCCATTTTTTGTCAAGCTATAGCCAGACATCATTCTTCTGCGACTTCCATTCTTTAGAGCCCCATTGTTTTTTCAAAGCAGTAGTGCCCATTCAGACAAAATTCACACAGAAATTCTGGTTTTTGCGTAAGTTCCATCACTATGACATATATTTATAAATATTACTATCCCGCACGCAGGCCACGTGATCATAAGTGGCATTTGTGACATTTGCATCCCCAAGATCTAAAGACGGCGATCCTAATACCACAAATGCCTTGCGAACTCTAAAGACTAAGATAGACTGCATGTATGCTAGTTGTTTTACCTGTTGTCTTATTCCCGCACCGGAACACAACGATGCGAACACTACTGCTTGGCGGTAGGTTAAAGGATAAGATGATGGTAGTGGTCCGGACGGACCCTGCACAAGGTCCTACTACCATTAACCACCTGTTCGTGAGGTTTGTTTAATTATGTAAACAGGGTGTCCCAGAAACCGGCGTCAACCCGCCTAGGGCTGATAGAGCAGCTAAAAAGCTATCGATTTAACCCCTATGTATGTTCAGCAATTTTTACTAGTTTCGGAGTTATTGATCATTTTAATCCGAGTTTTTGTTTTTTTCCCCGTATGTCCACGTCACGAAAAATCATTAATTTCATGTTTTATTTCATAAGTTTTTCATGGTATCTTACATAATTAGAATCATTACGAATCAGCGAAGTTTTTAAACCTATTTGCCCGGTTTTTTCTATGTAATTTTTTTAAGTAATCACGTAATTGTTTTTTCCATACAAAGTGAAAAGTAAAAATTAAATTATTAAAAATAAACAAAAAACCCGACTGCAATAAAAAAACAACTGAAAAGCGAAAAACAAGCTCTATAATCTATAGAAAATTATAAGAGCATGTACTTATTGATATTTATAACAATTTAAATTTAACTTGAATATTGGTAAAGGTGTTCCAGGCGGAGACAAGCTACTCCAAATGTTAATGTTTTTCAAGAAATAGCTTTTGAAATTCATTGCTTGTCCCCGCCTGCAATACCTTTACCAATATTCAAGTTAATGTTAATTTGGAATGGTCTATTTAATAGCTTTCATTTGATACCCATATTGTTATAATAACAAAAAAAAAACCCTCCATATTTTTTTCCGCGGACGCCATGTTGAAATATTATATACCCTATGTCACTTCGGCAATTAAGACGAATCGAATGACACCTCGTATGTTAAAATCCGTCAAGCCGTTTAGGCTGCAGAGCGTGCCCAGAAATAGACATACATACATACATACATACATACATACATACATACATACATACATACATACATACATACATACATACATAAATACATACATACGCTCGAAAAACATAACCCTCCTTCTGACGCAGTCGGGTAAAAACTGGGATACCTAGTAAGGAGAAAGAAATTTTACGTGATTACTTAAAAAAAATACTAAAAAAACATACAGGAAAATAGGCTGCGTAAATTATATTTAATTATGATAAGCAAATAAATTAAATGGTCTCTGATTGCGGCGGTCTAATGGTTTACGATTAACGAAGTATTGAATAGATTTGGGTGTGGGTTTTCCTTAACATGTTGTTTTTTTGCAATGTTATTATATCAATTTATTGCGGGCAAAGCAATGAAAAGCAAGCAAGGGAAGGAAAAGTTAGTAAATAGAACTTAAACTAAACCTGAGTATACAATATTTACTTAACTGATACACGTATGTACAGATAATGCCTAATCTACATGCGATTCATCAAAACGTGTATCGATAGTAATTATGAAACGTGCCCACGGGCGCAGTAAATATAGATAAAGATTAGGGATATTCTCTAGTACAGTAAATTCTTACTGAAATATTTACGACTGTGATAGTATGATTGTGTGAAGTGTGCCGCTATGGGCAATATGTTTCATTAAAATAATAATTTGGACTCGTTTAATTTTTAAATAAGCAGAATATCTTCAATATTTGAAAATTACAATAGAGCCTGGTTCTCCAGCACTCCGGAATACGGTATTTGTTGGAGATTCCAGTTGACTCGCGATCTGAAGTAATTCCTGGAGCTGCTGGTCTTGTGTCATCCTGCTTGCTCTTATCACTGACGGGCAACAGCGTAATGGTTCCGGCGAGAATGCTCCTTACTCAGGCAGGGTAACGACGATGGTGTGCTTTGTCGGGGTCCCACTTTACCAGTGGCGAACATTCTTCAGTCGGATCACGACGAGGCTGTGTCACGCATGGATATTGATGGCGTTCTTTGTCGCGGTTACCACTTTACCGGGATGACCATGGTAGGGGTGATAGAGATAACCACAATGACAGCCAGTTACAATCTAATTTAATTACAAAAACACATGCTTATAAATACAGTATTAACTTAACTAATGCGCGGCTAGATACACGTACAGATAATGCCTAATCTAAATGCGATTCAATAAAACGCGAATCGATAATAATTATGAAACGTGCCGCCCGCTGCCTCTTCAGCATGCTGATTCGGCGAATCGGCGGGCTCTGTCGGTTAGTTTGGTTCTCCGTCGGATCACATCATTCCTAATGCGATCCTTCAGTGAGACTTCAAGCATTGGTCTAACGGTGATGAGGTAAAGTAACGCCGTCGGCGGTTGGGTTCCAGCGGCGGCTGAGCGACCCGAGCGCCAACATCAACAACTTCACGCGCGGCGGTTGGCGCACGCGCGAGCACCGCGACAAGAGCCGCTCCGAGAACGAGGGGCTCGACTCGCTCGTGGCCGGCGTGGCCGAGGTCGAGGCGGGCGACGTGCGCGACGGTACTTACCATACTACCTACCTAGCTCTTTGCGAGAACCTCCCACCCAGCGCGGCGGCGGTGGCATCAGTAGACATTCACTATCTATGATATAGTAGAAAATGTAGTTCGACGTGGCAGAATTGTATTATTCTTAAGTTGCTGGAAGTAGTCAATATTTGATAAAGTTGCCAGTGTAGTGTAAGCAGCATAGCGCGTTTGTTTTTTGCCGAGCGTAGCGTTCATGGGGGCTTACTGTTTTCATGATCTTGAATCGGCTCGTTTTTATTTAAACATGAAAAAAGGCGTGATGAAAATATATCGAGGGGCATTAAACTACGACAGCTGCTACCGTGACGATTATTTATTTTCTTTTTTTTGCTGTTCAAATCGTGAGTGTTTGTTTGTATTGCTTTTTTCGTAGCTTCAGTGGAATGTTGTGATCGCACCGCACAGTAGTGTCGTTCTCCTCACGCATGCTAGCTAGTTCGCACCGTTCGTCGTAGTGCACGCGTAGACGCCGGAGGAAGCCCGCTACTCGACCCTGCGCACGCGCGTTACGGTTCCGATTCGTTTGTCACGTGTGTAGACTTGCTAGATTTTGACTAGATGATAACTGCAAAATTGCATATTCTACACTAACGCGCGCCGCAAATGAATATAAACACACTCATAATGTTCGGGATCGTGCGAATTTCGCGGACCTGTCGTTCCGAAATTGGCAATCAATAGTGAATATAAATATAATTAAAAAAAATATCAAATTCGAAAATATCGAAACTACACATTCCGGTCTCGCGGCCGAGCTCGGCCGGCTCGCGTCGAAATTCGCTCGGGACCTGCGGCGCGGCAGTGACGTGTGTGTGTGCAGCGCGCGCGCAGGCTTCCTCCGCGCCGCCGCGCGCCATGGCGCCCGTGTGCCCGCGCGCCGCCGACGCCGACGCCGCGTCGCCCGCCTGCCTGCACGTCGTGACGCCGCGCCGTCGTCCCGCGCGCCGCGCGCCCGGCCCGCCGCCGCTGCGGCCGCTGCCCGCGCCGCCGGCCCGCCGCGCCGAGCGCCGCCCGGAGCGCTGCGACGAGTGCGAGCTGGCCGCCGACGCCGGCGAGCTGGACGAGGCGGCGCTGCTGGCGGGCGGCGCGGCGCGCACGCTGCGCGGGCCGGCGGCGCGCGCGACGGACCGCGGCGCGGAGGAGCTGCCGGTCGCGCGCGAGTACGCGGCGGGCGCGGGCGACGCGGCCGGCGCGGGCGACTCGACCGGCGCGCGCGCGTACGTGACGCTGCCGCGCAACCGGCGCGGGGTGGCCGGCGCGCTGTACTCGCGCGCGCCGCTGCCGCCGCGCCGCACGACGCCCGACGGGACCGACATCTACTACTGGTGCGACGCGCCCCGGCCGAAGTCGCACGGTACGCCCGGAGCCCGGCCGACGCCGAGGTATCCTCCGCTTTCGCGCGCCGGAGCCGGTGCGCCCCCGGCCCGGCGTCCGAGCCGACCTCGGCCGGCCCCGTCGGTATGTTTGTTTCGCTTTACCTCTTTTCTGAATCCGTGATACGATAGACCCGCCCGATACGAGGCCGGTGCTCGCGAGATCATCGTCGATGACCCGAGTTTTCGCTATGAAGGTACGGTCCGATTCATCAGTATACCTTTGAAAACATGTAAATCGTAAAGATACGTGAAGCCCTAATGATTTCGATAAGTGTGCCCGTTTCACGCCCGTCTCCCGCCTTGCGCCCGCAGAGCTGGACGACGGCGCGTACAACCCGCTGTGGGCGATGCGCGGGTTTACGCAGACCTTCGCGCTGTGGAAGGAGGGCAAGCGCGCGCAGAGCGCCCCGCTGCACGCCTACCTCACCTACGTCACGCTGCCCTGGTGGAGCATCGCCAAAGGTGAGCACCGTTTCTGGAGCGGAGGACCTTTTGGCACGGACAGACTAGCTTCCGAAGTCCAAAGTGAAAAGTCAAAGGTTACTTGACGTCTGTCAACTTCAGCTTGGCGCTTTGTACCTTTTCGTCAGTGGTTTAAAGGCGCGTGTAGATTTTTAACGTTTTGAGCTTTTAATGTATCTTTATGACTAAATATAGATTGGGTATAAGTTAGTTAAAAGGCAATTACAATCCTCTGGTCTTTGTTTATGTTCCCCGTTACGATGTATTTAAGGGATTCGGCCGATGTGGGTGAAACAGGCCGACTGCGACTCGTCAAGATATCAAATCCAAAAATTCAAGCTTTATCCAACAAACTTCATTTGCTTCAATACTGATAAAAGATCTCAAAAAAATAACAAGTGTTAGATAATAGTACATTATTGCCAAGGCATGGAAGTAGGCAATTGCGGGCCGAGTATTAGATTAAACGGACGAGCTTGCGAGTCCGTTTAAAAATACGAAGCCCGCAATTGCTGTTCCTGCCGAAGCAAATATAGTGCTTTTCTCAAAAATCATAAGAAAAAAATTGTGTTGGAATCTAATCTTCATCGCATGAACTCATTTTTTGAATTGCATACAAACAGAAACTTCATGTGAATAAACCATCACTCCTTACCGCTTTTTTGTTTATGACGAGGAGAGACGCAATTCTTGTTTTTAAAAAAAACATAAGCTATTCCAGGCAAAAATAAAAAAGTTATGTTCCGAGTAAAATTCGGATGTATAAGACTTGTGCCCTCACTTTTTAAAAAGTTACAAATAGATAGTAATGGAATTTGTATGCAACATTGCGGGCTTGTGTAGCGGAATGTCAAAATTTCCGGAATTTTTTGAGAAAAGAACTTTATTAGTTGATAGCGGTAATCCTGTTCAGATAATGATCGATGAAGCCATTTTTATTATCATTAACAAAAAGTAGTCGGTGTTTTTAAATTCGTTTTATCGGAGTCGGAATCGGAACCGATGTCGGAATCGGAGGCGGAGGTAAAAATGAGGTGTATGTGTAATTTGTAAGTACAAACTTGTTTGTACACGCTGACCGCAGCTGGCGCAGCCGCCTCTGCGTTTCGACCAAGAAACCAGAGGTGTAATATCAATAGGAATTTCCGACTTATTTTTGGATGTTTACTCTCGACTATTAGATTTAAATAGGGCTTGAAACGCCGGGCACTTTGGCGGCCACCGGTTTTAATTTCAATCTTATTTCTTTCGACATAAGGATGTTTTGACCCCTCGGAGTTGCTGATTGCATCTAACTCTTAAAGCTAAACACCATCGAAATATAATAAGTATGGAACAGTAACTGACGCTCAAAATCTGGCCCACTGACCTAGTGCCAGCAGGGGTGGGGCTAATACTGAGTGCCAAACCGTCTATCAGTCGACTTTCTGACGTAGTATCAAACAGTTGTTTATAATTCCACCAAAAAAAAAACGATTTTAATAATCACCGGCTTTAAATAATACTGCAAAAATGCCAACTTGCATTGTAAATTGATGCAGGACCCACACATATGCAAAGCAAAGCGATATTCATTTTCATTAGTAAGTTATGGAAATTTAAATATTCCCATACTAAAAAAAATTTCATGGCCGATGTTATGCATTATATCTTTGAAAAATGTGAATTACAAGCAACTACTTCGAATGAATAGGAAATTGAATTTTATGTCATCTTTACTATACCTAGTTAGTTTACATAACAAAACAAATAGGTAATGATCTTTTTAAGTTTTCCAAAAAATTAAGAATGCCGGCGGGCTTGGGTGGATGCAGTTCGTCGCAATCGCAAATTTAGTAGCTAAAATTAGATGCCTAGCAAACCTTGCAGGATTTGCAGCATCGATTTTGAAGAATCGGATTATGACATCTCAAAAACTGGAGGACATTAGTCGCAGCAGTCCCAAATTGTACACACAGTACGTTTTCAACATTTATTTACAATAATATTAATAATAATTTTAATGTCACCGTGTATCAGACGTCGAGTGGTTCATCACACATCTATTAGGTCCCTGAGCCTGTTAACTTATGATCGATATGCATATGCATTCTTAGGTATAATCTTATTCTCGCAAAAACTTTATTAACTATGATGATCTTCGTAATTAAGCTATTAACACAACAAAAAACTTATATATTGTCACGTATCTTTATGCCTATAACAATAAAGATGTGTTGCGATATATTTGGGTGATTCCACGGGCGTTTCAACCGCCGTCAGTCCGCTGTCATAAATATTGAAAGAATGAGCTACACCAAGCAGCTAACATTCACACAGAGCTATACTGTTATCGTACTTCTTGCCACAATTGATCGAATTTTAAGTATATTATCGCCTATTTCTTAAATACTTACGACAGCGGACTGACGGCGGTTGAAACGCCTGTGGAATCACCCATTTGGCACTTTGAATGCTAAAGACCATTTGACGCTGACTGTAAAGATTTGTTTTATTTTTGTAATAGTATAACATAAGAATGTTAAATGATTCAAGGGGAATAATCAGTAGGTTTGTCTAAATTACTGTAAAAAAATATTAACATAATTTATTTTTCAATATCTGTGTTATTTTTGTATCAAACCATCCTCGTCAAATGTTAGAATACTTGGTCGCGTTCAAGTAAACCTTATGAAAACAAATATTGTCAAATGAAATTCTTTTGTCAGAGAGCTTGTAACCAATTGCAGATTTTTGTCTTTCAAACGGTATAAAACCTTACTGAAATTACTGCTTTCTCAAACGTTATATCAATATCTAACATTACATAAATTATTACAAACCTTAACTCAATTAATATTTAGTTGATTATCGAAACCACTCGATACATAAGATCTTTTCATTTCAAAAAGTGGGCGTTTTGGAGCGGATTTGTCAGTCGTTTTTTTAGAGGTTACCCTTCCATACTTATTATATTTCGATGCTAAACACGCGATAAAAATCCAGAAAAGGGTTTCCCTTATTTTTTGTGTTTATATTTATCAATTAAATTTATGTTACATCAACTTCCAATATGTTTGTTGCTTGTTCCAGATATCCTGGACCACCGCGAGGAGCCGATCCTGACGTTCTGAGCGACGACTTCAGCCTAGAAGAAACGGGTTTCTCCCACCTGTTACCACCCAGCGTAGTTTTGCTGCCACTTTGAACTTTATTCATCGGTAATAAGCCAGCAGAAGTGTGTCGGTGGGTACACATGGGATTAACCCGAGAAAACGGCTCCGCACCCCGCACCGGACATGACCCTTTGTACAATCCTAATTACATAAACTTTATAAAGAACCAAATTAACATTAAATGTATTTACTATAGACTAGATGCTCTTTAATTTTATTTAGTATTTTTTACATGGTTCTGAAATTTAGATAAAATGTTAGTACCGTTTATGAGTCGTACTAGCTGCTTCTCTTACTCGTCATAACCATACTGACTGTTGGTGGAATATGTAACATTCCAACTGAAGCAGCCAGTCCAGGATCAACCGGCGGAAGTTAGTGTTGTGAGTGTGCGACGAGGAAGAAAAATAAAATGTAACAAAACTTAGGTGCCTAACCATAACGGGTAGATTTAAAATGATATTTTTAAAAGCGTTTTTTTATAAATGTTTGTGTTTGTGTGCGTGGGTTGCGGAGGTGCCTCGACTCTTGCCTTACTCCGCGGTCTGTCCGAGTATTCAGTCTCGTCAAACTATTATTTTTCCTTCGAGCAAATGACTGTCTCATATCATTCCACTAGTTAGGCGAACAAATTGACATGATATTACCAAATGTAACAATTAGTTTACGTTCCTACGTTTAAGCATAAGTTTATTTAGCTTTTAAGCGAACTGATATGTTTATCTGCTTTGTGAACTGTTTTTTTTATGTATGCGTAAAGAACGGATTTGCGGTAGCAATAAACTGACGCCTGACTTAACCGTATAACCCGCCTTGGATATGTTCTAGGCCTAAAACTAAGTACAAACCGATATGACGTGATTTTCTGGCTGGAGGCCCGTTTTAGCTGGCGTGTTGTTTATCTATTCAATAACAAAACATTCTTATAATTCGCAAATGGCAATGCAGCGCTAATTAACAATAAGCGTTCGTACCGGGAACTACTGAATCTGCGAATCGAGTGCGTCGCGTTGTAGTTGTGCGCGACGCGGGTAGATGGCGCTATTATACAAAAGATATAAAAATCATCAGAAAAATAAAACAGTACTTGTGCTTTTATCCAACAATTTAATTAATAATCTGTATAAAATGATTTGAGTGCATGCTTTATACATTCGACGTTATAGTTATGTTAATGGCTTTAAATATAGAAATGATACTCGGGGAAGGTATCGTATTGCCTTATTGAAAGCACATTCCGTTTGTGTCGATGAATGAAACGTTTTAACCTCAGAAGTTGTTATTATTACATGACGATGGAAAGATTATTTTTATATCAGTAGTTCGAGTTATTTTACTATTGTTAGTGAACTAAATATAACTTGTATAAAGGAAGTGTAATCTAGTCGAGAATCTATCATCCAATGTGCATAGTTTAACGTTTTACATGATTTGACTGAAATAAATAATCGCAAGCAACATGCTTTTTATTTCTTATAAATTTCCTTTTATCCTTTCTCACATAGCAAAAATAAAAATAGTAATAGGTTTGTGTCAGATTCGGACGGTGAATAACCCTTATTGCTGAGCCACCATAGAACCCTGTCACATCATGTCGAGTCATCTCATCAGGAAAAAATACGTCAAAATTATCATTAGCTTTCTGCGACAAGGTTCTATAGCGGCTAAAACAGTGTTTGGCGGAACTATGTAGGCCTGATTCAGCCTACGGTTTTTCTTTTTCACCATATCCGTTCCCATTTATGAAGCGATGGGACTTTTTTTATACCCTTCAAAGTTGTCCAACATCTCCGCGGCGCTAGCAGACCCGGGATGTCTGTATTGGCACCTGGGCTTCCTTCAGGTCTAATACAACAACCAACGTTTTTACAAATACATTCCGAAAGTAACTACCAAATCTTAGTGTTGCGCTGTTGTGTACGTGGAGTGCAATGCATTTATAATAGTTGTCAATAACGACTGTGGGAGACAGGTCCCCTACGCGACATAACGTAACGAACGTCGTTATAACTAGCATTTGAATTGACTTGCCATAATTAGGGTTTGCAATTCGAATATTCGAATATTCATATTATTCGAATATCCGACACAAATTAAATTCGAATACGACAATGTTACTTATTCGAATATTTCAGATATTTTGAATAGTACAAAAAAGGATTTAAATAGTTACCTACTTTTAATAGAACTCTAGAATCAGCTTTTCTTCATACCAACTGACACATACAAGGAAATAGTAAAACGGGAATGCAAATATAACATGACATGAATGACATGATATGAAGTTTCAAAACTAATTTCCAAAAAAATAGTATTTTATTGCCTAGGCATGGAAGTAGGCAATTGCGGGCCGAGTATTGGTTTAAACGGACGAGCTTGCGAGTCCGTTTAAAAATACGAAGCCCGCAATTGCTGTTCCTGCCGAGGCAAAAATAGTGCTTTTCTCAAAAATCGCCAGAAAAAAATTGTGTTGGAGTAAAATCTTCATAGCTTGAACTCATTTTTTAATTGCATACAAACAGAAACTTCATGTGAAAAAACCATCACTCTTTACAGCCTTTTTGTTTATGACACGGAGAAACGCAAGCTTTGTTTTAAAAAAAACATAAGCTATTCCAGACACAGATAAAAAAGTTATGTTTAGAATGAAATTTGGATGTTTAAGACTTGTGCCACAATTTAATTATGGGCTTTTTCACTTTTTTAAAAGTTACAGGCTAGATAGTAATGGAATTTGTATGCAACATTGCGGGCTTGTGTAGCGAGCACGCAATGTTTTTTATTTTAATTTGAGAACTGTCAGTAAACTATGTACTTCGCGTTCCTCAATATGTAGATAGGAATGTCAACATTTCCGAACATTTTTGAGAAAAACATATTTTCTAGCTCACTAAAACTTATTAAAATGACTAGCAGTGAGTAGTTGGGTCGCTCGCTTCCTGCTACCTGCTATTATAATAAACAAAAGCTCAAACCAGTGTCAGTCAACCGTTATCAAGGGACAAGGGGGTCCAGGACTGGTGCCAGCGCAAGCCCCCAAGAGGACTAGATACCCGCCAGTGGTCGTCAAGCGGATCTTCAATTGGGGTCGCCATTTCCGGGCCCTGAAGGACCGCCTGGGACGCGCCCCCTCCAGCTTAGAAACGGGGTGCTATTCTCCCCGTTGGAGCAGGAGGAGTACAGAGTGGTACAGAGGTACCACGCCGACCTTGAGAAGGAGGACTCCGGGTTGGCGTGGCACTCCTTCTCCCTGCCCAGTGAGCGCTGCCAAAAGCTGGCCATCAAGGGCCTACCAGTGGATACACTACCGGAAGACATCCTCAATGACCAGACGGTCCAGGGCTTCCTTGTTGAGTAAGTCAGGCACATAAAGGCCCGCTGGGACAGACCTGGGTGCATCTTTTATACCCCGGTCAAAAAAGATGCACCAGCCGCCAAGATTTTCAGGGTGACGGAGATACTGTGCAGGCCGGTGCTCATCGTTGAACCCTGGAGGGGTAGGTAGGGCCTTGCGCACTGCCACCGCTGCCAAAACTTCGCCCAGCCCTCTCACTACTGCCACCGCCCCATAGCCAACGGCCCCGAGAGGAGCCACCAAATTGCGCAAAATTGCAGCGGTGCACACGCCGCAAATAGCGCGTCCTGCCCAGTTCTGTTGAAGGTAAACCGGAGGGCTAAGAATTCACTACATCCCCCGAAGCCCAGGCAGCGAGTCTACCACCGACCGGACCGTCGAGGCAGCGCAAGACAGCGCTACCCTAATGGCCCCCGGAAACGACCCCAAGCAGCCTCCCACGCGCTGCGAAAAGCGCGGAGCTCGAAACAGAGGACCTAAGCCCCCTGCTGTAGTCGCCACATCCGCCCCTGCACCCACTGCCAAACCGGCATACCCAGCTTCGGCCCCAGCAGCCACAATCCAAGACGACAGAACCGAGACGGTGAAGATAGCCCTGACTATATTAAGTCCTGATAGCCCTGCAGACCGGCGAGGATGTAGTCGCCATAATTCTCAGGGGGATTCATCTAGCAATGGCAGCTACTTTCTGAGGATTACACTCTGAAACGCCGCGGGTATCAGGACAAAGATCCCGGTCCTCGCCGCCTCCTCCAAGACACGGAACGACCTACCACTACCCTCCAACCCGCAGCCCAAGCCCAAGGACCTGGGGCCTGTTTATCAAAAGCTTGTAACTTGTAATGCAAAGACTTACAATGCAACAAGTTACAAGCTCTTGATAAACAGGCCCCCGGCCGTTTTCACGGTTAGCGCAGATCACCCCGGTCTGGGCCCACAGCCACAGCCCGGTACCGGCTCCTCAACCTGCGCCATAAGGAGGATCGAGACGACCACGGGAACCGTTATCAGTTGTAAGGGTTATTTGTTTGTTTTGTTTATGGTCGTGCCGTCTCGTGTACTGAGTACCTAAATTAATAACTAATAATGTTTAATTTGACCACGGAATGCTGTTTTTTTTACATTTAATAGGCAATATCTGTATTTTTAAACGTTGTAATATTTGATTATACAACTTAAAATCATTATTTCGTTTTATTTCAATAAATATTCAAATTATCCGAAAAATTCGAATATTCGAATATCGGATATCGAACTATTCATATTATTCGAATTTAAATAACGAACGGATATTGCAAACCCTAGCCATAATCTAATTGTCAACGAACTAAGTAATTTAAGTAATTCGCGTTTTGACCTGGTTCAAAACTAAGATTTACTAGGGGTTGTGTCAGACGTGGGTATCGATGGACATACCAGTACCTACATATCTATAAAGATACATACATATAGGTACATACTTAAACAGTCTTACAGAGTCTTTAACTGAATGGTACGTAGGTATCCGAAATGCAAGTTTGAAGTTTCGTTGCCTACCCAAATGTATCATTTGCCAAATTTTCTTAACTTGCATGCATTTATTTTAATTTATTTATTTTAAACGTATTTTTTATATTTTTAAATACATTACCTATAGAATCTATGTGTCAGGTTAGGTTTCTTTTATAAAAATGCTTTTCATAAACTAAACTTATGAAAATTTGGCAAATTAAACAGTTTTAAAACGAGAATTCGGACTAAAGATAACCGCCTTAAATATTACCGCGATCCTTAATTTGCGACTCATTTCAAGAAAAATAGGCTTGAAGTAGTCAATGTCATTAGAGATGCCAAATCATTTGTAACTTATAGGAGACTCAACCTTATTGTTGTAGAATGTCAGAATGACTTTGGACCTAAGGTGGGTCCCAAATTAAAGTTTGTGACTGTACAAAGAAAACATCCAAGACTCGGGAACTAGGACTAGGCTGACCGCGGCATCTGTAAGGAATGCCTGATTGTTTGAGAGTCGCAACACATTATGTTTTCGGGTTCGATACAAACGTCCGGAATATTAAAACGCGTCTGTTCGCCCACCATTTGTCGGCGCTAACACGATTCGACTCGGAATATTGCTCGTGTGTACTTTAGATTACCTCAATATAACTTACATGATGTAAATTCACAGTTGTGTTTTACCTGAAACAAAATCAAACATTCAATAAGATAAAAATAAACATAATTAATGAGAGGGCAATTAAACAGTGCTTTTTGTTCCAGACACGTCTCCTTTAAGTAATAGTGAAGGTATTTCGATGACGTGTATAAATTGGGTCATTTAGTATCCCGTAATTCAAACTTCCGCAGCGGCTGCCGACAGTAGGCGGCACGCGCCGTCACCTCGCGGGGATACCAGCGCTCCGCCATCCCGGAATCTTATTTAATTGTTTTTTCCATAAATAATACGGAGAAAAATCGTCTGAGTAAAATGGCGAAGAACTCAAAAGGAATCGCTCTATCCCACAAAAGTTAACACCTGTCGTGCAAGTCGACAAAGGTAATCTTATTCTATGTAGGTAAAACATGGTAAAACTATAAATAATGGTAAAACTATACATTTTGTCGAATTGAACTCTTGTAAAGTTCTGTGGGATAGGGGACTGGTCTTGTTGTAACGAACTGTATATAACGATAATTTTAGTGTATAACGGTGTATTTATTTACTTAATACTTAATTGTACAATACACAAAAGGCATACTTAATGCTTTAAGGCATTCTCTACCAGTCAATCAATGGTATAAACAGAAACAATAAAATATATTAACTATTCGGAAGTTATCAATATATTCATTTATTACTTCCTAATTTTACATTATAAGGCTGGAATATAATAATATTAGAAGATCAAAATGTCCGCACAACGTGTAACTAAAGTGAAACCGACCGCAGCAATTCTGGTCATCTAAAGTGAACTGGAATGGTTCCTATCTCCACCTCGTCGTTCGTCTGAACTATGTTCTTATTAAATTATACTTACTTAATGTACTTAAATATGTATGAATTGATTTTTTTTCTTTTAGCTATCTTTAAAGGCACCTACCAAATTTCGACAAAACGGTTTAGCGGTTACTAGTTTAGCCGTGAAAGCGTAACAAGCAGATCGAGGGAGCGATTTTTGCATATGAATATACTTATGGGACATGGATGGTCATATAAAGAAAAAGCATCGAGGGATAATTTTATTTTGCCTTAGATCACTAGTTCAATTCCGGGAGTAGAGCGGGTATCCCCGAGGCGGAAGGCATCACTTGCGCAGGCGCCGACGCGCTCATTACCGCCGCGCTCGCCGCCGCCTGGACCTCCGCGGCGCAGGTCCTCGGCCACTCATTAACCGGGCATCAGTCCCTCACAAGCGGGGAAAGTCGCAGACACTTCATAGTTCATACCACTTCAGGTGAGTGGCTGTAAAAACGTGTGCGAAACGAAATTGGGGCAAGGTTGGCGCGATTCGGGCAAAGCTAACGAATGCCGGCGTAATTACCGTGTCAGTGGGTCGGGCCTGCCCGGGCTAGACCTGGCCGCTAGACTCGCTGACGTCAGCGGTACGCCGGCTAGGGGTGGTTAGGTCATCGGGGTTTAGTGGCGAAGTTACAACTTTAGCGTAATCAATCATGCCATTGTAAACCCGTTAGTTCTCTTGTGAAGCGGTTTCGATTGTGGGTACACACAGTTCCAGGAACCATTATATGAGTCGCATCAAAGTCGTCGAATAACGATTCAATGTCAGTGATAATTGATAATATAAGTATAAAAACAAAATATTTTGGCACAAAAAGCTGCCGAATTACAAAATAAATCACATAACAAAATACCCGTTTTTAGGGTTCCGTTTCCGAAAGGTGTCAAATGGGACCCTATTACTAAGCCGTCGTCCGAAGGCCGTCCGTCCGTCTGTCATACCGGTAAAGAGCTGTATCTTTTAAACCATGAGATATAACGAATTGTATTTTTAGAATACCTATGTGTTAATTCAGCGGATTTTCTATTCCTAACAAATAAAAAATTAGAGGGTTAAACAATGAAGGAGGTCCCCATACAGGAAATGTTTTCTTTCAACGTATTTTTATTTTTACCGTGTCAAGCGTCAAATTTGGTCTGATTATAGTACAAACCCTATAGAAAAACAAGAAATAGCTACTAAAAACCTGCCAAGTGTGTGATGTTTCTATTTCTATTTTATTCTATTCTAACATAACATTCAAATCGAAATATTAATAACTACTACGCGGCGGTATGGTACCCTCGGTGCGCGAGCCGACTCGCATTTGATCGGTTCTTTATCTATGGTATCTCCCATTTACCTACATCGTCATCTAGTTCTGAGCTGTTTAAAGTTTCAAATGTAACTCAACGGGAAGTCAGTTTGAATCGATCGCAAATTTTATTATATTGAGACAAACTGAAATCACGCTTGATGTCATGCTTTCGCTGGTCCAACGGTTGATTAAGAATGTAATAACTAATAATTTATGTTTTTGCTGGGATTTAACATTCTCGCGCCCACGCAGGTGTAGATAAATCTGTCATCGGGCCGGGGGCGGACGTCGCCGGTTACCTCTGTTTTAACTAATTCACCTTATTAGCCGCTTCCTACGATTAGTGCCGCGCCGTCCTCTCCTTCCAGCACTCTTACAAGGGCGAGACGAGAATGTCACGCTGGCTCCGATATAAAAGTACCTAATGTTACAGTCTTATTTTGGACAAGGAGCGACATAAGGCTTTGATGTAACACTAGTGTTTATAAGAAATATTTTGGACACCGTCTGGTATGACAGTTTCTTTATGAAGATGCCAGGGACAGATGGCAAAGGGAGAGAAAGAACTAGGCTGTTTCATTGAACAAACAAGGGAGAATAGGCTAATAGGAAAAGATAACAATTCCCGCTCAACAACAGTGTTCTCCTAATTATGTAGAATGATGACGATGGTAATTATCATGCCTGAGTAGTCTTGTTCTAAAAACATATGTAAAAATCCTTGGACGCGCCGATAAACTTGATGCCAAAAACATACCTAGTACTTACACTGCAGAATCGGGAAACGTGACGCAACTTAAGAGAGTTGTGAACCGCTATGCTTAAATCGGGTAGGTACTTATTAAAAGTCCATGGAAATGTAGTTCCGGGCGGCGATTTTTGAATATGTTGTAGTTGATATGAAAACTAAGGTACGTTGAAAGGAAAACGTACAGACCTACTTTTTCTTAATATCTCTAATCTAGGTTTAAAGGGAGAGAAACGTTATCGAATTTTGTATGAAAATTTTAGTTTTACAATGTTCTAACACGAGTTAACAGCTACTTACCCGAGCACCCGGAATGGAGGGTAATATTCAAAAATACAAAAGCATATCATAAAGAGCAGCTATTGATATAGGAACCTACTAAATTCAAACCACTCTCACACTGCGACAAGGTACTTTAGAACCATTACCATACCATTACCATTTACCATTACGTTACCATTTTAATGTACATACAGCTACTTCTGAGTTAGACTCTACCCTGCTTGATCGATGTTATTAGAATCAATAAGATATTTTATTTAGATCTCTAATGTATTTATTTTATTTTGGATTGTCACTAAAAAACAACCAATTTTCAAATATTAAGATTCATGAAGCGGAACCTCACGTGATCATATTTATACCAGATGTGTTTATCAGTGTTTTGGTTTAGCAATCGGGTGCGCGCGCGCACTGTCGGCCGCGCAACTGGAGTAGCGCTCGACACTTGACCCTTTATCTGTGCGGCCAGTCTGCGCACGCCTTGCGCTGGACCACTGGTGAGTGCTGCTTCATTATTTTATATTATCTTTACTAAATAACTCTTAATTTATAAAATGTGTTTTACAATATTTCTTGCTATGTGGGATAAAAATCATACATAGATAATTTACTTTCAATAACTACCTAAACTTATTTAGGTTATTATAACCCTGTTTAGCAAAACACGCGACTTGACGAGAAGAACTTATTATGAACTTTCCAGAAAGTTAATACTTCTCCGCGTAGATTTAATAGATACTGTACCTCTAAGAGGCCTTGTATAATTAATAACATATAAATTTATCTAAACTGAGGATGGCATAAGTTGTTTTTTTAAATTATTTACAAGAGACCCGGTCCGGTTTAAACAAGACGAAAAATAGCCTGCATCATTAATAGTGTAGCTTCCTATTAGAAAGAGATTAAAACTGGTTTAGTAGCTCCAGAATTTTTCCTATTTATAATATTAGTACATAATATGTAGATATTGCATCCATCCATCCATGATTAGTCGGAAACATGGACGCTATGAGTTATAAGATTTTAACATTATTTTATTTTATTTATTTCACGCATCACGGAAGAACATTTAGTACATAAAAAAACAATATGAAATGATAGTAAATAAATAAAAGAAGTGATCTTATGTAATTTAAAGCCCCTGAACTCGGCGATGGGGCACTTGATACGGCAAGATAACTTCATAAAAAATATACACATACATACATAAACTCACGCCTTTATTCCCAGTTTGGGGTAGGCAGAGCTACAGAATTGCCAACAACTCTAAAAGCTTGTTGATAATTCTGTAACCACATTTTGCATAATCTAATATAATAAAAATATAATAGAAGGAAAAAAATAAGGCAAGAGGCAGAGGGGGACACAGACGAAGTCAAAGATGTCAAGAACCTAGCAAACAATAGAGAGGAATGGCGGGCACTTAAGTTATGAAGATGATGATGCGCTCGGCGACCGATTATTAAATAGGGATTGTAATCCTTCTGGCGGCCGTGTGTCTCTCAAACACTGCTCTTCACAGCAGAATATGTAAACTGTCGTCAGGTGTTAACACCGGCTTGCATGAATTGATCCACAGATGTTGGTGATACTGTTTGTATTGTGCGCGGCGGCGGCGCGCGGCTGCGAGCTGCGGCCGCCGGGCGCGGTGGCGGAGAAGGCGCCCGGGGACAACTTCTACCGGCTGCTGGTCAACGGGGAGGTGGAGCGGTACGCGCCCGGCCAGCGGTACGTCGGTGAGTACCCCACGCGCACAAGAACCACTTCACTTCATAGCCAAACGCCCCCGGAAAGGCCTTTTCTTTAGACTCGGGGAAGTGCCTATGCAAACACGCCAACAGGGTGGGCTATGTCCGACCTGATCTTTCGCAAGAAATTCTCAATATGACGTTAAAAACCGCATCACAATCTAATGCGCAGTTAAAAATTAGGTACTAAGCGCACAAACATACAGAGATTAATAGAGACTTTGTTTAAAGTATTTAGAAATAGGTAAATTGGTTAGATCATACACTATAAAGACGCGTAATATGCATTGTTACCGTAACGCAATAAAGAGGCATTGTTATGTGTGTGTCTACAGCGCAGTGTCCATAATGAATGAGTGTTGATTGTTGTGCGAAATCCTTATCTCGCTGCGCCTACGCTTTGTTCATAGCAGGCCGTTGATGCTCTTGAACAATTCGCAGACAAGCTCGTCGGCAAATTGTTTAGAATCAACGCCCGGCGTGCGACACCGCACGTCTGCATTAATCTGCAGGTAACACTTGAGGAAATGACACGCTCCATTTATCCCGTTACAGTATTATGCATGATGATCCATTTAGCGTGTGACTGGATGTAAGTTAGGTTTCCTGGCCAAATGCAAATACAGATAACTTCTCGAAGATCATCATCACCGGTCTTGGTCCATCAGTAAGAATAATATTCCATTTCGTGAGACATTTGCATTACCTTCTCAAAGAACTGTAGCAGGTCAACATTCGCCTCTATATCGTATTTGTTCACGATGCAATGAAATTAGAGACGATTTCGATATATTGTTCACTGGTTCTGTGGTCTCGGCCAAAAGGCTCCTACTCTCTTTGTTCCAAAAGGACAATTTAAAGGTTTTCAACGTGATAACAATGATGACGTCATTAGTTGACTCTTGGACTTCAATAGTAGATATTTATTATTTAATTTTAATGTTTCGTGAGAGAGTAATAATAGTGTTAAGCTTTGTTTTGTATAATAACGAATCCATATAAGAATGCTTGTGTAACGTTCAGTTTTGTGACCCAATAAAAAAACTATAGTTCTTTTTACCCGACTGCCCGAAAGAGGATTATTACATGATTCTTCGGGAAGTTTTAAATCCCACGTTTGTATGTGATAGTTTGTTACTCCTTCACGCTGCAACAGCTGAATAGATTTTTCATCCGGAAAATTTGATAGTTCCCGAGGGAATAACGTTAATCGAAATCAACGTGGACCAAGTTGCGGGCAGAAGCTAGTATAAAAATATATTAAGGTCGAGTGGGGCGGGGGATTTATTACGACTAAAGCCGCATTTCACCAAACTTGGAATAAGACTTAGTTACTCCGAGATTAGTCTATACAAATTCGGCCTTTAATCTAGGTATAAGACCTTATTCAAGTTCGGTCGAATGCAACCTAAGGGGTAATTGTAACTATTCATACTAAGACGAATTCTGCGTTTAAATATTACCCCTCAACCGGAAAAACTTCGCCTGACCTTACTTGGTTTATATTTTAATGTTCCTGTGAGTGGATAATAAAGTACCTATCTGACTGCGTCTTCTGTGTTTAAACCCAGTGACCCTGGTGGGCGCGCGCACGCACGACGTGGTGCAGAAGTTCACTAAGTTCCAGCTGCTGCTGGACCCGCTGGACCCCGCGGCGCCGCGCACTCCGCGCGCCCAGGGCCAGTTCCAGCTGTTCGCGGACACACTGTCGCGCTTCGACGACGAGTGCGTCAACTCCGTCGTTGAGGCCGACGACCTGCCCAAGACCGAGGTCCAGGTCATGTGGAAGGCGCCGCCTACTGGTTCGGGATGTGTGCTTATCAAGTAAATTGATTGACATCTACAGTAGACATAAGTAACAAAATCTGTAACACTAGATCTTATCTTTCTTCGGCTGTTTACCCACCGCATAAGTCTAGGCCCACTGTTTTTTTATGCGATAGAGGCAAATGCCCCTGCGCACCAGCAAGTTACGAAGGGGTGGTCGCCCATTTGCCGACCTTTTAGGGAAATAAATGTTCTTTTTCTGGAGTCTGCCATGTCATAACTGTTAGGAAAAACTGCAGAGGCAGAGGGTAGTTGGCTGCACTGTTCGAGCCAAAAATTGCCTAAGTGCACAGTGGAAGAGGCCATGCATGAAGGCGTTAGTAAACTTTGGACTTGAATGCTATGGTACAAAACGGTGGCGTTCGGCGGTTGGTAATAATTTTCAATTATCTACGATGAATCCGAGTTAGTTGGTTTTGCTGGTTTTCCTCCTATTAAACAGAACATTTTGATCGACACGAGCTAGTAGAATAGCCTCTTGCTCCTTTACTCCGGGCTGAACCGCTCTCTAGATCGCTGACGTAGTGTGTCGCGGGCAAGAGTCAGTTTAAATGAATGTTATTTCGTCGACTTCCAGAGCAATGGTGCACGAGAACTCGACCCGCTGGTTCGCGGAGGACGGCCAGCTCACGAAGCGGGTCTGCGAGGACACCTCCATCAACGCGCCCGACTGCTGCGCCTGCGACGACGCCAAGTACAACGTAAACAACTCTGCACAACCTAACGTTTACTCTTTGTTATTTGAAATTGTTAGAATAAAGACAAAGTGTGCAAGTTCAATTAAATTGTAGTTAAGTACAGTGAGCAGCAGAAGTAGGTGGACCGTCGAAGAGCTCAAAATTACCTACGTTCGTTCTTATTCTCTTGACAATCGTGTGACAGTGTAGTTTAAAGCTCTTCAATTAACGATCTACTTCTGCTGCTGGCTTTAAGTATTAGTGTTGGTTGTGTTGTCCGACAGGGTAAACTGCCTAAGCACACTGTTCACTTAGATTGATAAAAAAAAAATGACTCTTGTGCAATGTAGTTTGTGTGTGTGTGTGTGTGTGTGTGTATTTTTTTTTGCAAGGCCATTTGCCACAAGATCGGGCTGCCTTTTTGGCTGTCTTAGTGCCGTAATAATAAGCGGTCTTTAGTAAGTTGTCCGCCTCAGTACGATAGTTTTAAGGGGTCGGTACCCAAAAGGTCCCAACGGGACCCTATTACTAAGCCTCCGCTGTCCATTTGACCATCTATCTATCTGTCAGCAGGCTGTATGTTATGAACCGTAATAGGGAGACAGTGGATATTTTAGCAGAGTGTGTATTTCTATTGCCGCTATAACAATAAATAATAAAATAAAATAAATTAAAGGGCTCCCTTTAATACAAGAATGATACGAAACACTTGGTCGTTTTTTATGATTTGACGTGTCTTGAGATGAGCAGCTCACCCAAGATTAATTATAGATCTACCTTGGATCTATCGATCCAGGATCCGTTGACGATAACGGTGTTTCCCCAGATGGTGTTCGAAGGGCTGTGGTCGCCGCAGACGCACCCGAAGGACTTCCCGACGCAGGCGCTCTGGCTGACGCATTTCTCCGACGTGATCGGCGCCACGCACCCCAAGAACTTCTCCTTCTGGGGCGAGGGGCTGATCGCTTCCGACGGGTTCAGGTCAGGCCCGAGACACTTACGGCCGTAACAATGAACTTATCTTGGCTAAGGACTTCTTCTGTCTCGAGACATGTCAAAGATGACAGTTTTCTATGCCTTGAAGTTTAGGTACTTTGATGTACAGTCAAGGAAACTGATTCCTAGACCACTTTGGACTATGTCAAAGTGACACTGTAAATAAAATCATAAGACGTTTCTTACGTTTTGATTGATTACGTGACATAGTCCAAAGTGGTCTAGAAATCATTTTCCTTCACTGTAGGTACAGTCGAGTTCATAAATATGTGTACACTTTAGCACCTTGTCTATTTAATGTGATGTTCAAACTGCCATATACGAATTATCACAGCGATTAAAGTGACAAGGTACTAAAGTGTAAACATATTTATGAACTCGACTGTACGTTGAAAATAAAATCTCAGTCAAAATCAGTATTAATATGGCCCTTTCCAAACTTTATAAGGCAGAGGAAATATATTTCCCACCATATTCTCTTTAATTTTTCCTAAAATTTAAACACATAAAAAAGCCAATGTAAAAACAAGGACCTGAACCAACACATTTGGCTGCCGTTGACTGACTTGACAGTAAGTGGCGTAAGGCTACCTTAACGTTATTTGCGCTAACGGTCCTGTTGGGGTCAGGGTGGGGGACATTTGCGAAAATTGAATGCACCTACACAAACGCCATTAAAGATTATGCCTACTAGTCGCTTTGGTTCTCACAGATCAATAAATTACTTCATTTTAACAACATATTTACTGGATAAAGATTTAAAGTAGTGTCGCATGTAAGTCGTTCTACATAATGTGATGGGTTGTATGATGCGCCTCGTCATGGATCGAACACTACTCGTCAGCACTATTATATTGGTTTACGGCATATAGAGGAATTAATATCTTGGTGTGACATGTATTTCCCAGATCCCTAGCCGAGTGGGGCTCCGTGGGGCTCCTGGAGCGGGAGCTCCGGCAGCAGGGCAGGACGCTGCGCTCCATCGTGAAGGCGCAGGGGCTGTGGCACCCGCGCGTCAACAGCAACACCTCCGGCGCTTTCGTGGTGGACAGAAGGCACAACTATCTCTCGCTGGCCTCCATGTTTGGTGAGACCCTACGCGAACGCTAAACAACCCAATTTTGTATTTTACAAATTCTGCCTCGCAAGAAGTAAAACAGCAAATTGCAAAAAAGTTAGATCATGATGTGGTAATCATGGAGCACTCGCTCTTTGTACGGTGCGGGAAGTTGTACACAATATATTCTTTGCTCTAATTTATTTCTTTGTTACTTTAGGGCCGTCTCCTGATTGGGTAGTGGGGGTGAGCGGCCTCAACCTTTGCCTGAAGGACTGCACCTGGGAGGAATCTAAAGTCGTCGACCTGTATCCTTACGACGCGGGGACCGACAACGGCATCTCGTACATGGTGAGCCGCAGTCACGCTAGTATCGCTTACGAGTAGATAGGTACTTTTAATTTTACCTAAGGGACGAATGTAACGGCCTTAACTCTCGGGCATTTGCCCTAAGATCATAATTATGACCTCCAAAGCCGGCCCTCCTCAGGTCAGGTTTCGTTTTTTCATTAAAAATAAGTCTAGATGCACCCGTCCTTCATGACGCGACTCCCCCTGAATTCTCCCAAGCCTTAGCGACCAAAGTCGTGATGTCTTATACATTTTAAAAGCCTTAGATTAAATTTTTAATAGGTACATTTAATGTCCGAACTTGTTGAAAACCCTCTTTGCACTGTCAAGAAATTAAATCTGGGACCCACTTTAGGTCCAAAGTCAATCTGACATTCTACAACAATAAGGTCGAGTTTCCTATAAGTTCAAATGATTTAGCAGCTCTAATGACATTGACGTCTTCAAGCCTATTATTTTTGAAATGGGTCACATAACGTTCGTGTTGTACCCAGTCGCCGAACGCCGAGACGGTGCCCCTCGAGAAGATATACCGCATCACGACGATGTACCCCGAGGACCCGCGCGCGCCCTTCTACAACCCCGGCGGCACCCTCGCGCCGCTGGCGCGCCTGCGCCTCACGCGCGAGCAGCTCGTCCCGCGCGGCTGCGACGAGGAGCTGCTGCAGGCGCAGGTCACCGACGACCACGAGAACTCGCAGGCGGCCGACAGGCGTGAGCAATACCACAGCTACCATGTGCAGAACTAAACCCGCCCAGTACATACTGCGACCCGTGAATTTCCAACTTCGATCATAGGCTCTATGTAGACCCCGTTACCGAGCGCTCAGTTTGGTGGCTGACGTCACAATAGGGTAGTTTGGGGAGTGAATGGAACGGTGTTAATTAACGCGACGACCTGGTCTATTGGTGTTATTTTTTTTTAAATCAGGCATACACGATATCAATTGTCAATTGATTAATTCATCGACGTTGTTCTTTCGTTAGCTGACTCTCTGTAACGGACCAGAAGTTGTTTTGTTTTAGTGAAGGTTAGGCTATGACTTCTAGCAAAATATATCCACTTCAAAAGGGAAAAGCTTTTATTCCACTCCGACAGATGTTATTGGCGCATATTTGAAAAGCTCGCGGTTATCAAAGCAGGATTTGTACCGGTTGCTCGTATTTATTTGTACTTCTTGACCAGTATTAAGATCGTTAACGTTGCGCAACGTGGCAAATCTGTATTATTTTTTTCAATACAAATTTTACTTTTCTTATATTTTTCGTCTTCTTTCGTTCAGAATTAATTTTGATAGCTCGCTCTGCATGTTATCCACAATCATATGTATAAATAAATATCAAAAGACAATCTCACACAATTTGACCTAGTCCCAAATTAAGCTCTAGGCTTGTACTATGGCTACTGGAGATCGATATGGAAAGGAAATACCTTACTTATACGATTACAGATAAATTAAAACTTCAATACATAGAAAACAAGACTCGCGTTCATCACACAAATATTTGCCCATACCGGGAATCGAAACCGGGACCGCTAGCTTCGTAGATGGAGTCATTACCAACTAGGCCAACATGTCGTCAAGATAGGCCCTATAACGCCTTTCTTATGACATGATAATACGGTACTAACAAAAATACTGGCACTGGTGAGGCATTACCGTTATTACGAGCCATTTGGTGATTCCAGATGACGTTTGCACGTATTCGTATGAAGCCAGTGCGCTCGGTTTAGCCGTTCATCAGAGGCAGATCACAATAACTAAAGATTTTTGCGTCCGAGCGATCGAGTGACGTATGTATTTCCACCGCTTGCAGCGGAGTGCGCGGTGACGGAGTGGAGCGAGTGGTCCGCGTGCTCGGTGCCGTGCGGCAAGGGGCTGCGCATGCGCACGCGGCAGTACCGCATGCCGCAGAAGGCGCAGATGTTCGCCTGCGACCGCCAGCTCGTCTCCAAGGAGATGTGCGTCGCCGCCGTGCCCGAGTGCGGGTGAGTCGGGATCACGATCTGCTTCAGAACAGACTAATTTCACCGGCTGTGTTTTGTCAATCGGTCACTCTATGATGTTTCTCCGGACTGCGTCCAGGGAGTCCCCCGAGGAGCGGGAGCGGGAGCTGCCGGAGAGCGTGCAGGAGGTGGGCGAGGTGTGCCGCACGTCGGAGTGGGGCGCGTGGAGCGAGTGCTCCGTCACGTGCGGCGTGGGCGCCAGCACGCGCCGCCGACACTTCATCGACGCCATGGGCATCAAGAAGTGCCCGCTCGTCGACATCGGTCAGTGTGAATTCACTATGCCTTATTTATTTAAACTTTATTGCACAATACACAAAGTAAGTACAAATGGCGGACTTAATGCCTCGAGGCATTCTCTACCGGTCAACCGTTCGGCCGAACAGTGACAAGTCGAGAATGCCTCGCGACAAATTATTTATTATATAATAGTAAAATTAATGCAAACGGGGTATAGCATTCAGTCCGCATTTTTATGCAGGGTGCGCCGTGCCTATAAGGGCTATAAGTCATATATGTATCGCTATTCTCACATAAAACGTAGCTTGTTTCGCTTTCTGGAATTACTGGAAATTACGTCGATCCGTTACATTTTTTCTGAGTAAAATAAGATTAAATTACCAAAAATACACAGTATTTATAATTTTAGTAAAAGTTGCCCGGAAAAGGCAAACCGACCGCGAGGGCTTATATTCGACAAACATTACAATGACAGGTGACAGGATTTTTTTTATGTATACCGCTTAGCAGATATTAAACCCAGCGATATAGGTGCTCGTTGACTTGACAATGTATACTAAATGGTCACTCGACACCTGCTATCGAAGTTTGTTCGCGTTCCAGAGGAGAACCGCAAATGCATGCAGCCAGAGTGCGCGGAGCGCGAGCCAACGGAGGTGTCGGACCCGTCGTGCCCGACGACGGAGTGGTCGGGCTGGTCGGCGTGCTCGGCGTCGTGCGGCGCGGGCGTGGCGCTGCGCACGCGCCTGCTGCTGGTGCCCAGCGAGCGCCAGCGCGCCTGCGCCGCGCGCGCGCAGCTGCTGCAGCAGCGCCGCTGCCAGGAGCGCGACTCCTGCGCCATCGACATGCTCACCGCCAAGCGTGAGTCTCGCGCTATACAGGACATTCGTGCTCGTTTGATAGCAGGGCCTCTATTCCAGGCGGTAACAACCATATCTTCGTTGACCTGTTTGTTTTTAACTCGGTCGCCATTACTGTCAAGTAAATAAGAGCTATCAAAACGTTGACAATACGATAACAGGTCAAAGACGATGCGGTTTTTACCGCCTAGAATCTGGGTCCAGAACTAGTGTTGCTTCGCTTTTAATAGTCGCCTTAGAACTTCATTTTCAGAGAGGAGAGCGGTACGTTTGTAAACAGTCGGTTTCGGTGTTAAATATATGAGCAAGTGGTATGTGGCTGCGAGTGCAAATAAAGTAGAATAGATAATATTGGCAGCACTAACGGAACGGTCTAGATTAGCTATAAAAAGCGCTAGATTTGTCGGCATCATTCGAATATTAACATGCGTTTCTTACGTCAAGGCTACAAACTCATAAAGATTTTTATCTCTCAGCTTTTTTTCCGTCAACCGTAACCAAGAAACGGCCCATGACGTAAGGTCCAAGTTCGACATCACCAACGTGTCCCGAGTCGTTATTTAAATGTGTGGAACACATCACGTCTCACAATGGTTACTGACGACGCCATAACGGCCGCGGTCGCCTTGACGGCGTTCGTTGAATTACTCTTTGAGACCGCGACGCTTTGTAATTACTTATGCTTCCTACACAAAAATACGAGCAATAAAACAGGCGTTAAACTCACTTAAAGTTAATTGAGTGGTTTTTGTAATAGCAGGCATGTAGAAGATTCAATTGGTTTATTTTGTTGAGTAAATGAGCTGTTCTTTCAGTGTTAGTGCTGGGTAACCTTTGTGACGGTAGCCGCTAATGAACTTGACTTTGTTTCGACTGCTGACGTTAATGGTTTGAGGTGTCACGCTCTTGAGATTGAACACGAGTCGCGTGTAAATACGACATTTACTATTGTGTGTGGCAAATCCAGTTCTGTAGACTGATGCTAGTTAGCGATGGTTGCGGGGGACGAATCGATCGCCGCAACGGTGTAGTACCTACTCTTGTCTTCTAGGTTATGTGCGTAAATTGATCGAATTCAATTATTTTAAATATGTAATTATTAATGAAACAATACATACGTTATCTATTTTAAGTGGCTTTTAGTAAAGCTTAATTAGAGAGTACTGCAAGCACATCAGATTACCTTGCATGCATACTTATACTCGTAATTTCGGAAGCGTACTCCGAGTGACACCGCCGTCCTCCGCTACCCAAGACGGTGCCCTAATGTATACAGACTACGACTCCATTTCCACTACCTGACAATCACCATGACATGCAAAAGCTCTCTAATGCTTGGCAAAATAGTGACATTTATTAATAACTCTACCCATCAATTACCATACGCGTACCCTCTTAACTGTAAACATTGTAACCTGTTGGTAATCCTTATAATTTTAAATAAATAAATAATTTAATGATAAGGACTTGTACAAAAAGAGGTGCCGAGCCCGACCCATCGTTTTGCGTCCGTGCAGGTATCTGCATGGAGCCCCCGGAGGCGGGCCCGTGCCGCGGCGTGTACCCGCGCTGGGCCTTCGCGGCGCAGAAGGGCATGTGCGTGCCCTTCACCTACGGCGGCTGCCGCGGATCGCAGAACAACTTCCTCACGCAGGAGGACTGCACCAGCACCTGCGCCGTCATCTCCGGTATGTCATGATAATGCTTTCTTTCAATTCTGTTAAGTTTGTTAGGATTTAGTGGTAGAAGGTCCGGATTGATACCACCATCTTCACCACGCAGGAGTACAGTAGTAGAAAAGAGATTAAATATCTTTGAATGCAGAATCAAGTAAGGTGAAGTTTTGGCAGGCCACAAGGAGCACCGACGTGAAAAGGGTGCGCCGCTGGATGCGATTCGCACAGGATGAGGTTTTGAGACCTATGTCCAACGGTGGTCGAGGTTCGGCTGGCATAATGATGAAGAGCGCGAAAATTAAAGTTAAATGGCAATAGACAGGAATGGCGAACGACCCAGCGACTAGTTTTACCTTGATTTAAGACAAAATAGATAGAATTGTACTTAATGGTAAATGGAATAGCGGAGGGCAATTTATTACACGATGTTGTTGAGTTTTTAACCTTTGCGTGGTGTGTTCTTGAGGAGGCTAAAATTGTTTGATTGATCTCATGTGTTTGGTTGGTCCACAGGCCTGAAAGATCATTAATGTGCTTGTCTGCATTTCCCATGCGATAAACATATTATTGCGCGTAGAGATATTTGCACGTCTTGACAAAATTGATGCTTGCTAACTTTCCTTGCGAATTAACCACGTGTTTCATGTCCCCCTTAAGTAATGGTTTCGCTAATTGAGTAAGCATGGTTATCGGTCATCGACGTCGGCGACATTATGGATAGTTTTTCAACGAGGATGAGTACTTATTGCTTAACTCGTACAAAGTCGCAGGCAAATAGTGATCGAGGCAATCAGCGGGCTATTGCCTAACGCACTCGCAATCGCAATCGTTTACATTTTAAAAGTCGAAGGGCAGTCTTCATACAAAATGTCAACAATTGTTCCACGTTAAAGCCGATTGCGATTGCCAGTGCGTTAGGCAATAGCGACGCCGGTTGGAATTTGCTGTTTTTTCTCCTAAATATATTCGTATTCTTATGTTAGGCGAGGCTGTCTACGTGTAGCTCAATTGCCAGTGTTACGTGATCCCGTGTGTGTACCGACATACAGGGTACATTGAGTGGGACGTTGTTATATTACAAGCTTTTTACTTGCAATGTTTGTCTTTTATAGTTTGTTTGTTTAGGTCAAATCACATACATACATACATAAACTCACGCCTTCATTCCCAGAGTGGGGCAGGCAGAGCTACAGAATTATCAACAACTCTAAAAACTTGTTGTAAATTCTGTATCCAAATTTTGCACAATCAGCCTAATTGATATTTACCAGTGTATTAGTTACAGGTGGCAAGCCCATTGCCTCACAGTACTACAAGCCTTTATTCCCTTAGTCGCCTCTCACGCTCTCTTATTAGGTCAAATCTTGCAAGTCAGTTTTGGACCAGTTCCCGTTAATGGTATGGGCTGAAATTAAGACCACGTATTTAAATCCGATGATAAAGCGAAATTATGGCATCTAAAAGCTGATCTGATGGTAGAGTCGGAAAATGGTGACTGGATCGCTGCTATACTTGACATAGAGCAACCGTGTTGAGGCTCGTCAAATTTGTCTTGACAAGCAGATGGAAAATATGTAAAAAACGTACGGCCGGCAACAAAACCTTGTTGTATACACAAACATACTATCATATTTATAAAAGGGATCCAGTGGATATATGCCCCGATGCACCCTCTGCAGGCTGCCGATCCGCCTCGTGCCTACCTAGTTATCACGTGAATAGTTAACCGAGCTGTCTTCGCATCCGAGGCTCGCACTCACATACATTATTCACACGTGGTACGATCGATGAACCCTGGGTAGCAACCTATAAAAACATTAAGACGCGAAACACTCATGTTACTGTAATCGGCCGATTGGTCAAGTTATTACCTTTTGATTTTGAGAAAAGTTAATCGCATACAAATTTATTAATGAGTATAATTTACAAGTCATTTACAAGGTAGCTATGTACAGTACCAGCCAGAAGTTGTTCTGAGTGGGTAATAATAAAAATATGAATGTTAGTTTTCTCTTTATGGTAAAAACGCAGCAATGAAAGAAAGAAAGAAAAGAAAGAAAGAACATTTATTCTTGACAAACAGATTACAAAAAGGAACAAAACATTGGAAACTTTGTCCTAATTTTTAGGCATAGGAACAAATGTTTCTACACAAATGAATTCGCAATAATATTATTGTATCCAATTGAGGTATTTCTAAAAACACACCTATATTTTAGTTTCCTTACTTATTGAATAGGTATGTATATTTTATTTTTATTTTTATGTTGTAGTGTGTTTGATAATATAAACATAATGAGAAATTTATTGGTAGGTACAGGTAGATTCACTAAAGCTGGCACGAATGGAATGAACTAAAGTAATGTCACCTGTCACTGTGTGAGTGCCGCCCTTTGGACCGATGTTCGAATTTCAAACCGAAAACCTGTTATTATTTTACACACTTGTATACTTTCGTTCACTTATTCAATCCATTCGTGCCAGCTCTTGTGAATCGACCTGTATGTACGTATTTTGTGTCATTCTGTCTCAGGTGTTAATGTAAATAAGTTTCTGTCAAAAAATTCATTTCTGGGACAAGCTTTTGTTGTAGACTGTACTCTTTTTTTTTCAAGTCGTTATCTGCTTATAAAGTCCAAACTAATGAGTCCCAACACAGTGGGTCAACACAACATAACACCACATCACCATAACATCATCTTTTATCTTTTTTTCTGCGTTAAATATAGCAGAGACCCTATCACCACCTTCCCACTCCATCATCAGATCAGCTCCATGTCATAATAGTATTGCATTGTCATCCAATTTGCACATGCATGCGAATTTTCAGCTTCATCGGAAACCGGGAAGTGGGTCAAATTTAACTTGCAAGATTTGACCCGAACAAACATACATACATACATTGCAAGTTAAATAAAAGCTTGTAAAAGTACCTGATTCTGAATAACTACTCGTTTGTTTCGCGGCGGAAATACTTAATTGAGCGTTTTGTAACGATTGTTTACGTTTCGGATGTCGCCGCGCCCGCGCAGTTCTGGCGGTGCGCCAGGCAGGAACACAAATTAAAACTATATCCCTATCACTCTACAGTAAAGAATCAATGGAATAAAAGAGATACAAATGACAAGGTAGTCCAGAGTTTGTGATTGCTTCAGATAGGTCTCCTTGACAGATACGCTCTAGTAATTTATGGAGCACTCACGCGCATCGCCTTTAATTCTCGTATCTGAGAAGCACAACATTAGACCACTTACTTTAAATGCAAGATTCACCACTTGTAGCATTATGGGCTCAAACATAAAGCTGCAAGTGGCTTGTCATCAATTTTGAGTTAGCATGTTATGGTTGTAAGGTACCTACAGATTTTATTGGTTGTCTGATTTACGAGAGCGGAGATAGATGGCGCGGCACTCCCGTTTATTTGCGAATCTCGGCGATGGCTGAAAACCTAATTAGAATTTACAACTGGATTTAACACTGAATTCTGGATTTGAGGCGGTTTCGTATAAAAGTGACACTATAAGGAGTGCTTGGCGCTGAATCCGATTCAGGGTGCGCGGTGGCCGGTAGGGCGTTGCGTGAATTATAAACTAGGTAATTAAGGTGTGACATACTTATACCCGCGATAATACAATGTTGCCGGCCGGAATGTGTATAAAGTATTTTTTGGTAATAGTTATTTGTTATACAAGGGGGGAAAGTTGTATTTTACCTGCGAGTGTTAATTTGAAACACGAGCTAGCGAAAGGATTCTATGATTGACCACGAGCGAAGCGAGTGGTTCAAAAATAGAATCCTGAGCGTAGCGAGTGTTTCAACACACGAGACGTAAAATAACTTTTCACCCGTGTTAACACAAAACTTTTCACCTCACTACAGCGAAGAAAATAAGCTCAATTCTGCATTTTGCACAGTTTCCCGTAATTCCACAGGTGTTAGTACGTCTTTCGTCACTCGAATCACTCATTTTTAATAACGAAACAAACTAGAAACACATGCAAATATTTAACGTTGACCCAATGATGAAGGAAAACAGAGGCCCTACTTTGAAAATCGAAGTTCGAAGTTACGTTAGCTCCATCCCTTTCTCTCGATTAAGTCTCGAAGGACGTGTGACAGAGATGGAGCAAACGTAACTTCGAACTTCGATTTTTAAAGTAGGGCCTCTGCTTTACTACCTCTATGCGTTGATGGCTTAATTAAAAAGTTTTGACTTAAGTTTTTTTTTATTATTTCGGATGCGTTTTGTTCGCACATCGACTTACTTGGACTGTCAGAACATTTTATCCGTTTTTACAACAGAATGAAGAGTAATGTTGAATGCTGATATTTATGAATTAAAATAAAGTTGTAAGACTGTACTTAGTATTTTGTACTCGATGCTATTCATTAAATGTGATGTTAAAAATTCAGCGGTTTTAACGTTTTACGTTTTGTTAGCTGTCAAATATCACTAAAGCTGCCTTCAAATGTCAAAACTCTTTCTTCACATGTGGATAAAAAGGGATTTCTCAATAGACATCAAACATACAAAAAGGGCTTTCCGAGCTAGTGAGATGAAAAGTATTTTTCACATGTCCGTTAAGATTTTTAATAAACTACCTGAACACTTAAAGAAAACTGACTTTCCTGAATTTAAACATAGATTGTTCAGATGGTGCTGGGATAAAGCATATTATAATGTATCCGAACATTTTTCTGACAATCAGGGTTTATAGTAGAATAAGTATTAATAAAATGTATTACTGCAATTAAAAAATATTTTATATATAAGTAATTGGACAATTAGAGCATGCTTAACCGCAATGAATGTAAATTGATGTTATCCTTTAATACAACGATTTTTTGTTTTAATTATTAAATATTTAATTAGACCTAAGTTACCAAATATCGCCGGCCATCGGAAGATTGTGACGCACTAATTTTTCGCCTATCATCCATTGTAATCTACTCACAATATGACAATAAATTATTTGAATTAAACTGTGAGTAAAACATGTTTAAAAAACAATGTTAAGATAAGATAAAAATATGACTTAGTTAGCTCGGAAAGTGCAGTGATATTACTCGATAAATAAATCTTTGATGGGATTCGGAAACCATCCGGGAGGGAAGATGGCTGATTTAAAAATGTCCGGCTGCTATTTTTGATTTATTTTTTTAACTGATTGATTAAAGGTAGATTAAGGTACTCTCACTCACTTGACATTGGTGAAATCACTACGCAACAGCCATGAATAAAAAATATAATTCAATGTAAGTTTTTATGCTATGTTCTATTGTAATCAAAACTAGTGAACTTTCTTATCTTTTAACTAAGTTAATACAAAACGCATCGAACAACACAAACATAAGGCCAGATTAATTAGACTTTGCCACATATTACTAGCGGAAATAAAGTACTCACAATGGAGTAGTTATTATGTTTGAACAGTTCACGCTGGTCTATCTACGAGTGTCTAAGCTTCTACGCCTATTCGGAACTCGCGTCGCGTTAGGCGTGTAAACGCCGAGCCTCGCGCATACCCGTGTTTGTTCAGCTGGGAAGTAAATAGAAACCACTTCGTGTTTGCTGTAGATCACCTTCTAGTGAACCGGTAAAGAATCTACACTACGAGGCGAGTTATTAATTACCAACGCTTCATAAAAGTTTAGGAGTTGTTCAACTTTCGTGCTGTTAAAAATGCGAAGGTTAATTCGATGTTAAGATTTTATGTAGCCGTAAAGAAATTAGAATAGCGAGATGACAAAGATGTAGTTTTACCATCATTTTAAACTGATATGTCGTGAAGAACAGTGCAGACATGTGCGGGAAGGTTCTTATATTGTCTGCTCGCGAATTGTTCCAAGCCAAAATACTTGGTCTGAGGTCTGTGATTGATAGTCTGAGTTACTATACAGTGATAGGTCACTTCCAAAGTCGTGGTGGTAACTTGCTTATCCTGACATGTTAAGACATACAATTCGGGTATCATACATTTGGACACATTAACATAAATTTTCTAATCCTAGTCGGCAACAATTGCGAAATCATCCAAGTATCGGTGTGATCGGGGATGATGTCAGACACTCCCGAATGTATTTTTCCATTTGAAGGGGGCGGAGGCTGGGTCGGTAGGTGAAGTCAGCGGTGAGGTCATCCCTCAGCAGCACTCTAAAATAAGCGAGCCATCGTAAAAAATATTCCTCGTTATGTTTTCAAAGATTGATGTCTAATATTGAACATGATCTACAACTTCATGATTCATGACTACCATGTGTGCCGAATACGGAATAATAGAAATCCTCTAACGCAATAAGTACAAAAAGGGAATTGTTTTGTTTCCACGAATATAGTTCAATATGCTGCGCACAGACGGCATATAATATTTGTAAGTCTAAGCACACCCGCGACAGGTGCGAGCCCCTCGTCTCGTTTCGTTTTGAAGAGAGGATTTTCCGCTCAAGATGATGGACCTTCTAAAATCCCAGTTAATAAACATTATTAACACTATCAAGATCTGTTGATAACCGAATAACATCGTTAAGGGATTACATATCTGCTTAACTTGAGTTTAATTATTGTTGTGGTTATTGAGTTTCCCGAGCGTCGGCGGCGCGTGACTCGGTGATAACAAGAACTTAGTTTCAGTTGTTTTAACCTTCTATTAGTTTCTTGAACAATGATAAGCATTAGAAATGCAAGAGAATAGTCAAAGTTATAGATGTAATTTGTACCGAACCCTATTCGTTTCTTTTTTTTCAATAAGGTATCAACTTATGTAATTTATACTTATTGAATTTTTTCCAACCATTCCATTCCATTTGATCCAATCGTCTTGAAAACAGTGACAATTTTTTTAATGAATTTTAAGCAAGTTTATCATCTAAAATGACCTAAAGTAACTTGGTAGAAAAATTGTAATTTAAGTAATATTTATCTAAGTAGGCTTCCTACTGAGCAATTCTTATTTTCAGTGATCAGAAATAGGTAGAGCTAATTTGCCTAAACTTGACGCATATTCATTCATGCGTGAGAGAGATGGGAATACATTATTGAATGAACATGCATCAAGTTTAGGCAAATTAGCTCACCTATTTCCGATCACTGCTTATTATCAACTAGCTTTTCCCCGAGACATAGTCCGCGTAGAAATAAAAATTCGATACACTTCCCACTTCGTTGACCATCCGTTATAAATATACGTTAATTGATGGTATCGGCCGTTTTAACGTGAAGGGTTAACGAACATTCCAAATCACACAAAAACTTTCACATTTACAATTTTGTGTGATGGACCAGTGTTCGTTTCGGGTGCTGAAAAGTTAAATCTTCTCCCGGTGGTGGGTTTACTCGCGGCGGCGACTTGTTGCTGCGCCGCGTTGATTGGCAATTAATTCACTCCGCGGGTAGGTATATGGCGGCGATAAAGTGGTAAAATCTACTGATTACTGTTTGATCTTTACCACTCTTTTACATTATTTCGCCTCTTTTGATAATAGGAGTATTAAAATTGGTTCCGGTAGTAAATAATTGGGAGGACATGTAAATTTTATGAGGTTTTAAAAACACTTATTTGTATAGGTATGTACGTAAATACATACCAGTATGTGATTCCTTACTATTTAGTAAGTATATTAGAATCAAATACCGGTAGGCTACCTATTGGTTTTTGCAAAGTGAAATGCACTCAGCCAATAAAATTGTAGCTTTAATATTCCTCCACTTACTGTTGTAAAAAAATGAATTAAAAACCGTTTGAATAGCGCTTGCGGAGCCGCACGTGACTTATCGCCACGCCGTACAATCCATACAATACAACAACACAAAGGCATAGAAAGTGATCCGCGGGAACAGATTCGCTTTTTAAAGCTAGCTGCATTATCTAGCGAGTAGCGATAGTACCTGCTGTTGCCTACGTTTCGTCGGATCATAAAATATATGGATGCCTGCCAATTTTGGCATGCTCGGTAAACGGAAACTGGTTTAAACTGTTGATTGACATGGCCCACCTGTGACTTCCATATGCCATTATTGTCATACTTGAAGCTGACGCTAAAGCTTCAGAAGGTAATTTAGTACAGATTACAAGCGTAGAGGCATTCCATTTCATCATAGTCCTTGGGGTTGGCAACACATTTGTAGCCTCAAGCTTGCAGTCATGTCATGAGGCGTCAGAGCCCACTTATCAGCTGGCCTGTGTACTCGTTTGCCTTCTCCATGCTACTATGTTGTATATTTGTTGCAGGAGCCCTCAACCCCCAGAGCAACCAGCTCGCTAACAGCGTCAGCAACGAGGCTGCTGCCACGAACAGCGTCAACGCTGGTAAGCTCTTTACAGGGAATGTTACTGTTATGAAGGATGCAATCTCGTACGCGATTTGGCCAGTTTACATAACATGAGTAGGTAATGAATTCAAAGAATAATGATGGGATCTAAGAGTAGTCCTTTCCGTCTTTTAACCGTTTAAAAATAAATAGCCTTTAACTTGATCAAACTCTGAATGATGCTCTTTTCATCCACCGTTTTATGCTTTTTAATAATTTATATAGTCAGGAGATATTTGTCAGTGTCAAGGAACCAACAGCTGGTCTAACCCGTGTCCTGTGCAGGAGCACCGGTGTCGAGCGAGTGCCAGCTGAGCGCGTGGAGCGAGTGGACGCGCTGCAGCGTCTCCTGCGGCACCGGTTACCAGGAGCGCACGCGCACCGTACTCGTGAGTACCGCAATACTGCTTATAGATACCACCACTTCAACACTCACAAAAAACAGGAAAGCTCCGTGATGGATGTCCAGATGTCCGTTATATCGCTAGAGAGGAAAGACCATCGATTGGTGGTTTCGAAGTCCCAAATCGGGAGAAGTGTAAGCGGAAAGGGTTTTTTAAATGATCAAGGAAACGATGAGAAAAAATCGTGTGACGTAGAACGTTTTCTGCTGTTAGATGAGTAGATCATTGCCAACTTGTTGAAATTACATTTAGTTACAGTAATACTACGTATGTAAAAAACAGTCTGTTTAGTCGAATAACCTTGATTGCAAAAAGTTTGTTTCTTGGAACCCCAACAGCTATTAATGGCCGTTTATGTAGCCCTGGTATAGGTTTGTGGTTTCGGGTGGTGACCGCCGGTGCAGGCGGGCGCCGGCAATCGATACCCCGCAGCCCGCCGCAGCGCGCGGTGTGCCGACAACACCCGTCACCGCGGCCCGGGGAACACGTCTCGCAACCCAACAGCGCCGATGCCACCAATAATGGAGGACAGTGCCACGTCCTGCACTTTATAGCAATTTTAATTCAGCCCCGTTAAAGTCATGACCAACACGAGATGATTCCAAATATTGACATTGAAATAGTAAAACAGAATTCAGATCATATGCTAGTGGTTCAACATTTAGTTGGTTCGACTGTACCACATTCTGCATTTAATTTACCGTCTGTATAGAGGAAAAATTACATACATACAGAGTTTTCCCTCTGTATGATTATGATGTCAAGGTTTGCAAAATAAATAGTAAAGGCTGGAAGGTAAAACGAAATGCTAGATTTGGTTTCCGTGAGAGACCGCGTTGTGGAATAACAGTTTTAATTATTACAGGAAAGAAGCAAGAAGATTTTCAATTGAGATAAATAACTGCTCTATTTACTCTTTGTAAATATTCCCACGTAGGTCTTTCCACTAAGGAGTAGGTTATGTCATTATCGATGCTTCCTATGCTTATCGATGGGAATATTATAGGTAATTACTTATTGTGTCAATAATAAAACTTTCCCCGCTTGACAATGACTGTTGATAAGAGTCTAAAAATAATAAACCTTTCTCCCTAACAGCGAATTCATTCGGCCGCACAACTAACAAACTTCCGTCTAGTGACGGGTAGACTCGATGACGGCGCATCGTTTAGGAAAGGGTCAACAATGTTCATGATTCTATCAAAGATAATTATACTGTACAGAAAAGTTATTGTATGTTACTACTCCAATTATCTGAACTGGTACAAGGACATCGAGATTAAATTACAATATAAACTTTGTGTAAACAACAATAAACGCAGTTCTACTCGAAGTACCGTCTCTTACCTTTTTTGTAAGTACAAGCATTTCAACCTTAACCTTCGCGTCCAATTCCCGAGCTATTTGGTGACGGGTAATTACATGAAGCAATTTACTACTTATACAGTCTATTTACCGTTTAGATTGACGTCGGCATAGAAGCCCCACCCCTTGCCCCGCTGACCTAAAACCCAGGTCACTCATCAATCTTGGCTCTTAAGTATTGAATTGTCATTACCGACGTCGGGATGACGAATGATGACAAACGACGTCACCCCCCAACCGACAACCCCCGCTTTAATTACAATTTTACTCCTTGTGGAATCTCGCAGTCCATGTTTGTTGCGCTAGATTGCCAAGGTTACTCGACGGTTTGTTTACTTGCCAGTTAACTACTTACAAGCGAACTTTTTGGGTGACTAGCTTTTTGAAAGACTTTTTGCATAATTACCTGAAAACAAAGAAAAAACTTATTTAGTAATAGGAACTTGTTTAGTTGTCAGAATGATACGAGTTTTTAAGGACACTATATGATTTAGGACATTATACCTAAGTTACAGTTGAGTTAAGTTGAAATGACCCTGTTCATAGCCTGTGTTTCTAAAAGGGTTTCGGTGGAGGACATGCCACAACTTCAACTTAGAGCTCTAACAAACAACGCGGGTCCGCGATTATTTCCGTGAAATTCTTTATTGACACTTCTCTGCACAATCCCTGTGTCGAACAATGGCTAGTAACGCTAGGTACGTCATGACATGTAACCATGATGACGTCCGAATTTATATACGAGACTGTAACTGACGCTCGACCCCGGGTGAACCGCGTCCCCTGAAATAAAATATACCTGTCATTAAGTCTGTCTAAAATTACATACGACTAAAATAGTACCGGGTCAAGTACGAGCGCACAATTACTTGTGAAGTGAGTGGCTGGGTCAATAGGTCAAATCAGTGTGATTTTATTAAGGGCATGATGTCAGTTTGTCTTGTCAGTGGGTGGTTGAAAGACACGTGTAAAATTACTACTTAGCTTGTGATTTTTTAAAGTATATGAACTCCAAGCACGGACCATAAAATAAGTCATGAAAATACTTAAATGGAAGGAAACTGCTTGATTTATTACATTAGACTATGTTTGTTTTTTGTGCGAGACTGGCTAGACCATAAATCATGCCTCCAATGAAAAAAGCAGGAAACAAACCGTTGTGGTCATGCTGTCCTTGACTGTGTTTCTTTGACTGGTCCGTTTGAACTAATATTAATAGATACGTAATAGATAGGTATATTACACAACTATAAGTGGGCGTGAATCAACTACCGTGTTAACTAAAAATGCTAATCCTTGCATCGAGCACGTGGACTGCCCGACTCCACACCACTAGCTAGCTATTGCTATTCAAAAGTGTTATTTAATTCATTTTCTCTGCCCAATTAACGAGTTTCATAATCATTGCGGTCGTTTTGTCCAAATCGATCGACTTGTGCCGTTTAGGGCAACAACAAGGCTCACTTTCTCGGTCGATTACTGTAAAGATAATTCGTACGGGCAAGATTTTTATTCTAATAAAATAATTCGATGATTGCGTCTTGTTTATAATAGGGTATACATATTGTGTGTCGGGCAGTAATGTATTACAATAAAAACACACGAAAAGCTAAATTTTTGGTAGGTAGGTATGTTTTTATTAGTTAAACCCGGTTGTACAACCTTTTGCTTGCAAAATGTAGTTTCACTCTCCCTTAAGTTTACATCCCGTTTTGCGTTTTTAGTGCTTTTCTTTGTTGACTGATGACTGGCTTATGTTTAGTGTTCGGTAACCAAAATACTCTCACTAAAACTGATAATATTTATAATCAACGTAGTACAACAACGTACAACGGGGCGTAAAGTAAAACACTCCTTCAAGGTATACGTACAAAATGGAACAGAAATTTGGAAATTAAACACAAATCTCGACAATAAATACTTATAGTATTTCTGTGGTCTGTGCGGTGTCATCGATAAGTTTTTTTTTTACCCTATGAAAACGATCCACGTGAACGTGTCGTGGGTATTTCATATTCAAACTGAAAGCCAACACGAATAGCTCTAAATACTACAAGGTTGTACTAGGTCAGTTCAGGGTCCCTGACCGTGACGGTCGTTGTAAGTCGTTGACAGGGCGACGTGATCCCAGCTCATCTCGCGCCGCGATTATTCATTAAAGGGTGAATACGTCACGGTGTCTCATAAAAGAGTTAGTAGAGTGCGCTAATCTGTAATAGTTATACTAAGTGGTCCCCTTCGTAACCGATTTCCCAATATCAGCGTTTTTTCCCGAATTTTGTTTTCACAGTGTTGTTTTCCCCAGAATCGTTTACCCCATTTCAGAAATCAATTTGACAGTGACACTGTTGACGGAGCTCCTTATTTCTTTGCGCTTCGCCCTTCGTTCGGGTCCGTTGCAAAACTAATTTGCCTTAAACAGGGTAAATTTTTGACAGACTCCCGGAAAATACCTATGCGATGAACGATAACATTTCTTTATGAGTGTGGTAACCAACCAAGAATAAAAAAAATGGATTATTCTAAAATTACGGTTCTCCTATTGTAGCCCGAAAAATGTTAACCCTTTTTCACTACCACTAACTTCATTAGCCCTAAATTCAAAAATCAGAATTTTTATTTTTCCTAATATTTATTAGCCCTAATTTTAGCATCCCGAAATTACGTTATACCTATTTTTTATATCCGATTCTTAATAGCCCTATTTTTAGTTATCCGATTTCTCTGAACACCAAACATTAGTATTACCTAATATGTTAAAACCTAACGTCTATTAAACCTTATTATACGAGTTCCTAATGCCGCCCTATTTATTAAAATATACAATAATATTTACCCCATTCGTTCATGCACCTTACATTCACTCTTAAGCTAGATCCACAATGAGAAATGCACGCAATAAAATATTTTGAGTCTTACCATTTCCATTTTGAGTCTGATAGGGACCTAAACGACAGTAATTAAGGTCGACGGAGCTCCTATTCCGCGTAGGTGAGGCGAATCGCGCTTTTTCGCAACTCTAACCTAACTTTGTATTTGTTTTTTGTCAATATTTTCAAACAATTATTATTTCGAACATTTAATAGGACTTATGACTATTAGCTCTATTAATCATTAGGCATCATCATTGATAGTTTTAGTAATATTATAGCATTTCACGTTTTAGTACATGTAAACATTAGGGTATATAGTTTTAGGTTTAGTAATCAATTAGGACATACAAGTTTAGCTGTCATGACATTAGGGCTAATGAAACTTATATCAAACGTTGGTATACCTAATGAAATTAGCTTTTATGATATTCGGTCTAGCGGGGGTGAACCATTATATAGGGATTCACAATCACATTATCAATACAATAAGTAGGTTGGTATACATTATTTTAATCGTCTGCAAACGACATGGTAGTAGTCACCGTAGATGATAAGCCGCTTTGTAATCGTGACTGAAGGAAATTAACTCAATGAGTGTGTTTATGGCGGTCATCTACGGCTTCATTGAAGGTCATTATGTGACGCGCTGCTGTAGGTACTGGTTACTCGAATATAATTATTACTATAATTGTGTTTTTGATCCGCCAAGACCCGCCACCTGATTTAACGTTGCAAAACTTCGTAAATGGACGTAAATGGAGTTGAAATATTGTCGTGGCGACCTGTCATATGCTCTTGGTGCCCATGTTTTACCGGTGATTTAATAATTTTAAACTGTTCTTCGCAGTTTCAAGTCATAATTTAGGTTATACTTAAAAATACAGTGTATTCGTCCAAGTTTTAGATATTTAAAACCCATGTTTTGATACTGCAGAGACCGGCCGGGCCGGGCGCCGCGCCGTGCCCCGCGCGCCTGTCGCGCCGCCGCCGCTGTACCCGCCCCTGCTAGACGGCCAGGACTGGCAGACCAGGCCTGAACATCATCTACTTAATACCTAATCGATGCCTTTTAGTTAGATGTAACTCCTTTCTCGTGCTATGTTTGCGAATACCACCAGATCGTGAGTGTACTTTTCTGATGACTAAATTTACAGATGTGAGATGAAGAGCAATCGTATCCTACGTCTATACAGCATTCGTCTAGAATTTATTTTTGTAAGTAACACCATGACACGATACCAAAGCTTTTGTACTAAACTTAATAAACATGTTTTTTATGAATCTCGTGTGTTTGTCCTTGCTTTAATATGTGCAAAAAAATATGACTTTAATGAATTACGAGCCATTATTCGAGCATATGGCAATGACAAATTATTAGATACGCAGCCAAGGCCGCGGGCGCGTGGGAACGTAGGTTCAATTTGGGGCGAATCATTTTGGTGGCATCACGAACTTTACGTGTTGACCGCCACGTCACGTTATAATGACGTAACGTCAAGTTACACGAAATAAATTGTAACAGATTTTTGTTTCTAACTTTTTCCGAAAGGTTCTATATTTTGTTTGTAAGTTAAGTCAGCTGTGTGTTTTAACATGCGGAGAAGGACTAAGGACCAGGGTTTGACCTCTTTTAAAGTTTGTACATTAATTACTTATTTAATTATAATACTAGGACACAGAAGGAGTTCACCATGTTTTTTCTGAAAAGGTGACTTGAACAATTAATGTTAGATAAGCTTATATGTTAATGAAATGATGAATGCCCTCGTTTGCGATATGGTTCGGTAATATTTAACGATATTAGTCACTGTGACGTCTGTTAATGGTTTTAGATTCGACGGAATCGTGTTTTACTATAACTCCTAATACCCATCCATCATATTGTGTGTTGTAGTAATCGACAATTATTACGTTTATTCACGAGTTTAATGGATGTTCGCTATGTTAATTTAATGGCAAAGGCGGCAAATAAGATATTTCTTTTGATGATATTTCAAATAAGATATTTAGTATGACAAAGAAAGGTGGCCTTATGACTTGATTACGTCTTAACCATCCATGCCGATGTAGATATCTGCAATCAACACCCACAGTGCAATAACTGATCTACCAAAATTTTCTTTTCATTTTTGTGCATAAAGATTATGCCAAAAAAGCTTAAATTTAATAAATAATAAAAGTCGTGATTGCAAATTAGTCTGCGCACGCGCCTACCGTGACAATCGTGCGCAGCGGACCACAATTAAATACCCACCGACGCTTCGAGTGCATGCTTTTGACATAACAGATGGCCTGTTAACAATGTGTCTTTGGTGGACGCCTAAATGGTGTTTAGGGGCATTCTCGTGTGTTTTTTTTTAAACAGATGTAAAATCACCTACCTATTCTATTTTATATCCGCAGAATTGTAATTTACTTCAGTCTCGAAATTCTGCTTGTTTTCTAGATGGTTTTTCATTTATTTACCAGATTCGAAAACGTAATCTTGAGAAACCCACTGCCATTAAGTATATCGAGTGCGCCTGAGCCGTGTCCGCGGAACATTGATAACTGGCAACACGATTGAGAAAATTCTAGGTACACAGGCATTTGCTATTCCTGTTCCCGCGCGGTAGTGAATCGAAATGTAATGTGTTCCTTTATTTCCTGGAACGAGTAGGATTCGTTCCGATGTGTTTCCCTTTCTGTTTATAAACGGTGATGTAAGCTTCCAATATTAGTTCCCTTACTTCCTAACCTAAGCGGTCATTCGTATTCAATATTCAGGGTAGGCTGGTGTTCAAACATTCGCAATGCAATACTGACTTTAGTGGTTGAACCATCTTAGAAGGTTGTCGCAAATAGTCATATAGCTATTTCATTCGACGTTTTTTTGTTCATTGATCAGGTTTGACCACGGAAAAGAAAAAACAGTGGAAGTGGCATGAGCTTCGCTTAGTATCAGACCTGCGGGCCGATTATGGTCGTATTTATCGACGTAGATAAGCGTAGATAAAACATCTGTCACTTTCTGACCAGTATGTAAGTGCGAGAGTGACGGAAGCTTTATCCACCGCGATAAAGGCGACCATAATACGGGCCCTGTTGTCGCTAATACTCAAACAACATAATATCATAAAACAACACGCCACCATGGAAAATGTTTTATTTACCAACACAAAACAGTACATTAGGAAATTAAACAAGATAAAAATGTAGTTTCACAATATATATATCTTCCGTACATAGTAAGTGCGGTAAAATGGACATGAGACTCAGCAACACTGCTGGTTTTCGGTGCGGCTATCGTTTTTACATCCCAAAATAGCACAATAAGGCATGCTTCTGGATTTATTTCCTTTTTTAGAAATATCGAAATAAGCGATCGAGGCAAAAGTATGGTAGGTTGCGCGGAACTCCGCATAACCATGCCACACGATACACGCCCACATGACACTTCTACAGTTTTTTCTGTTCTGTGGGTTTGACGTCATAAGTTAAAACATTAAAGTCTAGGATTGGACAAATCAAACACACAGGAGTCACGTGTACACGGATGGATAGATTGGATGTATTGATACAGCTGAGTACTTGTCATGAAATCTTACTTATGAACCAATGATGGAGAACTTATTAAGGTTTTTTAACTCCGACTTTGAGAGTTCAGAAACCCTTTTGATACCGGCAAAACTTCAAGGATATCTTTTAGAACGCTCTAAAATGATTAGATCAATTAACAACGGAAACATTCCGATAGCCAGACATTAACATTCAGGCGTTCTTGAGGATTTTTCCTTAGCATCGAAGGAATCGATTGTGTTCGTTTAGCGGGCTATGATACGTGCTAACGACGCCTGAACGAGGGCGTCTCAGCCGACGGTGACTCAGCGGTGGTAAGTGTGGTAATTAGGTACTCCAAGAATCAAAACACGGAACTACTTACATTAACACCTCGTAATTGCATTAATAGACGAAGCAAACGATTACAATAGAACGTTTCAAGAGCAAACGTTTCCCTTTGCTTTATGTAAATAAACATTTTAAAAATCACTTTTTTAATCTTAAAGTAGTTAACAGTGCTTATGTAACGTTCATTGACAGGTGTCTTACACAGTCTTACATGAGTTCTGAGTGTTCTGACATAGGTATGTCAAAAAGTATTGACCTCTTCTAACGCGTACCCGTTGATAAGTGCTCATACTCCCATAGGGAAAAGGAACCTATTTGGGAATCTCTTTATGTTTGTGTTCTGCTCAAAATGATCAATCCTTAAAGAGATCAAAATTTGTTTGGCATAAACACAGACGTTCTTAATGTATTCTTTAAAAGTTTTCGCTAACAATGGAACAATCGTTTGAGTGATAATGGTGAAGTTATCAGCTGTGCCCAATGCAGAAACTATGTTTGGAATAACTTCCGTGAATCCATTAGGGATGGAATGTGTGGAATCGCTCTGGCTGCACGCGTTTTAGCGGGTGACACTTGTTATTGGGACTACATCGTAGACATTTTTCGGAAAACCCATTACATCTTGAAATAACTACTAACTAATAAATAAACTACAGTATATCTTTGCTTCTGAAATAAAGTGAATAAATGCTAATACATGCATGATAAACAAATAAAGTATACATGTAGGTATGTATAGGTAAAAATCTTAAGTAAAGCTCCTCTTGCATGTAGTTGTGTACAAAACTTATATGGCATTTACGTCAAATTGCAAATATAGAATGTCGAATGGTCTATACAGATGTGTTACAACTACATGCAACAAGAGCTTTACTTACTTAAGTTTTTTACCTATACAACGAGTATTTATGCAATTTAAAAGTATTTTTTTTCCTAAAATTGTGGGAAATTACATGAAAACACCTCATTCCGGGGCTAGCTGAAATAACAGAATATAGATCTGCTGATTGCGAACGATGGTTATCGCGGAGGAAATACTTTTAGATTGTATTTTGATATCAATATCATTCCGAATTTATATCCGGGTCTAAAAAACATAATTTAAAACAAATCATATTTAATTCAGAACATCCGGCGGATACTTACGTATTTAATAACTTCCGTAAAACCACAGATTATGAATTACTGATACATTTCGGATTGCTTTAGGTATACAGTTTTGTTTTGTTATCTGACTAACATTATAATTGCGAAAGTTTGTGCGCGTGTGTTAGTTTGTTACTTCTTCACACTGCAACAGCTAGACGGCTTTCGATGAAATTTGGAATGGGGATAGCCTATTAGCTAGGAGAAATATAAGGGATTGGACTAACATATAAGTAGGCTTCTTTTCAGCCCGAAAAGTTTCAAAGTTCCCGAGGGAATAACGACAGTCGTAATCTCCGCGGACGAAGCCGCGGGCAGAAGCCGGTCAACAATAATTATAATGACATTAATGACTAAGAAAAATAAAAAACGCTTCCAATCCCCGCGCACAAAGCGTTTCGGAATCCCTATTCAACAGTTAGCTATTTAATCTTTTTACTCGACGGCGACACAAAAAACTAGTTATCTGGCAAATCGTTGCCAGGCGATAAAAAGAGCCTCGCCTAAGCCTTCGTTGCCTTCCATCTCGCTCGTACGCCACAGGATAACAGGGACAGAGAAGTCATCTAATTAAATAAACAAGTAGAGTCGAGTTCATAAATCTGTATACACTTTAGTACCTTGTCTATTTAATGTCATGTTAAAACTGGCATATACGAACTATCACAGCGATTAAAGTGACAAGGAACTAAAGTTTATACATATATATGTACTCGACTGTACCAACTATCAAAGCTGCGTTGAATTTAACTTAAAGAGACCTGTATAGTAAACTGTGAAAATTTCTAACGCAAAGGGAAATTAGTTTGTCGGTGAATTCTACTACGCTTTACTAGCATATCAAGGGCCGTAGCCGCCGTATATAGGGTTTGTATTGTACATTCTAGGCGGTGAGGTATAATATTATATGCAGCTATGGCACCTGCATGATGATGGTTGCCTGAGTTGCCATTTTAAAATGTCCATCTGTTACCACTTAATCAAAACTCTTTATAAATGCCGGTCCGCCGTGCTTTAACAGAATTTATCATAATAGATACTAGCGTAGTGTTATTTATAGCTCGGACAGGGCATCGCAAAACAATCGCAACACGGTAATAGAACAAGATTAATAGAGTCGTATTATGTACAGTATTATTTAATTATATTTTTCAATTACATTTATAAAGGTAACCCATAATTCTCCATACCTATGTTTGTGATGGTATTTTCATTAGCATTATTTTTGTAAAATATTATCATCCTTTAACTGTTTAATGCGAATGTCACATGCTGTACACAATATTTACAGACATTTTCATCATACGAGAGCTCGGGATTGTTCTTAATCCACTTATTAACCGTTTCTAATTTCACCATATTTAAAATATTAAAAAAAAACACAAGTAAATAATTATACTAATTTGAATTGTGACAAAACTCTTTCAGGAATGCCACTTTGACAAAACTATGACAGATATGCAACTAAAAAGAAGTTAAATTACGATTACATTATTTTTGCGATGACCTGTCCGAGCTATGTTAATTTAAGCAAACCAGCTTAGTCAGTAGGTAACTACAGTATAGTATTGCGGGGTCGAATTAGAGTGGCGAGACTAAAATTCATTAATGAACGTCGTCGTCGTCGTTGTTAATATTAATATTGCCATAGAGAACAACGAAGCGGCTCGTAATTCCGAGTTTACGAGCCATCCGACCTCGACATTTGCAGCGGCTTTAATGTTTGTTTTTAATATTTGTACCTATCTCATGCTTGCGTTTCCTATTATTTTTGGGGATGCTTAATATTCCTATTTAATTCTAATTGGTTCTGTAAGGGTGCTTAAAGAAGCGTGGCGCATACACTATTTAAGAAGTCCTTCGTAAGTGCCAAGGATCCAACCGGAAACTAAGAATTGTTTAGTACTAGTATTAGTTTTTAAAAATGTACCGAATGATTTTCTGTCATTTTCGAATGTTCTTGCATTCGGCTGCCGAAAATTCTGTGTATCTTAAAAGTAGATCACGCATCCCGCGGCGCGGCGCTGACGTCAGCGCGTGACGTCACGGGCGCGTCATTACGGGAACAGCGTGGTCTCGGGACAAGGTCACTGGGTAACGGGGGCTCGCGTACCCGCTCCATCACCCGGGACTACTTACAGCTTTTCACTTGAGCAAGTCAGTTGAACAACCTAACTGCTAGCAATGTTGATTCGGCCATGAAAGACGATATTCTACATTAAAAAAATTACACCTTAAATTGAAGATTGAAAGCTAGTGGTTCAGCATTCATCATTCATCATCATCAATCATATCATAAATCATTAGTTTAAAACTGTTTGTACCTTGGAGATCGAGCGTCAATTGAGGGAGGTAAGGTTGGGTGAGATCTTAACAGATCGATTTCTGGATCCAAAAATCTACAAAGTATAACGAGGTTTTCCTTTATATGAAGCTGTTAGAACTGTTTCCAAGTTATCTATTCTGTGGGAATGTCAGTATGAGCGTAATGCCCAGGTAGATATCCAGGTATTTGCATTTACCTTCCTGAAACCCTACATGAAATATATTACACACTATCCACTTAAAACCTTGAAATAACTCCGGTAGGAAACCAAAACAAAACATTCAATAAGTAACGATCGCGGCGATTTCCGCGCCGGCTCGACTTCACGGCTCATGTGCTTTACGAGCGCGGTGCACAAATCACAATGCTCGCGACCTTGGCTGCTGTTCCTCCGCGACCTTGTCTGGAATTCGCGCTGAGCCGGGTGGCTCGGAGCCTCGTGCCCGGAAATGACCGCCGTGGGAACTATTGCAGCATTTGCATAAAGCATTCCATTCATATACAAACGGGATCTCTCTTCTTACTTTCGAAATCAAAGTACCTAATTGTTAGGTTACCTCTAACCCGTTCTCTTGTTCGCGTAACGGTAAGTTTTGGCGCAGGGTAACGGCACCAATGTTGGACACATTTAGCTGAAAGCACCAATAATGGACACTTAACTCTTAATTCAAAGATCATGAGGTTATAAATTGAATGTCTCAAAATAAATTATGAATATCAATTGTCTTCTGTGTCATAAGAATCAAGTGTCCATTATTGGCCCTTGTTAATTACTGGGTCCATCACACTAAAGCAGTTTAGTTTTAGTAGTTCGATGAAATGCCGATAATGATGAAATTAGGGTTACCTGTTAAACGATTTTTACCTTCTTATAGTTTGTTAACGCTGCCTCTCTTCACAGTTCACACATTTAGGATAGGTACGACAACTAGGAGCGGTCTCGAGTTTCAAGATCAGAATTCTGATAAAGCGGGATGCAGGTTACCACAAAGCCTGAATACGAAGATATGAAAGGCTACGAGTAAAGGCCAGAGCTAGCGTATACATAACATTTGATTTGGTAGGAACAACGTGGAATTTTGAACTTACAGCTTGCTGTCAGGACCGTCTTAAACTATGCTGGGGCCCTAGGGCACACGAATTTGGGGTCCCTCTTAGAAAGTAAAGAAAACGAATTATTACTAACATTTTTCTACTATGATCTTCTATTTATTATGGGTAATAAATTGTCGTCCTTCGGGGCCTCCTGTGGATTGGGGCCCTGGGCACGTGTGCCCTTATGGTAAAGACGGCATTGCTTGCTGTGGGATCAGGATGGGCAGGATGGGCACGGTCCCAGGTTTTAAAGAGCCAAACAATCAGACAAGTTGGTGTTTTGTTTCATAAACTTCAGTCCAAGGCTTCAAGAGAAACTGCAAGTAAATTATACTGCGGTAAATTGTTCGTGAATGTAGCACACGCAAGTTTTACGAGTGACGCCGACGAGATCGATGTTGTGGATAATGCTTTACGAGTGCACGCCTCGTGCAGCGGCCGTCATCGCTCGCAGGAGCCGAAGGTATAATGCAAGCTATGTTCTTTACAATTCGAGTATTCGAGTTATTGTCAGGGTGGGACAAACGTAGTGAAATAAGTTTTCTAAAAAAAGTTTTACGGGTTGTTCAAGTTTTTTGTAATAAGTATATCTAACTTTGTGTCTGAATTTATAATTACAGACGAACTTTTCTCTCGATCGTTAAACGCTAGTCTACTGAGCGGCAGCCTGATATGCACGGTTATATTATAACTACCTAAACTGAATATTATTAGTTTTCAACTCTTCACCCACAGTTAATGTAATTCTGGAGCAAAATCAACATGACATTTTATATTAATGTTTTTAACTCATTTTATGATCTATGGGGAACCAGTACTAATTTTAATTCATAATGAATGACGCCTTGGGCGCTCCTGTGGCTTAATCATGCATTTAACGTTGTTTATAGCGTCGATTGTGACCGAAACACTTAATTCTGTCTGTGTCGAAGTTTACATAGGTTAACAATTAATCTTAATCGAGCCCCGCCGCGCAGCCTCGCCGCGGCCCGCCCGCTTTGGGGCACAACATCAACCTTCGCTGCGTAAATACCGGACCGAGTGGGAGTCGATATCAAGTCCGTGGCGCTTAATGTGTTATTTAATGGATACGCTATTTTCATTCAAACCGTTTGTGACTCAATTAAAAACCAATAAGCTTACTGCGCATTTCGACGCCCGCCGCTGGATTTGCTGATGATGTTTTAATTTTATTTTTAGACTGAAGTTAAAGGACAATTATGAAAATATCAACGGTTTATTATACCTTGCCGCTCGGCTTGATGTTGCGTAGTCTTCAGCGGTTTAATACGACGGTGCAACATGCTGTAAAATTAACAATACTGTCTTATTACGCCATTATGAATAGCCACATGTGACAGACATTGTTCCTCAGTGTGGTCGCAGCAATCAGTCACTTTGATTAACGAGTTATATGTAGCTGCAGGTACTATAAGACAACTCCCGACTACTTTGCTCTGACTGGCTTTACCCGCAACTTCGGTTGGTCACGTGGAATTTGTGTCAGCTCTTTTATTACTGTGTTAAAGTACTTAATGTATCTATTAGATTTTAGATTAAGACTTGCAGTACCTATTTTATTCAAGCTATATATGTTCGTCATGATCCGTTAACCCCTGGAACGTGTCGGCGATTTTAGACTTGCGTGCGGCAATGACGCCGCCGACGTCCGAGGAGTTAACCTCCTCCTTAAAAGGTTGTAAAGAATACCCACATGGAAAGAGCTATATATTTGCTGATTCCAGGATTTCCGACTAGTTCCTTTATAATTCCTGTTGACAGAAGCGATAGCTGTGCCCAAAAACATAACTCTTAAAAATTTGGTTCAAACCCTTTACGAGTACCTACTATCATAGGAACATTTAACTTCGTGCGTTTGTATGTGATTTTGGGTGGTTCGCAAGAAGGCCCGATAACTCCTGATTCCAGATAGCGTGGGGGCTAATTGGCTAGACGGCTGGACGAGGTCGACTGGAAGCAATTAGGTCTGGTTAGCGGAGCACCTGTCTGACCCTCGCCTTGTCATTTTGGGGTTCCTATTTTGGACTTGTCTACTAATTGTCTGTTATTTAGCCCTCCAATAGTATTACCCGGTTTAGGCGATACTTAATGTAACCCATCGAGAAACTATAACTCGATTAAATCTACACTAAAAGTCAATAGTAACATGTTCGGTTCTCTTATTTATCGCAGACATTTTAATTGCCGATTCACAATTCCCAACCAATTATTCGCACAATTTTATTTCGCCGAATGATCATGAGTCTTACTTATCAAAAGATTTCGTTTTATTTCCCAACCTCACTATTAGCAACTGTATGTTTGGGTTTTTTATAAAGCCACTTTTTAAAATGCCACCTTTCGAGTAGTAGAATGGTTTTCTTAGAGTAATATACATTACGTATTTTTTTTATAAAGCCACTTTTTTAAATACCATCTCTCGAGAAGATTTACAAGGATGCCATTTTGAGTCTGGATAAATCATAATTATACAGGTATTTTTTCTAAATAATAAAATATTTTTTTCACTGGGCTTGTGTTTTGGAATGTCTTTTACAAATATAAAAAAGTCGATTCTGGCTTCTGGTTATTTTTAACCTATGGAATGGATATTTTATGGAAGAAAAATACATGTTGCGCCGACCCCAAATAATTGGGATAAGGGCAGGAGAATGAGGTTATTTTTAACCTAACAAGCTCCTCCTCTCTTCGCTCGTCGTCGCACCTAACCGGACCCTGTCTTACCATTTGGCATACCGCTTTTATTTCCCCAAACTGTAAATATTTCAGAGTTTTTATAAAACGAACCTAACCTAACCTGACCTATATAGTTCTATAAAATGGTTGGGAAATGAATCAGTTCGGCGAAATGATATTCAGAGAAATGGCTGGAAGGGAGCTGTTGCGCTGACGAAATATTATTCGTTTAATAGTTTTTTGGCCCAGTGAAAGATTTGGCAAATAATAGACAAGTATCCCAAAAGTTTCAAGTCATTATAATAATCGACTTTAAAATTATTCGACCAAATGAAACGTTGTCATACAAAAAGTTGTCATAGTGAATCATCGGCGAAAAGTTGATTGGCAAGTGAAATTCGGACAAAAAAAGTTCGGCGAATAGCCCGGACACCATAACGTTCAACTCTTAAACTTAAGACAAAGTGGGAATTGAATTGATATTGCAAATAAGTGCAGTGCGCATCGATTGTATCAATTCATCGTAGATATTTCATTTCATGAAACTCTATATTCTGCTGAAACTTTGACGTTTTCAGGATATCATTAACATTAATTACGTAGATTAGGTTAGACATGTGACCATCAAAAAAACTTTGAGAGGCGTTTCGATAAAATAATAGGTACCCGGTAATGAACACTGACGGATCACAAAAACAAGTCGGTTCCTAGGTTCTGTAGGCATCTGTTCTGCGATTTTAGTTAGGAGACAGCGGTTCTTGGACTTGTGAGGCGAGTTGGTTCAGAATATTATCCACTAGAAGTTTCTTTGTCCTATAAGTACAATACCCAACATTTGAACATCAGGATTAGTTCAAACACACGCAGTTAAGGTCCTCATAAACATACAAATGGAGGTTAACCACATGTTATATAGTTTTGCGTTGTGTTGTTTACTTCCGCTAGTGAGTAACGTAGAAACAAAGAGGTGTGCGACTGTCTCGCGCGCGCCGCCAGGCCACCGGCCGGGAGGAAGCGCATGGCTGGGTGCGCGGGCGCCGGCGCGCGGCGGCCTCGCTCCTTCAATGAACGTAAAAAACGTTTTGTAGTTTTCAGGTTGTTCTCCTTCTTTCAAGGTTCCCTTGGCTTTCAGTGAATAAAGATTCTACTACTAAGACTACAAGAACTAGCATAAGGTCACAGTTCAAGGTCGACAACCGATGTTAACGCCCTAATAACAAACAATGTTTCGTTAAGTCACGTTACGGCAAGATTGGGATACACTCTGATTTTATAATGTTGTATATTCATTATAAATTATTTCGAGGGATACTTTCACTTAATTATTGAGGCATAATCAAAAGTTATTCAAATTTTGATTTGATTTTGATCGTTGACATACTTATTTTGTTTAATCTATGCTGTTTTTAAAGTAAAAGACATCAACGGGCATGGTGTTGCAAATTATTTATTACAAATGAAAAAATCGCAGTTTCGACGCGAAATGATAAAATTTGTTTCTTAAAATGGCTCTTACTTAAATACTATTTAATAAAAATTGTTATTTAGCACAACCCACAGCCGCCTTGTCTGCTCGAATTTCTCAGCACATAAATAGGTAGGTACTAGGTGCCTTCCCATCGGTAAACAACTCTAAAAAACTTGTTGATAATTCTGTAACCATACAGTTTAGATAAAATTATAACTTTATTTTTATTTTGTAGCATGAAGGATTACAATCTTTCTTATTTCCTTACTGATTTCTCCCTCTGAGGGTCGTGGTCAGCATTAGGGTTGCAGACTACTGCAAAATTATAATTGCACGTTTTCTTTGCAAAGGGGTGTAGCACTAAGTTAAAACCTTTAATAATTCCTTAACCTTTGTACTCAATATTGTCTGACATCAGTTTTACAAAATTACATTATTACTTAGAGCTTGTCAAGTATTTTAAACGCATTATTGGATAAGATAATTATTATAGTTGGTGAATAGTGTAAAGTTCACACGCACAACGCATTGTATATCGATAACGAGAGTCGATAGTCGTCGAGCATATTCGGGCCAAGGCGCTGCGCACGAGTGGCGCATTCACTTTCAGCGCCGGCGCAGTGAAGAGTTGCTTCAAAACACGATACTTTTATATACCCTCCTCTCTTTTACGCATATTTGTCACTAGAGAATGGCCGCGAACCGTTGAAGGTCGAGTCTCTATATGCTTTAATAAATAAATAGTTCTTGTGGTTTAGGTTGTACGTTGTCTGTCAGCCGGTGAGTCAGTCTCTCACAGCAATGTTTTATGCGTACAAAAGAAAGAAAGTAAAACATTTATTTGTGAAAAACAGCAAAGGACAGCGAATTATGCATCATCATCATCATCATCATCATCATCATCATCAGCCTATATTAGTCCACTGCTGGACATAGGGCTCCCCTAATGAGCGCCATAGCGCCCTGTCTTCAGCTTGCCGCATCCAGCATCTGCCTGCAGTCTTTCGCAGATCGTCATCCCACCTGGCCTGAGGGCGTCCTACACTACGTTTGCCGAGAATTATGCATATGAAGTGTTTAGTCTCGAAATGATCCCATCACACGTACTGTTATAGATAACGAAGAGCGACATGGACGCCACTATTTATCTATCTCCCAAAAGCACTCACGTGCTTTGTAGTAGCATTGATTAATCCACGCGAGTCAAAAGTCGACAGGATCCATTACACATTCGGCCTTCGTTTGTTTTTTCGCATACTCACTTGAACACCAGTAACTGATACAAGGTCGGTTTTCGCTTCATTCGTAATTGACTTTTAAATTATTCAGATGAATTTACTCGTAGTAATAGCGTCTCCTGTTTTGCAATTTTTGCTTCTTCACGCAAGATAGTTTTTTAAACACACAAATACATTATTTAGTACCTATAATAAAAAATAACCCGTGTTGATTATACTTAAATTAGATCCATTAATAATTTGATTACGTCAAGCATGGCAAGTAATATGGTGAATCCATGTTATAAATAGCTCTTATAGTCAAACCCAACCCCCATTCCTATCCCCGCTTTGTGGATAAGTAAACGGAGGAAGGACTTTCTCCTCCGGCCTTTCAGCACTGGCTGGGGTAGTATCCGCGGGAGTCTAAATTCTAGTGGGTAATAGGCGCATTGGTGTTTTTAGCCGGTGCGAGCCCGGCAGTACCTGGGCCCTCCATTCCCAGGTCTCCGGAAGGGATTTTCACCTCTGCCCTTTTTTCTTAAAGTAATTAAAGCAAAAAGCAAACAAAAGCAAGGACTTTTGTCTTTGGCCCTTCAGGCGATTACCAAAAAAAAAAGCTATTATACCTGCCTATGTAGGTACTACACGCAAAATATTTAATTCGTCGATTTGCGGAAAAGAGCCCGCCACAACCTATAGCTATTACTTATACTATTATAATCCTTCAGATCCTCTTTCAAGTCCCCGTCCATGTCCATCTCTTTCTGCAGGCTGGGCAGTACCATACAGCACGTCACATAACCACACTATTCATAGGCCAGACCAACGAAGTCATAGTTTTACTAACAACATCCAGCACGTCACATAGCCACACTATTCATAGGCCGGACCAACAAAGTCATAGTTTTATTGACAACATCCAGCACGTCGCATAGCCACACTATTCATAGACCAGACCAACAAAGTCATAGTTTTATTGACAACATCCAGCACGTCACATAGCCACACTATTCATAGACCAGACCAACAAAGTCATAGTTTTATTGACAACATCCAGCACGTCACATAGCCACACTATTCATAGGCCGGACCAACAAAGTCATAGTTTTATTGACAACATCCAGCACGTCGCATAGCCACACTATTCATAGACCAGACCAACAAAGTCATAGTTTTATTGACAACATCCAGCACGTCACATAGCCACACTATTCATAGACCAGACCAACAAAGTCATAGTTTTATTGACAACATCCAGCACGTCACATAGCCACACTATTCATAGACCAGACCAACAAAGTCATAGTTTTATTGACAACATCCAGCACGTCACATAGCCACACTATTCATAGACCAGACCAACGAAGTCATAGTTTTATTGACAACATCCAGCACGTCACATAGCCACACTATTCATAGGCCGGACCAACAAAGTCATAGTTTTATTGACAACATCCAGCACGTCGCATAGCCACACTATTCATAGACCAGACCAACAAAGTCATAGTTTTATTGACAACATCCAGCACGTCACATAGCCACACTATTCATAGACCAGACCAACAAAGTCATAGTTTTATTGACAACATCCAGCACGTCACATAGCCACACTATTCATAGACCAGACCAACAAAGTCATAGTTTTATTGACAACATCCAGCACGTCACATAGCCACACTATTCATAGACCAGACCAACGAAGTCATAGTTTTATTGACAACATCCAGCACGTCACATAGCCACACTATTCATAGACCAGACCAACAAAGTCATAGTTTTATTGACAACATCCAGCACGTCACATAGCCACACTATTCATAGACCAGACCAACAAAGTCATAGTTTTATTGACAACATCCAGCACGTCACATAGCCACACTATTCATAGGCCAGACCAACAAAGTCAAAGTTTTATTCACAAACGAATCTTGCTACCCATTCCGAACGTAAGGATCTTATTTATTAATATCTGTCGGAGTCGAACAACAGCGCGATGTACCTATGTCCCGTCATGTGCGGCTCTCCCCGCGGCCGCGGCGGCGCCGGCGCAGCGCTGGCGGTGGAAATAGCGTGAACGCACGCATTGGGGACCGGAACACACTGCTACATTTACTACGAAGCATGGGACCTTAAATGGTTATATATAACGACGCGATACGGTGACTAAAATTGTACCTATAACTCATTGATAAATGTATTGATATAGGGATTGTCAATTTTTGTTTCCAAGCAAAACCTTTAAGTATTTTAATTTTCTTCTCATCGCCACACCCACGGCGAAGTTTGTACTTTAATACAAAATTTAATAAGCAGAAATATGGCGAATCCTCATCATTTTGTGGTAAAGTCAGAATAGAGGTAAGTATGTAACTGCTTATGTATAGGTATATTCAATGTCATATTCATTTATTCAAGGAAGGATTTTTTTTAGGTAATTAGCGGTATGCAACAATTATACAACGGATTATATTTAACGTCATTATATTGCATGGGTCCCGATGTGACCCTTGAATAATCCCTGATAGCGTAGCATATGCATCAGAGTTGTATCCATTCAGAACAGGAAAAATGATCTGAATAATTTAAGAGATCTCCGTACACCACTTGACTCCGCTAACCGGCAGTTAGAATAGGTATAACTTCTAAGACTTAAGACTTAAGTCTTGCACACCATAATAAATGTAATATGAATCTTAAGAATTGACAGTTCAGCGGCTCTATACAAGTCGGTAAAAACGATATCGTACTTGATCTGTTATCGAATTGTCAACGTTTTGATAGCTCTTATTTCCTTGACAGTAATGGCGGCTGACGTCATAACAATACCATTACAGGAAAACTACGATATCGTTTTTACCGCCTAGAATAGAGGCGCAGTTATATTTGCAATACTATGTATGAAAGTTGTCAATAACCAGTAAAGGGCTAGTCTTGCATAAAGATATAGGTATTTGGCATAACTATCACTTCCCGTACCTAAGTCATGTTGTAAATTTCACGCCGAACAGCGGTCATTTCTCAAACATGCACGGAAATGATGTACCTATGTAAGGTATGTATTAACTAACCTAACGATTTTGTCAGGCAATCCCCTATTTTCCGGCCCCTTAGAAAAAACGTATTTGTGAAAATAATCTAATCTAAGGACAGGTACGAACTTAAGCTAGCTGTACTTCTGCTGACTCTACCTAATAAAGCCGGGCTGACACATGCTGGCTCCCCCAGAGTTATAAAAGACGGCGGCTGACGTCATTGTCGCCAGGTACACATCCCGAAGTCATTATTTATCTGATGTGTTATTGTGTGGGTACTGTTAGGCGATGGGCTTGCAACCTGTCACTAATACGCTGGTAAACATCTTAGCCTAATTGTGCAAATTGTGGTTATAGAATTATCAACAAGTTTTTAGAGATGTTTGTAATTCTGTAGCTCTGCCTACCCCACTCTGGGAACGAAGGCGTGAGATTATGTATGTATGTATGTATGTGTTATGTCGTGTTGGCTACTGTTGAAATCTATAGGTATAACGTGTTATGACTATCTGCCGCACTCAGAGACGTCAATTTAATACTTGATTAAAGTTGCTGCTGTCACTTTCTTTGCTATAGCAATAGAATAAGACAACACGTCACTAAACCAGCATTCACTTTAATTGACGTCTCTGAGTGCGGCAGTATGACACTTTCTGACGATATCTTGATTAAGCCGTACCCCTGTCAGGGCAGGTGTTGGTGTGATGAGCACTAATATTTGTTTCTGAGTCATGGATGTTTTCTATGTATTTAAGTATACATATATTTCTCTATATAAGTATTTATAACGTTGTCTAGTACCCTTAGTACAAGCCTAGAGCTTAGTTTGGGGGGAGGTTAATTTTATTTGATAAATTATTTTTAATAATAATAACACTTTTAATCATGAAATGCTTCAAACTAGATCCTTAGAAAAGGCTATTCTTTCGAATAAAACTGTAAAAGCAAGCAGTTATTTTTTTTGGTATATCCCAATTGGTGCGACATTGTCCCCTCATATTTATTACTTTTTTTAAATTATTTATTAACATTTGTCGAATATGTTGTGTTGTGATGCGTTAGAACGGTATTTGTTTCATAATTCTAACAGTAGGCGGCGCCGCGCTGCGACAAGTCTGCAACAAATCTGTTACCACACAGAAGAAAGACTAAAGGCATAGAAACCGTATTAAATAAGCAGAAAATACATTATGGTTCACTTCTTTTTACTTATGGTTTTCATAGTGAGTTGGAAAGAGATGAATCTATAGCTGTTCTTTCGTTATTTGGTACATCGTCACAAGTAAGGCGTGATTTGGACCTATAAGCACCTATAGTATTTGGACTTGTAGACAAGGAAAGACAAATCCTTCCTATAGGAAGGACAAAGAAGTCCCTGTGTAAAACCTTGTGACAATGACAGTTAAAGAAGAAAAAACAGCTTACTTTTTGTTTAATTTTTTCTCATGTAATACGTAATCTAAAAAAAATAGAGACAGATAGCTGACGCAAAGTACGTCTTATAGTCCGGTTTCTATGCCTTTAGTCTTTCTTCTGTGTTACCAACTAAAATTTGACTAAAATAATAATCTGTAGCCAATTCCATACGAAGTAATATACAAAAAGTATAAGTCTTTGAGTTTCCCGAGGTAGTCTATGGACAGGACAGACATTATTATAGTATACAATAATAATAGTCTACTTTGGACATTTTGACATAATGGCTTCAATCACACAAGAGCAGTAATCCACTTAATAAAACCATAATGTGAGCAGATTGGATCTTGAACACTGCAAAATCAACATTATATCATAGTATCTAGTCATAGTTTCATTCTACTATAATAGCGCTGTTTGCTATCCAACTCTGATAATGGCAAAAACCTCAAAATACTGTATGTGGTCAGATCTTCCTAAAACTGAACTGAAGCAATCTGCATTAAAACCATAATGCGATCAGAATGGAAGAGGAAGAAGAGAGTAAAACAAGTTGCCTAGAATGTTACGGTGTAAAACCCGAACCCGAAGAACCCGAAGACGAGACACAAAAACCACCACCAAAAAAAAAACGTAACTCTGGGGTTTAGTACCGTTTGGTAAACAAAATTCCGTAACCACCTTTAAATTAATGTACCTGGTTACGAAATTTTGGTTACCAAACGGTACTAAATCAACTCTGGGGGCGGTAATTATACACTCTGTTGGGTTGACGCTTTGAATCTGTTTCATTCGTCACCAGCTTCTGCCCGCGACCCCGAGTAGAACTCGTAACTTTGCTATCCCACCGAAACAGTGATCACTTCGGGGTTAAAGGTAACCTATGAGCAATTCCAGAATGCAATCTATGTCTGTGCCAAATTTCGTCCAGATCCGGTCACCCATTCGGGCGTGGTTTATCACGATTATAATAATTTCCTCTCAGCAACTCCTCACTTGACGGGATAGGTTAATATTAAATCATGTAATAATACAAAATAAGTAAAACTAGAATCACTCATAACAGTCATAACTATCTCAATATAATTCAGTGTCACTCAATTAACGGTATCTAGGTAGGTAAACCCACCAAAAAAAACTTAAAGTAGTCAATGGCAATCATTGTTTAGATATCAAAAACTGCCAAGTTCAAATCAGTGAAAGGGAAAGGAGTTGTATAATCTCTGTTTCTTATAGGACTGCACAACCCAATAGACTCCATCGCCACATCATCATCATTTCTTCAGCTGAGCCTCCACTGGTGAGCATAGACCTGCTCGACCGGCCGTTACCTACCAGGAGTCCAGGACCGGGCCTGCGCCGCTTGCATCCATCGGTTTCCCGCAACCTTAGCCACGTGTTTTCGGTCTACCAAGTTGGAGGTCCAGCAAATTCGATTGCTTCAGCTGACTATTAACTCAAAACCAATTTACAGCTACACGTCGTCGGCCATCGGCACCTCCGCCGACTTGTGGAGAAAGTTGCAGGAGTTGCAAGAAGGAGGGTGCGCCCCCACCCGAAGCCGAGAAACCTCAAGAAAGTTCGATACTTATGAAACCTAACTACGGTCGGTAATTAGACACTATTGGTTTGACGCTTTGAATCTGTTTCACTCGTCGCCAGCTTCTGCCCGCGACCCCGAGTGAGAAGAACTCGTAACTTTGCCATCTCACCGAAACAGTGATCATTTCGGGGTTAAAGGTAACCTATGAGCAATTCCAGAATGCAATCTATCTCTGTGCCAAATTTCATCCAGATCCGGTCATCCGTTCTGGCGTGGTTCATCACGATTATAATAATTTCCTCTCAGCAACTCCTCACTTGACGGGATAGGTTATTATTAAATCATGTAATATTTAATACAAACTAAGTAAAACTAGAATCACTCATAATTATCTCAATTTAGTTAATATTCTTTTTACGAAATTGTCACTCAATTAACGGTATCTAGTTAGGTATAAGGTAAGGGCACCTATTAACGACCCCCTCAAAATCGGCACCTATTACCGCGATAATTTTAAATATGCGTTTTATGAACACGTCAATTCACTCACGAAACTTATTTTACACGAGCGAAGAGCAGTTTGTAGACTAGATATTTTATTGGCGCTAATGTGTGTGCATTAAATAATCAGCTCGCCAACCGCCAATATCCACGGTGTCGGCACAGGAGCAGGTTTTGCCATAGAAACGCGAGACGCCCCACACGTAAGTTAACTCACGTTTTATTTAGTGATTTGCGTAAAAGTTGTAATGACCAATCTAATGCTAAGATTTTTAAATTACTTATTATTGTTTTCTTTGCGACTTCCAAATACTATTTTTGCGTGTTTTTGTCTGGAAATATCGAGATTCTAATTTTCACGAAAACGTTGTTTCAACAGATTGAGTGGACAACGGTCAAAAAGAAAATAATTGATCTACTTCATTCTACATGCGAAACGGACCGTTGTTAAAAGAGTTTGACAATAACCTCGTTCTTCGACCGCTTCGATTCCATCGCGTAATATCCGATCGGAATCTGCGGAAGCGTGTGTAGCTAACTCCATGTGCTTCCTCCAAGTCCACAAGAGTTGACAAAATAAAATACTCTTTTTTGCTTATTTATTTCCGTATTAAGTCCATGGCGTCTATGAAAGACTTGATGTTGACACAAGCCCTGAGGCCCTACTTTGAAAATCGAAGTTCGAAGTTACGTTAGCTCCATCCCTGTCCCTCGTCATTCGAGACTAAATCGAGACAAAGAGATAGAGCTAACGTAACTTCGAACTTCGATTTTCAAAGTAAGGCCCATGAGCCTATATTCGCGTTGACAGAGCCTTGGGTCAAGGACGATTTATCATACGTGTAGTTTATTCGAATAAAGATACATCTACCGCGGATGAAAGATCAAGTTTGGAATGCGAGAGTAAATAAGTCCGAACTTGATCTTTCTTGCCGAACTTGGTCTTATTCCGCGGTACATGTCTTTTCACTCGAATAACCTACGCGTTTGATAAATTTTCCTCTCAAGGCTCTGTCTCAAAATGAAAGTGAATAAAAACAATTTTAATAATTTAATGTTATTGCGTTTACCTCATAAAAACTCCTATCTAGACCTTACCATACGATGGTAATAGTTGTAGCGTGATGTTAGAAGATTACCCTATTAATTTTTAGACCCCGTTATCAATTGCTCAGTTTGGGGGCAAATGTCACAATAGCGTAGTCTGGGGACTAAATGGAACGGTGTTCATTAACACGATACAAATTAAGAGAGGCAAAAAATACAATATTTAAAATTACAAAAATAAAAATTTAATTTAATTCTCATTCAATGTTAGCTTTCAGAAAACATTGAAAGAGAATTAAAATTCATTAAAAAAATCCCGTGTGCTTTTCACAATCTATTTTGATAGCGGATAACATTCAAAGCTATGAAAATTAATTCTGCACGAAAGAAGACGAAAAATATATGAAAAGTTGAGATTTGTATTAAAAAAAGGGACGGATTTGCCACGTTGCGTAACGTTAACGATCTTAATGCAGGTCGAGAAATACAAATAAATCCAAGCAACCGTTACAAATCCTGCTTTGATAACCGCTAAATTGATCAATTGACAATTGACTTGTAATTTATATCAATCTGACTGATTATAAAAAAACCGTTGAACACCAATACACTAGATTGTAGTGTTAATGAACAACGTTCTATTTAGTCCCCAGACTACCCTATTGTGACGTTTGCCCCCAAACTGAGCAATTGATAACGGTACCTACTTTATAGTAAATTAAATTATGTTAACAAACTTATAACCGAATAGCGAATCTAATACATTTCCTTTATAAACCGAATCGAGAATCGGAAAAAATGTATGCGATTATCACTAGCCACATCACTAAATTTGTCAAATTACATCTATCACAGGCACAATAATAAATGAAAAATATTATAGTTCCGACCTATTTAGGTTTTATGAGTCGGAGTTAGGTACCCATAGTATCGCCTACTACCGAGAGACAGTAAATTAAATAACAATTTTAGGGTACCGTAGTCCGGATTCCTTAATAAAAGTAAGACTTTTTTGATAGTAAAGCTTACCTGTTGGAAACTGTTGTACTAACTGATGGTACAACGCTTATCTCGTAAGCTTTATTAAGACTGGGTGGTTAAGATAGTCTGTTGAAAACTGGGATAAATAAGACTAAGCGTATGCTTATTTTGTATTTCAAAAATGTTGGTAAAAGTTGGTGTTTTTTTAGGTTTATGTTTTGAAGTCAGCGGCATTCATAATGTATTTACATGATGAACTCAAGTACTAATTATTTTAAACTCACTATCAAACGTGGATTTTCGTATCTGTGTAGCTACGAAAATCCACGTAGATTTTCGTAGCTACACACGAGGGAGTATGTATTGTAGCATTACCGCTACAAATCGCGTTGGTTCGCGTTATTTATTGTTTATTTATTTCGCCTTTTTCGTTTCTCAGCCTTTTTGGTATTGCGGACTTGTTCATTGACCGGTTAGAGTTTGTAATTTCTACTGACAGTTTTGAATTTTGAATTCGTTTTTGTTAGATCCGTTCCTTGTTATGGGAATGTCATTCATTCTCGTACTCTTGCCTTGATACACCAGAAAAATTTGATAATCTCTAGTCATCCCAAGTTTCACTATAACTGAAGCCAGCTTCGAGTGTCGCGTCCGGTGTAGTGATACGTGGAGGCCGTTTCTATTACGCCGTGGTCTCAATTGAGGGCCGAACGATTTAGTGCTGTTGTCTTCTGTGTGTCCGGATAGCGGGTGAGTTGGTTTTTGTTGCCGAACAAGTTTTCACAGTCCTCCAATCTAAGGAAGCCTTTCTTCCGTCCTTTTCGTTCAATTTTGTGAGTAAAGGTGTCCTTTGCAGCACCTCCGCTTACCCCATATCTTCCGACTCATCGCCCCGACTGAAGATTTGGACGACTGGATTCAGTGTGTGGTTCGCCGTCGAGTTCGCTGGCAACGGGTCGTCGTCTGCGGCAGCGCCCGCAGGTTTTCCCCGCTGCGACAGTTGCGACGAACGCAGGGTGGTTACATCTTCACACGGCGGCAAGCAACGGCGGATGTTCACAGGATAGTTACTATTTCGTTGATTTTTACTTTTCTAAATTCTAATCATCATTCGGTTTCATTTTTGGCTATAAGTGTTATTAGATCCCTAGACCTTTTTTTTACCGATCAAAACCACAATTTGTTATCCCTGTTTCATAATACTTCGAACATATCAGTTTTAATCATGAAGCGCTTCTTGCATTTTAACAGATTCTTGTTGTTTTAGTTCGAATCAGAATTACCTATAAATTGAATACAAGTTTTGGCCTGACCGTGTTCTAAGGTGGTCTTTCACCCTTTATTAGGCAATGTGTTTTAAACTAGATGTGTGTTTTGTATTACAATTACAAAACTTAACCTATTATTATACAAAACAATGAGTCTAACATAAAATGAAAAATAAATATATTCGTGGGTAGTTGAGCAGGAAATTGTGTCAAAACTCAAATTTTTCACAAGTAGTAGTAATAAAAAAATAAAAATTATAGAAATTATACATACATACCTATGACGGTGTAAGACAATCAAATAAAAAGTTTCGATACATTCTCCTACAGAAACCGTGTCCCCTAGACGATATAAAATGTTTACATATTTTTTTATGGCTAAGTTATCAATATTATCATGTGTTAAATATTAAATGTACGGAGCCAAAAATACATTAATCCTCTACCCTCGGTGATAGGAACCTCATCCGCGGTAATAGGGTCCAAGCTCGTCCAATACCTCTTTAACAGGAGAACCCGACTTTTTGGGTTTAATATTTATTTTATGCCATATAATCACTTAAAATGAGCCCAAAAAGGTAGGTACAAATTACAAAGTTCAATCAACACACTTTTATAAAAAAGAACCTTTCGGTCGTTAGGGATTCTTGATACCCTTAATTTTTGGCTCTAATTTGAAAACTACCTTAACTCCCTCGGTAATAGGTGCTGTTACCTTACCGACCAAAAAAAACACTTAAATTAGTCAATGGCCATCATTGATTAGATATAACATTAAAAACTGCCAAGTTCAAATCAGTGAAAGGGAAAGGAGTTGTATAATCTCTGTTTCTTATAGGACTGCACAACCCAATAGACTCCATCGCCACATCATCATCATTTCTTCAGCTGAAAGAGCTCCTCTGTTGAGCATAGACCTCCTCGAAGGTTACCTACTCGTACCTGGGCCGGCTCTGCGCCGCTTGCATCCATCGGTTTCCCGCGACCTTAGCCGCGTGTTTTCGGCTTACCATGTCGGAGGTCCAGAAAATTCTATTGCTACAGTTGACTATTAACTCAAAACCAATTTACAGATCAATTTTCACTGCCGCGGTCGCGATCTGAGCTGGAATGTGTAGAAAGTTGCATAGGTGGCAAGAAAGACGCCGGGACCTGCCCAGAACCATCACTGCAAACGAACTGGCTGTTGATCGCTGCCGCCGTGGCTGTGATCGGCCTTGGAGGCTACGGGTTCTACCACTACTTCTACAAGTTATCGTTAAGTATTATCTGGCTCTCTGCCTGCCGTTGCCGTTTTGGTGGACGTAAGGGTGGGTGGGTTAAATTTTGAATTATTTAATTACTTGACCTAAATTTTTTTTTAAAGTGTAAACACACGTATTTTTTAGACATAACAATATAAAACTTAATATTAATATTGACGTGGTCATGATTTGCCAAAGTTGAAGTTGGTTGAGTTGAATTTGAGTTGAGTTGGTGAAACCGAACACGATATCTTCGGTCAGAAATCAGGAAGCTTGATTGATGGGATAAGTAGTTCCAGAGATTGCCTACCCCAACATGCCTACTATTTGTGATGATTTTAAAATCTTAACGCCAGAAACTGAACTTCATTAAAAAACTTACTAGAAAGAATAAAATACATTAATTAACTTACTTACTGGATGTCAGCAACACGTTCCGTGTAAACACGCCCGTGTGCATACTATAATTAGGAGTTTAATTTTACACCACAATCTGAGGTAAATGAATACATGCATGCATGCAAAATTCATGTATTTAGGTACGTAGGTATGATGCAGTCAATTTATATGGGATCATATTTAAGAATGTCACAGTTACCTATCATAAGTCTACTAGTAACCTATAATCTACAAAATGACTCTTTTTGCTTCTTTCTTCCTGGTAAACGAAGATTAAGGTGAAGTTTTGGGAATGCGGAATTACTAAGTTAATTAGACGGTATTTAATGTCTCACTATAAAATTAATATGGTCTGATAATTACAAAACTAAAATTACATTTTTACAGCTTAATTCTATTTTAAAACTAAAAAGCTATAAATCTAAAAAAGGGCTCTGCGGCATTGTCCCGAAGATGCTGGCAGCATTTCTTCGCTGGATTGTTAAACTTATTTATGCGTTGAGTGAGAAAACTGCCAGCTCTTCGGTCTCCCGTCAAGTCAATGAGCGCTAGGACCCCACGGACCAAGGGACTCAACGCCGAATGGAACTAACATATATTCTGGGCCGAGATCACTGTATTGTTTGCCGCTTCAGCTGCCGCACCAGACCTATTAGAGGTCCGGTGGAGATGTGATGGGGCTAGCTAGCGTGTCTACGCAGGTTGCATCCACAAATAATAATTAATGAATAACGTAGTCGGTTAATAAGTTCTGTTCTGTGTGTTGTTCGGCTGAGACAAATAATACTAATTTAATTTATTTGTTTAATTTCAATATGTATACGAAATAAATTTCAAGAGTAAATACTCGTTCTATATAGTCGCCTCAATTTCTGAAAAGATCTTTTAAAATTCACAGCCGGCAGCGATAAAATTACGCACGACTTTTGTGTAAATTTTACTTTTTGAAAACGCTTAACTGTTAGTATTTGTTTAGGAACTTTTTTTATATTACAAAAACTTCTTATCTCTGTGTATGTTTAAACACCAGCATTATATTTCTCAATTCAAGCGTATGAAGCAAGAGATTTGGTGTATTTTCGTATTGCTGCAAATTGATGTGAAATCGTATAGCAGATTTAATGAGACAATATCAACCGGTTGACCGGTGTACAAGCGGATCTTTAGTTGATGTAATACATTTCTATCCAAATTTAAAGATAAAAATATATTCAATATGTCACGCAAATTTGAATTCTCTACAAGAACTCTTACAACAGCTGTGGCAGTTACCATTAGGTATCACCGTCGTGCGTGAACTATGATTTTGCTCGTCCGAAATGGGAATACTTCAAGCTCGTACATCAAATAATTGCAATATTTCAGAATACATTATTTTTATTTTTATTGTACTTATATAAATCAAAGTTTTGACTAATGTACGGATTTATGACAAACTCCTTTAATTTTTTTTTTTAATTGTAATAAATCTCAGTAACAGAACTTATGAACCGACTACTGTTTGATGCTAAATGAAAGCAGTCGCGGGTTCGATTCTCGCCAAATCTGGTATCTACTACTATCTAGCTGCTATTTTGTGGATAAGTACTGCTGTTTGCCACAGCTATATAGGTGCGTACATGTTGTATATTTATAGTCGGCCGCATTAAATATTATATTCTTAGATGTTACATTTATTGACGATCGTTAAAGACTGTTTTATATCTAGTATTACTATCAAACAGATCGAACTCAACCAACGTCAATAGCATTCCGACTACTGCTCTCCAGGGGGCGTAATACGGCTGCGTTTATCGCGTAATAAAATGTGGATAAAACATCTGTCACTTTCTGAAACGTAGGCATATAATATAAGTACGAGAGTGACGGATGCTTTATCCAAATTGTGTCACGCGATTAACACAACCTTACTAGGCCCGCAGCAGTTTAGTGAATTAACCTGCGCGACGCGAGTACAAATACCGCGCTGTGACGTCATCTCATAAAACATTTGGGGCTAAATCAAACGGAACAATAGCCGATACAAATACCTTTTGACCAAAAAAGGGTGTGCCTATTTGATTAACTACCTTAAGCCTTGGTTATTACAGGATTGAATTTAGCTCAACCTTAGTTGAAAATGTGCTCTTTTTGTTTAAAAGGGTAGTACAAAACGGGGACATTACGAGATAGCTTCCACCCATGAAACGGCCTTGGGGGTACGACGTGTTCTATTTTAAGAGCACGTAGTGGGTGTGTCTATTCTATTTGTCTGTCTTGTTAGCCGTCGCCTGCCGAGATGACACTCGCTCGGGTGTTGTTTATCTTGAGTTCGGTCCTTGACTTGTCTCTACATGGTGTGAATTAATTTAGTTAACTAGTCGATAATGCAAATGGAATCCATTTCAGGAACATGTTGATTGGCCATTTGAGAGATTTTTCAACAGCATCTGCCAACATCATGTCACTTATTGGTAAAGACTAGCTTAGGTTTGGTTTAAATAACGATTAATTCTAAAAATTAAATGTATTCCGTACATCAACATTTGGTTGATTTTATAAGTAGGTAATCTTTTTATTTATAGTCATATTAGGTGCGTAGTTTTGAGCACAAATGACCCTCCTGCCTGGGGGGAGGCGGAGGGGGAGGCACGACATGACACCTAATTAGATCCAACGAATATAACTGACGCTGACACGCATCCGCCGAAACTGGGTTACTTCAAACACCGCTTATATCCGCGCATGTGTAAACGTAGGTAACGAACCAATTACGTATTTTCGTGAAATTGAGAAAAAATACCTAGGTCAAATATATAGTCTTAAGGCAGTATTTCAATCACGGACCATGTAGGTAACCGTCTGTGATTTTAATAGTGCTATATACCTATTTATATAAGCAAAAGTTAGGATTCCTTGTACTTTGAATACAACTTGGGGGTACAAAGTAACAAGCATTTGCGCTTCTTACACTACTGGCGCTTTGAATCCAGCGTCCGCCGCAGCAGTAGCGGGCAGGGCACCTGTTCACTGAACTGTACCCCTTATTCGCGGAGAATATTACACTTTGTAAAGTCTTAGCACGTATATATAGGTGCAAGTAGGTACTCAATAAGCGTGGAATCCCGCATGATTATTTTATTAGCAGCGGCAGGCGCACTGGAACTAATACAAATCATCCTCAGTGCGTCTCTGTCCCTCTGTCTCTCTAACTAGTATTAAAAAAAGGGAGGCATTCACAGATAAGATGTAAACCTTACGATATGCCTTTTCTCTTAATAGGTCCATCGATCAGAGTGGAAGTGACGTTTGACCCGAACACGCGAGCCGCGTCGCCGGGGCAACGACACACCGCCCTCACGAACCCTCGGAGAAGCCACCAAGCATTCCCTTTGATACTCCCACCTCGAGCACGGAATATCGATATCGACAGAAAAGCACAAAACCACCTCTTCAAGAAGCACTTTGAATTAATATTATAGTATAGTATGTATAGGCATTATATTTTGTCGAAGAAAACATTTTTATTTTCTGCTACATACATACATACATACAATCAAGCCTCTTTTCCGTAGGGGTAGGCAGAGACCACTTCCTTCCACTTGCTACGATCCAGACAAACTTCCCTCGCTTTCTCCACACTCATAGTCTCTTCATACACGTGCGTCGGTTTAGGGTACTCCTGACCTGGCCCTTTCTTAACAGGTACGTCCCGGATCTGATCGTGGAATGTTCGCCTTGGCCGCCCTATCACCTGCTTATGCTCATAAAATACTTAAGGAATCGCAAGTGGCTGTTGATCTTTTCAAATGAAACGGTATATATTTATAAGGAGGAAAAGTGCGCTGATTATTGAAAATTTCTAGAGAAAACAAGTTATTGACTAAATAAAACGCATATACTGTACCCATACTCGTATAGAGCAGGTGTTGCTGTTGGAAACCAAGATGGTGTTCAGTGTTACCCTGTCAACTCCAAAGATTGTTACAGAAGGGAAAAAATAATGTCGTGAACAATGTATTATAAATATAATAAATAACACTCACAAAATCTCTAATACTTGATAACATTCAAGCCGCCATTAGAACCGTGACAGCCACAACGCCACTGGTATCTCAGCGTATTGGGCGTTAGGGTGTTAGGCGTTGGTGCTTGTTTTATTTTTACAAGGCGGATTGCCTGAAAAAATTGATCGTATTGGTTGAGTCAATGTTAATGACTATATTGGATGTTGCTATATGTATAATTGGATACCTATATTGACGGCCTATTCCCAGTTGTCCACACTCTTTAATTTGACTCAACTGTGTTAGTTTTTTTTAATGTACTTAAGTAGATATATTCGTATTTATGTATTATACCCAGGGTCAGGAAAATGCAGAGTCATTTAAGAGTACCTAACAAACGTTTACTTCAAATCTGGTTTATATATCTGGTCTAGTTTTAAAGATAATATTAGCAAAAATACATGCATTCGTGATTATTCTCATATTTGTAGAACATTTTTTTTAAATATAAACCAAACATTCCCAGTTGTCCAAACCTATTTTCGAGGGTGTGGACAACTGGGAATAGGCCATATTGACCGTCACTATCTATATCATGCTGAATGTACAAGTGCCAGATGTGTACAGTGTGGTTTCACATGACAAGAATAATTACAGAATTGTAGGTAACTTTTAATGAATGTAGTTACAAAGCGTGAAAATGTGAATTAAGAGAGCCCGTCTTGGGTTCTCATAAGTCACATGTGTTGCTGGTCTAGGCATGGCAGCGGTCGTTGAACTCCGCTTGTTTTTATTACTCGCGGTTACGTCTCTAACTAACTTAACTTATCGCCATGCAAGAATGCGGCGCTTTCATGGCGAAGGTCACGGCAACCGTCGACCGCTTCATTAGGGCTGGGCCAACCACATGCTTTGTTTCGAACAACTAACTAAATCATCCCTATTGTACAGTCACCAGCAATAATTTATTATCACCAACAGTACAGTCAAAAATATCTGATGCCTCTAGTATTAGATACGTGTCAATGTATTATTGTTGGTGACTGTACCTAGTTAGTGTGTGAGTATTTGTTTCGTAGTCTTAGATTTTTTCTAGTTATGTATTGAAGTATTTCTCTATATAAGTGAGTATTTATATCGTTCTCTAGTACTGATAGTACAAGCCTAGAGCGGGCCCTCTATTACGCCGAATGTATAGTTACGCCGAATTTTGCTTTGGCATAATTTTTCTCCAGCTTAAACTAGACCACGATATAATTACTTACATAGAGAAATATATACTTAAATACATGGAAAACTTCCAAGACTCAGGAACAAATAACTGGTAACACAAATATCTGCCCCTACCGGGATTTTAACCCAGGAACGCTAGCTTCGTAGGCAGGGTCACTACCAACTAGGCCAGCGCGTCGTCAAAACGATACGACCGCCTTACAGTCAAGATAAGTGAATATTAGCTAATATTGACAATAGGTACATTAAAGTGCGTCCTAGGACAGTTTTATACAAAATAAGCAAAAGTCGGCTCCCGCGACGCCTCTGACAAAATGGCCTATCTATTTTCCCTATCGCCACTAAGTAATAACCTGAGACTTATTAATGCTCCGAACGCCCGCATATTTCAATGGCAAATTGCCTATTAATTAACGTGTTTAGACTTATGTCTGTGCCATAAATGCCATAATCGATGTTCTTGCGTGGGAAAGAACCATAACTCTGAAAGAATTATGGCAGCCAGAGGGTGCGGCGCGGACGCACCTTCGCAACCTATACATACATCCTACTTATATAATAAATGCGAAAGTAACCCTGTGTGTTTGTCTGTTACGCTTTGGAATGATAATCCCAGGGCAGGATATAGGGAAATTAATGCAAAATATATAGGGGTCCTTTAATGCAAAATTGGACAGTTATTGAGGGAATAGCGATATAGGTTTAGTAGCGAGATGCCTACTATCGCAATTAGTTGCCTTTTCATACAATAGGTAGCACAATGCCAACTGCACAATGATTTCTATTTCAAAATCAAATCTAACCGAGTCGACGGAGCTCCGCTTACGCGGAGCTTCTGTTTCTGAGCGTTTTGGTCCTTCGAGCCTGCTGAAGAACTAACATAACCTAAACCTACCTCATATTTATGTTGTGCCGTGGGGAAGTCACTGCTAGCAAAAAAGTAGTCATAGCACGATTACGTGTTTGGAGGTTAGTTGGCGTTACGCAACCTGTTGTATGAAAATGTAAAAAAGGCAACTAAGCGCGATAGTAGGGCGACGGCACCAATGATGGACACTTTTAGCTGACAGGCACCAGTAATGGACACTTCACTCTTAATTCAAATTTCATACGGTCCTAAATTGATTGTTGCAAAACAAATGAACAACCTTTTGTAAAACAAGAATCAAGTGCCCATCATTGGTGCCTTGACCATTACTGGTTCCACCACCCTAGGCATCTCGCTTACTAAACCGCGATATACGACTCCTACACGGACGGCGCCGCGGGCTAGCTAGTTGTATACACACGAAGTAGAAGCCTGGAGTAGGTCCTAGTGCGGCGAAGGAGGCGGTACACCAATTTATCTGCTCGGTGATTCTTATACTGGCGTGACTCGCATCAGTGAGTGAGAGAAAAGTTCAAACCCGAAGGTTTTTTTGAGGTGTCAACTGAGACCATTCTAACATTATAGCATAGTTTAATCTTAAACTGCAAGTGCAGCAGCAAGTTACACCTAAGACATGCACTTTTCACTTCACGCCTCTTCTTGTCATTGTAATGATTTGCAAATAAATAAATAAAAATAATAATGAACAAAAGAGCCCTATACGACAACTTGATTCTTCTTTGTTTCAGTAAACCGCCTTTACAGCTCTGTTGTTCCTCAACTCGAGTCAAACGAGTTTACGGCGAATTAATTATATATTCTGGAACGAATTTTAAACACGACTCCGTCGAGATTCATAAAACGGAGCACGTGCTCGCAGTTAGGGCCCGCGCACATGACACGGCAGCGGCTAGGCGATCCTTTAATAACGTTTGTAGAGGTTAGGCAATGTGTATGTGTTTGAGAAGAATAAAACGCTACTTAAAACGATCATTAGTTCTTACTTAATTACCAGTGACTGTATTTTTTAAATCGAAAATATATATGTATAGGTATACTCGTAACATCATACCGTACGTCCGTTGCAGCTCGCCGTAAAGCGCAGTCGAGCGACCGTAATTCTGTTAAAGTCAGTTGTCCGGGATAACCTGAGGGCCCTGCCAAGATGCATTGCAAGATGCAGATGGCAGAAGTGTGATCAGCCAGAAAATATTTTTTTATGTGTACCTACGCTTCTTTTCTCTTTTTCTTTAACCTTTTGAACGCCATACGTTGAATACAAAATGTGCCACCCACACGCCAAACATGTTTGCTATGCTATGCAAATTAAACCTTATTGCTACCAAACAAAGTCTCTTTTAATGTTGAACTCTTGTCGGCTGTAGCCGACGTGGCGTCAGTGGCACGACTTTTAGTTAACGGCCAGAGCCGACCGTGGCGTTGAAAAGGTTAATAATAGATGTCTTTTCTTTCTCTCTTTCTATTGACTTTATTTGACACTTTTAACTTTTAATGAGGAGACAATCTCGAGCGAGAAAAATAATCATCATTAATTGTCTTTTATTTGACACTTTTAATGAGGAGACAATCTCGAGCGAGAAAAATAATCATCATTCATTGTCTTTTATTTGACACTTTTAATGAGGAGACAATCTCGAGCGAGAAAAATAAGCATCATTTATTGCCTTGGCGTGTTGTCGCGCTTCTCGTTTAGTGTGACTAAGTTGAGTTAAGTAGTCTGCTGGAAGCGATATTTAATTGGTTGTCCAATAAGTCGCTTAGCTGCCGCGTCGCTACGCGTCTGCGTCGACCCTTAAAGTCCGAGTAAGCGAGACCGGCTATCGCCCACTGGGTAATGGGTAATGTATTCATACTTCACAAAAAACAAATTGCGCTGAAATATGGTAACTTCATACAAATCGCATTGGTTTCGTCGCGTCACGTGGAGATGGATTACAATAACTACGTTGTTTGCTGACAGCGGCCGCTTATTGCGGCATACTAAAAAAAAGTTATGTTATAAGTATATGTGTAGATGTAAGCTATAGACGTAAGTTAGTCGCATTAAACCACTTTTTACTAAAAGGACGTGTTCATCTTTGAACACCTTTTCCTCCCGCCTCGCCTCAATTTACTTTTTCCTTTAAAGAAGTTACGGGTGACACAGAAAAGTAGAGTATACGATTACAATTAATAAATTCAATTAATAAATTTGTACATTTGCTTACTCAATGCGCAACCTTTCACTTTTGTCAATCTCTCAAGGGTTAGCTGGAAGAGATCCCTTAAACGGATAAGTTCGCCTTTGTACATATTTTTATATTAATTCTATTGTTCTGGTTTTTGTTTTGTACAATAAAGTGTTTACATACATACATACTTACATACAATTATAGAGGTCCATGGATCTCGTATGACTGTAGTGGCGGTTGGTGCCAAAAGGAGCCCCCGGCCCTGCGGCGCCGAGGCCCGCCGCCGGGAGTAAATGTTTACAAACTGAAACTGTTCACTAAAAAGATCATTTAATCTCAGCGTGTTTAGATTCGCCGCAGATATCGGAAACATCTCTATGTTAAAAAATATCAGTATGTTCGGCACCAAATAAGTAACTACCTGTGAGCTAATTAGCTCCGCGAATATAAACAAGCAAGTCAAGGCGTCTGACATTTTTCAATCTTAGGACACCTAATAACACCGAACCATTTGTATGACTGGTAGAGTGCCATTAGGGAATTTAGCTCGTCGTTTGTATGTTTTATGTTTTATATTATGGTATTGTTCAAAGATGTTTAAATATAGGTACATAAGCAAATTGGACGATAAAAATACATAAATAAGCAGCACTATTCCAAAGTTCTGCTAAGGCCAGGATTACACCTGTAAGTTATTACGTAAGTTTTGAAACAAAGCTATATGCAAGAGAGGGATGCAGATATTTGCCACTCACTCTTACCCATAGTTGCGTCTCGAAACTTACGAAATAACTTACAGGTGTAATCCCAAATTAACGGTTGCTCAAATCAACGGTTTTTTTACTCCTGCAGAAATTTCTAATAAAAACTCCATCCCGCGCAGTTACTTAAACACGTTCATTCCGCGAATTCGAGCTGATGTTTATTAAAGTAAAACATCCGGAAACACATTTAATTTTCAGAGTTTCACATGAAGTAGATATTCAGAGAACTCTCAGTCCGCCTCTCCGCGAAGGGAAGCAGGCAACCGGGTCACGGCAAGTCGGTGCATTAAGACACAACAAAAACTTCCAAACCACTCCCAACTAGTGTTATATTCGAAAGAATGCTCCGCTAAAAGCTCGTAGAAAGCAGTGTTTTAAAAAAGAAAACCCAAAATACTAAGAACTAATCGCATCAGCCTTGCGTCGCAAATGTATGTCAATCGTTAACTGACGTTCAAATTAGTCTTAACTGATATTTATTGAAGAATACAGGAAATAAGGCAGACGACCCGTGCGTCGTCACCACCGCCGATGGGCATCGGCAACATCAGTGGCGCTGCTCGGCGTTGCCGATTTCGATGACGGTCTTTAAAACAAAAACCTATACTGTATCGCAGTGGAAAAATCTCTCGCTCGCAACAACCCACCATAACATAATCTATCTACGTGGACGACTTCATACTCGCAGTTTTGACGAGCGACCTCGTTGGCAAGTGAGACGTTGCCACGGCGATTCAATTAGGAGGTAGGTGCGCCGCCCCGGTCAAGGCTAGCCGGCGACCCGCACTGACTGTGTGATACGGACGTACAGACAGGACCTAGGCTACTTCGACAGCTGTTAGGATTTCAATTGGGTCACATTACAATACAACATATGACAGCTACGGTATAAGTGGAGTATAAAGTATTTGTGAGTTATCTAAGCTTGATAACTAGATTAGGTCACAAATCTAAGTAAAAGTTGGCGTAGAGACAGCAAACAGCAGTTTTTAATTAAAATCATGTTGCTGATATCACTCCGCATTACCTAGTCTTGTTTGGAAACGGACGCCCAGTTAATTAAGGACTTTTGACGACGCGTTAAGCCTAGTTGACCTTTCATATGAAGCGAGCGGTCCCGGGTTCGATTCCCGGTATGAGCAAATTACAGGATATATTACTAGCGACCCGCCCTCGCTTCGCTTCGGTTAGTGTGAGTTTTCTGTAACACCCGTACATAAACTAGAACGCATTTATACATAAAAAACCTTCCTCTTGAATCACTCTATGTATTGTTGAATACTGCATTAAAATCCGTTGAGTACTTTAAAAGATCTAAGCCAGTGGTTCTTAACCGGTGGTCCGCGGACCACTAGTGGTCCTTGGAAGCATCTCTAGTGGTCCGCGGGCCATGCCAATAAATAAGTGACGAGAGTCTAAAAGAACCCTTTATTTACTTACATTTATTTACTGAATATTACCTCCAAATCAATAAACCAACTGGGTGGTCCACGGCATAACGGAAAATTTGTCAAATGGTCCCCTATGACAAAGGCTATAACTAAAAGGTTAAGTACCACTGATTTAAGCGAACAGACAGCGGAAACGACTTCATTTTATACTATGTAAAGAACACTGAGTCTTCTTAAACATGACCCAGGGACTTCATCAGCGTGTGCAATACAAACATACAAGTAAACTGCAGCATCAACAATCAGACGGACGTTTAGTGCTAGTAAACCGGCCGGGAACAAAGGCGCGAGCGTCGGGCGGCGCCCGCGTCGGTGCTAATGAGATTTATACGCCGTGGAAGATGGTCGGGGGCGGCCTCACGTATATACGACCGGCCGTAAATACTGATATTTCGTACAAAAGACAATTTATACTGAGTAACATAAACCTGGTACTACGAATGTTAATTTGTGACCAATTTCAAAAAAATGCCAAGTCGTTTGTAACTTATATAGGAATCTCAACCTTATTGTTCAGAAATTTAGATTTACTTTGGACCTAAGGTGGGTCATAAAATTAAATCTTTGTATGTATGAGCTGGCTGTAAATATAAAGGAGTGTTAATCTCGTGAGAAACATACGATATTAAATGCGACGGCAAGAATAACTTGATACGTTTGTTTGTAAGCATTCAAGTTAAACAAGCAATATTTAGGAGCCGGAAGCAGTAGCTGTCTGACTATAGTTTCGCGTGGTACAATAACACGCCCATAGATTTCCGGCTAATAATTGGCGAGAAAAGTTGCTCGTGCGTGTGGCTGCACCTTAACGCTGGGCGGTAACTAATACCTACTTAGTCGCCATGTAATGTACTCGACTCTATTGTTTGTCAAGATATTTTTGCAGCTTTTGAACCTTGGTCACTCGTCACTTGCTTGGACGCATATTTGCCAAGAGCGTATAGGTACCTACCGCTGCGTAATTCGTATGGGCACACCGATCAAGTAATGATAACGGATAAGGATCACCGACCACGTGTGTCCCTAGAGAACTGATGGAACGTCTATTACAGTCATATGTAATGTACATAGGCTTTTTTTAGTAGTGCCTATGTATATTTAAAGTTCCGAGCTTTATTATTGAGTTTATCCGAAGAAGCTTCTGCGAATAACATAGAAAAACTTTTAAAGTTTTACATTTTACCCATTTATCAGGTAAACATCCCGAATTTACGAACTATGTGTACTCCAGGATGCCCGGATTGCAAGAACGCTGCATGTAAATCAAAATTGTTCCACGTGGTACAATTGGTGCGGACCAGCCGCAATCTGGTTCGTGTGTTACCGGACTAAGGTTCTTCTTCGCTCGTCTCGAGGAAATTACGAACTCTGGCGCAACTCCTCGATTAAATCGGGATGACTTTAGTATCCCACCTTGTGGCACTATTTATGCACAAAATTCGTTTTTTAGGCGCTCGTGCACTCTTTATAACAAATCGCTTAATGATGTTGATCTATTTGCTCATAGTATGTCGACCTTTAAAAATAAAATTCGACAGATTTTATATTCTCCTTAATAGTTGGAGTCGGTAACATAATTTGTTTCTCAATTAAGTTATTGATCTGTATGCTGACCACACGTAGCTTAACATTTGTCTTATATTATGTTTGACACTTATGCAGAACATATCTAAATAATGTTTTAAAGTAAATTTAGTAATATAGGAAACTTTAGGCCTTATTTAAGTAATTTTGTTTAACGTTACTTTACTTTAAGAATGGCTGTTTGTTTTTCTGAATAAAAAAAAAATAAAAAAATGAATGGCGTCCATCGGCAACCTGCCATGTTATTCTCTTATCGGACACATTGCACTTTTTAACTCCATGGAGGAATTATATGGCGTGAATTTTCAAGTACGTAGCTTAAACGTGTTGCTCGTATCGTGTGAGCTGGCTGAGCTGGCTTGCTCGTTGGATCGATCGACAAGGAGCCGGTTTTAGAAAATAACTCCTCTTGTTTACACACCGTGCAGTACTAAAGGAACGGGGAATTTGATAGTAAGGTGTGCCTTTGGGTTTGTGGAGGTCGGTGGTCGACACCAGCGAGGGGGTGGACGTATTCTGCTTCCGTTAAACGGTTTACAGTTGCAACGTTGCAATATCCGGCAGTTTGAGTGTTGTGTAAATTATTATGACATGCAGTTTTTGTTTATTGCATCACAAGGTGCGAGCTTGCGATTTTTCCGTTATCTATAATCTTCGTATATCTATTCTACTGATTTTGATGTGATTTTCAATTTCATGTAAATTTTAATTAATTACTTGTTCCGGGGATTGGGTCAGCCTTTGGTTTGGGATAGCACTTGCGTGAACACCCTTGCGCCGTCACACCTTCCCAGAATGTTTTATTTTTCTGCGCGGACGGAGTCGCGGGCAACCGCTAGTCAATAATAAAATAAAATGCTGGAAAAATTAAGTGTGTAAAAACATGACAGCCTTCTGTTCATCATTCGTCTATGATTCATTCATGTACGTGATCCATCACCTAGAGCCGGGGTGAGCGCGTTATTTGCGGCGCTATGCGGAGAATGCGCAAGTGCGGGAGCCAGGGCGGCGCGCGCGCCGGGCGCCGGGCGCCGGGTGCGCCGTGTCGGGCCCGGCCCTGCCCTGTCGGATGCGGCGGTGACTCAGGAGTTGCGACACCGCGGCTACTGGTGTTGCCAGACCGTGTACCTGCCGTTGTGAGTTGTGACGCGCTGCGGTCAGTGACGGTGTGGGAAGAGTGTGGTCTTCCCCTTTTCTAATTGCGATGTTTAGAATAACATCGACGTTACACACTATGAGTAACTTGTTTGTTTATGGTACATATAAATTGTGAAATACTTATTAATATTAAGGCACAATCTCACATTAATTGAACTAGTCCAAAACTAATATCTCTAGGGGTACTCTGGGTACTCGACAACGATACATAATTAAAAGTTAAATTCAGAAACAAACACTCGCGCTCATCACACAAGCCCTCCCAAATCCCTTAAAACCATATCCTTTAAACGACCGCCAAGCAGCAGTGTTCGCATTGTTGTGTTCCGTTGTGGGGATAAGACAACCAGTGAAATTACTAACATAGAGGCATTCTATCTTAGTCCTCAGGGTTGGCAATGCATTTGCGGTCTTAAGATGGCAGTCTTTAGATGTTTGTCTTGAAAATTCAAATGGCGATGGGTCACAGATCCCACTTACCCATCAGCTGGACTGTATGCTCGTTTGCCTACTTCATGTCATAAAAAAGCAATATTTGCCCTTATCTAGGAATCGAACTCGGGATCGCTGTTTCGTAGGCAGGGACTGTACCCGTTATGCTAACTGCGTCGTCAAAACAAATAGGTACTTTTAAACCTATGTCGCTCGCGGGTGTAGATTCAGTGGCAGATATTCAATAATATTCACTAAAGTTATTTTTATTGACTGGCCTTCAGTCTATCTTCTCCTTTGGTGATCGATTCTAAAGCAGTAAAAGTCACAGCGTAACTGTAGGAACCTATTCAAGACAGAAATAGAGATAGAGAAGTAGAGGTAGGTATGTATGCGAAAAAAGTACTAATTGGAACGTTATCTTACGTTACGTTAACATTATCTTGTGTTAGTGTACTTTTTGTTTAAGTATCTATACAATGCAGTATACAACAAATTACTTGTGCACTGGCGCATGGTTTTTTTTTTATTGTTTTAAAGGGTCTTTATACAACTGTATACATAGGCCCTATTAAGTCAAACACCGTTTTTACATAAAATAATTGAAAAAAAAAACATAATACAAAACATTACTATGGGTTTCTAGGAACATTAGCTAACCTATACACCGTTAATGCCAAATCGGACGTGGGGTTCGCGAGAATGCCTATAAAAGCACCAGTATCATATGGGCTGAGATCGGCTGCCGGGCTGCCGCTATCAACAACTCCCTTTGAGCAGTTACCGTATTAAAATTCATCTGGCATAAAATACATCAGTCTTTAACCTCATAACTCATAAGTCTTAACATGCCAAGAAAAAAGGCAAAAAAATATTTAATAATGAATCATCGGTGCTTTTGATATATTTATGAAAGTGATGCTTAAAGTGAGGCGATTATTTTAAACTGCGATTAAAACAACATTAGGCGCACGCGCATAAACATCGACGGACAGTCCTCGCGGCGCTGCTGGCAACTTTGACGCAGATAAAGCCATATCGTGTGGTGCTTTAAGAGGATTGCGAAGCGCTGTAAAATCGCGGTGTTGTCAAAAAAAATCCATACATATTTACCTCCGGCCGACGACGTTTCTCACCCCCTAAATCAATTCCAATTTCCACGATTTTTGAATATGTTGTAGTTATTATAAAGAACTAGGTCTGTACGTTACTGCTTTTTTGTTTCTAAGAAATGTTTTCTTGGAAAAGAAAACGTACAGACATAGTTTTTCATGATATCTGCAACATTATACAACAAAAATCGTAAAAATCGGACTAGGTTCAAGGGGAGAGAAACGTTATCGCATTTTGTATGGACATTTTTAGCATCACAATCCTCTTAAAATCTCCAACTAAATGTTAGTTTTATTCGAAAAACCTTTCTCTTATTAATAAACGGATAATAGCTAAAGTGTGCTTAAATATTGCTTGGTCCTGTCCTTATAATTCTATATGACATCTGAATTTGACAGAAAGTGACAAAGATTACTTTAACTAAAATAGGTTTAGTATGCGTTTATAAATAGGGCGTTGGTTTTTAGCCATTTTAGTGCTGCAAGCCGCGCTGCGTCGGCTCCACGTAATCCACCCGCACCCTAAGATAATACACCTCAAAAGGAAATGTATGGTTTGACCAACGAACGAAACGATATTATAATTTTTTGGTTTAAATATACCTACTACTTACCAGGGGTTTTTTTGGCCATTGACCTAAGATTAAGATATCTATATAACTTTTCAGTATGTTATAGTCCTTTCTTCTATATAAACGAGATCAACTGGTTTGGAAAAAATATGGCATATACCTCAGTGTAAGTCGATCTGCGCACGCGTTCTCGACGACAGCCAGGATGAATAACAATGAGAAATATTTCCATAAATCACGCAAAACACGAGGCGCCGACAAATTCGGAGCAGTTTTCATCGACGTCTCCGACAACAACGGCTGAAGCAATGTGTTGTTTGAATTTAAAGCGGAAGTGCTGTCAGTAGTGTCAGTATTATTTCACTATTATACATTACGTCTAAAACATGTTGTAATAGGTATAGATTTACTAACTATGCGTTGCGTATAGAATTTGCAATGTCGAGGCGAAATCGAGTCATGATATTTTGTAAAAACGTAGGTATTTCGGATGTTGTAAGTATGAGATAATTATCAAATTAGAAAAACTAAACGTGTGTAGTTTGACAAAAACAAGTAAATAATGTCGATTTACGGACGGAATGCAGGGAAACTAGTAATTAATAGACATAAACTTACTTAGACTTTGCATTTGATCACTCTTTGCGTACCCAGCTCAAAACAAGATGATGCACGTGACAGATGGGGAGATGACTTAGGGACCTATGTTTATTTACACGCCAGACCTATTAGTGGTACTGGTACATATTTTTCGGGTTTCGAGTTTCGCGATTAGGAAGTGTGTAAACGGAATATCAAGCATCCTTTTGGTACTGGCTAGTTTTTGGGATAGGTCCGTACTTGTAAAACTCTTATTACACTTAAACAAGGCGGGAATTTGTGAACACCGTATAATTTGCTAAACATTTGTCGGCGAAATATCAGGGCCCTGTCCAGATTCCCCATCGTTGCTACGTAAAATGGTGGGACCAGATGGCTACCCAGCAGGGGCTTTTAAACTACCTATAAATAATATCTCGATATTTACGCATACTGATTGAGCTCGTAAATCAGAACCGAAATGTGCCTACTTTAAATATTTCCTGTTATTACCTACCTCTGTAAAAATATCAAATAAAACAAAGATCTGGATTTAGCCTTTTAAATTGAAAATATTCTAAAATGCGTTTTTGGCCTTATCATAGCTAGCGCACAGATGCCTAATGAAACGATTGTGCTGGACCCGTAATAATCATACATTAATCATAAACGGAATCCTTCGTTTTATTATTCTACAAGAATAACATTTTATTATTCTAGTAGAATAATCAGATGCAACAAACAACACCAATTAGACCTGTCATTGTTGTCCGGCCTTATGAACAAGTTTACAAAACAATTGCGTGAGATTGGTAACAAAACACGATCGATGTGCGGTAACATTTGAACTAATTTAAACGATACCACGTTGTTATGTGATGTTATTGTTCAGGTAGTCGATTGCAAATGTCATTATGTAGAGATTGTTTAATCTAAAACAGAATCCCGCTAACGTGTTTACGCTTCATGTTGATCCATTTTTCATAGGCTGATTAGTGGATGGAAACGTTACTATTACCATCACATTCACAGCAAGATTTTACATAGTTAGCTCTTATAATTATAAGATACCCGCAATTTACCTCTCGAATGTTAGGATATTTCTTTATGTGACAGTTGCATAAATTTTTTGAGGTTATTATACTTGCTTGCTTTTGGCAATAAAGGACATTTTAAAGATGCATGCTGTCGTACAATTACAACTTATAATATTTTGTCCAGGCAAGAATTTATATTGCGGCCCAATTACCGCTATGTAACTCTTTACATAGCGGTAATCAATTAGACCTTTGACTCTATTTAGGCCATCAGGCTTGCAATCATTCAAAGACACGAAGCTCGGAACGCTTTATCAAATCTTTTTCAAATGGGAAGTGAAATAAACTAAGTACCTACCTACTGTGAAGGTTCGCTGCTTGTAGAGTGCCGCCTGCATCTAAGTTGTGCTGGCTGACTATAGTAATACGTAAACTTCAGTAATATATTTAAAATGAATTCTTCGTTAGGATTAGGGCTGGTTTCACAATCGACGAGTTAATTTATCTACCAATTAAAATTGGCTCTCTCCTTGTCTATTTTCAAGTCTAAGAAAAAGAAAGGGCTAAATGTATCTGTCAAATATATTTTACTTGTCGATTGTAAAACAAGCCGTCAATCGAGTCCGATACGCTTGAAGCCCTGCAATCTTAGTATATATGATTGTAAAAGGGAAATACTTAAATTTAATATTAAAGTTATTGGTGTTCATCTTTACATCAAGATAGCGAAAAGTAGATCCTGCACTGGAGGTTCTCCACAGTACAAGGTTTGGAATGTTTACGTCGGGAAAGTGCAGTCTCCCGCGCAGGATCGGCCGACTTATGTCACACGGAGAAAGCCGGAAGATCTCACCGAGACGAGAGGCGTACGAGAGGTCTAAGGCTAGCTGACGTAATTAAACATGCCTATTTTGCGAGGCACTTGGATGTTTGGTGGTTGTTTTAGAAAGCTGCAATATGCGAACACGTTTAGAATAAGTAGAAATGTTCGTTATTTATATGTAAGATGTCAGTTTCTTAGCCTTTTCAACGTTTGTTATTTCTCAAAGAATGTCTCGTTAAGGTGGTCATTTTAAATATCATTTACTTAATTGATGTAAATATCATTCCACGACGATAGTGTGTGCAGTGTGTGAAGTCACTTAATCTTCTCTTGGTATTTCAAGTTTGATTGGAAATGTGCCGTTCTACTTAAAGAATTCGCGAGAAATATTTTTGATACAAGACTTTATTTTTTGGTATCGCAAATAAATAAATCAACTATAACCTAACCTACGTGCAACAGTAAAATTATGTATTTATTATAAAATAGCTCGAGCATAACATAGCTTTCGGAAAAATGAATACTCGGAAAAATAATTCGGAACTTTAAGGTGTTCCCGTCATAATTACATCGTGTATGGTATTAAAAACCTTTGCAAAATTCACGGCCGTGACCCTTAATTACCATTAAAATAATTTGATGCTGGTGTCGTGTTAAAGCTTACCTACATACATTCAAGGCTCGGTCAGGGCGGCGCGGCGGCTTTTTTGGACTTGCTAAACTAAAACGGGAACGATGTAGAGTATCAAATAGTGTAATTTAACTAAGTAAATTGTGTTGTGAACAGCTCTTTTAAATTATTTTAATAATGTTTCCGTATAAAACATGTAAACTTATTGTCACTTGTACCTACGGGAAAAGGAAATAAAAACAATAAGTAGGATAATCATTTCCTCAGTCATCGCACTGTACAATAATTGCTCTACTAATTAATAAACTTTCAGAGAAATTCCAGGAATTTATATCTATTATATCTGCTTGGAACACTGATAATAAGTATACTCATACGGCTCATACCTATGTGTACTAACAAGAAGAACCTATATAACTTGTTAACATATGTTTATAGCGTCGTTTGTAACGCAGTCGTTATTTAATCAGCTTGAGCATATTTTTGCCTCATGCAATGTCCTAATGAATTAGTCCTTTTATTTTAAACGACGATGCCGCAGCTCTTTAGTTTTATGTTATGACGCTTAGTTTTATATAATGTTGTCGTATCGTTTTCAACAGGTCGCAGCAAGGCAATAAATATTTATTAAGTGGATTTGCCATCACAAGGCTCTTGTGGTCCTTGGGGATGATGAGACTGAGCTGACAAGGGATGAGATTCTCTTAAGCGTAATTTTCCACTCGATGCAACTAATATTAACCTGCTAATTCTACAACGGAAACCACCCTTTTTATGGACATTAATGGCAAATAAGTAGATCGGCCGCTTAATGGTAAGCCGAAACGTCACACTATCGGTCACACTATCTTATTCTCTGACCCACCAGTCAAACAGTCTTACTAACATCATTAAAAAAAAACCTTTTTTAGGGTGAAATGTCTTAGCGTCGGCAAAGCTTTTGCAGCCTTGGGATTGACCTAAAAAAGGGTGGTAGGAATTCGGTGGATGCAGGCAGCACTCGGTTGTTCTCGCTGGAAATCAAAGAGGGAGGCCTATGTCACAGTATAGAGAACAATAGGTCGTCTTCAAACAAAGGTACATCGCGCGGCTTGCGGCTGTGGGCGGGGCCTGTGGCGTGGCGAACCAATACGAAACGAGATCTTTGGGGGATTTCGAGGGAACTTTGTCGGGGCCGCGTTGTCATTGCGTTCGGTTACGTTTTGTTTTAGCGCGCGTACTTAGCTATCGAGCGACAATGTCGCTGCCGAAAACGCTTAAATATTGTTCTGTATACGGATGTCTAAACCTAGCTTAGGTAGGTACAACTATATCCAGATTTAATAAAAGGTATTTCGTACCGGCCTGCCTATAGTATACCTAGGTGAAATAAATACGTATTAAGTAGGTAATTTAAGTTATTGAGTGTGACGTGACAGGTAACATGTGACGACGTGGATGGCCTAGGTAGTTGGTAGTGACTAAGTAAGTAGTGACCTTGCTTACGAAGCTAGCGGTCCTGGGTTCGATTCCCGGTCAGGGCAAATATTCGTGTGATGAGTGCGAGTAGGTATTTTTTGTTTCTGAGTCTTGGGCGTTTTATATGTACCTATGTAGTCATATTAAGTATGTATTTTTCACTACATAAGTAAGCTTATCGTTGCCTAGTACCCAGAGCACAAGCCTAGAACCAAAGCGAGCGGCCAATGCTCTAAGGAAGCCGCGCGGCGGCGGCGCGTGCCGCCAATAATAGGTACCTGAGTAGCCAAAGGAAGCCGCCTTGCGCGAAAGCGGCATTATCAAAAGGTCGAAAAGGAATTTACATATCACGTCACATACCTATAAACATAATTATTATTTAGTGTCAACAGATAAAAAGTATGTAAGTAAAATAATTTAAATTTGGTACTTAGGTACCTAACAATAATTATACTTACTTTAGGTTTGTGTAATTTATGAAAATTAACATGATTATAAATCACAGTATGGCCAAGTAGGTGACTAAAATTGAAAAACATGTTTGGACGACCCTGACGCCCGAGCGGCAATAGGTATCAGAATCTCCTAAAGGGCCGGAGTCGAGCTACTTTTCTATTTATACTATGCCTATGTTCAGCGTGGACGAGTACGGGCTGAAATGATGATGATGGCTTCAGAGCTCACTTACCATCAAGTGCCCATGTGTTCTCGTTTGCCTTCTCCATGCTAAATAGGTAATATTGGAGTCAGTAGTTCTCCCACTGGCATGTACAGAATGACTCCGAAGTCGTGAACCCAAATATGTTTTTCTGGCTCTTTACCGTTAGTTAAAGCACTTGTGCGTAACACTATGCAAAAATCTGTAAATGTAATATTTTGTAATAATTAATAAAATTATTAATTTAAAATTTACCGAGGTTCATGGTTACGCTACTTCTTACGACTGAACTGTCAGATTCATACATAACTCGTCTAGTACAATAGGGTGACCACAAGTTTGGTAATTTTTACTCTTTAAAGAAATTCAGTTTTACTTCAAAAAAGTTTAATTATTGGTTTTTGGTGTTAATTCACTGAATTCGCCTTGAAATGCTGCGTTAGAAATCATGATTTCGGTTCATGACTTAGGAGTCACCCTGTATAAACCCGACAGCTATATTACCCACGTTCTCGAGTGAATCTTCGATCTCGCGGAGCTCTCATTATGTCGTTAAACAAGGCGAGACGCCACAGTGTTTATCTTGAGAACGATAAGCGATTCGTAATGATATTCGTTTTGTTTATGATGCTGCAGCAGGCGGTAATATATTTAATTAAGTAAAATAAACCATCTTTGTTAGAAATAATAATGCAGAGAAGATCCATAGCATGATTTAAATTGAATAGTTCAGATTCAGTCAGCAAGCCTTAGGCATATTATCTTGCATTTTTTGTTACTGATACCCGGTATTGCAGTATTACCGATCGTAGCTACCATATTGACCGGTTCCACCTGATTTATAAGTCACTATACTCGAAACTGTAATTTAAGACCAAAAGAACTACGACAGATACGTCACTGTCATAAGTGTCAAAGTCACTTATGTCAGTGTCAATCGAACATTTCAGAGTTAGCCAACCTTTTTGCATTGATAATCAAATTGTTGTAAATATTTGTAGATATAACTAACATTTTTAAAATCTAAAGTTATATTTAACAATAGGGAATATGCATTTTTACCCGATATTCAAAACATAAAAATATCCCAAAGCAAATATTTTCTCATATAGTGTGTTAAGTCATTAAATGGCGGGTGTGTGTGTTCAATGGCGATTTTTTTATCAGCTACAACAAAATGACAAGCTAAATTCGGATGCCTTACACTTATGCTTGATTTAAACTTGACAGTTACCCATGGGCCCCATGGTGTTACGGCTGGTAAAATGCCCGATGATTGTCATTATAAAGTGAGCTACACACTTTTGGCCTGTTATTTTGTCGAATAGCTAAACGTATGTAATATTTAAATTGCATCTAACGTTGTTTACAACTATTGTTTATTTATCGTAACAAATGTTATTAATACCTGAAATATTACAAGTGCAATAACAGTTTTGCTACCAAAAATCATCTATGGTTAAATATTTAATTAGGCCATCTTGTATTTGTGTAAATAACTTGAATTAACTTGTTTATTTAAATCGAAGGTTTAAAACTACCAACAAATAAATATTCTTAGTGCGGTCTTTTAAAAAGTGGAAATATACTAACGCAAATATTTCGTTTTTTAGTGGCAACCCACGTTGGTCTTTAATTACGTTTTCGAGTATAGACAATACTTACTATAACAGCACACGTTTTTGTAAGTATCCCTTACATGTATAGTAGGTAAGTATCACGGTTTTTAGGGTTCCGTAGCCAAATGGCAAAAAACGGAACCCTTATAGATTCGTCATGTCTGTCCGTCTGTCCGTCCGTATGTCACAGCCACTTTATTCCGTAACTATAAGAGCTATACTGTGGAAACTTGGTAAGTAGATGTATTCGGTGAACCGCATTAAGATTTTCATACAAAAATAGAAAAAAAACAATAAATTTTTGGGGTTCCCCATACTTAGAACTGAAACTCAAAATTTTTTTTTTCATCAAACTCATACGTGTGGGGTATCTATGGATAGGTATTCAAAAATGATATTGAGGTTTCTATTATAATTTTTTTCTAAACTGAATAGTTTGCGCGAGAGACGCTTCCAAAGTGGAAAAATGTGTGTCCCCCCCCCCGTAACTTCTAAAATAAGGGAATGATAAATGTAAAAATAATATATGATGTACATTACCATGCAAACTTCCACCGAAAATTGGTTTGAACGAGATCTAATAATTAGTTTTTTTTTAATACGTTATAAATCGTAAACCGCATTTTACCTTTCATTCAATCAACTCCAATATAATAAAGAATAAAGAAAAACATTTATTTAGATGTATAGTTGTACGGAACCCTACGTGCGCGAGTCCGACTCGCACTTGGCCGGTTTTTATTACTTACGTTACGGCACATAAAAAGACTGTAAACAACAAAGTAGAGACATGGTCTGGGCTCTTAGGGTCCCATTAACAAACTAAGAGGCCTGTAATGATCTTACTCGGCTGATGTTTTCAAATTAATTATTGAAACCATATTTGTATGTATACCTACCTACTTAATTCTTAGTACTTTATAAGATGCAAAACACTTTATCAATATCTACCATGCAACAATGCTAATAAATAGAGAAAGTTTTTGCAAAATCCAGGATTAATTTGCGCGAATGAGTTAATGAATAAACGTTTATTGTGGTTCTGACAGTGTGTCAAGGCAGGGTCGCAGGCGCTGGCGGCGACAGCTGCCCGCTCGGCAGCCCCGCCGCCACGACCCGGCCTTCAACCCTGAGACAGGTCTGCCAATAAATGGCACTGCTTAAAAGGTATGGAAAAAATGTACTTACCTACTTATTGAATATTTTAGGTCAAATCAAGTTTACCGTTCAGGGTAAACGGGGACTGCCCCACGGCACTACTAAACCGCACTACTGACCAAAACTAGTATCATAAATATGAGGTAGGTTTAGGTTAGGTTAGTTGTTCAGCAGGCCTGAAGGGCCAAACCACCCAGAAAAAGGAGCTCCGCGATAGCGGAGCTCCGTCGACTCCGTCAAATTTTAATTAGAAATAGAAATCATTGGTCAGTAGTGCGGCTTAGTAGTGCCGTGGGGAAGGAGGGGGGTAAACAAGTAACTACGGTACGATTCAAAAATATGCTAAGCAGTAGAGCTTTTTTTATTAAAAAGCAATTTAAATTAAAAATTAGGTTATCGTTAAGATTTCGACGTGATATTATACAACCATTTCCCGAGGCTTCTGATAAGAGCCATCCATGCTATACGGATGGTAAGTTTTAAAGCTTTTAAATCTGTCACAGAACTATTCAACATAGGTACTTCAGAGTTTTGTCTAAATCAGAAACAGATATTTATTTTCTTAAAACATGGTTCAAATACAGGTGTTTGTTATAAATAGTACCACAAAGAGTACCTACTAAGTGGGTATACTATACGGCAGTCGGATTTTCTCCGCGGGTAATCGTCTAGGGACGCCAGATTACCTGACTAATGTAAGAACTGTGGTCATATCCATAGTTCAAGGCTTCTGTTCTATTGCGTAAAACTATATAGCGTTTGACATGTTATCGTATTGGTTTAATACGTATCTTACACTTCCATTTCTAAGAGGATTAATATTATGACAGTTATAAAACACTTGTTATCCAAGTAAATAATAAAAACCGTATTTATCAAAGGATAATAATAAGTACATAATAAGCGTTTAAAGTCGGATAGCTGCATAATGCAAGTGCATTATAAATTTCTTGGCCGATGTTACGCTGATAACGCGATCACGTCGGCGGAGATTAATACCTGTCATTGCGAATACACATTTACTTAAGTATGGGATCCTAACGTACAAGTTATATAAGCTCTAAAAACCGGACTCAAAAGCAGTTTTAATCTTGAGAGGTAGTAATATAAGGTTACAGCATTAATGCATTACGCGACAGGACGCGCAAATTACCTATCGCTGTCACCGGTTGCAACGAGATATTTACTGGCTGCAATCATCATAGTCATTTGAATAACGCTCTGAGCCAGGCCAAGCGTAAACTGTTAAAATATATAATAAAGAAGCATATGTTAATAAGTTCTCATTGATAACATTTGTTTGGCCTTACGATGTCTTCAAAGCGTTCAAACAACGTCGATTCGTAAACGTAGGTAGTTGTTAGTACACGTTGTTACTGAAGCGTGTTGCGAGTAGAGGCGCAACAAACGCTTACGCTCCGTGATAAATTAAGATTGATTGCTTATAGTCGCGTTACATATAACATGTTTATTGGTTGCTTATACTCGCTGAATTCCTCACAACTCATTTTAATTGCTCTAGACAAGTTTGTTTAACTTCTATGAGTTCATAAGACTTAAGTCAACAATGTCGAAGTGGCACAAAACATCGAATGATAGCAAGATTGTTGTCAAAACATAGAGAATTAGACGCAGCTTCTCGTTTTTGATTGGTATTTTATACCGCCTTGACGAAGTTAAATTGCGCCTCTAGCCTTACGTTCAAAATTAACCGGCAGTTAAAAGTAAGATCAAGGTTGAGAATGCATTCGAGTTCAGATGAATGCCCGTTAAGAGTGGAAATGTTCTAGTGGCTGGTGGTGTTTAGTTGTTTAATTGTTGTTACCTTTATTGTTGAGCTGTGTCCGGAGGCGGGTGAGCTCCCGCGAGCGGCTGCGGCTGCGCCGGTGGGCCGCGATCCTGCGCGGAGACCGCGCCATCGCACTCTCGCACTCACATAACACACACAAACACTAACACTAAATAACCCGCGGGAAATTCGGAAAGGCACGAGCGTTGCGGTGAAGGCACGGCGAGGCACTGCCTGGGGTGCCGCGCGGCGGCCGACTGCCGTGCTCACCTGCCTGATAACTGATAACGCGCCGCGGCAGGTCTGGCGATCGGGATGGTAACGCGAAGGTTGCCATTAGGGAAACGAGGTCGGTGCTTATAGGTGCGTAAGATGATGTCATAATCTTTGTTTTATGTAAAGCTCGCACGTGCTTTTGACAATCGCTGTTGGGGTGGTTAGTGAAAGTTTACTTTTACTTCCTAGATAATGATCGGTTAAATTCGTGTTTGAACACAATAAACAATCCAATTTAAAATGCCTTTTACGTACTTTGTACGAAATGTTAAGCCCTAAAGTTATAAAATAACCGGTCAAGTGCTAGTAGTACTCGAGTTTCGAGGCTTTCGTACCAAGCGTATGTTGGAATTCACATAAATAAATCCGTCCCACTCACACTAGTAGTTAGCTAGACGTTCTCTTTCACACATGGATAATAATTTACAGTGTCAAGTGTTCCTTGTTTTTATAAGGGTTTCTTTTAAAGCAATATGTTTGCTTACAGTTAGTTCCCCGGGTCACCCCGTATCGATCGTACAGTTACGTTGAATACACGACTCTCCTAGTAAATAATATCATAATATATATTTTCACTTATAAACATATCTCTTATTTATCACCCTAACCAATAGGTTATGGGCCCAGAAAATAAAATAATATAGTCAATTAAAATTTGAGTTAATTTAATATGATAAAGAACAATTTTAAAGTGTGTAATTTTTAAAAGACTTGGTGCATTAGTGCTTATTCTAAGTGAACTTTTATTGTTAATGAAAATGGACAATCTAACATCTAAAAGAAACATTAAACCGTTTAATGGGGACAAATACAGTGTGTGGAAACTTAGAATAAGAAATTTACTAAATGAACTTCAAGTGTTAAAAGTGATCGACAGCGAAGTTCCGAAGACACCGGACAGTGCATGGCTCAAAGATGAGAGAGTTGCGAAGAATACGTTGATTGAGTATTTATCAGACTCTTTGTTAGGACTTGTAAATGAAATTGACAGTGCAAAAGACATATTTGATAGATTAGACAATATTTATCAGAGAAAAAGCATTGCTACGCAGTTAGCTTTGCGTAAGCGATTACTAAATTTGAAATTGGAACCTGATATAACACTACTGAAACATTTTCAGTCGTTTGATGACTTAATCGTCGAATTAATAGCCGCCGGAGCAAAATTAGAAGAAGCAGATAAAATAACACATCTGTTCATGACACTTCCCAATGAATATGATGGTGTCATTACAGCTATCGAAACATTGGCTGAGGATAATCTCACCTTAGCCTTTGTCAAAACAAGGCTTTTGGATCACGAAATCAAAGTTATAAATGGAAGACGTGACACGAGTTTGAAAATTCTCCAAGCACAAACAAGACGTCAAGAAAGTTACAAGCAAAGAAATTATTTGAATAAAAACTCAAATAGAGTTAATAAAAACTCATATAGACCGAAGGACCATAAATTTAAGGTCATCAAGTGCCATTGTTGTGGAAGAAAGGGCCATTTTCAAAAGGACTGTTTTTATAAGAAATCGTCAGGCAAAAACGATCATCACAAATGGGACAAAAACAATAGAACAGTTCAAACTGTTAACATAACGGGACGGGAAAGCCCTCAGCTGTCGGGTTTTGCTTTTATGGCTGGTGATCATCGCAGTATACAAGAAGGCCAAAATTGCATAACATTTATACTGGATTCTGGAGCTTCTGACCATCTAATAAATAGAGAGGATTTAGCACAAGATTTCGAAACATTGCAAATGCCAGTTAGCATTTCAGTTGCGAAAAATGGAACCTTCATTCAGGCAACGAAAAAAGGCAATATGGCTGTTATCAGTAATTTTGGAATTAAGGGAATGCTACGAGATGTACTCTTCTGTCCAGATATTCCGTACAACTTGCTTTCGGTTAAGAAGCTGCAGCAAGCTGGAATGACTATTGTCTTTAACCATGATGGTACAGTTGAAATCTTCAACAAGGGTAAGGTGTTAACAAAGGGTGAGTCTTTGAACAATTTAATTGGTATAAATTTTCTGGTTGAGAATTGCGCTTTAAATACTGACAGCTCATTGAATGGAGTCGTAAAAAATAGTTACGAAATATGGCACCAAAGACTTGGACATATTGGCAAATCTAAGTTTGCACAGATAAAAAGTAAACAAATGTTTTCTGATTTTGAGCAATTGAATAATGTTACGATTAGTGATAAAATATGTGAAGCTTGTATAAATGGAAAACAAGCGTGTTTGCCATTTAATAAATTGAAACCTAAAGCCATAAAACGACCTCTATTCAATGTGCATACAGATGTTTGCGGTCCGATCACTCCTTCAACACTTGACAGCAAAAACTACTTTGTTATTTTTGTCGATGAATTTACTCACTACACTGTGACATACTTAATAGCCCATAAATCTGATGTATTTGCTGTATTTCAAGATTTTGTTGCAAAGTCTGAAGCAAATTTTAATTTGAGATTTGTCAATTTATATTGTGATAATGGTGGTGAATATTTATCAAATGAAATGAAACAGTATTGTGTGCAAAAAGGTATAAGTTACCACTTAACAGTGCCTCATACGCCAGCATTAAATGGTATTGCTGAACGTATGATACGAACAATAACAGAACGAAGTCGTGCCATGGTATCTGGTGCGAAACTTGACAAAAAGTTCTGGGGTGAGGCTGTTTTAACAGCTACGTATTTAATTAATATTAGCCCGACAAAAGCACTGAAAACAGATAACACACCGTTTGAGCTGTGGCATAGTAAAATGCCTATTCTTAAATACTTAAAGGTATTCGGTTCAACTGTTTATTTTGTTAATAAAACCAGGAAAACCAAGTTTGATGAAAAGTCATTAAAAGGTATATTGGTTGGTTATGAACCGAATGGCTATAAGGTGTGGGATGTGGTAAATGAAAAGTTTGTAAAAGTCAGAGATGTGATAGTGGATGAGATTAATTTCTTATCTAGTAGGCCGTTGAAGCCTGGCGGTATTATTTCAGATAATAACCGTGAATCTGACGGGCACTCTTTAAAGAAGAGGTGCATAAAATCTGATGTGGCAAAATCAGATGATTGTAAACAAACAGGCAGAGTTTCTGCACCATTAGGTCCACCACCTAATAAATCTGTATGTGAAACAGATGAGCACAATCACTGTGGTTCATTTCAAAATGAATTGTCAAAGTCTCAAAATGACTTAGTTAGTGAGAATTATCTGAGAAGGAGTGATAGGATTAAAAACTTGCCTACAGTACCATATAATGAAACTGATGATGATATTTCTGTTAACTATTTATTGTGTGCAAAGTCTATAGTTTGCCAAATACCGACATCTTATAAAGAGATTGAAACCAGGGATGATAAGCATTTATGGGAAAGTGCGATAAAAGAGGAAATAAATTCTCTTATTGAAAATAAAACCTGGACACTTGTACAAAAACCAGTAAACAGAAATATTGTCGATTGCAAATGGGTATTTACAATTAAAAATGATGAGTCTGGAAATCCCCTGAAATATAAGGCACGTTTAGTAGCTCGCGGTTTTAGTCAAGAATATTTAATTGACTATAATGAAACATTTGCCCCTGTTGCAAGAATTACGAGTTTTAGATTGATATTAGCTTTTGCAAATCAATTTAATTTGCTTGTTCACCATATGGACGTTAAAACGGCATTCTTAAATGGGAAATTAAAGGAAGAAATATTTATGAAAATTCCTGAGGGAATGCCATGTGCAGGTAATCAGGTCTGCAAATTAAATAAGTCGTTATATGGTTTAAAACAGTCTGCACGTTGTTGGTTTCAAATGTTTGAGCAAGCGTTAATAGAAAAGGGTTTTCGATACTCATCAGCTGATCGATGCATTTACATTTTAGATGCGGGTCATATAATGAAAAATATTTACGTTGTGCTTTATGTTGATGATCTTGTTATTTCGACTGCAGATATAAATACCATGAATGCTTTTAAAACATACTTAATGAATATGTTTAAAATGGTAGATTTAAAAGAAATAAGATGTTTCCTGGGAATTCGGATCGAAAGAACCGATAACAAAATCACTTTAGACCAGGAACTGTACATAAAAACTGTTTTAGAAAAGTTCAACATGAGTGACTGTAAACCTGTCAGCACACCCATGGAAAGCAAAGTAGATTACAACGAGTTAAATTCGTGTGAAACAACTAAAGCCCCTTGTAGAAATCTTATCGGTTGCTTGATGTATATTATGGTTTGCACTCGACCTGATATAAGTTTTGCTGTGAACTTGTTGAGTAGATTTACGAACAAAAACAACCATAAACTATGGTCACACTTAAAAAGATTGTTACGGTACTTAAAAGGGTCTATGGATTTCAAGTTGACTTATACTCGAAATAACTGTGAACACTTTTTGTGTGGGTTTGTTGATTCTGATTGGGGTAGTGATGAACTGGAAAGAAAAAGTACGACGGGTTATTTATTTAAACTGTTTGAACAATGCATTACATGCTGGCAAACAAAAAGACAACATACAGTTGCAGCTTCATCAACTGAAGCTGAATACATGGCTTTATTCGAAGCCGTTAGAGAAGCTCTTTGGTTAAAATCTTTAGTTACCAGTATTAATATTGAAACAACCAGTCCGATACCAATTTATGAGGATAATAATGGTTGTATAAGCATTGCGAATAATCCAACAAGTCACAAAAGATCAAAACACATTGACATTAAATATCATTTTTCTAGAGAACAGGTGGAGAGAAATGTAATTAAAATGATTTATGTTCCCACAGGTAATCAGTTGGCTGACATTTTGACCAAACCACTGCCCACAGTGCGTTTTTCTGCGTTAAGAGAAAAACTAGGAATGATAAAGTGTATAAATATATAAAATCAAATTACATAAGTAATAAGATAATGAAAATATAATAAGTATTTTAAGGTGGAATGGTCTGATTAGGTTTTTCTGGGTTTTCCCTAATCCTGTGCAACAAATGTTGGACCATGATGCATGATGATGATCATTGTACCCCAGACAAAGGAGAGCGTGTGATTTTGATATTGTTAATACATTATTATTATTAATTATTATTTTTATAATGTAATTTAAAGAAAGAGGATTTATTTTTGAGGGGGCGTGTTGGAATTCACATAAATAAATCCGTCCCACTCACACTAGTAGTTAGCTAGACGTTCTCTTTCACACATGGATAATAATTTACAGTGTCAAGTGTTCCTTGTTTTTATAAGGGTTTCTTTTAAAGCAATATGTTTGCTTACAGTTAGTTCCCCGGGTCACCCCGTATCGATCGTACAGTTACGTTGAATACACGACTCTCCTAGTAAATAATATCATAATATATATTTTCACTTATAAACATATCTCTTATTTATCACCCTAACCAATAGCGTATAGATCTAAGTCCCTCCTTTTTGTATAAAATATTAGGAATCTAAATAATAGTCCCGCTGCTGGGCGGTGTCATTAACTTTCAGAAAACACACCACACGGGAAATATTACAACTCTTTATATTTATCTATTTATCCTAAACGAATGTTAATTAATGGTGTGTCCTTTGATTAATAAATAAATAAATAAATGCCATTTCTGTACCTTTGCTACTTCACTGATTTTGACTATTTTACCAACAGCAATAAAAAGTTAGCCTTGCCACAACTTATTTATTTTTTCTCAAAAAGTTTTAGAGCGACATTTTTGGATTTTCCGTGTCCGGCCGGCGTCACCTGGTTGAATTTATTTTTCATAGGTACTAACAGTGTCCTGAGTCCTGAAAATTACGACAACAACAAAAAACTGAGCCAAATCGGTCGAGTTGTTCTCAAGTGATAATATAACCTAACAAACAGGCGGTACTTCATTGATTTTTATTTTCAGTAGTTTCTGACATAAAGGGGTGGGGAAATAACTCTAAATCAGGTGCCTAATGAAATTTGTAATATTGTTGACATCTATTCCAAAAATCAGCCCAATAGCTTCAGCCAGTTTAGAGAAAAAGGTCTTGACAGACAGACGGACGGACGTTCAAACCCATCAAAACAATTTTATTTACAATTGACATTACATTAAAAAAAAAACTGTAATTTTATTTTAAACAATAAGCGACCTTAGCGCCGCTACCTCATTTAACGATCTAACTGGAGTTAGTGGCCACTCCTATTACAATTACTTACATTTAAATTACTTTGCGTACCCATAACTCCTGTGGGCCGGACTTTTTTATTAATGAGTGCCTCGTGTGGTTGCCGAGTTAGAATAGTGCCACTCCATGTCTTCCCGTGGATGTCGTAAGAGACGACTAAGGGAATAAAGGCTTGTAGTACTGTTAGGCGATGGGCTTGCAACCTGTCACTAATACGCTGGTAAACATCTTAGCCTAATTGTGCAAATTGTGGTTATAGAATTATCAACAAGTTTTTAGAGATGTTTGTAATTCTTTAGCTCTGCCTACCCCACTCTGGGAACGAAGGCGTGAGATTATGTATGTATGTATGTATGTATGAGTGCAAATAGTGACATAATTGGAACCCGTCGCAATGCACGAATTTTCGTAAGGCCATCAGAGTCTATAGTCTATACCAACATATAGAGGGTACTTCTCCCAGTTTCCTAATAGGTTTCGGCTAGCTATTGCTGTCACCTTTGCACTCGCAATTAACAGTATATTTGTCACTCATGTTTCATAGAAAAACGAAGGTTGCCGATCGCTATTAAAAAAATGGTTGTACTGTAGGTAGTGCGCCCGCGTAGTGTCCGTAATGTCATGTAATGTGCGGGTACATAGATAGGAACATAATAACCAATTTTTTATGTTATTTGTTTCAGTGACTCAATGTCACTTCAATATGACTAGAAATTATTATAAAATTGTTTTTTTTTTGTTTTATATGTTTATCGTCACCCACTTTTTAGGGTTCAGTACCAAAATGGTAAAAAAGGAACCCTTATGGTGAGACTTCGTTGTCTGTCTGTCTGTCTGTATGTCACAGCATTTTTTCTCAGAAATTATAGAAGCTATCAATTTGAAATTTGGTATAATTGTACGAGTGTAACTTGCTCTCTCGCATCTGTTTTTAGTAAAAAAAGTATGAAATTATTTTTCTAAGTATTTGTTAAGGGGTCTAGAATGGGGGGTTGAAAAATGAAAGCTATTTGATTATAGCAAACGGGGTGTCATATGAAAGGGCTCAGTCTGCACATTTGGATTTTTTTAATAGTTTTTCGGGACGTACTTTTTGATTTATACACAAAAATTTACAAAAAATGACCGTTCCCCCCTTATCTCCGAAGTTTATGGACCAAAAAATCGGAATAAATCCTGATTTAAAGATAATTACTTATATTTTACAGGAAAAATAAAATGAAGTTGTCAAACTTTACAGTTTTGGAAAAATTATCAAAAAACTTTAAAATCTGTATTAAAATTTAGGCTAGTCAAAATGGGCCTTAACGCATAGATAATAAAGTTCATAACAAAGTAAGTATTGTGCAACCATATTATCTTAGATACGGAACCCTCGGTGCACGCGTCTGACTCGCACTTGACCGTTTTTTCTTAACATAGGTACAAATCAATTATGTAAATTTAGCATTTTACTTAACGGTAGGTACGCGTATGAAAATTAGCTCAGAGGATGGGGCCGATTTGGGTCAGGGTTCTCTAACTTTAATATGGATTTATTAATAGGTAGAATACAATTGGCCCCAATGTATTTACCTAATATGGCTTCGTGCGGTAGCCGCGACTATTACTTAAACGTTGTTACAACTGTTACAAGTACAATTCAAACAACAATTTGTACGCTGACGTTAACACATATTTATTACGGTCATAATTATTCATACTTAATAAGGATTAAAAAAAAGCATTATCCCTGAAACGTTTTGACGAATGTTAAATTATAAGAACCGTAAAACCGGTAAACCCATGCAACTATGGTCCTAGTTTGCAACAATAGTCCAATTTTCCTCATTACATTATTCTAAAAGATGATCGCAAATGAGACTGTTTTATACTTCATGTATTATTTTATGTCGTTTTTCAATAAATATTTGAGTCAATTATATTGTTTGCTCTAGCTTATTTTAAGATTAAGTAACTTAATGAAGAATATTGGACTATTGTTGTAAGCTAAGACAATAGTTGTGTCGTTTTTGGATAAGCAGAAATCTGCAATATTTTAATGGAGGCTACGGCAAGGCCAAAAAGAAAAAATAAGGTACGTAAAATGACTGAAAATCAATTTAGTCGATTGTGCGTACCTACGAAGAACAGTGACGAGTTTATTTCGCAAAACACTTTGCGGTTACCTGCAGTCACCGGTGACCTGTGGTCTCCTGTAATTCGACTCTTTCCTATTCAAGTAAGTAAGTATGTGGTTTTTGTGCCACGTTGAATCATATTACTTACCTGGGAACGACTGCAGGACCTCAATTCGGCATTGCCTTTGCTTACCGCGCAGCTTCAAGCTAATAAAATCATACGAAGCGGTCAATTTGACGTCACAACCTCAAGTCTCAAAATTTTAACCTTTTGAAAGCCTTACGTCGAACACAAAATGTGTCACTCACACGCCAAACATGTTTGCTATGCTATGCAAATTACCACTCAATTGATACGAAACAAAGTCTCTTTTAATCTCTTTTAATCTTGAAATGCTGCAGTCGTCGTGGCGTCAGTGGCACGACTTTCAGTTGACGGCCAGAGCCGACTGTGGCGTTCAAAAGGTTAACTACTTGCATTTTATTTAATTCTGGATTATTTTGTAAGTACTTACCGTAGATATTCCGAAACTATCCCATGTAACTGAGTAGGTACGGCGATATTATTCCAAAAATCTTTTTTTTCTCGTAGCAATTTTTCCAGTTGCGATTTTTCGACCCGTGATTTTACCGAATGTCTTTTTGTCCAATTTTTAATTTTTCCTGGTCGCATATTTACTATTCTGGATTTTTTCCAGTCGCAAATTTCACCATTGTAATTAAGCTGAAATAGGTAGATAGTTTTAGGTTATGGTAGTTTTGCCACAGGCCCGAAGGGCCAAACCACCCAGAACTACTTCTAGCTAGTGGAGCTCCGTCGACTCTGTGAAAATGATAATTATAACTATTCAGATAAATACATATTGGGAAATTATGATACTGGAATTATTTCTACTGAAATAATAATCTTTGGCAAAATAAGCTACTGGCAAAAATAAAGTCTGGTAAATTTTGCGAATGGAAAGATTTTTGGAAAAGTATCGCTACACAGATAAGACAGGTTTTCCTACTTAGAAACTATAAGACTTAGCTTAGAAATTAAATTTAATGAAAAATATTCAGACATTTTTCAGTGTTTGTTGTTCAATACAAAACTTTATGCTTTATGACATTAATTAGGTATCGTTTTGAAGGTATATTAAATTGGACACAATTTAAGCCCACCGCTTTTCACTTTTCACTCACACAAGAGGTCCTAATAACGAGTAGATATTTTTCCGAAAATCTTTTTTTCTGTTAGCAATCTTTTCATTCGCAAAATTTACCAGTTTTTTTTTTTCAGTAGCTTATTTTGCCCAAGATTATTTTTTCAGCAGAAATAATTCCATCATCATAATTTCTCTGTATTTATCTGAATAGTTATATTATTTCCACAGAGTCGACGGAGATTCGCTGGTGCGGAGCTCCTACTTCTCGGTGGTTTGGCCCTTTGGGCCTGCTGCAAAACTTACATAACCTAAACTTACCTGCCTATTTCGGCCTAATTACAATGCGTAAATTTGCGAACCTAGTCGGAAAAAAATCCTAGTAGGGAATTTTTATTCCTAGCTGTCCACACCTAAATTTGTTTTTATTCCCAGTTGTCCACAAAGTCAATGTGGACAAAGGGGTGCGGACAACTGAGAATAGCTGGCTCTGTGAGATTGCGGTTTACATTGTAGGCAGGTATAACGGGGGACTTCAAATTAGAAATACAAAATCAATGTTTTACAGACATCTTAACTAAACTAAACCCAAAGCCCACCCATCTTCTCTAATCTAAGTCTCATGCTGATAATTTAAATAAAAGTACATTTTTTTCTTACTTTTAATTTATCCCATTTTTTTTGGTTGAGGCGGATACCCTACCAATGTGTTTAAATGAGATTAATAAAATCTAGAGTAACCACACTTTATGAGTTTAATTACTAGTTTTATTAGAAAATTAACGATAGTTAAAGAAGGCTAATTTAAACAACTGAGAAAATTTAATACACTAATGGCCTGTTGTTTGTCGGTAGTCAAACTAACTAATGTTCAAAAAACGTTACTAATGGTTAAAATCTCAAGGAAATGTGTCAAATTTTCCATTCCTTTTTCGAATTTTACAATTATTTAGTTTGACTACTGATCAATCAACAGGGCCTAGTTGTCATTAACTGAGCCGCAATAGGGCATTTGCCTAATTTTTTATTAGTATTTAAATTGAAGCTTTTTTACCTTCCGAATAGCCTAGTATAAATAGTTTTTTAATATCTTTAAAAATAAGAAAGATATAAATGTTTAAAACTTGCGTTTAGACAGAGAGGAAAATACAGGAATATGACGTCATATTACTCAATCGCTATATGAATACACGCAAAACATCGTTTCGTGAGAAAGGGATAGACAAAAAACTTTAAAAGGCTACAACTTTTTTATTTTACTACCAATTTCAAATTTGATTTTGAATTATTTTATCATACTACGTATATTGATATATTATCCAAATTAATATATGAAATTTAACTTCAGGCAAATACACTATTAAGTTTTTTGTATTACCAGTTTCAAGTCATCCTGTATAACGTTGAAAAATAAAATGCATATTAAGAACGAGAACAAATAATATATTTCTGTTACATTTACATGTTTTCTTACGTTTAAAACGACGAGCTCCAGACGCGGCGCCGCCAAACTGAACCGATAATACAACAATGTTTAACAAAACAACTATTTTCTCACACGTACCTAATACACAACTTTTTCAAAACATATTTTTATATACAAAAAGGGTTTTTTTTATAACAACACGGAACACGGATAAGTGTAATCGCCGGGATTCAAATGTAAGCATTTTTTATTAAATTAAAATCCACATTGGTCCCAAATATTGATGAACTTTTCTAATAAATATTTCGAAAGAACAGTTAGGGTGTTAGGACCAAAGGAAGTGAATATCGCAATCTTGTCAAACACTTACGGATAAACGATACATACGAAGGATATTATAAGGATATTATATTAAAGATAGGTTCAAAAATATGTGGCATAAAGTTGAGGAACTAACCGGGGTTACAACCAGCTTGAAATTCTTGTCCAGATTGTCTCTTACTTTGAAACGACCATCTCTGAATCGAAAGGTAATTCAGATTCCTCGACTGATCATCATTATGAAGCTAGTAACTAGTACTTTTAAAACAGGCACATAGTAGTTACACAATACTTTTTATGAATACTTATCATAAATTTAGAGAAAAAATGGTGGCAGTGCACCGCGTCTCGCGCCGCCCTCACTTCTTATCCAATTTAACAGTTAACAATAATAAACTGTTAGAGGTATGTATGTATAATATAGTATAGTAATATGATAAATATTAGTATTGTAAGTCGTCCAAAAATCACTAGCAGTCGACTTTGTAAAGACTCGGAAAAATTTAACTTCACCAAGTTACATATCACATTGATTTAGTAGGTAGTGATCGTCAACGCATTCACTACACATTAATGGTTGCCAAAAGAAGTTGTGCAAGATATCGAATGTTGCAGTGCTCTTAGGTCTGACAGGATCTAAAGGTGCCAAAGGTACTTGTATCACACTAAATAGGTACTTGTACTTGATTACTTTATCGCATTACTTACTTGAAAAGCTAAATTTAGAAAATAATTGATTACTTATAGAATTTTGGTATAATTTTCTTAATTTTTTAAAGGTCACTATATTTTACAAGCCTCTAAAGGCTCTTCTTAGTAGTTAAAATATACTGTCATCTCCAGCACTAGACATAAAGCACGTCTCTCAAATCTGTCCAACGAAGTATATGTGGTCATTACAAAATGTTTCAGTGTAGGTAGCTAGCGGTGAATTAGACGACGCAGTGACAGCTGTTCGCGGTGGAGAGACCCCCTGTCTATCTATCCATATCTCTAATTGAACGTTATATTAACGTGATAGAGTCGACTGCAATTTCAACTTTACAACTCCACTGTCTCCCGCGTAATGTGGTCTTAAAGGGTCGATATTTCTAGAGCGGTTGCAGCAATAAACAGTTGATATTTCATTTAAGGACTACGTAACAACTTGGCAATGTTTATAATTTCACAGCAATATCAGGCTGAATACCCTGAAGAATCCAAGTCACGGAATTTAAACATCGTTCACTTTTATAATTTGTACAGACGATAACAATCTTAAAAAAATCGACCCTTAATTTTTAATAAACTAATTCGATTCGTCGATGTTGGCAAATCGATGAATAAACGAATCAACACGCATAAATACTTTAAAATACATTAATAAAAGCAATGTCTTATAATATAAATATCTACTCTAACATAACATTATACACGTACTTAGCAGAATACATCGAAGTATAAATCATAACAAAATAGGCCACGTTCATTACACCTAGGTATATTAAATGTATTTGTTACGGCTAATCTACGTTAAAGCGCACTTATAAGTATATCATTAACTTTTATTTGCAGATACCTGTTGTAAAAAGTTACAAAATAAATTTTACAAGTTGTCGTTGAAATTAATTTTGCTTTTAAGAAGCAAAACAAAAATTATAAGCTGCAGTGGCATCTACTAGAAGATCTATGAGTGTTAATTGCTTCTGCAATCAAATGCTAGAAATAATTAAACTTATTTCTACTTTGTATATTCGGTATTAAGCTACCGCTGCTGCAATAATCGAAAAATAAATTCGAGTAAAAATAGATGTCTTTAACATTCGCGTTCCTCCCACGTGTCCCTCTCGGTCGAAATTAAAACTATGCTATTCAATACAGGTACATACTTAATACCTGAAAAAAAATGATTTGATTTTACAATAATACGTAAATAATTATGTTCAGTGCTTATTTTGTTCGAATATTTTACACACTACTTATGTACTTTCACAGCTGAATTTCACAACAATTGATCTTTATTCTTTTCTCTTTTGTTGCAACCGACTCACCTAAGATTTCGTACGTGCAACGCGTGCATCAGTCGAACAAACTTGATTTATGATAACATTTTACTAATTATAAAAACATAATTTATTTTTGGTAAGATTCTTGGCCTCGCACATATATGAATGATAATGATAAATAAGTACAGTAATTAAATAACACCATAGTCTACAGTTTAAAAATAATAACATTTTGTGGCATCAACTGATTATAATATATGTATTTATTATTACATGACATGCCTTATGATTTAAATAGACTTCTAACCGATTGACCCAACATTTGAGGCATAAAACAGCTATTTTCTCTCTACAAGAAAAAATAAAATAAAACCTCGAGCGCATTTAACCAAAATTAAACAAAACAAAAACAGCTGTCTTATTCTTACACTGACTTCATCTTACTACTGTTAGGTCAGAAATCAATGTACACGATGAGACAAGTCAGTTTGAACCGACTAATATTTAATATCTTGTGGAACAAGGAGCGCCGGTGAGGTTTGTACTGGTGCGGGGGCGGGGCCGGGGGGCGGGGTCAGCTCAGGAGCGCGCGGGCCTCGGCTCGCGCGTGTCGTAGGCGCGGATCACGTCCGACTGGGACACGCTGCCGCCCTCCTCTTGAGAGAACGCGAACCCATCTGCGCACCGACCAACGATTAAAACAAAACATTCAACAAATGAACTTAACTGTACCCTAGAAGCACAACAAGGTACCGACTCTCAAAGGCCACATCGCCTGCAGCATGCCCTACGACAAAAACTGCAAGCGAGTTGACTTTAATAAAGTCACGGTGTTATACTCCTCAGATACAGATAGCATGAGAATTTTGTAAGTGTGAGAGGATGTAGAGTCAATAATGACGGTCCGAGTAGCGTGAACTACTTAGTCACTCGCTAACATCGTGCGAAAAACTGAGAAATATACAATCTTTGTAAAATATTCAGAGTGCGTACCTCTGTTCATCCGTAATGCCGATGAAACTATTTACATTAATTTCCTTAACTGTTTAATTTAAAGGTTCAAAATTTGCGTAGATCTTAAATTAAAAAAATCGAGCGAAAAAAGAATCGGTTCGTAGCAAACCAAAAGAAAACAATAATTCTAATGTAAACTCATGAAACCGTCCGTGTACAGCTGGGCCGCTGAAATAACTGATGTTTTAAAACGTGTCGCTAAAGTGAGGTGCTTTCTAGGCCGCGTCTGCGGTGCGTGTGGCAACTCGCGCGCCCCTTCAAATAACATCAACCAATGCAGCTCTCTAAGTAAATCAAAAGGGAACTTACGACGGATGGTGTTAACGCCGTTCTGAATATCTATGCTTATTTATACCATATCAATAACGAGAACGTGAGCGTAACGTCATCCATGTTAAGCCCCTTTTGAGTTCCCGGACGGGCAAAAGTGTTCGTCAGTTGCGGGGGCTTGCGAGGGCGTGACAACTCACGTGACAGTTCGATCTCCAGGTTGACGCGCGTTGCTGAGCGGCGGCCGAACACGCTGCGAACATTCTGCAGCAGCCGCGCCGTCTCCGTGAGGCTACACAGACCATCACAGCGAATGTTCGTCTGCCGAGCGCATGCGAGCGCCACAAACGGAACTAGCCCGATTTGGCTACATTCCAGAAGAGGCTTAGGAATTTGTTATCATTACTAAGTAGTAACAAAAAAAATCCCTAAACCATCTTCCGTTGATATGTGTGATATTTGGAGGTGACATTTTCAAAATTCCATCTCCCAATATATATAATAAAGCGTGATCCGCACAACAATGGTAAGAAGCGTCATGCAAAGCACATGCAAGCGAAAACCCTATCGTTCGTCACGAGCGCCTCGGAGACCCTCAGGACTTGGTTCTGAAGCGGTGCTGGGGCTCCAGGCGCGTGGTGAGGGTACTTACACAGAGCCAGCCTGACCAGGGCGTGCCGCGTGTCCGCCGCGCTGTCAAACACCAGAGTTAGTCCATTCCTCATGCGAGTCTTGCACCTGGAGCTTGCTTCTCACGAGATCCACACAAGGAGGAAATCTGAAGAGCCCTACTACCTAACTTTGAATTTAGTTACGTTATTGGGGTCCCTTTCTTTCAATCGCGTAATAAATGCAGATCTAAAGGGATAGCTATAGAAAGGGAAGTTAGACCTTAACGCAAGTTAGCTTAAAATATTGATTGAAAAAAAAAAACGGAACTATCCCCAAACTGTAGATTTCCTCCTTGTTAATTCCATTCCGCAGGCCGCGGGAAGCAAGGCAGCATTTTGTCAAAGTAAGAGAACCACAAGCCTTATTTTCTTACTCTGAGAACTGGTTTAAGCCGGATTAATCATACAGTTAATATACTCACTTAAATAAATACCGACTTTTGCATACAGCCAACACTTACACTGTCAATTTATTATATTATAAAAGGTCGTGTTCACATTAGGGTTACAGTGCCCAGTCTGATGGCGGAAAAAATAAAATCAAGTGCAACAGGTCTTAAAAAGTCTTTTGGGTTCGGGTAAAGTCGTTTAGACTCGTATAACAGTATATGAGAGCGAATGAGAGGTACAAACCCCGAAATTCTTTCTAAGAGCTATCACTATAGGTCGACACGGCAAGGAGTACGCACTTTGTGTTTAATAGGTACAGTCAACCGATCACTCCATTTCAAACCGCGCTAACTACACAGATCTAGCGCGAACGTGAGCCTGATGTCAACACGACCCAGCGGGCCTATCATGGTCGTGTTTATCGACGTCAATAAGTGTAGATAAAACGTCTGTCACTTTCTGACCAGTATGTAAGTGCGAGAGTGACGGCAGCTTTATCCCCCGCGATAAAAGCGACCATAACACGGGCCCAGGAGTACATAGTACATTTATCTCCGGCGATGCGCCAGCCGATCTACACTTAACTCCAAAGAACAACTCGATACCACGTTTCAAAATTTTATTAAAGATAAATAAATTACCATTACAAACAATAGCAAAACCGCTTTCTTATTTCAAATTCTATTTACATTTCTTAATAATGAACAACATTAACTTTAGTCATATTATAATGGAATGTGTTGCTGCTCGCCGAGGACCCACTCACGTGCACCCCAAGGGCTCTATTCTAAATGGTAAAACAATATTGTTTTTTAATATGTTATTGTATTGTTTTTAACTCGGCCGTCATCACTGTTACGTAAACAAAAGCTATCATAACGTTTAAAATACAATAACAAGTCAAAATCAACATGGTTTTACCAAGTAACATAGAACGCTTGGAAATACGACGCGCACTTCATAAGTGACCGACTACAAATATTACATTCCTATGGGTCTAGCCAGATTGAATGACAAGGATGAGTTATCTGCAGTCAATATACAAGGGTGTCTTTGTGTAATTTACAGTGTTAATTTTATTCTACTATTTAATTAATTAAAAAAATATATACTATGCTAATAAATGCACTTTACTTTCTTATTTTTCTTTCATATGTGTGTATAATCCTATAAGTACACACAAATGGCAATCGCGATTAAAGTATAATGTTTACTAAGTGAACCAGCCTGACCACTTAAAATGCATAAATGTTACCACACTGTGGCACAGGCCCGGTATTCTAGGCGGTAAACACCATCGTCTTTGACCTGTTATCGTATTTTCAACGTTTTGATAGCTCTTATTTAATTGACAGTAATGCCGGCCGAGTTAAAAACGATTCCATAGCAGGTCAAAGACGATATCGTTTTTACCGCCTATAATAGAAGCCCTGTTCGCATCGATACTCGAAGTTTTATTTATTTATTATTTACTTCATTTGTGCGTTGTTGTGATAAATGTATTTTTTCTTCTTTATTTCTAATTTAGATTTAATCAATTCAAATAATCAAATTTATATATAATCTAACATTGCCTATGGCAAAATAGACATAGTATTGGGCAGTATGCAACTATGACTTGATAGAGCATCCAGGTAGAGTTGACTGTGAAACATCGACAATGAAACTGACGCGTGTAAGCCAAGCTCTGTTGGCTTCACAAGTATATGTTTATAAAGACCGCAATACTAAAGTTATTGATGTATAAGTAATGAGTTATGAGAGAAAAGATGCAGACAACTTATCCCTGCGAGTATTCTGGCTAGGCCCGTCGTGAGTCCACGGCAGTTGATGATAAATGCTTAATTTTGTACATTCAGAATGATTCTAACAAGGCACGAACACTTAGCACCCGTTTTATTCGAGTTTTGAAAGGAGTTTATTTAGTACAAGGGTGAAATTAAAGCGTCGAGGAGAGTATACGATGGAAGAGTATTGAGGGTAAGGCAACACCAGATAATGTACAACGTCCAAAATGTTCCGACCGCCCGCACCCCGAGCTCGAACTTTTACCTTCTATCGAGTAAGTAACATTCGCGTATCGTCATCGAGAAAAGGTGTGTGGCGATTGGTTAAAGCCCCCGTCCTTAATGAGCACCTACTAAAAGGGGACTGGGTAAAAGTCATACATTTTGAAGGTGAGCGGCCATTCGTAAGTGATAAATTATGACAGATCTTTTGAAAATAAACATATTTTGCTATATATTGTAATGCTCAAGTGCATCGGAGCCGAGACATTTAAATATTTGTACCTGGGCTGGGCGTACTTTGAATACCAAACACTTAATACTTAAATCTTTAATATCTTGGCCCCGATATTATTAAACGCATTAATTTTAATGTTTATGTTTATTTAGAGGTCCTCTTAACTATCATAACAATATCGTCCGTGGCCGCTGACAAAAAAGATGACAATAATGTTCATACAAGTTTATCCAATAACCTTTCATAGCAAGTTAATTTACTGAATAAATATTTTGAATTTTGCATTTTGAATTGAAATTTGTATGCTCGAACCTTTGTAAGCTCGCGTCAACTCACTCCAATAAAAATATGTATAAATTATTATACGGCATGTCCAAGCGATGTAAAAATATGTACCTTACATACATACATAAATAAACTCACGCCTTCAGTCCCAGAGTGGGGTAGGCAGAGCTACGGAATATGTACCTTAATATTCAGTTATTATTCAATAACTAATAAAATTACATGGATTGGATTGGAAAAAGTATAATTTCTTTGGTTATTTAACCGTTAATAATTTAAGCTTAACTCGTTTGCACGGCGCCGCACTATTATCTGGGAGTTTTAAAACACTTAAACATTACTGATGAATAAGGCGTGTGGTTGTGTTTGGGAACATTTTGTACATTTACATGTATTTGATGCTGAATGTGCCATTTCGAACTCTACGTCATTTGTAATAAGATCGATATGGCTTGAGTAAAGTGAAGTGCGTAGACAGGACAATAGTAAAAGCAATCTAGCGGATCAATTTTACAAATGTACATTTAGGTAGAATAGTTAACAATCATCTAAGTAGGAAGAACTTCGTATCATATCTTACTATGAAATTATAAAAATATACCAATTCGAGATTCTGATTTTCAGTTATTTTTGAATTTAAAACATATCGGTACAGACTGCCTAACGAATTATTTACATAACAAATGTCAATGCTTGTAAGAAAATATTTCGTTGCTAATGAAAGGAAAAATTTAATTATCGAAAAATATAGATAGATCAACGGAAATAAATAATGTATTACTAGGGTCAATGAACTTTTTGTTGTACTCGTTGCCGAGGTGACGTCTCTTGGGTCACTCTTTATAACTATGATTAAGATATAAATCCATCAAACAGTTTTTGTGGCAATTACACGCTTATTACTTTATGGGTTCTCTCCAAAGATATTTTTATTAGGAGTTATATTACCATATTTTTTCTAAAAAAAAACTCTGCTGTCTCCTGGTTACAGGACAGAATAACAACAAAAAGTTCATCGATCCACTATGCTGCATTCAAATTTGATGCTACACTTAAGCAAAGAATTGAATACAATATAAATAATATCACATAACAGTATTTAATTTCGGAGTCGAAACAATAACCTAATAAATACATTCCTAAACGCTGTGGGCAGATGCGCGCCGAGGCAGTTCGCAGCCGGGGCAGTTTGCGGCAGCGTTGCAGGTTAACCATATCAAAGCCATATAGCAATAACATCGTCGTTCACTCATCAATAGCTAAAAGGCACTGGGAATTTCATCCTTATAAGCGTAAGTATTTATCAGCCCTTGTTGAATAAGCGATAACCGATTGAAATTCCATCTTTTAGTTGACTGCAGAAGTGTAATTCGAAATTCTTTAATTTGAATCTTATGGATACTGTCAGTAAGTCACTGTTGTCATTTTACCAACTGCATTGCTTTGGTCACCATGTATCCCTGGTCTGTCAAGCGGTTACAGATATTATTGTCAGTGGCGTGGAGAGGGTTAGCGTCTGCCTAATTATTGACGCGGCTGACTGCGACAACGGATACTAAACAAACTTATCTAACGCGTTTGGGAATTAACACGCTCCTTAAATCGTGCGCAGCACACTTTATGTACCAAGAATGGAATACCTAACAATATTAATCAGGAAGTATAAATACAAAGGGAAAAGGAAGTTTCCAGGATTCTAGCAGACTGTATACTTCGACTTCATTCATTAGCAACCTTCACGCTAAGAACCTCTTTCACTCAAATTCTAAGGAAATGTCAAAATGCTTTTAGCATTCTATGTGAATGACGAATTTTATTCGGTGAGTATAATGTCTTTTATAACTGGAAAACCACTATTCTAATTAGCTAAATATTAAAAAACATTTTAAATTTTGGGACAACTGCGACATAGCTTTACAGAAAAATATTTCTAGTAACAGCCTTGTTTTGAAAGTCTTTGAAAGACCATGACTCAGTGTCGACCATACAAGGATTTGAGTTAGAGGTCATATTATAAAAATCTAAAGCATCAGTGTTCAATATCTGGAGCAAAGTTCATTAAACTATCGGAATAGTACAAAGGGCAGCACACATTTGAAACACACTAGAAAAAACGCATGTGAGGAAGTACTCTGATACGGAGAGATAATATTAACTATTAGGTTAAGGGCAAATCTCAGGAGCAGGGAAGAGCAGGAGTAGATATCTCAAGGTACAGGAGTCAGTACAGGTGCCGCAAGCCTAGCGGAGTTTTTACTCACGCAAATTGATCTAACTAATTAAGTAATTACCATTTCATGGCCGAGCGCGCGCTTATCAAGCACGCCGCGTAGCGCCATCTTGTGCAATAAAATACCCATTAGAAACATTCCACGACATATTTTACTCTACATATACGGATTTATAAAAAATATCTTCACGTCTGGCTAAACAAATGTAACATTTGATATATCCAAGTATAGCCTCGTCGGAGGAACTTTTACCTAAGGAAGTAACTCAGCGCTACGACCATCACGCTTATATACAAATAGGATAGCGTATTACGAATTGGACGTTAATATATTGCTTCGAATTATATTCGTAGAAATGAATTCGTAGTTCGCTTGAGGCGCTCGGCTACTCAAGCGAGGCGAGGTGTCAGATGACGTGCGAGTCTCGCGCGCGCGGCCGTCGGAGCGCCGCGCCATTTTGTGGTCGGCCATTTTGCTGGCGGCCATTTTGTGTGTAGCGGCCATTCTGCATGGTCGGGGAGTCCTCGGGTGCCACGGAGCGCCGCCACCTGAGCCCGAGCGGGGCGCCGCGGCGCTTGCTGCACGGGCGTCACAAACGTCAGACGCGAGCCTACCGCTGTGCCCCGCGCCCGGCACGCATCCAATGCGTAGCGTACACGTCTAATGCACATCTAACACGCGACACTTAACACGGGTACCGTCCTCTAAATTAAAACACGGCTAAATACAAAACTTTGCGATCTTCCGCTTCGCCTTTAGTTAAAAAGTTGCCTCTGGAATTTAGCTGTATTGTAACTAGAGGACGACAGTGTGCGAAACAATGATTTATTTACAGTACGTGCCTGTTACAGCTGGTTAACGCTACCGAATCGGTGGTGGCGCTGAACACATATAACGTGAACTAGGCTACACAGGAGGGACGGTGGCACATGTAGGCTACGCATCACTAGTAGGTTCGAGCTCGTGGCGGGTGCGGGGGCGATGCAAGCGAACTAAACAGCACGAAATAAAACTAGATACTTGCGTGCGACTACACACTTAACCGACAACAGGTCAATTGACGATACTCGCTGGTTTTAGAACCACAAGGGATCCAATTTTTTTGTTGTAGCGGGGTCTCAGCGGCGACGACTTTACGCTAACGAGTGGTTAGTAAAACAAATAAATTACATAAATTAAAATGATGACAGAGATAGATAGGCAATAATAACCTAAGTAGATTTAATTGCACAGTTTAAAAATGTTAAATATTTATTTGGATGCATTTAAGTTACCTATTTATATTCAAATTTCAGTAGGTCCACTATACTATCATAATAGGTCATCCTGATTTTGTTCTGATTTAGATTTTAGGGGTCGCAAAATAGCCACTTGAAATGTATTAATTATGTAATTATACTAATTATGATTTGTATTTTTGAATTCTGTTATTAAATAAAAATACATATATTTTGGAATTATCTTTGTAATTGTTCAATTTAAAAACTGTAATTATAATTAAGACCAACTTAATTCCTAAATTAAAAGTCGTTACCGCTGAGACATTACGGATAAGAATACTAAAAAAAAACCCGAATTATCGTCAAATGAAGGTGAATAAATTGTGCTACAAAAGGAAGTATGGGGTATGGTTGTGTTTTGTAATCTTATGTTGATATATTATGTAGGTTGTACACAGGTATTTGTGTAGGGTGTGGGATGATTTGGTTTAATGGTTGTTGGTTTATGTACCTATGAAAAATTTTACATGAACTATAATAGACATATGTACACATATACAATAATTGTACTGTGGAGTTTAGCCGGTATCTAACATACAAACGAACATTCAAACATTCCATTAAGAGCCACACGTCACGAACGATGCCAAAACATCTACCAGAAACTTCCAAACGGTTATTCAAAATCAATCGCAAACCGATGCTCTAAGTTCTATTTTTGGTCGCAGCTCGTGTGAGTTTTTCTTACGCTTTTAAAAACGCAATGTCAAGTTAAGGTTTCCACAGAAAATTACATGAATTTTTAAATTTTATCATTTAATAAAGGTAATAAACAAATAACAATTTACTAAGTTCTTAAGTTTCGTCACTAACGACAAACCGTAAAGGCAAAAAAAACCACTTTATTTTCTAAACATCATAAAAACGAAAGCATTCATAAGTTAACGATTAAAAGTCCATGTATTTTATACGAAGCCTTATCTTTAACTGATACCCGAACGAATCTTTATAAGAATCAAATACGGTAAAGTGCAAAAATATGTTACGAAGTGCTTATTACACTGGAATGACGGTAGTATTCCATCGGTCCAATATCCTTGTCCAATTTCTATATCCAATAATTGACAAATTTCTTTTAAGGATTTCATTCCACTTAGGGTGGTATTCCACTTGTCCAAGATCTTTATCCAATGTGTATTTGCGTCTCTGTTTGCTTTAAAAAATGTGAGACGCAATGCACATTGGACAAAGTCATTGGACAGGTGGAATACCACCTACCTTAAGGTGCATTGGGACATATTTTTGTTGAGATGTTGCGTTCTCCCATATTTTTACAATTGACTGTACTTACATATATTAATTAATGATTTCAGGGAATTCTGTTGCTGTGTTATTAGGTGCCCTTTTCCATTGCTATTGTGTTTAGTGGTCATTCATTGAAAAATATGTTATCTCACAAAAGAAAATCTCACACGAGCGTGATAATATATATCACCTACAACGAAGAAACCTTACGCTTATTAAAAAAAGTAGAATGCAAAACAATTAGTAACCAGAAATCTGATCTACACGCCAGAACACTGATAACGGGTCACTGCCCGCACTAATTTACGTACACGGTGACCCGTTTTCATTACTCTTCAGTGTATGAAATAATTTAAGGCTTAATAGTCAAAATATATTAATATAAGTAATTGAATTGCACCCTATATTGCAAATATTGAGGAGAAATTATTGAATATAAACCATGAGCTTAATTTACATACTTATTCCAATTTTCACTTAGTCTCTTTTATTTTAGACTACTTAGAAGGAGCCATACTGAGCAATTATTGCCTTCAAGTTGTACTTACTATATTAGACAAGTAAAACCTTTTTACCGATCCGAAAAAAATAAAGTGAAATAGCAATTGAAGTTTCAATATTTAGTGTTAAAATACAGATATTTATATAAAAAATATAAGTGGAATTATCAAATGTGTAGCAAGGTAGGTAGATGTATTCTACCCTTTTTACGTACCGGGCTAAAGCTGACAGTAGTTAAATGTACTGTCGTTCCTAAATTGTATTGAATTCGCAATAATTTCTCCGCATTATTCACTTTTTATCCAACAAAAGAATGAAAAGAGAAGTAAGTTGCTAACCTCATATTCCAAGCAATAGACAATCGAAGGATCAATGGACCAACGAACTATCTCAATCGTTAATTTGTGACGCATTTCAAGAAAAATAGGCTTGAAGTCGTCAATGTCATTAGAGATGCCAAATCATTTGTAACTTATAGGAGACTCAACCTTATTGTTGTAGAATGTTAGAATGACTTTGGACCTAAGGGGCCCCAAATTTAAGTTCGTGACTGTATTTAGGACCGCGCTCGATCAACCACTTGGGGCCTGTACACATTACCGTGCGCCGTACAGCTGCACGGTGCGGTGCCCGCATCGACGGTGATGTAAACAGGCCCTTTGTGATTAGTAGAGCGCGTATTTTCAAGATCTCAACCCTGCACAATATATAAAATAAAGATTTTGATTGATTGATTAACAACTTGCTCCTCCCTACCAGCCCACTCCCAATCCTACCGACTTCGAGGCTATAGTTAGAGTACTCACGAATGTCGCGGCTGTGCGAGCAGGTCGGCTGGGTCGCGTTGCTTTATCTCGCTCTCGCGCACAGCTTCCGTCATCGACTTGAACGCACTGTTGCGAATTCTGTAATACATGAACAAAATAATTATTCTAATATCAGATGTTGCTAAAGTAGTCTAAAGAAAGGTGCAAGATTTAGTCAGCGATACATACAATTCCAGCGTAAAGTTTTAGATATCTCATTATAGATCGGTCTTTGGTATCAAAACTGGAGTCGGATTTAAGTTTCTGACTAAAAAAAATACTTTGATAAATACATGGGAAACTAATAGGCACACAACAGGTGATTGGTTGGAGATGATAATGATATACTTTCTTGTTCGTTGATCAACAATACATCGTTTTACACACGGAGAATGAAAAGGAAATGGAAAAGGGGAAGAAGTCTAATACATCTTATTCACTTCAGATTAATTATAATAGCTACAAATACAAGATGACAATGATAATTTCATTTTTCCAATACATTTCACATCATTTTAATATTTATTTACCTGAGATGCTTATCTATCTTTAAACACACAGTTTATTCTATATTACAACTATAGGCACAATCAAAATGAATATAATTATATACATGTTCCTAAAGATGAGATTATAAATTATTATACGACTACACGAACAACTGTAAAGGTTGTACCTTTCTCTGCGTCTTCTACATCTTCGGAGGACGTCGTTGATTTGGCAAATAAGAGTAGAAAATAAGTGATTCCCTACACAACCGAACGACGTATAACGATAAAAAGATATTAACAAAACAATAAAAAACAAGTATTAAAGGTATTTACAGACAGTTTTATCTCTAGACATTTTTGATGTGTGTACAGTCGACTACAAAGATATGTATGCACTTTTTCTCGTTATTAAATTGAGATAAGGTGCAAAGGCGGTTAAAGGGGCAAACAAGAAATGAGGTTTATCTTCTAAAAATAGAAATCGGAAGCGGGTAAACATAATACTTACCCAACTTTATTGTAAATAGTTAGGTAAATGTCTATGAGAATAATTAATATTTTTTGTAATGCTAGAAAGCGGTAAAGCCACGGGGAACCATCGATCATCTCGGTTGTTCATCAGTTTGCATGTGGTTCAGTCACCATGACTAATGGCTATTCGTATGAGCGGTTACCGATTACATAGATCCATGATTTTGGACCCTCATTGCGGCACAAACCGACCCTATTTTCTTAAATACCCTAAAATCCTCTTAGGAATATACTTAGAAAGAAACATTAGTAAAAGTTCGCTGGAATATTAATTTGTCGACAAATTCTACTTAGATTCAAATCCCATCTGTTCTAATTTCCTATAATTATTAGTTCATTGATTAAATGAACGAAACGAAACGATACGCTCACACAAATAGTCCATTGCGTGAATAAAAGACGATTTGTTCGTTGATTCACCGACGTAAATTTTCGGTATTTACTTAATCAATAACGTTAAAATATATAAATATCGTTTGTCACCTATTAAATAAATCCTAAGCCATAAGGTAGAAGCGTCTGTCAGTCAGTCACGGAGTCGCACATATTTTGCATAAATCGTGACAGTCATTTCCTACTCTTACTTGCCAGGGTCTCTTTCCAGATTCAGACTTTTATTCAACTCATTTCTCCTTTGTCTCTGTTCTACTTCCTGTGCCTCCGTGTTGTCTCATCGTTATCAGATACTGTGCGGTACCCCCGGCAAGGGTCACTCTGCTTATATTTTCTTCGCTCATGTCAGCAGCAGCCACTCGAGTGCTAGACTAACGGTCCCTCGTCGGCACAACTGTCGTGGCGCTGCCTGCGTCCTCGGCCCCGGAACGGACGCTGTCGGACTTGCTGTCCCCGAGCCCGAGCGTTGCTGTATCCGACTTTTTAGTTTCCGTCGAATTGTTATACGGGATTTTTTCCGACAATTTTTTTTGGAACTCTCTTTTCCGCTCCTCGGCAATCCGCTGCGCGAACGTGCTAAAATGAACGAGTCCGAAGCATACAAAAAGGTTAAGAAATAGGACATAACGATTAAAAATACACGTATAATACTCATAAGATATAACTTCACTTTGTATAATTTTGGTTGACATATCATTTAGTTAGTATACTGAACGTAAAACCATTAAATATAAAACGAGCGGATGAATTAATAATAACGGTGAAATAAGATTACATTACATCAAATATGTACGTTAATATCTTTTTTGAAGATACAGATGGTGATTATGAAGATAACCTTACAAACAATAACAATCAATCTAAGTTTTTGCTGATGCTAAATGAACTTGTTACTCAAAACTCACTTTGAACTACTTAAATACAAGAATAATCAGACATAAATATTTTACAATTTCAAATAACATGTTAGATGATATAACTCATGCACCTTAACCCCCTTACCTATAAAAGTGGAATTACCATGGAGTAGCTAAGGGTGGTATTCCACTTGTCCAAGATCTTTGTCCAATGTTTATAAGTAAGGAGGTAACCGCCAGAAACAAAGAAAATTTAATTAAGTAAGGGGGGGTAAGAGTTTACAGTTACATAATACCTTCCAGGGACCACCTGCATGTAATCAGTAATCAGTAATTGATTGCAATATCATATTGTACTTCAATTGAATCTCCAAAACAAACAAAAAAATCCTCAAAACTGGATAACTTGTGAAGTCATAGATTAGTACTTCATATCAGTCCTGATTTGATATTATTTATTCATTTTAGGTCTGCTAACAATTACATGCAAGAAATCCCTTTCCCATACCGTTAGCATAGTTTTATAAGGGTAACTTTTCAAAAAAGCTCTTCTTTCTCTAATTACAACTTAGTTTCCAAGTATTAAATGTCCTTGAAGACGAGACGTTTTTCGAAGCCACCCTTCAACCATGTCATTTTAATTCAAATGAGCGCATCCGCAACTTATTAGCCAAAAGAGATTTCAATCACTGAGGGCAGTAACATTTTAATGTTTGCAAGTCAGAAGACAAAACGGTTTACTAGAGTATCGTGACAAAAGCGGCCTGCTACGCTTCTTCGAAGAACCAAGATATGATCCGTTGGTTTTGGTTAGCTATCCTTACATTTTGATTTCAAGAAGACTGTAAACATTATAACTACATATTACATTTTATTTAACTTGCTAGCGTGACGGCAGCCGGAGAAAGAGAGAGCCATTTTGTAACGCATTTTAAAACTATTCAATATAATTATAACGCCCGCGTAAAATTAGTTTCCCACTATTCCCCCCATTTTTTCCCATTGTAAGTCAATTTTCGCAAAATCCTACCTTAGTTAACCCTTCAAAAAGGGAAAATGTTTCTTGGGTACCCAAAAAGAAAAAAAAACCCTCCAAATTTCAAGTCCCCAGGTCTAGTGGTTCAGGCTGTGCGTTGTTTGTCAATCATTATTAATTTATTCAAGTAATGATAGACTCACATTATTTGTTAAACAGTCACGAAAGTTTCATGTTTCATACTCATTCATAAGCAAGGGGCGGAATTTTCATAGCAAAAATCAAACGCCAACAGGGATTGATCATCAAATTCCGCCCCTTGCTCGTGTTATAGCGGGCGCTAATTCCCGCATATAAAGACGAGAAAATTTCAATGCGAAACGCGCTCATTTCTCTACATAATACTAAGACAGTACACGCTACGTAAATCTGGTAATCTATCAACGTTAAGAACGGGATTTAACTAACAGGAATCTTGGAGAATATAAATTGTTGATGGGAGTGGTGTGCAGTCGCTGCCGGTGGTGCCGCTGAACTCTGCGGCGCCCTTACGGCCAAACGGGACTTCATTACAAAACTTTAAGAGGTTATTACAATATACAATTCATAGGGGTTGTAATGCAGATCCTACATCGGGTTTGCTTTGTCACAGGAGCAGGGGTCTTTGACTGGACTTTTTGGATTTTGGCATTGAAACAGTTGCAATTGACAACATATTTAAATCGTATCTGTGGTATAGTACAATTAAAAAGGTATAATAAATTGAAATGAACCAGAATAGCACAGGAGTCAATTTACAATAGGTACAGTTTTTCGTTGTAGGAATCGATGTAGCTGTAGAACATACCAATCAAATAGCGCATAGGACTTGCTACCAATCGAGGATGGGTGCTTTTTTGCTGATTGGTTGCGATACCCTATACCATATCGTTTGAGCTTACTTCTTTTATTAGTCCAAAGTTCAGCTGAAAAAAATGCCTCAGGGATAACCTATTTTTTGGCGCAAACCTTGTAATAATTGTATTTTGTATAATTTTTGATGCACGGTTAACAACTTTAATTGTCAAGCCAATACTCTTCCCAAATGACAGTCAAGTCACAAGAAAGGAATAACCTCAAAGTTGATCATTGACTTTCCGTGACAGGGTTCTAAAGAGGCTGTTGTTGACAGCGCAATAAAAAAAACGACCTCTTAAATACAACATGATCTGTTCCCCTGTAAACAAACAGTCGGGGTGATCTCTGGAATAGAACAGCACACACGAGTGGCACTCACACAGTGACGATCACGTCGGGCGCGAGCACGGTGGCGGGGATGAGCAGCAGCCCCAGCCAGAACGTGCCCGAGGTGAACAGCATGCGGTCCATGCCGCGCATCACGCTGCCGAGCGACACCCACGGGAACACGTAGCTGCAACAACACACCAGCGGTCAAACGATGTTCATCGCTACGGGAACACGTATATTATAAAATATATATATATAAAAAGTCGTAGTAAATATCGTAGTATTTCTCGGTCGAACACAGGCTTAAAGCAATCTTCATTGAAAGTGTCACTGTGACACTGGATGGGTTGAACAGATAGGATTGCCTTCACGCTCACCTGACTTCAACCCAAGATTGTTTCGGTTGGAACGAGGATCAAACAGTTAGCCTCCACGTTTACTATAATCAATGTTATCATAATCAATTACTTTAATTTTACAGGTTTAAATTATCACGTATAGACAAATCTAGATTTGTAGTTTAACGACCTGGGACCTCAAGCAGAGGTAGAGACCTGCAGATTATACTGCGACCTGAGGCAAAGGTAAGGTAGTAAAGCACCGACCTGTAGATGAGCACGAAGAGGAACCACATGAGCAGCGAGCCCCAGATGGCCACGTGCGTCACCCACGTCCACGACGCCGTGGCCAGCCCCGCGCGCAGGCACACCGTCAGCACCACGTACTGGAACCATAAACACCGTTCATGCAACTAACAAACAGCTTCTGATCCTCGTGTTTTAGCTTTAGTTTAGTAAAATTATATTCAATTCCGGTGAAGACTTGTAATTATAAGACAGAGTTAACACCACCACGTACAAATGAGTTTTTTATAACTAACGATGAAGAATGCAATCAGTTGAATATATAAAAGGGAATAAAAGATCCGACAGGTTTGAAGTAGTATTGCTGGCAGACAGCCGGATACAGACACCACACAATGGCTTTACTACACGTAACACTCCTACTGGTAACACGTAAAAACAACGTCTTTTAATTACAAGCTTCTATTTAACTTTCTACTGTCATTTCGGTACTTGCTTTGTTCGTATTGTGTCCGTCTTTTTCTGAAATCTTGCAAGTCAATATTGAACCACTTCTCGGTATCGTAATATCGAGAAGTTTTGAACACTTTGTTTAACCGAGATGCAATGTTATGGCATCTAGGAGCTAATCTGATGATGGAGTCGAAAGGAAGCCATAAGAACTGCTCAACTAAACGTACACCAGATAGCCGTCGTGTTTGGACTCGTTGGAATAGTCTCAATAAGTAGATGGCGAGCGAGGTCTCAATATTTTTTATAATAGTACTGTTGGTAAAGGTACCGTGTAGACAATGTTCCCGAGCATGAGGTACCCGCCGTCGCGGCCGTTGGCCCACAGCACGTCGTGGTCGCACATCACGACGGGCAGCCAGAACAGCAGTATCGAGTGCACCAGCGAGTTGACCACCCAGATCCAGAACACGCGCACGTTGAACAGCAGCCCCTGCTGCGACGGGATGTACAGCACCGGGTGCTGCAACATTATTTGAGCCACAGTCATTAACAGGCCACCTATGGTGCCACGCCCCCACAAGAATAAAAAGGGATGGCTTTATGTGCTTCCGCGCGAAGCATGTGAGATGGAGATAGTTCGCGCGCGCCTTGACGGCAGCGTCAAATTCAATTAATTGCTGTTTACATAAAAACTACAACATTTATCGAAAAAATGGTTTACCAGGATTAAGAAGTTACATATCCTCAACTATTGAATCGAAAATCATCGTTAAAGAAGATAGGGTTTCGAAGATTCAACCAAAAACATGCAAAAAAGGTGTCATGTTTGAAAAATAAAAGTATCGAGGATTTTGTTTCTAATCTTGTTTTCACGTTCGACAGTCTCAACCAAATATGGTCAAGTTTAATATATCCAAAAAAAAGATACAAAGGCGTTATGGTTATTGAGATCCAGTTCCAGATCTCGGAACACTCCAGACTTTAGCATAGGTGGCCTCTTAACTGAGCCACAATCAAGAGTTTTGTATTACCACTTTGAAGTCACCCTGTATAGTACGAACATTAAAGTCACTCACACACATTTTTATCCCCTTTAAATACACCCTTTAACAGCGTTTTTAAATGAACCCGTAGAAAGCGACACTCGCAGCAGCACTGACCCGCATCATGATCTCGGGCGAGCAGAGCTTGTCGAAGATGCCGATGGCGAAGGGCGGCAGCGCCGTGAACATGACGTTGTAGAACCCGATCGACCAGCGCTCGAACAGGATCTGCCCCGACCTGCCGCGCGGGCGTCGCACTTCAATACAATACAATACAAAAACGGGTCTAGGTGTACTGAGGTATAGGTGTATATTGGAATCCCTAATCGTTATTTGTCCTAATGCATCGTTTGTGCGAATTTTCGTATATCCTAATACCATTTCCGTATAAATTCTAAAACTTTTTAGTGTTATTACATTACAATTCTAGCCTAACCTATGCGCAGGTATTTTTGGAAAACTTAAAAAGTTGTTTGACTCAACTGAAAAACCTGTTTATGACAAACGATAATTCGGACAAACGATGTGTTAGGACTAGATCTTTATTAGAGTTTCCGTGGGACACCCTAGTAAACCTCTTTATTGAACACCACTTACAGAACGGAAAGGTTGTAAAAAAAGAATGATACAAAGTGAGTCAGTTTTCATGTAAAATTACTTCTCGAAAATCATTCTCCAACTGCCATATTTACTGAATTATAAATAATTTAATTGGAAATTCCATAGAAAAAACTACTCTTGCGAAAACGTTAGATATTCTCGAGACGGTAGAGTTTCAGATTTTGTCACTCAATTAAAATCTTCTGGGGCTAAGTTTAACGCGTGACAAAATCCGGATAAAACATCCGTCACTTTTTGACACTTATATAAGTACGAAAGTGACGGATGTATATCCACATTTTGTCAAACGATAACCGCAATCATACTAGGCCCGCAGAATCTCTATATTTGTAACTTAACTGATTTTTTCAAATTAAGTTTTGTGAAGTCAGACAGGAATAGTGCAAGCACAAAAAATACACATAAATTTTATAAAGTAGAAACGAAATGACTTACCAAGCGGAGTATATCGCAAACCACAGCTCGATGACGTACAGACAGATGTTCTTGTAGAACGAGTATAATATCAGCTTGCTTATCCGGGAGTAGTTCCACGCGCCGTGCACCAGCAGCAGTCGCAGCAGGAACCGGAACTAGAGAAAGAAACATATTCATCGAATGCTAGACAAAACTAAAACCAGTTTTTTTTCCTATAGAGCAATTGTTTCGTACAAAATATATTAAGTACATTGTTTTATTTTCTACTCAATTTGCGGGACAAGGAGTGTCCACGACTTGGGATTTCTTTATCAGTCATGGGACTAATATCCTATGTTTTTGAAATGCCCGATTTTTAAAATGACTTTTTGGAAGTCTTCAAGGGACTCATTTTCTAGGAATTCGGGGATGCTGATTTTGAAAATGAGGTCGGAAACTTTTGATTTTTTTTCGTATGATTTGGATTCCTTGAGCTAGCATAATGAATTCATTCAAGATAAGATTTATTTTAGCTTAGTTTAAAGTAAAGAGGCGACTAAAGGAATAAAGGTTTGTAGTATTGTTAGACGAGGGGCTTGCTACCTGTCACTAATATACTCATGGTAAACATCTCAGCCTGATTGTACAAGAAGCGGCTACAGAATTAAAAAAAAAGTTTAGGGTTGTAGGGCTGGAGCTCTGCCTACCCCACTCTGGGAATGAAGGCGTGAGTGTATGTATATAGAAAATATACATACACTCACGCCTTCATATGTATGTAGGTAGATAGAAAATCCGTAGACTACAGTAGGATTAACACCACACTAGTTAAAGTACTTAATTGGTTTACTAGCAACAATTTGCTACTAAATGCTAAGAAAACGAAATGTGTTAGGTTCGCTTTGCCTAATGTTAAACCGGTACATTCTAGTATTTTTCTAAATGACGAGTGTTTGCAAATGGTAGATAAGGCAATTTTCTTAGGCATAACATTAGATAAATATTTGCAATGGAGTCCCCATATAGCTGTACTGGCAGGTAAACTAAGTTCGGCAGCTTACGCCGTTAGGAAAATTAGACAACTAACCAATGTTGAGACAGCTCGCTTAGTCTATTATAGTTTTTCCATAGTGTCATGTCGTACGGTATTCTGGTTTGGGGTAAGGCAGCTGACATACAAACTATATTTGTGTTACAAAAAAGGGCCATTCGTTCTATTTACAACTTAAACTCCCGTGACCCTTTAAGAGAACTTTTTAAAGAAATTAATATCTTGACTGTAGCGTCTCAATTTATTTATGAGAATATTATTTACGTTATTAGAAATTTAGATTCTTTCACCAAAAATTCTGATATACATAATTTAAATACCAGAAATAAAAATAAAATCGCTATCCGAAAATTCCGCGTCCGTAAAGTATATAAATCATTTGTTGGTCAATGCATTCATTTCTATAATAAATTACCTGACGAAGTTTTAAAGTTACCCTTTCCAGCACTTAAAAGTTACTTGAAAAGGTCGTTAATGTCTAAAGCGTATTATAGGATCGAGGACTATCTAACAGACAAAAATGCATGGCCTAAATCGAAACTTAGTCAATAATAATTTATTCAAATGCAAAATCTTTATCTTGTCTAGGGGACACCGTTGATGTAGGAAAACATATCGAAACTTTTATGTGGTCGTCTCGCACCATCTTATATACACATAAGTATGTGTTTTTTTTTTCTCTATCTCTCCCGTAAGATTCTTAATTGGCATGTTTTCCTGCTGAACTACGCATGTTATTTAATACTATATTTAATTTAATATTTATAGCTTTATATAATGCTAGACTAAGTAGTACCATTGTAATAAGAAATATGTTTAAAAAATGACTGACTGCTGAGTTTCTTGCGGCGTTTCTTCTCGGCAGTGGTCTTCTCTTGGGAAGCGCTGGTAGATTCTTGACGTGTAAAAGTGCCCGTGCGGCCTACTTACTGAATAAATTTCTTTTATCTTTTATCTTTATCTTTTATGTGTATGTAGTTCAAAAGTAGTCGGGTATGGTACCTGCGCGATGCTGTAGTCGGAGGCGCAGACGGCCTGCAGCCCCTCGACGCCCGAGATGCCGACGCCGACGGAGGCGCGCTGGATCATCGCCACGTCGTTGGCGCCGTCGCCGATCGCCAGCGTCACGGCCTTCGTCGCCGACGACACCATGTCCACCACCTGGCCGGAGCGCCAGTATCATAACATGATGCATGATAATATATGGGCCGGGACCCATATTGTGGTCTTTATCGCAGTGCATAAAGCCTCCGTCACTTTCGCACTGACTTACTGGTCAATAATTGACAGATGTTTTAACCACGTTTGTTTACATCGATAAACATAATAGGTCCGCAGCTCGGGACGTGTAACGGAACAAACGATGTCTGTCCAGTTAATTACAACAAAATCTAATTTTACATTTAAGAAATTTAAAAGTAATAGAAATAAATGGCTTTAGAACAAACAAAATCATCAATTAGAATGTTTATAATTAAATTTATATTAATAGGAGATTTTTAGTTTAACTAAAGTACAAAGGAAATTAGAAATGTCTTATAATAAAGAAAATAATATCATTTACATAGCTAAGAAGTAATATATCTAGATAAGAGAATAAACTAACAATGTTTAATTAATTTTTAATGGCATAGTCAGTGTAGCTGGTGGTCCAGGGTTCGATTCCAGGTGGACTTATATGTGAAAATGAAAAGTTAGACACATATCAATTATTTATGATAGCATATTTCTTTGTTTGGTAAACAATGTGTAAACATTAGTAGATTTGAGAATAAAGAGTCATTAATCTATTATCAGTTATGTTAAAAATTAATATGTAGTCGTTTAAAATAATCAAATAAAGCTAAAACTAAAATATAAGAACATTTGCATACAAAATTCAATTTTAAAAATGGCTGCCAAAAAGTGACACATGCCTGCTCTGTACAGGTGCCGTGAGGCAAGTAAGGCAAAAGAGGCTAAAGAGGCAAAATAAGCCAATGAGGCTAACGAAGCAAATGAGGGAGGTATTTTATATATACAATGACGCGCCGAGGAAGTGGCTTTTTGACTTTTGTCGCTTGTCACGTACGGACGTGTTGCTCGCTGGGGTTGTTTTAAGAGTAATATTAGTTTGAATTCGTGCAATAATTCTAGTTTATTGTTTCGCGTTTTAAATAATTAAATTACTAGTTGGAAAATTAAATTAATTTAATAATTTTAAATTCTAAATATTGCAAAGGGGGTTTAAATAACAGTAATTCTTGCATAGGAACCGGGAGCCTTAGGTCTAGGTACCGAATACCTAGTGTTTAGGACGTATTAATTTTTATTTCTGTTACATATCAAATAGAAGGAAGGAGACAATAACAATCATTGAGGGTATCAGGTTTTGCCAATAACTTGGTGAAACTTGATCTTTGTTGGATTTATTTTCTCTCGTTGTTGATAATTCTGGTTCATATAGCCAGAGTTGCAATAATGAGGTTTCATTTGCTTATTTGTGATATTAATTGTTTGTTTAACTAATCATTATTTTCTGTGTACTTCCCTTTAGGAAATTTTGGGTTGGTTATCGCTTGCGTCTGATACATTGCATTAATTATTTGGGGCTTAAGTGGTAATTAATACTATGGTGGGGAAATGTGTTTTGAATTCAGCTAGATTAGCACTTGATTGTATCAGAGCGAGAGGTCAGGCTACCACTAGTAAGTGTCTGACAAGTCCGAGGAAGCCTAACGGAGCCTCTGATTTGGAACTATTAGAGTCAAAAAGAAGCCTTGGGCAAGCCTAAATATCTTTTAAATCGGCACAGATATTTACAACAAAGCCTACTTATCCTCAATGTCAGCCTTAGAGGAACAAGTGGGGTCCACATAGTTGGCATGCCGGCGCGCACCCATGGAAGCCTCTTTGGAGTTGAGAATGGGTCCCGATAAATCTATTATTATTTATATATACTAAACCACACAATAGGGCGTTCTACTCATACTATCTATGAGAGCCGCGGCTCAGCAAAAGTATGGGGGGGAACAAGAACACGAGTGTTAAGTTGCTTTTATCAGCCGACTCAGCTGAACTTTACAGTTTACCTAGGGACTTAGCTAATTACTGGGAGAGGTAAGCCCATAGTTTAGATTTTTAATTTAGGCCTTGAAAGTAGTGTTAGGCTAACTTCATTGGATAGGGAAAATAGGAAATAGGAATTAAATTAGAAAACTTATAAAATTTCATAAATCTTAACTTCATAAATAAACTGAAGTATAAATTTAACTAATAGTTAACTTATAAAAGTAAAAGTAACTTTTAGTAGTTAACTGTTCTATCAGTTTATTACTTAGTATTTATTTATAGTTATATTTCTATAGTAAGAAATATAACTATAAATAAATACTAAGTAATAAACTGATTTTGATATAGTAATTCATGAGAAAAATATATATAAACTTGATATTTATAGGAAAATATTTATTGCCAAACTATAACATCAATAGTTAACTGACAGAAATAAGTCCTTAATTAGAATGAATATTTAATAACAACTAAGTTAACTATGCTATAAAATAACCAAAATACTATAGAGAGTATTATATGAGTATAAAGCAAATCTAGAATATCAATAGTTAGCTAAAAGAGATAAGTCCTTTTTTTAGAGTGAATATTTTATAAGATATAAAGCAAATATACCAGTAAATATATTGGAGTGACAATAGTGACAATTGTCTGATCACTTTCTTTACTATCCTAGACTAACATGAGGATTCAATCTAGCTAGAAGACAAAAAGACTTCTGTGTCCCGCTGTTTACTATATAAGATAAACATGGATACTTGGTGAAATTGAACATCTCATATAGTTATATAAAACTCAAGTCATATAAAGACTTATAAGTGAATTAAGCAATATCAATCTTGAGTCACTTTAATAAATATAATATAAATATATTATTTTGAGAAAATCACTCTAATGAAGGATAAAATAATCTATTGAATATTTGAGTAAAGAATGCTCATATCCCAAATCTTCCTTTACTATACAACTGACTGACTAATAGGACTTATCTGGCAAGGAGACTGTCCTGTCTATGGTGGATGTCTATTGAGGAGGACTAAGGTCCTGGGATAGCAATCCTAAGGCGTATGGTGGAGCCTTCCTTCCCTACTACGGGGGCCACAAAACATAAATTCTTAGATCTGCTTTATTCTAGACTTAGGTTACATAAGTTATACTATAGGAACATAATAATTAAATCTTTAGGAATTATATTTTTAATAGGATGGGTTAGAACTGGATAGGAAACATTAACTGAGTTAGGATAACTAAATTATAAATAATAGGTTGTTGTAATTATTTAGGTATATTTTTAGGGTGTATTAGGTAGGTATAGTTAGGAATTAAAACAAAGACTTAAAGGATTCTAGGGTTACTTATGGTTACAACAAATGGGTTCTTTTAAATTACTTGACGATCACGTGCCAAAACTAATTTACTTTATAATAGATTGGTAGGGATAGTAAGAGAGTTAGGTAAAATATACTGAACAAATTAGGTTTAGAAATATAAGGCTAGTATAGGTAGGACATAGAAATTACATTTGGTTAGATGTAGGGTAGTCAGATATTAAAAGTATTAAGAACTAAGAATGTTTAAGTAAGAAATTTAAATTGTAGAGAAATATAGTTAGGTAGAGCAGAGTATTAGGGACTTTAGATATTATTAATATCATCATCATATAAATAAATATAAATCCAGGCTAAGGAAAGGTATTACTACTATTAGTGTCTCCGAGACTAGGATTGTAAAGTAGGAGTATTGGCTCGGGCCTTTACAATTAGTTCTGCGTAGATCAGGGTTTAGGAGTTTTATTCGTGAAAACATTAAGGATAGGCAGGTAGGTAGGTTACAATTGGTACACGTTGACCAGGATTTGGGAAGCGTTGGCCGAGTGTAGGTAGGATTGTTACAGACGGAAATATACAAGGTGATCAATCCAAATGGATCATATGGCATTCGTAAATTGGGAAACTAAATAGTTACGTTAATCTGCCCTTAGGAATTAAGGCCTCGATTTTAAAAACCGGTAATTGAACCGAGTAGTTTTTCCGAAAAAAGTGCACATTAATTTATTACTGTAATTAATAGTGTACAAGTGATGAGGAACATTTGGCATCCGGGCTCTGTGCCAATATATATTTAACAAAGAACAAAACCCTAATATAAGTGGACCATTGCTGGGTTTACCTCAGCCTTCTGTATGGGCGAGACGCGGCAGCACACGACCACCTTGCAGGAGATGCAGAGATCCAGGAAGTCCTTCTTGAGGTCGCAGCCCATGGCGTACGTGAGCGTCTTGCCGTCCACGACGAGCGCGACGTCGTTCTGCTTGCGCAGGTTTTCGCCGAAGTCGGTGATGTGCCTGGAGATCATCTCACGCGTGGCCTGGAACAAGACAATTCTTAGTTCCTTTGACGATGCAGATTTATATAAGGATAAATTTGACGGGACGCTAGAACTTAATTTGGGACTATGTCATTTTTTGCGAGGTTGTCCTTAATTAAGCCAAGCTGGATGCCATAGCCCATGGCCACGCGTGTGCCTCGCTCGGTACTCACGTCCAAGCTGTCCTCGTTGAGGATGACGAGCGGCATGTTGACGTGGATGAGCTGCGCGGAGTGCGCGATGTTGATGGCGGTCTCCTGCTTGTCGCCCGTCAGCACCCACACGTTGATGTTGGCCTGCAACAGCGCCGCTATCGTCTCCGGCACTCCGTCCTGAAATAATATATCTGAAATTTAGAAAAATGCCAGTAGGTACGCCTCAATGAAGGCAATGGAACTCCCGGCCTAACGCCCGACGGGTCCACATTTTTGCCGCAGAGGCAAAAACGATGCCCTCACATCGACAATCCTCCCCTCCGCGGCCTGCGCTCGGCTGCAGAGAGAAGCCCGTCTAACACGCTAATTAGGCCAGCCCTGGGTGCTCTTAAATTCTCCACGGCAACTACAAACCCCACATCACGATAAGGCTAGATACCGGTTACAATACACCCTAGACCGAAGGTTTGGCAAACAAAAAGAATTGTCCGACTCGGAAAACCAGTTTAGCACAACCGATCCACACGATCGCCGTGTTAGACAGTCGCATTAGAAGGTAAGTGTCCTATTACATACTTGTAACTTGTCCTCGATGGCCGTCGCGCCAAGCAGCCGCAAGTTGTTCTCTATAAGTATGGCCGCCTCGTCCAATTTCTGTTCTCGATTCTGGATTGATACAAGCGCTTTGTGGTACGTGTTTGACCATTCCTGTAACCAGATAAGAGAACGTTCTTGTTAGTTGCCCAACCGTCAGTGAACCTGTTTTAGTAAAAAGTAATTTTTTTTATAAAGTTCTAATAAGAGAACAGATAATCTAAAGTGAATGTATGTACCTAAACTATCCGAAATATTTTGGTTACGGTTAACCGATTCGTTGCGTCTTCCATTATCGAAAACTTTTGGCTGTGGAGGCAAACAATTATTTCATGACACGCCAGGCGTGCTATACGCCATAGGCATCGTCCTAATAGAACGCGATTGCGCGATCATCACATGTTCGCGCGACTGTTTGTATGCTGACTGTCATAAAACAAAACAAAACATTTGATGACACGCCTGGCGTGTCATCCGCACTGAATCGGTTAAGAGATCACGGAGTCCTGGGACACCAGATCAGGGAGGGAGCCCCTCGGTGGCGAAAACTCGAGGTGCGCGAGCTGGTCTCGACACCTAGCGCCTGCTGCGGCCAGCCCGGGTAGATCCCGGAGTCCCTTGCAGAGCCCGGTCTCACCTCGTACACCTGCTCCGAGATCTCGGCGACGGCGAACACCAGGGTCCGAAGTCCCTCGGTAGCAAAAGCCTCGAGGTGCGCGAGCGTGGCCTCGGCGTACCGCGCGTTTTCGGGCCCGCCCGCCAGGCGAGGGTAGATCACCGAGTCCGCGCCCTTGCAGTACAGCTTGATCTCACCTAGGAGACGGAAGGCATTGCGCTGGTTTTATTGACGGTTTGAACAAAGTACCAATGGCATTTTTGTAAGAAGTCTGGTCCAAGAGCCAACAGTTCTACTTCTGGGATCATCTTGACGTGGCGTGGTATGCGAGCTCGCGGTGAAAGAGTGCTTTTTATGAGCAATGTAAGTGAACCAGCGACAGAGGAATAAGAATGAGTGGGTGACAAAAAATAGAGGAGTCAAAGGGGTGAGTAAGTCAGAGAAAGAGTGCGTTTTAAGAGTGGGTGAGTCAATAAGAGTAACCGAGAATAGGACAAGTGTTTGAATTAGTAAATGTACGTAAACGTGAGAAAGTGACTTAATAAGTGGGTAGGTGAATTAATATGGGTCGGATATGTAGGTGCGTGTAGTGTAGTTATAGCGCAGAGACCTAGTAGAGAAGAATTTGAAAATGAAAATAAAATGAAAATCCAGAAATCCAGGGGTAGACCCAAACAATGTGGAAAGATGTAGTGCTGAAGGAAATGGCAGGTATCCGAGGACGATGTCGAGGACAGAGCGAAGTGGAGAGGAAAGATCAGGAAAGCTGACCCCACCGCCGTGTGGGATTAATAATAGCTAGGAAGAGAGAGAGAGAGAGAGAGAGAGTGACCTGTGGGCGTCCGCACGATGAGCGACATGCGCTTTCGCGCGGAGGTGAACTCGATGACGTTGAGCACCTGGAAGGTGCGCGGCTCGCCGGCCGCGTCGATGGTGACGGTGGTGGGCGTGCGCTGCGTGAACACGTACCCGTACTGCGCGCCGCCGCGCACCAGCGCGCGCTCGTCTGGACAACACAACACATTATGGATTTCATTATTTGACTTTCTCAGATGACCAATTCGGGTGTTATAAATTTGACCGCTGTGTGTCTGGCTGCCTGTGGCTTAAAAGTTTGAACCGATTTGGATGCGGTTTTTTTTATTTGAAAGCAGCGGTTTCGAGCAGTGGTTCTTAGCTAGGCTGCATGAAAATCGGTTGGGCCTATTAAGAGATATCAGCTCTGAAAGACAGGGTCACTATTATCCTAGTAAGGCCCAGTGTGCAATAGGATGTACGTACATTACCAAGGCAATTTAATTTGAACTGTATTGCAATGACCATAAAGTTTATTTTCCTTTCTTCATAAATTGAAAATGTCATTTTCGAATAAACGTAATTGGACTTTATTGCCTTGATGGTAAATTCAAAGTCCCACTGACAAAAAACTGAGTGTTAGTAGTATGGTGGGCCTTACGAGGATAAATCAGGGGCTTTTATCTATCTGACAGTTATCCAAGAGTTGAAACTATTCTGGCACAGTACCTGGTGACGCGGCGTGGTACTCGATCCTCCCGGACGGTTGGGTCTCCGGGATGACGGTGTGGCAGATGGCCAGCATGGTCAGGAACTCCTTGATGACGTCGCTGGTCGGGTGGTTCTTCTGTATGTTCAGGAAGAGAGGCGTCTGCGTGTAATCCTGGTCCGGTTCTATCCGGTTGTATATTATCTGCGGAATAAAATGTTTATTTATTTATCACAGCACCAAATAATGTTGTTTTGTAACGTTTTTTGGCCTGTTCCAGCCGATTTACTGAATAAATGAATTCAAGCGGTTTTTCTTGCGACCTGTTTCTAAAAACTTGAACTATTGTAACTTTTTTAGAATTCCTGACTGTTCTGGTTATTTCCGCCGAAACTTAATTTTTACCTTCTATAGAGTATGTAACGTTAACGTATCTTCATGAAGAAAATGTCTATGGGAATTGGTGTCAGCGCCCTGTGTACTAAAATTTTCGTATCTAGTAGTAAATGGTAAAAAATAATGTATGAAATATGAGTCTGTTAGAGGGGATCGTGCTACGGATAGACCGTATGATTGAAATGATCATGCTCGAGCTGGAAACTTGAAACTCTCCATAAACTGGTTCTCTCTTACCTCGGCAATGGAGCACTTGTGGAACTCCATGAGGTTGGCGGTGAGCGTGCCGGTCTTGTCGCTGAACACGTACTGCACCACGCCCAGCACCTACAGGCGAGCCGTCACCTGCCCAGCAGGCCTCTCTTACCTCGGCAATGGAGCACTTGTGGAACTCCATGATGTTGGCGGTGAGCGTGCCGGTCTTGTCGCTGAACACGTACTGCACCATGCCCAGCACCTACAGGCTAGCCGTCACCTGCCCAGCAGGCCTCTCTTACCTCGGCAATGGAGCACTTGTGGAACTCCATGATGTTGGCGGTGAGCGTGCCGGTCTTGTCGCTGAACACGTACTGCACCATGCCCAGCACCTACAGGCTAGCCGTCACCTGCCCAGCAGGCCTCTCTTACCTCGGCAATGGAGCACTTGTGGAACTCCATGATGTTGGCGGTAAGCGTGCCGGTCTTGTCGCTGAACACGTACTGCACCATACCCAGCACCTACAGGCTAGCCGTCACCTGCCCAGCCGGCCTCTCTTACCTCGGCAATGGAGCACTTGTGGAACTCCATGATGTTGGCGGTGAGCGTGCCGGTCTTGTCGCTGAACACGTACTGCACCATGCCCAGCACGTACAGGCTAGCCGTCACCTGCCCTGCAGGCCTCTCTTACCTCGGCAATGGAGCACTTGTGGAACTCCATGATGTTGGCGGTGAGCGTGCCGGTCTTGTCGCTGAACACGTACTGCACCATGCCGAGCTCCTCGTTCAGGTTGGAGGTGCGCGCCTGCGCCGGCGTGTCCGACGCCTCGTGATACATCTCGCCGTCCATCGCTATGAACTTTGCCTAAAACATTTAAATAAACATATAACTAGTCTGTGATTACTTAAGTGCTTCGGCTTTGTATTTCTATCTCACTCGCTATCAATAAAAGCGTATGAGAGCGAGTGAGAGGAGTACAAACCCGAAGCACTGTACGAAGATAGTCAATTGAAAAGGATTCACATAAAAAAAATCGGTTTGGAGATTTAGACTAGGTAGGTACGTTTAAAATAATGGTATTTACACAACCGCTCTTGTGAATTGACCTAAACCGGATCCAAGAGCTTATAAAACTGAAATGTTTTTAACCTAACCTTTGGGAGAATTTAAAATATTTTAGCTTCAAGATGTTTTTTTTTAATTATAACCAATATCTAAATAAAAAAAATGGACTTAATTTTCTTAAAGTTTTTGGTTCCAAAGTAACGTAAAATGCCCTTTAAAAAAAACAGAGATTTTATTTATTAATTATTAGGAAGTGGTTAAAAAATGTACTTACTTGTAGAAACCTAACTATTTCTGCTGTCACTTGTAACGATATAGGTATAAGATTGTTGTACAATATTAAAAACGTCAAAAAGTTAAATCCGAAGTTTACATTATGCGCATCTGAAACAAAATAAAAGTTAATGTTTTACTAGATGTTTCCGTGCCCACTTCGTTGGGCAATAAACATTTATTTTGGGTTAATATATAGCCTATGACACTCACACATAGCGTGGCTCTCTATTGGTAAAAGAATTCTCAAAATCGGTTCAGTAGATCCAGAGATTACCTCTTTATAATATTAGTATAGGTAGTATAGAAGTATAGATAAGATTTTAGTCAAGGCGAGTTTATTTTTTGTAGGATTTAGGCAATGGACATTGTTGGAGACAGGTGCTTTCCCTGGAGACCCCGAAGTCTTTAGGTCTGGAGTTGAAAGTTAGACGGAGCGCGGAGACTTCGTTAGGGTGATTATAGAGCAGAATAAGTTACGCTATCTGACAATAGTAGCTTTCTTCTAGGCGCTAGTGCCACACTAAGACCATTTTCTACTAGCTTCATATCCCACAATTTTAGAGGCCAGGTGATACTGCAATACCACGTAGTGAAAAAAAAAAAAGGTGCAAAATACACATTAGCAAGTAAGACAGTAAGGTAAAAACTTGGCTGGACACGCTGCCGCGTGTCTAGATTTTCTCTCAGTGCGTTTGGGGTTTAAACGACAAGCAATCCTGAGGAACCCTGTGTCATTAAAGGAGGCCTTAAGTGGCGTTGCGTGTACTGACCTTGCAGCGATATATACCAGTCGGTTTCGGCGCGGTGAAGCAGCCAGATCTCGTTGGCAGCGGCGCTGGTCACCGCCAGCAGCAGCAGGATCACGAACAGCATCAGGATCTGCGTGTTCGTCTGCTTGTCGATCGACGACCGCTTCAGGGGGGCTGCAGACAATCATTTACCACTCAGACGGACAAGATCGCGCGCTACGGCCCCGCGAGACAAAAACTCTAGTTTTTACATGTGTAATTATTTTTCATGTATTTGGACGAATTAGCTGTATTTTATGTCATTACATTAAGAAATAAGGGAACGGGACGTTTTGCGAAAGGAACGCTTTGCGAAGGGACATATTGCGAAAGGGACATATTGCGGAAGGGACGTTTTGCGAAAGGGACATTCTTCACAGGGAACGTAATTGTTGTGAAGGGCTGTTTTGCGATGGGGACATTTGTGAAAGGGACCTTTTGCGAAAGGGACAAAGGGACATTCTGCGAATGGGACATGTGGCTCGGACTGACCTTTGGTGGAGTTCTTCATGAGCTTGGTCTCATGTCCGGTGTAGACGATGACGGCGTGCACCCAGGCCGTGTTGCGCAGCATAGACCCTCGCAGTAGCATCTGCTCCAGGCCCAGAGGAATCGATCTGCGCAACAAACAGCTTAATGGGTTAGTTGTTAACAGAAAAAACGACGTGTGTTTTTGGGATTAGTACGTTTTGCGTTGTAAAATAGAAAGGGAAATGTGTAGTGAAAAGTTAGTTATGGATATAAATCGGCTGGCTATCGCTGTCACATTTTGCACTAGCAACTGACAGTATATTTGTAACTCGAGTTTCATAGAAAAACGAAGATTGCCGATCGCTAATTAGAAACTGGTTTTGGTTCAGGAAATATACCTACTCTGAATAGAAATTGTCCTAAATTGGTGATATTTCAGAGATCATTTCATACTTCCCCTTCACGGGTGGTCGTTCACCTCTCTCATATAAAAAACGCCAATTAGCTCACCCAACGAAGACCAAAACCTTCCAAATAGGGGAAATAATTCGAGTAATAGCGAATCTTGGCACAGTTGTAGGGAATGATGTTTTAAACAACATACGGAGTGAAGTTATCGGCTGAGTAGGCTAAATGGTAGAGCAGTCAGACTTACTTCGAGGAAGCTTTCAGCATCCCATTGAACTCGTACAGATGGCGGTTGGGCGGCTCGCACGTGATGGTCCCTCGGAAACTACCCAGCGCGCTGACCGTCAGCAGGACGTCCGCCGTCTCAGGCTTGGCCTGCCGGATCTTCAGGTTGGTCTCGCCGTCGAGGTTCGACGTCTCGATGAAAGAGATGCCTTGGGGTTCACTGTGGGTGGTCACGTTTAAATAAGGGGTTCTTCAATTTAAACACAAATTCAATCAAATGGTCGTTAAATTCTACCTGCTAAATTTACAAACGCTAGATGCGTTTTATATTTCATTGTTTTATGACCTAATCCAAATGCATTAAGTAATTGCTTGTATTCGTCTAGTGTCGGTCAACCAATGCGAGTATAGTCCACACGAGAATTTGACAAAGCAGAAACGAAGACCCTACATTTTAAATTCATTGCGTAGAGTACCTATTAAATAGAATTTTCATAGGACACGCCGTAACAGCCGTGTGTTGCGCAGATAGTGGGCACTTTAATAAGAGTGTAATTATTATACAACCACTTATTTAATCATATCTCACCTAGAAGCGAGCAGCACGAGGTCAGCCGGGAAGAACTGGTTGTTGAGTACCTTGACGATGTCGCCCACAACCAGCTCCGACCAGCGGAGCATCACCCAGTGCTTGTCGCGTAGCACCTCCGCGCGGCGGTTGTTGAGCTCATCGTCTGCTCGGTGACGTTTCTGCAACGCATACAACTTGAATAACACTAGAACGAAACATCATGTAAATGTCATATAGGCATACGAATTAAGACCAAGACAGATGAAGACACTTGGTTAAACTGCAATGTAAATTTGCAGTATTCGGTTTAGTAGAAGAGCATCATGATTCATGGTTAACTGTAAAGTAGCAGTTGAAGTAGCATCGGAAATTCTCAGTCATCCACCTAGCTGTTCATGGTCGTACTTACGTAGTCTTCAACGAACTCCTTGATTGCGGAGACGGAGAGGATGAAAAAGAGCGGTGTGAGCGTGGTCCAGCGGCCCGTGGGCGACACGTCGGGGATCTGCTGCAGCAGCGCGATCAGCAGGAAGAAGCAGTTGGAGTACCGCCGGAACTGCTCGAACAGGAACAGTGGCAGGAACGACGCAAAGCTGCAAATTAAAGGTATACTTGAGCCTTTGGGAGACTTGATGGTTGACGCCGGTTAGATGTTAAGCGTGACGCAACGCTAGCATCGAGCCAGCGTCGAGTTCGCTATGCAACAAAGGTTTTTATAATCCAGCATTTGGGAGTTTTCACTAAAACGTGTATCCCAATTAAGGACTAAAACTTTTACTTTGTCAGTTTTGTGACGAAAATTAATGGGGTACACGTTTTAGTGAAAATGCCTATTTAGGTATAATAACCGTGATCAAAATAAGTAATTTCTAAATCTTTCTATATAGTGTGGTAATTTCTCAGTCATTAATTAGTGGGATAGTTATAGTTTGTTTTTAAATGGCGCAAATGGGCGCAATGCCATGATAGATGCTATACCGCGAAATGGCAAAAGTCATCTTAAATTTGGTTCGTGGTTAGTTTTCGAAGAGCTGCGTCGACTTTGAAAGCTAATAACAGCTAGGTATATAATAAATATTTCCCACTTTGTAGCCTGCCAGCTGTGCGTGTCATGGCAAAACCGATCCGCTATACATTCAGCCGTGACATCAGATACCCTGGCAGCCGGCCAGCGGCATATTTGTCGCGCGCGTAAACAGCGCCAGGCAAATCATAGGCTTTGTTTACTGAATGGGCGATAAAAAATCTAAAATCGATCAGCGCAGCAACACATCTATAAACTATCCGATTCTAAGGGTGGTACAGCCGAGTCTCTTGGCGTAGTGAGGGGGATGGCGTATTGACATATTTTAGACGTGCGGAGTATACAGGTTGAGTAGGCACTAGGTGATTTAGGTCGACTAGTCAACAGCCTAGATACTGCCTAGTTGGTAGTGACCCTACCTACAAAGCTAAGGATTTCGGTATTAGCCCCTAATATCAGGCAAATATTTGTGTCTTGATAACGAATGTTTTTTTTTAATAATAAATAAATATCAGGGGACAATGTCACACCAATTGACCGAGTCCCAAACTAAGCTCTAGGCTTATAGTATGGGTACTAGACAACGATATACATACTTAAATAGAGAAATATATACTTAAATACATAGAAAACATCCATGACTCGGGAACAAATATTCGCGCTCATCACACAAATATCTGCCCTTACCGGGATTTGAACCCAGGACCGCTAGCTTCGTAGGCAGGGTCACTACCAACTAGGCCAGCGCGTCGTCGTTTTAATCCAAACAAATTATTATAAATGTGAAAGTACGTATGTTTGTTTGTTACGCTTTCACGCGTTAACCTTTCACCCCGGCGTAGGATACTTTTTATCCCGTAATTATGACTCTTCGGAAGTATATTATATAGTTGTACCTCATAATGCAAGTCTGGAGCTTAGTTTTGGTCTAGTATCATTTGTGTATAAATTGTCTCCAGCTACTTGTTTATTTATGCTGTTCAGTAAGGCTCTCCGGCATTATGCTAATGCGGCGATAAACTCTTGTTCACAGTTCAATGGGTCACGCAATGTAATGCAAGGGACATTGACTTTAACTTGAGGGGGCAGTAACTTCACGACAGTGTTCTCAGACGACCTTTATTATACGTATAACTTTCACTTGTTTACGACGATTATACTAGTACCTTGTCCCTTTAATCGCTGTGATAATTCGTAAATGGCCGTTTGAACATGACGTTAAATAGACAAGGTACTAAAGTGTATGCATATCTATGAACTCGACTAAACAGTGCGATAGCTCTTAGAAGTTGCTTCGGGTTTGTACTTGTCTCTCACTCGCTCTCATACACTCTTATTAAGAGTGAGTGAGAGAGAACTACAAACCCGAAGCACCTTAAAGGCTCAGCCACACCGCTTGCGTGACGTGCGCGTGCACGCTTTTCACTGCGTTGTATAGTATCAATTCTCATTACGATATGTCACTATACAATGCAGTGGAAAGCGAACGCGCACGTGCACGTGCACGTCACGCAAGCGGTCTGGCTGGGCCTTTAATTGCTCACAGACTCTATCTGTGTATGTGTGTGTATGGTGGTGAAATCGTAGCGCTCAAACGCACGGGCCGATTCGGACGCAGTATCTTTTAAAATTAAGCTAGTTTGATTCGGATGATTCTTAGCTAGGTTTCATTAAAAGCGGATTAAGAGATTTCAGCTCTCAAAAAAGGGATCATTGTGTGAGGGGTTTTAATCTTTAAAATTGTTATATTCTGAATCATTTGTTGAAGGTCGCTACCAATAAACCCAAAGTGTTATATTTACCTACTAGCTGTTCCCGTGCCCCCTTCTTTGGGCCATAATAAACGTGTTTTTTTTTTGGGTTAATATTTAGCCTATGACACTCACAAATAGCGTGGCTCTCTATTGGTAAAATAATTTTCAAAATCGGTTCAGTAGATCCAGAGATTACCCCCTACAACGCCACAAACTTTACCTCTTTATAATATTTATATTTACCTACTTATAACCCGTAAACGTAAAGGTACGAAGATACATTAAACCCCGGCGCAGCTTAATAGCAGTGCTGTTTGTAATTAAAATCTAGATCTAGAGTGGATGTGGGGCAAGGTCTGCTGAAATATAGCGCTTACCGCGATACTAAAAGCAATGAAGGTCAATTTGAAGGCGGAAAATGTAAAACAGCATTCCAACAAGACCGTTTTAAACTCAACAGGAAACGTGTGTTGTGCGTTTGAAGATTTTGTCTACCTGTCTTTCATCGCCTATAGAACTTGAATGGGGTGCCTGATTTTTAAGCGCTTTTTATTTGAAAGGATGTCTTTAAAAAAAAAATAAGAACCAGTCAAAAGTTTTCAACTACGCGGGTAAAATAAATCATGTCGGCATGTTTTTTTATCAACATATGAACTAAATAAAAAACCTTAATAATAATTCGGACTTGCTGTAATTCTGTTGCAGTATTCTCCGTGCATCGGTCATTGTTTATAGAATTTGCCTGTTATACATAAATCCTGTTGAGACTTGATCTTCTCTTGACTCTTAGGACAAGGTGCGAATGAATACCTAGGAATTGATGCGATAGAACAACAGACACGTCCGACCTTACCGTACGTAGACGCTGATTTGTCAGGAAGAGCGCCTTCTCCAAAGACCGCAACTCATTAATTACCTGTACTTGGCGGTGGAGACGTTGTTGATGAGGAACTTCTGCGGCTGCGGCTGCCCGATGAAGATGACCCGGTTGTTAACCTCACCCTGCTCTCCGGTCGACAGCCCCGACGTCGTCGCCTCATCTTCATCTGCAGACAACATCAATTTTTATTATTTAGTAAAACGGCCGCGCGGTGTACTATGTAGCTGTTCACATAACTGATAGAAACAAAAACACCGAACTGCGTTTCAGATCCGTTATCACGGAATGTCAAGACCGCGAAGCTTTCGTCCAATCTGGAAATGTCTCCAGTATGCATTCGGAACGTTACACCAGAAAGAGGGTAGGTATTTGCCCTGCAGTAGGTACAAGTTGTACCGTACAACACTAAACCAGGGTTGTCCAAAAAAGTCAGGCTACCACTGCTTTTTCCTCAACTATTGACAAAATGATCAAAAAAAGTTGTCCATCAGTTTTGGAACAGTTGCCAAATCCTAAATTTTTAATACTTATGAAGTAACTGCCCTTTAAACGCTCCCAAAGAGTGTACGTACCTACTGAAAAGTTTGGTTCACATCCTAGAATGCATTCTATAAGTTTTTTATGATATAACTACAAAAATAATACAAACCAAATTTCAACGCCAGTAAACAGACTATACACGTAGTCAACGACACAAATGACATTGAAATCGTCTTGCAAAAAAGTTATAATAGAAAATCGTATCGATTGCCTTAACAAGACAATTTCGCAACCAATTGAGGAGCCCTACCCTTTGATTAGGGCATCTATTATGTATTACGGAAGACCAATTCGACGGAGGGAAATTGGTTACAAAGAACTTCATATATGGAAAGGTTGGATTAGTTTCACGAAATGCCCAACCCATAAGTTCAGGGGTATTATTATTTATTTTGGATTTTGAGACTAGTTGCCAGCACATTTACTACTAATAAAATAAACTGGAAAACTCACACATAATCTAATAGAATCAATCCATGCCTCAGGAACAAATACCTAATCACGCTCATCACACAAATCGAACCCGGGACGGCTTGCTTCGTAGGCAGGTTCACTACCAACCAACTAACCGTGTAGTCAAAAGAAAAAATACCAGTAGAAGAACAATAGTACGAAAAGAATCGATAAGAATCGATACGCGTCATCCGGCCCCGGCCTTGACCAGTTCCCTATTTAACCATTTATTGTAAACATTAAATTAATATTAGGTTTTCATTGTAACAAATCACTCTTCCATTTGTCACAGGTGTGAAAGTAAAACATTCCTTTGGCTAGTATCCAACCAGCCGGATAGTTTTATAACTTTAGCGTTCGAGGATCGCATCACATGAATGATTATTACATGTGTAAGACTCGAGTCAAGATTTTAAAAAGGGAATAGGTATGAAGTACTTACTATGAAGCATGTTTGTTATGTGAAAGAAACCGTCGTAGGGTTTTTTATGGAATGGAGAAGACAAACGCCACCTGAGGGCCCTGCAAAGATGCACTACGCTAAGTAACGTTTCTATTCGATTCGTTTTTAAACCAATCGCGTCACTGGGAGATGACGTGATACGAAAAGTCACGTGGTCTACCGGTGACGCGATTGGTTAAAAACGAATCGAATAGAAACGTTAGTTAGCGTAGTGCATCTTTGCAGGGCGCTCTGACGGGAAGTGGGATCTGGGACCCATAGACATTTGTATTCAAATGAAATCGCTAATTTAGAAAACATCCGATTTTTTAACATTCCAATTGCCTTTGTTTTAGAAGCAAGTGATTCAATTGCTTCAGTTCTGAACCGTATAGCGATCGACGTGTGTACGCTTTTATTTTTAAATGTAATAGCCTTGAATAGTTTTTCAGGATATTTTCGATTATCTTCGAAGTATTAATTCGCTGTAAACGGTGTTGTTATTTATATGCAATAGCTGTAGCAATGACATAAGTTTGACTCCCTTTAAATTGAAACAGGTCTGACACAATTATTGCAACTAATTAACAGATCCATTTTCGGCGAGCACTCGAGTGATGTATGACACATGATGATTCTATAACCTATTCATACATCATGTATTGTATGCGTCTAGGGACGCGCTGAGGCGTCAGACCGAGTCGTGTAGGTACAATAGAAACAATGCCGCGCGGAAAACAACTTTATCCGAGCGGGCTGCGTAGGAGGTGAGTAGGAGTACAGATTTATTTTATCAATGGGTGATACAAGCTTTTCTGAGATCTTTGTGATATAATGTATATTAATAGGAATGTATTTTAATGGTAAATACATACCTACCATAAAATTAAAAATAAATGTTTAAAAAAACAAAAACCCGCCTTCAAAAATGCAAAAAATAACTTCTTTTAAAATGGTAGGTCAGTCCAACTGAAGTCGGCGTCCCACAATATTTTAAACCACAAGCCGAATGCATTGCATTTTTGAAGGCGGGTTTTTGTTTTTTTAAACATTTATTTTATTTTATACTTTTTAGTGGTCCTATTTATGCTGTTACGTAGCTCCACTTCTAAATATTAATGAGAAACTATAGAACATTTCAAGCTCGCCGCAGACAACGCCGCGGGAATGTCATAGTCATATTTAAACCTAAATGTGCTTCGTCATAGTCGCTCAACTACCTTTATCGAAATATCTTATCGCCACCCTTGAAATAGGTACCGTTAAGGAGTTCCGGTGTCCATCTGTGGTCTTCATCATTTATTTATTTATTATTTATTTGGAAAACAAATTATCAGTTCCACTTCACCATATAGTACTTTTCAAAAGCAAATGCATGAGTTACAGTGAAAAATACCAAAATCGCTATAGGTGTGCCTATAATATTTGAGGAGTTCTCTTGATTTCTCCATGATCCCATCATCAGATCCTGACGTGGTGACAATGGGACCAACTAGAAAGTATACCCATTCGAAAAACGAAAAATTTTTTCAAATCGGTCCAGTGGTCTTCGAGTAATCGGGGAACATACATTAAAAAAAAAACCCGACGAATTGAGAACCTCCTCCTTTTTTTGAAGTCGGTTAAAAATATAAGCATACAGAAAACACAGCGTACTTAGGTTCCTATCTTCGTGACATTAGCCCCCCGTTTCACCATCCTGACAATAATAGGTGACAAGGGACAATTCGGCGCAGGTACATTGCAAAATTAACAAGTTTTTACATCACTGGGATTCATATCAGCTGCCCCATTTACACCAAATTGTCGTCTGTAATAGTCCAGAGAGTGAAATAGAGGGTGTCTAAAATTAGGCGATCATCACAGGTAGGTATGTTGAAATTGGTTGTAAGCAGAGGGCTTCTTTCCTAACGCAATCGCAATCGTTTTCATTTTGACAGTCCGAAGGCGAGTCTACATACAAAATGAAAACAATTGTTCCACTTTGAAGCCGATTGCAATTACGAGTGCATTAGGCAATAGCGACGCTGGTTACACTTACATTTTCACGACTAATTCACAGAGCATTTAAATGTTAAATATATTAACATGAATTAATGGAAGGTACTTATTGTTAAACGTCGAAGAGGTATGAATAGTATAAACAAATTATAATTCAAGGCCCAAGATGACTTCATAACAAACAGAATATGGAAAACTCATTAAATCATTCGTAATTAAAGATTAATAATTTCATCGACAAAAACCTTGTCATCGTTAACAAATATTACCATCAATTATTCTGCTGGGATGTAGAACTTATAATATATAATAAACATTTCCATCTGAAAAGATCTGGCGTCACCTTATAAGCTCTCTACTCAGAACTAGCTCTATAAGTACTTCAAAAGATGTCTGAAAATCTTGCAAAGCGTCTCCGACCGCCTCTTGCCCCCATTACATCACCAAGTGTATGTTAATGTTATACTAACTACCGCCGCTGAATTTTAATGTATTCCGCTTGTTTACAGTCCCTTATTCGATGAGTAACATTAGCTTTCTTAGTCTCTTTGAAGCATCGCAATGGCAGGTTTATTTTCAAAGTCATGATTGTCATGAACAATTTTAAAACACGCGACTTCACTCACAAATCTGACAATTTAGAATTGATGGCAAAAATCAAGTATAGGCACATTTCCGAAACAATTGGAATGAAATCTAGAATAAATTGGGAGATAGCTCTGAAACCTCGCCAAGTGTGACGTTGACGGAACAAATAAAAGAAATGGGACGCGGCGCTTTCATTACGACACTCTTCCGTCGAACTGCGGACAAATGCATTCAACTTGTGAAGAGATCGAATGGCATGGCGGTTTAATAAACTATTCTAGGTAATTCAGTGTTAAATGAGCAGAGACCGGTTATATATAATAGTTATACAGTACGATCAGCCTAGCTAGAAGATCTTGAGCACCTTTTCATGATAAAGATAATATAAATATAAAGAAGTAAAAGATGTCTACCAGCTCATCCCACCAGGAGAGGACGAAAACCTCTGACTTGGATAAATGTCAGTAAGTCAGTCAGTGCTATTTTACTAACTACTAAACTACTATTTAACTGAGTGTTAATATAATATTTACTACTATGTGTAAATAAAGGGTGCAATATCAGTTCGGAAACGTTTACAATTCGGGATATTATAGCAACCAATTCCAACCAGATATGAGCGTTCGCGGGAATCGGCCATTTTAGCCAAACGTTCTGGTCGCCAATTAACCATCGCGCAGAACGCTGATTGTGTTTATACTGTTTTAATTTCAGGATATGTTGTGTGTAACTAAATGTAAATTGATGGAAATGCCTTTTATTTATATTTATAAAAACTTGATCAATAAAGCCAAATTGTATCCGCCTCTCATTACAAGACGTGTGTGAGCAGTCGCAATTAATGTTACATCTCAGCATCAAGAACAAGGACCGTGACGCATGAGCGTTATAAATATTGTGCTGATTCAAAGTTGTGTTCTTTCCACTACACTCAAACACTGCATCCTCGACAATGATACTCTCGAGTGAAATACCTATAATCAATACCCTCAGCATGATAGGGCGTAGGGTAAACTGCTTTTGCATACGTAAATGTCGTGGGTTATATGCATCTTGCAATTAGTGTATTTTTTTTCTATTTTATGGCAAATAGAAGGCAATGCAGCACACAGGCAGCTATGGAACTAATGCCAGGTAGAAACTAGAGACCCATAGACATTTGCATTCTCAGAACTGCACTCGCAAGACTGCATTGGAGTTGCTAAGATGACATGCCTCTTTCACCCGTTTTTTTCGCCCACACCTGAACACAACACACTACAATGTGACCACCGCTTGGCGGTAGGGGTAAAAGATAAGATGGTGGTAGCGGTCATGTCGGACCCGGCACTTCTTGCGGCGCTTCTTCTCCGCAATGATGGTCTTGTCCGAAGCGCTAATAGATTCACTCCATATTAGTGACGTGTAAAAGAGCCCTCATGTGGCCAATTTACTGAATAAATATTTAGAATCTAGCACGAGGTTCTACCAGCATTACCCTGATTTGCATTAGATTTTATTGTATAATTATAACAAATTCAGTGAGTTGATGTTGCCCGTGTATTTGTAACCGACCTTTCAGCAATTAACGTGTAAATAGCCCGTTAATTAACGAAGCACCACGTACTAATAACATCTGCATAATGCCAGCTAATTGGTTTAATCAGTGTACTCCCGTCGAGCGGGTCCTGCCAACAACACGTTCACACCCGTTTCAGTCAGTACATTTTAGTTTTCATACCATTAGGTCGGGCGGACTGCGAGCCAAATGTCCTTTACAAACCGGTTCCAAAATTAGAAATTGTGTAATAAAAGTTGATGTCTATTCAAAGCGGAAAAAGACGGAGATGAAGAGTCAAAGTCAACTTATTTATTTACGGGCTAACGGCCAAACCCTATGTTCAAACCGCGGATAGATAAGCCTTACTACGGGTTAAAATTTGACATTTGCCCATACAAAATGTGTCAAATTTCAATCCGAAGTAAGCCTATCTATCCGCGGTTTGAATATTGGGTTCCGACATAACCCTATCCCCCTTACTTATAAAAGTGGAATAACCATGGAGTAGCTAAACCATGTTTTGTCCTTATCCGTCATTGTGACATTTGAATTTGACAGATAAGGACGTAACATGGTTTAGCTAATCCAAGGTTATTCCACGTTTATAAGTAAGGGGGTATATTTAAACCGCGGATAGATAGGCTTACCTCGGGTTAAAATTTGACATAAGCTCATACAAAATGTGTCAAATTTTAATCCGAAGTAAGCCTATCTATCCGCGGTTTGAATATAGGGTCCGGCCTTTAAAGAATAGCCAGACAACCCAAACTGGATGGAAATGATGAAACATGTAGTAAATCAACAAGAGCGGTAGTTACTTTTTTTAATTAAAATATTCGGAATCATGTCCACATTATTGCGAGTAATGACGGCCATTTCTCCGATCTCTGATAATAATATATATATTTAGTTTGTTTAGTTTTTTAGGGAGCATGCCTCAAGCGGGGGACAAGGGTTATTTTATTTATAGTTAGTATATTAAGACTTTTTGTATTATCTTACAATGAGGTTTATTAAATCAATAAACTTTTTACATGATTAATCTGACAGAAAGTAAAGTTTAGTTCTTCTATAAAAATATAGTTTTTTCTTAAACAATCATATCAAAAAAGTACGTATTAAAAAAAACCGCCTTCAAAAAGCAAAAAATAACTTCTTTAAAATGGTAGGTAAATAGGTCAGTCCAACTGAAGTCTGCTTTTGGTTAAAATATTGTTGGACGCCGACTTCAGTTGGACTGACCTATTTACCTACCATTTTAAAGAAGTTATTTTTTGCTTTTTGAAGGCGGTTTTTTTGTTTTTTTAAACATTTATTTTATTTTATACTTTTGAGTGATCCTATTTATGCTGTTACGTAGCTCCACTTCTAAATATTAATAAGAAACTATAGAACATTTCAAGCTCGCCGCAGACAACGCCGCGGGAATGTCATAGTCATATTTAAACCTAAATGTGCTTCGTCATAGTCGCTCAACTTCCTTTATCGAAATATCTTATCGCCACCCTTGAAATAGGTACCGTTAAGGAGTTCCGGTTGCCATCTGTGGTCTTCATCATCAGTTCCACTTCACCATATAGTACTTTTCAAAAGCAAATGCATGAGTTACAGTGAAAAATACCAAAATCGCTATAGGTGTGCCTATAATATTTGAGGAGTTCTCTTGATTTCTCCATGATCCCATCATCAGATCCTGACGTGGTGACAATGGGACCAACTAGAAAGTATACCCATTCGAACAACGAAAAAATTTTTCAAATCGGTCCAGTGGTCTTCGAGTAATCGGGGAACATACATAAAAAAAAAAAAAAACCCGACGAATTGAGAACCTCCTCCTTTTTTTGAAGTCGGTTAAAAACCCGACTAAATATTTTGCTGTTGTCGTCGCCGTTTTGTATTTAAATTAAAGAACCCAGTGACTAACGACACTAAAAAGAAACTAATGGCACCTCGTTAGTCGAAATCAGGCCATCCGTTCATCCTCTACAAGGGAACAAAGAACCATACATACATACATTTATACAGGGTGTAGAATTTAAATCGGTCAGTATGGGTAAGTCTGAAACTGTAAGACGAAGATCTTTTCCTAGGAGCCATGCCATCGATTTAACGATTTAAGTAACAAGGAAAACTGCATTAAGTAACAAAAAAAACTTGTACTCAGCTCGGGAATCGAACCCGGACGTTTTGTAAAATAAAACTTATTAATTTTAGACATCGTATTTCATAGTAGCATTTACTGCTTAAGACCTACACAATCGATATCTAAATAGAAATAGTGGCCTATTCCCAGTTGTCCACACCCTCGAAAATAGGTATATGTGGATAACTGGGAATTTTTATATATTCGTAATAAAACAGAGTAAATAGAGGAATAAAACAGAGTTTATGTAAATGCTTGTTAGATACTCTTAAATTTAAGAATATCTAACAAACATTCATTCATTTATGACTTTTTGTTTTTTCCTGAACCTAGCTATAATATAATATATAAACCAGATTTTAAGTAAACGTTTGTTAGGTACTCTTAAATGACTCTTTGTATTTTCCTGAACCTGGGTATAATATATAAATACGAATATATCTACTTAAGTACATTAATAAAAACTAACACAGATGAGTCAAATTAAAGAGTGTGGACAACTGGGAATAAAAATTCCCAGTTATCCACACTGTGGACAACTGGGAATGAAAATTCCCAGTTGTCCACACCTATTTTCGAGGATTTTTTTTCCCAGTTGTCCACAGTGTGGACAAAGGGGGTGTGGACAACTGGGAAAAACGTCCGGGTTCGATTCCCGAGCTGAGAACAAGTTTTTTTTTAAATGTTTGAATGCATTTTTCCTTGTTGCTAAAATCGATGACATGGTTCCTAAGAGCAGATCTTCGTATGTCTTATAGTTTCAGACTTTACCGTACTGACCGATTTAAATGTTACACTCAGTATACAAACATTACCCTCCTTCTTTCACAGTTGGGTAATAATATATGATCGGCAATATTACAGCCCTCAAGTCGAACTGCCAATATGATTAGGTGTTGCGCATGCGATGCGGCACGTGTGGTTTTATGATGCGGTATAAAGCCGGGTACTCATTAGCGAGCCGTAACCGTAACATGCGTGATACAGTATAAGGTTCTAGTGTGTACGCGTCTTACAGTTTAGGCTCACGACGTCGCCGGAACGCTTTCACCGAGCGTACTCATTTTGCGAGCTGTAACTGTAACCAAACAGATACAGTAACGAGGTTCTAGTGTGTTCTTGACGTCAACGAGCGCACTGCGAGCGCTCGCAGCACGTTTGCGAACCACGTAAACACTGTTTTTTGGTTGCAGTACATGCAACGGTTACGGTTACAGCTCGCTATTGAGTACCCGGCTTAAAACGAATATTGCAAATGCACTAAACGTAAGGTAGAGTCTTGTAATTGGCAACTACCTATCTGGTTATTGCAACTGACTTCCTCGTAAGGCTCACCATACTAAAAACAGGGCGTTTTTTGTGAGTGGGACTTTGAATCTACCATCAAGGCAATACGGTTCAATTATGTTTGATCTATAATGCCATTTTCAGTTTAGGAAGATAGGCAAGTAAACCTTATTCCCATTGTAACACAGTTCAAATTAAATTGCCTTGATTATGTACATTCTATAAATTCTATTGCAGACTGGGCCTTACGAGAATAATTATATTTGCAAATAACTCCCTCTAGGATCACTGCAGCACTGTTTTGAACAACGAGAGGCGTGATATTGTATTTCTTAGTATAGTAGAACAATATCACGCCTGTCGTTGTTCAAAACAGTGATCCTAGAGGGAGCTATTTAAGTCAGTTGCAATAACCAGCCTCCTATTTCACCATCCTGACAATGACAGGTTACAGGTGACATTTTTTTGTACATGCCGCAGCTGATATGAATCCCATTTTATGAGAAAGTTTGTCAAGACGGTGAAATATGGGGCAGTTAGTTGTAATTACAAGACTCCAATTTTAATTAAAAATCAACTCTAGACAAAATTCAATAAAGGTAGAATATTATTTGATTTAACTTGCCTTTTACGACGACATATTGACGACGTCGCCAAATGTTGACGGCCGAAAGTAAAAATGGATGAAACAGACGGCGAACTGACTGCGGCAAGTAATTTCGAGATATATGCATAATAAAGGAAAATTAATAGAAAATATATCGATAAGCTATTCGGATGTAAGTAGCTTATTGCGTAGGTACTGAATGCGATATGGTCATGAAATGACTCAGCCAGTGATGAAAATCCATTCGCACCAGCAAACATTATCGCAGCGTTGTTTCTGTCGCTGTATTCTAGGAAACATCGAAACTAAACGCATGTGAATTGACAGCTGAGCGCAAATTGTTGTTTGGGTTTTTATTTCAGTTTGCTGGAAAAGTGATTCTTTTTTTGTTGTGTTCGTTATTAAACACAACAAAAAAAGAATTATGGAATTTGGTGCAGTCGTTCGGGAGTTATGCGCATACTCACATACATTTCGGCAATTCATTTTTATTTATATAGATAAATGATTATTGAATATTTTTCACGTAAGTGTTATTTGATTGAAGTTCATTAAACAAAATACCTAAATTGGACGCAGAGCTGAACACTAATTTGTAAACCGATTTATTATCTACCAATACCTATGACCTCGGCAACGCCTACCGGAGGCATGCGGGTACTAGGTATTTTATGTTTAACCTCGTAAGGCCCAGTGTTCAATAGGATGTATATAATCAAGGCAATTTAATTTGAACTGTGTTGCAATAAGAATAAGGTTTATTTTCCTATGTTCACAAAATGAAAATGGCATTATCGAACAAACGTAATTGAACTTTATTGCCTTGATGGAAGATTCAAAGTCCCACTTACAAAAAACTTCCTGTTTGCAGTATGGTGGGGCTTACGAGGTTAGTAAAACGAAAAAAAAAACTCGAACAAGTAACAACTATCTAACTGACGATTTCTTACTTTAAGGCCATTTCGCAATGTCCAGATAACACTTTCAGTATTCCCAGCTTCTTAATAGCTTAGCGGCTGGCTATCGCTATCACGCTTGCACTCGCAACTGACAGTATATTTGTCACTCGTGTGTCATAGAAAAACGAAGATTGCCGATCGCTATTAAGAAACTACTAATACCTATGTAACATATACATGGACAACAAGACACTGCTCATACCTATCTGACACATACATTTTAGCAATAACTTTAACTGGCAGATGATATTTATCTGGAGATTGTGAAATGGGCCCTTACTCTGATTCCACTTTCCATCATAAGATTTTTTTTAATGTGCATGAAGACTCGCGAGCACGCAGACCGCATGATGGTTGGTGGGATCTGAGACCCTTAGACATATTATGAATTCTCAAAGCAACAACCCTAAGGGTCATTTCAGTCACAAGACATGTCAAAATTGACAGCTTTCTATGGGTTGACATTTACTTTGACGTCTCTCGAGATGGGCATCTTAGTCAAGACGAGTTTATTAATACGGCCATGAGACTCCAAATGCGTTGTCAACCCTAAAGACTAAGATAGAATGCATCTATGCTAGTAATTTCATCGGTTGTCTTACACCGGAACACTACCAAGCGAACACTGCTACTTGGCGGTAGGTTAAAGGATAACATGGTGGTAGCGATCCGAATGAATCCTGCGCAAGGCCCGACCACCACTTAATTAAGTTAATAACAATAAACTTTTACCCTTTTATTCATAAACGCACAATAGTTAAAATGTGCTTGAAGTATACTCTGTCCTTATCTGTCATTATGACATTTGAATTGGGCAGAAAGGAACAATGAATGTTTTAACTAAAATATATAGGTTTTCAGTTTAGTTCCTAGGTACCTATTAACGCTTGAAACTTATAGGTTATTCTGAAAACAGCTCATTTTGAAGCAACCTTGCAACTTGCGAGCAAGAACATCGCTCGCCAAAAAAGGGGCGCAAGCCATCCAAGGCCGAACAGCTGCATAGCGGCCAGATAAGGATCCCACGGCTAGCACAGGTTACTTTTAACCGCTCATACATCACATTTATTCGTAAATTGGCCCCATCACGGCTCTTACCACGTCAATGTGGATTTAATCTATTAGCGCTTGGCACAACACCATCATTGCTGAGAACTGATAAGCGACGCAAGAAAGTAAAGCAGTAAGTAATTTTTAAAAACTCCAATATGCAATCATGTCATAATCATCGACATAATCATGAAGACAAAAAATACGGGCAGTCTTTAAAGCCATGGTTTGGCCTGTCGTCCCCTGCCTAGAGTCAAAATGGGTGCGGTAATCCGAATGCGGATTTTTTCATTTCAATGTTTGCATTCCGGTGGTTTTTAGCTAAATTTATAAAAAACGGTTCACCTTTTACCCAGGTTCTGGACCCGATTCTACAGTGGCCTCTAAACTTCCTAATTTTATTTAGGTGTCGCTAAAACACCTTGCTATTCTATGAGCAGCGGTGATAATCAAATGACAGCGCTAATTTGAATCTGACGCTTCTTATTTTAGGCGGTCTTATTCAATATTATATTGACATACTAGAATAGCACTTTTTAAATCTGCCGTCTAAACTAAGTGTAAAAATTAGACAATTTAGTTTTAGGCTATTTAAGCGATGTGCACGTAGAATCGGGTCCTCTATCTATTTATAGTTTCTTTAATTCATAGTTATTTACACTACGACGAAGCATGTTGCTGATGATTCTTGATACATATTTGATAAAGTAATAAATTGATTAATTTTCTGGTTTACACTAGTGCGTCTCTTTCATTGTGCATTAGTTAGAGGTAGACGTACTGCAGATCAACTTATGCTAGCCCCCTTGGAGCGTTGCAAAGTGGTCTAACCACTTACGAACGCGACCTTGGTGGACCTTACAGGGGCTTTATGAGGTCCAGATCGACGTGGGCTATAAGGTGTACAGCTACAGTAGACATTGTGGTGCAAGATGCATTTGCATCACGGATTAGCATTCACTCTTAAATGTCATAAGATTGACGCAATTTGCAGGAATCTTACATAATTATTTGATTTTGAAGAACATTAATGTTGAAAAGTGCTTCAAATATGCATTAGTTCAGTATGTTATTTTGGACTAAACGTTCCAATTAATATTTGCCTCCAACATGGCTTTACTCATCAAAAACGAACAGCATCCGTTAGTGTAAACGCCCTGGTAAGGAAATGATCAAGGAAATACAACAGTGCGGAACAGCACATCCTAATAATGATCTACATATTCGCATTCGGAAACTACTCCGACCTTATTACGACGTTTCTCTTGAGAGCACACGAGCGAACACGACATATTAAATGCTAGCTCTTTGCTGCTTGCTTCAAACACTCAAAGAACCATGTGATTCCGCACTGGAAAATGGCAACGTAATAATTAGAGAGAATATTAGACTGTAATAACTTACAGCTTTCTGCACGTACACCGCATCACAATTGTTGAATTATCACAGACATGCAAGGATAAAATTTGTTTTCGGAATGAATCTAAATATATACCTAAAAGAAGAAACTCTGGGTGACATATCAATCAACGCACAGCCCAAACCGCTGGGTCTATAGATTCCAAATTTGGCACGTAAGTAACCTATGAGGCCTAGGGGTGCACTAAGAAAGGATTTTTGGAAATTCATATCCTAAGGGATTAAAATGGGGGGGGGGGAGTAGCGGGAAACTAATTCTACGCGTACGTCGCGGGCTCCTAACACATACATATTTTTTTTTTTAAATAACATGGCTTTGCTCTTGAAAATCTAATCAAGAATAAATTTTAGCGTAATAGCTGATTTACATTGGGCCAGCAAAAGCATGTCAGTAGAAGTACATTGCGTCGTTACAATAGCTCTCGCTTCAAACGTGAAAACCAACTCGTCAATGTACTGCTACTGGCATGCTTTTACTGGCCCAATGTAAATCAGCCATCACTCTGGCTTAGACTCTGGGTCCTTTTTGCTTTTTGGTCCACTGATGGAAATTTTCTTTTAATCGTTTGCCAAACGTTCTCTGAGGCTCTATTCTACTCGTTTAAACGTAATTGCTCTTGTCATTGACGATGAAGCGCCATCATATATCTCACTGCATGCTAGCACTGCGATAGAGAACCTCTCACGCGAATGTTAATCTAAAAATCAATCATCCATCACCCGAAGTCGACCTACATCCATACAAAGGACGCCCAATTGGACAAAACCATTAAACGCTGACACTAGTTGATCCTAGTCAAATTAATACGCAATTGACGTATACGTCAAAGACTTATCACCACGTCCTAAAGTTCAATATTGCCTGACCAAATACGTCTTTACGTGGCTGTGCACTGGCAAGCAAGGAAATTATATCGGATGAATGCAATTGCAATTCCGATGTGGGATTATCTCAACATGGTATTATGAAACTTGAGTCGACCGCGAAGAGTTCAAATTAATTGGAACTTGGAGGCTAGGATATTGGATACGACCGCAGCCGCGGGCTTCCCAGGCTGTAAGGAGAGATGAATTGTGAATTATGGGCAAAAGGAAAGGCAATATCGAATAATTGCTTTCTCTCGCTCGTTATGCCGCGTTTGCTTTGGTCTCGGCTCTGAATACAAATAAACAAACAATGGTGCCCTATCTCTTTGACTTTTTGATGTAAAGTCAGGTCAACTATTACAAAATCCGTCATGCTTAAATTTTCTACTTGTATTTTGCCCCAGTCTTAATTTTATAAAGTCTACTCGCTTCAAAACGGAGCTTTTCCTATGTGTAATTTCATTAAAATACGCTACGTATCCGCAGAGTTCCGTAGAGCCTGTGGAATTAGTTTTTAAAGTGGAAAAACAAGCGATACAATATAAATACAAGATGATCATTTTTGATTAACATCACGAAAGTGGAAAAATGCGACTGGAAATTTTGCTACGCGGAAATAACGAGTTAGAGGGACTTAAGATCAATCATTTCGCGCCGACACCTAATTTAGGCAAGCGTGAGCTCTGCTAGACGGGCAGATTCCAGTTTTGACCGCTGGTTTCTCGAGATTGGTGGTATTTGTGCGGCTGTTCTACCCCTAGGGACCCTTGGTCTCAAGACAAAGAGCGGTAGGATCTTAAGAAGGGTCGCGACCATCTTTTTACCACCTAACCATATCGCCAATATGATTAGTCTGTACAAGAAGAAGGATCCTGCTTTTTAGGGTTGGAAACGCATTTGAGAATTGTAAATGTACCTACACTAGGGTATATGTATATTAGGGTATATAGGGTATATGTATATTAAGGTATAAAGGGTATATGTATATTGGGGTTTCAAACCGACTTTATAAACAGGTGGCCTGTGGCTCGGTTGCGTTCACCACGCCATTAAAAACAAGGAGCCATCTACGCTCTACTGCTGATACAGGGCGACCGCGGAGTCGTGATCCTACCTTAATTTTCCAACACTGTAAATGTTTTTTTTGAGATTCTATTACTATAGTGGTTTGCGAAACAATTAAAGTTATCATTTTCATTAAAATAATATTATATTTCCCTAATTAATACTAAAATTATGGTCACCTAAAATGTTTATGTTAAAACCTATTTGAAAATCAACTTATGAGACGAGTAAGAAATTGTGTATGTAGGGTGGCCATGATCCTGAATAAAAATATTTCATTTAATGTTTATTTAAATAAAAAACAAAGTGACTGTCTTAACGCTTCTAAATCTATTAGGTAATGTTCCTAATGGTGTAGTGAGGTTTAGATTACTTTGTTGCTACACGACCTCGCAGTCGCCCTGTATTTGTTGACATGGACCAAATAAACTGCGTTTATTACAATATCCCGTACAAAACAAGACAAGGCTCTGTTTAATGATATTTAAAATAAAATATCATTGGCTCTGTTTACATAATCCGCGATCATCGTCATTACGTCCGCCGATAGGTGTCAGCTAGACATAACTCTTTATAGTCTTAAAATAACAAATAATAAACTGCAGATGACTCCGCGAAGTTAAAACAATATAAGAATACAGTTAGGTACTATTAAAATGTATGTATGTATGTGGGAAACAAATTTGTAGTATCATTGTAACTAGCGGTCCTGGGTTTGGCGGGATTAAGGCAAAGGACAATGGGCATTTTGGTACCCGCTCCAATAGCTATAATGGTAGTGTCAGTGAATAGGTCATACCAATAGGAACAACGTTTACTATGGTGGTTTGTCTCAAATCCCTGTCCATTCGGAGATATTCATATACGAACATGACACCTTTCCTTAAAAATACAACTCAAGCAAAAGTGTGTAACGAAAATCAACTTATGTTGTCATTTTTCTAATGAAAAATCCATTTTTATTTATGAAGTGGAAATACTGAAGTGTACCCTTGATTAGTAATGTAATAGTAGGTAGTGCCTTGATTAGTAGTGTTGTTTCCTTTTATTTCATAATGGTATCCCTAAAGGAAATTGATTGATAACAAACGTATATTCAAAATAAAATAACTCAGTTCCGACAGCAAATAGGGATGAGCGATATTGTTATCTTTGGCCTACATAAAAATACCTTTCCAATGATATATAAATTATAATCAAGTACGAAGGTTTGGGGGGAAGGTTGGGGGAGGTCTGGGGGTTGTTTCGGCGTGGGATCCTGCCCGGGTCCTGTGGCCGAAGGGTTTGCGTGGTGTCAGATTTCAGCGTAGCGTTTTTCAGATTAGTCCGGGTACCGAAATATTTGTTCCTTAAACACGCTACGCGTACCACTTTTTCTATAAAACCCTTCGTGTCAATGATCACTTATTTATGCTGTTGACTGTACCCAGCCGATAAGTAAATCCGGCAGCTGTCATCGCAGTACAGTTTATTATAACCCATTCTTGGATTTGAGGTTATCTTGGTTCTGGAATGACAAGCTTCAGGATTGACTTCTTATCGGCCGGGCACTATAGGTCACTTTACGTGGGATTGTCCATTGATATTTCTTATCTACACTTATAAACAGGAAAGATTTGTATTTTTGTACGTTACGAAAAAACTTTAAAACTGCTTGACCGATTTCAAAAAATCTTTCACCACTAAAATGCTACATTATCCCTGAGTAACATAGGCTATATTTTATGTTTCTGCGCGAACGCGGTGGCGGGCAGCAGCTGTATTTAATATTTATATGCTGAACATTTAAACCGCTTTTAATAATGAACATTATGAATCGTGACGAATCGTGTCATAGTCGCCACTCGCTAGTCTGGTTCAGTTCATAAGCCGAGAGACAACTCGCCTAGGACTTAGTAAGCGTAACTTGCAAAACATTTCCAAGTGGCTCATATAAAACCATACAGTACAGAAGCACAACATTCCTTCTAAATGAATTAAATTCCGACATTGTCATATTAAAACAAGCAACAATTTAGCGGCAGCGGGCCAGGAATTGTGAGGGCTTATCAAAATGAGAAACGTCGCTTTGATGTGCGTGTCAGATTTATTTTGAAGCAAAGGGGCTAAATTTAACCGAGGATTGTTTTGCTTTAAATATTTTTGTTTGGCGGACATGTTTGGTAACTATTTAGGGAGGCCAATAGGTGGTGGTTTGCAGGTTAACACCATCTCATCTTTTAACCTACCGCGAAGCAGCAGCGTTCGCATTGTTATGTTCCGGGGATAAGACCACCGGTGAAATTACTATCATAGAGGCATCCCATCTTGGTCCTCAGGGTTGACAACGCACTTGCAGTTTTAGGATTGCAGTAGTCTTGAGAATGCAAATGTCTATGCGTTTCAAATCCTACCACTTACCATCAGTACCCTTACCATGAGTCACATTTACCGTACTCGCTAGCGAGTCGAATGCCCTGTTCCTCGCAGTCTATCACATTACTGTGAGGGATGGTAAGGGTACAGGTGGCCTGTTTGCTCGTTTAGATTCTGTTTGTCATAAAAAACACATGCCACCTGATTTTAAGTGGGCTCTAAAGTCTATAGACATGAACTTGCTCTGAATCCTTGAAGCCGCTTGTTAAAGTATGACATATCCATCCGTCAGAAAATATTGAAACTTCTCTATTGATGCTTGCCTCGCCGTTATAATAACTCTTTTATTAACAATAACCATGACATGTTTCCTTGCAGAACAATGCTAGATATTTTATAATCAAAGTTTATTATAGTAAGTACATATATTTTATAGCACCAAAAAAAGTCAATGCCAGTACTGTTGAGTTGACATATTCGGGGAAGGGGTTTGTTGTTTAAGTTATAAATAAACGACAAACATCGGGTTTTTAGTTTTATTAGGTACCTAACTTTCTATTCGCGGCTTCGTGAACTTAACTACCTACATTTTATGACACAAATTTAATTGAACTTTCCTGAAATATGACTTCATGGATCAGTATTCTTCAGGAAGTTGCGAATTCGTGGCTCTATTCCATTTCTTGCTTGTATTCTTACTTTAGCAAGGCTTGGAAAAGTCGTCAATTTGAGAAGTCGTCAATTCAAGAAGTCGTCATTTCGAGAAGTCGTCAATTCGAGAAGTCGTCAATTCGAGAAGTCGTCAATTCGAGAAGTCGTCAATTCGAGAAGTCGTCAATTCGAGAAGTCGTCAATTCGAGAAGTCGTCAATTCAAGAAGTCGTCATTTCGAGAAGTAGTCAATTCGAGAAGTCGTCAATTCGAGAAGTCGTCAATGACAGCTGAAAGGGTCTTGAACACTTCTCAGTGATAATTTAACAAGCTTGTGAATGGCTGACTTAAAGAGTATAGTCCATTGCTCGATGGAGCCGCCAGTCCGCCACTGATCGAATCATATGGACAATGGCTGCACAATTCTCTGAACGTGTCGGCTTCCACCTTGTTCTTTCGCTATAGTGTGGGACTACAGTTTTAACCACAATAAGACGAAAGGGCACATTTTTCACAGCCAAAAACGTAGGTAGTTGCTATGATCTGACATGCACAGTAAAGGAAATTGATTGCTAGACCACTATGGACTATTTCAAAGTAACACTAAATAAAATCATAAGAAGTATGTTGCGTTTTGATTTATTACGTCACTTTGACATACCGTAAAATGGGGTGAATAGAATCCCAGGGGTGAATAGGGTGATCCTGAGTATTTTCTTTAAACTACCAAAAACTATGATTATTGTTTTTGATGCCCAAGGTTGCATTTACTTTTTCTGTTTTCGATAAATTAATTTTTAGACTGGCCACTCAAACAAGGTGAAACCATAGACAATTTAAAAGAAAAAGTCATTTAAACGCAACCATTCAAACTGTCATGTTTATAGTGGGCAATAAACTTCAAGAAATCGGTTTATTTATGAGGGTATATGTGTTTTTAGTTGTTGTGATGTACCAGGAATTTCATGAAGAACACGAAGAGACAAAAAGTAAGTAGAAATATTGTGTTTTTAAGGGTGTAATGTTGAAATAGTTTATATGCTTGTTTTTTTCATACTTTTGGGGTTATTCGGGTTACCTGAGGGGTCAATAAGGTAAGACCATGAGGTGAATAAGGTAACGAATGGGGGCAATAGAGTCATGGCAGGGGTCATTAGAATCAGTATAGGGGTGAATTGTTAGGGCTGCCAAAAGTATATTTTGCGAATATTTCGTCATTTAGCCATAATACGGTTAAGGGGTAGGTACCTGACATGTGTATGTGTTTGTTTGTTTGTTTGTCCGTCCGTCCGTCTGTCTGTCTGTCGGTTTGTTTGTTTGTTTGTTTGTTTGTTTGTTTGTTTGTTTGTTTGTTTGTTTGTCCGTCTGTCGGTTTGTTTGTTTGTTTGTTTGTTTGTTAATTTGTTTGTTTGTTTGTTTGTTTGTTTGTCCGCCGTCCGTCTGTCGGTTTGTTTGTTCGTTTAAGTGCGTGTGTGTGTGTGTGTGTGTGTGTGTGTGTGTGTGTGTGTGTGTGTGTGTGTGTGTGTGTGTGTGTCTTTGAATTTTGTTTTATTACTCCTTGCTGAAAGTTCCCATTTTTTCTTTCAATTAGGTGCCTATGTTTGTTTTTGAACTGTTTGTTTCTTCAGGTACCTATTTGATTACAAGATGCCCCGGACTTACAAGCCCAAACCTGGTTCAAAGACCTATAGAAAATATGATGATGTCGTTATACAGCAAGCCCTACAAGATTTAACTAGTGTGATAATTGTACCTACTGATTTTACGTTTTACTGTTTTTTAATCGTTTGTTAGTCCTTTACCTCAAAAGCATAAATTCCTTGTAGCGATTCACCGAATCGCATTTCACCTCGAACGTATATTTAATTATCGCGTTGTGTCTCGATCGTTTACTTTTTTAGTCGCTATAAGTTTTAGTCGCATTTCACCTCGATCGTGCATTTAACTATCGTGTTGTGTCTCAAACGTCATTTTTTTTAGTCGATATTAGTTTTTGTCGCATTTCACCTCGATCGTGCGATAAATTTTCGCTTTGTATCCTTATCGTCTAATTCAATATTAGACAATATCTTTAGTCGCAATGTACCTTTTTCGCTTTTTTTTGGCTTTTTTAGCCAGGTTTAGCTCCTAATTACAGAATTTTAGTGCGAACATCAATTAACGCGTCACATTAAATAGAGTTCCAAACAAACATCGATCGCGACGAAATGCGTCTAGGGTAAAATACTACACGAGAAATGAAATGCTACAAATTAATTATACTAATGTAAAAATCCACGGGAAAAATTGCTTCAAGTAAAAGATTCTATTGAAATTTTGTTCATTCGAGGTGAAATGCGATTCGGTGAATCGCTACAAGGAATTTATGCTTTTGAGGTAAAACACTAGATGTGTCTAACTAGATACATTAACTAGGTACTGAACTTGTTATAAATATTTTTAAATGTTATTAGCTAGATTTAAGTTCCTAATTAGTATTAATTATGCTAAATGAAAAATGCTAAAAAGTCTTAAGTACAAAAAATACAAATGTAACAGTTTTAATTACCTATATTGATTACCTACTAGGTACCTTTCAACTTGTCACAACTACTTATGGCTAATTTTGTTGGTTAATAAATATATAAATATTATGGCAGTATTTTTGACAACCCTGACCGAAAACCCGTTTCACCCCAGGTTTGATTCTATTGACCCCATCCTCGGGGTGACTCGGGTTTCGTAACATTTTTGCAGTTTTCTTGTTATTTTATAAAGAAAACGTAAAAATTGTCTATGATCGTTCAGAAGAATGAGTATCCGGACAAAGCACTATGCAGTTGGATTTTACAATTTTGGTCTTTAAGTGATTGAAATACGTCACCAAAGTCTAAAAACCACCCTATTCACCCCATTTTACGGTAGTCCAAAGTGGTCAAGGAATAATTTTCCTTTACTGTACCGAGTGTTCCGTGACTCTACGTTAGGGCTACTAAAGATTGAAGACTGCACAATTGGACATGCAATTTCGCGTGGACTCTTCCATCACCGAGGGTATAGCCAATTGTATAACGGAAGTTCCTATAGAGTTGCGTAAGGACGTGATAGAGCCACGCTACTTGTTGCTTATATGTTTACAGTTGCAATGCTCATGGATCGGCTCGACCCGCGGAGTTACTAACAATGATAATACCACAGACGCCTCAGCCATTCTTTTTTTTATGGCAAGGTTAAGTCACGCGAGCACGCAGAGCATTCTTTTGGAACTCTTTTTAAATGGGAAAGCTCTCAGTGCATGGTAATTCAACAAACCACATCATGGATTCATGTCTTATCAATACACCCCGTTATCTTGTCGTAGTAACATCTCAATTTTGTAGGGATTGAATGTTTTTTTATCGACCATCTCTATATCGATGTTTGTAGTTTATATTATTCAACAAAGCGATATATTTTTTGCCTTTTAAATCTCTGCTCAATTTCAATATTGCGTAGGTATTAAAACTTCTTCAATAAAAATAAGTAGATATCCTCATTAGTATCGTATCTCGTAGATGCAATAACCTTCTGAGGGCTCAGACAAGATACACTACGCTAACTAACGTTTCTATTCGATTCGTTTTTAAACCAATCGCGTCACTGGAAGATGACGTGATACGAAAAGTCACGTGGTCTACCAGTGACGCGATTGGTTTAAAAACGAATCGAATAGAAACGTTAGTTAGCGTAGTGCATCTTGTCTGAGCCCTCTGAAATGATTGTGAAAAACTAAGATAAACAGTTTTAACGAACACACGCGACTTTTATTCTCATTACTTTTTATCACATTTTCAGTAGTTATTGTCTTTGACTCAATGTCAGTGACATAAATATAACTTTAAGCACAATATCATCGACATTTAGATAGTCGATAAAATAAACATTCAATCCCTACAAAAAAACGACGTCATTGCGACAAGATAACGGGGTCTACTAATCAATGTCTGACCAAGAATTAGTCAGCAGCATACAGACAACAAGCCAGCCCGAGAAACAAATGCTTGTCTCGTGATTCTACACTTCATGCGTGCGCGCACTTGAGGAGCACACGTGCTAGCTGCTCGAGTCACGCATGCCCACAACCAAGCGGAAGCATCTATTTGTGGTGACCGGGGTGTAATTTTTTTGTTTGCCACAATTTGAAAACTTGTTTTTGCGTAATTACTACGACGATGATTGTCCATTTGTCTGTTTGGTATTTATCCCGGCTCCAGCTTGGTATTTGCCACAAACACTGCAGGACGCAACCATACGTTGGAGAGAAATGGAAATACATCGTACTCACTCTCTACTATTTTTCATTTAAGATGAGTCCTGTGACAGTTCATTTAAAAACGTATCCCACTTGTTTCTTTAACTTTACATAAATACTACATTGATACACACCTAGTGACGCAGTTCGGGAACTTAAATAATTAATCACCTATTTTTAAGTACCTCGCATGTGAGCATAGTAAGTGATTGAAATTACGAAATACGGCTGTCACAGGACTCATCTTAGATGAAAAAGAGTGTAACATATAGTTGGGTCCTGCAGTGTTTGCGGCATACACCAACCATGTCTACGGCTTTAGGTTTGAACGGTTGGTAAAGTGAGTTTTTCTTGCGACTTGAAATTAATTAAATTTACTGCAACATTTTAGCAAACTACACTTGCGAAGAAGAATAACGGGTCGATGACCACGTCATTGTTGTTCAAGAGAATGGAAAGTGACAAGGCCGCCTCTCTAGGGCAGGGGTGGCTAACCGGTCGGTCGCAGCTATTAATCCACTCGATCTTGGAATTTGAGGGAAAGCAAAGAAAAATACATACGTTTAATATAATAATAATTACCCGCCCCGCTTCGCTTCCGTTTATGTGAGTTTTCTGTAACTCTCGTACATGATCTAGAATTTAATATACATAAAAACCTACCTCTTGAATCACTATCGATTGGTGAAAACCGCATTAAAATCCCTTGCAAAGTTTGAAAGATGTAAGCGTTCGTACATACAGAGGGACATATTCGCACCTTCAGAACAATAGTGACCTAACCCGAAATTTTAAATTTCGAGTTAGGTCTCTATGATAATACATTTATGACTTGAAGTCTAAAAGCTGAAATTTTGAATTAAGTCTTTGTTCTTAAGGTGCGTATGGCGGGAAGCGAATTTGCTTTATACTAGGTATGTAAATTGTAAATTGTAAATTAATATGACATGTAAAGATAATAATGTTAATAGGAAATTATTTCCAATTTATTGCACCTACCTACTTTTTGATTTGTTTTACCTTAAGGTTGACTGGTAGATAATACCTACTTGTAGCATATACCGCCTTTTGTATACTATTTCATTTTTGTGCAATAAAGTATTTAAATAAATAAATGTTTACTTTCTCATAGGCGACAAATCGTAGTCGATCGAACAGAGTCTAGTCGGTAATCTACTGATCTTGGATCTCATCAAGTTGGCCCCCCTGCTAGGGCACGGTTGTGGGTTCAAAGTTTCAAACACAAATTATCGATATTAATGTAGGCTCTGAACCGAATCCAATATTCGCAATTCCGAGTAAATTATATCGTCAAAAACCATCCCAAATTTAAAAGGATTAAAACGTACCCATTGCTTGATCTGATCTTTGTGACCGTTCTGCGATTGTCGCGACTAGTCGACTGTAACGTTAACAAACGCAACCTCAACACAGTATTGTCACAGTACGAATCCAAGGTGAGCTGAAATTTGGGCCATCCACGATAGGGGCAATAAAGCCAGAAAGCTGGGACATAAGATCATCATAATTTACTTAAGTGCTTTGTTTTTGTCGGTGGAATAATTATCATTCTTTCCTATTCCGAGCCTTCTCTTTAACACGCTGATACGGCACGACGCCTACCTTTTCTTTTAATTGGTCTAGGTAACAAGGCCGGTTTTAGCACTACCAGCGCCCTGGGCGAGATTTCTATGACGCCCCCAATCTGCCATTCAGGGGCACGTTTTATAAAGCTACAAGCTACAATTTTACAGGTCTAAACCGGCAACACTGTTCAAATCGCTGGTCATCATTGGTCGAGGTTGTGTCAAATGGAAACTTGTAACCTGTAAATTGTAATTTGTAGCTTTATAAAACAGGCCCCAGACCCATACGAAAAAGGCAAGGGATAGAATGAATATCTGGCGCCCGGCGGTCGCCCACATACCATCAGTTTTATCTGCACAGTTTCAACTGTATAGTCGAACTGTTCAGTTAAAACGTATGTGTGTAGGCACTGCGAACTGTGCAGTTAAACTGACGATCTAAAGCGGGCTACATACCATCAGTTTTAACTGCACAGTTTCAACTGCACAGTCGAACTGTTCAATTAAAACGTATGTGTGTAGGCACTGTGAACTGTGCAGTTAAACAGACGATCTAAGAAATAACTAATCGAAATTTCATTAGATAAAACTGTACAGTTGAAACTGTGCAGTTAAAACTGATGGTATGTAGTAATGTAGCCCGCTTAAAACCGCTACTGCTGGGTAAGTTTTTCTTGGTCTCCCTCTTTTCTTTTTTCTCGTATTTTTCCTTCAATTATCATCCGAGAGATAAGATAGTCTCTAAAATTCCCCGTAAATCATAGAATTAGTCGAGATAATGTATCCGTGGAGCACCTGAAGAACAATGTCGCAATTAAATTTCAGTTACGTTGCATGGTGGTTATATCTACGTCTACCGTATCAGGCATGATGGTGACCATACAATGCAGGTATTTTGAAATACCCTCTTTTATTGTCAAAGTTGCTTTATATTTATAAAAAAACAGCGCCACAGACAGTTATAATCTATTTGTGTAAAAAAAAAATTAGAGCCGCCTCCAAGAATCGGCAAATGTGAAATAAATGGCAGGTGATGGAGGTAACTAAACATAAAACAACGCAAAATAAGCCAGTTTACATAAGTGTCAGGACTGTTACTACTATAAGTAGGTTAGCAAGTCGAGCGGCGAGAGAAACTGTGCACTAACATGTTTATCTACTCCGCGCGACGACGGGCTAGTGTCTTACTTGCTCCTCGACTCGCCGGGTTACTTGTAACTTATGAGTATGAGATCTTCAGTAAGTATAGGCCCGATTGCACGTAAATTTAACCTTAGTTTAGTAAGCTCAGGTTAATTATTGAAGAATGTCTGCTTCTCTCAATTTTAACTAATTAACATGTTAATCTGGGGTTAACCTAGGGTTAACATTTACGTGCAAGCCGGCCTTAGACAAGTTGCGAGAAGAATAAAGAATATGGCAACGCTTTTATAGAACTATACTTACTTATATAGGTAGGTAGGTACCTATTATGAAAACCAGGCCGATGGTCTGATGTGAAAGTGTTTTATTTATTTAGTCTTCACGGTCTTTGACAGGAAAAGTTCGTATTTACTTTGCTTTCTGAGTCAGCTCTAGTATTCATAAATAAGCTAAGAAAGCGAGACAAATATAAACTATACTAGGTAAGGTATATTATACACAAACATGTCTAGTCAAGTGTGATACTATGGGATAACGCAACATCTCAAAAATATTTTCCAATGCACCTTATTCTCGTGTAATGAGAACTTCGTAACATATTTATGAGAGGATTCTTTTGATATATATTTTTGCACTTGACTGTCCAAGGAACAAAAATAACTCTACATTAATTACTCTACATTAAATCATCACACATAATCCTTTAAACGTTATAGGCAGGGAGATAATGTTTAACGTTAAGGATAATTAACGTTACAATTATTAAGCGTTATGCTTTTCAATTTTTATGACTATCGATACTTATCATCATAAATAATATGGAAATCAATTTTTGACTTTCAAAATTCGATCTATTTAATTAGCAAAAAAATCTTCTCACTTGCGACATTAAAATTAAATAACGATTAGAAATCGATACAATTCCACTTCAGAGGGCCCTGCAAAGATGCACTACGCTAACTAACGTTTCTATTCGATTCGTTTTTAAACCAATCGCGTCACTGGTAGACCACGTGACTTTTCGCATCACGTCATCTCCCAGTGACGCGATGGGTTTAAAAACGAATCGAATAGAAACGTTAGTTAGCGTAGTGCATCTTTGCAGGGCCCTCAGAATCGACTTTCAAATTAACGCCTGAGCATCGATTTAAGTACTACTACGCTTTACATAACATCGAAAAGGAAAATAGCGCCAGTACCTATTTAAGGCGATAGTAATCGCTAGTTAACAACAACCGTGATTAGAAACCTGGAGGTCACGACTTCACGGTCACGGGTCAGAAGGTCAAGGTCAACGGATGGAAGGTCACAAGTAAATATGGATTAATATTTGAAAATAATGACATCATATTACGGGCTGCGAGTGGGTGGGCAATAACATCATATATCACATCACACACATAATAAAACGTCGATAGGTAGTAAAAACTACATCATCAAGTACCTAGTTCTGTAGTGATTAAAATAACCTTGGAAGTAGTCACTAAACTTTAATTGTTGAGCCACCGTAGAACCCTGTCGTAATAACATTCAGCGTAAAGTCACGAGAAAGGAACCACAAAATTGATCATTGTCATTCCGCGACAAGGTTCTATAGTGGCCGAAACATTAAGTTCTCGACTGTACCTGACTCCTAAGCCTGGCTACCTGATGTAAAGTGGAGTCTAAGCTCTGGACTTTAATTTGCAATCTTACGATTACGGTTTCAAGACTGAATATACGTTACCAACCCTGAGGACTTAGATGGAATGCCTCTATGCTTGAATCGAACACAACAATGCGAACACTGTTGTTTGGCGGCAGGTTTAAGAGTTTGTGGTGGTAGCGATCCCGACGGACCCTGCCTTCCATCATTTAGGTATTATTAGTCGTTACTTATAGGTCAAGATCACCCGAATTGAAGACATTGGGCCTTGCGTGTAGGTAGGTTAGGTTAGTCATCTAGAGTAAGTCTAGAGTGAGTTGTGTTGCATGAACAAAAAAAGTTGAAGGGTCTCTTGAAATCATGGTTAAAGGGTAATCATTTGTATTCAACACCAATCCAAGGTCAGCCTCACCGCCCCATGGATATAGTGGTAGGAAAACAAAATGGACCTATCCTCATTAAACAACCATTTGTTCGCATTTCTGTGTGAAAACCACATGTAGACTTGATTATAAAATGTATATAGGATATAACATTTTACAATGTTCAACCAGTGCAAAATGATGGTTGATATTTTAAACCAATTCACACTGGGTTGTGATAAAAAAAATTATCACGCTCGCCTTATCACAACAGAAACAAACACAAAGTTAACAATGTGACTGTTAAATTTAATCTTTGTTTGCAGTTAGCTTTTCCATATGTGGCCCAGTCTATGCTTAATTTGGCTTTTGTTTCTTTTCTTTGTGCATTAACAAAAATCATAGAATAATAAGTTTTTATAACACTCTAGCTATAAAATAATTTGTCTAAATATCCAGTTATAACTGTTATAATGCATAAACAAGCAACAGAAAGAGACAAATCATAAAAAAGGTGGTAGGACAAACAACTTACGTTCCTAATTCTTGTAAGATCAAAATACACCTGATAATTCTTCAAAATCCTAACCCATGAATAGCACGCCAAATACTAGGTGCAAGGATGCCAAATTACAACCTATTCTCAGGTTGTATTTTGACCAAAAATAAGTGCGAGAATTTGACTTTAATAAAACCAAATAAAAAACCACTAAAAAGGTTTAAAATTAGAATGTTACTATGAATATTTACAATTACCCCTCGGTCGAAATTACCCATTAAAGAAGGTCAAAGGTTAGGTCTCAAATCAATATTGATTTAACTTGATTATAGCACTGAATTTTATTTTAATTGAATAAAGGCCCAGCCACACCGCTTGCGTGACGTGCTCATGCACGTGCGCGTTCACTTTCCACTATGTTGTATAGTATGAATTCTCATTACGACATGTCACTATACAACGCAGTGGAAAGCGAACGCGCACGTGCACGTGCACGTCACTGGGCTGGGCCTTATAGGGTGCATGTTGTATTGAATCCAAAACTGAGTAACGCGTAAGGCAAGCTTTCTTTACAATCTTTCACAACGCAATGGAGTAGACATTCCTTATTTATTAATAATGATTATTGTTTGTAAATAACATTGATAACAACAAATAATTTGTAATATAACAAATCTTTTAATTAAAATGTTTTATAACAAACATGATACACATAACACATGTTTGTCACTTTGTGTAATAAGCCACAGTACAAACCATAGGTTGAATACCATTTGGCTGTTTATCCTTTCATGCAACTCTCAGTATATTTATTATGTCAGAGAGAGTATGAAGGTAATAGACAGCCAATTACTATTAGTACTCTAGTTTTACTGTAATGTATACTGTAAAATGTAAATGTAAAATTAATACATACATACATACATACCTCCACGCCTTCATTCCCAGAGAGGGGTAGGCAGAGCTAGAGAATTACGGACAAGATGTGGACGGCATGGCGTATGGTCGGCGTTAAGTAGCTGCACTCCTTAACCCTTTGTATGCTTAGACACGGATCCGTGCCAACCTAAGAACTGCGTAGGCACGTAGGGATCCGTCCCAATACCCTGCTTGCCTAACTGCATTTTATTTTAAACTTTCTTATATAGCACCGTAGGTTTAAAATTGATTACAGGTGTAGCCAATAAACTATTGAAGTTTACAATAAATAGCTCCATACATAAAAATATTCAATATGGCTGCCATTTCTATGGGTTTGATGTCACGTGACTGGTCAAGTCAAAGCGTTGCCGCAATTGAGCCATCAAATTTTGATACTGTTCCCGGATACAAGGGGTTAATGCTTTGTCACTTTGTCACTTTAACATCATGTTTGAATTGCTTCATTAATCTGCCAAAGGCATTAAAGCGACAAGGTACCAAAGTATAAGTGCTACTTATAAGGCAGACTGTACTGTCGTCCTACCAAAGAGGGCTAACTCCATAGTAATAGTATAAGTATTTTAAACTTAATGTATTTACCAATAGAATTTAGAATGCTTTGACTACTACATTGCAATGCGCCGCCTTCTTTGGTAGGGCGGCAGTGTAAAACATTTAGAAAGATATTCAAATTATAAAATAAATTCTATTGCATAAATACAAATAGAGAGAACTGAGAGATTTGACAATAACAAAACCATGGAACAACAGTAACTATTCACACTGGCTATGGACAGGCAGACAATCAGGAGTATGACTGCCAAACTTTAGTCATGGAAAGACACTAAAAAAAAACGGAACAGATACTAACATAAAATAGTTTATGGCCTAGATTCACCACAATAACGAGGCTCTTACCAGACCGCACACTGCCTGAGACTTTTAGACAGCTACCAGGAAACTCTCAAGTATTCTGCTAGAAATACATCCTCAGTTAATGAGCGAGGAATCGTAGCACAGGTCAACACTTACGCCGATTCATCTTGAAGCGCCTGAACCGCGCCATCAGCCTCTCTTTGAAAGACATCTTGAAATGACACTGTTCACTTTCTACCACTAAATACTAGAACTCACACACCGAATTTAACGCTTGAGATCACCTCGGCGAATATACACTAATTTTGACACACATTATCACCAACTAAATTATTTTTGTAAATAAAACAAGCTTAAACAAGCTATTATAAAAAATATTTGTCGCCAACATTTCTGTACGTTTAGAAATCGCTATGCAAACACTTCGAAAATATCCTTCAATGTTTTATACACCCAACTATTTAACGCATTTTTTGCAAGCGAAAATGTTTCAATTTTAATTTGAGAGGTAATGTTGACATCACAAACAACCGCTAAGCGGCCCGGGCCTTGCTCTGACGTGCTCTATCGATATCGACCGGTCACCGCCGCCCACATACGTGTGAAGGGATTCATCGTTGTCGACAAATTACCATTTTCATTTTAACTTCAAAAACTCATATTACTAATGAACCAATTAAATGCGCTTAAAATTATCGTTTGGTCAAAAGTGATAACAAAACATTACGTTGATTTTAAAATTACGGGTTACAATATTAGTTATCACTTGTAAAAATCTAACAAATTAAGTATTATAGCCTCCTCGCCTCATACATCTCAAAATACTTAAATGTAGAAAATGATTTTGCCAGTAACTCTAAATTTTAATTTATACTTTTTAACTCCAGTGTGGGAGTCACAGCTCTCCGGTAAAACCTGCATTAACTGTGTTTTTCTGTTAATGTATACGAATTTGTATGTTTGTTTTTTATTGTTCTAACATGCAATTTATGTCGCAGGACGTTATCAATGAACTGATAAGAAGTGAACTTCAAGTTTACTATTAATAAACTATTAATAGTTATAGGAGCCCCCGTTTTCATAAATAATTATTATATTAAACACGCTTTACCATATCTTTAACATTTAAAAAAGGCTCATAATAATTTATTATATTTTATCGATATAGTAGAACAGCACATCTCTAATTTCCAGCATCACCAGCGCTCTAGTGGCAAAAGTTGAAACTACTTTGACACCTGACGTTTCCATCTCAGTTGCCATAAATAATTTAATGTGGCCAGTAACTTCTTCAAACTATCCCATAAAATGAAATGATCGCGAAGGTATATTTTAATAGATATAAACAACAAAAAAAGTGTATGTTCATTAAATATTTTTTTAACTACTTAATACAATTTAGGGGTACATTTTGGGAAATATAAAATATTCGATAGCCATTTCCAGTATATTTTCCGAGTTTTTATTAATTTCGTAAAATATTAGAAGTGTAAATAAAATATGATACAATCAGTATAAAAAATAATGTTTGGTAAAAAGGGCTTCAAACTCGGTACTTATTTTTAGGGTTCCGTAGCCGTATCAAAAGGTTAAAATAGGAATTATGTCGAAACTTCGGCCACAGATTATATACAAGTTATGCCCGCGGGGCGTTGCGCCAATCGGTAGGAGGTTGGTGCTACGGGACCGTTATAGCACCAAAACATAGCCCCCCCAAACGTAGCCCCCCAATGATAGTGGTAGCCCACTCTATGCCATAACTTGCTGGTAAGGATTTAAGAAGATAGGCTTACACAGTTTACTGTAAACTGGGTAATGAAATAATGATATTTGTATTTATAGCCTAGCGTGTTAATTAACTGCCGAGTATACTTTGGTACAGCGTGTCCGGAATCCACATGCCACAAATTAAAGTGCACACTGTGCCGCAAGCGCTGCCAAATACGGGAGCCGAGTGCCAACTACGAGTTATTGCCGTTATAATACTTAACACAAATTAGCCGAGTAACATTTGTGTCCCCGGAGGGGTATTAAGACTAGTATCTAGTAGAGTAGCTGCTATTTATTGTGAAAGGGAGATATCTTACAGAAGCAGTCAGAAGCTGCACTGGCAACGCGCGGGTGTTTTCGTTTTTCTTGTTTATAGAAGTATTATTTAAATAGGTACCGTAAAACTGAGTGAGGAGGGATTAAGGGGTGAGTAGGGACACAACCTAAAATGAAGCATATGTTACTAATTATAAGACTGAAATTATTTCCAATAGACGTAACGTTATTGTCCGGTTAATAATTGTTCTTATTTGTAACAAGTTATGACTTATTTTAGTTTGTGTCCCTACTTACCCCTTAATCCCTACTCACCCCGTTTTGCGGTACGTGCAATTTTTTGCCGTGACGGGAGCTCTTTTTGAATAATTTCAAACATTAACAATTTTAATTTTATAGGTAAGTACACTAAATGCAACCACATCATGTCATGACAAAAAATAGCATAAAACGCATTTAAATTTACCAAATGCACAGAGTTAATAGATAACACTTAACCACTTGCGTAGCGGTTGCTTAGGTAGGTACCTATTGTGATTTATAATATAAAATAACTGCGAGACCGCGTGGGTTGAAAGAGTTTTTATTGTGCATTGAAACGCTAATGATGTTTACCTTCGTTTACTATTACGTACCTACGTACATCCCCTATAAAGGTGTCGGTTCTATTTGAGTGTCGCGGCGTGGGATTTGAACCACCTGCATTCAGTACCTACCTCAGTCACCGATAATATTATAATTTTGCAGAAAGTTTTTTATTGGACAAATATTCATATTAGTGGATGTTATTAAAGGCGTTTTAGACGGGCGAATAAGTACGCTGTACTTGGGCTGAGTTAGGCATTTTCACGAAAAAGTGTACCCAATTAAGGACTGAAATTAAGGAACTTTAAGTTTGTCAGTTTTGCGATGAAAATTAGCAATACATTGACGGCCGCCAAAACTGACAAAGTTAAACTTCCTTAATTTCAGTCCTTAATTGGGTACACTTTTTCGTGAAAATGCCCAACTCAGCCCAAGTATAGCGTACTTACTCGCCCATCTTTCATCCCTTTTACGTAAAACCCGTCAAGTGCGAGACGGAGTCGCGCGGTTCCGTTTTTAAGACAAAAAAAATATCGATATTTATACTTAATTAAAACGAAGATTTAATAAAATACTTCATTTTTTAACCCTGTTTTTAATCATCTTTTATATCGATATAAAAGAGATAGCTAACGTTAACTTCGATTTTCAAAGTTTGTCACAGAGATTTTGTTTTGCAGTTTGCAATGTTGCTAGGTACTTCAACATTCTGAATTCTATCATTATATTCTACGCTAAATAGAATAAGCTTGAGTTTATACATTTTTATGTATAATAAACTATTCTAACGATGTTTTCTAATGACGAAAACTAGGTAATACGAAGCAATAATTTTGCGTTATTTTAATAACTAAAGTGTTGTACCATAAATCAACTAAACTTGTTATTTACGAGTGCTGGCAATGTTAAGGAAAGGGACTCTTCTCCTTGTATACTAGCCGTCTCACTCGCTGATCTTTTCATTTGAAATATAAACCTTCTTTCTTGTGAACAAAGTGTATTTTTATATGCACAGAAATAAGGAGAAGAACATGTAAATCAAACACAATTTTTGGTTGAATTTTGTGTTTTTTAATTGACTGGTAAATGAAGCTAAATAATTGATAATTTAACTTCCGTAGTACATTTTACAGGAACGTAACCTATCTCAGTTGTGCTTAAAATGGAATAGTTCCCAAAGAAATAAACAATTCTACGCAGACGGAGTCACCCACATCCTTTAAATCCCATTACCCCGGAGTAACCTGCTATAAATTTAAATTTCCCTTTTTGTCATGATATAAGATTTTGGTTACTAGCTATACTATTCCCTCACACGCAACAAATAAGTTTAGCATTGTTTTACTGCTGTCAAAATTACCAGTATTCATAAACTTTATGGTGGTGCAATATGTCAGGATTGACTTCAATCTTATCTGCCTGGTACCGTAGTCAGGAGATGGTCACGAGATTAAATTTGGTACCCACCTTAGGTCCAAAGTCAATCTGACATTCTACAACAATAAGGACGAGTTTCCTAAAAGTTACAATGACTTGACAACTCTAATGACATTAACGACTTCAAGGCATTCAAGGATATTTTTCTTGAAATGGGTTACAAATTAACGCTCGTGACCGTACAATTAGTACAAGATATAGATTGCATATTGCACCTGGCTGTGAAGCGCTCTTCTAACGCCGGGCCGGTGTCAGTTGCATGGTCGGAGGCAGTCGGACCCGCATCCGGCGGGAAATAGCCGCCGGGTCGATTTCCGGTGCAAGTACACAAGTTAAATAGAGCCTGAGCAAGACGAAAAACGCCGCAACTGTGGTGAAAGGTGGAACGCGGCCCGATGCGGAACAGTACTGTGTAAGTGTTGTTTTCTCAAACCAGGCAACATTAGCAACTTCACTACCATCATAATACATAGCGTACTTTACTTTTAAAATACGCAACAAATGTTGATGCTGTCTGTACTAACATTTAGAGCATGTCTTTGGTACGTAGATCCTATCCAGGATTCCAGCTGAAGCCAGTGTGGGTCACTAGTCTGGCTTATTTCTGTGTTGTTTATGATTTCCAAGTTATCGAAAACCATCAGGGGTATGGTTTTTGACAAAACAGACTTGCGGCGTCCCGAGGCAGGTCCCTTCATAATTTACGCCCCGGTCCACAACCCTATTGCGGAGAAATCGAAAGCCTTTGCCCAGGTGAGAGTTTCGTGCGGCACTCTTCTCTACAGTGATCTCTTGGAAGCGCTTGGAAGACCCAGGCACGTGAAAGTGCTTTAAGGGCCAATTTTACAGAATAACGTTTGTTTTAGCTAGTGGGACAATCATATCTTAGTATTTTAATTAGAATAATCTCAGATAGTTAACTCGTAACATTGGTAATATAACTCGACTGTGTCTCCAATGTTGATGAATGAATCATAGCCTTCCGCATCACCCCATGCGTGTGCGTCATTGTGTCTCTACTAGTGTAAACAAAGACGATTCCTCGTCGTAACGCCCCAATAAACCTAGTTGGGCAACGAATCCAAAACGAGCAAGCAGGTAATTAACCGTGCCGCGGCCGCGGCGGTCACCGAACGTCAAAGCAATCAGGCCGGCTGTTAACGGTTAATGAGGCTGAACCAACAGTGCCACGTGTAATGCACGTGTCGGGAAGGCAACGGACCATAAATGTCAGCTTCAGAAATATACAAAATTATAGCAATGTTAGGTAGATACTGTTTTAAATCTAAAACGGGACTTTATGTAACCTTGGCATTTAGATCGTGTTGCAACGGCCGTGGTCACGAGCAGACTGAAGAGGGCTGATGCTTATTCATGTTTTGAGTGCGAGTTTTTCGAACTACCCGCACTTGGTCTTGTTTGTGTTTTATTGGAATACCCCCCGACCGGTATAATACTGACAGTGTCAGCGGATTTGTCCGACGATGACATGACGACCCTTGCCCTTGCTTGCTTGGGATTTGAACCCAGGATCGCTAGCTTCGTAGGCAGGGTCACTACCAACTAGGCCAGCGCGTCGACAACTTTGTCACCTTATTCACTGAAAAAAATAACTGGTTGCTAGTAACAAAATTGTGATTGTTGTGCATAAGCGTTTTGATCCCATACGAGCCTAACAAGACGATAGATAATCAACTAAGATGTGAGTTGAATCACTAAAGAACTTACTGTTGTTACTATCAGCTTTGGTTGATATAACTAATATCTTAACTATTGTATTCATTGTTTGTCAACTAAGTGAAAATCTCTCTTTGTAGGCTCTCATTTTTTTGAGTGTTGCATTGTAATAAGGTCCAAAAGTGGATATATCTCTTTGTAGTCAACTGTACCTGGATGGAAATATCAAATATGTCATTAATCAGGATTTCTTCGTTGTCACCGTACTAACCCTCGATTCAGGATGATACAAAACAGTTGCGTAGTAAGCATTTTTCAATAGCATACCTACCTCCAATGATATTTTATTTAAAGATACGTCATCTGCGCGCAAAAACGTTCCGCAAAAAGGAAGGCAAATTGCCATACTTTTTATCTATTTATCTCTTTCTAACAATAGCGTTCGCTATGGATTGCCGTGTTTGTCTCTGTTAGTAATTGGTCACGGGTTTTGAATGCGTTTAGTATGAGCATAACGTATCTTAATATAAAATATCATACCTACCTCATTTCATCGTTTCAGAATTTGAGAGAAAAGGAAATTACAAGAATATTTGCTATTGACATCGCTAGTATACAACGTACAAAGGCACGCTACAAACAAGGCATGTCGTTATATTTACGAGAAAAAGTAATATACTAAAGCCTACGATAAAATAAATATTTTTAATGGAATCGTGCACAAACAATCCTTGTGCTCCCCTCGCACGCTTAAGTTCCCTATTTACACGGAAAACTTTATCAACTTTTAATAAGGACACGGAGGTATATTTTCCTTTTTCCTGCTTCTGTTTATAATAACAAGTAGATCCCCTATACTTCCAACAATATCCTTATAAATCCTTGTCATTTTTCTGTCGTGAAGCCTGCCATTACATACCCTAAACACTCTTAAAATCCCCAAATCTATTTATGGACAACATATTCTTTTGCCTCTACATTTTCATTTATTTTATTTTCTTTGAGCCATTACACCTACGTAAACCTTAATTTTGGTCTCCTGCCAAACAATTTTTCGTTTTCGCTCTCTTTAATCTAAAGCCGCCATTAATTGGCCTCGATATTACAAAAAAAATGTTTCTAAGGCAATCTTTCGAAACTCGTTATTTGTAGTCTGTTTGCGACACTTTTATGTCTAAATATACAGAACATACCATTATACCTAGTTTGTATAACGCGGGCGCGCATTGTGTTGCCTGATGGGTGGGCTGCGTGGGGGAGGATTTTAGAAATAATTCAATGGCCAAGGCCCGTATTATGGTCGCCTTTACCGCGGTGGATAAAGCTTCCGTCACTCTCGCACTTACATGCTGGTCAGAAAGTGACAGATGTTTTATCTACGCTTATCTACGTCGATAAACACGACCATAATCGGCCCGCAGGTATATGTAAGTGATGTTTTGGTTTAAACGAGTTTTCCTTCACCATTACTAAAATACAAACATAGATATTATTATATTATACACAACAGACTTCACACTTGTAAATGAACTAGCTCAAATCCGCACGTAATTTCCGTAGCCGGTATGCCGGTATTCTACAGCGCTGCACGCACATTTAGGTATACAGGGTGGAAAAAACGAACGCCACATGGACGGCAGTAGCAAGTTCTACGCAAAGGAGACTTACGTTTATTTTTAAAAACAAATAATACTGACTGACTCTAAAAAAACAACATTGATATGCCAAAAACGGGATCCCCTTGGATCGCATAATTTGTTTAAGACTATTATTGTTTCGCATAATTGATTTGGCATAATTTGTATTGGCATAATAGTACTGTCGCATAATAATACTTTGACCTAATAATTTTTTGGCATATAACGCTATTAGAATAATTGCAGTTGGACTAATTTGTATTAGACTAATACACATTATGCATATTATTGTTTGGGCTAATATTTTTTTGTTATATTTGTCATTAACCATAATTTCAGTTTTCTAAATGAAATAAAAACAGTTTCGTTGTTACATATTAGGTGAGGTTAAAATAGGTCACGTTAGGTACATTCGGTTGGGTCAGGTTAGTATGATATCCAGGCGCGAAGCGCCCAAGCAACGCAGGATAGGAGGTCCCAAACCAAACCAAACCAAAAGTAACCTTTTCTCGTAGTACGTCTACGAATTTCGCTATAGCAATTGTATTGCTACATATGTGCCAGTTGTACATGACTATTTTTTAGGACAACACTGTTATGCATTTTGTAATGATGCCAATTTATTATTATGACTTTTTGTATTTATGCTATTTGACGTTAGTCTTCATGACGATTATGCTTCTTGTATTTATGCTTTTTAATTTTATGCGTAAAAATATATGCGTAAAGATGATTATGCACATCGCTATTTCGACTAAAAGCAATTATGCGTAACAATATTATTAGAAATAATTTTATGCCATCCAATAGAGAACCACCAAAAACACTACCCTCCTTCCGCAGTCGGGTGATTAGAATTAGCTGTGCTCCGTGCCCCTGGGTAACGAGATATCGGAGCCTCCGTCTTAGCCTCGCGAAGCCCCACGATGGAGACCACGCGTGCTGTAGAAAGGGCACGGGCAGTTTGCGATCTCAATGTCAGCATTTATTTCTGCATTCCTATCTAAATATTTACTTGTCTTTTTTTATCTCCTTTTTGTCCTGCAATCTGTCCAATCGACATTCAGCTGGATTTCATGCATTTGTCAAGGTCGTGTTTAGAGCAATATCCAATTAAGTAATTACCCAAATACAGACACAAATATACACACGCATGCACACACACGTTCATTGCATACCTACTCTATCTTGTATGTTCTGTTTCGTATCGTAGTCAGTCATGTCATTGGATTACCAACGTCTGTTTCATTTATTCCGAAATGTCCGTTTGATATTTGTTTCTTTTTTACTTTTTCGAAGTCGTACTGTGTAAATGTACTTAATGTTTGGCGTATTATGTAACAGTTACAATTAGAAAATGTAAATGTGTTATTGGCCAATGATGTGTAAACATAATACTTTTTTAAAATTGTTATTTATTGTGCTGTGGATTTTGTATCAATAAATAAATAAATAAATAAATAAACTTCAGTCTAGAGCAAGAAGGACAATTTTGCTGTTTTTTTCTAACTTACAGTTCATAATATATTCATATTCATATATTCATTTATTTGCATAACCATGGTATTACAAGGTGGTCTTAAAAAATAAAAGTACATACATGGACCCTACTAGGGCATCGCAAATTGTTTAAAAACTAAGTACAATTATAAAAGTAATGGTTTGAGAATTACTATCTAATATTGCGTTCTCTTATTAATTATTCTGTATCTATTATAATTCTATTTTCTTGATATTATTTATTAATAATCCGTAAACTCTTGCGCAGAGTACGGGCATTTACAAATAAGATTTGTTTTTAATTTATTAACAAATGTTACATATTTTTCTTCCTTAGAGATATCTTTAGGAACCGTGTTATAAATACTACTATATTTAGAACTTGCAGTCAACTTTTGCATTTTTATTGCTAATCTGAACCTCTCTTTAAACCTAAGAAACTCGTCCGCTTATATCCGCTTACACTTGACACGTTTACTCGTAAGTTCGTTATAAGCAAGTGGGTGCGTTGTGTCCGGAAGGATGTCGTGGTCACGGCCGCGGCAGCACCGACACAATGTTAATGGAACTGGCTCTCGGGCGAGGTCATCGCAGAGGGATCTTCTTACGAGTGTGTGTGACCATGACACGAGATTATGTAAGTATACATTTCACTTACACGTCAGAGGCCCAAGACAAGAAGATAACGTTATCGTAAACGATTTTCGAAAACTGTCAAAGTGTATGAAATTGTCATAAGCACTTAACACGACCATCTGGCAGATTACGTTAATCCTATACATTTTCGATAGCGATGATAACGATCTCGCAATGCATCTTTCAGGGCACATCGGGCCTAGCCTAAGGTCTGATTTTTATTCCCACAAAAAAATGTAAAGAAAGGTGTTGCCATTAACGAAAAACATTTGCAGTATTCAAAATATTTATACTTTCAACATTTATAAGAAATCGACTTTCTATAAAAAAAACTATGTATTGTAATCGAGATTGAAGAATTTAATTTATTGATGGCAAACTTTATTTTGATATAAATTCTTTGTTGTATTAATTAAAAATGAGAAAACTATTTTTTCACAACACTGCTCGGAAATATGGCCATAGATGGTCTTGTTTGGGGTCACAAAACGTCACTTATAAGGACAGACCAAGAATGTTTTTGTCGGCGTGTTTGCTGATTGGTCGAGAACATTGTTGTCCAACTTTAAGAACCAATGAAAATCAATCAATCAATTTTTGTGTCATAGCTCCTTAAAATGAAAAATTGAGTCGACCAATCAGAACACACCATTTTGTGTCGTAAAATATTAGGTGTATTATTGCTAAAAGATACACAGACTACAAACTATGTCACTGCTTTTTTTTAAATGTAATTCAAACTTGGCCCCTAATCTCGAACCACTAGAGATGAAATTACATGGGATATATGGCGAAACAAATACAATTTTATATAGAGTTGACATCATCTCGCATGTTAGTTTATTAATCTCGAGTGCCACGAGAATAGGCGTCCAGATTTAAAAAAAAGTTATCTATGGTCAAATTGGCGGTGATGTCACATTAACATGAATTAAAATTTGAGTTTTGAATATGAATTTTTATTTTATTTCTTCTCAGTAGTTGTGAAAAGCACTATGTCTGCCTCGGTAGAAAGTGCAATTTATGGACTCGTACACTAGGGAGCCGAAACGTAGTTGAGGTGAGTATATGACTCGTCCAAAAATCGCATACTTTCTATCCTCTGCAACAATGTACTATTGTATGCATCATTTATTTATTGCACTGGTATCATGGACTCGGACCACCTGTGTCAACAAGTTGAGGGCTGCCTGATTGATGTGAGACGTCACTTCACTCGTTTCGCTTCACAATTCGTGATTCCCGTCGTAATAGTTTACCAGAGACACATTTGTGTGATTTTAATTTCAATATTTCTCAAATTTATTTTTACATCACGGTACAAGCGAAATGATAACTTAATATTACTTATATTTCTTGCTGCCCCTTACTTTGAGATCCCCAGAAAGGCCACTTTGACATTGACATAACTTTGTTTACATTTTTTCTGTGGGAATAAAAATCCGACCTTAGTATCGTAGCGTTCATCGCGTGGCAAAATGCGGATAAAGCTCCCGTCACTTTCTGACACGTATATACGTACGAGAATGACGGATGCTTTGTCCATATTTTGTCACGCGAAAACGCAGTCATATTAGGCCCCCTGGGCCTTTATTTGACACGGTAAAACAACGTTACTTTTTAACCGACTTCAAAAAAGGAGGAGGTTATACGTTCCACTGTATGTATTTTTTTTTTAATGTATGTTCACCGATTAACCCGTCAATTGTGGACCGATTTTAAAAAAATTTTTTTGGTTTTATAGAGTATACTTTCGAGGTGGTCCCATTGTCACCAAATCTGTATCTGATGAAGGGATCAGTGAGAAATTGAGGGAACTCCTCAAATATTGTAGGCAAACATATAGCGATTTTAGTATTTTTAGTAACAAGTCCAGCATTTGCATTCAGAAAGTATCATTTGGTGAAGTGGAACTGATGATGAAGACCACAGATGGCCACCGGAACTCCTCAATGGTACCGATTTCAAGGGTGGCGATAAGATATCTCGATTAAGATAGTTGAGCGACTAGGGACAACGAATAATATTTACTTGTTGAAATATGACTATGACTTTCCCGCGGCGTTGCTTGCGACGCGCTTGATATAAGTTAAAGTTTCATTTCAACTAAGAAGTGGGACTACGTAACAGCGTATTATGATTACTAAAAAGTATAAAATAAAATAAATGTTTTAAAAAACAAAAAACCGCCTTCAAAAACGCAAAAAATAACTTCTTTAAAATTGTAGGCACCTAATAGGTTAGTCCAACTGAAGTCGGCGACCACAACATTTTCAACAAAAAGCCGACATCAGTTGGACTAACCTATTAGGTGCCTACAATGATTGAAATGCACCATCAAGCCGTGTTGAACATTTCCCGACGCGACACGACTAATGACCCGTGGAACATGTTAACCCGACAAAGGGTGATGAGGGATTTTGTATGGACCCGTCCCCTCCGGGTCTATATTTTGACTGACATAATAATTTTTGGTCATAATGTGCTTTAGGTCATAATCATCGCAAGTCATAACGTGTTTTTTTAAAGAAACTGTTACTTTTTCAGGATTTTTATAAATCAAACCTAACCTAGCCTTGTCTACGCGTTAGATATTTCAGAACTTCTGAAAAGTTTACAGTTTCAGCGATATAAAAAAATTATGACTATCAAAAATTATGACAACAATTACATTATGACCAATGAAATTATGGGAAACAAAGGGCTAGTCCCCTCCCTTCAACAGTCACGGGATGCATGTCAATATGTTTATTAGGATCCAAAAAAGGCAAAATACCTATTTTAGTTGCAAAATCGATGGGGTTTTTTTAAAGAAAAAAAGAATGTCTTTTAATTTAAACTCATACGATAAGATTATGATTTAAAAAGAAAACCCGTAACGATCGGCATCATAGTAAAAATACATCATATTGCCAAGATCTATAACTGAGATATGTTTAGTTTCTGTTGGTATAATGTCAAGCTGCAAAACATTCAAATTTATCAATAGTACATAATTATTACTTCTATTATATGCACCAATAAGTTCTACTGAATTCCTCGTTAGTAACAAAGTTAGCTAACTAGTGGCCATCGAGGAAAAAATCTTTTTTTAATGGGAACACTTTTTCCTTGCAGCCAGCCGTCAGATACTGTACAAAACAGTTATCTGGGAAGTGTTTTTTGTTGCAGCCAATAGTTAGCTAACTTGGTTATCTAAAAGGAGCGTATGCTGCTACGATCGCTCGACAACGATAAATATGTATACCTACTTCTATAGAGAAATGCACACTGAAATACATAGAAAACATCCTAGACTCAGAACAAATACTCGCGCTCATCACACAAATAATTGCCCACGCTGGGAATCGATCCCGGGACCGGTTATTCATACGCAGGGTCACTACCAACTAGTGCGTCGTCACTCACAGTCAGTTCATCACAATTTAACTTTATCAGTGGTTCACTGTACAGTCAAGGACTTTAATTGTTATGCCACTATGGAACCTTGTCATAATGACAGCGTCAAACCACATGACAGAAATTACGCTTAAATGAATGATTAGGTAACGTTATGCGACAGGATTCCATAGTGGCATAACAATTAAACTCCTTGACTGTACAGTCGACGTCAAAGATATGTTTACACTTCAGTACCTTGTCACTTTATCCGCTATGACAATATCATACTCGTATGGCAGTTAAAACATGACGTTAAATAGACAAGGTACTAAAGTGTACACATATTTATCTACATCCATATCATAACTTCCCTACAATATGTTCAGAAGCGATAAGCAAATCGCCTATATTAAGAAACCTGTATCTGAGGTTGCATCTTAATGTTTACTTTAAAGTATAGTGCATCGTAATGTTAACATTAAAGTGTCGGTACCTAAACATTAAAGTATCGGTAATACTGTACCACTAACTTGAAAATGCAAGCCATATCTGTACATTATAAATAAAGTTTTTTTTTAAAGCTTTCGTACTCCAAACAAGTTACGTAACAGTAACACTAACTTAATAAAAATACAGGCCATATCCGGACATATTATAGAAAACTTATGATATGCATGTAGATAAAGTTATGTATGGCATAAAAACACTCGTGTGATCTTATTGTGCACCAGCCACATAAACTACTATTATGACGTCGACTGTACACTGTACTATAATTAAAACACATTAAAAACAATGTAATCGTTATTGCTCAACTAATAATTGCAACGCGTTTAGCCTAGTTGGTTGGTAGTGACCGTGCCCGCACGAACCGAGCGTCCCTGGGTTCGCTTCCCGGTAAGGGAAAATATTTGTGTGAGCGCAAGTATTTATGAGAACTATTGGGGAGCGCTGGTAGATTTTTGACGTTTAAAAGTACCCATGCTGCATTTTATAATCATTTTTTATATTTTTTATCTTTTCTATGTATTTAAGTATAAATTTCTCTACATAGAGCTTAAATTGGGGTTAGGTCGATTTGTGTGAGATTTTATTTTATTATACAATTCAAGTTAGAACTCTTCAAAATGTATTTTTCGATCAAACATAACGTTTGCATTACCTGAATAAGCTTTCCATCTCGCTAAGCTCATAAAAGCTCACCCCGTATCGTTAAGCTCCCGGCTGCATTTAATGCAATCACAAAAACATGAAACGGCTATCCAATCGCCCGCGGCCGGGAAACAAAACAAAAAGCGCCGTGAGATAATGCCATTTTAATATGTAAGTACCTTTCTTTAGAACGTAGTGTAGAGAATTATAAAAACCGGCCAAGTGCGAGTTTGACTCGCGTGGAGAAGGTTCCGTCTCCACACCATATGCCTGTCTGTTAGTCTGTCTGTCTATCTGTCCATCTGTCACAGCAGATTTGCTCCAAAACTACTGGACCGATGGAGTTGAAATTTGGTACAAATATGTAAGTCGGTGACTCAAAGACAGATGCGTAACGTAAATAAATGAATTTTGAACAAAGGGTAGCCCCGCCTATCGACTCGTTTCATAAAACCACACTCGTGTATTAATGCCTCTCATTATGCGCCAGTCACATAAACTACTATTATTTGACAGTAATGGCGATTGAGTTAACAACAATTCGATGACAATAGGTGTATACCGTGTATAGACAAAGCGGAATAAGACCCCAGGGGACAATCTCACACAAATTGACCCAGTTCCATACTAAGCTCTTGTACGGTCGAGTTCATAAATATGTATACACTTTAGTATCTGGTCTATTTAATGTCATGTTTAAACTGCCATATATGAATTGTCACAACGATAAAAGTGACAAGGTACTAAAGTGTATAAATATTTAGGAACTCGACTGTACTAGAGGTATGGGTACCATAATACGCACACGCTCTTACAGTTTGTGAGCTCTTAGAAGTTGCTTCGGGTTTATACTTCTCTCTCACTCGCTTATAATAAGAGCGTATGAGAGCGAGTGAAAGACAAATACAAACCCGAAGCACCTAAGCGCTATCGCACTGTACATTTTTGTTTTCTATCGACTCGGAATGTATGGAGTTGACGCAAGTGGTCGAGCGAGCTGTCATCCATCAACTAACGTCAATCCTATATATATTGTCGATTTTAGAAAATGGGTCGCGAACCATGCACCCACTATTTCAACCCAGTGCTCTTTTTGACGGAGCTCGCCTCTCGGCAGGGCTCCTATTCCTGGGCGGTTTGCCCTTCGGGCATTTAAAGATACCTAACGAACCTAACCTACCTACTTTTGCGGAATAAAAATTATTTTTGACGAATTTCTGACGAAAGCGAATAGAGCAGTGGGTTGAGATAGTGAGTGCAAGGGTCATGTGCTTAGAAAATGGCTAAATATTAGCGTTATGCATCTTGATTAGGCGCTCTGACAACGATAAACATACTTGTATAAAGAAATACAAACCTAAATACACAGAAAACATCCAAAACTCAGAAACGAATACTCGCGCTCGTCAGGTCAATATTGAAACATTGTTGCATCACGAAATATTTATTATTAATATTTATTAGCTCTTGTGAAAATTCCGAGTTTTTACACGTTTTCCTGCTCAACTACGTTTGCTATTTTATTTTTTATGTTGAATCCATTGTTTTATATAACGCTAGTAGATTTTTGATGTGAAAAAAATGCCCGAGCGGCCTACTTACTGTTTAAACATCTACTATCTTATTTAGTATCTTATTTTTACATGCACTAGAGTGGTCAGTATGTTCACTGCACGATCTCGCTTTCTTGCACAATACCATTGATGGCGAAAACTATTGCAACCGATCACTGAGCGAATCTGTCTATTAGACATTGTCTAACAGTTCCCTGTCACCTCCCTGGAACGCCCACACCATAACCAAGACCCTCAACAATCCGCCAAGAACTAACCTCGGCCTGGACTCAGCCTTGCCCAGGGCATGTTTCGAGTTCAGTTACCAGCAATAATACCTATATTATTCAAGATTGCGCTCAATAATATCTGACACGCTCTTATGCCTCTAGTAATAAAGACGTGTCAGATATTTTTGAGCCCAATGTACAATAGTATTTAAAAAAAAACACCGTATCTTATTAACGGGTGCGGCAAAGTTCATATAAAATTGCAACTCCGATTATTGGAACTCCGAAAATGTAATTTTTGAAAACTTTTCAGAAGTTCTGAAATATTCAATGTGTAGATAAGACTAGGTTAGGTTAGGTTTGATTTATAAAAATCCCGAATAAGTAACAGTTGCTGAAAAAAATACGTTATGAATTGCGATGGTTATGACTTAAGGTCTGTTCATACTTACTTGTCTTATATAGGTAGTAAATAACTTTCTAACCTCAAAATGAACCGTTTTTTGGCTAAAACAGCTCTTTTATCGTAAATAAAGTAAACTGAATAAACATTATGGACATCACTTCACTTCATCACTCGACCACTTGGCTGTGATTGCTTTATTTTGTTTAAAATTGCTTTTTTAGCTAAAAAAGGTTCATTTTGAGGTTAGAAAGTTGTTTACTATATAAGACAAGTAAGAATGAACAGACCTTACAATACGTTATGAGTAAAAATAATTATGAATGACAATATGGACCCCTTAATAACATTTCCCTTATTTCAAAACAAAACACTATTAAATTATTAAAAGAATCTGTATTAAACCAATTCTTATTTACTCCTACTATTTTATTTGATTTGTATTTCTAATTTTATTACATTTGTGTGTATATGTCACTCTGAACACCGGTGACCAACAAATCACGTCAAATAAAGACTTTGCCGTAGCATTCGAAGATTATTTTTCTAACATAGCCATTAATACTACGAAATGTCTTAAATCATCCGCGGTTGAAGCTCAATCATTACTTAGCACTAATGTCAGTAAATGTAATATAAACTTTGATTTCAGTCCTGTAAATTCAGATTCAATAGTCAAGATATTTAAATCACTTAGTTTAAAAAAGACTGAAGATTTGTGGGGCACATCAGTTAAGGTACTCTTTCATATCATAGATGTAATTGCACCCCATCTAGCATTAATCTACAATAATTGCATATCAGAGGGGGTCTTTCCAGATCTCATGAAATATAGTAAAGTAATACCTCTTTTTAAATCGGGCGAGATGAGTGATATAACGAACTTCCGTCCCATTTCCATACTACCAGTTTTAAGTAAAGTCTTTGAGAAAGTAATGCTGAAGGATATGTTAGGTCACTTTAACAGAAATAAACTACTTAACAATAACCAGTTTGGCTTTACCAGAGGTCGATCAACAATTGATGCGGCATCTGTACTCATTAAACATATATATATAACAGTTGGGAGAAATCTTGCGATGCAGTAGGAATATTTTGTGATCTTTCTAAAGCTTTTGATTGCGTGGATCATACGACCCTTATTTTAAAATTAGAACATTATGGATTGTCCAATAAAGCTTTAAGCCTTATGTCTTCTTATCTAAGTGATAGAACTCAAACAGTTGTTGTAAACAAAACGCAATCTGTTGGAGCTACAGTGAAAATAGGTGTGCCTCAAGGCTCTATTTTAGGTCCTTTTTTATTTTTGGTTTACATAAATGACTTGCCACCAACAGTAGATAAACTTTGTGATATTGTACTTTTTGCTGATGATACTTCACTAATTTTCAAGGTAGATAGAAAATCCGTAGACTACAGTAGGATTAACACCACACTAGTTAAAGTACTTAATTGGTTTACTAGCAACAATTTGCTACTAAATGCTAAGAAAACGAAATGTGTTAGGTTCGCTTTGCCTAATGTTAAACCGGTACATTCTAGTATTTTTCTAAATGACGAGTGTTTGCAAATGGTAGATAAGGCAATTTTCTTAGGCATAACATTAGATAAATATTTGCAATGGAGTCCCCATATAGCTGTACTGGCAGGTAAACTAAGTTCGGCAGCTTACGCCGTTAGGAAAATTAGACAACTAACCAATGTTGAGACAGCTCGCTTAGTCTATTATAGTTATTTCCATAGTGTCATGTCGTACGGTATTCTGGTTTGGGGTAAGGCAGCTGACATACAAACTATATTTGTGTTACAAAAAAGGGCCATTCGTTCTATTTACAACTTAAACTCCCGTGACTCTTTAAGAGAACTTTTTAAAGAAATTAATATCTTGACTGTAGCGTCTCAATTTATTTATGAGAATATTATTTACGTTATTAGAAATTTAGATTCTTTCACCAAAAATTCTGATATACATAATTTAAATACCAGAAATAAAAATAAAATCGCTATCCGAAAATTCCGCGTCCGTAAAGTATATAAATCATTTGTTGGTCAATGCATTCATTTCTATAATAAATTACCTGACGAAGTTTTAAAGTTACCCTTTCCAGCACTTAAAAATTACTTGAAAAGGTCGTTAATGTCTAAAGCGTATTATAGGATCGAGGACTATCTAACAGACAAAAATGCATGGCCTAAATCCGAAACTTAGTCAATAATAATTTATTCAAATGCAAAATCTTTATCTTGTCTAGGGGACACCGTTGATGTAGGAAAACATATCGAAACTTTTATGTCGCACCATCTTATACACACATAAGTATGTGTTTTTTTTTTCTCTGTCTCTCCCGTAAGATTCTTAATTGGCATGTTTTCCTGCTGAACTACGCATGTTATTTGATACTATAATTAATTTAATATTTATAGCTTTATATAATGCTAGACTAAGTAGTACCATTGTAATAAGAAATATGTTTAAAAAATGACTGACTGCTGAGTTTCTTGCGGCGTTTCTTCTCGGCAGTGGTCTTCTCTTGGGAAGCGCTGGTAGATTCTTGACGTGTAAAAGTGCCCTTGCGGCCTACTTACTGAATAAAATTCTTTTATCTTTTATCTTTATCTTTTTTAATGTTTTAAGGGTTTTATTTCTCATTATATTTTAATGTAATTTATTAATTTTATTGGTTTATAATTAAGGTCGTGTCAGGTGCATGTCACACTTTATTATTATAATTTATTTAATGTAATTGTGTTAATATGTTTGTTGTTGGTCTAGCTTACTTAATAAAGAAATATTTGCTCGTGCCGGCAATCGAACCTGTCGCTGTAATTGGCATGTGCGGAGTTGACTCGAGAAGTCGTTTTTTTTTCAATATTCTTATGAATTTACGAGTGACCTTTACGAGTGACCTTCATGAGTGACCACTCAGAGTGGGGGGCGGTAGAGTAAGGTTAATTGGCATGATCCATCTCTCAATCACTTATAATAAAATACTGGCGCTGTATCTAAAGGAAGATCGTTGTTACAAATAATTGTTTTTTTTTAATTTATTTATTTAGAAACAAAACAGTCTTACAAAACAAATCGGTACATTAGCTATAAAGCCTACAAAACCTTAATTATAGACCTATAGTTTCCTATATTAAATGTATAATAATAAAGAAACTTATTTATTCTTATGACCAAAATTATGCTTTACTGTAGGTACGTATCTATAACTGACGTTATATTTAGATATTTGCAAGTAATACAAATGAGAACATGAATTGCAACCAATATCTTAAAACTTAGAAGTACATAGGTATCTAGTTTCTATCGTTAAGCTATATTTACCAACTTATACATGATTCAATCATACCATGTTAACTAATAAAGAATAAACTTGTTTTTTAAAAACTACCAACGAACTGCCAAACAAATCCATGTCCATACACCTCTCGTTGTACAGCCTGCATGCGCGCTTCAGATATGAATGTTGTGCGTGTTTAGTTTTGCTTCTCGCAATACTGAACAACGCTTTAGCGCGGCAACTACGTTGTGTTTCACGAGGCACACGAAAACTTATATTATGTAAGAGTGCAGGGGCATCTACCTGATTATTAAGGATTTTAAACAAGAAAGTTAAATCAGTACACGACCGTCTGAGTGAGAGAGGCTGAATGTTGTGTCTTGCAGCTGAGGTGGCGTAATCTGCATAGTTTCCGCCCGCCCGGAATTCAAGTGCTTTAATAAACTTTTTTGTATTCTTTCTATTCTATCTTTGTGCACTTGATAAGTCGGGTTCCAGAGTACAGAGGCAAATTCTAATCGGCTCCGAACATAACTATTATATAACATCTTAATAATTCTTTAATTGTTCTTTATATTCTCGCTATAGAGCCAACGCATACGCAAACGTTCGTATTGAGATGTAAATAATTTATACGAATGCCGAGTTTTTGCTCTAATGTTGTTCCGTTTGTATAAAAAGCATTGTTTTTTCAGGAACTGTTCCGAAAACGAAACCCTTATTTTTTGTCCATCTGTCGGTTTGACTGTCAACACCATTTTTATCTCAAACAACTAAAGCTATCGGCTGAAATTTGCAATCTGTTTAGTATTGAAATGGATAAACATTTGCTTATAAACTTTTATATTCCGTGTCATATCGATTCGTTGTTTCGTGTGATTTCGTGGCCGCCGTCTAGCTGACACTGAGAAAGTGTATTAGTAATCATATTAATTTTAAATTATATATTATTTTTATATCATATTTCCTAATTTAATATTTATACTCCTTAAGAACAAGGCAAGTACCTATAAGAACTCTGAAGGCAAACTGGCGTTCGAAGTAAACAAGTACCTGTCTCACTCGCCTCCATGTGAACTAGGACTTAGTTTTATATAAGCGGAAACCTTGCAGGCTTAAATCGAGGCTTACGCCGTTCAGTAGTCGCCTAGAACCGCTACTGCCTAAAGCAAAAGGCGTATAAATGTATGAGGTCCATGGGCGCATACTGCTTTTTCACATTGGAAGGTAGCGTAACTACGAGAGCGCTACGCAGTCGTAGCACGTTGCTACGAAAGTGCTACGATGTCGTAACGTCTTTTATTAAGAATTGTACTCTTGACCTCATTATCTCTAAAAAAGGTAGCCAAAGAAAATATTTGTTAATTTTTTAATTTTAGAAATAGAATTGGCTTTCGTACTGGCTGGTGCTCAATTCTACAAGGTAAATTCATATTGCCTTAGACATGTTATCGTATGTAATACTTGTTATTTACCTTAATACGATGTTAATGTATGTTAATCTAATTCTTACTACCTATATAGATTGTAATTATTATAATTTAAAATAGTATTCATTTAATTGCTATGCCCTTACAGGGTTCATGTTGTACTGTAATTATTACTTTAAGAAAATACAAACGCAAACAATTGTGAACCACCTCTTTTTGTGTTTTGTTTTTAAGTCGTTTAATAAATACGAGGCGCTAGTCGCTAGGTACGTCTTATTTACACGTCTAGTCTAAGAGCCGTATTAATAAACTCATCACAAGATACGTCAAAGTAAACGTCAAACCATAGAACACTGTCATTTTTGACGCATCTCGAGACAAGCATTAGAGTTGAGATTAGTTTATTAATACGGCCCTTAGTTAGGCTAGTGCCGTCAACCAATTTGAATCACAGGCCACTATGAAACTATGTCGAAGTAACATATTGATCCAATCGTAAGATACTTCTTAGGATTTGAAATAATACGTCACTGTGACATAGTTCCATTAGTGGCCGCTATGAATGAAATTGGTTGAGTATACGATAGATTAACCAGCGTAATTTCAAAAAAACGGTGCAAAAATGTTCAAACGTCCAATTATTTCCCCTTGTGCAATGCAAACAGACCTTCAAAATACACGTGCACAGTTAAATTGCCAGTTAGTGTACAGTGCAGTCACTGTGGTGGATCGCAGTCGTTACTCCGAGAGGATTGGGCAAATAAACAAGTTGCCGCCATCTTTGATACGAGTATTAAGAACAAAGGTTTGATGGAGCCGGTGGGATCAATCGTAACCAAAACATGAATGGGAAAAAGAGGGCAAGTTCGATTCAAGTGAATTGAAGTACCGTAAAACGGGGTGAGTAGGGATTAAGGGGTGAGTAGGGACACAACGTAAAATGAAGCATATGTTACTAATTATAAGACTGAAATTATTTCCAATAGACATAACATTATTGTCAATTTAATAATTGTTCTTATTTGTGACAACTTATGACTTATTTTAGGTTGTGTCCCTACTCACCCTTTAAACCCTACTTACCCCGTTTCACGGTATCAGATTTACTGGTAAAATAATTAAAAACTGAATCAGATGCCAAGTTCTATGAAGATCACTCAAAATACATTTTGATCTTCTTCTTCGCATCTTGAGACGAGCATTACAGTCGAGATTAGTTTATTAAAAGCCCATCTACACCGGATGCGTGCGCGTAGACGTGAAGTGCGCATGCGCTTTCCACTGCGGTGTATAGTATGAATTCTCATACGACATCTCACTATACAAAGCAGTGGAAAGGGAACGCGCACGTCACGTCTACGCGCACGCATCCGGTGTGGCTGGGTCTTAATACGGCCTTGAGTTTGTCGCTACTTTTCTTTTACATTTAGTTCGTACAAAGTCATCAAGAATATAAATACAATGCACGAATTTAACTCGTACTTGGTAAGTAAGTATGCCATAGGTAGCTTGCACAGTATACTTGGACTGACACTTCAGACAAACCGTGTTAATTTACACTAAGTTCGTCTTTAACATTGGAGCTAAAATCATAAAGCTGTTATTTTAGATTTTTAGCCTCACTGTTTAAATCCTCGTGTGGTTGCCGAGTTAGAATAGTGCCACTCCATGTCTTCCCGTGGATGTCGTAGGAGACGACTAAGGGAATAAAGGCTTGTAGTACTGTTAGGCGATGGGCTTGCAACCTGTCACTAATACGCTGGTAAACATCTTAGCCTGATTGTGCAAATTGTGGTTATAGAATTATCAACAAGTTTTTAGAGATGTTTGTCATTCTGTAGCTCTGCCTACCCCACTCTGGGAACGAAGGCGTGAGATTATGTATGTATGTGTTTAAATACCTATTAAAACTTGCTGTATTAAATGCAGTTTGATACGTAAAAAAAAACATATAGTTGCTCGTATAATCATCCCCATGTCAAAGGCAACCAATTGAAGTATGAGTACCTAAACCTGGCTCTCGGCGAGCGCATCCGACGATTAAAAAACGCATGTTTTTGCACGTTTCAAACTGAATTACTTTTCATTTTGCGCTCTTGTGTTTCATCCGGCGTATGCATGAAATATAAATATTTTGAAGTATTTAAATGAAACATTGTTTTATAGCGGCTGACAGTTTGCGCTTTTTTAACTGACTGCCCAAACATGGAGAGTTATGTTTACAATCACATCACTGCAAATGCGTCGCCAACCCGGAGGACTAAGATGGAAAGCATATACGCTAGTAATTTCACCGGTTGTCCTATTCCTACACTCGAACACTGCTGCTTGGTGAAAGGGTAAAGGATAAGATTGGGGTAGCGATCCAGACGGACCCAAAAACATGGATGTACGTTATATAGGTATGTAGGTATGTATGTATCCATATTTTGTTGTCACCTCCTGGAGACGTCTTGTTGAAATTTTAAAGCAAGGTGTTGTTGGGTTCGTCTATATTCAACGGGCGTCATAGGCCGATGCTACACACTGCCAGGTTTAAGAGTTTCTTGATTTTAATTTCGTATGAAATATGTATTTATCAAGCAAAAACTTCTTTATAAACCAGTTCTAATATCGTAGGCAATGTTTTGTATTTGTATAATTGAAATGTCAAACAAGACAAATAAGGAGCAAGGGTATTTAAACATGGAGATGGTTGTTTTTTATTTTTTATTTAAGCAGGTAAGATTTAAACCTACGGCTCTCAGTCCTTGATCAAAAAGCAAATAAAAACTTCCAAACTCAAGGTTTTCCAGAGAGCAAAGCTTGGAACGTGGTTTTTTAAGTGTAAAAAGGACGGATCGAGTTCGGAACACCACCCTGCGCTTAAAACGGGCATAGCGGATGAGGGCAAATACACCACCCAGCTAAAATGGGCCTGGGCTAGACATGTCTGCCGCAGGCGTACACTGAAGTGGGCTAGTGGGAACGGACGGCGAGGCAGACTCAGGCGGATGGCAGAACGACTTGAAGGCTTACTTAAAAGACTGGGCGCAGGTTGCAATGGACAAAATGTTATGGAATTCAGGAAGAAGGCCTTTGCCCAGCAGTTGGCCACAATGATACGATAATATAATAATAATACGCCAAGTAGAAAAGGCTTAATACTACATGGAACAAAATAATGCGGCGTAAAATAAGCAAATACATGTGCACGACTACGCATCGATTTTTCCAGATTAAAAATAAACCGTTGTAACCTACTTTATACAAAGTTTACTAGTTTACCGTGAAATTGAAATTAATATTAATTTACTGCGGGGAATAGAGCCCCGGGAGAACAAAATTTGAGGCTGGTCCACATGTAGGCAAATCGGGTTTATGGAAATACTAGATGAATATTTAGAGCCGCCCTTGGCGATCAACAAATCGAATTATTCATTATTTTGACTAGCAAGAACTAATTTTTTGGCTAAAGTGATTTAGTTATCTACCATTTACAGAAATATGTATATTCAAAAAACTTTCTATATACCACTTACGTTGGATGATTTCCAAATATCCAGTTCGGTAAATGTGTTATGAACTGTTTCTGCATTCAACTTTAATGTTATGATATGATTGAAACATTTTAAAGCCGTGAACTATTTCACTCGTTAAGAACACCTGTTCTGCCTTTTTAGTAAAAATAATACAGCTGTTAAAGAAATCGTATCGCAAATGCCACCTTTTACGTACGCATGGAGGGTTTAATTTCCTTTTCTGGTATTTTGCAGATATGTCGTTTTTAGTAAGGAAAACCTTTTGGGGATTAATCAAGTTCTGCTCCAGACATCGTTTCTCGCTGCGCTTTTGTTATTTATTCCTCGGGAAATGTGTGAATCTGTTGAGGTTTTCGTGAAAAACGGTTTGAAAAACAGGTAATCGTGTACTGAGTTAAGACAAAGGAAACTTTTTATTGCGGGTTTTTTTTTTATAGTTCCCGAGAGAAACACGGTAAATGAGTTGTAGTCAGACAGACTCAGTTAAATAAATTGAAGCAATATGTATTATAAGGTTTAAAAATGTGTGACGACAGTAAAATATATCATCATACTTGAATATAGGACCAGTGTGGAATAAAATTACTATTTATTAATATATGAATACTTCACCAACAGTTGTTACAATACAATTTTGTTATTTTTATTTATTTATTCAAATTGTAACTTACATACTACTTATACATTTATATTCCCGCAAAACTGTTACGTTTGATGGCAAGGCGCGCTGAGTTTTTATAAAATTTAACGGGTGCGCTTCAATTAGTCTAAAAACGTTTTGTATAACTTCATTTAGCTAACCACGAAAAGCATAATGAACGTTTAGCATAAAAACCAATTTTATAATTTCATCTGGCATACGATCGATTAACATAACACCCATTTATTATAACTATCATAAACCATGTTATTATGCATTTTTAGTCAATTTCTTCTAACTAGGGTAGGTTAGGTTAGAACTGTGACCACATTAATAGTAATGAAAGCCGTTAGAAATATTTATTTTTTAATTTATGAACATTATAGTTTTAAAAATTATGCATTTCGTTCTATGCATCATGATTATTATATCGTTAGTTTATTATAGAGATCGAAATTATGCAATTCGTGTTATGTAAAATGAAAATTAGACCATTTGCTTCTATACTAAACATTACACACCCCAATTTAACCTATCAAACTTATAATGTAGTGTTACATAAAAAAAAGAACTAATTTCAAAACTAATTTTAGGTAAACACTATAATATTAATCTTATTAACTTAAAACGAAATTCCAGATGTACTTAATAATAATTAATTAGGTTATAGGGGGCTCTATTCTATTCGGTACAACAAAATTGCTTTTGAAATGTTATCGTATCTTCAACGTTAGGATAACTCTTATGTATTTGACAGCGAAGGCGGCTGAGTTGAAATCAATACGATAGGATTTCGAAGCAATATGGTTTCATTGAGTAGCATAGATCCCCAGTATTAAAAACTTCTGGAAAGCTAGGGTTATATGAAAAACACGCAACAGATACGATGCGATTTGCTTTTTCTAGGATGTCTACCAACAAAAATACTAACAATCTTTACATAAAAGGACAAGGTGCCAATAATGGACACTTGATTCTTATTTTACAGAAGATAAGGGTTATTCATTTGTTTTGGAACAATCAATTTTGGACCGTATGACATTTTAATTAAGAATGAAGTGTCAGCTAAAAGTGTCCATTATGGGTGCCGTCACCCTAGTCTGTGTGTCAAACTATGCAATGGATATTAATACGGTTTTCATAAATAGATAGAGTTATTCAATATGAAGGTTTTTAAATTCATTGCATAATAAATTCTGATTTATGTACGGGTGTTACAGAAAAAAAAAACCTATAGTATCAAATAAAACTCACCAAGTCGCTTAAAAAACACCAAGCCTCTCACCATTCGCCACATCACGAAGTCAAAATTAGAGAACAGTCAGATAATAGTCAATGACATGAGCTACATAGAACACCAGGCAGGTCGCGATGTACATCATGATGAGGATTTGAACCAACATGGTGGCCGGCCGCCGCGAGACTAAGGGAAGCCCTACGAGGATGTCGCAAATTACTTGTCATACGCTTGTTCGGGGTTAATTAGTCTTAAGCGAACACTTTTAAGGCGTTTGGCTTATGTGAACAGCTGTTTGCTGTTGAAATTTGACGAAAATGTTGTGCACGAATCATTCAAACATATGGTCACGCTTTCGACTCACGTATACTATTCGAAAGCGTGACTATACTTTCACGGAATTTATCCGTAGCGTGAACCCCTAAAACAGATTGTCATGGTGTCCTGCCTTTTGGCCGAAAATTGCCTGGCAAAATGTATCGTTTCCCAACCGTTTCATTTGCCAACTCGCTTTTTTTTCTGTAACTGTAAATATTTTACGATTTATTTAAGTATACCATCTTTAGGTTACGTTAGTTTTTATAAAAAAGCCGAAATATTTACAGTTACAGAAACAAAAGCGGTTTGGTATACATTTTGCCAAACATATTTCTGCCAAAAGGCAGAGAACCGATTTTCATACATTAGTTTACGTAAACTTCACTTGTTACCCGATGAAGTTACCTACAAAAGTCAACGTCAATGTTCTTGGAAAATTTAATACGAAATACTGACACGGGGCACTGCCGCTGATTCCAATCGCCATACAAAATTTCTAGAAGATGTAACTTTAACATTTTTAACCTTATTGCATTTTAATAAGGTTCAAAAGTGGATACAACTCTTTTTAGTTGACTGTACTTACTAGATAGAAGGAAAAAGTTAGTGCTTGAAGAACAGCGGTACCTATAAAAGGAGGTGAGGACATAAGAACAAACAATAACTACACGTAGAAGCGAAACTCCAGGCTCCCGACGCGCGCTCGGTGCGTTAGATACCTACCGCCTGGCGACACCTGAGGTGTCTAGTCAGTCAGGGGCGTTACACACGGAATATATATTAACCAAGATATTGATATTGTGTCTTGAATTGGTTTTCGTATTTGTGTTGATTTTAGTGTTTATGGTTGAACTAAGATAGTGTTTTAAAAAGTGAACGACTATTTACGGCAAAATAATTATAAATAATTGATTGAATAAAGGAGTTTTATGAGATAATCTTAATATCATCAAAAAGTATTATTACCTAATTTAACGTAAATGTAAAAAACTCATTTTGCAACAATGTTTCCATGTTGAAGTCAAACATTAATAATAATTCGTGACTGAACTTGTATACCATATCCATAAACCGATTAAAATATTTCGCAAGTGACAGCCATAACTTGGGGCGCGGAAGACAGAGGGGCGTAGCGGGGCGAAGGGGGAAGTAGGTATTTAAAGCGCGGCATTTGGGGCCTGGTCAAAGGAGATTCTCTTCTACGTGTAGTTATTATTTATTCTTATGGTGAGGGCTACTTGCAAGAAAAATATTAGTGTAGTTTTACTCTTACAACTAGATCCACAATGTGGAATAAAGGTGATATTTACACTTGAAACTTAATTTAGATTAATATTATTACTACAAGTATGTAGCCTAAGAGAACAATGATTTTAAAAGCCTAGACTCTAGGCCTTAAAGTGTGCGCGTTCGCTTTCCACTGCGTTCTATAGTATGAATTCTCATTACGACATTATTATTATTATTTATTTATTCGCTTTAGACATGGTACATAATAAGATAACATTAAATATTGTAGGAATCACATGTCTCACCTGATCGGCATGCAAAATCTTAATCTTAATCTAAGTGTCACAATGAAATAAATGATAGGTAGGTATGTATAATATAAATTAAATTTACAATTATAAAAATTTACATTCATAATTTTATATATTTTAACTGTAAATATCTATAGGTAGTCCATTATCCCAAATCATTGAAAAATTCTTTAATAGAGTAATATGTTTTTTTATTTAGCCACCGGAATAACTTTACTTTAAATCTTCTCAATGGCAGTTCTTTTAGACCGTTCGGCAGTTTGTTGAAAATTCGGACTGCCATTGAATAGCAGTTTCTGCGGTACAAATCAGTTCTACTTTTAGGGCATATAAGCCTTGCTGGGTATCTGGTATTAAAGTGGCAAATTTTATTATTTGTTGTAAATAAAGAATGGTGGGTTTTTACAAAGCATGACACTTCAAAAATATACATGCAGGGGACGGTCAAGATGTTAAGCTTTTTAAATAATGGTCTGCAAGATGTAACAGTTGTGACGTCACATATACCACGGATGCACTGTTTTTGTCCTATGAAAACTTTATTAATTTTGACCGAATTCCCCCACAGTGGAATTCCATACCTCAGGACAGAGCTAACATACCCATGGTATGCTTTCAGTGCTGTCTTCTAACTCGTGATCTTAGTAAGACGCCAAAGTGCGTATGCAAAACGGTTTATTCTATTACAAATACTTTGTGTATGCGGTCTCCATGAGCAATTGCTATCTAAAGTTATACCCAGGAATTTAACCACTTCTGACTCGGTTATTTTTTGGTTTTCATATTTTACTTTTATGTTTTCTTTAATTTTATGTCTATTGGTAAATTGAATGAAAGTTGTTTTATTGAGGTTTACTCTTAAATTATTTTCTTTAAGCCAATTAATTATGTCATTTACGGTACTATTAATATCATCTTGATAAGTTTCTTTTTTTTTACAATCTGTTACAATTGAAATATCATCAGCAAATAGAGTACAATGGTGGCGAGTAACAAGAGGTAGGTCATTTATGTAAAGTAGGAATAATAATGGCCCTAAGATGCTACCCTGCGGAACGCCCACGTTATTGGGTTTTGTGTTTGACTGATAAGTTGATTCTGCTCCATATGTATCAATAGTATTGATTTCTACTAGTTGGTGCCTTCCGCTAAGGTAGCTTCTCAGCCAGTTTATTGCGTTTCCTCGAATGCCATATATTTCACATTTTTGCAATAAGAGGTCATGGCAGACAAAGTCAAATGCTTTGCTCATGTCGAAACATACTGCACAAGTTGCCATTTTTTTATCCAGATTGGTAGTTATTTGTGTTACTAGATTAAAAGCTGCTAAAGTTGTAGATTTTTCTTTTTGAAAGCCATATTGATGAGTTGAAAGTATTTGAAATTTTGTAAGGTAGTCAATGATTCGTTTATACATAACTTTCTCAAAGACTTTTGAAAGTACTGGAACGAGCGAGATGGGTCTATAGTTACCAACTAAGTTTCGATCTCCTTTTTTATGAATAGGCTTTATTACTGATAATTTTAATCGCTCCGGAAATGATCCCTCGGCAAAAGATAGGTTAATTAGATAGTTAAGAATCGGTGCTAAGGCGTCTGCCGTTGTTTTGAGGATATTTGTACTTATACCGTCAAAACCTATTGATACTGTGTTATTTAATGACATTATAACTTTGTTAATTTCTAGCACATCAGTTGGAAACAGGAACATGCTTGATATTTGATGATTTATCGTTTGTTTATATTTTTCATGTACATTAATACTGTGTTGGTTTGTTAATTCTATAAAATATTCATTAAAACTTTCTGCAATTTGCTTAGGATTGCTAATAATTTTATTTTTGTATGCTATTTTATCTATATGTTTCATTTCACGTGTTTTGTTGTTTGTATTACTTTTTATTAGGTTCCATGTAGCTCTACATATGTTTTTTGATGAGTTGATGTACGAAGTGTTTGATAGTTTTTGAGCAGAGTGGATGCATCTTTTATAAATTTTAAGGTAAGTCAAATAGTTATTTTTGTTGATTCTGTTCCGACACTTATAATATTTAAATCTGAGGCAGCGTTTAGTTTTTGATGCCTTTCTAATGCCTTTCGTCAGCCATGTTTGTTTATAATTTTCATTTTTTATTTGAATTCTTTTAAGGGGAAAATTAAAATTGTAAAAAAGTGTCAAGTCATCATGGAATTTGTTGAAAGCTCGGTTTGCATCAGTTTCATTGCGAACATTCTTCCAGGTTAATTGAGAAAGACATTCATAGAATTTTGAAATATTTTGTTTGCTGTAGTCACGTTTTGTTTTATATTTTTGTGATGTGTCGCTATTTTTATCAAGGTAAGGAACTACCAATATTTGTCCCGTGTTATGATCTGATAGGGCCAAATTGTGTAGTTCACCCACGGCTTCTGGTATATTACTAATCATTTGGTCTAAGCATGCTTTGTGCCTTGTCGGTAAATTAATGTGAATAACATAATTATAATTTTGAATTATTCTTCTAAACTCCGATGCCGCAGTTGAACTTTTTAATATATCAATATTAAAGTCGCCTACTATAATAATTTTTTTGTTAATTTTTGGTCGCAGAGTCCTTAAAAGATTTTCGAATCGATCTAAGAATGTATTGGGTGGTGAGCTAGGGGTTCTGTAGATGCATATTATGATCAAATTAAATTTAGGAATTTCTATGCCACAAGACTCAAAACTTTTCTCAGACTGAAGATCTTTCAAACTTTGGAGGGGAGTAGAATAAAGATGCTCCCTGCACATTATGCAAACACCCCCTCTTTTTTTCCCTTTCCTGGAGTACCAGTCAGCAACGTGAAAGCCATGCACATTAATATTAAGTTCATCACCTGCCCTAATGAAAGTCTCGCACAAACAAATTACATGTCTCTATACAACGCAGTGGAAAGCGAACGCGCACGTGCACGTGCACGTCACGCAACCGGTGTGGCTGGGCCTTTAGAGTGAAGCAAGGTCTGCCAAATCATAGGACATGAGATGATGGAGTAGGAATCGAATTTATAACTAGGTAGCTAGCTCTCCTGGTTATCCGATATGCAGGCACAATCCAATTACACCGCCACCACATCGCACCGCTGTTCCTGCTAGCGCCGCTCTAACTTTGATATCGAAATCGTATTGTTCCAGTTAGTACTTAGCTCTTACTATCAAAATAAATAAAAGGTACAGAAGAAAATGGTGAATCAGGGTACCGCATTAACAATATTTTGAAATGTTGATATATCTCGTTTTCCGTGCGACTTTTACAAAACATGATTTATCATATTATACCCGGACACTCTGTACATGTAAACTTTATAGATTTTTCTCCCACGTGCTCGGAAATGTTAACCTTACTGTTGTAAAATCAGCCCGCGAAGTTCTGAGTTCCAGGTCTAGGCAAAATTAAAAAAAACAAAGTTATTTTTTACCAACGGCAGCGGCCGCGAAAAATGTATGAAATTTCATTACTAAGATAAATAACTCCAGACAGCCAAAGACTCGTGCAATCAAAATTCTTCCTTGTATATTTTACTTTTTAAACGTCAAAGACAAAAAGAATTTAAATATTTCAAATAGCGTTTACAGCGTATTTAAAAGTGTATCAAATAGTTTGACGTTTTATTTAAAACAAATTGCGTAAACAAAATAAATTGCCGAAATAACATAAACGCGTAATAAATGTTATAGTTTATACTATATTTTATTCAAATTGAATTTATTACGTTTAAATGTGTGATCTTATTTAATTAATGCTTTATTTCAGTGTCATACTAAATCGTACGTTTCTTTTCTTTTTTTCAAGGAAATGTTGGGACTATGCTTAATATTATTAACAATTGTGTTAAATTTCCTCAAAAGAATTATACAAGCCTCGACCGGGAAGGGAGATTGCTGGACTTGTATATAGCGCGGCCACGACTGCGTCTCGGCCACGCTAACTCTACTCGTCCCGCAACGGCCTATTTCCCGGTCTGTGCAGTAATGTACTAATAAATTACAACAACATAAATTAAAGTACGTATGCATTGTAAAGCATATGCCTCGCATCATACTTGAGGATAATTTAATATTTTAATATCGGCAAAAAAATACATAAATATCAAGGGCTCATTTCTCGAAACTTACTGGCCTAGTAATAATATTACACTCCACGAGGTACATTTCATTTGCAGACTTGTATATAGAAAATTGTATTCAGTGAACTAATATTATTTTAGTCTAATGAGTTTTTAGAAATGGGCCCCAGGGGACAATGTCACATAAATTGACCTAGTCCCAAACTAAGCTCTAAGCTTGTAGTGGCTTGTACTATTATGAGTACCTACTGGACAACGGGTGCGGCCCCACAGAGGCGGAGACGAGCGGAGCGGTGCGGAGCTGTGCCAATGCCAATATTAACCAATAGAAGGCGCATGCGGTCACGTGGAGCTCGCCTTGCGCACGTTAGTTTAGATTCTATTGGTTAATATTGGCACAGCTCCGCACCGCTCCGCTCGTCTCCGCCTCAGTGGAGCTGCAGCCTAACCTCTTTATACATACCATTTATCTATATACATAATAAATACGTAGAAGACAACGGAATTCATTGTTTAATAAATTTATAGAATGGCGTCAGTACATAATTTACGTTACAACTACCGGCAATTAATAGTCTCTCCACGGGCACGGTGATAATCAACATGATTGGATAAAGGCAAGGCAACAAGCAAGCAGGGGGAGTGGGGGGACGGGGGGGATGCAGAATGTATGCCTCTTGTGCTCTCACTAATATGTACATCACAAGGAGTAACACGTTAACAAGCTTATTGTATTGTCTGTGTGTGATACGAGTACAAATATGGAGAATAGATTATAAGAGAAGCAGAAATAATAAAATAATTTAAAAATACCAGTGACAGACAATATGTGATACCTACTAGTTAGGATTGTTTCATCTCATCTATGTTTTGTGATATAGTATAATATGTATGTCTATTGTTTGCTACAACTTGTTTGTTTCTCTCTCGCTCAAAGGTTAACAGGAAGAGATCCCTTAAAGCGATAAGTTCGCCTTTGTACTACTTTTATTTCTGTAATTTTAACATTTATGTAATATAATTGTTTTAGTTAAATAAAGTGTTTACATACAATATTGTAAATAATGACGATTTATCAAAAAAATTAAGATTCGAAAAAAAAGCATTCGTGGTCCCCTTTTAAAATGTTTGCCCTTTCAAATGGCTCGAACTGACGCAGCAGGCTCAAGTTGCCCTAGCAAAAATGGGTTTGGTATGTATGTCTTAAGAGGTTCAAATAAAAAATTTACTAAGACTATTATACTTACATCTGTTTTCATTATGAGCTAAAATAAAATAATGCGATTCAGTTAAATTAGGAATCGGGAAAATCTCGACTGAAAAAATACCTACGCGCGGAATAATCGAGTTTGCATGTAATGCACAGTCTACCTATCTCTCTTTCTGTTCTCTGGCAGTTGACTAGTTAAGAGGCTGATTATTAACCGACTTAAAAAAAGGAGTTCCACTTCGTTCCACTGTATGTATCTTTTTTTTTCTATGTGTGTTCACCGATTACCTACTGCGTCAATTCCGGACCGATTTAAAAAATCTTTTTTGGTTCGATAGAGTATACTTCCGAGGTGGTCCCATCGTCACCAAATCTGTATCTGATGAGGGGATCAGCGAGGAATTGAGGGAACTCCAAATATTGTAGGCAAACATATAGCGATTTTAGTATTTTTAGTAACATGTCCAGCATTTGCATTCAGAAAGTATCATTTGGTGAAGCGGAACTGATGATGAAGACCACAGACGGCCACCGGAACTCCTTAACGGTACCGATTTCAAGGGTGGCGATAAGATATCTCGATTAAGATAGTTGAGCGACTACAACGAAAATCCATACTTAATATCGACGGTAAAAAGCGTAAACGCTGTAACCCGCAAAATCAAACTTTACACCAGAGCCAAAAAACTTTTGAAATTTTACAAAAAAAATCATATCTTTTTTTTTATTTGAGCGATCGGTGCCATTTTTATACTACATATGTATTTTCAAATTCCCTATTAGATCATATGCCTGTCTTGTACCAGAAGTGACTAGGTTTCTTTTTAGTGTCGGTTACAGCAACCTGACTTTTTTTTTCAATACGATAAAACGCTGTTAATGATTTTGTTAAATGTATGGAAAGGTAATAATCAGTGTGATTTCTAATAAGCGAAAGTGATGTAACCACCATTCTTTAAATGTTGAGAACTGCCTAAATTGATGTTATGCTGCAGTGCCTGCAGTTTAAAAAAATCATAATTGTATTCAATGATAGATGTCAAAAAAGGTTATTGATATTAAAACGACGTAAATATGAGATAACATTTATTAATCCTTTTTTTAAATGTTATCCTAAAGAATTAATTAATACGAATGTGTTTGTATGTGTATGTAAATATATTTTCAATCCTCCATTAGATATAAACATCATAACATCTACATATAAATAAATATATATATATATTTTATATATATATATATATATATATATATATATATATATATATATATATATACATGCTTATAAACATTTACAATACAAGTCTAGTTGAAAAAAAAGAAATACATTTATTTTAACGATAATTATGCATCGCTACAAACACTTCGTATAAAAGAAGTATATTATTATGATAAATTAAATATCACAAGTTAACTTACTCATGAAATAAAATTAAAATTAAAAACATCAATGTTTAACAAACTGAAAAGTTTAAGACACTATACTAGCGTTTCTTCAAACTAATAACTATTATCAAAGTATTGTTAAAATTCGTAAAGTAGTTTTAATTACTTATAATTATGGAAAGCAACACGTAATTCTCAGAATTTATCATACTAAGTAGTTACTATTTAAATGAAATAAGAATTCATTAGTATAGTATTAACTATTCACATTATTTGCACTGGTTTACTATTAAAATAGATATAATTACATTTTAAACTTTTGTTGTCACGCGGTGAAAGACCGTTACACCACACACAACTTGATCCCACGGCGGTCTCAGACTGACTGATCGGGGCGGTAAGCCGTTACCCACACTGCATGAGCGCGTATTTAAAATACGGTAAACTCAAGCGACCAATAATAAGCAATCGTTTAAGAAATGAGGTAAAGGTCAGTAATATTTTTGCGTATTACTTCATATTTGGTGTAACTTGTGAGTATTCACATTATGGTGTCTGATTAAAACGTAGTAAGTCATTATCATCTAAATATATTTTACAGAAAACGTAGTAAGTGTAGTGTCACTTTTTTTTTCAATACGCGTAAACGCTGTAAATGACAGTGGAAATGGTTTTACGCACGCAGTAACCTACTGGACTCGAAAAATTTGTAAAATATGAATTGATGTAAATGCAAATGCAAAATAAAGACCTGTTTTTTGGCGGCTTACAGCAATTAATTTTGCTATATGTCAAAAAAGTACATACAATTTCAACGCTGTACAGAATTTTCTAATCGTCGTAGAGCCACGAGACCCGGACCATTCGACGCAGAAAAAAAATCTGATTCCGAATATGCAAAAAAAATTTTTTGGTACATTGTGGGTTACAGCGTTTACGCTTTTTACCGTCGATATTATAAATGGGAAAGTGTGTATGTTTGTCCGTCGTTCACGCTTCAACCACTGAACGGATCGAGATGAAATTTGGCACACATATAGGTTAGGCCCTGGTATAGGACATAGGATAGTTTTTATTCCGGAAAATTGGACCGTTCCCGAGGGAGCGAAAGCTATTCTTTTATCAACTAATCCTATTAATGACAGTATCCTACTAATCCTACTAATGAGGCTTATCTTTATTAGTCATTACGTTTGACGTTAAAGTGACATAAAATGCTACCAGTGACCGACCATTAAACCACCATTATGTTAGTTTGTTACTTTTTCACCCTGCAACGAATTGATGAACCTGAACTCTTCGCCTGCGTCTGCCATTTTATTACTAGAAGATAACGTGCCTGAATGCAGTATACACTTTGAATTCAAGCACGTTACTGCCTGGGATGTAATGAAGGCATTCAAGTCAATAAATATTAAGAAAACCAATGACCTTTGGGGGGTATCGGTTCACGTCCTTAAATCCTTAATGGAAGTCATAGCAGCTGACTTAATGGTCATATTTAATCACTGTGTTGACTGTGGCGAGTTTCCTGATCTTATGAAACATAGCAAGATAATTCCATTATTGAAAACGGGTAGTACTTCTGACCCCACTAACTTTAGACCGATATCCATACTACCCACTTTCAGTAAAATCTTTGAGAAATTAATTTTATCACAGTTAATGGAACATTTTCAATATAATAATTTACTACACAATAAACAATTTGGTTTCACTCGGGGTCGCTCGACAACCGAAGCTGGTGTTGAGTTAATTAAACATATTTTTGATGCCTGGGAGGGGTCACATGATGCTTTAGGTATTTTCTGCGATCTGTCCAAGGCTTTCGATTGCGTTAACCATGACACTTTGGTCAGGAAACTACACCACTATGGAGTTAGAAGTACTGCGTTAAACTTAATAAAAACGTACTTATACGGGAGAATTCAAAGGGTAGACGTGAATGGAAAACGATCACCTGGGTCAGTGGTCTCAATGGGCGTACCACAGGGCTCAATTTTGGGTCCATTTCTATTCCTCATCTACATAAATGATTTACCATACCTTATAAAGGACAACCATGATATAGTATTGTTTGCTGATGATACCTCACTCGTATTTAAAGTTAAAAGACAACAGGAGTTCAATGTTGATGTAAACAATGCTATATCAAAAGTAGTAGATTGGTTCAGTGTTAATAATTTATTACTGAATGAGAAAAAGACTAAATGTATTAAATTTATGACAACCAATGTGAAAAATAGACAAACTACTATAACTATTAAAAATGACAAACTAGACCTAGTTAATGATACAGTATTTCTTGGTTTAACGTTAGACTCCAAACTCCAATGGGGTCCTCATCTGGCTAAATTAGCAAATAGACTCAGTTCTGCAGCTTTTGCAGTTAATAAAATTCGGCAACTAATAGACTTGAAAACCGCTCGATTAGTTTATTTTAGTTACTTCCATAGTATTATGTCATACTAGCTTTTGCCCGCGACTTCGTCCGCGTAGAACTCGTTTATCGCAGTTAAGTAAATTAATAGGTTTAAGTAATTCTATAGTTTGACGACCTCCCTGGCAAGAATGATCTTTCAAACACATGTAATATTGAGCTCAAAATTTACCGGGACATCAACTTTAACCATTAACTCTTACGGGAGGGCACTCCCGATACCTCGAAAGATTTCAGGAACTCTAAGGGTAGGATGTGACTTGCTCTGTGTCTATGACATTGTCTACCAAGAGATACTCCACAACATCGCCTTCTACATGAGACATATTTTTATATTTATCCGCCCGACAATTTAGTTTGTGGGTGCTAATATCGCCCTCTCGCACAAAAATTCTCTATTCTTTATATTGTTTTTTAGATCGGGGTACACGTTATTTTTTAGATCATCTGTGTTTTATACAATATTACAGAATTCGCGGTTTAATGTATTCAAATCGTTACTATCTCTCGCCATACGATCTTCGCCAATTTTTAGTAGAGCTGCCGCATATATTGCCCCGACTGTGTATCATGGTGTACTCGTAGTTCCTGGCATATTTGTAGGAGGTATATTTTTTATATTTATATACTCATATCGTAGATGCCGAAATGCATTTATTTTATCCGCTGGTGTGCCCCTAGTTATCCCCGGTAGATGAGAATCTGTCTAAATTCGCCGTTTCAAAGCACCATCCCTCCCATGATAGTTTGGTTACTCTTAAAATATCCATCATAGTTCAATATTACATATATTATATTATGAGTCAATACTAATTATAATGTAGGTATCTATCATTATAAATGGTGGAACTCCCAAACATCATCCGTGGCCGTTGAAAAAAAAAGACAATATTCTTCAAACAAATTTACCCAATGCCCATTAATCTAATTCGGTTCCGCGGTTAATCCGTGAAAGCGTAACAAACAGACAGACGACAAATATAATTGAATTGCCATTTTGAATTTCTACCTATACTTTCGCATCATTTTCGAAATCTGCGTCCTCAAAATCTAAGAAAATGACAATTATGCCCACTTTTTAAAAAAGATCATGGCCTCCATCTTGAATTCTAACTTTGACATAATTTTCATAATCTGCGTCCACAAAATGTAAGAAAATGATACCAATGACGACTTTTTCAATAAACATCATGACGGCCATTTTGAATTCCAAATTTGATATCATTTTCGAAATCTGCGTCAACACAACCTAAGAAAATGACACCCATGATGACTTTTTCAAAAAACACCAAACATTGTCGTTATTTCCTCGGGAACTTTTAAATTTTCCGGGATGGGATTTTTCTATGTGTTAATCCAGGGTGCTACCTCAATTTTAAATTTCATCCTAATCCATCTAGCCGTTGCAGCGTTAAGGAGTAACTAACTAAAACCCCCTTTTACCCCCTTAGGGGTAGTTTTTTCTAAATCGCTGAAAGCAGTATATTTTATTTATAAACAGTAGCCTAAATATCAATTTCCTAATGTACCCATTTCGATATCTCCCATACAAATTTCTAATCCCCATTTATCGCCTTAGGGGGAGTTTTACCGAAATCACTGAAAGATTTTTTAATGTTAAACAGTATTAAACAGTAGCTTAAACACCAATTACCACGTTTCTAACTAAAAAAATTAACATAAATGACCAAATTGTCATACAAACTACCATCCCAAATCTCACCCCCTTAGGGGTGTTTTTCGAGATACAAATTTAATCTAATTCAGTTCCGCGGTTTATCCTTGACTGCATAACAAACAGACATACGACAGACATAATTACTTTCACGTTTATAATATTAGTATGGATTTTCTTTCTACATCAATATTATGTATACCTATCGATGTATAGTTTTTTTACCCCTTGAGTATTGTTTGAAATGGCATTTTAGAATTAAATAACCGACCAATTCGCCGAAAAATTAAATGCCTGTCCGTAATTATTTCCAAGTGATCATAATAACCGCCCTAATATTAAATAACAGCCGTAGAATTAATACGCCGTGAATAGTGAATAGTATTGAAAATAGCGGAAAAAATCTGGATATGTCAACTCTGACAACTTCAATCTGACACCGCTCCTTTTGATATAGACTAACAAAACTGAATGTAGGTACAAAGCCTGTCTCATGTTGTCACACTGGATGGCAAAAGCCATAGGAGAAATAAATTATTCAATTGCGCAATTTTGTCAAATAATTACTAATCATTATTTGCGTCCCCAAAAACTAAGAAATTGTTACCGCGACAACTTTTTCAAAAAACATCATTGCCGCCAGCTTAAATTCTAAATTTGACATCATTTTCATAATCTGCGTCCCCAAAATGTAAGAAAAGTATACCAATGACGACTTTTTCAATAAACATCATGGCGGCCATTTTGAATCCCAAATTTGATATCATTTTCGAAATCTGCGTCAACGTAACCTAAGAAAACGACACCCATGATGACTTTTTTAAAAAACACCAACGATATTGTCGTTATTCCCTCGGGAACCTTTAAATTTTCCGGGATGGGATTTTCCTATGTGTTCATCCAGGGTATAAGCTATCTCCATTCTAAAGTTCATCCAAATCCATCCAGCGCCATTGCAGCGTGAAGGAGGAACAAACTAAAACTCCCTTTTACCCCCCTTAGGGGTAGTTTTTTTTTAAATCGCTGAAAGAAGTATTTTTTATTAATAAACTGTAGCCTAAATACCAATTTCCAAATTGCTTACTTTAAAAATAACTAATCTCCTATACAAATTTCTACCCCCTATTTTAACCCTTTAGGGGATGAATTTCCAAAAATCCTTTCTTAGTATACCCTTAGGGTACCCAAGGAATATTCCCTTCAAATTTCAAGTCCCTAGGTCCAGCGGTTTAGGCTGTGCGTTGATCAATCAGTCAGTCAGTTTTACCCCTTTCCATCCCTTCGGGGATGAAATTATCAAAAACGCTGAAACACGTATAAATTAATTTTCAATTTTCAATCTAAACACAAAATTTAAATAGTCTAACTTAAACTAAAACTGACGGACTTTCATACAAATTTTCATCCCTTTAGGGGTGGAATTTCCAAAAATCCTTCCTTAGTGGATCTCTACACTATATAAGGTATCTATATGCAAAATTTTAAGTCTCTAGGTCCAGCGGTTTGGGCTGTGCATTGATGTATCAACAATCAGTTTTACCCCTTTTCATCCCTTCGGGGTTGAAATTATCAAAAACGCTGAGAAACGTATAAGTTAAAATTCAATCGCCAACCTAAACGCAAAATTTGAAGCGTCTAACTTCAAAACTGACGGACTTTCATACAAACGTTTTTCCCCTATTTTACCCCCTTAGGGGTGGAATTTCCAAAAATCCTTCCTTAGTGGATCTCTACACTATATAAGGTATCTATGTGCAAAATTTCAAGTCTCTAGGTCCAGCGGTCTGGGCTGTGCGTTGATATATCAACAATCAGCTTAGCATTTTATATAATAGATGGTATTTTACTATGGGGTAGTGGTGCTGACGTAAACAGCATCTTTGTTCTGCAGAAGAGGGCTATTCGTGCTGTTTACAAGATGGGTCATAGAGACTCTCTTAGAGATAAGTTTAAAGAAACCAATATATTAACAGTATACAGTCAATATATTTATGAAAACCTTATGCATGTTCATAAAAACATCGTTAATTTTAAAAAGAACTGTGACATACATAATGTTAATACTAGAAATAAACATAAGCTCGCAGTGCCCTTTACACGGCTTCATAAAATAAAAAACTCTTTCACGGGTAATTGTATAAGGTTCTATAATAAGCTCCCAAGTAGTGTTACTCATCTATCAGTAAATAAATTTAAAAGTTACGTTAAACGTAAACTAATTTCTAAAGCGTATTATAGTATCAAAGATTATATGAATGATAACAATGCTTGGGACTGAATTGTTTGTATTACAATTATTATTGACCGTGGAGACTATATACATCTCCTTTGTATGCTTATTATTTTAATTTGACATCTGGAGACTCTTTACATCTCCATAATTGACCGTGGAGACTTTCTACATCTCCTATGGATGTTTATTTCTTAAATTTAATTTTAATTTGACATTTGGAGACTCTTTACATCTCCATAATTGTATTATTGACCGTGGAGACTTTCTACATCTCCTTACCTATGTCTATTTTTAATTTTTATCTGAAATTTGGAGACTTTACATTTCCAATTTAAATTGAATATACTTTAATTCTCATAATTGCTCCTGGGACCTGTACATCCCTGTGACATTTAAATTAGTTAGCTTAAGTTTATCATAGTAATAAGTTACTCATATAAAAAAAAAGACTTCCTGTTGAGTTTCTTGCGGCGTTTCTTCTCAACAGAGTCCCTTGGAAGCGCTGGTAGACTCAGACATGTAAAAGTGCCTACAGGGCCTACTTACAGAATAAATGAATTTGAATTTGAATTTGAATTTGATGGATTTGGATGAAGTTTGAAATGGAGATAGCTTAGGTGTACCCCGGATTGAGCCCGGATAAACACATCATCGCAATCTACGCGAAAGAAGTCGCGGGCAGAAGCTATTTTAAAAAAAAGTAACTTTTTACGATTTTGGTAAAACTTCCCCTAAGGGGTACAGGTTGGTGTCAGAATTTTGTGCGTATGAGAGTTTTGTCATTTTTGAAGTAAGAAACGTGAAAATTGGTAGGTATTTAATATTTATGCTACTATTTATAAATAAAAACTTCTCCTAAGGGATAAAAGAGGGTTGTAGAATTTTGTATGAATTTCGTCATAATTGTGATAAAAAATGTGAAAATTGGTATATAGGCTAATACGCATAAATAAAAAATGTTACTTATGGCGATTCAGAAAAAAATTCGTAAGGAGGGTTAAATGGGGGGTAGAAGTAGTATATCGAAGTTAAAAAACTCATAGCTATGAGCTATGATAATAGCTGTAATGTACTGGGAGTAAGTACAGTTGGTTAGGTTGATTTTTTTGTTGTTGACCGAAATTAAATACACGAACTATTCTTTATTCTTTAAAAACTAATTGTGCCCTTACACCTACTATAATACTTTACGCACTAACATCTTAATCATATAATTCGTTCCAGGTGAAATTGTGCGACTTTAGTTTATACATAAAAGTACAGAGACAGAGTTCTTCGCAGGATCGCGGACGCCGGGAGTTAAAATAGGAGCGGCAAAGCCCGCTCGCACTTATTGCGCTCATGCATCGAAGACCTTCGTCCTTATTGCTGTTTGGGATATTGTCAGTTTGCAGTATTCAAATAAAAAAATGTGATTTAAAAATATGCAAACCTATGTATTTCCTTTTGTTGTATCGTAAAAACGATAAAACACACAAGCTTCAAAATTTGATATGATTATACTTACATAGTAAAAACCTAAAAAACAGCATACTGTAAACCGGTCAAGTGTGAGTCGGACTCACATACCGAAGGTATTTTTATCGACTACGATTTAGTCAGAGCGATTCTGTGCGCTGGATGTACCTTCCTATTTACATCCTATACCTACTACATATATTATAAATGCGAAAGGTTATGCGTGCGCGAGTTTGTTATTTCTTTGATAAAAAGGATGGACGAATTTGGTTACATACAATTAGGAATAGAGTTTGCTTATACACTGGATTAACACACAGAGCTACCTTGAATCCCGTGGGATAGCAAAATTACTAATTCTACGCGGACGAAGTCGCGGGCAAAAGCTAGTAACTAAATAAATAATAAATAACTATGAAATATGACTATGACTTTCCCGCGGCGTTGCTTGCGGCGCGCTTGAAATAACTTAAAGTTTCATATCAACTAAGAAGTGGGACTACGTAACAGCGTATTATGATCACTAAAAAGTATAAAATAAAATAAATGTTTTACAACAACACACACCTACAATTTTAAAGAAGTTATTTTTTTGCGGTTTTGAAGGCGGTTTTTTGTTTTTTAAAACATTTATTTAATGTTTGTCATTCCACCTGTGAACACTGTTTGTCAATGAACCTTTTTCCGCTTTACGAGTAAACTAATAAGATCAGTGCTAATAATGACTGTTTATGTTCCGAATAAATAAATGAATATTTTATTACATAAAGTAAACTGACAAATCTTGAGTCATTTTTTCGGTAAAGATAACAGAAAACGTAACCAAGACTTGTTTTAATAACCTTGTTTCATTATTTTTATCATAATTACACAAGATAATAATATAATTGTTGTTCTATTTAAAATGTTATATGATTATTATAAGCATAAATACCACACATGAACTGTCAGTTTACTTTATCTAATTTAAATATCGTCGGTGATACGGCAATAACTAACAAATTAAATAAGGTGCAAAAAACACCTGAGCAAGTAAGTCAGAAAGGTACATTTTAAAACTTATTGAGCTACGCGATATTGCAGTATCAGAAGATCGCCCCAGTAATGCGGACTCACCTCGAGCCACGCACGCGCATCCAACATTGTTCAAGCGACAACTAAGCTGCCAATTAACATTACAGGAAATCGATAAAATTGCAGACAAAACACCCGCGAGTTTCAGTACGTAAGGTAGACGTCCGAAGGCGTGACATGTCATAAGAAAAAAATATTTGCGTAATGATATTCTGTTCGTCTACACAAAACATTTTCATGTGTTTTGGAAGATGTGAGTGTGACCTTTATTTAATGTTAAATAGAATTCTCTCAAAAATGTCCGGAAATGTGGACATTCCTATCTACATATTGAGACGCGAAGTACATAGGTTACTGACAGTTCTCAAATAAAATAAAATAAAGTGCTCGCTACACAAGCCCGCAATGTTGTATACAAATTCCATTACTATCTAGCTTGTAACTTTTTAAAAAGTGAAAAAGGCCATAATAATATGAGGGCACAAGTCTTATACATCCAAATTTTATTCGAAACATAACTTTTTTATCTGTGTCTGGAATAGCTTATGTTTTTTTAAAAACAATGCTTGCTTTCTCCTTGTCATAAACAAAAAGGTGGTAAAGAGTGATGGTTTTTTCACATGAAGTTTCTGTTTGTATGCAAATCAAAAAATAAGTTCAAGCGATGAAGATTTTACTCCAACACAAATTATTTCTTCCGATTTTTGAGAAAAGCACTATATTTGCCTCGGCAGGAACAGCACTTGCGGGCTTCGTATTTTTAAACGGACGAGCTTACTCGCAATTGCCTACTTCCATGACTAGGCAATAATGTACTATTGTTTTATGTGGTTTGTTCGGTGGCTTTTGCTGGCAAATAAGTTCTTTATTTAAAATCGACTTCTGAAATATCAAAGCCACAAACGTTTCTCATCGCTAAAATTAATGTTTATTTTATTTTATTTATCGCGACGAGGAGCACTCGAACCTCAATATTTTATCAAACTTCAATTAAACTTCTCGGAAGCTACTAACTAGCTTGCGTTATGAATCGGAAGTCAAGTAGAGTTTTCTTCCGAGAAGAGAGAAGCCTTGCGCAACTTAATGTTTATTGTTTATGGAGTCTTGTTTACGAGTATTAACAACTTACTCTAATTAACAATTCAATCTTACCAACTTGTTCACCTAAAGCATTATTTACTTCTAGTTACTATTTATTATTCTGTGCCTAATAATTGTAGATACGAGTATTAAAGTGAAGTCGAAATTTTGTAAATCTTGGTGAGTTCGTAGCCCCTATACAAAACATACATAAGGGTCACTAGTAGCAGAAATAACAACGTAGTTTAATGTATATAAAATTGAGAGCGAAGGCGGAGCGGTGCAGGCTGCACTTGTTCGGTGCGTTCTCATGCGAAAAAGCTTTATTATTAAAGCGGGGCAGAGGCGTTTTTTTAGATGGGATCGCGCTGCGTGTTTGTTTGCGGCTTTATCAACATTTTAGTGCGTGTATTTTTATTTTAGTCGCCGATTTCGTTGACAAATCCGGGGCTTTATACTCGGTAAAACCTAATTGCATTCGACATGTAATCGTATCGTTTTTAACTAAACTAGCACTAAATAAGAGCTATCAAATCGTTCACAATACGATAACACAGGGGTCGGCAAGTAGTTTTAGTTGGGGTCCGGATACTGTGGGAAAATTTCAACGAGGTCCAGATAAAAACAAAAGTATTAAGTTAGATTCTATGTGGCTTAAAAATATTAGTTCAATTAATAAAGGTATAGTATACCTTATCTATGTATTAATTTATACTTAGTATGCAATACATTACAATATTTGGCGGTCCAAGGTTCGACCTTTCGCGGTCCGCAAACGGACCGCGGTCCGCCTGTTGCTGACCGTTGCGATAACAGGTCAAAGATATTTGACGACGCGCTGGCCTAGTTGGTAGTGACCCTGCCTACGAAGCTAGCGGTCCTGGGTTCGAATCCCTGTAAGGGCAGATATTTGTGTGATAAGCGCGAATATTTGTTCCTGAGTCATGGATGTTTTCTATGTATTTATATAGGTATATATATTTCTATATAAGTATTTATATCGTTGTCTAGTACCCATCTTATCTCATCTTGTTGGTGGGGACCTTACGGATACACTTCGACCCTATGGGACCTTTTGTCTAGTACCCATAGTACAAGCATATAGATTAGTGTGGGACTAGGTCAATTGGTGAGATATTGTCCCCTGATATTTATTTTTTATCCGGTTTTTATTATTTTTAACGCCTACAATAGAGGCCCTGACTTGCCTTCCTACTAGTGCGCAGGGCAACTATAGTTTGCCTACTAATATTCCGTGGACGAATTAAAAAAATCGGTTGTCTGTAAAGTCGGTTTACGGACGATAATTTTACGTGATAACGCTCGGCTCAGGCGGAACGTGACGCTTAACGTGACAATGAGTCATGTTTTTTCGTGCGTGCAGCTGGCGTTCATCGATTTATAAGACATCATCACGTCATAAGTCAGTTGATTAAGGTCCGGTTTTATATTATAAAAGTCTATTAGTAAATATTTCAAATCAAATTACTTATAATAACTTTAGACAATTTTTGACAATCCCGATCGAAATTTGATCTAACGGTTAATTATAAATCCTGGCCTAAGTTACGTCGATACTGCAGAAGTCGACATCTGTATTCCACAAGAGCAGTTTGGTATTCAAAGCTTGCGTTTAACTTATTATTTTAATACAATATAACAGCAGACGGGTTGCATTGTTCACAGCGCTGCTTCTTTGCAGTCCAGGCTCATTTGCATCCGTGTAATCCAATTGGGCCGCCTCAAACACCCGCTCGGACCGGGATCGCCATTGCAACATCACAATCAATACTTGTTTGTGTATGATTGTATACTCTATCCCTTGTATTCATAGAAGCATAAAATGCGCTTTACCCCTCGTATGTCCGAGTTGAAAAAAATACCAAGTTCACGTCTCTTCTTATTATGATATAGTAAAAAAAATGCTAAAAAAAATACAAAACGATATCCAAATTGAACACAGATCTGCGACAAGACATAAGAGGGGTTAAAATATGCGTATTCTTTATCTTTCAATGTGGTATTTGAATTTGACAGAAAGTGACTAAGAATACTATAACTAAAACGGGTTATTGTGTGTTTATGAATAAAGGGGTATTTGGGAGTTATCGATAAAAAGCGCTCATAGTTAAGGACTAAAATTAACAACGGTAAGTTTTACATTACGTCACGACAATTACTTGACTGCTATAAGACAAGTAGTGGCATCTCAGACAAAACTCCTGCAGCAACTGCAACCATTTTACTAACGAGTGAGGATTGAAACTGCTTCGGTTATTGAATGTGAGATAAAGATCAGCGATGCCTGGGGCACAGCGAAGTTGCTGTTGTTGTTGTTGTTGTTGTTGTTGTCGTCGTCGTCGTCGTCGTCGTTGTTGTTGTTGTCGTTGTCGTTGTTGTTGTTGTTGTTGTTGTTGTCGTTGTCGTTGTCGTTGTCGTTGTCGTTGTCGTTGTCGTTGTCGTTGTCGTTGTCGTTGTCGTTGTCGTTGTCGTTGTCGTTGTTGTTGTTGTTGTTGTTGTTGTTGTTGTTGTTGTTGTTGTTGTTGTTGCTGTTGTAATTACGAAAACAGATGGAGTATAGACACGTGATCCAGGACATGTGCGGAGCTGCGAATCGATACGTTAGGTAGATAGGTACCTACTTGTTTTATCTGGTAACGGATTTCACACCTAAAAGTTAACATCATAAACCAAACAACCGGTGACAATTATTTGAAAATATCTTTCTCAAACTCAAAGTCACTTTTGCATTTTTTTATGGTAACAAGCGTACAGGCCTGATGGTAAGTGGGATCTGAGATCATTTGCATTCTCAAGACTACAATCTCAAGACTGCAATCGTAAGACCGTAAATGCGTTGGCAACCCTGAGGACTAAGATGATCCGTCTATGGTAGTAATTTCACCATTTGTCTTATCCCCACACCAGAACATAACAATATGAACACGTTGCTTGGCGGTAGGTTACAGGATGAGATGGCGGTAACTATTCGAACGGATCTTGCACAAGGTCCTACCACGACTAAAACTTTTATGTAATTACGAGGAATTACGTTTCGTACATAATCAGTTTCCATGAGCAAGTAGGTATTATTTAATCACTTACCTTACCTTACCTTACCTTACCTTTTTAATTAAAAGCATTAACGTTTCCCGTTACGTAGCGATAAATTAGTCATCATTTATGGGTAAGGGTCGGGTTGCATAAAGTTTAAAGTCATATTTTTGATAGGCATACGTGGATTCGTCATACTCATCATTACGCATAACTGACAAAAGTCATAAATTAGTTCGCATATATTTTTTAACCATAATGTTTGAGCATAAATAACAATTTTGACTGAATTATTGACGATCAATACCAAACGTAGCAGTTCGTTTTTGATAAGGTCACAATTCTAACCTAACCTACCTACTTTTCTGGTAGCAGTTCGTTTTTATTATAGTGGCAGTTCTAACCTAACGTACTTTTCTGGTAGCAGTATGACGAAAAATAATTAGGATTTACAATACAATGACTAAAAAATTTATGGTATTCCACGTTATGGTTAAAAAAAATATGACATAGTACAATTATGTCAATGAAAATATTATGCGCAGTATCATTAATGACAAAAGACTTTTATGAGCAACAACTTTATGCGTAAAGTGTTATGAAAATCGAAATTATGACCATAGTTGTTATACGACCAGCCGGACACCCGATCATTTATATGGTTTACTTTCGTTACGTAATGAAATGGGTTAGTGTTTGCTGGTTAAGTCAATCTTCATGAAATCCAGCGGTAAACGTAGCTACGACGTCTTCTTCTTCTTCTTCAGCGCATATGCGCCCACCGTTGGGCATACGCCTCTCCAATTTTCCTCCACTGGGCCCGGTTTGATGTCATCCGACCACCTCGCTGGGGGCCTGCCGACTCCTCTCTTTGAGCGAGGTTGCCACTCCAAAATGCGCTTGCTCCATCTCCCATCGTTTCGGTGACACATATGGCCTGCCTAGGCCCATTTCAATTTGGCAAAGCGATGCCCTACATCCACCACTCTGGTGCGTTGGCGAATGGTCTCGTTTCGGACTTTGTTGCGAAGAGATATACCGAGCATGATTTTTAGCTCGCAAAAATGAACGGTTCCCATGGGATGACGAAATACGAATTCTACGCGGACGCAGTCGCTGGCAGAAGCCGTACCGTATAATAAAGAGGAAAGATTTGTATCTTTGTAAGTTTGTAATGAATAAACTAAAAACTGCAGGACCGATTTAAAAAATTCTTTCACCATTAGAATTCTACATTATCCCTGAGTAACATAGGCTATGTTTTATTTTTATAACAGCTAGTGCATAAAAAAATGGAGTGTTCGTTGGTAAGCGCGTCACTTGAAAAGGGCTGGACAGATGTGGCTATTATTTTTTAATGTTTGTAATAGTCCGAGATATGGTTATTTAGAGAAAGAAACATTGAAAAGTTGCCCGGAGAAAAGCAGAACACGACAAGGTCATCAATATCATCATCACCATGTCATCTCAGTTACTCTATTATAATTTCTCAGGTCAGACAACGGTTAAGCATTGATATACATTACAAAGGGGAAATGCTGACAGCATCCGTGGTGCTTTGCCACGGGGGCCGTCTCTTTTCTAGTTCGTATGTTTTATTTATTTAAGTTTAGTTTTGTTTTTAGTTCTAATTTGTAATAGCTATTTATAGTTGTAACGTAGTAACTTATAATAAATAGCTAGTCATGTCTACGCGTAACAATTAGTTTTATGATATCCGATAACGTTCATATTTCTGATAAGATTCAAAAAGCTTCAATTTCAGCGGAAACACGTTCAGTATTATTGACGTTTATTATTTCAATCAACTTCTATCAGTGGTTTATCTTTAGTCTATCATAATACGCATTAATTGTAAATTACTAGGAAACTTGCTATTTTATCAAATTTAAAGATTGTCAATATTTAATTGGACGGTTTTGTACCGTTTAGTAACAATGTAACTACTTACACTCACGATTGTAACTTAAAAACTCAGTAAAAAATCAGCTGACATGTCATGATCTGAATCCACTTCTAATAGTCTATGCCCTATGGGCATGATTAAAAATGGTAGTTTGTACATATTTTAATCTGCAATTGTTACATTAATTTTAATCAGCTTTTTTTGCAGTTTGAATCAATTGAATATTTGGCAAATTCATGCAATTTTAGTGACAATGATTATTTAATTTATATCAATAGACAATGTCGTACAAAATACAGTCAGCTAATAAAAATGTGTACCACATGTAGAACCTTATCATTGTGAGTGTCAAGTAGCGATAAGACCGTGTCGACTCGCTATGCCACTTCTTTTGTATTTTATTTGTATGCTATGTTCAATAACTAGTATTCGTATTTAATTGTAATTTAATTCCCACGTACGCGTAGGGGAGGTACACTAAAAATATAATTTTAAACATATAATTTTACGACTTTGTTGGCGTGACTTATATGTATATTCATGCCAAATAACAACTTTCTAGAAATAAGGGTATCTGAGCTAAGCTGCGGACGGACAGACGGACATGGCGAAACTAAAGGGGGAAGTCCCGTAAGGCCGGACGGCACCTAACGCCGGACACTCGTAATATCTCGGCGGGTTCAACGTGTTCGATTCTAAAACGAACGATCTTGTATAGATTACACTCCCCCACACCTCTGTTAAGTGTTTTTTTATCGGAGACGTTGTTGTTCGCCGACATATTATACGAGTGTCCAGCGTTAAGTGCCGTCCGGCCTTACGGGACTTCCCCCTAAGGGTTTCTAGTTTGCCTAGGAACCCTAAAAACCAACTTTGACGATCCTCACAAGTTTAGGAACGTTATTCGTGTTTGAGTTCTCGTCTCAGCATCCACTGCGCGAATTGGAGTTTGGTAGCGCCAAACATATAACAAGCAGTAGGTCCCGCGACGAGTTGGTTTGCTCACGAACTTCTCGGGCTGCCCATGCAGCGGCAAATGTGCATTTCATGCACTAGCTAATACTCGGGACTTGGTCCGCAGAATCAGATCTAATGCGGCTTGAATTTTAACTAAAGCCAAACTACTAATTCCCAAGTTCTCTCTCTACTCTCTAGGCTACTTACTATTTAATTTATTCTACAGATATCAAAAGCCTATTGATAAAAATACCTCGCGGACTAACATACATACTTATGAAAGTAACTGACGTTCGCTTGTAGAGTGTACATTTTTCCAAATAGTTACTATGCGATTGTCGATTGACCTAACGTAAAATAATAGAAGAAAAGAAAGAAAAATACATTTATTCACTACACACATAAGACACACAGAAAACAAAAGTAAAAACAGAAAACAGCAATAAAAAGAGTAGTGAGTGTGTCTTCGCGGCAGTGAATCGGACACTGGCTCAGCGTAATGCTGAGGTGTTAAACACCTGCAGCGCTGATTTTCAGCCAGCTCCGTTTGTGACAGACGGACGGTACGCTAAACGAATAAATATATACTACCAAACAAATACTTATAGATAGTGACAGAATAAATACAAAAACTACATGCAAATACCTTACAGAAATATAATATTTAAAATAAATATACCTACTTAGCCAGTATACAGCATCGACCATTTGGCACAATTCAATAAACAAAAAACAAAGAAAACTAAACTATAATTTAAGGACAAAGTGCTGGTTGGGAAATTATGATTTTTGGAGCGTCAACAAATAGCCTTTAAGCTTACGCTTAAAGGTGTACCTGCTAGGCCTTCCTTGGATGGGAGGGGGGAGATCATTCCAGCACTTGGACGCCGCGAACCTGAAACTACCCCGAAACGCCGCGGTTCGGTGCAGCGGCACAATCGCCCTAGGTTTAAACCTGCGTACATTACTGGACCACTGGATCTTGTTAAAGAGGTACGACGGGGTCATGTGTTGCACCACACCGAACATAAGGGTCGCCAGGTGCATGCGCCTCCGCGCAGCCATGTTTAGCAGGTTAGCGGCGTTCAAATATGGAGTGATGTGGGAGCGGGGAGGGACTCTAAAACAAAAACGAGCACACGCGTTCTGGACTCGTTGTATTAGCCTCTAGAGTGGGTGCCCTAGGTCATTTCCTTGTGGCAGCAAGATGTCCAGTACCTCTGACTGATCAATCTACACTTTCCACCCTGAGGCCCTACTTTGAAAATGGAAGTTACGTTAGCTCCATCTCTTTCTCTCGATTTAGTCTCGAATGATGAGTGACAGGGATGGAGCTAACGTAACTTCAAACTTGGATTTTCAAAGTAATGCCTCTGTTCAAACCTAATCCAATGGACTAAAGTAATCTGATTCACCACTTTAAATGTTTTAATTGAAAATTGATATCGGGACCGGATGAAATAAGGAAAAGCCGCTTTCTTTAGTAAATTTAAACGGCTAACAAAGTGGAACTTGAAACAAAGGCTTCAAGAACGTTTCAAGTAGGCGCGGCAGAAAAAATAAATTAAAGGCCCGATAAGCCATTTTAAACAGCTGAATTTTTACTCGTTTTGGAGGTAAATATATCGCTTTAGTTTGTTAAGTTTTGCTATGTAAAAAGTACGTTTAAGTATTTTAAAAGCCAGCAGATATAAACACATACACTTATTTCTTATTGTTATTTTGGTTTCTAGTTTTGATGAGCTTTAGTTGGAGTAGATGGACGGGTTCCTTGGTGATAAGCTTATTTGACAATCCGTGAAAATTTAACCAATCTCCAAACACTTTTGTTATTTAGCTATGTATTAGCTAACGGAATCTACGAACCGAGTGGCTGATTAGAGTATATTAGAAGACTAGAATTGGGAAATGTGTCAAATATGAAGACAGGCGAGGAAAGAACGAGGGAAAATGACTTTGAGCAAATAAAGAAGGTAAGAGTTGTGTCATTCGGTCGAACTCTCAAGTCGTTGTACATTTTAGTACCGTGTCGCTGATATTGATATATTAAATGCAAACCAGTTTCACTGTTATACGTTAATGCGACAAGGTACTAAAATGTACAGCTAATTATGAGTTTGCCTGTATCAGAAAGTCAAGCAGTTGACAAGACCGTTGGTGATTTATTCATCGACAACAGCTTGGCTTTTAAATGTAGACAGAGATTAACTATTAGCATTACGTTATTATGATTGTAAAGGTAAAAACTCAACAAACGACTTTTCCATTACAATAAAGCTTTTGGAAATTCCATGAAATAGTAATAAAAAGAGCAATAGTGTGTTTTATCTCTGCGTCGCGGGGAATTCCCATTTCCACCTATAATATTCAAGCGGCGGGATTCCGCGAGTGTCGGGAAAGATTGAACCTTTGATCCTTATTTATCCCGCCGTAAATGGAATACATAATGATCCGTTGTTACTTAGATCCCTCGGGCGGAAAGGTTCTGCGATTCACAGCCTTCATTCGGCATTGAACTAGGTGATAATAGAAATCGAGTAAAAGCGAAATGCCACGTGGGTATCCCTGTAGCGGCGATGTCCTGCTGTTGCTTTTGAGCCCAAATCGAAAAGCACGTACAGTAGACCAAATGGAGTTCTAGGCCTTGTATATAGGGTTGCCACCTTTTTTTTAAAAGAATAAAGTATTACTTACCAAAAGAGGAAGAAAAATAAAGTACGCAGCATAAATGTAAAGTATTTTTTTCATTATTTTTAAATAGGTACATATTTCTTATCAAGTTATCACTAACAGACCTTGCTTATTCTAACAGCGTTTTTGGCAACGATCAAAGTATCAATCGCGTTCAAACATGGCTAAACAAAGTTTTTGTCGAGGGTTTCTGACGGATGCGTTGAAGTACAATTGTTTAAATTTATTAATTATTAGAAAAAAATGTCTATTAAAAACCGAATGGCATAAATAAAGTACTTTGCCGTACTTTATGTGTTGCGTAAAATATAACGTACGGGAAGCTAAAATAGAGTACAATACTTTATAATAAAGTACGGGTGGCAACCCTACTTGTATAGTCGCGGTATGAAAAGGTTCGTCACTTTTCGACTATATTTCAATGCTGCTAAGGTCCAAAAGTGACGAGTTTTTTCATACCGCGACTGTACCTTGAGTTCGTCGACAGACTCGGCGGGTCTGGGAAGAATGATAAAGCGAAACTTGGTATTATACTCGTAAGTACTGGTATTTGTATTTAATATGTTATCTGTAGGTAATTCTTATCTCTCTATTCTTTAGTAGCGAAAATCAAGTTACCATTACCTAGCAAGAAACTTAGCGAGGCCTTTAACGTTATTGCATTTTGTATTGATTATTTTAGGTCACAAGCCTCTCAAATATGTTTGAGTACAGCGGTAAAACTATAGTACCCGGCCGATAAGAAGTCAATCCTGGCACATTGCACAACCATGAAGTTTCTGAATATGGATAATGTTGACGGCAGTCAAACAATGCTGTTATTACTATTCCTTCGCACGCAACAAATAAGTTTGGCATTGTTTTAGTGCTGACAACAATGTCAATAGTCAGAAACTTATTGGCCGTGCAACGTGTCATATTCACGGACCTAAAAAAAACGGATGTAACCTCGTCTAATCATGAGTGAAGCATGCAAATTGGCTGTCTGTGTGCGTGCACACGCACACACGTAAACTCTCACTGGTGCTGCGTCTCGGCGTGTTTTTTGTCTAGTGTTTCTGTGTGCGTGCGGTATATCGTGTATAACGAACAAAAGTGCCGATCTTGCATGTTTCACACCTTTTTACACGTTACATCTGTAATTTTTTTAAGTCCGTGGTCAGGTCTGACTTTTGATCTGCCTAGTACTGTAAACTTACTGTTAGTCTGCGGAGGGTCTAGCACGGCAGTCCCTGGCGTGCTCAGCGTCTCTAGCGTGTCGTTGCTCTCCACCGGCCGCAGCACCAGCTCCACCGACCCTGGCGAGCCGCCCGGCCACGCCATACTCCATCACCGCCTGTCCACGCGCATCACTACAACTCCCAATTGTACAGCCGCAATAGATCACGTGCTGTGTGATACTCACACTTCGTTTTTTAAATTTGAACACTTTCAAACACTGTTTCAGTTTGAAGTATTTTTAAGTAAACGTCATTGTAATTTGATTTGTAGTAAGTTTTTAAAACCTTTCTTGATGAAATGGATAGTTTGGATCTTCAACTTAGTAAAAGCATATTGATAACAAAAAAAAATTAATAACACTTAAACACATACTAGATTAAATACATAAATATCAATGGATGATCTCACATAAATTGACCTAGTCCTGAATTAAGCTAGACAACGGGCACAACTAGACAACACGATAAGCACCTACTTATAAGAAGAAATATTATACTGAAATACATAGAAACCATCTAACACTCAGGAACATATACCTACTCGTTCATCACACATCTACTTTACAATATTATGTTTTATATCCAAATAAATATTATAAAGAAAAAAGATTTGATTATTTGTTTTTTTTTTGGTGATAGATAAACTCAAAAACTTTTAAACTAAAAAAAAAAAACACATATAGAAAGCTAAATTATCAGCAAGAAACAAAGGCTACTTTTATCCCTTAAAATTAACGTTTCCCGAGAGAGCAGCGATAAAGGACTTCTACGCGGACGAAGTCACGGGCAAAAGCTATTGTCCAAAAAAATAGAGATCCTACGAAAATTACAATAATGTACTACAGAAATATCTATCGCTTGAGGGTGATGACGCTGATGAGTAATGTAGTAGTACTTCTTAATGTAATTACTAACTCTCCGCAGTTAATGACAACTAAGGGTGAAGCCAGAAACGCGTAATTTTGTGAGTTGTGAGCCGCGTATTTGCGGTCGCATAACTTCTGCTGCATTCGGTTTCATACAAAAGTCCTGCTTGGTTCACACGACGACGCAAAATCAGCTGGACTTTTGAATGCAGCAGAAATTATACGATCAAAAATACGCGGCTCACATCTCACAAAATTACGCGCGTGTGGCTTCACCCTAAGTCGTTCCTCAGTGATGATTACACACAAGTTTGAAAAAAGAATTTAATTAATTGGTGATTTGGGTTGTAACCGGCCGGTCACTTGTATCCATCGTTAATACCTACGTATACTTTAATCAAATACGAGTACGTATAGGAAGGGGAGGTGAGTGACTTGTTCCAATCAGATCAATATTTCACCGGCCGGCCGCGGTCGATAACATTTCTCTACGCGCTGCATTTCCTACTTCTTGGAGTATTTGAATTATAAAACAGGCCTTTGTTTTGTTATATTTCGTCGTCCACAGTTATTTAAAAACAATAGATATGTATAGCGATATTGAATTTATTAATTACACCATTGTTTAAATATAAGTTTGTAATTGACAACAATTCATATGTGCTAAAGTAGTAAAATAAAATACCATTTGTAGATTTTACACTGCTGATTACATTAAAAATATTTTTGGTTTTTTTTATGCAGTAGTTTTTTTATATTTAGGAAAAACAGTAAAAAAAAGTTGGATTGTGAATGTTAGGTGCTTATAGTGCCTTATAGTGCCCTTAGTCCATAGTGCACTTATAGTGCCCTTAGTCCATTTATTACCACAGGAATTGAAAAAAATATACAACTGTCATGTAAATTTTTCATCTGTCTGACCGATTACTTGATTCTAACGACACGCTTTCGATTCTCGTAATACTATTGTTTTGATATACGCTATTTAAAATAAAAGTGACTAACGGATTTGTAAAAGCGGGTAGCCGCAATCTGCCCAAAGTCGATGAATTTATGTTGTTACAGTTGTTATGGTTGACAATTGACATGACATGACAGTCAGTTCTATTTCTGATTGAAGTTACTTTTTTTTATTTTATATCATGCTAAGATCACGACATCAGTATTCCTAACTTTGTATATACGGTCTTTTTAATGACTATTTCTTTAATAAATTATTAACGACGAATTTAAGTTAAATAAAGAAAAACCGAGAAACATGGGTAGTCTAATTTTTAACCAGCTATTATAAACGCGAAAAAACAATAATGCTTTTTTTTTTGAAATGTTGTCAATAGGCTATTTGACAGCATTGAAAATATACTAAAAATTATGGTCATCCTATCAGATAATAGCGTGAAACAATATATTTCACTTTATTTTAAACTAAATTATGTATAATTTTTTGGAAATTACACGAAAGAATTTGTAATATTTTTTGAAACCTTATCTGTGGCAGAAACGCTATGAATTGGTTTGTAGCTGTGGTTACTTGCTGGTGACGTCACATGCAAGTAACTACAGATCATAAGGGCATATCTCTTCAAATGATTGATTATTGTTTACTTGCGTGTGACGTAACACTTGTCATATGGCCAGCGCCATGATAGAAACTGCGTTTTTAGCGCGGTTTTAAAAATTTAAACTTTAACATAGATTTTTATTGATAATAAAGTAGAATCTCAAGGAAATATCGATGTAGTGTGCTTGTTATGTCATAAATAATCATTTAAAAAGGTTTTCTAAAATTAGTCAAATAGCCTATTCTGGTACTCGTATGGTGGTTTATGTACGGGTGTTACAAAGAATTCACATAAATCTGTGACACTTATGGCCTGTTGTTTGATCGGGAGTTAAACTAACTAATGGCCAAAAAACGTTACTAATGGTTAAAATCTCAACGAAATGTGTCCAATTTTCCATTCCTTTTTCGAATTTTAACAATTAGTTAGTTTAACTACTGATCAAACAACAGGGCCTTATAATCGCATCGCTATCCAACTGATATACCGCAATCCAACCTAGATACTCGTATTATGATAACAATTCTGCCCTCTTAAATAAAAAGGACGCATACGCAATTTGATAGTCAAAGTAAATTTTATCACCTATCTTAAGAAATAAGGTCACTAAAAGGTAGGTACATACGCGGTTCTATGGGACATACGCCTTTTTTCCTACGAGGGCAGAATTGACCACGTTCCTCAGAGCCCGCATAACATCAATCCTTTATTGTATGAGGAGACGGGTGATAATTCGGTAGGTATACACTGTAAAAGGCACTGGGCAAAAGTTAGTTGTTTTATTAATTAAGGGTTATATTTGTATAGGTTTAGGGAAGAAGGCACACGAACACAGCCCACCTGAGGCCGTTTTATAAAGCTACAAATTACAATTTACAGGTTACAAGTTTCCATTTGACACAACCTCGACCAATGACGACCAGCCATTTGAGCAGTGTTGCCAGTTTAGACCTGTAAAATTGTAACTTGTAGCTTTATAAAACGTGCCCCTGATGGTAATTGGGATCTGTGACTCATAGACATTTTAATTCCCAAAACTACTATGTAAAGACTGTTCGCAACGCTGAGGAGTAAGATTGGATACGTCTATGCTAGTAATTTCACCGGTTGTTTTATCCGCACACCGGAACGCAATAATACGAACACTGCTGCTAGGCGGTAGGATAAAGGATAAGATGGTGGTAGCGATCCGTGCGGACCCTGCATAAAAGTTAGGTGCTATAAATATAACTTATAAAATGTAGGTAGTTTGATGTCTATGAACCGCGCCCGCGTGAAGTTGCGCCACGATCCGTCTGAGGACAGTCATCATAACTACGTCATCCTGCGTAATCGTTGCAACAAGAGGTGCCGGGAAGCAAGACGTCGTTATATCCATGAGTCTATTCAGAATTGTCCCCCACATAAACTATGGAAATTTTTGAAGTCACTAGGGGTAGGCAAATCCCAAACTCAATCTTCTAGTCATAAAATGAATCTCAATGCCCTGAATAAGCATTTTAGCAGTTCTCCAGTCACTTTAGACCCTTCCGTAAAGAATAATACACTATCTCTTCTTGCTAATGCCCCGAACCCCGACTTTCCCCCTTTTGATTTAGGATTTATTACTCCGAAGGAGACCATAGACTTTCTGAAGTCTATAAAAACCAAAGCCGTCGGTGAAGATGGCCTAAGCTTAGACATGCTCATGCTGGTGGCGGATTCCATTGCTCCTATCCTTTCAGACATTATCAACTTTTCCTTCTCTTCGGGCAGTTTTCCTACGTTGTGGAAACTTGCTCATGTACTCCCTCTTCCAAAAGTGTCAAAACCTGCGTCCTTGTCCGATTATCGTCCTATTTCTATTCTTCCTGTACTTTCCAAAATTATAGAGCACTATGTTAATCAAAGACTGTCTCGTTTTCTAAATATGCACAATCTTTTTAATCCCTTTCAATCTGGTTTCCGCCCCGGGCATAGCACTGTCACAGCTTTAGTCAAGGTCACCGACGACATTCGTTTAAACATAGAAAATAAACACCTGACTATCCTGGTTTTGTTAGATTTCAGTAGTGCCTTCAATACAGTTGATTTCAATATTCTTCTCGGCATCCTCAAGACCCTAAATTTCTCTTTTTCGGCCCTTACGTGGTTTGAGTCATACCTCCTTGGAAGGCGCCAGCTTGTTAAGATGGATGATAATCATTCAGACTGGAATACTCTCTCTGCTGGTGTCCCTCAGGGGGCTGTGCTCTCTCCTCTTCTTTTTTCAATTTTCATAAATGGTATAACGACCTCCCTTCTTTCTTCTTACCACTTATACGCTGACGATTTGCAGATTTATGCGGGGGCTAGTTTTGATGACTTCCCTTCCCTGATTGACCTTATCAATGATGATCTTGCCTCGATCCAGAAATGGGCCACTAATTTTGGATTAAAGGTCAATGCAAAGAAGTCGCAGGCCATTGTTGTTGGAAGTCCCCACTACATCTCGAAGCTGTCTGACGTTGCGATGCCCAATTTGGTGTTTGACGGTAGCATAATTCCCTTTTCCTCTACAGTAAAAAATTTGGGTATCACAATAGATCAGACACTTTCCTGGTCGACTCAGGTTACCGAAGTCAGTCGCAAGCTCTTCGCTTCTCTTCATTCTCTCAGGCGCCTGCAGAATTTTCTTCCTCAACAAACCAAGATAACTTTAGCCCAATCTCTTCTTCTCCCTCTCCTAGACTACGCTGACGTTGCTTATATGGACCTCTCAGAACAGCTCCTTGATAAACTTGAGCGACTCCAAAACGTGTGCATTCGATACATTTTCGGCCTTCGCAAATACGATCATGTCTCCCACTTCCGTGCACAGCTAAACTGGCTACCTATTCGTTTTCGCCGAAATGTTCACATCCTGTCGCTGCTTTTTAATACTATTTTTAATCCTCGTTCTCCCCTCTACCTTTCTGAGCGATTTAGCTTCATGGCCACCGGCTCCCAAAACAGGTTGCGCTCAAAGGCCAATCTCACCCTCGCTTTCCCGTCCCACAGATCCAAATCCTATTCCAAATCCTTCTCGGTGCATTCTGTTAGGTTGTGGAATCGGCTACCAACTGGCATTAGGCAATCACAATCGGTAGATTCCCTAAAAGGCAAATTAAAGAAGTTCTGGCTTGACTCCTCCTAAATATAATATATAATATCCTCTAGGTACATAAAATGTAGTTTATGTATGTATATCTAAGTATTAATATATATTTCTGTATTTATTTGTGTAGGTATTTGAATGTAATTTATTAGTTTTATTTTATTTACGTAGGTTTTATTGGTTAATGTGTTATGTTCTTCTAAATAAATTTGTACACTTGCTTACTCGATGCGCAACCTTTCACTTTTCTCAATCTCTCAAGGGTTAGCTGGAAGAGATCCCTTAAAGGGATAAGTTCGCCTTTGTACATATTTTTATATTAATTGTATTTTTCTGGTTTCTCTTTTGTACAATAAAGTGTTTACATACATACATACATACAATAGTACAAGTACTTAATATGAATTAATGTGTAGTAATATACCGTAAACCGGGGTTACTTTGATCTGCGGGGTGACTTTGATAGCAACTACCATTCCACACAAATATGTATTTTTTGGGGAGTTGGAATACACCTCCATATATATTTTTTCGTCACTGCTGCCCTGCTAAGCCAAATAGCAGTATCTCAAATAAAACTCCTGTAGCAATCACAACCTCATTACTAAGAGGACAAGATTGAATCTACTCTGGCAATTGAACCTGACATACTGTTTATATGCTTATGACGGCAGACTGGTATCGGGGATAAATGCTTCTTAAGAAAGTTAAAGTAGTGCGCGTGTTACTGTCTTATTTCTTATAGAAAAAAATATTAACGGTTACTGTGCTTTTTGTCTTGATTTTTGAGGTAAAAAAACTTCAAAAGTACCTGTGCTATGCAAAAACGCATGTTATTTGTATGGTGTCTTATTTTAAGCAAATCTAATTGTTGATATCGAAAAAGAACAACATATATTCTATATTTCTTTAGATTTTAGGCGCTTTTCAGGGGGTTTACTTGAGATATTCATTCAAATATTTAGTGATATCAAAGTAACCCCATTCCTAGTTTAACTTTGATCATAGTGTTTTTATTTTTTTACGGGAAACTAAAGGTCTCATTTTTTCTAATTAATCAAGTCAAAATAACAGGAAAAAAGGATTATTATATATTTTTATTTTATTATTTTGTCTTTTAGTTTCTTTAAAAACTCGTGTTAAACTTGAAATTCGATCAAAGTAACCCCGGTTTACGGTAGCTCCCTGAGACTTGAAATACTGTTGAGTGATTTCTAAAATTAATTAAGGGCCACTATTATTGTTTTTGATACATTTTCGTATTATCAACGTTTCGATAGCTCTTTCTTACTCTACAGTAATGGGGGCCGACTTCAAAACCATACCATAACATGTCAAAGACAATATGCTTTTACCGAACTGAATAGAGGCGCCTGTTTGTTATTTGGCGCCTAACATGGGGCCCTAATGGTTTTAATTACAGATGCTGTGTGTGTCCAGCTGGCTGTGCCTCAGCGGCTTACAAGCTCCAAATTACACATGTTCACGGCACGTGTCTTCGATGTAGCAAACGGCGCAATACCAGGTACTGAGTGATGATTGAGATATAAATTATTGAACCTGAATGTCAGTCACAAATTGATGAGTCCAAAACAAATGTCGGTTCGATTCATGACATAGACATGAATAAGTGTTCGGTATAAAAATCATTTAATTTCAACAAAGGAATTCAAGAAACTCTTTGAGGAGTAAGCTTTTTAGGAAAGGAAAAGGTCTTGTTTTAATATATGCCGCATCACGTAATTGGGGCCGTTTATTTTAATCTATGTACATAGCCTATTTAGTGTCCCAATGCTGGGCAAAGGCCTCCTCCTCGTTTCTCGGGTCATCTCTTATCCTGGCTAATCTCTGCCAGTCTGGGTTTCAATTTATCCAAATCCCGCTAAACTAAGTATAAAACGGTATAAATTCATGAACGAGCCAGCAGGTGCCTGATGTTTTAAGTGATCAGATCAACGCGACTCAAGAGCCAATGTAACACCTGAGCTCAGCCGGCTTTCAAGAAAATAGTTGGCTTTATACAGGTTCCAAGTTTCGGTTCCTAAATTATATGTATGTGTCCGAAAATTGCAAATGCGTTAACGAACGTTAAAGAAGTTATTAAGAAGTTCGTCTTCGTTCTAAATATTTAAAATAAGTTTTTTTTATCAATTTAGGGTTTCCATAAATTATTTTGAATACCTACCTACTATATTATTTTTACAGATAAAGTCGAAATCACTAATTAATATCTATAGAGGTACACCTACCACGTCAAAAATATGTATAAGTAAGTACATAAACTTTATTGTCAGTAGCAATGGGGTCTAGATATTTTTGACGTGGGAACGTAGGTAAGTAAACATCCCATCTACACTCACGTCTATAACTATGGCTGTAGGTACTTGTTGAGTTCAGAACTACCTTACTTAACTTTCGATCAACAAGTTGACTTCGGAAACACTCCAGACTTTCTTTCTGTTTTGCGCGATAAAGGATCGCTGTCAGGATCTTTTTAGACCGAAGTTATTTAATATCCTCACATTGGAAGTGGTAAATAGGTATATCAAATGGTTTTCCTAAACTGTTTGAAGTTTTTAACTCATAGTCACAGCGCATCACAAGACACATCTCACTAATATTTTAAATGAAAAAATTCTGTCTGCTTTAGTGTGTTGGGTAGACCTTCACGCTGAAACGGCTGGACGGATTTGGATATCATTTTAAATAGAGGTAGCTTATACATTAACACGAAGGCTACCTATTTATCCAAAAAAAAACACCGTCCCCATGGGAGTGGGATAGTCAACGCGGACGAACGCGCGGACAGAAACTATATCTAAGCAATTCTCAAAATTTTTGCCACTGTGAGTGACATCTCCAAATTTTAAAAATAAATGGTAAGTAGGTAGAGATCAAACTATGTAATAATTAAATAATATTCTTACGTGTCCCAAAATATTTGTATTGAAAGTTCCTTTTGTGTTACCGATAGGTATTCATAGGATTTTGGTAACACAAAAGGAACTTTCCATACAAATATATTTTTTAAATTTGGTGGTGTCACTCAAAGTGGCAAAACTTTTGAGAAAAGCTTATCTATAAATAAACCGGTCAAGTGCGAGTCGGACTCGCGCACCGAGGGTTCCGTACCTATTTAAGATAACATGCTTGGTAACCACAAAAGAAAATACTCATTTTGTTATGAATTTTATTATTTACGCAATAAGGCCCATTTTGACTAGCCTAAATTTTAATACAGATTTTCAAAGTTTTTTTATTATTTCTCAAAAACTGTAAATAATGAATACTTCATTTTATTTTTCCATAAAATATAAGTAATTATCTATACGTCAGGATTTTTTCAGATTTTTTGATTTATAAACTTCGGAGATAAGGGGGGAACGGTCACTTTTTGTCTATTTCTGGCTATAAACCAAAAAGTACATCAGAGAAAAAAAAAAGTTTTGAAATGTGCAGATTAAGCCCTTTCATATGACACCCCATTTACTATGATCAAACCACTTTCATTTTTCAACCCCCATTCTAGACCCCTTTTCAATTATTAATAAAATTAATTTCATACTTTTTTTACTCAAAACAGATACGGGCAAGCTAGTTGTATAACTATGCCAAATTTCAAGTTGATAGCATTTGTAGTTGCTGTGATAACCTGCTGTGACATACAGACAGACAACGAAGTCTCACCATAAGGGTTCCTTTTTTACCATTTTGGTACGGAACCCTAAAAAGTTCAAGGATATTTTTATCCTAATACTCGATAGCTTAATTTTATATTGCGTTAACGATAGCGTAAATTATGTCATAATGTAAGTCATAAACAAACGGAGATAAGGTGATAAACGATTCCTTGTTTTTGTTTGTAAAGAAATAGTAAAACCGGCCAAGTGCGAGTCGTGCTCGCGCGCGAAAAGTTGCGAACAACCGTACAATATTAAAATCGAGTAAAATACGCCTAACATTAATTTGTATGGGGACCTCTTTAATTTTTAACTTAATTTTATTATTTTTTGGTATAGCGGCAATAGTAATAGGTATAAATTCTGTAAATATTTCAAGTGTCTACCTAGCTATTACGGTTCATGATCATGAGATACAGCCCGCGGACGGCCAGATGGACGGAGGGAGGAGGTTTAGTAACAGCGTCCCGTTGGCGTCTTTTCTAAAAAGTTGCCTTAAACCCACGCTACGCTCGTGTTATAAAAGGGAATTAAGTATTAATAAACTTATCTTGACCGAGATTACCGTCCGAAGACAACGGTTCTTTAAGTAAGTGAAGTAAATGTTAAGTTACAGAAAACTGACATTTCTGACGTGTCTCGAGACGGGGATCTCAACCAAGATCAGTGTATAAATAATAAATAAATAAATATCAGGGGACAATCTCACACAAATTGACCTAGTCCCAAACTAAGCTCTAGCCTTGTGCTTGTATCTTGTACTATGGGAAATACACAACGATAAACATACTTATATAGAGAAATACATACTTAATACATAGAAAACATCCAAGACTGAGAAACAAATACTCGCGCACATCACACAAATATCTGTCCTTACCGGGATTTGAACCCGGGACCGCTAGCTTCGTAGGAAGGGTCACTACCAACTAGGCTCTAAAACTTAAAGCACGCAGGGGTGTTATTCTCTCAAAAAACGGCGGTCGGGCGGACGAACGAGCGAATCGCAGCGGCGAGTTTAAGTAGTCCCGTCCGAGCGAACAAAACACATTTTAGCGCGTGCATTGTCAATTAGGCAGCCTCATACGTTCGAGAAGCCATGCTGCCAAATTGAATACACGCGCTAAAATGTGTTTTGTTCACTCTGACCGGACTACTTAAACTCGCCGCTTGGACAATCACTCGTTCGTCCGTCCGTCCGTTGTTGTTGAGAGAATCACACCCCAGTTTACCCGTTTTATTCTGAGAGAAGAACAAACAAACACAACAAGAAGCATTTCACATCATTACATTGGTTGGAATTTTATCTAGCAATTTATTAACATTCTATTTCCAAATTACTCGTACTAAATGTATTATCGAGTTGATATTCCAAATCTCTCGACAAAGTTCGGCCTACGTGTGGAAGTTATTGACAGGTTACCGAGTTATTTTTTGCTATGATTTAAAAATTATTGTCACCATTATAAAAATACGCTTCACTATTTGATCTGTTTCAATCACACATGTCACTTAAAATGATGTCTTCACCATTGATCTTATAAAAACTTTTATAATATCAAACTCATTAACTAAAGTTAACCGCGTCGCTGAACCACATTCAGTCTTCGCCGGCCATTGACTGAAGAAGTTCCCACCCAGATAAGACAAGGTAAGATAAGATAGACGAACACGCGGGTGCGTCGGGGCGATAAGGGAGAAAGCACTTTGCGATTAAGCCGCATTGATCAATTTATGGCGTAGATAAGTCGCTCAATCATCTTTAGCATGGGAAATAAATTAATTTGTACAAGCAACATGTTGACCTAATTTTCGATTTACCTCTCGATCAGGTCTTAAGATGTTGTCTAACATGGGCCGTTTTCAAAAAAAATGTATTTAGATAAATCCTTTTCTTTTTTCCATTTCGTAACGAAAGTTAACCATAACCGAAGCTAAAATGACAATTGGCGTAAAGGACAACTAAATTGTACTGTAAAATAGTCCTATACGCCAATTGCCATTTTAACTATCGAATGATTTAAGTATAGTAATTTTCATTACGAAATGGAAAAAAATTAAGGATTTTAATTGAGGACTTACCTGTCCTTAACTATGTACAATGTTTTTCAAAACGGCTCATATATAAAGGAGAAAGTTAGTAAAACCTTTAATTCACTGCGTGTTTACCAGTAATATAAAAACAGTTGCTTGTTTACGACTCTGTCACCTTTACTGGGCCTCTATTCTAGGCGGTAAAAACCATAATCGTCTTTGACCTGTTATGGTATTGTTTTTTTAACTCGGCCGCCTTTACAGTCAAGTAAATAAGAGCTATCAAAACGTTAACAATACGATAGCAGGTCAAAGACTATATTATGGTTATTTCCGATAAAGGCAAATATTTGTAGCGACTGTACACAGTTGGAACTGTCTCAGCGGCTTACAGGTTCCAAATAACACATGCTCGCGGTATGTTGAGATTTGCAGGTAAAAGTTAGACTTTAAAAAGTCAGTAAGAATTTTAGTAGTTCAACTATCCAACCATGCTTTGTCTGTCCAAATACAACTTTTTCCACGGTGAGTTGTAATCCCTGCAATTCCAACAACACGGCACTTCTAACCGCCATGCCATAAAATCCGTTAGTGCAAACATCAGATACCCACGTCGTTAACCTACAGATCTCGGTAATGGCGGAGGCGCGGCGAGGCGCGGCGCGTTCTGACGTCACCTGCGCCCCAGCCCTGCCACACATGACGGTTGAGCTGATGGGCTTTGAGCTTTGCTTTGATTTGTTGAAATAAAAGGATTGGAAGTTAATGAAAATTGCAAAACGGTTCGCAGGAACTTTTAGTTGCGTTTTAAGCATTTGCTGTGTTAAGGATTAGAAAGGAAGATCTTTCAATATGAACAGTCAGCTGCAGAGAAAATTAACCCCTCTTGCTAGGTAACTTCTATGCATGGGGGGTTAGTTTGCACCGCACGCCACAGTACCTATGACCTATTTAGTACATTTATGTTCAAGAAACCACTTTCTTAAGGTTCTATTGTTTATTATTCTTTAGCTTCGAATGAAATCGAAATATAACTAGTTGCGGTGCCATGCCACTAACTTATCTATTGCCACGTTGTAGTTATAATAAACAAGCAAATATTCAGGTCATTCAGCAAGGGTAGACCACTTCTAGCTATGAACAACATAAGGTCCATCCAGTCAGTCGTGATGCCATAACCAAACACACACACGAAAGACACACAGAAGGCATACAAAGGGGCTAGATTTAACACATCTCTTTTGTTCAGAGGTAGACATAGAGAAGCGTATCAATAACTTGAAAGCCCATACATTTACCATTGTCGAGAAAAGCTCAGCATTGTTAGCCGACATGCTACAAATGTTTAAACACTCCTAAAATCCAATATCAGTCACGTAATGACTCCGGACATAAACCTGCGGCCATTAGGGCGCACCCAGCGATTCGCGATTAATGCCGGACGCTGTCTGACCGTCAGGCCGGTCTCGTGATACGCACTTTGACAGCTTTGAGGGAATATTCTATCGTGGAAACGCGTAAATGTGGAGTACAGTTGCCCTAAGGGGGCTTCATACTGGATTCTTGAAACGAAAGGCGGCTTTACTGTAGTTACCTAAAACGGCAAAATAAAGACCTACTTTCACGTCACATGTAAAAAAAAACCGGTCAAGTGCCTGTCGGTTTCGCGCACCGACGGTTCCGTACCACCACAACAGTAGGTATAATATTACAGTGGCGGTTGTGGTAATATAATATTCTGATTTGAATTTGATTTCGAATCGAATCAGCGTCAGCCCAGTTCACGCTTGACCATTTTTAGTATTTGTCGTTTGTCTTACCGTCTTTACGATACAAAAAAAAAACATTGAAAAGAAACGTTTCATGTATGGGGGCCCCCTGTATTAGTAGTTAATCCGTCATAATAAAACCGATTTAAAAAAAAACCGCTATCTATTACTGTTCAAAAGATATAAGTAGCTTTTTAAAGTTAGGACGGACGGACAGACAGCGTAAGCATATGCAGGTTAATAAAACTATTGTTCTTTATTTTACTAGTTTCATTACTTTTGACAGAAAAATCTAACATTTCTTGTAATAAACGCAGAACTTTTTAGAGTACTAAATAACGCTTGAAGCGATTTTAACGATTCTTTCAAAAGCATTCAGCGGCACGCAATAATAAAACCAAATTAGGAGGGATGCCAGATTCCCGGCACCGGCACATAACTTAAATACAATAGCAGATTAAATTCTCCCCTGTTAGAAATGAGTTCGTACATACTTCAAATGTTTCCAAGTCTCCTTGCTGCTGTCTGGTTTAGTATTCAGGGCAGCAGCTACAGCGATTATCGCCTAAAGCAAGGCTGTTGAATACTGACCGCGCGATGCAGTGGCAGCACATAAATTACATCTTTCTATTGACATGCCCGGGCGGCCGAGTGGTCACGTCCTTTATTATGCGGCTATACCGCTTGTAGGAAGCCAGCTCGGTTTAGAAATCGTATCATAATATAAAGGTCGAAATACATATTGGGTCATACATGATACATAATGGTCATAATATTATACCGGTTTTATTTCCAAAACCGTTAACTTTTCAGGTTTATTCAAAGACCCACTAGGCAAGGCCAGGCGGTATAGGACCCATTACGTTAGGTTAGGTTTGTTTAATAACAATCACGGTTTCAGAAATAAAACCAATATATATTATGACCATTATGTATTTTGAACTATATAAATTTATTATGATACCTACATACCCGTTTAGACAGCTATCCAATCTAGCTAAGAGTATATCCAAAAAGTCAGTGCAGGTTTTAATGTTAAACAAACAGCGACTAAAATATTGTGAATAATGTCTCATTTAGGATTTTCTTACCGTTTATAAGAGGAAGAGAAAGTGCCTTTCCTCGTTAAGACCAGGAACACTCAGAAAATGGTTTATTATACTGTAGGTAAAACACGTATAAAGTTTAACGTTGTTAAATTTTTGATATTTTACTCGTACCTGTTTAATGAGGCATCGTAATAAAGCTAATCTGCCATAGACTTTACTTACCCTCTACATATAGTACCTACTTAGTATAATTTATTTTTGTAGAATTTAACAAAGGAATTACAGAAATATTAGTCTATTGGCATTAAAGGAAGGCTTCTGAATTCAGAGGTTTTTTAATACAAAACTAAAACTACTTAAGTGGTTGGCTCATCTTTCTTAAATAAAACTAAAATTCTTAAGCAAAATATGCAACAAATTATCCTCTTTTTAACAGTAACACGGAACTACTTTTAAAATTCATAAGTTAAGTATCTCACGGAAGATTAACGAGACAGCAAAGAATCCTTCAATAGAGGTTTAAAACCAACTTTAGCCGCGAGAGCATAAACTTTCGAACCTGGTTCGCGGCGCGGAATAAATAGCGAGTTGGAAGGTGTGGCGAAGTTAGATTACAAGTTGGCTGAATTTGTCTGTGGAGTCCCAGTTACACGAGGGATTTATATGAGCGTCGGGATGTTGGGCCACGCGTAAAAGTAAGTACTTTAGGAGTAATTAGCATTTAAGCTGAAATTTACCTAGGTACTTACGTAGCTGTAAGCTTTTTAGCTGACTAAAAATGTAAACTGACAAGATTGCTGCTCGCACGCGGGGGACTGGTAACGTAGGTAAGTACCTACTGATTTATCTCCGGCCCTAATGTATTAGGGTTTTGGGCATAATACTATTAGTTTATATTTTTGGAATTATTGAATAAGAAACTATTCTGTTCACAGTGCGCACGAGCACGACTCGGAGACTTAGTGAGAAGTTTCGACGGAATTTTTAAGCAGGTCAATATGCTGCTTCGATGTCCGGAAATTCATCAAATTGTGTAACTTTCCCGCGGAATATATACAAAAAATATTCTTAATTTTCGTATTAAATTCTCTCAATAGTTACTTGAGAAGTTATCCAAATAATTTGAATTGTTCTACGTTTGCACGTTGCTATACTTTCCCGTTATCAACGACTTGACAACATTATAAAAAAAAAGCATTTTTGTTTTTACGCATTTATAATAGCTATTTAAAAATTAGACCTTGTTTCTTGGTTTTTCTTTATTTAACTTAAATTCGTCGTTAATAATTTATTAAAGAAATAGTCATTAAAAAGACCGTATATACAAAGTTAGGAATACTGAAGCCGTGATCTTGGCATGATTTAAAATAAAAAAAGTAACTTTAAACAGAAACAGAACTGACCGTCATGTCATGTCACTTGTCAACCATAACAACTGTAACAACATAAATTCGTCGACTTTGGGCAGATTGCGGCTATCCGCTTTTACAAATCCGTTAGTCACTTTCATTTTAAATAGCGTATATCAAAACAATAGTATTACGAGAATCGAAAGCGTGTCGTTAGAATCAAGTAATCCGTCAGAAAGATGAAAAATGGACATGACAGTGGTATATTTTTTTCAATTCCTATGGTTATAAATTAATAAGGGCACTATAAGTGTATTCCTAACATTCACAATCCAACTTTTTTTACTGTTTTCCTTAAATATAAAAAAAATTACTGCATAAAAAATACAAAAATATTTTTACTGTAATCAGCAGTGTAAAATGTACAAACGGTATTTTATTTTACTACCTTAGCACATATGAATTGTTGTCAAATGTTCCGTCCATGCTCGTCTTAAACCATATTTACTATCGTGTTAAAGTTATAGTAGCTCCGATTCACTTGCCCGTAAAGCCAACTTTACCGTAAAAACGTTTCGATTTCCGTTTACATTTAGTTTTTTTGATTCAGTATGTCGTCGATATTATGTTCCAAAAAAGTAAAATATTTCCTTTAATTCTCATTTCTTTGATTAAAATGCCTACATCATTCCCACAACCAAGACGAATCTAACGACACCTTCACAATCGATCAACCCGTTTAGGCTACAGGTCTCAATGTAAATTGGACATACATGTGCGAAAAACGTTCAACATCCTGGGGCAATCGAGTAAAAAGACCATGGGCCTCTATTCTCCCTGTGGTTATACCTAACGCGTATTGTTGTTTTAAAAACAAAAATCAAAATTCTCTCTCTTTTACACCTCGGTAATATGGGGTGAATCTACTAGCGCTTCGGACAAGACCATCATTGCAGAGAAGAAGCTCTTGATAGCTTTATTTACTTGACAGTAATGGCGGCTGAGTTAAAAACAATACGATAACACGTCGCAAGCAATATAGTTTTACCGAGTTGAATAGAAGCCAAGGGCGTGGGAAGAGATTATGATCGCCTATTAAATCGGCCATCTCTGTATTCGGGGCAATCAAACCACAAAGGAATTCGCATGCAACTTTATGCACGCGTCTGCACATCCCACAAATACACCATCACGCATCATGACGTTAAAATTATCGCCTGAATTTGTGGTATGTGTAGAGTGGGTATTGCTTGCTACCGTCTGTGGATGTGGCTTTAGTCAGTAAAATAAAGGTAACCTAAAAAGTTGAAGAAAGCAAAAAACGAACGCAACATGAACGGCAACTACCTTAACCACAAAGACATACTTTTATTTTTGAAAGCAATGAATACTTAGTGCATTTATGGATTTTTGAAAATTCGTTTGTTTTTACCGGAAATCGCACTGGTCAAATATGATATGACAAAATAATAAAGTGGTGTTTTATGATAGGTAAAGATTGAAAGGGTCATTGATAATGATCTTTTATATTTACAACACACCTTTAAATTTAATAAAGACCGTAAAAAACACGACTTTATATTTTTGTTCCGTAACACGGTGCCAACAAGCAAAGTAGCGATAACAGCGTCTAAACTTAGAGCCTTAAGTGATATAGTTGCTATATAAGACATAAAATAATGGTTTTAGGTCATACTACGGACATAAGATGATATGTTAAATCACTGGCGATAGTAAGGTGATATAATAGATATATAAAAATATGTTACAGCTTAAAGCTGTATAAAGGTGCTTTAAACGACCACTTTACATTTTATTGTTGCAGCTTTAGGTTGATTTTAACACTAAAGGTTCTTTAGGAGTGCCTATTAGCACTTGCTCGCACTATTGCTCTATAAAAGTATTATTTTGACCTTTTAGTGCTAAGCCTCGCTTACAGTGTTAAAGTGGCTATAAGAAACCCCTAAAGCTATTTAAGGGTTATCAAACTAATTCTTATAACTCTTAATAGTGCAGTAATATAAGGGAGATAAGGTTCTCTGTTAAATCACTATATAGCTATTTTAGCTCTTGAGGTGCTATAAAAGCAGCATGAAGCTAGCTCTTTAAGAGCGCTTGTGTGAATATCATTAACTCTTAAAGTGATTTTAAAATGTTCTAGATATATGACAAACAAAGGTGCTAACAAATCATTTTATAACTCCGTTTAAAATTTATCAGTTCTACAGATGTGATAATTATCACTTTTGAAGTTAGCCTTATGTTTAAACGAAAACGCCATATTTGTTTACAAATATAACCTAAAAATGCTTGAAATTATATCTATTAATAAAGTTACTTTTAATGTTTTATTTTCCCACAGTGCAAAATCAATCAACTTTAGCAAAACCATTTACAAAACGAATTAGTATTATTAACAAAATTACAAAAAATAAATAAAACCGCAACATTTTTGCAATTTAAATTTCTCAAAACGCCTTATTTTTAAGGGGCTTGAAAATTGAGATGAAAAATAGTATGCATAATAACAGAAAACTTACATCCGCAATAGTACTTCACTGTATTATTACTTAAAAAGGTATATTTAAAGTCCTTACCGTCATTTCTGAATCCATACATCACAAAAACAATTTAACAACCCTTACGCGCTATGAGAGACAAAAAACATTACACTGCTGCAACGCTAAGAGTTATTTTCACTACTCCAGGTGATATAAGGTAACATTTTATAACTTTAATAAAACCTTTGGTAATAAAAACCGCTTCTGCAACACTTTAAGCGATATAAGGTGACACTTTCTATCTTTAATAGAACCTATGGTAATAAAAACCTCTTTTACAACACTTTAAGCGATATAAGGTGACGCTTTATATCTTTATTAGGGCCATTGGTAAGAATAATCTATATTGTAGCACTATTATATCACTCATTTACCACTATTGCAGTTAAAACGAGCTGCTGTAGAACTTTTAAGTGCTAACGCCGGTGCCTAATTCGGACTATAAGAGAGTTATAGCGCGCTCTTTCACTAATATTTAGGACGTGCTATCGCTATTGGTGTTTAATTGAACTAATAACCGGCTATTATAGAACTTATTTTATCGCTAAAATGTTAGTTGGGTGACCCATAATTTTATAGAATTTCACTTCATCGATTGAATAGTTTCATCGAATTTCATTTCATCGGACGCTATTTTCTGCTGAAACCATGATGTTTCTAGGATATCTTAAACTTTTATAACGTAGGTAGGTTAGGTTAGGTTAGACATGTGACTACCAAAAAAAACTCATGTGGCTAGAACTGCCTCTCGATGAAATTAAAAATCTTCGTAATAATATTGTTCGTTTAAAGGAGTTTCGATAAAATAGTGACGTACTTACCCCAGTAGATACGCGTCGGTAGTTAAAAAGACAAGTGTCTAGCTATATGTATAGATAACTTTACAAATAATTCCTAGTAATTTTGGAGCAGGTCTCGAGTATCTAGAAACCAATCCACTTTACTGCAGTCATCAAATTCGTGTAGCACCATAGAACACTATCGCGATGACTACAATCATTAGTTTCATTAAGTACTCAAACTAGAGTAGTGTGGCTTTTATTTATTTTCAATTTACATCACTATCACTACATAGTAAAAAACAAAGTCGCTTTCCGCTGTCTGTCTGTCTCTATGTATGCTTAGATCTTTAAAACTATGCAACGGATTCTGATGCATTTTTTTTTATTATTGAGTGATTCACGAGGAAGGTTTTTATGTACAATAAGTTTTAGATTGTGTACGGGTATTACATAAAACTGGCATAACCGAAGCGAAGCGAGGGCAGGTCACTAGTTATAAATAATAAAAATATATTAAGTAAAGGAGATTTTCTACCCCAATGCATTAATTTTAATACACTATACGAATTATGAATTAAATAACAAAACACGTTTTGTATCGAATATAAATAAAGGATTATTTACATTGGGCCATCGTCGACGTGGCCGCGTGGCTAGTCCGATTGTTAACGACTTCGCGGCAGGCGGTCCCCGGTTTGATCCTCGATAAGGGAAATTATTTGTGTAAATTAGCAGGAGTTGGTACTGTTAGCTTTTCAGATTGTGGTCCGTCACGTTAAATAAAATAGCTGATATCATAACATCATATCTTAAAGTTTGACTGAATCACTTAAAGCTAAGAACCAAGGGCCAAAAGATTATGTTGATGTTATTTATATTTATGTTAAATAATTAGAGTTACATTTCAGAATAACTAAAGCGTAAAGGGAAACTTTACAATGCTGAATTATTAACATGGTTATTGTCACATTGTTTTAGCTGTCCCGGGGCTGATCCCCGGTTGGAACAAATATTTGTGTGATGAGCAGAGTATTGTTCCCTGTCTCTAATGTTTTCTATGTATTTATTTGTATAAAAAATATGTTAATCGTTGTCCAATACAACCATAGGGGTTAATTTGGGACGAGGTCAATTGGTTTAACACCGTCCGCTGATATATATTTAAACTTTTAATATAAAATGCGATTCTAAGGGCCGTATCAATAAACTCATCTTGGCCGAGATGCCGGTCACAAGATCAAAGTAAACGTCAAGCCATAGAACACTGTCATTTTTGACGCATCTCGAGACGAGCATTAGAGTTGAGATTAGTTTATTAATACGGCCCTAAATGCAGTTAAACGGCATTCGTCAATCACGGAATTATTGGGACCTACCTAAGGTCCAAAGTCATTCTGACATTCTACAACAATAAGGTTGAGTCTCCTATAAGTTACAAATGATTTGTCATCTCTAATGACATTGACGACTTCAAGCCTATTTTTCTTGAAATTGGTCACAAATTAACGATCGCGAGTACATTGTAGGCTTGGAAACAAAATGACGTATATCTTTATTGGACGGGCAGCTGCTGTAGTATGGCCGGCCAGGTGCATACTAATATGTTTTTTAATGTACGCAATAAATAATAACGCGCAAAATCAATTTGCTAGGCCTATCCGATTGCCTTCATAAGTGCACACAAAACAGAGGTGCCCACACCCACGTGCCGGCAGTCCCTACTGTCTGCTTGGAATAGTCACAGTGATTAACAGCATTTTAGCCAAGTCAAAAAAGATTCAGTTTTGTAGTTATTAGAATTAAACTTCGTGTACTTACTTATATTCGTTTCTTCATACAAAAACCTTTAAAATAACTGTTAAAGTCGTGACGTCTTGCAACGCGACTGCGGGGATTCAGTCCCCAAGCATTAGCGATGGGAGTTTGTGTAAAAAAGTATTCATAGTTTTAAGACCAAAATTAACAACGGTAACTTTTCCATTACGTCACGACAATGCGTATACTGCTATAAGACAAACAGTGGCATCTCGGGCAAAAATCCTGCAGCAAATGCAACCATTTTACTTGAGTGAAGATTGAAACTGCTTCGTTTATTGAATGTGAGATACCGCCTATTGGCGTATCGGGGGCAGTAGGTACATAAATCTATGACTAATTGTCGTGACATAGTGAAAAAGTTACCGTTGTTAATTTTAGTCTTTAAACACGTGCACTTTTTTTGGAAAACTCCTGATCGCTATCGCCTAGCTTTTATACAAATGCGCCATTTTAAGTAGCGATACTCTCGCGATGCAATTGCGATACAGTCGCTGATTGTCTATAGAGATCGCAACTGCAGTGGTACAATCGCGAGGCAAACGCGATACAGTTGCGACGCAGGAGATTCTAACTCTGCCATACCTACACCTCATTTTCGCGCGAATATCTCGTGGTGTATAAGTGTTTGCATCGATACGACCACGCTTTATTTGATTCGTTAGAGCGACATCGATACAATCGCTCGGTTGAATTGATTCAAACGATCAATTTCTAATGTCGCGATGCAGTCGTGCGTGAACAGCGCGTTTGCATTGCTGCAAAAGTTCTTTTTCAAACAAAGGTATATCACGTGACTTGTATGTGTGCGTGCCTTGACCGTATGCGCCGCGAGTTACCAACAGCAAAATCAGTAGGACGGACCGAGTCGGTTTAAGCTGCGCGTCCACCGCATCGGAATCGGAGTGTATGGAGCGGACGGGTTTGTTGTTTTGTATTGATTTCTATATAGTACAGCGTGCACCCGATCTGCATTTCAGTTTATACATATGTATAGAAAGGGTGTCCTTCACAATCCCTAACAACGTTTGTCCTAACACATCGTTTGCCCGAATTTTCATTTGCCCTAAACTGGTTTTCAGATGAGTCAGGCAACTTTTTAAGTTTTCCAATTATATCTTCGGTTCGGTTAGGTTAGGTTAGGGTTATATTATAACAATACTAAAAAGTTTTAAAATTTAAGCGGTAATGGCGTTAGGATAAATGAAAATTCGGACAAACGATGCATTAGGACAAATAACGATTAGGGCTTCCATACGAGAACCGTATAGAAATCATTACAACGCAACAAATCCGTTCGCTCCGTACATTCCGATTCCGAAGCGGTGGACGCGCAGGAAGGACGTCGCCGCATTTAGTTGCGTGCGTATCAAGTATCGAACGACGCACATCAACGCAACCCTAGCACCCGAGCGGCAATAAGGGACAGAAACTCCTAAAGAGCCGGAGATAAACTACTGTTCTATGTAAACTTTGGCCGTGTGTAACCAGACTTATGGATCGAATACACTAAAGTTTAAAATATACTGTAGCTTCGTAAATTTAGCTTCGTCATAATCGTAAAAAAGTACCTGATGTTTTTTTAAACTTGGCCGCATCGTTCGGCGTAAAAGACGCGTTTAAAAGTTGACTCAGTTAACGCGTCACGGCGTAAACGTTAAACAGCGTATTTAAAGCTTCGGTTTGGAAGATCTTTTATAGTATAGCTTATCACTTTTCGACAAAAAAGGTAATAAGGGTCCAAAAGTGGTACTTGCAGAGAGAAGGGTCCTCGGGAGGCGTCAAAGCAGGAATCATTACTTTTGGGAGTTCATACCACGAATTGATTCAGCCCATGTTTTCTCGATGGCGATACGTTAACATAACTTACAAGACAGAAGATAAAATTTCGTGCTCGGGGTACAAACGTACATACTATCAAATATTACGTTATGAATTTATAGTGAGACTTCCGCTCGGAAACGCGACGTCAAGTATATTTATGCCGAGAATCACCTTTAACCTGCGCCGTGGAATGCAAATACAACAAAGAATTCCTGGAAATACATAAAATAGACGAGTACTTCTATTGAATATTAAGATCTTGCAGATATTTTGGAGCGGAAGAGGAAGTGTCTGTAAAAATTCAACACCTATCTAATTTGCACAATCGATTTGTTATTAACACTAGCTACGAGAGAAGGTTGTGGCAACAAATGTACGAATTCTTTAAAGAAGGTATTTGCGATTTATAGACGAAGTATTAATGATGGGTCTGAGGGCTCAGACAAGGTGCACTACACTAACTAACGTTTCTATTCGATTCGTTTTTAAACCAATCGCGTCACTGGAAGCTGACGTCATACGAAAAGTCACGTGGTCCACCGGTGACGCGATTGGTTTAAAAACGAATCGAATAGAAACGTTACTTAGCGTAGTGCATATTGTCTGAGCCCACTGTTGTGTTTGAAGTTATATTTCGTAAAATGCATTGAAAAATACTTGTGGTATCTACGTTTAGGGTACCTATTAGTTTATCGAAATGAATTTTGTCGATTTTCATGTCGTCGAAAACTATTCCACGAATATCATTGCACATGCTTCTTGAATCCCATAATCATCATCTCATGCTCTATTAGATAAGCTAGAATTTGCGACTGCTCCGGGGCTGCGGGAAGTGCAGCCCCCTCGCCCATGCGTAGGAAAGCGCAAGCACCAGAGATCACCTCCGCAGCTCGCTCAGTGCCAGCGCTTTCCCACAGCGGGCAGGGGTTGCCGTCCCTCCGCGCCTCCGGCTTTTTATACACACGCTAGGGGCAGGGCAGACAAGACCACGTGGAATCGGGGTTGACAGATTCGATTTTGTGACTTTTTTGAGTTTGTAAACTGAGAAGGAAAAGCAAATTTGTCTTGCTCAATCTTGCTCGCCATATCTCTTTCGTAACTCTTTTACATACATACATACATAATTTCACGCCTTCGTTCCCAGAGTGGGGTAGGCAGAGCTACAGAATTACAAACATCTCTAAAAACTTGTTGATAATTCTATAACCACAATTTGCACAATTAGGCTAAGATGTTTACCAGCGTATTAGTGACAGGTTGCAAGCCCATCGCCTAACAGTACTAAAGCCTTTATTCCCTTAGTCGTCTCTTACGACATCCGCGGGAAGACATGCAGTGGCACTATTCTAACTCGGCAACCACACGAGGCTTTATCAGTTTTATCAGTTATAGTAACACTGATGAAACGATTTTCGATATAATAAGAATTATGGGAACTAAAACTTACATTGAACTAAAATTATAGAAAAAACGCTTCGATGAAAAACTATATCGATGTACAAATAAAATAATGAAGTAAAATTCGATGAGCTGCTTTTTGAGGAAAAGGCTTTACGAGAAAATGTATGAGCGATATAATGAGGTTCGATGAATGGTTTCTAAATATTATAAAATTCTGCGAATCGAGTTATGGGAAATGATAATCGATAAAATAGGTTTCGTTAAAATGGCGGGTTCCCCTACGGTTGAAAAAAAAAACGATTACACAGTGGTTAGTAGGACCACTCAGACGTGAGCGAGATATATTTGGAAAAAAAAACATCAAATTGTATTGCTTTATTAAAATACAAAAGTTGTAAGTACTTTTAGAAACGCCATCAAAAATGATTCACTCGTAACACCATCATTATTAGACCTGTGTGTACGAACCTGGTACGAACAAAATAAATGAATAAATTAGTGTTAAATACGAGTACGTTAAGTTTTCAGAAGAACCTTCTTTTTATCTTTTTCGTTACCAAAATATGTTCATACATTGAAGATAATGTCTCGGCAGCTACCGTTTAATACTTTATAAAAATGTATTTTGATAGGTACAGCGATTCGATAATGTTTCAAATTTTACGGAATAAAGTCCCCTAAGTCCTTTCCCGGGATCAAGCTATCTCCATACCAAATTTCTTCGGAAGCCGGTTACAGCAAAGAAAAAGACTTAGTTTCGAATTTAAATTATGACAGGCTCAGTCCCGCGACTCCATCCGCATCTAGAAGTCGTTTATCGCTACCCGTAGCATAAAGAAATCATAAATCTTAATTCAGTAAGGATTATTATTTCTTTCCTGAGCGTTTAAGCTATGTCCATACAAAAATCAACCGACATCGGCTCAGCGGCTTACTCGTGAGAGCGTAACAAGCCGGAGGGTTGAATTGAGGGATAGTACCTACCAACACGTGATACAATGCAGCAAACATCTTTAAGTTTACAGTCGTAATATACAGATAATGCAATGCTCACTAAATTAAATTTATCCACATCCACAAAATAACACGGTATAAATTCATAATATTAATATGAACATGGATGGATAGTATTGAATACCAATATTACCAATTTCGAATGGCGCCCGAGGCTTTTTACTGGTATCTGCACTTCAAAGGCCGCCCCCGCAACATCCACAACACCAATATGACGTGACAAAATATTTCCACCCGATTACATTTGGCGCGCATCGTTTATTGTTTACCACAAATATTTGTGATAACTACGCCTAATGTTTTCATTGAGGGCATTTTAGCACAATATAACATAGGTGCAATAATAAACTGGAGTTTGTAGATATTCAATAAATTGCTGACTGTACCATTGTCTATACTAATTTGACATTGGCAAAGACGTAAACATAAACAAACGAATCAATTTACTATTATTACTCGATAATCCCTTGCTTTTAAAGATCAAGGTGAGGTCTTGGCAATGATTGATACACTTTTAAATAAAGTTAAATATTTAATAACTATTAACTATAATGTTATCTATATATAAAAGGCAAACCTGACTGACTGACTTAGATATCAACGCACAGCCGAAACTACTGTACCTAGAAACTTGAAATTTGGTACAGGGGTTCCTTTCATGATGTAGGTGAGCACTAAGAAAGGATTTTTAGAAATTCATCCCGTAAGGGCTTAAAATAGGGAGTAGCGGGAAACTAATTCTACGCGTACGAAGTCGCGGGCGTCCTCTAGTTTTAAATATAAACGAGCTCGACGAATATTTGAGGTTATGTGTACCTACTAATTTGTTTACATCCTTGGCAATTTCAATTGACGTAGTCTATACTTGTATTATCTTAGGAGGGTTGAAACAAACTGACTTGATGCCGTTTGTTAGTCCTTTACCTCAAAAGCATAAATTCCTTGTAGCGATTCACCGAATCGCCTTTCACCTCGAACGTATATTTAATTATCGCGTTGTGTCTCGATCGTTAACTTTTGTAGTCGCTATAAGTTTTAGTCGCATTTCACCTCGATCGTGCATTTAACTATCGCGTTGTGTCTCAATCGTCATTTTTTTTAGTCGATATTAGTTTTTGTCGCATTTCACCTCGATCGTGCGATAAATTTTCGCTTTGTATCCTAATCGTCTTATTCAGTATGAGACAATATCTTTAGTCGCGATGTACCTTTTTCGTTTCTTTTTCGTCTTTTTTAGCCAGGTTCAAGCTCCATATTTTCTCACAAATATTGCAATATATAATTATTGTATCTGAAATCAATGTCACTGTACTTCAATGTCGCAATGACAGAGTATTATCTATTATTTATTAGTCACAAAGATAATATTTCAATGAGTTTGATAGCACTTAAGACATGAAACTACAGGTACAAAACACGTTTCAAAAAAAATGTTACAGAATTTTAGTGCGAACATCGATTAACGCGTCACATTAAATAGCGTCCCAAACAAACATCGATCGCGACGAAATGCGTCTAGGGTAAAATACTACACGAAAAATGAAATGCTACAAATTAATTATACTAATGTAAAAAACCACGCGAAAAATTGCTTCAAGTAAAAGATTCTATTGAAATTTTGTTCATTCGAGGTGAAATGCGATTCGGTGAATTGCTACAAGGAATTTATGCTTTTGAGGTAAAGGACTAACAAACGCTTGATGCAGAGAAAACATATTTTTAAATAGTTCTAACTGCTCATTACTTATTTCATTGAGATACATAATTAAAGGATAAAATTGGCTTTATAATGATACATTCTTCGCAAATTTAGCTCCCTTATTGAAGCAGTAATGCCCGAATACGTAAATGTTGTTTCAATTCTCCTAGGTCTCCCCTCTCACTGAAGAAACTCGTTTGAATAATCTAACGAATCCAAATGCAAAGCCGTACAGTTTTGTTCTTACCAAGGAGTATAATTGGACGCTGTTACGCAAAAATGTGTCATCCCACGATTATTTGGCAATAAAATGTCAACCCACTATTACTAATTATGCTAAATAGTTGTGGATTGACTCATTATTGCGTAACAGCGTCCAATTACTAGTATAGGTTCTTACACCAGCCACTTCCATCATTAAGTACGAGTAGACCACTCAATTGGCGATATTACGACACTCCTCAGCTTCCTACGCTCATTTTACAAAATTTGAATTATTTTTGCGTGCGTTTCCCAGGGACGAGAATTTAATATTAGGTATAGGATCTTTGTTTTCCCATCGCTATTTGTTTTTTTTTCTAGCAAAAATTATTTATTTGGTTTTTTATTTGATTTTTTAAAAAGAAATGGCTGCGTTTATCGCGTGACAAAGTATGGATAAGGCGTCCGTCACCCTCTGACGCGTAGATAAGTACGAGAGAGACGGACGCGATATAGACGCAGCCATACTAGGCCCGCAGGAGTAAAAACACCAAAATAGAAAAATAAAACAAAAAAACTAAATTCTTCTACCAAATTTGAAAGCGACATAAATACAAGAATTTTATTGGCATACCAAATTTTATGAAATTCAGTGTGTTAAATCCTTATCCTTACTCATATTATCAATGCGAGAGTGTGTTTGTCTGTTAGTTGCGCTTCACAGTTCATTACCTAAACTGATCGATGTGAAATTTGGTACAGATTAACGGATTTCCGTTATGTCTGTTCTAACTTTGAAGAACTATTTTTAAGTTGCAGTAGAAAGCTGGTGGTTTTTTAAATGAATACCTATCCATATCCATAGGTACTAATAATTTAAATGTGAAAGTGTGTATGTTTGTCCGTCTTTCACGCTTCAACCACTGAACGGATCGAGGTGAAACTTGGTTAGGTTCTGGAATAGGACATAGGATAGTTTTTGTCCCGGAAAATTGGACGGTTCCTGAGGGAGCAGCGATAAACTACTTCTACGCGGACGGAGTCGCGGGCGACAGCTAGTGTGTTATAAATTTAATGGCAGATATTGTAACAAATAATAATAAAATCAAAAAGCAAAGTGATACAAGAAACGTTATACTATTCGGACACTATAAATACAAATGTTAATTTGGTGAGATTATAGTTCGAACCCTAAAGAAAAATAACAAATAATAAAAACCGGCAAAGTGTGAGTCGGGAGGTACAGAACCCTCGGGAATTGGCAAGACTAGCAACGTTACTATCGTGAAAGCAAAGTGATAGCATCAGTCCCAATAAACTTATGTGTATATCTAGACCCCGGGCTGCGCTGACACTAAAGTTAACCCTTTGCATAACTAATCAAAAGTGAGGAGCCGCGCCACGACGAGCCGGCACGCCACGGGTTATTTTAAACGCAAGTCATGTTGCGAACTAATTGAAACATTTGAATAGGCTGCTTTAAAATAAAGGTTAGGGTACCTATTCAAATGTTGAGAACTAAAGTCCGACTGGCATGGAATGTGACGATTACAAACATGTTTTTGACGATAATACCATAGTTACTAAAATCGGTCAAACTGGAATGCTTTTACGCAAAAATATGTCATTCCAATTATTTTGGAATAAAATGACAACCCACAACGATGATACCGAGGGTTGACACTTCATCGCTTAATAATTCTGGATTGACACATTATTGCGTAACAGTATTTAGGGCCTCCATTTATTCTGCTCAGTAAAATCATATGGCCTTTGACATGTTATCGTATTGTCAATGTTACGATAGCTCATTTTATCTACACACAATGATAATCATTACGTCCTCTAGAGTTGAAAACCCGTTAGCTATGACCAGCAGTACCTGTGGTAGTAGGTGACAGCAAAGAAAGCTGTAACGTAATTTTGAAATTACGGTATCGAATATTATAAAGTAATGAGTTTAAAATTTGGAACATCTTCCAAAACTAACACAATTTAAATAGGCCCAATTCTAGTATCAATTGAAACGTCAACTCGGTATATTTTTAAGTACGATATCGTACGACATGAGAATAGGGACTTTATTAGTTTGTCTCTGATTTAAAAATACCATTCATATTCGTGACGCTGACAAACCACAAGTTGGTTTTGCCGCCATTTTTGTCATCAAGTCGTCGGCTTCTGAACCCATCTACTTATAATATGTGTGAAGATAATAGTAGTTTACGTAACGGTTTCGTAATGCTAATTACGCAGAGTCTCGTACAATAATTTATCTATACACATATTATAAGTACTATAGTAAGTAAGATGGGTTCAGAAGCCGAAAGGCAAATGACCAGCGTTACCTTACCTGTGGTAGTAGGTGACAGCGATGACAGCTGTAACGTAATTTTGAAATTACGTTGTCGAATATTGTAAGGTAATGAGATCCAAATTTGGAACATCTTCCAAAATTAACAGCTGTCATCGCTGTCACCTACTACCACAGGTAATGCTGCTTTGTTTGACGACGCGTTGGCCTGGTTGGTAATGAACTAGTGACTCTGCCTACGAAGCTAGCGGTCCTGGGTTCCCCGTAAGAGCAGATATTTGTGTGATGAGCGCGAATATTTGTTCCTGAGTCGTGGACGTTTTCTATGTATGCAGTACCCATAGTAGGTTCAGGAGATACACAAAAACACATATAATATTAAAATTAATAGACTATTAAACTAATTACTCATCTGTTGCCCTTGCGCAGTCGGGTAATCTAATGACAAAACGTATGTCTATGCAACACCGACACCGCTATCTGCGACCGACCGGACCCAATTAAAAACTTCGTTTAATCTCCCCGGCCTCATTTTTATCCTTTGGTTTATTTGTTGGTTTTACTACTATTTTATAACACTGTTCTAATTTACTTATTTTTATAGGTATAAGAGGTAGTGTATTTACACAATGACTTGTGTGTTTTATCAATCAGATGAGAGTGTTAATCACTTCTATAAACTAGGAGTTTAGGACCTGGAAAGGACCTGCTCCAAACGCGGCGGATTGCCTTCGGGCTAATTAATAATTAATGAGGTTTTTATCGCGTTCGATTACTTATTCTTTAAAAATATTTCGTCCCTTTACTATTGATATATGTGTGTTGGTTTGTAATCGAGGAGCGAAATCGATTTTCCATATTGTCATCATCGAGAAAACTCGTTTTCGATTTCAACCCGAAAGACGCTCGGTCTTCCACGTATTGATTCTTGCTATCACATATTTAAGTACATTCATCACATTTATTAATAGTTTTTTCACTAATAATGTGACAAATAGGGCTGATTTTTAACCGACTTCAAAAAAAGGAGGAGGTTCTCAATTCGTCTGTATTTTTTTTTATTTTTTTTAATGTTTGTTACCTCAGAACTTTCGACTGGGTGAACCGATTTTGAAGATTCTTTTTTTATTTGAAAGCTGGTGCTTCCAGATTGGTCCCATTTTTTTCAAAATGAAGATCTGATGGTGGAATCCATGAGGAATCGACGGAACTCTCCAAAATTTATAGGCACACCTATAGCGATTTTGGTATTTTTCATTGTAACTCGTGTATTTGGTCTTGGAAACCACTATTTGGTGAAGTGGAACTGATGATGAAGACCACAGATGGCCACCGGAACTCCTAAACGGTATATATTTCGAGGGTGGCGACAAGATATTTCGATTAAGATAGTTGAGCGACTATGACGAAGCATATGTAGGTTTAAATATATGACTATGACTTTCCCATGGCGTTGCTTGCGGCGAGATTGAAATGTTCTATTGTTTCTTGAGAAATGGGAGAAAAATGGGAGAATAACAGCATAATTATGATCACTAAAAAGTATAAAATAAAATAAAAGTTTAAAAAAACAAAAACCCGCCTCCAAAAAGCAAAAAATAACTTCTTTAAAATGGTAGGTAAATAGGTCAGTCCAACTGAAGTCGGCGTCCAACAATATTTTAACCAAAAGCAGACTTCAGTTGGACTGACCTATTTACCTACCATTTTAAAGGTCGGTAAATTTTCGAAGCATTAACTGAGACCCATTACCATGTTTTTATTATAAAAGGGTCCGCCAGCTCGGAACTACTCTACAAAGGACACTCAACAATGCTTAACCCAACCTCACTGTGAGAAAAGTACAGCTTTGCTGCTTCCAAGGCACTTACATTTCAAAGAAGTGGCTCTAGGAATGATCTTCAATGCGGGGCTTTCGTCGTAATAGTGTTTTACGAGAGTGGCCCTTGCGGCTCTGCAATATTAAGGATATATTCAAGCGCATTGAAAATGGTCGCGTCGCGTAAAAAAAACACAATTAAATTTCGACGGAGAATCGGATGGTTAGAGATAAACAACGTCTTAGCCGATGAGGTCATGGCCAAAAGCTTGCAAGATCGATAAGTTAAATTTAAAATCATTGGTGTTAGGAATTTAGGTAAATACTGTCATATTCACATTCATATTTATTTATTATTGCATAATGCATGGTATTCATTACAGGTGGTCTTAAAATTAAAAGTACATACATGAACCCTACTAGGGCATTGCTGTAATTAACCGACTTCAAAAAAAGGAGGAGGTTCTCAATTCGTCTGTTTTTTTTATATTATTTAACTAAGAAATACTAAGTAAGTACAACTAAACTTGTGGCAATAAGCGCTAATTAAGTACTAAAATTTCGCAATATCTCTTTATTTTTTCACCTGAAATCGGCAAGAGTCATTTGACATATTCGCTATGTTCTCGTTCCTATCGTTTGGCATTTAAAACAGCGGACTTGTGTGTCTGTGTATCCCTACAACGTTAAAATTTTAAATTAGTGTTGTCTGGCCCCTTTACGTTAAATGGTTGCTGAAGTTGCCGGATAAATATCTATAATATATGCGCTACTTAAGTTGTTAATACGCCTTAAATTAATCAAGACATCTTTGCTAAAAGCCTAGTACCAAAATTTTACCACTGGGTTAAGACACACTCTAGTTAGTAAACGTCAGATTCATAAGAAAACTGTCATTTTAAATCGAGTTACTGCCGCACTCAGAGACGTCAATTAAATTTAATACTTGTTTAGTGACGTGTTGTCTTATTCTATTGTCTTAAAAAAAGTGACAGCAGCAACTTTAATGGAGCATTAAATTAAATTGACGTCTGAGTGCTGCAGTTAGTGACTTAACCTAGTGTTAAATTTTTGGTACAAGTGGCCTTTAGTGTCAGGTACTTAAACTCCGGCAGAACCTGCATAAATGAGCACGCCCCATAGACTTGTATTATTTTTTTCTGAACTGTAACGGTCGTTTTAATGTATTTTGTAGTATTTCATGTTACAGGCCTTCACGTATTCAATGTACGTCGTAGTTTCGAGGGAAAATGTTATTGACAGCTGAATAAACCGACGCAAGAGTGAACCGGAGCTAGCCAGAAAATTAAGTTGCAGTGGCCGGAGCCTGCGAGAGAGAGTAAAAATCCAGGCCGCGGCATAAAATATGCAGCCGTATACTATCCGTGACTATGTTATGAAAACAAGGCGTATGGGGCCTAGCGTACCTTCTAAGAGGGCTGCAACCGAAACTTCCAACAACTTCACCACCTAAGTAGTTCTTAGTTAAAAAAAACTCTCGCTTCAAACTTTTCTTAAATACGATCGTGCCAATAAAGTAGCAACAGGCTGAATGTTGACGCTAGTCGGTGTCACTGCGCCGAACTCTCTGCGGCCGAAACTTCCAACAACTTGACCGCCTAGTTCTGCCCTCCTACGGAAAAAAGGCACATCTACTATATGAATTGTATTGCACTTCCAACCTTATTATAACCCTTGAGAGTTTAATATGCTTCTATGAATTAATTGCCCATGTGCCTTTTCTCCTTATGAGGCCATAGTTAGTGTAGCCTAGTGCCTGCAGTTTCCTTGAGAATGTCGAATTTTAGTTGACATTGGTACTGTTTTTACTTTGAAAGTTTGGACACAGTTAGTAATTTGTTGCTTGTTTTGGTACTATAGTCAAAGAAATAGAACCAATATGGAAACTAACACAATTATTTGTTTTTAAGACGCTTTTATATAAGATCACTTTCTTGTCTATCTGTTTGTCTGTTCGGTACGATTAATAAGTAACTTTCCAATGAACTTTAACCAGAGCTTAGAACTAGATGACAATGCAATAAAAACTGCAGCAAAAAATAAAAGGGAGGTTTATTTTCTTATTTTAAAGAAATGTTCGAGGTTAATGTTTTGATTACCTACCTTATTAATTTAAATTAATGCTTTAAGAAAAAAAACAATTAACAATAATTAAAAAATGATAAATGCTCATCTAGTGATAAGCGCTGGAAAAGAATTAGTTTTGTAGAATTTGTTTCAACTATTTATTTGTTATTTAAATCTGGACTAAGTAGATAAACATCAGCTGTTAGTTAAATAATTGGTTTGTTTACTTATTGTACAAACTTGTTCACACCTTCATGACTTCCGAAGGACGAACAAGTATACAACGAAATTAGTCAATAGAGTACAAATCAATTATAAAGAAAATAGAATCGCATTTCTAATGTCACGTTGGCCTTAGGACATAAATTGTATTTTAATTTGATTATAATGAGCTCCTCATTAGAGTTCTGTGTCCTTGTTTTTAATTTCAAAAGTACCAAGTCATTTTGCTGAATAAAGTAAGTACCTTTTTTATTTTAAAAATTCCAGCACATAACCTATTTCAAATAATTAATTCGTTTGCAAATATTTCCACGCTTACTTAGAATTTTATTTTAATAAAAACTGCTTAAACACAATTAATCCTATAAATATTTATCAATACGATCCGAATCTTGATCAATTACCAATCAGTTAACAATCCCACAAACCAAAGAACGATGACGTTTATCAGGAACCACACACCGCACTGATACCTACAACTTTAAGCACAATAGTGAAAGTCGTCGAAAGTTGCGTCACGCGCGGAGGGCGGGCGGCGGCGTCGCGGTTCCGAGTCGCACTGAGCTTCCCGCCCTGGGCTTTCCCCGCCGAGCGAAAGCTTTGTCTGAACTTTGGAGCTTGGAGACTTTGTGCATGTAAGTTACGGTTAAGCTTAATTGGTATTTTTAATGATTAGGATTTTTATTTGTTTTTAACGTAGAATGTTTTATTATATTTCAAAACCTTTAAGTGTAATTAATTATTTCACGAATTCACTCTTGTGAATGGGTTTTTTAACCAATATCATTATTGTAAGCGGTATGAATATTTATTTGTTACCTTTTAACTTTGATTGATAGTTCTAGTTAGCCAAATAATAACAGATACAGCAAATCGATGATTTTGCATGCGCAGCGACGACATATGTACGATTTTATTGGACACGGGACTTCTCTTTCACGTAAACTCAATTCTCCAGCTACACGAGGACCTTAACCTCTATTCTTGACGGTAGAAACCATATCGTATTTGACCTGTTATGCTATGTTTTTAACTCGCCTGCCATTACTGTAAATAAGAGCTATCAAAACGTTGACTATACGATAACAGATCAAAGACGATATGGTTTTTACGGGTTAGTATCATGTCGTCTAAAACGCAACTGGTCTACGGCAGCAGTCTAAAAATCAACTCGTTTTTACCGCCTAGAATCTTAGCACTACACCGTGACTAAGTCGCTATGCTGCGCTGGTCGGCTTTTAATGGCTTGTTTTTTTTATTTGTTGTTGTGTCATACACTTAATAGTTTTTCTTTCTTTTTTCCTAGTTAACAAGGCTTTTAGAACATACGAGTACTATGTTGACTTATGATGTTGTGGCTGTACTGTTAGGTGAGGTTGGGGTCAATCAAGAGTCAAATACACCCCTTTCGAATAAAGAGTTTCTCATAAACTATGTTACCACTCCTTTATGAGGTTGTGTCATGTGCATGCTACATTAAATTCAGACTCATTTTCATTAAATTATTCCACTGGAATTATATGTTTTCGGGGTCCGCAGTCAAACTAAGTACAAAGTTACAAACCTTTAGTTTTGCTATGTTCGGACTTATTTGATAATTTTCCCCAATATTTTTTTACAATTGCATATTTTGCGATTCAGGTATTTCCCAAACGCAGATTTTCCAATTTTTTATCAGGTTGGCAAGTAACGTTCTTAATATTAATAAGTAAAATCCGAGGAGCCAACCATCCAAAGGAGCTCCGCGAAAAGGAAACTCCGTCGAAACTATATAATTGATTTCTGGAACGAGGAAAAATGCAAAAGGAAATAACGCGTCAAGGGATAAACACGACGGTGGAAATTAAATTAGGGAAAAAATCAAATAGACATTTTGGCAAAATTAACTAACAAATCCATAAATACAAAGACTGTTAATCTCCGTAAGTCAGTACCCTACATCACGCCAGTAAAGAATATGCAATATCCAAGGAACAATTTGTGCGTGGACCAAACCTAACATTTACCCGGGTATGTACACTTGAACGACTTTCCTTTCCGATATCTCAAAGACGAAATATTGGCATTTTCAAAGAATTTGACAACGCTCTTTTGCCGGCAAGTTCTCTTTGATCGTGGAATATCTGCTGCTCCATAATAAAATAAAGTATCTTACTAATTAATAGAAAATAAAACGATATTAGCTCGAAACTGTTTGGCTCCTGTGTATTATTATTGATTAATATTACTTTGTATTGAAACGGCTCCATTACTTTGCTATTTATAACGGCACTATCAATTTACTTTACAGCGTCAATATGATATTGGTTTCATTAAAATTGTGTCGCATTCCCTTGTCGCCATGATTAAAAGGGCGTTATTTGTATGAAGTTTGTGATGACCTATTTATAAGTGTTCATGCTTAAATATTTATAAAATATTTATTTAACTTCACTTGTACGTTTGTATTTGGATTGAATCTTGCTATAGTTAATTTTGAACCAGTTCCCGTCATTGGCTTGACATTTCACAACGACAATTTGGACTACTTTGTGTAAATCCCATGACAAAGCAATATAATGTTATGGTGTCTAAGAGCTGATCTGATGATGGACTCGTCTTCGTCGATCTTCATAATCAGATAATGAATGGCCGTGATAAATAAGTTTCTATCAAAAATTTAATTTTCGGGTCAAGCTTTTGTTGCCAACCGTACTTTTTTTGCAAAATATTTTTCTGCTTATCAAGACCAAAGTATTGAGTTCTAACACGGTGGGTCCACGTTAAGAATAGCGGAGATCCTGTCGCCACCTTCCGACTTCATCATCAGATCACCTCTTAGACACCATATTATTGCATTGTCATCGGGTTTTATGTGGTCCAAATTTCAGCCCATTCCGTTGACGGGAAGTGGGTCAAATTTAACTTGCATGATTTGACCCGTACCGTACATACATACATACATACATTGCAAGTTAAATAAAAGCTTGTAAAAAAGTTACAAACAACATTTTTTTTTACTTAAACTATGTACAAAGATATCCGTCATAATGATTTATCCTTTTTTCAGGTATCGAAAACATGCACAATGAAAACAGCTATTTGAAAGTTCAAAGTTCTTCGGTTTCAGGTAAAGTTGGACGTATGAGAGAGAATTAAAGATAAGTACACGAAATCGAAGTTTGTTTTAAGATCTTTTCGTTCTGCTCGGTATAAAAACCGCTCGTTGCAATAGCAAAAAAGGCTTATTATTTGCGCATTCCATCCCGCATTAATAATGCCGCGTTTATAAATTATTCTCCCGTTAAATTTACATGAGTATACAAATGGTAATTCAAGCTGTTGTTTCATCGACGTTAACAATAAATATATTGTTACTGTTTTCCTGAAAGTTGACCTATATTGAGGCATTGCTGCCTTTCGACAACTGCATCGGGTACAGCAGCTGCACTTGCATTTACATTGTTTTATAACCAGTGAATTTACAATAAGTATTAAGAAAGGTTTAAATTATTGATTAGGTAAAAAAATAGATGTCTACTTAACCTTTTAAATGATAATATACTTTTATTTTATTTTCTCCTCAAGAGAACCGGCGAATACGAGCTTTGCATCGTAAAATATTTTACTAGCCTTTGGCTGCGTCCGCATTAAACTTGGTTATCGCTGTTTGCTCGAAATTTTCATATCGGAAGAATATACAATCCAATTTAATTTCTGTGGCATTCATCTATCTATGATCTAAATGGACAGTGAGGTGGAGAACACAACGGCATTTTCCGAAAATATTTATTTATTATAGTAAAAGTGTTGTCTAACCAATTTTTAATGGGTAAAAACTTTATTTTATTTTAAACGTTTATAAATTGTAAATGTTATGTTTTTTTAACAACGGTCATCAATCATGATACCTTGGTCAAAACTAAAATATTAAGGTTATTTTTAACGACTTTTAGTGAGCCTTCACGATTTTTTCTCGTGTTATTTTACCTAGAATATATTCTAAGAATGTTTTTTTAGTTAAGTCAAGTTAGACCCTAAAGTAATCTGCTAGGGTTAAAACAATTTTTTTGTTGCCTTAAAACGGGCGAATCCTTACACGTTTTTTTCAGAACAATAAAGTATCATAGATATATTTTAATCTCCCATTTTCAGGTTGGGCCGTCATCGTTCGGCTTTGTAACGTGGGAAAAGGGCCATCGGACACCAATGACACGTTACCATTTACGTTGAGGAGAATGGTGAGTCGTGGGCGCCGACGGGAGGGTGCAAGGAGGTGCACTTACACCTCCCTGTCATGAACGAAAATACACAGAAAAATATAAGTTTTTTTAAATGTATTAACTGTTTGATGAGCACGAGTACCTGTTTCTGAGTCTTGGATGTTTTCTATGTATTTAAGTATTATTTATCTACAGGGTGTAATCGTTAAGTGTGTCCAGGCGATTATTCCGTAAATATAACAGCTATCAGAAAACTGATATTGAAAGTACGTTACCCACACATTATCACATCACTATATATTTTTTATAAAACCAGAAATATCCCAAATATTAACTTAAAACCCGAGATTTTGATTTGTTATTCGCGAATAATTTGATTATTTTTATTCGTTATTCGTCATTCGAATAAATTTTGCCCCTCTGCAGATAAAACTGTTTAAGATTCATAATTTACACGAATACACTGAAATAAATAAAAAAAAACATGAATCATATGATAATGGTGAAATAACTAGGCTTTTTAAACTAAAGCCTCAACGAACGGCGTGCTAAATGTATGGGAGGGTTTTAAGTTAATATTTGGGATATTTCTGGTTTTATTAAAAAAAAGTTAGTGATGTGATTTTACTCATTGGGTAACATACTTTCGATATCAGTTTAAAGTTTTCTGATATCTGTTATATTTACGGAATAATCGCCTGGACACACTTAACGATTACACCCTGTATATAAGTATTTATACCGTAGTCTAGTACCCATAGTACAAGCCTAAGGCTGCGGCTCCACTGAGGCGGTGACGAGCGGAGCGGCGCGGAGCTGTGCCAACATTAACCAATAGAATCTAAACTAACGTGCGCAAGACGCGCTCGACGTGACCGCATGTGCCTTCTATTGGTTAATATTGGCACAGCTCCGCGCCGCTCCGCTCGTCTCCGCTTCAGTGGAGCCGCAGCCTAAAGGTTAGTTTGGGACTAGGTCAATGTGTGTGAGATTGTCCTCATATGTATCATTATTCATATGGAGAGTTACCGTCACCAAAATTCTTGTCGTAGAAAACGACTCGTGGTAGGTTAAATGACAATTACCACAATTACGCGCTGGCCTAGTTGATAGTGACCCTGCCTACGAAGCTAGCGGTCCTGGGTTCAAATCCCAGTAAGGGCAAATATTTGTGTGATGATTGCGAATATTTGTTCCCGAGTCATGGATGTTTTCTATGTATTTATTTCTCTATATAAGTATTTATATCGTTGTCTAGTACCCATAGTACAAGCCTAGAGCTTAGTTTGGGACTAGGTCAATTGGTGTGACATTGTCCCCCTGATATTTATTTATTTATTTATCTACGTATTCTTATATGCTTACACGTATGCACACACAAATCAGTGGGGTCTCTATTGACTGCCATAAAGTTAAAGTTTCGATTACTGTTGTCCAAAACGTTTTACATTATACTTATTATTATTCATAATGTTAAAAGTCATAATATTGAAGAGTATAAATCGGAATGTCAATTATTGCGGGTCATATTTGTTGGAAGTCATAAAATTCAGTCATATCAATTTATGTCACAATAATTAATCTTCATAATGTCAAAGGTAATAATAGTGCTTGTAATAAATGTTATTAGGTCAAAAGTTGGTAGTCATAAAAGTACAACACATACAACTTACAATAGACATGTATGATGCGACAGGGTCGACGGAGCTCCGCAATACTACTCTAACCTAACCTATTGATCTAAATTTATCGTCTATAGCAGGGGTTTTTTGATTAGGCGAGGGCTCCGCCCCCGTACCTACCCCCCTCCGCTTCCACTAAGTGTTGCCTTTTAATGATTTCAATTAAAGGGATATGAATATTAAAACCAAAATTAAGGTATGAATAAAAATAATTGATACTATAAAAATAAAAAATATGTCCTAAAATATTTCTGACTGATTAGATTATAAATATGCCTTTGAATGTTACGAGTATAGGGTTTTACGTAATGACTTTTGTATATTATAATATTTTTTCTCAGATAAATATATAGCGGTAATCATTAACCCGAAGATCCGGAGCGCCACTTCTCAGGGCTTTCTAGAGCCACTTACTAGTCCGATCTCACGAAGCGCCTCTTTTGGCGGCAGGCAACATTGACACAATACTTCAACGTCTGACATTGTAATTTTTCTTTTCCTTGAATCAAGCCACAAAATGGGTTCTTGTCTAGCTGTCATTTTGAAAACATCTGTCTATTTATTTCATTTTTTGTAAATTACTTTATCGTTGATTTTGGTTCGCAAATCCAGGGCATCTTTGTGAACCTCCAACACTGACGAAAAATATGCATCAAATACAATAACAGTGAAAATTTGGTTCTGAATGAGCAAGCGGTCAAGAACACTCCAAGCCATTGAAGTGGATGCCTGCCATCTTCAATGGTGTGCCGACTGTGACTGGAAGACGCCGACGACAACGACGATTCACCGTACAATTGCTTATATATACTTGACATTGGCAAAATTACATAACTTGTAGACGCCATTACAATAAATAAAAAATAATAATAAGCCACAATATGAAATATTAAGAAATTTGCTATATCGTCGCCCTGGAAACTATATAAGCGCATACTTCCTGAATTGGTGGTCATTCTTACTCTAGCTCCGAATAGTGAACTAACTGAATACACTCTCCAAGTCTATAACCGACTTCAAAAAAGGAGTAGGTTATACGTTCCACTGTATGTTTTTTTTTTTTTAATGTATGTTCACCGATTACTCTGTCAATTGTGGTCCGATTTTAAAAAATATTTTTTGGTTTGATAGAGTATACTTCCGAGGTAGTCCCATTGTCACCAAATCTGTATCTGATGAGGGGATCAGTGAGGAATTGAGGGAACTCCTCAAATATTGTAGGCAAACATATAGCGATTTTAGTATTTTTAGTAACAAGTCCAGCATTTGCATTCAGAAAGTATCATTTGGTGAAGTGGAACTGATGATGAAGACCACAGATGGCCACCGGAACTCCTCAATGGTACCGATTTCAAGGGTGGCGATAAGATATCTCGATTAAGATAGTTGAGCGACTAGGGACAACGAATAATATTTACTTGTTGAAATATGACTACGACTTTCCCGCGGCGTTGCTTGCGACGCGCTTGATATAAGTTAAAGTTTCATTTCAACTAAGAAGTGGGACTACGTAACAGCGTATTATGGTCACTAAAAAGTATAAAATAAAATAAATGTTTTAAAAAACAAAAAACCGCCTTCAAAAACGCAAAAAATAACTTCTTTAAAATTGTAGGCTTCTAATAGGTTAGTCCAACTGATGTCGGCTTTTTGTTGATAATGTTGTGGTCGCCGACTTCAGTTGGACTAACCGTGGACATACAGTGGAACGAATAACCTCCTCCTTTTTTGAAGTCGGTTAAAAAGTGAACATTATCACTTATTTTCCAGCTCGAAGAAGTTTGCAGTCTAAGTTTGTGTATCCACTGAGGCAATGTTTGTCTACAAATTGACGTAGGCTCCCAGGCCTCGTTTGTGCCAGAAGTGAGCCAGCTTCCTCCATCTCCACGTTCTACGCCCTTTATCTCATTGCCTCATTACCACCTTTTATAACACCTTTGTAAATACTTGTTTTACCTTCCGTTAATAAACTTTTATGTGCTGTTCTTAGTATTCAATTGTCGCAACGCGTCAGCATAAGCACTATTTTTGGGTAAAGAAATAGATTATGTTGCCAATTTGACTCCGAACAGCCCTCGATTTTATTCCAAACTATAATAAATACGAGTGTATTATCATGACGACATGACGCTTACATTCACATACCAACCACATCGTAGGCACGGTTTACGATGCGCTCGCGCCGCCGGCATCGTTAAAGATCCACGTTTCACGGCGATTTAAATAGACAGCATGACCAGCGTAAACCGTTCGGTATTTCTCATAAACAACTCATTTAATTCTCTATTTTACGGACGGACAGACGGACGGAAAAGGGTTCCGTTTGATGCCGTTTTGGCCATGGAAACCTAAAATTCGTGATAATGCCATAGAATGTGACTGAGAATACGTTTTTTGTATTTGTGTAATGGCGATGGAACCCTAGCTGAGCATGGTGCGGTCCGACATGCTCTATGCGTTATTTAATAAAAAAAATAGTATACGTACCTATGGGTGAATTTCAACAAGCGTCAAATTATCCTAATTTTAGTGGTATTTTTTATTTTGTTAGTAGGATTCACTATTATACGTTTAAGGGACGACATTTTTAACAATTACAACAGTGTTAAAACGGCCCTTCATTACACCAAGTGGTTTTTAAGATATAACGACTTTACTAATTAAGTACCAGCAAAATTGCTATTATCCACCAAAATTACTTTTCTAAGAAACACTCACGATCAATAATAACATTTCGGGCTAATTAAAATATAATCGTTAGGGAATCTTACTTGTTATTTTTTTAAACCAAAAACGTATATTTCTTAATATAATAAATAATTATTATTTGTTGTTTAAATAACTTTGGTGGAATCCAGAAATTTTGTCAATTTTGGTGTCAACGGAAAGGCCACCAAAATTGCACCACCAAAATTAGAAATTGAACTATTAATTAAAATGAAAAGCGAATCTTTTACTTAAGCACAAATGTAAATTAATACAGTTAAAAAGACACCATACACATACTTGAAATAACTATCAGACAATTAAACTTTTTGCGAAATAATAACTTATCTAAGTTATCACAATTAAAAAACTGTATTTCATACCACCAAAATTAGATATTTATGTGCTTAGCGGGAAAACGCAGCAAGATGGTACAAATCTTTCATCATCTATCGCTGGAGTGGAACTGAACAAACAACTGACGCCATATTTGTTTGTTTAATCACTTTTCGTTCGATCATAAAATCAATTTCAATATTCACCACCAAAATTGTCTATTTCGCTTGGACAGTTTTATTTACACTGCTCCCAGTTTCCTTTTATTTGCAAATGCAATAATTGTAATATTTTAAAATACCTTAACTAACAGGGAATACAGACAACTAAAATATAAATCTAGTTGAGGCTTAATATCTTTGTACCACGGTATATCAGTATATCCGACTTGTACAAGACACAACGCCAAAAATTGATTTTGGATTGAAAATATTTGTTTACGATAAATATATAAAGATAAGTTAATAATAATTTTAACTTTGGCTCAACATGGTACTTTGTGTAAGATTATGTAGAAAATAAATAGTTTTCCAATACATGTACTTTACACCCCAATTATCACGTCCGCCGCTCAAAAATGACGTTGGGATAATTACCCCTATAACATTGCTGCTCTATTTTGATTTAATTAGAATTAAAACTTCTTTTGTATTAAAATGTAAAAAAAAGTATCCGGTTAACTTATTCGGTCTATGGCATCGTAATACTGAAACGGTTCTTGTTTGAGACAATTTCGCATTTCATTACCTATTTACAAAACAAATTAACTCATCAAAAATGTATGCTATATAAAATATGTTCTTTCTTTCTGAAAATGTGTTGTACAAACATAATATTTTCTACGTTGGTTCCGATGCAACCAATCGCGATCAAAGGCATAAGTTTGAAAATTTTTAATCGAAGGCCGCATTCAGAGCAGTACGTGACCGAAACCAGGCAATTTTTGTTCAGAACAAATTGTGGGGGCGGAAGCCGAAAATATTAAATTGCAATCGGATTTAAAAAACGTGATTGTTGTTACATTTAACGTTTAACCTGCTGTGTAGTTATATTTGTTATTCAATTCATTGTATACATGGACACGGTATAAACCGAATATGTATACACATACGACGAGTCCCTATTATTTATCCGAAATAACTTTCAACGAAATAATTTTCATTTCATCGAAAGGCATTTCTCCTCGTATGAGTTATTATTTTTTGGTACGCATAAGTCTTACCTAAGCTAACCCTATTAATTAAGACATCATGGAAACACAGTTTCAGCAGAAAATAGCGTGTGATGAAATGAAATTCGATGAAATGATACAATCAATGAAGTGAAATTCGATTTAATGATGGCTTACCATCTACAACGTATATATAACGTATTTACATGTGCGACGATGACATGGTTAGCCTAGTTGGTAAACTAGAGCTTAGTTTGGGACTAATTGTAAGTAATTTTGTGTGAGATTGTCCCCTGATATTATTTATATTATTTATTTAATTCATACAAATAAACCGTTCTGATATATTGTTCTGATTCTGACTCAACTATTTTTAAACGGCAGAGGCTCCATTAAATTACTTTTGTTCCTGTCTTGCTTCTATATACGCTACGAGCTACTGTTACCTCATGAATATTATGTGTGCTATACATATACATATATGTGGGGGGGTACCTATTATTTTATCGTATCACCTTTCAACGAACGTATCATTACGCAGAATTTTCATTACATCGAAAAGCATTTCTCGCTGCATGACGTATTTTATTTTGGTAATCACAAGTCTAACGTAACATAACTAACGTACCTTATTAATGTTTAAGACATCCCGAATACGTTATGGTTTGAGCAAAAAATAGCGTTCGATGAAATTAAATTCGATGAAATGTTACAATCGATGAAGTGAATTTCGTTAAAATTATGGGTTACCATATGGGTGTGTAATGCATGTATGTATGTAAGTATTTACCTATACTTTTTATTGTACAAGAATAAAAAAGACATACAAAACAAGGGCGATATAAAAAAACAAGTACAAAGGCGAACTTATCCCTTTAAGGGATTCTTCCAGATAACCCTAGATTCTACTAATTTTCATTGTGTAAAACACAAATTAATTGCATAATTTCAATCTCTATAATAAAGCAGTAATGTTTGTTATTATGCATACCAACGAAATGAATATTTGCTTAAATCATTATGTTCATAGGTTAAAAAATAGAAATTTTTAATGTATGTATGTATGTATGTAAACTCTTTATTGTACAAAAAACAGCAAATCAAATACAATATTTACAGAATTGGAATGTACAAAGGCGAGCTTATCCCTTTAAGAGATTTCTTCCAGCTATCCTTTGGGTGATTGAGGAAAATAAGAAAAGTAGAATGTGGTAGACAACAAAGTTTAAGTTTAAGTTTATGTCTTTGATTACTAGATACCTACTAATGTGGTCACAGTTCTAACCTAACCTAACCTAACCTAGTAAGAAGAATTTGACATAAAATACCAAGTAAATTATCGTTATGACAGCTAAATGAGTGTTATGTTATTTGATCATATGCCTGACAAAATTAACGCATTTTTTTATGTTAACCGTTTATTATGCTCCTCGAACGTAGTTAAATGAAATTATATTAAAAGTTTTTAGGCAAATTAAATGGCAACAATTAAGAACCATTACGTCAACGATATGATTACGACAAAGAAGCCGTATCGGCTTATACAAAGTGGAATAGAGACTTGGAATAATTAGTTGGATTGTGTTTTGTTTCCTCATATTATGTAAAAACAAACCATGTGACACACATTTGAAACTTTAATCAGTTCTCCACGGGGCGCCATCTAGCCTTCATTATACAGCCCGGCTTGTCGTTCGCAGTGCCTGCATACATTTAAAACCTTTCGTAGCGATAAAGCAGGTAGTCGGACTCTCTTCTATTTTAATCGGTAAAACCCACAGAAGAAAGACAACAAAGAAACCGTACTAAATAAGCAGAAAATGCATTATGGTTCACTTCTTTTTACTTATGGTTTTCATTGTGAGTTGGAAAGAGATGAATCTATAGCTGTTCTTTCGTTATTTGGTACATCGTCACAAGTAAGGCGTGATTTGGACCTATAAGCACCTATAATATTTAGACCTATAGACAAGGAAAGACCAATTCTTCCTATAGGAAGGACAAAAAAGTCCCTGTGTAAAACCTTGTGACAATGCTTTTGACGACGCGCTGGCCTAGTTGGTAGTGACCATGCCTACGAAGCTAGCGGCCCTGGGTTCAAATCCCGGTAAGGGCAAATATTTGTATGATGAGCACGAATATTTGTTTCTGAGTCATGGATGTTTTCTATGTATTTAAGTATATAGTCTCTATAAAAGTATTTATATCGTTGTCTAGTACCCACAGTACAATCCAAGAGCTTATTAGTTTGGGACTAGGTCAATTGGTGTGTAATTGTCCCCTGATATTTATTTATTTAATGACAGTTAAAGAAAAAAAAACAGCCTACTGTTTGTTTCATTTTTTCTCATGTAATACGTAATCTAAAAAGTAGAGAAAGATAGTTGACGCAAAGTACGTCTTATAATCCGGTTCTATGCTATGTTCTTATTCTGAGGTAAAACCATATTTCCTTTGACTTGTTATTGTATTGCCAACGTAACAATAGCTCTGTTATTCTATTAACTTGATAGTAATGGCGGCCATGTTAGAATCAATAAGATAACTGGTCACAGGCGATATGGTTTTACCCTGTAGAATGGAGACCCTAGTCGGCTCGAATCCGTCCAAATCGCTTAGCTGCTGGCTAGCCCAGCCATGAAGCAAGTGTTTGCACTAGGAGAACCTTTGTTTAACTACAGAAAAAAAATTGCAAACTCCATAGGTTATCATTAGGGTAGGGGTGGATTGGACAAATCTGCTGTAACAAAATGTTCAAAGTACGTCTTAATACATACATGCACTCACGCCTTAATTCCCAGAGTGGACTAGGCAGAGCTACAGGATTACCAACAACTCTAAAAACTTGTTGTTAATTATGTAACCACATTTTGCACAAACAGGCTAAGGTTGCATTTCACCAAACTGGACTAAGGTCTTATACCTAGATTAAGCGCCGAATTTGTATAGTATAGACTAATCTCGGAGTAAGGCAGAGGTTGTGTTTAGTGGTTGTAGGACCTTGTGCAAGGTCATCTTAACCATTAAACCACCGCCACGCAGTAGTGTTCGCATTGCTGCATTACGGTGTGGGGATAATACTACCGGTGAAATTACTAGCATAGAGGCATTTCGTCTTAGTCCTCAGGGTTGGCAACGCATTTGCAGTCTTAGGGCCGTATTAATAAACTCATCTTGGCTGAGATGCCCGTAACAAGATACGTCAACATAAATGTCAAACCATAATAGAACACTGTCATTTTTAACGCATCTCGAGACGAGCATAAGAGTTGAGATTAGTTTATTAATACGGCCCTTAGGATTGCAGTTTTGAGATTGTAGTCTTGAGATTTCAAATGTCTATGGGTTTCAGATCCCACTTATCATCAGGTGGCCTGAGTGCTCGCGTGCACTCTTCTTGCCATAAAAAAAAGTCTTATTCCAGTTTGGTGAAATGCGGCCTAAGATGTTTGCCAGTGTACATAAGTGACAGGTTGCAAGCCCATCGCCTAAGAACACTACAAGCCTTTATTCCCTTAGTCGCCTCTTACGACTTTCACACGGCATAAGTCTTAATGTAACTTCATAAAATTCTGGATTACGGGTTTGAATTGTATTTTATTTTAGTAGTTAAGTGTTTACATCCATAGATACATAACACGTCGGTAGCCAGCCGAAGGCTATTAAGAAGCTGTACTCATCAGGAGTACTGTACTCATACTTTGTACTTATAACATTACACTGCTCTAATCTGTGTCGGAGGTAAAAGTATTTCTACCTGCGATTCTGTCAGTGTTAATTTCACAAACGGGGTATCACCGCTTACTACCATGAAACTGTTAGAAACTAGTTTGTTTTTAAACTCACGCAAAGCCTGAGGATCGCTTGCATTATTAGGTACAACCATAATACTCGTGTCAGTTCCATGCGACGGTTTTGTCAGTAAAACCTTCATTATGAATGAAACATCAAAGGATTATCGAAATTGGGACTGAAAGTGCCCGTCGAGTGAATTAATAACGCGGTGGATCTACGGCCAGGAATCTTGCCTACCTGCGTGCCGAGTCACAACAAAGTTAGGCGATTCACTTAAACAACTCACTTGTCAATTCTACGATGAATTATTAACCGGTGATCCTATGTTGTCCTGTCAGCATTACTAACATCTTGGTGCATGCTTGTATTTTTACCCGACTGCCGAAGGAGCAGGGTAATGTGTTTATCAGTCTATATTATGTACATACAGAGTGTCCCTAACACCGACGCTTAAACTGAGAGGGCTGATAGAGCAGCTAAAAAGCTATCGATTTAACCCCTATGTATGTTCAGCGATTGTCACTAGTTTCGGAGATATTGATCATTTTAAACACAATTTTTGTTTTTTTCCCTTATGTCCATGTCACGAAAAATCATTAATTTCATGTTTTATTTCATAAGTTTTTCAGTGGTATCGTACATAATTAGAATCATTGCGAATCAGCGAAGTTTTTAAACCTATTTGCCCGTTTTTTTGCAGATTTTTTTTAAGTACCTAATCAAATAAATTTCTTTTTTTAATACAAAGTGAAAAGCAAACACAGGGACACCTAGTATGGAGAAATAAACTTGAAGTGATTACTTAAAAAAAAAACTGGAAAAGAACGCCATATATTACTCAGCATATTAAATTTGGTATAAAATACTTTTTTAACCGACTTCAAAAAAGGAGGAGGTTATACGTTCCACTGTGTTTTTTTTTTTTTATGTATGTTCACCGATTACTCCGTCAATTGTCGACCGATTTCAAATTTTTTTTTTTGGTTTGATAGAGTATACTTTCGAGGTGGTCTCATTGTCACCAAATCTGAATCTGATGAGAGGATCCGTGAGGAATTGAGGGAACTCCTCAAATATTGTAGGCAAACATATAGCGATTTTAGTATTTTTAGTAACAAATCCAGCATTTGCATACAGATAGTACCATTTGGTGAAGTGGAACTGATGATGAAGACCACAGATGGCCACCGGAACTCCTTAACGGTACCGATTTCAAGGGTGGCGATAAGATATCTCGATTAATATAGTTGAGCGACTAACACGAAGAATATTTACTTGTTAACCGACTTCAAAAAAGGAGGTTATTGAAATATGACTATGACTTTCCCGCGGCGTTGCTTGCGGCGCGCTTGAAATAACTTAAAGTTTCATTTCAACTAAGAAGTGGGACTACGTAACAGCGTATTATGATCACTAAAAAGTATGAAATAAAATAAATGTTTTAAAAAACAAAAACCGCCTTCAAAAACGCAATAAAATAACTTCTTTAAAATTGTAGGCACCTAATAGGTTAGTCCAACTGAAGTCGGCGACCACAACATTTTCAACAAAAAGCCGACATCAGTTGGACTAACCTATTAGGTGCCTACAATTTTAAAGAAGTTATTTTATTGCGTTTTTGAAGGCGGTTTTTGTTTTTTATCGAATAAACAGCCCGTTGTAAATCGTCTCCTATTCGGATCTCCTAATATAACGATCCGTAAAAAAGGGGGTGTTCATTATCAAATACAGAGGCCACTTCTTTCCACCTGCTACGATCCTGACAAATCTCTTTCGCTTCTTCCACATTCATACATCGAGTTAGTTGGTTTCGGGTACCTAAAATTTGGCCCTTTTCCAGTATTTCTCCGATTTGATTCCAAAGGGGCCTACGGCGGCCCCTTCCAAACCTTTCACCCACTTTCGCTCTGTATATCTCTTTCGTCAATCTTCTTTCATCCTTCCGTTTGTTCGATTGTTAATTATCAAAAATGTATTTAATTGCTTTGTCTCTCGTCCGTGGCATCGTTGCCGCTGAACCGACAGATTGTAATTGAGTGCCATTAATTAACATTCTCATTTGATTGCATGCATTCCGGTTTAACAGCCAACCACGGCGCCAAATTAGTTTTAAATGTGTAACAATGGATGTGGAAAAATGAGAGCGCTATTCGGATTGTAACTTGCAACATGATAGCATTTTAATCTGCCCAAAACCAGCAGCTTACCTCGTTGGTGGTTGCCATGTAAATTGTTCCAACGGTCACTACGTTAATCTGTTTTTTTGCCAAGTTATATTTTTGCGTAAGTTAATCTACGTACTGAAAAAATGCGATTTGTAACTTGCAAAGTTAGGCTCTTTTTTAGCTCAGTCAGCATAGACGTTAAGGGTTGTGTAACGTATTTCTTGTGAGTCTAGGGTTCAACTTAGGCTAGTACACCGCAGAAGTCCTGAACGATTAGAGGGACCCAATAGTCGCTTTTGATCATTAAATACCGATAAAGGCCAACACTTGTCACAGCCTAGGTCAGAATACTTACCCATTTAATGTGTCAGATACATTAACTAGTTATTTTAATACATGATGAATTATCATTTTCAGTTTCAAGGTCTACTTTAACGTACAGTGCTACCATTTCCTAATAGCTATCCGCAATCATCGTTTTTCTATGACACAAGAGTGTCAAATATACTGTCAGTTGCGAGCGCCAGCGTCATAGCGATAGCCAGCCAAAAGCTATTAAGAATCTGGGAATCCTATAAATAGGTGTAATTAACTGGGACCTATTCTGTGCCTTAAGCAATAAGCTAGTACCTTATGTACTTAATACATAGAACAGAGTATAGTATTTTTTTTTATAGTAAAACTTCATGCTATTAGTAGTAAATAGTTTAACAAGCCCACCCATTATAACCCAAAACCCATTATAGGCTGCGAATTGTTCTGTTATTTAAATTTAATTTGACTTTTAATGTATGGAATAATAAGGCACCGATTCAAACCTCGATATAGGGTTCCAAACAGCATCGCTACTCTATAATGAGTACCTAATAACGAAAATTGTATCCAAACAGCATTTTGTCGAACCACACAGAAATATATGCTCCGACTACGACGCTGATTTTATGTGGATCCCGAATGATCCAGTTCTGTTGTGTATTAAACACAGCTTGCATTAGTGCATAATCCATTTTGGATTATGACAATTCAATGCAGAATATTAAATATGCTACAAAACCATAATTATCGTCAATTGTTTGTTTTAAACTCTCGCGATGTTCACAAATACAAAGTGCACATTAAATTTAATACGGAACTTAATCAATGATTTTACGCGATTAAGGCTGCCTTTCCACTGAGGCGGAGACGAGCGGAGCGGAGCGTATCTGTGCCAATATTAACCGATAGAATCTAAACTAACGTGTAACTCTTATTTAATCTGTGCTAATTGTGCGCAGGGCGTGCTCGACGTGACCGCATGCACCTTCTATTGGTTAATATTTGCGCAGATCCGTTCGCTCCGCTCCGCTCCGCTCGTCTCCGCTTTAGTGGAAAGGCAGCCTAAGTCGCTACATTCCTATCGTCAATGATCACATTTTAAGGGGCCGTATACGAAATTTTACCGGTTTTGCTTATTTTTGTGATTTTACAGTTAAAATACTGCTTTTCTATAAGTTTTAATGCTCAACATTAAACGTCATGATCGAATAAATGAGCCACTTGTTTATTTTTGTCGAGTATTACAATGCGAGATTTAGGTTGTTTTAAAACATTATTTATCGCCAATTCTTTTGAACTTTTTGGATATTTTTTTTGGTAATGGATTGATTTTGAACTAAAGTTTATTTCAGTTATTTTAATTTTATGAAATAGAGTTCTGAGTAGCCGAAATCAAAAATATTTTTAGCCCGTTTTCTGTAAAAAATTACCAAGTTTATTATTTTTTTTACTCGAAAAATTTATATAGAAGTGGTAAAAATTAATTCATACATTTTTTAGACAACTTTCACAGCAATACTTTGTAATTTTTTCATACCGTTAAGACGTCAAAACGATTCATGAATATATGACATTCTAAACCTCTTTCAGCAAAATTCACATGACAGTCGCCGGTGACAGGTCGATTAATCAAAATAAAATAATAAAAACAAAAAAGTAGCTCATAACATTCGTTAAAATTTGAAATTATCTTCCGTGTTGTGCATTAAAACTTGTAGAAATACAGTATTTCAACTGTAAAATCACGTCTGTAAAATCACGTAAATCAGCGAAATCGGTAAAAATTCTTATACGGCCTCTTAAGGGACTCGCACTAGAGCCTTCCATTTGCTATTTAAAAAACAAGTTTAACCCTAGAGAAATATTGCCAGGTAGGGCTACACCCGTTAATCTAATGTTGGGGATGTTGACGTTGATATTTTTAGTAAAATTACGTACTTAAACAGAAAATACTAGCGTAGGTGCTTTTATCGTATTAATAAATTATTTATTATCAGTTACTCACGAAATGAACAGTGAAAAATAGATAGTATCTTAACGCATTCACTGCCAGAGGGCGTGGCCTAGGAACAAACTTGTATCACAGTGAACGCATATATGCGTCGGTGGCAGTGAATGCGTTAAACTCTCAGCTAACATTGCTTCGTTACAAAAATCTAAGCTGTAACGAGTTAAGCAAGATTAAGTATTTGTTTAGCTAATCTACGCTGTCGCCTAACCCTAAACTGAGGAGCCCGGCGTGGCGTGCCGCCGGAAGCGGGCGCGGCCTCCGGAAGGCCGGGCCTGCAACAGTATTAAGCTATAAAGGCTGTTTAGACAGTGACTGCGCTAAAACATACTGACAGGGTGTTTAGTAAGTAGATATACCTAGTTATTATCAAATAAAATGGTGCCTATATAGATGGAAAGGGATAACATAAAGTGCTGACGCCGGACGGAGATTTATACAGGTTTTTTTAGACACGTTTAAAAAAATACAGTATTTACCTACATAGGGAGTTACAAACATAACACAATTACTCTACGTAAATCTCTGCACTACATTATACTAGAACATAATTTGTAAAAAAGTTCGAATGCTCGATACCTATACATGTTTTATTTGACATCTCTAACTATGAATTTTAATATGAATTAACGGGGTATGGGCGAAATATGTTTGGCAAAATGTACCTATAGTTTCCCAACCGTGTCATTTGCCAAACCGCATTTTTTTCTGTAACCGTAATTATTTCAGGATTTTTATAAAAACTAACCTAACCTAACCGATAGGGTTCTACGATGAACTGAAATAAATCCTGAAATATTTACAGTTACTGAAAAAAAAACGGGTTGGGAAACGATGCATTTTGCCAAACATATTTCGGCCCTAAGGTAGGATACCGAATAAACATATATAAGTTAATATCTTCGTATTATCATAAGGCGCCCTTTCATGTTTTACATTGCCTTCCATTATTAATCCCATTGTCAAAGTTGATTTGTTTACGCATGGCGCCGCGCCGTGGTTCATTAATTTATTTTTTAATTGTAGTAAACAACTTTTTCTCTTCAATAAATTAGGAAAATATCTGTGACAGACGCACAGACCGCCACACAAGTGATCCGATAGGGCTTCCAATTTTCATCGGATGTACGAAACCCTAAAATAATAGATCTTGATAAGCTTATCGAAACACGTTAAAAGCCAATTAACAAATTAGCTAAATAATTAACCAAAGAGATTTGTCGGTTATGTTATGGCGCACACCCAGAGAACCCACATGTTGAAATTGTTTTTCAGAACTAGCTATTAAGCTAATGACTTTTTTTAACAGATTGTTCGCTCGTGTGTATACAATAATGAATTACATACGATTGTGGCACGCACTTGGTTCGCTGAAGCGCTCGCGTGCTGGTTGATTAATATTCTTTTGAAAGCAGACTGCAGATATTTGCGAATTTTACGAAGCGGGTGTGTGTGTCTTACGCTCTAGGGCGAGCTGTGGAAGTCCGCAGAAGGACAAAATCACTTCACTAATTAAAGGGTTCAAAATCAAGCTCTCCAAAGAGATTCTACAACTCAAAAGAGAAAAGACTTGCGCAGTCACTAGCGACCTAACTGGCCACTGCAAACTGAACAGACATCTGAAATGGGTATGAAACAAGACGCGACATGCAGGTTTTGCCAGGAGACAGAGGAGACAGCAATGCACATCCTCTGCTCATGCGGACCACTAATGCGCAACAGAAGTATCTACCTAAGGCGACATATCATAGACCCACAAGAGATACTCCTCACTGCCAAAAGCATCAGAAAATTCCTGAACGCAACAGGCCTTTGCGGTGGGTGAGCTCTAAAACAAAGAGCTGCCACAAAAGATCACCGATGGTCGAAGTGGCACACAACGCCCATCTCAACCGCCCAATAATAATAATAGGTCTTACGATGGCAAATGTCTATGGGCCTGCATATAAAAAAAGATAAAAGTCTCCAATGTAACGGCGACCCCGTCTTTCAGAGCTAATACCTCATAAAAGGCTCAACAGATTTTTTATAAAAGCTATAAATTAGCTGAGACTAGTATATGCAGAGACATATGAGTGTGGAAGAAGCGAGGGAAGTTAGTCTGGATTGTAGCAAGTGGAAGGAAGTGGTCTCTGCCTACCCCTGCGGGAAAGAGGCTTGATTGTATGTATGTACCTAAAAACTAGCTTTTTACCCGACTTACCCAGAAGGAGAACATGTGGGTATGTCCGTTCCATTGTGATCTCCTGTAGCTTAAACCGCTCGACCGATATTGAAGAGCGAAGTGTCGTTAGATTCGTCTTGGCTGCGGGAATGACATAGGCTGCAATATTTTGAACAAAGTAATGAGGATAAAATATTAATGACATTCAAAAATAACATTATGTTGACGAAAATATAAAAAAATGCAGCCGAGCTTACGATCCCCAGACAGATAACCACACAGATAGACACGTTAGACTTACGTAGAACACCTCTCTTATTGTCTGGGGTGAAAAATAAGTCTAGTTCACAGACCACAGCTTCTAGTTGATAAAAATGGCTAGCACGGGTGGAAACACCACGACGCAACATTGACACATCTTGGATGCGTATCCACTTCCCGAAATTTTGTGCTATGCAGATTGCCAGAACTCAGAAACTCACGGACTCTTTCATTCCAAAGTCAGTTAATTCCAATTTCCTTTAGTCTTTAAGAACCATTACAAAGCATCTAACACCAACCCTTTATGCCTTTGTAGGTATATGAAATCCCTTACAGCAAAACATTCTTACGTATGCGCTTTTACATAATGTATAGGTACGTAGATACCCAACCTTATGGAGGGACAGTTATTTACGAAATAACTTCCTATTTTTCTGAATGTCATGGAATATCAAGGCCGGCCGAGGGACGCACGTTGGAAAGGTCGGCCGCGAAAAATACAAGTTTTTATTTGGCGTTCTTATTAAAACAGGCCAAGTGCGAGTCGGGCCACACTAGCAACTACGAAGGCATACGGATGACTTTCCGAAAATTGAATAGTTCCCGAGGTAATAGCGATAAATGACTTCTACGCGGACAGGCCGAGTCTAAAGACAAAACATTAATAGGCTGACGCGGTTATATTATAAATAAAGCTTTGGGATACACCTAATTGTAACTCTATTGTATTCAAACTAATAATTGTATTCGCCTCGAGTATAATCCGTTAGGCGGCGTCAAAGCTTCCGTTCAGTTCAGCTCTTTGAAAATCGAAGTTCAAAACGTTATCATTATTTCTTTCTCTGCATCTAGTTTCGAATGAGGAGCGAAAGGGATGGAGCATCCGAAGTTTCGCATGTGGTTTTCATAGTAGGTTAACCCCAGGCGTCGCAAACAATTGGCTTTCAAACGACAGCACGCGCGCGACGTTTGCCCGCCCCTGGTTTCAGCGCCATGGTTCCGTTTACATTGGTTCCGCTGAACAAAAGGCAGGTCTTTATTGATTAAGTATATTTACCTTCTCTATATAAACAGTTTCTATTTTATTGTTTAGGGTTCCGTAGTCAAATTAGAAAACTTTATAGTTTTTCCAAATTCATCTGTTATGCAAAATGCCATATTTGAATAGTCACAACAGTTAAAGTGACTTATTTATGAATTCGACTGTACTTAGAAAAGTTTAAAAACTGTAATTTTGTATTACATTTTAGACACATGCATTTAGAATAAAACTAAATGAGTGAAGAAAGATTTTTTCAAGGTAGATAGATACCTGCCATACATAAACTCAATTTAGCTTCACTTACCGGCTGTTCCACAATCGAGAAGTAAAGCATATTTGACAGATACATTTAGCCCTTTCTCTGTCTTACACTTGAAAATAGACAAGGAGGGAGAACTTTAAATGACAGATAACTAAAGTTACTTGTCGATTGTGAAACAGGCCCTTAATGTAAGTAACCTAAATAAAATCTTAAATAGGAATGGAATATTTTTAATTCAACAACAAATAACTAACCCCCTTACTAATAAACGTTGAGTAATGGTGGTATAGCTATACAATGTTTTGGCCTTATCTGTCAAATTCAAATTTCACAATGACAGATAAGGACAAAACATTGTATAGCTATACCACCGTTACTCAACGTTTATTAGTAAGGGGGTTTTAGTTTAAATTGTACTCTTTCGTGGGCCAAGCCCACAAGCCCCAAGCATTGTGACAAAAAAGCACGACACGCAGAGTGTTCATCAATTTGCGGCGTCCTTCGTTTCCACAATTTAAAACGATAACATCGGTACAGCGCTGTTAATTGAATAGCGGAATCTAGCTCGCGGCGCTCCCCAGTCGCCCTAGAAAACCTTTTATAACTATCTGCCCAACCTGGGGTGTTTCTACTTATTGTCTGATTGCCGCTGTGTTCGACGGCAATCGTAACTTGATCTGTCTGTTCTTCAGCGTTACACGGCGTTAGCTAGGGAATAATCAGAGTGATACATGTGAAAGTACCTACCTACATTCTCACACAGATTGAACTAGTCACTAACCATTAATTATAGCTAGGACCGTTTTAGTTTTGTAAATCTTTTGGAATTTCGTCGGTCAACAGATAAGGGTCAGTCTTATTGGTCCAAAGCCCGCATGCTTGTAGTAATCCGCATGCGAGCAAAAATCCGCGTGTTATTGGCCCGACGTTTTATGAGCACCCACTGATTTAAAATGTGAATCAAATGATGAAACATCTAACCGTCGACTAAAGAACCTTTTATTGGAGAATGCATTTTATTCAGTTAAAGAATTTGTTGACATTAAACTGTAGATCTAGGGCTCTCTAAATTGACGTTGTATTTGTATTACTTGACTTAGTATTAGTATAATTCTTTAGGTTTCTGTTATTTGTCAAATTGAATTATTTATGTTATGAGTGCTACTTTTATTTAGTTTTAATTATTGTACCTATTATTGACGAACATAGATCAATGCATGTAAATTTTAATGTAATTTATAATGTAATTGTTTTATTTAACGAGTTGATTTAGCATTATTGAGCCGGAAGCTACTGCAGCGATGCAATGTATCACGAAAAGCATGGGGTATCGACCAATGAAATTAATGATGAAATAGCTGCTGCTCCTGCAGCCACAAATACGCATACATAACGCGACCGTGGCACCGTGGGCTGGATGGCTCGAAAAGAGGACAATCGCACTTTTTTCAGAAAATAATTTTTTTTTAAATGCTATCCGATAGAGAATTATGTAAGGAACAATATATGTGGTATACATTTTTTCGAAATAAGGCATATTGACAGCAGAAAAAAATAAAGACTGTTTTTTTTGTATGGGACCCATAAATAGGTATCTTGTTTCTCAGAAACTATTAGAGGTCCCGTCTTCTACCTCCCAAGACTTTGTTTTTCTACTTTTATAGAGTAGGAAACGATAAGCAGATTTTTTATACAGGCGCTGGTTTTTTTTTTAGTCCAGTAAAAAGTCCACACATTTTCGATTTTTTCGTTTATGTCTTTTTAGGGATTTTACATTATATTTCGATAGTTAAAAGTAAAAATGATAATAACACATAATGGATAAAACGTTTATTAAGTTATGAAAAATATCCTAAGTATATTTTTTACATTTTTGATACAACTAAAAAGCAAATAATCTAATGTTTAACAATAGACACATGTCACTTAAAATAAACAATAAACAACAAAAATTGATACAAAATATTTCTTAAAAAATTACATATACCTAAATACACAAAATTACTATAGCGGAAAAAATTATTCATTGGTATTTTACAACATTTCAAAAAGATTACATTCATCGTCGTCGCTCGTATTTTTTTCTATAATTAGTAATTCTAAAGCTTCGGGTGAGAGATTTTTAGCTTTCTTAGTTAGTCGTGACCTTAGTAGAGTTATTTGTGGATCGGAAGATATGAGAAAGTTGTGCAAAATATCTTCATTCGTCATGGTTCTGCTACATTTTCTAGCATGGTGTTCTCTAAAATTGCGAAAATCTTTGTTCCTCGCTTCTGATGCTTCTTCTGATAATGATCCAATTGTTAACATGCCGAAATGCTTAATTATGTCAGCCCCATGTATTAAAAGCTTGTGTACGCTTGATGGCATATAATACCACCCGTATAACTCTTCACTTGTACACAAGACTGCAGTTTCACGACAATAGTCAGAAAATTTTGTTACATTTACATGTTCTCCAGAAGCAATCACTTGCAAAATTACATGAAATCGTTGAATCACATTGACACCAATTCCCGTAATACGGGCTGTAATTTCAGGATTGGAGAAGAAGCGTCTGGCAGTGTTACCATCATTTGTTGTTCCAGCTCCTTGCTTAACGACATCAATTAGTAATCCCAGTTCAGATTTAAATTCGTCTTGAATCCGTTTCTTTGCTTGTTCCTTCAAAATCTTGTTCTCTTTTCCTGCGCTCCATTTCTTGAACTGCAATCTGTAAGCTAAAATAGAATGTTATTAGCAAATGACTCAAAGTAAAGTGTGTAAAGCAATAAATACATTTGGAATAAAAAAGTTAAATTACCTATATGAAGTAAGTATTCCATACACCTAATCCAGGCATGTAATGACGACAACCCATAGTGTAACATATCCTCTCTGTTAATTTTTTTACTTAAATCTTGAATTTTATTCATTTCCGTTGGTTTAGCACGGCAAATATCACATGAAGCTGTTGAAGTTTCTGACAGATATGAAGAAATTTTCCCATCAATCATTGTCAAGTGTAGCTCGTGTTCTACGTTCGTAGAAGATTCAGTAATTTCAGTATACACCAGGGCATCTATTTCCGCCTGTATTTCGGATTTATATTTTTCAACCATGCTTTTTGTTTCCTTCGTAAACTGAAACATAACTGGACGACAAAACCCAGTTGATGACGGTCTATCATTCTCCCATACAGTTTCACCATCACATGTTAACTTAAGTGGTACTAAACTAGCCATAAAAACGCTTGACACATCAAATTCACTTTGCGTTTTCATTTTGTAGTTGCTTTGTGCAGAAGCTCCATCAAAACCCCATTTACTCTGCAGCTTCAAAACTTTGTTCTCGTATTCACCTCCAATCGCCTTCAAAAGCCTTTTGGCAGTTAAATCTAATAAAGCTTGTAATTTTATTCTGGCACCATCTTCAGTTATAAAAACATTTTCATTCGAAGGGTACTACCAACGGCAAAATATGATGGATATAAATTTACTCCTTGGTCACTCGCTACATCACGTAAATTAATATACTGCCACTTAGTAAGTTTCAATGAAGTCATTAAGGCTAAAGCTTTCTCTGGTGATAGTAACTTATTCATTTTTTTGTGTATGTAATCATCTACATTTTTTATGTCTTCTGGGTGATGCAGCAAATAATCAATAATCTTGTTTAAACTTGCGTGGCCACCCTTCTTTAATTGTTTACAGTTAGCTGCACTCACTTCTTCGGGCGATAAGGATTTGCTTATCCGCTCTAATCGTCTTCTCTTCTGTCTCGTCGAAAGGTCTTCAAAAGGTTTCCGTGAAGTTGAAAGTGTTGCGGGATCAAATGAAGATTCCACAATGTTATCATTTGGTCGAACATTTTCAGCGTCATCAACCTCTTGAAAGTTTTCGGCCACCGACAAATTATCTTTTGGCCAACATATGGCCCTGCTCAGCCATTCACTGTTATTCTTCAAAAAATCGCCACGTATGCGATTAGACTCTCTCCATCTTCTTTGGATATTTGAGCAGTACCTTTGAGAAAACTTCACATATAACTGTTCTTGTTCTTCAGATAAATTTAATTTCACCTTCAAGTATCCATATAATTTTGTATTGGTCGATAAAGATCCAATATTATTCAACACGTTAAACAAATCAATATTGTTAACTAGGCTTTCCATTATTATTAGTATAGTCAATTCCGTACTAACTGAGAAACGATAACCGAGTATTGTTTTCGAGAAACTAATTTATGTGTTAAGTATATCACCCTTTTATTACAATTTTAGCTTATCCCCACTTAAGTGAAACGTAATCTGGGATTCACCCTTAATGAACTCATTAATGTTAGGAATTAATAAGTGCATCGATACATGGTGATAATCTCATCAATTAGCGATGAGTATTGAGGAGCATTAGCAATGACATCATTAGTTAACTGAACCATTCTCAATTAAGTATTATGCATATTGTTTATCAGTTGAACAATTGTAGTAAATTAACATGCATTTACAATACAATATTTTTTAAATAAAAATATTATATGCAATAATTAAGTGGTGGCCTATTAGTTAAATCGTTGGTTTAAATGAGTCTTATTTAACCATATTGTTAAATATAATTAACGTTTTATGATTTATTTTGTTTTTGCGAATAATAATTGTTTCAAGATAAAAGAATACTTATTACTTCATCTTCCATAAAATGATAGAGTTGTACTTGTAAATAACTAAAAACAAATTTGAACCAAAATCAACTCTTTCCCAAAAAAAATTGTCAATAAAACGTAGCATGTGTCACTTTTTATTATTATTATTATAGAATTAAACTATCGAAAAATAATGTGGGATCCCAAAAAAGACAAACGAAATAATCGAAAATGTGTGAACTTTTTACTAGACTAAAAAAAAACCAGCACCTGTATAAAAAATCTGCTTATCGTTTCCTACTCTATAAAAGTAGAAAAACAAAGTCTTGAAAGGTAGAAGACGATACCTCTGATAGTTTCTGAGAAACAAGATACCTATTTTTGGGTCCCATACAAAAAAAACAGACTTTTTTTTTTTTTGTTGTCAATATGCCTTATTTCGAATAAATGTATACCACATTTATTGTTCCTTATATAATTCTCTATCGGATAGCATTTTTCAAAAAATGATTTTCTGAAAAAAGTGCGAATGTCCTCTTTTTGAGCCATCCAGCCCACTGTGCGTGGTATCGACGAGCGAGCGGTAACAATCAGATGCATAGAGATGTATGAAGCCTGCCACAAGACGCCGCGATGAGGCGATTTCTATGCATTTGTTTCCGCGCCCTGCGCAGTCGTCACCGAGGGCCTATGGCCGTGTTAATTGATGTGGATTAACCATCTGTCACTTTCTGACCAGTATGTAAGTGCAAGAGTGACGGATGCTTTATCCACCGCGATAAAGGCGACTATATTACGGGCCACGGGAGGATCTTACCTCTTATCCCCGTGTTTGTATATTATCTTATTGTAAAAAAAATAGCTTGTTTTGCAAAGGCCTTCCCTCTCCCCGCCAGTCGCTTTGAAACACTTGTACTTCTCTCCCGCTCGCGCTCATACCTTCTAATGCAAGTCTAACTGACTTTCCTGAACCCACTGCCATCCCTTTTCATTCAATTTAGTCACGAATGCGGAGAGAACATGGTGAGGTATTTCGTTAAGTAGACGTTTAGATTTAGTGTTTCATAGTATTAGCTATTCAGCCAGCTCGGGCAAGGATATAGGAACGCAAATCCGAATAGGTAATGCCTGCAAGCGTGTGTTTGGTTTATACTAGTAGTTCGCATGACAGACAGAATCAGAATCAATGAACTGCACTCCAAGACCAGTATCGCAGATATGGGTGTCATGACTGCTAAGCTCAAGTGGGACTGGGCTGGACATGTTTGTCGTATGCATCCGGGATGGAAGGCCAGAGTTTTCATCAAATGGACCCCGCAGGACGTGGCGGGATGATCGGAGGACTTTTTAGGCGCTAATGCACTGTAGTGACGGGTCAACTCACGCTGGACGCCGTGGAAATGAGTGACAATACTTTCAAACGGAATCACCCTTGTTCTGCGTATCAAAACGCACCCTATTCCGCACACCATTAATCAAGGCCGTGTAATTTGCCCAGACCGGCCGCTGCCCAGCCCCTGGACAATTACTGCAATCTAGCCTATTCACAAATGAAATCGGATTCTTCAATCAATCAATTTGGTTGGTGTTATTATAGCTGTTATTGAAAAATGAGTAATTTTACCACCTAAATATAAGCAATAGTGCCACTCCATGTCTTCCCGTGGATGTCGTAAGAGACGACTAAGGGAATAAAGGCTTGTAGTACTGTTAGGCGATGGGCTTGCAACCTGTCACTAATACGCTGGTAAACATCTTAGCCTAAGTAATTGTGCAAATTGTGGTTATAGAATTATCAACAAGTTTTTAGAGATGTTTGTAATTCTGTAGCTCTGCCTACCCCACTCTGGGAACGAAGGCGTGAGATTATGTATGTATGTATGTAAATATAAGCGTAATAAAACAATTGTCAACAAATGTGGAATGTTGGCTTGTCGAAAAACGATGGTTATTATTAGTTGACTAAGGAAGTAGATACTTGGCATACCTACTGAAGGAAGAGACATTACAAAATAAGTAGACGAGAACACTAAGATGTTGATAGAACATAATACACACCTTTTATCTACATTCATATCATAAGTCGTCTATTATGCGTTCAAAACCCGTAAGCAACTACCAGCATTACCTGTGGTAGTAGGTGACAGCGATGACTGCTGTAATTTTGGAAGATGTTCCAAATTTGGATCTCATTACCTTACAATATTCGATAACGTAATTTCAAAATTACTTTACAGCTGTCATCGCCGTCACCTACTACCACAGGTAAGGTAATGCTGGTCATTTGCCTTTTGGCTTCTGAACCCATTTTAGAGTACTTATAATATGTGTGTAGATAAAGTATTGTACGTGACTCTGCGTAATTGGCATTACAACACTCGTGTGATCTATTATGAAACTCGCCATGCGGCTCGTTTCATAAACCACACTCATGTTGTAATGCCTGTAATTACGCAACCGTCACGTAAACTAGATACTATTTCTGTCGAGTGGGAAATCTTCCCAATATACCCGACTCCGTTAGGGAAGAAGCAGGGTTATGCGTTATGTGGGATTAGCCACTGCATGACTACACTAAAACCCTCTCGGTGGTAGACTAATTAAAAAAATAATAGGCAACGTGCCGTATCAGTGTATTAGAGGGGAGGATCGGAAATAGGGAAGAATGGAGAATAATACACCGACAAGAGCTTATCTCTTAACTTAAGAGAGATTCACTTCAGAGTGATGATGAAAGTGCTGGTCAACTCTGCAGGGTTATCACGTGAACGCATAAACCAGTAGGCCTAGTCAACTTTCGTTTCTATCAGCTTGAAATGGTTGGGATCACAAGTTGATCACGTAGTTTATCTCAACGAATGCCTTAATAGCCAATGACCTCACTTGTCATCGTTTTCAATATATCGAAACGCTAGAATACGTGCATGCATGCAGGTGCATTAATTACTATCTACTTATTACCGGCCGAGCACTGAACGAGCCGCCGAGACTGGCTGCTATAACATGGCTATAATCACAGAATCGAAGCGGCATCAAACAGTTTTATATACAAGGCATAGACCACTTAGGTACCCTATTCCACCCTCCCAGAGGGCCCTGCCAAGATGCACTACGCTAACTAACGTTTTTATTCGATTCGTTTTTAAAGCAATCGCGTCACTGGTGGATGACGTTATATGAAAAGTCACGTGGTATACCAGTGACGCGATTGGTTTAAAAACGAATCGAATATAGAAACGCTAGTTAGCGTAGTGCATTTTGGCATGGCCCTCCGTGTAGGTAAGTAAATCGTATTTAGGTAAGTACAGTGTTTCAACCTCGGTAACATGTTTAAACAGAACTTTCGCTCCAGTCTCAGTCCGCAGGAGACGAATAATATCTACAAAAAAGAGCCTGACAAGAAAAATAAAAACAGGCCAAGTGCGAGTAGAACCCGCGTGGAGAGGGTTCCGTACATACGTAATTTTTGATTATTTATATTTTTGATAGAATTCTTATAGGTTTTCCTGAATCTACAAGCAATAAACTAATTTTTTTTTAAATTTTAGGCTCGTAGTTTCGGAGATCAGGGGAGAATGGTCAATTTTCATCTTCGTTTATGAATAAAATCAAAACTATTTATTTTACAATAATAACTTAATAGTTATTTGTTATACAAGGGGGGAAGTTGTATTTTACCTTCGAGTGTTCATTTGAAACACGAGCTAACAAAAGGATTCCATGATTGACCGCGAGCGAAGCGAGTGGTTCAAAAATAGAATCCTGAGCGTAGCGAGTGTTTCAACACACGAGACGTAAAATAACTTTTCACCCGTGTAGGTATAACACAAAACTTTTCACCTCACTACAGCGAGGAAAATAAGAAAAATCAATTCCGCATTTTGCACGCATATGCACATGCATATTGCATATTACGGGAAGCACGGTTTCCCGTAATTCCACAGGTGTTAATGTCTTCGTCACTCGAATCACTCATTTTTAATAACAAAACAAACTAGAAAACCATGCGAATATTTAACGTTGATTTATTATTTCGGATGCGTTTTGTTCCCGCATCGACTTACTTGGACTGACAGAATATTTTATCCGTTTCTACAATAAGAATGAAGGTTAATGTTGAATGCTGATATTTATGAATTAAAATAAAGTTGTAAGACTGTATTTAGTGTTTTTTACTCGATGCAATTCATTAATTGTGATGTTAAAAATTCAGCACTTTTAACGTTTTACGTTTTGTTAACTGTCAAATATCACTTAAGCTGCCTTCAAATGTCAAAACTCTTTCTTCACATGTGGATAAAAAGCGATTTTCTTAATAGATATCAAACAAACAAAAAGGGCTTTCCGAGCTAGTGAGATGTTTTTTTTTTTTTTTACATAAAACTTATAAAACGAAATCTGCGGGTCTGGTACCTTTAGGGCCTCCAAAAAAGTAAGCAAACAGCGGTAACTTTTACATTAGGTTACGTCACAACAATTAACTACAACAAATTAATTAACTAGGTAGGTACTTACTTACTGCTATAAGACAAATAGTCGCATCTCGGACAAAAACTCCTGTAGCAAAATCAACCATTTTACTAACGAGTGAGGATTGAAACTGCTTCGGTTATTGAATGTGAGATATCGCTTATTGGCGTATGAGGGCAGCAGTATTCAAATGTATGACTAATTTATCGTGACGTAATGGAAAAGTTACCGTTGTTAATTTTAGTCCTTAACTATGCGCAGGCACTTTTTTTGAAAAACGCCCTTTTCTGTTTAACTTCGTTGGTGTTGTTTCCGCGGGAATCAGATGCATTTAATTCTGTCTTGGGATCTGCTTGTTCGTGTTTTTGCAAGATTCCTTGTCCAGCCAAAATGCACGTGATACTAGTATTGGCAAATGAGACGTTATTTAATAGTCGCAGGTAATTAATTGAATGTGGACGCAAAATTACTTATCAAGTTTGAATTAAAATCGGGTTTCATTAGACTAATAACTTAATGCAATCAACCTTCGAAATACAGTAATTTAGGTTCTAAATGGAAGCCATTTGGGAAATCTGAAAATGGCGTAGTTTCAGTTCGCTACTATTTAGCTAATTGATATGGAAATTAATTGTGCTCAGTGGGGCTGTTGTCGTTGTGTTTATCAAATGTGAATACGCGTGGATAAAACATCTATCCCTTTCTGAACAGTATATCAGTGCGAGAGTGACGGATGCTTTGTCCACCGTGTAAAGGCGACCATAATACTGCACTGACAGAATGCTTTTTGCCAGGACGCCCAAGTAAATAGGTACAGGTATTTCGTACATTAGGTCTAATCGTGACCCTTAACATGCTAGCGCTACCTACAGTACTACTACACGCTTATTTAGGCTAGATCTTCACTCTCTAGTCTAGGCTAGGCTTGCCATCCTTGATCCAACTCTATAAATACCTAATAAGTTTAAGCGACGGATATTGCCCCGCCTAATCTTGGCGAGAAGCTGGCATAAAGTATATAAGTACCTAATGCTGGTTTTACACGGAAGCAGAATAGTGAACAGTAGAGTACTGTTACTGTGTGAACGCACACGCCGAGACAGAACTACAGAGGGCCCTGCCCAGATGCATTACGCTAACTATCGTTTATATTCGTTTCGTTTTTAAACCAATCGCGTCACTGGTAGATCACGTGACTTTTCGTATCACGTGATCTACCAGCGATTGGTTTAAAACGAATCGAATAGAAACGCTAGTTAGCGTAATGCATCTGGGCAGGGCCCTCTGTTTGGTGCGTTCACACAGTAGCAGTAGGCAATCTGCTGTCCATTGTTCTGCCTCCGTGTGACACCAGCGGACGGCCCTTTTTGAAAGCAAGTTTAACATGATAGCGCAACTATCGAGACTGCTACAGAGTCAATTTTGAGGTTTGGCCCAAGCGTTAACTTTTGTTTCGTCTGATCATTCGAATACCCATGAGCGTGCCACCTCCTCCGATGTGGGTTTAAAGCCTCGCGGATTGCAAAATGCTATCGGACAATTTATTATGTGGTTGTCCTTGCACATGATAAAGTCTGTGGAACTAAACATACTTAATTGGACGACGATTTACCTATAGAGTTCAATCCGCGGCGACGCGCCTAGCCACTTAAACTGACATTTGCACGGTCGTGGATTGGAAATATTACATTAGTCTGCAGTAGGTATGCGCGGACACTAAGATCTTTGTAGTTAGGAACGTTTTATTATGCATTAGATATAGCCGTCGTTACTTGTCTATGCCAAGAGTCAGAATTTAGGCCGATAAAAACCTTATATTGTCAACTAGCTTCATATATTTTGATTAACAAAAAACTAACCTTTAAGTTGTATATACTCGCGTTGTCGGCTCCGCCGCCTGTTCCACGGATAGCACGCCATGACACTACACGCACTTCACCTTCAAAAGTCCTCTATTATACAACACTTATGACTCCTGTACACCACAATGTCAAGGTAATAACCCATTTTTAAGGGAAATTGACGTATTAACGAACGCGAATGAGCGCTCCAACTTGTTTACAAGGACCGCGACTCGCTTGCGGTGATAAGCGCTATCAATACGCGTGTGATGATGCATTTATAGGTAAATGTTCAAATTATAAGAGACCTTATATCAGCTGCCGGTGTTGGCATTATTGACATTGCACAATACGAATAAAATGGTTTCAATCATTAGAACGGCGTCAACGGCGTGAACGCTAATTGCCGTAACGTCTGCTTTGATTTAAAAGATCATAAAACAGCTTTATTATTGTAAACGAATGTCAACCAGTGATGTACAAGATACCCTATACAAAGTATCTGGATACAAAATGCAAGATACTTTTAAATTAAGTATTTCAGACATCAGGTACAAATAACTTTCTGGGATGGTACCTATCTAAAATACTAGATACAAAAAAAGTATCTTTCAAATACTTTTAAATATAAAATACCTTTGTAGGAAACTAACATTTTACTGAATGTAAGTTTTTTTTTTTATGAATTATTTATTTATTTATTTATTTAGGATTGTCAACAGTGTATACATTGCTTATTGGTAAATAATAATACATGTACTAGGTTTAAATCTAAATGCTACACTAATTACAGACAACCACAGCATGCAATAGATTGTTTTAGAGAAAATACTAAAAAAGAGATATACGTCGGTACTCAGCTCTTCAAAATACTAAGCACCCGTAATAGTGAACAAAAATTAAAATTTAAATGAATGAATGAATCTTAGTGAATTTTATATTAAACTAGTAAACAATATAATAACTACTAAACATAACTGCTAAAAGACCAGCGAAACCTTGAATTTGGTCAGAGGATCGCCAAAAATATCAATTTCTTCTTTCTTACTAAATTTTTATTTAGGTAGGTACGAATAAAGCGTGCGAATGTGACGAGACAAAATATTACCTATATTCTCAAGGTTTTAATTGAGACTTAAGTAAAACCAGTTCATCAAACATTTTATCACTATTTTTTCTTCTATAAGGCCTCATAATCATACCTACCCCCAAAAGAGAAGAGTCGCTCCACAGGTGCAGAACTTGGCAAACAAGTGTTAGGTATATTTAAAAATATATTTTTTATTGTAGGATGATGACATTTGACATTTGCAGAAAGAAGGAGTCGCCATATATCAATTTGTTCCCAGACTATTTGCGTTCCGTTATATCTATGGTGACATTTAAAATTAATATACCTACAAGATGAAAATACGTATTTTGTATCTTGTATCTGTATTTCAGATACTATCTTAAATAAGTCACATCTCTGATGTCGACAAGTAAAATATATTGTAAATATGCCTTAAGTTAGGTCTTCTGTCGATCATTTTTAGTTTTTAGGTGGCAATGCTACCTCCCTTCCCTTTGGGATCTGCGCATTTACCTGGTTGACTTACAAAATACTTAGGTAATTATTGATAAATTATTCTACTGGCTTCTGCCCGCTAAGGTCGTCCGCGTAGATTTCGACTAGGTATAGTTTTTCCCCCGGGAACTTCAATTTTCCGGGATACCTGTGTGTCAATCCAGAGTATGAGCTATCTCCATTCCGAATTTCATTTAAACTGCCGCTGTTGCAGCGTGGAGGAGTAACAAACTAACACACAAACTCTCACATTTATGATATTAATAGGATGAATCGATTGTATAGCTAGTAGGTAGGTATACATAGGTACCTACTATCCACCTATAGGTAATGACAAGCAATCATGACCGATAAGTCTGATAACAGCTGGGAAAATGCACGACTGATTGTTTCTTATCTGATTACAAATTATCTACCTACGCTACGTTTAGGCGCGCCTGAAGCCTGGGATTTCAGCAGATATGTGGTTAAGCCTTTTTTGTCCGTCTGTCCGTCTGTCGGCAGTTTAACTCAGAGACTCTTGGTACTAACAAACTATAATTCGGGATACTTACCTATATCCTATACATTTAAATTACGCCGACAAAGTTGTAAAATTAAATCTGGAAAAGCCTTTTTTAAGGTTCCATATGTAGTCAAACTAGGAAAGTCCGCCATAACCGTCCGTCCGTCCGTCCGCAGCTAAGCTCAAAGACTAGGTATTAGTTTTAGAAAGCTGTTATTTGGCATTAATATACATAAGTATTAGACATGCTGACAAAGTGGAAAAATAAAATCTTGTAAAAAAAAAAGGGTAGGGACCTCCCCTACACGTAACCTGGGGATGTAATTTTTTTTCTCGTCTATGTACCCCATGTTGAGGGGTGTCGTTGAATAGGACTTTCAAAAATATTGCGGGTTTGGTAAAACAATTTTAAGATTCAGGGATCCGTTTCTGAAATATTAAGATTTAAAGTGCTACTAACTATATAAAAATACTAAAAATCTGAAAAATCCGAATAATATATCATATACTCCTTTGGCAGCTAAAGTGGACTCAGACTGAGTTGGACGCCCTGGATAGGAAGGTCCCTTTACTAGTAGGTATACTGTTTAAATCACATCGCATGTTGCACTCACGCTCATCTGTTATGAGATTGTACATCCCATGGAAGTGTTGAGGTCGTGGCATTTTAAGTGCTACATATCTCCATAATCGCGAGATGTGCCAACTCAGGGATTATTTCATTGACAATTAGTGAGGGATGAATCGTGATGTGGTTGCAGCAGACAGAAGCCTCACACCTCTCTCCTTGGCAAACGACTAGAAACTGGCGCAGACCAACGATGATGAGCACTGGGGACCGCAAGAACGTCTATTGGGATCGATGTGTCATCAAGGACAGGACTATTGTTGCCAATAAGCAGGATATAGTGCAGACAGATCGGTCTCAATGTCCGGACTTGACACTTAGGTTGTTATGTTATCGCACTGTCAACGGATCGCGTTTATCGCTGTCGACAAACCATCCATCACTCTTGCACGTACATAGTTATGAGAAAGTGACGGATGTTTTATTCTTACCTATTTCCTTATTATTTACACCAATAATTTCAACGGTAGTAAAACACACTTAGGTAACATGAGAGTATTTATTTCGGACTGAAACACTACTTATAAGTATGTCGTGCCATTTTAAATTACAGGGTTTAACAAACCCACCCTTTAGCCGGTGCGGACAAAGCTTATCAAATATTTACATAGGTAACAACTCAAGGGCAAGCGTCAAATAAATAATACATTGTAAAGCCTACTCATTACTCTATGGTTTATTTAAGAGACACGTCGACTTCGTAAGCCAGTGGCGACTTTATTACTGTTATGGTTTTCAAATGAAGTATTTTTCTATTATTGAAGATTGATGTTTCAAAGGTAGGGTATGCCATGAAAAATTGTTAAAATAAACTGAACATAGAATGACAAGCATGACAAAAAGGTTCTAAGTATGCTCAACATTTATATTGTACCTACGACTGTACTAAAATAATTTGAATTTCACTTAAAGTTATCTTTACTGCATTGAGAAAGTACATTACTTATAATAAATATAAAGTGTAATAACGATTGTACTTTTAAAGGTATCCTAATGAATTGTCATGCGTTGGACGGTAACAGAACAGACTGAACTACAATATTCTTAAGTGGTAACCATGACATAATTATATTATAACCTTTATGCTGCGGGCCTAGTATGGTCCGCCACTCTCGTACCTTACCTACTTATATACGTGTCAGAAAGTGACGGATGTTTTTTATTTTCGTGTTTATCGATGTCGATCAGCGTAGATAAAATATATGGCACTTTCTGACCAGTATCTAAGTGCGAGAGTGACGATGCGATGCTTTATCCACCACGATAAAGTCGACCATAATACGGGCCCTGACAACGTTTATTCGAATATAAATTTTAACAAATTGTAATAAAGTTCACTAGATTTTGACTTAATTTACCATTTGGTCTCTTGCCAAGTGCGACCCCAACATGACTGACACAACGATAAAAGTGCGGTTCCGTCTAACTAGTATCATAAGAAAGGGATTCACTGAGAGTTCAGACGGCACCAGGCAAACACCGACGACGTCCAGTGGCACCCTCATTACTACTTAGGATTCCTAGTAAATATTTTCATGAAATTGAAGAGTTGTTATTTGTTGTACAAATGAATAGACAATTGATAGAGTATGTCACACAGCTTAACCTTTTGAACGCCATACGTCGAATACAAAATGTGCCACCCACACGCCAAACATGATTGCTATGCTATGCAAATTACACCTTATTGCTACCAAACAAAGTCTCTTTTAATCTTGAACTCTTGTCGGCTGTAGCCGACGTGGCGTCAGTGGCACGACTTTTAGTTGACAGCCAGAGCCGACTGTGGCGTCGAAAAGGTTAATAACCATTGACCGTCGAGTAAGTAAATTACCGGAAAAAAATGGCCACGTTTCCGTTAAATTGATTAAACAAGGGATATAGGTTATTAAATTAGGTATCTCATATATCCTACAAATCGTGTATTTATTTGTACAACAAATACCCTTCGACTTTAGGAAAATACGTAACTTTATCTTTAGAAAACACAAAAATAGTCATGAGCCACTGTACAGTCAAAATCACTAATTTCTATACGGCTATCGCGCCAAATATATGTAAACATAGACCTTATGAATGGAGGCATAGGGGCGTGTAGATATTGTTGACACTTGAGGACGAATATATATTTATGACTTTGATCCGGCGTATGCTCGACGCAGTCTTTACTCAATCTTGTGTCAGTTATGTTAGGGTCGCTAAAGAAGTAAGAACATACACATACATACATACATACATTAAATCACGCCTGTTTCCCAGAGGGGTAGGCAGAGACCACTTCTTTCCACCTGCTACGATCCTGACAAATCTCTTTCGCTTCTTCCACATTCATACATCGAGTCATGCATGCACGTCGGTTTCGGGTACTTAAGATACGGCCCTTTTCCAGTATTTCTCCGATTTGATTCGAAAAAGTACGCCTAGGTCGGCCCCTTCCGACCCTCCCACGGAACATACACATTTTGGGATATTTACTATACAGAAATATTTTAAAAACTATAGAATGTAGAAGAGGAAAGATGATGGGCCACTTGATGCGGCACGATAGTTTCTTTTTGAACATTTTGGAGGGTAAAGTCGAAGGAAAAAGAGGAAGAGGAAGACCTAGGCTCACATACTTTAACCAAATAAGACGGAAGGCGAATGTCGTGTCGTATCAGGAGGTGAAAAGGCTGGCACAGGATAGAGAAAAGTGGCAATTACTCCACCGACAAGAGCCTGGCTCTTAAATTTAATGATGATGACTATACAGAAGTCTAAAGTAAAATAATATCTAAAAATATCACTGAGCCAACAAGTCACCCTTAAAGAAATCGGGACATTTGATTGTAATTTAATTTGAAATGTAGATAAATTAGTTGCATATCGACGACTGCAGCATCACGGACTAGGATTGGCAACTTTACAGTAATGCGTGTCACTTGAGTTCATCTTACTGCGTGGTTACAACAGTTGACGGTGACGGCATACGAAGCTTGTGGCCTCGGGTTCGAAATCCGTAAAAAAGGTAACTATTATATGCCCATTCAAATTAGTTAAACAAGGTCATATTTTAGTCATTTAAATAATAACGAGACAGATTTTGTGTATATGTAATAAATAGAAATGGGCGGCATGTAAATATTCATTATAACCACCCGCCGGGTATATGAATATCCTTAGGTAAATAGATAGTAACTATTCTTGGGGTTAATACATAGCAGATCCATACCGAGTACCTTGGAGTATTTACCCAAATACAACAATAGCAGAACGTGTAGATATAAAGAATATTAGTCACAGAAGAGTGTAGCTGAAGGGTTTTGTGTCTTCGGTTACCTTCTTTGTTTTTGACAGTATTAAGAGTTCATATTAAGGATGCGGATTTCAATTGCTTTGCCACCATGGACCTTCGCTCGAAAAACCCAAAGCCATCTTTTTCTTGTGACTTGTTTCATATTTTAGCAGCGTTATATCTTGGCCCACCATTAAAGTCCGCGATAGTACAAAAAAGGGCATTTGGACCTAACGGGATACCTTTTAAGTCGGCGTTGATAATTTATCTACAAAGAACTATAAATTAACTAATACTGTTATTGTTTAAAAGCGGGGAAGAATCTTCCGATTCCGATTTCTCACTGTCACTCGTCACTGAAAGCAAAAAACAAATATCACAATCAAATGTAAGTAGGTATATTATTGTATCGAAAAACTAATAGGAAACTGAATGTAAGACATGCAAAGTAAAGCTCATGCAACTAGAAAAATCATGCGGTATGAATTGAAATAGAAAAAACTAAAATGTTGGCCGCCAACTAAACAAGTAGGTATGTATAACTCGGCCATAGCCATTTACACGACATAATTCTGGTCCTAGTGAAAAAGGGTACAAGTCGACTTAACTCATGATATAAAAGGTATACATGAACGGAGTATACTAGACTTACATCCTTTTTCGCTTGATCTTCAGAAGACTTATTTTCACTAGGACCCCAGAATTAGTAGGTAAGTAGGTACCTAAAGTTACAAAAGCACTGAGAGTGGAGGCGGCGCCTTTGATTCGGTTTACTAATGTTTCGAAGAAAATTATTAAGCAATTTCTTAACTCCCTAAACTACGTATCCGATATTTTTATTTGAGCAAATTTTTATTTCCCAACTCAACGTTTCGCACTGATATCATGTCCTAACTAATGATTTGATAAATTATTGTTAGACAAATTACTTGGGATTCTTTTGAGATGTCAATTATGTTTTCGTCAAATGTATTGATTGGCATAAAAAAATAACCCTAACCTACCTATCTCTGGGAGCAGTTTCGTTTTTAGGTTAATAAAAAAAATCACCCTAACCTACCTATCTCTGGAAGCAGTTTCGTTTTTAGGGTCATAAAAAAATAGCCCTAACCCACCTATCTCTGGGAGCAGTTTTGTTTTTAATCCAATTTATATTTGTTTCAGCCAAGTTCAAGCTCAAGGTTACGCAAAAAAGTACGCAGCTGTATGACTTTCAATAAACAAGTAAAATGCTTACTAGCACTCAGCTATTTGCCAGAGGCTATAATAAAATTTGACAATATGTTATTTGCCTTAGCAAATCATTTACTACACAATTATTTACCACATAAAATTTGACGTAATAAAATATTGCAATATAAAAATGTAGCGAAATAAAAAAATTGCGAAGTAAAATTATGCCTAGGATTGGTTTGCCAGATTGCTTCGGCGAAAAGTTGGTTGCCAAATGAAATTTGACGAAACATAATTCGGCAAAAGGGCAGTACACCGAACGCGCCACCTCCGGTCTTGAAATATACGTTTGTGACATTATACGTGTCTTGTCTACTTGGTCCGAGAAACATTACTGCGCCTCTATTCTAGGCGGAATTAAATCATATTTGACCCGCTATGGTACTGTTTTTAACTCGGCTGCCATTACTGTCAAGTAAATAGGAGCTATCAAAACGTTGACAATACGATAACAGGTCAAAAACGATGTGGTTTTTACCGCGTTTAATAGAGGCCCTGGGCATATTATCTATTTTATTAAATAAAGTCAATTATTATCTTAAGTTTCCTGTGTAATTAACTATATTAGGTAAGGTACTGACTACATTGTGTTTAAGAATTTACATAGTCATATATTTAGTTTGTATATAGATATAATATTCCTTCTACGTTTCTATTTAGTAAACATTATTTTAGTTTGCGTACATATGATTTTAAACAGTTTCTACGCCACAAAGCTAATATTATGGAAACCCAACGTGTATTGATTTCACTACAAAAGCAAACAACTACAGACAACAAAATACAGCGAGTGCAACCAAGCCACAAGCCACTGACCTTTGCTCCATCAACCGTAGCGTCAACTATTAATAATGCATCTGGAAACAACTACGCTGTGCGTGTCACACTGGCAACATGACATTGTAGACTTTATTATTTCAGTCGGACCAATGTATTTTAGGACTGTTTGTTGACAAAAGGACTACAATGAAACAAGAGTTGGAAAATGTACATTTGCTTATATTTCACATAAAAAAACACGTCATTATTATACAGCCAGCTTGCGTCGTGACATTACACAATATATAACATATATACACTTAGCTCTACAGCTCCTATCTATTCCGAAACCAAACGTTGAGCAACCTCGATCTAAAGATCCAATACGCTTGTTAACTCTCAAGTACTACAATTATTAACTAAATCCAAGTTTTCAAGATGATTCTACTTAAAAAAAAACTTTACAAAATTACAAATGTCTGACCTTTCCTTTGGCATGCGACTACCATTTGACTGTAAAGATCTAATTATAAATCTTTAACAAGGTTAAAATGTTTCATTCATTTCTAAGTTACAGTCCATTTCAAAGACGTGTATTCACTTTTGAACCTTATCCCATTGAAATAAGTGGCAACAGTGTATACATACCTTTGAACTTGACTGTACAACAAGCGACGCCTGGGGCAGACTAACCGTGAAGTATAATTTAAGACTAGATAGACTGTTTGATCTGGCTGCAAGCTCCAAGCCTTCCTCACGCCTTCCATAACAACAGTAGTGCTATAAATATGATATAGAACAAAATAAACACGTACAGAAGCGACACAAACAGAGCCAGTCCATTGGGGAGATATAAAGCCTTCATAAAACATCATGTTTTTTGGGTAGGGCACAGATTTCGACGAATAAGGCCAAAAATAGCGCTTGTGTTCCTTCTCACTCATGATAAAATGTCTTCAGGATGTTTTTTGCTTGAATTTTATGAGCGTTAGAAATATAAAATGAAATATTCCAGTCCAACTGCTTTGAACATCAGTTTTTCTATGGCCATTTTGAACGATCGTTACTATAAACTTCTAGGTATGAGGCTGTCTTTTATAAGGGTCGGTCAAAAACTACTGCCTTGACGAGGGTCTGGTGTCGCTTCTATACGTTTTTATTTCAAAAGAGATACAGCCAACACCGAGTATCTTGCATTTTAGGAATAGACGACAGGATAGCAGAGACTTGTTCACGCACCACTATTTTCAAATTTAAATATGTCAACACTAGGAAAATAGTGGTGACGCGAACGGTGTTAGTTTTGCATAACTTATACTATAATTAGATTTACAGGCATTCCCTAGTCCGCATTCACGTAGATACGTGAACCTTAGAAAGATAATGTTTCTACTTGAATAAAGCATCTAGCTGAGCTGTGTGAGTACAGACGAGGTTTATATTAAAAAAATCCTCAACAGTGTTTTCGACGTATATGTAAGTACACTCTCGTTAGAGCCCTCCGAATTGACAATGACATAATAGATGAACGCATAACGAAAAAGAAGTTTTCTAATATTATAACGGCATGAGTATTACAACCAAGCATTCGCCCGTTGTGTTAATAACATGAGTACATCGTTGGTACAGTTTTACTTGTCATTTACCTGACAATAGTATGAATAGGAAATTAATAATGCGCTCTAAAATGTAACTTTATTAATTTCTGAGATAACTATTATGGTAATGCATTGTGGTAAAGTACTATGCCAATGAAATATTACGTGTAAACATTTTTGCTAATACTTTTATGCGCAAGCATATTTATGAAATCGGAATAAACCCCATAAACACTTCAGGCTCTGTACGAAAAGGTTTTACCCTTGCAAGAGCGAATACAAGCGTAAAACTCAATACTAGGAATTCCGAGCCACACACTCACTTACTGTCCAATGCTTCCTATGAATATTTCGCAACACTTACTATCCACTACGCGTACATCTAAAACAACGTCTCAGTGTCAAAAGCATTCGAAAAACGACAACTCTTGTGATATATAATATGTATTTTTAAGAAAGAATTCACTTTATTGTTATGGGTAGTGATACTGAAGACACTAAAGGGGTCTGAATAATAGATTTCAGGAAATGATTTGACAACTGCCGCGTTTATAAATAAAATAATCGATGAAGACGACTAAGTACGCTTGACCTTGAAGAGTTTGAAAGAAAAAACTTTACAAAGTAACAATGTAAACTTTCAACCGAAACCGGTTTGTTTCATAGCAAAAATACGCCGCGGTTACGACACAATTTGGACTACTGCTACTCATACATGATTACAAAATATAAAAAATATGTTGGTGTTCTATAGCGGCTCTGAGATGTTCTGGACAATTCACAAAGAGAGCATCCGACCGAGGTAGTCCGGGGAAATACCGGAAGAAATTATATTCACTATTCTTGACACCATTAGGATCTCTATCCCATCCAAATTGGCAACATCGGGCACTCTTAAGGTGTTCAATAATCACTCACAAGTAGATTTAATCTACATCTCTTTGATTCTACTATACACCAGCTAACATCACACAATTCGAGGCTAAAGATATGAAATTACATATAACATATGCTTTATAGCTAATTATTGCTATTGGTTGTGCATTTAAACAAAGCTTTATCCTATGCCGGGACCTAGCATTCGCGAATCAAAGGATTTTGTTAAAATCTGGATGGATACCGTTTGTACGAGTGTATGTTCGTCAATGCATTTAATACATTAAGGGCGGTTTTCAAAAAAAGTGTACATAGTTAAGGACTGACATTACGAAACTGTAATTGTAGTCAGGTGAGTCACGTAAATTAATCATTTATTTATATACTGCCCTCAGCCAATAGGCGGTACCGTATACCGGGGTTACTTTGATCTGCGGGGTGACTTTGATAGCAACTACCATTCCACACAAATATGTATTTTTTGGGGAGTTGGAATACGCCTCCATATTTTTTATTTTCGTCACTGGTAACGGGGATAGTTGCTCCTTAAGAAAGTCAAAGTAGTGCGCGCGTTACTGTCTTATTTCTTATAGAAAAAAATATTAACGGTTACTGTGCTTTTTGTCTTGATTTTTGAGGTAAAAAAACTTCAAAAGTACCTGTGCTATGCAAAAACGCATGTTATTTGTATGGATATCGAAAAAGAACAACATATTCTATATTTCTTCAGATTTTACGCGCTTTTCAGGGGGTTTACTTGAGATATTCATTCAAATATTTAGTTATATCAAAGTTCTTAGTTTAACTTTGATCATAGTGTTTTTTTTTTATACGGGAAACTAAAGGTCTCAATTTTTTCTAATTAATCAAGTCAAAATAACAAGAAAAAAGGATTATTACATATTTTTATTTTATTATTTTGTCTTTTAGTTTCTATAAAAACTCGTGTTAAAATTGAAATTTGATCAAAGTAACCTCGGTTTACGGTATCTCAAATTAAATTATCGAAGCAGATTCTACCCTCGACCGATAATAAGGAGTTTTGTCTGAGATACCACAATTTGTTTTATAACGGTATAGTTAATTTTCGTGACTCAACTGACTAATGTTAACGTTTGTTAATTTTTGTCTTTAATTATGTACACTTTATTGAAAATCCCCCTTATTACTAATACGACGTTAATCGTTATCAATTATAGGTTTTAGTCATGTATCTTGTCTTGCTACAAACACTATTTCCAAAGGTTGTGGAAGGCCTATGTAGGCTGTAAGTATTTCGGTTGCTATGGTGAAGATAAATTATCAAACACTTTGACGCTCCTACAGCTCTACTAATGGCATAATTTCCACCACGTTGGTAAACTGGGCCCAAATAAATAAACCGAACTCAGCCATACTTAAGTCAGGTAACCTCTGGTATTACTTACAAGAACACGCTAATGTCTTTCGACATAAAAACTATGGTGACGATTCCACAGAGAGCGGTCTCGAGTTAAAAGTTTGAAATGCGATATAGGTATGCGTTTAAACCAGTATACGGTGTTTAAACCGCTGTTTGTTATAAAACTTTGTCTTGAGAAGACGGTACACTATTACTTTCTGTGCTGAATAGTCAACAATGAAAATTAATTAAATTTAAATAATTCCCCGAACTCATAATAGGTAAATGTTTTTTTAACCCAACAATGTCTCCAATTTAAAACTGTAATCTCTAAATTTAGACGTGTCAATTAAATAAATTAAAAAATAAAACTTCGGGGGACAATTTCACACAACTTGACTCCCAAACTAAGCTCTTAGATTATAATTAAATATTTTTGGACACAATGTTTTATAAGTTTAGAAACAGAAATTCCTACTAAGTACAATACAAAACGCCGAACTCTGAACTGACCGCTACTCTTTAGAATCAACACTATCGCACTGGATGTCCAAGACACTATGAAGCAAATTCAAAACTTCAGCTGCTCCCCCCCTCTTCCCCTCTTTCGCTCATTCATAACAGCTCTGAAGAAGCATGTACATAACTTAAAGCTTCCAGTTTGAAACTCCAGAGGTTACCTTCTAAGTGGCATGAGTGGAGGCGTGAGTTAGGTCTGCGCGCGCGTCTTGCGCGGCTGCGCGCGGCGCGAGCTCGTACCGTTTCGCTCGGCGTGCGCGGGGCTGGGCTTGGCGGGCGGGTAGGGGATCCGGAACAGCTGGATCTTCAGGTGCTGGCAGATCTCCAGGCAGATCTGCCCGCAGTAGCGCGTCAGGTCCACTACGACCCATATCTGGAACGATATGTGTTCTTTAGTGGCACTTTCGTAAGAATGTTAACAGGTATTATTCAAGAATTTCGACTTCAATTTGTACACACCCCAAGATTTGATAACGATACTCATGTTTCAAAAAATCAAAATAAGAACAGTAAGTCTACTTAGAATGTAGTTCACAGATGAAATTGCAACCAGTTTACCAACTGGCTGTTAAACGTGGCTGAAATTTCCCAGATGCCTAAAAAGACGAGCTAATTGCCCTACGAATCATTAACATTATATGGACCTAATATTCCCTCTTTAATTAATATACCCAGCACAGAGACCTCAATAAGAAGCATTATACTATCTTTTTCTTCTGAATTCATAATTAATGGTGCTTTGCAAAAGGAAACACAGAATATTCTTCTTAAATTTCTCAAGTTCAAAAGTAGATTAACGCCTTCCTTTCCGATATACCGTACTCGCTAGCGAGTCGAATGCTCTGTCCCTCGCGCTCTATAAGAATATCAAGAATACTGTGAGGGACAGAGCCTTCGACTCGCTAGCGAGTACGATAATTGTAACTCATGGTGAGGGTACAGTAGAGTATAACGTACCGTGCATAGCCATAGCACGTAGTACTCGGGTATGGCGTTGTTAAAATATTGGTTGAGGAACAACATGGCCGGACCCAGCAGCGACCAGTCGTAATAGTCCATTTCGCTCTTCGTCATATGCGCCACCTGCGTGAGAAAGAGACGAAAATTGTTTAAAGAGGAGATTAGAAGTCAGGCTTAAATTTGCGAAGACTTTCCTGGTTATGTAACCTATTAAACACGGATGTTGTGGCCCAGAGTAGTGTCTACCATAATTGGTATGACAGTTAGATGACTTAGGCCTTGCAAAACAGGACGACAAAATAAAACGATTTTTGATACACGTAAAAACAAGAGTGTCAAATATAATAAATTACTATATTTGACACTCTTGTTTTTGGTAAATACCTCAACAGTATACAATTGAATTTCCAGAAGTATGGTATTTCAAATATTACTGGTAATACGAATTCCACAAGCACAACCTAACCTAATCTAACCAATACCAGTCACCACTCCAAACAATACTCACCACAAGCCTGTTGGTGACCTTCGCGGCGACCATCCCAAACGCGATAATGTACAGCGCTGGGTGGTTCTCATACACGTGCGACTCTGACTTCTGGAAGATGATGAACGCCGGCACAACCACCAGCGAGAAGGGGATCACCGGCGACAGAATACTCGTGCCCTGCGGGAGAAAGGGGGTGTACCTTGTCCCGTGGAGGGAGGGATAGAGATCTTTGAAAGGTAAGGTCAGTTTCTTGAAGAGTGTTATTGTGACGTAATATTGGGCTATGTGAATTTCTTAGTTAAGTTATATTAGGAAGTACTTTTTTTGTTTGCTTATATGTATTTAAGGTCTACGAGTATCTCAGGATTTATGATCTTAATTACTTTTCATGAGTGTTAGGAAGTACAACGTGCTAAGAACTCCCGTTACTAAGCCTCCATTGTACGTCTGTGTGTTTGTCTATCTGTCTGTCTGTATCTCATAAACCGTAATAGGTAGGCATTTAATATATTCACAGAGTAGGTATGTATTTCTATTGCTGCTATAAGAATAAAAAATAAATTAAATTAAAAATCAGAGAGTCAACCATACAAGAATGGTACGCAATCCTTTGTATGCCAGTCCAACTCGCACTTGGCCGGTTTTTAATCGAATTTAAAGTCTTATTTTCTCAAAGGACACGCACAGAAGCTGTAAAAAATAGATTTTAATAATTTACTTAGAGCTCTTTATTACGTCACACATTTTATTTATTTGGGATTATTTTATAAAATTTATATGATTAATAAAAAGGGACACAATTAAAAACTATCAAACCATGCACTAACTAAAACTCATGCGTTTAGAACAAGCTGTGGCGAAAGAGATGGTGAAAATGAGTAAGCGAGACGAAAACTGTTATGAAAACGTAAACTTGCGTAGTTCTGCTATTCAACTATGGTTTTATACATACCCTCTGTATATAAAGTTGGTGTATTGTTATATACAAATATTGAAGGCTATGAATAACGACTAATATACTGTAATTTTTACAGAAATACGTATATCCCCAAGTAGTATACCTTCAATATCATCTAAATTAACCCAAAAGGCGTTTTAAAATAAGCTAATATTATATTTATAATATTAAAATTTTATATATGTAAAGATGTGCAACAACATAGGTAAATACTCTAATTGGGTAAATACTGTAATTTATCGGTTAAATATTTATTTACATTGACCCAATGGGTAAACATCTACGTATTTACCTAAGCATTTATTATTTATGTAGGTATAATTTGTATTTACCTATCGCCCATCTCTATCTTATTGCACCGAGTAGCATACTAGATGGCGCTGCTTTACTTATTAACAAATGAAAGGTTCTGGTATTTGACTGAACATATTTAACACCTGTTGGGTTACTTCAACGAGCAGAACTACGCCAATATCCAATAGCGACCAACACCTGAACACCGACCCATCCACAAACATAAAACAATGAACACAGCACAAACTACAACAAAACTGGCCTCAGAACGGTACCGAGCTGATATCAGTCCGATGAACACTCTGCGCGTTAGTACAATCTGTGCGCTTGTTACTGTTACCATAGACAAAGGAATTAAGGTAGATTGGGAATATAGAACATAGTTTCGTGTTATTAGACACCTGGCGATTTTATCAGATTTAACCTGCTATTTATGGTTAGCTGCGCGTAAAACTTACATACAATATATGATCTATAGGATGTTGTTCTGTGATGTTGTTGTGTGATCATTTGATCAAGGCATACATGTAAGCGTTGACACCATGCTGATTGGCAACCATTTCAGTGTTAACATTAAGTAGGTACAGAGATTACTTTTGATTAGCAATTTGATTTTGTGTTATGTTATTCTCATTTAATTTTATTTATTAACACCGAATAAATCTTTTTTTTCTCTTCAAGCACATGTTTGACACAACCATCACTTCCCAATAGAAGACCACTGCTCAGAAGAAACGCCACATAGAATGACACATGCAAAATTTTCGGTCATTTTTTCTTGGGTGTAGACTGTATGCGGTCCTAACTAGACCTTAGTTTTTAAATCATCAAAGACTCTTCTAACGTTTTAGTAAAACTTTACATATCTCCTTAGCCTTGACAGTTGCTTTTAAATATTGTTCGATTTTTATGGAAATTTTAAATATTTGTTGTATAATATTGAGATTACTAGTTACTAGGCAACTATTCTCAGCTTGAGCAGCATTTCTCATGCGATTTTTACCAACTTGAGTAAGCTTCCTAACGCTACCGCCACCTAAAAAAAGATTTCAAAGCAGCACGACTTGTTCCACATTCGCACTCTACGCTTCCTTTATCCATGTTTGCATGAAGTGTTAACGGCACAATGCGTAAACCTTGAGTCTTACTGCGACGGTTGAGCCGTTTTTCCCCACTCCGCCCTTCATTATGACACTAAGGTATCCGAGTATGAGGTAGAGAGACAATAGCACGACCACACAGTTGGACGCCAAGGTGAGGTTGATTCCCATTGGTAACTGTACGGAGCACGATAGCCGGAAACGCGGGCGGCGGCCATAACAAAAACAAAATACATTCATGCCATTAATTATTAGAATGAGCGAACAATGTTGTAGAGGACCATGTGCTGTCTTCACTCATTGCCTCTGCTTAGGATATAACTAATAAAGATTAACAGAATACCCTGTGCGAGAAAGATAACAGTATATACACATAAAAAATAAGTAAAAGTGGGGAGTAAACACATATTTTTTACTGAAGAGATATTGTTTTTATTACGACTAAAGAAGGAGTAGATGTGGAAATACGAATATATTAGACGTACGTTGATCTACTCTACGCTACCGAAGAAAAATATTTTGTTTTGTATATTTACAGGGTTCGTTATTTGTACCAATGAAGCTTTTACGCTTACATCAAATATAATTTATTCCCATTGGTTAATACAGTTACACTTAGCGTTTGACGAGGTTTACAAGGAATATTTTTATGGCTGCGATAAAGTAATTTAAACCCCGAGGCGGAAAGTACACTACCAGAAATCTGTTATGATAATTCGCTAAGGCATAAGTACCCATAGAATGAAATACATTTACAATTAAATTTAACTACCACCTGGAAACTACCTCGAGACGCAATATCACTTCAATAAATCGTCATCAGAGATCGGATAATCTAATGCATCTGAAGTCCTGTTGATTAGTACGGATAATCAATCCGTACTAATCAAGTTTGGTACTGAGACAGACTTCATTAACAATTGTCTAGAAACATTGATTAAACTTATTTACTTTTTCTTGTGTGATTATTCAAAAAATAATAAATTAACTTTTGAAAACATTTCATATAATCTAGTCACCAAATATATGTTATGAAATGCCTGAAATTTCAAGAATTTTATAAAAGAAACTCAATAAAAAAACTTCACTTACTTCTATGTCCAAAAAGACCAAGTAAATATGCATCTGTTTATCCGTTCTCTCATCCCTCAGATATTAACCATAAACCAAAAGCTAACGCCATGAATCCACGATAAGTTCAACCTCGTCAAACTACTCATATATGAATCTTACAGCAACTGTGGATCCATTTTTTCCACATCCCCTAAGACGGAAGGTGGCGGCGAATTGCAGGACAAAGTTTAGTTGCCCCGCGAAGCACATACAGGTCACGGCTAGGTTGCACGGCACCGTGGTATACGGGATCTGTGGTTTGCTTATGGTTATTTTTGATATTTGACTACGATAGAAGCAGCCAAGGGAAAACGGGAGATAAATTTTACGCGAGTACAAAAGGGTAAAGAAAAATCGTTAAACCAACCTATGTGTTGGGGTAATGCAACTCAACTGTTATTTTAATATAATTATTGTGTGAAAGGTATATTGCGTACGAAAAATACTGGAAGACTATTTTTAAGAGTATTGGGAGGACGTCTCTTGCAAAGAATGATACGCTATGAGCTATTATCAGAGGTCGGAATAGGTAGTGCTTATTAACCTAAATTTGACTTTTTTTCATTCATGCCTGAGTGAGATGGGAATACGTTATTGAATGAAGATGCAACAAGTTTAGGTTAATAAGCACTACCTATTCCGACCTCTGGCTATTATACAGGGTGTAATCGTTAAGTGTGTCCAGACGATTATTCCGTAACTATTACAGATATTAAAAAATAAATAAACTGATATCGAATAGAATAGAATAGAATAGAATAGAATATTTTTTATTTGTAAATCACAGGTATTAAATTAGGTCTTAAATATAGGAATACAGATCTCTGCGTTTTGCCTGTTGGCGTACAAATGTTCATAAAATTAACTAAATCTATTACATTACATCAATAGAAAATACTTAATGTCAAATACAATACTTAATGTCAAATACAATTTCCTAAATGTCGTCAAAAAAATCATTGACAGAATAATAACATTTTTTTACTAAGTATGTTATCAACTTCTTCTTAAATTGGGCATGCTTCTGTATTTTTATGCAGTTTGGTATTTTATTGTAAATTTTGGGACCCATTCCTAGTACACTCTTGCACATAAATGCTGTTTTATGTTTGTTAGTACAAACATTATTTTGGTATTGCGATCGTACGGGAAGCTTGCGTTGTTGTAGTACTGTTTTAAATAGCTGAGGGTTCCTTTTTACAAAACATGCTACGAAATTGTACGTTACCTAATCAGTAAAATGACATCAATAACTTTTTTTAAATCAAACGAGAAGTATCCACAATGTTGACATTAAACACTCGCATACATTTAGTATGAGATTAGTAGAAAGGTTTTAGTTTCCTTATTTAAAAAGGTTATTTTAGCTTAGAACTGATATTAAAGGAAACTGTTTATTAACCTAAAAAACAAATAAAACTATCTTTTAATTGAATAACATTTATTTCTTAGTAATTAAGTAAAGCAGATGTTCGAAGTGACGTCCTCTCTATTAATCGCATACGAGTACTAAATGTCATTGTATGGGAGTGTTTAATATCAACATTTTGGATAGTTCTCGTTTGATTTAAAAAAAGTTATTGATGTCATTTTACTCATTAGGTAACTAACTTTCGATATTAGTTTAAAGTTTTTTGATATCTGTAATAGTTACGGAATAATCGCCTGGACACACTTAACGATTACACCCTGTATATAACATTTCTTGGATCATATTATCAGATTCGTGGTTATTTTTAATGATCGACTTATGTGCTATATTATATATAAAATTTTATGTGCACCCTAAGACTTGTAGGTGTTCTTGAGTTAAAATGTTATTCACAATTTTATGACGTGTATTATTATTGACAATCATTATAATCACCGTTAAACCTTTGTCACGGCTAGTCCTATGAATAATTACACGAGATAAGATAATTATACATTAAAATAATAAATCATTGTTGTGGCAGATAATAATAAAATAATTAACTGTTATAACGCTGTCGCCATTTTCCGGTAAAATTTTGAATTTCGAAAGCAGTGAATCCCAGAATGTACCAAATGAGTGAAGACCCACGTTAAGGTGAAACCAAATTGGCAACACAGCCACATAATCATTATGTAATCAATAACTATCACATGACAATTACATACCAAAACCTACATACAACAAGTACCTCAAAATACCTTAAGACTGCTCATTGTTACAAATCAAAATAACAGGAGCTTCTACTGAACAAATTATCAGATAAGTAAAATGAACGGGGCATGCTATTAAAAAAACCCACATGATAATAAGCGATGAACTAATCGTAGTCGACAAACAAAAGAAGCGATTTAAAACGTTGGCTCTGACACTCAGATAAGTCAAAAGTATTATTGAAATTAAAAAACAAGTATAAACTCGCTGCAAGAAGTATTCTGGTGTGTTAGAACCAAACGTTTTTACAGACTACTTAACTGTCTCCTACCTAGCTACCGATTCGTAATTACTCTATGTTAAATTATAATTTAGAAAAAAAGTATAAATTAAGCCCAACGCATTCACGACCCTTATAATCTATTGGTGGCAGGGGAGATCTAAAAAAAACATATTGCCATATGTACACAATGAATACTATTGTTTAGCAAATCTAGGATTACTAATGATGATATTCTACAAATAAATTGTGTACAATTCTACGCACTAAATTTGAAAATTCTTTGGCCTCATCCCTTTCACTAGTCAGTCGTGAGACGTGAAAGAGTCAAGCTAAACTATGCACTTGGATTTCTGGATTCGTCCAGAAGACTCCCCCATGCCACCAACACGTGATCGTATGTCAATGCTCACTGCGACGGTGGAGCCGTTCTTGCCGACGCCGCCGGCCACGATGACGGCGGCCAACGAGCCCAGCGTGAGCGCTGATCCCACCACAGCCACCAGCGCTAGGCTATACCGCAGCTCTATCGAACCGCCGATCTGGCCGCGACCGTTGGAAAATTGCGCTCAGTTAGGCTCTACTGGTCTCTGGTCCGAATGACGCGTAAGCTACTCCAAAACGTGAAATCCAAAATATTGGCAGTTTTGTCTCACAATATTTAGTTTTGCAACTAGATATGGGCAAATGGGTATTCAGTAGAATACTCCAATTTGGGTAAATACCTTTGGTACTTACTGGGTAAGTAGGTATTTACGACCTCTAAACAGGTAAAACTTAATTTCAGATTGTGGGAATTAAAATATACAATAAATAACGTATTTAATCAAAATTTGTGTAAAGTAAAACATCTAGGTAAATTTAAATAAATAGACCATTTGTTATGATAGTTCTGCCGAACTACAAATATATATTCTGGATTTCAAATTCAGGCGTAACCCAACAGCAATATTTTGGTACCCACCCAGGCAGTTCTCACTTACGAATAGTTAAGCGAGACCCCGGAGGAATTTCGATTGTACCGTCAAGACTTTTGTGAAACTAGTTTTAAATAGTAGAAATAAGAACTGACATTGAGTTGTTCAAAGGGATTCTCTTAAAAATTACAAATAGATGTTTGACGAAATGTGTTGTTTACATAAAATTAAATATAAAAGAACTGTATGTTCCATCCATCCAATCCACCTGGACCCACCCAGTGTTGGAAGGAAATATTCCTCTTTATGGTGACACCAATCTCCTCGTAGTCAGGTGGTCTGCCCGCGGAACGGCGGAACTCTACGCTACTTTGTTACTTTCTTCAAAACTGACAGCCAGTTTCACAAAAATCTTCACTCCATTAAGGCTAAGTTTAATCCAACTTAATTTAAGATTAACCTAACTTGTGTTCTCATATTTCCTACAAAATCAGTCAATATTACTTTCGTCCTACGATTCAAAAATAAAATTATTTTTTTAGAAACACTTAAAATCATAAAAACATTGGCACGTTTTATCATTAAGCTTTTTGTGCGAAAAAATAAATATTAACTGAATTCATGTGGGTATTTTTAACCTAAACTTAATTTGACCTATGTGTACATATCGTGTCTGACTAAGAAAGATAAATAATTCATTATTATATAATTAATACAATGTACTTGTTAAGTTTCTTCCTCAACACAAAGATTAATAGGGTATTCAACTAGTTTACTTTGTGATAGGTGGTGGACAAAAACTGCAATTAATTCCTTAAATATCAACATTTTATGTAACTTTACTGATATAAAAATGTTTCATTCACGACTGCTTCAATTTGAGCCTTATAAAGAGTGAAACTTATTTCCTGATTCCACTAGTAACCTTGTTATCAAGTACAGACTTGGTTTCGCTATTGCTTCATTTGATTACCTAAAATGATTGACGTCTTGTCTGCTATATTTTTAATTAAAAGCTCAAAGTTTGTAAGTACTTCACTTATTTAATAATACTTCACTCAGATTTTCTACATTGAGACTTCAGACAAAGATCAGTAAAGTTACATCTTAATAATAATCTAAAGGCAAAAGAGTGAATATCCATTGTTATTATTAAAATCATATTTAACATCACAATCACGTATCAACCTTGTGTACCTACTTCTTAAACAAGTTTTCCACTGAAAGCGAAGCTAAGTTAAGGTAAGTCTCACATTATAACTCTTTCGTTACTCGTTACCAAACATTAAGTAACTCTAAACTTCGCAACCGGTGGAAAACACGCTTAATTCACTCATTTGTCATGAATCCTTCATCCAAGAACAGTATTCATTTATACTTCAACAGTCAAAATGTGATATAGAGGGATACTCATATTTTTTAAAGTAACAAGCATGTCGTCAAGACATCGTTACCTGAGTGGACCAGAAGCCAGGCCCTAGCGTGGCAGACACGAGGTGTATGCCGATGATGGAATACTGCGCCTCGGTGACGTCCACGCGGCCCATGCGCAACGTTCCCGTCACATACGCTTGCCAGTGCGCACAGTAGAACAAGGTCATTGCGCAGAAACACTGGAACAGGAAGATTAGGGGATAAGTTGGTCAGCGAAGCCACCAATAAATAACTTACGAACACTAAAAATTCCAAGTCGGGTCGTACCTGTCTTTATACCTTCAGGGTAGGTATATAGTATATAGCCTGTAGGTAGTAGGGGTGAATACATAGGACATCAATAGAGTAGATATGAATGGGTGGTTTCATAAATGCACATTTACACCTTTTTAAAGACAATATTGTACATTACATACGTGTATTTATTTATACATATTTTTAATTCATCACGCGTTCGCCTTCAGCTACGTATAGAATCAGCTGAAAACCAGCGCTGTGGGTCTGGCTGCAGCACATGCTGACCTGAGTCCCATTTGACTTCACACTACAGTGCAACTATTCTAATTCTGCTCTAATCTCTATAATCTGTACTCGTAGTGTGTTTTTGTCAAATAAATATTATGAGTTTGAGTTTGTATCTTAAGTTAAATATCTGAAAAAAAAAAACAGTTTTTGCAGATTTTTCGACCGAGCACTAAACTAAAATAAATTGAAAATTATGTCACCAATTATTAAGACCAATAATTGAGCATATAATTATAATTAAGTACACCATTAAATACATTGATTAAGAATAATATTTTTTTTCTTTTGATCCGAGGAGGCTAGTCAATAGTGACACTGCCTACAAGGGGTCTCGGGTTGGATCTCAGGGAACTACAAATACTTCTGTGATGAGCACAAGTATTTGATCCTGAGTTGGAGGTATTCTACATATTAAAGTATTTATTTATCTATAGAAGTCTGTTTGTCTTTGTCAAGTACCCGAATTAGAAGCCTAGAGCTTAGTTTAGGAATAGGTCGATTTATTTGTTCATCTTAAGTTTTACCGTAATCTCAACCAGATCTATAAATAGCCATCCGGTTTAGGTAAAATCTAAAGCTTGACTAATTCGCTTGGCCGCGGTCCAGGCGCCCCGGCCGCGTTTGCGCTTGGCAGCCCGCCGCTAAGAAATTTCCAAAAGCGACCGTCATACTGTATCTACCATTGTGTAATTGCCTCTGCTATGAACATGCAACACGAGTAATATTTCTAAAATTATATAAAGGACATAGTTATTACGGGCTCAGTAACAAATAACAAACCCGTTTTTTTTCACATTCTAACAACCGGCAAATGCTTTCAGTATAAATTTTGAAGTACGTTTGTTCGTTCAGATTTATACTTATTTTGAAAGCCAACTTGCCGTTAAATTTGTCAGTCATCGAAGAAACAAGTTTTGCGCTCTATCTTTTTGTGCTCTTTCAATACAATACAATGCCCTTTATTGAACGCCACAGACATACACAATTATAATGAGGTTTTTTTTATTATATATAAAACTGTACCTTAACAGCTAAGGCCAAAACTGCACAAACTTAGTCTTACTAAACTCACAAAGATTATCTTTTAACCCTTTGAGTGTCCTAAATACTACGTTAGTATTAAAGGATTATTTGGATTCGGAATTTATTATTTCCGATCTAAGATTGATATTTTAATACATATATATAGGACGTGACGTTCCGCGGGTTAATTATATTGTGCTGTCAGGCATTTCTCCTCCTAGTTTAGATGGTAATTAGAATTTAAACAAATAAAAAATCCTCTTATTTGTTTTAAACTATAAATCATATTTTAAAGGTGGGTTAATAACCTTATAATGTGGGGTAATGTTTTTCTTGTAGATTATTTTTATAGTATAACCATATGTCACCCGTGCAAAGCCGGGCGGATCACTAATAAGTCGACCAAGTGTGGTAAACTATAGAAACCTTGGAACTCTGCGGTCGCGCAGACACCACACGTTTGTAAATATTATCACATATTTGTAAACACGAGAAGTGGAGTTCGGTACTAATTTCCGGACCATTGTTTGCCATTGACCTTCCTATCACCTACAAGTACATGAATTTCTTTATAAAAGTTGTTATTGAAAAAAAACTAGACACAGTGAGTCACAAAAAAACGCGAGCCTTTTTTATGCTAGAGGGGCCAAACGGGCTATCCGGTCACCTTATGTGAAGTGATAAACCACTCATGGACACCTGCAACACCAGGAGAGGTATTCAGCTTCAGCCCTCCTACGGAAAGAAGGCACATCTACTATATGAATTGTATTGCACTTGCAACCTTATTATAACCCTTGAGAGTTAAATGATTCTATGAATTAATTGCAATTGTGCCTTTTCTCCGTACGAGGGCAGTATTGCAGCTGCGTTGCCGGCCTTTGTGAAAAGATAAATAAATAAATATCAGGGGACAATGACTCCCCGTGATATATGCGGTAAAATATGCAAAGGGACGCAACGTCCTTCCGCAAACACCATTGGATCCAGCCGAGTAGAGTACCAGGTCGTCGACAACCCGAGCCGTTCTACTCTGAATGCGATCAAATGGAAGGTGTTGATAATTTGATGCTTTTATCTGAAGTTTGATATTATCTTCGTATTAATGTAAATTCGCCGCATAAAAACAACATGGCCTTTAAACTGCGCTACCGTTGATTTCCCACTGTTACTCTCATCATCCATTATTAAGCAGCGTCTTCCAGTTAGCGCTACCTACGAGTACCATCACTAATGGTACAAATTGTTCTCGAATTCGACCGATCATTAAACTATCGTCCTTATTATTGACCCTATTTGTTCCCAATCTTATGTAATATGTTTAACATATGCAGTACAGTGCCAGACTTCCTAATTACAAAACAAAATGAGCTCGATATCGTGTTCTAGGCACTGGATAAACACGTCCATGTGCGCAGGTTTGTTTAAGTATTATATATTATTTAACACTGGTCTGCAATGTTATCCTACAATGCAAGTAATCGCTTTCGCCTAGTGTGTCGTCGACAAAACCTGCGACCATTTTAAAAAACACGGGCTTACTAGATACCGTTATGCCTTGCTTCAGTTGCTTGCAAATATCAAAATATGCTCGTAGGATAGGCAACTACTTCCCTTGTAAATACCCAAGTATTTACCCAGTTTCGCAGGTATCCACCAAAAACATCGGGTATTTACCCAAAAGTGAGTTTTATGAATTTATACACAGCAATTTAACCAAATAATAGGGATTTACCCAAAAGTGAGTTTTAATATTGTTTGTACTTTGGGATTTACCCAAAAATCGAGCCTTTATCAGATATTTACCCGCTGCCTGGTACCACGTAGAGCTCGTAGATGACCTAGTTGGTATCAATAAAACAAGTCGTGAACCAAATAACTACGAATGTTAATGACCCTAACACGGCCGAGCGTGCTAGCTGTAAAGCACACAACTCCGTCCTTGGGCTGCTCGTTCGTGCCAAAAGTTAGGGCACCAACGTCTAGACTAGGTTTAGTAGTATCTAATAATAGTTATTTTCAAATATTGAAGTAAATCGTGCGATTTCGCAGGACTTCATAGGTATTTGAAAATTTAAAATCAAAATTAGCCAACAGACGATAATGTACAAATTGAACTACCTCATTTCTCCGAATGAAAAAACGAAACCTTTCTAGGATTAGGTACTCGTAAGTCTGTCTGTCGGTCTGTCACAGCCCATTTGCTCCGAATCTACTGGACCGAAACAGTCAAAATTTTATATAATTTAAAATAAATAATTGTAAAGTTTTTTAAGAAAGTAGGTCAGTGAAGTGAATCAACTTATTTCCTATAGGTACAAGTGTGATGTACATACTGTAAGATAAAAAGTCCAGCGGAATGAAGGATCATTCACTCCAAATTAAACTAGCCTAGGTATCTATAGTTTATACTTAATAGGTTGAATAATATGAATTGACACTACTAGTAGAAATTGGCGATATTGAAGTGACCGGCCCGCAGAATGACGTCAGGGTGACTAAGCAATACCGAGACGTTTTATAAGCATAAATATATTTTAATGGTAGTTAGAGTGCTACCACACCAATCATACGATCGTCCGTCAATCATTTATCGGTTGTCGCCCGATAGTCGACTTAAGTTACTAAATACAGATAGCAATAAAAAATAAATAACATAATAACAGCATATTAAAATTTATTTGAGCCCTCCGCTTTTTCCTTTTTAACTTACAAATAAAGTATTATTTTCTAATTTCAAAAATACACAAAGATGTAAAATATAAAATGCGTTTGTACATGTGCAAATTATTAGTAGATTATCATTTTGAAATAGGTAACTATTTTCGTGTGAAATTTGAAGCTCGAAAAAATCGGTTTTTACAACAAAATGATTAATTGTTTTTTTTTCCACGGAATTACGCTTAACGTCAATAAATATGACTATTTTTCCCGATACATATACAACTTTCTATAATATAAGATATAAATGCACCTTTTAAAGTTTGACTTTTATATGAAAAACGCATGGGTGCTCAAGACTTTCGGCCAAGGCTGTAGATCATGGCGCAGCAAAATACTGATAGTTACGCCCTGTGATGGGCAAATTGGAATACTTTAATTCTATAATATTTCAAGCAATTGCCCATCTCTAGTTCCTCCTACGCCTACGCAGGGGCGACACCAGATGACACCAGGCGGCGCTGATTATTAGAAGTAGATTGATCTACGATGGATCTGATGCGCAGCGCGCTCACATACACACTCACACTTGCATATATGCTTACACAAAGTTTCACACACTATCACATGGTACTTTTTTCTCTGTGCTTTCTAGTGCTTCAACTGTCTTTATTTTTAATTTATTCCTTTTTGTATGAATTTTTCTGTATCTTAATTTCTATCATTAAAAGCGTGACCTTTTTTTCAAATTTTTATTAACTCATTTAACTGCATCCACTGTGCATATTCAAACACATTTTGTATTAATTTGCCGGGCATCTCTGACCAGCAGAGCTGATGCTGAGATTGGCACCCATTGCCTTACCTAGTTTTTTTAGTTTTTAGTTGTTCTAAGTTTCTTTTTGTCTAACTTTTTCTGTTGCTTTTACATACATTTGTTAAAATTAAATTAAATTTAAGGTTATGGAAATAAATATATTTTTACCCCCTTACTAATAAACGTTGAGTAACGGTGGTATAGCTATACAATGTTTTGTCCTTATCCGTCATTGTGACATTTGAATTTGACAGATAAGGACAAAACATTGTATAGCTATACCACCGTTACTCAACGTTTATTAGTAAGGGGGTTATTCTTTATCTATTGGCGTGGTAAGACCGTTAACCTGCCTACGGTTACGGCCTACTTGGGTTAAATTAATATGGTAATAGTAGATAGTTAAAAATACGGTCCGTCAGTTATCGCGGCATTTAATGTTAGAATCAGGGGTTTTTCCAAAACAACTAGAACAAGCGTCATTTAGTCAGGTGGTAAACACGGGAAAAAATCAAAACTCGTAAAACCAACCACGATTCGAAGAAAAATAAGTTAATTAGCAGTCAGTAGTTAATAAACGGATCAAGTCCATGCTAGATTAAACCACGTGGGCGATTCAAGTTCAAAGGTCTGACGATTCCGACGCGAATAAATACGTAGAAATAGGAACTCGACGGCCGTGATTATGGTCATGGCCGCTATTGTATTTCATTCGTTGCCACTAAATACTAAATAATGCGTAAACTATACCCCTAAGTGTGTCGCCGGCATAATTATAACGATTATAGAGACGCGTTGAAATATCAACTCTTTACAAAGACTCTTTGGTTTCGAAGTGAAAGTGACAGCCATAGATCGTTGCAAATTAAAAAGAACCAGTTTTTTAGAGAAATTCACTTTGGTTGTGAAGTCTTTTTATAATTGTTCAAATTTATAACCCAGTTTAGTTTAACTAAAAGTTTGATGGACTAGGCCAAACTGAAAAAAGTAGGAAAAAGCCGGTGCTGATTTGAAAACGAAATCATAAAATTAGTCGTTTTGTTTCCTAACACGTATTTAGTATTTATACAACAGCCCTGTTTAGTCTAGAGCCCGAGCTCAAACCGTGCGGTTGAAATGAAACCAAGAATATGGTTATGCTTTCCGCGTAGCCGACAAAGACCTATATTAAACAGATATGTTACTCACGATTACTTTGCCTTCTGCCTAACGGCCCTGGGGAAAGTTCCCGGAATGGTATAATTTTATGCGTAGGTAAATTATCGATTCGTTAATTGGCCCAGATAAATTATTCAGAAGTAATAATGGAATGAGGAATATAGGGTAATCAGTGTAATCACGGAACAAGGGCTATTAAATAATTAACCCCCGATTTAAAAAGGGTCAAGTGCGCGTCGAGCACGCGCAATTAATTTATTTAGGGTTCCGTGCCACATACAACGCAACAAGATTTAATTTTAAGGTACCAACGAGCTTAGAGCGGTGGACTTGTATATAGAAGTTGTATAAAATGAAAGGTCAAAATGTGCTGGTTTTATGTTTTAAATATCTGATTTTAAAAGAATTTTCGTTTTTAGACCGGTATCTGATTACTTTTTAAATGTAGGTACCTATGCTAGTTTAAACGACCGAATTTTGACCACATTGTTTTGGTAGTCTCAGAGTAAAATAGCTCTGACATACGGACAGACACCCGCCGAGTATTTTCCTACCAGACTAAAGAAACAGGCAGAAAAAAGTACGAAGCGAATGTGGTCCTTTTCAACGAGTTAAAGATGCTATATCGATCGCGACGCTAGGCAGCGATCGCGACTGTGTGACATGGTTATCAGTTGTATGGTAACTGTCTGACACAGACCGTAGCGGCTGCGACTTTGTACCTGACATACGAAATACGAACGATAAGTGATAGAGGTTATGTCATGTCAGCCTTGGTAAGAGTTAAGGACTGATTACACGTGTTTTTATCGTCGCTGTCTACAACAGCTAAGAACGCGTATGATACAGACTCGCACGTTTTTGATAAAAAAAATTGACTGAAAATCACTGGACAGTACCTACTGCTCATTTACTTATGTATTTAAACTTAATTTCACTATTAAATTAACAATAAAGTACAAATGGCTGACCTAATTCCTAATAGCATACTCTAGTAGTTAGCTAGTCTACTAAACAGAAATTAACGAAGGTTGGCACAAAGAAAATTAGAATCGAAATATTCAGTCATCACTTGCTTTCTTTATGCCCACCAATTGTTGGGGCTTGGCCGATTGGGTGGCCCTGCGAAGGGCCTTTTCGATGGCCCTAAGAAGGACCGTTTGTGTGGTCCTGAAGCCCGATTTACATTGGTCAAGGACAGTGGCAAGGAATCTACTTGGATCCACTGGCACGGCAACTGGACTCGCTACTGTCCGATCGGTTTACACTACTGTACTCTCCACTGTCCTTGACCAATGTAAATCGGCCTTTCGAAAGGCAGCTTACACGCCATCGTACATCATTAAAAAAAATATATTACCTGAAAGAACATCCACGTGGGATACTCCCCAAGTTTGACCGCTATGCACGCTCCAAGGGAAATAAAGACCGTGGATATGGAGTCACACCCATGGTCGAAGAGTTCCCCCAGGGGGGACTGGCTGCCCGTCCGCCGGGCCTGCTTGCCGTCGATGGCGTCCAGGCTCTGATAGATGAAGACGCCCAGGGCGCAAAGGGCGCAGGACCAGGCGGGGGGGTCTGTCCGTGCGTCTGGACTGTACCTGAAATTGGGTGGAGTTAGGTTACTAGATATACGACTACAGGCAAGCAGACGTTGGTGGGGTGATAGTGCTATATTGGAATCCTTAATCGTCATTTGTCCTAATGCACACTTAAACTCTTAATACAAAGATCATAAGGTTATAAATTGATTGTTTTAAAATTAATGAATAACTCTTATCTTCTGTAACATTAGAATCAAGTGTCCATCATTCGGACGACACGTTAGCCTAGTTGGTAGTGAGCTGACACTGCTTACGAAGCTAGCGGTCCTGGGTTCAAATCCCGGTAAGGGCATATATTTGTGTGATGAGCGCGAGTATTTGTTCCTGAGTCTTGGGTGTTTCCTAAGTGTTTTTTTCTATATAAGTAAGTTTATCGTTGTCTGGTAAGCTCTAAAGCTTAGTTTGGGACTACATCAATTTGTGTGATATTTGTACCCTGATATTTATGTATTTATTGGTCCTTGTTCATTACTTGTTGTTCCATCACGTTGTTTTTTGTGTTTGTTTGTGTGTGCTTATTTTTGTAACAACCATCACGGGGTCAATGGGGTCATTTGGATTTACAAGTTTATTACAAGCAAAGTTTAATAGTTGTACAATATCCTCAAGGTCAAGATGTACTCATATGATTTTTATATTATTCATGAGTCTGTTAGCGTAAAAAGGTGTATACGCCAATTGCCAATCATTTGTTTGTATTCACAAATGCCTACTGATACATAGCGAAAGCAAGTAAATCTATCTGTTTGTTACCCCTTTCAGCTAAACTGTTAAACCAATTTTGATATTTGGTATGAAGATTTAATTGTTGAAAATTTCATAACTTCAAAGGAAAAGCGATAAATTAGCTTTTAATAATAATAAATGAGTTTTAGCAAACAGGAACTTTTTTATTTTACTTCTTAACCATAATTTATTTTGTTACTTGATATTCTTTGTATGTTCTCTATTTAATATTCAATTGATATGTATGAAAATAACTGACTAGAAACAATAACAAGCACCACAGCTGTTAATTGTCTGTACCACAACAATGATCATAACACATGTTGCATACCTATATTACCTACCTACGTATATACATACATTTTATACATCTACATCTAGTAATCAACCATGAACAGTGACTCATATTGCTGTATCAAAGGTTAGAAAAATGCCAATATTTAGAGGTATCTCGGTACTATCTACTTTTTTTTCTGTTTTGCAATACAATGAAGAAAAGGATTGCGTGGTTGAGGTCAGATGAACGGGTTGGTGGTTTGTCCACATGGTGTTGGACATTTCCCACAATTTGTAACACTCTTCCTGCTAGTAATACAAAGGGCTTTTCAAGTTCAAAAAGGGGGGTTGCCAGTGTATCCCAAATGAAGAAGTGAAAATACTTTTAGCTTGTTGTAATATAATTATTGGGGGCCACAATTTGACCTCGCCCTGCCCAAGCATTTTTAAGTAATTTCCAATTCCTGCCCAATATCCTCTATATGAAGGACCTTTTTGTCTGGATATTTGGAATTACCAGGCAAAACATACTAAATCTATTTGTTCTTTATAAAGAACATTGGGCAGGACAAAAAACCAAAGTAGATTAAAGAAGAGAAGAGAAGAAGATTACCTCAACCTTATTGATTGATGATTTAGCGCAAGTAATAAAGAACACAGGTGTACTTGTACTTCGCTGGCTGGTGTTAATCACTATGGCAAAAAACAATTATAGTATTGTTGACAATCTTATCATAACTATGAATCTCATTTTGCACAAATGATATATTAAATAATCATATCTTTCCAAGTCTATAACAATGAAAAGGGCTCATTTAATGTCATTTCTATTTTCTTTTGGTATCTTTATTCTAATCCAGAACATTGATGACCCATGTGCTAAGTTTCATAGAAATCCATTTAGCCGTTAATGTGTAATTAAAAGAAAATCAACCTAAGAAACATTCACATTTGTTATATTAGTAGTATTAGTAACTTATTCCAATAATGTGCCTACAGATATAACAAAGATTGATAGGCAGAGACAGTAGAAGTCAATAACAAATAAAGAGAAAAAGGTAGTAGTAGAGATAATGAGGTTTAGGTTTATTGTCATCTCATACAGTTGCATTGAAAGTTAAACATTTAAGCCTGTCCAATTAGAGTCAGTTTAGATGTAATTGTAATTATTTCTTCTAAATTATCAGTTGGATATGGAAGCCGTGTAGTCCTATAATTTGGTCAATGTTCGAAATCTCTGTGATAGCCATATTGCATCATTTCAAACACTTACTATACTTACAAGTGAGGCATATATAAAAATAGTTGATTACTCAATTAAGTTACTGAATGTCTTAAAAAACTCATGGTGTATTTAGTTTTAATCCTGATATTGTAAAGGATCTTTGAATATTATTCTTAACCTTTAAAACTTCTTAAACTAGATTGGTACCTTTAGAAAACAAATTCTGATAAATCTCAGCCAAGCCGAACTTAATTTATCTTTATTATGTTTGGAGATTTCTTCTTTATATTAGTCATGTTACGTACATTACGCCAGACAGCTACAGAGAATGATTCTTGTCTTATCAAAACGGTGGTGCGACCGCGGCGGCCAATAGCAGACGCACGATTACATGTAAATAAAGATCGAAAGCTCGACTCAATGAAACAGCGCTATTGGCACGCTAATAGCCAATTTACTTGCCAACAGACGACCTAAGTAGGTTGATAGAAAGTGGCTATCACTCGGAAGCAAAAACGAAAGTCGTTCCGCTGCCTTCACGCCGCAACTTCCTCGTACTTACCAGATCAGTATAAGTGTAGTGACGATATTAACTATTAAACCTAATATTGTTATGAGATTCGGAGCGAGCCATAGCGGCGTCTTCGACACCAGCCAACTCCACCACGGCTGCAACCATGCGTCCAAAATACTGCTACTCGTACACGAATATTTGTGATCACTGAGTTTCTTTAACTGTGCAGCGTTTAAAATCCTTTCTTTATAGAACTGCATTTTCACTGTCACGACATTAAAACCTTAGATTTACACTGAACGAGTTACACTTAAATTATTGCGGTTAATGTTCGCGATTTTTTAATCAAAGCGAAAATTACGCACGACACTCATCATCACACCATGCGTGGCATAGACACTCTGGTTTTTTTTTGACTGCTGCAAGGTGGCCGCGCTGTAAGTAGCTTTGACATTTCCTCATATCCATAGACCAAACCCGGTGACGTTTCTGATAAAAATGTTGCTAGTCTATAAAATTCTACCCGAATGGCAGGGAATTATCTTATCTCAACGTGATCTCCGGCCAAGAATGATTTTTATTTCCGGCAAGCTTAAGTTTTTATACATGTCAGTGACTAGCACATTATTGTAAAATAAAAGGATTTCAAAAATTCGCTACTAAAGCCGATATTCTTAAATAACTGTGCTATAGTTTTTTTTCTTTTTCTGCAAGCATTTTATCGAACAAATGCACAGATTATTAGGCTCGTGCGATCTACCACAACGCTGTTTTCCTAGGAAAAAACCTTCTGTTCTTATACTGATAATAATATTATTATCTCTCGCTTTGCAATCACTCCCTGCATTCACTCAATCACTCACTCCATTGCTGAGGATTGTGGTCACAGCCTATGCCTTAGAATTTTTCACGATCTGAGTCCATCAAGACCGCCGGTCTTAGACCAGTCCCCGGTTACCCTCTATGCCTCTGTGAATTCGGCTCTCGAAAGTGGTGCTTTATTTCGCCAGACCAAAATGTATCGAAAGTTCAGAAATTAGGTAGAACAATAAAAAAGAGAATTAAACGTAAAGCTTTATTTCAACAATAATTACATTTTTACTACAGTCATATGAATGTTGTTTTATATTTTAAATAAAATATGAGTTCTGATCTTTTAATGATTGAAATTATTTTTCATACAATATTTAGTTTACAATACTTCATAGTACTTGTTGCTTATTTGCTACTTATCTACAAAGTTGTGCGAATTATCTGTTTCAACATCAAAACCAACTATATGTTAATGTTAATTATTACACTACCTATTAACAGAGGCGGAAAAAAACAATAATAAACGTAAAAATCAGGACTGGTAATTTAAAAAGGTGTAAAAAGACACAAATCATGTTTATCATCAATATCAAAACTGATATTGTTAAAGTAGAACGTTGCATCATCATTTGGATAGTTCAATGAAGGATAAGCACAATATTAGCACCTTAGTTATCTAAATAGAATACGATTCTTATTTAATTTGTTCGTTTTGTTGTTTGCTCAACGTTGGTCACAATGTTGCCAATAGCTATCTGCTCTTAGCCTGAATCTTCCTTGCTTCTACTCTCTTTTGCAGTGTCGTAAGAAGGGCTCCAAGTACGTTGTGCCCCGGGAGTCTTTTTCCGAATAGAAGGCGCTTCACAGAGTCGTCATAAGTCAGTAGTGCCACCATGTTCTGTAGCAGGAACCCTTGGCAGTATTCCAGAAGCTGTGTTGCTCCGTAGACCTGAGGAAAAAAATATTTATATAATGTAACATGTTAACTAAAAAAAACTTTATGCGACCATTTTACACAAATGGTCCTAGTCCCAAACTAAGGCTTGTAATATTATGGTGCGCCAGTTTTACAATTTTTTCATTACACCTTTTTGGGGCGATTTTATTTATATCTATCATTGTACCAAAACCGAAATAAATATTACCTTGGCATGAATATAGACAGACACCAGGTTATGCAGGTCGACGGACTTAGCGGCGCGTGCCTCGCAGTGCCTCTGCAGTGGCAGCAGCTGGAAGAAGGACGCCGCGGCCAGCACCTCCAGCACATCCGTCTCCGGGATCTCCAGCCCGGAACACCCGCCCGAGTATAGGTACTTCATTACTTGCTGAGGATAAGGAAACAAATATTATTAAAAAAAACATACTTAAAACCATAATGTTTGAGCAGTGTAAAATCTGTTGGCATATTTTAATATTGAGGAAATAAACTGGCCACCTGATGGAAGTAGTCACCACCGCCCATAAACAGCAGCAATGCCAGGGGCACAGCGAAGTAAACAAACTATTTAAAAGATAAAAGCCCCGATATAATTGTGATCCCTTATTTGAGAGCTTATATCTCTTAGGGCCGTATTAATAAACTTATCTCGGCTGAGATAGCCGTCACAAGATACGTCAAAGTAAACGTCAAACCATAGAACACTGTCATTTTTGACGCATCTCGAGATGAGCATTAGAGTTGAGATTAGTTTATTAATACGGCCCTAACACAGCAAAACCTAACTAAGAAACCACTCGATTGGACCATTTAAAAAAATGGAAAACGCATCGGTTCATTAGTTTAGGAGCTACGATTCCATAGACAGCATAAACTTAAACTTATAACACTCCTCTTTTTGCCGGGGGTTAAAAATGATTTATTAACACTCTCACTTGTAGACCGAGTTACATGAACGTTATGCCACTTGTGTGGCTTTTACGCTTCAGCTGTCACTGCTGTTAAATTTAACAGTGACATTATGCAAAAAAAAGGAATTCATACAAAAGTTAATTATTTTTAACCGCAATAATGTCACTGTCACCTATTTAAATGCATTTTCTTGTAAACACTTTGTAAAACTTTAGTCTTACATTTCTTGTAGTCAAAAGGTATGTTAGCAGGATTACCTCGAATATATGATATCTGATGTCATTGATCTGCACCAGCGGCGGTGCAGCACTTTGAGCCGGCACGGCCTCGCTCGGCGCACGCGCAGGCGCCAGCATCGCTCGCAGTCGCGGGGACTCCGAGACTAGCACGATCTTGTGACCGTAGAATAGGCGGTTTTCCACTCTGTGGGTAATAAATATGAATAGTGAATACTGAACTAAGATTCTAAGATACCTCAGCAGGAGAGTGTTTTTGAGGATACAGCATAGCTACGATAGCTCTTAAAAAGCCCTTCGGGTTTGTACTTCTCCTTAACTTGCTTCTCTCTCTCTGTATAGGCCCTTATAAGAGTCTTATCAAATTTAACCGAACCCGAAAGACTTTTTAAATACTGCACTTCCAAAAGGAATTACTATTTCTAAAAGGATGATCATAGTAATTTTTTAGCACAGAAATCAGAATAATAATAATATAATAATATAATAGAAAAAGGATATTTTTTGCAAGTAGAATAGCATATACTAAAGTAATAGAGAAGAATATATATCCAAATAACATTTCAAACTGACCTAAAGGTGACATCAGCAAGCGACGGATTATTGACGTAGGACGGGTCCACCCGCGCCGGGGCTGGCGCGGCGGCGGGCGGGGGCTCCAACACGGGCGGCACGGGCTCCCAGCCGTAGCACGCACACAGGATGTCGGCCAGCAACAGCACCGTGCCCTCCTTCTGGCCGGCACAACGGTTATTTTACGAACGTTCTTCGTCTAAACTACGTTACTAGAGTACGCCAGCGACTTTCCCACGTTTCCCAATTTCCCCCTCTTTCTTTCTCGTTAGGGGTTCATTTTCAAAACATAATTTCCCTCCAAATTTCAAGTTCCCTTAGGTCCAGCAATTTAGGATGTGAGTTGTTGGTCAGTCAGTAATTCAGTCAGCCAGCCAGTCAGACAGTCGATAAGATTTAAAGTGGAAACACCCATCATAAGCAGTAGTTTTTGGGTAAATATTGGCTTAGAATCCTTTAGATCCCTCCGATATAAAAAAAACTTATCAAACGACACCCTTTTGCTTTCAATCAATACTCTTTATTCCTAAGCTATTACTTAGATCATAATAGCTACATCTCTATTTTAATAAAGTCTCAGTATTATAATCTGATGTCTAGCACTGTTTAAGATGATAGTTTAACCAAGGATTTACATATATAATCTCACGCCTTCGTTCCCAGAGTGGGGTAGGCAGAGCTACAGAATTACAAACATCTCTAAAAACTTGTTGATAATTCTATAACCACAATTTGCACAATTAGGCTAAGATGTTTACCACCGTATTAGTGACAGGTTGCAAGCCCATCGCCTAACAGTACTACAAGCCTTTATTCCCTTAGTCGTCTCTTACGACATCCACGGGAAGACATGAAATGGCACTATTCTAACTCGGCAACCACACGAGGACTTAAACAAAGGATTTAAAGGTTGAAAATTAAAGATAAAAAACAAATACAGTGAGTTAAAACTTTTGTTAAGCATGTTTTAAATGTAATTGCCTGTTATTTTATGTCAGGAGAATTTAACTTATACTGTCGCGAATGATCGCGATATGCATGAAACGTGCTAGTGAATGAACCCCTTTAGTTCGGTAGTAAGTTTTAGACGAAATAATTATGACTGGCAACTCTGGGTGGAGGTGATAATTATAGCTTTGGAGGGAAGAGTAGATGAAAAAAAAGATGGACGACGGTTGAGGTTTGGAATTGTTGTTTGTGACAAGTTTGTGAGGTGAGAGATAATGGTTCTGTACACTGGTAAGTGTTTATAAACTGTAATATTGACGATGTAAAGAGATGGCAAAAGATTGATATTGTTTTGGAGGCTGTGGTTGATCTGTAGGGGTGTGAGGAGGGTCAACAGGGGGCTTCGGGTCCCGCCCTTGGGCTCCGTGCTAGACGACAGGGTCTACTCTAACCCGTAATGAGGGAGAAATTGCTCTCGGACGGGACCCCCTGTAGCGTCGAACGCGGCACCCAAGGAGTTAACGTTAACAGTAAATTCATACGAAGCAGATTCATATTACTATCTCTCTATATTATCATGCATGTGAGTTTGTCGCTCCATTATTACGATAATGTCTTTTGAACCAGAGGCATCAAGAGACATGTATGATTATGGAATACGTGGCGACATATACAGTAATTGTGTTAAGTTCTATGATTATAAATAGTCTTAATTAAACTATGAGCATAAAAAAATACAAATGAAATAGTGCTAATTTACCTTGCTGTACCGTAAAATATTGAACAGCAATGGAAGACACTCGTAAATAAACTGCTTGCTGTAGTGACTGTCATCCGATGGACACACCTACAAAACAATAAAAATATTTTAATGCCAATACATAAGCCTTGATAAAGCCTTGTTGCTGAGAGGCAATGACTACACATAGATACCTACTAGTATCATAAAAAAGAAAGCAGACCTGTAAGAAGTCTTGGAGCAATTGGTCAATGACGTGGTCTAACGCTGCATCGGCGGCGGCCGCAAGTGACAGGGTCCAAGCGTGGAGTGACCATGGAACTCCTAATGCGCGCAGCTCCAATGTTATATCTGTAATACAACACGCATCATAACTGCAACGTTCGTTGGTCTACACCAAGATGTTTATTCAGTAAATAGGCCGCACGGGAACTTTTAAACGTCAAAAATCTACCAGCGCTTCCCAAGAGAAAACCACTGCTGAGAAGAAGCGCCGCAAGAAAGTAAAAAGAAATAATACGAAATCCCAGTATACCACAGCGTGGCAATATAGTGTAGCAATAGCAGCGCAATTACATGCACTCTGATGTGGGCAATAGATACAGGTAATGTTGGTAATTGGTATAATCCATAAAGCAAAAGAATTTACCTAAATGGTCAGTCTCAGCTGCGTAATACATGGCGTCCTGCAACGCCCTCTGCTGCTGCTTCGTGAAAGCCGGCCGGGCTGCGGAGGGCGCTCCTTCCGCAAGCACTTCCTCCAAGGACAGCACTGCTCCTGCGCCTCTGGTCCCTCCTCGGACTGCCGCTCGTAAACAAGCTCGACGGCCGTGCGTGCAGCATACAGCTACCGCACTAAAATGAGATTTAGTTATAATTACAATTAGGTTTCATACGTTAGGTATACACAGCTGCGGGGGCCTAGGAACATTTAGATCATGGTAAAATAGAATATGAGACACACCTGTAACACCCGTATTGAGCAGCAGCACTATAACATAGAGCGTCATTGAGCTGCGTGGACAGGAATGGGTCAGCACCGTGAGACAATAAAAGTTGAACTAGCTCTTGATTACCAGCACCACATGCCACCTGTAAGTTACCAATGCACATAAATAATATAATAGTGACTCTAAGAGTAAAACACCCACAAGAATAGCGGAAATAAGAGTAGACCGCTTTTGTTTCTTATTATTACTTAACTTCTGTGTCAATGTTACTAGCTACGCTGTAATACGAGTGGCTTCGGTACTTAAGTGAATCTAGGATTTGGCTCGTAGACAAATTAAAGTAGCATGGTTACATGTAGGTACGTAAAATTAATAAATGGGGCGCGGAAACATTTCTGTACGGTTTTTGTAAAGATGTTTTATTTTTGAATAATATGCAATTCATGACTGAACTTCAGATGACTACATAATATAATTATACCGAGTGGTACTCGATAAACTGTACATATTGAAAGGGATGAAATTTTAGGTCAATTTTATTATTATTTTAGATATTTATTTAATTTTCTGTACATTAGGTTTTTTATAACAAATATTCAAATATAAAAGTAAAATAACAATACTAATACAAAAAAATAGACATTATAAAAAACCCAACCTACGAGTGCCGCCGGCAGCGGGGTAGGGCTCAAGCTACCGGTGGTTAGGGCTGCAGAGAGAGGAACCTCCTCACAATACGTGCCGTGTCGAGGAGTACTGCCTTCTGTATCTGGCCCTTGATCCAGCCATCTAGCGATATTATTATTTATTTTATCAGGCGGCAGTTGCGAGAACTGATAGATGCATGTATCCAGCTGTTCCTTGATCAAGTGTTCTTTGTACTGCTTATGTGTTGGTCTAGTCGGTTTTTAAACTGATTGACGTTCAGCGCTGAGACTACTTGTTCTGGCAGTTTGTTCTATGCTTTCACTACTCTTTTACATAAGAAGTGTCTGCGAGGATTGTGAGAATTTATCGGTAAAACAATTTAAAAATAATAATTAACCACTGGTTTTTTTTTACAGATTGAGAAACTTTTTAATAAAGTTTGGGTAGTACACTTACTTGTGACGGTGTAACTTTTGATCTAATAGCCCAAAAAAGATAAAACAAAATGCTTAGTATTGACATTATTTAGGTTTATAATAATTGATAACAATATTAGACCAACTAAAAAAAAACTAAGTAACTGCTTTTTTTGTGGAAAATTACTGCAAAAATATCATTTTATTTTCATAAAAACACAATTTTCTCAAAATTTTGCAGATATTTAACAATTTTTTTTTTTAAGTTTTTAGATCTAAAATTAAACGAGGAATAGTAATAAGCAAAAAAAAAAATAGTGAAGTATCTACAAAATTTTGAGAAAATTGTGTTTTTATGAAAACAAAATGACATTTTTGCTGTAAAAAAAAAATTAAAATCTGTAAAAAAAAAGTGGCCAAATTAAAAAAAAAATGTTTTACCAATAAATTAACCTAAAATTTCATCCCTTTCAATATGTACAGTTTATCGAGTACCACCCTGGATGACATTATTGAATTTTGCCCGCAGGTGGAAAACTTGATGAATGATTCTATACCTGTAATGGAGTCATCGTGCATATATCCTCGCCCCGCGCCGGCGCCCCGTCCACTCGTGCTCCAGCTCCGAGAAGTTTCCGTGCGCATTCCACTGCGCCGCCACCGCCTGCGCCGCTACACGCGTACACCAGCGCTGTCCAACCTTAACACAAAAAATAATACTCAAATGGGAAGTACAGTGATTAGGGAAAATGCAGACCAAAGATGGCAACCCTTAAACCGTCACAGATAAGAGAACAAAAAATAAGTGTTCCAAGTATTGTATTGCCATTACAGAATAAAACACATTCAGTGATGACATTTTATTAAAAAAATAGGGACATTAAAGCTAAGGGCTGTAACCAAGGACCGGAATACCCGTTCCTTTGCTTAAGCCGTTCGAACGGCTTACCCGTTCATACGATAACCCAATCGTTTCGGTAACCTCGTGATCGGCTTACCCAACGTAGCCCTAATAAGCCGGGATACCCTAACTATAACCCTTTGGTAAGCGCTTACCGAATGTTGTTGGATTTGATATTTGTTTATTTAAGCGCTTACTGTTCGGGTTACGGTAACCCCTTCGCTCCCTTCTCGCGCGCGTAAGCGGTAAGTCAAATTAACTAAATCGAATGGATTATCCGTTTAATGTGTAATCCGATTAAACCTAACCGAAATGTGCGGGTTTATAAAAATCAGCGCTATAAAAACCCTTTAAAAACCCCGGGTTACAGTAAGCGGGTCCGGTCCCTGATTTAAACACATCTTGAACAAGATGCCCGTCACAAGATACGTCCAAACAAACATCAAGGCATAGAAAGCTGTCATTTTTGACGCATATTGAGACGGGCATTACAGTTGAGATCAGTTTATTAATGCGGCTCTAACTGCCGCACTCAGAGATGTCTATTAAATTTAATGCTTGATTGAAGTTGCTGCCGTCACTTTCTTTGCTTTAGCAATATAATAAGACAACACGTCACTAAACAAGCGTTAAATTTAATTGACGCCTCTGAGTGCGTCAGTAAGACGCTTACCTATGCTTATTTAATGAAAAGAAAAGAAAATAAATGGTTTTTTGGTCTTGGCATTTGCTTCCATCTTATCCTAATTTAGAGTCTAGGTCACTTTAAGTGTAAAATTATAATAATCATCACCAATCATGCCAGCCTAAATACGTTCACTGCTGGTCATAAGCCTTACCCAAGTATCACCACAATTACAGGTCCCTTGCTAGGTACCCGAATTCAACATATTTCAGTGATCTTGACGTGGTTGACAATCTGCCTTGCAACAGGGGTCAACCCTGGATCTCGAATACAGGACGGTATGATTATTTACGATCAAAAGATCGGCCCGTGGGGTGCGATGGAAGAGGCTGTGTAGCAGTTAACTAACGCGGGCTGATGATGATGACATGATGATTATAAGAGACCTTACCTGCAGTAGGGGGTGTGTAAATAGGGGACTGAAGGCCAGGTGTGCCCGGGGAGCGAGGGGACAGTAGGGAAGCGTGCGGCGCCGCCACACCTGGCGTCTCGATGTTCGGGTCGGCGCCGGATTCTAGAAGCATCTAGAGAAACAAACAAAATAAGCATAACCAAAATAGTTTCTGGTGGTTTTATAAGTAGATAGTATTTTTGTAAAAAGCTACTAAGCTAGGAGTTTTTATTAGGTGTATCAGAATGCTGCAACTATTATTTTGTACCTACAATTTACTTCGACATGCCGTATCTCTTGAGGGATGTGACACTGCGCAAAATGAGAATATTGTGCTGCCCGAACGAGATTGTTTAATCATCTATAATACATACTTACCTTTTTGAAGGCATCGCAAGATCGAGGCAATTCATCAACACAACATAAGGGGTCTGCCTCTATCACCCGCGCTAAAATTATTCTACAGACAATTTTTTAGGGTTTCGTAGTCAAACTAAGAACACAAAAAGGGCGCATCTAACATTTTTGTCAAAAATGAGTTAATTATACTGTTACCGTGATCAGCAGAAAAAGAGCCACCTACTGATATTTTTAGTTTTTTCCTAGGCAGGCTAGATTAGAAGTTACCATAAGCAAAAAGGGCGTAACTTCAATCAAGACTTAATTAAAAGGACGCATTTCAGAAACATGTAGGTGTTCTTCATAAAAAAGACATAACTACGTAGAATGCGCCCTTTTGTTTTGTCAAACTTTCAACACTTTAATAAAAGAAAAGACGTAAGGTATAATCCATCATCGTATACTTCAATAAAAGGACGCATCTAAGTACTTGTGCCTTTTCAACTAAGTTTTGTCTTAGACGCATCTAACATGAATACTTTATGAAAAGGGCGCTAGTGACCACTTGCGTATTTTCAACTTAGCCAAAGCTCGATCACGTTATATTGACGCGGACGCATCTACACGTAAAACTAAGTAGAAAAGACGCAAATGACCACTTGCGCCTTTTCAATAGTGTATTTTGCTAATTCACTAAGATGCTCGTGGTATTTGCGTCTGATTTTTATGTAGGCATATTTTATTTTTGCAATAATACTACTAAGTTAGTGTCATTATTTTTTGGGGTATATGTCACCGGTTTTTTTTTAAAGAAATTAAACATTAATATAAATCCGCTTGCAGGTATAATTTAATAAAAATTGAAACATGATAGTATTTTGTACTTTAGTGTTTGCTGGTGAATTTGTACGCATGGAACTGATTTATTGAGTTTTCCTGTAGAAATTATTATATTTACAAGTTAAAAAATTATATTATCCCCGGGACTCAAACTATTTTAATTTCAAATTCATTTCGGTTCGGCTGTTGATCCGTGAAGAAGAAACAAATAAACAATCAAGTTTGCTGATGCGATTTTTCCCGGCGTCGGTTAAAAAACTTAGGAACAGCTAAGTAAAGTAAGCTTTGAGTTAGGACTATCAATAAACATGTCAAAGACCAAGTTTATTTCCAACTGCATCAAACAGAGCATTGAAGTCTTCCCCCAAGCTCTTGAACACAAGTTTAGTTGCAGACGTTTATGATGACGACAGAGTTGGCGGGATGAACAGCAATTGTTTGGAAAAGATTGATCAGTCACCGCTTTGTGAGGAGCAGCATGGGAAGAAAAGGGGAAGTCTTTACCCAATAATAAATAATTCCCAGAGGAACGCTATACTATTTCTCCTTTATCTGAATTCTGATTGTGCATTGAGTTGTAGAATCTATTATTTTTTTTGACCTCAGGACTTTTTTCAAAGAGCTGAACATAAATTAGTAATCTTAAAGATATAGAAACTATGTTTTTAACAAGGAAATAACCACATTGAGACGCATTGCTTGAATAAAGTACTCCACTAATATTTGTGGTTTATAAATATTTCAAGGTTCTCATTCCAATCTTCCTAGGACCATATCGGTTTACATCGAATAGTTTGATTAAGCCTTATTTTGACAGTTAAGATAGCATAAAAAAATACAAAACAAAGCAATGCGGAAGCGATAAAAATAGTATAGCTTGGAGCAGGGTGACCTGAGAAACCCCCTAACACGGTAAAAGCACTCACTTCCTTGTCAAAATATAGAAGGACTGGTATGATTAGAGCCCTGTAAACGCCAATTTTAGTCACGAGCTTAAGATCATGGGACCTCCAGACATGATCAGTGAGCCGTCCGAAATTTGCTGCGGCGTTGGTTATGCGCGATGGTATCTCCGAAGCTAAGGTGTTGTCGTACCTGATATTACTACCCAAATACTTAAAATGCGACACCTCCTCTAGTGGTCTCCCATCTAGGTTTAGCGTTCTTTTATCAACTTCGCAACCCCGGGGCGGCTTTTTAAGAACTTGGGTCTTGGTGACGCTGATAACCAAGCCGAATTTCTGACAGGACAGAAGAAGTGCGTCGACATAGCTTTGGAGATGTAACATACTATCGGACATGAGGCATACATCGTCAGCGTAAAGTATCTCCAATATAGAGCACTTTTGTATTTTCGATTTCGCCCTGAATCTTGACACGTCAAACACACCTTTACCAGACCAAAAATTGAGCTGGATTTGATTGCTGCAAAATTGCAGTGCGTCTCTCATCACTACTGCGAAGTAAATGGCAAAGAGCGTAGGCGCCATCACGCAACCCTGTTTACACCGCTTGTGACACGGATCTCCTCAGAAAGCTCGTTTTCATGTTGAACCTGCGCTATCATGCCAACATGAAATTGGCGTATGAGGTTGACGAGCTTCTTTGGGTATCCAGACTTTTGGAGCACAATCCAGAGAGCCTCGCGAGGAATTCTATCAAACGCTTTCTCCAGATCGACAAAGCACATGTAGAGCGGCCGTTGATGTTCAAGGCTCTTTTCCTGCAGTTGCCTTACTACACTGATCGCGTCAATAGTGCCCCACTAGGACGAAAGCCGCACTGGCTCTCTGGTAGATACTTCTCAGCTAAGTCACTAAGACGGGCGTTAATAATGTGCGCGAGGACCTTGCCGGCGCTAGCAAGGAGCGATATACCACGGTAAGAGCTGCAATCGGAGACATCTCCCTTCCCTTTGTACAGTTTACAAATCACCGCATCTCGCCAGCCTTGTGGAACTTTTTCACTAACCCACACTCTTAGAACCAGGTGGTACAGCGCTTGTATGCCCTAATGCCCTTTCCACTATATTTATACACTTCAGCAGGAAGCTGGTCTATACCGGGTGTCCTTGAGTTCTTGAGACGCTTGACTGCTTTTACAAACTCATCAAAAGATGGAGGATCGTCTAATGATTGGCAAACTGGCAATTCCTCAAGAGAGCTCACATACGACAGATCGGGGCCGGCCGCGTCAGGATTCAGAACATCGTTAAAATGTTCAGCCCAACGCATCAGTAGGTCAGCTTTATTCGTAACTCGGTGTTATTTGTCCCTCGAGTACACGGGTGTAGTTTTCCTTACGCGGTGACCGAAAGACGCCCGTATGCCCTCAAAGAATCCACCAGTCTGATGAGTGTCAGCATAGTGCTGCAATTCAGCAGCGATGCCGAACAGTTAAAAAGTCGATGTTTTAAATGTCGAAAGTATTTGTTGGGTATGTTTTTGAATATCGAGTTACAAGAATTAAAGTTAGTTATTCTAAACGTTCGGTTTTTTGCGTTGTGTGCCTTTTAGACATAGGCATGGCATAATTATTGTAGATATTTGGATCGTTCGTTATTCATGTTCAATATTTTAACATCGCTGTTTTAATTTAATATGTATTTTATCCGTACCTACATATCTATCGATAGGTAAAAGATCCTACTATGTGTGATATTAATTAATTGTATTGTTTCAGATTTCCAAAAGCCTCGCCAGTCAGGGAAGAATGGCTAAAATTTGTTTGGTGCGGTCTGCGTGATTGGAATGGGACACCCCGAAAAAGTCACAGAATATGTTCGAAACATTTTTCAGCAGACTCATTTATTATGAAGGCTGATGATTCTGATGAACGACTTCAAACTGAAATGGTTCGTCGTGGTTTCATAAGTTGCAATGCAATCCGGCATCAAAAAAGGGTCACAAACTGTCTTCCAATTACTTTTTGTAAGGCTCATCATTATTAAAGATATACGTTTTATTTTCAATTAAAAACTGTAAAATGTTAATTTCTCAGTTTACTTTCCGAAATACAGTCAATAATCAATTGGAAATCAATCATAATTATTATTGAAAACACTGTATGTCTTTTAATAGGTTAACCTAATTTATCGACAAACCGCACATCACTGACTGCAAACTTACGCACACTAACACACACGAACACACCTAAAAAGTGGTACACTTTTGAAATTAAATCGAAAGCGTTCATATATAGACGACTCTTTTTAACGAAGGGCATTTGTAACAGGTGCGAAGAGTACTATTAGCCGTTTTTATACTCCCTCTATGTTTTACTACCTCTATGTTTTTGGGAGTATACTAACTGATTTTTATTTATAGAAATATTCACGGTATGTTTCTCAGTTGGCCACACTTTCTCCTAGCAGTAATCAGTCCAGTAAAAAGTTCTTTGACTAATGACAGGACAAAATGATTGACAAATCTCACCACAGAAATATTGTACACCAAAATCTACAAACATCAAAGGAAAGAAGATGAAAAAACTACAATGAAACTAAAAAAAATACCTGAACTTGGGCAGAATGGATATGGATGACTTTAACTGCATCGAAAGATGTGAATGTCATCAAAAAGAAAAACCAAGACTCAGACAAAAATCTACCGCTACCAGTACCGATAAAAAGAAATTAACATGCAAATGTGAAGAAAAAGAAGAAAATCATCCGCCCAAAAAAAAACCAATACCTAAAAAGCATTACTGCGGAATCGGTAATACTACAATTTCTTTTGATTTGACGACATAGTCTTTTTATCACACTACATTAACTTCACTCGTAACATACAAACTAACTAACAATCTGAGATTAGTTAATAGCACGTAGAATGATAGTTTCATACAGCGGACGCGTGAAACTTGAAGCTACAAACAGAAGCATAGGGTAAATCCGGGATAGACGCCGCAAAGGGATAGGCGCCTATTTTTCAAAAACCTAACTTCCCAAAATCACAGCAAAGAAATAATAGTCTAAATAAGGAATGCAAGGGCCACACACCTCAGCCCCCGCAGGCCGTCGCGAGGAAAAGACGTGTTTCGCTTGTGTGTGTGAAAATCTCCGTGATGAGCGCAAAAAGTGCCTCAAATTTTCAAACGGAAGTATTTGCAGTTTCATAAAAGATAAAAGATGTTTATTCAGGAAGTAGGCCGCACGGGCACTTTTACACGTCAAAAATCTACCATAACTTTATAATGAGTAATAACTTCTGTTTTGTTTTTATTATATCAATATACTGGTTCATTAAATGTACAACTATGTAATAATTATCGCTCTTTTGTATTTGGTTTACATAAATAGAAAAAGGCACCGTTCCATATCAAAAAGGATAGTCGCCGGGGTATACGTGCCCTTGGGGCATCTATCCCCCCATACTCCTATATAAATAATCGAAGCATATATGTTTTTAGCGTATATTGTTTTTTTCCAAAGGGCAACTATCCTCTTTAGAATTTTCATGGTGGGGCATCTATCCATATAGGTAGGGATCTATCCTAAAAAAAAGGGTCCTGCGAAAACTCAATTTGTACACAATCAGTAATTATTAGGTCAACAAAAACAAGCCGTAATGTAAGATTAAAGACTAAACTAGCTATATCGAAAGGAAATATTCATGGGAAATTGATAGTTTTGAAATTAGGAGGCCTTTTCAAAAAGTGTGGAGTCTATCCCGGATTTACTCTACAGGCGTGATATTCTCGTACGACACGCACACAAGTGTACATTGGGTTACGTATCAGAACGCCTAAAATTAATAAGCCTAATGTATCATAATATCTAAACGACTCGCCCAACGAAAAGTTTACGGTTTCAGAATTAAAACTATTTATTAGATATTTTGAACTTTTAGGGATTATGATACATACAAATATATTAAATCACGCCTGTTTACGAGAGGGGTGGGCAGAGACCCCTTCTTTCCACCTGCTGCGATCCTGACATATCCCTTTCGCTTCTTCCACATTCATACATCGAGTCATGCATGCATGTCGGTTTCGGATACTTACATAAGATCGGCTCTTTTCCAGTATTTCTCAGATTTGATTCAAAACATTAGTATTTCTCGGATTATCATACATTAGGCTTATTCATTTAAGGCGTTCTGATACGAAACCCAAAAAATATGTAGTACTGAGCAGACCAAAATGTGCTCTGCTTTGAGTGACATCACATTGGTGCGTGGACTGGGTTTATGTGTTATTATTACTATAAACTAACTATGTACCTATAATAAAACCTTGAAAATAATTATCGGATTTATTTGAAGCGCTGCATACAAGCTATCTGATGACAATACAATTATATGGCACCATCCAGCTAGACGATGGTGGAGACGGAAGGTGGTCATATCAAATACTCAACGGCTCATACTAGCTAGTTAGATCCGTTCAGTTTAAACTCATTTCACTGGTCCTTTGTTAGTAAGTTACTGGGTACACTTCATAATCTCGAAATATTTTTTTCACCGAAATTGATGAACACTCCAATTCCAATTTTGAAATCTCCGAATCATCACTATTCCGAATTTTAGTTTCACGAAGCATCACAATCACAATTTTTCAAATTCCGAATAATCATATTTCCGACTTATTAAAAACCGACAAAATGGAAAAATGAATTTTGTAATTCTAAATACTACTATTCCGAAACCCGAATATTCATATTCTGAAGTTTTTGCAGCCCGATTTTTTTTATTTCAAATAAGCGCCTGATCAAATATTGTATAACCTTGTATAATGTTTAACATGCACAATGCTAAAAAACTGTAAGAAATGTCCAACAAAGTTGACGGTCGCTTCGCGCCTTGATGCAACTCTAACCTAACCTAACTTATCAAGCCGAGATTGACCTAATTTAGTAATGTAGGTACTCCAATTTCACCTAACTTTTGTTCAAGTAGAATACAATTCAAGTGGTTGGTTTCATAATTCCAAATTTAACATTACCGATCTGGTTTATGAATTTTCGGAATTCAAATCTTCAGAATTATAATTTTCGTAAAAAAAACGGAATTGTCATCATTCGTAAATATAATATTCGGAAAAACGTTTTTCGTGATTTTTATAGTTGGTAATATAAAATTTGAGATTTTTGATAACTCGGCCTCGCCGTGAATAGTAATACCCTGTGCGGCTCATAGTCGAACTTCAAATTGTAATACCTTCTATCGAATTTCATAAAGATGGGGTCAAGAATGCATACTCAAGTTTTCATCAAACAAACATGCATTGCCGTCCCACTTGGTCGAATATATTTTATTGAAACAATGGAGAGAGCCGTGTTCTGTGGAGTTGTGCTGCCGTGTAAACCTGACAAGTTCCAGGAAACGAAAGGGGCAGATACGTTTCCTATAGTTTCCCTTGCCATGTCTCGAACTTGGTACCTAGGTTTAAAGAACTATCTCACGGTAATACCAGTTTTTAGGGTTCCGTACCAAAATGGTAAAAAAGGAACCGTTATGGTGAGACTTCGTTGTCTGTCTGTCTGTCTGTATGTCACAGCAGGTTTTCTCAGCAACTACAAATGCTATCCACTTGAAATTTGGCATAGTAGTACAACTCGCTTGCCCGCATCTGTTTTTAGTATAAAAAATATGAAATTAATTATGTAAATAATTTAAAAGGGGTCTAGAATGGGGGGTTGAAAAATGAAAGTGGTTTGATTATAGCAAATAGGGTGTCGTATGAAAGGGCTCAATCTGCACATTTTAAAACATTTTTTTTTTAATTTTCTGTCATTTTTGATTTATAGCGAAAAATGTACAAAAAATGACCGTACCGGCCTTTTCTCTGAAGTTACTTATATTTAATTATATAGACATTTACTTATATTTTATGGAAGAATAACATGAAGTATTCATTATTTACAGTTTTTGAGAAATAACTAAAAAACTTTGAAAATCTGTATTAATATTTAGACTAGTCAAAATGGACCTAATTGCATAGAATATAAAGATCATAACAAAATGAGTGTTTTCTTTTCCGGTTGCCAAGCATATTATCTTAAATACGGAACCCGAACTCGCACTTGACCGGTTTTTTTTACAAAAATCACTTACGGCTACTATCTGATCGTCGCCAGCCAACGCTGCCTTCATCAGAACAGTAAGTCCCGCAGCATCTGTAGCGTCCAATCCCGTCGAAGGTAGCAGAGTCTTCACTCCAACCACCAGGTCTGGTCTGCCACTGAGGAGTGCCCGCTGCGCCAGGCCTAGCGCAGCCCGGCTGAGCTCGTCAGGTGTCCTAGCACAGCGGGACCAGGCTGGTTCGATGGCTTCTTCTAGGCTAGAGGATAAATAGATAATTACTTTGGCAATGAGTATCGCCAAAGGAACTACTTCTGCGTTGCCGATTTTGAAGGAATTTTAATTTTTAACACGTTCACGGACACAGCACCATCCTCGAAATTGCGTGACATGGCACAAATAAATCTCATACAACATTTTCTACGGCCATGGACGAACTACCACATTTAACGTTTGTCAATTGTGCCACTTTATGACGGAAAATATATGTATGCAATTTCGTACAATAAAAATCTTACCTAATGTGGCAGCTCGTCCACAGCCGCAGCCGTTACGTTCACAGCCGTGATGTGCCACAACACGCGTCGTTCCCCTTTTAGAGTAGTGCTGAGGTTGAGGTTTCTCTAGAGCTTTTTTGCTGTGACACTGGCGGCTTGTGTTAAAACCAAAAACGGCACAGAATCCGCGTTTCCTATAAATGCTATGGGGAATAGCCGGCCGTGGACGAAGTTCCGTTTTTGGTGTAATTACAAACACCGGCCACAGCCGTAGTGCCATAGGGTCTCAGTTTACGTCTCTCGACGTACTGTCCGTGAACGTGTTGAAACCTCACTATACCGCACCACAAAATTTATTACAAAATTTTATTGTATGCGCCAGAAACACTAAATGAAACGTATATGAGCGCAATGAAAAAAGCAAGGCAAAAAAAAACAACCTTCTGATTTGGCATCTTAGTTTAACAGTAACTTAATTTTCATTGTGATTTTGCACAGTAACTATATAGTCGAACTAAAATATAACAAAGCGGAAGTAGTTATTTCGAACAAGCATACCTACCCATCAATCATTCCATGGGTTTTCAAAAAAGCCTGTTAAAGGTTGTAGGCTTCATTTCATAGAAATGGAATCAAAAGTCTAGAAACATTACTTAGAATTCAATGTCAGTGGACAAGCAATAAGGCCAATAAGACTTTGCACATCCCTCCTTCAATACTTATATTTTAAAGGTACGCTGTGGGTTTGTTGGTTACTCCTTCCAACGGAAAAATGAACCGACGTGAATTTGGTAGAGAGTTAGTCCGAACCGTCTGAAATGCGAAAAATGATGTGAAAAAAATCCTAGTGTATATTTATTCCAAAATATTACATAGTTTCTGCAGGAATAGTGATTAACGACTGTTACGCGGACACACGGTTATTTTAAAAGTTCAACTTACGTAACAGGTCTCGGCGGGCAGTCAGCATGTGGCAGCAGCAGCCGTGCCGCCTGGATGACGTCATCACCGTCGGGCACGGCGGGCGGCGGACGCAGCGCCGCGTGCGCGCGCACCACGCGCACCCACTCGCCCAGCGGCGGGAGGGCGCCCGCGCCGCGCTCGCCCCACAGGCCGTTGGAGCAGCTGACTGAGGACACTGTGTTGGAGTTGTGCTCCAACTGGAAGAATAAAAAGTATATTAGAATTATTTTTACACTTTGGGGCAGTATGTAACCTACAACTTTGTCCCTTTCACAACTTTGGTATTAGCGCTCATCAAGCTCAAGCACGTTATAAAAATTAAGGTATACCACTACTCCGGAACCCTTCAACCTCTTTATTATCATCAAGTCTACCACAGACTCCAACTGTAAGATTTATAGAACAATAGTAAACTAGTAAGACTCCTAGACAGGACTAAGAAATGGTTCCCAGGAAAATAAAAACAATTTCAACTGCCTACTTTTTTTGCAATCTTTCTTATCACTTGATAAACAGTTGCAGACACACCTGTGAACACCTCATGAAGTAGTACAGCGCCCGCTCCGCCGCCGGCGACAGTGGGGCATGTCTGGGAGCCACGCGGCGCAGCACAGCCCTCAGCTCGGCAGCGGAACCGGCACACGTCGTCAGCAGCACCGAGGCTCCCGAGGCACCTGAGCCGTTGGAGCTGCCGTTGGATCCGGCTGACGTGCCAGAGCCACCTAATAACAATTAAGACGAGATTAAAGACATGATTCAAAATTGACATTAGCATTTTTTATGGCCACATGGGGGGTTATTATATATATTATAACTATACAGCTCATTTTAATGTGAGCATAAAGGACAGAGCTATAGCAGTTATATAGCTGTGTCCTTTTCTCCCAGAGTAAATTAAACTGCATAGCTATGTCATAATAAATAATCCCCTGAAGGTAAGTGCCAATTGTTTTCTAAAGCTCAATAGACTTTGCAATCTCAAGAGAGCGAACCCGAAACTGCAATCTCTTGACTACAAGTTCATTGCCAATCCTGAGGACTAAGCAGGAATGCCCCTAATCTAGGTTATTTAACCGATTATCTTATCCCCATGCTGAAACTCATAGGCGCTGGACACATGTCCACGGCACGGCGTCGTTAACGTGAAACGGTGCGGCGCCGTAGAAAGGCACGTTGCCGCGACGTACACGGTGCCGTCGTTCATTATAAAGTGCAATATTAAGCCCAATGTCTTGCGCGTAGAGTTTAAAGTAGTTGAAGCCGTTGTCACACGGCACCGTGTATTTGTACGACGCGGCAACGTGCCTTTCTACGGCGCCGCGCCGTTTCACGTTAACGACGCCGTGCCGTGGACATGTGTCCAGGCCCATACTGTTGACTTTATGGCGGTAGTGATCTGAAAATATTCTCAAGAACCGATAAAGTGATGTTATTCACTTAGGCAATATGTTTTTGCACTGAAAAACTTCTACCTTAAATAACTATTAGATATATTAAAATCCCCGATATAATAGTGAACTAGCGAAGAGAAACCTTGCTACGAACCACAGCTAAAAAACCTGTATTCAAATGAAAAAACCGCATCCAATTCAGTTCTCCCGTTTAAGAGCTATGGTGCCCCAGACAGATACACACATACATACATACACATAATTAGCGGTCAAACTTATAACACCCCTCTTTTTGCGACAGGGGGTTAATAATAAATAAATAAAAAGAGGAGTGGTAAAAGTTTATAACGTGTGTCTCTATGTCCATGTATCTGAGTGTCTGTTTGTGGCACCGTAGGGTGACGACACCAATAATGGACACTTTTAGTTGACAGGCATCAGTAATGGACACTTTACTCTTAATTCAAATTTCATATGGTCCAAAATTTATTGTTATATTTTGAAAAAAATAATATTATATATAATTCATATTAATAAAATATTTATATATTGAAATAATAATATTAAATATTATATGAAAATATAATATTTAATATAATATCTCATGAAAATTGGTTGGGCCGTTTAAGAGATATCTAGTTATATCGGGGGCTTTTAACCACCTAAAAGCTCAATATCTCAAAAACGGCTGAACCGATTTTGATAAAACATGTCTAAGAACCACCGCTAAAAAAACTGCTTTCAAATAAAAATAACCGCATCCAAATCGGTTCATCCGTTTAAGAGCTACTGTGCCACAGTCAGACACACACACACACACACGCACACACACACACACACACACACACGTCAATCATAAAACACCTCTCTTTTTTCGTCGGGGGTTAAAAACAAAATCTTACCAGAACCATTAGTGGTGATACCAGAATCATGACTGAGTCCCAACTGCCTGTGTTCTGGCCGCGATGGGCTTGATGAAGATCCAGAACCCATTGAGCTCATGGATTCCCACCGGGAGAGGGACAACGCTCCTGAAATTTTAAATCATGTTCAAATTAGTACCTGGAGACTTCTTTTGATTTTTCTGCCAGCTCATATATTGTGTCCTTTTTACCTGAAGCTACCCGCCCGGCGTTCAGGTGACTATACGGCTGAAGTAGTCCCCAAAGATCAGCACAGTTGGCAACGGCGTGGTCGATGACGGCAGGAGTCACCGGAGCTGTGGTGGCACTGCTGCCAGCTATTAGGGCTATCTCCTCCAGAAGAGTTTCCATGCCGGCACAGAGATAGATAGCTGCGTATCTGCAAGAAGATCATTGGTTTATATTTGCCAACTGACTACAATGACGAATTCATGCAGCAGCTAAAGTAGTTATTTTGGTGTTTATCATCTTCGCCGAGAAACGAAACCTTCATCAGATTCCCAGGCGACCATTCTGAAGGCCTACACTAGTTATACGCAACGAAGTCAACTAATTCTTCGGCTCCATTAGATGTCTATTTTTGAGTACTGATCGGGCATTCATTTAAAAAGGGAGATTGAAATTTTACTCATATTAAACATTAGATAGGTAAATAAATAGTTAATGATGGATCGGCAGAAACCTTTTATCGCTTTATTTTACCAGGTGACCTTAAAAAGACATCTTACTCATGAACGAAGGAAGCCACGCGAACGTCCAGCATCCACCGCTGGAACCGGCCAGGGGCGAGGCTGGTGCGCGCGCGCGCCGCGGAGCCGAGCCGGCGTGCCGCGCTGCCTGAGGTCGCGTACATCGTCGCTGCTCGCTGGCAACCCTGAGGATACCACCGGTTTAGACAAGTTTAGATCTATCTATATGGTAAGCTTGGAGAGTAACATCGACCACTACCACATTTCATTTTACAAATCGATTGTCGCTCTTGCTTATTAAGTAAGAAGGTACCTAATAAGCCTCCATAATCATTTGTTTTACAGATACATAGTTCGTCATTAATCTTCTTTTTCTGATTTAATTAATAGCTTTTGTTTGATTGAGTAACAAAATTATTCAAAGCGAAATTGGGAAATGAGTAGATGACTTTTTAAACATAAGAATGAAGGAAGGAAGGAAGATGAATGACCTTCCTAGTTGTAGGTTTGAATATCAGTTAAAGTCGTGAGGAGTCTGTGAAACTTAACTTTGTACTAATGTTGATTATTAAAGTTGACGTTTTATACCTTTATGCAAGCATCAGCCAGCGGCGTGCTGAGAACAATTCTGAAAGCGCCGGCCACTTCGTGTTTGGAGCAAAACCCGAAGTTCTGTGACAGACGTTGAGCTTCTCGAGATATTCGCACCAAGGCCCTGAAAAAACATTAAGTCCGTTAGATCCCTTGCTACTTAAATGTTGTCAAAGGTATTATTAATTCAAGAAAACTTAGATAAAAAGTTGTTTTACTGTCGAAAACGGCTAAATAGCGTCATCATCACGAGTAATATTAGTTTCTTACCTTTGTAGAAGATAGGCGAGCCTCTGAGGGGCGTCGGGCGCGAGCCTAGGTGCTAACTCCCGGCACCGCCCGGTTTGCAGCGCGCGACTGACTTCACTCGCTGTCCAGGGTACGCACCGCAGTTCTACCAGCCTGTGAGAAGAAGAAAGTATAAGTTATAGAACTCATAAATCTCAAAAAAAAATATTATACAGTACAACAACTTGATTATCAAAAAAGCTAAAATAAAAATAAACAACATTTTCGCATTCAATTTTTGATATATTGTTGAGACAATGAGTCTTTGCGTAAAATGGCTTTGACAGAGTTCCGTACAGACGTACGTCACAAAATTAGGCTTTCCATTTGGCTGCGGAACTGTAATAAACCGTTCAAGTGTGAGTCACCTTCTCTACCAGTCAACCACATGGTTATATTTGAAACCTTAGTAACTTTATTTTGCGGGAGTACATTTTTCTCTATTGCTAATTTAATTTCCAATAGCTACCTATTATGCGAGTCCACCCAAACGAACTCGTCGGCGCTGGTGACGTTAGTGCACACGGTGTCCAGGGACGGCTGCCGCACTAATGGAGCTCGGCGTCGCCGGGCTTCGGCCGCGCTGCCGTTGTCTGGAATATTTAGCGTTGCATTATTTTCGAACTATACGTAAATACTGCTACGTGGTTAAGATTAAAAAGCAAGCATCAGCCGGCATTCATTTTTTAGGACGAGGTTACAACGCTGCGGAGCATCATTATAACTTTGTTACAAGACACATCGATACGTTATGCCACCATATGGATTGAGGCACGTCACTGATATTTGCCTTACGATGCATTGTCGTTAGGTCCTTGACGATGGTTAATCAATTTTCTTCCCCTTGTTTAACTTGATTGTCATCGGCAGGTGGTCTGTCTACCGATCGTTTTGTAGCCACCCTTCCGTTGTCGCTACTGCCACCGCCACTGGAGGAGCCGCTGGTTGCATCAATTATTGGCCACTTCCTTATGAGACCATTCTAGTAACGGTAGGACCCTGTGAAGAGTCCTTACAGATCTCTAATGCTATCACCATCTTATCGTTTAACTTACCGCCAAGCAACTTACCATCACGAGGCATGGGGCTCACTTCAATGGGCGCCATTTCCATGCCATGCTAATCGTATCAATAGCATCCCCGTCGTTTAGCGTAGCAGTTATCATCCACCCATCAGGCAGATTCTCCTGGTTCGTTCTGAAGCATACCTTGGGCGCCATTATTGCTGCCGCCGCCGCCACTGGAGGCGCCGCTGGTGGCAGTGCTGCTGCTGTCTCTAGACCGAAGCGTCAGCTGTTTGATCGCCGACCTGATGTCCTCAAGCCCTCCGCCTCCTGGCCAGGGTGACTGTAACTGGGAAAACATATCCGTTTTATAGATAGAGTCGAAAGAAGCATGTACACCATAATGACTTCCTCGCTAGCAAAAAATCATATCTGTGCCTTCCTACGTAAAGTATTTGGCTAAATTCGGATTAATTACAGATTCAACATTGTAAATAGTACGGACAACCTGGCAACTACTCGTACGTAACAAAATGTGTGCATTTTTTAAAATCTGAAATGAATTTCCTGCTTGTCGCGCCGCATAACATGCTGTGTCTCCATAAATATACCTACCCCGAAGGCTAGACAAGACTGCTACATTTTGGGAACGGTCGGTGACATCTTACTAGTTTCTGTGTTGTTTTAATCAAAAGAGTACTTACTTTGTTATGCGGCCTGTGCTTCGCGCGCACGTGCGGGGGCTGCCGGGTCCGGCGGGGCTCCTCGCGGCCCGCCTCGCCGGCGCCGCCGCTGTCCGACATGGAGGCGTGCCCGGAAGACCTGTTCTCGTCAGAGCTGCTGTTGCACTCGCGGACGCCATTCTGGAAGTCAAGGGCTTTTGTTAGAAAATTATCCTCATGTAAGAAATATTGAGAATTGAAATATGAACACCGAGTTTGAATTAAGAACCAACACGAACGTTACGAATTATAAGTATTTTCAGAGCTGATAACCCTTTAAGGCTCAACCAATTTTCATGTCAGTTGATGATAAGATATCAACACTGGCAATTAACAGCATATTCGCAATACCACAGGTATCAACTGCTTTCGGGAATGAGAAAGAAAGTAAAAGGGAATGGATAGGGAGAGGGAAGGGAAGGGATGAAGAATAAAACCCAATAGCGATAGAACTATTCGTACTTCACGCCAACGATCGGTGAAGAGGTCCACACCACACTAGAATTGGTAGTAGTTAAACTGACCTCTTTTGCGACTGTTGCTAAAACATTTACAGTTTTTACTGTATTCGAATAATGCAACTGAACATAAGCGCAACCAATCATAACAAACGACCAGTCATCGCCATTAGGTTAGGCAAGTATTATGAAACGACACATCAGAATGTTCGCCAGCTGCATCGAAGATGGCTGCTATTGTCGCGGACTTTCGCTTTCAGAGAACTTTTAATGCTTCCCACCGATTACGCTTTTCCCTATCAAGAGATCGTGGGACTTCGTTTAAAACAATGCTTGTTTATTTTTTTAGCGGTAACACTTTCCCTGTTACGTTGGGAGTGGTAATTGCAGTAATTATTACGAGTCGGAGTAGACTAATTAACATGGCGGAGAATTTGATGAATGCTAACGGATTAAGGCTTAACTACCTTCTAATCAAAGCCTCGCAAGTCAGAATTATATGGACTTCGAGGGTGCTTCCGTTTAAGCGAGGAGAATCGATAATGTCCAATCCCATCTAATATTATCATTGCAAAATTGTGTTTATTTCTTTTGAATGGCTACAGAGATAGTTTATGGTCAAAAGCTGCCACGAATGGAATTAATGAGTGAACGAACGTATACAAGTGTGTAAAATAATAACAGTTTTTCGGTTTGAAATTCGAAAATCGGTTCAAAGGACGGCACTCACACACTGATAGGTGACATTACTCTCGTTCAATACATTCGTGCCAGCTCTTGTGAATCGACCTGTACATGCAAAACTTTTGTTCAGGTAAATGCAACCGTCTTCTAGGGAATATAGCTGAAATACACATCGTCACACATGTAGTTTTTTAAACGTAATTGGTCACTTCCGCTTCTCTCTGTTCCGCTTCGCTTGAGTGGAAACGTATGCTAATTATTTAAGTTGATTTTACTCGTTACTTATCATTGTACTGTACACCTTTATTATATCTCGATTAAGAAGTGGCGGGATTCTCGTTACCACTGTCTCATTTTCTAGAATGGGAAAATTTGCGACGGGTAAAAATGGGTTAAAGAATGAACACAACTGTAAAAGCTTAATTCAGGAAAAACGCAAATAGAAATTCTGCCATTAATAAGTGACGGCTTTAGGAAACTGATCTAACAAAACCAAGTATCAACTGGAAATTTGTAGCCTAGACTATCTGCAAACACTGCTAATGTTTCCGTTGTATATGTATGGAGTTCACATAAGCGATTGACGTCATACATCAGATTACGTATTTATTTTCGTTTTTCGAAAATCGCTAGTGTTATTCATCTTTACTAGGCCCCTGAATTCAAAATAAAATCATTTTTTTCATTACATTTAGACACTACTCATTCCCTACATCTACATGAGAAAATTTCTATGGATAAATAGACTTCTAAAGAATTCACGCAACGTCTAAAATAAATCGAGACGTAAATTTGGGGTTCGCTATTATCGAATCACGTAAAGCGTTAACCCAAAAACGTTTTCTCCTCATAAAGTTACAGTATATTTAACCGCAGTAGCGTAACTCCTGTGGTTTCGCACATCAGCAGCTCGTCTGATCTGCGTCGTTAGATACTGCGGTCTCGTTGAAATCAGCTCTTGTTTGTTTTGCGTGCCATAAATCGAGTTTAAATGGGTTCATATAGTTGATAACTGTTATGTAAGATGGAAAAGGCCGAAGTGGTTTAGTAATCTGATGTCATTAAACTAGACGGTACTGGGACTGGCTGTTATGAAATGTATACACGTATGCATATCTTTTTGGAATTCTAAGTAACAAATAATTTTAGAAGTCTTCAAGAATTTATTGATTTGAGATCCTAGATAATGCTGAATGTGTTTAGCGTTTGCAACAATTGTAGGTAACTCTGTGGCTTGAGCGGTGGAGAGAAATGCTTAGAAATCGTGTAGTCGCTGCCGTTGCATGGCCCACAGTCGTGGCCAAGCTGTAAGCGGCGTATGTCACAAGTGCCAGAGCCGTGGCTAAACGAGTTCTTAGCGCCTAAAGTTAATTAATAGAGGGGCTACGTGTTGTCGAAAAATTCTATTCCAACAGTTCAACAGTAGGTTGGATTCCGTAGCAGCAGTTTGAAAAATGTTAATGAGTGGACTACAAAAAGGTTACGAAACTTTGCTCTAGGTTAGGAGTCAAGTTGTGGGCAGCACTGGTGCATATACATTTGAAAGTCTCAGAGCTGCCCAAATGCGCCGAGGTACACCACCGAGGGGGTTTAGTGGGTATCATGCAGTGGCTGATTCAACACAACCCGTATTCTCCCCCAACGAAGTCGTACATCTTGAGAAGATTTTCTCCTCGAAAAAAAAAGAGTGATGATTGACGTAATGCATTTACAATCCCGGCGAGCAAGGTGGGATCCATCAGAATCCACATTGTTAAGTACAGCGTTAATCGTTGAAACTGATTACTAGGTATCGGTTAAAGCTAGAGCTCTAAAAGTTTAATTACTAGAACATAGTACTATTTCTCTAAGGGGCTATTCCCAGCAGTAATAGCCTGTATGCGTAGCCCGAGCATGCTTAAGATCGTATTAACACATTGATCATAGCTAAGATGCTCGTGTCAAGACATTGACATTTCAAAGTAAACGCCAATTGATACTCTGTCATTTCTGAGGTATCCTGAGACGGGTATTTTAACTAAGGATTTACATTGCATTTTATTCTACTTTAATATTATAAAAATGTGAGAGTGGCTGCTGCTGGACGGATTTGGATGAAATTTCAAATGGAGATAGCTTATACCTTGGATTATCACATAGACTTATTTTATACGGGAATAGCCTTATTTAAATATGCTTGAAGTCGTCAATGTCATTAGAGATGTCAAGTCATTTGTAACTTTTAAGAAACTCTAGCTTATGGCCTGTTGTTTGATCGGTATTTAAACTAACTAAGTACCGATTTCACCATACGATGTTAAATTTAATCAATGTTAATCGACTGTTAGTTCATACATTTTGACAGCTGTTAACGCTCTCATCGTCTGTTAAGTGGTTAACATCGTTTGGTGAAATTGGTACTTATGATCAAAAAACGTTACTAATGGTTAATATCTCAAGGAAATGTGTCAAATTTTCGATTCCTTTTTCGAATTTTAACAATTAGTTGAGTTAACTACTGATCAAACAACGAGCCCTTATTGTTGTAGAAAGTCAGATTGAATTTGGACCTAATTTAAGTTCTTGACTGTACCTGGGTACGTATTTTCAATTGAATAAATAATATTGTCATCTAAGAATATGTGGACTGTTCTTAAGTGAGACGCGAGTTCAGGAGTTTTGAGACACGAAAAAAAAAGCTCAAGTTATAGAAAACTGCTAACATATCCCACGCGTAGAAATGAAGTCTTATTTAATTTGGCTCTAAGGACCTAAGCGCTGAGAACAGCTTTATCTTTACGCAGTAAATTCGATAGCTCGATCTGAAATCCATGTTTACGACGCTAGACCGAGCTAGGCTAGGTATCAATCAACGCCACATACACTAATTAAAACAGAGAACTAAGAAATGTTTGAGTACCTGTACAGGGGCTGGCGCCTCCACCGGGCGGTGGTGGTGGTCGTGGCGCGGCGCGCGCCGCTCCAGCGCGTAGCTGCTCTGCGCGGGCGCGCCGCGCACCGGCGCCGATGCGGCCGTCAGCGGGGACACCGCGCTCACCGCCTTCAGCGCCGGCGCCTCGGGGCTCGCGGCTGGCAGCTCGTCGAGAGCGGCCGCCGCTGGGGATAAACACCAGTTGATCTTTAAATGACATATAAATAAATATCAGGGGACAGTCTTACACAAATTGACCTAGTCTCCAGCCTAAGCTCTAGGCTTGTACTATGGGTACTAGACAATGATATTATGAATACTTATATAGATAAATAAATGCTTAAACACATGAAAAACATTAAGGACTCAGAAACAAATACTCGAACCCGGACCGCTAGTTTTGTAGGCCAGGGTATAGAAGCCATCGAGTCGCGTTCTAGGTGGTCAATGCAAATCGGTCATTATGAGATGAGGAAATTCTGAAACTTAAGAGTTAGGGTAATTAATTTGTTGTTAAGAACCGGAGGGGCTATTGTCTAACGCACTCGCAATCGCAATCGTTTTCATTTTGAAAATCGAAGGCTTGTCTGCATACAAAATGAAAACAATTGTTCCAATTTGAAGCCGATTGTGATTGAGAGTGCGTCAGGCAATAGCGACGCAGCCTCTATTTTGGAAAAAAGACACTGCATTTAAAAACCCCAGATATAAGGTGACCCCTTCTTTCAGAGCTGATGTCTAGCCAAACCGATTTTCATAAAACCTAGCTAAAAAACACCGCTACAAAACCTGCTAACAAATAAAAAAACGGCGCCCAAATCTGTAAACCCGTTTAAGAGCTACGGTACCACAGACGAACAGACACACATACATAGCGGTCAAACTTATAACACCCCTCTTTTTGCATCGGCGGATAAAAACAGCCATTGCACTAACCGGAAATCGAACCAAGTTGCTTTTATCTGGGTAGATTTGAATTGTTAATGAATCCCAGGGCACTCACGTTTGTTGTTGGCGTGCGGCGGCGGCGGCGTGGAGGCGCGGCGCGCGGGCGGCGGCGGCGACAGCCTGCGCGCGTGCGCGGCCGCGGGCGCCTCGGCGCTGCTCACGCGCACCCGCAGCGCGCGCGCGCCCGCCACGCCGCACCACGCCTCGTCCGGCCGGCACCCGCTCGACGGCCTGGGGGAAGAAACACTAACGTTTAGTTTGATGGCTGACAGGTCTTTTAACGAGATTGGGAATAGCGAGCATTTATATTAAACTAGCTTCTGCCCGCGATTTAGTCTGCGTGGACTTCATAATTTGATTATATAAAACATATCTGTCTGTATCATTTTATATCTTATCTCAATATTTAACATAACCGCAAGCGCAACTATGGCTACAAGCGGTAAAAACAAACGTGAGACTTATTTTGTAACCTATAAAATTACGTCACTTGACAGTCTAAAACCACAAACTATATTAAGTCGACAAAACGACGCACAACTGGGCCATCCAAAAGAAACAGATCGAAGGTCTCGGGTTCGATCTCCAGGTGCGGCCACTTGAAGCGGAACGAATGTGTTAGCCACGCACGTTGTACCTGCCTCGTCTGTGAAACGTCTTGTGATGGCTATTTTGAATTCAATAATTCTTAATGGCCGGGAAGAATGGTAGAAAGTTGTTAACCCGGCCAATTTTAATCACTCTGTAGGATGAACTGATCTTTTTCGGGGAAATTTGGATGCTAATGAAATTAAAACTAATTATTTAAAATCCTTGTACCCAGTAAATAGAAAATAAATATCAGGGAACAGTCACACAAATTGACCTAGTCCCAAACTAAGCTCTAGGCTTGTATTATGGGTACTAGACAACGATAAACTTACTTATATAGAGAAATACATAGGAAACATCCAAGACTCAGGAACAAATACTCGCGCTCATCACACAAATATCTGCGCTTACCGGGATTTGAACCCGGGACCGCTAGCTTCGTAGGCAGGGTCACTACCAAGTGGGCTAACGGACTTAACGTGACTTAGGTTCGTTATAACTAAGTACTAATTAATTTGCATGAGACCTCACCCGCGTACAACTTCTACAACTTTGTTTAGAATGGCCAATATTCCTGTCAAAGACCTATCCATCCAATTCCGTATTTAAGGAGATGGACTTTGCCATATCCGCATTCTTAAAACTTTTCCTGCGTCAACCAGACACTATATCAAAATAAACATCTTCACAAATTGTCACATTTATGATCATAGCATTATGCCTTAGAAAACAAATCCTCTTCAAAAGTGGCAAACCACAACCCATTCCATGTTGCCACCACGAGCCCAAAAGCTATCCTAACGGTGACCGTTGCTCGGCTCTAAAGTATCTGCGTGCGCAGACGCAGGCTGCCGGGCAAAGGCCACGGAGCGAGACGGAGCACCAAAACACGACTTAGGATGGATCAGTGAACGCGTATCGGTAATTTAACGGATTTTCGTACATAAAGAGACAAGTTATCCGAAAGTTATAAAAGATTAGCTTCTGCTCGCGGTTTCGTCCGCGTACACTTTGATTATCATTATATACCAATCGAAAAAATGAAGCTTATAGAAAATGCAAACGTTAGGTTGACTATTATTTTCCCGTCGAACTATTGGGTAGGCAGGAATAAATAGGTAAGTCAGTACTAATAATTTTCACCAAACCTAACGTTTGCATATTCTATAGACTTCATACTTTCGATTAGTATGTAATTTATCTATTAAAAAAACATTTGCAATTAAAAAAAAAAAAAAAAATTTTAATGATATAAATACTAGACTGAAAGTTTTCAGCCTAACCATTCGCCACATATTATTTAGCGTATTAAATTTGATATAAAATACTTTTCATAGAATAAACAGCCCGGTGCAAATCGTCTCCTATTCGGATCTTAGACTATTATTCAATCGGGAACTTTTAAATTTTGCGGTATTAAAAGTAGCCTACGTGTTAATCCAGGGAATAAGCTATCATTTCCAACCAACCAACCAAAAACTAACCTTGCTCTTTTGTTGCACAAACAACTATTATTATTTGACTAATTATTTTAAACAATTGTTTCATTATTTAAGTAATCCGATTCTCAGACGAATTACAAAACCAGAATGGCTTAGTCTAGACTAGAATTCATCAGATGCCTCTACTCGAGAAAGAGTCAAATGTGTGTAAAAATCGGGGCAGTTGTTTTTAACGAGCGTCGAAGGAAGTCATGACATAACACTGTATCATGGTGTTGGAAGTGCTCAAGCTGAAATTATCCTTAATATATGTTGTAATAATGGGTGAAGATGCAATTGAGATTATTTTAAGGAAGTAAATGTGGGAAGTAAAAAGTAAGAAGCGACTGTAACAGAAAATACTTCCGATATACTAAGTAAATAATTATAAATAAAAATAACACGTAAAAATCTTTACATAGTATAAAATGAAGTCGCTTCCGCTGTCTGTTCGCTTAGATCTTTTAAAGTACTCAACGGATTTTAATGCAGTTTACAGCAATAGCTAGAGTGATTCAAGAGGAAGCTTTATATGTATAATAAGTTTTGGATTATGTATGGGTGTTACAGAAAACTGGCATAAACAGAAGCGAAGCGAGGCCGGGTCATTAGTATTTATATAAATTTAAAATACGTATTTTATACTAAAGTTTTTTTATAGAGATTTTGCATTTGAATGATTTTTCATCATTTAATTATTCAAAAGGCTTATGGAAGAAAGGGATTTCTTAAAATATATATTTGTCAACAAACCTGGGGTTTGTTTTAGGAAACATATCCCAAACGTAAACTTTAGTTGACATAATTATTACATCAATGAAATGAAAGACTTATAGATACCGGTTTTCGTAAAAACCTTGACCTTGTCTTTAGCACGTTAAATGACCATTTCTTATATTTTAGTTTCGCCCATCTTTCTATATCGTAATGGTATTGTTGACGTATTGTAGCTCTTATTCAGTTGTCGATAAGATACATAATGTCCTCAATATCCTTACGATATACAAGCAACAATAGCTTAGGCCCTGGGGCTTTATTCTCCCCTCTACCTTCTTCTTATCTTTCGGTTAATACTTTATTTTGATATTTTTTATGGCAACGAGAAGGCAAATGAGAACACATTATGGTTACAGGGTCTTAGACCCATTGACACTTACATTCTCAAGACTGCAATCTCAAGACTGTAATCCCGATACTGTAAATAAATGGCCAACCCTGAGGACTAAGGAGGAATGCCATATGCCAGTAATTTCACTGGTTGCCTTATCTTCACACCGACCGTACACAACAATGCGAACACTGTTGCTTGGCGGTAGTTTAAAAGACAAGATGGCGTTAGCAATCCGGATGGACTCTTTACGACGTCTTACCACTAGACTGCCCTCTAAATCAATATTCATTAGAAGACTAACAAACTTATTAGCTAGATTGCGATAGTTAGCTATAAAACAAAAGACTGGCGCAATCTAGCTAGTGTTAGATTTTTTTTATCGACATATCGATAGTTTAGGTACCTAATATAAAAAAAAACGGTCCACGACATAAAAATATATTTAATAAAACATTTTTAAGTTAGGTTTGTATAAATTATATAGAAACAGATGCAATTTCGTCTTCGAAATCCACGTCAGTGCACACAGCAGCACGTGACATTTTATTTGGTTTGTGATAGTGATAGGAGTGGATAATCATTAATTTCTCATAATTATTTGGGAGTAGACAGTTTCTGAAGTGTCTTTTATTTTCAGTGAGGTAGTCACTTCATTCAAGCTTTGCCTCTTAGTTACCCGACGGCTTATTTTATTACTTGATATAATAAAGTAGAAGTCAATATTTAGATGGAATACCATATATAAAACAACTATCGCGAATGATTATCATCATCAACGATGGTCCGTCCACTGTTGAACGTAGGCCTCCTTCATGTTTCGCCACAATTTTCTATCCTGGGCTTCCCCCATCCAGCCCCTGCCTGCAGTCCTTCGGATATCATCAGTCCAAGTTGCAGGGCGCCGTACGCTACGCTTGCCTAAACGCGGTCTCTACTCCAGAACTTGATGAATGATTATAAAATAATGTAAATAAATCCAGAAGATTTTTTTAAATTTAATAATACTCGATCTTCCAACACTAGCTACTCGTAGATTGCGACAGTCTTTTGTTTCGCCGCGAAAATTTCGGGCTCTGCTTATCAGTTGTAATTTTCAGGGTGGCATTACGTTACGGCTCCCGCGTACTCTATCCAAGAGGGCCTCTATTCTAGGCAATAAAAACCATACTTATCGTCCTTCACCTGTGATGGTATTGTTTTCAACTCAGCCGCCATTACTGTCATGTAAATAAGAGCTATCAAAACGTTGACAATACGATAACAGGTCAAAGACGATATGGTTTTTACGCCTAGAATCTCGGGCCGGCAAATTAACTTATACAATAATGAGTAAATACTCGTATATTTATAATCAAAACAAAGTCGTAATTAAAAGGAAGTAGATAGAAAAAGAAAGCAACAGAACTGGAATTATTGGAAGTAATAAAGGAAACACAAACACACGAATGTTACATCCACTCGAATAAATAATCCGACGTTATTACATCACCGAAGTGCGAACATAATATTTGAAATGTGAGAAGCTTTATGATCTAAGATTATCCTTAATGACCGAGTTATAAAATGGAGACTGGTTCGGAATTGCTTTTTGGATATTATGTGTATTAAATATAAATGTGCCGAATTATCTAATACCTTTAGTACCGATTTCACCAAACGATGTTAAATTTAATCAATGTTAATCGACTGTTAGTTCATACATTTTGACAGCTGTTAACGCTCTAATCGTCTGTTAAGTTGTTAACATCGTATGGTGAAATTGGTACTTATATATATATATATATATATATATATATATATATATATATATACTGAATCTCGGAAACGGCTCCAACGATTTCGATGAAATTTGAAATATAGGGGTTTATGGGGGCGAAAAATCGATCTGTCAAGTTGTCATCTTCGGGGAATTTCGTTTTCAACCCGAGCGACGCTCGGTCTTCCAGGTACTGTGTATTAAATATAAATGTGCCGAAACTATAAGATACTTCATAACAAGCCTATTATATTTATTGAAATTATTTTTGTGGCCGGAAGAGTAATTTAAAGACAATACACTTTCTTAGTATAAAAATGCTGTAAGTAAATACTATTGGCAAAGTGAAACCGCCTGACTCACCATTGAACTGGGCCTCGTATTCCACTCGGTAAAACGATATTGCTTTAGACCTGTTATCGTATTGTTTTTAACTCGGCCGCCATTACTGTCAAGTGAATAAGAGCTATCAAAACGTTGACGATACGCATGTCATCTTAATCTCATGTCAAATTAAATCTATGAATTGTCAAGCAAAATGTTATAGTATCGATGTGGATAAACGTGGATAAAACAATTATCACTTTCTGACCAATATGTAAGTGCGAGAGGGACGGATACTTTATACCGCGACAAAGGCGACCATAGGTAGGTAGGTAGGCATTTATTTCATACTGAAAATGACATTATTCTATGTCACATAATCATAATGAATTCACAATAAGATCGTCAAAATGTAAAAAAATAAAGTAAGAATAATAATGAAATAAAATAAAAAACTCAGTCAAAATGTAAAAATAAGAATTAAATTAAACAAAATAAAAATATAGCAAATAAGCTACAGTCAGAAATGTCAAAAAATGTATTGAATAAAAAGAACAAATCAAATTAAAACGATCATGTCAATAGGGAATAATAAATAAAACAAAAACAAGAAATCAATTTAACCTATTTATCACTATACTCTTTTACGGAATATAGTGATTGCGTCAATAAAAGATCTTTAAGTCGGCGACCAAATATTCCATCCGAAGATTCGTTTTTTAGGTCTGCGGGTAGACGCTCATAGAAAGCAGGCCCTATTACGCGCGGGTTTTTGTCGAGCAGCGCCAACCGCCGCGGCACACGCTGGAGGCGGCCCGTTTGCCGGGTGACCCTGCCGGGCATGTTCACACGTTTGAACTGGTGCATAATATGGGCTCGGGGGGCTAATATGGCTGCGTTTATCGCATGACAGAATGGGGATAAAACATCCGTCACTTTCTGACACGTATTTATATACTTATGTACGAGAGCGACGGATGCTTTATCTACAATTTATCACGCGATAAACGCAACCATACTAGGCCCGCAGGATTCCATTTTGTGGATTTTGTATCTTTTATTTTAGATCATTAATAAAGATATAGGGGTGTTCTTTTTATAGTGGTGATTATTATTTATATCTTTAATATTTGAGTAGCTTAGTTTAATTTAAATTTAAATACGTTTAGTTTTAATTTTTAATTGTATTAATGTTGAATTCTGTACTTAGTTGGATGTAAATAATGTTAAATGAAATATAAAAGATATAAATAAATAAATAAATATCAGGGGACAATGTCACAATAAATATACCTAGTCCCAAGCTAAGCTCTAGGCTTTTTTTTTTGGTAATCGCCTGAAGGGCCAAAGACAAAAGTGCTTGCTTTTGTTTGCTTTTTACTTGAATTACTTTAACAAAAAGGGGCGGAGGTGAAAATCCCTTCCGGAGACCTGGGAATGGAGGGCCCAGGTACTGCCGGGCTCGCACCGGCTAAAAGCACCAATGCCCCTATTACCAACTAAAATTTAGACTCCCGCGGATACTACCCCAGCCAGTGCCGAAAGGCCGTAGGAGAAAGTCCTTCCTCCGTTTACTTATCCGCGGGGTTTTTCCAAAAAGGGGGGATAGGAATGGGGGTTGGGATGGGGGGGGACTTATAGCTATGTGAGTCGTGGAGTGGGCACACTAACGCATGCAGCAAGCTCTAAATAGGCTTGTACTATGGGTACTAGACAACGATATAAATACTTATATAGAGAAATATATACTTGAATACATAGAAAACATCCAAGACCCAGGAACAAACATTTGCGCTCATCACACAAATATCTGCCCTTACCGGGATTTGAACCCAGGACCGCGGGCTTCGTAGGCAGGGTCACCACCAACTAGGCCAGCACGTCGTTAATTTGATTAGGGATTGTATTTATGTCCAGTAAAACCAGCGTTTTAATTGTAGATAGGTAGGTACTTTACTGGGTAATGCTGTCACACTCTCTGCCAGTACATTTGCTATGTCAGAAAGCGTGTGAAAGCGATAGACAACTGAGTACTATTAATAGGCACCTACTCTGGTTTTACTGTAGACAGGTACATTGTTTTTTTACCGACTGAAGAAAAGGAGGAGGTTCTATGTTTGACTGTATGTATGTACAAATTTTTCTTTTATAATAATGAAAGACATCTTTCCTAATTAAGCTACCGCTAAAGCAGCAGTGATAATATTGCTGTCTTCCGGTGTAGGAATTGGATAACCAGTAAAAATCAGTTTTAGTGGAATCACTTCCAAAGTTGTATACCTAATAGTCAATGTAGTATAAATAGTAAACTATGAGTACAATGTAATGATACGAACGATGAACATACTACTGACGCAATTAGCACAACAACAACCAAACAAACCAGTCGAGCAACGATTTTGAAAAGTAAAACTAAACGTGATTCGACAGCAGCGTGTGGAAAAAAAAAACTTGGTAAACAAACGCCGCCGGCGCACGTTTATGTCACCCATGCATGAACACAATGCGGTCGTAATAACCAACAGGCCAATTTAAACCTTAATGCTATTGTTGGAAATATAAAATGACAACACTTCCGCTTGTCCTTGGGCGTCCTTCACGGCCTTTTAATCTTGGTTTAGAACAGTCAGTGCCAGGTAAATCGAGCGTGATACAAAATTGACACAGTAAGGAGGCATTGGCACTATACAGCTTTTGTTTACTATCTATATAGTTTATTGGATAAAGAACTTTGTATCTTTCTTTTATCATGCTCTTCTGCACCTAAAACGATCTAGGCTCGCTCTCAAGAATTTTCTGCAAAGACATGCCAAGGATTCCTAGCTAGCAATACCCTGATCAAAATGTGGAACAAGATCCACTATTTCTACGGCTACCTTAGTTTTTTTTTTACATTTGGCATGTTTCCCTTCATTTCTCAGAAAGTCTAAAATTCCAAACCCCATATTAGTAAAACTCCTTTAACCTAAATAGCTCCTAGAAACATTTTATCTTTTTATCATTACGGTCCTTCGCCGAATTCAGTTCTGGCATGTAGGTCATAATTGAATTCCCCTATCGTTTCACAATATACCAATTAAGTTAAAGCAAACGTTTTAAGTTACACCTTCAAACTCTTAAAGGTGATTTTATCTTCGATAACAATCAAATAATTATACAGTTACATAACCTGCGGTTAACGTTCAAATATCTTGTATTTCAATTGAATGAAGTACTTACCCAAACAAATATAGACATCGGCGTTTTAATTAGAAATTGTACAAATTAACTCCTTACACGAAATTAATTATTCTCCACAAACGTTATTAAGCAAGAAAGTGTTGTTAATTAACCAGACAATAATTTAGTGCCTTTTTAGTACGCAATTACAATAGAACACGGGAAAATGCTAATAACTTTTGACATAAAATAGCATAAGTTTCTCAAGGAAGAACTCGTAACTACAAGAAAAGCAATGATAATTATAGACATTGTTGTTAAAATTGTCAGAACAAAAGAATCACTTAATGTTTCAACAAGTAAACTAAAGGCTCAGACCCTGGCATAGTTCTAAGTAATAAGGTTTGAAATCCCGTCGATTTTTGACGAAGTGGACGAAGATCGGTATCTCGATACAAAGGCAGAAGCTCGCACGGAGTTCGACGACCGCCGATTGTTATCAAAGGAATTGCTATGCAATTAATGCTAACGTCTTCCCGCGAGCTGGGACCAAAGAAATGCCACAAGTAACTGTCTTATGGTTCTCATTGTGGGTTCGCGCCATTCATGCGGAAAACTTATTGCTGACACCTTCTTATGTGAGTTATTATGTAATTCTGATGTGCAGACAAAAATATTTTTGCAAGTTACGGAAGAACTGTAGCAAAAGTTGTGTTGCAGACTTGTGCAGATTTGGTTTATGATAATTTCGTACAGTAAATTTATGTAGCGTTTTGGCCAAAACCAACTCAGTACAGTAGCATCAGTCATATAAAAGGCGGAATACTTAATTAGGTACCTAATTGCGTTATGTTTACAGTGTTAGTTTTATCTAACTGTACGAAAGATCGTAACCGATATCTCCGCCGGCGCTTCCTGAATGAACAATTAACCGTTTGCACTCTCGAATCGCGGTAACTGTTCCGTAGTTTTGAACACGCACGAGAATTATTAGACAAAGCTCATGGAACCGGGTCAAAGCATGGGCAATAAAGTAACTGCATACCACTCACCGTTTTCTCCAGTTTTGTATGAAGCTCCAATCGCAATTCTCATCGTCGTCGAGCACTGTGGCCTCATGATGGTCTGTCCCTCCATGCACCATGTCAACTAACTGTCTAGCCCTTTCAAAATTACCCTCAAATTCCACTATCAGAAACCCATCGGAACTCATTGTCCCAAACACGTCCTTTTTATACGTCGCATCATTAATCGTCACTACTTCAGAAGGGGCTTTTCCATCCTCTTCAGGTGCAATTTCAGAGTAAATTGCTTCAGGAACTTCGACTTCAGACACTAGTTGCGTTCCTCCTCTGTCTACTTCTTTACACAGCCCTAAGTTCCCAGTCTCGTCTAAAAGTCGGTTAGCATAAATAGCTTCTTCTTTTTGTGGAATTTCTTCGTTCTGTTTAGCTTCAGCAATCTTCTGCTCACTGTGTTTGCGGATTATTGAATCTCCGAAATATATGACAACTTTATTGTTATTTTGTGTAATTTTATTGGCCAAGCCGCCCTCTGTAAGCGGTAGATTGGGCTTCTTATTTTTCTCCTGTGACAACCTTTGAGCCAATTCTTCGTAGCATGCAGGGCGACTACTATATATTTTCCTTTCTGCAATTGACCCCTTAGTGTCATCTTTATTTTTTTCGACACTTTGGTATGCGGGTGGTCGGCAGCAGTCATCGAACTGCGAGATCCAGGGTCTAGGCTCACTGTAAATATGTTCAACTGGAGATGACACCTGCGGCAGAGGAACATACTTCTCATGGACGTTCTTAGAGCTGGGAGAGTCATTCTTTCTGAAATTAAGAACGCTTCGTCTCAGTTTGGATTCGGATGCATTACTGCTGCTGACTTTCTTTAACTTCGAGTTACCAAGTATTTTGAAGATGGGTTTGTGCTCTGATTGGGGTTTGACCCGATCAGTGCTGGGTGCTCTTCTCATCCCGAAGACTCCTTCTTCTTCAGTAGTGTAAGGGTACAGCTGTTCACAACTGGTCGATTTATGAGTGGCTAGTCTAGTCTTAGAGGGTGCAACAGGTTCTCTATTCTGCCAGTGTCGGACTGACATCCTTGCAGCTCCGCGGATAAACTTCATAGGCTCCCATGCTTCTGCCTTTTTAAGTATGAAGTTGTCCGACATTTTGCTGGGTGGTTTGCGAGCATCAGCGGCGCGGCAGGACTGAAGTTCGCGACAGAGGAAACACGAGCAGCGCGCGGGGCACAGCATGATCGCGCGGGCGTGCCGGGCGCACTGCGCGCCGCTGCCATTGTCGCCGCCACTGCTGGCCCCTACCACTCCGCGCGGCAAATCCGCTCACAACTTGCGGTTTGCTTCGGTAAGCCGTGACCGTAAAATTAGTTCGGAATTTCCAACAGGTCTTAAGTACAATAACATTATCCCGCTTATCGTGATCTGATGGATTTATACGCATGATGTTGACTTTTTACGACCCGATTATCTCTGGATGATAAAAATAAATATGTTTGAAGTGCATCTGCTCATTATCGCCACGAGCTGGTCTAATCATAAAGCCATCGATGCGCCGGCGCATTCGGCCGGAGGTGAACGGAACCATAAGTCGATCGCTAAATATAGAGCAGCTCCAACGGGGGCAATTACTGAATCGCTCGACAACATAATCATACGAGACTGTTGAACTCGCATAAAACAAATTACCGTATGTAACGCTGCAATGTTTATTTCTTTATTGTGAATGGAGTTTATTCTGGTTTCGTTTTATGACAGCAGAAATATCTTTATTTTGTGTTTTGGGGTCGTAAAATTATCATTACCCTCGCCGTTGGGATACTTTGAGTCTGAGATAACAGTGCAAATTACGGATCAAATCTGTTTCTTTTTAGATGCTACTGGTTTAATTTATATTGAGTGCCCATGTAGCGGCGTAGGTCCAGCTACTGCGATTGTATGGTTGAGAGCCAGAGATTTAGGGGTTGATTGGTATAAATCAAACACGAGGTGTTAGCCAGTGATAGTAGCGAAAGTGAATGTAATGACAAAAAATTTATACAAAAAAAAAGGAAAAAGGGTGAGGGAACAATGAGCCAATTAGCGAACAGTACGACACTCAGTACTCGATATCACGTCATTTGTACGCATTTTTATTGGATGACAATTCCGGGTACGTAGGTGGTTAGTTCAGGATCTACCCGTAGAGGGCGCCTCCTTCGGTGATGGTTTAATAGGCTATGATCCCAAACAGCCCATAAATTTTATATGCAGCATTAAATTAAGTACTTAATTTGTTAATATAGCTGCAGGTTTTAAATTTTGTTGCCACTTGCCTAATCGTTTATAATGCGTATCAAAAATGTATCTACGGCAAGACACACTGACCTCTTATGTTATTGTTGAACCATACCTCATTTTTTGAAGATAACCGAAGAGTAAAATAGTCTTTCTGCATATAGAACTGGATTGATTAAATTAACAGCTCAAATGAATTCGTTGCAAATAGCAAACAAAATGGTTGTTATATATTTTCGCAAGGAGATATAAACCTTTCGAGCGGTTGCGTATTCGCCGCCCTGCTGTATAATTTCGATGGGCACTTAGCCACTTATTTCCTATGCGTAGTGATCTGGAGCTGTTATTACGCATGCCCGGATACTATGTTGTTACCATTTCTCCAACAAGTTATGTCGTGTCATTGTGTACAAACTTGCCTCTGGAATATCAAATCATTTATTTGCTACCATGTTACATATAAGGTACTTATTACTAAGGTACACTCGTAGACATGAACCCTGGTAGGATATAGAAAAAGGTTACATAATATTACATCTGTTTACAATAAAAATATGTTCACTTGTTACAACCTTATAACCTTATAATATAAAACATATAACCTTAGATAACAGGTTAATGGGAATGCAAGGTGGGAAAGACAATGTTTTGTTACAGTTGCGCTGTAGTGTGTAAAAGTACTTTATTTTTAATACCTAACGTAATAACTATTAAAAAGTTAAACCGCCCCAATATAATAACGACTTCAAACTTTCAGATCTGATAATTTCTAAAGTGGTTAGTCGATTTTCATGAAGCCTAGCTAAGAACCCTCCCGTATAAACTAACTTTCTTTAAAACCGCTCCCGAATTTCATCCTTTCTGGAGCTGAAATATCACAGACACATACACAGATACACAGAGACATAGTTATGATCAAGCCCTCCTTTTTTGCGTCGGGGACTGAAAAGAGGGAGTTTATATTTTAAAAGCTTTCGGCCTAGGCAAGTTGCTTTTTACGATAGGTAATGAAATGACTTTCAAAATCTGTTAAACAGTATGGAACTGGCATAAGCAGCCGACGCGACCGTCCGACAGCCTACGTCAATCCTATACATTTTCTTAGATTTCGGTGTTTCGCAGAATTCGTCTTATTTAGGCCCACATGACAGCCCGTAACTGAAGGTTTGAAAAAAAACTGTATAATCTAATGACCAATTGTAATGGTGCCTGAGGGCTAATCTGATTATGGAGTTGGACGGTGGACATAGAATATTCGCTGTAATTAACAGACAGGCGCAAATTTATTTCAACCTTTGTTTTTTACATTTGGAATGAATGAATGAATGAAATAAGTTTATTTAGCATATAAAAAGGAGCATACAAATCTTAAGAATAACACAAAGAACTAACAGTTTGCTAAAAAAGGTCGCCACTCAGCTTAGTGCCACGAAATATGCCAATGGATATTCCATGACGCTGATTTTCAGTGACGCCTGGCTACCGAGGTGGTTGCTACTTATACATATATTTTTACAGAACCTACATCTATTAACAAAAAATGTAAAGTTAAAATAACATGGTTTCAAATTTTAATGTTCAGTTACACAAGTAAGACAGGTAAATCTAATCTACTAAAATAAAATGTGATAATTATACTGTTATAGCGAGTGTGCGTGTCTTTAGTGTGTGTGGGTGCGTGTGTGTTTGTGTATGTGCGTGCGTACACAACTTTGTGTTTGTTTTTTGGCAACTTTGTGTACTTACCTAATGCTTTATTTAAAGGTTGAATTCCGTGGTCACTTTTTATATTTTTCGGGTTCTTTAGCACCCTTATAGTTTCGCCATCCATCGTCCATCGTTCATCCTGTCAATCTCAAAGTTATGTTTAATACCACACGCTATGCGCCTACATCCTTCCTTTGGAAAGGACTTAAGAAACTAAGCAAACTAAGGCTCAATATAATCTTAAAGTTTCAAAAAGAATATTTCTTAAAAACCCCCCTGTTAGGCACGAGGATAAACAGAGTGTCCAAGAACTTGACGAAAATATTACGGTAACAAAAAATCTCCTTTATACCGGTCCAGAATATCCTTTTAACATTTCGATGTGTTAAATTTAGAAGCTATTAAGGTTTTGATTATACCGGTAAATAACAATACCTTGCCATACACTTTTAGCTCCCTTGGCTCATAGCTATAATTTTTATTTTCCAAAACTTCATATCTAATCCTCAGCAACGTTGCAATATCCTGAATTACACCAGAATTCCAAAATATCAACAAATTCGAAATATATCCATAATTTCCACTCCTCTAAAGACTTCACGATTTTCATTGAACAACTTTGACACCTTGCAATTAAACAAGATTTCAAAATCGTGGAATAACTATAGATAAATGTGTGGTCTTTTTCTAAAACCCCCAGATTGGCAGGTGCCTTACAAGTCTTACAACGCCAGTATTAAAGAGAAAACATTTTTTTAATAATCACCAAAAAATGTTCTCACTGTTTCCCAATAAAGTTAACATAACAAGAAATTACACAATTTAATTAGATCCACGTGAAATAACTTTCATTGCATAAAGTCGCGGGTATTGTTCATTGGCCGCTCACAATCGGGTTCCCATCCCAGCGGGGAAAGTGGCGGCCTGGCAGGCCGAGTGAGCATTGTACGTTCGCATGGAGAAATGGGGGACCTTGGTGCAGAGCTACCGAGTTAGTAGACTTTCCACTAAAACAATAATTACTTAATAATTATAATCATAGTTCTCTCGGCATTTACTTGCTTTAGTAACCCGAGCACGACTTTTCCTTCTATAGAGCAAGTAACGGTAACTTTCGTCATCGAAATAATTAGTATGACGATTGAAACGTTGATCGTGTCCGTATTTAGTACTAAAATAATGAGCGTTCCTGATTCTTGGATGTTTTTTATGTCAATATTTAAGAATGATTTTCCTCTATACATATTATTCTGTTTATCGTTGTTTAATACCCAATGAACCCATAGAACAAGTCTAGAGCTCTTGGGACTACGTCAATTTGTATGAGATTGTCCCTTGATATTTATTTATTTATTGCCTTTATTTCTTTTTATTCTCAGTTACTTTATAATTTTATTTCTGATCAAGTAAAATACGTAAAAATTTGAAATGTTTTTGAAGTAAAAACGTCATTCTAACCGAGTTGCATGCCCAAAAGATAATGAGTATAATGACTGTACGAGTAACAATGTGTCAAAATACGTACTTCTTTAGGAATAAACACAGGCGCGCGCACGACAGCTTACATCAACCCTAAACATATTCTTTGATTTCTGCAGTCCTTATTAACCACTTTTCTAGGCCTACACACACACAGTTAAATAGGTAGTTCTTACACTTCCTAAGTCTCCGGTGAACGTCGGGTCTACTCAGGCAAGAAACGGGTGAAACTAACCCCACGTGAGCGTGAAGGTGGTTCGCCCGCGTTTAACGAAAGTCTTCGTAGAACCCATTGGCTTCTACAGTGACCTTTGAAATAGAAGTCTACTAAAGCGATAGACCGAAGAAAAAGCATGCGGTGGTACACGTATATAATTGACTTATTTTGATAATTTATAATTGCACTAGTCACCCAACCAATGTTTAGGTGATATATGATTAAGAGTTCTGAAAGACAGTCTGCTCATGCTATTTTATTTTCAAGCATGGCCACATGGACCTAAAAAAAATACGGCCGTAACCTCGTCTAATCATGAGTGAAGCATCGTCAATTTGCCCATTTTAAGGCCCCTTAATTAGATATCGAGGAGTTTCGAATACCACCTGTCTCCATCATCATAACAGCTCGATAGTACCATAATATGCTCGATAGTACATATTATTCAATATCAGTTCTGCGACGTAGACTGCTGAAACCATCGCCGCCGCACACCCCTGACTCACAGGGCACGTAATCGCTGTTTATATTTTGGTTTGTATTTTTAGTTATATTTTAGTTTTGTTGTTTTCTATTTTCTGACTGTAATATTTTAGTTTTTAATTAATTGTTTGTAGTCTCTTTGCCAATGCTGTTGCACGCCTATAATTGGTGCATAAACGGGAATGTGCCTTTTATTTCTACTAATGTATAATCTGTTTATGTTACTGTTGGTGTGTCTTTATAAATAAATAAAAAAAAAATGAATTCTCATCGCAATTACATAAGTATGCAATATTTCAAGACAATCTGTCAAATTAGAAGTATGTACCTAAGTTAAAACAGATTTCCAAAATTTAACCTAACCAACAGTGTTAGTTTCTTAGATTGTTTGTGCTTTCTTAGTGATAAATAGTTTGACACGCATAAGCAGGGTGCGTTCCGTACCATAACTAGCGGCGTTATATTTTACTACAGATTTGTAATTATTCACTACAACTGTGTAGTGATACTCTATACCTCGCTTTGACATTAGAAGGCTGCGGCTCCACTGAGGCGGTGATGAGCGGAGTGGAGCGGAGTGGAGCGGAGCTGTGCCAATATTACCCATTGGAATCTAAACTAACGTGCGCAAGGCGCGCTCGACGTGACCGCATGCGCCTTCTATTGGTTAATATTGGCTCAGCTCCGCTCGTCTCCGCCTCAGTGGAGCCGCAGCCTAGGGTTTGATAAAACAAAACGCAACATTCTGGCATCATTTAGCTAAAGCCAAATTAAGCCTATCAATTTATTTTAAATTCCTAACGGATGACAAATCTTAGGGCATAAATAACCAACCGGAACTAAAAGATGGCTCGTCATCACAATCATTTGCTGCGGATCAAGCTTGACTGCGTGACCAAAGGGTTGGCCACGCTCATTGTGACAAGCACCCCAAGTAGCTCGTCAACGTAATCTGTTACACAACATAGTAAATTGGGTGTGCTTCCTATAAATACGAAACAGCTAATAAAATTTATTAGGTGCGTGGACAAAACCACTACGCAGAAAAGAAAAGAGCATTTGGACAAAACCTGACAAAGATATTATGTTGTTCTGAAAACTTTTGCTTGAGATCATAATGATGAACACAATTAATAGCGGGGACGTGATGTACTAAAATTCTTTACAAATTTACCCTTTATTTTTGGTCACTAGTGTACCTAACTACCTAAATAAATGTCTAATAAATAAATATCAGGGGACAATTAATCCCAAACTAAGCTCTAGGCTTGTACTATGGGTACTAGACAACGAAATAAATACTTATATAGAGAAATATATACTTGAATACATAGAAAAGATCCATGCCTCGGGAACGGGTGCGCCAAAGTTCATATAAAATTGCAAATTAGATTATTGGAACTCCGAAAATGTATCTCATATAATTTTACAACCTAATGATCACTCTTCATAATATTTTTTAATAATGATCGAAACTTATAACGCCAATATTCATGGAACCGTACACTTTTCAGAATTTCTTAAATATCATACGTGTAGATAAATTTAGGTTAGGTTAGGTTAGATTTATAACAATCTAAAAAAAATAACAGTTTTTGAAAAAAATGCATTATGAGTTGCGATGATTATCACTTAAAAAAGTATGAACAAAAAAGTATAAGCAAAAATGTTCGATGAAATGATGAGTATAGACACAAATCGTTATTTGTATAAAAAATCTAAAGACCAATTTTATATGAGCCAATATGGACCCGTAGGGAACAAATATTCGCGCTCATCACACAAATTAAAGACGTTCACGAGTTCACCAAAAGCATTTTTTTTATTAAAAGGTCATATTCAGGTTTAGGTACGGCATGATTGGACTTGTTTCTACAGGAAAAACTTTTTACGTTCTTTTTAGGGTTCCGTAGTCAAACTAGAAACCCTTATAGTTTCGCCATGTCCGTCCGTCCGTCTGTCCATCAGCCTAGCTCCTGTACCTCCCCTACATGTAACGTGGAGATGTATTTTTTTGTCTCGTCTACCCCATATCCTAAGAATAAACAATACCTACACGTAGAAGCGAATCTCCTTTAACAAGGCCCCAAATGCCGCGCTTTTAATACCTACTTCCCCCTTCACCCCGCTACGCCCCTCTGTCTTCCGCGCCCAAAGTCAGGGCTGTCACTTGTGAAATATTTTAATCGGTTTATGGATGTGTCATACAAGTTTAGTCACGAAATGTTATTTATGTTTTCCTTCAACGTGGAAACATTGTTGCAAAATGAGTTTTTTACATTTACGTTAAATTAGGTAATAATATTTTTGATGATATTAAGATTATCTCCAGAAAATGTTCTGGCTCATGCGGCTATTAATCTATGATATAAAATGCTAAGCTGATTGTTGATATATCAACGCACAGCCCAGACCGCTGGACCTAGAGATTTGAAATTTTGCACATAGATACCTTATATAGTGTAAAGATCCACTAAGGAAGGATTTTTGGAAATTCCACCCCTAAGCGGGTAAAATAGGGGAAAAACCTTTGTATGAAAGTCCGTCAGTTTTGAAGTTAGACGCTTCAAATTTTGCGTTTAGGTTGGCAATTGAATTTTAACTTATACGTGTCTCAGCGTTTATGATAATTTCAACCCCGAAGGGATGAAAAGGGGTAAAACGGATTGTTGATATATCAACGCACAGCCCAAACCTTAGGACCTAGAGACTTGATATTTTGCACATAGATGCCTTATATAGTGTAAAGATCCACTAAGGAAGGATTTTTGGAAATTCCACTCCTAAGGGGATGAAAATTTGTATGAAAGTCCGTCAGTTTTAGTTTAAGTTAGACTATTCAAATTTTGTGTTTAGGTTGAAAATTGAAAATTAATTTATACGTGTTTCAGCGTTTTTGATAATTTCATCCCCGAAGGGATGGAAAGGGGTAAAACTGACTGACTGATCGATCAACGCACAGCCTAAACCGCTGGACCTAGGGACTTGAAATTTGAAGGGAATATTCCTTGGGTACCCTGAGGGTACATTAAGAAATAATTTTTGGAAATTCATCCCCTAAAGGGTTAAAATAGGGGGTAGAAATTTGTATAGGAGATTAGTTATTTTTAAAATAAGCAATTTGGAAATTGGTATTTAGGCTACTGTTTATAAATAAAAAATACTTCTTTCAGCGATTTAGAAAAAACTACCCCTAATGGGGGTAAAAGGGAGTTTTAGTTAGTTACTCCTTAACGCTGCAACGGCTAGATGGATTAGGATGAAATTTAAAATGGAGGTAGCACCCTGGATTAATACATAGAAAAATCCCATCCCTGAAAATTTAAAAGTTCCCGAGGGAATAACGACAATGTTTGGTGTATATGAAAAAGTCATCATGGGTGTCATTTTGTTAGGTTGCGTTGACGCAGATTTCGAAAATGATATCAAATTTGGAATTCAAAATGGCCGTCATGATGTATATTGAAAAAGTCGTCATTGGTATTATTTTCTTACATTTTGTGGAAGCAGATTATGAAAATTATGTCAAATTTAGAATTCAGGATCGAGGCCATGATCTTTTTTAAAAAGTGGACATAATAGTCATTTTCTTAGATTTTGAGGACGCCGATTTCGAAAATGATGTGAAAGTATAGGTAGAAATTCAATTATGTCTGTCGTCTGTCTGTTTGTTACGCTATCACGGATTAACCGCGGAACCGAATTAGATTAATGGGCATTGGGTAAATTTGTTTGAAGAATATTGTCTTTTTTTTTCAGCGTCCACGGATGATGTTTGGGAGTTTCGCCATTTATAATGATAAATACCTACATTATAATTAGTATTAAGACTCATAATATAATATATGTAATATATATGATGGATATTTTAAGAGCAACCAAACTATCATGGGAGGGATGATGCTTTGAGACGGCGAATTTAGACAGATTCTCATCTACCGGTGAAAGCTAGGGGCACACCAGCGGATAAAATAAATGCATTTCGGCATCTACGATATGGGTATTTGATACACAGTCGGGGCAATATATGCGGCAGCTCTACTAAAAATTGGCGAAGATCGTATGGCGAGAGATAGTAACGATTTGAATACATTAAACCGCGAATTCTGTAATATTGTACAAAACACAGACGATCTAAAAAATAATATAAAGAATAGAGAATGTTTGTGCGAGAGGGCGATATTACCACCGAGGAACGAAATTGTCGGGCGGATAAATATAAAAATATGTCTCATGTAGAAGGCGATGTTGTGGAGTATCTCTTGGTAGACAATGTCATAGACACAGAGCAAGTCACGTCCTACCCTTAGAGTTCTTGAACTCTTTCGAGGTATCGGGAGTGCCCTCCCGTAAGAGTTAATGGTTAAAGTTGGTGTCCCGGTAAATTTCGAGATCAATATTACATGTGTTTGAAAGATCATTCTTGCCAGGGAGGACGTCAAACTATAGAATTACTTAAAACTATTAATTTACTTAACTGCGATAAACGAGTTCTACGCGGACGAAGTCGCGGGCAAAAGCTAGTCATCTATAAAACACAGAAACGAGTCTATAAATAAACAACCTTTTAAGCTCAATAAGTATTAAGTATAGTCTGGGATCCGGAGTTACTTTTTACGTTCCTTTCCGGACCATTAACTTAAATTTTTATTAAGTTGAAAAAGCTTTATTACATTAACTATTAATTCGTTTTTAATGTTTCCGTTTTTTTATCTTCAACATCTAGGGGATGTACCTACTATTTAACAAATAAAACTCCTTCATTCAATCAATTACCTATTTCTAATTATTTTGCCGTAAATAGTCGTTCACTTTTTAAAACACTATCTTAGTTCAACCATAAACACTAAAATCAACACAAATACGAAAACCAATTCAAGACACAATAACAATATCTTGGTTAATACATATATATTCCGTCTGTGACGACCCTGACTGACTAGACACCTCAGGTGTCGCCAGGCGGTAGGTATTTAACGCGCCGAGCGCGCGTCCGGAGCCGGGAGTTTCGCTTCTACGTGTAGTTATTGTTTATTCTTATGCCCATCCATAGTGTGGGGTGTCGTTGGATAGGTTTTTCAAAAATATTGCGGGTTTGTCACAGTTTTTCCATTAAGGGATCCTATGAAATATTAAGCTTTAAAGCGCTAATTTTTGTTAGAGTCAAGTGTGCCCCACCTACAGCCAAAACTACAAATACTAAAAATCTGAAAAATAATAATATCTTAGATGAAAGCAGATAACGATTTTTAAAGAAAAACTATCACGACTAAGTAGTCTTGATTGGATCCTGAGATACAGGCGACTTAAATTTTTATACCTACTAAAATCATCTAAGACAGCACCAAATAACTCGAAGTAAAGAATTAGTTCGCACTTTTTGTTTTTTGAGATGGTGTTTGTGTAGTAACTTCGGCTTCGGCTTCGGAACCCTACATTGAGCATGGTCAGACATGCTCTTGCCAGGTTTTTAAACTTATGTTTGAAAACTCGCCACTAACGAACTACTAAATCATCATAAGCTGACTTTGGTTGCGGCCGTTATACTAGTTAAATATCAAAGTTGTTCTAGAATGAAGTTTTTACTGCGAAAATACTGAAGTTGGTCGTCAGCTAGCTTGATTCTTGGCAAGTACTGATACTTTAGGAAGCCTCCGGGCAGTTGCAGCTGCATGGTAGCGGAATGCGCGCAAATGACTGTTCAATGCGCAAGAGCAGTGGCTGCCAGCTGCCACACGGACACTTATTATATTAGGTGAGTAGTTGTTGTCTGGAATCAATTCAGATTTGATTGAAACAGTTTTTAACTATGCACTTGCTCTTTTAATTTTGTGTCTCAAAGGAAGACCGTAGTTTTCTTGACGTTAAACTTAAAACCTTGTTTGTGTTTAAATTGTATGTTACACACTAAATTTATATGTATGGTGATATTATGCTCTACATTATTTTTGTTCTAAACTTCAAGTAAAATTGCTCAATCAAACATAATAATAATTATGTCATTTACAATAATAAAGAAAATATCCAAGTTACGTTTTTTAAAAATGTTATAACATCATCCGGAACCTAATTTTTAACTTAAAACACATGGGTACCTGCATATTTCTGAACTGATGTCATCATAATTTTCATACCAAACCTGCTCCCCGCCAAACCTATAATTTGTAAAAAAAAAACAATGCATCTCTTTTTCTCACTTGCGATTTTACCGAGCAAGAACTCCATTCATTATGGCGGCTGTACAATGAGCATCGAGCTGGTTTGCAATCAACTTATGTTTTTATGTGGACTGTGAACTTTCATTCTTGCGTCTTTAACACTCTGTTAATATAACTTGGTAGTGGTTATGTTCAGAGATAGGTACATTTGAATTGCTATATTGGTATAGATTGGCAAACAAGAGTTTTAACTACCTATAATATTTTTGAAAAAGCAACTTCCGTCAATTGATATACCTACCTATAATGTACTTTATTTCTCCCCGACTCTTTTTTTAATGGAAATATTGGAGTTTTAAATAAAGTTATATCTGTTAAAGTCTACAGAGTTTATTAATGAATTCATGCCATATTAACGCATATCATTTACCTAATCGTAGCAATCATTTTTTTAAGTCACTTCTGGTTGGCCGTAACTATACATTGACCCCAAAGAAAGCATTGCCAACGTTTACAACATATTACTGAACGCGGATGTTAAAGCCTACAAATAAATATCAACTCGACAATTATGGCGAGCGCATCCAGCAATAACAAACCTTATATCATAGCCTTAAAAACCTAAACGCATGCCGTTGAGGTCCTGGTGTAGACGGTCCGTTAACTTCTCGACAGCAACACGCTGTTATGTTGGCACGCCGTAAAATATAGCCAACTTTACACGAAAGTGACCCTAACACCATCTTCTTACGTTCAAACGACACATCTTCAACTTAAACTTTAGCAGGGCCACTCTACTACCCTATGAATAAGGTCTTAGATGCAGTGCACGTTTTGTAGTTCTTGTGTCTTTTGTACTGGTACGGCTGGCATTCTTCAGAAGTGAGATGAATGTCAAAGAAGGATTTACACTGAATGGAGTCTTGATGGACTAGACAGGCTGTTAACACGCGACGGTGGCTGCAAATTGTGCCAGCCAGTGTTCGTATTTTATGGGAATAGTCTAGTTGCGCTCCATTATAGATGTCCAATGGATCTTGTCTCTGGTCTGAGATGAGATTTCAAGGTAAAGATATTTTATATTGTATTTAACTACGCCAAGCAAGTCCTAAAGTGACAACTTGAGCTCAGGTCTTTAACAAACAGATAAATTGTTAAAAGTTTATCCAAAAAGGCCAATCTGTACAACATACACTATACTTTGTGGGTACACCTCAACCTTGAGATTATTAATTTCTGCAATTAACCCTCGTATACACTCAGCTGTTCCAATGGGTAGGTTTTCTAACGATGTTTTCTTCACTGTAAGAGTATCGTGTAATGTTCGTGGACAAACTTATTGGTTCATGGCAGCCGCTGGGGTTCGAACTTAGAACCTAACGACCAAGAGGCCAATGACACTCGAGGCTATCAACGGGGTTATACTTCAATAGGGTCATCATCATCATCAATCTCTAACCTTCTGGGCTTGGGGCGCAGGATCTCGTGCGGCGCGGGCCGGCGCGGCGGCCAGGCGGCGCAGGCGCACCCCCGCTCCCCGCCCCCGCCCCCGCTCAGCGCCGCCGCCGGCTCCGCGCGCGGCGTGCACGCATCTTCACTGTTGACAATAAAACATGTTTTCACCTCGGCACCACAAAAACGCTGTTGCTGTTTAAAGACAGTAAGCAAAATTCGATTTTGCTGCGACCGTGACATAAAGTAACTTTTTTTTTCACAATATAAATGGGTAGAGGTAATAGTGGTGGGTGGCTGGCTGGGTGGCAAAGGGATATACCTTATACATGTGATTAAATTTTTACCGCGTTGAAAAGTTGTATGTGTGACACGACACCAAAACTATTTACATCTCGTGTCTTTGAATCCCGAGCGCAGTGAGGTGTAAATACCTAACCTAAGGGCCGGTACAGACGGACTGCATTTGAAATGCAACTCAGCTGCAAAATGGCAGTTCGAGGGCAGTTCTGATGCAGTTAATTTAACTGCATCAGAACTGCAAACAAACTGTGCAGTCCGCTGAGGTCGACTGCACGCCAACTGCAAGCGGACTGCGCAGTTGGTTTGCAGTTTCGATGCAGATACATCAACTGGATCAGAACTGCCCTCGAACTGCCATTTTGCAGCTGGGTTGCAGTTCAAATGCAGTGTGTCTGAACCGGCCCTAACCTAACCTAGAATCCTGAGCGCAGCTCGTGATTCAATTAAATAATCCTTCGCATACTCGGGATTCAAAATCAACACTCGCAGCGAAAACTAACCCTTGTTGGACTTATATATCTGTCCCTATCTTTGCCTAGAAGTTGTCAAGTTTTGACAGCTTATAATACGGCACACAAAACCAGATACGAGTAGTTACTCAGGGTGGTGACTAAATTGGGAACTTTGTATCTTTGGAATATATCATAGAGGCATTCCATCGTAGTCCGGCCCTGTTGTTTGATCAGTAGTTAAACTAACTAATTGTTAAAATTCGAATAAGGAATGGAAAATTTGACACATTTCCTTGAGATTTTAACCATTAGGCTGGGTTTTATAAAGATCCGTTAGATCAAATTTCGGTCAGGAATGTCAAAACTTGTATGAAGTTACTAAAATTTGACATGACATTTTTACTTACGGGCCTTTATAAAACCGGCCCTTAGGCCCTGTTGTTTGATCAGTAGTTAACTCAACTAATTGTTAAAATTCGAAAAAGGAATGGAAAATCTGACATATTTCCTTTAGATTTTAACCATTAGTAATGGTTTTTGACCATTAGCTACTTTAACTACCGATCAAACAACAGGCCATAGAGTTCGCAACGAATTTGCAGTCTTATTGGAGTTTTAAGATTGTAATATTGAGAATGCAAATAGGTCACAGGTTCATCTTACCATCAGCTGACCAGTATGCTCGTTTACCCTCTGCCAATGCCATAAAACTAATTCGTTTATTAGATTTTTACTAAAATTTCAACAGAAAAAATTTAAAACAGCCATCAATAAATCAATGTATCATAATAATTTACTCGTTTCAAACGACCCCAATCCACGATTATCTCTATGAACTCCGCACTACCCAGACATTTCAAACAGTCAATCCATTTAAACAACTTTGTCCAAGAGGCATTTCCCGTACCATTAACCCTATCAATCCCATATTCCATACGCAATCGAAGCTCAAAGGCGCTGTTCAAGCAACAGTACTTTAATTGTAATCTGAAAGTTAATTGCGATGCTCCGCGCACAGAGTCCCCTGTGTGGGGTAAGTGGGCCGGCTCCCGGCGGATGGACGTGCTATTACTACTGGATTATAATTAATCTACTAAGTATTAACCGCGGATCGGTCTGGTATGCAATGTAATTATTCAACTTTAAGGAGTCTCAATAATCAGTGATAAAATACTGTAGCGAAAACTACTTTTTAGGGTTCCGTAGTCAAACTAGGAACCCTTATAGTTTCGCCATGTCCGTCCGTCCGTCCGTTCGCAGCCTAGCTCAGAGACTCTTAGTCCTAGAAAGCTGTAATTTGGCATGAATATACATATTAGTCATGCCAACAAAGTGGTAGAATAAAATCTCTTTTTTTTTGTGTACCTCTTCTACACGTAACGTGGGGATGTTTTTTTTTCACGTCTACCCCGTAGTATGGGGTGTCGTTGGCTAGGTCTTTCAAAATATTGCGAGTTTGTGAAACCAATTTGTCATTTAAGGGATCCGTTTATGAAATATTAAGCTTTAAAGCGCTAATTTTTGTTAGAGTCAAGTGTCCCCTACAGCCAAATCTACAAATACAAAAAATCTGAAAAATATCTTAAATTAAAGCACATATAACGAATTTTAAAGGAAAACTATAATGGCTAAGTAGACTTGATTGGTTCCTGAGATACAGGTGAATAAAGTGTTTATACCTACTAAAATGACCAAATAACTTTAAATAGAGAATTACTTCATACTTATGGTTTTTTGAGAGCCTACACTGACCATGGTCAGACACGCTTTTGCCCGTTTTTTTTGTGCCCGGAGCGAACAGCCCACCTGATGGTAAGTGATCTGTGACCCATACATACATAATTTACGTATTCTGAAGACTAAAATCTCAAGACTGCAATCCTAAGACCATAAATGCGTTGCCAACTGCGTAATGATACGTTTGTTGAAAGGTGTTTCGATAAAATATAATAGGTGCCTATTAATGATTGTATTGTCATCGAAATCGCATTATACAAAACAAGGAATCCTATGACAGTGACCAGACATCTACCGTTCTAGGTTTGTTTAAAGGCATACTTAGTTACCTACTACTACTACATAAAACAAAATTATGTTATCATTTAAATCGTCCTAAATCGTCCACTTGAGGTATTAGTAAAGGCATTAATAGTACGTAACCTTAGTCTACTCGCCTACTCGTAATGGGGGCGCCACTGCTCACGCGCCGCATGGTCACTGGACTTTTAAGAACGCAAGTGCATATTCTAAAATGCAAATGAAACAGCAGTGCCAATAAACAAACATTTTCTCCACTACAATCCACCGCGTCTGGGCTTAAGGCCGGGAATACACATGCCTGGGGTTGGCACACTTGCATAACAGCTGCTTGCACGCGCCATCTACTTTCATTTGTATACACTAACTGGCATGCCTGTATCTGGCAAGCAAGTAGATCGCAAGGAATTTGATTGGCATGCAATATGAGGGAGGGTACGCGGGGTGCTGCAAACCGTATGCTTATAGCACGTGTGAATGAAGGCGACAACTACAGGCATGTCTGCCTGGATTAAATTGCATGCAAGTTAACCTTCAAATGTGTGAGCCAGTTACTCGTATTTGCTGTTAACTAGTATGCACGCTAATATTCCATTTTACGGGCATATGTATTCCCAGCTTTAATCTGCGAGGCACCGTTCAGTACACTGGGCGGATCCGTAAGGAGTGAGCAAACGGGCTGTCTTGACGGAAGGGAATGCGTCTTTGTCTATGATTTCCGAGAACAATGGAATACTTAATTTGTAATACTTGTTCCTATTTCAATGGGGATTCCAGGAGAATTATGGTGGAAATGCAATACTTCAGAAGAGAAAGCGTCGGTGAAACTGCAAAACCGCGTAACCAACAAATTTACTATAGAGCAAAATAAACCTTAACATCTTAGAAAAAAGGTACAGTTTGCTTCTCATTAAAAATTTACTTACGCGGTTTTGCAGTTTCACCGACGAAAGATTGATTGGAAATTGTAAATGAATATCGCGGACTTTTGAAGTTAAATTGATTAAAACTTTATTGGTTCCAGAATTAAACTTATTAAAAACGGGAAGGCTGGCTTTGCTGTAGAAAATAAATATTTAGGGGGGGGCTCCCATACAACAAACGTGTCTTTTTTCCGTTTTTTGCTCGATATTAATAACGGCAATAGGTAGACGCTTGCAATATTCATACATAAATCACAAATTACTCTCAATTATTTAAATAAATAAATATAAGGGGGCCCAAATCACAAAAACTGACCTAGTAGGTACAGCAAGCTTGTTAGGCCTGTACTGTAAATACTTATAAAAAGAAATACATACCTACCTAAACAGATACTCGTAGGAAACATCCATGACTTAAGTTAGAAACAAATTCTTGTGCTCAATACAATTTGCCGATACCCACTGGGGTCAAGCCAGGGACTGCACAGTGCTAGTTTTGAATGCAGGCAAAGACTATTAATCGTCAATCAATAGACTATTAAATTCAAATATCTCGTAACGGTCCTGCAATGAGTATCGCTGGGTGCGTCGGAAGCCGCGCCCCGCTAATCGTGGAGACAATGGAATCGAACCCGCTACACGGGTGGCTGCGCGCGCGCTTTGTTTATACATTGTATTTAGGAGGAAATAATATCCGCTTCACGTTCTGTGCCGGAATCCATAAGGTTCATACAAAGTGGTGACGATGATGACTTCGTGGTGACGAGGTTATTAATATATTGCAGTCATATTCAAATGCCAGTCATGTTAATATAACGATTAAATGGCTAAACTACATAATTCCAAAGAGTCATAATTCCAAATTTATCAAAATTCCGAATTTTCATAATGCAATGTTTTGACAGAACTTTACTTTTTGATGTCGCTTATAATATTAAACCTAGCCTAACCTACATTATAGCAATTCAATTATGCATTAATCTTAAATAGCTCCGGCGTAACATAGCTTTCGAACAAATGTATATTCGGAATTATTATTGTTTAATTTAAGGTGTTTTGTGTTTAAAGTAGATTATATAAAATTCCTCCTATTAACTCGCCAAAATCAATTTGATTTCTAGGGCTTTGTCAACGTGACGTTGTAAACCAAATTATAGGAAGTCTCTTACGTTTTGGTTGTCAACGTTATTTTAACAGAGTCCATAGTGGCCTAGGAATCAAATTGGTTGACTGTACCTACTTTCAGAGATCAAATCTCTTAAACGGTCCGAACGATGAAACCTAAGAACCAGCCAAACTAGACCGGGTCTCTTTTAAAAACGCCATCGGTCCATCCCTTTTGAAGCTACTATGCAAGAGACAGACAAACAGATACACAGACACAGATACAGATAAACGCACGTTAAATTTATTTCATGCCTCTTTATGCCTCGTTATGATAGCTCTTATTTAAGGCCCATTTACATTATACAACTTTCTTGCACTTTCTATACAATAAAATTGAGGAAATAAAAAAGGGCTCAGTCTAAAACTTACGTTTGGTACAATTCTTAAACACTATTATTGCAACAAAATAATTGCATACAATTATTGCCAATTCTTGTACAAGAAACTTGCATAATCTAAATGGGCCTTTACTTGACATGATAACATAGTAGAATAGAGCACCAGCCCCTCCACCTTACCTTAAAACAAAATTCTGAAGCCGCCTCTGCTATACCAACTGATAATACCGTTGTCCACGTTTTTTTAATAATAATATAAGTAAGTACCTACTTGTTTGAATAACCAACAGGACCTTATGACGGACGGACAGCTAAGACGGCGAGCGATGACGAGTTAATCATTTTTATAATTGCCTTTATGTCCAACCTAATTACTCGGCTTGTTAAGATTTTATTACAGTACGAACTCGACCGTTAACAGCGAGGAACGGAAGCTGCAGGCCCCTTGAGGGTCATTTATTCCAGGTACTTTCATGATTGATTAGTATAGTAAGAAAGGAAATACTAAGGACGTACAGTCGACTGTTAAAGTGTTAATATATAACTAAGGGCCTGTCGCTTGATCAGTAGTTAAACTGATTGTTAAAAATCGTAACTCATGACACATTTCCTTGAGATTTAATCATTAGCTACTGTTTTTACCAATTAGTTAGTTTAACTACTGATAAAACAACAGGCCTTAAGCATGTTTGAACCATTTTTAACCTTGTAAGTATAGTAAGTTCATTATTTTAAGGTAGGGTCACGGAAGTTAATTTGCTACCCATTTCAAAGAAAATCTACTTGAAGATGTCATTGTCAATAGAGATGCCAAGTCATTTGTAATTGATAGGAAACTCAACCTTATTGCTGTAGAATGTCACATTGACTTTGGACCTAAGGTGGATCACAAATTAAATTCCTTGACTGTACAGTCTACAGTCGTTTCAGCCTCATAAACTGCGTCAAACAAGATATTCAAATTATTTTTATGTGATATGATATGGCACGACATGACAAAGGTGCTTAACTTAACATTTTAATCACAATTATTTTTATTGTCATCGGCTGTCTTCATGTTTCTAAGAAACTACATGGTGGTCTTTAGAAGTGAGGAGGACCTGCTCGGTTTGTCTATCCTCCTGTTATATAGTTACACCCTGTAACAATTTATAACTAGGGGGCCCTCTTCTTAAATTTAAGAGCTAGGCTCTTCTCGGTGGAGCAGTTTCCATGATTCTCTTTGTAGAGTATTTTCTTTTCGAAAACTGACAAACTACGTACCTACCTACATATATGGAATTTTCATAAGCGCTCAACCTAACCGTCCGGCAGCTTACGTCAATCGATACATTTTCGATAATAACGTTCTAGGCCTAGAGACAGTGTAATAACCTAATAACAATATTTTGTATCCTATTAGTTAGCAAAAAATAAGTTTAATGTACCAGCTAAGCGTTTCGTGATTATACCTACAGGTTAAATTATAATTCAGCTTGGAAAAATGCGAGGGCTTGCACCCTTTGCATCTTTCCAAACGGATGAATTCACTTTCGTAAGAACTTTATCTGATTAAGTACTAACTTTCACAGAATTCTCAACAGGTAAAATAAGCACTCTCTCACCAAGACGCTGCAGAATCCTAAAATGAACGTAGTCAACCAATTGTGAGGATTCCACCGCAATCAAAAATCCCAAATTATAACCACCGGACGTACCTGGTGGTTATTTAGTTTTTTGCTACCGCGGCCAAACCCAAAATTAGGGTTGCCGTTGACCACAAAAACCTCAAACATTAGTTTTCAATTGAATGAATCCTGCTGACGCTGTTTGAAAAACACGTAACTGTGTCAAATAATTACCACATCGAAAAAGAGTCTTGTGAAGATGCAACATAGGAGCACCATAATAATATTTTGAAGCGGTTATTTATCTATTATATAGGTACATGTGTTTATTTTATCGAATGCCCTATTCCCTAATACAAATAGCTTAGTTTAGAAGGCACTAGAACAATTTGTGTGACATTGTTCCCTAATACTTATTTATTTATGACCAATTATCATTAACAAGAACACGATTGGATCAGCTTTGCATTAGTTTTAATACCAAGTTTACCATTGCCTTTTCAAAACGAAAACGACTGTACTAGTAACTCAAACTTTAGAAATATTTGAATATAACCCTGTTATTCCATTTGATTTAGGGTTTTTTAACCGACTTCAAAAAAAGGAGGAGGTTCTCAATTCGTCGGGATTTTTTTTTTTTTTTTTATGTATGTTCCCCGATTACTCGAAGACCTCAGGACCGATTTGAAAAATTTTTTCGTTGTTCGAATGGGTATACTTTTTAGTTGATCCCATTGTCACCACGTCAGGATCTGATGATGGGATCATGGAGAAATCAAGAGAACTCCTCAAATATTATAGGCACACCTATAGCGATTTTGGTATTTTTCACTGTAACTCATGCATTTGCTTTTGAAAAGTACTATATGGTGAAGTGGAACTGATGATGAAGACCACAGATGGCCTCCGGAACTCCTTAACGGTACCTATTTCAAGGGTGGCGATAAGATATTTCGATTAAGGTAGTTGAGCGACTATGACGAAGCACATTTAGGTTTAAATATGACTATGACATTCCCGCGGCGTTGTCTGTGGCGAGCTTGAAATGTTCTATAGTTTTTTATTAATATTTAGAAGTGGAGCTACGTAACAGCATAAATAGGATCACTAAAAAGTATAAAATAAAATAAATGTTTAAAAAAACAAAAAACCGCCTTCAAAAAGCAAAAAATAACTTCTTTAAAATGGTAGGTAAATAGGTCAGTCGAACTGAAGTCGGCGTCCAACAATATTTTAACCAAAGGCAGACTTCAGTTCGACTGACCTATTTACCTACCATTTTAAAGGAGTTATTTTTTGCTTTTTGAAGGCGGTTTTTTGTTTTTGTAAACATTTATTTTTTTACATTTGACAACGCTTTTTGCTTTTTGCTCGAAGACTAGGCTCATCCCATCCCATCACTGGTAGCAGTGGTAGCGAGCTTAAATACTTAATACTTTCTAAAATTCAGGGTGTTTCTATATATAAATGTGCCAACCCTAATCAGAGATAGTATTCGTCCGGCAAGCAAGAGTTCAAAATGACCGCAATCATGTCCTCGTATTATCATTATAATTTTCAAAACGCCAAGCCAGGTGTTCGAGGTATTTGGCAAAAGCATTTAGAGGGCGCAGCAGGGAAAGGATGATGGGAGACCTTAATTAACTTTAGATCAAAATTGAATTAGAATTAAAAATAAAATTGAATTATCTTAGAATATATTTTTGGCTTCAAATAATGAAGTAGGTGTTAAGAGTAAATAGAAACGTAACATTTATACGACGCTAATTTTCCTCCTAGGAGTAAAATAAACGGATGAAAACACTTTCCGTCCATGTCCATATTGTTTTTTTTAAAGTGAAAACCCGTGCACCCAACGCCTGCGGTGGCAGCGGCGGCTCATTGAGCGTAAAACTGTAATACTCGTAATTTCATGATATACGCATACATTTCCGAGCATGTCACACCGGCTGAAAACTTCAAAAAAGTCGTTGAAAAGTAAAAAACAGCAGTGCCACTTGGTCCCCCGGGTAAGAACTTGTTTAAATAATTACTAGGACATGCACGTCCGAAGGCCTGCAAGAACTATGTTCAGGTGGTGACCTTTTTTACAGGGGTTTTTCAGCGCGCTTTCCCCGCCTTGAATGAAAGTAGCAGCCTGAAAAACGCCTGTAAAAAAAGTCATCGCGCGTCATTTTCATGTTTTCGCTGCTACCTTGAAAAGTTTTGTTTTACGGTTTTTCGTAAATGATGTCGGGAACTCAAGATGGCGGCCATGATGTTTTTTGAAAAAGTCGGCATGGGTATCGTGTTTCAATGATGTTAGATTCGGAATTCAAGATGGCGGCCATGTTTTTCAAAAAAGTCGTCTTGGGTAAGATCGTGTTTCATGTTTTTGGGGGTGGCAAATCCGAAAATGATATCAAACTTGGCATTCAAAATGGCGGCCATGGTGTTTTTCGAAAAAGATGTCATGGGTATCGTGTTTCATGTTTTCGGGAATGGCAATTTCGAAAATGATATCCAATTTGGCATTCAAGATGGCGGCCATCATGTTTTTGGAAAAAGTCGTCATGGGTATCGTGTTTCATGTATGGCTACCATGATGTTTTTCAAAAAAGCAGTCAAGTTTAGTTTAGTTTAGTTTATTTATTCATCAATGTAATATTACAATATAAATTGCATTGCATGTCAAAAAATACGAAATTACATTGATATTGCCAAAATTAATACTAAATAATAATATAATAATACAAAAATAACACTCCAATAATCAAACTCAACATTAATAAACAACTAATAAATGGTCAGTTTCCGATGTCAATGTACAAAAAGTAATAAAGTCAAATAAACAATAATAATTTTACAATTTAAGTTGCATATATTCGTCGACGGAGTATAATGGATTATCCAATAAAAGGTTTCTCAGCTGATGTTTAAATGCTTCGTCGGATGGAACATTTTTAAAAATTTTTTTTGGCGGCCAAGGTGTTTTTCGAAAAAGTTGTCATGGGTATCGTGTTTCATGTTTTCGGGGATGGCAATTTCGAAAATGATGTCAGATTCGGAATTCAAGATGGCGGCCATCATGTTTTTCGAAAAAGTCGTCATGGGTATCGTGTTTCATGTTTTTGGGAGTGGCAAATCCGAAAATGATATCAAATTTGGCATTCAAGGTGGCGGCCATGATGGTTTTCGAAAAAGTCGTCGTGGTATCGTTTCTCTTGTTTTTCCGGATGGCGAATTCGAAAATTATATCACATTTGGCATTCAAGATGGCGGCCATCATGTTTTTCGAAAAAGTCGTCATGGGTATCGTGTTTCATGTTTTTGGGGGTGGCAATTCCGAAAATGATTATCAAATTTGGCATTCACCATGGCGGCCATGATGCTTTTCGAAAAAGTCGTCATGGGTATCGTTTCTCATGTTTTTCCGGATGGCGAATTCGAAAATTATGTCACATTCGGAATTCAAGATGGCCGCCATTTTGTTTTTCGAAAAAAATGTCATGTGTATCGTGTTTCATGTTTTCGGGGATGGCAATTCCGAAAATGATATCAAATTTGGCATTCAAGATGGCGGCCATCATGTTTTTCTATAAAGTTGTCATGGGTATCGTGTTTCATATTTTTGGGGGTGACAACTCCGAAAATGATATCAAATTTGGCATTCACCATGGCGGCCATGATGGTTTTCGAAAAAGTGGTCATGGGTATCGTTTCTCATGTTTTTCCGGATGGCGAATTCGAAAATTCGAAAATGTCACATTCGGAATTCAAGATGGCGACCATGTTTTTCGAACAAGTCGTCATGGGTATCGTGTTTCATGTTTATGGGGATGGCAATTTTGAAAATGATATCAGATTCGGAATCCAAAGTGGCGGCCATAATGGTTTTTGAAAAGTCGTCATGGGTATCGTTTCTCATGTTTTAGCGGATGTCACATTTGGGATTCAAGATGGCAGCCATGATGGTTTTAGAAAAAGTCGTCAAGGGTATCGTTCCTCATGTTTTTGCGGATGACGAAGTCGAAAATGATGTCAGATTTGGAGCTCATGATTGCGATCATGTTATTTTTCACCAACATATTAAGGACATAATTTTATACTCGCACGAAGGGTCGTACTTGGAGCAATTCACCAGTTTACTTTATTGAAATGTAAGAATATAATAAATAAACTGTGAATACATTAAGTAACAATTTGCAACAGTCTGCTACGAATTGTAATTTACAGTAGGTACTTATGGTTACGTAGCAAAACATCTAAAATCAAGTGTTACAAGTTCGTTTTTCATATGATCAGATCAAAATATATAAAGTTAAATGGCATAACGTACACGAATAACATCTTATGTCATAAGTTTAGGTAAGGTTTGTTTATATATCAGGCCCGAAGCGCCAAAATAACCCAGAAATAGAGCTCCGCTATGCGGATCTTTGTCGACTCTGTCAAATTAGGTTGGGAATAACTATATGAAAAGCAAGCTTTAAAAACCCGACTACATTTTGTATTACTTTCGTCGATATACCTACATATATTAATAATTGTCATTTTGCCATTGTTGTTATTTCAATTTTAAGAGTTTAGGTATTCTATGTCACCCGGGATGACGTAAGGATTCTAACGATACCTCACACATCCAAATCAGTCATTGGATCATGAAAGAACGCGATGTGAAAATTCCCTACTTTGAAAGAATGCTTTTGTGAAAATAATTTATCAAATCTATAAAAATGATATGATCAATAGTTGAACGTGCTAAAACTTGAAAATTCAGACATAAGTACGTAATTAAATTACCTGATACGTTACTTTCATTGATCTATAGTCATACTCGTAGACTCACCCTAAGTCTTTCACTGTACGGAAGTGGCTAATAAATGTAGGTATGTACCTACGCTTGTTTTTTTGATGCCTGCATTGCTGGAAGCCCGTTTCGAAGGGCACCGGAGCAATTTGCGCGCCGCGGGCAATTAGCGTGCGCGGCTGCGCTGGCGCAGGGCGCACGCGCATCGGGACGATTCGTTACGAATACTTGGCTACTGAATTTATGCCTTAGGCGGACCTTAAGTTACCAGTTACCATTACAGGCAATATGCGACTGTACATTTTAAACCGACCGTTAAATTAATAATATACAAAATACAAACAATTATTTTGAATTTGGTATGTTTGCTGCACTAACCTGTCAAAGGCGTTATAGCGACAAGATACTTAAGTGTACAGTTAGTTATTAAAGCTGACTGGACGTTAACAAAATGAGTCTTAGCATGCTGACGCAAAGAGATCACGGATTTAACGCCACATTACACATATTTGAGGCCTGTCATTGCGATACGGATCTACGTTGGTACACAATATAATATAAGCCTTTTAGTTGTATATATTGTTATAGCCTTTCTGTATATTTGGGGTTATATACCAACAAAAGGACCGAGTTACTAAGTTATACGTCAGAGTGGGATTCAGGTTCCCTTCGAGCCTTCCCTGTCTATTGAATGAGCACGTCCCTCACGCTTACTGATCACGCGCGAATGTGAATGCAAATTAAAGCTAAGACTGGTTAAGAGTAGATAATAAGAGATAGGATGCAGTGATATAAAAGTTACTACCTAGCTTTTTAAGATTAACGATGAAAAATATTCTTACTTATATTTAATATAAAAATTAATAAGTAGGTAGTTAACGTAGTTATATGAGGATGTTTTTTTTTGTCCCACCCTTACTGATAGCCCAACGTTTTATAGGGTTCCAAGGTCAAACTAGGAACCCTTATAGTTTCACCATGTCCGTCTGTCCGCCTGTCCGCGGAGCTCATAGACTCTTTGAGATAGATTTTTGCGTTTGTAGACGGATTCGGAACCCTACATTGAGCATGGTCCGAATTGTTGTTTCCCGGTTTTTAAAAGGGCAATTGGCGAGCTGCGTATGATTGCCGAGCGACTGCATTCGAGCTCTCGCGTCCAAAACGATTCGTTACGAATGCTTAGCTACTGTTTTATACCTTGGCTCTAGCCAACAGCTAGGTTTACCTACCAATGACCTACCAATTATCTGCGAATATAATAGTTTCCCAAAGTGCTCTATATCGTCCCCCAGGGGTCGACGACGACCTGCAAGAGGTCCATGTGAGCGGAAAAATAAATGCCCACTATAGTGGATCCCATTTAAACAGGTCGTGACTTTAATTATGGCTTTACATTAATGGAATAATCCATATTCATACACAGATAGTAGGCACCTACTTACTTACGTAATACTTTCTTTTATAAATATATAAATATACACATATCTATCTATATAATTTATATTTTAATTTTCTCTGCGTGTAGTTTTTAATTTGTAAAAAATATTTTACCGCGCTAAATGTTAATTGCAGCCTTTGTCAATTTTTAGCCGACTAGACCTCCAACGTTATCCGTGCAAAAATCCCGAAGATTTCTTGCTTAATTTTTACGTGACAACGTAAATATTAGGTAAGCACGTCCACCGAAAACCGAAAAAATTGCCAAGTGGTCTACGAGCCAAAAAAGTTAGGGGACCTCTGTTTTAAACTATAGTTATTATATAGGGATCTTATGTCGTCTAGCTGACAATTTTTTTGTTGACCCATTACCATCCATTACCTTTGTTTATATTTTTATGTAAATCAGAAGTACAGAAATAAGTAATTGAATGAAAGAGACATTTCGATCGTTATAATATCAATGATTACCTAAAGACGTTTTTTAAATGGACAACCGAATAATACTGGCTTATTTTAAATCCTATAAAGTTATTCGCATATTTCCGATGAGAGATCGTTGTAGATTTAGTTACAATAGACTAGACAAGTCATTACCATCCTCAACTGCATAGCTCCTGCATCATGATAGGTACCTATAATAATGGAGTCAGTTCGAAGTCAAAAGTCCCCATCAATCAAGCGAACAATAAGCCGACGCGCATCGGTCAACGTCGGCCGTTTCCGTGATGCCCGAAGGACCTTCTATCTTAGTTAAACTATGATGGGGCCGTCTGATTGGTCGGGCAAGGGTTCGAAGTTTAAATAGTGAGATATGACGGTTTAACAAACTGACTCTGAGTTTCTAGATGATGTAAGGTCGCTAGGGTAGTTTAATGTAATAAAATAATAGTACACTTTGATGCCAGTGCAGAAAGAATGTCATTTTCCACTAGTTCCGAGGTCTCTTGGCCCGAGCTGCAAGTAGGTAAGTATGCAAATACTTGATCAGAGTAGGTACCTTATTACCTGCATAATAAACGGTGCATCTCTTTTAAAGGGTACGTATCAGAACGCTTAAATTTAATAAGCCTAATGTATCATAATCCCTAAAAGTTCATAATACCTAAAAGTTGTTTTTTCTGAAACCGTAAATTTTTCAGGATTGTTACAAAACAAACCTAACCTAACCTAATGAGTTTTATACAATGGCGTTTTCAAAATTCCTGAAAAGTTTACGGTTTCAGAAAAAACAATTTTTAGGTATTATGAACTTTTAGGGATTATGATACATTAGGCTTTTTAAATTTAAGCGTTCTGATACGTACCCCTTTTAAACGTAACATTATGAATATGCCTAGTGTAATCAATTCATCACGCTAATTGTGACATGAGACATACATTCATCCAGTGCAGTAAGTTTGTAAAATTAAAGAACCCGCATTTTGTACATATTATGATGTGGGTATATTAATAAACCTTGTTGGGGTAGATTTTAATGACGCAATTAGGTTATTATTTAAGTCACACGAGACCTACCCCTATTCTTCTTATATTCATCTATCCATGTTTAATACTATCGATAATTATTTAACATCTATTAACAACTCACATCAAAAGCAACTCAAAGCTGATTCGTGCATATCATTGGCCACTTGTTTTATTGCCCTTAATTATAGCATACCTACCTAATTTTAAATGTTTATCCAAACTGTTTTTAAAAGAGTTTACTGAAAGTGAACTTATCGTTGTCTCGGGCAAGCTGTTCCACGCTTTAACAACGTGGTTAGACTAGAAATGCTATCTGGGTTTGCTAGTGGTTTGCTATTCTGCCCTCATTAGAAAAAAGGGCTTAAGACTCAGAGAATCGCTAATTTATTAGTGACCATATATCTTAAGACAGGGGGTTCAATTTGCTTTGACTATCAAATAGCGCATGTGTCCTTTTTATTTAGAAGGGCAGTATTAAGTATAGTCCATTCGCTTAGATAGTGTCACTACACTCACAACGTACTTGCGGTTATTGTCATAAAATACGAATATAATTCCATGTAAACTGCCAAATTCACTTGCCGCGTGTACTATACTTAAAGTGCATATTAGGTAGATACTACTTATACTACATTTTATAATGTATAAGTATATACATTATAAAATGTGTAAGTAACTCTTTCTATGTGTTTGTTCACATCTAATCTAATTTTAGTGTGGATCCAACTTTCGGGAAACTTTTTGCCCCGGGATATTCGACAGTTCCTTAGAAAAACAACAAGAAAAGACCTCTATGCGGACTAAGTCGCAGGCAATAGTAAGTTATTTATAAACGTGAGGATATTTGGATATTTGTCTTTCGATTTAAACGCACTTTGTTTTCATTATAATGGACAAATTGGGGCTACTCTACAAACTAGTAAGTAGATTACGAAATAACCTGTTACGGTAAATGATACTTATTATCTCCCATGGGAACCAGAGCTGCAGAGTCGACTGCCGCCCGAGGAGAGAGCAGTAAACACAGTCTTTATCGAGGCTTAATAAAAAGATAGCTCGGTCGTTGTTGACAACACGTCTTGGTGAATAATGATAAATAATTTAGATCATAATTGTGCTATGCGTTAATAATCACATTGCTTTAGGCCTTAACAACGGAATGTTGAAAAAGACGATATAACGATATAAATGTTTGATGTTAAAATAAATATGTATCTACTGTGTATGAGGTTTTAAAAAGTCTTTTGTGTTCGGTTGGACTAAGCTCGCATAAGAGAATATATGAGAGCGAATGAGAGAGACGTACAAAGTCGAAGGTTTTTTACGAGCTATCTGTGGAAACTTCTTTCTCGGGATTATTCAAAAACACCACCATCTACAAAGCTTGCACCATAGTTATACTTTCACATTTCAATTTAAACTTAAAATTCGAATGGTAAAATAACACTCAAAGAAGTACAAGCCGTTATTAAAATGCTCAAATTCTTTATAGCCATGAAATTAAATACTTAAAAAATCAATTAAGTCAGTTTTATTGCGTTTCGAACATATTTACTACTGGATGCATCGTCATCGGAGCCTCGGGCCATTAAGCATCAGATTCAGATCAGGCTGATCGATGACAAGAAAAATCAATTATCCCTTCGACTGTCCGAGCTGTGGTGACAATGATAAACAGTTAGTGGTAGACTGATTTCTAACAGAGGTTAGACCAAAACCTTTTATTTCGAGCACCCCAATATCCTCTTTGGGAACTAAGTGGCGAGTTAACACGGTAACGCCTAACACTTTGTAATGTCGTTATAAACCTAAGGCAGCTCAAATTTATTTTCTTTATTGATTTTGTTGAAAACCTAACATGGAATAAGTCATAAACATAAGGAATGACTTCGGAGATAGATGCATAAATAAGGATCAAAGAGAAACACTTCCAGTTTCCATTAGATGAAAAATCGACTGCCCACATTTATTTAACTGGTTAGTTACATCTATAGGTATGTAGACAAGTGAAGTGTAAGAACTATAAGCGTGATTAAAAATAATGCATAACAGTTAAATAAAACATTATTTTTAATCACAAATACAATAAAATACCTCTCAAAATTACGACGGAAATGACATGGATTCCTGGAGCCGGAAACCTTATAAGGGCCGAATAAATTTTAAATCGCGGACACTAACCACCATTCCGATAAACAGAGGACGATCGGCGAATAATTTACTTTTTGTTCCGAAAATCCTTAAAACAAATTAACGTTACAAGTTACAAGTCCTTATTATTTGGCCACCCTGCAATATACCTGTCGGAGCGGAATCCCGATGTTCGCGTAACAGGAATTTTATAAGAGTAAAAAGGATCTTACAAGAGTAAAAAGGATCTCGCAAGAGTAAAAAGGACCCCAAGGATACAAAGTGGGGGATCGGGACGGGCTACCACGTGGTTGGGATTCCGGGGCGCGGCATCACGCAATCGATTCCGCGTAGCTTTGATCTTATTATCTTGACACCCTGCTGAGTTGGTATTTTTTCGTGGTTGAATTGATTTCAAAGTTGTATTTGTAGTGCATTAAGAACTGCCGGCAAAGCGCCGTTGTTGCAAGCATAACGCATAAAGAGGAGGCATGGCATGTGTCCAGCAAACGTCGTTCAGTTGACAAGATGATGAAGAAGAAAAAACTCTTAAACTTGCCGATAATATAAATTAATATAATAGCCAATACCAGCTACATAAATTTGATCCAGTAAAAGGCAAAGAAGATGAGAGAAGAGAGAAGAAAGGCAGAGAAGGCGGCCGTAGGAAAAATATAGCTTGGTGAAAAGATGTAAGGGTAAATCAATTATTTGCTTTTTACAGTTTCATAGACATGATATTTGTTTTGTCGTCTGAACCGCGCTACTTTCAGAAAGGCGACTTTGGCGACAATTGAATTTACACAATATTGTCCATCAGGATATTCAAGATCACCCCGCATCACTAAATTTACAAGTGATATTTGTCCTTTCAAACCACTTCGAAAGTGGCAAAAAGACGAAAATGCTTCTTTGTTTAGCCAATGAGAACCCATTCTCCCTGAGTTACCACTTACCATCGTGTCTTGAAAGTGAAATCAGCAAAAACTCAACTCAAAGCACACGTTCTTGTGGCACCGCGGGATTTCTCGATCTATCGGAAACTGGTTGAAGTCTAATCACCACTTACGTTTTCATTAATTAGTTTAGTGACGTTTCTTCCGATCATTATCATAGACTTATGTAAACTTTGAGGTATGGTGGTAAGTAGTGCGCTGGGAACATGGGAAGTTACTGATGAGAAAGTGAGAAGGATGACATTAAACGTTTTAATATAATTAGGTAAAAACTTAATAACAATAGGCCGACAATGTGGTTTAAAACTTAAACTCAAATTCATAACATTTATTCGATAGAGTGAGCGTGCCCCTCTTCATATTTTTACCTTCTCTCAGTTTACCAATTGGTAATCCCTACCCTTTGTACCCTTTCTCTGTAAGTAATTGTATCTGGCTACTACGAGTATTAACAATCCTTAGTCGTGCACCAATGTCGACTTTATGAGCTGTAAATAAATATTGCTACTGTATTACTAGCGATGAAAACCCGTAACTGGCTGGCTTTCTCTCTTTCTCTCTAATGTTTTTGTCTTAGCTGTTGGTTATACTTAAACAAATTAATAAGTAAATAAATTCGACAAAGGAAATATCTATCTCGTTTGAATTTTGACTGAAGTTCTTATAAAAGCCCTCTCATGATATTGATTTGTTTTCTCTTTAATAGCATCTAACGTCAATCTTTACTGCATTATGCACCTAAATCGAGTATTAGGGACAAGGTTTAGTACAATCTCTTTTAAACAAACTGATCTGCATTAAAATTCCAGTACTACAAGTGTTTAAGATCAACTGCGTCGAAGTTTTATTATGTAATTTGTCTACTTGGACACAGAATCATGCATTTCTCTTTATTTTTGTCATCTTGGCATAGTTATTAAGTACTTATGTTGAAGGGTTTCTTATTTTTTTATTGAAATTGAAACAACCTCTATTGTTGATTAACTTTACATAATAACTATTATTTGCAAAACATCAGACAAAAGTTAGAGCTTTTGTTATTTACTTGTATATTTGTGGTATCTACTAGTAATTATATCATGGTTTCTTCACAGGTCCCAGATACGCCTTCATCTAGTTTCACACACATTTCCAACACTGCTCGATCATTGTAAAGCTGTTTTTGCCAAAATACTTAAGTCATCGGCAGTAACAGTGACTGATAGCCACTAAAAAAAAAGGATTGGATCGGAATTAGTTACTTGTCATTTTTGTCACAACTATCAAAAACAACATTATAACATTCGCCCAGTAACGCATATAAACTACTTTAAATTCGTCAAAGCTAATAACAGCAGTTCCTGATAAAACCTGCGCCGGAGTGGTTTCGAGGGCTGAACTAAATCATCTTTATGTGCACGCGCACGACTCTCCGATCACGCGGCGCGTGCTCGGGTAACGCCAATTTAGCACAAGCATGCTTATCCGAGCCTGAGCTGATGTATTTTAGGAGGTACTTAAAAGTCAAAGGAGAATATTGAACACTGTTGTGTTGCTTGCATGCACTTGTAAGTAGTTAAAACTTTTATTAGCTTCTGATACCTACTCGACTGCTTATTTTCTCAAAAGAAGCCGTACTCGAATGGTCCCAAGTCACAAAATTAATTATATATTTTGCTTACTGAACTATAACTTACTATTACTTCAAATACTTTCTCTTCTCTTCTGAACTTCTTTTCATTGGTTCCATGGTTTGATTGCTTATGAATGAATAACTTAGGAATCTGGTAAAACTCTTCCAAAGGCTTAGAGATCCCTAAATATCAATTACGAGTATCAGCATAAGTGTCCTATGTGATGAAGGAGAAGGACTCTCGCTATATCCATTGGCTCTACAGCAAAGCAAATCTCCATGACATGAAATGCTTAACTTACTGACGTCTTAAGACGCTACACGAGCAGTTTTGCATAATGACGCAGATAGCGCAGGTCGTGATGCCATTCGATGCAGCTGTCAGCTGACCGATAACCTGGTGATCGAGTGACTAAACCGGCAGTTTTGAACTGTAGACGGCACTTTGTTATTAAGAGTTATGGGCCTAACATCGTGCCTTGAGGAACGGAACTTTAGTTTTATTTAACGTCAATTTGTACGATTGTTAATTTGAACGTTGCCATAAATTGTTGTGCTCGTTGTGTTACTGGTCTCTAAATATTCTAGCTTTAGTTTGATTGTACAGTAATGGCAAGCGGTGCAGCAGAGTAAGCAAAGACATTACTAACAGGGTGGTAGCCCCCTTTCACAGGCGTTCCGGCTTGAACTTATAGTATATGTTAGATATAAAGGTAATAGTTAATCTGATCCTTTACATTAAAAGTCTGAAGCAAGAGTCCCGTCTTAAAAACGAACATCAAAGCTATCCAGGCCGTATCCTGAACTAGTTCTTTATTGCTGCACTTTCTTAAGTTAATACTCATTACGTCTCTCTTGACTTTTTCGTTATGTTACGAACTGGGCATGACAGCAAATCAAATCAAAATAAAACACTTACATAAATGTAATATTTTAATTGACATCTTTAAATAATAATTATCGATAGAGCTTTGAAAGAACATGGCCGAAGCCGCATTAAGAGTAATTGTAATATAATTGATCTTTTAAAACTATGACGCCACTCCGTTCTCGATCCTCAGTAATTGACAACTCGTTTAATTATGATAGAGCAAAAAGCTCACAACCAGTCCAAGGCCTAAAACCTTGGAATTTTGCGACGGTTGATATTGAGAAGCAACGTTCGGTTGATATTGAGAAGATATTGAGAAGCAAAATCTAAGGCGATGTTTCTGGTAAAGTAAAACTGGATTTTAAAGAATTATCAACAAAATATTCACGATTATGATGGACTCAGGAGCCTCTCAACATCTAAACTAGCAGAAGTCTTTTTACTGTAAAATCTTTTAGAGGTAAAATGTAAAATACCTAGAAGCACTAGAACTCTCTTCCTATTGTTTTCAGAATTGTTGGTGTCTCTAAAACCAAGACATTAGACGTGCTCCATCAAAGATTATCTTTATCGTAGATCGTCGTTGTCGCTTATGTAACTGAAGTCTTTAAGTGAAGATTTGTCTTAATTTTCCAATTATAATAAAATACCTTCTAACCTCACCTCTAAACTTTTAAACATAAGTACTTAATGTGTGATAAATTTATAATGTTTGATTTAACGACGTGTGCTAACGAACCGGCGTTCCTCTCCTTTTGCGGAATCTACCCACGTTTTATTATACGGGAAATTCGTCCACGCACCAGGATGGCATAAAAACGTGTAAAACAGGGCGTCTCCCTTTAATTCTATGAGTAAAAGCGACTTCCCAGTGGAGCGTGTAATTGCAATTATCCAGTAGATGGCGCTGTTTTTCTGTTTGCGCAGGAAACTGGAGTGTCAGCGCGTGCGCTGGGTTTTTTCGCTGGCTTAAGCTTTGCCAGGGTTGACTGTGGACTAACGTTTTTAAATTTTCATTACAAATAGGTAGTTTATTGACAGAAATTTATGAGAATCAGAACAGAACTAGGAGAAAGAAATAGATGAATGACAAAATCGTAGGAAAAATAGCAGTAGGTAGACCGCTCGCCTAACGATTAGATTGGAGGGTTCTGGTTAAAACCAGAATCTGAGACTAAGAACTTGCAGTGTATTGAAACAAATGCTAAAAGGGACGAAACTCTGAATAACGATAGGCAATTTTGGATTTTATAACTTACTTTACCAACAAGAGCTGCGATGATCTCGGACCAAGGCAGACTTTAATAATAACAGTGTCAGCTTTTTTGTTCGTTACCCTCACATACTTTACAAACATTCATTTAGAGCCGATGATATAAACAACTTTCAAAATTAATGTTTTGAACAGTGTCTCTTAAGATTCGGTTGATTTAGAGCAGGTTTTTGCGACAAAACGAGATTTAGTGGGTGTAATGTTTAACATGTTAATTTTGACACGCCATTTATAAGTTCCCCATCTATAGCGGGATTTAAATGATTTAACGTGACTTTTTAAAAGTTCGATGAACCTTCGACTTAATCAAACAAAATAAAAAACATCGCTGTAAAAAATGTTTGTGTGTGACTGAGTATTTGCGCCCTAATTTTTGTTGCCTGTTGATACTTAGAACTTACTCAAATAAGACACAACAACGTTTAAAATGTTTAAAAAGTCTCGACAGGCATTCCGAAAACCACTAACAAGCTAAATAGCCCATACAAAGCTTTTTTATAAGTAATAAATCCAAGAAAAATGGAATAATTAGGACTTACAGAAAAATTTAAAAGTGCTTTGGTATTTTCAATTTCACTAGCTCTTTCATCCTCCTGTGTAAAAATGACAACTTCTGAAACACGTTGTATTTTATTGGTTTCAGTAACATTTTTGAGTTTTATTTTATAATAACTTTCCTGTGCAGCCCTGCGGTAATTCTCGGCCACATTCTAGCGCGCAGCAAGTGGGGCAGTATTTGCTCCCTTCAAGTTCGTTATTCCGCTTAAATGCTACGCTGCACTTTGTAAGTAAACAATGATAATCATTAGATGCCGCACTGAATTTAATTTATTTGTTGACATACATCATTAAACCTTTAGGCGTTTGTAGGTAGAAATGTTTTGTTTAGTAGGTACTTACTACTTAGTGTTTTTACGAGGTGATATAATATCCTAGAGCCTTTTTAGGGTTCCGTAGTCAAACTAGGAACCCTTAGTCTCGCCTCGTCGCCTACCCCATGATTTGGGGTGTCATTGGATAGATCTTTCAAAAATATTGCGGGTTTGTGAAAAAACATTTTTGATTCTGGGATCCGTTTGTGAAATATTAAGATTTAAAGTGCTAATTTTTGTTAGAGTCAAGTGACCCCCCCTACAGTGTTTACACTTTAAGTAGATATTAGTTCACACCTAGGTACTTTTTTTTTGTGTAGTAATGGCTTCGGAACCTCCCAGCAGGGTCGGACATGTCATAAGTCTACAAAACCTATGTAATATGTAACGGTTTAAACAAAAATACATGGTCTATATTCCACTTCGTAAAACCATGTTGCTTTAGTCAAAGTCAAAGTCAAATATCTTTATTTAACCAAGTTTTTAACACGGCCGCCATCATAAGTATCATAACGTTGACAATACATTTTTCAATCAAGTATGTATACCTATACAAGTTACTCATGTCATACCTATATATGAATATCAATTTAACTAAACACTGGCAATTCAAACTGTCGAAGTTAAAAGTCGAAATCCATTAAAAACAAGCAATGGGAACGGATTGATTACGTTTGTAATGACAACCTCCGGTTTAATGATGCGGGCTATGTCGCGGCCGTTGACTCCGCCACCGGTTTACGTCGAGGGCTCGGCCTCCCGAATATTAAACGTGGTGGTGAACAGAACATTCCAGACGTTTTGAACAGCTTTAGGGATGGAGAGAATTGCAATTTGGTTTTTAGAGGCATTTTTGAAGAAACTCCATTGGAAGAGGTTGAAAAGGTAAACGGGGTCTCTAAAGCTTGAGCTGAATATTATTAAACGATTTCATAAAGGTAATGCCAGATCCTGGCATAATACTTGAAAAAAAGCTCGCATATACGAAGGATGTTGATATGACCTGTTTTGTATGAGATTTAAATTCAGTATTTTATTACTTACACATTTAGGGAACTTATACGTAAAATAGAGCCATGTATTAAGATACTTTATAAATAAGACAACTTGCGAGTAATGTATGTAATGAAAAGTAAAATAAGACAATTTCCTCAGAAAAACACCACAGCATTGTTTTAAATATTTTTCTACATGAAATAAACCCAATTCTATAATTATGCGTCACAATTTTTCCTTCGGCCAAAGCTTAGCGGCCTTTACACGTAAAGTTCGTACCGCGGAAATCGCCACGCACCATTCCAATCTTCGTTCCGAACCGTATTTTTTTTACTATTTTACTATTTCAGGACGAAGATCGGAACGGCGGCGCGTGGCGTTTCCCGCAGTCCGAAATTTACGTGTGCAGGTCTATGGAGACCTAGCATTGTGCTTTGAGTTTTTGGAAAGTTTTAAATTGATTTACATTTTATTCTAGTCAAACTTTCAAACTTACAAGTCCTAATCTAACCGACGAACGTAATTAAAACAAAACACTGATACAAATATTTTTTGGGTAAAAATACTTAACATATTTCACTGAATCGGCAGGCTCCGGAATAAAAGAATCCTTAAATATATTTAGTCTGATAATCCTATGAAAATGGAATAATATAATGGTGTCTAAAAGCTTATTTGAAGATGGAGTCTCCATGCTGAACTTAACGCGGATAGCTTCGAATTAGATTCCAGTGGATGCACGGAATGGTAAAGAGCTTTTTAGGCTGCGGCTCCACTGAGGCGGAGACGAGCGGAGCGGTGCGGAGCTGTGCCGATATTAACCAATAGAATCTAAACTAACGTGCGCAAGGCGAGCTCCACGTGACCGCATGTGCCTTCTATTGGTTAATATTGGCACAGCTCCGCACCACTCCGCTCGTCTCCGCCTCAGTGGAGCCGCAGCCTAACTTATGTTACCTAAGAAAATGCCTGGGAGTTTAATTTTTCGGTAAGAAATCGAAGTCGGATACTAAAATATAATAAATGCTAGATGTAAATAAGGTACTTCTATCACCATCTTACACAACATTGCAAGTGATATCGCAGTACCTATTCGCATTCATTTCAGTGCGGAGGCATTTTGCAGAGTATTTGAAACATTAAATTGCAAATATATATTCAATCAACAAAATGGGCTCGTGTACGTCTGTAGAACTCTGTCGCAATGATCTCTACATCACTCGAACTTGAGTGCGATTGAGTTCCTTTCGTTGCAACAGGGTTCAAAGGCGATACGAGTACACGAATACATTAACATACAGGCTTACCTAATGTTTTTTTTACCAGGTCCGCCTTTCCCGTTCCATTAAGCATAGCGTACCTGATTAAAACAACCCTGAGGAGCTCTATGCTACTTCCTCATCATTTACGTAAGAGCTTCATTTGCTTTTCTTGTCGGTGGAGTAATTTCCATTTCCTATTCCGAGCCTTCTCTTTAACACACTGATACGGCTTTAAAATATTCTAGTTGATAAAACCAGATTGCTTTTAACATGTTATCGCAGTTTTTCACTCGGCTGCAATTACTGTCAAGTAAATAAAAGCTATGATAAACGTTGAACGATGACTTTTATGTGGTCAGGCGAAAGAGAGTAGCATCGCTACTGCAATACGTGCGTGCCAGTTGCAACGGCGTCCTGAGGGCCCTGCAAAGATGCACTACGCTAACTAACGTTTCTATTCGATTCGTTTTTAAACCAATCGCGTCACTGGGAGATGACGTGATACGAAAAGTCACGTGGTCTACCAGTGACGCGATTGGTTTAAAAACGAACCGAATAGAAACGTTAGTTAGCGTAGTGCATCTTTGCAGGGCCCTCTGAGGATGTTCTCTGAACGCCTGGACTGTCCCATGACACAGCACTGGGTTAGTATAGGTATTGGTAAGATAAAGTAGAATTAGGGTTAGATTTAAACTGTTTTTATTATTATTGTTTTTGTTTATACTAAGTTGTGACATGAAAATTATAAAATTGTAAAATTGTACCAATATTAAAGTTGATATGTAAATGTAGTTTACTAATATATGCAATAAGGAACTTTACTAACGATTCTATGGGGAAACCTGCAATAAATATTATTATTTTTGTTGGCCATACAATTACAATGTCAAAAGTAATACGTTTTTACCGGGTAGAATAGAGCCCAGCTTGTGTAGATGTCATTTGTTTTTAAGAGGGGTGTTACCGTAAAACGGGGTGCGTAGGTATTAAGGGGTGAGTAGGGACACAACCTAAAATAAGTCATAACTTGTTACAAATAAGAACAATTATTAAATGGACAATAAAGTTTCGTCTATTGGAAATAATTTCAGTCTTATAATTAGTAACATATGCTTCATTTTAGGTTGTGTCCCTACTCACTCAGTTTTACGGTATAATGTGTGTATCTGTGTAATAGGGAATATTCCATGACTTTTTTTACAGCTTCAATAAAAGCTGATTGTTGTAACAAACAGTTAAAAATAACCAATATATAAACCAACAAAGATTTGTTCCTATCTCTTTCTAGCAAAACGGAATTTGACATGGAGTTCATATGGCCAACCTGTTACGTCACAGTTCATATTGGATCTCTCTGTCTATTTAGCAGTTTAAAATGCTTGTATTTATCATCCGTATTTCTTGGCCGATTTTAATTTTAATTTCACTTTTGGTGATCTCTTTTACGGTATTTTCATATTTTGTTGAGAAAGGCGATTTAAAAAATACATGCATATTCCCTATTGTGTAGGTATGTATCTTTCTGTTAATGTATCTATCTTGATGTCTGTCTGTGGCATCTTAGCTCCCAATCGGATGGACGGATTTAGACGCGGTTTTTTAAAAGGTTTCAAAGGCCTTATGAAAATCGGTTATGACGTTGAGGATATCAGATCTGAAACTAGGTTCCGCCATTGTATCGGGGTTATCTATTTGAATATGGTAGTATTAGTTAACTAAAGTAGGGTCACTGGTGCTATCAAGCCTGCCATATAAGATTTAATCCTATCCTAGTCCAAGCCAGTATTTGAAAGTAAGTGATGATTGTAGTTTCCTATTTTAATTTTAGTTGCCGTCTTACTTTTTTACAACGTTGGTGTATCCAAGGTGTATCTAAAATTTTGGTTGATTGTTTCTTATTTCACACATCATACCGGATGATTAACATGATCTTTGCAAAATAGTTTGGAAGCGGAGTACTTTGGTAATTATTTTGATTTTGGCCAAATTTTAGTATTAAACGAACTGAACGCGTCTAGGGTGGGGGTAAAAGCTGTCTCTAATATAAGTAATAAAACGATATTTCGCAATTTAGCCACTTGTAAATTTCTGCATAAATGTGGCTGAAAACAACTGTCACTTTCTGACTGGAGAGTGATGGATGCTTTATCCACCACGATAAAGGCTACCACACGGGCACTGGATCTCTCAGTTTCCTAAAAGACTAACGAAGAAGCAGCGTCAAAAGACAAAACAGTCAGGCTTTCTTAACGAACAACTTAGGTTAATTTAATAAGTAACAAATGTTGCCGAAAAATCAGCTTTTCAAGACAATCCGACGATTCCCTATTCCCTCGTTACCTTGCCATCCATTCCACAAAGCACTTATCACTTGTCACTGCCACTGCACCGAAACTTTTACTTTTAAATTTCCCGGTAAAGGCGGTGTCACACTGCGCGCCGCGGTACCACTGCCGCCGCCCGCGACCGGCTCTCCTATAAATTCTTAACAACACTCGTGCCAGAGCTTGGCCCTGTACAGTTGCGTACACGCATCAAAGCCCTTTGGAGCTTTGAGCTTTTTAATTATTTTGAAATTTGGAATTCAATGAAATTGTGTGTGTATCAGCTTTACATTACGGTGTTGGAATATGATTTTGCCGTTGTTTGAAAAAATATGTATCTTACTAAGAGTTTTTTTCAATATCTAGTTTTTAAGAGTATTTCTGTTTCTTAAAGTCGAATATTTAAGTATAAAGGTTGATTATGTACGTGTCATCTGTGCTTTAGAAGTAAGGTTGAAATCAGAAGATATGCCAAACTTTTCTCAGCAAGCTTTTCAACCTTTCCAAACAGGAATTTACGTAGGTACTTGTTTAAGTTTTTACGTTATTGCGACTCTTCTCTCTAAGATACAAGACCGCTTATTGTTTCTCGTACCTACTTATAACAAAGAAAAAATTTCATCTTTTTGTCTTTTTTTTAGAAATCTATCGAAATGTATGATATAGACTTACCTATGTCCGTTACAAATATTCAAACCACGGGTAGAAATTTGACGTTTGCTACGAACAAAATGTGGCAAATTATAACGAAAAATATAAAATCTGATCGCTGCGCTTTTTGAAGAATAGGAGCTTACGTCAAGCTTACCTTTTCTTTGATTTTAGCAGGTCACGTTCACAGAATGCACCATGTAAACATTGTAAACCTACTAATGGCCTGTTGTTTGATCGGTAGTTAAACTAACTAATGGTCAAAAAACGTTACTTTCTCTTTCTCAAGGAAATGTGTCAAATTTTCCATTCCTTTTTCGAATTTTAACAATTAGTTAGTTTAACTACTGATCAAACAACAGGGCCTAAGCAGTAAAACAGTCTATCAAATAGGCGACTTCCTACGTCTCAAATTTTTAGGCTCAGTGACTTTGAAGTGTTTTTCCTTCAAGACCCAACAAAGCTGCAATTATTAAAGCCACGTGCTCAGCCAAAGCGCTTGCGCGCGCGTCGGTACCGCGGCGGCGCGCGCAGCCTCCGGTCGTCGCTCGCGCAACCAGTCAGACCGCATGCCCGCCCCCTCTCCACCCCGCTTCCAAACTTTACACAAAACAAACGAAACTGGACTTCATGGGGTTACTATAAAGCGGATTCAAGGTTGATGGTGATGGGTGGTTATGTTTTTTTGGTTGTGGGTGACTTTATCGTTGCTATTTCGTACGACATGCCGTACAGGGTTCTCTATTTGCCCAAACTTGGTGCATTGTCGACCGTATTTGGGGGGGATAAGGCTGAATCCGACGGGCGGATGGACGGGTCAAGGAATGCACCTGCGATGGGACGGTTTAGGGTTGAGTTTTTTTTCGGTGATCGTATTGATTTGTACGATAGGTATTTTTGATTGGAGATTACGTGATTTATAAGCGGTTCGAGTTACTTCAAGCCACTGTATAATGTGTAATTTAAATTAGTTAATTCCTCAAATAGTGAAATCACTTTTTCAATCCATTCCTATAACCATTGAATTTGTAAGAAATTTTTGCCTCATAAAACATTTGTCTATTTATCCGTTTGTATTTTTGTGTTTTTATATTAACACGAATTAGTATGTTATTAAACTAAACAATTAAAGATTCGAGTTTATTATGTCTAAGAAATTTCAGAAAAAAGCTCTTTCGATGTGTGATTGGCTCATGATCATATTGGTCCGATTTTGAGAGTATAACTGCTGCCTACAGCGGCGGTTACCATTTCGGAATATGAAACTCCTTATTTGCCAAGCTATACAACCGATATGCCGAAGGAAGAGAGCGAGGGGTATCATTAACGAGATACATTTTTTTATGCTTTCCAGCTTTCAAATTTAACGATTTTATACTTCTAGCGACACCCGTACGTAAACCAGAATTTATTATACCTACATAAAAACCTTCCCTGAAAAATTATCTAACAGACGGTGAAGACCACATGATGAAGATTATCCCGTAGGTACATATACCTACAGAGCTCAGAGGGACAGACAGTGGGAACCGACTTTGTTTTATATTATGAAGAGAAATAGAAATCAAAATCGTACTTCCAGAAACTTTAAGAAAACGTTACAGAGTAACCTATGTAATTTTTAATTATTGAATAAACCGTTTTTTTAACCTTGTAGCGACAACCCTACGTGTCTGCTCCCGCGCACCGCATCGGCCAACAATAATATTTAGTGTTTGAGGCACGAGCCCGCCGCGGCTCCGCGGCCCGGGACACGTGGGCCCGCTTCAATCCCGGTTGGGCCCTAGCCAAGAAGCAAACGCTACTAACGTTTTTATTTCTATCACTCAAAATGTATGGAATGACAGTTGACCATGGTTTATCGCTACGCACGAGAATGTCAACCTATACATTTACAGTTATAGAAAAGAAAAATAAATGTAAAAAAAAAACCGCCTTCAAAAACGCAAAAAATAACTTCTTTAAATGGTAGGTATTGGTCAGTCCAACTGAAGTCAGGTTTTGGTTAAAAATATTGTGAGTCGCCGACTTCCAGTTGGACTGATCAACAGTTGCCTACCATTTTAAAGGAAGTAATTTTTTGCGTTTTTGAATGCGGTTTTTTGTTTTTTAAAACATTTTATTTTATTTTATTCTTTATTGGTTTGAAACTTTAAGACATTTCAAGCTCGCCGCAAGCATCGCCGCGGGAAAGTCATAGTCATATTTAAACAATTAAATGTTCTTCGCTATAGTCAACTTACCTTAATCGAGATATCTCATCGCCACCCTTGAAGTACGTACCTTTGAGGAGTTCCATTGGCCATCAGTCATCTTCATCATCAGTTCCACTTCACTAAATGATACTTTCTGAATGCAAAAGTTGGGCTTGTTACTAAAAACACTGAGATCGCTATATGTATGCCTATAATATTTGAGGAGTTCCCTCAATTCCTCAGGGATCCCCTCATCAAATTTAAATTTCGTGAAAATGGGACCACTTCGAAAGTGTACTCTATCAAACCAAAAAAATAATTAAAAATCGGTCCACAAATTCACGGAGTAAACGATAAACATACATAAAAAAAACCTCCTCCTTTTTTGAAGTTGGTTAAAAACTTTAGCAAGCGTTGCATCTTGGCTAGGCTAAGGCCCCTGGAGAACCATAGAATGTTATTCTCCACTATCACCAAATGACGCCAAAACTTTTACAAGAGCGCAATTTGAAAATAAGTGGCTTTCCATAGAAAATTTTAAGATTTTGTTGTGTGTTGCGTTTGTCGGTTTGGACTGCCAGCTGCCGAGACGGCTGGGAATGCGCTTAAATCGGTTAACACGGTTTCGATCGCTATGCGATGACAGACAGATGGACACACACGGCCGGACAGACAAGGCCTACATAATATAACTCTTTTAATCTGAGGCTAAAAACGGAAAGAAATGGTGCCCCAAATTATAAAAAACCAAAATTTAAAAAAAACTGATGCTAAAATAACGCTATGCACTAATTAGAACAAAGTTACTTATTTCACACAGACCTTATGCCCATTATTGTCAAAATTATTTAATACTAGCTGTTGCCCGCGACTCCGTCCGCGCAGAAAAACAAAACATAGCCTATGTTCATCAGGTATAATGTAGGATTGTAATGGTGAATAGTAGTTTACGTGATGGTTGCGTAATGACAGGCATTACAACATGAGTGTGGTTTATGAAACGAGCCGCAAGTCGAGTTCCATAATAGATCACACGAGTGTTGTAATGCTAATTACGCAGAGTAGCGTACAATACTTTATCTACACACATATTATAAGTACTCTAAGATGGGTTCAGGAGCCGAAAGGCAAATGACCAGCATTACCTTACCTGTGGTAGTAAGTGACAGCGATGACAGCTATAACGAAATTTTGAAATTACGTTATCGAATATTGTAAGGTTGGTTGTTGGAACATCTTCCAAAATTAACAAATGTCATCGCTGTCACCTACTACCACAGGTAATGCTGGTCATTGCCTACGGGTTTTGAACGCATAATAAAGGTCTTATGATATGTGTGTAGATAAAGATTTTCACAAATCGGTCTAATAGTTTCGGAGCCTATTCAATGCAAGCAAACAAACAAACAATTAAATCTTTCCTCTTTATAATATTAGTGTAGATTGACCGTAGCATAAAGGAGTATTTTTCCAAATATTGAATTCTAGTATTAGGACGTGGGGTCATATTAGGGTTGTAGTAAACTAGGATCTCGAGTCTGGCATCTCATTTGGCACCAGTTTAGGTATAACGGGAGCTATTTAAAACCCGGATGTGATTTGAAGTTTTTGGACGCGAGAACCCTGGTTAGCTTAAGGTTAAGATGAGCATGCAAATTCCGTTACCCAGCCTAGCACAATATTCCTGGCATGCTAATTGTTATTAAAGCCCAAGCTATCCAGGGCACGCGTTTGTCATCATACAAAAATGCAGCGCACGCGCATAACTGCGCGGCCCGTTAGCCATCAATCGACCCTCGGGGCGAGTCGTGAGGTTAGTAGCTGACCATCTACCCGTTTAGTTACGCATTAACTGCACTGGATAACTGTAAGGATAGCAGATGTATTTTATCTGGTTTCGCAGTGCGTCTTTTTCTTTAACAATTAGATAGAGAGGGATGGTCGAGCGACAAACTAGTCACGGATAACTTGCTCCTTAATTTATAGTTATAAAATAAAAAATAAAATAAAATTGCCTTTTTGCTTCGTGTACTTACGTTCTTCTACTGAAATGTACTTCATAGGCCAAAAAGGTACTGAAAATGGGTTAGCCAGGTTATGACGTAATCTGTTAGAATAACCTGGAACGAACTTTACATAATGTTATAGACGCCTGAATTGTGCCTGAATATAACGGTAAGAAACTTGGTCGAACTTTTGATAATCTTGTATGTGATAGAACGCAAACGCTTTCAACAACGCACCAAAAATCACGATTGAAATTTGGGTATCCTAATACATCGACATCTTTTATTAATATAACTAAGAACTGTTATAGATAAATCCGGAATAGATGCCACACTTTTTGAAAAGGCCTCCTAATTTCAATACCCATGAATATTTCCTTTCGATATAGCTAGTTTAGTCTGTAATCTTACATTACGGCTTGTTTTTGTTGACCTAATAATTACTGATTGTGTACAAATTGAGTTTTTGCAGGACCCTTTTTTTTAGGATAGATGCCTATATGATGGATAGATGCCCCTCCATGAAAATTCTAAGGAGGATAGTTGCCCTTTGGAAAAAAACATTATACGCTAAAAACATATATGCTACGATTATTTATATAGGAGTATGGGGGGGATAGATGCCCCAAGGGCACGTATACCCTGGCGACTATTCTTTTTGATATGGAACGGTGCCTTTTTATTTTTTATCTAAACCAAATACAAGAGAGCGATAATTAATACATAGTTGTACACTTAATGAACCAGTATATTGATATAATAAAAACAGAACAGAAGTTAATATTAATTATAAAGTCATTAAACTGCAAATACTTCCGTTTGAAAATTTGAGGCACTTTTTGCGCTCATCGCGGAGATTTTCTCACATACAAATGAGACGCGTCTTTTGCTCTCGACGGCCTGCGGGGGACGAGGTGTGTGGCCCTTGGGCTCCCTATTTAGACTATTATTTTTTTCCTGCGATTTTGGGAAGTTAGGTTTTTGAAAAATAGGCGCCTATCCCTTTGCGGCATCTATCCCGGATTTACCCGTATATCTGTTGGCGAACCTAATAAATAAATAAATAAACTGTTACATTCCTTCCCTACGTGTATGAGTCAATTGTCACAAACTTCGTAAAAGCATAATAATAATTCAGTAAACATTATAAAGAATAACTTTTCTGTTTTACTTTGTGAACTAATTCTATGTCAAGAAACTTTCCTCGTCAGCCAATTCACTTTTTGGGCCACTGCAAGTACTATTTTAGTTTTAGTTCGTTCCTTGTTCAAGTCATACACTTCGTGAATGAAGTTCATCACTGCTATAGGTGAAAAACATAAGCAAATGACCTCTTGCATGTAGTTGTAACACATCTGTATAGACCGTTCGACATTCTATATTTTTATTTGAAATTACTAATGAAATTTGACGAAAATTCCACATTAGTTTTTACACATCTATAGGTAGATTCACAAGAGCTGGCACGAATGGATTGAATGAGTGAACGAAAATATACAAGTGTGTAAAATAATAACATGTTTTCGGTTTGAAATTCGAACATCGGTCCAAAGGACGGCGCTCACGCAGTGATAGGTGACATTACTTTTGTTCATTCCATTCGTGCCAGCTTTAGTGAATCTACCTGTACCTACAGGTCATTTACTTAACACGTTAACAGCCTCCATGCAAAATGTTGTAATTTCCTCGTAAGTCCAGCACGTCGTAAGTGCGTACCTGGTCGTTTCTTAATGACCCATATGTGGGGCACGGACTTGTGGAGCTAGTTCGTCGTGACCCGTATATGGGGCACTGGGCTATGTAGGTGTTAAGTTTTTCACCTACCTATAGCTTTTATGTGGTATCATTACCCAACTAACATTTTGGTGTCAGTTACAGGTTTTTTTAGAACTTTAAGCGTTATTACAGAGTTACAATTATCTCAGTTCTAACTAAAGTCGATATAGAGGAGTTAGCAAACAAATCAAACTCCAACAGTGGGACTAGAACTTTTATGGACGATGTAGTACAGCTTTGAGAGTTAAAATAGTGATAATAACAGCAAGTATACTTAGGATGTTATAGCTTTAACCTGTCTGTGACACCTATGTCTTAAAAAGAGTGTTCGCTGACTCCTGTTAACGCATATTGTTGTTTAATTGTCGCCATAAAGTGTCTTATAAATCTTTAGGTGTTATATTGACTATAAGTGCAGATATGGGTTATAAAATAGAGTTCGTCGAGAGTTTAGTAACACGGGATGCTAAAAGTGTCGAACAACTCCTTTATCTAGTTTTAACCTATAATAAAGGAATTTAACTAAAGCTTATTGTGTTAGGCAGTTTCCTTTATAGACGTTCTAAAGGTATTGGTGTTAAACAACGCATTTATGGATCGTTATTAACACTTACATGGTATACATTTGAGTTAACTGAAGATTTAATATTTAAAGTAAGTTCGCCATTGTTTTGGTAAACCAACTAAAAATATTACTTTGAGTAATTGAACATTTGACCACCAAATACATTTTTTTTTATACTATTTCAAGCGTTCCACGAATACCACTTAATTTTACATGCCACTGCTCAGGAAGCAGGAATAAATAATATTATTAGTTAGAGGCGTCTGTTATTTTTGTCATAACTTTTCTTTTCAAACTTTAATAAATCCTAGGCGCGTTAAAATTGAGATGAGAAACATGGTATATATTGCCGTAAAATCACAAGAGCAGTAATATTTTCACTTCATAAACAAAAATATAACTTGAATACTTTCAGGTGTTCCTTTATCTCTTTTTCTGACAATTATTTGTCGCCATATTCTGTGACGGATAAGTCAAGGATCTATTTTTATTTACTTATAGGCTTTTCAAACTAGTCGGACGTAAAAATTAAACAGTTGAATACTACTTAATGCACTCACAAAACGGTAACAAACTTACCTGAGTCCATTTTAAATAACTAATACGAGTCAAGGTGTCAACCAACTATTCTTAATAGATCTTATAAAGTTTCAAGTGCTAAATCATTCTTATCCGAAGCTTTTCTACCTCCCGTAGTGTTCACTAACCCGACTATACAACAGTATTACCGGTTAAAGTAGTAGCTGACACAGAATAGACGCTCTCTTGCAGGTGCTTTAATACCTGTATTATATCACCATACACCATACATATAGGCTTTCTATAACTCTTACCTGTAAAATTGTGGGCCTCTTTCGTGGGTATAAGTGAGTTAGAGCATGCTATAACTCTGTTGTACAGGTATGTGTTAACACTTTTATACTCAAGTGGAACTGATATACGGATCATATACAGGTTATTTTAACGCTAATGTGCTAGTTGGGTATTATACGGTTTGACAAAAGTACAGTCAAGTGCAAAAATCCTCTCATAAATATGTTACTAAGTTTTTATCACACTGGAATAAGGAGCATTGGGACATATTTTTGAGATGTTGCGTTCTTCCATATTTCTAGGCTTGACTGTACTTAATTGTCATTTTACTGAACACTAACCCCCTTACTAATAAACGTTGAGTAACGGTGGTATAGCTATATCCAATGTTTTGTCCTTATCTGTCATTGTGACATTTGAATTTGACAGATAAGGACAAAACATTGTATAGCTATACCACCGTTACTCAACATTTATTTAGTAAGGGGGTTAAAGTCAGAACTTAGTATCAAAAGAAACAGCCTATAGGTTACTTTGGAAGTAAGTCAATCTTTGTGATTGTCCCCCGATATTTATTTATTTATTTGATTACGGAAATAAAATAATAAAAATAAATAATACAAATAAGACATTATTGTAATAAGACAGTTTTATTAAGTAAGTTTCTTATTTCAATAGACAGTTTCTCTATGTATATTTCTACTTACTTGCCCTAGGTAATATTGTGTAAAGAATTCAGGAAGTTTGTAGTAGATTTGGGAATAAAAGTAGAAGAAAAGGCCATTTAAAGTATCCTAAAATAACATCACAGTTAGATGATTTAAGCATCTCTCTTTAAAATTCGTCGATGAATTATTATTATTAATCGGCAAGTCCGTTTGATAATTTTTAACACTTTAGTGCGTGTATAATTTGGTCACGGTCACAGTTAATATTTCACTGACGAATTGAATAGTTTTTTTTTAAAATTGTACTTAATACATTTTATTACGACACAAACAAAACAAAAACAAAGAAAATATAAAAACATAAACCAAAATTAAATACTAAAATATATAAGTAGATCAGCGATTCTCAAACTATTTTAGCTATGGAAGCATTTTGAAACTCTATTTTACAGAGCCATTAAATAGGTAAAACCTGGATTTACATTGTTTTTTAACAAAGATAAAGTACTTTACCCGTTGTGCCCCAGAGCGCCGTGGAGCACACTTTGAGAATAGCTGCCCAAGATCATGGCGTAGTTAGTTTTTTACACTTGCATAACGTCGTTTATCGAACAACACCTCTCTAGTTATTTTAACCAAGTTACTTTACAGAAGAGCGGAAATGCTATGCGTTGTTGGAATGCCAACCGACTTTAGCGCTGTTACAACTTTTTGAATACCGATCTGTGATTGGTTGAACATCTAGATAGTGATTGGCAGATCGGTACGCAATGAGCAGCTCTATCCAATGGCATCTATGTAAAAACTGCTAGTTTGCTAATGAGCGGTGTTGTTAGAGTCCGACTAGCGAGTGAAGATATAAAAAAATGGCGGCAAAGTTAAAATATCACTAGCTGGTAACACGTAATGCATAGCGACTGCATAGGTACTCATAATGTGACAGCTTTTTTCATAGGTAAAGTTGTTGCCATGTGAAGTATTTGAGATGTGAAGAAAATGCTTGTGTCACCACTCGCTGGTCGGACGGTATAAGGGACGATAAGATATGACTTAAAAACCTGTATATAATTCCTGACAATCGATTGTTTGTATTCATTTGCGTATGTGTTTTATTTATTCAATAACGTTAGACAATGTTTGGAGACAGTTTCACCTATTTGACAGCCTATTTTTGAATAGGAGCTTAGTTCAAAATACAGGTAATCCTCGTGAGGAGACTATAGCACCGCTTTTGTGAGTATTCTATTTATATTGCCAAATAAAATTGATCTTATTTTATCTTATTTTATTTAAGCAATTTATTTGGCAAAAAAAATCATTTCAACCTCAAAAACGTGTACCTAATAACTGTTTTTCTCATACATAAACAAAGTCATCAAACATAAAAATTACCACATCAAACGATATCTGTAACTTTTAACTGACACGTTACAATTTTATTACAACAAACACGGAACTTTAACTTGGCCCACTTGGTCAATGTGTATAGGTAAGGGGTTGCTATTGGGCGTAGGTATGTTAAGTAGGCTTCGGGTAGGTTGGAGTAGGAATAATTCCAGCTGATGAAGTAACGATGAAGAAGGGTGCAGCAGTTTCGGGCCCAGAATCAGTAGAGGAACGCTAGGAGGCTAACTCCTACATACCGCATCATCTGTCAGTTCAAAAGTCATTTATTCAGTTATTTTACAAGTTTCAAATCAGCCAACGTATTATGGTCGCGTTTACCGCAGTGGACAAAGCATCCATCACTCTCGCACTTACATACTGATCAAAAAGTGACAGATGATTTATCCTCGTTTTCCAGTTAGTTATTTTAATTATCGTTCCTGACGTAGAGACCTCGTCATGTTGTTCTCCTAGTCACTATTTTTTATTTAAGTAATTTAGCTTACATTTATAATGATTTTATTTGTGTTAGTTTTAAAATAAATATTTATTACTGTATTACCTTGTAATGTTACTTTTAAGTATTATTGTATTTTATGATTGGAAAAAATGACCTTCTGCTGGAGTTTCTTGCGGCGCTTCTTCTCCGCAATGACGGTCTTGTCCGAAGCGCTGGTAGATTCACTCCATGTTACCGACGTGTAAAAGAGCCCTCATGTGGCCAATTTACTGAATAAATATTTTGAATTTTGAATTTTGAATTTTATCCATGTCGATTAACATGACCATTATTTGCCCGCAGGACACTTACACTACACCTCAGTACAGTAAAACACCATATCCGCGCACTCTGTTTGATGACGTCCAATACTATGTAGGTTTGTCGCCATATTGACAGGTTGTTCAATACGATATGCGGGTGTGATTGTTTAAAACTAGCTTTAAGAGTATTTAAAACATGGAATACCTTTGAAAACCACCTTATAAGTATTACCTTATACCTGAATGCAAAAACACTATTAGAAGTGCACCCGATATAGTAGATTGTATAACTAAGGTCTAAAATAAGCCATAGGTACCTAGTACCACGAGATGGTTATATGATAGGATAAAATTGTTCGAGGGGTACCTAATATGGCTTTTAGACCCGAGTTATACACTGAAGACTTTCTACATCTCCTATGGATGTTTATTTCTTAAATTTAATTTTAATTTGACATTTGGAGACTCTTTACATCTCCATAATTGTATTATTGACCGTGGAGACTTTCTACATCTCCTTACCTATGTCTATTTTTAATTTTTATCTGAAATTTGGAGACTTTACTTTTCCAATTTAAATTGAATATACTTTAATTCTCATAATTGCTCCTGGGACCTGTACATCCCTGTGACATTTAAATTAGTTAGCTTAAGTTTATCATAGTAATAAGTTACTCATATAAAAAAAAAGACTTCCTGTTGAGTTTCTTGCGGCGTTTCTTCTCAACAGAGTCCCTTGGAAGCGCTGGTAGACTCAGGCATGTAAAAGTGCCTACAGGGCCTACTTACAGAATAAATGAATTTGAATTTGAATTTGAATTCTACTTTTCACTTCGATTGTGAGAAAATAAAAATATTATACAATGGTAAAAAATTAGCAAAGATTATCCACCATAAATTCCACGGCGAAAATATTGTTTTAATTTGGCGGCATGTTTTTTTTTAAACTACTTTGACACAGATATAAAATATAGACACCGCGAATAAACGCCACTGACCGTGTGAGTATACTGAGTATTTAGCGCTTCAAAGCGTTGCACAATCGATTTAATCATATTTTAACGATTGTAAAATAGGGACAAAAAACACCTAACGTTTTGAGAAATGAATTCTTTTACCTGATTGGTCGATTTTAATATAGCTGTATTCTGGTTGGTTGATATCAAATACAAAGTTTTTGTTTAAAGAGTTAAATTAGTTAAAGAGTATACATACCAAAAAGAACCTAACGTTCCGATTGACAGTCGATGTGTATTGTGATTGGTGGATTTAATTTAGTGAAGCATTAAGTATTCTCATGGTATTCTCTAGGGTTTACATGTACCTACTACTTTAGTCTCGCTTGATAATTCTAATATGACACACTTTTTGAGCATGAGAAGTCAAAAAGATTTTTTTTCTAGTCCCAGCAGGTGCAAAAAACCGTAAAGATTGTGTAACATTATAAGAAGAAGTGAAGTATCTCCAAGCACTACTTTACATTGTTGTGATATATCATTTTAATGTAAGTAAGTAGGCATGGCATGTTTAGATACTAGTACCTGATATGATTTCAGTGAATTGAAAGTTTTTTTTTAGGTATTGTATCCTATATTAGTCATTCCTAATTTTATCAAGATACTAAAATTACAATAAGAATACACAACACACACAATATTACTATTTCATCCGATTAATGCTCCGACTTCCATACAAATATAGGCAACACAAACTTGTTGCCATAGGTAGTATTTGACGTCACGTTTCTTTTTGACCAATGGCGTTGCGCTTCACGCATTTGAAATTCGCTCGCTAAATTTGCATTTTTATTTATTTATTTTAAGTAATTAAAAATACTAATATTAATGCAACAATCGTTTAGATCAAGTTTGTTGCTAATGAAAATACAGAAAAAAATATTTCAGTAGAATAAAATTTTAAGCATATTCCCTATTATGAATTATGGAGGGTACTTATTAAGTAAAATACCAAAAATAGCTCTTAGAAGCCTTCCTACCTTGGTCAAATACGGCAAAACGGCGGCGGAGCGCGGAGGGCCAAAAGCCCATCGGTATTCCTTCGGAAATGCATCTCATGGTTAGTCTACGCATTCGTAGCAGCTATTTCTTAGGTTGTCTAAGTGCCTAGAAAGCAGGAACAGCCCCGCGCCGATTGTTAGAGTCCCGCCTACTGAAAATCCAGAATACTTCAGTTAGGCTGTGTCTGTCAGCTAAGTCAAGAGCTTTGCGTTATTCCTAGATTTTCATAACTTCAGTATCGCAGGCGCTTGGCTCAAATGTTTGAAGAAAATACGTAAAATGTGTCACTTTACAAAAATATCGCCTTTTTTTCATTATTTTGGAACATAAAACAGTTAAATTAGTTAGGCATTAGAACTTTTCCATTAAAGGCTGTAACGCGCCCTGCTGCAACAAGTCTACAACTGGAGATGAATGAGTTGGGCATTGCACCTTGTAGTGGATCAAAATACGGCTATGTACTGCAACTATAAATTGTCTGAGATAGGCGTTACGAATATATTGGTATAAATCTTAAAATAAGTCGCTTTAATAGAAAGGTGGGAATGGGTGAGGGTTGGGGAAATGGGGGCCCTTGAACTTTCCCCTTGCGGACATGCTTGGTTTCTGAATTATTCGTGGTTATAATTGAGGTTATAACAGTGTCAAAGACTGTAATGCAGAGGGGGGGAGGATGAGGTGTAATCGGTGGTGGCTCAGTTATCGTCACGGTTGGATCACGCTTTTGGTCGCTATTGTCCCGTCTATTACTACTAAGTATGAATGTCTTTGTTTGCAACGTAATTACGAGTACACATGTAAATAAATAAATAAACATAATAAAGTAGTTATTACAAGCCATCACGCCCAGGGACGGGCTCGAGCCGTCATTTCCTCTCGTACTCATTGGGCGGAGTCCATTTTAGCTGGACCTTTAGTTAAGTACGTATTTTTTTCAAGATTATGAAGTATATATTTGATTTAAATATATTTTAAAATTTGTGTTTTGACACTGCTTGCTGAAACATGTCAGAGCATAGAGTATACTGAGCACATACTGAGAGAAAAAATGACGTTTGGCTGAGGCTTGTGTTCTTAAAAACAAATTTGTGACTATAAAGGCCGGCGACATACATTAGTATAATCGAATTAGCAAAAAGTATGGAAATAAGTCGCGTAGACGTGCTTTTTTTGGAATCGTTAGAGGGCTTAACTATCTGGCGCAAGTTTAGACACGTGTAAAGACCCCTTTGGTACATAACGTATCTTAATTAAAAAGGTGTGCGATGTAGGTATGCAACCATTTATGCAACTTAAGCTATTTGTTTTTATTAGGTTCGAGAATAATTCAGTCGGTTCACCACTAATGCACTCGAAATCACTAATTAAAGGGTTTAAAAGCAAGCTCTCCAAAGAGATTTTACAACTCAAAAGAGAAAAGACTTGCGCAGTGACTAGGATCCTCACTGGCTACTGTTAACTTAACAGACATCTGTTTCTAATGAGTATGAAACAAGACGCGACATGCAGGTTCTGTCAGGATACAGAGGTGACAGCAATGCACATCCTCAGTTAATGCGGGCCACTAATGCGCAACAGAAGTATCTACCTAGGGTGAAATATCATGGTCCCACAAGGGGAACACCCTATAATCTCGAATTATTTAATTCCGAATTTAAAAATATCGAATTTCATAATTCCGAATTTTTACAATACCGAAAACATATAAGGCCGAATTATCAAAATCTCGAATTTTATATTACCGAATATTAAAATCACGAAAACTTTTTTCCGAATACTATATTTACGAATGTTGACAATTCCGAATTTTCTTTTTTACGAAAATTATAATTCCGAATATTTGAATTCCAAACTTCACAAACCAGATCGGTAATGTAAAATTCAGAATTATGAAACCACTAACCACTTGAATTGAATTAAAGTATTCTACTTGAAACGAAAGTTAGGTGCGATGACGAGCACATTACTAAATTAGGTCAATCTCACCTTGATAGGTTAGGTTAGGTTAGAGTTGCATCAAGGCGCGAAGCGCCTTAGATTCGCGGAACAGGAGCTCCGCCAAGCGGAGCTCCGTCGACTTTATCGGACATTTCTTACAGTTTTTGAGCATTATGCATGTTGAACATTATACCTACACGGTATTATACAATATTTTATCAGGCGCTTATTTTGAAATTTCGGAATAATGAATATTCGGGATTCGGAAAAGGAATATTCGGAATTGTGATATTCAGAAAAATATTTTTCGGGATTTTAATAATTCGGAAATGTGAACATTCGGAATTAATAAAATTCGTGATTGTGATGCTTCGTGAAACTAAAATTCGGAATAGTGATGATTCGGAAATTTCAAAATCGGAATTCTGAAATTCGTGTTTATCAAATTCGGAAAAAATATTTCGAGATTATGTAGTGTACCCTCCCACAAGAGATACAACTCCTCACTGCCGCAAGCATCAGCCCATCTCAACCCCCCAATAATTAATAATAATAATATAAGATTCGGCCCTTTTCCAGTATTCCAATGTAGTATATTAATAGCTGCGGCAAAGTACTGAAACGTACAGTTGGGTCTGGACGCAGCTGACTCGCTGCTGCGGAATATGTGCCGAGTTCTGAGCTATTTAACAATCATGCAAATATGAAATTTAACTAATGTATAGAAACTGAAATTGACTTTACGCTTGTCATCTTCATGTCACGGGAAATAGACAGAAGGAATCAGGTAGATATAATTTACCTGGGTTTCCCAAAAAGTATTTGATAGCGTTGACAACGATGTGCTTCTACTGAAACCGGGTCTTATGGGTTTCACTCCGAGACTCCCCAAACCATTTTCAAGCTGTTTGAGAGGTGGAAGTTTGTCAAATGGTCCCTACGAGTCGAAGTCTTTTCCGACGCGGTCTGGAACAGGGGGACGATTTTTGACTTTCTGTGAAACCGTATTTTTGAAATTAGGAGCGGCATAAAATTTAGAGACGAGTGGTCCACACCATTCGTTTTCAACTCTACCGCTCGTATTTCAAAAAACGGTTTCGAAGATTTTCCTCACTTCCGAGTGAAACATTCGAGCGCTCGAAAGTCAAAAATCGGTCCCCAGGTGCGGATCCAGCTTTCAGATTAGGGGGTGGTCATTAACTGCTGAACGCAGAATTTCGGTCATGTGCGAGATAATGCCACACGACTATTTACTTTCTGACCCGTATCTACGAGTGCCGAAGGGGGTGGTCATGACGTACTTGACCACCCCCGTGGATCCGCCACTGGTCTGGAATAAGCCAAGGTTTTAATTTGGGACCTTTGTTATTCAACATCCTACGATCTGCCTGTTGTCGTCCGAGGATCAATCGTGCTACTATTTCCCGATGACTTGAAGTTGATTAGGGTAGTAAGGTGCGACAAAGATTGTGAGACGCTACAGGTGATTTAAATGCAATTTATAGATGGAGTTGATAATAAATTGTTTTTTAACACAGAAAAATGCGAGATGATGAGTTTTATGCGTTCGCCGGTTCCGTTAAATCATTCATATTATATCAGTGTTGAAGCTGTATGTACGGTGACAGTCACTGGTGCGCGATCTTGGTGTCCTTTTTGACTCCCATCCTCCTCCACCCAACGAAGACCAAAAACTGCCTATCAGGGAAAAAAACTCGTGTTAAGCGAATTTTGGCATAGTTGTAGGGAATGGTGTTTTAAACCACATACTAAAAGTACTGATGGGTGGGGGTGGTGAAGCTAACGAATGGGGTGTAAAGGTCCCTTTTTTAAGTTTTTAAATAACTCGTAAACGGTGGCCCATAACAAAAAAAAACCATTACATAAGTAATCTACATGATTTTTTCTACAAAAAAGATCCGATACACTTTTTGCTGGGATCCATATTTAATGACATATGGAGGGAAGAAGATGGACAATATATTTAAACCAAACTTACAATTCTTTAAGGCCTACTGTGCAGGACGCGTAGCTGCATAGACGCTGCAAATATACGCCGTGCAGCTTTCATGCAGCCCGGCGTACTAACGTAGTCCACGAAGCGTAGCTTAAGCGTATCGTAGCCTACATTTTCTTTCATTCGTGATGATGTCCAACGATGAAGACGTTATTTTGGCTTATTATTATCAAAATTTGATGAGACCAATTATATTCCGTAAGGAATCTCGAAAACGTGAAAAGAATATTTAATTGTAAAGATTGTAAGGACACGGAAATTGTTCCACTATTTGAATAAATTTTGCGGCCGTTTCCGCCATTTTACATAAAAGCACAACGTGCTATTCCTTGCGATGTAGCCCAGCGTATGACATGCAGTACGGTCGGCGGCGTGAAGCTTGCATGCAGCGTCGCTGACGCGACGTTGCCGCTCGATCGACAGAATTGTGCGGTTTTGTATGTAGGCTGCAAGCAAGCGTACAGTGACGAACACGCGTCCATGCACCTACGCTTCCGTGGTCAGTAGGCCTAAGTATGGCACTTATATTCCTTAAAATAAAATTCCTAATTATCTTGTAAATCTAAAATATCATCATCATCATCGTCATCAATTATAATCAAATTTACACATATTGGTGCGGCTGTTCGTGCCGGACGCGCGGCGCCGGCTGCGCGCGCCGCGTGCGCGCACCGCAACCTACCGCAAACCCCCGCTGCAGCGGGCACTCCTCATACTCAACGCAACGCTCGGCGCGGCGCCACACTTCGATTTGTTCGCCTCACGCAAGTGGTTGATGAATGCAAGAGAGTGATTGAGAGTAAATGAATGGATAGACATAAGAATGTTTTCGAAACATGTTTAATTAAGTTTGTAATGCAATGGATCACTCTGTAAATTAAAAATTGATTTAATAAATAAATAAATATATTTGGCACATTGTAAAATGCGCTCATGAGTCGTGGCCCAACACAGATCGAATTGTACTTGACTTTTATTGTGCTCTAGCAAGTAGGTACGATTGGCTATTCTTTACGCAAGGCATTTGAAAGTATAGGCCAGCGGCGTCTGTCAGGAAGAATGCATGGGTTGCATGGGTACACAGGCTTCTGCTCAGCTTCTATACTTCGGGATCGGGACTCAAATGGGAAGAAGAGATATACGAGGCCCGCGGCGAGGAGCACGACGCCAATCGGTTTGACCCAGTTCGTTTCTTCTCCCGCTGAAAATTAATCACTTTTTATCAGGAACCTGCCCATAAAAATACGATCGACGAATGAAGTTTTTCTAGTGATAAACTTTTTACTTTGTAGTTTATTTTGCCCAAAAAAGTCACTTGAACCTCTTCTTATCAGTTATCACCAATGATAATTTTATCAAAAGGGCTAGTAGATAAGGAGCAAAACCTTGATTTTGGCAATTAAGGCGGGAATACACATGCCAGTAAAACGGAGCAGTTAGAGCAGGCGCCAAAGGGATGTTTGTTTGCAAAAATCGCGGACCGCGAAATGTTTGGTGATTTGTCTACCTGAGACCCTCGATCTTATAAAAAGCCATGTTGCCGCGCGCGCGCATGGTCCTTTGCCATTCAGTCCCCCCCTCCGTCCCTTTCACCGTTGCCCTAGTCTCGCTACGCGCGCTTTTATTGCTGTGGCGGTGAACGATTATTTCATGATTCAACTGGCGTGCCTAACGCCATAGAAAATGATGGCACGCCTATTGTGCCATCAGCCATGTGTATAAAAAAGTATATTTTCTTTGGTTTTTTCAACGATTTAAACTTAAGTTGTTTTAATCGGTTTCGCGTGGCTAATCTATGTGTTTTCCTTGAAATGGATGGTAAATGACACGACAAGTCGCATAGGCACAAAAAAACATAATGTTGAACGCCGCGAATCTGGATTTTGTTCAGGATGCACTTCCTGCGTTGGGTAATGGGCTTTTGATAAGTCAGCAATTTAAAGATCTCGAAAAAGTTTGCAATTACTTACTTTCTAAACAACAAACAACTGCAGATGATTTTCGACATAAATTGATTTGCGATACCATAAGCTTTGCCTTAAATTTGATGTACCTCTGATGAATTGCATTTACACTGTTTAAGAGCATCAGCTCAAGTTCATCTGTGCAAATGCTCTTCTGAACCGATAAGTATTTGAGCATATTGATTTCCTTCAACTTGGTTACGAGCCACGCGAAAGAAACCTTTACCCAAAGCAAATGACGAAAAATTCTTTACCTGACTCTTTAATAAACCGTGTAAATGTCGATGTAATAGCCGAGCAAAGAAATAAATTTTTACCACGGTATATACTGATATAATAAAAAAAAACACGACACCAAAATTGATTTTGGATTGTTTTTTTTACGATTAATATGATAAGTTAACAATAATTAATAATAATTTTAACTTTGGCTCAACATGGTACTTTGAGTAAGATTATCTAGAAAATAAATAGTTTTCCAATACATGTACTTTACACCCCAATTATCACGTCCGCCGCTCAAAAATGTGGTTGGGATAATTACCCATAATGACCCGTTGACCTACAGGATCTGCTGCATTTTGGGTGATAACTTCACTTTTCGGTTTGTTTGTTAATCTTAAACTCTATTTTTTGCCTTATTTTCCATTAAATGGCGTTCACAACGCCTGAAATCATGATTCGGTCATGCCAATTTTGATGCCACACACCCTTATAATCTGTGGCCAATGTCGGTTTTGACAAAGACTACATTGTTTGAGACTGTGTTGCTAGAGAGGATTTTGTGAAATTATAAATTAATAAGTAAGCACACCCACAGCCACAGAATAAAGACTAAAGGCATAGAAACCGTACTAAATAAGCAGAAAATACATTATGGTTCACTTCTTTTGACTTATGGCTTTCATAGTGAGTTGGAAAGAGATGAATCTATAGCTTTTCTTTCGTTATTTGGTATAGGACCTATAGACAAGGAAAGACTAATCCTTCCTATAGGAAGGACAAAGAAGTCCCTGTGTAAAACCTTGTGACAATGACAGTTAAAGAAGAAAAAACCGCCTACTTTTTGTTACATTTTTTCTCATGTAATACGTAATCTAAAAAGTAGAGAAAGATAGCGGTCGCTATCTTTCTCTACTTTTTATGCTATAGCATAGAAACCGAACTATAAGACTTATTTTCCGTCAGCTATCTTGTAATTCTGTGGCACTACCCATCTTGCTACCCATAGACTCTAAGTATGGTTCATGTGTGGTGGTTATATCTTATTGTTTAATTTTCGCTGGGAATGGATTTTGAGATGAAACCTATAATTCTATAATTGTCAGGAAGACCAGCAGCAGTAACTACCAAAACCATAAGAATAAATACTATAGTATTTATTCTTATGCCAAAACACCGTTTAGGTAGGTCAAGTGGCATGCTGCCCTTACTGTAGCATAATTTATATTAATTCGCTTGTTCGTCCCTGAATCCGGAACATTTCTACTTGCCAGCATGGCGCGGCGTTACGCACACAGAATTCCGCCGCGATTTTTCTGCCAGCTTTGTCCCTAGCTTTAATGCGTGCTGTCATGTTACTTTCCTTAAATAAAATGCGGAGTGCGTCAGGCCTGGCAGGGTACATTTTTTACTCAATCACTGCAGCAATACCTCAAATCCATTAAATTTAGAAATATAATAAATAAGGTAAGGGTACCTATTACCGCTCCCCCCAAAATTGGCACCCATTACCACGGTATTTTTTAAACTGCGTTTTATGAACAAATCGATTTACTCACTAAGAAACTTATTTTACACGAGCAAAGCTCAGTTTGTAGAGTACCGGTTTTTTTGGCTCTAGTGTTTATGCATCAAATAAACAACTCGCAAACCGCCAAAATCCTCGACGCCAGCGCAGGAGCAGGTTGTGCCATAGAAACGCAAGACGCCACACGTAAGAAAATTCATATTTTATTTAGTGATTTGCGTAATAGTTGTAATGACTAACCTAATGCTAAGATTGTTAAATTATTTATTATTGTTTTCTGTGCGACTTCCAAATACTATTTTTGTGTGTTTTTGACTAGAAATACGTTAAAATGAGAATATTAAATACCGCGGTAATCGGTTTCGTTTACTGCTATGGCTCCTAAATCCGAGGTATACCACGGTAATAGCTAAAATGGTAGTTTAGGTTCAATGGCCTTCATTTTTTATATCTGCTGTCGGTTATTTACTTTTTTAGTTATAAAAAAACTTTATCTATCTAAGCAGTTATAGAGCAATTTCCGTGGTATGAAAAATACTAATTAAGGCCTTATTTTTTATTAAAAACTAGTGCACTATACTACTTCCATAGAAAGCCCTAAATGTTTGAGTCGTTTAAATATAAAGATTATTTAAAGATATTCTCATTAGTTTTATGAGTTTAATTTTATTAGATGGTTAAAATGTTAAGTATTTATTTGTTTAACCAACGTCACGATAACTTTATTTTTTTATGGGTCGTAATTAGGTTTTATAGTACCGTGAATTTATCCTATTACCGACGGTAAGAAAAGATAACCCTCGGTAATAGGATGTATGGGAACCTAGTTCCGAGGTATTTAGGTTTTTTATGGGTCGGGGTTAGGATCCCATACTATCTCCTATTACCTTGTGACATTAAATGAAATAACAATGGTAGTCCGGATTGCTTAATAAAATTAAGTTTTTTTTTGATAGTAAAGCTTACCTGTTGGAAACTGTTGTACTAACTGATGGTACAACGCTAAATGTGGTAGACTGGGTTTTATGTTAGTCGGTCGAAAACTGGGATAATAATACTAGGCGTATGTTTATTTTGTATTTCAAAAATTTCGGTAAAACTTGTTCTTTTTGTAGTTTTAATTTATGTTTTGAAGTCAGCGGCATCCATAATGTACTTACATTATGAACACAAGTACTAATTATTTTAAACTCACTATTGTGTTTTTTCTTGCTAAGAATCAAACAATAAAATAGTTATTTTTTACATGACAAGCCTGTTAGTTAGCCAGTTTAGGGTAAAACAATGTTGAATAATCCGCTTCCAGGTATCGCATTGATTTGACATTTTTATATACATAATTATGTAAATCTGATGATAATACAGTCATCTTGTACTTATTGAATTGTTATATTGTATTTAGCAGAGATGGGCTTTATATTGTATTAAACAAATATGTTGAATATTAAATGTACGGAACCAATAAAACTTTAATCCTCTACCCTCGGTAATAGGAACCTCATCCGCGGTGATAGGGTCAAAGCCCGTCCAATACCTCGGTAATAGGAGAACCCGACTTTTTATGTTTTATATTTATTTTATCCCATATAATCACCTAAAACAAGCCCAAAAAGGTGCAAATTACAAAGTTCAATCACCACAATCTTATAAAAAAAATCCTTTTGGTCGTTAGGGTGTCTTGATACCCTTAATTTCTGGCTCTTATTTGAAAACTACCTTAACTCCCACGGTAATAGGTGCCGTTACCTTAGAAATTAAATAAATTTATTCAACGCAACCACACATTTATAACAGATGACAAGTAAAATAAAACATCTATTTAACATAGCGCTGAAAAGGGCCCCTTTTAGCAAGCCGCGGCGCTGTATTCAGAGGGACCCTGACTTAAAAAACTTACCTACATTATCTAAAACGAAAAGGAATCGACACACAAATAACAGCGTCAATCGGTAGTGGTTATACTTACTTGCAACAGAACTTTTTTTTGTGTGGCAACACTAGAACTGCACAACCGTTTCCTGACGCATCGTTACTAGCGTAGTAGGCCAGTTTTATTCCTGGGTATGAATTACGTATAAAATCAATATTTTTTTTCAAATTGGTAATACTTGAAAAATCATGTCTTAAAGGCTTATGACCTTTTACCTATAACTTCATGCTTATGACCGACCGGAAGTAGCAACCTGACAGTACTCAGTACCGCCATACCCCGGAGCGCGTTCGCTCGGACGAGACTACCGAGGTACCGACCGCTTTGCAAATACGTTCAACCCTAAGGTTTGCCTAAGGTTCAACCACTCCACTTCGGGTAAGTAAGATTTCATTGTTATTTCAAGTTAAGTAGTTTAATTTTGAGGGAAAGGAACATTATGCGGCTTGTTCCGTCTATCCCAACCAGTTGGGACATGGTTTTTTTCCACTCTTCCCAACATAGCTAAAGTACAGTTTCGCAGAAAATCATTTTTCATTAATTCACTTTTTTTATTAAACATCAATCTAACAATAAAGAAACTAAATATTTTTATCGCGTCTTCTGCATAACAAAATAAAACTCTATAATATTAGTATCAGTTTTTGTGGCGTGTTCCGTCTATCACAACTTTTCATATTTTCTTCAAAAGAATGAGATTATTCTCTCAATAACAATACAAGCTTTTCACAACTTGGGAAGAGTGGAAAAAGGAGTTGGGATAGACGGAATAACCCAATTTTGCTCATATTGTTGTCTCCCTCTCCCAGGTTCCCCGGCATTGCTTATTGCATTTTTTTGCCAAGCTACACAGAACTCCTCACGAACTCCTTCTAAAATAAAATCCTTGTGTGTGCGCCCCAGTCTAAAAAACTAGGGAATCATAGACCGTGCAGAGACCTTACGTAGACCTCTACACTATGGTTGAAACTATCAAATCCAAAGACTATAAAAGTCAAAATCAAAGTCATTATTGTAAACTTACCAACTTACCCTATCACCCGCTATCACCTTTGGACATGTTGAAATATAGGATCAAAGTTATAATATAACGTTATTAAATCACGCACCGACTTGCCAAATATATCCTCAAAAGCAAACATGTACAAGTATATTTAATGAAGCAGAAACATGCATTACCAAATAACAAACAACATAAGCAACCCTTCCAGGAAATGAATATGGATTTCAAATTATAAACAGAGAAAAGTAATGGCAGGTCAGTTCCCCAAGCGAATAAGTTTCTTACCATGAAAACAAATATTTTGTTATAACAAAGAATATTTGCACAAGTTGCTCGAGATTTTGTGATTTCGTAGGTACATACAATAATATTCGGAAGCACAATTTATTTGGCACAAACGAAGCTCTGTTTTTTTTTGGGTCAAGGCTGATTTAAAGTCTATCCGCCGGGATGCGCGAGGACAAAGATAACTCGTGCCTATACTGGATGCCCATTCCTCTAATTCTACCATTCTTTATCCGGTGGAAACCCAAACGTTAGCAACAATCTGATCTTTGCAGATCGTAAAGGAGGAGGTGGTCGAAACAACGATTTGGCCACGTATGTGGCTATCGCCGTTGTCGCCCTCGGCATCCTGGGACTCCTCTACTATATCCTATCAGATGATGGGTGTCCCCATATTCTGCCACATGCCCGGCGCTGGCCCAAACTTCCCCCCGGTGAAAAGGAATAACCCAATGAACTTATGAATCAATGAGCCTGTATTTAGTAGTAAGCATCGAGAAAACAAATAAAGAGATACAGAATGACCTTGACTTTTTCTAAGTTGTCTTGTTGATGCACGACGGAGCGGACTTAGTAGCCTTGAGTCATTAAGGGGTTTCGTAATCGACAACCTGGCGCAAGGTGTCGTATTACAAGGAAATGGAAGAGACAAACTTCGGACTTGTTTGATAATTTTCACGAAATAATTATTTCTGTGAAGCTATTTTTTTGGCATTCTTTCCATTCTTAATTTTACCCAATTTCATTTTTCCCCGGTCGGTTTTATTACCGTCGCTTTTGTTCTCGTTATTTTTTTCCTGTCGCATTTTTTCCCGATCGAGTTCTATAATACCTACATCGTAATGTAAGTAGGTTTAGGTTATGTTAGTCTTGCAGCAGACCCGGAGGGCAAAACAATCCAGAAATAGGAGCACCGCGACAGCGACAGCGGATTGGCAATTAGATTTTTAGAATGGGAAAAACACGACACTGAAAATGATGCTAGGGAACGTAGCGACTGGATAAAACACGCAAAGGGAAACAAACCCGAATGTGATAATAACCTGTGGGGTTTAAGGCGACGAAGAACGATATTATCGTACGGGAAAAACGCAAAAAGAAAATTATCTTCAAAGAAAAAATGCGTTCGGGAAAGTCATCTAACAAATCAAACTTTGTACTTACAATGTAAGTAGTTTATATCGTGAGCGTATAGAGTAGGGTTCCGTGAGTCACCGTCACACAGTTCTTGATTTTACATAAGTTGGAGACACCCTCGTTTTATAAAAGTAGGTTTGATTTTACCAGATTATAGTAGGACAGACCAATTTGCACGCGGTTTTATGAACCCTTATAGTTTTATTGTGTCCGTCTGTCTGTCTACATGTCACACTCGTTTTTTAAAACTACATAATTAACTATGAAAAGTTACAAAACTGAAATTTTGTAAACATAGATTAATACCACGCAGTACTGCGCACTAAGATCAATGATAAAATAAGTTAAAAAAAAGTTTAGGGTATCTCCTGTACGCCCGTGCATATAAAACAGGGGTGAAGTATTTTTAACTTTACAACGTAGTGTGATAACGTTGGATAGCTATTCAAAACCGTGATGTGTCTATCATTATCAATTTTTAGTACGTTTTGGAATATGAAATGAAATGAAATGAAATGTGTTTATTGCTACACGCACAAACAAATTTAAAAAAGTGAAATATAACCAAAATAAAAGGACAAACTTAACATTAAAATACAGACAAAACAACAATTAAACTGGGCGTGGCAATGGGGTCTTGGAGGCACCTAATGCCGATGGTTCCACCAGAGCACCAAGCAGCGCTGTTTGTCAGCCAAAGCCCGAGAACAGAAGGAGTAATAAAAATATATTTATATCTCTTTATTACGCCCATAAACTTACGACTAAAAACTTAAAACTAAAAACTATCAGCCAACTAGGTAATATGAGTATTACGTTAAGCGTAGTTAGCTGATAGTTACGGTTGATAGCCGGCTTACGAGGGCTGCTACTTATGTATCCGGAATCTGGGATTCCAACATTTATAAACGTTATATCTGACCTCCATGGTAAAATTTGAACTTTTTTTTAATACTGGCTGCTATAATTTTTTTTCTTATGTACGCTAGTCTTTTGTTTTTGGCGGGATCAAAATGTCATCTCGCTGCAAGAATGGAACTCACTCGTGAAAATATTCGTGCTATGATTTATTATGATTTTCGGCGTGGTTTAACGCAACAACAGTGCATAGATCAATTAACTTCGACTTTTGGTGATGAAGCTCCATCGAAAAGCACTGTGTACCACTGGTTTAGTGAGTTCAATCGTGGACGTAGTATGCTCACGGTCGCCCGAAATCGGTCGTTGTACCACAAAATATTGAAGCTGTGCGAAAACTTATAATGCATGACCGTCATGTTACATATCGCGAGATAGAGGCGACTCTGGGCATATGTATGACGAGCATTAATAAGATATTACATGATAATTTAGCTGTAAAAAAAATTGTTCCCGTTGGATCCCTCACAATTTAACGGATCAAAAAGAGGCTGGCGTCGAATGGTGCAAGAAAATGTTAAAAAAATATATCCGTGGTGACACAAAAGCTGTTTATAATATCTACACAGGTGACGAATCCTGGATCTATGCGTATGATCCGGAAACTAAACAACAATCAACAGTGTGGGTGTTTCAAAATGAGCCGAACCCTACGAAAGTAACTCGTGCAAAAAGCACCTTGAAGCAAATGGTCGCCTGCTTTTTCGGTATTAATGGCCATGTGGCTACAGTGCCACTAGAGAATCGTAAAACGGTTAATTCGGAATGGTACACGACCATTTGTTTGCCGGAGGTATTTGAAGAAATACGTAAAAACAACCAGCGACGCAGAATCGTTCTTCACCATGACAATGCCAGCTGTCATACATCACGCGAAACGACTCGATTTTTGGAAGGTCAAAATGTAGAATTAACGGGTCATCCGCCGTACAGCCCTGATTTGGCACCCAATGATTTCTATTTATTCCCAAATGTAAAGAATAAATTACGTGGTCAACGATTTTCGACCCGTTAAGATGCAGTCGACGCGTTCAAACAGCACGTTTTGGAGATACCTCAGTCAGAGTGGAAAAAATGTTTTAAAAATTGGTTTCAACGTATGCAAAAGTGCATCGATCATAAGGGAGAATATTTTGAAAAACAATAAAACCATATTTAGTCATATAAGTTTATTTTTTTCTATTCCGGTTACATAAGTAGCAGCCCTCGTATAACATTAAAGAAACAGAAACAGACTTAACAAACATATTAAAGACGTTCACGAGCACACCAAAAGCATTTTTTTTATTAAAAGGTCATATTCAGGTTTAGGTACGGCATGATTGGACTTGTTTCTACAGGAAAAACTTTTTACGTTCTTTTTAGGGTTCCGTAGTCAAACTAGGAACCCTTATAGTTTCGCCATGACTGTCCGTCCGTCCGTCTGCAGCCTAGCTTAGAGACTCTTAGTGCTAGAAAGCTGTAATTTGGCATGAATATACATATTAGTCACGTCAACAAAGTGGTAAAATAAAATCTACAAAAAAAATAGTGTACGAGAATAAAAAATACATCCCCACGTTACGTGTAAGTATCCCTAACGTGGAGATGTTATTTTTTTCTCGTCTACCCCTTAGTGTGGGGTTTCGTCAGAAGGGTCCTTCAAAAATATTGCGGGTTCGTGCAAACATTTTTTCGATTAAAGTATCCGTTTATGAAATATTAAGCTTTAAAGCACTACTTTTTGTTAGAACCAAGTGTCAACAGCCAAAATTACAACACAAATACTAAAAATCGGAAAAATATCTATGAAAGCACACAATAACGAATTTTAAAGTAAAAGTATGGCGACTAAGTAGACTTGATTGGTTCCTGAGATAGTTGTCTAAAGTGTTTATACCTACTAAAATGACCTAACACAGCACCAAATAACTTTAAATAGGAATACCTTCATACTTGTGGTTTTTTGAGATAGCTTTTGTGTATAAACGGCTTCGGAACCCTACACTGAGCATGGTCAGACATGCTCGAGCCCGGTTTTTTAAAACTACTGATAATTATATTGAACTTTAAAAGTGCTATTTTCGCTAGAATTACGGCATGTAATAAAAATCTGGAAAATGTCATAAATGAAAGCACATATCGATGGTTTAGAAGACAAACGTGCTAATTACAGATCTAGCAATTGTTCGGGAGGACCGTTTTTAGGGTTCCGTAGTCAAACTAGGAACCCTTATAGTTTCGCCACGTCCGTCCGCCCGTCCGTCCAGAGCTTCGCTCAGAGACTATTTGTTCTAGAAAACTGTAATTTGGCATGAATACCTATAGATGTTAGTACTTTCCTCCCCTAATCTTAACGTGGTTATGTTTTTTTTTCGGGTGCCCTTTCGCATGGTCTAAAATTTTGTGTGCTAACATTTTTTGGTCAAAAATGTTTGGTATAATATTGAATGGCATTCTTCTTTTTTAGCATAAAGATTTTTTTGCATACATATTTTTTTTTGGCCTCGTGTGGTTGCCGAGTTAGAATAGTGCCACTCCATGTCTTCCCGTGGATGTAGTAAGAGACGACTAAGGGAATAAAGGCTTGTAGTACTGTTAGGCGATGGGCTTGCAACCTGTCACTAATACGCTGGTAAACATCTTAGCCTAATTGTGCAAATTGTGGTTATAGAATTATCAACAAGTTTTTAGAGATGTTTGTAATTCTGTAGCTCTGCCTACCCCACTCTGGGAACGAAGGCGTGAGATTATGTATGTATGTACATATTTTTTTGTTCGAAAGCACTTTCTTCTTAAATTGTATTGTCTAAAATTTTAATTACTAAAAGTCTAAATCCATAATATTGTTTGGTCGAATTGTTATTTAGCCTAACATTCAATCTCTTTGGACCGATTTTTATACTGGGCGTTAAATTATATTTGATACATGGATAGGCGGAACAGCAATGGCGGCTCGGGGGGCGAAGCCCTCTCCAATAATTATAAAACACCTAGGTCACATGATTGATTACTCAACTAAGCTATAGGTTAGAATAGGCGAAGCGCCATAACGAATTCGCCTCAGGGCCAGGGTTTATTCCAAATTAATATTTGCTTTCCAAGCACAACATCTGTAACATGTAGGTAATTAACATGACTGGTAATGGAAAATTAAAAAAAATACCGGACAAGGCGGAGTTGGACTCGTCCACCGAGGGTTCCGCTCATGAGACGGTTCGGAAAAACAATACCATAACAGGTTAAAGACGATATGGTTTTTATCGCCTAGTATAGAGGCCCGTATGGTACATACTAGCCCGTGTTGGCTTATCGTGTAGAGCACCTTAGCACGTTTTGTACTTATGACATTAAAAAAAAACAATATTTCGCGCTGTCACAGAACAAATTTAACATTATGCCTTCAAAGTCAAAACAGATATAATCATAACTGAACTGGAAAAAATAGAACATAACTGAACTGGAGTAATGAAGATTACTCCATAACAGAATCCATAATGTGAGCAGAATGGATGACCCTTCACCCTGCACCAGCACCCGGGGCGCTTGCCAGGACTGCAAATGTCCTACCACTTCAAAGAAAAAAAGGAAAAAAAAACCCGTAAAAAAGGATTTCAAAAAACATTACTGTGGAATCGGTAAGTTACTATTACAACTTGTTATATATTTACAACTAGCTTTTGTCCGGGAAGATGTTGGTTATCGTTACTCCCTCGGGAACTTTTAAATTTTCCGGGATGTAGCTTATGTGTTAATCCAGCGTATAAGCTATCACCAATTCAAATTTCATCTAAATACGTCCAGCCGTTGCAGCGTGAAGGAGTAACAAACGAACACACACACATACACACACAAACTTTCGCATTTATAATATTGTACAATAGGATTCACTGAGAATTCAATATCTCAAACACTATATACCTACCCGACTTAGAATAGGTTAAAAACACGTTGAATTATAGATTCGTACTCCTCCGGTCACTAGGATCCATTGGCAGGATCCATCAAAGGAGTCGAGTTAACCTTTTATTCATTTAGATCATCAATGGAGTCTTCAGAGATCCATCAGTAGACTTTAAGTACACTAGAATCTATAGAGATTCTGGTAAACTAAATATAGCATCGTCTATACATCAATGAATTTATATATTTTATTTTACACCAGGATCCATTAGTGCCAGGTATTTTATTGCAATCCATTATTAGATTCGTGTGTATAAAATATTTATTAAGACCTTTCAATAGATTTCAGAACAATTTACGGTGTATTGTAATCTATAAATGATCAGCCAGCCATGACCAGCCTCGTGTGGTTGCCGAGTTAGAATAGTGCCACTCCATGTCTTCCCGTGGATGTCGTGAGAGACGACTAAGGGAATAAAGGCTTGTAGTACTGTTAGGCGATGGGCTTGCAACCTGTCACTAATACGCTGGTAAACATCTTAGCCTAATTGTGCAAATTGTGGTTATAGAATTATCAACAAGTTTTTAGAGATGTTTGTAATTCTGTAGCTCTGCCTACCCCACTCTGGGAACGAAGGCGTGAGATTATGTATGTATGTATGTAATCTATAAATGTATCCGAGTCTATTAAAAGTATATTAGGATCCTTAATGAATCTTCGCAGACATTTCAGTCTCTTACATCCCATTAATGGATCTGAGTAATAAAGTTTTTGCTAGAATCCATTGATGGGTCAGCGTAAACATGAAGGTTTCTCAAAATCTACTGACAGATCCAATTGTACAAAAAACACTTACATCCACTATGGATTATAGTCTTCATAAAGCCCGCTCGACTTCATTGATCTGAAAACTTCACTCGTTTCAATCGATGGATCCTGCCAATGGATCTTAGTGGCCAAAGGGTTTCATACAGCTGACGTGTCAAATTCTACAATACAATACATCTATACTTACTTATATAATATTATAAATGCGAATGTAACTCGGTCTGTCTGTTACGCTTTCACGACTAAATCGCAGAACCAATTTTGATGAATTTTGGCATGAAGATAGCTTAAAACCCGAGGAAGAACATAAGGTCTACCTTGAGTAGCGATAAACGACTTATAAGATGCTTTTTTTCCGAGCCGGCTACTATCGGTTAAATATCTGACCATCCCAAAACGCTCAAAATTTTATTAAAAGTTCTATACCCTTACCATGAATTACAGGTACCGTATTCGCTGGCGAGTCGAATGCTCTGTCCCTCACAGTATTAATATAGAGTGACAGGGATAGAGCATTCGATTCTCTCGATTCTCTCTCTTCGATTCGATCAATTTAAATGAACACCAAATTCAAATCGATTAGTATATTAAAACGGCTCAGGGCGACTTTGTCCACAGTCCTATTTCGTCACCTTCTTAACTCGTCCACAATGACATGTCATCAACATGTAATTCCTAAATCGACACCTTCCTAACTCGTCACCTTCCTAACTCGTCCACTTTCTGATATCATCAATACCCCATTTTGTCTATATTCCTATTTTAACCACAGTACCAACTCGTCCACTTTCTTTTATCGACCTCAGTACTCCTTGGTCAGCAGTGCCAACTCGTCCGCATTCCTGTATCGACCTCAGTGTCAACTCGTCCGCATATTTGTACTCGAGTCTGGGTGTTCAATATTTTTACTATATAGTTGACGAGTTGGCACTGTGGTCTAAATAAGAATGTTGACGAGTTGACATTGTAGACTAATAAGGGATGTTAACGAATTGGCACTGTAGTCTAATTACGAATGTAAACGAGTTGGTACAGTGGCCCAAGTAAGAAAGCGGACGAGATAGGGAAGTGACGATATAGGAATGCTGGCGAATCGAAACAGTAGACCATAATTATGCGAATGAGAACGACTCAAGAAGGTGACGAGATGGAACTATGGCCAAAGTCATCCTGAGCCATTAAAACGTTTCAATAAAAGGCCCAATCCAAGATTCAGTAAGTGCCGTGGGCATCTAAGGGGGCTTCCGCCATTATTAAAGATGCTCCGATATAAATACAGCGTCGCGTGACGCAGTGCGGCGTAAGCGCCATCCGCCATAAGGTCCCTTTACATAGATAACGTCACAATTGTTCGTATAGAAATTCGTCAAAAACTTTGATGGTTCCAGGGGTGATGCTGATGGGAAATGGTATATGATATGACACACGGGTAGTAATCATATTATTCTCTGTTTGACACCAACTCAACGGCGTATGTAATTGTACAGTTAATCAATTTGATTCCTAGGCCTACCTATGGACTCTGTCAGCGTGACGTTAAACGAAGCTACAGGTCCTGGGTTCAAATCCCGGTAAGGGCAGGTATTTGTGTGATGAGCGCGAATATTTCTCCTGAGTCATGGGTGTTTTCTATCTATTTAAGTATATATTTCTCTATATAAGTATTTTATATATTTGTCTAGTACCCATAGTACAAGCCATAACTTAGTTTCGGACAAGGTAAATTGGTTTGACAGGGTCCGGCTTGTAAAGCTCACTTTCCCGAAATGTGCACAATTATCTTAAAGTGCACTTTCTGCTAAATGTACACTCCCAAAAGATACACTTGCCCAACTGAGGCACTTTCTCGAAAGGTGAACTATTTCAAAAAGTTCACTTTTCCAAACACACTTTCCCAATTGGGGCACTTTCTCAAAAGATGCACTATTTCAATCTTTACCACTAAGTCCACATGATCATTTTTTTTATGGCAAGTAATGGTAACGTTTTATGACTGATCTCTACAACCTTCGTGCTTGTAATTTTTGTACAATTTACCGAATACTTTAAGGTACGGTAAGGTAAGGCCACTCTACTTAAGTAATAAACATTTTTCTAAATATTTCAAATTTTTTTTAAATTGTTATTGGCTGAGGACTTAACTTAGCTGATTCTTTTCAAAATTTAGAGATTTATTATAGTAGAGATAATTTGAGAAAGTGCACCTTCTGAGAAAATGTATCTTCTGAGAATGTGTTCTATCTAAGAAAATGCACTTTTTGAGAAAGTGTACCCATTGGGAAGTGCACTTTTAGAGCCAGCGTACCTTCCGAGAAAGTGAACCTTGTGAAGAAGTGCACGTTTAAAGAAAGTGCACATTTCAGGAAAGTGAGCTTTACAAGCCGGATACGTTTGACATTGTCTCCTGACAAAAAAAAAACAAATGACGGCTCTAACATTTTAGTTGACAATGTCACTTTAACTTAGTCCATGGTAGGAATCAAGTTGGTTGACTGTATAAGTGTACTTTCGTGTTCAAATGAAGTTATTAAGACTCGCATAAGAGCGAGGGACTGAGATATGTACTAACCCATAGACTCGTAGGCTGCAGAGAGAAGTGCAAACCCATAAACTCGTAGGCTGTTTAAACAAATATCTCAATAATTATATCAGAGTGTATAATCATAGTTTCGACTACGTACTCTCGGAATATCATGCTACTGAATGTTCGTTGGCTCGACTGTTATTGTAATGAATAGTCGCTAGATCGAAATACTTGTGACCGAAACATGTACAATCGACAAAACGTAATCTAGAATTGTATAGTTTCGATCAGTGGTGTATCGAAAATTCATTGGCTTCACTGTTATTGTAATGAATATTCGCTGGATCGAAATACTTGTGGCCGAAATATGTAAAATCGACAAAACGTAATCTAAAATTATATGGTTTCGATTAGTGGTGTATCGAATTTTCAGTGGTCACTGGTCACATCAAAACTGGGTCGATCACCTGCAAGATCAACATTCGTCGAGTCTTTTTAGGGTTCCGTACCTCAAAAGGAAAAAACGGAACTCTTATAGGATCACTTTGTTGTCCGTCTGTCTGTCTGTCAAGACCTTTTATCTCAGCAACGCGTGGAGGTATCGAGTTGAAAGGGCACCGCACGGAAAGTATGGAAAAAGAAACTTCGGTGAATTTTGATAAAAAAGATATATGTTACGTGGCTTGATCAATATATAAAAATACTTGGAGGGCAATAAAATCCTATGACTAGTTTTTGATCCAGTAACAGTCGAGCCAATGAACATTCGTGTCTGGGATTTTGTATGGGATGACACTCGAAACCTCAATTTCGATTTGACGATTTATTGTTTGTACGCTTTTCGACCCAGTGAATATTCGATCCAGTAACAGTCGAGTCAATAAACATTCGTGTCTGAGATTTTCTATGGGATGACAATCGAAACCTCAATTTCGATTTGACGATTTATTGTTTCTACGCTTTTAGAACCAGCGAATATTCGATCCAGTAACAGTCGAGTCAATAAACATTCGTGTCTGAGATTTTCTATGGGATGACAATCGAAATCTCAATTTCGATTTGACAATTACCGCATATTGACGCACTACTCGGTTTACGTTTTTCAAATATAAATGTTCGTGAGAAACAATATTTCATCTTTTGCACGCGTCAACATTCCGGGCAAGGAGCTCCGCCACACCGGGCGTTTGAGAACAGTTCCCCGTCGCATGGCACTTGCGGGTAAGAACCCGCGTGTCATCGGTCCCACATACTATGAGCGTCTACCCGCTAAATTTAAAAATGTTCCATCCGACGAAGCATCAGCTGAGAAACCTTTTATTGGATAATCCATTATACTCCGTCGACGAATATATGCAACTTAAATTGTAAAATTATTATTGTTTATTTGACTTTATTACTTTTTGTAGATTGAAATCGGAAACTGACCATTTATTCGTTGTTTATTGCTGTTGACTTTGCTTATTTGAGTGTTATTTTTGTATTATTATATTATTATTTAGTATTAATTTTGACAATATCAATGTAATTTCGTATTTTTTGACATGCAATGCAATTTATATTGTAATATTACATTGATGAATAAATAAACTAAACTAAACTAAACAATTTATTGTTTCTACGCTTTTCGACCCAGCGAGTATTCGATCCAGTAACAGTCGAGCCAACGAACATTCGATAGCATAATATTCCGACAGTACGTAGTCGAAACTATGATATACACTCATTATATCAATATTCACAAAGAACAAAGTAAACGGTATCTAACTACCACAAGCACTCTACCGGTTCTCCTGTTACAACTGCACTACCTACAATGTCATCAAGATGCATCAAGCTAGATGTCTATTAATTCAAAGTCAATTTGCAGGCCCGGATCCGAACCCGCCACCGGAACCCAAGAAAGAAAGGGACCACCGGATCTACTACCTAATCGCTCTGGCAGTACTAGGTCTCGTAGGATTCGGGTTATTCAAGCTAAAAAAAAAGTAAACCTCTGACTGCCTGCTGATTGTCCAACAGCCTGTGAGCTTGGATTTAATAATAGTGGCACTTTTTGATAAATATGTGTTATTGGAGCGCTTTCAAAATAGTTTTTCTCACACTGGTTAACTGCGCGACTAAATACCACATCGTCAGCTTATGGTGTACCTGCTGAATATGTTTTTTGGAATTAGCAGATTTGCACTGTATTTTAGTTAAGTGCAAACCGGCTTTACTCTATGAATTGCAGCTCTACACTACCTATTCTAACCTAGCATCCGAGGTTTAAATATTTGAAATGGGCATAGGCAGACGATATACAAGAAGCTAAGCCGCTTTATGTGAGAAAATTCTTGAAAAACTCCTTAGCGAATATGAAACACTGCAACCACAGTTACTGATTGATTCTCTTGCGGCGGCGGCGCTTTTTAGTTCCAAATGTGAAAGCGCTCTTAAACTTGCATTATTTTCAAATGTTTTGATAAGTCACTTAATCCCATTTTATCACGCATTTTCTCGCTCCCGCGCAGTGCGCGTCTTTTATTATAAACTTGGTATACTCATTTCTTTAGTACTTAACTAAAGGTAAACAATAATACCACGTGATGTAGTACGGTGGCAAATAGAAACCCAAACACTAATACGTCAAAGCTCGACTAAACAGTTTTAATCGGCTGTTTAACAAAGCCACGTGGTTCGGTTTGTCGACATTAAGTTAAAGTACCTAAATAAATAGTATAGAGAAGGATTGCCGAGCGATAAACAAATTGCAAGCAAAATGTGCTAGCAGCTTATCTCTCAAACGTAAGGGCCTCAACAAACTTGATCGCATTTTTATGTACAATGTTCCCAGCTTCCTAATAGCTTTCGGCTGGCTATCTCTATCACGCTTGCACTCGCAACTGACCGTATATTTATCACTCGTGTGTCATAGAGTAACGATGATTGCCGATAGCTATTAAGAAAATGGTTGCACTGTAAGTAGATAAGTAGTTCTGCTCTGAAGTATATTCAGCGAGAGTACCAAGAGCGTATCCAGTGGCCAGCGCCATTCTCGCTTTCACCAGTGAAGTTTTAGAGCTACAAAAAGAGACAGATCTATAAAATGCGATCCAGCTTTGATAATTTTAAGTCATTTTGTAAACAAAGTCAATCAATCAATCTTCAATGTCCACTAGAATATGGTTGTACCCCCCGTCAACATCACGCAGTGCGAATTTGTTATGTACCTATAAACTAACTCACAAAAAACGCATTTTTATTCATTATTACGTTTTAGTACCTATCACTTCCAAATTCAAATTCAAGCTTTTACTTCGATGTAAAAGTTTGAAATTTTCCTGATCAGATTTACTGCAGGCAATTCAATTCAAATTCAAATTCTTTATTACGGACTACAAAAAGATCCATAGAGTGTTAGTAATACTAAGCTCAATAAAAAAAACTCTCAGTTACGTTATTAATAATTATAATCATAAGAGTTTTCAAACAAAATGTTATTCTAACATGACTAACACAGGGTCTCTATTCTACGACGTTAAACAATATTTCTTTTGAGGTGTTTCCGTAATTTGTCCTACTCGGGCGGGGCTCCTGTTTCTGGGTGGTTTGCCCTTCGGACATCTGAATTAAATTGACGAATCTAACCTACCTACTTTTACAACCAATATTAGTAGGTATTTGGTGATTAATTCTAGGTGCACTTTTTGTGCAATTAGAATTAATATAGTAGGACCACGAGAAAACGTACAACACGATAACAAGTTAATAGCAATCTAGACACGCGGCAGCGTGTCCAGCCAAGTTCACGCAAAAGGAACTGGCGAGCGCAGCCGTGTATTTTTTATTTTATTTACACGATCCGTTTGGAGCTACTTTTGAAGCCTCAATAACTCCAAATCTATTTAACATAAAAACATGAAATTTGGTTTACGTATTAAAACCCTTTAAATCAACTAGAACCTTAAATTTTATAAATAAAGATGAAACGGTTATTGAGATACTAACGTCTAAAAATCGTCTTTTTTACCACTGACTGACTGACTGACTAATCATCAAAAACCTAACCCACTTACAGGTGACCTAGAAAGTTGAAATTTGGCATCCAGATGGGTAATTGTGTGTATACAAATAAAAAAAACAGAAAACAGTGATTTTAAAGTTTTATTTTTATTAAAAATATTTATGCTAGTTACCTCAGAACTCCATCATTTATTAACCGATTCGATTTGGAACATTCTTTTTTCGTTTGAAAGGGCATACTTCCGGAGTGGTCCCACCGTCATCAGGTCAGAATCTAATGATGGGGTCCTGGAGAAATTCTTCAAATATTTTAGGTACACCTATAGCGATTTGGGTATTAGCATATACTTACTCGTGCATTTGCTCTTAAAAAGCACCATTTGGTGAAGTAGAACTGGTGATGATGAATGAAGATCACAGATCCACCGGAATTATTTACTCAATAATTATTAGTGTTTCATGGGTTGCGATTCGATTGATTATTCGATTTCTTCACTGAAAAAAAAAATTGGTCGCTTGTAACAAGATTGTGATTGTTGTGCATAAGCATATTGATCCCATACGAGCCTAACAAGATGATAGATACATCAACTAAGACGTTAGATACATCAACTAAGACGTTAGATACATCAACTATGATATTAGTTGAATCACTACAGAAATTGCTGTAGTTAACTATCAGCATTGGTTGATATAACCAATATCTTAACTATTGTAATCATTTTTTGTCAACTAAGTGAAAATCTCTCTTTGTTGGCTCTCATTTTTTTGAGTGTTTAATTAATAAATATGATTGCTCAGCAATATAGGTATGCTTTTTAATTATCATTAGTAGCTTATTATCAAAGAGTGGTCATGCACAACTTATTTTATTCGAATAAAATGTATATGGTTTATGAGTCCGCAGGAAGCTCGGTTCTCCATACAAACGTAGTTTCGCTGTCATTTTAAAACGACATGCTAGATTGCTATTTAAGCAGACATAGATACAGTATTCCCAGCATCTTAATAGCTTTCGGCTGGCTATCGCTATCACCTTGCACTCGCAACTGACAGTATATTTTGTCACTCGTGTGTCATAGAAAAACGATGATTGCCGATCGCTATTAAAAAAATGGTTGCACTGTACTTATACAAAGTTTAATGACAATTTAACGGGTGCCCCTTGAAATATCGAGAAACAATTTATCGAATTTCATTTCACCGAAAACGATTCATAGAATATTCAGTACTAATATTTTCTCTTGGAGTAATTTGGCTTCATCGACTATTCATTATATATTAAAACAATAATTAGAAGAACAGTACAAGGGTTGTTAATTGCTTAAATATACATTTCATAAACTATTCTAGAGACAGAACAACTAAATATCGCTGTTTATTTCTTCGATCTGCGATCCCAATAAAAATATATCGCTCCCAGAAAAGTAGGTTAGGTTAGGTTAGAACTGCGACCCCAACAAAAATAAATCGCTACCAGAAAACTAGCATATAAATCATTGCAGTTGTGTAATGAAAAATATTGAAAAGATTTTTCAAGATGTAATATTTTCCAAGATTAAAAAAAATGTGAAATAATAAAATATTAAATGAAGTTCTGCAAAATAAACTATCTACTAAATAACATGTCCAGAAATTAAAAACACTTGATTTAAAAATACACACTATAATCGTTCGAGATAATGAATAGTCGATGATATGAAAATATAGGAAACGTTGACTTTGAACTGATATTCCATTAAAAGTTTGTCGATATTTCAAGGGCAAACCCAATCTAACACATAAGTAATTTGACAAAACAAAATGATATCCCATAAAAAACATAAATGTGAAAATGGGAGCCAAGTTCAATATTAAGAACCAACAAAACAATTGAAATCTAAATGGGTGCTATGTTATATTTATTTATTAAGAACATACAACATTCTGAAATAAATTAAAAACACAATTTCTTATTTTTTCTGCTACAACAATATTTGCTATTTAAAAGTATAACTTCTTAAATTTGAACACTCGAATTATTTACACAAAGCAGATAACTTAGGATAAATTGAAACTCAAAATTTGACTTGGGTAGTTTGCACATACAAGTTATTTTACTTTTGGCTAATCAACTTATCTATTTTATGTTATACGCAAGTTACGGTATTTATATTGTATGGTCATATCTTACTCTTCCAAACAATTGGCTCGCTGGTAAAAGTTCTATGGTGGGTCAGGTGCATTTTGACGATTATACAACTGCTTCTAACGTCCCGATCATCCGTCAGTGTGCACTACTGTTTCGACGAAATATTTCATTTTCATCTTAAATCATTTCCAAACTAACTATCTAATTACTATCGTTGCAATTTTATTTGGCAAACTATTCTTTAGCACGGTTTTAGCATATTTTTGATTGGGTCAAATATTTCATTTCGCAAATCGTTAAGTACCTATAAAGGAGCGTCCCCACTGAGAGCATTCGCGTGAATATTCGAGTGGTGTGGACGTTGCGTTGAGCCTAGCAAGCTTACACACAACTCGACGTTCGCGCCGAATGCTCTTTACACGCGAATGCTCTCAGTAGGCACTCAGTCAGACTAGGGGTTGAATTTTAGTAATCGCTGAAATACATGTCACATTATTTGTGTTTTAGAGCATTTCTACTAAGTTTCAAGTAAATTTGACTTCAAAGTTAAAACCTTGTGACAATGACAGTTAAAAAAGGAAAAACAGCCTACTTTTTGTTTAATTTTCTCTAATGTAATACGTAAGTAATCTAAAAAGTAGAGAAAGATAGCTGATGTAAAGAACGTCTTATAGTCCGGCTTCTATGCTATAATAATGTTCTTATTCTATGATCAGTCCAGTAGTAAAAACATCCTTGATGTTGACAGAACAAATAATTTGACATGACCACTTATTCGTCGTTATGGTCGTTCTATCAAATATAATTTGTCATTATTATAGCTAATGATGACAAACCAGACCACTGTAATAGTATAAATAAAAAATAAGAAGAAATAATATGCACAAAAAATCTACAATGTAATCAAAATGAAAACTAAAAATTTTATCGGAACTTTAGCAGTATGGATCTGATTGATTGTTGCAGCAGCGACCCGATTTGTAATGAATGTCGTCCTCCAGTGAAAAGAGTGAAAAAACACTTCTGTGGAGTCGGTAATACCACAATTTATTTTTGATTAGATATAGATTAGATAGTTCGCCAAGAACAGCTTGGAGACCTCACTATTTACCTCCCTCATCTCCGTATTACCAATCCTGTTTGGCTCGTGTATAATTAAAATTGTTTTATACTTCATCTATTATTTTGTCGTTTTACAATATATACTTCAAATATTCTAATTCCCACTCTTCTATCAAATTTCATAAAAATGGGATCAAGAATACTTAAGTTTTCATCAAAGAAACACCACATCATCAGTTTTTTTTAGAAAGCGATGCTATGTTTTTCTTTATTTTTTTATTTACCTACGTCTTTTTTAAACTCTTTTCTGGGATTTTTTTGATTAATTATTTGCACCAGATATCAACTCTCACAGAACCTAGCAATAGTCAAGTAATATTAAAAAAAAATGAAGGTTATATTCATGTTTTTATGAATTATTTCATTTTAAATAATGAATTATGGCATTTTTTATACTTGGGGTCTTGCACCTCTCCTTATTAGGCCTGAATAAGTAGTACATGGCACCACTTATTCGGGTTAGGTTCGTAAGGACTAGGTTGCCGAACGACTATGTAAGCAAAACGTTGCTGTCGCATAACGACCAACTAAACTAAACGGCTTTTTTATACAATGCCCTTCTAACCAAAATGTCTAGGTTGTAAGTAATGCCTAATTAGGCATAACGTCATGGTTGTAAAATGGCAAAGTAGCATTGTACATGGCCTTAGTTGTATCATAAGATCATAACTCAATATGCAAAGTGTCTGGATAGTATAAGGTCTTAGTTTTAAATCGTCTCGGTAGCAAGACGTCGTGATTGCATAACGACTAGGTTATATTACATGAATTTTATGTAGGAACGAGTATTTAGGGTGCGGCTCCACTGAGGCGGAGACGAGAGGAGCGGAGCGGAGCTGTGCCAATATTAACCAATAGAAGGCGCATGCGGTCACGTCGAGCGCGCCTTGCGCACGTTAGTTTATATTCTATTGGTTAATATTGGCACAGCTCCGCCCCGCTCCGCCCCGCTCCGCTCGTCTCCGCCTCAGTGGAGCCGCACCCTTACGCGCGGTTGAACGCGTTGCTCAGCTCTTACCTTATTTAATAACATCATATTGCAACTACACTGACTTCTGACAATAACGGTTTCTATTTTATCCTATTCTAATTAATAATTTACAATTTAGTAATTTTACTAATCTTAGTATGTGGAAGTAACTATGTGAAGTAACTGACTAACTATCAATATATATATAAAGAGTTCCTTCACAAACTACAGTTTGTGATTTCCTTGTCATTCAACCATCTTGTCGTTTTGCCACTTAGACGTTATAATTTTTTGACGATATATATGCCTCCCTAGTGGTTTTAATATCAGTACGTTCTGCATACGTTGGCGTTTTACAAATGGGACATTTGTTATTTGGGCGTTATACAAACAAAACGTAGAACTAAGGCCAATCTTCAACCCAGGCATCGATTTACCCAATTAGACATTTTGCAACCAAGATCTTATGAAACTAAGTCGTTTTATTTACATAGTCGTTTTGCAATCTAGTCCTTACGAACCTAACCTACTTATTCGCCATATTTTTTTGGCCAACCATGCGCTAACACCTTGTATAGTGTTTTCAATCCACGATGCCGCTCCCGCCAGTCAAATAGACGTTGTAGAGTAGCGTCAATTAGCAGTCGGGCGGGATCGTGGAATGATACCATATCACTTATAAACATATGTTAATTCAAAGCCAATTCACAGGTTCGGATCCGAACTGTCCAGAGTACAGTGTACCTTGCTCGGGTCCTTGCCGCTTGTGCCTTGAACCCAGGGATAAGCCCGGCACCAACTGGCTCTTATACCTTCTCATCCTGCCCGTTATAGGTGTTATAGGCATCGTCATCAGGCGGTATACCGCCCGGAAATTCTAATGTTTCTCTACTTGCCGACTGTCTAAAGGGACTGTTAAACGACTTTTGACGGCAATGGCTGCGGTCCCATTAAGCAAACTGTCAGTTTTTGCCTACTGTCTTTCCTGTCATACTATACAGTTTGCCAAGCTGCAATCTGTTTGCCTACATCCTTACTCTTAGCTTGTATTGTACGCTAGAACAAGACGCTCCTGCGATACCGGCCACAAAAGGAACCGGTGGAAAAGTGGAAAAATTTCTAGTTTAAAAGTCCTTTTAGTAAAAAGACACGAAGACGATTTGCAGATTATCTAAGTAGAAACGAAACCGAGGCATTGGTGTCCCTGCGTATATTTATGTACATACAAGCGAATAAATCTATATTTTCCATGAATTTTTAATAAGTGTAGTTCATTATTGATACTGTTAGACATGATTTGAGGTATAAGTAGCGCCATTACGATCAACGAAGTTTTTAAACCTATTTGCCCGTTTTTTTATCGACTGTCTTAGTAATTAAATAAAGTTGTTTTTTCCATATATAGTGAAAAACAAACACTGGGATACCTAGCATGGAGAAACAAACTTTAAATCTTTACTTATAAAGTTGATTTAAAAAAAAACGAGCAAATGGGCTCAAAAACTACGCTGATTCGTAATGATTCTAAATTTCTAATAATAAAAGATATCACTGGACATAAGGGAAATTACAAAAATTCAGATATAAATGATCAATACCTCCGAAACTAGTAAAAATCGCTGAGCATAGGTACATAAGGGATTAAATCGATAGCTTTTTAGCTGGTCTATAAGCTCTCTCAGTTTTGGCCTTGGTTTTTGGAAATCCTGTATAATACTGTGGGGGATTACACATGCGTGTCTTGCGGAATCAAATACTGAAGTGATGAATAACTTGATTTATTTAATATTTAACTAAGACGACCTACGCCTACAAATCCCCGGGAACGACTGGTGCTGGCGCTGCGTGTCCTGCGCCCAGCGCGCGTTGCTGCGTCGGCTCATACGCCGGTACACGTGCACCGGTACACAAGTCGACGCAGCACTCTGTGTCCCTACAATACTATCTACTATTACCACAGATTAAATAAGAGTTACTACGTAACAGATATTTATCTGCGCGAGGTACGTGCGATAATCACCGCCTCACGGAACATAGTTGCCGATGCTAATACATGAAGCATGCCCGCGCGCGGCGAGGCCAGCTCGCTCGACCGGTTTTTGAGTGTGAGAGTTCGAGACACGTCAAGCGAGATGCAAGTAGGCAAGTAGGTAGTGCATTCTATTCATTACGTCAAGTTGGGTTAGATTTGTTGTTGTTTCTTGTGTTGTGTTGGTGAATTTATATTACAAAAAATTACTCATTATTGCTGTGTGAGTGGATGACAAGAGAACTAAAGATTTAAAGTGATCAACACGAAACAGTACTCATCAAGTTAGAACGATTTGATTACCTACCTAGTTTACTTATTATAAACATGTTAGGGTGATTAGGTACATACTCGTAAGGCTCTTAAGTAAAAAAAAATGATACCAAGAAAAAAATAACGGGCACCAGTATAAAATTGTTACTTATTTTATTACAAAAATGTTATACCTATACCTTAGTGATAGCGAATTCATTAATACGTAAGTTCTTACGGTGGGTTTAGACCAAGCGGACGAACAAGAATTCTATGGTATTATCTCTTACGTTTTCTTTGTAAAAATAAAGACAAAACATGTTCTAGAGCATTCGCTCGTTTGGTCTTAACCCACCGTTAGATGTAAGTAGGTAGGCAAGTTAGGTAGCTAACATAAAAAGGAGGTTAGTTTTTTGACCCATATTTATGTACCTAATATGTAACCACTAACAACTAGGTACTGCGCCGATTTACAAAATTATTTCGGAAATATAATTCCTGTACTTCAGGAATGGCTCTAAGTTATAATAACTATTGAGCGACCCTTATTAAAGTAAAAAATTAAGTATGTAAGTAAGTAGTAGTGAGTAGTTTTTTTGTGTAATAAATAAATAAATAAATAACTGTTTTTCTTATAATAATGTATTCATATTAATATTTTCATTGTGTTGACAACCCTACCGTTCGAGCGTGCAAACATAGGTATCACTATACGTTCGCAGGAAACTTAGAAAAATGAATTTTCAACACGAGTAAATAAGGTTTATTTAGGCGCGTTCGGGCAGCATTATACATATGTTTTATATGCCTACAATACGTTGTAGGTATTGATCGGACCTACTTTCTCGTTTTGTATAGAAGAAAAACATGCCTGCTACTACTACGACTACTATCGTGGTTCACACATAAAAATCAACCTCGTGACTGGAGGCAACAATTAACAGCTCGACCGAAGCTACGCCGGTTATGAAAGCGTTTGGTATGATCTTTTGCGATTAAATCAAATCAAATTTATTTATTTCATTACATTTAGACATTTTCCGTAGATAGATTATAATAAGCAGCATTGCAACCGCAGTTACGTGCAAAATCCTGATGTAAAGGCGCTACAATACTAATAATTAGGTACCGTTATTTTAAAACGATTTACCTCTGGGGCACGTTTTATAAAGCTACAAGTTACAATTTTACAGGTCTAAACTGGCAACACTGCTCAAATGGCTGGTCGTCATTGGTCGAGGTTGTGTCAAATGGAAACTTGTAACCTGTATATTGTAATTTGTAGCTTTATAAAACAGGCCCCTGGTGATCTCAGAAGCATAAGAGCGGTTCCGCACTACGTCACGGGTTCGGATCGGGTTCGGATCGGACGTAGTGCGGAACCGCTCTAAGGGTCTCCTCAAATTAAACGGCATTTTGATGCAAACGGCGTCACTGTTAATCAGAGACCGGACAAATGGGCGTCATTACTCGCAATAATGTGGACATGACTCCAAAGATTTTAATTAACCAAATTAAATTACATTAATTGATTTCTTACCTTAACTTTAATCTTGATCCTTTGCAGGACATAATAAATGAATGATACAAATACTTACGTGAGGAGTGGCCATTAATACAAATCTATTAAAGTTTGCTCAAATAACATTTGTGGATTGCGAAAGGAGCTTTTCACCTTATAAGTTTATTTTAGCCGCGAAAAGGAATAAACTAACCACGGAAAAATTATAAAAATTACTGGTTAATTGCTTTAATGAATCTACACCGTAACAAGTCTTTATATTATTTATGTATTACTGCCTTGCAAAATATCAAACATTTTTTTAGGGTAAGAAATAAATTAATGTAATTTAATTTGGTTAATTAAAATCTTTGGAGTCATGTCCACATTATTGCGAGTAATGACGCCCATTTGTCCGGTCTCTGATTAACAGTGACGCCGTTTGCATCAAAATGCCGTTTAATTTGAGGAGACCCTTAGAGCGGTCCCTTGTTAAGTTAAAATCTTTGGAGTCATGTCCACATTATGATGTATGACTGATGGCCACTTTTAGCTGAAGGCACCAATAATGGACACTTAACTCTTATTTCACAGATCATAAGGTTACAAATTGATTGTCTCAAAATAAATGAATAACCCTTACCTTCTGTAAAATAAGAATCAAGTGTCCTTTATTGGTCCTTGTTCATTACTGGTTCCATCACCCTAGTGAGCCTTTTTGTAAGGTGTCAAGATTCACAAATGGTCAGTTAACTGTGTTGCTGATGGTTTTTATGTCCCTTTCGGAAGTTCACAAACATCAAGCGCTAGTAAATATTTACAATATGTTCGGTGCTCGGTGACTGATTATTCTCACTCTAGCAATTGATGTCTCAGAGCTACAAAAAGGGACAAATCTATAAACTGTTGCCAAAAAATGCGGATAACCATTTGTTTATTAAGGGCCTTACACAGAAGGGTTCGTATCATCTCGTCTAAATCAGGTAAGTGTTCTAAAACGCAGTGGGTCTAAGCAGCAAGTGGTTTTAAACGCAGCTGGTCTTATGTAGCTAGCGGTCTAAAACGTAGCTGGTCCAAGTAGCAAGTGGTTTAAAACGGAGCTGGTCTTATGTAGCTAGCGGTCTAAAACGTAGCTGGTCCAAGTAGCAAGTGGTTTACAACGCAGCTGGTCTTATGTAGCTAGCGGTCTAAAACGTAGCTGGTCCAAGTAGCAAGTGGTTTAAAACGGAGCTGGTCTTATGTAGCTAGCGGTCTAAAACGTAGCTGGTCCAAGTAGCAAGTGGTTTAAAACGGAGCTGGTCTTATGTAGCTAGCGGTCTAAAACGTAGCTGGTCCAAGTAGCAAGTGGTTTAAAACACAGCTGGTCTTATGTAGCAAGCGGTCTAAAACGTAGCTGGTCCAAGTAGCAAGTAGTTTAAAACGCAGCAGGTCTTATGTAGCGAGCAGTCTAAAACGTAGCTGGTCCAAGTAGCAAGTGGTTTAAAACACAGCTGGTCTTATGTAGCAAGCGGTCTAAAACGTAGCTGGTCCTAGTAGCAAGTGGTTTAAAACGCAGCTGGTCTTATGTAGCTAGCGGTCTAAAACGCAGCTGGTCCAAGTAGCAAGTGGTTTAAAACGGAGCTGGTCTTATGTAGCTAGCGGTCTTAAACGCAGCTGGTCCAAGTAGCAAGTGGTTTAAAACACAGCTGGTCTTATGTAGTTAGCGGTCTTAAACGCAGCTGGTCCAAGTAGCAAGTGGTTTAAAACGGAGCTGGTCTTATGTAGCTAGCGGTCTTAAACGCAGCTGGTCCAAGTAGCAAGTGGTTTAAATCGGAGCTGGTCTTATGTAGCTAGCGGTCTTAAACGCAGCTGGTCCAAGTAGCAAGTGGTTTAAAACGGAGCTGGTCTTATGTAGCAAGTGGTCCAAGTTCGCAACTGCCCTAAGTATTTTCAAAATTCCTCTCTAACACAACAAGTAAACGGAGCCCCACTGAGCGGGGCGCCTATTTATGGGCAGTTTGCCCTTCGGGCATCTGAAGCTACGTAACCAACCTAACCTACCTACATTATGTGTGTCTGTGTTTTGAACTGCACATCGGTCCTCTTGTAATTATTTTTGCCTTAATTTTACTTACTTCTACAGTAGAATGTCTGATAACCAGAGATCGGAATAGGCAGAGCTTATTTGCCTAAACTTGACGCATATTCGTTCATAAGTGAGTGAGATGGGAATACATTATAGAAAGAATATGCATCAAGTTTAGGCAAATTAGCTCTACCTATTCCGATCACTGCTGATAACGACCAAGCAGGATATAAATGCTGATGTCCTTTAAATGACAAACTTTTGCCTTCCACCACGTTTGGATACGCTTGTCATGGTCCTATTAACCTAAAATCAAACTTTACTGTGAATTTGTCATTGCAAGTGAGATACCTCTAAGTATTAAACAGAAGGTGTAAGGTGGACGGTGATAATTAAACAGATGAAATTTAGTTTTCAACAACTCTATAGTCTTAACTTTGAGGTGAACTTACACGGCAGCACGCCACATAGAACAGAAGGCCCTGCCTGCCAAGATGCATTTCGCTAACTAGCGTTTCTATTCGTTTCGTTTTTAAACCAATCGCGTCACTGGTAGACCACGTGACTTTTCGTATCACGTCATCTACCAGTGACGCGATTGGTTTAAAAGCGAATGGAATAGAAACGCTAGTTAGCGTAATGCATCTTGGCAGGGCCCTCTGACCGTGGGAGAAACAGTCCTGTCGTAGGTCTACGAATTTGCGAATTTGAGAGTTTGCCCCCGCGACTTATTTATGGTCATGGCGAAACAGACCTTCAGGGGAAACTGGAGCCTTTTGAATTTAAAAGGGAGATCATTTGGTATTAATGGAATACGCGGTACAAACATTGATTCTCTATGAGCAGGTCGGGTCCAAATAGTGGCCTCTACTACGTTCCGGTGCAAAGCCTTGACTTACGACCTAGTGCCGTTACAAAGTATGGGTGTCTTTAAATTTCTTTATCTACACACATAAACCCTCTATGATGCGTTCAGAAACCACAAATTATGACCAGCATAATAATCAACTCTGTTGTTAGAGCAAATTTTTTATCTGCGGCAGTTATCTTAGGCACCCTACAGATGATCAATTTATTTGTGCAATCACACTGATTGCCCAAACTTTTTGACCGTCTATGGTTATGATTGATGTTTGCGCAATCATTTTAAAAAAGTTTGACAGTATTGATTTTTTTTTGTGCCATGAAGTGTGAATGTGTAGTCTGTAGTAGTGATTGCTCAATGTTTTTTTATCTGTTGTTCAATGATCCTGCCAAAACAACTTCTACTCTTCTATTCAAAATAAATAATGGCGGAGAATTGCGACGGGAAATGTTTTTCACGTGACGATTAGCCTGATAACTCTAGTTTTAATTTTTAATAGATAATTCATGGATAATTCATACTAACCATAGCCACAACCATAGATCATAGATCATTGACCACAGATCATAATGATTGATGATTGATTCAATCAATTGACACGTGTAGGGGTAAACCCGGTAAACCTGTTTCAATTCTGATTGTACAAAAATACGATTGCGCAAACATTTTGTAGGTCTGTGGGGGGGGCCTAAGGTAGCGTCCACATGTCGGTATCGTACGCATCGGACGCATCGCATCGAACGGATGAGTTTTTCATAATACGTCTACTGTATCGGCAGCGATCGGATTTGCAGATGCTTCTACCAGCAATGCATTCTATCCATACTATCCATACTATACAGAAATGTGGACCAGTTAGCACTGTGGACGATATAGGAATGTGGACGAGTTAGCACTATGAAGAATATAGGAATGTGGACAAGATAGGAAATTGACCATTTAAAATGTGGACGAGTTAGAAAGGTGACAATTTAGGAATTTTGGACAAGGTAAGAACTAGGGCATCCAAAATTACGGATATTTCAATTACGTAACCAGTTACGAATTTATTTATTTAAAATACGTAATTACGTAATTTATCTGATTAAATTTTTAAGTAATATTCATGGACTTCTCCGTCGGGATTTATCCGCACCGCCTCGCACCGGTATCCTAATATTCGGGAGTTCTCCTTAAAATATTTCTTGAGACTACATTGAACTCCATTGTTTATTAGACAAAATTTATTTTCATTAAATACGTGTCGTGTTGTAGTAGGTATGTTAATTATCCGAGCCAAAATATACACGGGGCGGGGAATAACCGCTACGCGGGGGTTCCTGTGCCTTTTCCTTGAGTGATTTAACGTATTTTAGGGTAAAATATGATGTATTTTCGTAACTTTTTCCAATAAACAAGTAAAGATACGTACTTACGTAATTACGGAATTGTGGCTAGCAATAACGTAATTAGAAAAGGTCCGCAATCAATCCGTAATTACGGAATTGCGAAATTACGTAATTACGGAATGGAAGCCCTAGTAAGAACGTGACGAAATAGGAATGTGGACAAAGTCACCCTGAGCCGATATAGCGCAATTCGGAGTGGCATTTAGGGGTCACATGAAGGTCATTTCTTAATTTAATTATAATTAAGTCATTGTAAAATATTTGTTAAATCTAAATACAGGGATCGATTCAAGAAGCCTATTCCTCGAGATGGCTTTTATTTTTCATACATTATTAAAAATGGGGGTATCCCAATTGTGATTAATGATTATAATTAGAGGACTCGCGAAAGATACATGAGTAAGGTCCCCATTACTAGTCCGCATTCACACAAGGAGGAATCCCGGATGTGTGAGCAGGAGTACAATAATGACCCAGCCTCAGTCGAATAACAGTGGAACAAAGGGATTTTGGAAAAAATAACTTTCAGAACCACGGTTTTCTCGACACCGTGGGCTGAACGAGTGCATAAGACTGGGCCCGTTTTTTTGCTAGATGCTGTCCAATCCCCGGCATGCCTAGCCGCCAAATGGACAGAATCATGGCAATCGTTTCTAAACGGTATCTTATAACCACAAACAACCGCATCCTTTGCTACCTGATCAGCCCTTTCGTCACCTACAATCTAGGGACCCAGGCTAACACGACCTCATATCCTCAGTTTCTATACCTATTTAATGAGATTCTCCTTAACCCTTAATAAGGCCCCGTTAAAGTAAATATACTAGACCAAAATGAAATACAGTCATGGAATCGCAAGTCTCTAAAGAGTTAATAGATGATGTTATATTTCAGGAAAATACAATTAAAATTGTATTATAAAATGTAGGTAGTAAAGTTCAATTTAAATAAATATATAGCCTCTGCCTTATTAAGGGTTAATTAGATAGATAATAGGATTATTAAAACTTACTAAAACCGGGTTAGAGAGAAGCGCTTGTAAACAACAGGGAATCACGACGACGCTGACTGATCGATCGACAGAGCCACAAAAAAAAAACCGCCGATGTGTAACAGGTTCGGGGGCGAATATTCGGGCGTTTCAACCGCCCTCACTGCCGTTCTCAAAACAATGAAGAAAACAATGATAATTACCACCAACTTCTGAAATAAATGGAAAATATTTCTAGTTTTGCTTCTAATTACGTCAGAAGTTGGTGGTAATTATCATTGTATTATTCATTTATTTGAGAACGGTAGTGAGGGCGTTTGAATCGCCCGAATATTCAACCTCCTGGGTTAAAGTTTTGGCTTGAGTTATCGTATATATCGTTATATCACAGTAGGGCAAACTACAGATGGCTAAAATTTGAAACTCGCGAAATCTCGCGAGTTTGGGTGTTGGGTTGGACGACGACGAGCTTAGAACGACGTGTAATGCTAGCATAACGGTCATTATCGCTGTTTAGTGTTCGTTGTCAGTTGAGAAAGTAGTTCCACCTATCACCACCTTCAAGCTATCAGGCTTCAGGTGTTGCTGAATCATTGCCACTTATTCCAGACACAAATCGGTTTAGCCCTGCTCATGTGTTCGTAGCCTAGCAGTAATCAGGGACGTGTGATTCTCTCAAAAAAGCGGTCGGACGAACGAACGAGTGAATGTCGCAGCGGCGAGTTTAAGTAGTCCCGTGAGAGCGAACAAAACACATTTTAGCGCATGCATTCTCAATTAGGCAGCCTTATACGTTCCATCTTATCGACAGAAGCCATGCTGCCGAATTGAAAATGCACGCGCTGAAATATGTTTTGTTCCCTCTGACGCGACTACTTAAACTCGTCGCTGCGACATTCAATCGTTCGGTCGTCCAACCGCGTTTTTGAGAGAATCACACCCCAGTCCAGATTAAGTCAAAACCTAAGTCAAAACATCCTTGACTTTGACAGAACAAATATTTGACATAACGACTTATCAGTCGTTCTTTGAAAAACAATTTGTCATTATTATATCTAATGATGACAAATCAGATCACCGAAATAATATAAATAAAAAAGAAGAAGAAACAATATGCACCAAAAATCTACAATGTGAGCAAAATGAAAACTAAATTTTTTACCGGAACTTGAGCAGAATGGGCCCCCCCATTGATGATGATTATGAAAAACCGGTTTGTGGAGAATGTCATTATCCAGACGAGGCTTTAAGAACTAAAAAACACTACTGTGGAATCGGTAATACCCCAATTTATTTTAATTAGATATAGATTAGATAGTTCGCAAAGAACGGCTTGGAGACCTTACTATTCCCTCCCTCATCTCCGTAACCATTGCCAATCATGTGTCGCTCGTGTTCGAACTTAAAATTGTTTTATAGGTACTTAATTTATATTATGTCGTTTTTCAATAAATATGTCAAAAATTAAAACTAAACATATTTAAATTAAAATAAAACTAAGCTACTCAAATATTAAAGATATAAATATTAATCACCATTATAAAAAGAACACTCCCTCTAGCAGGTCCGCTCACGGCTCTAGGATCTCCAGAGGAGTCTATGAGCCGGGATGACAGGGCCTTAAAAAGCTTTTCATATCAGCTGCCCTAGGTCCCATGGTCTCCACTGCAAGTGCCACAAATTCGTAATTATTTAATAATGATGAATATTTGCGGCGCTTGAGGGTTTGGGCCTCAAGTGCCCGATTAAGGGTTGACTGGACGTAGGAAAGGGCGAATGTGTCAACACACGTCGCGTCCCACACCAGTACCCTACCCAGTTTTCACGACACCAATGTAGCTCCGTCTGGACGCTTGCCGTTGTCTCTATGCAAACCTAATATGTAAAAATATTTAATATTTCAAATATTCTAATTCCCACTCTTCTACCAAATTTCATAAAGATGGGATCAAGAATACTTAAGTTTTCATCAAACAAACATACCACATCCCAGTAGACGCCGGAACCTCGTTAAACTCGGTAGAATACATTTAATTAAAAAAAATTGAGAACTTTACAATGTTTCTGTTAGTTTGAAAGCTCAAAGTACTAATAAATAATAATTTACTTACTAGGAAGTTAACAACTCACTTCTGATGCGTTCCTATATTCAAAAGCGTGGATTTTGACGTTTGCTACGTACAAAATGTACCAAATTTTAACGAGACTTCTCAACTCTATCCACGCTTTTGAATATAGGAACGCAGCATAAGTTTATGTCATGACATGACCTCGTGACTTGTGAACTAAAAAAGCCGTATTTGAACTGTCAAAACCAGTCTGAGGTCAGATTCCAGGCAGTTAAAGGGAAAGAGGTATACAACTCGTATAGTTTCTAGTCTAGGACAATTTCTGAAGAATTAGAATGCAAGCGGCAAATCATGTAACAGTTGGGGTAACAACGTTATCAGAATGTTTTGACCCAGCAGAATAGGGATCTGCCTGCCGCTAAAATGCACCAAAATATAAATATGGAAGGAAAACTAGAAAAATGTAGCAATTTTTAACGCTAGCTCCCAATAGACGATTCCATATCTTCGTTCCTAGAGGTCGTCGAAAAAATCTTTTAAGGCAAAAGTTTTAGCAAATTTTGTACTCTACAATATTGCCGAACCATGTTAGCACTAGAATGAACTTCAACGAGAGTATCGGCAAAAAACAGAAAAAAGTGACAGTTTTTGCAAGATGGCGGAGAAATAAATAGAGCTGGAGGGATGAAAAATTTGGGTTACCATGGCTATATTGTCCTTTACAACATATTAAAAAACCATAACAATCGGACCTTTTTTACGTTACCGGAACAACGATTTGCAAAATGTACGACGAAAAATTTTGTATGGACTGCACCTTTTCCGGTATAGCATACTTTCGGTTCAAATTTCGGAATGGCGACAAGCAGATCGTATTCTGCAGGGTCAAAACTCTCTGATAACGTTGTCACCCCAACTGTTACATGATTTGCAGCTTACAATGGTTTAGAGACTCGTTTTTCAGTTTTGGGCTTAAGTAGTCTATCTATCCCTTTTAGAGTCTAGAACTTCGTAGGTTTAAAGAGCTGGTATGGTACTGCCAGCATCTAGTTAGCGTTCGGCTGGTTATCGCTATCACACTTGCACTCGCACCTAACAGTATATTTGTCACTCGAGTTTCGGTTGGCAAAATTCTTTGGCCTTGGTCCTAACATGCTTAAAAGAAAATAGTAGAATTGTGCCAAGTGTTGAGCTAAATTAGCAAATAACTAAGGTTCATAAAATAAAATCTACGCATATGAAATTTACATCGTTGGAAAGAACATTAATCAGAGTTTTGAAAGAACTTGAAGTGCTTGAACTCTATTTTTTTAAATCGATGCTATGTTATTATTACAATATTTACGTCTTTTTTAAATTTTACTGCGGCTAGGGATTTTTTCGATTAATTATTTGCACCAGATATCAACTCTCACAGAATAAAGCAACAGTCAAAATTATAAATAATAATAAATGAATAATTATAAATAAGTTTTTATTATTGGCGGTTTTATTTACGTTCCTTCTTAATGACTTATTTGATATTAAATAATGAATTCTGCCATTTTTTTCAACCAGTTTTATTTAATTCGGGTCCTTGAGGTTTATTAGGCCTGAATAAGTAATACATGGCACTTATTCGCCATTTTTTTGTCCAACCATGCGCTAACACCCTGTATAGTATTTTCAATCCACGATGCCGCTCCCGCCAGTCAAATAGACGTTGTAGAGTAGCATCAATTAGCAGTCGGGCGGGATCGTGGATTGATATCATATCACTTATAAACATTAGTTAATTCAAAGCCAATTCACAGGTGTGGATCCGAACTATCCACCGCCTCCAATAGTACCTTGCACGGGTCCTTGCCGGAAAGACAAGTTCAACTGGCTATACCTTCTCTTCCTGCCCTTTTTTGGTGTTATAGCCTTCGTCATCAAGAAGAAATACGGCCGGAAAGCCTAATGTCTACTTGCCGAATGTCTGACTTTTGACGGCAATGGCTGCGGTCCCAATAAGCAAACTGTCAGTTTTTGCCTACTGTCTTTCCTCTCATACTATACAGTTTGCCAAGCCGCAATCTGTTTGCCTACAGCCTTACTCTTAGCTTGTATTGTATGTTCAAGACGCTCCTGGGATACCGGCAACAAAAGGAACCGGTGGAAAAGTGGAAAAGTTTCTAGTTTAAAAGTCCCTTTAGTCTAAGTAGAAACGAAACCGAGGTATTGGTGTCCCTGCGTATACTTATGTACATATAAGCGAATAAACCTATATTTTCCATAAAAATTTAATCAGTGTAGTTCATTATTGATAATTGTTAGACATGATTTGAGGTATAGTAGCGCCATTACGATTTATCGACTGTCTTAGTTATGAAATAAAGTTGTTTTTTCCATACATATTGTAAAAACAAACACTGGGATACCTAGCTTGGAGAAAAAACTTTACGTCGTTACTTAAAAAGTTGATTAAAAAAAATACGCTGATTCATAATGATTCTAATAATGTAAGATAGGTACCACATTAAGAAAAACTTTTGAAATAAAGAATAAAATGAATGATCTTTCGTGACATGGACAAATTACAAAAATTCAGATTAAAATGATCAATATTTCCGAAACTAGAAAAAATAACTAGTAAATTTTTTCAGCGCCGCCTTGATTGGCTTATACACTCATAAGCTATTTTTACGACTATTTTATAAGGCTTAGAAATAAATATATACCACTAGCTTCTGCCCGCGACTTCGTCCATGTAGAATTTGATTTATTCAAGGTAGCCCTGTGTGTTAATCCAGCTCTATTCCTAATTGCACGTAACCAAACCTTTCGTATTTATAATATATGATTATGTAAATCCTATACTACATATTATGTAGTATATGATATAAATAGGTAGGTACATCAAGCGCCAAGAATCGTTCTGGCCGAAATCGTAGTCGATAAAAATACCCTCGGTACGTGAGTCCGACTCACACCTAACCGGTTTTCGGTATTTGTTAGTTTTTTAGGATTTGTACTATGTATAATCATGCCAAATTTTGAAGCTTGTTTTTTATCGTTTTTACTTTACAACAAAAAGAAAAATGGTTTGCAGATTTTTTTATCATAATTTTGTATTTGAATAACACAAAGTGACAATATCCCAAACAAAGCAATTAGGACGAAGTTCTTTGACGAATAAGCGGATTGAGCGCGAGCGGGCTTTTCCGCTTCTATTAAAACTCCCGGCGTCCGCGACGCTGCGAAGAACTTTGTCGCTGTTCTTTCATGTAAAAACTAAAGTCGCACTATTTCACACTGAACGAATTGTATGATTTAGATGTTAGTGCGTAAAGTATTATACTCCCAGTACATTACAGCTATTATCATTGCTCATAGCTATGAGTTTATTTAACTTCGATATTCTGCTTCTACCCCTCATTTCACCCCCCTTAGGTATATTTTTTAAAAATGGCTAAAAGTAATATTTTTTATTTATGCGTAATAGCCTAAATACCTACTACTTTTTTAACCACAAAAATGACGAAATTCATACAAATTTCTACACTCCGCTTTTATCCCTTAGAAGTAGTTTTTCCAAAATCGCTGAAAGATATATTTTTTATTTGTAAATAGTAGCTTATATACCAATTTTCACGTGTCTTACTGCAAAAATGATGAAACTCTCATACTTGCAAAATTCTACACCCTCCTTTACCCCTTAGGGGTAGTTTTTCCAAAATCGCAAAAAGTTATATTTTTCATTTGTAAATAGCTTCTGCCCGCGACTTCTTATGCGTAGATTGCGATGATGTGTTTATCCGGGCTCAATCCGGGGTATAGCGAAGCTATCTCCATTTCAAACTTCATCCAAATCCATCCATTTGTTGCAGCGTGAAGAAGTAATAAACTAACACACAAACTTTTGCATTTATAATATTTAATGATCGGTGACCGGTAGCATTTTATGTCACTTTAACGTCAAACGTAATGACTGATATAGATAAGTCTCATTAGTAGGATTAGTAGGATACTCGCATTAATAGAATTAGTGGATAATACAATAGCATTTGTCCCACGGGAACGGTCCAATTTTCGGATAGATAAAAACTATCCTATGTCCTATTCCAGGGTACACTATATGTGTACCAAGTTTCATTCCGATCCGTCCAGCCGTTGCAGCGTGAAAGAGTAACAAACATCCATACATACAAACTTTCACAAATATAATATTAGTAGGATACAAAAAACTCATTAGCGACTCATTTCCTAAGTGGTACTATTCCTCTCTTAAAAAAGCAGTTAAAGAGAGGTCCAAATCTTAAAGAAAAATTTAAACGTATGGTAATATAGCCGACATCATTTCATTTCTTGTTCTTAGAGAAAGGGTAAAAAGACTTGAACAAGACTGCTTTGCAAATATTATATGAATGAACCGCATAGAAGGCAACGTTATTAAGAACCATAAGCAGTTCTGGTCCTTTATAAAGTCTCGCTCGAACTCTCACGGCGTGCCCTGCAGTATGAAATACGGCGATAGGTGGGTTCGGTCCCGTTGGCCTTACTTGCATTTAGCCTTGGCGAGCAAAACGTCTCAGTAGTACAATGACCAAGTATGCAAAATGACTTGTTTATCTAATGCCATGGTTACAAAATTGTCTTAGTTTCAGTAAGACTTAGTTAGCAAAACGTCTAGGTCGTGAAATGCACAAGTAGGCAGAATGACTCAATTGTGTAAGGTCTTGATTGTATTGTCTTGATAAGTGAAGATTATCCAGACCATTTACCTATTAGAACATTATGACATTAAGTCGTTTTACAGCCAAGTCATTCCATCTATACTATGCCTTATAGCAATGAGGGCGTTTTACAAACCAAGGCATTTTGCTACCCGCACAAAATACAACTAAATTGCTCTGCTCGCCAAGGCTAAAAGCAAGTAAGGCCAAAGGGACCGAACCCCGATAGGTCGGTTCACACGGCAACCGAAATCAGTGATGCTTTCTCTGAATATTTTCCAAGTACTTTTTTAACACCGTGGTGCACTGATCGACAACCAATCGATATGCTGGATTCTATCTGTAGCGCCACGTCTTATATACCAAGAATCGAAATTAACTCGCATGAACTCACTAAATTATTGTTAAAACCGCTTCCAAATCCGCTGGTTGATTTGCCAGCCCAGTTTTTAATTAACTGTGCCAAAAGCCAAAACCCTTACAATGCCAATTTCGGTTATGTTTAGACGCTAATTTTTAGAATGTTCGGTTCCTCCTATTTGGACATCAGCTTTTGTAACGCCAGTGCACAAGAAAGGGCCTAAAACTGACATCACTAATTAAAAACCAATTTCCGAATTGTGTATTTTGTCTCAGGTAATGGAAAGGATCGTCCATAGTCAAGTTTATGGCGCTATTAAGAATTCGTTTAGCTGCACTCAACATGGTTTCCTTCAACGAAGATCGACAGTGTCCAATCTGGTGCTATTTAATGATTACGTCACTGAAGCTATGAGCAGTGGTAGCCAAGTAGACGTTATCTATACCGATTATAGTAAGGCTTTCGACAGGATAGATCATAATTTGCTTATTTCTAAATTATATGGGATGGGTATTAGCGGCGATTTGCTGCGCTGGTTTTCATCATATATTTCCAATATTTCACAGGCTGTTGTCATTAACAATTACATATCAGGATGGTTAACTATACCAAGTGGGCCACCCCAGGGGTCCTTGCTCGGACCGTTGCTATTTAATATTTTTGTTAATGACATCAGTAACTGCTTTGTCTCTTCAAGACTCCTTTGCTTTGCTGACGATATGAAGATTTTTGTCAAAGTTAAAAGTGCTCACGACTCCGAACTTATTCAAGCTGATCTCTCACCATGTATTTCAACTGTATACCAAATGAGCTGATAACTCATATTTACAATATGTTCGGTGCTCGGCGGCTGGTTATTCTCACTCTAGCAATTGATATCTCAGAGCTACAAAAAGTGACAGATCTACAAAATACGATCCGACGTCGATAAGTTTAATATACTGTGCCAAAAAAATGCGGATAACCATTTGTTTAATAGGGGCCTTAAACAGAAGGGTCATCATCTCGTCTAAAACGCAGCTGGTCTATGCAGCAAGTGGTCTAAAATGCAGTTCGTCTAAGCAGCAAGTGGTCTAAAACACATCTGGTCTTATGTAGCAAGCGGTCAATAACGTAGCCGGCGGTCTAAGTAGCAAGTGGCCTAATATGCAGCTGGTCCTATGTAGCAAGTCTAAGCTCGCAACTGCCCTAAGTATTTTCAAAATTCCTCTCTTACACAACAAGTGGACGGAGCCCCGCATACTGGGGCTTCTATTTCTGGGCAGTTGCCCTTCGGGCATCTGAAGCCACCTGACGAACCCAACCTATCTACTTGTCTATGTTTTGAACTACACATCGGGCTCTGATAGAGTCTGTCTAATGAAAGCTGAACCTGGGAAAAAGCGGCAAATTCAAAAAATCTTGATATGGTATTACCGATCAATGAAGGAATAAACGATATTGATACTTTTATTATTTTATTTATTTTGGTGGGCACAAAGGAAGAGGAAACGCGTACTATATTTTCATATATATTATTACGAGCGCTATATTTTGATGAAAAGCACTTTAGGTAAAATACGATGACAGTGACTGGAGCACATTTGGTTTTTCGAAATATATTTGACATGAAAATATAGTGATCTGCACGTGTAGCACAAGTTGTATTTTCTCGCTTGTCGCTCTGTGCGTCTCTATCGTAACAGACTAGATAGTAAGGGAGATCCGAGCGACAAACAAGTCACGAGCAACTTGTGCTAGTCGTGCTGTTGATAGATTTCATTGATACGAGAGGTTTTCGTCTGTGTCGCACACAGCATAATAAAACAATGATGATGAGGAATATTATATTCAACCTTTTTAATAAAGTAATTAGAGGTAACATTATTCTCATCACCCTTACACCTCTATCTAACGACAATTATATCTTGGAGAAGAAGCGCCGCAAGAAACTCCAGCAGATCATTTTTTCCAATCATAAAATACAATTATTCTTAAAAGTAACATTACAAGGTAGTAAAGTAATTAATAATTATTTCTAACAACACAAACTTAGTCGTTACAAATGTACGCTCAATAACATTGAGTAAATTAAAAATAGTGACTAGGAGAACAACATGACGAGGTCTCTACGTCAGGAACGATAACTAAAATAACTAACTGGAAAACAGGTTCTTGCAAGCGTGAACAGACAGGACCCCACTGACAACACCCGTTCACGAGTATGACGCTGATCTCAGCCATCGCCTCCTCAACCATGTGTTTGAAAAGAATAATTAATGAGGGCTAATAAAACAACGGAATCTTTAGCACTCCTGGTATGAAGCGACCTCATCCAGCCACGGTTTCTAACTTGGATAACTTTGATGTTAAAACTATCCGTAATAAAGTCTATGAGTTTTATGTTGTAAAAAAGCAAATTCCGACTCAGAACAATAAATGAATTTTACAATATAAAATTCATTTATTTTATTTCGGATAGCTTGGATGTCAAAGCTATCCAAATTAGACACCGTGGCCTTGTGAGGTCGCTTTTTTCCGGGAGTACTAAAGACACCGTTGTTTAATTTTCCCTCATTACTTATTCTTTTTAAAGATGAAACACTGATATCTGTAAGAAGAAAGAAAGTGTTAAATAAACAGAACACCATTTAGAAATACATTGTGTGGTTGCGCAGTACAGCCCCATTGTACAGTCCGACAGCCCTAAAAACATTTGGGTTTAGGTGAAATGAAATTGCATCGGTGAGGTTCTAATCGCAACGGTTTAAGAACAAGGAAGACTCATATAACCCGAACATCTTTTATATCTGGCCGATCAAAAATGACATTAAATAAATAGATAAGGTACTAAAGTGTACACATATTTATGAAATCGACTGTACAGTGTACATTTGGTTCATAAACAACAAAATGCTGTTTGCTCCGCACACAGAAAATACATATCAAATAATATGTTTATAATATCTTTTAACTAAACACCTCCTTATTGTTTTATTGAAACTATGAGTGTCAGTTACATTAATCATCTGTCTATTAAATTAATTTAATAAAATTGTGAATGCTAAGAGATTCAACATGATATAGGGACAGACAATAGGTACCTACACCTATTATATAGGGAAAGACAATTATAATTTTAGTAATTACCGGTCATTGAAGATACTTCTTCCAAATATTTCGTCTGAGTCTGGCAGGCTAACTCAGTTTCCTCAACCTCTTTCAGCTGCTTTACGTTTTCCAGCACACTTTTGTCAACGTGCACGTCCAGGTTTTCTGAAACGAATTTAATTTCGTTTAATTTCTTAATCTCATCGTATAATAGACAGAAAAAGGTAAATTAAACTTAGGATTGCACATAGAGAAATAAGAAGTATCAAAATGAACATGCCGTACTAAAGCCGTACTAACCTATAAATTTGGTCACCGTAACTAAACAATTAATTTTTTGCATCAATAATGCTTTTCTTTCTTCTTGTTTTTCTTTGTACTTCTGTATAATAGTATACAGAATCTCCCGGACACCGCCTCTTATCGTCGACGGCATGATTACTCCGTATTTTTATCAATTTAGATCTCGAATTGACAAGTTTCTAACAACAACAAAGTCCAAACGACATATTAAATAGTGTTGCCAGACTCGTCAGCCAAGAAAAATCCAGGTTCAGCTTTCATTAGACAGACTCTAGTAGGGATCGCCATTATATCGGGGGTTTTTAACCGACTTCAAATAAGGAGGTTCTCAGTTTGACCTGTTTGTATGTATACAGTATGTATGTTTGTTAGCGATTATCTCGCGTTTGGCTGAACCAATTTTGATGTGGTTTTCAGAAAAGTATTTGTTACACTTAGGAGAAGGTTTTAGTCATTTAATCGACTTACAAAAAGGTGGTTCTCAGTTTAACTGATTTGATTTGATTTCTTTGTCAATTATGATCCGATTTCAATTTTTTTTTTGTTTTTTTTGTTTTGTACTTTCAAGGTGGTTCCATTGTCACCAAATTGTAATCTGATTGGAGGATCCATGAGGAATTGAGAGAACTCCTCAAATATTATAGGCATACATATATTTTTAGTTTAATTTCAGTATTTTTAGTAACAAGTCCAGCATTTGCATTCAGAAAGTATAAATTGGTGAAGTGGAATGGATGATGAAGACTACAAATGGCCAACGGCGGAACTCCTCAACGTTACCTATTTCAAGGGTGGCCATAAGATATCTTGATTAAGATAGTTGATCAACTATAATGTAGAACATTTAATTGTTTAAATATGACTATGACTTTCCTGCGGCGTCACCACCTTGAAATGTCTTAAAGTTTCATATCAACTAAGAAGTGGGACTACATAACAGCTTATTATGATCACTAAAAAGCATAAAATAAAATAAATGTTTTAAAAAACAAAAAAACGCCTCCAAAAAGCAAAAAGTAACTTCTTTTAAAATGGTAGGTAACTATAGCTCAGTCCAACTGAAGTCGGCTTTTGGCGGTTTTTTGTTTTTTAAAACATTTATTTTATTACTTATTTTATAGTTTTGTTACCTATGTCCTGTGCCGAGATTTAAAACGGTAAAAACTATATCGTCTTTGTCCTTGTTCCGTATTTTCAATCTAGCCTTAGAATCTAGCACAAACCACAACGTTTTCTTTTTCTTTACATTTTTTGAATCGATTAAACTATTCTATAGCTGGGTTACGCCTGGTAAACAAAACGCTTTTGAAAACACATTATTCATACACACTTTCTTCTAACCGCCGCCATGAACCAGCTCGCATCTTGCTTGAGCCTGTAGCTAAACCCATTTCCTAAGGAAATCACAAAGCAGACCAGTGCCCTCCTTCCCCACGGCACTACTAAGCCGCACTACTGACCAATGATTTCTATTTCTAATTAAAATTTGACGGAGTCGACGGAGCTCCGCTATCGCGGAGCTCCTTTTTCTGGGTGGTTTGGCCCTTCGGGCCTGCTGAACAACTAACATAACCTAAACCTACCTCATATTTATGATACTAGTTTTGGTCAGTAGTGCGGTTTAGTAGTGCCGTGGGGCAATCCCCGACCAGTGAACACGAAACCTACGAGAATCCAGGATAATAGGACCTGTGTAGTACGAAGACGAGGGGCCCTAGACGTCGAGGAGCTTCCACCATCATTTACCCATCTGTATATAGACCGTACGACATTCTATATTTGAAATTTGACTTAAATTCCATATTTTGTACACTCCTACATGCAAGAGGTCATTTACTTAAGTTTTTCACCTATTACCGTCGTTTTGATAGCTCTTATTTACATCACAGTAATGGCACCCGAGTTAAAAACAATGCCATTATGGTCAAAGACGATATGGTTTTTACCACCTAGAATAGAGCGATCAAGCCGCGTTAAATAGCTGAAGTTTGAAGAAAGAAAGAGAAGAAAGAAGAGAAAAGAAGTTTGAAGTAGTGATGTGGCACACAGACTACACTTACAGTATTCTCCATAGAATAGGTATCCTTTGGGGCCCTATGGGACTCACCGACGGTGACAGTGTTCCTTAATTACCAGTATTCACAATTTGACACGTCTTGCCATTTGACATTTTACTGCTTTCTACGCGGTAAAAATACATTGCGAACTTCAAAGTTAGGGTGCGGCTCCACTGAGGCGGAGACGAGCGGAGCAGGGCGGAGCTGTGCCAATATTAACCAATAGAATATAAACTAACGTGCGCAAGGCGCGCTCGACGTGACCGCATGCGCCTTCTATTGGTTAATATTGGCACAGCTCCGCTCCGCTCCTCTCGCCTCCGCCTCAGTGGAGCCGCACCCTAAACTTTGTATCGTCAACGTTAATATAATTCTTATTTACCTGACAGTAAGGTACCAAGTTAAAGACAATACTGTAAAATGTAAACAGCAATATGGCTCTAACGCGTAGCGGCTTAGTAGGCAGTTTTTGAGTAAAACTTGGAACATACAATTACGGCCGAATCCTTTATTCAAACCGCGGATACATAGGCTTACTTCGGATTAAAATTTGACACATTTTGTATGGGCAAATGTAAAATTCAAACCCAAATAAGCCTTATCTATCCGCGGTTAGAATATAGGGTTCGGCCGTTAGTGAATAGATGCACAGGATAGAGTATAGAGAAATGTCATCTGGGGTGAGCGTTTGACCAGCGTAGACGTTACAAGAACGCTCACGCCCGGCAGGCGTTAGTGAGATAAAGGCCTTATCATTAGGTAGCGTTATGCAAACCCTAACCTGAAAGGAATGCCACTCGCGCGTTGCCTGTACGGTCGGCCAAGAAAATGGTCTACCAGTTTAAACAAAGGTTTCTGTGACGTCAAATTATCGCTAAGGTTGACACTTGTCACTGTCATAATATTATTGCAAGGGAAAATCGAACTTGTTGTATCATGACGTGCAAATGACCTTTAACCGTAGGGTGGTAGACCACATTTTTGGCCGACAGTACGTTGCGTCGTCGCTGCTGCGTTCAACATGTAACTTACAACGACATGTGTTAAATGAAACACTTGCGTCGCTCTATGTTCTGACGGCACGCAACGCACTGGCAACACTCGTGTGGCAACGCTCTTACGGCTCTACTAATCGGCTGCACCCTCATGCTTTTATATGGGATAGCCCTGTGAAGCTGACTGTGTTGATTGATTTAATCATGAAATGCTTTTCATTCGTATAAAGGCTATTTTTCATGATAAATAAGTATTAAAAAGCAAGCAGTTTTCTTTTTAGAAGTATCGTAATTGATTTTTGTTTATAGAAATATATTTTCGGTATGTTTCTCCGTTGGCCACACTTTTTCTTGGATCCTATATACTTGTAGCATGTATATAGCAGTTCAATTTAAGTACCAAAAAAGCCTTCTCCATTGTCTATGACATAACAAACTTTGACATATTTCACCACAGAAATAATGGACACAAAAATCTAAAATGCGACTAAAATAAAAACTTGTAAAAAGTCTGGACTTGGGCAGAATGGATAAGGTGAAAAGTAACAGCATACTGAAAACTAAAAAATCTAATCCCGCGCCCGATATCACACCAGCAGTAACACCTAAAAAAGAGAACTACGGAATTGGTAATACTACTATTTATTTTGATTTGAAGCTATATATTTTTATAATTACACTACCTATATTAGCTTTACTTTTAACATACACACTTACTAACAATCTTGTAATCATAACACGTATGCTAACATAACGTAACGTAGCAGTTGCCCGGGACTCCATCGGCGCAGAAACATAAAACAACCTATGTTAAGTACCTACTCAAGGATAATGTAACATTCTCAAGGTGAAAGAATTTTTGAAATCGGTCCAGCAGTTTTTGAATTTATTCACTACGTAGAAACATACAAAAATACAAATCTTTCCTCTTCATAATACTGGTGTAGATCCTTTGATTATTTACTCTCTAGATAGAACTTCGGTGACATGAATGCGTCGAAATTTTTATCAGCTAACTGTTAGCCTATAAGTAGCTTTCCGCTCCTTAGGCCCTGTTGTTTGATCAGTACCTAGCTAAAGTGACTGATTGTTAAAATTCGAAAAAGGAATGGAAAATTTGATGCATTTCCTTGAGAGTTTAACCATTACTAACGTTTTTTGACCATTAGTTAGTTTAACTACCGATCAAAACAACAGGCCATTTGTGTCAATTGTGTTGTCAAGGGATACGCACGTGTTATGTGTTAGAATTTATTTCGCTAAAAAGGCACTAACATGACGAGTTGCGTTATTAAAGTTGGTCGAAATTACAAAGGACGTATTAAAACAACCAGCAAAGGCAATAAGCAATTCAGAATTCTTAGTATTTTTTTCAAAAATCAATCAATTTAATATGTCTAATTGTTACGATTCCATCTTGGCATTTTTGTTGGTGTTGCCAGTTTTGAAATACGAAATTCTCTAAGGGTCACTCAGTCGAAGTATGAAAGTTACATAACGATGTTATGTAAATATGTGTATGTACATAAAATTAATAAAAGAAAACAAAGTGTATGTCGAAAATGGTGGAAAATGATGAAAATATTCAAGAAAGAAATTCAAAGACACGGTAATTAATACAAATAAAATTTAAGTTGTGTGCAAAATTGTATTTCTCTATTAACTTCCCATCTTCCAACTTTACGCACGAGATATTTAGCGGAACATAATGAAAAGTCATAATTTTAAACGCAATATTTTTGTGTCACAAATACAAACATATTTATTTCGTAAAACACTTAATTAGTGACGTTTTATCCAATTTCTGTATGGAAAACAAATAACTTAAAACATTTTCCACGGGCAAAATAAAAATTGCCGGTGAGTATATTTTGCCAATGGAAGTCAACCATTCCAATTCGAATTGATAACTTTTTTAGATTTTCAAACACTTCACAACAACTAAACCTTAACATGATCAGTTTTTCCAGTAAAATGGGAAATATGTCTTTAGCTAGCATCCCTACGTATGGCCACAGAGATATATAGAATGACGTTTTGCGAGTGTCAGACAGAGCAGTCACGCAAACAAGCATTCAAAAACTGGCCTGTGTTTGTCGTAGCGATTACAGGGCCACACTCTATCTAGAGAGTAAATAATCAAAGTGTAGATCATAGTTTCACACAGCCGACGCGTAAAACTTGAAGGCACGAATAGATAGGCGCATATAGGCGTGATCTTCTCGTACGACACGCACACAAGGGTGTCTCCCTTTGTTTCACCGACACTCATTTCATAGAACATACATTATCACTTCGGAGAAATTTTGTTTCATAGAAAATTATTTTCTGCTAAACCCCTGTTGATTTCAGGTTATCTAAAATATGATTCACGTAGGTTAGGTTACGTTCGATTTGTAACCATCACAATATGACCTGAAATCAACGTGGGTTCAGGAGGAAATAGCTTTCTATGAAACAAAATTCCAAATTTGTGATCAGTCCAGTAACAAGTTCTTTGACTAATGACAGAACAAATATTTGACAAATCTCACCACCGAAATATTGTACACAAAAATCTACAACCATTAAAGGGAAGAAGAAGAAAAATCTACAATGAAACTAAAAAATTACCTGAACTTGGGCAGAATGGATGTGGATGAACTTAACAGAAAAAAAAATATGTGAAGAATGTCATGCCCCGCCACCCGTAATCAAACCAAAATCTTAAAAGCATTACTGCGGAGTCGGTAATACTACAGTTTCTTTTGATTTGACGCCATAAGTCTTTTTATCACACTACATTAACTTCACTCGTAACCTACAAGCATGTAGAATGATGGTTTCATACAGCGGACGCGTAAAACTTGAAGCTACAAACAAAAGCATACAGGCGTGATAGTCTCGTACGACATTTGAACCTTAATAGCGTTGAAATAGAGTCGAAAAGTGTCGAAAACCTTTTCTTACGGTGACTATACATTGGGTTACATATCAGAACACCTAAAATTCATAATCCTAATGTCTCATAATATCTAAAAGTTCATAATACCTTATGTTTTTTTTCCTGTAACCGTAACCTTTTCAGGATTGTTACCAAACAAACGTTACTAAACCTAATGAGTTCTAAGTATACAATGGTTTTTTTTAATCCTGAACAGTTTACGGTTTCAGAAAAAAAACTATTAGACATTATGAACTTTTACGGATTATGATACATACACATATATTAAATCACGTCTGTTTACTAGAAGGGTAGGCAGAGATTGCAGAGACCCCTTCTTTCCACCTGCTACGATCCTGACAAATCTATTTCGCTTCTTCCACATTCATACATCGAGTCATGCATGCACGTCGGTTTCGGGTACTTACTTAAGATCGGGCCTTTTTCAGTATTTCTTCGATTCTATTCGAAACTTTAGTATTTCTCGGATTATCATACATTAGGCTTATTCATTTTAGGCGTTCTGATACGGATCCCAAATAATGTCGTACTGAGCAGACCAAATGTGCTCTGCTTTGAGTGGCATCACATTGGTGCGTAGACTGGGTTTATGTGTCATTATTATTATAAACTAAATATGTAATAAACCCTTGAAACCTTTTATCTAATTATCGGATTTATTTGAAGCGCTGCATACAAGCCATCTGATGACAATACAATAATACTCTTATGGCACCATCCGGCTAGACGATGATGGAAACGGAAGGTGGTCATATCAACTACTCAACGGCTCATACTAGCTAGTTTTTCGTTAGAAAGTTTACTATCAATGTTAGATTTAAAAAAAACCTATTTCCTCGCCGACAATAGAGACCTTATCTCCATAACCCTGACACACCCTGTGTGGCTCATATTCGGACTTCAATATACTTAATTGTAATACTATCAAATTTCATAAAGATGGGGTTAAGAATGAATACTCAAGTTTTCATCAAATAGACATGCATTGCCGTCCCACTTGGTCGAATATATTTTATTGACACAATGGATAGACTCGTGAACATCAGAGACCGTGTTCTGTGCTGTTGTGCTGCCGTGTAAACCTGACAAGTTCCAGGAAACGAAAGGGGCAGATACGTTTCCTATAGTTCTATCCCTTGCCATGTCTCGAACTTGGTAGGTTTAAAGAGCTATCTCACGGTAATCCCAGTTTTTTAATAGCGTTCGGCCGGCTATCGACATAATAACATCATATCGACATAATAACGTCATAATAACATATAACCTCACGACTGACAGTATACTTGTTTCTTGTGGTTCATAGAACATCGAAGATTTCCGACAACTGTAGTGTTTTCAATGTACGACGACGCGCCCCGCCAGTCACATATATAATGTAGGGTTGCGTTAATTAGAGTACGGCGGTATCGTGGGTTGAAATCATTATAAACATTAATTAATTCAAAGCCAATTTACAGGTCCCGATACTCCCGATCCGGACGCGCCTAAACCGCTGCCACTGCCACCTTACTCGAGTCCTTTCCTTTTGCCGCCCAAGGTTCCTGTACCCAAGCATAAACCTGAACCCGACCGAAAATGGCGCAAATACATTCTCATTGTAACCGTTATAGGACTTATAGGCATCGGCATCCTACTACAGTATACCTCTACTGCCCAGAATGAAGCCTACCCACTCCTACCCACTCCAGTTAGCAATTTAACGTCAGATGTAGTTAAAGAGGAGTTTTGGCCCGATCTATTGATGTTAGATTGACGTACTTAGTACCAATTTCACCATACGATGTTAAGCACTTAACGGACGATTAGAGCATTAACAGCTGTCAAAATGTATGAACTAACAGTCGATTAACATTGATTACATTTAAAATCGTATGGTGAAATTGGTACTTAGTAGGTCATTATTGACTAGTATCGGACTTAACTAGTGACCTTATATTGACGTCCATAAAACGTACGTTATGGCGTCCTAAGGATGTCACTAATGACGAATTTTAGACCAATCTACCGACATTAGATTGACGTACTTAGTAGGTCATTATAGACTAATTGAGCCCTAACGACCCTAAAATGTACTCTAAGAACGAATTTGTGACGTAATAATAGGTTGAGAGGGACCAATTTAAACCCAAACTAATAGGTGAACATAATTTAGAAAATAGTAATAATATAATAATTTCATACAACTTAAACGACAAATAACAATTAACCGATCGAATTAATCTTAACTTTAGTAGGTAGGTACATTTTATTAATGTTATCTTAAGAGGGCACCGAGGGTCCAGTGGCGCCCTCATTACCATTATTGTGTTTCCTAAAAAACTAAAGTAAAATCTTGAAATCGAAGGATGTTTTCTTGTTGTACAAATGAATACACAATATACCTAGTCGGTTCGTAAGTTCTGTCACAGATTTTTTACAATTTAAAAAAAAAATAAAAAAAAAATTCATAAACCTGTACATCAATCAAAACCTTATTTTATATAGAATAACAAGAAGCGTAATTTGTATTCTTTACTATTGCAATAATTTGATGAGCGAGCTTTAATCATTCCATTCGGGGCAGGAAATCATGGGTCAAATCACGCACCAACACGATACTGATAACGGCTACAACTTTTGTAAGAGTTCTCGTATTGAGTCGAAATTTGCGTGACATATTGACCAGACTTTTATCTTTAAAACCCGCATATACACCGGTCCATCTTCATGTCTAATTAATTCGACCTTACGATTTTACATCAATTTGCAGGAATACGAAAACAGACCAAACTTCGAGCTTCATAAGAAAATAATAATGGTCTCTAAACATACCCCGTGAGAGGCTGTGAAGAATATTAAATAAAAAAGTTTCTTAGTTAATAAAAACTAAGCTTTAAAGCGTTTTCAAAACGTGAAAATTTCAGAAAGCTCATGTGTATCTGAATCGGTGCCGGCTGTGAATGTTAGAAGATCGTATCGGAAATTGCGGCGAGGATGTGGATTGATTATTAAACATTAAATAAACTTTTAATTATTATATATTTTGAAGTTAAAAAATAAACAGAAGTTAGTTTTATTTGACTAAACCTTTGTGACGGAACTTAAGGACCGACGAGGTAGAGCATATACATATATGACAAAGTTTAATTACCTTCGTGTATTTAACTTAACGGAAAAAGGCGGTAATGTTTTTCATTAAGTTAGGTACTCACTCATAGTTTAATTGTTAATAAGTTATGTCATATACCCTATAAATTGTGTATTAATTTGTACAACAAAAAATCATCCTTTGGTTTCAAATTTATACTTTAGTTTTTAGAAAACGCAATAAAAGTAATGAGGGCGCCACTGGACGCTCCGTGCCCTCGTAACCCTTTCAAGTTTTCAACGCAATGTCAAATACAAACTAAGTCACAAGCACGCCAATGACCCTTTAAAACCAGAGCGAATATCAACCTTGCCTCATAGACACTCAGGTCTATTTTGCGCGGGCAACAAGGTCGTTGAAATCCGCTATGTAGCTAGAAATGGTTTCATCCGCTAACTGCCTCCTCTGCTGGAAGCGAAAACGCTCCGCTAATATCGATGGCGTTGGCTGCAAGTGATTACTCCACCGCGTCGTTGTATGCTAAGGAGGACGGTTGCTTCGGTCTCGACAAGTTCACCAACAGTTCATAAGTGGCATCCCCCATGTCCGCAATCAACGTCGGTAACTTTAATTCTGCCTTTACTCTATTTACGGTGAAATACATTTTAATTGGTCGTCGCCAGGGTGTCTTTTTCATGACCAACGCAGGGCGTTACAGAATTGACCTCCTATATGGTCGTCGCCACGGCGTCTTTTTCATTACCAACACAGGGCGCCACAGTATTGACCTTAAATGGTCGTCGACAGGGTGTCTTTATCATGATCAACACAGGGCGTCACAGTATTGACCTTAAATGGTCATCGCCAGGGCGTCTTTTTCATGGCCAACACAGGGCGTCACAGAATTGACCCCCTATATGGTCATGGCCAGGGCATCTTTTTCATTACCAACACAGGGCGTCACAGAATTGACCCTAAATGGTCGTTGCCATGGCGTCTTTTTCATGGCCGCCACAGGGTGTCACAGAATTGACCTTAAATGGTCATCGCCAGGGCGTCTTGATCATGTCATGACTAACACAGGGCGTCACGGTATTGAACTTGGTCGTCGCCAGGGCGTCTTGATCATCTCATGACCAACACAGGGCGTCACAGTATTGACCTTAAATGGTTGTCGCCAGGGCGTCTTGAACATGTCATGAACAACATAGGGCGTCACAGTAATTATTGACCTTAAATGGTCGTCGCCAGGGCGTCTTGAACATGTCATGACCAACATAGGGCGTCAGAGTATTGACCTTAAATGGTGGTCGCCTAAGCGTCTTGATCATGTCATGATCAACACAGGACGTCACAGTATTGACCTTAAATGGTCGTCGCCAGGGCGTCTTTTTCAATACCAACACAGGGCGTCACAGAATTGATCTTAAATGGACGTCGCCAGGACGTACCGTCGAGTACCAGACATAACCAGACCTAAAATGACGTTAGTGTGACATACATAATCGACGAATAGAGGAGGGACCCTAAAATTACTTAAGGCTGACGTCGTTTTTTCGTCGAAGACGCCATTTGCTACCAGGGATAATGTTCCTTTACTTGTCGATTGTCTAAATGGGCTTTTAAACTATACACTTATGACGGCAATTGCTGAAGTCTCATAGGGCAAACAGATTGCAGCTTACTACAGTAAACCCTCTCATATTGGATAATTTGCCAATATGGGGTCGGACAACTATACAATATGGGAGGAAAAACACGAATACGCAAAGCCCACATGCAGATTTTTGCATAAGCTGCACTATCAGGGCTATCCCATATTATACAATACAATATAGAAATACAATATACAATACAATACACTATGGTTATTATACAATATGGAAGACTTGAATCTAGTATGGCTTTAAGTAGTCCACGCCCGCAGGGAACTGATTTTAAAGATTGTCTCTACAAACTCGTCAATATTTTTTTCGGCACAATCTGAGCGAGCACCCTGTCGGTTCCCAAAGTCGCCTGTTTCAAAATCTACACGAATGCTTGAAGGACTTATATCACATTTTGATATTATATATATTGTATTTATTTGTAAATTTTAATATTTAATTTGGTGCTTGCTTATGCATGCTTTATATTGCGTGTCGAGATTTTAAGTAACTCAAAACTAAATTTAGCATTAAGTTTGTTGTTTTATGTTACCTATTTCAAGAACTATGTACCTATACCTAAGCTTCTTGGTAAAACCAAATAAATCAAAATGAATATAATCATACATTATTTTGTTACTTACTCACTTTAGATGTGATCCCAATTAATTACTGAACAGAATCAGCACGGCTAGCCCAAGTTGCTCGCGACTTGTTTGTCGCTCGGATCTCCCTTTCTATTTAGTCAGAACCGATAGAGACGCACTGAGCGACAAGCGAGAAAATTCAACTTGTGCTACCCATGCAGGGCGATAAAGCATTCCCCAAAATATAAGAATTAAGCTACATCTATATTTTTTTCCTCGCATAGGAATTCGAGCAAAGAGAATAGGTATTATTCCTAATTTAAGGCGTAGCTATCTGGGCGTTTCTTAGAAAGATTGTACCCAGGGTGACGGCACCAGGAATAGACAAGAACCAATAATGGACGCTTGATTCTTATTTTACAGAAGATAAGGGTTATTCATTTGTCTTGCAACAATCTTTATATGACCATATGAAATTTGAATTAACAGTGAAGTGTCCATTACTGGTGCCTGTCAGCTAAAAGTGTCCATCATTGTTGCCGAATCCCTAGTCAAGGAAAAGTTAACGTTCTTAGCCTGCGGCTCCACCGAGACGGAAACGAGCGGAGCTGTGCCAATATTAGCCAATAGAATCTAAACTAACGTGCGCAAGGCGCGCTCGACGTGCTCGCATGCGCCTTCTATTGGTTAATATTGGCACAGCTCCGCTCGTCTCCGCCTCAGTGGATCCGCAGCCTTAATTTTAGTCCTTAACTAGGTACAATATTTCTGAGAAACGTCCATCTCGGTACCAGATTTCATAAAAATCAGTTCAATGGTTTAGCTTTGAAAGTGATTTAAGGATGGTTTTCGAGTCCTCGCTGTTTGAGGAGATAACACGCCAATTTCATCCGTTCGCATCACTAAATCATCAGAATAAATTAAAGTGGTAAATCCACAGTCATCCAAAAAGCTTTATTTTTAACCACTGAGGCGAAAAGTGGGATAGTTCTCAGCTGAGTTTCATAAAAATCCGTTGGCCAGTATAACGCATTGAGTGCCAGCAACTCGCTGAGCGGTTCTCTGCTCGTGGGGAGTTCTCGCTACGAAGCGGTAAACGCTGCTTTAGGTTAGGTACGAGCTTAGCTACGCGGCGGTGATGTTTTTTATTTCAGAATTTATTCTGGCCCTGATTCTAGCGACCAAGCCCGCTGAGTAGCTTGGAGAATTCCGGCTATTCCCAGTTATCAGCACCCCTTGGTCCACACTGCGGACAACTGGGATATTTTTTCCCAGTTGTCCGACTGACGATAAATATTGCAGAAGTTTATTGCTATCTTATGGCCTGTTGTTTGATCGGTAGTTAACGATTACTAATGTTTTTTGACCATTAGTTAGTTTAACTACCGGTCAAACAACAGCGCCTCTATTCTAGGCGGCATAAACGATATCGTAGTTTTCCTGTTATGGTATTGTTATGACGTCAGCCGCCATTACTGTCAAGAAAATAAGAGCTATCAAAACGTTGACAACTCGATAACAGATCAAATACGATATTGTTTTTACCATGGAATTAGTAAGTACATCTGGAATGCTTACTTCCAAAATCGCGACAAGTAAAATTGAACTCAATATCTGAAGACAGAAGGCTGACTTTGTGGTAATCAAGTGCACGAGCCTAATGAGACTTACTTTGTCTTTGTTTGTCCCTCTTACACAATTGCCATATTAAAAGTTACGATTTTCTTAGTACGAAATGTTAACTAGGTAGAACATGTTAATTTTTAAAATTGTGAGGATTATCACAGTATATATATTTAAATTAGGCACTAGGAATGCATTAAAGTATTACATATTAAACTAAAATAATAAATTTAACCCGCTTCAATCATTGCTCATCATGGTAATGGTAGGAGTTTATAAAATAAAACTAGCAACACTAATAAAACAAAATGACGATTGGCGGTCACTTTAATAATCTCTCACTGTTGCAATGAGACCTATTTCGGCTTTTATGTGATTTTCTTAAAAACAATGGTAAATACTAGTTGTGCTGTGAGTGGCTGCAATAAAGAATCATATCCAGGTTGTGGGATATCCTTTCACAGGCAAGTTTGTGAGATTTCTGTTAGGAGGCTGACCATGAGCAATCATTAATATCATTATTGCTAGCGTAGCGAAGTTACCTAACAAAAACGATTTGATTTCAGACTTCCTGCGAATGTTGAAGTAAAAAAGAAATGGATTGAAGCGATTCCTGGGAAAGTAACTAACAACTCTGTTGTATGTAGTTTACATTTCAAACCTGAAGATTATCTGACGGAAGCTAGAAAAAAAAAGATATCTGAGGCCCGTTTCACGAAGCTACAAGTTACAAATTACAAGCGGAATTCTCTTTCTAACTCCTTTTGCTAGAAAGAGAGTTCCGCTTGTAATTTGTAACTTGTAGCTTCGTGAAACGGGCCACTGGAGTAGTTCCATCTATTTTTCCTAAGGTAATTTAAGGTAATACCGTAAAATTACTCATTAAATATGTTGGTTAATAAAAGCTTCAGGAGGACAGAAAAAATATTAAAAAAAAAACTAGTTTTTTTAGATTTTGAGAAAAACTATGTCCATCACGCAGGACATTGCCAAATATGCGGGATGTTATTACATGCAAGCCGTGCCGGACAATGCCAAATTTTTACATAAAAAAGGGAGAAAATGTTAAAATACCGTTACTTAGGTATATTATTTATGTTGTATGAAACTATGAAACGTAATTGACAGTTGTGTGCGCGAACTTTGTAATACTTTTTTGATACTTGGATATTAATGACTAAAATTAAAACTCGTGAGGTATCTTTAGACATCTTCAAAGGCTCATGAGAAATGAATTTTGGGAGATCTTAATAAATATTTAGGGTATCCAAATATTTTTTACAAATTTACGTGTTTTGCTGATGACGTTGGGGTTCCTTGATCGAGTTTTTCTCGTTGTGTTTTTGTCAGTGTAGGTAAAGATGAAAATGATGAAATAGACAGAATATTGTAATAATTTTTGTTCAAATAATCATTCATATCTTGCATGTTACTTCAAGACTGCATGCCGTATTGTAACTTTGTACCTCGTTATCAAGTTGGGAACTACTAAATCATACATTCGGACAGTTTATGATTATGCGTAAACAAGGGGAACCAACTAAAATATGGTCATCTTTGCTAGAAAGGGACGCACTAAGTTTTAGTAAGTTTCTTTCGGCTCGCGTTATCGGTGTAGTGCCGTTTCAAAACTGTTTCGAGGAATAGGATTCTCGAATTAATCCCTGTAGTTAGATAAAAAAAAAAAGTACAATGAATTATTTATAATAAAAATAAGAAATGACCTTCATTTGACCCCTTAATGCCGGTCCGAATTGCGATATGTAAACTTATTTTGTGGTTTTACACAAAACATATAAAACCCCTCCAATATTTAATTTTATACGTACAATATTTAGGGCCCAGTCCACCAACAATTAAACGGACGGTTAGCGGTTTAACGGATGTCAAATGTATTGACTAACAGCTGATTAACACTTAACCGTCTGTTTAATTGGTTGGTGAACTCGACCCTTAGATATCTAGCTGACACCTATACGAGTACGTGTTTTTGTACGTTTAAAGACAGCTGTTGTCACGTCAAATGTATTATTTTACAAAACGGACCATAAAGACGCCGCAAGCGCTCTTAATAGTATGGAAACCGGGGTGTCAATTTTTATATGCCTACTATGACGTCACGTAAGCAATTTAGTGATGTCCAATACTACCTGCCTGCCGCGTTAAACCGATTCAAAGGCGCCGCCAACTGACTAGCAGTCAATAGGAATTTGCGGTGAAAGGACGTACGCAGTGACGCATTCCGCCCGCTTATGGTTACGTTCTGCATTTTACTTCAAAATTCAAGTAAGTATTTATGTATACCTATGAATTTACGTTAATACGTCTGTTTCAAGCATGAAAATGTTCGGTAATAATAAATCAATACATTTACGATAGATTTTTTATCGATTATACTTCGAGTTTATAGACAGACAATGAGAAAGGGATTCAAAGATTACAAGTTAGAGATAAAAAAAATTACACGGTTGCCCAAAAGAAGGAGTGTAATGTTTTTTAACCGACTTCAAAAAAAGGAGGAGGTTCTCAATTCGTCGGGGTGTTTTTTTTTATGTATGTTCCCCGATTACTCGAAGACCACTGGACCGATTTGAAAATTTTTTTCGTTGTTTGAATGGGTATACTTTCTAGTTGGTCCCATTGTCAACACGTCAGGATCTGATGATGGGATCTTGGAGAAATCAAAAGAAATCCTCAAATATTATAGGCACACCTATACCGATTTTGGTCTTTTTCACTGTAACTCGTGCATTTGCTTTTGAAAAGTTCTATATGGTGAAGTGGAACTGATGATGAAGACCACAGATGGCCGCCGGAACTCCTTAACGGTACCTATTTCAAGGGTGGCGATAAGATATTTCGATTAAGGTAGTTGAGCGACTATGACGAAGCACGTTTAGGTTTAAATTTAAATATGACTATGACATTCCCGCGGCGTTGTCTGCGGCGAGCTTGAAATGTTCTATCGTTTCTCATTAATATTTAGAAGTGGAGCTACGTAACAGCATAAATAGGATCACTAAAAAGTATAAAATAAAGTAAATGTTTAAAAAAACAAAAACCCGCCTTCAAAAATGCAAAAAATAACTTCTATTAAAATGGTAGGCCAGTCCAACTGAAGTCGGCGTCCCACAATATTTTAAACCAAAAGCCGAATGCAGTAAGACTGACCTACCATTTAAAAAAAGTTATTTTTTGCATTTTTGAAGGCGGGTTTTTGTTTTTTTTTACATTTATATAACAACAACCTTTTAACGATCCAAAACTACAGTTTATTTCAGATAGGAATAGATATAAGGATTTTTTTTTTTTTTAATTCCCCGTCGCATTAATCCATTTATCTTTAGTATTGGATCATTAGGGAATCTATACTAATATTATAAAGCTGAAGAGTTTGTTTGTTTGCTTGAACGCGCTAATCTCAGGAACTACTGGTCCGATTTGAAAAAATATTTCAGTGTTAGATAGCCCATTTATCGAGGAAGGCTATAGGCTATAATTATATATCATCACGCTAAGACCAAAAGGAGCGGAGCACCAATGAAAAATGTTTCAACCTTCTACGTAAAAAAAGTCGCGGGTTAAAGTTAGCGTTAGCCCACAATAACTATTCCACGAGGACGAAGTCGCGGGCAGAAGCTAGTCTGAAATATTTTTAATGTAAAAGAATAACATTATTGTATAGTTACTAGCCTTAATTATCATTGTCACAAAAATCGATTATAAATCGAATTGCACAGTGACATTGCATGAAACATCGCACTGTATCGCAGTATACTGCATGTAGTTGTGTACAAAATTAATATGGAATTTACGTCAAATTTTAAATATAGAATGTCGAACGGTCTATACAGATGTGTTACATACAACTACATGTAAGACGTCATTTAATTAAGTTTTTCCCCTATACTCATTTTAAATCGACAGACAATGAGAAAATCCCTACCACCATACAACGTGAAGATTTACGAAAAAATCGTTTGCTTCACTGTCCATTGCGGCCTACAAAATTATGCCTTAAGTATAGTATAAAGTAGAAGCCGCAACGGATGGCGTGCTTCGAAAATATACTATGTGTGTAACTATTTTGGTAGAAACGACACGACATGACTCCAAGTTGAAAATAATTAAATTTAAATTAAATAAGGCGAAATTTATTTAAAAAAATATTTACTTATGAAAGGAGACGTCACCGTTTACTAGATTTGCCACTCTTGTTGAATTTGAACAGTTAATTACGGCCAGTGACGCATTTTCTAGTGTAGCAAAAAACGTCTGACGTGGACGGTTAGGCGGACGCATCTATTGGTTAGAAGTAAATAGAAATATTTATTTCTCATTCTAACAGATAGCTGCGTCCCTACTTACGCAAGTCGTAAGTTGCAGTGTAAAGCCGGCCATAGAACGATAGGAGCGCGACTGAGCGCCAAATGGTGCTCCGCTTTATTTAGATACACGCGAAGTAGGTACATACATTGGCGGCATCTAGGTTTATCTAGGTCTGTGGTTTACAAATTGACTGTAATTCTTATGATGAAATTAATATATTAATGAGACCATTTCTCTTTTGAGTTATTTGTGATGAATGTTAATTATTTGTGTGGTGAGGTTTTCCAAGAGGTTCAAAACGACGGCATCAACGTTTATTGTAGAAACTCAAGATTGGAGATATGGAATTGTATGGAATCCACGTTTTTAACAAATTTAAAATTTAATGTCATTGTTTTCAGTAAATGTAGTCTAGAAGTGTTGTATTAATCGTTGTATCTAAGCAATGGTTGAGGTCTAGGTAATAAGCAATGCTTATAATACTCTGAAATAATAAATTATATCGTATTGCGATTGTTTGTTTATATTGCTTGAATGACGTTCGTCTATTATGACCACAGAAGAAAGACTAAATACATTATGGTTCACTTCTTTTTACTTATGGTTTTCATAGTGAGTTGGAAAGAGATGAATCTATAGCTGTTCTTTCGTTATTTGGTAAGTAAATCGTCACAAGTAAGGCGTGATTTGGACCTATAAGCACCTTTAATATTTAGACCTATAGACAAGGAAAGTCAAATCCTTCCTATAGGAAAGAACTAAGAATATGAACATAAAGCATAGAAACCGGACTATAAGACGTACTTTGCGTCAGCTATCTTTCTCTACTTTTCAGATTACGTATTACATGAGAAAAAATGAAACAAATACTAGGCTGTTTTTTCTTCTTTAACTGTTATTGTCACAAGGTTTTTAGACGTCAGATTTGAATGGACCTCTAAATGTCATTCCTACAATCACCCGAACCTCTAGTACTACGAAATCAAAAAGTCTGTATTGCGAATAGAGTAAATTTTGCCAGGATGACTTCTTCTTTTAGTAGTGTAGTTCAGTGTAGTTGTCTGTGAATTTGTGTTCCGATAAATAAATAAAATTCTGGAGAATGTCAACAAAAATTATGTGTTGGTTAGTTTAGCCAGAATATTTATAGCCATTGCAACCTGCAATCAATGGCTTGTGTGCTGGAAGGCTGCAATTCGAACTCGGGGCGGAAGAAAAACTCTGCCTTGGGATTGTCTTTTTATAAGTAAGTTTCTTACTATTTGCCTTTAGTCATAGGTAAGATTTTCTGTATAATTGGTAATATACTGTTAGGCAATTCATCCAGTTGATTTGATATCGAAAACTAAGCCCTAATAGTAACATTTTCCCGGTTGTAAATAAGCAATCGAAGTTTTGACAGTGATGTAAAAATATATCGATATTTTCAGATTTCCAAAAGATGAAAACGTAATTGGAGACTGGATTCGGCGAATACGAGTAGACAGAGAAAATCGGATACCTAAAAGATGCATAGCCTCTGCTTCAAGCATTTTCATTCGGTTTTTTTTTGCCGAGCGTTCAAGGAAAAGGACGACATATATTTTATTTTAAGAAGGGCCGCTGAAAAAACACGTGGACCTGACAACTTCAACTTACCTTTGACCAAAACGATGAGAGACCTCTTTATAATTTTGCAATTTGTTGTTATCTTAAACATGTAAATAAAACATTGATGAATTATTGAACATATTCTTTATTAAAAATATCATTGATTTGCTGTTGACAAAAAAACTTGAAATCTCACTTAAACGTAACACCTAATTACCTAATTAAAGCGTAATGTTTTAGGGCCGATTTTAATCTGATAAATTTTAGCTCGCCCGCTCTATTTTCATTCATATGACAAAATATTCTAGAAAAAGTATATTTTGGGACACTACTTTATTGCCGACTGTGCTTTACCATGTCATATTTTGCTTATCAAGACCAAACTGACGATAATGCAATATTCTTAACGTAGACCCACCGAGATATTCAACGTTTAGACGTTTTATAAAGCTACAAGTAACAATTTTACGGGTCTAAACTGGCAACACTGCTCAAACGGCTGGTCATCATTGGTCGAGGATGTGTCAAATGGAAACTTGTAACCTGTAAATTGTAATTTGTAGCTTTATAAAAATCGTTCCTTTGTCCATTAGAACAAATTAAAGGTATCGACATCAATATTATTGTCGATTCAGCAACATCACTAACGTTGACGGATAGGAGTCAGATCAAATTCGAACCTTGTGACAACATGATAGATAACGAAAGAATTCCTATAAGCACATCTTTTTCTAACTCATTATAAATGCCATAAAAAGAAAAAGGTCAAACATACGTCTTTCGTTGTTCTTTTAGTCCGGTTTCTATGCTTAATGTTCATATTCTTAGGGAAAGACAAAGAAATCCCTGTGTAAAACCTTGTGACAATGACAGTTAAAAAAGAAAAAACAGCCTACTTTTTGTTTAATTTTTTCTCATGTAATACGTAATCTAAAAAGTAGAGAAAGATAGCTGACGCGAAGTACGTCTTATAGTCCGGTTTCTATGCTATATGTTCTTATTCTGTGATTATGACCTTTGAAAACAGATCACAGATAATAAAAAAATGTTTTTCTAAATTTTAGACGAAACATACCTACCCATATTTTTTGCTTCACTTATCTGTGAACTGAAAAGTGGCGTCACCGTCGTTAAAGTGTTGCTAATTAACTTTAATATGAACGAAACCGGGAATTCCGGAAAATAATTCCTTTACACACTTAAACAATTATACCTATTCTGTTAAAAATAAAATGGTTAATAAGTTATTACTAAATGTGTTGTTCAAATGTCGGTACTGAATAAGGCCGAGATTACACCTGTAAGTTATTACGTAAGTTTTGAGACGCAACTAGGGGTAAGAGTGAGCGGCAAATATCTGCATCTCTCTCTTGCATATAGCTTTGTTTCAAAACTTACTTATTAATCCCGGCCTAACGGGTTGAACATACCTTTTTTTTTTTTTACATAGTATAAAACAAAGTCTCTTCCGCTGTCTGTTCGCTTGGATCTTTTAAACTACTCAACGGATTTTAATGCAGTTGTCAGCAATAGACAGAGTGATTCAAGAGGACGGTTTATACGTATAAATTTTGGTGTATGCACGGTTGTTACAGAAATCTCACATAAACCGAAGCGAAACGAGGGCGGGTCGCTAGAGTATTTATAAATGCAGAAATATAAAAAATCACTTTTGCGTATTGAATTTTCGAATTCTTGCAATTTGGTGTAAATAAAAAAAAACTGTAACTTGTATCGCTACCTTAAAGTCATATCCCGTCTAGGGTAAGTATTATGATCAGGATCACGTTTAACCACGTGGATAAAATATCTGCCTCTGTCGCACTTACATAATTGTCAGCGGACGGATGCTTTATCCACACGATAAACGCGACCATAATAACCTCGTAAGGCCCACCATACTACAAACAGGGCGTTTTTTGTGAGTGGGACTTTGAATCTACTATTAAGGCAATAAAGTTCAATTATCTTTGTTCTATAATGCCATTTGCAGTTTGTGAAAATAGGAAAATAAACTTTATTCTCATTGCAACACAGTTCAAATTGAATTGTCTTGATTATGTACACTCTATCGCACACTACGAGGATAAAGTCGCAGGAGTGAATTGACCATACCACATTCGTCCTCGTGACATCATGCTCACGTTCCTGGTAGGGCCTAGTAAATATAAGTAACAGAAAAACAAAAAAAAAACATTTGTTCTTATAATACAAGAGTTTATTGAAAACCAGGCTTACAATACTGCCCTCCTTAGAAAAAAAGGCGTATGTCTCATAGAACCGCGTATGTATTAACGACCTTATTTCTTAAGGCGGAAGGTTGAATTTACTTTGACTATAAAATTGCTCATGCGTCCTTTTTATTTAGGAGGGCAGAATAATTATGGTCAGTTTTTGACGAATGTGCGACATTATCCTGGCTGAGAGGCCATATTTCCTCCATCTCCAAGCCACAATCATCATAATCCGCATCACTTTCGGTTTCACTAGTACTTTCGAGATTTATTATAAAGGGTGCATCTAAATATGAGTCCTATTTTAAATACCCCTTTCCAACCTACGCACATGTTTACAATGTTGTGTCCACTCTTGTAAGGTAATAATGGCTTCAAATGCTTCTTTAACTAGACGGGGGTTAGCAACGTTCCTTTTCATTGTGCTCCATATTAATTCAATTGGATTGAGGTCGTAGTGATAAGGGATACCTAAATACAAGCACCTGTGTCTGTTTTTTGTTAAAAAAAAATCAATTTCATGTATTGGTTCAGGCTTGTTTCTTTTTACTAATCCTAACAGCTGAGGTCTAGTCATTTTCTCTCCATACACAATTTCATTCATGTTTTTTAATAGTAGACACCATCTTCGCAGAATAAAACTCATGAACTTTTCGCCTGATAACTCTCATGTCAAAATTATCAACAAGCTCAAATTCACTGTTACGTGTCCTCTCCCTGCCTGGTGAGCGAATTCTGGAACCAGCTTCTTCTGCATCTTGACTATTCTAGACCCTCTGACAATTTTCGAAATTAGCCCTTGGCTTAAACCTGAAATAATGAATAATAATTTACTTTGCGTGGTGCAAATAAGCGATTTTTTTTTACCGGTGGATTAGGAGATTTAGCCGGCTCACTCTGCAGTAAGTATAAAACTACTTCTTTTAGGATTCAAAATTCCAAAATATGTATTTTATCGAGCGGTTTATATCAATTTAAGCTTTTCGTGAACTTCGTGTAGGAAATGTTAAAAAAAAAAATTTTTATTAAGAAAGTTATTTAATGAAAACCGGCAAAACTAACCTGTAGCGGCTGAAATCCGTGTATATATTTGGTTAAAAGGTATGAATAGAGCCTGTTGCCGCTTAGGTTTCAATAAATCTAAATTGCATAATGCCTTATTCTCTAATATGACGAAATTTTGAATTGCCATGGTCCCTGTAAAACCTTAATATCAAATTGCCTCATTCTTAAAATGATGGAAAATCAAAATGACTTTAACCTAAAAACTTTAATTCCAGTAATACCTAAATATTTAAATGTACATTTCTTTCGATTACCGAATCATAGATACGTCAAAATTTCAAAATAACTTTAGCCGAAAACACCGGAATGGCAAAATGTCACAGTCTCTAAATGCCTAAATTCGTTTTCTCTTATAATGAAATCCTCCAAGTTGCATAGGGGGTAAACCTCTTTATATCAGCACTTCAATTTAAGTGGCCAGCATTAGAGAAGATAGTAAAGTAAAGCAATCAACAATCATACATGAAGGTTAACTAGACTTTTAGGCATTCTGGTATTTGGTTGTTTTGAAAATATGATGTTTTGAGATAAAGTTGTTGTGAAGTTGGTCATTATGAGACTAAGACATTTTAAAATTCAGCCATATTGAGAATCCGGTGTTATGAGTTTTTTTTTTAGGTATTCTGGGATTTAGGTATTTTGACACTTAGTCCTTTCGAGATCTAGGAGTATTGGTGAAAGGGTAAAACGAAATTAAGCCGTAATGAAACCAAAGCCTGTTGCCGAGCTTCTTCTTCAAAAAATGATTTAACCTTAAGAATAATATTCCGGGCATCACTCTTTATAGCTTTCGGCATATTTAACGTTTACAATTCAGAAATATCTCAGTAAAACAAGCAGAACACTCGAAAGTTGTTGAAACAGACAATCGAATGACATTTCAACATGACGGCCGTATTTCCATTTTTCTCTACTTCACAGTTAAGTTGGTCGAGCTGTATATGGGATGGCCCTGTGATGGCTGATTGTGTTGAATTTTTTCGTGAAATGCTTTTGTTTCGTATAAAAGGCTTTTTTTTTCAAATAAAAATGAAAAAGCTAGCAGTTATCCTTTTGGGAGTATCCTAATTAATTTTTATTTATCGAAATATTCACGGTATGTTTCTCTGTTGGCCACACTTTTTCCTAGCAGTAATCAGTCCAGTAAAAAGTTCTTTGACTAATGACAGGACAAATGTTTGACAAATCTCACCACAGAAATATTGTACACAAAAATCTACAACAATCAAAGGGAAAAAGAAGAAAAATCTACCATGCAATTAAAATGAAACTAAAAAAAATTACCTGAACTTGGATATAATGGATCTGGATGAACCTAACAGCAACAAAAAATGTGAAGAATGTCGTCCCCCGCCACCCGTAATCAAACCAAAATCTAAAAAGCATTACTGCGGAATCGGTAATAATACAGTTTCTTTTGATTTGACGCCATAAGTCTTTTTATCACACTACATTAACTTCACTCGTAACCTACAAACTAACCAACAATCTGAGATTAGTCAATAGCACGTAGAATGATAGTTTGATACAGCGGACGCGTGAAACTTGAAGCTACAAACAGAACCATACAGGCGTGATATTCTCGTACGACACACACACAAGTGTACATTGGGTTACGTATCAGAACGCCTAAAATTAATAACCCTAATAATATATCATAATAGGTTTCTAAAAGTTCATAATAACTTATGTTTTATTTCTGAAACCGTAAACTTTTCAGGATTGTTACAAAACAAACTTATCTAATATTACATTGTTTTTTTTAAATCCTGAAAAGGTTACAGTTTCAGAAAAAAAAAACGATTATATTATTATGAACTTTTAGGGATTATGATACATACACATAAGGCCTGAAACGTTACGGATTCGCCAAAGTAAAAATTCAATTATAACATATTTACACACTTTATTGTGTTTTATTATAAACTAATAGATAAAAGGTAATCATAAATTTATCATTTAACTACTTTTTCTGGGATCCTACTTGTTATCCCATTCCTGCCGTAACTTGTGTCTGATGCCCTCCATCAAGCGAGCGACAGTGTCTTTGGAGACTTGCTTGCATGCCCAATTCCACTTTTTTAGGAAATCGGTATGGTCGCTTGCTGTTTTGCCTGACTTTCGTAAGATCCCTCTAACTAGAGCCCAATATCGTTTGATTGGACGGCACTCTGGAACATCTGGAGGGTTCATGGTTTTTGGTACAATTTTAATGCTATTACGTTGAAGGAAAGTAATAGTATCCTTTGCGTAATGGGCTGTTGCCAGATCTGGCCAAAACAAGGTGAAATATTGTGTTTTTGTATAAAAGGCACGAGCCGCTTCTTCAAGCACTCCTTAATATAAACTTCCTTGTTGATTGTGCCCCTCGCTACATAAGCACGGCTACGATCACCGCAGGGGCAGATGGCTTGCCAAACTAAACATTTAGTACCAAATTTTTCCATACCAATTGTGGTTTCAGAATCAGGAAGGCTCTCTTCATCTACATGTATAGTACTGGTCACCGGGGAGTGTGGAAAAATCGGCTTTCACATAGGTTTCATCGTCCAGAATCATGTGAAAGTTTTCAGTGCCCAAAAAGTCATAGAGCTTTCGAGACCTAGTTTTAATTGTTGCTCGTTGTTTTTCTGAAGTTTTTGGGACCATACGCTTTTTTTTAGTCTTCATAGAAGCACGCTTCTTTACACGTCAAACCATTTCTTGATTGGTAGATGTTTTTTTTGCGATATCTCTTTCGGACATATTGCGGTTTTTACGTATGGTTCTTAGAATTTTATTTTCCAGTGCGGGGTCATGAGAACCGCTACGTTCTTTGGTTCTCGGTTTCTGAGCCGTAGACAAGGTCCTGAAGTACCGTTTCAATATATCATCTACAGTTCTTCTTGGCAATTTAAGGTCCCTGCTAATAGAATGTATCGGGCGTTGAGGATTTTCTAGCCATTTGGCGACGATTAGTTCTCGACGTTCAAGTTGATTCATTTTTTTTCGGTATTTAGAAAATCTTTCTCAAATATTTCCATGACATTAAATTCTTGTGACATTAGAGCTGTCAATACTCTAAACCGAACAAAAAAAGTTTGATATGTAGCCAAATAGCATTATTTTTAATTTGGCGAATCTGTAACGTTTCAGGCCTTATATTAAATCACGCCTGTTTACTAGATGGGTAGGCAGAGACCCTTTCCTTCCACCGCTACGATTGTGACAAATCTATTTCGCTTCTTCTACATTCATACATCGAGTCATGCATGCACGTCGGTTTCGGGTACTTACTTAGGATCGACCCTTTTCCAGTATTTCTTCGATTTGATTCGAATTTATCAGATCATAATTTAGGCTAATTCATTTTAGGCGTTCTGATACGGATCCCAAATAATATCGTACTGAGCAGACCAAATGTGCTCTGCTTTGAGTGGCATCACATTGGTGCGTAGACTAGGTTTATGTGTTACAAGAGGACTCCCGCGACTTCGTACGCGTAGAATTAGTTTCCCGCTACTCCCCCTATTTCTTCCCGTTGGGGGTCGATTTTCGGAAAATCTTTTCTTAGTGCACCCCTAGGGCACCCAAGGAATAATCCCTCCAAATTTCAAGGACCTAGGCCCAGCGGTTTGGGCTGTGCGTTGATATCTAAGCAAGTCGGTCAGGTTTGCCTTTTATATATATAGGTTATTATTATAAACTAAGTACTTATGTAATAAAATCTTGAATCCTTTTATCTAATTATCGGATTTATTTGAAGCGCTGCATACAAGCAATCGACAATACAATAATATGGCACCATCCAGCTAACATGGTGATGGAGACGGAAGGTGGTCATATCAACTACTCAACGCATTATACTAGCTAAAGTCGCCATGGCGTTATCGTGGATTGATATCATTAGATACATTAATTAATTCAAAGCCAATTTACAGGTCCCGATCCGGACCTACCTACGCCGCCGCCGCCACTGCCACCTTGCTTCAGTCCTTGCAGCTTGCCGCCCGAGATTCCTAAACCCGAACCCAAGCCTAAACCTGAACCTAAACCTGAACCTAAACCTGACACACAATGGCTCAAATACATTCTCATCCTGACCGTTATAGGACTTATAGGCATCGGCATCCATCAGTATACCGCCTATAATAAAGCCTAATGTTCCTTTACCTGTCGATTGTCTAAAGGGGCTATTAAACTACAAACTTATGACGGCATTGCTGAAGTCTCATAGGGCAAACAGATTGCGGCTTACTGTTTACCCTCTCATATTGCAAAATTTGCCAATTTGCGGTCGGCAAACTGTTCAATATGGGAGGGAAAACACGGACACTCAAAGCCTACATGCAGATTGTTGGATAAGCAACACTATCAGGGCTATCCCATATTATTAATCATATTAAATATATTTTACTAAGTGTGTTGAGTTTCTCGCATTCGTTTAGATACCTGTTGGACAAATATTTCAGTTATAATTATTGTTTCGAACAATGCTATGAAAAGACGTGGCAAGAAATGTAATTATGGAATTTATTTCATATCTATTTCAAGAACTATGTACATAAACCCAAGTTTCTTGGTAAAATCAAACAAATCAAAATAAATTTAATCATACATTATTTTGTTACTTACTCACTTTAGATGTAATTCCTATTAATTACTGAACAGAATCAGGCCGATGAAGCATTCCCCGAAACATTAGAATTATGCTACATATTTATTTTTTATCCTCGCATAGGAATTCGAGCAAAGAGAATAGATAGAGGTATTATTCCCAATTTAAGGCGTAGCTATCTGGGCGTTTCTTAGAAAGATTGTGCCCAGGGTGACGGAACCAGGACAAGATTCAATAATGGACACTTGATTCTTATTTGACAGAAGATAAGGGTTATTCATTTGTCTTGCAACAATCAATTTAGGACCGTATGAAATTTGAATTAACCCTAGAGTGCTCGCGCTATGAGCATTTTGCCGTCCGCGGCAAAAAAATGGTGTTGTTTTCTACACGATGCTTTTTCAAGGTCAAGCGTTTCAGTAGCTGCCCCCGCGTCCCTCCCCTCCTTATTTTGAATATAACAAGAAATTTAATGCGTGGGTGACCGCAGGAGGCAACAAATTGTTGTCGGTGTGTCGCGTTTGGCGGCAAATTGCTCACTGCGCGACTACTCACGCAAGTTAAATCTTTATAATGTAGTCGAAACATTATTAGTTTTCATTGGGTTAAAGTACCTTTTGATGTAAATATTGATGTTTTGGTTATTTTGATAAAAGATTAGACCCTTTTTTGTTATTTTCTTCGGCTTAGATTATTTTGTATCTTTTTAGTAAATGTGATACAAACTTTGAATTCAGCCCTGTAAATTCAGATTTTAATACTCAAGGTATTTAAATCGCTTATTTTAAAAAAGACTGAGGATTTGTGGGGCTTATCAGTTAGACTTCTTTCATAATTATCATAGATGTAATTGCACTCCATCAAGCATTTAGGGATTGCAATCCCGCAGCTCATTCAATCCAGCGGGATTGATATACGGGATTACTCAATCCCGCACGGGATGACGCGGGATCCCGCATCTTTGAAATTATTTTATAAAATTAAATTAACACTACAGATTCTTGTGTAAAAATATACTTTTATTAAACATTTCTTACATTAAGCTACATAAATTATTTCTTTTCTATTAATTAAGCATAAGTAATTTGTAATCTGTTTTCTAACATTCATCTTTAAATGTGTGGCATAGTTTAATAGTTTTGTTTAATTTTACCCTTACTCCTAACAACAGTTTTATATTTTTTCTCAAAAATGTTCGGAAATGTTGACATTCCTATCTACATATTGAGACGCGAAGTACATAGTTTACTGACAGTTCTCAAATTAAAAAAAAAAACATTGCGTGCTCGCTTTACAAGCCCGCAATGTTGCATACAAATTCCATTACTATCTAGCTTGTAACTTTTTAAAAAGTGAAAAGGGCCATAATAAAATAAGGGCACAAGTCTTATACATCCAAATTTTACTCGAAACACAACTTTTTTATTTGTGCCTGGAACAGCTTATGTTTTTTTTTAAAACCAAAATTGCGTTTCTCCTTGTCATAAACAAAAAGGCGGTTAGGAGTGATGGTTTTTTCACATGAAGTTTCTGTTTGTATGGAATTCAAAAAATGAGTTCAAGCGATGAAGATTTGACTCCAACACAATTTTTTTCTTGCGATTTTTGAGAAAAGCACTATATTTGCCTCGGCAGGAACAGCAATTGCGGGCTTCGTATTTTTAAACGGACTCGCAAGCTCGTCCGTTTAATCCAATACTCTGCCCGCAATTGCCTACTTCCATGCCTAGGCAATAATGTACTATTAATTTAGTCTTTTTCATATAATAATCAAATCACAACTTTCTCTTAGATGCTATTACTAGTTACATTTGCTATTATTGCTATTATTACTTACTCGTGTGGTTGCCGAGTTAGAATAGTGCCACTCCATGTCTTCCCGTGGATGTCGTAAGAGACGACTAAGGGAATAAAGGCTTGTAGTACTGTTAGGCAATGGGCTTGCAACCTGTCACTAATACGCTGGTAAACATCTTAGCCTAATTGTGCAAATTGTGGTTATAGAATTATCAACAAGATTTTAGAGATGTTTGTAATTCTGTAGCTCTGCCTACCCCACTCTGGGAATGAAGGCGTGAGATTATGTTTGTATGTATTACTTACTAGTATAAGTTTTGAAATTGTTAGTAACCCTATTGATCCTATGTTGGTTGTGAATAAATTTCAATTTTAATTTTATTATTACTATGATATCAACCTATGGTTTTAGCGCCAGATTTTTAATTTTTGGGATTCGCGGATCCGCGCTTTGAAGGTGCGGGATCCAGCAGATTAATAAAAGCAGCGCGATCCCGCGGGAATGCGTGATCCCGTTTTGCGGGATTACTTTACAATAATTGCATATCAGAGGGGATCTTTTCAGATCTCATGAAATATAGTAAAGTCATACCTCTTTTTAAATCGAGCGAGATGAGTGTTTTAACGAACTTCAGTCTCATTTCCATACTACCAGTTTTAAGTAAAATCTTTGTGAAACTAATGCTGAATAATTTGGTCACTTTAATAGAAATAAATAAAGTACTTAGCAATAACCAGTTCGGCTTTAACAGAGGTCGATCAACAATAATTGATGCGGCGTTTGTACTCATTAAATATATACATAACAGTTGGGAGAACTCTTGCGATGCCGTAGGAATATTTTGTGATCTTTCTAAAGCTTTTGATTGCGTGGATCATACGACGCTTATTTTAAAATTAGTACATTATGGATTGTCCAATAAAGTTTTAAGTCTTATATCTTCTAATCTAAGTGATAGAACTTAGACAGCTGTTGTAAACAAAACGCAATCTGTTGGAGCTACAGTGATAATATGTGTGCCTCAAGGCTCTATTCTAAGTCTTTTTTTATTTTTGGTTTATATAAATGTATTACCACCAACAACGGTGGATTAAGTTTGTGATATTTTACAGTCGACATCATAAATATGTTTACACTTTAAAGTACCTTGTCTATTTAACGTCATGTTTTAACTGCAATATGAAATTGTCATAGCGGATAAAGTGACAAGGTGCTAAAGTGTAAATATATCTTTGACGTCGACTGTACTTTTTGCTGATGATACTTCACAAATTTTCAAGGTAGATAATTTTAAATGAAATGTTACCTTTAACAAAAGGTAAATAGTAAGCAACTTACTTATAAAAAGTCAATGCCAAGGCAGAGTTTTTCTTCCGCCCCGAGTGCAAATTGCAGTCTTCCAGCACACAAGCCACTGATTGCAGGTTGCAATTGCTGCAAATATTCAGGCTTAACTAACCAACACATAATTTTTGTTGACATTCTCCAGAATTTTATTTATTTATCGGAACACAAACTCGCGGTCAACTACACTACTAAAAGAAGAAGTTACCCTGACATAAAATGTACTCTATTTGCAATACAGACTTTTTGATTTTGTAGTACTGGACGTTCTGGTGATATGTGGGATTGACATCAAATTTGACGTCTTAAAATCTTATGACAATGACAGTTAAAGAGAAAAATAGTCTGAAATAGTCAACTATTAGTTTCATTTCCTCTAAAGTAATACTAAAAAGTAGAGAAAGATAGCTGATGTGAAGTATATCTCATAGTCTCGTTTCTATGCTATTCTTATTCTATGCTACTTACTGAATAAGTGTCTTATATATTTTTATCTTTTACATCACAATAGGACTAAATGTGGAGTTGACGTAGTCGATCAAATGTCAAGAAGAATATTTCGTGTGTACAATTTATGAGTCGCATGGGTCTTCCGGTAACCTTCGGGGAGGGAAGATGGCCGATTGAAAAGCGCCGGGATTTTACTTTTGTTAATTTTGATTTCCTGTTCTATTTACTGATTATACTCTCTCACTGACACTGGCGAAATCACTTGTTGGACCGGTTGGACCGCCATTAATTTAAAGAAGAAGAAGTAGAAGAAGACCGATCTTATATGACCGATGACATAATTGTACTCAATCCTGAATATTGCCGGCATGAATATTCAAATATTACACAAAAAAAATCGCCTGTCCATGAAAAATAGAATGACGAAAAAAGGGTGCAATGGATGCACGAATGTACTGTGCACCGAATATTGTTTGCACATGGGACTTTTTTGCTGAAATCTATATCTTAGATGATGAAAACGTTTAATTTTGTTAATAATTTGAATTTTTCTCTTTTTACAGAGTTTAAGATAACAACGTTGTTAAAGTTCATGAAATTATATCTTATTATTCCCAAAGCATTTTTTTTCTCATACTAAGTGCGAAACTTTATAAATAGTACTTTATTTGAAAGATTACGCTTTATTCTATTCTTTTAAAATCACTAAAAATGAAATTAACCATTATTTAATAAAGTAAGACATCTTAAGTACGGGCGGCAAAACGCTGCCCACGCGATCACTCACGTTTCTCGGAAAGGCGCGACTACTCTAGGGTTAAGAGTGAAGTGTCCATTACTGGTGTCCTAGGCGTATTAACGTTTCTTAATTTTAGTCCTTAAATGGGTTTAATATTTCTGAGAAATGTCCATCTCCGAACCAGATTTCATAAAAATCAGTTCAATGGTTTAGCTTTGAAAGCGGATTTAAGGATGGTTATCGGATCCTCACTCCCTCGAAGATAACATTCCAATTTCATCCACGCTCTGCTACCATGATAAAATATGCAAACAATCAAATATAAATATTATTTATTTCAACAAAATCATTATGACAGCAAAACATTAAAAACAGTCATTAAAAATAAAATCTAACCATAGACAAGAATAAGTATTTTATAACTTAATATGTTTAGTAATATAGGGCGAATAGCTTGTCTGAAACATTTCAGTCGAGTATATAATTAATTAAAAATTTAAAAATCTTTTTTTGAAAATTGCACCGGCTTCTTTATTAGGTTGACTATTTTTTTTCCGTCATAACTATTCGGTAGGCAGGTATAAACATTATCTTTGACGTCGACTGTACGTACTTACATATATTAGTTGTTTTTTTTTTACTTTTATTTAAATTCCGCTTTTTGACATTTCTAAAGATTATTGATTTCTTGACATTTTATGACCGTAGCATAATTGAGCTATATTTATTTAGTTTTTTTACTGTTTTTATTTTGTTTCATTATAATTGTTACTTTTGTACACCATTGACATTATTTAATTTTGACAAATAGCAGCTGTAATCTGCAATGCTGCGTCTTCTTCTACCGCACTGGATTTTTCGCTGGGATCTCTCTGTCGCACGTATTCATTCGCATCAATATTTCGTTTTTTAAAACTCGGCAACCCGGAATCGAGACTGATTTTTTGCAGGCCACCCTATACCTCCGTGTTCGCAATGAAATGATCTTCATTTTGGTATAAATTTTACTTAATAAACAGACCGGTGCAATTTATTAGTACCGACTTCCTGTTTATACCTACCTGCCTACCCAATAGTTATGACGGGGAGAAAATAGTCAACCTAACGTTTGCATATTCTATAGGCTTCATACTTTCGATTGGTATGTAATTTGTCTAATAAACAAGACGGTGTAATTTTCAAAAAAAGTTCATTTAAAAAAATATATATGTAACTAATTAATTATATATTGGACTGAAATTTTTCATCAACCTATTCGCCATATTATATTTCCTGATATATTAAATTTGATAAAATACTTTTTATCGAAAAAACAGCCCAGTGAAGATCGGCTCCTATTCGGATCTTAGACCATTAGCTAAGTTTCAAAAAATCGGTTGGGCAGTATAACACATTCAGTGCCAGCAACTCGCTGAGCGGTTCTCTGCTCGTAGGGAGTTCTCGCTACGTGGCGACTATTGTGTTAAAATACATCAGCTCTGATATCGGGTTTGTCGCGATACCTCTTAGTTGTAATTCAGTTGAGTTCTTACAATCTTTAGGTATATAAAGTATGTTTATATATTTCGTAGTGTTCTTATAGTAACGAGATTAAATTTGGTACCCACCTTAGGTCCAAAGTCAATCTGACATTCTACAACAATAAGGTTGAGTTTCCTAAAAGTTACAAATGAGTTTACATCGCTAATGAATGATATTGACGATTTCAAGTATATTTCTTGTAATGGGTCCCAAATTAACGCTCGTGACCGTACTCTTGATACAATAATTGGGGGTAAATAGAGGCAGGCAGATACTTTAGGCGGCGGCGCTATAGCCTCGTGCTTGCCAGATACTTTAGGCGGCGGCGCTACAGCCTCGTGCTTGCCAGATACTTTAGGCGGCGGCGCTATAGCCTCGTGCTTGCCAGATACTTTAGGCGGCGGCGCTATAGCCTCGTGCTTGCCAGATACTTTAGGCGGCGGCGCTATAGCCTCGTGCTTGCCAGATACTTTAGGCGGCGGCGCTACAGCCTCGTGCGTGACAGATACTTTGGGCGGCGCCGCTACAGCCTCGTGGTTGCCAGATATTTTAGACGGCGGCGCTACAGCCTCGTGCTTGACAGATACTTTAGGCGGCGGCGCTACAGCCTCATGCTTGCCAGATACTTTAGGCGGCGGCGCTACAGCCTCGTGCTTGGCAGATACTTTAGGCTGCGGTGCTACAGCCTCGTGCTTGACAGATACTTTAGGCGGCGGTGCTACAGCCTCGTGCTTGCCAGATATTTTAGGCGGCGGCGCTACAGCCTCGTGCTTGCCAGATACTTTAGGCGGCGGCGGTACAGCCTCGTGCTTGACAGATACTTTAGGCGGCGGCGGTACAGCCTCGTGCTTGACAGATACTTTAGGCGGCGGCGGTACAGCCTCGTGCTTGACAGATACTTTAGGCGGCGGCGGTACAGCCTCGTGCTTGACAGATACTTTAGGCGGCGGCGGTACAGCCTCGTGCTTGACAGATACTTTAGGCGGCGGCGGTACAGCCTCGTGCTTGACAGATACTTTAGGCGGCGGCGTTACAGCCTCGTGCTTGCCATGGTAACGTGACATGAAGTAATAGCATAATAGGTACCCGTAAATTACGGATCAGCTTATTGGATTAGCAAGATGGAGGCAAATTTCTCAATAAGCTTGTAAGAGTTTTCGCGGAGCCATAAACCTCCATTCACTCGACAAGACCATAAAAGGATAGTGGCCTTACTTATTCTAGATACTTAGCTTTCATTATTCTCTGGTAATAAATCACAGGATACTACTCAAATACAGGCATAGGTACTCAGTTGACAGCCTACCTTAAGCTATTACAGTAATTAATATACAACTTAATTATGGACATAAGGCTGCGTTTCCACCAGGGCTGTGCGAGGCAGCTAAGCGGTGTTGCGAGGAAAAATTCACCAATGGGATTATTTTGTTTTAATAGCCTCACTATCCGATTGGTGGACTTTTCCTCACAACACCGCTTAGCTGCCTCGCACAGCTCTGGTGGATACGCAGCCTTAGAGAGGGCTTTAGCTCAATAATCTCACTAACTACACACACAGTTCACATCACTTTAAAAAGTTTTTACTTCATCCCTCCAATACGAATGTAAGTCACAAAAGGCGCTCACCGCAGACAATACGGAATGATTAATGTTGCGTTTAAATTACCTGTTCGACTAGCTGTGCCCCATCGTGTCATTTCGAGTCGTTTCGCGTTCGTCGCGATGGTGGTTTTTTATTTCATAATTTGTTCTGGCCCTGATCAAGCGACCAAGCCTCGCTGAATAGCTTGGTAGAATTATTTCCGGCTATGCCCAGTTGTCAGCGCCCCTTGGTCCACGCTGCGGACCACTGGGATTTTTTACCCAGGTGTCCGCGTTAAGCAAGGTTTACACTGGTAATTAAAAATGCAAAAGTTGATTGCTGTCTTACTCTAACTTTCGAAGTTAGAAACAGATAGCAACATTGTGCTTCTTGCTCTAAAACTGAAGTTAAATTAAGACAGCAATCAACTTCTGCAATTGTTATTGCTAGTGTAATTCACGCTTTACGGTTCCACTCGTACTATCGGAGGCCCCTATGCTTCGTGTATGGGATGGCTCTGTGATGATGGCTAATTGTGTTGAATTTTTTAATCGTGAAATGCGTTTGTTTCGTATAAAAGCTTATTCTTTCGAATAAAAATGAAAAAGCTAGCGGTTATCTTTTTGGGAGTATACTAACTGATTTTTATTTATAGAAATATTCACAGTATGTTTCTCCGTTGGCTACACTTTCTCCTAGCAGTAATCAGCGTAATCAGTCCAGTAAAAAGTTCTTTGACTAATGACAGAACAAATGTTTGACACATCACGCTACAGAAATATTGTATACAAAAATCTACAACCATCAAAGGGAAGAAGAAGAAAAATCTACAATGCAAATAAAATGAAACTAAAAAAAATACCTGAACTTGGGCAGGATGGATCTGCGTGAACCTAAATGCACCAAAAAATGTGAAGAATGTCGTCCCGCGTCGCCAACCGTCGCCGGCGTTATCAAAAAAGAAGAAAAATTAAAAAAGAAAAGAGCAAAATTACTCGAAAAAAAGAAAAAGGGTAAAAGCAAACAAGAAAAATGCAAATGTACAGAATGTCATCCCCCGCGGAAATTCAAAGTCAGAAAACAATCTAAAAGGCATTACTGCGGAATCGGTAATACTACAATTTCTTTTGATTTGAAGCCTTAAATCTTTTTATCAAACTACACCAACTTCACTCGTACGTAACATACAAACTAACTAACAATCTGAGATTAGTTAATAGCACGTAGAATGATAGTTTCATACAGCGGACGCGTAAAACTGAAGTTACAAACAGAAGCATACAGGCGTGATATTCTCGTGCGACACGCACACGACGCCGTACGTACGCATCAGAACGCCTAAAATTAATAAGCCTAATGTATCATAATATCTAAAAGTTCATAATACCTTATGTTTTTTTTTCTGAAACCGTAAACTTTTCAGGATTGTTACAAAACAACCTAACCTAACCTTTTTTTTTGACAGGGTGGAAGATGCTTTATGCATTCCCCCACCATGGGAGTGGCGGGGGGATATGTGGGACTCACCCATCAGCCTCCTCTCCGAACGAGAGGGGGCAAGAGAGCGCAACCCACTAAAAACCACCCTGGCGTACCCTCCTGCCGGCTTGGCAAGACGCCGTGGAACCCGCCGAAGCATTCCCCACGACGTCTACCGGCTGCCCCGGCTATTGCCAGGGCTACCCGCGCCAAAGGGGAGGGGGGCCGAGCACGCGTGGCCCCCCTCCCAGACCGCCCAGTGACTAGCCTACGGCAGGCAGGGACTCCTATCCCCCACCCGCAGCCACTAAGGGTTGACGCCTAAACACCCGCCGTTTGCGCCGGAGCGGATGCGCGAGAGGAGACTCCTCGCGCTCCCGCTCCGCGGCCTCCTTCTGCGAGATAACCGTCTCGCAGAAGAAGGCCACAGCCTCCAAAGACCTCTCGCTGCAGAGCATTGCAGAAACAATGCTGTGCAGCGAGAGGTCCTCCCGCTGGATGGTGAGTGCCATGGTGCCGCGCTCCAAATCCCAGTGACTGCACACCTCGAGGGTGTGCTGAGCCGTGCCGTCCGGACCGCCGCACTCATGGCACTGCAGGCCAGGCTCCCACCGAATTTTGTGCACGTAATGACCGAAACACCCATGTCCGGTCATCACCTGCACAAGCCGGAACGACGTAGTGCCGACTGCTCTCTCAATCCATTGGTCCACCGACGGAAGGATCGCCCCGATGGTACGGGTAAACCTAATCCTGAAAAGTTTACGGTTTCAGAAAAAAACTATTAGTTATTATGAACTTTTAGGGATTTTGATACAAACACATATATTAAATCACGCCTGTTTACTACAGGGGTAGGCAGAGACCCCTTCTTTCCTAGCTACGATCCTGACAAATCTATTTCGCTTCTTCCACATTCATACATCGAGTCATGCATGCAGGTAGGTTTCGGGTATTTACTTAAGATCGAACCTTTTCCAGTATTTCTTCGATTTGATCCGAAACTTTAGTAATTCGGATTTTCATAATTTAGGCTCATTAATTTTAGGCGTTCTGATACGGAACCCAAATAATGTCGTACTGAGCAGACCAAATGTGCTCTGCTTTGAGTGGCATCACATTGGTGCATAGACTAGGTTTATGTGTTATTACATATAACTATAAACTAATTATGTAATAAAACCTTGAAACCTTTTATCTAATTATCGGATTTATTCGTTGTATATTTACAAGCAATCTGATGACAATACAATTATATGGCACCATCCGGCTAGACGATGATGGAGACGGAAGGTTAGGCAAACTACTCAACGGCTCATACTAGCTAGTTAGATCTGTTCAGTTTGAACTGATTTCACTGTTCCTTTGTTAGTAACTTAGAGGGTCATTCTCTCATTTCGTGCAAATCGGCTTTAAGCCAATATTCACAAAAATGTTCTTAATTTTGTGAAATTGTATTGATGCAATCTTGTTATTTCACATGTAAGGTATAGTTATTTCAAATGATCAATACTGAAAATTATGTAGTTATTGTGTTATTTAAAAAAAAGTACCACTTTTCTCATTCATCTCTACGGCTAATTCATGTTGATGTGATTTTGATCACATTTTGAGCAAAACCTGCTAACATCAGACCTTTCGTTTAGCATTTAATAACATACTTGTGTAATAACGATTCGAAATGAAACATATAAGCGGTTATAATCCAACCATAATGAAAATACAGCTATCTAAATGTTTGGTATCAGCAATCCGATCATTACCCGCGCGAGAAATGTATCACGTATATTTCGATTGTTATACTTATGATTCGAGCGCTACCTCCACCTAAAAACATCGTTCATTGGTTTGTCGACCGTGAGCTGCCGCAAGAATCGCGCGTACGCCACTGCCGGTAAAAATACCTTCGTTCTCTCATGACTGAAAGGAGTTTGCCACGTTAGAGTCTTCACCACCATCCAGCGACACAATCAGTAAGTACTTAAGTGTAATAACTATGTTCTTTCTTTTTTGTTGTGTTTTAAAACTCTCTCTCTGTCGAGTGATTTTTTGAATGAAAGGATATTTATTTTACGAATTATTTAAATAAAACTCATGATATTTCATTCATATCCTTTTCATTACCTGCTTTTCCTTCCAAATTTTAAAAGGATGGTAATGAACTATTAAAGAAGGTAATGAGTAGTTACAAATTAAGGAATCCCGAACGGTCTTGAGCTTCGCGCTTTACTTCGCTCCAGGTCTTTCCTATCGCCTTCGCTTATGCAGTGGTCGTTAACCGCCAGGTTTGCTTAGAGCGGCCTCATTTCCGCTTTACTTGGGGTTTCAGCCTAGAGGGCTTGCCTCGGTATGTGATCGAGGTCCCCTCAATAGGCGTAGTACACATCTTCCAAGAAGTTGGACAGTCCCCATTCTATGCCGCGGCGCTTGCTATTGGTGGTCATTCATCCAGGATGACAAGGAAGAGGAGATGTGAAAGAAGGCAGCCCTGGCATACACCTGCATGGACCGATATATCCTCCGAGACGAGGCCGTCGTGAGTCATACTACAAGAATACTTCCCGTACACGGCGTTAATCATCTTCGTGATCTTCTCGGGGACTCCAATTTCACGTAGCTGATCCCAGCCCAGATACAGCTCCATCTCAGCATGTCGAAGGCTTTTTCGAATCCACAATGATCAAGTAAATTTCCCTCTGCTATTTTGATATTTCTAATGCTTGTTCGAGGATTATGCGCAAGGTGTTGATCTGCATCGTACACGATCGATTTGGTCGGAAGCCAACCTGCTCTTTGCGAAGAAGAGGTTCGACGGCCCTTGACAGTCTGTGTAGGATGATCTTGCAGAGCACCTTAGAAGGAATCGAGAGCAAGATGATGCCTCTCCAATTGGTACATTCACTGAAGTCTCAATTCTTGGGTACGGTGATGACGAGGCCTTTGTTTCAGTCATCCGGGAACTCTTCGGCTGACCAGATGTACCGCAAAATGAGTGTCAGCGCATTTGCAGCGGAAGGGATGTCGGCTTTCAGCATTTTCACCGTGATGAGGTCAACTCCTGGGGCTTTTCCGCTCTTCAGTGATCGGATGGCCTTCACTACTTCCTCTTGTGTAGGGGGAGTCACGTCAATGTCCAGGCTTTGTGCGGGCAGGCTGGTAGCAGTTGTGGGCGTAGTAACGGGGTCATTCGGTACTCGAAAGATCGCCTCAAAGTGCTCCCGCCAGCGTAGAAGCTGTCCCTCCGATGTCACAATCAACTGGCCTCTCTCGTCTTTTAAGGGATTCTTTTTCCTATGGTTCCGGTTCCCGACCAAGGTCTTCGTCGTCTTGTACATGTCCCTGAGATTGCCGGAGTTGGCAGCGCGTTGGGCACAATCCGCAACACCATCAGCCCTTACTCGCCGGTCCTGACGGGTACTGCGGTAGAATTTTCTGCGAGTCTGTCTGTATTGTAGACTCAGGTCTTCGCGCACTGCCACATAACTAGTAGCTAGAAGTCGAAGATGGAGCTCGCGCCTTTCTTTAATGAGGTTCCAGGTTCTCTGTGACATCCAGTCTTCACATGTACATGTTTGTGTCCAAGAACGACGGAGCTGGTCTCTGTGTAGGCCATTTTGATGTGATTCCACTCCGCGTCGTCAGTAGTAGTAGAGTCCGTTTCGAGGACGGTGAAGCGACTTCGCAGCTCCAGCCTAAAGGTGTCGCCTACGTCTGGGTCCCGCAGCTTGTTGACCTCAAATCGTTTGCCTATTGGTGGTTGCGCTGGCAGCTCGAGCTACAGCTACTTTGAGCCGTACCTCGGCTACGACTAGGTGGTGATCACTGTCGATATCCGCGTCAAGACGGTTGCGAACGTCGAGCAGTGACGAGCGCCATTTGGAACTAATGGCAAGGTGGTCGATTTGGTCCTTGGTGATTCCATCGGGTGAGTTCCATGTGTATGTGTATGTGTGTGTTATGGTGGTCTCCATGAATGAATGATGTGCCTTCGATGGTGAGGTCGTTGTCCTGGCAGAACTCTAAGAATCTCTTCCCGTTCTCGTTTCGGACTCTCAGTTCCAGCCAATGTGTTCCCGATGTTACCATGTGTCTTTGACAGCCGCCGTTGTCTGTGCCAACCTTTGTGTTCAAGTCCCTCATGACGATAACTATGTCCTGCTTGTGGATGTTCTTTAAATTCAGATTAAGTGCAATATAGAAATAGTCCTTGCCTTCCTCTGATGCTAGATTTGTGGACGCGTAGCATTGAACGACGGTTATCTTGCGGGCTTAGCTGTCAAACCGAGCTGCAATGATTCGCTCTGAGATGGGTTTCCAGTCTAGCAGGCTCTTCTTCGCAGCGTCAAAAAGGAGGAATCCCACGACATTTTCACGCACTGCGTTTAGCTAACGTGATTTTAAGTAAAGCACTGATTGAAGTCCGTTAACCATTACTCATAGATAACTAAATTATTAAGTGTGTCAAAAACATAATACGTATTAAGCCAGATTCAAAAATACGTATATTCATAGAATTAAAAAATTCACTATTTTTGAAACTGGCTATATGAAACGTTTTTGACATATTAATAACTAGTTAATACATGAATAATTGAGTTTTTTTTTATATTGTACCTAGTTAGAAATAATTAATTAAAAATAATGTTGTATTGTATTGTTTTTATATGACTTTATATATTACGTTTTACTCATCAGCAAATCGTTACTTGGCTGGATAAAGTGATCTCATTAACTTGTTATACTTTTGTTTTGATGTCATATTTTAATAGATGTATCACGTTCATGAACTATGACTATGACATAAGTAAAAATAAGTACATGATTGTTATTTTCTTTTAATGAAGTATGTTCATTGTTTAATTAAATTATTGTTTCATTACCATCCTGTGCTAAAATTACCGTCCGAGGCTTATTTCATTCCTTCCATTGGCAAGTCATTACTATCTTAGTTAATTTCATTACCGGCGCGTACTTCATTACCGGCAGTCCTATTTCATAAAAAGTAAAAAAACAGTCAAGGTGCCTTTCGCACAGAAATATTTATAAACGAGTTCCAAATCACATAAAACCCTAAAAGTAAAACATTTCAAGAAAAAAGAACAACTCGAGAGAACACGACCGATTTGCACGAAATAAGAGAATGACCCGGGAACACTTCACAATCTTGAAATATTTTTTTACCGAAATTGATAAAGACGAATTTCAAAATTCCGATTTTGAAATCTCCGAATCATCACTATTCCGAAGTTTAGTTTCACGAAGCATCACAATCACGATTTTTTCAAATTCCGATTAATCACATTTCCGACTTATTAAAAACCCGATTATTTTGTTCGAATATCACAATCCCGACATAACGGAAAAATGAATTTTGTAATTCCGAATCCCGAATATTCATTATTCTTAAACTTTAGCAGCCCCAAAATAATGTATAACATGCACAATGCTAAAAAACTGTAAGAAATGTCCAACAAAGTCGACGGTCGCTTCGTGCCTTGAATGAATGAATGAATGAATGAATGAATGAATGAATGAATGAATGAATAGTTTATTTGCATAAAACAAGCGTATATAAAAGATGTTACAATAATTATCACAGTTCGTATCTTGTTTTGCCAAGGCTGGCGTACAAATATTTCATTTTAGACTTTAGTACCTACATATACATTTTCAAATTCTTAATATTACAATTTGCATGTGTTTAAGTATTCATTGACGGAGTAAAAACAATGATCAATTAAATAATTAAATAACATTTTCTTAAATAAATTGAAAGGTAACTGTTTAAATGTATCAGAGAGAATATTAAATATTTTGATAGCCATGCAGTAAGAGTTTTTCCGAGATAGCGCTAAATTAGTTTTTGGTATAGCTAATTTATTTCTGTGTGTCCCTCTTTTGGACTTCGTGAATGTTACATTAAATAGTCCTATGTTTTTTTTTACAAAGATGCACATTTCAAATACATACAGACATGGGAGAGGTAATATACGTTTACATTGGAAAAGTGGTTTACAGTGCTCCAAAAAATCAGCTGCACACAATATTCGGATACATTTTTTTTGGATTCTAAAAATAATTTCAGCTTCTGAAGAATTTCCCCAAAGTATGAGTCCGTATCGTAAAATAGATGCCACGTAACCATGGTACGCAGAAAGAGCCGCTTCTTCTGAAACTACGCTTCGCACACGATGTAAAACATACACAAAACGGTCAAGGCGTACACGTATACTACTAACATGGTTCTTCCAATTACAGAACCTATCTAATGTTATACCTAAAAATTTAGCATATTCAACTTCTTCGATCAATTGATTATCAAGTTTTACATTCAAATTTTTACTTTTGCTTTTACATGTCAAGAATTGAATAAATTTAGTCTTTTGTACATTAATATTTAAGTAGTTTACTTCCAACCAATTCGTAATATCATTCAGTGCGTGATTTATATCGCTCTCGAAATTCATGATGTCATTGCAGTTTATAAGTAAGGTTGTGTCATCAGCGAATAGTATACATTCGTGCCTTGATGCAACTCTAACCTAACCTAACTTATCAAGGTGTGATTGACCTAATTTAGTAATGTACTCCAATCTCACCTAACTTTTGTTTCAAGTAGAATACAATTCAAATGAATTTTCGGAATTCAAATATTCGAAGTTATTATTTTTGAAAAAAAAAAACGAAATTGTCAACATTCGTAAATATAATATTCGGAAAAACGTTTTCGTGATTTTAATAGTCGGTAATATAAATAAAATTCGAGTTTAGAAATTGATATTTCGGCCTTATATTTTTTCAGTATCGTAAATATTCGGAATTATGAAAAACGAAATTAAATAATTCGAGATTTTAGGGTGTTCCCAAGTTTATTATCAATGTTAGATTATGGGATAGATACGTTTCCTATAGTTCTATTCCTTACCATGATTGTCTCGAACTTGGTAGGTTGAAAGAGCTATCTCACGGCTATCCCAGTTTTATAATAGCGTTCGGCCGGCTATCGACATATCACTTAACCTCACGACTGACAGTATACTTGTTTTTCGTGTTTTAGAGAACAACGAAGATTGCCGACAACTTTACTGTAGTGTTTTCAATGTACGACGATGCGCCCCACCAGTCACATAATTATTATAGGTTTGCGTTAATTAGAGTACGGCGGTGTCGTGGATTGATATCATAACAAACATTCATTAATTAAAAGCCAATTTACAGGTGTCGATCTGAACTCGCTGACGTCACAACGTGGCTCGAGTCTTTCCAGCTTGCCGTCCGAGATTTCTTTATCCAAGCCTAAACCTGAACTTAAGCCTAAATCTGCACTTAAGCCTAAAGCTGAACTTAAGTCTAAAGCTGAACTTAAGTCTAAACCTGAACCTATGCCTAAATCTGGACCTAAGCCTAAAGCTGAAACTAAACCTAAACCTGAACCTGAACCCGACAAAAAATGGCTCAAATACATTCTCATCCTGACCGTTATAGGACTTATAGGCATCGGCATCCAACAGTATACCGCCTAGAATGAAGCCTAATGTTCGTTTACTTGTCGAAAGGGGCTATTAACTTATGACGGCAATTGCTGAACTCTCATAGGGCAAACAGATTGCGGCTTACTGTTTGGCTTTAGTCCACGCCCACAGGAAACTGATTTTAAGGATTTTCTGTACAAACTGGTCAATATTTTTTTGGGCATAATCTGAGCGAGCACCCCTTTGGTTCCCAAGGTCACCTGTTTCTAATCTACATGAATGCTTGAAGGATTTATATCACATTTTGATATGATATCTATAGTTTTTTTTAGACGAAGTAAACTGTCGGTTCACGAGTCGTTCTTTCGTCGAAAGTGACCAGAAAATGTCTAAAACGAAACTTGATTAAATAACCTGTTTCAATGCAAGTATTTTAAAACGGCTTTTATTGAAATAAACCTTACATGAAATGTCAGTTTACTTCGTCTAATAAGAAATAAAACTTAACGCTAGAGCATTTACCATTAGCCAACAGTAACCAAACGTAAGGTTACTGTTAGCCAACGTTAAATGCTACTAGGGTAGCGCCATTTGCCCGAAAAAGACAATTCTTTGAACTTTAAGTACGTCATAAAAAATACTAGGCAATTTGTTTTGATATACTTTTCTATTCTTACAATACCTAATAGTTATTTGAAATTGATTCTGCAAATTTTTCAGTTTTTAAAGATTTATTTAATTTATTTGTAAATTTTAATATAATTTGGTGCATGTATCATATTGTGTGTTGAAATTTTAAGTTACTAAAACTAAATTATGCATGAAGTTTGTTTTATGTTACCTATTTCAAGAACTATGTACCTATACCTAAGCTTCTTGGTAAAACCAAATAAATCAAAATGAATATAATCATACATTATTTTGTTACTTACTCACTTTAGATGTGATCCCAATCAATTACTGAACAGAATCAGGGCGATAAAGCATTGCCCGAAATATAAGAATTATGCTACATATTTATATTTATTATCCTCCCATAGGAATTCGAGTATAGAGAATAGGTATTATTCCTAATTTAAGGCGTAGCTATCTGGGCGTTTCTCAGAAAGTTTGTACCCAGGGTGACGGAACCAGGAATAGACGAGGACCAATAATGGACGCTTGATTCTTATTTTACAGAAAAACCCTAGAGTGCTCGCGCTATGAGCATTTTGCTGTGTTGTTTTTTTTCTACACGATGCCTTTTCAAGGTCAAGCATCTCAGTAGCTGCCCCCGCGTCCTCCCCTCCCCTCCTTATTTTGAAAATAACAACAAATTTAATGCGTGGGTGACCGCAGGAGGCAACAATTTGCTGTCGGTGTGTCGCGTTTGGCGGCAAATTGCTCACTGCGCGACTACTCACGCAAGTAAAATCTTTATAATGTAGTCGAAACATTAATAATAATAATAATAAATCATTTATTCACAAGAACATGGGTACATAACATGATGGTACAAGATATAAGGAGTTCCACAATATTCTGCCATTAGACGGCGTGTAAATATCTAGTAATTCAAATAATAATGCCGCTTAACTAATATGTCAAAGAAATAATGTGAATTTTCAATTAAATAAGATGGTATAGCTGTTAGAGTATCACAGAAATATATATATATAATATTATTCGTTTTCATTGGGTTAAAGTACCTTTCGATGTAAATATTTTAATAATATTGATGTTTTGGTTATTTTGATTAAAGATTAGGCCCTTTTTTGTTATTTTTCTTTGGCTTAGATTATTTTGTATCTTTATAGTAAATGTGATATAAACTTTGCATTCAGCCCTGTAAATACAGATTCAATAGTCGAGGTATTTAAATCGTTTAGTTTAAAAAAGACTGAGGATTTGTGGGGCTTATCAGTTAGAGTACTCTTTCATATCATAGATGTAATTGCACTCCATAAGGCATACATTTACAATAATTGCATATGAGGGGATATTTCCAGATCTCATGAAATAAACTAAAGTCATACCTCTTTTTAATTCGGGCGAGATGAGTGTTTTAACGAGCTTCCGTCTCATTTCTATACTACCAGTTTTAAATAAAGTCTGTGAGAAACGAATGCTGAATGATATGTTAGGTCACTTTAACAGAAATAGACTACTTAGCAATAACCAGTTCGGTTTTAACAATTGATGCGGCATCTGTGTTCATTAAATCTAATATCCATTAACTCACCGCCAAGCAGTAGTGTTTGCATTGCTGTATTCGGGTGTGGGGATAAGACAACCGGTGAAATTACTAGCATAGAGGCATTCCATCTTAGTCCTCACGGTTGGCAACGCATTTGAAGTCTTAGGATTGCAGTTTTGAGATTGTAGTCTTGAGATTTCAAATGTCTGTGGGTCTCAGATCCCACTTAACATCAGGTGGCCTGAGTGCTCGCGTGCCTTCTCCTTGCCATAAAGAAATATATATTTAAAATTCTCTTATCACAGTGTTTGTAACAAAACTCCTCCGAAATGGCTTGACTGATTCTTATGATTTTTTGTGTGTATATTCAGTAAGTCAGAGAATAGGACGTTAAGTATATTTCATAAAGTTTGTATGAATATAAAAAACCCCCGGGCGACGCTGGGCGCGGAGAGCTGATATAACAGTTGGGAGAAATCTTGCGATGCCGTAGGAATATTTTGTGATATTTCTAAAACTTTTGATTGCGTCGATCATACGACCCTTATTTTTAAATTAGAGCTTTATGGATTGTCCTATAAAGCGTTAAGTCTTCTTTTCTAAGTGAGAGAACTCAAACAGTTGTTGTAAACAAAACGTAATTTGTTGGAGCTACAGTGATAGTAGGCTCTATTTTAGGTCCTTTTTTTTTGTTGGTTTATATAAATTACTTACCACCAACAGTAGATGAACTTTGTGATATTCTACTTTTTGCTGATGATACTCCACAAATTTTCAAGGTAGATAGAAAATCCGTAGACTACAGTAGGATAAATGCCACTCTAGCTAAAGTACTTAACACGTTCACTGGGGACAAATCTTGAAGAACTTTTAAATGTTGCGGTTGACATCGAATCAGCCCAAACCTAAGCTCTTTTACAGTGCGGTAGAAGCGTTATCGACCTCAAATTTTAGTACTTACTTAGATCCTTCATAACTTTGCCAATATTAGGCTTAGGTTCTTTCTCGTTAAAGAAAAAATACCTAAAGAATTTTTGAGATCTTTTAGGCCTCAAAACGCACTTAATTTTATCTAAGGCCAGTGCCGGGAGTGGCACTTATCGCTAAATTATCGATAAAAAAATCATCATCTCGTCGAGCATCTTTGGTACAATAATATGTCAGAAATCCTTTTAATCAATCTAATGCATGTGTATAAGATTTATTATTTAGAGTTTGAGTCCCTGGTAAGCGCATTTAATTGTGTTATCACGAATATTTGTTCCTGGATTATGGTTGTATATCTATGTAAGTATTTATTTTTCTAGTAATTGTGTATTTGTATATTGTCTACGGGACACGGTTTATGTGGTAGTCTTGCACCGTCATAGGTAATTACAATTTTCATTTTATTATTATTATCGACAACTATGACCGCACTAAAGTCAAGCGTTCGACTTCCGCGTCGCCCGCATCCCCTTCAGTGCGGCTTTGAGGCAACTTTCTTGAGACGTAATAAACCTCAAGCCGCACTGAGTGTTAGTGTGGGTATACCCAGTGCATTTGAGGTCTATTTAGACCTCAAACATTTTTTCTGTACCAACGAGTCCGGGTTTGAAAAACATAAAGAAATGTATTTTTGACTTTATCACACGCCTTGTAAGTGAACGGCGACAGCTCCCCCGCGAGAGAGATAACACGAACTTTATTTCCTCAATTTTAATGTATGGAATGTGCAAGAAAGTTGTATAATGTAAATGGGCCTTTAGGTTCGCTTTACCTAATATTTAAACACCGGATTGACGGGGGCAAAATTGTGCCTGTGCTAGTGATTAATTACATGTCGACAAAGTTTTATTGACATCGTTAAAAAGCAATTTTCAATCACCATAATTAGTGGTCAAATTTAGATATCTTTTAATAATTTGTAAATCTCTTTTATTTATACGACGTCCGTCGATTGGAGGGCTGAATGATTTGTTGGAGGTATGTGAACAGTATGCTTTAGGATACGGTTTAAAGTACAACGAGAAAAAGAGTGAGTTCATGATCTTTACAGGTAAAATACAATTTCCTCATTATATAACCACCACCTCTTTTGAACTGAGTGCCTTTGAAGCGCGTGCCTTATAAGTACCTTGGTCACATTGTGACGGAGGACCTCAAAGACGACATGGTCATAGAGCAAGAGCGCAGGTCGTTGTCTATTCGTGGTAATATGGTAGCACACAGATTTACTCGATGTCCTATTGATGTCAAATTAACGTTGTTTAGGGCGTATTGTCAAAGTTTTATACGAGTAGTCTGTGGGTCAATTTTACACAGAAGTCATATAATGCATTACGTGTGCGGTATAATAACGTGTTCAGGGCCTTGCTGAGGCTTCCCCGCTTCTGCAGCGCGTCTGGTATGTTTGCGGATGCCGGTATCGATGACTTTTACGCAATCATGCGCAAGAAATCCGCGCGAAATAGGCGTATGCGGGGAAGCCGCAACGAGATTCTGCATATGGTAGCGGACAGAATGGACTCTGCTGTCTTGAGCCGCTTCTTGGACTTGTACGTGAGACGTGGGAGCCCATGATGCCAAGCCTTTATCCATTAAGAAAATTATTTAATTGTACAGTCACTACACGGGATTGTTAAGCCACTTGCCACTGTTCATAACTTAGCCATGTAATGCAAATCGAGCATGCTCGTGTGACATCGTCGTGAACGACTGATAACGAATGATGACATGTCTATATTCGTGTAACAGAAAAAGTATTCTGTCTTTGTCATTCGGTATTTCCATCAAATCAGCTTGTCAAAAAGAATCTGACAGAACATCGGTAATTTATTAAATTATTAGACTCGTAAACAACGTTCGGATAAAGTCGTGTTCCGAAAAGTTCCGAGTTTCCCGTCGTCGTATGACCAGTCATGATTTTTCCGCTGCTATCGTTACGTTATAACAATTGTCGCTAGGTTACTGTTTCTAGACCTGTAATTGGTTAGCTTTGGGTGTAATCACTCCATTGTTAGGTTGGCAGGCTTGGTCTTCGGGTTAGCCAACAGTTAAATTGCAAGGAACCTAAATGGCACTTCTCGCCTGTCAAACACACGGCACAATGATGACATTTTATTTTTTTATTTTATACTTATCGCAACTATTCCGTAGTCAAACAAAAAAATATTTTTCAAGATTTTACCACTTATTTTAGTTTCGCCATGTCCGTCCGTCCGTCCGTCCGTCTGCAGCTATTTGCAGTTATCTGGCATGAATATACATATTAGTCACGTCGGTCAAGTGGTGAAATAAATTCTTGAAAAATATTTTTTTGTTTGAATACGGAATAGTTACGATAAAAGAGGTTTACAAATTATTAAAAGATAAAAAGTTGACCATAAATTATGATGATTAAAAATTGCTTTTTAACGACGTCAATAAAACTTAGGCTATAGGTATTTAATTAATTACTTAGGGGAGATGTGTACATAATGATCCCCCTAAGGGAAAATGTTTACTGTGGTTAGAGTTTAAGATTTAAATTGCTAAGGATAGTGAATTATATATCTAGGGAACAGCATACTTATGTTTTATGATTTGTTCGTGTTTTTTTGATTACGTCATGTTTTCTAAAAGTTTACTAAGGGATCATTTTAAACTCATGCATGTATAAAATGATCCCCTGGATACCGTGATATTTAACATTAAATAAAAAAACATCCAGGCGTTTACTTTAATCATACGATTGCTCAAGACTACGACAATATGTAAGCGTTTGTTACACATACAATTTTAAGTCGTGAGCGACAAGGAGATAATTTTTTAAGTTAAATAATATTAAACTTTAAATAATTGTACAATTGTACATAACAAACAAAATTAAACTTTAAATAATTGTAAAAAAACGATTTAAAGTGATTTTTTGATTCTAAGCTCGCGGCAGGCTCTGCAAAAACTAAAAATATTTATTTTATGTTAAGGAGAAGGCAAACGAGCACACATGCCACCTGTGGCCCGTTTCACGAAGCTACAAGTTTTTGTTTTTAAATCTTTATTTAAGTGCTTGGTGGCTGAAGCGACGATGCCGCACCATTAAAAGAACAAGTACATTATGTTTTCTTAAAACTAATTAGGTAGGTACTTCTATTAACAAGTCCCATATGCACCAATTTGAACAATGCTCTTGCATTGTCCGACAACGGGAAAGCCAGAGCACTGTTGCAGCCACCGACATCGCAGAATATATTAGAGTTATATGACAATTGTCTCCTAAGCGACTCGTTTCGGACACATTCCATTATAATATGATAAACGTCTTCTGGCATATTACAATCAGCACAATTAGGGTTTACAAATTACTAATACTTCTATCATAGTCGTCAAATCTCATTACCAGTCGTGTCCCAAATCCCAAATTTGAACAGTGTATGTTAAAAATAATACATTTTTATGCTGAAGATCGTATGTTTATGCAGCTATTTGTTTAATATAATAGGCTTAGTGGTTTTATTAATCCTTATAATTCAACGGCTTAAAGAACACTTTCAAGTTATTTGTTATTGCTTAGAAAAATGTCCCAGAGCCTGACACTCATTACCGTTCGTTATAATAACGTGGCAAAAAAATATATTCCGCGTCTTTTTTAAATTGCTCTACGATCAAGGCGCAGATGGATCCAGTTCCCGTTGGCGACTGGGACCCGCAGGAGTTTTAGTTACTTCGCGCTGGAATACATCGCTAATCACCGGTCGGCAATCGTTCTGGTCAGATTTCTCCACACAATTCGAGGTTCTAAAGTTATGTTTTTTGGGATATTTATAAAAGTAACATGCTAAAATATGTACAAATGGGTCGCTTTTGCATTGATATGCGTGTAATGTGTTAAAACTTTTTTCACTATCTACAACGTTGACAAATTTAGTAATATCTCATTCTCATCACCATTTTCATAATTACCGTTTTTTACCATTTCATTTTGACGAACGGTAGTGAGAATGTTGAAATGGTAATGAGAATCAGTACAATATTATTTACTATTTAATGGAAAAAAACATGAAATAATTAATAAATAAATTCATCAACAATACTGGATCGTATAATCGTTATCCTAATTACCATTCCTTTGAAATTCCCTTTACAAAATTGATAAAGATAAAGATAAGATAAAGATATTCAGAAAGTAGGCCGCACGGGCACTTTTACACGTCAAGATCTACCAGCGCTTCCCAAGAGGAGACCACTGCTGAAAAGAAACGCCGCAAGAAACTCAGCAGTCAGTCATTTTTTAAACTTATTACAATGGTTACTACTTAGTGTAGCATTATATAAAGCAATAAATATTAAATTACTTATAAAATAACTTTCTATAAAGCAATAAATATTAAATTACTTATAAAAATAACAGTTCAGCAGGAAAACATGCCAAAAATCTTACGAGAGAGACAGAGGGAGAAAAGGAAAAAAAAACACCTATTTATGTTTATATAAGACGGTACAAGACGACCACATAAAAGTTTCGATATGTTTTCCTACATCAACGGTGTCCTCTAGACAAGATAAAGCTTATGCATTTGAATAAATTATTATTGACTAAGTTTCGGGTTTAGGCCATGCATTTTTGTCTGTTAGATAATCCTCGACCCTATAATACGCTTTAGACATTAACGACTTTTTCAAGTAATTTTTAAGTGCTGGAAAGGGTTACTTTAAAACTACGCTACTTAACTGTTCTATTCAGCTAATGTTGTGTATTATAGCAATATAGAACATTTGATTCCCGTTCGTTCGATACCCTACACATGTATATAGGGTTCATAGAATCGAATTTTTCGCAATTTTCAAAATACAGCGGCCGCCATTTTGAAGACGTCATATCTCCGGATCCCGGTACTTTACAGGTAGGGTCCCGACGGTTCTTTAGATAAAATAACATGTTTAACAATATACTAAAATTTGGTGCTGGTATCACAAAGTGAAGTACATATTTTTGCCCTAACAGAACCCACTATCGCTACGAAGCGGAAAAACGCTGATTTAGGCTAATTTAAGCTGAAATGAAGAAGAAGAGGCTTTTATTTTAATTATTTAATTATTTTACACATATTTATTACACTACAAGTTACATTTTATTCAAACTCCGAGCCATATTGCTTAAGTAGAGTATACCAACGTTACAAGCACATCCGCATAATACTACCAACATGTAACATAAAATATAATTGTTGCTATTCTCAAAAGAGCTTAGTTACGTGGCGGCGATTGTGATAAGAGGTATTCTAGGCGGTAAAAACGATATCGTAGTTTGCCTGTTATGGTATTGGTATGACGTCAGCCGCCATTACTGTAAAGAAAATAAGAGCTATCAAAACGTTGACAATACGATAACAGATGAATGATATACCATATTGTTTTTACCAAGTTTTACCGTGTTGAATAGAGGCGCTGATATCGGGGTTTTTTATTTCATAATTTGTTCCGGCCCTGATCAAACGACCAAGCCCCGCTGAGTAGCTTGGTAGAATTATTTCCGGCTATTCCCAGTTGACAGCGCCCTTTGGTCCACACTGCGGACTACTGGTTGGTTTAGACGGGCAATAAAAAATAAATGTTTTAAAAAACAAAAAACCGCCATCAAAAACGCGTTTGCGTTAATAATTTGTTCCGGCCCTGATCAAACGACCAAGCCCCGCTGAGTAGCTTGGTAGAATTATTTCCGGCTATTCCCAGTTGACAGCGCCCTTTGGTCCACACTGCGGACTACTGGTTGGTTTAGACGGGCAATAAAAAATAAATAAAACATTTATTTTATTTTATACTTTTTAGTGATCATAATACGCTGTAACGTAGTCCCACTTCTTAGTTGAAATGAAACTTTAACTTATATCAAGCGCGCCGCAAGCAACGCCGCGGGAAAGTCATAGTCATATTTGAACAAGTAAATATTTTCGTTGTAGTCGCTCAACTATCTTAACCGAGATATCTTATCGCCACCCTTGAAATCGGTACCGTTAAGGAGTTCCGGTGACCATCTGTGGTCTTCATCATCAGATCAGTTCCACTTCACCAAATGATACTTTCTGAATGCAAATGCTGGACTTGTTACTAAAAATACTAAAATCACTATATGTTTGCCTACAATATTTGAGGAGTTCCCTCAATTCCTCACGGATCCTCTCATCAGATTCAGATTTGGTGACAATGGGACCACCTCGAAAGTATACTCCATCAAACCAAAAAAAAAAATTGAAGTCGGGCGACAATTGACGGAGTAATCGGTGAACATACATAAAAAAAAAATACATACAGTGGAACGTATAACCTCCTCCTTTTTTGAAGTCGGTTAAAAATGGCGGAAGTTGATTGCTATCTTACTCTAACTTTCGAAGTTAGAAAAAGAAAGCAAAATTGTGCTTCTTGCTCTAGAACTGAAGTTAAAGTAAGACAGCAATCAACTTAGCTAGTCTACATACATACATACATTAAATCACGCCTGTTTCCCAGAGGGGTAGGCAGAGACCACTTCTTTCCACCTGCTACGATCTTGACAAATCTCTTTCGCTTCTTCCACATTCATACATCGAGTCATGCATGCACGTCGGTTTCGGGTACTTAAGATACGGCCCTTTTCCAGTATTTCTCCGATTTGATTCGAAAAAGTACGCCTAGGTCGGCCCCTTCCGACCCTCCCACTCACTTTTGCTCTGTATATCTCTTTCGTCAATCTTCTTTCATCCATCCTTTCCAAATGACCGAACCATTGAAGCATGCCCTTTTCAATCTTAGTCACTACGTCTTCTTTTAGTCCACATTTCTCTCTGACCTTTTCATTCCTTACTCTATCAATCAGTTTCACACCACACATACTACGCAAAGAGCGCATTTCAACTGCGTTTATACGACTTTCATGCTTGTCCTGCCACACCCAACATTCACTACCATACATCAGAGTAGGGATCAACACTCCATTGTGAACAGCCAGTCGCGCTTTTTGTGAAACGCCCCTTCCGCTCACAAAGGAGTACAGGGCCCCATTAATTTGGTTTCTAGCATTCACCCTCCTCTCGACATCCTTCTCACACTTACCATCTCTTGTAAACATACTTCCCAGGTACACAAATTCATTCACTTGCTCTACTAATTCACCATTTACATTTATCACGCACTCAGTCATCTCCTCGTCCTTCTCTATCACCATGACCTTGGTCTTGGCAACATTTCATTAGCTAGTCTAATTCACGCTTTACGGTTCCACTCGTACTATCGGGGGCCCCTATGCTTCGTGTATGGGATGGCCCTGTGATGGCTGATTCTGTTGAATTTTTCAATCGTGAAATGCGGTTGTTTCATATATAAGCTTTCTTTCGAGTAAAAATGAAAAAGCTAGCGGTTATCTTTTTTGGATTTACTGTCATTCGTTCACGTGAAATAACCATTCTGAAGTTGGGTCAAAGTGAATTTAGTCAAAATGTAATTGTGCTGAAAAGTATTTATAACCAAATTTATTGTCGTTGTAAATTAATTAAGGCATTTTTCTAATTTGACAAATAATTTAAAGTGGACTTTTTTCCATTTGTACGTTATGACAGTAAATCCTTTTTGGGAGTAAACTAACTGACTTTTATTTATAAATATTCACGGTATGTTTCTCTGTTGGCCACACTTTCTCCTAGCAGTAATCAGTCAAGTAAAAAGTTCTTTGACTAATGACAGGACAAAATGATTGACAAATCTAACCACAAAAATATTGTACACAAAAATCTACAACGATGAAAGGGAAGAAGATGAAAAAACTACAATGAAACTAAAATGAAACTAAAAAAAATACCTGAACATGGGCAGAAAGGATACGGATGAAGTTGACTGCAGCTGTGACGATAGATGTGAATGTCCTCGAGAAGAAAAATCAAGAATCAGATTAAAATCTACCGAGGAAATTCCAGTAAAATGCAAATGTCGAGTATATCATCCGCCCAAAAAAAAACCAAAATCTATAAAGCATTACTGCGGAATCGGTAATACTACAATTTCTTTTAAATTGACGACATATCAATCGTAACATACAAACGGGATCCCTTCGACTCCCATAATTTTATTGTTTCGATTTTCGAAAAGCATAAATTGGTATCCATATTATTTATAGTCATAATAATCAATAGCCATAATCGTAGTTAGGTATAACTCGAAATAAATATAATGATTAAGTTATACATATAATGTTACATATCATACAAGACAAAAGTCATAAAATTGATCACCATACTAACAAGAGGCATACCGTTTATTTTTCATAAATATTTTATTCTCTAATGTTTTAAAGGACTAATTTTAAAATTCAGAAATAATACTCCGGTGTAATAATAATACGCCGGTGTTTTGTTTAATACGAATAATAAACAAAACACCGGCTTACAACTAATGTAACAGTTTGGGGTGACATCGTTATCAGAGGGTTTTGACCCTGCAGAATACGGATCTGCCTGTCGCCATTCCGAAATATGAACCGGAAGTATGCTATACCGGAAAAGGTGCAGCCCATACAAAAAATTTCGTCGTACATTTTGTTCGTCGTATAAATCGTTGATAATGTTCCGGTATCCTAAAAAAGGTCCGATTGTTATGGTTTTTTAATATGTTGTAAAGGACAATATATCCATAGTAAACCAATTTTTTCGCCCTCCAGCTTTATTTATTTCTCCGCCATCTTGCAAAATCTGTCACTTCTTTCTGTTTCTTGCCGATACTGTCGTTGAAGTTCATTCTAGTGCTAATCAAAAAATATCCAGGACCCGTAGGGACAAAGATATGGAATCGTCTATGGCTATAGGCAAAAAACAGAAAAAAGTGACAGTTTTTCCAAGATGGCGGAAAAAGAAATAGAGCTGGAGGGACGAAAAATTTGTATTATTATGACTATACAACCTTACAACTTATCAAAAAACATAATAATCGGACCTTTTTTAGGGTACCGGAACAACGATTTACAAAATGTACGACGAAATTTTTTGTATGGGCTGCACCTTTTCCAGTATAGCATACTTCCGGCTCAAATTTCGGAATGGCGACAGGCTGATCCGTATTTTACAGGATCAAAACCCTCGGATAACGTTTTCACCCCATGTGTTACATGATTTGCCGCTTGCAATGGTTTAGAGACGCGTTTTTCAGTTTTGGGCCTAGTCTAATAGGTTAATAGCTTCCTGGTGTGTTATTCTCTCAAAAAACGGCGGCCGGTCGGACGGACGAGCGAATAAAAGCGGCGAGTTTAAGTAGTCCCGTCCGACCGAACAAAACCCATTTTAGCGCGTGCATTGTCAATTAGGGAGCCTTATACGTTCGAGAAGTCATGCTGCCAAATTGAATACACGCGCTAAAATGTGCTTCGTTCGCTCTGTCGGGACTACTTAAACTCGCCGCTTGGACTTTCACTCGAGCGAACGATCACCTTTGCTTGTTGAGAGAATCACAACCCTGGCATGATGAGGCAGTATCAACACCTACAAGATTTAAGGAGAGAGCCAAGCATTTTTTCTGCGGTCAAAGTTAAGTAAATGATGAGTTGTCCATTCGTCTATAAAGTGTGAATTTGGCCGCCCCCTGAGCTTGCCGCCCGGGGCATAGGCCCCGGTTAGCCCCCCCCCTAGATCCGGGGCTGGCAGAGACCTCTTCTTTCCACCTGCTACGATCCTGACAAATCTCTTTCGCTTCTTCCACATTCATACATCGAGTCATGCATGCACGTCGGTTTCGTGTACTAACTTAAGATCGGCCCTTTTCCAGTATTTCTCCGATTTGATTCGAAACATTAATCAAATCAAATCAAATCAAATCAAAATATTTATTTGTTAAATGTGGGTAGGTGTACAAAGTAGGTCTTAAATAATAAAATAGCTTCATCCACTTTCTACCTGTTAATAGGCGTACAAATTATAGGTCAAGTAATAGAAAATAGAATACATCCGTTACCTAATAAATAAAAAAAGTCAACTTGCCTTATATTACGGATATTAATTACAAACATAGATTAAATTCAATTAGGTTACGTCATGCTAAATAAATGATAATTTAAGTCATCAGTATACCATATTATACAATTAAGTTATATTTTATTAAATGGACTAAAAATTAATTGCGTTGGAAGTGCTCAGAGACACGATAATACATTTTGTTTATGCACCATTGGAAAAGCTTGGATTTAAAGGTAGGCATGTCAAGTTGTTTTAATTCTAATGGTAAGTAATTGTAGATTTTAACACACATGAATATAATATTCTTATTTAACTAAGGCCGGCGTTGTTCCTGGGTAATGTAAATTCAACCCATGTCGAGTATTGTGCATGGACGTAGATACAATCGTAGTGAACAGATTGGGGTTATTTTTTACAAAAAGACAAACTTCAAAAATGTACATTGACGGTAATGTAAGTATTTTAAAGTTGCTAAATAAAGGCCGACAGGAATTAGTTTGCAAAGTGCCATTAATCGACCGAAGACATTTTTTCTGCATCCTAAACACTTTCTCAGCGTTTGTACTATTCCCCCAATGAATCAGCCCATACCTCATATTCGACATGACATATGCGTGGAACGCTATTAGACCTGTTTCCTGAGTAGTAATATTTGTTAATCGTCTTAGTGCAAAAACATACCTGCTTAACTTATTTAATAGAATGTCCACATGATCTTTCCAATTATTGTGACAGTCCATTGTTATTCCAAGAAACCGAATTGAACTAACTCTCTGTACTTCATATCCATTACATTTTATGTTAGTATTCATAGGTTTACCTTGTGGCGCATAAAACTCGATAAATTTCGTTTTCTCTAGATTTACTTTTAGGTTGTTCTCGCTCAGCCAAATTGTGATATCATTAAGTATCTTATTTACTTCTGATTCATATGTCAGACGATTGGTACACTTTACAACTAGGGAACAATCATCGGCAAAAAGAACAATTTTATGTTTAGTTATGCGAGGTAAATCATTAATGTATACTAGAAACAATAACGGCCCTAGTATACTAGTATGCTTGGGACTGAATTGTTTGTATTACAATTATTATTGACCGTGGAGACTATATACATCTCCTTTGTATGCTTATTATTTTAATTTGACATCTGGAGACTCTTTACATCTCCATAATTGACCGTGGAGACTTTCTACATCTCCTATGGATGTTTATTTCTTAAATTTAATTTTAATTTGACATTTGGAGACTCTTTACATCTCCATAATTGTATTATTGACCGTGGAGACTTTCTACATCTCCTTACCTATGTCTATTTTTAATTTTTATCTGAAATTTGGAGACTTTACATTTCCAATTTAAATTGAATATACTTTAATTCTCATAATTGCTCCTGGGACCTGTACATCCCTGTGACATTTAAATTAGTTAGCTTAAGTTTATCATAGTAATAAGTTACTCATATAAAAAAAAAGACTTCCTGTTGAGTTTCTTGCGGCGTTTCTTCTCAACAGAGTCCCTTGGAAGCGCTGGTAGACTCAGACATGTAAAAGTGCCTACAGGGCCTACTTACAGAATAAATGAATTTGAATTTGAATTTGAATTTATACTGCCTTGCGGTACTCCATACCTAACCGAGCCATATTGTGACCTAGATGCTATAAGAGTCTTAGTATTTTCACAGAAGCTCGTTACTTCTGTGCACTGTTCCCTGTTGTAGAGGTATGATTTTAACCATTGATAAGCATTACCTCTTTAATATGTCTCGGACTATCATACATTAGGATTATTAATTTAAGGCGTTCTTAATTTAAGCGGACCGGAAAACCCCTTCATTTGATTAACCCTATCGATAGGCTAACCCTATCAGTTAGTTACCCTATCGATGTGGTTACCCTTTGATTGAGTTACCCTAACGTTAGGACGAACCCCTTTGAATTAGTTAACCTCATCCTTAAAGTTTACCAAGTTCATTAGGGTCTCGCTTAAGCGGCTACTACCTGCCCCGCTACACTATCAATTGTTAGGTAATGTAATAATAAGTCGAAACTCCTGCGCATAGAGATTAAACCAGCTTGAAACCGTTCGATTAAGTTTGAAAAGGGTAACGGACGATGCGGTATTGGGATAGGGTTAGCGCTTAGTCGAATTAACTGTACTTATCGTTAGGTTGCCCTTTCATTGAACTAAGTCGACGATAGGCTTAGCGCATTCTTGGGATTTGTAAAAACAATTCTATCAAATACCATATCGAAAGCCCCTTTCGCGCTAAGCGGTTCCGGTCCTTGGTTCTGATACGAAACCCAAAAAATATGTCGTACTACTCGTAAGCAGACCAAATGTGCTCTGCTTTGAGTGGCATCATATTGGTGCGTAGACTAGGTTTATGTGTTATTACCAGAGATCGGAATAGGTAGAGCTAATTTGCCTAAACTTGACGCATATTCACTCATGCGTGAGAGAGATGGGAATACATTATTGAATGAACATGCATCAAGTTTAGGCAAATTAGCTCTACCTATTCCGATCTCTGGTTATTACATATAACTATAAACTAACTATGTAATAAAACCTTGAAACCTTTCATCTAATCATCAGATTTATTTGAAGCGCTGCATACAAACAATCTGATGTCAATACAATAATATGGTACCATCCAGTTAGCATGATGATGGAGACGGAACGTGGTCATATCAACTACTAAACGGCTCATACTAGCTAGTTAGATCTGTTGAGTTTGAACTGATTTCACTGGTCCTTTGTTAGTAAGTCACACTTCATAATCTCGAAATATTTTTTTCGCCGAAATTGATAAACACTGCAATTCCAATTTTGAAATCTGCGAATCATCACTATTCCGAATTTTAGTTTCACGAAGCATCACAATCACAATTTTTTCAAATTCCAAATATTTCTTTCTGACTTATTAAAAACCGGAATAATATTTTTTCGAATATCACAATCCCGACAAAACGGAAAAATGAATTTTGTAATTCCGAATAGTCTATTCCGAATCCCGAATATTCATTATTCTGAAATTTTAGCAGCCCGAAATTCTCTAAGATTTTTTATTTCAAAAAAGCGCATGTTTATTATGCACAATGCTCAAAAACTGTAAGAAATCTCCAACAAAGTTGACGGTCGCTTCGCGCCTTGATGCAACTCTAACCTAACCTAACTTATCAAGCCGAGATTGACCTAATTTAGTAACGTGCTCCATCTCACCTAACTTTTGTTTCAAGTAGAATACAATTCAAGATTTCAAGTGGTTGGTTTCATAACTCCGAATTTAACATTCTGTTGTGAATTTTCGGAATTCAAATCTTCAGAATTATAATTTTCTTAAAAAAAATCGGAATTATCATCATTCGTAAATATAATATTCGGAAAAATTCGTGATTTTAATAGTCGGTTATATAAAATTTTAGTTTTGATAATTCGGCCTTTATTTTTTGGTATTGTAAAAATTCGTAATTATGAAATTCGGTATTTTCAAATTCGGAATTAACTAATTCTAGATTTTAGGGTGTTCCCAAGTGTTCAGCCACGAGCTGGATGGATAAAATCAAACTCAAAAAATATGTTTCATTATGATGATGATGATGATGATGAGTGGGGACGCCGCCGAGGCAGGCGGGCGGTCGAGTGGCTCTCCATTCATTCCGCCCTGTTCCCCTTGATCCAGTCTCAGGTTACTGGCTCTGCGGCGCTCCCATCCAGCACTGATCCCATCTTCTTGTTTTCCTACAGAACAATAGTGCGTCCTGAAGGTTAATGCTTTTAAGTGTCTCTGCTGTCAGTGCGTCCTCCCCGAATGTGCGATATCTCAGTGACGAGTACATCACACACTCGGCCAGAACGTGTTCACTAGTTTCCTCTTTGCCACAATGTGGGCATCGAGGATCCTGTTTGGCTCCTATTACCGTCAAATGTCTGTTGAGTGGACAGCGTCCAGTCAAGATCCCTGTCAGTATACTTAGATTGTACTTACCAAGGTTTAGTAGATACCTTGTTCTGTTCCTATTTACCCTTCCTATCATGAGTTTGGATTGTCTGCACCCTTGTGTTGTCATCCACGCCTCATTTGTCTTGGTCTCTATTCTTCTGGCGATGACTCCTTTCGTTACCGTTGCAGATATCGGAAGTGCTGGTTCCGGGCCCAGATATTGTCGGTCCGCCCCTGCTCTGGCCAGCTCATCTGCCTTCTCGTTTCCTATTGCTCCACTGTGTCCTGGTACCCAAGCCAGTGTCACTTTGGATGCTATGCCTAGATAATTCAGTTCATCTCTGCATTCCTGCACCAGGGAGGATTTGATTACTGGATTATCTAACGCTTTTAGTGCTGCTTGGCTGTCTGAGTAGATTATAACGTGGCTCCCCGTTATATTACTTCTTTCCTTGAGTCTCTGTGCACACTTCATGATGGCATACACTTCTGCCTGGAATACACTGGTGAAGCCTCCTAGTGGTATCGTTGTGTGCTCATTCGCTTCTTGGTAATAAATGCCTGCCCCCGCTCTTTTTGTTGAGGACTTCCATGAACCGTCCGTGAAGCATGTCACTCTGGGTTCCGGTATCTCTGTCTCCCAACTATCTCTCTCTCCTATATGGATTCTATATTTCTTGTCGAAAATCTTCCTTTTCTTTATTAGGTCGTTGTTAATCATGAGCATATTCATGCCCACCATTGACTCCCTTTGTATGCTTGCGTGTCTCTTGTCCATCTCGGATCCGATCCACTCTCTGCTCATTTTTATTCTATACCACTGTTCTGTGGCTCTCTTCTCCACTTCGAGGTGTACAGGGTTCAGTCCTAGCATTATCTCCAGGGCTTGTGTGGGAGCTGTCCTCATTGCCCCGGTTGTCATTAGGCATGCTAGTCTCTGGACCTTCGTCAGCTCCTTGTCTATGTCTTTTATTTTCGCTCTGTGCCACCACACTATGGCTCCATACAGCAGTCTGGGTAAGACCACTGCTTTGTAGATCCATTGTGTTATCAGTGGTTTTAGACCCCATCTTCTTCCTATGGCTTTCCTGCATTGCCATAGGGCTATTATGGCTTTTCTGCATTGCTTCTTTACATGTGTCTTGTATAGCAGTTTGCTGTCTAGTACTACACCCAGGTATTTTATTTCCTTGAGTGTTTCTATCTCTTCACCTTTGATTTTGATGGGTGTCAGAGTCGGCAGCTTCCTTTTATTGGTGAAGAGTACTATTTTCGTCTTGGTCGGGTTCAGGTCTAGCCCTCTGCTTTGACACCAGTTTAGTACCTGCTTTATCCCTCTAATCATGACTTCTCTCATTACGCTGAGGGTTTTACCCCTTACTAGGAGTACCCCATCATCCGAGTACGCTTGCATATGTATACCCCCTCTGTTTGTTTCTCTAATGAGCGAGTCTAGTAGGAGACACCACAGGAGTGGTGAGAGACAGCCCCCTTGCGGGAAGCCCCTGCTCGTCTTTATCCTTATCGAGTCTCCCCCTAGTTGTGCCGTGATCGCTCTTCCTGTTAACATGGCCATTATCCACTTTCTAACTGCTGGATCTATGTCGTCTCTCCCTAAGCATTTCTCTATTGCAGCAAAGGTAGCTCTATCGAATGCGCCCTCCACATCGAAGAAGCAGCCTAATGCCAGCTCTTTATCTTCTATTGCTCTTTCTATTCTTGTGGTCAGGTTGTGAAGGGCTGTTTCTGTTGATTTCCCTTCTATGTAAGCGTGCTGATGCCCGTGCAGGGGCAATCTGCCTACTTGCATGCTTGTCCTTATCTGCACATCTATGATCTTCTCCAGTGCCTTCAGTGCAAGTGATGAAAGACTGATGCTTCTGAACGATTTTGCGTCTTTGTAGTTTTTCTTTCCTGGTTTAGGTAGGAATATTACCTTTACCTCATTCCAGATGGTCGGGATGTGACCTAGTTCCAGACTCTTTTCGTAGATTTCTTTTAGGCTATTCCAGATGTGTTTCAGTCCCTTTTGTAGTAGTATGGGTATCACTCCATCTGGGCCTGCCGCTTTGTAGGGGGCGAAGGAGTTTATGGCCCATTCCCCTACGTCTTTGCTGATTCTTAGGTTTCGTGCTTCACCTGCTCCTATTGTCTCATTGCTGTTATCCTTTGCAGTCTCATGTATGCAGTATTCCCTGCAGTCGGGGAAATGTATGCTTACCATGTGCTGCAGTACTTTTTTGGGGTCTGTTAGTTCGTTCGAGCCTACCATTAGGCCACCTAATTGGCAGGATCTCTCGTTCGCCAGTACCCTTACTATTCTTGCCGCCTCTGAGTAGCGTTGTATCTCTCCCGTAAAGGTCCTCCATCCTTGTGCTCTTAGTCTCTCTCTTTTATTAGTATATTTGTTCCTAATAACCCTATATTCGTTCCAGCCTTGATCGTTGCCCTTTTTTAGAGCTAGTCTTAACGCCTTACGAGTTCTTTTCCGTAGTTTCTGTATCTCTTTATTCCACCATGGCTGTCCTTTATCTCCGTTGCACGTTCTTTCTGGACACGCTGTCTGGTAGGCTCTCGATATGGCTCTGTTCAGATCCTCAGCGGCCCTGTCCAGTTCCTTGCTAGTTCTTGGGCTTCTGTGGCTCGGTGTCCACTCACTTAGTATGCTGTTATATTTCTCCCAGTCTGTTTTCCTTGGGTTTCTAATTTTTGTTCTTTCCGTGTAGTAGTCCAGGCCATACAGTAGTCTCCTGTGGTCCGACATGCTGTCTTCCTGGTCTACTCTCCAGTCTTTCACATGTTTGCCTATCTCCCCTGAGGTTATCGTTATATCTAATACCTCCTCTCTTGCCCTGGTTACAAAGGTTGGGGTTGTACCTGTGTTGTGTATATCCAGGTCATTACTTACAATGAATTCTAGAAGTGCTTCCCCCTTCTTGTTGGTGTCGCTGCTTCCCCACACCTCATGGTGTGAGTTCGCATCGCAACCCACAAGAATGGGTGTTCTCTTACCTTTGTATTTGCTGACCGCTTCCTCCAGTTCTCTGGTTGGCGCGTTGCTTTCACCTGGTATGTAGCAAGATGCCAACGCTACCTTAACTCCCTCTCCGTTCCTTGTCACGAGGCTGAATTCTACCACCACTAGGTCTCTGAAACATATGGTCATTAGGCATCCCATATTTCTTAGGTCTCTACTTGCGTATATGCATGCCCTAGGAGGCAGCTCACCATTTCTTTCGAAGTGGAGATCGCCCCCCAGGCTACCCAGTCCTGTTACCTGGTTTTTCCATGCGTACGGCTCTTGCATCAGGACAATGTCAATCTTTCCCCTCACTATGTATTGGCACAGTTCGGACATTGCATCCTTGCAGTGCTGGAGGTTTACTTGACATATTCTTATTTTTTTGTATCTGTTTGTGTTGCTGTGTTGTGTGTGTTGCTTGTCTGTGTTGTCCATTGCTGGTTGTGTATTTGTGCAGTGTAAGCCGCCTCTCGACTTCCTAGTCCGAGGAGCCCCCTTCGGTTACCATCTGTGGTGGATGGTCACCGACCTGGGCTGCCTCAGCCTGGTTCCCGGGCTGCAGCACTGAGCCACCGCAGCTGCACTTGCAGCTGCAGTTCTCCTTCCCTACCGGGGTCTCTGCCGCCTCTTTCACTCTGTGAGGGGGGGACCTCGCCAGCCGCGCCCGGATGCGTGTGGCTTGGAAGAACAGCCATTGGCTGGCCTCCTCACCCCAAGCATCCTCTACGCTCTTAGGCACCGAGTAGCAAACCCGTATGCCCGTGACGAGATCCTCCCTGCTCACCTGCATCCACTCCTGGAGTTTCAGCTCCCCTTCCCTGTCCCAGTTTTGGGCTCTCAGGTAGAGGAGCGGATCCTCCTTCAATTCATCCGGCGGGCCCGGGATCCAAATGTTGACCCTCGTGCTGTTAAGCATTCGGGCCAGCAATTTGTGCCCCTTTGGCTCACCCAGGTCCTTCCCGAGAAGCCACTCCCTCGCTTCTGCCGTGGATGGTGTCACAAGGAAGAATCCTTCTGACACCAGCCCCGACATTGCAAATTGAAGCGGCTTCCCACGGATGCCCTGCTCTTTTATGGCCTCCGTAATGAACCGGCTAACAATTCTCCTGACTTCGGTTCCTAGCGACTCATCCAGCGGTACACCATCCGCGCGGCTGATCGCCACTGCGAACTCCCGTGCTTCCCTTGCGGTCGCACGGTTGCTCGTCAGCGATTCGCCGCGGTTCGGTCGCTTCGCTGGAGGCCGTATCGAGGTACCTTCGTCCGGGTCTGTTGCCTGCCGTTTCACTTTCGGCGGCCTCTCCCGCGGCTGGGGCCTCCCCTTCGCCAGGCTGTGGCTAGGGTTTTCTCCCGCCGCCTTCTCCCTCATTCTTTCTTTTCTGCGGGCCAGCCTCGCTCTCTTCTTCTCTGCCTTGGTGGACTGTCTGGTGAAGCCGTCGCCCTCCGTCGGGGTTGCCGCCGTGGCGGTTTCCTCCTTCGAAGTCTGCGGCGGGTTCAGCAGATGTTCCTCATCTTCCAAGGACAGATTCCCTAGTTCTATACTCCACGGCATCGGCGGGGGTCCCCCTTGCACCGTCTTGTTGGTGCTCGGCCTTCCTCCCACTTCTGCCCCACCTTCTACTCTCTTCTCCTTATCTTTCTCCTCTCCCGACATCCGTGGGGGTCCCCCTTGCACCGTCTTGTTGGTGCTCGGCCTTCCTCCCACTTCTGCCCCCCTCTCTACCTCCTTTCTCCCGGACTCTTCATCAATAGTTATGTGGTGCTCCATAATAACATATTGTCTACATTTCGTCCAACTCGCTCCCCACCCACCACGGAGCCCCCACTGGGGATGCTATGACGCACCAGGGATACGAGTTGGATATAGGTTTCCAGGGTGAACTGCTGAGTGAGTCCGCACGATGTCAAGCCCTCCGTCACCACTACGGCGACTCGGGGCCGTACTCCGCCGACTACCAGCCTCATCACCCCAGAACCCTCGCCCATGTTTCATTATGATATTAATTCTTAAACTTGTGAGAGTTGGAATTGGATAATGTTTTACTGAAAATTTTGTTTTACATTTTGTTTTTTATTACTTTTTTAAATCTACTGGTGTTGCCATCTGTTGAGAGTTTAGGACAATACAAATAAGCGAATAAAACGCCGAACACCAAGTTTATTATCAATGTTAGATTTAAAAAATAAAACCTCGTCGAGAACATAGCGATACACTGTGTGGCTCATAGTCGAACTTCAAATTGTAATACCCTCTATCGAATTTCATAATAAGGGTTATGCATACTCAAGTTTTCATCAAACAAACATTGCCGTCCCAGTTGGTCGAATTTATTTTATTAAAACAATGGAGAGAGCCGTGTTCTGTGGTGTTGTGCTGCCGTGTAAACCTGACAAGTTCCAGGAAACGAAAGTGGCAGATACGTTTCCTATAGTTTTATCCCTTGCCATGTCTCGAACTTGGTAGGTTTAAAGAGCTATGTCACGGCTATCCCAGTTTTTTAATAGCGTTCGGCTTGCTACCGACATATCACTTGCACTCGCGACTGGCAGTATACTTGTTTCTCGTGTTTCATAGAACAACGAACATTGCCGACAACTTTACTGTAGTGTTTTCAATGTACGACGACGCGCCCCACCAGTAACATAGAGATTGTAGGGTTGCGTTAATTAGAGTACGGCGGTATCGTCGATTGATATCATTATCAGTCCCGCTCGGTGCGTCGTAGAGTGCGAACGTGACAATGTGTGAACTCGGAGCGGGGAGGTCAACGACCTCTAATATGTTAAAGTGCGTGAACTGTAATCTAGTTATAAACGAAGTACTATCGTTTATTCAAAACAAGTGCGATGTCATGGACGAGAACAGTTTCATTCGTCTGTGTGCTACGGCCTTTAAACCGGAGGAGATAAGTGCAGCAAAAAATCTTCTGTTTGAATCAGTTAAAACAAAAAGAAGAAATGTGAACCGAAAAAGGGAAGGTAAAATACAGCGTGAATTGGAGGACATAATATTGATGATACAAGAAATAGACCCGGAAGACTTGCCCATCTTTGTTGCTCGTGACCTTCAAAAACTACCCCCTGTCACCTTTGACCACCTGGACGCGACAAGGCTGTTGAAAGATCTAATCGCAATGAAAAACGAGATTGAGAATATTAAAGATGGTTATGTTCCTATAAATCAGTTTTTACAACTTAAAAATGAAGTCACTAATTTGCAAAACGCGTCGGTAGTTAACAATTTTCAAGGTGATAACTTTGTTAATGGGAAACGTGGTGCAAATAATGCTTTGGACAGCTACGAGTATAATTATGATAGTGGTCCTGTTGGGTTGTTACATATAACAAGAGGGTTATCGACCCACGATAGTGAAAACGTTGATTCCACCTTAGCTAACGAAAATACGTCACTGCGACGTGCCCAGGCGCATCACTCTTCCCTATCGCACGAGCCGCCGCCGCCTTGCGACAATCTACCTGTTTCATCGCGGACAGTAAATCTCGAAGATGGGGTAAAATCACAAGGTGACTCATTAGAGGCGCTGACTAGTTATGCGGCGTGTTTAAATAAAGCGATCACCGAGACTGCGAGTGATCAGCTGTTGCGTTCGCCGCGGGGCACATTGAATAAGCAGAGTAACGACGAAGAATGGCATGTTGTTCAAAGAAAGAGGTATAAAAATCGCTTTGTAGGTGAAAAAGGTACGTGCGCGGACATGGATGGGAGATTTAAAGCGGCGAACACCAGAATACCCTTCTTTATAAATAATGTGGATAACGATACTTGTGAAAACGATATAGTGTCCTACATAAAGAATAAAACTAATGTTGAAGTCACCCTGCATAAAGTGAAATCCAAGCAACAAAAATAATACAGCTCTTATAAAATGTTTGTACCTAAACATAAACTGAGTCTGTTTATGAATTGTAATCTTTGGCCCGACGGTATAACGTTCCGGCGTTTTATTGACTTCGGAAGCGAGAATCAGGCAGTGAAAATAAAAAGAAATCTGAAACTGGCCCGCCTAATTTAAATGTCAATGGATAATACAACCAGTACTGCAAGATTAATAAGTTTTAACTGTAAGTCTTTCAAGAGATCCATAGACTGTGTAAGATTGCTTAGTCAAAATGCAGACCTTATTGCGCTACAGGAAACCTGGATGTTGCCGCACGAGATTCCGGAGCTGTGTAAAGTAAATAGTGAATATAGCTATTGCGGAAAATCGGCCGTGGATATTTCGAGTGGCATACTGCGTGGACGGCCCCTATGGTGGTGTGGCGCTTTTATGGAGGAATAGCAAGTTTAGTTGTGTATCAGTGATTCCGTGTGAAAGTGATCGGATTATTGCAATAAAGGCATGTGTGTCGGGCCGGTCAATACTGTTTTTCTCTGTATATATCGACGCCCCCGAACAATAAGTCAGCAATGTGATATTATGTACATTTTATTGTTATGCAAAATTCGGAATCAGGGGGTCAGAATACATCATATATGTTTTTTTCAGTTTTTTTTTAATGCAATTAAAGAAGATATTAAGAATGATGTGTTTATTGTAGGGAAACTGCAAAATCAAAATGTTACGAGAAAAGTGTCGCTACAGATCAATACAAATATATTTATTATTTTGATATTTGGTACGATGCGATAACCGGTTTATTGGCGTTAATATTTTTATGAAGTTTTTGGTAAACGATAATACCGTATTTAATTTAATAAACTTAACACGGCAATAGCTACTAACAAAGTTTTAAAGGGAAATAATTCGTTCGTAAATATTCGTAACAGGTACTTGCGTGTACTATTTAATACCAAATCAGATCATGTCACGAACCCAATATATCGTCTGTCTTTTTGCCGCTCAGCCATCATAAGGTACGTTTATCTCTGTCTTTGATTAAACATTAGAAAGTAATAGATACATGCCGCGCCCCTTCACGTGTCTGTTCTCGCACCGGTAACGCGTAATGTTTGTTTACATTTATAAACAGTTGCAAATTTCTATTGACCGAAAGTGACGTGTAATTATTGATTGGTGCGTCTGGTTAAAAAAAAATGTGTTTGTGTTTACGTGTCAGTGACAAAATAAAACATAGTTTCTTACCTGTGAATCTATTGAGTGTGTTACCTACCAAAACGTGTAAATAAATTAATTATTAGGTGCTATGGAACCGACAAAATGCAAAGTTTTAAAATATGCTGAAACTATGGCTAAAAATGGTGAAATCTGGATAACTAGGACCTGCAAATTTGTCTCACTTAAAGAGGTATTAAAGAGGTGTCTCAGATATCCAGATACAGTACAACTTGGTTAAGTGGGACCAGGATAAATGAGAAACCTCCATAGCTGGAACTCATGTTGAGGTCCTGACACTCTGGCACTGAATTGAGACGGTGAGAGAATTTTACCTCTTTTACTGAGACTATATTTTAAAGAATACTTTGCTACAATGTTTTCTTTTAATTTATAGGTAGACCTCTGTAACTGAGATAACGTCAATTTATTAGGTACCTGTCTAACTTGGACATTTTTGCAGATAAATTTCAGTTTTGTTTATTAATCCTTAGTTGACCCCCAAATTCCGCACTTAGTTAATTGTGCCTAAATGACCTCCAGTTTGGTTTTGCTATCGTACGGATATTTATTTGAAAAATGCAGAAACGAAGGCTTGTAATGATAAAAACTAAAGTTAATATCCTTATATGAAAGTGGAAAGACACGCGATGAAGTTGGTCATGTCTTCTCGTTTTCATTGGAAAATGAAGATGATGACGAAATAACTTTGGAAGTAAATTTAGTAAAAAAAACTAGACGCGAAGCAGTATGACCAAAACTATAATGACAGATTTTTTTGATTGACGCATTTTGTATGCATTTTTGAACTGTTTATAATATTACGTACCTACTTGATTATTTTTGTTTATTAAGTACCTACCTTTTTTGATTATTGTTAAAAATTACAACTATAAAATATTTAAATATATGTTATTTAATTTAATAATCGCGCTTGTCTAACTGAAATAACATCTATTCTCACCTGGAACCCTCTGTAAATGAGACAGACCGATAGAGTGAAACCTGGATAACTGCAGGGACTTACCCAGTGTCTCAGCTATCCAGGTATAAATAAATATCTGTCTCCTTTACAGAGGGTTCCACTTCCATATTGCTGTTATTACACTTCTGCATAAAAAAGGGAGACATAGGTAGCATAAACAACTACAGACCTATTAGCTTAACATCAAACATTTTCAAAGTATTCTCGAAGATAATTTTTAAAACGGATAGAAAAATCCCTGGATTCTAGTCAATCCATAGAATAAGCTGGCTTTCGACACGGCTTCTCAACCATAGATCATATTATACACACACTCGACCAAATTATAGAGAAATATAATGAATACGGGAAGAAAATATACATAGCCTTTATTGACTATACCAAGGCGTTTGAAAGCTTAGAATACAATGGCATACATCAAGCTTTGCTAGTACGGGGAACACGGGAAAAAAAAAACCGTATCATCAAGGCGATATATTAACACCAACGCAGCCAAAATCAAGCTGGAAAAAGAAGGGAGAGAATTTAAACTTACAAGAGGAGTAAAACAGGGCTTTCTTTCCCCATAATTGTTTAATGCTGCGTTGGAAAGCATGTTCTGGAACATAAACTGGAATGGAAAAGGTATAAAAATTGAAAGTGAATCGATGATCAACTTAAAATTTGCCGATGGTAGTGTTTTTATTTGCAGAAGATCCAAATACCCTTGAAGTAATGCTTAACAATCTGGCAACAGAGAGTAGGAAACTGGGGTTAACCATGAATGTATCAAAAACTAAAATACTAACGAACAGCAACAAACCGCCAATAAATGTCAGAAATTTCACAAAAGATTACATAGGAGACTAAATATACCTAGTGGAATTAATATCTTTGCAGGAAGATATGTCCAAAATAATATAAAGAATAATAAAAAAATCCTGGAATAAATATTGGGCCTTAAAAGAAATTATGAAAAGCACAACCTAGGCCCTAACAAAGAAAAATGAACTTAAACTTGAGGTAGATATGTCAACATAATATGGATAGGAGCATATTACATAAGAAACGAATATATAAAATAAGAAATATGCATATTAGAAATCAAATTAGGGTGCGAGATGTAACAGTTAAAATACGCAAACTTAAATGGAAATGGGCTGGTCATATCCACTCTCTGGTCAAAAAAAGTAGCAGACTGGTCCCCAGAGATGGCAAGAGATCCAAAGGAAGGCCAAATTGCGATGGAGCAATAATTTAGACGCATTAATAGGACGAGCATGGAGTAGGACAAGAGACAGGAAATAATGGAGAAGACTGGAGGAGGCCTTCATCCAAGGGGCGCGCTAACTAAAGAAAAAAGGGAAGGAAAGACATAAATATTCATATATGACAAGTTCCAGAAAGAATGAAAAAAGAGAGAATAACTAACAATTTATATCCTTTATTAGTGACAAGCATAACATAAAATTGACTAATCATAACTTGAATAGTGATAATGACATGTAAATAATTATAATTACAGCAAATAAAGGCTAATAATAATAATTATTATTATTTTCGATTATTTTAATTATTAAATCTTATTATACTTATTACTTATGATAGTTTTCTTTTACACTATGTTATTTTATTATTTCGATGTCATTCAGTATTGCACGTTTACTTGAATATGCAGGTTTTACATTCCCGAGAACAACAAAGCTATCATACAATGCCGTTATTTTGCCTGGTTTTAAATTACTATAAAAACCTTAGTAATGACATATTACGTTTAGCCCTTCAAACAAAAAATATCGTTATAAATGTCCATGTTATGCAGTTACAAATCAAAACTTTTATAATATTTACCACAATAATCCAGTAAGTCACTATTACTGGGAATAAATTTTAACTCATTATCTGTAAAATGCATTTTCTCTCATTGCTTAATACTGAATGCGTATTATAAAGTATAATTGTATAAATTATATTCTTTAAAAAAATAGCTTTCGTTTGATATATCAATGTCTTTAGTACTCCCTCTAGTTGTAAAGATATTGAACAAAATCAGTAAATATTTTTTCCTGTAAAATTTACTTTTTGCGATTGCCGACTTATTGTCCGGGGGCGTCGATATGCCTACTGACTCACCTGATAACTTGATAGACTATGTGCAATGCCTAAGTGAAATAGTGGCTATAATAGAGAATAATAGCGTTGAAACTGCGTATATTTTAGGGGATTTTAATGCCCATCCAGGGGAACTTTTTGGAAATGAATTGCTTAGTTTTTGTGCGGAGCAGAGTTTGATCTGTGTTGATCATAAAATGTTACACTTAGATTCTGGTACGTACACTTTTGTAAGTGAAGCGCATGGCAGTCGTAGGTGGCTTGACCACTGCCTGGTTACTGAGGCGGCGTTAAAGTCAGTGTTATCAGTAAAGGTGCACTATGACATTTACTGGTCGGACCACTTTCCTTTGGAAGTTTTGTGTAACTTTGAGTCAGTCTGCCTAACATCTGAGCTGCCGCAAGTTGTTAAGTTTGACAGGGTTCTTTGGGGAGATCGGAGCTCGGATCAAATAGAAATGTACACCAAATACTGTAGTGATAAATTACGAAATATCGGGTTTCCGCAGGTATTTAACCAGTGTTGTGATAGTATGTGTAATAATAAAAGCTTGGTTCACACTACAGGGATTGATAACCTATACAATGACATTGTAACAGCGATGCAGGACGCTGCGGTATTTAGTTACACAGGGCGCCGGGAGGCAGCAAACCAAAAAGAGGCCGTCAGATCGCTGGTCGGAATAAATATGTACGCGATGCTCACCGGGACGCTCGGCAGAAGTTCTTAACTTGGGTATGTCACGGTCGGCCCATATGTGGTAACATTTATAATGATATGTGGGAGTCTAGAAAAATATTCAAAAGTCAATTAAAATACTGTCAAAATAACCAGGAACTAATTAAAATGAATATACTAGCTTCAAAGCATAAGAACAAGGACTTCAGAGGATTTTGGCAACAAACAAAAAAGTTAGGTTCAAAGCCTAGTGTCCAGGTGAGTGTTGACGGCATCAGTGATGCTAAAGACATAGCGAATATGTTCAGGTGTCACTTTCAGGTGGAGTCTCCGCTTAAAGCTGCACAGTGCGATGTTCAGACCGTGGTGTCGGGGCTACCCGAGCGTATCTCAGCAAGTGATATTGCTTTAATAATAAAAGGTATGACAAGGGGTAGGTCACCCGGGCACGACGGTCTCAGCATGGAACATTTTCAATATGCGGGCCAGCACCTCCCGAGGCTATTAGGGTTGTTATTCACCCTTTGTATTAGGCATTCCTACTTGCCCAGTGAGCTAATGAAGACGGACGTGGTGCCTATAATTAAAAATAAAACTGGAGATGTCTCCGACAAATGCAACTACCGGCCGCTACTACAACTGCATCCAAGGTGCTTGACGGTATGCTTGAGGGGCAGCTTAAAAAACATCTACGCCTGCATGATGCCCAGTTTGGGTTTAGACCCGGACTATCGACTGAATGTGCTATCTTGTCCCTCAAACATACCGTTAGGTATTACACCGACAGGAATACGACTGTATACGCTGCTTTTCTTGACCTTTCTAAGGCGTTTGACCTGGTTAGTTATGATATACTTTGGTCTAAACTAAAAGACGCGGGTGTGCCTGGTGAACTGATTAATATATTCAAATACTGGTATGGCCACCAAACTAACCGGGTCAAATGGCTGAACGAGCTTTCTCAGGAGTACGGGTTGGATTGCGGAGTGAGACAGGGAGGGTTGACGTCACCTTCGCTCTTCAACCTGTACGTGAACCAGCTGGTCGATGAGCTGAGTGGCACCGGGGTCGGATGCTCTATAGATGGTTGCAGCGTCAACAGTATCAGTTACGCGGACGATATGGTGATACTCAGCCCATCGATTGCAGCTCTTAGAAAATTATTGGGAGTGTGTGAAGAGTATGCCAATTTGCACGGACTACTGTATAACGCTAATAAAAGTGTATTAATGGTATTTCAACCTAGAAGTCGCAAACTGGTGACTGCGCTGCCTGTGCTACTTAATGGTGTCAGTCTTGCCAGGGTAAAGGAGTTCAAATACCTCGGTCATGTAATTACCGAGGATTCGAAAGATGATAGGGACATTGAGAGGGAAAGGAGGGCGATGGCGGTCCGCTGCAACATGTTGGCACGCAGATTCGCACGATGTAGCATTGAGGTGAAGATTACTCTCTTTAAAGCATTTTGCCAAACCTTATACACATGCAATCTGTGGGTCAACTATACGCAGCGGGCCTTCAACGCTCTTCGAGTACAATATAACAACGCCTTCAGGTTGTTGTTGGGGCTCCCCCGATATTGCAGCGCATCAGCGATGTTTGCACACGCACGCACGCAGTCGTTCGGTGCGGTGCTGCGGCGCCGGGTCGCCTCGCTGATGTGCAGGGTGCGGGGGAGCGCCAACACCATCCTGAGGATCATCAGTGAGAAGCCAGACTGTCCTATCCAACGACACTGGGTACAAACACATATGCATGTGCCCAGGGTCCCACAGGGCGGTAGATTTTTAAATTAATTTATTATTGTATTCGTTTTTATATAAATAGTTACCCACTAATATAGTTTTATAACCCTAATGTACTTACTAACAAAATATGGACACTGTCTGCAATAAACTGTTTTTTATTTTTTATTTATTATTTATTTATAAACGTCAATATTTATTAATTAAAAGCCAATTTACAGATCCCGATCCGAGGGCACCGACGACGCCGCCGCTGCCACAGCGTTCTCGCTCAAGTCTGCGGCGCAAGAGTTCTGTATCCAAACCTAAACCTGAATTTAAGCCTAAACCTGAACCTATGCCTAAACGTCAACCTATTCCTAAACCTGCACCTAAGCCTAAATCTGAACCTAAGCCTAAAACTGAACCTGAACCCGACAAAAAATGGCTCAAATACATTCTCATCCTGACCGTTATAGGACTTATAGGCATCGGCATCACACAGTATACCGCCCAGAATGAAGCTTAATGTTCGTTTACTTGTCGATTATCTAAAGGGACTATTAGGTAAACTATAAACTTATGATGGCAATTACTGAAGTCTCATAGGGCAAACAGATTGCGGCTTACTGTTTGGCTTTAGTCCACGCCCGCAGGAAACCGATTTTAAAGATTTTCTCTACAAACTTGTCAATATTTTGTTAGGGTATAATCTGAGCGAGCAGCACCCTCTTGGTTTCCAAGGTCACCTGTTTCAAATCTACACGAATGCTTGAAGGATTTATATCGCATTTTCATATGATATCTATTGTATTTTTTTAGACGAAGTAAACTGTCAGTTCAAGAGTTGTTCTTTCTTCGAAAGTGACCAGAAAATGTCTTAATCGAAACTTGATTAAATAACCTGTTTCAATGCAATTACTTATTAAATAATGACACAAGGCGACATTATGTGTTTTATCATTTTAAAACGGCTTTTATTGAAATAAACCTTACATGAACTGTCAGCTTACTTCGTCTAATAAAAAATAAAACTTAACGCTAGAGCATTTAACATTAGCCAACAGTAGCCCAACGCAAGGCTACTGTTAGCCAACGTTAAATTCTACTAGGGTAGCGCCACTTGCCCGAAAAAGACAAATCCAGTTTGAGCTTTAAGGAAGTCATAAAAAAAAACTACGCAATTTGTTTTGATATACGTTTGTAGTCTAACATGACCTAATAGTTATTTGAAATTGATGCATGCAAATTTTTCAGTTTTTAAAGATTTATTTTATTTATTTGTAAATTTTAATATAATTTGGTGCTTGCTTAAGCATGCATCATATTGCGTGTTGAGATTTTAAGTAAATAAAACTTAATTTAGCATTAAGTTTGTTGTCGTATGTTACCTATTTCAAGAATTATGTACATACCTAAGCTTCTTGGTAAAACCAAATAAATCAAAATGAATATAATTATAGATTATTTTGTTACTTAGGTACTCACTTTAGATATAATCCCAATGAATTACTGAACAGAATGAGGGCGATGAAGAATTCCCTATTTCTTTTTTCATCCTCGCATAGGAATTCGAGCAAACAGAATAGGTATTATTCATAATTTAAGGCCTAGCTACCTGGGTGTTTCTCAGAGAGATTGTACCCAGGGTGACGGAACCAGGAATAGACGAGGACCAATAATGGACACTTGATTCTTATTTTACAGAAGATAAGGGTTATTCATTTGTCTTGCAACAATCAATTTAGGACCGTATCAAATTTGAATTAACTTGGAATTAACCCTAGAGAGCTCGCGCTACGAGCATGTTGCCGTCCGCGGCAAAAAAATCTGTGTTGTTTTCTACACGATGCATTTTTCAAGGTCAAGCGTCTCAGTAGCTGCCCCCGCGTCCCTCCCCTCCTTATTTTGAAAACAACACGAAAATTAATGCGTGGGAGACCGCAGGAGGCAACAAATTGTTGTCAGTGTGTCGCGTTTGGCGGCAAATTGCTCACTGCGCGACTACTCACGCAAGTAAAATCTTTATAATGTAGTCGAAACATTATTCGTTTTAATTGGGTTAAAGTACCTTTCGATGTAAATATTATAAAATATTGATGTTTTGGTTATTTTGATTAAAGATTAGGCCCTTTTTTGTTATTTTTCTTTGGCTTAGATAATAACCTTTGAGCGATGGGAAAATGCAAATTATATTGCAAGTATTTGGAATAACGCTTACATGAAAAATCCAAGCACTTTCAGTCCTGAAAATAATGGTTGGGTAATGAAAAATGACCAGTATAGTTTTAATCTTTTTGGTTATTTAATATTAAACGTAATTATGAAACATCTAGTCCCTTTCACTGTTGTACATTTGGCAATTTGTTGTAACAACCATTGCATTTTCCAGTCGCTCAAAGGATATCTGGAAGAGATCCCTTAAAGGGATAAGTTCGCCATAGTACAAACCTTTTTTGTTTCTGTCTATGTTTGTTATTTTCCCGTTCGTAATGTATTTAGATACATACGTAAATAGGTCGCGCGTGCCAGCGTTCAAAGCGCGTCGCTCCTGAGCTCCTGACACGATTTTGGTGTGCCGCAGCCTCGAATCAAGAGTAGCCACGAGTTGTAAGAGAGATATTCACGATTCAGAGTGCATCTCACTTGTACTTATGCGCTTGAATAATGCTCTAATGCTCTCGCGCTTCCTCGCAAAGCGGAACTTTTAACGAGTCTGGCAGGATGTTTGGCCCGTCAGATTTGTCTGGCTCTTTGGAAAATAGTTTAAAATATTATACTTAAAAATATACATATAAAATTCAGCCTTCCTAAAATGACGTAAGTTCCCCCATTTTTTACGACTTTTAAAGTGTCTGTCAAAAGTTATGGCCCAAAGGAAGTGTCTGGCAACTGTATACGTTTGTTTATAAAAATATCATATATAACATATGTAAAAACCAGCCTTCCTACTTTGACGTAAGTTAGCATGATTTTTTTCCACCTTTGGTACCTGGTTACCTGCAAAACGGCCCCGCTTTCAGCTTAGCGAGTATTCATTCCTTTTTAAGTTTATCTTATACTACCGATGCTAAAAATTTCATCTTTCCTAAAATTACGTAAGTCTGGGGTGACTGGGCTCTCACTCTCTCTAAATGGTAGATAACGCAGTTTTCCTAGGCATAACAATATAACAAATTTGCAATGGAGTCCCCATATAGCTGTACTGGCGGGTAAACTAAGTTCGGCAGCTTACGCCGTTAGGAAAATTAGACAACTAACCAATGTTGAGAATGTTGATGTTATTATAGTTATTTCCCTCATTTCCATAGTGCCAAGTCGTATACGGGTTTGGAGTAGGGCAACTGATAAACGAACTATATTTGTGTTAAAAAAAAAGAGCCATTCATTCTATTTACAACCTAAATTCTCGCGACTCCTTAACATAACTTTTTAATGAAATTAATATCTTGACTGTACCGTCTCAATTTATTTATGAGAATATTATTTATGTTATTAATGTGTTTAGATTTTTTCTCCAAAAAATCTGATACACATAATTTAAACACTAATAAAAATAAAATCGCTATTCGAAATTTCCGCGTCCATAAAGTAGGTATATAAATCATTTGTTGCTCAATGTACCTATTCATTTCTGCAGCACTTAAAAATTACTTGAAAATGTCGTTAATGTCAAAAGCGTATAGGGTCAAGGACTATCTAACAGATAAAAATGCATGGCCTAAACCCGAACCTTAAGTCAATAATAATTTGTTGAAATGCAAAAGCTTTATCTCGTCAAGGGGACAGCGTTGATGTAGGGAAACATATCGAAACTTTATGTGGTCGTCTGGCACCTCTGGCACGGACTTATACACATATCACATAAGTAGTTGTTTTTTTTCCTTTTTTATAACATACGATCTCTTCGTAAGAATTTTGGCATGTTTTCCTGCTGAACTACGCATGTTATTTGATATTATATTTAATTTAATATTTATAGCTATATAGTACGCTAGAATAAGTAGTAGTGGTACCTACCATTATAATATGAAATATGTGTAAAAAATGCTGACTGCTGAGTTTCTTGCTACAGAATAAGTACTAGCATAGAAACCGGACTATAAGGACAACGAGAGACGATTTATTAAGATATGTCTAAAAATCTAAAAACTAAAATAAATTAAGACTATAAAAACATACAACAGACTTAAAAAATTGATGGAGCCCCTAATAAAAATTTGCATCAGCGAAAACTTTATCGAACTCGGCGTTTTGTTTGATTTAGTTAGTTTTTCGGTGATATTTTACAGAGACTTATATCCTGAATTACTTCAATTAATTATTTTGTAAAATAAGATAAAAAAAGACGCCCTTACAAGGTCCTCGCGCGTCGCCAGTCGATACATAGAGCCATCATGACCGCCATCTTGGACTTGATACCAAAATTGTGCCTATTTATTCTAGGGTTTATTTAATTACACGCAATGAAAAGAATGAAAGGTTACTAACCGATGATAACGATATTCCATCTTTGTTTTTAACTTTCGTATCGTAATTTTTGCACCCTTTAACCACGCAGCTAGGCATTTTATGACGAGCAAACCGCTCTTAGTCGCGGTTGGCCCTAAACTGTTTTTTTAGGGCCAACCTAAGGGGCCAACGCGCTGGTTCCATTTCGTCGCGATTTGTTAGACGCATTTCCTGATATTTTTATTTTCTTGTATAAAAAAATCCGATCGCCTTCTTTCCCTATAGACAAATTTCCGAACGCCTTCTTTCCCTATAGACGTATTTTCTGATATGTTTATTTTCTTGTAGAAAAATTTCCGAAACGCATTCTTTCCCTATAGACGTATTTTCTGATATGTTTATTTTCTTGTAGAAAAATTTCCGAAACGCATTCTTTCCCTATAGACGTATTTTCTGATATGTTTATTTTCTTGTAGAAAAATTTTCGAAACGCCTTCTTTCCCTAGAGACGTATTTTCTTGTAGAAAAATTTCCGAAACGCCTTTATAACCGATCTTATTATTTACTGATATAATTTTTTACGTTTAGAAAAATAACCGAATAGTTTTTTTTTTATAAAACGATGCAGTACAGTAGGTATGTACTGAATAGGTACTTGTTCCTTTGTTTTACCATGTGCAGATTCTTACGTCCCACGTCTTTGCCAAATGGGCGAATGAGTGGGTTATGAGCGGGATGCTTAAAAAGCAAGATGCCTATTGAGCAGGACGTCTAAGAAGCAAGATGCCTATCGAGCAGGACGTCTAAAAAGCAAGATGCCTAGCAAGCAGGATGCCTAACAAGCAAATTATAACTAGGTCAAAAAAGGTAGGTAGGTTTAGGTTATGTTAGTTTTGCAGCAGGCCCGGAGGGCCAAAGAACCCAGAAATAGGAGCTCCGCGATAGCGGATCTCCGTCGAAATTCTTGTAATAAAAAAATAACGATTTTAGAAAATAATAAGACCGGGTAAAAAGGTGATTCGGAAATTTTTCTACAAGTAGAAGTATAGATCAGTAAATATTACGATCAGAAGAAAAGTCGATTGGATTTATTTATACAAGAAAAAATATATATCAGGAAATGCGTCTATCAAATCCTTTTTTGTCGTATGAATGAAAACGAGTGAGCTGAAATTTATCAGACTAGTATCGCCCTAAAACATTACGCTTTAATTAATTAGAAATGTTATAGTCACCCCACCACTTACGTGATTTTAGGAAAGATGTTTGTTTTAACTCCCGGTAGTATAACTTGAGTTGTGATTTCAGGACTCGATAAGACTCGAAAAAGGACTCGACTCAGGACTAAAAAGACTCGGAAGTCTTTTAAGCTCAGAGTTCCGTAAACATGAATCGAGTTCTTACAATGTAGACTTCAAAAACTCGAGTTGTTATCAACCAAAGAACAAGGACTAAAGGCCTAGAAACCGTACCTACTAAATAAGCAGAAAATACATTATGGTTCACTTTTTTTTACTTATGGTTTTCATAGTGAGTTGGAAAGAGATGAATCTATAGCTGTTCTTTCGTTATTTGGTACATCGTCACAAGTAAGGTGTGATTTGGACCTATAAGCACCTATAGTATTTGGACATCTAGACAAGGAAAGACAAATCCTTCCTATAGGAAGGACAAAGAAGTCCCTGTGTAAAACCTTGTGACAATGACAGTTAAAGATAAAACAGCCTACTTTTTGTTTCGTTTTTTCTCATGTAATACGTAATCTAAAAAGTAGAGAAAGATAGGTGACGCAAAGTATGTCTTATAGTCCGGTTTCTATGCTTTATGTCCTTATTCTTAGTTACCAACACTAGTCGCGACGCCGCCATAGCCGCGCACGTCGCACGCTGTTGCTATAGTAGTGTGCGTGAGAATTTGTGCATGTTGTATAACACAAATGAATACGCGGCAGGACGGGCGCCGAGCGGTGTGAAACCATAGTGTGAAACAGATAGCATTTTTTTAAATACCTAATCCCGCCGCGTATGGCCGGCACTTCACAATCCTCTTAAGCAAGGTTTAGACTGGCAATAAAAATTGCAGAAGTTGATTGCTATCTTACTCTAACTTTCGAAGTTTGAAAAAGACAGCAACATTGTGCTTCTTGCTCTAGAACTGAAGTTAAAGTAAGACAGCAATCAACTTTGCAATTTTTATTGCTAGTGTGCGGGACGTCGATAGTGCTATTGCCCCGCACATGAGCGGCGGAAAGTCTATAGTGGACTGTATTTCCGTGGGGGTTGTTCTTTTCGCCACTCTGCTGGTGGTTTCGGAAGAAAGAGTCGTTGATTTATTTTCTTTTACTATTGCCAGTAGTTGAGCGGCCGAGAGAGTCTTGAGAGACGTGCGAACGGTGTGGTAACAAGCTTCTATGTGATTCCCCTGGGAGATCCCTTCTTCTATGGGCGTACGAGGGGTCTCTTCTATGGTTTCGTGCTGCTATTCTTGCTATGGGCGTACTCGGGGTCTCTTCTTGTATGCGCTTGCTATGGCTTGCTTGTTATGCTTGTTTTCGGGCTGCTTGTTACGGGCTGCTTGTTACGGGCTGCTTGTTACGGGCTGCTTGTTACGAATTTTAGCGATCGGGGGTGCTACTAATATTGCGGATCTATAGGGCAGATACAGGGCCAGGCCTGACGAGGTGGTGACATTCCTGGAGCAAAGGAGAGGGACAGAGAATGTCGCGAAAGGTAAGAGGGAGACAGCTATACAGAGACGTGGAGGGTCGTGCGAAGAGTGGGGCGGAATTAGTCCAAGGAGCACCGAGGTGGGTGTGAGACAAGGACGGCGCTATGTGAAAGAGAGGTCCGATGTGACCAGGCTCCGGAGGTTGGAGGGTCGTGCAAAGAGTGGGGCGGAATTAGTCGTAGGAGCACCGAGGTGGGTGCGAGACAAGGACGGCGCTATGTGAAAGAGAGGTCCGATGGGCTCCGGAGGTTGGAGGGTCGTGCAAAGAGTGGGGCGGAATTAGTTGTAGGAGTGCCGAGGTGTGAAAATGAGGAGTGGGGATGCAAGCTCCTATTTGTCTTTAGTGGAGGGGATAAATTACCTAACTTTATGATTGATGTTAGACGTATACCTATTACGATTGATTAAGACGTATACCTACCTAGTGAAAGTGAAGTGAAAGGGGCTATATTAAGGGTTGGCTCTCTCTCGGTCCCTATGTCCCTACTGGCAATAGTAATTTATTTATTTTCATAACTTAAACTAACTTATAAAACATGAAATCTTAATTAACAGAGTTGTGTTATCGGCTTGTATCCTTATCGTCTTGTGCGCTGTTGGCTTGTAGCTATCGGCTTGTATCGTCCTGCACACTTATCGTCTTGTGCGCTGTTGGCTTGTAGCTATCGGCTTGTATCGTCCTGCACATTTCTCCCGCCGTGTATCGCCGCAGGCGTTACAGTCTCGTTCGGTGCAGGCGATGGTTCCGTTGGTAGCACGATGAGCTTCTTTGTCGGTCTTCGTAGCACGCCGCCCTTGGTGTGGACATCAGCTGTTCTCACTATACCATCGGCGCCCGGGTAAGTGGCGATTATGACTCCCCGGGGCCAAGTGTTTCGTGGCAGCGTGCTATCGACTATCAGCACGACGTCATCGATTTTCAAGGCCGGTCCTCGTCCGTGTGGCTCCCGCCGGTACTGAAGGTCAGGCAGGTACTCCTTCAGCCAGCGAGCCCAGAAATGTTGTCGGCACTCGTTTATTGTCATCTCAGCTCCGGCGTGCGACAGCTGTCTGTGTACGTAGTCTATGTACAACCTCGTTCCGTGGTTGTCTCCGTCGAGGATGGCGGGACTTTTCGTGTCGGCTGCGACCTCCTTTGCAGCCTGTATGCGGCTGCTAACTTGGATTATCCCGTCCACCAGCTGTATTCTTATTTTCTTTAGGCGGCTGGAGTTTTCTACGCCTCTGTCTTCTTCAAGTGCCCTGATTTCGTTCGGGAAGGACGCTTGTTGTCCCGCTCGCACGATCAGCTGTTCAGCTCTTCTTAGGCAGTCCGCTTCTATTTTTCTGTAAGTTTTCTTGGGTAGAGCGGGCTCGCTCGTCTTTTTCGGTACTATTTTTCTTGTGTTTTTCCAGCTCGGATCTTCTTCTTTGTTCTTTTTCGTTCTGCTGTAGTGAGTGCGGTGACCGACCCTTTGGCAGAGGTCGATGAACTGTAGCACTCGGGCGGTTGCCCTCAGTAACCGTTCCCATTTGGAGAAACGCGTCGGGTCGGGCAGGCTGTCTTGAAGGCCCGCCTTCGCGTGTCTCTCTTGCCCCACGACGTTCACTCTTTCTTCCCCTGTCTTCTCGGGCTTCTCGGAGTTTTCGATGGGCCAGTTGTCTTCGTTACTGAGCAGGTATTCCGGGCCGGTGAACCAGCGATGCTCACTCGTGAAGTTTGTGGGCACGTCGCGTGTGGCGTCGTCGGCTGTGTTCATTTTTGTCGGCACCCACCGCCATTCGTTCACGGTGGTGTGCTCTTCTATTGCGGCGATTCTGTGCGCCACGAACGGGCGGTAGGTACGGGATCCGTTCCGAATCCATGCCAGCACCGTCCGGCTGTCGGTCCAGAAGGTTCGTGAGTCGGGCCGTCGCTCGTGCTCTTCTGCGACGACGGCTGCCATCCTTGCGCCCATCACCGCGGCTTGTAACTCCAGCCGCGGTATCGAAGTGCATCGTAGCGGCGCGACACGTGACTTTGCTAGTATTAACGACAGGTGTATGTCGCCGTCGGGTGTCACGGCGCGCCAGTAGAGGGCGGCGGCGTAGGCGGCTTCGCTCGCGTCGACCAGTATGTGCAGTTGAAGGTTCACTGCTTCACTGTAGTGTGGGTAGCACCGTGGTACCTTTATGTCCCGTAGGCTGGTCAGGTGCTCCATCCACTTCTTCCACTGTAGCGCTACGTCGTGCGGTAGCGCTTCGTCCCAGTCTGTGCCCTGGCGCCAGACTTCTTGTAGTATCTGCTTGGCTCTCGTTGTAACAGGCGAGGCCAGTCCGAGCGGGTCATATAATGACATGACTATTCTCAGCGCTTCTCTCTTCGTTGGTGCGTCACTGTCGAGTACTTGCTGTGGTATGCGGGCCATGTCCAAGTTGAATGCGACGGTGTCTGTGTCGGGCATCCAGATGAGACCCAGGACTCGTTCTGTCTCCGTTCCGTCGTCAATCGCGATGTGTTTCGATTGCGGCGGCGTGACGTCACTGTTGCTCATTCGCTGACGAACTTGAGGCGAGTTAGACGCCCATCCACGCAGGTGGAAGTTCCCCTTTTCATGGATTCTGAGTACTTCTTGTGACGTTCTTGTGGCCTCTTCTTCTGTTTGATAGGAGGCCAGGTAGTCGTCCACGTAGTGATTTTCTATTATGGCCCTTACGGCCTCGGGTTGAGAGTCCATGTACTTGTTTGCGTTGAGGTTCTTTACGTAGATCGCTGACGCAGGCGAGCAGCTTGAGCCGAATATCAGTGAGGTCATTCGGTACTCATCGGGTGCCCCGTCTCGCCTGTTCCCGCGCCATAGGTAGCGCAGCGCGTCCCGGTCCTCTGGTTGCATCTTCACTCTCATGAACATCTCGGCTATGTCAGCAGTCACCGCCACTCTGTGTTGCCGGAACCTCATCATGACTCCGTGCAGTGGTTTAAGGAGTCCCGGGCCGGCAAGCAGGTGACTGTTCAGTGAGACCCCTTTGGTCTTGGCTGCTGCGTCGTGGACGATGCGGACCTTCCCTGGCTTCATGGGGTTGACCACCGCGAAGTGCGGCAGGTACCAGGTGCGGCCCTCGTGCTTGTTCGTCGGGGCTATCTCGGCGTACCCCTTTTCTATAAGTGCTTCCATCTGCCGATTGTACTTGTCTTTCAGCTGTGGATCTTTATCGATTTTTCTTTCTGTCGTTGTCAGCCTTTTCAGCGCGTTTTCATAATTGTTCGGCATCTCTATGTCATCTTGGTTCCAGAGCAGGCCGGTTTGGTAGGGGCACTCTTCTAGCTGGATCGTGGTGGCTTCGAGTATCTTTAAGGCACGCTGGTCTGGGTGCGAGGCGGGTTGTTTGGGTTCGATGGTGAGTGATTCGAGGGCGAAGTAGCGGCGCAGTTGTTCGTTCATGCACTCGTCTTCTTCTCGTTCTAGAGTGTTCACTCGGTGCCCAATTGTTCTAGTGTTTGCGCCATGTAGAACCCAGCCGAGCGGTGTCAGAGAGGCGACGGGCTGATCGTTCCGTCCCCTCCTCGTCGTTGAGGCTAGAAGGAGGTGCCAGTTGTCTTGACCTATGAGGATTCTTGGCTCTGCTTGGCTATAGGTCAGGTGACTCTTGATGTCTTCTAAGTGGCTGCAGGCTTCTATGTCGAGCTTGTGTATGGTCTGCGGCGATAGGTGTAGCTTGTTCACCGTTCGCGCAAAAACTTGCTGTGTTTCGCCCGTGCCACGCAGCGTAAGAGAGACGCGGCGTGACTGGGGCGCTTCTATTGTGATGTCGGCGACCGCTTCTATTTGAAGGGCTTCTGTGGGGCCCTCGGCACCGACCTGTTCAGCTATGTCTTCGTCCACCAGGGTTACGGTGGATCCGTCGTCGAGCAGGGCCCAGGCATTGACTGCGCCGGCAGGCCCCGAAACTCGTACTGGAACGAGCTTCAAGTAGGAGCGTATCTGGTGGGTTGACTGCACGCTTGCGACTACGGCGGGCTCTCGTTCTTCTTTATCGTACTTCTCGTCCCTCCTGAAGTGTAGGAGGCTATGATGAGTTCGCCTGCACTCATTGACGTTGCAGGCTCTCTTCGCGCAGGTGTGCGTCTTCGATCTGTACCGCAGGCATCTGTAGCACAGGTTGTGGTACTTCGCGAGCTCCCATCTCGCGAGGCCTTCGCTTTCCATAAACTTGTTGCAGTTGGTCACTGCACTGTGATCTTCGCTGTTGCATACAGCGCATCTTCTTCTGTTTGTTTCCGCGGCGGCGAACGTTCGGTGCGGAGTCTTGATGGGGTTTCGCCGCGGCGGTTCTATGTTCGTGCTTATGTTCTCGGGCTGTGCGAAGGGGGCGCACAGCTCTGCTTCTCTTGTTAGAAATCTTGATATCTTGACAAGATCAGCTTCTTCTTCGTTCTGGGTGGCGGCGAAGTCGAACCACCTGTAGCGCATCGTCAGCGTGAATTTCTCTATAATGTTCTTCGTCAGCTCCGGGTTGAACATGTAGTGCGCGCGGTTGAGTACGCGCAGCGTGGCCACTATGTTTGCTATGCGGTTGGCAAACACGCAGATGTCTCGAGGCACGTCAGTGAGGCGTGGCAGGGCCCGGAGCCGCTCTATTTCTGACAGAGCGATGGAGTTGGGACGTCCAAAGCGGTTCGCTAATGCAGCGACGATGTCTTCGGATGAGGCGCCGCAGATAAATAAATCTTCGGCGGCTTCTCGCGCTTTCCCTTTAAGCGCTTTTCTGAGGTTTGCTATTTTTTCTATGTTGCTATGTTGTTCCGATGCTTCTTTGTAGGCTGCTATGAATGGCAGCCACTGTTGATGTGCGCCGGTGAATGTCGGTAGCTCGATATGCGAACGGCGTGATGACCCAGCATTGATGGCTTGAGTGATGGCAGACGTCAGGTTGCTGAAGTATTCCCGCGGTACTGTAGCGCTAGCTCCCGCCGTTCCATTGTTGACTGGAGTGGGGAGAGTCGCCATTGGTGGGGATACGGCTTCGGTGTCCCCTGGTGGGGGTAGCGGCTGCCATGGCTGTGGTGGGGGTGGCGCCGGGTGGGGCGCCGCCATCGATGGTGGGGGTAGCGATCGCTCCGGTGGTGGGGATGGCGATCGCTCCGGTGGTGGGGGTGGCGCCGGGAGGGGCGGCGCCATCGAGCTCTGCAGTATTGACGCGGCGTTGTGCATCGGCGTCCACTGTGGGGTGTCGGCGACGGCTATCGGGTGCGGCTGGTATGTTTCCAGCCAGTCGTCGACTCTTCGTGCTGCTTCCCCGTCCGACGCTATGGTGTCTTCATCTTCGTCGTCGGACGGTTCCGCTTCTATAGTTGCCACCTTGGCGGCGGCTAGTTTCACTTGCGACCTCGCAAGCTCTTCTTTGGCGGTGGCGAGCCTGGTTGCTCGTCTTGCCTTCGATGACTGTGCGCGCGACCGTTGACGGTGCACGCTGGGGCCGGCGCCCTGTTGTGTCGACGGTGGCGCCGGTATCGGTACGTCTGGTGACGCTGGAGGATCCGTATGTACTATCTGTGTCTACTGGATGATCCTCCCTTTCCGCTGCGCGGCTGGCGCAGCGGTCTGTGGTTGCGGGATTGATGCCGCGGGTGCCGGCTGCGGGACTGACGCAGCGGCCTGTGGTTGCGGGATTGATGCCGCGGGTGCCGGCTGCGGGACTGACGCAGCGGCCTGTGGTTGCGGGACTGATGCCGCGGGTGCCGGCTGCGGGACTGACGCAGCCGGCCTCGATCCTGTTGCTATTGACAGAGTCTCGATCGTCGAAGTAGCTTCTGTCGTCGTTGTGCCAGCTTCCTCTGTAGTCGGAAGCTTCTTTCCGCTTTTACTTCTGGTTACGGGCATCTTCGATTTCTTTCTTCTTATCCGGTTCGAAGGACCAATGTGCGGGACGTCGATAGTGCTATTGCCCCGCACATGAGCGGCGGAAAGTCTATAGTGGACTGTATTTCCGTGGGGGTTGTTCTTTTCGCCACTCTGCTGGTGGTTTCGGAAGAAAGAGTCGTTGATTTATTTTCTTTTACTATTGCCAGTAGTTGAGCGGCCGAGAGAGTCTTGAGAGACGTGCGAACGGTGTGGTAACAAGCTTCTATGTGATTCCCCTGGGAGATCCCTTCTTCTATGGGCGTACGAGGGGTCTCTTCTATGGTTTCGTGCTGCTATTCTTGCTATGGGCGTACTCGGGGTCTCTTCTTGTATGCGCTTGCTATGGCTTGCTTGTTATGCTTGTTTTCGGGCTGCTTGTTACGGGCTGCTTGTTACGGGCTGCTTGTTACGGGCTGCTTGTTACGCTTGTTACGAATTTTAGCGATCGGGGGTGCTACTAATATTGCGGATCTATAGGGCAGATACAGGGCCAGGCCTGACGAGGTGGTGACATTCCTGGAGCAAAGGAGAGGGACAGAGAATGTCGCGAAAGGTAAGAGGGAGACAGCTATACAGAGACGTGGAGGGTCGTGCGAAGAGTGGGGCGGAATTAGTCCAAGGAGCACCGAGGTGGGTGCGAGACAAGGACGGCGCTATGTGAAAGAGAGGTCCGATGTGACCAGGCTCCGGAGGTTGGAGGGTCGTGCAAAGAGTGGGGCGGAATTAGTCGTAGGAGCACCGAGGTGGGTGCGAGACAAGGACGGCGCTATGTGAAAGAGAGGTCCGATGGGACCAGGCTCCGGAGGTTGGAGGGTCGTGCAAAGAGTGGGGCGGAATTAGTTGTAGGAGTGCCGAGGTGTGAAAATGAGGAGTGGGGATGCAAGCTCCTATTTGTCTTTAGTGGAGGGGATAAATTACCTAACTTTATGATTGATGTTAGACGTATACCTATTACGATTGATTAAGACGTATACCTACCTAGTGAAAGTGAAGTGAAAGGGGCTATATTAAGGGTTGGCTCTCTCTCGGTCCCTATGTCCCTACTGGCAATAGTAATTTATTTATTTTCATAACTTAAACTAACTTATAAAACATGAAATCTTAATTAACAGAGTTGTGTTATCGGCTTGTATCCTTATCGTCTTGTGCGCTGTTGGCTTGTAGCTATCGGCTTGTATCGTCCTGCACACTTATCGTCTTGTGCGCTGTTGGCTTGTAGCTATCGGCTTGTATCGTCCTGCACAGCTAGTCTAATTCACGCTTTACGGTTCCACTCGTACTATCGGAGGCCCCTATGCTTCGTGTATGGGATGGCCCTGTGATGGCTGATTGGGTTGAATTTTTTAATCGTGAAATGAGTTTGTTTCATATTAAAGCCTATTCTTTTGAATAAAAATGAAAAAGCTAGGGTTATCTTTTTAGGAGTATCATAACTACTAGATTTTCTAACTGATTTTTATTTATACAAATATTCACGGTATGTTTCTCAGTTGGCCACACTTTCTTCTAGCAGTAATCAGTCCAGTAAAAAGTTCTTTGACTAATGACAGGATAAAATGATTGACAAATCTCACCACAGAAATATGGTACACAAAAATCTACAACCATCAAAGGGAAGAAGATGAAAAAACTACAATGAAACTAAAAAATACATGAACTTGGGCAGAATAGATATGGATGAAAAGGAATGCAACGAAAGATGTGAATGTCCTCGAGAAGAAAAACCAAGACTCAGACAAAAATCTTCCGATAGTAAAAAAACCGATAAAAAAAAAACCGCAAGTCATCAGCCCAAAATCAATCCAAAATCTAAAAAGCATTACTGTGGAGTCGGTAATTCTACAATTTCTTTTGATTTGACGCCATAAGTATTTTTAACAATCTGAGATAAGTTAATAGCACGTAGAATGATAGTTTCATACAGCGGACGCGTGAAACTTGAAGCTACAAACAGAAGCATACAGGCGTGATATTCTCGTACGGTACGACACGCACACAACTGTACATTGGGTTACATCAGAACGCCTCGCCGAACGAAAAGTTTACGGTTTCAGAAAAACAAAACTAGGGTGACGGCACCAATGTTGGACACTTTTAGCTGAAGGCACCAATAATGGACACTTGACTCCTAATTCCAAGATCATAAGGTTGTAAACTGATTGTCTCAAAATAAATTAATAACCTTTATCTTCTGTTACACAAGAATCAAGTGTCCATCATTAGACGTTGTTCATTACTGATTCCACCACCCTATTAGGTATTTTGAACTTTTAGGGATTATGATACATACAATTATATTAAATCACGCCTGTTTACTAGAGGGGTAGGCAGAGACATCTTCTTTCCACCTGCTGTGATCCTGACAAATCTATTTCGCTTCTTCCACATTCATACATCGATACTTAAGATCGGCCCTTTTCCAGTATTTCTTCGATTCTATTCGAAACATTAATATGTCTCGGATTATCATACATTAGGCTTATTAATTTAAGGATACGAAACCCAAAAAATATGTCGTACTGATGAGCAGACCAAAATGTGCTCTGCTTTGAGTGACATCACATTGGTGCGTAGACTAGGTTTATGTGTTATTATTACTATAAACTATGTAATAAAATCTTGAAACCTTTTATTTCATTATAGGATTTATTTGAAGCGCTGCATACAAGCCACCTGATGACGATGGTGGTCATATCAACTACTCAACGGCTTCTAGCTAGTTAGATCTGTTGAGTTTGAACTCATTTCACTGGTCCTTTGTTAGTAAGTTACTGGCTTCATAATCTCGAAATATTTTTTCATCGGAATTGATATACACAAATTTCAGACCGATTTTGAAATCTCCGAATCATCACTCTTCCGAATTTTAGTTTCACGAAGCATCACAATCACTTTTTTTTTTCAAATTCCTAATAATACCATACCGGAAAAATAGAAACCGGAAAAATATTTTTTCGAATATCACAATCCCGACAAAACGGAAATTTTGTAATTCACAATACTACTATTCCAAATCCCGAATATACATATTCTGAAATTTTAGCAGCCCGAAATTCTCGAAGGTGTTTTATTTCTAATAAGCGCCTGATAAAATATTGTATAACCTTGTAGGTATACTTAATGTTTTACATACACAATGCTCAAAAACTGTAAGGGGAATTAATTTAATGGTCAGCCGTTATTAAAAAAATGATTCGCAAAAAAAGAAGCAATTAACTCATTTGGGCAGCATACAAAGATTTGGCAGGCAATAAATAAAACTCGAGCTACAACTCTTGTTCAGCAAACAATTTGCAAACGGTTAACATTTTAACCAATATCAATCTACTTTCTTTATCATTTGTCTGCCTAATAAACAGTCGAGCTGCAAAATAATTACTTGGGCAGCAAGATTTTACAATTGGTCAGCAGAGAAAACATGTCTGTAAGAAGTTTAATTGAGAGGTGTGCATATTAAAAGAATGGTTATCTATATAAATAAGTGGATTGCGTTTATTTTGAAAAATCAGCAGTGTTCGTTATTGTGGGCGGAGCGAAATCAGACCACGTGACGCGAGCACCCAAGCGTTGGTACTTTTGAGGCTAGGTAGTAATTATAAGTTAAGTTTTGACACACAAATTTAGAAATCTAGATTAACCAAAATTTGTAGCATAATATGAGGTAGTTTAGGTTTAGGTTCGTTTTTATATCAGGCCCGGAAGGCCAGAACAAGCCAGAAATAGGAGCTCCGCGTGAGCGGAACTCCGTCGACTCTGTTAAATTTATAAATTTGATGGTTAGTTTGGTATAATGTGCATTGCCGGCACGGCAGTAAGTTTGCCCCCTTTTTTTTGATGGACAAAATGAAATATTTTGCTTACCTACTAATTGATTAACTGTGGGTCACTATAAATAGTAGCTCACTACTTTTCAAGATACTACTCTGACCGCTTATTTAAAATAGAGTGGAATATCTTACACAAACATGACATAAGGGAGATTGGCCGAAGTGATGAAGTTGTGGAAGCATCCCGCCCATGTTTCAGTATAGGGAAAATACAGATTTCCCGCCACTACTTAGGCATCACACCTTTTGAAAGGATCCTATTGTACAAGGCCAGTAGCGTGACTTTACCTATTCTAGGCAGATTCTTAATCATCGAAAATGATATTTGGTCGGCACCCGGGCACGGATCTTTAGGTTTAATTGAAGCTTCAAGCTCTGATAACAATATTTCTTTGAGTTATTGGATATAAATAACGGGCGAGGGGGTTCCACAAAATCAGGGGTTAGTAATTTTAACAATATATTTGCTTTGTCTTTGTCAATCTGTAAACCTGGGGATCTTGCCCCCCTTTTTTTTGATGGACAAAATGAAATATTTTGCTTACCTACTAATTGACTAACTGTGGGTCGCTCAATGCAGCTCAAATATTTAATATGTCACAGAAATATGTATTAATTTGCTGATAGATTAATTTGCTGATAGATTAAAATGATACCCAACTGTAAGCAAAGTCCAACAAAGTCGACGGTCGCTTCGCGCCTAGATGCAACTCTAAACTAACCTAACTTATCAAGGTGAGATTGACCTAATGTAGTAACGTGCTCCATCTCACCTAACTTTTGTTTCAAGTAGAATACAATTCATGATTTCAAGTGGTTGGTTTCATAATTCCGAATTTAACATTACCGATCTGGTTTTTGAATTTTCGGTATCTTCAGAAATAATTTTCGTAAAAAAAACACGGAATTGTCAACATTCATAAATATAATATTCGGAAAAACGGTTTCGTGATTTTAATTATCGGTAATATAAAATTTGAGTTTTTGATAATTCGGACTTTATTTTTTCGGTATTGTAAAAAATGCGAATAATTAAATTCAGCATTTTCAAATTCGGAATTAAATAATCAATGTTAGATTTAAAAAAAATACCTCGCCGATAATAGCGATACCCTGTGTGGCTCATAGTTGAACTTCAAATTGTAATAATAATAAAAATAAAAGTCAGGCGAAACAAGGCGGCCCTTTCGGCTGCTTGGATTGACTACAAGAAGGCTTATGACTCGGTGCCTCACTCATGGCTCGAAAGGATCTTAGAGTTGTATAAAGTTCATACAACTTTGAGGTCCTTTTTAGGTGTGTGTATGAGGCACTGGGTCACAGTCCTTCGTCAACCAGGTGCTCGAGATGTCCCCTCTGATTCGCCTAACTTGATAAGGATTGAAAGAGGCATCTTCCAGGGTGACAGTCTGAGTCCTTGGTGGTTTTGCCTAGCCTTGAATCCTCTCAGCTCTTTGGTGACGGATTCCGGGCTTGGCTATCGACTTCGTAGAGAGGCTGAAGTCATTTCTCTCTTATTGTTCATGGATGACCTCAAACTGTTTGCATCGAAGCGCCAAGATCTTATCGCATTATTGAAAATCACAGAAGAGTTCAGTAACGCGATCAAGATGGAATTCGGTGTAGATAAGTGTGCAGTAATGCATGTTCAATGAGGGAAAGTTGTAAATTCATCGAATTTGCAGCTTTCTGAGACAATGACTCTCAGATCTCTCTCCGAAGTTGAAACCTAAAAATATCATGTATGTCACAGTTTTTGGATATTGTGAACGGCGATGTCAAGCAGTCAGTGAAGGAGCGCTTCTTCTGCCGCTTGACAAAAGTTCTTAATAGTCTTTTGTCGGGTGGCAATAAGGTGCGCGCCTTCAATGGCTGGGTGATGCCGCTGCTCACATACTCCTTTGGCATACTAAGGTAGACTCAGACTGATCTGGACGCCCTAGATAGGAGGGTCCGTTTACTGCTTAAATCACATTGCATGTTGCACCCTCGCTCATCTGTTATGAGATTGTACATCCCGAGGAAATGTGGAGGTCGAGGCATGTTAAATTCTAAGAATCTCCACAACCGCGAGGTGTGCAATCTCAGGGATTATTTCCTTAGCAATAAGTGTGGGATGGCATCGTGATGTGATTGCAATAGATAAGAGCCTCACGCCTCTCTCCTTGGCAAACAAGAACTGGCGCAAACCAACGGTGTTGAGCACTGAAGATCGCAAGAACGTATGGAAGAGCAAGGAGCTACAAGGACGCTTCTACCGGGCCCTAACAAGGCCCGACGTAGACTTTTTAGCGTCCGTGAACTGGCTACGATGTGGTGAGCTCTATTGGGAAACTGAAATTTTGTCTGTGCAATTGCTAACGAGATCATAATGATGAACAATTACCGGAAATTTATTCTGAGGGATGGCCCAGTCGTGGCATGTCGATGGCCCTCAGACATATAATTTCCGGTTGTTCGCATTTGGCCAAAGGTGAGTACTTGCACAGACATAACCTCGTGGCCAGGATCATCCATCAGCAACTTGCTCTTCAATATGGTCTTGTTGAGTCTGAAGTGCCGTACTATAAGTACACACCGGCGCCAGTTCTCGAAAATGGTCGTGCTACGCTCTATTGGGATCATCTGTCATCACGGACAGGACTATTGTTGCCAATAAACCTGATATCGTGTTGACAGATCGATCTCAACGCCGGGCAGTGCTCGTTGACGTCACTATCCCGCATGACGAGAATCTCGTGAAGGCCGAGAAGGACAAGCTCAGCAAGTACCTTGACTTGGCTCACGAGGTGACCGCCATGTGGGATGTTGACTCAACGATCATTGTTCCGATAGTTGTTTCGGCAAACGGTCTTATAGCGAAGAGTCAAGTCAAGTCAACACCTCAAGAGACTCTCGCTAGATGGCTGGATCAAGGGCCAGATACAAAAGGCAGGATCCTCGACACGGCACGCATTATGAGGAGGTTCCTCTCTCTGCAGCCCTAACCACCGGTAGCTTGAGCCCTGCCCCGCTGCCGGCGGCACTCGTAGGTTAGGTTTTTTATAATTTTTATTTTTTGTATAAGTATTTTTATTTTACTTTTATATTTAATACTTATTGTAAAAAACCTAATTTACAGAAAATTTTATAAATATCTATGAATAAAAATAATAAATAAAAAGAATTTAAGAATGCATACTCAAGTTTTCATCAAACAAACATGCATTTCCGTCCCAGTTGGTCGAATAAATTTTATTGAAACAATGGAGAGACCTGTGTTCTGTGGTGTTGTGCTGCCGTGTAAACCTGACAAGTTCCAGGAAACGAAAGTGGCAGATACGTTTCCTATAGTTCTATCCCTTGCCATGTCTCGAACTTGGTAGGTGTAAAGAGCTATCTCACGGCTAACCCAGTTTTTTAATAGCGTTTGGCTGGCTATCGACATATCACTTGCACTCGCGACTGGCAGTATACTTGTTTCTCGTGTTTCATAGAACGATGAAGATTGCCGACAACTGTAGTGCTTTCAATGTACGACGACGCGCCCCGCCAGTCACATAGACGTTGTAGGGTTGCGTTAATTAGGGAACGGCGGTACCGTGGATTGATATCATTATAAACATTAATTAATTAAAAGACAAATTACAGGTCCCGATCCGAACTCGCGGAAGTCACCGCTGCCGCTGCGTTCTCGCTCGAGTCGTTTGCGCTTGCGGCGCAAGAGATCTGAATCCAAGCCTGAAACTGAACCTATGCCGAAACCTGAACCTATGCCTGAACCTGAACCAATGCCTAAACCGGAACCTATGCCTAAACCTGAACCTATTATGCCTAAACCTGAACCTAAGCCTAAACCTGAACCTAAGCCTAAACCTGAACCTGAACCCGACACAAAATGGCTCAAATACATTCTCATCCTGACCGTTATAGGACTTATAGGCATCGGCATTACACAGTATACCGCGGTATACCGCCCAGAATGAAGCCTAATGTTCGTTTACTTGTCGATTATTTAAAGGGGCTATTAAACTTTATACTTATGACGGCAATTGCTGAAGTCTCATAGGGCAAACATGTTGCGCCTTACTGTTTGGCTATAGACCACGCCCACAGGAAACTGATTTTTATAGATTTTCTCTATAAATTTGTCAATATTTCTGAGGGTATAATCTGAGCGAGCAGCACCCTCTTGGTTCCCAAGATCACCTGTTTCAAATCTACACGAATGCTTGAAGGTTTTATATCGCATTTTGATATGATATCTATTGTATTTTTTTAGACGAAGTAAACTGTCAGTTCAAGAGTCGTTCTTTCGTCGAAAGTGACCAGAAAATGTCTAAATCGAAACTTGATTAAATAACCTGTTTCAATGCAACTATTAAATGATGACACAAGGCGACATTATGTGTTTTATCATTTTAAAACGGCTTTTATTGAAATAAACCTTACATGAACTGTCATTTTACTTCGTCTAATAAAAAATAAAACTTAACGCTAGAGCATTTAACATTAGCCAACAGTAGCCCAACGTAAGGCTACTGTTAGCCAACATTAAATGCTACTAAGGTAGCGCCACTTGCCCGAAATAGACAAATCTAGAGCTTTAAGGACGTCATAAAATATACTACGCAATTTGTTTTGATATACTTTTGTATTCTAACATGACCTAAAGGTTATTTGACATTGTTTTTTCAGTTTTTAAACATTTATTTAATTTATTTTGTAAATTTATATAATTTGGTGCTTTCTTAAACATGCTTTATATTGCGTCTTGAGATATTAAGTAACTAAAACTATATTTAGCATTAAGTTTGTTGTTGTATATTACCTATTTCAAATTAAGAAATTAAGTATATTACCTAATTAAGCTTCTTGGTAAAACCAAATAAATCAAAATGAATATAATTATACATTATTTTGTTACTTAGGTACTCACTTTAGATGTAATCCCAATTAATTACTGAACAGAATGAGGGCGATGAAGCATTCCCCGAAACATAAGAATTATGCTATATATGTATTTTTATCCTCGCATAGGAATTCGAGCAAAGAGAATAGGTATTATTCGTATAGTGACGGAACCAGGAATAGACAAGGACCATATGAAATTTGATTTGAGAGCTCGCGGTATGAGAGTTTTGCCGTCTGAGGCAAAAGATCTTGTTGTTTTCTACAAGATGAATTTTTCAAGGTCAAGCGTCTCAGTAGCTGCCCCCGCGTCCCTCCCATCCTTATTTTGAATATTACAAGAAATTTAATGCGTGGGTGACCGCAGGAGGCAACAAATTGTTGTCGGTGTGTCGCGTTTGGCGGCAACGCAAGTTAAATCTTTTTACTGTACCTACTCTTAGTTGAAACATTATTAGTTTTTATTGGGTTAAAGTACCTTTTGATGTAATCATAATTATAGTTATAATATTGATGTTTTGGTTATTTTGAATTAAGTTTAGGCCCCTTTTTGTTATTTTTCTTTGGCTTAGATTATTTTGTATTTTTATAGTAAATGTGATATTAACTTTGAATTCTCCTGTACATTCAGATTCAATAGTCAAGGTATTTAAATCGCTTAGTTTAAAAAAGACTGAGGATTTGTGGGGCTTATCAGTTAGAGTACTCTTTCATATTATAGATGTAATTGCACCCCATCAAACATTACTCTACAATAATTAATTGCATATCAGAGGGGATGTTTCCAGATCTCATGAAATATATTAAAGTTATATCACATTTTATATTGTTGTCCTTTTCTTTGATGTCATCATCATGGCGTCACATTTGCTACAACAAATTGGAAAAAAATATTTTTCCTTTTTATAACATTTTGTACTTACGTTGAATTTTTAAAAATCATTTAGCTACGTTTCTATGTAATACAGCGGGAATACAATTTGGATATTTGTAAACAGTTAAATTAAAATACGGCCCTCGAATAGGGTTTAAAATTTTTTACTTAAAATTGGCCTAATTTGATAATTTCTTAGTAGTTTTAACTTTAATTTAGAAATCCTGAAATAGGTATAGTTTAATTCGTTACGAAGAGTAATTGTACAAAGGTTTAAGTGACCACCTCAATCAGGTAACTTTTTTCCACACTAACTTTGACCCTTCTTCCCCCCCCCCCCCCCCCCTTTAATTAGCATATCTTATTTTTTTATCATATATTAACATGGACACCATTTATTGAAACGTTTTAAAGAAAACCGTATTAACATTGATTCAGTTGTTTTCAATTGATGCGAGGAGAAACAAAATTTAACAGACAAACAGACACCAACTCTAGAAATTGTAGAAACGTATTCTGCTGCTCATTCTGAGGGCTCCTATTGTATTTTTAAGTTTATATCTCGAATGTACAGATTTTTTCCCTTCTACAACTTTGTTATACTAAATATACATAATATATATTATAATTATATTATATATATTTATTTTTATGGGAAAAAAACAAGTGTCCCTAATTATGTGACCACCACTGTATATCAACGCACAGCCGAAACTACTGTACCTAGAAACTTGAAATTTGGTACAGTGGTTTCTTTCATGATGTAAGTGAGGTGAGCACGAAGAAAGGATTTTCCGAAAATCGACCCCCAACGGGAAGAAATAGGTGGAGTCGCGGGAAACTAATTCCATGCGTACGAAGTCGCGGGCGTCCTCTAGTTATGTATAAAACTTATGATATTCATAGATTTGCATTGAACCAAGCTTTTATGTGAGTTCAATCTTTTTTGAATGAAATCGGACTGAGTTTTCAAACGTGTGTGAAAATAAAATGTAATTTAAATCAAAAACACTAATGGCCTGTTGTTTGATCGGTAGTTAAACTAATTGTTAAAATTCGAAAAAGGAATGGAAACTGACATATTTCCTTGAGATTTAACCTTTAGTAACGTTTTTTGACCATTAGTTAGTTTAACTACCGAACAAACAACAGGCCATTATTAGGCTGGGTTTTATAAAGCTCCGTTAGATCAAATTTCGGTCAGGAATGTCAAAACTTGTATGAAATTACTAAAATTTTACCTGACATTTTTACTTACGGGCCCTAAAGGTTAAAATCTCAAGGAAATGTGTCAAATGTTCGTTTCCTTTTTCGAATTTTAACAATTAGTTGAGTTAGCAACACGGTCCTTAGCTAACAATACCGTACAGGTCAAAATTGAAGTTTGTATTTTATTAAATTAACTCTTAGTTAATTCGCATTCAATTCAATCATTGACTTACTCGGTATTGTTAGCTAAGCGACTATATTATAACTTTAACATTATAGCCCAGTCTATAACAACACAAAAAAAGGAAAACATCGCAAACCCGCATGTAAGTACGATTTGCTTATATGTTTTTAAGTCCGTTGTGAGACTTGTGAGCCCCGAAAACCCTGTGCTACCCCCATGGTGCTCGAAAAACTTAGATTTTTTGGCACTTGTTTCAGTTTTTTCGAAGAAACTTCTCTAAGGAAATATTTTCCAAGTATCTTTGTTATACTTTAATAAAGATGAATAAATTTGCTACAATTTGAGCGTAATTTGAGCACACTATGTTTATGAGTTGCGGAGAAACATTAAGTCAAAGATGGGCAATTTTCTTCAAAAAGTGAAAATGTGTTGGTAGGGTTATTTCGAAGATACATACATACCGGCTGAAATAATGTTCTTAGGTAAAAGTCATATGAAAAGAATTTGTAGAAAATTGAATAGGCTATTTGACAACATTGAAAATATACTACAAATTGTGGTCAACCTATCAGATAATAGCGAAAAACAACATATTTCACTTTATTTTAAACTAAATTATGTTTTTTTTTTTGGAAACTACACGAAAAAAAAAGTAATACTTTTTTGAAATTTTATCTGTGGCAGAAACGCGATGTGTTGGTTTGCAGCTGTGGTTACTTACTGGTGACGTCAAATGCAAGTAACCACAGATCATAAGGGTATATCTCTTGAAATTATTGTTTATTGTTTACTTGCGTGTGACGTCACACTTGTCATATGACCAGCGCCATGATAGAAACAGCGTTTTAAGCGCGGTTTTGAAAATTTAAATTTTAACATACATTTTTATTGTTAATACAGTGGAATCTCAAGGAAATATCAATGTAGTGTGCTTGTTATGTAATAAAGAATCATTTAAAAAGGTTTTCTAAAATTAGTCAAATAGCCTATTATCCTCAATTTAATACCTACCAAAATGGTGCATCAAGGCCTCATAGTTTCATCCAAAATAAAAATATAGTAAAATATTGGATTTTGTCTAAATAATAAAAACATTGTACTAAATCATTTTGGGACGATTTTCTTTGAAAAAAAATGTGCAAAAATATGAATTTACCATTTTAGATGTATAATTTTATGGCTTCTAATAAACATAAACTAAAGAAATGAACATACTTCCACGTTGTTTTGTTAACTGCGAAAATTTAAGGCACTTGTTTCAGTTTTTTCGAAATAATTATATAAAGGAAGCATTTTTTGAGTATCTTTGTTCTATACTTTAATAAAGCTTACTAAATTGGCTACGATTTAAGCCTAATTTGAGTACTCTAAAGCTATTAATTGCGGAGATACAGGTAGTCAAAGACTGACATTTTTTTAACAAAATGAAAATTTCGTGTTATGGTCATATTCCAAGTTACGTTCTGGCTAAACTAATGGCCCTACAATAAAAGTTGAGATAAGAATTAGTGTACAATTTAACTAGCATCAATTTAATACCAAAGTAGTGCCTCTAGCTTTCATAGTTTCCTCAAAAATAAAAAAAAATAATAAAATATCTGCTTTTGGTTAAATGATAAAAACAACAAACCAAAAAGTGTAAATTCGACATTAACATTTGTAACATATGGTTTCAAAACAAATAAACGTAAACATAAAAAAAAACAGCAAACATATATTTAAACTATAAAATAATACTATTTACACGGTCAAGCAAAAACAGTTTAGACTTTCGTCCTTTTGGAAGGTCCAGTCTAGAAAAGTGGGGAGGAGTGTTTTCTGGAGTGGAGGCGGGCCGACTGATGGTGTTGGGTCGCCCACATCCTCGTCCTCCTCGTCCAGGACGAAAGGGATGGCGTTGTTGCAATTTCTCCCGTGGCAAAAGGAACATAGGATAGAGCACCTGAGCCCAGCCTGTCTGCAAGTGCACGACCCTAAGCAACCTCTTTTTGCATTTGCAAGTGACCATTTTAAGCAGGGTCTGAGGAGCGGGCTCTGCGCACATTGCCTATCTTTGACTTGCTGTAACTCCGCAACCAATGGACATAGTGAGCTCAAATTGTAGCAAATTTAGTAATCTTTATTAATGTATAACCTAAGATTCTTGAAAAACGCATCCTTAGGGTAATTTTTTCGAAAAAACTGAAACAAGTGCCAAAATTTCGCAGCTTTTCGAGCACCATGGGGGTAGCACAGGGTTTTCAAGGTTGCAAACTTGGGTATAAACTACTCTCAAGGGACCTAACAACATATAAAAAAATCGTAGTTACATGCGCCATATGTTGGCAATGGGTGATCCTGGAATTAAATGGCACCTAATTATTAACGGTTCTGAATAGACTTTTGCGTGTCAGACATAGAAGCCAAATGAGGTGATAAGTAACGTTCCTGCAAATATACAACGTTCCTTAAAGTATCAATATTATTAGGCTTCATTTACTACTCTTTTATAAACACGACACTAAATCAAAGATTGTGTTTGATTCACATCTTCTTCCTTACAAATTTTGATTAACGATATTTTTCGCTTGAGTTCGAAAGGCTTTCTAATTTGCCTGATAATTAACGTTATATTTGTGTAAAAATAACAAACAATAAAAAACTTTGACAAGCGGTGAAATTAGAATTGACAGGCATAAGGCAATATTGCCATATGAAAATCGATTTCTTTTTACTTTTAAATTTGTCATGACATTCTGGTACCTACTCGTAGATCAAACTGAATACATAGTACTTTATTTGAAAGATTACGGTTTATTCTATTCTTTTTAAATCACTTAAAATGCAATTAAATACCATTATAAAATGAAAGACATCTTAAGGACGGGCAGCAAATTGCTGCCCACGCGATCACTCACGTTTCACGGAAAGGCGCGACTACTCTAGGGTTAAGAGTGAAGTGTAATGGACACTGAGGCCCGTTTCTCAAAAAGTATTAGTCTAATAATATTAGTGTTTTGTCTCATTTTTTAGCTTAATTTATGAGACAAAACACTAATATTATTAGACTAATACTTTTTGAGAAACGGGCCCCTGGTGCCTGGTTGATACATGGAAAACGAAATACCAATAGAAACTTGGCTTTTATTAACTAGAAGCTAGCATATGAATAATAAATACTGACAGACATGTAAATACATAAGTCAAGATCATAGACAATTACAAGGCACAAAGGAGATTATATGTCATTCTCCCCCTCTATGGTTTCTTCGCCGAGGATGTAGTCATTAAGACGTTGCGGAATTTTCCTTGACCTTGTAGATCTCCGAAGGACCTGTAAAGGTTGAGCGTCTTGCGGCGGAGTTCCATAGACCTCTGCTTCTTGGTTGTCTTCGTTAAGGCTCTCGTCTAATATCCGAGTTTCAGATTGTTCGTTATTGCTGTCGATGTCGTGCAGCGAATCATCATCATCCGGTATGAGGAGCGGCGCTAAATGTCTATTGGATACTGTAGACTCTTGGCCATTACGCCGTCGTACGTAAGAGTAGCTTGGATTACTATGAAGTAGCTCAACTTCTTCGACGTAAGGGTCGGTTTTCGACCGAACAAATTTCTTAAGCAAGACTGGTCCCGGAACGAGCCAGGATGGGAGCGATTCACCGACCGGTGTCCTCCGAGGAAAATTAAATAGTTTCTCATGAGGGGTCACATTTATTGAAGTGCATAGGAGTGATCGCACGCAGTGGAGAGAAAGTTTCAGGACTTGTTCCCAGTTTTCAATAGGAAGGTTCTTAGATCTCAGAGACAGCTGTATAGTCCGCCAGAGAGTTCCATTAAGCTTCTCAACTTGTCCATTGCCCTGGGGATTGTAAGGTGTTGTACGAGAAGTAGCGATGTTACAATTTTTGAGGAAAGTTTGTATTTCTTCCGACATGAAGGAGGATCCTCTGTCACTGTGTATATATAAAGGCTGACTGTATTCATAAAACAGTTCTCTTAGACACTTAATAACAGTCGCAGAAGATGTGTCAGGACATGGGTATGCGAATGGGTATCGCGAAAATTCATCTATTATTGTAAGAATGAATTTATTATTTGTATTTGAGGGCAAAGGTCCCTTGAAATCTATATTCAATCTCTCGAAGGGCGATAAAGCTTTAATCAGTGTCCCATTTGCTTTAGCAAAGCGGGGTTTGATTTCCGCGCATACGCGGCACGAAGCCGTCATTTGTTTGACGTCGTTTATAGAATATGGGAGATTCTTCAGCTTGATCCTATGATACATTCTTGTAATCCCAGGATGAGAAAGAGCATCATGCAGTTCGTACAATTTATTGTTGCTCATAAACGCGCAAACTCTTGAAAGTGCGTCCGCAGCAGTATTCTCTATTCCTGGTCTGTAAATAATGTCGTACTTATAACACGAAAGTTCTAACCTCCATCTTTCAATCTTGTCATTTTTAATTTTGCTTGTATGATTTTGATTGAAAATATAGCTTACGGATTTTTGATCAGTGATAAGGAGAAAGTGTCTGTGAATGAGGTAGTGGCGCCATTTCCTAAGGCTTTCGACGATAGCGCAAGCTTCTTTTTCAACGGAAGCGTGTTTGCGTTCGCTGTCTGACAAAGTTCTTGAGAAGAATGCAACCGGACGACCCTTTTGAGATAGTGTTGCAGCTATAGCGAACTCCGACGCGTCAGTCTCCACCGTCAAGGTTTCTTTGTCGTCAATAGCAACCAATGCTGCCTTTTCGATGTCGGATTTTAAAAGTTTAAAACTATGCTGCCCATTAGCGTTTAAAGGAAAATTGTTGTTGTTGATTAACGGTTGAACCTTTGCAGAAAAGTTGTGTACCCATTTAGCGTAATGAGCAAAAAGCCCAAGTGCTCGCTTCAATTCAGCAGTGTTGCGCGGTAGCGGTAGTTCTCTAAGCGGCTCAAGGCGGTCTTTGTCAGGTTCATTTACGTTGTTCTTGACAGTGTACCCAAGGAGGCTAATGGAACTTTTGCTGAAATTACACTTTTGTTCGTTTAATGTGAGCTTGTACTTTTTTGCAGCTGACATGAATTTTTGTAAGTTTTTGTCGTGTTCTTCTTTGTCTTTTCCGCAGACCGTAACATCATCGAGATAAGCAAAGGTTCCATGTAACTGTTCTTTTTCGATAATGTGTTCGAGAGTACGTTGAAAGGCGGCAACTCCATTGGTGACACCAAACGGGATGCGTTTAAATTGCCATAGCTTGCCACAGGCTTCAAATGCCGTATATATTTTCTCTCGCGCTAAGATAGGTACCTGGTGGTAAGCGCTTTTTAAATCAATCTGGCTAAAGTGATTGAATTTAGCCACTTTCGAAACAATCGACTCAATGTTAGGCAAGGGATATGCATCTAGATATGTAAACTTATTGATAGTTCTGGAGTAGTCTATGACCATTCTTTTCCGATGAGCTCCGCCACCAGCGACAAGTACCTGGGCGCGCCATGGAGAAACACTCGGTTCAATAATCCCATCGTTTAAAAGTTTTGATATTTCAGTGTGGATAAAGTCTTCTTCGTCATTGTTGTGGCGTCTAGATTTGATAGCAATAGGAGTTATGTCAGCAGATAAGTGGGTGAAGACTGAAGCTGGCGGTACTGAGGCTTCCATTACGCAGACTTGCAAGGGCTCTCTAGTCCCTCCAAATTGGAACTCGAGCTTAGAATGGTTCTTCAGTATATCGTGGCCGACGATGACGTCTGCGCATAGGTGGTTAATTACGAGGAGGGGGCGTTGCTTGTATATATGATTGTTGATTTCAAGCGTAGCGAAACAGACCCCGTCTACATTTGATGTTTGGCTTAGAGATGCTAGGATTGCTAGGTTTATAGTCTGTTTGTATGGTCGTTGTTGCAGTTTCATCGTCTGTGCTACGCTTCTATCAATAAAGCTTACTGAGCTCCCAGTGTCAATCAACGCATCGGCACGAGTGTTGTTAACGGTGATAGCAATCGTAGCTTTTTCTAAACTTGAAGGAGATGCAGCCGAATAAACGGTGGAATTTGTAGATGGTGAGAATTCGACAGGAGCGTCGTCGGGGTTCGGGATAGCGTTGCTTGTAGGAGAATTGCCACGGGAACGGCAGACTGAAGCAAAGTGGCCTTTCTTAGTACAAAGTTGACAGTAGGCGTGAAAGGCGGGACACTTGATTCGTTGATGTACTTTACCACCGCAAAAGAAACAATCAATTTTATCTCCGGCTGCGGGATCCGTGGGTTCGACGTCAAACCTTTCCGGTCGTAGATATCTCGCCAAAGAATATGATAATGTATCTGTCGGGTCTTTCTTCGATTCCATAATTATTTCTAGTTAATAAAATTGATACATGGAAAACGAAATACCAATAGAAACTTGGCTTTTATTAACTAGAAGCTAGCATATGAATAATAAATACTGACAGACATGTAAATACATAAGTCAAGATCATAGACAATTAGAAGGCACAAAGGAGATTATATGTCACTGGTAGTTAAAGAAAATTAAAGTGCTAAATCTACAGTCATCTAAAAAGCTTTATTTTTAACTCCTGACACGAAAAGTGAGATAGTTCTTAGCTAAGTTTCATAAAAATTGGTTGGGCAGTATTACACATTGAGTGCCAGCAACTCGCTGAGCGGTTCTCTGCTCGTAGGGAGTTCTCGCTACGAAGCGGAAAAACGCTGATTTAGGTTACGAGCTTAGCTACGTGGCGGCGATTGTGTTAAGAGGCATCAGCTCTGATGTCGGAGTTTTTTATTTCATAATTTTTTCTGGCCCCGATCAAGCGACCAAGCCCCGCTGAGTAGCTTGGTAGAATTATGTCCGGCTAAGCCCAGTTGTCAGCACCCCTTGGTCCACACTGCGGACAACTGGGATATTTTTTCCCAGTTGTCCGCGTTAAGCAAGGTTTACTGGCAATACAATTGCAGAAGTTGTTTGCTGTCTTACTCTAACTTTCGAAGTTAGAAACAGACATCAATATTGTGCTTCTTGCTCTAGAATTGAAGTTAAAGTAAGACAACAATCAACTGCTGCAATTTTTATTGCTGGTCTAATTCACGCTTTACAGGTCTACTCGTACTAATCGGAGGCCCTATGCTTCTTGTATGGGATGAAATTTTTAATCTTGAAACGCGTTTGTTTCATATAAAAGCCTATTCTTTCGAATAAAAATGAAAAAGCTAGCGGTTTGTTTTTGGGAGTATACTAACAGATTTTTTTATTTATAGAAATATTCACGGTATGTTTCTCTGTTGTCCACACTTTCTCCTAGCAGTCCTTGACTAATGACAGAACAAATGTTTGACAAATCTCACTACAGAAATGTTGTACACAAAAATCTACAACCATCAAAGGGAGGAAGAAGAAAAATCTACAATGAAACTAAAAAAATAAAAAAATAAATTGTACACAAAAATCTACAACCATCAAAGGGAAGAAGATGAAAAAACTACGATGAAACTAAAATGAAACTAAAAAAAATACCTGAACTTGGGCAGAATGGATCTGGATGAACCTAACAGCAACGATGAACAACAATGTGATTGTCCTAGCCTGCCGCCGGAGTCGCTTTTGGAGACGCCGCCCGAAATCAAACGAAGAGGAAAACGTAAAGTCAAAAAAAAAGCTTCCTATAGAAAGCATTACTGCGGAATCGGTAATACTACAATTTATTTTGATTTGACGCCATAACTTGTCTTTTTTTTATCACACTACATTAACTTCACTCGTAATATACAAACTAACTAACAATCTGAGATTAGTTAATAGCACGTAGAATAATGATTTCATACAGCGGACGCGTAAAGGCCCAGCCACACCGCTTGCGTGACGTGCACGTGCACGTGCGCGTTCGCTTTCCACTGAGTTGTATATTGACATATCGTAATGAGAATTCATACTATACAACGCAGTGGAAAGCGAACGCGCACGTGCACGTCACGCAAGCGGTGTGGCTGGGCCTTGTTCAATCTTGAAGCTACAAAGTACAAACAGAAGCACACAGGCGTGATATTCTCATACGACACGCACACAAGTGTACATTGGGTTACGTTTCAGAACGCCTAAAGTTAATAAGCTTAATGTGTCATAATATCTAAAAGTTCATAATACCTTATGCTTTTTTTCTGAAACCATAAACTTTTCAGGATTGTTACAAAACAAACCTAACCAAACCTAATGAGATTTAAGTGTAAAATGTTTTTTTTTTAATCCTGAATAGATTACGGTATCAGAAAAAAAAACTATTATATATTATGAACTTTCACGGATTATGATACATACACATATATTAAATCACGCCTGTTTACTAGAGGGGTGGGCAGAGACCCATTCTTTCCACCTGCTACGATCCTGACAAATCTATTTCGCTTCTTTCACATTCATACATCGAGTCATGCATGCACGTCGGTTTCGGGTACTTACTTAAGATCAGCCCTTTTCCAATATTTCTCCGATTTGATTCGAAACATAAGTATTTCTCGGATTTTCATAATTTAGGCTTATTCATTTTAGGCGTTCTGATACGGAACCCAAATAATGTCGTACCTACTGAGCAGACCAAATGTGCTCTGCTTTGAGTGGCATCACATTGGTGCGTGGACTGGGTTTATGTGTTATTACATATAACTATAAACTAATTATGTAATAAAACCTTGAAACCTTTTATCTAATTATCGGATTTATTTGAAACGCTGCATACAAGCCATCTGATGACAATACAATAATACTCGTATGGCACCATCCGGCTAGACGATGATGGAGACGGAAGGTGGTCATATCAACTACTCAACGGCTCATACTAGCTAGTTAGATCTGTTCAGTTTGAACTCATTTCAGGTCCTTTGTTAGTAAGTTACTGTGTACACTTCATAATCTCGAAATATTTTTTTCACCGAAATTGATAAACACGAATTTCAGAATCCAGTTTTTTAAATCTCCAGATCATCACTTTTTACGATGCATCATATTCACGATGTTTTCAAATTCCGAATAATCACATTTCCGACTTATTAAAAACCCGAAAAATATTTTTTCGTATATCACAATCCCGACAAAACGGAAAAATGAATTTTGTTATTCCGAATACTACTATTCCGAATCCCGAATATTCATTATTCTGAAATTTTAGCAGCCTGAAATTCTCTAGGGTATTTTTTTTTCAAATAAGCACTTGATAAAATATTTTATAACCTTGTATAATGTTTAACATGCACAATGTTCAAAAACTGTAAGAAAATTAATCTCCAACAACAAAGTCGACGATCGCTTCGCGCCTTGATGCAACTCTAACCTAACCTAACTTACCAGGTGAGACTGATTGACCAATTTAGTAAAGTGCTCTATCTCACCTTTTGTTCAAGTAGAATACAATTCAAGTGGTTGGTTTCATAATTCCGAATTTAACATTGCCGATCTGGTTTGTGAATTTCCGGAATTGAAATCTTCAGAATTATAATTTTAGTAAAAAAAAATCGGAATTGTCAACATTCGTAAATATTGTTAATATTAGGAAAAACGTTTTCGTGTTTTTTGTAGTCGGTAATATAAAATTCGAGTTTTTGATAATTCGGCCTTATATTTTTTCGATATTGTAAAAATTTGGAGTTATGAAATTAGGTATTTTCAAATTCGGAATTAAATAATTCGAGATTTTAGGGTGTTCCCAAGTTTATTATCAATGTAAGTTTTAAAAAAAAAACCTCGTCGAGAATAGCGTTAGTACCCTGTGTGTCTCAAAGTCGAACGTCAAATTGTTATATTATAAAATTTCATTAAGATGGGGTCAAGAATGCATGCATACATTGCCGTCCCAGTTGGTCGAATATATTTTATTGAAACAATGGAGGGCCTCGTGAATATCAGAGACCGTGTTCTGTGCTGTTGTGCAGATACGTTTCCTATAGTTCTATCCCTTGCCATGTCTCGAACTTGGTAGGTTTAAAGAGCTATCTCACGGTAATCCCAGATTTTAATAGCGTTCGGCTGGCTATCGACATTTCACTTGCACTCCCGACTGACAGTTTAATTGTTTCTCGTGTTTCATAGAACAACGAAGAGAAGACAACTGTAGTGTTTTCAATGTATGTACGACTACGCGCCCCATCAGTCACATAGACGTTGTAGGGTTGCGTTAATTAGAGTACGGCGGTATCGTGCATTGATATCACTATAAACATTAATTAATTAAAAGCCAATTTGCAGGTCCCGATCCGAACAATCCGACGCCGCAGCCGCTACTGTCACCTCGCAAGAATCTTTACCGCTTGCCGTCCAAGATTCCTAAACCTGAACCGAAGCCTGAACCTGAACCTGAACCTAAACCCGACATAAAATGGCCCAAATACATTCTCATCCTGACCGTTATAGGACTTATAGGCATCGGCATCCAACAGTATACCGCCCAGAATAAAGCCTAATGTTCCTTTACCTGTAGATTGTCTAAAGGGGCTATTAAACTATAAACTTATAAAACCATATGCTGGAGTCTCATAGGGCAAACAGATTGCGGCTTCCTGTTTACCCTCTCATATTGCATAATTTGCCAATTTGTGGTCGGCAAACTGTTCAATAGGGAGGGAAAACACGGATACTCAAAGCCTACATGCAGATTGTTGCATAAGCTGCACTACCAGGGCTGTCCCATATTATTAATCATATTAAATCTATTTTATTAAGTGAATTGAGTTTCTCGCATTCGTTTAGATACCTGTTGGACCAATAATCCAGTTATAATTATAGTTTTGAACAATGATGTGAGAAGACGTGGCAAGAAATGGTAGTATGGAAGCACTGTAATAATGTAGATTAAGTGCCTTGAAAGTATTGTGGCACCAAATGTACAGCTTGCACTGAGCTATACTCAAAAATCTACCTAAAGACCAAAATCTGACGATTTTCGAGTATAGAGCATTGTGCAGAAGACTTGAATCTTAAGTATGGCTTTAGTCCACGCCCGCAGGAAACTGATTGTAAAGATTTTCTCTACAAACTCGTCAATATTTTTTCGCGTACAATCTGAACCCTCTTGTTTCCCAACGCCACCTGTTTCAGATGTACACGAATGCTGGAAAAATATATATACCGCATTTTGATATTACATCTATAGTATGTTTTTAGACGAAGACGAGTCGTTCTTTCGCGTTCGTCGAAAGTGACCTGAAATTTTCTAAAACGAAACTTGATTAAATAACTTGTTTCAATACATTATTAACAAATAATGACACAAGGCGACATATGTGTTGTATCATTTTAAAACGGCTTTTATTGAAACAAACCATACATGAACTGTCAGCTTACAATACAATACAATACAAATACTCAGTATTTAACACCAAAAAAACCAAACACGGTACAGTACATTTTAACTACCTATAGGTCGGTAACAGGCGGTATTACCGCTAAACAGCGATCTCTTCCAGACAACCTTGGACAGAGAATTAAAAAAAGACAAAAATACATGGCAGACGGTGTAAACTAATTCCTTCAGAACTCAAACTAAACTACTAGAAACACTTCTGTTATGATAAAATATACTCACACATATATAAACTACATATAAATATACACACATACATAAAGTAAACGAGTTAATAAATACATACTAAATACTTATTTATTATTATACACCTATATAATAATTATACAGGGTGTATTGCAAGTCGTGTGCCAAATGAATAGGGTGGGTAGCGAAGGGTCACTTGCAACACGCTTTGGGCCAATTAACACTCATCCTACCCACGGAGTTTTTTTAATATTTAAAAAAAAAACTCGGTATCTTCCAAAAGTTAACCATTTTGTTTACATATCTTTTTTTTTAAACGTGATAGCACAAAAGTATTTATATATTTTTTATCTCTAATGTATGCGTATTCTAATGAAATGTTACATTTATTCATGTAGTAACAAATAAAAAAAATATTAGCCGACAAATTGTGAAGGACAGAAAATAAAAATCGTCACGGTCAACATTATGGCACAATTAAAAAAAAAAAAAAGCTCCTCAGATCTTCCAACACCATAAAAACTTCTTCAGCTCCTGACTATTCCACATGTCTAGAAACACGTTCAGTTTTTCGGCAAAATGGTTTCAATCTAAAATGGTGGTTTACATTACCCAGTACTTCTTTGAAACTACTTGAAAGTAAGATTCGATCAGATAAATGAATTGAGACTATTTTTTTTTACTAATGATAAAAAAGCATAAAATAGTCATCTAAAATGATTAAAAACATAATAGTATTAATTTATTTCAATAACTAAGTATCCGATGGGTACGTAAGCTACGACCAAAAATAACGCATTTTTTTTTAGTTTATTGCATGGGTAACTGCCAAATTAAAAATACACTTAATAAAAAAGAAAATCAAAAAGTTAATTGCGCGGGAAAACATTTAAATAAACAGAGATAGGGATTATTTTTGACATGGCTACATACAGCAACGAAGAATACGTTGCTGTTGAAGAACGCACTCTTGCTGCATTTCATGATGATCACACTACCAGCATACGAAATGTAGCTGAGACGCTGAGAATTAGCATTTGAAAGTGTGTTCGGTTTTAAGAAGGGAAGAAAAACATGCTATCCACTACACTTGCAATACACCCTGTATACATACATACTTACTTCGTCTATCTATTAAAAAAATAAAAATTAACTTGAGAGCATTTAACATTAGCCATCAGTAGCCCAACGTAAGGCTACTGTTAGTCAACGTTAAATGCTACTAGGGTAGCCGCCACTTGCCCGTAAAAGACAAATGGGTGATTCCACGGGCGTCTCAACCGCCGTCAGTCCGCTGTCATAAATATTGAAAGAATGAGCTACACCAAGCAGCTAACATTCACACAGAGCTATACTGTTATCGTACTTCTTGCCACAATTGATCGAATTTTATGTATATTATCGCCTATTTCTTAAATACTTACGACAGCGGACTGACGGCGGTTGAAACGCCTGTGGAATCACCCAAATCTAGTTTGAGCTGGACGTCATAAAATATACAACGCAATTTTTTTTCATATACTTTTTGTATTGTAACATTACCTAGTGGTTATTTGAAATTGTTGCATGCTTATTTTTCAGTTTTTAAACATTTATTTAATTTATTTTGTAAATTTATATAATTTGGTGCTTCCTTAAGCACTGAGACTTACGTGTTGAGATATTAAGTAACTAAAACTATATGTAGTATTAAGTTTGTTGTTTTATGTTACCTATTTCAAGAATTATGTATACCTAAGCTTCTTGGTAAAACCAAATAAATCAAAATGAATATAATCATACATTATTTTGTTACTTACTCACTTTAGATGTAATCCCAATTAATTACTGAACAGAATGAGGGCGATGAAGCATTCCCCGAAACATAAAGATTATGCTACATGTTTATTTTTTATCCTCGCACAGGAATTCGAGCAAAGAGAATGGGTATTATTCCTAATTTAAGGCCTAGCTACCTGGGCGTTTCTCAGAGAGATTGTGCCCAGGGTGACGGAACCAGGAATAGACAAGAACCAATAATGGACGCTTGATTCTTATTTTACAGAAGATGAGGGTTATTAATTTGTCTTGAAACAATAAATTTAGGACAGTATCAAATTTGAATTAACCCTAGAGTGCTCGCTATGAGCATGTTGCCGTCCGCGGCAAAAAAATGGTGTTGTTTTCTACACGATGCGTGTCAGTAGCTGCTCCCGCGTCCCACCCCTCCTTATTTTGAAAGTTACAAGAAATTTAATGCGTGGGTGACCGCAGGAGGCAAAAAATTGTTGTTGGTGTGTCGCGTTTGGCGGCAAATTGCTCACTGCGTGACTACTCCCGCAAGTTAAATCTTTTTACTGTAGTTGAAAAATTATTAGTTTTCATTGGGTTATAGTACCTTTTGATGTAAATATCATAATTATAATTATAATATTGATGTTTTGGTTATTCTGATTAAAGATTAGGCCCTTTTTTGTTATTTTTCTTTGGCTTAGATTATTTTGTGTCTTTATAGTAAATGTGATATAAACTTTGATTTCATTCTTGTACATTCAGATTCAATACTCAAGGTATTTAAATCGCTTAGTTTAAAAAAGACTGAGGATTTGTGGGGCTTATTAGTTAGAGTACTCTTTCATATCATACATGTAATTGCACCCCATCAAGCATTACTTTACAATAATTGCATATCAGAGGGGATCTTTCCAGATCTCACGGAATATAGTAAAGTCATACCTTTTTTTTATATTTTTGTCCTTTTCTTTGATGTCATCATCATGGCGTCAAATTTGTTACAACAAATTGTAAAAAAATATTTAGCCTTTTTATAACATTTTGTACATTGAATTTTAAAAAATCCTTTAGCTACGTTTCTATGTAAAAACTAAAATAAAATAAATTTTTGATATTTGTAAACAGCTAAAGTAATCGACGGCCCTCGAATAGGGTTTAAAAAAATACTTTTAATTGGCCTAATTTGATAATTTCTTAGTTGTTTTGCTTTTACTAGAAAGTTGTTTTTATTAGTATAGAGAAATACAAATATATACAATACCCTATACAATTATAATTACAATAATTAACAACTAATGAAGTTGTTTTAACTTTAATCCAGAAAATCCTGAATTGTACAAAGGTTCAAGACAATTGACCACCTCAATCCGGTAACTTTTTTCAATACCAACTTTGACCCCTATTTTTATTGGTTCAGTTGTTTTCAATTGATACGAGGAGAAACAAAATTTAACAAACAAACAGACACCAACTCAAAAAATTGTAGAAATGTATTTTGCTGTTCATTCTGAGGGCTGTTATAGTATTTTTAAGTTTATATCTCGAATGTACAGACTTTTTCCCTTCTACAACTTTATTACATTAAATATATATTATGTATAATATATATTATATATGACGGCGCGCGTTGTTTGAGAGCGAGTAGACTACTGTTTAGTTATGTTATAGTCCTGCTCACCCTGACGTAACTCGAGCGTCGGGCACTGGGCATGCCGGGTACTGCGCTTTAGTCCCATTGGATGCAGAGTAAAAGGCAGCGGAGAACTTTTGTTGCAAGTTCTTAGCTTATTTCCTATCCAAGGAATAATTAGAAAACCAGTCTGTTCTTAACGAATGTTTGTTCTTGAAATCCGAATTTGAGTCGTCATTTGTGAATCCATCAACCCCAAATTTATATATAAATGGAGTTGCAAATAACAAACAGAAATTCGTTTGTTACAATCTTAAAGTTGCAAAGAAATACCGAGAAAGTAAAACACATTTCTTTATTTATAAAGTGTATCAGAAAGAGATCCTGCGGCCTACCTGCTGAAAAGAAACGATACCCCAGTGTATGCTACATTGTAGTGTTGTTCTTTCAGTTCTCATGTCGTCAAAGGGCACTTCGACTGAAGACAGGGACTGCTGAATCACATCGTTTACGCATTGTGGCGTGACGGCGGCGCGGCGGGAGAGGCAGTGGAGAGGCACTCGTCCAGGAGCTATCCGAATATCTTGTATTGTATCAGCAGCAATTGTTATATTTTTGGTCACCGAAGGACGTTGGAACGCGATCCAAGTGATCCAATAACAGCATAAGTATCAGATATCTTTTTTGCGAGCTGTCACAACGGGTGTGACTCTGTTGCTTCCATGTTGCTTCACTTTGTCGTTAAATTGTACACTTAAAATTACCTGATTTCGTCACAATTACACTATCACCAGAGGAATGAATTCTGAATATCATGAACGATTAAGTTATTATTATTATTATTTATTTATTTTAATGGCGTCTACAAGTTGTGTAATTTTGCCAAAGTCAAGTATATGTATATAATCAATTGTACGGTGAATCGTCGTTGTCGTCGGCGTCTTCCAGTCCCAGTCGGCACACCATTGAAGATGGCGGGCATCCACTTCAATGGCTTGGAGTGTTCTTGACCGCTTGCTCATTCAGAATCAACTTTTCACTGTTATTTTATTTGATGCATATTCTTCGTCAGTGTTGGAGGTTACTTCACAAAGTGGCCCTGGATTTGCGAACCAAAATCAACGATAAAGTAATTTACAAAAAAATAAATAAATAGACAAATGTTTTCAAAATGACAGCTAGACAAGAACCCAACGATTAAGTTTAAATTATTTGTTGATTTAATTTTTATCAACTTCCTTTGACTTATATATGATGTCATGTCAACCAATCAATGTTACTTTATGACAGCCATATATAACTTTTTTCCAGCCAGTATTTTAAGGTGTCAAAAAGGGTGTGGCTTACTATTTAATACTTAATAGTAGCCTGCACACGTAGAGTTCGGACCCGGGGAAACGCCACGCTCCATTCCAATCTTCACGACGAACCGTACGTGTAAATGCAACTGTAATAGTAAAAAAGTAAAAAACCTACAGTTCGGACTGGCGCGTGGAATGGCGCGTGGCGTTTCCCGCGGTCCAAACTGTGCCGTGTAAAGGCCGCTAATGAGGGCGTTTGGATCGCGGTTAGACATAAAGTATCGGGCGTAACAAATGAAACTTACGTGGTCAATTTAATTTATAGAATTATAATTATGTCTTGCAGGAACTAATTATTCAAATAGGCTTCTATAAATAATGGTAATGAGAGTTTAGCGCTCATTGAACATAACTTATTGGTGATTTTTCACATAATGATGAAAATGATGAAAAAGATGATAATTATGTCAGGAAAGGACAAACGCGTGAGCGGAGTTGCTATCACGTGTGTATGCTTTTTACAGGACATACCTAAGGCGAAGACAGGGATAGAGTTTAGTGAGAAGAGTTCGCGCAGGGGCACGCGAAATTTCAGAACGGCCGTGACGGCGCGTGTGGTTTGAGAGCGAGTAAAGTTACTGCTTAGTTATGTTATGGTCCTGCTCACTGTGACGTAACTCGGGAGTCGGGCACTAGGCCTCTACTTCAAAATCATAGTTCGAACGTTGCGCTTGCTCTGTCACTTCCCCTCGACTTCGGTACGATTGGCGAGTGAAAGGAACGGAGTATCCATTAGCACTACTGTGATGTTGGGAGTAGGATCCCGGACGTGCGTCGCCACGTTTGAAACTCTTGTTGTAGACTTCGCTTGTGAAACAGGGTGGTGAAGCGTGGTACGCCGCTAGAGTGATAGATTCGCATCTATCCTTGGCTAGGAACGTTGACAGGGAGTAATTCTTATCAAGTGGATGTATTTGGATAATTAAACGAGAATTTGTGAAACATCTAGAAAAGGCTTTTGATTCTCCTTGCCCGACTATCCCCGCCTACACTCAAGTTCGACCATCATGACGCTCCCTTTACCCAAAGATGAGGAGGAGCTTACATATATATTATATATTAGGCAAACCTGACTGACTTATATATCAAAGCACAGCCGAAACTACTGTACCTAGAAACTTGAAATTTGGTACAGGGGTTTCTTTCATGATGTAAGTGAGGTGAGCACGAAGAAAGGATTTTCCGAAAATCGACCCCCAACGGATATTATAGGTGGAGTAGCGGGAAACTAATTCCACGCGTACGAATTCGCGGGCGTCCTCTAATTATATATAAAACTTATGATATACATAGATTTGCATTGAACCAAGCTTTTATGCGAGTTCAATCTTTTTTTTAATAAAATCGGACTGAGTTTTCAAACGTGTGTGAAAATAAAATGTAATTTAAATCAAAAACACTAATGGCCTGTTGTTTGATCGGTAGTTAAACTAAGTAATTGTCAAAAAACGTTACTAAGGCTGGGTTTTATAAAGCTCCGTTAGATCAAATTTTGGTCAGGAATGTCAAAACTTGTATGAAGTTACTAAAATTTTACCTGACATTATTACTTACTGGCCCTAATGGTTAAAATCTCAAGGAAATGTGTCAATTTTTCATTTCCTTTTTCGAATTTTAACAATTAGGTAACAATGCCGTACAGGTCAAAATTGAAGTTTTTATTTTATTAAATTGACTCTTAGTTAATAATTCGCATTCAATTCAATCATTCTCTTACTCGGTATTGTTAGCTAAGCGACTATATTATGCAACTTTAACGTAAATCAATCTGAATATTCTGAGGAGGTGCGAGATAAAAAAATAATCTATTCCTCATAAAAACATCATGAAGACCATCCGCACAGCTACGATTCGCCATATGGTGGCAATGGGTAATCCTGGAATTAAATGGCACCTAATTATTAAGGGTTCTAAATAGATGTTTGCGTGTTAGACATAGAAGCCAAATGAGGTGATAAATAACGTTCCTGCAAATATACAACGTTCCTTAAAGTATCAATATTATTTGGCTTCATTTACTACTTTTTTTATAAACACGACACTAAATCAAAGATTGTGTTTGATTCACATCTTCTTCCTCACAAATTTCACAGTACACATGATTAATGATATTTTTCGCTAGAGTTCGAAGGGCTTTTAGGACATTTGCCCGATAATTAACGTTATATTTGTGTAAAAATAACAAACAATAACAAACTTTGGTAAGCGGTGAAATTTGAATTGACAGGCGCTTGACGGGCGTAAGGCAATATTGCCATATGAAAATCGGGTCCGAGTGTACCAAAGGGTAACCACTGAAAAAAAGACAGATTTTTTTGAACAAAATTGTAAAAAACAGTAGTCTCCTGTCATATATGGATGATGATGATGATGATGATGATGATGATGGTGATGATGATGATAACGATGATGGTGATGACGATGATGATGGTGATGGTGATGGTGATGATGGTGATGGTGATGGTGATAGTGATGATGATGATGACGATGATGACGATGACGATGATGAAGATGGTGATGGTCATGGTGATGGTGATGGTGATGATGACGATTATGATGATGAAGATGGTGATGGTCATGATGGTGATGGTGATGGTGACGGTGATGGTGATGGTAGTGGTGATGGTGATGATGATGATGATTATGATGATGATGATGATGATGACGATAACGATGACGATGATGAAAATGGTGATGGCCATGGTGATGGTCATGGTCATGGTGATGGTGACGATGAAGATGATGAAGATGGTGATGGTCTTGGTGATGGTCATGGTCATGGTGATGGTGATGGTGATGATGACGATGATGCTGATGATGGTGATGAAGATGATGCTGATGATGTTGATGGTGATTATGATGACGATGATGATGATGATGATGATGATGATGGTGATGGTGATGGTGATGACGATGGTGAAGAGGGTTAAGAGTGAAGTGTCCATTACTGGTGCCCTAGTTAAGGAAAATTAAAGTGCTAAATCCACAGTCATCCAAAAAGCTTTATATTCAACCCCTGACGCGAAAAGTGGGATAGTTCTTAGCCAAGTTTCAAAAAAATCCGTTGGGCAGTACAAAGAAGAAAGACTTCTTCTGTGGGGCAGTATAACGCATTGAGTGCCAGCAACTCACTAAGTGGTTATCTGTTCGTAGGGAGTTCTCGCTACGAAGCGAAAAAATGCTGATTTAGGTTACGAGCTTATCTACGTGGCTGCGATTGTGTTAAGAGGTATCAGAGGGCACTGCCAAGATGCATTGCGCTAACTAACGTTTCTATTCGTTTCGTTTTTAAACCAATCGCATCACTGGTAGATCACGTGACTTTTCGTATCACGTCATCTACCAGTGACGCGATTGGTTTAAAAACGTATCGAATAGAAACGCCAGTTAGCGCATTGCATATTGGCAGGGCCCTCTGCTCTGATATCGGGGTTGTTTATTTCATAATTTGTTCTGGCCCTTCTCAAGCGACCAAGCCCCGCTGAGTAGCTTGGTAGAATGATTTCCGGCTATGCCCAGGTTGTCAGCACCCCTTGGTCCACACTGTGGACAACTGGGATATTTTTTCCCAGTTGTCCGCGTTAAGCAAGGTTTAGACTGGCAATAAAAATTGTAGAAGTTGATTGCTATCTTACTCTAACTTTCGAAGTTAGAAAAAGACATCAATATTGTGCATCTTGCTCTAGAACTGAAGTTAAAGTAAGACAGCAATCAACTTCTGCAATTTTATTGCTAGTCTAATTCACGCTTTACGGTTCTACTCGTACTATCGGGGGCCCCTATACTTCGTGTATTGTTCGTTTGTATGGGATGGCCCTGTGATAGCTGATTTTGTTGAAATTTTAACTGTGAAATGCGTTTGTTTCATATAAAAGCCTATGCTTTCGAATAAAAATGAAAATCGGTTATCTTTTTGGGAGTATACTAACAGATTTTTTTATTTGTAGAAATCATGTAGAAATATTCCCGGTATGTTTCTCTGTTGGCCACACTTTCTCCTAGCAGTAATCAGTCCCTGTGATCAGTCCAGTAACAAGTTCTTTGACTAATGACAGAACAAATATTTGACAAATCTCACTACAGAAATGTTGTACACAAAAATCTACAACCATCAAAGGCAAGAAGAAGAAAAATCTACAATGAAACTAAAATGAAACTAAAAAAAATACCTGAACTTGGGCAGAATGGATTTGGATAAACTTAACAGCAACGATGGACAACTATGTGATTGTCCTCGCCCGCCACCGGAGTCGCCGCCGAAGACGCCGCCGCCCGAAGTTATTATTCCCGTTATCAAACGAAAAGAAAAATCTACCTATCAAGTCAAAGAAAAATATTCCTATAGAAAGCATTACTGCGGAATCGGTAATACTACAATTTCTTTTGATTTGACGCCATAATACCTAAGTCTTTTTATCACACTATATGAACTTCACTCGTAGCCTACAAACTAACTAACAATCTGAGATTAGTTAATAGCACGTAGAATGATAGTGTCATACAGCGGACGCGTAAAACTTGAAGCTACAAACAGAAGCATACAGGCGTGATATTCTCGTACGACACGCACACGACGCCGTACGTACGCATCAGAACGCCTAAAGTTAATAAGCCTAATGTATCATAATATCTAAAAGTTCATAATACCTTATGTTTTTTTTTCTGAAACCGTTTTCAGGATTAGTACAAAACAAACCTAACCAAAACCTAATGAGTTCTAAGTATAAAATGTTTTTTTTTAATCCTGAAAAGATTACGGTTTCAGAAAAAAAAACTATTAGATATTATGAACATTTACGGATTATGATACATACACATAATAATATTAAATCACGCCTGTTTACTAGAGGGGTAGGCAGAGACCTCTTCTTTCCACCTGCTGCGATCCTGACAAATCTATTTCGCTTCTTCCACATTCATTCATTAACTCATGCATGCACGTCGGTTTCGGGTACTTACTTAAGATCGGCCCTTTTCCAGTATTTCTTTGATTTGATTCGAAACTTTAGTATTTCTCTTATTAATTTTAGGCGTTCTGATAAGGAACCCAAATAATGTCCTACTGAGCAGACCAAATGTGCTCTGCTTTGAGTGGCATCACATTGGTGCGTAGACTGGGTTTATGTGTTATTATTGGGTCTATATTGGCTGACATAATTATTTTTAGTCATAATGTGCTTTAGGTCATAATCATCGCAAGTCATAACGTGTTTTTTAAAAAAACTGTTACTTTTTCAGGATTTTTATAAATCAAACCTAACCTAACCTAGCCTTGTCTACACGTTAGATATTTCAGAATTTCTGAAAAATTGACAGTTTCGGCGATATAAAAAATTATGACTATCAAAAATTATGTCAACAATTACATTATGACCAATAAAATTATGGGAAACAAAGGGCTCCCGTTATTATTACTTATTTATTTATTTATTTATGGTTTATTGGAAAATCAACAGCGATTACATGGTGTTTCATACAATAATACAAATATCAACAAGTACAGCCAATTACAGATTTTCACATATTTTATACAAAGAATATTACGTACCGACGTTAGGGTTGCGTAACTAAACAAATTTACGTTAAATAATTGTGCTTAGTTGTGCGTGTGTGTGTTTGTGTGTGTGTGTGTGTGTGTGTGTGTGTGTGTGTGTGTGTGCGCGCGTGCGTGCGTGCGTGCGTGCGCGTGCGCGTGTGCATGCGCGTGCGTGTGCGTGTGCGTGTGTGTGTGTGTGTGTGTAAGCCAGTAATTGTTATGGGTCCAGCAAATGCACTCTCACTCTTGATTTAAAGATGACCTTCGAGCAATTGAATATGTCAATATCTGAGAAAAGCATATTATATGTACGGACAATACGTGTTAGGACTGCGTTTGTTACTATAAACTAAGTATGTAATTAAATCTTGAAACCTTTTATCTTATTATCGGATTTATTTGAAGCGCTGCATACAAGCAATCTGATGACAATACAATAATATGGCACCATCCAGCTAGCATGACGATGGAGACGGAAGGTGGTCATATCAACTACTCAACGGCTCATACTAGCTAGGTAGATCTGTTGAGTTTGAACTCATTCCACTGGTCATTTGTTAGTAACTTACTGGGTACACTTCACAATCTCGAAATATTTTTGCACCGAAATTGATAAACACGAATTTCAGAATTCCGATTTTGAAATCTCCGTATCATCACTATTCCGAATTTGAGTTTCACGGAGCATCACAATCACGATTGTTTTTCAAATTCCGAATAATCACATTTCTGACTTATTAAAAACACGAAAAATATTTTTTCGAATATCACAATCCCGACAAAACGGAAAAATGAATTTTGTAATTCCGAATACTACTATTCCAAATCCCGAATATTCGTTATCCTGAAATTTTAGCAGATCGAAATTCTCTAAGATTTTTTATTTCAAATAAGCGCCTGATTTTTTTTTTAACCTTTATAATGTTTAACATGCACAATGCTCAAAAACTGTAAGAAATTAATGTCCAAAAACAAAGTCGACGGTCGCTTCGCGCCTGGATGCAACTCTAACCCACAGCTCTAACCTAATCAAGGTGAGATTGACCAATTTAGTAATGTGCTCACTCACCTAACTTTTGTTTCAAATAAAATACAATTCATAATTTCGAATATAACGTTACCGATCTGGTTTGTGAATTTTCGGAATTGAAATCTTCAGAAATATAATTTTCGTAAAAAAAATCGGAATTGTTAACATTCGTAAATATTGTTAGCATTCCGAAAAACGTTTTCGTGTTTTTTGTAGTCGTTAATAATAAAATTCGAGTTTTTGATAATTCGGCCTTATATTTTTGCGGTATTGTGAAAATTCGGAATTATGAAATTAGGTATTTTCAAATTCGGAATTAAATAATTCGAGATTACCAATGTTAGATTAAAAAAATAAATTACCTCGCCGAGAATAGCGAAACCCTGTGTGGCTCATATTCGAACTTCAAATTGTAATAGTTACTATCAAATTTCATAAAGATGGGGTCAAGAATGCATACTCAAGTTTTCATCAAACAGACATGCATTGCCGTCCCACTTGGTCGAATATATCGTATTTTATTGAAACAATGGCGAGAGCCGTGTTCTGTGGTGTTGTGCTGCCGTGTAAACCTGACAAGTTTCAGGAAACGAAAGGGGCAGATACGTTTCCTATACTTCTATCCCTTGCCATGTCTCGAACTTAGTAGGTTTAAAGAGCTACCTATCTTACGGTAATCCCAGTTTTTTAATAGCGTTCGGCTGGCTATCGACATATCACTTGCACTCGCGACTGACGAGTATACTTAACGAAGATTGCCGACAACTGTAGTGTTTTCAATGTACGACGACGCGCCCCGCCAGTTACATAGACATTGTAGGGTTGCGTTAATTAGAGTATGGTGGTATCGTGGATTGATATCATTATTCATTATAAACATTAATTAATTAAAAGCCAATTTACAGGTCCCGATCCGAACAACCCGGCGCCACCGCTGGAACTGCCACCTTGCAAGAATCTTTTCTGCCCACCGCCCAAGATTCCTGCACCCAAGCCTAAACCTGTACCCGAAAAAAAATGGCCCAAATACATTCTCATCCTGGCCGTTATAGGACTTATAGGCATCGGCATCCAACAGTATACCGCCCAGAATAAAGCCTAATGTTCCTTTACCTGTAGATTGTCTAAACGGGCTATTAAACTAGGTATAAACTTATGACGGCAATTGCTGAAGTCTCATAGGGCAAACAGATTGCGGCTTCCTGTTTACTCTCTCATATTGCATTATTTGCCAATTTGCGGTCGGCAAACTGTTAAATATGAGAGGCAAAACACGGATACTCAAAGCCTACATGCAGATTGTTGCATAAGCTACACTATCAGGGCTATCCCATATTATTAATCATATTATATCTATTTTATTAAGTGCGTTGAGTTTCTCGCATTCGTTTAGATACCTGTTGGACAAATAATCCAGTTATAATTATTGTTTTGAACAATGGTGTGAGAAGACGTGGCAAGAAATGGTAGTATGGAAGCACTGTAATATGTAGATTAAGTGCCTTGAAAGTATTGTGGCACCAAATGTACAGCTTGCACTGAGCTAGAGCATTGTGCAGAAGACTTGAATCTTAAGTATGGCTTTAGTCCACGCCCGCAGGAAACTGATTGTAAAGATTTTCTCTACAAACTCGTCAATATTTTTTCGCGCACAATCTGAACCCTCTTGTTTCCCAATGTCACCTGTTTCAGATGTACACGAATGCTTGAAAAAAAAGTCGTATTTTGATATTACATCTTTAAAAAGATTTTAATAAGATAAATCTAGTTTGAGCTTCAACGACGTCATAAAAAATACTACGCAATTTGTTTTGATATACTTTTTGTATTCTAACATGACCTAATGGTTATTTGAAATTGTTGCATGCTTATTTTTCAGTTTTTAAAGTTTTATTTAATTTATTTTGTAAATTAATATAATTTGGTGCTTGCTTAAGCATGCTTCATATTGCGTGTTGAGATACACTGGCCCGCAAAACTAAGTATCACAGCTTTAATACTACGTAGTATTAAAAGTGTGATACTTAGTTTTGCGGGCCAGTTTATTAAGTAACTAAAACTATATTTAGCATTAAGTTTGTTGTTTTATGTTACCTATTTCAAGAATTATGTATACCTAAGCTTCTTGGTAAAACCAAATAAATCAAAATGAATATAATCGTACATTATTTTGTTACTTAATCAATTTACATGACGTAATCTCAATTAATTAATTACGGCACAGAATTAGGGCGATGAAGCATTCTTCGAAACATAAGAATTATGCTAAAAATATTTTGTTTTATCCTCGCATTGAAATTCGAGCCAAGAGAATAGGTATTATTCCTAATTTAAGGCCTAGCTATCTCCGAACCAGATTTCATAAAAATCAGTTCAATGGTTTAGCTTTGAAAGCGGACGTAAAGATGGTTATCGAGTCCTCGCTGTTTTAGGAGATAACACGCCAATTTCATCCGTTTCGCACCAGTAAATCATCAGAAAAAATGAAATTGCTAAACCCAAAGTCATCCAAAAAGCTTTGTTTGTAACCCCTGACGCAAAAAATGGGATAGTTCTTAGATAAGTTTCTTAAAAATCGTTTGGCTAGTATAACACATTTAGTGCCAGCAACTCGCTAAGCGGTTCTCTGCTCGTGGGGAGTTCTCGCTTTGTTGCGACGATTGTGTTAAGAGTTATCAGCTCCGATATCGGGGTTTCATAACTTTGTTAGGTTAGGTTAGGTTAGGATCAGGATCAAGCGACAAAGCCCGAATAAAAATAAAATTAGTAGAATTATTTCCGGCTATTCCCAGTTGTTCGCGCCCCTTTGTGCACACTGCGGACAACAGGGATTTTTTTCCCAGTTGTCCGCAACTAAATTCGTTTTTATTCCCAGTTGTCCGCAGTATGGACAAAGGGGTGCGGACGACTGGGAATAGCCGATTATTTCGACGCGGCAACAGATTGAAGTTGGGTGAACCACTGTATTCACAAGTTCGCACGTCTTGCCACTACACGCAGTTTTTAAGCATAACTTGGATTTTGTTGAATAGATAGAGCCAAAGGATAGATAAAACCTGTGGATAAATCACAAAGAAGTTATCTTACGGCCGAACCCTATATTCAAACCGCGGACAGATAAGGTTTGCTTCGGGTTAAACTTTGACATTTGCCCATACAAAATGTGTCAAATTTTAATCCGAAGTAAGCCTATCTATCCGCAATTTGAATATAGGGTCCGTCCATTAATCCTTAGGATTGCAGTCTGAGATTGTACATGCAGTCTTAGAATAAGCTCTTAGCCCACTTACTTTCTAACATAAATACATGCCGGTCAAAATCTTAACCCTCCTTTTTGCTTCGCCGTTGTCGGGTAAAAAACATAAACAACTCATTTACAAATTTTTGCCTCGGACCAATTGGTCCGAGATTTTTGCCCTAAAACGTTTTTTGTCACCACAGTTTGTCACGCTATAACTAACATCGGCTCACAGAATAAAGACTAAAGGCATAGAAACCGTACTAAATAAGCAGAAAATACATTATAGTTCACTTCTTTTTACTTATGGTTTTCATAGTGAGTTGGAAGGAGATGAATCTATAGCTGTTCTTTCGTTATTTGGTACATCGTCACAAGTAAGGCGTGATTTGGACCTATAGACAAGGGAAGACAAATCCTTCCTATAGGAAGGACAAAGAAGTCCCTGCGTAAAACCTTGTGACTATGACAGTTATAGAAGAAAAAACAGCCTACTTTTTAACCGACTTCAAAAAAAGGATGAGGTTCTCAATTCGTCTGTTTTTTTTTTAAATGTTTGTTACCTCAGAACTTTCGACTGGGTGAACTGATTTTGAAGATTCTTTTTTTATTTGAACGCTGGTGCTTCCAGATTGGTCCCATTTTTTTCAAAATGAAGATCTGATGGTGGAATCCATGAGGAATCGACGGAACTCTTTGCGGTCATTCTCCAGACAGCCATTTCTGTATGTCCTCGGGCTTAAAAAATATAAAACTATTGAATTTGGTATAATTTATATTTTTTATTCCTAGAAGGTACTCGTATTGAGGTGTACATGAATTTTCAAGTAAATATTCAATACCTTTCTAGAAGAAAAAAAAAATCAATACCCCATTCTCCTAATTAACACCGCGCGTCCCACTTCCGAAATCACTAATATAACTATTTTCCCCGACCATATACAAGAGGAAAGATGAATGAAAGTATTTTTATTTAATGAAAGATAAGATATCCAAATTACAAAAAAATACCAAATTTATTTAGTAATATATCACTAAGATATAAAATAAAGAAACTTTGTCCCGATACGTGTACTAATTCACGCGCCGCTTTCATTCTTGTCCGTGCAAGGCCATTGAAGAAATAGACAGATGTCTGTAATGCATTTTGCGTGAGCAGACACTCATGTCAAGACCCTCTTGAGAGAAAGACGTGTTAATGTTGTGTGGATCGCACACTACAAATGTAAGTATCTAATTCGCATGTTTTGGTTCTCGTAAATTCTAATTAACACGTTCACGTTTTTAAAATCAGCCAATAACTCTATAGCTCTGTAAATTATTGTATACATTAAGAACCTCAGTATTTAACAGTTACTGGATTATGTAGTTTATCACATGTACCTATTTTTTTATCAAGAATCCCTAATACACACGTCTAATTCACGGGCCAAAAATGAACTCGTTAATTAGTTTAAGAGTAGTAAAAAAGGTTTTTGGTACATAAAAGTATTTTATTTCTAATTGCTCGCTTAAGCTAAAACAGTTTAAATTAATTTACAGGAATATTTTTTTTACAAAAATGTAATTTCCGGAAGAATGATGGCATGATTAGAATGACATATATTATGTCAAACTGGTGTTATTAGAGGGGCCCTAACCTTAAAATCATCCTTATGATCGTATCTGTGTGCTTAAGTGTTTGGACAATATGTTTTTTTGAGGTTAATTTATTTTTCCTAGCATATTTCTCTTGTGAAACATGAAAATTTTGCTGACCGCATTAAAAAGTTGCATTTTGACAATAAGTGACAACTGTAATTCTAATCATGTAAGGAAAATCCTAGGGACCCGGCATCATTCTTCATATTTGTATAAATTGTGTATTAAAACCACCCGCAATAATTAAACTACATACTTAAAGTTGATTATTATAAAGTACATGTCGAGAGGAGGGTGAATGCTGGAAACCAAATTAATGGGGCCCTGTACTCCTTTGTGAGCAGAAGGGGCGTTTCACAAAAAGCGCGACTGGCTGTTCACAATGGAGTGTTGATCCCTACTCTGATGTATGGTAGTGAATGTTGGGTGTGGCAGGACAAGCATGAAAGTCGTATAAACGCAGTTGAAATGCGCTCTTTGCGTACCTAGTATGTGTGGTGTGAAACTGATTGATAGAGTAAGGAATGAAAAGGTCAGAGAGAAATGTGGACTAAAAGAAGACGTAGTGACTAAGATTGAAAAGAGCATGCTTCAATGGTTCGGTCATTTGGAAAGGATGGATGAAAGAAGATTGACGAAAGAGATATACAGAGCAAAAGTGAGTGGGAGGGTCGGAAGGGGCCGACCTAGGCGTACTTTTTCGAATCAAATCGGAGAAATACTGGAAAAGGGCCGTATCTTAAGTACCCGAAACCGACGTGCATGCATGACTCGGTGTATGAATGTGGAAGAAGCGAAAGAGATTTGTCAGGATCGTAGCAGGTGGAAAGAAGTGGTCTCTGCCTACCCCTCTGGGAAACAGGCGTGATTTAATGTATGTATGTATGTACTTAAAGTTGAATGTCCGTATGTTATGTTACATAACTTATGTATGTAAAGCTTAAACGGCTCGACGGATTTTAGCATTATGAATTATGAGGTGTCCTTAAATTCAATAAAATTAACTAGTTTATTTATATCCTTTTAGTTCATCGGATTTTTAAATTTTAAATTACTTTTTTTAAAGATAGATAGGGAATGTAAAAAGTAGGAGGAAGAAGTATTATTTTTTCTTTAGCAGATACGGCAACTTATTTGTTATCGTTTGTTCATAATACCTAAGGTATAATATAAAGTTATTAATTCTGATTTTTTTTATCGTTTTCATTGTTGATTATAGAACGATTATTTCAGTGAAATATTAGTTAGCTTATTATGTATTTATATCGTGATGGATATTTTATGTTCCTAATAGTTTCAACGTTGCAATATAATAAATATGATAAAATTAATAGACAGTCTGACAGTTTTTGTCTTATTTCCTAAAAAATATATATTTGGCATGAACATTTATCTAATAAACGCGTAGTTTTTTAATTCGCAAGCAAATAAACCTAATGAACGCATCGCTTTTCTAATTCGCGCGTCACGCAAATATTAAAACCCTTCTAGTTAATTAACCGCTAATAATAATTAAGTGCCCAATAAATATTAAAGTTTGAATGGTCGATATGTTACTACATTTTGCATAAATTTTATCAAAAACCAAGTGGAAAAAAAGGGCGGTGTTAATTAGACTGAGAACACAATTCTGGAGAATGACCGTTTGGTATTTTTCATTGTAACTCGTGTATTTGATCTTGGAAACCACTATTTGGTGAAGTGGAACTGATGATGAAGGCCACAGATGGCCACCGGAACTCCTAAACGGTATATATTTCGAGGGTGGCGACAAGATATTTCGATTAAGATAGTTGAGCGACTATGACGAAGCATATTTAGGTTTAAATATATGACTATGACTTTCCCACGGCGTTGCTTGCGGCGAGATTGAAATGTTCTATTGTTTCTTGAGAAATGGGAGAATAACAGCATAATTATGATCACTAAAAAGTATAACATAAAAAAAAGTTTAAAAAAACAAAAACCCGCCTTCAAAAAGCAAACTTTTTTTGTTTCATTTTTCTCATGTAATGCGTAATCTAAAAAGTAGAGAAAGATAGCTGACGCAAAGTAGGCCTTATAGTCCGGTTTCTATGCTATATGTTCTTATTCTGTGCATCAGCTATACTTTACGGCTAACCGCTGATTGGTGGCCTCCTTCGGGGTCCAATGATGGCTCATTGTGTTGAAACCCCATAGCGCTATTCTTTAGATGACATGACAGGCAGAATACCAATATTTACACTATGACAGGACAAACATTTGACATTATATCTTCAGTTTACTAAACAATCCTACTGTAAAATTAATCTGCATAGTCCATAATGTGATCAAAATGGATCAGAAACACGTTAACAGACAACATATCATGGTATCAGATCGAGGTGTTCCACTGAACACATGCCAAATTTACCGAAGACAAAAGTCTACAGCGCTGTTGACTGTCCATGATACACCTCCGATTGAACTGAACTGAATGGAACTGGATCCGGAACAACGTAAAGAGGATATTTGCTGTCAACGATGTTTACAGACACCCTTTCCGCCCATCACACGAAAAGTAAAAAAGGAAATCAGGAAACATTACTGCGGAATCGGTAATATACATACGAGTTACTTTGATTCAACATCCCATTATTTGTTTAATATTGTTTAGTATTTTTTTGGTAGCAGAATTTGCATTCTTTCCCATATACGAGCACTATCATGTTTTCTCCAGACGCGTTTTTTTCATACGCATTTGTTGACGAAGCTCTGTTTGCGTGCAGTGCTGCTACTATTTCTAGGTGCTTTGGCTATTCGGGCCTGTTAAAAACCTAAAAGGAGATAAAGTACCTTAACCAACCTACCTATTTCAACCTTATTACAGTGCAATAGCTCTTAAAATGACCTTCAGAACCTCTTACCTTCACCTTTGGGACCTTTGTCATTAAAAAGTATGGTATTTTATTGTGCCAAATTCTAAAATCCCCTTTTCAACAAAATAGTTTGAGGGGATAAGCCAATCAAAACCTTACCTGTCGTGTAGCGTTTAGGCCTGAGTTTAATCTTATTAAGACAATCAAAATTCATCAAATAACCCTCGTTTTTTCCACCTACCAAAAATTAACAAGTACTTGTTTTGTAATGTTTCTTTGGTTGCAAACCTGACTAACCACCAACCAACCAACCAACTAGGCTAAACAAGTCGGCACGGCTCACTATTAATTCAAATCTAATTCGCAGGCCCAAATCCGTACCCGCCCCCAGAACCTTGCAAGAAATGCAAAAGAGTGGTCGGAACTTGCCCTATACCTGAGCCTGAACCCGAACCTGCACCCAAGAATGACTGGTGGATATACGCACTGGGTCTGACTTTCATAGGCGGTGTACTAGTCCTCGCCATCTACAAGTTAAAATCAAGTAGTGAATAATCCATACGACATCGTATTTTGGTCGGGTTCTTATTTTTCTTGCGTTTGCAATTAGCTTATCAATGGTTAGTAAAGCTGGATGAGAAAGCAAGATAAATAAGGACTTATCCAACCAAAGCGATGTCGCATGTTTATTCGCTACGTCTATATTCCATTCGAGGATAAGTACCTGCCGATTGATGTGTTGAAGCTGAGATGTTGGTGTAGGCTTCACCTACTGAACAACAAGGGAAGCATGCCTCGGCAGTATTCTAAGGACTTAATAAATTATGTTTTTGAAAGCAGACTTCGAATTATTTGTACTAAATTGAATGACGCTAATGAACATGTTTAGCACGTCCCGTCCCGCATGTGCCCCGTCCCGTTTCTCTTTTTTGCCATGTAGGATGTACAGAAAACCTCCTTTTTATCCTGACAGCCGTAGCTTCTTGTTCTTCGCCGTCTACAGCAATAGCAATCAAATCCAATTCTTCAAATGTAAAATTCATCTTGTTTACAACACTAGCACGTTAGTTACCCGTCACTGCCACTTTGCGTACCTATGCATTAAAATTCACGTTAGAGTATATTTAACCACGTCCCGTCTCCGTCCCATCCTCGTTCTGTCCGAGAAAAAATCACATTACGTATGCAGCGCCCTTTAACTAAACAACAAAACTTTTACGTAAAGTCGCCGTCAATAGAACTTGTGGACGATGTAAACAAATTAGTACTGTTTGACACAATATGAAGGGTCCACGGAAAGAACATGTCTAGTCAAATTAGTAACTTTTTGAGATAATGCGATTTGAAAGTTAGGAACCATTATAATTTGTACGCAACTTTCGTGTACAGGTTTTTTTAAGAGTGAAAAAATACAAGAAATATAAAGATTTATATCATAAACTGAAAGCTAAGTAATCGTTCATTTCGTCCTCTAGCTTTTGAGATTCAGAACTCATTTTCAAAAAAAAGTGACTAGACATGTTCTTTCCGTGGACCCTTCATATAACCTCAAATATTCACCAAGCGTGTTTTTATTAAAAATAACGTATAATGAATAGTTATTTCATCTTAAACTTAATAATATGAAAATAATGATCTAGTGTATAAATCATTGCAAAGACCTCACTTGATCTTTAAAAGTACGTGATTATCGAGTAACCATGGTGACTTGGTTCGTTTGGTTTTGTTTACATCTTTTGCAAGTTCTATTGACGGCGACTTTACCTATTAACATTAATTTTAAGTTCAATGATTCAATGCGACTCCCTTTGATTATTTACTCTCTAGATAGAGTGTGGCTCTGTAATCGCTACGACAAACACAGGCCAGTTTTTGAATGCTTGTGTGCGTGACTGCTCTGTCTGACACTCGCAAAACGTCATTCTATTTATCTCTAGGGATTCTAGCTAAAGATATATTTCCCATTTTACTGGGAAAACTGCGACTCTATTCAAAACTGTAGAAAACAATATGGTATTTGATCTGTTATCGAATTGTCAACGTTTTGATAGCTCTTATTTTCTTGACAGTAATGGCGGCTGCCGTCATAACAATACCATAACAGGAAAACTACGATATCGTTTTTACCGCCGAGAATAGAGGCGCAGATCATGTTAAGGTTTTGTTGTTGTGAAGTGTTTGAAAAACTGAAAAGATATCATTTTGAATTGGAATGGTTGACTTCCATTGGCAAAATACACTCCTGCAAATTTGGCGGAACAAAATAAAATTAAGACATTTTGAAAAAGTTATTTTTTTCCCGAGGAAAATGTTTTAAGTTATTTGTTTTTCATACAGAAATTGGATAAAACGTCATTAATTAAGTGTTTTAAGAAATAATTATTGTTGTATTTATGACACAAAAATATTGCGTTTAAAATTTAGACTTTTCATTATGTTCCGCTAAATATGCCGTGTAAAGTGGGAAGATGAAAAGTTAATAGAGAAATACAATTTTGCACACAACTTAAATTTCATTCGTATAAATTACCGTTTCTTTGAATTTCTTTCTTGAATATTTTTATCATTTTCCACCATTTTCGACTTACACTTTGTTTTCTATAACTAATTTTATGTATGCATATTTACATAAAACATCCTTATGTAACTTTCATACTTCGAAACTCACACCCCTAGGGAATTTCGTATTTCAAAACTGGCAACACCAACAAAAATGCCAAGATAGAATCGTAATAATTAGACATATTAAATTGATTGATTTTTGAAAAAAATACTATGAATTCTGAGTTACTTAACGGTGGTAGGTGACTTTGCTGGTTGTTTTAATACGTCCTTTGTATTTTCGATCAACTTTAATAACGCAACTCGTCATTTTAGTGCCTTTTTAGCGAAATAAATTCTAACACATAACACGTGCGTATCCCTTGACAACACAATTGACACTAAGGAGCGGAAAGCGGATAGCTGATAAAAATTTCGACGCATTCATGTCATCGAAGTTCTATCTAGAGAGTAAATAATCAAAGGCGACTCCATACCTCAAATTCGAAGAAGCAAAATGGATAGAATAAAAAACGATGTAACTCGCAGGGCAACAACGGGGAAAAGTACTTTAATTTTTGCACGATAACATTGATTTTACAATAGATTTTATTTAACATACGGTTTTTCGTTTGTAAGTAGCAGATGTAATTTATTGACGTGTTCATGTATGAGACGAATAGTCGTAGGTATGAGATCAAATTTTGAATATTTTTAACTTTATTACTAAGTACCATGGTTGTTATTAGGTTGAACTTAAAAATGTTTTAAAACGTTTGTCTCGGATCGTTAGTAAACAAATGCAATTGACATATAGACACGGACAGAATTTAGCTTTGATTTTGTTTTGCTGTTCGAAGGTACTAGGGAATGATATAAATACTGATAAAGAACATAGAAAACATCCAAGAATCAAATATTCGAGCTCATCACACAAATATTTGCCCATACCGGGAATCGAACCCAGGACCGCTAGCTTCTAGGATAACTAACTCCAAACAGCCAAACCATAGAGCCAAACACTCGTATATACAGTCAAAATTCTTCCATATTAATTTTACTTTTTAAATATCATAGTTCGTAGTCATAGACTAAAAAGGTAAACCTTTTCAAACAGCGTTTACAGCGTATTTAAGAGTATCAAATCTTGATCAAATCATTATCAAATAGCTTAACTTACTACTACGACTATAAGACGTACTTTGCGTCAGCTATCTTTCTCTACTTCTTAGATTACGTATTACATGAGAAAAGATGAAACAAAAAGTAGGCTGTTTTTTCTTCTTTAACTGTCATTGTAACACACACAGGGACTTCTTTGTCCTTCCTATAGGAAGGATTTGTCTTTCCTTGTCTATAGGTCCAAATACTATAGGTGCTTATAGGTCCAAATCACGCCTTACTTGTGACGATGTACCAAATAACGAAAGAACAGCTATAGATTCATCTCTTTCCAACTCACTATGAAAACCATAAGTAAAAAGAAGTGAACCATAATGTATTTTCTGCTTATTTAGTACGGTTTCCATGCCTTTAGTCTTTCTTCTGTGGTCTACGCTAAGTGAGCCGAGCAGGAGCCGCGCACGAGCGGAGCACGAGCCGAACACAATTCGTCTAGTAGGTATGTCTAAGGTCCACACTAGACGAATTGTGTTCGGCTCGTGCTCGGCTCGTGCTCGGCTCGTGCTCGGCTCGTGCTCGGCTCGCCTAGCGCAGAACCACCTTAATCTGTAGCCAAGTCCATACGAACGTGATACGAACTAAATATACAAAAAGTATAATTGTTTGAGTATCCCGTGGTAGTCTATGGATAGGTCAGCCATTTATAGTATACAATAAATAGTCTTTGGACATTTTGACATAATGGCTTCAATCAAACAGCAGCAGTAACCCACTTGAAAAAACCATAATGTGAGCAGATTGGATCTTGAACACTGCGAAAGTCAAAATAACATCATGGTATCTAGTCATAGTTCTTTTCTACAATTATAAGATAATGGCAGAAACATCAAAATACTATATGTGTTCATATCTCCCTAAAACTGAACTGAAGTAATCTGTATAATACTATAATACGATCACAATGAGCAGGTGCCCAAGTGCAATAAGTTGCCGATCATGTCTCAGTGATGGCTGCCCATCCGTACCCAGGAAACCATGCTGTAAGGGTAATTATATACTATTGGTTTAATGCTTTGAATCTGTTTCATCCGTCACTAGCTTCTGCCCGCGACCCCGAGTAGAACTAGTAACTTTGCCATCCCACTGAAACAGTGATCATTTCGGGGTTAAAGGTAACCTATGAGCAATTCCAGAATGCAATCTTTCTCTGTGCCAAATTTCATCTAGATCCGGTCATCCGTTCTGGCGTGGTTCATCACGATTATAATATTTTCCTCTTCAGCAACTCCTCACTTGACGGGGTAGGTTAATATAAAATCATGTAATAATACAAAATAAATAAAACTGGAACCTCTCATAAGTTCATAACAGTCATAACTACCTCAACCGTTTTTTTTTTACGAATTTGTCACTCAATAGTCCACCCAACGAAAACATAAAACTGCCTATCAGGGAGAATACTCGTAACTCGTGTATAAGCGAATTTTGGTATAGTGGTAGGGAATAAACCATATACTAAAAGTATTTTTTGCTGGGACCAATATTTAATGATAATGAGGTATGGATAAAGATGGAGAATATAAAACAAACATACCTACATTTCTTTCAATATGAAATAAAATTCCTTATTATCTTCTGAATCTAAAATATCACCAGTTACGCAACAAATGCGACGCACTTACCTCTGATCGCGCGCAAGTTCACGGTCGCGTATTCTGACAGTATTTGAAGTGATTTCGACGCACTCATTCATTTTGCCCGAACCAAAGAGATTTAATACGAGAAAAGAGTGGCCATTCGGAACATTGCTATAGAAAAACTTTGATCATAACATAAGCATCAGGAGTGCCATCTAGCGTTTAGTAGCAAAATACGCATGAAAGTAATAAGAAAACTTATTTCAGTTCAGCTATCGGACGGCAGGTGACGCTCATGTGACGTTAATTGATGGGGGTGTAACCAATTCGATATTGAATTATTAATGCTATAGATAAAGATATCAATATGGTATCAGGATTGATTTAAAAATTGCGACTTTGTCAGCGTAGGACTAGTTTTCCGTTTTTTCACAACTGTAATATACATTTATTTATTTGTTTAACCTCTATTGCAAAAAAGAATACACTTGATATAAGGAACTATTCATTAAAATAAGGTACTTTTATTATTTACTTACAAAAACATCGATAAAAAAACGATAACAGCAATACATATCCCTATTTACGTAATAGTTCATCTACTCAACAACAGAGGGCGCTTATCACAACAAATAATTTTCTAGAACCACCCAAGAAAATATTTTAATATAAAATCGATTTATTATCTTATAGATAACATAAACTAATAGCCTCGTGTGGTTGCCGAGTTAGAATAGTGCCACTCCATGTCTTCCCATGGATGTCGTAGTACTGTTAGGCGATGGGCTTGCAACCTGTCACTAATAATTATGCTGGTAAACATCTTAGCCTAATTGTGCAAATTGTGGTTATAGAATTATCAACAAGGTTTTAGATATGTTTGTAATTCTGTAGCTCTGCCTACCCCACTCTGGGAACGAAGGCGTGAGATTATGTATGTATGTAAAATAATAGGGAAAATAAACTAAAATCACGTCCAGCGGCTTTTCCGTATCCCGATTTACAAAAGTGCAATAAGAAACTCTGAATGTTTCCGTTGAAATGGGTTTTTTCTTCGATGACACAGATACGACGTCACTGGGGGCGTCTCAAAGGAGACTAACCTTTGTTACCTGGAGGTAACAAGTTTGGATCACACTTTTGGTCGCTATGCCCCGTCTATTAATATTACATTGTTGCAGAGGATAGAAAATACGCGATTTTTGGACGAGTCATTTAGAGGGCCTCAACTACGTTTCGGCCCTCTAGTGTACGAGTCCATAAATTGCACTTTCTACCGAGGCAGACATAGTGCTTTTCACAACTACTGAGAGGAAATAAAATAAAAATTGATTTTCAAAACTCAAATTTGAATTCATGTTAATATGACATCACCGCCAATTATACCATAGATATATTTTTTTAATCTGGACCCCTATGCTCGTGGCACTCGAGATTAATAAACTAACGTGCGAGATGAAGATGTCAACTCCGTATAAAATTGTATTTGTTTCGCCATCTCCCATGTAATTTCATCTCTAGTGGTTCGAGATTAGGGGCCAAGTTTGAATTACATTTAAAAAAAAGCAGTGACATAGTTTTCAGTCTGTGTATCTTTTAGCAAAAATACACCTAATATTTGACATCACAAAATGATGTGCTCTGATTGGTCGATTTAAATTTTTCATTTTAAGGAGCTATGACACAAAAATTGATTGATTGATTTTCATTGGTTCTTAAAGTTGGACAACAATGTTCTCGACCAATCAGCAAACACGCCAACAAAAACATTCTTGGTCTGACCTTATAAGTGACGTTTTGTGACCCCAAACAAGACCATCTATGGCCATATTTGATTAGATGATTAGATTTCCGATACGCAACGCTACGTGGTTCGCCCCGAACTGTGAACTAATTGCGTATCCTAAATCTCTCGCTCGCGCTGCTGTCCGTTCGGGCTGAATGAATGAGTGCGTCGAAATCACTTCAAATACCGTCAGATTACGCGTCGCATTTGTTGCCTAGCTGGTGACGTACTCGTTTCAACCTCTCACGTTCTGGTTGATTTTGGCACCAAATCCGTCAAAATCGGCGCGCATACAGCCACTCCACTGGCGGCGCGCGCTCAACTGAGCCCCTGGCGGCGCGCGCTATGCACAACTATAACATTCAATTTGTGTAGAATTTGATTTTAATTGATGACAATGATGATGATGATAATGATGATGATGATGATAATATTTAAGATTTAGAAGATATTTAGGAATTTTATTTTTAGGAATATACGTGCCATACTTAAAAAAAAATAAGTTTGTTTTTTATCGTCCATCTTCTTCCTTCCTTTTCTCGTTAGATATTGATCCCAGCAAAAAAGTCTACAAAATCTATTTTGTAGAGAATTTTATGTAGATTACTTATTTAATGTAACATTTTTTGCTATGGGTTTACAAGTTATTCACGAAAAATAAAAAAGGGACCTTTACACAACCCCCCCCCACCCTTTGGCTTCACCCTCACCCATCAGTACTTTTAGTATATGGTTTAAAACACCATTCCTTGGGTTTTTCTTCGTTGGGTAGGCAACTGCATTTAGGTAGTACCGAAAAAAAACTTAAAATAGTCAACGGCAAACGGAAATCATTGTTTAGATATCAAAAACTGCCAAGTTCAAATCAGTGAAAGGAAAAGGAGTTGTATAATCTCTGTTTCTTATAGGACTGCACAACCAACTAGACTCCATCGCCACATCATCATCGTTTCTTCAGCTGAAAGACCTCCTCTAGTGAGCATAGATCTCCTCGAAAATTAATCACCAGGACCGGCGCTGCGCCGCTTGCATCCATCGGGTTTTCGCAACCTTAGCCACGTGTTTTCCGTCTACCATGTCGGAGGTCCAGCAAATTCGATTGCTACAGCTGACTATTAACTCAAAACCAATTTACAGTTCCAAGTCCGTGTCCGCCGCCGCCGTGCGCACCTCCACCATGCCCACCTCCACCATGCCCGCCTCCACCATGCCGACCTCCACCATGCCAACCTCCACCATGCCCACCTCCACCATGCGTACCTGGACCATGTCGACCACGCAAGAAAGAACGACCACCACCACCGGAACCGAACTGGGTGTTGATCGCTGCAATCGTGACCGTAATCAGCGGCCTTATAGGCTTCGGCGTGTACAAGCTCACGCAGAAATAATTCTAGTTTAGGTAACCAGAATAAAGTTAACACTCACTTTCCCCATACAAAACGATCTAACAATGTCACAAGTACAACTGTGCATTCAGTATGGGGATGTGACCCCATAGTGGAAGCACGGACTCCTGAAAAAAGCTTCATGACCCCACATTGGGGCCACCCGTACAGGAAACGTGTTAACTTAACCAGATTTTCGTGTAATATACAGGGTGGAAAAAATGTACCAATTAAAATGACATTTATTAAAAAAAAAAAATTTTGAGACTAATTATGTGTTTAAAATTACATTTTTATTAAGTTACTAAAAATAGATGATTATTATCTTAGACGAAATTAAAAGCGGAAGATAGGTGACGTTCATATATTCCGTACACGAATAGTGGATCTGATACTACCACAAATACATATACTCACACAAACCAAGTTAATATTAGATGTTAACACGAAGCCGAGGTTTAAGTGGAACTTAGGGTGGGTAAAGTTTTTAATTAAAATACTCTATTACTTTTTAAAGTGTAAGCACACGTATTTTTTATACATAGCTATATAAAATTTAAAACTGACTTTGACGTGACAAAACAGCGTGTTCATAATTTGCCAATATTGCCGCTGGTGGGCTGCCCTGAAACCAAACACGATATCTCCGGCCGGAAGTCAGGACGCTCAACGGTTCCAGCAAAAACTGTGGCACCGATCCGACCGGATTGGTTTCGATAATAAAGAAAAGATCATTTGAAGAAAATGGCGGCCGCTGTATTTTAAACATTGCGAATAATTCTGATTATTTGAACGCTATGTACATGTGTGGGGTATGAAATTAAAGGGAATTAAATGTTCTATAATGCTATTATACAATACAGTAGCTGAGTGGTACAGTTACGGAAATATTTTAAATTATATAAAAAAATATAATCTGTAAAAAAATACTATTTTCGTTTACAGCCTCGGAAGTATACACTATATACTACAATGATGTATGGCAGACATAACGAAAAGTTTATTTTCTATCTTAATTATCTAATATGAAATATTTCTTTAACTGTACTACTCAGTTCATGTTGTATATCATAGAATTATAGAACATTGAATTCCCGTTCATTTGATACCCCACACATGTATATAGCATTCATACAATCAGAATTATTCTCAATTTTTAAAATACAGCGGCCGCCATTTTGATGTCATCATATCTCATGATCCCGGCATTTTACACATTAGGTCCCGACGGTTTTTAAGATAGAATAACATGTGTAGCAACATACTAAAATTTGGTACTGGTATTACAAAGTGAACTATGTTACCCCAAACAGAACGCCTAATTGCAAAAAATTGCGAAGTTCGAAAAAATTATGAATTTTGAAAAGCTTTATCTCAAAAACTTTAGGGTCTACAGAGATAATTCTAGTCTCATATGGTAGCAAATTTAGTCTGCTTTAAAAACCTGTCTAAAAGGTACTTTCAAAAACTAGTTCTTTAGGGTTATAATCGCCAAAATCGGATAAAAGTATGAAATCTTCGCGGTTTTTTTTAATTTTGACAAGCTTGCGTTCGGCGCTCGAGGTCACAAACTTGCATTATTCATTTGGCAAACATCTTAAACAAGTCTGCAAAAAATCAGAACTACCGGGGATTTGACGCATACGACGCCGTACTTTGAATCCCCAATTTTACTGGAGTACTTATAAGTACAAAAAAAAAAAAAAAAAAAAGGAATAAAGGCTTGTAGTACTGTTAGGCGATGGGCTTGCAACCTGTCACTAATACGCTGGTAAACATCTTAGCCTAATTGTGCAAATTGTGGTTATAGAATTATCAACAAGTTTTTAGAGATGTTTGTAATTCTGTAACTCTGCCTACCCCACTCTGGGAACGAAGGCGTGAGTTTATGTATGTATGTACTTATAAGTTACTATTCATTAAAAGAAGGTACTCCTATTATTTACTTACAAAAACATCGATAAAAAAACGAAAACAGCAATACATCTCCCTATTTACGTAATAGTTCATTTACTCAACAACAGAGAGCGCTTATAACAAAAAATAATTTTCTAGAACCACCCATGAAAATATTTTAATAAAAAATCGATTTATTACATAACACAAAATAATAGGGAAATTAAACTAAAATCACGTCCAGCTGCTTTTCCGTATCCCGATTTACAATACTGCAATACGAAACTCGGCATGTTTCCGTTGAAATGGGTTTTTTCTTCGATGACACAGATACGACATCACAGGTGGGCGCCTCAAAGTAGACTAACGACTTGTTACCTCGAGGCAACAAGTTTTGGATCCCACTTTTGGTCGCTATGCCCCGTCTATTACTACTTGAATGTCTTTGGCCCGAACGGACAGCGCGTGTGCGAGCGAGAGCGTGTGCGCGTGCCCCGTAGGTGTGAGCTCGCGCTGTCGGGCTGAGCCCTATAGGCTGGAAGATTTCCGGTACGCAATTAGATTTCCGATACGCAACGCTACGTGGTTCGCCCCGAACTGTGAACTAATTTCGTATTCTAAATCTCTCGCTCGCGCCGCCCGTCGGGCTGTATGAATGAGTGCGTCGAAATCACTTCAAATACTGTCAGATTACGCGACTGTGAACTTGCGCCCGAACAGAGGTAAATGCGTCGCATTTGTTGCCTAGCTGGTGATGTACTCGTTTCAACCTCTCAAGCTCTGGTTGATTTTGGCACCAAATCCGTCAAACTCGGTGAGCATACGGCCACTTCACAGGCGGCGTGCGCTCAACTATAACATTCAATTTGTGTAGAATTTGATTATAAATAATTGATGACGATGATGATGATAATGATAATATTTTAGATTTAGAAGATATTTAGGAATTTTATTTTTAAGAATATACGTGCCATACTTAAAAAAAATACGTTTGTTTTTTATCGTCCATCTTCTTCCTTCCCTATCTCATTAGACATTGATCCCAGCAAAAAAAGTCTACAAAATATTTTTTGTAGAGATTTTTTATGTAGAGTACTGTCTTATTTAATGGATTTTTTTTGCTATGGGCCACCCTTTGCGAGTTATTCACGAAAAACTAAAAAAAGGGACCTTCACACAACCCCCCACAACCCTTTAGCTTCACCCTCACCCATCAGTACTTTTAGTATATGGTTTAAAACACCATTCCCTACCACTTTGCCAAAATTCGCTTACAAACACGAGTTTTTTCCCCTGATTTTTCTTCGTTGGGTAGGCAACTGCATCTAGGTACCTAGTACCGAAAAAAAACTTAAAGTAGACAACGGCAAACGGAAATCATTGTTTAGATATCAAAAACTGCCAAGCTCAAATCAGTGAAAGGGAAAGGAGTTGTATAATCTCTGTTTCTTATAGGACTGCACAACCCAATAGACTCCATCTCCAATCATCATTTCTTCAGCTGAAAGAGCTCCTCTGTTGAGCATAGACCTCCTCGAAGGTTACCCACCTGGGCCGGCCCTGCGCCGCTTGCATCCATCGGTTTCCCTAAACCTTAGCCACGTGTTTTCGGTCTACCATGTCGGAGGTCCAGCAAATTCGATTGCTACAGCTGACTATTAACTCAAAACCAATTTACAGCTCCAAGTCCGTGTCCACCGCCGTCGTGTCCGCCGCCGCCGTGCCCACCTCCACCATGCCCGCCTCCACCATGCCGACCTCCACCATGCGTACCTCCACCATGCCCACCTCCACCATGCCCACCTCCACCATGTTTCGTGAGATGCAAGAAAGATCCACCACCACCACCACCGCCAACGAATTGGGTGTTGATCATAGCAATCGTCACAATAATCAGCGGCCTTGTAGGCTTCGGCGTGTACAAGTTCACGGAGGCATAATTCTAGTTCAGGTAACCAGAATAAAGTTAACACGGTCACTGTCTCGATACAAAACGATCTGACAATGTCACAAGTCCAACTGTGCATTCAGTATGGGGATGTGACCCCATAGTGGAAGCACGAACTCCTGAAAAAAAACTTCATGACCGCACATTGGGGACACCTGGACAGGGAACGTGTTAACTTAACCAGATTGTCTTGTAATATAAAGGGTGGAAAAAACGTACCAATTAAAATTACGTATATTAAAAACAAAATTAATTTTGAGACTAATTATGTGTTTAAAATTAAAATTTTATTAAGTTACTAAAAATAGATGATTTTTATCTTAGACGAAATTAAAAGGGGAAGATAGTCGACGTTCATATATTTCGTATACTACGAACTGAAGTGCACGTAGTCCACGTAGAGATTGCAAACCGCACTGATTTTCAATCCGGCCGGGGCCGGCCGGATCCGACCGGATTGTTGTCGCGATGTTAATATTACCAAAATTTTCTATTTCCTCAAGTGTTTTAGGGTAATATGGGATATGAAGGAAATACAGTAAAGAAAAGATCATTTGAAGTTTCAGAAAATCAACTTTTTACAAGGTAACCACAAAATCCAAGGTACGCAAACTTAAGTTTCATTACCCTGGCTCACCATAAAATCAAATCAAATTAAATTCAAGCGTTTCCGATAAAAATAATGCTCTGAGATCAAGAACTCACAAGAGTTGTATTATTTTAAAGCAAATACCTAATACAAATGCACTATTTAAATATAATAAACAATCTCATAATTCTCAACTTTTTGGTTGTCTTTTTTTTTTTTCTCATTACCCGTTTTATTAAGCGGTGTGTTTATGTTTTGGCAAAACTTCTTTTTTCCCATCTGCTTTTTTAATTCCTCTTTTAATGTTAAATTAGAATCCGATTCAGAATTGGAACAGTCTCCTGCTGGCTGAGGTTCTAAATTGGTGTTCTGATCTTGCATGATTTGTTTTTTTTTTCATTTCCTGCCGCATGAGTTATTTTTTTTGGTAGGAATTAACGTAACATCAGCTTGTCTCGTGTTTTGATCGATTCTTTTTGGGTTATTTATGTACATTAATATTCAAGTCATTATTGTACTACTACGTTCCACGATGTTACTGCAAATTCATTGCTTAAAGAGGATTTTTTTTGTGTAGCTTTTGTAAAATGAATTTCGAATGAATAAGTCGCCGTTTCGTTTCTTTTAACGTAAAGTATAAACAAAATATTTCGATTTTTGGTTTTGGATTGGAATGTGCCCTTTTTGCATTTAAGCAGCGATTTTCTTTAATTCTAGCATTGTTGTATGTACGCTTCCGAGCTGTATTACGCGTGTTTTCGAACTCTATTTTGCTTTAGGTACCGGATCCGGTAGCTCCCAAAAATTGCCGGATCCGGCCGGATTACTGGATTCGCTGAACCGGATTGCAATCCCTAAGTGCACGTAGCGAAGCGACTGCAGCTGGAAAACCGCCAGACTGCATTCAACCTTCCGACGAACGTACAGCACTACAAAAACATACCTATAGTAAATTGTAACCAATATTAGTTAGAGATAATGCAACTTCCTATTAATATAAGATTTTTAAAAATCGGATATTTAGTTCCAGAAATTAACCCCAACGTACAATCAACACACACAGTATTACCTGTTTATAATACTAGCATAGACTAGTAGGTAATAGATATACAGGGTGACAAGTACCTCGACCTATTCCTTGAAAGGGGTTATATTTAGTAAGTAGAGCTTATTTAAATAAATTTACTAGATTAAATTCAAAATAAAAATATTTTGTATGGCTATGAATAACTATGCATTTTTTCCGTAGATCAGACAAGGTAGTTCGTGGCAGTTAGCGTCATGGAAACAATATGCACAAGTGACTTGAGCGACAGCGCGCTCGCGAGTCTCGCAACTGACCGCTCCGTCAGACCAGCGCACTACCGCAATGTGCATATGTACACGTTCAACCACTAATAAAGCCAACTCGCCATCGTAAAAATTGCAAGAGCTATACTTAGAGCGGTTCCGCACTACGTCCGATCCGAATCCTATCCGAACCCGTGAAAATATGGGTCTAGAAAACTCGGACCGAATTCGGATATTGCTTACGCACTAGTCCGATCCGAACCCGTGAAAATATGGCTCGTAGAAAACTCAATTACGTCATTTTACGCGGAGCCACAGCAGAGTGTTCACGTCGTTGATCATGAGTCCTTTCAATCGACGTCAACTTCTGGCAATTAAAGTAAATACATCGTAGGGAAACAATGCAAATAACAACGTGCGCATGTGCTCGCTGCCACACTGAACTAATACACTGGATGTCTGCCGCTTCACGTCACCCAGCCGCATACCCCGCCCGCCCGGCTGCCTCTCTGCTCGTACACAGCTCGGCTTTAACTCGGACGCAGTGCGCGAGCGTTCATACAAATAATACTATGGCTACTTCGGTCCGTCAAAAATCTTCTCCGGAATGGAGATTCTAAAATGACGGAAAGAAATCGGATGACGGAGATCGGATCTAGTGCGTAAATTACCATAGAAATAGTTCTACGGTTACTACGGACCATATTTTCACGGGATCGGATCGGATTCGGATCGGACGTAGGGTGATGGAACCAGTAATGGACAAGGCACCAATACCGGACACTTGATTCTTATTTTACAGAAGATAAGGCTTAGTAATTTGTTTTGCAACAATCAATTTTGGACCGTATGAAATTTGAATTAAGAGTGAAGAGTCCTGTCAGCTAAAAGTGTCCATTATTGGAGCCGTCACCCTAGTGCGGAACCGCTCTTAGGCCGCATTTCACCAATATATTCGTGATCCAAAATGAATCGAATGAAACAAAAAGCGTTCAGAAAAAGGGCGACCAATGCTAATTGCTTCCTGTAAAAAAAACGTTTGCAATAAAAATCTACTAGAGAAGGTAACTTCTGTCAACTTATGAGAATGATGAAATACACGAGTGGGGAAAGATGCGACTGGGAATACAACGATTAGAATAAAAGACTGGTTAGATCAGCTTCTCAAAATCATTTATTTCTTGAAGCGTATTTTCCAGTCGCGTTTTTTCCCATTCATAAATTTACACCAGTCGTATTTATTCTTTACATGAATTTTCCATTCGCAAATTTCTCCATTTGCTAATTAAGTTAAACGCAAATATTGCTAATGGCATATATTCTACAATCGTAATTTTTCTTGTAGACTATTTCTCCCACGATTTTTTTTTCACACTTCTAAATTCGCCTTCAACATATCCCAAGTAGCACAGATAGCGGTATAACTACTCACATTTAGTTCTATTTAACGCTCTGTGCGTATTAAGACACTTATAAGAACACACTCGTGGTCCTACAGTTGTATAATAGCTGTCAGTGATATTTAAATAGCTTAGGGCTGATTAAAAGCTGCATTACGGCTCTGTAAACCACCATTAATACGCAAAGAGTGATATAAAGGTATACTTGCTACGACCCTGTACAGTTTTAAGGGTTATCAAATGCTTTAACCGTAATAAGGTCTGTTTAGCGGATAAAATTATGCCTTTTACTGTAGGTATAAGAAGGTAATTGTGGACATTTATTACGCTGACTTTTTAAGGGAGCACGAGTGAACTATTATGAATCCAATAGACATATAATGGAACACATGTGGCGTATAATACAGCTTATCGCTGAACATGTTTGCCGCTAAGCAGCTTTTATTACGCTGACGTGACATGACCTGTGACTTTCAGGTGAAACTGGATTGTGTTGGTTAACACACGGAGACTAACAAAACTACAAAAATAATACGATAACATAAGTTTAACAAAAATATTTATTACATAATAAAAAAAAGGTTACCTACACCATGTTACAAAAAATAATTAATTGCTTATGGCTTATTTATCATTTGCTTAATGTGACAACTAACAGTAATCAATGTTACATCATGTAAAAATCATCAATATTTTAATATGCTAGTTTATTGATGCATTGGTCCAAATTAATAACTCCTGTGAAGTAATTGTTCACAATATTTTCAATCTTTAGATCCTTTAATATGAATTTTTGTTGCCTTTTCGGATAAACTTGGCAGTTCAATTAATTTTGAATGAAAGTGAAATCAGCTCCCAGTGCCTCATTTTTCAACTCTGTGATAAAATAGAATAAAGTCGAATTTGGTCTGACCCTAACATTTTTTTTTTGTGCCAGGCTTCGACGACGTTATTCGTACGATGACGACTACCGTAGCAAGACAGGATGTCAATTTTGCCCATGTTTATCCACTGATTGGACATATAGCTATTAAACTCCTCAATATTATTAATGTTTGGTGCTTGTGCCCTAACACGAAACCACCCTTCGTGTATCTTTAGTTTTGGCAAATGAGCCAGAGCTACAAATTTCGAGATGTAATTTTATTGCTTCCTTCGCGGGTCTCATTGATTTCGTAATTTGACGCATGCTTCCACACTGCTTGCGAGTAATAAAAAAAAACATCCTTGGATGTTACAATCGCTGTATGTGGATCTAAGTGCGTTTATGACCCCAGTTTCGAAATCTATTTTTATGGTCTTTGCTTGAAAATTTGGAACAATATCTTTAATTGCTTGAAATAAGACATTGTACGTTTTCTGTTCCTTGTTAGGTAGAAGAGAAAATATAAATGGGAGTACTTTTGTATAGTTCGTGTCTGATCCGATGTCACCGTGTATTGAGTAGAGCTGTTTATACGGTCCTGGAACAATTTTAAACGTACCATCCATGAAGAAAGTGTCAACGTTTTTGATCCAATCTTTTGCGTGAGGTGTTATAAATATGAGGGTTAAAACAACAAAAAAATTCAGATACACTTTCAGGTAAAATAACGTCCTCACAAGATTCGAAGGCGGTCGTTCCTGCATATTTCCGCGTGCTCTATATAAAGCGTCTCTTTTGCTAAAGAAAGACGGCAATTTATCAGCGTATTCCTCCAGTTGTAGGTCACTCATTTCTTCTCGAAACAATGTTGGAATTTGCCTGTAATCTTCGATGACTTTTGTTTTCAACTTCTCTATTTTTTTTTCCACACCGAGGCTCTGGAAATCAGAAGGACAGGAATGTGTCGTCTGTTTTATAATACCAGACTTCTGATCATTCAGGAAAATGGTTCCTTTACATGACCCTTTGCTATCATTAGATCTAGCACATACCCATTTCGAAGTACCATTTAGGTTTGATCGTTTCAAATAATGTCTATGCCCGCTTTTAATTAAAATCTCGCCACCATGACTACGAGTACTCCGAATAAAACTAAATTCGTCGGAAGAAGACATTTTTCATTTTCAATATCACAAGATAATCGGTGATAATATACTGCCAGATGACACCTGTCTATATGTAGAAAAGACTGGTTCATTAATGTCAATTGATAAGCAGGCAGTATCATCATGATTTTATACCTCTTTAGTGGAATAAGTAGTTAATATCAGTGATTATGTTACGTAACTAGATATATATCCATAGGTACTCGCATTAATTACACAATTAGATTTATATTTTGCACTGGTTAAATAACATAGTCCCTAAAACGGGTATACGAGTAGACTAAACACGCGTGTGGGTAAAATCAGGAGCGGGTATATGTCGAACGCGAATTTAGAAGTGTGAAAAAAAATCGTGGGAGAAATAGTCTACAAGAAAAATTACGATTGTAGAATATATGCCATTAGCAATATTTGCATTTAACTTAATTAGCAAATGGAGAAATTTGCGAATGGAAAATTCATGTAAAGAATAAATACGACTGGTGTAAATTTATGAATGGGAAAAAACGCGACTGGAAAATACGCTTCAAGAAATAAATGATTTCGAGAAACTGATCTAACCAGTCGAATAAAAATCTACTAGAGAATGTAACGTCTGTCAACTTATGCGAATGATGAAATACGCGAGTGAAAACAAAAGCAAGTGGGGAAAAAAGCGACTGGAAATTTTGCTACGAGGAACACACGAGTTTGGGGAACTGATCTAGGCACTCCAAGGAATAGGTCAAGATACCTGTCGCCCTATATAGATACTTACGATGTATTTGAAAGCAGTCACCAAATTTTTTGTAAAGAATCTGTGGAAAAGACCAGAGAAATTAAGAAGTTATTACTAGATATTTCGTTGGGCAGACCTCTTATACTTAGTCACCAAAAAGTTTATATTTAATTTCAAAACCGATATTTAAACTTAATAAAACATCATCTCAACAGTATCATTAAATCCTTATCTTTATTTCAGGTCAAATCCAACGGCGTTGTTGCTGGTGCCATTTAAATTTAATATGCCATCGACAACAGAAACATATTGATTAGGTTGGGTTGTGGATAGAGATAATGAAAATGTTACCGACGATTTTCGCCAACAGACGAAACACGGCCAAGGGGATCAACAGGACAAGCGGGATACGGGACCAACTCTATAAACGATTCCCGAGTAACATACTACTTCAAAGTCACCTGCCTATTTGCCTAAATGAATGAGGACAAAGACAACACTCGCAAAAAATATTGTATACCCATTTATTATTCGGTGGAAATCGAAACGTTAGCAATAAAACCGAATCTTTACAGTCAGAAGCAAATGGGGGAGAAGCTTCTTTTCCTGGTAGAGAATTCCTAAGCTGGATTGAACTAAGTCACTAGCCTAAACTTGAGACCCGAAAGACCACATTTAGACCTTAACAAATTTCTTTCAATCTTGTATTTTTTAGTATACTTCGCGAAAACAAATAAAGTGATATAGAAAGTTCTTGAGTTTTTATATGAGCTGAAACATTGCCCCCCTTTTCCACTAGTCCCTCCCAACCGGGTGCGTCTCACGAGATATAACTACAAAATCAATTATTTAATGTTAATAACATTTACAAGATATAATAAACGTTAGCTATAATAACAAAATCAATATTTTTATAAGGAATAACGGTCAATTAACATAATATTCACTTTATATAATGTTTTTTTCTACAGCACTCACATATCACATATCACATATATCACTTTTTTTATAACACTCACATTATCTAATTTCAGTTCGTATAACATACATGACATATAGCGATCATAATACATATTATCTTTTAGTATAAGGATTATAAGATCTAATATCGTATGCTATACTCAATAGGTAGATACTGAAAGGAGCGGGTACAGTCGAGTTCAAAAATATGTGTACACTTTAGTACCTTGTCACTTTAATCGCTATGACAATTCGTATACTTATGGCAGTATAAACATGACATTAAATAAATAGACAAGGTAATAAAGAATACCTACACATATCTATGAACTCGACTGTACCAGAAAGGTCTTTCTTGTAATTTGTTTTAACTACCCAGAAAATGCCACGATAGAACTGCAATCAGGATAGAACCGACTCGGTTAGTTTAGGTTAGGTTAGGTTAGGTTAGCAGAGCAGAGCTCCCGCCGTGGCCTTCGAGGTTATTTTTTTTCTGCCCAGAAAATCCAGAAAACTGCTGCCAGTAAAGTAAGTATTACAGTCGTTCTAAAGGCGTTTATATTATACGTGCATTATGTTTTTTGATTTCAGATTAATTGATTTATATTCGTTTTAAATCTTAGGTGTTATGAACATTATACGTTTTAATAGTTAGGTATATTAATTGGTATTATATATTAATAACGTTATACTTTACGGAAATAGATACCTATTTTGAAATTATATCTTTAGTTCATAATATCCAGTGAACGTTATACTAAACATGTTTATACAAAGTGAGCGTATATTGTGAGTGTTTTATATTATATTATCAGTCGTTATATCTCGTAAGAATGGTTTTTTTCCACCTATCTCTACAGGGAGATGAATAGAAATTGATTTCCGCTTATCCCTACCAAGTGGTTTTTGTTGACAAGTACAGTCAAACAAATTGATTTCTAGGTCACTTTAGAACCATGTCGCAAAAAAACTCACGTAAACAACGCTGTATTGACGTAGCGTTTCTTACGTCAGTTTTTCTGCGATATGGTTCTACAGTGGCATAGAAATCAATTTTTTTGACGTATTATTTCAAGTATGTAATCCAGAAATAAACAGATGATGGGAGTATAGCACGAATATTGAAACTAGACAAATGGAGAGATAAGCGAAAGATTTTTTCTAAAAACTCGGTTACCTTTGTTTCGGCGAAATATGTTTCCCAAATTAGTCGTTTCCCAACCGTTTCATTTGCCAACCCGCTTTGTTTTCTGTAACTGTAAATATTTCAGGATTTTATAAAAACTAACCTAACCTAACCCTATAGGGTTCTACATGATCGTACTGAAATAAATCATGAAATATTTACAGATACAGAAAAAAAATTGGGTTGGCAAATGAAAAGTTTGGGAAACGATACATCTGGCAAAGATATTTCGGCCAAACGGTAGGCTCCCGAAAAACTATATGTTAGACTAGAGGACGCGCGCGACTTCGTACGCGTAGAATTAGTTTTCCGTTACTCCCCTTATTTTCGTTGGGGGTCAATTTTCGGAAAATCCTTTCTTTGTGCTCACTTACATTATGAAAGGTATCAAATTTCAAGTTTCTAGGTACAGTAGTTTCGGCTGTGCGTTGATATATAAGCAGACAGGAATTTAGGTAGCAAAATTTTATGACAGGTAGGGAGTTCCTATATCGATAAACTGAACTATCGATGCTATATAGTAGTTCTATATACTAGTTCTATATACTAGTGGTCACTCCAAGTTTTGTTTGCTCCAATGCTGGGGGCGATCACTAGTATGTGGAAAAAGCACCGATAATTGAGTTTATCGATATAGGAACTCTCTACCTGTCATAGAATTTTGCCCCTGGATTCCTAAGGTCTGTTCATACTTACTTGTAAACAACAACTTGTAAAAAACAACTTTCTAACCTCAAAATGAACCTTTTTTTTCTAAAACAGCTCTTTTATCGTAAACAAAGTAAACTGAATAAACATTATGGACATCACTTGGCTAATGTATTGTCTGTGATTGCTTTATTTTGTTTAATAGCTGTTTAAGCCAAAAAAAAAATCACTTTGAGATTAGAAAGTTGTTTACTACATAAGACAAGTAAGGATGAACAGACCTTAGGTCTGCATATAAGTCAGTCAGGTTTGCCTTTTATATATACAGTGTTACCGGCATGTGGGCATTTATTAAAACTGCCGATAATATGTTGCTTTAGCAATTGTTTGCAAGTATTATCAATTAAAAAATAATTAAAATAACTTCACAATTAATTTTCTTAAGCCGTGTTGTAATTAGTAGTTAACTCAACTAATTGTTAAAATTCGAAAAAGGAATCGAAAATTTGACACATTTCCTTGAGATTTAACCATTAGTTACGGTTTTTAACGATTCCCTAGTTAGTTTATCTACTGATCAAACAACAGGCTCTTAGATACTGTCCATTTTTAATGTACCTGTAGTGCACGTGCTGCGTGTTCATCGTTATCAGTATCGCTGTTGCTTAGTACAAGGCATGTCGTGGTACGGGGGCAAATCATAATAATCAAAGTATCCGTCGACTGTCATTTGTAAATGACTGTCTTGTCAAATTGCTGTGCTTTACATTGCTGGCAATAAAAATTTTGTTAAAAAGTTAACAAAGCCTTAAAATTTGTTTATTAATTAAATTGATGTCATGGTTACTTTATTTTAACATCCTTTAAAAAAAGCTCGGGCGCTGGTAACGTACTTTCGATATCAGTTTAAAGTTTTCTGATATCTGTTATATTTACGGAATAATCGCCTGGACACACTTAACGATTACACCATGTATAGATTCAGAATTGACCAAACCATTAAAAGAAACAATACATTATTAAAAAAAAAATAAAAAAAAAAATTACAGTCGGTAGGTAATTTGTAAAGTATTATATCATAATGAACAATATGGTACATTTCGATGCTAGTGCGGAAAGTATGTCATTACGAATAAGAATGACATTACCTCACGTGTATCGAACGACGATTTTTAATACATTTGCGAAAGATGTGTATGTGTGTATGTGTGTATATGGGTATCTGTGTCTCTGTCCACTTACCCCGGACCTCTGAAGTGAACTTACCGTGTGCACACACTCTGTCCGAGATTACGTAAATTTTAATAAAAATATTAAAGCAAAAATTACAACGTCAAATACTAGGAGTGCATAAACATTAAAAGTAACCTATATTGCTCAGTTATTCACGCTGTGTAGGGTGCGCCGCCGCTGCGACGCACCGTGCTTCTTCTGCGATCTAAGTTGCGCTACGCACCCCGTACTTACCTCTGCCCTCCTGGTACTTTATTTAAACATGCAAACTCTTTGGTTTGGTGCACGGCGTAGTATATTGAAAACAAAATGGAAAAGTAAAACGCACTAGTGCGAAATTAGAAAAGTAAAAAGCACTAGTTCGCGAAAACCAACTTTCCGCACGATATACAGCTACGAAAAGTACCACTTTTTGAGTAACTGTATTAAAATAAAAACCGGCCAAGTGCGAGTCGGACTCGCGCACGTAGGGTTCCGTACAACTATACATCTAAATAAATGTTTTTCTTTATTCTTTATTATATTGGAGTTGATTGAATGAAAGGTAAAATGCGGTTTACGATTTATAACGTATTAAAAAAAAACTAATTATTAGATCTCGTTCAAACCAATTTTCGGTGGAAGTTTGCATGGTAATGTACATCATATATTATTTTTACATTTATCATTCCCTTATTTTAGAAGTTACGGGGGGGGGGAAACACATTTTTCCACTTTGGAAGCGTCTCTCGCGCAAACTATTCAGTTTAGAAAAAAATTATAATAGAAACCTCAATATCATTTTTGAATACCTATCCATAGATACCCCACACGTATGAGTTTGATGAAAAAAAAATTTTTGAGTTTCAGTTCTAAGTATGGGGAACCCCAAAAATTTATTGTTTTTTTTCTATTTTTGTATGAAAATCTTAATGCGGTTCACCGAATACATCTACTTACCAAGTTTCCACAGTATAGCTCTTATAGTTACGGAATAAAGTGGCTGTGACATACGGACGGACAGACGGACAGACATGACGAATCTATAAGGGTTCCGTTTTTTGCCATTTGGCTACGGAACCCTAAAAACTATTTAACAAATGTTTTGTTTATTGGTCTAAGGGCCGAGTTCACCAACAATTAAACAGACGATTAGCGGCTTAACGGGTGTCAAATGTATTGATTAACAGCTGATTAAGTCTTAACCGTCCGTTTAATTGTTGGTGAACTCGGCCCGAAACCTATTGTGACAACCCTACCAAAATAGGTAACAATGCACGTTCTTAAGAAGCTTGTCTCTGGTGGTAATGGCGACCGAGTTAAAAACATTATGATAACCAGACAAAGGAATTTAGGGGGCAAAATTTTATGACAGGTAGGGAGTTCCTATATCGATAAACTGAATTATCGATGCTTGTTCTATATACTAGTGGTCACTCCAAGTTTTGTTTGTAAAAATATTTAATATTAAAAGTGTAAAAATTCAACAAAATAATAACATAATTCTCTTCTTCTTTTTTTCAAAAAGATTTTTGAAATTTACTCATCACAATTTTTTCTTCATTACTATCCCATCCAGACAAATAGAGAAAATTCTACAATTGTTAGAATAAACGATCAGAATTTGTTCCAAATTTCGGGAGTTAAACGTCTACAGAAGTAGGTACATACAATGCTGGGGGCGATCACTAGTAGGTACATGGAAAAAGCACCGATAATAATTGAGTTTATCGATATAGGAACTCCCTACCTGTCATAAAATTTTGCCCCCTGGATTCCTGTCTGATGATAACACGTTAAATATGGTTTCACCGTGTACAACCGGGGCCCAGTCCCAATTCCCTGACAAAACCAAACGGAGAAAAAAGTATTCTTTTTAATTTTTACTATTACTAACATTAAGACACAATACTTGAATCAGTCCAAGCGCATCACGAAAGCGGTTTCTCAAGTAATGCACTCTCCTACTAACAACATTCTAATTTATAATTATTAAGGTAAGTGTACGGAATTACGGAGTGTTAAGGCATTTTTGACTTTGTAACCTATTACCAGAAAAACCTGAAATCTTAACTAATTGAAATTGGTTTACTAGTTAAGACTGGCTTTCAGAGTATAGAATGTTACATAAAAACTATATATTAAACTGTGTTTTGTATAACTAATAGTCATTTTTATGAACCTCTTAAATGTCCGTTATTACGGATTAAAAATAGTCTCTGTCTGTTATTCTGTAAATGCGTGTATGTAAATCCGGTAAATTTAGTAAATGCCTCTTTCCTGCAAAATTAATGAAAAAGAAAATATTAATTAAATATGACGTGATCAGAAATAAAATAAAATAATATAATTGACAGAAAAGAAGACAGATTTTTGTTATTAGAGGAGACGGGGGTGAGGAGATCCCGTCCAGACAATTTCAGTTATTCTCCTTGTCCCCCACGGGGAACAATTTTAGCCAATGTCCATAAAACATTTTTTTTTTATTGTTACCTATAGAAGATTAACCATCATTAATCTTATTACAAATAAAATAAAATAAAAATGCCTATATTATACAACAATATAAGTACCTTCTTAATTTCTATCATTGGTGAGTAATAATAATAGCATGAGAAGTACGTCTTTTTCACATCCTGAAATTACTTAAATTCTATAGTAATGTATTCATAGTAGTAGATGTACCATTCAGTTCATTAAGTATATTAAAACATTGGACTGTAGCAATATGATTCAGCTAACTATGTAACATGTGGAGTGGAAGTCTTGTGGTTACTTTTTAAGAATTATGCAAAATGGATTACTTTAGACACCTTTTTTCATGACAATGGTCCACAAAATCATAATACGTAATTTGATTATATGAAAGTATGGCAAACATCACGCTCGTAACGGCAAAGTTTTTTTGACTTTCTTATGTGAATTCCCGGCAAAACACATAAACAAATTCCCTTTACTTTCTTCAATTACGTAATTTTAACGCTTTTCGGGACAAGGTTGGTTTTTGATGTATGTAATTGCGGCAATCAGTAAATCCACCATAATTTCCTAAATACTAACTGAATTTTCATGAAAATTAATATAGTCTGTTTGTTATGAAATTCTACACAGTTATTGAAACAATTTATAATGAAAAAGCTTACCCATTACTTGCGAAATCTTTAATAAAATCCGTTCCTACACTTACGCACATGCGTTTACTTCCTATAGTTTCGGCGGGTTTGACGCGGACTGACCAAAACAGAATCCGTAACAACATACTATATGTTCACAGTTCGTTGACCTCTTGTTTATTTGGGGCAATATTGTCCATACTTTATATGTATATATATTTTTTTTGGAAATAGTTGATACTTTTCTTATTTTTGGACCTTAACCGATAAATGCCGGAATTCCGTACGTGTACGGAATTCCGTACAGTTACCTTATTACCTATTAGGTAAGCATAGATTATTGAAATCATGTTTTTCACTTACATTCTCCTATGTAGAGGGAGAGAGACAGTGCCCCAGTAGCGTTAATTTGCTATCCTTTGGCCAAGGCTTTCGTCAGGTAAGCTGGCACGAATGGAATAAACAAAAGTAATATCACCTATCAGTGTGTGAGTGCCGTCCTTCCTTTGAACCGATGTTCCAATTTCAAACCAAAAACCTATTATTATTTCACACACTTGTATACTTTCGTTCACTCATTCAATCCATTCGTGCCAGCTCTTGTGAATCGACCTGTAATTTAGGAAACCAGCTAATGTGACCATTTGGCGCGCATGTTAGGTAATTATCTAATTGAGCTGTGCTTACTAATAAAAAGGCTTCGCTGTTATGAATGGTAGTTTATTCTAAACAATTGTTTACAGATGACATACATTTATAGACGGCGAATCACATTTCTGTGTATTTCTATCCCTTGTTGTGGCACTGGAACAGAGATTGGCTCCCAGCGCTAACTCTGATGAAAGCCCGTTTATTTTTTACAGCACTAGATTTTGGTGGAATGGGACACTTATTAAAATGCTCTTTATAAAATATAAGTAGGTCTAGCCACAGCCTACGTACGGACACCAAAACCTTGGCTTGGTACATATACAACGGGTAGGCAGAACTGCAATGTCATTTCTCACACACACTTTTTTCGGAGTGTACGTGAAACCGTAGTACCCAAGCCCTACGAGACCGCTAATGAATGCCAGAAGCGGTAAGACTCTGCCCCAGTCTATCTTCCACCATTTCTCAACAGGTCTAGGATCAGTACCTGTAAATTGGTTTGAATTAATAGTCAGCTGTGATACTGTGGTTAACCTAAGAACATACATAGCACTTGAGGAGGCACTTTGCGGGCACGTCAGTTGGTAACGTTTAGGTACAAAATATTTCATCATTCGTCATTACTCATTAGTTAAGTAGCCACTTAAAAGGAATGTGAAGCTACAAATTTCCATACAAAATGCCATAACGTTTTTCTCCCCTTAAAACTAGTCTGATTTTGAATATGTTGTAGATAAAAAACGATGTCTTTACGTTTTCTTTTCCAAGAAAATATTTCATAAAATGAAACAAATTAAAAAAACATAAAACAGAAACGTACAGACCTAGTTATAATAACTAGGTACAATATATTCAAAAATCCTGGAAATCGGACTTGATTTACTTAGGGGGTGAGAAACGTTATCGCCCGGAGCTAAATTTGTTTGGAATTGGCGCTTCACTATCCTCTTAAATAGGCTTATCATATAAAGAGTCTTTTACGCACTATCTAGGCAAATATAAAATAATTTTAAATTAGTTTTTACGACATAACTAAGTAACTACGAATACTCGTAAATTAAAATGTATTTTTTGTAAACGTTACCAACTGAAGTGCCCGCAAAATGCCTCTTCCAGTTCTACGAATGCCTATGGAGCAGGACTAGTAGGTACTATCGCGATCGTTAATTTGTGACCCGTTTCAAGAAAAATAGGCTTGAAGTCGTCAATGCCATTAGAGATGCCAAATCATTTGTAACTTATAGGAGACTCAACCTTATTGTTGTATAATGTCAGAATGACTTTCGACCTAAGGTGGGTCCCAAATTAAAGTTCGTGACTGTACAGGTGCTGTCTGAAGTGATCCTCCTATGATTCCCTATTAGGTGCCTCTTCCAGCCAGTTGCTGAGGAATGAGTCTAGGCCTGCCCCGTCTACGTCGCCGATTTTGCGGCACCCTTTTGTTGGCCACGCTAGCCCACCGGTCCGAGTGCATGCGGCAGACGTGACCGGCCCAATCCCACTTAAGCCTGGCGGTTTTTTGACCTACCGCCACCATTTACCTATGGTGACCTTGTATTAAGACATCTTATCCCTTGAAATTTTGCGCGATTATAATGGTCGTCGAATAAAGCATCCGTCACTATCGCACTTACATCGTCTTGGCGAAAATTGCGAAACACTACGTATGCCCATGTTAACCTACAGACTTTGAAATATTAGCAATAAATTAATGACGGACGAACAAAATAGAGGATAGTAACAAGTGGAAGAAACTAAACAAAAATAAAGTTAATTAAATTTGCAAGACATATTTGACCGTGTTAAACAACAGAAATTTTATATTACCGATTCCGCAGTAATGTTTTGGAGGATTTCTTTTAGAGTCCATTTAGAGGTGTTTCTTTTGATCTTGATGAATATTTTGATGGCAACGGTGGTTTAGAGCCATTCTGCTCACATTAAAGATTTTATTGAAACAATTTCTTCAGAAATATGATTCAAGCCATTATGTTCTGTCATAGAGTAAAATATTTGATGTCTATCATGGCATATCATTGATGTCAAAGTCCACCTTCTAGCTCTCTCAATAACGTTTCGAACAACCTTATTTTATCTATGGAAGATTGATTTATTTTCAATTGATTTATAATCAAATTAGAAGCCTATCTTTAAAGCATTTAAATCAAATTTCAAATGACAAGATTAAATGCCTTGTGGACGGAGACGTCACAAGACGCTCGAGGGGGGGTAAGTACGGATACGGAACTCAAGGTTTTGCCAATCGATAGGTATTACTTACGTAACATCATTATACAACTCTTCCGTCACAGACTGACTGACTGACGAACAACGTAGCACAGCCCAAACCGCTTTGAAGGTTGAGAATTATTTGGGAGGGAACATTCCTTGGGTGGTAGGGAATATACCCTAAGAAATAGGGGGTAAGCGGAAAACTACTACCAACGCGTAGGTACTAAGTCAGCTCGTTAACCCATATAGGTAATGTCTCCTGATGAAAACGCTCATCACCATACATATTATGCCCAATGATATAATATAAAAGAGGTAGATATGTTACCTATACGGTATTCCGCGTGTAAAAATGGCCCAGCTTACGCCCACATAATCAGTAAATATTGCAATTACACACCAATTCATAAATGACAAGTAAAAGCAGGATGGTATGCTAATTTCCGGGAGCGAAACAGAGACGAGTGTATGTTGCTCTGCAGACTAGTTCACGGTTCCGTTGACGGCGCAAGACTAAGTAAAGGTGTACCAATTGGCTTGGTTTTAAGGTAGCCTTCCGAGATGGGCTGCAGACCGTAAACTGCAACAGCAAACTACAAGCGACACCACTGGTTTCTATGAATCTCAATGAAATTGATTCCGAGCGCGGCGACACTGCGGCGTGCCCATCTACACAGGGCAGCCGCAGTGTCGCCTGCGGTTGCGGTCTGCGGCCCTTCTCGGAAGGCTACCTTTAGGGTGCCACTATCGAAGTGCGTATAACATATCTACCTCTTTTTACTATTATTATATCATTGCATATGCCCATCAAATACAAAAATGTACCCTTATGTAGGTAGGTACTAATGTCACTACTAATGTAAGTAATGTGGTTTTTTTACAATAAATATTCATTATTAAAAGTAAAATAACAATACTAATACAAAAAATAAACATTGTAAAAAACCTAACTTACAAGTGCCGCCGGCAGCGGGGCAGGCCTCAAGCAAGTGGTAGGGCTGTAGAGAAGGGCAACCTCCTCACAATGCGTGCCGTGTCGAGGGGTAGGTAAGTACCTACTGATTTCTGTATCTGGCCCTTGATCCAGCCATCTAGCGACAGCCTCTTGAGGTGGTCGAGACTCTTCGCTATACCTAAGACCGTTTGCCCATCAAATACAACAATGTAAGCTTATGTACTAATGTAGATAATAAATAATTATTAAAGTAGAGTAATTGAAGTTATACACAGATACCTCTCTCTATCTTAATTTAAGAGCTTTGCTCTTGTTGGTGGACTAATTTCCAATCTTCTCTCCTCGCTGCCAGCTCCTTGACCTCTTTATACGACACGACACGCACCTTCTCTTTGATTTGGTTCATGTAGCTTCTTCTTGGGCTTCCTCTGCCTCTCCGACCTTCAATCTTTCCCTCTATAAAGTTTTTGATGAGCATGTCGAGCCTCAATAAATGGCTAATCATCCCTCATCATACATATACCTAACAATATTTAAATACCGTAAAATGTGCCTACTTTGCTCCATACTGGGTAACTTTGCTCCGATTCTGTATTTAGTTTCATTGCCCTGCAAGTCGAAGTCTTTGGGTCAATTCGTCAAAATTGCCGTAGTTAAGCATTCGATACATTTGCAAATGAAGAGGCAAAAATGAACGTGAATTGTTCGCTTCGCCATTTCCGTTTCCTGTCAGGCGTTGCTCAGTGCCAACAAAAAAAAATACTAAAAAATTATTATGAGAAAAAGCCACTTCCATCTAAGCAATTGTTCATCGAATTTCGTTTAGTATGTTTTGATGTGTTCCTGTATATTATCAGCAATTCCATGTTAATAATAGTTCTAGTAGAATTTAGCTTTTGCAGGGCTTAATATTAAAAAAAAAATACGTACGTACTTAGCTCCACGTGTTGGGGTAACTTTGATCCAGGAACATAGTTATATATCTTTCATGAAAAATGTTGGAAGTGGCCAAAACCGAAAGACTCCACTATCATTGGAATAAAATTTTAGAGTCCATAAATCCATCAAAAAAAAAGGTCAACGTGAAATTTTTGCAGTTCCTGAACTAAACCAAATTTGGGGATAGGGGATAATATAAAATTACAGCATGAGATTATTGGAATTTTGGAGCAAAGTAGGCACATTTTACGGTATTTATGTTAGGTATTGTATGTGTGTATGAATGTTAAATAATGTAACCCGGGAGGTGGAGCTCGCTACACCCACCTTAACCTTTTGCACAGCTACGGCGGCTACCAGCTGTCAGTTCAAGATTAAAAGAGACTCGTCTCGTATCAATAAGGTGTAATTTACATATTTTTTTTACGGGACGATGTCACACCAATTGACCTAGTCCCAAAGTAAGCTCTAGGCTTGTATTACGGGTACTAGACAACAATACAAATACTTATATATACTTACGGCGGTGGCGGTGTAGCGCGTCCGGCATGTTTGCCGTGAACAAAGTGGATGGCTTCTTCGCCGTGTTGCGGAAAAGACGTTGGTCATACTCATTTTGGTACGAGGCTGAGCAAGTCGGCCAACAGTATTGTTCAGGCGTGCACGAATTTTTATTATTATTTTGGGAGCGAACTGCGTACAATAAATTATTATAAATTATGTTAAATGTTTGATAGGTATTAATATTAGTTAATTAATTGATGGGTTAGTACCTAAATAAATAAACATTTTAGATTATTTATTTTAAATACATAGAAAACATCCATGGCTCGGGAATAAATATTCGCGCTGATCACACAAAAATATCTGCCCTCACCGGGATTTGAACCCAGGACCGCTAGCTTCATAGGCAGGGTCACAACCAACTAACATGTTTGGCGTGTGTGGGATACATGTGGGACACTTAACTCTTAACCCAAAGATCATAAGGTTACAAATTGATTGTCTCAAAATAAATGAATAACCCTTATCACAGTATAGATATAAAGCAGTAAGGAAGCTACCAACAAACGTTCGAAACAATGCACTCACACAGACGCACGCCTCTACGAGACCGCTAAGCGGACATGGCGGTCCTGAGACGCGAGTGTCGTTGCGTCATGAGTGTCATGACGAACGGTTTCCTTTGCATTTTATATTCTTTCTTCTGCTTTATATATCGATTTTGGAAGCAATCAGTCGAATAACTAAAAAGTTCAAAATGGCGGCTACTTTTCCTCATGCCGTCAACGAATTCGTTGTCGGTGACCACACAGCTCCCCAGATATCGATTTAGGAAGCAATCAGTCGAATAAGTAATTAAAAAGTTAAAGATGCCGGCTACTTTTTCTCAATCTGTCAACGGATTCGTTGTCGCAGACCAAAATCTTTTTTCAATTTTACAAAATGTTAGTTGACAACCCTTACGCTCAATTGGAGAGTAGGTTTTTATCTTGAAAAGTAGGCCTAGTTTCTTAACTGCTTTATTTATATACTGTGCCCTTATCTTCAGTACCATTAGAACCCTTGTTCATTAATGGTTCCATCACCCTATGTTGTAGCGTTGGTAGGACCTTGTGCGGGGTCCGTCCGGATAGCTACCACCATCTTACTCATTAACCCACCGCCAAGCAGTAGTGTTCGCATTACTGTGTTCTGGTGTGGGGATAAGACAACCGGTGAAATTACTAGCAGAGGCATTCCATCTTAGTCCTCAGGGTTGGCAACGCATTTGAAGTCTTAGGATTGCAGTTTTGAGATTGTAGTCTTGAGATTTCAAATGTCTATAGGTCTCAGATCCCACTTACCCTCAGGTGGCCTGAGTGCTCGCGTGCCTTCTCCTTGCCATAAAAAAAATTGTTAATTATTGGCATACGATTACAGAATTATTTTTTATACGCGAGGAAATCAAATTAACTAATTCTTTCTGGTTTCAAGATGACCATAACGTTTTTTTGGGATAAATCGGAATCGGAATATTTTTCAAACAGGGTTTTTGGACTCAAGATAACAATAGGTTGGTAGGAATAGACGAAACAAATTAAAACACACATAAAATTAATACATGATAATGTATTTGAAACAATTCTCTTTCTTACCGCGATAGAATATAAATTAGCCGCTGAACTTCACTGATACAAAATATATAATTAATTATTAGTTACAATTTAATAACTAGTCCGCGCGAGTACTAATGAATTTGTTACACAAAACCTGTCGTCCCTGGAACCTTGGAACCATCATCAGCCCTTCTGACTTGCTCTGGATTCCTAGTGAAAAAATAAGTCTGCTGAAGATCAAGTGAACAAGGGTTTATCTAGTATACTCCGTTCATGTTTATACCCTTTTTTAGTACGAGTTAAGTCGACTTATATAACCTCGTAAGGCCCACCATACTAAAAACAGGGAGGTTTTTGTGAGTGAGACTTTGAATCTTCCGTCAAGGCAATAAAGTTCAATTACGTTTGTTCGATATTGCCAATATCAGTATATGAAGATAGGAAAATAAACCTTATTCCTATAGCAACACAGTTCAAATTAAATTGCCTTGATTATGTACATCCTATTGCTCACTGGGCCTTACGAGGATATACCCTTTTTCACTAGGGCCCTAGCATTTGGGTATTCAGCCTAACGCCTTTGACGCAGACATACGTGGTCACATAATTAGAAATACATGCGTTTTTTCCATACAATTCTGCCCTACTAAGCATAATGGCGTTATCTCAAACAAAACATCTGTAGAAATTGCAACCTAGTTACAAACAGAAGAGAGTTGAATCTGCTTTGGCTATTGAATTTAGTTATTGCATTTTTGCTTAGGAGGGCAGAATTGCGTAAAGTATTTCTAATTACGTGATCAGCTATATACATCTGCACCAAAAAGCTTATGTACTTTTAATATTGAGACTAACGAGAAAACTCTGCTTAAGAATTAGGAAAAATGATGCAAATTGTTTTACTTCGATGTGACTTATTTCAAGGTTATTAATATCAGCTTCAATCGTCTGTTAGCTATGACACTCCATAACACTAATCCAATCCACACTAATATTATAAATGCGAGTCACTTTGTCAGTCTGTGTATTACGCTTTTAAGGCTAAACCGCTGGACCGATGTCAATTAAATTTGGTATGGAGATACCTTGAATACCACGGAAGGTTTTGCCTAGCGTTACTTTTTAACCGACTTCAAAAAAATAAGGAGGTTCTCAATTTGCCGGGATATTTATTTAATCGTGAGTAGCGATAAACGACTTATACGCGGACAGAGTGGCGGACAACAGCTAGTCATATTATATATGCTAAAGTTTGTGTGTGATTGATAACGGATATGGCTGTTCAAAATTTAGTGTTTCGTAGTCCGTTACGTTTGCGATTATTTTCAGTCGTGATCAGACTTTTATAACGTTATAAAAAATAATGATATCATAACTCATAACGGTATATATCGTGAGCGTTTAAGATCATGTTTTAATTTTATTGATATGTTTTCATACCGTTACATTACAATGCAACGAAATCAAAATCATAACAAAACAAAATACCTTTACAATCGGTACGCTTAGTATCCAATAAAGTTGCTTGTGACTCGTATGAGATAGGAAAGGGGGGGGGGGGGGGGTACTTACCTCCCATCCCATACATGTATGGCAAGAGCTTTTTCATCACACTTGCTCGTAAATAGTGTCCTAACATGCTAGAAAAATCGACCGTAAATTCAAAATAATACCCGCGGGCCTTTTTTTACCATTACGCCCTATCGTGCGTAATTGCTTTTTTTTTAAATAAGTATAATAGGGCTCAAACTATCATAATACGTCAGGACCCCAATTCTTGTGCCATTCGATATGAAGTTTCGTTCGAGATGAAATGTCAGTTGCATACAATTTTCCAAAAATCTCGCATATAAACTATTGATCTCGACTGTCACTAGAATCGGACTCCTGAACACGTTTGACATTATCTGTGGTAAGTCATAGACAATGATGTAGTCTACTCCGCCGCTAATTTATAAATACTGATTAAAACTGTGATTCCAAAAAAAAAAATTAAAAGGGTGTCTTTGGGCACATATTAAAATTTATATATCAATAAAAAAACATGTCTTCATCAGAAGAAATCGATAATGCGACTCCGCCAGACATCGCCAACGCGGCTAAAATTATTAGTAAGAATCGTAAGTTAAAAATATGATCTTTTGTCTGATTTTATTTCATTTCCTCGCATTTGTGATGAACAACATTGTATGTTACACGGGTGGTAAAAGAAATACAAAGCTCGAGTCATTAAAGCCCTCAGCCTTCGTCTTCGGGCTTCAAACAGACTCTCGTTTGTAATTCTGTCTTTACCACCCTTAATACACAATGTACTATCTAAACTGCTCTTTTCTGTTAAACACATGTCTTTGCTAATCGGGTCACTTCATAAAATTCGTACTATATCTAATGCAAGTCGCTTACAGACGTTCACTGCTGCCAAGCGTGCCCAAAGCGTGGGGGAGGCGGTTTTAGTACTGGAAGGCGCCGCACCGCACCACTTCCGCTCTCAATGCGTTTGTGCTTTAAGGATCACCACATTGTTCTTTCCAGAGTGCATTTCAACGAGGATTATTTACGATCAGTTGCTAGAAAATATACCTAACAAAAAAAAATGGATAACCTAAAAATAAAATCGCATTTACTAGGCAAGTTTGAACTTTAGGGTAAGCGCAGAAGGTCTATTCTAAGCTGGTTCCGGGGACGACACTACGTACTTAAAGCTATTGGCGTTACAGGTGACTACAGTATACACTGTCTCTCTCGCGCGGCCGGCTCGCTTGCTGCTATCCCTCTCCCACGTCAAGTTTTTGTGTAGCTCCTGAAAATAAATATAAAATATTGACTTCAAGATTATTTTTTACTACTAACTAAGTAAAGTAAAACGTGGCACTATTTAAACGACATATAAAAAAATACTCGTGCACATCAAACAAATATTTGCCCAGACCGGGAATTGAACCCGGGAGCGCCAGGGTCACTGCCAACTAGGCTAACTGCGTCGTCGTCCACTGACTCTTTACTATTTCCAGTTTCAAAAAATCAATGAACTTTCATAATTACAAATGTTTTAATTAAGCAATGGCACAGTACAAGTGGCTACAACGCCATTAGCCACGGGCACCTTATCAGCAATGATTTGTCACAGCAGTTTGCTTTGCCTATTCCAATTTAATTCGTTAATAACCACGAGTCTTCCAGGGAAACATCTTGAGGAAACCTGCACATATCTGCTTAGCCATTCGTCTGTCAACTCTTTAACGCCTTGCGTCGAATTCGAAATGTATACTCATACGCGAAACATGTTTGCTATGCTATGCAAATTGCACCTTATTGAAACGAAAAAATGTCTCTTTTAATCTTGAACTCGTGTCGGCTGAAGCCTTCGTGGCGTCAGACAGTTTTGACGGCCAGAGGGCTCAGACAAGATGCACTACGCTAACTAACGTTTCTATTCGATTCGTTTTTAAACCAATCGCGTCACTGGAAGATGACGTGATACGAAAAGTCACGTGGTCTACCAGTGACGCGATTGGTTTAAAAACGAATCGAATAGAAACGTTAGTTAGCGTAGTGCATCTTGTCTGAGCCCTCAGAGCCGTCAGTGGCGTTCAGAAGGTTAACATATCCCAGTATAAATAAGAGACTAGCCCGAGAATGAATACGAGCAGGGGTCGAATACCGGTATTATATTTTGGTATCTCGCTTGTTAATGAATATTTTTGTTCTTCAATTAATTTATATAAAAATATAGTGTTGTGACACAATTTATGCAACTTTCAGAGCGATTACTTCCGAAAATATTGATCTAATAAAAAAAACTGCTTAGGAACCTTAAGAGTTTTACAAGTTGTGTCGAAATACGCAGATCAAAACAGTATCAACTCAAAATCCTTGCTTGTTTTGTTTCAAGTTTATTGAAGTTGTATTAAAGTTGATTTTAAAGCACAGTTGTATTTTGAGTTAATACTGTTTTGATCTAGCAGTGCGTATGTGCCACGAGATACCGCCTGCCATGTATTTTTTATCTTTTATTATTTCTCTGTCCAAGGTTGTCTGGAAGAGATCGCCATTTAGCGGTAAGACCGCCTGTTGTATACCTATAGTTAAAACGTACTACTGTTCCGTGTTTCATTTTCTGGTGTTGAATAAAGAGTATTTGTATAGTATTGTATTGATGATACGAGTATATGCTGAAAAAAAATTTTTTCATCTTCTGTTACATGTACGGAGTGCCCCTATATTTATTTTTGTTATTTAACTACGAAACTAAGTAGCGGCTTCTACAAGACGCCTATACTCTAAAGGGCATTGGGTAAATTTGTTTGAAGAATATTGTCATTTTTTTTTTAAGCGGCCGCTTATGATTTTTACTTAGTTATTCAGAGGACCTCTAAATACACATAGATATATATAATTTATGGCGTTAAATAATATCGGAGCGGAGATTTTAAAGATTTAAGTATTCAGTTTTTAGTACAAAAGTACGCCCAAGTATGAATATTTAAATATCTCGGCTCCGATGCACTTAAGAGTATTACATTACGTAGCAAAATATGTTTATTTTTAATAATTCTATCATAATTAACCACTTTTACGAATGGCCGCAAACCTTGAAAATGTATGAATTTTACAAATGACAACACTTTTACCCAAACCCCTTTCATCAATAGACCTCTTGTAGTTTTTGAGTAAAATGACTGACATGACGAAACTATAAGGGTTCCATTTTGCCATTTTGGCTACGGAACCATGAAGTAGGCACGCTTTAAATAACCATGGAGTAGTCACGCTTGGCATAACAAATATACTGAGAGATACCAAAGAGAGAGTGGCAGCGATACGCCCGCTGTACACATAGAGCCAATGCGTTGGGCCAAGGTATTGGGCCAAAATATCGAATCACGTTTACTCATTGGCGTAGTTAGCATTTTTGGTGCATAAAAGACCCTTTGATGTGTGCACCAAAGACTTTATACCTAGACTGTGTACCAAAAAAATATGTTTAGCTAAAACGACTGACACGTTTCCAGCTCAACCTAATCACCCATATATGTATATGTAGTATATGTATAGTGTTTTATGGTTAGAAAAGGGACACACTACCAACGGAAGCCCTCTCGCGCGGACCGGTTTTTGCGCCATGGTGCAGTCTAGTAGTAACGTATAAGGTCTTTGGTGTGCACGAATAACCGACGTTAACCGGTTGGCCGGCCAATGTTGGTCGCATACTACAAACAAGTTAATAGCGTAGCCAAATATACATCCACGCGTTGGCCCAATACCTTGCCCTAACCAATTGGCCCAATGGGTACAGCCGAGTACTAATAATACTATGGTTTTATTGTAAACCAAGTTTTCTTTTATTACAGCAGATACTTAAAACCAACTATTTATTATGTACAGTCTTCGATATTTCTTATCTCTATTTTGATTTGTTTTTATTAACACACTCGTTCACGTACAGTAGGTATTCCCAGCTTCTTAATAGCTTTCGGCTGGCTATCGCTATCACGCTTGCACTCGCAAATGACAGTATATTTGTCACTCGTGTGTCATAGAAAAACGAAGATTGCCGATCGCTATTAAGAAAATGGTCGCACTGTACGTCCTTATGTAATTCTAACCAACTACACCCAAACACAAAAAAACCTCTTCAGACCCCACTGCAATTGACAACAGGTTTTTTTTTTAAAGAATATCTGTAAATGAAACATTCATAGATGTTTGTCTCTAGAGCATTTTTTTTTTTGGTCATTATTTACTGAAAAAATAACTAAATGAAAAGCAAGCTTTGAAAACCCGACTGCATTTTTTATATTGTCCTCGATATGGGTCATTATTCGAGCGTTTCAACCACCTCACTTTTGTGGACCTATTTCTGAAGAATTCGCCTTATATTTTGATGCCGCTTTTGGATATTAGTTAGATGTCCGGTAAACTTAGATACCTAACCAGAAACGAAAACGAAATCTGCAGCCACTTCCACAAAAATGTGACCACGAAAGTGATTCGGAACAAACGCCCAAATAATGACCCATATACCGATGTTAATAATTGACATTTGGCCATTGTTGTTATTTCAATTTTAACATTTTAGGTATCCTATGTCGTCAGGGATGGTGAAAGGATTCTAACGGTACCACACACATCTAAATCGGCTCAGGCGTATAGAAGTTATGGTTGAATAAAGAATCGTATATATATACACACATACATGAACCCTGAAAACATTACACTTCTTTTTTTGGGCAGTCGTGAAAAGACAAATTGCTAATGGCTAAAGAGCTTAAACGCCACATGGTCTGGAAAACGTCGCAGCTAGTGCTAAGACTTGAAAAAAATCGCCGTTACAAACAAATCACGTCATTTCGCCGCCTAATCCAAAGTGGGCGTAGCAAACACTGATATGAAAATATTCATATTTTTTTTCTTAGTAAAAAAAACACCTTTTCAAAAAAATCTTGTTGTCAATTGCGTTTGGTGTGCTATGTGGTACGTTTGGTGTTGTGGTTGAATACCTACCCCTTACTAATAAGCGTTGAGTAACGGTGGTATAGCGATACAAATGTTTTGTCCTTATCTGTCAAATTCAAATATCACAATGACAGATAAGGACAAAACATTGTATAGCTATACCACCGTTACTCAACGTTTATTAGTAAGGGGGCTAGTGTATATTGTAATCTAATTCATACTCACATATCAATTAAGTCCATTATTTCCGCGCTTGCAGAGCACTAGACAGCCAATCCATGGCCTGGTCCAAGCCCTCTCCCCGCACAGCTGAAGTCTTGAAGATCTGGAATGTGCGGTCGCGCAGTGCGTCCAGGCCTAGCGCCTGGTGCACCTCGGCTACCGTCAGGCAGCCCGCCATGTCCTGCTTGTTTGCTAGGACCACGAGGATCGCATTGGCTAACTCTTCTTCCTGCAATTTAAAATTAAGTGTTATCATTGTAATAGTATTTTAAATTTAATTTAGTTACCAATAGCGTATAGAATCCTTTAACTACTACATGGCAGTTAGCCTTCTTTGGTATTATTTCAGAGGGGTGTTGTTTAACGTGTGTAACTATGTATTGTAGCTCCCAAATAGATGGACCGAATTGGAAAAGGTTTTTTTTTAAGAAAGCTTGTTTAATCGGGGTCGTTCTTATGGGGCTACCACATGCGCAAGCTTCACCACAGTTTTGCCTGCGCAGGCCGGCATGTACACGGAACGCGGAGCGTGTGGTTGGTAAAACGGTAGCACGCGCCAACCCCATGGCGCGGCTTGCGCAGTTTTCGACTTGCTTGAAATTCGCCTGCGCAAGCCTGGCCTGCGCGTACTTGCCTGTGCGTGTGGTTGGGCGTTCAGTGTTCAAGCCGCAGTCGGGGCTCGCTCGTCGTTCATTGGGTAACATTGTTTCCACGGCAAGGATTTCAACAAGAATGTGGCTTGCGCGTACTTAACTGTGCCGTGTGGTAGCACACGCAGTGTTCAGTTTTTTCATGCGAGAAGCTTGCGCAGGCCAAAACTGTGGTGAAGCTTGTGCGTGTGGTAACCGCATTAGCTAGTTTTGATGAAAATTGGATGGCTCATTTAAAGTAGGATCTAAAGTAGCGGTCACCATAGTTTTGAAGGTATTTATCTTTTTCATAGTTATATAAGAGTTATCTTGTACAGCTGGGGAGTTGATACACTATCACTGTAGGATCTTTTGCGCAATCACCCCTCTGACACACTCAGCTGTTTAAATATGCAGATCCATAGTGCTGACGACGCGCTGGCCTAGTTGGTGGGTCACTGCCTACGAAGCTAGCGGTCCTGGATTCAAATCCCGGTAAGGGCAGATATTTGTGTGATGACCGCGAACATTTGTTCCAGAGTCAAGGATATTTCCTATGTATAAATACATATTATATATTTCTCTATACAAGTATTTATATCATTGTCTAGTAGCCATAGTACAAGCCTAGAGCTTAGTTTGAGACTAGGTCAATTGGTGTGATATTGTCCCCTGGAATTATTTATTTATTATTTTATAGTGGTAAATGGCATGGCAAACATTCGGGTTTTGAGATTGGTACTTTGCAATGAGAAGTCGACACCTTTAACCGACTAGGAAATGAACAATTTTCATAATTATTTTTATAAATAGAACCAAGAGTCAATTCTTCGGTATAGACGTAACAAATTGACGTGTGCTTAGCAATTCTGGTATGAAAGAAAAAACAAAATGAAGCAACTCGTTAAGTGAATGGAAGTTAGACCTCTTTTCACTTGCAAAACATTGTCTTAGTCACTTCGCATATTTGTAACCATAGATGTGCTATATACCAATTTGTTAAACTCAATACTTTTGTTATTCTAATTATGGCATCTAGTTATAAATTGTATTTAACCTACACTGTGCCTAAATATTAATTTTGAATACATATTGTGTAGATAGCCGTAATAGCAAGCAGCTACTAAATATAGCATAACACTTTTAACTCTATTTCAATGACATTAAGGTCTATAATTGACAAAAAAAACATACCAGCGCGATTCTTCACCAACTTAACGCATATTATTCGAAATAAAAGTAACAAGTTTCTTATTCCTCTGAATAACAGATAAATACATTCTATTACGCTTCTATTTACATCAAAAGTTGCTTGAAGTTATCTTTTTTTATTTTATACATTGAATATAACAGTAATGTTGACACACATGAATATTCACCCACCACAACTACACAATAAATACGATGACTTACCCTTAACATATGCACGAGCTCATCTTTAGATATTCCTATTCGATCTCTGTCTGCTGAATCCACAACATATATTATTGCATCTGTGTTGCCATAGTAACATCGCCAGTAAGGCCTGGAAACAAGAACAGATAAATAAAATGTTAATTAATTCCGTAGTTTATAAACTGAACAAATAAAAGTTCCCTACTTTTATTTGTTACGGCAATATTTAGATGAAATAAACAAATATTTATTAAATAGGTGGATTCTAATTGCCATCACATTTCTTAATTTATTTCAAGAATAGTTCTTACGGCATCTTAGAGAGTCTCAAAAAGTGATGATGGGCGTACAACTTAATTGAGAGCCAATGTACGACAATGTACAATGTGAGAGCAATGGTGACGAGTCGAGCTTTATCCTATTACATTCTTACCTGGAGTAGCATGGAATAATTTAGGCATAGGTGAAATCGCATCAGCGAGGTCCTTTTCGTATTTTAGACTTTAGTAGAGGTGTTTGGTCTTAAGTCAAGGGCCTCTCACCAGACCCCAGGCCTTGGGCGAGGGGCGGCGTATCCCACACCTAGCTACTCCACTGATCCCGACTTTCAATTAAGTTGTAAGCATAATTATGGTTTATCACTTTATGTTAATTTTCTTTCAAAACAATAAAATAACACTTTAATTTAATTCTAAACATAAGTTTCGCAACACTCAGACCTATTAAAGAGATAACAATGATTATTCATGAAAATAATGTCACATATCACTCGACATGTGACAGTTTGTCATACTGCGGCCACGTCTGCCCATGATCAGGGGCTGGACAAGTCGAAAACATTGAACACTTGAACAGTGATACTTGATTCTCTTTATACTTCCGGTTCCTGCCCATTGTCCTCTAAAAGGACAATTTTGCATATATTTTTTTTATTTCCTGGGCAGAAACTACCAAATCAAATGTGTCCTTTATTAAGAACACTGGGCAGGACGAGAATACATCAAGTCTGAGATATATTGTAAGTAATACTATGTCAATTACTGTTGGAAATTCCAGATTAAATAAATGAAGGTAAAACATCAAAATATTAGCAACCTTTCCGCCTACTTCATTTATGTAGAACTCTTTTACTGTTCTTTCTCTTGAATATAGTTTCTAGTTTACATTTTTGGGTATAAAAAGTATCCCCTGTAGTCATCCAGGACATGGACAATTTTGTTGCTGAATTTCATTCGAATTCATTAAGGTTTTTTGGCACAACCATTTGGGACAAACATTGCAGCATCCCTACAAACTATTACAAGTATTATAAGTAGGATAGTAGGATAGTTGTAAAACTGATGTATCGAATTATGGACAGTACTATAACAGGCAACATACATCAAGATAAAACGAGGAAACGGGAAAAAGATCTTCAATCAGAACATAACCTATCTACAACAGCATGATAAAACTAAACTCACCTAATACTGGTCTGTCCCCCAAGGTCCCACACTTGGAACTTGAGGTTTTTGTACGTGACTTGTTCTACATTAAATCCGATAGTCGGAATTGTGGTCACGACTTCGCCAACTTGCAGTTTGTATAGAATAGTAGTCTTTCCGGCGCCGTCTAAACCGAGGATCAAAATCCGCATTTCCCGAGCCCCTAACAACCCCTTAAAGTAACTAAGCAAACCACCTGCAAGTTAAACACAATTGTTATAAAATATTACCGGCTGTTTACGTATTACAAAATCATTTTATGACCACTTGATTACTTACCCATTTTGTCTGATAAGGTTCGCTAGCCTAATTCATTTAGTGGACGTAACAGTGTTTGGGTTCCTTCACCCACGCATACAAATGTTCCCCAGTTAACTAACACTACTATTTACAATCCTTATTTATATTATTTCACCAGTTTATGGGATGAAATAAAGAACATTTTATTGGAAATCGTCGTTTGACGTGTAACAAGCACAAATTGTTGCAAGCACAAAATGATAGACGTCAAAAAAAGGTTTATGGTTACAGATGCAGTTTAATTATCTTTATATTTATCTTTTTGTTTAAGGATTTCTTTCTATCAAAAAAATTAGTAAATCACATAAAAATATGCTCACTTAAAAATGAAGTAAAGCTGAAGTTAAAAATCAAATCGGGAAAATTAAAGTAAATCCTTGCAACACCAACACTTTCAGGATCGGATATGGGAACTTGCACTATTATTTCGGCGGAACTTTACTGGCATATTTTGTTTGAGGTCATATTAAGTTACAAAAACTTTAAAGTCGCTTATAAATATTTTGCATGTGATTACAGTGTGTACGTAAAGCTTATATTGCGTTTTATGTCACAAACTCACAACACAACTTGCCATGGCATTTTCGCAATTCGATGTTTTCTTCGAGGGTCTTATCTTGCATACCTAACTTGCGTAGTGTGCAAACCGATTTTGTGTTATCTTCGTCCAGTGCAAACTAATATGGCGCCAGTCAGCAGGTACTACATATGTAAACACCATGGGATATCATGGATAAAAAATCTGTCCATTGCAAGTCAGATTTGCGGACCGAGGGAGGGTTCAGTATCGCCGCACAGTGGGTATTTTTATAGGTACTTTGTATTTGATTCTCAAAATCCGTCACTACCTACCGGCAATGGCGCCTCGGTGATGTGATGGCGGTTTTGGCCAATTAGTTACCTATACTTAAATTTAAATTATGGCCTCGAATTCTGATGCTATCGAATATAGAGGTACCTACCTACTGCATAGCGCGGAATTTAACGGTTTATTTATTTTAACAGTTTTTTTTTTAAAGATAACTTTCAAGCCAAAGCTGAGTCTGTAAATTACGGATGCTGCAGAAGACATCATCCGTATTTACAAAAGCTTATTTTTAAGATTTTGTTTACTTATTACAATAAGCGCCTTTACAATTGTAACAAGCAAAACTTATGACAACCACGTGTTATGGGTAGAGTAATAAATAGGCGTACCTAATTGTTAAATGTTAGTAAATCCAAGAGGTTGATGAGACCGCCAAATACTGATTTAAAAAAAATAGGAAGGTACCTATCGTTCAGCATGCATATGTAATGGCTAAAAGCCAACGACACGAGGTGTTCCCAGGCGGTCACCCATCCAAGTACTGACCTCGCCCGACGTTGCTTAACTTCGGTGATCGGACGAGAACCGGTGTATTCAACGTGGTATGGACGTTGGCGATAGCGTGCACTAAATTATTGTTCAGTTACCTACGTTAAAAAATCTTTCGGGTTCGGGTAATGTCGGTAAAACTCGCATAAGAGCATAATATGAGAGGGAATAAGAGAGATACAAACCTGAAGCCCCATTTAAGGTCTATCGCACTGTTATCTAATGATTTATTCTCAGGAACCTACTTATAAAAGTAAGGTATCGAATATGTTCCTGCGCGTACTGTATGAATATAATGTGACGTCACGTTGTAGTGTGAGTTGCACTCACACTCGTGCACCTCTCATACCCTTTATATACTACTATCATTTGTAACATCAGACATTATTAATAAAGACACCTATCAATACAGACGTCGATTGTATCCTTTAGCGCCCGACATCACATGGCGATCCTGCCAGTGCTGCCTTCGCGCGGCGCTGGCGGCGCAGCGCGCCGACCAGTTATAGTGATTACAAGAGACTTAAAAATATAAAATTAAAGTTAATGTAACCAGTATTCGGACCTAGTGGTAAGATATTAAAGTGCTAAATTTACTACATTAGAAAAATCTGGACTGAGAGATATTATAAGAAGATGGATAAACAGAAAATAAAGGAAGATGTGGCAAGTGGAGAGGATAAATCTAATGATTCTGCGTAGTGTCGGGAGACGGTAATCCCGTTGGGAGTGTTTACCGCCGGAAGCTGGGTGACAAGTTTTGTGTGCGAGTGTTGCTGCCGGGAGAAGTGATGGGGTCAATGAGGACGGAGCGTTCAAGAAGGAAGAAGAAACAGGAAATGATGGCTAGGATCTACAGTTTACTTTGTTAGACTCAATTAAGTATATTTAATTATTCTTTCATATTGATGCCATTCAAAAATACCACAAAAGACAGAACGTTTAATATTATGTTAAAATCAAATAGTTTAATTTTTAAATTAGTTTTTTTTCTTTTTTTTAGAATAATGAAAAATGTGTACTGAATTTATAAAAAAAAAAAGATAAATTATTAATTAAGTGAATATTTCAAGCATTCTTTTTTTTTCGTGTGTATCGACGTTTGTTAACGAGAGAAATATATAATATACCTATACCAAATTTCAGATATGGTATAAAGCGGTAAGTGTAATGACAAAAGTTTAAAATATATTTGGCTAATCCTTGTTTGTAAATATTTCAGAATGAGTTTTCATTTCGCAATGTCGTCAATATTGAGGTATTATCATTGATAAATTCGAGAAATAGTTCTATTAAAACATTTGATATTTTAATTAACATTTAAAATGATTTACATTTTTTTAGCAGTTAAGCACGTAACCCATAGGTATTCACTTTTATTTTGGTAAAAGTTTAATAGATTTTACACAAATTATGTTCTCTTTTTAGACAATAAACTATAGGAAAGTAGCTACTTATACCATATTAGAAAACAATATTGCGACGGATGATCTCATCCAGTTCACAGAAACATAAATGGAACTCAGCGAGTGCACCCGTCTGTTATTACAGATCGAATTACATGACAAGTTAGAAATACAGACTTGTCTTCGTAAAATACATGCCTATATGAAATTAATTCGTAATTAAACAATACTTTGTTAGCAAAGTATCAATGAACTTTACACAATATGAAATGATTATTTTTACATTATAAGATAAATATTGATGGTTATTGCATTGTTTTGCCCCACTTTCGTATAAATAGTTATAATTAATCTAGGGACGTAGGTATATAAAATACTTTATTCGGAATTGACATTGGACGTGACAAGACAGAAGAGAAAAAAATAGTAGGGCGAAATGGTGAAATAGATAGATAGAAAGGATTAGGTATATAATTATTATGAAAGGAGGTCGTGATTTCAGATGTGAGTTCAGAAGGATCTAGGAATGCAAAAATTAAGATTTGGTAGAGTTTAATGGTTATAATTCAAGATTTAAAAGAATTTTGAGAAGCTTTTTGAGAAATTGTTTTTTTAAAGAGAGAGGAAAAATAGAGTGGTATTTATTACGTACGTGTGTTAAGGTTTGTTTTAGAAAAGTGCATTATGCAAGGAAAGCTGAGGCGAATAAGTGTTACAACGAGCGATTAGGCTGGCCACCTAAAAGTTATTGGAATACTTATGAGCTAAGGTTTTTATTGAATGAGTTTTTTTTGTTTGGTATTAGATTGATAATTATGTAAAGGAGATGGACTAATAGGGTAAATACCCCATTCGTTATCAACAGTAGCCCGAGATGCGCTGTTGAGCGAAGAGGATTATGCAAGGTACACCAGGTTACAAGGCAGGCACGGAATCCTTGTAATCTGATCATGACTCGGTCGAGCTACCAGTCGTGAAGATACTTGGACATATGGTAAAGTTATAAAGAAAGGACATGTTAAAAGAACTGCCTGAGTATGCAATGTTATAAAACAATAATATTATGTGCGCGCACCTTAAATAAAAATATCCTTGTAACCTGAACAATAAATAAATATATATAAAAAAAAGGTCGGCCGACCACGTTTAAAAATGTGCTGTGTACCTTGTCGAAGTGATAACATTGTTACACACTTTATTATTATTAACTATTTATATTGAAGCTATAAGCTTGTGAAATGAAACGGAATACGTAGGAAAGATGACGTCATGTTAAATAAAATACTAGCATGTATAAATAAGGAAGAAATACGATATAAATCAATGAAAAAAGTAAAGGACTAGGTACCTAGGATACGACTCTAAAGTAAACTGACTTGACACAGTGATTAAGACGTAAAAAACATACATATTTCTTGGAGTACACAATTTATGTGCAATGATTAAATTACACGAGATTATTGTGGTTAATCTAAGAAATGTATTTTATTTCATTATGTTTTATGTTAATCGTAGTAAGAGGGCGCAATTATTTTAATTAAGTCATTTTGAACAAGTTAAATAACAAAATTTAACCAAAAAATATCAGTTGCTGTATACTTCGTCCGTAAGTCTTATCTCGTCAGCAAATTAAGTAAGCGTTATTAATTAAGTAAGCATAAAATGTATCAATGACATTGACAACGGTCTCAAATCTATTATCAGTAATAGAAGAGGAGTACTGTTAGAAGTAAGTGTGTTTGTATTAGAAAACTGAGAAAACTGTATTTTTTATAATGTATTTTTTGTAATAGAAAATTAAAAAAGGTAAAAAATATATTTGGTGACACATCAGTTAGTTTAGGTTTTATGAACATCAAATATTTAGCATGTTTAAAAATATACTAAGATTTAGGTAGTTAGGTACTAAAATTATAAGATGGGTTGTTGTAACGGTATTGGTAAAAAAATAATAATTGGTTGTCGTAATTTTTTTTTTAATTTAGTAAATTATTTAGTTACCATTATAAGCATATAAAAGTCCTCCTTTCCCACAACTCATAACAATTGCTTTCTAAATTCCGTAACAAAATGTATAAATTTTAGCTTGTCCATTTTATATTGTAAAACAAAATATACTTAAGGCTAAGTAAGTTTTTTTTTCTTTAATGGGGGAGGTGTAGTGTGAGTTGCACTCACACTCGTGCACCTCTCATACCCTTTATATACTACTATCATTTGTAACATCAGACATTATTAATAAAGACACCTATCAATACAGACGTCGATTGTATCCTTTAGCGCCCGACATCACAACGTCACGTGAACGTGACATATTATATCGGCGCACGCGTCACTGCCCCGCCCACATTAGGCCGGTTACACACCGAAACAAAATAGATAATGACATTAAACGGGCTAAAAATAGACGGGGTAAGTTACACAATGTTATATTATCTTACAAATGGAAGATTCGGAGGCAGACGAAAATAAAATCTTATGCAATGATTATCTTTGCCGACAAGTTTAAAAACGTTTTGTATGATAGATAAAGTATATTATAAATGAACTCATTGCTTGTAGATAACCCGACAGAATAATGTAGGTTTACCTAATTAAATTTTGACGACGTTGTCAGCCTAGTTACCTATAGTGCCCCACCGATAAGAAGTGAATCCTGACACATTGCGCAACTATGAAGTTTCGGAATATGGATAATGTTGACCGCAGTCAAACAATGCTGTTAGTACTATTCCTTCGCACGCAACAAATAAGTTCGGCGTGGTTTGACATTGTTGGTAGTGGCCTACAAAGCTAGCGGTCCTGAGGGCCCTGCAAAGATGCACTACGCTAACTAACGTTTCTAATCGATTCGTTTTTAAACCAATCGCGTCACTGGTAGACCACGTGACTTTTCGTATCACGTCATCTCCCAGTGACGCGATTGGTTTAAAAACGAATCGAATAGAAACGTTAGTTAGCGTAGTGCATCTTTGCAGGGCCCTCTGGTAAGGACAGATATTTGCGTGATTAGCGTGAATAAATATTTGTTCCTGAGTCATGGATGTTTTCTACGTATTTAAGTATATATGTCTCTATATAAGTATTTATATCGTTGTCTAGTATCCATAGTACAAGCCTAGAGCTTAGTTTGGGTCTAGGTCAATTGGTGTGACATTGTCCCCTGTTTGTTTATATATGTATTTTGAACTTTATATTTACATGATGATACGATCCTATATATCTTCGGACGTTCTCCTAAACAACGAGCCTCGATGGTGAATCACAGTAGAGTAACTACAGAGAACCTGAGACAAACAAGATCATGCTCAATGACGTCCTCGCGTAGGGCTGCTAGTTAGATTTATATTGATGATTTTCGCTACAGAAAGGTTGTTGATGGGGCTTTTAACATGGTATAATCACAATTTGACAACAGCGCGTCAACTTATGGTAATGGGTTCAACTTTAAATCGGCTATCTTTAAACATGTCTCCGTTTGTCAGCGGTTTTTCAGTTTCGGTTACTTAATTACGTGTTATAAAACAAGTAAAGTCTCGATGAAAAACATTTCTCCCGCTTTTGTTTTATTTGGAACATTTTACCACGCAAAGCAAAGCAATTGTGTTGAATTTCTAAACTGCGACGACTGATTGACCTTCAACAGAAGAAAAATTAATAAAGAGGATACTTATTGACATAATAACTATTTTCTCAGAGGCCAGCAATGCATCTGCGCTTCTCCTTCTAGGTGAACACCAGTGTTCAGCTGAAAGCCAGCGATGAGGCTCAGGGTGCAGCACATGCTGAGTTGAAGCGGAGACTTTTCACTACGGTGCAACGTTTCTAATTTTACTCTATCTTGCTTTTTAGGGTCCCATACAAAAAGGAGGCCTAACGGGACTCTATTAATATAGGTACCTTAGGCTTCCGTCCGTCCGTCTGTTCGTCCTAATTTTAAACAGCTGTATATTTTGAACCGTAATAGATAGCCGGTCGTTTTTTTTTCAGAACATGTTATTGCGGATTTACTACCAAATTATTTTTTTATAGAAAATGAAATAATAAACTACGAATATGCGTGATATTGTTCTTCTATACAGTATGTGACATCCATACGAACATATATTTTGACAACAGTTAATATGCATGCATCCTAATTAACATAAAAACATGTGTACTTATTGTTAACATGAGTTGTACTTTTTTTTTCATACTTACTAACTAATTTGCCACGCAATGTATCAAACATAGCTCAATTATCCCTCAATTAACTTGCAATTAACTTAGACTTAATGTTGTACATTGCTGCTCGATGGACCCTTTAAAAATTAATTACACTAAATTTATTGGAGCTATTAACTTAATTCCTTTTTTAAACGGTTCACAAAACTTAAAGCTATCGTTACTTAAAATTTATGTTCTTATGGATGTCACACACTGTATACTTATTCAATATCACGCCTGTCGTTGTTCAAAACAGAGATCCTAGAGGGAGTTATTTAAGTCAGTTGCAATAACCATTGGCCGGCAACGCACCGACAACTCTCCATGAGTTGCTCCATGGGCGGTGGTGATTACTTCCCATCAGGTGACCTGCATACTCGTTTGCCTCAACCTCTTATAAAAAAAACAAATACTTAGTTGTAATTATAAGATTCCACTTTATTTCTGTTGTGTTGCGGTGTATTTTATCAAATGTTATGATATGAGATTGAGTTGGTTTGAGTTTGGTGACGGCTCGTTTGCCTCATCTGGCTTTAAGAATAATTTACTACTAACAAACCCCCTAATTATGGTTGCTTATACGCATCTTTCCGAGTATAACCACAACCGCCATTGTCCAGCCCTAAAGGTTACCCACACGATATGCGGTAGTGAATCAGACCGCTAATTCCCGCTATTTATAACTATAACGTATTGTCGGTATTTTTGTAATTCGGCATTACTCTAGTCCCGTGAATAATCTGTTAAAAATAGGTTAATGTGTTCGCAGGAATTTACTGGGAAGGTCGCGCGCGCGCATGGAGAAACGCCATATAAGGTTTTGCATAAGATAAGTAAAAATCCTCAAAGACGCCACTAATACCTTTTTTTAAACTAGGTATATGAGTTGAAATAGGAAATATAGGTCATATATTTTACACATTATGACAAGGTTTTTAGTTAGTTAGTTTAGTTAGTTTATTTATTTTATGAAAAAAAAAATACAATACCTATAAGTTTGCATTACATGTCAAAATTAAAAGTATCCTCATCATTATTTAACATTCCTGGCTCGCCTATAAAATTCTATGGCCACTCAGTGATTTATCCCGGACCACTAAAAACTTTTGTTGCAATTTTAGATATAATGTATAAGGCCATTCGAGGTTCAAACTCAGTAGATTTTAGCTGTAAGGTGACGACGAGGATTCAGAAGACACCTCTCTGTTTTTATGGCGTAGGTTCGATTCCTGGTAAGGGCAAATATTTGTGTGATGAACGCGAGTATTTGTTTCCGTCTTCGATGTTTTCTGAGTATTTAGACAAAAAAAATAAAAGACGTTTATTCAGTAAGGGCCGGTTCAGACGGACAGCATTTGGACTGCAGCCCAGCTGCAAAATGGCAGTTCGAGGGCAGTTCTGATGCAGTTGTCGTAACTGCATCAGAACTGCAGTACAACAGTGCAGTCCGCTTGCAGTTGCCGTGCAGTCCCTTTGACCGCACATCGACTGCAAGCTAGCTGCGCGGTTGTTATGCAGTCCTGTTGCAATTGAAGCAACTACAATACGACGGCAATAGAACTGTTTTGCAGATCTGATGCAGTTACGTAAACTGTGCAGTTAGCTTGCAGTCGGTATGCGGTCGACAGAACTGCACGCCAACTGCAAGGTAGCTGCACGGTTGGTTTGCAGTTTTGATGCAGTTACGACAACTGCATCAGAACTGCCCTCGAATTGCCATTTTGCAGCTGGGTTGCAGTTCAAATGCAGTCCGTCTGTCCCGGCCCTAAGCTAGGCCGCGCAGGCACTTTTGCACGTCAAAAATCTACGCGCTTAAGTATGTCTAGTATAGACCCTGTACTTGACTTCCTGACTTGCCTTGAGCTTACTTTGGGACTAGGTCAATTTGTGTGAGATTTTTCCCTGATATTTATTTATAAAGGGCATTGGGTAAATTTGTTTGAAGAATATTGTCATATTTTTTTTCAGCGGCCACGGATGATTCTTACATATTTATTTAGAGGACCTCTAAATACATATAGATATATAAAATTTATGGCGTTAAATAATATCGGAGCGGAGATTTTACACATTTAAGTGTTCAGTTTTTAGTACAAAAGTACGCCCAAGTATGAATATTTAAATATCTCGGCTCCGATGAACTTAAGAGTATTACATTACATAATAAAATATGTTTATTTTTAATAATTCTATCATTATTTGCCACTTTTACGAATGGCCGCTCACCTTGAAAATGTATGAATTTTACAAATGACAACACTTTTACCCAAACCCCTTTAAGTGAAAACCTAATCAAAAGCGTAAAATAAACACAATTACCAATTTTTAAGTGCTCACTTACACCATAGTATTTATTAACCACGAAGAATGAATGAATGAATGAATGATATTTATTTTCCAAAGCAAGTCACATACATTGCATGTTATGTCAAAAGTACAAAAAATTACATTGGAATCGTCAAAAATATACACAAATTTATAATCAAAAAATAGAAATGAAGTCAGGATAACAATAAAAATACAAAACTAGGGAGTTATCACCGTTAAGGATCGACTTAAAAAATAGCATGTAGCCAAATTAGCATTTTTTTTTTAAATATTTTTTTTTTTTTTTTTTTTTTTTTTATATAAGTCAAAACATCAGAAATAATAAAAACAATAAACAGATTAAATCAAAACATTTTAAATAATTTATGTACCTAATTATAAATTAAGGTCCATAAACTCTTTAACTGAGTATAATGGATTTTCCAATAAAAGGTTTTTCAGCCGGCGTCCAAATGCTTCGTCGGATGGTTCATTCCTAAGTTCAAGACAGACATAAGTATTCGAACATTGTCATGGACCATGACGTCCATGACCTTTTTAAATTATGATCATTTTCTTTACCTAATTACTCGTAAATGTAGCACGCCGCTAAACGGACATACACCCGGATAGGGGATTGTTAAGTATATCAAATGGAAATCATCATATTATTTAATGCAGCTAACTGCTTCTAAAGTAAATAAATAGGTATAAATTCATTGTAAAGATGAGTTGAGTTATATATAGGTGATAACTTATATACCTAATGCACGAGGGTTACTTTATTTAGTTTTTATAGTTCCGTGCCAAATACGCCTAAACAGAACCCTTATAAGATGACTTTGCTCTCTGTCCGTTTATCTCAAGACCCTTTTTCTTAAAAACGGCTTAAGTTATGAAACTGAAATTAAAACATTTGTTGTACCTATTTAAATTAAGTTTTTTTTTAAATCATTCTTGCACTGAAATATTTCAAATACTTATATTAAAAAAATACGGTCAAATTCGCACACTTTTCTTAAGAATTATAATTGAAAATAATGGTCTACAGAATTTAATTTTTGTAATTAATTAGTTGTAGAAGTATAACTGTATTCAATTATTTTCCAAGGGAACAAATATTAATCTTTGGCAATAATCGTTTTTATGCAATACCTATTGAATTTAATTATTGATGCATGCGTGCTTGCATAAAACTAGGTTTAAGTTTTGTATTTGCTGCATAAGCAACATTATACTTTTTTTTTTATTATTTTATTTAATAAGTACAATATTATTAAAGAATTACAAATTAAACATTGCCCCACAAAACTGGAGTAACAGTTTGACTGTGGGCAACAGTTTGACTGTGGTGTACATATTTGTACACCTAAGGGCAAAACATATTGATAATATATATTTTTTAAACAATCTGTAATTTATGTTTTGACAAATAAATTAATTTGAATTTAATCTGAATCAATAACCCTGGAAAGTGGAGAAGGAAAATAAACAAGTACGGAAAAAATTCAAACAAAATCATTGCATTTGACGACGCAGTTAGCCAAGTTGATAGTGACCCTGCCTACGAAGCTAGCGGTCTCGGGTTCGATTCGCGGTAGGGCATTGAGTGATGAGCGCGATTATTTTTTCCTGAGTCTTGAACGTTTTCTACGTATTTAAGTATGTACTTCTCTATTTTTTTTTAATGTTCATTGTTGTACCCATAGTACAAGCCTTTGGTACTAGGTTAATTTGTGTACAACTGTCACTGGATATTTAATTTCTCTTATATGAGCATAAAATGTATCTTAACTGTCAATCAATCATTTATTTTACATAAAACATGGTATATACATACAGGTATTAGGTTAGTAATTAGGTATCACATGTTTGGCCGCCAGGGCAGCACGTAAATTTTTACAAAACAACTCATAATTTTACTGATTAAATTTCAAATAAAGTGTACAGGATAAATAATAATTAAAAAACAAAGTTTTTAACAGCATGTCAATCTAAGTCTAAATATAAATAGAGGGGAGCTTCGAAGACATGTTCCCTCTTCTTCTTCTAAAGTTTACAATAACTCCTTTACATTTCAGGCTGTGAGGTTGTGGAATTCTCTTCCTTTGGAACTGAGACAGGCTAAATCACTTCCTATTTTAAGAATCTTTTAAAAGAACACCGTTTCTCACTTCCTTAGTTGGTTTCCTTACCTTTTGTTTTATATTGGTGTATATAATGTATTTCTTATTTACTTACCTATTATGTATTTATTTAAAGGATATTTTTATGTATTTTTAAATTGTTTAATTCAGTTTGCACCACCAGCCTAGGGTAAACCCACCAGTGAATGAACACTTAAGCATTTTTTCAATTTTGAAAAATCATTACTCTGTACTTATCAATAATTGTAAAGGTTTCAAGTAATTTAATGAATCATCATTTAATAAGCAAGAAAGTAATTTCTTCGATTTTTTATTACGTTTATAGCATTTGAATTATAGCAGAATTTATAAAAAAGTACCCAAAAACCCAGTAAATGAACAAAAAATCTAATGAATGAACATAGTGTTTACCCAGTAAATGAACATAAAACTAATAAGAGCATTTATCTTTGTTTATCACTAATTTTCAAAACAAAAACAAAAATATCGTTAAATATAAAGTTTTTTAATGAAATTTGATAGAATATTTAATATTTTTTTTGATTTTGTGCAAGTAACCGCTTTATAATAGGTACATACATAATCTCACGCTATCGTTCCCAGAGTGGGGTAGGCAGAGCTACAGAATTACAAACATCTCTAAAAACTTGTTGATAATTCTATAACCACAATTTGCACAATTAGGCTAAGATGTTTACCAGCGTATTAGTGACAGGTTGCAAGCCCATCGCCTAACAGTACTACAAGCCTTTATTCCCTTAGTCGTCTCTTACGACATCCACGGGAAGACATGGAGTGGCACTATTCTAACTCGGCAACCACACGAGGCACTCGGCAACCACACGAGGCAATTTTTTATCATATTGACCAAAAAAGAAGTAACACACTAAGAACCCATATTCTACCTTCCTTCAATAATTTGTGATATTTTCACAATAAAACCTATTAAAAAGCGGTTACTTGCACAAAATCTAAAAATTTATTAAATATTCTGTGAAATTTCATTAAAAAACTTTATATTTAACGTTTTTTTTGGTCTACTTTGAAAATTAGTGGCAATAAAAAGAGAAATGCTCTTAAAATAATTAATTTAAGAATATATTTAGGTTTATTTTAGTTTTAATTTTTAATTGTTACTTTGTATTATATTTTTAAGTATTTGTAAATCTTGATCAATAACATAATTAATTTATTTTGAGGTCATCTAAGGAATCTACCTATACACTAAAATTCAATAAGGAAATAAAACTTTTCAAAAATTTAAGAATAAGATTTTTTTATTAGCAAGCCAAATTTAGGAACTAAAACTTATAAAATGGACAAAAACAACTTCGTCGTTACGTTGTTCATACATAGGATTACAAGGTATCTAGTAAATGAACAAAGCGAAATTTCTATAGTCCATTCACTAGATTTTTCATGCCTATGAATGAACACTAGTGTTCCAATACTGGCTCAAAGAATCAGAATCGTTTTCTATGCAGAATATCAAAAAACAACCTTAAAACGATTACGTTAACATTTGAATTTAGAAGTAAATCAAAATTGAGCCACCACCAGTAAATGAACACACTGTTCATTTATTGGTTTTAGAACATTTGATAAGCCAGTAATGGAACACCTAAAAATGACGACTTTATCGCAAAAACAGCCACCAAAGTGTACATTAATAGAAGGTTTAAATCTTATTCTTACCAAATAACTAAACTTTATATTGTTATACATCAAATAAGCACTTCTAATGTTACTCCAAATATGCACTGTTCTTACCTGGGATCTAATTTCCCCATACAAAACATCACAAACAGAAACCCATTAACTTTAAACCCCGGCCATGTTGAAATTCTTAGAATATAAATTTATCTAGTGTTGCCATTGCATAGGAAACAGAGTTGCTAATAAGAAAAGAAATACGACAAGTGGTAGAAATGGCTATATTTCTTATTTTAGGCAAAAAATGTGATTTTGTTCATTCACTGGGGGGGGGGTTCATTCACTGGTGGGTTTACCCTATTTCTATTGTATATTTTTAACCTTTTCTTCTTTGTAAGGTTGTCTGGAAGAGATCGCTATTTAGCGATAGGGCCGCCTGTTGACTCACTATGTTATCTATATTTTAATTTCCGTTACTTGGTGTATGTGGTGTTTCAATAAAGTGTTTTGTATTGTATAAACAGCAAATAATCCGCATCTAAAATAATATTCCATCGCTGAGGCCGTTAAAATTACAATTAAATGCCGTTTAGTACATTGAGACGGGACTTTCCACGGTCTAAGACAAGCGTGAACTATATTTGGCTTGCGAGGTTCCGCCGATAAAATTACGGTTTTTCACGTTTTTCTAATTTTGGCTCGTTTCATAAACCCACACTCGTGTTTAATGCCCTTCATTATGTACAGTCACATAAACTAGGTACTATTATTATATGAGTCAGCTCTTCTCTTTCATACGTTTGTAATAATAATAATAAATAATAAAATTCTTTATTTACTATAAAAATACAAATTCAAATTCAATTCAAATTCAAATTCAAATTTATTTATTTGCATAAAATGTGGTACATAATCTGGTTAATAGGTATGTTTGTAGTCCCACACATTTTGCCAACAACTGGCATGCAAACAGGAGACAAGATGCATCACTAGGCTGGACATGCTCTTAAATACTAATACATAAAACTACCTAACTTATTAAAATCTTATTCATGTACATTCCCAATATTACCAACGTTACTACCAATATTTCATAAACAAAATTAAAGTAACATCACTTACAATCATTTCATACTGGTAGATTAAATGATACTCATTGCAAAATAGTAAATATTTCAATGTCAGTAATAAGTAATATAATTAATTTATACAATAAAACCATACATCAATGTCACAGTCTAATGCTTAAAATACTCAAAATATTCGTTGATAGAATAAAAACATTGCTCAATTAACCACTTTTTCAGTTTACGCTTAAATAAAGTAAGTGGCAAATCTTTAATACATATATCTTATAGGTACAAATTACATTAGCCAGAAACAATTCGCTAATATTTTGTAATGACAAGATTGAGCGAGCGAGACCGGATAAGCGGAGCTTTTGTTCTTATCATTTTCGGTATGGAAATCGTTAACTAACTCACCGCCAGACAATGTAAAATATAGTTTACCTATCGTTGCTTCTCTAAACAAACAATAGCTTTCTGTCGTCTGCCCCAGAGGGACTGTATGGACTGTATGAATGGATGTATGCTTAAATCTTTTAAACTACGCATCGGAGTTTCATCCATAGATAGAGTGATTCAAGTGAAAGGTTTTTATGTATAATAAATTTTTCACTTCTCATGCTCTAAAAGTTCGTCTGTATGTCGTGCGTAGGCGACATAAAGTCGCTTTTTATGCTCTAGTGCATAAAGTAAAATCTTCGTCGAAGACCAAGACAATCGGTCCAACAGCCACACGAACAACTTTAACTTCATATAATAACCTCTTTATTTTATTTTCTTTCGTTAGTATTCTAAGACCAAGGCAAGGATACCAACAGCCACAATACACAATAAAACTTCATGAAATAAACTTATAATTTTTATTCCGTCGCATTTTTTTAAATATTTGAGTAAATCAATATATTTAAAGCATGACAATAAGCCAAATATCGCATCAAAAATACAATCCAATAGAACATTAAATATACCAGGAAAAACGATTACTTTAAATATTTCTCATTGCTCTAATGTAACTTTAAATTTTAATCAAATTACCATTTACAATAATTTACATGTTGCTGTTTCATTTCCTCGCAATCGAAGTGAAAAGTAGAGTGTCCAACTCGTCCATAAAACCCATTTAACACTCGACTTTATATCCATCCTCGCTCGCAAGCTCGCTTGGATGGATAAACGTCTCGCGTAAAATGATGCGTTTTATGCACTGTTGTACAATCTACTATTGATTTATGTGCGGGTATTACAGAAAACTCCCATAAATCGAAGCGAAGCGAAGGCAGGTTGAGTGCTCTAATAACTGTGATGGCTATATTTAGACGACGCGATGGTCTAGTTTGTGTAGTGACCCTGCCTACGAAGCTAGCGGTCCTGGCTTCGAATCCCGGTAAGGACAGATATTTAGGGCGAATATTTGTTCGTGAGTCATGGAATTTTTCTAATATGTATTTATGGGTAGTTCTACTAGCGTTTCAACCGCTATCACTTTCCTGGTCGCATTATTCACCATTTCCCTGTAGGATCGGATTACCATTTTGAGTTGTTTTGAAGAATGCCTGGACTCCTAGAAAATAACCGAAAATGGTAATCCGAACCTACAGGGAAATGGTGAATAATGCGACCAGGCAAGTGATAGCGGTTGAAACGCTAGTAGAACTACCCTTATATCGTTGTCTAGTACCCACATTACAAGCCTAGAGCTTAGTTTGGGACTAGGTCAATTAATGTGGCATTGTCCCCTGATATTTATTTATTATTTATTTATTATACCCTGTTATAGCGAGTGTATGTGTGTGTGTCGCATCGGAGTTTCATCAATAGATAGAGCGAATCAAGTGGAAGATTTGTATGTACAATAAATTTTGATTTATGTACGGGTAATTTATTCTCAGTTTTGTGATTCAGAGTAACCCGGTAGAGTCAAAACGACATAATTAACTGAGGAAGACGTCAGTGCCCGCCCACGCCCTGTCCAAACATTAACGATTATAAACACCACACACAATGCTTCCAAACGTCCGCGATATTTACAAAAAGCGCCCCTGAAACGTCAATTTCATGAATTAAAACGCTGATTCACTCGTGACTCCACGGCATGTCGTCATGAGTGACGTCACAGCTGACGGGCAAATTTGGCTTCATGTAAAACTATTAAATTTGTAATGTTTGTTGTTACTACGTGGACGTAACTAACTAGTTCCTGTTACGACAGATTGCTGTTCTCGGAACAATTACGCAGCCTCGCTGTTTGATGTAAGATTACTGAAAATTTGTTATCTATTAGGATGCAGATGTTCTCCGTCATTGTGTTTAATAATGCCACTTTATTCATGTTTGGTATTACGAAATCAGTGTTTTTCAGGATCACCTTTATAACGATTTCGTGGTATCAATTTTCATGACGTCTTGAATCAAATATGCAAATTGGGATTGTTCATATTTTTTAAATTTCTCTAATTCTAAAACCATTTCGAGGAATAGGGTTTTAAAGCCGTTCTGCATTATTAAGTTTTTGAAATATTTATCTATTTCGGATATTTCGGCAAAAGTATATTTAACCTTTGTTTTTGTAGGTGTATCTTACGTGTTAGGTGAAAACCGCTTCAAAAAGTATGTTTTAATACACTATTATAATCCTCGTGTGGTTGCCGAGTTAGAATAGTGCCACTCCATGTCTTCCCGTGGATGTCGTAAGAGACGACTAAGGGAATAAAGGCTTGTAGTACTGTTAGGCGATGGGCTTGCAACCTGTCACTAATACGCTGGTAAACATCTTAGCCTAATTGTGCAAATTGTGGTTATAGAATTATCAACAAGTTTTTAGAGATGTTTGTAATTCTGTAGCTCTGCCTACCCCACTCTGGGAACGAAGGCGTGAGATTATGTATGTATGTAGAAAATGCCGACCCAAATTTATTTATTTAATTAATCATGATATCCATAAAATGTCTGCTAAATAAATAAAGATACTAAAACAAAACTATTGGGTCTAATATAAAATCAATGAAATTGATCTCTTAAAATTACCTATTCTTTCGAATTAGAATGTAAAGACCATGAACTATTTTTTTTGGTCTATCCTAATTGATGCTAGTTTATTTAATACGGAAGTGAATAAAACAAGAGAAATGCATTTCGTTTGTACGAGTACGATAGTGAAATTGTCAATGTAAAACCAAAACGTAACCCATTTCCTTTGTAATAATTATAATGCTCTTAACATTCTTTGAATGTGTTTTGTATTAATATTTTACATTATTTTATTTCAAGTCCAGCTTTAAGTAGGGCGAAATTATAATTAAATCACGATAACCTATTCGAATAAGTACTAAGTAAGTAAGTAATTAGAAAATTATCTCGTTGCAATAAAATCAGCAGTGGCTTTTCTATTGACTCACGGATCTCCAACACAATGCAATGTCTCAGCAGTGTTATTCTTTCGTAAAGCAACATCGAAATTGACTTCGAATTCAGATTTTGATCATACCTGTCTAGTCTCATTGACTACTGTTAGAAATCGCCAATACTAATCTTTAATTCTAAATTGGGCAAGCCATCTCGCTTCCATATTGAATCGGTTTATAATTCGATGGATTTTTAAGCCCCCTACGCATTATCCTTCCGTGCCATCCCTCCGGGCACGATGCACGACGCAAAACGATAGTGCGTAGGCTTGCTGGACGTCAATTATTATTATTATTACCGTGATTATTGTCGTCCAGCAAGCCTACGCACTATAGCCCCCTACACATTATCCTTCCGTGCCATCCCTCCGGGCACGATACATGACGGAAAACGATAGTGCGTAGGCTTGCTGGACGTCAATAATCACGGTAATAATAATAATAATTGACGTCCAGCAAGCCTACGCCCTATCATTTTCCGTCATGCATCGTGCCCGGAGGTATGGCACGAAAGGATAATGCGTAGGGGGCTATAATCAAGTGGCTATAAGTTTTCCCCGAGCATTATTGTCAATTTGGTGCGGGTAGCTTAGCCCAGAGCGGTACGTAGGTACTCTACAATAAGTATATGCATGAGCGCGGGGGATAACAGCTTTAGTTTGCCGGTTAAAGGTAGCCTTTCGAGATGGGCTGCACTCCGCAAACTGCAACAGCAAACTACAAGCGACACCACTAGTTTCTATGAATCTCTATGAAATTGATTCCGGGCGCGGCGACACTGCGGCCTGCCCATCTACTCAGGCCGTCTCGGAAGGCTACCTCAACACTTCGTAAACGAATTGAAAAGTGAATTCCTAAGCTTTTCCTAAGATAGTTATAGCCCTAGGTTTATTTTTAAAATCTTTTATTTTACTTACATATTATGTGTGTGTTAGTTTGTTTATTTAAGTCAAATGTCAAATCGTGCAATTCTATTTTAAACCGCTTTCCTCTATCATAAGGGGCTGTTTGGAATACATAATTGAATACCGATGCCAATGCAATAATCTGGTAACTAAGAGCTGAATGATGAAGGATTTGGAAGGGGACGACCGGATCTCCGCTATAGGAACAGTCGAGTTCATAAATATGTATACACTTTAGTACCTTGTCTATTTAATGTCACGTTTGAACTGCCATATATGAATTGTCACAGCGATTAAAGTGACAAGGTACAAAATTTTACACATATTTATGAACTCGACTGTACTTAAAGTAGAACAACCGTGTCGCGACTCGTTATTATTTATTTTTCATCAGTAGGAAGACGGCACCAATGATGGACACTTTTAGCTGACAGGCACCAGTAATGGACACTTCACTCTTAATTCAACTTTAATACGGTCATAAATTGATTGTTAGGTAGGACAAGACTAATGAATAACTCTTTTCTTCTGTAAAAAAGAGTCAAGTGTCCATTATTGGTGCCTTGTCCATTACTGGTTCCACCACCCTAAGTACAATTAACCATTCCACTGTCGCTGTTAATTTGATATTGATCAGCAGATAACGACTTTGCAAAAAAAAAGTACAGACAGCAGCATTTTTTTGACAGAAATTTCAATAATAAAGAGTAGGTAAGGGAGTCGATACAGGCGGTTCGTTGGTGATTTCGACGTAGAATCTACAACTACCGGCAAAGAATAGCCATAGCGCAACTTTTTTTTTCTCCCCCGCTGCGGCACCCGGACGGAAAATTGGGAATACCCACATCCGCGTGAAGTAATTTGAATAAAGTAATCGCGGCCTCCGAGTCTTAGGTTTATGTTGTTATACGACTTTATGGTTCATAAATAATGTACGGAATACGGACGTTGGCTTTGGGTTTTGGGTGAGAACTTAGACTTCGTTATAGAATGTATGTATGTAAAATGTTTATTGCACAAAAATAAAAATATTTATACAAGTTTTGCACCAAAAGTAGCAAAAAGAGATGATGAAACTTATTATAATAGTAGTTTATGTGTCTGTACATAATGAAGGGCATTAAACACGAGTGTGGGGTTTCATAATAACATCACACAAGTGTTTAATGCCTAATTATGTACAGTTTCATCCACTACTTTATCTACCCACATATCATAAGCCTCCATGATGCATTCAGGAGCCGCATATTACATTTTAACCGGTAATGGCGGTACTGAAAAGATTAAAAAGTTTTCTGGCAGCTGTCATCGTTTTTTTTTAATTCAGAGACAAACTAGAGTCGGCTCCAACTATCATATCGTTCGATATCTTACTTACGTGCGACATTGTCCAATTTTTTATGGAAATGGACAATTCATTTCGAACTAAACGTCATCTCGACTGATATTAGAATAGCGGTCAAATCAAATTTCTTTGTTTTTCAGAGATGTTCGAAATTTGAATGTAATAAGAACATTGAAATTGATGTTCTTATGAATCCATAAGATTACTGCCGCAGATAAAAAAATTGCTCTAACAACAGAGTTGATTATTATGCTGGTCATAATTTGCGGTTTCTGAACGCATCATAGAGTTTATGATATGAGTGTAGATAAAAATATTTATACAAGTTTTGCACCAAAAGTAGCAAAAACAGATGATGAAACTTATTATAAATTAATTAATATTAAAATAAATAATAACCATAATCATTATACTCGTAGGAGCTTGGCTTAACGACTCATTCAACCACACCGTTTTTAAATTTCTCTTTAGAGAGACTACAGAACGGGATTATTTTAAGGACAACGGAAGTTCATTCCACAGTTCAGAAGTAACTAGTACAGTCATCAGCAATAATACATCATCCAACATTGGGCGCAAAAATATCTGACAGGTCTTTATTACTAGAGGTATAAGAGCGTGTCAGATATTTTTACGGGTATCCTATCGCAAACTCTAAAAAAGTTTGCCAGCTGTTTCATTTGCCATAATTTTCATTTCCCATAATTTTCATTTTATTCTGAACCCAATAATTTTTCAAAATGTTTAATGAGATATACTTACAGAACCTGTAGGTTAGGTTAGGTTTATTTTATAACAATTCAGGAAAGTTAAACGGTTTCAGAGAAAAATGACTTTCGGACAAATGAAAATTATGGCAAATGAAACAGCTGGCAAACGTTTTTTAGTGTTTCAGATAGGTAACCTTTTTTACGCCCAATATTGTAAATTATATTTATTATTGCTGGTGACTGTAACTACCTTGGAATTTTGATATGTTTTTTTTATTAAGCTTACTCGTAATACTAGAAATTGACATGTTTTTTTTTTTTTTTGCAAACAACAGTAGTGCAAACAGTTAACTTAATACCTAAGGGCTCGTTGTTTGATCAGTAGTTAGGAAACTCAACTAATTGTTAAAATTCGAAACAGGAATCGAAAATTTGACACATTTCTTTGAGATTAATGGCCTGTTGTTTGATCGGTAATTAAACTAACTAATGGTCAAAAAACGTTACTAATGGTTAAAATCTCAAGGAAATGTGTCAAATTTTCGATTCCTTTTTCCAATTTTAACAATTAGTTGAGTTAACTACTGATCAAACAACAGGCCCTAAGTACCAATTTCACCATACGATGTTAACAACTTAACAGACGATTAGAGCGTTAACAGCTGTCAAAATGTATGAACTAACAGTCGATTAACATTGATTAAATTTAACATCGTATGGTGAATTTGGTACTTAACCATTAGACTCTGTTACGGTTTTTAACAATTGGTTAGTTTAAGTACTGATCAAAAAACAAGCCCTAAGGTCATTGCTTTCTTTAAATTACATAGGTAAGAGTAAATTCTGAAATCGAATTCGAGAATAAAAAGCCCTGACAATTACAGTTGACAGGTGACATGGCGAAACTTACCTACATGAATCCTAGTGATTTGAAATCATTGTCAGGATGCAGGATGATAAAATAGGGGGCTGCTATCATTCCGTCTTACACTACAATATATACAATTTGATACCTACCTGAAAACCTTAAATTAAATAAAAAAATACTTACTAATTTGACTTTGCTATCAGTATAGAGAAATACATACATACTTAAATACAAAGAAAACATTCAAAACTTTAGAACAAATACAGAAATATTAGCTTATAGGGAATTTGTTTAACCCCGGCCTTTAGCTTTATACTGCCATGATATCAAAGAAAACGGAACTGCATAGTAACAAAGCATTTTCAATTGAATATGGTTTCCAATAGAGTATAGAATGCATCAACCACTATATCGAAGCAAGCCTTCTTTGTTATTACGGCAGCAAAATGTCTCTTTAACTTTCCTCGTATCTGATCAAACGTTTTGATAGGAAAGTAGTCTTTATAAACCTTGGAACATGAGTGTTTTTTCTATCTAACTATTCGATCAGATAAGAAGTTGAGAAAGTAAAGGGATTTAAAGCAGGTGGTATACTTCATAGATATTTTTATATATTTCACAATAATCGGGTTTGATTTGTAATACCGCTATCAGTGTACATTTTAACCGGTATCTGGCGCCGACGCACGCGCCGATGCTAAAGCGATAGCGCTCTAATTGATGACAATGCTGCCCTCCTTAGAAAAAAGGGCGTATGTCTCATAGAACCGCGTATGTATTAATGACCTTATTTCTTAGGAAGAGGGTTAAATTCACTTTGGCAATCAAATTCCGTATGTCTCCTTTTTATTAAAGAGGTCATGTTCAAAGGGAACTTAAACAATTCCCTGGGTTTTTCACACGTTAAAGAATGTTATTTTATTTTAAAGATATGTAATCGTTATGTAGTATCATTAGCATTTTTTGAAGATAACGAATAAGCGTGGTAAGATTCTGATAGTGAGTTGTAATTTACTATTTTAAGGTTACTGATAACGAATTTAATATCCAACTTAGGAATTTAGGAAATATCACGATAATATAACTGACTTGTATTCTTTGATCTGTGACTGACGTAACTGAATAGTATTTAAGCCGACGTAAACGATCTCTTTCATGTTTTGTCATCATGAACTTCAAACTTAAAACCATCAAATAAAAAATTACTAAGAAACAGTACAATTAAAAATAACACAGGTAAACAACAGGCGGTCTTATCGCTGATTAGATCTCTTCCAGACAACCTTAGGGATATGATGCGAAATTAAAAATTCACGCAGAACATTTTTGTCCTTGACACTTTTTTCGTATAGCTATTATAGTTGTCCCAAGAATGTTGAAAAACCGTTAACGGGGACACATTTCACGGTTCGAATTCGAAGCGCCAGGGGGAGGGGGGGGGTGGTAGTGAACTTTAAACACGACACCCAAACGTATCGTGTCACACAACTTTTAAAACTATTAATTTGTTTGTCAAAAAACATAGAATTACTGAACTAACTGTCACAATGGTTAAAGTGACAAGGTAAAGATACGGGTAAGGTAAGTATACATATTTAGAGTATAGTAATCTGTGATATTTATGAACTCTACTGCACAGACAATACCTATAAGCCTAGAGCTAACTTTAGGACTGGTTCAATTTGTGTGAGATTGTCCCAATATTTAAATTTTCTTAATGAACTTTATTCTTTAGAGTTTCGTATCCATAGGTTGCCAACGGGTAATATCGCTAAGTCTCCACTTTCCGTCCGTCTGTCTATCAGCGGGCTGTAACTCATGAACCGTAAATAATGTGTATTTAGGTTTATCGCCGCTATACCAACTACAACAGGCATAATCATAAAATTAAAAATTACGCAGTGAAATAACCCTTTTACAAGAACAGCAAGAAATTCCTCGTGTGCGATGTTTTCTGCTACAACTTTCAGAAACATTTATCTAACCCTCCTTTCTGAGACGGTAATCCGTCCTTTTTCGAATTTCACTTCATCGATTGTACCATTTCATCGAATTTTAATTCATCGGACGCTATTTTTTGCTGATACCATGATGTTTTCAGGTTATGTTAAACATTAATTACGGTGGTGAAACCAGTAATGGACAAGGCACCAATAATGAACACTTGATTCTTATTTTACAGAATATAAGGGTTATTCACTTGTTTTGCAACGAGTTTGAATCAATCAATTTGAGACCGTATGAAATTTGAATTAAGAGTGAAGTGTCCATTACTGGTGCCTGTCAACTAAAAGTGTCCATCATTGGTGCCGTTACCCTGCGTCCGTTAGGTTAGGTTAGAATCGTGACTTCGAAAAAAAATTAACTCGTGCGGCATTACTCGCCGCAGTAATGCCTATCGATGAATTGAAAATTCTACGTAATGATCAGTGATCGGAAATAGGTGAGCTAATTTGCCTAAACTTGATGCATGTTCATTCAATAATGTATTCCCATCTCTCTCACGCATGAATGAATATGCGTCAAGTTTAGGCAAATTAGCTCTACCTATTCCGATCACTGGAAAGATACTATTACGTTCGTTGAAAGGAGTTTAAAAATAATAATAGGTACCCTTCTGAGATCTATTAGAGCAGTCGACATCATCGTGTCATCATCCTGGTCATCTTCAAACGGAACCGTTTTTTGTCTAAAGCAAGCTATAATTACTTATTCGACATGTTTTTTGCTTCATGACTAACCTGTGATACATATTCTACAGGTGTCATTAGTTTCAAATAGCACGGACGTAATGTGATGTCATCACGTTTTGGTGAAAACTTACGAGTAGATATAATTTTATCAATAAATGGGTTAAAAATTTGACCAAAACATAGACAAACTAATTTACTTCTAATACTTTGTAAAAGCGAACTTTTGAAGATTAAGTGTGGTCCGATATATTACAGACACATGTTGGTACATTTTATACGCTTTTTAGGGTTCCGTACCAAAATGGTAAAAAAGGAACCCCTTAGGGTGCGGCTCCACTGAGGCGGAGACGAGCGGAGCGGTACAGAGCTGTGCCAATATTATCCAACCGTTCCCCCCTTATCTCCGAAGTTTATTGATCAAAAAATCTGAAAAAATCCTGACGCATAGATAATTACTAATATTTTATGGGAAAAATAAAATGAAGTATTCATTATTTACAGTTTTTGAGCAGTAATAAAAAAACTTAGAAAATGTGTATTAAAATTATGGCTAGTCAGAATGGACCTTATTGCATAGAAAATAAAGTTTATAACAAAATAAGTATTTTCTAGTGTGGTTACCAAGCATATAATCTTAACTACGCAATCCTCGGTACGCGAGTTCGACTCGCACTTGACCGGTTTTTTTTAAATAGCAAAACTTTGGGTTGTATCTAGAAATAATCAACGGTTCTTATTAATTATAATATTTTTGTAATAAGGAACTATGCTAAAAATCTTAAACTTATGTTTATACGGGTGTGGTAGAATAATTTCAATTAAATGATTGTGGTCTTTAAGTATTTTATTTCTAAAATTATGGGTCCTCGTCTTGAATTGAAGGAGGCTTGAAGAACTCCTACCGAGACTGCATCAGTTAGGTTAGGGCATCTTATATCTTATCTTTAGGATCTTTTGTTCAATTACCCTCTTAAACACTCAGCTCATCAGCTGTTTGAATGTACAATCACGAACTTAAATTTGGGACCCACCTTAGGTCCAAAGTCAATCTGACATTCTACAACAATAAGGTTTAGTCTCCTATTAGTTACAAATGATTTGGCATCTCTAATGACATTGACGACTTCAAGCCTATTTTTCTTGAAATGCGTCACAAATTAACGTTCGTGATAGTACTGGTTTCCTTACGATGTTTTTCCTTCACCGTAAGAGCATCGGTTAATGTAGCTAAGTTAGAAAAACTCATTGGTACATGGTGATCGCGGGGATCCGAACCCGGCTCCTTACGATTACGAGTTGAACCCCTAGCCACTAAGCCACCGATGCTCTTTAGGTAAGGATATTAGGTAGTATGATAGGTATGTTCTGGGATGCGAATTATTTTATCTATTGCATAATATTATATCACAAGATGTCATTGACTCAGTTGACTCATTTGAAGCGTTTCACAATCGGTATAAGAGGTCAAATTATACCTGTCACGTGTGCCCATTACGGTTAGCACGTTGCCACTTTAACACGACATAGTTTCGTGCTAGTGACTAGGTATTTTTACAGACTTAACTTGCATTGGGCCGGGATTCTAGACAGTATAACCATGTTGTCTTTGATCTTGTCCGAGATTCTAGGCGATAAAAACTATATCGTCTTTGACTTATTGGATTGTTCTTAACTCAGCCGCCATTACGGTCAAGAAAATAAGAACTATTAAATCGTTGACAGTACGATAACAGCAGGCCTTTCGCGTAACTCACTCGCAATCGCGATCGGCGAATGGTTTCATTTTGTATGCAGACAAGCCTTCGATTTTTAAAATGAAAACGATCGCGAGTGAGTTACGCGAAAAGCCTGCAGGTCAAAATATGATATGGTTTTTAACGCATAGAATCTCGGCCCTGTAATCAGCGGCCTGCACACGTAAAGTTCGGACTGCGGGAAACGCCACGCGCCATTCCAATCTTCGCTCCGAACCGTACGTGTAAATGCAACTGTAATAGTAAAATAGTAAAAATCCTACGGTTCGGACTGGCGCGTGGAATGGCGCGTGGCGTTTCCCGCGGTCCAAACTGTGCCGTGTAAAGGCCGCTATTGCATTGTCAACGTCTTGATAGCTCTTATTTACTTGACAGTAAGTAAGGGCCGAGTTAAAATCAATACCAGAACGACCATAAAACATCAAAGATATGCTTTTTACCGGGTTGAGTAAATGCCCTGTTCGTATGTACAGTCAAAGTCTTTAATTGTTATGCCACTATGGAATCCTGTCGCATAACGTTAATCATTCATTTAAGCGTAATTTCTGTCATGTGGTTTGACGCTGTCATTATGACAGGGTTCCATAGTGGCATAACAATTAAAGTCCTTGACTGTATCTAAGTTGTCCGCTTCATTTGCAAGTCAATTATGGAGCAGTTTCCGTTCATGGAATGGGCTGAAAATAAATTCAATGAAAATGCAGTATTATATGTTATTTAGGTGCTAATATGATGATGGAGTCGGAAGGTGGCGACAGATTCTGCGCTATAGGTACTTAACGTAGACCAACCGAGTTAAAGTGATAATAACTTAGTAAAAAAAGCACAGTCGACAACAAAAGCTTGTCCCAAAAAAGTGTGACAGAAACTTATTCGTTAAATTATCGGTGCTTTTTTTACGTAATGCAAATAAAATCGATTATGTTTTCACAGTGTTAAACAAAAATTAAAGTAAATGAATATTTGAAGACAACCTTTGGCTTGAACTATGACGATAAGCAACCTGGTTATCGTAGTTGGCGTCTGATCACTGTGAGTTCTTAGGTAGGGCCTAGCCGTTCCGGGTTCGATTCCCGGTAAGGGCAAATATTTATGTGATGAGCACGAATTCCTGGATCATAGATGTTTTTTTATGTTTGTAAGTACCTATTTATTCCTCTGTAAAACTATGTTCGTCGTTATTTAGTTTCATTAGTACAAGCCTAGAGCTTAGTGCAGGACTAGAAGGGTGTGAGTGACACTGTCCCCTAAACAATAGTACCTAGATTGTTAACAAAGGGGTGAAAAGCACTTATTTCGTATTAGTTTTTTTTTATTGTTTTACTATTTCGAGTGTGACATAAATGGTACCGTGACTTTCACCCGAGTTCAAAAAACACTCTACTTTTGATGTCGACTGTGAGGAAACTTCATAATAAAACGAATAAAAGTAAAAATCTGTATTGACAGAACACTGAATAAAATAATTGGTCGCTTGTAACAAGATTGTGATTGTTGTGCATAAGCGTCTTGATCCCATACGAGCCTAACAAGACGATAGATACACCAACGACGTTAGACACATCAACTGAGATGTTAGTTGAATCACTAAATAAATTGCTGTCGTTAACTATCAGCTTTGGTTGATATAACTAATATCTTAACTATTGTATTCATTTTTTTTCAACTAAGTGAAAATCTTTCTTTGTTAGCTCTCATTTTTTTGAGTGAAGTTTCAGTACACACGTGATAACAAATGATCCATACGCAATACTTGAATTGGGAAAAGTTAGTCAGATTTCTGCTACTTAGGTCAATATAGAAATATTTCTTTTGTCAAATTACTTTTCTTCCCTAGAGTTGACATGCATCTTTTATTTTTATCCCGCCTCGGTAAACAGTGGCCTACTTTCAGACTATGAGACATGAAAAAAATAAACCTGCCAACATCACTCTAAAAGTTGTGTCATATTGCACCTAGTCGACAGATTCCACTGAAATAGAAAGTGGGTGCTGTTCTGGCTGATGCAACGAGAGTGATCCAACGATCAGCGCGAATACATCAGGCGCGGAACCAGTTGCGTGTGCGCATGTTTAATGCAATAGCTGTTACCTTGACTTGGGTTGTGCGCGGTTTAGGTTGATAGGATTTGGAAGTTGGTAGTTTTGTTTGGTAAAACTCATCGTTATGCCAACCAAAATAAAATAAAAATCATGGGACAATCCCACACAGATTGACCTAGTCCCAAACTAAATACATCCAGGGTGTCCCAGAAACGGACGTCTACCCGCCTAGGGCTGATAGAGCAGCTAAAAAGCTATCGATTTAACCCCTATGTATGATCAGCGATTTTTTCTAGTTTCGGAGATATTGATCATTTTAATCTTAATTTTTGTAATTTTCCCTCTTGTCTATGTCACGAAAAATCATTATTTTCATGTTTTATTTCATAAGATTTTCAGTGGTATCTTACATAATTAGAATCATTACGAATCAGCAAAGTTTTTAAACCTATTTGGCCGTTTTTTTTAAGTAATACATAAAGTTGTTTTTTCCGTACAAAGTGAAAAGCAAACACTAGGACACCGAGTATGGAGAAACAAACTTTATGTGAATACTTAAAAAAATTGCATTAGGCATTTTACCCGGGTTAAACAGAGATACAATAGAAAGTACTGTAAAAATATGTTGTTTTTAATTTTCTTTAAGTACCATAAAACGCGGTGAGTAGGGATTAAGGGGTGAGTAGGGACACAACCTAAAATAAGTCATAACTTGTTACAAATAAGAACAATTATTAAATGGACCATAACGTTACGTCTATTGGAAATAATTTCAGCCTTATAATTAGTAACATATGCTTCATTTTAGGTTGTGTCCCTACTCACCCCTTAAACCCTATACTCACCCTGTTTTACGGTATCTACTTATTTATCGATGAAAGATTGAGTGATAAAAATATTGGAAACTGTATCAACAAAATTAACTTATCGGCAGGTATATCGACGAAGCTATAATTTTTAAAGGGGCTCACATACCTTACCGCCGTAAGAGACCATTAACTCGTTTTTTTTAGAACTTGTGTATGAAAATTCATCATCAAGGAACGACTTATCTGTCATTTCCTGACTGAGATCGGCCCTTAATGTTTGTATATCTTGACGATTTACTCAAAAAAATAACTTCATAGCCAATCTTCGAGTTTTATTTTATTTCATTTCAATTAACATTTGTTTGACCGTAAGGCCAGCCAGTTCGGAGCAGACTCTTACAGGTTCTGAACTCCTGATAATTAGGGTGACTGAAACACCCTCATCTTTATGATAGTCAAATTGGAACAGCTTGACGAACTGGACTTCCTTCAAGGAGACTTGACTCCATGAACAAAACATTAGGTATTGCTTGAACAAAGTATTGTACTACGTTTCCTTATATAAATTTTATAAACTTACATACATTCAAATAGATCGCCAAACTAGTTACTGTTTGTAAGACTGACCTTGCGTAACGTAGTGTTAATCAAACCTCTTTGACGGATTTCCTTATTACACTAACGTAAGAAAACGGTAGTTTATAAATGGATATTAAGCGGGTCTCCCTATAAGGTCAAAGTTTGTATAAACTATATTTTCGTCTATGAACACTGTTGTAAATTATTATCGGCACAAGATAACGTTAAAGTTTATCGCCTTTATTACACAATAATTTTTATACGTAACTAGCGACCCGTCCTCGCTTCGCTTTGGTTTATATGAGTTTTCTGTGACACCCGTACATAAGCCTCCTGCTCCTTCCTCTTGAATCACTCTATCTATAGCTGAAAACTGCATTTAAATCCGTTGAGTAGTTTAAAAGATCTACGCGAACAGACAGCGGAAGCGACTTCATTTTATACTATGTATAAAGATGTAGGAAGTCATTTCGGTTTTACTAAATCTTCTCTGTCACCTTGACTTCTTTGAGTTTTGTTTCCCGTATCCCCTTTTTAATTATTCAGAGGCCCTAGCCCAGATCCAATCGCCACTAACGTTTCTCTTTTCCATAACTCAAAATGTATGGAATGACATTCTCGTGCGTTACGATAAACCACGTGGTCAACGGTCATCCCATACGTTTTGAGTGATAGAAAATTAAAACGTTGTAGCGTTAGCATCTTGGCTACGGTCCCAGAGGTTCACTAATGTTTTACTACATCATTAGACAGGTGTAGGGTACTTCTATTCCTGCTATTTGATGGACCCAACTTTACACGACAGATAGAGACACCCAAGTAACGACAGCCGGAGTAGAGACAGACCAAAAAGAAAATGGTGGGACGATTTGGATAAATTCAAACCAGACTGGAAAGGATTAGTCAGAATAAGAGATGACTGGAGAAATTCGTGGAGCGGGCTTTCGCCCAGCAGCGGGACACTAGATAGGCTATTTAGATTTAGATAGGCGATTAGACACGAGTCTAACGTAACTAATGAACCTTTGTAATCGTAACAGAATGCTTTTTGCGAAATTAAAGTTAAAAAAATTATGCGTTTCAACCTCTTTTTTAATAACCACAAACACCGTGACACGAGATTTTTGTATAAGTAGGTATTCAAATAGATATTAATCTATTGCCGTGCGCTAGCCTAGCATTTTTTTAATTATTGTTTTATTATGTTCTATAGGCTGTGGGAACTGGACTCAGGAATAAATACTGGCGTGAGTCACACTCATCACAAAAATATTTGCCATTACCGGGAAACGAACCCGGAACCGCTAGCTTCGTAGACAGATCACTACCAACTACCTAGCCATACCTACTATTCATTCCACCTTGTGATTCGCATGCTATCTCATTAAAAAAGCACGCTACCAAATTGCGAACCTCTAACCTTTTTATCAACATTATTTCAAGAAGTTCCTTGAGAACTTCCAATGATTCGTCATTTTTGATAACGATTTATTTAACGAACTTGAAGTATCGCCATAGCAACAAGTCACGTGACATTGACTCGATCGTTTGCACTCGTTCAGACGTGTCACGTTTCATTATTATCTATATACATCTACACTAATATTATAAAGAGGACAGATTTGTATTATCATATTTTCGTATGTTTGTAACGAAAACTTAAAAACTACTGGACCGATTTAAAAAACTCTTTCACCATTAGAATGCTACATTACCCCTGAGTAACATAGGCTATGTTCTATTTTTCTGCGCGAACGGAGTCGCGGGCAACAGCTAGTTATACAGGGTGGTACTCGATAAACTGTACATATTGAAAGGGATGAAATTTTAGGTTAATTTATAGGTAGGTAAAACAATTTAAAAAAAAACCCACTTTCTTTTCTTAATTTTTTTAATAAATTGCAGCCAAAAGTCATTTTGTTTTCATAAAAACACGATTTTCACAAAAGTTTGTAGATATTTCACAATTTTTTTTCGCTTAATTTTAGATCTAAAAACGATAAAAAAATTGTAAAATATCTGCAAAATTTTGAGAAAATCGTGTTTTTATGAAAACAAAATGATATTTTTGCAGTAATTTTCCACAAAAAAAGCAGTTACTCAGTTTTTTTTTTTGATTGGTCTAATATAGTTATCAATTATTGTAAACCTAACTAATGTCAATACTATGCATTTTGTTTTCTCTTTTTTGGGCTATTAGATCAAAAGTTACACCGTCACAAGTAAGTGTACTACCCAAACTTTATTAAAAGTTTGACAATCTGTAAAAAATAACAAGAGGCGATTTAAAAAATAATAATAATTGTTTTACCTATAAATTAACCTAAAATTTCACCCTTTCAATATGTACAGTTTATCGAGTACCACCCTGTATACATATAAAATAAGAAACGACTGGCTGATCGATCAATGCGTGCCGAAACAGCTGTACCTAGGCACTTGAAATTTGGAGGAAATACTCCTTAGATATCCTAAAGGTGCACGACGAAGGGATTTTTTGGAGATTCATCCCCTAAGGCGTTAAGATAGGGGTATTAGCGGGAAACTAATTCTTCGCATCAGAGTCAAGGGCGTCCTCTACTTTGATATAGATTTTTAAACCGGCAAAAAAGGAGGTTTCTACTTCACCGCGTTTGTATTTACTTTTGCACTACTACTTAAAATGAGGGGTAACGTTTTTAGGGTGTATGTGTGTATGTATCCGTGTTTGCTTGTGACCACGTGTAGACGTCTAGACGGATCCAAAAGTGCTGGGTACCGTTGGATATTCTCCCAAAGTATCTAAATCTTTCAAGCATTTTAGTGAAGGTAGGGCCTTTTACCAGGTCCGGTCGCGCCGCTAGGCCGCTACCACCATATAATACTTTAACCTACCACCAAGCAGCGATGTTCGCTTTGTCGTGTTGCGTTCCGGTGTGGGGATAAGACAAACGGTGAAGTTACCATCATTGCATCCTAGTCTTCAGGGTCGGAAATGCATTTGCAGTCTTGCCTATAGGGCTCAGATTCTATATACTTAGCATTAGGTGGCCTGTGCTGTGAGCTCCTTTGCCTTTTCCTTAATTAAAAAAAATCTATACAAGTACCTACATGGGACAATTGTTTTAATGAAACAATCGCTTGGGCGGACTTGATTAAATACAATTTGCAGCATTTGGAAGTAGTACGAGAATACCACTGATAAGAGTTGCTTATGAATTATTTTGGCACAGTTCAATTATTATCAGAACGTGACCGAATGGGGAATTTCTTGAATCTCGATGTGATAAGAAACCGAGGCAAATTCTTACACATTTCATTGATATTCAACCTCTTAGATGAATGAACGTTTTTTCTTTAATATCCATAACGATAAAACGGATTAAAGTGTTAAAACTCATGATTTAAATCGTAAGTTTTAACAACTTTTTCATTTTATTTAATGATGTCTTAAGTTAGTCCATATTTCACTATAGAATAGAATAGAATAGAATAGAATAACTTTATTTCAGACTACAAGGCCCATATTTACAAATACCTTACAGACTAGCATACATATCAATATATAACATAAAATGAATACAACTATTAATAAATTTTCGCGGTGTCTGCTAGACGGCGACCACGAAATCGCCGAAATAAGACTCCCCTCGGCCAGAATTCCTCCTTGAAAAAGGTCGACAGATCTATGGTCGGTACTCTCATCACAAATGACTTAAAATTAACCTTGTGGCGAGGTTCTAACCACTCGACCCTAAGAGTAAATCCGGTCTTAACTCGTACATACTCTACGAGATCTTTTGCCTCCGTAGAGTAATGTAACTATGTTTGGTCTTGGTATAAAGTTATTAAAATAATTAATAACAATAAATAATATTATTAAAAACGGAAATAATTTCAATCATAGTTAAGTTGAGCTCAAAAATTTAGCTCTATGTTTGTAGATACCTACCTTAAGACAACGATACCTACTTGTATATTTTTCCTGTCTCAGGATCATACCCCCTAGCTTCATAAGAAGGTCCACTCTTTAAGCGCAGTCATATGGACTTAGGTATACGTAACTCATAAGTAATACTTTTCTCTTTCAAGCTATAAAATATCAACAGCTAGCATTTTTAATTGCTTACAATTACTTAAAGCAGGGAAATCCCTAACAGCAATAAAATAAAATAATACGTGTATGATATAATTCAAATTTCCTAAAGTACAAAATTGTGTAAAGTTCTCAATATTTTAAAAATACGAACCTATTGCTTAAATTGTTGGCTACAAATTTTATCGATTTTCGGGGGCGCTTATAATTGTTCCTACCTTTATGTATCCCCACTATTATTTCTCATATCACCAGTATTAAGTATAGGTAATAATGAAGTTATTAAATATTACCAAGAAATTAGTGGCATAAAATTTAATTAGTGCCAGAAATTACCAAATTCCAACTAAGTATGTAGATGTCTTTTCTTAAAAATAAAAATATCTACTGGGCCTCTATTCTACAGGATAAAACCCTTTGTTCTACGTCTGCCTAGAACGCATTATGCCTTGTTGCTGCATAAACCTAAAACGCGAAGTTCCTAAATCTCTGTTGTACTAAAACGCATTATGATTAACTCTGTTTGGGCTGAAACGCATTAGGACTAAAACCCGTTTTAACTAAATCGAGTTTAAGACTGAAACGCGTTTTGACTAAATCACGTTAACGATTATATAAATATTAGAATATTTATTTTCAATTTTCACCATATTAAGCCTTCTCAAGCAAAATGTAATAATCGCATTACCTGAAGTTTAGGCAAAACTTAGTCAAATGGCGGAGTAGGTACATTACCGAAATAGACTTTATACTCAATAGATCAACAGCGAAATAGACGAATTAACCATATAGCCTAAATCTTACCAAAGAATGAAGTTTAGGCAAAACGCGACACAGGCATAATGCGTTCTAGGCAGACGTAGAACAAAGGGATAAAACCATATTGCCTTTGACAAGTTATTGTATTGTCAACGTTACCATAGCTCTTCTTGACTTAACAAAATTGACGGCCTAATAAAAAAAACAATACGATAATGTGTCAAAGGCCCGCTGTGCGTGTGTTTTACCCTGGTCATGTCAGGACAAGCATTCCCATGATTTAATATGTCAAACTTTAAGTAATGACGTCACTGAGAACCATGTTAAGGTCGTTGCTACGCCGGCATCTGCACGTAACTTGAATCGTTGGGCATCTGTGTAAATATCGCACCTTCGAAACAATAAAGACCGAATTCAAAGTTTCAGCTTTCAAACTTCAAGTCATATGTTTATTATTATAGAGACCTAACTCGAAATTTAAAATTTCTCAATTTGGTCACTATTGTTCTGAAGGTGCGATATATCGGCGTGAAAGCATGGACGTCTGTGTTCAAAGTCCACCAGACAGTCTATAGGTACTGTCAGCTTAATGGAACCCTGACGCACCATAGAACGGTGTCACAGTGACATTATAAAACAATTTGTTTGATACTTCTTACGATTTGAATTATAAAGTCACTGCGACACAGTTCTAAGGTGGGTCAGAATTCGATGGGGCTGATAGTACGAAGTTCTTTCTCAAACATTTTAAGTGATGGTAGGACCTTGAGCAGGGTCCGTCCGGGTCGTTGCCACCATCTAATCTACCGTCAAGCATTAGTGTTCATATTGTGTTGTGGCGTAGTTAAGGCTACCGGTGAACTGGGTAGGTAATCCATCTTAGTCCTCAGGGTTGGCAACACATTTGCAGTCTTGAGAATGCAAGTGTCTACGGGTCCGAAATCCCATTTACCATCAGGCTGCCATGCGGTTGTTTGCTTTTTTATTACATAAAAAAATGTGAGAGATTGTATAAGTTTTTTAAGTTATTTAACTAAAGTAAAACTATTTTCTGTTTTGAAAAAGGTCCGTCACGGACTTTATTGGAGTAAATATTGAACCCTTTCATAATGATGCAAAATCTCATCAAAAGAAAAAAATTACGCTACAGCTAATCGTAGACTTCCTGCAGCAAGGTTATTTGCTGGTTCAACAAGTATTCTGAGAACATAGGCAAATCTTTAGGATCTTGAAAACACGTCATCTTGTCAACTGAGAACTTTAAAGCGGGGAAAAACATATTTCAAGTGCAATGTGCAGTGCACTTTCTGCCGCATTATTCTCCTTTCGATCCACCAGTGTTAACGGATACAGACCTTCACTAACGATCTCTTAATATCCAAATTGAACAATAAAGATTTTTATTATTATTATTATTATTAATGACGTCATTGTTCCGGATTCTGATTGGACAGCTCGGAATGAAGGAAACGAATGACGCGCCAAATAACCACTAGGTCATTGGCACCGGTGAAATAGCTGCCGGCTCGAGTCATCTGTTACGCAACTATTGTAATGCCGTTAACATTGAGATCTGATGACACATATCAGCGGATGATTATCTAAAGGACACGGCGAGGACAACTCCATTTGGATACTTTAGTCTTGCGAGGTCTTAATGAAGATCAAGGTCAGACATGATATGCCAGGGTTTGCCAATTTCATCATATTTTAGGATCCTAACGGTTCGAGAACGTGATGACTTTGCGATATTGTTTCTAAATAAGTTGTTCTGTCATCATTGGAATGACCGGTCGAAAACATATTTTTAAAAAGCTTTAGTGATATCAGAGAAATGCCAAACCATGACAATGAAAAATTGAAAGAAGAATTGATTCATTTTGTGCCACAGGGTTCTAAAGAGGCTAAACCAATTAAAGTCTAGACCGTACCTTAGCAAGTATAGCCTGCTGATATGCATGTAGCTCGCAACCTCCACCAAAATATTTAGCTTAAAGGCTACGTGACTGACCACGAGTATCCATCTCCAGAAAAGGAAAAGTGGGACATCAATGACGTATTTTCTTAACCATTGAACGTGGCTCCCGAGACATGTCTGCTATCACGAACTCCGCCTTTCCCTTTTAACGAGTTGCTCAAGGTTGCATGTTAGGACCATGATCCTATATGTTTCGCAGAATTACGAACCGAACCAAATCTAGGTTGGCTGTCCTTAAAAAGCTTTTACTTTCTGGATTATAGGTTGTATTAAGGATGATAATAAAGTCGATTTTGTAACGCATTAAATTATTGTTTAACCCAAGAAATAAAAAGTACATTTTCCTGTTACGTTTCCTTAATGAACCAGTCTGAAAGCCCTTTCGCCTTCTGGGAATCAAGAACTTGCCGTTTTTATCCGGTCCTTCTATGAACCACGTGGTAGTTTATGGGTGGGCTAATGTATTACAGACTAGACACGAGGATTTAAAAAAAAAATGTAATAGAGATGAATTCTGTTTCATTCATTAACACTTAATTTCATTATACACTGTTACAAATACGTCATATCTCAAAACGTTTGTATCATAATGGCCAAAAACGAAATACCTTTTATTATGAAAACATAGGTTTTCTAAATATGACTACAATTCGTAACACCTTTCTTTGATTACTGCTTTACTATCCTGTCATTATCTTTTTATTTGACACTTTGAGATAGACATTTTGAGTTTCAGATGTTTTTGATTTAAGTCATTCTAAGATTCAGTCGAATTTGATTCAGGCATTTTAGGAAACGTTTTATCAAAATCATTACGAAATTTAGGCGTTATGGCAATAGTCCATTTAAGATTGCCAATTAAAGAATCTTGTTCATAAACGCTCAATAGCTAAAGTGTGCTTAAAATATGTTTTGTCCTTATCTGTCATTGTGACATTTAAATTTGACAGAAAGTGACAAAGATTTTTTTAGCCAATTAGGTTTATTGTGCGTTTATGTATAAAGGGCTTTAATGATGTCGTAATAAAACTTATACTCCCAATTAGGTTATTTTCCCAGTGACGCCGTTCAGATATGAGTACTCTTAACAATTTGCTATAGCAACTATTATCTTAGTTATAAATAAATAAATATCATTATAAAACCACGTTGACGCTAAACCAATGTCCTATTTTTAAGTTTAGATCGTGTAAAGATAAATTACGGCCGCGTGCGTATCTTCGTATAGTTAGGTTACTTGTTTTTATTGCACTATGTGTCAATTTATTTGTTTGTAAGAAAGAAAGAAGGAAAGAAAAACATTTATTCAGACAAGATATCACATATTGCTGTATATACAGCAGTACGAGTATATTATACAACGGTTTACAGAAACACCCAATTTTTTTATTATAAAATTAATATCAACCGTAGTAAGCTTTCATTACAGTCATAACGCAAAAGACGGCTTTATAGGGCTGACAATTTTTTTTTGGGTACTTCTGTAGCACGCTGTATCCGTTTACTGACATAAAAAACATCGTCATGGTTGTAATGACCGAACGTCTTGGCAATCTTTACGTTTATCCGGTGATTTGTCACCATTTTTTTGTTGCACTGCCTCAGCCAGTTGGACATTTTACCTGAAAAAAAAACCAATTACGTCATTGAAATGGGAAATTTGGTAATTATTTCCGAGAAATAACATTTGACATGCCTAATTATAGATCTAGTTTGAATTATTTGTAGATTAAGCTTCCGTTCCGTATTAGCCGAATGTATATTTTGTCAGACGTATCGTGCCGTGTTATGACGCGTCCGTGTAGTATCGTTTTCATACATTTAGTATTGTATTGTAAGATATATTAGTATTACTGTGCCGCAGTATGTCATGTCGGCTTGTGTAAGATCAGACCAATTATAATTAGGCTGGAGCTCGTAAGCCTAGCGTTGGTTTTCATAATTCCTGCTTTAGTTGGATAGTGGGTTTTTATTCATATGAGTTTTTGGTTTTATTACCCGCTTTTCCGGTGGGGTGTGCGTTTGGGTCATTGATAACCGCTCTTTTTCAATAAGCGATTTATAACTAAAATACATATAAGAGTGACCCTCGTCAGCGGTCGCCACTTTAGAACTTTTCCGCCCCAACGGCCATCAGCTCTACGAGAAACGTAACCCGCCCACTGCCACACCAACCACCATTTCATTTACTCATTTCCATGTCGGGAAATCAATCGGATTCAAATGTAACGGCTCGATCGGTTCGTCCGCCATCTTCAATATTGGTAGCAGTCAGCGCGCTCGTGCGGCGCAGGCGACGTCAGGGAAAGAAGTAGGTGCTCCGTGAACTATTCGCACAACTGACAGACCAGAGTGAAGTCGGTACAAAACAACGTTGCTAACTTCACGTCAAGTTCTCACCGCCATCTAGCGGCGTTAATCCAGACTTCGCCAATAGTTACCGCTGTATGCAAGCTTAGGCTGATCGTATGCGCGCCATCTGTTGGTGAGTGTGAAAGACTCCAGGTGTGACCTGTTACAACCTGCGTGTCTAACATATTCTCCGACACGGCCATTCTGACGAACAGCGCGTTCTCGCGTTGTGTACGTTGCACATAGACAGCACATGCCTGTTAGGTACTCAGTGTCTTACCAACGACGCTACACAATGAAAAATCACCAGCAATAAACCACCGTCTGAAAATTTAGACAATAACGCAAAGCGCAAAGGCTTTCAGCAACATGTCAGCATACCCACAAAACGTAAAACTCTACAACAACATCACTAGTCAATGCAAAGCGTGATAGCTTTCAACAACACTGGTAGTAATGAAAAGCTTAAATACTTTCAGTTTCAGCGGCCTGATATACAATGCAAAGCGTTAAAGCTTTCAGCAAATTTTATAAACGACGCAAAGCGTAAAAGCTTTCAACAAGCCTCAAAAACAATGCAAAGCGTAAAAGCTTTCAGCAAGCTTCAAAAACAATGCAAAGCGTAAAAGCTTTCAGCAAGCTTCAAAAACAATGCAAAGCGTAAAAGCTTTCAGCAACTTTGAATCATGATGCAAAGCGTAAAGGCTTTTAGCAACCTTAAACATAATGTAAAGCGTGAAGGCTTTCAACATAAAATCAAACACCACACGATATAATTCTCAAAATCGTGTAGTTTATTACAACGGAACTTACAGTTAAGTAATTAAGGTAATTTATTCTAATTACATAGTATTTTACAACTTTAATCGTTAAGCGTTACAAGCTTACAACAATCATGTGCAAAGCGTTTAAGCTTTCAGCTACAAAAATATGAAAAGATTAACTAATTAACACATTGTTTACAATTAGCAATAAATCAACCTCGATAATCTTAGATGATAATTTCATCTGAGGCTATCTAACCAGGAACTTAATTCAACTGACTACTACATCCAGGTTCGTCAAGTGACTCTGAAATACTCGGTAAGCTAGAAGGGTATTCGCGTAATCGCTCATGACACACGTATTGTTCTCGGCCACCAGAAATCGGTTGTATTTTGTAACGGTCATTAGAACAAACCTCGATAATTTTATTAGGTCCAGAAAACTTCTCGCTTAATTTTTTAATAATCCGAGGATTTTTCTGTACCAAAACAAGATCTCCTAACTTGAATGGTCTTACTGCTGCCTTACTAGAATCAAAGCGAGCCTTGTTTAACACTCCTTGTTCGTCCATCCTATCCTTAGCTTCGCGTCTAATCTCTGCGATATCAAGTTTATCAAACTCGCTCGTCAGTCCGTTTAGGCGTGGAGGGCATTTGTTGCAACCTAACAACAACTGTAATGGGCTTTTTCCGGTACTCCTAGAAACAGTACAGTTTAAGGCCAGTTGTACTTCACCGATAACAGATTTCCAAGATCTCTTTTCATGATTTTCGGCTATGGTAAAACAATTAGTCAGTACAGACATGAAACGCTCCACTTGCCCGTTAGCTCGGCTTATACCACTAGCGACCTCGTGAAATTCTATTGACCATTCACTACAGAGATCTTGGAACTCTTGTCCAGTAAAAGATGTACCCTGGTCGGAGATGATTCGTTTTGGTGTACCAAAAAGACTTACAAAATTCCGTAAAGTCTCACATGCTGATTTAGACGTTAAATCTTTAACCGGAGTTAAATGGCAGTATTTAGAAAAGGCGTCTACTATCACGATTACGTATTCCTTTGTTAGTCTCCCGCCAGTAAGCTTTCCACTCGTATCTATGTGTATCGTGTGGAAAGGCTCTGCAATTTTATCGATAGGATGTAAAGCCGATTGTTTCTTGCCAGAAGGGTTTTTATTTATTTTACAAACTAGACACCGATCCACGTAGGTACGTACGCACGAGGTCATATGAGGGAACCAAAAATGTTCTCTGATTTTAGTTAATGTTTTATCCCAGCCTAGATGTTTCAACTCATCATGGAAACGCTGAATAATTTGCCATCTGAAATTTTTGGGTACAACGACGCGACTGTAGGTTTTACCGTCTACTTGAAAATGTTTGTAAAGCAAACCACTTTTTATAGAATAGCTGGATCGCAAACTAGGGTCAAGGGTGTCATTTTCAAGTGACTCTACGATTCGACGAATGTCAGAGTCAAGTTTTTGTTCTGCGATTAACCAGTCATCATTTATACGAGCTACGTTAACTTCCCTATTTTCAACGGGGTTACGACTTAAAAAGTCCACATGAGGAATTCGTTCCCCCTTTCTATACTCTATTTCAAAGCTGAAAGATTGCATGTAAGCCCACCATCTATGGACACGCGGCAGTAATTCCTTTTTGTGACGTGACGCTTTGAGAGCATTACAATCCGTCACGACTTTAAACTCTCTACCTAGGAGGTAATGACGGAAATGTTTTAGAGCTTTAAAGACAGCCAGTGTTTCAAGCTCGTAGCTGTGGTACCTACTCTCTACTTCTGTAGTCCTCTGACTGAAATAACCAATGACCCTAAGTTGGTTATCGACCTTTTGAAATAAGACAGATCCAAATCCGATAGAGCTTGCGTCTGTGTGGAGCTCTATCGGTTTGTCGGGATCAAAAATGGACAAAGCTGGGGAGGAAGTCAGATATCCGATAATGGAACGATGAGCTTTAGAATGCTCTTCTTTCCAATCCCACTTAGCGTCTCTCCTAGTTAAAGCGTAAAGGGGCGCCATGATAGACGAGAAGTTTGGCACAAATTTCCGAAAATACCCGGCAAGACCGTTGAATTGCCTTAGTTCTTTTACGTTAGTGGGTAAAGGGGCGTTTGAGAGTGCCTCAATTTTTCTTGAATTAGGCTCTATCGTTCCGTTCTTAATAGAGTAACCGAGAAATTCAGCTGAAGTTTTAAGGAAAGAGCATTTTTTCCAATTGAGAGTAAAACCGGACTCTGTTAAAGCTTTTAGTACCATTTGCAAATGTGAAAAGGCTTCGTCCTTAGTTTTTGAAAAGACTAAAATATCGTCCATATAGACCAAAGCTACTTTGTCCTTGAGATCTTTAAGGGCTCTATTAATCGACCTCTGGTACACAGACGGGGCGTTACAAAGCCCAAATGGCATTTTAAGATACTCCCAGACACCGTCAGGCGTAATAAATGCTGTTTTATCGATTGAATCGGATGCCATTGGTATCTGGTGGAATCCTGATGCCATATCCAGACAGGAAAAGAAACAGGACTGACCTAAATTATCAATCTGTTCCGATATTAGGGGCAAAGGGTAACTGTCACGTACTGTGTTCGAATTTAATTCCCTATAATCGACGCAGAGTCGGTCAGAACCGTCTTTCTTCTTCACAAGTAGCGCGGGGCTCGAAAAAGGAGACGAGCTCTCACGCACAATATTTTTAGACTCAAGATCAGCTATAATTTCTCGCAACGCGGCCCGTTCAACCGGTGCCATACGATATGGATGACGTTGGACTGTTTTATCAGGATTTTTAAGTTTTATCTGCATTTCGCCTGTCGTCACGGTAGAATGAGAGTTTCCACAAACAAAATTGGCTTTACATTGATCTAAAAGAGCTGCAAGTCGCCTCTTGTCATTATCGTCCGTCAAATCCGTGTCAATATTCCCTGCATCGAAGCTGGGTTGTACTGGTGACTCTTGTGTACTGATACACACTTCGCGCGTTATCTTTACTCCGTCACAGTTCATAGTCAAGACCAAACCGGGTGTACTGAAAATCTCACGGCCCAAGATAACATCGTACGGCAAAAGGTGTGAGTCTACTATGACGAAAGTGACTTCGGTATGAACTCCATCAAGTTCAACGTTAGTTGTGAGCTTGCTAAAGGAGTAACACGGGACTGATCCTATACCTGTGAGTCGGACGAACGCAAAGTCATATTTTTGTTTTAATGTCTCAGCAATACTTTTGCGAAGAAGTGAACACTCTGAGCCACTATCAATCAACGCATTCAAGTTATAATCTCCTAGCTTAACCTCAACTAAAGAAGCATTGGAAGTTGAGCAAACATTCACTGACTTAGTAAGTGACGTGGAATCCTTTGACGACCTGGATTTTTCGTCTCTTTGTTTTGCAAAGCATGTTCGTTCAGTATGACCTGATTTTGAGCAATATGAGCACTGGATAAGAGGCTTATCACAAGGATTCATAAGAGGTGCCTGGGCAGGGCGCGATTCGGTTATTTCATTTTTAGTTTTACGCAAAAGAAAACAATTACGCTTTAAATGACCTATTTTGCCACAATGATGACATGCTCGATCCTTGGGACCCAAGGGTTTATCATTAAACTTCTGTCGTTTAGGACACAAAACCTCACTATCACCGCCCAGTGACCTCTTATGCGCTTTAAGCTTTGGGTACGTATTAAGATGCCTCTCTAACGACACAAAATCAGTAGGAGTATTTTTTAACAGTTCAGAACGTACCTGCAAGTCTGCAATACCGGAAATTACCACCTCGATCCGGTTCGCTTCACTCCAACCAGTCTCCAAACGGTCGATCAGCGCCACCTTGGTAGATGAATACTCCAAATATGAAGTCGCCTGGTCACTAGTGTAGTCTGCCATATCCCGAAACAGGTCATGGAACCTTCTCGTCGCTGCGAATTGCCTAGAAATCTTCTCTTTTAGCTCCTGCCACGACTTGCATTGAGCATAAGAACGAGTGGCCCACTTTTTCGCGCGTCCTTGCAGATGAGTAAAAGCCGCGTTTCTGGTTTCATAATCCGTCCATGAGTTATGAATTCTGTGATTGTCGATTTCTTCACACCATTGTGCTATCGTAAACTGGCACTCATCCGGGTCAAAAGATGGTAGGTAGATTTCACTAAATTTCATTTTTCTTGTTTCATTTTTCGTCTCGGTTGCGTCTGGTTTTTTCGGTACAAAATTCTCGGCTAGATTCTGAAAGAATTGACACCACATGTCTTGTGTCACAGCCGGAAGTGCTCCTTGTGATACACTAGCACGTGTTTCTTTTTCCGCAGAGGGAGCCGTAAAATATTCTTTCTCCTGGGTAGTAGGGACCGTATTTGAGTTTGAGATACATGGTGAATTTTGAGCCGATCCCACCGCTGCTGTCGGGAAATCAATCGGATTCAAATGTAACGGCTCGATCGGTTCGTCCGCCATCTTCAATATTGGTAGCAGTCAGCGCGCTCGTGCGGCGCAGGCGACGTCAGGGAAAGAAGTAGGTGCTCCGTGAACTATTCGCACAACTGACAGACCAGAGTGAAGTCGGTACAAAACAACGTTGCTAACTTCACGTCAAGTTCTCACCGCCATCTAGCGGCGTTAATCCAGACTTCGCCAATAGTTACCGCTGTATGCAAGCTTAGGCTGATCGTATGCGCGCCATCTGTTGGTGAGTGTGAAAGACTCCAGGTGTGACCTGTTACAACCTGCGTGTCTAACATATTCTCCGACATCCATATCTTGCATTTTGTCTCTGTGTCGTATGTATGTATGTAGGTTACGTTTCTTGTAGAGCTGATGGCCGTTGGGGCGGAAAAGTTCTAAAGTGGCGACCGCTGACGAGGGTCACTGTTATATGTATTTTAGTTTTGCGTTCTATTTTACCTTGCAAAGTCAAACATTCATTGCGGTTTTGTAAAATAGGATTTTAGTTACGATTGTTACCTAATGGAATTTCTTTACATACACGTGTCTCGTTATCTACAATTTAACATCTATCTATTTTCCGGTGTCCTTAAGAGGACGTTCATAATTTTTATCTGGTGTAAAAATATACTAGCTATCGTTAAATGACTTAGTCAATTGTACAAAAGCTACTTGTTGGTATTCCTGCCTATCTCATCTTGACCTTCTAATCCGTTGGAATATAACGAAACTCTGCAAATGATGAACTTTTGTACAAGTTTCTACAATTTATTTTGCCAACTGTATTATAACTGTGGTGACTTTGTGCAAGGTCCGCGCGGATCGCTACCACCATCTTATTTTTTAATCTATCACCAAGCAGCAATGTTTGCATTGCTGTGTTAAGACTTCCGCTGACATAACTTGCATAGAGTCATTCCATCTTAGTCCTCAGGGTTGGCAACACATTGACAGTCTTAGGATCGCAGGTCTCAGACTCCACTTACCATCAGTTAGCCTGTGTGCTTGCTTGCTTTCCTTAGGCCATAAAAAACTGTCTGTCTGTTTTTTGCAGAATGTTTTTTTTTTTTCAGTAAGTAGGCCGCACTGGCGCTTTTACACGTCAAGAATCTACCAGTATATCTATTGTTTCAAAAGTCGGTGATTGTAGATTGCCATAGCTAAGTTAGAGATGGTCTCCTAAGGGCATTTTCCCGTAGCGGTAAGGGCTCCTGCAGCTGTCCGAACTGACCCCTCTGAACTTTTCACCCTGTAAGAACATTATATTTACAGATGTTTAGTAGTTGCCGCTATTTAGTAAAGCCTTACAGCAAAAACGATTATCGCTGTAATCGCCAAATTGACAGCAGTTTTGATTACTTCACTCTTTTTGCCACCTTTAAAAACGAACTGTAACTCTTCCTAAGTAATTAACGTAGAGTTTCCTTATTCCTCGTCTAACTGAGATCAGGCAGTTCCGAGAATCACTTTCACTGGCTGATGCAATTACCGTGAGTAGATTTGTCATCGGCCGGCATGTAGTCTAAGAGCTGCGGGCTTAGTATGGTTGCGTCTATATCGCGTGTCAAATGTGCATAAAGCATCCGTCACTCACGTACTTATTTATGTGTCAAAAGGTGAAAGATGCCTTATCCAAACTTTTTCACGCGATAAACGTAGCCATGTTAGGCCCCATGGCTGCGTCTATATCGCGTGTCAAATGTGGATAGATCATCCGTCACTCTCGTACTTATTTACGTGTTAGAAGGTGACAGATGCCTTATCCAAACTTTGTCACGCGATAAACGCAGCCTTGTTAGGCCCCATGGCTGCGTCTGTATCGCGTGTCAAATTTGGATAAATCATCCGTCACTCTCGTAGTTATTTACGTGTTAGAAGGTGACAGATGCCTTATCCAAACTTGTCACGCGATAAACGTAGTAATGTTTGGCCCCATGGCTGCGTCTATACCGCGTGTCAAATGTGGATAAATCATCCGTCACTCTCGTACTTATTTACGTGTCAGAAGGTGACAGATGCCTTATCCAAACTTTGTCACGCGATAAACGTAGTCATGTTAGGCCCCATGGCTGCGTCTATACCACGTGTCAAATGTGGATAAATCATCCGTCACTCTCGTACTTATTTACGTGTCAGAAGGTGACAGATGCCTTATCCAAACTTTGTCACTCGATAAACGCAGCCATGTTAGGCCCCCTGGCTGCGTCTGTATCGCGTGTCTTATGTGGATAAAGCCCCATGGCCCTCTATTCTACAGGCTAAAACTATATTGCGTATGACGTTGGTATTATCAACGTTACGATAGCTCTTATGTACTTGACGGTGGTTTTCTATGTATTTAAGTATTTATTTCTTCATATAAGTATGTTTATCGTTGTCTATAGTTCAGGAAATATGAATTGCCCGTCTGTAATCTTCACTAAGATCTTTATGTTAATATCAAACAAAAGGTAATCGTAAAACTCCCCTTCTTCAAACAGCACAGTGGGTTGAAAGAACGCTGAAAAAAAGATCGCAATGTAGATGACAGACGGCTAAATATTTTTTCTTGAAATCCATATTCCATAACACAAGCCTTGAGCTTAATTTGGGACTAAGTAGGTCAATTTGAGTGAAATTATTCCCTATTTTTTTTGATGTACATGTGTCGATAGATAAGGGAAAGCACGTATAACAAATCCTCTACCATAGTTCTACTTTACTTTTCACTGATTCAAACATCAAAAACTTCCTTATCTTAAGAGCAGTTTCAAAGATAAAACTAAAATCAAGAAAAGAAAGACTTATCTAGCGAGTCACAGATAAATATATACCTTTTTAATATCTTTGACAAAGGTATCTGCAGCACAGGCACTAAATAGAGTCTTATAATGCCCGTATGGTCCAAAATTTGATCTTTTATTTATCTACTTTTGCCTGCGAGTTTAGTCTATTTTATTTAAAAGCATGCAAAATGTTAAAGGCGTCCACGTATCGTATGACACATTGTGAAAGGTTTTCCTACGGAAAATTTATTTAATTAGACATTTAGCCTATCTCTTAGACTATATAATATGGCACACTTTACAATCGATCTGCGCCGCCGCCGGTTGGAATGTAGTGACAATGCCACGCTCGAAGCACGTGCCATCCAACAAGACATTTAAAGTTACACCTTATTGTCACTTCGTAGAGTAGTATACTGCCCTCCTAAGCAAAAATGCAATAACTAAATACAACAGCCAAAGCAGATTCAACTCTCTTCTGTTTGTAACTAGGTTGCAATTTCTACAGATGTTTTATCTGAGATATCGCCATTATGCTTAGTAGGGCAGTATAGTTTAACAGCAACATTTCTGTCCTCTGGTATTACGAGAATGAAAACAAAATTTAGCATTATTTAATTAAAGTTGAATTTCGACTGACACTTGTTGCAGTTACGCCGTTTCACGTTTGTATTTCAAGCTAACCAGTTTGAAATTTTCATTCATGTCTACGAGTACAAAGAAGGTCATACTATTACATCGATAAGAATACTATATGCGTAATTTGCTGAGATATTAATGTTCTTAAGGTTAAAAGTACTTGATCACTTTGGTACCTTGTCGCTTTAACTCGTGAGACAATAACGTAAGACAGTTCAAAGCTGACTTTAAGGTGACGAAGTACGAAAGTGATCAGATATGGTGTTGACAGCACAAGGTTAATGATCCTTATCCGTTCATTAATGTTTTCCAGTAAGTAACTGCGACGTGACACTTCACTTGATCTCGGCGAGTGCGCAGTGGATATTGCATTGATAATGATAACTCGGGGTCATTCTCTTTTTACTCATTATAGCAAAACCGCTCTATTACAAGTCAAACAACGTGACAAAGTTAACTGGTGTAAATTGAAACGTGTACCTATAACTAAATATTTAAGACTATTTAAGTGAAACTAAATAAGTGTATATTAACAAAAACGTTTATGACTGCCGACTACTTTTTTTTACAGACCCCATTCATCTTGTTAAGGCAAAAATAAGGAGTGCCGATTTAATGGATCGAGCGATGTCGCCAGCTTCCGATAAATACTTACCATAAAACTACATTCATTACCATCGGGTTTATATGACGTATTCCAAATTTCAGGATGTTACAATTAAACATACAGTGTAACAAACAAGTGCAGTTAACTAAAAGCATGTCGTAAAATCTAAAAAGATACACCTAATACAAGATACACATAAACGTTTGCAATCCCAAAGGAGTCGCAAATGCAATTTTGTTCAGTGATTTTGTCATAATTTTCGAAACTCTATAGCTCTCCTCTGCTGCGGTTTCTGAAATTTGATGATACTTAAGACTCAATTCAGTACCTACATAATCCAGTACAGCGACATGTACCATTAAATATTTATTCGTGTTTTGTACATTTTTATTACCACCCTACTTCAAGAGCCTACTCTTCTCAAAGCAAAGACAGGTTACCCGCCATGCTTCTTTGATTCCTCTCCTGCTGTTGCAGTGTCTACTGTCTACGGGTGGCGGTAAAAACGTTTTATCAGGTGACCCAGTGCCTTTTCTAACATAAAATAAAATCAGATTCTTAAGCTATGCCATATTTTTCGTGAACATCTGCTGCAGCGATAATGGATATCGTTAAATATGATGAAATATTGAAACATTACTTTAAAGATTAGGTATGATACCTACGTACGTGGCTCGTGTCACCTGACGGAACTGGCAGCAAGATATGGTTATCGGTCATCGAGTGAACTGATTATCAAACTATTTTGGCTGTCTAAGCGATTAAAACGTTTAAAGGTGATGCTGAAGAGCAAAGGTAAGCAGATAATGGTAGCCATTTAAAATAAACTATAGGTAAACATGTCGACACTAGTATTTAATTTGCTAAACTTGCCGATGAGCAGCGCCTCTATTCTAGGCGGTAAAAACGATATCGTAGTTTGCCTGTTTTGGTATTGTTATGACATCAGCCGCCATTACTGTCAAGACAATAAGAGCTATCACAACGTTGACAATACGATTACAGATCAAATACGATATTGTTTTTACCGTGTTGTGGCGCTGAAATAATTACACTTACGCGTTCTTATCTAAAGTGAAAATGAAATAGAGGATGTTCTATGTGTAGCGAATGCTGTTAAAACTGAATATAACTTGAACACTGTAACTTTTTACACGACATGTGCAGGGTTAGGTAAACTACAGACGCAACACAAACACTAGCGATGAAATCGAGAAATATCAATTTCCATCAACTGAAAAGGGGATAACGGAAAACGGCAGAAAAACAACTAAAAATTATGTTACAGCAAAAAACTAGACCCTAGAGCTGGTGCTTACCTCTCTTAAAGGATGGGCTAGCTATCCAGAGAGGTAATGCAGCCAGTGTCATAGGGACCGTCCCGCGAGCGGACCTGCTAGAGGGGTTGTTCTTTTTATAGTGGTAATTATTTATATATTTTAATATTTGAGTAGCTTTGTTTTATTTTAATTTGAATACATTTAGTTCTAATTTACTCGTTTAATTGTATTCATATTGAATTCTGTTTTAAGTTGTTATTATAAAATATTTAATTGCAATTAATATGAATAATCAATCTTTTATAACTCGTTCTTAACATTTCAATAATGATTACCTATGTTAATCTACGCGAGATTTATGCGTTAGCTTACAGATAGGTTTTTGCGTAGGTACATATTTATTCGATTGATTTTCTTTTTAACAGAAATAGAAGATCGTTTTCATTATTTAACCTTACATACATCAAAATTCACTGCTTATTAAAAAAACCCTATTTATTTAATCCATTTATCAAAATGAATGACAGTTATTTGAAATGAATTATTTGAATTGGACTGACTAAGTTCCCGCCTTTTAAGGTTCAATGGCAGCAGCTATCATTAGGTTCGTATGTACATTCCTTGCTTTCCTTAATATCGGACTTCCCCATCCTACAACCAGTCATAATGAATCACAGAGTGATGCCTAAAAATGGCTAGCACCATTTTGCATGCACACAGACGCCACTGAAACATCCTCAAGCCGTTCACCACCTGTAATATACCGTAGCGATGAGTGTTCGTTCATTCAAGTTTTTTTTCTAGACGACTTGTGCGAACTGTGATTCATGATCCAAAAGCAAGTTTCGCGCACGCGTCTGTCACATGATGAAATTAGTGTTACATAAAAAGATGTGTTACTTTATTTTTAGGCTCAGGTTGAAAACGAATTTTCTCGAAGATGACACCTTGACAGATCGATTTTTCACCCCGTAAACCCCTATACCACACATTTTATCGAAATCGATAGGATTACAAGCTTGAAACGCTTCTCTTGGCTACAATCTTGCTAGTCTGATTTGAAGTAGTACCCGTTATTGTAAGGCTGTTTCAAATACATAAGTAAGCCCGAGGCAATATTATGGTATTAAAGAGCTGATCTGTTGATGAAGTTGGAGGGTCGCAACTGGGTCTCCGCTCTCCGCTGTTAAGTATAGCAGCGTAGACCTACCGAATTAGGATTAAATTTTGTCTTGATAAGGAGATGATGACTGGACGAAAAAAGTGCAGTCTGCAACCATAGCTTGTTTTAAAATTTAAAGTAATAAAAACTTAGTTTGGTAAGTATGAGTGCCCCCATAAAAACTATTGACACCAAACAGTCATCTTTAAAAATGGCTGATCATCTTCAGCCCATGTCAGTTCACTGATGCACATGTACGACCTAATAGGTCTCTTGCAATGAGCGCTGGATAGCTTTGTCTAAATTGCGCTTCATCTAACTTCTGTTGGTTAGCTACCAAAAGTAAATGTTCACTTCGTCTTGCTGCATAACATTCTTTCTAGTTGTGATGTTAACTTTAAAAGTGTCACCCCAGGAATTTGGTTCAATCTAAAAAAGAAATCAGAATGGCTCCAAAGCTATTTCGTCTATCTTCTTAATCATTGAGGATTGATAATCCCTCTGCTAGTCATGATTGTTTAATTGTTAAACATTATTTCTCTAGCTTGGTGCAAGCAATTTGGTTGATTTCCAACCACTTGCAGGCTTTCTAGTATAACCATGCCATGCCATTCTGCCATGTTAATGTTCCTTACTTGCTTAAAATTAGGTAGCTATGATCAAGTAGGTGTTTCAGTTTCAGTCATTTTCAAGTTATCAAAACATATGCTTTCAGGTGGTTATTTTTAACTTTTGTCAGACTTTAACCCTAGAAATTCTACGATAGCGTTAATTCCTAGTAATCCTAGTAGCACGTGGTGACCGCACACTTCCTGAATGCTCTGTTTGATTTCTTAGGCTCGATAAGGCTTGCGACTGGCGCCTTGCAGGTTTTTTTCACAACCTTGACTAGGAACTCATTCAGTGGGAATTCCAGGCTACAGTAAGTGGAAAACGGCAATATTTCGTGACGGCGTCAGATAGCAAGGTCTGGGCAAAGATTGCCGAGAGCAGAAACGACATTTCGTTCACCCTACAAGTAAGCAGGTAATAAGTAATTAGTATGACAAACAGATGATGGTGATGATAATGAAGTAATTAGTAAGTAATAATGCTACTATTTCTGATGCAGTTAGTTGATGGAGAAAGTCCAACAAAGAGCAACTAGAAAAATATACGCTATTCAGAAAGCCTATTGGAATTAAATTTGACAACATGGGAGGAGAGACGAAAACGAGGGGATCTTATCGCGATAAAAAATATTGAATGGATATTATAACATTGCTATCAAAAAACATATAGGTATACATACATTTACCAGAACACAAGGTTGAGAGGGCACTCCATGAAACTAGTCAAACTTTAGGAGACACTTCTTACCGAATCGCGAGGTGAAACTATGGAACACTTTACCAGAAATTGTAACTAACCCGAGTGAATTAAAAATTGACTCGATAGAAAAGTTTCAAAACACTTAATAAACAAAAATCCAAGTACAGTGAAATAAATGCATCAGGTCAAAGAGCAGCTGGTGTGTTATAATAAATAATAGTTAAGCTACCCGCTACGTACAATCGACCACGTTACATCGATGACATAAGGTCCACAATTATGTCTTGCTTATTGCGTCGTCAGTGGCGTAGTAGCTTAAAGTGTCAACTCCAGACGCCCGTTTCACGAAGCAACAAGTTACAAATTACAAGCGGAACTCTTTTTCTAGTAAAAGGAGTTAGAAAGAGACTTCTGTTGTAATTTGTGATTTGTTGCTTCGTGAAACGGGCCTCTGGTCGTAAGATATCGAGTTTGAACCCCTGCGGTCGCTATGTACCAATGCTTTTCTGTAACTTAAGTATAAGTACATAACCCGATGCTCTTTCGGCGGAGGAAAACCTAACTTTTGTCCTGTCTACTATATTTCCTTATTCTTTGTAGAAAACTGTAGTGACTCAGTTTCTTAGTAAGCGTAGTGCTCAGGTGTGCGGCGCCGTAGATTACTAGCCCGATACCAGCTCGATACCATGCCGATACCAGGCCGATACCCAGCTGGGTGGCTTGACTCACGCGGCTCTCGTGATCACAAGTAGGGTCATTCTGGATTGATAAGCTTCTAGCTTCTGTAAGGTTTTCCTTGTTATTTCCAGGAGAGCTCAAAGTTTCCGGGAAATAAAGTAGGTTAAGCCGGACATCCGGATAATGGAGAGGTCGAATGCGATTAGATTATTTTGGCACGAAAGAGTCCTCACGTAGGAAATGGGAACGTACCGTACCATGCCGCGTCCTCAGTGCGTTTTCGGCTTAATAGTTATCAGCCAATAAAAAAGAATAACTTAGCAAAAATACTCCGTATAGCTAATGCTTTTTGTGTATAGTTTTGTGAAAAGAAGTTTAATTTTTTTTTTCTCTACTGGCCACGGAACAGTCATGCATTTGGAAGGTTCACCTCGTTACTCTTTCACCTCATCAATCCAACCAGCCCATTGATTGCTAGGCAATTAATGTTGTTTACCTTAGGAATAACAAATTATTTTAAAAGAGAGTTAACGAGCAAGTTAGTGTGTAGTTAGACATATTAGAGAATAAGATTTTTTACTTTATCTCTCGAAGTATTGAAATGTATTTTTTTTATCATACGTCAGTTTGATGACGATAGCCTAGTTGGTAGTTATACTGCCTACGGCCCCGGGTTCGATTGCCGATCAGGGCAAATATTGTGTTTATGGTTGCCCAGAAGGTACCCAGAGTACAAGCCTAGAGTAGAGCTTAGTTTGGGACTTGGGGACTAAATCAATTGTGTGAGATTGTTCCCTGAAATTTATTTATTTACTTGGAAACTTTACACATTCCAAATACCCTTAGTGAATCAGTTTAATGTATTAACGTAAATTGTTTATATTGAACGAGAACAAGTGAACCGTAATCCACCAAATATTCGATTACTCATCATTAACTAAATCGAGATCATCCAAATATTTCAGAACCAGGGTATTCACAAGTCGATCTTGAACTCGACGCACCAATTATTAACCAGCGAGTTACAGTTGTCCCATTAGAGCGTACAAACACCAGTTAAGGACGTGCATTATCGGTTTACCCGCTTAAGAGGATTGTGAAGCTTAAAAAATCCATACAGAAGGCGATAACGTTTCTCTCCCCCTAAACCGACTTTTACGATTTTTTAATGTCTTGTAGATATTATGAAAAACAAGGTCTGTAGGTACAGTCACGAACTTAAATTTGTGACCCACCTTAAGTCCAAAGTCATTCTGACATTCTAAAACAATAAGGTTGAGTCTCCTATAAATTACAAATGATTTGGCATCTCTAATGACCTTGACGACTTCAAGCCTATTTTTCTTGACATGGGTCACAAATTAAAGATCGCGATAGTACAGGTAGATTCACTAAAGCTGGCACGAATGGAATGAACAAAAGTAGTGTATGTAACTGTACATAATTAGGCATTAAACACTTGTGTGATGTTATTATGAAACTCGCCTTCGGCTCGTTTCATAAACCCACACTCGTGTTTAATGCCCTTCATTACGTACCGTCACATAAACTACTTTTAGAATTGAAAAGACCATGAAAAAAAACCATACAGCCAACATGATAAAAGTTGGGCGCAGCGTAGGGCGGCGGCGGGGGGCTGCGGGCGGCGGGTCATTGTGCGTGAATATATCTTAATACTCGTTATTTAAAAAAAACTCATAAGGTTCTCTCTCGATTCGTCGTTCTTTTCATAACTACTTATAATTATGTATTTGTATAATTTCCTTGTATTATATGAGAAATTAGTGTAGCCCTCTTACTAATAAACGTTGAGTAACGGTGGTATAGCTACACAATGTTTTCTCCTTATCTGTCAAATTCAAATGTCACAATGACAGATAAGGACAAAACATTGTATAGCTATACCAACGTTACTCAATGTTTATTAGTAAGGGGGTAGGTATATAACACTCATTCCTCAAACACGTACGGAAATGGTATTGCCGCTTTTTTTTTTGTTCGCTGGATCCGTAATCTATTCAGAATTTCTTAAATGTAGACTTTAGTATAGACAAGGCTAGGTTAGGTTAAGTTTAATTTATAAAATTCCGGATAAAGTAAAAGTTTATTAAAAAATACGTAATGACTTGCGATATTTATGACAAAACACATTATGACTAATAATTATTATGGCAATCGATATAGTCACGTCACGCTTTACTTGCGTGACAAGTCAGGCAGATTCTTTTAACCTTACACATTCGTGTTCATTTTTATCTAATTCGATTAGATTATTCAATCTACATCAAGATAATCTATGTATCTTAAGATTATTGTCTTAATTCCAATGTGACACGTGAATCATTCTGCTGATACCATAAAAGTGGTAGATTAGAAGTACGTTGACAATGAGTAAGTATTCGGAAGTTGTGTTTAACTAAGTATGACGATACGGTAAGCTCCGGGTTTGGTTCCCGGTATGGGGAAATGTTTGTGTGATGGTCGCTAGTATTTGTTCACCTTGGATGTTTTCTATGGTTTTAAGTAAGTATTAACTAAACTACAACTCTCTACTTAAGCATATTCATCGTTCTAAATACCGATAATACAAGCCGAGAACTTAGATCGGGAAAAGGTCCGTTTGCTACTTTAGTTTATTCATTCATAAAATATTACAATATAAATTGCATTGCCTGTCAAAAAATAGGAAATTACATTGAGATCGTCAAAAATAATCAAACAATACAAAAATAACACTCAATAATTAAAACAACAACAAATAATAATAAAATAAATGGTCACTTATCAGATGTTAATATACAAAGATTCCAAAATTGCAATACAATAAAAAAAACACTTTTATATAGTTAGGTATTCACCCACGGGGTATAATAGATTATACAATAAAATTTATTTACATTTATATTTCACCGTTCCTGATAAGATTTGTTACATAATCTACCTGCATACGTGATAAAATGCACATAAAAACTGCGCATAATATTATATTCGCTGCCTACTCGAATTAGGTCAGAGTTGATAACAAGATCTTGACGTCGACCTCTTATCAATAAAGATAAGATAATGTAAAAACTAAAAATTTCGTAACGGAAAGTTTGTTACGTACCTAATTATATCTGTACATTGATAAAATAAATCAGTTGTTTCAGGTTTGTAGCAGATAAAATGGAATGATATCACGAGTTGGTACGTCAAAAAGGTATTTCCAAATATTATACGTATTACATCATCATCAGCCCACTTTCGTCCACTGCTGGGCATAGGCCTCTCCCATGGCATGCCACTAAGCTTGGTCTCTCAGAAACTTTTCGTACGTCATCGCTCCACCTAGCTGGAGGGCGTCCCACGGGTCTATATTGACTGACATAATTATTTTTAGTCATAATGTGCTTTAGGTCATAATCATCGCGTCATAACGTGTTTTTTTAAAGAAACTGTTCCTTTTTAGGATTATTATAAATCAAACCTAATCTAACCTAGCCTTGTCTACACGATATTTCAGACCTTCTGAAAAGTTTACAGTTTCACCGATATAACAAATTAAGATTATCAAAAATTATGTCAACAATTACATTATGACCAATAAATTTATGGGAAACAAAGGGCTCCCGCGTCCCACACTTCGTTTGCCAAGCCAAGCTCTCCACTACAAAACACGTCTACCTCAGTGATTGTCGGTTCTGCGACAGATGCGAAAGGCCCACTGCCACTTCAGCTTGCTTATCCTTATTTTTTTACGAGTTACATAAAAATAATAATTACAAAAGACAAGACGTGTTACAAAAGATGTGTAGGTACGTATTATACACCTAATTATCAATTTTATGACGTGTTACTCAACAAACATTTAGGTATTCCGGGCTACCTTTGTTTCGGTGAAATATGTTTGCTAAGTTTATCGTTTCCTAACTGTTGCATTTGCCAACCCGCTTTGTCTTTTTGTAATCATAAATATTTCAGGATTTTATAAAAACTCCTAAGCTAACCTAGGTTCTACACGATGGTACTGACATAAATCCTGAAAATGTATTTAATACTGGGTTGGCAAATGAAAAGGTTGGGAAACGATACATTTGGCAAACATAATTATATTTTTGCCAAACGGCAGGCTCCCAGGAATTCCTTGACAGTATGCAGCGGAAAATATTATATTTTTTTTTAAATTTATAAGGTAGTGTTATCTATACGACAAGGCCAGTACAAAAATGATTCAGAACAAATTTAACGCGCACACGACGCTACACGTCGCGATTTCACGGAGCTTGCGATTGAATGTGGGGCTTATGTCACATTGACTTTACTCCTATTGCTATCGAATTGTCAACGTTAGGATAGCTCTTATTTACAAGACGGTAATGGCGGCCGAGTTAAAAACAGTACGACAATAATAGTTTACGTGTCGGTTGCGTAATGCAAATTACGCAGAGTCTCGTACAATACTTTATCTACACACATATTATAAGTACTCTAAGATGGGTTCAGAAGCTGAAAGTCAAATGACCAGTATTACCTTACCTGTGGTAGTAGGTGACAGCGATGACAGCTGTAACGTAATTTTGAAATGATGTTATGGAATATTGTAAGGTAATGAGATCCAAATTTGGAACATCTTCCAAAATTAACAGCTGTCATCGCTGTCACCTACTACCACAGGTAATGTTGGTCATTGCCTACGGGTTTTGAATGCATAATAGAGGACTTATGATATGTGTGTAGATAAAAGGTGTAACGACACAGTAGGATAAGGCCCAAGTTGCGAGTATCATGCCTTTGGGAATACTTACACACACATTTACAATTGTAAGATGATTATGATTGATTTACTGGTGGTGTTATCAATGCTGCCGATGAACTCAGGAGCTTACGTTTTTTTTCAACTGCGTAGGCGACATTTTTTTTCTCTCCTCTGAAACATTAGTATTGAACACGGAATAGAAAAAAAACAGTGGAAGTGGCATGAGCTTCGCTTGGTATCAGACCTATTGTCGCCAATACTCAAACTATCATAAAAACACACGCCACCATGGAAAATGTTTTTGGTGCGGCTATCGTTTTGACATTCCAAAATAGCAAAATAAGGCATGATTCTGGATTTATTTCCTTTTTTAGAAAAACAAAATATCGAAATAAGCGATCGCGGCAAAAGTATGGTAGGGTGCGCGGAACTCCGCATAACCATGCCACACGTTACAGGCCCACATCACACTTCTACTTGTTTTTTTTCTGTTCTGTGGTACCTATAGAATATTTCGGAGGAGAGAAGAAAAATGTCGCCTACGCGCATTGTCACAACACCGGCATCTATTCAACAGGGTAAAAACCGTTTTTGATCTGTTATTGTATGGTCAAAGTTTTGATAGCTCTTATTTACTTGACAGTAATGGCGACCGAGTTAAAAACAATTCCATAACAGGTCAAATACGATATCGTTTTTACCGCCTAGAGTTGAGTCCCTCCTGTTCAAATACGATTTAGAATAGAGGCGCAGCTTACCAAGCCGAATTGTTAATGCTCAGAGCCACTATACGCCTTCCTTTCAGGAGTAGGTGTTGTAGTTTCTGTTAGTCTTAGGTTACTTACTTCCAAATGGTTTATAAAACTGTAACCACGTGCTAATAACGATATAAATACCTTGATTACAAATTATAATTATAGTCTCACTTTGTATTTTTTACGTGATAGCGGCTCGTCACTCTTATTGGTGATAAACGTGTTTTTAATGAAGTGTAATGATCCAAGAATGACAATATCGAAACGTTATGTGCTTTATTTGCACCACGTGATCGAGAAACAACTCAATTTTGGTAAATTTTTGGATTAACTAACAAGATTCACGAATCTTGTAGCTTAGTTGCGGTGGCAGTTCATCACCTGAACTAACACAATTCATACAAAAACAATCATAACATTGAAATTAAAAAACTATGATCGAACAACGTACCTTACGTGTCTGAATTTGTGACTTACTCTAAAAGTTATTCTAAAAATAGTCACAATCTGAGATGTTTTGTACACAGAATACTGACAAGAAATATGAAGTCACTAACCTAAGTAAATAAACTTATATGTCGTTTAATAGTTCGTCACGATAAGCAAATGTGGAAGTGTCGGTTCCAAAGTTCGCATTCGTTGTCACTAAGCAAACAAGCTCTGTAAAATCGTGACGCAATATGTCGCGTGTGCCCAAAAGCGTATCACCTGCAGACCGGTGACAAGTCCAAACTAGTTTTTGTAAAGCTGAACGTTTCTGGGAACGAAGATTTAGCGCTGTTAAGGAAAATTCTTGAAATATTAAGATATATTTCAAGTACGAGTATTTCAAGATAATTTTTGGAAAAGCGAGACATAGTTTTGGATTTTGTGTTTGACTGGAGCTGTTATATTGGAGCCTAACCCTCTTTCACAGATGCTCAATAGCTAGAGTGTGCTTAAAGTATTATTTGTCCTTATCTGTCATTTTGACATTAATTTGACAGAGAATATTTGAACTAAACTAACTAAATAAGAAATGTTAAAAAACTCATGTGACCATTACTGTGACCAAGTTTTTGCGCTGTTGTGTTCTGGACTTCTGGTATAAGACAGTCAGTGAAATTACAACGAAGAAGAATAACATCGTACATTACAGCCGCGCTCAGAATCAGTCAATGATGATTAAGTACTTATGTGTCGATTATCCATACAAAAGTTTGTAAGAAAACGAGTTAATTCATCCATGACCAATCATTCATCCATCCATCCATTGCTATCTATACTAATTTATAAATGAGAAAGAAACTTTGTTTTGTTATGCTTTCACGTCCAAACGGCTGAACCAAGTATAATAAAATTTTGCATGTTGATAACTTGAACCCCGAGGAAGGACATAGGGCAGGTACCTACTTTTTTCCACGAGTATAAACGAATTAAAATATACGGCGGTAAGTTCAGATTTGCGCAATCTTAAGTCTGCATTACGTCTAGATCCACTTATCTTCAGGTGGGCCAAATGGGTCCATATTGGCTCGTATAAAATTGGTCTTCAGATATTTTACACAAATAACGATTTGTGTCCATACTCATCATTTCTTCGAAAAATTTTGCTCATACTTTTTTGTTCATACTTTTTTAAGTCATAATTATCGCAACTCATAATGCATTTTTTAAAGAAACGGTTACTTTTTGAGGATTGTTATAAATCTAACCTAATATTACCTAATATTATCGTGTGGTTGCCGAGTTAGAATAGTGCCACTCCATGTCTTCCCGCGGATGTCGTAAGAGACGACTAAGGGAATACAGGCTTGTAGTACTGTTAGGCGATGGGCTTGCAACCTGTCACTAATACGCTGGTAAACATCTTAGCCTAATTGCGCAAATTGTGGTTATAGAATTATCAACAAGTTTTTAGAGATGTTTGTAATTCTGTAGCTCTGCCTACCCCATTCTGGGAACGAAGGCGTGAAATTATGTATGTATTACCTAATTTTAACTACACGTAAGATATTTAAGAAATTCTGAAAAGTGTACGGTTCCATGAATATTGGCGTTATAAGTTCCGATCATTAGTATTAAAAAATATTATGTCGAGTATGAAGAGTGATCATTATGATGTAAAATGGTATGAGAAAATATTTCGGAGTTCCAATAATCGGAGTTGCAATTCTATATGAACTTTGGCGCACCCGGGCCAAATATATATATTTATTTATTTATTTATTTATTTGGCTCACAAAACAAGTAACAGTCGAAAATGGTACAGAGTATTGATACAGGTAAAGTTTAGATCTAGATTGTCACTCTTCACTATGTGTGCCCATAATGGCTAATATGTAATGAAATAACAAATTGAGGGTTAGCTGTGTTAGTAAAGCATGATAAATTATTTAATTGAGTTTGTAAAATAATTGTATGAGACTGTGACTAAATGGATAGGGCCTTAATTACATTTAGTTGACTAAGTTAATGTAGTTAGTAGTTTATTTATACATAATTGCATGAATTTCTTTCTTAAATTTAGGTAACTTACCACTAAAAAAATATTTATTAGATTTTCGAGAATCTTCGGGCTCAACATTTTGAAATGGTATAGGTATTGCACATCCTACGTTCAATGATAACTGAAATAAAAAAATAACTGATGACGTAGTTCTTTGAAAATGACGTGATTTTCATGATTTGGCACTATTTTACTGGTGTACGACGTAGGTGTCAATGAACAAACTTGGCTGTATTCCTAAACAGTGAAAGATTAATGACCGGAAACTTCTTAGACTTTTTACTCGACTGCCGAAGGAGGAGGGTAATGATTTTGACCTGTATATACTCGTATGTATGTATGGTTCTTTGTTACCTTGTATAGGCAAGGTGTCGTTAGACATAGGCGAAATAAAAAATATCTACATGATAACTAACATTATATTGACGACGTTCTCCAAACATCGGGTTTTTTAAAGCTTGCTTTTTGTTTGTTTGTGATTAGGTGTTAAATTGAGATTGATATTAAAGCAAGCTAGGCAACCAAAGTAGAATAGAGGCATTGTAAGTAGAGTCGCCAGTAAAAAAACGTTAACTCGCGCTTTATTATATCATTTCACGAAGCGGTAGCCTAGATGGACATGACCCTGCATTCGAAGCTTGCGGTCCCGGGTTCGATTCCCGGTATGGGCAAATATTTGTATTCTACTTACTTATTTAAGTATTTGTTTCTCTATATAAGTATTAATATCGCTGTCTAATACCCATGGTAAAAGCCGAGCTTAGTTTGGGTCTAGGTCAATAGGTGTGATATTAGTTAATTAATTTAATTATGATGCTATTAATTTTTTCTGTATTATTATGATTTATTATGAGAAAGAAGTAAGGCGTACATTTTATTTTTTAAGTAAGTAAAAGTAACAAACCTTCACATGTTCCAATTATTAAGAAGTAGTACACATACAAAAGTCGATGACTCGCGCCGTCGGCCGCGGGTCGTGACGTCACCGTGACGAGGGCGGCTCCCGTTCGCTCTGTGTCAAGGTCGTCGTGCGCAATGCACAGGCGGGAGCGGATTATCTATTGTCATATATCATATCACTTAAACTTGCTTATTGCTTCCTAATTCGATAATAATCCTAAGTTTAGTACTTTGTTTTTTTTTTTGTAGTTGTGGAGTTGTTATTAGGGTGATGGTACCAGTGTTGGACACTTTTAGCTGACAGGCACCAGTAATGGACAATCAACTCTAAAGTCAAATTTCATACGGTCAGAAATTGATTGTTGCAAAACGGGAACACCTTAAAATTCCGAATTACTTTTTTCCGAATATTCATTTGTCCGAATTTTAATTTTTCCGAAAGCTATGTTACGCTGGAGCTGTTTTACATTAAATACATAATTAAATTGTCATACATAGGTTAGGTTAGGTTTGATTTATAAGCGATAGCAAATAGTAAAGTTTTCTATCAAAAAATTGCGTTCGGAATTATGAAAATTGCGAATTTTGAAAAATTCGGAATTATGACTCTTCGAAATTATTTAGTTTACCTTTGCAAAACAAATGAATAGCTCTTATCTTTTTAAAATACTTACGAATCAAGTGTCGATCATTGGTCCTTATCCAATACTGGCTCCGCCACCCTATTAAGAATTTATTTATGGTATTGGTTAGGTTTTTTTTGTCATAAAACCATAGATTACAATCAGATTTTATGACCGCTATCCTACTACTAATAATAGGTAGGTATCCTACTAATATTATAAATGCGTAAGTTTGTGTGCTAGTTTGTTACTCCTTCACGCTGCAAAAGATGGGTTTTGTGATATTTGAAATGGAGATAATTATTATTTAACTTATTTTTACTGTTTTATGTTATCTCTTAGGATGTTAAATAATAAATAAATAAATTATATTATCGAAGACAATGCCTACACAGATTTTGGCCGACAATATTTACGTTGCGCGTTGCCTCAAGATCTAGATTTTTGATAGACATTAACAAATTAAAATAGACACATGTATTTTAAGATTTTGTATAAAGAGTTAAATCTAAAATGTATGTCAAGACCACAAAGATCTGAGACTGTCACAGCTTGAATAAACATGAACGAGTATGTTTGATCCGTCGCCATCACTCGCAGACAGTTTATAGCTGTCATGACTGTTCCTTTTGAAAAATAATCGTTTAATAGGTAAAGTTAGTTCAAACTTGCAACATTAGTTCAATTTTCCTTAAACGAAGATGACGTATAGTATAGAGACAATAATGATGAGTGGTTTGTTTCACTTTTCTGTTACTCTAGTACTCCACATTACCTGATACTTTGACATTATCAATCGGACAATAGTAAGTTTCTACATATCTTTTTCTGCTGGAAGGGAGTTTGGACTATATCAAGCAATTATATAAAAAGAGGTAGATGCCTATGTTACCTATACAGTATTCCGCGTGTAAAAAAAGGCCCGGCTTACGCACACACACATAATCAGTAAATACCTATCGCAATTAGACAATAATTCATAAATGACAAGTGAAAGCAGGATGGTATGCTAATTTCCGGGAGCGAAACAAAACGAGTGTATGTTGCTCTGCAGACTAGTTCACGGTTCCGTTGACGGCGCAAGACTAAGTAAAGGTGTACCAATTGGCTTGGTTTTAGGGTGCCACTATCGAAGTGCGTATAAAATATCTATCTCTTTTTACTATATTATATCATTGATATCAAGCTAGAAACAAAAATAACCTGTGGTTACCAATCTCCCTTTTTGAGGTGCCGAAGGCAAGTTAGGAATCCTTATAGTTTCGCCATGTACGTCTGTCTGTCTGTAAGTCTGTGTTTATTTTAATGTTTTTTTTAACTAAACAACGCAGTACAGTCAAGTGTGTTTTTGTCAAATATATATTGTGAGTTTGTTTGAGTTTGAGTAAGTGTAAAAATATGGGAGACCGAAGAGAATATGTTCCAATGCACTTTATTCCAGTGTAATATGAACTTCGTAACATATTTATGAGAGGATTGTTTCGATACATATTTTTGCAATTGACGGTTTCTAATTACCTATTCAAAGTAATTAATTAAAGTCTTAATTGTTACGTAGTTTGGTAACGCCTCATAATGGTTTATGAGGCATCACAATGCGTATCAATTTACCGTCATTTGAGAGATTAGTTAAGTGGAAAATAATCATCAATTATCATGCAATTAGCTTAAATAAATAGGCAGGTGTTGGTTAAACCTTAAACACAATGAGAATCAAAATCAAAATAACATTAACAAGTAGCCCGTTAAAGAGTCTCATTATGTAAACGTCCAGTAAGTAAATTAATTACCTTAGATTGTTTACAGTAAAATGGCGCTAGATTAGTTTAGCTAAACAATTAATTTGATAATATTGGTACCTACTTAGCAGTGGATTGTTGATATTTGAAACGGACAAATCAAATAGCTCGTATAGGATGCTGATGGGGCTGCCCCGAGCGCATCGGGGATGTTTGCAGAGGCTCGCTTGCATGATTTCCACGCCATCATGAGGAAGAGGGCCGCATTCCTGATGTTTCGCGTACGGGGCAGCGCCAACAGTTTCTTAGCTGCTATCGGGGATAGAACTGACAACCCTTTTGTTTGCCGCTGGGCTGATCTCCACTGCCCCGTATATAGTAATGCTAAGTAGTTAAGAACTAACATAGTTACGTAAGCATAATTGTTACCAAATATATGGATCCAAGTTGTCTGTAATAAATACTTTATTATTATTATTATATTAAATAGTTTAATTATTCTTTTAGGTATTATGAACTTTTAGGGATTATGATACATTAGGCTTATTAAATTTAAGCGTTCTGATACGTACCCTATTCTTTACATATTAGCTCTATGAAGCATACTTTACCTAAATTACCCCCTTTTTCTCCACTTATGTGCGGGCCTAGTATGGCTGCGTCTATATCGCGTGTCAATGTGGATAAAGCATCCGTCACTCTCGTACTTATCTACGTGTCAGAAGGTGACGGCTGCCTTATCCCAACTTTTGTCACGCGATAAACGCAGCCATATAAGGGCCCCTGCTATTAAAAAGCCAATTTTACAAACCACTAGCCTTAATTTTCCGGGATAAAATAGTACTTTACGTGACGATTGATTAATGCCAATTACGTAGAGTCGCGTACAATATTTTATCTACACACATATTATTATAAGTAGGTACTTTAAGATGGGTTCAGAAGCCGAAAGGTAAATGACCAGCATTACCTTATCTGTGGTACTAGGTGACAACGATGCAATTACGAAATTACGTTATCGAATATTGTAAGGTAAAGAGATCCAAATTTGGAACATCTTCTAAAATTAACAGCTATCATCGCTGTCACCTACTATCACAGGTAATGCTGGTCATTGCCTACGGGTTTTGAACGCATAATAGTGGACTTATGATATGTGTGTAGATAAAAGGTGTAACGACACAGTAGGATAAGGCCCAAGTTGCGAGTATCATGCCTTTGGGAATACTTACACACACATTTACAATTGTAAGATGATTATGATTGATTTACTGGTGGTGTTATCAATGCTGCCGATGAACTCAGGAGCTATACGTTTTTTTTTCAACTGCGTAGGCGTAATTTTTTTTCTCTCCTCTGAAACATTAGTATTGAACACGGAATAGAAAAAAAACAGTGGAAGTGGCATGAGCTTCGCTTGGTATCAGACCTAATGTCGCCAATACTCAAACTATCATAAAAACACACGCCACCAAGGAAAATGTTTTTGGTGCGGCTATCGTTTTGACATTCCAAAATAGCAAAATAAGGCATGATTCTGGATTTATTTTCTTTTTTAGAAAAACAAAATATCGAAATAAGCGATCGCGGCAAAAGTATGGTAGGTTGCGCGGAACTCCGCATAACCATGCCACACGTTACACGCCCACATCACACTTCTACTTGTTTTTTCTGTTCTGTGGTACCTATAGAATATTTCAGAGGAGAGAAGAAAAACATACATAAATATATGTGTTCATTCTGGGTATAAAAATACTACTTACACTCTGAAAGACACCGACTTTGCGGTGCCTAAGGGTGGGGCATGGCGTGTATGGGCAAAAGTGACTCATTTTCGTCAGCAGGTCAGTCTGTTCGTTTAAATAAGTAAGATTTAGAGACGAAAACATTACAACTCGTCCCCAAGTTGAACTCGATTTTATTACTATTATTATTACTGTTGAGATATTTTAATTGTTTTATTGTCGCACGCATTTTGAGTAAGTCAATATTTAAAGCAAATATTTTATAATCCACACTGAAGTACGAGTACAGTGCGATTTGCGTCACAGCATCACGTGTATGTAAGTACCACAAATAATAAATTTAACGGCTACTTATTATTAATATTTATCAATTAAAAATCACCTTAGCGCGCCATGCGCTGGTTTGGTTGTTCGCAGGAACATGCCATTTTTTTACGATGTGTACAAACTACGGAGGCGTTTTAATGAATTATTTCTCGTGAATCTTCAAGTTAAAACAACCAGACAGGTTCTATTCAAAACAGCTGCTAATCTTACTTTGATTTCATAGATTTGATGGACCCAGTAATGGACAAGGGCCAATAATTTACACTTGATTATTATTAGAAGATAAGAGTTATTCATTTGTTTTGCAACAATCAATTTAGGACCGTAGGATCTTCGAATTAAGAGTAAGTGTCCATTATTCGTACCTGTCAGCTTAAAGTGTCCAACACTGGTGCCACCACCCCATCACTCCTTTCCCTAAAAGGTAAAAGTACCTAATTAGAAACTTCGCCACCGCCTGTAACTAACACCACAGCTCCCTACTTAACAATTGTATTTGAATATCGACTCCTTCAGCGTGTGACATCACGGCTAAGTAAAAGCATGAGCGCCCTTTCCACGAAACTCCACCATCGATTACGGTTCGACTTAACCTGTTGGCACGCCACTCGCCGCTAATGAGGCTAATTCTTGTAAAAGTCTATGACAAGGCTGAAAATTAACTGAATTTGTTGAATTAGAAAACCTTTGAGTATTTAATACTTTCTTATTTGATGATTCATCAACGGGTCCGCAATAGTAATCCGCTTTCCACTGCGAAGCGGCCCCGTACGGACTCGGTTTAGCTTACAACGGTGACTTCCAAGTGTTTCCACATCGAGCAAACCTCTTGAAGTCACCGTTGTAAGCAAAACGGAGTCCGTATGTACAGGATCTGGAACAAAACCTCCAACAAAGTGGACCGACGACGTGGCTGACGTTGCGGGAAATCGATGGTTGCAAGCGGTGCAGGACCAGTCCTTGTGGCAAACCATAGGGGAGGCCTATGTCCAGCAGAGGACGTCTTTCGGCTGAAAAAGGATGATCATGATCGGCTTCAGAACCCACTTTCCATCAGGTGGCCTGTGTGCTAAGCCTTCCCCAAGCCGTTTAAGAAACATCCTGGCCAAGATTCCTGGGTTGTAGTGGCGGTAGGACGTTGTGCAGGCTCCATAGGGTCCATCCGGAATGCTACCACAATCTTATCCTTTAACCGACTGCGAAGTAGCTGAGCACTGTTCACATTATTATGTTCTGGTTTAGGGATAATACAACTAGTGAAATTACTAGCATAGAAGCATTCTATCTTAGTCCTCAGGGTTGCCACCGCCAAAGTTTGGAGTCTTAGGATTGACGTATTGATATTGTAGTCTTGAGAATTCAAATGTCATGTACACCTTTAACATACGAATAAATTCTTCCTTTCAACTTTTTGAGTTAAATAGGTCTGCTCGTTGTCTGCTAGTTTGCCAGTCTGGCATTTTTTTGATTTTAACAGGCGTTAACGTTCTCGACATGCCTCTTGCCGCTTGCGCTGATTCTTAGAAGAAAAAATGCCGCTATAATATGGTGTCATAATAATACTTAATTACATTTGGTAAATAAATTTTATGACGCTGTAAGATTATCTACTATCATCATTTATCATTGACATTAAGTTTGATCGAAACACCATATCAATCAATCTGGGAATTTCCTCAAACCCAAAATATTTGAACATATTATCATTAAATTATGTAAGAAAAATATATAATCAGCATAACAAATTTCATCAGAAGAACGTAAACAAAAACCAACCTCATTACAAGTACTTAAGCTCTTAGCCGCAATCGCAAAAGCTGAGAGCACGGCGGCACGTTCCCATACTAATCAAAACTCCTCTGGCACGCTTTTGGACCGATTTTTAGTAAAGGACCGTACAACGCGCCGCCTCCGCTCTCTGCGTGTACAACCGCGCGATGAGCCGCGATCGGCGCCCATGACGCGTTTTTTTATGAGATAGAAGCAAACAAGCACGCAAACCGCCTGATGTAGGTGGGATCTGAGACCTACACTCATTTATAATCCCAAGACTATAATCACAAGACTGCAATCTTAAGACTGCTAATGCGCCCTGAGAACTAAGTTGGAATGGCTTATTGCTAATAATTTCACCGATTGACCTATCTCAACACAGGAACACAACATTGCGAACACTACTGCTTGGCTGTAGGTTGAGATAATTAAGATGATGGTAGTTATTTGGATGGACCGTGCACAAGGTTCGAAGTACTATCAATTCTAGGGAAAAATCCGAGTAATCGACCAGTAAAACGGCATTACGTGCATTTCCCCATATGCATAATTATAAACCATACCCACATGGAAAATACCTGCTTTGATGCAAACTGCACGGCTGACGCATTATTCAGGTAAATACCCGTTGGGATATTAAGAAAAAAACTATCGGTTTCCACCGAATCAAGGCACTTTGTGGTTGTCATGCGTAATTATACCATAAACATTATACTATAACCATTACCATAGCGGTATCTTTCCTCTCTATTTGCTTCGTGTATTCAACGTTTCGGTCTACTGCAATTCTAGGTACAGTCGACGTCAAAGATATGTTTAAGTACACTTTAGTACCTTGTCCGTTTATCCGCTATGACAATTTCATATGGCAGTTAAAACATGACGTTAAATAGACAAGGTAGTAAAGTGTAAACATATTTATGACGTCGACTGTACCAACTTGGCTCTGTACTTAGTAAGTCATTAAATATTAAATATCTGCAATGATGGTCTTGTCCGAAGCGCAGTAGATTCACTCCATATTACCAACGTGTAAAAGAGCCCTCATGTGGTCAATTTACTGAATAAATATTTAGTTTGAATTTTGAATTTGTAATTTTAGGGGACAATTTTATACTTAGAGACCAAGTCCCAACAAAGTTCTGTACTATATGAAATACACAGCAATAAACGTAGTTATTCTGTACATAAATAATTACTAAAATATAAGCAAAAAAGGATTTGGTAAAAATGCTGGCGCTTTTAGGAGTGTAATTAGCATTAGCAACACGATCTCATTTTAAAGCAAATAAAGAAAGGAGAAGGTTCTCAGTTGTCCGTTTTTTTGGTCCTTTTTTTCTTCAATGACTCTTAGATGGCTGGACCGGTGTAGAAAATTATTTTTTGTTTGCAAGGGTTCTCAGGTGGTTCCGTTTTCATTAGGTCAGCATCTGATCTGATGACTGGCTCTTGGAGAAATCGAGGGAACTCTTCAAATTTTATAGTCGCACCTATCGTGATCTTCATATTTCTAATCGGGTTATCGTTTTTTAAACATTTATTACTACTCACAAACTGCTATTTAACTAAGTGGCTGCCACTAGGAAATATTATAGATCCACCTTTCACCACGTCATACTACTATTTGCCAAGCTTACCATAGGACTAGAGTTTGGTAAATAACAATACTTGTGATTATTATTGACACGACACGTTAGCACAAATATTTACCCACACCGGGATGGAATCCAGGACCGCTAGCTTCATAGACAGGGACACTACCAACTAGATCTAAACTCTTATGTCAACTTGATACATTTCGAATCCATAGAAAATAGAAACGTTAGTTGACGTTTGCATCTTGGTTAGGGCTACAGAAATATCACCGCAATAAGCTGGTTCCACAGAACTGTGCCATGCGTTACTTCTATAACAAGTAATTATACTTAGGCTATTCCTCTGCATAACTCGATGCTTTACAAAACAAATAGATTGTCTGTGAGTCAGTGCGATGGATTGCGGTCGCTTCTATTATAGCCGCAATTTCATTAGAATGTTTGAATAGGGCTGGAATTCAATTGAGTTCTTGTTTCATTAATATAATAACATACGACAAAGTGCAATTGGCCAGGCAGCTGTTAGATTAATTTCTCAAACGGCTTACTTTTCAATTTATTAACAAAATAATAAACGGCAAGCTTAGATTGTCCCTCAATTGTACTTGGTAAAACAATATTTTGGACATCTTATTTTATTGTTTTTTACTCCGCAGACATTACTTTCAAGTAAATGAGAGCTATCGTAACGTTGATAATACGATAACATGTTAAGAGCAATATGATTTTACCTGGTAGAATAGAGGCCCAGTCGTATTTTTGCATAGACATAGACAGAAAGATTTATCACATCAAACTTCCATACAGCAAATAGGAAGTAACATGATGCCTGCTCCTGACTCCTGAAATTAGTTTTCATAAAGATAAAAGATAAAAGATGTGATTCAGTAAGTAAGTACACGTCAAAAATCTACCAGCGCTTCGCATCGCAAGAGACCACTGCTGAGAAGAAACGCCGCAAGAAACTCAACAGTCAGTCGTTTTTTAAATATTGCTTATGATTTTATACAATTATAAAACTTAACCTAGCAGTATTTAAAACAATGAATCTAACATTAAAATATATATCATGCGTATGGAGCAGGCAAATGTGTCAAAACTCAGTATCTTCAGAAGAACTCATAAAAAGTAATAAAAAAAAAAATTATACTTACCTATGACGGTGAAACACAACCACATAAAAAGTTTCGATACATTCTTCCCAGAAACCGTGTCCCCTAGACAATATACAATAATTTTAAAAATCTAGTCACCAACTGTTTGAGCTTTAGATGTTCGAGTTCAAACCTGTGATTTCGCATCTGAGACCCTAGACAAGGCGCATAACGCTAACGTAAACGATTTTCGAAAACAGACAAAGTGTATGGATTTGACAAATGCGCTCAACACAACCGCCCGGCAGCTAACGTCAATCCTATACTTCGATAACGACAACGTCTTCGCGCAGCGTCTGTGGGCCGATTTTTGACTTTCGAACACTCGAAAGTTTCACTCGAAAGTGAGCAAAATCTTCGAAACCGTTTTTTGAAATACGAGCGGTAAAATTGAAAACGAATGGTGTGGGCCATTCGTCTTTAAATTTTCTATCGCTCGAATTTCAAAAATACGGTTTCACAGATTTTGCTCACTTCCGAGTGAAACTTTCGAGCGCTCGAAAGTCTAAAATCAGCCCCCTGGTCTAAAGCCACATTTTGGGAGACGATTGGCATAAAATCTTATTGGGATACAAAGTTTTGATCACGATTGTCAAAAATTTAAAGTTAGAAATGAAATGACCGATAGGTACGCTTTGTTTTGTTACCGGCTCAGACAATACTATTGATAGCGATGTAATGAACTCAACTGGTGACTGGATTTAGTAAATCAAACAAGTATTAACTAACTTTTATATAAATAATCTATACACGTAATAACAAAAATAAAAGTTTCATTAAAACAAACTTAATAAGTCTCATTAATTTATGTTATGTCATTACCGCAATAGTTTGTTATATCGTATTAATGTAAACTTTTGGTGATTACTCGTGTTTAAATTCCAGATTTACGTGCCTTATACATTAAACATCAGGATCTAAGTGATAATTAGGCGATATTATGTCGTTAGTACAAACCTATAAATCTTAGTTTGAGACTAGGTCAATTAATGAGAGGACCTACTCCAAAATGTTTTGAATTTCTTCATTTCAAATACTAAAACGTAAAATTTTGGAATTTTAGAGCGTAACCTTCTTGGCTGGGCAGTAAAAAATCAAAATAATGCTGAATTTTCTTTTATACATTTGTCACAATAATTATGACTGTTCTGATCGAAAACTCAGTGATATCACTAAGATTGATCGAATTACATCGATCATGAATTTCCCCGAATTATTTTTTTGCATTAAAACATGATTATAAGTACCTCTAGTTATCCTCAATTTGGACCTGTCTGAAGTTGTCATATTCACCTTCTTTATAAAGAAAACTGCATTGAACTACAAAAATATTTTGGTTTTCTAAAGCTTAAAATTTGATGAAGCACAAAACCCGAAAGCGTAGATGCGAAATCCCTTTCATTTGGCACACGTTTATGAATAGAAACAGATGGAGCTAACGAAACTTAGATATTCGATTTTTAAAGTAGGACTCGATATTCGAGATCCTTCTGTACGCGTGACCTGCACAAAACGCACGAATTGTTTGCATAATGACTAGACCCAGACAAACCGTTAACCTTCGCGCGTTTCTCATTGCACAACATTAACATCCGTAAAGGATATTACTAAAATTTTGCTGAAAAGTTGGTTAGTGACGTCGCCACAGCTGAGCAAACTTTTGCACGTCGCTAAAGTTTGTGACGCAAGCGGCCAAGCCTCCGCGGCTAAAACGACCCAATATAATGACGACTCGCCACCCAGCCCGCCATTCAGTCGCAGACCGTCATACAAGCAACACGTAAGAGATCCGCTAGTGAAACTGATAATACATCTTGACTCGGAACTAGTGACGAAGTGATCTAATTATTCAGTGTATTTTATTGTTACTGAAAGTGAATAAAAAAACAATAATGGAGAAAGTATTGGTAGTTTTGGTGCTATGTGTGATTATGAAGGCAGCATGCAGACATCATCCGAAGTTCCCGAAGGCTTTGGAGGATTATGATGTGCCTTTACTTAAGAAAGGTAGGTTTGAATTGAATTCGGAAAATATTTTAAAATATGCCGGAGATTGGTTCAAATCCAATTACACTCAGTTTATTATAATATAAAGATTTCGTCACAGACGGTTCTGCTAAATTAAAAAAGTCATTCATAACTTAAACTTTAGAAAACTTTGAATGTTTGAGCAAGTTTTTATAAGAATGGTGTTAATTTTTTTTTTGCTTTGGCAGTGGCTTGCAGTGCTGACCTGAATAATGAGAGGAGTTCTTTGATTGAGGGAGCAAAGTGTGGGGCGCCGAAGGAGGTGTTCATTGTCCTGACGCCGAGGGCAGCTCACGAAGAGGTATATTTTTTTTTTCGAAGTTTAAACATTTTTATACTGTAACTATTTTAAACTTTTAGTGTTTTAGAAAGACTAGTTACAATTATTCGAGAAATGTAAGACAGTTCTTACTATATAATATATAATTATTGCATGCTTAAAAGTATGATCATAACGCAAACATACGTGATTAGGATTTAATTTATACACGCACGTGCTAATTAAGTAAGTTTGCCTTCGCCGGCCGGCATTTTATCGTCACCGACTGTCTTCAAAGATAACAAAGTACAATTCATCGTTGTAAGATTTCACAACATTACATATCCTAAACTTTACTCTGTGACGAAATGTTTCGTCAAAACGTGCGTGCTCAATTTCGTGAAGCGGACCAAAATGACGTTGCGAATTGCTTTCTCTAACAATTGACAAGTCAGTTAATATCAAAGATGGTACGTTCTAGCGTGTTTCACCATTTAAATTTAAGATGTGAGGTAGCCCACGCACATGCGCGGTTGCATCCGACTTGAAGCCTTTGCTGACGTTTGTGTCTTTCCCCAGATTCATCCGGGCGCGGTGTGGGTGAAGCGCTGCGTCGGACTCTGCGACCACGAAGGACCGGACTCCAAATGCGTAGCGTCGGAGATCAGCGTCAAGCACATACCTGTAAGTACCGACCGCACCTCGCGCCTGCTATCACCGCCTCAAATGCATCCTTGACACACTTGTTCTATTTCGAGCCGCGTTGTTAGCTGATCATTGTCTCTAACGATATATAATAGTTACATAACGAGCCCTATACTGTCTGTGAGTCAGCGCATCGGCGCGCGCGCCTATTGTGGCTGCGCTTTCATTAGAATGATTGAGTGGAGCTGGAACTAGTTTTTTGTTGTTGCAGATCAAGATCATCAATGTGAAGACGAACAAGGAGACGTGCTCGTCATACCCGGTGGAGGAGCACGTGGCGTGCCAGTGCTGCACCGGCTCGCCCGCGGACTGCGCCGCGCCGCGGGTGTTCAACCCCCGTAAGTGCACGTGCCAGTGCCCCAACACCGACGAGCGCCGCGCCTGCCTCGCTCAGGTTCGTAGACAAATGGATGTCAGCACTAACTAGTCGTGAGGCATGCACCCGACGCACCGAAACTCTCTTAACAAACGCTTTCGCACTTTCTTCGCATTTCTATGTTGTCTTGATGTTTGTTTGCATTCGAAAATGCGGCTAAATCGACGATAGCTCCGGTATCCGGACGTGAACTGTTCGCGACTTTTTTGATGTTTCGGGATAGCGTACGTGCTAACATCCATTGTCTACGATCAGCTTATCATATTATTATGTTTTCAAACGAATTTCAGATTTATCAATTTTGGTTTCCTTTTGTTACAGCGGAATTCGAGTATGAGGTGGAATCGGTCTAAATGCATATGCGAAGACAGGAGAAGATTGCAATATGCCAATGCGTAAAGCGCATAGAAGGTTCCAGAAATAATTGGACCGAAGGGGAAGCAGTCGGGAGAGCCGTCAGACTACGTGAATCTTAAGACTTGCTAAAGCGACCTTAGACTAGTATTGGAGACGACTGATTGAAGTGTCTTATAGCCTAGGTTTGAAGTTAGTCTAAACAGTATTATAGGATAAGTTATTTATTTTGTTAGGGTAGACAATTGGGGCCAAAAGGTGCTGTGAGCTCGTTTTTGTTCCGTGACCTTTGGATTGTACTTAATTTTTGAACGCAAATGGTCATTTTGAACACTTGAGTTAGTTTTAGGATGATTCGACTCTGTAGTAAATGGTGGAGTGTTTGAGCGAGTGGTAATGTTGAGACTTCTGGTTCAGTATTTGCTTTGTATACAAGCGTAAATGTGATTTGCGCAATTCCTAAATTGTGATATCTATAGTTATTCCGTCGTCCTTATTTAGATTTAAGATTTTTATTCTAAGTATTTGTAAGCCTATTTATTTTAAAGTATTTGGTCTAGTCAATGGACTTATTTATTGTATTTAATTAATTAGTTATTTATTAGGATATCAGGGAATGTCTCGATTTTTGAAATCAGCTCTCTTTTGTGTATTTAATCTAATTTAATCGTGAACGTGTTTAGGCCTAGTCCAGTTAGTGCCAAAGGCATGGAATCTCACTGGTTTCATTACTTATTTAGTTAATTTATATGTGAAGTAAGCTTCCAGAGCTTTAAGTGATCGAATCACGTTAATAGTTAAGTAGCTGAAATTTTGTACTTAAGATAATAAATGATCAATGATTTTTGTACTTACATTTACCTGAGCTTATTCTTCAATATCCCCTATTTAAAAAAATACTCCTGGAAGAACGATCTTCGTAGGAATAGAAACGCCTGAATAGATCTTTCTTTTAAATTTAATTTGTCTTATCCAACTAATAATATAATTACCGTTTGAATGAGAACAAAAACAAATATTCTAACGAAAGTAACACGAAGGACGATAAGACATCACCATAGTAAGCCGGTGTCTGCCCACAAGGGCTCTATTCTACCCGGTAAAACTATATTGCTTGTCATAATTCATCGTATTGTCAACGTAATTGTGACATCATCGTATGACTCTAATTTACCATACAGTAATGGTTGCCAAATTTATAACAATACAATTACATGTCAAAGGCAATTATGGTTATTACCGAGTTGTATACAGCCCAGAAAATGTTTTCTTCTAGTCGCTGCCAGTAGCCAAGTAGCCCTAGCCAAGATGCAAACTCTGCTAACGTTTCTATTTTCTATGGACTCGAAATGTATGGAGTTGACATAAGCAGTTGACGTGATCTGTTATCAACTTACGTCACTCTACATATTATCGATTTTCTATAATTGCTAACATAGCGTTACGCGTTTGGCTTGACTCCCCGTAGGCCTAGCCAAGATGCAAACGCTGCTAGTTGCCATTTTCTATCGACTCGAAATGTATGCAGTTGACATAAGCGGTTGACGTGAACTGTTATCAACTTACGTCAATCTACATATTGTCGATTTTCTACAATCGCTAACATAGCGTTATGCTTTAGGCTTCCTATAGGCATAGCCAAGATGCAAACGCTTCTAACGTTTTCATTTTCTATTAACTCGAAATGACGAGTTGACATAAGCGGTTGACGTGAGATTTCGTCAATCCCATATCTTTTTGTAGATTTTCGAAAATGTCTAACTTTATGCATGACTAGGGCCTCTTGACAAATTCATACGATTGTCTAGTTTAAAGATGTCGTCACTCAACTTAGTTAATATTGCTATTTAGCGGGGGCCTGTTTCACGAAAACTTGTAACTTGTACTACTAGCAGAAATCTCTACTCAATAATATGTATTAAAAAAGAGATTTCCACTTGTACTTAATACAAGTTAGTTACAACCTTTTGAGATACAGGCCCCAGCTCATCCTAAGCCTTTCACATTCGTCTGTACGCGTTTTCTAGTCTAGGCTTATGTGCTTGACGGCTATTAATCCTATTGCCCACATATGACTCACTTTATCTTGATAATTCTTTGGGATATATCAGTTTCTCCGGTTGGTTTAGATTTAAGAGGTAGCTACAAAATATCACGTAAGGTCTGGTGCCCTATTAGCCAAGATGCGATCGCTACTAGCGTTTTTTTTTTCTATCGCTTAAAATGTATAGGAGCCATGTAGATGACATTCTCGTGCGTTACGATAAACCACTTGGTTAACTGTAATCCTATACATTTCGGGCGATAGAAAAGAAAAACGTTAGTAGTGTTTGCATCCTGGCTACGGCACCAGGGAGAGTAAGGGAACTACTCGGAAATTGAAACACTAGTTTTTAAATCAAAAACTATTATAGACTGCAGGTTTAAAATAAATATCTACCGATCTAACTAAACAAAAAGCAAGCTTTAAAAACACCCAACTGCTGTTTGAATAATGTCGTCAACATAATGTTAGTTATCATGGTAGTGAACATTTTTCGGCAGACTTTTTTATTTTTTAAAGTTAGCAAACGAGTACACAGGAGCTCAAAACTTTGTAGTCTCTTAGGATTGCAGTCTCAAGAATGTTCTTGGGACTGCAATCCTAAGACACAATCGCATTGCAGACCCTGAGGACTAAGATGGAATGCCTCTATGCTAGAAATTCACTGGTTGTCTTATCCCCACACGAGATGATGATGATTCAATTCTATCTTTCCTAGACAATTTTTCCAGAATAATTATTTAGCCGGAGAATACCAACAATTAACACTAACAATCTAATCGGAAATAGAACATTATTGTTCCACCTTGATCTCAGATATCATAAATCATGAATGTTTACATTATTTATTAATCGGTGACATTTTCTTGCAATATGATGTAACGGTTCCGATGAATCCTTATCTAGATCCCTTCTCAGAAGAATTTTCCGAGAAGAATTTTCCTCAAACTAGGTAATGTTACTAGGAGCAAGTGAGTCTACGGAGAAAGTGCGAAAAAACATCAATGTCAATGTGACCCTGAAATCGTCAATTAGTTTGAAAAATTAAGTACCAATTTCACCATACGATGTTAAATTTAATCAATGTTAATGGACTGTTAGTTCATACATTTTGACAGCTGTTAACGCCCTAATCGTCTGTTAAGTGAGTAACATCGTATGGTGAAATTGGTACTAAGGCCTTGTTTACCGAACATTCTCGTCATGTCGTTATGTCTACACCTTGCCAAAATAACAAGGAGTGAAAGCCCCTACCTGAAGAAAAAAAAAGGCCTTGTTTAACAATCGACGAGTAAATTTATCTGCCATTTAAAGTTGGCTCTCTCCTTCTCTATTTTCAAGTGTAAGAAAGAAAAAGGGCTAAATTTATCTGTCAAATATGCTTTACTTGTCGATTGTGAAACAGGCGGTAAATGAAGGTATTCGGGATGAGGGTGGATTGTCGAGTTACCAACCAGTGACCTTGAGTTACCCTGCATACTCGTAGGTATATAAGGCATTATGTGCCTACCACTTTGGACGAGGTGCGTCGTCGACGAAGACACCTGCAACCAAAGTGAAAAAAAAACTGTTCAATAAATTCTTCTAACGTTGTCTAGAACTGCTGGAAGAGATCTCTAATCAGTGATAAGACCGCCTGTTATTAACTGTATTGTTTTTAATGGTGCGGTTTCTCTATAATACTTTTGTTTGGTGTACAAAAAGAGTTTTGTATTGTATTGAATCATATCTACACCTACTAATACGAGAGTAGGTAAGTAGGTTTCATATCTCAAACCCGGAAAGTGCATGGAGTTTCCCACGGTGACGTAAATGCTATTTATGTCAAAGTTGAGAGGTAAACCGAAAAGGCACAAGTTACAGTCTCAGTACCCTTACCATAAGTTACAATTAGTGATGGGTCGTTACCAGAAATATTCCCAAGGCGGGAATATGTGGAGAAGGACCGCTCTTATGCTGCAGAATTAGTCAGGGCGGTCAATATTTTAACAGCTATTTTTACTAGTGCTATCTAACTTTATTAACCATCACCACAAATAAAACGTGCTCTTTAAGTCGTGTTAAGGGCGAAACTAAGTCCTTTGTACTATTTCAGGTAAGAAGTTTGCGTAAAAGAGAACAAAGATTTTATGTGTAAAAGAGAAAGGAATATATCTATGCATATTGCTTATTGAACTAACCATATAATCATTACAACTCATATAAATCACCGGTTTAGTATTTTCCCATCTTTTGGGAATATTACTGGTAACATTAGAATCTTACTGGTAATATTCCCAAATGGAAATATTACGGCGGCCCATCACTAGTTACAATTACCCTACTCGTCACCGAGCCGAATGCTCTGTCCCTCGCGCTCTATACAATACTGTGAGGGAGATAGCATTCGACTCGTTAGCGAGTACGGTAATTATAACCCATGGTAAGGGTACTTACTGGGTAATGACGTGTGTCGGACCGGACCGACGGACGCGGGGAATCCCCGACGAGTTGCGCTTTTTGTAACTGACTTCATGCACAATTAAGTGATACGGCGTGGAAAAAAAATCGAGGCCAGGTATTTGATTCTCTTGTACAACCTACTTTTCTACTAGTACATCAATGAATTATTAACCGGTGTGCCTAAATCGTCCTCTGAGAGGGCTCAATCCCTTAATATCCGAATTTCAAAATACCAGATTGCTCACGTTTATAGATTCCTAAAACACCAGAGGGCCCTGCAAAGATGCATTACGCTAACTAACGTTTCTATTCGATTCGTTTTTAAACCAATCGCGTCACTGGGAGATGACGTGATACGAAAAGTCACGTGGTCTACCAGTGACGCGATTGGTTTAAAAACGAATCGAATAGAAACGTTAGTTAGCGAAGTGCATCTTTGCAGGGCCCTCTGATTCGAAGTAAGTATTGTCAACAACTAAGTGCGGTTATAGTTCAGAAAATCTGTATGAATTAGGTAAGGGTACCTAGACTTACCTTTGCAAAAGGTCGGGTATCGGCCTGTGTCGGATATGTTCTACAAGTAGAGGATTGAAAATGCAAGTATTTGACCTTGGGGTGCTGCCGCGGGCTCTGCTATTCCCGAAACACGACGGAAATTGCCGTTATTTCGGTTTTGTAATAAATAAATTCTTATTAATGTTAGTAGATAAGTTCATCTTAAAATTTGGGTTGTACACTAAAGTTTTATTATAAAAATACAAGACTACGATACCGAACCTATTCCATGTACCTCTATAATTTTATTGAACTGTTATTTTTACATTTTGATTTGGACTCGGGTTTCGGCGACGGGCAGCTCGGCCAAAGCGGTACTCTCGATCTGATGTTTCTATGAGCGAGCTGGGCAACCATAATTACGCTGGTTATTACATATTTCATCGGCGAATTGTATAGTGAGTTGTTTAGGAAAATTCTGGGATCCTAGTGAAAAAGGGTATAAGTCTCTTGAAGAACAATTGAAAAAGGGTTTAAGTCTAGAATACTCCGTCTATCTATATACTCTTTTTTAAAGGGGTAATCGACGGGCGAGTAAGTACGCCTTACTTGGGCATGTTCACGAAAAAGTGTACCCAATTAAGGACTTAAATTTAGGAACTTTAGCTTTGTCAGTTTTGGCGGCCGTCAATGTGTAGCTAATTTTCGTCACCCGTCAGCCCTTAATTGGGTACACTTTTTCGTAAAAATGCCCAAGTTCGGTATAAGTACGGCATACTTACTCGCCCGTCGATCACCCCTTTTATTAAGAGTTAAGTTGACTTATGACCTTTTTCACTAGGTCTCCAGAATTACACCCCAGCTTAGTTTACAATTGTTTTTTTTATATTGCAATAAACTTTTTAAATATGAATTTGTATTTGACACTCTAAAAACTACACGGTCCCGTCATAATTGTCATTTCATTACCCATTAGGCTAACCTAATGGGTAAATGACCCTACCTACAAAGCCAGCGGTCCCGGGATTGATCCCCAGTAAGGGAAAATATTTGTGTAATCACTACATCTGTATTTTGTAGTCTAGTACCCAAAGTTCAAGCTTAGAATTATAAAGTTAGACCCTGTAATTGTCCAGAAATCTTCAATAGGCAAACCACACTGAAAATAAAATCGAATGAGCTTAAAATGAATACGGTGAGCGGCGACCTTCGTAATGAATTGATAAAAAGTGATTTAGGTTAAGTGAGGTCTCCTTCTATTGTTCAATTAGTTTTTGCTAATCGCGGGATTAACCCGTCATATTGCGAGTCATGACCACGTAGATAGTGGGTCAAAGTTTAAACTTAGTAAAAAAACAAAAACCCGCCTTCAAAAAGCAAAAAATAACTTCTTTAAAATGGTAGGTAAATAGGTCAGTCCAACTGAAGTCTGCTTTTGGTTAAAATATTGTTGGACGCCGACTTCAGTTGGACTGACCTATTTACCTACCATTTTAAAGAAGTTATTTTTTGCTTTTTGAAGGCGGGTTTTTGTTTTTTTAAACATTTATTTTATTTTATACTTTTTAGTGATCCTATTTATGCTGTTACGTAGCTCCACTTCTAAATATTAATAAGAAACTATAGAACATTTCAAGCTCGCCGCAGACAACGCCGCGGGAATGTCATAGTCATATTTAAACCTAAATGTGCTTCGTCATAGTCGCTCAACTTCCTTTATCGAAATATCTTATCGCCACCCTTGAAATAGGTACCGTTAAGGAGTTCCGGTGGCCATCTGTGGTCTTCATCATCAGTTCCACTTCACCATTATAGTACTTTTCAAAAGCAAATGCATGAGATACAGTGAAAAATACCAAAATCGCTATAGGTGTGCCTATAATATTTGAGGAGTTCTCTTGATTTCTCCATGATCCCATCATCAGATCCTGACGTGGTGACAATGGAACCAACTAGAAAGTATACCCATTCGAAGAACGAAAAAAAATTTCGAATCGGTCCAGTGGTCTTCGAGTAATCGGGGAACATACATAAAAAAAAAACGACGAATTTAGAACCTCGTCCTTTTTTTGAAGTCGGTTAAAAAGCAACGCAATTGAGGGTCTGACTTGCGTATCGAGGTTTCCGTACCACAATAAGAATGGCAATTAAGTAGATTAAGTCGTTTCTTAGTGACGATATGATTGTTTCCTTTTTCGTCGTATTCCTGATTCGACATATTCTTTTGACATGTTAGTTACAATTATCATACCTACTGTTTAAACTCGGCCGCCATTACTGTCAAATAAATAAGAGCTATCGTAAAGTTGACAATACGACAACGTTATCGAAAGCAATATAGAATAAAGTTCCTGATTGGGTTTGGGTTCGGAACCATAAATAAAATGAACCTTTACTAAGGGTGTCTCACCTATGAGTTTTTTTTGCAATCATGATAATTATTAACATACACTTTATTTCATGATTCATTGCTTCAAATGCTCAGAATAATAATAGATATCTTGAACACAGTTCATTGTAACAGATATAAATGAGTCATGGTTACTTGCATCTATCATGTTTTTTACATTATATTAACTGCGATTATTACAATTGATACCCAATCATCATCATCATCAACAGCCGCAAGACGTCTACTGCTGGACAAAGGCTTTCCCCAAGGTTTTCCACAAAGATCGGTACCCAATATTTCAACGTAATTACGTCAGATGGGAGAGATTCTCAGACTAACCAAAGATATCCACATAGCCTAGATAATTGAAACCCGCAAGTGGCAGTATGGCCGTTAAGCGGTAAGGTTCTAGAGAAGCGACGGCGTACTGAAAAGCGGAGAGTTGGTAAGCAATTTATAAGTGGATGGGGAAGATCGCGGGAAACCGATGGATGGGAGTACCTTACACCATTCACCGTGGAGATACTCGGGGAAAGTGTGATTATTATTTAATCGAAACGCCTCTCAACGAACGTATCATTATATACGCAGTTTGAATCGAGTTTCTTCTACTCTGCAATGATGGTCTTGTCCAAAGCACTAGTAGTTTCACACCTCGTTACCGATGTCTAAAAGATCCCTCATTTGGCCAATTAACTTAATAAATATTTTGAATTTTAAATTTTGCAGAATTTTTATTTCATTAAAGGTATTTTTTTTTGTAGTCATAATGTAACTGAACTTAACTTGCGTAATTCATGCTTAAAATATTCTGAAAACATCGTTGTTTAAGCAGAAAATAGTGTTTGATACAATGAATTTCTATGAAACAATACAATTGATGAAGCGAAATAGGATAAAATTATGGGTTACCTCGGGGAAGACCGATGTTCAGCAGTAGACTTATATCGCATGAAATGATGATGATGATGATGATGATGATGATGATGATGATGATGATGATGATGATGATGATGATGATGATGATGAGGTGCGCCGTAATCTCAAAATAAGAGACAGAGATGGCATTAAGGCTTCTATTCTAGCCTTCAAAAGAGTTGCATCACACACGACACGCTGCCGTATAAATCTTTGATAACGATCTCAATAGTGGGAAGAAGGAAATAATTATCATTATTTATTTATTTATTTAAACTTGAATACACAATACACAAATTAGGTACAAATTAATGCCTTAACGCATTCTCTACCAATCTTTTTTCCATTGCGATGTTTTTTTTTCTTCATGTTTGTGCCCGTTGAAGTCCTTTCGTTGCAAATCTTAAAGGTCGAACTTTCAAAGACAAAAACACCAATTTATATTAAATAGATAGAGTTAACCTGGAAATGGATTTTGAATAAATACTCTCCAAAGAAAAGAACTGATCGGAGCCATCCTTGAGGCCATGTCCAATAATGTGCTCCCTTTTATTGATGTGTAACTTCTTTCAAACACGTTTCAACCACGTGTTGCATGGAACTGTTTTTTCCAAACGCGGAAAGCCCACCAGTGGCCTTGGTCAACACGTGAATTGTAAAGAGCCGTGTCGTAACCGTGATGAAACTGATAAAAACGTGCTAACAGCTCCGTCATCGCATCGTGTCGTCATCGTCCAGAACGAAGAGTAGACTTCATATTTGCATACTTATCAATTTTATACTGTGTTACGAGTACAAAGTCAAAATAAGGCGTTATTCATAAGTATTTTAAGGGCCGCATTAATAAACTTATCTTGGTTGAGATGCCAATCACAAGACACGTTAAAAATGACAGCTTTCTATGGTTGACGTTTACTTTGACGTCTCTCGAGATGGGCATCTCAGTCAAGACGAGTTTATTAATACGGCCATAAATGTCACGGGCCTCTGAGCCCACTTATACCATCAGAGGCTGTATCCTACTTGGTAAAGCCATATCGCTTTTGGCATGTTATCGTATTGTTATTAACTCTGTTGCGATTTCTGTCAAGTACGAGTAAATAACGGTTACCTATCTTAAGTTCCAAAAACATTTGGCGGCTGTATCGTTTTTCTGAAATGTTCATTTGTTCGAAAACAATTTTTCTCTGAAACCATTTAACTTTACAGGTTCTGTATGTATATCTCTTTGAATATTTTGAAAAGTAAGTGGGTTCAGAAAAAAATAATTTTCGGACAAATGAAAACGAACAAAACAGCAGACAAAAGTTTTCGAAACATCGATACGTTACCACTCCGATGGCCTGTGTTTGGTGCTAACGTGTCTTTTCCATGTACCTAATTGAAAACTATTTCTAATACGTTTCCAAATTTTAATATTATTTTTGACGGTAAAAAATTGGGTAATAAGCACAAATATTATCTAAGTATTTCTTATACGCATGGCGCAGTAGTTTTTCATAATCATACCCAAAAAATACCTCTCAGCCACGCCATCCAAAAAATCTCTATGTAAAACAGCTATGACTTACACTTAAGGACACACACAGACAAACAGTAGCCAAACCCAATAAAAAATACTGTTACGTACGTGAAGAGTTACCGATAATTCTGGTTCTGAAAACTCCTAATTTATTTGAGGTTATTAAGGAAAGAGACCGAAACCATTTTTCAGAAGCTTGAAAATAACAATAACTTAGGCGAAATTCGATAATCTATGTTGTAGAGCAAAATGATTTTGTAATACGTACAGTCACGACATTAAATTTGGTACCCATCTTAAGCCCAAAGTCAATCTGACATTCTACAACAATAAGGTTGAGTTTCCTAAAAGATACAAATGAATTGACATCTCTAATGACGTTGACGACTTCAAGCATATTTTTCTTGACATGGGTCCCAAATTAACGTTTACAATTAAAAAAAGACACCTTTATCCATCGACATAACAATACAACTCGTATAGTAAATATACTACACTTGTACACTTGGCTTACACTCAGTCATAGTTTTTACTATATCTCAGGCTATCATCTCTCTGCCAGAGCCGGATGACTCAAACACTACAAAAGATTCACGATGGGTTTATTACAGTATACACGCGGATTCCTGAGTTATGACCAAGATGGTGCAGTGCAGTCTTGACGTTGAGGCTGTGACGGAAATAGACGTCACTGTTGACTAGTTCAACAATACATTGTATACCGTATGTCGTAAGTTTGTCTTAATTTGGAGATTGTGGGGAGTGTCATGAACTGTAAAAACCTGCTAAGTTCCAGCGAGGGTGGAGGAAGGAGGTATGGGAGTCATGTATCTCTCTCTTTTATCGTCTGGACGTTGGATTGATCAGCTCATATACGGCTTCATTGTTAATATTCAATTACGTAGAACTCTGTACATAGTGACGGCCTCTGCAACGTGCTTCAAGCTACAAGCGAACTGCCCACCCATCTCATGACGTCATGAAGGAGACCGCGCGATCCCGAATGCAGTTGCGAGGAATTACATGCACAAGTACCACCGGACTCCTTTCTGAACACTAGGTGTGTAGAGGTGGTGCACTTTATACATACAGCCTTCTTAATTTAAGTAGTGGGTACACGAGGAAAAAGGGAGGAAATTAAAATCTGTGTATAATTATTGTATACTTAAGACAGGTTTCTAACCAAGGTACGGTGCATCGGTAATGACACATTTTGTATACTAATAACTCAGGCACACGTGCAGTAAGCAATGTCAATCTTTTGCAATGGTGAGTAAGTGAATACTTTACGTTATAATAGAATTGGCCTGTGAATTGGTTGCCTGTTAAAATGTGTCCGCAATAACTTTTGTTTGAAATTTTATTATTGTTATAGTCCCGTCCCGGGCACTATAATTTTCCTTTTTGTTATTTTATAGTTCGGAGTGTCGTTTAGTTCACAATTTATTGACAGTTTACAATTTCGCGGGATAGGTTATGAACTACCAGTGTTCTCAATCATACGGTGACATGTATGTATGTATTTGTATAATGTATGTAAACATTGTACTAAAACAATTATAGGTGAAAAACTTAAGTAAAGCTCCTCTTGCATGTAGTAGTAACACATATGTATAGACCGTTTGACATTCTATATTTGAAATTTGACGTAAATTCCATATAAGTTTTGTACAAAACTACATGCCAGAGGAACTTTACTTAAGTTTAGCACCTATACATTACACGAATATTAAAATTACAGAAATAAAAGTACTTAGTACCTGTCACTAATGTACACTGGTAAACATCTTAGCCTGTTTGTGCAAAATGTGGTTACGTAATTAACATAATTAACATTAAAGTTCTTGGCAATTATATTCTTATTAATTATAATTTTGAATGCAAATTCAAAATTATAATTTGGTGAACTGGAACTGATGATGAAGACCACAGATGGCCACCGGAACTCCTCAACCTCTATTAAGAAAGTTGAGCGACTATGACGAAGCACATTTAATTTTTAATGCTAATATACATAGGTACTATAACTTTCCCGCGGCGTTGCTTGCGGCAAGCTTGAAATGTGAAATAGTTTCTTATTGATTGAGAAGTGGGACTACGACATTATGATTACTAATAAGTACAACATAAAATAAATGTTTCAAAAAACTATGCGTTTTTAAAGGCGGTTTTATGTGTTTTAAAACATTTATAGGGACTTCACTCACATAGCAACCGGTTTCCACGCAATGTTTTCCTTCCCCTAAAAGAATAGTTATATTTTTTCCGCTAATCTGACACGGGTCATTGGCATGCATGAGTGCCATTGATACGATCGTTTTTCCCACTGACCCGCATGCGCGTGCGCCTGCGTCACAAATAAAAAAAACCAGCCAAGTGCGAGTCGGACACAAAGGGTTCAATACCAATCTCGTTTATTTTATAACTTATTTTATTTTTACTAATATTGTGGTTATTTGAAAATTGTATGTGTCTTCCTTTTACGGTTCAAGAGATAGAGGTACATAGATTGATAAGGTCAATCGTCAAGAATATCACGTTTATTGTATGGGGCCTTCAATTTTTTATTTTATATCTTATTTTTATTATTTGATGCTATAGTCACTTCGTGAAAATTTCATATTCAGCCCAGTCCCACTTCAACTTTACCGCTTTCTGAGCAACGTCAACTATTTGAGCCATGGAGCGCAAGGCGGCGTTTCAGATACGATACGTTACCTTGACACCTAAAATGCTGCGCTGCATAGCTCGTTGGCAAACTCCTAGCCTAAATTTTACTTTTACTTTGTAAACATATCAAAGACTAGGTCTGAGCGCCGTACATTAAAGGAAAATGATTCCTTGACCACTTTGGACTATGTCAAAGTGACGTTATCAATCAGAACGTAAGAGACTTCTTATGATTTTTATTTACAGTGTCACTTTGACAGAGTCCAAAGTGGTCTAGAAATCACTTTCCTTGACTGTACTTTCTCTTCAGAAAAAGAAGGAAGGAAGGTTCCCCGTCATCAAGTGTTTCATGGACCAATAACTTTTTTCAATAATTATCAAAAGGTAATACAAGTCAATTAATATTAGATTATTAAATTTAAAATGTGACGTATTTGCTGTCATAAGATGCCCTTCGGTTATCGACTTTTTTGTTTTTTGTTCATGATATATATCAGTGATTATGATAATAATTATGATTAAATCTACCAACAAAAATGTTGCATGCATATTTTAAACAATCGTAATTTATTTTAACGTTAAAGAGCCTAAAGTGCATGATAGCGGTTTACAGTATACCTGAATGACTTGCATTTTTTCAGAGAAAAAGTTATTTTCGGACAGGGTACTTACTTGACATTCTAAATAGAAAATGTCACGTATACCTTATTGCTACAACAAAACATCATCCAGATCCTAATTGACAATTTTTCGTCGTGCCGTTGGTTGCTTTACCATCTCAGACCATCTTCTATTTTTATATCTGTTGACTTTAAAAATAAATATGTTTTCATTTCATTTTTTTATCACGAGGCGAGTAGCCTAGTTGGTGGTAATCCTGTATTACGAAGCTAGCGCTCCCGAATTCAGAAAATAGTGGTGCGAAGTATTCTATCCTGATTCTTATACGTTTTCTGTGTATTTAATGTATTAGTCTATGCAATATGTATATTTATTGTTGTCTAGTACCCCGTAGTACAAGTCTAGGAACTTTGTTTAGCACTAGGTCAATTTGCATATCATTGTCAAATTATTTATTCAGGTATTTCCTTATTATAGCATTGTCAACTTGTCTATTCCTAAATCAAAGTGTCTCGCTCAAACTGTATTTTTTCACGACGCCGTTTCAAAAACGGAATTTAAAATAAATATCCTTGTCCTAAAATCCCCACATCCTACATACTTAGTACTTCAACTGACGTGCAACAGTATGTGCTTTCCATTCGACATAAGATAACGTTGACCTTTTTGCACGAGATCCGTAAGAATACCATTCCCAGCATTATATCCTGTTGAAACGTTGTGCCGTCACAGCTGTGAGCTGTTTCTCGTCACTGTTGAGCCTGACGTAACCGAACGAGCCTCCGCGGCTGACTCAGGCCTTATAACGAGTATTCGCCGCCCAGCCCGTTATTCAGCCGGAGACCGGCCGACTAGCCACACGTATAGAGACAAGGATAAAACATTGTGAACCATCAAATTAGTGAAAGTGGTGTAAAAATGAAAAAAGCTATAGTGTTTTTGGTGTTGTGCGCGATTGTGAAGGGTGGATGTAAACATCATCCAAAGTTTCCGAGGATGCCTAAATGTAATTTTTTTTAATTACTCTTCTTTCTTTACATAGTTTAAAATAAAGTCTCTTTCCGCGTCTGTATGTCTAACCGCGAACTTCTACGCTACGCAATGGATTTTAATACGGTTTTCATCATCAGATAAATTTTCACGGAAGGTTTTTGTGTATAATAAATTCTGGTTTATGTACGGGTGTTACAGAAAACTCACATAAACGGACGCGAAGCGAAGGCGGGTTGCTAGTCTTTAATAAAAAAAGTTTGTCAGTTGTGTTAATTCTTTAGACAAGGCACAAAGATTTTAATCCCGGATTGACATATAAGTGACCCATCCCGGAAAATTTGATAGTTCTCAAGTATGATAGTTTTCAAAAACCATAAACAAATTCTACCGTCGCCGAGTAATTAATGATATCGGAATTGAAGATAATTGCTTTTTAAGGGTTTGTGGATTGGTGTTTATGTGGTCGTTTTCGTTGACAGTGGCTTGCAGTGATTCCCAACACAACGAGAGGAGTGCGTTGATCGAGGGCGCGCGCTGCGGCCCGCCGAAGGAGGTGTTCGTTGTTCTTCCACCCAGGACCAGTTACGAAGAGGTTATTTATTTATATTTATTTTAATACACGCGATACCTTCATTTATATACCATTCTATTATAACTAATAAATGACCATTTACGTACATTTTAATAGCGTGTCTATACTTGTCTTTATGTAACTTTTTTCTGCATTGCTTACACATTTTTTTTACGGATTGTAATTTTAAAGATAGGCTGTGGATACTTTATTGGAATTTTAGCATTTGCAATATTTTGAAATGCTGTTAAAATAAATGTAAAAGTTTAGAAAAAACCGATTTTTTGAAAATCGAAAATCCAAAAATTTGGCAAATTCTTTTTTTTAAGTTCGTGATTGGTTGTGTTGTAACGTTGCTTCGCTTGCGATTTCTTTTCTACTTTCAAGCACTCTCTTCTTAAAGAATCGACTCGCAGCTGTTTACCAATAAGCATCTTATCATCCTTTTTAATTTATAGCAAAAGCCAAAAAGTAAAGACTAACATTGCACAAAAATCCCATAGGGTCAAATTGTATCCAACAGAAACTCACCAACAACTGTCAATAAAACTCTTTGGGTACACTACATAATTCCGAAGGGACATAATTCCGAATTTATCAAAATTCCGAATTTTCATAATTCCAAACGCAATTTTTTGATAGAAGACTTAACTTTTTGCCATCGCTTATAAATCAAACCTAACCTAACCTACGTATGACAATTAAATTATGCATTTAATCTAAAATAGCTCCAGCGTAACATAGCTTTCGGAAAAATGAAAATTAGGACAAATGAATATTCGGAAAAAAGTAATTCGGAATTTTAAGGTGTTCCCAAAATCTTTGTATGTGAGCCACGGAGCCATTTATGGGCATAGATCTTAAAGCCTTCGCTAACGTGCGCTTGTTTCCAGATTCATCCGGGCGCGGTGTGGGTGAAGCGCTGCGTCGGGCTCTGCGCCCACGAGGGCCCGGACTCCAGATGCGTGGCACGGGAGACCTCCATCAAGCACGTACCTGTAAGTACCTACTACCATCACTGACTCAAGTGCATCCTTGATACACTATTTTGAACTGTGGTTAACTGATCATTGTTTCTAATGATCATCGTTACATAACAAGCCCTATACTGTCTGTGAGTCCACGCATAGTTTAAGCAAATTCAAAATTCAGATTTTTTATTTAGTAAATAGGCCACATGAGGGCTCTTTTATACGTCAGTAATATGGAGTGAATCTACTAGCGATTCGGACAAGACCATCATTGCGGAGAAGAAGCGCCAATGCATTAAAACTAACACAAATGAAATCATTACAAATGTAAATTAAACGTTAAATTAAAAACATGACGAGGCCACGTCACGTCTCTACTTAACACTTCTGTTCAGTATATTTCTGCAACAATAATTAGTATAACTGACTGGAAAACAGGTCCTTGTAAGCATGAACAGACCAGGCCCGACAAGCAGCACGAGTATGACGTGTATCTCAACCAGCATAGCAGAAACTCAGTTGATCATTGTTTCAGGTAAAAATCATCAACGTACGGACGAACAAGGAGACGTGCTCGTCGTACCCAGTGGAGGAGCACGTGTCGTGCCACTGCTGTACTATCTCACCAGAGGACTGCGCCGCGCCGCGGGTGTTCAACTCCCGTAAGTGCTCGTGCCAGTGCCCTAACGCTGACGAGCGCCGCGCCTGCCTCGCTCAGGTTTGTGGACGACCAACGTAAATATTAACTAGCTATGACGCTGTGATGCACCGAAACTCTCAACAACTCTTAACATATGCTTCCGCACATCCTTTGCATTCCTATATTGCCTTGATGTTTTTGTGCATTGTCGAAAATGTGACTAACTCGACAATAGCTCCGTTATCCGGCCGTGGACTGCTCGCGCCATTTTTGGTGTTTCGGGGCCGAGTGTAAGACCATGTTTACTTGACGCGTACTTGCGCACGCGTATGTGCTACATGCGCGTCGGTACTTCTATGATTCAAACTCTACAGTATTTGTCGTCTACAAGACCGCTAGTGACCACGCGGACCAAGTATCAAGGATGCCTAGCCAAGATTAAACCCTTCTAACGTAAAGTATGGAGTTGCAGTAACTGGTCGACGAGATCTGTCATCAGCTTAGCGTCAATCCTATACATTTAGTCGATTTTCTAAAATCTTGACCAAGCCTCAAGATTATGAAAACGTTTCTTCTGCGCGTCACTGTGTGTGGTCTTTTGAACTTAGCCTGGACACATGCAATGTCGGCGTTAATTTTTTTCAAATACTTTTAAGCTCTATCATTTCAGATGTGTAAATTTTTGTTTTCTTTTGTTACAGCGGGGTTCGGGTATGAAGTGGAATCGCTCTAGATGTATCTGCGAAGCGAGGAGGAGGTTCCCGAACACAGATGGTGCCAGAAACGTTTAGAGCATGGACTCAGTTAGTAGCACAGTTCGTTGAGAATCTAAAGACTTGCGAAAGTGACCTTAGAGTATTATTAAAGTGGACTGATTTAAGTGTCTTATAGTTTAAGAACTAGTTAATACGTTTTGGCACCGCGGTCGAGATAACTGGTCCGAGAAATTTGTAGCTCAATCCATAGTGTCTGTTCCGTAGTAAATCATCTTTATGAGCGGTTGTGCACTATTGTTTTCAATCCACTGCGGCACGCGCTGCTATTTAAAGATAATATTTACGTACGGTTTCGTCAATGTACGCTAAATTAAGAAGTTAATCCACGCCGTCGTGGATTAAAGTCAATATAAATCTGGTCTGGTGTTTTACATTAAAAATCGAAGTTTGTTTAGTTTATGTCTATATTTTTCAAAATTCATTCAATGACGAATGAAAGGAATTGTGTACACACAGTTTAAAGTTTTAATGATGAGTAATTATTTAAGATCGCCATCGACGTTAAATATTCTCGGAGCCTGTTTTCTTGGATTCAGGTTGAATTCAATGCGAAAAGGTAACAGTATTATAGATATAGTGTGTCTTCTATGACTTCAATTGGGACCAAAGGGTGATGCAAACTTGTTTTTGTTAGTGTTAATATGAATATGTGATGATAATTCGGAATCATGAGTTTACTCTAAGGGAATATTCGGCGAACTCTGGCCAAATTATTGTTGAATGGCGACCGCATGGAAAACCTAGCATGGTGAAGGTTGCAGGATTATTGCAATGTTCTTTGGAGAGGCTTTCGTCCAGGATACGATGTTTATGAGTCATAGTAATGAGCTCGTCTTGTCTGGGATACCCTTCAAGACAAGAAGCTGTAGTTTTCGATGATGAGTTGACGTTTACTTTGACATATCTTAAGGCCCACCATACTGCAAACAGGGTGTTTTTTGTAGGTGGGAATTTGAATTTACCATCAAGGCAATAAAGTTCAATTACTTTTGTTCGATAAATCCATTTTCAGTTTATGAACATAGGAAAATATACCTTAGTCTTATTGCAACACAGTTCAAATTAATTTGCCTTGATAATGTACATTGCACACTGGGTCTTACGAGTTTAAGACGGGCATCCCAGTCAAGATCAGTTTGTTAATAGACTATATACGTTCATGATTGAATGGTTGTTTTGCTAGTGTGAGTGTGCGAGTGAGTAGTAACTTCGTCCGTTCGTCCTGTTTACTATTACATAGTATTAAATGCGTCGATGATTGCGCAATTCCTAAATTGTGATATTTGTACTTATCTCAGTCCGTATAATTTTAGGCTTATATTTATTCATCTAGACTTAGTGATAAGTATTTGATCTAGTCAATGGATTTATATCTTGTACTTAATTTAATGTTTAAATATAGAATAACAGCATTTTAAAGCGTATCTGTTAACATTTTTATATTTTAAACTAAGTAGTGTTGCTTGCAAGTAAAATTTTATCGCTGCTTCTCAAGATCAGTTGAAACTGTGAGTTTTTTATAATACTGAGCGTGTGTATTTTTTTTAAACGCTTTTTAACGACTGTTTAAACAGTTTAGTTAAAACTGATCATGGGTAGTGACCTTCAATTTTTTTTAGTAAATGTGGTATTTGCCTAGCAAGTGGACACAAAAACATGCTGATTAAAAAACAGTGAACGGGCTAGTCCAATAAGTGCCAAAAGCATGGAATCTCATAGGCTTAATTATTTATTTACTGTTATAATTTTAAGCCTAGCTAAGCTTAAAGAGCTTTAAAGTGACTGAATCGTGCGATTTAGAATAAATAGGTAGTTGAAAGTTTTGTACATGAGATAAAGTGTTCAATAAATTTTGACTAAAAAAAATACACATTTTATTACAAACCCTTTCCAAAAAAAATCATTTAACAACTGCTGGTAACTGGTGACCTATTAAAGGTTTTTTTCATAAAAATATCAATCCATTGGTATTGTCCGGTGAAGAGAGAATTAAATCAGTTAATTTAGTAATTGAAATCAATCCCAAAATGATGGAAGCACGGTTACAAACTGAGTGTATAACTACACATAATTTTAAAATACATAATTTTAACAAAACTAATGTCCATCACTTCTAGTTCTTTTTTCTCTAGGTTAGTTAAACAAATAAATCGTAGTAAGGATTCGTAGCATACCCTGCTACGGTGCTACGACGCGTAGCAACCCCACTTCCATGAACGCTTCTGTCATAATTATCCAAGAATATCTTTCTGTTGTTTAACCTTTTAAAGTAGGACCTCTTGTTTGGTTAGTATCGTTGCGACTTTTTGTATTTTAAGATATGTTTCCACTTATACTCGTATTTGTTTTTATTTTTTAACGATGAGACCTTAATGGCAAAATTAAAACTACAAAAATATCTAATTTAAGCTCTAGAGCTTCAGCCGTTTGAGAGAAATATGGTCTTGTTATAAAGACGACATTTAATTTCAAGAACATATTCAGAATTAATTGTACCAACGTTGTCAATATTGATAACGTACCAGTTTTACCCAACTTCGGTTTGCCGATGACATTTTCCTTAGGGTAGTTTTTCCGAAAAAAATGAAACAAGTTCCAAAATTTGGTTTTTTGAGCACCATGTAGCACAGGGCTTTCAGGGTTGCAAACTTGAGTGTTAACTACTCTCAAGGAACCTAAAAACATAAAAAAAATATGCGCGTGTAAGAATATACAGCGTGTGTATTCCATACTATCTTAAATTTTAACATACGATAGATTTAAGCAGTATTAAGAGGTACAGTAATATTTTTTAACAAATACTCTCAATAATTAAGCGTAATGATTTTTTTAAAGTTTTACCGCCCGGCAATGTAATGCAAATATTGAGTTGACAATAACGTCGTCAATAAATCAATGAACACAAAGTGCTTACGTAGACGACTTGGTTATTTTAATACATTACGTACAGAATTAAATTCTATGAAAAAAATATGTTTTCTTTTGTTAACTTAATGTACCAATTTACGTTAATTAGGGTCTTATCTAACTGCCCTTAAAATATAGGCCTATTTAGTTATTTAATTATTACACATATTTTACTTGTGCTAGCGGTATCGGGCGTTCTAGTTTAGTGTTAAGTTACATGTCAATAGACCATGTACAGCATGACATGTAAACGTGCTAACAGCGCCGTCATCGTACCGTCACCATGTCGTCACCGTCGTCCCTCGTGATGTGGTGACTCAAACAATGCGAGAGATTTATGACACGGTTTACAGCTTATAAACGGCGTTCCAGAGTTATTATAGCACTGTTTTCTTAGGGATTAAGGCTGGGCTAGAAATAGACGTCACAGATATATAAATATTACAAACAATAACAATATGTTATGCGGTTGTGTTGTGTGAAAGAAAAATGATCATGATGAAGTTTTGAGGAAGTAATGTGAATGTAAAAGTAGTTTAAGATGTTATACTATATTTAATTTAATATTTATAGCTTTATATAATGCTAGACTAAGTAGTACCATTGTAATAAGAAATATGTTTAAAAAATGACTGACTGCTGAGTTTCTTGCGGCGTTTCTTCTCGGCAGTGGTCTTCTCTTGGGAAGCGCTGGTAGATTCTTGACGTGTAAAAGTGCCCGTGCGGCCTACTTACTGAATAAATTTCTTTTATCTTTTTTATCTTATCTTAATACAAACACAATTACGCAATAATATCGCCTAAGAAATAAATGATAATAAATATTAGGGAACAATGTTACACAAATTGACCTAAAGTCCGTGATCGAATACGAGATCAAAAATGTAAACATACAATTGTCAATTTCAAAATGACATTCCAGGGGTATACAATCTTGTTTATAAAATGTATTTTTTTAAGGGCCGAGTTCACCAACAATTAAACGGACAATTAGCGGTTTAACGGGTGTCAAATGTATTGATTAACAGTTAATACGAGTATGTATTTAAATACTTAGAAAACATCCAAGACGCAGGAATAAATATTCGCGCTCACCACACAATTATCTTGGACCCAGGACCGCTAGCTTCATAAGCAGGGTCACTGCCAACTCAGGCCAGCCAACGCGTTATCAATAGATGTTGATAAATAAATAAATATTATCAGGGGACAATCTCACACGAATTGACCTAACTGACGCAATGGCACCAGTGTTCGACATTTTAAGCTGACATGCGCCAATAATCGACACTTAACTCTTAATTCAAAGATCATACGGTAATAAATTTAGTGTTACAAAACAAATGAATAACCCTTATCTTTTGTAAAATAAGAATCAGTGTCGATCATTGGTCCTTGTCGATTACTGGTTCGATTACTTAGTCCCAAACTAAGCTCTAGGCTTGTACAGTATATAAAAAAATACATGCTAAAATGCATAGAAAACATTGGAACCTAAGAAAAAAAAACCTGTGAAACAAATATTTTTCATACCGAAAATACAACCCGGGGATTAGGTAGGCCACTCACTACCAACTAGCGTGTCAACCCTGTCAACCATGTCTCTAAGACAATTGTACAATCAGCCCAACGGAATCCTGACCCACCATAGAACTCTGTCACAGTGACGTTATGATTCAAGTAGTAAGAAGTGTCAAAGAAATTGTTTTATTATGACACTGTGACACCGTTCTATAGTGGGTCGGGGTTCCGTTGGGCTAATAGTGCGTACTCCCATTAGCGCATAACGTAACGTATTAGTGTAAAACTGTTAACATGAAGTACAGTCGACGTCAAAGATATGTTTATACTTTAGTACCTTGTCACTTTATCCCCTATGACAATGTCATATGACAGTTTAAACATGACGTTAAATAGACAAGGTACTAAAGTGTAAACATATTTATGACGTCGACTGTACATATGTCGGTCATATTCTGGAGCTCTAGCAAGAACACTCAATCATGTAGCACGAACCCCTAAAGCAAACTCACGTTTTCACACATTATTCTACGTTTTACGTCTACTATTCGAAAACCAACGTCAATGTCAACGAGCTGGAAAATATTAGTGCTAAAAACGGACACGAAAGTGCTGTTCCAATCGCCACGGACATCTTCTCGATAAGGTTACTCAATAAAAAGAAAAAGTAGTGCTCGAGGTACTGAAACAACAGGTACATCAAAGGGAAGTCCTAAATAGTGTGAACAAGAGGTAAGTCGGTCAAATTCATTTAATACTGATGCGATACAATCGTACGGTTTGGACTACGCGTTGGCCTAGTTGGCAGTGAACTAGCGGTCCTGGGTTCGATTCCCGGTATGGGCAAATATTTGTGTGACGATGAGCGCGAGTATTTGTTTCTGATCCAGAAACTGTTTTCAGATCAGAACCCTAAGTCTTGGATATTTTCTATGTATCGATTTCTCTATACATGTATTTACATCGTGGTATTGTACCCATAGATAGTACAAGCCTAGAGCTTGAACTAGCTCAATTTATGTGAGATTTTCCCTGATGTTCATTATTTAAAGATTCTAATTGATGCTCCTCCATAGAACCTTGTCACAACGAATTACGTCGGAAATAATCATTGACTTTCTGCGACAAGGTTCTGTCAAGTAAATAAGAGCTATCGTAACGTTGACAATACGATCATACGGCAAAGGCAATATGGTTTTACCCTGTACAATAGAGACAGTTCACTTTACGCTGAAAGAAAAGAACAGAGCTATATAACTGATATAGCCCTGTCCTTTACGCTCGCCGTCAACTGAACTGCATATCCATGTCATAGTAACCCCCCTGGTGCCCTAGCAAAGATGCATTACGCTAACTAGCGTTTCTATTCGTTTCATTTTAAACCAATCGCGTCCTGGTAAATCACGTGATACGAAGAGTCACGTGATCTACCAGTGACGCGATTGGCTTAAAAACCAGCTTCTTGGTAGCGTTCGGCTGGCTATCGCCATTACACTTGCGCTCGCAACTGACAGCATATTTGAGTAGCTTAACTTCAAACTCTGGTAAGTCCATGCAAAACGACAACGGAATTTGCGTCTTTTTTCAAAAAACTTAAGTTTTAAATTCGTATACCACATTTCAAGGACATATCCGAGTTTGAAGTTAAGCGACTCATTTGTCACTCGAGTTTCAAAGAAAAACGGAGATTGCTGATTAAGGAAAGGTAGTGTAATCAGTTATCGAAGTGCCTAATCTGTCAATTACACTTTGCAAATATTTTCGTAGATTACCCGATGACTTTAGGTACAATTAATTAAGCAGTTTTGTCATAACTTGTCATTGTCAAAGATAGCATTATATCTTACAGCATTCCTACAAGTGCTTAGTATATCGTTTCGGCTTTATTAAACGAGTATGTGAAATTACGATCGATGACAAATGCATTTTTTATCATACTCTATTGGAATAAGGTGCAAAAAAGTAGTCATATCCTTGACGTTGGCTGTATACAAGTATACTGGCGAAAACAAAAAACGCTGTTTGAATGTGGTCATTAAAAGATAATCTCAATTGATTTTCAAATAAATACTAAATAGGATGATTTATAGGTACCTACGCCATTTCTATTTGAAATAATATAAATCATTATCATCATTATCAGCCGCAAAACGTCCAGGACAAATGCCTTCCCCGAGGTTTTCCACAACGACGAAGACGGGAGACGAAGTGTCGGCAGGCCTTCCACAAGGTGGACCGACGATCTGGTAAAGGTCGCGGGAAACCGCGGGATGACAGCAGCAGAGAACCAATATTATAAATAATAAAAATGAAATAAATAATTAATTTGATCGCTTTACTTCAAACGATCTATTGCTATTGTTCCCCATCCTTCTATAATTATCCTTTTTCAATTTGAAATTTGCATAAAAAAGTAAACATGCCCAAAAAAGGCCAAATCGGCCCCTGCATTCCTGCTATATCCAGATTGCGTACGTGAGATTATTTTAAGCCTGCAGCTCCAAAATTAACTCAGACATTATATCTTCTAGGAAAGTAAACAGAGAGCTGTATTTAGGATCGGTTCAATGGGTACGCATGACTCGACGCGTGGGCCTGTGGCAGATTCATGCCCGCCATGTTTGTTTTCATTTGCAGGAATTCGGACATGTTTGTTGGGAACGTTCGATTTAGTGTAAATCCACTGAGCCCGCTAACAGACATGTTGATTCTAAATCGTTTAAGTGTAATCATTCCAGTTTATTATAGTTTTTGAGGTAATCCGGATCTTTGAGTGTAATTTTTGGTGCATATGTAAACTTGTTAGTTTTTTTATGGCTTCGAGAAGGCAAACGGGATCTGTGACCCATACACATTAGCATTCTCAAGTCTGCAATCCTATGACTGCTGCCATAAGACCACAAATACGTTTCCAACCCTGAGGAATAAAATGGAATGCCTCTAAGCCTCTATGCTTGTAATTTCACCGGTTGTCTTATCCCAACACCACAACACTGCGAGCCCTGCTGCGTGGCGGTTGGTTATAGGATAAAATGGTGGTAGTAATCCGGACAGACCCTACACACCAGCCCCAACCACCACTTAAGTTATTTCTTAAGATTGATGTAGGTACCTATGCATAAGTAAAATGTATTGGACCTCAGTCTTCTTTTCTAAATACCGTAACTGTTGCAAACCCAACACGACAAAAGATAAAAAAGATAAAAGATGTTTATTCGGTAAGTAGGCCGCACGGGCACTTTTACGCGTCAAAAATCTACCAGCGCTTCACAAGAGACTCCATGAGACATTCGATGCTGGAGAAACCCTTCATTGTTTAATTTTAAGTTAAAGCCAAAAGTTTACCCAACCCTTCGATAGATGGCGTTGTGACCGAGATAGAACCCGCAAGCGATATTTCCCTCTGACTTATTGAGGTTCGCCCTTACAACAGCCGAGATACTTTTCTAGATCGTTACTATGAGCATTTAGTTTGTAAGAATTATAATATGCTCTATGCTCTTGGGTTATTTTCGACAGTTTTTGGGAGCGATGCGTGATGTCTTTGTATAATCACTGTCATCGTTGAAAAATTATGACCAGACTAAATACGAGGAAACTGACATTAGCAGGGCCCGTTTTACATTTCCTTGAGAGTTTATGCCACGCCTGTTTCCAAGAGGGGTAGGCAGAGACCACTTCTTTCCACCTGCTACGATCCAGACAAATCTCTTGAGAGTTTCTTTTACTTTATTAAGCAAGTAGCGCGCGGGTGCCCTCGCTTCGCTTCGGTTAATATAAGGCAACTTTTTTTTCGCGCGATACTTACGTGATATACCTAGTGGGAGATGAAACAAAACATTTGTTGTTGTACCTATGTCATAGTGAAATCCAGCCAAATGGAAATCTGGCGGATGTAAACGGCCTGCAAGAATTTCCACCTTCGCGTAATTTATTCTAACTTAGTTCAGTAAGGTTCCGGCAGTGACGGCTGTCTCGCAAACTCTAGAGTCAGGGGTGCTACTTAAGAATCTTCGCCTAGTCTTCGTACTTCAGAATTTCAGAAAGACCTACTATGTCCCACTTTATATCTCGGAGCGCATTTTGAAGTTCTAATAATCGCTCGTCTTTCAACAAAAAAGCGGACATTGTAGGTTAAAACGTTGAGCGTCTCGGAATCCGTTGTGCTATGCCTAGTTTTTTGACGATTGGGTGCGGTTTGTTTGGCATAAAAACGTTTCCCAAACTGATAAATTTCCCAAACTTATCATATGGGCAAAAGTTTTTTTTTCCGAAACTGTAAATATTTCAGGATATTTATAAAAATAACCTAACCTAACCTATAGGGTTCTACGAGATGGTCCACAAATAAATCCTGAAATATTTACAGCTTCGGAAAAAAAAGCGTTTGCCCATATGATATGTTTGGGAAATGAATCAGTTTGGGAAACGTTTTTGAGCCAAATGAAAAGGTACCGAAGAAACTATCGAGAACGACGACAGCATATCCTATCACTTTGGAGAGACCAGCGGCCAATACGGTGTTGGCTTTCTCGTCGCCAAAATGTGAAAGGAGAACATCATAGAGTTTTTTGGATATTCGGAGAGAACAGCCGTTCTCAAACTTAACATTACAGAAACACACTCCTTGACCGTGGTACAGACATACGCGCCTGCCTACATCAGCTCACTGTGACGACGATGTGGAAGACTATTGAGATCTACTCAACAAGGCTTGCGACGAAAAACGAGGCACTTGGAACATAGTCCTTGGAGATTTCATCGCCAAAATCGGTACAAGGAGCGAACTGGACATCGAACAAATTGTAGGACCGCATGGGTTAGGGAACCGTGATGAACGCGGCACTCGGTTACTCCAGTTCGCTTTCGGCCAAAACCTCAAGATTGGATAATTTATTTTATCACGTATCGTAGGCAAGAGAGCAGATCATGATGAGTCGTAACTCCTGACGGTCTGACTCATTTAACAATCCCGAGTTTATTTTCTTAAGTCTTGTATCGATTTATCCAGGTAACCCGATTGATTGGGATGTTTTCGCGCCTCGCTGGAATATTCCGAAGAACTATAATTTACGCAAATATGTTGCGCACCTGTTTTTGAGATGCCTTCACAATTGTTTTTAGATTCAGTGTGTTAAATTAGAGATAGTGCTATTTAAATAAAATCAAATGAATGATGGCATTTTGCTTTTTATTTGTTTATTTATTTACAATCTACAATATTTTGTCTTTGATAATAATAACCTGCTGGCCTATTGCCTAACGCACTCGCAATCGCAATCGGCTTCAAAGTGGAATAATTGTTCTCATTTTGTATGCAGACAAGCCCTCGGACTGTCAAAATGAAAACGATGGCGATTGCGAGTGCGTTAGGCAATAGCCCCCCTCGCCCTCTATTCGACTTGGTAAAACCATAGGTATGGCCTCTGACGTGTTATCGTATCGTTTTTAAATCGGCCGCCAATAGTGTCAAGCGATAGCAATAAGGGCTATACATATCCAAACATATCCGATAATACGTCTATTAACTTATAAACTTACTTCGCAGCATCTGATGTTGGTTCTGCCAAAATTGATTGAAAGAATCCAATATCAAGCATAAAATATTCAAATTAAGTTGAACAAGTAAAGCAGGATTTGAACTGTGTAGTTATCCGAAGCTAGCGGTCCCGGGTTCGATTCCCGGTATGGGCAAATATTTGTGTGATGAGCACGAGTATATTTTTCCGAGTCTTGGATGTTTTCTATGTATTTAAGCATTTATTTCTCTAAGGCTTGTAGTACTGTTAGGCGATGGGCTTGCAACCTGTCACTAATACGCTGCTAAACATCTTAGCCTAATTGTGCAAATTGTGGTTATAGAATTATCAACAAGTTTTTAGAGATGTTTGTAATTCTGTAGCTCTGCCTACCCCACTCTGGGAACGAAGGCGTGAGATTATGTATGTATGTATTTCTCTATATACTCGTAAGTATTTATATCGTTGTCTAGTACCCATTGTTCAAGCCTTGATCTTAGTTTGAGACTACTAGGTGTGAGTACGTCCCCTGATATTTATTTATTATTATTTATTATCTAGACAAAGATAACAGTTGTTATCACACCACATATCACACTGCGATAATACTTCAAACGCAATAAGGTTTTAACGTGTGGAATTTTGGCTCTGTAGGTAGGTATTAACTACAATTATTAAGTCTACCAAGCTCAGGACTATGGAAGTCCCGGACCTATGGAAGGCACATGGAGCAAATGCTACGCAGAGGCTGTACCATTAAAAAACAATATCTACACTCATAGCATAAGTCCTCTATTATGCGTTCAAAACCTGTAGGCAATGACCAGCATTACCTGTGGTAGTAGGTGACAGCGATGACAGCTGTTAATTTTGGAAGATGTTCCAAATTTGGATCTTATTACCTTACAATATTCGATAACGTAATTTCAAAATTACGTTACAGCTGTCATCGCTGTCACCTACTACCACAGGTAAGGTAATGCTGGTCATTTGCCTTTCGGCTTTTGAACCCATCTTAGAGTACTTATAATATGTGTAGATAAAATATTGTACGAGACTCTGCGTAATTAGCATTACGCAACCGTCACGTAAACTACTATTACTTGTGTGATGGGACACCAAATGCGACAACCATCGCACATTGTAGAACTATTGTAGAGGGAAGGAAAAATGGCAGGCAGGATATGGTTAAATTAGAGCGGCTTCACCTTTAAGCTGTCCAGTCCTGTTCCTGGGAGATATAACTTGGGTGTGGCTTCCACTGAACAAGCGAGGACCATCCTAGACTTCATCATCACTTATAAGTCAATTAATTGCTGGGAAGTCCAATAAAACATGGGGTGGTGAACCGGGTAAATGATAAATGTGGCATCAGCCTGACCAATCTTAATAACTTTGGTAAAAAAGGCAGACGGTGACTCACCCGCTCAATTAATTGAGCCCTAGCCACGTAATTCAGAACAACAAAAAGCAAACAAAGCAAAAGACCTGTTTCTAGTGTGTAAATCCTAGATCCGGTGTGAGGATATTGCCTTTCCATGCCAAAACAAAACACCGCCCTTTTAGTACGACTAACGAGTCGCTAGTAGCGATAGCGACTCCACTTTGAAAGGTCATTTTCTACTACTTTAAGAGAATAATTGTGTAGTGTTTTCGATCGAAGAAGACGCATCTCACCACCTTATTTGACGGTGAATGATGGCGTCAAAGTTTACTTACCTGTAAATTGCGCCATAGATCATGCTATTGGGGGCAACTTTTGGATAGAAAATCGTTTATATCTCTCTATTATTGGGCCGTCGCTTCTGAACTTAACATCACTCACAGCACAATAATTTTATTAATATAAATCCAATAACAAAAAAGTCTGCAGCATACTGATACAAAACAAGAAGCTACGTGTTACCAAAACACATTAAACTTGGTATTTACTCCGAGAAAATGGGGTGAAAGGCACCGCGTGACTGTGACTCATGGCCGCCGGGCATTCTTTCATTCTTTACGTATATTTTCCTATCATTGTCGATTGTAGTGTTTGACGACGTGTTTAACCTACTTGTGCCGTTAACTTCGTAGATAGAGTCACGTCTACGAAGCTAGCAGTGCTGGGTTTTATTCACAGTAAGGGCAAATATTTGTGTGATGAGCGTGAGTATTCTTTCTTGGATATTGTTTTCTATTTACTTAAGTAGGTACTTGTCCATTTCTCTATATAAGCATTTATATCGTTGTTCGTCGGGACATACTCCGTACTCTGAGACATTTTGAATTTTATTAGGTAACTCGTTCCTTTTTCAAACTTTTGTATGAAAAATCGTCCAGGATCGTCATCGGTAACTGACTTTAATGGCCTGTTGTTTGATCAGTAGTTAAACTAACTAATTGTTAAAAATCGTGACTAGTGGTCAAATCTCAAGGAAATGTGTCAAATTTTTCGATTTCTTTTTAAAATTTTAACAATTATTTGAGTTAACTACAAACAACAGGGCCTAAGTGGTCACGGTCAAACTTTATTACTTTTGACTTGTTTCCGTACTGTCAACGTTTATACAGCGTGTGTATTCCATACGATCCTAAATTTTAACATACGATAGATTTAAGCAGTATTAGGAGGTACAGTAATAAATTTTAACAAATACTCTCAATAATTAAGCGTAATGATTTTTTTTTAACTTTTCCCGGCCAGCAATGTAATGCAAATATTGAGTTGACAATAACGTCGTCAATAAATGAATGAACACAAAGTGCTTACGTAGACGACTTGGTTATTTGAAAACATTGCGTGCCGAATTAATTTGTATGAAAAAAGATATGTTTTCTTTTGTTAACTTAATGTACCAATTTACGTTAATTAGGGTCTTATCTAACTGCCTTTAAAATATAGGATCGTATGGAATACACACGCTGTATTATTTACTTGACAGTTATGGCGGCGAGTTGAAAACAATACCATAATACGTCAAACGCTATACAGTTTTACCAAATTGAATAGAGGCCCTGTTAGTTTGTGGGGCCTTTAAGGTAACAGCACCAGTGTTTGACACTTTAAGCTGACAGGCACCAATAATCGACAAAACCTTTTAAGTCAAAGATCAATCGGGTTATATAACCAATTTCGATTATTTCAAAACGAAACGAACGAACGATTTCTAATCTTCTTTGAATACAAATCAATTGTCGACCATTGGTCCTTTGTCGAGTCCCGGTGCCGTTACCTTAGTTACCTACTTTGGCTGAGATGCTTCGTCAACGAAAACTGCGTTCCAAGTCTAAGTACACGCAATGTTATTATTAAATATTGACATCAAACGCTGCGTTAAGGCCAAGCGAACAAACGAGAATTTTAAGCATTACGTATCTCTTACGTTTTCTTCGCAAATTAAGCAAATACCTAACTACCTATAAGGACAAAAATGTCCTAGTGCATTGTTTCACTCGGTCTAAATGCACCATTTTAGCTCAGCGGTAATTTATTTGCAGAGAAATTGAAAGACGAGTTATGTTTTAACCGATTATAGACTAGCGGTCCCCTTTGGTACCGTGTGTCGTAGTTAGAATTTGTACTTTATTGTTCTATACATTAAAATTCAAAATAACTATAAATAATAAAACAATTCAGCCTATAATGGGTTAAGAGAATCACCATAATGGAATGTGAACTGCATTTGCTACGGCGTAGTAAAAGAATGGGTTTGTTTTGGTCTTATTTTGAGATTAATCGCTAGTTAATTTGGGAACGGTTGTTTTGCACCAGTTCGTCTAAATGTATACTTGCTCTATTTATCACAACACGATTCAACGGTTGATAAGTACATTTTTTGATATACTTATTGGCATAAGTAGTGTTTTTAATCTACGACGACCACTTTTTTGATATTGAATTATTGCCATTTGGTCCACGGTCAATTTTTTAATTTACGTACATACATTAACGCAACACTGAATACATTAAAAACACTGAATAGTGTTTACCACTATAAATCTTTTTTTCTCAAACATGCCATGAAATATTGATGTTATGTTCCTTATAATAGGCCACCAAGTATGACGTTTCAGGTGCGGCTAGGACAAGAGGTCGTTTATGGGATTTCATACAAATCGTGCAGGCCTAGGCCGGCAAAGTCCTCTTTTTAATTTCCATTTCACATAAATTTGTGGCACAGGCATCATGACATTCTGCTACTATGCGTATTAAAAAAAAACAATAAACTCTTTTTTTTACTATTATTGTAAACATGGCGGCTGTGTTTATGAACAGGCCAGATAGCTGTTTTTTTTTAATATACTAAGCCGTGCATCCAACCAAAGTGTTTGCATGTTTATCTAAAGTACTAGGAGAACAAAGGTAATTAGGGGTACGTACCGAAGCTTAGATCGCAGGCGGTGCGCTGCGGGGCACGGACGGGCGGGCGGGCGCACGCACACGACACAGCGCGGATGACTGAGCACTGTAGGTTATTTTTAATGTTTATGAACTCCTAGTAATTTGACTTTGTAATTTTTGTTTTAATTTTTTTTATGAATTATTATTATGTTTGATGTTTGAGAAAAGCACTATAGGTACATACTAGGCGGGAAATATGGGGTTGCCCGCCTCAGACCTGTCCGGCCTCGCTTTGCTCGGCCGTCTATATGTCTTCGGCCGGCAACCCCTTTTGTCCCGGCCTCTGTAGTAATGTACAATGTTCAAAAATAGAACAAAGACAGGGTTTTCCTCAATGAAGTAATCATTTGACAGGTATTCTAACATGGCATCACAGGCCGATATAGTAAAGCACGCATTACGTAGATACAATGGCACTAACGGCCTGGCTGTTACTCTGCACGACAGCGGCAGCGGCGGCGACTAGCGAACAAACAAATGTACGAGTAGGTAGCATGATAGCATGCCACAAGTCGCCGCGGCGGCGATGGGGCGATTTTCTATGCAATACAATACAATACAATAATTTATTGATAACTCCATAGTTACAAGTCATGTTGTGTGTTGCGTTTCTGCTGTTCGCCGCCCACCAATATCGCTGTCGCCGCCGCGCAAGGTCGTAGCCGGACTACCTATGTGTAATTAGAGGAAATTTCTGCGCTATTACTAAGGCACTGAGGGCCCTGCGCCCAGATGAATTGCGCTAACTAGCGTTTCTATTCGTTTCGTTTTTAAACCAATCGCGTCACTGGTAGATCACGAGACTTTTCGTATCACGTCATCTACCAGTGTCGCGATTGGTTTAAAAACGAATCGAATAGAAACTCTAGTTAGCGCAATGCATCTTGGCAGGGTCCTCTGGTCCCACCGCCGACGATGAGCGGAAAGCGAGTACAGCCAGTGATCAACTATTAATATTTGTGTCTTTTTTATTGACACGGAATCTATAATATACTTTTTGTTACGAAAATATCGATTGATAATCGCTTTCTCGCCGGCAGTGGGACAGATGCCTAAGGAGCTGATTAACATTATGAAGTTGGTTGTTAAGAGTAAGTTTATAAGAGTCATTTTAGCAGAAACTTTTCTATTCGTTGTAAAGTTTAACAAAGTTCGAAACTTTCAGATAATTAGTCCTGATAATTAGGTAATACCAACGTGTGGAGATCACGGGAATATCTAATTAGACTCGTATACACTCCACAGCACTGTCGCAGGTCAGCGCTGGTATGCCGGTGGCTTGCGACGTGACGCCTATCTACTGGCGCCAGAGATTGGGAACGTGTTAAATCAGCTCTTTTGAACGCCTTACCTCAAATACAAAATGTGTCATCAAACATGTTGCTTTGCTATGCAAATTACAACTTAATTCATCGGAAACAAAGTCTCTTTTAATCTTCAACTTGTGAAGCTTAAGTGCCACGTCAAAGACTGTAACCATGATGTTTCATTGCGACGAGATTGCGACACTATCCGAAGATGTTTTGTTCTCATTTCCATACAAGCAGAAATACATCAAACGAACTTCTTGGCTACCCCCCAAACGGAAGTGAGCGCATAGTCGGAGTAGTTGTAGGATGACCGCTCGTGCGTTCCGACATTTTAATGCGACCTGACACTGAAACACGCTTTCATGTTCGGAAGTGATTCAGATGGTACTCGAGAGGTATGTCCTTGAATCCCGGTTATGTGACATTATCAGCTTTTATCTTTTAAATACATGATGACTTACAAAAATATTCAATTGATGATATCTAATGCTTGGTCTTTCGAACGTGAGAAAAATAAGCAATATTAAGTAAAATTGCAACCATTTTTATTTTTTTATTTCTCTTTCCTAGTAAGTTTTTGCAATGTCATACGCGTTCATGTCTATTGTTAGACTAAAAGTTCTATCTAATGTCGACAAAACTGTAGGTAGGTATGTAAATCCTAACCCAGCATCAGAATATTTTAAACAGTTTTAAAGGATCTATACAGGGTGTTAGGTAAAGAGTGGATAATCCTTGAATTATGGATAAAGGGCACTTAGGACGTTATTGACAAAAAATTAAATTTGGAAAAAATTAGCTTAGAATGGTGATATGATCAAAACATTGAACAAGGGTGTTCATTTTCGAAAAAAACCTAACAGGCCAAATATCTCGAAAACCGTGTGACTTTTACCTAACCTATTTTAGCTTTTTTATAACGTCCTAAGTGCCCTCTATCAATAATTCAAGGATTATCCACTCATTACCTAACACCCTGTAGATACATAGCTAAAATTGAACTTAATTGAAGTGTCGCTATTAGTTCTACGCGTCTAATATCTCTTCTTCACATTTATAGGACATTAAAATAGCTTCATGATAACCAGGGCTCGGATTTTTCATCGCACGGTAAGATGAAAGATAACTATGGAGTCGATATTAAAATAAAATCTTAAGTCATATTCATACTCATACTCCTTCACTTAAATAGCACTAAAAGATTAAATTATAAATAAAAATGTTAATACTACGCCATGTTTATTACATTATGGGCCAAATAATAAAAATAATATGAACATAAAGTAAGCTCCTAGTTAGTAATATCCATAGAGCATGTAGCTACAGGAATTAGTGTTTTAAAATCTTGACAAGGTATGACGTGTGTATTATCCATTTCAAAATCACAATTGTAAAATGAATAAATAATGGCCACTTTTTCCATATTTTCAGGAGCAAAGCAGGTTCTATATTCATTGAAAATCCACTTGTGACTTGAAAAAGACCGTTCTACATCAACGGACGTTAGAGTCGCATATTCTAGTATTCGCTCAAATTGTTGAGAACTTGCCATCTGTCTTATTTCAATGAAGTCCGGATTTCAAGTCACAAGTGGATTTTCAATGAATATAGAACCTGCTTTGCTCCTGAAAATATGGAAAAAGTGGCCATTATTTATTCATTTTACAATTGTGATTTTGAAATGGACAATACACACGTCATACCTTGTCAAGATTTTGAAACACTAATTCCTGTAGCTACATGCTCTATGGATATTACTAACTAGGAGCTTACTTAATGTTCATATAATTTTTATTATTTGGCCCATAATGTAATAAACATGGCGTAGTATTAACATTTTTATTTATAATTAAATCTTTTAGTGCTATTTAAATGAATGAGTATGAGTATGAATATGACTTAAGATTTTATTTTAATATCGACTCCATAGTTATCTTTCATCTTACCGTGCGATGAAAAATCCGAGCCCTGATGATAACATATCGACCATCTTGTCATCTTATTGGTGGGGTCTTTTCGGATACATTCGATCGTATGGAATATTTTGTGTAATTAATTACCCCTTTTTTAGCACCTCGTCCATGGTTGCCTCTACCCTTTCCAGAAAGTGGACGGTGCTGTGCCTTGAAAATCTTCATCTGGTTTTGGGTAGCCATAACAAAGCATTTTCATTCTTACTCCGGCGGCGGGGGCATCACGTTCACACAGTGTATTTAATTGTCTCCAACTCTTCGTCGCACATCCTACAATCTGTTATCGTATACGTCCATCTGTGCTAGAATATTTTTTACCCCAAAACGTCCATTGAACGCACCGATAGTCGTCTTCTGCTAAGTTTCTTAAGTCCGTTTTTTCTATTAAGAGCGTTGCATGCCCAAGGCCTGCTGTGGTACGTAACTAAGCACGGAAATGTTTTTTAGGGATACCGTCAAATGCCATTTTCAACCAAATAAAACGCAGAAACGTAACAGAAAACCTGTTTATTCCTTTCCTTAAGAATTAATATTTATAAATTACAAAAATTAACGCAGGAATATGATACACATCCATTAGGCTTTTAAGAAGTATTTACAAACGCAAATACTAAACTAGTGGCTAGAGACAACATTGGGAAGATTATGTACAACTTTAGTATTAACTAGATTTTATTTTATTGCGGAGAAATATCTATCACGATTAGTTTATCAACTAAATTACAGGCTATCAGTCGTTTTAAAATAATAGTTTAAGGTGGTTTAAATTATTTAATATCGTTGATTGGCCAACCCCCGTATCGCGGTGCATAAATCGAGGGTTGTGTGGTCAAACCCGATAAGTCGATGTAACTTGTGTCAAAAAGAACATTAATGAAAACATCCAGACAATTCAAATTTGAATAAACTATTATTTCGATCTATCGGGTTTGACCACGCAACCCTCGAAATATGGACAAAGCATCCGTCACTCTCGAACTTACATATTTTACTAGAAAGAAAGAGACAGACAAGGTTTTTGCCTACATTTATCCACATTGATAAACGCGACCATAATTGGGCCCGCATCGTTAATACATATAAAACTGTAACCTATCTATCACAAGGTCGAATTTCCATTTCCAACTGTTTCATTCGTCCGAACATTCAAGTTTTGTAACTTCTATAATCTAAAATCTTTTCAAAATGTTTAACGAGTAAACCTATAGAGCCTAAAGGTTAGGTGAGGTTTCTGAAATGTTAAACGATTTCATTGCTTAACTTTGATAATTCGGAGAAACAAAATAGCTGGTAATTAAAATTCAACCTTGTGACAGGTAACCATATCGCACCTTTAGAACAATAATGACCTAATTCAAAATTTGTGCTTTCAAACTTCGAGTCATAAATTTATTATCATAGAGACCTAACTCGAAATTTAAATTTTCTCAATTAGGTCACTATTGTTCTGAAGGTCACTATTATTATGATCCCTATATGAACGTGATTAGTAACAATTTGTGATCGGTTAAGTCGTATTAGTCGGGTCTTAGTGGTCACCCGACAAAATATTATAATTCTATGGCTCTTTTAAGTAGTTTAGGAAAGTTATTATTATTATTGAATATTGCTACTTACTTAGTTTGTGATTACCTACCTAATTTAGGAAGACAAGTGCTCTGGCGTTGTTGTTCTTAAAATATTATAGAAAATTAATAGTAGCTTGACATTATTATTTCAATATACTTTTACTATTCAACAACTTCGTGCGTGACTGACTCTCGGGGTGAGAGGTGGGGGAGCCAAGGCAGGCGTACGACGTACAGTACTTTCAGCTTCCTTACTGTTCAAGTGGTAAATCCCGCAGACGTCAAATCGTCTACAAGCGTCTCCTGTGCATGAGTGTTAATTTAATTTCGATCTTATTTCAACACGTCCAAAGAAGATAATGCTTTGGCAGTGAAAAAGCTTCTACGCTACGTTCCGCTGTATGTGCGCCGGCATTAAGGTCAGATTTTTATTCCCACAGAAAAAATGTAAACAAAGGTGTTGCCGTTAACGAAAAACATCTGCTGTGTTCAAAATATTTATACTTTCCACATAAAAAAAACGAATTTCTATAAAAAAAAAACTATATATAGTAATCAAGATTGAAAAATTTAATTTGTTGATGGCAAACTTTATTTTGATATAAACTTTTTGTTATATTGAATTAAAACGAGAAAACTGTTTTTGTACACACAATTTATTTATTGCACTGGTATCATTGACTCGATACACCCGTGTCAACAAGTTGAAGGCCGCTTGATTGATGTGAGACGTCACTTTGCTCGCTTCGCTTCACAATTCGTGCTCCCGTCGTAATCGCTTTCCAGTGACTCATTTGTGCCATTTTAATTTCAATTATATCTCGATTTTATTTTTATATCACGGTTCGAGCGAAATGATAACTTAATATTATATTTCTTGCTGGCCCAAACTTTGAGATCCCCTGAAATGTCACTTTGACAGTGACGTAACTTTGTTTACATTTTTTCTGTGGGAATACAAATCCGACTGTTCCGATCCGATTGTACTCGCTCGCGCGGCGATGACCCTGACTGAATCGGCCGCCGCGTTCCTCCAGCGGGAGGTATAGCCCACTGCAAGCCCAATACAGGTCATCGCACACTACAGCGCCCCGGCACTGGATCAGCACCGCCTCAGCTCCAAATGATACATTGAAAAGTGAGCTTTGATATTTGTTAATACGATACATTTTTCAGTGGAAGGTTTGTTTTTAACTTTAACTTGAAAAATGTACCATACTAACACAAGTCAAAGCTCACTTTTCAATGTTTCAATTTGAGCTGAGGCGGTGCTCATCTGGTGCCGGGGCGATGTAGTGTGCGATAACTATTATAGACCCTTCCCTTCCCCGCCCGCCACCGCTAACGCGATAAAATAAGATAATTATGATGCATTTCATTCCATTTAAAGATACAAAAATACATTGTTTACTGAATAAAAATCGCGCAATTTATTAAAATTATTTTAACATAAAAAGTTATCCGAAACAAATAAAAGGTTGGTGGTTCCACAAAATGAATCTTAAAGTTAATTCATTGTGAATAACTTGCCATAGATAAAGCATAGCAATAACAATGATTTTATATAATTTATTTTACGGTGGCACCATCTCATAACATGATTTGCGTATTTCATTTAAATAATTAATTGGTCAAAAAAAAAAAGAATTGCGAATTATTTACGCGTGTGACCAGTTTGTTTGTGATGCTAAAATACACTAAACTAATAAATTGCAAGTAGAAATGACTACAAATTCAGTGCCACAATTTTCTAATTGACATGATAAAATGACAAGTACAGCGTTCTTGGATTTGAGCGCTAGCTAAATGGAGATAAAAGTAATTTAGCATTTCATAGCATTTAATATTTCATTTTGCACAATAAAGAACATGGGTTTTTTATTGTTAGATTATTTTCCCTAAATAGTTTTTTTGAAATACGAATTTTCAATTCATATCTTAGAAACGAAAAATATACATTCGAAGACGGGTTCCCCCAACAACAGGTTTAATTTGTAATTAGGTTCAAATAGGTAGAAAGGTTTTCTAAAGCACCCTAAAAAAGGACCGCCCCGCAAGTGCGGAGCTCTGTTGTCACTATCAAAAAGGTTTGTAAAACGTGTTTTTTTTTAAACCTAATTCATGAGTAAACGCGAATGGAAATTGTGTTACTAGGCGATAACGATTTAAGGAAATTGATTTAACAACACACAGAACCACATTAATAATACCTGCTTAGAATTCAAGCACCATATATGTTTTTAATACTATATACAAAAAAGGAATTTAGTATAAATTTCGCTAAATTTGGTCCTCAAAATTATGCGCATGCTATTTTCTTGTATCACCGCTTTTTGACTGTGCAATATCCCATTTTTCATCAGGAACGTTTGAGCATCAGAGATCAATTATATATGTATATATACAATAACGAAAAAAGTTGTAAGTCTTGAGTTTGGCTCGAACTAACATCTAGTCTAGCTATACAGCTATTAGGGTGAATATCTACGAGACCTGTGCGAGAAAGCGGAGCGGTGTACGAGGAAAAAATCCACCAATAGGAATATCGACTATTGTCTCTCTCAAGAAACGATATAGATCCCGTGTTAATAAAAGAGACACAGTTAATCACATAGACACAGTTAGTTGATCACTGGCTGTTCACACTGCCGGCGAGAACTCTCTCCACTGTCGGTTTACGGACGATAATTTTACGTGATAATGTCTTAAGAAAACACACAAGCCGAACGCAGGCGGAACGTGACAATGAGGCAGAACGTGACACTTTTTCATGCGTGCAGCCGGCGTTCATCGATTTATAAGACGTCAATATAGATCCCGTGTCAATTAAAGAGATGCATATATTAATAGTTGATCGCTGGCTTTACTCGCTTCCCGCTCATAGTCGGCGGTAGGACTAGTGGTTTGTGGATTTTCATCGGACGCCGCTCCCCTACATCGCATACCCCTACATTCCACAGTGGCGCGGGCTACACACGTGAGCCACGTGGATCGATTGTTCTAGGCGTGTCTCACGACGTCATTTCGTGCGAGTGCCACTGTAGGAGTATCTACGTACACCACGTTTGCATGCTTATCATGCGCTGCCGTGGAATTCTGACTTTACAGACTATGGCACTAACGAAGACCATACTCAAGACTCGCGAATTTAGGTGAGTCCTTTTATTATTTGAGGGTAAATTGATACTACAATACTGATCAACACCTCTCAAGCCGCGATATTGATATAGACTACATTAGACTTACCTTAAGTTTGAGTTGGTCTCGAATATTAACTCTTAAGGAACACCAAAACTCCAACACATAATCAAGGACCACAAAGTTCACTAAAACATCTACCTTCATACCGCCGGTATGTTATATAAAGCAGCTAACCTTTCTAGGAACCCGTTCTCAATAGGCTCTCCATTCAAACTATCACTCCTAACATCCCTAACCTCTCTTTCTAAATGCCTAATATCAGAAAGAGCCACTTGTGAATTGGAAACTATTGTGCCACCGTATTCTTTGCTCTTTTCAACATGAGTAAACACCGCCATTTTCCCGTCAGTATTTTCAGTTCTATTTGTATAAACTCTCTCAGTTTCAACAGTTTCATTCGCATTCCTAAACATAGGTTTGAGTACAGCAAAATTCTTTTCGTCTGGTAACCTCTCCTCTAATTCATACTGTCTCAATTGTTCATCTTTCGTTGTGTACACTTCTTTAAATTTATAATTCCTAGTGTCAAATACTTCGACGTTATTAGTAAATTCACTATTCAATTTAAATTGGCCGTCTTCTTTAGAGTTTACAGTGACATTTGGCGCTCCTATTTTTTTGATAACTTCCTTTTTGGTTTTTGGTGTTTTTCTGTCGAGGATGGATTTGAGGATGGGGAGCTTGGTGGTCGACGCTGTGGCTATTTTCTTTGGGTTCTTTTCTTTTTTCTCCGTTTTCTGTTTGGGCGACTTCTTCTCGTCGTCGTCTTTGACCTGCTTGGTCGGTTGTTTCTCGAAGCGTGTGCGCACCTTTTCGTGTGTGAGAGCGTGACGGCGCAGGTCGCCGGCGACGCGGAAGCATTTACCGCACTGCGTACACTCGAATGGCTTGTCGCCTGAAATAATTGTAAAATATAAGCCGTCGTAAATTAATGTGCAATATTATCCACTTTTTTAACACCGAGCTATGAGTCTACAAGGATAAGTGAGTATAGGAGCTTTTATATTCACTTGACCTTACCGTACAGATTTACCGAAATGGGTGAAATTAATTTAAAAAAAAAACTTTCTACTTGCTTCCAGGAAATAAACATACTATTATGATTTAAAAACTCTCTAAGGGGCTTAATAGATTCCGGTTATCAGTTCGTGTAAGCGTCAGCATAAAATCAGCAGATAAATCCGTGGATGATTATTTTACCGAATCATCTTTAATAGTATAATAACGCAGAATTTTCATTTCTTCGAAATGCATTTCTCGCCGCATGAGTTTTTTTTTGTAGTCACAACTTTAACCTAACCTACATTATTAATATTCAAGTTTCAGATTTCAGCAGAAAATAGCGTTCTATGAAATGAAATTCGATGAAATGATACAATAAACGAACTGAAATTCGACAAAATGTTGGGTTACCATTTATGCGTCCGCTGTGGACCTGTCACCTGTAACGCTCTCCCAGTCCCACTTACCCGTGTGCGTGCGCATGTGAGAGAGCCGGTACGAGGAGGCGCGGAAGCTCTTGTTGCAATACTCGCACTTGTAGTTGCGCTCGCCCGTGTGTATCCGCCGATGCACGCTCAGCGAGTACTTGCGGGCGAACTCTTTGCCGCAAAACTCACATTTGAAGTGTTTCTGAGAAAAGGTTTGGAGATTAAAGACAAACACCCTTATTCATAAAGGCACAACCATATTTTAGTTAAAGTATTTTTTATCCTGCACTGAATGAGGTTGTTCTGTGTTTTTTCGGGTTGTATATGTTGAAGTGTTTCAATCACAATTAAAAACCCCTCCGGATCATTGTAAAATAGTTGAATAACCTTGTTTTTTTTTCACTTTTTGTCCTTTCTTACCACCTTGTTTTACAGCAAATTTTCTATGGACGCCTTAAAGAAGACATAATTTGCAACCAAAAGAGACCAATTTGGTATCAGTCGTTTTTTTAAAGATACTAGGTATCTAAAGTTAAAAGTAACATAATAACGATCTTCGGTACTCTTTAAAGATATTTTTATAATTTTTAGAAAACGCAAAAGCAGCACAAAGACCAGATTGAAAACCACTTCCCGTACAATGATGAGACGAGTTCAATGATGTCGTCAATGTAAACTGACCTGGTTGGAGTGCAGCGACACCTTGTGGTACTTGAGATCGCTCCACTGCCGGAATTCCCGCTGGCACTCTTCGCATTTGTACGGCCGGTCGCCGTTGTGTACGCGTTTGTGAATCTAGAAACATGGACATAAGGGCTAATGCAGGATCCATAATGCAGCGAGTATTTTGACAGACAAAGTGTGCCAGTTTCTGGAAACATTTTTACAGAAAGTAAAATTCAATTCGAATGTTGAGTATTTGAGTATTCGAACTAAGTTTTTCACGGGTATTCAAATAATAATAATAAGTTTAGAGAACTTATTTCATCTTTTCTGTAGAGCAATGTTCGCTTTTTGACATAGGCATTTTCTTCAAAAAGTCAGCCTAAACTTGATGAAACAGACGAACGGACCAACACTTTCAATATAAAAATAATCGGCAAAAATATCGCGCAACATGGAATTGCTTCATTTTTCGATTTTTCACTTAATTGTTGAATCATTCCAGCCGAAAGACGTCTCCTGCTGGATTTAGGCCTCCCACAAGGTTAGCCACCAGGACCGGCCCTGCACCGCTTGCAACCATCGGTTTTCCGCAACCTTAGCCACGTCCCTCCTTGTTGAGGCTGACAAGTCACAATATTACAAAAATCTTACCTTCAAAGCACCAGCCGTATAAAATCCTTTATTACACTCCCAACAAACATGCTGCTTCCCCGCATGGGACAGCACGTGGTACAGTAAACTGTTCCTATGCTGGAACACCCTCCCACACTGCGGGCACTCGAACCTCTTGCCGGCCTTCTTGCCCTTCTCGGGTTTCTCCTCGGGTTCTTTCGCGGGCTCAGGTACTTCGGTGTCGGGTATTATGTTTTCGGTGAAGGCGGAGCTTTCGGTGGTGGGTACTTCCACGTCGAATATTCGCTGGAATACTTCTTCTGTGGTGGGAGACAAAAATATAAGTTTAAAGATAAATATTTGTTTTAAACATAAAATAATTGTTTGCACGACCTATTGTGTAATATTTTACTTAATTCACTTTTATTTGAACTGCGATATTTTCGTCATTACTGCACTAAACGAGTGCAAAACAACACTTTTCTGCTCTAGTGCAATTAAGTTTCATACAAAATCCTTTACTGCACTGTTTGTTTTATTTTTAAATCACGGAAAAAGATTTGCGATGGTATTTTATCACTAGGGATCGGAAATTCGGATGATTTTATACCTACAATTTGCAAATTTCCGGAAAAAGCTCATCAAGTATGGAGTCGGCTTCTTAAAAAATATTTTTTTAATTATTTATGTTCCGGGATTCCGGGATTGTATAAAACATTAGGAAATAGTGATAACTGTCAAAATATTTAGGTTATGACTATTTTCAGCAATTTGGTCCACATACGTACACGTTGGTAAACAGTTCAATTTTGTATGACTATGTATATTTGTTTTAATTTGAGTACCATTCGTTTTCATAAGAATAATATGTAAATTAACAAATTTATTTCAGTTTGATGTTAAAGAATAGTGTAGGTACTGTTGGTTAAACAAACCACATATTTTGTAAAAATAATCAACTAAAATATGTTATTTAAATACGTATGTGTATATGTATCCTAATTTCCGGTATTCCGGGAAATCCCGGGAAATTTACTAGCAAAATTAAATTCCATACTACTTAACATCAATACAACAACAAAAACAAAACAATAAAAGCATCCGAATTTCCGATCCCTATTTATCACAGTTATTTAGGATATTAATTTTGAAAATGACATATATTTTTGAATTCAAGATGGCGGGCATGACTTTTTGAAAAAGTCGTAATGGGAGGAACTTCCTAGGTGGGTCATACACACTCACAAAAACTAAAGTTGTCTCTCCTATGGTCAATAGTTAAGGGCTTGTGTGCATATAAGTTATGTTTTTATTTGCTAGGACTAAAGTAGACCAGACGCCGTTTATGGGGATGCGGGTTCAGCCAGCAAATTAGGCCTTAAAAACGTTAACTTCGGGTATGTCCACAGGAGAGACGGTAACCTAAATCTGTGTATGACCCAGGTCCTTCAATTCGAGGGCTCAGGCTCCGAGTCAGCATTCGACGCAGTAATGAACGAGTTCTGCTTGGTGCAAGTATACCATGACGCCTCTTTTCCGTAGGGATAGGCTGAGCACTTCCAACTACTTGCAAACCTCGTTTCCCTGCACTCGGAAGCGAGCACGTAGTAGTATTGTAAACAGTTGGGGGTACCTTTGAGCTGGTGCGGCAGCGGCGGCTCGGGCGCGGGGCACACGGGGCAGAAGGCGTCGGCGCCGCACGCCGCGCCCGCGCCGCGCATGTACCTGCTCACAAACGGAACTATTAAAAAAAAGTACATTGTTGCAGAGGATAGAAAGTACGCGATTTTTGGACGAGACATATAGAGGGCCGAAACGTAGTTGAGTCCATAAATTGCACTTTCTACCGAGGCAGACATAGTGCTTTTCACAACTACTGAGAGGAAATAAAATAAAAATTCATATTCAAAACTCAAATTTTAATTCATGTTAATGTGACATCACCGCCAATTTTACCATAGATAACTATTTTTTTAAACTGGACCCCTATTCTCGTGACACTCGAGATTAATAAACTAAAATGCGAGATGAAGATGTCAATTCCATATAAAATTGTATTTGTTTCGCCATATCTCCCATGTAATTTCATCTCTAGTGGTTCGAGATTAGGGGCCAAGTTTGAATTACATTTAAAAAAAAGCAGTGACATAGTTTTTAGTCTGTGTATCTTTTAGCAAAAATACACCTAATATTTTACGACACAAAATGGTGTGTTCTGATTGGTCGATTTCAATTTTTCATTTTAAAGAGCTATGACACAAAAATTGATTGATTAATTTTCATTGGTTCTTAAAGCAAACACGCCGACAAAAACATTCTTGGTCTGTCCTTATAAGTGACCCCAAAGAAGACCATCTATGGCCATATTTCCGAGCAATGTTGTGAAAAGTATTTTTTTTTAAATTATAATATTAATATGTGAATAAATCTACGTAGCTAATTTTGACCTACTGAGATGGTTGTTGCAAAGCAAAAACGGGAGTGTAAGACTGTCTCACCAGTGGCGCACGTGGTCCTGGTGCACGGTCCCGTTCTCGACGGTGAGGTGCGGCAGCGCGGGCGCGTAGGGCTCGAGCGGCTCGCCGTCCGCCACGTCCACCGCCACGTGGATGCCCTCCATCAGGTCCTCGGGCTCGCTGAACTCGCCCATGTCTTCCACCTGGAGTGTGGCCCATAATTTCCGTAAATCAAATTTGATTGGTAGCAGAATTTCCATTCCCTTTTTTTCCCGATCTTAATTTGTGTGTAGTAAGTATCGAGCGAACCCTATCGCCCGAAAGACAATAGGGATCAGAAACTCCTAAAGAGCCCTATTGTCTTTCGGGCGATAGGGTTCGCTCGATACTTACTACACACAAATTAAGATCGGGAAAAAAAGGGAATGGAAATTCTGCTACCAATCAAATTTGATTTACGGAAATTATGGGCCACACATTACAATTAAGATCGAGCACTAAACACGTATTTTGTATGGGGTATTTCCCCTTTTAATTTTAAACTTTATTATATTTTTATTATTTGTTGTTATCCTCGTAAGGCCCAGAGTCCAATAAATTGGACATAATACGACCCTTGAAATAGATCCATTACAAATTTAAATTAAAAAATTGACTCTATTTCATTCATGATAGGTTTACATTCCGTTGGCTTTCGCTGCATAGTGGGCTTTAGGAGAGCGGTAATAGAAATACGTTTTCCATAAAAAAAACAACTGTCTACCTATTAAAGTTCAAGAGATACACGTCCACAGACAGACACACGGACAGCGGAGGCTTAGTATTAGGGTCCCGTTGAAACCATTTGGCTATTGAAAAAAAAATATACAATAAATCTTACCTTTCCATGAGCTTCTTTGATATGCGCTTCACATTGCTTCTGCTTTCTAAAAGACTTACTACACTTTATACAATTATATATCTCCAACTTATCCAACGATTCATACAAATCCGCCTTTTCACATTCGCTTGAAGGTGCATCCTTGTCCATACTGGCCATCGAATATTGGAGCTTATTGCTTGAGTAGTGGAGGGTCTTCTCGCTTGAGGTGTAGAGGATGTGTTTGTCCATGGTCTGGTACATAGTTTTGGGTACTGTGTTTTCTAATGATAGTTCTACTATGGAGTCCGGGAGAGTTGCTACATTGTCTTCTATACAAGTGTTTGTCATCTGAAAGGAAAAATAGCATCTCAACACTGCTCGGAAATATGAAAATTTGTTGTGGTTTTTATACTACGAGGCCTATTTCATACTACGAGGTAAATAATAAATTAAAAAAAAAGGATTTTATTTCCGCACAGTAGCTTAAAAAAAGCATTTTCTGCCTGCAGAAAGTTCAATTTATAACTCGTTCACTAGAAGGCCTCGACTACATTTCCGCCCTCCTATGACTTATCCATAAATCGGGTACTTTCTACCTTCGGCAACAATGTACTATGAATGATCCTCCGTCATGGGCAGGCGGGAATAATAGAGAAAGCTATAGCGTTATACTCTATTTGTTTAGTTTCTTAACTAAACGTTAACAAACAGCCACGTGATATAAGTTTGTCAGCCAACAGAATACAATAAAGCTAGACAAAACAGTTTTGATTGGCTTGTACAGATCAACATGGCTGTGTTAGTTAACTTATAGTTAAGTACTTAAACAATGGAGTATAATTTTCTATTACTTTTTTGACCTTAGATTATTAACATTCAGCGCAGTTTTTCAAAATTTGTGGTAGCAACGTTCTTCTTGATGATTAAAGCGAAATTGAGTAAATTGCTTCAAGGTCATAGCTCATTAGAGCCACCCGCGGTTCGACCAGCACAACCTGGCATTGCGATCGAGCAATCCGCTACGGAATTCCGTAGCGTTACTGAATTTTGTAAAACTTTTGAAATAACTAATTCATAAAATAAGCTGTCTCATGTTTGGACAATAAACAGTTTATCGGCATTCGACCATTTGGATAAGCATCTAATCCTTGATTGTTGACTTGGTTTAGGGCCTCATCTATAACAGGAAGTGCTTGCAGTCCTGTTATTCACCGGATATTTTTTTATGAGCTAGTCCCGAGAATCTCGGTTCTGGCCTATAGGACCCAAGCAGACTTTGGTCCACTCCAAGCCCTAATAGCAGGCTACACAGCCACCCCCCGGGTACCGCACCTTGTCGATGGCGAGGTCGGGCGCGGCGAGCGGCGGCTCGTAGTGCTGGCGCAGGTGGTGGTAGAACTTCAGCTGCTCCTCGCCGAAGTACGCGCCGCACAGCGAGCACAGCAGCACGGGCCGCACCTGACAACAAAAGGTTTTTTCACTTCTCATGCTCTAAAAGTTCGTCTTTATGTCGTGCGTAGGCGACATAAAGTCGCTTTTTATGCTCTAGTGCATAAAGTAAAATCTTCGTCGAAGACCAAGACAATCGGTCCAACAGCCACACGAAAAACTTTAACTTCATATAATAACCTCTTTATTTTATTTCGTTTCGTTAGTATTCTAAGACCAAGGCAAGGATACCAACAGCCAAAGTACACAATAAAACTTCATGAAATAAACTTATAATTTTTATTCCGTCGCATTTTTTTTTATATTTGAGTAAATCAAGTAAAGCCAAATATCGCATCACAAATACAATCCAATAGAACATTAAATATACCAGGAAAAACGATTAATTTAAATATTTCTCATTGCTCTAATGTAACTTTCAATTTTAATTAAATTACCATTTACAATAATTTACATGTTGCTGTTTCATTTCCTCGCAATTGAAGTGAAAAGTAGAGTGTCCAACTCGTCCATAAAACCCATTTAACACTCGACTTTATATCCATCCTCGCTCGCAAGCTCGCTTGGATGGATAAACGTCTCGCGTAAAATGGTGCGTTTTATGCACTTGTTGTACAATCTACTATTTTAACCTTTTGAACCGTCGAACACAAAATGTGTCACTCACTTTTTTTATAAGGGTGGGAGGCAAACGAACATGTAGGTTACCTGATGAGAAGTAATCACCACCGCCCATAAACACCCGCCACTCAAGGAGAGTTGTTGGTGCGTTGCTGGCCGATTAGGGAAATGTAAGTTCTTTTCTTGACACAGCCATGCAAATTACAACTGAATTCATACGAAACAAAGTCTGTTTTAATCTTGAACCTGTGACGGATGTAGCCGTCATGGCGTAAGTGGCACGACTTTTAGTTGAAGGCCAGAGCCGACTGGGGCGTTCAAAAAGTTAATTGGGATAGTATGGGGAGTTCTGAAACTATAGGAGATACAGGACAACTGTCTTAGGAATTTTGTTTGATAAACTGCGAGTTGTTTGTAAATTTTTGTAAAATAACATATTTTATCTACACTCATATCATAAACCCTCTATATGCGTTCAGAAACCACAAATTATGACCAGCATAATAATCAACTGTGTTGTTAGAGCCAATTTTTTATCTGCGGCAGTAATCTTATGGATTCATAAGAACATAAATTTCAATGTTCTTATGACATTCAAATTTCGAACATCTCTGAAAAACAAAGAAATTTGATTTGACCTCTATTCTAATATCAGTCGAGATGACGTTTAGTTCGAAATGAATTGTCAATTTGCATACAAAATAGGACAATGTCGCACGTAAGTAAGATATCGAACGATATGATAGTTGGAGCCGACTCTAGTTTGTCTCTGAATTAAAAAAAAAACTATGACGGCTTCCAGAAAACTTTTCGATCTTTTCATTACCGCCATTACCGGTTAAAATTTAATATGCGGCTCCTGAATGCATCATGGAGGCTTATGATATGTGGGTAGATAAAGTAGTGTATGTAACTGTACATAATTAGGCATTAAACATTTGTGTGATGTTATGTTATTATCAGAGCTCGGAATAGGTAGTGCCTATTTACCTAAACTTCGCGGGAGGACGTAACTAAGAGTGGTTAAAACCACCAAAAATATTTATTTCTTGTTACTGAATGCGGGATTTCCCGGGATTGTCTGTATTACTCTAAAGGCTTAATACATTTAACTTTACTTATAAATCAGGGTGGCAAACTGCAGGTAGGCTACATCTGCTTTTGTTGAATGCATTCTATACGATATTATAATTCTATTTAAATCAACTAAAAAATATCAAACTTCAGGCTCCCTTTGATTCAATTTGATCTATATTATATTGTTTTATGACCAATTGTTATTTCCAGGTAAATAAATTAATAATATGCAATATAGGAAGATTTATAACTTATGACTAAAGTTAAATGTAATACAGACAATCCCGGGAAATCCCGCAATCAATAATAAGAAATAATTATTTTTGGTGGTTGTAACCACTCTTAGTTACGTCCACCCGCGAAGTTTAGGTAAATAGGCACTACCTATTCCGACCTCTGGTTATTATGAACCCCACACTCGTGTTTAATACCCTTCATTATGTACAGTCACATAAACTACTATTTTTCATGCGTATGAGTAATTAAATGTGAGGATTCGAGACTACAGAAGTGGTTCCAATTTACAAAGATGTATGTCATGATTTTTTACAGATCGACTGAATTTTGTGGAAACTTCCTTTTCATGCTCGAAATTGAAAAACCAGGAGAGCTGAAATTACTGTAATTGACTTAAATATCTTCTCACGCAATAAACTCAAAACTCAAACTCACAGCATTTATTTGACAAACGCACCTATTCAAACGTATGAAAAACCATTATCCTTTCTTCCTTACCTCATGACTGATATGATGCGTTTCCTCGGCAAGGTGCGTCTGATGCGGCACTTGCACAAAGTTATCAGGCAGGATCTCCTCCTGAGGCACTTCTTCGCTGCAGCTGATCACCACTATATCCTGGAACGGGAGACCATATAGCTAGTAGCACTAGTCATAGACCGTGGCGGATCATTAAAAGCCAGAAAAGCGGATTGACAACCATCATTGACGCATTCACCTCACTTTAGTTACCAATCTCTAACGTCTAAAGAGATACCCGAGGGTCGAGTGGTTGGAGTCCTATCATAAGGTGAACTGTAACGTCTAATGCCACGAAACCGAATGGAACTGGTCCGTAATCTGATATGTGGCGTGATCTATGAAAAGGGACCTTATTGTCGATGGCGCTTACGCCGCACTACGTCACGCGACGTTGTATTTATATCGGAGCATCTTTAATAATGGCAGAAGCGCCATCGACAATAAGGTCCCTTTTCATAGATTACGCCACATATTATAATCAGAATTGAATTTTATCGCAATGCATTACAGAAAGTGTTCTAACCCTACTAGATAGATTTGTCAGGATGGAATGAGACACCCAAACGGAAGTGTCTCACCAAGCTATAGAAGCTAAACAGATACAAGATATAAAATAGAGGCTTATTTATTATAAATTGTGTTCGATCGCTGTGATGCTGAAAGGAGAGAAAACAATGCATTGTTCTGGTTTCAGTGCGATTCCGTTTAGGTACGACACGCTAAAGGCGTACAGTATTCCCAGCTTCTTAATAGCTGTCGGCTGGCTATCGCTATCACAGTTGAACTCGCAACTGACAGTACATTTGTCACGCGTGTGTCATAGCAAAACGATGATTGCCGATCAATATTAAGAAAATGGTTGCCCTGTAAATCATTTAGAGTGAGAGTTCTAGATTTCTTTATACCTGTTTAAAGGAGGAATTCTGACCGCGGGCCGTCAGGTTTTATATCGTGATAAATGTTAGTCTGTCAAGTACTTGTAAATATGGGTAGATGGCCTAATGGTTTAGGGTGTCGAGTTGTGGTCGTAAACTACCGTGTTTGAACACCAGTGGTCTGGTCTACCTCGCCATGTACAGTTGACCAAACAATTGAGTTGCCAGTGTTGCCAACCTACGGTTGAATATCATTTCCGTGTCAAAAAACTATATGGTCGATATGAAGCGACTCTGTCATTGAAAATCCTGGAAATCTAATCTGATAATCTATGCAGGTTCAAGACCCCCGCGTTGGCTCTTGAAAAAATAACAGAACTAGACAGAACCTCTTAAGAAATACGAGTATGTAACAGAACCTTGTAATATTTTGGAACTCCCATCACCCCCACAGTACAACACTAGATATCTTAGTCTTTCGGGTTCAGGTAAAGCTAGTAAGACTCGCAGAGCATATGCGAGCAAGAGAAATAGAGGTACCTTACAAACACAAAGGCTATCGCACTATACTGCTTTAATTTTCAGGCTAGAATTAGTTTAGTTTACCTGTTGCGGTGTGCAGTTCCCAGTATTTCTCTTCAGTTTTCTAGAGATCCTCTTCTTGTGGGGCAGGCTCTTGCGGCTGGGCTGCCGGGGCGCCAGCTCCAGGACTTGGCCGTCCGAGTCCAGCAGTGGGCTGTCGCTCTGTGCATGGAACAAAACAAGGACACTTGCGGAAGGTGTTAAGCGCGAATTACACTAGCAATAACAATTGCAGAAGTTGATTGCTGTCTTATTTTAACTTCAGTTTTAGGGCAAGAAGCACAATTTTGCCATCTTTTTCTAACTTAAAAGTAAGAGTAAGACAGCAGTCAACTTCTGCATTTTTTATTGCAAGTCTAAACTTCGCTTGAGGTCGATGCTGTATCTCAAGTTTTTTAGTTTTCGATTAGTAAACATTTGTGGTTTAACTTTATGAACGGGATAACCATTGCATACGTGTAGCAGAGGATATCTTTGAGGAAGGCCATTGTAAAGCAAAGAACGTGTTTCGTCTGGCATGATGACGATGATAAAAAGAAAATAATGAGAAGGCGTGACATTTTGGACACAATATTGTGCTACTTCTTTTAAGAAATTAAACCAACAAAGTAACCATATCTCTATAAATATAAAAGAAGAAACAGAGTAGCTGCTCGATCAACGCACAACCGAAACCGCTAGACCTAGGGACTTTAAATTTGGAGGGATTATTCCTTGGATATCCTAAGAGTGCACTAGGAAGGGATTTTTGGAAGTTCAACCCCTAAGGGGTTAAAAAAGGGGAGTAGCAGAAAACTAATTTTTCATGTAGGTACGGAGTTGCGGGCGTCCTATATCCTCGTAAGGCCCAAAGGCCTATATGTAGGACTTGACTGACACAATATTCGTTTTTGAACTATCGAGATTTGACGTGGGCCTACGAGGCTATTTAAACATAAAAATTACACTCAGACCAAATATTGAAGATAAGTGACCTCATAAACCAATAGGCGGTATCTCAGATGCAATAGCCTAAGAAAATTCAATCCTATCCCGTTAACAATGAGGTTGCATTTGCCACAGGAGTTTTGTCTGAGATACCAACTTTTGCCTTAGCAGGGCAGTAATTTGTTTTGAAACTTTGGAGTTGATAGTGTCATAGTATAAATAGAAAAGTAGCTCGACTCCGGCCCTTTAGGAGATTCTGATACCTATTGCCGCTCGGGCGTCAGGGTTATCCAAAGTTGTTTTTCAATTTTAGTCACCTACTTGGCCATACTGTGATTTAAAGTAAGTATAAATATTGTTAGGTACCTAAGTACCAAATTTAAATTATTTTACTTACATACTTTTTATCTGTTGACATTAAATAATAATTATGTATATAGGTATGTGACGTGATATGTAAATTCCTTTTCGACCTTTTGATAATGCCGCTTTCGCGCAAGGCGGCTTCCTTTGGCTACTCAGGTACCTATTATTGGCGGCACGCGCCGCCGCCGCGCGGCTTCCTTAGAGCATTAGCCGCTCGCTTTGGTTCTAGGCTTGTGCTTTGGGTACTAGGCAACGATAAGCATATTTATGTAGTGAAAAATACATACTTAATATGACTACATAGGTACATATAAAACGCCCAAGACTCAGAAACAAAAAATACCTACTCGCACTCATCACACGAATATTTGCCCTGACAGGAAATCGAACCCAGGACCGCTAGCTTCGTAAGCAAGGTTACTACTTACTTAGTCACTACCAACTACCTAGGCCATCCACGTCGTCACATGTTACCTGTCACGTCACACTCAATAACTTAAATTACCTACTTAATACGTATTTATTTCACCTAGGTATACTATAGGCAGGCCGGTACGAAATCTGGATATAGTTGTACCTACCTAAGCTAGGTTTGGACATCCGTATACAGAACAATATTTAAGCGTTTTCGGCAGCGACATTGTTGCTCGATAGCTAAGTACGCGCGCTAAAACAAAACGTAACCGAACGCAATGACGCCGCGGCCCCGATTAAGTTCCCTCGAAATGTCTTGAGATCTCGTTTCGTATTGGTTCGCCCCGCCACAGGCCCCGCCCACAGCCGCAAGCCGCGCGATGTACCTTTGTTTGAAGACGATCTACTGTTCTCTATACCGTGATAGTGTGTGCATATTTTTGCCCTAAAATGTATAATGAAAGTCTTACCTTGAGGGGGTTTTTGGCTTTGCTGTTGAACCAGTCGGTATCAGGACATCGCTTCATCTCCTGCAGGGGGGGTAGGGGCGGCAACGGCGGCAATTGTACCACGAGGGGCTCAGTATGCTGCTCCTTGATGTAAAACTTATCATCTTTACATAATAACAGCTGTTGCCCGCGACTCCGTCCGCGCAGAAAAATAAAACATAGCCTATGATATGATACTCAGGGATAATGTTGTATTCTGATGGTGAAAGAATGTAGAAATCGGTCCAGTAGTTTGAGTTTATTCGTTACAAACATACAAAAATACAAATGATTCCTCTTCAAAATATTAGTGTAGATAAAACAAAGTCGCTTCCCGCCGTCTGTATGTACCTTCAAAGTACGCAACGTATTTGGGTTACTCACAAAATTCCCTTTTCGCCAAAGGACCATTTCAGCCAGATGACATACCAGTAAAATACACAGTCAGCAAAGAGTCAATTCAGCTGAATGACATGAAAGTAGAATACTCAGTCAGCAAAGTGTCAATTTAGCAGGACGGCTCAGAATTAAAATGAGCAAATAGCCAAACGATTGGAAATGTAGATAGTCCGTGTGATTAGAATACCTAATTAACCGAAAGTAAAATTAGTTGATTGACATGAACATAGAAGGAGTTATTAGCAAAACGTCTGGAAAATAAAATAGTCCGTATAATTAGAAGTTTGAATTATGGAGTGTCATATCAACACTTGCTATTTTAAGATCCAGACGTTTTGCTAACGGGTTGTTTGGCGTACATGCGTCTATTTAGTAATTAAGACATTTTGAGATACAAACGATTCGCTACCGGGCCATTTAGCTTTTATGTCTATTAAGTATATAAAGACATTCTAAGATAAAGACGTTTCGCTACTAGTGTATTTTAAATTGTAACATTCTAAGATCCAGACGTTTTGCTAAAGATACATTTAGCGTTCATGTCTATATAGCAACGAAGACATTACACAATCCAGACGTTTGAGCTATATTGTCATTTGGCGAAAAGGGAATTTTGATAGTAACCCACGTATTTTAAAGCGGTTTTTTTCAATAGATAATGATTCAAGAGAAAGGTTTTTACGTATATTACATTAAATAATTTATGTACAGGTGTTACAGAGACCTCACAAACCGAAGCGAAGCGCGGGCGGGTCACTAGTAATTTATAAAATGTACAATCATTCAAAGAATAAAGCAAAGTGACCTGGGAAGTTATTCGTCAAAACTAACATATGTACTAAAAATACAAATTCATTATACGTGGTCTTACATCCCAAAGATTTTAGACAGATGCATAACGCCAAGGTCAGAGATTTTTGAAAACTTACAAAATGTATAAAATTGGCGCAAGCTGACGATCTATCGAGTCGGCCATTATGGGAACTTCAAACCATTTTTCAGTTTATCAAAAATTGCTGACGTTGTCGTCATTCATCTTTTCTTGGCCACCTGGAATACCCTAGGATGGTATAAGTCAAATGTATGTGTTCAATTATTGGCGTAAAAAATTACCTTTCAAATATTTCAATCAGTTAAATATTATTATTGTGTATTTCACTGGTGGTAGGACTATGTGCCCGGTCCGTCCGAATTGCTACCACCATCTTATCCATTAACCCACCGCCAAGCAGCAGTGTTCCGGCGTGGGTATAAAACAACTGATGGGATAAGAGCGAAAACGACGTCGTTCCGTTCACAACGCCGAATCGAGCCGAGCCGAGCCGAGTGCCGTCGCTCGTTTCCACTCTTATTGCATGGACATAAACTTTTTCTTACCGGCTCAAGCCGATTCCGCGTCGATACGTCTGGGGAGACCCCTAACTAGCATAGAAGCATTCCATCTTGGTCCTCAGGGTTGGCAACACATTTGAAGTCTTAGGATTGCAGTCTTGAGATTGTAGACTTGAGGATTCTATGGGTCTCAGGTCCCACTTACCATAAGGCTTGAGTGCTCCTTGTCATAAAAAAAAACTTACCAGAGTTTGTGCATTGAACAACCTCATTTGCCCATCAAGCATCACTGACGACTCCACATCACCCCTGACTGATGTAATCTGGCAAAAAATAAAAAAGTCAATCTTCTGAATTTTTCCACTCTTACTCTATTTTTTGAAACTAACTTAAAAAAACCTTAGTTTCCTTCATCAAGCTAAAATAAACCATTATTCATTTATAGCTACATATGTGTTTTCAAAGTTTTTCCTGGCCTTTATTTCAGACATCACTTTGCTAATCGGGTCACTTCATAAAATTCGAACAAAACCTATTACATATTTTAAATGGGATTATTATCGATATTTTACGATCTGATTGTCTTTTGACCTTCCTCCACATCTTTTTTTGTGACCCTTGCCTGTTCCATGCTGTTGTTTGTTGTTTTTCCAGTTTCTTTATGAATAAACATTAATAATTTACCTTGTGCTGTGGGTGGTGATGCGGGTTGCGCGAGTTCTGCGTGAGGTGTGCTACGATGGCTGCTAGTCTGGTCTCCGGGTCCATAATCTCCTCCCCCCACTGGCCGTCCACCTGCTCCCCCACCGACAATTGCCTATTGAAGATAGGCAGACACAAAATTTATAAATTATTTGAAATAAACAACCCAAGCATCATGTAAAGTAAACAGGTGTTCAATCATTATTAACTTTGCAAAAAGTATATCAAATAGGTACGGTCAAACTCAAAATAAGCTGTACATTTTTGGTACCCTGTCGCTCACTATATACTAAATTTATACCACTTTCACTGTAATATTTTACTGTGACAAAGTAATAAGATGTACTGTACAGCTACTGAGGAGTCGACTACATTTTTTTGTTGTATTTTGCTAAATACAATTTCACCTCTTAAACATAGTACAAAAGACTAAGAGCTTTTATTTAAATCCAATATTCCTTTGGTTTAGTTTATCTTCAAGTGTGAAACTCATACAATCCACATTTTCTTAGGTGTGAGGTTTTTTTAACATTATAATAATGGCCAAATTTACACATAATATCTCTGTTAATTACGTAGATAATACTGATAAATATTTGTGCAAATATTGTAATTTTTGTTATTAATTCAACTGCGTTTAAGGCGAAAATGAATGCACCATAATGGTTACTTATTGTTATCTTTAAAAAATGAGGTATAGTAAAAGAATACTTTGTTATACCTGCACATTTGCTGCGTGAAGCTCTGTGGATGCATGACCACCACTCTTCCTCCTTCATCTTGTATATTTAATGCCAATGAATTGGCATCCACATGCACAGACTGAAAATAACATTTAAACATTAGCATACTATAAACCAGAGGTCGGCAACACGCGGCCCGCTGACGTCTTACTTGCGGCCTGTGAATGTTTTGTTAAATAATTGTATAATTATAGGTATATTGGGCTTCTAGGGTTAATATCACAAGCCCGCCTTTAGTTCATTTTGCCACCTTGTGGCCTTTGCCTGCCAAAAGGTTGCCGACCGCTGCTATAAACAACTAGTTGAATAAAAAAAGATACCTGTAAAATTGTTGTATTATAATTATAAAGATCAAACTTTCAAATCATGCAATGGTTGGCTGTTCGATTCGTTTCTAAAGAAGCAATATCTGATAGTTAAAAATTCTTTAAAGTTCTATTCAAAAACCATAAAACCTTTTTGGCTTGGCTGTTAAAAAAATATGTTTTTACCAATAATTATGATAAAAATAAAGGTTAATAGTTACGATATAGTGATGATCAGATTAAAAATCTTTAGGTGGTAGTTAGGCAATGCACTTGAAAATAACTTGTATCGAAAAAATCACCCCTAAATCAACATAATAAGGGTGAAATTACGCACGATTGAACAAATATGGTTCTTGACGCGTCAACAAGCCAAAATAACAACTTACATCTCCCGGCTGGTGTGTGATGTAATGTGTCACCTCCTCGTCCATCTTATCCTCCAGGAGATGATGGTTCACATTGGTCATGATTCACTTTTTGGAGAAGAAAACCGATTGTTTATTCCATTTTTACGTTTGCTTGTTGGTTAAGTTGACAGCTGCCATTCAAGGTCACCAAATTCTTGTCAGTCGATCACGGTATTGTCTTTATCTTTAACACTATAACAATACCGTAAATTATAACATAAATAGTCTTTATACATAATCTCTGAATGATAAATTTCTCTAGATTGTATCCATTTCTTTGTAGTGGAAGCCGAAAACATGAATAAATATTTGCTTAAAGTTACCATACTAAAAAATATTTTAGTGCTACCCTTAACAAAAAAATACAGTCAGAAATAAGAAAAAACAGTAAGTGGGGAAGAACTAACCGCAAGTTTTAAGTACATAAGTATAAATAAGTAATTTAACCTGTAAATTAAAGGAATCAAACACAGCAGGATTATCATTAAAGCAAACAAAGTAACTCTAGCAAGAACAAAACGTTATCTTTTATCAAAACGCACGAACTTTACAACTGAGAACCGTAGAGGGAGAATAAATCTATACCTACTCTGTTTACGCTGAGAACTGACATCATTGACATTGTACGTCAAAATTATCAGCTGAGTGTAATGTAACAGTAATACCGAGACGCAAATTAAAATAATAAATCGATATGTTCCGTAATTCAGTGAAATCTTGCTTGGTAACCCGAAACCACGATGTAAGGAGACTCCAATATACTTTAATATGATAAATGTCCCTTTTCGTCTTGTTATTACGTGACGAAATAATACGATGATATTTCGATAATTTTGTTTGTACAGTTCCAGAGATGCAAACACACAGCTAAGCTAGATGTGATCCGAGAGAAGCTCCGAGAAGGCCCAGGGCTTTCAGACTTCATAGCAGAGGACAGGCCAAAAGACTGGAACGAGTATGAAGGCAAACTCAAGAGGCAGAAGGGAGAGCAGGAGAGACTTAGGCTGCCTCCTTGGTTGAAGACCTCTATTCCCACTGGTGCGAACATTATGAGACTGATATTACATAGATTATAATACGAAAAATATGACGTAGACAATGCTAGGCTTGAGATTGCTAATGTCCATATGCATTAGTTAATTAGAAAGCCTATATGGAAGTCTTTTAATCAATAAAATAGTGATGTAATTAAAATAAGTAGATAATTTTGTTTTAAAACTCCATTCTCTTTAGTATTTGATTTGATAAAAAAAAGTTGTTTGTGGCATCCATGGTAAAACCACTCCCGTCTCAAGTATACTCTTCATATACCACTATGAGCAGTAAACTTTCTTCTCAATCAGTGAGCTCTAAAGATTTGCAAATAATTTCACAAATGTGATTTTATTACACAGCAAAACAGTCTATAGTAATAAGTACTTATTGATAATATTAACACCAGTAAAAAACATGAAGAAATCAGTGAGTGTTGTTAATTATATGTGGCATTATCTATGTAAAGGGACCTTATTGTCAATGGCGCTTACGCCGCACTGCGTCACGCGACGTTGTATTTATATCAGAGCATCTTTAATAATGGCAGAAGCGCCATCGACAATAAGGTTCTTTTCATAGGTAACGTCACATATAATTATTCAGAAACTTCACAGTTGTGCAATGTGTCAGGATTGACTTCTTATTTGCTTAGTGCAATTTCATTTAACCCTCCTTCTTAAGGCATAAGGTCACTAATAAATATGAGGTTCTATGAGACATACACCCTTTTTTCTAAGGACGACAACTGATAACTATACTGCTGTCCTAATTCAAAAGGACGCAACTCAGTTTCATAGGGTTTGCGAAACGGGTGATAAAAAACTGCGCTTCTCAAGAAAAAAACGTAAGTACCATGAAGATACGCTCTTTTGCTGGTGCACTTTTTCACATGGTATTTTTGAGATAGGTCTTTGATCGCCCTTTTCTCAAACCCTATGAAACTGAGATGCATCCTTTTGAATTTAGGATGGCAGTATAGTTATCAGTTGACCTCCTTAGAAAAAAGTGCGTATGTCTCATAGAACCTCGTATTTATTAGTAACCTTATGCCTTAAGAAGGAGGGTTAAATTTACTTTGACTATGAAATTGCACATGCGTCCATTTTATTTAGGAGGTTAGTAATGTGGAACAATAAATTACATGAAAAAAACATTGTTATCAGTTTGACAACATAGTTTTACCTAGTTGACCATGGTTAAGAAACAACAGGATCCGGATTTATTTATTTCTGAGTCACAGATGCTATAAAAGTGTGCTTGTGCCAGAAAATATAAATATCTTTATGTAAGGATGTGTGCTTATATTAATAGGACATTTGACTTGTTCCTAATAAGTTGTTGCTAAGTGATTTTTTTTATCCTTCATTACGAGAATAAGTAATGTGCTTTCCTATCGTATGATAATGGTAATGACGTTGAATACAAAAACTAAAACCAGTTACTTGTATGAATTGTGATAATTTATTTTCAGTTTCTTTTTTCCTGTAAACTTACTACTTGAAAAAAAATTGGAAATCTTTGTACACTATTAATGAGTTATTTATAAAAGAGCATACAATTATTGTATCGTATTATAACTGTTTCCAGGGTCAAAGTTCAATGAAATTAAGCAACAGCTCCGCAGTCTAAAGTTGAGCACGGTGTGTGAGGAGGCACGGTGCCCTAACATCGGGGAGTGCTGGAGCGGTGGCAAGCAGGGCATGTCTACTGCTACCATTATGGTAAACTATTGGGGGTCCTGTCGTTTGACCAAAAAAGGTTTCACCAAATGATTCATTTCACAAACTGCTATTTTTTCCGAAACTGTAAATATTTCAGGACCATTGTGTAGAACCCTATAGGTTAAGTTAGGTTTGTCAAAAAAACCGGTTTGTCAAATGATATGTTTGTGAAATGAATCATTTGGTGAAACGTTTTTTGGTCAAACATTAGTGAACCAAACTATTGACTTACTATGTTACCTGCAGAACAACAGAGGATATTTTATATTCATAGTTTTATGTAATCCTAGATTAAGTATTATGATATGAATATTATCATTATAATAAATACATAGTAGGTGGAATTTGAGAGCTTGGAAATAATTACTCACGTAATTCGTTTTCTATGGAATTTTCCATTGTGTGACAAAAAAATACCATACAAATTGTAAGAATACTCTTTGTGGCATAACAGAACGTTTTGACTTTGTTGCTTGTATACTACGTTGAGTATTCTTGTAGAAAGTGACTGGCTGTTGAGTTTCTTGCACCGCTTCGATCTTAGCTGTGGTCTCCTCTTGAGAAGCGTAATAGTACCTGTACTTACTAAATATACATTTATATCTTAACTTACTCTGCACTTTAGCAGCCTTAATATTTTGATCGGTATGTATGTGGGTTTGTTCTTCGTTCCTCATAGAGGCTGAACCGCACGATTTCGATAAATAAGTTGTCGTTAAATTTGTCTTAGTGTCGCGGGTAACATTAAAAAAACTGAATGTTTCAGTTGATGGGCGACACGTGCACTCGCGGCTGCATGTTCTGCTCGGTGAAGACCTCGCGCGCGCCGCCGCCGCTCGACCCGGACGAGCCGCGCAACACGGCGCACGCCATCGGCCAGTGGGGGCTCGGGTACATCGTGCTCACGTCCGTTGATAGGGACGGTAAGGCACCTGAGGCCCTAGCCAAGATGCATTACGCTAACTACCGTTTCTATTCGTTTCGTTTTTAAACCAATCGCGACACTGGTTGATGACGTGATACGAAGAGTCACGTGATTTACCAGAGACGCGATTGGTTTAAATACGAAACCAACAGAAATGCTAGTTAGCGTAACGCACCTTGGCTACTTAGGGCCTCTGCTCTGTTATCTTTCTACATAATTCATCATATTCACGTTAGTCAAGACACTATGTGCAGTCAAGTTCATAAATATGTGTACACTTTAGTACCTTGTCTATTTAACCCGTACTATACCGTGAGCGCGTCCGCACGCGCAGAATTTTGTATCTGGTCTTTCCCAGTCACATGTAAAAATTTGACTCTGACATGATCCGTGCACGTGCGGGCACGCGCTATATTTTGACTCTGTTGTGCCCCCAAGCGTGCCCGTGCGCGCATGCGAGACATTTTATTTTAAGCCTTACTGATTTTAAAATACCTTTCTTATTCAATTGAGTATACTTTCGTTCAATACGGAATGAAATGAGCTACAGACCGAGGTCAAACACCCACTCACTCTCTATACAAATTTATGACGCTTTGAGCAGTCGAAGTTCAGTGTGTGTTGCATGCGCGTTGTATTAACTTTAATGTCATGTTTAAACTGCCATATATGAATTATCACTGTTTAAATAAATAAATATGTAGGACGTTATGGAGTGGCCGGAGTTTCTTGCGGCGCTTCTTCTCCGCAATGCTCGACATTAGGCCTTCTTGAAATGTGTGGAAGCTTATTCAAACTTGCATCAAATATCTTTAATTCATTTACCTACATATTGAAATTGTAATTACCTATTTATTGTTTTATCTTATCTTTGAACAGATGAGCGTTGGAATTACTACGATATATAACGGAATCCGATTATTTATTTAACAGCCTATAATGTCCCACTGCAGGGTAAAGGCCTCCGTCCCTTCCTTCCATGTAGCCCTATCTTGGGCAGTCTCCTATAATATAATAAAAATAAATAAATATAATTTTTATTCTTACAGATATACCTGACGGAGGCTCTTCCCATTTCGCAGAAACAGTTCGCGAAATAAAAAGACAGTAAGTAACTGACTAAAAGTATTAAAGCGTATTAAACACTGCACCAAATGTACCATATCTTTAGAGTTACATTTACTGTGTTTCAGAAATAAGGAGATACTAGTAGAATGCCTGGTGCCTGACTTCAGGGGTAACCGGGAGTGTATCGAAGCGATAGCGAATTCCGGCTTGGACGTGTTCGCCCACAACATCGAGACGGTCGAGCGACTCACTCCGTTTGTGAGGGATCGGAGGGCTGCGTAAGAACTACCTGCATTATTATTGGTCAAAATAGCTTTAGTTTTGGTTTGGTGTTGTATGGGGCCCGTTCGGGTCACTTCCACAATCTTATCTTCCCTTTGTATGCCGTGTCCCGTATCTGTCTCGACCCTGTGTCCAGTGCCGTGTGGCGTATACGTCCATAAGGGATGTAATCGTGTTATTTAAAATTTGATTTTACTACCTTAAAGATAGGGTTCTAATTGATTTGAAAAAAGAATGAAAAACTTTACAGCTATACTCCATTTACTTTAACGACGTAGTAGTAGGCTTCTCTCACTCTCACAGTGTCATACAAATGACAAGGACAAAAGATAGAGGCAGGTAGCCAAGTGGGCGGCAACAAACGATAATCTTCTTAGGACTCATTCACAATGGTATTTGAAAATAAAAGATTACCTAAGGAGACATCCGTCCGTTTCACTAGCCTAGTCGCAGGTAAACGATAAACAATAAGTCGCAGGAAGGGCCGTTGGCCGTTGGTCGTCTCGATCCTCCTTCTTAGAGGAGGATGAGGAGCCGGTTACGGGCTGATGGCCCCCGACCGGGGTGGTCTGCGCCGACCGTAAAAACGCCCGGGTCCTGGGATAGCAGCCGGCGTCGAAGGCGCAGGCTGCGGGGAGGTGAGGTTGGATGGGGAGATTGGGTAGGTGAGGAGAGGGAAGCGTCAATCCGGGAGGTTACGCTGCTCGCGAGGTCGAGCCAGCCGGGAGGGACCCCTTTCAGGGAGGCCCGGCTAGCGACCTACAAGCAGAGCAGCGTCTTCATGGGTCCTACTTGGGCGTCGACGTCGTCGCCGAGTCGAAGTCGCGGGGGTAAGCCTTGCCGTCGGGGGGCCGCGCGTGCTGGGGCGCGATGTCCCTCAAATGGGGGAATCGTGACACGTCTGCTCGCGCGAACATCGACGTGGCAAGGCGCCCGATGAAGTCGTCCAGGCTCTCGATCTTGAGGTCCCTCTGGATCGTGGCATTCCTCACGTAGCGAGGGGCAGCTGATATGGCACGCAGGCACAGATTTTGCTGTACTTGCAGCTTCTTCTTGTGAACTGCGGCCAACAGGGCGTCCCAGGAGGGTGCGGCATACGTGAGGCGGGGTCTGATGTAGGTCTTATAGACCCCGAGCTTCACACGCAGAGGGATGCTGGAACAGAGCACTGGACGCAGTAGCGCTCTTGCGGTTCTCGTGGAGGCGACGACGGTTTTGGCGTGGGGACCCATGGTGAGTCTGCGGTCGCAGGAAGGGAAACAAACGCGTCCGCACCGTACAGATGTAAGTGCCTACTGATTACCTGCTCCATTGTGAGTGCGGCTTTAGCGGATTCTTATAGCCAATCACGTGCAACTGCACTTTTCCAGTACTAGGTCGTTAAAGTAAATGGAGTATAGGAGCGTTTAAACTCGTTCATGTGACACCGATGACGTCATAGCCCAACAATCGACGGGATCAATAATGAGAGGCTTTCGTTATACGAGCGTCCAGTGGCGCCCTCATTACTATTATTGTCTTTTCTAATAAACTAAAGCATTGTCTTGAAATCGAAGAGTGGTTTTGCTGTAAAAATAAATAAAAAAATTATGGGGTATCTATATGACATAATTTTCCCGTTAAGTTGAATACACGAAGGTTAAATGTTATTGAACTATAGTTAGAAAACACAATAATAGTAATGAGGTCCCACTGGACACTCAGCGCTTAACCTACCGCCAAGCAACAGTGTTAAACCAATCTAAGACTTCATTTCTACATACAAGAAAAAATCTGAGAAAAAAGGCCTGATAGTGCTGTCCCACAGTAACTTGCAACTGTATTGGGGACTGTCGCACATTTCTCGCAGCGCAGCGATTTCTTGCAGGTGTATTAGCATCCTAAGAACTAAACTTACAAAATAATATGTGATATTAGCTTTGTTTCTAATGGCCCCTCTACACGATGGCTCATCATGGGCGAGCGTAAGAGACGCATTTACACCTTAGAGCGAGCTGCATATTCTTGTATCTCACTTTTACGTATTGCTCCGTCCGTACGCTGGCCGCTGATAGGCCATTGTGGTGACCTAGTGACATCTAAATAAATAAATAAAATAAAATAAAGTTTATCTGTCTAAAGAAAATTACAACTTCTGACTTATTTGTTGCCGGTTCCCGGATCTAGCGACTATCAAACAACTCGCCAGCGTCCCCAGTGTCAGACAGCGCAACTAAAGTGTTCATCGCGCTAACGAATTTTGTCCAGTCAGTTGACATAGATACTACTTCCAACTTCATCGTAATGGACTTCGGTGCCCAAGCCACCCGCCTGGAGAAAGATCTCTCTATTAACATCTCCTTGCACCATCGTGTAGAACCGCCTTAAGTACTCGTATCTTACACTTGTATTATTGTTCAGGTATCGTCAAACGCTGAAGGTCCTCGAGACCGCCAAGGAGCTGAACCCTGACCTCGTCACCAAGACCTCCATCATGCTGGGGCTGGGCGAGACTGACGAGCAGGTCGAGCAGACCATGAGAGGTAAAACTACATACCATCATCACGACAACAGTAACACGGCACTAATGGGTAGATAGGCGTCTTCGCCGTTTTACCCTCCGCCTTCTAGTCCTGGCAATGAAAAATTGTGGATGGAAAAGTTGGTCATCATATCAGGCGCTGGTGGAAAGCTTCACAACTCGGCGCCACTACTCTCTGACAGCTACCTGCTGCTGCAGCTGCTGGTTTTGTTGGAGCTTTTATCTAGACAACGATTGAAAATAGGTGAAAAATATATAGGATCTAAGTTGTAGAGAAATTTATCAGCTTGAATAATGCCATATAACACCATTTCCTATCAGGCATCGTTTTCAAGATGTAAACAAAAAACAAAAAATGGGACCTTCTTTGTGCCCCCCCCCCCCCCCCTAGGGCTCACCTCCGAGGGGTGGGTTTTAGTATGTTTATCTCCTAACTAGATCAAACAAAGTTCCGAAGTCAAAATTTCCGCTTTCAACTTTTCCATCCACACACCCCTTTCGAGCACTCGTTTACCACAGTATTCGTCTCCGCATAACAATATTATTCCAGAAAAAAAAAACTAGTTATTATTTCGAAACTGCCTCTGCCTCCGGCTCTGCATCAGAAGTTGCTGGTTAGCTAACGATCGGTACGGCTTCAATGCCTTTGTAGCTTTTTAGGGTCTCGATGTCAGACTAGGACCCTTTGAAGATTCGCTATGCCCATCTGTCCTCGGTTTAATTCGAGAGAATTCTTCTTGGAACAGTCAACAGCTTAAATAAAGTGATCATTTATGTACCTTGTCACTTTAACGTCGTGTTTGAAATGTCATACAAAATTGTGAAACGATTGAAAGCGATAAGGTACAATGATCACTTATTTATGCTGTTGACTGTACATCAAAACTGTAATTTCATTTATCTACATCCATATCATAACTTCCCTACAAAATATTCAGAAGCGATAAGCAAATCGCCTATATTAAGAAACCTGTATCTGTGGTTGCATCTTAATGTTTACATTAAGGTATAGTGCATCGTAATGTTTACATTAAAGTGTCGGTACCTAAACATTAAAATATCGGTAATACTGTACCACTAACTTGAAAATGCAAGCCATATCTGTACATTATAAATAAAGTTCGTTTCTTATATATATATATTTTAAGCTTTGGTACTACAAACAAATTAACAGTAACACTAACTTAATAAAAATACAGGCCATATCTGAACATATTATAGAAAACTTATGATATGCATGTAGATAAAGTTATGTATGTGGCTATACATAATTAGGCATTAAAACACTCGTGTAATCTTATTATGCACCAGCTACATAAACTACTATTAATTCCAGATCTCCGCGCCGTTGGCGTAGACTGTCTAACCCTCGGGCAATACATGCAACCCACCAAGCGGCACCTTAAAGTGTTCGAATACGTGACGCCCGCCAAGTTTGCCCACTGGGAGAGCAAGGGCAACGAACTGGGCTTCCTGTACACCGCCAGTGGACCCCTCGTGCGCTCCTCTTACAGGGCTGGAGAGTTCTTCATCAGCAGCTTGTTGAAGGATAGAAAGGCTAAGAGCTTGTGACCTGAAACATGTTAGATTATGTTGGTAAATCGATTTTTTGTAAATAGATCTATTCGTCCGCTATATTTTAGTCGTAATGTGTTTGTTTTATTGTTTTAGTTAAAAAAACTAAGTAAAAACTTTTCCTTTTCTTCATTAACTGGTTCCACTACGTTACTACATATTATAAAACAAAGTCTACGCGTCTGTCTGTTTGTATCTTTGCGATGATCTCAAAAACTACTGTACGGTCACGAGCGTTAATTTGGGACCCATTTCAAGAAAAATATGCTTGAAGTCGTCAATGTCATTAGAGATGTCAAGTCATTTGTAACTTTTAGGAAACTCAACCTTATTGTTGTAGAATGTCAGACTGACTTTGGACCTAAGGTGGGTACCAAATTTAATCTCGTGACTGTACCTACAGACCTTGTTTTTCATAATATCTACAAGACATTAAAAAATCGTAAAAGTCGGGCTAGGTTTAGGGGGAGAGAAACGTTATCGCCTTCTGTTTGGATTTTTTTAGCTTCACAATCCTCTTAAGCGGGTAAACCGATAATGCACGCCCTTAACTGTTGTTTGTACGCTCTAATGGGACAACTGTAACTCGCTGGTTAATAATTGGTGCGTCGAGTTCAGGTTCAGGTACAGATTATGATGCAATTTTGACCTAGATATTGTGATTTAGATTTTTCACGGAAGGTTTTTGTATACCTATAATAAATTATGTTTTATGTACTGGTGTTACAGAAAACTTACATAAATTGAAGCGAAACGAGACGGGTTGATAGTGTTGCATATTTTAGAAATTCTGCACGGCTAGCACATGTTGTCCACTTGTTTGTCGCTCGGATCTCCCTTTCTATCTAGTCTGTAACGATAGAGACGCAATGAGCGACAAGGGAGAAAATACAACTTGTGCTACCCGTGCTGAGAACAGTGTCAGCGATATAAAAATTATGACTATCAATAATTATGTATGCAAATTGCTAATACATAATACATTATGACTAAAAAAATATGGGAAACAACCAGGCTCCCGCAAATAGAATAGGTATACTCACTAAATGTGTAACAGAACTTTATGTTATGTGTGTATGTAAGTAGACAAAATATTTTATGTTTATAAAAATACTAGCTTGTGTCAAATGCTTCATTTCACGAAATAGTAGGTAAGACAACGAGAAAAGTGAAAAGGATGTACTATTCGAAGTTGCTTCGTAGGCGTCCAGGGTGTTAAAAAAGGCAGTTACAAAAGTTAACGTCTTTGAAGTTTTAAAGTTATCAATGGTTATCTATTTATTAAATTTATTATTTGTCTACTAGTCATGCACATATGTGTATATACTTTAAATCTCAGATCATTTTGTTATAAGCTTTATTAGACTTAGAAAGTACTTTTGCTTCATCGCTGTGAGATCCGATCTGTATTGTGATATGTTTCGCAAATTGTACGTGTCGTTATATTTGTTGTAATTATTGAAGAATTGTTGCCATCGTTATTATTTTTTTGTGCATAGAATCAGTTATTTAGTAAATGTTTTCAGACAATATTAATTTAGTTTTATTTATCACTGTAACGTGTTGAAATAAACCTTGTCTCTGTAGATGTAATCGCTAGGGAATACAATTTCAATTTAACTGGTTATTCGCCGTTTTTGTATGAAAATAACCGGTTTAAACCGGTTATAACCGGTTATTTGCATCGCCCAACCGACTTTCACAAAACCTAGCTAAGAACCATCCCGATTTAACCTCGTTAGGCCGTACTACAAACAGCCAGTTTTTTTGTGAGTGGGACTTTGAATCTACCATCAAGGCAACAAAGTTCAATTACGTTTGTTCGAAAATGCCACTTTCAATTTATGAAGAAAGGAAAATAAATTTTATTCTAATAGCAATACAGTTCAAATTAAATTGCCTTGATAATATACATCCTGTTGCATACTGGGCATTATGAAGTATAAAAAAAACGCGTGTAATCGATCCGTCCGTTTAGGAGCGACGATGCCACAGAAAGACACTTTAACTTATAAAACCCGGCTTTATCTTTTTTTCGTGGGTTAAAAACATACTCTGTGGGTACGAATATGCACAATTTACAGAATGTCTGGGCCCGGAAGAAAACGTTCCGTACTTTCTATTAAGGGCCGGTACAGACGGACTACATTTGAACTGCAACCCAGCTGCAAAATGGCAGGTCGAGGGCAGTTCAGTTGCAGTTCACGTAACTGCATTAAAACTGCAAACCAACTGCGCAGTCCGCTTGCAGTTGGCGTGCAGTCTACCTAAGCCGACTGCGCAGTTGGTTTGCAGTTTTAATGCAGTTACGTGAACTGCATCAGAACTGCCCTCGAACTGCCGTTCTGCAGCTAGGTGGCAGTTCAAATGCAGTCCGTCTGTACCGGCTAGGGAATGCAAATAACCGGTTTTAACCGGTTATTTTCATACAAAAACGGTTAATAACCGGTTAAATTGCATTCCTTAGTACCGGCCCTAACCTCTTGACCGCCATGCCATGAATGAAGTGTCGTGCTCTGTACGCCAAGGAACGCCCGTCTAGTAGACAAAAAGGAACGTTAAATTCATCGTAGAAGGTCGTCGTTATGTCGATTTGAATGTTGGTCATGTAAAGATGACTATGGCGTATGAGCCTTGTCGTTGGCTGTCACGACTAGATGACTGTGGCGGCCAAGAGATTAATACAAAAAACCGGGCAAGAGCATGTCGGACCATGCTCAGTGTAGGGTTCTGAAGCCGTTACTACAAACAAATTAGACCTCGCGACAAACTTAACTTTGCCGTTGAAAAACTGTTATCCCCATACATTGACATAGGTCGCGGTCACTTTACCAACAACGCAAATAAGTTTTTGGTAGGTATAAACACCATCCTGAGGGTGTTAGCGCAGCGCTTGGATGCGCTGCTGCAGCGCTGCGTGCAGCTGCATGCGCCTGTAGTCGCTGCACCCCGCCGGCTTTAAAATTATTTTATATTTCTATGGGGTAGACGAGAAAAAAAATACATTCCCACGTTACGTGTAGGGGAGATACACTAAAAAAAAATTCTTTTTCAAAATTTTATTTTACCACTTTGTTGACGTGACTAATATGTATTTTCATGCCAAATTACAGCTTTCTAGTACCAACAGTCTCTTAGCTAGGCTGCGGACGGACGGACGGACATGGCGAAATTATAAGGGTTCCTAGTTTGACTACGGAACCCTAAAAAGGGGGTGCTGAACCAAATATTAAACTGAAGTTGTTAGGCACATTACACCTCGTGTTTTGCTACGTTAAGCACAAATAAGAACATTTCAGAAGGTCCTTCCGCAGCGCTATCAATTTTGGTTACCTGCTGTTGGCATTAGAGGTTATTCATACAAAAAAAAACTTAGCTACATACCCCTGCTCGTGATTTATGCGTCGTTGGACTAAAAGTAAATATGGCGATGTATAAAAATGTCTACATATAAAATAAAAATTGGTCCGAGTATTAGAAAGCCAATACTTCAAAATGTCTAAGTCTTATCAAGTCGGAATATAAAAACGACTACTTTCAAAGTATACTAATGTCTAAGTCTTATCTTAGTGCCGCAACATATTTATATTTGGTCTAATATACAGGTGGACATTTCTATACTTCGTCGAAATTATATACGCACGAACTTATGCAAGTAGACATTTTTATACATCGCCATATTTACTTTTAGTCCAACGACGCATAAATCCTGCTCGTACACGTGCAGACTTTTATAAGAAAACTACTAAAGATCGGAATAGGTTAAGTGCAGTGTTCACCAACAATTAAACCACAGTGTGATAGCTCTTTAAAAGTCTTTCGGGTTCGGGTAAAGGCGGTTAGACTCGGATCGCATGAGAGTAAGTGAGTTTCTTGCGGCGCTTCTCCGCAATGATGGTCTTGCCCGAAGCGCTAGTAGATTCACTATATTATTACAGACGTGTAATGCCGGCACCACACTTCGCTATTCGCTATTCGTTATGCGGGTGCGCCGTATTTGTTAAAATATTTGCTATCTCGCTTAAGCGTTATGCGTGCGAATAAAGAAAACATAGACGAATAAACCCTCCACACTTCGTCGAATGTAGGCGCATAAGCCGAATAACGAATATAGAATAGCGAAGTGTGGTGCCGGCATAAAAGAGCCCGTATGTGACCAATTTACTGAATAAATATTTTGATTTTGATTTTTGATTTTGAGAGAGAAGTACAAACCCGAAGGTTGTTTTAACAGCTATCGCACTGTACAGAAGGAAACAGAAAGACGTCCCTTTTCGCTCTTGTCACAATGTGAATAAGACATAAAAAGGCACGCCTTTTAGTTTCCCTTACTATACATATTTCCAGCTATCGCTCGCATAAGTGAGAGGAGAAAACATTAGGTAATGTTTTGATCAATAATGATCATAACACAATTTCAAATAACATTGAAGTAAAAGTTGTATGACACCTTAAAGGTTCAATGTTCTTTTTCAAATTTCAAGTTTTTTTTTATGAATCCATAGCAAGAGTAGGTAGGTATCAATTTTCTAGCGAAAAAATAATACAGGGTGGCCGGAACATTGACGTCCAAAAGTAAAATTTAGGTCCCTATATCTATATAACACAAAAAGTTGTCATGAAAAAAAACTGGCATGTAGTTTTAAAAACATCCTTAGTTCATAATTATTCTATCAATGTAAGAAACCACTGAAAAAATATTAAAATAATACATCAACTTAAGGGTTTACATAAAATGGACATAAGGAAAAATTACAAAAATTCCGATTAAAATGATCAATATCTCCGCAAATAATAAAAATCGCGGAACATACATGGGGGTGATTCGGATACCCCACGACACCAGGGACCTTTTTTTTTTGGACGTCTATGTTCCGGCCAACCTGTATACTGAAAATTGTTAGTTACAATATTTCTTTTACCTAACACCCTGTATATCTGAATATATCACTAGCGAGTCCGTATCGCGGGTCATGTTATTTACTAGCCGGTCCAATTCGGACCCGTCGGGCAGCGCGCACGGCTGCGCGCTCGCGGACGAAAAAAGCAGACGCCGCGCGGAATACTGAGCACTCACTAATTTAACTGGGCGCTTACCTACTGCGCTTGGATGCGGTATAATGTAGGATTTCTTGGTCATTTTTTTAGCCCTCTTATATCCCACTTGGTAAGTAATTAATTAATTTACTTCGAAGGGTACTACAATCAACCAAATTGATACCTGGGCCACTATGGAACTCCGAAAGTGACGTAATAAATTAAATTTTAAGAGATATACGATCTGACTTATTGAGTCACAGCCTAGGCATCGAATTGGTTGATTGTACCGTCTATGTACCCTACTAAATACTTAAAAGGAAATGGCGGTGGCTTTTCCATTATACAATCGCTCTTGCCTGTTTTCCTTATGGTTTATTATGACCCTAGAGTTATTACTTCATTTTTTGAAATGAAATGAATTGAAATACAATTTATTTGGCACTTAAAGCCCTTAGAATAATGCAATTTGCTCAATTAAATTAGCTTATTCTGTAGATAATTATACTTTAATTGCATCAAGCCCAAAATGGTCTCCACTCAGCTTTTTATGCCACGGTATATTGTTTATATATTCCGTGACGCTGGTTTTCAGTGAAGCCTAGGTAGATAAATGACGCACCGTGACAACTAGACTATTCAAAACTAACCAAAACAAAAACAATAACAAAAATAAAAACACTACATAGGTACAATAAATTGCATACAACTAACCATGCTTATGAGTGAACGTACATAATTATGGGAATGTGTTTGTGTGTGAGTGAGTGTGTGTGTGTGTGTAACATGTGTGTCAGTACGATTGCTTATGTACCGGATATTTGGATTGATAAGACAAGTTTCTTAAGATTATGTTTGAAAGACGCAACCGACTTTTGATATCATTTAAAAACCAAACCTAACCTACATAATATTACAATTAGATTATTATTTTGAAATAGCTTTCGAAAAATGAATTTTAAGGTATTTCCCTATAAAATTGCACCAAAATGCCGCGTCCATGTCTTCGTGTTTCGCGCTGTGGATGCACGTAGGGGCAGCAAACGGCGTGTTTGCGCGGCGGCGGCTTTTTGCGCGCCCGTGCGAAAGGACAGCACAGATAGCCCCTTTAGCTCCCCCTTGCTGTCTTGGGCCTTTGTCGAGGTTCGTTGTCCAAATCGACAGTTGCATTCGAAGTCATGACTGACTGACTGATGAGGTTGTAAACTTTATAGGCGTTATACCCCGTCTACACGGTCGGACCAAGCACCCAACTCAACCTAACCTCCTTGATCAAGTTTAACAAAAAAATTGATCTTGTAGATGTTATTTAAACAACTATGGTTGAGTTGGGTGATTGTTCCGACAATGAAGAGGTAATATACCTAAGGCCTAATAAGGTCCAAACTGTCTAATTTTTGAACAGTTGTTCAGTGACTTTTAACGTTAGTTGACTGACACAAGATTATTTTTCGAACTTATATTTGACGTAGGCCTTAATAGGTTAAGTTTTGCCAGGTGGGCTGTGTGCTAGTTTACCTTCTCCATGACATAGGAAAAATAATCGGAAAGTTAAAATTTATAACGATTTCGAGACCACCCCCTATTTTATACAAAATGTGCCTCTGACAAGTGAACTCTATGAGAACTTTGCTGGGCCTTATTAAATACTACCGTTCAATTTATTTTGGTAGGTAGGTAGGATAGGTGGCTTTATAATTTTAAACAAATTGACACCTGTCATTTATCCTTGTAACGTTTGTACAATAGGCCACATTCCTATTTAAAATACCTACTTACTTACAAGAAAATGTAAATTATATTACAAGACTGATTTCGTTAAGTAACAATACTGCCCTCCTTGGAAAAAGGGCGTATGTCTCATAGAACCGTGTACGTATTAGTACCTTATTTCTTAAGATAGAGGGTTACATTTAATTTGTCTATCAATTTGCTCATGCGCCCTTTTTATTTTGGAGGGCAGAATACAAACAGTGATGCTTTCCGCAAAAGGTTCCGTTAAAGTACTTAGTTATACCTACCTACATAGATAAAAATCCTTAACAAACGTTTTTCTTCCTATGTCATATCGTTAACAAAAATAAAATGTTGTTAAAAAACCGGTAATAATTTAATGATTATTACAGAAATATCAGTTTATTTAACTTTGGATGGACTCCATAACATATCCATGCCTCCAAGAAAGAAGAAAGAAGAAAGGAGATAGGAAAGGAAAAGGTAAGAAGGAAGGTACAAACAAAATATTTCATATCTATGCCTCCATTACATATTTTCACCTATTTTTTTTGTTCGCAAACTGGCTCGTTACACTCAATACATAAATTGAGACTACTTGCATTCAAAATGCCACTTCGTTTTCTCAAATTTATAATATAACATAAGATAGCGATATTAATCGTCATGAGAGCGAAAACTCTGTTGATCATGCAGCCTCTGGGACAAATCCATCAGCCTTCATGGTAGGATGGACTCTGTCACATTGAAGGTATTGCTCTGGTCATTGGAGCTGAAGGTGAGCTGCAGCAGCACCACGGCGTAGGTGGCGGTGAGCGCAGCGAGCTGGAGCGGCAGCGAGCTGATCAGGAACATGCGGAATACGCGCATGCGCGCCACTTGGGACACCAAGCGGAGGATGTTCTTGGCTTGGCGACGGGAGTCCACTGAAAAAGAGAATTGTACCTATATGTCATGGACGGAAATATAGCTTGGCAATAACTTCAAAGATAGATTGTCCACAATTAATGCTTTCATACTTTCAGAGCTGATGAGGATGACTTAAATGGCCCAATCTAATTTCAACCTAGGTAAGAATCACGAGGATCGTGCCGGCACGTACTTAAATCACGTAGCTGTTCTAAAAAATTCATAAAAATTTAGCGACGGGCTATATAACCTTTTTCACCCCCGAAATCAAGTCCGATTTCTACGACTTTTTAATATGTTGTAGTTGTTTTCGTGTATAAAAAGGTACAGACCTAGTTATACATAACATCTACAACATAATTATTCAAAAATCGACTAATTCGGACGAGGTATGTACCTATGTACGTACCTAGTGTAGGCCACACTGTAGGTTTGTACCTAGGTCAAATTTGTGTAAGATTATGTATATGCTTAAGTAACTAGAACATAATCTTACCGTCATCTGTGCTATCATTGATGAACAGCAAGCAGTTAACTTTGGTGACCTCAAACTGCCGCTCCAGTCGCCCGGCTACCGTCCCGATGAAAAATATTCTATTGAACACCTTCGTCACCACCAAAATCGTTTGGAACAGCGTCAACGCGCTCATATTCTGAAAAAAATAGTTTTGATATGAACGGCCACTCTGATGGTAAGTAGGCTCTCTAATACTCATTAACATTAAGAAGCCACATTTATGCTGCCACGCCCACACAAGAATCAAAAGCGCAAACGCGAAGAACGTGAGATACAAAATAAACAATACTCCTAGAAATTACTAAAGGGCGCCATAAACGGTACCAACGGTACGATTCGTCGTTACGATCCGTCGGTTCAGACTGAAATCGAACGACGGATTGTACGTGTGTGGCAATATCGCGTCCAAAATTCCATAGAAATATGAATCGTCACGATATCGTTTCAGATCGATCGTAACGACCGATCGTTCCGTATATGTGGGCCCTAAGAATCGCTCATAAGGAACTTTTAGAGAGTTTTTCCGCGGTAGCTACAATGCTAGCTGATTGGTTTTTTACGAACTACCTGAGATGTGGCAATTCCTAAAGAGCCTCACCATAACGATTTTTTTTACGGTCGTGTTATAAAAGCTACCGCGTAGGTATCATAGAAGAAAACATGAGATACAATATCAAATAAGCCCTGACAAATTTAATTCCATTGTAACTTCATCTAATGTTGTATAAAAATTACGTTTAACGAAATTCTCGCACAAAATATAGTCTCCTTAAACTCAATGATTCACTGTTCCACCATTATCCAAAGCAGACTGTTTTCAGTTAAGTCTGTAAATATCTTAACCCATTGCAATGCTCCAAGTGCATTTAATGCTGGCGGGCGGCCATTAGCTTACCTTCCCCTGCGATATAAATCTCTTTAGGGCCAGAAGCTCGTTGGTAAACATGTGGACGACTAACAGGACGATCTGAAATAATTGGAATAGACTAAAAAAACCACACGTTTTCGAAAAAAAAAATAGGGTTTTGTTTTTGGACATCTCGGGACAAGAGTATAGAGATGTCATTCTGAAAATAATTTATTACATACTCGTAGTTATAGTTTTGTATTTGAGATACGCAGCTGTTTTTTATTTTTCACGTCCATGTTGTAGGTTTCAGGAAAAATAGATACTGGAATTCCCTTCTCTCTTATACACATTTTATTAAATTGATCGTTTAGGTAGGAACAAAGAATACAGAAAGAATGAAGTGTGAAATTTAGGTGTATTTTTCTAAATATCAGTTTATTCAGTTTATTCATTGCTTTCATGGGTAGGTTATCAGAAAGAGTGAAGACAGGTTTTTTAAATATTTATTTGAATACTTACGAAATGACCGAAGGTTTTCTCAATTAAGCTGTATGCGTCCAAAATAAGCCGGTAGGCGTTAAACATTTTGTTTATAATTTTCGAAAACTCCAAACGTTTTAATGATTTCCATTTGATATCTACGCTTCGATTCAACAAGGAATTAATATATTCTACTCTTACAATAAGGAAAACATTAAGCATAATAAAATAAGCTACTTCCAAGTCTTGGGCAAGAAGAATCCAAAGAGCCGGGAGAGCATAATATAAATCATTATAACCAATATTTGCTGTTAAAATAATAATATTGCAAATTCCATGAAAAAATGTAGCAAATACCATAAAAAGCCAATTCATCATGTTAATACGTTTATAGTTATATTCATTCTTGGTTATTTTTAATGACTGATCGATTTTGTGGAGAGTTGTCATTAATTTGAAATTGGAGTTAGAATACACGAAGCTGTTGATAATAAATGGACAACTGTTGAGGAACAGCGTGGTAACTATCGGAGTGTAGCCGAGGACGGTTTGCAAGGACCATCGGTCGTCAATTTCATAAAAAGCAGAATGGCCAGTCAAGTAAATGATGCAGACACAACACAGCGTCAAATTTACACATCCGTAAATTTTTTGATACCACAACCGACGAGACACTGAATTATTACAAATGTTCACTCTTGCACAGCCAATGGCGGTCTGCGCGAATATTACTGGCTTAAAAGTCTTAGCAAAATTGTTATCCATTTCGTTCTTCTCCAGTTCCATAGCACTTTCTTTGAAAAAATAAACGTAATGAAAAGTAAAATTGAATTGGTCGTGTGTAATTTGATGTTTATCGATGTTAAATAGATTGGAGTACTTAAGTCAATTATTTTTGTAACCTTTCTACGTCACTTGAAATGAGAACTCCCGTTTGACATATATAAACATAATATCGAAATATAGATTTTATTACTAAGCTTTTATTAAATAAGTCATGAACATTACCAAATTTATATACGTAGAAATCACAATAGTACCTATCAACGAACTGAACTTTTATTTTATTTGAGTTTTGAGTAATTGATAATAATGTCCAATACAAAAATACAAAATACAAATACAAATATGTTTATTCCGCATAAAATGTGGCACATAAAGATGGCAATAAAGTCGTACAATTTTCGCACATTTAACCAGAAACTGGCATGCAAGATTTGTCAAATATGGCAATGGCGAAAACTCTAAAAAATCTTAAAATATTCATTTGACTACCCATCGTTTGATTTCAGTTCAATTTACAAGTAATTAGTAAATTACGATCTAAAAAAGTGAATAAACAAGTTCACTGTATCTACGCGATGTATAAATAAACAAAATAAAAAATAACAGATACAAAGACGACTAAAGCAGTATCTTAAAATTGTCTATTCTGTTAAATAAATTTTTTAATACTAGTTTTTAGATGTAACACAATTTGGCAAAGCCCCACGTTGGGCGCCACTTTTTGCACGTAACGAATTTTTGACGAAAACTCAATCGACGATTGAATTTCGAACGAAATACGCAATTGTGAAGGCTTTCAGGGACATGCATGCGTCGGTCGCTCGAGCCAGAGCCGCGCATACTTGATGAGACAGCGGTGGGAACTCTCGCGTGCGGCCTACAATGTGTACTCGAATCAAATTAATAGGGCAGTTTATTTGCATTTGATAAAACTATTTGGCCTAAATGTTCCTACTGAGAAAAATACTGGTAGCTCAGTAGACTAACCGCAATCTATACTAATCGGGGGACAGGATTACTCAACTGTGTTACCATAAAGATAGAAGAAGAAAAAAAAAAGAAAAAAAGTTCACTTAGTCATTAAATAAAAAAAAAAAAAAAAAAAAAAAAATCATTTATTTCAGACTACAGAATCCATAGATTATTAGTATTACAAACAGACTTAAATAACTATGTTAGTTCCTAAACTTAAATGAAGAGAGGTCCAGTGCCTGATCAGGCCACTGTCCCATCTCTCAGCGACGACGGTCAGGAGACTGTGGCGGCTGGCGCGGACTCTGCAGAGCGTCGCGGCGCAGCGTTTGCGCAGCGTCGCGTGGAAACCGTCCACGCGCGCGTCCGCGAACATCCCCGACGCACTGCAGTATCGCGGCAGCCGCAACAGAACCCTGAACGCGTCATTGTACTGTACACGCATTGAGTAAATGCACTAATTGTCTCCTTAATTTTTGAAGTGATAACTTCTTATGGGAGGGTAAACCGCTTCATTACGTAACGCGTTACGGCGCCAGCATAGAGGTAGGAAATCATAGAGGGAGTATAAAACAGCTAATAGAATAGTACTCTTCGCACTGTTACAAATGCCCTTCGTTAAAAAGAGACGTCTATATATGACCAGTGTACCACTTTTTAGGTTTGTTAGTGTGTAACTCTGCATTAGTGTGCGTGTGTTTGCAGTGAGTTAAACAATTTCAATATTAAATAGTTCAACTCAGATTAGTTTAAGTCATCACTTCAGTCGGGCGTCCCGAGACGCACTCGTTTTTTTATTTTAGTTCACTGACCCAAATATTAATGAATATCAGGACACAATGTCAATAACTTTTTTCAGTAGGAGGTATAAATACGTGTTGCAGTGAATATACATTAAATAAGATTAGATAGATCTAAAGGTACTTTAAAACATTATTACACAAACGGATTAATCCCTTTAGGCTAGTACTATGGTTACCAGACAATGATAAACACAACTTATGTAAAAGAATACTTAAATTCATAGAAAACCTACAAGACTCAGAAACAAATACTCGCCCTCATGACACAAATATATTCCCTTAATTGGAATCGAACTTAGGATCGCTCGCCGAATAACCCCAACTACGCCAACCACATCGTCAAAATAAACCTGTGGTACTAGAAGTGAGCATCTAGGAACTTATGACGTTGAATATTTTTTTGTTTCACCATAAAAACCTAGACCGAACGAATTTGCCCAAAACTTTCAAGTGACTTTAAAAATTCTACTCGTAACTTACGTAACTAGATTTAGTTTCCCGAACGTCCTATAATTTACTAGAGCGAAACAGTTCTATTTTGTTTTATAATACCCTTTTATTTTCGCGGAATTCCGCGAGTGCCTCCAGGGAGTGCAAGCTAATTTCAATTTCATTTAGTTCTGGCGCGTTTCCATGCACCGGCCACAGAGCGGGCCGAATAAGTAGAGCGTACAACTCTTACTTGAAAGTATTTTTTATTAATGAGCATTTCTCAAAAAAAAAAAACACTTTGAGTGACATCAGGGAAAGTTCCTTTTGTGTTACCGATAATCATAGGTTTTTGGTAACACAAATGGAACTTTCCATACAAATATTTTGGGACACATTAAAATATTATTTAATTATTGCATATCTTGATGTTGTGTTCTAATAAGTTGTATTTTTTCACAGTTAAAGACCTGTATGGATCGTTTAGATACCCAAACGCGCAGTGCGTTTGGGTATCTAAACGATCCCATACGGGTCTTTAACTGTGAAACAGTACAACTTATTACATCCCAATAAATGATGCCACAGACTAACATTACTGTCCGGTATTATTGGCCCGTCGGTAGATCGTCGATGGATTCGCGACTTGTTAATTCGCGAAATCACCAACAGATGCCGCTATTCTTACTATTTTTTTATTTAAAAATTATTTTTACATTCCACTTTTAGATACATACAAGGCGAGACACATGCGGCATCTGCATCTATCGATGCGGAGAAACGCCGAGTGTCCTGCCTGCACTCTCCGTACTCTAGGGGAAGTATCTGCAGAGGGCCCTAGAGCTCCCGGCAACGTTTGAGCTTACAGGCAGGCAGATTACACCCTGCCTACGCCCCAATACGCAATTTCATCCATCGACGATCTACCGACGGGCCAATAATAGCGGACTGTAATGTTAGTCTATGGCATCATTTATTGGGATCTAATAAGTTGTACTGTTTCACAGTTAAAGACCCGTATGGGATCGTTTAGATACCCAAACGCACTGAACGTGTTAATTCGCGAAATCACCAACAGATGTCGCAAATTTTACTAATTTTGTATTTAAGAAATTATATTTTACATTTAACTTTTAGGTACATACAAGGCGAGACACAAGCGGCATCTGCATCTATCGATACGGAGAAACGCCGAGTGTCCTGCCTGCACTCTCCGTACTCTACGGGAGGTATCTGCAGAGGGCCCTAGAGCTCCCGGCAGCGTTTGAGCTCACAGGCAGGCAGATTATACCCTGCTTAAGCCTGCAATACGCAATTTCATCCATCGACGATCTACCGACGGGTCAATAATATCGGACTGTAATGTTATTCTATGGCATCATTTATTAGGATCCAGTAAGTTGTACTGTTTCACAGTTAAAGACCTGTATGGGATCGTTTAGATACCCAAACGCACTGAAAGTGTTAATTCGCGAAATCACCAACAGATGCCGCTATTCTTACTATTTTTTTATTTAAAAATTATATTTAACTTTTCACTTTTAGATACAAGCAATGCGAGACACATGCGGCATCTGTATCTACCGAGAAACGCCGAGTGTCCTGCCTGCACTCCCCGTACTCTAGGAGAAGTATCTGCAGAGGGCCCTAGAGCTCCCGGCAGCGTTTGAGCTTACAGGCAGGCAGATCACACCCTGCCTAAGCCCCAATACGCAATTTCATTAGTCTATGGTACCATTTATTGGGATCTAATTGATTACTGTTGGATAGTTACTTTGCGATATCACCAACAGATGACGTTATTCTTAATATATGTATTTAAGAAATTACGAGTATATTTTACATTTAATTTTTGGGTACATGCAAGACTACACATGAGCCTTTCTGCATCTATTGATACGAAGAAACGCCGAGTATCCTCCCTGCACTGTCCGTACTCTACGGGAGGTATCTGCAGAGGGCTCTAGAGCTCCCGGCAGCGTTTGGGCTCGTAGGCAGGCAGATTACACCCTGCCTACGCCCCAATACGCAATTTCATCCATCGACGATCTACCGACGGGCCAATAATAGCGGACTGTAATGTTAGTCTATGGTATCATTTATTGGGATTTAATAAGTTGTACTGTTTCACAGTCAAAGACCCGTATGGAACGTTTAGATACCCAAACGCACTGCACGTGTTAATTCGCGAAATCACCAACAGATGCCGCTATTCTTACTATTTTTTTATTTAAAAATTATATTTAACTTTTCACTTTTAGATACAAGCAATGCGAGACACATGCGGCATCTGTATCTACCGAGAAACGCCGAGTGTCCTGCCTGCACTCCCCGTACTCTACGGGAGGTAGCTGCAGAGGGCCCTAGAGCTCCCGGGAGCGTTTGGGCTCGCAGGCAGGCAGATTACACCCTGTCTGAGCCCCAATACGCAATTCTATTCGTCGCAGATCCCGCATTTTATCGACTCTACTTACCGCTGATAAAATTGGCGCGATTCAATAGGATTTATGAATCTATTCACTGCATAAATTTTACTACTACTTTCTTTTCTTATTCAGGTATACTTGAACTAGAGCTACCAGCTGTTAAAGCCTGCGAACGTGTAGGCAGATGTGTCATTCGTTTATTTATTGGATTGTAATAAAAATAACTGCTCCGGATGACACGAGCGCTAGTGCCTAGTTTTAAAATCTAAAGAATTAACCACTCACGTGCTTTGTGTAACCAAAGTTACCAGTGATAGCCCTTATTTGCTTATAAATAAAGCCGATCAAATAGTTATTTGTTCTATTGAAAAAATGGTGAAACAAAGAAGAGTCTTTGGTGTAATTATTATGCAAATACAAACCGCAAAAAAAACAGCCAAGTGCGAATCAGGCGGTGCCATGCAAGACCTAGGAACCGCGGGATTAGCAGACAAAACGTTTCTCACTACACAGTTTCTCTACGATTTTACTGACTGAGAATTACACGCAGAGTTTCAACTTTATCACCAACTTTTGATTCAACATCATATTTCAAAATATACTGAAGGGCAACTTAAACAAGACAGTAAATAAGGCCGTTAATTTAAATAAAACCCTGACAGTCGCGGCATCTATTATTCGCCATCAAGGCCTGATTACGTCTCCAATATTCGGTGTCCTGGAGGGTGTACACTGAAGTACTTGGCTTCTTTTTAAGAATTATATAATCTGGTAAAGTATATTTGTTTGATTCTACGTGTTAATTCTTGCGCGATAAGATCTAAAAGTGGCAAAGTTACCATAATTATAACATAAATAAAAATAAATAAAAATACATTCTTTGTCACAGTTCAAGAAATTTATATAAAGATGTTACATTAAACTAGATAAATTTATACAGGCTGTGTTATTAAAAGTTAAAAATCATAGGAAACTGACATTAACAGTGTTTGTGACTTTTTGTAGTAAGACAGTAGTTAACAAGATTATTACTTAAAGTTTTGGTGCCACGACCAGGAGTGAGAAACGCATTACGATATATTTTTCTGAAGTTTTAAAATAAAATAAAATATAAAACATGTTAATAGTTCAATATTCATCGCGTATTTAATTCAAATCTAAAATATTTAAATATATTTATGATAATTTTTTTAACATGTTATTAGTTTTTACATCTATAAATTCTAAACTGTCTTCAGTGTACAGTGTAACCTCCCCAACGGCTTCTCGTTAGAAGTTGATTAGACCTCCAACACGATAACAAGATAGCGTGAACTTTGGATTATACCGCGATCAAAAGTTTGGAACAAACGCGGATTAGTCGCTACCCTCAAAACACCATTTAGGTTGAATTTATTCGTATTAGGGTTTAGAACTTCGTTTTTAAGAAGAAGAAGGCTTGAAAATTACTTTTTAGATTATTATTTTAACCATTGGATGTTCGAAATAAAAAAGTTTTATCTATTAATTATATATCCATCATAAGTATGTAATCAAGCTCTGAAAACTCTTTACTATTATTAACGGACGTACTCATAGTCAGTTAGTAAGATAAGATAAGATAAGCGTTTACTGTCAAACTTTGCACAATTGTTATTACATGTCAAAATCAGAAGATTATTAGTTCCAACAGTTTGCCCATTTCGGACGTACAATAATAACCTTACATCTAAATTTTATTATTTAATAATTTACAGTAAATGGGCGTTTTCCAAAAAAAGTGTACATGAACTTTTTTTTCCATAATTCGTTTTTTTTTTGTTTTTCTTACTCAGAATCCTTGATACTAGCGATCCTCATACAAGAAAAAAAGTGTCCCAGATTTAACTATGTACATTTTACTTCCAGTGCGCCACGACCATATAAATAAAAAAAGACTGCATACAAAAATGGAATGAAATATTTTTGACAGATTTTTTTTTGTATGAGGATCGATGGTATCAACGATTCTGAGTAAGAAAAACAAAAAAAAACGAATTCTGAAAACAAAAAGTTAGTGTACACTTTTTTTGGAAAACGCCCAAATAAATCAGTTAAGTTATTCGTTCTTTTTGAACTGTGGTTTACCTAGCGATTTAATACATTCCGCTAAATGATTATGTATTCTTATTCCAGTGTCATAATTGCTTCTGTTCAGTATATAGCTAGAAGGGCGAACTGTACATAAGTCATTTTTATATTGAGATCGTAATTTTTTCTTAGTCACTTTTTTATAGAAGTCGCCAGTACTCTCCTTAACAAATAAACATATTTCTAATATAGATAGTATAGATATAGCACGTCTAAGTTAAAATTCTGTTGTTTTTAAATTTTCTTACCGACGATTAAATCATTCCTTAGTGATGACTTTTTATAAACAAGTTTGAAAAAGGAAGTTTGAAGTTAATTACTAGCGTGGATCAATCAATGTATGAAAAAAAACATTGCTTCAATCTAACGGGGATACACCAAAAAAAAACTGCTTGATTTTACATTTTTATTCGAAAGAATAGTCTTTTCTAAGAATCTAATTTGAAGCATTTCATGATTAAAAGTGAAAAAAAAAATCTTAAATAATAGTAACCTCGCCTACTTACTACGAGCTACGAGGGAGCTCAGTAGAAAAATGAGTATACTTCTTCTAAGATTTAGAAAACGATTTGATATTATCTGTGATCTGTTTTCAAAGTCATAATAGACGAACGTCATTCAAACATAAACAAACAATCGCAATACGATATACTTTATTATTTCAGAGTATTATAAGCATTCAACAATTGCTTATTATCTAGACCTCAATTAATACACTTCCTACATGACCTTTGTTTCTAGACTAGATTTACTTAACACAATCACATTAAATTAGTTGAAAAGGCGGATTCCATACTTCCAATCATGAGTTTCTACAATGAATGTTGATGCCGTCGTTTTAAACCTCTTGAAAAACTCACCACACAAATTATTACCATTTATCATGAATAACTCAGAAGCTCATTAATATATTAATTTCATCTTAAGAATTACAGTCAATTCGTAAACAAATAAATTTGACATAACAACAGCTGTCTTCAAACGTAGGTGTCAGCTAGATATCTCAATAATACTTATAAAATAAAATATTGGAGAGGTTTTAATTATGTTTTATGTAAAACCACAAAAGAGGTTTATATAGCGCATTTCAGACCGGCATTAAGGGGTCAAGTGAAGGTCAATTCTTAATTATATTATAAGTAATTAATTCATTGTAACATATTGTTTTGTGTATGTAACTTCAGGGATCGATTGGAAAGTTGTTACACCTACCTTACATTCATAATATAAAATATAAAAGAGTTAGGTATATTTAGTACTGCCCCAAGCTCACGAAACTTAAAAAGAAGTTCTTATTCTCTATTTTATAAAGGTTCCATTAGCTTGATTTGAACCAAATCCGGGACCGCTAGCATAGGCAGGGTCACTACCAACATAACCACTACTTACTAACGGCCGAATCCTATATTCAAATATTTAAATTTGACACATTTTTTATGGGCAAATGTCAAATTTTAACCCGAAGTAAGCCTTATCTGTCCGCGGTTCGAATATACGGTCCGGCCATAAATAGGCTAACCGTCTCAAATTGCACTGCGAAACACCCTTAGAGATACCTCAAATACCTATTATAAAGGAATAAGTTGAACCACTTCAAACCACTCCACGACCCTAAGCTCACCATCCGCATTACCCGCAATGGCTGTGCAATCACAAATGCATTAGTCCACTTGTGGAGCAGTGGGCAGGAGTCAGTGTCCATATGCAAACTCGGGAATCGAACCCCGTCTCAAGTGGTACCGTGCTATGCTTCGATAGTTATGTACTAGGCGCGAGATTTGCATGCCTGAGAATATAATGTAATATTATGTTAGATGAAATGAATATTATTTCTTTCGTCATCTTTACATTTATTATTTTTGATGTTTGCATGTTGCTTATAACTTTTTAATTGAGATATAAACTGCTGTTAACAGTGACATTTGTTGATAATAATAATATTAATTATTTATTGCTTTTGCAAACCATTCGTATGACAAAAGTAGCCTATCTGGGTCATATTCTTCGAAACAAGCGATACCAACTACTTCAAACTATTCTTATGGGCAAGGTTGAGGGGGGAGGGGGGAGGGGACATAAAGACCTGGACAGGTGTCGCCACGGTTGATGAGCTGTTCCGTTTGACGAGAGATAGGAAGATGAATGCAGAGCTGACTGCCAACCTCCAGTAGTAGAGGGGAAGAGAAGCGTTGGCAGACCCAAGATGTCATGGTTCGGGAACAGAAAGACCTGGACAGGCATCGCCACGGTTGGAGAGCTGTTCCGTTTGGCGAGAGATAGGAAGATTAATGCAGAGCTGACTACCAACCCCCAGTAGTGGAGGGGAACAGAAGCGTTGGCAGACCCAAGATGTCATGGTTCGGGAACAGAAAGACCTGGACAGGCGTCGCCACGGTTGGAGAGCTGTTCCGTTTGGCGAGAGATAGGAAGATTAATGCAGAGCTGACTACCAACCCCCAGTAGTGGAGGGTAACAGAAGCGTTTGCAGACCCACGATGTCATGGCTCGGGAACATAAAGACCTGGACAGGCGTCGCCACGGTTGAAGAGCTGTTCCGTTTGGCGAGAGATAGGAAGATTAATGCAGAGCTGACTACCAACCCCCAGTAGTGGAGGGGAACAGAAGCGTTGGCAGACCCAAGATGTCATGGTTCGGGAACAGTAAGACCTGGACAGGCGTCTTCACGGTTGGAGAGCTGTTCCGTTTGGCGAGAGATAGGAAGATTAATGCAGAGCTGACTACCAACCCCCAGTAGTGGAGGGGAACAGAAGCGTTGGCAGACCCAAGATGTCATGGCTCGGGAACATAAAGACCTGGACAGGCGTCGCCACGGTTGAAGAGCTGTTCCGTTTGGCGAGAGATAGGAAGATGAATGCAGAGCTGACTGCCAACCTCCAGTAGTGGAGAGGAATTTGAAGAAGAAGATTGCTTCTCATATCTTTCTTAACTTTTTACATGAGAGCCAATAATCATCACCTTTTTTTAGAATGGTGTAGGGAGACGACCACACGGGCCACCTGATGGTAAGCCACAGAGTTAAACCAACCTTGAAGGCCAATGAAATTTTTCATCCTAAGATTTTAAGGTTGGCTTTTTTGCTCCCACACCGGTAAGGTCTGTTCATTCTTACTTGTCTTATATAGAAAACAACTTTCTAACCTCAAAATGAACCTTTTTTGGCTAAAACAGCTATTTTAAACAAAATAAAGCACTCACAGACAATACATTGGCCAAGTGATGTCCAAAATATATACTCAGTTGACCTTATTTATGATAAAAGAGCTGTTTTAGCCAATAAAGGTTAATTTTGAGGTTAGAAAGTTGTTTATTATATAAGACAGTAAGAATGAACAAACCTTACACAAGAAAGGAAATAATGCTCTTTGACCTCAGCAGCTCAGCGGGTAAATGTTGATTCTTTTGTTAAATCAAATATGAGTTATGTTCTCCCACTAAACTTATAATAAATATCAGGGGACAATGTCACACAAATTGACCTAGTCCCAAACTAAGCTCTTCACTTGTACTATAGGTACCAGATAACGATATAAATACTTATATAGAGAAATATATACTTAAATACATAGAAAACATCCATGACTCATCACACAAATATCTGCCCTTACCGGGATTTGAACCCAGGACCGCTAGCTTGGTAAGCAGGGTCACTACCAATTAGGCCAACGCGTCGTCCCTACTTAATTTACTCATAAAAATGTAATTAAGTACATTACAGCTCAGCAGTAACAGTGAAGGGTATCTATCGCGTCGGAACCTGCAATGTATCAGCATTAGCCGGAACCTCGTTAAAGATCCGATAATTCGAATCCGTTGAGCTTACAATGTTTACACGATACGATAACGCGACGATTGCAAACGGGAAGGGAAACTAATTGTAAGTAACTACGAGTAGGGTACTTAAATTAGACCAGGAATCAAAGGTAAGTTTATTATATTATATATATTATTAGTCTTTATTATTTGCTAACTACTACTAATTGTTATACTTATCTCTTTATAAACATACATACATAAACTGACGCCTTCATTCCCAGAGTGGGGTAGGCAGAGCTACAGAATTACCATCAACTCTAAAAACTAGTTGATAATTCTGCAACCACCATTTTGCACAATAATTTTGTCCGTAAGTGCTATTTATTATACATATCTGTGCCTTAAATCAATTTGAGTTTGAAATCAACCACAAAATAATAGTAAACTTTGAAATAATATATATATAATTTAAAATATCGAGAGTTTTCTTTAATAATTCAAATTTAATGAGAAAAGTAGACTTGACGCGACTCAAAACTTTTAATAATATTGTCAAAATAGCCAAGTTTTGTACATATTTGAGATGGTTATACCTAGAGAGGATTTTATTAGGCAGGAAAGTGGAGGGACAGGTATACCTACTTCAAAAGGTAGGTTATTTGTTTAATCTACACTCATATCACCAGCATTACCTGTGGTAGTAGGTGACAGCGATGACAGATGTTAATTTTAGAAGATGTTCCAAATTTGGATCTCATTACCTTACAATATTCGATAACGTAATTTCAAAATTACATTACAGCTGTCATCGCTGTCACCTACTACCACAGGTAAGATAATTCTGGTAATTTGCCTTTCGGCTTCTGAGCCCATCTTAGAGTACTTACAATAATTATGTGTGTAGATAAAGTATTGTAAGAGACTCTGCGTAATATGCGTAATAACACTCGTGTGATCTATTATGAAAGTCGCCTTGCGGCTCGTTTCATAAACCACACTCATGTTGTAATGCCTTTCATTACGCAACCGTCACGTAAACTACTATTACATCTATAGTTACACAGGTGTAATACCTTAGTGAGACTTTCTCTCAGTTTGGCAGGCATGTAATGTTGTTGTTTATTTCATTTATCCACGATAGCCAAATCGTGCATAATAAAAGGCGCAGTTTTAACAAAAGACAAATGTTGCTCCTAACCTGGACTAGGTACGTAATCAAGACTAATATCTCCTCGCTGACGCCTCAGGGGTAAGCTTTGATTAACTCAAGACCTTGTTTAAACACCTACTTGACTTGAGATCGGATTAGCTTTTATATAATCAAGTTATGGGGTAGGGGAGTCGCTTAAAGTTTCGATGGTGTTTTATTGACGCCATTAAAGGGATTACGATTTATTAGTTGCCAGCTTTTGCCGGCGAGTTTGTTCATTATTTACCTCTTTAAGCGTAATGAACACTATGGAACTTCTAAATGTTCTGAGATGAAAAGTGTCATGTCTCTTGGACTCAGACGATTAGCGATTTACTAAGTGAAAGAGTAATAAATGGACGGCAAAACTAATTTTCGCATTTAAAATATTGATAGAGAAGTAAAGGTTTGGTACCAATCGATTTTATTTCTGGTCTTATTTTATATTGTTATTTCTATGCGTATTTTAAAATCTGATTGTGGAGTATAGTTACAAAAAAATATAATTCTGTGCTAACTGCACGCAAAAAGGCGCATAAATTACGTCTGCGAGTTGCAAAAGTCTAGCCGGCTCTAGATAAATTTACTCGTCGATTGTGAAACAGGCCCATAAAGTCTAAAATTAGTTGCAGTTTCTTTTTCAGTTTAAAGTACAACCGATTCAATAACTTGCTTCAATTGAAGATACAAAACGAAAAATGACTGTTTTCAAATTTCTATACTTCTATAGTAATGTTAAGTATTGTGCTTTTTTATTCGTTTGATATTGGGGGTAATATTCTAGTAAACTGATTTTACAAATAATTGCACTAATAGGTTATAGCTATAGGTAGCTAAAGGTGAAAAACTTAAGTAAATGACCTCTTGCTTGTAGTTGTAACACATCCGAGGACCCTGCCAAGATGCATTGCGCTAACTAGTGTTTCTATTCGTTTCGTTTTTAAACCAATCGCGTCACTGGTAGATCACGTGACTTTTCGTATCACGTCATCTACCAGTGACGCGATTGGTTTAAAAACTAATCGAATAGAAACGCTAATTAGCGTAATGCATCTTGGCATGCCCCCCTGTATAGACTATAGACCGTTCAACATTCTATATTTAAAATTTGACGTAAATTCCATATTAGTTTTGTACACAGCTACATGCAACAGGTCATTTACTTAAGTTTCTCACTTATACATTATTCCTCAGTAATATTATTATAGATTTTTTTGACTATGTTAAACCGGAGGAAAGTCAGGGCTTTTATAATAAACCTGGAAAATATCTCTCTTAAACTCACCAAAAAAAAACAATATCACATTTTTCACGGGGTAATATTACCCTATCAAATTGGATATACGTTATTCGTTCGGCGGGCGTTCGTTGCCGGTGCAAACTTTATCCAGACGGGTAAAAACCGGGCATGGCGGGCAGCCGTGCGCGAAATTGGTCAGGAGCTGGTGATAAATTATAACCGGCAGCTAATGATGTATGGGACAATACGGTGATGTTTACCGACAATGGAAGGGGTTGCAGTATTTTATGTAGTATTATAATACAGTGGTCACAAGACGAGTTTACTGGTCTAAACGTCTAAACTGGTGGGAGAAAAGTAATTGGGAATATGCATGACTATTACAACTTCAATAAAAGCTGATTCATGTAACAAACAGTTGAGAAAAATCCTTTTCACACCACATGCACGAATTTATAACCCGGCGGGTTATAATATTGTACTGAATCTCATTATAACCCGCTGGTTAATAATGAGAATTGAATTCGTATGAAAAATTGTTCCATAGAAACCTACAGCAAACAGAACTTATCAGAAAACCGAACTGGCCACTACAAGCCATATACGCAAAACAAAGAAAATAAAACAAAAGGTGAGGAAAGTATAGTATTTTCCTTTGGGATAAAGCTGTTTTCGTTTTGGGCGAGCTTGAATCCCTCGCTGCACTCAAGACCCCGTTTAAATTCCCTCGCTTCGCTTAGGAATTAACTCGTAAAACACTCGCTACGCTCGGGAGTTAAATCTGGAGTCCCTCCTTGGCTCAGGATTCAATATCGCGCCCGTGACATAAAACAGTGCTTTATCCCCTCGATGTATAATCTACTATAATTATCTTGAATAGCTTTAAAAATAACCAAGATAATTATAAACCAACAAAGATTTTCTCCTACCACATTCTAGCGTGTCAGGGGTTAAAATGGAGAAGTCTCTACAGTCTTCCAATTTCATAACTACTGACAAATTACCCTATTAATAAGAAGACTTATAAAACCGAACGGCAGTGTAGCGGCAAACAACTCGGTTCCTCAAGTTTGTTCGTTTGCATTTTTATTACCATGTAATTTCGCCGCGATATTAAAATGAACCTCCGTCTGTCGATTAATAAGTATGCGAATTGATTTAGTTCCAGAGTTAGTCTTTGTCTCATTAATATCTTTATGATGATCAGGGGTGATATTCTTTGAAACAAGTCAAGCGACATACTATTCTCCTCTCAGCATCTCGTAGGGCATATACTGTCTTAACACTCGTACCACGAAAGAACATCGGTGATAGTGCAATACCGCGTAACGAACAAATTGAATGAGGAGCAAAAATACACCTTAGCAAGTAAGAAAGTAAGGTATATTTTGCAACTTATTGACTTTGGTAGTTACGTGGTATTGCAGTATAGCCGTGTATCAATTCGAGCAGCCTCGACTTGAGTCAAACAGCCTCAGTTTGAGGCTGCTCGCTCTGAGGCAAAGGCTTGAGGCACGTTGCGGATCAGCTCGAAGCGAGTCGGCTCAGCTTGATCCGCAATGTGCGCAGTTTACACGCCCGTCTCCATCGAATGCACGGGTCGGACTGAGGCTTCTTTGAGCACGGCAAAAAAACCGGCAAAATATGGCTCTGCCCGCGAAATGTGCCTCAGGTTGAGGCAACGTCTCCACTTTCGCGGCCTCGGAGCGAGGCAGCCACTCGACCCGAGGCTGCCTCTTTTGGATACGCGGCTTAGGGCCGGTACAGACGGACTGCATTTGAACTGCAACCCAGCTCCAAATGGCAGTTCGAGGGCAGTTCTGTGCAGTTGATATAACTGCATCGAAACTGCAAACCAACTGCGCAGTCCGCTTAGGTTAACTGCACGCCAACTGCACGCGGACTGCGCAGTTGGTTTGCAGTTCTGATGCGGTTACATCAACTGCATTAGAACTGCCCTCGAACTGCCATTTTGCAGCTGGGTTGTAGTTCAAATGCAGTCCGTCTAACTGCAATGTAGTAGTCAAAGTATTATATTCTCTATCGGCAACCACATTAAATTCAAAATACTTATACTGTTACTATGCAGTTACCCGCTTACTTTGGTATTACAACATTATGGCAGAGCTAGGTTTCTATCACTTTAGTAGAGCTGCTTCGTCACACTAAATAGTTGATAATGCTTTGAAGATACATCTAAAGTTCACCGGTTAATATTTAATAAACCGACTAATTGAAATGCCAGTTGTCTCATCTCCCAGGGGTATATGAAGTTATTTTTTGGAAAATAAAATAATTTCATTTCTAATCTTAATTCAACCTCTGTAGCTGCCGGAACCCAGACTGCTCACGAGAGGATTTCCTAACAGCTTTGAAATAAAATTCGATCTAAATGACACTGTGTTTTAAAAGGTACTGGTTGTACAGAAATAGTGCCTAAGCAGGTCGGAGGTGGTAAGGAGAGTGATATGCCAAATTTGAAGTATAGAAAACGGTTTTAATTTTAGTGGTCGGGAGAAGCCCAAAATCTGCGTTTTGTTATTACATTATGTTAGGTAGGTACGTTAAGATCTGAAAGTTATATGACAATAAAATAATTAAATGAATTTCTATAAATTAGTAAATTTAAAAATTATATAAAATAAATGTTTCATACGCAACAACCTCCGTGTTTTTGAAATTGAGAATAGGCAGGGGTGACCCATGATTAGCTGAGAGAATCACTGTCTATTGCCCTTTACATTGCAGTCTGTCACTGTCTACCTTGGTAAATTAGAAAGTAACACAAGATGTCCTAAATGTATATTAGTGCCTATTAATGTCTATGCAACATGGGGTTAGTCAAGTAATTATTTGGCCAATGTAAGTCAGTTTTACTTAACGTCAATTGAAACACGCCTCTATCCAATCCAAATAATACCTCGTTCACTTTCAACGAAAACAGTTAACATAAAAGTGGACTCACCTATTTGAGCCCTATTCCATTTTACGTATAATAACGCGGTAAAGCGAGAGTTTTACGAGTAATACTCCCCAGCTGTACTTGTCAATGAGTAAATACGTGGAAAAAGAAGAGACAAACCCAATGATTTTCATAAATTGAAAAGCCGTCAAAATACAAGTTTTTGCTCGCAAATCTGTACGATTATTCTTTTATAGCTTTTTAATTAGAAATCGTCTAATTTTCTTGATGATGAAAATGAAGAATATGATAATGCTGTTTTTCTGTTATCCCTCACTGTAGGTACTGGTGGTATGAGGGCGATCACGGTCTTTTCTTTTGGCCTTTTTTTCTGCTTGATCAATTTTAGTTTTACTAAAAATGTATTGCCAACCTAGACTAATTCAAGCCGCCTTTTAAGGCAGACCTAGCGCCACACACACACATCAATAAGATAATCACATTTAAAGTTGTTAGAATCTGTCTGGTATCAGACAGTTTCCAGTCTGCGTCTGTATAATCTTTGGCAATTGCAGACTCGCACGTGGCCAGACGGTATTGCACTCGATGGCCCTCGCTCCAAATTGTACTGTTTTCATACAAATAAACTGCCACTTGAGATTGTCTTCGTGCTATGCTGATTACGAAATATTGATATGAGTCTAGCTGGTGAAAGTATGGTTTTGCTAGCAGTTAACTTAATAAAGGATGTGTCTGGTTTACCAGAATGTGGCAAAAGTCAATAAGTCTAATTGCTCCTCCACACTATCGGCGATTCCAGACGATTAGGGGCAAGCGCGATAGTGTAGTGGGCATACTCGGCTGTATTCGCCGATCATCGTCTATGATCGCCGATGATCGCCTGCGACCCGTGATTTGTCAGTTTTTCGGGCAAGCATCAAAGAGAATCGCCGCATGGTGCGTTGAACTGGCCACACTATCACCGATCATTGATTCCTCATAGGACAATTAATTAAAAATTAAATTGTATTATATAGTTACTGTATTTACATACTTAGTTTTATTATGATCAATGCTCAAGCACCACCATCTTCTTTTCCTCCATTTATTAAATTATAAAGCAGCAACACAATCCACGTCCATCTTGTACGCTTGCAGTTTGAAAAACTACTACGAGCGATAGTGTGGATGCTCGGACGATGATCGTGCCGATTTTAGACGATCTGACCATCAACGATCATTGCCGATAGTGTAGAGTAGCTATAAAAAAGCAAGCTGCACCTGACTACATATTTTTTTAGAGTAAGAAGGTAAACGAAAACACACCAAGACTAGATCGCAAATGAGTTGCCACCTACGAGGACAAAGGTGGAATACCGCTCGGCTGCATTGAGCTAAATTCAAGTAAGTCTATTTCGGCAAATTTTATAGGAGAGCGAAAATTTCAGCTTGGTATTTTTGTCTTATTTAAGATACTTGAATACTTCTTTTGACGATAGCTCTAAAATTAAAAGGAAACATGAGGTTTTTTTGATGTAGAATTATGCGCCGAATTAATAGGAATCTAACGGCGTAAAAAACAAAAAATCGTAAAAATTAGACATACTTGAATTTAGCTTAGCGCAGCCGCGCTAGTTCTTTCTCCGGTTGTCTTATCTCCACACTGGAATACAACAAAGGGTCGGTATCACAACGATCAGTCTTCAAAACGACCTGATCAGCAAAAGGGCTAGATCGTAAAACGACCACTTCTGCAGAACGGCCACATCTCTGAATGACTTGGTAGCAACATGACTACATTGCAAAATGACCTCATCGCAGACGGTCTACATCTTAGAATGACTTGGTAAGATCAAAAATTTTAGTACACTTCGTTTAGGCGGTAGGTTAATGGATAAGATGGTGGTAGACCCGGGTGGACCCTGCACAAGGTCCTAGCCCGACTGTTTTTTATATTATCGTCTATAAAAGTTAATACCCAAATCTATGTACAATCAAGTTCATTAATATGTGTACATTTTAGTACCTTGCCAATTTAATGTCGTGTTTAAACTGCCATATATAAATTGTCACAGGGATTAAAGTGACAAAGTACTAAAGTGTTCACATATATATTATGAACTCGAAGTTCTAAATCCGCTGTTTTTAAATAAAATTACTCTGTGACACTTATGACCAGAGGTCGGAATAGGTAGTGCTTATTAACCTAAACTTGACTCATGTTCATTCATGCGCGAGTGAGATGGGAATACGTTATTGAATGAAGATGCAACAAGTTTAGATTAATAAGCACTACCTATTCCGACCTCTGCTTATGACGCTACGTGCAATCTAACAACACCTGTTCATTCAGCATTCATTTTTATTTTAAATATTTTCATTTACAGAAAAATATTGTAATTTAGTCTCTGTTTAAAAGTGCTTTTTGAGAGATCTGATAACACAAAACCCCACAATTTCCAAAGAATCATAGGGCTGCTTTTTAAATTTCCAGATTATATTATCTGTCAGATAAATATAAGCTCCGCCCTTAATACATTTCATAGAAGAAAATAAAAGAAAAGTGATAACTTAAAACGCCAAATACGTTCATTTGGAGATTGGAAAAATCTGCCTTTAAACTTGTAATGTGTAAAACTGGCAACTAGCTTTATGCTTGGCTTCGTCCCACGTAACTTAAAAATCCAAATACAGCGTGAAACCCTGACTGACTACCAACGCGTGACTTTCCCAACCCGCTAATAAACTTGTCCCCACTGCAGAATAACACTGAACCGCTTCCCTTTGTGTCCCGTTTATCACTGAAATCGGCGGCGATACCTCCAAAACAATTGCCGGCTTCATACGCACCGGACAAAATTACATTTCCAATTCATGAAGCCAGTTTTTCCCTTTCTTTTCCCTTTGCTACCCTCACTTTGCACCTCACGATCTTTTTCTATGAATAATTTTCCGAAGTAACTTGTTGACTTAATTTTATATGGGTTCGGAGGTTTTAACGGAAGGAATGCGGGTTTTATTTAATGTTGCCGTAAAGGTATTACTTTGTGTTCATGTAAGGAATGGAAGTGGTGATATTACCATTGATAGATGGGTATTTCAGGTGTGCCGCAATTACTGACGCATATAACGGAGGTGTTGTACTTTCTCAAAAGTTACTTATGAAAAATACAAAGTTCAAACACTGGACCGTTTATAGTTTTTTTTACATCTTAAGGAGCGTCCCCGCTGAGAGCATTCGCGTGTGATGAGCATTCAGCGCGAACATCGAGAAATGTGTAAGTTTTGTAACACGCGGCTCAACGTCCACAGCACTCGAATATCCATGCGAATGCTCTCAGTGGAGAAGCTCTTTTAAGCGAATGGGTTCCTATCGGACTAAACTTTGAAACTTGGAATCTTAATGTAGTTCCTCACTTTTGGGTTCATACTTAGTACCGCATGTAACACACAATTTTATTCCATCATGATTCAAAGAAAACCTTAGCGCCAAATATTAAAAATATCACGTTCTTTAATCGATTTGCTCTTACTTTGCAATCAACCGCATCTCCACCTTTAACTTACAAAACAATATCATTAATTAACTGCCGAGCAAGGCATCAATTATGATCTGGCAGGCAGTTCAACTTGGAGCCAGAGGGGCCTTAATAGGCAAACTTTCAAGACAACCTTTGACAAACGACGCCAGAACGGATCAGATTTTTAAGTGTTTTGTAAAACGTCACCATAGTTGTGACAAGCCTTGAAGTTGAGAATGTGTTTGTTTAGAAAATAAGTTGAATGATAAAATCTGACTGACGTCTCTTCCACCCTTATATTTCTCCTTCAGGCCACCAGATGGAAAGTGGAATCTGGGACCCATAGACGATTGCATTCTCAAGACTAAAATCTCAAGACTGCAATCCTAAGATTGCGATTGCATTGCCGACGATGAAAAAATGCCTCTATGCTAGTAATTTCACCGGTCTAACCTATGAATATGGCCTAAGATATATATGACACTGTCCCATATTGTACACCAAAAGTATATTTATTGAATAAATTACATACTAATAATACTCACTTAATACACAGCAGCAGCTACTAGCGAATAAAATTTGTTATTATATTAATTACTATTATAACTAAACTTTAATAGTACATTATTGCCTAGGCATGGAAGTAGGCAATTGCGGGCTGAGTATTGGATTAAACGGACGAGCTTGCGAGTCCGTTTAAAAATACGAAGCCCGCAATTGCTGTTCCTGCCGAGGCAAATATAGTGCTTTTCTCAAAAGTCGCAAGAAAAAAATAGTGTTGGAGTCAAATCTTCATAGCTTGAACTCATTTTTTGAATTGCATACAAACAGAAACTTCATGTAAAAAAACCATCACTCCTTACCGCCTTTTTGTTTATGACTAGGAGAAACGCAATTCTTGTTTTAAAAAAAACATAAGCTATTCCAGGCACAAATAAAAAAGTTATGTTTCGAGTAAAATTTGGATGTATAAGACTTGTGCCCTCATTTTATTATGGCCCTTTTCACTTTTTAAAAAGTTACAAGGTAGATAGTAATGGAATTTGTATGCCACATTGCGGGCTTGTGTAGCGAGCACGCAATGTTTTTTTTTTTTAATTTGAGAACTGTCAGTAAACTATGTACTTCGCGTCTCAATATGTAGGTAGGAATGTCAACATTTCCGGACATTTTTGAGAAAAATAATATTCTTCATAGTTGTGTCTAAATCTTTAATAGGACCATCCTCGATCGATAGAGTAATATTGATAAATTATTTTCTTCCCATACATTCTACCTCAGCCCTTAAGGTTCGCAAAACATTTGAAGTGTTAAAATTGCAGTCTTGAGATTAGAGTCTTAAGATTGCAAATTAAATCTCAGATCCCACATACCATAAAACAGTTCTTGTGCTGGTTTGCCTTACCAAAGGCAAAAAAAAAGTTGCAATCTAACTACACCGGGAAACGGCCTCTTCCAACTAACTTTTCCAACGCTCCTCAACCCTTACATCGAAATAAATTTACGGGGTATCTCTACAAAATATCAAGCAAGTACACCCTGCCAGGTTAATATTTTGGACAATTTGAGAGCTGGGCTACCTGCATTTTCCGTCCAATTACCCGGTCGCTCGTTTGCAATGTAACTGGCACTACACTTGAGATTTCCTGCTGCATGTTTGACAAAATATTGCAGCCCGGCGTGGGGAAAGTTATTGTGGAAATTGAAGGTTTGGTTGACGGTAAACAAGATGTCTAGCGAAAAATTACAGAAACAAACTTAACTTTACTATAAAGACGATGTCAATTGAAATGAGAAACATCATAATCAAAATCCAACGAAACAATTAACACAAACAACGAATGAAAGAAGAAAGAAAGAAAAAAAATAATTTTATTTCTGCAAAATGATACATTTTTCCTTATAGCTAACAGTCTGTACCTAAAGCTAATTATGGTAGAACACTTAAAACTTAATCTTAAGATGACTTAGCAAATAGGCATGCAGGATTTTAATTTTTATTATAATGTAACAAATTGCGAAAAGTGAACCCACTCAGCATGGTGTCGCAGCACTCAGGAGTGTCACGACGCTGATCTTCCGTGGATCCAGCATTGTGATACACGGGACAGCAACCGGCAACGTAGTTGCACTGAACATATATTTATAATGTTTTCGTATCGTTTGTTAGTGAGTTAGCGTAGTGTGTAGTGTTTAGTGTGAGTGCGTTAAAATTAATTGCGATACTAGGGTTCGTAATTAGGTATGTTCTCTTTTATGCCACTATACTATGCTATGCACTTGCTACTAATGAAGTATATATGAAGTAGTAATTACTTCATAATCACGTACTTTTGAAGATCATAATCGTTACGTAGGTATATGTAATGGAGTTACCTGCGGCGCTTCTTCTCCTCAGTGATGGTCTTGCCCGAAGCGTCAGTAGATTCATTACTTGGCTAATTTACTAAATAAATATTTCAAATTTGAATGATTTACACACTTATTTATTACGTTCACATCAAGTGTGAGATTAAATAACTATTACGTATTTATAAGTAGTTTGTTTAATTGTGGAAATTTGAGGTATGTGTCAAATATTACTTGCCCATTTCAATTGACACCGGCTTTTTTTTTCTATGGCAGAGGGAGGCAAACGAGTTTAAGAGTCTATGGTCATTTTGATAAATTGTTGGAAACATAAATCAACTAGCCATTTATTTATTTATTTACAAATGATTTAAGGCCCAATGTCAATACAACATTATTAGTTTACTTAGTACCCTGAAAAAAATTGTCAAGCAACATTTTATAGATAATTAACTCTGAACCCTCTTTTATCTTCTTCCTGTATAATTCGTGCAATGACTTTACTATAGCAGTTTTTGTGCAATTGTTGTACCAAATAGTAGTATTGTTCATTTTTAATTTCCGTACCTAACATTAGTTTAAATAAACATTAGTACCTATTACTGTACTTTTTATGAACCTCTAGGTCTTTATAGTGTTACTTGATTACCTGTATACATATTTTAATGTAAGACTGTATGTGTTCTTATATAAATAAATAAAATAAACATTGCTCCGAAAGGCACCCTTCAGCCGCATCATCCATGTACGCTGAATCTGGTTGCCGATAGAACGGATTTTTTTTGTCATAATAATGAATTTTTAAATGGAGCTTTGTATGTATTGTCTGTGTAATGTCTAATTTATTATTAATAATGTAAAAAATATGTGATTGATTAAGATACTTTAAGGCACTATTGTATTAGGGTGAACCTGTAAAGATAGTAGCTGTAAAGATAATCGTATTACACCATAAAATGTTTTTGTTTTGTTTTCAGAATTCCAAAACCGCAAATTGAGTCCGTTTGGTATATGTTAGAATCAAATTGTGATTACAAAAAACTAAATGATTATTCCTATGTAAAACGTTTTACGAAGCCTGTTGCTGATAATATGTTAATGTATTATTTTCTTATGTGTTATACTGAAATAAATGGTTAAAAACTAAAACAGTCTGCGACAGAAAATCGGGTTTTTTGCAAATGAACGGCAGAGACCCGCAAATTCCTCATTCAAATTATTCTACTTTCACGATAATTTTTAACCGACTTCAAAAAAGGAGGAGGTTATACGTTCCACTGTATGTATTTTTTTTTTTTTATGTATGTTCACCGATTACTCCGTCAATTGTCAACCGATTTCAAAAAATTTTTTTTGGTTTGATAGAGTATACTTTCGAGGTGGTCCCATTGTCACCAAATCTGAATCTGATGAGAGGATCCGTGAGGAATTGAGGGAACTCCTCAAATATTGTAGGCAAACATATAGCGATTTTAGTATTTTTAGTAACAAATTCAGCATTTGCATTCAGAAAGTATCATTTGGTGAAGTGGAACTGATGATGAAGACCACAGATGGCCACCGGAACTCCTTAACGGTACCGATTTCAAGGGTGGCGATAAGATATCTCGATTAAGATAGTTGAGCGACTACAACGAAGAATATTTACTTGTTAACCGACTTGAAAAAAGGAGGTTATTGAAATATGACTATGACTTTCCCGCGGCGTTGCTTGCGGCGCGCTTGAAATAACTTAAAGTTTCATTTCAACTAAGAAGTGGGACTACGTAACAGCGTATTATGATCACTAAAAAGTATAAAATAAAATAAATGTTTTAAAAAACAAAAAACCGCCTTCAAAAACGCAAAAAATAACTTCTTTAAAATTGTAGGCACCTAATAGGTTAGTCCAACTGATGTCGGCTTTTTGTTGAAAATGTTGTGGTCGCCGACTTCAGTTGGACTAACCTATTAGGTGCCTACAATTTTAAAGAAGTTATTTTTTGCGTTTTTGAAGGCGGTTTTTTGTTTTTTAAAACATTTATTTTATTCAATTAAGCGGTTGAATAGCCCAATTATCTAGAACACATGAAAATGATTTTAAAATCAGAATCAATATGTAACTGTAGCAAATTAAAACGCTCCCAGTACCGGCTGGCTAATGAACCAGTAACTTTTAATCCGGCAATCGCATTTATTTACCGGCCCCGCTTAATCTCCGAACTGGATTACATTACAAATTTAAAGCCCCCTGATTGGTGCAAATGCACATCCCCTGATTGGTGGGAATTGTCGCGTTTATCGCTCGCTGTTTGCTTATTGTTTTTGCTTCTGTTTAAATTGTTCCTGGTCTGCTGTTTCTGCTACAAAACCTAAACAAAAAAAAAACTGCTTTAAGCATTGTTGTACCTTATACTAACTAGTACAGTCGGTGATCGAATTAGAGATCCAAATCTTAACCTCAACGGACGCACAGCACATTCGCTGTGATTACTGCATTTTGGTTTAAGTGTAGGTATTTTTATCAATGAAACTTACCCTAATATTACTGGTTACACGAGTTCTCATTCATGTTTTCATGAAATAATGTTAAAATAACTAAGTAAATAATCAAAATGGGAACTGTCCGATTTTGATCTCTAATTCTATCATCGATTGTAGGCATTCTAGAAATTTTTAGCTTATGAGTAAATTCACTGAGCATTTGCCGTTTTGTGGCTATAAATACTTACTCAGCTTCTGCATTTTGTGTTTTCATGTCTTAAATGTTTAATACGATCTTCTTCTGTTTTAGGGACTTCAACTGATGAATAACTTTGTATTTTTAAATCATACAATTATTTTCTGTATACATATTAATATACTATAGAAAAAAATTGAATGGTTTAAAAGTAACCATTTAGGTTACTATACTATCATATACGCTACTTTACCCTCTGTACGAGTATCTAAATATCTCTAAGAAACATATAGCTCCCGACCCTTCGCTCCGTATTAAAGGACAAACAAACTTATGCATTTATAATATTAGTCGAGATAGTTAGAATTTGTCATCAGGGAGTTATAAACGTATAATCACTCCATACCACTCGAAGACAACAGGCATTTAAAACCCGAACAAAACGCGGAACCTTTAGGGTCATAGGGTTCCGTGGGGACGAAACTCTCTTCCATATTTGCATATGAATTTTGGGTAATAAAGGAATAATATGCAAATAATCGCGCCTCTCTAGGTTGTAAAGCGTGTCTGTGGTGGAATATTGTATTGTAAAGGCCATTGCAAATATTGCTATGATCGATGTGTTCTATATTGAATATTTCGAAGTAATAACAGTATTGGACCCAAAATTGAGCCTTGTGGAACACCTGGACTTAAATATAGTACATTCAAAAGATCGTGCACGTTCATCTACATATTTTAAAAAACATTATAAAAAGTGTTATGCCACACGTAGTTGTAAACGTCCCCAACACCGTATTGGGACGGAATAACCTAAGTTTAATGGTTTCCTTCAAAATACGAGTAATATCGGATCATTTGGATCGATATGCATGATAGCATATTGGTCGATTGACCCGATAATATTTTATGTACCTATATAAAACTTGTTAGTAGCTAACTGAAAGTAAATACTTTTAAACGTGTTAATTTGATATACCTAATGTGGTAAAGGTTTGTAATTTATCAATTCAATGTTATCGTCATATTCAGCACCAACCATAATTTGTTTCTGCCATAATTTGGCTTAGTGGTTGGCTCTTATCATAATAATCATAATTATGATCATATTTATTAATACATTTTATATTACATGTCAGCTTATTTGTATAATCTACCAGTGGTAGCGAATGCGTTGGGGTGCTAAGTCCTCCTTTTATGCTCACTTTGTGTATTCTGCAATAAAGTTCAAATATACAGGGTGCCTCTGACCTGCTTTAAATGCAACCATCGATTCTACTCGCTAAACTGAACTACTTTTGTTCTGCAACATTAAAAAATAACTTAAATTAAGATAACGAATTGATGTTAAAGTCTAGTTGTAAAATCAGTGAATTACATCATGGCCATAAAATCACCATCTCATGGTACGGGGGCGACATTTCCTTCGTACGAGGGCTAAAGGAAAATGGAGAATTGGATCGCGTACATTGAAAATTACATTTAATTTTTATGAAATTAATAAAATTTAAGTTGGACATATTGTTAACAACTTAGATAAAGAACAGAAGAAATTCAGTTTCAGGAGTAGAAACGATCCATGCATTTAAAGCCCCAATATCAGAGGCACCCTGTAGAACCAAAGAAGCATAAGGAAATATGCTTAGAAATTCAAACACTAACAGGACGAAATTTGAGCGAATAGCGAAAAATGCATTCAACGCGTACCATGCCCATCCATCCAGGAACATCCTCAAATTTTTCAAAAAGGGTTAACAAAAATACGAGTATTACATTTTACTCAAATTATTCTTTCCTTTATTTTGCAACGCAAAATCTCATAGCAATAACCATGTTACACGTAACTCAAGCTCAACAGACATTTGTCCGGTAGCTCTCAGGTCTAGCTGACTGGATTACCGCGCCCTTTACAGCCAGTCAGCTCTGTTTGTTGGGACTATTTGTTTAAGCAATCAGGTGTTGTCCCTTCGTCCCATGACGCGTTTGATTTGTGTTTACTTACCGACGGCTACAGTTACAAAATATCTTGTCTGTCTTATACAAAATGAAAGTATTATTGGCCGTGTAGAAAAGGATAAAGTTTTAGTTCTCATTATCTTATACTATCTTGAGAAATTTTTATCCTTTATCAGATAATAAGAGTTATAATTTTCTTAGGTCCAAATCAAATCATTTTTTTTTTCTTCATACAAAAAACAATCTTCAAACAAAAAAATTTCACTACCTACAACACGTTGCGCTTCCACAAGGCATACAAATTGAACATGAAGTAAATTAAATTAAGCATGCGTGTATTTATGGGGGATTAAAAATCAGCAAAATTAAAAATAGAAAACTATTTTTAACCGACTTCAAAAAAAGGAGGAGGTTCTCAATTCGTCTGTTTTTTTTTTTTTTTTTTTTTAATGTTTGTTACCTCAGAACTTTCGACTGGGTGAACCGATTTTGAAGATTCTTTTTTTATTTGAAAGCTGGTGCTTCCAGATTGGTCCCATTATTTTCAAAATGAAGATCTGATGGTGGAATCTATGAGGAATCGACGGAACTCTTCAAAATTTATAGGCACACCTATAGCGATTTTGGTATTTTTCAATGTAACTCGTGTATTTGGTCTTGGAAACCACTATTTGGTGAAGTGGAACTGATGATGAAGACCACAGATGGCCACCGGAACTCCTAAACGGTATATATTTCGAGGGTGGCGACAAGATATTTCGATTAAGATAGTTGAGCGACTATGACGAAGCATATTTAGGTTTAAATATATGACTATGACTTTCCCACGGCGTTGCTTGCGGCGAGATTGAAATGTTCTATTGTTTGTTCAGAAATGGGAGAATAACAGCATAATTATGATCACTAAAAAGTATAAAATAAAATAAAAGTTTAAAAAAACAAAAACCCGCCTTCAAAAAGCAAAAAATAACTTCTTTAAACTGGTAGGTAAATAGGTCAGTCCAACTGAAGTCGGCGTCCAACAATATTTTAACCAAAAGCAGACTTCAGTTGGACTGACCTATTTACCTACCATTTTAAAGAAGTTATTTTTTGCTTTTTGAAGGCGGGTTTTTGTTTTTTTAAACTTTTTTTTTATTGCATCGTTTAATTGCTTGATCATCTAAATAATCTCTACTTATAACTAAATCACTCGAAGATTTCAAATTAACGGCACTAGAGCAAAAAGGCTGTCTTAATCTTTCCAATATGTATTAAACTTTTTCTAATATAAAACGGCTTTTACGTCCTAGGCACAGCATCCTGGGGGACGCAGGCTGTCGGTGATAGATAAACTGCGGACCGCGATCGCTTACACTGGCGGACAATTAAAACTGCATATTGGGATTTAAAAAACAGTATTCAAGAATCAAGCTGTAATCTTTAGATTTGTTTTTGTTTGTCTTATTATATCTTTATAGGAAACTAAAAAACTAGCAAATAGCAGTAAGCATTTGTTTCAATTATTAGTCTTTATGGGTAATGGTTGTTTCAGACTTCAATTACATATATTATATATTTTCAATTACGTATAACCTTCTAATGGGCCTACCACACGCACTAGTTTCACCACAGTTTTGCCTGCGCAGGCCGGTTTGTACACGGAACACGGAGCGTTTCACCACGTATAACCAACAGTTTTACCAATTACACGCTCCGTGTAGGCAGGCAAAACTGTGGTGTAGCTTGTGCGTGTGGTAGGCCCATAAGAGTAAGTTAAATCTACGTTAAAACTTAAACATTACAAGTTTTGCAGCCAAACTTTTAAATTGAAACATATTATTTAACTCATTAAACAAACACATAGTCAATTAAGCAAAGTCAAAAAATCCAACTTCAATAAATTATTTGAATCATTAACTCCCAACATAAGTTCCGTCTAAGTTCGGCACCGACGGCCCGTTAACTTGGCGGCAAGTGTAAATATCGTCCTGAACGTGTGCGCTCGATTCTAGGTAATTCTGTTTTTAATTAAAGTTCAAGTTACCGTGAAAAAAGTTTCCGGGATGCAAATGAAGGTTCTTTCTCTTACTTTAAGGAGAAAAAGTGGGGAAGTCTGCCCGGACTAAATACCTACAGGGATTCGAATCGAGATCCTAATTTAGTTTTGTGATTGGATATTCTTTAAGTTGGAAAAGGAGTTGGAGATGTCTAAAGACAAGTCAGTGAACAAGAACGATTATTCTTTATGCTCTAAAACGTTTCTGAAATTCTTCACAGTCATTTCTTTTTTGCCCGCAACTATATCTATGAAGTTTGTTTTTACATTTGCCTGATACGAGTTTGCAACCTGCAATGGGCTTGCAACCTGTCACTAATATGCTGGTAAACATCTTAGCCTATTTGTGCAAAATGTGGTTGCTGAATTATCAACAAGTTTTGAAAGTTGTAGGTAATTCTTTAGCTCTGCCTACCCCACTCTGGGATTACAGGCGTAAAGGTATGTATGAATGTATTAGTATTCGCACCTTCAGAACAATAGTGACCTAATTCAAAATTTCAGCTTTCAAACTTCAAGTCATAAATTTATTATCATAGAGACCTAACTCGAAATTTAAAATTTCTGAATTGGGTCACTATTGTTCTGAAGGTGCGTATGTCCGGCTCTACTAAATTTCACATCGATAGTCAGAGGCGTCAAACTGTACACAAACACCATAATCAGATACTTTTGCACTTTTGGCAATTATAACTAGGCACTTATTAATATGAATTAGTGAATGTTAAGATTAATTGTTAGTATCAATTTCGTCTATAATTTTTCCTAACAAATCACGCAACAGACATGTCAAGCTTCAAAAATGGATCCAGCCAAGATTAAGCAAGCAGTGCTGATTACAATCTGCACTGTTTGCGTCGCGTTGATTGTCTGGCAACTGGCAAGTCGAGGAAAATTCAGCGTGTTTGCTGCAGACGCTGCAAGTTTTGATTGTGTATTACACACTCGTTGATTGCGTGACGGTGGCATATGTAAAAAGTTAGCGGTGTAACATACAGAATGTGTAATGAGTAATAATGTCGGGAGATGTTCCTTTAACTTTTCAAATGGTCACACTATCATACGTACCCATACATGGACGGAAACTAGCTTAAATATTGGAAATAGCAAGTTCTATGCAAAGGAGACTTACATTTATTTTTGAAAAAAAAATATCTGCTTTTATGGTTTTTTGAAAATTCGTCTGCCTTAGCCGGGAATCGATCTGATCAAATATGACAAAATAATAACGAACAGTGTTTTTACGGTCTTTATTTAATTCAAAAGTGTATGTGTGTTATAGACATAAATGATCTCTATAAATGACCCTTTCGATTTTTATCATAAAACACGACTTGACACTGACACTGTCATAAAAATTTTGCAAGGGAAAATGGAACTTGTTGTACCATGACGTGCAAACGAACTTCAACCGTATGTTGCTAGACCACATTTTACGCCGACTGTACTAATAAACTAATAAGCAACCGCTATTTATTTAACATTTGATAAAATTACCATTGCTCGTTTAATGCATAGTTTTAATGTTATAACAGCTTTCCAGCCCCACACGCTAGTTTCGATTCATTTTGTACATTACACACTCCATCATTTAAGAGTATGTGTCGGTCGCGTAACTAGAAAAAAACTTAGAGAGAGGTTGTATAATAGGTCTAGATTTTTCAGAAACTTTTGTGATCGCAACATTATCTTTTCACAACACTGCTCGGAAATATGGCCATAGATGGTCTTGTTTGGGGTCACAAAACGTCACTTATCAGGACAGACCAAGAATGTTTTTGTCGGCGTGTGTGCTGATTAGTCGAGAACATTGTTGTCCAACTTTAAGAACCAATGAAAATCAATCAATCAATTTTTGTGTCATAGCTCCTTAAAATGAAAAATTTAAATCAACCAATCGAAACACACCATTTTGTGTCGTAAAATATTAGGTGTATTTTTGCTAAAAGATACACAGACTAAAAACTATGTCACTGCTTTTTTTTTTAAATGTAATTCAAACTTGGCCCCTAATCTCGAACCTCTAGAGATGAAATTACATGGGAGATATGGCGAAACAAATACAATTTTATATGGAGTTGACATCTTCATCTCGCATGTTAGTTTATTAATCTCGAGTGCCACGAGAATAGGGGTCCAGATTTAAAAAAAAAATTATCTTTGGTAAAGTTGGCAGTAATGTCACATTAACATGAATAAAAATTTGAGTTTTGAATATGATTTTTTATTTATTTCCTCTCAGTAGTTGTGAAAAACACTATGTCTGCCTCGGTAGAAAGTGCAATTTATGGACTCGTACACTAGAACACACACGTCCAAAAATCGCGTACTTTCTATCTTCTGCAACAATGTTCTATAGATGTATAGCAACATTATCACTGAGGTAGAGGAAATAACAGTTTAAAGATATTCCATTGTAGCTGTCAGGGATGGCAACTTGAGATGGCTTACTCATGGGTCTCAAAGAAAGCCGTTTGACTTCTCCGTGCATTCCAACAAAAAGTACTTACCTATTTACAGAATACTTGCTCTAAATCTTTATACAGGGTGACTGCGGGGTCGTGATACAAATGATCGCCTCTGAGTCCTACCCACGAATATGAACAACTTTCAATTGAATTTCAGAGTCGGGCCCATAGTGAAAGTTGTTCATATTCGTGGGTAGAACACAGAGGTGATCATTTGTATATCACGACCCCGCAGTCACCCTGTATTGTGTTGTTTTATAATTCCTTGGATGAAGAATACCCTGGATCTGACACGCAAATGACAATACCAAGATAGAGGGAGATAGTTTACGGAGTTCTCAATCAGAGAGACCGAGAAGAAGACCTTAATTTTTGTCTTTGTAATTGACGCACCTCTTTTATGTTTGCCACTTGGATGAGTAGCTAAACAAACGGCTGTCATTTCAAATTGTTTTCGTGAACGTATGTTTTAGAAGCAAATTTAATACAGGAATTTATGTTTTCAACGATTTGTTTGATAATAGTAAGCTTGTGTTATGTTTGTATTTTATTTATAAAATGGTGAATTGTTGTGTGATCGGTTGTAAAAGTCGCAGTGAGCGAAAATTGGAGAACGGATTTTTTCATACGTATGTACAGTATTTAGCCATTTCTCAAAGTGATTTTTGTGTTTTAAACGCGGGAAATACAGCAACTAAGCTCTACTACGTGTATAATAATACAAGATCATTAAAATAACTCTAAAATTCGCTTCAAAACAATTAGATTATTGCAGTATTAACCACCTAAATTACGGAAGTCGTTTAATGACAATAAAGAACGGCTGGCTGGCAGCTATGTCTGTGGTATATGCAATTTGGCCAGTTTATGAAATGATTTGGGGTTGCCAAACAAACATTATTACTTTTACCTCATTTAACGGGAAAAAACAATTTTATTTTTTCACACTCACTAACAGTCACATCGAGAAGGATAGGGTAAATGCACCAGTAAACAAATGAGGTAGGTAAAAGCATATAGGTAATTCTGATAAATACCAATCTAAAACTTAGAACCCTCATCAATATAAGAGGAGTTTCGTGGAGTAATCTTGTGAACACAGTTTAAATAAAAAGTATATGTGTGATTTTTTGATTACTTAAGCTCATACATTTCGCCTCGCGAGGTAGCTTCACCGTCAATTTTCAAATCATGTTATGTCAAAAACAAAAGCTAGTAGAGCAGTAATTTTAACGCAATTTTGACAATTTCTATCGATATTTTAAATCTGAAATATGCATAAAATATGCCCTATATGGAACTTTCTAACATGGGGTAATTTTTTACCACTTTGGTAACCCCATGTATTTAATGTAGAGTATATCCATCCCTTACGGTAGTACGCACTTGTCAAGTCTAGGATATAGTTAGTTTATGTATAATTCTCATTTAATGTACTAGCTTATTCACAAAATGCAACTACGTTGATAATTACAGATTTCCTCATATAATAACTTACCGCGTATCACAAATAAAAGTTATTTCTGCTTTAAGTATTAAAAATATATTTTCACCCTCTGCAAGCAACCATTTGGTATAAAAGAGCCAATACGGTAACATCAAAGCCTTTGAGGTCAGGACTGTATTGACCATCGTATTAGCTGATTAGCACTAATGGGTAGAACGTATTTATCTTTTCAATACGTATTTTTTCATTCTGAGCAAATTAACGAAACAGGACGTACGGGATTGTGAAAATTAATGTGTTCGAGAGGTGTTTGTAATTAAATGACTTAAATAAATCATGAAATTAACAATATTATTCTGAATTTTATAAGGTCTTGTGTTTAGATTTAATAAAAACTTTAAGAAATCTTTTCCGACATAAAACCTACTAAGTTAAATCTTTGGAATTCACCCGTATCTCTACCTACATAGTAAAAAACAAAGTCACTTCCCGCCGTCTCTCCATTTTGTATGTACAGTCAACAGCATAAATAAGTGATCATTTATGTACCTTGTCACTTTAACGTCGTATTTGAAATGTTATACAAAATTGTGAAATGATTGAAAGCGACAAGTTACATAAATGATCACTTATTTATGCTGTTGACGCTTAGATCGTTCAAACTACGTAGGTAATTTACGATTTTAATGCTTTTTTCAACTATAGATAGAGTGATTGAAGAGAGAGGTTTTTATGCATTTTGTACGGGTGTCACAGAAAACTCACATATACCGAAGTGAAGTGAGATTGGGTCGCCAGTGTTCTTTTTTATGCCAATTATAATTAATTTAAGTTAGAAAAAGCAATCGAGCTAGCGTCAGCTGATGAAATGTGATCACCGCCAACCATGAAGACCAGCACCGCCAGGAGATGGATCGCAATTCATGAGAGACTATGTAGGAATCTAATGACATCTTGCTGTTTGAAAAGTAGACAATAAAATAACAAAACACACGACTACGAATCCTCAGTTGCAAAAGTTCCTAAGGGCAAAAGATTCAATAAGCATTCCAAAAGTAAATTTCAATCCGAACAGTCTACGAAAATACAAACATTTTGCAACAATTCTCATCTATTCGATCCCTGGAGGCTCATCGGGTTTCATCGGGCGTGCTCGGGCATCTTCGGAAAGTTTCGAAGAGTAATCAAAGGATAAAACCTTCTGTACTACCGAGTCAAGTGGCTGCATAAAGGGGGAAATTCACTTACTTCTACTGCGACCGTTGCAAACATTCTGCGGGCCACTCGCGTCGTCGTAGATGCGTTTGATGCAGTGCTGCTTGGGTCATTGCACAAGAAACTATTACTCGGGGGATAATAATGCTTCATTTCAATTAGCATTCTATTTTTGAATTAGAGTTATTAAAATCAGTCAATTATTGGTTTTACAGTTATACGAGTAACAATATGGCAACTTTGTTGGTACTCTTGGCTAATCACCTTCAATTATATATTTTTTTTCAAGATCGTATGCTATGGCTAAGTGTCGGCAAAGTGGACAGTCTTTCTGTAAGTAACTTTCGGTCCTTCTCCGTCCTTTTGGTATTTTGCTACTTGTTAAGGTATAGGGTTAGGTACGATAATTACTGATAAGATACTGTCACTGTTCAGACTGCAGTTGAAATCACCACTAGCTTACAAAATAATCAGGAAATAAATATCATATTCATATTTTTAAACTAGTTTTACCTGAAAAATCTACCTCAAATACAACCAGCAGACTATCAAAATCAATACAAACACACCAAAATTTCCGCCATTCACAAGCCTGAAAGGATCCTTAATCAGCATTAACCACCCGTTCCAACAATATTCCAACAACAGCGTCAAATCCACTGTCACAACCGCGACCGCTGTCCTTTATATAAAGCCATAGTTGGTTCAGCGAGCGAATTTACATAGGAATGGGTGATTACAGAGTTATATCATAGGCGGCAGTGTGGCCCTAGCTTTACCTGGACGGCTAAGCTTGCGGGAATGCGCTTTGGGGCCCCTTAAAAGTAAGGTTACGAGCGTTTTTAGTTTTAGTGAAAAGTGTAAGTTTTAAGTGAGTTTCGTTTGGGAGTTCAAACTTCAAGATAGGTTTTGAAGTTACTTGATTTTTTGTGACTTGTAACGATTCAAAGAAATAAAATAAAGTAATGAAATTAAACAATAGTAGTTTACGTGACGGTTGCGTAATGCTAATTACGCAGAGTCTCGTACAATATTTTATCTACACACATATTATAAGTACTCTAAGATGGGTTCAGAAGCCGAAAGGCAATAATCGGCATTACCTTACCTGTGGTAGTAGGTGACAGCAATGACAGCTGTAAGGTAATGAGATCCAAATTTGGAACATCGTCCAAAATTAACAGCTGTCATCGCTGTCACCTACTACCACAGGTAATGCTGGTCATTGCCTACGGGTTTTGAACGGTATCCTATCGCAAACACTAAAAACGTTTGCCAGCTGTTTCATTTGCCATAATTTTCGTTTTATTCTGAACCCAATAACTTTTCAACATGTTTAATGAGATATACTTACAGAACCTGTAGGTTAGGTTAGGTTTATTTTATAACAATTTAGGAAAGTTAAACGGTTTCAGAGAAAAATGACTTTCGGACAAATGAAAATTATGGCAAATGAAACAGCTGGCAAACGTTTTTTAGTGTTTCAGATAGGTAACCGTTTTGAACGCATAATAGAGGACTTATGATATGAGTGTAGATAAAATAAAATAAACGTGAACTTAATAACTTTTAATAGATGGATGACGTCAAGAAAAAGACATATATTATTATTATTATTATATTATGGATTATAGATAGAAGACTTTATTTTTTGATACCACTCTTTAATCAAAGCTAACCTAACCGACGTATAGCAATTGAATCAAGGTTAGGTGCGGTAAGAGAGAGAGAGAGAGAGCGAGAAAAAATATTTTATAAAAGAAGTAAATAAAAATCCTCTGTGTGTCTATAGTAACGACTAGCGACTGCGGAAATCTACACTGAGCATGGTCCAATATGCTCTTGCTCGGTTTTTTTTAATAAACATGTGCACAAACTAACACTTATAACATTAGCGTGATCCTATTACCACGTTCACGGCTCGCACTTCATTCCAACCACGTCGGGGTAAATTCTGGCGGCAGCCAAGTCTTCATTAGAGCCCGTCGCCAAGCCAAACAGACTGAAAAACTAAACTTAAACTTAGACTTCTCAGCCCAAGACAGGCATGGTTTGGTAGTGTTGTGTTTCTAGCTGAGTAAAGTTTATTTTGTAAAGTTTCTGAGTTTAAATAGGTCTACTAAAACAATGAAGGGCATGCAGTATCCTTATTATTGTAATAGTTAAAATACATGACGACTTCTTCTATGCAGTGTTCTGCTTTTGTAAAGTGTTACCAGATTTTTGATATGTAAAAGTAAGTAGGCCTAGGAGAAGTACCGTTTGTGACCACTGTACCTTTCTTGGCTACTTAAGGTTGAAATGAGTATCAAAAATAATATTAACAAATAGTTAAGACTGAAGATTAATATATAGATAAAATATACAAATAACTTTGTTATTTCATAATGCTTTACATATTAGTCATTACAAGGTTAGCTGAAAGAGATACCTTAAAGGGATAAGTTCGCCTTTGTACGAGTGGCCAAAAAGGTGCAAAAATGTCCAAACATATTTTTTAGGTTAAATGTTAAAATTGCTAAAAGCGTCCTGTATTATGTTTGTTTGTTTATTATTTGTTCGCTCGTAGAGGGTGAACGGAGGCCCGGTTTGTCGTTAAAATCGTATTAGCATCGCAAGTGTCACTGGGTGGGATTAACTTTACGACATAAATGGCGGTTTTTTTAGTAGTTTACGTGACGGTTGCGTAATGACAGGCATTACAACATGAGTATAGTTTATGAAACGAGCCGCAAGGCGAGTTTCATAATAGATCACACGAGTGTGGTATGCCAATTACGCAGAGTCTCGTACAATACTTTATCTACACACATATTATAAGTACTCTAGGATGTGTTCAGAAGCCGAAAGGCAAATGACCAGCTTACCTGTAGTAGTAGTAGGTGACAGCGATGACAGCTGTAACGTTATTTTGAAATTACGTTATCGAATATTGTAAGGTAATGAGATCCAATTTTGGAACATCCTACCACAGGTAATGCTGGTCATTGCCTCCGGGTTTTGAACGCATAATAGAGGACTTATGATATGAGTGTAGATAAAAGTATTTAACGTATAAAGTCAAGACAACAATAACATTTGCTTACTTTTTGTTAGGCTTGTTAGAATTATAGAGTATGAAATTAAATGGATGAAACAACAATCAACTGAAACCTAACACAGCGTTATTGTATTATTATAACTAAGACAAATATTGGGCGAGCCGTCAGGCCGGCGCTTATTACAGTGATTGGGAAGGCACACAGTTTTGCTCTGGACAACAGTTCCCTTTCATAGACTAGGTGAATGTAGAGGGGTATGTACTTTGATCTCTTATCTGCAGAGAAAAATACAACATTAAAACATTAAAGAGTCCCTCATTTACTCCTACTATTTATCCTGCCACCAAGTAGATGTGTTTGCATTTTTGTGTTTCGTATAAGGGACGGTCAACCGGTGAAATCGTTAGCAAAAACGTCTATTAATCTAAACATACGAAAAAGCGGTGTGTTTTAATACAGATATCAAGTATACTAAAAAAGATGCATCAGCACAGATATTGTTATAATGTATAGTTCAAATTATATCTTTGATTTTTACATTGAGGAGCTAAATATTTACCAAAAATTGTTCAGTATTATTTGTGCAACGAAAATAACTTGAGTACATTTCTCTTCAAATAACTTCATTTCTTTTTAAAGTAACTTAAGTCACAAATTCAATTCAAACATATATTTTCTGATAATTCTTGGTTTTTGTTGCTAAGATACAAAGCGAGCTTTAAAGTTTAGCGTCATTGGCTTATTTCATATAACCAAATGTTCAGTCTGTTTTTCAACTCTTTGACCGTCCCTAGGCCTGGTCAACTATTTGCATTGGAAATTCCTAATAATGTTACTACTAGGACAATTGGCACCCTTTGATTGTGTCCCCCGTAATCGCGTTTGTCCGTCTATTGATTTTTGTTATTATCTTTTGAATAAGGACCTTTGATTTTTGGAGTCGTTATTTAATCAAGGGCTCAGTAGGGGACCTAACGGATACTTTTACAATGATCAGAGAGAGAAATAGCCACTCGTAAAAATGCAAGTTATTTTTTATGGAGTCTACCTTGTTTAGAACCTTTTAAATTTCATCTATCTAAATTAACTAAACTTTATAAAATATTTTTTGACATACCTTTCGATATTGATTCGAGTTGATTTTTCCATAACTATGTAAGTCAGATGACAGTGCAATGTATGATGATGATGATGATGAGTGGGGACGCCGCCGAGGCAGGCGGGCGGTCGAGTGGCTCTCCATTCATTCCGCCCTGTTCCCCTGTTACAGTGCAATGTAAGTAATCATGTCTATGAGCTGGTTTTGATAATATGGTAGGGGATCCGAATAGGAGACGACCTTCACCTAGCTGTTTATTCGATACAGGTATTTTATATCAAATTTAATATGCTAAGTAATATATTTATAATAGGTTGTCTGGAAAATTTCAGTCCAGTCCTTATATGATTTAAAAAAAATTACTGACAATGAACTTTTTTTTAAAATTGCTATTTCTTGTTTAATAGATCAATTACATACTAATCGAAAGCATGAAGCCTATAGAATATGCAAACGTTAGGTTGACTATTTTTTCCCATCTTAACTATTGGGTAGGAAGGTAAGTCGGTACTAATAATTTGCACTAACCCTGACGTTTGCATATTCTATAGGCTTCATACTTTAGATTAGTATGTAATTGGTATATTAAACAAGAAATATCAATTTAAAAAAAAACAGTTTTTTTTAAAAATCATATAAGGACTGGACTGAAATTTTCCAGTCAACCTATTATAAATATATTACTTAGCATATTAAATTTGATATAAAATACTTTCTATCGAATAAACAGCTAGGTGAAGGTCGCCTCCTTTTCGGATCTTAGACCAATCGTCACGGGCCCTCCTATGTAGATACTGAACTACTTTTTGGTCTCGAAAGTCTTCATAAACAGATTTCCACTGCCGTAAAGCCTGGGTGAGCATGAAACAATCCCCCAGGACCGCTTTGCTTAGCAGTGGCATGCATAATGAGCCTATGACTTTCATGCACTACGTTACGAATGAAGTATGACGCTAGACTGTGAAAATACGGAAACTTAAAGTAGTTTTAAATAGTACATTTGAGTCTCATCTCATTGTGTTAAATAATGATATAATATAGTAAAAAGAGGTAGATATGTTATACGCGCTTCGATAGTGGCACCCTAAAACCAAGCCAATTGGTACACCTTTACTTAGTCTTGCGCCGTCAACGGAACCGTGAACTAGTCTGCAGAGCAACATACACTCGTCTCTGTTTCGCTCCCGGAAATTAGCATACCATCCTGCTTTCACTTGTCATTTATGAATTAGCGTGTAATTGCAATATTTACTGATTATGTGCGCGTAAGCCGGGCCATTTTTACACGCGGAATACCGTGTAGGTAACATATCTACCTCTTTTTATATTATATCATTGGTGTTAAATATAGCGACCCGGCTTCTCTCCGCTTCGGTTTATGTGAGCTTTCTGTAACAGCTGTACATAATCCAAATCCGTTGCGTAGTTTGAAAGATCTAAGCGTCCATACAGACAGACAGACGGCGGGAAGCGACTTTGTTTTATACTATGTAAAGATGTAGAGTTAAATATGTTATGTGGGTTACCCACCCACATAACATATTTAACTCTACATCTTTACATTAAACGAATCTGAAAATAATTAACAAAAAGGAAACTTTCAAAACCCGACTGTTGCTAACCAACTTTAAATCGTTATAAATCCTAAATGATCATTCAAAATGAAAAATGATGAAAGAAACCTAAAGATGATTTATAAATCCCTATTCAATGATACCCCACTTGTCATACTTGGCCGACTTTTTTTTTAATTTGCACTATATGGCGTCTGGTTGCCGCCATATTGAATTTTGAGTACTGTCGTATTTTCAGTGACACTCACCAGATTAAGACAAATCGATTGACATAAGAATCATCAAAATTGGACAACGGATTTAGTTTTTATAGTGTCACTAAGGAACAAACATACATAATATATAGGCTGTGAAACACATTACCCTCCTCCTTCGGCAGTCGGGTAAAAAGAGTTGTTTTATCTTTAGTTTGTGTTGTCCCAATGCTGTGCAAATACTGCTCTCCTTCCCCACTTTTCTTGTCATAGTACGCATCGGATCATTCTTGTTCTGCGTCCAATTCATCCAAATAAAGAATAAAAATCCGATTCGAAAATACGTTTACCACATATCAGACTAAACCCGTCAATACAAATAAGAAAACAATACTAAAGTGAAATATTTCTTTACGATTTTCAGAATAGTCCGGGAGCTGGCGTCCGTTTGTTGTCTCAGAGACAAAGCAGCTTTCCTTGTCTGAACCTCAAACGATAAATCCATTGGTGTCCAATGCAGCTTACCGGGTCCCGGCCGCACTTCTACCAACTGAACCACACGGGACAAACGATACTGAACCCTATACTGTTGAACATAAGGATGTACAAACTGAAGTGTAAGCTTGCATGTCATTGACAACAAAGTTGTCACGGTTTTGATAGATGAAAATAGTCTTAATATGCTTGTGTTAAGAGTAGTGTTAGGTGCAAGCTTTTGGAAGAGTGTGATTATGTTTGGACGGATTTTGTATAATTTAAATGGTTAAATCATTAAAAAGACGTGAAATTAGGGGTGTGATAGAGCTTTGACACAAACGAACCAAAAAATAAAGTAAAAATCACACAAATAAAAAAACTGAAGAAAGATGTAAGGATTGACATTACAGAATAAAAAGAAACCACTCTTCAATCCACGGGTCAATTTCTCTGTTAGTGTTCTTTCGTTGATATACTATTAACCATGATTAATTGACTAATTTTACAAACCTTGCGAGTGACTATTCAATTCCGTGACAGCATAAAGTAAACAGTTTTTTACATACAACTACTACAACCGAATTCTAGGCAATATTTTTGGAACTATTAATTCCAATAATACTTTCAGAAATTATATCAAAAGGGCCTTGTATATTTAGATTTCCATCGGGTTTCGGGAGCGGTAAAGGAGCGAATGTAAACAAAACTGCATAATGTTTGTTGCTAACATTAAATCAGCTGTGTTTGGTCGGTGGCGCAGCTTAGACAGCAAAGCAAGTGCACTCTCTTGGTGGCACTTCACGTCTTGTGTATTGTGTACGTGTATTAACATTAGCTTTTTGGTGCATAACCAGTAGGGTGGTCCAAAAAAGTATAAAGAAAAAAAAAGTATATCAAATCCTTCCTCCACAAGGCTTATTTTTGTTTGCTATAAATTAATTACTTATGTGTTAAATTTAAACTTGTTATGTGATCGTTTACTGGTCGCCCGAAGCGTTTAGTTTATGACAAAAAGATCTCATTCTCATACAAAACGATATCTAGTAAACTTAACAAAAACTAAAAACAGAAGTGGAATATTGTTTGCCTACTGCTGCAACTCAGAATACAGTGTCATGATCTGTCCAAAGACTTTCTCATTAGATATCTTTATTAGATATGTGAAGCTCTATACATTTTTATATGAAACAATTTTAACATTATGGGCGACCTGTGAAGTTTATTCAATTGCTATAAAACTTGGTATAGCGTATTTTTGTGTATTGTGAAATAAAAAGAAACTTGTGGAGAAACAATATTACACACTTTTGTTTTTTGGACCACCCTAATAACCAGCAGCAAATGCCAAATAAGTTTGTTATTCTTAAGAAGACATTAAACCGACGCTGAAATCGTGAAGCTGTTAAAATACTCCCATACTAATTTAGCTCCGGGTCTCACCAAATCAAGTTAGATTTCGTCGATTTTTTAATATGTTGTAGTTGTTGTGAAAGTATGTTATTAAGGTCGAGTGGACCCGACAAAAAACCAAATTGCTTTTATTCAAAACATTTATCATGTATTAGCTCTTTTTTACTTGACCATGACAATACTTAGATTACACAATTATTAAAAATTTTTATTAAGTCGAGCATGCAACTGAACCAGGAATTTCGGATGAAGACATTATAATCAAAATCCATTTTAAAACAACAACAAAAAAATCGTCTTTACAGGACAATGTGGTACAACGGCATTAAGTTGCGCGTCAGGCACCGTGACGCGTGCGCAACGCGTTCGCAACGCTACATTGAGCGGGATTTGCGAGCTACCGGCTTCTAGCCGCTGTTGTGAATGTGTCTGGCAGGTAATGTGGCTATAAGGGAGAGCTACAACAAATCAACGAGAAACAAAGCAACCACAGTGTACTGTATCTTAGAAAATATAGACTTTTTCAAAATTACATGGTTTTACTCTTGTTGTGATAAAAGAGTCCAGACAAAGTCAACTATGAAGAAAGCTGAGGTAGAAAATACCTTTTATTTCTACTTTCAAAGGACACTGGACCGTAAGTACCCGAAAATACAGAAATGATTATCTTTATAGGATGTATAACTGCTAAGTTGCGCGTCAAGTATTGTGATGCGTACGCAACGCGTTCGCAACGCTACATTGAACGGGATTTACGAAGTGCTGCCATCTAGCTGCTGTTGTGAATGTTTCTGGCAGGTAATGCGGCTATAAGGGAGAGCAACACTAAATCAACGAGGAATGAGGGCTGAGGCCGAGCCAGTGCAGGTATTTTCTTACCCCTTAATCTCTGATATCGCCTGACTGTCATAACTTGACTCCTGAGTTCAGATGCATTAGGTACCTATAACAATGGTTGAAGGAAAGGTTAGCTAAAGGAAAAGTTCAGCTTTGTTTTGAAATTATTCATATATTTTTTTAACTCCAAATATCGAAAGTCAGAAAATGATTCTCATATTTTTTTTAAATAACAAACACTATTCATATTACTAGCCTCTCTTACTAACGATCTTTACTCTGAAATACTCAATTCATAATTTTTTTGAACTACCATTTTCTAAACATAACTGTTACTTACACTTGTTCATAAACTTGAACATCATAAATATTAATTTAGCGAAGAATTGATGATGAAGTGGGCATGCTCATGCTGCAGCGAGCGAACCAAGCGAGCGAGCAAGATTTGTCAGGGCAGAAGCGACTCGGATATTTTAGGTTAGAATGCTAAGGCGGGGGCAAAGCGAAGCGAAGCAATAATCAATATTGACCTTTATGGACCTTTTTTGTATTTTAAGTATTAACATACAAAGAGATTTATCTTCTTTCGCTAAACAATATTAAAACCATATATTAATAATATACATCAAATCAAGCTGCCATTCTCATAAGTATAAAGTATTTATCAGTATTACAACTAAACTAAGTCCCAATTCTTGTTTTCAATAGACATCGTCCATTAGCGGAATGGCTTCTTGAGCAACTTCTCGCGCCCCGCGATGTTCATAATTTTGGCTGAGCTTATTCCGGTAAAGGCTTTGACATCTTCATAACACATTTTATTTTAAATCTGTTCTTACCCAAAAAGACTGTGTTAAAGGAAAAGTCATAATGGCACTTATTAGTGTGGTTTAGCCCTTAAAAAATTAATGTCATGGTGTGGATCAGTAACAGTAAATTAAAACCTAATGTGCTAGGTTCAGGTGCTAGGTGTCCATAGAATAAGAGTTAACTTGAGGTTTTAAAATCATCCAACCAAAAATAATAAAACAAATATGTCTGTATTTGAATAGGTATAAACTATTTATAAATAAGCTTGACGAAAGATTGACAAGAGGTTTTATCAAAATTATAATAACATAATTAAATGTATCTTGAATATTGGTCAATTCTAAGTTTCATAACGTGACTAAGCGAAAAAAAAGAGGAATTTGAGTTCAGTTTATGTATTCACATATAATATATGAGAAGTTTAGTCTGAATCTTGAAGAGCTACGCCTATATTAATGAATAGGCTGTTTTAATAATAATATGATCGCGTGAAAGTCATAAAGCCTCGCCATGCCCAGTGTTCTTAATAAAGGATACATTCGATTTGGTAGTTTCTGCCCAGGAAATAAAATTTTATATGTAACATTGTCCTTTGTAGAGGACATCGGGCAGAAACCGGAAGTATAAAAAAATGCTTGGGCAGGACGAGGCTAAGCTGTATAAATAATACTGGGATGCGTCATACATATAAGTCGGTAATCGGTTTTTTTGTCAACAGTACTGTAATAATATCAAAATTAACTTTGATAATTTTTATCTATCTATTAGCAATAGCTTAGCGTACCTTTATATAAACTACGCTTTAAAATGTCCGTTTTAAGTTTCATTTATTAACAATCCAACTGGCGGTCCGCAGCAGAACCGTGCTCAGCGGGGCGCCGGCTCGTAAACACAATTGTTGCGACTTTAAATCAAACGGCGAGTCATTAGGAGCACGTGCGACTAGCAAGTTTGTGCGCGGCTCCGAGGTAATACCCGTCACGGGATTCCAGGGCTTGAATGAGGTATTAGGACCTGCACGGCTAGTACAAGTTGCTCGCGACTTGGTTGTCGCTCGGATCTCCATTTCTAAATATCTAGTCAGTAACGACAGAGACACACTGAACGTCAAGCGTTTCATCGTCAATACAACTTGTGCTACCCGTGCTGGTATACACTGGCGTCACGCGCCTTGTCTTTCAGATTCACTTCGACCCCATCTAAGATATGATGTGCAATTTTCTGCTTTGTGCTGAATGTTTAAGAACCCTCTTACCGCGGGGGTTCGACCTCGGTACCTTGCGACCACGAGTAGACCCCCAAAGCAACTAGGCCACTGACTCTCTATACATAATACACAGGCGCCACTAATATACATCGGTTTCGTGCCGTTTTTACTAGAACGTCGGTTCACATTGTGGGAGGCCTAACGACACTTCGCCTTCTTCATAAATGATTCTTTTTAACTACTCGCTCTTGAACTGGTCGCTCAAATTATTGACCGGCTAGTTGAAGTTGTCTCGTCAGAGTGTAAAAACCATATATTCACCTCAGCACCTCATAAAGGCAGGGTTTGCTGTTTAAAGACAGTGAGCAAAATTCGATTTTGCTGCGAGCGGAAGACAGTGAGCAAAGTTCGATTTTGCTGCGAGCGAGAGAGACAAAGTTACATTAAAAAAAATAGTTACAATAATGGTGGATCATTATGGTGGCAAATGGGTGGGAGGCTAGGAGGAGGCATATACATGTGTTTTTTTTTTACTTTAGGTATTATGTTCTCGCTGCTGAGGTGAAAAGTTGTATGAGCAACAAAAAGAAGAAGAAATACATTTATTCACCAACCACAAGACGGGTCCATATTGGTTCACCTAATTATTTTTACTCATAACGATTTGTAAGTCCTAATTATCGCAACTCCTAACGTATTTTTTTCAGGAACTGGTACTTTTTCAGGATTTTTATAAATCAAACCTAACCTAACCTAGTCTTATCTACACATTGAATATTTCAGAACTTCTGAAAAGTTTACGGTTCCAGCGGTATAAAAATTTCATTTTCGGAGTTCCGATGATAGGAGTTGCAATTTTAGTTGAACTTTGGCGCTCCCCCACAAGACACACATATACAAATGATAAAAAAAAACAGTCAGTCATCACAAGAGACAGTCATCTGCATCTGCCTTTGAATCCGTCGCCGCGTTTAGGCTTCTAACCTAGAATCCCCGAGGACTTCCCGAATGGATGACTACACAAAGTGACAACTTCTCCAATTGACCACTTCTTAAATTGGGAACTACTTCAAATGACGTCTTCTATAACCGACGGCTTCATGTAATAACAAGTTTTTGGCATGATATTTCTCGAAACCGTATGACAACGGACACAGAGTCCAAAAATAATGAAAGTACAAGTGAACGGACACCCCATTGTTGTAATTATCCAAAAGTTTGTTTGTTATTTACAGCCCCGAAACTCCGCGACGCTGCGCAGACTTCCAGATGATTCACAACTTGAACTACTGTCACGGCTCAAGGGTACTTGGAACTTTGGAACTCCTAAAATTATTCTTATTTTTTTTAAAGGTACAGTCACGAGATTAAATTTGGTACCCACCTTAGGTCCAAAGTCAATCTGACATTCTCCAAAAATAAGGTTGAGTTTCCTAAAAGTTACAAATGACTTGACGCCTCTAATGACATTGATGACTTCAAGCATATTTTTCTTGAAATGGGTCACAAATTAACGCTCGTGACCGTACGAAAAAGCTAAACGAGCACATAGGCTTAACTTATGATTTATATTTTGTTGAAAGAAACTCAAGTGGGACTGGGTTGGACGTGTTTGTCGTATGCATCCGGAAAGGTGGGGCAGAATTGTCACTGAATGGACCCCACAGGATGGCCAGCGGAGCAGAGGCAGACCGAAAAAGAGGTGGCGGGATGATTTGGTCGTGTGGTGAATGCAAGAGGAGGGAGTATGCAATCAGTAGGGCAGAATGGTGACAAAGAGAGGATGCCATTTGCTCTGCAGTGGGACGCTATAAAAAAAAGGGATATTTTATGCAAACGGGACCTTTAACTATTTGACATTATTAAGGCGATAGATAGTTTCTTTTTCGTAATGCGCTATAACTACGGTGCTTTTTTTTCAGATTAGAATGAATTGGTACCATTATTTTGTACACGTAGTGACATATAATCTATTTGTTTATTTATTTATTTATTTATTATTAAAAATCAGACAACATAATGGTCCAGAAATTTGTTAGTAACATAGCTTACATGAACTATATTAGTACTTCAAACAACACACAAAAGAAAAGGCTACATAAGGCTCCGTTTTTCGGTCATAAGACGATTGAAATGCCGCATGACGGAGGAGTCGTATGAACCTACTATGGTCTTTAGGATGGGGTTGGAGCTAACACGCAATCTGCAAAGAAGTGAGGCGGAACTTTTTCGCATAATTGCATAAAAGTCGTCAGTGCGAGCTTGTGCGAATATGCCTGACGCACTGCAGCGTGACGGTAGCTCCAGCAGCATCCTAAAGCCATTATCATATTGCACTCGCAGGGCACCGAGGGTCATAACTGGTCCAAAGGCTACACGTGTAGAAAACCTGGCAGTACGCTTTGAAGAGTGAAATTTTAACTTGTTCACTACAACGCCCAAACCTTCACATCAGCATATTACACCTGACCGCCAGTGCTCGCCATATAATAAGTAAGTATATACTTATTTACTTATTAACAACAAGTTTTTAGAGTTGTTGGTAATCCTGTAGCTCTGCCTACCCCACTCTGGGAATGAACGCGTGAGTGTATATGTGTGTATGTATGTATTGCACACGTTTTGCCTTAAACGAAGTTGAAATTAGAAATTGAATACAATTAGATCTTCTATAAGTTAATAACAAGAAAGAATGCTTAGATAAATATTTTTCAGAATTATTTAACGTTATTAAAGGAAACGTCTACAAATTTGGCCGCTATTTTTCTTATGCAAGAAAACGAAGGCTACAAGATAACTTTTATTATTCATCGCTATCGCTAAAATTTCTAATGATTTTTTTTATTAAATTGAGGTCATATACATTAATAGAAAAACCCCTTGTAAATAAAAAACAATTATATTGTTTATGGGCTAGTTCCAATTTTATTAACAACTCAAGAAGGAAAGAAATTAACACCCCCTCAGGAAGTCGTCGGTAATAAAGCGGTGTTTAACAAACAACGACTGAATATTCTGCAAATATTCCAATGAAATATGTATTAAATCTGCGGCCGGATTACGGGGAGATCAGATATTAAGGAAGGCAGTGGTAAAATGGGAGCTAAGCGAAGCCATGTATATAGAGCTATGTAAGAAAAAGATATGGGAATTGGGGACTATGGAGAAAGTTGGCACATCATAAGATTATTTAAGTATTGTTCAGAATCGGGAGCTTGCCGTTTGGGCATAAAATGTATCTTTTCCCAAATTTTTACTCCCGAAAAACCTATTTATAATATTTTAATTTTATTTTCAGGATACCAAAACTGCTTCTTACTTTGAGATTACAAAAAAAAACACCTGCAACGGGAATTAAAAAATTGGGAAATTATAGCCCAAACGGCACGACTATTCAAAGGCCCTAATCTGGGGTCCTAGTGAAAAAGGGTATAATTCGATTTAACTCATAATAAAAAAGGGTATACTTATAAACTAGACTTAAACCCTTTTTCACTTGATCTTCAGACGACTGCACGTGTTTGGTTACATCGGCTAAAACTCATATTTAAAAAAAATACTAAACAAAGTGTATCTTCGATAAGAAGTATAAAACTTTGAAGGGTATTTTTTTATATTATGAGTTTTAGCCGATATAACAAAACATGTGCTCATTATTTTTTCATGTTCTTAAACATGTAATCAAAAATGGTAAGAAAATAGCATTTTATTTTTTTAAATTCTCTATAGAAGTTAGGGGGTTTAGTCACTTTTCAGTACTTTGGAGGTCAATTTCTCCGAACCGGGTGAGTTTGGGCCGCTAAAAAAAAATACGTGTCTATTATTTTAGACTATTCTCTAACATACATCAAAATAAACCAAATCGGAGCCGGACAGTTCGGTACCTTTCCTTGTAAGATAAGTATACCCATAGATACCCTTAAAATAAGTATATTTGAGACTGGGCTTACCACGGACATCTTGATACTCTAGCTCTGGCTCTGTTCCAGTTTTTACGAAAAAAATACTGTCCTATTATCTAAATCTCGCTTCGCTCTCGCCTCTCGTCCCCTACTCAACCTGCCGGCGGCGCGGGAAGCAAAGAATTTAATCTACAATGAAAGAAGTTGGAAGTTCTTTGTGCGTGTCACCTCCCGCCCGGGGCGTCTGATCTATCACGCCGAGCCTTGAAGTGTCACTTTTGAGGTGACATTTATGACGTAACTTGTAGCAATGGAAGTAGGCCAAAGTGGCATTTTATTATTTTTATGTTATTTTTTAGAAAATGGTCTATGTAGATGACTGACAGAGCCAATCAGTTACTCTATTAAACATGGCTATTCTACTCGTATTCAATTTTTTTGTTTATGGCAACAGGTTGCTTTTGGTTAACAACCATTACTGTATTAAACATGTCAAAATCATAGTAATTATGAAATTTTGTGTAAGCAATGCATGACGTCACGCCTCGCTCGTTTTTTTTAAATTACAGCATTGTCCGATCTTGGGCTTTTAGTATCTTATGTTTTTTTTCAAATTGTTTGTCTAAATGAACTTAGTTTAATAATTTGTGGAATCTCTCGATTTAAAAGCTAAATTCTGTCGTAGCTTGCATTGTAACGACCAGAAACTTCTCAATTTCTGTTTTTTTTTTTGTAAAGATAGGTACTATCTATGCTCTCAAACGTTTCCGAAATTGTTTTCTGTAATTTATTAAGATTTAAAAAAAAAAACCATTGCATGCATGCAGATGCAATCTGCGCTGTGCAGCGTGATTAATTGAATATTTTTAATATTCATTCAATTTCACAATTTCTCTACATTTGCGTATGTGAGACCAAATAGGTTTAATATCTTTACGACGGGTTTTTTTTCCTGTAAAGCCGCATCCACACGTTCTATGCTCTGTTCTACCCTTACAATTCAATATCTTCCCTTTGTTGCTGGCTCTAATAAATGCCGGGGCCCAATTTTGGCGGGAATAATATTGTCACCTCAGTCAAAGCTCTTGCCTTTAAGCTACTTGCGGGGAAAGATGAAGTATGGAAATTTTTATTTGAAAAAGGGAAATTGGGTCTGAATGACGGTCGCGTTTTTTTCTCTATAGAGTAAGATAGTAAGTAATTTGAAAATATACTAGCGTTTCCGGCGATGTCATATGCGCATTATCTTGTTTAAAGTTGTTTCAACGAAACTTTTTTTTACAAGCTTTTATTTGGGTAAGTAATACGAGATATAACAACTGATAATATAACACTCACAATATATACGCTCACTTCGTATAAACATGTTTAGTATAACGTTCACTGGGTATAATGAACGAAAGATATAATTTCAAAATATCTATTTCAATAAAGTATAACCTTATTAATATATAATACCAATTACTATAACTCTTAAAACGTATAACGTTCATGACACCTAAGATTTAAAACATATATAAATCAATGAATCTAACATCGAAAAATATAATGCACGTATAATATAAACACCTATAGAACGACTTTAATAATTACTTTACTGGCAGCAGTTTTCTGGATTTTCTGGGCAGAAAAATTTTTTACCTCGTCTTGCTCGTGCAATTTTCTGCGTAGTTAAAACAAATTACAAGCAAAACCTTCTGGTACAGTCAAGTTCATAGATATGTGTACACTGTATTACCTTGTCTATTTATTTAATGTCATGTTTAAACTGTCATAAGTCTATGAATTGTCACAGCGATTAAAGTGACAAGGTACTAAAGTTTACACAAATTTATGAACTCGACTGTACCCGCTCCTTTCAGTACCTACCTATTGAGTATAGCATACAATATTATATCTTATAATCCTTATACTAAAAGATAATAATGTATTATGATCGCTATATGTCATGTATGTTATACGAACTGAAATTAGATAATATTATGTTAATTGACCGTTATTCCTTATAAAAATATTGATTTTGTTATTATAGCTAACGTTTATTATATCTTTTAAACGTTATTAACATGAAATTATAGATTTTGTAGTTATATCTCGTGAGACGCACCCCTTTTATTTAATTTGCACTATTCGTGTGTATGTTTGTAAGTTGTCCGTCAAAATTTCTAAATCATAAATCATAAATATTTATTGCGGATGGAATTCAGGTTTAAATGTAGTTACATTTGCTGTCAAAGTTTCACCAAACCCTGTATTTTCAGACGTACACACAATACATGCAACGTAGGCACTAACTAATACAACTAGTAAGAATTTCCATTAAGGGAATGGGCTGAAATTTCGACAATCATATGTTTCTCGAAAAGACTTTCTTCAGAAGAAAAATGAAAGCCTTTATTGGCTTTTTATTGGCATTTTATTTTTATACTTTAATTAAATTTTACCATAAAGGACCTAAAATATACTGGAATAAATATAAAACTATTGTTATTAGTTAGATATCTTGAAATTGGCTATGGCTTGAAACAAAAATGTAAACTGGCTTTTATTTTGTACTTACCAATGTAAGTGCTCTAACCAATTTAATAATTGATGATAATTTAATTATGAACTCTGAAAACTTAGAAACTCTCGAAAAACTGCCTCAAAAGTTTCACGAGAAAACAATTACAGGACCTTAGAAATAAAATTCAATTGTTTAATCAATTTTCCAACTCCGAGGAGTTAATCAGCAACTAAAATCGTTAAAACACACTTAAAGGCGAATTTCAGCCCATCCCCGTGCTGTGTCGATTGCGCTGAGAACGAGTTGGCCAATAGGGTTTCTTATACAAGTTAATTAAAATATTTAGGCCCGGTTATAAGTTAAACTCTGGTTAGTTTAAAAATACATCCAAATTAATGCGGTAGTTTCTTTTTACGGCAAGTAGAAAACACCCGAGCACTCAAAGGCTCTAGCCAAGATGAGTCGCTTAACTTCAAATTTGGATAAGTCAATGCAAAAGGACAACGGGATTTGCGACTTTTTTCAAACAAGTTAAGTTTTAAATTCGTTTACCAAATTTTAAGGACATATCCGAACTTGAAGTTAAGCGACTCAAGTGCAAACGCTACTAATGTTTTTCTATCACTCAAAATGTATGTAAGTGTACATTATCGTGCGTTGCGATAAGCTACGTAGTCAACTGTAATCCTATACATTTTGAGTGATAGAAAAGAAACGTCAGTAGGGGTTATCTAATGGTAAGAGGGATCTGAGATCCATAGACATTTAAATTTCAAAATGTCTAATTTTATTTTATTGCGAGTACCTTTTTCTAATTATGCACTCTATCAGGATAAATGCCTTTAATGGGAATTAGATTTTTATCTACACTTAAATAAATAAAATAAATAAATATTTGGGGACAATATCACACCAATTGACCTAGTCCCAAACTAAGCTCTAGGCTTGTACTATGGGTACTAGACAACGATATAAATACTTATATAGAGAAATATATACTTAAATACATAGAAAACATCCATGACTCAGAAACAATTCGCGCTCATCACACAAATATCTGCCCTTACCGGGATTTGAACCCAGGACCGCTAGCTTCGTAGGCAGGGTCACTACCAACTAACAACACTAACAACTAGTTAGTCATAAATTCCGCTATTTGTACTTTATTGTGAAAAATGCAATGTCTAAATACATCTTTTTTTTATTAACATACGTAAGTAGGTATTTTTTTTAACTAATTTAAAGTCAGGAATAAAAAGGTTCAAAATTTATTACCTCGATAACATGTATAAATGGTTTTATAGAAAAAAAACTGATTAACCAACGGTTAACACACCAATAACATTTCAGTACAACCGGCTGTTAATCCGCGGTCCAATCAACGCCGGGAACTTCTTAAATTGTTGCCCAAATATTGCCTGTTGCAATATTAATCCTTTATGTAGGCTTCAGATTAAAATACGGTACGATTTTATAATTAAACAGAAAATTAAGTTCAATAATTATGGTGGTCCGTCTTGTTATTTATTTTTATATCTGACATGTTTGCATGGTGCATGTTTGCATGTTACATGTTTGCATGTATGCATGGTATGCTAAGCGTTTGGGCAAGATAATTTTGAGTGGTAAGAACTTTTTTAATAGTACATCTAAAAATCATTGAAACTATCAAAATTTTAGTTTGTAAGTTACGACTTTATAAACAACTCCCATTTCGGTAAATATACTTATTTAAAAAGAACATTTCCAAGTTTATTATTTTTTTGATCTTTTAAAACTAAATAACAAATAGAAAATATGCAGTAGTTTTTGTCTTACCCCCTTACTTATAAACGTGGAATAACCTTGGATTAGCTAAACCATGTTTTGTCCTTATCTGTCAAATTCAAATGTCACAATGACAGATAAGGACAAAACATGGTTTAGCTACTCCATGGTTATTTCACGTTTATAAGTAAGGGGGCTAATGTCAGCATAAAACTTCACTGCTACACATAGATTTCCATAATAATATCGCACCTTCAGAACAACGGTGACCTAATTCAAAATTTCTGCTTTTAAACTTCAAGTCATAATTTTATTATTATAGAGACCTAACTCGAAAACTAAAATTTCTCAGTTACGTCACTATTGTTTTGAAGGTGCGATATATTGTTATTGCCAGCACTAGACAACAACAAACAAACTTAAAAAAAAACCATGACTGAGGAACATTATGCGCTCATCACTCAAATAATTTGCCTTTGCCGTAAATCGAGCTCGGGACCGTTAGTTTCGTAGACAGGGCAAAAAAGTTTCTCTTCTTCATCATCTTCAGTGACAGTCACATCATGGTCGTTGATCATAATGCAATAAGCTAATAACTGATACTAGATTGCCTATACTATAGTTATGTATATATATTCAACATTGTTAAAAGAACTTATTTTGTAACTGTATCTCATTTTCTTTAACGCAATATTCATCCCCAAAAACCACAACTTGAACGTGTTTCATCCAAATTAGTCTGTACATCGTATCTCCCCAGCATCCTCGTGTAACGTGTCTATCCGGGGAGGGAGGGGCGAAACGGCACGTTATGGAAATTTAATTATTTTACACGGTAGACAATAGGGGAGGCGGGGGTAGATTTATAACACTATGTTTAATTCGTCGTGTGATCATCCCAGTGCATTTGAATTTTATGAGTCTGAATGTTTGTATGAATATGAAGTTTGGGGTGGTAATTGGAGTTTCAACGCGTTTTCCTGAATTGGGTGGTTATAGGGTAAAATATAGCTTAACGACTATATTTAGTATTTCGTAGTAAATAATAAATAAAAGGTGACCCGAAAGCTCATTTGCCCCTTCTAGCATAAAAAAAGAAACTAGTCACTTATTAAATAATCATTAACCATCTGTCAAGAAATAATTTATAACTATTTAAGGTGTGCGACCTTGAAGGTAAACGAGCACACTTATGCCACCTGATGGAAAGTGGGACCTATGACCCATAGACATTAAATAATTTGAATTCTCAAGAAGCAACATAACACTGTAATCTTAAGATCGCAGATGCGTTGCCAACCCTGAGGACTAAGATGGAATGTCTCTTTACTAGTTATTAAACAGGAACACCACATTGCGAACACTGCTGCTTGGCAGAAGGTGTAAAGATAAGACGGTGGCAGCAATCAAGATGGACCGTGTACAAGGTCCTACCACCACTAAAACCTAGTTACATTACATACAAGTAAAGCTACAAATGTGGAGACCAAGTGAAAAAGGATATAACTAGCTCCTGAAGATGAAGTGAAAAAGGGTTAAAGTCTAGTATACTCCGTTTATGTATATACCCTTTTGTAGAACAAGTTAAGTCTACTTATACCCTTTTTCACTAGAACCTCAGAAATGAGCATGTTTATAAGGTTCATTAGGTATCAGTAAATATCTTGTCATGCAGTTTAAGTAGGTATTTAAAGATCTTTTTCTCCGGATATTGTATTGGTCACTTAATGCAAAAGGTTTTCATCTCTGTTAATAACTGTCTATAATAAATAAACTGCTAAAATTGTCTTCGACCCGTAACTCCCGAGTGGAAGGACCAAGGATTTCCGCTTTTACTCTATTACGTAATTCATATCGTTATGATCCTCATAACGATATGAATTACTTTACAATTTTTAGGGCTTGTAGTGAGCTTATATTTATTATAATTTAATTAACAAAGGGGTTTGGGTTTAAGTGTACTCATTTGTAAAATCATACATTTTCAAGGAGAGCGGCCATTCGTAAAAGTGGTAAATTATGATAGAATTATTAAAAATAAACATATTTTGTTATGTAATGTAATAATCTTAAGTGCATCGCAGCCGAGATATTTAAATATTCATACTTGGGCGTTCTTTCGTACTAAAAACTGAATACTTAAATCTTTAAAATCTCCGCTCCGATATTATTTAACGTCATAAATTATATATATCTATGTGTATTTATAGGTCCTCTAAATAACTATATAAAAATCATACGTGGCCGCTGAAAAAAAAGACAATATTCTCCAAACAAATTTACCCAATGCCCTTTACAGAAGATAAATATGCATGTTAATTGCAAAGAGTAATAGCCTCAAAGAATAACTCTTCTGGAATAATGACCAATCCTATCCCACACCACTAACTTTAACTGCATACACTTGCTAATTTAAAATTTCTAATTCTCTTAGTCTCTTTAAAGTCTGGTTTCAAAGAATCGGATATAGGTACATATTATTATACTTATGTACTTATGTTTATACAACTCTGAAAAAAAAGGGTAAGACTAGGATCGAGTTTCTCAAACAGAAATTGATTAGTCTTAACTTCATACTTCGTAATGATTTATATTACGCAAATTACTAAAGTAATAATATATAACAGCGCCTTACTTAAGGTTTTTAACTTCCTGGTCATGCTATAAATTTCTAAAATGGTATTCAATATTGATATTAACTGTCAAAACTTCAATATTTTGATAGCAATTAGTCAAACGTAATGCGGCAGCAGCCAAATCCCCGGGTGGTCGCGTTCCCAAAGCGTCCCCGATGGAGTTAGCGGGCCGGGTAATTAGATGAAGCGCCGCCAAGCGGAAAAAAACGGAGACAGTTTCATACCGAGGTAACGACGCGGCGGAGGACGAGAGGGAACTATTATTATAATATTTAATTTTGACATGTTTATGAGTTATGACGCTGACGTAATTCAAATACAAAATTCAAAATATTCAGTAAATTGGCCACATGAGGGCTGTTTCACACGTCGATAACATGGAGTGAATTTACTAGAGCTTCGGACAAGACCATCATTGCGGAGAAGAAGCGCCGCAAGAAACTCCAGCAGAAGGTCATTTTTTCCAATCATAAAATACAATAATACTTAAAAGTAACATTACAAGGTAATACAGTAATAAATAATTCTTTTAAAATCATTACAAATGTAAGCTAAATTACTTAAATTAAAAATAGCTGTTATATGTTATAAAAGTATCATCATACGTTTTAGGAGCCGTTTGGTGAACTGCCTAAGCCTTCAACGTTCTAGGCAGTGAAGTGATATAGCAGTCATAAAGTTCTGTTACATACTCTGTCTGGAGCTTTGTAGGGTTTGTTTTGGATGGATTTGTTTTAATAGGACATATATTACGAAAATTATTTAGAAACCACGGGCTGACTTGTTGGAAATACAATTACTGCACAAGATCTTAGCGCCAATGTATTTCTTAACTAGAGAACTCTTTCTTTCCGTTTGGGGGCTAAAATTCGAAAAATCCTTTCTAAGTACACCCCGAGAATACACAAGCAATATTCCCTCCAAATATCAAGTTATTTGTCCAGCAATTTAGACTGTACATTGTCAGTCAGTCCCGGAATAGTTTTATATTTAATAAGAATAAATATAATTATGGGCGCAGGGAGCTAGTGGCGAGCTGTTGGTGAGTGGCGACACCACGGACCTAAGCTGAACTGTTGCCTTCCTGCTCCTATGTATATGCGGCTATTTCGGGAGGCCCATTCCATTGAGTTGGCGAGTCACCGCCTGCCATTTTAACCAAAATAATTAGTATAGCACAGGTAGGCGCTGCGCCGTAGTTTCAACAATAGCCTAGTTCACCAATCCATATCAGTTCATTCATAGAGCCTATTATTAATGTTCCCATCCTTCTTAAATAGTCTTACACTAACCAGTGGTTGTCCGTGGGAGCATATGCTTTACTTTGAACTCGGGGACAAACGCCGGTTGGTGTCCCATCACTTTACTAAATTTAACTTGTTTAAAGGGTCTCTGCGTGTTGGTTTCGGCTCCATGCACGCCTTACAAAGCCCGGGACACCCATAGTCCCGTGATTGGTAAAAAAATAAAAAAAATAACTTTATTTTAACTGACTCAATGTGGCTTAGCGTCATCCAAACTCCCAAATCTGAGCCGCGGCGCTGGCGCGACAATATATTCAATTAAACAAATGTTAATTCTCAGCCTTTTGTATTTGTTTAAGAGCTCAGCTGATTCAAGATTTTGATTCCAAAAATACATCGCATAAGCTATGCAAAGGTATTATGTAAAGTACATAAATTAACAAAAATGTGAACAGAGAGAGATAATGCTTGGTGATGAAATGATAAATATCGAATAAAAAAAGTGAGATAAGCAAATACAGTCGTTGATCTAGTTATTTTGTTAACAAATACATTTTTTTCATACAGCTGTACAATGCTTCATTTTTTTAGTTAAAACTCTTCTCAAAAAAATCTCTAATTTCTATTAAATACTCAACTAGATGAAAAAAAAATCATACTGTATTTGAAGTTTATGGATAATTATTATGCGTATCCTTGCACCAAACCCGGGCCTGATCCCAAAGACAGCCCCGCGTTCCCACATGGTTTAAAATGCAGATGGGCCCAGCACGGAGCATGTACGTTATTAATTATTCATCGGCTAGAACGAATAAACCAATTTCACGGTTCTTTGCGCGCGTATGATAGCCCGGCTTATACAGGCTGATTTGCAACCTTTCAATTCCGATGCTTATGATTGAAGCGTTTTATTAAAAAAGCTATTACGAGATTGCTGCTTTGCGCTTTTTGAGTTGAGTCAGTGTGGTTTTGGTTTAATGTTAAAATGTTATACAGGCAATGTTAGCGCAAGTTTACAATGAAATAGCAAATGCCTTTAGGTGTTTTCAAAATGTTTTCACAACAAAATGATTATTAATTTTTTTCCTTACTAAAAAAACTCAAATTTTCTCCGTCAATATTTTTTTTGTACTAAGCCGAATCATATAAATAAAATAATGTAAGATTAAAAATAGTCTGTGTGTAGGACGACGAGTAAATTAGACGTTAATTTTGTTTCAATAGATTTTACGGTCGAAACAACACCCTGTGTGAACTAAACGCACTGTGCGCGAGACCGCGCGATCAAATTTGCCGCGTCAGCGCGCGCGCCGCTTACGACGACTAATTAGCCAAGTGCGTTCATTACGGTCACTCGCTTAATGGGGCTTCAATCAAGCAATTTAAAATAAATGCAGGACAAAATGGCTACAGTCGAACCAAAAGCGAAAAACAAGTACAAAAAACACACCTGGAAAGGTAGGTTTGCTTTATTGTGACTAAAAGTTCGATGTATAGGTCTAAAAATATATTTTAAGTTAAGTTTTATACTAAAAATGTTACAGTTTAGCTTTAAATTTCCTTTGTTCAATATTTTTTTGCATCGAGCCTTCTAGTTTTAAGATGGGCAAAAATATTGCAACACAGTTTAATTAAGGTCTCCAGTGATTACAATCAGGAAATAAAAGAGTCATTTAAAAAAAAACTATTATACCAGATTACCCACATAATAAGAAAGACCAAGACCAAAATACAGCTATTTATGTCCAGAATGGATAAAACGAAGACATTATTAATTTCCAAACACCTATCGCTGCACCTCACGTCTCCTGTTAGATTGATGGCACAATATCGCCGGGGACACTTGCATTATGGGCTAATCTGCGCAGACGCCTATTAGTATTGACACCAATGAATTACCTGGCGGGATTCTATTCCTGATAGCGTCTGGCAAGGTGATTACCTTTTTACCACGGCTAAAATCTCGTGAGGTTGAATCTTATGTTTGCAATAATCCAGCGCCGTAACCTATTTGAGAGGCATCCGTAAACATTTAGATGCCTTTTGAAAAACGTTTAACCGACAGTTGAGCTTAAAAGCGATATTTACCATGTATTGACGTTTTACATAAATATCAGAGTTGCTTGTAATTGAAAGTTTCAAGTATAAACCAGCTTTTGCCCGCAACTCCATTGACGCTGGAGTTTTTTTTGAACTGGCCGATTTTTTTTCTCATCTGACAGTTTTAACATTTAACTTAAGAATCTACTTCTTGTTCTTGTGGTACGGCTAACATTTTCAGACAAAGCAAATGCCAAATTTATAAAACTTATGTAAGTCACAAATGTATTCAAGATATCAGACTCTTATCTACATTCAAAGTCAATACCAGTGAAGATATTCCCAAATGCCAGTTATAAATCATACGGGGACTAGAGTATCGCTCGATCGCGCAGTTGCACACAATTTCACGAGCCGGTGCGCGCGAGTTGATCTCCGATCGTTTGATCCATGCCAAGATGCATGGGTCGGACTGTATCTTGCCAGTATTTTGTTTGGTAAGGAAGTATGAATGAATATAGGGATGAAACGAGGATATTGACCGTGAAGGGCATTGTATAAAGAAAAAGATAAAGAGACATTTATTCGTAACAATACAATACCACATCACATAGATACAAAAATAACAAGACACACAGAAATTCGCAGACAAGATGCACTACGCTAACTAACGTTTCTATTCGATTCGTTTTTAAACCAATCGCGTCACTGGTAGACCACGTGACTTTTCGTATCACGTCATCTTCCAGTGACGCGATTGGTTTAAAAACGAATCGAATAGAAACGTTAGTAGCGTAGTGCATCTTGTCTGAGCCCTCTGGTCTTCTTCGTTTGGTATAAAGATTATTGCCATATTTCGGCCATGGATGATATTCTTGTAATGATTTAGAGGACCTTCAAATACAAATAATGTTAACTTTAATGAGTTAAATAATATCGGAGCCGAGATATTGAGATTAAAGAATTAAGTTTTTGGTAATTAAAGTACACCCATGTATCAAGGATGGTCACAAACGAGATGTTCATATCCAGCTCCAATAATTATCATGCTGGGCTAGTAAAAATAGTAAAAGCCAATAAAAATTTTGAGCACACTTAGAACCTTGTCATTGTGACTGCCATTTTTATTGTCATACTTGTCATTTGAAGTTCAGTTTGAAGTTTATTATGACAGTGGACTAAAGTGCTTAACGTTTTCGTTGGGGTACTGTACAAGCATAAGTAGGTTTATTAACTGTTTTAGCATTCCAATGCGGCCATGTTTTTGTATCATTGGATAGTCGCAGAAGAACAATAGACATGAGGAGCTAAGTTTTTTTTTATCTAACCCGAGCTTTAATGACTAAAGGGCATTGGGTAAGTTTGTATGAAGAAAATTGTCATTTATTTTTTCAGCGGCCACGGATTATTTTTACATAATTATTTAGAGAACCTCTAAATACACATAGATATATATAATTTTCTCAAACATGCAATGGAATGTTGGCGTTATGTTAGTTATTTTAGGCCTCAAAGTACCACGTTGCGGGCGGAACACCTCGAGAGAACTGTAAAGGAATTTCATACAAAATTGAAGGGCTAGGCCTGGAAGTAATTTTTTTTAAATTTTTGTGTATACATGGCGGTTTTGTTTATGAACAGCCAAAATAGCTGTTTTTTTTTAAATATAATTAGCCGTGCTTACAACCAAAGCGTTTGCATAAAGGCACCAGGTACCAGGAGGGAAGAGGTTATTAGGGGTGCGTAGCGCAACTTAGATCGCAGGCGGTGTATGTAGCACGGTGCGGCGCGCGCGGCGGCGCGGCGGCGGCGGGCGGGCGCTCGCACCCGACACACCGCGGATGACTGAGCATTGTAGGTTACTTTTAATGTTTATGCACTCCTAGTATTTGACATTGTAGTTTTTGTTTTAAATTTTTTAATGAATTATTTATATGTTTGAAAAAAGCACTATACAAACCTCGGCGTGAAGTGGGGTTGCCAGCCTCGTAACTATCCGGCCTCGCTCCGCTTGGCCGTCTATATGAACTCAGCCGGCAACCCCCTACGGGAAGTAGGTAGGTAGGTAGGTAGGTAGGTAGGTAGGTAGGTAGGTAGGTAGTAGGGCCTCTGTAGTAATGTACTATTATGGCGTTAATTAATATCGGAGCGGAGATATTAAAGATTTAAGCATTCAGTTTTTGGTACAAAAGTACGCACAAGTATGAATATTTAAATACCTCGGCTCCGATGCACATTACATAACAAAATATGTTTATTTCTGATAATTCTATCATAATATACCACTTTTAGAAATGGCCGCTAACCTTGAAAATGTATGACTTTTACAAACGACAATACTTTTACCCAAACCCTTTGCAATGTTTTTTTGGCGACATTTTTCTAAAATTCCCTTCTACATTATTGTGTTAAACCTAATCTCCAAAACCACAAAACCTTCTTCATTACAAACAAATTCCAAAAACTAAACCGTACCAAAGTCAAAATATCATTAATTAATTTTCCAGCGAAGCCTTCGACTCTTTTACTTACCACCGAAGTTGGTCGGGGATTTCCGAACTAACTCGGCTCTAGTACGAGTAAGGCTGCAGTGCACAAAATTGTACAAAATTAATTGTACCAAATTACGCTGCTCGTTTGGGTAGATTTAGCGAATTAATTCGGTCTAAAGTTGGGTGTTAGACGGTTTCGCCGATGGACGTTAAAAGGGGCTAGTGTGTTTTATGTGTAACGGTATTTTTGAATTAAGAACGGTCGTAATTATAGTACCTAAAGCCTTTATAAAGGATATTTCTTCGAGGGTATTGTACTCTAAGATTTGATGGGGCAGCATGTATGTTGAAACGAATATGATATTCCAATTTCGAATTGTATTTTCTAATCCCAATTAACTTATGTAGTTTGAAGTTTCTTAACACAATTTTAGAGTATAATAATATGGTGTAAAGTAGAATTGTAAAGTTAAATAGGTTTAACTAATATTATATGGCAAATACCCAAGACCTTTATTCTCTCATTTGAAGTTGTTTAAATTGTGATTAGCTTGAAAAATATGGAGCTACGCTACGCTATTACAGTGCAATGGCTCTTAAAAATGCCTTTGGGTTTGTCCTTCTCTCTATTTCAATCTAAACTCAAAACCGAGCTTTTAAAGACCTCTTGCATTGTTGATCATGTTTAAATAAATCACGTGTAATTACTCTATAATATGCCACATTTCGTTTCGAATATGCTCCCAAAAACGTATCAAATTCGAAATTCGAACGAACTCCGCCATTGTTTCGCCCACAGCCGCAACAGTAACAAACAAACGGGCGGCTTGTAGTTAAATAAATGCAGTGTCAAATGATAATGTTAATCCGTCACATGCAATGTGTCGCGCGCCTCCCACGGGGTTTACGGAGGGGCGCGTGTGCACGGGCGGGCGGAACGCGCAGAATAAAATATAACAAAAACGGGAGAGCAGGGCCTCTATTCTTTGTTTTTACCCTTATTGCAATCGTATTTTTTACTATGTTATTGATAAGATACGTTGATGGCAATACGACTTATTTAATTGTCTGTTATGTTGTTCATTTTTCTATCCCCTTACATTGTTGTTAGGTTAACTGGAAAAAACCTCGACTTCCGTCGATGAATTGGAGATCAGTTTTCAATTCATCGACGAAGTATTGACTAGCAAATTAAGGTTGCCTGCCCACTTTTAAACATGTAAGCTTTGTCGACAAAACCAGAGACCAAATTTAAAATACACGCACTAATTGTTTATTGTGCTCTGATGGGTAAATCAGACTCTTATAGTCTGTGTCAATTAAAATTCTCAAAGATGTTACCAAATTAGTACTGTTTGACACTTAACCCCAAATATTTCATCAAGCGTGTTGTTTTTTAAAATAACGAATAATGAATGAATTATTTAATGTGAAAGTAAACATGAAGTGTATAAACAATTGCTTAGACCTCACTTGATCTTTAAAAGCACGTTATTTTCGAGAAGGTAATATCAGTAAATTGGATCGTTTGATTGTGTTTAATATCTTTGCCAATTTCAATTGGTACTTATTCGTAAACTAATTGAAAAGTGAGTTGTTTAAGATTATCATCTAGCGGAGTGACGGTTCTTATATAGTGTGCTATGTGCTAAAATTTAGTTCGTATATTATTTAAAATTTAAAAATATGACAACTTGATACTTACTTGTTGTTAATAAACTGAATTTAGTTTTGAAAATATTTTTTTATCCTTTTATAATTCAAACGAGCATGCAAGTTACGTGATGTGAAGTAATCATCGCAACCTATGAACACCGGCAACATAAGAAGGGTTGTCGGTCCGTGGCCGTCCTTAGGGAAATGAATCCCTATGTCATAACTGTTCTGTAATACCGCAAAAGAGATGGGTCCTCTTTTGGGAAGGATGTGCCTGCTCGTGACGAAAAAGATAATGCTTGTAACAGTTCGTGATTGGTTTGACTTCAAAAACGACGCACACTGTGCAAATTAAAAAAGCGAATGGATTCATATTTTTCTTCTTAATTGTTTTTTTATGGCATGGTGAAGGTAAACGAGGACACAGGCCATCTGATAGTAAGTGGGATCTGTAACACTTTCTCAAGATTACAATACTAAGACTGCAATCCGAAGAACGCAAATGCGTTGCAAACCCTGAGGAATAAGATGAAAATCCTCTATGCTTGTAATTTCACCGGTTGTGTTACCCTCGTACTGGAACACAACAATGCGAACACTGCCGCTCGGCGGTAGGTTCAAGGATAAGATGGTGGTTGCACTCTGGACGGACCATGTGGTTCTACCATAGCTCAGGGCCGAGATTCGAAGCAGGAAAAACTATTATTGTCTTTGACCTGTGTCGTTTTGTCAACGTTTTCATAGCTCTTATTTACTTGACAGTAATGGCGGCGGAGTTAAAAATAATACTAGATATAACAGGTCAAAGACAATATCGCCGATGATCCTGCATTACCGCGTAACTAAAAAATTCAATAAATTGCAAAAGTGTACCTTACTGGCATACCTATTAAGGTGTATTTTACATCTTACTTATTTTGTTATTTACGCGGTTTTGCAGTATCAACGACGACATGGTTTTTACCGAGGCCCTGCAGTCTCATTACAAACGACAACGAACGAACAAACGGACTACTATTGAAAGTCGAATAATTCTAAAAATAAATACTAAGCGTAGCGATCAATCCGCCGCGTCCGAACCGCCAGTGTACCCTCAAATCAGCGGAATGCGTGCAAAAGGGCTGCACGACACGTGTCACCATCCCCTGATTGGGCGCTCAATTAGACGCAGTATACGGGATAAGCTGATTCTGAAGGATTTCACATTTTGAGCCCTTTTGCTGTTTTGTGTTTATTTTGCTACTGGCTTTTGCACACGACTCCGTCCGCGTGGAGCTCGGGAACTGTGTAATTTTTCATGATAAAAAAGATTAAAAAAACATATCAAAATCAAATCAAGCGCGGACTACAGATTTTATTTGGAGGGGGAATATATAGCCTTAAAATCCGGCTATCCACTTATCCTGGGGTGAAGGAGAGGGGGGGGAGCTTTAATTCTGAGTTCCAATTTAAAAATGTAGTGATCCTAGTTAGTATAGTTATTATTACGTGTACAAACAAATTGAAATCAACGTCACAATCAAAACACCAGTAAAATACATAAACAAAGACACTGGATTTAAAAAGCAAGCTAAATCCTATTTATTTTGTCCGTCGCAAAAGGGGCAAGCGGACCGTCAACATGGCGGGGTCAAAAAGAAACCGAGGGTCGATTTATTTACGAATTGATAAACCCTTTCGATAGTTGACAATGGGCCGGGTTGATTACCGCGTCCAGTCGACTCGGAGCCTCGTTATGAGCTGAGAATAGGACCCCATGTGATAGAAGTTAGGATTGAGTGAATGAACGGTTTTAGTAATGGACGCAAAGCCGATAAACGTTCCATTTTTCAAAGTTTAAAATTAAATTAAACTGCATGTTTTTTTTAACTTTTGATGATTTTTATTTTATGCCAGTAACATTTGTTTTGGGTGAATGTAAGTGTATTATTTGTGTATATACGCGTCTCTTGTAGACTAAACTGCTTGTCAGATTATGAAATGCGAGGTATTAGGCTTTTTCTCGTTATAAAAGGCTCTAATGATAATATTATTGTTAGGAGAAAAATGTAAACAGATCGCCTTGAAATTACTTAATAATTGACAAAACCTACCAAAAAGATATACATCGAATAAAGTAAAATCATATTTTACAACATCTTTTGCAGAGGAGGATAACTTTTATACGGCCCTTGGATACTCAGAATGACGTCAATACTGCGTTACAAAATCTACTGCCCTCATATAGAATGATCACCCTGTCGTTACAGGGTGATCATGCAGTCGCTACGACAGTCAGCTAGCAAGTAAATATTAATCAGTCAGTCAGTATTAGATACTTTACTAAAGTAAACAAACCTAATCACGTGACTGTGTATAACAGCCAATCAAAACCGTTTTGCCAAGCATTGACGTATCAGTGCTCTGCTTCTATTGGCTGACGAACCATAGCACGTAGTTTTTTAGGGTTCCGTACCAAAATGGTAAAAAAGGAACCCTTATGGTGAGACTTCGTTGTCTGTCTGTCTGTATGTCACAGCAGTTTTTCTCAGAAACTATACAAGCTATCTATTTAAAATTTGGCATTGTTGTATGACTTGCTTGCCCGCGTCTGTTTTTAGTAAAAAAAGCATGAAATTATTTTTCTAAGTATTTGTTAAGGGGTCTAGAATGGGGGGTTGAAAATTGAAAGTTATTTGATTATAGCAAATGGGGTGTCCTATGAAAGGGCTCAGTATGCACATTTTGAAAAAAAAAATATATAATTTTTCAGGACGTACTTTTTGATTTATATGCAAAAATGTACAAAAAATGACCGTTTCCATGGGGGCCTTATCTCCGAAGTTTATGGACCAAAAAATATGAAAAAATCCTGATTTAAAGATAATTACTTATATTTTACAGGAAAAATAAAATGAAGTTGTCAAACTTTACAGTTTTGTAAAAATTATCAAAAAACTTTTCAAATCTGTATTAAAATTTAGGCTAGTTAAAATGGGAGATAATAAAGTTCATAACAAAGTAAGTATTTTCTTTTGCTTTTTCCAACCATATTATCTTAAATACGGTACCCTCGGTGCGCGAGTCCGACTCGCACTTGATCGGTTTTTTTGTTTATTAAAGAGCTCGTCGCAAAGGACAGAATACGCCTCTGATGCTGGAGTCGGTGTTGATTGTTATTTAAGCTTAAAATAAATGAAGTATAATTAGTAAGGGCGACTGGCAGCAAAAAATTTACCCTGGGTCAAGACCCAGGCCTTTTACCTCGAGTTAAAATGACAGTTTCCGTATAAATCTGACGTTTAATAACTCGAGTTAGTGTCTTAACCCAGTGTTAAATTGGCCCTAACCGGCATTATATAATGGGCTCTATTCTTCTCGGTCCTCATCATCATCATCATGTCAGCCGAAAGACGTCCACTGCTGGACATATGCCTTTCTTTGTTTTCTTTCTTCTCGGTAAACTATATTATTTTGGACTTGTTATCGTATTGTTTTTAATTCAAACGCCATTACCATCAAGTAAATAAGAGCTAAGATAACGTTGATAATACGATAACACAACAAAAACGATTTAGTTTTGACATGTTATCGTAGAAAAGAGGCCCAGTGGTTCCGTTTAAATGTGCCTAAATTTATTGAATGAACTCATCAATCAATCTCAAAAAGCCGTCAATTTCTGCAGTTTTAACGTTCGTAAACGCCGCATGTCTATTCCCACTGATCTAACGTAGACTCGTAGTTAACGTTTGTCGCAATTGATTCTCGACTCCCGAGCTAAGGGTCGCTGTTCACTGGTCACCGGCGCGCTGCACAAAAGGAGGGTCCCGGTCCCGCGGGACTGCCCTTTCATACTGCTAATGAAATTCGTGACCTTACTGCGCACCTAGGTGGCCGGCCTTTAATTTTGGACTTGATTCTTTTTTCAAACGTATTTTAAATGGCATACAATTGACCATAATACTGCGAAGGCATTTTAGTATCTGTATTTAAATCTTATAGCTGTATTAATAATAATAAATTTATCTTGATTGATATGTCTCAAGATACGTCAGAGGAAAACAAACTATAATTTATTTATTTATTTTCAAACTGATATTTATGACGTATTTAGAGACGGACGTCTCAGTCGAGATGACATGTGATTATTAATAAACGATCTCCTATTTAAAGAAACTATAAATTAATATTAAATAAACAATCATTTGCAACTAGACACGATTGATTTTGTCCAAAATCACGATAGCCCGTTGCACAACTACACTAATTGCATATTAATAAAGCATTTTTATCTCAGGTACAAACGTTTGCGTTTACAAAGTGTGCTTTTAGCAAAATACGTACCATTGATTGAACCAACGCATTCAAACTCCCGGTTTTGATCTTGATTATCTTTTGAATTAATCTCCTCCTAAAATAATAACAAATAAACAATACTTTGGACACTGAATACGATTAATCTTGTCCAAAATCAGGATTTTCGGTTGAACGATGATACTATTACATAGATATCATCATCATCATCATGTCAGCCGAAAGACGTCCACTGCTGGACATACGCCTCCCCCAAGGCTCTCCACTCAGACCGGTCTTGTGCTTTTCGCATCCACCGCGTTTCCGCGATCCTTACAAGGTCGTCACTCCATCTTGTTGGAGGCCTACCTACAGCTCGTCTCCCGGTCCGCGGACGCCACTCAAGAACCTTCTGGCCCCATCGGCCGTCAGTCCTGCGAGCAATGTGCCCCGCCCACTGCCACTTAAGTTTGGCTATTCTTCGGGCTATGTCGGTAACCTTAGTTCTACTGCGGATATCATCATTTCTGATTCCATCACGCAGAGAAACCCCGAGCATAGCCCTCTCCATAGCCCTCTGAGTGATTTTGAGCTTCCTTATAAGGCCCACTGTTAGCGCCCACGTCTCAGATCCGTAAGTCATCACTGGCAACACATAGATAGTGAAATGTTTAATATCTCGGATAGAAACTTTTGCCTTTATAAAGTGCGTTTTTAGCTAAATATGTACCGACTTCCAGTAGACCAACGCGTTCAAATTCCCTGTTGATCTCGTTTATCTTCCCAATTAATCACCTCCTATTTGCCCTGAAGAAACTAAACACAAGTCCCAGACACGTTAACAAATGTAAATCAGTACAAGCTCGCACGTAGCTCTAACCTGTGCCTTATCGAGTTAGGGCGCAAACAGCGCCTACTCCAGCATCAGACGCGTCGGTCCTTTGCGGCGAGCTCTCTAATCGCATCACCGACGATTCCTGGCTAATGCTGGCGATTCTAATTGCAAATTAGATGTTTAAAGGGAGATACATTTGAAGGAACTGGTTTTTTAATGCAAATCAAGTCTTTTTCCAGCCAGAGAAGCCCATTATTCAGTCGTTTTGCAGGGCTAAGGTATCCACGGACGTCCTCCGCTCTCTGTCGGTTGCAACGTCTGGCTAATATTTTCAAATTATATTTACGAGTACCAATTTGAATAAAGATCGTCATATTATTAAACCGATCTAAAATGGAGAGTGATAACGCACATGTTATTCGAATGATTATAGAAGTGAAAAATAAACACGTCATAGTATCTAACATGCTGAAAGCAAATTTTGCTTTCAGCTTCTTTGCTAGTATACGACATAAATTAACACCAATATTTGAGTTTAATTATCAGTTAAAGTACTAACCATATATATTTATCTTTTAGCGTAATATTTGGATATTCAAAATATTGTATAAGTAAGATATATTTAAAGTGTTGGGAGTTCCCAGTTGCTATAAATAAGTTGACGACTTCTTTTTCATCATCAGTTTGATCATTCACAATGCAGTTCTTGTATATTAACCCCCTTACTAATAAACGTTGAGTAACGGTGGTGTAGCTATACAATGTTTTGTCCTTATCTGTCATTGTGAAATTTGAATTTGACAGATAAGGACAAAACATTGTATAGCTATACCACCGTTACTCAACGTTTATTAGTAAGGGGGTAAATAAATAAATATCAGGGGACAATGTCACACAAATTGACATAGTCTCGAACTAAGCTCCCTAGCACCCATAGTACAGGGTACTAGACAACGATATAAATAATCTGCCCTTACTGGGATTTGAACCCAGGATCGCTAGCTTCGTAGGCAGGGTCTCTACCAACTAGGCAAGCACGTCGTCGATATTATATTTGGTTTTTAGATTACATCGACGACATTGTCTCATTTCCTCCCCAGTTTTATTGGCACCCTTCCGCACTCATTTCTAATCTTCCCGATAATTATCGTATCCCGGAACATTAAGTCATCCCCAGCCGAAGATTCTATTACCGATATTCGGATAATCCTTATTAGTTTTAACGAATCTGTCAGTCACAGGACAAAAGAAATATATTGATTTTGATAATAGTTCGCGACGCCATATTTTTTTATTAAAAGTGACCATGTGTAAAAAAGGAGCACACTTACAAAACACGTGTCAAAATATTGGGAAAAGTTTTTTAGTTAATTTTACTTGATTTTAGATGGATTAGAATACAAAAAGAACCTTTTTATATACACATAAAAATGTCTAGGTATAAAAAGTATCCTTACACTATTTTGATATTTTGCAATGTACTGCGTTGCATTTTGAAATATTAAAATAATTTAGGAATAATTGTAATCAGTATTTTTATTTCAACACAACATATGTACATCATAACATATCATAAAATACAAATATTAACTAAAATAAAAATAAATTAAAACAAATCGAACCCCTCCAATGAACTCACTTGTGGCATCGAGCCTAAGACACTCGCAGCGTTTCCTCTCTGCGCCGCTAGACTCAGCCTTTGGGCAAAAAAGGAACCGGCCCGAGGATCGCCATAGACATGCACCAGTTTTTCCGACACCTCCTTGACGAATTTTTTGTAATTCCTCAGTATTTTTGATGTGTGTACATACTTACAAGTACACTTAAAAATACGGTGTTATCTTCTATAAAATAGTGTCTCTAGCAGATAATTTATCTCAGTTTTATCGAATAAATGCATGTGTTTATTATTTTGTTTTAAGAACAGATTTTTTTTTACATTCTTGGATACACTTCTGCAGGAAAAGTGTATATTGTGCGTAATAAAACTTTTGCTTTATTTTTCATCGCTATTCAAAAACTAAATTACACAGTTAAATTCACTTTCCACAGCCCCGACGGACACGCGACAATTTTCCACTCCGTGCAATAAAAACGGAAAGGAGCCGATGTCCACATCATTGCGCTTCGACAATGGCCAATTTGACACTCCGGCGCAAAAAACTAAAAGTCTACAATTAGGGTTCTCACCGCCGTCCATTGTGCGCGCACGGAAGCAGGCATTTAAATTTCCATTAGTGTGAACAGTTGATAATTGGTGTCAGCCCTATTGACTAGAATAGGTGTCCGATTTTTTAAATTCGACACTTTATTCAGGTTGATGTTATTACACGGTAGGCCTTCAATTGTGGGGGGCCGGTGAGGTTTTTTGGTACAGTGTTTTTAGTAAAATGGGACCAATTGGCGACTATTATTTTACCTCATAGGTAACTATTAAATAGATAAAAATATTATGGTGATTCTAACTTTCAAAGCATGCCTCTAAAGCTGGCCAACCGATTTCCATAAGATCTAAAAGCCAGCTTTCTAATGAAAAAAAATCACGACACACAGATACACACGTTAAACTAATAACGCCCATCTTTTTTCGTCGAGGGTTAAAAAGTAAGTATAATCTGATACCCATAGACATAGCATTCTCAAGACTGAAATCTTACCGCTTTACTTATAAATGTGGAATAACTGTGGGGTAACTAAACCATGCTTTGTCCTTAACTGTCAAACTTTAATGTCATAATGACAGATAAGGACAGAGCATGGTTTAGCTACCCGACGGTTATTCCGCGTTTATAAGTAAGGCGGTTAGTCTGCAGTTCTAAGACTATCTACGCTAGTAATTTGACGGGCTGTCTTATCCCTACACCGGAGATCAACAAAGCGATCACTGCTACTTGGCAGTAGGTTAAGCAGGTTTTCATTGCAGTAAGACACCATGTTAAATTTTGATCAATTCGGAATTTTGACTCTTTGAAATTATAGTGTATCTGTAAGTATTATCATTTTAATGCCGTATTCTGCCCTGGCAACAAACTCCAAGTCCAAAATGCCTCATGCCTGAATTTACTTAAATTTGATCTATTAGATAAGTTGGTATATATCTGTTAGATAAGTTGCACAACAATGCTAGGTTAAATATACATACACATTTTAGTAAACTAGTAGTTAAAGCGACCTTAAACAAATTAAAAACAAAACTAATGGTCACGCCAAATTAAAGACTGGAGATCTAAATGGCCACTGTAATTCCCGTCAGCCCTTCAATTCTCCTCTAATTACGACCCATCAAGGGTTTTTACAAGGTAACCCTAAATTTTCATCCTAGAAAATGCCCTAGTCAAATTGAGACGAAATAATTTGAAGTGCTAAACTTTGCCACCTCACGCAAATACTAAAGGGGTGAGATAGGGGTTAGATAGCGTTCAAAATTAAAGCCATCGCTTGCAAAAGTTAAGACCTCGAGTGTCGATAAATACACAAAGGGGTGCGACGCTACCCCTTTCTAATATTAGAACGGTGGGGTAAGTAATTCTTGTTAAAACACTCCAAATGTTAATAAAAACAAAGTGTTGCTATAAAGTGGCTCGCAATTTCTTGGCACATCATCTTTCAAAACGTTGCATCTTTATGACAAAGTTATATTTATTAAAATGATCAATTGGACATCGTTTAAAGAAGTGTTATATTTATACTCATACTCATTTATTGATAATATTATAACATAATTATATACACTCGACATGGTTTCATTTTGTCATTGAAATGATTTGGAATATAAGCTTTCGTTTAAGCCAGCTAGTTTAAAACGTGTTGCTCTTTTTCGTTATTAACTTTAGCATTGTGCAACATTTAGCATAAAGAGGAAACATTTATAAAATGGAACTCCAAAAACAAACCATCATGTAAGGTTAAACGTTCAATTAATTTCGCAATTTTAACACTGGCCACACGGCCCCTGACAGCAGAACAAATGTGACGTGCCTGTCAAATTAGTGACGTGTGCGCGGCCATGTTGCTTTTTTGAATTTCGAACGGCGAATGATTGGCGAGTGGTATTGAGCGCGACCAGTCGTTTGGAAACGGGGTCCGGTGAGACGTTACTAATTGGTGCATATTAAAAAAAAAACATTGATTACATGCGTGGTTTAGCGGATATGATAGTGTTGACAGGTAGCCCTTTGATTTGTGGAGTGAAAAAGTTGAAAGACTATTGGATTTTGTTAACTTTGTAATGTTTTAGATATACAAAAATTATACTTTAAACTCACAGTCCAATAAAATACCGTCAAAGAATTTAAAAAATCAAGATGTTGCGAGTACAAGCAAATCACTGACCACCTCTTTGTTTTTACCAAACTTGAGAATTCTCAAAATCAAAAACAAAACTCAAGTTCAGACGAGTTCCACACCAATTTTAAAGAAATCCATTACCAAAGTTTTTAATATAACTTTATTACGTAAAGCCAGTGAGCATAATACTTACGTGGATTGCACGGGTATGCAAATATATTTGCTGTAAAAAACATAAGTTTGCCCGCCGCGCAGAAACTTTGCCTTCTTTAGCAATATCGCGATATGTATTAAGTGCCAAAGATTAAGTAATTGCGGCGTAGAATGGCAAGCAGAAAAAACGCACAATTAATTTTAAAAGAAACAGCATATCTTCCTGATGTGTTTTCATACGAGCATTATGCGAACGTTAAACCTTTTCAGAATTCAAATAATTTGTTCAGAAATGACGGTAGCTGTCGTGAGTTTTTTTATTGACTTATCAATTTGCCTGTGCTTGCCCATGTCATTTCATTTTCTAGCGAGCAACTTGGCTAGGCCCCCAGGTTTATTTGTGAAGCGCAGAATTGAAGTGAATCGAAGTCATAATGAATTTTATTGTGTCACAATAAAGGAAAATAGGTACTTAAAGAAACCTAAATTTAAAACATTTATTTCTTTGTTTGATTAGTCGACTAAGTATTATGATTCTTTCACAATATTAGCCTATTTATAGAATAAATTTGTCCCGTTCATCTTTAATAAGTTTTATGAGTTTCTGTCAGAATAAAATGTAATTTTATGAAATAAGGCCAAATCATCTTTAAAGCTACTTAAGCATTGTACGGTTATAAAACTTATGAATAAATGAGATGATAAGATTTTTAGATACAAATATTTCTTATTAAGAATTATTATTGCCTATCTGTTGCTTAAACACTATTTAATCTTTGTCGTGGCTTTTTAAAAACGAGACGAGTTAAGAGGTAAGTCGGTTCGATGTAATTTAATTTCATGAGTGGTCGGGGCACAAATAATGAGCGAACTTTTTAACATGTTTGGTTGTGAGCAATTATGAAGATTAATACGCGAATTCAATGCCTAGAGCTTAAATTATACTGCGCTATGTAAGTAGACGAAGAACGTGGTTCCAAATTGAAGTAAAACATTACAAAAAATAAGTCTTTTCAGAAACAAAGGGTACGAAAGCGTAGCAAATTGTAAATATTTGATTTTACTCATGTAGGTGTGTTCATGTGTATACGAAATCTTAAACACTCGCATGACACCGCGTTAAAAGAAAACGATAGACGGTCACTAAATGTCAAAAGAACGCTCCAATATCACGCAACTTTACAAAAAGTTGTCAAAACTAACACAAAGCCTTTCGCATAGCTCCCTTTCACTTTTTAGCAAGAATGAACTAGCTTATTGTCGTCTGTCCGAACCCAATTAACGCCACGTAGATATCTGCCGTAACGAGCCGTCAAACTTTTTGTGAACATCCTTTGTTTGTGACGGTGTAACCGGCCCAATAAAGGACACGCTGTATTTCCACTCTTTTGCGAAAATATTAAATGCGAGAAAGATTTTTCTGCCACGCATTTTGTTTCGAAATATCGGATTGGTTTGACCGGCGCGTTCGATTTTTAAAAATATTTTTAGTTTGTTTTGACGGCAAGAGTTTTTGTTGGCTTTCTAGTTGAATTTAAATTGTATTGCACGATTTTTTACAAGGTTACAATTTTAGATATTAACAACTGAAAAGACTTGGTACTTTATTTTAGTTTCTTAATGAAACTTATGTTAAATTTATAAAATGAGAAATTAACGCAAAACACTGTTTAGTTTTACTGCATTTCATTGCATTTGACAACTTTTTGAGTCTCAAAGTGTATGAAATAAAATGATTTTAACAATATATGCCTTTATGCAGCCTGATCGAAACAATAAATAAATTACTACGTCCAATATCCCTCCAGGTCACAGAATAGCTTCGATAATTTAAAGAACTTTAGCAAAACTGCCAGAATCGTGCCATTACCGTATGCCGAGGGCAGTCGCCGGTCTGCCAAATCGAATTTTATAAAACAGGCGGAGGTCCGACGGAACGAAATTTTCAAACAAATGGCAACCAACGAACCGAAGCTTGACTACAGTCTCGGGAACGTAAGGATTTAGAGTTTAAGACGAGGATTTTGTGCTTGAAAGGGTTATACTAGAGAGATACTGTTAAATAACCAATTGGTTTTGAAGTAGTCATTTAAATAGGTTGCTTGCCGGGTTTGTGCATGTCGGCCCGTGCTCACTATGAACATTGTTGTGTAGTTCCTATGCTCATTGTAGTGGTTCCGAAGCCGATACTCCAGAGACAAAAAACGATCTCAAAAACAACAAGTATGAACAAATTTTCTATTAATAGCAGCCTGCACACGTAGAGTTCGGACCCGGGGAAACGCCACGCGCCATTCCAATCTTCGCGCCGCACCGAACGTGTAAATGCAACTGTAATAGTAAAATAGTAAAAAACCTACAGTTCGGACTGGCGCGTGGAATGGCGCGTGGCGTTTCCCGCGGTCCAAACTGTGCCGTGTAAAGGCTGCTAATGTTATTTGGTGATTTTTAGTAGGTATAAACACTTAAGCTGCCTACTATCAAGTCTACTTAGTCGTGATAGTTTTCATTCTAAGTTCTTTATATGAGCTTCATCTAAGGTATTTTCAGATTTTTGTTACTTTTTGGCTGTAGATAGGGGGGGAGGACACGAAACTCTAGCGAAAATCACACTTTTCGAGCTTAATATTTCCTAAACGGTCCACCAAATCTAAAAATAGGTAAGTACCTGTACATAATGTCTTTAAGAATTGTCTCTAAGAGCTAGATGGTGTCTCACTCGATGTAATAAAGTAAAAAAAAACCCTCTGCTTTGCTTGGATAGGACTTAAAAAAAAATTAAAGATTTAATTCTAAGTACAACTTTTTCGGTGTAAATGTATAGCTGTGTCAAATTACATCTTCGTAGTACCAAGCTTCTCTAATTTATTAATTACAAGCTTCTGCTGCGACTTTGTCCGCATAGATTTCAATGATCGTTATTCCCTCGGGAACTTTTTGAATCGAGTAAATTTATGAAAAAACATTTATATCTTTACACGCCTAAAACAGATATTAGAAGAAACGATCGATCGAACTTATATTACCCTTCTCCAGAATGAAATTAGTAACATGTCATAGCCCCCATCACATGATGATATAAATTTATAACCACCTACCTAACTTTCTAAAACATATAGAAAAACCTACTGCATATATTAAACAACTAAAACTACTAGATAAATGCTACTACAAATTATTTGAATGAAAGTTTCTAATTCTATATTAAGTTACGTTATAAGAAGTGCAATAACATATAGTTCATAGAGATAATTATTTTAAGTACGTATTGTTACTTAGACATAAATTAGTTAATATATAAAAATAGCTAGCCCTCTCGTGTTGCTGCGCCCTTGCAGGGTGTCACATGTATGCCTATTCCTGTTTGTTCCACCTTGAATTGTAATGTGATATGCAATAAACTATTGAATTTGAATTTGAATTTTCTCCGGGATGAAAAGTGGCCTATGTGTTAATCCAATTTCATCCAATTCCGTCCAGCCGTTACAGCGTGAAAGAGTAACAAACATCCATACATCCATACGTACAAAACTTTCGCGTTTATAATATTAAGGATAGTAGGATTATTAGGACATGTTTTTTACCCGACTGCCGAAGGAGGAGGGTAATGTGTTTCACAGCCTATATATGTATGTTTGTTCCTTTGTGTCACTATAAAAACTAAACCCGTTGTTCGAATTTGATGATTCTTATGTCAATCGATTTGTCTTAATCTGGTGAATGTCACTGAAGATATGACAGTAATCAAAATTCAATATGGCGGCAACCAGACGCCATATTGTGCAAAAAATAAAAAGTCTACCAAGTATGACAAGTGCGGTAATTTTGAATAGGGATTTAAAAATCATCTGGGATTTAGGTTTCTTTCATCATTTTTCATTTTGAATGATCATTTATGATTTATAAAGATTTAAAGTTGGTTAGCAACAGTCGGGTTTTGAAAGCTTGCTTTTTGTTAAAGTTATACTATAATCGCAGTTACTAGTGTTTTACCTGTCATACCACCGAATTCACGAGGCTTACCGAAAGCCCCGTGGCATAGCAAAGTAGGTCGGCATTTAAAAATTGTATCCGCAAGCTAATTTTCCCGAGGGCACGTCGCCCTTAATTTATGGCGCCGATTGCGTAATCTGCCTGCGACGTGTGACTGGAAAATACCTCTCTACTAACGAGAATCCAGGATTTTCGCTCCAGAAGCAGCTGAAATTGTGACTTTTGAGTTAATTTTTGCGTAACTTCACGGTTTATTTGTATTCGAGTAAATAAATTTACGAGTAAAAATAATTTGCAAGCAATTGGTAAGGTGGCCTTATAAGTGGATGTACTGTCACCCAATAGAAATGTTGAGCATACTTAGAACCTTGTCATTGTGAATGTGATTGTCATTGTCATGTGTGTCATTTGATGTTCTGTTTGAAATTTACTATGACAACGCACAGAAGTGCTTAACATTTTCGTTGGGATACTGTACACTTGAGTGCTTTGTCACTTTAAGGTCATGTTTTAACTGGGGTTGTAATCTGTCAAAGGCGTTATAGCGACAAGAGTATTAAGAGTGCAGCTATTTATTAGGCCTGTACTTAAATACGCAACTGTATATTACCTAATGGTTCGCTAGTTCACACCGAGTCTGCTCATGTTAGAACTTCAACAGTCTGGTATCTTTGACTAAAAAAAAATCGAAAAATAAAACATACCAATGCCCGCTAATTTGACTTTAAGACCTCACTTCGCTCGATCGTCAATACTTTATGATAATCGAGAGGACTGGAGCCGAGGTAAAGACTAGTCGTTCGCCCTGAACGGGGACCTCACGATTTGCCCCCCTACTCGTAGCTTGGTTACCCCCCTGACCGATGCTCTCATGTTTGAACTTAAAAATATTTTTAGCCTCAACTACTTTTGTATTAAATTTCATAAATATAAGATGCATTCGGCGTTCGTTACCGTTATCACAAATGTAGGATTGACGAAAGCTTTCACACGGTCGCGCGAGCTCCTACGTCAATTTCGTAGTTATTGTCGGATCTCGAAAGTTGTTTACGTTAACGTTCAAGCAACTTATCTAGCCTCACTGATCATTGATCAACAATACATCCATGTTTTTGTCGAACATATGAATCATACAAACGTACGAAAATCGGTATCCTGACTTTTTTACCAAATCATCATTTGACAAATTATATCATTTGAAAGTATAGTTCATATAGAATTGGTACGGAACGAAAGTCTCGTAATTTTTAAGTTATTAATAAAACAAAGTAACTTTGGTAAAAATTAAAAAGAAGATATATATTTTTATTAGATTAAAACTAAAAATATTTATTTTTCTTCATTATGTAAAAAAAATCGCACTTTTGCCGTGATCGATTTCATCATCGTCTGAACAATACTTTTGTCCACTTTCTTGGCCTGTTGGTTCCACGGTCTTGTTCAATTTTTTTTTCATAATTGCCCAGTAATTTTCGATTGGTCGAAACTGAGGGCAATTTGGGGGATTCAGCTCTTGGGGTATGTAATCCACCTTGTTTTTTGCATACCACTCCAAAACTTTTTTCGAATAGTGGCAGCTGGCTAAATCGGGCCAAAATTTTACTGGGCTGTCGTGGTTTTTTATGAAAGGTAAAACTCTTTTCTGCAGACACTCTTTGATGTATGTATTCGAATTCATAGTTGACGATGTAATGAAGGTTTGTGTCTTGAGACCGCAACTGCAGATTCCCTGCCATATCATCATTTTTTTTGCAAACTTTTCATGTTTGATGAACTTATATTTCTCAGCAACATTTCCTCTTGCGTCGGCCATATAATACTTAGTGCCCGGTAGTTGGTTAAAATCGAGTTTCACATACGTTTCGTCGTCCAATAACAAGCACCCGTTAAATTTTGTCAAAACTTGGTCATACAGTCGTCGAGCTCGAGTTCTGGCTTTCCGGTTCTGTTTGACGGTCCGATTTGGTTGTTTTATAGCTCTATAACTCTTATAGCCCGCTCGAAGGCGAATCCTTCTTACGGTACTGCGATTTCCCTTACATTTTCGGGCTAAGTCATAGTCAGATAGACCCGGATTTTGCTTAACTGACCTTATAACTTTCCTCTCCAGATTCTTGTCTTTGGTGCCAGACCATCGATTAGTTTGAGTCTTCCTCTCGAAAGATAAGGCCTCCTTATATCGTTTTATAACCCTGCACACAGTGGTTTTCGGAATTTTAAGGGACTTCGCGATCTTGGTTCCGGACCAATAAGGATTTTCTAGGTACTTGTTCACGATTAATTTCCTATTTTCGATTTCCATTGTAGAAAACTAAAAAAGAGCACAAAGCCAGCCCTAAAGTGTATTCAACATTGAAACGTCAAAGTCTTGTCATCAAATTGCGATAGTCAGTTTTTTTATCACGGTACGAAAAAGGTTTTTTATTTATCCATAACTATGTGCCAGTTCTATATGAACTATACTTTACAAACTTTCATTTCGCAAAAATGTAATTGTGGTTACACCATTACATATTACATAGGTTACATGGACTTATTAAATAAGTTAGGTTAGGTTAGATTAATGACCACGAAAAATAAAAAAATATGTGGCGGGAATTACGTCTTTGCGAAATGAAAGTTTGTAAAATGATATAGTTTGTCAAATGATGATTTGGTAAAACATTAGTGAACCACGAAAATCGCTTAGTTTCAGTCTCATGGCCGTATTAATAAACTCATCTTGACTGAGATGCCCATCTCGAGAGACGTCAAAGTAAACGTCAACCATAGAAAGCTGTCATTTTTGACGTGTCTTGTGATTGGCCTCTCAACCAAGATGAGTTTATTAATACGGCCTTAAGACCACACTTTATTCTGTTCATAAAACGACTGTTTAATTCTTAGTAAATGTTGTACTCAATAAAGGTCTTAATTCGTTTAGTTATACCTAAATATTGTTTTAAATTACATTACAACGCATTCTAGAATCGCCTTTCAATATTTCACTTAAAGTATACCACCGAGGCGGTACGCAATCTGTCGCCGTACCGGCAATGGATGACAGGCAGTTTGGACGTCCAGACACTTTACGGCCGACTGTTGACACAGTCTTTTCACTTCCTAAAGCCTATCAAAATTCGCAAACAGCACAACACAATTCACTTAGCATTACAAATTCCAAATCTTGGCTATAATACATTCGACGCCCTCGCCTGGGCCCGGTCGGCGATGGGATTTGAATGCTGAAGTAGCTCAAATTAACATAATCCGCTGTCTTGAAGTTTTCGCTGAATTATTTGCTAGACATTGATCGCGGCGTGATACTGGAATTTTGGTGCTGTTTAGTTTTTTTGCCAGATGGTGGTTCACATGGCATAATATCGAGTCCCGATAGATCCAGAGATATGTCTGAAGTCTGATTTTTTTCACAAAAATCTGCAATAGGTCGTATTTTTATTTAAAAAAAAACGTGTATGATCTGACACAAGTTATAGATGCGTTATCGTATTGGAACTGACATAATTACAGTCTACGTATATTATTTTATGTAATGTATTGGGGATTCTTACTAAAAATATATCTTTGCTACGATAAGTTGTATCAAATTTGCTGCACAGATTTTTGAAATAGTTGGGTACCTACCTATTTAATTAACAGAAAACATCAAAATAAAATAATATTGTTTTTTTTTTCCACGAATAGTAGAAAATATGAACGATTTTGAATATTACCCAATGACAAAATGCATTAACTCAATTGATAATAATCTCTATTGTCGTAAAAAAGGACATTAATGAGACTTTTAACACATGAAAAAATCCAACAAAGTTTAAATGTTTAAATTATATAGTTTTGATCTTTAGTAACTGTGACAAATTTATAATAATCAGTAATGATTTTAAAACAAACATTCTGCTAAATAAATAGTGCCAAGTACCTAAGTACAACGAAATCTTTACAACTTAACTAGTAAGATCCTGCTTAGAATGACTACTAACTACTTATTCTAGTTTACAAGTCTATTTGTCTTCCAATAACACATCAATCACAATAATCTATTCATCAGATAACTTCCTCCACGAGGGTTCCGCAATCAAGAAGTTACTCCTCAATCACGCTCCGCCCGCGGCACCAACCGACTTTGATTCACAGCTGACACTATTTCTTAAACTTTGGTGATTGTCTGATACACAATACAAAATGATGTAACATTATGTTGTTGTAAAATTAGGAATGACCCTGAAGCTCTCTCTTGAATGAATGAATGAATGAATGATATTTATTTTCCAAAGTAAGTCACAGTGTACATTGCATGTTATGTCAAAAGTACAAGAAATTACATTGGAATCGTCAAAAATATACACAAATTTATAATCAAAAATAGAAATAAGAAGTCAGGATAATAAAAATATAAAACTAAGGAGTTATCACCGTTAAGGATCGTCTTAAAAATAGCATGCAACCAAATTAGCATTTTTTTAAAATAAATAACATAATAAGTCAAAACATAAGAAATAATAAAAACAACAACTCAGATTAAATCAAACATTTAAAATTATTTATGTACCTAATTATAAATTAAGGTCCAAAAACTCCTTGACTGAGTATAATGGATTTTCCAATAAAAGGTTTTTCAGCCGGCGTCCAAATGCTTCGTCGGATGGTTCATTCCTAAGTTCGGAGGGTAGACGCTCGTAAAAGGTGGGACCAATCACGCGCGGGTTCTTCCCTGCAAGTCTTGTTACTTGTGGTATCTAGGTTCCTGTGGTTGTTGACTCCTACCTAGGAAATAGGTAGCTGAAGTTTACTCAATATAATGAAGCATTGTAAAATTTTATTTAAGACGTTTGGGTCTATTTATAGTTATTATTCTTGTTTGTCAAAAAATTGCTTTGAGTCAACACGGTATAAGGAAAAACAGTCTTGCTATCACCAGGTCTAAACCTACTGATGAATTGTAGTCCAAAATAGTTTTGTTTTTGTATCGCCTCCTTTCGCCTACAAAGATTTGACTTTGTTCTCTCAGACATCTGCACTGCATGTCTCACATAAATAAATATAGGTCTAATAAAAGTCAAAAGGTCAAGTAACAAATCTAAACATTTATTTACGGGACAGAAAATAGCAACATGATTTCTAATAGGATACGCATGTTTTTTTACGGCTTCAATAAAGCTGATTCATGTAACAAACAGGTGGGAAAAATCATTTTTTGAATAGCTATAAAAATAACCAAGATATAAGCCAACAAAGATTTGTTCCTATCTCTTTCTAGCAAAACAGAATTTTACGTGGAGTTTATATGGCCGAACTGCACAATGACGTCACCGGTGCACATCGGATCTCTCTGTCTAATTAGCAGTTTAAAATGCGTGTATCATCCGTATTTCTTGGCCGATTTTAATTTTAATTTCACTTTTGGTGATCTCTTTTACGGTATTTTCATATTTTGTTATGAAATGCGATTTAAATAATATTATTTCACAACCTAAAGTACCAATTAGTTTCAATTCCACACATCTTTCATTCATCCTAAAATATTTGTAGCAGTCAATTATGAACCTATTTAAACTGAACCATCGCCTTTGTTACAAATCACACTAAACATCACTAGCCATAAAGGTCAATCCCCAATACCTAAGCCTTTATATAAATTCTTACCCCGTTGCGTGAAATCCCCCGAGGGGGCGGGGGTCACGGGGACCAGTTATCGCGCGTGAATGAACTTGGCCAGGGGACTGATTAGCCCCGCTAAGCTGATTTGGGGAATAGTTTGGGAAATTGTGAGTGAATATAGAATATTATACATCAGTGAGATCATGGTATTACTGAGTTAGAAAATGATAGTGAAATAAAACTTTGGTAGAACGCATCGAAACGGCAACAAGAGTTACGATACTTAGCTTTGAATACAGTTTGAAAGATCGTTTCAATTTTTCTATTCGAAAGATTGGAATGGGTAAGCACTTACTAAATATCTTGACTTATTTAATTTGTGCTCTCGTTGTGAATAAATGTATTTACTGGTATTAACTTTCTTTGTTTCCTTTTATAAAAAATAAGTTCGTTGGTTTCAAAGCATTAACCACGAAATAAAATGAAGAAAAAAAGATACCTACTAAAACATATCAAACGTCCAGAATATGTCAAAGGCACCTTAGTTCAGCAGACCGTTACCAAGCCATATTGTCTTCACATCCCTCATTAGACCTCTAAAAGACACGAAAATATCATTTGAACTCACAATAACGCTAATCCAAAACGAACACCGCATAATTGCAAGACTCCGTTTGTTCCCGGCCATCAGGGCCTGAGAATAAAGCGTTCTGCTCAGATGTGAACATCTTTTGAGCCTTCCAATTACACGGGGAGATAATGGGGGAGGTTCTTTCAAGTCCACACGGTCGATTATCACGGCCAAATGACCGTCTTAAGACTGGGTTGGTGCGAGGCGAAAGATGTGGCGTTGTGAAACTTTTTTCTCAAGATATAATTGGGATACGTTCTGCTAGATAAGGTTTGTGAAAGTTTGGTGAAATTAGAGGTATTAGAATAACGACATACATGAACTTACGAAAGCTTACCCTTATTCGTAATCTTTCCTAATGAATGGGGAGTTAAAACCTGCCAATTTCCAAAAAGGACAGCAATAAAGCATACGAGTACATCTATAAAGAAAAAAAAAATTTAATATTCTTTTTGTTTATAGATCTGGGAAAATCTAAGGATTTGTAGCAGCTAAATAAAATATACGGACCCAATTTGAGGATGAAACGCCTACTGCGTTTAACTTACATTCAAGGTGTTAGGGGAAGGAAATAGAACCCCGTATTGCCATCGTTATGGGAGCTCATCTCTCGATATAGAAAATTGATAAGAGAACCTTTTTTAGTTCCGAGAAAAACGGTTCTTGTTAAAACGAGGAGACACCGTCTTTTACTTTTTTATGTAACTGCTATAGTTTTTTGCGAAAAAAGAAACAAGGAAGTTGGAAACTCTGAAACTTTGTTGAGCGGAATATGTATGTTTATTATGAAGTGTTTTATTCTTTAGTTTTTCAAGTCAAAGTATAATACAAGCTGAAGCCTTTTTTACGACTGTTAAAAGTTATAAATAGATTCCAACAATAAACCTTAATAATATTAATAAATGGCGCCCAACGTGGGACTAAGATGATAATACATTTTGCTTAAGAAAATCGTGAATTACGTTTTTATTCCATTTGTAAGTGAATTATGTACGAAAAATAACTACAATAATAATCGTTAAAGGAATATTAGTCCAAAGTATTCTCTGGCAACTATTTATGTAAATTTAAATCAATTCAAATGCCCAATCTCAACCTAAACCAATTTACCATGATTACTAAGTACACGTTGTTTTTATTTAATTCATTTTCTACGTTTGGTGATACTGATCTCTATGTATCAAATAGTATTAACTTTTTTTATTACTTTCCTTCTTACGTTACTATTCATTAAAGTACAAGGAATCTTAGCTTAAGCCTAAGACAATGCATGATAATAATTTAAAATATAATTAAAAACCTGTTCTCGATTTTAGAAACTACCTTTTAATCCTATTATTTAGCGATAATCAGACTGCGCCGCTCTTTTAGAGACCGTCACAAATACATGCTGAGCATGTATTATTTCAAGTCGCAACAAGCATGCGACCCATTATGTACCCGCAATCTAAGTTGCACTGAGCTGAGACCTGTTTGCTCGCGCGATGACAGTCTGACTGCAGCTGTGATGCATTGGGTTTGCAGTGTTTGTCGCTGCGATTGGGTTTTCGTCGGGGATGAGTTTTATTGTTAAAAGAAAGGATTTTTATTTTAAAGAAGTTAATAACTGTTCTGTCTTTTCGTGGAAATCGTAAGGGGTGACTAAGGGAATAAAGGCTTGTAGTATTGTTAGGCGATGGGCTTGCAACCTGTCACTAATATACACTGGTAAACATCTTAGCCTGATTGTACAAAATATGGTTATAGAATGAACAACAAGTTTTTAGAGTTGTTGGTAATTCTGTAGCTCTGCCTTCCCCACTCTGGGAATGAAGGAGTGAAGTTGGGATGATGATGATTCTTAAAAATTAGAAGAACTCCTCAGCTTTGTTGCCTTAAAACCTCTTGCGTATGTTGCTTTGGCTTCATGTACGACTAAGAAGAGACCGAGACTCCTGTAGAGCCTTGCCCCCCTTAGAAAAAAGGGCGTATGTCTCATAGAACCGCGTATGTATTACTCACCTTATTTCTTTAGTTGGGGGGTTAAATTTGCTTTGAATATTATTTTGCACATGCGTTCTTTTTATTTAGAAGAGCAGTACCTATTTACGTTGGTCAATACAAGTTGCGTTCTGCGAGCATGAATATCAGTCTATAGAAATCAAAAAATAAGTTGGGTTAAAAATCCAGTTATATCAGTTATTTGCACCTAGTGTTTAAAAAAAAAAACACTTTTAGAATAAAATAAAGATAAAATAGAAATAGCAGGTAGGGTGTCAACAATAGGACTGTTTAACCTATTGTACATCATAGAATGACGTTAGGCTGTCAATTAGTGGTTTTGACTTTGGTGGTGTTTGTAGTTTGGGATTTTTACTTTTTAAATGGCATGTCCAAGCGAAGTTACAACAATATTATAAATAACAGGATAATGTCCATTTCTGAATTATAAATATTTTCCCAAACAAAATAGAAGTAGCTCTAAAGTACCTTATGTCCTTTTTCTTTTAATAAAAGTATATAAAACAAAAGCTCAGCACAAGGAAAATGAATGAAAAAAACAACTTATGATAAAAAAGGTAAATAAAGCATAGTCCGACACACCCTCAGTTGGTTAACAAACAAACAAGCCGGGTGAGCGTTACACTAGTCTCGGATAAGTATTATCATAATACTGGCTTTAACTTTAAGCTGGGGGAGCGCCGTGGGAAATGACATGCGTTCGAGCAGTTTTTAATTAATAAGACTTAAACTGTGAAAATATATATTAAAGTGCTGTTGATTGAAAGTAAATTGCGGTATTGATAGTGGTTAATAAAATAAAATATCGGACGGTGTCGTTAAGTTTTCCTTTAAATAAACATACTTGTGGGTTTTGTGTATGGCTTATAAATCTTATAACTTATAACACATTGCGTTGATATTTCCATGTTTCAGTCTTATTTATTAAAAACTCTGCTCGAATCCATGTCATTTTCCCCGAATATACCCGATAAATATTTTATCTACACTCAAATAATAAGTCCTCTATTATGCATTCAAAACCCGTAGGTAATGACCAGCATTTCCTGTGATGGTATACTTACCACACTACGTGGTAGTATAGTGACAGCGATGACAGCTATTAATTTTGGAAGATGTTCCAAAATTGGATCTCATTACCTTACAATATTCGATAACGTAATTTCAAAATAACGTTATAGCTGTCATCGCTGTCACCTACTACCACAGGTAAGGTAATGCTGGTCATTTGCCTTTTGGCTTTTGAACCCATCTTAGATTACTTATAATATATGTGTAGAGTAAAGTATTGTACGAGACTCTGCGTAATTAGCATTACAACACTAGAGTGATCTATTTTGAAACTTGCATTGCGGCTCGTTTCATAAACTACACTCATGTTGTAATGCCTGTCATTACGCAACCGTCACGTAAACTACTATAAAAAAATGCCATGTGGTTGCCGGCTTAGAATAGAGCCTCTCCATGTCATCCCGTGGAAGTCATAAGAGGCGACTAAGGAAATAACTGTCACTAATTTACGCTGGTAAAAGCATCTAACAATTAGCCTGATTGTGCAAAATGTGGTTACAGAGTTAATAATTTTTTTTTAGACTTATTGGTAATTCTGTGGCTCTGCTTACCCCACCGTGGGGCGTGAAGGCGTGAGGGTGTATGTAAATATAAAAAATATATATAATTAAACTTTTTTATCTTATTGAAATATAAAGGTCACGTCAAAGTGAAGTAGTAATTTAAATCCGTAAAAGGTTCTTAAAATTTGACTAATTACGTCACTCTGACATAGTTTTATTGTTGCCTTATTTGTTGACTCGATGGGATAACAGAAAAGTCAGAATGGGTTGATTAAAATAGGAATAAAAATATTATAAGAAATAGAATGGTTTTGTGATAAAGTCCAGTAAGACACAGATTTTTTTAAATCAGATGAAACTATATTAATTATTTCTGGAATCGTAATCAACCCTTTATGTTGATATATGAAGAGAATAAAGGTGTAACCGTAAATAATTCAATGGTTGCTTTACATCGCAAATGATTTCTTTTATAACATGAAGAAGGCAAAAGAGCACACAGAACAAACCACCTTATGGTAACTTATCGGATCGCTACTTCTGATTGGTAGAGCTGGTATTTACATGTTATTTATATAGAAGCTTTTCCGCATGCAATTTCACATTGTGAGTCATCATTGATTCTATCTATTCCTCTATGCCTCTTTTAAAAGGAATAAATTCTCATTTGACACGTTTGTGTGTTTATTCCACTCTTTTAAACAAATTCGCACCGCCATTTTGCTAAATGAATTACCTTTAACACGTTCAATTTGAATAATCACGTAACACAACCGGACTCATTCGATTTTCAAATTATAATTGGTGCTGTGCGCCGCGCTTTTTGAACGGGAGACGTGCGCAGAATACTGCCGTAACGTTATAACGTTATTAGCAGCTGCATCACGTAAGCGTTGCAACGGTTAACGGTTTATCAACGAGTTGTTAATTCCGTTTTCGAATGTTTTATTTTCTTTTAATAACTGGCCGGTCGGCAGAAGTGGAATGGGTTTTTGGCTAGTGTTTTAGGTGTAACAAATTATAAGCTTTTTATTTTCAGCATGGACTCCCAATTTCTGGTTTTTGTACAAAGTATCTTTGTATTGTTTAAATCCAAATTAGCAAAGCATAAAATATAGGTATGTTAACCACATAGTTCAATAAATTACCAAAAATAAATAAAGGGTTAAAAGAGCATCACTAGTATTTGATTGTAATCCTTATTAATACCATACGTTGTTTTACAGACTAATTTAGATTTTATTTTGACTATAATTTTCTTCCATTGAGCGTTCACCAGACGCAATATTAAAAAAATACCGTCCCAATTTCCAATTTCACGACAAAACCAGATCTCATGAATTAAATATATCGTCATAACGATTCAGCCGACAAAGGGCGTTAACGAGGTATGTTGCAAATCAAACAAAATGCAGCTGATTGCGATATGGGCGGGTGTTTGCGGTCGCTAACTAGTGCATTTAGCCTACACCTCGCGTACGAAATGATATCATTTACTGCACAGTAAATAATATTGGTATGTAAACTGGGACGCTATTGCTACCTATGTATCGTGTATAGCTGTGGATACCAAATCTAATTCGTCTCTGTTTTCGTTTTTGAATAGGTATCTTTTTGTGGATCTCTATTTGTAGCTTACACTTATTACATACATAAACTCATGCTTTCGTTCCCAATTACCTACAACTCTATAAACTTTTTGATCATTCTGTAACCAAATTTTACACAATTAGGCTAAGATGTTTACCAGCGTATTAGTACTTATTACAAATGATTATTAAATGTATTATTTATGTTTGAAGTAAAAAAATATCAAACTTAAACTGAATAAGGCTTAGATGACATGTATTCCTTGAGTGGCGCCCACCGTGGGGCTTTGATGTTGTTACATATTGGTGGACTAACATATTATGTTTGAATTCAAACTTGACTTTATAGAGCCTTGATGAATCTTTCATCTTTTCTCTATAGTCAAGTAAGAGGCTAACGAGATGAGCGCACTTATCGATAATGAATCAGAACCTTTCCTTTAGCTAGGATAAAATAATTCTGCTCCGAAAGTCTAGACATATCTTACTTCTGTAGTTCACCGTCGACAGATGACAGTCAATTGATCAACCCTTCTGATGTTGCATATGTCCATTAGCAGCGTGCTTGACAATACAGTCACACAAGTACAGTTGCATACATTACTTCATCTATTCTCATTGTAAATTCTCTTTTTTTTTATTGCTTCCTTAAAAAAAGGCAGTTGGGATATTTGATAGCAATTTGAACACAGTCAAAATTTGAAAGTCATTGAAGTATCGGAGCTAGAATTGTAATGATTTTACCGCACGAGCAAAAATTAGGTAATTAGTTATAGACAACAGTACAACAGTAGCTGATGAAGCGGTTGTTGGAATTTAGGTGACGTTAATCAAAGCTTAACGGTTTCTGAAAGCGTTCATGTAAAGGATTTACGTGACAGTTGTAGATCTAGTTTTACGGATAGGCAAACGATTTCAAATACCTTTAGGAACGCGCAAATTTCAATCGCAGAAACCCAGCTTTGCCTTTCAGTTTAACCTCGTTAACTCGTATGAGCCGAAACCAGTTTCTAACGCTAGAGCCAAACCGTCTGCTGGCGAATTTGTATTAATTAAATGGATCCAAATGGATCTCAGACGGGCCGTCTGCATAGTTGTCTGTTTGTCTTTAAATCCACTTGCAAAACTCTCAATCACGTTATGTTTAATTGAAATCCTATCTCGATTTTGATGAGGTGGGGGAATGCAAGCGTAGAGGATTTAACGGCTTTTTATAAAAGCTGAACAGGATGACGACGCCGCATTTTTTATTTTTCTTGTTGAAGAAAATATTCTTGATAAATAAAACTAAGTGAAATTCTTTAATGTTATACCACTTTGTCAGATTTCTTTTAACTAATGACAGTCTAAATAATTAGGATCTTTTAAATATAATTAAAAAAGAAAAAAGAAACGCTGATATTTTTTGTATATTTTCATCTCAAACAGCATCTTTCATCGTTTCTGCTGTTCCAGTACATTTTAGAACGCTCATGCATTTAGAAACTGGCCTTAATCCTTCATACAGAAAAATAAGTAGTGTATAAAACAATAAAAAATTACAAGCCTTTCTTTCATAATTTGGGCTAAGATTCTAAACGATAAAACCTTTTGAGGAGATTCCGTATTGTCAACGTTTTGATAGCTCTTATTTACTTGACAGTAATGGCGGCCAAGTTAAATACAATACCATATACGTCACAGACAATATGGTTTTACAAAGTTGAATAGAGTCTCAGATCTAAAGTTAGAAGCCCGTTTAAAAACATGTAGACTGTCAATGTCAAATAACAGAAAGCTGTTACTTTTGACGCATCTTAAGTCAAATATTTTACTAAATATCAGCTTACTGATACGACCCATCATCAAGTTGGTTTTAAAAAAAATATACCGGAATTTATTCATACTTTAGCTACACCTCTCATGTTTGCTGCTAGCCTAGTACAATCTTGATCGCTAACCCACTTGGCTTAAGCTGCACATAGGTGCCAGTGCTACCGGCATAGGCCGACCATTAATTGCGCAGGCCAGCTCGCGCAACCGCACCTACATCATGGCCTAGTCCTTGGTACGGTGAGCAGAAAAATCGTGCCCCGCGCTCTCTCCGACAGCAGGTCATTTGTTAATTCGTTGAAATATGGTGGCAGGCGACGGCCATTCATTATAAGGCCGGCTCGTTTGCGCCGCACGTGTGTTGTAGCGTTTGCAGTTAAATTGGACGGTGAATGGGTTATTTTTGGCGTTATGGATGTGACTTAAACTATTTTTTGTGCGTTAATTTTGCCATCTGAATTGAACTGTATTGTATGTTATTATATTTTGAAATGCAGGTTTATTAAACACATTTACTTTCAAAGACAAAGAGGGTAAAAAAAAACTCATTCACTGAAGTTGTCCGTTCTGTCACGGTCATAGTTTTTCCTCTCTTGCGAAACAATAATCAAAATATTACGTGCACTTCATTTGAATCAGTTCAGTATTATCAAAAAACATTAAGCATTAACAGTATTTTCTACAAAAACAACCACTTTGTCAATTGTTCAAATTACAGAAGCTAAATGAATTTTACATGTGTATTTTTGCCATTCCCTGGTAATTCCAAACCGCGTTTCTTTTAAGTCGTGAACGTAAAATCTATGGCGTATAAAGTCACAATACGTGATCTTTTAGTAACTAACACTGTTCGTATTTTGGCCGTGTAATGCAAATCGGGCTTAGTCGGTTATACTAGTGTGTCCAGTATGTATTACTTGGCTAAATTATGAAGAGTAGCAAGTGGTTAGCATTCTCATGTTATTAATGTACCTTAGTAATACAAAAAGGTAGCCACGCGCCTATCAAGTAAATCTTCGTTGGTTTAAAACAGAATTGGAACTGGAAAAAAACTTCATGCTGCTCACCATACAATAAATCATTTGAGTACTTTATTTTCACGAGTTTTCATTTCCCCTGCTGACGTTACTCTCGATGCAACCGCTTGTGCAATTGCTACAACCTGCACACTCTCTGACTCTCTCTTTTGTCATCCCGATCGTATGTATGTCTCTTTTCCTCGTGTAGTGCCATTTTATTGTTGTAGGTATTTAGGCCCGTAGGGGTTTTGTAGTAATTATTTTGTAAAAAGTGTCGGGTCCTGTGGGTATATTGTACTAGTTTGTACAGTATGTCCATCGATGTATCTGATTTATGTACTAAAGAGTTGAAATGCTTTTGGGAGGGAGACGTTTTATTTATTTTTATGAAAAAGCTTACTTTTGAAAGTAACTTTAGAATAGGTATTAATTATTGTTAACTAATGTTGTGAATACTAATAATAAATTATAATTTGTTCAGAAAACGCCAAATCCTTAAAAAATATATGTGTTTTAGTTTTTCAAAGCTAAAGAAAATGTAATAGGTATGATTAAATTATGGGCATTTTTAAATATTGAACTTTTTAAACAAACTGTTGCATTAAATAAATTACGTGTGACCGTGTATTAATTGGGAAAAAAATACATTTTTATATTTAAATTCAATTATTTATGTTTATATTTTTATAGAAAAAATATTCTGAGATAGCAGCATATTTGTGAAACTGTTTTACCAAATAAAGTTGAAAGCTAAATGAAAACTACCTAAGTCACCTTTAATGGTTTCTTGCATATAAAAAATTCAAACTCGAAAAAAAACAAGCATACCTATAGGTAAATAATAACATTAAGGTAAAAAAAACTAGGTACAAAAACCAGAGAGGAAACCATTGAGAGCTTAATTTTACCGTGAAGCAAAAATAAAGGGTCATTCATGTCATTATTACTCTATGTATTTATGTATGTATGTATGTGATCAAAAATCGAATGTTCCACTCTACTTCTAAACTAGTAAACCGGTTTTAATGGGGTGTCATATAATTAATCGACAACTAGTATCATACTTAGACTAATATAAAAATAAAAAAAGAGTCATAATTACTAGCCAACGGTGGGTACATTTTTATCCAATATGTATGTGTGTATATATGTATATATTTATATTTACATTTACACTGTCAATCTACCGCGGTCTCCCAAGATACAGGCTTCGCCTAGTTTTGAGGGCCTCTGTTTATTTTCTCCACAAGTCAAACTGTGTGTGTACCTCTAATTTAGTGTACCAATATTTGATGTACGTACATTTCCCAGTAATAAGTACGTACACATTTAAGTAATGATTTTTTAAATTTTTTAACTGCCGAAGATGTGTAATATACTTGTATGTGCCTATGTAATGTATGTATGCAAATAGGTTAAAACATAATAATGTTCGGTGACCATAATTTTAGTATTCATTGGGGAAACATAATATTATTTTAATAAAATGCAAACTTTAATTGTTTCAAAACCCACTGCACTAATAAAATCTCAATCATTTACTGAGTTAGGAAAATTAAGTCAGGATCACGACCCCGCAGTCACCCTGTATATTGCTTGCTAGGGTAACCCATCATTTTATCGAATTCCACTTCATCGACTGTATCATTTGATCGAATTTAATTTCATCGAACGCTATTTACTGCTGAAACCATGATGTTTTCAGGATATCCTAAACATTAATTATTTAGGTTAGGCTTGGTTATTCTAGTGACCACCAAAATAAAAACTCATGCGACGAGAAATTCCTTTCGATGAAATTAAAATTCGGCGTAAGTTCGTTGAAACATGTTTCAATAAAATAATACCTAGGTATCCGCTTGTTAGATCTAAATCAAACTAGTGTCTGAACCTACTTATATAAACCCCAAGGCAATAAGCCTATTGTACATAATGGCCCGTTTATCACATAACCGTTTATGTACTGAATGAGTGGCCATTGCGATGCCACGCACGACGGCTACTGAATGGGAAATGACCCCCGGGTGACTATATGCTTTGCATATAATAATGCTACGTGAATGACGATTACGAGCGTCAATTTTGTATTATTTAAACAATCATTATAATTATGGCGAATTTTTACATGTTTTTTTCGATCAAAACTTTTCTGTTTAGTTACATCCCAATGGCCAAGCGAACTAATTTATTACTTGTATCTCGCTCGTCATATTTAATTTACCGATTATTTCAATCGATAGATCTTTTTCCTATTTAAGTTTAAAAAAATTTTTTTTATTGAAAGATCCCCTTTTTTTTTTGAGTTAAATGGCTTGTATCATCATGTTGTAAACTGTTTTTATTTCATCCTCTAACCTCGTAAGGCCCAGTGTGCAGTACGATGTACATAATCAAGACAATTTAATTTGAACTGTGTTCCAATGGGAATAGGTTTATTTTCCTATATTCATGTACTGAAAATGGCATTATCGAACAAACGTAATTGAACTTTATTGCCTTGACGGTAGATTCAAAGTCCCACTCACAAAAAACTACCTGTTTTTAGTATGGTGGGCCTTACGAGGCTAAACAAGATAATTATCTCTGGCGGACTGTTAGTTTTATTACACAATAAAAATACCATCCTTCAAACAATACACTACATTAAAAAATTCGGTGTCCACTCATTAACCATAAAAAGGACTAAAACAATACTTCTACGTACAGTCAACAGCATAAATAAGTGATCATTTATGTACCTTGTCGCTTTCAATCGTTTCACAATTTTGTATGACATTTCAAACACGACGTTAAAGTGGCAAGGTACATAAATGATCACTTATTTATGCTGTTGACTGTACAGTTTTTGCACATCGCGAACCGTTTTCATCGCTTAACACTGTACTTAATGATTTTAATGCATATTTGAAACAAAATTACCTCTTTCAAATGTCTCAAATAAACAATCACAATGCCACAGACTCATCTGCATATTTACGGACGCCTCCTAGCAATGCCGGTCGTCATATCCCAAAAGGCCTTATAAACAATTACATCCATAAAGAAATTCCAACCCTATTATTTTATACTAAGCTTGCAAGTGCTATAACAGAGTTAAAGGAGATATAGTTTTTAGATTAAAATGGCAGATGTGGCGCCTTAATGATTACCCTTCATTGTTACTGCGATTTGAATATTGTAAAGACTAAATTGCCATGCATATAGAGTGGAGCCACTGAATAATTTTCAAGGGATCATTGTTATTTAGTGCAGAGGATAATAGGGCTTGTGATGCCATCGGGTTATCAGTAACGTTATACAAAGTGATTTATTTTTATAATCTATGTTGGAGAGGGTTTAAAACCATTTAAGATACCTATCAACTTTTGTGTTATTTAATTTGTTTTGCGAAAGGTCATTGAGCTGGATATATACATTCAGAATAAATTGGAATATAAATAATTTTACTGCCGAAATTGTCACGATACATGTCATCATCCGAATAATTTGGATCACTACTACTTATCAGTGTGGTCCCAGATAAGATGCATTGCGGGAACGTTATCGTAATCCAAAATTTAAAAAAATATATATTTTAGGGTATTTAATTTAGTTTTTAGAGTTTAATGGGTGGTGGGTGTTCATGCCTCTGAGTATACTTAACCATTAAATGAGATTAAAAAATATATAGAAAGAAAGAAAGAAAAAAGAAAAATAGGTACATTTATAAGACACACAGAAAGAAGTAAAAACAGAGAAATCAGTTCTTCGCGGCAGTGAATCGGACACTGGCTCAGCCTAATGCTGAGGTGCTAAACACCTGCAGCGCTGATTTTCAGCCAGCTCCGAGTGTGACAGACAGACGGTACGCTAAATGAATAAATGGTGTAATTAGAATATAAATATATAGATAATATTAAACAAATACTTATAGTTAGTGGCAAAATAAATACAAAAACTACATGCAAATACCTTACATAAACATATTTAAAGTAGAAATACCTACTTAGCCAGTATACAGCATCGAAAATTTAGCACAATTAACAAAAAACAAAAGAAAAATAAAGAAAACTAAGTAAATGATAATATACTAATATACAATACATAATGACAACACTTAAAATTGAGACCAAACCAACTTAGTTATGTGACAAGAGACAATAAAACTCCACCCCTCCAATTTTTCATTTAATTTCAAGTGAAAAGCAACAAGTCTTACCTCTAGTCCGAATCCAAAGTTCCTGGGGATCTGTGACCTTCATCCGACAGGTAAAGTCTCCGGGGAGTCAATTAGCGAACCGGTCCGAACCGGCACGGACCGGATCGAACTGGTATTAACCGGTAGACGGACACGACATTCTTTATTTTAAGACGATGTTCTTCGAATGAAAAATGAATTATTTTGTCGGTTTAAAAACGTGAAAAAAAAAACTATTACCTACACAAAAAAGACAATTTAAATAAAACAGCCATCAGACGGACATAATAATATTTAAGCAATTAACTATGCTGCCGATTTAAAATTTGTTGTTTTAAATAGTTTTACATTCTTCGTGTCATATAATAATAGGGTCTAAGGATTTTAAGTGGGGCTTTTAGTTCAAATAAGGAATCAAAAAGGCTGCATTTGTCAATTTCAAATCCCTTCCTGATCTCCTCAGCTTATAAACAGAAATACCCAAAATAATTACAGAAAAAACGTTGTTTTTATCTAGCTCAATTTTTAAGAGGCCATTTTAAACAGCAGCTCGATAAAAAAAACGCGTAATAAATACTAGAGTAGATAGAACCTAAGGAACTATTAGATGTGACTCACAATCATCCCGTTTTTTTTCTAGATAACTTCAAATACACAATTAAAAAGCTAATAAATATGAATGCAAAGCAATCACGCGAGAGATTAGTGTAACCCGAATTCACCCCTCCCCTTTCACCCCTTGATAGTCATTGTCAATGGACCGACGCGTGCCGAGCACGTGCTCGTTAGTTAGCCATTATTGTGCGTTTTGTGTCACTTTATTACAGAATTTCACGTAATTAAACTAATAAAGAGACGTGATGGCTGGGTTTAGTATTTCTATTTAACCCTTTAATTTAATTTAAAAATCGCAGCTACTAATTTGTGTTTTGAATTTTTTGAAGGGCTGTTATTCGATTTGTTAAATAACCTAAATTTAAAAATGTATTTAAGTAGTTTTATTTAGAAAAATACTCCTAAACAAACAAAGTTTCAATCCAAGCTAAAATACATAAACTGAGCTAGAAGTTCTTAAATTAGTTTACACATTGGAATTACTTTTTAAACTTCGGATATTGACAGTGATTGCGTGGAAGACATTATTACTTAACATAGTTAATAGTTTATTACGAGTTATTAAAAAGAATCCCCATGCCCATCAGTGGCGGGAGATAATTTACATAAAATACGCGAACTTATTGAGCCAAATATCTCGGGTATTTTTTATTTACCTCTTGAATGCCAGATTTGTATTATTATTGTATTATTATTGGCTAGATACCACTAAATTTACTAGGATGTTTTAGGTTAGATTGATTCAAAATAAGATCACTACGAGTATGACAAATGGTTATATACCTGGTACCCTGTTGCCACAAAGTTATGAGTAAATTCACGTGTTAACACATTACAGAATAGAAAATCCGGCATTCCATAAAAAATAAATCAATGATCTACCCAGATGTAACTACTCTTGATTATACAGGGTGTAATCGTTGTATCCAGGCGATTATTCCGTAAATATAACAGACATCAGAAAACTTTAAACTGATATCGAAAGTACGTTACCAACGAGTAAAATAACATCACTAAGTTTTTTTAAATAAAACCAGAAATATCCCAAATATTTACTCTGAGATTACTAAAAAAGACATACTCCGAGATTAGTCCATACAAATTCGGCGTTTAATTTAGGTAAAAGACCTTATTCCAGTTTGGTCGAATCCGCCCTAATTCGTTATTCGTCAATCGAATAAATTTTGCCCCTCTGCAGATAAAACTGTAAATTCGTAATTTACACGAATACTCTGAGATTTAAATTAAAAAAAACATGAATCATATGATAATGGTGAAATAACTAGGCCTTTTAAACTAAAGCCTCAACGAACGGCGTACTAAATGTATGGGAGGGTTTTAAGTTAATATTTGGGATATATCTGGTTTTATTAAAAAAAGTTAGTGATGTGATTTTACTCATGGGGTAACGTACTTTCGATACCAGTTTAAAGTTTTCTGATATCTGTTATATTTACGGAATAATCGCCTAGACACACTTAATCGATTACTCCGTAAATATAACAGATATCAGAAATCTTTAAACTGATATCGAAAGTACATTTCCCAATGAGTAAAATCACAACAAATATTAACTTAAACCCTCCCATCATACATTTAGTTCGCCGTTCGTTGAGAGACTTGAGAGGCTTTAGTTTAAGAAGCCTAGTCATTTCACCGTTATCATATGATTTATGAATTGTTTTATGTATTACAGTTTATTCGTGTAAATTATGAATCTAAAACAGTTTTATCTCCTATGGTAGGGAAATTACAGCCTCAAGGAACGTCGCACTAACAATATGAGTACTTATGGGAGCGCTTAAACTTAATATTTTTAATTTTAGTACTTTTGTTTAAAAAAAGTTATTCATGTGATTTTACTCACTGGATAACGTACTTTCGATATCAGTGTAGGTATGTTTTCTGATATCTGTTATATTTACCGAATAGTCGCCGGGCTACACTTAACGATTACACCCTGTATAACATCCTCTCGCCAACTTGACTATTATAAACTCTAGTGATATCGAAAACATCGACAACTTTAAAATCTATCTATACATCCAATTCGTCTATCCCATAGTACGCTCCGTTGACGACATCCATCGTGGTACCATTATGGCTGGGCATGCTGACGGAGAAGAAGAAAGGACGATCGGCGACAAACTGGGGAAGGTTGTCATCGTTCGTAGGAGCCATGCGGCCTATCCTGCCTGCCTCCATTATGTCACCTGTAATGAGTAAATAAATATCAAGGGATTATGGCACATAAATTCTGCCCTCCTAAGCAAAAATGCAATAACTAAATTCAATAGCCAAAGCAGATTCAACTCTCTTCTGTTTGTAACTAGGTTGCAATTTCTACAGATGTTTTGTTTGAGATAACGCCATTATGCTTAGTAGGGCAGAATTGTCCTGAGGGGCTATTCCTAACGCACTCGCAATCGCAATCGTTTTCAATTTGAAAGTCGAAGGCGAGTCTGCATACAAAATGAAAACAACTGTTCCGCTTTGAAGTCCATTGCGATTGCGAGGGCGTTAGACAATAGCGACGCTGGTCCCAAATTAAGCTTTTGGATTGTGCTGTCGAGTAAAAATATATGTACATATTATTTTTGTATTACATACATACATAATCTCACGCCTTCGTTCCCAGAGTGGGGTAGGCAAAGCTACAGAATCACAAACATCTCTAAAAACTTGTTGATAATTCTATAACCACAATTTGCACAATTAGGCTAAGATGTTTACCAGCGTATTAGTGACAGGTTGCAAGCCCATCGCCTAACAGTACTACAAGCCTTTATTCCCTTAGTCGTCTCTTACGACATCCACGGGAAGACATGGAGTGGCACTATTCTAACTCGGCAACCACACGAGGCATTAAAATTATTTTTGTATTATTTATTTAAAAATATTTATTTTAAAGATTTCAATGTAATTTCGTATTTTATGACATGCAATGTCATTTATATTGTAATATTACATTGATGAATAAATAAACTAAACTAAACTAAACATAAATGTAGTTAGCGAGGTCCCGGTGCTACCTGCTTTTTAAGGAAATCTTAAAAAGGTTGATGGAAACTATTGGAGACCACAGAGCTGGCAGCTTCCTCGAGCAACGAATGAGCATGTTGCAATGCTCATTGTGTCAAAGTGATCATTTAACCATTAGCTGGTAATTTTAATTTGGTCGTGTTACTTTCACGTTATCAGATTCTCTCTTATTTCAAACATAATCCTACGTTTTTATGGCGCAAAATCTAGCAATCACTTTTATTTTACTTTGACTTTTCCACTATATTGCATTTGTGTTGTTTTCGACTCGGCCACCATTTTTGAAAAAATATAATAGTTATCATAACCTTTACAGTACGGCCAAGTTAAAAACAAATAAGATAGCAATTATGTGTAAAAACAATGTAGAATGATTGATTGATTGATTGTCGTAGAGTAAAGCAAACATCAAAAGCAACCGTACTGTCAATCAAGAACAATGAAACCCACGTGCACACCTGCACACGCACTTACATAAACTTGTGAACTGTAATCTTCTGCTCTTAATATCCTAACTAATTGTATAAACTGTGGTAATCTATAAATCAACCTAGGATAAAATCTATGTTCTAATCAAAAAATTAAATTAAATAGGGCTGGTTGATTTCCTAAATAAATAAATAATAATTGGACGTATTGTAAAATTTAAGAACTCACTATTACTACACCGATCACAACAGACAGTAGCCAACTTTGTAAATATCCAAAATTCCACGCACGGCTCCTGAAATTCTCAAAGACTACGAATTCAAGTTTCCCCCACTTTTGTTTAAAACTACACTCACCGCCCGAGCCGTGTCTGTAACTTCCCATTTCGTCAATATCTAGGAAAACTTTTTGTTTCGCTTTACTGACGTACATGTTGTACGGTGTTTTTTTGTTCAAAATTCCGTTTAGGCCGTTGTTTGTGTTCGAGAGGGTTAAATTGAGACCGACCTGAAAAACCAAAGTATAAAATACAATACAAATATTAGTTATTTCTTGAACACCACATTCAATGTAAAAAAATACCTTACAAAGAAGAGAAAGAGAAGTAAAAGAAAAACAAATACAGGGTGGGATAAATTAACGCCACATGGACGGAATCTACCTTAAATATTGGAAATAGCAAATTCTTTTATTATTGAAAAAAAAAATGCGTTTATGGATTTTTGATTTTTTTTCTGCCTGTAACGGGAATCGAACTGCGGTCGAATATGACAAAACAATAGAGTCGTGTTTTATGATACAAATCAAAAGGATCATTGATAGTGATCATGTATATCTATTACACATACACCTTTAAACTAAAAAATACCGTATAAAGAACACGACTTTATTGTTTTATCATATTCGACCAGGTTGATTCCCGGTTAAGGCAGACGAATCTTCAAAAATCCATTGAGGGTTTTTTTTTCAAAATGAAAAGTTAGTCTCCTTTGCGTAGAATTTGCTATTTCCAATATTTAAGGTAGATGCCGTTCATGTGCCGTTCGTTTTCCACCCTGTATAAATATCAACACACAGAACACTCAGAATAATTTAACGATAGTAAGTCGTTCCTTACTGACGATTTTTATACACAAGGTTGAATAATAAAATTCAAACTGCAAAAACCTGACTGTATATTTTTATATTGTCTTAATAATATGTAAAAAAAAACTATTTCTCTCCCTCTCATGACCTTGATTAAAATATTATACCTCTGCACTATAGCCTTCCCTCCACCAACAAAGGAAAATCTAACGACACCACATAATGTTAAAATTTACAAGGCCGTTTAGACTGCACTCCTATTTTCTAGATGGTTCTAATGGCATTTATAAAGGTGATTTTTTTACGGCAAGGAGTGGGCACGCGAGCCCTCAGGTCACCTGATGGTAAGTGAGATCTAAGACCCATATACATTTGAAATCTCAAGAATACAATCTCAAAACTGCAATTCTAAGACTTCTAATGCGTTGCCAACCCTGAGGACTAAGACGGAATGCCTCTATGCTAGTACTTTCACCGGTTGTCTTATCCCCACACCACACAGCAATGCGAAAACTACTGCTTGGTGGTGGGTTATTGGATAAGAGGGTGGTAGCGATCCGGACGGACCCTGCACAAGGTCCTACCACCACTAAAGAATATATATTCATATAAATGGAATTTAGACTTTTCCAAGCCAACTCACCGATTTTAGATATTTTGTCCAATCGAAAGTCTTTTTTATCCTGAACTTTGGTAGAAAAACATTGACAGTTTGCCACTTCATTTTCTTTTTAATACTTTCCAAGGTGTCAGGTTTTTGTGATAGTATGCTTAAGAGATCTATTATATTCTTATCTGGGTCTGTGACTATGAACGTTGCGGTGATACCAAAGATAGCCACATGCATAGAGATTGCCTGAAATTTCAAGTAATTTTATTTTTTTTACACCGTAAAATCTTGTACATTTTTCATATGGCAAGCAAAGACATCAGACCTGATGGTAAGTGGGATCTGTGACCCAAAGATATTTACAATTTCAGAACTACAATCCCATGACTGCAATCCTGGGACTACAAATGCGTTGCCAAAAAAGGGTTAAGATTACATTTATAATAGAGTAACTGACTACTGATTATAACAGAGTGACGACTTAGAGTGCCAAGGCGAACGTTCCACGATCAGATCGAGGACGTATTAAGAAAGGGCCAGGTCAGGAGATCCTAAACCGACGACCGTGTCTGAAGAGACTTATGAGTGAGGAGGAAGCGAGGGAAGTTTGTCTGGATCGTAGCATGTGGAAGGAAGATGGTCTTTGCCTACCCCTACGGGAAAGAGGCGTGATTTTATGTATGTACTTAACTGACTTATGACGTCACAAGATTGTATCGTCAAAATAATCATACTACAGCTTATAATTGGATGATAATCGAACACAAAATACAAGTCTTGATATATTGGACATTATGGGGGTTTTCATTTCATGGTCATTATACAATCTAATTTATGTAATCCACATCCTGATAACATGGGTCTTTATTTGATGGCAGTGTTGGAAAGTTCTGTTAAAAGTAACAAATTAAAAAAATCGGCCAAGTGCGAATCGGGCTGGCATACGAAGGGTTACGAATACGTTATATGGGGGACCTCTTTAATTTAAAATATTATTTGTTGTAACAGAGCGGTCATTGAACACATTCTGTAAAAAAATCAAGTGTCTAGCTATTATGATAAAAAGTCCTGTCATACACGGACGGACGGATGGTAATAGGGTCCCGTTGGCAATCTTTAGGTACGGAACCGTCAAAAAATATTCAATTTCTCACCGAAAACAACTCTTCGTCATCTGTCATATAATTGCACTGAAGGACCGAGTTCATCATTGGGATTTTCACTACTGTGTGGTTTAAAAGATGAAAAGTCTTCATACCTGTTTTTTTAATATCAAACCTTTGCTCCCATGTGGGCTGAAACAATACAAAACAATTTATTTTACACCAAACTAATACATTACAGAGAAACACTACAATTAAAAATGACACGGGTAAACAACAGGCGGTGTTATCGCTGATGACCTATTTCTTCCAGACAACCTTAGTAGGGATAATGTGTCAAATTATTTACAAAGTAGCTTTTTAAACAGGGTTTAAAATACTATAGTAAGTACTTACTTTAATTTGAATACCATTAACCAATAATATTGATGAATGTTCATTAATATCGTTTGTTTCTAAAACATTTCGTATACGCCTGTACGTCCTTGCATCAATCTGCAAAAAAAAAATTGAGAAATAAACCAAAAGTACTTATAATTTTTTAATGAAGACAAGATGAATGAAAATTAAAAAATAAACTTAACGGCTGTATCAAATTACGAGTTACCACTTTATCTGTCAGTTTTTCTGAAACTACCCACTTATCAATCCGTTGATGAGTTATTATGAGAAAGCGCGAAAACGGAGATAGGTTTTAGAAGAAACTAAATATTGCTGTCGCTTTGCGAGCGGTTGACGGCCGAATAGAGCAAAAGGGACAACTGCAGCATACTTATGTAAAATAGTCAAAATCAGGACTGCGTATTTTTGTAACAATAATTATTATTGTTTGTCATGTAGGTATATTATCTTACGGTTTATAATAAAAGTACGCAATTAAAAAAAATTATACTACGTTCTAAAGTGAGGAAAATCCGTGTAGATAATTTTTCACAACTATTTTCATTAAAATAATATAAGTAGTTAGTAATTTAAAATGTTGAAGAAAATTTTGCGTGAAATGTCAAATTGTCTTATATGTCACACCCACCTTATTTAGAACCCTACCATCATGACAGCGTCAAGTCACGAGAATGGAATACAGTCAATATTTTAATTCAAAATTTCCATAATTCTCGATATTTATTCAGTAAATTAGCCACATGGGGGCTTTTTTACGCGTCTGTAATTGAAGTGAATCTACTAGCGCTTCGGACAAGACCATCATTGCGGAGAAGAAGCGCCATATGATAATTGGCAAGAGTTAGTCAAGAGCAAACCCATTATCAATTGATAAAAAAATGGCTTTTTGCGATATAGAGATTGCGATCGTGCCCGGGTTTCGTGTAGACGAGTCGGGTATCCGTTTCCATGTTACACGGATACGTGCTTATAAACCGTTCTGATCGGGTTTTCGGGTACCCGTGTAGTTACGAGTATTACTCAGGTATGCGTGTTTATGCCCGCTCATGGATCAACGGATCTTAATTGCCCACAGATATTACCCGTCCTTGACGCATAGCGCTCAGCCGGGCCGTTGTTTATAAGAGCTATGAATGAATGATGTAGATGGTTGCAAATGTACAAGTGAATTCGCAATAGTGGCTCTTATTAACAACATCTCGTGTCTGCCTCAAACCATCAAATAAAACCTTGCGGACGGGTAATACCCACGGATAATTAAGGCCCGCCCTCACGGGTATCGGTTTCTGGACTTAAACACGGGTTTTCCACGAATCCGTGTAGTTCGGACACTTAATACCGCCAGGGCTAAAACACGGGTACCCGTGCGGGCGTGCAACACGTGTATCAGGAGCGCTAGTTCAATAATATCTTAACAATTAAAGTCATTGGCAGTACATACCTCGTTATTAACAAAAGAAACTGCACCCTGCTTGAACTGGAAGCCGACTCTACCCACGCCGACTCCATACAATGCCGAGCTACCCAAAAACATCTTGTCAATGTCATCTGTATAGTTCACAAATATCTTGCTGAACAGGGTCATGTCTGTCTCCATTAGTCTAGAGATATCGCTGTAGATGTTGCTGAAGCATCTTATTGCCTGAAAGGCTTTATAATTACTAAAGGGCGGCTGACGGATGCAATATGGAGATGAAAGCATAAGATGGATGAAACTTTTATTATATTTCGGGATCTATTTAGGTATGAAAATATATGCAGTTTTAATATAAATTAGAAGATATTTTGTATGTTAAGAAAGTACCGGCCACTTGTAAATTGTCACCTCTTGAGACTATAATTTTTCCCTATATAAGTGGAAAGTGGATAGTGAACTATAAAAGGAATGGACTGAAAATACTAATATAGAAAAAGTGATTATTTCCTTCAACAATAAAATGTATTTTTTTGCAATTATGTTCTCTTTTAAATTAATTGTGGTCATATCCATATTAAGAATATAGTTCGACATTATTTTGACGTAATTTGCATCCGTCAGCCGCCCATTAAAAATTACCTGTCTTTTACAAGAAACATTCGGCGAACAAAGCCGTTATCGAATTGATGTAAGCTGCTGACCGGTCGCGTCGAGCGCTTAATTATGTCAATTTCATACGTTTTGAAACACACAATCCTCTGCCTACACCTCTTTCCCGTAGGTGTAGGCAGAGTTCACTTCCTTCCGCTTACTACGATCCAGACAAACGTTCCTCGCTTCCTCCTCACCCATAAGTCTCTTTAACCACGGTCGTCGGTTTAGGATCTCCTGACCTGGCCCTTTCTTAATACGTCCCCGATCTGATCGTGGAACGTTCGCCTTGGCTTTCCCCTTCCAACATTCGCATTTACTCTTGCCACATATGTCCATTCTCTCCGCATGACCAAACCATTTCAGCATTCTTTATTAATCCTTGTCACTACATCTTCTTTTAAACCACAAATTTCTCTTGTTTTGATAGTTTCCGAGAATCGTTTACGTCAGCTTTAAGTATGTTATCTACGGCCCCGGTGAAGACTTGACTTTATTGACTTTATTAACAAAGTATTCTTAACAGAACACAATAAAAAAATGAGATTTAAGAAAAAAAACAACTTAAAAGGATATTTTTTTGGTTTAATAGAGGCTCTATTCTACTCGGAAAACTTAATATTGTTCATCTTATCGCATTGTCAACGTTATGATAGCTCTTCACAGTAACGGCAGCTTAATTAAAAATAATACGATAAGACCGCTCATGTTCACTTTGTCCAAATTCCCATCTGGTCCGAATTCACATCTCGGCCACACTCCCATGTCGTCCACATTCCCATTTCGTCCAAATTCCCATTTCGTTCACATTTCCATCTCGTCCACATTTCCATCTCATCCACATTCTTATCTAGTCCACATTCCCAATTCGTTCACATTCCCAACAACTAGTGAACAACCGAGTGTTCGAACTGATATCGAACAGCACTACAGTCCTAAGTTAGGTTGCAGACGAGTTAGGAATGAGGAATAGTTGGAAATGTGGACTAATTGGGGATGCGGAATGAAGACGAGTTGTGAATATGGACGAGACAGAAAGTGGACAATTTGGGATTGGTATGTGGACGAGTTGGGAATGTGGCCGAGATGAGAATGTGGACGAAATGGGAATATGGACAATGTGAACCTGAGCGATAAAACAAATAACAGTTCTTTATCTTTCTTATCTCCATCCTGTCTTGGTCAAAATACATGGTACTAGTTATAAAATTTTAGATTTACCTATAAAATGTCATAGAAAACAGAAAATCGACAAAATAGTCAAAGTGAACAAAAACGTACGTCATCGGGTATCTTTATTTCTAAAAAGGACAGCAGTTCTTTCTTGGTTTCTCCTGTAGCTACTACAGCTAACTTGCATAATGAGAGTCGAAATACAAATGGAGCTAATGCTAGACTTCTGCCCGGATTATCCTGTAAAATGTTCTGAAAAATAAATCAATAAGGTTTCTGAAAAACAGATAGACCTTTTATATCACATAGAGAACGCAAATGAGCATAAAGGTAATCTGAATGGTAAGTGGGATCTGAGACCCATTAGACATTTGGATTCTTAAGAATATAATCTTCGGACTGCTAATGCAGTGCCAACTAGAGTATTGAGATGGAATGCCCCTATGTTAGTAATTCCTCCGGTTGCCCTATCCCCACATCAGCACGCAACAATGCAAAAATACTGCTGCTTGGCGGTACCTAACTCAAAGTATGAAATGGTGGTAGTGATCCGAACGGACCCTGAGCTAGGTCTTACCGCTACTAACTACATACTACAAACTCAAATTCAAATTAAAAAAATATGAAAAAATCTAGGGGATATTCGGTTCTTTTTGTTATGTTTAGCTTAGTTTAGTGTGTGTGCTATTTGTGTGTAATCTGCTATGGTTTCACTGGACGGTTCAGACAACGATCATCATCATCATCATTATCATCATCATCATCATCATCATCATCATCATCATCATCATCATCATCATCATCATCATCATCGTCATCACCATGATCATCAACATCATCATCATCATCATCATCATCATCATCATCACCATCACCATCACTAGACAACGAGATAAATACTTATATCGATGCCATCATAACGCTGAGTTGGAACCATTTCGGGACAACAGTTCTTTTGTCTATGTTAGTATTTTGTTTCTTTGGTATGTCTCGTTGTCACGAATGTATGTTTTTTTCTTTTTTCTTTCTGTTTTACATCCACGTAAATATCGTCTATCGTGTCATAAATGCCTCAAGAAAATAACAACTTATCATTAAATAAGTTTGCAAAGGTTAGCAGCAAAGACTTTGTAATTTATAAAGACCCAAATAATTGTATCTAGAACCACACTCACCAATGATACGCCATTTAAAGTATGGTGCACAATAAATTCTCTCTCCCACGTCTCTAAACAGCAACCTGATCTTAGAGTTAGTAAATATACAACTGAAACTGAGCAAAACAAATCATTTATATAATTAATTTTAATAATAATAATATATACTCGTATATATCATGGACAGGACTATTGTCGCCAATAAGCCTGCTGATATCGTATTGACAGATCGATCTGAATGCCGGGCAGTGCTCGTCGATGTCACCATCCCGCATGACGAGAACCTCGTGAAGGCCGAGAAGGACAAGCTCAGCAAGTACCTTGACTTGGCTCACGAGGTGACCGCCGATACAGAGGGCAGTAAGTACTCCTCGACAAGGCACGCATTGTGAGGAGGTTCCTCTCTCTGAAGCCCTAACCACCGGTAGCTTTAGCCCTGCCCTGCTGCCGGCGGCACTCATAGGTTAGGTTTTTTAATGTTTATTTTTTGTATTATTAATAATTATTACATTTAATATTTATTACAATAAACCTAATTTACAGACAATTATTGGGCTAGCTATCCAGAGAGGTAATGCAGCCAGTGTCATGGGGACCATGCCGCGAGCGGACCTGCTAGAGGGGGTGTTCTTTTTATAGTGGTGATTATTATTTATAACTTTAATATTTGAGTAGGTTACTTTAGTTTTCATTTAAATACGTTTAGTTTTAATTTTTAATTGTATTAATATTGAATTCTGTACTTAGTTGGATGTAAATAAAGTATTTTCATTAAATAAATATCTGAATATTATATAAATAGTTTAACTAATCTTAGCAATATTAATATTGCCGGTTCTACGATACAGAGGAGATATTGCCATCTTCTGACTCCGTCATCAGAACAACACGAAAAAAACGGAACCCTTATAGGATCACTTTGTTGTCCGTCTGTTTGTCTGTCAAGATCCTTTATCTCGGGAATGCTTGGAATTATCGAGTTGAAATGAAAACAATAATATATTCAGGTCTTGAAGCTGTGAAAAAAATCTAATTTCTAAGCTAACGTAACCAAAAGAAGCGGCTGTTTGTGCCGCAAAAAACTAAGATATTTTCTTATACTACAGGTATAGGGCAAAATCTAAAAACTATAATTTTTAAATTAAATCACAAAAAATAGGGTCTTTGTGCAAGGAACTGTGGTCCAAATTTTAAATTGAGAATTTGTACGGAACCCTCGGTGGGCGAGTCCGTCTCGCATTTGTACGGTTTTTTGCATAGTGTCACTCTTAGATTTAACGTGCGATATATTATTTGCGTATTATTACCACACTAGAGGACGCCCGCGACTTCGTACGTTATCACGTAAAATTATCGTCCGTAAACCGGCTTTACAGACAATCGTAAGTTTTTTATGCTATTGGGTACTACATACAACGATTGCAGCTAAAATATATGTGTTAACTTTTTTCGATAATAGATTTTTAAACAATTTTATACATCACTAGAGGACGCCGGCGACTTCTTACGCGTAGAATTAGTTTCCCGCTACTCCCCCTATTTCTTCCTGTTGAGGGTCGATTTTCGGGAAATCCTTTCTTGGTGCTCAATTACACACTCATCTCACTCATCCCACTTACATCACTTAGTTTCTAGGTACAGTAGTTTCGGCTGTGCGTTGATATGTCAGTCAGTTAGGTTTGCCTTTTATATATATAGATTGCGTCCACTGTTAAAAACGTACGAATACTTATCATTTTAAAACGTGGCCAGACCAACAATGTTAAACTCGAAAAGCAAAGCGTAAAATTGATAAAGCATTGTTCTTACCGAGGCTAACTGAAACCATTTCCTCGTTCGAATGCCAAATGATGTTTTGTAAGAGCTGTAAAATGCTTTTATTGTGGAGCAAAACAAATGTAACATCGATAAGGATCCCGCATAGCGCTCTTAAATCGATGTAACTTTGTATGAAATTATGTAAAATGTTAGGAATACTAGTGGCTTTGTGAAATTCGATTGTGATATCAAGAGATTTTATATTATTATTTAGGGTTCGTCCGAAAATCGATATTGTAACCTTATATACTAGGTACTGTTATGTTTATTCCAAATTGACATTAAATTTCTTTACAATACATTTTTAAAAATTGTTTAAAACTAGCTTTTTCTCGTAGCTCCGTCTGCTTAGAAGTAATTTATCGCTGCTCCCTCGAGAACCGTCATTTTTTTCCTGGATAAAAGTATCCTATGTCCTATTCCAGGACTTAACCTATATGTGTGCAAAGTTTCATCCCGATCCGTTCAGTGGTTGAAGCGTGAATGAGTAACAAACATACAAACATCCAAACTTTCATTTATAATATTAAATAAAGTAAGACAGCACAAAACTATACTAATTTTAGTTAACTAAAGGTAGTTCCGTTCACAACGCTTTTTACTTCAACATCTTTAATAATTATTATAGAACTGTTATAACCATGGCAACGCTCATTATAGAATTGTTTTCACGTTACAGTTACGCTATAGGTGGTATTCTGATACCGTAAAAAATATCTATATTAGCGGTTTAAAGTATGCAAGTAGAGAAACATTTTATATCACTACCATTTCCAACTACTATCCAAAATGCAATTGAAACTTACTTACGAATAAACTCGCTTGAGCCGCAACTGAGATTCTGCATTGCCACTGATCACCAAAGGATAGATAAGATAAGGTAAGAAAAGCCAGTGGGAGTGTAAAGAAGATAATGTAACCGAGATCGTCGGAAAGGCTTTGACGGGAATCAAATAAGTCGCAGAGAGAGAATAGTAATAAAATTGAACGGCGCCTGCCCAGATGTAGCTGCGGATTTATCGCTTGGGAAAGGAAGGGGTGCACAGGGTAAATGGTCTTTATTTGGGTTCTGTTCTACTTAGAAAAGTCATATTGCTTTTGATTTGTTATCGTTTTGTTAACTAGGTTGCCTTTACTGTCAAGGAAATAGAAGCTAAGGTAAGGTAAGGTAATGTAAGGTAAGGTTGACATTATAGTGAAGATAACATGTCGAAAGCAATATGTTTTTAACAAGTAAAATAGACTAGAGCCTTTGACTGTATTTCTGAATTTCTCTTCTAAAGGTTAAAGCTTAACAAACGTTATTTGATACAAAAACGATTTAAAAGGTAATTCATTTTCTCAAACATGCAATTAAATATTGATGTTATGTTCCTTATAATAGGCTGCGAAGTATGAAGTTTGCAGGTGCGGCTAGGACAAGAGGTCGTTAATGGAATTTAATACAAATCGTGCAGGCTTAGGCCGGCAACGTCCTCTTTTTTAATTTCCATTCCACATAAATTTGTGGCACAGGGATTATGACATTCTGCCACTATGCGTATTAAAAAAATAAAACTTTGATTTTTTTGTTGTTTATTTCATTGCATGTTTGAAAAAACCACTATACATGTCATACCTCGCCGGGAAATATGGGATTGCCCGCCTCAGACCTATCCGGCCTCGCTTTGCTCGGCTGTCTATATGTCTTCGGCCGGCAATCCCTTTTGTCCCGGCCTCTGTAGTAATATACTATTTCTTTATAAAATGTCTGTAAAAAATATCATTTACTAAGTGAAAAAGCCCCTATTTTGTAAATCGAGATGGCCTTACAAAAAAAAACACATATTCTACAGAAGAGCTTAGAATAATAACACAAAGAATGATAATTTCATTCAACTGTTGCGGCAAACTTGAAGCCTACAATGGACGCATGTTGGCGCAATATTTTTGTACCATCGACGACATTGGTATTTTTATAGACAAATTAAGATATATAACTTCTGCCAAATGTTGTATACAAAATGAAAATTAAAGGGCATTCGGTAAATTTGTTTGAAGAATATTGTCTTTTTTTTTCAGCGGCCACGGATGATTTTTACATAGTTATTTAGAAGACCTCTAATTACACATAGATATATATATATATATATTTTATGGCGTTAAATAATATCGGAGCGGAGATTTTAAAGATTTAAGTATTCAGTTTTTAGTACAAAAGTACGCCCAGGTATGAATATTTAAATATCTCGGCTCCGAGGCACTTATGAGTATTACATTACATAACAAAATATGTTTATTTTTAATAATTCTATCATAATTTACCACTTTTACGAATGGCAACCTTGAAAATGTATGCATTTTACAAATGACAACACTTTTACCCAAACCCCTTTTCAATTTACTTAAGATAAAAAGTTGGGATAAAAAGATAAAAAAAAGATAAAAGATGTTTATTCAGTAAGTAGGCCGCACGGGCACTTTTACACGTCAAAAATCTACCAGCGCTTCGCACGAGACCACTGCTGAGAAGAAACGCCGCAAGAAACTCAACAGTCAGTCGTTTTTTTTTTAAATTACTTATACAATTATAGAACTTAACCTAGCATTATATAAAACAATGAATTTAACATTAAAATATATATATCATGCGTAGTTGAGCAGGAAAATGTGTCAAAACTCAGTATGTTCAGATGAACTCTTAAATAGTAATAATAATAATTATATATATATAATTATTATTATTACTATTTAAGAGTTCATCTGAACATACTGAGTTTTGACACATTTTCCATATCGACAGTGGAAAGGTAAAAATGCTTAAGCGCCATATTGGAAACTTTACAGAAATGAGGTTTAAAGTTTTTTTTTTGAGACAAAAAAATCATATCTCAAAAAGTTTTACGACTATTTCCACGAAAATCAAAATTTATAAGTTAGAATGTGCCAGCTATTTAATTATGAAACAAGTTCTGACCTAGTCCTTCTAGTTACAGAGATAGATGTCGCTTAAGCAATAATTGTGTAGCAAGTTCCAAAAATGTCAGTCAGGTAAAAAATGCTTAAATCGCAACTAACTATAAACCAAAATAACTAACGGTACATATTTTTTATGTCTAGAAAATACAAAATTTACTTATATTACTTCATCTTTCTAGAAACTGGTAAAGTAAAAAATCTAACGAATGATAATAACTGTTATCTTGGATGGTGAATTTACTTAAAGTCACTAATTATTTATTATTTATAAATTATATATCACTTAACTGCCTAATTTTACTCATTATTCAAATATAAAATGGTTTAAAGCAAGCATTTTTGTTTCTCACGGACTACTAAAAGCTTAAATTCTAACTAATACATTAATACTTAGTGACTTTGACGTCATTTAAGAAAGAGAAGTACCAAAATGTCTTTTAACGGGTACGTATCATAATATATAAAGTTTAATAATAATGGGATACATAATGGTTCATAATATAAAATGGTGTTTTATCTGAAATCGTAAACTTTTCGGGATTGTTATAACATAAACCTAACCTAACATAATGGGTTCTATACAATGACATTTTAAAGAATCCTTTAAAGTTTATAGCTGCATAAATAAAACCATTATTATTGGTAGAAGTTTTAGATACTTGCAAAATTTTAGTGAGAAAGAATAGTTGATTGACCCAGATACGTGTCGAATTTTTGGAGTCGGTTGAAAAATAACCTTTTCATTTTTTTTGCAGATTGCAATTAAAACATCATCAAAAATCGATTGAATCGATAGAATTCGTTCTGCTAACTATAACAATAATTATTAACAGTTCACTAGGTATCTAAGTTATACCAGCCTGAATTACCAGTCTACCTGGAACCATTCAAAATAGGATCTAACATATTTGCTATAAATTCAAATGACATAGAATTATATTCTAAATAGTCATATGTTTTTAAATCACTTGCTATAATTTTGATTACAAAAGCCATGTTCTAAAACTTTTAGAAATTATAATTTTAATATGTCTAATATTCATAATACAATACAATTACAACTTTTATCATTATTTTTTATAATATTCACAATGTTTAATCGTTTAAACCAAAAACTCAAACAAATGCCAATTTTCACACTATAATGAATACGGTTAAAAGTGATAATATGAAACCTCACTCATATATTTATTATTTTCTTTATATATTTGTGTTTGACGAGGCCCTTTTGGCTTTCGGCTCCTATTTCGTGCTCTGAAGAATAAAATAATATTAAAAAACCTACCTACCTCACAATTTTTTTTGGTAAGGTTCATTTTTCATGGCGAGCATTGCCCTCCTATTTCCGTTTCAATGCGGGGATTGCCCTCCGCCTTCCACAACCACTCGCTATGTTGGTTCCATTATAGCAAGTAAAAATTCCAGATTTGAATGTAAAAAAGGTACTAAATAAATCTTATGGCTGATGATTAGTAGACGAAATGACTTTGATATAAAATTTATGCTAAGCGAAGATTTTAGAAATTAACTTTTATAACATTTGAATTTACAGCAAATTAATTAAGAGGAAATGTAATTGTAGTGTTTGATTTTATAGCAAATACGTTCACAAAAAAGTTGATTTTATACCCACTAGCCAACATTCTACTTGTATTTACTTCGAAAGATAGGAACTGAATTCCGTTTTTTTAATTTAACATAATAAAATTTAAAAATTACATACGTGGGTATGTACTGGATGGAAAACTTTGCAAGGCGTACATGGAGCGGAAGCCAACATGCAGAGGCCCTTTAGTCAACATTAATTTAGTAAAGTGATGGGACAGTAACTGGCATTTGTCCCTGAGTTCACACTATAGATGTATGCTCCCACGGGCAGACACCGGTTAGTGTAAGACTAAATGAGATGGACCGGTGAACTAGGCTATTGATAAACCTATGACGCCAATGCTAGTTACTTTGGTTGAAATGACAGACAGTGACTCGCCAAGTCAATGGAATGGGTCTCCTAAAATAGCCTTAATACGTAGTACCAGACAGGCAATAGTTCCAGAGGGGTTGATAAGGTCGAAAAGGTGCATCTGGACTTTAAACGAGGATAAGTTGCCCACTCACCACTTATGCAACATCCGCCCTTCGAGCATATATAGCTCTTGCGACTCCAATCTGACCGGCTAATAAAAGATAGCCAGAGGTGAGAGTCTATTCCTCGTCATCGTACACTCCAGCGGGCCGGTGAAGGCAAGCGTGAGGTGAGGAACAGGACCTTCCCTCGGAACCAAAAGCTCGCTACTAGCTGCTGCTGTAGCGTGACGTATTATTATTATCACACAAGATGCTTGACATCGCAAAGTTCACAAGATATGCACTTACTTATTATATACATCATCACTGTCGCGCTCGTCGTCACCATGGACTGAGTGTCCCGATTCAACAGGTTTTATGCGATAAACGGGAGCTTACACTCGAGCGAAGTTTGTATTCTCTTAAATGTTTTTCGAGTTTTTTCTTACTAGTAATGAACACCCATATTTTTATAAGAAACTGAATCCGAAATAAGACTTAAGCAGTGTAAAAGTCTAAAATGAAATATGTCTACTTTCACTAAATCAAAGTAAATAGTTTTATTTTTATTTTATACTCTACTAACATCCTAATTCTACAGATTGAGATGACCTAGATTGTGCTTAAACACATTTTTCTTTAAAAACGTGGAATAGCATTTTTGCTTAAGCGCCAAATAGTAAATTATTGCATGAAGATAAAAATTCTAATACGAAAAAAAATTATGTATCACAATAATTTGAAATTGCTAACAGTAATAACTCGACTAAAGATAAGAATAAAAAAAATCTAATACGTTTGCATCCCAAAATTTTCCCTAAGGTTAAATGACTAACATGCTTCAACACGAAAAACATCAAAATAAACGTCGCTTTAGTTGTCACGTTCTCAAAAAAACGTGAAAAATTAGCCTGCTTAAGCGCCAAAAAAGTGCTCCGATCGACGTGGGTCCTAGACAGATCGACGCAGAAAAAAAAAAGAAATTAAACTGTATTTATAACTCATTTTCGGCCAAAGTGGCGCTTAAGCATTTTTACCTTTCCACTGTCGATATATATATATATATATATATACTTACCCATGACGGTGCAAAACAACCACATAGTTTTGATACATTCTCCTACAGAAACCGTGTCCCCTAGACAATAATTATACCTACAATGTTTAGATATTTTCCTGACTAAGCTATTACTAAGTTATTTAGGTGTTTAATTTAGGCCAAGCATTTTTATCTGTTAGATAGTCCTCGACCCTATAATAAGCTTTCAGGATATCAAACGAGTCGCGTTATTGTTTCTCCTAATACACCTCCGCCTTGTTCAGTCGTCTCCGCTCGCTTACACATTCTCCGAGCTGCATCCAATATGTTTCCTGGAATATTGTCCTTAACAGCTCCATTATAGCTCGATAGATTGCCGGGACCCACCGTTTTCATCTTCTCCCGATGAATATTTTGTTTGCACTTACGTCACATTACTATATTTTTTTACGGTATACGGTGATGCAAAATGAGATGTCTGGTGCTTTTGGTGGTGTTATTGTGAAAATGATTGTTCGAAAAAGGTTGTTTTTTCGTTCAAGTAAGTAAAGTTTTTATTGCAAGATAAAGAATAGAATTGGTTTGAAAAGATTTACAAATATAAAGATGATATCAAGAGAATAATAATAATGAACGAGACATTTTCTTGCGTGTCAGTTTTCAAATTTAATAACTATATGAAAAGCAAGCTTTAAAAACCCGACTGCATTTTTATACTGTCGTCGATATACCTACATAAGATAATAATTGTCATTTTGCCATTGTTTTTATTTCAATTTTAACAGTTTAGGTATCCTTTGTCACCCGGGATGACGTAAGGATTCTAACGATACCTCACACATCTAAATCGGTCAAGGGATTTAGAAGTTATAGTGAAATAAAGAAACTCACATACCTGCATACATACATACATACAAACATGAATCCTGAAAACATTACACTCCTTTTTTGGGGCAGTCGTGTAAAAAGTGCAGCGAAATGGTATGGGCACTGGGCACTCTGGGTAGTGATGGTAAAGTAGACCCCTTTACTTTCAAATTGGATTGTCGAAAAAGAAGTGTAAATGTGTTAGTTAGCATGTCATTTTTTTTACGTCACCTGATGGTAAGTGGTCACCGCGACCCATAAGCACCCCGCAACATCAGAGGAATCGCAAGCGAGCTGCCGGCGTTTAACAAAAGGGTGTAGGCTCTTTAAAAGTGATCAATATAATTAAAAAACTAGGGCGTTTAAGCGCTTATACCTAGCCCTTCCTAAGAAGAGACGAGTTAGCTTATCGGTAGATTCTGAACTATACTAAGAAATCAATATAAAATCGACATGAGGCGACAACATACGATCACCTGTAGAGTGGTGTATTTTATTTGAAAATCCTAATCTGTATTAATAGCCACTGGTCAATTTAGGCAGTACCTAGACCCCAGTAAATAAATAATAAAATAACAGAAAAGTTAATAAACTTATATACTTATTTTATACCAAAGCAAAGTTGAACAAATTAACCTTGAACTTCCGTTCTCCTCACTTGAGCGTTATCCGCCATTTTTGCACACACAATCCAAAATGGCGACTCGGCCGCGGCACACGTCTCCGCCAACAACATTAGAATAATTGATTAACTAAACGCAAAGAGAAATAATCGCGATTCAGCGTTTCAGCAACTAAGGCTGGCTGCACTAGTGCCTTCCTGTTTCAAATACTAAGCTGAGTAAAGTTAGTTCATTGTTTTATTTATTTAAGGAGCTTTGTTATAAAAACGACCGTTTCGCTTTATTACAAAAAATATTTTAATATCTTAAACATTGAATATTGAAAATTAATTTGTATGGGATTGCAGGGTGACTAATGATGGATACTTTTAGCTGACAGGAACAGTAATGGACACTCTTTAATTTAAATTTCATACGGTCCTAAATTGATGAAACGAACGAAACAAATGAATAACCCTTATCTTCTGTTAAATAAGAATCAATGTCCATCATTGGTTCTTGTTCATTACTGGTTTTGTCACCCAAAGTATTTATTTCTGAATTACCTACCTAGTAAATGTTTTTAAGATGATTATTTAAAGAAACTAAACAGGGACTAAAGGAAATTAGTTCGGGTAATTTGTTAAGGCGGAGTTAACAAATTACTCGAAGTAAAATTTCTTTTCGTCCCTGATTCGTTTTTTATTGGATGTATTTTTCTTAATTTTTTAATTATTATTATGAACACAACCCTAAGAGGATATATTTACTTTTTATATGATAGTTTGAATTTTGTTAGTATTTTTTTAACATTATAAAATTATTAACATCCATATCCATACTTTACTTAATATTATAATTGTGAAAGTGTGTATGTTTGTCTGTCTTTCACGCTTCAACCACTGAACGGATCAAGATGGAACATGGCACACATATTGTTTAGGTCCTGGAATAGGACAAAGAATAGTTTTTATCCCAGAAAATTGAACAGTTCCCGAGGGAGCAGTGATAAACGACTTCTACGCGGACGGGATTTGATGCAGCGAATATTTTCAAACAATATGTTTTTCCGAGTTTCTTCCAACATGATTATTTTTACTTTTTTTAAAAGAAAAAAAATACTTTTACTAACTACTAATTTAAAATCGAAATGCAAACTAAAAAAACTCTAATAAAGCTCGCGGCCACCTCTAAAGTAACATGGAAGAACAACCTGTTTGTTAAAGCAACGTTACATGTTAATGTTATTTGCTATTACATAATTTAAGCATATATTTTTACATTTATAAAAATATACAATATATTTAGGTTCAAAAATCCTAACCTAACCTAACCAGTAATCAAAACCAACAAATTTAAACATAACCTATAATCCTTTCGCGCTCAACTCTGCAGGCGCCCTAAACCTCCACCGTGCCAGGAAAAATGATTTATAAAAGCCAGCAGATCTCTCCCCTCACTCGCTCTTCCTACGTTTCCGATCTCCCCATCCTTATCTGTTCGAGTCCAATTTCACAGGCTGGTGACTGCTCCTGCAGGAGCGCTAGTCTACCTCTATATAAAAAAGGTCGTTTCTGGTATAAAAAGCCACTTAAAAATGAAACCTTATTTTATCTGTAGAAAGAGGAATTTTCAATTGCTGTTAAGTAGCAGATTGGTTCTTTTGTTTAAAGAGGGCAGTAGTAATGCCTCCATTGATTAAGAAGCCTGAATATTCATTCAATTATTATGCCGGCAAGGTTTTCTGATGAAATCTTCGTGTTAGTTTACGCTTGAGGTTTTTGGTTTTATCATTATGTTATGTTGCGGAAAAAGAGTCAAGTGTTTTGAAGGTTGTTAGGATTAAATAAGAACAAGTTTTGTGACCTAAAAAGATTAAAAAAATCAGAATCTAAGAATCAAAACATATTTAAAACCTGATTATACTGCAGCAAATAATTAATATGCACGACTGGAAAAAACCGTTCACGTCTGACTTAGCTTAATGTTTGATTTTTTTTTCTTTATGCCATTAAGAAGGCAAAAGCAAACAGGCCACCCCACAAGTAGAATATGTGACCCAATAGACATTTGCATTCTCAAGACCACTATTTTAAAACCGTATATGCGTTGCCAAATCTGAGAATTAAGATGAGGCGATTGTCTTATACCTACACCAGAATACAACAATGCGAACACTGCTGCTTGACGGTAGGTTAAAGGATAAGGCGGTAACGATCCTGACGGACCCTGCGCAAGGTCTTAACACTACTGAGACATTTAACACATTGTTAAAAAAACACGTTTTTTTAATCTTTTATCAATTTGTATTCATCGATACTGCGCACATAGTCACTTGACCCCATAACCTCAAAAACGGCATCAATTCAAAGCCCACTCCGAGTCCGCTCGCATCCATCTACAGCCTGACACTATCCGGATCGCCAGTCTTCTCAAATGAGCTGGTCAAGCGTGTGACCGAGCGTTGCGTTTGACCGAATTGGCTCTGGACCAACACATCAGTTATAGTACCTACATTGTTCAGTGTTATACTACTCAGGGTTACTAGACTAAAATATATAACTCGAAGTGACTACGATGTAGGTTTAAGTTAGGATATTTAGTTTGCAAAAATATTGACCATGTGGTACTGAATTATTTTCATAATATTGTCGAGCAAATATTGCATACTGTGTTTAGGGATATAAATATTTATACAAAAAAAAATATTTTGAAGAAGATAAATAAGTGAATTAAGCTGTTATTTTTATTCTTAGCAATACAAAATTCTTAAATTATTGTTAGGTATTTATTTAAAGGAAATGAATCTGAGAACAAATTTTTTCTAGGATTAGTTACGTTACCAATTAAATTTTAATTTCAGTTCGAGCGTCGATCCAAAAGCAAACTTATCAAATGTTCGTTTTTATAAACTTTGGATATATCATTTCACTGAATTTCACTACATCGAAAGCTATTTTCTGCGGGGAAAAACTATGAAATAAATTTCGATAAAATAAGGTAAAAAAATATGTACTTAAAATACGCCAGTTCAACTTACAAAGTCACGCCGCACGTATGGAGCTTATTTATAGTTTTTCATTTATAAATTAGCTAAGAAACTTAGTAAATTGTTATCATGCCTATTCATTTCTTCTTCCATACCAAATATACATAATCCGCAAATGACCATGACGCCCCAGAATAAAGCTATAAGCTTGACGATCCTGTCTTCCATATCTCTCCGCCGGGGCCAATCGCCGTCCCATCAATCCAACGCTTGATCACCTGCAAAAAGTAAAGGAAGATCAGCGATAACCCGCCCGGCTAATAAGTTTGCTCGCTCTTGCATGCCGGCCCGGAATTGGACCAATTCCCGTCTCTTTAAATTCCGGGAACGGATTTTTTTGGCGCCGTTTCGATTTGATGCTAAGCGAGGTTTGGGGGCGGATGGTGTTAGATGCGACTGTTGAACCAGATTGCTTACTTACTCAGTTTAAGACGTCTTTATTTATTTGATTAGTAAAACTTATAGCGGTTATATCACTTAAAACGATGGAAATTAGATAACAACTATTATTTGAAGATATATGATTAGACAAAGATGTTGCAATAAAAAACAAGTAACTAATAAACAGCTGATGCTTTTTTGTACTCAAAAAAGCAGCAACTACTCGTAATTACATATATTCTTCAAAGCCTTTGTTAACATCTGGACATCAGAGCCAACTGGTCGGATGTCCAATTTTTACCAAAATCACTTTTTTTTAGAATCTTACTCAACTTTTTGTCCTCTTTCAGGCCATCTAACCGTTATATCGCTATCTGTTTTGCTAACGAAGTTAGATTTACTAAAAAAGGTCGGATGTCCACAATACCTTAGAAGAAAAATAACGGATGTTTAAATATGACTTTTTGCTTCTAGTAATCTTCATGTATGGCTTTAAAAGTAGGTCTGATGTTCACATAAGACATATTGGTTTTATTTTTTTATTAGAACGGAGCGTCTGATGTTTATATCAGACCTTTTGGTTCCGGGAATCTCCACAATATCCACAACCAAAAGAGTAAGCGATAAATTTTAATGGGCGATGGAAAGAGACAGATAGCACACATACGCCCGACGATTGCCTAAACCTTACGTATGGCCGATCGCGGCCGGCCGGCGATTGACATGTATAATCCAGTTTGTGTCTAGACCGCGCATATGAAAATTCAGTGCAAATTAATTAATTAGTTAACAATTGCAAGTGCTTTTATTGTTAAAGTGGTACGACATGAATCCATATGTCATCAGGATATTCCAAGAGTTACGAAAGGCAGAAAATAAAAGAAATCAAGGTGTCTAAACTCAAATATTTCATTACCTACCTACAAGTTTTGTTTTGTGCATTCGTTTTTAAACAGGATTTTTAGAGTGAAGTATCAGTACCTGTATTGTTGTTTCAGATGATATTTTTCAACCAAACAAAAGACGACCTTCACTGTCAGTGCATGTTGATGATATTATAATTTCGAAAAGAAACACATTGGAAAAAGTTGAAAAATTTCATAAGTTGTCTTGTTGAACTCGTTAGCTTTAGTTTCTATTTCTACTACTTAATTACATAGTATTTACAAGCTTTAATACTTGGACTTGGTTAGTTAGGTAGTTTGGGATAAATCTTGCAAGTTAAATTTGACCCTTTTCCCGGTTTCCGATTGACCTGAAATTTACTATACTTGCATATCTTCGGGAACAATGCAATAATTGGTATGGTAACACGGAGCTGGTCTGATGGTGCAGTAAGAAGGTGGCTATAGGAACTAAGTCTTGGAATATCCTGTACGCACTTGCACTTGTTAACAAATGAATTAATTCGCACCGAATTTTCACATCCGCGGTCTAGACACAAATTGGTTTATACTTGTCAATCGCCGGCCGGCCGCGCTCGGTCAATCGTAAGGTTTAGACAATCGTCGAGCGTGGTATCCCTTCATTTTTCGTAATTTCATTTGCCATAATGATCACTGGCTATAATCTTCATAATGCCATAATACTCTAGTGTCATAATGTTCAACCTCCCTAATATCAGATACCATAATAACACTTTCCATAATATTTACTTTCTATAATGTTCATAATCTCTAATATTATATGCCATAACACTTCATTTGCCATAATTTCGGAAAAAGCAGACCCAGACTGTATCAGTGTGTTTCAGTGGGTATAATGAAGTACTGGTACAATCTGGATTACGTACTACTATTATAATAACTTACCTATTCTAACCTACCTACTGTAAGGAAGGCCAGACCCTTTTTTTATAGTACTACGCATAATACGCATTCTGAATGTTTTATGGCAAATAATTATTATGGCGTTTAAAATTTATAGCATACAATTTTATAACACTTGATAATAGGGAAAATGAAAAGTATGGCATACGTATCGGTATGGCACCTAACAATTATGTCAAGTGAAAATATACCAAATGATATGACTTATGGCATATAAATTTGTCATATGAAATTCGGGCAAATGAAATTATTGCATATGAAATTCGGTCAAACGATAGAGAACCGTCGGGCGTATGTTTGCTTTCTGTCTCTTTACATCGCCCATTAAAATTTATCGCTATCTCTTTGTGTTGTGGATATTTTGAAGATTCCCCGAACCAAAAGGTCTGATATAAACATCAGACCCTCCGTGCTAAGAAAAAAATAAAACCAATAAGTCTTATAGTGGAGATTCCCCGGACCAAAATGTCTGATGTTCACATAAGATTGAATATATTTCCATTTCATTTCGAGCCATATAGTCTGATTTAAACATACGTCCTATACTTATTGCGTGTTCACAAATTTTCTTAGAACAAAAATATCGGATGTTAATATCCGACCACAGCATAGCATAAGCCTTGTTAATTTTAGGTCGGATGTCACACCCTTTTGATAATCAAATTTGAATTGCAATGTTATTGATAGCGTGAGAAAGAACTTGTAAGTCAGAAAATACTTGCAATTACATGCTCCTTCTATATTAATTACTAGTTTTCTTTATTTTAATACTGTTAGTCGGTGTCAAACGTTTTAAAGTTACTTTTGCTTGTCCTGAAAAGTGTCAAAAATGCACATCCGACCAGTTGGCTCTGATGTCCAGACATTTTGTGTTGCAAAGTCTTGCAAGTCAATTTTGAACCACTTTCCGACATTGTAATGGGTTGCAATTTTTAATAAGTACCTAAACCCGATGACCAGCCATTAACAAAAGCGTGTCTCAAAAAGGTTTTTTTTGTTCATAAATTTAGTAATTGTTTATTGCTTAAGACAGGCAAACAGACAGACGGCCCAGCAGAACCACTTTTAATGTATTAGATTGAATATATTTATAAAAGTTAAGTTAGATCTAACTTTAAAATACATTATTTACATTTCCCAAGACGCACTTCCCTCTCACTTTGGCTACCTTTATTTTCAAAATAAACTTCTTTCACCTACACAAATTCAACCCGTGCAAACTCCATGGATCTACCTTAAGAATTAGAATAACATGACAAAGCCAGTCTACGTTATCGCTGTCCACTTCTGCCCGATTTGAATTTCAATACACTTCGGCTTTGCTCGGCGGCACGAGTTTTGCCGATTCTAATGTATGGTGATCTCTAAGGGCGTATGTAGTTGAATTTGGAAATGTTGGGAGGGACTAAGCCGAGGTGCAGGTAAGGTTTGTTAGTGGCTGTTTGTTGCAGATGTTGTATAATAATCAGAGCTCGGAATAGGTAGTGCCTATTTATCTAAACTTCGCGGGAGGACGTAACTAAAAGTGGTTAAAACCACCAAAAATAATTATTTCTTATTATTGAATGCGGGATTTCCCGGAATTGACTGTATTACTCTAAAGGCTTAATACATTTAGCTTTAATTATAAATCTTGCTATATTGCATATTATTTATTTATTTATCTTGAAATAACAATCATTCATAAAACAATATAATATAGATCAAATTGAATCAAAGGGAGCCTTAAATTTGATATTTTGTTGATTTAAATAGAATTGTAATATCATATAGAATGTATTCAACAAAAACAGATGTAGCCGACACTTCAGCTGTGTACTTACTACCTGCAGTTTGCGACCCTGATTTAGAAGTGAAGTTAAATGTATTAAGCCTTTAGAGTAATACAGTCAATCCCGGGAAATCCCGCATTCAATAATAAGAAATAATTATTTTTAGTGGTTTTAACCACTCTTAGTTACGTCCTCCCGCAAAGTTTAGGTAAATAGGCACTACCTATTCCGAGCTCTGATAATAATAAAGCCTGCGCAGAAATAAAGGTGAAGTAGAATAGGTGTTTAATAAAACATTATATACTTACAGCATCACGTAGGATCATAGTTACAACAATTCAAACCCAACGGCTGTTTGGATAATGTCGTCAATATGGTTATTCACGTTAGTTATAATGTTTAGGTACATATTTTATTTCACCAATTTCGTTTTTTTTTAAACTAGCCTGTGACACCCGCGACGCTAAGACGAATCCAACGACAGCTCGCTTGTCGAAATCAGGCCATCTGTCCGGCCTTCACAAGGGAACATAGAACCATACGTACATACATACAGGTTAAAAACATTAACCTCCTCCTTCAGCAGCATAATATCATATTGGATAGATAAACATGACATGATCTTGTTTAGAAAAAAAAACTTCAGAGACAAACTTACACAGAGCTTGGGACTACTATCTACGAATATGTGTATCGTTGTGGTACAAACCATGGGTACTAAACAACGATAAACATTTTCTATTATACAGAAAAATCTATTATATACAGTACTACAAATTCCATAACAGCCATCAGCTGGCTAATGCTAGTAATAGCATTCGCATCTCGTCAGTCGTGTTATAAAAAATCCCTTTACCAGGAATCGAACTCAGGACCGCTAACTTTGTAGAGTTAATTGCTACTAACCGTGATGACACATCGGCATCGTAAATAGTTTTATAAAATTATTAACATTCCTGAACATATATTAAGTTGCTACAATATTTCAAAACATTTTTATGTCACACTTGACAGATTCAAAACCTACCGTCAGTTTCCTGCCCATCAAAATGATTCCAGAAATAAAACCCTGTCCGCCTCAAGTCAGTCCGTTCCAAAACCTTAAACAATAAATCCATTGGCGTCCAAAGGGGCTTAGTTCCCCTTAGCCTGCCTCTTTGACAATTCCCTGCTCCTATCTTTTCGCTCGAGCAGCGACTTTATCTTCAACTCTATTGGCCCCGATGGAAAATGTATGGCGGGACTTAATGCTCGCCTCTGTATACGCTTATTTGTTTTTGCTAAGATATTTTATTTTGGGTTATTTATGGGGGGTTACGTCTAGATTGGATAGCTGGCGTTGTAAACTGATGGTTCTGGCCCGAGGGGTAAAAGGGATAGGCAAATAAATTTCACGTTGATTTTGATCGCTGGAACCTGTTGATTTAAAAAACTTGAATCAGACACAAAATAAAATTATGCAGTCATAATTATACAAACTTAGCAAAAAAAGGATTTTAAGGCAGTCATTACAAAAAAAACATACTCTCATCTACCGTGAAATACTCGTAAGTATTGGGATAATTAAACCAATTTTGATAGATAGATAGTAAAATAGATAAATAAATAAATATCAGGGGACAATGTCACACCACTTTACCTAGTCTCCAAACTAAGCTCTAGGCTTGTACTATGAGTACAAGACAAGGATAAACTTATTTACGCAGAGAAATACATACTTAAATACATAGAAAATATCCAAGACGTAGGAACAAAATATTCGCGCTCATCACACAAATACTTACCGGGATTTGAACCCGGGCCGCTAGTTTTAAAACTTAAAATAACCAATCCGAAGACAATATCGCTTGTCGTTATTAGTCATTTAGGCTGATTTTCCAATCCTCCGTCAAACTTCATCTTCTATTTGTTAATCAACCCTAAAACATTAATAAATACGAGTATGATTATCAACATACTAAATCAAAGAAATAAAACACCAACATTCATCCCTTTATGCATCTAGTTCAAAGAGTCCAAAAGTAAAAAAAGTGCAATTAATATAATCGACGAAACAGTTCGACGTGCAGGGTAATGACAGGTCCTTGCACTGAATAGTCCGTCCCCTGCCGTCAATAGAATGACCAGGGGAATGAGAACTAATGGTAATGAGGGTTTGATTTACAAAATGGTTCTTTAGTTGCCCTGTAGCGAGGGGGATACGTGAGCTTTATTACATACTATTAAAGGCTATTTCGGAATGTGCTTGAGTTCTAAAGGCTGTGATTTACTGACAGGTGATTGGTAGGCTATTATGGTATTGGTTTTTTGTGGTGAAACTGCTTTTAAAGAGTGTGCTTTTAGCAATATTTTGTGTATGTAAACTGAATCTATAAAGAAGAAAGTTATTTATTATTTTGATAAATAAAGAACAATAAGTATAATGTAAAAAATTGGGATTCATTTCCGCTATTCAAGTTAAATGATACGGACGTATCAAACTATTAAGGAGAGTTATTTCCCGGTCATAAAATACTATGTCGAAGTAACGAAGACTCTTTGAACTAGATGGTAGGACATCTGACTTACGCTGCTTGTTCCTATTAATCGATGGCTATTACGAGTACACTTGTTTTTTATTGCTCCTATGTAACACTAACATAGGTTGTATGCTCGCCTGTAACTAAAATAAAATGGGTTACTTTAGTATTTTTTTTAGAGTTATATGGATGAATTAATTAGTGGATGAAATATTTATTGATGCTGGGAAGGATGATTAAAATCTTTTAGTTATTTTTCTTTGAATTAAGTACAAGAATTATTGTTTAAAGTTGCACAAAGCACATGGCTGAGATACGCGTCATACTCGTGAACGGGTGCTGTCTGCGGGGTCCGGTCTGTTCACGCTGGCAAGGACCTGTTTTCCAGTTAGTTATTTTAATTATCGTTCCTGACGTAGAGACCTCGTCATGTTGTTCTCCTAGTCACTATTTTTAATTTAAGTAATTTAGCTTACATTTGTAATGATTTTATTTGTTTTAGTTTTAAAATAATTATTTATTACTCTATTACCTTGTAATGTTACTTTTAATTATTATTGTATTTTATGATTGGAAAAAATTACCTTCTGCTGGAGTTTCTTGCGGCGCTTCTTCTCCGCAATGATGGTCTTGCCCGAAGCGCTAGTAGATTCACTCCACGTTACCGACGTGTAAAAGAGCCCTCATGTGGCCAATTTACTGAATAAATATTTTGAATTTTGAATTTTGAATTTGACTGGGTATTAAATTCAGAAAAAAATACGAAACATTTTAATTTATTATTTCACACGGGTAAAACGGCATGAAAAATAGGGTGATTCAAAATTTCACGCATACCAACCAGGATCGAGTTGAGATATAATTTACAAAAATGTCACGCTACATCCGTCAGGGATATTATCTTTCTGATTAGCCACTTCCTCAATTTGATCATTATTCGTCGGTATGATATCTTACCTCATTTTACTTGAACCTTGTTCAAATTACGGTACGGTACGTTAGGTATACCAGAAAAGTTAAGTGATTTGTATCTTTTAAATACATACAATACACTAAAATTTGTATTAATAATTTGATTTGAATACGAGAGCCATTTAAATAATTCCAAACTTGTCAAGATACGCAAACTATTAAAGAACTATTTTACATAAATAATCTTTAGACAATAATATATTATGCTGTTCTCACGAATATTAGATAAAGTAAATCTAAAAATAACACACACAAAACACACAATGAATAATCATAACAATCTTCAAATATAATGTTAGTGAATGAGATGTTTTTAGATGTTTTTTTAATAATTAGAGTACGTGTGTGTATATTTATTTTCTAAATCAATCTTCTCAATATCATACTGTGAACCAGACACATGTAAGAATTGAACATAGAACCGGCTTAAAAGGTAATCATACGCACAATTCCGGCTACAATCCGCTTGCTCCTGATTGGTCGAATGAAGCGAATTAATCATAGCGATTGGAAGGTTTTTCTTTCTTATTTAATAGGGTCCCAAAGGAAATAATGTACGAGAGTAAAAATCTTGCAGCGGGTAATGGTAATAAGTGATATTATTTAATACTATCATAATGTAACATTATTGAATAACTTAACGCGTTTAGTTTGACGAACTAAATGCGTTATACTTTTTATAGGGCTGATATAATCATCCGTACTTTACAATTAACCGGTTTACTTTATAAAATGAAATAAATTAATATTACTTACGTGATGGTTGCGTAATGCCAATTACGCAGAGTCGCGTACAATACTTTATCTACACACATATTATAAGTACTCTAAGATGGGTTCAGAAGCCGAAAGGCAAATGACCGGCATCACCTTCCCTGTGGTAGTAGGCGACAGCAATGACAGCTGTAACGTAATTTCGAAATTACGTTATCGAATATTGTAAGGTAATGAGATCCAAATTTGGAACATCTTCCAAAATTAACAGCTGTCATCGCTATCACCTACTAACACAAGTAATGCTGGTCATTGCCTACGGGTTTTGGACGCATAATAGAGGACTTATGATATGTGTGTAGATAAAATATATAATGTAATCGTCCGACCGCGGTGGAGTATCGTAAGGCGAGTGGCGGCCACGTCACATTTCACACATCATTTCAGACATTTCAAATTATCGCATCCTTAAAGCACCTGAAATTTCACAATGACATTAAATTTTATACAATGCAATTGATCATCAGATATTTTTAAAAATAAAGCGACTAAAAATCTATTTTGTTAGAGGATAAAGTCAACAGAGACTTATTCTAAATCCCTAAAACTAAATTCTAAGAAGCTCTTAAACATTTGAACAATTAAACATCATCGAAAAACAAACAATTAAACGCGAAACAGACACGATTTACATTTAAAACGGAATCCTGTGACAAGTAGAGAGTAAAAACGTCTCAAAGATAAACGAAAAAAGTACATTTCCATGTTAATTTACCGCTCTAGGGGATTATTCTTATAATTTGCTCATTCGACGCTCTATTCGACAGCCATCATAACTTGACCTGCCTTCCCATGAAAACTACACAGCTTTAGGTATCTATGCACTTAGCTGCTGCGTCAAAATGTACGATGATTGACCAATGTGGAAGGTACTCAAAGTTGTATATTTTTTACAGAAATACAGTTCAAGATATGTTTGTTATCGAGTGGGGAATTAATCGAGCGTTGAAAAGAATAACACCATAAGAAATGTTAATCCCGCCGCATTAAGGTATTAGGAGAAATTAAAAAAACTTCCCAAGTCTACGCATATTCCGATTCGGAACTCTGAACAATTTACATTATGAATAATAAGCATCCGAATATTACGTAAAAATGCTTTTAAAACTGTGTGAAATGTTTTGAAGTCTTTTTGTAAGTTTTTAAGAATCTTGCCATTTGTGTTTGGAAATGAAGAGAAAATGCCCTTTGATTTTAGCAAAGTAATAGAATCATTAGTAAATATAATATGTTTTTGAACTGTATTTTGATATTTTTGTATTCCAAATGTATTCCCCAAGTTCCTGGTGGTAGTTTAGCAGTCAGTGATTGTACTTTAACCTAAATGGAATGAAAATAAAAATCTTCATTCTGCAAGTAAATGATTTTCTCTTGACTACCTAGTTTTCCAAGAATACACTGTTGAGAAGAAGCACCGTTAGAATAACAAAATAGAAAATATAAATACTAACAAACATACAAACAATCACACTTCTTTCTTATAGGGGTAGACAGAGACCACTTCCTTCGAATTGCCACGATCCACACAGACTTCCCTCGCTTCCTCCACACTCATAAGTCTACACGTGCGTTGGTTTAGGATCTCCTGACCTGGCCCTTTCTTAACACGTCCCCGATCTGATCCTGGAACGTTTGCCTTGGCCTTCCACTTCCAACATTCCCATTTACTCTTGCCACTTAAAAATATAAAAAAAACATGAATAGTGGGATAAGTCATTGTTACAACTAGCAACTACTTACGCATATCTACACTTTAAAAAAAAGGTTGGCACTGGTTACAGGTGACGACAAGAAAAGGTAAGACCCAGAAGTTAATATTAATAATGGTGCTACGGGATTTTTAACTCATGGGAATCAAACCTATGATCTCTTCGAGTAAATAACTTAAAAAAAATGAAGGTAGGTAAGTAATTTTTAAATATTGGTCTAAGATCCGAATAGGAGACGAACTTCACCCAGCTGTTTATGCGATAAAAAGTATTTTATATCTAATTTAATACGGTAAGTAATATATAGCGAATAGGTTGACTGAATTTTTTTAGTCCAATTCTGATATATAATAAAATAAAAATGTTTTTTTTTTAATTGCTATTGCTTGTTTAATAGACCAGTTACAAACTAATCGAAAGTATGAAGCCTATAGAACATGCAAACGTTAGGTTTAGTGCAAATTATTAGTACCGACTTACCTACCTACCAACCCAATAGTTATGATGGGAAAAATAGTCAAACTAACGTTTGCATATTCTATAGACTTCATACTTTCGATTCATATGTAATTTGTCTATTAAACAAGCAATAGCAATTTAAAAAAAAGTTCGTTTTCAGTTTTTTTTTTAAATTATATAGGTACTGGACTGGAACTTTTCAGTCAACCTATTCGCCATATATTACTTACCATATTAAATTTGATATAAAATACTTTTTATCAAATAAACAGCTGGGTGAAGGTCGTCTCCTATTCGGATCTCCTACTAATAATACCTTCACAACCTTATTTTACAATTTTCATGTTTAAAGCTTCTCCCGTAATCGCGAATGGAAATCGTTATAAAAATATTTCATACGTGTCAACAGCATCTTGCCTCATTTTGCAAGGTAAAGGCACGCGTTACGGAATCTTTTGGCAATATTTATCACTAATTTGTTTTTGAACAAAGGTAACTTTGTTACATTGTTTTTATTTTTATATGTCGTTTAGAAAGCAAACTTTTTTTTTAATTCATATTTTTGTTTTGTTCACTAGGTATGTAATTTTATGCTTTAAATAGCTTCATCTCACCTCACTGATTCGAAAAAAAAAAAGGAAACTACATTTAAATAGGTTTTGACGGTTCTTGTAAAAAATAGTCAGTTACTTTTACCAATTTCTTTGAAGTTAGTAGAAAGGTTTTGTCAGTAGTAAAATCAAGCAATTAGTTTACAAACACAAACACATAATGACACTCGTAAGCACAAACGTTAATTATCACTATTGTCCCATTCAAAAAAGTGACAGCACGGTGAAATTTAAATTAAAGGAACATTTGTGCAACTTCTCAGATAATCCACTGTTGGGCACGGACTCACTCTGAGGCAGACTCGAAAAGGATAGTTTACACACCATTTAATAATCGATGCGACCATTAACAACAATTTTCTCATCATTACCATAAACTAAGTTTAATGTAAAAAATAATTGATGCCAACATTAGGGGCTTGCGCCCTACCAGCATTCGTTCATACGTCAGCAATGGCGGGCGGAAATGGCGGCCCTGCCAATATCCGGCGTCGATAGTGTAGCGCCCGGAGGTGGAGGGGTTTTACAAGAAATATTGTAAAATATTACCGAGGATTAAGACGATTTGCATTAAATTATTTAGTAGGGATGTTAAAATATTACGAAATTGACCTTGTCTCAATTTAATTCTAGATACATAAGAGAAATTGATTCAGGGGCTGTGTTCTACTTGATTAAACAGTATTGCTTTTGACATGTCATGGTATTTTCTTTACTTAGCTGCCATGGTATCATAACGTTGGCAATACGAAACATGTCAAAAGCAACAAACTTGGTTTTAGCATGAAATATAAAGCCCCAGGGGGGACAATTTCATACAAATTGACCTATATCCAAAATTAATCTCTGGGAAAAGCCTTGTACTATCAGTACAAGATAACAAAAAACATACCTACTTGAAAAGTACGTTCTTAATTTTATAGAATATCTAAGACTAAATATTATATTTCTTCTTACCAACAAATCTAACTGCGACTTCGAATCAGCCTCATCTATTTTACTTTTTAGAGAAAAATACGGCTATTATACGTAATGCTTTTGGGTTATTTGTTACGTGACATGTACCCTACATTATTCATTTAGGAGTAAAACATTTACAAACGAACATAATCTATCACAAAAATGCCCATAGGAAGTATAAACAAAACAAAATCACTTTTTATTCAATTTTTTCACTAGCTGTTATTAGCCAACTGTACTTAAATAGTTTCAAATTAGCTATCATAAACTCCGGTTTCTTGAGGGCCTTACACAGTGTGTTACCAGCACCCTGGCTTTTTACAAAAGAGGTTAAAATAACGCATATCTGTAACGTAACCATGACATTAATTTAATTAATAAACAAATTTTCAGGCTTTGTGAACTTTCTAACAAAATTTTAATTGCCAGCAATGCAAAGCACAGCAATTTGACAAGTGTAAATGACAGTCGACGGATACTTTGATTATTATGATTTGCCCCCGTACCACGACATGCCTTGTACTAAGCAACAGCGATACTGATAACGATGAACACGCAGCACAGGCACTACATTAAAAATGGGCAGTATCTAAGACAATTAATTGTGAAGTAATTTGAATTATAACAATTGCTAAAGCAACATATTATCGGCAGTAAATGCCCGCATGCTCTGTATAATAGCTTTAACTAGTTGCGTTATTGAGCACAACTTTATAATTGAATTTCGGCGAAACTTAAGAGAGTATAACCAGACCAAACTATTTACATATTTTTTAGCCAACTGTACTTAGTTCCAAATTAGGCATCATAAACTCCGCTCCCTTGAGAGCCTTATATTATTAGTTCTACCTGCTTACGTTATAGAGCACCGGGGACGAATTACCTTATCAGCAGCTCCATGCGTCAGGAATTATCTGAAACTGCGGAATTTAAACGTTTCGCAATTACATTTGCCATTACGTAGGGTTCTCAAAACACAGCCCAGTTTTTTTGTTGTTGCTTCATATTGTTTTATACCAAAGTCAAAATACGGACATTCATTAGTAGACGGTTGTTTAATAACAAAATATTATACTGCAAGATTGACTTTGACAGCGGTTTGCCCCAAAATTAGAAAAAATATTGCGGTTATAAAAAAAATGCGGATACTAAGGAATTGACAGATAAAAAAGATAAAAGACAAATTTTATCTATGCAAATGCCCTCACGTCATGTCATGTATTGTCTTTCTGATTTTGATCGCAATCATTCTTAAAAAAAACTTCGAGTGTGACCCTAATTTGTTTTTAGGTCCATCTTTTTGATGTAAAATATCGTAATCAAATTGCTAAATAGTTTTAATTACAACGTGGCAATTTAATTAGTTTATTTATTTTAATTGAGATATATTTTATTTTAGTATATGCACAATGGGCTAAATCAAAATGCACAAAATATCTCAAAAGCAAACAACATAGTGAACAACGGTAAGAGAGTCTAACTAGAAAGTAAGTATACAAACCCCGACCCTTTTTTTTTTTAATTTGCAATTTTATATAAATTTTAAAGCCCTTCTATTTAGAGAAGTTGGTTAATAACGTTTATTTCAAGCCAGAATATAAAAATATAGCATCGCCAACCGTTTGGAAAATATAATTTTAAGCAATAAAAGTATCACCCCTAAACTTAAAACTGTTTCGGAGCATACCACGACACGAAACCATACCAAATCTATACATTGTTATTTTCAAAAAATAATATTTTGTATTTTACTGTATTTTAAATCATGAAAGAAAAATCAAATAAAAACACTGTAAAAAATTCCTACAATAATAAAAACATGACCCTATCATGCACCAAGCCGGCATATTCATTTAAGCCCACTCATTGATTCCCATAATCGGCGTGCAATCATCAAATCAATGATTCCATCATCGAATCATGCGTAGCCCAATTGGCGCCATCAATATGGAAATTGGCTGAAGCCTAACTGGCTATTGGCCGAGGCTTAGGCTGCATCGCTACCGTTCAGAATGATTCCTGGATCTTTGTTCGTGAGCAATGTGTACGGTGAATATAATGTTGGAAGAATAAACCGGTATTGTTACTGGGCTAGTTATATGTTAGACAGTTTTGAAATTACTTGGTTTTTATTTGTATTTTTTTTTTAATTTTACGACTGATGAACGTAATAATAAAATATATCCTAAGGCTTAAAAAAAAAGTTCAATCCTATTTAAAAAGCTTCTAGTTTTTTTTTTACTTAGAACACCCTGTTAAATGTACTAACTAAAACTTTAATAATAATTTTACAGTTTAATAATTAAAGTTTAGGAAGTGATTCTTAGTAGAATCAAAATGCATTAAAATAGTTTTTTTGTATAATTTGTACTTATATTTATTTTAAGTTAATTTTATAGTAAGTAAATAATATATTGTACAGAGTAAAAAAATATTAAGCACTTTATTAATTAAAATTTTAAGCTTAACCGTTTCATATAAATGTAACGTACGTAACTGTCACATTACATAGTAACAACACACATCAAAAACAACTCCCAAGCACACATCGGCTGAAAATTGCATACAAAATGGTGGGCAGTTTCAGAACAAATTTATAGAGTGGCATCGGCCGCAGGCCACGGACAAAAGATACATTTACATACCAAATTGAAGGGCTACGCGCTACGAGGCTACGGAGCTGCGAGCTACGACTTTGTGGTGGATCAAATTGGTGTTGTCGGGTGATCCGTAGCGACTGGGGAAAGATTAGCCTACGAGTATATGACCGGTGGTTAAAATGTCCGATACACCGTAATGACGTTTACGGGGTTATACACTTAATCAGAGCCTGTATTCTAGGCGGTAAAATCCAAATGGTATTTGACCTGTTATGGTATTTTTTTTAACTTGGCCGCCATTACTGTCAAGTAAATAAGAGCTATCAACACGTTGAGGTTAAAAACAAACTGATAATACGTCAAAAGCAATATGGTTTAACGTCGTAGAATAGAGGCCCGGGATAAAAATGAAGGAAACATCAATTTGACGAAAGTTTACACAAAACTACAAGTGTCAACGAGTGCAGGGAAACGTAAATTTTTATAATGAGGTGCAAAAAGTTACAAAATTGAGTTAAATTATTGAATAAAGTGTTGATCATGCAATTTTTATAGTGATTTGTGTATTGGTTGAATCGTAAAAATTAATTCACAACTTCCAAGACTATTTTTTGATAATAATATTGAATGACAGCAAATAATTACACAAAACAAGTTGGTCAAATCAAGATTTTTATTTCATAACACTGACGAATAGAAATTTAGCAAATGACTCATTAATGATAAATCAGATAATATGAATAGTATCAAGATTAGTTTCTAAGTCATTAATTAGTAATGCTGTGCTAACGGTACTTTCCAATTATATGCTGAGTTTCTTGCGGCGTTTCTTCTCAGCAGTGGTCTCCTCTTGGGAAGCGCTGGTAAATAGATTCTTGAGGTGTAAAAGTGCGGCTTAAATACTTACTGAATAAATTTATTTTATTTTTTATCTTTTGCGGCCCGGTAATATGTGTTTGGTGTCTTATCTGAGAATTTGAACTGAATAAAAATACATTTTATTTCTTAAAAACAAACGAACTTAAACACCATGTGAACTATATTTTGCAAATAAATGATTGATGGATTGAAGAATAAAATCAATACCCAGCCGCGTAAATAATTACGTAATCCTGGGTCTAAATTTACCCAATTCAAGTTATTTTTATTCGGACAAATATTTTTTTGAGCAGGATACTCGTATTCACATTAGTACGTTCCAATTGGTTTGCAGACTTTTCAGGGATTGTGAAATAATTTAACAATTTTATTAAAAACATATCCTTCTTAAAGAACGTTACGAAAATTTTCAGGCACTAAAAATAAATAATCGATCCAACACACAAATTACATGACTTTCAATTTTACATATTTTTTCCATGGCAGGAAAACCTTCTCATTATGCCTGTAAATAAATACGAAGGCATATGTTCAATTATTCCCGTAATACGAGCGGTTAAGCGCGGGTAGTTTCATTAGCGAAATAGCTTTGTTTCTGCCCGATAGAATTTTATTTCTACTGCTATGGATATGAGGCCGGTTCAATTGATTTTGTATGGTTTTTACCTTTATATTTATATGGTGGATTTTAAAAATATTAAAGAAGGATAATTTTTACATATTACATAAAAAATAAGATTTGCTCTTGAGAAGTTGAAACCACAATTAGGGAAGAGATTTTGATTGATATTGTACTGACCTCATCTCGAGTCAAACCTTCAAGCAAGAATTAAATTGTCTTTGGTATTTGACTGGTTAGAAAACGGAGAGAGTGTGGGGGTTGCTAGAAAAACGGTTGGGAGTTGACGGGAGTGATCGTCGGGCTTGAAAAAATGTTTTCTTAAGATTTTTATTTGCTTTTCTTTATAATAATAGTGGTGTATCCACAAAATTTTCCTTTTATAATTAATAATGTGCGGTGTGCATAATTGTGAATAACATATAGGAGGTGATCTATAGGAATTTTGCAGGGAGACGTTAGGAGATTTTCGTGAGTTTTCATGTAGACTAAGTCTACTTAAAAAGGTAAATATTGTAGTCCTACCGTTGTTGGAAACACTTATCTATAAGAAATCATGTTTACGAATAATTTGGTTTATGGTTTGAGAACAAGAAAATCGAACTAGTGATTTCTCATAGGTATTTTAATCTTTCGTATATGTCTTATCATTTAGAATAGAGAAGCTTGGGGATGAGTGTTCTGGTTGAGGATCTGAAAGACGAATGGAAGGGTGATAGTCGTTGTTTAGAAAGGGTTCTGTATGGTGTTTAATTTATTGTGAATGTTTGTTGTGTTTCTAGGTATAGTAATAGAGTAAGGAAAACTTTCGTAGTACAGGGAAACCTTAGTTGCATATTTAACCTTTCATTTTAATATATTTCACGCGGGAGCATGACCCTGAGAGCTCCGTCGCTTACTACGAGGGCTTCTAAGCGGTTTGGTGTCGCTGTCGGGAGAGTTCGGTTTGCGGCTGCGCGGCCTTGACATCTCGTCGGGACCCGAAGCTAAGTGTTGTCTTTTAGTGGTTACTCGATGGGTGCATCGTTGCACGTGGGGTAGTAATGCAGCTGGTTACGAATGACATTTGATGTCGTCATTTTCAAAATATTTTGAATTATGGAAGATGTCATTGTAATTTTGACAACAAGGCTATTAGATCATTCGTAGCAAAGCTGTCCTTGTTAGAACATGTTTATTTGAATATTTTTCTTTGATTTTGATTTTTTTTTATTTACGAATATTTTCAAAATGTTTTGAGTTTCGAAATTTTATATTTTTTGGAAGGAACAATTTATTTAAAAAACAGAACAATTTTTAAAAAATAAATTCTTAGAAGCAAATGATATTGAATTTAAAAGTGATATACGCTGGTCGTCGGAAAACCAAACTAGTGATAAATTTCTTTGAATTATTTCACGGGATTTTAATTCTATTGCGAAACTAATAATTATTTAAAGGTAAATAATTTTATTGTTCATTTGATATTCTTTTATAAATGGTTTTAATCAAGGGAATTCAAAGGTTTATTAATAATTCAGGACTGATCTAATTCTTTTGGATCTTGTGTACCTTTTAGGACTTCATGTCTAATCTTCAGTTTATTGGAAGAACCTTTCTAAATTTTCCCATGCTGTTTGGCTAAGATTATTTGGTTCTCTTTCGGCTCTTATATTGGGGTTTACAGTTTTGCTTGTGTCCTGGCAATTTAAATTACAATTTATCTTTACCCTTCTCGTTTAATGCATCGGATATTATACATGTTTCTATTCGAGTCGAAGAGGGTTTAGTGTCTTGGTGAAAGTTATCAGCGGGTCACAGACGTCGATGACATCTTACCGCCACTAAACATCTTGGATTAAAATAGCAAGCAGAGACACTTCACACTGTACGCTCAGTTTCCATACAGACTGCACAGACTGCTTCAGTGTGTTAAAGGTTCAAGGTTAATAGCTTCAAAATTTATCTTGGGGAACCGGGGGTCGGATTTGAGTTGCGTCAAGAGTCGATCTCACCTCTGGTCGAAAGACGTTAGTTAGTTGAGGTGACTTGCTGGCTTGGTTTTTATGATCTCATGTCAGCAAGGATGCCTGCGAGTTTAGCTCGGCAACTGCTTTCTACTCCCGGCTCTCATGTCGGTTCGTGGGGACTCGACTAAGCGAAGCGAAAGCTGAGCGTGTGATATCGGGTGCCTTGACGGATTCGAAGGGGAGGAGACCTCCAACATTCTGGGTTTACTTTGATACCTGTCACACTGGATTGCAGAAAACACACACATTCCGTCGTCCTAAATATCCGAGGACACAAGAGGGGTAGTTTAGGTCAATAGTCTCTCCATCTAAATTATTAGGAAAAGAATTAAATCCTGTCTCTTGGAGTGACTATAATTTGTCGGGCCCTCTGCTCTCTTGGTTACGAGGACTTACTCAGACTGACTTGGCGACGTAATGGAAGCTCTCCCCAGACAAGTTCGGGACAGGCTGGCGGAGTGTGTCCAGCCTGGAGTCGAGCACACGAGCAAGAGCGGGGAGGGGCTCTGCTTTTACCAGACCACAAAACTTGTCGAATTTCCATAAACTGAAGTTCTCTAGACGTTTCTTTTCTTCAACTAGTACAATTATTTGAATTCCCTTATTCTTGAATATCTCTTTAATCAGAAGAATCTGTTATCCCTCATTCTCGCCTTAGGAACCATGGGTTACTAAAACATTTAAAAAAAACCACACAACGTTACTACCACTATTTCGATTGGCAAATATCTTTTGTCTACCGGTCCGCCAAACAGATTAAATAAATTAATCTTTCTTTTATATTTTATAAGGCCTGCCCCCTGGGGTCAGCACAATTGGTGCCGTGACCAGGATTCTAGGGTATTAAGCAGATTGAGGGGAAGAGATTTTGTGAATTAAGGGAGAGGCATTACTTTCGTTTCTCGAGATTTATGAATAGTGCAATTTGCAGGTTGAGGCACTTCACTATGCTAAAAGGAGGAAATAAAGCTTTCACTATTGCGATTGAGGGAAATATAGGATCAGGGAAGTCTACCTTATTAGAGAAATTGAAAGTGAATAAATTAGTAACAGTATTACCGGAGCCAGTACACAAGTGGCAAAACCTAGATGGGATTAATTTATTTCAATTGATGGTAGGAGAGCCTAAAAGGTGGGCGAGTGTATTCCAATCGTATGTCATGAGAACTTTGATAGATCACCATGTTGCGCAGGTGAATACTCCTATCAAAATAATGGAACGGTCCGTTTACAGTTCGAAGTATTGTTTCATGGGTGTACTTCTTGACAATGATATAATCCATCCGGTAGAGGTTCGAGTCCATGAAGAATGGATGCGTTTACTAAAGGACCATATGTCTATGAGTGTCGACTTGGGAATCTATATACGGACAAATCCGGAAGTTTCATTTCAGCGAACATTAAGTAGAGGAAGGTTGGAAGAAAGTTCGATTACACTAGGTTATCTCACACAGTTACATAGTAAGCATGAAGATTGGTTTTTGGGAGATAAATGGCAGGATTCTTTTCAGAGTATCAGAATTATAGATGGTAATTGTGAACCAGAAGCGATCGTTAATCAATATCGAGATATTGAAAGGGAAATAATAGCCACTTGGGAGACTAAGAATTAGATTTTTTTTTATCATAGCCAAACTTTATTCCAGAGTTACAATTATGAGCAAGAAGAGCCGAATTAACCGAAAGACATCGTCACTGGCCGAGGAAATGAATGCTACGCATGAATCAGAAGGCCGTAAAAGGACTGTCGTCGGGCAAGCAGGTGCCTTGTCTTTGATGATTAGAACATTGCGGTCGACCATTGGGAGACTGAATTTGAGAGTGACAGAATTGCAGAACCAAGTCCAAGGTGGCCAGGTGAGTCTAGAATCTAGCTTAGAAAAGCCTCAGGTTGCTACTTGCTCTTTTATTGATGGAAGATTTGATCGTCCCAAATTTCCCGGAAGGGGAGATATTCACCCTGTCTCTTTTATAGAAGACTTATTTTCATATTTACGAAGAATCCCCACAAGAGAACATGTCATAGATAATATAATAGGATGTTTGGAGGGGGATGTTAGAAGATGGGCCAGAATTTATAGGGAACGTTGGGATACGGAAGAGGACTTCAAGTCAGATTTTATGGACACTTACTGGGGAGAGCCAGAACAGAATTTACTGCGAAGAAATATTGTATGTGGAGTGTGGGAAAAAGATAAGAACAAATCCATGATGGGGTATTTTATATCATTAGCAGGGCAGGCCAAAATGTTAAGTACGCCTATTCTGGAAGGTCAATTAGTTGATGATTTAATGCATCATTTCCCAAGGGAGGTCCAATATGCTTGGAGGATGAGGAAGGGAACGACTATTATTGAAGGAACAGAATTTTTAAGAGATTTGGATGATGTTGATAAGCAAAATCGTTACGTAGAGAATCGAGGTAACGGGCAGACGTCGTTTGGAACGAAACGTGCCACGACCGAATTGGTAAAACCGAAATTCACAAATAAAAGACCTAAGGTTGTTGCGAGGCTTGACGTGGAAGAAGAAGAAGATTTTGGTGGAACTGAAGACAATAACAATGATTTAAACTAGTTGAAGCTGATTCTAAGGACCCGAAATTAGCTTACAGGAAGAAGGGCATATATTGTAACATCCCTTTGCGGATAATGTTGAAAAATGGGTGGAAACCAGGAATAGGATTAGGGAAAGACGGACATGGAAATTTATATCCCATATCGGCTAATAAGACTTGGTCAAATTTTGGTAGATGTGGTTTTGGGGATGAGAATAGAGTTCAGAATAAGGAAGTTAAGTTGAATTTAGATGCTTTTCCAAATCTTTCCCCAAGTTTATTAGATCGGCCACGTGTTTCTGAGTTTTTACAAACTTTTGTTGCGGCATCCTTGTTTGATGAAGAGGTATGTTTTGATGAGGGTTCTCGCAAGGTTAGAGCGGAGATTGTTATTGAGATATTAGGGAATACAATAAATGGGTTGATAGATACTGGGAGTGAAGTGAGTTGTATTTCAGAAGAGCTTTATGAATCTTTACAAATTACTAAAGGTACAAGATTTCCATCATTACCAGTGAAACCTATACAGATTAGAGGAGCAGTAGGGCAGAAAAGTTTGAAAATACAGCAGCTAACATCTGTTGAGTTAAAAATTCAGGGGATAAGTTTCGATACTGGATTGTTGGTAGTTCCAAAATTGACAGTACCGGTGATATTAGGCTTTGACTGGTTACTTTCCCATGATGCTGTTATTAATTTGCGAGATCCTAAGTCTTTAATTCTGTCGGGTAATGGGGAAGAAGTTAATGTACCGTTTATTGATGAAGGTCAAGAGAGTGTAAATGTTAGAACTCTACGAGTCGGTCAGGTTGATAAAAGGGATTCCACTGTGAAGAGTGAGGATTTTCTGGATAGACTTAATGTGGGAGTAAAATTGAATGATAGTATGAGGATGGATTTAAAGCAAGTTTTAGAGAGTCATAAGATAGTATTCACGAAGCAAATTGGTAGGGCAAATTGTTATGTTCATCATATAGAAATGTCTGAACACACTCCGCGAATAAATAGATCCTATCCGATTCCGTATGCTTATCGTAATAAGATTGATGAAAAATTAAATGAGATGGTAGAGTTGGGGATTATTTCTAGAGGGGCGACTCCTTATAGTAGTCCTTTAACATATACAAGCAAACCTGATGGGTCTATTCGTATTTTACTTGATGCTAGAGAAATTAACAAGTACATGGTGGCAGAGTCAGAGGCCCCACCAATGCAGATAGATGTTTTAAATGCATTTCATGGTGTAAAATTTATAACTATCGTAGATTTAAACAATGTGTATTTTCAAATTCCTATATCAAAAGAGAGTAGGCAGTATACCGGGTTTACTGTGAATGGGAGGTCTTATATGTATAATGTTTTGCCACAAGGTCTGAAGACGTCTGTGGGAAGTTTTAGTCGAGCGATGGATGTAGTGTTGGGGCCAGGAGTTAGAAGTTTTTGTGTAAATTATTTAGATGATTTGGCAATATTAACGAAAGGGAGTTGGGAAGAACATTTGGAGCAATTAGACAAGGTCCTAGAACGATTAGAGAATGCGGGTTTGACTTGTAATTTAGAGAAGTGTAAGTTTGCTTGTCGGGAAGTGAAAATGTTAGGACATATAGTTTCTACTGAAGGGATTCGGACTGATCCAAATAAAGTCAAGTCGATTCAAGAGTTTCCAACTCTGAAAAAGGTGAAGCATGTGCGAGCATTTTTAGGGTTATGTAATTACTACCGGAGATTTATTCCAAATTATAGTACTTTGATTATACCTTTGACAAGATTGTTAAAAAAGGAACAAGTTTGGTATTGGGATGAGGAGTTAGATACGGCATTTAAGAATTTGAAACAGGAGTTTTCTACAACTATTATGTTGTCACATCCAGATGTAAATAAAGTTTATTATTTGCAGACGGATAGTTCAGGGGTAGGAATTGCGGGAGAGTTATATCAATATGACGATGAGGGTAATAAACGGATTTTGAGTTTTTGTGGAAGGTCGTTGAGAGGATCAGAATTGAGGTGGACAGTTACAGAACAAGAATTTTGGGCAGTAATTTATGGGGTTAAGAAGTTTGAGACTTATTTAAGGGGGGCGGAATTAATTATTAGGACTGATCATAAAGCTTTAGTGTTTGTAAAGAACATTAAATTATTTAATAGTCGGATTACAAGATGGATATTGTATTTAGAACAGTTTAATTACACAATAGAGCATGTTAGGGGGGTCGAAAATGGGGGAGTGGACGTTTTGTCTAGATTTCCAAGGGATGGGGACATTCAAGAAGGGAAAACTTGGTGTCCATCGATAATGTATATGGGGGTGCAGAATAATACTGAATTAGAATCTAAATTAGAACAGATGGTTCAGTTTCAGGATATGGATAATGTAGCAAAAGGCATTAAGGAACGCGTGCTAGGGCAAGTGGAAGGAGGAAGTCGATTGTCCAGAATAGCGATGCATTGTTCAGTTGTCGATGGTGTGCTTTATTTTAGGAAACATGTCAATGATGTTGAAGTTTTATATTTACCAGAAGCTTTGCAAGCTGAGGTGTGTAGACAAGTTCATTTGGAGTTAGGGCATTTGGGGATTTATAAAATGATGAAATATCTAAAACAAAGATTTTATTGGCTTGGAATGAAGAGAATGGTAGAGAAGTTTGTTAGGTGTTGTCATATTTGCCAATTATCCAAAGTGGATAATGTTAAGTATGTGGGGGCGTGTAATTCTATTGTAACGGAGAATCCAGGGGATTTAGTTATGGCAGACCTTTATGGACCCTTACCAGCGTCTAGGGGGGGAATAACATACATATTCGTAATACAAGATTCTTTTACTAAATACATTAAATTATATGGGTTGAGGGTGGCAACAGCGAAAGCGGTTGTGGTTAGGATGCAAAATTCTGCATTAACAATAAAGCCGAAAACTGTAATGACTGATAATGGAAAACAATTTATAGGGAATACATGGAAATTAGGATTACGGAATATGGGAGTTAGGGCTATATATACAACTATTAGGAACCCTAGGCCAAATACGACGGAACGTGTTAATAAAGAGTTGGGAAAATTCTTTAGGATTTATTGTCATGAAAGGCATAGAAATTGGGGTTTATGGTTAGAGAAGATTGAGGAGTTGTATAACAATACATTTCATTTAAGTACGGGGTTTACACCTAATGAAGTTCTTTTTGGTAGAGTGACTCATTTATCAATAGATACCCATTTGCCTTATCTTGTACGTAGTAGGGATATAGGAGAGATTCGGGAGCAAGCTAGGGTTAATTTACAATTGGCTAGTCAACAGAGAAAGACTAGGTTTGATTTAACTCATAAATTAATTCAGTATCAGGTTGGAGATTTGGTTAAGTTGCGAAGATTGAACAAGTCTGACTCTATGAGTGGAGTTACTCGGAAGTTTGATTTAACTTATGAAGGTCCATACAGGGTAGCAGCAAGACAGTTTGATAATGTTTATGTTTTGGTACACCCCGAAACTTTGCAAGAGAAGGGGATGTTCAATGCAATACATTTAGCACGATATTATGTTTAATCAGGAAAATGAAGTTAGAAGTTGGGGAATTAGAAATTTTATAGGGACGTTGATGTCGGTTATGAATTTCCATGCAAAAGCATTAGTGAGTGTTATGTGGGGTAGGATTAATTCGGAGTAATTTTGCTTTGGAATATATTTGAGTATTAGATTATATGGTATTTGGTGTTTAATTCAATATTATAAGGCTTTGGAAATATTAATAAAGTATTTGCTTACTGGCTAGTGGTTTTGAATTCATATTTGGTAATGGAGGTTTAATTTAGGAGAGGGGGGGGGAAAGATGTAGCATAGGGGAAAAAGGATTGGGGGGGGGAAGAAAGATAAAATAAGTTAGGGGACTCCTTAAATAGTTTTGGGGTTCAGTTGGTGAATTGGTTATGAAATTTAACTCTTGTTTGGGATTGATTGGAGACAAGGAGTTGGAATAAGAAGGTTAAATCTTGGCTCCGTTGAATATCGTCAAGATTTAGGGGGGGATTGTACTGACCTCATCTCGAGTCAAACCTTCAAGCAAGAATTAAATTGTCTTTGGTATTTGACTGGTTAGAAAACGGAGAGAGTGTGGGGGTTGCTAGAAAAACGGTTGGGAGTTGACGGGAGTGATCGTCGGGCTTGAAAAAATGTTTTCTTAAGATTTTTATTTGCTTTTCTTTATAATAATAGTGGTGTATCCACAAAATTTTCCTTTTATAATTAATAATGTGCGGTGTGCATAATTGTGAATAACATATAGGAGGTGATCTATAGGAATTTTGCAGGGAGACGTTAGGAGATTTTCGTGAGTTTTCATGTAGACTAAGTCTACTTAAAAAGGTAAATATTGTAGTCCTACCGTTGTTGGAAACACTTATCTATAAGAAATCATGTTTACGAATAATTTGGTTTATGGTTTGAGAACAAGAAAATCGAACTAGTGATTTCTCATAGGTATTTTAATCTTTCGTATATGTCTTATCATTTAGAATAGAGAAGCTTGGGGATGAGTGTTCTGGTTGAGGATCTGAAAGACGAATGGAAGGGTGATAGTCGTTGTTTAGAAAGGGTTCTGTATGGTGTTTAATTTATTGTGAATGTTTGTTGTGTTTCTAGGTATAGTAATAGAGTAAGGAAAACTTTCGTAGTACAGGGAAACCTTAGTTGCATATTTAACCTTTCATTTTAATATATTTCACGCGGGAGCATGACCCTGAGAGCTCCGTCGCTTACTACGAGGGCTTCTAAGCGGTTTGGTGTCGCTGTCGGGAGAGTTCGGTTTGCGGCTGCGCGGCCTTGACATCTCGTCGGGACCCGAAGCTAAGTGTTGTCTTTTAGTGGTTACTCGATGGGTGCATCGTTGCACGTGGGGTAGTAATGCAGCTGGTTACGAATGACATTTGATGTCGTCATTTTCAAAATATTTTGAATTATGGAAGATGTCATTGTAATTTTGACAACAAGGCTATTAGATCATTCGTAGCAAAGCTGTCCTTGTTAGAACATGTTTATTTGAATATTTTTCTTTGATTTTGATTTTTTTTTATTTACGAATATTTTCAAAATGTTTTGAGTTTCGAAATTTTATATTTTTTGGAAGGAACAATTTATTTAAAAAACAGAACAATTTTTAAAAAATAAATTCTTAGAAGCAAATGATATTGAATTTAAAAGTGATATACGCTGGTCGTCGGAAAACCAAACTAGTGATAAATTTCTTTGAATTATTTCACGGGATTTTAATTCTATTGCGAAACTAATAATTATTTAAAGGTAAATAATTTTATTGTTCATTTGATATTCTTTTATAAATGGTTTTAATCAAGGGAATTCAAAGGTTTATTAATAATTCAGGACTGATCTAATTCTTTTGGATCTTGTGTACCTTTTAGGACTTCATGTCTAATCTTCAGTTTATTGGAAGAACCTTTCTAAATTTTCCCATGCTGTTTGGCTAAGATTATTTAGTTCTCTTTCGGCTCTTATATTGGGGTTTACAGTTTTGCTTGTGTCCTGGCAATTTAAATTACAATTTATCTTTACCCTTCTCGTTTAATGCATCGGATATTATACATGTTTCTATTCGAGTCGAAGAGGGTTTAGTGTCTTGGTGAAAGTTATCAGCGGGTCACAGACGTCGATGACATCTTACCGCCACTAAACATCTTGGATTAAAATAGCAAGCAGAGACACTTCACACTGTACGCTCAGTTTCCATACAGACTGCACAGACTGCTTCAGTGTGTTAAAGGTTCAAGGTTAATAGCTTCAAAATTTATCTTGGGGAACCGGGGGTCGGATTTGAGTTGCGTCAAGAGTCGATCTCACCTCTGGTCGAAAGACGTTAGTTAGTTGAGGTGACTTGCTGGCTTGGTTTTTATGATCTCATGTCAGCAAGGATGCCTGCGAGTTTAGCTCGGCAACTGCTTTCTACTCCCGGCTCTCATGTCGGTTCGTGGGGACTCGACTAAGCGAAGCGAAAGCTGAGCGTGTGATATCGGGTGCCTTGACGGATTCGAAGGGGAGGAGACCTCCAACATTCTGGGTTTACTTTGATACCTGTCACACTGGATTGCAGAAAACACACACATTCCGTCGTCCTAAATATCCGAGGACACAAGAGGGGTAGTTTAGGTCAATAGTCTCTCCATCTAAATTATTAGGAAAAGAATTAAATCCTGTCTCTTGGAGTGACTATAATTTGTCGGGCCCTCTGCTCTCTTGGTTACGAGGACTTACTCAGACTGACTTGGCGACGTAATGGAAGCTCTCCCCAGACAAGTTCGGGACAGGCTGGCGGAGTGTGTCCAGCCTGGAGTCGAGCACACGAGCAAGAGCGGGGAGGGGCTCTGCTTTTACCAGACCACAAAACTTGTCGAATTTCCATAAACTGAAGTTCTCTAGACGTTTCTTTTCTTCAACTAGTACAATTATTTGAATTCCCTTATTCTTGAATATCTCTTTAATCAGAAGAATCTGTTATCCCTCATTCTCGCCTTAGGAACCATGGGTTACTAAAACATTTAAAAAAAACCACACAACGTTACTACCACTATTTCGATTGGCAAATATCTTTTGTCTACCGGTCCGCCAAACAGATTAAATAAATTAATCTTTCTTTTATATTTTATAAGGCCTGCCCCCTGGGGTCAGCACAATACCTATTAGTATCTTATCTTATCTTATCTTACAGAGGGGCCCTTTCGGATACACTTCGACCCTTTAGGATCTTTTGTGCAATTACCCTCTTACACACTCAGCTGTTCGAATGTGCAGGTTTCCTCACGATGTTTTTCCTTCACTGTAAGAGCATCGGGTAATGCACTTAAGTTAGAAAAACTCATTGGTACATGGTGACCGCGGGGGTTCGAACTCGGTACCTTACGATCACGAGTCGACCCTCTAAGCCACTAGGCCACCGACGCTCTGATACCTATTAGTATAAATCGTGGAGAGAAAAAACGGGATAATAGGGACATCCTGTTGTCGCCATTTGTGTACTTAGCCAGTTTAAATTGTTATTGTTTAAAAATGGTTTATTGCAAAATAGGTAAGGTCTGTGCCGATTGCAATTGGCACAGCGGAACACAACCAAACGAACCAATTTACCATTATTATTCGATAATCACGTGCTTTTAAAGATCAAATGAGGTCTTTGCTATGATTTATACACCTGATCTTTACTTTTACATTAAGTTTGAGATTAAAACTATTAATTGTACATTATTTTGAATAAAAACACGCTTGGTGAATATTTGAGGTTATGTGTCAAATAGTACTAATTTGTTTACATCTTTGGCAATTTCAATTGACACAGACTATAAATAATTAACGAAATGAATTCAATACATTTTATTTATATTTTTGCCTAATATCTAACTTTTGGTGTCCCCTTGTTTCACCGACACTCGTTTCATAGAACGTATCAGTTCGCAGAATATTCGTTTCGTAGAAAGCTATTTTCTGCTAAACCAGTGTTGATTTCAGGTTACGTACAGATAAAGTATTTATAATGAAACCAAAAAACGTACAGATGTAGTGAATAATGTTTTGCCATCGTTTCTTGTCGGAAAAGTTCGTTTTTATTTTGCTGTCTCAGTCAATTTTAGTACCCGGTCGATAAGCTTATAGAGAAAGCAAAATCAATACAAACTTATGCGACAAAAAACCATGGCAGAACATTATTCACTATATCTGTAGGTACAGATCTAGTGAATAATCCTTTCACATCGTGGAAACTCGGAACTCACGTCTACTTCCGAATGATGCCGACGTGTCTATGACTTATTGAATTATTAAGTGACATGTTTGTATTAAATAAATAGAGTACTTTAGTTATCAGTGTCAAATGTCAAACCACGAGTTTGAAGTATATCACACCCAGATGTTAAAACCACCACGATCAAATATATAGCAATTAGGTGTAGGTAAAAAAGAAGAAATATAAATAAATGTTGGAAATAATTTCACAGGCTTGTCGATCTAAATGTTTCCCAGGTCTTAACGCTTTCGGCATGACTATTAAAAAGAACTGAAAACAAACTTAATCATAATTAACAAAAACATACTCTGGTATAACCACTCTATAGCGATTATCACTCTCGCGATGCGTCGTTCCCCCACGTTGTCTTGATGGGTACTGAGTCAGACTGAAGTAGCATGACAAATACGAACATTTCCGAGAAAATACGATGTGAAAGGATATTTCACTACATCTGTACACACATTGAATTCCGTGCAAAAACTCCTCATACAATATTTAACAAAACAAAATAACTATCATCCTTTGAATCAAACAACAGTATGATTCATTTTACATAAGGGTCATAAAACCCCCTCAATTGAAATGTAAAAACTTACCGACAATCATTAATAACGCCTCGTCCCGCGGGGTTGCGGGGGTTGCGGGGGTTGCGGGGGTTGCGGGGGTTGCGGGGGATGCAGGGTTGCAGAGAGAATAAATTTTAATAAAACTGCTCAAATGCACCCTAGGGAGATAGATTTGTACCATCTTATGGGGTGGTGAGAGCAATGTCATAGATAATTTATATTGTAGTGCACTTGTGATAGATTTTAAGATACATTTATCAATTTTAAAGAAAGTTTTTCCAGAATGCGTTAGCCAAGGTTACGTTGTCGTAAAGAGTTTGTTTTATTACATCGAACGTGGTTATTTATTTTCTTCAAAATGCCAAAACCCAGCAACTTTAATATAATTTTTTGGTTATAACTGGACTACAACTATGCACAAACACATCAAAGTCCAACTGCGTTTTTATGTAAGAAAAAAGAACTAGCAACAAGTTATTTAAAAAGGCTTTAAAATAATTTCCAAAAATAACCTTTTCAAGGACTGAGGCAAAACTTTTGACGACATGCTGGCCTAGCTGGTAGTGACCCTGCCTATGAAGCTAGCAGTCCTGGGTTCAAATCCCGGTAAGGTCAGATATTTGTGTGATAAGCGCGAATATTTGTTACTGACAAGGAAAGGTACCGAACTGTCCGGCTCCGATTTGGTTTATTTTGATGTATGTTAGAGAGTAGTCTAAAATAATAGACACGTATTTTTTTTTAGCGGCCATACACCATACCATACCATACATTAATGTATGGTATGGTATGGTAGTGTATCTTCGATAAGAAGTATAAAACTTTGAAGGGTATTTTTTTTATCATGAGTTTGAGCCGATATAACAAAACATGTGCTCATTATTTTTTCATGTTCTTAAAAATATAATCAAAAATGGTAAGAAAATAGCATTTCATTTTTTTTAATTCTCTATAGAAGTTAGAGGGTTTAGTCACTTTTCAGTACTTTTGAGGTCAATTTCTCCGAACCGGGTGAGTTTGGGCCGCTAAAAAAAAATAAGTGTCTATTATTTTAGACTACTCTCTAACATACATCAAAATAAACCAAACCGGAGCCGGACAGTTCGGTACCTTTCCTTGTGAGTCATGGATGTTTTCTATGTATTTAAGTATACGTATATTTCTTTATATAAGTATTTATATCGTTGTCTAGTACCTATAATACAAGCCTAGAGGTGATATTTATTTATTTATTAGTAAAAATCATCCACAGCCAGGCACTAAAAATATGCTTTTTTTATTTATTATTTAAACATCACAAGATTTAATAATCTACATCATTAAATAAAAAATGCTATACAACATAGTTTGCAGTAGCTACTTAGACTTGCATAAGAACTGGACTTAAAGTATTACTCGTAATTCCGAGGAACCGCGTAGTTAAGGCAAAGCGGCACCGATAAGACCGTACCTGTTCTTCGGAACAGTTACATTTTATCTGCCGGATAACAGTTACCGGCTGGATTAAGAGTTTCGGTCGTATAGTGGTCTTGATTGTAAAGATTACGGAGCAAATGGCATTAGTAAGAGTGTAAAAATATTTTGATAAGACTAATCGTTTATGGCCTTATACAGGGTGACTACGGGGTCGTGATCATAACTTAATTTTCGTTAGTCAGTAAATGATTGAGATCCTATTAGTATAGTGGTTTTTGAAACAATAAAAGTTTAGCATTTTATTAAAATAATATTATGTTTCCCTAATTAATACTACATTATGGACACCTAATATTCTCATATTAAAACCTATTTCAAAATACACCGATCAGTCGAGTAAGAGGAGTATGTAGGTAGGGTGACCATGATCCCGAATAAAATATTTGATTGAATGTTTATATTAATAAAATACAAAGTAATTGTGTTAACGCTTCTAAATCAAGTACAGTAACCACACGGGATTGTTGAGCCACTTGCCACAGTTCGTATTTTGGCCGTGTAATGCAAACCTAGTGTAGTCGGTTATACTCGTGTATCCAGTATGTATTACTCGGCTAAATTACGAAGAGTAGCAAGTGGGTAGTGAGTTTTAGTTTACTTTGTAGCTACACGATCCCGCACTGCCCTACTAAGCATAATGGCGTTATCTCAAACAAAACATCTGTGGAAATTGCAACCTAGTTACAAACAGAAGAGAGTTGAATCTGCTTTGGCTATTGAATTTATTTATTGCATTTTTGCTTAGGAGGGCAGCGCAGTCATCCTGTATTCTAAATGGTTTTTTCTTATATTGTAATCGTATTGTTTTTAATTCAGCTACCTTTATCGTCAAGTTAATAAGAGCGGTCATAACGTTGACAATAATAACATTAGGGGTGGAGATAAAGTAGAATTATACGCACATTTAAATATACCAAACGCACAGAGGACATGTTGGCCTAGTTGGTAGTGACCCTGCCTACGAAGCTAGCGGTCCTGGGTTCAAATCTCGGTAAAGGCAGATATTTGTGTGATGAGCGCGAATATTTGTTCCTGAGTCATGGATGTTTTCTATGCATTTAATTATACATATATTTCTCTATATCGTTGTCTAGTACCCATAGTACAAGCCTAGAGCTTTCTTTGGGACCAGGTCAATTCTGCCCTACTAAGCATAATGGCGTTATCTCAAACAAAACATCTGTAGAAATTGCAACCTAGTTACAAACAGAAGAGAGTTGAATCTGCTTTGGCTATTGAATTTAGTTATTGCATTTTTGCTTAGGAGGGCAGAATTAGTGTGACATTGTCCCGCATATTTAATTTCAATTTCATTCATATTCATTTTAATCATCAGGCAAAGCGAAAATTTTGCGTAACAGCGACGTTGCCAGCACACATTTTATATGACGGCTCTAAAATATCTTAGAGTTGATAATGACAGTAAAATGCCCGACTAAAACAAATTCTACCGTACCTCAAGCCCACCATTATCAATTACCAAATAACGTAGATTCGCCGGACAAACAGTCCAAACTATCCCCAGCAAGTTGGCACCTGTGGTCCAACTTTGTCGCCACAATTTAATTAGATATGGTAATGAACCACACCGGAAACGGCTCAGCCGGCGTCGGATGTAAATTGTTTCAGTTAGTTGGCTGTTTTCTGCGGTTAAATCTTTAAGTTGTGTGCAAGATTGTGGGATGGTTGAATAACAGTCAACGTAGTACCTTGTCACAGTAAGTTGGTTTACTTTAATGCTCTTTTAATTGTTTGATATTGACAAGAAATAACATCGAGCAAGTTACCATGGTAGCAAGGGATGAATTAATATCTCATAGGTTTTAAGTTGTATGGAAATTAAAATTAGTTAAGTTAAGACATTATTATTTTACTAAATACAAAAGTAAAAAAAAAAAAAACCAACGATTATAAAAAAACATATTAGAAAGTCATCTAAATTAAAAAAAAATATCTTAGTTGTAGATTGGTTATATTTTTGACTCGATTTTTCTTTTTATGCAGAGTATATATGCGATATTAATTAGTTTTTTTTTTAATTTAACCGCGTAGGCAGTTTCTATTAGTGAAACTCTTAAAAAATTCAGAGCATGAACAAATTTTAAATAAACTACAAACGACAAACGAACGTGTTAATTTAAAACAAAAATAAACAGATGCAGATTTTTCCTTCAAAATTACGAGAATTGGTACCCGGAGTAATTTTGTATAATTTTCCCCGATTTGTACAAACTGCAAAACCGCAGTGTATTAAAATAAACAACTGTGCAATCAGGTCCTTAAAAACACTCAAAGTAACGACGTCATTAAACCCCGCCGTATCGAACGGCGGCTGAAAGTTGCACCGATTGCACCCACGCCCTTTGCTCAATCATGGCGGCAGTAAGCGGTTCCCATTTCCGCCGATAGATGGCGCTGCCACCAAATTCCTGAATGGTTCGTGTCTGAGTGCAATCACCTCTTTGTCCAACCATTGTGACGAAAATTCGAAACGCTGTGCCTTCCGGCCGTAGTTTCACTAAAAATGCTTTGTAGTTTCGAACGTGATTTCTTCCCTGGCAATAATGAAACTTGGATTCGCATTCGGAACTTCGAATCTCGAAAGTTTGTCTTTGGAATGGAATTCAGATCAAAGGCTGTTACAGAAAATGTTGAGGTAAAAGACAATTTGGCTCATTGGCCGACTTGGCCTAGCTTTGGTATTTCGTTTGAGTTCAATAAAAGAAATAGTTTCTTTGCCATGTTGCGGGAGGAAGAATCACGTTTTAATTTGCGGTATATAAGTTAATAAGACATGTCTTCAAGCGATAAAAAGTGAAACATATCAGCCGTTTTCTTTTTCACGATTTAAGATCTTTTACCAATTTTATTATCAGTTGATCCAAAAAAATATCTGTGTGTGTGTATGAGTAAAAAAATAGTTAAATAGGTACCTAATTTTTTGGGAGCTTTTTCAATAAAAATGCATCTATTCAAACGTATTAAACACAATCTAAAACTTTATTCAGCTTACCAAAAATAATATTTATTGTCTTATTATCTCGTACTAAAATCTTATTAGCTTTGATTTCAATTACTTCCAAGTAATTTCTTTATTAACTCATTAAAACTGGTAACGTACTACTCGATAAAAGAACTAAAAGTTCTCTAGATACTGGTCCTATTATGTACTTTTTAAGCAGTAAAAGTCACCTACCTACCCCAGCGATAGCATACAGATACAATATTAAACTCCGAAACGCACACATGCACTAGGGCCGTCTACTGTGCCTACATCTATTCTAGACCTACGATATCAGCAACTGTGTCTGATAGCTGCCGCGTTCAGTGCTATACCGCCTCCGAACCACGCAGCACGCGGCTGAATCTAGCCAACCCTGAAACTTTTTAAAAACTTTTTTAAGTACAGCGCAGCATTCGCGCGCGTTTGAATTCAAATTTGGATTCCAGTTCCATTTGTAAAAATTTAAATCGGTATTTTCTTTTATTAGTGGCGCGCAGATTCGAATTCGATTTTTGAAAATTTGAATTTGTGTTTTGTTTTTAATTAGCGCGTTTAAGGAGATAGGATTAAATTATTAAATTAGAATAGAAGCTGACTCAGTTGGTTGTGAAAATTAGTATGTGTTAGATTGGTAGGACGTATTTAAAGTAGGTTTTGTATCGGTGTCTATTAAACTTTATAATAACTGTATCTAGTTGTCTTTTTATGGTGTTAGGACCGCTTTATAGTTAACTTCAGTGTTTACTGACTGACTGTTTGGTTGGTGTACCAGCTGATCGTGTTGCTGTTTAGGTAAGTTATAAGTCAAGTTATAACTGTGTTAACTACTGAATAGTAAATGGCATATTTTTACACAATTATTATAAACCAACAAATTAGAAACGCATGAAAAAAATACGCTTAAAAATATTTTACCTGAGTCGCTTATTTTACTGTAAAAGTACTCAAACGTCAACATAAAAAAAGTTCGTAAACTTTTGCTACGCGCTGGTACTACGGCGTAGAGCTGTAGCTCGTAGACCGCTACGTGTTTCGAGAGGCGCCGCGTAGCGAGTGGCGCTAACTTCAGATGTTTAAGTACCTTGCCTTGCTTTATAATAGTAGTTATAATTATGTGCATACATTATTCGTGTTGTCAGCAAAATTATTTTTAAATATCTTTTCCAATAGAAGAAATCTTTGAAAAAGTAGAGTTTGTTCCTCCTAAAATTATTTCCTTTTTAATTTTGTCATTACTGGCAAAAGTTCAAAATACGAAACGACGACGAAACTATCACTTATTTTTTTATTTAGCTTTCACGTCGCTATTAATAATAATAATTTAATGAAACAGACACCGTAGTTACCTGTAAAATACTGCATATCGTGTATTTCTGAAATTATCATTTAGCTTTAAAGATTAAAAAAAAAAAATACAGACGAATTGAGAACCTCCTCCTTTTTTTGAAGTCGGTTAAAAATAAGCGCAGATTTTATTAATTTTATATCATTAACTTTATTCCATTGAATGACTGAAAACCCGTAAAGTAAATCCCGAGAAACCTGTCCGTCGGCGGCAATCCGCCATCTTGGCTATTGTTTTAATTTTCATAAATTACTTATTCATTTATCCACCCCTTCTCTGTGACTGCTCGTCTTATGAACATTTAAAATGAAATAAAATACGTTCTAGGTTTAGATAAGTTTTTCTGATTATTTTTTATTAATTACGCGTAACGAATAATTAGTATTTAGTTAGTAAAATATGAATGTATACGAATATTACTTATACATTATGGACAAGTAAATACAGAAAAAAACGTTTTTAATGTAAAAGGCACCAAAGTATTCACCTGTGCATAATTAATTTCACAACTAACGTTAGTTGCATTGTTTTACTGTCAATCATAAATATAACTGGATCAATATCTACGTCAGACATCATTATATTACACATGACGTCATTAATTCACGACGTCACATTTTTCAATGATGGCTCACAGACGGTGCAGTGTGCACGCGGCGTTACTATTCATTATAAAGATGTGTTTATATCTGCGTTAATCGAAAAAAATGTAGTTTGACTTCGATTTTCAATGCCAGGTTTAAGCAACGCTAAAGACGAGATTTGATTAATACTTAACGAAAAAAATACAATAATCCAACAATAAATTATATTTTAAAAACATCGATATAGTTCAATTATTTTCTTAAAATACAGGCTTACAGGCTTTTTTTAAAGCATTGTATTATTAAAAAAAATGTCAGTAAGCAACACTTAGGGAATGCAAATTAACCGGTTATTAACCGTTTTTGTATGAAAATAACCGGTTATATTCGGTTAAAACCGGTTATTTGCATTCTCTAGCAACACTATAAGCAGAAGACGATCAAAATGAGAAGGCAATATGCGCATGGACTTCATACTTTTACCTACTGTTTTTTTTTTCAACGTCAGAATCAGTAAACAAATAAATCTAATATTTCTACAAATTGTCTTTTTTTATTCAGAGTAACGCTTTTGACCCTAAACTGATTTCTGGGTACAATCCGGGGCACATTTTATAAAACTACAAGTTACAATTTTACAGGTCTAAACTGGCAATACTGCTCAAATGGCCGGTCGTTATTGGTCGCGGTTGTGTCAAATGGAAACTTGTAACCTGTAAATTGTTATTTGTAGCTTTATAAAATAGGCTTCTGTTCTCGTAAGATCCAATGTCTTGTTAAAAAAATGTGTATGTAGATGCACGTAAAATCCCATATATTTACGCCACAAGATACAAGATAAAATCAACTTTCCGCTACTCTCCCGCGCTAGAAATCGATTTTGGTACTCTACCCAAGGAATTTAAATTTATAGATTTAAAGATGTATGTAAGGATGGTTGTTTTATATGTGAAGATTTTCGTTACCAAAATCAAAATACAAGCTCATTTTAAATTAAAACAAGGTAGGCATAAAAAAACGCGGTTTCCACAATCTTTCCACGTGATTTCCTATATTTTAAGAGAAACTAAGCAACGTCACAATATTGTAACACGTTGAACAAACCAGACGAACAGGCTTAGCCAAATTTCAAATGTAACTCAAGCACAGGCTAAATAAATAACTATTTAACATTGCCAGCACAGATTTAACAGGCTCTTAATAAGCGTTAAGTGTTAAATAATTAATTTAAACCCATTTTAAAATGCATTCGTCTTAAAAAAGCATCGCAGACGGCGCAGTGTGGCCGCGGCATTACGATTCATTATAAAGGCGTGTTTACACCCGCGCTAATGAATATTGACTTTGATTGAAATGTGAGCGCTGCGACTTGGGGAGGGGTATTTTTTAAATGAATTAAAATACACCGATGATTCAGTTATTGAATAGGCCGCAAAAAATAAGTGTGTGTGTCTGTGTCAGAATACTTATTTTTGATTTCAGTGAAATAGAATTATAATTAATAGGTGTGTTTAATAAAATGGGATCACACGTCGTTATGAGTTATATAATGTTCTGTTGACTTAGTGTTGTTTTAAATTGAGTATGATTCTTTAATAAGCATAATAATAAATATAATGAGACATTATTTACGGTTGTTCGCATTTGGCCAACGGCGAGTACTTGCACAGACATAACCTCGTAGCCAGGATCATCCATCAGCAACTTGCTCTTCAATATGGTCTGGTTGACTCTGAAGTACCGTACTATAAGTACGCACCGGCGCCAGTTCTCGAAAATGGTCGTGCTACGCTCTATTGGGACCGATCTGTCATCACGGACAGGACTATTGTTGCCAATAAGCCTGATATCGTGTTGACAGATCGATCTCAACGCCGGGCAGTGCTCGTCGACATCACCATCCCGCATGACGAGAACCTTGTGAAGGCCGAGAAGGACAAGCTCAGCAAGTACCTTGACTTGGCTCAGGAGGTGACCGCCATGTGGGATGTTGACTCGACGATCATTGTCCCGATAGTTGTTTCAGCAAACGGTCTTATAGCGAAGAGTCTCGACCAACACCTCAAGAGACTCTCGCTAAATGGCTAGATCAAGGGCCAGATACAGAAGGCAGTACTCCTCGACACGGCACGTATTGTGAGGAGGTTCCTCTCTCTGCAGCCCTAACCACCGGTAGCTTGAGCCCTGCCCCGCTGCCGGCGGCACACGTAGTTTAGGTTTTTTATAATGTCTATTTTTTTGTATTAGTATTGTTATTTTACTTTTATATTTGAATATTTGTTATAAAAAACCTAACGTACAGAAAATTAAATAAATAACTATAATTAAATTAATACAATGAAAAGTTTTCTTATACATATAACTTGGTACAGCATTTGTATAGCAGACTTTAAAAATAGTTTAATAATTGCAATACTTCCTCATTGTAATAAAATAAAGTGACGAAACATATGTCATATAATATATTGTGTATATCATATTGAATTACATACCGACATACCGTCACGCCTTCATCCCAGAGTGGGGTAGGCAGAAATTCAGAATTATCAACAACTCTAGAGGTAAAAACTTGTTGGTAGTTCTGTAACCACATTTTGCACAAATAGGCTATTAACCAGTAATAATAGTGTGTTTTAGTGAGAGGTTGCAAGCCCACCGCCTAACAGTACTAAGTGCAAGCCTAAATACTACAAGGCCGTTTGGTTGCCAGCTTAGACTAATAGTACCACTCCATGTCTTCCCGTGGAAGTCGTAAGAGGCGACTATCTTATCTTATCTTACAGATGGGCCCTTTCGGATACACTTCGACCCTTTAAGGATCTTTTGTGCAATTACCCTCTTACACACTCAGCTGTTCGAATGTGCAGGTTTCCTCACGATGTTTTTCCTTCACCGTAAGAGCATCGGGTAATGCACTTAAGTTAGAAAAACTCATTGGTACATGGTGACCGCGGGGGTTCGAACTCGGTACCTTACGATCACGAGTCGACCCTCTAAGCCACTAGGCCACCGACGCTCTTAAGAGGCGACTAAGTCCACGTGCACATTAACAAAAAATCACCTTCAGTTTGAACCGAGAAAAAAGTCAGGCACAAAACACAGCCTCCTTCATCCCCTTGTCATCTCTTAATTCACTTAAAGCATTATTTTTAAAGCACTCAGCTAAACTGTCAATCGCAAGCCAAACAGAAGGCAGAGCAAACCAAACGGAGACGTAATGGATTTGTTTAAAATATTACAGCGATCCTTATTAAAGCAGCCTCCGGGTTCCGTAGAAAAATATTTGCCCGGCTTTTAGAGTAATTACATAATTTCATACTGTTCGCGGGAGGTGCGGGCTGGCTGCGACGAATTTAGAGGAACGCGTTGAGAATAACGAAAACTTTTTCACGATCATTTCATTGTAAATATTTTTTGGCAAATTGACGTAGTTCCGTACGTTTTTGAAGTGATAACTTCTTATGGGAGGGTAAACCGCTTCATTACGTACCGCGTTACGACGCCCGCATAGAGGTAGAAAAGCATAGAGGGAGTATAATAACAGCTAATAGAATAGTACTCTTCGCACTTGTTACAAATGCCCTTCGTTAAAAAGAGACGTCTATATATTATGACCTCTTTAAACAGTGTCCCACTTTTTAGGTTTGTTAGTGAGTGTCACTCTGCATTAGGTGTGCGTAAGTTTGCAGTCAGTTAAACAGTTTAAGTTATCACTTCTGTCGGGCGTCCTGAGACGCACACGTTTTTTTTTCAAATCTTTATTTAAAGAGCTTGATCATTGTAGGTACCATACCGCTCTATTGTTGTTACAGAAAGTATCTTATCTTGTACTTAAACCTCCTGCAGCCAGTTTAAAGTTACACTTGATTGGCGACATCAGACAATATGCTGTTGTAGTACCTCTGTTCTAAGTTTAAATTATAAGTCACTTATAAAATTAAAATAAAAATTGCGTACATTAGCATTATGTACTAATTTAACATAACTAAAGAAAATTCCTTCCATCATAAATTTGTTTTTTAGCACTATCGTCATTTTTTTCTGCGTTGATCTTTACCGCTATTATCGCAAATTAAGTAATTTAAAAAATCAGGGTTGTACGCTATTTTTAACTTAACCTCCGGTTCTACAATAATTCAAACGGGAAAAACAAACCCAACTGGCTTCTAATAGGTTGTAATACATTATTATAATTCTTTTATTAAAAAAACTGTAATACTCTATTATTTTAATTCGCTTATACTCGCTCTCACAAATATTTTCATATGTACCGATATAGAACTCAAGACTGCTAACGTTGTCAATACACTTCTCGTATATTCAAATTATTTAGTAATCTCATTTGGTTGGTTGGTTGGATATTGTTGAGTGTTGTAATATTAGTTTTGATTCGTCGCACGCGCGCCGCCCCGCGGACAGCTGAGCCAGCACTATTAATCCGCTACCTCTTTAAAACGCGTCGACTCACGATTTCTAGCGATTTGTAAGTGATCATTGTTTTAAGTGAGTTTAACGTTATTTATTTAGCTTGAGCTGAATTCTTTAAATTTATGGCTGTATCGTAGATATTTCAATTTGATTTATTGATACATTGTTATGACACTGTTAGCAGTTAATCCACATAAAAGGAAAATTGATTACTCAAATCTTTAAAAAATGCCTTTACTTTATGATGTCATAATTTTAAGATCGAAAGACTTAAACCACGTAAGTCATAATTTATTAAACCTAACTACTTACCGGCTTATTAGAGTAATCCTCTTGTGCTTAAAATATGTTCGTTCATTATGAAATTTGTTTTGACAGAAAAGGACAAAGTAAACTCTAGGTAAAATAGGTTTTTACTGCGTTAATGAATAAGATATAAGTTACATTTGAAACGTTTAATTAAATTAATATAATTAAGGTACTTGTGCTCAGCGCAACCGGCACTCACTCAACCGAGGGCCGAGGTACTCAGCCAGCATTGTGTGCTGCGACATGTCAAGAACTGCTTTCAAAATGTTTGGTTTGAAATTTCAGACGTGAATTATAATATTGTATTTAAAACCAGTCCAATAAAACTCTCTAAATGTAGCTGTGTTTGATATTTAACTAAGTTAAAAATCGAAACCAAAAAAACGAAAGCGAGGGAAGTTTGTCTGGATCATAGCAAGTGGAAGAAAGGGGTCTATGTTGTCTGCCATAATTATTTTTAGCCATAATGTGCTTTAGGTCATAATCATCGCAAGTCATAACGTATTTTTACTGTTACTTTTTCAGGATTTTTATAAATCAAACCTAACCTAACCTAGCCTTGTCTATACGTTAGATATTTCAGAACTTCTGAAACGTTTACAGTTTCAGCGATATAAAAAATTATGACTATCAATAATTATGTCAACAATTACATTATGACCAATAAAATTATGGGAAACAAAGGGCTCCCGGAAGAAAGTGGTCTCTTTCTACCCCTACGGGAAAGAGTGATAATATGTATGCATTAAAAATGTCTAGGGTCAAAAACATCCTTAAATTATATTAATGTTTTTCAACGACAACGTTAGTCTTGTTTGTACGTGACCCTGCCTACGAAGCTTGTGGTCCCGGGTTCAAATCCAGGTAAAGGCAGATATTTTTGTGATGAGCGGGAGTATTTGTTTTGTGAGTCTTGGATGTTTTCTGTGTATTAAGGTATTTATTTCTTTATATAAGTATGCGTATCGTTGTCTAGTAGGCAAACAACAAGCCTAGAGCTAAGTCGATATGTCTGAGATTTTTCCCTCATTCTTTTTTTTATTAAATATATCGCAACGCAGTATATTGCTAAGTATGAAAAAGTTTTGATCCGTAGGCATTTTGGATGTGTGTATGTATTTTTTTAATATCAACTTCAAAAAGGCCTCGTGACTGGTTTAAGCCATATTTGTTGTTGAAAACTATTACATTGCAACTTCACTCCGCTTGGGTGCGCAATGTTGTGCTCCTCACCGTTGCCATTGTGGAGCTAGCGTCGACCGGCTTGGTCACCACGGCTTGTCCTACGCGAGAAGCGCTGGCAGATTCTCCCGTCACTCCAGCCTTTTACCAGCGCCAACTGTGCGGCCATTTTGGAACCAAATGGTCTCATGCGTGACGATGGTAAAAGACCTGATGGGATGACCTTTATTCCGTGGAAGTTGGTACGGCCATTGGTGTGGGATGCTACTTGCGTGGACACCCTTGCGCCGTCACGTCTTCCCGGATCGAGAATTAAGGCTGGATCCGCGGCAGAATCAGCGGAGACCCTGAAAAGGCGCAAGTACAGTCAGCTCGATAGAAGCTACGTATTTGAGCCTTTTGGGGTCGAAACTTTAGGACCGTGGGGACCAGGACCTCATAAATTTTTAAAGATCTTTCCAAGCGCCTGGTCGACACATCTCGTGACCAAAATGCTGGCCTTTATTTGGCACAAAGATTAAGCATTGCCATTCAACGTGGCAATGCTGCCAGCATTTTGGGAACGATGCCCACTGACAGCGGTTTATTAGATTAGTGTAGTTTTAAGTTAATTTTAGGTATATTTTACTATATATATTTTTAATAGTCCTAAATATTTAGTTATAGGTACACTTCAATAAGTTAGTTAATGTTTTATGTCCTTCTAAATAAATTGGACTTACATTAGGTAATAGTTTCAATTATATATCATATTTGTTGTTGAAAACTATTACTTAGGTAATAGTTTTCAACAGCAAGTAATAACATTCAAAGTTATATCGTCGTTAATTCAAACTTGTAAGATAGCAACAAGCAAGTAACTAAGGCCAGATCAAGTTACTACAGTTTACGATATGAAGTTTAGTTTTGTTAGCCTAAAATGATTTTAAACTTTTTTATAATATCGACATACAAAATTAATAACCTCTAACGTAATTAAACAAACTCCTTTATCTCCCCGTTAAACACCAATATTTTGTAAACGCAATAAACAATGTAATTGCAAAACCGAACTGTCTCGGATCGTGAATGTTAATTAAAACAATAAATTAAATACCGCACCGACGGTTGGCGAGCTATGAATATGTCAAACGATGCCGACACAGGTCGCTATTAAGGCATTAGCGAGGCAGAGGTCGCCAACTATTCCTAACAGGGGTGCTCCTTTAAACTATTGTAAATTTTGTCGTTAAGTGTGGCTACGAGATTGAATAAGATGATTGTTTTTTTATTTAGATTTTAATGGGTCTGATTTTAAATGACCAGTTACCTAAATAATAACTGGAAACAGAGAAATCTGGTTTATCCGTTTACAAAAATTTGCCTAAATTGAAAGACGAAGGTAAAATGAACGAATTGTTCATAGAGCGTCTAATAGCTAATGGTTTAGGCAATTAATGGTGTAATAAATAACTATCACGTGATTAAAGAAAATTTATGGGTATTGATTCTACTGTGTTCGGTATTTATACTAGACGAACGTACTAAGATGTTTCAAATTATGTTAGATATTTTCTGATTTACAATCATTTTATTTTTTATTAACTTGTAACAAATTACCTTGAAAAGCAAAACATTAACGTAACGTTTAATATTAAAATTCAGAAACAATTACGCTAGCACTTTAAAAACCAATAAAATTAGTTGAGATTAAAATTAGATCTTACCGCTGGTTCCTATATTTATTTATTATTTATTTTAATACTTTATTGCACAAAATTAAAATAGTGTACAAAAGGCGAACTTAATGCAACAAGCATTCTCTACCAGTCAACCTTAAGGTTAAACAGAATCTAATCTGCAGTAAATAGATAGATATCTTTGATACATGTTATTCGGAAGGCAATATGAAATATAGCTTTTTCAAAGTGTAGCAGGACAAAATATATACCCCTCTATCGATAATAATATGTTAGCGATTTATCCGCGTGTTCGTCGCGTTTTTCGTGGCCCCAGCTTTCAGTCGAGACGAGACCTCCAGCAAGACACTAGCGGTTGGGACTGACGCAAAAACTAATTCGAGCCGAAGGGTTCAACGCCCATAAATTCACCCCGACCCCGGTTAGTTTATTTTAACTGACGTTTTTGCTGAATATAGAATTTAATGCTTAGTTTGCTTAATATATTGTTTCGGTTTATTACCCCTGGCCATATTAGCACCGTGTTTGAAAATTGTTTTGAACTTGGCTTTGCATTTTAAAATGTTGAACTTGAGTGAAACTCGATATTGTCTGGAGTCAGCTAAATTTTTTGTGGCGATGCACTTGTTGTAGGCAGAGGTGGGCATTATTCGAATAATTATTTATTCGAATAATCATTCGAATAAAAAATAATTCGTAATATTTATTCACGAATGAATCATTCGACTACTTTTCGAATAACTAATAATTTATTAATTTATTAGAGAACAATGGAGCAGGTATAGAAGTAGTACATAATAATTATTCGTGGCAATTCATTCAACGAATAAATTATCCGCGAAAAAATTATTCCCAAATGAATTATTCGACGAATAATTTATTCCAATAAGAACAATCATTCGAGAATTTCATTCGTTATTCGCGAATAATTTGGTTATTCTTATTCGTTATTCGTCATTCGAATAAATATTGCCCATCTCTGGTTGTAGGTAATAAAATAACGATCTGTGACTTGTAATATCAGGGGACAATCTCACAAGCAAGCGTGCAAATATTTTGATGAATTTAAATTAATTTAACACGTCAAGAATTTAGTTTAAACAACGAATTTAGAGTAATGTATATGGTGTATGGTATATGTGGTGGTGTGGTATGTGTGGTGTATTGTACCTATATGTGTGTTGTAAATAATACATTACTCTTTTACGGTAAGTTTAAAATAATCTCTACATACATACATACATTAAATAACGCCTGTTTCCCAGACCCAGCCAAAGACCACTTCTTTCCACCTGCTACGATCCTGAAAAATCTCTTTCGCTTCTTCCACATTCATACATCGAGACATGCATGCATGCACGTCGGTTTCGGGTACTTAAGATCCGGCCCTTTTCCAGTATTTCACCGATTTGATTCGAAAAAGTACGCCTAGGGCGGCCCCTTCCGACCCTCCCACTCACTTTTGCTCTGTATATCTGTTTCGTCAATAATAATCTCTAACAATATAAAAACATTTATCCACAAGCTACTTTACCTATGCGCTTGGATTACTTGTTAGTGACTTCATACTTTCTGGTAAATGGCTGTATATTTTTATACACATGTTGTACATATTTCTACCATACCTCGCCTTGTTACAAGAAAGTTTGTACATTAGACACACATAATTATTTTCTTCGTTGACCTTTGAGGAATTTCACTATGTTTTGTGAAATATAATTGGTGGAAGTTAAGTACAAATTATGCTCCTACTGTACTATCGAGATCGTTAATTTGTGACCCATTTCAAGAAAAATAGGCTTGAAGTTGTCAATGTCATTAGAGATGCCAAATCATTTGTAACTTATAGGAGACTCAACCTTATTGTTGTAGAATGTCAGAATGACTTTGTACCTAAGGTGGGTCCCAAATTTAAGTTCGTAACTGTACAAACCTGACAGTGGTAGAATGTGCAGGTATTTATACAGTGGGATACAGTTATCATCAAGCTATGCACTGCCAAATTAAATCACCCTGACACACTTTATTCGAATTTTAAAGTGTTTAATTACGTAACCTCTAAAAAACCGTTAAACCTTTACAGCGTCTGTATCTCCAAATCCAAAATATAAACACCTGCTTTTTCCTATCCATTCAGGATCCTATCAGAGAGTGAAAAACTATTTTTCCCTCGCATATATCTCCCAGACCGTTCGATTTAACTGTTTTCTTCACTTGAATTTATAGAGGTCCAAGCCGAAATATGGCCGCCAGGTGTCTGGATGTTTGTATTTTTTTTAACGGATATACTCGTAATGCTTTTGTATTGGAAGATTACATGACCGGTTGGATGGAAAATCAGTGAACGTACTCGTATTTGCCTCTTGAAATAGACTGTTTAGGCCAGCAATATTTTTGTCTAGGTGACATGTGATAGAACATCGATGGCTAAATCTTGACTTATTTCTGAATGTAACAACCCTTCCTGACAGTTTTTTTAACAATTGGCTTGTACCTAACTGAAAATACTTTTATTAATTATTTCTTCTATCTTGTTTTAAGCTTGTTGAATCGTGACAATTTAACTCAAACCATAATTTCGTGAGTTGGCTGATAGATGGCGCTAGCAGCTCTATTTTCAAGCTTAAACGAAAAAACAAACCAGCATGAGCATGTCGGACCATGCTCAGTGTAGGGCTCCGTCACCGTAACTACTAACAAATAACACACAAAAACCTCCAAAAACCCCAAGTATGAGATAATTTTAGCCACTAATGTAGTCTACTTATCGCTTGCCGAATGCAATAAGTGCACAAATCAAAAAAGCAACATTTGGAGAAATTGGCTGTCAAAGTTTTAATAAATGGGTGTATGTCCGCAAAAACAAATGTATTTTCTCTTAATTTGCAGTTATACATATAATATTTAGTATTATCTCTTCTGTAGGATATATTCCTTTGTATTAATTTTTTTTTTGTATTAAATGTTAAATAATTTTGATATTATATGCATTTAAATATGGGTACTTAGAGTTGAGCCCTTGTAGCACAAAGAATTTGTGCCATTTTTGTTAACTGTGAGAAAAATGTAATGACAAAATAAAAATGTTAAATTAATATCTTTACATGTTTAAGTTAATTAAGGGGTTTACATAATTAAATGAAAACCTGTAATTGTTTCACAATATATATAATCATCCATTGCACAATATATATTAACCAAACTAATATATTATGACATGTAAGTACGTATTTATTTCACTAATTTTACATAACACTTTTAATATAACGTTTATTTATAAAATACTTAACAAATAAGTCAAATATAAAAAAAAAGATCTCTCATCAAGTTATCAAAAGTTTAAGTCTCATGGTAAATCGTATTTTTTTAAGAAAAACAAAATTGCTTGTAACATCCTTATCCTTTGCGAACCTCTCGTTTACAGTTTAAAGTAAACTTTCCAAAGGGGGTCCTCTGGGAGGGCAGGTTGTCAGCCATGCTAATGGGGCAAGGGCGTGTGGAACACCTGGGAAGATTCGGATCGATCTACCCAGCCACACGTCTGCAGCTCCCGATGTCGCGCAATGATACCCAACCCAACATGTCTGTATCTCTCGAGTATTCCTGGTGATATTCTCAATAAGACATTCCCAAAGGTGCGGGCTCCGTGGAGGGCGGGAAACTCGAGAGATGAAGAAAAAACCAGAACAAACATGGAACATGTACTGGAACATGTACGATCTGTAACGCCGAGAGTGTCGGAGGGGAAACTCGATGGAGCTGAACAAGAGATCTCCTCTGGGTGTGCCGTCCTCTTCCAAACACTAGGTGCGGGTACTAGTAACGCAAGACCCCACCTCAAACAAACACCACACAAAAGTAGCGGTAGGGCGAAAGCCCAGCCAGCTACCCCAACAAACCCAACACAGCAGAAGGTAAGTGGCAAGAAAGTGCCGCTACCGTTCTTTACACGTGGCTTTAAGGCAACGCCTTCGAGCTCGAAGTCTACAAACACTCACCCACACGGGGGCGGTGCTGCAGGACCCCCCACACACAAACAAAAGTTCTGCGAGGGGAGGAAGGTCTGCAGGGAAACCAGCAGGACCGGAAGCCCGAGCGTGGACCTCACACTCACACACACACAGAACAGCCGACAACAACAAACAACCTAGAGATCGTCCCGTTTTCAGAGAAATCTACAGCCACGGGGTAGACACCGGCGTTGTAGCCCACACCAACAACATCCTCCCAGCTAGACTCTAGCTAGACTCTTCCCGTGTTGACCACGTAGGGGAAAAGGGAGCAACCCGCCAAATGGGATGCGCCTGGTCCCAGCGCGATAGACCTCGGGAAGAGGAGGCATAGGAACCAAAAACAGAGATGCATGTACCGCAAAATGCTAGCGGAACAAGCTTGGGAGCCCCTGACGGATGTCATCCGTCAGGGGCTCCCAATACGGTGGAGATGCAGGGATCTACCAATGGCCTTAGCCAACTGACAGCAAACCGTGTCCCACCGAAAGGGAAAGGAGCCAGCACCAATAATCCAGTGGCTCGGGCCTCTGTGAAAATGGTACGCCTTGACGAGACTCTGTCTCCGAGAGGCGAATCTAAGAAGCAGAGGATCGAGTTCACCGCTGGGACCCCGTGAGCAGCATACGCGGACGCAGAAGAAGCTGACCTGATGGTTGCGGTAACGTCTGCAAGCAAGGTTCACCTCGTCTCACAACTCGCCGAAGAGGCCTTCAACCTGATTCAGGGCTTCGTCATGGCTGTGGCGATGCAGACCCCCCAGAGTGCGGCCGGACCCCAATTTCAGGGCAAACCGCTATACGCTAACGGAACCCTGAGAATATGATGCGGAGACCAGGCAGCGGTGGCTTGGGTCAAGCGGTGCATGGCCACCATCACCCTCTCATCAGGGGACAAGTTGGTGGTCAAGCGTGAAAATGAGGTGCCAAACAGAGTTCGCTGCGGTATTCTGCTCCCGGGTGTCTGGGACGATTTCGGGGAGGTAGCAAACTCCCTTCATTAGCAGAGCGCCTGGGGCCGGAATAGTCCGCATTGACCGGTGGCTGCTCATCAGCACTAACAGGCAAGGCTCAGTTAGAAACCTTCGCCATCGTCAGCATCCCGGAGACAGAGGTGCAAGCCCTTCTGGACCGGGGCCGCCGACTCACATTCTTGTGAGGGTCGGTGTACCTGAAGTTCCAATATGTGACTTTACGCCTGTTTATGACAGAAGATTCGTTAAATTCCATTAAAAAATATGCCACTGTTCAGTCGAATCGTTCAACGAATTAAGTAGACTTCAGCAGAATTATTTGCTTGTATAAGAATAATTACATCATATTATATAGGAACATACTTTCGTTCTATAATTAACTCTAAATTTAAAATCATTTAATTTAATATATTATTATTATGTTGTATGTAATTTACAAGTGCGGTCGGACATAACGGATATAATTTACAATATATACCTATATAAAATATTAAGGCAGGTACTTACTGTTGTGGTATAATCAAATGACGTTTATTTCTTTTATATTTTCTTCGATTTATTGTGAAAAATAGCGGGCACAACTTGAAAATGAGTTTAAAAAATTATGCAATACGGGCACAACTAAGAAATGCCTTTGTAGCACAAATTACCGCGTGCGTTTGCGACGAGTGCAAGCGGCCGACTGGTGATGGGCCCATATAGCAGGAAAGAGATAGATCATTTCTCTTAGTGCAGTAAAGACATAAATGCCCTCTTTGGTCTGTTACAGTATACTTTTGACTAAAGTCTTTAATGCATACGGTAAAACGAGCACTTTAGATCACGATTCCGCAATAATCTCAAATCTCGAAAATTTTGAGTTGTGCCCTTATTGCATTCGGCAAGCGTTATGGTCTGTTGTTTGATCAGTAGTTAACTCCATTCATTGTTAAAATTCGAAAAAATAATCGAAAATTTGACCCATTTCCTTGAGATTTAACCATTACTCACGGTTTTTAACGAGTAGTCAGTTTAACTACTGATCAAACAACAGGCCCTTAGTCGTGATTGTTTTCCTTTTAACTTCGTTGTATACATATAACGTGAATATTTTCTCATATCCGAAAACAACGTTGTTTTTGTTGAACCTGATTGTAAAAAAAAATTGTTGATCCCTGAATCGAAAACAAATCTTCACATACCCCTAACATTTTTGAAAAAGCTATTCAATGACCCCCCGCATGAGGATATAGACGAGTAAAAACGTGTCTAGGAGGTTTTTTTCCAAAATTTATTTCACTAGGTAGGTTCTTTGTCGGCGTTATTATAAATGCAAAACCATGCTAAATTAAAACTAAAAGAAAGTAATTGGAAATCATTTTTACGGTGAAATGGTTAATGAAATTTTTACTGTTTAAAAATATTGATATTGCTAGTAATATTAATTTAAAAAAAAACCCGCAGCGACATTATCGCCCCTTGTCTTGAACTAAGTAACAAAGGTATTCATATATTCGGTGAATTCACCCCCACTATGCAAAACGCCGCTATCTCCTTATTAATCATTCTGACACCGCGTTGATTATATTCAAATTATGCCTATACCTTAGCTGCGTAAGGAAACGTACCAAGTTTAATGTATGTCTAGATATTACATAAGCGGGGAAATATGATATTTTGTTTTATTTAGAAACGTTAACAAAATATTTTATATTCAATATTATTTTGGTATAAATTCTTTAGAATTTTCGTAAAATGGAAATTGAAGATTGCAAACTCTTAGAACTATCCATTATCCATTAACTGCCTTAATGCGGCCATCTTACCACAAGCAGAACCCATTAACGCAAACACTGCTGCTTGGCGATTGGTCAGCGACTAACATAATGGACGAAATCCTGGGCCTGTTTTTACAACTTTAAATTTTATCAACTTCATAGTAAATTTGATAAGCGTTTTTTTAGTATTTATCAATTTTTTTGGCAATCAATATACTGCCCTCCTAAGCCAATAAGCAATATCTTACATTCAATCACCATAGCAGATTCAATTCTATGTTGTTAGTCATAAGGTTGATATTACTACAGGAAGTTAATCGTAGTTACTACGCTTTGGCTTAGGACGGCAGTATAGGACAGGCGAGCAAAAAGCATTCACTTTTTAAGAGATTTTGTACAACGTAACCACGTTTTTAATTTTTATTGCTGACTATACAATTCATTTATCGAACGCCAGTCTGATATTAGGCCGTATTTAGTGAAAGAAAAGAGAACTTAATATCTGTGTATCATTACCAGGAAAACAAGCTTTTTATAGCTCATAATAAGGTCCTAGATTGATAAAAGTACAAGTGACATAGAGTTTAAATTATTTATAGGATACGGAAATATGCCTCTAGATAGAGGGTGTTTAGAAATTAACTATTATTGCATGTCATTGTAAAAAGTACACTTTCATCTTTTTCAGATTTCATTTAATATTTTTTAACCGTAAACCCTTAATACCGCGTATTTTTATTATTAAACCGACCTTAACGATTTACCTCAACTGAACGTACATCCCAAATATATACTAACATCATATAAAGAACAAACAAACAAACATTAATCACACCCTATCGTTCCCTTTGCATAAATAACAGTAATTGCTATGCGTTTGACAAACGACTTACATGTTTAAATTTTAAGCGAACATTAATTTTGAATGGGAGTTTTATGCTTTAAGCACTTTGGAGCTCTTATTTGTTGGGGAAATTTCGTCACTTTAAATTGAGTTGATGGTTGCATTATTTTTATAGTGTTTTGAAACGCCTTCGTCAGCAGAAAACTTGTATACTTATTGCTTTAGTAACTATCGAATTTTCAGTACATTATGGTACAAAGTGGCCTACATAAAAATATATAATAATTTGAAGTTTAAAAATATATTTGTACTGATATGGCATGCCAGAGCTTTATATATTTCAGTCAATTTTCCGTCAAAATTGTTTACCTCCTCGTTCCGTTTTAAAAACGATTATGTTGAGCTTATCAAAGTCATATCTGTAAGTACACTTTTTTTTATTATTATTATTAACAACGATGTGATACATAAAAAAAGCGCCTGTTATAGTATTCGTAGTAACGTTTTTTACTAACGTCCCGCCTTAGCTTTGCTTCGGTTTATATCCGTTTTTTGAAAGACCCCGTAAATAAACCAGAATTATTTTTACACGAAAACCTTCCTCTTGAATCACTCTATCTATAAAAAAACCCGCATCAAAATCCGTTGCGTAGTTTGAGAGATGCAAGCGTACATACAGAGGGACAGACGGCGGGAAGCGACTTTGTTTTATACTGTGTAAAGATTGAAAAACGAATAAAAAGTTTCAAAATCGAACGTTAAAAACCGTTATTGAAAGAAAATATACAGAGAGAAACAAATGCCCAACGCCAGTTTCAATAAAAAAAGGTCAAATATTGGCTAGCAAGTGAGGCATACGCTCGAATATCGAAATATCAAGTCGAATCGTCGCGCATTCGAGCGGCAAACTAACCGGATATTCGGACTAAAATAAATCTTTCCAAGGGTTAGATTATTTATATATAGTTTAGGAAGATTTTGACGTTTTGGGATTTACGTTCTTTATAATTTTCATGGTGTAAAATGGAGATAGATCTCAAGATTGTATTCTTAAAATTATCTATGAACTGTCTTTATGCTAGTCGATATACCGACCATCTTACCCCCACCAGAACCCAACAATGCAAACACTGCTGCTTGGCGATTTGTCAGCGAATAACATAGTGGGATAAATTCTGGGCCTGTATCCTATGTTGTTTTTTCACCTATTAATTGAATATGGGCTTGCAACCTGCCGCTAGTATACTCATGGTAAACATCTTAGCCTGTTTGTGAAAAACGTGGTTATAGAATTAACAAGAAGTTGTTAGAGTTGTTGGTAATTCTGAAGCTCTGCCTACGCCACTCTGGGATGAAGGTGTGACCACACAATACATATATGACATAGGTTTCATCACTTTATTTAATTACAATGAGGAAGAATTTGCAATTATTAAACTTACACCATTTCATTTTAAAGTCTTTACAAAGGTAGGTTGTAAGTGACTCGGCTGATTTTAATATCAAGTTATTAAAACCTATAATAACGTGGACAATACGATAGAGGTAGAAACGAATTAGAAAAAAAACCCAGCACTAAGCCCTTACACCTACAATTATTTTTTATCCCAAGCGGTATATTTTTCTCCATTAATTGTCTGCCTAATATCGGAGGTTTGAGCAAAGGTGACTAGCAAAGCCGTTCCTAAAAGCGTACAATTTAATAAAACGGACCTGCGGAATGGACAGTTAAACTCTTACTTCTTACATAACATTACAAAGTCGTTAAACCCCATTGACATGTCATAAAAAAACCAATTCATACAAAACATTATCATATTTTCTCCGTTTAAGATTATTTTATTTTGAACTATTAAATGTATACACTTAGCAAACACTCAGCACCCTGTATATATTTAACTAAAGCACCTTTTTGTTTAACATTTACAAAGGCGGATCATTTCTTTTGTTGCGAGTGGGATAGAATGATATAAATTATGTCCAGCAGAGTCGCTTAAACCCGTGTGAAAGGAGGAGATAGTGCTAGGACTGAAAATATTTTCCATTTGTGCTGTCACCGAGTATAGAGAGGTATTTATTATGCAAAAGATAATTTATGTGATGTACTAGAGATACAGGATGACCTTAGAATAAAAGTATAGGTAAAATTTTAATTTTACTATAATAAAAATATTAACATAGAAATGAAAACCCCGAGCAACTTAGATTCGGAGTTGTTTTTTTTATTGGGAACTTAGTTTTATTAAAGTTAACATCCATCATAGATAGAAAGCTAGTTATACTGAAATGGTTTTTAGCTAAGTTTAATGAAAATCGAACAGGTCTTTTCAATTTTATCACTTGTAGAGTTAGCGGTAGAAAATATATCCGGATTTTCTATAAATACGTTGATTTCCCCTGATTTTGGAAACTACAAGTGGGTATAAAACTTTAAAACAGGCATTTGGCAAGCGATTGTAAAGGGAAAACAAAAAAAACAAGATTTTGCGGGCACCGCGTGCTTAACTAAGCTTAAAGGTTTATCTCACATAAAATATCTAAAGCAGATTCGATTTTCCTTGCACATTGCACATGTAACAAGGTTTGTTGGAGTTCCTATTTTAGTTTATAAGATAGTAACCCCCGATAAATAAGAGGGGTGTAATAAGTTTGACGTGTGCGTGTCTCTGTGTATGTGTGTCTGTGTTTCTTCGTGTCTGTAAGTCGCATCGTAACTTCTAAACGGATGGACCAATTGGACAAGTTATTTTTTGATAGTTTAATTGGAATGGTGTTTAGGTTTTATCAAAATTGGTGCTTCCGTTTCAGAGATATCAGCTCTGAGATAAGGGATCGTCGTTATGACGGGGATTTTTATTTATTTCATAGTTATGTATTAAATGTAAATGGGTGCCCTACGACTGACCTAAAATTTTATGTGCTAAATTTTTTTGTTCGAAAATGTTTCCTATAATATTGAATGGCATACTTCTTATTTAGCATAAAGATTTTTTTGCATACATATTTTTTGTTCTAAAGCACTTTTGGTCTAAAATTGTTTTGTCTAAAATTTTAATTACTAAAAGGCTAAATCCATAATATTGTTTTGTTGAAGGCTCCCAGTATAAAACACCTAGGTCTCAACTAATCTATAGGTTAGGTTAGGTTAGAATTGTGTCAAGGCGCGAAGCGCCACAACTACGCAGAATACTACGTCTACTACGTTGACTTCGCCTCACTGTCAACGTTATACCAAAAAATCATTCGACAAAAAAAAGTTATGCCAAACAAAGGTTATTACTAAACAATTTTTCGACCAAACAATGTTATGCATAACAATTTCGATCAAACAATTTTCGACATTTAAATCATTAGACGAAACGTTGGTATGCAAAAAAATATGATGCGAAACAAAAATAGGCCAAGAGCCGTATGTAAATGTTTAGTTTACTAATTTAGTTTTAAGTCAATTGTTACTAACACACTATGGATCTCGGTATGAAATAAAGTTTTTTTTTTTAACTCAGTCAGATTCTTACTCTTTCAGTCAAGCACACTGTGGGACAAACGATGATCCCGAGGATATGTGGACTGTATTTATTACCTCGAAATGGCTGCCTTGCTATTAAGAATTATGCCCAAAACTCACCATCATCCAACTGCCAGCTTAGTTCAGCACCTCACCGCGCGGCGGGTCAATCCTTTCTTTTCTGTGAGTCTTCTCGGAGAGCAGCCACGAGTTGCACCGACTGTTGTAAATATCTTCTTCAGACGGACAACGAGTTTCTCCATTTTTCCATTATGACTGAGCTTGACGTACATTTGACATTTTTAAGCAAGAACGTTCTTATAGCTGCGTTCTAGATTATGCAGGTTAGGGCGCGTTTTAGACAACAATAACTTAATAACAAGACAAACATTAAACACACACTATCTAAACTAATATTATATTATAAAGAGGGGAGGGGGTGACGACCGCAAACCGGGAGACGAAGTGTCGGCAGGCCTTCCACAAGGTGGACCGACGATCTGATAAAGGTCGCGGGAAACCGCTGGGTGACAGCAGCAGAGGACCGATCGTTGTGGAAAACCTTGGGGAAGGCCTGTGTCCAGCAGTGGACGTCTTGCGGCTGATTATGATGATGATGAAAGAAGGAGCACGTATTTTGTGAGTTTGTATCTTTCCGATAGGTAATCTACGGAACCACGGAACTTATTTGAAAAATCTTTTACCATTTGGAAGGCAGGGGTTTCTAGATGGACATAGACTATTTTTTATTTGTTTAAATCTGAGCGAAGCGAGAGCGGGATGCTAGTTATATTTTAAATGCGAAAGTGTGTCAATATGTAACTGCTGATCTGATTTAGCTGAAAGGGCATTGGGTAAATTTGTTTGAAGAATATTGTCATTTTTTTTTCAGCGGCCACAGATGATTTTTACATAGTTATTTAGAGGACTTCTAAATACACATAGATATATATAATTTATGGCGTTTAATAATATCGGAGCGGAGATTTTAAAGATTTAAGTATTCAGTTTTTAGTACAAAAGTACGCCCAAGTATGAATATTTAAATATCTCGGCTCCGATGCACTTAAGAGTATTACATTACATAACAAAATATGTTTATTTTTAATAATTCTATCATAATTTACCACTTTCACGAATGGCCGCTCACCTTGAAAATGTATGAATTTTACAAATGACAACACTTTTACCCAAACCCCTTTGGAATAGCTCCTACCATAAATAACGATAAGCTACCTTTTATTTAAAAAAAAGGCTATGGGATGGTCAATACACACAAAGTTGCAGACAGGAGCTAGTATACTAATAAAAATACTATTCCCTATGAGTTACAAACAAATCTGCATACATCACACTAACAAACAGTTCCCTGGTCCCCATAAACCAACAGCCCATACAACATTAACATACATATACCCATGCAATAAAATCTCGCAAAGTTGGGACGCAGCAAAAGTTAGTAACAACGGGTAGCCAGTTCGAGACCCGGGTAATTTAATGCGTCGGCTGTGCAATTTTGCAAGCCGGAAAAAACTTTGCCGGCTCCATGCATACCTGGGGTTAGGCGTAAATTGTTTTCAATTGCGCTTTTGTGCTCTGCTTTTATGCGCCTGAGTCGATTTAGATGATGGTTATTACTTTCTTCCGTGTGGTTGCCGGGTTAGAATAGTGCCACTCCAAGTCTTCCCGTGTCGTAAGAGGCGACTAAGGGAATAAAGGCTTGTAGTACTGTTAGGCGATGGGCTTGCAACCTGTCACTAATAAACTGTAGACATCTTAGCCTACTTGTGCAAAATGTGGTTGTTAGTAATTCTGTAGCTAAGACTGGCTTGCTAAAGACCGAGGAACTGGCAAACAGGCCATCTGCGCCTCTATTCTAGGCGGTAAAATCTAAATCGTCTTTGATCTGTTATGGTATTGTTTTCAACTTGGCCGCCATTACTGTCAAGTAAATAAGAGCTATCGAAACGTTGACAATACGATAACAGATCAAAAACGATAGTGTTTTTACCGTGTTGAATAGAGGCCTAGATGGAATATGGTTCTTTTCTTCATGTACTTAGCCTTTATACTCGATTGCGGCGAAGCCCAAAATGGTTATGTGTTTTACCGGTGTGTATGTCCGTTTCTATGTCCGCTCGTAACCACTCAAAGGTTTAATGATTTGTCTTGATGGCGCGAGTGTCACTGGGTGCATACAATTCTTAAAAATTAAAAATAATGTTTTTAACATATATCGACGACAGTACCAAAAAATCAGTGAGCAGTCGGGTTTTTAAACTTGCTTTTTATTTTGTTATTCAATCACAGTACAGTGCAACCATTTTCTTAATAGCGATCGGCAATCTTCGTTTTTCTATGACACACGAGTGACAAATATACTGTCAGTTGCGAGTGCAAGCGTGATAGCGATAGCCAGCCGAAAGCCATTAAGACGCTGGGAATACTTTACCAAAATCTAGGTCTTGATATTTGGCTCAGCCATTTCAATCCAACCACCTTCTTCAGATCGTCGTACCAACGGATCTGGGGTCTACCTGCTTTTTTCCTTAGGCTCTCCATTTAACCAGCTTCTTGCACCATGAGCCGTGCTTGAGGGCGACATGGCCAACCCACTTCCACTTAAGTTTCGCCACCTGCCTGGTTACATCACCGACTTTACTTTGTTGATGGAGCCCTATTTTTTTTACCGTCCCTCAGTGAGATTTCCACCACCCATAGAGACCTATGCTAAACATGGAGTGGTTACCGCCCCCTATCGGGGATTAGCTACAACAAGGGCACTACTTCTGCGATGCGTCTGTCGCTGTTTTTTAACCCATTATAGGCTTAATTGTTTGATTATTTATATTTATTTTGAATTTTAATGTATAGAACAATAAAGCACAAATTCTAACTACGACACACGGTACCAAACGGGACCGCTAGTCTATAATGGGTTAAACATATAACACGTAAAAATAGATTAAATACTCGAGGTATCTAAATACTAGAATATTGTGATATCCAAATCTATATTTTAATGACAGGTCAAAAGAATTACTAATGAGGATATTTTTGTCTAATGCTATAGTAGCCTAATTAAAGGAAGGACGTGAAAGCTAAAGAAATAGCCTACTGCTAATTAAGTCGTTATTTGATAAAATTCTATTCAAAAATAATATTTTCGAAAAAAGAAGGCAATTTTGATCAAAACACGCTGTCTTCAATGTTTAAAACAGTGCCTAGTGCCTGTTGGTGTAACATTTTTATTTAAACACACTGTATACTATTCTTAATATAAACAAAAAAAGAACACCCCCATTATCCCTACTATAAATTGATCGTTATATAAAACCTGAGTGTCTTCGACAATTCTTTATTCAAATAAACCTAAACGTTCCCAGTTCGAACGCAGACTATTGAGACTCGCAAAAATGCACAGTGTTGAGTTGTTTGGCCAGCAATGGAGCTCTGGAAATTTATCTTTCTAGAAACATATTTTCAAGTTACATTATTTCGTTAAACTTTCCCAAGGAAAAAGGGACTGTAACACATTTCTTTTAGAGTGTGAATTTGTTGTAGTGTTCACGTTTTCTAAGTTTATTGGCGATATATTCGCGTGTGGTTTATAGGCGACAGCGGGTGTATGTGGGCACAAATCTTTGCGGTTCATAATTTCGAGTGTTTTCGTTTGAGTTTTATGTTCTGAATTGTAAATGACTTAGGGAAGAGGTGAAATGGATTTTTTTATTCAATTTGTTTTGTCCATAAAACCTATGTTGGCCTACAATAGTAGTAGTTTACTTTAGCGTACGTTGAGATAAACATTTGAAAAAGTTGAATAATAGAAATAAAAACATTTATTCGACGATCACAAAAAACACAAAACAGAAAAACATCATAAAAAAAGAATGGCAACACAGAAATCGAAATAAAAACAATAAAGAAGCAAAGTAAAAATGCAATTGTAATTCAAGTTGTAAATATCTGATCCGATAAACTTAGCTTATCTGTGTGTTTTTAAATATAAAATTCATGAAAATGTGTACTCATTGTTGTGTTCAGGTGTGAGTTTGCGGTCTTAGGATTGCAGTCTTATGATTGTAGTGTTGAGAATGCAAATGTCTATGGGTTACAGATCTCACTTACCTACCATCAGGTAGCGTTTGCCTTCTCCATGCCATAAAAAAGTCTATATTAATGTAAAAATGTTTCATTGACTATAAATACTGATTTTCAAAAGAAAACACGTGTTGTACGGTCGAGTTCATAAATATGTGTACAATTTAGTACCTTGTCATGTTAATCGCTGTGACAATTCATGTATGGCACTGTAAACATAACATTATAATTAACATCGTGTAATTAACTTAAGTATGTTGGACAAATAAATGATTTTTATTTTGAATTTTGAACATTAAATAGACAAGGTGACTAAAGTGTACACATATTTATGAACTCGACTGTAATTCTTTCAGAGCTCTACTTAATCATCACTACATATTATATAAAAAAACAAAAACCCGCCTTCAAAAAGCAAAAAATAACTTCTTTTAAATGGTAGGTAAATTAGGTCAGTCCAACTGAAGTCTGCTTTTGGTTAAAATATTGTTGGACGCCGACTTCAGTTGGACTGACCTATTTACCTACCATTTTAAAGAAGTTATTTTTTGCTTTTTGAAGGCGGGTTTTTGTTTTTTTTAACTTTTTTTTTATTTTATACTTTTTAGTGATCATAATTATGCTGTTATTCTCCTATTTTTCTCCCATTTCTCAAGAAACAATAGAACATTTCAATCTCGCCGCAAGCAACGCCATGGGAAAGTCATAGTCATATATTAATCTAAATATGCTTCGTCATAGTCGCTCAACTATCTTAATCGAAATATCTTGTCGCCACCCTCGAAATATATACCGTTTAGGAGTTCCGGTGGCCATCTGTGGTTTCATCATCAGTTCCAATTCACCAAATAGTGGTTTCCAAGACCAAATACACGAGTTACAATGAAAAATACCAAAATCGCTATAGGTGTGCCTATAAATTTTGAAGAGTTCCGTCGATTCCTCATGGATTCCACCATCAGATCTTCATTTTGAAAAAAATGGGACCAATCTGGAAGCACCAGCTTTCAATTAAAAAAAGAATCTTCAAAATCGGTTCACCCAGTCGAAAGTTCTGAGGTAACAAACATAAAAAAAAAAAAAACAGACGAATTGAGAACCTCCTCCTTTTTTTGAAGTCGGTTAAAAAAATGGAATTATCAGAGTCTCCTGTTGTTACTTTACTTACTTATATTTATAATAATAAAGAAATACAAGCTTTTCAAATTATTAAATTAGGGAAATGGGTAGGTAGTTAGATTGAGTTTGGGTTTTGATTAAAAGTTAGTTTTATGTTGTTTTTCATATTTTTGAATAGGTCCAAAGTATACATATATCTCCATCTACTGTTTAAATACTACATGTTTGTTTGTTTGAATTTAATCGGCTCCGAAACTACTGGACCGATTTGGAAAATTCTTTCACCATTAGAATCCTACATTATCTCTGATGAACATAGGCTATAGAATATTTTCAGAAAAATTAGGGTTCCGTATGAAAGCTTCGATAATGTGACCCAAGGTGTGAAAAAAATACCAAAAAACGCGTACGCTGCGGAAACTATTGACAATAGAGCAAAGTGATGTATAGAAGTGATATACAGTTTTATAGAAGACATCAATGTCTACAAAAAAGTCCGCGATACCATATGTCTAACTATTAAAGTAATGTCACGATAACTACTTTTTCATGTTAAAATATGCAATAGTAACGCCGGTACTAACTAGGCCCCATTATTCGTACCTTGGTATTAATCCTTATCCAAATAAATCACTTCGTTTTCAAGGTTATATCAGTACCTGTAAATTACTTTTCGAATTATTCAAATCGGACATCCCATTCAAAAGTTATCATGAGTGTAAGTAATAATTATCAAAATTGAAATTAAAAAAACAGCCCTCTACGTTACTTAATGTAAAGTTACATCGCTTCACGGAGGCTAGAGGATCACCGTACAACGTCGACTTATGATTTTTTTTGATATCATTTACACCGATCACGTGTAACTTCCAACCTTGACACTGGCAGAATTGTCCCACTGGACAGAAGCCATATATCAAAGAATTGAAGTTACTTAATTGGTTTCATTTACAACAGAGAATAGATAGACACGTAAAATTTGGCTAATGGTTCCTGTATATTGTGTAAATGAGTGTAACATGAAGCCTATAGCCCTCAGCAGAGCATCAAAGAGTGTATGTACATACATACATAGGTACCTACATTAAATCACGCCTGTTTCACAGATGGGTAGGCAGAGGCTACTTCTTTCTTTTCACTTTCAAGAGTGTATGTGATCACCAGTGATCGGAATTAGGTGAGCCAAAATACGTACTCAGCGCTAGAGGACACAATATAGAGTGGTTACAACCGGGTAGAAAAATATATATTTTCTTGAATACCGGGTATTCGATATTTATCCAATGATATTTTATATTTAGATACGTTATGCTCACACTAAACGCATTCAAAATCCGTGACCAATTACTGACAGTTACCTAAACACTAATTCCGATCACTGGTGATCACGGAATATAAAAAAACAGTAGAAGTGGCATGAGCTTCGCTTAGTAGCAGACCTGTTGTCGCCAATACTCTAACTATCATAAAAACAACTCACCACCATAGAAAATGTTTTTGGTGCGGCTATCGTTTTTACATTCCAAAAAAGCACAATAAGGCATGCTTCTGGATTTATTTCCTTTTTTAGAAATATCGAAATATTGAAATAAGTGATCGCGGCAAAAGTATGGTAGGTTGCGCGGAACTCCGCATAACCATGCCACACGTTACACGCCTACTTGATACTTCTACTGTTTTTTCTGTTCTGTGTATGTGATGCTGATAAATCTATTACTTAAGTATCTAAACATTTAATTAAACTTAACCGAAACCATGCATCTCTTCTCTAAATAGTATAAATTAAAGTCGCTTCGCGCCTGTCTGCCTGGTTCTCCGCTAACTCCTTCTAAAACACGCAACGGATTATGATACGCTTTTCACTGTCATTTAGAGAATGTATTCTAGATGGTTTATATTTACATTTCACTAATTAAGTTTTAATATAGTTGAGAAATCTCAATGTTTTCCTACCGAGTCATCAAAAATCGTTTTTCGGGCCCTTACATAGCTAACGCTGGCCTTAACCGAGCTGGCCTAACAAATTATGGATTGATTTATCTGAATTAAATGATTTTTATTATTATTTTTACTTTTATTTTTATTATTTTATTATTTTTTAACCTAAAACCTTAAGAAAAGTGTCAAAAGAATGTACTGAAGAATTGTAGTTCTTTAAAAAACCTAGAGAAAAGTCCGCGATGGCATAATGTCTATCTCCTTAGACTAAGATTGACTTTATGTTTTTTTATGTTTATGATTTTATTTTAAAATTAGGGTATTAGCGAATCTATTCTGTCCGATTCAGTATTTAATAACCTTATCCAGATAAATACTTGGTTACCTTGGGCATTTAATTTAGATTAATATTGTCCCGTACAATATATTATTTAAATAAACACTTTAGAATATATGGTAGATTCAAAATTATGCGTAACATAGATTAGAAATCAAAACAAATATGACAGTTTCGTTGTCTACACGTATGAAAACCGGCTCTTTGCAGAGTTGTTGCTCAAAATAGGAAATGGACAGATGCCCTAACATAATAGGAGTATTAATCTTCAAAATGAAAATCTTTGCGTTTTAGTAAAAGAATTAGTCGACAATGTTTATTCCGAAATTAATAATATTAATTTTAAGAGTAAGAGAGAGCTATTTTATCGCCAACGAATGGTCAAGAAGGTATAGAAAATGGCTTAATTCTATCGAAGATCAATGCCCCGACACACACATACTACTTTGTAGACACTGTGCTCGACCTGGAAGAGGCTGTCCATTTCCCAACGGAATTTCTCAATTCCTTGCAACCTTCTGGATCGCCCCACATAAATTGGTTTTGAAAGAAGGTTGTCCTATTATTTTACTACGGAACCTTAATCCACCCAAATAACATCTTTAAAAACGTTCATAATAGAGTGCACAATACTGACGTCCGGATGTGAGGCTGGAAAAGTCATTTTAATTCCCCGGATTCCATAAATACCAGCGGATTTACCTTTCCAGTTGTAGCTCTTTCACGCGTCACTTCCAGGCAAAGTTTGTTTGTATTGTGCAATGAAAAGTCCGCTGTAAACATTGATATAGAGAGATTCTATGATAACTGGCAGTCACGATTTCTAAAAACGTCATTTAATAAAACCTCTATACATATGCTACCTACCTATAACCCTACCTACCTATCCTACCTACCTATCTATAATTTGAAAAGTAGGTATATTATTCCAGATGAACTGGGATTATTTTAACTTATATTAACCGAAGCGAAGCGAGGGCGGGTCGCTAGTTACACATAAATCTTAAAATAATGAATTATATCAACACCAACTAGTTCCGCCAATTTTTTTTAAATTTATTGCTGAAAATATACTTAATAAAAAAATCCAAAGCAAATTAGTTCACAAACACAAATCTCTTCAAGAAGCTAGAATCCAAAGACGATCTTAAATGATTGATTGCCTGAGTTTTTGTCGCCTAATATATGCGTTTATGTCATATATATAATATTTAACATCTTAATTTTACCTAGAACCCAAACATTATAGCTTAGTCCCTCATATCATTGCTAAATCAACCTTGAGTTATTCGGAATAAAGTTATAATTTGAATCACTGTATTTGTGATATAGGGTGTTTGGAAAGTGAGAAGTAATTATGTACAGTCGGCTGAAAGATCCATGATAACGACGCTTCAGCGTTTCACTTAGCAAGTGATTGATTACTTTGCCTTGAAACTAACCTTTAAAATCCGTAAGAGATGTTAAAGTGAAAATATTAGGTAAACACGGAACGTGTTGAGGATTTAACGCTGACATTCGTACTATTAAAATTTTCAAACAAGGTTTTATTTTTGGATATTAAAATTTTCAAAATAAGCTTCTATTTAGTATATTATTACTCGTCATGACACAATAAGGAGTGGTTCAGTAAAAAAGGAGCAATGTATTATCTGTTTTTTTTTTTTTTTGCTAATTGGGAAGCAGTTTTATTTTTAGTAATCTGTAGATATCATACTATGAAATAAAAATACAATCATATTGACATGTATGAGATTCTTTAAGTTTTCTCAATATTTATTGCAGGCACTTTATAACTTTTTGAACAACACAATTTGACAATCTTCGCTTGCCGTTTTCTACCATGCCACAATTGAATTTCCTTTTTCACAACTTGTTTTATGCTTTTAGGAATATCATCTTACGGATAAGTTATACCAATAAACTAGATTTTACTTTGGGTAGTGGTAGTGGGTACTATGGGAGACAAATTTCTATAAAAATGGTAAATACTCGTACACCAATGTTGAAATTCCATGTAACTACCTCAAAGTGAAGTCGAATCAAAAAGTTAACTATTGATCAAAAGACAATTTAATAAGGCATTAAGTAGCCAATCGAACTTAAAGGACAAACTATTTTAATGATAACCGTTGAAAAGGATTTTACCAAAAATGGATTAATATCGAATTTGATAAAATTATTTAGTAAAACGTTTTTTTTAATTTGACTAGGTACTTTTTTACACCAAAAATGCGGTCTATATAGACTAGCAGTACCTATTCCTAAAAATCACCAGTTACATTTCTCCTTCAAGAAGCACCCTGTAAAATGCCGTCTCTAAACACTTGTTAAAGTACTTCACGTCCCACTAGTATAACCCCGCGGAAGTGCCCGTGTGCTAACAGTGTCATAAATATTTTACTGCCCGTAAACCTGGTTAATTCGCCTCGGGGCATGCGCCCTCGAGGAACTAGCTGACGGAAATTGAAAAAAGTTATGAACTTAACACTTTCTTGTTGAGTTTTAAGGTTTGTAATATTCGTTGATTTAATTTGTAAAAAATAAAATATAAAAAACCTTTATCAATAGTTTTTTAATGTTTTAAAAGTTAGTTCCTGTCATTTATTTAGTAATTAAAACTAGAAATTGTTTGTCGTTTTTGTATTTGTGATATATTTATACATTCTGCGAAAATAAATTTATTGATCGAGATAACATAACGTCTACACCAAGAAAACCATATTTTTTTTTACTAAAATCACCTTACATTTTCAATTTTTCAGAGCATCCTGTAACTTAAAAATGATTTTTTCTTAATAATAACAAAATAAAATAATGCTCGTAATTCCCTTCAATTTTCAACATAAGGTCTTGCGCAAGTAATTCGTTTTAATCCCGTGTATCGCATCTGAAGTGGCATCATCTCACATAAAAGCTGTACGTGGAATAACATCGTGTATAGACATCATAATAACACGGGTCTAAAATATAAACGCAGTAAGTCAAAGATATGCCAGTTTGAGAATGAATTTTGGACACGGTTGCATTGAGTCTTGAATAGAAAAATAAAATATTTACCGTGTGATTTTCGTCCTTGTTACGAAAATGTAAAAATTGTGAATGTGTGAAGATCCAATTGAAAAAATTGAGGCTATAAACGGAGTAACAACGCGCTTTTATTTTATGTTTAAAAATGAAAGATTTTGCTACTGAAGTCCTCTCGTTAAAAACGGCAATTTAAATTAATTAAATGAATGTAACAGGCAACAAAACACTAGAATATATAATATTATACGTATAGAAAACAAATCATTATCACGTAAAACGCAATACAAAGAAAATAACATTTATACCAAGTATACCTTCTTAAATTCTTACATATTTTGTAAGGTACGCGGTATTTAACCATCCTCTACGATTTGCCATAGTATAATTAATGCGTAAAGTATCCGGAAATAACGAAATCTACCCCCATTTTTTACCATTTACGGGCAAATAGACAGACCGCCCACCTAATAGGAAGTGGTCACTTGGTCACCACCGCGTACCTAAAGGGAAGTGACCACTTGGTCACCACCGCCTATGGATATTTGCAACGCCGGAAGCGTCACCAATGCGTTGCCGGACCCGAAGAAATTTAATGATGCCCTTTTTAAAAAGCCCCGTATTATAGCATAATACAAGCATTAGTCATAATGTCAAAAATACTCCATTTTAGGCCCAAGCGTAAAAAATACTTGATAAAATATGAATAAATATTTGTATAAAATAAAATAAAACTTCGATATGCTGAATAGCAACTCGAACTTTTAGATCCGAATATTTCTTAAACACCCGATTAAACAAGTTTTTTTTTCCTCGCGTTCAAATCAGTCCATAAGTTTTGGAGTTACTATGCCACAGATACGCAGATACACACATAAAACTTATAACACCCCTTCTTTTTCCATGGGGGGTTAGAAGAGGCAGTCACTAAAGCGTACATTTGTTCAGAATAGTCCGTTAGGGCTACATCCCTCATTATTAGGTAGTGCCGGCGACCATAAAATTTCCCTTACAAATGCTCTGTGGCCATTAACCTTTATTTTATTACGCTTTCAGAAGCGGAATAGTTTACCTTATGTACTGTACTATGGTTGGGTAAATAGGGCTTCAAGCATATACTTGAGTACCTATATACTAGCGACGTTAAGGTGGGTTTAAATTAAAATCACGTCAAAATTTATTATTAATCTATAAGAGAATTTTATTGGCCAAAATGATCAAACCAATTAACCGAAAGCGCGTTATTTCCTTAAATATTTTTGGTCATAATTTTTACATAATTATTGAGAGTTATATTTTTTATATCGTTGTAATCTATATACTTTTCAGTTTTTTTTAAATATCTAAGTACTTATAGATCTAGGTTAGGTCAGGATTGATTTATTAAAATACTTTATAAGTATCAGTTTAAAAAAAAAGGTTATGAATTACTATAATTATGACTAGAAATTAGGATAACGGACAATACGGATCCTAATTTAGCATTACTACTCCGTTATAAGTTACTTTTGAAAATCTTACATTGTCATTTTAAAAATTTATACATTATACCATAATTTTAACATGCATTTCAAGCTTAATAAACATTAATAATATCCTTTTTTTAATGTCTTCATTGGCCATATGGGGTTGTGTCAACCAACTGCCAAAGAGAAATATTTTTTCTTTTGCCTGACAGGCAAACAGCAAAATGTTCAGCGCCTCCTACAGGATACTAAGGGTGCTATGCTTTCCAGGTCCCAATGTTTTTTTAAAGACGGTCTTTTTCAAAAAAACATCATACTGTACATAGCGCCTGAATAAAAAAAACAAGATACATTCACACATAAAAATCTTTGAGCAACTTTTCACTCAAATATGAGCCAGTTCATTATGCCTCTAATAAGTAGGGCAAGCAAACGAGCGTACATTCAAGACTCTAATGAGGGTAGGCAGGCATTGAAGGCCCAGACAGGAAAATTAACTCTTCAAAAGACTGTATAATTGTTTTCTTTTTGAATAGAATGTGGGTCACTCTTCGTCGCTTGTTGATTTAGTTTATTTTTAAATATGTATGCGTTTAGTTGAAGGTTTTCTGTGGTAGAGCCATACTTATACCTGTTTCTTATCGACTACGCCTTTGAATATTAAGTGTGTACAGGGATGCTATAATAACTTTTTATCTACACTCATATCATAAGTCCTCTATTATGCGTTCAAAACCCGTAGGCAATGACCAGCATTACCTGTGGTAGTAGGTGACAGCGATGACAGCTGTTAATTTTGGAAGATGTTCCAAATTTGAATCTTAAATTACCTTACAATATTCAATAACGTAATTTCAAAATTACGTTACAGCTATCATCGCTGTCACCTACTACCACACGTAAGGTAATGCTGGTTATTTTATTACCGTATAATATGCCAGCAGTCAACTTATAAATTACAAACTTTTATTTAACTTTAACTTGAAGGTGACATTTTGTTAAACTTAAATCATAAAAGTTAGTATTAAACCAGTTCTAGTAATTGGAATGTGCATAAATTTTAGATACATTTGTAAACCTGATTACAGTGCAATATCCTCGTCCTGATCAAGCATTTTGTTTAATACTTTCAGTTTCGAGAGGAAATCTGTCTATATATATATATATATATATATATATATATATATATAAAAGGCAAACCTGACTCACTGACTTAATTATATATCAACGCACAGACGAAACTACTGTACCTAGAAACTTGAAATTTGGTACAGGGGTTCCTTTCATGATGTGTGTTTACTGAATAAACATATTTTATCTTTTATCTTTTATCTTATCTTTAGGTGAGCACTAAGAAAGGATTTTCCGAAAATCGACCCCCAACGGGAAGAAATAGGGGGAGTAGCGGGAAACTAATTCCACGCGTACGAAGTCGCGGGCGTCCTCTAGTTATACATATAAAATTTAATTTCCCGAGCAGAATCTACCAAATCGAATAATTTATTCAGAGCAGGCAAGACGAGGATATTTTAGTGTCTAAATACTGGGCCGAGATAATAAGTGGTAAAAACCATATTGTCTTTGACCTGTTATCATTATTGTCAATGTTTTGATAGCTCTTATTTACTTGACAGTAATGGCGGCCGAGTTAAAAACAATACCATAAAAGGTCGAAGACCATAATAATTATTATAGCACTGTTATTACCATGGCAACGCTCATTATAGAATTGTTTTCCCGCTTCGGTTACGCTACAGGTGGTATTCTGATACCGTTAACGATGTCAATATTAGCGGTTTATAGTACGCGAGTAGAAAATAGTTTTTATCGCCTAGAACATAGGCATTGTTCTCATGGAGTCTGAAGTCAGCAACAGGATTTTAGCTGAACAACGACCCATCAATTTTGGATTCAACAGTCCCGGAAGGAAACATGTCAATCTTGACACATTGCACAAGGGTGCCCTTCGACTGACCTAAAATTTGATGTGTTAAATTTTTTTGGTCGAAAATGTTTCCTATAATATTGAATGGCATATTTCTTTTTTAGCATACATATGTTTTGTTCTAAAGCACTTTTGGGCTAAAATTGTTTTGTCTAAAATGTTAATTACTAATCGGCTAAATCCATAATATTGTTTCGTCGAAGTCCCTCCCAGTATAAAACACATAGGTCTCAACTAATCTATAGGTTAGGTTAGGTTAGAAGTGTGTCAAGGCGCGAAGCGCCACAACTACGCGGAATAGGAGCTCCGTCGACTTCGCCTCACGGTCAACGTTATACCAAAAAATCATTCGACAAAAAAAAGTTATTCCAAACAAATGTTATACTAAACAATTTTTCGACAAAACAATATTATGCAAAACAATTTCGACCAAACAATTTTCGACATTTAAATTATTAGACGAAACGTAAGTATGCAAAAAAATATGATGCGAAATAAAAATAGGCAGAAAAATGTTAGATCAACCGATATACACCCATTGCACAACCATGAAGTTAATAAATATTTAATAATATTGACAGCAGTAAAAAAATGCTGTTTTTACCATTCCATCGCACGCTACCTAAAACGTTTAGCAATGAAAAACACTGCTGTCACCATTATCAATATTTAGGAACTTCATGGTTGTGCAATGTGTCAGGATTAACTTGTTATCTGCCTATTACTATAGTTTAGGTTCAATGAGCAGTAATGACTGTGCGATATATAATAAAAGTACAGTCGCCAGCAAAAAAGTCTCTGAAGTAATTAAAAAAAACCGGCCAAGTGCGAGTCGGACTCGCGCACGAAGGGTTCCGTACCATTATCTATACAACATTAGCAAAAATACGGCAAAAAAATCACGTTTGTTGTATGGGAGCCTCCCTTAATTATTTTTTTTAAGTTAATATACAACTAAATATTCTGCGAATATTTCAAGCGGCTACCTGTTGCCGTTATTAATATTGAGCAAAAAACGGCAAAAAAAAACACGTTTGTTGTATGGGAGCTCCCCTTAAATATTAAATTTATTCGGTTTTTAGTATTTGTTGTTATAGCGGCAACAGAAATACATCTCCTGTGAAAATTTTAACTGTCTAGCTATCACGTTTTCATGAGATACAGCCAGACAGACGGACAGACGGACAGCGGAGTCTTAGTAATAGGGTCCCGTTTTTACCCTTTGGGTACGGAACCCTAAAAACGGAAACTTTTAACAGCTTGATTTTTGATTAGTTTTTGGTACTTCAACGCTTAACAAGTAGCCAGATAAATTGAATTTTATCTCATATTTTATCAGTTTTATCCCACTCAGTTTTCCATCGTGAGTGTGGAACCGCTTGCGCAGCGAATGTAGAACAATCCGGCGGCGGATCGTTTATTAGACCGAGTAATAAGAAAACTTCAGACGAATCTGAAAATTTGCATTTTATCTGCCAAAGAACACAACTTACTCGGGGGACGGCAGTGTGCGATATGACACCAGTAGGTTGAATATACTAATTTGAGACTTTAGGTAGTGTGGGTGTCTAATAATGCACATACTATAATGTTCACTTTTTATATTTTTTGTTCCTATTTTTTTACACTGATTTCAAATCAAATAGGGTTTGAATTCACGATTCTTTTTATTTTTGCCAATTTAAGGGTTAAAAAAACTTAATGATTTTAAATAATTATTAAATTACTCTAACATGATTCTTGTTTGTTGTGATTTATTATCCATTTAAACAAAAAATACAAGAAAATAGAAAATAAGACTTATTTTCGTTATTGAGTACACTAAATACAACTATTGTGTATAAAATTTGTGAGATCATAAATTTGAAAACACTTTTATATGTAATTTCACTGCTCAAAAAATATGATTGTCATCTCATATGTCTATCATCAGGCAAAAGACGTCCACTGGTTGGACATAAAGCCTTCTCAAAGAATAAATACATTGATAGGTCCCGTGTCCCCGGAGCACAGCCGATTCATATAACCTTTACCTGGTCGTTGATCTACCTAATATAATAAAACAAAGAAAAAGTTTAAATAGACATTTAATAAGATTACAATATCAAACTTAATAAACAAAACTGTGGCTAATTTAATGCCAGTTGACGTGAAATGATCCCAACTCAGCGTGTTGCTGGTTTTGAAACGAGCGCTGGTCTTTCTGGACCAGTTGGTGAAGCCACGGCAGCTCACACAAGCAAAAAATTAAATGAAAAAAACGATACTAAAAAATTAACTTATCATTTTATCATCCAACACGCGGTCGTCATTTGCGAATTCTTAACCCTCCGGCCATTGGTCATCCATTCTTCGAGTAGTACACCTTGCCCATTGCCGCTACGTTAAGCAGTTTTTAGAAAAAAACTTGTACATTAATTCTACTGCAAGTAATAATTTGACAGCGCCTGCGCCAGTCCTGTATAACCTCGTCCTCTCACCTACAGGGAGCGTTCTTATGATAGCAATTTTCCTCCTTTTTTATCTTACTTTTTTATATCGTTACGGCGACAACCAGGGGGCGCGATTGGCCTGGCTAGTTAAGGCGATCCCGCACTTTACAGAGCATTTTATGTTTTCACTGCAATGACGTGAAAATTTCATTTGCGCTGACATTGCTTTTTAGATTCGGAGGCGAGATTAGGTGTTCGTCGGCAACAAGTGATGTTGTTATTGTTGGATTGTAATGTTGCTACGTTTTTGTTGATGTGAAATTTGTTTTTTTTTTTTATAATCTGATAACGCTGATTTAATTTTCATCTGTAAGTTTTTTTTGTAAAACTTTTAATAATTAAATGAAAAACAAGCTTTATTAACCCCGACAGCATTTTTATATTGTTATCTATATGTTGATAATTGAAATTTTGCCATTGTTGTTATTTCAATTTTAACAGTTTAGGTATCCTATGTCACCCGGGATGGTGAAAGGATTCTAACGATACCACACACATCTAAATCGGCTCAAGCGTTTAGAAGTTATGGTGGAATAAAGAATCGTACATACATACATGAACCCTGAAAATATTAAAATCCTTTTTTTGGGCAGTACAAGCCGCTTTACTCAAGCCAAGAGCCGTAGGTACTATCGTCAAAACTGATTATTTAAAACTAAAGTCATAATAAAAAATTAATTTACTACACGCATTCATACACAGCGTGTTTAAATACGAAAGCTCACACCAGTGTGCCCTGATGCAAATTTTTCAAGCAAGTTATGTCGTAAAGCCTCCAAAGTGGGCTTTAAGCTCGGGGGGGCTTTCCGCTCCAGTTATCGTGCGAAAACTTTCACCAATCCGATTTACCTGGGTTAATTACGTTTTCTACTATTTAGGCTTTATGTCGGCGCGTTGTGGATTGGTTCATGGAATTTTATTTTTGTGGGCATTACGACCTCTTCTTTTGCATGTATTTTTTTTTGGAAGTATACGTACATGATTGTGTTTTGTTAAATATTAACATGAAACAAATATGTGTTTCTTTAGATATGTATTTATTGACCAAAACTAAACCATGTTATAAATAACTGCTTTAACCGATAATTCTGGTAAAACTCTCTGTTAAATATTTTTTCCTGATAAGAGTCGACATTTGCTCTCTATACCTAAGTATAGTTTTTTATTTTATTTATGACATAAAAATCTTTATATAAGAGATACAAGGACCATAATTATCCTCTTTGAGCTATCTGAATCCATTAAAAAAATCTACTAAAAAATACCCGTGTATACGGAAGTCTCAAACGTTAGCTAATAAATTTAAATTAGTTTTAATGAAAATTAAAAATAATGTAATTAGTGTACTTAATTATTCCTTATGATTTTTCGACCGTTAGCGAACTATTTTTAGCAGGAGGCAATTCTCGCCGCCCCCACTTAACCCTACAGAATTCGTGTGGGAAATATCAGAAGTTGTCGAGATCTTAGCATACAGCGGGGGTCGATTAGAGCCCAGACGTGTCAATTATCGAGTGTTGCGTTTATTACGCGAGTTTGCGAACACTTTGATAATTGCGTTCTTATTTTTTGGTATTTATATATTTCAAAGGTGTTTTTTTAAATCCTCAACCTCCTAAGGCCCCCAGTACAAAAAAAAATTAACTACATTCCGTATTCTTGAAGAATACAAACGAGCACCACCTGTAGGTTAATGGAATCTGTGAATATATATTTTTTTATATTTTCTTTTACTATGCTAAAAAAAACAGTGCCTGTTTTACTAAACCTATTAACTTTTTCGAAAAAAATAACCAACGATACCCATAAATAAGCGTAGGGCTTTAAAACTGGGTCCATTTCTGTACTAATAATTATGTAATATACAGAGGTTGGAATAGGTAGTGCTTATTAACCTAAACTTGTTGCATCTTCATTCAATAACGTATTCCCATCTCAGTCACGCATGAATGAACAAGAGTCAAGTTTAGGTTAATAAGCACTACCTATTCCGACCTCTTAATATATTTCTTCTCACAACGCATCTTATAAACTCCTCGTTTAATTTCGCAGCGATATATTTCCCAGGCAGCCTACATACATCCGCCTAATAGCGCCCTGTTTTATGGCCCTCATTATGAGACTAGCGCCTATTAATTCACCTAAACGGGGAAAATGGCTTCTTAGACGCAGTTTAAAGATCTGAGAGGTTCAATGCTTCACCCTCGTGGACTTTACTTTAAATCCTATTTACCACTATTTAGATGGATAACGATCTATTAAATAGCTAGATGGCTTTGGTCTTGTGTTTGATGCATGTGTTAAGATATGTTTATCTACACACATATCATAAGTCCTCTATTATGCGTTCAAAACCCGTAGGCAATGACCAGCATTACCTGTGGCAGTAGGTGACAGCGATGACAGCTGTCAATTTTGGAAGATGTTCCAAATTTGGATCTCATTACCTTACAAATCGATAACGTTATGAATTTACGTTACAGCTGTCATCGCTGGCACCTACTACCGCAGGTAATGCTGGCCATTTGCCTTTCGGCTTCTGAACCCATCTTAGAGTACTTATAATATGTGTGTAGATAAAGTATTGTACGCGACTCTGCGTAATTGGCATTACAACACTCGTGTGATCTATTATGAAACTCGCCTTGCAGCTCGTTTCATAAACCACACTCATGTTTTAATGCCTGTCATTACGCAACCGTCATTTAAACTACTATTACATTCCAGCAACTTTTTATTTGCAGTCTTGTGATTGTAGTCTTGAAATACCCTCAGGTATGTATGCTTGTTTGTTTTTCCTGTGTCATAAAAAAGCCTTCTCTTTGAAAAAACCTTATACAGGAACATATATACTTATATAAACAGGAAACTAAGGTTGGGTAAGGTAAGAGGCAATTTTTTTCCGCACAGTTCAGTTATCCTACCAAAAAAAACCGAGAAAGAGCATATAGGACTAGGCTTATTAGGGTTCAAACTCCGTTACTACAACACAAAAAAACTATGACCAAAAACAACGAGCATGAACAAATTTTCTATATAAAGTTAATGTTCTATAAGTCAATTAAAATTTCTCACAGCGATTTCGCGCCATAAAAAGTTGTAGAGTATAAAAATACCTATCCGATAAGATATCGCTTATCGCTATTGGTTACGCTAGAGACGCTAGAGTTCCTACATTTCGCTCATCCTCCTCTACCATTAAGCCATAGAGTGAATCCAACACATTTACAGCTTTATTAAACGTCGTATAACCCAGCACGGCTAGCACATGTTGTCCGCGACTTGTTTGTCGCTCGGATCTCCCTTTCTATCTAGTCCGTAACGTTAGAGACGCACTGAACGACAAGCGAGAAAATACAACTTGTGCTACCCGTGCTGGAGTAGCTATGTCATCCTTCATACTAATCCTTCATTGGGATATTTGAATTCGATGGATAAGGAAATCCTTCTTTAAATATCAGGGGGGGGGGGACAATATCACACCAATTGTTCTAGTCCCAAACTAAGCTCTAGGCTTGTACTATGGGTATAAGACAACGATATAAATACTTATATAGACAAAAATATACTTAAGCACATAGAAAACATCCATGACTCAGGACCAAAATGTTTGCGCTCATCACACAAATATCTGCCCTTACCGGGATTTGAACCCAGGACCGCTAGCTCCGTAGGCAGGGTCACTACCAACTAGGCCAGCGCGTCGTCAACATACGACAAGCGTCCAGGAAATTCGCTTTTAAGTGTAAGCTACGCCAACATCTACTCAAGCAAGAACTTGACACTTTACTCATCGTCTTTATCACATATTGTTTTCATCATTTGCATTTAAGGTATAAATTAATGTATTATATAAACATATTATATACCTCTATTTTTGTTATTATAACTAGCGGCCCGCCAGCGGCTTCGCCCCGCTGCAAATTTTTAACTTTCCCGGTGGATTTTTCAATTTTTTTTTTCATACAAACCTTGTCCTGACAATGACGAACACAACAAAAAAGAAATCAGCCAAATCGGTTCAGCCGTTCTCAAGTTATAGCGTGACCAGGAGATATAGGGGTTTATTTTTATACATACAGGGTGACTGCGGGGTCGTGATCCTAACTTAATTTTCCCAACTCATTAAATAGTTGAGATGCCCTTAGTATAGTGGTTTTTGAAACAGTTAAAGTTTAGCTTTTTATTAAAATAATATTATTTTTCCCTAATTATTACTAAAATTATGGTCACCTAGCGTTTTCATGTTGAAAACTTGAAACCAATTTGAAAATCGAACGATCAGACGAGTAAGAAATTGAGTATGTAGGGTGGCCATGATCGCGAATAAAATAAATAAATTCAATTCAATGGTTATTTGGATAAAAAACAAAGTAATTGTCTTAACGCTTTTAAATCTATTACGTTGTGTGTGTAATAGGGTGTGTCATTTTTGTCAAACTGTGAAATTCGAAGAGTAATACCACACAAAAATTTCTTTTTTAAGTGTAATTAAGATTCGCATTTACAGATTTTATATTTAATGGTACTTTTGGCTCGCTCATTGACCGTGAAGTTTGGTAAAATTGGCAAAATACAGGGTTAGTAAAATCTGCATTTTTTATTTTAGTGTATAATTATATACATAAAGTATATTTAATGTTTGTCTTGTTTAAGAAAAATAAAAAAGCTGTCATGTTTTGACGTAATCAATCAATTCACATGTCTCCTAACGCACGCAGTTAAAACGTTTAATGATAAGAATGCTTGTTTGTTTATTTTGTGCTATTAATGTAATTTCCCATGCTAAAAACTTATTTGTTGTATAGGAACCCGATTAATTGGTGCTGTAAGAGTATGTTATACTAGGAACTCAAATATTCATTTTGGGCTCTTAGTATGGAGATCCAAAAACTTTACCTCAATTGAGTGAGCCAAAGATGTCTAAATAAACCTATATTTTTTACATATTTTGTTATTTTAGATCTCAATGCATCTTTTGATTACCATTAGATCAACAAAAAAACAAAGTTTTTATTTCCTATACTAAGGTGACACACCCTAGTGTGTAATGGTGTAGTGAGCTTTACTTTACTTTGTTGCTCCAAGACCCCGCAGTCACCCTGTATAGATAGATAATATTTTTAGTATCAAGTAGTTATTTATCTGAGTCTCTTACACTGTTTAGATCTCCAATTGCACCGGTTATTCCCTGTTAACCATGTGGTTGACTGGTAGAGAATGCCTTTAGGCATTAAGTCCGTCATTTGTACTTTTTACGTTTATTTGTTTTGTGCAAAAAAGTTTGAATAAATAAATGAGAACAAAGCACAGTTCAGTAAAGTTATTCCACGGTTACTCCTCGATTGTTAATAAGGCCATTAAAGTTTATGTAGTAGGCACGTTCTCAAACTCGTTTTCAGTTTGTAATTTTCTTTTACAGGCTTTTATTTTACCCGAGTTGAGCAAACTAGGTTTTATTAGGCGTTAATATATTTTTCAGCGAAAATTGCTTCTTAGAAATAATTGGCGAAAATGTAAGTAAATTATCTTAAATCTGGTTTTCATTAGGTTCGAAATTTAAATTTAAAGCGCAGTTGTAATCAGTTTAGTTTTTTAATGGGTTGTGAAATTTTACTTGATCAATTAATCGTATAGCAGCGTCATCTAACAGAGTGAACAAAATTTAAAAAACACGTTCATCATTCAGATACCTAAAAGTGTGCCTTACGTTATCAAATTTAGTTTGAAGGAAAGAAAGAAAGGAAAGAAAAAAACATTTATTCACAACAAACGGACAAACAAAAATAACAAAATACTGACATAGACAAAAAACCTGCTGTTACGAAGTGGTTCGAACTCAGCGTTATGCTGACATTAAAGACAGCGCTGCTCTTCCGTTGGAACCATCCAATGAAACCTCGGCAGATAACACACATAGAAAACAAACTGTACTAAAATAAAATAACTATATGAAAAGCAAGCTTTAAAAACCCGACTGCATTTTTTATACTGTCGTCGATATACCTACATATGTTAATAATTGTCATTTGTCCATTGTTGTTATTTCAATTTTAACAGTTAGGTATCCTATGACACTCGCTGCGAAGACAAATCCAATGATACCTCATTTGTCAAAATCGTCCAAGCCGTTTTTGCTGTAGCGGGGAACATAGAACTGGACATACATGACGGTGAAAAACATAACCCTCCTTTTGGGCTCCGCCGCAATCGGGTAACAAGAAGGAAACTGCAATACAGTACGATTGATTGAACTTTGACACTCGGTAATTCTCGACATTCATCGGGAGAGATCGGAAGTGCCAATGACACGAGACACATTGCTGCATATTCATAATATCAGAGTGTGCGCTTAACAGTCTAAAACAGTAATGTAGATCACCTGCCACAATGACATTTTTTTACAGTAGACCTATAAATAACACAAATGGCTTGATTTAGTTTTTACATTGCATTACTAAAAACACAAATATTTAACTAGTAAATGTAAAATACAGTTAATTTCATTCGTAGAAAATTCCTTTAATTTTGATAGCTAACCCGTCACAAAAATTTGATTATAGTCTATTTGAATATTTAGAATATTAATGAAGTCTATACTTAGGTTGATGTTTTATTATTCATTATTCTAAATAGGTTATGTGAGTAAATTCTAGGATTTTATATACTCTATGTGAAAACACGAACCTTTACGATTAAATCCGAGATGTCCCGAGTGTAAAAGTGGAAATGATCGTAAACAAAACGTAGTCAGTAACTATAGGGCAGTGGTCGGAAACCTTTTGGCAGGCAAGGGCAAGTGGCAAAATAAACTAAAGGCGGCCCGCACTTGTGATATTAACCCTAGAAGCCCAATATACCTATAATAGGGTATTTGCCTGATATTAAATTTCATATATTAATTTGGATAATATATCAATATACGCCGTATGATAAAATAATTCAAAATCAAATTTGAAATTGGTCATAAAATAAAAAAGTTATATCCTTTTAAAGTTTTTTGTCTATCTCGTTCTCACGAAACGATGTTTTGCGTGTAATTCATATGGCGGTTGAGTAATATGACGTCATATTACTGTATTTTCCTCTCTGTCTAAAAGCAACTTTTAAACATTTATATCTTTCTTATTTTTAAAGATATTAAAAAACTATTTATACTCGGCTATTCGGAAGGTAAAAAAGCTTCAATTTAAATACTAATAAATTTTTTGGCAAATACCCTATTATACAATTATTTAATAAAACATTCACGGGCCGGGTGTTCCCGACCGCTGTCATAGGGCATACTTTAAAAATCGAATCCCAAAAATAGGTTAGCTCCATCTCTTTCTCTCGATTTAATTATGAATGGCTAATGGCGACGGTGTATTACTTTTCCGGTTAAAACACCCTCGATGAATTAGAAGCGAAGTGTTAAAGAGGGTAACGCCTCTGTTAATAAACAAAGGAAAATAATCCGAAAAACAAGTCGGTCACCGAACAAATCTTCCGTTAAAAACGAAATCCGTAGACATTGAAGAAATAGTAAAGAGTTATAAATTGGGTAAAGCGGTAATACGGCCCCTCGGGCAGAATAGCCAATTTTCGACATTCAATCTCGCTACAATGGCAGTTCTCAATTTAAATATAGCAATCCTTTGATTCCGTTACGACCGTTAGAGTTTTGTATTTGGAAGACTGTTTCATTAGGGTGACTTTTATTTTGATAGCTATTTTGTTTTTCCTCAGCGGAAAGGTTTTTGAGCGTTGACAATGAGATTGTTTTATTCTTTCCTCGTTTTATTTATTGTTCAGGAAATGCCTATTAACGTGGTGAAAATAAAGAATAAAACGATTTTATTTTATTTTTATTTCAATTATACGGTTAAAGCAGAGTAGTTACTAAGCGAGTAAATTTATTTGTAACTTATGTTAAACATAAAATTCATTTCACAACATCGACATATCACTAACACATAATAAATTATTATCGTTACTGCAGTGTTTTATACATTATTATGTAACAACTGCGAATGCCTGAAAAGCAAGATGCCTTACAAGCATGAAGCCTTATTTGGAACTACCTACTTTAAATACCATGGAAACAATTTTGAATTAATAATTCGTGTATTTTCGTAATCATAACTTTTTTATAATGATCGTTATTTTGCCTTGAAATAGCGCAATTTAAATTTAATTTTAGCATTCTTTTAAAGTGAAATTTTAAATATGGAATACTAGCCGCAATTCCACGGAAAGGTCTCGTCTTGTTGCGTACCTCGAGCGCTATTGTCTGATATTAATTTTCCGGTTCCGGCCGATGCATCTTTTATGAGATAGTTGAACAAAAGTGGAGGGAAAAACCTCAGCGGTTATTAAGGTGCAAAATTTAATTTGTAGCATTTGGTGTTTCGACGCGTTGCGGATTTTATTACTGTCGGATATGGATAATTGCTTTTTTTGGGAGATTGGTATTGTTTTAGTTGGCTTCAGTCTTTTGTGCGTAAATTGACCTAGAGAGTTTTCATTTCAGTGTCATGCTGGTCCTATTCACTAACCGGTAGTCGTATTTATCCTTCGCTTTCTTCACTTATTTTGTTTTTCCATTTTCTTGTCGTGTTTGTGTATTTATAAAGCGTCGCTCGCTGGCAAAGACTAAGTAGATAGCACCTGTAACTTTATTTTTAATATTATAAGAAACAGTTTTTGTTTATATAATATTTTTTTTACATTGCAGTCATTCTGTATTTCACTATTATCAACATGTTGAATGATAGTTGAGACATCATCATCAGATTCTAAAAGCCTTTTCCAAATTGGAATTATAACGAACTAAGGTACTTTGTGTCGGTATAATTAATTATCAGAAAGCTTAATAATGTTACGATCATTATTTCTGCTCAGAACAGTACTTATAAAGTACTTAAACGATCTTAGTACATTAGCAAGTTACACGGCGCGCGCGACCACACACAACGTGCGTCTTCACACGGCTCGAACGATTCGTTTGCCACGTGTCGTCTGAAGCGCCTGAATTATTGATATAATGAACATGTTTTACATCTCAGACTGAGGTCGGTATAAGCGTCGAACGGAGAATATAATTTATTGAATTTATAGATACGATTTAGAGTGCTAGAGTGGAATATGCTGTTAAATGTTTTTTTAATTAAAGTTTTGTTAGCTGCCAGTATTTAAGCATTTTTTTTTCAATAAACTTCAATAAAGCCTGCTGATTATGTTTATGTTTACTTTTGAATGAACGACGTGAATTTAAGTTTGTTTTAAGTTTGAAATATTCAACTGTAAAACATTAACCACTGTTTTGATTACATAAAACTTCGCAACTAATTCCAACTTAGACGTGGATACCACCAAATTAAATATCACAATATTAGGAATCTTCCAAAATTTCAATACTTTCAAAATTACTCCGTTGGCGCTCGTTAAATCTGACATTTAATAAAGACGTCTTAAAATTTAATCAAGGTTCGGTACACAAGGCGGTCGTTTTAAATCCTAACCTCAAACCTTGCCACCTCTAAGTGTTTTATCGTGTACAGAGACAGCGCGCAAAAAACAGGCCGAAGTTTCAACCTTAAAAGACTTATTTCGTTATTAAGATGAAATTAAAAAGTACTGGCTGGTATCAAATAAATGTGTTTGTACAAACTATTTTTCACTTCTCATGCTCTTAAAATGTTACTTTAATCTCTGCACATTGGGACTAAAGCTCCTTATTAATCTCTAGGAATTAAATTTTTCTTTTTAATTTACTGTGAAAACCCCTAGACAGTCAATCACGGTGTTTGTGAATGGAGGATTATCAGTAATTGTGTATGGACCATTTTTAGGCCGTGGCTATAACCACAAAATGACAACTGTGCCATGTTGTGAACTGTTTTAACTTGCCAAGTTCCATAAAAAGAATAGACCTAATTATAATAAAGTTCATTATTATATGTCTTCTTGTGGAAGTGGTAAGAGGCGACTAAGGGAATAAAGGCTTGTAGTACTGTTAGGCGATGGGCTTGCAACCTGTCACTAATACACTGGTAAACATCTTAGCCTAATTGTGCATAATGTGGTTACCGCATCATCAAAAAGTTTTTAGAGTTGTAGGTAATTCTGTAGCTCTGCCTAACCCACTCTGGGGTGTGATTCTCTCAACAACGACGGACGGACGGACGAACGAGTGATTGTCCAAGCGGCGAGTTTAAGTAGTCCCGTCAGAGTGAACAAAACACATTTTAGCGCGTGTATTCAATTTAGCAGCATGACTTCTCGACCGTATTAGGCTGCTTAATTGACAATACACGCGGTAAAATGTTTTTTTATTCGCTGGGACGGGACTACTTAAACTCACCGCTTTGATTCGCTCGTTCCTCCGCCCCAACGCCGTTTTTCGAGAGAATAAAACCCCTGGGATTTCAAGCGTGAAGGTAAGTATGTATGTTTGTGTCATTATTATTATACTAGAGGACGCCCGCGACGTCGTACGCGTAGAATTAGTTACCCGCTACTCCCCCTATTTCTTCCCGTTGGGGGTCCATTATCGGAAAATCCTTTCTTAGTGCACCCCTAGACCTCATAAAGAACCTACGTGCCAAATTTGGAATCTCTAGACCCAGCGGTTTTGGCTGTGCGTTGATATGTCACTCAGTTTCTTCTTTTACGACGGTAAAAAGCGTAAACGCTGTAACCCGCAAAATCAAACTTTACACCAGAGCCAAAAAACTTTTGAAATTTTACAAAAAAAATCATATCTTTTTTTTATTTGAGAGATCGGTGCCATTTTTATACTACGTATGTATTTTCAAGTTCCCCATTAGACCATATGCCTGTCGTGTACCAGAAGTGACTAGGTTTCTTTTTAGTGTCGGTTACAGCAACCTGACTTTTTTTTTCAATACGATAAAACGCTGTTAATGATTTTGTTAAATGTATGGAAAGGTAATAATCAGTGTGATTTCTAATAAGCGTAAGTGATGTAACCACCATTCTTTAAATGTTGAGCACTGCCTAAATTGATGTTATGCTGCAGTGCTTGCAGTTTAAAAAAATCATAATTGTATTCAATGATAGATGTCAAAAAAGGTTATTGATATTAAAACGACGTAAATATTAGATAACATTTATTAATCCTTTTTTTAAATGTTATCCTAAAGAATTAATTAATACGAATGTGTTTGTATGTGTATGTAAATATATTTTCAATCCTCCATTAGATATAAACATCCGAACATCTACATATATATATATATATATATACATGCTTATAAACATTTACAATACAAGTCTAGTTGAAAAAAAAGAAATACATTTATTTTAATGATAATTATGCATCGCTACAAACACTTCGTATAAAAGAAGTATATTATTATGATAAATTAAATATCACAAGTTAACTTACTCATGAAATAAAGTCAATTAAAATTAAAAACATCAATGTTTAACAAACTGAAAAGTTTAAGACACTATACTAGCGTTTCTTCAAACTAATAACTATTATCAAAGTATTGTTAAAATTCGTAAAGTAGTTTTAATTACTTATAATTATGTAAAGCAACACTTAATTCTCAGAATTTATCACACTAAGTAGTTACTATTTAAATGAAATAAGAATTCATTAGTATAGTATTAACTATTCACATTATTTGCACTGGTTTACTATTAAAATAGATATAATTACATTTTAAACTTTTGTTGTCACGCGGTGAAAGACCGTTACACCACACACAACTTGATCCCACGGCGGTCTCAGACTGACTGATCGGGGCGGTAAGCCGTTACCCACACATCATGAGCGCGTATTTAAAATACGGTAAACTCAAGCGACCAATAATAAGCAATCGTTTAAGAAATGAGGTAAAGGTCAGTAATATTTTTGCGTATTACTTCATATTTGGTGTAACTTGTGAGTATTCACATTATGGTGTCTGATAAAAACGTAGTAAGTCACTATCATCTAAATATATTTTACAGAAAACGTAGTAAGTGTAGTGTCACTTTTTTTTTCAATACGCGTAAACGCTGTAAATGACAGTGGAAATGGTTTTACGCACGCAGTAACCTACTGGACTCGAAAAATTTGTAAAATATGAATTGGTGTAAATGCAAATGCAAAATAAAGACCTGTTTTTTGGCGGCTTACAGCAATTAATTTTGCTATATGTCAAAAAAGTACATACAATTTCAACGCTGTACAGAATTTTCTAATCGTCGTAGAGCCACGAGACCCGGACCATTCGACGCAGAAAAAAAATGTGATTCCGAATATGCAAAAAAAATTTTTTAGGTACATTGTGGGTTACAGCGTTTATGCTTTTTACCGTCGAATATTTAGATTATAACTCTATCATTTTCTGTGCCCCGATTTTGTCCGGTTTTGACCTGCTTACTCTTCTGTCTCCTATATTAATAAAAACCTAATTTCTAAACCTACCTTCTTCTTTAAACATATTTTTATACATACATACATACCTTCACGCCTGTAAGCCCAAAGTGGGGTAGGCAGAGCCACAAAGTTACCTACAACTCTAAAAATTCGTTGACAATTCTGTAACCACGTTTTGCACAATCAATTGGGCTCAGATGTTTAAGATATATGTTTATTGTTTCACGAGTTATTCACACAATTTCCACAGAAAGACATTTAAGAAGAAAATTTGACAGCATTTTCAAAATCTCAAAAATCTAAAGACTGATCGAGTCAATTCAACATTATACTATTATTAAGTCCTAAAACTTTCCTAACTCAGTCTTCAGCGACATTTCCTAGAGATTGAAACTATTTGACAAATGCCCCCCATACATTTGTTTGTGCGTCCAGTCTATTGGATCGCCATTGTAAAAATGATCTGCAATTTTTCACTTACGTATTAAAAGTTAAAATCGATTGATACCTACTGAAATCTTTTGACACACATCAATATTTTAACTTAAGTTTTGCTACGTAACCGTTACTCCATCGTATTCTATTCAAAAACGATTCCAATTTTGAAATAAAATTAACCAATCAGACTTTATTTCGATAACGGTCCTAACGGAACCAATCAAACTATTCTAACAACGAACTTAACCAATTTGCGAGAATTTCTTGAAACTTTTCAAATTTCGAATGATAAAATTGTATGTTGTGAAATCTTTAACTGCCAATTAGGACGAGCTAATGAATGCCGGCTGCCATACAAACATGGTGAACAAGAGCCCTATTGTAAAAATCGAAATTATATCTAAACTTGCGACTTTGTCCATATTGAAAAATATTTTGGGAAATATACCTTTTTTTTTAAATAAAGTTGTACTATACCAATTCGCCAGGGTTCAACTATTTATATGCAATTTTTTTATTTAAATTGTTCAGAGGTTTAGTAGTTACGTGAATGAAGAGCAAACAAAAAATCATACTGTTACATTAATTAAAAGTATTGTTACTATGATTACGTAATTGTTTGAAAATGGCTGACTTTACCTGATGTAGGTACGTATATTATCACCTAGAAATTAAAAACAGAATCCACGTAATAAAAAGTAGAAAAAATGTAACTAAGGATGATAATACGATATGTATCAGTATAATAATTTCAACTGTTATGTCCTTTTATTAAATAAAATATCTTACTCCATTAAATAAAACTCCGAGACGTTCAGAAATCAATTTCTAAGTACCACCGGCTCAGAGCACTTAATTTTCGAACCGGTCGCCCGCGGCATCTGCCTTTAACTTCTCGTGGGCAAATGTAATTGCTTTTTAAAAATCGAATGCAATTGTTGCGAATAGCAGAGAACGTTCGAAATGTTTTTAAAACTATAACGGATACTTTTGTCTATTGTGCCAGGATTATTAATTTAATCAATTAGGTACATTCTTTTTTACACATATTTTTCTGTATGTTTGTTTTATGCGTTTCCAGTTATTCAACCATACATACATACATACATAATCTCACGCCTTCGTTCCCAGAGTGGGGTAGGCAGAACTACAGAATTACAAACATCTCTAGAAACTTGTTGATAATTCTATAACCACAATTTGCACAATTAGGCTAAGATGTTTACCAGCGTATTAGTGACAGGTTGCAAGCCCATCGCCTAACAGTACTACAAGCCTTTATTCCCTTAGTCGCCTCTTACGACATCCACGGGAAGACATGGAGTGGCACTATTCTAACTCGGCAACCACACGAGGATATTCAACCAATCATTGTAATTTTTATCACTTTCTTTGGTAAGCCGTTAATTTTTCCTTACCTTTTCAGTTAAAGAATATGCCTTGGCTGCTTTTATCTTTAAGATATCCGAGATGTCTAAAAAGAAGTGGTCATCGGTATTTTTTGATTCGATGAGACGAATAGAAAAGTGATTTCGTGTCGATAGTTATTACTTTGGAAAAATCTTTAAACATAAAGTTTATTTTAAAATTTATTTCTTTTGGCATGGTCTCCAAAAATAAGACACATTTATTTAAAAAAATCTCATGCCTTAATCCAAAAATACTCTACCATTTCACTGTAATAAATGGCAAGCGTTTCTTTCACCTATTTCCTGGGTGCCTCCTTTAATTAAAACACAAAGGGCCCTCCAAGCCTCCCATTGATCCGCTCTAATTGTAGTAAAGCACCTCTTGTTAAATATTACCTCCTGGTACCTGTAACCAAGGACGAGCGGCATCGGAGAGATGCGGGAGATCAGGCAACAGATAAAAAAGAAAAACATACTCCATTAAATTGTACATAACATAATACATAATCTCTCACGCCCTCGTTCCCAGAGTGGGTTAGGCAGAGCTACAGAATTACAAACATGTCTAAAAACTTGTTGATAATTCTATAACCACAATTTGCACAATTGGGCTAAGATGTTTACCAGCGTATTAGTGACAGGTTGCAAGCCCATCGCCTAACAGTACTACAAGCCTTTATTCCCTTAGTCGTCTCTTACGACATCCACGGGGAGACATGGAGTGGCACTATTCTAACTCGGCAACCACACGAGGCAATCGTAATTGTAAACAGTTTAAAAACCTTAAAAAAAAAACTGTCATCCTTTTTTTGTTGCCTACTACTTTTTCTTGTACAGTCGAGATCAAAGTAACCAGTGCAAACTCAGTAGGTCTAATTTAAATACAGTCTGTAATACTAAGAATGTTCTTCGGGTTTATACTTCTTTCTCACTTGCTCTTAATAAGAGCGTATGAGAGCGAGTAAAGACAAGTACAAACCCGAAGCACCTTCTAAAAGCTATCGCACTGTACCTACAGCGAAGAGCCTATTGTCAGTTTTCGACTCCATCATCAGATCAGCTAACTCCACCAACCTAATAGTAAATCAATTCTTACGATTGGAAATTTAAATTTTCATATTTTCCCTATTAATATAGGTATCATGGCTAATAGGGTGTGTCACCTTAGTATAGGAAATAAAAACTTTGTTTTTTTTGTTGATCTAATAGTAATCAAAAGATGCATTGAGATCTAAAATAACAAAATATGTAAAAAGTATAGGTTTATTTAGACATCTTTGGCTCACTCAATTGAGGTAAAGTTTTTGGGTCTCCATACTAAGAGCCCAAAATGAATATTTGAGTTCCTAGTATAATACACTCTTACAGCACCAATTAATCGGGTTCCTATACAACAAATAAGTTTTTAGCATGGGAAATTACATTAATAGCACAAAATAAACAAACAAGCATTCTTATCATTAAACATTTTAACTGCGTGCGTTAGGAGACATGTGAATTGATTGATTACGTCAAAACATGACAGCTTTTTTATTTTTCTTAAACAAGACAAACATTAAATATACTTTATGTATATAATTATACACTAAAATAAAAAATGCAGATTTTACTAACCCTGTATTATGCCAATTTTACCAAACTTCACGGTCAATGAGCGAGCCAAAAGTACCATTAAATATAAAATCTGTAAATGCGAATCTTAATTACACTTAAAAAAGAAACTTTTCTGTAGTATATTACTCTTCGAATTTCAAAGTTTGACAAAAATGACACCCTAATGGCTAACATATACAGGGTGTCCCAGAAACCGACGTCAATCCACCTAGGGTTGATAGAACAGCTAAAAAGCTATCGATTTAACCCCTATGTATATTCAGCGATTGTCACTAGTTTCGGAGATATTGATCATTTTAATCAGATTTTTTGTAATTTTCCCTTATGTCCATGTCAGGAATAATCATTAATTTCATGTTTTATTTCAAAAGTTTTTCAGTGGTATCTTACATAATTAGAATCATTACGAATCAGCAAAGTTTTTAAACATATTTGCCCGTTTTTTCCCAGTAATTTATTAAGTAATCGCATAAAGTTTGTTTCTCAATACTAGTACAACACTTTGTATGGAAGAAACAACTTTATGTGATTACTTAAAAAAAAATACTGAAAAAAACGGGCAAATAGGTTTAAAAACTTTGCTGATTCGTAATGATTCTAATTATGTGAGACATCCCTAAAACAATTATGAAATAAAACATGAAATTAACGATTTTTCCTCACAAGGACATAAGGGAAAATTAAAAAAAATCAGATTAAATCGATAGCTTTTTAGCTGCTCTATCAGCCCTAGGTGGGTTGACGTCGGTTGCTGGGACACCCTGTAGGTAGTTAAATGAAGCCAACAGTTAGTCTTTAAGCTGGATTGACGGATAGGATAATTGATAATTCCCGAGGGAAAAACAATAAACAATATTATTATTATTGCGAGGTCTGAGAATGATGCGGATTTAAACTATTTAAAGATGCAGTGACTACTTGAATACCTACCGTGAATACCTAGTTTGATAAAAGTAGGTAAATCGAAATGTGTCTGTTCAGACTGGTGCACCTGGCGGTCCATAGTTTCTGCCTACCCCATTGGGAGATAGGCGTGAAGGTATTCAAAAATCAAAATTCAAAATATTTATTCAGCCACATGAGGGCTCTTTTACACGTCGGTAAGAATCTACCAGCGGTTCGGACAAGACCATTGCGGAGAAGAAGCGCCGCGGGTCCATATTGGCTCATTTAAAATTGGTCTTTAGAAATAACGATTTGTGTCCATACTCATCATTTCTTCGAAAAATTTTGCTCATACTTTTATGTTCATACTTTTTTAAGTCGTAATTATCGCAACTCATAATGCATTTTTTTAAGAAACTGTTACTTTTTGAGGATTGTTATAAATCTAACCTAACCTAACCTAATTTTAACTACACGTAATATTTAAGAAATTCTGAAAAGTTCTATGAATATTGGCGTTATAAGTTCAGATGAGTATATGTTCCGATCATTAGTATTAGAAAATATTATGAAGACTATGAAGAGTGATCATTATGATGTACAATGGTATGAGAAAATATTTCGGAGTTGCAATTTTATATGAACTTTGGCGCACCCCATTTTTTCAATCATAAAAACATAATAATACTTAAAAGTAAGTTACATTAAGTAATAATAAGGTAATAAAGTAATAAATAATAAATTCATAAAACTATCAAAAATAAACTCATTACAAATGTAAGGTCGATAAACCTAAAACTAAAAATAATGACCATGAGAACAACACGACGAGGTCTCTACGTCAAAAGCCATAACTGGAATACATACATACATACATAATCTCACGCCTTCGTTCCCAGAGTGGGGTAGGCAGAGCTACAGAATTACAAACATCTCTAAAAACTTGTTGATAATTCTATAACCACAATTTGCACAATTACGAGTAGGCTAAGATGTTTACCAGCGTATTAGTGACAGGTTGCAAGCCCATCGCCTAACAGTACTACAAGCCTTTATTCCCTTAGTCGTCTCTTACGACATCCACGGGAAGACATGGAGTGGCACTATTCTAACTCGGCAACCACACGAGGATATTTATAATGGATAATTAACTGGAATAATTAATAATGTATGTGTATGTAGTATTATTATACACATTATTGAGTTATATTCTTGTTATCATTTGATATATTTACGCTCTATTTAAGTCTATAGATATCTCTTCTAGCTGTATAGCAGCTACCTAGGTTCTGTAAACATGTCTGGGAATACCGTATGGTCGGAAGTTGCTGAACACTTCCTTACTTTGTCACTTTATCGTCATGTTTGAACTGCTGAACTAATCTGTCAGTCTTTAAAGCGACAAGGGTACAAAAGAGTGCAGGTATTTATAAGGCTGACTACACCTATTCTAGTACCAGCGTTTGTTGCAGGATATCCTTTCTTTGTGAAGTAATATCTTTTAAACGGTTAAACCGATTTTCTTGAAGCCCAGCTAAGAATCATCCTGATAAAACTAACTGCTAATAAACTAAAAAGCTAGCTTTTTTTCATCGGGGGTTAAAATCCAATAAATTGTTATTTTGGCACGTTAAAAGATCATTAATTGACCAAATATAAACACTGAAAAATCTACTAATAATAAGTCTAATAAGTATCATCATCATCAAATTCATCATCATCATCATCATCATCATCATCATTATCATCATCATCATCATCATCATCATCATCATCATCATCATCATCATCATCATCATCATCATCATCATCATCATCATCATCATCATCATCATCATCATCATCATCATCATCATCATCATCATCATCATCATCATCATCACCATCATCATCATCATCATCATCTCTTTTTGCTACTTTTTTTGCAATACCTTGTATGTGTCCAACCCCATGCATTGTCCTTACTCATCTACTTCAGGGTTAACTGGAAGAGATTTAGAGATAAGTTGGCCTTTGTACATTAGTTTAATAAAAATATACAAACGAAAGAGTTTACATACATACAAACATAAAATGTCGCACCTTTAGAATTATAGTGACCTAAATCAACATTTCTGCTGTCGATTTCGAGACATATATTTATTACTATAGCGACCTAACTTGAAATCCAACATTTTTGAGTTAGGTCACTATAATTCTAAAGATGCGATGTGTACCTATTCTCTGTATGTGGCGTTTGACATAGTGGACGAAAGAAAGAGTGGAATTGAGTCATTCTAGACGGTAGACGGATTTTAACATGTTATTAAATACAAGCACAGGGAAATCAAGTCAATTCAATGATGTTATCCCAACGTAAGTAAATAAATACATTAGCTAACAATATTAAAAAACTCTCGTTCATCGAGCATTGCTTCAAAATTCTTTAGAAAACCCCGATGCGTGGAAACAAAGATGGTGGGTGACAATGAAATCTGAAATATTTTCCACGTCATTAAAAATGTTTCTGCTTTGAGTTTATTTTTAGAGAGAGATTTTAATTGTATTAAAAATGTTGTTTGCTTTTGAAAACAAGTTGAAAGAGATTTTGTTGAATGAAGCTTCCATCGTGTGCGCGGGTCCTAACAAAAGTAATGTATTTGAATTCATAATATATAAGTAATATTATGTTTTTTTGAACTATAATATGTAATTTCAAAAGAACACAGTCACAAGAACAATACATGAAAAAAAAACAATACAATAACAATATACAATACATTGAAAAAAAAAACCGGTAAGAAAGATTTAATCTTTAAAGAGCATTCCGATGGTCGATATTGGTCTATTAGCTCATCGTATTAGAAAGAAAGAAATTTTTTTTTTCGTGATAGGCCCTACAGACACGTGAAAAGTCTCGGCGAGAAGTCTCGACCCGAGAAACGAGAAGGTATCTACACTCACGCGGCCTTTCTCAATTGCGTTCTCGCTCCCTTTGAAGCGGGCAAAAAACCAACAACAAACGGACAACACACGAACTCGAAAAGGAGAAGGCGAGAAACATCACATTCACGTGTCTCGGGTTTTCTCGGGGCTTCTCGAAGTCAGTCTGTACGGCTTATGACAAACAACAACAAAAACAGAGAAATACGCATAAGAATGAAGCCACGAAATGGTCAAAACTCCGCGTAATGTTGGCATTTAAGTCAGCCGTCTGCTCTCTGTGCGTTTTCAGCTTTAACCTGTACGTAGACCATAGACCTCTTTCGCCAAAAAATTTGGCCACCCTTGAATCCAAAGCGCAGGTGGGGTAGGATAACGGATGACTTTTTTAAATAGGATCTGCGGCGCAAAGTGATTTAACGACTTGCGCATTGCCATTCGGCCCACGGTGACTAGAGATTTTTATTCGTAATTGATTAAATAGGGGATTTAAATTGAAATTCTTCGAGAGGTGTGACGCGAATACAAATCGGGCTTTAAGGTGATACGCGGATTTTTTAATAACATTTGAATTCGGAATTTTATGTGTAATCTTGTGGAATGTTTGAATTGAGAATTCTGCTTTATTCGTTTATTGTCGGTTCAGAATTAATGATCTTAAAGTTGTAATTTCAAAAAACATCTACACAGTCGTACGTGGTATTTCTACTATGTAAATATAAGTGTGTTTGTGTTAACATCTAGAAACATAGCAACAGATGATTATGATTAACTATTGATAAAAGGTGAGTTGTTAAAAGCTTGATCTCTTAAGCTGTCCCTCTGTCTGTATGTCATTGATAACGTAGCCCCCCGGAATAAAATCATGGATCGTACACTGAAAAAAAAATATGGCCGCTTGTAACAAGATTGTGATTGTTGCATAAGCGTCTTGATCCCATACGAGCCTGACAAGACGATAGATAGATCAACTAAGACGTTAGATACATCGACTATGATGTTAGTTGAATCACTAAAGAAATTGCTGTCGTTTACTATCAGCTTTGGTTGATATAACTAATATCTTAACTATTGTAATCATTTTTTGTCAACTAAGTGAAAATCTCTCTTTGTTGGCTCTCATTTTTTTGAGTGTAATGCAGTATTATACTGTAGGGATAAATCTGTAATTAGCTCATATCTATGTACAGTCGACGTCATAAATATGTTTACACTTTAGTACCTTGTCTATTTAACGTCATGTTTTAACTGCCATATGCAATTGTCATAGCGGATAAGCGGACAACGTACTAAAGTGTAAACATATCTTTGACGTCGACTGTACGAGGTTGAACAAAATAGAGGTGTTAAGCTGTAATGCAATAGGGCGACGCGATTAGCCTAATTGTTAGTGACCTTGCCTGCCTACGAAGGTAGCAGTACCGGGTTCAACTCCCGGTAAGTGCAAATATTTTGTTTGTTGTTGTTGAGTACCCATTACAAGCCTCTAAGTTTGGCATAAGTTTTGTTTGTGTTAGATTGTTTCCAGATATTTTAAAATCATTTAAAACTTTTTACTGTTTTGCGATTGTACTGAGTTTAAATTTAACATTTATAATTCAAAAGTCCCTATAATTTACCTATTAACAAAGTTATCTATGAACCAATCAAAAATTAATCCTCCACTTAAGTCTAGCCGCTATCTTCTGATCTATACAAACAGAGATGTTATCTTACACTAGACCTTAGGTCTTAGGTCATAAGGGTTACTATTTACCGCAACATCTATAACTTCCTCAAATTCAATGTCTATTATATCTTGAACTCTACAGTTATAGCAACTACTTGGAACAAGATCTCAAGCTATTTTGGATATCCAGCATAATTTGGCCTCGGAACTTAACAGGCTGCTGCGAGTTTAAGGTTCGGATTAAAATGGTTGGTAGCGAAGTCGACTACTCAGGTAAAACTGATAGTATATGGAATAGTACTAAGACGCTCCGAGCTATATGACCTAGGGTTACGGCTTCATTTAGGTTTAGGTTTAGGTTCGCCTTAGATAATGATTTAAATCTTAGTTGTGGTTTGGATAAATTGGTAAATATTCAAGTTTCTAATGGAGAATAGCTGTTTTGAGCGAAAAAATAAAGAAACAGGATGCCAAGATGCACTACGCTAAATAGCGTGTCTATTCGTTTCGTTTTTAAACCAATCGCGTCACTGGTAGATGACGTGATACGAAGAGTCACGTGATCTACCAGTGATGCGATTGGTTTAAAAACGAAACGAATAGAAACGCTAGCGTAGTGCATTTTGGCGCGGCCACCAGGACAGAGTTAACGTAACACTGAATTTGATTTGGGGATTAAACACTCGGTGCGATCCTCTTGTACCCATCATCATGCTCTTAAAAAAAAGCCTTTCGAAATATTTAAAAGCACCATTGTTTTTGTTGTTGTTTAAACGTTTAGTTTGTCTCGCTATCTCTAATTTTAGCCTCTTTTAATATTATTCAATCAAATTTATCATTACATTACATTTTCAAAGACAAGAATATTTCGGAAAGTAAAAGTGATTGACAATCAGTTGTCAGGTCTCATTAAATTGTACTCGTATTTTCACCGAAAGTGCTTTTCATCAACGAACCGGTCAATCAGACTCGCGAACCGAGGGTTTCGTACTGCCGATAAGTAGGTATTATTGCATTACGATTTGAATTCGATTTTGAATACAACCAGCGCGAGCGCAACTCACACTTGTATTTTTTTTTGTATTTGTTGTTTTTCATCAGGGTTTGTACTATAACGGCTTGTACTATAAGGGCTTTTGACGTAGAGACCTCGTCGTGTTGTTCTCCTAGTCATTATTTTTAGTTTCATGTATTTGGCATGTAATCTTGTTAATTTTTACATTTAATTGTAATGTTTTTAATTTTGAATTTGTATTTTTTTTATATGTGATAGTTCTAATAATTTATATTTGTTGCTTTATTACCTTGTAATGTAACTTACTTTTAAGTATTATCGCGCTAGTAGATTCACTGTATATTACCGACGTGTAAAAGAGCCTGTATGTGGCCAATTTACTGAATAAATATTTTGATTTTGATTTTTGATTTGATAATCATAGCAAGAAACGAAAATTCCCAGCTATACATAATACATAGGACCTGGACTCAACACCACGGCACGGCGTCGTTAACGTGAAACGGCGCGGCGCCGTAGAAAGGCACGTTGCCGCGCCGTGCAAATACACGGTGCCGTGTGACAACGGCTACTACTATTTTAAACTCTACGCGCAGGACATTGGGCTTAATATTGCACTTTATAATGAATGACGGCACCGTGTATCTGCACGTTGCGGCAACGTGCCTTTCTACGGCGCCGCGCCGTTTCACGTTAACACGTCATGCCGTGGTATTGTGTCCAGGCCCATATATACAGTCAAGGACTTTAATCGTTATGCCACTATGGAACCCTGTCATAATGACAGCATCAAACCACATGAAAGAAATTACGCTTAAATGAATGATTAACGTTATGCGACAGGGTTCCATAGTGGCATAACAATTAAAGTCCTTGACTGTACATACCTTTACGCCTGTAATCCCATAGTAGGGTAGGCAGAGCTGCGGAATTACCAACAACTCTAAAAACTTGTTTATGATGCTGTAACCACATTTTATACAATTAAGCTAATTGTAAGATATTTACCAGCGTATTAGTGACAGGTTGCAAGCAGCCTGCATCGCTTAACAGTACTACAAGCCTTTATTCCCTTAGTCGCCTCTTACGACATCCACGGGAAGACATGGAGTGGCACTATTCTAACCCGGCAACCACAGGGGAAACATAATATATGCCGACTATAATTATGTTTTTCTACTCGCGTACTATAAACTGCTAATACTGATATCGTTGATGGTATCAGAATACCACCTATAGCGTAACCGAAGCGTGAAAACAATTCTATAATAAGCGTTGCCATGGTAATAACAGTTCTATAATAATTATTATAGCATTGTTATTACCATGGTTACGGTTATTCCGGATATCAGTCTTGGCGTTTAGTGAACACTTGACATATTAATTTGTGTAATAAACCGTTTAAAATATTTTAATTACCAACTGAAATTACGTGTTTTAAAAACAAAATTATTTTTTAGACTAAGTGTGTGTTTAAAATTACATTTTTATTAAATTGCTAAAAATAGATGATCAGTATCCACCGATTTGTTATTTGGTTACCATGGTTACGTTTAATATGGATGTCAACAAAATGGCGTTTGGTTTAGCATTCCAACTTGTATGATAAATTGACAAACCTTCATTATGTACCAGTTACATAAATAACTATTAAAAACATTTCACTTACCACATAATCCCTAGCCTCGCCACAGGCTTTGCCCCAAACGTCAACTTTACGGTAATTTTTAACTACAACTTGTGTTAACATCATCGTTCACTAAAGCGGCCATAAACGAGCTCGAGTAGTTTAGCAACTCGTACAAGTACTCGCGCGAGTCGCAGGGTTTAGTCGAGCTCGGTAATTACATAGTCTGGCGCATACGAGTTGGAAGTATGCTAGTTTGGAGTAGATTTAGGTTCGAATTTATATTTATTGGAGCTGCTTGGTGAAACAAATTAGTTGTGGTTAAAATTAACTGAGGAAGTGCTTAAACCAGGTAAGGAGGGGAAGTTATAATAACAAATAATATTTAATAGACATGTATATGAATTTTGATGTATAATGAATTACCAAGCAATGTGAAAGATTGTGAGTCCCTCAGTGTATTTAAAACCAAATTGAAAGAACACATATATTAAACTGTATAACAAATCTCTAGCGATCACGCTAAACATGTTTTAATTATAAGGAATTCTAGTATGTAAGCTCATTTTAAGTGAACTGTATTGTTCTTATGAGTAAATAAAGCATCTCTAAATTAAAAGATTTTTGGTGTCAGCAAGGTGATTATAGAAGAAAAGAGTCCTCATAGAAGATAATAATAGAGTTAGAATAATATGAAAATGAGGGAGTGAGAGCGAGTGGTGGTCAAATTAATGGTTATAAGTATAATAGATTAAAGATAATATTGTGATATATCTATTCAAAATGAGCATATTTTGTAACATTGTTTTATTGGTTGTTTTGTTTTGTTGTATAGTTATAACTGGTATTTTGAATACTGTTATTAAATAAATCTTTTTGCTACATAATATAATTGTAATCATTTAATATATCAGTTATAAAAAAATATTTATTTTTGTATTGTTAATTGAATTATCGAATAAATATGCGAACACATTTATACTGCGCTAAATAATATTATTATCATTCATATTATATTAATTTTAACTTAGCCCTAGAACAACTGAAGGCAAATTTTACTATGTTTAAATATTTTTTTCTGTAAAAAAACCGTTGATTTTATAAGCGTAGGAGTCGGTAATCGCTATTCCCTCGGAAACTACTCAATTTTCCAGAAACAAAAGTATCCTATGTCCTTCCCCGGGACTCACGCTATCTCCATACCAAATTTGATCAAAATTGGTTCAGCAGTTTACCCGTAAAACCGTAACAAACAGACATACAGGCTCACTTTCACATTTATAATAATTAGTATGGAACTAACAAAAGCAAATGATTATAATTATAATATTTCAAGAATCAAATCAACACTCTAAAAAAATGAGAGCCAACAAAGAGAGATTTTCACTTAGTTGACTAAAAATGAATACAATAGTTAAGATATGAGTTATATCAAACAAAGCTGATAGTAACAACAGCAAATTTTTTTTGTGATTCAACTAACATCTTTGTTGATGTATCTAATGTCTTAGTTGGTGTATCTATCGTCTTGTGAGGCTCGTATGGGATCAAGACGCTTATGCACAACAATCACAATCTTGTTACAAGCGACCAATTATTTTTTTCAGTGAACATCCATTAAAAGGTTCAAGGCCGGAGAAATAAAAATATCTTCACGCAAGAAACGATATTACGTAGTATACGTTATCGTGATCTCTCAGAGCAGCCTGTACCTTCGTGCTGGATGTTTGAGCTGAGTAAGTTACTTGAACAAGTACTGGAACTGTTAATAAGTTACTTTGCCAAAATATCAATTTGCGGGTAAACGCTTTAGTATCTCCCAAGTAATTGGCCTAAGCAGAAGCTTATTGCGTTAATTGCTTTACGGCGAAATATATACATAGTTAAATTAGTGAGGATGCTTGTAAGCTGTGGAACGGTTTTAATAACAGTAAAACTAAGGTCACAAACAATATCATAAGGTATTTTACACTATAGTTTATCATATATAACTGATCCCGGTTGAAAACCCTCTAAATAATACTTCTACTGCAATGGCTGGCGCAAAAATTCACTGCAGATTAAGTCGATCCTTCCATACCGCGATTAATTGCCTAAAAACACAATGATTTCTCATAATTACCAGTGCTTGAGCCAAGGACAAGTAATATAAATTGTTACACGTATATTTTTTACATATTTATCAATTTAATTTCCTACTGGAATCTCCCTTTCTGCAATGGAAATAAATCTGCTACTCAGTACAAAACAAAGAATAATTATATTTAAAAAAAAACCTATTCAATTCTACTCTTTAATAGCAAAAGCGTGGCATTTTCTTCTATCAAATACAACTGTAACCCATTTCAACCCAGATTTCTGGCAATTAAGTAAATACAGTCGACTTCAAAGAGATGTATCCATTTTTGAACCTTATGACAATGCAATAAGGTGAAAAAGTGGATACATCTCTTTGTAGTCGACTGTACCTACTTGCCCAAGCTACTGGGACAAGTAACTCGCCCGGTTTAACACCCTCTAAATAATACAGCAATGGCTGGCGCGATAACACACAGCAGATTAAGTCGATCCTTCCATACCACGATTAATTGCCCACACGTCTCGGCTTTTCTTCAGTCTACAATAGCCGAGGTTGGAGGTTTAGTATTTGTGCTTCGATTTTCTTAGTTTGTTTGTTCATACGATTCTGTGAGGTACTGGTACTCATAAGAAATGAAATTGTTGACTTACATCGTGTTTTATTTAGATTTAAATTACATATTAACACTTGTTTCGGAACTAGGGCTGGGTACAGCAGACCAGCCAAGTACCTACTAAACGAACACACAAAGTTTAGGTATCGTACAAAAAGCACATACTTAACCTTACTTAACTGGAATAATATTAAGGAAATTATGAATATCTTTTGTACTCCACTGCACTTTATTATTGATGTTTAAGAGGTTTGGGAAAATTAACGTATACCTACCAGATAAAAGGTAATAAGTTATTACCCTTTATTTAAATTATTACTTCCTTTGGTTTTAGTGTGGTTCAAACCGCTGTTCAGTTACTGGATCAAGGGCACAGAAAGGTCTTTAATTTTTTAAATAATAAGAACAAAATTATTTTAACAAAATGAAAGTTTCTTTAGCAGTTGTATGTTTGCTGTGAAAAAGGAATAAAACGAGAGATAGACAAATAATGCACTTTTTTTATTTAAATTAAAAAAATAACTTCCAACTAATGCGACTAAGGCAACTAGAAATCCACTAAATTAATGTAAACCCACCATTACTATTATACAATAAAACAATTGCCGGTCACCCCAAAACAAAATTTGATTCCAAATTCGAATTCGCTGACTCCGTCGAACCAACGAACTATAGTTTGAGTCTGTGGGGGCCCACAGACTACGTCTATTTTATTGGTTTACCCGTCGGTCAGAAAACCCCTAATTTTCCACTTCATTAAACCGACTTATGGTGTATGGAAGACATCCCGGCGCCTTCATAGATTCCCCATTAGATTGGGCACCCCCTTAATAAATAACCGACGTCAAAAGGAAAAATAAAAAAGTCAAGTAAAATACAGTTGTAGTTTTGTTGAAGGAATTTATTTGTTTGGACACGCTGTATAGCGGTTGGAATGTTTAAGTTTGTTAACTGAATACAGGGTGTTTTTTTGTGGTCACATAAACAGATATATAATAAGATTAACGAGCTAAAAAAACTAAAACCAAACCAATCTATCATGACCGAGGTATATACTTTCGCTGCAATAATATAAAATATAATAAATACTTTTTAGGGCATTTAAGGTTGAAATAAGCATCAGAAATACTGTAAAATTAAAAATAATATTCATAAATAGTATTGGGGTAATTGCGAAATTAGGTATTATATTCCGAAAGTTTATAAAAACTACCAGACGCCGCGATATTTTCTTACTGGCAACATTACTTTAGACGCCATTGTTATCGGCTTTGACGCTCCAGTCGCTGTTTGTCGCTGCCAGCGTAAGTGTGGTAGCAACGTGCCGTCTCGACAGACAAGTTTATTTTCGCGCCTTTTTGGGTGATTCGCAATAACCCCAAAACTCTATAAACCATCAGTCTATGAGTAGTAAGATCTACTTTTCAACTATTTCGGAATTACCCGGGCATATTTCGTATGTCCCCCTAATATCCAAAAAACAACAGCGTATTTTTGTTTGTAACTAATCATAAGTCTATGCATCAGTTTTCAAGAGATATACGAAAATATAGGCAGAGTATTTAAAAATAAAATGATTTGTTAACTGAAATGCTGTCGTTTACTCAACTCGTCAACATTTCCATCGTAAATACCCTAATGCGCCCTAGTTAAGATTGAAGATTAATTAAGAGCAAAATATAAAAATATGTAAATTTATAATGCTTTAGATATTAGTTAAAATTTAGAGTGGCCAAAAACGGTGTAAAGATGGCCGAAACCGAAACCTCTACCCCTACTACGTGTTACTAATTTTCTCTTTCAAATAAATTACGTGATATAAAAAACGCCCCTACTAAGTCAAAAAGAAGCAATTTTTCCCTAAATAGTTGCAACTGCAATAATGATATTATGAACATACCTGAAAACACACACAAAATTCTTAAAAAAACTATCGTTATGAAATAATACGAAGGCAATAACATAACAAAAATAGAACTTCTAGAAGCGTATTATTAAATAGCAAGATGAATGTCCTTTTTAATCAATAAAGGAGTTTTGAAAATTACATTCAGCTTGTATTTAAAAGTTTTTTACTAAATCAAAGCTCCATTGTGGTTGTGAGTGGTGATTTTAGTGGTGGTAGGACCTTGCGCAGGGTCTGTCCGGATCGCTACCACCATCCTATCCTTAATCCTACAACCAAGCAGTTCGCATTTCTTGTGTTCCGGTGTGAGGATAAGACAACCAGTTAATAGAGGCATTCCACCTTAGGCCTCAGGGTTGGTAACACATTAACAGTCTTAGGATTCCAATCTTAAGATTGTTTTTTTTTATCTTAAGAATGCAAACGTCTACGGCTCTCAGATCCCATTTACCATCAGGTGACCTATTTTTGCTTTCTCTGTAAAGCTGGGCATTCACGACCGCTCCATCAAGCCGAATAGAGCAGCGCCGCGCCAAAATCGACCCGTGAATGTCAAAACTGTAGCGTTTAAAAGTACTTGGCGCAGTCCGTTGATTTCCAAACGGACGGAAAGCCAGCGCGACGCGCCAACCCGCCTTCCGAATTGAACTATCGTGAATGTCGAAATTCATCGTTTGAACTCGCCTCGCCAAGCCAAATGGCATAGTCGTGAATGCTTTCTCTGGCTGCCATTTTCTAATCAGTCTGGCGCGTCCGTGAATGTGGTCTAAATATCACGTGCATCCAGTTGTATGCACTCGATCGCCGAGACAAACAGCGCGTCCGTGTATGCCCAGCTTTACATAAAAAAACTGAACACATAAATTCTTTCATACCTTTACTGAATTGAATATCCTTTCCTTACTGAATATCACCTTTATCTTATTCAATCGGAAACTAAAAGCTCAGGATAGTAATAAAATCAGAAAGGACGTGTCATATGAATATCGCCCCTGCCACCGAAGCGTTAGGTAAATCTGGCTGTAGGGATATTACAACTGCGAGTCGCTTTAGTTTGTATTTTAAATCTTTTTCTGTGATCTAAAGAAGACTGACGTAATAATCAGGGATTTGATTGGTTTGGAAATGGTGCACCCACCATTGGATCTGAGACCTTATACACATTTAAATTTTGAAGCCGAGTCCTAATAATGGACGTATTTAGAAACTAAACTTGGCTAAAATGCCCCTGTTTGTCAATACCTACACGTCAGAAGACAGTTTTCTATGACTTGTCTAGAGAAGGGCATCTCAGCCAAGCTCAGTTTATTTTTATGGCCCTCGATTGCAAATGAGGATGGGCACATCCAATGGACCAATAACGAGAAGCGACATGTCACCGGATTGGTTCTTTTAAGTTCTAAAACTTTTAGGATGGCGCTTATTTAATCCCAAATCTGTGTGTTAAAATTATAGCCACATAAAGATAGTGAAATAGTTAAACAACCACATGTTTTTTGTGACATATTAGTTCAGCCATTGAAATTTCAATTAGATATTTTACGCCATAAAAAAGTTGTAAGATAAGATATCGCTTATCTCTATTGGTTCATAGGCTGGGGTCCATACATTTCTGCCCGTCTTTATAAACTAACCTTATAAAATAAGATCTTGCTTCCTATGCTCATCATCTAGCAAATCGAGTATCGTTATTAAGAACGCACAATAAACTTAAGTAACAATTATCAACAATTTCTAATCTTCAGTTCATTTCTGTTCATTCTTCATATCTTACTTTACTTCATTATTTCCTTTATTAGACCGTCTTTAGAGGTATCCGTGCGTCATGGCATCGCTTGATCTCCTGTACCCTTACCATGAGTTATAATTGACAACAATAATTCATATCTGCTAAAGTAGTAAAATTAAATACTGTTTGTAGATTTTATACTGCTGATTGCAGTAAAAATATTTTTGGATTTTTATATGCAGTAGTTTTTTTTTATATTTGGGAAAAACAGTAAAAAAGTTGGATTGTGAATGTTAGGAATACACTTATAGTGCCCTTAGTCCATTTATTACCATAGGAATTGAAAAAAATATACAACTGTCATGTCCATTTTTCTTCTGTCTGACGGATTACTTGATTCTAACGACACGCTTTCGATTCTCGTAATACTATTGTTTTGATATACGCTATTAAAAATGAAAGTGACTAACGGATTTGTAAAAGCGGATAGCCGCAATCTGCCCAAAGTCGACGAATTTATGTTGTTACGGTTGTTATGGTTGACAAGTGACATGGCATGACAGTCAGTTCTGTTTCTGTTGAAAGTTACCTTTTTGATTTTATATCATGCTAAGATCACGACATCAGTATTCCTAACTTTGTATATACGGTCTTTTTAATGATTATTTCTTTAATAAATTATTAACGACGAATTTAAGTTAAATAAAGAAAAACCGAGAAACACGGGTAGTCTAATTTTGAACCAGCTATAATAAACGCGAAAAAACCAATATGCTTTTTTTTTAAATGTTGTCAATTATGGCTGGGCAGTATTTGAATTAGTTGTAATTAAAATACTTAATTGAAATACAAAAACGTATTTGGTATTTGTATTTCAATTACTTGGTTAAAATGTAATTTTTAATCCATATTTCAAATACCTATCGCCGAGGAAATTTGTAGTTAGTATTTCAAATACTTATGGCTTCAAAATACATTTTAACACAAGTACATTTGACCTTCATTTAGCGATTTTATTAATGGGTGCGTACTGAATAAACTTCGAAACCTTGATCATACGAGAATGCGACCGCTAAATATGTCGATCTTTAGAGTTGAATTGGCAACACTGCACCTGTTCCTGTACAAAATCTTCTTTTACTCTGCTTTTTAGCCCATGCTGGGTTGGATTACTTTTTATTATTAATAGTATTTTGTATTTCAAATAAAAATAGCTAAAATACTGTATTTTATATTTCAAATACATTACCGATATTTTGTATTTCGTATTTTAAATACTTGCGAGATAGTATTTTGTCATTTATATTTCAAATAAAGTAAAGCACGCTAGCGAGGCGGATCCTCTGTTCCTTGCAGACCTCGCAGTATTTTTACAGAGTGCCAGGGACAGAGCATTCGACTCGCTAGCGAGTACGGTAATTATAACTCATGGTACGGGTACTGGAATGAGGCAATCCAGTCCGGAGTTCGATTCGCGACTATCGCGCCGCGGGATCTTTTGTTAGAGCTGTTGTCTCGCTAGTGAGTTTGTACCGTTTGATTAGAAGTAGTGTCTTATAATGTTCAATAGTTTGAAGATTAAACGGACATTAAATAGGAGCATGTTGATAAAAAAAAAAAAAACTTATATTATTGTGTCATTACGGATAAGCTTCATGTATTTAACCCTTTTTAGGGTTCCGAAGTCAAAGAAGGAAACCTTATAGTTTCGCCATGACCGTCTGTCCGTCCGTCCGCGGGCTAGCTCAGAGACCCTTGGTACTACAATGCTGTAATTTAGCATAGTTATACATTTAAACTACTAATATTAATAAAAAAATAATTGAAATAATAATTGCAATTTAATACCATACAATGCTAAGGTAACCGATTAAAACATAGCCAACATCAAATAAGGTATTACAAAACACTATACCTACAGAATGGAAAAAACAAACGCCACATGGACGGTAACTACCTTAAATATTGAAATATAGCAAGTTCTACGCAAAGGAGACTTACTTTTATTTACATACATACTTACATAATCTCACGCCTTCGTTCCCAGAGTGGGGTAGGCAGAGCTACAGAATTACAAACATCTCTAAAAACTTGTTGATAATTCTATAACCACAATTTGCACAATCAGGCTAAGATGTTTACCAGCGTATTAGTGACAGGCTGCAAGCCCATCGCCTAACAGTACTACAAGCCTTTATTCCCTTAGTCGTCTCTTACGACATCCGCGGGAAGACATGGAGTGGCACTATTCTAACTCGGCAACCACACGAGGCTACTTTTATTTTTAAAACAAAAATACTGCGTTATTGGATTTTTGAAAAAAGTCCTCTTCCTTAACCGGGAATCGAACTGTTCGAATATGACAAAACAGTCAAGTCGTGTTTTATGATACAGATCGCAAGGGTCATTAATAGTGATTATTTATATAACACATACACGTTTAAATTAAATAAAGACCGTAAAAAACCCTACTTTATTATTTTGTCATATTCAACCAGTTCGATTCTCGGCTAAGGCAAACGAATTTCCAAAAATCCATAAATGCAGTATTTAATGATTTCAAAAATAAAAGTAAGTCTCCTTTGCGTGGAATTTGCTATTTCTAATATTTAAGGTAGTTGCCGTCCTTGTGGCGTTCGTTTTTTCCATTCTGTATTAGGTACAGTCAAGTTCATAAATATGTGCACACTTTAGTACCTTGCCTATTTAATGTCATGTTTAAACTGCCATACATGATAATGAATAGACAAAAAATCAAAAAAAAAGCATTATTGTTGTTTCGCGATTATAATAGCTGGTTAAAAATTATACTACCCGTGTTTCTCGGTTTTTCTTTATTTAGATTAAATTCGTCGTTAATAATTTATTAAAGAAATAGTCATTAAAAAGACCGTATAAATACAAAGTAAGGAATACTGATGTCGTGATCTTAGCATGATATAAAATAAAAAAAGTAACTTCAATCAGAAATAGAACTGACTGTCATGTCATGTCACTTGTCAACCATAACAACTGTAACAACATAAATTCGTCGACTTTGGGCAGATTGCGGCTATCCGCTTTTACAAATCCGTTAGTCACTTTTATTTTAAATAGCGTATATCAAAACAATAGTATTACCAGAATCGAAAGCGTGTCGTTAGAATCAAGTAATCCGTCAGACAGATGAAAAATGGACATGACAGTTGTATATTTTTTTCAATTCCTGTGGTAATAAATGGACTAAGGGCACTATAAGGGTATTCCTAACATTCACAATCCAACTTTTTTACCGTGTTTCCTAAATATAAAAAAAACTACTGCATAAAAAAAAAACAAAAATATTTTTACTGTAATCAGCAGTGTAAAATCTACAAACGGTATTTTATTTTACTACTTTAGCACATAATTATGAATTGTTGTCAATTGTCACAGCGGGTAACGTGACAAGGTTCTAAAGCGTATACATTTTATGAACTCAACTGTATACAGCGCCGTACAGATTTGGAATAATGAGGAAAAGATGGCTTAGCCAGATAGTTTTCATAGTGTCCCCGGATAGCGGTCTCAGCGGTGATTGGAACCAATGGATTAAGTAATTGACCGGGTAATTGGTTGGGAATCAAAAGATTTTGGGCTTTTGTTAAAGCATTATTAGGAAGATAACAGTAATGGATTTTTTGGTGGCGAATACGTGAGAGGTTCATCTGATAAGATTGGTATAGTTTTTGGACTTGATTGGAATTAACACGTCTCCTTGTTGATTATTGATTTTTACCCGACTGCGGCGGAGCCCAAAAGAAGGGTTATGTTTTTCACCGTCATGTATGTCCAGTTCTATGTTCCCCGCTACAGCAAAAACGGCTTGGACGATTTTGACAAATGAGGTATCATTGGATTCGTCTCCGCAGCGAGAGTGTCATAGGATACCTAAACTGTTAAAATTGAAATAACAACAATGGCCAAATGATAATTATTAACATATTTAGGTATATTAACGACAGTATAAAAATGCAGTCGGGTTTTAAAGCTTGCTTTTCATAGAGTTATTGAGCGTTGTTTCATAACCAGATAAAAATGATTTTTGGATGATTTAAAAGTACGAGCAATTGTTATATAAAAAAAGTATATAACCGTTTATACAAAAAAGTCAAATAAGTCGTTGTTACATTATTAAGGTATAACTTGCGATTAGTCTTTTCACACAATTATTTTTTCCGTTAGTTGAATCAATTACACTTTGAAAACCACAGTCACCAAGAAAAACAAATTTTACATTATTAACATTTTAGTTATTATAAAGTTGTAGACATGTGAATTTAAGATACGATACGAGCACAGATAACGCAAATGCATCTACTTCGCGTGTCCGAATCCGGACGGAGTTGGCCGACGCTACTAACATTTCGCGCGCCTGTTGTTGCAGCTGGTCGGCCGTGAAAATTAAGAAAATGCCTCGTTGCGTGATAATAAACTGCAATAGCCCAAAAAAGCGACGACTTTGAATCGATTTTGAGAGGAAAACGGAAAATTCTCTTCTCTTGGTGTGTCCCAGTTGGTAGCAAAAAGTGTCACGGTTGGTTTTTATACAGATTGAGGTGTTTACGTTATCTATGTGTATTTATATCTGCGGATACGAGACTACCAAATTTTTTGATAATTTTAAGTTTACAATTCATAAGTAAATCAATAAACAAATAAAACAAATTCACTTTCCCTGCACCGTCCAATAAAGCAAAATTGAAGTAAAACGTACATTTTCGAAAACACTCTCAAATTCAAGACGCTTTTTCATTAATTACTGGCGAGGAACAATATAGGGGCGCACGGAGCCATCGCGCACTCCCGAGCCAAATTAATATTGACGCTACTCCGTTATCGTGCCTTTATAATAATACCGCTTTAAACGGGCTAATGTTATATTATTTTTACTATATTGATGACTTTGTGGTATTTGGATTGATTGTGATATCTTTTTTTTTCAATTCTTTAGGGACAACCCCCACCCCCCCAAAATAAGGCTAGTTCCAAACGATGCTCTTGGCTTGTGTTATAGGTGCTAGACAACGGCATACATAACAAACTTACTTATAAAGAACATACAGAGAAAACAACATGAATTTTTGTTCTTACCGGGACCAAAACTACAAGCAGCGTAGGCAAGGTCACTAACAACTACGCATAACGCGAAGTCAAAAAAAATACTACACAAAAGTGCAGTTTCTACAGATGCAAAAGTCTAAAATTAAATTGAAAAAACGAATGAACGGAACGAACTAATGCTTCGAAACTAAATAAACCTGCGAAGATCCTCTCGTAAAAGACAATATCCCTTCCAAACACTAAAGGCGGAACGTGCTCAGACATTTCTCACACACGCATCATAAAAGAAAGTAAAAGAAAAAAATAATTTAACACAGAAACACTTTGGAAGAGATAAAAGGAAGCGTGAAAGTGGGAAAGTTCCAACAATTCCAAATTCGAAGGAACAGTGTGGGCCCAAGGTAACCCCCTACGGTACCCCCTTTGTCTAAGTTGGTATTTGAGCACGAACTAGTGAACCATTGTGAAGATCCGAGTAAAAAGGTAAAAGATACAAGTTTCGATGGCTCAAAGGTGGTACTCGCCAGATTAAAATTGTTTGAAGGAATGTTGTCATGTCTGAGGAGTTTGCTGGGAGTTGGAGTGCATTGTGTTTTGAAGTCGCACGACCTCTTTGGAAAAAACGGGTGGGTGTTTTTTAAATGTATCAAACGTGTTTAAATTTATATGTAGAACCTTCTTGGGAGGAGGCGCTTCAAAATAGTAATTAATTTGTAATTAATTATATTGAAATTCACTAGACACTAGTATATTTACAGTGTGAGGCAGTGAGTAACTGCGTTTCCATCGCCGTTGTACAGTCAAGGAATTTAATTTGTGACCCACCTTAGGTCCAAAGTCAATCTGACATTCTACAACAATAAGATTGAGTTTCCTAAAAGTTACAAATGACTTGGCATCTCTAATGACATTGACAACTTCAAGCATATTTTTCTTGAAATGGGTCACAAATTAACGTCCGTGACCGTATTAAGTTCCCCGCGTCCTCGACGCAGTGGAAATAATTCGCTTTGTCAACGGGAACGCAGGTGTAACTAACAGTGTTCCCACAAATATGACAAGACTAAGGAGTCCTAAAACATCTAGACTTTAAGAAGACAATAAATTCGGTAAATAACAAGAGTTATTATAGAAGCTATCGGTACCTAAAACTATGGTTACAAAATTCAAGCCTGATCTAAATTTTTCATCTAAAGATCATAACTTAATTCTAGAATAAGGTCCGGGACTCTTCTAAAAATGAACTGGACCGCATCCCGATTGCAGAATTAAATTTACCTCAGATCCCAGAAATGCAACGCACGGGGAAACCCATCCGGAGCGAATCGTCAAAGCTCGTACCTCGAATACCGTCGCGCCATTTGTTTTCGAGTCTCACTCACTACGAAATTCAAATTCAAGAAAGTCGTTTCACAGTCAAATCGCGTACGGCTCGACTTAGCAATCTTTGTGTCAAAGGATCTTTTTGATTTATACGCGTGCCTACTGAACTGGCGTTTGGGTGACGTTTTTATTGGGAATTTTATTTGCATGTGGAATTAGGATGTGTACCTAAACAGTTAATTTTATGATATGTTTAATAGAAGACTTTATTTTATGATTTTTATAAAAATAAAAAAATAATTACCAACACTTCATAAAGAATGATGGGTAAATTGGCCTATGTGATCAATAAGGACAAGCGATATGTCACCGGATAGGTAATTCTAAGTTGTAAAACTATTACTATGGCAGGTAGTTCGAAATCTTTGGGTGAAATAAATTATCGCCATGCAAAGACGGCAGCATTTCATAGTAATTATGCTAAAGTCGTCTATGTAGGCGTCCCGATGATATAGATTAAAAAAATAAAACTCCCAGTTATTAGGTGTCCCGCTACACAAAATCGTTGTAGAATTAAAAAGGATATCCGATGATATAGTGTTTATTGTTATTGGTTTCTAGGCCAGCGTGCATACATTTTTGCCCATCATTCTTTGTCCCTATTCTAAAACAAAAGCCATTGCACAAATATTAATAATAATAATTCTTGATTTCAAGTATCAAGATTCACAGGTACATTACTTACATTGTTAAATTTTTAAATCAAAAATAATCGTACTTTAAATGATGTCATGGATGTCATAAATTTTTTATTATTAATGTAATAATTAAGAAATAAAATCATAAGATAATAAAATTCTTACTGACTCAATTTACTTTAACATTTGTTAGTAATCACCAATTTAATAAAAATAAAAAGTGAGGACACGTTCTTAAAAAAAAAAAAAAAAAAAGTATCAAAATGTTTACGTCAACATTGTAAAAGTTTCATCAGAAATAATAAACAAAAGCGATTCGCTTCATCGACTCTCAAATAAACAATGAAAATCAATTCAAGGGCTATAAATTGCAATAGTCCACGTATAACTTATTATTCAATTTAATCATTGATTCTAGTGCGCAGTTTATTACATTTTCTCATAAAGTCCTATATTCTGCTTACCTGTTGTCTGGCATTAAATATAATTTATTGTTTCAGATTGGGGTTGACGAACGAAGGTAAGGTCCAGCAAAGTTTTTTAAATTTGTCTAAAAACTTTTGTTAGCAAATTCGTCTTTTCAAAACTTTCACTTTGTTTGTTAATTATGTGTTTTGTTTCTTTATTACGATTTAGTTGTTTACTTTTATTGTTTTTTAGATTTTAACGAGAACAGTTCTCAAAATTATTTTCAATTATAGTAAATTAATTAGCAACTACTTTAAAGTAAATTTCGACAAAAATCTATTGGTGGCTAATTGGTAACAATTAAAAATACAAAGATTGTTTTTTTTTAATAATAGTCATTTACTTATTTAAAAACTAGCTTTCGCCCGCGACTCCGTCCGCATAGAAGTCGTTTATCGCTGCTCCCTCGGGAACTGTCCAATTTTCCGGGATAAAAACTATTCTATGTCCTATTCTAGGACTTAAACAATATGTGTGCCAAGTTTCATCTCGATCCGTTCAGTGGTTGAAGCGTGAAAGACGGACAAACATACACACTTTCACATTTGTAATTATAGTATGTATAGTTATAGACCCGCCTTCGCTTCGCTTCAGTTTATGTGCGTTTCTGTAACACCCGTACATAAAACAGAATTCGTTATACATAACTACTAAACTGATTATAAAAACCTCATTAAAAACCGTTGCGTGTTTAGGAGGAGTTAGCAGATATACAGACAGACATGGAAAGCGAGTTTGTTTTATAATTTTGGCTCATCATATAGACTTTATTTACATCCAACTAAGTACAGAATTCAACATTAATACAATTAAAAAAGAAAACTAAACGTATTTAAATTAAAATTAAACTAAGCTACTCAAATATTAAAGATATAATAATCACCACTATAAAAAGAACACCCCCTCTAGCAGGTCCGCTCGCGGCATGGGCCCCATTTATAATTATAGTAAACAATCAATAACTATAATAAAGATGAACTTGGTTTGAAACAGCAAATAAAACCGTGTTTTTATGATAGCAACAATTATATAATACTTTTTTTTTTCATTATCATGTTACATACATACATTAAATCACGCCTGTTTCCCAGAGGGGTAGGTAGAGAGCACTTCTTTCCACCTGCTACGATCCTGAAAAATCTCTTTCGCTTCTTCCACATTCATACATCGAGTCATGCACGCACGTCGGTTTCGGGTACTTAAGATCCGGCCCTTTTCCAGTATTTCTCCGATTTGATTCGAAAAAGTACGCCTAGGGCGGCCCGTTCCGACCCTCCCACTCACTTTGGCTCTGTATATCTCTTTCGTCAACCTTCTTTCATCCATCCTTTCCAAATGACCGAACCATCGAAGCATCCCCTTCCATCTTAGCCACTACATCTTCTTTTATCATACTATAGTTCTATATTAGTTTTGTACTTTTTCCTACTCCTGTACTTTTATCTGTCATTTATATAGTCACGAACACCAATATAAGAATATAGATAATATGTCCGCAGAACATTCCGTAGAAAAGTCTATCTAGTCTATTCCCCTTAACAGCACTTGTGCTTTTTTGAGCCAAAACGATATGCCTAGCTGCCAAAGCTTACACCTAGGTTAATTTGACCAATCAAAATACTTCACCAAATTAAACCACCAATCACAATACACATTGACTGTCAATCGGAACGTTAGGTTCTTTTTGGTATGTAAACTCTTTTACTAATTTAACTCTTTAAAAAAAACATTTTATTTGGTATCAACCAACCAGAACGCAGCTATATTAAAATCAACCAATCAGGTAAAAGAATTCATTTCTCAAATCATTAGGTGTTTTTTAGTCCCTATTTCACAAGTTAAATCAATTGTGCAACTTTAAAAAAAAATATGAAACCTGGCAAGTGCACATCAATTTAAAAACAAAGTTAACCAGAGACACATATTTTATTGTTTTCGAATGTTTCTCGCTCGTTTGTTGTTCTGTGCTTCGTTCGTTCGTATTCTAACCTAGGTATATTAATAAAATTTTGTTAATTTAATTTTGCATTTTATTTGAAACCTAGTCGTAGAAAAAGTATTGTATGCAACGGTGTATAACTAAGTCAAAAAATACTCGTGGCGTCTTGCTTTACGATGTTCGCCTGCGGCTCACATCGTAACCACACCACTCGTCTTTTTTGACCTCTCTTATACAACTGTTGCATAAACTACTATTGTAACGATAAATAAGATGCAGTTAATAAAAAATACTCATCAATCGGTTCAACCATTATCACAAACTAACCCTCAAACGTGAATTACAATAAAATTAGAATTTTAAACCCGAGTATCGGCTTTATGTAAATATTTATACAATGGGGCCTGAGCAATTAGCAACGCCTATGGAATTTACATTTATTGCCTTCTGCGAGTGCAGCGTTAATATTAGCCCGCCCTGGCTCACTTGAGATTCATTAGCGCATTTTACATTTGGGGCGAAGGCAAATTTGTTATGTTCTTGAAGAGAATGCGTTATGGATGATCTTTGATTAAATGTAGTGTTATATACAGGGCGATAGGTTGTACAATACCTTTTTGGACGGTAGGGTATATTATAGTCGAACTCATGTGTAAAAAAATAGGTCATTAACTTGACCGAAAATGACGAATGATTTTTTGAACATTAATATCAATGCGTTTTAGAGAAATTTAGATTTTTAAGCAATAATACTACAACATTTGTTACTAAATAAGATTACTATACTTTATAACTAACAAATTTAGTTTTTAATATGTTTTTATCTTAAATACTAACTGACTTCTTAGAGAACGCTACATTTTTTTTAATCAATTACAAATTTTTGTTTAATTATCTTAAATTAGAAAATTCATAGTAAATTCTTTTTTTAATCCATTTATTTTCAAATACGGCTTTTCCTGACCTGATTTGTTGCTACAGGGTTCTACTGTGCTCCCTAAACAGAAATGTATCAAATAACTAATCACCTTGTACAATGAATAATGACATGTAATTTAGGCATCTGATTGTACCTAAAAAAAAGGTTATACCATAATTATAATAAGTATGTTGAACCATATATCTTGTATGATTTTACAGCGTCTCCGAATCAGCAAAAACTAAAATACAAGAAAATCCCCTAACAAAGAACTAGAATATTCACATTTTAATCTAGGAGTTTTTGACATTGCAACGACTCTATTTAAAATCAGATCGCTGTTTAGCGGTAAGACCGCCTGCTGTATACCTGTAGTTAAAATGTACTGTTCCGTGTTTTTTTTTTTGGTGTTCAATAAAGAGTATTTGTATCGTATTGTATTGTATTGTATCAGTACTGTGTTATACTTTTCTGCGTTCCTTATATAAAAAAAAACATTTATTTGTTTTTTATTTAAACTAGACACTTAATCCATCAAGAAAAGGACGTTACAATTATTTACTGAATTTAATAATACATATTAACGATATTTTTGTAATAAAATAGATGGTTTGAAGACCAAAATTGAGCATCAATTGTTTTACATTCGACCTTAACGTTTGTTTTAATTTTCAACAACTATTTCTATTTCTCTAATCTCTAACCTAAATACTACAACACCAATTTCTAAATACCTTACTTCAGCTACCCTTTGACAAGCCGAAACCATTAAGAAAAACGGATTGCAAAAAGCTTTGTCCCCGCAAAAAGGAATCACAAAACATTGTCAATTTTCCTTGCGGGATGGGAAATATTGATGGTAATGATGTATTAGCGGCCGTACGTGCGGGAACATCAAATTAGGGGGGTTTACCGGGACGTTGACGTTTTGTGTACGCGCTAGGGGTCCGTGGGGAGGTCAGAACCACTGGTTTACCCTTGTTTTATGGATATTTATTTCATAAAACGTATAACCATAACACTTCGCAGAATTTTCATTTCATAGAGAACTAATTTTTGCTGAAACCTTATTGTTTTCGGACTATTTTTTTGTGATCACAGGTCTAACCTCTTTTTTTTTTTTGACGGAGAGGAAATGTCTTTACGCGTCGTCCCCCCCGGCCGGGTAGCCAAGTGGGGGGGGGGGGTATGACGGACTCACGACCACCTCAGTCTCATGCGAGAGCTGAGGTGGAAGCATACCGTCTAAAACCTCTCCGGTGTTAACCTCCAAGGGTTGTTAGCGGGGGCACCGTGGGCTGATGACTATTCACCACTGGGTGCCCTCCAGCCGCCCCAGCCTATCGCTGGGGCACCTGCGCCAAAGGAGGAAAGGTTCGGTTAACACCCCGAACCCTCCCTAGACGTATAGTGTGGGACCCTATCCCCACGGTCCTACTGTGGGTTCAGGCGGGCGGCAAACTGACTCCCGCCACAGTCACAGGTCTAACCTAGCCTAACCTTCGTAACACATGCTGAAGATAATCTGAAAACAATAAGGTGTCAGCAGAAATTAACAGTCTATGTAATGAAAATTCTGCGAAGTGTTATGGTCTATGAAATAAGTGTATATAAAAGAAGGAGATCCCCGGAACCCATCCTTAATGTTTAAAAAGAGGAGAAGTTCATGATGCTGTAACTGAATGACTTCAACTGCAAGGTTTCCATTGCATTGCTTGACACCAACTTGACACAATGTAGGTTATGTACATACATACATACCTTCATGCTTGTAATCCCAGAGTGGGTCCTACAGAACTAATGAATGATCATAATGTAGAGGCTGCTTATTTAGATCCCTTATTTAAAGTTAATAGTATGTATAAAATCGTTTCTGATGTCAGCATTATGTCAGCGGAACTATTTGCAATCTCAGAAGCCATATCTTATGTGAGTAGCTTATCATCTAAAAACTTCGTGATATTTACTGACAGTAGGAGTGCTCTACAGCATATAGCTCGCTGCGCCTCTGGGCTCAGAGGTTCAGTGACAGCTTATGCTGTACTGCATAAAATCCAAATGTTGCAGACTGACGTGACTCTGAGGCTGCAGTGGATCCCCTCGCATACTGGATTAGGAATGAGGAGGTTGACGGCCTTGCCAAAGATGCTAGTTTGAGAGGGGTTGAAGTATATATTCCACCGAGCTATACCGAGTCACTGCATAAATATAAAATTAAAACGAACAGCAAGTGGAAGGAGTATATAAATGAGCGCTCAAAAGAAAAAGGTATTTGGTATGCAACTATACAATGTGTACCCCCTCATATACCCTGGTTCTCCTGTGCGAAGTTAAATAGAAATTTTGTTAAGATAGCTCTAAGGTTGCGTTCGGGGCATATGCCATTAAATAAATTTGCATTTATGATGAGAACAGTACCCTCTTCAAACTGCGAGGTGTGTAAAGTTCCTGAAGATGTTCAACATATTTTAATGGGATGTGCTCGGAATGAAGCAGAAAGAACGGCATTGTTAACTAGGCTTAAGGCAAACAGATCCGATCTTGGTGTATTCCAAAGCATTTTGGCTTTTCCAGGCTCGGTAGAAGCTAAGCTATTATATAGATTCACACAAAACTCGATTAAGTTAGATTAGATAGTGCTTAGTTACCTAAGTTGATGCTATTGTTGATTAAGCAACGATGGGGCTGACATAGTCGCTAAAAGTGACTCAAAGTCCCTAAAAAATAAATGAAAAAAAAAAAAAAACTTGTTGATAATTCTGTAACCACGTTGTACACAAATAGGCTACGATGATTACCAGAGCACTAGTGACAGATTGCAAGCCCATCCCCTACCAGTACTACAAGCCTTTATTCCCTTAGTCGCCTCTTACGACATCCATGGGAAGACATGGAGTTGCACTATTGTAATTCGGCAATCACACGGGGTTATGTCATTAGTGTTAATTAAAAAAAAACATAAAATTAAATAAACTTCTACAAAGACAGTAACTTTGCTCTCGATTTTAGGGCGTTATCAGTCAGATATCTGCAAGCAGTTACGTTTATAACGTGGATCTTCATGTTCAGAGCGTTCTTTTCCATCTGCTAGAAGCTATTCCACGTTAATGTAAACTTGTCATTATTATAATTAATTCTTCTACATATCTTCATAGTTTTCTCATGATTGAGGGTATGTCTTCACGAGGGTGGTCCGTTGGATAGCATGAAGGTACAATTTATTTATTGGTTGTAATAATATGAACATGTACAAATAGATCATCTTCATTGTCAAGATGTTCTATATTTAATAAAACTATACTTGATCAAGGTCTTAATTTTTCATCATCATCATCATATCAGCCTTCAATTTTTCCATTCCTGGACATAGGCCTCCTCCATTCTCTTCCATTCCTGACGGTTTTGCGTCCTCTGCATCCAGTCACGGCCTGCGTGCCGTCGGATGTCGTCCACCCAGCTTAATTTTTACGTTGTATAAATAACAATGACCAGAATATCTTAGAATATGTTTAATTGTCTGGCAGATTCTTTCCTAAGACCCAAATTTTCCAATCTACCCGTATGGCATTATTAAAACGACTTTTTTGTCTTTTGATGGCACGGAATGGCAAAAGAGCACAATAGACCACTGATTGATAGGTGGACTCCATGACCTAGCCTGTGTTAGAGTTCCACAGTCAGGAAAAGGCGTATCTTCTTCACCATTTTTCCCTATTAATTATAATAAAACAAGAGTTATAATATTACTCGGCTTTCTATTGCTTTCACACTCTTTCTGGCATCTGTCAGTATATTGGTTGTGACAGAGAGAGTGTGAAAGTAATCTCTATATCTATCTCTGTATAGCCTATTTTAGTGTCCCACTGCTGAGCAAAGGCATCCCCCGATTTCTCCAGTCATATCTTGCTCTGGCTAATCCTTGCCAGTCTGGTTTGAATTTATGCAAATCATCCCGCCATCTTCTTTTTGGTCTGCTCTTACTCTGTCGGCCGTTACAAAGCAATGAAAAGCACTATACAGCCGGATATTATTAATGCTCTGCTTTTCTATACATGTTCCCGCCGCTCACAAACGCGTTCAAGTCGTTCGATCCTTTTTTGTATACGGAACCTGTATTTTTTAAGCCGTGCGCTTTATTTTCGGTAAATCTTCGACTAGACAATTGATTTGTGTATTGTGCTTGTTTATTTGTCCAATAAGGGGGATTTCGGCAACCGCCGGCTTCCCCGTAATTTGGCTGTCGATGTTTCTTTTTGCTTCTTATATTATGTCACCGACGGTGTTTTAGAAGGGTATTTTTATAGACTTAGCAACTGCTGAAGGCCTACTTACTAAATAATCATCCTGTATCTTTATTATCCTTTATAAGATTTGTAGTTTGTAATATAGAGTATGTTTCAAAAAAGCAACGTTTTTTGAAAAATGATTTTTATTATAGCGTATATTTTCAAAGATCTCAACTCTTTCTATCCATATTTTATTTATGCATTTCTAAAAATTAGTATTAAGATTATAAAGTCACTACCGATAGAATTTAGTTTCCAAGTCGTTTGCGAGTTTTAAATCTAGAGCCTAAAATCGACAACAAAATCAAAATAAAACCTACAAAAAAGTTTTTTTTTTCAAGAATAATGGCTTATATTGCCACGATCCTGCTTCGGACTCATCAAAATCAGTAGCAGTGACAAGTCAAACAACAATTACGCTGATTTCTGTGTACGTAAACAATTTATGGACATGTCGATGTCGTCCGTCCGTCCGTCGTTAATTTTTATCCGATTTCCTTGATTGCCGAGGTTTTTGCTGACGAATAAACAAGGGTGTCGGAGAAATGCTTTGAATTTTAATGGCTTTGGGGTGATCAGTGTCACTCGTGGCTGTGGCTTCTTTTAGGCTCACAGTGTGTCTTAAAATATAGAGGACATATAAACAAATAAAACTTCTGGTTTTTATACATTGAAAATATTTCGGAATATTTCTTGTATAATAATTTAAATAAATTTAATAAGCAAACTTTACATTGTAGATAATAATTACCGATCCCTCAGTAATCTCACTATACATCCCATGCATATAATAGCGGCCTGCACACCTAAAGTTCGGACCGCGGGAAACGCCACGCGCCATTCCAACTTCGTTCCGAATCGTACGTGTATATACAACTTTAATAGTAAAATAGTAAAAAAATTACGGTTCGGAGCGAAGATTGGAATGGCGCGTGGCGTTTCCCGCGGTCCGAACTTTATGTGTAAAAGGCGCTAATGTTGACTTTGAAAATGGTTCCCTTAAAGATGGCCTAGCGTATTGGACCAATACGTTGAGTCACTGTATTCAATTGGTCTTTTTCTTATTTTCAAGAAAATAAGAGCTATTTTAACGTTGGCAATACGATAACCTCAAAAGCAATATGGAGTTACCGAGTAGAATAGAGCCGAAGAGACCATTATGGTATTGTACAGACTTGACTGTACAATATGCGTACACTTTGCTACCTTGTCTATTTAATGTCATATTTAAACTGCCATATTATATGAATTGTCACTGCGATTAAAGTGACACGTCAATAAAGTGTACAGAATATTTATGAACTCGACTGTATTGTGTCTTATTGTAAGTTCATAAGAATGACTCCCTATATCTTCCCCATAAAGATAAATGATGCCTGACCAGACATTATAATGGGATGTATTATTTCTAGAAGGGAGGCGAGCACGTAAAGTACTCGTGACCTAGCCCCCCCCGTCTAACAGCGAGCTTATTCAGATCCTGCGAGACGCGATTTGAAAGACGTCTACACATGAAAACGACAATGCGATTTGAAAAAAAAAGTTTGTATGTCAAAAATAAAATTGCGAATAAAGAATGGAAAGTATTTAAACATGATTATTATCATATGTTACTCCATACGGTTTTAAAACAAAAATGGTCCTCGTGCCTACATCCTTCCTTTGGAAAGGACATAAGAAAATAATCAAACTAAGCCCTAAGCAATATATAAAGTCATCATCATCATGTCAGCCGAAAGACGTCCACTGCTGGACATAGGCCTCCCCCAAGGCTCTCCACTCAGACCGGTCTTGTGCTTTTCGCACCCACCGCGTTCCCGCGATCTTTACAAGGTCGTCACTCCATCTTGTTGGAGGCCTACCTACAGCTCGTCTCCCGGTCCGCGGACGCCACTCAAGAACCTTCTGACGCCATCGGCCATCAGTCCTGCGAGTAATGTGCCCCGCCCACTGCAACTTAAGTTTGGCTATTCTTCGGGCTATGTCGGTAACCTTAGTTCTACTGCGGATCATCATTTCTGATTCTATCACGCAGAGAAACCCCGAGCATAGCCCTCTCCATAGCCCTCTGAGTAACTTTGAGCTTCCTTATAAGGCCCATTGTTAGCGCCCACGTCTCAGATCCGTAAGTCATCACATTTTCGTCCAAATTACCGCAGTGTCTGAAGTCAAAAGTCTTTGACCAGTGTGTGTTGCCAGTGATGACTTACGGATATATAAAGTATCAACAATATATTCTATAAAAAACCCCCTGGTATGCACGAGGATAGGTACTAATTTATTTTTGTTCATCGTTGTAACTTGGTGCCCTAACCTTTTATTGAAACGTCGTCCTATCAAATTTCATTAAAAATTGGGCATGTGATGAATAAAAAATACTAACATGTATTGATTGGTGAAGCAAATACTCTTTAGGTATGAAATGTACGCTTGCTTTTACGTTTAATTCATACCAGAGCCGATGAATTTAGGTCGTAAAGAACGACCATTTTTATAACAATTTGCGACAGGTAACACCTTTCACACATTGTCTGCCTAAACCTAAAGAATTTTCCTGGTCTAAAGAATTTTGAATTTAAAAAAAAAAGTCTCTCCTCCCGCTCAGAAATCGCAAGCAAACAGCGCGTCCGTCTGAAGCCGCCTTCATTCAAATCCCATACGACACGGCGGGCCTGAGCCAGCTAAATAGTGCGGATTACACCGAAATACCATCAGCGGGGAACTTAGTGCTCAAACGCAGGGGATTATTGGTTTTAAAAGATAAGATCTCTAAAATAATAAATAAGGTAGACAATGAGACGTTAAGTTTTATTTGAGAACGCAAAGGAAGTTTTATACAATTTCAAAATGGCTGCTAAAGTTAGAGTGCTTATAATTTAGTCGTTTTATTTTTCGTCTTTACTATTATACTGCGGGTCCAACTTATAATTTGTCCTAAACAGGTCTAAAGCTAAGTACTTAAGTCAACTTTTAAGTTTTTCCAAAAACATGTGGTTATGTTAAGGTAGGAAATAATAAATCAAAGTTAACAGTAAAGTCATGATAAAACTAGCACGGAAGTTGATCATCTCCCGTTTTTGAAACTGATGAATTTTCCTGAATATAAAGTACTCGTTTGTAACTACGTAACACTTTTCACATTAATTAGTAAGTTAAGTCGTAAAATTGTGCAAACAAACTTAAACTTTATCGCGTTTATAATTTGTTAAGAATAAAAAACATCCTATGTATAACAAAATCTTTTAAAATAAAGGAAGCCCATTTTGTGTCCAAATAATACAAAAAACTGTCACGTGTTGTCTGAAGGTGATCAAGTATAACGGCAGAAAAAATGACGTGTCAAATGTTAAACATAAATCTCGATATAGATGCACTTGGAAACTGTTTCCATTTACAACCCTTGCCGTTCAGGCGTGACGTCAGTACTGTCGCCGACAAAATGTCAAAATATAATATTTGTAAAGGGAAACCCTGAAAGTTGTTGGAAGTGTTAGCGTGAAGATCACATCCGTTTAAATATACTCAGTGCTGGACCTTTAATATTTTTTGTAATGTTCTGTAAGTACTGTTAATAATTAAAGGAGTTCACATGCAAAGTAAATGTACATTAAATCTTTAACTTACTGCTTAGAACTAAAAAGAAAAAAAACCAGTCATCAAGAGTAAGGAATCATTGTAAAACTATTTAAGCCTCTAAAAAAAACTTCATCGTTTTATTTAAGCGTTATTAACGTTGCATTTAGAAGTATAATTATGAATTGCAGTGAGTTTCTTAAATTTTTCAAAATAACTCACTGTTTAACGTGGTAGAAATAACAAAGTCACTTTTGACCTCGACCATACAACGTTGTCAACGCTGTTGATAGCAAGATGCAAAAAAATATAACAAATGATGGGATTCACCGAAATTTTGACTGCCATCAATAAAAACTCACCCTAAACAAACGATAAGGGAGGGGGATAGTTTACTTAAGTTTTTGTATATACAGTATGTTTCCCGGGAAAGATGGTACGAGGGGTGAGATAAACTATAGTTTTTCACTTGTATTTTAATTTTAATACTATTTTTTATGGTGCGGAAAAAAGTGACATTTGAATTTGCGTTTTTCGATTGATTTGATTTGATGTAAAAGTCTCAAGTTCGTATTTTAAAACCAACCCGCATCACAGTTGAAAAATTGGCAATTTACGAGATTTTCTACAAAATCCTAGCACATTCGCGTAGTGTTAGTACCTATTGTTACCATATTAATTTACACAATGTCCAAAATAAACGTTCTCTTAAAAGCTTAAATCAACAATCAGTGCTATCCCTCAATTGATGCAATCGCATTATAAAGAACCCTGTATAATAAACTTATTAAAACAGCACTTAAATCCACTAGGGTTCAATACAATTTTCAACTCTATAAATACTCTAAACGATTGATAATCAAAAAATCGCCTTTTGTATTTACGCCTATTCAGTAAAAGATGGCAGTAGTGCACTATACAACCTTTTTCAGAAAAAAGACGAAACTGTGACAAAAGTATCATAGCTTATGCAACCTTATTGTAAGCCTTCTAAAGTTGAGTTTTAACACCGTTGTTAAGATACATTTATCCTAGTTTGGTTTAGAAAAGCTATAGACTTCGGTCTTTTGGGAGGCGGCCGTGCGAGTCGAATCGAAAAGAGTCGTTAAGATACAGCGGGATCTAAAGTGCTGCATTGTATTGATGATATTATTATATATGAAAAATGATTATAATCTTCGGACGTGACAGTGCAAGTTTAATAATGATGTCTATTTTATAAAACGTAACTTATTTCTGCGGTTTTAGTTCGCTGCTTTTTTGCCAGATAAAAAGGAACATACTTTATGTATGGATAAAAAAGATGTTCTCTGAATCAATTTTGTTAATAAATTCAAATTTTAAATTAAAAAAAAATGCATCAGAACATACCTCATTACAAAATGAAAGCTTGTAAAACAAAACAGTTTGCTCAATGATTTGGTGAAACGATAGTGAACTCTATTAACCTTAGTACCTGTACTAACCAAACCAGCTTTCCTATATTTACCATCTCAAGAGCTATCACCACAGACAAACAGACGGTGTCACAGACAGATAATCTGTGCCCTGCTGGAGAGCCATTAACTGTAACAATTAATCTACTAATTACTGTTTGTCCACTCGGTTTGGGCAAGCCCGATATTTGCTGTACACTCCATATCTAATGAAGGTACATTGTGCTGATGGAGGGGTTTAATGTGTATAGGTATAGGTAGCCTGTATATCTGTGTGTTGACCTTTATAAAGTTACTAGAGGACGTGACTTCATTACGCGTACAGTTAGTTTCTTGTTACTTTCCTTATTTCTTTCCGTTGGCGAAAATGGATATTGAAAAAAAAAATCTTAGAATAAAAAAAGAATACATACATACATACATAATCTCACGCCTTCGTTCCCAGAGTGGGGTAGGCAGAGCTACAGAATTACAAATATCTCTAAAAACTTGTTGATAATTCTATAGCCACAATTTGCACAATTAGGCTAAGATGTTTACCAGCGTATTAGTGACAGGTTGCAAGCCCATCGCCTAACAGTACTACAAGCCTTTATTCCCTTAGTCGTCTCTTACGACATCCACGGGAAGACATGGAGTGGCACTATTCTAACTCGGCAACCACACGAGAACAAAAAAAAAAGAATAAGAATAAATTAATTGATAAAGTTTGACACAGTACATAATAACACGAAAAAAAAGGAACAATAATTATATGGTATGACAACGATAACTTTTATACAAATCCTGAGTGGTGCCCTATATCCTCGTAAGGCCCAGAGTGCAATAAAATGTACATGATCAAGGCAATTTAATTTGAACTGTGTTACAATGGTAATAAGGTTTATTTTCCTATCTTGATAAACTGAAAATGTCATTAGCGAACAAACGTAATTGAACTTTATTGCCTTGATGGTAGATTCAAAGTCCCACTCACAAAAAACTTCCTGTTTGTAGTATGGTGGGCCTTACGAGGTTATGACACTATTTGGCACTTGGAACTTTGTCATACCATTTTTTGTTTTTCGTGTTTTTATGTACTGTGACAAATTTAATCAATTAATTTATTATTATTCTTCTTTTTATTCTAACGTGTCAAATTTTGAATTGATGGCAATGTTGACAGTGGTCTGAATAATGTCAAAAATGGTCTTTACTCCTCGTGTGGTTGCCGAGTTAGAATAGTGCCACTCCATGTCTTCCCGTGGATGTCGTAAGAGACGACTAAGGGAATAAAGGCTTGTAGTACTGTTAGGCGATGGGCTTGCAACCTGTCACTAATACGCTGGTAAACATCTTAGCCTAATTGTGCAAATTGTGGTTATAGAATTATCAACAAGTTTTTAGAGATGTTTGTAATTCTGTAGCTCTGCCTACCCCACTCTGGGAACGAAGGCGTGAGATTATGTGTGTGTGGTCTTTACTCATTACCTAAGGTAATTGTCTCCTTATTAAGTACACAATAATGGTACTTGTGATACTTTGACGACCAAAAAGTTGGACCACAGTTAAGCGCAGTTAACCATACAAACAACGAAGTCGAAAAAAGTTCCGTTGTGCGACGAAAAGGATCGCTACAATTGTATGGTTAATTTTCGTGTCACAACGAAAAGGTTTCATAGAAAATTTAATTGAGTGAGTTAGCGGGCCCAACTTTTTGGTCCTTACCCGTATATTGAATCTTTTATACTGTGTGATAAGAAACACTGATGACAAAAGTGTTGGCAAAAGAGGCTTGAGCATTGATTCACCTTTTTACTAACGCAAAATAACTACTAATACTATTCTTATAAAAAACTTGGAATATCGCTAGAAGTTATAACTTATAAGTAAAGTGGAGAGATAGACCCTCCACTAAAAAAGTTTTAGGCAAATTGCCCCAAGTTCTAAAATATAGACGTAACGTAACCTAAAAGTGTCGGGGCCTTGATAAAAGACCTTGAGTCTATTTCATGTCCGCTGGGGATTGAGTTTATTTTTATTCGTTTGAATATAAAGATCAAGGGTACGAAGTTTTCGTTACTTAATTATTTTGTATCGCGCTACCAAGGTTAAAAAGTTTTTGAGTTTAAGATTTGCTATCTTAATTGAAAAGAGAGTGGAGAATACAGGCTAGCTAGTTTCGAGAAAAACGCGTTTAAAGGTTTCTAAGTTTCACGCTGGACATCAACTATTATTTTTCACACTGTTGCCGCGTGTTGAATTGATGGTGATGTAGATTAAGCGAAACGCTGCAAGTGGTCCGTTCCTCGATTCGGGGCAGTAGCCAATTAGTACTTACAGCGTTCTGACGTGATCAGACAGCATTAACGGTTTTGGTATAAAACATCACGATTGGAATCATATCTTGGCTAGTCTTATGCAGAGTTACCGCGTTTTGACAGTTTTCTACCGCATAAACTAGAACATGTTTTTAAAAGTTCTTTTGTAGGTATGATAGAAGCGTTCATGAGGAATCGTTTGATGCAAGTTAACACAAAACGCAACCACGCACGCACGCAGTCACAGACAAGGAGTCGAGTTGCAGCGTTCTGCCGTTGGACGGCAGTTGTGGAGTGTACAGTTCGGTCATGATGGAAATAATGAGCTTAAAATAGTTAAAGACTAATGACTAATTTTAAAGTCTTATGCCTTCACCAATGCAAATACCAAAAGTTTTCAAATAATTGTAAAACATCACGTTTGGCCTGTCTGATCAACAAATACTCTTAACTACAAGAAAATTCAGGAATATAATCAACCTTATTTATTCTATACGTTTACATTCTTCCGCGCCTGACTGACTGACAACTAGCATTGTACCGAAAAGTAACTTCTCAAATTGTGAAAATTTGTTATGGAGAAATTATCGGAAATTTATAAGAATATTCTTAAATTTTGTATGGAATGAGAACACTCTCAATGCTCTCAAATGTTTCCGATAATATTCTCAGTAATTTCTTGAGTAGATTTTCTTAACTTCTGAGAATGTTCTGCAACTTGTACATTGCTACTGACCACGCACCGCCTAAATCGCATGACCAAGGCACTTAAAATTTAAAAGGAAAGGTATTTTACTTAGATACCCTCGGAGTGCACTAAGTATTTTTGGAATATCAGTATCAAAACGAATTCTACGCTTACAAATTCTCGAGCGTCCTCTAGAATAGCACAAAAATCGAATGGATAAAGAACGTCTTTGCTGCTGTGGGGAAATGCTGTGGACGTCAACAGGGTTTTCAAAATCCAAAACAGTGAAAGGTTCATTTGATTTGTAGTGCAAGGCTTAGTGATAGCTGCATGCCATTGTTCAAAAAGCTGCACATTCCTGTACTACCATGTTTGTACATTAAAAGCATATGTATTTTTGTTAATTCCCACCAATTCTTTTTCTAAAGGTCAACGAGGAAAATAATTATGTGTCTAATGTACAAATCTTTTAACAGAGCGATGTATGGTAGGAATGTGTACAACATGTTTATAGAATTTTACAGCCATTTACTAGAAAGTATGAACTCGCTTACAGGAAACCTTTTCAAGCGCATATTGACGAAATGTCTTATAAATGTGCTTTATAGTGTTAAAGATTATCTAATGTTTATTGTAAAATGTATTGTAACATAATATTATTTAAATAATTTTATGACATATTAAATCGATTTAAAATCAGCAAAATATTTGCACTCTTGCATGAGGGCTGAATACAGTGAACATTCTTTTGTAACACCTGAATTTATTACTGTATTCTAGCATAATAAACTTATTTGATTTGATTTGATTTCACAATTATGGTTTAGAAAATGTATGCTATCAGCAATATCTATCAGTTGTTATTTACCTATTTACTCAATCATGTCATCATTAACGTAAATCAAGCTTCCAAAATGACTACCATAATTTTCACGCCTTTTTAACCGGTCATTCATTTAATATTCGGTTCAATCGTCAGTCATGTCGTCATCACCCCGTCAGTCATGTTCGCAATCAAGGCATTAGACGGGGCGTATCTGCCGGCAGGTCAGCGTGTTTGTGTTGCTCTTATCTCGCAGCCCTGTGCACACAGCCCGCGGTGTGCTAACACTGGAGGTGGTGCTTTGGATTGATTTCCGGATATAACTGGTTTGATGTATACAGATGTAGTGTCATATCGTATTCTGTTGGATGGGTGCGCTTCAATTAGTCTTAAAACGTTTTGTATAATATCATTCAACTAACCACGAAAAGCATAATGAACGTTTAGCATAAAAAATAATTGTATAATTTCATCAGGCATACGATCGAATATAATACTCATTTATTATAACTCTTATAAACCATATTTTTATGCATTTTTAGTCAATTTCTTCTAACTAGGTTAGGTTAGGTTAGAACAGTGACCACATTAGTAGCAACGAAAGCCGTTAGAAATATTTATTTTTTAATTTATGAACGTTATAGTTTTTGAAATTATTTTCAGATCGAAATTATGCAATTCGTGTTCTGTAAAATGAAAATTAGACCATTTGTTTTTATACTAAACATTACACACCCCTATTGGATAGGTTAGTGTTTATTCTTTCTCAATCAGTTCATCGCTCGTTGTATAAGTTAACTAAGAAAACAAGATATAGTTTAGTTCAATCGTGAGTCATTTCGTCATCACCCCGTCAGTCATGTTCGCAATCAAGGCATTAGACGGGGCGTATCTGCCGGCAGGTCAGCGTGTTTGTGTTGCTCTTATCTCGCAGCCCTGTGCACACAGCCCGCGGTGTGCTAACACTGGAGGTGGTGCTTTGGATTGATTTCCGGATATAACTGGTTTGATGTGTACAGATGTAGCGAATAATCAATAATGACAATACGTTGGTGATACTGCTGCGTAACTAACACGTTTAATAAGGAGCAAAATGCACCTTAGTCTTAAAGTCAGTAAAAAAATGTTAGTTACGTGATATCACCGACGAATAGTAACATTTACATGTTTAGTTACCAGTACAAAAATAATAATCATGAGTTTTAAGCATTGTTATTTGTTGTAAAAGTTATTCATCTTGCTTTTTCGGAAACATCAGCTCGTAAATTTTACTTAACTCAAACGAAAACGGTATAAAAGCTGGTAGGTGCAGTAATAAGAGTATATTTGAAATCATGTTCCCTTATTCCATGGTAGATTGTCTAGAAAAATAAATCAAATAATCCTCTCTCTCTCTTGATATTAAAACGAGACCATTATAATTATCATTTGCGACAGAAAAAATATAATTATATGTTTAGACAGGCGCAGTAAAGTTTGTATTTGCTGCCGTCCAGGATTATTTAATTTTCTTATTTGTATATTTTTCGTTAATTAAAGTAAGAATGTGTCTTTTTAAATATTCTTAATCTGTAAATTGAATTAAATTTTATCTGACTCATGTCATAGTCACAAATATTTTTTTTCCTTACTCTAAAACCAAACACACAGACAAAGAAAACCCGTGTCATTTCTCCAAAACAACCGCATCCACAAAACCTAGCTTCCCACGTCTGGCACAGACAAACAAAACAGCCCGGCTGCCTGATTAATAGCATCGACATCCACGATCAAATGAATACAGTAGCGCCAGATCTCGCCGTTTGGACTCTGATTAATGACCCCGCTGATCTTTGCACTGCTGTGGACTTAGTTTACTAGTTTGCAGTTGGGAAGTGGTTAGGTGTTAGCTGGCGCGAGGTTTAGGGTTCGACTCTGGTAAACATTAGTAGGAATATGGTGGTTTAAAAGCATCTTCTGAATCATAATGCTGCTTTTAATTAAAGATATCTCTCTACAGTAAACATTTATCACTAGCTGTTGCCCGCGACTGCGTCCGCGCAGAAAAATACAACATAGCCTATGTTACTCAGGGTTATTGTAGCATTCTAATAACGAAAGAATTTTTGAAATCGGTCCGTCATTATAATATTAGTGTAGACTAGCAATGTACAAGTTGCAGAACATTCTCAGAAGTTAAGAAATCTTCGAAAGACATTACTGAGAATATTATCGGAAACATTTGAGAGCATTGAGAATGTTCTGTTTCCATACAAAATTTAAGAATATTCTTAGAAATTTCCGAGATTTTCTTATAGGAAATTTTCACAATTTGAGAAGTTACTTTTTGGTACAATCCTAGTGTAGACACATAAAATATGTTGGTGTATGATAGTAGAAGATTTATTAACGTTGCACCAAGTGGAAAACTTTTACGGATACCTATATAAATATTCGCATTGCATATTAAATGTTTCTAAAATTTATCTCCCACTTAAAATAAGTTGGTGATAATTAAAAACTTTTTTTATGGTACCGAGTAAGCAAAGGAGCACAATCGTTGTTTGGATCTGTCCTTTACATATTTGCGATCTCAAGATTACACTCTCAAGTTTGCAATTCTAGTAGTAAATTAAGTAGCTCTACACCAGTTAATTTACTGGTTGTTTTATTCCCAAAGGAAACACAATGCAAATACAGCTGCTTGGCGATATAAGGTGGTAGACATCCAGACAAACCTTGCACAAGTTTATACCACCATTAAACTAGAAACTGATTGTTTAAAGAAGTATAATACTATTATTATTTAAAAAAAACATGAATTCTGCCGCTCTCGCTTGCAAAAACCGTTTCTTGAAAGAAGCAAACAATCATCTTAAGCACAAAACACCGTTCTACCAAATCAAGCGGCAAAGAAATAAATCGCCACATAACGCGCCCAGTTAAGGACGACGTAATGAAACCCATCTGTCTGCCTAATGTCTGCCAGGATACACGTTATGTCTGCCAGGATACCCGTAATGTCTGCCGGATACAGTCTAATATGAAATAACACCGTCTGCGATGGGGCTCGGTCATTATGTGCCCTATGCGTCTTTATTTCGTAGATCGGAAGATATGGCTTCCGTACCGTGGGTGCCGATAATCGAGCAACGGTGGAAAAGGAAGACTGAGGTAATAGCCACTCACGTGCTTTAAGCCAAGGTTAAATGTGATTTTGTTTATCGACTGAACGATGTGAGGTATTAGAGTCAACTCAGTGGGCATTCATATATTCATGGCAATAACTTAAGTTAAGTATTATCTTTCCGATCTTTATCACACTTTTACGCGTCAAAAATCTACTAGCCCTGCCCAAGAAAGACCACAGCTGACAAGAAGCATCGTAAGTCACACAACAACAGAACTGATAAGTAGGTAACATAATGCTTGTCTCAGATATATTGTAAGCAATGTTTACGTTGTCAAAGGTTAGACAGATAAACGCAGTTTCAATCCCGTTTCCAAATTAATAGCTTTCCAAGGAGCGTGGAGCAAACAAGGATTGCCATCTTGCAACCTTTGTGAAACTTTGAGAGCCGCTGGTTCCGAAAGAATCGTTTTGTAACTCAATTTGCGGCGAGTGCAGTGAGGGCGTTTAGGTATTTGCCGTTGCGCTTAGCTTTTTGTATGGGACATTGTGGAGATTGCAATAGACTATTATAGGCTTTGAAATGATAGGAAAGTAACTTTGGATTGAGGGGCTGGCTGATAACGCACTGTTCAAAATATACTCGTGATTGAACCTTGATAATATCATAGCAGGTTTTTTTTTGTTTTTTTATAAGTCTTAAAAATTTATTTTAAAGATTCAATCATGCCCACTTCTTTTCTTTTAAGTACTTATCTAGATACTTACAATAATTTAGTGGTGGTATGAACGTTAGGACCTTGTATAGGGTCCGTTTGGATCGCTACCACTGCCACCGCCAAGCAGCAGTGTTCAAATTGTTCTGTTTCGGTATGAGGATAAGACAACCGATGAAAATACTAGCATGGAGGCATTCCTCTTAATCGTCATGTCCGGTATCAGGATAGAATTCATAATTTGTCGGAACTATGATCGGGATGTTTTGACTATTATTATATGGGTATCTATAATATTGTGTACCTGTACTTATGATGTAAGATTGTTTGTCTGTTTTTATTTATGTTGGAGGTAGTCTCTGGGACTAAGTATTGAACCGATTTAAAACATACATACCTACTTCACTAATAAGAATCCCCTCACAAGGTTAATCTTTAGCTCGTTTAAACCAGAGCAAAGCAAGGGCGGAACGCTAGTCTTTATATAAACTAAATCTGGGTTTCTTATAAAACTGTGACGTCAGCGCGTGTTCGTTACCGCGCTTCATTACGGGCCCCGAGGGCGCCTCCCTATAGGGCTGACTGCTGTTAGATTTAATATAAATATGACGCAGTAACTTAATGTAGGTAGACAACGGAAATATTAGATATAAAACAGAAAAAAAGTGTCAGTTTTTGCAAGATGGCGGAGAAATATATATAGCTGGAGGGACGAAAAATTTGGGTTACCATGACTATATTGTGCTTTACAACATATCAAAAAACCATAACAATCGGACCTTTTTTAGGGTACTGAAACAAAAATTTAGGACTTTTTTTTTTGTCTGGGTACCACCTTTTCCGGTATAGCGTAATTCCGGTACAAATTTCGGAATGGCGACAGGCAGATCCGTGTTCTCTAGGGTCAAAACCCTCTGATAACGTTGTCACCTCCCTGTAACATGATTTGCCGCTTGCATTCTACTTCTTCAAAAATGATCCTAGACTATAATATCTACATTTAAGAACACATTGAATTCAATTCGAATTGTCGTTATTGTTCTCGAAAATGTATAGGATTGTCGTCAGCTGCCGGACAGACCAGCGCTTATTTAAAATACACACATTTAGACAGTTTTCGACAATCGTTTACGTTAACTTTAAGCATCTTGTCTAGGGCTACAGTGTTCTCAAGGTAATTAATGTCTTGCTAACTTTTATCTTGATCCTACTCTCAATCAACAAATCTAACAAAAAACATGCTTTAAAAAACCCGACTGTTGCTTCTTCTTAAATATAAAAGCTAGGCTCTTGTCGATGGAGCAATTTCCATGACTCTGTTTTTAGAGCCTTTTTTTTTAGGGCCTGATACAACTCGACGTCTACTTTTTCTTTTATCTGATCGTTGGCCTTCCTCTCCTCCGCTTCTTTTTGAATTTTGCTAACCAACTTTAAATCGTTATAAATCCTAAATGATCATTCAAAATGTTGAATGAAACCTAAAGACGATTTTTAAATACCTATTCAATGATACCCCTCTTGTTATAGTTCGTCGACATTCTTTTTTTTTACAATATGACGTCTAGTTGTCGCTGTATTGAATTTTGATTACTGTCAAATATTAAGTAAATATTACAAAGAGTAAGACAAATCGATTGGATAAAAATCATCAAAATCAGCCCACGTGTTTAATTTATAGAGCGCCAAAAAGGAACAAAGATATTTACAAATATAACAATATATAGGCTTATAAACACATTACCCTCCTCCTTCGGCAGTCAGGTAAAAATACGTCATTAACTTCAAGATTCCAAACTTATACACATAAAATTAATTGAGAAACTTCAAAAATCGGTTTCCCATTTTCCACTTCCCTAGTGTGACTCGATAAAGTTATCATTTGAAGTGAGTTGCAAAGATTTCCCGAAGTTTCCGCGAATTTTCACAGTTTCATTATCCCGTCGGAAAATGAAGGCTCGAATCGGATCGACTTTGAAAACAAAAGCGATATATCTTGGAAGTTGAAGGTAGGAAATACGGCAGGTAGGTGGAGGCAGAATGTGTATACGTCGAACAGTTTTCTGTAAGGGGAAGTGTTCAAAAGTGTCTGCCTTGGTGTTGTAGTGTGCCGTATGCTATGGACCGTATTGAGTGCTTGTTTTAAGATACCAGACAATTTCAAGATAAGATAACTGACATTTCTGAAGTGTCTTGAAACGGACCTAAATAAGTCAAAATAAATTTATTTATGAGATATCTTTGTCTTTTCAAGTACAAGCATAAAGGCATTATATCCCAGTCCACAGGGTTGGCAACGCATCTGCAGTCTTAGGATTGCAATCTTAAGATGTTAATCAGGATGGTAAGACGGTAAAAGGGTTTCAGCTCATAGCGCACATGGGCACACATGATGTCATGTTAGTTTGTCTCCAACATGCCACTGTTTTAAAATGTATACCTGCCAGTGTGGAAAACTTGTGCAAAAGAAACTCAGTAGAGTCACACATTTAAAACTTTAATTCCCAAGCGTTTATACGGGTAAAAAAATCTCACTACTTAGTTCACTACGGTGATAAATGTGTGGATGAGACAATAGCTCCATATGTATGATCCGTCCTATGTTGACATGTGAAATCTGCCAAGATCCAGACAGTTGATTAATACCAAAGATCTCATTGGTACCTCTTATTTTAAACCATTAAATCAATCAACACGTTCAAACACGACCGTTTAATTTATTGAACAATTGAGGTGGGCACTGAAGATGGTCCTCCAAGCGGTAAATCATTACTGCCCCTCATTAGCGATATGTCTGTCTCTAATCTTCTCACCGTATTATCTTCACCTTTATCGCGGTGGATAAAGAATCTGTCACTTTCGCACTTACGTACTGGTCAGAAAATGACAGATGTTTTGTCTGTATACCCATATTACTAAACATGACCGTAATCGGCTCGCAGAGTACCGATCATTCTGCATTGGCGCTTTCTTAAAAGATCCTTTGATGTGTGCACGTAAAACCGACACCAGCCAGTTGGCCGGCCTGCGTTGGTCGCCAACTACGAACAAGCCAAAAGCGTACATTTTGGCCCAATAGCGTGGCCCTACGCACCGGCTCAATGGTTACAGGAGTTAAGGTACACATTGTCGAGCTGAGGTTCTCTTCTAACTTGTTTAAGTTTGTCTTTCATCAAATCGTCGTTATATTGACTTTATGAGCTCATGGCGTTATTGTTTTAAGAAACGCAACGTCGTCTGCGTCAATTGGCAATCGCAGGTTCAGTTTTCCGCCGACGATGATTTTTTTTAAATAAAACTACACTTGTCCAGAGAACTTTAATTTTACCGAATAAAAATGCTAGATTTGGAATACTGATTTTGGAAGTATGAATATTATTGATAAATATTAAATTTTTTGCATGACTAATTTATTATGATAGAATATCTTTTTACAGTTTTCACTGAAAACAATTTATTTGCCTTCTTCAACATCTTAACAACTTCTGTTACTTGGGGCATTTAAAACTTGTCAGATATTCAAATAGTAGTAGGTACTAAGGTATTATACGTTCTCTTTTATTTACACAATAAACTTTTTTCTTTTCAGAGTAAATTTCTTTATTTTACTGTGTCATATTATTTTCTTACAATTCAGCTTCGAGTCACAGCAACATTGTAAGAAAAGAGTTAAGTCAACATATTAATTAAAACAACAGATTCACAAAGAACCGTGTCAAAGGACAGCTTGTAGGTTATAAAAAAATCCAACAAGCAGTATATAACGGAAAAATATAAAATGCAGTTAGCATTAACCATCTCTTACATAATATTGAACTTAGTTACTCTTACGAATGCAACGTCGGTGAAACTGCAAAACCGCGTAAGTAACATTTTTGTTGAGGAGCGCAATGCACCTTTTTTCTAGAATGTTAAGGTTTATTTTGCTCTGTAACAAATTTGTTGGTTACGCAGTTTTGCAGTAATCACCGACGAAATGCTAGCAAATGTGATTGCACTTTTTTTTGTTACTTTTGTTTACGAGTTTGCGAAAACTATAAGAAACATCGCGTATTAGTATGTATTTTTCTATATACCTAGGTAAGTTTATCGTAGTCTGGTATCCATTATACTAGCCTAGACCTTAATTTGGGACTATTATATTTATGTGCGATTACCCCTTCGTTTTTTATTTATTTATTGTCTCAAGAGACGGAATTTTTTTTAATTATTCCGTAGAAGTATTCTACTAGGGCTTGGCAACTCTTTGTGATTTTTTAAATTCTACTCTCGTGTTTGAATACTAGTCTTAAGATTTAAAATGTCTATGGGTCCCAAGTCCTACTTACCAACACAAACCCGACTGCTCGTTTGGACTCACCATGCCAAAAAACATTTATATGTATAGGTTGTGTATAGGTAGGTGTCTTATTAAATCGTTTTTTAAAGTTTAAATTTACTTATTTTTCGTCGAGACGTTCAAGACACCTCAGTCTATAAAATCGATATCACCCAGACTGGCAATCACAGCGCAAAATAAAAATAAAATTGGTAACAAGTCGTCACATTAGCGTCGGCGACAATCGGCAGGGCGGCGTAATGAGCACGGGACAACTCAGGTGCCCCCCGCTGACCAAAGGGGGCCAGAAGGGGCCGAAAGGAGCCAGTAAGGAGCTGAAGGGGCCCAGACAATGACACGCTCGATAATTTCTTTTGACTATTTCCCCGATCGAATGTTGACAAGTCTTTAAGGAGTGCTGCGGTTGACGGCTGAGTGGAAATAATGAGTAAGTTTCTTGGGGTTGCGGAAAGATGTTATGATTAGGCAGAGGTATAAATGGTTGATGAAATATCCTGTTAGAATTATTTTAAGTAACTATTTTCAATAATATTCGTGTACGAATTTTTTAACGGCGAGCCTAAATTGACCCGTCAGAGTATTATTCATATTTAAGTGCGTGTATTTTTAATTTGGTCGCAGATTTGTTATGAGTATATTCTTTATAGTTTCCTTTATAGGACTTATTTTACCTGTACACGGAGGTTGTAATTTTTTTTATATTAAAGGGGTTAATATTTTTGTCAGGTGTGCATCTCAATTCAACGTCCAGGGCAGCAACAAACAAATCAGGAATAATTCTGCGGTCCTAGTGAGAAAGGTTATAAGTCTTCTGAAGATCAAGTGAAAAAGGGTTTAAGTCAAGTATACTCCGTTAATGTTTACCCTTTTTTTTTACGAGTTAAGTCGACTTGTACAATTTTTCACTAGGACCCAAGAATTAACAAAGTAATGTTAAAATTATTTCATTAACATCGGGTTTGCAATTAAACAATCTTTTATATTCTCTACTTCAATCCTTCATGGCACTGTCAAAAGCTCCTATTACAACAAAGCTCGACCCTAAAAATATATAAAACTAAAATTCCCAAAAATGAATCGCTTTCCCCAATAAACAGTTGTTGAGAACACTCTCTTTCAAGAGGCAAAGGGCGATACGGGCGTACTTCCAAACTCAATCACCCACATTTACATAGGCGGCCAGTGATGGACTGAAGAACTAACAAAATTATTCAAAGGAGGCCGCGCCATTTTATGTCTCCCCTAAAAGCAGAGGTCACAGAACACTTGCCAGTTTTAAGAGATTACCAAGTATCCCGAATGTATGAATAACGAGTGTTTTCCTTCGATTCCACTTCGGGCCTGATGAAAATGTTTCTGGAGATTATTCGGCGAGTTTCGCCGTTCGTTTTGATTCCCGATGACAGTTCTGGAAAAGGTTCTTATAATCTTTAAGGAGTTTTGGGAATTCGGAGCTTCTCTCATCGGTTATGGCTGGTTTTAAATGGAAGCTTTTAGACGTCGTACTTTATTGTAATGCTTTAGTCAAGTTTTATAATGTTTTTTCAATAATTTGCGTATCTTTTGCGACATTTTATTCTCTTTCGTTTAATATATAATATAACGTTTGTTATAATTATTTCCTATTTGTACATTTGCCAGATTGTGGACAGACGGTGATATGTTTTTTTATTTATAGCTGATAACTTTGTCGAATAGGAAGACCACAGATGCGATGGAAAGACGACGTCAAGAAAACTGCAGGGACGAACTGGATGGAAGTGGCGCAAGACAGAGTTAGATGGCGCAATCTGAAGGAGGCCTACACCAATATGGTAGAGAACGGCTAAGAAGAAGACGAAGAAGAACTTTGTCGAAGTGGTTCTTACTTATGCTTGATGGAGACTTGTGTGACCATTCTAAAGTTAAGTTAAGTTAAAGTGTGAACTCTGAAACCAGCCTAAATAGGAGTCCAGGACAGTTTCCTCCATCCAATCTACTACTTATTACAAAATTGCACAAAACAAATGCCGGCAAACGTATCTGCAATTCCTCTCCTGGGGCACGTTTTATAAAGCTACAAAGCTACAATTTTACAGGTCTATACTGGCAACACTGCTCAAATGGCTGGTCGTCATTGGTCGAGGTTGTGTCAAATGGAAATTTGTAGTCTTATAAAACAGGCCCCTGGTGTCGCGGGTGTTCATGGTTGGCAATGAATACTTTTATCAGATGACCCGATTTTTTGCCTCCTCTAGAACGAAAAACTACACTACGGATTTAAGTCCATAAAAGTTGAATTAAAGTTAATTTTAAAATACAGTTGTATTTTAAGTTGATACTGTTTTAATCTAATAGTGCGATATATCCCCAGACGACTTCAGAGAGAACTTAACAGCGGCTGTTCAAAAAACGACCTAAAATTCTCGAAATAATTTCAATTCTCAATCAATAAAATCTCCTGTCCATTAAAACAAATAACTTTGATAAGTAATAAAGTGGCAGCCCCTGTAATGGGGTAATACTTTAATGAATTTGCCGTGTTCCTGATAACCCAGATTAGGATGATGTCCAGTCGGGCGAAACAGTTTTTAGGGACCCTTAAATTTCGTGTTAAGGGATTTTGAGGGAATTAACGTAAAAATAATGCTTCTGATGTTTTGGCCGAGGAATAAGGTTAATAGTAAAAAAAATAAGCAATAGATTTCTTAGAGCCGTACTTGATCTTGGATAAGGTGTTCGTGGCAAGACAAGTTGAACATATAATAAATAGAGGTAATAAATCAATTTTAGGGGACAATCTCGCATAAAATGATGTAGTCCCAAACCGAGCTCTTGGCTTGTACCTATACTATGGGTACTAGACAGCGATTAACATACTTATGTAGAGAAATACAAACTCTGGTCACTACCATCTAGGCTAACGCGTCGACAAATGAAGGATTTATTATGATTTGCTGTATACTTCGACGTATCTTGAGACGAAAATTTCAGCCGAGATCTGTTAGTAATGAGACCCTTAATAAACATGAATCAAATCAGTCGAGGGATCATTTTTTGGATACTAAGTTTCAAAATACAAACTTTGTGTGATTGGTCAAATTTTCTGATAGTGGTAATGTTGCTGTAGAGCAAAATAAAAACTCGTCGAACAAAAAAACTACGAGAAGACTAACTTAAGCAACAAAAGGTTTATTTAATATGAAAATATCCAAGAATAAGAAAGAAATAGACGGCGTCGATTCGGATGCGGCTCAGCGTCTAAAGACCGGCACGTTTCGGCTAACAAGTACGAGTTCAAACATGCGCGCCAACCCGACTAATTCTGCAGGCCAATGAGTAATACCAGGAGAATGGGAATTTTGAATAGCAGCACGATAGCACAATTACAGATAAAAACTCGGTAGGCAGCTGTAAAATTTTGCTAGGTACGTACGTTACTAAAAATAGAAATTATATTGTTTATGATATGTGTAATTTATCAAATGAACGGTTTATCAAATTTAGTACCAACCTCTTTTTCCCCATTTGTAATTACTTTCCTACTGTGTAATAACAATGAACTGAGAGGTCAATATCGGTTTTTCATTGGCATTGAGTATAGTAAATCCTGCTGTACACTTCTCTTGAATTAACGAGCCTTAACGCAGATGCTTAACCAGCCTGCAAAAGGGGGGTCCCTTTTGCAGGCTGGTTAAGCATCTGCGATTCCTCTTCTGGTCTAGCAAGTCTCCAATATTGTACACGGCGGTGATTTTTATCAGGTTACACGCTTACTCGTTTAAAAGTTTTTTTTTCGGTTTTACTTTCAAAACACGACTTTACTTGGCCATCTACCAAATAAAATAATTTTAAACTTTTAAATCTCAGCAAGTCTTATAGGTTTCTTAGAGTTTTAAATATTATTTAGCCTGTTATACAATTTGCATTGAAAACATGTTCTAATGAATATTACTATAAATAAAAGCCGCAGTAATAAATTTAACGTTCTTAAAATCCCAAGCACAAATCATACAGCCAATTCACCAGCCTCTCAGAGGCTTTTACTTCCTAGGCACTAAAGAAGGTTCTCATGTTGACTCTCCCAATCTTTGCCCACATGTGAGCTCGGGAGCCTAAACCGCGTAATTTCCTTACCTGCTTCTCATTAATTGTGGTCACGTGGGCGAACGTGACTCCCGGTCTAGTAAAATGTGGGGTTCTGTATTTGTTTTGTTTTTTGGTGCTTTCAGGTGTTGACAGTCCGAGATGGGTTTCCTGGGCTCCCTGAAAGGTTTTGGTAATTAATGATTGGGGATGCTTTCTTTGTAATTTGTTCGGTTGTATTTACCGTGGTAAGTAACAGGCTTGCTTGATTGGAATGATTAAAATTAATTAAACTTAGGTCCTTTTTCTTTTGTTTTAGATTAGAGTTTGAGAAATAGTTTTGCCTAGGCCGTCCGCGATTTCGTCCGCGAAGAACTCGTTTTCTACTTTTCGTTCGGAACATAATTTTTCTTAGTCAAAAGTCAGAAATTCAGGAGAAGGAAAAATCTTACCAAAATTTTAATAACATCTTAGACAGACCTGTAAGTTTTATTTATTTGACTTAATTTCAAGGAAATTAAACCTTAATAGAGCTTAAAAAACCTCTTTGTTATTACTATTTTCTATTAAAATTGGAAAGTTAACTTCGTTATAAATCTATTAAAAGCAAGTAGGCATGTTGCAGTTTCTGTATTAAACCTTACCTACTTTTAAAAATGCTACCCGGCATTAAATATAGTACAGAATATTACTATTATAAACCAATTAATTGGTAAAAAAGGCCAAATTCAGTGTCTATGGGCCAGTTAGTTCATAATTCACGGGGGCTGCTCCGTTCGATACGCGGCTTACTTTGACACTTGACAAATTTATGGCCGTTCAAAACGGTGCGCCGAACCCCGTTCAAATTTGCCAGCCCTACTGAATTAAAAAAAAACGATGATGGTTTATTATGGTATGTTTTTGTTATACATTAAACACTTTTATAAGCTTTTAACATAGATTTATTAGCTTGTAATTATAGGCGTACAACTTAGTTGAGAGCTTGCATGAGGTGCGATGAGAGGCAATGTTGAGTACAGTCTGACCAGGGAGTGGTGACACCCTAACGCCATTTCCGCTTAAATTTTAAAACTTTTTAGTATTGTTATAAAACAACCCTAACCTAACCGAACCGAAGATATAATTGGAAAACTTAAAAAGTTGTCTGACTCATCTGAAAACCAGTTTAGGGCAAATGAAAATTCGGGCAAACGATGTGTTAGGACAAACGTTGTTAGGGATTGTGACCCCATTTTAACCTACTTATAGTCATCGAATTGACTTAAAATTTTCCACGCTTCTTCAGCAATTTCGATGACAATTCAATATCATTATTATGGTTCTATCGAGCTTGTATGATGATGGGAAGGGAAGGAACTTCCCAATGGCCAATACGAGGAGTAGATCTGTTAATTTACACAGCAAGTTTATCAGTGTTATAAGATCAGTTGGCAACAAAAGTAAGTCAGTTTTTTTTAACCATGTCTTTCTTCATTCGTATGTCTTTCGATTCAAAATGTGTGTAATCTACTTTTCTAGAACTTGCTGGCATTCGATTTCGTTAAAATTTAGTAGGTGGTGGCCACATGGTGCCACGGAGCAGGTCTAAGGATGGGGTAGCAAGGTAGGAACAGGATTTTCAATCTACTTAACGTAGACCCACCGAGTTTGGAATCATTAGTTTTGTCATGATAAGCACTTATGGCTGTAAAAAAATTATAGTCAGCAGCAGAAGCTTGTCACAAAAAATAATGATACCCAGCAACAGAACTTATTTGTTCCTATTTATTAACTGTTCATTTGTTATTTGATTCCCTTATAGCGTGGCAAACAGTTCTTAAATGGTGACAGCTGAAACTACAATATTTCTAAAGCCGTTATTCTTTTGAAAGTGTAATATGGCAGAACTTCTACTTTACCTTTAGTTCACCATGCTTCACTATAGTAACTATGTTGACGACATGCTAGATCTTATTTCCTTGACACGAAGAGCTGTCAGAACGACAACAATATACAATTTAGTATCAAGACGGGCTAAACTTAAATAAAATGAAGCCGTGGTAAGGGTTTACGTAAGATGGGAATGCCACATGGAATATTGACTACATAATAAATATTCCATTCGTCCAAGACTTCAAAGGTAAAAGTTATAATAAATCAAACTCCCCGGCAAAAACCTAAGCCTTAAGCCGAAAGGTAAATGAAATCCCTTTTCCTCTCAACTCAGACTTAACGATATTACCGAAGTACTCAATAAACCGCCAACCTGATAACCAAACTCAGCATAAAAGTTATGAAATTGAACCATAAAAAATCCAGTCGATTAACCACAGCAGCGAAAATACATTAATCCCCGATCCTACTTTAAGTTTTACCCCCGTAAAAGGTAAATCCCGAAATGTACGGAGAAACAGATAAAACGTTTTTATTGCTTCCTAAAAATTCACCAAAAATCAACAATTCAATTCTATGCGAGTCATAAAGTAAAAAGATGGGTATGGAATCGACGCCCGTAATGCTGTTTCTCGATCGAGACTCGTGGGAAGTTGTCGATAAGATATTAATATAAAATGAAGATTTTTGCGGAAAATCTTTTAGCGATGACTTTTTTAACCTCGAAGCAATAAGAAGGGTGTTATAAGCTTAACATGTAAATCTGTCTGTGTATATTGTGTGTCTATTTGTTGCATCGCATCGTAAACTCTCAAACGATAGACTGATTTGCACGCATTTGCTTAATACTTTGGCATAGCTTTAGTTAGGTTTCGTGAAAATTTGTTGCGCTGTTTAAGATCAGGTTATGACATGGCTATGCAATTCTGTTTACGGTGAGCGCAAAGGACAGAGCTATATCAGTTATAAAGCTCTGTCCTTTTCTCTCAACGTAAACAGAACTGCATAGCTATGTAATAATAACCCCCAGCTCTTATATCGGTAGGTTTTATCTATTAAATAGAAGATGGATCAAAATATTCTGAAAATTAATATGACATTTTGATTATAATTTCTTCAAAAGCAACAGTTTTTTTGGCATCGTTTTTCTGTTATGTGTTTTCTGTTCCAATAATTTAATAGGAATTCGTGTCCCGGTGTTGCTTTTTTTAATTTTTCTGAATCATAACTAGACAAAAATTGAATAGATAAGAATTACTGTATTGAGCTAATAAGTGGTATATATTACAGCTAGGGAATGCAATTTAACCGGTTATTAGACGTTTTTGTATATAAATAACCGGTTAAAACCACTATAACCGGCTATTCCCTAATTACAGCTAACATTTAGAAAATTATCAGAAAGACCGGTAGAATAATATCTGTAAAAGTATCTGTAGAATCAGAAAAATATTTTCAATCGTTTTAGCTATCGGTTAGTCTTTACATTAGTACCTTCCTTAAATTAGTGCCAAAAAAGGTATCAGCAAAAGCCGTCAGCAACAACAAGGATCTGCTAGGCTGGATCTAGGATCCTGGTAGAACTGGGTCGGCAAGAGTATTGCCATCAATCCATCATACAAAAAAGGCGCATACATAGAGTCGTCGAATTGCGGAAAATTTGCCTGCTCAAACCTGTATAACCAATCAGGTATAGACATGTTAAGTATGCCCAAGTAGCCATCCTCCGGTACCCAAAAGTGGTCAAGTCGTTATTGACTTCAGTCAGAAGCATTGACGCTGAGAAGTATTGACAGCAATAAGTGTCAGAAGATCACACAAGGTAGGGATCACGAATATTCGTCACAGAACTGGTGTGGGATTAAAGACCACATTGACTTTTTATGGAAAATGAGCACACAGGCCCCCCGAGAGTAAGTGGACTCTAAAACCCATAGACATTTTCAATCTCAAGATTGTAATCTTACGATTTCAACTCTATGCTAGTAAATTCATAGGTTGACTTATTTTCATATCGGAGCACAGCAGTGCAAAACACTGCTGTTTGGCAGTCATTTTAAGGATAAAATGTTTGAAGTGATCCAGACGGACTTTGCACAAGGTCCTACCACCACTAACAGGCTGAACGTTTATACCACATGGTGACAGATAAGCCAAAGTAACCACCAATTTGAGATCATAGTAAATATCCCCATGGAGATAGCGATATGAAAGAGACGTGTGCATTATGATGAGTTACAAACGTCTCCTGCCTTTGCCCAGCAGTGGAACACAAAAAGAAATAAAGCTGTGGCTAAGAAAAGAAATCGGAGATTCCTTTAAATCTTTCAATAGTAAGACTCCTATATAAACAGTCGTAAAGTACCTCCGATATTATCCCAGCAATAGGTTTAATATCTTATAGGGAAGGAAGGAGAGTGCACTGTTCAAATACATGCGATTACGAAGACTGAAATGAAAGATCGCAAGGCATTCCCATCGGGCTTTGGTTGGAATGGAATGTTGCTCTACCTCTACTTTGATTGTGAATAGCTTTTTATTATTTAACTGTCCACGTAGATTTTATGTCAGTATCTTCGGAAATTAGTGATGTTTTCTTAAACAAAAAGCTTGTTACTGCATTTTTTCAAATGAAGAAATCTAAGCTACAATATACGTCAATCCGCTGTTCCATTTTACGTCAAAAAAAAGAAAAACGTCTTACACATTTATCCCTGATATTTTCATTTATCCATCATAAACGGCGTACAGATACACTGAGGAAGGGATGCAGGGACCGATGGCGTAATCCTCATGATCATGGAGGATTCATGTGTACAGAATGTTAAAAACTTTTGCCAGTGTTAATGTATACAACAGATGCTGCAACACAGGCAAGTCAACACCAATAAAAAAGAAATAACTTCAGACTTTAAGATAAATAAACAAAAGTTAAATTATCAGAATAAAACGTGTCCGATAAATTGCACCTCTTGGGTAAATTAATACCAATCCAACGATATCTGATAAAGCGTTTTCGAATCCGTCAAGGAGTTTAACCTACAGAAAATCACAAAGAAAAATAGATTCAAATATTACAGTCAAAAGCACTAATAAATATACAGTTATCGCGCCAAATTATATAAACAATTACCTTTTTATCAGTGGCATAGTGATGTGTACATATATTTGACCCCTTGGGAACGTAGATTATGACTTTGACTGTACCTACATATAACAGCCGAAAAAAAATTACTTTCCTTCTTGCGTAGTCCGTTAAAATGAGCAGATTATTCAATCAAAATGACGTAGATAAGTAGGTACTCATAAGTTTAAACTCGGTAGAGCTACATCCTCTACTCCGGAGCACAAAATTCGGCGACGACTCGGAAACTCGCCTGCTTCACTTTTCAATCAAGCCGTTTTTCCCCGCGACTGTCTCCTGTGATCCCGAACGTTGAGATCATTATCTCACTTCGATTGTGTCGGGGCAGGAATCACGTGTTTTTTGTACAGCTGTGAAGTAACAAGCTAGTTAAGGTGGCTGTACACTTTGGGCGTGAAAACTTGGATAGAAAATTAGCGAAAATGATTTTTAGTGTAGATTCATAATTATTTAAGTGACTAGTTTTTTGTGGTTATATAGGATTCCTTGTGACAATGGCATGTGAAGATATCCTTATTGGGCTGGGAATACAATGAAAATATCTCTGATATTCTTAGTGTATTCTTTTACCTTGATTTCACTTTACAAAATAAAGAAATAATAGTTGGTGAAGTGGAGTCTTTATGGACAAACAGTTTATTTTTTTATATTTAATTTGAAAGCGTGACAGTAAAAATATATAAACTGAATTAATTGATTGATTGACATCCATTCCAGATTTCGAAATGTTATTACATGTTTTTTTTTAATTTTCAAATGAAAGGAATTGAACCCGAGACGCTTTTTGCAATACATCCTTCAATCAAACTTCTCTCGTAATCATTAGTAACAACGTATAATCCGATCGCTGATCCGACGCTGCCATAACTCTCGCTGTCAGATGGTATTAATCAGCGCAACACCTGAAGGATCACGTGTCGGCACCGACCACGCCGACAATTAGTCGGCGGGTGCTTCTAGTGAAAGCGGGGAGCGAGGCGATGTAATGAACGGTAGTGAAGGTTGATTGCTCTTGACGGGGCAGTGATCTTATTCTTGCAAACGTTTAAGCTACAGTAAAATTTAATAAAGCTGATAATAAGTCGAGGATGACGCAGTCTTAGTTTGGAAACCGAGATTAGGACGTTACAGTAATCTGAGTCCCGCGAACGCTTTTATAGTTACAGTAAAATAATTATCTCAATTTTACAAGCGTTTGACTAAGCGACAATAAAATTTAACAACGCTGATGTTGGCGATGATGATGTTCACGATGATGATGATTTATAAATAGACTTGTAGAAGTGCAGTCAGAATAGTCCTGCAAACGTTTAATAAAGTAATTTTATATAACGCTGAAAATCAGTCGCTGCGTTCTTTTAGTTAGAGTATGGAACCTAAGGCGATGCGATGAGCATTGATAAAGTTTCATTGGCAAACAAGCGTTTAGACGTGGCAGTAATATCCGTTTTAAGGTTGATAAAGCCACAGTAAAACTTAATAACGCTGACAATTGGCCAGTAGATGCTTCTAATGAAAGCGACGAGCGACGCGATGCAAGAAGCGTTGTTTAAGTTTGATTTGCAAATAGGCGTTTGGACATGGCAGATGAGGTCAGAGGGCTCAGACAAGATGCACTACGCTAAGTAACGTTTCTATTCGATTCGTTTTTAAACCAATCGCGTCACTGGTAGACCACGTGACTTTTCGTATCACGTCATCTTCCAGTGACGCGATTGGTTTAAAAACGAATCGAATAGAAACGTTAGTTAGCGTAGTGCATCTTGTCTGAGCCCTCTGTACTGCGAACGCTTTCGTTAGTGAGAGAATTAACAACGTCAATAATTATTGGTCAGTGGGTGCTTCTAATAAAGGCGACAAGCGAGGCAATGCGATGAACATTCATGATAAAAGGTTGATTTGATGGCACGTGGAAGAAAAGAAGTGTGTTAACATTAATGGTTGAATGCTGGGTGATTTGTTTAAAACTTTAGTATGTCTGTGTTCATTGCGTGTGCGGACCGATTTGAATGCATGTTTTGTATTCCGGTGGTAGTTTTTTTATTTGAATTCTACCTTAGTATCAAATAACTCAACAACTAACTAGCAATGATTTTCGAATACTGTTAAAATTTATCGATTGACATTAGCGCTTGACGCGACCGCGTCCTTACGTCAATTCTGGACATTTTTTATGACGATAATATTAGCTGAATGCATTTTATTTAGGACCACTGAAAATACTTCATGTTTATGTGTTTTCTTTTTTAAATACAGTTAATTTATGGTAATAGTTTTGCATTGTTCGCCAACAGTGAGCCACGCCCGCGCCGGCCCGCTCAACGCATGTTAATCAGGCAGATCACGGCTAATTGCCAACTCGAGTGCGAAATGCGGGCTTAGCGAAATTATCTGCAGTTTAGCCTTGATTTATACACGATTAAATGGTTCCTTTCCGTCACGGATTGTTATTAAATTGACGATTGTAACAGTTAGTGGGACAAAAGTTGAGAAACGATACAAAAGAGTTCAACAATTCAAGGGCTTTAATATGTTTCGTTGAATCCTGTCTTTTGTGATATAAGTTTGATTTCACTAAGTGCTACAAGCACTTAATCATAAAAAAATCAATTAAATTCGCCTTTTGTAGTCAAATTTGTATTTTTGTGCAATGCAGATTAAATAAATTAATAAATAAAATCTGAAACACAAAAGGTATAATAGTACAAAAGCAAATTTGTCACATTTATAAAACTCCTTTAGGTTTCTTGGTTAGTAACAGAAAACTTAGACCCGTCATGTCTTCTTATTTATTTTATTCTTAAACCATCTCAAACTAAAATTACACAAAATATTTTTCTTTCTACTATATAGCATCGACCATAATAGTATTTCTTTCTACTTTACTTTTATCACTTAATAGACACATGCACCAGAAAATTCTCTTCAAAGACGTTCTTCTCTTCTCAAGAAAATGCATTTCAAATTCTTCCTGAAGTTTAACTATCTATTGGCAGAACTTTTAAAAGACTTTCGAGCGAATTGTAACAATTTTTAAAGTACACAGTATCAGATAAAAGCGTAAAAAATCTTTGAGCCGTCTCCGAGCTGGCTGGCATTGTTACCTCGTAGACAGGTCTTTTTTCCTGTCGTCGCCTTCATTCTAGTATTTAGGTTAACGTACAAGCTTATAGCGGTTTCCTTGTTATCTTCAGGTACAACTTTCTTATATTTTGCATCTATCAAGAAATTAAAGAGTTTTTCATGACTATTAAACATGTAGAAATCACCTTTAAAATTAATAAATACGAGTTATGGCGACGTAGCAACGTCTTACCAATTAGATTTATGGAGAAGCGCCTCTAGCAGAACCTACCATCAAGCATATTTTGAATAAAAATTATAGGTGGGATACCTCGTTGTAGTTGATGGCGCGCCAATAATATCGACCGACAAAAAATTGCGAAATAAATTTCTGGGATTCTGCAACCCTTCAGAAATATTTGCTACCATGTCCAGAAATCACTTCTTTTTTTTCTACACCTCAATCCAAAATCGCGAAGCCTCAGCCTTCGTACCACACTCCGTACGGACGTGATCCCTGAATGCACAGATCGCTTTGAATACCCGCGCGGGTACAATCGACGGAGCGATCGCAAGGCAATGCGCACGCTCTATAAGACACGCTGGTTTTTTACTTACCCCTTTTTGGAGCGACGTTAAAGGAGTTAGCTAATTTGAAGAGAATGTGCTCTATTGTTGGGTTAACGTCTCCTTTAATATTATCACTATCTACTACGCCTGCTGTATCATTGCTTTTAACGTAGGGTTTATCGCCTTTCACATCATTGCCACTAAGTATTTTATATTTAGTTAGCTTACGGACCGGTACAGGTAGGTGTTAGGTTTTCATCTCCTTTAATATTATCACTCTCTACTACGCCTTCTGCTGTAACTATGCTTTTAACGTAGACTTTATCGTCTTTAACACGATTCTCATCAGTTTCAGTTAAATGAGTCTTTATACTAATATAATTATGAATATTTGTTACTTTATATCACCCATACTACATTTTTTATTTAGTGACTCGATTAATACATATAACTGACATAATTTGTCGTAGTACCTGAATGCTACAGGATCTTTTTAAATACCTGCGCGGGTACAATCAGAAAAAAGTGCACGCTCTGTAAAACACGCTGGTTTTATTATTTGGAGCGGCGTTTAAGAAGTTTAGGACAACTAATTTTAGAAGAATGTGCTCTATTATTATTAAGATCTTCTTTCATATTATCACTATTAACTGCGCTTTCTTTGGTGTTGAGTTTATTGTCTTTAATATAATTTTCACTAACTGTTTTATCTCTAGTTGCCTGATTTAATTTTGTATTTAAGCTTGTCCATAAACTTATTCTTATTATTATGTAATAAATCTCCGTTTGTGGTTAGATTTATTGTAATGTTCATTCTCATAGTATAATTAATTAATTACTTAATTACATAATTCGAATCCATTAAGCGTTTGAAATTTAATACAACATGCTGGTTTTTTTACTTGTTTCTTTTTAGAAATAAAGTTATAGCTATCTAATTTGAGGAGAATGCGCTCAATTTTTGGGTTAACGTCTTCTTTAATATTATGACCATCGACTGACGACTACGCACCTACTATTGTATCATTAATTTTCACGTAGAGTTTATCTTGTCTTACACCGTTATTACTAGCTATTTTATCTTGAATAGGCTGACTAAAAGTTTCAAAAGTAATATGACTATACCAAAAAAAACGTACCAAATTTGTTTTGTGCATTCGAATTATTTGTGAGGCCTGGATATTGATATCTAGGTTTGTATTTTATTTTTATAGTACAGATGTATCGACTTTATTATCTTAATGCATTATAATACGGTCCAAAAGTGGATACATCTCTTTGTTGTTCACTGTACCTGGTGTATTAAGAAAGTAAACCAAAAAGCAGATAAAATATTCCACTAATAAACAAAAAATCGGGTTTCCAACTATTTTCCGCCTTGTCTTAATGAAATCGCTGAAAGAGTGTTGAATAGGATGCCAACGACGGGACAGCCTGGAATCAATTAGTACCGGAGACAATGCCACGGGGCGCCACTGGCTGTACGGATAGCATAGCAGGATCAGCATTATTTATTTAAATGAGATATACAAATGTAAGGAATAAATTTAATCGTAAATCACATTTTATTGCTTCGTTTTTTAAATATTTCCTTTTAATAAAATTTATTTGATTGCAGAGCAAAAAATAAAAACAAAACCTACTACAACAATACTAAATGCACCAAACTACGCTTTTGATAAAGATTCAGTTCTTTTGCTGTGCAGTTCAGGTTTGGTTTAGGTTCCAGGTTTTTTTTATGCGAGTTTAAATATCGCCCTTTTAATATAATGTCAACCAATAACACGGTCATCACTTAATACAGCCTACTCTAAAGATCTAAATCAATGTTTATAATTATTTATTAACCCTTACCTTCAAGGGCAAGCCTTATACCTACACTACACTACAAATAATTGTTTAAATGAGGCAACGCATTTGTGGACTTAGGATTGCTGTCTTAAGATTGTAGTCTTGAGATTGCAAATGTCTATGATTCACAGATCTCACTCACCATCACCTAGCCTGTGAGCTCGTTTGCGCTGAGATACGCGTCATACTCGTGAACGGGTGCTGTCTGTGGGGTCCGGTCTGTTCACGCTTGTAAGGACCTGTTTTCCAGTTAGTTATTTTAATTATCGTTCCTGACGTAGAGACCTCGTCATGTTGTTCTCCTAGTCACTATTTTTAATTTAAGTAATTTAGCTTACATTTGTAATGATTTTATTTGTGTTAGTTTTAAAATAATTATTTATAACTGTATTACCTTGTAATGTTACTTTTAAGTATTATTGTATTTTATGATTGGAAAAAATTACCTTCTGCTGGAGTTTCTTGCGGCGCTTCTTCTCCGCAATGATGGTCTTGTCCGAAGCGCTAGTAGATTCATTCCATGATACCGACGTGTAAAAGAGCCCTCATGTGGCCAATTTACTGAATAAATATTTTGAAAATTGATTAAAAAAAATGAACAGTATTAAAATATAATTTAAATTATACAAAAGGTAATAAGCATGACCGAAGTTAGCTCAATGTGCTGACAGACTGAAGAATAATAAGTTTTTAACAAAAAAAAAAAAATTGGGTCTAGCTTTCGTGGTCGACTGTACATTACTCAGCAAAGTAATTATAGGCATGCCTATCAAGACCAAACTAATGAGTCCCAACACGATGAGTCTACGTTGAGTCTAGGGGGGGATCCTGACGCCACTTTCTGACTCTATCATCGGATCGGATCAGCTCTTAGAGACCATAATATAGCTTTGTCATCAGGTTTAAATTATATAAAGCTCATTACGACGATGGAATGTGGTTTAAAAAAGACTTTCAAGATTTTACCTATTCAAACAAACTAACACATTACCTAAAAAAAAAAGCAAGTGCCTCTTACCCTGCTACTGCGCAGGTATTCCTTTAGTTTTAAGGAAAACCTGTTCAGTTTGAATTTAACTATTTGTAAAGAAAGACGTGGACGCGATGATAATAGATGACATAAATACGAATGGACTAATTTTCATTTTGAGTAACACAAATTGCATAGTTTCGATTTGTAATAATAAACCAACGATACAATAATTATTATGCATAACAACGAAATGCATAATTTCTTAAAGCATAATGTTCAAAGGTTATAAAATAGACATTTCTAACGTGTTTGATTACTAGGTACTAATGCGGTCACAGTTCTAACCTATACTAATCTAGTAAGAAGAAATTGGCTTAAAATGCATAATTACAAGAAAATTATCGTTATGATAAATTAGTGCTATGTTATTTGATTGTATGCGAAATAACATTTTACACCTATTAAATGAAATTATTTAAAAAAAATAAGACTGATAGAAGCGCACCCGATTATAATGTTTAAAAAAAAAAATCTACAAGAGGTAAATATAATTTCAACTTTATTCTAATTAATCATCCATTATTTTTTTTTAAATTACAAATGAAAATCCTCGAACAAAACTTAATTTTAAATTCTATTTACACACATTTCAATAAAGCTCCTATTTTGATTAAAGCTCCTATTTTGAACACTTGAAAACTATTTCGCAAACTCCCCTGTCTCTACAAAATAAAAATTAATTAAACCCTGCCGACGGTACGAAACAAAGGCGTGCACACACGAGCAGAAATGAGTCGCAGGTGCGCCGCCGTATTGTAATGCCGTCGTTATCTGTGCACGCCTTTACGGGATGTATTAGACAAGTGACGTATTAGCGAAATATTCGGGTAGAACTGTGGACGTAGTTTCAGATGAAGTTTTTGAAGCGATCGTGATGTGGTCGGTTTATTTGTTGATAAGTTGTTTATAGATGTGAATTATTATAGAATTTATAAAAGAGAATGATTAAATGTTTGTAATTTTACGTTAATTATGCATCTTTATCGATATTTGCAATCGTTTAGTCAGTAGAATGCGATTTGTCTAAGGATACCTGGTTTATAATGAACTTGTGACCCGCCCTCGCTTCGCTTCGGTTTATGCCAGTTTTCTGTAATACCCGTAAATAATCCAAAATTTATTATACATATAAACCTTCCTCTTGAATCACTCTATCTATTAAAAAAACCCGCATCAAAATCCGTTGCGTACTTTTAAAGATCTAAGCATACATAGGGACAGACAGACAGCGGGAAGCGACTTTGTTTTATACTATGTTAATCGTATACTATGTTCATTTAATTAGCTAAAAAACATTGTTTGGATTATTTCAACTTTTTTTTAATTGTAAAAACGATGCAGAGTTAATAATATTTTTCATAAAAACTTGGAAGTTATTCCTTAACACTTAGACAAAAGCGACAGCTTAACATGACAGCTGTCATCTTCACCTTTACCAGCGCCATCTATAGGACATAAATAAAACTAATTCCACCAACACCTTTAAGCTGAAAATCTATCAGGCTATTTGTTGGGCCCATAATTCAGGGGCGCGCAGGGGCGCCAATTATCGGTCCTCGCTGTGCTTATTACCACTTACAAATCGGTTGCCTACCCCTGAACTTGAGAGGAACTCTTCTTGGCAAAAGGTCCCATGTGCTAAAAATTGGTTTTAGAAATATAATTTTATTAATAAAAGTATATAAGGTTGAATTTGACATGTGATTTCTTTTGTCAATACATGTTTTTTACGGAATAAGTGACTTTGAAAACATTTTTTGTTGTGATTAGATAGGTAATTAAATTTAGTTTGCACATCATAAAACAAAATGGTCGATACGAGAAAGATACGTTAGCCAATTTGAAGGGATTAACTTCAATGTTTACATTTCATAGAAAAAAAATCTAAATTGAACATCCACTCAAGTACTTCTTTTACAAATAAATATATATTTAAAGATAATGCACATACTTACACAAATGCATAACAACAACGATTTTTCAACTATATTTCAAGGTAATTTTTTCCAAAAACTCAATTTTCTCCAATACCGCGTTGCTCAAATTAACCTAACAACTTTAAGTCAAACATGAGTAATTCCAAACTCATTCACTCCTGAATGGGAGCGAATGAAAAATTCCTTTGCACCTCACACTCGTGTTTCCTAATGAACCTACCTGTATTCAGGCATTCAAAGAAATGAGTCAATAATGAGCTGCTCAAAGCGTATGCGTCTAGAAATTTCTTTTTAAATAAGGAAGCCGAGACGGAGTGAATGGTGAGTGAATGAACTGAATGGAACTTGGTATTTGGATTTTGTTAGTTACGTAAGTTTTAGTATTTATATTGTGTATAGCTTTTTTACCATTTTTTATTGACCAATATTAATTTATTCACAGGGTGTTCTGCATTTTGTGATAAATTTTGCAATTTGTCCTCTAATTTATTACATTTAGGTTTTACAATAATTAAAAATCGTCTATTTTTGTAAATGTTGTGATAAAAATAACCTATCATTACGTCATTGAAAAGTTATTCCAAGAACCTTCAACATAATCTAATATTTCATTTCAAATTTAAATTATTTCGAATAAACTAATTAGTATAATTTGTTCCGGTAAAGGCTCCGTATTAATATTAATTAAATTTTGTTTCAGGACGTCTCACCTCGGTGTTAAAGGTGAGTCATGGACTTGACCTTCGTAAGTATATAGTAGGTATTTGAGTATTAGTACAGCATTTAAAAATCATAACATAATTGAAACGTGGATCATTAACACCGCAACTACTTCCAGTAAATCCGCGGTTTTTATTTCATAACTAGCGTTGTAAAGGCAGGTTCATTTCAAGTTGTAAACGTTTCTTATTTTATTTTATTTTATTTAAGCCATTTATTTCCAATAGAGTACATTCAACATGCATTATTTATCATTATTTTATATAAATCATATTATTTTATTACGAGTATTTCATATTTTACTTATAACATAAAAACACGATTATATTATTATGTACATACATATACGTTATTATCATAAATTAATACGATTAACTATTGGGTTGTCCATTTCTGGACATAGGCCTCCTCCCTAAACGTTTCTTATAAATGATAAATTCTCTCACTCTTTATTTACTCTTCTTCTTCTCTTCTTCTCAGCATATACTCGTCCATTGATGAACATATGCCTCTTCCATGGATTTCCATGGCGTCCTTGATACGGCGATTCTGGTCCAGGTCAGCCCTGCCTGTCGAATAGAAAATACCAGGAATTTAATTTTATTGTTAAAGAGATTAATTCTTAAGGCTCTTAAATGTCTCCGAGAATTTTCTCAGCATTTTTTTAAGAACATTTCCATATTTCTTAGAATTATCTGCAGCTGGCACAGCGGCATCTAGACTGTTGCGACGCAGTTTTTTTTAAACAACAACTTAGCGTACTTAGCGCCATGCAGTTAATGTACCTAAATAAGGCTATTAGGGCTAAAAAAATCTTAAAAAATAATTGCCAAGTTAACTTAAATTTTCAAGACGTGTCAAATTATCGGCATTCCTTCTCATTCCTTCTCGCTGTTAACTAATTATTCGGTGTTTATTGTTCGTCTCGTTCGCTCCGGCTCTTAACTTGGAATTAATTTTCTTGATTGAAGCGAGATTGGCTGATAAATTTTAGGTGCGAGGTTCAAATACAGGCGACGTAACAAAATTAAAGCACCAAGAATCGTATCTGGTTTTAAAATATTGAAGCTATTTTCTTCTTCAAATTAATACAATAATAAATACCAAAGATAAAAAAATATCAAAAGATGTCACACAGCGCTTGTCAAATTAGATATACAGAGTGATACATTTTTTTAAGGTTCAAGTGAGCAGCCATTTTGTAATTCGAATTACATCGTTTTATAAGTTAAAATAAATGACGTTAACTACCAAATCAGATAACACACCTTTGTCCACAACGCACAGCGATTCCTTTGGTATTCCAAAATTAATAAGCGCTTCACACTCGACGGCGCAAAGTGATTTAGCGAAAAACGCAGAGTTTTCGGCTAGCCGCGTAAATTGCTTTACAGCGGCATTAATTAGCGCTGAAAGCGCTTGAAGCGTTTGTTTCCACATGAGAGGACGGTGTTATGTAGGAGGTGGTGTTGAGCAGGAAAGATATGTTTTGAAGATATAAATTAGAAGATATCGACAGTAATAAACAACTTTTGCGATATTGTTATAAAAATTAAAATAAGTTTGTTTTTAAATAGTAGCTATTCTTTGGTTAAGTATTTTCTAGGTGAACTAAAGTCGTTTACTAACTCACACTCCGACAGTTTGCGTAAATAAAAAACACCATTTTCTAATTCTGTATAATAGATAATGTACAGGGTGTTATTTTTACGCGTTAATTTTTTAAACATCCACGCCACTGTAGTTAAACATAAAATAAATTAGGGATCCATAAAATTTAAGTTACTCGAAGATTGTTGAACTTAAAGTTTTCTGAGCTTTAGATTATTATATGCTCATCCGACCCGGACCGGAAGTTACCGAACTATGCCCGGGACTGTAAAATTAATTTTACACTTGATAAGTTTCCCAATATTTACCCTTAAAATTCAAAGTCGGAAAGATGTCCTTAATCTTTATTCATCGAGTTTTTTAAGATGGCGATAGGACTTCAGGAATTAAAATTACATTTTAGGAATTTTGAAGAGACAGAAAAGTTTTATAAGAACAGCCCAAGGAAGACAATAAAATATTTTAATTTTGATGCTTTTAATTTTAGATTTTTATAATAAAGTATTGTAGGACGTATTAAAAAAAAATGCTCTTATTTAAATATTTAACTGAGAGATTATGATTTCTGATTTCGTCCCAAACAAGAAACAAACCACAAAATCGAAAAAAAACATTTTTAGAATCTGAAAAATAAATGTGGGTGGGCAAAATAAGCTTTTCAACATGTTTTTTGACATGATGTTCAACAATGTTGAACAATGGACACAGTCAGTTTTTGTAACAGAGCTACCATATTCGCTGTATCAGTGTCTGCATGCAAACTCCGAAGTCCCAAATCAAATATCCTCGGTCCCAATAAATAAACAAAGCCGCACATCCTCATCGCAATCTTCGGCTTATGAAATTGGTTTGGAACACAGTAAAATACATAATTTACCGTCTGCCGGGGACACCTTGGGCTGGTAGAACAGGCCAATCACTGAACGAGTAAACGCGAGGAATAGATTGTACATAATATAGAGATACTAGCTTTTGCCCGTATTCTGCTTTCATAAAAAGTATACAATAATTGCCGTTACCTTCGGTTTTGGTTTTACCTACATGAAACCTTATTTCCGTCCTAGATTTAGTCATTTTATTCATGTAGGCTATGTTTCAGTTCAACAAAAACCTTTATATAATAAAACCTAACCAGGTTTTCATGGCGGAAAAATGCAGTGAATAGAGATTTTAGGCTGTATTTCTATTTACCGCGTAAATCTACGTTAAAATCTCAGTCTTACAATTGTTGTAAGACTGAGATTTTAACGAAATTTTCCAATAGACTTGTCCATTTAATTCTTTTTCTTATTAGTGACAAGTTATAACGGCGAATCTCTATTCACTCTGTCTTACGGTACCTGGGGACTTATCTTTTCAGTTTCAGTAAAATTAAAAATTCACCGCTCTACCGGAATTTTATTTGTCATTTTTATAGTAATTTTCTCTACATCCTTTATATTCTATCATCAATTTTAAATAAAAAAAACCCATTGGAATAACATACAGAGTTGTTTTTACCTCTGCACCAGTCGACAGCGGTTAAAACGTGTCAAAACCGCGCGTGTTACTATCTAGTAAATACACTGTTCCCTTCATCTTGTGAGGACACCTTATTGCATGAGACAGTAAATTCACGACGCACGTGCGACCAACGGGTGCGAAGCGTATGTATTGAATAATCCGAGGCCGAGTGAAACCTGAAACTTTATGTAGCTTCAGGTTAACGCCAACTGAGGGTAGGATGAAATAATTCATGACGTGATGCAGGCGTTGTCAAAAATATACAAAGCGTTATAATGTGACTTTTTAAACATGCTGTATAAATGCTTTATGCTTTTGTTTATACAGAGTGTAGATAAAAAGGATGCGCCGATTACTACTTATTTTTATTACAGGGTGTTGTACGTTGATGATTTTACTATAATTTAAATTTTGCGCCTGTTATGTCCGTAATAGATGGTCAGTGTTAATAAATAATGAGGCAGCACTTACAAATACGCTCGATAATGTGTTTGGAGAATAACAGCGTGTCGTGTTCTAATTTGGACTTGTAGCTCAAACTAAGCATTATTATGTGCGACTTCACCGTCGTTCAGGATCGCCATCTAAAGGTTTAAGCTTTAAGGGTCTTTATTTTTCTTTAATTTATACTAACACAGACCATGCGATCGGTAAAATGAAATAAAATTAAGATCAACTCTTCATTTTTAACCATATAGTACCATAACATAGTTCATAATCATTATAAATAAATAAATAAATAAATAAATATCACGGGACGATCTCACACAAATTGACCTAGTCTCAAACTAAGCTCTAGGCTTGTACTATGGGTACTAGACAACGATATAAATACTTATATAGAGAAATATATACTTAAATACATAGAAAACATCCAAGACTCGGGAACAAATACTCGTGCTCATCACACAAATATCTGCCCTTACCGGGATTTGAACCCAGGACCGCTAGCTTCGTAGGCAGGGTCACTACCAACTAGGCTAGCACGTCGTCACAAGCGATTTATGTATATAAAATGTTTTATTTTTTATGTGGAAAAGGAGGCAGACGAGCAAGCGAGCCACCTGATGGCAAGTGAGCATCGCGACCCATAAACACCCGCAACAGCAGAGGAATCGCAGATGCGCTGCCGGCCTTTGAGAAAAGAGTAGGCTCGTTTTTTGAAGGCCCCAAGTCCTACGCAAAAAAAAAAGTTTTATTTGTTGACACTCTGTTTGTGTAATTTATTTGTATTTAATTTCACTTTTCAGTTTACTACCTACCTTACAGTACTGTTAACATTTCAAGGACACGAAGAAAATAGTCTCCATTAAATCTGTTTATTTTGACAAATTGTACAATACGAAGATATCAAGAATATCTCTCGTTTGAATTTGTGTAATCTAAATCTGAAAATAGTGGGTAAACTTACTCTGCCAAGTTTTATTTCACAAAAACTGACAATTATAAACCTACAAAAACTCTTAGTAATCTATATTCACCAAGCCTAAAGCATTTTTGAGACACATTAAAGCTTATAAGTATTTGATTACTATAGCTTTATTACTGGCTGAAGTTTTTTGTGGAACCACTACTTTATCCTGTTTAAAAAATAATAAATTATGGAACGGTATAAATTTAACTAATGATAAAGACTTTTTTCGTTTTCATGAGCATGAACTAATTAATAAAACGTTACTGATTTTCAAAGATACAAGCATCGTTTAATCCATATAGTACAAAATCGTTGTGGTGTTAAGTCAACAACTAGGTATTTATTTAAAAACCCTAGCTCTTTCCCATGCCTTGTATTTTGTGTTTTTACCGCTATTTATCTTAGGAACTGACCAGTGTCCAAAAAATACAACCTGTATGTTAACCAAAATAAGTTGACTGTGTAATAATAAAATTTTAAAACACTCAAAAATTTGAGAAATCCGATGTCATTATCATAAAATGATATTAATATTTTTACTGCCTTTGAAATTAAAATTATAACTCATAATTAATGCAAAATCGTTAAAATGTGACTAAGTGTATTTTTTTTCTGTAATTTGACTACTAAACCAAAGAAGTTAAAAAAGAAAAGATAGCGTAGCAATTAATCATGACTTTTTTGGCTACAGCGCCCTCTCTCGGTAGTAAATCAACGCGTGAATTAAAATAAGTCAAGATAAGACTTTTTTGAAGTTGGCGAGATAAGAAGTTCTTAGCTCTGCCGGCAAGTTTTGTTTTATTTGAGAAAGATATGTTTTTTGTTGAGAAAAGTTTTAATGTGTATTACTATTTTCATTTTTGTTGCTTATGTCGGGAAATTATATTAAAGGCTTTCTTGTTATAGGTTAACTAAATAGGTAGGTAAGGTTAGGTTATCCAAGTGTGGCATTTAAATGTGTTTGTATTTTTTTTTTTTTTTTATAAAAATACCTACTGTATATTTACACCACTAAAATACATTAAAACAGGTAATTTTAATTTAACAAATTGATGAAGATTGACACACCACATTTATTTTAAGTGTTCTACCATAATTAGCTTTAGGTACCTACAGACTGTTAGCTATAAGGAAAAATGTAGCATTTTGCAGAAATAAAATTATTTTCTTTCTTTCTTTCTTTCTATTTAAGCATACGTCAAAATGATTGGTGACCTAAAAATAAAAAATTAACTTTCAAAATGGACACTCTGTAACATTACAATCTAGAATACTCTCAAAAAGTAATTAAAAAAACTACCAAAACCCTAAAAAGCGGCTTTATAACACTTTGTCTCAACACGTCGCACCTTCAGAACAATAGTGACCTAATTGAGAAAATTTAAATTTCGAGTTAGGTCTCTATGATAATAAATTTATGACTCAAAGTTTGAAAGCACAAATTTTGAATTAGGTCACTATTGTTCTAAAGGTGCGACGTATTGCTACAGTAATTGTTTTTAACTCAACCACCATTACTTTCATGTAAAATAACTAAAAATGCGATTATATGTCAAAATCAATAAAATTTTAAAGAGTAGATCAGAGCTAGGGAATTCTATTTAACTGGTTATTAGACGTCATTGTTTATAAATATTCGGTTAAAACCGGCTATAACCGGTTATTTGCATTCCCTAATCAGAGCCCTAGTAAATCTGATTATAAATCTTAAAACCTGAAACAAGTCCTTGACACTGTCCAAACTGCCAAACCGACTTAAAACCTCTTTAAGCACCTCATCCACTAAACCCCGCTAACCACTGGCTATAAAACCGCGTAATACCGATAAATCACACGAGTAAAAGTAACTTGTAACGGGAGTAATAACGTATGCCGCGCCATAATATTTCGCACCGCAATAACATTAACTTATAGCCACTACTAACACCCCATAGCTCATAAACTTAAGGCTGGCGACCATTGCCGGTAATACAGCTCGCTATAAAAAACACTACATAGCAAGTAAGCACACGCTAGGGACATTCTCATAAACGGTTATCTATTTGTAGACAAATTGAAATGACCGAAGACCGACTTTTTAAAAATAGATATTTAAAACTAACCATCGCTGTCGGTTTGAAAAATGAATGCGATACACATAAAGATCTATCGCTCTATTCTGTTTGGTCAGCGGTCGGCAACACGCGGCCCGCGGGCCTTATTTGCGGCCCGTGAATGTTTTGTTAAATAATTGTTTTTATATATATATATATATATATATATATATATATATATATATAATTGGGCTTCTAGGGTCAATTTCACAAGTGCGTGAAGGTGGCCACCTTTAGTTTATTTTGCCACCTTGTGGCCCTTGCCTGCTAAAAGGTTGCCGACCGCTGTATTAGGTAAAGCCAATGATATAATATAAAAAGAGGTAGATATGTCATACGCAGTACGATAGTGGCACCCTAAAACCAAGTCAATTGGTACACCTTTACTTAGTCTTGCGCCGTCAACGGAACCGTGAACTAGTCTGCAGAGCAACATACACTCGTTTCTGTTTCGCTCCCGGAAATTAGCATACCATCCTGCTTGCACTTGTCATTTATGAAATAGTGTGTAATTGCAAAATTTACTGATTAATTGTGTGCGTAAGCCGGGCCATTTTTACACGCGGAATACCATATAGGTAACATATCTACCTCTTTTTTATATTATATCTTTGGGTAAAGCCATATTGCTTTTGAGATGTTGCCTCTCTAGCTCTGACTAGATGAAATAATTTGAGTGCTGGATCTCGACTCTTTTCTCATTTAAGTTTATTATTATTAAGTTATAGTTGGCAAAAATATAGGCCAGTGTTAAATGCTGTCTAATAGGCTTCAGCCGTCAAATGTGTTGCCGTTTTTATTTGAACATCATTTAAAATATACTTCCTAGCCACTTAAAAACCATCCAGACAAATTAAACTTCTGCAAATAATCGTAATCTTCCAAATAAAGTGTGAGCTCCATTAAAGCGAGTGACGAGCGTTAATGGCTAGCCGCCCTTAAGTCAGCTGTAACCGGGATCCAACATCTAGCGGCGCTTGTAAAAACGCCGGGCGGGGCGCAATATGACGACAAGCTATTTTGACTAACTTGGACAAGGAGTTAAGAATGCATGCCACGTATATTTTTAGCAAGTTTACTGTAAATAATATGTAAAACGGTCATTTATTTCAAGTAATTATAATAGTTAAAAGTATTTTATTGATTTATTACAAAACAAATTGTGAATGCACAATGTAATGTGTCATCTTAATGTAATTATTTAAAATAGAAAAAATAAAAAATAAAATTAAGTGAAGTTTGCTATCTCAAGGATTCATCGATTTATTCCACCCTGTATATATTTCTATATTCTATATTTATGATAGCCGAGTACGTGATTCCACCTGTAATACAGCTGCCTAATAAGAGTCTCAACAAAAAGTTTCACTAAGCAGCTTCTCTAAGACTTAAATTTCATTACAATTATTATTTAACATGTATTATTTATGTTTAACTTATAATCTCAGACTTAAAATTCTAGATTTAAACACGAACTCATTTATGAAAAGTAAACCTAATCCAGATTATTAATTTAACTTAGTAAATCGAATTCAAAAACATTTTAACTAAAACCCCACTGTATAAGGCGCTTTGTTTAAATTTAATACATTTATTTTCATTTGAAAACTTATACCTGTAAAGTAATTCATGTAAAATTGAGTTTAGAACAATTACATTTTTACAGGAGAAGCGAAAATTTTGTGTTAGGACTTTCACGTTGTAAAAGAGAATAAGATTTGGAATAAAGTTTTTTTTTAAAGTGCTTTGTGTTTACTAACAACTATATAAAACAAACTCATATTATAATGGTATATCAAAATTTTTCGAAGGAGACTATGACCCGCCCTGAACCGAATCCTTGACTGACTCCTAAACACCGGTCGAAGTCAATAAATGTATGTACTTAGCATGTAACTCATTAGAGACAATTAGGCAACAGGAATTGATGCCTAAAGACTTAGCTTGTTTATACTCTCGTTTTAATAGTTATGGTAGTGCCACCTTAAATATGAAAGTCGTGAAAATATCAAGTATAGGTACCGGTAGTGTTGGGTATCTAACGGTAATTTTGGGTATTTCATCTACCGCATGAAACCTTCAGGTGGCCTACGTGCTTATTGGCCATCTGCATGACATTTGCCATTTAGTTACCCATTTTGGTGCCATCCTCAAATTAAAAATGAAACTGACTTCATAATAAGTCTCGAAACTGTAGGTATACAGGGTGTAACAAAAAAACCTGTACACAAGTCTTGAGGGCACAATACAAGAGGAAAAACAGTTGTATAAAGGTTCCTTATTAAATCCTCCATATTTTTTTTAGATATTTAAACTTTTTCCACTTGCATTGTGCTAGGGGTCAGTGGCCTTATTTTTTAAACGAGCGGGGTTTTTATTTATTTATTTATTTATTTATTTATAATTTGACATGCCAACAGCAAATAAACATTACAAATTGAAATAGGTACATATATAGACAACGAAAATTGAAGTTTATGCGCCAATAACAGGCACGCGCCAGCAATCATACAGTCTATTAGGGACTAACACTAAAAGCTAATAAAACGAATCTTGAATGGATACATTAAAATAAAATAAAAATAAAAATACATTCTTAGAATAATATGAAATATTAGTAAATGAATGGGTTAAAAAACATTTATCAAACACATTGAAGCAAAAATAACAAGCTGGAATTAAATTAAAATAAAAGAATCACGAGGTTAACAAGGAATCGAGCATTTTACGCCTTAGGACAGGTATGGAGTCATAAAAGATGTCAATAACAAAGTCATTAGCTAAGGCCTGATCGTTAATCGTCTGATCGTTTTTTTAATTACACTCTATATCAAATATTTCATATCCAAATAACATCGTAACTCTCCTCAGAAGGTTCTTCATTACACCTCGCGACGGTAATAGCAGGGCCGACACACACGAGCATAACCTCTTAATTTATAGAACCAAACTAATGAAATTCCTGAACAAGTTTATTGCTCGCGACAACCCTAACAATTTTCGGCTGCTTGTCTGAGACGCTCTAATCGTTTCTTTAATTATTTCCGAATTAATGTTTTGTCTTTGTCACGGTAATTTTGCAGGTTCTTTGGAATGAAATATCTCCGTTAACAAGCGAAGGTGAGTTTGGGTAATTTACACGGAATTTGTATTTTACGGGATTGGATTAAAATTGGTGTTCTTTATACAAAATTTTGACAATTTATTGATGGTACGGCACAGCTTGGTAATGTTTGTAAAACATTAATTTAACATCAACCTCTACAAAAGCTGACTACAAAAGTCGAATATTATAAATGTGTAATCGTGGTCTAGGCTGCTTAATTTTATTAATTAATCTATAATTTTAGGAATATACATGGATTTTTTATATCGCATTTCTCAACAAAATATGAAAATACCGTAAAAGAGATCACCAAAAGTGAAATTAAAATTAAAATCGGACAAGAAATACGGATGACACAAGCATTTTAACCTGCTAATTAGACAGAGAGATCCGATGTGCACCGGTGACGTCATTGTGCAGTTCGGCCATATAAACTCCGCGTAAAATTCTGTTTTGCTAGAAAGAGATAGGAACAAATCTTTGTTGGCTTATATCTTGGTTATTTTTATAGCTATTCAAAAAATGTTTTTTCTTACCTGTTTGTTACATGAATCGGTTTTTATTGAAGCTGTAAAAAAAACACATGCATATTCCCTATTAATCTGGATCTTTTTAAGTCACGAGTAAATATATATAGACTAGAAAAACGTTGTAAGTTATAATTTAGCTCGTCTATTGTACATCCAATCCAAAAAATAATAATTGTGTACTGTTTACTGAAGATTTTATACTTGATTGATTTCTTTACCGATTGAGGCCTTTACCCTGGAGAGGGGTTCTCATCATAGCAATAAATAAAAATAAAATATAGTCATAACAGTTAATACAAAATGATTCAGTAGTTATGATAATCAAATATTTAACTTATTATTATTGTTCAGATTTAGATGGTAACATTACAATGCAACTAATATTAGAATATCACAATAATAAATTTTATGCATGCTCTATAATTTGATATAAAATACTTAAATACTATGAAAAGAAATGTAAACAAGCTATATAATAGAAATTAAATTAATTCGAGATCTGCATGTAACCAAGAATAATATATAAATATACTCATACTTAAGAAATTAAAATCTGTACAAAAATTTGAGAAATTAATTAAAGGCTTTTTTATTTTATTTTTTATTATGATTTCTTTGGTCAATAATCTCTGTTTGGGCAATGTTTTATTCCAATTAAAATTACTAAAATATCAAACAAAAAAAAGAAGTAAACATCAAAATACATAGTTAACTAATTTTTGAGTTTCTTGCGGCTCTTCTTACCAGTGTAGTTTCTATTTTTTAAAGTGTTAGTAAAATCATGACATGTGAAAGAGCCCATGCGGCTTATTTGCAACAATAAATACCTCTTAAGTCATTTAATTTTACAGTTTATCACTATTCTCAAAACTTTTCATCATTAAAAAAAATATGTTTATATTTTTAATTAATGAAGCACCCTTCCTCAAGTCACTTAACACATCTAGCGCCCAACTTCCGGATTTATATACAAAACGAGCCCAATATGGAGTCAGTGGCACGGCATGTCTTAATTGGGAAACAAAGAAACATTTTCTTGCTGAGCATCTTCAAATCTAAGCTTTATTAAAATTTATCCTAACAATGATGTCTGCAAAATGCCGACTAATGCGAAAGGGTACGATGACAGGGAGGATCCGGCGCAAATTACAAGCGGAAAGCGGAAAATCATTTTATTAAGATTACGATTAATAACTTGCGTTAAATATTTTTACGAGCAAATATTTATGACTCTGATCGATTACGTAACTTAATTTATTTTTTACTTGAAAATTAAAGTGATAAAAATATTTTATTTTAATAACTACTCACTCTCCAGTAACTAAGATTGATTTTAAATTCACAATAATTAATAAGTGGCTATAAATATCTCATCAATACATATTCAAAACTAAGCTCTATGCTGGTTCTATGGAAACAATGCAATGAGAAACTTACTTATCTAGAGAAATACATACGTAGAAAACAGTCAAGACTCCAGAATAAATATTCGCGCTCATCATACATACATACCCTTTCCGGAATTTAAGTCAAGCATTACAAAGGTGAAATGAACTATAAAAAAAGCTTATCTCGATTTTTATCAGTAAGTATGATTTTTACATAGTTATTTAGAGGACCTCTAAATACACATAGATATATATAATTTATGGCGTTAAATAATATCGGAGCGGAGATTTTAAAGATTTAAGTATTCAGTTTTTAGTACAAAAGTACGCCCAAGTATGAATATTTAATTATCTCCGCTCCGATGCACTTAAAAGTATTACATTACATAACAAAATATGTATATTTTTAATAATTCTATCATAATTTACCACTTTTACGAATGGCCGCTCACCTTGAAAATGTATGAATTTTACAAATGACAACACTTTTACCCAAACCCCTTTATCACAATAAAAACAATACGAATAACTAAACAAATTAAAACAAGCAGTATTTAAAAACTTCCGTAATTTATGCTTTACGTTGTTGTTGAAAACCTCAATTTAGAAAGTAAATACAAAATATTTGATTATATTTTCCCTTCAATACGCCTACACCTATGTTTTGCACACTTAGATAATCGTCGAAAAGTTTAAAACAACCAGTAAATTTTGATGATGAATCATTGAAAGAATTAAAAGGATTGCGACCGTGCAGAGTTCCGGCCGTCGCATTAAAGGCGGATTGGAAATTAAAATTGTTACGTTACTTTCAATTTAAAATGTTGACGTCCCCTTTTAATAAAGTTTTTAAGTAAATGATGGCTTCATTTTTTGTTTTATCAGCTAAATTTGGATTTTTGTTTAATTTGATTGATTTGTTTTACTTTCTTAGAAATATTAAATTATGTTTAAAGAGATTACAGGAAAAAAATATCTTATTAATTATTAAATATAGGCGCAGACGGTCGTCTAGTTTTTTTCAAATAACAGTCGCTTTAAAAAAAAAGGCAATCATTTTATTTTAAAAAGTTACTTTATACGGAAGAAGTTCATTTTTAAGGTTTTTTATGAAACTAAGAATGAAAACAAAAACGTCGCTGTAATATAACCAAAAAAATAAACAGAAACAAAAAAAAACTTAGCATTCAAGTCTGAAGTATCAGAGATGTATTTAAATAAATATATTACATTATTAATTCACAAAAACCAGTAAAAACACCACCAAAAATATTTTAGCCATTCTAAACCTGACCTAGGTCACTCGGGAAACCCTTTTTAAATTACAAGTCCAGTTCATCGTCCTCAAGGGATAACCCCAGGACAGTGGCTGTAGAAATTAGTGTGCGACATTGAAAATTCAATGCCAAGGAACATTTGGAGGAATCAATTCTCTGGTCTAGACCCATTCAGTTCTGGGAGACAAATTGGAAACGGATCTAAATAATTTGTTTTAACTTTAAAACCGGTCGTCCATGCAAATGCAATGCAAAGAGAGCTCTGTTTTTTTACCGAAAGTAAAAAGAAATTATTCGTGTAGCTACACAATAAAAATAGAAAAGTAATTAAATATCTGGAGAGAATTTTAAGAGGTCCCAAACTAAGGTTTAAACTGGTATCATTAGGTGCTAGACATACTTACGGTAACCTACGGGGAGAGAAGATGGCCGATTGAAATATGTCCGGCTTTGTATTGCACTTTTGATTTATTAGTATAGTTTAATATAGTTTTTGACTTATTATATTTACTGATTTACTCTACCCACTTGACACTGGCGAAATCATAGCAAAATACCGCAGTAGACCACAATTATTAAAAAAGAAGAAGAAGACATATTTACATCGAGAAATAATAAACGTAGAAAATATTTAAGACTTTGGAACAAGTACTCATGCTGATCGGTATCACACAAATCTGTCAATAGATCCCGGGAATAAAACGTAAAAAAAACCTATATCAATTATAACAGCGCCACGAGACAACACAAAATAAGTTAATATCAGTGGACAGTCTCACACAAATTAACCTAGTCCCAAACTAAGCTCTTGACTTGTACTTTGGTTACTAGACCACAATAAATTTACTGATATAAATAAATAAATACATACTTAAATACATAGAAAACATCTAAGACATGGATACTCGCGCTCATCACACAAATATCTGTCGAGCCCGGAAGTTCTACTTTCGTAGGCAGGGTCACAACCTAACGCTAACGTGTCTTCTAAGTCAGGTTCAAAAATGACTCAAGCCTTGTTAATTATTTAAAGTCACTAGTTACGCTAGTGCCAAAACTTTAAATCCACCATAACGCAGTTAAATTCTTGATTCCTCATATAAAAACTCAGATAAAATTTAACCTCGAGACAAAACGGTTAATTTTAAAGACCCTTATTAAAACAAAATCGTCCCCGCGACAGCTGGTGATGGATGAAGCGGAAACATTACGGTTATTAATCTCAATCAGCACTAATCAATTCACTAACCAACTTACTAACTTTCCTCGTAATTACCAGTTTTTATATTACTTTATTCATTGGATTTTTGAAAAGCGTCCTTTAATTTGGAGTGTGATTGTCTGTTTTAAACTTATTCTTGAAAATTACTTAACTTCAATAAAAAACTACCTTCGCGGATTTGTAATGATTTATTTTATTTGAGGTACTTCTCTATCTTATATTTCACACCATTTTCAGTTATGTTTTTCAGGGCAATTATTAACAAAATGATCATGAACTCTATTCTATCATTTAAAAATATAAAATATAAGTAAGCTTTAATGCGGTTTGTCTTATCCTCAATTAGAAGATACTCGGTAATAAATATATTTTAATATAAAAAAATCATTTCAAAATAAACATTTAATGCATATACAAATTCTTCCCATATCGGGCAGTCTGTCATAATTATGGTAATAATTTTTCGTATTGGTAAAAAAACCGGTATATTTTTGCGGGAGTGCAGTAAAACTTTACAACATTACACTGCCTCTGAAGCTTCTAATTTACTTAAAACTCCTTATTATACAAAAAAATACGATTACGAAAATAATTAATCATGTGCCTAACTTTAAAATGACGTATTTCTACTTAAATATGTTTTAAAGAATTCGTAAGCTCGTAAACCGATTCCATTAACCTTTTACTCAAAAGCTCAGCCTTTTCTTATATAAATCTAACTGACACCTCCACTACTAAACTAAAGCAAAACCACCCAATACAATAAACAATATTTCCTTCACAATCCCTTTCGCTATTACCAAAAATAATAGAAAAAGGAATCTTAGTGCTAATAAAATTGGGGGGAGGCTAGTAACGGTCAGATGGAGGGACCGATAACAAACAATGGATACACAGATGAGCCAGTCATATCGTTTTCGGAGTACGTGCCTACTGGGGCAACCGTTTTGATACGCTGTGGTGCAAGTTACAAGAGATACGTTGCACAAAGTCCAAAGTCGTTTAAATTATGTGATGTTATTTGCAATAATTAGATTTTCTACTAACTTCTCCAAATATGTACAATAATGTTCTTTTCACTCATCAAACAGATTAATAGCTAAAACACTTTCGGGCACACATAGACTAACCGGTTTGTCTGCAGAGCCAAGCCAAGGCCTGTCAATCCAAAAACTGTAATGAGATTGTATGAAACCTATTATAATTACTAGGTACTACTACTATAGATAACCTCATAGTTTGTCACAACACGCCAATATCTGCCGGCGAACTTGTTAGTTATCCCTTAGGATTATAAGTTCAGCTATCAAAAAATAACTGAAATGATAGAAAACAAAACAAATATCATGTCAACAAATTATGAAGTTGTGTTTTCATAGAACGAAATTTGCATATAAAATACAACTTTCAGACCAGCGTCGCTATTGTCTAACGCACTCGCAACCGCAATCGGCTTCAAAATGGAGCAATTGTTTTCATTTTGTATGCAGAAAAGCCGTCGATTTTCAAAGCGATTTCATTGCGAGTGCTTTAGGCAATAGCCCCTCAGGTAAGCTCTATTAATTTAACCAGTTTTATCACCGTATGATATATCTGTAACAAACTGTTGTTTTCATGAATAGACTGAAAAACTTACAGTAATACCGTAAAAGTAAACTCATGAAAACACAAATTTTAATCATAAGCGCTTTATTATTAGCTACATTTTAATCGAAACACTTTATTTATCCTACATACTGAACTTAACTTTTATTCTACTGTAACAAAATGCTTTACGCTAATCGCTCGTCACTTGAGACTTAGAACTAGAAATAGGCGCGTAAAAAGCCCAAGCGCAATGCATGCCAATTCGTCGCCGGACGCACGGACAGCATGCTTGACTGTTTCTATACACGAAAAGATTCGCCCTAATGTATAGAAAATAGCTTCCAATTTATTTTTAAAAGTCACATCAACCTGTTTATGCCAGAACACCTATATTTTAAAAAGGGTCTTAAAAGCCTTTTTATGATTCCGAAGTCAAATTATGAACCGTTTCCTAGAATTTGAATACTAAGTAAAACTAACCCTATGTACTTTTGTTAAGTTCACAAGAGAAATTATACTCTTCAGTACCAATTTCACCAAACGATGTTAACCACTTAACAGACGACTGGAGCGTTAACAGCTGTCAGAATGTATGAACAAACAGTCGATTAACATTGATTAAATTTAACATCGTTTGGTAAAATTGGTACTTAACCAAAAAAAAATATTAGTCCTTGCGTGTAATATACAGTGCGATTCTTAAAAATAACTCGACATTGGTAAAATCCCTACAACTTAACTGAAGTAGTAGCCAATAATTTAAATTTCAATTTCAATAGAGAATATGCATGAATTAATTAAATCGCATTTCTTAACAAAATTTGAAAATACCGTAAAAGAGATCACTAAAAGTGAAATACGGATAATACAAGCAATTTTAAACTGCTAATTAAACAGCAATTAGACAGAGAGATCCGATATGCACTGTGACGTCATATAACAAGTCGTCACAAAACTCCATCTTTAATTCTGCTTTGCTAGAAAGAGATTGGAACAAATCTTTGTTGGTTTATATCTTGGGTATCTTTATAGCTATTCACAAAATGATTTTTCTCAACTGTTTGTTACATGAATCAGCTTTTATTGAAGCTATCAAAAAGCGTATAATTTACATGCGATTGTCTAAAAATAACTCGACATTGGCGAAATTCCTACACCTTAACCGATTCGTTGCGTCTTCCATTTTCGAAAACTTTTGGCTGTGGCGGCGAACAATTATGTCATGACACGCCAGGCGTGCCATACGCCATAGACATCGTGCTAATAAAACGTGATCGCGCGATCATCGCAAGTTCGCGCGACTGTTTGTATGTAAACGGTCATGTAAATAGTCGCGCGAACTTGCGATGATCGCGCAATCGCGTTCTATTAGGACGATGTTAAAGAATATGATGACACGCCTAGCGTGTCATCCGCCACACGTTAAAAACATTTGATAACACGCCTGGCGTGTCATCCGCACTGAATCGGTTAACTGAACTAAAAGCCATTAAATCAAATTTGAATTTGAATTTAGAGTATAACAAAACTAAATTAAATCCACCAATCATCAATAAACACCCCATTGCACTGCAATAAGACGTCGTTTTACATCTTATTACTTTGAATCCATTCCCGTGCTGCCCCTGCGCCGTGACCTGAGTGCGAAAGCAGGCGCGCTTTCAATTCTCACTCGTCCAGCCTAGCTTACTGTCCTAGACTATCAAATCAAACTGTCTTACTCGTTTTCTAGGCACACGAGCGAGATAACTTTAGCCAGGTTACTAAACGCTGCCAAAAATTGCGCGGCGTTTTTCTTTGCGTTTTAAGAATGGTTTATTTGATGCCCACGGTGTTTTTTGAACCAAGGTGTTTATTTTAGAGATTTTGCTTGAAATAAAAATGTTGTCAGTGAAAATAACCGGCTAATCGTAGATAGTTGTTTCGAATGGAATGTTCGCGATGTTGTTTTAATTAAATACACGTCAAGTGTTCAATAGCAGATGTTTGCAGCTCACGAGCGCTTTTAGAGCTCCGATAAATTAACACAATGTCGAAAGAAGAATACGATTTAGTATACTTTTAAAAGACGGTGATGGTGCCTCTAAAAAAATTAGTACCTAAGCTTTGGAATCGCGATCGCATTTTTTAAAATTGTCTATGTGTCTATATGTTAAAATAATATGGCCTATGTTATACCCACAATCAAGAACAATTTAACGACACCTCATATATTATAATTCATCATGCCGTTTAGAATACAGAGAAGGCCAAAGAATTAGACATAAATACAGTCGAAAATCATAACCAAACCCCGTTATCAGTGATGCAGATCCATTGAAACTTAGTTATAGGGTTTTTTATAATTCTTAATTAATGGCTTTCACTCCTGATAAGGTGTATTTCGCCAATGTCGAGTTATTTATAGACACTCCCATGGACTTATTAGAGCAATAAGTCCATGGATATCACACGCGAAGACAATTGTTCGGTAAAAGAGAATTTTCTCAAATGGACTAAACAGAAGCACATGGGGTTAGCTCCACGCGCTTCTGTCAAGTCACACATTACTTACTTATTTCATTGTCAATGTGACATGTGACATATAGGTATATAACTCGTTTTTGTTAGAACAATGTTTTTACGGCCTCGTGTGGTTGCCGAGTTAGAATAGTGCCACTCCATGTCTTCCCGTGGATGTCGTAAGAGACGACTAAGGGAATAAAGGCTTGTAGTACTGTTAGGCGATGGGCTTGCACCCTGTCACTAATACGCTGGTAAACATCTTAGCCTAATTGTGCAAATGGTGGTTATAGAATTATCAACAAGTTTTTAGAGATGTTTGTAATTCTGTAGCTCTGCTTACCCCACTCTGGGAACGAAGGCGTGAGATTATGTTTTATGTTTTTACGGGTAAAATAACAGATTTTTTTAAGACTGTGATCAAATTCATATATGCAATTTTCACATTGACATGTTTCTTTACCTAATTTATATGCTGTGATTATAATGTACTAACTTTACGAACCATTTCCGCGTTGCATTCGGGTTACTTCTAATTTAAACATCAGCTCTCTATTAAACTGGGAAAATTCAGCTTGATCATTGATGAAACTCATGATTTTATCTGAATAATAATATAGACATTATTCAATAATGACAAATAAATGACGCAACCCCCTATTATGGAGTTTAAAAAAATAATCTCTTTTAATTACTGGCCGAAACGAGGTTTAATTTTGTCAAATATATAAATTAAAAAAGGTGTATCAATATTGTGGTTATATGAAAATGAAAATGAAAATATACCTAGGCACTTGTTTAAAAAAAAGTGCAGTGCCAACCTTAGCGTTTTCAATGATTCTGCAACACTGATAACGGGGTATGATCATAACCCTCCCTCTTCGGACAGACTACCGTTTTTATTACCTATACATACATTTTGACTACAGCACAAGGAGCAAACTCTAGAAGGGACTGCAGTTCCTGCTAAGGTAAAATGTAGTATTTTATATAGAACTTCTGTAAGAATTGCAATCTTATTACTGGGTAATATGGTTGCAATTGCTACAGGGGTTTTGGGTGGGTAACTGCCTTTTATCGTAGCAGGCTGGTTTTCAGTTTGCCCCGTTTTGTGCTGAGTGTTTACCGAAAATTACTTTATCAATAGCAGTGTCAAAAAGTTGTTTTTTGGATGGACTAATTATTTCTGAAAACAAGAATGGATATTATAATTACATAGAAATATTTGTCCGATGTGACTTGATCAGTTTTGTATACATTTTTTACAACAGATTATATTTTTATTATTCATATATTCGAGCTAAATTATTCATTATAAAATAAAAAGTTTTAAGGCCGTCTTCATCAATTTCCATAGCTAGAACCAGATTTGTATAAAAAAAGCTTATTTTCACAGTCATATTTAAATAAAATTCACTCACCCATTATTAATATGATTTAGTGCTTATTCCAATACTTTCAAGCGACTTGTTTTAACGCATGAATAAAAAAGTTGCTCCTTTTATAGCTCCTTTATTCGATTTAGAACCAACATGTGCGTTAACAGTATTCTGTGACCGTGACCTTGTGACCGGGCGACGAATAATAAATGTGAAATATTGGAAAAATTGTAGAAACGTACTTCATTGATATTATTCACAGCTTGCTTGATGAGGCAATAAATAATATGACACGGTAAATAGAAACCTGGTGTGTTATTCTCTCAAAAAACGGCGGCCGGTCGAACGGACGAGCGAATAAAAGCGGCGAGTTTAAGTAGTCCCGTCCGACCGAACAAAACACATTTTATCGAGTGCATTGTCAATTAGGGAGCCTTATACATCGTGAAGTCATGCTGCCAAATGTAATACACGCGCTAAAATGTGTTTTGTTCGCTCTGTCGGGACTACTTAAACTCGCCGCTTGGACCTTCACTCGAGCGAACGATCACCTTTGCTTGTTGAGAGAATCACCACCCAGGTGGATTCAACGTTTGAAGATTGATCTGGGGGTTTATTATGACCTAGCTTTCCAGTTTCATGCCGTAAAATGAACTGCATAGCCATGTCAAAATAACCCCCCAGATGAATTAACTTGAATTGCTTAACTTGTTCTTCCATCCTCATAACGATCTCATCACCCAGTCATTCTAAGGTTAAGAGGGATTCATTCGCCTTTGTACATACCTTATGTTTATATGAGTGTTTACTTACATTCTTAATTAATTATGATGGTATTTCGGCTTTGTCACGGTAAGTCTATTCTGCGCCAGGCTTTGTAGTTTTTATCTCCTTCTAAGACACGGCATAAGGTGTCAATTATCGCTTTTCAGAGCATTAATGCTTATCGAAATAGCGAGCAGCAGAATAAAGACAAAAGAACAGTACTAAATTAATAAAGGAAGTACCAGTATTAAGACAGGTGTTTGGCTGTTTCGTTTATTAACCCGTTCAACGCCATGTTTTTTTTAATTTACATACAAAATTGATCCCTAATGTTTTAAACCTTAACATGTGGAGAGGCAAATGCAGGAAAAGGAAGATAAATAATAGCTTCTGCTTACTGTAATATATGATCGCGTAAAATCTGTAATTTTCTTCTCCTTGGCCATCCTACAAAAACAGAGTTTGTTTCGGGATAATGTATTTATTTAGGATATAAACTAATTTAATTCCAAATTTAATTATAATACCTACGTCCAGAAGTAAATAAAATAAAATATAATATAAAATGAAGTTTCTTTGGTTCAGGGGTGTGATTCTCTCAACAACGACGAACGGACGGACGAACGAGTGATTGTCCAAGCGGCGAGTTTAAGTAGTCCCGTTAGAGTCAAGAAAACACATTATAGCGCGTGTATTTTATTTGGCAGCATGACTTCTCGAACGTATAAGGCTGCCTAATTGACAATGCACGCGCTAAAATGTGCTTTGTTCGCTCGGACGGGACTACTTAAACTCGCCGTTTTGATTCGCTCGTTCGGCCGACCGACCGCCGTTTTTTGAGAGAATAATACCCCAGCAATAGGAATGCACATCACAGTAAAGTCAGATCTCCTATTAAGTATTTAAATTCTTGTATCAGGAGAACTCGCTCTTTCAAATACAATGGGCTTTACAAACTTCCTATAGTTAGAACATTTGCATTATAAATTTATAATTAAAACTAGAAAGACAGAGAGGACAGAAAAAGAATAACAATAATACTACTACCCTCTTGTTCACAAACAAAGAAGTAATTACAGCCTAAATATGTCAAACTCATACACACAAACTTTCACATTCATATGATTATGGTTATAGTAATTAAAATACATAAAGAAGACTTTGCAATATGTCAAATCAGGGGCTCTATTCTGCTCAGTAAAACCTACATTGCTTTTGACATGTTATCGTATTATCAACGTTACGTTAGGTACAATTTACTCGAATGGCGACCGTGTTAAAAACAATATACCATACCTAGAAGAATAGAGGCCCAGGGGGGTACCATGAGTACCACAGAATAAGAACATATAGCATAGAAACCGGGCTATAAGACGTACTTTGCGTCAGGTATCTTTCTCTACTTTTTAGATTGCGTATTACATGAGAAAAAATGAAACAAAAAGTAGGCTGTTTTTTCTTCTTTTACTGTCATTGTCACAAGGTTTTACACAGGGGAAAGAACAGCTATAGATTCATCTCTTTCCAACTCACTATGAAAACCATAAGTAAAAAGAAGTGAACCATAATGTTTTTTTTTTTGCCTTAATCAATGGCTTTCACTCCTTGTGTTTCACAAGGTGTATTTCGCCAGTATCGAGTTTTAGACAATCACCATGGACTTATTAGAGAAACAAGTCCATGGATATCACACGCGACGACAATTGTTCGGTTAAAGAGATTTACTCTGGTGGACTAAACAGAAGCACATGGGGTTAGCTCCATGCGCTTCTCTCAAGTCCTCGCTAGTATTTAGTATGTATTTTCTGCTTATTTAGTACGGTTTCCATGCCTTTAGTCTTTCTTCTGTCATGAATACCATGACATACTACTCGTAAAGAAAGGGTCAGAGCTGTATAACTGCTATCTGTCCCTTTCCCTCAACCTAAACTTAACTGCATTAGTATGTCATGGTAAACCCCAGATCGTATTTAACTTGCTTTTTCAGTTAGCTCTAGAAGCTATAGATAATAGTGTATAACCATAGTTGTACAATCACCACACGGGATTGTTGAGCTACTTGCCACAGTTCGTATTTTGGCCGTGTAATGCAAACCTAGTTTAGTCGGTTATACTCGTGTATCCAATATGTATCACTCGGCTAAATAACGAAGAGTAGCAAGTGGCTTAACATTCCCGTGTTGTGACTGTAGGTACGTAAAGTCACTGATATGAATATTATTAACTGTAAACTAAAGAAAAAACTTAACTCCAGATAGCTCAACGTGTATTTTGTAAATATTATCAAAATAATTTGTCAATAAACAACATTTACTTGAAAAACTGACCCGCTTTTACATCTGTCATTTTGACATATCTCAGTTCAAGACTCCCGCAAATATATTCGATTGTACCAAATGTAAATTCGCATTTATCGGCCGACCCGCTCGATTCTCGGTTCGGGTAAATTGTCATCGAAAATTCGAGAATATATTTCCAAGGAACGTGTGTTCAATCGGAATATTTTTATAAATTTTGATGCCTAACAGCCGTGATGCAAACATGAATTTCTAGATATAAAATTGCAGAATCATTCTGTAACTCAATATTATGAAATGTTGAGTGCAAACCACCGAAAAATATATTTTAGTGTGGCATTGAGCTTAATACTACTAGAATACTATTATGTTGAGTATTAAATACTTTAATATTTTTCTAAAATTATATTTAACTAGCTTTGCCCACGGCTCGCTCCGCATACAAGTCGTTTTTCGCTGCTCCCTCGGGAACTGTCCAATTTTCAGGGATCAAAACTATCCCATGTCTTATTCAAAGACCTAACCTATATGCGTGCCAAGTTTCATCTCGATCCGTTTAGTGGTTGAAGCGTGATTAGGTAACAAACATCCATAGTTTCTCATTCATAATATCAGTGAGATTTCGTTTGGAGTGAAATTGAAGTTCAAGCTGAATAGGCTATTTGACAACATTGAAAATATACTACAAATTGTGGTCATCCTATCAGATAATAGCGTAAAACAACATATTTCACTTTATTTTAATCTAAACTATGCATATTTTTTTTTACATTACACGAAAAAAATGGTAATATTTTTTGAAATTTTATCTGTGGCAGAAACGCTATGTGATTGGTTTGCAGCTGTGGTTACTTGCTGGTGACGTCACACGCAAGTAACTACAGATCATAAGGGCATATCTCTTCAAATGATTGTTTATTTACTTGCGTGTGACGTCACACTTGTCATATGGCCAGCGCCATGACAGAAACAGCGTTTTTAGCGCGGTTTTGAAAATTTAAACTTTAACTTTGATTTTTAGTGAGAATACAGTAAAATCTCAAGGAAATATCAATGTAGTGTACTTGTTATTTAATAAAGAATTATTTAAAAAGGTTTTCTAAAATTAGTCAAATAGCCTATTTAATATCAAGTTCAATCGCGTAATAAATTTTGTTGAGCATACTTGGAACCTTATTATTGTGACTGACATTGTCTTTGTCATGCTTGTCGTTGGATAGTAGGTTTGACGTTTATTATGACTAGAGATCGGAATAGGCAGAGCTTATTTGCCTAAACTTGACGCATATTCATTTATACGTGAGTGAGATGGTAATACATTATTGAATGAATATGCATCAAGTTTAGGCAAATTAGCTCTACCTATTCCGATCTCTGATTATGACAAGGCAACATCAATATTTTCGATGGGGTGCGTTGAAACCATTATATAACATCTTCGTTTTGCTAAAAGTGCATACACGGGCAATTTACAGGTACCTAATTGGGTTATCCCATAATTTTGTAATGTATAGTGATTCAAAAACCATTTCGAGAAAAAGGGTTGTTCTACAACCATTCCCTGTTATCAGATTATTTTACAAAATTAGTATTAAATAGTTATTTCTAATTTATCATTTGACATTATTTGACCTGTAATGTAGTGACGTCACGATCTTCATTGGTAAGTTGTGTCTAATCTGTGATCAACCATAGTACTGCATATAATATGAGTCCGAAATGCAGTAATATATAAATAATGTATATCGAATTATGTCCTATTTATTTCTTTTTACTTTAACGCTTATTAAAATTAAGACAGACTTAGCCTTAGCCTAGCCGAGACTTAGCCTCGTGTGGTTGCCGAGTTAGAATAGTGCCACTCCATGTCTTCCCGTGGATGTCGTAAGAGACGACTAAGGGAATAAAGGCTTGTAGTACTGTTAGGCGATGGGCTTGCGACGTGTCACTAATACACTGGTAAACATCTTAGCCTAATTGTGCAAATTGTGGTTATAGAATTATCAACAAGTTTTTAGAGATGTTTGTAATTCTGTAGCTCTGCCTACCCCACTCTGGGAACGAAGGCGTGAGATTATGTATGTATGTAAAATTAAGACAATTTTTAACTGTATATAAACATGACAATGTAAGATCTTTCAAAAAATTGAATGATTCAAATACAAGTCCGTTTTGGAACCTCCGCCCGTAGACTAGTCTGTGGGTGAAATTGTCAAACTCAACAAACGGCCGAGCGAAATTATATGACTTGACATTGACATTTTACGTGATCTGACAGAAACGCGTACTCTCAAACAAATTCAATAGTTTTAAAGCATGTCTCAAACAAACTAACTTGTAGTGACGTAATAAAGCCATTTTCTATAAAAATTAAAATAAATTAATATATTGATTTAAATGCAAAAACCGTGACATTAGTGTCTTCAATTAGTCTATTTTATCGAAAATAAAAATAAAAACTAGGGCTAATTTTTGTTGGGATAACCCAATTGAGAATGAACGCCCTAAAATGTGTTTTGTACGTTCTTAAAAGACGATTTTTTTTTTGGAAGGCCTTTTTATAGGTATTTCCTAGTCTTCTTTAGGGTCATTGTCATTCTAAACGAGAAAAAAAGAAACGAAGCGATACTGTCTTTTACACGTGACACTATACTTGTATTAAATTATGTACCTAAGTATCCGGAGCTACGTATTCTTTTAAAATTGAAGTTCGAAGTTACGTTAGATCTTTATCCTATTGTTTATTTCGTTCTAAATTATTATGAAGTTTTGAATTTAGCGTTTCCAGCGCCTCTAGTCAGCCGCCATTACTGTCAAGAAAATAAGAGCTATCAAAACGTTGACAATTCGATAACAGATCAAATACGATATTGTTTTTACCGTGTTGAATAGAGCCGCTGGTAACCGCCCAATTGAGATTGTATATTTGACATGTTTACACATTATACAAGCGAAAAACTGAGTATTCTAAGCAATTGTACTAGTTTTGCTTAAATTTGTACAAACCGGTACTATGCTATCGATCTTCGCCGAATTTAGAGTGATTTATAGCTGACATCAAGTGCATTGCCGGTTGAGTTGACACGGACAGCTGACGGCTGCCTGGCGAGTGAGCTATGGATGCTCAGTAATGTTAATACACGGAATGCAGTTAAACGTTTGTTGTTGCTACGTACGTTGATATGATTTTATAATGCGAGAGGCCTATTAATATTATCTTATCAATGTTAATAAAAAACCCGGAGAAATGCTCGAACCCAAAAAGAAACTTCATTCCATATATGTATAGACAGAAATGAACTTGAACGTAGTTATTACGTCTTTATAATCACTATAATTATTAAAACACTGTTTTTATAGTGTATAAAAAAAATGGGGGACAATCTCACAAATACTGCCCTTCTAAATAAAAAGGGCTTAGACGAAATTTGATACTCAAAGCAAATTTAACCCTCTATCTTAAGAAATAAGGTCACTAATAAATACGCTGTTCTATGAGACATACGCCTTTTTTCTAACGAGAGCAGAATTTGTCCTAGTCCCAAACTAAGCTCTAGGCTTGTACTATAGGTACTAGGCATCGATAAACATATCTATAAAGAGAAATATACTTGTATACATTAAAAACACCTAAGAATAAAAAAAAACTCGCGCTCATCACACAAATATTTGCTCTCACCGGGAATGGAACCAGGGGTCGTTAGCTTCGTAGGCAGGGTCACTACTAACTAGGCTAACTGCATCGTCAAAAGGACATTTTTTTTTAATTATGTTTAGTAGCTTCCAGTGGAAAAAACTAAAAACGAGTTCTACGTGGACGCAGTGGCAGTCAAATCCGTCAGAAACCAGAAAACAGGGATTTAAAAGCTTTTTAGAAACCTAAGGTTTACATAAGGTCTGTTCATCCTTAGTTGTCTTATATAGTAAACAACTTTCTAACCTCAAAATGAACCTTTTTTGGCTAAAACAGCTCTTTTGTTGTAAATAAAGTAAACTGAATAAACATTTTGGACATCATTTGGGTAATGTATTGTCTGTGATTGCTTTATTTTGTTTAAAATAGCGGTTTTAGCCTAAAATGGTTCATTTTGAGGTTAGAAAATTGTTTACTATATAAGACAAGTAAGAATGAACAGACCTTAGTTACAAAGCTAAAATAATATCAAATAATAGGCCCAAGATTATCTGAACGGATGCGAAATTTAAACAGCATTCTTTAACAATACCTAATTCCATCGATCCATAATCATAGTGATTATAGATATTACGACCATAAGCATAATCATTTTGGACAGATTATTGGGTAACCATAATAACGGGTTGAGTTTTAAAGCAAGTTTTTTAGCTTCAAGGCATGATTGGGGTCTAAAGTTTAATGTTTAAAATGTTATATTTTATGTTAATTTGTAACGAGTAACGAGATAAAAGGTGCAATAGAACACTTTAAAAATTAATACAAGTTCGATGCCAACGGCGTTTTTTAACTACTCAGTTAATAAATTGCTTTTTTTGTTAGACGTTCAGACGACACGCTGGCCTAGTTGGTAGTGACCCTGCCTACGAAGCTAGCGGTCCTGGGTTCGATTCCCGGTATGGGCAAACATTTATGGTAGTTGATCCTGAGTCATGGATGTTTTCTATGTATTAATGTATTTATTAAGCCTAGAGCTTAGTTTGGGGCTAAGTCAATTTGCGTGAAATTGTCCCCTGATATTCATTTATTTACAACTTAAGCGATGCATTTTCAGTCTTAGGATTGCGGGCTTGAGACTGTAGTCTTGAGAATGCAAACGTCTGTTGGGTCTCAGATCTCTCTGACCTCACTATCAGGTGGTCTGTGTGTTTGTTTGCCTTCTCCTCGAAAATAACTCTCTATTTGTTACACTTTCACTGCAAGAACGCTGAACCTATTTCTATGAAATTTGGTATTGAAGATAGCTTGAGTTTTAGACATACTAGAATACTATTAAAGCTATAAATGAGCAAATTGAGGCCTTAATTGAGACAACATTAACTTTCTTCCATAGTGTAACGAAAATTTGGCACACAATCATTATACCCATGGAAAAAAATAAGGTCTCTTTATTAAGTCCTTCAACTACGTCCAATATTTTTGAAATCCACCCAATTAGTTTCACATATTTTTCAACAAATCTATATCAAGAGTAAGCCAATGTCCCCAAAGCAATCTGACACGTCATCGGTCGCAATTAACAAATGTTATAGTGTGTTAATTTGCCGACATGTTCAGACGTGACACCTTAACATGTTTACATGTAGAGTTAGGTTATTTTTAGGAGTCTGGTTCAGAGTTATCTGAGTATAAGTTTATTTAATGTTTTTTAGTTTCAGAATTTATGAGTTTTAACTACTCAGTTATGGGCCGTTTATTAATTTGTTTACCATATTTTTAAAGATACAGAATTATGATTATATACATACCTTCACGCCCGTATCCCAATGGGGTAGGCAAAGACTACGGAACCCCAGGTGCATTAGTCTAAACATACAACTTTCGCTTCCTCTACAAATACAAATACCTACAATATAATAAATAAGTATACATGGTGTCCTAAAACTCAAAGTTAACCCGCTTAGGGCTGATAGAGCAGCTAAAAAGCTATCGATTTAACCCCTATGTATGTTCAGCGATTTTTGCTAGTTTCGGAGATATTGATCATTTTAGTCTGAATTTTCAGGAAAAATCATTAATAACATGTTTTATTTTATAAGATTTTCAGTGGTATCTTACATTATTAGAATCATTACGAATCAGCGTAGTTTTAAAACCTATTTGCTCGTTTTTTTAATCAACTTTTACATAATAACATAAAGTTTATTTCTCCATACTTAGGTATCCCAGTGTTTGTTTTTTACTATGAATGGAAAAAACAACTTTATGCGATGACTAAGACAGTTAATAAAAAAATAATAGGCAAATTACGTTAAAAAACTTCGCTGTCTCGTAATTATTCTAATTATGTAAGATACCACTGCAAAACTTTAAAAATAAAACAAATAACGAAGGATTTTTTGTGACATGGGCATAAGGAAATATTACAAAAATTCAGATTAAAATGATCAATATCTCTGAAACTACGGTAGGTACGTAACTCTTCGTGTGCAAGTGAGAGTCTCACTTAGCCGGTTCTTTTAAATGTATTTAAGTGTGTATTTTTCTACTATAGTTTTGCTTAGAGATTACCCATTTAACTACTTATTTACGCTGCAAACGCACTGAGAGTGCATGGCTTTCATTATTTTCGATTATTCGGGCACCTTCACTAAAATCACAAAAGTCCACAATAAACCTTGCCAGTTACCATATAAGTGATGAAAATATGACTAAAATTAATACAAGAGCGACTGAATACTGGATTATACAGCCACAATTCGTAACACAACAGTTGTGCTCTATTCGCCCGGGGGTGGAACAACGAAGTTGGTGCGCTTCGCCCTCGTTTATTTGCTCTATAAATAAAATGCAAGTTTTTGGATGTGCTTGTAATGTAAATGGTATATTTTAAATTAAATAGGTATCTTAAAATCAGGAAATGGTTCTTGCATAAATTGATTGAGTCGAAAACTTAGCTTGTGTTATGGGTAGGATATACATACATAATTATAATAAATTTCAGATTTTTTGCACGGATATATGTATGAATTATGCCAGACTATTAGATGTTTTCTATTTACTTAGGTATTTTATTATGTAAGTATTATTTCTTAATATAGTTGTGAAGCATTATGACCGTTATTTTACCATTTTCGTTTAAATTCAATTATTGACTTTTTTTTGCAATAGTGTAACTAATGTGACAATGTATAAATCTTAGGTATACTTATAAAGAATTATGAATTATGTGTAGTATTGTCTAGTACAAGCCTAGAGCTTAATTTAGGTTAGCTTATCTAGGACAATTAAAGTAAGATTGTCCCTGATATTTATTTATGTTTTTTAAACTTAGGCCTATACTAAAAGTACTAACCAATAAAATGCAATAATATCAGTAAATTTTTAAGTTAATTCAAAAATTATGAATGAAATTTTCAAACGAGCTAGGGGTTTGCCTTATCTTAAATCGTTTTTTTAATGGCTAGGGTTGTCCCTTTGTGGGTAGCCAACAATAGTATTGTGGCAGGATATTAACAGGCGCGTGTCTTGACGGACGGACGGACGTGAGAATTTATTGTTAAACACCGTTCGGTAAGCTGGAGTGCGGTATAAAACATCAAGCATAGTTAATTTTTAGTTGTTAATGCATAAGGTAGGCATTTATTTCATATTGAAAATTACATTATTCTATGTCACATAATCATAATGAATTCACAATAAGATCGTCAAAATTTAAAAAAATAAAAATAAAAATAATAATGAAATAAAATGAACAAACGCAGTCAAAATATAAAAATAAGAATGAAATTAAACAAAATAAAAATATAGCTACAGATACAGTCACAAATGTCAAAAAATATATTGAATAAAAATTACAAATCATCAATCACATAAGGGATTTGACAAGGCTTTAGAATAGGTAGGTAGTCATTTACAAGAAAAGATTGTTCCGTTTTGCCTATTGGTTGACTGGTAAAAAAAGCCCTAAGGCATTAATTCGGCTATTTATACCTATTTTGTGTATCGTACAATAACACTTAAATTAATATATATTTAAAAAAACTATTAATAGCTACCGCTGAAATCACAGCAAATAATTTTTAAACAACTTCAAAAGAAGTAGGAGCTAGTTTATTCAAACCATGTAGACTTGAATGTATAGTTTATGGTTATTTAGATATAGAATATTGATTTATTTACTTTTTGTGCATAATATCTTTTAATTTTGCCTATATGTACAGTTTCCTCAATCATTGTATGGTTTACTGGATGAGATCGATTTAGAGAGATTGTAATTGATTTTATGTGCAATAAAGAGTTAAAATAGATATATATACACACATACTTGTGATATTTATTCGATATTTGGGATTTTTGGCAAAGTAAGATGTTTTTAAATGCTTTGAGAATCAAAATGCTAAAGTTTGACTGAGCAATCAGTTTGGTTTAATACAATCAATTAAGTTGTAAGTTCTAAATTAAATACTGGGTTTAAAAAGATTTGAAAACGACTTTATTATCGTCTCACCTTATTTTAGGCAATAAATTATACCTAAAAGATTGTCGCCTTAATAAATAAATCATAACAAGGATGTAGAAAAAATATTCTGTTTTTAATCTGGAAGATAATTTAAAACATAACAGCCTGTCTTATCCATCACGGATAGCCATAAGTTTTTTAATCTATTTTTAACCCGTTAGCGGCGCTGAGCGATCTCAGAACAGATTGCGTTTTTTCAAGTAAAGGGTTATTTTATTCATTTATAATAAGCCGTTTTAAGATTTTAATAAGTGTTCTAAAATAGTAATAAATAGGTTCTCAGGATCAAATTTTTATTACGTTGAAAGGTCACTAAATTTTTTCATGTTTTTTTATGTTTTTTGTATAAAAAACACAAAAGCTTTATGTCTTAATAATAATGTTAGATAAGTATACTTAGATCATGTAAATAAATGATAAGATTTTGCTATTTTTACACTTCAAACTAAGAAAATATTTGGTCACTTCGTTTATTTTGATAGTGTTAATACACTTTGCTTTATTAATTTTGAAATTAGTATTTCCGTCTTGGTCACGTAAACATGACTAAATATTAATTATAGGACCAACAGGAATTACCTTGTTGATTTAGGGGACATTATTAGATTTGATAAAGTCTATTTACATAGAAATAGATTTATTTTAAATTATTTAAGTGGTTCGTCAGAAAACTACAGACCTTATCAAAATTCAGAGGAACCTTTTTCCCATACTATAAATGTTAAACATCTTACCAGCCGTTTTTATCTCCAAATCTAACATTATACCTATACCTCTTTATTCATTTCCCAACAAAATACAAAAATACAAATTTCATCCACAACACAGGTTTTTTCGTCAGGTACACAAATAAAGCACTACACTACACGGTTAAAAATCTGCTACAAGTCTCGACACACATACACCCACACACACCCTAATTCTCTCCACGAGTGACATCAAAAGTGCCGAAAACCCTTGCAACATTGGCCCGCTGTATAGCCATTGAAATCTGTACACCTTAAATCCTTATATAACTAAGAACACCCTTTAACCGAAAAATATTATTCCAAAAAATAAGTCTACAGATTTATTTATTCTTCTTTTGATCTCATTCAGTCTATTTTTCGTTACTACTCGGTTGTCACGCTAAATCACGCCTCTCATAACAGTCTAACACGACACACGAGCTGTGCAGTGTTAAATTATAACTAGGAGTGGATTTACGAGCAGCGGCAGGGTTAACTGACGCTTTTAAAACTAATAATTAATAATAAAAATATTTGACAAATTGTGTCATGGTAAAATATTATGACTATTAATTAGCTAAAATGTCGTCGTATCTGTCCGTATAAATCTCATAATTTTCTGTATTTTGATCCTAAAGTTTGATTATGTCAATACAAATTCCAATGAAAATTGTGTGACAAAGTTTTATATTGTTTAGGGAATAAGGAAATAAAATTCTGCAGCGGATCAAAGCTAAAAAAACTAGTGAAAGCGTCACTACAAGACATCATAAAGTACTATCATGTATTAACGGTGAAAAAAAAAACCCAGCAGGTACATATCGGATAACGTTCCGGGATTGAACCCTAGACCCTCTGCACAATGGGGACTCAAAATACGCGAGCCGCCCACGCAACACTAAAACAATGAATTATTCAACAGTATTCATTATTTAGGGTACCGTTGGCAAATAAATTGATTTCAATAACTAGTAAGTCCAATATGTGACTTTAAACTTTGGTAATTTTGAATTGTACTAAAGACTGTTATTAGGAAATAATTCAGTTCAATTGTGAAACTTTAAAATCTAAGACAAAAATCAAAATTATGTTTGAAGAGTAATTATCGTTAGCGGGTGTTATTGGCCTGATTTAACGCGAATGTATTAAATTTAAGTATCAAAATAGCTTAAATATACGTACACACATTGCATATAATAATTAATATTTTTGCTTGTCTGCTAAGTCTATTTTTATAAATATTTTAATAGTGACTTAAATGTTTTTGTTGTGAAAGTAGGATAAACAAATAACACGCCATACAATTGCCTTGTTTGTGGATTATTCGTATTATTTAATGTTTAATGTTTCATTAATTAGTTCCTTTCTCACAACCAAAAAATCACAAACTAACCGAAACACCTAAGATTTTATAACATAAGCATAGTTAAAATATTATAATGTATTAGTACCTGGAAAACCGAGTGTCGCTCGGGTTGAAAACGATTTTTTCCGAAGACGACCACTTTTCGCCCCCGTACCCATGTTGCAAATTTCATCTTAGAGCCGTTTTCGAATATATTAATACAAATATTGCTCATTTAATATTATAAGGTTTACAGAACCCTCTCCGTCAAGACCCACTCCATCTTTTCCCCCAATCAAATAACATCCAACGCTCCATTGTCCATCTGGCAAAAAGTTAACACTTCCAATTTCGGAGACCATTCTTTTAGTTTTTACTTCTCACAGAAAATACAAAGACGGGTCTCAAAACTCCTTTTGGAGAAGTTAAAATGGTGACATTCTTGAGATAAATCTTGGTAGAAAACCTTCACGTAGCATTATTAAATTATTTGCGATATGTGAATATTCGAGAGTTTCTTCAAAGATTTCGCCTTTAAATTGTGATTTAAATTTAATCTAAAACGTGATCTCGCATTTTACGCTCAAATTTAGTTTTTTTAACATTATTAAACTTTACTTTCGGTCGGTCGTGGGTCGTTAATTCATACTGTGAGATATTAAAAAGGGTTTTTACGCTTGTGATATATCTAAAAATACTTATAAGAGCATGCTCATGAACTCGAATAAGTCGAAGATATTTTAAATATCTTACAAAGGCCTTAAGGCCTCGTGTGGTTGCCGAGTTAGAATAGTGCCACTCCATGTCTTCCCGTGGATGTCGTAAGAGACGACTAAGGGAATAAAGGCTTGTAGTACTGTTAGGCGATGGGCTTGCAACCTGTCACTAATACGCTGGTAAACATCTTAGCCTAATTGTGCAAATTGTGGTTATAGAATTATCAACAAGTTTTTAGAGATGTTGTAATTCTGTAGCTCTGCCTACCCCACTCTGGGAACGAAGGCGTGAGAGATTATGTTATTATGTATGTACAAAGGCCTTTACCTTTACACCTATTGATATTGCATTGTCAATTTGATTATAGCTCTTATTTACTTCACAGTAATGCTGACCAAGTTAAAAACAGTAGAAAAAAAGTAGAATAAGGCCCCGAGCCATAGGGACAGCTGGTTTTCGGATTTATATATCTCTCTCATTCATTATGCGAGTTTTACCGAATTTACCCGAACCCAATAGGTAGTTTACCTGACGGTTGCGTAATGCCAATTACGCCGAGTCGCGTACAATACTTTATCTACACAAATCTTATAAGTACTCTAAGGGCCGTATTAATAAACTAATCTCAACTCTAATGCTCGTCTCGAGATGCGTCAAAAATGTCAGTGTTCTATGGTCAGTGTTGTTTGGTTTTGGTTTACTTTGACGTATCTTGAGACGGGCGTCTCGGCCAAGATGTGTTTATTAATACGGCCCTAAGATGGGTTCAGAAGCCGAAAGGCAAATGAACAGCATTACCTGTGGTAGTTAGGTGACAGAGATGACAGCTGTAAAGTAATTTCATTAGGTCATCGAATATTGTAAGGTCAAATCAAAATTTGGAACATCTTCCAAAATTAACAGCTGTCATCTTTATCACCTACTACCACAGGTAATGCTGGTCATTACCTACGGGTTTTGAACGCATAATAGAGGACTTATGATGTGTAGAGAAAATACTTTATTACACCACTTGCATGCTATAATCAAATAATGTGGTTTTGGTATTTATGCTTGAATTTCTTGTATGATGTATACATTCATCATGTTATCAACCCCTGACGCAAAAAGTAGGTAATTACAAGTTTACCGTGTGATCTGTATGGCTGTGAATCTGTATATCTGTGTGTATGTCTTTGTCATCGTTATTCCTAAAAGGATGTACTAATTCGGACGGAACTAAAATAATATAATATATAGTTTTATCTGCGTAGTTGTTAACTAGGTTTTTGAAAATCAGTTATGCCGTAAGAGATATTAGCTCAGAAAGAAGGGCTTGCCATTCCACCTTCGTTTTTTTTAAATTTGATATAAAAATTTATTGATTATATTTAAATTGATCAAATAAATATTTAACAAGGGACGATCTCACACAAATTAACCTAGTCCCAAACTAAGCTAATACTTATATAGAGAAATAAACACTTAAATCCGTAGAAAACATCCAATACTCAGAAATAAATACACACAAATATCTGCCCTAACCGGGATTTGAACCCAGGACCGCTAGCTTCGTAGGCTGGGTCACTACCAACTAGGCTAGCACGTCATCAAATTTCTATTATAAAAATGTAACGCAACTAATTACAAATTAATGCTCTTAAATATCTCCAATGAAGGCCCTAGCCCGAGCTTGAAATATGGCGGGCGGACACGGCAATTAGTGGAGTCAACGCGGCGATTTGTTACCTGTGGAACTAGCGATTTAACAGAGAGGGCGATTCCGGAGATCGAGTTTTAATTTGGGGTATTACGACGGTGACTTGCGTTTAAATGACAAGCGAAGAGAACCTATTTGAACGAATGAATGAATGAATATTATATTTATGAAAATTTGGTACACGTTGAAGAGCGGGCGCTTAACGATAATAGGTTTTTAGAGTAAGCGCCATTTTGTCGAATGTTTTTGGTTTTTAAAGCACTGTATAGTTAATTAAAATGTCTAAATACTCAAAAAATAAGGATTATTTTATGTAAATGTATTTTTTATGTTTAAATTACATTTAATGGTAACTTGGTAACTTATGCTCTGAAGAAAGAAAGAAATAAGATCATGTATTTAGTGCGTATACAATTACAAGCATAGTACAAATAACTTTAACAATATGTGGCGTCATCTATGAAAAGGGAAGTTACGACCTTATTGTCGATGGCGCTTACGCCGCACTGCATCACGCGACGTTGTATTTATATCGGTGCATCTTTAATAATGGCGGAAGCGCCATCGACAATAAGGTCGTAAACTAACGAGACAGTGCGCGACGTCTCTTTACTTGTATATTAAATATTTGTGTTTTGTTCTATTCTTTTACCTTTTAGTTTTTTTGTCAAACAGTTTGATTAAGTTTGTTGTGTTGCAGTGTGTTTATTTCAAATAAATGTGGAGAGTTTGAGTTTGAAATGGAAATTAGCGTTGCGATCTTACGGTAAAGGATAAAAAAGCATTGCTAGGTAACGTGGAGATTTACGTTCACTGAATAAAATACTATGTAAAAAAGATCACTATACAAAAGGCCCTACAATGTAAATTATTGCGTGAATGAGACAAATATTTCATACAAATAAAGCAAACATTAAAACTCAGTGATCTGCAGTCTTATTACACCCTTTTTTTAAACTCGACGCTTAACGCCTTAAAACGGTTTAAGTATTTTGCACCGCAAGAAACTATTTCAAAGCAATGCAAAAATTCACAACTAAAAGACAACAAATATTAAAAGCAAGGCGTCGCACGTTTCTCTCAGGTACCGTTCCTTGCCCAGTTCACAGATTTGTATACAAAAATGTACCAGACTTTAAATTCTTGGCACAGAATACGTAACCGACAAAAGTCCAATTTTGCTTCTCATTGTGTATTCGTTTTGGACTTGAATCATATTTTAGTCGCTTGCGGTCGGGAGCTGGCTTTCGTTTTGAATGTTAATTTTTTTTTATAGTGACAGTGTGTTTACCTAAATTACAGGGTTATTAGTAGTTTAAGAAGGTTTTTTTTTTAAGAAAATAATCGAGTGTTTTTATCAAGAGTCTGATTTTAAATTAAAATAGTAAATAAAAATGAAGTCTAGGACGTACCCGTATGACCAGTTACACAGTGCTGATTTAAGATTTCGGGCTGACATTGCCATATGAATCTTCACGATCTACACTAAAAATATTATAAAGAGGATTTTTTGTACTTTTGTATGTTTGTAATGAATAAACGCTACCATTAGAATGCTACATTATCCCTGAGTAACATAGGCTATGCCTTATTTTTCTACGCGTACGAAGTCGCAGGCAACAGCTAGTTGCTTATATAAGGTGAATTTTAATATATATTTAGCAAACCTTTTTTTATATATTCGTATTTTATACGTAGATAATTTATTTAATTTGTAGTACTTTATCTTGACAATAAAACGAATCAAAATTTCGAATAGAATTTCGGGTCGCCCTTTGCTTTATCTTTATAATTAGAAAAATAAACATACTTTAATTGCTCTATTCCATTTGTTTTCCACGTAAGCAGTAAACGCAGGATTTTTAACACTTCATTTTTTTATACTTAAAATATCCAAAACAACGGGTTCTTCCTGTTTTTTGTAATGGATCGACTTATAACAATCATATTTATTGTATGTAAATATAAATAATTATACATACACTTGTCGCTCTGCTCCCGTCCCATTATGATTTACGGTCCAAAAGAAAAAGGTAATAAACGTGTGAACTTTTTACGTTCATAATACCTTTTATTGTAACATGGTGTGGCTCAAAACATTAAAAGTCGCGTCCGCCGATGTCTTGCATAGATAATGCAGCTGCATTGTTGCCTTGATGCGTGTGTTAAGGGCATGTGCTTTTTATTAAAGGAAAAAAAAACATGGTAAGTACAGGATGTTTTTCATTTACAACTTCCGCCACCAAGGGTTCGGAAATGTGGTTTTGGAGTAGTTTTTATACAATGTATGAAAATTCAAACAGTTTACAACATCCTCTAGGTAAGTAATTTATTCAAGGTCTGTTTTTTTTAAAGTTTTTTTTTTTTTAGTTTTGTTTATTATTTTCGAAAGAAGTAAATAGTTGTATTGCAACGTAATAAACTTCATCTTAACGCCGTTGCAGCGTCCATTGCAAGACAAAGCAAGTCACGCCCCCAGGTCGTGGTTAACGCTTTGCGTAAATCAACTTTTAATAATATATGAACATCCTTTGTTTAAATACGTGTCTAAGTTGCGATAAATCTTACGACTAATAAAAGTGATGTAAACGCCATTTAAGAAAAGTTATCTTACAGTATTTTTAAATAGAAATTATACCATAATTTTGTTAGTCTTAACATAAATTTAATATACGATATTGACAAACAAATACATCACAAAAAATAATTGCGAGTAGTTACAGATTACTTACATACTAAGTGTTAGTTAAGATAAACCGTAATATAAACATTTAAATTTCTATAACAGACCGTTATATTAAAAACTCAAGTCAGCTTTTCTACGATATCCCCAGGAAACATTTTATCATTTGTATCTAACGAGAAAGAAAGAAACAATTTCTCCTTTATCGCAATATTAGGGAAGTGACACAAAGGTGCGATCGCGAACGTGCTGTATCTTAGAAACTCCGTATCGGTAAAGTTGTGGGAACATCCTATATATTGTATTCTATGAAAGGTAAAGGCGTATGTACACGTAACAATACTATTCTGTAGGTATTTTGTACTTTCAATGAGGCTTTGATGTGACTTCCTGGTAACTCAGTCTACATTTCTAAAAAAACTAGTCAAACTTAAATCAAAGATATAGATAAGTTTATGTCACTAAACGTGTTCAGTTAAAACATAAAATTTGTCTTTAATAGGATTGTGAATTTAAAAATTTCCATGCAAAATGCGATAACGTTTCATTATTAACCTGGTCCGATTTTAGCGATTTTTGAATATGTTGTAGATATCATGAAAAACGATGTCTGTGCGTTTTTTTTCCAAGAAAATATTTCTTAGAGGGTGAATATTCGGGCGTTTCAACCGCCCTCACTACCAACAAGCCAAGTTATGAAATAAATGGAAAGTTTCCTAGTTCTGCTTCTAATTACGTCAGAAATTGGTGGTAATTATAATTTTTTTCTTCATTGTTTTGGCAATGATGGTGAGAGCGGGTGAAACGCCCGAATATTCACCCTAGAATGAAATAAATTAAAAATAACAGAAACGCACAGACCTAGTCCTTTATAATAACTATAACATATTCAAAAATCGTGGAAATTGGACTTGATTTAAGGGTTGAGAAACGTTATAAATTTGGATTGTTTTTTTAGAGCTACGCGATTTTAGCGGCTCTTCACAATCCTCTTAATAAGCAGAGAAAAACTAGATATGTAGATAACTAATTCCATGAAAACGTATAATAATAGTTTTCTAAACGAGCAAACTTTAAAAAATCCGGTCTTAAAAAACCTGATTGATCAAGAAACCAATGCTAATAAATGCCTCCATTACGACCAGTAAGTCACGGTTCCCGCTGAGACAGTTTAATGAAAATAGCTATTTTATTCGACATCACTGCGAATGCCCCCTAAGGGCCGAAAGTTCTGGAAGTCTAACAATAAATCAATGCAATCGCTGATCGGCAGAACTTACTAATCACCCTAAGGACGCAAGTTTTAAGGACGCTTTGTTTGCTGCTAGCAGGGCGCAGGTAATGCTCGGCAAACAGTTTTCATATTTTATTTCTATGTTAGGTTTATCGGACGTGATTGAAATTTTTAGAACACGCTGTAGTTATTTTTGTTAAATGAAGATTAAGTTAAGGGGTGATGTTTTATATAAAACCAAATTTCTGGATCATGAAAAAATATGCATACTGATTTCGCATAAATTATATTCGTGTATAATAAAACCTTAGCGTTGGATACACTTTTATAGCTGTTTAATAATCCTGTATACAAACTATACATACAAAATTTCACGCCTGTTTCCCAAATGTAACCAGAGACTATGCAACGCCAGGTGCACTGGTCCAAATATACAACTCTCGCTTCCTCTACATTTATCAACCTCTTTATGTAGGTACATCGTAACCTAGTACGTATTTGACTTAATTATTACCACTTTTTTGAGTAGTTAATGCTGTCTTCTTTCACACGTCCTACAAGACTACAATATTATAACTGCAATCCTAAAACTGAAAATTTACCAACCCTAACAGTTATACGTTCGATCGTTCGGCAATAGGGCTTATTTCGAACAATCAAACGTGTAAGGCTGCCTAATTGAGAATGCACGCGCTAAAATGTGTTTTGTACCTACGCTCTGACGGGACTACTCAAACCCGCCGGTTTATATATAGGACCGAACGTCATTTTTTAGAGAATAACACCCCTGCACACCACTAGGTAGGCTTTTAATGGATCTTCCAGTCTTAGCTCCAGCTCCATATTTCTCATCTGACTATCTAAGTATACAGTGGTGGCCACATAATTAGGGACACTTGTTTTTTCCCCATACAATTGCCTACAAATATGACTTTTCAATTTTGACCACTAATCAAAAAGGTCTCGACCAATTTTATTGCTAAATACATTTTACTTTACATAATTAACTAAGGTTTAAACTGATGTACAGTGAACTAATATTAAAAACGGACCTTATATTTTATAAGGATTTAAAAACTAAGTGCTGACGCGTCCATACAAAATTCTACAACTTTGTATGAGCGCCGAATATTGATTTTTTCAAATCCTTATAAAATGAAAGATCCGATCTCAACAGAGATATAGTGTACATACATTTAAACTTTGCTTTATTAGTTAACGATAAGTGTAACTAAAAATATAATTGGTTAAAAACTTTTTGACCGGATGTCAAAATTTAAAAGCCATATTTGTAGGCAATTGACAACATTTCAAAAATAAAAGCATTTTGGTTTTTTCGCGTTTATAATAGCTGGTAAAAAATTAGGCTAACCGTGTTTCTCGGTTTTTCTTTATTTAACTTAAATTCGTCGTTAATAATTTATTAAAGAAATAGTCATTAAAAAGACCGTATATACAAAGTTAGGAATACTGATGTCGTGATCTTAGCATGACATAAAATAAAAATAGTTACTTTTTACAGAAACAGAACTGACTGTCATGTCATGTTATTTTCCCGCATGAAATGTAACAACATAAATTCGTCAATTTTGGGCAGATTGCGGCTTTTACAAATCCGTTAGTCACTTTCATTTTAAATAGCGTATATCAAAACATTATTACGAGAATCGAAAGCGTGTCGTTAGAATCAAGTAATCCGTCAGAAAGATAAACAATGGACATGACAGAGTGTTGTATATTTTTTCAGACAGACAGTTGTAATAAATGGACTAAGGGCACTATAAGTGTATTCCTAACATTCACAATCCAACTTTTTTTACTGTTTTTCCGAAATATAAAAAAACTACTGCATAAAAAAATACAAAAATATTTTTAATGTAATAAGCAGTGTAAAATCCACAAACGGTATTTTATTTTACTACCTAACACACATATGAATTGTTGTCAATTGTATGGGATAAAACAAGTGTCCCTGATTATGTGACCACCACTGTATATCGATTCAAAATATTGATTGTCTGTTAATGGCGTCGCTCCAAATTTTGTGGATCATTTGCGGCGCATGAGTCGCAAATTGATACGTATTCAGATCGACGCGTTTATCACGCGCCGGGCCCAAATCAAAACGTCTGTAATGATAGTGTTCGTGCAACAATGAGACAATGCGGCTAAGCGTGAAACGGGTTCAAGCTTGAGGGTTCTGTAATGTGTCAAAATGAAAATTTATTATTTACAAGTAAAGTAGATCAAGCCTAAAATTTTGAAATGCAAACTCTGGATTTTTTTGTTGGTATAACTATAAGAACATAGTCCTATAGTTAAAACAAGATTAAAAAGATAAGATAAATGATGTTTATGTAGAAGTATTACCTAAACATTAAATAGTGACATAAATGGTTTTCTTAAAGTATTCAGACTACACCTTTAAAAGCAGCAGCCCTATGAAGAGAGGTGTTTATAGTCTGTTTTCGAGTCAATTAAACATTTTTTTAAGCGTCAGTATTTTTTTAATGATTGATAAATATCTTCAATTGATATCGTAACGCGACATATTTCACCTATCAAATTAACAAACTATCAATTATTAATCAGTTTTGAGTCAATACATTTGCAACCTCATATTATATTATACATACATACATACATAATCTCACGCCTTCGTTCCCAGAGGGGTAGGCAGAGCTACAGAATTACAAACATCTCTAAAAACATGTTGATAATTCTATAACCACAATTTGCACAATTAGGCTAAGATGTTTACCAGCGTATTAGTGACAGGTTGCAAGCCCATCGCCTAACAGTACTACAAGCCTTTATTCCCTTAGTCGTCTCTTACGACATCCACGGGAAGACATGGAGTGGCACTATTCTAACTCGGCAACCACACGAGGATATTATATTATTATGTCTGGTAAGTGGTAAAATTCGACATGAACGTTATTTATTCTGCGTCAAACTAAAAGTTTTACCTTTATTTAATAGGTCAGTCAACCAAAAATAAAACGGTCCACGGAACCCCATTCCGTGTCACGGGCGGTGGTCCGCGGCCTACAATTTGCGGCGACTTATTTTAATACAGCAACAATTGTGCAATTTCAGAACTCATTCTTTCTGCTCAACGAATTATTGTGTACGTGGTCGCGTTGCTGAACGGGTCGCGGGATGAGTCGCCCGATGAGTTGTGGCTGGTTGTATGGAGGTATGGATATACCTGGGGGTCTATTCAATACTGTAAAGGCGTCATACACACGCGAAAAAACAAAAGTTTTCTTTTCTGTGGTCAACAGTTAAAGGCATATAAGTTACGTTTTTATCTGAAAGGACTAAAGTATATGGACGGAAGCATGAGAGTAAAAAGAATAGTTTAGTAAATAATTCGTAAGTAAATAAAACAAAATGTGGCTTTGATCATTGGAGACTTGATGATGTTTATAATTTTATATCAATAGCTTAATGATGTGTGCTTATTATGTCGCACCAATCATCCAAGTGATAATTTCTATGAGTATAAAATAGTTTTTTAATTTTTTATGAGTCAAATTATCTGAATCAATCAAAAAAATCTTTGTTTATTTTTACATAGATCATGGTATACAGAAAGGTCTTATAAAATTACATTGAATGATTCATCTAGGTAAATTACTATATAGATTTATTGCTTACCTAAATATAGTTAGTGTGACACGTGTACTAGTAAAAAAATAGAACAAACGATAGGTACAAAACAAAACGTTACGAACATCTCAAAATTTTAAAAAGGAACCAAATTTGAAAGCGCGTTCGTTACACGTTGCCAAGTGTTTAAAAGGAGTTTTTTTTTCAGATGCGTGCCCATGCTTCGAGGCTTTTCAGCCGGGCTTTAGAAAAGTCGCACGTGGAACGAGCACATGTATTCAGCCAGCGTTAGCGAGGATTTTGTATTTTTTTTGGCGATATGGAAAAATAAAGCTTGAATTCGTTTCATACAATTTTTTTTTAATATTCTCATATTGTTTTAGATCATTTCCAAAAATTGGGGTATTTTTGTCGTATGATTAGTCGTTAGTGTTAACTAAATTTGAAAATAAAACAAAATTATTATGAATTCTAAAAATAGCTACCTATAACGAACTACTCTTATAATTTGCATGTAATTGTTTTAAGTTAGTCTTAGTCCTTATACGCCTGAGATAAAAGATAAAGATAAAAATAAAGATACATTTATTCGCGATAATACAAAATTACATCACATATATATAAAATCAGGAACATCCTAGTTCAGATACGTAATTTGTAAGTCTCTTGTGTTTGTATTTAGTACAAAGTAAATATTAAATTTAGTTTATTTTTAAAAAAGTGCTTGAAAAACGAATTATTTATTAATTATTTGTTTGTTTTTAAAGACGTATTGGAGATTATCTCTAAACTTAACTTTACTTTAACAAAGAAAAAACACAGTAGTATACAAAACATTTACTTTGAAAAGTATCTCACAATAATGTATCCACGCACCAGATCTTACCGGAGTCTCTTATTCTTCAAAGCCTTAGTATTTTTTAAAGCAACGACGTTTGCTCCTGGTTTAAGTAACAAGAGACAAACATATTAAACGCCTTGACTTTGTTTTGTTTGTACAATAAACCGTGACTTAAATGTCATTCCTTACTCCGTAGTACAATCTCAACACTTCTTTACCTTTTTTTGAATACGGTCCAAAAGTGAATGCTTCTCTTCGTAATCAACTGTCTCTTGACCGTGATCTTATTTCCTCATAATACTCATACTCATTTATTTGTAATATCAAGTATTATAAGTCAAGTTATTATGTAATACAATGTCTAACACTATTTATCGTTATTTTGTAACCTGAAACAGGTCCACGATGCTGGACGTAGGCCTTCCGTGAAGATCTCTACCATAGTCTCTTAGACCTAACCGTACGTTATTTAAATCAAATACGTTAACGTTACGTAACAACAATAACAAAAATCAATTAATTTAAGTTGTATTGGCAGAATTGATCTGAATTAACTATTTAGATTTTAGTAAGTTGGCTCGGGCACATTTTCACATCAAAAATCTACCAGCGGTAGTGTAAAGTATTTTCTCAAACATGCAATGGAATGTTGGCGTTATGTTAGTTATTTTAGGCCTCGAAGTATCACGTTGCGGGCGGAACACCTCGAGAGAACTGTAAAGGAATTTCATACAAAATTGAAGGCCTAGGCCTGGAAGTATTTTTTTTTTAATTTTTGTGTATACATGGCGGCTGTGTTTATGAACAGCCTAAATAGCTGTTTTTTTTTCTAAAATACTTAGCCGTGCCACCACGGTGCCGTAACCAAACCGTTTGCATAAAGGCACCAGGTACCAGGAGGGCAGAGGTTATTAGGGGTGCGTAGTAATGTACTATTATATCGACGGCTCTATACTACTCCTCCTTTTATCCGTTTTTCGCTCAACTACATACGTGTTTATTGTGGTAGCCTTGCTGGCGTATCTTGAACCCGTTTAATATTATTTACTGGCATAATTGTTTGAATAATTCCAGTTCAAAAAAAAATGCCTTTCCAAAACGCAACAAATTTATTTTTTACGTATGCCAAGTTCAATTTTAAGGACGGCTTAAAAACGCGTCATCTTTTATCTTACACATTGTAACGTTACTATCCCGATGTATGGCAGACGGCGTCGGAGAGGCAATCAATGTCTGAGTGCTGAGAAAAGATATTGTGCTCCAAGATTCGTCTGTTTATCTGTGCTAATGTAGTCTGCACCTTGGAGAGTTAGACTTTGTATGTTTCAATTATGTATAGTGAGTTCTAACGTGTTTTGGTGCGTATTATTTTTTGAAAGAATGGCCGTGCAACGAAGTTTAAAAATAAACTGTACTTTGAACTGTAATCCTTTAGTCTAAATAAGGATAACGTAATAGTCAAACTTACATCAATGCCACTACATTGTAAAAAAAACAAAAGGACGCGAGTGCCGTCACAATCCTTTCCCGCGTCAGAAGCGTGAATGTTCGAAATTTAAAATTTAATTAAGGCGAGCTCCTGCAGTCGGTTTCGCGCGTTAATCTCGTAAAGGCCGGGACACACGCGCTGCCCGCGTACAAAGCAATTTTTAATTGCGCCCCGGCTGAAAAGCGACGTGTCTTTGCCAGTTACGATTGATTAAAAAGAAAATGGTTGAAAACGGGTCTCCGACGTAATGAGGAATTCCTTCGGGATACGAAAAGGTCCGTTTGAATTTTTGATGACGTTCTATTTTAGAACTTGCGACGTTCTAGGTGGTTATTTTTGGCAACCGTAGGAGGGTTAGCGCTTCGTGAGTTAAGGAGATATTTCGGTTTTATTCGTTTACCGTTCGTGTTAATTTCATTAAACCTTGCCTTAGTTACTTTGGTCTAGTTAATAAGGAGATTGAAAACGATACTCTTTACTTTGGTAGGTAAGTTTTAGCAGACTGAATTACAAAATAACTACAAAGTATTAAAAAGATCATAGACAACCGAAACTGATCAATCAGTCAACTAGAACCAAAGCCTGACAAAAATGTTGAATGGTGCTAATGTTGCTGCAAATGTTGACTCCTAAAATAATTAATTACTCAAAACATTCCAAGTTAGCCATGTGACACATGCTTGCACTGTAGCATCACTTCACCGCAAACCGTATCGCAGCTAAGAATCAGCATGACTCAGCGTCTGACGCCACTCTGTCCTCGCCTTTACTCGAAGTCATGTTTTGTTTTTTTTATTTTTTTATCGTTTTATGGCTTTGATGTGGCCAGCAACATTGTGGAACAAGGATAGCGTTGTTTAAATTAGATCGTTATCAAAAGTCACATCCGTTTTCGTCGAATAAATTGTGATTTCATTTAATATTATTTGATGCGTAATTATTAATACCTATTACTATTTTAGGCTTAGACATATTTTTTTCGAAAGATAAGCCATTAAGTACTAAGTAGGGGTGCCTGTCGTATCGCATAACGTTTTTTGTCCTAAAAATGAATGGCATACTACTCGTTTGTCCTAATAATTTTTGCGCATAATCATTTAAAGTCCTAAAGCAAGTTAGTCCTAATATTGATAACTCTAAAATCTAATTACCTAAAGCATAATATTCCTAACATGAATTGTCCTAAGAATTATATTGCGTATTATTAAATTGGCTACAATTACAGCACCTAAACTAAACTATGGTAGGCGTGAAGATAGAATTGTTACGTATTCTACCTTCAGGCAGGTCAAATAATTTCGGTTAGGTTAGGTACGACGACGACAGAACCAACAAGGTTGACAAGGTTAGGTTTGAAAATAAATCATTTTAGCAAATTAATTAATTTTAGAACATTAAATATTAGGAATATTACAATTATGCACATCAATTATTCGACAGTTGAATCTTAGCCACATCAAACGATAGGACAAATAATATTTAGGATAAACGATAATAGGAACAACAATTTCGGACAATCAAAAATATGCGGAACAAAGTGTATGCCATACGTTATTAGGACAAAAGACGTTATGCGACACAACGATAGGACTACTAATTGTATGCCATCCGATATAGACCCACTAAGTAGAGATATTACCTAAAATTCAGTTTGGTCACTGTTGTCAATACTTACACTCCAAGCCATACTTGATATTAGTAACCCTGTCTTTAATTTGTGTATGTTTTGATTGTTTGTTTTTGATACTTCTTTATTGCTTCACCAATGAATCGATTTTGATGAGATTTAGTGTGAAGACTGAACCATAGGCAAATAGCCCCCTATTATGCTTTTTATACTGTTTTTATTAGATCTCCAGGGAAAATAATAAACAGTTTTTACTCTAAAGGTGGGTTTAGAAAAAATAAGAGATAATGCCATAGAATTTTTGTTCGTTCGCTTGGTCTAAACCCATCCTAAGGCTGCGGCTCCACTGAGGCGGAGATGAGCGGAGTGGAGTGGAGCTGTGTCAATATTAACCAATAGAATCTAAACTAACGTGCGCAAGGCTCATTCGACGTGACCGCATGCGCCTTCTATTGGTTAAAAATAGGCACAGCTCCGCTCCGCTCGTCTCCGCCTCAGTGGAGCCGCAGGCTAAGAAACCGGCAAAATCTTTAAAAAATTTCAATCCAGAGTGGTGCACTTTATGAGTTTAAAACCCTAATACTTATAATATTATAATATGTTAAAAGAATTCCTTAAATTTCTTAGTAATATTTAAGAAAAGAAACTCGAATATCGTACTATTTCTACGTTTAAATAAGTTTTTTTTCCTCAGTGGTTTTTTAGGTTTAAGTTCAAATTAATTCTGCTGTTGATAAGTAACATTAAAAAAATCCCAGTTTAAATTAAAACTCTTTTCTTTTGTTTAATTCCAGATGATTAGGGTCTACTCTGCTCTTAAGGGTTACGAATAAGGCAAGTTTCTATACTGTACATTATTAAAGTTAAATAACTAACCACATTTCCACATACTTCATGGCAGAGCCCGTTGAATCCGATGTAGGTCGCCGCTTCACTCAAAAGTGTAGTTTTTAACGTAATTAGTGGATGTAAGCTCACAAAGCGAGCTTTGAAGGTTCCGTGCCAAGTTAACTTCACCGCAAGCTCTACTTGAAACGTGGAAATATTTTTACTAGGCCTTTTTGGTATATTCTGAGGTGCTGTTATCAATGTCATGATACTAGTTAGGGTAGTTTAAAAAAATGTTTTTAGAGAAAGAAACTGACTGGCTGATTGATTAACGCCTGGATTACACCTGTAAGTTATTACGTAAGTTTTGAAACAAAGCTATATGCTAGAGAGAGATTCAGATATTTGCCACTCACTCTTACCCATAGTTGCGTCTCAAAACTTACGTAATAACTTACAGGTGTAATCCCGGCCTTATGCAGAGCAACCGCTGGACCTAGGGTCGTGGAATTTGGGGGGAGTATTCCTTGGGTACCCTAGGGGTGCACTGAGAAAGGATTTTCCGAAAATCGACCCCCAATGGGAGAAATAGGGGGAGTAGCGGGAAACTAATTCTACTCGTACGAAGTCACGGGCATCCTCTAGTAGAATATACATACTATATAATAGGTTTTACATGCTTTCATAAGCTATACGAGTATGTATATGTTTTTAACAGAAAATAAAATTATAGATGAAGATGTTTATTCAGTACCGTAAAACGGGGTGAGTAGGGACACAACTTAAAATACGTCATAACTTGTTACAAATAAGAACAATTATTAAATGGACCATAACGTTACGTCTATTGGAAATAATTTCAGTCTTATAATTAGTAACATTATGCTTTATTTTAGGTTGTGTCCCTACTCACCCCGTTTTACGGTACTAGCTACCCGCCCTCGCTTCGCTTCGGCTTATATGTTTTTTTTGTAAAAACCGTTCATATTCCAGAATTTATTAAACACACAAACCTTCCTCTTGAATCACTCTATCTATTGCTGACAACTGCATTAAAATCCGTTGAGTAGTTTAAAAGATCTAAGAGAACAGACAGCGGAAGCGACTTTGTTTTATATTATGACATAAATATAATAATAAAGAAGTCACAAGGCCACTTTTACACGTCAAAATCTACCAATGCTTCCCACTGCTGGGAAAAAGCGCAAGAAAATTAAAAAAATCTTATTCTTTGTAACAAATTCAAATCGAACTAATTAAGTTGATTTTATTTTTCATCTTTTTACTTTTTTACTCTTTTTTTATGGCAAGGAGAAGGCCACTCAGGCCACCTGATGGAAGTGGGATCTGAGACCCATACACATTTGAAATCTTAAGATTAAAATCTCAAAACTGCAATCCTAAGACTTTAAATGCGTTGCCAACCCTGACGACTAAGATGGAAATGCCTCTAAACTAGTAATTTCACCGGTTGTCTTATCCTCACACCGGAACACAGCAATGCGAACACTACTGCTTGGTGGTGGGTTAATGGATAAGATGGTGGTAGCGATCCTGACGGACCATGCACAAAATTTCAAATTTAAAATTTTCAAATTTAAAATTTTCAAATTTAAAATTTTCAAATTTATTGATTTATCAAACAATTAGAACAACCCTTTTAAATCTTATAATATAGTAAATTAAGCAATAGTGTTAACAAAAAGGTTTCAGGCATGAATTTCAATGGTCCTCACACTAGGACAGGCCTGTGTCGTGAGAACCGATATGATGCGATACCGAGGTAGATCAAAAATACATGATGCGTGAACAGATTACAGACGTGGAGTAAACATACAAGATTGAATGGTGTGCAAGATTACATTATGAAATTAAAGTAAAATTTTAAAATATTATAAGTAAGGGTAACAAGGTCCTACCACCACTAAAAATAGTGGACTTATCGTTAAATGCTTTCTGAAATTGTAAACCAAAAAAGCCCCTAAATCGTTAGGTATACCCATTCCTTCCACCGAACCAGAGCCACAAAGTTCCAAAAACCGAAAAATATATTCAAAATTATACACTGAAATTTAATAACAGTCAACTTAGTGTGTTTGTTTCTTGGACCGCGGCATCTGCCGCCAGTGCAGTGAGTTGTTGCGACTTTATAATTCAGCGAGTTCCAGGTTACGGCGAGGAAACTTGGATTAATTTAGGCCGGTTAAATGGTAGGGAAATATTTCGGGGCGCAGGATTTTCCAGTTTACTTTTTATTTCTAATATTTTTAAAATATTACCTAGATTGAGAGGGAGACCAGCAAATAAGTGCTAAGCATAGTAATTGTAGTTTACGTGACGGTTGCGTAATGCTAATTACGCAGAGTCTCGTACAGTCAAGGAATTTAATTTGTGACCCACCTTAAGTCCAAAGTCAATCTGACATTCTACAGCAATAAGGTTGAGTTTCCTATCAATTACAAATGACTTGTCATCTCTATTGACAATGACATCTTCAAGCAGATTTTCTTTGAAATGGGTAGCCAATTAACTTCCGTGACCATACAACACTTTATCCACACACATATTATAAGTACTCTAAGATGGGTTCAGAAGCCGAAAGGCAAATGACCACCATTACCTTACCTGTGGTATTTGGTAACAGCGATGACAGCTGTAACGTAATTTTGAAATTACGTTATCGAATATTGTAAGATAATGAGATCCAAATTTGGAACATCTTCCAAAATTAACAGCTGTCATCGTTATCACCTACTAACACAAGTAATGCTGGTCTTTGCCTACGGGTTTTGAACGCATAATAGAGGACTTATGATATGAGTGTACTTAGATAAAGATAATAGGATGCCTAATAAAGTTGCAACCCTATTGCAAAATTAAAAACATTCAAAATTCAAATTATTTATTCAGTAAATTGGCTACATGAAGGCTCTTTTACACATCGGTAATATGAAGTGAACTACTAGCGCTTTGGAAAATACCATCATTGTGGAGAAGAAGCGCCGCAAGAAACTCCAGCAGAATCCAGCAATTGCGCTGTCAACACAGAAGTTTTTTTTTTTTAAATAAATAAATAATTATCAAGGGACGATCTCACACAAATCGGCCTAGCCTCAAACTAAGCTCTAAGCTTGTTCTATGGTTACTAGACAACGATATAAATACTTATATAGAGAAATAAATACTTAAATACAACTGGGCATTTTGGAGTTCGTTTTCGTGGATTAAAAACACGTGTGTTCTTTTCAATAGACAATAACTATGCATGTTTTAAAGTTAATTTAACGTATTTAATTAAAACTCAAAGCGATAATGAACCAACCGCAGTTAAAATTAAAGCCAGTTCTTGTTTAAAATCTTCCCTGATTCAATTGTTAACGCTATCACGAACGGACTAATCTCATTAGTCAGTTTCGTTTAAATAATTTACTGTAGCTTTCTGCGAGTGCAGACTAAGAGGGATTTTAGTTCAAGTCTTTAAGTTCTTGGTTGATTACATTGATTAAGAATTGAATTTGGTCTAGCGGCCAAAATTATTGAGTAAGTATGTACTGTAAATTGTAAAGAAGTTCACCTAATTACCTATATGTATACATCTCCAGTGTACATATTTCTCTTATTTTTAATGCTATGTACATAATGCACTGTTTGACTCATGGCTACCTTTATTATTATTTTACATATTCCTTTTTTTTTACTCTAGCTTTAGTTATAGTTTTTTTTAAAATAAAAACCCTTGCTTTTGAGTTTCTTGCAACGCTTCTTTTCAAAAGTGTTTTTCTATAAGAAAGTGAGATCTATTTGTGTGTAAGTTATTCTAGAATAATTTAATGGCGTCTACATTTTGTTTTGTACTGTACTGACCACAGAATAAAGACTAAAGGCATAGAAACCGTACTAAATAAGCAGAAAGTACATTATGGTTTCTTTTTTATTTATGGTTTTCATAGTAAGTTGGAAAGAGATGCATCTATAGCTGTTCTTTCGTTATTTGATACATCGTCACAAGTAAGGCGTGATTTGGACCTATAAGCAGCTATAGTATTTGGACCTATAGTATTGGAAGGCCAAAGAAGTCCCTGTGCAAAACCTCGTGATAATGACAGTTGAAGAAGAAAAAACAGCCTACTTTTTGTTTCATTTTTTTCTCATGTAATACGTTATCTAAAAAGTAGAGAAAGATAGCTGACGCAAAGTACGTCTTATAGTCCGGATTCTATGCTATTTGTCCTTATCTGTGGTACTGACAGCTGTAGGTTATTTTCCAGTCCAAAAATTGTGGAATAGACATATTTGCCTATTTATTCGAGTTTGGTCGAATCCACCCTAAAACCTTCAGAGACCCTTCAATTTCTACAGAAATTCACTTAATATTGAATTTTCTGTACTTGATAAGGTAATTCCTGGAATCGGAGCAAAACCAATGGTGCAGTAACTTGTATTAAATTAACACGATGATTACAGAAATCTATGCACAAGACGACTGAACAGTGTTTTTGTTCATAATGATAGACGGAAAGATATCTGCTAGAAGATTTGTTCAGCAGTAGAATGTGTGTAGGGGAAAACCGGGAGACCTGACCAGGTAGGAGACTTGAACCATCTCAAATATCTAATTCAAATTTCGGGCTATCGGCGCCATTGCCAGCTTGAACGACGCTTGTACAAAGGCGGCGGCTGCGATGGTGCCATATTGGTCGCCACTAGTATGGTTCGGCGTTGAGCGAGGAAAACGTGTTTTTGCGCGCATTCTATTGCAATCTCAACAGTTTTGGAGGCAACAACTGTTTTAGTATCACATTGCATTCATGGGTTAGTGTAGTGTTGTGGTGTTTAGATTTTTTTAGTCGGCCGTTGTAATTGTTTAAAGAAAACATCATTTTCGTAAGGCTAGGGGGTACGGGAGACTTGACCACTCCGGTGGTAGGGAGACATGATCAGTGCTTGGATTGAAATCTCCCGCTCTGATCTCAAACACACACTTTGACTTTCACAAACTTTGAGGGCTAAACAGCCGAAATGTATGGAACAGCTGTTTTTTTTTTCGCGATTTGGATGTTGGTCCCATTATATAAGTTGATGAGTATGACCTACAGAGTTAGTCCCTGAAGTTTGTCCAACCTTCTGCATAACGCCCTGTATAATGTAAATATACTATATCTTCTTTATCTTTATCCCTATCCTTCTTTACATAGAGTAAAATAAAGTCAATTTTCGTGTGTCTGTCTGTTTTTCTGTCTGTTTATATATCCGCTAATTCACGAAAAGTGTTTATGTATAATAAATTCTGGTTTAAGGGCGCTAGTGATAACTAACATAAATCGAAGCGAAGCGGGGCGGGTCGCCACTTAGGTATATTTAATAACTAATAGTCGATATACTCAGTTCTGAGTATCGTGTCATATGTACAGTCAAGAAAATCAAAATACATACCTTTTTCGCTCTTGTCACAATGTGAATAATACATGAAAAGGTACGTCTTCAGTTTCCCATACTGTACATCGTTGACATAAAAGTTGCGCATTGCTAAAAAGAGGCACTGTGTAGGCAGAGGGTATATATTTCTGTTTTTACTTTGTTGTTTCCTTTTTTCACATGCACAATCCTGGAGTTTCAATATCTTTTAACTAGCGACCAGCCCTCGTCGCATCAGTTTATGTACCTAAGTTTTCGGTAAAACCGGTACATAATCCAGAATTTATTATAGGTACATAAAAACCTTCCGTGATAAATTACCTAACTGATAATGAAAACCGCAACAAAATCCGTTGCGTGTATAGTTTGAAAAATATAAGCGTACATACATAGGGACAGACGGCGGGAAGCGATATCGTTTTATACTATGTAGAGATGGATCGTTAAAGTCGCCTAGTCGTGTAGTCGCACAATGAACAGCCGCCTTACTAAGTGACAGATGTCTTGTCAGGGCTGTTAATTATAATTAAATCTGTCTTATTAGCAGGCACGTGACATTATTATAATCTGTTCTAATGCGGTTTACTGCTGTATTATAGATACCTATAGTAATTATGTAGTACTGGGTGCTTCCCCAAGTTGTCTTAATACGTATGTTTTGCATTGCTACCAAACTGCGAAGCGAAAAGTAAGGAAATACGTTGTATGTATGAGTGTGTATTTAGATGATATTAATAAAAAAACGCACGTTTCAATGTAGGTCCTGGGGGTTATTATTACATAGCTATGCAGTTCATTTTACGGCGAGCGTAAAGGACAGAGCATAGCAGTTATATAGCTCTGTCCTTTTCTCTCAGCGTAAACTCAACTGCATTGTGCTGCCATAATAACCCCCCCTGAACTAACACTTCAAAAATATCCCCACATTATTTTGATATTTTTCAATGTAGGTACTTTCGATACATTTTTTGATCCTTAGACATTTTGACGTGTGTATTTGAGCGATTATGAAAAATTTAATTTTACACGATTTGTCAAGAATTTATGGTGTCGTAGGCTATATAAAAATATAAGGGTGCGACATACTAGACAGCCACTAGTCGGGTTCGAGATTTTTTTGTTGCAAATTTTGGTGGGTTCTGGGGATGGTTTGCAGCCCGAAGACGAATGACCTTTTATTTTGGAAAGTCTAACAACTCTCAAAGGTGCAGCTATTATCTTCAGCGCGGACCGAGATGCACGGAAAAACTAGTATAAATATGTTCTAATATATTCTAGAAGCTAATCAATATTAAAGAAAACAAATTCAATAAAACTCCATCGCCCCCGCACAAAAAACAAACCCAGCGAAACAAACTGAAAATAAACTAGGATCCAGACTATCTTAACCGCGATCTTATCGCATAATCCTGGCCTAAACGCCGGGGAGACCTAGGTCTAACCCTGAAATGCGAGCGGGGGGTAAACCCGGCTTAAGTAAGCATTGTTTGCAGTGCTCATTATTTTCTATTTATATGGTAATTATCAGACAGGATTCTTTGGGGCAAATTTTGTTCACAGGTAGGGACTTCCTATAAACGATAAACTGAATCATCGATAGTAGTTCTATATACAAGTGATCTGAATATGATTTTATTAAAAGTGTAAAAATCAAATTAAATAATAACTACTGATGTGCAAGTTGCGGAAAGTTTCCAAAAACTTGGAAAAGTTCTAAGAAATTTCCGGAAACTTGCAATAGAAATATAGCAAATTGAAATTTAGGAAACGGAAAGTTTTAATCCCCATACAAAATTGTGAGAAGTTTCCGAAATTTCCCTACATGAAATGTTCCGCAATTTTTGAAAGTTTCCTTTGGCACATCAGTAATAATAACTAACTCTCTTCTTCTTTTTTCAAAACGATTTTAAAATATTTCTCGTTAAAAATTTGTTCTTCATGAATGTCCCATCTACTATTGTTAAGGTAAACGACCAGAATTTCTTCCATATTTTCGGGCGTTAAGCGTCTCCGTCTTAGCTGATAAATCCATTTCAGGTGACTAAATTTTATAGGGCAATGTTTATAGTGTATTACTCCCTACCTTTTTAATACCCTTTTATTATTTAAAAAAAGCTATGTTGAACAATAGTTACAGAAACATACAATGTTAGGGGCGATTACTAGTATATAGATACTACTATTGATGATTCAGTTTATCGATATAGGAAGTCCCTACCTGTGAACAAAATTTGCCCCAAAGAATCCTATGTCTGGTATTTATTTAATTCTAGGTAAGCAAGTTGTGGGTGGCCTGCGGTAGATGGCGCTACTGGTGAAATCAATTTATAAGCTACATTTAAGTTTCACCCTCACTCTTGTTTTGCATTACACCTTACAATAAGTTTTTGTGTTTATTAACCTACAATACAATAAATAAATAATCTTTTTTTAATTCAAGCGGAGCGTAAACCCGGCTTATGTAGGCATTATTTGCAGCGCTCATGTCTTTTTTTACCATATATTGGTAAAAAGTTATGGTAAGGAAGTTGTGGTTGCCTGCGGTAGATGGCGGTACTGGTAAAACTCAAACTAAGTTTTATTCTAACAACTAAGCATAGAACTAACTTTACACACTTCTCACAAATCAGCTCTTAAGACACCAGATTATCACTAATAATGAGACCACTCCGTTTTCACTGCCGCGCGGGCAGTTTTCTCACTCTAACGGCCCATAAACATACCACAAGCAGTAACTATACTGACTGTAATCTCGTTATACGGTTTTTGCGGCTAGATGGCGCTGGATGTGGCTTGCGGAAAGATGTTTTTTCTGTGATGTCACTGGCTGGACGCGCCACCGTGCGCCATAATGCTTTCCGAGTACAATACAATAATGCATTAAGGGTGCTGTTGGGTGTACCTCGATGATTCAGCACGCGCACGGATTGCTTTTACGCAACAATGCGCATCCCTGGTTCGCCGGGTGGGAGGTAGCACAAACAGCATCCTTCTGATGATCTTTAATAAATAGGTTAGATTGCCCGTACATGAACTACTGCCGTGCGATTTCAAGTGGTTATGATTTCATTTCATTTCATTTCATTAATTAATTATTACTTTGACTATTTTTATTAAATTATTATTATGATTGTTTTTGACATCCATGACATGATTTTATTTTACAATTATTTTTTGATTTCATAGTTGGTTCAGTTTAATTCAATTTTATTTTATTCAACAATGTAATTAATTAATGTACCCAAGAGTCTTGTTATATGAAATAAAGAATTATTATTATTATTATAACAAATGTCAGGGCCGAGATTTTAAGTCAGTATGCGGCATACGTAAGCTATTGGGAGTGTGTGAAACTTATGTTGGTACCCATGGCCTTAAATACAATGTCGCCAAGAGCCAATATAAATGGTATTTGAGGTCGGGCGTGGCAGGACACTTGAAGTGCCACCCATCAAGCTTAACGGGGCAGCCCTTGACAGGGTTGATGATTTTAAATATTTGGGGCATCTAGTCTCGTGGGACCTAAAAGACGATAAGGACATCGAACGGGAACGGAGGGCTCTGTCGGTCCGGGCCAACATGATAGCTCGTAAGTTTGCGCGCTGTACGAGGGAGGAGAAGCTTACATTGTTTAGAGCATACTGTACCTCCCTGTACTCGTGCAGCTTATGGCGGTGTTATACGCAACGGGCCTATGGAGCCCTCCGCGTCCAGTATAACAACACGTTCCGGGTGATAGTCGGGCTGCCTCGCTTCTGTAGCGCATCAGGGATGTTCGCAACCGCCGGGGTCGACTGCTTTCATACCACCATGCGCAAGCGGGCCGCATCCCTGGTGCGCCGCGTGCGGGCCAGCCCCAACATCATCCTCAGCATGATAGGGAGCAGGGTAGACTGCCCCTATATGCGTCACTGCTGTGGGCTACATGCTCCATGTAATAATAAGTAAATTTAAGGATAATAATTAGTATAAGTGTATTTTATTAACAGGATTCAGCAAACACTAACAATATGAGTTGTAACTATTTTTACTCGAAATAAATGATTATTATTATTAAGCGGTAAAAACCATACCTCTCTTATCATATCTTTCACTTGGTACTAAAGTGTGTATTTATGAACTCGACTTTACCTAGTAAATTTTAGGAGTAAGTACAGTTGTTTTGTGTGTAATGGCGGCCGAGTTAAAAACGATATCATAACACGTCAGACAAAATGGTTTTTATCCCTAGAATAGAGGCCTTGGTCTCATGTGCGAGACCTAACTTCATCATCATCATCATGTCAGCCGAAAGACGTCCACTGCTGGAAATAGGCCTCCCCCAAGGCTCTCCACTCAGACCGGTCTTGTGCTTTTCGCATCCACCGCGTTCCCGCGATCTTTACAAGGTCGTCACTCCATCCTGTTGGAGGCCTACCTACAGCTCGTCTCCCGGTCCGCAAGTTACCTAGACCTAGAGGTGGAGACCTAGCTTGCTGTTAATAATCGAACTGCTGCCTATTTCACACTGTTTTTTTTTTAATGGCTATCACATCAGAATCTGTTGTAGCAAAATTTATTTTTGGCCAATGACAACTTGCCAAGCTTGTCTAGCTTGGCAATTTTTTGGTGGAGAGAGCTAGGATATTTTATACAGGGTGAATGCGGGGTCGTGATACAAATGATCACCCCTGTGTTCTACCCACGAATATGAACAACTTTCACTATGGGACCAACTCCGAAATCAGGAAAAAAAAAACAGCTGCTTCATACATTTTGGTCGAGTACGTATTGAACTTTTCTATGAAACACCTGATATTTTTTCGTGATTTCAGAGTTGGTCCCTTAGTGAAAGTTGTTCATATTCGTGGGTAGAACACAGAGGTGATCATTTGTATCACGACCCCGCAGTCACCCTGTATTTTTAATAGGTACGTGTTATATTATTTTTATGTGTGTGTGATTTCGTTGCCTCATCCAGCCACTAAAGTTCATCTCCAAGACGCCATAAGTAAGTTTTCCCGGGATAATCGTGCAAATTTTACACCCCAGCGATTACTGCCGGGGCTTGTTTCCTCCGGGTTTATTATAGAGGTCACCTTAATAACTTAATTTGGCTAATAGTTCGGACTTATGGTTTCTTGACCCGAACTAGGGGAGGATGCGATGGCGCTCAGAGGGGGAAATACCTGGGAGAAATATGAAAGGAAATATGGAACGGTTTCTATTAATGTATGTATTTAAGAGAAAACTGCTTGATGTTGTACAATTTTTTCGACTAGTATGTATAAAGCAGTAACAAAAGTTGTATTTATACATTTAAGATCGTTTATTTAAAATGAAAAGGCCTCTTCGAAATTTCTTTGCAGAGGCTTTGAGCGCTAGGACCCCACGGACTAAAGGTCTTGACGCCGAACGGAACCATGGTATGGACCACTATACACACGCTTTAGCTACCGCACCAGCCCTATTAGAGGTCCGGTGGAGATGTGATGGGGCTAGCGTGTCTGCCCAGGTTGTATCCCACGCTAGCACCCGTCCCATATTCGACGAGACCAGGGACATTCCGTCAGGTCTCTTGCCATCATTTCTACAAATGCCGGTAGGCTCTAAGTGGGCCGGCACGTTTATTGAGGCAAGAGACCGACGGATCATGTCATTTAGAGCGGCGTGTCTGGAAAAGCTTAGATGTAATGCTGGAGACCCTTGACATAAGTTCTCATCTAAACCAAATCAAGGGCAAAAGGTAGAATTATAATCATTAACGATGTTGAAACCTGATGAGAAAAATATCCTTCACTAGAATCAAATAGAAATGTCACGTTATTGATGTTTATTAAAGCAACAAATACTTCCCATTTTACTTTATTATTTGCCTAAATCTCTAAAACACAACACGTGTAAGTCCCGAACCTTGTAACTTCTGACCTTTCCTCATAAATAAGCCCGTAAATATCAAGAATTTACTAATATTTCGTACGGCAACTTAATCCTTACGTTGCCGTGTAAACTCCAAAACAGTAGTTTAATCAACTCCAAACTATGGCAAGTTAAGGCAACGACACAGTCGCCTATGCCACAGGGCAGATAACCGCAGAAGCGTCATTATTTCCGAGAAATAATTTCAAGGTCGTAAAGGTCAAGGTTAAAAATAAATTTAGTAATTTCAAGGTCACCAAAATCACGTTAAAAATAAATCAGGAATTATTGACTGAGTGATAACGTAACTTGTGGAATTAATATAACTTTTTAATGTGCCTGTTAATTCAGAAATAATATAGGTATTTGATTCAAAGGGGTGAGTAGGTCCCCTTCGCTGAAAGTTGTAATAATTAATTTAAAATTGCAAAACCTCAACGTCGTCAATTTACCAACCTATCTTCATTTTTCTTGAATGATAGGTTAAAATGTTTGACGTAAAAACCAGCCAAAAAATCGGAGACTTTTAGAGTTTCATACGCCATGTTTTTTTGTCTGGCAAAGAGAAGGCTACGAGCACTCAGGCCATCTGACGGTGACCCATAAACATTTGAATACTCAAATCTACAATCTCAAGACTGCAATCCTCAGACTTCAAATGCGTTGCCAACCCTGATGACTAAGATGGAATGCCTCTCATCATCATTATCAGCCGCAAGACGTCCACTGCTGGACAAAGGCCTTCCCCAAGGTTTTCCACAACGATCGGTCCTCTGCTGCTGTCATCCAGCGGTTTCCCGCGACCTTTATCAGATCGTCAGTCCACCTTGTGGAAGGTCTGCCAACACTTCGTCTCCCGGTTCGCGGTCGCCACTCTAGAACCTTTCCGCTCCAACGGCCATCAGTTCTACGAGCAATGTGCCCCGTCCACTGCCACTTAAGGTTTGCAATCCGGTGAGCTATATCGGTTACTTTAGTTCTCCTGCGAAGCTCCTCATTCCTGATTCGAATTGGCAAGGAGACACCCAGCATAGCTCTTTCCATCGCCCTTTGAGTGACCTTGAGCCTTCTTATGAGGCCCATTGTGAGCGACCATGTCTCGGATCCATACGACATCACTGGCAACACACACTGATCAAAGACTTTTGTCTTGAGGCACTGTGGTATTTGGGACGAGAAGATAGTGCGTAGCTTACCGAATGCTGGCCATCCGAGTTGGATTCGACGATTGACCTCTTTTTCGAAGTTGGACTTACCTAACTGGATTTTTTGTCCTAGGTATACATAGTCGTCAACAACTTCAAGAGTAGAGAATGCCTCTATGCTAGTAAATTTACCGGCTGTCTTATCCCCACACCGGAACACAACAATGCGAATGCTGCTTGGGTTAATGGATAAGACGGTGTTAGCGATCCTCGGCGATCATCATCATCATCATTTTAGCCAAGAGCCGACTGTTGGACATAGGCCTCCCCCAAGGTTTGCCACAAGGACCGGTCCTGCGCCGCCTGCATCCAACGGTTTCCCGAACCTTAACCACGTCATCGGTCCACCTTGTTGGAGGCCTACCCACGCTGCGTCTTTCGGTACGAGGACGTCATTCAAGACGTGTTCGCCGTCTTCGGCCATCTGTTCTGCGAGCGACGTCCGAGGTACATAAAGTCCTACCACAACTGAAATCTAAAGTCTTGTAACTGTCGTTTACTAGCCCTTCTGAGTATTTAAACTTTGTGCAATGGCCGTTAATGGTCTATAAACAACGGCCGATGGCTCAGCGCTGGCCGCGGAATGGCGGCCGCTGATCCGGGTTCTAATCCGGCAGAGGCAGTTAAGATGGGTAATGCGTTTGGACGCGCAAAACGCTTTGGAATTGTTCATAAACGTGTTACGGTGTTTTGGGTTATGACGTGTAAACGGTGGAATTTATTTGAATTTTGTTGTGATTTTACAAAGTTTGTCAGTTTATTTGGATATATAATTGATTGTAAAAGAGAATAAATTTGCTATTGATGACAATTTCAATATTTTCAATAAAATATAAACACTAATGGATACCCTAAAACCTATTAAAATTAATAAAAAAACAATGATATCTTCTGAACGTATCAACTGCAATATATCATTTTTTTGCAGGGGTGGTCATAATTATAAATAAGTGGATTCTTAAAAAGAACTAACATTGTTTTTTATTTAAAATTCTCCGAAAAATATCTGCTACACCTTCAGTAATTCCGCATCCTAAACGGCACTAAGCTCACTATAGAGGCAGAAACTCTATGATCTAAGATGCGTCTTATCATGTTCAGGCTCGGTAATTAATCAAACGTGCAGATTATGCGACTTTATATTTGTCATTATTATCAATTCATCAGTCCACTGTTAGACATAACCCACATTAACCTCCTGCTGGCAAACACCTCGTTTCCCTTGCCAAGCTGCCAAGCTATCCAATCTTGTTTCATCCAATCTCTTCTCGATACACTTAACAGAATCACCTGATCCAATATCAGACTGTTAGCCAAAACAAGGAAAGCGTTTTGATTCTGGCCGCTTCCCTGGTCTTGGCTACCACTCTGATATGGCTATTCTCCACCAACCGTTTTGCCACGTAGCCACAGTCCTGACCATTTCTAATTTAAGTCTGTAACTTTTATAGTCAAATATAACTTTTTTCATTAGCAGCCATTATTGTAGTTTATGTGGCTGGTGCATAATAAGATCACACGAGTGTTTTAATGCCTAATTATGTATAGCCGCATACATAACTTTATCTACATGCATATAATAAGTTTTCTACAATATGTTCAGATAAGTTAGTGTTACTGTTAACTTGTTTGTAGTACAAAAGCTTACAAAATAATAAAAAATAAAATAAAAACAAGCTTTATTTATAATGTATATAGCTTGCATTTTCAAGTTAGTGGTACAGTATTACCGATACTTTAATGTTTAGGTACCGACACTTTAATGTTAACATTACGATGCACTATACTTTAATGTAAACATTAAGATGCAACCACAGATACAGGTTTCTTAATATAGGCGATTTGCTTATCGCTTCTGAACATATTGTAGGGAAGTTATGATATGGATGTAGATAAAATAAACTACAGCATCATGTGGCCAGTATCATAGGGTTCTTCATGATAAGTTACATCACACCGCCCTCAGTATCTTCAACTGCTACTTCTTGCGCTATCTGTGGTCAAAGACCGCTTTTTTTCATTAAGAGCCATAAAATAAACTATACCACCATGTGGCCAGTATCATGGCTTTCTTCATGATAACTTCCGTCACGCCACTCAGTATCTTCAACTGTTCTACTTTTGCACTATCTGTGGTCATAGACCACCTTTTTCATTAACAGCCATAAAATAAACTATACCACCATGTGGCCAGTATCAGAGGTTTCTTCATAATACGTCAGCTTCATTTGTCACCCGCCGGCTGCCAAGTGCGGCGTACTGTTAATAACCGACGCCGTGGCACCGTTCCAGATTTTAGGTTTTTGGGAGAGGCGCAAGTTGTGAGGGACAAGGAAGCGTACCTGGGGAAAGGGATTCGAAATTCAAAATATTTTTTTATAATTTGGTTATGGTCAATCTACATTGAAGTATTGTTTGGTGTAGCAACGTTGTTAGTCTTAGTAAGCAATAGATAAAACGTTTCGTTATGCGTCGAGTATGCACCCAATGAACCATTATACCGCGTAATTACATATCAAAAGACAGTCCTTAGGTATGACAGACACAGGGACAAATGGACTAACAGACGGTGCAGGCTTAGTAAGAGCGGTGCCACAAGAGGGGTGCCGGTGCGATGCGTCGTCGCAACGCTGTGATTTCAACAGAGGGCGACGCAAGTATTTCAACGCATCATGTGGAATGTCGTTCTAATTTATATTTAGAACAACACAGCGGCAACAACGCACCCGACACTCGGGCTACGCTCGTGTGACATCCCTTTAAAGGAACTCTTTGACAAATTTCGGATTCGGCACCTTAAAAATAGGAAATCGGTCGCTTACAAATGTTGGTCTCAAGAATCGACATTTAATACGTTTTTTTTATTTTCTTTTCCACTTTAACTAAACCGCAACTCTCCTCTCCCCTGGCACGTCCAGTACTGGTGCAAGTGATGAGGTCTATTCCGTAGCCTGTAATACCTAATGCTCCCAAGTTAATAGTTGCGACTAATTTCAATTCAAGACTTACTTTAGACGTCGTTTGTTCTACAAATGAGATTTTTTCTTTTTAGGTACGTGCATTGTGCAGCTGTTCCAGTCCATGGGGTTAAGTAACAAGTAAGTTTAGGATAACTTAGGTAAGTACCTAGTAAATTTAACGAGTTAGGTACAGGGCTGTGATTCTAGCACGGTAAAAAAATATTGTTTTGACGTGTTTTCGTATTGTCGACGTTTTGATATTATACTTTTACAGGCCATGATTCGTCATAGCTCATACACAAGCTTCTTATACAATATTTCTTACACTTCCTTCTTGTGTAGAAATCAATTGTATAAACTGATTTTAACTTGCAAGAAAATTCTAAAAATTGCGTCTAGTTTGAAATAAGCCTCGCTATTACTGTAAGATAGTCACAAACCAAAAATAGCCTCTATTCTTCATTTCACTGGTGGTCATATGTTGACACTGGAACAAAAAAGGGCAAACATCGATGTTTTATAAACTTATAACCTAGCATTTTCCTGTTTTTAAACTTACCACTGGTATTTTACTAACATTACTGCACAAACTACCACCACTTAAAGCGAACTATAGCTACAAATGCAATAGGTAATTTGAAATTTAATCATTCCAACTAAAACAAAAAGCAGTGTAATAAAGTTCCGAACTAACTGTGAGTTCCGAAGTTACTGGCCGGCTGCGTTACATTTAGTTCGCTTTGCTTGCGACTGTTATCATCCAATGGAATAGCAGAGGGCCCTGCCGAGATGCATTGCGCTAACTAGCGTTTCTATTCGTTTCGTTTTCAACCAATCGCGTATCTGGTAGGTCACGTGACTTTTCGTATCACGGCATCTAACAGTGTCGCGATTGGTTTAAAAACGAATCGAATAGAAATGCTAGTTAGCGCAATGCATCTTGGAAGGGCCCTCTGAGCATTTTGCCTTGACTCCGTTTCGCAATCATTGATCATTGTTGCCTCGGAAACTGTCCAGTTTATCGGGGTTTTGCGGGTTAAAACTCTGTCCCATTCATAAATGCACATTTCTTTCTGTCAAATTCAAATGTCACATGTAGGATAAGGACAAAGCATATTTTTAGCACACTTTAGCTATTATGCATTTATGAATAACAGGGTGTGTCTCTAAGATCTCTGTACTATTTTCTAACTAAGTATCTCTGTACATCGATCGGTTGATGCGTCAGCAAAAAAAATCCCTCCTTTTTCACATAAAACAACTTTCGCATTAAATTTATATTAATAGTAAGAATAAGTTGAGTATGGCTACATTACATAACACAATAAAATAATTAAAAATCAGCAAAAGTATACCCACTTTTTTCGAACCTTTTGCAGGATCCGTTTTGGTCGCTACCACTATTTCCAACAAAATTTAAAATTCAAAATTTATTATTTAAGTTCTTCTAAAGATCTTATTACTTTTTATTATGTATTTACAGAATTCAACAATAATACAATTAAAAATTAAAACTAAACGTATTTAAATTAAAATAAAACTAAGCTACTCAAATATTAAAGATATAAATAATAATCGCCACTATAAAAAGAACACCCCCTCTAGCAGGTCCGCTCGCGGCATGGTCCCTATGACACTGGCTGCATTACCTCTCTGGATAGCTAGCCCAATCTTTTGGGAGAGGTAAGCACCAGCTCTAGGATCTCCAAGGAGTCTATGAGCCGGGATGATATTATTTATTCAGTAAATTGGCCACATGAGGGCACTTTTTCACGTCGGTTATATGGCGTGAACCTATAGCGCTCCGTACAAGACCATCGTTGCGTAGAAGAAGCGACGCAAGAAACTTGAACAAACCTTACGACAAGGAGCAGTGTTCTGGTGGTTTAACTTGTTCGGATGTCCGGGAAGAGAGACGGTAAAATAACTGTTCTCAGAGTTGATAATGCATTTTCAATTTTGTGGTGATTTATCATCTTTAAACCATAAAAAATACTTTTTCGCATCACTGCTCGGAAATATGGCCATAGATGATCTTGTTTGGGGTCACAAAACGTCACTTATAAGGACAGACCAAGAATGTTTTTGTCGGCGTGTTTGCTGATTGGTCGAGAACATTGTTTTCCAACTTTAAGAATCAATGAAAATCAATCAATCAATTTTTGTGTCATAGCTCCTTAAAATGAAAAATTGAAATCGACCAATCAGAACACACCATTTTGTGTCGTAAAAATATTAGGTGCATTTTTGGTAAAAGATACACAGTCTAAAAACTATGTCACTGCTTTTTTTTAAATGTAATTCAAACTTGGCCCCTAATCTCGAACCACTAGAGATGAAATTACATGGAAGATATGGCGAAACAAATACAATTTTATATGGAGTTGACATCTTCAAACCGCATGTTAGTTTATTAAATTATTAATCTCGAGTGCCACGAGAATAGGGGTCCAGATCAAAAAAAAAGTTATCTATGGTAAAATTGGCGGTGATGTCACATTAACATGAATTAAAAATTGAGTTTTGAATATGAATTTTTATTTTATTTCCTCTCAGTAGTTGTGAAAAGCACTATGTCTGCCTCGGTAGAGTGTAATTTATAGACTCGTATGACTCGTCCAAAAATCGCGTACTTTCTAGCCTCTGCAACAATGTACTATTGTTTTTGCAGCCGTAAAGGCAAACGATCAGACGCACCACCTGATGAAAAGCAGTCTCCACCGTCGCCCATAAACATCAGCAATCATATTCGCAGACAATGTTACGAACATACAGTCTGCAAGAACTAAGAAGGTGCTTCGGGTTTGTACTTCTCTCACTCGCTCTTAATGAGAGCTTATGAGAGCGAGTGAGAGATAAGTACAAACCCGAAGAACCTTCTAAAAACTATCGCACTGTAAACGTATTTGTGACACTTCATAAATATACCCCATACAACGGCAGTAGTACCAAATATTCATCCACACTTATTTAAATTATGTCCTCATTTGAATTACGAGTATCTGTACGTTTTCAAAACTCCCAAAAAAGTAATTAAACATTTGAATATTAATTACTAAAGATGGAGACAGGTGCTGTGCATGCATATTCATGCTAGGCCCGAGTTTGAAAGTAAAAATGTTTAAGTTGAGTAATCGTCTCGGAAATTTGAGTGAATATCGCCGTTTATGGTAATTGAAGATTTATTATTTAATTTTATTTGACTACCTAATTTTAATTTCTGACTTATTTAAATTTTGAAATACTTAGTCTGCATTTTGGGCACACAAGGGGCTGTTTAACAACTCGTTTGTAAATGGTTACAGCTTCGGCGGAAAATTTCAGGAATCAATCTTTAACAAATACATTGAAAGTGGATTTAATAAAAAAAAGTCCTTGTTAATAGAGGTAGATTGCAAAGCTATATTATAGAACAGTAAGTAAATAGACGTAATTAATTTAAACTTCAAAGGCGTTAGAACTGGTTTTTTGGTAGATATACGTACAATTCACTAACTTTTTTGACATGTATATTTTGTACTAAATTATCAACGTAATCTGCTTGTTTTTGTTATTTTGTCAGTGACACAATGCTATTTAATTTAATCACATTACGTATTGCGTGCATCAGCAAGTCAACTTTCAGCTGTTCCCAACTACCAGCGCCATCTAGCGGCAAGTAGCCCGAACTCAGTCAGCCTTAGTTTACAATTTCACCGCTGCAGTAGCGTAGCGCTGCACGTTGCTACGCCGCTCGACAATATGACTTATCCGTTATTGGGTCTTATTTCGACTTTGCCCATGAAACTAGCGGTCCTCAATTTTTCTAGTGTAGGCAAATATTCTTATGATAAGTACAGTCGAGTTCATAAATATGTATACACTTTAGAACCTTGTCTATTCAATGATATGTATCAATTGTCACAACTATTAAAGTGACAAGGTACTAAAGTGTATACATATTTACGAACTCGACTGTACAAGTATTTGTTCTTCAGTCATATTTTATGTGTTATGCAGGGGTGTATATCGGTTGGTCTAAAATTTTTTGGCCTATTTTCGTTTCGCCACATATTGTTTTGCATACCAACGTTTCGTCTAATGATTTAAATGTCGAAAATTGTTTGATCGAAATTGTTTTGCATAATATTGTTTGGTCGAAAAATTGTTTTGTATAATATTTGTTTGGAATAACCCTGAGCGCGAGGCGAAGTCGATGGAGCTCCGCTTGACGGAGCTCCTATTCCGCGTAGTTGTGGCGCTTCGCGCCTTGACGCAATTCTAACCTAACCTAACCTATAGATTAGTTAACCTAGGTGTTTTATACAATATAATGAATTTAGCCTTTTAGTAATTAAAATTTTAGACAAAACAATTTTAGACCAAAAGACCTTAGAACAAAAAATATGTATGCAAAAAAATCTTTATGCTAAAAAAGAAGTATGCCATTCAATATTATAGGAAACATTTTCGACCAAAAAATTTTAGCACATAACATTTTAGGTCAGCCGAAGGGCACCCGTTATGCATATTTCTTTGTACATGTTCCATTGTTGTTTAGTACAAGTGTAGCTTAGTTTGGGACAAGGTCAATTTGTGTGAGATTGTCGTCCATTGTCCATAAAACCTGAACCCGCTCTGTATCCATCAGATACACCAGTGACAAGATTTACGGGCGATCTCAAATTGTTCCACCCGTGTTAAGATATTAGTGACCTTGACCTTGACCTGGGTCTGACCTTCAATTTAGAATTATTGTGTCCAAGATTTATGTACTCGAAGATACCTCTATATCTGGATTACACGTAATAATTTCGGATTTTGTAATATTATTATAGGATTAGTCAAAAAAAAATTTAATTGGTAACGTTGCATTAACTTTTACAGCCTTATTAATAAATGTGGAGTTACCGTGGAGTAGCTAAGCCATTATTTTTATCGCTTACATATCTTAAGCCATGCGTTGTCTTTATGTGTCATTAGGACATTTGAATTCAACAGATAAGGACATAATATAGCATAAGCAAGCAAAGCATTAATAAGGACATGTGTCACTTATTATTATTAAATATCATATCGCACCTACGGTGCGACACTGTCACTTGTGCAAAATTTTGAAAATTGAGTTAAGAATGCTATAACGTCACTTAAAGTACTCTGAGCTTGAAGCGACAACGTCATTCAATTAGTACGCATAGTTTTCGCACGAGTGCGCCAGTGACGTTGTGGTTTTGGCGCGAATCAAAGACCTATTTGGAGAAACAACGTATGATTGGTCAGTTGCGCCGGCCTCCCGCAGGTTGATGGAGTGTCTCGGATCTACAACGTTTTTAGGGTAATTGTGACATTTTTATTTTATGATTCTGGAGCAATAATGACCCAAAAATACAGTTGTGACATTGTTCTAGCTAACTTGAAGTTCAACCAACACTTTTATGTTTTATTACAACGACTCTAATGCATGTGGGACAATATTGTTCCAATATGTTTCTAAACTATTAAGCTATGGTCGGGACGTCAACTGCCTTAATGTACATACGACTTTAATTCTCCAATTATTGTATTTTTATCATAAAAGTAGTACAGTTATGACATTATTGCTCTAATATGACTCTAACTAAAAAGTTATGTTTGTGACGTCAACGACCGTAATGCACATTATGACTTTGCTTCTCAATACCTTTTTTATTTTTCCAAAATTTCAAGCAATTGTGACATTATTGCCCTAAAATAAAATTAGCTATATAGCGAAAAGGCTAAAGAAATCTGGGCAAGAATATTGCTCTATAAAACCTGAAAGATCATAGGTGCTAGACAAATGGGCCTTCCTTACACATATAAGTATCGACTGTCTTGTTCCACGAAGTTAACTACTATCAAAAGGACTGAAATATTTCACTCTTATTGGAATTTAGGAAGCGTGTGATTTCAGAAATCTGATTCAACTTAAATTACAAATTACAAATATATTCAATTAGGTCAAGTGACGGGTAAAGAATATGCCTGTAGAATATAGAATATAGTAGTGTGTATGTTTTAGTCATAAGGAACCACAAAGTTAAGTAAGTTACTTAAGTTTGATGACTAACTTGATTCTAAATCGGAAAACTACACTCAAAGTGTATGTCAAAGTTCCTATTTAGGTTTGTCTTTTGTTACAAATGTCAATTAGTTTTTCTTTCTAAAATTTAATTTAAGTATGAGAAACCAAACTATTCGTGTAGTTGGTTTTTTCTACTGATAAGATTGATAGACAGTTAAAAAATGTGGTTTTACTCATTTTCACAACTCTTTTACTCAGCAAAGCAAAGCAAAGAGTTGTGAAAAAGGAGAGTTATAACTTTTAATAAGTATTTATTTCCTAATTTCTAGATTTAATTTTATCGTAACTTTGTCATAAATACGTTTATTATTTTAGTTTAGTGCCATAATGTCACAATTGAGGGGCTGTTCAATTTTAAAGTAATGACAATTATATTTCTTTGATATTTAAAGTGACCTTATTTTCCTCAGTAATAAGCTAAAAGTAGCAGTAATCATGCCAAATAATCATCTTTTCTAGATAAGAAAGTATAATCATTTTATACCACACTAAATCTTTTAATGCTTCTCCTGGAAAAATGCTTTTTTGCATAAGTGACAGTGTTGCGCCGTAGGTGCGATATTATTAACATACTAACACGGAAAATCTTAAAAGTACAGTTATTTCCAAACATGAGTAACTGCTTAAAACTCAGAAATCTAATAAAGTTGACAACATATCAAATAACTAATGAAACATGTACGCAAGTCACGACAAATATATTAGAAATTATACGAAACAGCGATGAAGCATGTTCTGTCCACTTGATACCATTCAAGATGTCATTCAAGCTTTATTTATTTGATTTACATTGATAGTATGGAACAAACTGCTTTAAGCTTTGTATCCTCTTATCATAATTCAAATTCCCTTGACGCAATTTCGTGTCTTACGATATTTTAGTATTCATCTTAGTTGTCACGCAAGACAAATTCAAAGGAAATGTTACTTTACGTACAAGGAATGTAAGTCCGTAATCAAGTAGCGATCAAGAGATTTCTGACTTTTTTTTTAAACAGTAGCCTCATCTGTCGTGGTAAGTTGTTTTAAGTGGCGAAGGAATAATCACGCTTATTAATAAAAAGTTGAAATTATGTTTGTCATGGATTCATGGTCAATAGATCATAATCGATGTTGAATTGTTGTTTTACGCTGATGATTCTATTTAAGTAGTACCGACTTAACTAAAACATTTTTTTTTAAATGTTATTTATATTAAGTACTTGGGCGTAAATAAGTTATTATTGTTTTTAACGGGAAAATAAAATTGTAGTTTCTGAGACAGGACAGAAAAAATATTTCGACACAAACACAAATATTATTAATTATTGATGAACATAATTATATATTTAAGTTAATTTGACATTGGGAATATTGACCATTATTACTGCGAAATGTTTAAATTAAAATTTATAATTAGTTGCTCGGTCCTGTTCTTAAAAGCTACCTTTACTTAATAAAGTTATTTATTGATTTATTTATTTATTTATTAATTAGGCATAACTACAAATTACAAACTTAATTATTAATATACATAAATCTTTCGTAAAATTAATTTACTAGTTCGTAACTCGATTACAACTATGCACGACATTTTAATTATGTTTATTATACACAACAAAACAGCACAAAAATTATCATATTATGTGCCCTTACAGCACACAGGTGTCATGAACTCATGAATGACCTTATACCTTGTAAGTCTGGTAACACTATTATCCGAATTTACATGACAATACAATTTTAAGTAAATAAATAAATAAATATATAAGCCTAAAAGAACCTATTATGTCTTTGAAATAAATTACAGCGATTCAGTAGTTTGTAGACTGGTAGGTTACTTTTATGTCCCAAAATATGTTTTTATTTGGATAACTAGCTGACCCGGCAGACGTTGTTTTGCCATATAAATAATTTAGGGGTGGACTACCCCTAACATTTAGGGGGATGAAAAATAGATGTCGGCCGATTCTAATAGATACCGGATAAGCACAAAAAATTTCATCAAAATCGGTCAAGCCGTTTCGGAGGAGTATGGCAACGAAAACTGTGACACGAGAATTTTATATATTAGATAATGGCTAGTAAAACAAAGGAAGTAAACTCTTTATTGCTCAAAAACGAATCGTATAACAAAAAACACTTATACAAAAGTAAATTATGTACAAAAGCATTATCCAATCAAAACAAAGTTATATGAAAATATTGCTTATGCGCAGAACTGACACATTAGTAAAGGCGCGCGCACAAATAGCTACATCGACTCGTGCGCTCAGGCATGTGCTCGCGCAGAAATTATCGCTATGTGAGTGACCGTGACGTACAGGGAGGACCATTATCCTTGTAATTTGACACGAAGAGTCTGCCCACGGAAGTAGCAGTTTAAGGTTCGATCCATGGTAAGGGCGATATTGTTGGTGACCACGAAAAGTATCTGAGTCTTGGATGTTTTCTATGGGTGAGGACCATAAAGTTGGACCATAGTTAAGCTTAGTGAACAAAGGCGAAAATGTATCTTTGCAATAGGGTATTTGCCAATTTTTTTATTAGTATTTAAATTGAAGCTTTTTTACCTTCCGAATAGCCTAGTATAAACAGTTTTTTAATATCTTTAAAAATAAGAAAGATATAAATGTTTAAAACTTGCTTTTAGACAGAGAGACAAATACAGGAATATGACGTTATATTACTCAACCGCCATATGAATTACACGCAAAACATCGTTTCGTGAGAAAGGGATAGACAAAAAACTTTAAAAGGCTATAACTTTTTTTTTTAATTACCAATTTCAAATTTGATTTTGAAATATTTTATCATACTACGTATATTGATATATTATTCAAATTAATATATGAAATTTAATATCAGGCAAATACAATACCCTATTGTATGGCAAATTTTCATGTCAGCACGGAAAATTTTCACAGAAAATTTAATTGCGTGAATTAGCACGCCCGACTTTTTGGACCTTACCTCTGTATTTTAGGGTAGGTAGTGATTTATTTTTCTAAGTAGTAATCATTTCGGCACGCTGTCCCTCGAAATTACTTACCTGTGATTTTTAATAGTATAGTATAATTTGTAAACCAACTCCTTGGATCCCAAGATACAGGCTCATAGTTTGGAATCCACCGGTGTGTTTTGTTTAAGTAAATGTATTCTTATTCTTATTCTTATTATGGTATTTAATGCAGGGCTCGGGTAGATAAGGGATTTTTTTAAGGGAATTGTAGAAAAAAATATTGAATTGAGTTATAGGTTATAGGTTAGAGCGGGCTGGTTTCCGCAACTCGACGGCTTAATGTATGCGCCTTTTTTGCGTGCTGGGTTTTGGCACTACTCTTGCCAACCCAGTTCTACCAGGAAGCCTAGCAAACCCTTGATGTTGCCGACGGCTTCCGGTAGCGACCTCGGTGTTCCGAGGTGACGTGCCCGGTATGTTGCCACCTCAGGGCATTCCATGATGACGTGGGCCGCGGTTTCCTCCGCCGTCATACAGGCTCTGCACAGGGGGCTGTCTGTAACACCTAATGTGAACAAGTGTTTGTTAAACAAGGCAAGGCCAGTTATGGCTCCAATTAGTAATCGGAGTTGGGCCCTTTTGAGAAGTCGTAGCTTACGCGATAATCCGCGATTGACTATCGGAAGGGCTTCCTTACTTTGCCTGCAGGTGTTTAGGTTGCTCCAGTAGTGTTGGTGCTTTTCCTTAGTGATTTGGCGCAGCTTGTTCCGCAGCCAGCTGGTCGGCAGGGGCAGAAATGGTTCAGGACCTATCAGTTCCGTTTCTGAGCCCCTTCTCGCGAGTACGTCCGCCGCGTCATTACCTCGAGAGTTATTGTGTCCCTTAATCCACTGTAGAGTGATGGGGTTGATGTTACATACCTTAGAAAGGGCGAAAACTGAATTGAGTTACTTGAGGTGCTTTTTCTCCTCTCACAAGACAAAGACTACATACAATAAACTCACTCTTTTCCGGAGTGGGGTAGGCAAGGCAGAGCTACAGAATTACCAACAACTTAATTATTCTTTAATAATGAATAATATCGGCTTTTACTACTAACAGCAAGCAGCCACCACAAATTTATGCAAGTATTTCGTTGTCAAAAGCGTCAATCACAATCGATAAAATTTAATTCGATGTACACCTAGTATACCCCAAGAACATTGCTCCTAACCATTTTATCTACTAATGTTTCTTCTTACTGTCCAATACAGAACTAGTTTGCAAACTTACACATACCGTCATGACCATCACTGCCGTCATTCATTTTAATCAAATTACTACAGCCAACGCTTTTTACCAACTGCATCAAGAACTTTGCTGCAACTTTTTGCAATTTGTATATGTTTTTACGATATTTCAATGAGTATTAATCATTAAGTCAGATGCAATAACTGTGATGCATCCTGCATTAATGAGCCTGAGTTAGGATTACTATGCAGTACCACTATGAACGGTATCACCATATTTTGTTAACCATGGGAAAGCTTTTTGCATGAACAGTTAAATAAATTCATACGGCGATGAGTTAGTTGGAAAAATGTTAGTTGGTAATTATGTATACACGTTTTTATGTAATGCATCAAGGATAAAATGAATGCATGAATAAGATAAATAAGAGTTTGTTTAACAAACAGATTTCCTAATAGTTAGATAAGACTTGTGTTTCATTATTCAATTTAAAAAAGGTAGAAAATAGGCTAGTGTCCTAATAAAATCTAATTAGTTTTTACATTATCAAAAAATATTGAACACGTATTTTTTCTTTTGTCAATTAAACATAAATTGACGAAGATAAAGTGCGATGAAGTTTCGCGTGACGTCACGCCGTGGCACACTTTATACCACGTTGTGACGTCACGAGCCCCCACTCCCGAACTTTGATGCGCCTTATAATTGTCAATTTTGATTGATTTGAAAAAGCTAAAAATACGTGTTCAATATTTTTTGATAATCTTACTGACGAACTAATTAGATTTATTACTTTTTTACCCAGGACACACCCCTATTGTATGATACAAGTGACATGAGAACAGTATCTTTTGAGATTAAAAAACCACACGGTGCAAATTTACCACTATAAATTTTCTTTAAAAAGTATTCATGCAATAAATCAAAAATCTGTTATATTAATAACGACACTTTTTCCGTTTCACGCACGATTAGTGAGGCTCAGTGGCGCAAAAACTTTTGCATCTCAAGACCAGAAAAGCGAACCATGATGACTAAACTTGAACGTCTATATGGTGGTAATTTAACCGGTTGTCTTATTTCCACACCGGAACACAACAGTGTTAACACTGCAGAGCTGCTGCTCAGTAGTAGATTAAACGGTAAGATGGTGGTAGCTATCTGGACAGGTGTGTTATTCTCTCAAAAAACGGCGGCCGGTCGGACGGACGAGCGAATAAAAGCGGCGAGTTTAAGTAGTCCCGTCCGACCGAACAAAACACATTTTAGCGCGTGCATTGTCAATTAGGGAGCCTTATACGTTCGAGAAGTCATGCTGCCAAACTGAATCCACGCGTTAAAATGTGTTTTGTTCGCTCTGTCGGGACTACTTTAACTCGCCGCTTGGACCTTCACTCGAGCGAACGATCACCTTTGCTTGTTGAGAGAATCACACCCCAGATCCCTACGTAAGGTCCTACAACCATGAGACCACTACTTGGATTTTTTCAGTGTTTTTTTATTTATTAATTTATACGTAAGTACCTATTACTTTTTCTAATATCGTCAGTGGCCCTAGATATCGTTATTAAGTCTGTGCAAATTGAAATTGGCAAATATGTAAACACAACCAAATGGAACAATTTACCCTTATTACCCGATAATCACGTGCTTTTAAAGATCAAGTGAGGTCTTAGCAATGATTTATACACTTGATCTTTACTTTCACATTAAGTTTAACATTAAATAACACTTTATTTTTCGCTGTTTACAAAACACGCTTGATGAATATTTGACGTTATATTGTGTCAAACAGTACTAATTTGTTTACTTCTTTGGCAATTCCAATTAACACGGATTATAGGATTGATGTACGTTGGATTGGCGTGGTCGCTTCAAACGCTTATGTCAATTCCATACATTCTGTCAGTTTTCGAAAATTGTTTACGAGAGTAGAATGCATCTTGTCTAGAGTCTCAGTACGTAACATGCCTAAAGCTTAGTTTGCGAATGATAGGTAGGCTAATTGGTGAAAGAAATGCCATCGAATACAAACGCTAGCGTTAGGTGATCACCTGTCGCTTTGAAAAATGTATGGAATTGACGTAAGATAGTCACGTGATATATCACTCGTTACAACTGACACGCTGTAAAGTGATCACTATCACTTGCGCTAATCAAATAGTGATAGTTTTGACAACTACGGTCGTTACGCGGTACTATCTTGACAGGTCGAATTCAACACGAGCACTATCACAATATAAACGTCGGTATCCAAGGGCGGTAACTATGCGAAGAAACTGTCAACTGAGTCAGTGTCATCACAGGTGATCACCTAACGCTAGCGTTCGTATTCGATGGCAACTTGGCTAGCCCCACTGTTGATTTAAGTTAAAGAAGAGAAAATGCTAGTTTCTATTATTGCTTCCAGAAGGTCAAAAAACCAATCTTGTCAGCGAAATATCATCCAATATCCAATCGTGTGAACAAAAAAAAACTTATATCCTCAAAGTCTCCGGGGGGCAATTACATTCCCGTCGATATCGCCGTAACATTGATTAAGACGACTATAACCCTTATCGTTCGACACGGCTTGGCTCATATTAGCTTATCTACAACTCGTCGGGGTCTTATCACGAACAAGACTTTACGTCTTATTCGTTGGTCACTAAAATATCGCTCGATTACGGAATAACCGTTAGGGATGTTTACACGATACGATTAAAGTTTGGACAATCGAATAGAAGCCGCGGAGTTTTTGCGCTTATACCAGCTAAAAGAAAAATTGAAAAGAAAGCAAATAATTATCCATGGTCTCATAATTCTTCTTGATTATTATTATTATCTTTAACTCTTAAGGTCGATAATTACGAAATAATTTATAAGGAAGTCTTATGCATAGCAATAAACAAATCGAACACAGATAAATTAAAAGCAGTTTATGTTACTAATTTTCAAAAATGTAGGTACCTCAATGAGCTATTTCTATCAATGACTTACAATAGCCATTTAGTCTAGTTATGACTGTATTATTATTCCGGTCTTGATTTGTATGCCCATTTCAAGACATGTCTAGTTAATTGTCAAATAATTGTCATCTTTTCTATAATCAGTCTATTAATACAGCTCTTAATTATTTTGCTCGAATTGCTCCAGTTACAAAGAAAGGGTACCATCTTATACGAACCACAACCTAAACCTTTTTAAATCCAATCGTTACGACTGAAGTGTTAATCGCCGTCGTGTCGCACCATCTAAAAAACATGACGTGAACAAATGATCCGTCGAAATCACCAACAGCACTGATACGTTACGATCTGATACGACACGATATCGCCGCCGATCTGATCGTCGGTATCTGACGTCGTCCGTCAATGTGATCGCCGAAGTTGTTTTGATATCGTGGTAATATTATTTTCGGTTGTACTCATACAGTTGGCTTCAAATAAATGTATATAGTTTTTTACCTTATTGCGATCTCATAAGGTCCAAAACTAGATGTCATCTGTCGACTGTACCTACCAGCCAATGGCGTAAAGTAAAGAATGGTTTAAAAATATTTCACAACACTACTTTGGATTTGTTATTGTTTTCATTATTATTTAATTAGCTAATTTTATGTCTAACAAAACAAAAACACCTAACCTACGGATGTGGCCCGCAGCGGGGCAGGGCTCAAGCTACCGGTGGTTTGGGCTACAGAGACAGGAACCTTCTAATGTACCGTGTGTAGGAGTACTGCTTACGTATCTGGCCCTTGATCCAGCCATCTAGTCTCTTAAGGTGTAGGTCAAAACTCTTCGCTATGAGACCGTTTGCCGAAACAATGATCGCCGCGTCAGTCAACATCCCACATGACGGTCACCTCGTGATCAAATTTTAGGTACTGAGGCCCTAATTTGAAAATCGAATTTCGAAGTTACGTTAGCTCCATCCCTTTCTCTCGATTCAGCCTCGAATTATGTTATATTATTATTAACTTTACTTCAGCCTGTCATAACAGCTATCACGATGGTACCTATATTATCGATCATGATGCGCAAACGCAGGTCAGTCGCACGCCCAGCCAATTAGACTGCCAGCTGCGATCTATGAAGCGATCGATGACTAACGACGTTAGGGTAAGCAAAACTTAAATTGTCTTTATACTTACCGATATGATGCTAGCCTGCTTGCTAAAGAACCCATATTGTTTTTTTACGATATGGCCGCCTTTACTGTACCTATAGTGGTGGAACGGTCGCTGCCAACATTCTTATAATTCATTAACCTACCGCCAAGCAGCAGTGTTCGCATTGTTCTGTTCCGGTACGGGGATAAGACTACCGGTAAAATTACTAGCATAAAGGCATTCCATCTTAGTCCTCAAGATTGGCAACGCATTTGAAGTGTTACGATTGCAGTCTTGAGATTGTAGTCTTGAGGATTCAAATGTCTATACCTATAGGTCTCAGATCCCACTTACCATCAGGGGCAAGTTTTATAAAGCTACAAGTAACAATTTTACAGGTCTAAACTGGCAACACTGCTCAAAATGGCTGGTCGTCATTGGTCGAGGTTGTGTCAAATGGAAACTTGTAACCTGTAAATTGTAATTTGTAGCTTTCTAAAACAGGCCCCAGGTGGCCTGAGTCCTCTTGTGCCGTTTCCTTGCCATAAAAAAAGAAAAAAAATGTTTATAACCGTAGAGTAATTAACTAAAGCAAGATCAAACCTTAAAATCAACTAAAAATCAATACATTTATAACTTATAATATGCAAACAGCATTCCCCTTAAGATCTGACTCAGCCTTTTGAACATAAATGTTGGAAACTTCGGAATATCTAATTAGCGAATATTTAAAGACAATATTAATTGTAAGAACAACAAAGTCTATGAACAGTGCAAGTTGCTTTAATAACGTTAATTAAATGTTTCGTCAAATTATTTCAAAGAGGGCGCTGATTCCTAATCCCTTTAAAACACCTTAATTGGGTTAGCAAATTCAAATAACGTTATTTTGCTACGTTTTGGTGAAATATTTCCGTTCAGAAATAGTAGGTACCTAATTTAAACAAGTGCTCGAGTCAGTTATTCATTTTATAATTATGTGATTTATTTTAAACACATTTTGCAGCGATATATTTAGCATTGGAGATGTAAAATAAGAATTATGGCTACCTAATCAAAATTGAAACTAAAAGCAAGCAAGCAATTGGGCTATTTTCCAGCTTCTATTTACATTAAACACAAGTAATCAAATACATACAATAACTAGTCTGGCCATAAGTTCTGTTACTAAGGTTGAGTCAAATAAAACTAACTAATGTTTATATTTTTATTTTATTACGTATAAAAAATAATAGCTCAATAAATGTACATTTTGAAGAACAAATAATCATTTTATATAGTCGCCGCAATTTCCGAGACGATTTTTTAACATTCACAGCCGGCATCGATGAATTTACGCATGACTTTTCTGTAAATTTAAATTTTTGAAAACGCTTAAGATTAGTCTTGGTTTACCAAAGAAGTTTATTGTTTAATATTATAAAACTTCCTATCTCTGTGTATGTTTAGAGACCAAAATTATATTTCTCAACAAGACTTAATTCCAACTTAAGAACCAAGAGATTTGGTGTGTTTTCGTATTCCTGCAAAATTCATGTGAAGTCGATTTAATGAGACATCAAGATTGACCGGTGTCCAAGCAGATCTTTAGTTGCTTGAAATACATTTGTTTCAGAATTTTAAGAATTTTAAGTCTGATCATGATACGTCACGCAAATATGAACTCTCTACAAGAACTCTTACAAAAGTTGTGGCCGTTATCAGTATCATCGTCGAGCGTGAATTGAACTATGATTTTCTAGTCCGAAATGGGAATACTTCAAGATCGTACGTCAAATAATTGCAATAGTTTAGAATACATATTATTCATTTATATTCTATATAAATCAAACTTTCGATTAATATACAGATTTTAAATTGTAATTAATCTTAGTAACAGAACTTATGACCAGACTATGTATATACCTAACGCGGTTCATTCATGTTTTACCAAATCATTATTTGGCAAACTATAACATAATTATCATTTTACAAACTTTTATTTCCCCCTTTTATAAACCCCATTGTAATCTGTACAATATGTAATAGTTTAAGCACAAAACAAGAGGCCCTGATAAATAAACTTTTTCTGGAATCATCTTTTTACTGCGAGGGTTTTGAAAATCTGTGGATTAGTGTTGTGGCAAGTTTGCTTGTTCTATTTTAACGTAGAAATTAGCTACAGTGGATGTTTTTTTGGAACACAAACACACGTTTTGCATATTGACTTGGTTTACAATGATTTTTCCACTTGTAATTTTCATTTATTATGTCCCTAACTATTTTTAATTCTAGGAAAAACCATAAGCGGACACAACATAGCCATGTATACAAAAAAAAATGGCTTGACAATATCAAAATAATTATACTATATCCTGGTAAGCACTAGATAAAACACTAAACTTTTTATTTAGTCTTATCTAATAAAAATGAAGATTTTGTGTATAATTCCATCCTTTTAAACAATTAAAAGCTTTACTCTTACGCATTACGGGATGTAATACCAAAACACTTACCACACCTTGTCTTTACCACTTACTAAACGGTGGGTGAGACAAAGCCAGTGTGAAGCAGGACTTACTTTGTCAAAACTGCTGTTTCTAAATTCTCTTAGTTCATATTTAATTTAAAAAAAAAACACGCTGCAACAGCTGAACATATTTGGATGGAATTTGAAATGGAGATAGCTTATACCCTGGATTATAACAAAGGCTACTTTTGATCCCGGAAAATTTTAAAGTTCCCGAAGGAATATCGATAATCTAAATCTACGCGGACGAAGTCACGGGCAATAGCTACTTTATCCATAAAATAATATAATCCCTACAATTGACAGGTTGATAAACCGGATGTAGTTCTGGAACTGTTCCCGTCGCTAATTCTCAGACACCTATACAATAATGGCGAGCGGGACAAAGCCAGTCTGACCTTTAACGCAACACTTCATTCTTGATAATATTTTACTTGGTAGAACAAATTCTTTAAAACTTCTATTTTTAACTAACTATAAATGCGGATATTAAAAAGTAGCTTTTGTCCGCAACTCCGTCCGCGCAGAAAAATAAAATATAGCCTATGTTCATCACGGGTAATATAGAATTCTAATAATGAAATAAGTTTTCAAATCGGTCCAATAGTTTCGGAGCCTATTAAATGCAAACAAACAATCAAATCTTTCCTCTTTATAATATACTAGTTGTTGCCCGCGACTCCGTCCGCGCAGAAAAATTAAACATAGCCCTATGTTCATCAGGGATAATGTACAATTCTAATAATGACAGAATTTTTCAAATCGGTCCAATAGTTTCGGAGCCTATTCAATGCAAACAAACAAACAATCAAATCTTTCCTCTTTCCTCGTAAGGCCCAAACGGCGTATATGTAGGACAAATGTCAAAATTACTTCAAACTTAACTCGTCTGACACAAGATTCGTTTTTGAACTGTCGAGATTTGACGTAAACCTCACGAGGATAACACAAGTTTTAAATATCAGTACGTTTATTCAGCATCATTCAATCCCAATCCATATAAATGTCAGCCTGTTCCAACTGGATGTTCCAAATGAATGGAGCGTAGAGACAGATGGGATCTTTGCCCAAGTCGCAGACCCAACGGCCAAACCTAAGGGCTTCAATCTACCTCGAAAGCTTTGGCGTAAGGTAAACAGGCTTAGGTCATTACATGGTCGCTGTAACTTCTTTCGGCACAAATGGGGTTGGCGCGATTCGGACCTATGTGATTGTGGCGAGGAGGCCCAAACCATGGATCATTATAATGCAGCGATGCCCAATACATTCATACCCGGGACCCTTAGAAGACATCTACAACCTTACTCAAGACGCAGCTAATTGGCTGAGAAAGCTGAATGTTGACTTATAATAATAATCTATGTATTCGCCTATTCTACAGATCGCCATACGATTAAATAAATTTACAAGACACAACATTCAGTCTCTCTCACTCAGACGGTCGTGTACTTATTTAACTTTCTTGTTTAAAATCCTTAATAATCAGGTAGATGCCCCTGCACTCTTACATAATATAAGTTTTCGTGTGCCTCGTAAAACATAACGTAGTTGCCGCTCTAAAGCGTTGATCAGTATTGCGAGAAGCAAAACTAAACACGCACAACATTCATATCTGAAGCGCGCATGCAGGCTGTACAACGAGAGGTGTATGGACATGGATTTGTTTGGCAGTTCGTTGGTAGTTTTTAAAAAACAAGTTTATTCTTTATTAGTTACCATGGTATGATTGAATCATGTATAAGTTGGTAAATATAGCTTAACGATAGAAACTAGATACCTATGTACTTCTAAATTTTAAGATATTGGTTGCAATTCATGTTCTCATTTGTATTACTTGCAAATATCTAAATATAACGTCAGTTGTAGATACGTACCTACAGTAAAGCATAATTTTGGTCATAAGAATAAGTTTATTTATTATTATACATTTAATATTGGAAACTATAGGTTTATAATTAAGGTTTTGTAGACTATAATAGCTAATGTACCGATTTGTTTTGTAAGACTGTTTTGTTTATAAATAAATAAAAATAAAAACTGGATGTTGTTCCGGAACTGTTTCCACCCCTAGTCCTCAGACACCTCCACAATGGCGGGCGGGACAAAGCCAGTCTGAACTGACGCGTGACTTCGTGACGCAGGAACAATGCCGTAATCATAGTGCTTGAGCTGATTAATTGAAATTGTTTTTTTTTACTTAGTAATCTATACATGATGCGTTTTTTTCTGTGACGGACGGAGAGACAACGTACAGCCTAAACTATTTGACTACGTGACCTAAAATTTCGAGAAGATTCTTTAGCGGAGCTCAGTTTTTTTTTAAATCGGCCCCTAACGGGAAGAAATACGGGGAGTAGTGGAAATAAATTGTATTGGATAAATAGTCAACTTAGAGCATTCTCTAGTCTTATTATTATGAATATAATCTCCTCGTTTATTTGTTTGTGATCCGATTACGGTGAAGTTTTGATGATTGTTGTGCCCACCTACAAAAAAAAGATTTGACATTAGCAGAAAAATCGAGTTCAAAAAAACTAGTTTCCATGGGATATTCTCAAAAAGAATTTTTTAGTTTTTACAATGTGTTTTTTAAACGAGATACTTAAATGTATTAATTTAAATACGTAGAAAATATTCGTGACTCAAGAATAATAATTTGCTCTGATCGGGAATTGAACTTGGGCCTTTACCTTTCAATCAGACCATTATAGCTCCCACCACTATAGTTATCATTTGGATTTGGGTATACAATAGGCCACCCTCGTCGTTAGACTATTATGTATTCAATGCAAAGCAAAATATTTAGGCCCCAAACGGATCGACTGATTTGGACGTGGTTTTTTTAAGAAAGCTAATTTAATCAGGATAGTGCTTAGCTTAGTTTTGTAAGAATTGATTCAGCCATTTAAGAGGTTATCGGGGCTTTTTATCTTTGCAGGCTTTTAGGGGGAAGTCACATCTATCAGCAACGTCTCGCATTTTTATTACGCGACTCCCCAAAAAAAGGAGTGTAATGTTTTCAGGGTTCATGTTTGTATGTATTTATGTATGTGAGTTTCTTTATTCCACTATAACTTCTAAATCCCTTGACCGATTTAGATGTGTGAGGTATCGTTAGAATCCTTACGTCATCCCGGGTGACATAGGATAAACTAAACTCTTAAAATTGAAATAACAACAATGGCAAAATGACAATTATTAACATATGTAGGTATATCGACGAAAGTATACAAAATACAGTCGGGATTTTAAAGCTTGCTTTTCATATAGTTATAGATTAGGCGGTAGCGGGTCTGGGGAAAATTACAAAAATAATGTAATTGTAATTGCCCGTGTGGTTGCCGGATTAGAATAGTGCCACTCCATGTCTTCCCGTGGATGTCGTAAGAGACGACTAAGGGAATAAAGGCTTGTAGTACTGTTAGGCGATGGGCTTGCAACCTGTCACTAATACGCTGGTAAACATCTTAGCCTTGATTGTGCAAAATGTGGTTACAGAATTATCAACAAGCTTTTAGAGTTGTTGGTAATTCTGTAGCTCTGCCTACCCCACTCTAGGAACGAAGGCGTGAGTCTATGTATGTATGTATGTAATTGGCATTCCAAGTTATAATTCTGGGTAGGTAAAAGTAAAAACCATGGTTAGCAACCACAACGAACTAAAGTTGAGGGTCGGTTCAGACGGACAGCATTTGAACTGCAAAATGGCAGTTCGAGGACAGTTCTGACGCAGTTGACGAAAATGCATCAAAAAACTGCAAACCAACTGCGCAGTTCGCTTAGGTAGACTGCACGCCAACTACAAGTGGACTGCGTAGTTGGTTTGCAGTTTTTGACGCAGTTACGTCTGCGTCAGACCTGCAATTTTGCAGTTCAAATGCTGTCAGTCTGAACCAGTCCTTGGGCCCTCCATGGTTTTTTTTATACACACCGGGTCACAAGTTCTTTGAAAAGGGGTCGCGTATTCAAAAAGGATGATAAACACTTATTTATTTAAACGTAAAGGGTTAAAAATGACTTATATTTATAGAAAATTGATGGGTTCGCATGTTGATACAAAGTAACTATTTTATATGGACAAAATGCGAATCCGAATTCGAAAACCGTCCAGTAGAAAGGTTGATCAAAAAACACACGTCTAAATAAACAACCAAAGTATAAAAATACAGCTTAAAAGGAGAATGGGCAAATCTGTATGGAACTTGGTCTATGAGCGGCCAAGGTTATTTTTTTAATCTGACGATGTGGTATAGTCCTACTGTTACTTGGTAAAAGTTTCATTACCGTGACTTAATTGTAATCAGAATAAAATATGATTTTCTTCTACAATACTTTGCGTAGTTTTCCCGATTAGATGTTAGATCATCAATATATCAAATGTTTAGGAAAGAAGGGAAATCTCAACATATATTGATGATCTAACATCTCAAAGTGAAGTATTTATCCTCGTAAGGCCCACCATACTACAAACAGGGAGTTTTTTGTGAATGGGACTTTGAATCTACCATCAACGCAATAAAGTTCAATTACGTTTGTTCGAAAATGACATTTTCAGTTTATGAACATAGGAAAATAAACCTTATTCACATTGCAACACAGTTCAAATTATATTGCCTTGATTATGTCTGTCTATTGCACACTGGGCCTTACCAGGTTAATACTGCCCTACTAAGCATAATGGCGATATCTCAGACAAAACATCTGTAGAAATTGCAACCTAGTTACAAACAGAAGAGAGTTGAATCTGCTTTGGCTATTGAATTTAGTTATTGCATTTTTGCTTAGGAGGGCAGAATAACTATCAATATGTTATTTATTTACTGTTAGGTAATAAAGTACAACTTACAGATAATTATAATAAGTATACAAATCATAAGTCACGGTGTATAATAAATCTGATACTGGTAACAAAATATCTTCTTGAATGTCTCGATCGAATTCGGACTTAAGTTTAAATAATTCATTTTTTTAAAGAGATACAAATAAAAGTTCTGTACAAAAAGTATTCCTTAATATCAGATCTCTCATTATGACACTAATTTCATCAGTGGCCGCCGATAGGCCGATTTGCCCATTCTCCTTTATCGCATTTATTAAATAAATAAATAAATAAAATTTAACGCAGAAACCATACTAATTTGTCTGCAGACGGTATTCAAACAGAAGCTAACAGACAATATCCCTGAATCACGCGGCCTTCCTCATTACAATGCCTCTACAGAGTGTTACAGTAATGCTAGTCGCCCGGCGGCCCTTTATGGCTGTAGACTGGCTTATTATCTACAGGGTGACGCGTCACAACACCTTACTAAAGTTATTGTATATTTTGGGATGCTTTGAAGTTGTTGTGTAGAGAATTTAACTTATTCGATGCAAGGATTATAAGTTAGTTTAACTTTGTATAAAGCTAGTAAGGACGCTTTTTTTTTACCATTGCGTAAAATGAGCGTTTGGCTAACATTTTTTACACAGAGTACACGCTAACCGTTATTCCATAAGGACGTGTAATTTTTTTGAAGGCAAAATTATCTTTTGTATTAATAATTCCAGGACTACGTGTGTCCCAAATTGAAACGCAAAAATATAAATAGGTATCCAAACATTCCAATTAACGTTCAGATCTATGATATAAGTAATACTAGTAGAAGGAGCATAAACAAAAAGTCTACTGAATCACAGTAAGCTAACATTTTAGTTTTAATGTCCTAATAATCCTAAGATTTATTTATTTTATTTATGTAACATTTGTATGAATGTAAGATTTAAGAAGGTACGTTAAATGTAAGTTTAGAAATCAAGTACACAAACTGATTAACTTCTATTCGACAGAACATCCTGTACATCCGAGACGACATTCGCACGACCCTTAACTACTGTATAGCGATTACAGTAAAGCAGCGGTTATATAAAGGTTATATAACAGTTATATGAGAAGCCGTAACGTTACGCCCCGCACCTTTATGATTCGTGCCGCTTACTGGGCACTTATACAGCTATCTGTGTTTTTGGAGAATTCAATGCCGATTTTAAGATTAGAAAATAAGTATTATTTACTTTTTTTAGGCGTTATAAGCGTTTTAGCTTTTATTGGAGCACTCGTTACGTATCTTAAGTTTGAAAAACTTTAATGTCCGCTGTTTCGTTTGTCCGAAATTTTAATTTGTCCGATAATATTTTTTCTCTGAATCGGTTTAAGTTTTCTGGGCCCTTATTTTAGGCGGTAAAAATAATATCGTCTTTGACCTGTTATTGTATTGTCAATGATTTGAACGTTTACAAAGCATTAATGGCGGCCGAGTTAATAATAGGACGAATACGATATTATGGTTTTTACGGCCAAAAATAAAGGCCCTGGATTGTTACATAATTAAACTAACCTAACCAACAGATTCTTTAGATTTATCTCTTTAAGCATTTTGAAAAGTTAATGGGTTCAGAAATAAAATATTTTCGGACAAATTAAAACCTCGGAGAAGCGAAACGGCGTACAAAAGTTTTTCGAAACATCGATAGGTTACCGGCGCACTACATGTGATTCTAGAAAGTGAAGTAAAAAACTTTCGCAAAAGGTACAATAAGTTTTCTGCTATGTTTTTATAGTTTCTGCTAAAAGAACCCAAGTTGAACGAGGAAAGTAAAGTTTTTTACCTTCACGAGTAGATACAGAGTAATGAACGCTAGCCCACATTCGCGCGGACGTTTTTTTCAACGCGCGTTGGAGAGGCGCTCGTGCGGATGAAGCCTTAGTATCGTATGTTGTGTTTTTATTTTTTATTTTGCTTTTGTTTTTCTTTTGAATTACTTGTAATGTCTGTGTCACCTTCCGTGTTTTCCCCGAGCGGTCCCGACGGAAGACCAGCGTTGGCTTTACCGCCAGCACATGCTGAGTTGGGCCCGTTTCGCAACAATTGCACTTATCTGTCGTTTCTTTTCCTTATTTTTTGTGTTATATTTATGTGTTATTGTTGTGAATAAATTTTTTCTATTCTATTCTATTCTATTCTATTCTACATAAGAAAGGAGATATTATATTAGAGAGGATATTGATATGATATTTTTAGAGTTTCGTACCCTAAGGATGGCAACAAGACCCAGTTAAGTAGGTAGGTACTTAGCTTCCGTTGTCGGTCTGTCTGGCAGCGGGTTGTGTCTGACGAACCGCGATATTTAGACTTCGAAATTTTCACAGAGTGTGTAGTAGGAACTATAAGCAATTAAAAAAAAGGCACCCATTCAAGAATGGTACGGAACCCTTTGTATACGAGTCCGAGTCGCACTTTGCCGGTTTTTTTTGTATCTAGTTCCTTTTAATCACAAAATGAGGTATTAAAAGTTGATGTCAAAGTGTATCCGTTTTTTTGACTTGTGTTACGAGTAAATACTATGCCGTGTAATAAAGAAACGCTTATCGACAGCGATAACAAGAAAAAATATTTTCGAAATTCAACAGAAACTGCAGTCGAACTCAACGAACGAACATTTGTCGATAAACTTAATTACTTTAAAACGCTGACTAAACGGGGGCTAACCGAAAACGAGAAGCTAAAATTCAATTACGAAAAAGGCGATCGTTAAAAGCGAATTCGAGAGCGAATAAAAAAGTGTCGCTTATGATTGCGATGGGGTTCACGCGTTGTGGATTATTTAAATTCAACAACCTTTAATTTTACTCCCATACGAAAATTAACTCGTATCTATGCCTCCGTCTGTGGCACTCTATCTCCCAAACGGTTGGAACGATTAGGACGCAATTGAAAAAAAAAAGTGGTTAATCGGCGTGGTTCTTAAGTAGGGGCTCATAATTTCCGAAAATCAAATTTTCTTGATAGCAGATTATCTATTCGCATTATTTTCCCGTTTTTTTTCCAGTCGCATATATTATCCCTTGTGTTTGCCATGTTAGAATAGTGCCTCTTCATGTCTTCCCGTGGATGCCGTTAGAGGTGACTAAGGGAATGAAGGCTTGTAGTAAAATTATGCGATGGGCTTCCAAACTGACACTAATATACTGGTAAACATCTTAGTCTGCTTGTGCAAACTGCGGTTACATAATTATCAACAAGTTTTTAGAGTTGTTTTGTTGGTAATTCTGTAGCTCTGCCTACACCACTCTGGTAATGAGGGCGTTAAGGTATGTATGTATGTCTGTATGTATATTTTCCTGTCTAGATTATTGCAAATTTCATTTTCACATTTAAATCAGGTCTAAATAGGTTTTTTTAATGGCATGGAGAAAGTGAACGAACTCACAATAGGTTACCTGATGGTAAATGGGATCTGTGACCTAAAGACATTAATGCACTCTCAAGACTACAATCTTAAGACTACAATCTTAAGACCGGAAATACAATGCTGACCCAGAGGACTCAGATGAATGACTCTACGCTAGTAAATATCACTGGTTGTTTAAACGCTACACCGGAACTCAACAATGCTATTACTGCTACTTGGCAGTACGTTAAAAGATAAGATGGTGGTAACTATCCGGACGGGGTATGTCCCATTAGTTCCATGGAATTCCGCATGATGACGTAGCGTTCAATACAAAATTCGTAGTTCCATGGAACTAATGAGACATACCCTCTGGACGGACCTTGCACAAACATTAAGACCACTAAAAGGTAGGTTAAGTACCAATTTCACCAAACAATGTTAAATTTAATCGATGTCGCTCTAATCGTCTGTTAAGTGGTTAACATCGTTTGGTGAAATTATAAGGTTATTTTAGTTCTACAGCAGCTGCAGCGTGTCAGATTAACGTGATTTTGATACTAAATCATCGTTAGTGACTGGACAACTTTCTAAATGCATCCTAAATTCGTGCACCGCGTCATAGCAGTGCAAAAAGCATAAAACCTGCAGTGCGTGGGTCATAAACAAAGCAACAGCTGGGCTGGATGTGGCAAAAACATTGCAATGGCGCGGAGCGAGCCGTGGATGCGGCATGCAACAGTTGAAATATATAGATATAGTCAAGGATTACATATAGATACCTAGCGTGGTTAGCCTAGTTGGTAGTGGCCCTGCTTACGATGCTAGGGGTCTGGGGTTCGAGCCCCGGTATGGGTTATTTTTGTGATGAGCACGAGTTTTTGTTTTCATGTCTAGATTTTCTTTGTTAATTAATACGTATTTACCTACTTTATAATACTCCCATTTTAACCAAAACCTATTTTATTATATTTATAATCTGAACTATTTTACTGTGTATAGTCCGGGAGCCTGCAACGCCTGCAGTAGTATATCGGAAGTAAAATAATAACTCATAAGTTTTTCCAAATTTTGCACCAGGGGCTCTATTTTAATCCGTAAAACCATATTGCTTTTGCTATATTGTTACAGTATTTTCAACGTTACCTCTTACTTACTAGACAGTTATGGCGTACGAATTAAACACCATAGGTACCACGATAACATTTTAAAAAGAAACATGGTTTTCCGGCACTGATATTTGAGCGAACGGCCTGCCATTATTAAGTTTACTGTAAAAGGGCATTCGGTAAATTTGTTTGAAGAATATTGTCTTTTTTTTTCAGCGGCCACGGATGATTTTTACATAGTTATTTAGAGGACCTCTAAATACACATAGATATATATAATTTATGGCGTTAAATAATATCGGAGCGGGGATTTTAAGGATTTAAGTAGTTTTTAGGACAAAAATACGCCCGAGTATGAATATTTAAATATCTCAGCTCCGATGCACTTAAGAGTATTACATTACATAACAAAATATGTTTATTTTTAATAGTTGTATCATAATTTACCACTTTTATGAATGGCCGCTCACCTTGAAAATGTATGAATTTTACAAATGACAACACTTTTACCCAAACCCCTTTTTAACGATGTCAAAGTTATGTTTACAAGTTTTTCCTAAAAACATTGAAGCAAATTTCAACATAATCTTTGACTGTACCAAGCCGCGGTCCAATCAAGAGTTTAAAGCCGAGTCAAAGAGGATTTCAAAGTCAAGTTTCCCCATAATTTTTAATAGGGGCTTTTTGCAATGAGCTCCTAGTTTACAACATGGTTTACTAAGCCCTAGGTCATCGCTACCGTATCGTTTTACATACTTTATCAAGACAAACGACCATTAGCAACTGTTTTAATTGCCCATAAAGCAAATGACGTACGCACAGTGGCTTCTTGCAAAAAGCGCTATGATGTAATGCGTGTTGAGTTGCTTCTTTAAAATAATGATTATTATCCACTACAAGCTAACCAAAGTTTCAAAGGCGTCAGAAGGAGGATTATTTTTATCAAGTGTATGTATGTATGTCTACTTCTTTGGCACGCTCTGCAGCCTAAACGGCTTGATAGATATTAACATAATGAGGTGTCGATAGATTTGTCTTGGTTGTGGGAGTGACATAGGCTTTTAAAAGTACTGTGAAGGTTGAAGACCTTTACGTCACCTCTATGACCCGATAATTTAAAATAGGAACGACTGAGAATAACATTGGTTGTCATGGTACGTCAGAAATTCGGATAGAACCTCATCACCTCCACCACCCCCCACCCCCCACCCCCTCTAACACAGTACAATATAGAACTTTTGCATGACGCTATACACCTTTTTTTTAATGACATTTACTGTTTGTGCTAGGTATGCACCGTTACAGCTCCACAAGGCGGTGAGTGGTGAGCCTACCCGGGCTAATGATCGGATGTACCTCTAAAAACAACACGTGGACGAAGTGGACCAACGACGTGGCTAAGGTAGTGAGGAACCGATAGATGCAAGCGCAGCACCGGTACTTCTGGCAAACCTTGGGGGAGGCCTGGGCCAGCAGTAGACGTCTTTCAGTTGAAATGATGAAAAACGATCCTGCTCTTTTCTCAAAGTTTGGCAGCGCACCTGCATTCCTCTGGTGTTGCGGGTGTTTATGGGTCGCCATGATCACTTACCATCAGGTGGCTCGCTTGCTCGTCTGCATCATACTCGTATTTCACATAAAAAAAACAATGACAGTTTCGCTGATAAGTTGAGAAATCAAACAGAATACGGCGTGTGTATTGCATACGATCCTAAATGTTAACATACGGTAGATTTAAGCAGTATTAAGAGGTACTGGTGTGTTACTCTCTCAAAAAACGGCGGCCGGTCGAACGGACGAGCGAATAAAAGCGGCGAGTTTAAGTAGTCCCGTCCGACCGAACAAAAAACATTTTAGCGCGTGCATTGTCAATTAGGGAGCCTTATACGTTGGTGAAGTCATGCTGCCAAATTGAATACACTTCACTCGAGCGAACGATCACCTTTGCTTGTTGAGAGAATCACTACCCAGTAATAAATTTTAACAAATACTCAATAATTAAGCGTAATGATTTTTTTGCAAATATTGAGTTGACAATAACGTCGTCAATAAATCAATGAACACAAAGTGCTGACGTAGACGACTTGGTTATTTGAATACATTGCGTGCCGAATTAATTTATATGAAAAAACATATGTCTTCTTTTGTTAACTTAATGTACCAATTTACGTTAATTAGGGTCTTATCTAACTGCCCTTAAAATATAGGATCGAATGGAATACACACGCTGTATAGTACACTAATTTTACCACTTGAATAAATCATTATTGCTTCTATTTATCATTATTTAGACAACGCGCTGGCCTAGTTGATAGTGACCCTGCCTACGAAGCTAGCGGTGCTATGTTCAAATCCCGGTAAGGGCAGATATTTTGTTTGGTGAGCGCGAATACTTGTTCCTGAGTCATGGATGTTTTCTATGTAATTAAGTATATATCTCTCTATATAAGTATTTACATCGTTGTCTAGTACCTATAGTATAAGCCTAGAGCTAAGTTTGGGACTAGGTCAATTGGTGGGACATTATCCCCTGATATTTATTTATTTATCGTATGATTATCATTTCAAAATATCAAGAACATTAAAAAAAAACATCACGCTGCTTTAACCTCGTAAGGCCCAGTGCGCAATAGAATGTACATAATCAAGGCAACATAATTTGAACTGTGTTGCAATGAGAATAAGGTTTATTTTCCTATGTTCATAAACTGAAAATGTCATTATCGAACAAACGTAATTGAACTTTATTGCGTTGATGGTAGATTCAAAGTCCCACTCACAAAAAACTACCTGTTTTTAGTATGGTGGGCCTTACGAGGTTATAAACGAAATCCCTTTCCAATCCAATTAAATAAATAAAATGAGCGGTTTATTTCAGTACTTTCAACTTCACGCGAAATTAGTAGTGAAATTGCGCGAAACGAAATCGTGACGTCACACAGAAACCAAAATGGCGGGGAGGCCAATTAGTGCTTGTAAATACATTTACTTTTGAACAAGGAGCTTAATTAGTTTCGATTCAGTGTATTTATAATAATAACGTAATTAATTCAGTGAGGGCGAGTCTTAATTTTTTTTCAAACAGCCGCTTTTCCATTCCTCTAAAAAATACCAACCAACGAATGGTGTGGCGTTACTGGTGGCAGAAGTTTGTGCAGGGTCTGTCTAGATTCCTACCACCGCTTCATAATTTTTCCTACTACCAAGAACTCAGTGTTTCCATTGTTGTGTTCCGTTATAGGGATAAACGATCGGTGAAATTATTAGCATAGAGGTCCATCTGAGTACTCAAGGTTGGTATTGTATTTGCAGTCCCAGGATAGCAGTCTTAAGTTGGTAGTAATCACTATGGGTTTCAGATCCCTTTTACCATCACGTGGCCTATGCTCTGTTCACGTCTGCAAGGACTTTTTGCTCAGTTAATGATTCCAGTTATGGCTTTTGACGTAGAGACCTCGTCGTGTTGTTCTCCTAGTCATTATTTTTAGTTTCATGTATTTGACATGTAATCTTGATAATTTTTACATTTATTTGTAATGTTTTTAATTTTGAATTTGTATTTTTTTTATATGTGATAGATCTAATAATTTATATTTGTTGCTTTATTACCTTGTAATGTAACTTACTTTTAAGTATTATTGTATTTTATGTTTGAAAAAATGACCTTCTGCTGGAGTTTCTTGCGGCGCTTCTTCTCCGCAATGATGGTCTTGTCCGAAGCGCTAGTAGATTCACTGTATATTACCGACGTGTAAAAGAGCCCGTATGTGGCCAATTTACTGAATAAATATTTTGATTTTGATTTTGATTTTGATTTATGCGCACGATTGCCTTCTCCTAGACATTAAAAAAAACTTGTCCCGTCGGAGATTTAAAATAGTTTTTTTTATTCGATCGCAGATTTTAACGACGAAACAGATCGGCCAAAGTGCTTAAATCGGCTTAAATGCTAGCGCGTGGGACAAATTGTTCGACGACGAATTGAAAACCACGTTGTTACAGAGAATAACACTTTAGCCAATAACGAAAAAACCAAGCGTACAAAAACCGTTACAAATAATTATTTTCACAACACTGCTCGGAAATATGGCCATATATGGTCTTGTTTGGGGTCACAAAACGTCACTTATAAGGACAGACCAAGAATGTTTTTGTCGGCGTGTTTGTTGATTGGTCGAGAATATTGTTGTCCAACTTTAAGAACCAATGAAAATCAATCAATCAATTTTGTTTTATAGCTCCTTAAAATGAAAAATTGAAATCGACCAATCAGAACACACCATTTTGTGTAGTAAAATATTAGGTGTATTTTTGCTAAAAGATACACAGACTAAAAACTATGTCACTGCTTTTTTTTAAACATGGCCCCTAATCTCGAACCACTAGAGATGAAATTACATGGGAGATATGGCGAAACAAATACAATTTTATATGGAGTTGACATCTTCATCTCGCATGTTAGTTTATTAATCTCGAGTGCCACGAGAATAGGCATCCAGATTAAAAAAGTTATCTATGGTAAAATTGGCGGTGATCTCACATTAACATGAATTAAAATTTGCGTTTTGAATATGAATTTTTATTTTATTTCCTCTCAGTAGTTGTGAAAAGCACTATGTCTGCCTCGGTAGAAAGTGCAATTTATGGACTCGTGCACTAGAGGGCCGAAACGTAGTTGAGGCCCTCTAGTGCATAATATGACTTGTCCAAAAATATGACTCTTATAATGACTCGTCCAAAAATCGCGTACTTTCTATACTCTGCAACAATGTACTATTTACTAACAAAACAAAATTAACTATAACTTATGAATTTAAATCAAAAACCCAATTTGCGCAATATTTCTAACCTTTTAGTTTATAGAAGTAAAGGCAGCTACACATGAACATGCCCTATAAAGTTCGTAAAAGCACACATAAATTAAAACTACGTTCGCGTGAACAGGCCACTTTATTGGTTCTGCCTAATGGAAGCCCGGAATAACTTAAACACTCAGTACCGCAAACTAGCGATTGTGTATCGTCATTGCTTTTAAAAAACCTCGTATCTCATAATTCGTGACGTACGATTTTAAACTTAAACATGAAGAGAAATAAGTTCAAACTCATAAATCTCGAAATATCAGATACGAGTTTTTTCTAAAGTAGTAACGATATATTTTTGATACTATAGGTGTCACTGGCATGAAACGAGTAACATGCTTATTGCCAGGAACTCTATCTGGAGCCAATTCCATATGGAAACTTCAAAGCCTGGTTTCTAACGTGTTAACCTCGCTACATCACTCCATGTCAATCAATTCGGGTCATTGTTAGTATAAATATGTTCGTGCAATGACCCGTTTCTGTCTTAAATTTATTACAGAATTCCATTTTTGATAAGAGCCATGAAAGAAAAATGTTTGAAAATAATTTTATAGCAAATATATATTAAAATATGCGAGGTCTAAACTACAACATGGTCTAAATTTTTACGGGCAAAATTTTTACCCGCGTGGCTTTAGAATGGTGGAAATTCGTCCCTTACGATATTTGGAATTTCCACCGTCGATATGTTTTAGAAGAACTTAGTTCCAGCATGTAACAGTGATTTACATTCGAAAAAAAAAAATAGGACACCAAGAATTTTTATTTTTGTACATACCTTAAGAATCGAGGGATGTTGTTGGCCTCAAGCGCTTATTACTAGTCATTCTAGCTAGAATGTGAGAGAAGAGATAATTAGGAAGCTTCTGATACGCTGAATTTAGTTACTGAGTTACTGAATCAGTCCGCAGTTAAAAGATTGTGAATCGACGATTTGCGTAGTTATCAATTTTTTCTATACAAATTTAAGTCCAGATGATAGATAATGTTTCTCACCGCTGAAATATAGAATGATTTCAAAGATTTTTGAATTAAGTTCTCGTTGTTATGAAAAACTAGGTTTGTACGTTCTTGTATTTTATTTTTCATTTCTTTCTTTCAAAGGAAATATGGATTTAAGACTGTCTATTTTTTATACATAGTATTTTTTAATAATCTTATTCCATAAATAAAGCATGTCCTTATAGGGACATAATCGAGCTGTTTAAATACAGTTCGATTTGATTTTGTTTAGGTTCCTCTTCTTCTTTGACCAGGGCTCGGACTATGCAAACGAATGGCGGACATTAAGTGCTTAAGTCACTTAAGATGACTAAAGACGTTTGGGTAAAAGTGTTGTCATTTGTAAAATTCATACATTTTCAAGGTGAGCCATTCGTAAAAGTGGTAAATTATGATAGAATTATACAAAATAAACATATTTTGTTACCTATGTAATGTAATACTCTTAAGTGCATCGGAGCCGAGATATTTAAATATTCATACTTGGACGTACTTTTGTACTAAAAACTGAATACTTAAATCTTTAAAATGTTCGCTCCGATATTATTTAACGCCATAAATTGTGTATTTAGAGGTCCTACCTAAATAACTATGTAAAAATCATACGAGGCCGCTGCAAAAAAAATTACAATATTCTTCAAACAAATTTACCCAATGCCCTTTGGGAAGGTGTAAAAACACTTTTTATATTATTGATCCACATAACAGAAAGTTATTTTTTTTCGTATGACATTATGATAAGGTTGTGTATTGGCTTAATTTTAACGGCCTGTGGTGGTACTTATGCAATATCTGTGCGATTGGTTGCATAGAAAACTTTTAAATTCTGTTTTCTCGAATACGGTCGACAAAAACATTATTCTCAACAATCGACCATAACCGGCGTGTCATCAAATGTTTTTAACGTGTGGCGGATGACACGCCAGGAGTGTCATTATATTCTATGGCATCGTCCTAATAGAACGCGATTGCGCGATCATCGCAAGTTCGCGCGACTGTTTATATGACAGTTTACATACAAACAGTCGCGCGAACTTGCGATGATCGCGCAATCGCGTTCTATTAGGACGATGCCTATGGCGTATGGCACGCCTGGCGTGTCATGAAATAATTGTTCACCGCCACCATGGACCTAAAAAAAATACGGACGTAACGTTACACTCAAAAGGTGCGAAGCAAGGAAGGCCTGTTATTTCGTTCCGTCATACACGAACTACCGTCTCACAAATGCACTAGGCCTGTTAACCCGCCGCCATTACGCGTCCAGCCACAGCCCGAGTGACATATCACTTTACACCGAAGAAAATTCCGCATTGTGTAGTAAAAACGTGTAAAAACTACATTAGTAAATATAAAAAGCCATACGGAATCACTTATCACCTGTAAGTTATGTTTATTCGTGTTATTTTTCATAAATATGTGTTTATTTACGAGTACTTTGACGCAAATTACAAACAAAAGTGACAAACAGTGTTGCCAGTTTTTCACGGATTTTTCTGCCTAAAAGTGGGGAAATCTTTAACGCCGTTGGAACGTGCTTATGCGAGTCAGACTTGATTTTGATCGGTTTTTTTTTACATACTTTTAACTAAGTCACAAACAATCTAAGAAACTTAGAATGTAATTAAGTCTTGGATCTCTGTTTTAACTTAGTTACTTGTAATTTGTCAGATTCTCTTGAAAATATGCATACTTATGGTATTGCGATGACAATATAATTATATGGTATTATCGAGCAATGATATTGAAACTTTCTTGCACATTCCATACAATCAAATTGAGGAAATAAAAAATTGCTCAGTCTAAACCTTACGTTTGGTACAATTCTTAAACGCTATTATTGCAACAAAATAATTGCATACAATTATTGCCGATTCTTGTACAAGAAACTTGCATAATCTAAATGGGCCTTTACAGCGGGTAAAAGGCCTTAAAATGGGCAAGTTGACGATTTATATGGCAACCCTCAAAGCACGCACACTCGTAAACGGACGGCCATTTTGTCTGCTTCACTCATGATTAGACTAGGTTACAACCGTATTTTTTTTAGGTCCGTGACCGCCACTGCCAAATTTTTCGAAAATGGAAGACGCAACCGATCGCGGCGATCGGTTAATACATTGTTAGGCGTGCGTAGCCACTTTTACTAGTACCTACTCGTTTATTATACACACAGTGACATATATTTTTCCAAGAGCGATCTTTTCCCGATCCGCACATCTTAATAGGCCTGCCCTAAATCTCCAAAATCGACTTTCCCAACTTCTAAAAAAACTACTTAGCAACTCGTGACTCGATTTATGTCAGCCAATCAGAATAATTGACCTCTGTTTTCAAAATGGCCGCTCGGAATCATTGTCAAACCAATCTATCTCAGTGTGAATAAATTCAAAAGCGTATTCAACGTAAATCCGAATTTTAAACTAGATAATTAGAACATTGTGGATTAGGAATAAAAGTGTAATTAGCTTGGAGTAATCTTGGATTTGTATTATTATGGTTCTGGGTTACGGAATTAGTCGTCTAATTGTTATTCTAGCTGGAGTTGGAAACAATTTCTAGGGTTTATGTAAATGAGGGTAGGAAAGTATTCGTTCGCTTTATCTCCGTGATGGATAGATGGCGCTGTCGCACGCTAGCGTAGGCGGTAGGAAGTTTTTTAGATAAGTGTTTTTTATTCGAAATTTTAAATATTCCCGGTAATTCGTTTAACATTTATGATTTATAATTAGGCTTTTGCATGCGTTAGCACCAATTAGTAGCGAAACCTTGTGTCTTCGAATTATACATTTTTGATCCTAGTAGGTACCTATAGAAAAATAAATAAGCAGTAGATTAAAAAAAAAGGCGCTATTCAGAACTTTTTACTGAATAACTATTTCCGAAAAATAACTATTAACTGCCCTAAATCCTACAGAGGCATTGAATTCTGTAAATTTATTTAACTCTATTGTAGTATAATTTAATTTTCAGTAATTTAATTTTTTTTCTTGAATATATACGTGTGTATGTTAGACACGACGTGGATGAGGTGCGCGACTACCAAGCAAAAGTCAGTAATGGGTTCAATCACTTCAAACCTGGCTCGCACCTAAGCTTTTTTAGAAAGTTGAGCAATAAATTTGTTATTTACCACAGGCTTTTAAGTGAATATTACTTCACGAAACATTTACTCATCTGCGAAGCAATTCAATGTAGACCCATACTGTCTGATTTGATCTTAGAAAACTACCTTCAAAAGTATTATTTATACGGAGTTTAGTAATTTCTATCATTCTTTTAAAAGTCATGCATTCATACTACCTGTCAATTCTTACTTAATACACTTCTTAAAGTAAATGGGAGCCCTTTGTTTCCCATATTTTTATTGGTCATAATAGCATTGTTGACATAATTATTGATAGTCATAATTTTTTATATAGCTGAAACTGTAAACGTTTCAGAATTTCTGAAATATCTAACGTGTAGACAAGGCTAGGTTAGGTTAGGTTTGTTTTATAAAAATCCTGAAATAGTAATAGTTTCTTAAAAAAATACATTATGACTTGCGATGATTATGACCTAGCACATTATGACTAAAAATAATTATGGCAGAGAATATTATATAGACCCAAAGTAAATACATACCTGTTTCGCCAATTTTTTTAAACCTTATGTAAGCAACGAAACTTTTATAGAACCAAAATGGCTTCGTATTCCGTAACAAGTTATAGCAAGAATGGCAAGATTTATTGTTCTCCCTGTCTTGCAAGAGATAACAATCAGCAAAAACTTGAAACATGAATATAAAGTTTTCAAAGTTTAATGGTATTCCGATCCTATCGCGGCCTGTTTGCATTTGTGGTTTACATGTAGGGTTAAAATAGCATTAGGCTGGCCGCATGTTAGTTTAAAATGATACCAGGCAAAATAATGCTTTGGTAAAACTATTTTTACGTAAATATCAAGGACAATCTCAAAGGGGATTGGGTGTTGTCATTTGTAAAAGTCATACATTATCATGGTGAGCGGCCATTCGTAAAAGTATCATAGAATTATTCAAAATAAACATATTTTGTTTTATAATGTAATACTCCTAAGTGCATCGGAGCTGAGATATTTAAATATTCATACCTGGGCGTTCTTTTAGTACCTACCTACCAAAAACTGAATACTTCAATCTTTTATATCTCCGCTCTGATTATTATTTAACGCCATAAATTATATATATATATATATATATATATATATATATATATATATATATATATATATATATATATATATATATATAGATATATATAATTATATGTATTTAGAGTTCCTCTAAGTAACTATGTAAAAAGCCGCTGAAAAAAAAGACAATTTTCTTCAAACAAACTTACCCAATGCCCTTTGCCTTAGTTCCATACTAAGTTTTAGGCTTGTACTTGGGTCCTAGACCACTATAAACATTATATATAGAAAAACATACTTAAATATGTCGAAAACCCAATTTTCTTTCATATCGTGAATCGAACCGGGGTCTGTTGGGTTCGTATGCAAGGTCACTACAAATTAGGCTTACACAATAATGCTAGGCTAGGCTAAGGTAGTTGATAATTAAAATAACTTAGTTAATCTAATTTTAACTTATCTATCTGTTTCTGTCTTACTGATGGGCAAAAGTTTTTAGGCACATAAAATATTAAATACTTTTCAGTGTATTTTGTGAAGGTACGTAAAATGACGCGGATAACTAAATACACTATTAAATATTTAAAAATAAACCTCCAGTCTCTGTAACTGGTCAATTGTCAAAACTTTTTCTACCTTAATAGCGTTGCCTTGATTAATACAAAACTATTCCTGAATTACCTGAAAGGAACGAACTCCAAAAACAAAACAATAACGCCACATTACACGATAAAACATATTTCCATAGATAATACAAAATTACAACTTCAGATAACGGAATTTTCAGCGCTGCTGAATTTCAGGCTTCAGTCGGTGGCGAGACCGCGGCTAAGGCGGGCGGCAGTACACGGCCGGTGCCGACGAAGGGCGGGCGTGATTCGCGAACCCATTTTGTTTCTAACAGCTGACTTTGACGTTTAGTGAGATTGTGATATTGTGTTTTGGATTTGCGTGTGTGCTAGGTGAGTTGATAAAGGGTTAAGATTTTTTATGATGGGTTTTAGTAAGCTTATTGGAAACAAAGATTTAATATTAATTATTTTGGTTGGTTCTGTATAGTTATAGATTTAATATTTTACTTTGGCGTTTTTAAGTTATGACGATGTTTTTGGTTGTCTGGAATAAATAAATCTAGGTATCAAGAGAGACTCGATAGACTTTAGTAGTTAATGTGGAGTTTAAAGACATTATCTGAGTCAAATGGCAAGCTGTTACGTTTTACTCGTATTTATTATTTATTATTATATTAAAGATATTCGTATAAAAACATTAATTTTCATGTAACAGATTTTTTACATGGATGCTGAAATGAAACGTTTGCATGAAAAAAAAAAGAGTTATTTCGTGCACAATAATATTGTCAACGGATACGTAATCGCATACAAACGTATTTAAAATGGTCTTCAAATTGATTAATCGCGAATCACAATCTTTTTATTTTGTATCTGACTACACGGAAATGTATGTATGTTTTTGTATAAAAAAAAACTTCGTAACGTTAAAGTAATTTAAGGTTAACATTAACGCGGTGATTCTTTAGCTCGTATTGAACATAATAGAAATTGGGCTCATTTATCTTTTTTAACAAGTTTTTTTTTTTGTAATTTCCTTTATGTGTTTGGTTTTGTCATAAAAAAATGGTACCAAATAATTGCGTCTGTCCATTTTAAACCTAGACTTTTGCTATATTATAATTTCACCAGAAGCCGTATCAAAAATAATAGACGACTCATCAAGCCCTTTAGTTAGAATAATCTTGGCAAGTAAATGAACAGTCACCAGCATTATCTCTATTACAAGACGCATAAGAGCGCGTCAGATGTTTTTGAGCACGATATTGGATATATTACTGCTGGCTGAACTGTCAAGTAGTGTCAAGGTTAGGACGGTCAAGGTCTCAAAAGTTCGTAATAGGTACTATATTAATAAAGTCTGAAGAGCGTTCAAATACACAGCTGGCAACAATATATTTTTTCCTTTTTACCCGACTGCGTCAAGAGGATTATGTTTTTCAAGTGTATATATATCTATTTCTTTGGGCACGCTTTGCAGCCCAACCAGATTGTTGAATTTTTAACCTATCATATTTCAATCAAAGTATGCCCTCATTAAATAAAATATGATAAAAAGAATGAAATATCCAAAAAATTCAGTTGGTTTTATAATGATTGTTTTTCATTAGACGTGTTGTAATATTAGATTTTGCAGAAAATAAGGAAAATCGATCGATTTTGAAATACTAAACGAATTTAAATGGGGTGTGCAACCCCCGACACAAAAAGGAGGGGTGTTATTTTAACTTGTGTATCAGTGCAGCTGTCTGAGACTCACAGAAACACAGACCCAGGGTATGTCGGTGACATCGTGGCGCCCAAACAAACGAATTTAATGCTGAGCTAGTTTAATGAGGATGATACACAGTTTGGTTTCATGACATTGGGTTGGGCGGTTTAATAGATGTCAAAGTCAAAGTGATTTATTCGTAAATATAGGTAAAACTGGCTACAGTGGTAGAGAGAAATACTGGTATTACTATGTATCGCTTTTTTATGGCACGAAGTGCTGACTTTTTACGTAAAGGTAAGGGCTTCAGTGGTCTATAGGCATTTTTAATCTCAAGAATGCGTTGTTACCTAAAGGCTCTGATGTCATTCCACCCAAAAGTCTACGTTTTTGATGATTCCCAGTGAGTAAAATAGCAATTTTTTGGAGTCTATAGATAACTCAAAAATTATAAATAATTCACGAAATTTGAGCTTAAATAAATTTGGAGTAATTAAGGGGGTTAGAGTAACTTCCAAAATAATTAACATTACACACAGCCTACGCGTGTCGAATTTTTGTTTTTCGAACCTGACTTTAGCACTACTGCATATCTCATACTGCCGTAAAACGGGGTGAGTAGGGACACAACCTAAAATAAGTCACAACTTGTTACAAATAAGATCAATTATTAAATGGACAATAACGTTACGTCCATCGAAAATAATTTCAGTCTTATAATTAGTATCATATGCTTCATTTTAGGTTGTGTCCCTACTCACCCCTGAATCCCTAGTCACCCCGTTTTACGGTACTGTGTGTCGAGATATCTTAATGATTTTTATTTTACCTGTTGACTTATAAATAACCTACACAACAATGAAACACTGCTTACCAGAAGATTAAAAGGTAAGATTCATTGAATAGATCTAAATCTTTCTCTAGATCGATTTCACTTTGATCAATATCCACACTAACCTACCGCACATTTAGTCGGTTCCGGTGAGTCAGTACGCGCGCGCCGGTTTGATTTATCCCCCGTACGATTTTAACTTACGCGCTCATTTGCGCACACGCATATACTCGTCTCTTTTTAATTACACGAGCAAAAAGCGTAAAGTCTGCATTAAAGCTTGACCAGAAATATTGCTGTTGGAATGACGTATTGCTTTTTGCTTTTTATTTAGTTAATTAATTTCAGAATACAGTCATAATGAGTTGTCAGAACCTGTCCAGTTTCAGGTTGTTCTTTTTTTGCCTGGGATTCAAGAGTTTTTAACAGGGAGTCGATCTTTTCTTACTGATTATTAGCAATAGTAAAAGTTATATCTCGTAGTAATTTTGTTTACGAGTTGATGAGGACTGTATTTGATAGCTTAAGGTGGCGTTTCGCGCCACGACAGAGACAAGCGACCGAAACAGGAGACCGAGACCGGAGACACGAGACACTACTGGTCCAGGGCAGCGACCGTCTCGCTGTCTTCTGTCTCTGTCTCGCTCGCGAACTGTCGCTTATACATTGCCTAACGTCAAATGACGGTCGCGGTCTCCGGTCGCGGTATCCTGTCTCGGTCTCCTGTTTCTGTCGCGGCGCGAACCGCCACCGTTAGGCGTAAGAGTTTTAGGTACAGGTAAAATCCAAGTACTATCGACTAGCATTGATATATTCCATCCAAGTCCCTCAGGATTGGCAATGCATTTGCAGTCTTTAGATCAGTGGTTCTTTACCTTTTAGTCTTTGACAAAATTTCCATTATGCCGTGGACCACCCAGATGGTTTATTGAATTGGAGGTAATATTCAGTAAATAAATGAGAGTAAATAAAGGGTTCTTTTAGACTCTTGTCACTTATTTATTGGCAGCGAGCCATGCCAATAACCACCACTAGAGATGCTTGCAAGGACCACTAGTGGTCCGCGGACCATCGGTTAAGAACCACTGCTTTAGATAGTCATCGTAAGATTGCAATCTTGTCCATTTACCATCAGATGGCCTACTTTCTGAAATCATTTTATTCTGATCATTAGCTATTTTGGTCAGTAGTAGAGACTAAAAAATCAACACCCAGGTCATAGCAAGGGTATCTGGTTAGTCCATTCGCTATGTGACCATGGGATTAAAAAAGTGTTGTACCATTACCCAGTTAATAGTTTTAGGTTAACTGTTATTACAAAACTAATATTAAATACCTCTTTCCGCTTACCGATATTTTGTAGTTAAAACGTTGCAAGTGTGAATATAATTAGAAATTATGTCAACTTCACACGACCGAAAAGAGAGTTGCTTTTTACCTACTTTTAAATATCTAACTTCAGTCATTGTAGCAAAATAAAGTATATATATAAAAGTTTAATCATAAGCTTTGAAACACAAAGAGTTTAATTAAAATTTGGTCCAGTATGTGATACTCTACTAACAAACTGTTTGTTTGGACAGGCAAAATATACAAAAATTCGTTGGAGTCAGGAACCCCTAATCACCATACCGTAACCTTTTTTGTATATCTTCAACGTACAGTGTCACACAGAAACTTATGTTACACTTTTATATTATGTAGAGATTTAAGTGAGTATGCTTATTAAAATATATTAACATAAATAAAAATCAGAGGATACAATCTCCCACAAATTGACCTAGTCCCAACTAAGCTCTAAGCTTGTACTATGGGTACTAGACAACGATATACTTAAGATAAGACGAAGAAACTTTAGAATTAAATACTTATATACACAGAATACACCTAAGACTCAGAAACGAATACTCGCGCTCATCACAAAAACCGGGAATCGAACGCAGGGCAATACCAAATAGGCTAACTGAATCATCATATCTATTGAAAAACATAGATTACATCCAAGGTTCACGAACAAACCTACTCGCAGTCATTTCATGATGAATCCCTAGAAATGTGTTTTATAAACCCTGCAACGCAATAAAAAACTGACTAACCTAACTCCATAACACTCCATACGCTTTACAACTCTTTAATAGTACATAACTACAGAGGCCGGGAAGTAGAGGGTTGCCGGCCGAGTTCATATAGACGGCCAAGCGAAACGACTAGGTAATTAGAAGTTCATAAACATTAAAAGTAACCTACAGTGCTGCTCAGTCATCCGCGCTGTGTCGGGTGCGCCGCCGCTGCACCGCACCGTGCTAAATCGCCTGCGATATAAGTTGCGCTACGCACCCCTAATTACGTCTGATCTCCTGGTACTTTAAATAAACATGCAAACGCTTTGGTTGGATGCACGGCTTAGTATTAAAAAAAAAACAGCTATTTAGCCTGTTCATAAACACAGCCGCCATTTTTACAATAAAATTTAAAAGAAATACTTCCCGGCCTAGGCCTTCAATTTTGTATGAAATTCCTTTACAGTTCTTTCGAGTTGTTCCGCCCAGCAATGATACTTTGAAGCCTAATAGTACATTGTTGCCTAGGTGCGGAAAGTAAGGGATCTCCTGACGAGGTGGTTAGCAGGCCGAGCAACTGCGAGGCTAAAATACGAGTCAGGAAATCCTCGTTTCCGGCGAGGCATACATAATGCTTTTCTCAAACAATGCGAGGAAATTATACAAATACATGATTATAAGTATTTTTAAAAACCTTTGACAAATTCGGAGAGAATGTTTGTTTGCGTCATACGAGTATTAGTTAAGATAGTTTCACGCACAACGAGCCGCCGTCCGCCGCCGCCGCTCCGCAGAGCCCCACCGCGCCGCCGCCCCTCACTGCGCCCCCACAAGTTGGGTGTACGGGATTTTTTTCATGAGCCTTTCGATTTTATACGCAATAGAGAGCACTTTTGAAAAAACAATATAGACATGGGCGGAAAGTGTTTTCATATGGTTTTTTTACTCCTAGGAGTAAAAAGAGGCATTTTCCGTCCATGTGTTTCAATCGGAAAACCGTTATTTCCGAGCATGTTTGAGAAAAATAACTAACATAACGGCAACATTTCATTGCATGTTTGAGAAACCTTTTTAATACAAGTAAAGCCACGATATGACCCTTGTAATTGTTTCTTTCCCACTTCGCCACGCATAACCTATTCCAGTTAATTCCGAGCATTATGCCGTATCTGTATTCCCGTTTTTTCCGGGACTCTCGTAAATTATGGCAATAAATTGCCCGGGACACATTCCCGTTCCCGGGATTAATTAAACCTTATAAGTTGAGTTCGGGATTATTGTTTATTAAGATCGCGTTTGCTTTATTAAATGGCGATTATGACGTTGTAGGCTAGGGGAAAATTAGAGATTTTTGTTTGTGAGAGTATCGTTTTTTTATGGCATGATCACAGGCGCTGAATTCGTTTATCAAAGTACCTGCTGTAATAATATTTTCTATCTAAGTTAATATAGAACTTCTGCGTCCTAAATCTTATTCAAATCAGTTTAGTCATTATTGCATGGTTAAAAGAAAAACATGAAGCAAAAGTTTCATATTAATAGCTTTTCATATTATTTAGTCGAATTAAATGTTCAATATTATTTTTTGTTTTTGATATTGAATTGAGAGGTATCTATTATTTCCAATCATTCACCATCTATCAACATTTTTTTAATACTGTGTTTTTCAATAATAATTCAAATGGTCATAAAATCATGTTTTTTTCTAAAAGCTGAAAAAAAACCTTAAACCTTTTGCGTAATAATTTTCGGCACATTGCATTTATAAATAAAAATAGACATCATCTTTATAACAGAATTATTTTCAGTTATCACATACAAAAACGTAGTATCTGCCAACGCAAAAAAAGATTTTGCACTAGATTTTAAAATAAAATCCAGAAATAACTCGGTTGCGGCATCCGGTCTTGTAATCCTGGTCACGTAGCAGCTGTCCCTGTCGCTCGCGCGTTGACAGAGCGAGACAAAATGTCAAACTGTCCGATACGCTGTGCTTTTTATACTGACAGTACAGTCCGTGTGGAATAAATTGTATAATTTATGAATAATTATGGAATAAAAATATTTTTTATGATACAATAACGTTGCGGTTTTAAACTTAAAAAAATGTGTGTGAAAAAACAACTATGCAAACTTCATTAAGCAAGGGAGGTACTAAAAGACTATACGACATTTATAAAAGTTTATAATGTAAAAATTAGGTATGTGTGGTTAATGTTTGCAGACTGAATTTTTGGTAAAAATAAAAATTTACTCCTAAGAAGTAAAATTCGATGAAAGGTTCGTTGGTTATTCTATGATTAACCTTTTGGACGCCAATGACGCCTAGAGTCGTCAATACTACAGTCGTGCCTACAAAACTCCACTGAGACGCTTCGTCGTGGTCATTTTTGTCAGAGGTATAGTTTAATAAATACTTTTTTACTTACGGATTGATGAATCTTGCGTGGCTTTTGAAATATGCTTGGCATATCAGTGACACGCTTGTATTTGTCGTTGCGTTCAAAAGTTATGTATTTAATACAACCACAACAACCTTTTTGATTTCCTATTTCGAAATTTATTAAATAAATATATTGAAAATAGAGACTAATCCATTCCCAGCCTGACTGTACATAATTTGAACCGGTGCCAATCCACCTCGCTGAATGAGATGAGATGTCAGAGCGTGGAGTGGATTTATTTAGCCGAGTGTACGTTTGAAGTGAATGGACTCAATTACAGTGCGAACAGAGTATCAATAATTATGTTCATTGAGTAATTACATTTAATTTAGCACTGATGTCACTAAACAACATTATTTATTATACTTATTATGACTTACTATTGATTTTGATTACTTTTAATTTTTTGTTAACTAACTCTGAATAAATTCTGGAGTTAGCCTTTTGGTCTAAGATCCGAATCGGAGAGGATTTGCACCGGGCTGTTTATTAAGAATTTTATATCAAATTTAATACGCTAAATAATATGTGGCGAATAGGTAGGCTGAAAAAATTCAGTCCAGTATATATCATTAAAAATTAACTATTTTTAAAATTACAAATGTTTGTTGAATAGACAAATTACATACTAATCGAAAGTATGAAGTCTATAGAATATGCAAACGTTAGGTTTATTATTAGTACCGACTTACCTGTTTATACCTGCCTACCCAATAGTTTGACGGTAAAAAAATAGTCAACCTAACGTTTGCACATTCTATAGGCTTCATACTTTCGATTGTTATGTAATTTGTCTATTAAACAAGCTATTGCAATTTTTTAAGACAAAGTTCATTTTAAAGTTTTCAATTCATTATAATTATACTGGACCTGAAATTTTCAGCCTACCTATTCGCCATATATTACTTAGCATGTTACATTTGGTATAAAAAAGCTTTTCATCGAATAAACAGCCCGGTGCAAATCATCTCCTATTCGGATCTCCTAGGGTGATGGAACCAGTAATGGACAAGGCACCAATAATGAACACTTGATTCTTATTTTACAGAAGATAAGGGTTATTAATTTGTTATGCAACAAATTAATAACAATCAATTTTGGTCCGTATACAATTTGAATTAAGAGTGAAGCGTCCATTACTGGTGCCTGTCAGCTAAAAGTGTCCATCATTGGTGCCGTCACCCTACTATTTTGTTTACTTTATTTTTACACTGATGACCTTTTGTAAATAGTCTCTTCATTATGTTTATGACTGTGGCATACGAGTACGAGTAAAACAATAATGTGTTTTATTAGCCTAGTTGGTAGTGACCCTGCCTACGAAGCTAGCGGTCCCGAATTCGATTCCCGGTCTGAACAAATATTTGTGTAATGAGCGCGAGTAATTTCTGAGGCTTAGATATTTTCTTTGTGTTTTTGGTATTTATTTCTATATAAGTATGTTTATCGGTGTATAGCGTCCATAACTAGAATAAGCCTTAAGCCTACCTACTTAAGGTCACAGCTCATTAGAACCACCCGGCACCCGACCAGCACCGCCTCGCCTCGAGTGGTTAGTATTCTTTATATGGATTTGTATGGGGATGCGCTTACTATATCAACTACGCTACGCCGGTGGTTCTACCATACGTAGTTGATGTAGTGAGCGCATCCCCATACAAATCCATATAAAGAATACTAACCACTCGAGGCGAGGCGGTGCGGGTCAGGTGCCGGGTGGTTCTAATGAGCTGTGACCTTTATTTGTAAATAAATGTTTAAGCCCATTCGACTAATATAGTGTTTTATTGAAAACTTTTTGTAGTTAAGATTTTTTTTTTTTTTTTTTTGTCGAGGAAAAGCACTAAACAAGTTAATTTTGAATACGTGGGTGAATTTAGTTCTTTATAACAGAGCTCTTGATTCATAAAGCACTATTATAGTTAAATAAAAAAATGTGCTTTCCCTAAAGGTCAAAAACCCGCCGAAGGCATGTCATATTCACATTTTTGACGTATATTCTATATTTTCCTTAATCACTGCTAAAATAAATACATATAACAATTTATTTGCATAGATCCAACTCTAACAAACACATTTATAACTTAGCTGAGTAACCGAGACTTATGCATACAGGGTGTTTGTCCACTTGTCTGTTTGTGTCCAAATGGTGCGCAAATACAGCGTGTTTGCGCAACGGCGAGACTGATCAGAGAGTATTCGGGTCACAGACTTTATTTGGTTATCTCTGATCCACGGAAACTTCTTGTACAAAAACAGAAAAGAAAATAACTTTGGAGGAATAACACTTTTTTTTTTTGGCATTAACCTCTTTTTGTTGGCATCATGAACTCTGCACATAGCTATGGACTAAAATTTACAATTACCAAGGCAATGTAGTATCCTTCGCTCTATAGCTCTTTGGGTGACTTGAAGCTTACTTATCGTCTGCTTAGTGAGCGTCCAGGTCTCGGCTCTGTATACCGTGATGGTATGAATGCACTGCTCAAATACTTGGTGTTTAAGACTGATAGGTATCTTGGGCGCCGTCAGCACATCGGACATTTTGCCAAACACACCCCAACCCACACGAATACAACGGTCGACTTTGCCCTCTTGTTCTCTTGTTGTGTATGTTTATTATTTATTTAACAGCCTATAATGTCTTCGCCGGGCTTCATACCATACAAAAAGTCTCGTATTTTCTTACAATAGGTGCTATTAGCAAAAAGCGAACATACGGCCTCTCCTAATGCGATGCCGAACGGTCGATTAAGGAGGCATTTGTCACTCGGCATGTGCCCGCGATTGTGACGGATCGATTGAAATTGCTATCGAATGATATATTTGCGCAATACGTTAAAGATATCCGTTGTTTTGTTATAGGATAAGGTATTCGTGCTATGTATATCGAGACTTAGTATCAGGAGATAGCCTTACACAAATGACCTAGTCCCAAGCTAAGGTCTTGGCTTGATCTATGGGTACTAGAAAACGATAAACATACTTATATAGATAAATACATTCTTAAAACATAGAAAACATGCAATACTCGTGATCGTCTTACAAATATTTGACTTAATTCGGAATTCAACCCAGCACCGCTAGATTCGTAAGGAGTGTCACTCCAAGGGCGTTTGTCAAAAATAGTGCACGTACTTTGGTACTCAAATTAACAAAGGTTACTTTTCCATTCCGTCACGACACTTATAAATACATTTATATACTGCCCTCATACGCCAATATGCGGTATAGGTAAAAAACTTAAGTGAAAGTCCTCTTGCATGTACAAAACTATTATGGAATTTATGTCAAATATAGAACGTCGAACGGTCTGTACACACATCATGCAACCATGGACCTTTACTTAAGTTTTTTAACCATATCTCAAATTCAATAACCGAAGCAGTTTCAACTCTCACTGGTTAGTAAAATGGTTGCACTCCTACAGGAGTGTGGTCTGAGATGCCACTATTTGTATTTATAGCAGTATAGTTAATTCGTTCATTCGTGACGTAACGGAAAAGTTACCGTTGTTAATTTTAGTTCTCAAATAAGAGCGCTTTTTTGGAAAACGCCCACCAACTAAACTAATTGCATTTTTTTAAAGCATTTTTTGTGTATTATTTGTGTGAGGCCAGTTAAGAAGGTAGAAGATAGGTACATAATTCCTTATTACATCATGTAATTAAAAAAATAAAGCTTTATTTATCTGACCTACAGCCCTCGAATAATGGTGCCTCCCAATAAACTTTAAACATGAAAATTCAAACTTAACCGCTTGCATCAAAAACCACAAAAGACTTGTGAACTTTCTTCACAGCATCATAAAACGTATCTTCTTATGACATAGAGTTCTATTTATCTTGCACATTATGTCAGTAAACGTTCACTTAGGTCGCAAGCTAGGTCATTTGTCTTAGAATTAAGGCCGCTAACGGCCTTCGGTGAGCGTAAATTTTTATCTAAATAAATAAATGAAGATGTATTGAAGAAAATTTCAAGGAAATTTTGTCCGGATATGATGAAATGGGTCAAACGAACGCATTGAACTTTTAAAGGAATAAGGTAAGAGCCAAGATTGAAATAAGCTAGATGATAAAACTAAAGAACTGCCCATTAATGTTATAAATGCGAAAGTTTGTATGTGTCCTAGTTTGTTACTGTTTCACGCTACAACAGCTAGACGGATTATGATGAAGTTTTGAAACGAGATAGGTACCCTGAATTAACACAAAGGCTTTTCATCCGTAAAAAAATAAAAGTTCCTGAGGGAAAATTTATAGTCAAAATCCCCCGCAATTTAGGCTAGCTAGCTAGAAGTCGCGGAAAGAAGCTTGTAAATAATAATGATCAAAAATAGCAAGATTGTAAATTTGAAGAATCCATGAATGAGCAGTTTTTTACATGCCGAAGTTGAGCACCGTTACGTTGATATTTTGCTTTAGGCTCATAATAAAATATTTTAGCTAAATTATTTGGTAGAAAAAAAGGTTTGGGTAAGTAGGAATGTTATTAACGATAGTGGATGAATAAACCAGCGTTGAAAGATATTGCAACCGCGTAGCAATCCAACGTGAGTCCTTTACATTTCGCTGACGCTTTTACATTTTTTTTCCTTTTTTTTAATTTGAACGCAACTCGTGAAAACTTTCTAAAAATAACAATTTCTATGAAAGCAAAAAATAAAATCATATCACGATCGCCCTAAATATCAACGCACTTCCATCGGATAATGCTCGTAAAGTCGCGAATAGTCGTTTTTAGCGCGCAGTGAATGCATCCCGATAGATCCCGGCGGCTCCATTACATGATTGAACTGCGGCCGTGGACGTATTCTGGGAGTTCGGAGCGAGATGATGCAGTTCAGAGGTCTCAGACAAGATGCACTACGCTAACTAACGTTTCTATTCGATTAGTTTTTAAACCAATCGCGTCACTGGAAGATGACGTGATACGAAAAGTCACGTGGTCTACCAGTGACGCCATTGGTTTAAAAACGAATCGAATAGAAACGATAGTTAGCGTAGTGCATCTTGTCTGAGCCCTCAGATGTTTGATTCTCTCAAAAACGCGGTCGGACGAACGAACGAGTGAATGTCGCAGCGGCGAGTTTAAGTAGTCCCGTCAGAGGGAACAAAACACATTTTAGCGCGTGCATTTTCAATTTGGCAACATGACTTCTGTCAATAAAATCGAACGTATAAGGCTGCTTAATTGAGAATGCACGCGCTAAAATGTGTTTTGTTCGCGACATTCACTCGTTCGTTCGTCCGACCGCATTTTTGAGAGAATTACACCCCTGTTGACTGTTTAGAATGATGGTAAAGTAAAACTTATAAGCTAATTAATATGAGCTTCGATAACGAATCATAACCGTTTGTCTACGTGACTAGAGGTGAGAAACACCCTAAGGCTTTGCTGAAATGCATGGAATATATTGAAGTCTGTGGCAATAATCAGGTTAGATTGCTGTTCAGGCGCACTTGATACCCAGTTATTTCATTATTCAGTGAACGAATATTAACACACTGGCGCTAACAGTGGGCCTTATAAGGAAGCTCAAAGTTACTCAGAGGGCTATGGAGAGGGCTATGCTCGGGGTTTCTCTGCGTGATAGAATCAGAAATGATGATATCCGCAGTAGAACTAAGGTTACCGACATAGCCCGAAGAATAGCCAAACTTAAGTGGCAGTGGGCGGGGCACATTGCTCGCAGGACTGACGGCCGATGGGGCCAGAAGTTTCTTGAGTGGCGTCCGCGGACCGGGAGACGAGCTGTAGGTAGGCTTCCAACAAGATGGAGTGACGACCTTGTAAGGATCGCGGGAACGCGGTAGATGTGAAAAGCACAAGACCGGTCTGAGTGGAGAACCTTGGGGGAGGCCTATGTCCAGCAGTGGACGTCTTTCGGCTGACATGATGACGATGAACGAATATTAGATGCAGGCACCTAATAGTTAATTCCAATGAGACATTATTGCTGTTTTGTGGGTTTTTGCAGCTGGTTTTGGTTTTTAATAACTCCACAGGACTTGTTATTTTTTAATTACGCTATTTTTATTTTACTTTTCGGGCGAGTTATTGTGTACTTGTAAAACTTTTCAAGACTGCCATAATTTTAATATTCTAATACACATGGTTTGAAAATTTTCGCATTTTTTTTTTGTTATGTTGAATGATTAATGGAAAATCCAACACACAACTAACTCTCTAAGGGTTATTAACATAGCTTACCTCAGCTAACATCTCTATACGATCGTAACATCGCATGAATACTAAAATCTATTCAACCTTTTCCACCAGAATAAGTCCGTACGCCCATTGCTTTTCATTACTTATAAATATTTGACGGGTATCAATCCGATGTGCTGGGTCGCAAGCTTTATTTATTTAAGAGTTCAACTATGGCCTCGCTAGCGAGACATCGCGTTCGCAGTGGAACGTGGGCTTTAGGTTGCCATGCAATTTTAAAACTTGAAGATTCGTTTTGGTTTTTGTGGTTTAAGTATTAAGGGATGGTTTTCCGTGTTATGTAGCTAAAAATGGTGTTCAAAAGGGTCTATATCTCTATATCTCTGGTCTGCCATAATTATTTTTTGTCATAATCATCGCAAGTCATAACGTATGTTTTAAATGAAACTGTTACTTTTTCAGAATTTTTATAAATCAAACCTAACCTAACCTAGCCTTGTCTACACGTTCGATATTTCAGAAATTCTGAAAAGTTTACAGTTTTAGCGATATATAAAATTATGACTATCAATAATTATGTCAACAATGACATTATGACCAATAAAATTATGGGAACCAAAGGGCTCCCGTTCAAAAGAATATAAGTACAAAGAGATTTCAAGGCTACTTACTTGTTATAGAAGCTGTTGCCTTAAAATTTACCGAAGAAAGTTTTAGAGTCAAACCAGAGGGCAACTTGAGTATTGTTGATTGGATCTTTATTAAATTTGGTTGAAATGAAGTTGAGGCGAATACATTTTTTTTATTTAAACATGAGCAGAATTGGCAGGAAGTTACGGAGTTAGAGGAGGGAATTCATGAGGTCTGAGCTCGGGGTAAAGTAATCGTTTAACACTAATCAACAGGCAAATTATGGGTTCCTGGTGAAAAAGGGTGCAAGTCGACTTAACTCGTAATAAAAAAGGGTATATACATGAACGGAGTATACTAGACTTAAACCCTTTTTCACCTTGATCTTCCGAAAACTTATACCCTTTTTCACTAGGACCCCAGAGTTGCGTGAACTATAATCGAGGACTGCGGCTGGAATATTGCTTGTCATTTAATATAATTATTAACACACTATTATTATATTGTAGCTGTGTGGTTGCCGGCTTAGAATAGTACCACTCCATGCCTTCCCATGGATGTCGTAAGAGTCGACTAAGGGAATAAAGGCTTGTAGTACTGTTAGGCGATGGGCTTGCAACCTGTCACTAATACACTGATAAACATCTTAGCCTGGTTATGCAAAATGTGGTAACAGAATTAACAACAAGCTTTTAGAGTTGTTGGCAATTCTGTAGCTCTGCCTACCCCAAACTGGGAATAAAGGCGAGAGTTTATGTATGTATGTATGTATTATTATATTTGACGACCCATTTGCCTAGTCAGTAGTAACTAGTGACCCTGCCTGCGATGCAAGCGATCCCGAATTAAAATTCTGATTAGGGCAGATAATTTGTGTTATGTGATGAGCACGAGTTAGTTCCTGAGTCTTTGATGTTTTATATGTATTTAACAATTTATTTCTCTTTATTTATAAGTTTATAAAAAAAACTGTTTATTTCATTTGATAACATCACATTTTTTTAAACTTAACTACTAATCTTAAATATTAAAGATTTTATGAGTTAAGGAGTCTTAACTAATAACACTTACCTATCTACTGTTATTGTTATTAAAATTACACATAGGTTAATATGCAATAGGTACATGCTTAGTTTTATGATTTATGGTTACATTTTTTTTTACAATTGTACTTACCTAATATATGTCTCTTAACTTTATTTTTGACTTGGCCTGCAGTTTGACCTTCTATTGAGTATGATAAATCATCAGGAAATCGATTTAAGATACTTGGGAGAAGACACTTCCACACTCTTTGTCCATATTCATTGTTGCTTTTTGCAACCTCAAATTTCGAAATATTGTGTAATCTACGTAAGTGTTTGGGCCTAGCTTTTTTCTTTCGGTCTTTAATGTTGTTGCTATACTGTGTTACTATCGATAAATCTATTTTGTCGTATACTGTTAACACTTTACAACAGTCAAATAGATTTTCATATTCATTTCAGTGCATATATTTATTTTTTATAGGTACAATGGTTTTTAATAGCCGTAATTGAAGGTTATAATTCGCACTGTCAGATCAACACAGTATCATTTCAAAAAACTAGCTTGTTTTGTTTCAAGTTCATAGGAAATGTAATAGAGTCGATTTTAAAATGTAGTCGTATTTTGAGTTAATGCTGTATTGATCTGGCAGTGCGATATATATTTTTCAAATATGTAGTCAAATCCTAAAGCTTAATTTGGGACAATGTCAATTTGAGTGACATTCAACACCTGCCTTTTTAAATTTACATTGCCAATAATTGTTACAATTATGGCGTGATACAATCTAGTAGCAGCGCCATCTAGCGACGGCGGATAAGAAGAAACGATGGAGAACCAATATTATAATCATACAATATGATCTATCGTGGGACCGCGCGTCGGTCTGTCACAGATCAATTGAGCTCGTCTCTTCCAATCATCCTCCATTAGCAGCTGGTTATTCGAATTAAATATCGTAAACTTGCTCCCGGCCATGTAGGGGTTCATTAATAGATCAAAGTTCACGAATGTTCCATGAATCATATGATGTATTTTATAGATTCTTCAGTTTTTGATTCAAATTCTATTTTATTACAACGAGGCAGCCTAGTTGGAAGAGTCCCAGCCTACGAAGCTGAAGGTCCACTGGTGTTAGTTCCCAGTAAGGCGTCAGCGAGAGTATTTGTTCCTGAGTCCTGGATGTTTACTATAAATTTTAGTATATTTTTCTCTATACAGTGTGTCTTCCATATGAACATAATTTTTAGGTATCGGAAGTTTTAAGTACTGTTAACGATTTTATAATAAAAATATAACCCTTAAAATTTTAGCAAAAATATTTTTTCGAGTTTTCTCGAGCAGCAATGTAATGCGACATTTTATTTGACACTTCTGAGAATCAGACTTACTTTCATTTCAGTTTTAATGTTTACTTACCTTGTTTACTTAACTAACTTATTTACCTATAAATTGCGTGCCGAATTAATTCATGTTTATTTTTGACAAATATATTAAGTATATTATGTTCATCAGGGCTTACTTTTTCAGCCCTTAATATATAAGTTCGTATGGAAGACACACACTGTATAAATGTGTTTTTCAATGTCTTGGACCCAAAGTACAAGCTTAGATACCTGATTACCGTACAAAAACAAAATACTGTGGGCAAAAAATCTTCTCTAAATACTCAAATAGTACCTATAGATAAAAACACGTGACATAATGACGACCCCTACTTTAATTTCAGTTCTCAAACTGGTTCATCTACATAAATAATCTAGAATACTGAGTATTAAAGTTCTTTGAAAACTGCATACGGTTTTACTGCATCCACATTACCATTCTGAATGAACCAATGCACAATCAACGAACACAAAACGATATATAGGTCACTATGTCGTCGATCCGATATATCGGTCGACATAGTGCTCTGCATCACAAAGCCCTATTATTTATACCACAACATTCAAAATAGAACTTTGTTTTAAGCTTGTATGGTTGGATATTGATTGTTCTAAAACTGGAGTTGGGGCTATGTGTTGTGAACGATTGATATCAGCGCTCGATGGGCATTGTACGTTGATTGCGCGTTGAAATGCATTTAAAATGTTAACACACCAGCGTTTCAAGCTTTTGTTTACAGTTTTTTTTATATAAAGTGAATTTAGGTTGTTTTTTGTCATAACTAAGCCATAAGGTATTAAGAGAAGCAAATTGAAAAGAGATTTACATACGAACATTGCCGACATCATCATATCGACAGAATAGGTTTTACAGCGAAAGTCGAGCGGTTGCTCTTTTTTTAGAATGTTAATGTTGCAAATAGTTGGCTTGACTAAGATGTCCATTAGTACCAAATTTGCTTCGATTTCGTTATAATACTGCGACAATAACGACTTTGGTGTATAATTCATTTTGTCGCAATTTTTGTCTAAAGTTTTACATAAAAAGAGGCTAAGAATTTTCTCGACAAAATTAGCTATCGATAGTCTTTATACCCGATCGCCCATAAATAAGGTGATTTTCTAGCTATGTATGTGCTTATAGGTACGTATATACATTCTGAAAAAATACTTGAAAAAGAATCAGCAGTTACGGAAAATGATCGCATGTACATTTGGTTTATTTCCATCTTCATTTTGTCAATTATATATATATATATATATATATATATAATATATAATATATATATATATAAGAAAAATTTATATTTAATGTTTACCTAATGTTTAATTTGAGAGCAAGGATTTAATGTATGCCGTTGTTCAATTTATATATTTACTGGCGTAAATATATAAATTTATTTATATTTATTTTATTTTACAAACTTTTAGAGTTGTTGGCAATTCTGTAGCTCTGCCTACCCCAAACTGGGAATAAAGGCGTGAGTTTATGTATGTATGTATATTTACTGGCGTAAGATGTGGTTTCCTATAATTGGGTAAGCATCGAGTTAGATGTTTAAAATAGATATAAGCATAAGTTGGATGTGTTGGATTATCTGTTGGAAATCCTTAATAAATAAATAAATAAATAAAAATTATTGATCTACCATTCAGTTCATCAAATTCTAACAACAGGAACAGTAAATAAGAATAAGAATAAAAAATATTTAGTATCCAAACGATTACATATTCTTTATGGCTAATTTGTAGCGGATCCCAAACTAGGCTGAACGTGAGCCTGAAAGTTGGGCATGCAAGGATTTAGTTAACATTCGCACGCTAAATCGAAGAGTGACACTAAATTACGAAAAAACTATTTGAATAGTGACATTATTGCAGTTCCTTTTTAGGGTTCCGTACGCAAAGGGTAAAAACGGGACCCTATTACCAAATCTCCACTGTCCGTCTGTCTGTCACCAGGCTGTCTCATTAACCGTGCTAGCTAGACAGTTGAAATTTTCGCAGATGATGAATTTCTATTGCCACTATAAGAAAAAATACTAAAAACAGACTAAAATAAATATTTAAGTGGTGCTCCCATAGAACAAACGTGATTTTTTTGCCGTTAAGTGTCTTATGTTGTATGGATAATGGTACGGAACACTTCATGTGCAAGTTCTACTCGCACTTGGCCGATTTTTCGTATAGTGTCACTGTTGTATTAAACGTGAGACTATAATTTAATCCAATCCTTTACACATTTAATTCACCTAATGCATGTTTTAGCGCGGTGTACCGCATGCAGCTAGGTATCTAGGTATCCAGCCAGACAGTCTTTTGGGGCTTCACTAGCAGTGTTCACGCGTCGCTGCCTTGTTTAGGATTACCTGCCTTGCCTTGCCATTGTGTTGCCTGCCAGTGTTTATGTACTGGATTTTGTGCTGCTGGCGTTAGTAGGTCTATTAGTTTATCGCTGTTTACTCGATGATGTAGGCATAGTTCGAGCGGTTAGTCGCGTTGATCGAGTTCTACGAGCTAGGTCACGCGTTTGAGATCAGTATCGTGCCTAATATTTTTTGTGATGCGAGCGAGCATTTGAATGTTTTCTAAGGTTTTTTTGTATTGTGTTCATCGGTAAATAAATTATTAAATACCAGGGGGACAATCACATGCAAATTGACCTATTCCCAAACTAAGCTCTAGGCTTGTACTATGGATACTAAACAACGAAGAACATGCTTATAGAGAGAAATACATAGTTAAATACATAAAAAACATCCAAGACTCAGAAACAACCGTTCGCGCTCGTCACAAAAATATCTGCCCTTACCGTCAAACATAAATGGTATAAATTTGGAATTTAGTTCGGGACTAAATCAATTTCTTAAATTAGATTTAGATTTAGATTTATTTATTTCATAATATAAGTTACAGTTATATTGCACACATGTCAATTATACAGAATTCATATTATGATCGTCAAATACCTAAGCTAATATTAGTTTGGCTCTTAATATTTATTGATATTTAGTACTTATACTGTTTTTAATTAACGAAGAACCACACTACCTAATATTTAGCTACCATTAAAGCAGAACAAACACACAGAATCACATTTAAAATCATTTGCAATCCAATACAAATAAGTACACTTTATTCAACACCACACATAAAATAAACAAAGAAAAACAAAAACATGACATCCTTTAACGGTAGACAACAGGTGGCTTTATCGCTATAAGTTATCTTGTCTTCTAGACAACTTTAGAGAGAAGAGACACTGCTTAGGAAAAATTAAACACAGTAGGCCGTGCGAAACAAAAATATGAAAAAAACTTTACTTAACTTGTAACTTTTTTTAGATTTTAAGTATACTCGTAGATTATAGTTAGAAATAATGACAACACCAAAAAAGAAAATGGTCGCTTTTAACAAGATTGTGATTGTTGTGCACAAGCGTCTTGTCTTGATTCCATACGAGCCTAACAAGACGCTAGATACGCCAACTAAGTTAAATCACTAAATAAGTTGCTATTGTTACTACTCGTAGCAGCTTTGGTTGAAGTAACAAATATCATAACAATTTCTTTCAACTAAGAGAAAATATTTGTCGGCACCCAATTTTTTGATTGTATACATGTTTTATACTTTTTGTACAAGTATTATCTTCAACTAAAACATCGTTGACTGTATATATGTTAAAAAGGAAACACAAAATAAGTGTATTTCAATGTACATACATACATACATACATTCAATCCCGGCTGTTTCCCAGAGGGGTAGGCAGTGACCACTTCTTTCCACCTGCTACGATCCTGACAAATCCCTTTCGCTTCTTCCACATTCATACATCGAGTCATGCATGCACGTCGGTTTCGGGTACTTAAGATCCGGTCCATTTCCAGTATTTCTCCGATTTGATTCGAAAAAGTACGCCTAGGGCGGCCCCTTCCGACCCTCCCACTCACTTTTGCTCTGTATATCTCTTTCGTCAATCTTCTTTCATCCATCCTTTCCAAATGACCGAACCATCGAAGCATGCCCTTTTCAATCTTAGTCACTACATCTTCTTTTAGTCCACATTTCTCTTTGATATTTTCATTCCTTACTCTATCAATCAGTTTCACACCACACATACTACGCAAAGAGCGCATTTCAACTAAAACTAATGGTCATAAAACTTAAAAAACCTTAATAAACAGGAGCACAAACTCTCCAAGACTATATCCATGCAATATTGCATACATTATTGAATAGTAACCCGGCTGCACCGCGATTAATCGGCCGCGCGACGTGGCGCCATCCATCACGATATTACGATGGCTCCCGGGCGAGTCTGCGAGCAAATATTTGTCGACGGCTCGTTGCTTGGGCACCGGTCGCGTTGTCACACGACACGGTTACCGCGTTTGTTCTATTTGGCCCGTTTAACGCTCATGTGTGCAGTCTTAAATAATATTGGTAGTGCAATCAACGGTACCAATTAAGTGTTTTATAAAATCACTTTTTAACGAAACGTAGCATTACGCCGAATTTTAATTTCATGCATGCGTTAAGCCTGCCTGTCTACTGGGGCGGAACGTGAGGCCCATGCCAAGATCCATTACGCTAACTAGCGTTTCTATTCCTTCCGTTTTTAAACGAATCGCGTCACTGGTAGATCACGTGACTTTTAGTATCACGTCAAACGTAAAACGAAACGAATAGAAACTACCTATATAGTAAGCGTAGTGCATCTTGGCAGGGCCACCGTGGCAGTGGAGCGGTGAGCGAGGAAGAAATCTACCAATAGGAGAGCTGCGCTGATCGAGGCGAGGAAAATAAAGTATTATAAGCTTGCCCCAGTTGACAGGCAACCGAATTTTGACAGTTTTCGAAAATCGTTATCTTTAGCATTAAGCATCTTATCTAGGGCCTTCGTTCTTTGTTGCAGTATTCTCTTAAATAGCAATGTTTGCTCGATCGAACTAGCCTAACTTGTGCCGTGCGAACACGAAAATCTAGATAAAATGAAAATTACACGAGACTCAAGCAAGAGAAAAAACATTGTAAGGACATTCGACCAGCTGAACAACCAAAAAGGCCCAAGAATAAATAGCCAAACTGTCAATGTTAACAAAACTTTTATCAATGTCTAAAATAGTCAGGGGAAGGATGTTGCCCCCTTCATCTGTACCAAACGATAACAACTGTGTTACTGTTTTCTTAAATTGTATTTACATATTTATATTACATAATGCCAGTACATTTTATTTACAAGCAAGAATGATCAATGTACATAATTACAAAATAAAAATTACATTCTTACAACTTAAGTAGTTCTATTTTAAAACTAAAACAGCTGGATCTAAAAATGGGCCCTGCGGCATTGTCCCGAAGATGCTGGCAGCATTTCTTCGTTGGATAGTTTTACTTATATGTGTTGAGCTAGGAAACTGACAGGTTTTCTGTAATAATTAAATAATTACATACATTATAATTTCCTTACACATATTTTACAGCGGCATTTCATTGAATGATGATGATGATGATGATGATGAAATCCATTTATCCCTCAGCAGGGACATAGGGCTCGTAGAAGGGAATTCCATTTTGCTCGATCCTGAGCGGCTACTTCCAATTCATTCCAACTCTGTCCAACGGAAATGGCCTCTTTTTCAACTGAGCGCCTCCAGGTGTTTCGGGGGCGCCCTGGTCTTCTTTTTCCCCGAGCATGCCCAGTCAAGCCCTGTTTGGAGATGTGGTTATCGGGCCGCCGCAGTACATGACCAATCCAACGCCATTTCCTCACCAAGATCTCGTTAGCCAACGGTTTCTGGTTTGTCAGCTCCCACAGTCTAGTATTTGAGATAGTCTTTGGCCAACAAATCCCCAGAATTTCATTGAATATTCATCGTTAACCTGTTCTTAACCCAGGCACGTAAAACTTGTACAGTGTTCAATGGAAACACGCACCTTACCTCCGCTTACATACAAATTTCGGGATCCCCTTTCTTAAATAATGTTTTATTACTTTCATGTTTAGTCTCCATCGTGCTTTTCAATGCATCGTCTTACAAAATATTAATAGCTTTTATTCTAGGTTGTTTTTAAACAATCTCGTTTTAACATTAAAATTATTACATAACAATAATCGTTGATAATATCATGGATAAATTTAGCATTTTATTTATTTTGATATGAAAAGGAATGGATAATAAAAACCATAAATCCATGCGCTTCCATGCGTTGAGTTCCCGAGCTTTAGTTCAATTAGTTCACGGGGCTTACAAAAGATGGCGTTACTAGTATCGTCGATTAGTACGTACAACGAATCTATGTTTTAAACATTATTTTTTTTTGTGACGTGGCTACTATTATTTAAGAATTTATATTTGTTATAATTTATAAAGTTTTATTTGAAATAGGTTAAGAAAATTAGATAAGATTTTTTTTATCCCATCGTGTTAACTTGCTTTTAAGTAAATTTTGTAAAAATAGGCTAAGTATTTAAGGTCAAGGGTGCTTTTAACACACTTTGCACTTAATTTGGGCACTTAAAAGTCTTCCGTCTCTTATTTACTTAAGCCCAGAACACTTGGGAACGTCCTGAATAAACAAAAATCCATTTGGGGAATAAGCCGAATTAGAAAAGTGCAGTAATGGTTTTTAGTTTACTTTTTTATTTAAGTTTATAGCAATGAGATGTTAAAATAAAATAAAAACTTTTCAGATTTATGGAGTGTTTTTAATTTCTTGTTTCAGTAACGAGATGTTTGCCTTTCATTTTATTTTTTTTCTTTCTTCTTCATTCTTTTGCATTTTTACTAAGTTTTTTATCAAAGTTTTTTTGGTAACTTTGACTTTTATTTCCTTATTACGTAAATAACGTTAATGTTTACAACCCAAACAGAATAGTTATAGTAAAATGCAGTATTTTTACGCGTGATTTATGTTATAATTTCCCAAAAGATTTTCTACAACTTAACTTTTTTGCACCAATTTACATAAGAAACGAACTTGAGCTGTTTTTTTGTTGAAATAGAAGCTAATCATCAGCACGAGCAAAACCCAGTGTCAAATTAACATACAAAATTACCCCTTTAAAAACACCCGTCTGTTGAAAACCCCTATTAAATTGCAACCGAATACTCTTTTAAAAAAAAGTAGCTCCATTTTGTAATTTTTGGGGATATGTGACTTTTGTTAGACGTATCGTTTTGGCTTGTGGGGTGGCGTCCCCAAAAACTATTATTTCGCAAACTGGACATGGGCGTTTTTAATTTTAGTGACGTTCATGTTTATCGAAACCATCGACAACTTTTTCGATGCAATTTTATTGTAATTTTTGTGAGAGGGATTATTTAGACTTTGTGCTAACGCTTATGAGTAATTTTCGTTATAATAATATGTATAAATAGGCATAGCTAAGGTATTAGTATAATATTTCGTAGATTTTGTATTGTTATGTTCAAGGAAATAGATATTCTAACACTGCCGTCGCTATATGTATTTGAAATAATAATCTTTGTTAGGAAGAATTTACACAAATTTCCCAACGAACAATACGAAACATTGATAACTCAAAAGCAACCTGGAGCACAGGAAAGCTCAAAACCACATTTTATGGACTGGCCAAAACTTTCAAAATCATTCTTAGGAAATTGTATAAAATTGACTCTAAATTTAAATCCGTCATAAAACAAAATTGATTTTCCAGAGCATATTACAATTTATAGTAAACGATTATTATCATGGATGTTTGGCAGTGATTCGTGCATCCTGCATGAGTAATCTACGCTTAAATTAACCTACGCCAAAAAAAGGTGCACCTACTGTTCAAAAATACTGTGATATTGTAAACTTATGTATGATGTAAACTGTTTTCATAATTTATGATTAATTGATTGATTGATTGATTGAACTTACCTGTGCTCGCCACACTAAATTCCTTAGAAAATCGATAACCATACCGATATATCGACATCATAACATCGATACTCGTAGTCCCATCTGCACCACAACCACACGCTAGGGATGAGCCAAATTGATTTTAACACAATAACGAACGACGCTGAATGGCGACCCCTATTTGTAGCTGCGATGACACGCCAGCCGATCCATCATCCTCGCCTTTATGCCGCCGCTTTCCAGCCTTAAGTCGGCTAATAATTCGGTCTGTGACGTGTTAGTTAGGTGTATTTTGCGAGTAATCTAGTTGGCGATGCTTCTGCAATATCATTTTGGTCATATCTCAAGACTTTAGAGAGGTAATCTTGCAATTTGAGGTAACATAGTGGGTTTAAATAGTCTTATTATTGAGCGCTTGGTTAAATCTCAAGCGAAATTTGATACCACTGATGAACACCTTATAAAACTAGTGTATCTAGCACAGTTTCAGCCTATACTTGACTATTTTATCTTTATTTCGGAAGGGTGTTCCAAGTCCACTCTGATAGTGCTGGAAAAGACGCGAAGAGTTGTATTAAAGGTAACCTTACGAAGACCTAGGTGCAACTCCACAGTAGACCTGTTAGGCCTACCTGTTGGGTTCTTTTTAGTATTCGTCAATAGTTTGTAACACTTTGCCATGAGTTAGTCTTATATTACAGTATGTGATGTTTCTATCAATTGATATGCAATAACTTTTTAACTTACTTTGGTTGAGCTTAAGTTATTTATTGCGCAACAAGTAAAAAATATGTCATATTCTGTTACATCTTAATTCAAATTTTACACTCCTGTTACCGTCAAATTTCAATTTTAAACTAACATTACTTTTATGTCGCTCTTTTGTACCATGTCTGCTAAATTACAATAATTTTGCGCTCACAATGAAATGTAACTATTTATGTACCGACCCTAGCTGGGTCCAAGGTTCTAACAATGGGACCCCCTTCATTCGAGGCCTATTATGCAAGCACCCCTTATTTATAATGTTACAATTTTAATGATTTCTCAGAGCTTTGTATGTAATCATTGTTTGTTATATCGGATCGTGTGTCGATGGTTATCAATTAATCATTGAGCTGGAATAGTTGTTGAAAGCGCGTCGCAATAGAACTGCATCTTGATACATAACCTAGGGTCTATATTGGAATCCTTAATCGTCATTTGTCCTAATGCATCGTTTGTCCGAAATTTAGTTTATCCTAAAGCCATTTTCGTTGACTTAAAATAAAATCCTATCCTAACCTAACCGCAGGTATTTTTAAACTTATAAAGATATCTGACTCATCTGAAAACCAGTTTATGACAAACAATGCGGTAGGGTAAACTTTATTAGGGAATCCGGGGGATACCACCTAAAAACACCTGTACCTGATTGTATTGAATTGCAATGAAGAGAAATAAAGAGACATACCTTAATATGTGTATAAAATTACTGTGTAAATTACTAAATTCACTGTAAAGGAATGAAGACTTAAAAATGTTTCATCACCACGTTCCTCTCGCTCCCTCAGTGCGGAAAGGTCTATCCAGAGTTTATAAGGGTTGCGGTGGCTTCCACTGATTAAATTCAGGATTATCCCGTGCCCCATAGGACGTGATGCTATAAGATTATTGTCACCCCATTAATCCTCCATATGTTTAATTAGATCTCCAATTTATGGACACCGTTTATTTGAATAGTCGGAATCGATTGATGAAATTAACATTTCCAATCGTTTAGAGCTTTGGTTGTCAGGAGTCTAAAAAGCTAAGGTGACGAGGGTAAACTAAGTCTTAGTGTGTTTTAATTAATTTTGTATAGTGAATTTGGAATAAAAAGTGGAAGCAGTACCTTGTTTAGTGGTGGTCAGACCATGTTTAGGGTCGTTTGGATCACAACCATCATTTTACCCTTTAATCTTCTGCCAAGCAGCCGTGTTCCCATGTGATTCGGTATGGGGCAAGACAACCCGTGAAATTACTGGCGTAGATGGGTTCTATATTTGCCTTTTGGATTTGGAAACGCTTTGCAGTCTTGTGGTCTTCAGATAGTAAATTTATCGGATTGCCTTCTTTATGGCATAAAAAACATTGAACTTTTGAAGATTTGTCTGGATAATATGTTTAACCTGGGACCTGTTTAATCTGTCTACAAAATGGGTCCTGCATAGTGGAATCCAACGTCGCAACAAATAAAGAAAATACAGGTTTAGACGAACTTGACATCTTAGACCAAGACAAGAAAATGGTCAAGAAAGGGACGAGTAAAGGAACATGAAAGATTCTTTATCAGCACTTGCTAGTTACATTTCAGTATTGAATTACACTTTTATATATATATATATATATATATATATATGTATATATTTAAAGTGTATATATATATATATATATATATAGGTATATATTTAAAGTGCAATTCAATACTGAAATGTAACTAGCAAGTGCTGATAAAGAATCTTTCATGTTCATGTATATATAACCATATAATCAGTTAATAACCATGTAATTGGACTATAATTAACTAATAAATCACTAAGATAATTAGTCGTTTGATAATTAGTTAATCAGGATTCCAGTTAATTGACACAAATTATATTCAATTCAGAAGATATTTGCACCTAATTATATTAAAATCAAAATCATATTTAAATTAAAATCAGGATTATTTTACGATCGAAAAAAATTTATTATAATTTTGATATCCAGTAACCATCGCTGATTAATGAAAAAGTCGGTAAACTCTTCTTAATTATAATAATATTGTACGTATATAGAATACCCTGGATTCCTAGGCATTTTTTTTATTTAATTTGAAAAGACAACTAAATTAGTAATGACGCCGAAAATAATTTAACAAATATATTTCAGCATTACATAATTATTATAAAAAAGTTTAATCCAATTTAACGTAAAACTGGTAAACGCTGTTTTACGGATCCAATTACTTATCAAATATCATTAAATTAAAAGATATAATTTGTGTACCAAGTTAATTTTACCCTCGGTTTTTGATAACATAATATAAATTAAACTTATAAATTTGGCAACATTTTGAAGTAAAATAAGACTAGCAAGTTAATTACTTTAAAATATAGAAACAAAATTTCAAATTCAAAAACGGTCGTCGCACGTTACCATCAAGAAACGAAACAAACATTCACATTTGCATTAAGATATGCGCAGAATTCCACAAATTTTGACACGAAGTTTTCCCAGAAACAACCAAAGCTAAACTTAAACTGTTTAATGATAAAGTGGAAAACGGTTTAGCAGAAGCAGAAACAGATGAAATCTTCAAAGTAGCTGCGGTTTTAATACAATCTGAATGTTATATAGTTGTAACCACGTTCATACGTGAGACGTTTGTGGATTAAGCAGTTGACTCTAATGTTAATTTTGCTTTCTTAACTGTGCCAGTGAAGTTAGGGGAATGATAGAATTAAGGAAAGGCGATGGCACGTTAAATTGTAGTTCGTGTTTGGAAATTTGTGGGGTTTATGCTGTTGGGACTTTGAATGTGGGATCATTGTTACGTGTCTGTCTTTGTCTAAATTTGATGTATGAAAATGATTCTGTTGTTAAACAGATTAGCGTAATGAAACATTTAATTATAGAGGTTGAAACAGGAAAAAAAAGCTTGATTAATAATTTGAACGTGTTTGCTTTTCCATTAGAAGCGTACATGAAAATAAAGAGCAAATCAAAAACAAAAACCAAGTTGTTACCCAGCAGAAGGACACACCAATTGGCAAGGAAAAATAGGGGAGCTGCTTAAAATAGAGAGCATTAAAACAGAAAAAATTAAGATAGCCAAAGCAGGCTCGAGGAACTATTCAGCGAACCGTTCCAAGACTCTTGACACAGTTCGCCATATTGTTGTAGCCGAAGCACCGACAATAAAAACAGAAAGGCTCTTCGGTTTATTTGTGATAATGAACTCTTGCGAAGGACGGGAGTGGTACAAGGAGATAGGGTTGCGGGAAGGGGTGATATTTCGTATATGCATGCTTTAGCTGAAAAATGATAAAATTTAGAATGTTTTGAAATTTTTGTTTATTTAAATTCCCAATTATGTGGCATGGAGAAAATAGGATAGACTTACATTGACAAATATTGATAGTATGGTTTAAAATTTGTTGCGAAACGGTCCCAACTCAGCATGTGCTGGCTGTGAAGCCAACGCTGGTCTTCCGTTGAGACCGATACTACCTTTTGTAATTGTTTTGATATATTATTATCATGTAGCTTTATTAAATGGTCTGCTAATTCTATCTATACGAGTACTTATACGTTTTCTAAATCTATCGTCTTCAAAATCCTAACCCCTTCCAGTGTCCCTATAGAAATCGGTACAGTGCGGCGCAAAGCAGTTTGATACAATTTATGTGGCGCGATGTCGGGGCTAATTGGTCGTGAGGACGTCTGATGCACTAACACTGCCTTTTGATGCCCAACTGTGGGCCGGAGCAGTTTTATTTTTATTTTTATCTGTATGTTGATGATTTGATTGTTTGACAGTAGCCTCGTGTAGGTGTTCGATCGTGTTAATGATTTTGATGATAATGCTGCACCTTTATTTTGCATTGTCTTTATGGTTATTGTTATTGTATTGTTATGACATAACAAGGCAATAAGAGTAAAAGCTTAGACATTGCAGAAAATAGGTCCAGCATTACTTTTTAACTTGATGATATAGGCGGCCAAAAAATTAACAATATGATTGAAATAGGGGTCAAAACAAAGCACGATTAAAGCACTAAATATTAAGAAGGTAGGTATCAGAAATGTCAAAAATACCAAGATGATGATGCAGTACATATTTTGTTGTTATTTAATAACGGGCGAGTTCCTGATAAATAGACCACTTGGTGATCTTTTAGAAAAGAAAATGTATAATTTTAATCTAGTACGACGAATATGTAAAAGATAATTTTGCTCCTGTTCATTTTTTGCCAGTAAAGTATCTATAACTTTACTATAATAAAAGATAATGCAGGTATCAGTTTAGACGTAATAAGATGCTCGTGGCTAAAAATAATGTATTTCAAAAATGCCGTTTCTATTTTAATGAGAGGATATGAGCAAGGGTTAAAAGTGGCGAGGAAGTCGAAACTATGTCAAAAGTCCTCGCTTTGTGGATGTCAGTGGATGTCCCTCGCCCTCTTGATTTTGTGGCATAACATCGTAGTTTTGATGGGTTTGGGACCGAAATAGAATTATAGTAAAATCACAATTAACATTAGGTTGCATTCGAACAAACTGGAATAAGTCTTATAACTAGATTAAGCACCGAATTTGTATAAACTAATCTCGGAATAAGTCTTACTCCAGTTTGGTGAAATGCGGCCTTAAATAAAACACAATTAAAAGGGGCATGTAGATTTTAAAATTTCATGTTTTCGTGTTAAGGACTTCATTTATAGAAAATTATCCAGTACGTGAAGAAAATACCGACCGATGGCAATACAGACCGATGCCTAATTAATTTCGATTCATTTTATTATTTGATTTGCATAATCTCCTGTCATGTCCTGGTTACAAACTGTGCATGTTCATATTGTACAAAGTCATGTGCAAGACTTTTTTTTATGGACTACTAAATCTGAGAAATCTGAATAATAAATAGAAAATTTTAGTTAGGTACTGTCTTTCTAGCAAAATAAATAAGTACAATCAGTCAATAAATATGCAATTCTTATAACAATAAAACTAAATGTCGATAAGATGCGTCTGTTAATTTGAAGGGTCGACCTAAAGAGACATTTTCATGTCTTAGAAACTTGTAACAAAATTCATAAACTACTTATTTGGTCAACATTACATTAACTATCATCGCAGTGCCTTTGACCTGATTATTTAACAACTATTCTCAAAGTGTGCTCCGCGGAGCCCTGGCGCTCCGCAAAGCCTATAGGCTGCTCAAACTCAGACCCGTGGGCCACGCCGTGGCCCGCGAAATAATTTTAAATAGCCCGCGCAAGTAAGTTTTGAAATACGCAACAAACCGCACTTATGACTTATGAGAGTAACTGAAATAGGAATAGTCAGTGGCCCGTCGTGAACGTCTGAATCCACCGTTTGGCCCGACTGATAAAATGGTTGAGCAGCCTTGGCCTACAGAATAATAAAATCAAATTAGTTCAACATTTTTCCAAATTTAGATAAAGGAAAATGATTGTCATTTTATTGCACCTACCTACTTTTTGATTTCTGTTTCACCTGAAGGTTGACTGGTAGAGACTGCTTGTATTTGCATTAAGTTCGCCTTTTGTACATTACTTTTTTTTTGACTCCGTCGAAAAAAAACTGTAATGTAATTCAATGGATTTTCTTTTCAGAAGCCGTCTATTTGGGTAAAGTTTCCGTAAAAAATAAAATTGTTAAAAAGGGTTCCGCCGCTAAAAAAGTTTGGGAACCGCTGATTTAACACAACCATAATTCAAATAAATACAAAATTAACATCCAAAACTGGTTCAACCGTTCTCTTTGTTTTAACGTATGTAGGGCCACACGTAGCGGTATTAAAAAGAAAAGGACAGGAACGAAGAAGAATGTAGAGTGGCGCTCGATTTATGCGTTCCGGGACGCTTGTTAATTACTACGCGCCGGTGCCATTCACGGGCGACAGGGATTTGCGTTTTTTTATGGGTAAATAAAAAAGTTAAAAAAATTAAGCAATGTTGAAAAAATCCTGCGTGGTTAGATTGGGTTCGGTTCAGCACGACTTAGTTGCATTTTGCCTTGGTAACCAAAACTTCTTAGATGTATTATATATGTATTGTCTGTGCAAAACGCCCGCATTGCAATATTTCAAAGTAGGCGAAAGGGCTTGGTTGTAAAATGTCGTAATATCATTAGGACTTAATAAGCAAAAGGTCCAAATGATCATAACAATCAATCTGGCAGAATGTCTTAGTAGCATTAAATCTATATAGTTACACATACAGTCGTTGCTAACACAGTCGTTGTACAACCAAGACCTTATACAATTTGATCGTTCTGCCTAGTAATGACTTAGATGTTTTGCTAAGTAAGTCTTTATAAAACTAAGACCATTTTATAAACATGTCATTATACAAACAAGGTCATTTTGCTTTCTTAGTCATTTTACAACTGAGCCAGAGCAAAATAGAACCCATTGTCAGTTCGCCTAAACCGAACGTAAGATTTAGATCTTAATTATTTTCTGTTTGGTATACTGATTAATTGGGCCTGTGTATTTGCCTATCTTGCTGTGATAATACAATCACACTATTGACGTGATGACAGCTCTTACTGTCAAGTCAATAAGAGCTGTTCTGACGTGAACAGTGTGACTGTGATATCGAAGCAATATAGGCAAAGACAAAGTAAAATAAAATCAATGGAATGTCATTTAGAATTAAGAGGATTGTAAACCATTGCTTACATCGCGTAGCTGTGAAAAAATATCATACAAACATAGATCCGGGCGATAGATGACGTTTCTCACCCCCTATATCAAGTTCGATTTCCACGACTTTTAAATTATGTTGTATTTACTAATTATAAAAAAACTGGGTTTGTACATTTCCGTATTTTTCCTATCACTTTTTTTAAATAAAAACTTACAATAGTACATTGTTGCAGAGGATAGAAAGTACGCGATTTTTGGACGAGTCATATAGAGGGCCGAAACGTAGTTGAGGCCCTCTAGTGTACGAGTCCATAAATTGCACTTTCTACCGAGGCAGACATAGTGCTTTTCACAACTACTGAGAGGAAATAAATTATAAATTCATATTCAAAACTCAAATTTTTATTCATGTTAATGTGACACGACCGCCAATTTTACCATAGATAACTTTTTTTTAATCTGGACCCCTATTCTCGTGGCACTCGAGATTAATAAACTAACATGCGAGATGAAGATGTCAACTCCATATAAAGTTGTATTTGTTTCGCCATATCTCCCATGTAATTTGATCTCTAGTGGTTCGAGATTAGGGCCAAGTTTGAATTACATTTAAAAAAAAGCAGTGACATAGTTTTTAGTCTGTGTATCTTTTAGCAAAAATCCACCTAATATTTTACGACACAAAATGGTGTGTTCTGATTGGTCGATTTCAATTTTTCTTTTTAAGGAGCTATGACACAAATATTGATTGATTGATTTTCATTGGTTCCTAAAGTTGGACAACAATGTTCTCGACCAATCAGCAAACACGCCGACAAAAACATTCTTGGTCTGTCCTTATAAGTGACGTTTTGTGACCCCAAACAAGACCATCTATGGTCATATTTCCGAGCAGTGTTGTGAAATCCAACTTTTTTATAATGTCCACAACATAAGTATTCAAAAATCGTATAAATTGAACTTGATTTAGGGGGTGAGGAACGCTATCGCATTTTTTATGGATATTTTCTACTTCACAGTCCTCTTAGGTCCGCCATTTGTACTTTATTATATCGACAGTGGAAAGGTAAAAATGCTTAAGCGCCACTTTGGCCGAAAATGAGTTATATATACAGTTTAATTTCTTTTTTTTTTCTGCGTCGATCTGTCTAGGACCCACGTCGATCGGAGCACTTTTTTGGCGCTTAAGCAGGCTAATTTTTCACGTTTTTTTGAGAACGTGACAACTAAAGCGACGTTTATTTTGATGTTTTTCGTGTTGAAGCATGTTAGTCATTTAACCTTAGGGAAAATTTTGGGATGCAAACGTATTAGATTTTTTTTATTCTTATCTTTAGTCGAGTTATTACTGTTAGCAATTTCAAATTATTGTGATACATTTTTTTTTTCGTATTAGAATTTTTATCTTCATGCAATAATTTACTATTTGGCGCTTAAGCAAAAATGCTATTCCACGTTTTTAAAGAAAAATGTGTTTAAGCACAATCTAGGTCATCTCAATCTGTAGAATTAGGATGTTAGTAGAATATAAAATAAAAAAAAATACTATTTACTTTGATTTAGTGAAAGTAGACATATTTCATTTTAGACTTTTACACTGCTTAAGTCTTATTTCGGATTCAGTTTCTTATAAAAATATGGGTGTTCATTACTAGTAAGAAAAAACTCGAAAAACATTTAAGAGAATACAAACTTCGCTCGAGTGTAAGCTCCCGTTTATCGCATAAAACCTGTTGAATCGGGACACTCAGTCCATGGTGACGACGAGCGCGACAGTGATGATGTATATAATAAGTAAGTGCATATCTTGTGAACTTTGCGACGTCAAGCATCTTGTGTGATAATAATAATACGTCACGCTATAGCAGCAGCTAGTAGCGAGCTTTTGGTTCCGAGGGAAGGTCCTGTTCCTCACCTCACGCTTGCCTTCACCGGCCCGCTGGAGTGTACGATGACGAGGAATAGACTCTCACCTCTGGCTATCTTTTATTAGCCGGTCAGATTGGAGTCGCAAGAGCTATATATGCTCGAAGGGCGGATGTTGCATAAGTGGTGAGTGGGCAACTTATCGTCGTTTAAAGTTCAGATGCACTTTTTCGACCTTATCAACCCCTCTGGAACTATTGCCTGTCTGGTACTACGTATTAAGGCTATTTTAGGAGACCAATTCCATTGACTTGGCGAGTCACTGTCTGTCATTTCAACCAAAGTAATTAGCATTGGCGTCATAGGTTTATCAATAGCCTAGTTCACCGGTCCATCTCATTTAGTCTTACAATAACCGGTGTCTGCCCGTGGGAGCATACATCTATAGTGTGAACTCAGGGACAAATGCCAGTTACTGTCCCATCACTTTACTAAATTAATGTTGACTAAAGGGCCTCCTGCATGTTGGCTTCCGCTCCATGTACGCCTTGCAAAGTTTTCCATCCAGTACATACCCACGTATGTAATTTTTAAATTTTATTATGTTAAATTAAAAAAACGGAATTCAGTTCCTATCTTTCGAAGTAAATACAAGTAGAATGTTGGCTAGTGGGTATAAAATCAACTTTTTTGTGAATGTATTCCCTTATTTGCTATAAAATCAAACACTACAATTACATTTCCTCTTAATTAATTTGCTGTAAATTCAAATGTTATAAAAGTTAATTTCTAAAATCTTCGCTTAGCATAAATTTTATATCAAAATCATTTCGTCTACTAATCATCAGCCATAAGATTTATTTAGTACCTTTATTACATTCAAATCTGGAATTTTTACTTGCTATAATGGAACCAACATAGCGAGTGGTTGTGGAAGGCGGAGGGCAATCCCCGCATTGAAACGGAGATAGGAGGGCAAGGATCGCCATGAAAAATGAACCTTACCAAATTTTTTTGTGAGGTAGGTAGGTTTTTTAATATTATTTTATTATTCAGAGCACGAAATAGGAGCCGAAAACCAAAAGGGCCTCGTCAAACACAAATATATAAAGAAAATAATAAATATATGAGTGAGGTTTCATATTATCACTTTTAACCGTATTCATTATAGTGTGAAAATTGGCATTTGTTTGAGTTTTTGGTTTAAACGATTAAACATTGTGAATATTATAAAAAATAATGATAAAAGTTGTAATTGTATTGTATTATGAATATTAGACATATTAAAATTATAATTTCTAAAAGTTTTAGAACATGGCTTTTGTAACCAAAATTATAGCAAGTGATTTTAAAACATATGACTATTTAGAATATAATTCTATGTCATTTGAATTTATAGCAAATATGTTAGATCCTATTTTGAATGGTTCCAGGTAGACTGGTAATTCAGGCTGGTATAACTTATACCTAGTGAACTGTTAATAATTATTCTTATAGTTAGCAGAAGGAATTCTATCGATTCAATCGATTTTTGATGATGTTTTAATTGCAATCTGCAAAAAAAATATTAAAAGTTTATTTTTCAACCGACTCCAAAAATTCGACACATATCTGGGTCAATCAACTATTCTTTCCCACTAAAATTTTGCAAGTATCTAAAACTTCTACCAATAATAATGGTTTTATTTATGCAGCTATAAACTTTTCAGGATTCTTTAAAATGTCATTGTATAGAACCCATTATGTTAGGTTAGGTTTATGTTATAACAATCCCGAAAAGTTTACAATTTCAGATAAAACACCATTTTGTATTATGAACCATTATGTATCCCATTATTATTAAACTTTATATATTATGATACGTAGCCGTTAAAATACATTTTGGTACTTCTCTTTCTTAATGACGTCAAAGTCACTAAGTATTAATGTATTAGTTAGAATTTAAGCTTTTAGTAGTCCGTGTAGAAACAAAAATGCTTGCTTTAAACCATTTTATATTTGAATAATGATTAAAATTAGGCAGTTAAGTGATATATAATTTATAAATAATAAATAATTAGTGACTTTAAGTAAATTCACCATCCAAGATAACAGTAATTATCATTCGTTAGATTTTTTACTTTACCAGTTTCTAGAAAGATGAAGTAATATAAGTAAATTTTGTATTTTCTAGACATAAAAAATATTTACCGTTAGTCATTTTGGTTTATAGTTAGTTGCGATTTAAGCATTTTTTACCTGACTGACATTTTTGGAACTAGCTACACAATTATTGCTTAAGCGACATCTATCTCTGTAACTAGAAGGACTAGGTCAGAACTTGTTTCATAAATAAATAGCTGGCATATTCTAACTTATACATTTTGATTTTCATGGAAATAATCGTAAAACTTTTTGAGATATGATTTTTTTTCTCAAAAAAAAACTTTAAACCTCATTTCTGTAAAGTTTCCAATATGGCGCTTAAGCATTTTTACCTTTCCACTGTCGATATACAGTCGAGTTCGTATGTGTACACTTCAGTACCTTGTCACTTAAATCGCTGTGACAATTCATGTATGGCAGTTTAAACATGATATTATAATTATAGACGAGGTACCAAAGTGTACACATATTTATGAACTCGACTGTATGTATGTATGTGATCTCTTCCAGTTAACCTTATTGTGTTAAGTCCATTAAAAAAAGGGATTGACAATGATTTAGCAATCTTAGGATTGTAGTTTTAAGAATGCAAATGTCTCCACCATCCTGACAATAACAGGTGGCAGGTGACATTTCATGTACATGGCGCAGCTAATACGAATTCCAGTTATGTATGATCGTGTTAACTTTGCAATGTATACCGAATGGTCACCTGTCACATGTCATTGTCAAGATGGTGAAATGGGGTAGCTTGTGTGTTTGTTTGCCTTTTCTTACCATAAACAAATGGCTTGGATCAAGAGCCCCTTTTTTGTGATGCAAAATAGTAATTCATAATTAATTATTCAATTATTCCTTTTTCATTTAGTAACCAAAATATTGATTTAGACATTATAGACATTAAACACAAAAATCGCCCACTAACAGCCCGCCTTAGGAATAAGTCAAACGGTTTTTGTTAGCGTTTTAACGAAATTTATTGTTTTTCTTTTTGCCGCGGATTCCGTTTTCCTTCCTTCCCGCAGGTCTGTTATGTTCGACTAATGTTCTCTTTTTGTTACAGGTATGTGACTATTCGGGGATAACGCTTTGTTTTAAAGTACTCTTATTGGTAAGTTGCATTTAAAAGGAAAGCAAGGAAACCTCTCCTGAGGTTTTATTGTCTTAAAAACGGCGTTCGGTCGGTCGAACGAGTGAACGAGTGAACGCAGCGCAGCTTATATAAACCGGCGATTTTAAGTAGTCCCGTCAGAGCGTACAAAACACATTTCAGCGAGTGCATTCTCAATTAGGCAGCCTTATACGTTTGATCGTTCCACAGAAGCCCTGCTGCCTAATGACACTAAAAAAAATCGCTGTAGGTACAGTCGACTACAAAAACTATATCCACTTATTACCCTACTACTACTTACTAGCTTTATACGTTCGATCGATAGAAGCCCTGAGGGCCCTGCCGAGATGCATTACGATAACTAGCATTTCTATTCGATTCGCTTTTAAACCAATCGCGTCACTGGTAGAATCTCGTGACTTTTCGTATCACGATATCTACCAGTGACGCGATTGGTTTAGAAACGAATCGAATAGAGACGCTAGTTAGCGCAATGCATCTTGGCAGGGCCCTCTGAGGCCCTAGACAAGATGCATTACGCTAACTAGCGTTTCGATTCGATTCATTTTTAAACCAATCGCGTCACTGGTAGACGTGCCATGGGCAGCTGTGATCACTCTAACCCAAAAAAATGAAATAATCCGCTGAATATAGCAATGTGCACGTTGCAGACAAAAAATATAAAATTTAGATAATTATCTTTTCAAGAATTTACCACGATGTTCACGGAAACATTTAAGAACATTGAGAATGCTCGTGATTTCTTGCAACTCTTTTATCAATAAATTATTATTTTTGTTCTTTTCTTCTTTTTATACAATATATTCTTAGAAGTTGTCGAGAGTTTTTCACAAAAATCTTTCACCATTTAAGAAGTTTCTCGTCAGTACAATGCTAGCTTGATAACGGGAGTCGATTTTTTAATATTACTGATAATTCTGGGGACCTAGTGAAAAGGGGGTTCTGTCTTCTGAGGTTCAAGTGAAAAAGGGTATTTGTCTAGTAGTCTCCATATTATGACATACACCCTTTTTTATTATGAGCAAAGTTGACTTAAGCCCTTTTTCAGTAGGATCCCAAAATTAGTAAGTTACCTACAATGTTATAATCAAAATTAAGTCATGCGGTGTTTTCATTCAAGAGTGGGCGGGGAAACTCGTGTTTTATATATATTATAGGTGATGAGATAAGACAAAAATAACTGAAAAGTTAAACTTGGTTATTTTAGTGATTTATTTGTCAACGGACGATATTAAAAATTTGCATTAGTTATTAGATGTTTTATTTTTTATTAAATCGGGGGACTATGTCACAAAAATTTACCTAGTCCCATACAGTCCAGCAATAATATATTATCGAACATTGGGTTCAAAAATATCTGATATGCTCACCGGTTAGTAATTCCATCACGAATTGTATGGTGAGTTGCTTTAATGTCAGGTTAAGTCACGTGCTGTCAATTTCTACCTTAGTGAGTTAGAAACTGGAAAAAGATATTCTAATGGGACATTAGTGGTAATAAACGATCGTGCAACTGGGTGACAATTGCCTACGCAAGTCGAGTCGCCTATTGCAACGTTTACATTTTCATACCCCAAACAAAATGGCCCCCCAGCTTAGTTTTAAACCATGTCTCGCGTTGATTGATCGAAGCATTTGCTATAATTTATAGTTTGCGAGGAGCGGGACAAATTATGAATAATGCTGCTATGTATTGGAGTTTTAGTAAATTTGATGGATGAGGTCTAGGATCGTTCAGCGGTACGGAAGAATAGTTATGTTTTAAATCTGGGATATTTATGTATGATAGTATCATACCAGTTTTGTCTGAAGTGTGATTCGTTCAATTTGTGTTCTGGTGTGAGGATGAGACAATCGGTGAAATTACTAGCATAGAAGAATTCCATCTTAGGGTTCTTCTCAGGATTGGTAACGTATTTGGAGTCTTAGGGCCGTATTAATAAACTAATCTTAATTCTAATGCTCGTCTCGAGATGCGTCACAAAAAAGACAGTGTTCTATGGTTTGACTTTTACTTTGACGTATTTTGTGACCGGCATCTCGGCCAAGATGTGTTTATTAATTATACGGCCCTTAGGATTGCAGTTTTGGTTTTTTTTTTAGGGATCCCATATCCCCTTTATGCTTGCCATAAGAAAAAGTTTAATAAATGCATGCTCCTACATTTTTAAGGGCTTCATGCCATAATTAAAATTTATTTCATATAATAAAAATCTAGTTTATCCAAATTCTATCTCAATAACGTCTATAAAAACGCTATCTTTACGAACATAAATCGTGTTCCCAATATTCAGCCCAGTTAGCCGTGAATCAAAATGACGTGACGCGTGACGTCACACACGTCATTGTGACGTCACAGGCCGGACATGTCGCAACACGGTTGGACATGGCGCGACACATTCGAGCTGTTTGATTGTGTTTGTGCCAACGCAATAAAGTTAAGGCACCGTTAGAACTATGAGATAAATTATTATTATGCTACGGAAAACAATGACGTGGAACTCTAATGCATGGTAAATTTTTTTTTGTGTTCCAGTGTGGGGATAAGACAACCGGTGAAATTACTAGAATAGAGGCATTCCATCTTAGTCCTCAGGATAGGCAACGTATTTGAAATCATAGAATTGCAATATTTAGATTGTGGTCTTGTAAAGGCAAATCCCACTTATCGCATAGCATTGGTTTTATTCGTTTAATTATGTTATGGGGTTATATCCAGTAGATTCAAAAGGAACTTAAAGGGCATTCGGTAAATTTGTTTGAAGAATATTGTCATATTTTTTTTCAGCGGCCACGGATGATTTTACGTAGTTATTTAGAGGACCTCTTAATACACATAGATATATATAATTTATGGCGGTAAATAATATCGGAGCCGAGATTTTAAAGATTTAAGTATTCAGTTTTTAGTACAAAGTACGTCCAAGTATGAATATTTAAATATCTCGGCTCCGATGCACTTAAGAGTATTACATTACATAACAAAATATGTTTATTTTTAATAATTCTATCATAATTTACCACTTTTATGAATGGCCGCTCACCTTGAAAATGTATGAATTTTACAAATGACAACACTTTTACCCAAACCCCTTTTGAATAAAACCATCTTCTAGCTTATACCACCCACCACGTCAACAGATTCAAGTCCTTGTGCAGAGTCCGGCCAGATTGCTACCACCATCCCACCTTTTACCGCTGGAATGCGCCCCCAGCTAAAGGCACACATCGTCTTCCCCTTTATATTCCTTAGGGTTGATAACCCAGGTACAATCTTAGGATTACTGTATGACTTTGGACTTCTAAAATCACTTACTATGAGGATGTTTGCTCATTCGTCTTATTTATATCATAAAATATTATGAAGATTAGCTTCAAGTTCAGACAGATATGGAAATTTTGTAGAACTTCTGTGAACCATGAAGCTATCATATCACATTCCCCCGGCACCGCGTTACATATAATACTCGCATGTTACTTCGTAAACATAAAAGATTTCCCGACTCACAAAATTCCTTTCAGGGATCCCAGTGGCGTATTTTACCAAAATCCCGTTTAAAGGGAAAAACCTTAAACACGGGAAAGGGTTCCCATCATTTATAACCCCGATGACAGGACGAGCGTTGGCTTGTTTTCTATCTAGCTTTCCCGTCAAGCCTTTAAAATATTAAACAACCAAATTGCTGCTCAGAATGCTGGACAGTAAAGTTCCTAGTGACTTGGTAAGCTCCGTGTTTTTAAAGGAACTAATTAGTGGATGTTCTTGGCAAATTGCTTAGTGTTGAGTACTTTGGAAAGCGGGATTGGAGTAAGGTTGAAGATTTAAGAATTGAAGTTACTGCCGTCTAGTTTGTGTCTTAAGACAGTTGAAGCTGATGTAAATGAAGAGATGAGGTAAAGATGGTGGTCAGTACAACCAAACCGTACTAGGTGGTGAGTGCAGTCAAAAATATGTACATTATAACGCAGGTTTTATCTGTGTTTAAGAATATATTACCTGCGAATACGCTGTTACCTATAAACGCTGTTTTAAAATTTAATAACATTGATCATGATCATACTGAAAATTAACATTATCAAGAGGAGAATGACACGCATTGACATACTAATCTAACCCAACCTAACGCTGAAATAATCCAAGATTATAAGTAGGGTAAATTTTGAAATGAGAAATATTGTAATGTGTACATATTATAAGAGTACCTAGAACACGAGAGTAATTGCGATGACTTATATATACAAACAAGGTGTACGGGATAAAGTTTGTACGTTTTAAAATTGACCAAATAACTGCCTAGAGTACTTCCCTGCTAAACTCTTACTACCTACCTAAAAGTATTTCCCCGAAAAACAGGAGGAATGCCTAATCAATTTCCAAAAGCAGTTACAAGGTCGGTACGAATGCCGTTCACTAATAAGGGAGGAGCAATCCATCAGTGCCGAGGTTTTTTCGGTTCTAAAAACAGTTCGGAAACGACGTGTTTCGTTTAGAAATGAATTACATGTTGCGTCTAGAAGTATTCGTTTTCGTTGGTCATCAAATTGTTGAAATATTTGACCAATCATTTGCTCTGTAATAGTGTGTGCTCAAATAGACGGTGTGATGTGTGTTTCTCAATTTTATTCTAAAACAAGTGTTTGCTTAATAGAATATGCTTTAAGACCTCAAAAAGAATCTAGTCTGATAACTCATACGGTTAAATGTATTGAAATTGAAACGGCTGAAAGTTCCATGTTTATTTGATGCATATTTTTGAAAACCAAGTTCGCTCGCTTAGATCCTTCATTATAGGAAAACACAGCTGCTTTTGTTTAGATCAAAAACAAATATTCATTCTTAAGATAATAAAATCGTTCTATTAATATCATTATTCATCATAGTGAACGGGTTTTGAAATGATACGAACTTAATTGGACGTTTTGACTATTATGAATAAGATCTGTTTTATTCCGTGTTTGTTAGTCATTGTTTTGGCAGACATAGAAGTTATGTCAAAACCAAGTTGCTACATTAAATTTGAACTTGATCTTATGGAGAGGTGTAATTATTTGAAATAACTTACCCATCGATTCGTCGAGAAATTTTAAAACTGCGTCGCCACGAATGGTTGTGGCCAGGCCCGAACCCTAACGTGAACACGACTTTACTGACTTTGAATTATCTAGAAAAATGGAAAATCCCAGTTGCAATCCAGAAATTGAAAGCTAATACTCTTCATGATTGAGGAAGCGTTTATCTTGTGCTTCCCTTTGCTTAAGAATTTAACGATATTGAGAAATATCTTCCGTCTTGTTGAAAAATTCCATATTCTACAGTTTGAATTGCAATTTGAACATGTTTCAGTTATAAAATTCTTATTATCTCAAATATTTTATTTCACCCCCCTATTTATGTAATCGTTTTTATGGAGTTCATTAACCGAAACTACTAGGACACTTAACAATTTCCGTTTTTTTTACAATATTACTACTTAATTATCTCTATGAGCAGATTTTGCGTAGAACTAGTTAGTGTCTTATGCCAAAGAACTAAATAAATAGAAAATCATTGTATTTGAAAGTTAAAAAGAACAAAAAATCTACGAATACAAAAAATCTCTTTCTAATTATTATTTTTAACCACCGTATAATGTGTGTATCTGTGTATATGTGTATCTGTGAGTCTATCTGTAGGATCATTCATTACTCCCAAAGTTGATGCACCGATTAAGTCATATTTGTTTTAGAAAAGGCTTAATTTATCAGAATGCTTCATAGTCATTAGTACCAGGTAGATGAGAAGTCAATCCTGACACGCACAACCATAAAGGTTTTAAATATTTATAATGTTGACAGCAGTAAAACAATGTGATCATCTATTACTTACTATTCCTTTACGCGCAACAAATAAGTTTGTACTTACGGGTATCCGTGTCCGGAACTAACACGGACTTGAACGCAGTATTACACGGATCCGTGTAGTTCGGACGCTTATCACCGGGGCTAAGAACACGGGTACCCGTGCGGGTAACACGTGTATAAGGAGCCCTAGTTTTTAATGGTCATTGCATAGACTATTTGGAATGAATTGACTTCTTCTTCATAACTTAAGAGCTTATGTTCTTGTCGATGGAGTCTCCACTATTCTTCTCTATAGAAAAAAAAGAAAAAAAAAAATTATGGGTTATCACAAAATTTAAAAACAATACAAAGGGTCCTTCTAGTAAGAATATGAGTATACTTGTGGCAGGAGGCCCCGAAATCTATTGGTTGCTAGGTTCTGTTTTTAAAGTTTTATTTGTATTAGGTCGATTTGTTATTAAGATTATGAATGTAACTCTATTAAAGGTTAGGTCTATACTCGAAAATCTAATTAAAGACCAAAATCTGACAGTTCCCATCTTGATTATTTCGTTATTTTAACATTATTTCATAAAAATATGAATGAGAACTCGTGTAACTAGTAATATGCAGTAATCACAGCAAATATGCGCCGGTTGAGGTTAGGATTTTGGTCTAAAATTACATTTTCGAGTATAGACAGTTTATTGTCTCCTATTCATGTTCGTCTAAGTTTGTGACTACGTTTTTTTTTGACGAATGGCCTGTTAAGACTTTCATTATTAAGAAACTTTACAGCTACCTAGTCAATTATTGTTCAGAATTAGAAATGTCTTGAAACTTTGTTTTTCAAAGTTTTATTGAAATTATCATTTATTATAACGATTAGTCGATTTTTATAGACGTTCTAATTTATAATTAGTGAAAATGACATTGTGTGAAATAGGATTTATACTGAAACCTTAAGAAATACTTCTAAACTGTAAGTAAGACTACGTCAATTGAGTAGGATTGAGATTGTAAAAGTTATTATATCGTGTATATTATTGTTCACGCTGGTAAACATCTTAGCCTAATTGTGCAAATTGTGGTTATAGAATTTTCAACAAGTTTTTAGAGATGTTTGTAATTCTGTAGCTCTGCCTACCCCACTCTGGGAACGAAGGCGTGAGATTATGTATGTATGTTTTATTGTTCATGACTAGTTTCTAGATCAGTTTCATCATAGCAAAATAAAAAATCAATACGAAACCGTAACATAAAAAAAAACATTTCATACAAGTCAAAAACTTTCCCAATCTTGATAAGATCAGCATATCCATCATCATGTCTCACTCACACTTTGAAAAAGTTCACAAAGTATACCTCTTCCTTCTCCAACAACCACCATATCTCCAACGTTGCCATCATTCAAAACTCGACTTTGATTACTTCACAATTGTGTTTCATTTTCTTTACAAATTTTTGTGTTTTAGGGTGTTTTGTAAGATGCATCGAAGTGTCAAACGTAACCTATTATGAGTTGATAGAGAAATATCGGCAAGTTTTGTCCGCTTCGATGAGTTTTTTGTCGCCTGCATTCTCCTGAGGAAGGACGGTTCATTAGGCTGGGGTTGCATCGATTTTGAAGGAAGCGTGTTAGTGAACGTTACATGGTGGAACAGGGTTTTTTTGTTTGGATATCAAAGGGGCCTTTGGTCATTTGATACAGACTTGTTTTAACCAAAAAATGTGAGTAAGGTTGTCAATAGTGTCGTCATTTTCTTTACCTTAAATCCTTAATACCAAGACTAGAACTAAACGCAAAACTATAAAAATCGTTGAAGGGTAATATCGTTTTTAAATATAATCATCACAGACAGCATCACAGACAGTTCAATGACAAAAAAGGCAAATCATTCCAGGGATGTGCTCTTTAGCGATAAGGTCACCATAACAATAATTAATAACTAAGTTTTAAATAGATAATAAACAGTGATCGGAATAGGCAGAGTATATTTACCTAAAGTTCGCAAAAGGACATAATATAGAGTGGTTACAACCGGATGAAATATTAATTTATGTTTATTGAATTCCGGATTTGCAGTATTTTTAATGCTAAATATAAGTAATATTTACTTACGGTATGGGATATTTTATGTAAGTTTGTAATAAAAAGGGCGTGTAACTCATTTATTTTAAGTATCTAAATAATAGGTGTGGTATATTTACCTTAACTTCGTAGAACAGACACATAAACTGGAGACTTCCTTGCTACTACATTTACCTTTATTTTTCTGGTACCAGAAAAATACCGGAAATCCGGAATTAAATAAAAATAAAATAATATTTCACCACGGTTGTAACCACTCTATAATATTATGTCCTTTTGCAAACGTTAGGTAAATATACTCTACCTATTCCGATCACTGATAATAAATTTCTGCTAAAAATTTCATTTTTGAGACATGCTTTTGTTGCCGACTGTACTTTTTTTTGCAAAATCTTTATCTGCTTATCAAGACCAAACTATTGAGTCCTAACACGGTGGGTCCACGTTAACAATAGCGGAGATCCTGTCGCCACCTTCCGATTCCATCATCAGATCACCTCCTAGATACCATAATTATATTGCATTATCATCTTACATATGTGGTCCAAATTTTAGCAGATACCGTTAATGGGAAGTGGGCAAATTTAACTTTTAAGATTTATCCCGTATATACAGTCACGAGCTTTAATTTGGGACCCACCTTAGGTCCAAAGTCATTCTGACATTCTACAACAATAAGGTTGAGTCTCCTATAAGTTACAAATGATTTGGCATCTCTAATGACATTGACGACTTCAAGCCTATTTTTCTTGAAATGGGTCACAAATTAACGATCGCGATAGTACATACATTATGGTCTAAGATCCGAATAGGAGACGACCTTCACCGGGCTGTTTATTCGATAAAAAGTATTTTATATCAAATTTAATATACTAAGTAATTTATGGCGAATAGGTTGACTGAAAAAATTCAGTCCAGTCTTTATAAGAATAAAAAAAAACGGTAAATGAACTTTTTTTTAAAATTGCTATTGCTTGTTAAATACACCAATTACATACTAATCGAAAGCATGAAGCCTAAAGAATATGCAAACGTTAGGTTGAGTGCAAATTATTAGTACCTTCTTACCTACCTACCCAATAGTTATGACGGGAAAAAATAGTCAACCTAACGTTTGTATATTCTTCAGGCTTCATGCTTTCGAGCAGTATGTAATTGGTCTATTTAACAAGCAATAGCCATTCAAAAAAAGTTCATTTTCAGTTTTTTTTAAATCATATAAGGACTGGACTGATATTTTTCAGTCAACCTATTCGCCATATATTACTTAGCATATTAAATTTGATATAAAATACTTTTTATCGAATAAACAGCCCGGTGAAGGTTGTCTCCTATTCGGATCCCCTACTAGTAGCTACATACATTGTAAGTTAATTAAAAGCTTGTAAAAATCCTCCAATATAACCCCTTCTTTTAGATCTCTTAAACGGCCAGTCCGGGGACTGAATTAAAGACGATGTTTTATGGTCATTGACAATACACGCTTTAACCTCCTATTCCAGGAACTAGATCATGAATACCGGTATTTGATACTATCGAAAAACCAGAATATCGGACTAAAATTCCGATATAAAAAAACCGATATTCGAATTCCTAAAATACTGGTATTTCGATATTACCGGTAAGATTCTAAATATTGGCAATGCAAATATGAACTTATTTTAAATTATCACTAGTAAATACATTATGATTACCTATAATAAATAAATCTTGATTTTGACTTTTTACAGTTAAAATCAAGCTTGCGAAAAGCGGGATTATTTTGATATTTTTGATGAAAATAGTTAAGACATGCATGTACAAAAACAATTTAAAGTTTAAATTCAAGATATTTTGAATGATTGTGCTGTGATTTATCACAACTAAATATACTACATATATTTGCTACGCATGAGCTGATTTATTGTTTTTGGGGCCTCAAACTTCGCCCACCTAAAGTGGCAATCACGGTCAGTTAGAAAACCATTAGATTTTTAACATTTTTGACTTTTTTGTATGAATATTGAAATACCGGAAAACCAGTATTTAAAATTTCAATATCGAAAAAATATCGGTATTGGAAAAAACCTCCGATATTAGATGCTCTACCGGGAACAAAACGTGTACACGGGGATCTGAATGTAATGTCTTCCCAATAAATTCTACAAGCCCCAAGCTACATTGTTCCTCTAAAATAATTTTAAATTAAAGTAACAAAAAATGGTACAATAATTTTATTTAAAAACCCAAAATACCTTTCCGAGTTAATATAGCAGCGTAACAATTGATGAGAGGTAAAAATCTTTTTGGCAATTTAAAAACGCGTAAAAACCCGAGGTCGTATAATGAGTCAAAGGATAGAATACCGTTACATTAAGGATTATTTCCCTAAAATTTCCTCTCATCACTGGCCCCTTTATTTTGTTGGAAAATTAAATTAAGATTTTGCCAAGCAAAGGCTGGTAAGAATTTACGGAGATGCTGTTATTAACCGGTATTTGATGGTGACTAGCGCTGATCCTTATTGGGTTTGTGAGACAAGGGCGGGTGACAAAATAAATTCGGCTTGACAGGGATTCGGGATTGTCAACAAGGGGGACAGAGGCTATGGGTTCCCTGAATGGGTCAGCTGCTTTATTTGGCTGGACTTTGGCTGGCTTTGTGTTAAAGGTACAACAGGAATTTATTTGTACGATATCTTTATTAAAAGGTACAAAACCAAAAAATGTAACAGTTGAACTAGTAATTTGATTTGGATTTTTTACCAAATACAGGCAAAATTATTGGCCACATTGTCCAATGCTCACCTTTAAAATAGTTAATATTTGTAGTTTTAACTTCCACCTGTCACTGTGTCAATATATATTTTGCCAATTATACACCTCTTTAACAGAGAAAAATGGGTAAATAACAATCGTTCCATATTTCATAATTGTATTATACTGCCTATTTTAAAGTACGGTTTATATAAATTGGCGATAGCAAAGTTAGTGACCCAAAGAACCAAGTACAAGTAATGTTATTGAAAATACCACCTTCAAAATATCCGCTTTCTACTGTGTAATGTTTCCAGGGTTCATATATGTATGTTGTACGATTCTTTATTCCACCTTAACTTCTAAACGCCTGAGCCGATTTAGATGTGTGTGTGGTATCGTTAGAATCCTTTCACCATCCCGGGTGACATAGGATACCTAAACTGTTAAAATTGAAATAACAACAATGGCAAAATGAAAATTATTAACATAGGTATATTATCCTCGCATTAGGCCTCGTGTGGTTGCCGAGTTAGAATAGTGCCACTCCATGTCTTCCCGTGGATGTCGTAAGAGACGACTAAGGGAATAAAGGCTTGTAGTACTGTTAGGCGATGGGCTTGCAACCTGTCACTAATACGCTGGTAAACATCTTAGCCTAATTGTGCAAATGGTGGTTATCAACAAGTTTTTAGAGATGTTTGTAATTCTGTAGCTCTGCCTACCCCACTCTGGGAACGAAGGCGTGAGATTATGTATGTATGTATATTATTATTAACGACGATATAAAAAATGCAGTCGGGTTTTTAAAGCTTGCTTTTCATTTAGTTATTTATAGTTTTGAATATCCACAGCGGTACTAATTTTGTAGGCGCAAGCTACTAACATCACACATTGCAAACCTGGGGACCTAGTGAAAAGGGGGTTCAGTCTTCTGAGGTTCAAGTAAAAAAGGGTATATGTCTAGTAGTATCCGCATATAACTTACACCCTTTTTTATTATGAGTAAAGTTGACTTAAGCCCTTTTCACTAGGATCCACTTCTCTCCATTTCCAAATGCAACTGAGTCCCGCACTGCCCCTCACCATGGACCCCGTCCCCTTTTGATGACGTTAGCTCGTACCCAATGCACAAAGTCGGCTGCATTGTCACTTCGGGATGACAAACATTTACGACGAGAATTTGTTGCCCTTTGTCCATTGTTAGTGTGCTCGCAATATCAGTTTATAGGAGGGCTTTTTTCTGTTGATATGACGTTGTCAGCAAGCATGGTGTGAATTAGTTAGCTGTATTACCTAATGATGTGATGACTTGTTTTTTTAAATAGTAATTCGGTTTGTAATACACCTGATAAAACGTAATAATTGCAGTAAATCTAATTATATCTAAATATAAACATTATTTTCTGTAATGTGTCTGTTTTAAAAGACTGGTAGGTTTCCTTTGGCGTTTTTTGTTACAGGTACTAGTTTTTGTTACTTACAGAAGACGCTCTGATACACAGAGTTGGTAAGGTATTCGTGCTAGACAATTAGAAAAAATGGTTACTTCTTACAAGAAGACTGTGATTATTAAAAAAAAACTTTATTGTTCAAAATATACATTTGTTACAATTGGAGCCAAAATACATTTGTTACAATTATTATTGGAGCCATGGAGATTACGTTAGTTTTCACTGTGTTGCAGCCCCCAATGTTTGACCGAAATCATGTAGGTACATGAGTTGTTAAGAACAACATACTTAAGAAAATATCTAATAAGTAAAGAAAACAAAAAATAGTTTTATTAATACCACTCTTAGATTAGGTTACTGTTTACATTAAATTTTAATTAAATAAAATGTTATTTCTATATTATTATAAACTCAAACATTTTTGTGGTTTGTGGTCGTGTGTTGGTGTATATGTGTGTGTGTTTATTTGGACGTACCCCTGTGGTAGGAGCTTATGTCTCGAACTAGTTAATTACGAGCCAAAAAAATATCCCATTCGTACAAGGTTTTCAGTCTCATCATAATTATATAAATATATACATATTATAAAAATGAAAATTAAATCACAAAAGAGCGCTTGAGCGCTCTTATGCGCGGTAATTAATTAATGTCATAGAGCTATTTTATTCAATTAAGACCAACTGGAAAAAATCTCTATTTGTTTTTTTATTTTTTTAATACGTGTTTACAGAATAAATTATTTATGTGTTGTGGATATCAGACATTTATTTGGATAAATAAGCCAATATATTTTTGATCTCTACAACCGTATCTCAGACTCAATCGCCAAAGAAAATTCAATCTTTCTTCTTAGTAATGAGGTTTTGATTGCTACCGGACTTTTATTTGAGATGCTGCTATTTAGCTGGGGCCGTTAAAATATACATAATAATCAGATCATAGTAGTTTCTAGTTAGGGTGGGTTTAGACCAAACGAGCGAATGCTGTAGAACATGATTTGTCATTATTTTTACAAAGAAAACGTAAGAGATAATGCCATAGAATTCTTGTTCGTTCGCTTGGTCTAAATCGGGCCTTAAAAAAACTCGCAAGCCTCCGCAAGTAACATTCCGAACAAATACTAAGACGAGCTACTTCGAAGAACAGAGCTTCACCAAACCTTACCTACATAAACAGCACACATCAACACTTCCATAAAAAAATATTACACCATCTGAACATAGGTGACCCTCAACACTTACCACCCTGTCGCACCAGCTTATTTATCAAGAGCCTGTATATTTGTACGTTACAACACGTACCGTAAAAACGACAGGGTACTGCGTTCTTGCCTACTCAGCCGAAGAAAAACTCATCATGCGAAAACCGACACCGTTCCACACACCTGACGATTCCTGAATATGCCAATATCGCTCAGTCAGAATCAACCCCTGCATATCGAATCAAATTTATTTCTAATTTCGGTATTTTTCCCGATTGTCGTGGTTGCCATGGTTACGAATGTGGAATGATTTGCCTTACGGGTTTGTTCGGCTTTGCACTTAATATTTAATTAATTAGCATTAGTTTTTATATGGATGGAGGAAAAAACGATCGTAGGTTTTTCTTAATAGGGTATTTGCCTGATATTAAATTTCATATATTAATTAGGATAATATATCAATATACGTAGTATGATAAAATAATTCAAAATCAAATTTGAAATTGGTAATAAAATAAAAAAGTTATAGCCTTTTAAAGTTTTTTGGCTATCTCTTTCTCACGAAACGATGTTTTGCGTGTAATTCATATGGCGGTTGAGTATGACGTCATATTCCTGTATTTTCCTCTCTGTCTAAAAGCAAGTTTGAAACATTTATATCTTTCTTATTTTTAAAGATATTAAAAATATATTTTTACTAGGCTATTCGGAAGGTAAAAAAGCTTCAATTTAAATACTAATAAAAAAATAGGCAAATACCCTATTATACCTAGTATTCTTTAATAAAATGTTAAGTTTTTTTTTAGTTAATTTTATCACCCAGTCGCAGAATATTTATTAGCGCTAATGTCTCATTTTAGCAGAACTTCTATCTCTTTCTAATTTGCTAAAGAAGAAAGAGATAGCACGCGACTTAACGGTAGCATTATATTTAATGAATGCTTCAGCAACTAGGCATTTAACAAACGAGCTATTGCTAGATTTTAAGTTAGCTTTATCAGATTATACACCGTTTTTAATTGTATCTAACTAAGGTGTGTCAAGTTCTGACAATATATTTTACTAGTACTAGTACGGTTATATTTTTGAAAATTAAATTAAATTTTCCTTGAATGGCTCTTAGCTGAAACTATCATTGAACGTACTATCGCGATCGTTAATTTGTGACCCATTTCAAGAAAAATATGCTTGAAGTCGTCAATGTCATTAGAGCTGCCAAATCATTTGTAACTTATAGGAGACTCAACTTTATTGTTGTGGAATGTCAGAATGACTTTGGACCTAAGGTAGGTCCCAAATTTAAGTTCGTGACTGTTCCTATAAAAATCAAACAAAGACATTTTTTAAATCCTATTGAATATTAACTAAGATGCAATTTAAACTGGTCTCATATAAGGGGTTACGTTTGTTTCGGCGAAACGTTCGTCAAATTTTATTGTTACCTAACCGTTTCATTTGCCATTCCGCTTTGTTTTCTGTAATCGTAAATATTTCAACATTTTATAAAACTTAACATAACCTAACCTATAAGGTTCTACACAATGGTACTGAAATAAATCCTGAAGTATTTACAGTTACAAGAAAAAAATAGGTTGGCAAATGAAACGGTTGGGAAACGACACATTTGGCAAACATATTTCGGCCTAACGGCAGACATAGGGTGCGGCTGCACTGAGGCGGAGACGAGAGGAGCGGAGCGGAGCTGTGCCAATATTAACCAATAGAAGGCGCATGCGGTCACGTCGAGCGCGCCTTGCGCATGTTAGTTTATATTCTATTGGTTAATATTGGCACAGCTCCGCTCCGCTCCGCTCGTCTCCGCCTCAGTGGAGCCGCACCCATAAGACCCATTTTTAATGCTCGTTAGTGTACCTACTTATTGTTAGTACCAAGAGGCACAAACCGAGGCTGCCTCAGTTCCCGACTGTTTTCACCCAAATGCATGCAGCCTCATAATTTAATATTGAATTGCTTTTGAAAACTCACTGAGCTTCATTTTCTCGTCGAATACGTTCACACCTATTGTAATTCGGGATTTACTGAAATTTATTTATATTTATTGTCTTTTTAGGGTTCCGTACCAAATACAGAAAAAATAATCTGATAAGATGACTTTGTTGTTCGTCTGTCAGTTAATACCCCTTTTCTCTGAATTGGCTTAGGCTATGGAGCTGATTTTGAATAGGTGTAGTAGTATTTGAGCGCCCGCACAAAAAAATCTTTTTCATTAAAAAAAGAGTATAAAATGAGAGTTACCAAAATAGTACATTACTACAGAGGCCGGGACAAAAGGGGTTGCCGGCCGAAGACATATAGACCGATAGGTCTGAGGCGGGCAACACATATTTCCCGCCGAGGTATGTATAGTGCTTTTTCTCAAAAATTTCCGGAAATGTTGACATTCCTATCTACATATTGAGACGCGAAGTACATAGTTTACTGACAGTTCTCAATTTAAAAAAAAAAACATTGCGTGCTCGCTACACAAGCCCGCAATGTTGCATACAAATTCCATTACTATCTAGCTTGTAACTTTTTAAAAAGTGAAAAGGGCCGTAATAAAATGAGGGTTCAAGTCTTATACATCAAAATTTTACTCAAAACATAACTTTTTTATTTGTGCCTGGAATAGTTTATGTTTTTTTTAAAACAAGAATTGTGTTTCTCCTTGTCATAAACAAAAAGGCGGTAAGGAGTGATGGTTTTTTCACATGAAGTTTCTGTTTGTATGCAATTGAAAAAATGAGTTCAAGCGATGAAGATTTGACTCCAACACGATTTTTTTCTTGCAATTTTTGAGAAAAGCACTATATTTGCCTCGGCAGGAACAGCAATTGCGGGCTTCGTATTTTTAAACGGACTCGCAAGCTCGTCCGTTTAAACCAATACTCGGCCCGCAATTGCCTACTTCCATGCCTAGGCAATACTGTACTATTCTCAAACATCAAACATAATAATAATTCATAAAAAAAAAATACAATGTCAAATTACTAGGAGTGCATAAACATTAAAAGTAACCTACAGTGCTCAGTCATCCGCGCTGTGTCGTGTGCGCCCGCCCGCCCGCCGGTGCCCCGCAGCGCACCGCCTGCGATCTAAGTTGCGGTACGCACCCCTAATAACCTTTGTTCTCCAAGTACTTTAGATAAACATCCCAAGCGCTTTGGTTAGATGCACGGCTTAGTATATTTAAAAAAAACAGCTATCTAGTCTGTTCATAAACACAGCCGCCATGTTTACACTAAAAAAATTAAAATAAAAACGTTTATTGTTTTTTTTAATACGCATTCTGGCATAATGTCATGATGCCTGTGCCACAAATTTAAGTGGAATGGAAATTAAAAAAGAGGACTTTGCCGGCATAGGCCTGCAAGATTTGTATGAAATTCCATAAACGATCTCTTGTCCTAGCCGCACCTGAAACGTCATACTTGGCGGCCTATTATATTATAAGGAACATTTTTTCTCATAACTATTATCAGGGGAAAAAGTAGATATTAAAAGAAAAATCTTCATAAATATTAGGTATAGATGAAATAACTCAACGTTCACTTTGGTCGGTAAAATTGTATATTGCCAACAAAAATACGGAAATTGCATTTACTGGGTTTTTTTACTTAAACGACCATAGATAATCTCCCTTATTCATAAACGCACTCAAGCCTATTTTAATTAAAGTATTCTTTGTCCCTTTCTGTAAAATTTAAATGTCGTAATGTCAAATAAGGACAGAGCAATAATTTCAAGCACAGTTCTCCCGTGCGGTGAGAGGAATCGCAAAGTTTTTATTAATAAATCAAGCGTTTTCGACTTATTTCTAACAGTTGGCTACCCTTTTCGCATTTAAAAAATCACACTTAACCGTAATAAAATCATTTCACGCAATTCAATACTGATTCAAGTTTCCCGTGAATGTCGAAAAAATAAAATATTCACCCTTGCCGAAGTATTTTGGAGTTATGAAGCGAAAGTAAAATTTGTCTCGACGCGAAATCAGCGGGAAACTTTTTAATTCAAAAGACGCTTTACGAGAATTTAATATTTGAGTCAAGACGTGTGTTGGGAGCTGGCTGTCGATATCTCGATCAATCGTGATGATGAGGGTTTTATTTATATTTACCCAACTAACCCAGAAGGAGGGTAATGTTTTTCGCGTGTACAGGTCGATTCACAAGAGCTGGCATGAATGGATTGAATGAGTGAACGAAAGTATACAAAATTAAAATAATAACAGGTTTTCGGTTTGAAATTCGAACATCGGTTATAAGGAAGCCATTCACACAGTGATGGGTGACATTATTTTTGTTCATTCCATTCGTGCCAGCTTTAGTGAATCTACCTGTATACATACACCTGTAAGTATGTGTATGTATGTCCGTTCCATTGTGACCTCCTGTAGCCTAAGCGTATTGGCAATGTTTAGGCAATGTTTATTATTGAATACTTTTTGACAAAAAAAAACAATTTAACATGACTGATGGAAAACTAATGTTACTGTATGATGAAAAACATATTTGGATTTAATATTCGGATGTGTCATCGCGAGTAAGTCCACGTTGCCAATAACCGATCAATCAATGCTATCAATATCTTTTAGAGGTTATTTATGTGAAAAAGGGACGTTTACATAGAATATAACGTAGGGGAGGGTAGCGGGATGAGCGTTACAAAAAAGTACTTTTATTGTACTTGATAATTTAAAGAATAATGTTAAAATATTGCTTTATTTAATAACAAATCTTTATTCTTTCTTGTAATATACATACATAGGTACATACTTCCATGTCTTCATTCCCAGAGTGGGGTATAGGCAGGGCTACAGAATTACCAACAACTCTAAAAACTTGTTGATATTTCTGTACCTAGCGTAGAGGCATTCCATCTTTGTCCCCAGGGTTGGCAACGCATTTGAAGTTTTAAGATTGTAGTCTTGAGGTTTCAAATGTCTATGGGTCTCAGATCACCTTGCCATAAAAAAAATATGCGCAATTTATTACGGCCTGGCCACGACATTGCGCGAATTGCGGTGCGGCGAGCGTTTTCTTAATTCATTGCACGGTTAAGACGCGCAACGTTCTGCGGTTAGTTGGCATCACACGCAATGTATTAGGAAATCGCTTGCCGCGCCGCAATTCGCGCAATGTCGTGGCCAGGCCGTTAGGCTAAGATATTTACCAGCGTATTAGTGACAGGTTGCAAGCCCATCGCCTAACAGTACTACAAGCCTTTATTCCCTTAGTCGCCTCTTACGACATCCACGGGAAGACATGGAGTGGCACTATTCTATTCTAACCCGGCAACCACACGCTTCTTCTTTTGTTTGTTACTAATAATGGTAATAATGAATAACTGTGTTTGTTGATTTGTTCCCTCTTCTTGGTTCAAGAATGAGACAGATATATACCCTACTTTTTATCCGATTTTTTTTGACGGTTTTCAAGAAAATAGCCATAAATTGGGAAAACATTTTCAGTCTGAAGATTGTCATTGTTAGATAGCAATCTTAACATTCACAACGTCTATGGGCTATGAGAGTCCACTAACCATCTGGTAAAATGTGTGCACGTTTGTCTTCTTCAAGTCACACCTAAAAATAAAAATAATCTAAATGCGTCAATGTTACGATTGGCGTAAATAATTTCCATGATATATATAGCTAGTTTCAAATTAAAAAAATTCAACTCAGATAATATCTTATCTTGCATAAAGTAGTTGGCTACCGGAAAACCTGCAATACGCTTTTTGGACGGTAAGTATATTAACTCAAAATGCAGGTCATCCGAAAAATACTATCCGGTTCGAAGGACTCATATTCAAATGTAACGGTTTGGAATCCAAGATGGCCGATAACGCCATTATCGCAGCGCTATAAATCACCCGCCGTCGCGCGGGAAATTTTCCATTTAATTCGATGAGCTAATATCCCAATTTGCAGCCGCTGAATGAAATGTTTCTGTTTTTGCGTCACACGGTTAAGGTGCAGTAGGGAACGGTATTGTTTGCATGATAGAAGGCGGGCATTTACTTAGGATTTCAAATTAAGTCAAAATATATCTTATGTAAGTTGATTTATAATTTATGACAAAAAAAACCATCAAGCTGTTTACGACAATTCCATACAATTTGACAGATTTCGAAAATCGCTTACGTTAGAATTAAGCAACTGATCTAGCCCGACTGGTAAAGCTATCTTTATCTCGTCGTTGATAGAGATGAACAAATTTTCAAAAGAAACAATGAATCCAGCAAATTAAATACGTCCCCTCTGACGTCACGGCGCTCACGTCGTCACAATCAAAAGAGGAATAAAGTCGGCTGCACACGTTTTATAAAGAGTAAGGCAGGCCACGCACGTACGACATATTAACGAACACCGCGCGACATACGTGATCGCGGATGATTTGGGAGCGTAGAGGGGACACTGGTTTGTGGGGCTATATTTTAATGTGCCTTTTTTGTTTGTGGGTGTGTGTGTATTCATTATGGGGTTCGTTTATTTGACTAAAACTACGAACTTTCATTTCGCAAAAACGGATTTGTGCTCAAACCGTTTATAGTAGGAGATCCGAACAGGAGACGATTTGCACCGGGCTGTTTATTCGATAAAAAGTATTTTATACCAAAGGGGTTTGGGTAAAAGTGTTTTGTCATTTGTAAAATTCATACATTTTCAAGGTGAGCGGCCATTCGTAAAAGTGGCAAATTATGATAGAATTATTAAAAATAAACATATTTTATTATGTAATGTGTATATAAGTGCATCGGAGCCGAGATATTTAAATATTCATACTTGGGTGTACTTTTGTACTAAAAACTGAACACTTAAATCTTTAAAATCTCCGCTCCGATATTATTTAACGCCATAAATTATATATATCTATGTGTATTTAGAGGTCCTCTAAATAACTATGTAAGAACCATCCGTGGCCGCTGAAAAAAAATATGACAATATTCTTCAAACAAATTTACCCAATGCCCTTTAATATGCTAAGTAATATATGGCGAATAGGTAGGCTGAAAAATTTCAGTCCAGTGTACATAATAATTTAAAAATTAACTTTGTTTAAAAAAATTGCAATAGCTTGTTTAATACACAAATTACATACCAATGGAAAGTATGAAGCCTATAGAATATGCAAACGTTAAGTTGACTATTTTTTCTCGTCAAACTATTGGGTAGGCAGGTATAAACAGGTAAGTTGGAACTAATAATTTGCACCAAACCGAACGTTTACATGGTATTAATTATTTATTTATTAATGCTTAAGTTACATGGGTTTATTAAATAAGTAAGGTAAGGTTAGACTTATGACCACAAAAAATAAAAATATGGGGCAGATGTTGATTTGTTAAAACATTTTTATTCTATTCAATTTCTTTTAATAATAATATGTTGCACAAGGTTTTCTGGCTCTGGTACATAAAACATATTTACAAACAAAAAGATACTATGAAATGTTTAGGGATGTCAAAATACCTATGTTCATGGCAGTTTTGTTTCCATGAAAATGAAACAAAAATAATCCAGATTTCTTTAAGCCCAAATTAATTTGTATAAACAGCCAGAAGCCGAGTATTTAGGTGACCTTTTCTTTAAATCACCCGTTTTTTAAATTGCCTGTTAGTCTGGATGTTCCTTTATTACATTTTGGGGAAATTTTTAGGCCATTATTTAAAAAAAGAAGATGTAAAACTATTAATAATACGAGTACTACACAAAAACACTTGGACGAGCTCCATACGACGACTCACATGACGTTTTATACTATAAATACCGTCTGTTTTTTACTTTGTCTAATATACGTCATCAACTAATCTTTGTCGCGCGTTGTGTGGCCGGAAACGGATGTACCGTTTTATCGACTGTTGTTGAGTTAGGACCAAATGTATCGTAAACGGTGGTCTTGTCATTGACTTATGACATATCCACCTTGGCAGAAGTCAAAATAAGTTTAGACGATGACCTTGATAAATGTCTACATTCAAAACGAGCATTCCCTGAATAATCGAGAAAATTAAATTCAATTTTGACTAGGTAAATCAAGAGTCTGAGTAAAAATTCAACAACATCAGAAGCGTAGAGACTTTAACCCAAAGCATTGAGCTTGGTTAAAGAGTATATATACGTGTAAAACTATCCGTGCAGCCTCTTTACTGAATAAACATCTTTTATCTTTTTTATCTTCTATCATCAAAAATTGGCCCGTGTGGTTGCCGGGTTAGAATAGTGCTACTCCATGTCTTCCCGTGGATGTCGTAAGAGGCGACTAAGGGAATAAAGGCTTGTAGTAACGCTAGGCGATGGGCTTGCAACCTGTCACTAATACGCTGGTAAACATGTTAGCCTAATTGTGCAAAATGTGGTTACAGAATTATCAACAAGTTTTTGGAGTTGTTAGTTATTCTGTAGCTCTGCCTACCCCACTCTGTGAACGAAGGCGTGAGTTTAATTGTATGTAAGTATGTATCATCAAAAATGTCTCGAAAAATGGATCTGTTATGTATGTCATCTTCGGGAAAATTCGTTTTTAACCTGAGCGACGTTTTGCCATCCATTTACTGTACAATAAAATGACAATGTCAGGATATTGTAGTATTCCTGTTAGATTTTATTATCATACAACAATACTCGTACTCTATACTCCTTTTTGATACAAGCGTAAAGTGCACACTGTATCAGTTTAAACTTTCAACCTTTTCTTCAAGTATTTATAGTTGCATTTAGAACCACGATATAAAACAATAGAGATACAAAGTAATGACATGTCTAATAACGCCATCGTCTAACGTGTCGCTTCTTGTGAGGTCGCTAGCGGATGCTACACCGTTTCATCGACAGGTTCGGTGACGACAAACGACACGACAGACGTGACTTTACATAGGTGATTTGAGACTGTTTTGACTAGCTACACAATGTTACAACAGAAATTACAGACCAAATAAAGAACAACGGAACACATGTTATGGGGATAATGGAGATTATTGCTTTGTTTTAATTATTGTTTTGACTGAGCTAACTTATTTATTTGAGTTTTAAAAACTAAGCAATGGATAGAAAATAATAGATTATAACTGCATCAATAAGAACGGAGATCTTAAGGTAATAATCATGAAGGCATAGCAAATAAAATGAACTGTAAAGCTGCCTCATTAAAATACAAACTTGTTTGGAAAGGTTACCAAACATTTTTGAAAAATAGACTTCAGTCAAGAAGGATTTTTACAGAAATTACGCATATTGAAGAAATAAAACAGAACAATGTAAATAGAGATCCAAGATCTGTTAAGTGAGACTTGATCATCTTTATCTTCACTTCAATGATATAATATTAAAAGAGGTAGATATGTTACCTATACGGTATTCCTCGTGTAAAAATGGCCCGGCTTACGCACACATAATCAGTAAATATTGCAATTACACAATAATTCATAAATGACTAGTGAAAGCAGGATGGTAGCTAATTTCCGGGAGCGAAACAAAACGAGTGTATGTTGCTCTGCAGACTAGTTCACGGTTCCGTTGACGGCGCAAGACTAAGTAAAGGTGTACCAATTGGCTTGGTTTTAGGGTGCTACTATCAAAGTGCGAATAACATCATCATCATCATCATCATCATGTCAGCCGAAAGACGTCCACTGCTGGACATAGGCCTCCCCCAAGGCTCTCCACTCAGACCGATCTTGTGCTTTTCGCATCCACCGCGTTCCCGCGATCTTTACAAGGTCGTCACTCCATCTTGTTGGAGGCCTACCTACAGCTCGTCTCCCGGTCCGCGGACGCCACTCAAGAACCTTTTGACCCCATCGGCCATCAGTCCTGCGAGCAATGTGCCCCGCCCACTGCCACTTAAGTTTGGCTATTCTTCGGGCTATGTCGGTAACCTTAGTTCTACTGCGGATATCATCATTTCTGATTCTATCACGCAGAGAAACCCCGAGCATAGCTCTCTCCATAGCCCTCTGAGTGACTTTCAACGAATAACATATCTACCTCTTTTTACTATATTATATTACCGGTCTGAGTGGAGAGCCTTGGGGGAGGCCTATGTCCAGCAGTTGACGTCTTTCGGCTGACATGATGATGATGATATCATTGCTTCACATAGTATAAAATGAAGTCGCTTCCGCTGTCTGTTGCGGTTAATCAATAGATAGAGTGATTTATGAGAAAGGTTTTTATGTATAATAAAATCTGGATTATGTACGGGTGTGACAGAAAACTTGCATAAACCGAAGCGAAGCGAAGGCGGGTCGCTAGTAGCAAATAAAATGAACCGTAAAGTCATAGACACACAAGCTGCCTCAAAAAAAATACAAACTTGCTTTGAAAGATTACCAAAATTCTTTGAACAATAGGCTTTAGGCAAGAAGGATTTTGGCAAAGAGTTACAGGCATATTGAAGAAACGAAACGGAACAATGTGAATCCAAGATGTGTTTAGTGAGACGTGATAATAATAAACTATATAAATAAGAAACATAACCTAAGCCATAAATCCCCGGAAACCTCTCCCAACGAGTCTCAGAGCCAAAGCATCACTCCACAAACTTCGTGACTTCTAACATGATTTTTCAAAGCAAACCAGCTAAGTCGCCGAAACTTCTCGCACTTCCACTTAATTAAGTTTCTGAACTCCAAGTTAACATTTGGATACGCTGATCAACTGAGAGTGTTAGGCAAATTTTATTGTAATAGTTTTAACAGTTTTGAACGTGCTGTTTGTTGAGAAATAACCTCAACCTTCAGCCAATATTAAAGATGCTCCGATATAAATACAACGTCGCGTGACGCAGTGCGGAGTAAGCGCCATCGACAATAAGGTCCCTTTTAATAGATAACGCCACATATAGTAAAGTTATGTGTAAGCGCGTTCCTATGTTTGATAGTGATAAAAGGCATTCAGTTTGGTTTGGCTGAACTTATAAAAGGAATACGAGGACTAAAATTTGTAGTTAGAGTAACAAATAAAATTCAAATATACACCCCCTTACTAATACACCCCTTACAATTTTTTGTCCTTATCTGTCATTGTGACATTTGAATTTGACAGATAAGGACAAAACATTGTATAGCTATACCACCGTTACTCAACGTTTATTAGTAAGGGGGTAAGTAATAAACTAGAGTCCTATAAATTAGATATTGACACAAATTAAGCATTAGTCTTAATCACAGAATTGACAGAGCGTCTTCGGTGAGCTAGTGGCTTGGATGGTCGACTTAGGATCGTAAGGTACCGAGTTCGAGCCCCCGTAGTCACCATGTACCAATAAGTTTTCCTAACTTAAATACATTAACCGACGTATGGTGAAGAAAAAACATAGTGAAGAAACCTGCAAATGCGAACAGCTGAGTGTGTGAGGTCCTACAGAAGTCGCAGTGTATTCGAAAGATAATATTAGACAATCACAGGAAACATTAGATTCAGATTATTTCGAACAAAACAGTAACAAAATGGGTAAGGAAAAATCTTTTGTTTTAAGACTCTACGAGTAACAAACTAACTAAAAACACTCTAAAAGAACCCACAAAATCTCGAAACGACTCAAAACCTACTCAAAATTCAAGTAGCGTCACAAAAAGCGCCAGTTATTCTAACTCGGGTCCCGACGGGTGCCACGCTCAGCCTGGGTCCCCACCGGCGCGGCCCGGTCCCCTGACAGCTACCCATAAATATCCGTCGAAGCCTCAGAGTGAAGGTTGGACCTGATTTCCCTGGCGGCGGTTTTTAAATCGACCTTGATCTATATTTAAGGCCAATGATCGAAGGTTAGGAGTTGATTGGTCTTGGAACCTTAGGTATTCGAATAATATGTACTAATATTATAAAGAAAGTAACTATGTATGTTTGTAACGCTTTCACTTCTTACCTGCGCAACCGATTTCGATGACTTTCCGATGAGTCCCGAGAAAGGACAAAGGATAGTTTTTTCCCGAGGGAGTATCGATAATCGACCTATACGCGGACAAAGTCGCGGGCAACAGCTGGTTTGTTATAGTTCTATAAAACTAGTGTATTATATACTTAATAGCATAATGGCTTGCTTCAGTACATGCAATGTTACAAAAGTCTATAACTTAGTAGTCATGACGGGTGATGTGACGACAAGAGTCAGATCAATCCAAATATTTAAATAGATTCCACTTTTTTACTTATATAGGTAGATGTTTTCTAAATTTACAATAACAATAAATTTACGTAACTGCACGCACCTAACATTCGCTCACTACAATTACTCGAAAAAGAAAGAAAATAGCTACTATTCAAATAAACTTTTAACTTATAGCAGCTGTTGTTCGTATGATACTCAAATTCAAATTCCTCTTGCAAATTTTGCTCAGCCAAGCGTACCGAAAAATGGTCTCTGACTTGCGAAACTTAAGAAATAATTCGGTTTTTTAATTCTGTTGCAACTTAGAATTCTTTAGCTAGACGCACAGACGTACTCACGTCTTGAGTCCCTTAGGAGGGTGCTTGGATCTAGAACCCTCTCAGCCTCAGACTAAGATTTCATTTGTGAAGAAAATTAACTTTTTAACGAAACATTTTTCTTTTGGTTGTGCGAGTTCTTTTTGTCTGCAGCAAGCTCGCAAGATTGATGTTGACAAAACGTATGATATTTTTTACTTTACACGAGATTTCGGGTTTACTTTATAATGTAAATCCTTAAACATTACGCATTACAACATTAAACAATTGAAATGCAAAAACAAGCTTTAAAAAATGCTGTACACATGACATCACTTGACATGAGACTTTGAGTATCAAAATTTTATAATTTGGAGGAAAATATAGGAAATAAATTTTAGTCACAAAAATGTACCAGTTTAGAAATTCTTGGGATCGTAAAAATGGCAGCGGCAGCAGTTCGACAAGGAAAAGTTCCTCCATATGATAGTATTTTTAACCAAGAAGTTTATATTTGCTAACGTTATTTATTCTACGAAAATGATCTTTATGCTATAAGAAAATGAGAGCACCGAATCAGACGGCATGAACACAATATTACGAGTAGTCTTGCATCTTGCAGAGATTCATTTAAAAAAGGCTTTTTTTGAGTTTCTTGTGGCGCTTCTTCCTAATAGTGGACTCCTTTTAGGAAACGCTGGTATGTTCAAAAATGTTATAATAATTACAGAGCCTACTCATAGAGTATATATTTATTTTATTTCGAGTATTATTGTCATGATTTCTGAATATTATTAATAAAATCATAATAAAGGCTTGTAGTACTGTTAGGCGATGGGCTTGCAACCTGTCACTAATACGCTGGTAAACATCTTAGCCTAATTGTGCAAATTGTGGTTATAGAATTATCAACAAGTTTTTAGAGATGTTTGTAATTCTGTAGCTCTGCCTACCCCACTCTGGGAACGAAGGCGTGAGATTATGTATGTATGTAAATCATAATAATGTAAATAAGGCCAGATTTTTACATATTTCCTGTCCGTCAAACTAATGCCATCTAAAACGTTCCTTTTACTATCCAAAGCCACGAAAATAAAACCAAAACCGCGAGTAAAACACACATTTATGTAGCCGTGAAGTTTCACGGGAAAGTGCGGGTGTATGAAACTTCTTGATTTATTACACTTTATTGTTTCGAAGGCCTGCCCTTGGCGACAGTTTTACGGTGAAATTAGGGTTTTTTTGCAAGGGGAGATAGTGAACGTTTGTCTGTGTTTTGACAAGTTCCAGAATGGGTAAAATATTTTTAAGGCCACGTAGATATACTCAAGGGAGTGATTTGTAATGTTGACTGAGAATTTATGACGTTAGTTGTGACGCGTAATTTTTTTGCGATGAAAATTATGTTGATAATTTAGTTCTAGTCTTTTATGTGTACTAAGTTTCAGCCGAATACTTTGGCCCCAAATTATTTGGGGCAGAGATTTATTTAGAGTATCAATGCATTGCATGCAAAATTTTGAGCAGTTTGTGAAACCAATAAAAAATACTATCTTTACCTCTATGTAGCGATCAAAACGCCCGTTAAGTCACTATGTAAAATTTAGTTTTTGTATATGCTTTCCTTCTTTATGTTGTGTTAAAGAAACAGTTTTTGTATTGTTGTATTTTTAACCGACTTCAAAAAAGGAGGAGGTTATACGTTCCACTGTATGTATTTTTTTTTTTTTATGTATGTTCACCGATTACTCCGTCAATTGTCGACCGATTTCAAAAAATTTTTTTTGGTTTGATAGAGTATACTTCCGAGGTGGTCCCATTGTCACCAAATCTGTATCTGATGAGGGGATCAGTGAGGAATTGAGGGAACTCCTCAAATATTGTAGGCAAACATACAGCGATTTTAGTATTTTTAGTAACAAGTCCAGCATTTGCATTCAGAAAGTATCATTTGGTGTAGTGGAACTGATGATGAAGACCACAGATGGCCACCGGAACTCCTCAATGGTACCGATTTCAAGGGTGGCGATAAGATATCTCGATTAAGATAGTTGAGCGACTACCTACAATGAATAATATTTACTTGTTGAAATATGACTATGACTTTCCCGCAACGTTGCTTGCGGCGCGCTTGATATAAGTTAAAGTTTTATTTCAACTAAGAATTGGGACTACGTAACAGCGTATTATGATCACTAAAAAGTATAAAATAAAATAAATGTTTTAAAAAACAAAAAACCGCCTTCAAAAACGCAAAAAATAACTTCTTTAAAATTGTAGGCACCTAATAGGTTAGTCCAACTGAAGTCGGCGACCACAACATTTTCAACAAAAAGCCGACATCAGTTGGACTAACCTATTAGGTGCCTACAATTTTAAAGAAGTTATTTTTTGCGTTTTTGAAGGCGGTTTTTTGTTTTTTAAAACATTTTACCACTTGCTAATCTCATGTCCTATCTACATCCGGGGATCTGCTTCTTATACTGTTGTTCTATTTATTTCTATCTTCATTTAATAAATATTACTTTTTCCTTGTTCACCATCATATTTCTTCCAAAATATCAACCTTAAAGATATGAAAACTAAAATCCATTTCAAGAACGAAGATAGGTTTAGTAGGTATAACTCCAGCATTCAGTAGGTGAGCGGACGCGAAGTTTGTTAGGCGACATGTGCTCACTCCCCGAGTTTAAATGTGGGTATTAAAAAGAAATCCACTGTGTAAGAAAGTGCGGAGTCTTGCTTCGTAGGGATGTGGAAAGTGTAGGATTATGTATATCGATGATATTACAATTTAAAAAAGATATGTTTAAATCTGGTAACCCAAACTACATAACATTAAAGTACATTTTTAAGTATACTGGATACCAGTATTTTAAATAATCTTATCAAAATATAAATAAATCTTTTTTTCTGCTGGAAAATTACACAATAATTCATAATTTTATAAAATATATATCATGTCAAGTGGCTTTATACATAAAAATTCCACATGGTGCGAACAAAAGAGAAAGATTGTTGTTTATTAAAACCTAAGTGACTTCATTCTATTGATAAAGCATGAAATTATGTGGTGAAATCTGTCAGGCGATAAACTAATTAGTTCTAAATACTTCTCTTAAGACATAAATCAACATAGTAATTAATTTCAAATAAACGAGACATACTACCTTGAAACAAACTTCAACAAGTCGACTATCAAGGTCTTAATTAATTGTTCTCAATTATTCCAATCTATTTGTACTCATTATTCAATTTTAAAATCGAATTATTCCGATCGCTAATTCAGTGGAGAGCTCTCAAACTTTCCAGACTGTAATTTTACAAAGAATGAATAAAATTCTGTTTGAATATTAATTAATTATTTTATTTAAATTCAAAGCTGAAATATGTTTTCTGATTGTAATCGAAGTTTCTTTTAAATTAACTGAAACTGAAATAATTGAAATGAAAATAAGCAAATAAAAAAGTTTGCAAAATAATCAACAATGTTTTTAAACAAGTAGCAAATGACTTCAAAGCATCGATAAATCCAACAATAAAAAAAACAAAGAAATAAATGTGTTACAGCAACATGATAATAATACAACACAACAGAAACACTTATCGATAAACTTCCCCTAACTAGCCAAGACGTAGACGATAAAGAGGAACGGATATAATGTAGTGCTTTCAAACAGTGCGGCAAAGTTTGCGTACAGCCGGCAGACAAATGACAACCGGCCTGGGGCGGGTACGATATTAGAAGCCTTTAAGATGGGAAAAATAGCAACTTACTCGAGGTAGTTCCATAGACATGAGGCAGGGAAGTTGGCGGTTTTAGATATTAAGTACCAAGTACTAGATACATACATACATTAAAACACGCCTGTTTCCCAGAGGGGTAGGCAGAGACCACTTCTTTCCACCTGCTACGAGCCTGACAAATTTCTTTCGCTTCTTCCAAATTCATACATTGAGTCATGCATGCACGTTGGTTTTGGGTACGTAAGATTCGGCCCTTTTCCAGTATTTCTCCGATTTGATTCGAAAAAGTACGCCTAGGATGGCCCCTTCCGATCCTCCCATTCACTATCGTTCTGTTTATCTCTTTCGTCAATTTTCTTTCATCCATCCTTGACACCATCCATACTAGATACTTGGACAAATTAGTACATCTCAAGGTTGGAAGAAAAGGAGGTGCTGTGCCGACACCAAATGATTAGTACAAGGACAAGAACATGATGTAGAGGATGGAGGTTAGGGAAACGCTAGGCGTTTTACAGGAGACAAAATGATAATGTAGCTTCTGTCATCATATTTGATTACAATATCTTGCTTGCATGATGATATGGCATAATATACACATTTGTTCTAAAGTTACTGATTTGCTTGTCTTGGGACAAACGAGACAAAGTTAGAATGGTTAGGCTGAATATTTTTCGAAAAAGCATTCATAAATCAGCAGCTGCCTAAATATTATAACACTATCCAAACAAACGAGACAAGTACGGTAACAAACTGTGAAAAAGCCTGTATCTTACGGCAAGCCTTTTGCGTAAAGACGCGGGGAGCGTGAGAAAGAATCGCCGACGACATTTGTTTCGCGAACCTTTATTTTGGGAAACGTATGTGTTTAAATTTTATGCGCGCCTGAAATTTTCGCAGTCGAAAGGGTGCGGGGTTGATTCCAGTGAATTTTACAGATGTATCCGTTGGATTGTTGACAGTTTTACAACCGTGTGGCTTAGTGGATGGCTTAAACGTAATAAATCGTCTGGATTTCATAACTGCAGTAGTTTTGTCTGGCGATAAAATTTTATGTTTACTGGGTATTATTTGTAGAGCCAGACTAATAACTATACAGTCTGCTAACAGGCTAAATATAGAGGTACAAGAGTTTGCAAACGAAGAAAAAAATGGTCATAATAATTTAGAAAAATATACGTCTGTGGAATTGTGTGACTTTGTGGCGTCGTCGTAGGTTCTGAGGATATGAACCAATTTAAACGCGGTTTTATAAATCTGAAGTTAGTTTAATTTAAGTGGTTTTTAGGTATGTTTCATGAAAATCCGTATGTTCGATAAGTTATGGCTTTTGACGTAGAGACCTCGTCGTGTTGTTCTCCTAGTCATTATTTTTAGTTTCATGTATTTGACATTTAATCTTGTTAATTTTTACATTTATTTGTAATGTTTTTAATTTTGAATTTGTTTTTTTTTGTATGTGATAGTTCTAATAATTTGTATTTGTTGCTTTATTACCTTGTAATGTAACTTACTTTTAAGTATTATTGTATTTTATGTTTGAAAAAATTACCTTCTGCTGGAGTTTCTTGCGGCGCTTCTTCTCCGCAATGATGGTCTTGTCCGAAGCGCTACTAGATTCACTGTATATTACCGACGTGTAAAAGAGCCCGTATGTGGCCAATTTACTGAATAAATATTTTGATTTTGATTTTTGATTTTGTTAGATTAGCTTTGAAACTAGGAGTCATCATTACATCGGGGGTTTTCAATTGTAATAAAGAACCAACCGTTCCTAAATGCTTACAAAATGCTTGAGATACCGGCTTTTGGGGAATAAGTAGAAATAATAGTAGGCAAAATAAAGCAGCAGAATTTGAGCTCAATTTACGTATGATATGATAATTGCTGGATGAAATACCGCATTTAATTTAGCCAGATACTAAAAGCAGGCAAACAAAACATGTTATCAGAGACGGTCCTCGGCAAACAGCCCAAGACAACGGCGGAGACCAAACAACGGCCTACAGCGAACATGTTTGCTCTCGCGAAAGCAAGGGCTGACAGTCACACCGTCGTTAGGGATTCGGGAACTTTGATTTTGTGGGTGGAATATAAGTGGAAATAAATTAAACGTCGCAACTAAGTTAATGTTCTTCAACTAATTTCCAAAAAAAAGATGGAGGCTCTCGATAAGTTTTTTATACGTTACTCGATTTGTCCCCTAATTATCAATTGATTTTAATGATTATTTGTTTATGAGTAAATTAATACTCAGGGACCCATCTAATTTTTTTCTTGATTTAGATGGACTCATGAAATCATTCTTTTTTAATTATTCAATTATTTATATTAAACAATGTAGTTTAGTCGTTTTAAAAGCAAGCAGTGCATTTGTTTCAAGGCTCACTTTATGTAGTACTTTAAAAACATATTCTAGTATAATGCAACAGAACGACAAAATATTTTATTATTTGATTGTGGATTGAAAAATTACTTGTTATTTTATTTCCTTTTTAGAAAATTATAATTAGGTTGGGAGCGTTGACGAAATTTGTATTAAAAAAAAACAAAATATGTATTACTTGCTCCTTTTTTAAATAATAATATTACGACGCGTTGGCCTAGTTGGTAGTGACCCTGCCTACGAAGCTAACGGTCCTGGGTTCAAATCCTGGTAAGGGCAGATATTTGGGTGATGAGCGCGAATATTTGTTCCCGAGTCATCTATGTATTTAAGTGTATATTTCTCTATATAAGTATTTATATCGTTGTCTAGTACCCATAGTATTAGCCTAGAGCTTAGTTTGGGACTAGGTCAATGTGTGTGACATTGTTACAGGATATTTATTTATTTTTATTCTTATTTAATAATAATAATATCCTTTTATTTAATAGTAACAATTCCATTTCAGTAATTCAAGAAAAAATTAGTTCCAAATTTAGTTTGTATAGGTACATTACTTATTTTAACTTTTATTATATTTAGAAATATTTTTTTTAAATAGGACTTGATGATACATTATGTAAGCGTATTTCCAAAAATAGTTTTTGAATGACAATACATTGTAAAAAAAAAAATCACTTTGAAACATACAAAATACGCTTCGGTATAACCGTCAGCCTAGCTCTAGCCAGACCCCGATGGTTCCTAGGCAAAGTGGTCCATAATGATGAGAAAGCAAAGTAAAAATAGGTCCTTATGTCAAGCTGTGTATTGATGGGCCGTGATGAGATCGCTTTGTGGTTTAGGAGATGAAGGGGCTAGATAATCGCGACAGGAAGCTGGTATACATTTATTTTGTGTAGCGTGTGCGGTATTATGAAGCTAAATAAAGCAAAAAATAAAGATGTGCCACGTTATTTTTACTAAAATACACTCGCGGACAAATAATACGGGTCGGAGTGCGTTTTTCATACTAAAGAGGCTACTTCGAAGCCTTGGTTCCTCGCCGGAGGATGCTTGTAGTGAAATCTGATGATGAATACCCCGAGCATCGATACAGGACTTCGAGAGTGCCTAGGATACCCAACTGATTGAATCTGTGGTTAACGCCGGAATTGTGCATGTTCAGAAAAACATCCCAAATGGCAATAAAATGTAAGGAAATCCAAATGCTGACCCAAACTCTCTCGCTGTGGTGTTAACTGATTTTGCGATCAGTTAGGTATCTTAAGAACTTTTGACAACCTCTATTGAACCTCGGAGTATCCACCATTAAACCTCACTCAAAACAACCCCTGCCGAGGAACCAAGGCTTCGAAATAGCCTCGTTTGTATGAAAAACGCAATCTGACCCGTATTATTGGTCCACGAGTGTATACTGGAAGTTGTTTCATGTTTTTCAGGTGTATTTTATTGAGACGTGTTTTTTGGGACCTACTGTAGTTTTAACGCCTCAGTAGATTTCAATATTCTGTACGAGTAGGTACATTGAAATCTATTTAAAGCGCTATGTCAATGAATTGGTATTCACCTAAGGAGTGTCATAGGTTAGGGATATTAGAACTTCCTATGCTGGGGGAGTTCTGTAGTCTGTGTTCCAAAGCTCTTCTTTTAAACTTGTGGCAACAAATAAGTGACAATAAGGCGTATAATTGGTCACCGAAAAACAAAGTGATGTTCCTGATCTAAAACAATGGTTATAATGTTTTTAAAAATGAATAAGTCACTGTAATGATTAACCTTATCATAGGCTTTTGTAATTGGTTATTATATATCCGCAGAAGATTTATACAGAAAGAGTTAACTCCGTGGAAGCCTTAAAAGTGTATGACATGAGTAATGGCAAGAATTCACTGACATTTCTATAGGACACCAGATACAGATAGAAAACTGGAAGGAACTTGCAATAATTTTCTTAAGGGCAAATAAAGTATTAGTAGTTTAAAGTCTGTCATGATTGTAAATGTTTATAGGGATCAGTGTCTGATTACCATCAGGTGGACAGTCTACTGGACTCAAGTTTGACGTCTCCATAAAAAACATATTATCATGCACAAAAATCAAATCCCCGAAATTATTAAGACCATTCATTTATATTTAACAATCAACGGTTGCAAAAACCTAACGGTCCACAGCGCTTAGGTTAGGTTTAAGTGGTGGTAGAATCTTGTGCAGGGTCCGTCCAGATTGTTTATACCATCTCATTCTTAAACTTGCTGTCAAACAGCATTGTTGTGTTCCAGTTTCGGAAAAAGACAACAAAAAAGGGATCTTAGTCCTCAGCTTTGACAGCGCAATTGCAGTCTTGGGATTGCAGCCTTAATATTACAAATGTTTATAGGCGTCAGTCAGAGCCCAGTTACCACCAGGTGACTTGTGTGCTCGTTTGCCTTTTCCTTGCTATGAAAAAACTAAACTTATGAGCTTATTTATATGTTCGTTGGCTTATGGTAAAATCATACCAGGAACTCGTCTTCCCTTAAGAAATGAATAACTTCGTAACGTCATCCATGTACAATTCCATAATGATAAATAATTATTCCATAATTATGTTTGAGCGTATGATATAGCATAAAGTATAGTATAATATGTTTGTACTGCGTTCCGTGAGTCACCAAAACGATACTGGCTGAAAATCCGCGCTTTAGGTGTCTGACACCTCAGCATAATGCTGAGCCAGTGTCCGATTCGCTACTGCGAGGACACACACTTTGTGCTGTTTCTGTCACATTGTTTGTTTTCTTGTATTTGTCTATTTGTGTGTCTTCCGTGTAGTATATGAACGTCTTTCTTTCTCTTTCTTTCATTCTCTTAACAAAATATCATCCACATCCAACGCCTTCAGTCACATCTAGCTCTTTACTTGTCTATAGGTACATAAAGACGAAATAAAAGCGCTAGAGGCGTCTGGCACCGGCTTACGTTGAAAAGGCTTCCCAGACGCGACTAATTGTCAACCAGTATTGTGTGACTATGCATAGAGACATTCGGGTTCGGATTATCTTTAATGAATGCTGGATGAAACGTGATTTGTAGGGAATATCAAAGAATGTGCTCTTATTAAAATTGGCATTTATTTCTTAGAATGTATCAATGCGTAGAATTTTCGTTTCATTTACAGGCTTTCTTTGTTGTAGAACTGAAATTTTTGGCTGTCACTTGTCTACCCTTACGTGTGTCATTAAGCTTCAGATGTCAGAAATTGATTTTAACGGATAACATTACATTATAACGGTTCAATTCAAACGAGTCATGTCATTATATGATTTTGATTTCAAAAACCTTGCTAAGTAGTTTTTTTTTTCCTATGATCACACCAAATATTCAACAGATCAAAAACAATAAACGCCTTTCTTACTGTTTTTTTAGAATATCCGCTATTATAGCACATGCTTTGTTCAAAAACTAACCTAAAAAAAGTCACATCTCTTTAAAGCAAGGGCAGATGGACAGACAGACGGACAATTTAGGCTTAGTAATAGGGTTCCGTTTGGGACCCTAACGGGCATCTAAAAAAATTCAAACTAAAGACATACAGAAACATCAAAACAGTCGCTTAAATGAAACATAAATTATATTTCCACAAACTTCAAACACTGAAAACTGTTTTTGGCATTTGACTTGCAAATTATGGCACTCGGCAAAAATAGTAAACCATCCAGTTACTGGGTTAGTCAAACACTAGTTTAAAGAAGATTTCTCATTACTTAGTCTGAGTTGAAAGCTGGAATGGAGTGCTTTATAAACTAAGATTGCAACTGAGAAGAGATTGTTATCTAAATGAAACGTTTCTTGGTACGGTTGAAATGGTAATGCTGAAATCTGGGTATAGATTATTTTAATGTGCGGCCGAAATTTCGCACCACAAATATTTTTCGGACATGATATTGGCAAATCATGTAAATCTTCTCCTTCAGAAACAATTTTATAATCACATTATGGGTTGCACTAGAGGTAGGAACTTTCTGAAACATGTTTCTTAATAAATCCTGTTTTCGTTTTAATGATTTTTAAATTCTGCATGCGACACTTTGCCGTGCGTATAGACAAATATTTAATTTATACTATTGCTGTCAAGTTTTCGTAGTTTCTTTAGTTTTACCCTTCCTTCCGTATGCATCAAAGCTACTAACGCTAAATCTTCTTTCTCTTCTCGTTATCATCCAATTACTTTAATACAATCCTTTTCAAGACCTCTCAGTTCATCAACAAAATCATATTTAGCCCGGATCACGACAAAAGTTTCAAAGTTATCTAATTGCGTTATAGGATTGTAACAGATCGTTTATATGTTTGCGCGTAAAACAATTATAATGTTACAGTCTATTTTATAATCGGATTGCGAACGTCGCCCGATGTCCGCGACGCTTCGCGTGGGGCTCGGCGCGTTTGCTGGCGATTAGTTAACCAATTAGAATTAAATCAAGAGTGTTACAACGTATGAATAGGATCATACATGGATGTATGGTAGGTATAGAGAGGAAGGAAAAAAAATGTCAAAGGACGAATATGTAATAGTCTTGTGGTATAGCCATATTATCATTAGGGGGAAATAAAAACTCATGTTAGGAGGAGATGTATTAAGTATGTGGATGGTTGTAATAAAAACCAAACGTGAGACCTGACAAGCGATGAATGGATTACAGAATACAGAATGGTGTACTGCCTTTTTGCCAAATTATGTTTCGTCAAATTTCATTTGGCAAACAACTTTTCGCCGAAGTTTTATTTGGCAAACCAATCCTTGGCATTATTTTACTCCGTATTTTTTTTATTTCGCTACATTTTTATATTGCAATATTTTATTACGTCAAATTTTATGTGGTAAATAATTGCGTAGCAAATGATTTGCTAAGGCAAATAACATATTTATTTTTATGACACTAAACACGAAACTGCTCCCAGAGATAGGTAGGTTAGGGTTATTTTTTTTATGACCCTAAAAACGAAACTGCTCCCAGAGATAGGTAGGTTAGGGTTATTTTTAAATTAAGGTATGCCAATCAATACTTTTGTCGAAAACATAATTGACATTTTAAAAGAATCCCAGGTAATGATTTGTCTAACAATAATTTATCAAATCATTAGTTGGAAAATTGTATCAGTGCGAAACGTTGAATTGGGAAATGAAAATTTGACGAAATGAAAATATGGGATACGTAGTTTGGGGAGATAAGAATTTGCTAAATAATTTATGTCGAAACATTAGTAAACCATACAGAATACATACAATTGGTAAAATACCATAAAATTTTACAAGTCAATTTTCAATAATTAACAACAGAAACAGTTGAACATTGGCAAAATGAAACTTGCCAAAACAGCAAGGAGTAAAAACCATTAAAAAAAGACTTAGTTGAGATTAAGTGAATAGTAATATGAATAAGGACGAAGTGGATGATAAAATAACAGTTGATAGGAATGTGTGGAAGAGAAAGACGTACTTGAATTCAGAGCCAGAAGACGATGATGTTAATGATATTGTAATAAAACATAAAATTAAGGCAATACGTGTGTGTTAAAATTATAATATTAATCTTCTGAAATCGTTTTACCCTCGTTGTGTATGCGTGGGTGATATAATTGTCAATAATATTAAAAGTAACGAAGTAAAATTACAAAAACATACCCTTGTAACTTAATCTGGTTGTTTAGAAAAATAAGTAGTTGTAGTAAGTACTGAGGTAAATTTCATAGAAAATATATATCAAAAATTGCACAAAAAATCTGAATTAACTTGTGAAAAGCGAGGGTAAGGTCTAACACAGATATAAATACACATAGATAGCGGTAACACCTCAATCTGTATGAAATCAACCATGTCTCTTTTTGCTACCAACTGGGACACACCAAGAGCTGATCATTTTCCGTTTTCCGCGTAAAATCGATTCAAAGTCGTCGCTTTTTTGGGCTATTGCAGTTTATTATCACGCAACGAGGCATTTTCTTAATTTTCACGGCCGACCGGCTGCAACAACAGGCGCGCGGAACGTCAGTAGCGGCGGCCAACCCCGCCGCTTAGATGCATTTGTTTTATCTATGTGTATTTATATCTGTGCTTGTTAACATCACAACTTAGCATTTTTTACAGTAATTTACTGCTTAGCCGATATGTTGAAGGATAAGACGGTGGTTCGGACCGGACCCTGCTTTAGGCCTTATGACCACTCTTTACCACTACCTAGTGCGTCCAATTGAAGCCGTTTAGTTTTCGCCAATCATTTTCCCCTATACAGTGTGTTACCGGCATGCGGGCATTTATTAAAACTGCCGATAATATGTTGCTTTAGCAATTGTTTGCAAGTATTATCAATTACAAAATAATTAAAATAACTACACAATTAATTTTCTTAGATACTGTCCCTTTCTAATATAGTCCATGTGCTGCGTTTTATCGTTATCAAAATCGCTGTTGCTTAGTACAAGGCATGTCGTGGTACGGGGGCAAACCATAATAATCAAAGTATCCGTCGACCGTCATTTAACACTTGTCAAATTGCTGTGCTTTGCATTGCTGGCAATTCAAATTTTCTTAGAAAGTTAACAAAGCGTGAAAATTTGTTTATTAATTAAATTAATGTCATGGTTACGTTACAGATATACGTTATTTTAACCTCCTTTAAAAAAAGCCAGGGTGCTGGTAACACACTATTTACTCCTAAATAAGAATGACTATTAAATAGGGAAAATCGCTGCTAAAGCGCCCGCTGTTAAGAGGTTCGTTGCATTAATAATGAATTTTTGCTGAGTCCGCCTCGCTAAGGACAAGTTAAATTAGATCGCAGTCCTTGAGAATAGGAAGTTACTCGATGTTTATTGTAGGACGCCCTGTATCTTGAGAGGGACGTTGGCTAATAGGACCTCATCTGTGAGAAATCAGATACAGGTTGATGTGGAAACTTAAAGTTTTTGTTACTTTAAAAAGCAGAACCTTAAAAACTCATTTTAATAGTTGTTAAAATGTATTTTTAAATACACTACTGCCTGAAATGAAAAAGGGATTGAGACGGTCAGATTATTCTTAGCATCGCGATTGTCAGTGGATTAAAAAACTTTATACGTCGGATTTAAAACATAAAGTGTAACGTGTTCTTACTCTGCCAAGATTGGAAGTAGGGTTACGTTTTACACAAGAAATAAAATGTAAGTAGGTACATACAAGAAGTCGCTTTTTTAAATATTTTTTTGCATTGGAATGTTTTAATTTTGCTTTAATAATATGGAACGTAGCTTTTTAAACTTAATATTTTAATATAAATACTTAGGACTAAAGTCGTGGTTGATAAAAAAGTAAAAGAAACTTTATATAAGTTCATGACATTTCTATTACGTACATTCATTTTTGTTTTCATGCATACGACATCGTATTTGGTTGGAAAAATACTATTCGTGTTATTATCTTTATCAGCTTATCGATGCCTACTAAAACACTGGCTGAAAAGGCAAGATAAATCCGATTTTTCCAACCGAAAACGATGTCGTATGTTTATTTACTACATTTGTAACTTTTCTGGAGTTTGCTTAAGTTAAGCGTCACGCAACAACCAATATTAAAATTCAAGCCACATTTGTTAATGAAAAACGGCAGAGGAAATACAATAACACAATATGCCTTAAAATCCCCACCATGCCAAGCTATCGATATTGCAAGCAAAACAGTCTCCTTATAGAGTCGACGGTAATACCTGATTATCGCAATTTCCCGGCAAATCACGTATCCCGGATACTTAAAGGCAGTTTGTATTCAGATTCAATATCAGAATATCGATTAACTATACAAAACGCACTTTGTGCACGCCGTGCTGTCAGTGTGTCATTATTGCAAAACGCAGCGGTCAAAATAGTCGTGACAACCCTAATTTACTAGACAAGCTAAACTAAATCATATTTCAGCAACATAGAGTTGGAATTTGCTTGCGGGTTGCTACGGTTGTGCTGTTTCGCTAGGGTTGTGCTATGCAGTCAATAAAGGCGGCTTAGTGGCATCGATAACTTTGTGTTTTGCTATATTTATGCGCTCCGCTTGGCTCGGGACACCTGTTTGTTTGTGTGACTGCCAGGAGCAGAGGCTTGTCGGTGTTGTTTCGAGCCAAATTGTGATGCAAATTTGTTGGTTTGTGTTTTATTTTAGGTTATGTAGTTCAGTTTTACAGAAATTCTAGTTGTAAAGTATGTTATTATGTTAGAGGTTAAAAGAAACATTGGGGCTCTTTTCTAATCAGGATTAACCTAATTACTTTTGATAATGTGATCGTATTTATTATAGCTCTTGTTTACTTTCACACAGTAATTGCGGCTGTATTAAAAACGATACAATAACAATACATGTAGAGACAAAGCAGAATAAGGCCCCTGTTCTTTTCTTGCACTTTGGTATGATATTAAGACAGCTTGGGAAATTACTAGCATTTTGGCCATATATTATCATGCAGACTGACAGAGAAACCTGGGGGTGAAACCAAGTTGCAATCTACGAAAGCTATGGAGTGACACAGGAGACCGCGCCAAAACTTATATTAGATACGTTAATCCTATACATTTATTTTTATTTTTATTTTAAATAACGTTGAACGTTGGGTAAATACCCATAGGCCCACCGACCTATAATAATAATATAGTTCAGGAAATATGAATTGGCCGTCTGTAATCTTCACTAAGATCTTTTTGTTAAACGTAATCGTAAAACTGCCCTCGTTCTGCAAACAGCACAGTGCGTTGAAAGGTAAGGTTAAAGTTAAGGTTAGGTCCGGTAATTCTTAACGCAGAAAAAAGATCGCAAAGAAGATAACCGACGACCAAATCATATTTCCTGTACTATACGAGTAATTACGAAACGGGTAGAAAACGGACGTCTGTACTTAACTTCTATCGATATACATGAACATCCCTAGCTAGTTTGAATATAGTCCAGCTAAAACCTAACGGGCGCGCCGGATTTACACCTGCGATGGGAGATGGTAACGAGGTGCTTTGATGCATTCCAGCGGCTTTATTCCACTCGGTAAAACGATATTGCTTTTGACAGGTCATCGTATTGTTATTAACTCAGCCTTCATTATTGTCAAGTAAATAAAAACTGTCATAACGTTGAAAATACATACATGTAAAAAGCAATAATGGGTTTACCGAATACAATGTAGTTCCCGCTTGGTCACCTGTGTACCTGGCTGTTGCACGAATATTTCAATCATACGTCAAGTTTTCAATCGCCTTCTGTATTCAAAAACGTTATACTATACTTTTACAGAATCTATCCGTAGCACAAAACCCTTGAGGGCCATATTAACTCGAATTAAAATGACAGTTTTCGTTTGAATCTGACGTTTACTAACTCGAGTTAGTGTCTTAACCCAGTATTTTTTTTTTGGTTTCAGTGGATTGTGAAGCGCCGCTAAAGTCGCAACTAGATGTCAAAAAAAATCCAAATTTGTATGGATTTTTTTTGACAGCTAAGCTTTTTGACGCTGCTCCGGGCGACAGTGTTTTTCACCCCCTAAATCAAGTCCGATTTTCACGATTTTTGAATAATGTTGTAGTTATGTATAAAGAACTAGGTCTGTACGTTCCTGTTTTTGTTTTTAAATTTGTTACATTCTATAAAATATTTTCTTGGAAAGGAAAACGTACAGACATAGTTGTTCATGATATCTACAACATATTCAAAAATCGTAAAAATCTGACTAGTTTTAAGAGAAAACAAACGTTATCACATTTTGTATAAAAAATTTAACTTCGCAAGCCTCAAAAGTAGACTCACGTTTCCATGCATTATTTTTTAAGTTTTTTTTGTCATGCATTAAGTTTTTTTTTCCCTTTACTACTCGTACTTGATACGCCTACAAAAATTTCTGATTTGCCCAAAGGTCAACTGGTAGAGAATGCCATTAGGCATTAAGTTCACCTTTTGTACTCTAATTTGTATTCTTGTGCAATTTATATAATAATATAGATTAAATAAATAAATAAATAATGACAATAAGTCAACGTGATGGAGAAATTTAGTACTTAACACGGACTGGCGCTGTTCCAATCGCCATACACAGTTTCTATACGAGGAAAAATGAAATAATCACAAACGGGTACAAAATTTTCGATCGATACGAGTCCCTAGGTTTAGTGGTTTAGTCACGTAAGAGTTATTCATACATACACACATACACACATGCCACTGATTACTATACCCAAAAACAAGAGACGTGTTTATCTAGAAGACATATGTGTTATTCTGTAAGGTATTTGTAATTACTATCGTTGTTGCCTGAAATAAAAGTTTTGTATTCTATTCCATAGATGATTCATTTACATAATAACTGGGATTAGGATTTTGGCGGCATATCGTGGTTCTAGAATCCATGGAGTTGCTATTTCCTAATTATTATAAGTAATGCATGACACTTTGATTTTGACCTTCAGTATGGTTATATTTCAAAATGAACTAGGCTGATGGAACCAGTAATGGAAAAGGCACCAATGATGGACACTTGTTTCTTATTTTACTGAAGATAAGGGTTATTCTTTTGTTTTGCAACCGACCGTATGAAATTTGAATTAAGAGTGAAGTGTCCATTACTGGTGCCTGTCAGCTAAAAGTGTCCATCATTGATGCCGTCACCCTAAATACATTTTTAGTTCGGTTATTCCATACCTACCAATATTTGCTGATTTGTTACGCCTTCACAGCAAAGATATCCTCCATACCAAATTTCAATTGGTTTAGCGGTTTAATTAATAATTAATTTTGAAATATTAGGAAATAGCGACTCCATGGATTCTAGAACCACGATTTTCCACCAAAAGTCTTAACTCTAATAATAACTTAACCAAAATGTTTTTATATAAACAAGCTTTCTAAGTTAATTACTAATGGCCTGTTGTTTGATGGGTAGTTAAACTAACTAATGGTTAAAAACGTTACTAATGGTTAAAATCTCAAGGAAATGTGTCAAATTTTGTTAGTTTAACTACTGATCAAACAACAGGGCCTAAGTGATGCTTTGACTCGCGGAATTGTGTTTGTTTTCTTAGGTCCAAATTGTTCTCTAAAATCAGCTTTCAGATCATATTTATCTAGTGATCAAATATTGGCCCTTATTAGATTGTTTCTTGTTCCAGGTGAGTGAATACGATTGTGTGTGCTGGAAGTGACCGCGCCGATGGCTGCTCGACCCTGAGTAGCATGCAATATACTCAAGGTAAGAACAATATTGCGGTTATTCCGTTTTACAGTCAAGGAATTTAATTTGTGACCCACCTTAGGTCCAAAGTCAATCTGACATTCTACTGCAATAAGGTTGAGTTTCCTATCAATTACAAATGACTTGGCATCTCTATTGAAAATGATATCTTCAAGCAGATTTTCTTCGAAATGGGTAGCAAATTAACTTCCGTGACCATACAGTTGAAAGCACTAGTAAATCCATACGTGTATCGTGTCAAATATATACATTTTATTTATTTATAATGATGTATTAGGCTGTTTCACACTAGTATGGAAAAAAATGCCTTATTTTTTACGCCCTAACTCTTTGTATTGTAAAAAATTTAAATATCTAGTTTCATGGTGAGTGGACAACACGTTGCACAAATTCACCACTCAGGAGGAGCAGATTTTTAATGGTTATTATTTTTCCGAAAACAACAAACTATAACTACCTTTCCTGTAAACGGCATTGGGTAAATTTGTTTGAAGAATATTGTAATTTTTTTTTCAGCGGCCACGGATGATTATACAGTTCCAAATAGTAATGATATTTAACGATTTTACCTCAAAGGAAAGTAGTTTCCTTTCCTAACAAAAGTACAAGCATGGTATATTTGAACAAAACAGTACATATCTTTGTAAATATTTAGTGATGTAAATAAATAAATTGCCTGATGAGATGTTACCTTTGTTGTAAGCATAAGAAATGATACCAAGAATACTGAAATAAAATGATTTTTACATAGTTATTTAGAGGACCTCTAAATACACATAGATATATATAATTTATGGCGTTAAATAATATCGGAGCGGAGATTTTAAAGATTTAAGTACTCAGTTTTTAGTACAAAAGTACGCCCAAGTATGAATATTTAAATATCTCGGCTCAGATGCACTTCAGAGTATTACATTACATAACAAAATATGTTTATTTTTAATAATTCTATCATAATTTACCACTTTTATGAATGGCCGCTCACCTTGAAAATGTATGGATTTTACAAATGACAACACTTTTACCCAAACGTCTTTATGTCAAACACTAATTATATTATAGATCATCAGACCTAGGAATATACGGGGCAAAATTAAATGACAGCTAGGGATTGCCCATATCGATAAATTCAATTATCGATGCTTTACCCATATACTAGTGATCGCTCCAAGTTTTGTTTATCAAAATAAAATTTTATTGAAAGTATGCAAATGAAACAAAATAGCAACATTCTTAATTTTGGTTATTCTTTATTTTAAAAGAATTTTTTAAACCTTCACTCATCATTATATTTTTTTTTCCTTATTGTGTATTTCAGAATGACTGTCCCATTTACTATTGTTAAAATAAACGATCAGAATTTGTGTGGAGTAAAAAAAAAGATGATGATGAGTTAAGGTTAATCTTTTTAAAATAAAGAATAACCAGAATTATGTTGCTATTTTGTTTCATTTGCATACTTTCAATAAACATTTATTTTGACAAACAAAACTTGGAGCGATCACTAGTATATGGGAAAAGCATCGATAATTTATTTTATCGATATAAGCAATCCCTAGCTGACATTTAATTTTGCCCCGTATATTCCTAGGTCTGTTGATCACCATCATGATTTTTTCCGACTGTTGGAGAATTACATAATCATGCAAATGGATCGGTGCAACGCCTAAATACCAACTAATTGTATTGTAATTTTTACCCGACTGCCGAAGGAGGAGGGTAATGTGTTTCACAGCCTATATATGTATGTTTGTTCCTTTGTGTCACTAGAAAAACTAAACCCGTTGTCCGATTTTGATGACTCTTATGTCAATCGATTTGTCTTAATCTGGTGAGTGTCACTGAAGATATGACAGTAATAAAAATTCAATATGGCGGCAACCAGACGCCATATAGTGCAAATAAAAAAAAAAAGTCGACCATGTATGACAAGTGGGGTATCATTGAATAAGGATTTAAAAATCATCCTTAGGTTCCTTTCATAATTTTTCATTCTTTTATGATTTATAACGATTTAAAGGTGGTTAGAAACAGTCGGGTTTTGAAAGCTTGCTTTTTGTTAAAGTTATGAATACTGGTATTTTGGTAAGGACTGACTGGATAAGTAGGACCAAGAATTCGAATTCATTAAAAATTGCAATGTGTCAAAATTGAAACACCTGTTATACGTATACATGGTGATGAGAGGTGGGCCAAAAATACCACCGGTTGGCATCCACGAGACGGATATCGTAGCAGAGGTAGACCCATTAGGAGATGAACTGGATAACCCTGACGCGTTCATGTGTGATTGGCGGGAGCACGCTCTCCATAAGGATGAGTGGAGAGACAGAGGGGATGCGTTCGCCCAACAGTGGGACACAAGCACAAGTGTGTTATTCTCTCAAAAAACGGCGGCTGGTCGGACGGACGAGCGAATAAAAGCGGCGAGTTTAAGTAGTCCCGTCCGACCGAACAAAACACATTTTAGCGCATGCATTGTCAATTAAGGAGCCTTATACGTTCGAGAAGCCATGCTGCCAAATTGAATACACGCGCTAAAATGTGTCTTGTTCGCTCTGTCGGGACTACTTAAACTCGCCGCTTGTACCTTCACTCGACGAACGATCACCTTTGCTTGTTGAGAGAATCACAACCCAGAGGGCCCTGCCAAGATGCACTACGCTAACTAGCGTTTCTATTCGTTTCGTTTTTAAACCAATCGCGTCACTGGTAGGTGACATGATACGAAAAGTCACGTGATCTACCAGTTACGCGATTGGTTAAAAACGAAACGAATAGAAACGTTAGTTAGCGTAATGCATCTTGGCAGGGCCCTCAGGTTAACAACAAAAAATGTGCACTATCCTTATTGTCATTGGCATTGTCGTGTGAAGATTTCTTTAACGTCTTCTTATTATATTTAGTTTAATTTTCATCTAATCATACTAAGAAATAGGTATCCCATTTCAACCAGCTTAAAAAAAGCCACGTACGAAACAGATTATCCATTTGAGAGCTATGATAATACATACAGACACACATAATTACACACACGTTAAGTTTATAACACTCCTCTATTTTTGCGTTTTTAAATTCCAGTGACCTTTACCAGAACTTAAGTAAGGTCTTCAAATTTTGTTCACCAAAAGACCATGATTAGATGAATAGTCTTTAGCAATTCAAGTTTTAACGCACTATATGCGTGCCTGGCTTAGCACCAGGTTTTTTTTGAACTATTTATAACATCTTAAGTTGTTGTTGACCTTATCAACTTATGATTTGATGCAGGGGAGTGATTGTCCAAGCGGCGAGTTTAAGTAGTCCCGTCAGAGTGAACAAAACACATTTTAGCGCGTGTATTCAATTTGGCAGCATGACGTCTTCTCGAACGTATTAGGCTGCCTAATTGACAATGCATGCGCTAAAATGTGTTTTGTTCGCTCGGACAGGACTACTTAAACTCGCCGCTTCGATTCGCTCGTCCGTCCGACCGACCGCCGTTTTTTGAGAGAATACCCCAGTAAAGCGCGTTCTGCATTAAGTGTCCGCAATTATCAGGTATCGAAACACTTATCTTATCTTATTTGGTGGGGTCCTTACGGATACACTTCGATCCTATGTGATCTTTTGTGTAATTACCCCTCTTTTAGCGCTTAATCAAATGCAGCCTCCACCCCTTCCAAATAGCGGATAGTGGAGTGCAATGGCAGTGCCTTGAAATCGTTTGGTTCTGAGTAGCCACAATCGAGGATTTTCATTCTTAGTCCGGCGGGGGCATTAGTTTTAAAAATTAGAATTATTAAAACATAAAATCAGTCTGGCCACACAATGTGAACACGTGATACGCAACATACAGGGTGTTAACAAATAGCAAGTGCAGCCAGTGCGTCGCAGGCAGACGATTTGGTTGATTTCACTCGATCGGGGCGGTACATTGTCACAATTAGAGGGTGATGTTAGCCTTGCCAACACAGGGAGATAAGCGAATAATTTATATTTTCTGTGAAATAGACTTATGTAAGAGACTGATATCGTGGCATATGTCATTCTCTGTCATTTTGGTAGGTTTTAGTTAGCGGTTTATGCATAAAAGTAGGTAATAAGTGATTGAAAGACTAGATAAAGACAGTGAAATTTTCAAATTCCAGCAATATTGCATGGCCTAGTCTAAGGTGGGCAGAGAAATTATATGTTATTATCAGCTATTACTTTAAATGACTTAAACTTGGGGCGTGATTTCATAAAATGGGATTATTAAAACCCTCAAAACTCGAACTTATTAGCCGGGAACAATTGATATCGGGTCTTCTTCATCAGGCGTTAAGTGAGTGAGCACCGTATTCATTAACCGTATTTACAGACAGAAAATAACGCCATTAAATATTTCGCTAGCTTTCCCAACTCTTTTACTATCCGCCTGCCCAAACTATCAATGTGGATTGCAAACTGGATATTTAAGGGGGTCCAGGTGAGGGGGGTGGTAATCAGGCGGCGATCACGTCTGCGAAGGGTAAGCGGACGGAAGCGACCCTTTGTTGCTTAGTTAGGCGTAGGTTCGATGCCTAAGTGCTAGCCTGGGTTAGGTAATTACTTGGGATTGGTTGGGTTTCATGGTCGTTGTTAATCAAAATTCTTTTTAGTTAGGATCATCTTTTTTTTTAAAAATAAAACTAATTTTTTTTTATAATTTGGTGATAGCGTTGTGTCAGTTATACTTTCTTTACCTGAAATCACGATCAAAATTAAAACCAACTAACGACAAAAAATCATTAAAAATTATAATTGGATAAATAAATTCAGTTTACCATAAAAAGAAGCCTTTTTTATGCCAACGTACTCTTATTTTGACTGTAAAAGACCTTAAGATAGTTTCATGTAATTAACCTTTCATATATACCTACATAATTATCATTATATCTCGTGCTAAATCCCGCTCTATATTGCATTTCTAAATCTTACTATCCAAACAACGCTAACAAATTGCTCCCAATTTTTAACTCAGTTAAATTGCCTATTAATTCACCACCAAATTCACCACGGTATCAACCTGTATGAAAGTTTAATTTAAATCTTTGTACACCATTTTCCTAATTGCGAGACAATTTGTCACACTTCCCTCCCTACACCAATCAAGGTACGTTTTGCACCTAATAAATACGCCCCTAACCAAATTGGACTCTATTTTCTGCTAACAAAGTATCATTTTGATACGGCGTCTGTGAACACAAATTGGTTATGCAGACAAATTTGAAAATGGTATTCAATTTTGAATGTTTTGTGTTGGTATTAAGATATGTGCATAAATTTACGCTAGTTATTGTGATATGCGTGAGGCTTTTTTGTTTTATTTCGTTGACGGCCAGTGATTTGACAATACTTTTTGTGTTTTTCATGGTGGGGAATACGAGTATTTTGGAGAAATGTTTTTCAAATACATTCATAGGTACTGTAGTTATATTTTTTGTCGGATGTGAATTCAAATTACTTAGGCATTGATAGTGTCCCCATATACTAGTTTTTAGGGTTTTGTTGTTAAAAAGGAATCCATATAGTTTTGCCATGTCCATCTGTCCGAGCGAGATAGTTTTTAGTAGTAACTAGTAATGGCTTTGGAACGTTACTCTGAAAGAGACAGAATTATAGCAGTCATATAGCTCTGTCCCTTTTGCCTGGAGCTTGACTATTGATAAAACGATGTAAGCTCAATTAAAACATATAAAAAATACTAATATCCCTTCTAAATAAATAAAAAACTATATATCCACGCTACAAGCTCAACTTTCAAAATTACGGTAACTACCACTAACATACGTATAACAGGTATAGATAAGGCACGCGCCAGACCACTCGAGACGCGGCTACAGCGCTGGGGGTGTGAAAGTACCCAAACAAGCTCAAGGTTGTACGGAAATATTCAGAGTTATAAGAGGAACTTTAGAAAGAAAGAAAGAAAGAAAAAACACAACACACACAACTACATCTAACCCAAGTACAGAAAAATTAATTAACAAAAAAAAAATACAAAAAAAAACATCTGAGCCAGTGCCAGACGGAGCAATATTCCCGCTCAGCATGTTACTGGTTTTTAGGCCAGGATTACACCTGTTATTACGTGAGTGAGTGGCAAATATCTGCATCTCTCTCTTTGCTTCAAAACTTACGTAATAACTTACAGGTGTGCCGGCCTTAGGCCAGAGCTAGTCTTCTTTTCTGTTGTATCATCAAATTGTTAGTAATCTATACTAGTGTGTATGGAAACACTTTATTGTACAGGAAAACAAAAGAAAAATACAATGAATATAAAAAATCGGTCAAGTTCGAGTCGGACTAGCGCTCCGAGAGTTTATTATATTTCAAATTAAATTAGATATCGAATCGAATCAATGCGAGCTCAACTTACACTTGACCATTGTTTTTATTCATGGTTTGTTAAATAATCAATCATACCAAATTTGACGCTTGTATGTGTTACTGTTTTTTAGATACAACAAAAATAAAAATACGTTGAAAAAAACCGTTTCTTGTATAGGGAACCCATTTATTAATTCAATTTCTTTAAAAAAAAAAATTGCAATGTGATGTAGGCATCTCAAAATGTCTGAGTCGCAAAATTACCACATTTCTATGTTCATTTTGTCTATTTTAGCAAAGTAAACGGAGCCCCGCACTGCGGAGCTCCTATTCTTAAGCAACGTGCCCTTCGGGCATTTGAAGTTACCTAACCAACCTAACTTACCTAGTAACGCAAGCGAAATCGTCATTTTGCGATAGAAATTTTGAGATGTAGGCTACAACGTACGTGGTCGGTTTGCGAGACGAACATTTTGCAACCGAGTCAATCTAACTACCTCTTATATACTCTAGTGCTTTTTGTTGTAAGTACAAAACTTTGCTATATGTTTGTGTTTGTAGCCACGCCTCGTGTTTTAACTCCGGCACTTGAATCATAATAGGCCTCATTACGCGACAGTTGCATAAATAGGTACCTGTTATAAAACTTTGTTCAGACTCTACAAAACATTAACGGACAAAATTACATACGCTACACGTCCAGACCAATCCAAGCTTGAACGCATTGAATCCAAATTTGAAGTCTTAACGTTTCCTCAACCAGTTTCAAAACGACGTAAGTTCTTGAAATTCTCGTACACATATGCTCTTTTTGATTGTAAAGTTAGATTGAAATGCGATTGGAACACTGCCAACGCCCTCTCTTATCTAAAATTGAAACTTCGTGTAAAATGGGGTGGTTAGTTATCTTAGATACGGGCCTACCAAAGATTCGGTAAGGAAACTTAATCTAGCTAACGCAATATAAATATTAATAAAAAGCAAACTGACAACTTCACAAATTTTATATTTTTCTTGATTATTTATAATTATGAAATCGAGAGAAATTCTCAAATTAAATTTAGTAACTCTTTACGTCGAGTGTATTTTAATCTGAATAGGTAATGAAATATTTTGTCATGATGTGGCACATTAAACAAAGCTATTCGATAGAAGACCTATCGAAGCTACCCCATGTCTGAGTTCAGCGTATTTCTACTGTTCAAAAGTATTTTTTTTAAATTATACTATACCTGTTATTTACTTACGTCAGTAATAAAATTTAAATAAATAATTCTATAGTTGAGAACTTAATTGACGATGCAGTCAACACGATTAGGTACCAGTATAAAGTCTAAAAAAAAGGAAATTATAAACTATCGCCATCGCATATTGCTACCACCCAGAGATGGGCAAAATTTATTCGAATGACGAATAACGAATATGAATAACCAAATTATTCGCGAATAACGAATGAAATTCTCGAATCATTAATCTTATTCGAATAAATTATTCGTCGAATAATTTATTTGCGAATAATTGATTCGTGAATAATTTATTCGTTGAATGAATTGCCACGAATAATTATTATGTACGTACTGGAATACCTGCTCCATTTTTCTCTAATAAATTAATAAATTATTCGTTATTCGAAAAGTAGTCGAATGATTCATTCGTGGGTAATTTATTCGCGAATAAATCGTTCGCAAATAAATTATTCGACGAATAATTATATAATGCCCATCTCTGCACCACCATCATACTGTCAAGCAGGCAGTGTTCATATCGCCCTTGTTCCGGAGTTGGAGTAAGACAGCAGATAAAATGACTATAGCATAAAGGCATTTTATTATCCTAGTCCTCGGAATTAGAAACAGTCTTAGGATTGAAGTCTTAAGATTTTAGTCTTGACATTGCAAATTTAAATGTGTCTTAGATCCTACTTATCATCAGATGCCCTGTGTGCTCGTTTGCCTGCTCCATGCCATTAAAAAACTACCGACTAAACTGAACCACCAAGCTAGTGACATGTCAAAACAAGCCTGCACTCGCCACACGCTCATTCACACAGTGACGTCGGTGCATTTTTTCGCGTGCACCGTGAAAGCAGATCTGGGGCTGCGGTGCATGCATTATTGAGTGCCACTGAGTGACGAGACGCGGGCTAGGGGGGTGTTGTGGTGGGGAGTTTACTGGGGCAAGTTGGTAGGCGAGTCAGAGAAGATATTAGCTTGGGCAGCCAAGTTGACAGTGAATGCTAAAAGAACGAAGCTTGTGAACTGTGATAATGAAATACTAAGCCGTATTAATAAACTCATCTTGGTTGAGATGACAATCACAAGACACGTCAAAAATGACAGCTTTCTATGGGTTGACGTTTACTTTGACGTCTCTCGAGATGGGCATCTCAGTAAAGATGAGTTTATTAATACGGCCATAAGAGCCGTATTAAAAATCAGATCTCGACTGTAATGTCTGTCTTAAGATGCGTCAAAAATGACAGTTTTCTACAGCTTGACGTTTCCTTTAACGTACCTTGTAACGGGAATCTTCAGTCAAGATGAGTTTATAAATACTGCTCTAAGTATCGTATTAATAAACTGATTTTTATTCCAGTAAATAAGTAAACAAATATCAAGTGGTTGTTTTATATATGCTCTAGTGTCAAACTAAAATTTTGGCTTATATCAGTAAGGGTACTAGATAACAATACGACTTATGCAGATTTAGTCATAGTAGACATAAAATACAACTTAAACTTATAATCAAATTAATATTCTTGGTGTGTAAACACAAAATGTCTAACCCTTATTAGAAATCTAGCCCGGGATAACTACCTTTGTAAGTAGAGTCCTACTAAAAAGGCTTACCACATGTCATCATGCCTAACAATGGTCAGTTTTCTATGACTTGTCATAAATAATCGGGTTTCTCACTTCAAATCATTCTTATCAAACAATACATACAATATATCTTTATTTTTATATTTAAATGATACTCTGTAAGCGTTATTATCATCTACCTATTTTTGTTTACAACTAAACTTATCGTACATTTCTGTTCCACTCGACTCGCCTGCCGCGACTAAACGCTCCTCAACCAAGTTACTCTCGGCTCCAGACTGGTAGCTACCTACCTGTATTGTAAGAGGCAGTTCTCTGTAAATCTCACAGCATTCATTTTCAGGGCAATCTGGCGCTTATAGACTTGTTTATGTTAGCATTTGAATAAAAAATCCGCGTGACGAGAATTAAGTAGCGGTGTAGCTGTTTCTGACAGGTTTTACGTCTCGTTTTGGCTCTTAGGTATAAGATAAGGATGACAGATGTGCCTTGAGGTGTCCTTAAGGAATTATGTAGATGTTGAAGTGAGCTTTATCGGCAAAGGTTATTCTTGTGTGACATACTTCTATATTATATTGACATCGCTTCTGTAACGAGGACCCTGCCTACGAAGCTAGCGGTCTCGGGTTCGATTTCCGATGAAGGGTAAATATTTGTGATGAGTGCGATTGCTTGTTCCTGAGTTTTAGATGTTTTCTGTATATTTAAGTATGCATTTTTCTATGTAAGGATGGATAAATCGTGGACTAGAGATTGGGACTAGGTCAATGTGTGACATAGTCCCCTGATATTTTATTTATTTATTTACATATAATTTGAGGTCAATTTAAGTAAAATATCAGTAATATTTCTTAGTAAACCTTGAGAACCTTGTCACTAAAAGAGTATTTTACGAGGTTTCATTTAACTTGAAAAGTTTTTTGTCCGTATGTTTAGTGCACATCATACAAATCTATTTTAAAATAAGTTATTAAAATTAAATTTGATAGATATATGTAAATCTGATGATAGAATGATCTAAGAATATCTTTAAGGGGTGCTCTGATGATGGAATCGAAAAAAATACTGTTTTTTGACTAGTTTGCGAAAACTACGTGATTCAAGTACCTATTGGGTCGTACAAGATTAAATAAAACACCGTTACACCTTATCAAAATCATTAAACACTTTATCCACACACCCTGTATGTGACCAGGAAGAAAAACGCCTAATAGGCAAAAGTAAACGCCCAACAATGCCTCAGAAAGTATTCGTGTCAAAGATTATCGCCGTAATGAAGCATCAAACCCATAAATAATGCCTCCATTGTTCCAATGACAATAGCTTTTCTACTAAGCTACTCGTACGTATGTGTATATTGCTCGAAGGCGGTGCCTTGTTTGTAAATTGTTAGGTTTTTGCGGTGACCGCGTGAATTTTATTTTTGGTAATAGTTATATTTTTGTCAATTTTAAAACATCCTGTATTTTACAATGGGTACATAGGTAGGTATCATCTATCCTAATATGATTAAGAGGTTAAAGTTTGTGACGTTGTAGGGGGTAATCTCTGGATTTACTGAACCGATTTTGAAAATACTTTTACCAATAGAAAGCCATGTTATTTGTGAGTGTCATAGGCTACATATTAACACAAAAAAAAGGTTTATGGCCCAACAAAGTGGGCACGGGAACAGCTAGTTGTGTATACCTAAAGTTCAAAATACTTTATAGATCATAACATAATACAGAATGGTCATAATATATGTTTTTTTTTCTAAAATCATAAACTTTTCAGGATTGTTATAAACCAAACCTAACCTAACCTAACCTAACTATGACCTCTTAAAAAATCCTGATGAGCTTACGGATTTAGAAATAAAACCATTATATTTATGTATATTATGACCATTATGTATTTTGAACTTAATATTATTATGATACGATCCCTTTTACAATGTGATAGTTATTGATTAAAAAAAATCTGGTAGGTGAATTAATTCTAAATAAATATTTTTAGTAATAAATATTTATTAAAATATAATTTTTAATCCTGTTTTATGTTATTCGTTACATTTTGAATAACTTTTTTTTCACGGAAGATAATAAATAATCGATGATTTGCATAATATTGACTTACTAGCAAGTAGCTGTCAAGGATCTTAGAAATTAACAAATAGAATTATTTCATTACTTTGATGAGTCCTGTGAAAAATAGTACCCTGCACACAACGCTGAAACCCGCAACATAATACAATAACGTAACAATTCATTATGGTATGACATAAATACAAAATAATAACGGTTTTAAAATTATTTCCATATTTTCTATACCATTATAGTTCTGTAAAATTGATAAGGTTATTTGTTAAGTTGTATCAAAAGTCGATGCATTAATAAAAATATAATAATTCAAATTTTCAAAATAGATACTTTGAATACTGTAACACCCTGTTTTAAAGTTAACATTAAAATTCTATATTTAAAATGACGAAACAAACCACCAAACTACACCAAACCATAAAAGCAAATTCAAATATTTACGACCGTTAAAAAGCCACAGATAAGTAATAAAATCGAGACGTGACCACAGCCAAATCGCGCTTTAAGATTAAAACGCCCTCTATGATCCAATTTGGCAACTCGTCTTACGGCGGTTCATAGTGATGTGTAAAAACTGGGACATTAAAAGAGTACTGGTCCGTGATAGGGTGGCCATGAGACTTTTCTCACATTCTAGGAGAAGTCGGTGTTTTCTTTACTTTGGTATTTCTATGTTTTTTATTTATTTTATGAAGCTAAATTCTTAAATGAAATCAAATTATGTTCAGATCACATTTAAAATTTTGCGTATTAGGTATGGGCAAAAAAATACATACCTACGCATAGTGTCACAAAACGTAAGTAGTTAGAAAATAATACAAATCTACATAGGTAGGTCTTCTGTTTTTTTTTGGCCGCACCGTAAAAAAAAACCTTTAATAAACGATAATTTTACCTACTTAAATAGTTGAATTCTAAAAAGAAAACGATTTAAATCTACTGACTACCGATTAATAGTACATTATTGCCTAGGCATGGAAGTAGGCAATTGCGGGCCGAGTATTGGATTAAACGGACAAGCTAGCGAGTCCGTTTAAAAATACGAAGCCCGCAATTGCTGTTCCTGCCGAGGCAAATATAGTGCTTTTCTCGAAAAAATCGCAAGAAAAAATTGGTGTTGGAGTCAAATCTTCATCGCTTGAACTCATTTTTTGAATTGCATACAAACAGAAACTTCATGTGAAAAAACCATCACTCCTTACCGCCTTTTTGGCAAGGAGAAACGCAATTCTTGCTTTAAAAAAAAACAAGCTATTCCAGGCAAAAATAAAAAAGTTATGTTTCGAGTAAAATTTGGATGTATAAGTCTTGTGCCCTCATTTTATTATGGCCCCTTTCACTTTTTAAAAAGTTACAATATAGTTAGTAATGGAATTTGTATGCAAATGTTTTTTTTTTAATTTGAGAACTGTCAGTAAACTATGTACTTCGCGTCTCAATATGTAGATAGGAATGTCAACATTTCCGGACATTTTTGAGAAAAACAATACAAACCTCAAATCTATATCGTGTTCATTCTTCCTTGTCTAATTTAGTAAAAACTTTCTAATCTGAAAACGAACCTTTTTTGGTTAAAACAGTTCTTTTCTCGTAAATAAAATAACTGAGACAAAAACTTGTTGTGAATTTTGGACATCACTTGGCCTGTTGTCTGTCATTGCTTTATTTTATTTTGAAATAGCTGGCTTAGCCTAAAATCGATTTTTAAGCAAGTAACAATGAACACGGTAGGTATAATAGCGTTGGCGTTATATGGTAGCCAATCTCGCCAAAATTGTGCAAAATAAAAAATAAAATATTTTCACGCCACAGCTCGGAAATGTGGTGAAAGATGGTCGGTTCTTGGTCCCCAAAACAATCAATATTTGTACATTGAATGAGCAGGCCAACTATGAATTTAAACTGACCAAAAATTCTTACCATTGTTGGTTTTTTCCATTCAGCAAGTAGACCAATCACATCGGTCCGCTTATCACTGATTCGACCAATCAGAATACGACTTGTGCTGCATATGAAATTAAAAAGGCCAATGAGAAGTCTTTTTTATAACAATATTCATTCCTTTCACGGATAGGCAAAGGAATCAGATTCCATACAGCCATATGTGTCTGTTTTTAATTATCTGAAATATAGTCCTGGCACGGTCAGAGTCATCAGTTTAAAAAACGCCTTTGAATGACTGGCCACTAAGAACGGTATCGTTAAAAAAAAAATAGCGGGAGAGCGTACAAATTTTAGTGTGTTGTAAATTCATTATAAGAATTTATTTCTATTTCCTCGCAGTAGTGGTGAAAAGCACTGTGTTAAGCCTCGGCCGAAAGTGCAATAGATGGCCTCGTACTTTTGAGGGCCTCCGCTACGCGTCGGCCCTCGAACTAACTCGTCCATCTATTGCTTACTTTTCAACCTCTGCCACAATGTACTATATTTTAACATTATTTATTTAATGAATTTTGACATTTGCTTTCAAGCTTACTAATAATACACGCCCTAAAACGATGTTTGTACGCTCTGATCAGATTACATAAACTCGCCGTTTAATAATTCATCCGTCGATTTTTACAGCGAGTTAATTAAGATAATTAAGTTAAGTTAATAAAGAGGTTGATCTCAGTGCAACTTCTTTTCCAAAAATAAAAAAAGAACTTCTTAATATTAAGTAGTTCTACGCCATAGCATTTAATTAGCAAACTAAGATTAACTTAAATAAGTGCATTTTAATTTTATTTCTGTGCATGTTGTGACCTTCTGTAATTAATAAGGCGCTTAGCTTGTAAGTGTGCATGTACAATATTTATGTAACAGTGTACTTATTGTTGAAGGTCCTAATAAATAAATAAATAAATAATCTGCTAGAGATGTGGAAGTATTTATTCCAAACTCCTGCACACCCTAGTGTACCAGTCATATTTGTGAGTGCGCCAAGTCTCACTGGCAAGTGGCCTATCAGATCAGGCATGTAAACTGTGATAACCCAATTTTGCCCGAAAATGTTTTGTGGGCTTGACGTGTACTGATACGAGCCTTTGTGGACTTTAACATTTACATTTGTTGTTGTATTGTATTTAATGTAATGTGTAAAAGGCAGAAATGAAACTGCTAGATACCATTGTTATTACGGTCGCTTTAAACAATATTTTGTTTGTTTTTAGCGTTCCGTACCCTAAAAGGGTACAAAGGAGGCCTTATTACTAAGATTCGCTGTCGGTCCATCAGTCTCTCTGTCAGTGGGCTGTCTCATGAACCGTAATAGGTAGTTGAAATTTTTATTGGTGTGTAATTTTATCACAACAAATAAATAATTAAATAACATTCGAAATTAAAGTAGGTACTAGAATGGTACTAAACTCGTCTGACTCGCACTTGGCCGGGTTTGTTGTATAATAAGTACTAGTGTTATTCTAATTTCGTACTAAGTTGCCTTGTAAAAACAGTTTACGGTTTGTTTTTATGTATCATCGTTTGTCGTTTTTATTAATATATAAAAATCACTTTAATAAAATCACGTTGTAAAATATATTGTGATTTAATTGAAGTATTGAACTATCAACGACTATTCTAGACTATTAATTCAGTATGTTTTATATTTAACCTCCATCGAAATAACAAATCATAATTACACAAAATAAAAATCCGACCATTTTTAAAAGTCACCTAAAAACATTTAAAACTGACTTACCAACTTCCACCCCTACTCTATTGATTATAGCCCCCAGGCAAAGATAAAAACTTGCACTAGCTTGTAATTTCAAGTATTTCTGATAAGAATGTGACCGATAAAAGTTGGCCTATTATTTCTACAGATATCTATGCGCTGGAGGCGCTCAAAACGGTAGCGTTTCGATACCGATCTACATGAATTATGTATCTAGTTTGAAAAATTTGTCGGTATATTTGCAGATTATGGGATTTGTCTTGTTGATAAAATACTGGAATATGTCTGGTATAATTAAGAAAATAACGTCAAAAAAAGTTTTTATGAGTTATAAAATAAATCTATACTTAAGAAAATAAAAGAAAACAAACAAATTTTATTGATACTTAGCAGCTTAGCCTAAAAATGATATTGGTGGAATGTGACACCATTAAGGGTCCCATTCGGCATGTGTACCCAACTTGGTGCTACAACACTGGTTTTCTATGGATCCCAATTATACTCATCTAAAAAACTCTTTCGTGACGAACTGACTGACTAAATGACGGACAACACAGCCAAAACTGACTTTAAATTAGTACCTCGTCGAGAAACCGGGGTCCTAGTGAAAAAGGGTACAAGTCGACTTAACTTTAAATAAAAAAGGTTATATACATGAACGGAGTATACTAGACTTAGACCCTTTTTCACTTGATCTTCGGAAGACTTATACCCTTTTTCACTTGGACCCTTAGGGAATTGGTAAAGAAATCTACGCATAAAAAGTTGCGAGCATCCTCTAGTTAAGAGGATTGCGAGGCGACGGTTATCTCTGTCTGTCTTTTTGTTCCATACAAAGGGGTTTGGGTAAAAGTGTTGTCATTTGTAAAATTCATACATTTTCAAGGTGAGCGGCCATTCATAAAAGTGGTAAATTATGATAGAATTATTAAAAATAAACATATTTTGTTATGTAATGTACTACTCTTAAGTGCATCGGAGCGGAGATATTTAAATATTCATACTTGGGGCGTACTTTTGTACTAAAAACTGAATACTTAAATCTTTAAAATCTCCTATGTGTATTTAGAGGTCCTCTAAATAACTATATATAAATCATCCGTAGCCGCTGAAAAAAAAAGTGACAATATTCTTCAAACAAATTTACCCAATGCCCATTAGCTCCAGGAGGTAACATTTTTCTCCCCCAAAGGTCCATTCCACGATTCCTGAATATGTTATAGTAATTATGAAAAACTAGGTTTGTACGTTTCCTTTTGTTATGTTGTAATTTCTTTCTCCTTAGGAAATATTTTCTTGGAAAAACCGTATGGACTTTTTCATAATATCTACAAAACGGGAGACTGCCGTTTGGCCGAAATATGTTTGCCAAATTGTATCGTTTCACAACCGTTTAATTTGCCAAATTTTTTTCCCTGTAAGGGTGCGGCTCCACTGAGGCGGAGACGAGCGGAGCGGGGCGGAGCTGTGCCAATATTAACCAATAGAATATAAACTAACGTGCGCAAGGCGCGCTCGACGTGACCGCATGCGCCTTCTATTGGTTAATATTGGCACAGCTCCGCTCCGCTCCTCTCGTCTCCACCTCAGTGGAGCCGCACCCTTACTGTAAATATTTCAGGATTTATTTCAGTACCATCGTGTAGAACCCCCATCGTGTAACCTTTAGGTTAGGTTAGGTTAGTTTTTATAAAATCCTGAAATATTTACAGTTACAGAAAACAAAGTGGGTTGGCAAATTAAACGGTTGAGAAACGATACATTTAGCAAACATATTTCGCCGAAACAAAGGTAACCCATCTACAATATATTAAAAAATAACAAATTCGGACTAGATTTATGGGAGAGAAACGCTATCCGAATTTTGTATCGAACTTTTAAGCCTCTCATTCCTCGTAATAAATAATTATCTGTGGATAATTTGAAACAAGTTCAGTTCACTAAGACCCAAACTAGGATTCATTACACAAAATATTTGTATTTACCGGCAATCAAAGCCGAGAGCTTAGTTCCGTGAGCAGGGTCACCATGTCTTAGGTAATCGCACTGTCAGCCGCATCTTAGGACCGGTCTGTCCTCATCTTGAGTGAGATGTCCATTTCAAGATGCGTCTGGGGCAACGGTTTTTTATGATTTAAAGTATTTTCAAATGATCAACTCACGGATTTATACGATCCTAAGAGTAGTATAATAGACCAATAAATTATTGTAATAAAGTTCTTTACCTATACATCACTCTTGGACCTTAATATCATACAAATATAGACAAAAAGTGGTAAATGTGTTTCTTGGTCAGTTGTAATAAATGCCTATCAAAAATTCAAAAAATTCAAATTGACTTTGGAAACGCGAGGCGACTTTGATAATTTTTTGAATCATCGATCTTGTGCAATGCCTGAGTTATTATTAAGCTCTTTCGCGACATTACTCTCATATGTTTCATAAGCGAGCGCAAAATATTAGTACCTCAAGTATTTTCAAACATATTGGATTTAAAACCTTCGAAACAAAAAAACCACTATTTTTTGACATGCTTCGAGGATGACTTTGATATTGTGATGTAAACACAGGGATAATGAAAGTAGCCCCATTTTAAGAATCGAGATTTTCAGATGCATAATTATTTTTTCCTACTAAGCCTGGGCCTAAGAGATGGGCCGTGTGTGCCTCTTCGACCATTGCTGATCTTTGGTGGCAGCCCTTTGTTTAGAGTTCACCGCAAACGCCCGTTGCGTCCAAAATTTTCCAGATGCTATGGGCAGTCAGGAGTTGTATCTCTCATGGGTTCAAGATAGGTCGCCCTAGGTAGATACTTCTGTTGCGCATTAGTGGTCCGCAAGAGCAGAGAGCCCTGCCAAGATGCACTACGCTAACTAACGTTTCTATTCGTATCGTTTTTAACCAATCGCGTCACTGGTAGATCACGTGAATTTTCGTATCACGTCGTCTACCATTGACGCGATTGGTTTAAAAACGAAACGAATAGAAACGCGAGTTAGCGAAGTGCATCTTGGCAGGGCCCTCAGAGGATGTGCATTGCTGTCTCGTCTGTTTCTTGACAGAATCTGCATGTGGCTTCTTGTTTCATACCCATTAGAAACAGATGTCTGTTCAATTTGCAGTGGCCAGTTAGGATCTTAGTCACCGTAAAAACATAACAAACCGACAGACTAGCAGAGTTTTTTTCACATTTTTAATACTTATATTAGTATAGTATTAGCACGGAATTATGGTTAACTATCTCATTACCTTGTTAGCACAGCCTATAATCCTGTCCCGATCCACTCCCATTCAGTTTAAATAATGTCATTAAACACCATTAACTTTAAAATGGGACCGAGTCGCGTGTCCCGGAGTAATGAAAGGGCCACTGTCCAATTATGTACCGCTTATGTAACCGGTACAGCTCACAGTGTACAGATGAGTCAGTTGAAACTAGGTACTAGTTAATTTACTAACGAGATTTAGTAGTGGTTCAGTAGTGACATAGTCCTTCCTATCTTGTGTGGAGTCTGGATTGCTACCGCCATCTTGTCCTTTAACCTATGCAAAGCAGCAGTGTTCGCACTGTTGTGTTCCGGTGCAGGGATAAGACAACCGGTGAAATTACTAGCTTTTAGGCATTTCATCTTAGTCCTCAGAATTGGCAACGCATCTTCTTGAGACTGAAAACGTGTATGGCCCGTATGAATAAACTCGTCTCAACTGAGACGATTGTCACGGATTGAGACGAGTTTATTAATACGGCCCTATGAGTCTCAGATCTTAGGGCTCGTCCAGAAATCATGTGATCATAATTTGGCCTAATTTTGACCCCCTTCCCCCTTGGTGATATTTGGTGATTATAATTACTATTTTACTAAAATTATTATTTGGATAAACATGCTCAGAGCGGATTATTTTGATATAAGAAAATGATTGAGTATTTTCGTTACTTTTTGACTTTCCTGCTGTGTAAAAAAATTACACGTGATGTCTTCTCGGACCCCCCTCGTACTCGTGATCATTTGTGATGTTTTTCTGACCCCCACCGCCCCATAAACGATCACATGATTTCTGGACGAGCCCTTACCTACTTACCATAAGGTGGCCTGCGTGCTCGTGCAAAAAAAAGAATTGCCCTAAATAATATTTTTTCCTACGCATTTTGTACTCCCATCATGAAGATAATCTGACCAATCTCTCTGAAACAAGTATAGATCCTCCCGCCATTTTTTTTAGATCTTCCGTATAGATATCTATGATTATAAGATGGCAATAAATAGTATGCATGTAAAGACTTTATTGTACAAAAGAAAAAATATATATAATGAAGATAAAAAAGTGTACAAATGCGAAAATGTGCCTTTAAGGAATCTCTGCCAGCTAACCCTACGCGTTTTGGCCCATCGCTAACTAGCGTATTTGAAGAATGTGTCCTGTGTAGTTTGAATTTATTTAAATAAATAAAATAAAATGTAAATTTCCATACATTATTAGGTATGTATCTCTATGTTGCACTTACGTAAAATATAAATATTTATTGATCATGATTTACAAATACTTAAAAATATAATACAAAGTAACAATTAAAAATTAAAACTAAAACTATGGCAAATTAAAAATAAATAAATTAATTAATTAAAACTAAAATAAACCTAAATATACCTAAGCTAAAAACTATAAAATTAAAACTAAATAAAAGCTAGAAAAGAAAGGGCCCCGTGGCAAAGTACCACAGATGCTAGCAGCATTTCCTCGTTGTATAGCAATACTTATGCGTTGGCCGAGGAAGCTGCCAGCTCTGTGGTCTCCAGTTGTTTCTATTAGCCTTTTTGAAATGTCCTTAAAAAGGCTAATAGCACTGGGTCCCCACGGACCAAAGGTCTCGACGCCGAAAGGAACAAAATGATATTCTGCGCCGAGACTCTTATATTTATTCTTCTTCATGGTTTCGGCCGCCTCAGCCGCCGCGCCGTAAATGAAACCTGAGGGGCTATTGCCTAACGCACTCGCAACTTCATTTTGAAAATCGAAGGCTTCTTGTCTGCATACACAATGAAAACAATTGTTCCACTTTGAAGCCGATTGCGATTGCGAGTGCGTTAGACAATAGCGACGCTGAGCTGTAAAACCTTTGCTCCTTTCTTAAAAACCCAATTGAAGTAGCTGTTCCAACGTGTTGTTCCTCTTTATCAGTTAATTCGTTAAAAGCAGTTTTTTTTTTTATTTGCGGACTGGCACTGAGACGATCGGATTAAGTAATTAATGTTTTTTCGCACAAATCTAGTAAAGTTTTTATGATGGCAGTTCAAACGACCTATGTGAGAGTGACAAAACACTAAAGTGTACAGTTACATAAAACTGACCATACTTGCTATAGTCCATTCGCTTAGTTAGTGTCGCTACACTCACAACGTACTTGCGGTTATTGTCATAAAATACGAATATAATTCCATGTAAACTACCAAATTCTCTTGCGGGTGTCACGCCGCAAGTGAATTTGGCAGTTTACTTCGAATTATATTCGTATTTTATAACAATAACCGCAATTATGTGTGATTGTAGCGACACTATCTAAGCAAAAATTCAAATTCAAAATTCAAAATATTTATTCAGTAAATTGGTCACATGAGGGCTCTTTTACACGTCGGTAACATGGAATGAATCTACTAGCGCTTCGGACAAGACCATCATTGCGGAGAAGAAGCGCCGCAAGAAACTGCAGCAGAAGGTCATTTTTTCCAATCATAAAATACAATAATACTTAAAACTAACATTACAAGGTAATACAGTAATAAATAATTATTTTAAAACTAACACAAATAAAATAATTACAAACGTAAGCTTAATTACTTAAATTAAAAATAGTGACTAGGAGAACAACATGACGAGGTCTCTACGTCAGGAACGATAATTAAAATAACTAACTGGAAAACAGGTCCTTGCAAGCGTGAACAGACCGGACCCCGCAGACAGCACCCGTTCACGAGTATGACGCGTATCTCAGCCATCGCTTCCCTCAACCATGTGTTCGGGAAGGTGGCGACCCGATCAACCCGAGCATGACATGCTCATGCTGCCGGACAAAATATATCAATAAAAATGTAGTTGTCCGGCAAGAAACATCACAATGTGTTCTCACTTCTGAAGTGACTTGTGCACAAGAACCAATACAATTAAAAAAGTAAAAAATAATAATTAGGTATACTTAAATTTAAAGTGTCTACATTATTGGCTTAAAGAATGCGAATGGACTATACTTCGTGTGTTTTGGCATATTAATTAAGGGGTTTTTTTTTCATGGGACAAAAACATCTGAACAAGGTATGTTACAGAATAAGAGTTAAAATAAATATAAGTCAAGTACAGTCTACTACAGTATCCACATATCACTAATACAGGTTATTTAGTGAGGAATGTGCTAAAGTAAAATTCATTGCAGGATTTATAGCACTTAGTATTCTTATTGTACTAAGAGTATTCATCTATTTAATACCTTTAAACGAGCAATTCTTGTATATATATTATATATATATAATATATATATAATATATATAATCTGAATCTCGGAAACGGCTACAACGATTTCGATGAAATTTGAAATACAGGGTGTCTGGAAAACCTTTTGAGAAATTTTAACAGTTCATAGGGATTTGATTTGGATCATCCCTATATTGGTAACTTTTTTTAAAGTTAATATTTGGCTGATTTATCATCGCCTTTCCTGACGATGCTCACAGTGTGCCTCATCTTAACTAATTTATTCTTAGTATGTGTCACGACGTAATGTAAATAAACAAGTTGTTCCTTATGATGAACAATGTTTCTAATCATGGGGTTTACGGGGGCGAAAAATCGATCTGTGAAATTGTCATCTTCGGGAAATTTCGTTTCGCAAAATTTATTAAATATATATATGTCGGTAAAAAGCTCATTATACTGAGCGAGCAGATCGTGCGGCACTTGGAAGTCACAAGCCATCGATAATGAGCTGTGATCGGAATAGGTACAGTATATTTACCTAACGTTCGCAAAAGGACATAATATAGAGTGGTTACAACCGGGTGAAATATTAATTTATTTTTATTGAATTCCGGATTTCCTATTCCGATCACTGATAATAAGACACAAGTGCTCTGATTCTAATTCAACAAAGCTCACTACACTGATAGTAGCATATTTAAAGTCTCACGTAGTGTAGCGTTAGCGTCGCGCCCAGTAATCAGTGTAGTGCCCGGCGCGAGCGCAAACTAGCCGTTTGCCGCGCGGCCGTAATGGCCGATCGCCTGGGGCCGCGTGTCCGACTCTGTCTTTGTCACTTGGATACATCGGAGCGTCAACAAATTAAACGATGTTAGGAAGAAATTTTGATAGTTAATTGCAATTATTTGAGGTTCGTTGGACAAAATATGCATGTAGTTCATCGCGTATTAGTGTTTTTAAGAATTACTAAATAATATTAACCTATTTGACTTCTTAAATAATGTGTTACGCGACATTATGAAGAATTATAAGGTGCGTATACACTGAAACACGCGCACGTGTGTGTGCCTGTACACGCTCACATTTGCATACATGCACACACTATATTATTTAAATATATATTATGTCTGAAATAATATACAAAATTTTGAGATTTCGTTCTCAGTCTTTAATCTAATGTACAGTAAAGACTTACCCCTTATTCGTAAACGCTCAATAAACCTATTTTAGTTCAAGTATTAACTGTCACTTACTGTTCAGTTCAACTGTCATAATGACAGATAAGGACAGAGTATATGTGAAGCACACTTTAGCTATTGCGCGTTTATAAATTAGAGGGTTAGTGTCCAGCCCAGTAATCAGAGTAGTGCCCGGCGCGAGCGCAAACTAGCCGTTTGCCGCGCGGCCGTAATGGCCGATCGCCTGGGGCTGCGTGTCCGACTCTGTCTTTGTCACTTGGATACATCGTAGCGTCAACAGATAAAGATGGGGAGAAAATGTCACGTGATTTTAATTTCTGTTGGTTTTATGTTGTTTCTTTTTAGCCTTTTAGATTGAATGTAGGTATTTTGTGTGGTTCAGATGTAATTTTCACTAAAAACTCAAGTACGATTCATTTTTTTTCCTAATTAATTTTGACAAAAATATTTCACTATATTTCACTAGGATGACATTTTATCAAACCATAACTTTGTATTGGGTCCATATTGGCTCACCTAATTATTTTTACTCATAACGACTCATAAGTCCTAATTATCGCAACTCCTAACGTATTTATTTCAGCAACTGTTACATTTTCAGGATTTTTATAAATCAAACCTAACCTAACCTAGTCTTATCTACACATTGAATATTTCAGAACTTCTGAAAAGTTTACGGTTTCAGCGGTATAAAAATTTCATTTTCGGAGTTCCGATAATAGGAGTTGCAATTTTAGTTGAACTTTGGCGCTCCCCTTTGTATTAATTATTTTGCACATCTCGAAGAAAACACTCGTATATGAAAACTTCAAACCAATTACTGAAAACCATAAAAGTGTACTTTGTGTGTGTAAGTGTACTTGACAAAAAAAACTTGGGAAGTCGTTACTTTAGTACTTCATATAAAAATCTCAAAATGAGCTATCGTTTTGAAACTTCATATAAACCACCTTAATTACCTTGACGGTTTAAGCGTAATTATTGTAATCCAAAAACTTTTAAAAGGCAAATTATCATGAAAAAATTCATGGTTAGTTTTGCTTTTTCTGCACACGCTACAGCCGGACACGGTCCGTCGCGCCCCGCCGCCCAAACTTATTAATTGCTCCAAAGCGCTTTCCTTGCTGACGCTACATCCCTAGCCTAGTTAGATTATGATATAAACTTAATAGACACATGTTTTGGCTTCTGATTCTCTCTTGACTTTGAAGCGGGTATAATATTATGACGCTCTGTGACTTAAATTATTGACACTACAGGGTGTAACATTAAAATCGGTCAGTATGGGAAAGTCTGAAACTATAAGACATACGCAGATCTGTTAGGAACCATGTCATCGATTTTATTAAAAGGAAAACTGCATTCATACATTTAAAAAAAAACTTGTACTCAGCACGGGAATCGAACCCGGATGTTTTGACAAATAAAACTAACACTATTTATATTTAGATATCGATTGCATATTGATTGGTCTTAAGCAGTAAACAATACATTTTAATTATTTAGAGCGTACTCTCATTTGAAAGGCCGGCAACGCACCTGCTACTCCTCTGGTGCTGCAGGTGTCTATGGGTGACGGTAATCGCTTACCATCAGGCGATCCGTCTGCTCGTTTGCCTCCTATACCATAAAAAAAAAATAGACATCATGTTTCATAGTAGGTAACATTTACTGCTGAAGACCTACACAATCGATATCTGAATAGAAATAGTATTATGTAGTTTTATTTGTCAACGGACGTTTGTCCGGGTTCGATTCCCGAGCTGAGAACAAGTTTTTTTTTAATGTATGAATGCAGTTTTCCTTGTTGCTAAAATCGATGACATGGTTCCTAGGAACAGATCTTCGTATGTCTTATAGTTTCAGACTTTACCGTACTGACCGATTTAAATGTTATATCCTGTATACGTGTTAGAGAATTTTGTCTAACTAGAGAACGCCTGCAACTTTGTACGCTTAGAAATAGTTTCTTACTCCATCTATTTCTTCCAGTTGGAGGAAGATTTAAAAATGGGAGAATCACACTGAAATAGTCCATTATAAAGCGATACGAGCGAACGATAAACATACTACAGAGGGATAAATACTTATATACATACAACACCCAAAACCCAGAAATAAATAATCGCGCTCAAAACAAATATTTGCCTATACCGGGAATAAAACCCTGGACCGCTAACTTCGTAAGCAGGTATCAACTACGCTAATTGCGTTTTTTTTGTATTGAAACAATAAATCCACAGCACAAATTACAAAAAAGGCTTATTGCAGACATATTGAGAATTATTAGTTGTATATAAGGTTATTCAAAGAATATCCCCTCCAAATTTCAAGTTCCTAAGTTGAGCAGTTTAGGCTAGGCGATGTCAGGGCTCGATTTTCTATAAGAAAAAGATTTGTGTAATGAGAGCGATTTGTTCTTGAATCTTATAATGATGATGAATTTTGCAAAATCTTTATCTTGTCTAGGGGACACCGTTGATGTAGGAAAACATATCGAAACTTTTATGTGGTCGTCTCGCACCATCTTATATACACATAAGTATGTGCTTTTTTTTCTCTCCCGTAAGATTCTTAATTGGCATGTTTTCCTGCTGAACTACGCATGTTATTTGATACTATATTTAATTTAATATTTATAGCTTTATATAATGCTAGACTAAGTAGTACCATTGTAATAAGAAATATGTTTAAAAAATGACTGACTGCTGAGTTTCTTGCGGCGTTTCTTCTCGGCAGTGGTCTTCTCCTGGGAAGCGCTGGTAGATTCTTGACGTGTAAAAGTGCCCGTGCGGCCTACTTACTGAATAAATTTCTTTTATCTTTTTTTATCTTTTATATATTTTCGATATATTTAAGTCTGTCAAACAAAGTCGCCGTCTGTCCCTCTGTATGTATTTAGATCTTTCAAACTACGCAACGGATTTAAATGCGGATTTTATCAATATATAGTGTGATTCAAGAATAATGTTTTTATGCATAATCAATTCTGGTTTATGAAGGGGTATAACCGAAAAATCACATAAACCGAAGCGATTTCATCGTCGCTTGTTTCTCTCTTTAATTATGTTTTTGTACAAATACGTTTATCTTTGTCTAGTAGCCATAGTTCAAGCCCTGCGAGTCTCAAATGTGGATAAAGCATCCGTCACTTTCGTACTTATTTACGTGTCAGAAGTCAGAACGTGACGGATGCCTTATCCAAACTTTATCACGTGATAAACTAAATTTATGACCAAGTCAGTTCGTGTTTTATTATCTCCTGATATTTATGTAATGTATTTAAAATTATTTATTAAGGATTACGATCGCTTGGTAACAATCATCCGTTACTCAGATGACCGTATTCGGTCGGCAAGTCATATAATTGTTTTAGACGAACGGACAGACGCGCTAACTGTCGTATTAGAACGTGACTTGAATGATAATTGATGTAAATGTCTTTACCATACGTACAAATAGCCAATGAATTGTTTAAATAGTTCTTAACAATTTCAATTCTTACAGCAACGGAATATTAGTAGTTCACACTGGAATCAATTTAAATTAATATTTAATGGCAATATTTACAACAAAAAAAAAACAGAAAAAATGGTACGCGACAGATTAATTCAAGGGTAAGCTGGAGGAAATAGGCTAAGTTTTCCTTTATACATTCTTTTTCTTGTTCATTGTAATGTATTTGGTTTTTTTTGTACAATAAAGTCATGTTTACATACATAGGGACTTTACCCATAACGTTGTATTCTGATCACTTAGAGCTACCTTTGTATATGTATTCCATCGTTGGACCCACGATTTATTACTTATTTTCTCTACACAAATAGGCAAACCACAAACCACAACAAAAAAAACCAGTAAACTTTGTACTATTGGTAAATCCATTACGAATCACTAAACATACAAGTATATCTTCGTTCTTAAAAATGTATGACAAATAACTTAGCAGAAACTTAGATGATTAAGACAATACACTACACATACGTTTTCCTATACATTTTACATACAGACAATTACAATTTGATACAGTTTAAAAGTCTATGATTGTAATATTTTCACGTGCACAATACTCTTTTATTTTTACAACTATATAATAATATTAGGCCTGCAATTGGACTCTTATTTAATGCAATTAACCTTAAATAAATAAATATATCACTGCTACAAACGCATTGCCTAAATGACTTGATAACCTATAACTTAATAAAAACACCAAATAATTGAGATAAATTCCAAAGTAAATGTCCCGCAAGTTAAACTAATACAAGTCACGTGTCAGAAATGCATCGCTAGCCAGTGCAGTAATTGATTTATTTACACTTGCATCCATTCCGGGGATTTACATCACCCTTGTTGTTATTGAGATGCAATTTATTGCGTCACATCTCTATTTCATACATTTATGTAATAATTTGAAATTACAATAAACAAAATGAGATAGGAATATTTTTAAATGTGTGTTATATATCTCTATTTAAGAAGAACGGCTTTTTGTAAAGAGATATTAGGGCCATTGATTCCTAATTTTTAATATCTGTAAACTTAAATTAATATACGTCAAAATCGATTCTAGCCTTACAAGAATAGAGTTTGACGACTATAAATTTAGGTTCACAGACATTTATAATAGTTAATGTGGTAGAATAAACTAATGTTCAAAACTAAAAGACAAGTAATGTAAATATTTATTCTAATTCAAATTAAATATAGTGAGTGTTGTTGTTTGTTAAATCGTAATGCCTGGATCTCTCCTTCTTCTCCAAGGATATCTACAATGGTTTTTTTTTGCTATTTATAGGAAATTTATAGTGTTTGTTTCTTTGTCTAGGAGTGGAGTACATCGTTTGTGTGTGTGTTTGTATGTACCTATACTACCAGCCCGATGGCACCCTTACCCACCAAACTATGTTACAGTGACGTTATTATTCAAATTGTTTTATAATGTCACTGTGACACCGTTCTATAAATAATACAAAGGCGAAGTTATCCCTAAATAAATGGGATTTCTACCAGCTAACTAGGAAGTAAACCCTGTGTTTGTGTGTGTGTGTGTGCGTGTGTTTTAATACATTTTAATCAGTCACTATTGAAAGTAGTTCACTCAAACCTTTATATGTACATCCATGGCCCAAAATCAAACGATACGCAAACAACCACGAACAACTAACAACAAAATATTCGTTAGGACATGTCCCATTAAAAGTGACGTGAACTAAAAAATTGAACACACACCAAAAAGAGACGTAACATATCTCTTCGGTGCAACAAAACGATTGAGTTTTAAAATAGAAGCTCGTTATGAGGGGGATACACGATGCGTGGAATTTGGACAAGTGAAATTTAGACCTTAATTTACTGTATTTGACTGACTTTTGTCACTTTTTGTAGATAGATGAGGCTATTAAATTGTTATTTTAAAACGTTTTACTCTCGAAGATTCCTGAAAATCAAATACTGCGAGTTACAGTTGCCAGGAAGCGTATTTTACTTTGAAAGCCAACTATAATAGCATTTGCAATATCGAATTTGTATCTTAGTTTAACAGCGGGTTTTGAATGATAGGAAAAATTTAAATGCACTTAAAAATTATGTTATTTTATTCGTTGTATTTTTATACTTTTTTTGTAAGATTCTCATTTCGTTATTAATAGGTAAGTTTCTTCCCCACAATTTAGTAATTAGACACCGTTACAATTAAATCGTTTCAAAATGTCTATTTGGGGATTTTAATCAAAATGCATGGTGCATTTTTTTTTAAACTGTAACCAAGCCGACACCTCACTAAAAAAACTGTTAACAGTGTAAAAACGCTTAATTCTGCATCATTCAGGGTCATACATGAAAGCAAACCAAAAAAATATTGAACTTAATTCAAAAATGCAGTAAAACCTTAAAATCCCGTAATACCGCGATGCGGAGCGCAGAATTTTGTCCACGCAGCAGGGCCCTGTGGTGAACCACAACTGATTTCCGAGTCTCTTTTTACCTTTGGTAATTAAAAATTACAACGCAAACACAAATATTATCAAATAACGTTTGTTCATTTTGAAAATAAAGGTGCCTAGTCAGACAATTAGGGACTCTTTTCTTCTCGGTAGTACAATTTTGCTTAAAAAAATCCCTAAGTAGTTAATTGTACGTCAAACGGGACGTTGAATGCGCCGAACGGTAAAGACGCAACACAAAGTAAACACACTTTTGCATTTAACATATTATTTAGTGCAACCAATCTCACACAAATTGACCTAGTCCCATACTAGCTAGGCTTGTACTATGGGTACTAGACAACGATATAAATACTTGTATAGAGAAACAAATACTTAAATACATAGAAAACATCCAAGACTTACAAACAAATATTCGCGCTCATCACACAAATATCTGCGCTTACCGGGATTTGGACCCAGGACCGCTAGCTTCGTAGGCAGGGTCACTGCCAACTAGGCTGGCGCGTGTGTTTATGCGATAATAGTAGCTTATGTGACTGTACATAATGAAGGGCATTAAACACGAGTGTTTAATGCCCTTCATTACTCTCGCCTTCGGCTCGTTTCATAATAACATCACACAAGTGTTTAATGCCTAATTATGTACAGTTACATACACTACATTATCTACCCACATATCATAAGACTCCATGATGCATTCAGGAGCCGCATATTAAATTTTAACCGGTATGCGGTAATGGTGGTAATGAAAATATTGAAAAGTTTTCTGGCAGCTGTCATAGTTTTTTTTTTAATTGAGAGACAAACTAGAGTCGGCTCCAACTTTCATATCGTTCGATATCTTACTTACGTGCGACATTTCTCAAATTTGTATGCATATTGACAATTTATTTCGAACTAAACGTTGATTATTATGCTGGTCATAATTTGCTGTTTCTGAACGCATCATAGAGGGTTTATGATATCAGTGTAGATAAAGTATATAAGTGATCAGCTACTTTAGACGCTGAATGTAGCTACGTAGGTGTATATATAAAGTCTCCTTTGGATATGCAAAAAATCGGCACATGTCGGGATACTAGGGACGTAGCTCGTATTATGATCTCTCTCTAATGCCCGAACGATGTTCGTGCGAGCTCGGTCATTATTAATTACTAGCCGTAACGCATTCCCGTATCTTACGAGCTCCCGCGATACTTGCGATGGCGTAGCGTCCGCAAAACGTGCCTAGACAAGATGCATATCGTTAACGATAGCGAATTTCGAAAACTGACCAAATAATTGCCATACACCGAGCTATCGCGTCAACCGCTAATATCATCATCCATACTGTCAGTTCCTGAAATTTAATATCGATATGTATGCTTAGGGCTTCAGTTGCATCTTTAGCAAATATTGTACGGTGCGCTTTCATATCATCGAATAAACTCCAAGTGAAAACGTAGGTCAAAGCGCAAAGAGAAGTGTGCTTTTCTTAGACTCTATGGGTGCGGCTCCACTGAGGCGGAGACGAGCGAAGCGGAGTGTGCCTATATTAACCAATAGAATATAAACTAACGTGCGCAAAGCGCACTCCACGTGACCGCATGCGCCTTCTATTGGTTAATATTGGCACAGCTCCGCTCCGCTCCTCCCGTCTCCGCCTCAGTGGAGCCGCACCCTATAGATAGATCGAAGAATTGTCAATGATCCTAATTTAATGGTAAGGCTGGATCCTTTACAGCTGCAAATATACTAGGTTTCTTTGGGTGCTCTATAATGTCATTTCCGGGCACTCTGAGGAATTGTTCAGTTTAGTGTTATTTTATCATCGCGCATCAAACCGTTCGCCATCGTAGTAGAAATAGCTTAATTAGTGACCACGACCATACGTTATTTTACCTTGACGATGACAAATTTCCTTTTTTTAATTTATGGTGTATTCGTAGTGAGTGAGTGGAGTATTTAAACACTAAATAAAAAGTCGAACATTGTTCAATCGGCCACCATTCCTCCCTGACGGTTTCCAAATCTCGGCGAAGATCACAAATGATTACTGATTTGTTTATAAGTTCTAAATATTGGAAACCGCCTAAATTACTTATAATCTTTTCATCGAATTTATCATTTCACTGAACTTTATTTCACCTAAAGCAATCTTTGCGCGGAAAGTGCATGCCAATGAAGTAGTAAATTCTACAAACTGATAATATTCTATCATTTAAGTATCCGAGTAACTAGAGTAAACTTTGAAATACCTCCAATGATAGTAAAGTAAAATTTAAAGCCAGTTTTTAACCTATAAAATCAGCAACAACTTCATAAGGAAACTCAATTGATTCTGCTGCCCCTCCCGAAGCAATAACCCTTCCAATCTCGATCAGGCCAGACTTAGGGTCGGCCCATACATTATTAGTTGCCTACAACTCAATACTAAGCGATTTAAGATCAGTCGACGTATTAAGAGGTATTTGATTAACTTTGGATGGATTTCGGTTAAAGAGCTCCTTGGGTTTAATGATGCATCTGAATTTAAGTTTATAATATTGCTTATATATGTATATATATTATAGTTTATATATAAGTATTTTGGAATAAATCACTCTTTAGCTTAAATTAACCAGTAAAAAAATATTTATTTTTAGTTGCTAGTTGACCTATAAAATCTATGTTATTAGTAAATTATAACTTAAAACTAACTTAAATACTTAAAATATTCTCAGATAACTAAGTTGTATTATTAAAAATAACGTAATTAAACCGTTTCAGATCTGATATATTTAGATTGGCACAAACGATATTCATAAAAACTAAACTCTTGTAACCATCCACCAAAATACAAACTTTCTATTAAATAATAGTAGTTTACGTGACGGTTGCGTAATGCCAATTACGCAGTGTCGCGTACAATACTTTATCTACACACATATTATAAGTACTCTAAGATGGGTTCAGAAGTCGAAAGGCAAATGACCAGCATTACGTATGGTAGTAGGTGACAGCGATGATAGCTGTAACGTAATTTAATTACGTTATCGAATATTGTAAGGTAATGGGATCCAAATTTGGAACATCTTCCAAAATTAACAGCTGTCATCGCTGTCACCTAAAACCACAGCTAATGCTGGTCATTGCCTATGGGTTTTGAACGCATAATAGTGGACTTATGATATGTCTGTAAATAAACGCCTTTAAATGGATTCGCTTGTTCGAAATTTGTGCAACGACAGACATCGGCTACACACATTCAGACTGTTACTCACACAAACAAATGTTTCAAAAAATATAACTTTTAATTTTTGACCTAGGTCTAAAATTATCCTTAGACGACAGCCCACATTATGTACTGAAACTTGGGTATCTTGAGTAATACACTACGCAAAATTAGTCATCAACTTTTTCATTTTAATTAAATAAATACCAGGGGACAAACTCACACAAATTGGCCTATTCCCAAACTAAGCTCTAGGCTTGTACTATGAGTAGGCAATGATAAACATAATTCTAAAATGAAATACATAGGAAACATCCAAGAATCATAAAAAAATACTATAGCTCATCACACAAATATCTGCCCCTACTGGGGTTTGAACACGGGACCGCTAGCTTCGTAAGCAGGGTCACTACCAAATAGGCTAACGAGTCAACAAATCAAGTGCCGTGTTTTGGATCGAAACATTTACCCATTGCATAGCGACATTCCAAATTCTAACGCTACTGTAGTTTAGTCTATTAATACTGACTTATAGCTTCTGACACATCAGTATTCAATCGGATTGGCCAATACCCCGGCCAATGTAATCAGACCCCTAATGCCCTATTACAACGCCCGAGGCGGGAATTAAACGCCAGAAATGAGAGCTTGATTAAAACTGGACGACCGGACCCGATATTCAATTTGCAGTATTGTTATTGATGCGGTGTTTTGAACAATTTGGCAGAATGTTCTGGAAGGATCGGGAAAAATTCAATATTTTACGTTAATGAGGTTTCTCGTTACAGAAGTATTTTAGAAATTTCATATTTGTTTTATGCCATTTTATCTTACACAGTATAGTCATATCATTAACTAATTCAGTTTTAAATTATGCTGGTCGATATTCGAGAAGTGGGTGCTCGAAAGTAGAAAATAAATCGCAGGATAAGTAAAGTAAAATATAAATTTACCGTTTATAGTTCTGAAAATGATCATTTTAAAATGAAATTTTCGAGTGCTCCGTTTTCAAAACTCGATTACAAAAATTGCTAGAAAAATGTTAACCCTCATATATTTCATCGCTTGGCTATCCAATTTCTGACAACATTGACCTTTGGATAAAATTTGGTGCCCATGCCTAAACCGCATGCATCACATTATACCAAGATATTAATAATTAAATACGTTTATTGACCGAGAAATCTTAACAGTTTTTTGTGACTTTTCCTCATGTTCTCAATCTACATTTTCCAAAGCCTGACTTATTAACATACGCATGTAGAATAATGACTAATGTCATTGCGGTGAAGTGATTGACAATCCTTTCGTGGTCACACCTGACTCATTGTAATGGAGATTTTAAGTAAACAATGCTGGGTAAAAGTGGTTTTACTGGGTTTCCCCTATTACTCATATTTTGACCGCAAAAGATCGGTTTCAGTTGGATTGAATACGGCATTAATTAATCGTATAAACTAGCTGGTTAAGACGCTTTTTTCAAGCAAATGGGTTATGCTCTCGCAGAAACAAGTAAGTTTTTAAAGGAAGGCTAGTACATACATACTTATTTGTAGCTCTAATTATGATCCGAGTTTTTGAATGTTGGTATATAAATTGGTATATCGTTATTCCTTCTGTAATGATTCATTTTCAGAATAAGTTAACTATTAGTTCTCTTTGAATACTTATCTCTGCCTCAATTCATTTACGTGAATGACCAATTGTGCCTGTTGGTAATATAATGACGCCATTTTAAGGTTATCTATACTTATAGAACCGTTCCTTTTTGACTAACTGACGTCATACAGATGTCTGAATTGTACTCTGCAGTTCAACTTGAACAATAATAAAACTCGCCAACGTCTACTTCCTTAGCATTAATCTCAATACAGCCATATATCTTAAAACTTCAACAATTCCGTAAAAGTCAGGCTATAAAGCGCATACGCACGTGAGGTGTAAGATGCACGCTCATGCATATTGTATGATGGAGAAATAACCCTTATCAGGGTTGGTGTACACTGGATAACCGAACTGGACACCGGGATTCCCGGTAATGTTAGTAACTTTTAAATGTTTTCATTATCATAGTAAATATTTGAGTTTCAAAATTATTTATGTAATTGTCAGCAGTTTTAACATTTGTTATGGATTTTGGCAGTTGACACAAAGAAGTTCTTGGAACTTGTTGATATTTGTGTATTTTACATGAGACAATAAGAAATTTTATACAAATTTGGTCGCTTTTAAATGCAAACTACGCTACTAAGTAATACTACTACGCTACTACGCTACTACACATAGAAATACTTGTTTTTTTAAACTTGTTTGTGCAATAATATTGTAAAAATGTAATTTAAAAAAAATCGCGTCATGTGGATTATCAATAATGCAAATAACAGAACTTATAATGACGTAGATTTATACTTACTATAATTCGTCTACATCACCAGATTAAAGTAAGAGATTTTGTGAAATATGTGTTTTAACAGCAATTCCCCGTAACATTTAACCTTCTGTCATTTACATGTCAAAGTTAATTAAAAATGTAATAGAATATTTGTGTAACGAATCTTTTTTTTTTGATAAATAAAACTGAGTCCCCCAGCGCACTTGGCACTGTCGTCGTGTCATAGTAAAGGCATATCTGCCGAACCGGATCATACCAGTGTAAACCCACCTTTACGATGCGACGCACAATAGAAACGCATCCGGTCATATTTCGACCGGCATTAGGAGTTATTGCCGCATTTTTATTCATGGGACAATTTTGAAAATCCTTGGACTTAGCTTTTAAGGGGTTAGGATGTCCACCCTTCCGGGGTCGATGGCCGGAGACGGCATGTGATATGAGGCATGAGGCATGCAAAATAATGGGTGCATCGTAAAATAACCTCGTTTTGTATTGTAATAATATCTGTCATCTATCAAATATAAAAGAAAAATGTTTTTATGATTCTAATTCTCAAAAAATCGTAATTTAAAAGATTTTTTTTTTAAGAGTACGTGAACTAGATTACTTAGTGTAGTTGGCTTATGGCCGAACCCTATATTCAAACTGCGGACAGATAGACTTACTTCTCTGACGGTATAGGGTAGTATCGCTGACACTGGAATTAAGTGACGCTGGAATTAAGTTATTAAGAAATAATATAAGACCCGGTTTTGTAAAGACCCGCTGGTAACATGTCAGCCCAAATGGCATTATTTGACACTTGATCAAAACTTGACCTAGCGGTTCTTTATAGAACCTACATTCAATACTCGTAGTAGCTCTTTACTCCGAACTCACTGACTACTCATAAGCCTCTGTCTGTGACTTTTGTAGTCTTTCAAATTAGAAACTGCGATAAATGTTTTATTTGGATCTTTAATAAATAAAAAAAAAACAAAAAAACCCACACAGAGGAGTTGTATTGAAGTTGTTAAAAAATTAATCACTTTTTATAAATTATGTGTGTTTTTACTTTTTCTAATAATAAGATTACAGGAAGATAAGTAAATAAAAATAAAATAATTAATTTTAAAGAACCACCAAGACACGAGATCCCATGTCTGGTTCTATTGCAATTTTCTAGAGAATGAGCTTAAGGATCGATACGAGTATCCGAATAGATCATAAACAATTTTGAATTTGGAAAGATTTAGATCGAAATGTAAGAGTGGCCAGGAACGTAAACAAAGGAGGTTGTAACAACCTCTTTACATTTCGGATTAAAATTTGACACATTTTGTATGGGCAAATGTCAAATTTTAACCCAAAGTAAGCCTTATCTATCGGCGGTTTGAATATAGGGTTCGGCTGTTAGTGGGTATTGATCCTGCCTACGAAGCTAGCGGTCCCGGGTTCGACGCTTGGTAATTAAATGTCAAAAATTACATAACCGCATGTATTTTAAAAAATCTTGAATGCGTTCCATGTTCTCAAGTAGATATGCATTTAGCTTTGTATGTATGTTTAACGTCTTGTACCCGTAATAAAGTCGAGTTCATAAATATGTGTACACTTTAGTACCTTGCCACTTTAATTATGACAATTCATATATGGCAGTTAAAACATGACATTAAACAACAAGGTACTAAAGTTTACACATATTTATGAACCCAACTGTACAAGCCTAGAACAAGTTTGCGACAAAATCAAATTGTGTGACATTGTCTCCGGATATTTATTTGTTTAAATAACTGAACAAAACGTATCACATATTTGTCAATCAATGAGATCACTTGTTAAACAAACTAACTTTCCGTTACTCGTGTTGAATCATCGGTCAAGCGGTTAGTTTAAAATCTAAACACGCGTGAATTTGCACCAGGGACTCGCACGTGAGTCATTGAGGATAATAGATTTGTATGTGGAATAAAAAGTTTTTTTTTTTTTCAAATTTACTAGAAAACGTCAAAAGAACAATCTTAAAAACTTGTATTAAAAAGTATTTTCTTGTATTTTTGTTTCCATGTCCTTCTTAGCACGTCACAAAATGTTGACTAGCTCAGCTAAAATGCGACATAACATCTTCTTCCTGTCCAAGCACTTTTAAGCAATTTCCGTTTCCTGCCCAATATCCTCTATGAAGGACATTTTTGTATAAATAATTTGAATTTCCGGGCAAAACGTTCTAACTCTATTTACTAAAGAATACTGGGCAGTACGAGAATTTAGCCACAGCGCATATAGAAGCAAAGTCAGCAATAGCTGTCATATAGAAGCAAAGTTAGTAACATGCAATATGGTTGAAAATCGTATAGAACATATTTTTTATTAAGCGATTATTTTAACTACCAACCTGCATTCAAAGTTGCTACATTAAAAAAAACCGTGTGCGTCTCGGGACGCCCGACAAAAGTGATAACTAATCTAAATGTCTGGGTTAGAGTGAGAGAGGAGGAGCCTGCCTGCCGCTGCCGTATGCGTGAGAGACGGGGAAGCCAGACAGACTGGCGCCGTAACGCGTTACGTAATGAAGCGGTTCGCCTTCCCAATAATAAGAAGTTATCACTTCAAAAAGTTCAAAATAGCGGCCACTTTTTTAAATCTGATTAAGGGTCCGCATTTGTAGTCCCAACGGGCCCTCAGATATCGATTTTCAAAACAATCGAACCAGTAACAAAAAAGTTCAAAATGGCGGCCACTTTTTTTAAATTTGATTACTGGTTTGCATTTGTTGTCCCGACGGATCCTCAGATATCGATTTTCAAGATGATCGAAGTAGTATCAAAAAAGTTCAAAATGGCGGCCACTTTTTTAAAATCTGATAACGGGTTCGCATAATACCGCTCTGCCGTATGCGTGAGAGAAAGGGAAGCCAGACAGGCTGTCTAGTAACGCGCCTTAAGTAACGAAATGGTTTACCCTCCGTAAAGAAAAATTGGATGTTGCTGACTTTGCTTCTATATGACTCAATTAACACTTCATCATCATCATTAGCCCATACTTATCCTAAACTGGACATTGGCCTCTTCAATTGTACAGTCAAGGACTTTAATTGTTATGCCACTATGGAACCCTGTCATAATGACAGCGTCAAACCACATGACAGAAATTACGCTTAAATGAATGATTAACGTTATGCGACAGGGTTCCATAGCGGCATAACAATTAAAGTACTTGACTGTACGTGCATAATCTGCGGCCATTCTCATCCAGCTCTTGCCAACTTATCTTGCAAATATCATCACTTAACTTAACATTTACTTAACGGAAAATTAATTGAACATGACCATTGCGGTGCTAAAGTTCTTCAGTGGCGACCACAATCTGAAAAGCGTAATAGTCACTTAAATACCGACTTAAATTTTAAAACACCTTCAAGCCGCAAACTTACTGAAAGTGGAACTCGGTGAGGTACGGCGCGTTCCCATATTACTAAAAAGCATTATAAAATCGTGGCGAAGACGGTTTCGCCGCCTTCGTCATACAACCATGGAACAAAGTATTTTTTTATGCCTATAACACAAAAATACCTTAACCTCCAGCAAACCTGAAACTTTACTTACGAAGGCGATACTCAGCTAATAGAGTCGTAGAAAGTTCTCCAGTGCAGAGCTAATCAAACATTTATACCGTTCACTGACCCAAAACATGTCGGACTGGAGTCACCCGCTTGACCAAATAGCTTCTGCCAATGATAGATGTCGGCCCCGTGAGGGATGAGCCCAATTAGACCAGCTCAGCCATAATTGTGGAGATCGATGGGTCTTGGCTTCATGTCTGTTGGCTGTTGGGAACGGAGTTTTTCAGGAGTGATGAAGCACGTTATTATCAATCGAGAAAGTTTCAAAACTTGTTAATAATTAAATTGAAAATTTAACAACTGGAACTAGTAGGACAAGGGCCGGATCTTAAGTACCCGAAACCGACGTGCATGCATGACTCGATGTATGAATGTGGAAGAAGCGAAAGAGTTTGTCAGGATCGTAGCAGGTGGAAAGAAGTGGTCTCTGCCTACCCCTCTGGGAAACAGGCGTGATTTAATGTATGTATGTATGTACGGAAATAGTAGAATTAGCTCCCTTCATATACCTACATTAGCTTGTTTCCAGAGAGATACAACTTGAGTACTTATGCCTTTAAACAAGAGTGAGCAGGCTCTATTGAAGTGAATCAATGGTCAGGCTTTTGAAAAAGAGAAACTCAAATAAAAGAATGAATTTAATTCCAAAATTGTGGACTTGTTTATTTTCGTTAGTCCTAAAGCTGTCTTCATTTCAAATGTTTGCGTTTTCAATATTACAAAAAATATGCACAATGATTCTAAATTTCGAAAACCTGCATAATACTAGTTATTATAGTTATATACATGTGAGATCTTCATTCGGCAGTAATCCCCAAAAACCAAGGTTTCTCTATGAATAAGTACAAACAAGTTCACGGCAAAATCACGAAATTACAGAAATGGACGGCATTATTTTCTTTTTACGTAAAGTAGCTTACTCAAACACATAAAATCGATCGAGATACAAAGCAAATCTATCTTAAACTAACTCTAAGAATGCGTCATAAACCTCGCACTTCAGAAACGCGCAGTAAATTCAATCATACGTTAGAACGACCTCGCCCGCGCCGATACTCGTTTAGCCGAGATTTACGCAACAGATAGATCTTACTAGAACCCTTTCCAACGTTTTATGCCCCTAATTCTAACAACCCAAAAGAAAAACGGCGCATCTAACACTACTCAACAAGACGCGTAAGACTTTTTCGCATTACCTTCCAATCGTAAACCGATCGCGATTTCTACAAACTTACACCTTTATTTAAAATAATGTACAAACTATCTTATGCGACAGTAACAAAGGTCTATTTGCAATGACAATTGGTTGTCGAGCTGCAGTTACTTTTGATAGTTTTTCCCTAATAACGTACGAAAGTTTGAAATTCGAACGATCGCCATTTGTTTTTGGGAAGGCGACTTGCTCAGTTGTTTTATGCCAATAGAGTTATGGTACTATTTGAAAGGAATTTTAGTTGTTACACAAAAATAGTACATTATTGCCTAGGCATGGAAGTAGGCAATTGCGGGCCGAGTATTGGATTAAACGGACGAGCTTGCGAGGCTGTTCCCGCCGAGGCAAATATAGTGCTTTTCTCAAAAATCGCAAGTTTTTTTTTGTGTTGGAGTCAAATCTTTATCGCTTGAACTCATTTTTTGAATTGCATACAAACAGAAACTTCATGTGAAAAAAACCATCACTCCTTCCCGCTTATGTTTATGACAAGGAGAAACGCAATTTTTGTTTTAAAAAAAACATAAGCTATTCCAGGCACAAATAAAAAAGTTATGTTTCGAGTAAAATTTGGATGTATAAGACTTGTGCCGTCATATTATTACTTTTTCACTTTTTAAAAAGTTACAAGATAGATAGTAATGGAATTTGTATGCAACATTGCGGGCTTGTGTAGCGAGCACGCAACGTTTTTTTCTTTTTATTTGAGAACTGTCAGTAAACTATGTACTTCGCGGCTCAATATGTAGATAGGAATGTCAACATTTCCGGACATTTTTGAGAAAAGGACATTTTGTGTTTTTTTTTTCCTTATTGAGGAATATAAACAGCTTACATTATACATTAATATTAAAACACATGTGAGTAATAATCCAACAAAATTTTCACTAATGTATGTTACAATGTGTGATTTTGTAACGTAATAGCAAAATATTTTTAAATTATAATAGGATTTTATCTTTATAGTAATGAACACTAATTAAGAAGGGCTTTGTTTACAGAGAAAAAAAACGAAAAACACGTTTATAGATAATTCAATCACTTAAGATACAAGAGAATTGTATCCATGATTTAAATACATAATAATAATATTGTGTCATGATAGACAATTTAAAATTTTGACGTATCCCAATTTAATTTTCATATTCCAAACGCCGATAATGGATGCGGATATCAGTTTTATCGATAGCGACAGGATATATCCGTTAAAACGGTTGCCCTAATTTTAAAAAAAAGCTACTCCGCTTACTTTCTGAGAGGCTTCTGCATTTGACGCGATGCTGAAAAGGTTTGACGTTATTTTGTGAAAAAATCAAACACCATTTATTTCGTCACACAGAATTAATAAAATTTATAAACAGACTAGTTTTAAAAGTTAATTTTAGTTCTTTCTATTTTTCCCTCCCCTCGTGTGGTTGCCGAGTTAGAATAGTGCCACTCCATGTCTTCCCGTGGATGTCGTAAGAGACGACTAAGGGAATAAAGGCTTGTAGTACTGTTAGGCGATGGGCTTGCAACCTGTCACTAATACGCTGCTAAACATCTTAGCCTAATTGTGCAAATTGTGGTTATAGAATTATCAACAAGTTTTTAGACATGTTTGTAATTCTGTAGCTCTGCCTACCCCACTCTGGGAACGAAGGCGTGAGATTATGTATGTATGTATGTATTTTTCTTTCATAAATGTAGCATCATTTACAAAATAAAATAAATAAATAATTATTTATTTTCGTGGGACGATTTCACACACATAGATCAAGTCCCAAACTAAGCTCTAGGCTTGTATTAAATTAATACTTATATACATAGAGAAAAAAAACCAGCCAGATGGACCGACGACCTGAAAAAAGTGGCTGGTGGTGACTGGATGGCGAAAACGGGAGATCGGGCCTTGTGGCGAACCCTGGGGGAGGCTCACGTCCAGCAGTGGACTGCAATAGGCTGAAATGATGATGATGATACATTGAGAACACCCAAGGCGCAGCAAAAATACCGATAAAGAACCGGGACCGCCAAACATGGCTTAACTTATTACATATCATAGTTATAATAATAAATAAATAAGAAATATAGGGGGTGCAATGTCACACCAATTGACCTAGTCCTAAACTAAGCTCTAGGTTTTTACTATGGGTACTAGACAATGATATAAATACTTATATAGAGAAATATATACTTAAATACATAGAAAACATCCATGACTCAGGAGCAAATATTCGCGCTCATCACACAAATTTCTGCCCTTACCGGGATTTGAACCCAGGACCGCTAGCTTCGTGGGCAGGGTCACTACCAACTTGGCAAGCACGTCGTCATATAAAATAAATTATAGTATATTTGTATAACTTCTCAAAAAAACCAGCAGTGCATGTTACACATTCTAACCTAATTCCATACTTCCTTGGGTTACCGAGACAACTTAACCCCAAGAACAATAACGGTATAACCGAAAGTTTGTGAATAACACGACTCCACAAATAAGCCGAGACGGGATTAAGGCTTAAATAAATATTTATGCAGCCCTGAAACAGATTAAAATATCACCGCTTGCGTGGAGAAAGCGAGTAAGTTACACTTAGGAGGTTTTGTATTGAGCATAGTTACAAAAAAAAAGATAAGATACTTGTAATGCATTGGTTATTTAACCCCAGCACAGTACTGTAGTAACTTTAATTAAAAAACCGTAGCTTTTTAATGGCGGCAAAAAAATATTCTTAACCACGGCATTTTTTAATTATAAACCTCTAGTATAGCATCAAAATATACAGCAAGTTGTCATGTTTGAACCATGTCACTTTAACGTCAGTTTTAAATCATTATCCGAAATAGTCAATCGAGTAAATAACTATGACAAGGTTAATATCACTTTAGTATTCAGTTCGAGAGTGAAATGGTATAGTGTTGTTTATAACGCTGATAGTATATCTAGAGTTATTTTGTTACGCTGAAAAATATATTTTGAATACGGTTTATTAACAATCCTCCACTGTATTGTTTTAAACTTAATAACAAAAAGCTTCCCGTTTTAAATTTGACCTATTTTATTTCCAATAAATATCCATTTTAAATGCAGATACTGGAAAATGGTTTAAAAGTATCTCGTGTTCAAATTTTGCTATTTTTAACTTGCAACCTTTTGCCAACCAGCCTACTAAAAAAATGCTAGCTAGAGACAAAACTCAAGACAAATTACTCCTACATCTGTCTTTTTTAAATCGCGTTTAGATAAAAAAAGATTACTTTCTTGTGACAATATTATAATTTAAATACAATGTTGTTTTAGTAAATGACTGTGTGATAAAGACATACATGTTGGGTTTTAACTACGATAACTTACTGTTATAATTCAAATATCATGACAAAAACTAATGTACACTTTATGTAACGATTGTGTTTTGGTTTTAGTTCCTTTTTTTATCTCCAATGCCAACGAAAGTGTTCTTTTTAATGGCTTTTTGACAGAACAACGTACCTAGTTTATTTCGTTTACCTACCGTACTTAATAAAATGGAGTACCTAATAGTACATATTATAGAGTATAGCTACATTTTATATAATAGACAAAAGTTTGTACACAACGCAAACCCGGCCATACCAAGACCTACATTTCTCTACAAAGTAATGTATCCTTTTTGAGACAACCGCTGTAACTCATTGGTTGTATAACGCACACAATCACCCTTTTACAGGACCTATGAAATCGTAATCACGCCTTAAAAGCTGTAAAAAGGTTCCACAGTACACTAACGGTAATAAATCGGGAACAAAAGGAATACAGCCTATAAATCGAACCGCGATGCAATGTACGTCTATTAGCCGGCCACTTGAAAGGCGGTAAATCTCTGGCTACCCCCAAAACACTACGTTTTACAGCTTTTGCCCGTAGGCGCGGCAGTTGGTAAAGGGCAGATGCGTCAGTCGTGACGGTTAAGTCAGTCGTAACTTAGTGATAATCAGATCTTAGTTTTAAATTTTACTAGATTTAAATTATTTTCAGATTTGAGAAATAAGTAGACGCTATAACACAATGATATTTTATATTAAGATACGTTATGCTCATACTAAACGCATTCAAAACCCGTGACCAATTACTGACAGAGACAAAGACTACAATCCATAGCGAACGCTATTGTTAGAAAGAGATAAATAAATAAAAAGTAAGGCAATTTGCCTTCCTTTTTGAGGAACGTTTTTGCGCGCAGATGACGTATCTTTATATAAAATATCATTGCTATAACATAGGTTTTAGAAACTGTCTAAGAAGACAGGTTAGTTTAAAATATAATTATTATTAATAATGTTATAATAATTTTATTACATGGGTGAAGGCAAACCGCACAAAGGCCATCTGATGCAAAGTAAGCTCTGAAGCCGATGGATATTTGCAGTCTCAGGACTTCAAATAACGTGATAGTTACAAGTGTTATTAGTTATAACACGTTAAAAGTAACGTTAAGTTATTTAACTTACTATAAGCCAATATAGATAGCTTTGGAAAATATAAGTCCACTAAAGAATTAATAGGAGATTTGTGGCCCTAGATATAATGTTTAACGCTAACGTAAACGGTTGTCGAAAACTGTCGAAAATTGTATGAAATTGATATAAGCACCTGAAGAGATAGTCCGGCAGCTTACGTCAATCCTATAGGTATATTTTCGATGGCGATATCGTTCTCGCAATGCATTTTGTCTAGGGACAATAAATCCTTTGTTTTTGGCATGACACGTCAAATAAATTTGTTAACAGCGTCATTATTCCAGTTTGGTTGAGCCAATCTTGCTTCGGTATCGAATTAACACCGTTGACGTTATGATAGTTTTTACTGTCAACCTAAAGTCACCAATTAATTATAAATACGTTATCGAAGCAAGATGGGTTAATACAAGTACAATTTTAAAATGAGGCTTTTTTTTTTTTTTTCTTTTTTTTTGGAGCTTGGTCGGTACACGATCATGCCGCTCCATACGTTTTCTTAAAATTAAGCAATATTGTTACTTGATTGCACACACATTTTATATAACGTTAACAGTAATTTTGTTTGATTTGACTGTGGGTCGGACAACAAAGAATTACAGTAACCCACATTGTTTTGTGTTAAACCATAGCGCTGCCCTCGAATACACTCCATCAAAACATGGTACGCATCCTCTACAACTCCACAATCGCTGCAAAATGGAGTGTCAGTTTTTCCCATCAATGAGGCTTTATTTTGCTGTCGGATTGACAGTAACCCTCTATAATTATGTTTTTTTTTTGTATTAAACAGTTTTTATATAGGTATTATCCTTTAGTGATGTGGCTGTCCGATCAACTCGGTTGAGTAGATGCAAAAGTCGATTCTCGAACGATCGATATTTTCTTTGCACCGCGTTTGATAAATTTTTAAAACCTGCGGAACTGCCCCCCAGGGTACACTGACCGGAACTTCCTATTTTAGAAAGAGACCGCAAGTAAACGTGAAATATAAATTTATTCGTTATTTCATGAATTAGGTTGTAAATTATTTAAAGAGTAAAGGTGAATGTGATTACATTAACGCGGATTACAGTTTGACAATGCTGTTAGCCTAGTTTAGGTATTGACACTGCCTACGAAAATAACGGGCCTGGGTTTGATTCTCGGTGGCGAATGATTAGTAACGCAAATATTTTAGTGATGGGCGCGAGAGCCTATAGCTATGTCAATTGAAATTGCCAAAGATGTAAACAAATTAGTACTGTTTGACACATAATGTCAAATATTCATCAAGCGTGTTTTTATTTAAAATAACATATAATTATTAGTTATTTAATCTTAAACTTAATGTAAAAGTAAAGATCAGGTGTATAAATCATTGCTAAGACTTCATTTGATCTTTAAAAGCACGTGATTATCGAGTAGGTAATAATGGTAAATTGGTTCGTTTGGTTGTGTCATCTTTGCCAGTTTCAATTGGCACAGACTATAGTAACAAATGTTTCTAAGTCTTGAATGTTTTCTTTGACTGTATTAATTAGTGTTTTAGTGATTATATTTTTTTATTCAGGCGGAAATGGCTTTAGGATAACTAAAATATCGGAGAATCGATACATTAGGACGATTAGTTTGTGGGATTGAGGGATTCCAAACCGGAGCTGATGTAGAACCGATGCAGAGGATAGCCATCAGTTTTATGAGTTTTACTCAATTTATTTTCATACGTTTATGTGAGTTATATGTAACTTCGGTACATTATTTTCAATTTAATTATACGTCAAACGTCTTTGCCAGAGTTTTGTAAACCAGCTCATAATAACAACAAACACTCGAACTTTCACATTTGTCAGTACTTCCCCGTTGTGTGAATGACCTAGTGCTAGCCTGGCAGGAATTATTGCAGCATCTGACAGGTTCGATGCCTTGGCCCTAGGCAGGGTACGTGGGGATTTATGCGTTTGAGTTGTAGCAAGTTTGTGTACTGTAGGAAGGAACGAGGAAAGGGTGGAGAGGGCAATATTTGCTTGGTGCTTTTTATTTTGTCGGTGGAAAGGCAAAATCACTGAAGTGTCATTTTGTGATATTTACAGCATAATGTTAAAACGTTTTTTAATTGGATCTTGATAAAGACTTGGGTCTATTTAGTAAAAACCAAGTACCCTCAATTTTTTCAAATTCGAATTGAGTCAGCGCAAGCACAACTCACACTTGACCATTTTTTAGTATTTATAGATTTTCTTCAGGGTTCGTACTATAATCATAGCAAATTTGACGCTGGTATACAACAAAAACAAAAATCTAATAGAAAAAGGTTTCATGTATTTCACTTTTTTTTTTTTTTGTTAGTCTGCCGTAATAACATATACTCTGAAAAAAAAACTTGCTATCTATACGGTTCGAAAGATATAGCTGTTTAAAGATAGAAAGGACGGGCGTACGGACAGACGGAGGCATATAAATAGGGTCCCGTTGCGCTTCCTTCGACCACGGAACCTTTAGGGTGAGAACTGAGAAAAAGTCTGACTACCATTTTTTTTTGTACCAACTTATTTAAAAATAGGGATTAATTTTGCTGGGGAACACCTTCCAAATTACTTTTTTCCGAATATTCATTTGTCCGAATTTTCATATTTCCGAAAGCTATGTTACGCTGGAGCCTATTTTAGATTAAATGCATAATTTAACTGTCATACGTAGGTTAGGTTAGGTTTGATTTATAAGCTATAACAAAAAGTTAAGTATTCTATAAAAAAATTGCGTTCGGAATTATGAAAATTCGGAATTTCGGTCAATTCGAAATTATGTAGTGTACCCATTTGGCTAAGATTAAAATTAATGTTATTTTTAAAGTCTGAACATACATTAACCATAATAATTCTGATAGATTATGGAAAAGGACGAGTATGCAATTGGGCAATAAATCCTACCAATTAATTTTTATTTGTCACGTTGATAAATAAACCTAAAGGGTTATTCGTAGATCCTAGTTCTTCTTCCCAGGTCCGTTCGTAGTCCGTCAGATAGCGGGTTCACGCGCGGCGCAGGCGCGACCGGCCTCGTCTGACTTGCCTATTGTTGTGGGAACTGTTTATTATTATATTATACGTGCTAAACTAGTAAAACTACAAAAAAAGCCTGAATAAAGAGTTAAAATTAAAGGTTGATGCAGATTAAGTTACTTTAGTAGGTTAGGTAATGAAAACAAAAAACAACATGATGTAGTTTGTCAGGACACTTAGTTACGAACAGTCAAGTTCATAAATATGTCGCACATGACATTCAATACCGTATTAACTCAAAAATAAATTGTAGCGCATAACTATTAAAATTTGTACTAGTTTGAAATTAGAATAAATTTTTCAACACCGTCACATTTCGAGTTAAGACGGTATTGATTGTCATGTGCGATGTGTACACTTTAGTACCTTGTCACTTTAATTGCTGTGACAATTCATATATGGCAGTAAAAACATGACATTAAATAGACAAGGTACTAAAGGGTACACATAACTTATGAACTCGACTGTACATGCCATCAGATGTGTGTGCTCGTTTGCTTTCTCCTTGCAACCTAAAACACCTAAACAAAATGGATTATTGCAAAGTTCTAATTTAAAAAAAACACACATTACACTATCTCAGACTAATTTTATTATTTGCTAAAGTTTGTTGAATGTGTGTGTATGGTTGTTAGTTTTTCACGCTAAAAAGGCTAGACAAATTTGGACGAAATAAACGAATGTGGAAGATACTTTGAATTTTCTTATAATTATATTTTAAATCTAAAAACACTCTTTTTTATTTAATTTATTATTATAAAATGTAAGCATACCTTGCCCCAATTGTAACAAGTCGTCTTGTACTACATTAAACTTGAAAACAATTTAAAATGTAAATAGAAACACGAAAGCCGCAATGGTAACCAACGACGTGTTAACTTAGACCTGAGACTTCAGATAATAAAGTTATTGTACCAAAGAAACCACACCCACATTACATCTAACCAGCCTACACATTAACACACCATCCAATACTGCTTTAGCTCTACAATTTATTACTACATTTTAACAAAACAAGCAATGGTTTGCCTTGTTTTCTAAATGTTCATATGGTTTTGGTGTCGTGGTGCCGGCCAAGGATTATATCTTGGAAGAAACGGTCGAGATATGATATGATATGAGAATGAAGTTAATAAAGATATATACTTCTTCGTAATAAAGTGTTGCGTTATGGTGGAGTTATGTTATGGGATTACTGTGGGAGATTAATTGCTAATATTGTGTAGGGGTCGAGGGAGGTGTGGATGAATGCAGAGATGGGCATTATTCGAATAATTATTTATTCGAATAATCATTTGAATAAATAAAAAAATCGTAATATTTTTATTCGCAAATAATTTATTCGTCGAATAATTTGTTTGCGAATGATTTATTCGCGAATAGTTTTATCCACGAATGAATCATTTTTCATTCATTTTTCGAGTAACGAATAATTTATTAATTTATTAGAGAAAAATGGAGCAGGTATAAATATCGACGAATAATTTATTCGAATAAGAATAATCATTCGAGAATTTCATTCGTTATTCGCGAATAATTTGGTTATTCTTATTCGTTATTCGTCATTCGAATAAATTTTGCCCATCTCTGCATGAATGTATGTATGAGCCGCCGTTTACGACTTTGTTTAGTGCGAGGTAGTTGTTTGGTGTTTCTGTCTTAAATGCGTACAAAAGTGTCAGGACATAAAATGTGGGCATCCGGATGGTGGACAGAGGAAACTTGTTATGGCGATTTAAGAAAGAACTGTTTTTATGTGATGAGGACTTTTGCCTTCTTTCTCCATTTTTTTAAGTACAGTCAAGGAATTTATTTTGTGACCCACCTTCGTTCCAAAGTCAATCTGACATTCTACAGCAATAAGGTTGAGTTTCCTATCAATTACAAATGATTTGGCATCTCTAATGACAATGACATCTTCAAGCAGATTTTCTTTGAAATGAGTGGCAAATTAACGTCCAGTACAGTCGGCTTTTTAAGTACCGTAAAACGGGGTAAATACGAATCAAGGGGTAAATAGGGACACAACCTAAAATAAGTCATAACTTGTTACAAATAAGAACAAGTATTAAATGGACAACTACGTTACGTCTATTGAAATAATTTCAGTCTTATTATTAGTAACATATGCTTTATTTTAGATTGTGTCCCTATTTACCCCGTTTTACGGTAGCTGCACACTTTACTACCGTGTCGCTTTAACGCCTTTGCCAGATTAGTGCAGCAGTTCAAATATGACTTTATAGTGACAAAGAACTAAAGTGTGTAGCTACTTACAAGGCCGACCGTACATAAACAAATGGGATAAAGGTTGCCAACCCTGAAGACTAAGGCAAGCAGTTAACAGAATAACAATAAACATAAATATGGACTTGACAGAAGCGCGTGGAGCTAACCCCATGTGCTTCTGTTTAGTCCACCAGAGTAAATCTCTTTAACCGAACAATTGTCCTCGCGTGTGATATCCATGGACTTGTTTCTCTAATAAGTCCATGGCGATTGTCTAAAACTCGATACTGGCGAAATACACCTTGTTAAACACAAGGAGTGAAAGCCATTAATTAAGAGAAAAAAAACATAAATATGCGTTTTGATGTCAAAATCAAAATATTAATTTAGCAAATTGGCCACATGAGGGGTCTTTACACGTTGGTAATATGGAGTGAATCTACTAGCGCTTCGCACAAGACCATCATGACCAAGTTATTTTTTGGTGCTGTCTTAGATGATTCTTAGTACCAGTAGGTATAAACTTTAGCCGCCTGTAAAATTTAAATTTCAATATTTCCTAAACGGTGATCAAAATTTAAATATTTATTAACAGAAACATAATCTATTTTGAAGAGTCAAGCTGCGACCACACCGCTGCTTAAAATACGGTGACGGTACGGAATCGCAGTGTATCCGTACCGTTTTTGACGCACGCTCCCCACGCCGCTGCTTAACGGTGCGTATATTACGGTGCGTCAAAAACGGCGCCATGTTGTTACAATGACCCCGTCTTTTGTTTACGCAACGACACCGTATTTTAAGCAGCGGCGGTGTGGAGGGCATGCGTCAAAAACGGTACGGATACGACGCGTCACTGCGATTTTGTACCGTCACCGTTTTTTAAGCAGCGGTGTGGGCGTAACTTTACCCAATAATATATAACACGATGTTTTAATTTAGTAGGTAGTATTTGAGTAGGTATGCATAAAAAGTTCTTCCTTTTAACGTTTTCTTCACCTAAAAATCTAGTTCTTTCTTTCTTTTCTAAAAATGGAGACTTTGTAAAGTCAGACTCAAAAGACACATTTACAGAATTCTTTTAAAATTATTATCTGAATCCAATCGCCCTAAATCAGACTTATGACCTAACTTTATTCAGTTTTATTACTCCGAGTCGTTAGAAGATTACTATCTAGAACTTCGTGCTTAAGAGCTTGTTTTCTGACTTTTATCATAATAACTTTTTGTTACAGGTACTTCTTCGTTTTTTAATAAATCTTCAGGCAAAGGTAACTTGGGTTGGTTTTTTTAATGAGATAGTTTGAAGAGAGTTATAAACTGAGTTAACATTATTTTTTTGTTTATTTATGTTATAATAATTATGTTTTGCTAAGTAACTCACTTTGAGGCTAATAATATTACATTATATTATGTAATAACACTTAAAAAAAATAGATGAAATTAGTATATTTAAGCATATATTCTAAAAATAAAACTGTACAGAAATTGAGCAGCAAATAACTTCTTGGAAACTACTCGTATTCTACAAAACTCGCCTACTTTCAAGTACTAATGGCGAATATTATTGTTCTGTGATTAGGTACCTTAACAAAATTTCCACGGAAAATGCTTCTCTAATTTTTAAAGTGCCTCTATCAATTAATTTTCCAAACGCTGCGTGGAAATTCACGCAAAGAACACAAAAAACGAAACCAAAGATATTTCAAATATTAGCTTAGAGGGCATGAGAGTGCTAAAGCTCAATTCAAAGGCCGTTAAAAAAGAAAAAGAAAACGTACTGGCCAGCGATACATTACCCACACGCCTTATTCAAATTTGAGCTCTAACTTATTGTGCAAAGGTTTACTTAGGAACGTGGTGCGCGCTCGGCCATATTTTAGCATCCAGGCAAATTCTAAATTTGAACGCAAGCAGCATTCCGATTCAGTTTTGTGAGTGCCTCTTCAAATTTGCGCCGTACATGGATCCGAATAGCATACAGATATCAATTCTAAGTTGTTACATTTATGTTTTATATTCGTTCGGGTTGTTATTTGCTTGAAAGTATTTGAGTAATATTGATGCAAGTATGTGTAGATTTTATGGTTCTAATTTCAACCATAAATGAAGGCTAATTTGAGTTAGGTGTGTAATTTGCCTTAACGAAAGACGTTTATTTTGGGATATTCCTTTTAAACAGTATGGACACAGGAGGTATTATATTCATATGGTCGTCTTTATTAATTTTACTCTTGCAAGTGATATTTTAAGGATCTAACTATATTTACAAAAAAAAGCTCAGTTACTCTGGATTTAGCTGCAGACTTCTGTGATTTTTTTTTGGCGTAACATGCTTTTTCCGAATCGGGTATATTGGCATTATTTGGTATAAGTAGGTACTTTTTGGGCAAAATTAAAATGTCGTTATCAGGTTTCTCATTAAATAACCACCTCTATTTTATTTTCATAAAGTGGTATTTAACAAAAACGACTCCATAGGTACCTACTTACTTACTTAAAAAATGTTACATTACATTGATAAACAAAACAAAACTCCATAATTCAAAAATAAACCGCGGCGTTCTATTTACAAACTTTTACGCATTCCGTTCCATTTTCAAAACTCTATTAGAGCTTGCATGCTATAAACAACGGCGGGAACGACTGAATGGTTCGCGAATGAGTGAATGGAATGAGCGAATGAAAGAGAACACACGGCCATTAGTCAACTACAAGCGGGCATTATCCTAATGGGATCTCAAACCGTTTGTGAGATAGTGTTTCTAATACATGTACGCATACCTTTTATAATTATCTTAGGTTAGTAAAGTATCGTATTACAAATTGGAGTCTAATTGTTATACAAATTGAGTCTGTAACCTTCCAATTTAACTAATAAATACATGGAAATACATAAACAAACAGATAAAATACAAAATTATATCAGCTAAGTAAGTTTTTTATTGAAAAGAAAAGATTATGGAGGTTTTTAACACAGTTAAAGCATAGTTCTACAGATTTCTTAGGACCTACAGTTCTTTCTCCGTTCAACTCTCGCGTGAGTCAGATATTCGTATAAAGTCATGTATTTATGCCCCTTTCCGATTTTTAATCACTCAGTTTGTGAATAAATTAGTTCATATCAGTCCGTAAACGCGTTTAACGGGTTCGGCCGAAAAAGGACAGACATTTTGATTTCGAATCCAATTAACGATTTACGGGAGTTGTCTCTTGCGTGTCATTTAAAAGAAAAACCTTATCAAATTAAAACCAAAATTAATTTTCGATTACTTATATTTTTCTTTAAACACTATTTTATAAGCCACTTTTACAAAAATCATTCCAAATATATCATGGAAACAAAGGCTTTTACGATTGAAATAAGAATTAACTCCGTTCCCATTCGCGAAACAAACTCATTCATTCATTCATTCGCAACATATGTTTCAAATGAGATGCTACGTGAGATCGCGCAATCGGATGGACAGCTCATTCGAATAATCGATCCGACGAGCTCGTTCACGTCACTACGCGAAAGGACTGCAGAAAAATACAGAAGGAGCACTTTGTAACAACAGGGTGTTACAATAAGGTCAATCCAATCGCGGCATTATGCGAAAGTTTTAGAAACTTTTTTGTAATTTTTAGTGCCGTACGTTTGTTGAGGGCGTTTTTATCGTTTAAGCGTGGTTATTTATAAGATTTATTGCGATACAATCAAATGTATTTAAAATCGTCATTTTGCAGTACTAGCAGTATTAGGTATCCTAGAAGCAAACTAAAAGTTCGTTAAAGCAGACAAGGTGGCTGCTAACCAGAAAAACAATAGCGAACATTTTTGCTGTAATAATTAACGTTATTATATTTTTTCTTTCAATTTTACATGCATCAAAAAAAAAATCATTATTTACAGTTTTTTTTAAATTAAATTACTTGTTGATCTAAATTTTACCAAAACCTGAGCTGATATTTATAAGTTTTTTTTTGTATCCAAATAGTTTAAAATCAACTTACATCCTATTTCATTATTTATTTCAAATACTCAAGTTCAGTCAACTTAATTTTGACACAATTTTATTATCACTATAAGTTGACGATGTCAATATGACAGAATTCTATGGTGGTTTCAACAATTAAACGTGTAAACTGTTAATAGTTTAATTTTAAATAAAATGAGCACACTGTATTTATATACTTTGCGTCACTATTGAAACCAGCCAGTGTTGTCGTTGCCTGTTGTCCGTTGCGAATTCCAAATTTGAATGTGGAAAGTACTGAATGTTCCAGTTTTGAATTGAAATGTGTTGTGTTGAACACACACGAGGTGCTTTTTTCCCCGAGTTGAAATGTAGGTTACAGAACTAGGGAGAGGCGTTATGAGAAATACCTCTCTTACCTAGTTCGTATATTTTTGCGTTTGGGGAGTGGATATACAAATAGTACATTACTACAGAGGCCGGGAAGTAGGGGGTTGCCGGCCGAGTTTGTATAGACGGAAAGTTACGAGGCTGGCAACCCCTTTTCACGGCGAGGTATGTAAAGTGCTTTTCTCAAACATTATAATTCATAAAAAAAAAAAAAATTACAACGTCAAATACGTACTAGGAGTGCATAAACATTAAAAGTAACCTACAGTGCTCGGTCATCCGCGCTGTGTCGGGTGCGCCGCCGCTGCGTCGCGGCGCGCCGTACCTTGCTACACCGCCTGCGATCTAAGTTGCGCTACGCACCCCTAATAACCTCTGCCCTCCTGGTACCTGGTGCCTTTATGCAAACGCCAACATTCCTTTGCAAGTTTGAGAAAAAGTAATTTAACTGTAAGGGATAATAACTTTAAAATTACGCATACAAAATAAATTTACTAAATAATTATTAATACCGTAAAATAAGATTCCTTTCCATTTAAAAAAACAATTTCGCCTAATCCCAAAATAGGCTTGTTCTATTAGTTATATACAGCGTTACACATAGTTATATAGACAAATAAAAAACTTATTTTTTTTGCTTTAACCGGGAATCGAGCCCGGGACCACTAGCTTCGTAAACAGGGTAACACTGAGGTCTGTTCATTCTTACTTGTCTTATATAGTAAACAACTTTCTAACCTCACAATGAACCTTTTTTAGGCTAAAACCGCTATTTTAAACAAAATAAAGCAATCACAGACAATAAATACACTGAGCAAATGTCCAAAATGTTTATTCAGTTTACTTTATTTACGACAAAAGAGCTGTTTTAGCCAAAAATGGTTCATTTTGAGGTTAGAAAGTTGTTTACTATATAAGACAAGTAAGAATGAACAGACCTTACGTTAACCGCGAAATAATATATGCGAGTTATCGGATCAAAATATATATTCATGAAGTGCATATTTGTCATTGTGACAAATTAAATTTGTCTGAAAGTGACACAGATACTTTTAGTAACATAGGTTTATTGCGCGTTTATGAATAAATATCAAAGTTAACTCTTTATCAAGAAGCGTTTCGTAATTTAAAAGCATCGAGTAACGTAGCCGCTAAACCCAACATTACGCCTTACCCATTGACTTAAGTCTAAAAAACTCTTTGGCAAATATCGCATATCAGTCAATGTATGCTTGCTTGCATGCTTTGTTAAATTGGGAAATCTCACCTTATACTGCCTGTACATTTTTGAAGCTGCCGTGTTCGTCAAAACACACCCGGAGCTCTTTCCCCAGGCTAAAGACGGCTACGCAGAACATCGCAATCTACGCCACCAAAACCGATTAGCTGTACCTCAGTCTCGGTTAAAAATATTTCGCTCTGGCCCGTATGTCATGTGCATTAAAGTATATAATAAAATACCTAATACAATTACAGACATACAAAAAGTAAATCGTTTTAAAAATAAGCTTCTAAGTTATTTAGCAAAAAAATGCTACTATACGCTGCAAAAGTTTTTTGATGACAGGGAGCAATAATAATAAAGTCTAAAATTAATGTGAGATAGAAATAAATAAATATTTTAATACGTAGAATTATATTGTATAAAAAATAAAAGTGTACACGATGTCAGTTTTAGATTTTAATTTATTTCTAGTTTTTAGTTTTGTAAGTGTTCATTTTGCAGTGGCCTTGCAGGGCTGATAAATTGTACCTACTTATATTTATTACTAAGTGTTTTATGAAAGCATTAAAAGTTTGAGTTTGAGAATGTCAAATGAAATACAATATTGATCGATGCTTAAAACGTCATCTTATAGTTGATGCATATTGCAAACTTATAAAAACTGGAGCAATGTCACAAGTGGCTCGCTGGAAAGCTGCCATCGTCAAAAGGCTCTATGAGTGTATGAAGTCCGTACACACTTACTGCTTTTTTATTTTGAACCCTAGCTGCACTGTGGAAACGCATAAAAGCCGGGCCAGCACGCGAGCAAAGCACGGCAGCGTGCCGGCTCGCTGCGACGAATTCAGATGAATGATGAATGAATGATATTTATTTTCCAAAGTAAGTCACAGTATACATTGCATGTTATGTCAAAAGTACAATAAATTACATTGGAATCGTCAAAAATATACACAAATTTATAATCAAAAATAGAAATAAGAAGTCAGGATAATAAAAATACAAAACTAAGGAGTTATCACCGTTAAGGATCGTCTTAAAAATAGCATGCAACGAAATTAGCTTTTTTTTTTAGTTCTCATATGCAATGTGTTTACATATTATAATAAATTTTAGGAAGGTTTTTTTCGTCTATTGTCATGCAATAACTGTAACTTTAAGTCACAAAAACACTTTTCATTTACCAGTATTCCAGTATTTATAAACATAAAATAAAATAAATTTTTAAATCTCATAACGCGGGCTTAGCCTGTACATTGATACGATTTCTTTAAATTGCAATCTTATTGCGCAAACTTTCTATAAATAATTAAAGGTATCATTTTAAATGACAAACTTTTTGTTTTTGTTAATTTCATCTGCGGCTCTATTCAAGACGGTAAAAACAATATCGTATTTGATCTGTTATCGTATTGTCAACGTTTTGATAGCTCTTATTTTCTTGACAGTAATGGCGGCTGACGTCATAACAATACCATAACAGGCAAACTACGATATCGTTTTTACCGCCTAGAATAGAGGCGCAGAATTTATGTTAACATTAACATAGCAAATTAATTTTTGCCTGTAACTTTATCTGCGTAAAGTTATTTTATCATTATTCCTACAAAAACTAGCAATATTTATAAAAATAAAATAATTCTATGTAAATTAATTGAAAGCCAAAAACAAAAAAAAATGCGATTTATTAATCCCTATAATAGTTGTTGCAGTTGAAAGACAAACTTAAAGCTAAGCTACTAAAGGTCTAAACGCAATGATATAATATAGTAAAAAGAGGTAAATATGTTATACGCACTTCGATAGTGGCACCCTAAAACCAAGCCAATTGGTACACCTTTACTTAGTCTTGCGCCGTCAACGGAACCGTGAACTAGTCTGCAGAGCAACATAAACTCGTCTCTGTTTCGCTCGCGGAAATTAGCATACCATCCTGGTTTCACGTGTCATTTATTAAATATTTACTGATTATGTGTGCGTAAGCCGGGCCATTTTTGCACGCAGAATACCGTGTAGGTAACATATCTACCTCTTTTTATATTATATCATTGTCTAAACGCAATAATTTCAGTTGGAACATTAAACAATTCGAATTTTAAAAACTCACTGACAAGGAAAGGTACCCAACTGTCCGGCTCCGATTTGGTTTATTTTGATATATGTTAAAGAGTAGTCTAAAATAACAGACATGTATTTTTTTTAGCGGCCCGAACTCAACCTGTTGCGAGAAAATGACCTCAAATGTACTGAAAAGTGACTAAACCCTCTAACTTCTATACAGAATTAAAAAAACAACATGCTATTTTCCTACTTTTTTGATTATATGTTTAAGAACATGAAAAAATAATGAACACTTGTTTTGTTATATCGGCTCAAAACTCATATTTAAAAAAAAATAGCCTTCAAAGTTATATACTAAAAGATACACTTAATATTTTTTTTTTTTTTTTTTAAATATGAGTTTTAGCCGATATAACAAAACACGTGTTCATTATTTTTTCATGTTCGTAAACATATAATCAAGAAAAGAAGGAAAATAGCATGTTGTTTTTTTTAATTCTCTATAGAAGTTAGAGGGTTTAGTCACTTTTCAGTACTTTTGAGGTCAATTTCTCCCAACAGGTTGAGGTTGGGAAGCTAAAAAAAATACGTGTCTGTTATTTTAGACTACTCTTTAACATAATTATATCAAAATAAACCAAATCGGAGCCGGACAGTTGGGTACCTTTCCTTGTGAGTATATTCGCCCCATGGAACCGGCGCGCGCGGCGGTAGACGTAATGAAAGCTCAGCACATATTTTCCATGCAATTATGAGGCGCACGAGACAAGTGCCGCCGTGCCTTTAATATTCCGTTAAAGGCACGCTCACACTGACGCGTTTGTTGTATGTACAAATTTAAACGGTCAATAAGTTTTGCCAAAAATATATTTTTCTCAAAAATGTCCGGAAATGTTGACATTCCTATCTACATATTGAGACGCGAAGTACATAGTTTATTGACAGTACTCAAATTTAAAAAAAAAAACATTGCGTGCTCGCTACACAAGCCCGCAATGTTGCATACAAATTCCATTACTATCTAGCTTAACTAACTTTAAAAAAAATGAAAAGGGCCGTAATATAATGACGGCAGAAGTCTTATATATCCAAATTTTATTCGAAACATAACTTTTTTATTTATGCCTGGAATAGCTTATGTTTTTTTAAAAACAAAAATTGCGTTTCTCCTTGTCATAAACAAAAAGGCGGTAAAGAGTGATGGTTTTTTAACATGAAGTTTCTGTTTGTATACAATTTAAAAAATGAGTTCAAGCGATGAAGATTTTACTCCCACATAATTTTTTTCTGGCGATTTTTGAGAAAATCACTATATTTGCCTCGGCAGGAACAGCAATTGCGGGCTTCGTATTTTTAAACGGACTCGCAAGCTCGTCCGTTTAAACCAATACTCGGCCCGCAATTGCCTACTTCCATGCCTAGGCAATAATGTAGTATTTCACAACACTGCTCGGAAATATGGCCATAGATGGTCTTGTTTGGGGTCACAAAACGTCACTTATAAGGACAGACCAAGAATGTTTTTGTCGGCGCGTTTGCTGATTGGTCGAGAACATTGTTGTCCAACTTTAAGAAACAATGAAAATCAATCAATTAATTTTTGTGTCATAGCTCCTTAATATGAAAAATTGAAATCGACCAATTAGAACACACCATTTTGTGTCGTAAAATATAAGGTGTATTTTTGCTAAAAGATACACAGATAAAAACTATATCACTGCTTCTTTTTAAATGTAATTCAAACTTGGCCCCTAATCTCGAACCACTAGAGATGAAATTACATGGGAGATATGGCGAAACAAATACAATTTTATATGGAGTTGACATCTTCATCTCGCATGTTAGTTTATTAATCTCGAGTGCCACGAGAATAGGGGTCCAGATTTTAAAAAAGTTATCTATGGTAAAAATTGGCGGTGATGTCACATTAACATGAATTAAAATTTGAGTTTTTCATATGAATTTTTATTTTATTTCCTCTCAGTAGTTGTGAAAAGCACTATGTCTGCCTCGGTAGAAAGTGCAATTTATGGACTCGTAGACTAGAGGGGCTCAACTACGTTTCGGCCCTTTATATGACTCGTCCAAAAATCGCGTACTTGCTATCCTCTGCAACAATGTACTATTTAGCTTTTGTAAGCCCTTTGCCCGTTTCTGAGCTCTCAGCTATATCTGTTCCAGCGATAGTATAAATAAAAAGTTTGAAATATGAGTCAAAACTTGACGGGCCTACTACATGACAGAACTAAAACTTTTTATAGATCACCTCATTACAGAAAGGAACGAATAAGTATATAAAAAAACGGCCAAGTGCGAGTCGGACTCGCTCACGAAGGGTTCCGTACCTTTATCTATACAACATTAGACACTATACCAGTTGCCATTATTAATATCGAGCTTAAAATGGCAAAAAATCACGTTTGTTGTATGGGATGGCCCCACTTCAATATTTTTTTAATTCTGTTTTTAGTATCTGTTTGTTATAACGGCAAAAGAAATGCATCATTTGTGAAAATTTCAACTATCTAGCTATCACGTTTCATGAGATACAGCCTGGTGACAGACAGACAGACGGACAGTGGAGTCTCCTTTGGGTACGGAACCCTTAAAAATATACATACATACTTGCACTTAGCTGTTTTTTTTAAAATATAACGTAAGCTTCTTCAAACTTCTTTCAGGACTCCTAAGTGGAGAAAATACAAAGAAAAAGTGGAGAATTTGGCTAAAATCCATGTAAATAAAAATCAATTGCCACCATGTATGTATGACGGAGCTTTAGATGGGAACTTGTATTTCTAATTGTCAGGAAACGGTTTGTATGAAAGAAAAAAAATTAAAATAAGCACAAAGCTAGTATACAATAAAAATAGCATAACAAAAGGAACGAGAGAAAAAAACTTCAATAATTTTCAAAAGCATTGTAATTCCGACCGAACTACACACCCCTTTTTAGAGTTACCATAACAAAAGCGGGTAAATTTTGAATTCCGATCTGAAAGTCAAAATTCCTATTTCCCAGAAGTTCTTACGCTTTGAATATTTTCAATGCATCCACACCGACGCGCTAACGCCTATTCTAATGGTTAGTGCACACTGCACACTGCATTATTGTTACTTATAGTACTAAAATAAGGCCAACGAGACGAGAATAAGAATGTAAACAAGCTTTCAAATATCATGAAACTTCGATCGCAATTAGGGTTTGCAATCCAGATCCATTTTGTATGGGAAGATCCGGATATGGATCCACATTATCCGGCTCTTCCATACAAAATGGATCCACATTGCAAACCCTAAGCGCAATCCAAACAGGAATGAACTTTACAAAAAAAAAGTTTAAAAAAACAAAAACCCGCCTTAAAAAGCAAAAAATAACTTCTTTAAAATGGTAGGTAAATAGGTCAGTCCAACTGAAGTCGGCGTCCAACAATATTTGAACCAAAAGCAGACTTCAGTTGGACTGAGCTATTTACCTACCATTTTAAAGAAGTTATTTTTTGCTTTTTAAGGCGGGTTTTTGTTTTTTTAAACTTTTTTTTATTTTATACTTTTTAGTGATCATAATTATGCTGTTATTCTCCCATTTCTCAAGACACAATAGAACATTTCAATCTCGCCGCAAGCAACGCCGTGGGAAAGTCATAGTCATATATTTAAACCTAAATATGCTTCGTCATAGTCGCTCAACTATCTTAATCGAAATATCTTGTCGCCACCCTCGAAATATAAACCGTTTAGGAGTTCCGGTGGCCATCTGTGGTCTTCATCATCAGTTCCACTTCACCAAATAGTGGTTTCCAAGACCAAATACACGAGTTACAATGAAAAATACCAAAATCGCTACAGGTGTGCCTATAAATTTTGAAGAGTTCCGTCGATTCCTCATGGATTCCACCATCAGATCTTCATTTTGAAAAATGCGACCAATCTGGAAGCACTAGCTTTCAAATAAAAAAATAATCTTCAAAATCGGTTCACCCAGTCGAAAGTTCTGAGGTAATAAACATTAAAAAAAAAAAAAAAACTGACGAATTGAGAACCTCCTCCTTTTTTTGAAGTCGGTTAAAAATAGCAGCCCTAATGTTGACAACTTCTGCACTGACGGCTTTCCTGTACCACGAATCACGCAACGACAGCCGTCATCGACCAACTGAATACATTATTACGTGCGAGAAATAAGGACAGATATAATAATCGCTCACTAACGCAATATAACTCAGTAACGGTCAGTTTGTTTACATTCTTTATCTTGCCTCATTGGCCGTACTTTACGTAGTAGTGGTAGGACCTTGTGCGGGGTCCGTCCGGATAGCTACCACCATCTTATCCATTAACCCACCGCCAAGCAGCAATGTTCGCATTGCTGTGTTCCGGTGTGGGGATAAGATACTAGCATAGGGGCATTCCATCTTACTCTTCAGGGTTGGCAACGCCTTTGAGGTCTTAGGATTGCAGTTTTGAGATCGTAGTCTTGAGGTTTCAAAGGGGTTTGGGTAAAAGTGTTGTCATTTGTAAAATTTATACATTTTCAAGGTGAGCGGCCATTCGTAAAAGTGGTAAATTATGATAGAATTATTAAAAATAAACATATTTTGTTATGTAATGTAATACTCTTAAGTGCATCGGAGCTGAGATATTTAAACATTCATACTTGGGCGTACTTTTGTACTAAATACTGAATACTTAAATCTTTAAAATCTCCGCTCCGATATTATTTAACGCCATAAATTATATATATCTATGTGTATTTAGAGGTCCTCTAAATAACTATGTAAAAATCATCCGTGGCCGCTGAAAAAAAATATGACAATATTCTTCAAACAAATTTACCCAATGCCCTTTCTATAGGTCTCAGATCCCACTTACCATCAGGTGGCCTGAGTGCTCGCGTGCCTTCTCCTTATCATAAAAAAAAGATAAGAAGTCAATCCAGACACATTGCACGACCATGAAGTTTCGGACTATTGACATTGTTGACAGCGGTAAAACAATGCTAAACTTATTTGATGCGTGTGAAGGAATAGTAATAACAGCATTGTTTGACTGCTGTCAACATTATCCATATCCAGATACTTCATAGTTGCGCAATGTGTCAGGATTCATTTCTTATCGGCTCTATACACGACTGCGCTGGCATAATGAAAGATTTTTTTATCTCACGAAGGCGGGTAGGCCATACTTGTGTACCTGTATGTAGATGCACGTACACGATGTCTCTGAGTGCATAGCTGTCATCGCTAAGCGTCTTCATAGCGTATGTCTATACGCGTTCCAACTACATTATATGGCCAACCCTTTTCGTGAGATAAAACCACTGTACTAATGATCCAAAAAACTATAGACTGGACAAGAGGGAAGCTGATGGAGTATCTGATACGTCACGACAGTTTCTTTTTGACCAATTTGGAAGAAAAAGTCCAAGAAGAAAGAAGGAAGATCTAGGCTTAGTTACGTTTGCCAAATAAGACAGAAGGCCACGGGGTCCTAGTGAAAAAATGGTACAAGTCTGAAGATCAAGTGAAAAAGGGTTTAAATTGAATTTACTCCGTTCATGTATATACCGTTTTTATTATAAGTTAAGTTGACTTGTACCCTTTTTCACTAGGACCGGACCCCAGCAATATTGTGTCGTATCGCGGCACAATATGGCAGAAATAAAAAAAAACAATCACCGACAAGGAGTTGTTTTTTTCAGAGCTGATATCTCTTATTTATGACTAAACAGATTTTCATTCAAATCAGCTAAATCATCACAGTTAAATTAGATTTTTTGTGGCATACTCGTAGAGAAGACAAACGAGCACAGGTCACCTGCCCTCTATTTCACCATCCTGACAATGACAGGTGACAGATGACAGTCGGTATACACACGGTTTTCACATCAATGGGATTTATATAAGCTACGCCATGTACACTGACATGTCAGCTGTCACCTGTCATTGTCAGGGTGGTGAAATAGGTAGCTGATGGTAAATCGTACCGGTGATCCATAGACATTAGCATTCCCGAGACTACAATCTTAATACTGCAATCCTAGAACTTCAAATGCAGTGCCAAACCTAAGAACTTAGATGGAATTGCTTTATTCTAGTAATTATTTAACTTTCTAATGTAAAACTGTGCTGATATCGGTCTATCCGTTTGAGAACGTCGATGCCACATACAGACATACACACGGACAGATTTATCGGAATGTTATTAATAATTCTGAGGACCTAGTGAAAAAGTGTATCATAAGTCTACTTTATTCGTAAGAAAAAACGGTATATACATAAACGAAGCATACTAAATTTAGATACCCTTTTTCAATTGATATTCAAGTGACTTATAACTTTAGTCACTAGGATCCCAGAATTTAAGATGTTAAAAGTACAAACTAGCAGTGTAAGAGCGCTATAATAGTGCCCTATCTATCAACGTCGCCGCTCGCCGTGCAGGTGTCATACTGACGTATTGAATACCAATATCTAGCACACGCTGTAGAAGCACTTCTAAAGAAGCTGTTTTGGAGCTTTAGTATTTGTTGGGACTAAGTTTTTTGTTAGGTTTTATTCAATGTCAGGAAGAGGTATTTATATTTTGATTTATACTAGCTTTTTCCCGGGCTATGTCCGTGTGGGAGTGGTTTATTTGTCTTCCATTTGGAGGTGTTAAAGAAAAGTAGCTTTTGTCAGTGTTCAAGCTACAAATCATCCTCTATATTAAATTTTACGTAGATCTGTTGTGAAGACGGAACACAGTTTTGGGTTTATGAGTAATATAACTAATATAATTTAGCAAAAAAATCTAAAATAATTTAAAGTGGAATCTAAAAAACGAGATCATTGCTACATTGCAGTATAAAATGCTAACACCGTGTTTAGACAGAAACATAGCTTAAACGAAACTTAATGTTTTAGACATCTGTCAGCTGTCATTAGGAAACCGTAAGAATCTGTGCCTCTTACTTTTGGCCTCTGCACTGTTAACTGTGTCTGTCTTGTAATAAAAACTTTAATCTCGAATCATCGTTTCATTTTATTTATAAAATCGTTCACACCGTAACAAGATGTTATTATCACTCGCTTTCCTTAAATCTACTCGTATAAGAACAGCCGAAAGACCTGTATCGCTGGACTTGGATCTCGCTTAAAGATCTCCTCAAGGATTTATCTATTATCATCATCATCATCAGATCATCGTCAGTTTGGTGTAATTCATTTCTTATATTACTTCTCTTACAAGCTATTTTTTTTAAGTAAGTTATCTCGTATCGGGACCACCTATAGAAGACAGCTATAGTTACAGATGTCTGTCTGTAACCTTGAAAGTTCTAAATTGCTCAATAATCTTAGCCAACCTATTCCTTTAAAATTGCTACCCTGAAAACAAAACCAATATAACTATGCAAATACACAATAACGGGTAAACGTTTAAACTGGCCACTCGTCAATTTACTCGTCTCATACATAAATGCATGAGGCGCGAAAAAACAGACCCGGTATAGTCACGTTTTAAACGAAAATTTATTCGGATTATTCGAATTTAAAGCATGTGGGTTTACATGTACATTCACACTGTTTATTGATCATTCTAATACACTGCTCGTTGAAAAGCAAATTGTATTTAAGAAGAAATGTTGAGCAGAAAATGCGGAAGAGAAAGATTTAAATGTCCTTAACTATGTCAATGAAGAAATAACAATTTTCAAGACTGTAGATATCAGAAGAGATAAAATTGTAGGATATCATGATAGGCTTGATAGAGAACATTAAAAAAGAAAAGGTTTTGAGGAAGAGATAGATCAAATTAAGATCCATTACTTCAATAAAAATGAAGGTTACCGTCATGAATTTTGAGAAGATAAAGAAAGATAAAGGAGATAGTAATAGGTAAAGAAAAGTTGAGGTCATTGTATCATTAATGATAAATAGGAAGGAAAATAAACTTTTTAATTTCAAGAAGTAATAATACGAGTTCTTTAGACTCAGGAAAAACCAATACCAGATCACGCCATGAAAACTTACTTTGGCCAGATAGATCCAGAGGGTACCTTCCGTAACCAGGTCGAGGAAATCATGCTTCCCGCTTTCATTAGTCTCATATCTGCCATACCCCAAATTTGATTTGACATGTAATCTTTTTAATTTTTACATTTATTTGTAATGTTTTTAATTTTGAATTTGTATTTTTTTTATATGTCATAGTTCTAATAATTTATATTTGTTGCTTTATTACCTTGTAATGTAACTTACTTTTAAGTATTATTGTATTTTATGTTTGAAAAAATAACCTTCTGCTGGAGTTTCTTGCGGCGCTTCTTCTCCGCAATGATGGTCTTGTCCGAAGCGCTAGTAGATTCACTGTATATTACCGACGTGTAAAAGAGCCCGTATGTGGCCAATTTACTGAATAAATATTTTGATTTGATTTGATTTGATTTGGCCAATTGATTTAAACTCTCGAAAAACTCATGTCTCCCCCCTGTTTCATCACTGCCAAATCTCAGTTTTGGCCAATTGATTTGAACCCTATCAGATGTAAGAAGTCTTGTCTCCCGCTTTTGTTAATGTCAACTCTCGGTCCAAGAAAAGTCCTGTTAAAATTTCAAAATTGAACTTGTCTACAGCAGTTTTCGCTTCTGCTTTACTATAAACAACACCGCTTACAACCTGTGCATTTAATTATCAATAAGCAGTTGCATAAACGCAGTTGTAATCGACACAAAATGCTACCGTTTGACAATAATTGCCTGTCCGTCCGTCTGCCCTGCAATTTGCTTGTGTTTTACGATGTCAATAATTACACTTGACGAAAGATGATGAGACTAATTTATGGCAGTTACCTCACTTTTGGCACGCAATTTTTAAGTTGTTTTGTTGAGGGAGTGTTTATTTTGCAATGGGTTCAGTTATTGTAAAATTACAAATGATAGCACTTTTGGACCAATCTGAAAAAATAAATATATTTGTTTTCTTTATAAATATGCTTATCGTTGCCTACTATGCCCGGCCAATACGAAGTAAATCCTGATACATTACACATACATGAATTTTCTGAAACTTGATAATGTAGAAGTTAAATAATGCTGTAATTACTATTCTTTCACACACAACTTTCACAGTCTTTCGTTGTTTTTCTGCTGTCAATATTTTACCGGTCGGGCACATAGTAGGTACCCAAAGTAAAGCTTAAAGTGTAGTGTGGGACCAGGTACAATTTGAGTAAGTTTGTCCCCTGATATTTATTTTGTTTATTTACTAACTTAATTTGAGTCAACCCATTTTACGGTACTAATATTATTTAATTTCATGTTACAGAATTATCAAAAAAAAATAGAGTTGTTGGTAATTCTGTAGCTCTGCCTACCCCAATATGGAAATGAAGGCGTGAGTTTATGTATGTATGTATGTAATTTCGGGTATAGTTGTAATTCATGTTTTGTATTTTTGAATTCTGTTGTTTAATAAAAGTTTGATAAGACCTATGAATTATTTTTAAGCAATTGGTAATTTTGAAATATATTTATTTAGTAAAAATGCACGTAAGAGCACACTGAATGGAGGAACCCTGAACCAGTAAGTTTCTGAACTCCCAAACGAGTCGTTTTTAATTTTATCTTGCAACTTCCATTAATTTGCAATGATTGCATTTTAACTTCTTCCAAACAAAGGACGTCCATTTATACACTTAAATTTAACTACAATCGTTCAAAAATCATGAGCGTAATGCATACAATACCAAAAGTGCAAAAATCATTATCGTAAGTAAATTGCACAAATAAATTGAGCAGTTAAAACATTAACACTAGGAATTCAGATGATTAACGATATCAACCTAAATAATTGAACATAACGAAGCTAAATAATTTTCTGCCGAAAAACATTTTTTTGCCACAAGTTTTAGGACTATATTTTTTTCCGCTTAGACATCATCTGCTTATCAAGACATAACTAACGAACTCCAACTAAGCGGGTAGGTACATATTAAGCACAGCAAAGATCCCGTCGCTACCTTCTGACTCCATCATCAGATCAGCTCGATGGTACCATAAATATTGCATTTAGAGATTCGGGATTGATATGCGGGATCCCGCATCTTCGAAATTAGGTATGTTATAAAATCAAATTAAAACTACAGATTTTTGTGTAAAAATCAACTTTTATTGACTTGACGACGCGCTAGCCTAGTTGGTAGTGACCCTGCCTTCGAAGCTAGCGGTCCTGGGTTCAAATCCCGGTAAGGGCCGATATTTGTGTGAATAGCACGAGTATCTGTTTCTGAGTCTTGGATGTTTTCTATGTATTTAATTATTTATTTCTCTATATCAGTATTTATATCGTTGTCTAGTACCCATAGTACAAGCCTAGAGCTTAGTTTGGGACTAGGTCAATTTGTGTGAGATTGTCCCGTGATATTTATTTATTTATTTAATTATTTATTTATTAAACATTTCTTACATTAAGCTACATAAATTATTTCTTTTCTATTAATTAAGCATAAGTAATTAGTAATCTGTTTTCTAACATTCATCTTTAAATGTTTGGCATAGTTTAATAGTTTTGTTTAATTCTACCCTTACTCCTAACAACAGTTTTATATTTTTAATTCATCCTTATTCATATAATGACTAATAATCAAATCACAACTTTCTCTTGGATGCTATTACTATGATATCAACCGTTGGTTTTAGCGCCAAATTTTTAATTTGCGGGATCTGCGGATCCGCGCTTTGAAGGTGCGGGATCCAGCAGATTAATAAAAGCAGCGGGATCCCGCGGGAATGCGTGATCCCGTTTCGCGCGATTGCAACCCCTAATTGCATTGTCATCGGGTTTACACATATATTCCAAACAGCTCATTCCATAGCAAGAACTGGTACAAAATCGACATGCAAAATTCCAGGACATACAGGTAAAGTTAAATAAAAGCTTGTAAATTTAAAAATCTATTTTGATTTGTACTTTAATCATTATACATAGAACAATTTAGTTCCCCATGCAGTACGATCCCAAGAATTAATCTAGGATCTTAGGATACACATTAGCAATGCACGGGAGATTTTGTCAATACAACTTTCTTCGAATTCTGCAGTCTCACGTCAACATTCCCAGAATCTAACTTGTGTAACCACACTTAGTTGATTACACGGTTGACAACACGTTTACAGTCTTGACATTGTCGTCGTAAGATTTCAATCTTGAGATTGTAAATGTCTATGGGTTTCAGAGTCCACTTGCCATCAGTACCCTTACCATGAGTTACAATTAAACTACTAGCGAGTCGAATGCTCTGTCCCTCGCACTCTAGTTATAAGAATACTGCGAGGTCTGCGAAGCTCTGTCCCTCGCAGACCTGGCAGTATTCCTATAGAGTGCGAGGGACAGAGCATTCCACTCGCTAGCGACAGTGGCTTATGTGCTCGGTTGCCTTCTATATGCAATAAAAAAACACATATCAGTGGCCCTAGACAAGATGTATTCAGCGAACGTTATCGTTATCGAAAATAATAATAATAATAATTTATTTGCATGGTAGGTATATTTCAGATGTCAAATAGGCATGCAAATATTTTTATTAATATTACAGATACATTTTTTATATCCTACCCTCTAAAATCTAAAAAATTACGCACAGTGTAGAAAGTTTTGACCAGTAAACATCTCGGTAATGTTACTCTTGAAAAAGGGGTTTAACAATTTTCGAATGTCATATGGTATTTTATACATACATACATACATAATCTCACGCCTTCGTTCCCAGAGTGGGGTAGGCAGAGCTACAGAATTACAAACATCTCTAAAAACTTGTTGATAATTCTATAACCACAATTTGCACAATTAGGCTAAGATGTTTACCAGCGTATTAGTGACAGGTTGCAAGCCCATCGCCTAACAGTACTACAAGCCTTTATTCCCTTAGTCGTCTCTTACGACATCCACGGGAAGACATGGAGTGGCACTATTCTAACTCGGCAACCACACGAGGCGAGGTGGTATTTTATTATAAACGATAATAGTCATAATATAACAATTATTTTTAAATAAGGAGGATGAACAATGCGGCATAAGCAACTTGAGCTCATCTCTCTCCCTGAGTCTCTTACTGAATGTCGGTTTTTTATAATAAGCCGGATAGTTGCGAACAAAGAGAGCCACCTCAAGAATATGTTGACCCGTTAATAAGAGCAGGCTTAGTCTCTGAAACAACGGTCTACAAGTATCCCTGGGCTCAGCGTCGCTAACCGCTCTTACTCATTTATTCTGTATTAGGAACACCTTGCTAACATCCTTTGAGTTACCCCACAACAATATACCATATTTTAAGACAGACGTCACGTAGCCATTGTATGCGAGGAGCGTTGTCTTCTCTTCTGCGACTATTCTCAGCTGCTTTAAAGAAAGAAAAGAAAGAAAGAAAAATACATTGATTCACTACACACACAAGACACTCAGAAAGAAGTAAAAACAGAGAAAACAGCAATGAACAAAGTGGTTAGTGTGTCTTCGCGGCAGTGAATCGGACACTGGCTCAGCATAATGCTGAGGTGCTAAACACCTGCAGCGCTGATTTTCAGCCAGCTCCGAGTGTGACAGACGGACGGTACGCTAAACGAATAAATGGTGTAATTAGAATATAAATATACCTAATATTAAACAAATACTTATAGTTAGTGGCAAAATAAATATAAAAACTACCTTACATAAACATATTTAAAGTAGAAATAACTACTTAGACAGTATACAGCATCGAAAATTTAGCACAATTAACAAAAAAAAAAGAAAAATAAAGAAAACTAAATAATAATCGCAAAACAAACCGCGTGTTAAAGCGTAAACAAACCTCTCCAGCTTTCCACTAATAAACTGTACATGCTGCTTCCAAGAGCAGTGCTGGTCCAAGATTATGCCCAGAAATTTTGTTTCGTTTACCTGTTGTATAGCTTGGCCCTGACATTGTAAATTTAGGTCTAAATTGCGTGTTTTGTGGTTTACAAATTGTATGAAACATGTTTTCGATACATTAGTAATTAGAAAGTTTTTTCCTAGCCACGAGTCAACTAAATCAATCGTATGGTTTGTTTTGTCCTCAAACGTAATAGTGGCGTTACTTGGTATAGCTATATCATCAGCATATAGCATCATCGGGCATGAGGTCTCACTAAACTAAGAAATGTAAAGGATTGTGGTAAGCTGCCGAACGTTCGTGTCGAGCGCTTAAGAGGATTGTGAGCCTGAAATTTCTATACAAAATGCGAACGTTTCTCTCCCCTTAAACCTAGTTAGATTTTTTCGATTTTTGAATATGTCGCTCGGAGCAAAATTTTGTATGGAAAATGTTTGACAGCTACGCGATTTAAGCGTTGGTTCACAATCCTCTTTGGAAAATCGTTAAAATGGCTTTATTAGGTTCCTTAATACTGATTTGTAACGTTTCATTTTAATTCAATTGTTTTGCGTTACCGATAAAAGTTTAACTGTGAAAACTAAAGTACTAGGTTTCGAATTATGAGACGCGTTAGACATCTCCTAATGGTTTATCTATACTAATTTTATAAAGCTGAAGAGTTTGATTGTTTGTTTGCTTGAACGCACTAATCTCAGGAACAACTTTCCGATTTGAAAAAATCTTTCAGTGTTAGATAGCCCATTTATCGATCTTATCATCACGCTGAAACCAATAGGAGCGGAGCACCAATGAAGAATGTTTCCACCTTCTACGTTAACAAAGTCGCGGGTTAAAGTTAGCGTTGGCCCAAAGTAACTATTCCATGGGTACGAAGTGGCGAGCAGAAGCTAGTGTAAATATACACGGCCGGCACATCGCCCTTTTGAACCCCCGACTTTTTTTAATGATCTCGTATTCAAACTAAGAACATTTAAAGCTTTGTCTTGTCCGCCCCTAGCTGTTTATCTGTTTGTACGTTACTATGACTGTTAAATGAAATCACTTGTATAAAAATAAGGAAAACTATCACTAACTACATTATTGGTCATCATTGAATGGCGACTAAAATGTTTATCCCTTACCTGTCATTTAGTGTCCGGTTTAAAAAACCATGACATATGTCAATGATACAAATCTACTTACAAGATAGTGGATATCTCATTATTTATTCGGATAAATAAAAGGTTAAAATAAATACCCGGATAGCTGTGGTTACGGTGATTAATGCAACAGCCACCGCAGCGGTTCAAACTGGACAGAACCGGACCGGGCCGGATTAATCATGCATTCGGTGCGTGTTAACCTTAAATTTATACTAGCCGTTAATTTTGAATGGTTTTATAATGACTTAATTGGCAATCATTAAATGACTCTGCGTGTTAGGTTTCAAGTCCTTTCTTTAACTCTTCTCAATTAATGTTATGCCAGAAAATTACACATGGGTAAGGCTCATCTTACTATATTATCAGTGATCGGAATAGGTATAGTATATTTACCTAAAGTTTGCAAATATTATTGTATTTTTATTTAGGTCCGGATTTCCGGCATTTTTAATGCTAAATACATATCATCATTATCAGCCGCAAGACGTCCACTGCTGGATAAAGGCCTTCCCCAAGGTTTTCCACAACGATCGGTCCTCTGCTGCTGTCATCCAGCGGTTTCCCGCGACCTTTATCAGATCGTCAGTCCACCTTGTGGAAGGTCTGCCAACACTTCGTCTCCCGGTTCGCGGTCGCCACTCTAGAACCTTTCCGCTCCAACGGCCATCAGTTCTACGAGCAATGTGCCCCGCCCACTGCCACTTCAGGTTTGCAATCCGGTGAGCTATATCGGTTACTTTAGTTCTCCTGCGAATCTCCTCATTCCTGATTCGATCTCGCAAGGAGACACCCAGCATAGCTCTTTCCATCGCCCTTTGAGTGACCTTGAGCCTTCTTATGAGGCCCATTGTGAGCGACCATGTGCTAAATACATATACGTAATATTTACTTACGGTATGGGATATTTTATGTTAGTTTGTGATAAAAGGGGCCTGTACTGTAACTCATTTCTTTAGAGTATCTAAATAAAAGGTGAGTATATTTACCTAAACTCCGTAGACCAGATACATAAAGTGGAGACTTCCTTGCTACTACATTTACTAGAACCAGAAAAATACCGGAAATTCGGACCTAAATAAAAATAAAATAATATTTGCAAACTTTAGGTAAATATACTCTACCTATTCCGATCACTGTATATTATAAATGTAAAAGTTTGTGTGTGTGTGCTCCTTTACGCTGCAACGGCTGGACGGATTTGGATAAAATTGGAATGGAGATTATTCTGCTTCATTTTTTAACGAATTAAATTAATTCCATCTTGGTTGTATAGAGGCCTGCTAACTTAGTCCTCAGGGTTGGTAACGCATTTGTAGTTTTCGGATTGCAAGAAGGCTATTTTCCGTTGCATCAGCTTGCGTTTTAGTATAGAAGATTTATTTCTAAACTAGCTTCTGCCCACGACTTCGTCCGCGGAGATTTCGAATATCCTTATTCCCTCGGGAAGTATTAAATTTTCCGGGATAAAAAAATGAAATGAAAAATTGAAAAATTGTTTATTGGTCACAATCAGTGTGTTTACAATAAGGATAGGGTTGGGACCTTTTAGTAAGTATGGCAATACTTGTGACAGAAGACCCCGCTCTTCCAGCATCAAGATTAAGGGCACAAGAACAACCAACTTTAACTTAAGTACGCTAAAGACTTATAACCTAAGAACGTCAGTAGGTAAGTTTTGTTACTCATTATGGTTAATTATGTGTGTGTGTGTGTGTGTGTGTGTGTGTGTGTGTGTGTGTGTGTGTGTGTGTGTGTGTGTGTGTTTGTGTTTGTGTGTGTGTGTGTGTGTGTGTGTGTGTGCGTGCGTGCGTGCGTGCGTGCGTGTGTGTGCGCGTGTGTGTGTTCAAGTCAAGTGTCAAGTGACGTGAAGTTTAAGATGGTAATCCAGACTAGATTAACACAAAGGCCTCTGGCTTCTATAGAACCAAGATGTAATTAATCTAATTCGTAAAAAAAATAAGTAGAGAATCAAGCAAAACGATAAATAAATAAATGTGCTAATAATTACACCGGTTGTCTTACCGCTATATCGGAACACAAAAAATTGAACACTTCTGCTTGGCGGTAGGGTAAAGGATGAGATAGTGGTAGCGATTCAGACCCTGCACAAGGTTCTAACCCAAGTAACACACCACCACTCAATGCTTTATAAATAAAACCGGTCAAGTGCCAGCTGGACTCGCGCACCAAGGGTTCCGTATTCAAAATAATATGCTTGGTAACCGCAAAAGAAAGCACTCATTTTGTTATGGAGTTTATTTTAATACAGATTGTCAAAGTTTTTTTATTATGTCTAAAAACTGTAAATAATTAACACTTAATTTTATTTTCCCATAAAATACAAATAATTATCTACACATCAGGATTTTTGAAATGTGCAGATTTCGCCCTTTCATATGTTATCCCATTTGCTGTAATCAAACCACTTATATTTTTTAACCCCCATTCTAGACGCTTTTTCAATTATTAAAAAAAAAAAACATTTATTTGTTTACTAAAAACAGGTGTGGGCACGCAAGTTATACAACTATGCCAAATTTCAAGTTGATAGCATTTTGTTGTTGCTGAGAAAACCTGCTGTGACATATAGACAGACAGAGAGACAACGAAGTCTCACCATAAGGGTTCCTTTTTTACCATTTTAGTACGGAACCCTAAAAAGGGAGAACTAAAAATTTATGCGAATTCCTGAGCAGTTTTACCATTAAGTAACTTGTGACTCATCTACACCTCCATCATAAAACCAATCTGCCACTTTTCCTTTTGCCCATCAACCTACATGATTTTAATCATGATTCACGGTTAATTATTTAGCATATTATTATATAGTTGTACATCCGTCTGTCCGTCATTTTGACAAATGATGTGGTGTGACAGTTAGCCAGTATTCGTTAATGGATAAAATGATTCATTAGTAAGTAAATAGATTGGTTACTATTTTAGTATTATGTTTTCCTTGATGGTTAATAACTCAGTTAAAATAAAAGTTTAGTAGGTACCATTACCATTTTTTGATCACAATGTGTCATTTTATCCTACTAACTTTTATCATGCAAATTAACAAATTGACAAAAAAAAACCTTTTTTATCAAAAACTACAATGCGCAAATCGTACAATAGTACATCTTCATATTTATGATAAAAACAAATATAATATCAGTTACATTTATTCACATTATATCATTTCATTCAGATTACGAGTACCATACATTTATTCAAAGATAAAAATAACCTATTATTCTACTAATCCGATAAACAGCTAAACTCTAATGACATTAATCAATTTAAATAATTATCTTTCATCACAAACTCCACATCCCATTGCACGACCCCTGGCCACGCTTCCTATTAACACGATTAAGAACAAAAACTTGCGCCCGCTCACCCAATTCCAGGGGTCCGAAACCTTTTAGCTGTGAAAATTAAAATATTTTGTAACAGGTGATTATGATTGATTCGCCCCGGGCACTGGCCCTGGATATTAATTAAGGAACTAATGGAGTAAAGAGAAAAAAAGATGGCGGTGCAGATAAGCGATGACCTCGGGTAAGATCAGCAGAAAAAGTTACATCGTTTTATTTTTGCGGTTAGTTTTGCGTTCAAAGTATGAATTGTAATGGATATAAAGTACGTTAAATAGTTTTAGGATTAGCTCATAAAGATGGATGGAACGACGTGGCAAATTTAATAGCGATGTATTCAGAAGTGATGAAGATTAATTGATTCCTAACGATCCGCTTACACCGATATTTGACATATAGTTTCAGTTTCTTATACATTAGAATTTGGCAATTAGGAATTGTGTTATTAAAAAAATAATGTACGTAAACTGATACGTTTTTTGTAACTTGGTTATTTTGGTTAATCTTGTTAATTATTTTTGTAAATAAATTTATTGATTTGATAAAAACACTATGTTTAACGATGGTGAGATCTTAGGTAGGGTCCGTCCGTATTGCTACCACCAGCTTATCCATTAACCGACTGCCAAGCAGCAGTGTTCACATTGTGTTGAAACACAACCGGTGAAATCACTAGGAAAAAAGGAATAATAACAGCAACAAAATAAAACGTGAGGCCCTTTGTGATAGTCTTTCTTAAAGCCTCTGGCGATTTCTACATTTCTGTTACATTAGTTACAACATAATAATGCTTGTTACCTATATCATTAATAATATAAAGTACCTACAGTAAAAAAAAAGTGAAATGATTGGAAGTAAACTACATTCATCATTTTAAAACACCAGATGCACATCAATAGATTCCTTTTGAGAAATTTACAATATTCATATCAATACTCAAGAAAAACACAAATAGACGTAGCCAGCACAATATATTTATGACAGCTTATAATATTTTTCTGCTATCGTTGCCAGTAAAGCCTCGTTCACACCACGTTACGGCGCGCCTTATTAACTGCCCAGACGGATCGAACACCGAACAAGTGTGAGACGCGTGTAACTATTTATCAATCGCCTAAAACAAGGAAAAGCGATTTGTTCTATGGGAAATATTTGGTTGAACGTGTATGGAATTATTATGGCGTCGCTTCATACGTAGTTTTACTTTATTTTTGTAAAGTTATGGTATAATGTTTTGATCTTTTTTTTTTTACAGCACCCGATTGGAAATTAGTTTAGTAATAGTGACCTCGCCTTCGAACTCAGTCCCGGGTTCGATCTTGGGTATGAGAAGATATTTATGCAACAATCCCTAACATTTATTGAGTCTGTGATATATATATGTAAAAAAAAATGTGTATTTATTACATACATACATACATAATCTCACGCCTTCGTTCCCAGAGTGGGGTAGGCAGAGCTACAGAATTACAAACATCTCTAAAAACTTTACTCAAAAAAATGAGAGCTAACAAAGAGAGATTTTCACTTAGTTGACAAAAAATGATTACAATAGTTAAGATATTAGTTATATCAACCAAAGCTGATAGTTAACTAAAGTAATTTCTTTAGTGATTCAACTAACATCTTAGTTGATGAATCTAACGTCTTAGTTGATGTATCTATCGTCTTGTTAGGCTCGTATGGGATCAAGACGCTTATGCACAACAATCACAATCTTGTTACAAGCGACCAATTATTTTTTTCAGTGTTGTTGATAATTCTATAACCACAATTTGCACAATTAGGCTGTTAACCAGCGTATTAGTGACAGGTTGCAAGCCCATCGCCTAACAGTACTACAAGTCTTTATTCCCTTAGTCGTCTCTTACGACATCCACGGGAAGACATGGAGTGGCACTATTCTAACTCGGCCAACACACGAGTGTATTTATTCATGTAATTTTACAGTATAAATAAATTACGTTCAATATGTACCAACAAATACAAAATGATGGCGGATGCCAGAAATTGGCTATCAAAATTAGACAAGAATGTGAACAGAATGAACAACCAGCATAACCTCGTAAGGCCCACCATACCACAAATAGGGAGTATTTTGTGAGTGGGACTTTGAATCTACCATCAGGGAATAAAGTTCAATTACGTTTGTTCGATAATGCCATTTTCAGTTTATGAAGAAAGGAAAATAAACTTTATTCCCATTGCCACACGGTTCAAAATAAATTGCCTTGATTATGTACTTCCTATTGCTCACTGGGCCTTACTTAATATTGTATACAAAATTACATTGTGATCGTCAACGTAAAATCTATGTAAGTATTCTCGATTTTTCTTTTGCCCAACTTTAGGAGTAAAATCTCTTAAGTTTAAAACGACAATTTTCCACTCTTAATACGGCCTTTCACTACCATCCCTAAAAACTTAGCCAGCCATGGTAAATGCTGATCTCCATCTATACAGCGTGTGTGTTCCATACGATCCTATATTTTAAGGGCAGTTAGATAAGACCCTAATTAACGTAAATTGGTACATTAAGTTAGCAAAAGAAAACATATCTTTTTTCATACAAATTAATTCGGCACGCAGTTTTCAAATAACCAAGTCGTCTACGTCAGCACTTTGTGTTTATTGATTTATTGGCGACGTTATTGTCAACTCAATATTTGCATTACATTGCTGGCCGGGAAAACTTCAAAAAAATCATTACGCTTAATTATTGAGAGAATTTGTTAAATTTTATTACTGTACCTCTTAATACTGCTTAAATCTATCGTATGTTAAAATTTAGGATCGTATGGAATACTCACGCTGTATAACTATAACCAATGTAGGTATGTTTATATTTTATTTATTTATTAGGCAAAACCAACTAAATATGTACATTACATTTCAAATAATACGTACTATTTACAGAATTCCACAGTATACATCTAAATTATAGGTTAGCACAGCATTCACAATTTTAAAAGCAAGCTACGCAATAAAACAATAGTAAGAATAAGAAATATCACATTAAACGGAAAGGCTTAATATTGTGATGAGTATAAGATGATATTTTTAAATTTACCTAAACTAATTGAATGAATGTCTACATTTCTACAGTTCTTAAAAATACTAAATCTAAATCTTCTTGTATAAATATATCTAGATACAGCCACATCCACAGCTTAGAGTTCCTGGCCCGTCTCATTTTCTATTGACCTAAGGTCCCTTGTAAGATCGGGGTTCATCTAACAGAAACTCGGCTAAATGCGTAAAGGATCACTTCCACTAGTAAATTGTGCGATATAGCTATTAAATTTATCTGCTACTAAAATTTTTAAAACATAATTTATACACCGTGCCCGGGACGTACCCGAAGGATTTTAACCATCGATTCTAGACCCTATTTGGAGTATATAGTGTAGTATAACATGTAGTCCAATAACGCATAATTTCTGAGATTTTTATTATTTAAAAAACAATTCCATAGTTAATTTAATTTGAACCCTGTCACCTTAACCTAAAGCATTATTTACTAAGAAAGATTTATGTTGTAAGTAGCAATATCATCAACGTACAACATAAATTAATTTAATGAATTTCATTTTTTAAAACGTACGAGTATAAAATTTGCACGGATAAAGGCGACATTTTGACTAACATCTCTTACTCTCTGTTTCTCCTATATTTGACGTGTCGAATGAAAGAGACGCAACTAAAATGTCTGAAAAATAACAGCCAATTGAATTGCAACCATAAAAACAATATCTTCGCTTGCACTACACACAATCTCACCGCTAAGTTGCAGTAATTTGCGGCACTTTACTGCATTACTGCAACAATGACTGTTCGCATCGGGACAAGGTATCATTGAACTTGATGCACTTTGATTAACTGCACTTTTAGCCGATTGGGTTAGATATGGTGAATGATTAAGGTTTGTTACTATTTATGGTAAGAAATAATTTGTTACCTATACCTACACATAGATATAAGACAGAAGACTAATGATGCGGTTCCAATACTTGGTGACCCTGCCTTCACAGCTAGCGGTCTTGTGTTCGATTCCCAATAGGGCAAAAAAAAATGGATGATGATAAAGGCCCAGCCACACCGCTTGCGTGACGTGCACGTGCACGTTGCGTGCGCGTTCGCTTTCCACTGCATTGTATAGTATGAATTCTCATTACGACATGTCACTATACACATGCTTTTGACGTAGAGACCTCGTCATGTTGTTCTCCTAGTCATTATTTTTAGTTTAATGTATTTGACATGGAATATTTTTAATTTTTACATTTATTTGTAATGTTTTTAATTTTTGAATTTGTAATTTTTTTATTTGTGATAGTTCTAATAATTTATATTTATTTTATTACCTTTTATTGCTTTATTACCTTGTAATGTAACTTACTTTTAAGTATTATTGTATTTTATGTTTGAAAAAATGACCTTCTGCTGGAGTTTCTTGCGGCGCTTCTTCTCCGCAATGATGGTCTTGTCCGAAGCGCTAGTAGATTCACTCCATGTTACCGACGTGTAAAAGAGCCCGTATGTGGCCAAATTACTGAATAAATATTTTATTTGATAATGACACCGCAGTGGAAAGCGAACGCGCACTTGCACGTGCACGTCACGCAGGCGGTGTGGCTGGGACTTAAATATTATTTTTAAAAATCAATACAAACAGCACTATCTTATCTGTGGCAACATTCGTGCATATTAAGTTGTCAAAAAAAACGCTCTCTCTCACTCTTTCTCTACTGTGTTGTTCATTGTTGTACCTATAGAACAAGCCTAGGTATTAAATAATGTATTACTCTATGTAATATGTATGTTTATTGTTGTCTACTACCTATAGCACAAGCGTAGAGCTTAGTATATTATAGGACTAGGTCAATAGGGTATTTGCATAATTTTTTATTAGTATTTAAATTGAAGCTTTTTACCTTCCGAATAGCCTAGTATAAATAGTTTTTTAATATCTTTAAAAATAAGAAAGATATTAATGTTTAAAACTTTCTTTTAGACAGAGAAGAAAATAAATAATAATAATAATCGTAATGTACAGAAAATTAAATAAATATCTAGAATAATAATAATAAATAATAAATAATACAGTAATGTGACGTCATATTACTCAACCGCCATATGAATTACACGCAAAACATCGTTTCGTGAGAAAGAGATAGACAAAAAACTTTAAAAGGCTATAACTTTTATATTTTATCACCAATTTCAAATTTGATTTTGAATTATTTTATCATACTACGTTTATTGATATACGATCCAAATTAATATATGAAATTTAATATCAGGCAAATACCCTATTTGCGTGAAATTTCCCCCCGATATTTATTTATTTATTTATTAAAAATAAAATTTACTTATAAACGAAAGTTACAAGAAACGTGTTTTTTTCGGCTTGGTATGGAACCCTTTGTGTGCAAGTCTGACTCGCACTTGGCCGGTTTTTTTGTATCTGTAATCAATTTAAACTATAACACCATAAATAAAATCTAATCTCCAGCCGTTACTCGCAAGAGTACGTTAACGCATATCCAATTTTATTTCCACTAATTCTAATAATTCTATTTCTGTTTCGTATAAAACAATCATAAACATTTTTATTACATTCTTATCGCTAACGAAGTAAAAAATTATGTCTTATTTGCTTGTGTATAATAAACCTTATTGTTATGAGAATAAGATAGGGTTTGTTTTGACATAAACGGTTCATGTTGATTTCGACAACAACTTAGTATCGTTATAGTAAATCATTAGCAATGCTAAGAATAACGCTAAATAGTAAAAAAAAGCATGAAATTAAATTTACTCTTTGGTTCCGTGAATGTATTAAATAAAACTATATCGTTTTATGAAATAGTTTCTCTACTCTTTCTACGAGAAAGTACTTTGAGATGCGGTAAGTGTTTGATAGTCACATTTCGTACGTAGCAAGCAGCTTCGGGTTTAATTGTCAGGAAATGCAAATACACTTAGGATCAATGAAAATGGGTCACCTTTCTATAGTAATTTAATACGAAAAGACCCGTTTTCATTGCTCTGGACTATATTTATGTGGAAAGCGCCATTTTCCTGAGTATTTAATGTTTTCTTTGTATTTGTTTTTCTATATTATATAATCAATTTCAAGTACTAGGGACTTGACAACTCCATTTTATTTGTGTGATAGTATTTATATATTTATTAATTACCTGATATTTATTAATTAAATTTACACTTACAACATTTAATTAACAAACATACACACAACAAACTTTTTTCTTATTTAACCGTAAAATACACTTATTGACTTAATTGTTAAATTAATAACATTGCAATTAAATGAACGGAAATACTTTATCGCGTACGGTATTAATTGGGAAGTAATTAAAAAATTGCTGATTAATAACTATTGTAAAACCGAGTGCATTTAAAATATGCCGACCATTTTTCTTTGATTTACATAAACGGTCAGTGCTATAAATTAATTAATAAAATAATGAACGTGATTAAAAGTCGGTAACACAATAATTAACCCCTTTATTTTCATAAGTACTTCATACTATAATGATAAGCAAATAATTATAAATAAGGAAATATTGCCAGCGTCCGTAGTACCTACTTTAACCACGTGAGCCCTTCATGGTTACTTTATTTTATTTAGTAGGTATTTAGTACATAAGCCTTGGTTAATCCGGCCACTCTTTACTGTAACTCATTCAAAAGGATCATGAATAAATAAATTTAAAGTATTTTATAGATAAACAGTATTTTTGAAATGCAACGTCAGTTTAAAATTTCAAGACGGTCGAACAAACAATTCACAAACACATTAATTAACATTGTTCAAAGTAATGTAATTATGTAGAATAACATAGAGTGACCGTAACTTAATAAAAACCGTGTACAGCTTTTACTGAGTGGCGTCCGCGGACCGGGAGACGAGCTGTAGGTAGGCCTCCAACAAGATGGAGTGACGACCTTGTAAAGATCGCGGGAACGCGGTGGATGCGAAAAGCACAAGATCGGTCTGAGTGGAGAGCCTTGGGGGAGGCCTATGTCCAGCAGTGGACGTCTTTCGGCTGACATGATGATGATGATGATGACAGCTTTTACTTAAAGTTATATCGAGAGCGTACTAAAGAAAAATAATAGGAAAAATATGAATAAAAAATAAATAAATTTAACGTTATTTATAATTTTACAATGCTAGTCAAGGTATGCTATTTTGGAATATTGTATTTAGCGAGCACAAATACATGAAGGCTGCATTTTTACTTAAGGTACTTTTACCTAATATCTAAGAAATTATTGATGCCTTCATAGTATTTTTTTAACCTTTTCAACGCCACAGTCGGCTCTGGCCGTCAACTAAAAGTCGCGCCACTGAGGCCACGTCGGCTACAGCCGACAAGATTTCAAGATTAAAAGAGACTTTGTTTGGTAGCAATAAGGTGTAATTTGCATAGCATAGCAAACATGTTTGGCGTCTGGGTGGCACATTTTGTATTCGACAAATGGCGTTCAAAAGGTTAATGAAAATTCTCTTCGACATTAGACTACGGAACCCTAAATACGTTGTATCGGGTTCGTGTGCTTTTATAGCGTTAATATTACTTCATCGTTACTCGTTAAAGCAGTATCGATTTTCCAATTATATTTAACTTCAGACATATTTAGACCTAGCGTTTGCTCGCGCCTTCATCAGTTTAAAACTCTTGTTTGCCGGTTAAAATTTCTTTGTTAAATTAAGAGATGATAGTTAAGAGAAAAAATCACATCTGGTATGGGCAAATATTTAATTTCATGAGCACGAATTTTTTTCCCGATTGAATGTTTTCTATTTTTACCCGACTGTAGCAAAGCCCAAAAGGAGGGTTATGTGTTTGACCTGTATACATATATGTCCGACTCTATGTTCTCTCGTAACTACTAAACGGCTAAACCGATTTTAATATATTATACTTGGTTAGATTCATCTTAACCACTAGAGTGTCATAGGCTATATATATTATATTGATTGGAAATCAAAATGGCGGATTTTTGGCGCCAAATTGCGCGGCATGAAAACTAACATTATGTTGACGACATTATTCAAACACCAGTTGGGTTTTCAAAGCATGCTTTTTGTAGGAGTTGTTATAATAAGATAATCAGTAGGTACCTATTTATTTCTCCATGTGTGTTTATAAGCTTAGCTTGGGACTACGTCAATTTGCAGAAGTTTAAGATTTTCCCCTGATATGTTAAATAGTAGGAGATCTGAATTGGAGACGATTTGCACCGGGCTGTTTATTCGATAAAAAGTATTTTATACCGAATTTAATATGCTAAGTATAATATATATGGCGAATAGGTAGGTTAAAAAAATTCAGTCCAGTACATAATTTAAAAAAAAAACTTTGTTTTAAAAAGTGCAATAGCTTGTTTAATACACAAATTACATACCAATCGAAAGTATGAAGCCTATAGAATATGCAAACGTTAGGTTGACTATTTTTTTCCCGTCAAACTATTGGGTAGGCAGGTATAAACAGGTAAGTCGGTACTAATAATTTGCACCAAACCTAACGTTTGCATATTCTATAGACTTCCTCTTTTCGATTAGTATGTAATTTGTCTATTAAACAAGCATTTGCAATTTAATAAAAGTTCATTTTTAATGATATGAGTACTGGACTGAAATTTTTCAACCTACCTATTCGCCACATATTAAATTTGAGTATTAAGCGTATTAAATTTGATATAAAATACTTTCATCGAATAAACAGCCCGGTGCAAATAGTCTCCTATTCGGATCTTACACCAATACATACATGTTTATGAGCTTAGCTTGGGGCTAGGTCAATTTGTATAAGATTGTTCCCTGATATCTTAAAGGTTCATTCAGCAAAAGAATTTCCTCTTAATTACACTGTCGAGCAAAAATATCGGGTCAATTTGTAAATCACTTCAGTACAGCGTTATCCTTAATTTTTGCTCGTAAGTGTATCCAGTACAGTTCAAAACGCTACTTTCCTCGCAAATTAAAGGCCTATCTGCACTCTAGCTCCGACATTGACACTTTAATGCGTTTTTGCTCAGAGCAATTACCGAGTGACATACTAATGACGTTTTACCGGAAAGTGGGGAAAACTCAAGTCATGGACGTTGATTTGGGCTTGATTGATTTTCTGATTGGATTGGTGAATTATGGAGAACCAAGGCGTATATAGGCGATAGCGAATACAAAGTGTTGTGGGACAAGCAATGATATAATATAAAAAGAGGTAGATATGTTACCTATACGGTATTCAGCGTGTAAAAATGGCCCGGCTTACGCACTCATAATCAGTAAATATTGCAATTACACACTAGTTCATAAATGACAAGTGAAAGCAGGATGGTATGCTAATTTCTGGGAGTGAAACAGAGACGAGTAATATTGCTCTGCAGACTAGTTCACGGTTCCGTAGACGGCGCAAGACTAAGTAAAGGTGTACCAATTGGCTTGTTTTAGGGTGCCACTATCGAAGTGCGTATAACATATATACCTCTTTTTACTATATTATATCATTGGGCATAAGGGTAAGCCTGAAGAATCATAATAAATAGTAGGTATAACTACATATTTAAAAGATAAAACCCCCCATTATAATGGGGAACGGATTTTCGTATTGTCAACGTTTTGATAGCTCTTATTTACTTGACAGTAATGGCGGATGAGTTAAAAACAATACCACAACACGTCAAATACGATTTGGTTTTACCGCGTAGAATACAGGCGCAGTAGTGTTCTTTCAATTGGATATAGTAGTAGTAAATATTATTAAGCAATAATTTTTTTTTCATAAATTTACATTCAGTTTTGACAATTAGATAAACTTTTTTAATATAGATAAATACAACTATATACAATATATACAGTATACAATTATAATTAGAATAATTAACAACTAATGTATTCTATTGTCTACTAAAAACTAGAATTATTAAATATATTTATGTACACAACTACAAAAAGAATACCCCCTGTAATAAATCCCTTCCCGGCATTGTACCCATGATGCTGGCTGCGTTACAGTAAAATTATCTTACATTTCATTTATAAAAACAAGAGAAAACCTAAATATTGCCAATAAAAAATGGTTATCAACGTAACCCCTTGCTAAAAAAAAGAATAGCATTTTTTGTACAGCCTTGTTTGCACGTTAATACTTCCGTTCCAATGCTCTTCCTATTAAATCCTCAGTTTAATTATCATCTCTTAATATATCGACATAAAGTTCAAATTAAACCAGCCAATGACATTGCAAAATATCTACATCAACGAAAATTTCAACTAACTTCAAAAAATGTAACTAAGAAGAATCCATTTTTATGCTTAGTATTTTAGGTGCAGATTTAAACGCAAATAATTGCACTTGTAACGTTATAGATATTAAAGCAATACATTGTCAAGTAGTTGCAATGCTTTAGAAATTTTTTAAACGCAGGCCCCAGGGTTGCCTCGTAATTGAAACCGGCTGATGCGTGAAATCTGTACAATGAAGGGACTAATTTTAAAGAAGATTATCGCCCTGAGCTCGTCGATCGATGCGATAATAAAACATGGATCGTGATAAACTTTAGGGATGCCAACGATTTAAAAAAAAAACTGTAATAAGTTATCATGTTTTGTAGGTATTTAAGTTGTTATTATTTAATACACGAGGTACACGACTAGATACTGCATTTTTATTTATTGATTAAAAAAACCTAGTGATCAGTTTATTTATTTTGATTTTTTTACAGTTAGTGTTGGATTGTTTTTTAAAACATTATCTATGCTTAAACTTTACAAAACTTTCTTAAAAATTAACAATTCATTTTGTTATATCTACGGTCAGAAATTCATTATGATTGTAAATGTATAAAGCTTTTCATATTATTATTTAAAACTGTATTTAGCTTTAACCAGGTTTTTTGAAATAAAATTAAATGAAGTGACAACCCTAACATGCTCGACATTGACACAAAGCGATTTGTCAAGATTCTTTTTTCAAGGCATCTTAACATTTTTTTCTGACAGCGATGTACTTGTTTGCTTTTTTTTAAAGAGTTTATTAAGCATCTTGCTTGCCCCAAAAGATTGAGTCGTCTATTGAAAACATGATCGAAAAAAACTCATGTTGTCAACTAAATAAAGTAAAAGTACATCAAGTATAATTTAGGATTCAAACCGCCGTAGGTACTCCGACATTATTAGAGACGATTACACATGACAAGCACAAGTACCTTAACAAGCTTCATTATTAATTTATCAGTATATAAATAACTATTATAAAAGGAATATCTTTATATAATTTCGATAAGTGATAAAGAGTATTCTGTTGTATTGTATGTTTATATGTCTTTCCTTAAAACTTATTTTAACAGTATTGCAACAACAGCAATACAACCTCAATTTGAGGAATAATCATAAATTAATACACTCATATCGCTCCCATTCTGCTTTTTACAAAAATAGTATCCATGGTATGAGTGTTAAGATATTCAATAATATTCCCGACGTATTTAAATCTCTAGATGAAGTCCATTTCAAGAAATCTCTAAATAATTGGCTGTTAAATAAGATGTTTTACTCCATAGATTAATTTTTAAATAATAAAGGAAAACTGTAAATTGAAATTTTATGCTGCTGACATTATATTAAACATTATTGTATGATATTACGAGTATAACTAACTGCGTTGACATTTGTATACATTTATTTAATGCTCGCTCTATCATTAGACTGAAGGACATATAATTATTGTACACCATTAATATGGTAGGTCATGGACTAGGTCACCTTAAATATTGTAACATCTTGTATACCTGTGATCGGACAATAAAATTTGATTTGATTTGATTTGATTTGAACTTTCCAAATGTGTTAGCAAAATTTGTATCAACACAGAAATATAAAACCTCGACTTCCCTCAGAGGCTAGTAAATTTTCCGGGATTAAAAGTAGCCGAAGTGCTCTTCTAGACTATTATATAACCTTACCTTACCTGTGCCAAATTTCAACCAGATACATCCGTCCAAACTTCATTTATTATAGTAGATACTACTTATTATTAAAAATGTTGGATCGCATAGACTGCCCTCCTTGGAAAAAAGTGCGTATGTCTCATAAAACCGCGTAATGTATTAGTGACCTTATTTTTTAAGATAGGAGGTAAAATTTACTTTGACTATCAAATTGCGTATGCGTCCTTTTTATTTAGGAGGGCAGTAGAGTAAATGGGAATGTTGAAACAGGGCGTCCAAGGCGAACGTTCCACAATCAGTTCCGAGACGTATTAAAAAAGGGCCAGGTCAGGTGACTCAGGAGTACCTACCCTAAACCGACGCACGCGTGTGGTAGCGAGGGAAGTTTGTCTGGATCATAGCAAGTAGAAGGAAGTCTTCTCTGCCTACCCCTACGGGAATGAGGCGTGATTGTATGTAAGTATGTATGTATGTGTATCGCATAGAGCGTCTACGCAACTTTTTATACATAGTTTTCTTATTGCTTGGGCTCAGTGGCTTAGCTGAAGCTCAGAACTTGGGTTTAATTTTCTTTAAGGTCCAACACAAAAATAATTATAACACCGTATCAAACGCGCCGAGGGCGATGACGCAGGGCAAGGTGATAATTATAAATGATTATATTTTTGCGTGCCCTAACTTAAGCTTGTTGGTTTCTTGTACTAATTAATCAGTAACACTACGAGAACCTTATTGAACGATAAAATATTCCAATTTAAACCTTACCTCGCCTGAATATAGTAATAATTTCATTTTGATTTTATCGTGGCTTAAGGCTTTTTGTGATTTAGTTTTACGTTAATTAGTAACAAGAAATCTGTGACCAAGTTTCGAGCTTCGATCAAATTATTATCTAATTAAGAACCATTTTCTGGAAAATTTCACTAATTAGTCTGAATTACCTGAAATGTTACGTTTTTCCTACATTAAGTCAAGGTCGATTTAAAGATTAATAATTTGGCTCAGTCTAAAAAAATATGTATTATTACAAAATTTTAACCCAGTATTTTTCTGCTTAATAGTTCTTGCTCCATTTACAAAGGGCATCGTTTAAGTTTGCGACGTAAAAATTCAATCTATTAAAGTAGACTAACAAAATACTTCTTTTTTTTTTTTCACAGCTTCAACAAAATTAATAAATTATAAATTAATTGATTGAGCATTTTACTCAATTGACGATTATTTTATGAAATCTAAATCGATGTTTTAGACTTTTTAACTTTAATAATTTAATGATTTTATGTACCTTATGTTTATTTTTTAATATTATGTGTACTTATGACTACAAATTGCATGCCCTAAAGGCGAAATAATGAACTGTATTAACAAATTTTTAAGATCCATGTAACATTATTTCGAGCAATAAATTGTTTTGATTTGATTTGAAAAGCTGATTTATGTAACAAACAGATGACAATTTTTTTTTTTTAATAGCTATAAAAATAACCAAAACAAAACAGAATTTAACATGGAATTTGTATGGCCGACATGTTACATGACGTCACAGTGCATATCGGATCTCTCTGTCTTTTTCACTTTTGCATGCATATTCCCTATTATCGAAAATTCACCATTTAAATAAATTAAAACCCCTTATAACCCCACCCCCGCCCCCTTCAGAACTGATATCTCATAAACGGCCGAACCGATTTTCATAAAACCTAGCTAAGAACTATTCCGATTAAACTAGCTTTCTTTTTTAAAAATCCAACCTCCGTTTAGGGGCTCCTTTGCCACAGATAGACACACAAATAGGGTAAAGGTACCATTTGTGGCAACTGTATCCTTTTTGGACACCTAAGGTTGAAATGAGTATCAAGGGATCCCGTTGTGTCCCATAATTTTATTGGTCATAATGACATTGTTGGCATAATTATTGATAGTAATAATTTTTTATATCGCTGAAACTGTAAACTTTTCAGAATCTCAGAAATATCTAACGTGTAGACAAGGCTAGGTTAGGTTAGGTTTGATTTATAAAAATACTGAAAAAGTAACAGTTCTATTAAAAAAAATACGTTATGACTTGCGATGATTATGACCTAAAGCACATTATGGCTAAAAATAATTATGGCAGACAATATAGACCCGTGTATCAAAAATACCGTAAAATTAAAAATAATATTCATAAATAGTTAAGACTGAAGATAAAGATAAAATATGAAAATGTTTTTGTAATTTCATAATACTTTACATATCGCACCTTTAGAACAATAATGACCTAATTCAAAATTTGTGCTTTCAAACTTCGAGTCATAAATTTATTATCATAGAGACCTAACTCGAAATTTAAAATTTCTCAATTAGGTCACTATTGTTCTGAAGGTGCGAATGAGTTAAAATTGAGAGAGGCCAAAAACGGTGTAAAGATGGCCAAAACCGGTAGTCCTACCCTACCTTTTTTTACGGGGAGTTAAAGATTCCGACGAATTAAAAAAACATGTAGTCCATACTATCTGACTTTTGTAGCCTCAAAATGCTCCTTTCAAGCCTAAAACAACAATTACCTCATCAAAATAAAAAACATGATGTAACATCTGGTAAATGATGTGCAAAATGTGGCCTCCAGTTGGTTTACTTATCAGAAAACGGCCGTTTTAGCCAAAAAAGATGCATTTGATGTTATGACAAGGCAGATGGAATGGACTTTACAATGTCTACACGAATAAAGACGCAGGATAAAGTTAGACAAATAATTCCAGCCATTCACAATCTGACTTTAACCTAAAACATACTCCTGACTTACAAGTCACCAGAAGCGTAAACTAACCGTATCTGCGCAAACGCAGACAGTAACACGTTGTGCGCAATGACATCCTTCTTGCGATCCCTGATAACACACATACAGACCTATGTTACTTTGAAACCATTTTAGTTAGATCTTTAGTCTCGTTAGATGAGTTTCAAAACGTATATCAATTTAAACTGGTTGGTGTGACTATTTTCCAGTATATCATGATATTTGAAATGGAATTGCTGTTTGGAATTCAGGGGTCAAACTATTTTGGTTTAATGATAAGTTGATAGAGTAAAGAATAAGACCCCAAGACAATGTTGTATTGAAATTATTGCCTATTTTATTGCTTCGAGATGTTTTATTCGAGAATTCGTGTTTGAGAATTCTGCTTGAAGTGTCTAGTTGGAATTGAAACTGCATTGATATAAGGGGTGAATAAAACTAAAATCTGTATTTCACGCTGGTCTATAGATATAGGGTGTTGTTTATTTATCATGGTACTGGTTAGTCAATTACAATTTGTAATCATGCGTTTTTTGTACTAACAGAAAACAAGATAAAATGGTTTTCGGTTGTTTTTAATAAATGTAAAATATCTCAGGTTTTCTTCAATCAACAAAACATTTTCAATTCAATACAATTATTTTCAGCATGATGATTATGGAAAATATACCTTAAGATTCGAATTCCAAACAAAAGATAAATACGTCATGCCAAAGATCGACATGCATAATAATTATAGTAACGAATTTAAACTGTGTGATATGGACTTAAGGTATATTTTCCATAAATGTTCCGATCTTTATGATCACCCTGACTGCGTAGATACCTTTGAAGTTCTGTGTTTTCTGATATTTATTACCTCGTTATATGTTCCGAATTTATTGAAAAGTCGCTGCTCTTATATTTATGATAAATTGCATGTTCTGGTGTTATTGACCATAACTAGTGTAACGAATTTATTGAAAAGTAATACTGCTCCGAAATATTTGAGTACCTCGCCCGCTTCAATATATCCGATGGCGACTGTACAAGCGTAACCTATATTTTAGACTCACAGTTAGTTACCAAGGACATAATTTCTAGCAAAAGAACAGCTAAATAACTCAGTTACTGTTAAAGTATTATAAAAATCCACCGAATTTTTAATTTACAAATCTTTTTTTAACCTACATAGTACAAAGACGTCATCAATATCCAAAATGATCTCAAGATCATCAAAAACACCATCTGCCGGAGTACGCCCAATTTTTCCATACACCGCTACCATTTATTACAATAAGCCGCGGAATTACGCTATAATTTATCATAAAACACTTCTATTTACGTAAAAAACACGTACCTAAAGAACTTCGTAACACAAAAGCATCATACTGTAACTCTCAATTGAAGACACGGCAATTGCAATTTTATGTTCAAATACGTAATGTTGCAAATGTAAAGTCTTGAATTTGGACTTGTTATGTTATGCTTTTGAAATGCAATTATTTACAGAATAAAAACGGAGTATGTGCTGTTGATGCTGGGAGTATTTAAGTCGTTTTTATGTGAATTTGAAACGAATTGTAAATCTAGAGGTTTTTTACCGAACAATGTGTTAAAATTATTATCCTAACTTGTGCTTGAGACGTGGTCTTAAGTTACCTACATTAAGACAGATATGACAGCTGTTACCTACTGTGTTTTGTTTTTTTTTTACATTTAAGTCATAAAAAACTCTAAAGTCAAGAAGGGATATATCGTTTATTGTTAATTGACACCCGTTCTGAAAAAGCGATTAAGAAATTCTCAAGCCCGATGTTTTGTACGAACCTTGTGAATTATTAGTGTGGGAGTTAGTTTAGAAATATTGATTTAAAGTAAGTAATGTCGGTTACTTTTGTAACATTTTGGTCAAGTGTTAAACCTACTTAATGAAATAACATTTCGGTTTACATTGAAAACTTGGTATTTTAATATTAAATAAGTAACTTATTGTACTTTTTGGGCCGTTTTATTATTTAAAAAGATTATTTGTGTTTTGTGCTAATATTTACGCGCTAAAATAAAGTACAGATCAAATAAAACTTAATTTTCAACCTGACTTATTAAAAGTCCTGTATTTTGTACGGCCGCCGGCGTTTTTGTGTACCTTTAAACTTAGCCAGGCTGCAGCTTGAGCGACTTTGGAGTGCAAAATAAAGTTTTTTTTAATTTGTACAGCGTTTTGTAACATTTTTTTGAACCTGCGTTTTTGTATAGCTACGTACAGTATTACTTAGTTTACACTGCCTTAACTTAAGTAACTTAAATGAAAAGGAAACTATGCTGTATCACATAATCAGCCTATATAATCTACGTCCTGTAGCTGGACATAGTTTTTCTCTCATGAGGAGAGGGACTGGTGTATAATCCCCAGTATACTTACCGGTTTGGGATCTCGAACTTAAAATGAATTGCTTGGCAGATGAGTATTGTTTTCTTCACGTTGAGTAATTTGCGCATATAAGTGCCAAAAACTTTAAAGACACAAGTCAGTTTTTAACCAATGACATTCTCAGCCGGTTGACCAATAGTAGTTTACGTGACGGTTGCGTAATGCTAATTACGCCGAGTCGCGTACATTACTTTATCTACACACATATTTTAAGTACTCTAAGATGGGTTCAGAAGCCGAAAGGCAAATTACCAGCATTACCTAACCTGTGGTAGTAAGTGACAGCGATGACAGCTGTAACGTAATTTTGAAATTACGTTATCGAATTTTGTAAATTTGGAACATCTTCCAAAATTAACAGCTGTTATCACTGTCACCTACTACCACAAGTAATGCTGGTCATTGCCTACTGGTTTTGAACGCATAATAGAGGACTTACGATATGTGTGTAGATAAATTGTCATGTATGTCACATTAGGACACCTGTCACTTGATACTTTGGCAAGGTAGTAACAACATAAATTGAATGAACTAGGGTGCTGTGCTTGAACAATACAATAAGTTACCATATCTTTTTTATGACTCATATGAACTTAAATCCACCCAGCTCCCGGTCCACACGCTGAGGCCTAAGCAACAACTTTATTTCAAAGTGACGCGAACAAGAGTCTCGCTCGTCCTGAATTTATGGCCACCCACTATTCTCCCGCCTTTATCCCGCTATTTCCCTGAAAAACGGACACCCTGTTTAAGTACGCTCGAAATTTACACGTCAGGTACGATGTTTTTTATGAGCTGAGGTGTCTATTATAAAGAGTGGGATATTTTTGGTGATATTTTTTCGTGAGATGTAGGTTTTTTGCTGGATAAAGGAGTTTGCGCGTCCTTTGTGCTTTGACTTTCTGCGAGATAATTAGGATGACCTTATAGGGCACTATATTGTTTTAAAAACGGAAAATCAGCTGAAGTATTTTTATTTAACATGTGTAGTATAGGGTTGTTAGCTTCTTTATACGTTGTACGAGTATGAATTTGTTTTCGCGTAATAATAACTTTGTGGTTGATACGGAACCTTCCCTTGAAAAAACAAACATATTTTTGTTTCGTATTGTATATAACATGGAAAAAAGTTTTAAACAGAAGCGACTCTCCGTCACACTCCGTGCGTGTAGAAGTCGATTATCGCTTTCCTCTCGAGAACTGTACAACTATCTATGAAAAGGGACCTTATTGTCGATGGCGCTTACGCCGCACTGCGTCACGCGACGTTGTATTTATATCGGAGCATCTTTAATAAAGGCGGAAGCGCCATATTATGCATTCTCAAGACTACAATCTTAACACTGCAGTTGTTGCCAACCTTTAGAACCAAAATCGAATGCGTTTATTCTAATAATTTCACCAGTTGTCGTATCCCCACACCGGAACACAACTGTTTTGGTAAGTAATCGAAGCATTTCAAAAAATCTTGCAAGTTTTTTTAACTAAATGGCCATACACGGTAAAAGTTTTATAAGAACATTGAACATTGAACAATGCACAACAATGACACCCAATGTAAAAACTTTTTCAAAAACCATTCCCAACTTTTTCAAAACCAATTCAGCCTTCATTACACTCTTATTAAAACCGGAACCATCTAATCTAAGTTATCCCATACAATTACTACCCACTTCTTACCCTCGCTGGGGTGGAACGTAATAAAAGAAATTGTCACACCCCCTGTATTAGGAATTATAATGCAGGTGGTTTTGATGATTCTAGGGAATTGGTTTACTTTAATAGACGCGATGTAATTGGGAAAAGTTGCCGGAGACTTATTACTTTTACAAACGATACAGAGAACTAAAGCCTATTATGTTTATTAAATGACACAATATTACCTGTGTAGATCTAGTAAAGATACGATATAACTCTTTATGGAATGGGAAAGCAAATGAGCACACAGATCTAATAGTAAGTACAACCTTAAGACTGCAATCCTATGACTAGCATAGGCAGTTTGTGGTGCCAACCCTACAGACTGCCTAATGCTAGTGCTTATGTGTAGGTTGGCATATAAAGGGCAGCGCGCTTGAGTGAAATTAGCATTTTAAACCAAAAACCTGACACAATATACAGGGCGTCCCAAGACTATGGGACATGAAGGGAAAGTACCTTAAATATCGTGGATAGGATATTTTGCTGAAAGAAGACTTTATGTTATTTTTAAAATTTAATAATACTGCATTCAAAGATATTCTAAGAATTATGTGCTTCGTCTGGGAATCAAACCGACTTAAATGTGAAAAAAATCACCCGTATTTTTATGATGCCAATCGAAAGAATGAACAAAAAATAATAATTATTCTTAAGTAACATAGTATCTTAAAAGAAAGGAATAACCTAAAATGTTTGATTCAAATTTCAAGAAAATTATTTATTACCGACGACGACGTCCGAAAAATAGCGATATTATCATTCCATAGATAGAATTGATTATTCGCAAATAAGTACCCACTTAATAAACGACTTACTGGCATAGTTTTTCTTATTATAGGTGCAAGTGCATTACTTCAACGTTACATTACTTCTTTTGGGGATACGTGAAAGATTTGCTATACAAAAAGCAATACGACAACGTGGGCAAATAACAAACAGAATTGAGCCATATCATATCGAGTATTCACCATAATATGTTTAGAAAATCAACGGGCAGCGGACTTATTAAAAGATTGGCGATTTGCATAAGACAAGAGGGATCACATTTTGAGCATTTAATTAATTAATTTGCAAGAATTTAATTAATGTACAAAAAATACTCAACTGACTTCGGCAGTTTCATGTTTTTTTAATTTGATTAAAATGATTAATTTCACGTTGTTTCTTTCTTTTAAGATACTATGTTACTTAAGAAGATTTTTTTTTTTTTCATTCTTTCGATTGGCAACATAAAAATACGGGTGATTTTTTTTCACATTTAAGTCGGTTCGATTCCCAGACGAAGCAAATAATTTTTAGAACATCTTTGAATGCAGTATTACTAACTTTTAAAAATAACATAAAGTCTTCTTTCAGTAAAATATCCTATCTACAATATTTAAGGTACTTTCCCTTCATGTCCCATAGTCTTGGGACGCCCTGTATGGTGGTTGCCATTTTTAAACTAGTTTACACTCACCACGTCCATATCTATCTTACCAAGTTTTATTATAACTGTATTATTATTTACTAGACCAATAATTTTTTAATCATCCTGTATCGAAAGTTCACATAATACAAGGTCTTTGACCTACGCACGTAGACCGAAAGCATATCTCGGTTTAAATCAGGTTCAATGGACCAACTAACAGGGTGTAATAATAAAGTTGTATAGGGTGGGAAATTTAGAATTTCGCCATAAACTAAACTAAATACCTCAGTAATAGTAATAGTTCGATAAATAGGTTCACGCTTCACGCATAAATTAACTTGTTGCAATCTCGTACCGTCGGCACTTGGGTCGAGAAGTACCGTCAGTAAATGTATCAATTTATTTTCCTATTTAATTTTTCATGCTATATAGTGTGCTTTACCTACCAGTAGACTACAAACATACGCTACAGAACTTGACTTGTAAAAAAAAACTTAGACAACCGAGCGTCGCTCGGATTAAAACACATTTTTTTCTGAAGACAAGTGACCTATCGATTTCCAAAACCAAATAACCAGATGGCCAGATAAACCCCTATTCTGTTACATTCATCGAAAACTTTAGAGCCGTTGCTGTGAACCTACATGTATATATATCGGGGACGTATTAAGAAAGGGCCAGGTCAGGAGACCCTAAACCAACGCACGTGTATGAAGAGACTTATGAGTGTGGAGGACGCGAGGGAATTTTTTCTGGATCGTAGCAAGTGGACAGAAGTTGTCTCTGCCTGCCCGTATGGGATAGAGACGTTATTGTGTATGTATATACAAGTTTAACTAACATAAAGTATTAAGGTTCTTAGTAGTTTATTTCGCTGACCTTACCCATAAACCAGCGCTATCACCGCGCGGGCACCGAACCCGCACCTTGACCTGCGATCCGCGATATTTGCATCCATATCCTGTGTTATGACTTAGACGCCATTGTTGTTGCGCGACTAGCTCGCGCCGCGGGTTTGGTTTATCTTTTACTTTGCTCTTTAGAAGAAAAAGCCCAATACGATACAAGCTTGCGACTTTGTCCACGTTGACCATACTACGTAAACAGTGTTTTTTTTGTGATAGAAGGTATGCTGTGTGTTATTTCATGATAATAAGCTATCTTATTCCAAATTTCATCAAAATCTGTCGAGCCTGAAATGGAAATGGTGAAAGAGTTTAAAACATACTAACACACACTCACAAACTTTTGCATTTATAATATTAGTGTAAAAATGTGTAATTATGGCAACGAAAAAAGTTAGAACACCCTGTTTCTCAAATGTTAATATTATATTAAAGATTTTTGTACAATTTGATTTTAAAGGCAACTTTTTTTTACTTTCAGGTACGAAGTACCCGTAACGTCAGGTGAGCCGGACGAGACCGCAAACAGACAGATCCCGCTATCAATTCCGAAAAGCACCCTAAAACACATTAACGACCTGGCCACGACATTGCGCGAATTGCGGCGCGGCGAGCGTTTTCTTAATACATTGCACGGCCGAGAGAAATTTAAAACATTATTTTAATAAGACGGTAACTTAGCTTTAATATTATATAATCGCAAATCAACAACATAAACATTTATTATGCAAACTAAATAATTATTAATACTCGAGCTGTTCTTATTTTCCTAAAAAAACACTTTCTAAAAATCGAGTAAATATAATACACAGTTAAAATATTCTCTGTTTTGGCGCACCCGCTATAGTTACGCCCGCTGACCGGCCTTGCCTTTTTACGTAACAATCACTTATGCAGATGTGGGCACTTTACGCGTTTAGCTCTTAACTGGGTTATTCGCTTTTGTTTCTGGCCGTTCCACTAAAATTTGGGGTCAATACGGCCTTCCCAGACCCCCTCTTCTAACTACAAAATTGACGCCATTTTGTGTTTCTTGGCATTGAAAGCAATGAGAGCTTTAATGCGAAAGTCGTTATAAGACGCTCAGGGGTTTAAAAGCATTAAATTTAAGCTTTGTGACTAATTAAAATATTATTCATTAGAAACACAATTTAAAAATAACAATGAGAAAAAATAGGACACCCGGTGTGATAGGTCTTTGGTGAACTCTATGTCCAGCAGTAGACATCTACAGGGTGCGACGGTGCCAAAAAAACCTTAGTAAACCAATATTAAACCACTTTATGGTAAACAACCTGAACGAACAATTTATAATACAGTGTTTTACTGACTTAAAAACGCGTTTCTACATGTTCGTATGTCCGCTCCAACATTACACTGGACTCTTTAATTTAGCCGGTTATTATCAAAGTTGCCGCTAATAAAAAGAAACGCTTTCTGAGTTTTACGGCGGCATTAGAGAACTAATTAACACTTCGGAATGCTTTCTACATTAAATAGGGTGTTTTCAACACTTTCGTATACATTTGTAGCTTAAGACTTGATTAATTCTGCAGCCAAAACTACGAGTACTTTGTCAACGTCTAACTGACCTGACTACGTGCAGGCTAATGATTCAGTTCATGTATTCTGCCCTGCTAATCCAATACGCAGTATATCAGATAAAACTCCTGAAGCAATATCAACCTTATTACTAACAGCAGAGAATTAAAACTGCTTTGATTATTAAATTTGGGATACTGCTTCTTACCTTAGTTGGGCAGTGTTAATGTCTGCTATTTTAGACCCCAGGGCCTCTATTCTAGACGGTACAAAAAATTATCGTCTTTGACCTGCGTCGCTATTTCCTAACTCGCGATCGCAATCGGTTTCAAAGCGCAACTATTGTTTTCATTTTGTATGCAGACAAGCCTTCGATTTTCAAAATGAAAACGATTGCGATTGCGAGTGTGTTAGGCAATAGCCCCTCTGTAATGGTATTGTTTTTGACTCGGCCGCCATTACTGTCAAGTAAATAAGAGCTATCGAACCGTTGACAATACGATAACAGGTCAAAGACGATGTGGTTTTTACCACCTAGAAGAGAGGCCCAGGAGAGTGGTTTATGGTCCAAGAAGCTGATGGATAATAAAAATGGATACTTCTGGTCTGTAAGAAAAGAACACGCTCATGTATCTTGAAGGTATTTAAGTATCTTTTGATGCAGACTTCCCTTACATACTTAAAGACGGTGATAATTACTAATTCTATCATTACGATGTCTAGTCAATGAACTTAATATGCTTTTAGTATTACATTCTTATTTAACTATGAGTATAAAATAAACATACTATCTTTTTAATAAAATGAAAAGCAATTAAACCCTTTCTAAGTAGGTATGTTGCTTGAAACATTTTATATACTTTTAAAAGAGTAGGTCAACTTTACTTACTAGTAACATCCTGTATAAATTCAAGCTACGACCATTACGTACTTTGCTTTTACCACGCTTGAGCGGAAACGGTTCGCTCAGAGCCTCGAATTTCGCTCGTTGAGGTTTCGCTCACGAAATACTGTGTTGGCTTTGTAACTTTAACTCGGTCACTTTTACTCTTATTCTTAGTAGAGAGATAGCTGTAGATTTAAGGGACGTAATAGTAATCGATCACAATATGACATCTACAGGTTGTTCTTTTATTGAACGTCAGGTCATGTCAGATCAATGTATCAATCATGATGTCAAGAGATAAAAAAAGATGTCGATTAGAAATCTGTGGATCTTTAACCTAAAAAACTTTTCTTTGCAATTATCTAGATTAAGCACGCCTAAAATGGCATTTTATGGTACTGTTTTTTTTTAAGAATTAGAAAGGGAAAGCAGGCAGTTTTGATGGTAAGTGAGCTCACACTCTTACCTGATGGTAAATGGGATCTGAGACCCATAGACATTTGAAATCTCAAGACTACAATCTCAAAACTGCAATCCTAAGACTTCAAATGCGTTGCCAACCCTGAGGACTAAGATGGAACGTCTCTATGCTAGTAATTTCACCGGTTGTCTTATCCCCACACTGGAACACAGCAATGCGAACACTACTGCTGGCGGTGGGTTAATGATGCACAAGATGACCCTGCATAAGTTCCTACCACCACTAACAAAGTGATACTAGCAAATTGCAAACATATAGACGTGACCCACCTTTCACTAAGTTATGTTATAAAAATGTGTGCTTTGCATTAGTAATAGTTGAAAAATCAAGGGAAACACTTGTATGTATTTCGTGACAAGAAAATAAGGCCACTGGTGTGTATCCAAGTAACAAATTTGTGAGAAAACATTCCCGAATTCCAAATAAACTAAAAACATTTTATATCGGTGTGAATAACGTGAAACCGATAGTCTGCAACTAGACGGTAACTGACTGGGGCAACAAAGCCAGCGGTTAGGTGATAGCCTCTAGAGATGCAAAGTAACATTAAGGTCCTTACTTCCTATTTATAAATAGTATAAAACAATGTCTCTGTCTGTCTATATACAGGGTGGAAAAAATTATTGGCCCTGGAGGGGAAGTACCTTAAATCCTAAAGTTGGATAATTTACTTAAAGGAATATTTCTTTTATTTTTAAAATAAAACAAAACTGCATTCATAGATTTTCTAAAATTTGCTTGTCTCTCCCAGGAATCGAACAGGCTAAAAATTTAAAACTCAAACGCAACGCGTGAGCCGGGCGTCAGTTTATAATGCCTAGTTAGTAGTATCTCTGACTACGAAGCTAGCGGTCCCGGGTTCGATTACCGGTCATAGCAAATATTTGTGTTATGAGCGCAAGTATTTGTTTCTGAGTCTGTGATGCTTTCTATGTATATACATATTTCTTTCTCCATATAATATTTTTTATCGTTGCTCTAGGACTTAAAGTACAGTCAAGGACTTTAATTGTTATGCCTCTATGGAACCCTGTCGCATAACGTCAATCATTCATTTAAGCAGAATTTCTGTCATGTGGTTTGACGCTGTCATTATGACAGGGTTCCATAGTGGCATAACAATTAAAGTCCTTGACTGTACAAGCCTAGTGCTTAGTATGGATCTTGGTCAATTAGATCAAGACTATTCCCCGTTTTTTTAATTTTATTTTATTTAAAGTCTCATCCTTTATTAAAGTAAGTACAACAAACGCCAATTTCGCGGCTTCCCCGGTCAGATACAAGCGCCGTATAGCGATACGAAGGCAGATTCTCGGCGTACCGACGTACTCTTTGTTCGGCCAAACAATGACCGTTCGTCCACTCAGGCGCACCACACAGATTGATAACAGTAAAGCTAGTCTTAAAACTTTTACGTCGAATTGGTTCACTTGCTGAGATTATATTTTTTTGGCTGAGCGTCATGATCACCATAAATGGCTCTATTGTATACAGCTTTAAACACTGCTCTATGTTAAGCCTGATGAAGCGCAGACTGGGTGTGAGGGGTTCAGGGCTTCCAGGAAGTGATAAGTCCAGTGGGTTGGTGCCCTCACTCTGTTTTTTGTTCCTTCCACGCGACCAACCAGTATAAGCTTCTCCAGGTTGTTGGGCTCCTTGTGCGTGGCCAAAGAAGGAGAGAGCTATGCAAAGACATATACCTTAAAAACGAACATTTAAAAACTTATAAAATAATTGCATGAATTGACGACGAAAACACGCATAACTGCCACATAGTTTTTTTTCTATTATTGTGTTTTTAGTTTCCTATAATAACCATAGTAGGTCCAAACCTCAAATTTTGACTTGGCAATAGGTGAATTTGTGTAAAATTGTCCGATTAAATTTTATTTACACACAAATAAAGAGCTACCCAAGAGAGATTTTCTCTTCGTTGACAAAAAAACAACCAAATCTGATAGTAACAACAGCAAGTTCTTCAGTGATGCAACTAACATCTTAGTTTATATATCTAACGTCTTGTTAGGCTCGTATGGAATCAAGACGCTTATGCACAACAATCACAATCTTCTTAGAAGCGACCAATTTCTTTAAATGTATTTATAATTTTACATCTGCGGGCCTATTATGGTCTGTTTATCGATGTGGATAAACATGGATAAAACATGTGTCACTATCTGACCAGTAAAGTTTAGATAAAGGCGACTATAATACGAGCCCAGGGGTGTTATTCTCTTAAAAACGGTGGTCGGTCGAACGAACGCGCGAAAGCGCAGCGGCGAGTGTAAGTAGTCCCGTCCGAGCGAACAAAACACATTTTAGCGCGTGCATTCTCAATTAGGCAGCTTTATACGTTCGAGAAGCCATGCTGCCAAATTGAATACACGCGCTAAAATGTGTTTTGTTCGCTCTGACGCGACTACTTAAACTCGCCGCTTGGACAATCACTCGTTCGTCCGTCCGTCCGTCGTTGTTGAGAGAATCACACCCCCAGGGGCTGATTTTTTTGACTCTCGAGCGCTCGAAAGTTTCTCTCGGAAGTGAGCAAAATCTGTGAAACCGTATTTTTGAAATTACGAGCGATAGAAAATTTAAAGACTGGTCCACGCCATTCGTTTTCAATTCTACTGCTCGTATTTCGAAAAACGGTTTCGAAGATTTTTCTCACTTCCGAGTGAAACTTTCGAGCGCTCGAGAGTCAAAAATCGGCCCCCTGTACTGCTTTTAATCTGTCAGCTGCGGGTCAGGTAATGTACTGTGCTAAGCTAGTTAGTTGATGCGGCATTATCGCAGTCAAATGGCACCGAGTATTCAAACGAGTTCCATTCTCCTGAGTTGTATAATAAGCTAAACGTTTTTGTTCTTGAAATACTATAAATATCTTTCTTTTTTAGCTTGTAAGCCCAAATACAGGGTGTAAGGAATTTGAAAACTTCTCTTGTATATGTATCTATGTGTATTGTTGGTCTGTGATTGCTGGCTGGCTGAGGATTTGAACGGAAAACTTGAATTTAATGGAGTTAATAGAATAAATATAAAAGGTCGTTTTCTCGATACTGATAATCGGTTTAGTCAACCAAGAGGTATCAGTAAAAATCTGAGAGTAGGTCATGTAGGGGCCTCAAATTTTACATCGACGTTTTTTAATGTATTTGATAGTTTAGTACCTACGTCCTTCTTTTATGCTTTAAAAAGATCTTTGCTATTTTTTAGCTTTATATAATTATAGTACCTGGATGAAAGCGAAATTTCCCGAAGATGACAACTTGGCAGATCGATTTTTCGCGCCCCCGTAAACCCCTATATTTCAAATTTCATCGAAATTGTTGGAGCCGTTTCCGAGATTCAGATTATATACATACAAGAATTGCTCGTTTAAAGGTATTAGATAGATTTTACTTCAAATTAATGGTTATTTGATGGTTAGAGTAGGATTTTATTTGAGATGATTAAAAGATCCCATAATTATGGGATAAGTTCTCCCATGTTATCTATATTGATGCAAACATGACATGTATTGTAATTGTTTATGTGCAATTACTGTACATTAACATAGAGAACTTTATTTTTTATTTTTGTCTGAATATAAAGTTTATTTTTTAATTTTATCTTTTTTAAATCATTGTTCCACGTCACATTAGGATAACAACCTAAGCGTTATCTCAAGAGACCCTCATTACTTCCTAATTTAAGGGCATCAAGGAACACCTACATTTTCGCGTCCAAATTAACATAAAGAGCCTCTTGAAAAAAAACATCCTTAAGAGCCTTTTGTAATTGATTGTATGACAATGCCTTCGTTAGACCCTGTAGGTTTTATGACACAGTTACGTATTTACGACCTTTTCTAAATAAACTTAATAGAGCGACAAATTGGAAGGTACAAAAAACAGGGAAAGAGCGTCGGGGACGGGAAACTTTCTAAAATAACTTTTCGGGTTGTTTTTAAATTTTGTTCTTGATGATATCCCGCCAAATTTGCTTTGAGTTTTTACCATGCAAAGCAAGGTTTTTTGTTTGTTTATTTTCACTGATAACCGTTTAAAATCCCTTTCGTGAGGCGAAACTTGACAGCGAAATGTGTTGTTTGAGCATGCTTTATTTGCCATGGGAAAGAGAACCTTTTGGCGATCTACCACTGGATGGTATTTAGCAGTTGTTTTAATTATTAGCTTTTGTTTGCGGAAGTGTTTTTGTGTAAGTGCGTGTACCTTTGAAGTTTGTGCTAAACTTTAAATTTGCTACTCAGTCACTGTATGTAAAATTCTTAAATTGGTTTTGTGGTTCCTATTCTTATTTCATATGTTGTAGGTATTTGTAACTGTTGGATTTCCTACCAATAAATAAATAAATAAATAAATAAATAATAAATATCAGGAACCAATGTCACACCAATTGACCTAGTCCCAAACTAAGCTCTAGGCTTGTACTATGGGCACTAGACACCGATATAAACACTTATATAGAGAAATATATACTTAAATACATAGAAAACATCCTATATTCAGAAACAAATATTCGTGTTCATCACACAAATATCTGCCCTCACCGGGATTTGAACCCAGGACCGCTAGCAAATACAAGAACTCCGAGGAAAATCACAAAAAGTGACTTAGTTTTGTATGTATTATGGGTACAACATACTAGGAAAAGATAAACATGTATTATTTTACGTGAAGTAAATAAGTGAACCTCGAAAAAATATTATGATTTATACGCACGTACGAGGATTTTTTATTTAAATTTTTACAATATTTGCCAGTGTATGTCATAAGTTTTGTATTTTAAATATATATTTTTTGTTTGTTGCAAATCTTTAAAGTGAAGTTCCAAAGCAGCGGAACCAGAACACTAAAACCCACCGTCTGAAAGTAAATTTACATTTTTTTTACTTAATTAGAACCTCCTTTACTGAATTAAGTTTGTTTGTCCACATCCGAGCAAAATAGCATGAAATAATTGCGTTTGGAAAATTAAATTGAGTTATTTTGTACTTCAAAAGGCCGGGTAAGGTAAACCTGTTTTTAAGAATTTTTACGGTTTCCTGTTTTCAGTAGAATTTTAGTAAGTGTACAGTAAAATATCGCTTTACAAGAGGAAGTAAGTAAATTTTTGCAGGAAGCTTTGCCCGTTATGCTTATGGTTAATTTTTCTATCATGTAGATTGGAAATTAACACACAATTATCTAGGGTAAGCTGGCTCTGAAGCTGATTGAAATTTGCACACTCAAGATGCCACCTTAAGGATAAAAATCGAATGAACCATTTTACTGGCGGTCTGTTAAAAACGATGCAACGATTTCCTTAATAAGTATTAAGACTAGCAGAAAATTTATTAATGAAATCGTAAAGATAAAAAAATATCAAACGTTGCTGGTTTGACACAAGCATACAGAAAAAAACCAACTCTTTTCAAGATGGCTGGCAGCTTACTCCTCTAGTGCGAGTGTATACAGGTCAAGGAATCACTTAATGGTAAGTGATTTCCTCGACCTGGGGTGTTATTCTTTAAAAAACGGCGCTCGGTCGGTCTAACGAGTGAACGATTGAACGCGCCACACCGGCGAGTTTAAGTAGTAGTCCCGTCAAGCGGGTGCATTCTCAATTTGGCAGCAGGGCTTCTGTCTATAAGATCGAACGTATAAGGCTGCCTAATTGAGAATGCACGCGCTAAAATGTGTTTTGTGCGCTCTGATGAGACTAAAACTCGCCGGTCTGGCGCGTTCACTTGTTGACTCGTTCGACCGACCGAGCGCCGTCGTTTTTAAGGGAATATCTCCCCTGTAAACACTACGTCACGGCCTGTAGGTTATTTTCAATTATTTTTTTATCACGGAAGTCCTGCATTTGATCTAAATATGTGAAAGCGTTCATACAGCGAATAAAAAGTTTTGTGTTCATGCTCTATCTACGTATCTTCATAACTTTAACACAAAAAAACGAATACTAACTAATCAGTATTTCAAACTGCATCGTAAACCGTGGGTTAACCATAAAAGTGACACTGAGTCCGAGATTGTAATACATCAATTACTTTTAGGGCCACAAATAGAGACGTTTAGACTAATAGGCGAGGCTTGAGTTGTTAATATGGCTGAGGTTGTAAATTTTAAGGTGTACAGTCCGACTTAGTTAAAGAAATTAGGCGATTTTTATTGAATAACTCGCTTTTTAATTCATTGATGAATAAAAAAAACCGACCAAGTGCGAGTCGGATTCGCGCACGAAGAGTTCCGTACCATTATCTATAGAATATTAGCAAAAAAACGGCAAGAAATCACGTTTATACGTTCGACAAGTGAATATACAACTAAATAATTTTGTGAATAATTTCAAGGTTCTACCTGTTGCCGTTATTAATATCGAGCATAAAACGATAAAAAAATCACATTTGTTGTATGGCAGCACCCTTACATATTTAATTTATTCTGTTTTTATTATTGTTATAGCGGCAACAAAAATACATCTTCTGTGAAAATTTCAACTGTCTAGCTATCAAGGTGCATGAGATACAGCCTGGTGACAGACAGACGGACAGACGGACAGACAGACAGACAGACAGACAGACGGACATTTTTACCCTTTGGGTACGGAACCCTAAAAACGAGCCTAAGTTGTCCCTTTGGTGCAACTTTTTTTAGAAGGCGTAGCCGCAGATTCTGTCGACGAAAAAGCTGGCTTAAGCGGCGCGTAACTCTGCCTGTAAGCATTAGTGCGGGTATTCGTAGGTTTCGTCGACGACCAAACTGCCTACGGGCTATATAATTTAGCGGACTTGGCAGAAGCTCCTCCTCAAGTTTAGTCCACGAGAGTAAATGCTCTTTAACCGAACAGTTAGTCCATTGTGATTGTAGAGGTAGATATACTGGGTGACTGGATATTCGGTACAAACCTTTTAAGGAGGCATAGTAGAGCTCATTTGGAGCAAATTAGGTCATGGAGTACCCTGGCCGAAAATTATTAGTTTCTGAGATATTCATAGTTTTAATCTGTATTTTGTTGATTTTTCCTTATGTTCATGTCAATTTTTTTAAGTAATCACATAAAGTTTGTTTCTCCATACTAGGTATTCCTGTGTTTGTTTCTCACTTAGTATCGAGAAACAAAAATAATGCGACCAGGTGTCTTATTCTCTCAAAAAACGGCGGCCGGTCGAACGGACGAGCGAATAAAAGCGACGAGTTTAAGTAGTCCCGTCCGACCGAACAAAACACATTTTAGCGCGTGCATTGTCAATTAGGGAGCCTTATACGTTGGTGAAGTCACGCTGCCGAATTGAATACACGCGCTAAAATGTGTTTTGTTCGCTCTGTCGGGACTACTCGGACCTTCACTCGAGCGAACGATCACCTTTGCTTGTTGAGAGAATCACTACCCAGGAAAGTGATAGCGGTTGAAACGCTAGTAGAACTACCCAATCCCTTTAAGACACCATTTTTTTTGTTTTAGTTCTTTATAAAGCATTATATAAAAAATGGAAATATCGTAAAAAAATATTGTGTGATTTCAGTTTAGGTTACATTCAGAGACATATTTTTAAAAATTTCAGGTCTTAGTTGCTTTTGATCTAGTTCTCGGTTATTTTAACACACATTCTGAAAAGTATTTGGATATGGGTGGGTTTGGTTGTTTTAACTTCTTTAGCGAAAATATAAAAATTTGGAAAGGATGGATGAAAGAAGATTGACGAAAGAGATATACAGAGCAAAAGTGAGTGGGAGGGTCGGAAGGGGCCGACCTAGGCGTACTTTTTCGAATCAAATCGGAGAAATACTGGAAAAGGGCCGGATCTTAAGTACCCGAAACCGACGAGCATGCATGACTCGATGTATGAATGTGGAAGAAGCGAAAGAGATTTGTCAAGATCGTAGCAGGTGGAAAGAAGTGGTCTCTGCCTACCCCTCTGGGAAACAGGCGTGATTTAATGTATGTATGTATGTAAAAATTTGGAAATTTTATGAAAAAATATCTATTTTCGTTACACCATTAAACAATTTTATTTAACTAATATTTTTGAAATTTACCCATTTAGGGTGACGTCACCAATGATGGACACTTTTAGCTGACAGGCACCAGTAATGGACACTTTACTCTTAATTCAAATTGTATACGGACCAAAATTGATTGTTACTCATTTGTTGCAAAACAAATGAATAACCCTTATGTTCTGAAAAATAAGAATCACCGATATAATTTTTAACTAATTTTAATATAATTTCGCGATAAGTTTTTTTTTTAATGAACAATACAAATTCTACTTAAAACTTCTTTCTTCAAATTAATGTAAACAGAGTAAATAAAAAAATTGCAATTTATAAATTTAATAGAAATTAACGCATGGCTCTGTACACCCAAAAATTTATCTACGACTCAAAATATCAATCAATTCATGTTTTACAGCTTCAAATAATTCTGTTAGTACAGCTCACCTAATTGATCAGATTTTACAACTATTTTATGGCTATGTCGTACAACTTTATATTTAAAACAAAAGATAAGAAACACATGTTTTCGTTAAGTTTTTATCAGAAGTCGTAAATGTATCTATGTAGAGATTTTTAAAACTTTATGGATGTTTTACAGTTATAGTCATAAGTGATTTTTTTTACCCTTATCACTTCCATTGAAAAAATAATGTAAAAGATTAAAAGTGAAAAGGTGCAAAACTGACCTATATGAATACATAAATATAACCAATAAAAAAGAGCATTCCGGACCATTGGCGTTTCCATTGGCGTTGGAACCCTTCACTATGTTGAAGGGTTCCAACGCCAATACTACAAACAAAACTCTATCTCGAAAAACAACTAGTAAATTATGGACCAATTACTTTAGCAGCCTGTATGTCAAAAACAGATCAAGTCTACTTAGTCGTGATAGTTTTAAACTACAAGGGTTCCTAGTTCGACTTCGGAACCCTAAAAACAGCAGAATTTAACTGCTGTCCGACTCTCACTTAGGGACTCCTCACATCAATCGACACAGAATCAGATAAGCCGGTCAAAATAAGCTTTATGTTCATGCAATAAGAACGAACATAAATAAAAAATACATATTTAAAAAAAAAATGTAATTAAACCTTTTTATTACCTTTTCTAATTCTTAACCATGCTTCTCATTGCCCGTACGCCCAAACACGTAATTCTAGTTCCAAAAGGAAATATATGCATATAGCCCTCATGTCCATATGCATCCTTTTAACAGCATCACAGATATTTGCCAACGCAGCGAATTTCGCAAAACCCTTATACTCTCACGTAAAACCAACAGAGGCGGAATTAAATCAATCCAATAAAGGCATAATCACACGTGCAACTTTAACGCGCGTTTATTTTTAATCGCTACAACGCCATTGTTTGAAAAAAAAAGAGAGCTATTACCCATAATCGCTTAAACTAGATTCAATCTTGTTTTTAACGTAACATGGTTGTAACTGTTTTAAGTGATTCGTTGGAGATAAGCCGTTTTAAATAAACAAGGCAGAATGGTAAACTGACAGTGCTCAATTAAAATAATTACCTCATCATCGGGATTTACGTGCGTTCGAATATTAAATGGGTTTTTAACAGAATTTGTGCTGACACAATATGGGGTCAATTTTGTGGGAATTCGGGAAGCTCGGCCCTGAATTGGTAGGCAATATTGGGGGTTTTAATACGTACCGTTGAATTTGTAGAACACAAACAAACATTCCGGTAGATAGTATTTTATGGAGAACGTAAAGCATTACCTAATACTTCAGTTAAAGATAAAATATACCTACATAAATTAAAAAGTAGAAAGCTATTTCTCCTGAAAAGCTGAGCTGAAAAACTTAAGCTGTAAAGTTGGTAATGAGATAAAAATCAAGTAGACCGAGATTATGAATTATTTTTCCATTTCGGATTATCAAACGAGTTTTTTTTTGCGTGTATACCTACTTACTAATGTCGTTAATGCTATAAAAGGGTATTTATTGTTTGTTGAGCTTGTTAGTTCCGTCTTCACGTTAGAACGACTGAACTGATCAATTTGAAATTTAGTACAAGGGGACTACCATGGGTTGGCTAAGCAATTCAATTTAGTACATGAGTGTAAGAGACAAAGCTCTAACAGTTACACGGCTCTGTCTCTTTCTGTCACCGTAAACTGAATTGTTTAGCCATGTCATAGTAATCTGCCAGGTATAGTTTAACTATAGCCCGAGGACGAACGTAGGTTACATCGCGGATAATTAACATACTCGAAATTCAGGAGATAATATGGCAGGAGAGACAGACATTTCAACATTACGACATAAATTTAATGTAAGGATTAAGTTATTTTTCTATAAATAATGTTTTTACAAAACCTCTTACTTTAAAATAATTTAAGCAAAAACCTTATTAAATTATGGGGTACACTTTGTACCGTGTCATTTTCAATGAACAAAATAAAATTAAGTAATTAATAAACCAAAACCACTCCCCTTAACCTAAAGGCTCTCCCACACGACCCGCTTCAACGCAAAATAAATCAACCAAACTTTTTGTTCCGATTCTTTTTGTTATTTAATTATCTGTGACTCGAGCGATTCTCGTAAATTGCTGTGGTTAAGCAATTATAAAAACACTTTTACCACATTAATAAAATCAACCATATGTTTATTCGGACAAGGCTCGGTTTTGAGCTTGTTGTTTTTGACGCGCGGAACGATAATTTTGTTGGCTCGCGATACAATCTCTTTACAATATTTTCACTGGTAATTGTCAAGCGTGCGTTGTTTTGTATGCACTTTATTACGTACCATTGTGTCAAATTAAGGTAAATGTGTTAAACGCGATAACGTTTACGTGTGGAGTTGGCCATCGTGTTGGTAATTATGTTTAAATACGTTAACAACATAGATAGAGTAAACAAATCTACTACGAGTATGATGTTAACTTAATTCTTACATTTTGGTGTGATAAAATATATGCATATGGTTTTTAAATACAATAAAGTTACAGCGTAATGGGTATTATGCCGATAATTGACAAAAAACATCAAACCTTTTTCTTTAACACTATCTTTATGAAAAAATCTTAAGCACCGATAAAAGATACAATTAATTATAAAACAAAAGAGAATCTCCGAAAGAGTAGCGCGGTAATCAGAAATCTCTGATTTATCTGATTTTGACGACATGTGGGCTCAATTAAAAACGTTTCGAATAAAAAAGGTTTTCTTTAACGATACCTCGGCGGCGCTCCCGTGTGAAGCACCCTTAATATTAAGGCCATGTTTAAATTATTATAATCTTAACAAATTATTAAAGGGCTCATGATAATGTAAGCTGGAACTTCTTAAGGCTCTTGCCATTAAAAATTAAAGCCAAACTTTATGTACTGACTTGTACTCATTTTCTTTGAAATAATATATTTTAGTAATTCTATATTTAAATCCATCACACGTGGTCAAACCCTACGCGCAAATTGTTTTTTCTTGTCCTAAAAATAACAAAAAAACTTATTTTATTAAAATGTTTTACTTATTTCAACTTCCCCTTAAAACTAACTGACGCTAATTGACTATGACATCACACTACTTAAACACTCCATCCCTGTCACTTTCATACAAAAAGAGCAAGACGACACTTGACACGTCTAAACAAATGGTTTCCCTTTGCCGAATCACTTCTGATTAAGGAATCACTCATTTATGACAATTTACATAGTATTATAATTATAAAGAAAATTGAATCTTATCTAAAAAGCCTAAAGTCGATTTTCGATTTGCTGATTTTGTTTTAAGGAATTGGATATGTTTATACGCGCAGTAAGTCAGATAACTACAGAATATAATGAATAATTATAAACCAGGGAAGAAAGGATCCCCTTTAAACAACATGCTATTTCGAAAGGTTAACTTTGAACTTAAAATTACATTAATTTGCCAAGATCAAACAACAATAATATTTGGAAATGCTATAAATTTTTACTTCATTTTACATTTATTTGTAAAAATATAAAATGGAAGATAAGTAATAATTAATTTAACGATAATACACGCGACCCTTATTTTATTTTATTTCAAATTCATTCACAACTAGTTAACATATTTATGAATTCCGTATTAAAATAATTTTACCTAGTCTTAGTGATAATGCATCCACATAATCTTTTTTTACAACGGGAGGTATACTTAAAATTATTTCAAAACGACTACCTAAATAATATGAAGTATTATTATTTAAATTTAATTTAATAATTTATTTAGTAAATTGGCCACATCGGAGCTCTTTTACACGTCGGTAATATCGCACCTTCAGCACAATAGTGACCTAATTGAGAAATTTTAAATTTCGAGTTAGGTCTCTATGATAATAAATTTATGACTCGAAGTTTGAAAGCACAAATTTTGAATTAGATCATTATTGTTCTAAAGGTGCGAGGAGTAAATGTACTAGCGCTTTGGACCAGACCATTACCTAGAGAAGAAGCGCGCCGCAAGAAACACTAGCAGGGGGCCAATTTTTTACTTTCGAGAGCTCGAAAGTTTCACTCGGAAGTGAGCAAAATCTGTGAAACTGTATTTTTAACCGACTTCAAAAAAAGGAGGAGGTTCTCAATTCGTCGGGTTGTTTTTTTTTTTTTTTTTTTTTTTTATGTATGTTCCCCGATTACTCGAAGACCACTGGACCGATTTGAAAAATTTTTTCGTTGTTCAACTGGGTATACTTTCTAGTTGGTCCCATTGTCACCACGTCAGGATCTGATGATGGAATCATGGAGAAATCAAGAGAACTCCTCAAATATTATAGGCACACCTATAGCGATTTTGGTATTTTTCACTGTAACTCATGCATTTGCTTTTGAAAAGTACTATATGGTGAAGTGGAACTGATGATGAAGACCACAGATGGCCACCGGAACTCCTTAACGGTACCTATTTCAAGGGTGGCGATAAGATATTTCGATAAAGAAAGTTGAGCGACTATGACAAAGCACATTTAGGTTTAAATATGACTATGAAATTCCCGCGGCGTTGTCTGCGGCGAGCTTGAAATGTTCTATAGTTTCTTATTAATATTTAGAAGTGGAGCTACGTAACAGCATAAATAGGATCACTAAAAAGTATAAAATAAAATAAATGTATAAAAAAACAAAAAACCGCCTTCAAAAAGCAAAAAATAACTTCTTTAAAATGGTAGGTAAATAGGTCAGTCCAACTGAAGTCGGCGTCCAACAATATTTTAACCAAAAGCAGACTTCAGTTGGACTGAGCTATTTACCTACCATTTTAAAGAAGTTATTTTTTGCTTTTTGAAGGCGGTTTTTTGTTTTTTTATTGAAATGACGATCGATAGAAAATTTAAAGACGAGTGGTCCGCACCATTCGTTTTCAATTCGGCTCAGGGCGACTTTGTCTCAACTCGTCCACAATGCCATGTCGTCAGCGTCGTCCACTTTCTGATATCGTCAATACCCCATTTTGTCTACATTCCTATTTTGACCACAGTGCCAACTCGTCCACGTTCTTTTATCGACCTCAGTACTCCTTGGTCAGCAGTGTCAATTCGTCCGCATTCCTGTATCGACCTCAGTGTCAACTCGTCCGCATATTTGTACTCGAGTCTGGGTGTTCAATATTTTTACTATATAGTTGACGAGTTGGCACTGTGGTCTAAATAAGAATGTTGACGAGTTGACATTGTAGACTAATTAGGGATGTTGACGAATTGGCACTGTAGTCTAATTACGAATGTGAACGAGTTGGTACAGTGGCCCACGTAAGAAAGCAGACGAGATAGGGAAGTGACGATATAGGAATGCTGGCGAATCGAAACAGTCGACCATATGCGAATGAGAACGATTTAAGAAGGTGACGAAATGGAACTATGGCCGAAGTCATCCTGAGCCTTCAATTCTACCGCTCGTATTTCAAAAAACAGTTTCGAAGATTTTGCTCACTTCCGTGTGAAACTTTTGAGCGCTCGGAAGTCAAAAATCGGCCCCCATGTCTCTTTTTAAACCATATAATACAGTCATACTTAAGAGTAAGTAAATAAAAAATATATTATTACAACACACTTAACTTAAAAAAAATAAAAAAATAAAAGGTATGCTAAAGAATCAACAGAATAAATGTTAGTAGATTTAATAATACAATAATATATTTTCTAATTGATAATGACTAGGACAACATAGCGATAAGGTAGCTACTTATTCTAAGTAGTTAGTTCTTAGCTGTAAGTATTTTATGAAACAAATTTTGTGAAGAATTTTATTATGCACCTTTCCTGTCAGTACCTCGCAGGTAAGTAGGCTAAACTTTGAAGTACTCGAAAACTTGGAACCATAAATAATCTAGAATTTGTTCTAGTTTGCAAAAACTGCGGATGTGAGGGTAGTTCGCGAGAAGTTTGAAACTGGCGCAAATACGAGACCATTTTGTGTTTTGTGCAGGTTTATTTTACATAAAATATTCCAAATAATTAAATAAAAATAATACAACATAGTCTAATGCAATTTGACCCAGTTCTTATTCAAGCTATAGGTAAATATCTAAATTAGTTAGATACCTTGTTATATTATTACCATATTCAATTAATTTATTAAAGTAGATTTTTTGTTTAGGCCAACCAAATTGACTACCAAAAACCGGGCGAAAGCTTATCGAACCATGCTCAGTGTAGGATTTCGACGCTGTTACGGGTACGAAAAGCACGAAAAACTATCGCAAAAAAACAACGTATAATAGTAGATAAGTAACGGTTGCGTAATGACAGGCATCACAACATGAGTGCGGCTTATGAAACGAGCCGAGGAGTCTCGTACAATACTTTATCTACACACATATCATAAAGTACTCCAAGATGGGTTAAGAAGCCAAAAGGCAAATGACCAGCATTACCTTACCTGTTGTAGTAGGTGACAGCGATGACAGCTGGAACGTAATTTTGAAATTACGTTATCGAATATTGTAAGGTAATGAGATTCAAATTTGGAACATCTTCCGAAATTAACAGCTGTCATCGCTGTCACCTACTACCACAGGTAATGCTGGTCATTGCCTACGGGTTTTGAATGCATAATAGAGGACTTACGAAATGAGTGTAGATAAAATAATTTTCTATCTAAAGTTATTTGGTGCTGTCATAGGTGTTTTTTAGCATTCCGTACCCGAAGGGAGCCCACTGGGACCCTAATAATATGTCTGTCTGTTCGTCCGTCCTAACTTTAAAGAGCATCTTTTGAACCGTAATAAATGCGAGTTTTTTTTTCATTAATTAAAATCACAATTTAATAATACCTACTATGCGTAAGGAACCCTCGGTGCGCGATTCCGACTCGCACTTGACCGGTATTTGTTTATACGTTTTGACGACGCGCCGGCCTAGTTGGTAGTGACCCTGCCTACGAAGCTAGCGGTCCCGGGTTCAAATCCCGGTAAGGGCAGATATTTGTGTGATGAGTACGAATATTTGTTTCTGACTCATGAATGTTTTCTATGTATATAAGTATATATTTCTCTATATAAGTACTTATTTATATCGTTGTCTAGTACCCATAGTACAAGCCTAGAGCTTAGTTTGGGACTAGGTCAATTGGTGTGACATTGTCTCCTGATATTTATTTATTTATTTATTTATACCCACGTTGTCCTGACAATCACGAATATACATTAAGTCCCATTAACATACGATATGACCCGATATGGCACCACGGGCACAGAACGAGCTAATAACCATGTGCAGTACCCGCAATGCAGCCGCTGAAATGCTCGAATGCACCGGCCGATCCGGCGGAGAAAAGTTTACATCCAACTTGCCTGGCTTTCTCAACTTGAAATTAAGTCTGGAAAAAACACCTCTACCAATACAATTATATATCCACTTAGTATGCCTTTGTTTCCTTTTTGTATGCCTTTATTCGCTTAGGTTTCAATAAATCTAAATTGCATAATGCCTTATTCTCTAATTTGACGAAATTTTGAATTGCCATGGTCCCTGTAAAACCTTAATATCAAATTGGCTCACTCTTAAAATGATGGAAAATCGAAATGACTTTAACCTTGAAAACTTTAATTCCCGTAATACCTAAATATTTAAATTTACATTTCTTTCGAATACCGAATCATAGATACGTCAAAATTTCAAAATAACTTAAGCCGAAAACACCGGAATGGCAAAATGTCAAAGTCTCAAAATGCCTAAATTCGTTTTCACATACTCTTATAAATGAAATCCTCCAAGTTGCATAAGGGGTAAAACTTTATATCAGCACTTCAATTTAAGTGACCAGCATTAGAGAAGATAGTAAAGTAAAGCAATCAACAATCATACATGAAGGTTAACTAGACTTTTAACATTTAGGTATTCTGGTATTTGGTTGTTTTGAAAATATGATGTTTGATAAAGGTGTTGTGAAGTTTGGTTATTATGAGCCTAAGACATTTTAAAATTCAGCCATATTGAGAATCCGGTGTAATGAGATGTTTTTTTAAGTATTCTGGGATTTAGGTATTTTGACACTTAGTCCTTTCGAGATCTAGGAGTATTGGTAAAAGGGTAAAACGATATTAAGCCGTAATGAAACCAAAGCATTGAAGTTGTTATAAAGTTGATTTTAAAATACAGTTGTATTTTGAGTTACTACTGTTTTGATCTAGCAGTGCGAATGGTAAGGAGTTTTTTTGATAGAAGGACCTTGTGCAGTGCAGATCGCCACTACCACCTTACCGATCAACCTGCCGCCATACAGTAGTATTCGTATTGTTGTGTTCCGGTGCTGGGTATAGTTCGTTCGTTCATATAGTTTGCATGCTTTGATATGCCGCCGCAATTGTTACAAAGAAACCGCTACAGCGCGCGCAAAGCGGTATCGGCGACTTCAAAGGGTTGCAATTCACACTATTTGAACGAATGAGCTATAAATAGATTGCAGTCTCACAACAAAGGCCCTGGGGTCCTAGTGAAAAAGGTACAAGTCGACCTAACTCGTAATAAAAAAGGGTATATACATGAACGGAGTATACTAGACTTAAACCCTTTTTCACTTGATCTTCAGAAGACTTATACTCTTTTTCACTAGGACCCCAGTATCACTATCGTATTTACTCCTCCGGTCACGTGGGGAGTTTCAAAAATGTTTTATTTAATGTCTACGTTCTTTTAAGTTACTGTTATTAAACAACTTATGTTTCAAGTCGTGGTTAGGGAATGCAGTTTAATCGGTTATTAACCGATTTTGTATGAAAATAACCGGTTAAAAACCGGTTATAACCGATTATTTGCATTCCCTAGTCGTGGTACAACAATGTTAACTGTATCAATGTTTACAATAAAACTCTTCCGTATCGACTGCTTGGTTTATGTTAACCCAGATTTTTGTCCCAAAATACAACTGTTCTGTAATTGATACTGTTGTTTTAGAATACAAACTGGGAACGAGAATTATTAAATAATAGCATCCATTGCTTGTTTAGTTCATTTTTGAATAAATATTTTTAACGTTATAGTAAATGTCGCTTTAAAAAAATACAGTTTAAAAGTAAACAGAAAACCAATTGAATCAATAGCGAGATCGTTTTTAACTTGTAAGATTGAATCACTTGCAATCGGGTTAAATTAATTAAAAGCTCGAAGTGTTACAAAAGCACTATCTCGTCTGATATAAGCTAAATAAATTAAGCTTAGAACGACACCAACCTAACCTAATCGTAAGTATAAAAATTTCTAAATTAATATGTGGCGTTATTTATGAAAAGGGACCTTATTGTCGATGGCGCTTTCGCCACACTGCGTCACGCGACGTTGTATTTATATCGGAGCATCTTTAATAATGGGTAAGGTCCCTTTTCATAGATGACGCCACATATTTCTCTGACAAATTCCAAACAATTGCATTTTTTACAGTCGGGGCAATTATTCACGCTAACGTGAAATTCCATATTAACTCGGATATCAAATTTAATAAATCTTCATTGATCCTAAAGACTACCTATACTAATATATATATATATACATATATATATATAGGTATATATATATATATATATATATATATATATATATACATATATATATAAATATATATATATTTATATAGTTTTAAATTCTAGTTTTATAATTTTAACATTATCTGATGAAATTGGACTGTTTTTAATTTAATCTAATTTATTTTTATTGTGGATGATTGTTGTTGATGTTATTTATTGTATACCTACCTAATTATGAGTCCTAGTTACTTTAATTAAATGTTTTTTTTTATACTTACAAAAAAAGTTTCATCAGATATTTATAGAATAGACTTTCAAGGTGTTCTATACGAGTATAATCACAATTATGTGGTCAAATGTGAGTTAATTAGACATAAGGAGCAATGTATTACATCCAATCCAATTGATTCGTAAATACAAAACACAAGGCTATAAGCATTTCTCGGATTTCGTTACAATAATAAAAATAGAATTAAATCAGTCCCATCCATACGTAAGAATTGACAAGTGTCGTTTACATGTTGAAAGTGTTTAACACGTGTAATACGATATTTATCAGCTTTAATACAAAAAGGACGCAACAGACAATCGAACCTTATACTTTTTAAGACCTAATATCAAATAGCGTTTCGGTTTGAAAAGCAACAACGACCGATTTTCAGATGTGCCACTTTTCTATTTAATGTTGGAGTGAAATTGGAGTAAAACGTAAATGTTATTTGGGGTAATAAGCCATCGGGTAAACGATATGTTAGGTTTGTTTATAATCAACGTTAAAAGAGAATTAACTCGTTCTGAATGGTTTAATTATATTTGGCATTTTCAGTCTCTCGGGCATAATTATGGGTCACGTCAAAAATACTTTTTATTTAGTATCTTTAATGCTAGTTCACTTAAGTAAAAGGTTAAAGGTTAAAATAAAAATTTCCAACGATCAAAAATATCCATATATAAATTTAATCTTGCAATGTATAATGCAATATATTTCAAGATACCAAAATAATGTGGCCTTTTTAAATATAATTTGACGTGTAATTCGATTACCTCTTTCATTGACAAATTTATTCCACACGGAAATATGACCTAACGACCAGCTATCAATTTACTTAGACGAACTGGTTATAACCAAAGCAACAATGACGTTATGCCAGAAATGTGATACTTTCACGATACTGAAATCATTCAGATTGGAATCTGTTCTCGGAAACTAAAGTGACCTTGACTGGCGTGAGTCAGTCTGCAGAGCTGAAGTAACCATAATGTAGGTTATAGACCGGGAGCTTAGAGGATATTTAGGGAGTCATTGTGGGCTTTGGCGTGGAGACGTGTTTCTTTAAAACACAGCTAAGAGCATGTTGACTGATAAATGTTGATGAGGTAGTCGTCATTAAATATAGCGGAACATTTTTTTTTTTAAATATCTTAATTTGACTCCGTGTCAAGTTTCAGCGTAACTCGATCATACACTCAAAAGATCGAATTTGGTAAAGTAAAATGACCGTTGAAATATGTTTACGTATTTGCAGAACCGTCAAGTTTAAACATGTTTTATTTTGTTAAAATGTTATTATGTTGTGCTAAACATTTTCAGTGGCTTTGGCTAAAAACGCGTCCATAATTTAGACAAATCTCCCTAAGCTTTTAGGCATAGTCATTGAACTTTAAGAAGAGACAAGGACCGTCCTATAGGCGTTGCGTTAAAAAAACCGAAAAACTTGCACTAAAATTAAATCAAACTTTAACAAGACCAACTCCCGCGCTACACAGCCAGTGTTTTACACGCGGTTACCCAAACTAACCTCAGATAAATAAACAGATCTCAGTCCGCTGGGAAAATATTGGCTCCCTAACCTACAGCGGGTAAACACCCGATTTGGCTGTTTCAACTAACTTTTGCAACTCTAGAGCGTAAAATCATCGTTTTAGGACTAAGCACGTCCTATTTAATGGAATTTTGCTTGATATTTTATTATTTTGATGGAGTAATTTTAGACAAGAGCTAAAATAATTATGTTTAAAATATTAAAGTAGGTGTCGGATAGGTTAATTTTTTTGTTTTATCTAGATTTTGTTACATTACATTTTACTCTTATTTTTATATTTTAAAATAAAAATATGTTTGCTCTTGTCCAACATTACTACATAAAATCCATTAAATATCACACAAAAGTCTAATTCTTTTCATCGCGGAAAATTTGAAGTTTCCGAGGGAATCGAAACCTACGCGGACGAAGTCACGGGTAGAAGCTAGATCACTATTTTTTTTTATTCCCATCTAACATGATACATGTAAAAACGTACCGTACCCCATCAATCCAGCCACTGTCTCTTTAAACATTAACCATTTGACTCGTTTTTAATGGCTTATTTATTTTGAACATCTGCTGTGTGTCTTCTGTCGTAAAAAACTTCCTAAGGGGGTTGGTAAAGACCGCTTTGTTAAGACAAAAATAAACTTTCACTAAGTGAATTAAGTGATGACATTTGGTATAACGTCAAAAGTAACGTCATGAGAATTGATAAGGAATTTTAATTCATTCTTGGAATGTAAAATTTACAAAAAAATATGGGTACCTACTAGTCGGACTCTCACACGAAGGGTTCCGTACCATTTTTCTTTGGGAACCTTTATTTTTTAATGATTATTGTTCGTTATATTGGCAATAGAAATACACATTCTATTCGTTTCATGAGTAAGAGCTTGCTGCCAGACATACCGATAAAAATATAGCTACATTCAAACCTTCAATGTGGCATTTTTTTATCATACGCATCTTATACGAGATCTTATTTTTGGCGTGAAAAAAGAATTCAAGACCACTTAGTAGACAGACTGTGCCCATAGTTTAGTTTAGTTTAGTTTATTTATTCATCAATGTATTACAATATAAATTGCATTGCATGTCAAAAATTACGAAATTACATTGATATTGTCAAAATTAATACTAAATAATAATATAATAATACAAAAATAACACTCAAATAATCAAATTCAACATTAATAAACAACTAATAAATGGTCAGTTTCCGATGTCAATGTACAAAAAGTAATAAAGTCAAATAAACAATAATAATTTTACAATTTAAGTTGCATATATTCGTCGACAGAGTATAATGGATTATCCAATAAAAGGTTTCTCAGCTGATGTTTAAATGCTTCGTCGGATGGAACATTTTTAAGTTTAGCGGGTAGACGCTCATAGTATGTGGGACCGATGACACGCGGGTATACAACAGTCATTAAATCTAAGTCATATGCAAACTGACATTATCCCCATTCTAAAATAAATGACGATGCACGTGCATTTCAGCTAATACCTCTTTAGCAATGTCCGTTACTCCTATGAATACCTATCCAATTAAATAAAGAACATCATAAACATGCCAGTTCAACGGCGTAAGCGCTGACAGTCTTTTGTCGCAACGCCCGCCATTTTGACGTCGGCCATTTTGTAATTGCGCTCGCAATAAATTTCATACTCTTAACAGCGAGTCTGACCACACGTGAATGGTGTGGGCGGTGTTGATTATTTATTTGTAGGCAATTTCTTTTACTTACCCAGAGCCAAGAATATAAATATAATCGTATACACAGGATGACCTGTTTTTATTATCAACTAGCTGGTCGTGCCCGGTGTCGCCCAGGTGTTTTTTTTAAAATACAAAGCTTGTCCTGATAATTAGGAACATAACAAATAAATCTGCCATATAGGTTAATTAAAATTTAGCAAGATTGGATAGGTACGACGGCGTGGCAGACCATGGCGCAGGTCGCGAAATGAGCTTGGCTCCTATCAGCAAGATTGGCGAGAGATTGCCCATAACCGACATACGTGGAAAGGTGGGAAGGAGGCCCAGCATTCCGGGCATTCCGGGCTAGTCAAAAATAATAATAATACGTTAAGCCGTTCTCACGTGATAGGTACTCTGTCATACATGTGGCAATTGGTCGGACCCGTATGAAAAAAAAATCCAGGTTGTACATTATCTTGTTTAGAAGTTACTTAAGTTTTCTTTTGTTTTAGTAAAAATAAACTGATTTTCGAAACGTAAATGTTCTAAATTACTACTGAATATCTTGATTATAAGCTATCGAATGCGACATTAAAACAAATTAGGTCTCTATAATTCCGGAGACTCCTTGGCAAATGTTTAGTCAGACTAGTTCAAAGTTAAAATATTTTTTATCTACAAATATGCTAACCTAACTGATCACCCTCTACATTAGGTGTTATGTCTATTTTGTATAATAATCCTGGCCTGGGCACTCAAGGCGTTAATGCGAATATACAATTAGCTTATGACTCATGTTAAATCCTTGGAAGTTTTTCATCTTTACAAATAAAACGATCTTTAGTTACGGTTCTCTTACGCGCAATTTGAAGTCTTTAAATGACTTATAAATCTTTTGTGGTGTCAGATTACGGAAGGGTTACAATGCGTAGTAAATAAAGATGGTGTGATATAAGTAAAATTACCATGTGTATGGTAATTAGTTTGCAACAATGGTGATTTCTTTAAAGTTTTAATAAAAATAATAACGTTACATGTAATGTTATAGACATATACATATAATTATCCCAATCACTCAGATTTCTAGAAATTCAGATATCAATTTTGTGATTTCATTATCCATTTTTATTTCTTCATCAGTCAAATGTTTCTTTAGGTATTTGTATTAACTGTGATCTTTAAGACCAAAAAAAATTCTTAACAATCTTTGTTCATCACAGTTAAATTATATATGCGAAAGTTTTTAAGTGTTTGTGAGTTAAAACGTTGGTAATTGCTTCATGCTGAAGCAGCTGAGTGGATTTGGAAAGGAGATAGTTAAGAACCTGAATTGGCACATAGACTATCTTGTATCCCAAAAAGCTCATTGTCCCCGTGGGATGGTCAATGCAAACAAACTCACGGGAAGAAGCTAGTTGCTTAGTATTTCTTCACCAAAAGCATCAACTCCCTTCTACTTAAAGAAACTCTTTAACATTTAGCTTTCCTGTCGACAAACAGCACTATCGGGAGCCGGGGCGGAATGGAAACTCAATCGGGCATCGTTCCGCGAAAAATGATGCTAAATAGGAAGGGAGTTCTCACTTGGGCGGCTGAGAGTCCTGACGTGGACGAGGCTAGTTTTATAAAGCGCATCCAAATACTAAGATACACAGACACACAAACAAAGAGATACACACATCAAACTTATAACACCCTCTTTTCGGGGGTTAAAAAAAAGTCGGTTATTTTGTTAGTGCATAAGGCTTGTATTGCAAAAGCTTGAAGGACTATCTCACTGTTATTTTAAATGCGAAAGTCTGTGAGTGTATGCGTATTTGTTACTCCGTCATGCTGCCACAGCTGGACAAATTTGGATCAAAGATAGCTTACACCCTGAATTAACACTTAACACATCGCTGCCACGAAACACTACGCATTTTCGCTTTGTAGCGAAAACTATCGGTTTGCGAGCGCTGAATGTGTAAAACTAAATTTATCCCAAACTCAGACCAAGTAGCAGGCAGAAACTAGTTCCTTAATTTTTCTTTACCAAAAGCATCAACTCCGTTCTACTTAAAGAAACTCTTTATCATTTAGCTTTCCTTTCGACAAACAGCACGCTCTCGGTAACCGGGGCAGAATGGAAACTACTAATCCTGGCGGAACAATCGGGCACCGCTCCGCGAAATATGATGCTAAATAAGAAGGGAGTTCTCTCTTGGGCGGCAAAGAGTAACGACGTGGATGAGACAAGTTTTAAATTTAACATAATAATTTTCTAGTAGCTGGGAGGCTGTATTTCAAATACTTACAGAGGCTCTAGCCAAAATGCAAACGTTACTAACGTACTTTTCTATCGCTTAAAATGTATGGGATGACATTCTCGTGCGTTGCGATAAACCACGTGGTTAACTGTCATCCCATACATTTTGAGTGATAGAAAAGAAAAACGTTAGTAGAATTTGCATCTTGGCTAGGGCCTCAGGTAGGCAATTCTCTTATCCAACTCATCTTACAACTTGACGGATGAATTATTTACGGGTGAGTTTAAGCTGTCCTGTCAGAGCGTACAAAGAATATTTAAAGGCGTGTATTCTTAGTAATTAGGTATTGGGTTTGGTATTTTGCTGATTCATTATCGTTGACAAATTGTCAAAGACATATTTCAATGTGATGAAGGACATTATGCACCTTTTTAATATCTGGATTGAACGGACATACCATACTATGTAGTTTAAGTTATGTATCATCACTAAGACTTCGTCTAGTTAACTTACTGATTGATATTAAAGACATGAACAAATAAAATAAACACACAAAGATTAAGCTTATTTAACTACAGATGTCAAAGAAAGCCACAATTTAATTTAGATTTCAACCAACATATCAATTGCATTCTCATGCATTTCAACCAATAGTCCCTTCTCTGTCATACTCTCTGCGCGCCACATAAAGCTGTCCGGGCTATCTTGGCATATTGCTCGCGTGCAGTCGCATATGATAAGTGCATAAACCATTCTTTGTTTGAAAAACATATTTTTCTTGTGCTTTCGCAGCCTTTATAGAGTGAAAAACGTATAAATAAGTTATTAGGCGTTTGTAAAGGTGTGAAGATTTGAACGAGTATGAATGAATTTGTAAAATGTAACCTGTAAACCTAAATAAGGGTATTGGGTAAACAAACTTAGATATTAGGTATAGCGGAAATACGAACGATACGATGTGGTGATGATTTTTGAAATGCTGCTGGCAGATGTTGGATGCGACAGGCCAAGGACTGGGTGAAATGGCGCACATTAGGGCAGGCCAACCTCCAGCAAAGGACTGATATAGGGTGATGATGATGATGATGATGTTGATGATGATGATGATGATAATGATGATGATAGGGGAAATATACAGGAATGCTAAGGTGATTTTGAGTTCACTGTTGTGACTAGTACGCGTATTTTTTTCCTAATTCGTTGTTAATTATGTAATCTTCTATCAAAGATGCACATTAGATGGGTATTCCCTTGGTTGATATAACAACTTTTCAGCTTTTTTCGGTTTGCCTAATATCGTTTAGAATATTTAACCATTTGTCTAACAACACTTTTCATATTTTTTATTTAGTTGAATGATTTGTTGATCGAACCACGTTAAGTCTAATAGACTTCTTGCACCATTTTTGTATAGTCTAATATTCTTATACCTAGTGAATAAGTTACCTAACTGTCGTTTAGTATAACTTATATTTAATCTAAATGATTATACTGATCATTTGATCGAAATTCATTTAGCCTAATTGACGTTCTGCAATATTATTATTTAGTCTAATATTCGTATATCTAACGATCATGTCGTCAAATTAAATGCAGATAAATAAGAGTGATCACTTTTTCATCGACATTCGATATTCTTGGATTCGAATATTTTGTTTTTAAGTTAGTTTCTTAGATCCATATTCTAATATTTTTTATTTCATGGGTTATATATAAACCGATATTTTATTTCAACTATCATGCAAGTTAGGTCGAATACTTTTTAAAATCCGAATTCAGGGCACCCCAAATCTACGTGGTCTTGTCTGCCCTGCCCCTAGAGTGTTTTTGCAAAATGCGGAGCCAGAAGCTCGCGAGGAAGGCCCGCGGAGCGAGCATGCGGAGGCTGGAGTGTAGCGAGCGAAGCTCGCGAAGCGAAGGTCTCGCATGCGAGTGTATGGTGGGTCCCTCGAGCGAAAGTTCTGGCGAGAGCCCACTGATTTTAATATCTGCCCCGTTGATTCATTTTTAGATTGAATTAGGTATATACTTATGTGATTTTTTTTTAAATAAATTGTGTCTATACCGAATGAATGATGAATTATGGTTAATCTACCTACTAATTAAAAGAAATAATTACAGTGTAATGCGACTGAATGAACGAGGTTTGGATTTATTATAACTATGCCGTACAACTAGTGGACAACTTTAACGAGTAGGGTTATACTGTAATCGGTATTGTTGCGAAACTATACAACTAGATGGCGTTAACTACTGCTTACAAATATTTGCTGCAAGTAAAAAAAAACTATTTATTATAACCTCGTGCCACCTAAGAAAAAAAAGGCAAGATCAGCCAAACACCCAATATGCAATATATTGGCTAAATATTTTTATGTCGAAACTGTCCCTAAACATAACGCATTTTTTCTTAATGAACATTTCGACAAGAATTGCCGCGAACTTTAAACGTGATATGTTATTTGTTACTGTATGTACATCGTATCCATGGGCTCAGCTAATAATTTTACTTTGTGTAACATACGGTAACTACATACATTGAGCCTCACAAGGGGGATGATTCTTTTTTAAATTCCACTGAATAATCAAATATAAAATATTGCCTAATAGTCAATAATAGGCGATATGAGTATCTGAGAATTATTTATACTGATATTATGAACTATGAATAAAAAACAAAACAAAATTATATCAAATGAATGATTATTTAAAAAATATTATTTGGTCACATGATTATTAGGCAATAAGAGTATTATACAAACTGATATTATGCACTTTAAAAATTATACAAACCAAAATTATATAGTTTGAGGGTTTATGAAAAATAATATTATATTAAACGATTTTAAGGCGAAGTGAATGTTTATGACAAGTGATTTTAGACAAACTGAAATTATGCCAGTGGCAAATAGATAAAACGTTGTTCTACCAATCATTAGACAACCCATTAGATGTACAATTGCCTAACTTCTTCAAAAGGCAATCTCTACCAGTCAACAAGATGGCTACATAGTTTAAACCTAACCTTCAAGTAATTACGGTATAAAGGTGTATTTCTTCAGCAATAACCACAACACCCACCTCTTTGCAAATAATTTAACCCACTAGAAACTTGCGCTAAGAACAAAATTTCGCCGACTTAACATTACCGTTCTATAAATTTTGAAACTAGCCTCTTCTCAAAACAATGCTCGCAAGATTCGATTAACTTAAAAATGGTTTTTAAATTGGGTTCCTAGATTGCCCGTCTAGACGTACATCCGCGGATACAATAGCAAAGCAGTAATAGTTGAGTTAACGACTGTAGGTATACCCCAGGGATGCGTTCTCGGGTCAGAGGTACTCCTACTCTATGTTCTTATTGGATTGCAGTTAAACGTTCTATGCAAGTTATGACGTCATGATACTTGATATTTTTACTCAGAGAAGGGCACATAATATTTTCCTTTTGGTTGAAAATGGAATACCAACTTGCTTATTGTTGACAAAATTGCAAATTTTTTGTTATTGATGTTCTAGATTTTATTACTTGACCTCTAAAAAAGTTCCAGCTAACATTGTTTTCCCCTTGACCCAAAGAGTGTCATGGATTTTATTTTGACCTTTGATCCTGAAATGTGGATGCTGTAAAGGAACTGCCTGCATTAATGTGTTTAATTTAATGTTTAAGACATTAATCAGATACCCTTTACTAAACCTGAACTAAACTATACTATACTAAACAATACTGATGCTACAAAAGCTACTATTCGTACTTCTAACAGAGGCTTTTGAGTTTCTTAACCCTCATTTTCATTTATTTTTTGTTTCACTTCTGAAACTGTTGAAAAATGGAAGTTAAATTTCAAATTTGTATAAGGTGAACTAGATATTTTAACCTATTCTAAATAATTACTACAAGATCCGTGGTCAATACACGAAGGGTGGTAATCAAGCTTCGAGCGCCAGAGAATCACACAACCGATCTTAATAAGCTTATATCCGATAGGGACGTCGAACGCAAATCTCCTTGGTTATAGCTACCACTGACCTACTTCTTAGCTTATTACATTTCTAGGTACATGAATACTATGTTTAATCTTTTAGCTGATAGTTATGGCGATTATTCCTTGCCTTAAAGTAAGGAAAGTAAGGTTTAAAGTTTTACTTTAGGTATACTTGCGTCATTTATTTTTCAAGAGATGTCACTTTTGCAAGTTTAATCTAATATAAAACCTGGTATAGATTGTTCTTGAAATCGATATTACCGTCCATTATACACAAACTAAACGTACATACAGTTTTTTAAAGGTCAGATCTTTATCTAATATAAAAAAAAAACTCAAACGCAAGCACAAACTCAATTGATTCCTTTCTCAAAACAAATAACGGATAGTTTTTCTCAAATAAATAGGTGAAGGGTTTCTAGTGAAACAAAATAAATTATTCAGATTTATTAGCTGTCAATTTTCTATAATGATTTTGAGTGAAAAGTAGTACAGGTTATTTATAAATGATTTTAGTAAATATTCAGATCAAAATAATAAGAGTTGGAGATAGAGAGAATATCACAAGTCGTCTACATAGTTCTTCTTTATGGCTTCTTATTACTTTAAGTATGCGATTTTGGTTTATAATCTTGTACATATTGGTGTTTATTTAATAACTTGTAATAAAAATAATAGATTAGTTATCTTCAGCAAAACTAATTTTGAACTCGAGCGACGCTCGGGCTTCCCGGTATTAAAATTAATTAGAGCTGTCGACACAAAATGTAAAATAAAATGTTAAGTGTAAATTCTGTGGTATTGAACCTAAAAGTATGTATTTCAACCCTTGACACAAAAAAGGGGTGATATAAGATTGTGTAACATGTGTATTTGTGAATCCGTCTGTGGCATTATAGCTCTTATTTTTTAAAATATAAAGCTAGTTTATATGTGGAGTCGGTCTAAGGTAGGTTTGATGCAAATTGATTAGTTCGTTTATTAGTTATTAGCGCTGAAAGGGTCGCCATCACAACGGGATTATTACCTGTTTATTTCTTAGTAGTTTTATTATGTTCAATATTAGGAACTCCAGTTACATGGATATAAATGATTTAGAAATTAATAAATACCTTATCGCCTTTCGTGTTTTTTACTGAACCAGTCCCAACGGAAGACCAGCGATGGCGTCACATCACATGCTTAGTTGAGACCGTTTCGCAACAATTACCTCTATTTCTCATCTCACTTTCATCTTCTTAATTTTACTGTTATCTGTGTTATTGTCGTGAATAAATGTATTTCTTTGCTTCTTTCTTTCTTTTTGAAATATCATATGATAATCTCACACAAATTGTATTTTTATGATGGGCAAATGGATTTACGCATACCGTTCGGGTCGGGGGGGGACCCAGGATGGTTATTTCGGAGTTACCAACTGAGAGCGGCCGGAATATCCACTAAAACCCAGCGGTAAACGATCTGCATCCTTCAGGAAGGTGCCACGCGACCACAAGAAAATTCGCGCATTCAGCTGTGGCACCTCTACGCCAACGACTCTGGGCGGCTGCCTTGGCTTACTAAGGCACCCTCAGACTTCAAGTTCACCACCATGGGTGAAGGGGTCCCCTAACCCCTTTAGCTGACGCACTGTACACAACTTGATCTAGTCAAACTAGCTCTGGGTTTATACTATAGGTACTAGACAACAATATAAATACGTACATAATAATAATAATAACTTCAATAAAACCTGTTCAGACTTACTTGTCTTAAGTAGTAAACAACTTTCTAACCTCAAAATGCAACTTTAATTTATGGAACAGCTATTTTAAATAAAATAAAGCAATCACGGACAATAAATTGGCCAAGTGATGTCCAAAATGTTTTCTCAGTTTACTTTATTTACGATAAAAGAGCTGTTTTAGCCAAAACAGTTGCATTTTGAGGTTAGAAAGTTGTTTACCATACAAGACAAGTCTAAACAGGATTTACATACTTTATTAAAAATAACCGTAGCTTAATCTGGAATATATTACCCTTCCACTGAAATCAAACCAACAGAAACACCCAAAGAATAATTACAAAAGATTTTTGTAACAACTTCATCCCAAAGTTTTTAGCTACAAAAGACATGTAATCGATCCTACCCCCATTTCACGGTTATTAGTAAAACTTGTTACTCGGCGTGCCGCCCCATTAAAATGCAAATGGACTGACGGTGAGACTGTATATGTATATTATTATATATCATTTAGTTTTTAGGGTTCCATATCAAAAGGGAGCTAAACGGGACCCTATTACTATGCATTGGTGGTTCGTCAGTCCGTCCTAAACTAGAATGAGAGTTTTTGAACAAAGTTGAGCCGTTTAACAGAATATGTGTTAGAATGGCGGACTTAAAATAAAAACGATTTTTTAACGTTTTATTTTATTGGTTTTATCATATTTGTGATTATAGTAAATATCGGGGGAAAGAAGTATGAGGGGACAATGTCACACCAATTGACCCAGGCCTACACTAAGCTCTAGGATTGTACTATGGCTACTAGACAGCGACATAAATAAATACTTATATGTAGAAATATATACTTAAACACATAGAAAACACTCACGAGTCAGAAACAAATATGGGCGCTCATCACACAAATGTCTGCCCTTACCCGGGACCGCTAGCTTCTTAGGTAAGGTAACTACCAACTAGACCAACGCGTCGTCGTGTAGTGTAGTAACCCTAATGAAAAACAAATAATAATCATAATAAAAACTGACCAAGTGTTAGTCTAGTATCACGGAACCCTCGGTGCGCGGGTCGGAATCGCCCTTGACCGGTTCCCTATTTTATTTCACGCCCGGTAGCTTTGGTGCGAGGGTTTCTTAGGGTCTTGGAGAAAATTTGCGAAGTAGTTAGTTTTTAATTTAATCGTGTTTATCTTGGCTCATGTTTTAATTCTTATTAGACTATTAAATTATGTTGACGATATTTTATAAATAAACATCATAGATTAGAGAAAAAAAACTCCACAAATTTAGAAAATAACGCATCTACTTCTGAAGCTATAAATAAGAAGGGATTAGACATAGTTAATAGTAAGAAAAGTTTACATTACACACAAATATTAAAATATTTTAGTGGTTTCGGCTCCACCCGGGTCGCTATCACCATATTATCCTTAACCCACCGCCAAGCAGCAGTGTTCGCATTGCTGTTTTTTGGTGTGGGGATAAGAACACCGATAAATTACTAGCATAGAAGCATTTCATCTTAATCCTCAGGGTTGGCAACTTATTGGCAGTTTTACGATTGTAGTTTTGAGAAATTCAAATGTATATGATGGGTCTCAGATCCTACTTACCATCAGGTGTCATGTTTGCTCGTTTGCCTTCCCTATCTATGGCACAAAAAAACATCCAAGCCCACGTCACCCGCAGATTACTTCACTCCAAACGACAAGAATTAAACAAAATGTACAATATTAGCTGCTCAGTCCACAAGGTATATTGAAATCCCTGATTAATTCAAATATACCATCCAACAAATCTCAGCAAACAACGGACCCACTCTCCAAACACCAACAAACTTCCTTTATTTCGTTCCAGAAGCGGAAACTGCAGTATTTTTATACTTTTTCCCCGGAAGGAGTTTCTTTGCCGTTTAGTTTGCCTTGTTACGTTTTATTATACGGTATGGTTGAAAAATTCATAACTGGGTTACAACAATAGTTCCCTAGCGATGTATAAAGTCATGAGTTTGTGCGATGTGGGATACAGCGCAAATAAATAAAAGTATCGCTTCGGGTAGTCTCTGATACAACAGCGCGAGCGCAGCTTTAATTAGAAAGGTCAATCACAAGGCAATAAAGTGGCGGATGTCGGCAAAAGGATAACGCAACTGAAGTGGAGATGAGAGTGACACTTGGCTCGGCGAAACGATGGCAGGTGGTCAAGGGCGCTAACGGAGTGGTGGACGAGATTAGGTCAAGATCTGGCAGACCATCAGCTCGTTAGTCTGATGACATTTGGCAGACAGTTGGGAAAGAATGGATGGCGTTAGTACGAGACCGGGCAAAGAGGCGTGAAAATGAAGAGGCCTTTACCCTGCAGTGGGTGGATGTGGGCTGAAATGATGATGATCACAAGACAGAGTGAACTTGTCGAAGACGGAGGCCTTTGCTCAGTGGGACATACATAATGGCTAGTTTTTTTGGTAGATAGTAGGCATACGAACACTACACCTGATGGTAAGTGAGATCTAAGATCCCATGGACATTGAAAATCTTAAGACTACAATCTTAAGAGTGCCATCTTAAGACTGCAAATGCGTTGCTTACCCTGAGGACTGAGGACGAAGATGGAATGCTTCTCTGCTAGTAAGTCAGTTGTCCGAAACGCAACAATTTGAACTCTGATGCTTGGACACCAGACTATGTAATTATGCTTCGCCAATCCTGAAGACTAAGAACCGTATTAATAAACTCATCTTGGCTGAGATGCCCGTCACAAGATACGTCAAAGTAAACGTGAGGCCATAGAAAACTGTAATTTTTGACACATCTTGAGACGAGGATTACAGTCGAGATTAGTTTAGATGGAATACCTCTATGCTTATTATTTTACTGGTTATTCAGAATAAAACAATGCGAACACTGTTCCTTGGCCACCTGACTACGTGGGTAACTTGGCACTACATCCGGCCATCTCTGGTCATAGATCCAGAGTAATACTCAAGACAAAGATGGTAGTGTCGGACATCCGAAAACGTTGTCAAGGACGGAGTGAAGTGGAGAATTAAAAATAATAAGGAAAGCAAGCTCCACCATGTGGGATTCATAATAACTAGGCAGGATTGTTTCTAAATATTTTTTTTGTCGTCATTACATTTAATGAAAAAAATGTAGGCATACAATTTTGACATAGTTTTCAACCTCGTACTATCTTTTTACTAATGTTAGCAGTACGAGAAGGTACCGTCGGCTATACACGTAGGTAACTGCACACTTAAGTGTCTTGTCGCTTTGAAGACATGTTTGAACTATTTCACTAATCTGCCAGAGGCTTAAAGCGACAAGGTACTAAAGCATGCAGTTCCTAATAAAGCCGACCGTACTTACAAAAAATAATTGATCAATAGGTACGGTATAAGACTGAACTAAAATGTAGGTATTCATATATCAAACGGAAGTAAGATTAAGAAACTTTATCTATCACACTTCGATACAAAAACGTAGTAAATACTCAAAAAACACTAAACTTGTCTCGACGAGTAAGCATAGTACAGTCGAGTTCATAAACATGTGTACACTTTAGTACCTTGTCATTATAATCGCTGTGTCAATTCACATTACGTCTGTTTAAACATGCATGTTTAAACAGACGTAATGTGAATTGTCACAGCGATTATAATGACAGGACTCAAAAAAATTAGAGCCAACAAAGAGAGATTTTCACTTAGTTGACAAAAAATGAATACAATAGTTAAGATATTAGCTATATCAACCAAAGCTGATAGTAACAGCAGCAAGTTCTTTAGTGATTCAACTAACATCTTAGTTGATGTATCTAACGTCTTAGTTGATCTATCGTCTTGTTAGGCTCGTATGGGATCAAGACGCTTATGCACAACAATCACAATCTTGGTAAAAGCGATAAAAAAAAAACTGTGATATTACATAGACAAGGTACTAACGTGTACACATATTTATGAACAAGACTGTACCTACATAAAAATATACGAAAATATTCTGGCCGTCGCGAAATTTTTGCTTATTTTGTTCAGGGATTCAATTGCATCTTTCATCTCGCCCACTTGAATGTCATCAAGTAATTTGTATGTATGAATAGAGTCACAATGCGTCGTGATTATATCTCAGCTGGCAAAACCCAGACCCCGCCGGAAGTAAGGAATACTCGGGGCGGAAATGGAAAAGCCGTCACCGGATGTAACCTGTGCAGGTGTTGATTATTATTTATTTTAGGAAGAGAAGTATTAAGGGATTTTTTGGTGGTTATGAAAGTGCTGTGGTGGAAGTTGGTGACTTGATTTTTTTACAAAGAGGATAAAATAATATAACTTGTAATTGACAACCATTTCACCTTCCCCCTTTTTAAACCTAAATAAAATAATTAGATGTAAGTTTCTCGTCACTCGATGACAAAATGAAAAAAAAAGATATGAAAGATGAGTACGAAAATTTCGTTTTAACAATGTTGTTCAAAATTAATTGAAAAAAGATTTTGGCTTTTTAAAACAATGATGAAGGGGTTAAATTACTTTCCTGTATTTATAAAACCGCAAGATCTTCAAATATTTAAGTTTTTACTGAGTCTTTAAAATAACTGTATGTATAGTTAAAAACTGGGTAAAAGTTTTCTAATTCGTTACGAATGTAAACATACCTTCCCGTAATACAAAATAAATTGCGTATTACATTTTAAACTTTAAATATTGCAGTGTAAAGTTATTTTTGCTGTGATAAAAGATAAATGCTCCCACGCAGAGTGCGTATTTTTACTATTTTTGATTCAACGTATTATAATTACGGTCGACTCTCCTCCTTCAATAAATTGTATTATCATCTAGGATTTGCATTGCTAATAAGTTCTTTGAAGTTGTATTCCATAAAATAGTAAATCTATAGCTGTAGGTACCAGAATAATGTATGTAGGTTTGTATTATGATAGATCCGATTAACAGCCCACTAATGTGTGTTAGTTTGTCACTCCTTCACGCTGCAACGGCTGAAAGGTTTTCTGTGAAATTGGGAATAGATATACCTTATACCCTGGATGGAAGTTCATGAGGGAATAACGATAATCAAAATGTACGCGGACAAACTCGAGGGCAGAAGCTATTATTTACTATATAACACTTTCTATTGAAAAGTTACATTATTTGCTCAAACATTAAAACGTTGACAGAAAACTTTGTGAAATCCAGCATCTGTATTAAGAGTTCAATTTCTTTATCAATATAAACGATGTTCCCTAGTTACATAAAAGAACTCCCCTAACACGCTTACCTAAGTCCACTCGTGTCACTTATGACTTTCAGAGCCCAGAACTCTTATTAGAAGTTCATTTTATAAGGACATCAGAAAACGGGGCACCGAATTCGCTAACGTGAGTCGATTCGAGAACGTTCCATAATCGAATTGCTACCGCGTTAATTGGCGAGCACAGATCTATCTTCGCCAGAAAAAAGAGCACATATGTTGCAAAACGTATACTGGAGATAGCACCTCATTCTTTATTTCAAAGGGTTGAATATGCTTTGTAAATATAGTTGCAGATGTGTTCTTTTAAATCGGGTAGAAGAGCTTGAGGCGAGAAAATCCGTAGGCAGTTAGTAGTGGTCGGCGATTCCAATTAGCAATGTCTGAAGTTCCGTTTTATTTCTTTATTCGTTCTAATGGTTTTTAAACGGCAATCGACTGTTTGTTCTCTATAAGTAAAGTAACTAATTGTTTTTACTTTGCTAGAAGATATTCTTGGTCATCTGTTAACTTTAAAACCATTACTATTTGGTAGTTTATGTAAAGTATTTAAAATAGGGCAGGCTTTTGCAAGTATTTTAGGCGGTAAAAACCATATCGTTTTATCGTATTGACAACGTTTTGATAGCTCTTATTTACTTGAAGGTAGGGGCGACCGAGTTTTTTTTTTTTTAATGTGATAAAGGAGGCAGACCAGCAAGCAAGCCACCTGATGGTAAGTGATCATCGCGACCCATAAACCCCCGCAACAGCAGAGGAATCGCAGGTGCGCTGCCGGCCTTTGAGAAAAGAGTAGGCTCGTTTTTTGAAGGCCCCCACGTCATATTAAGTAGGTAATACAGCCGCCGAAAGCTTCCACATAGATTAGGTGCGTGGCAAGAAGGCCCTCGAGGCTGGTGTTGATGAAATAATTGGTACGAGTTGCAGTCGAGTTCAGTAGTTTAGTACTTTGTCACTTTAATCATTGTGATTATATGTGGCGTTTAAACATGACATTAAATAGACAAGGTACTAAAGTGTAAACATATTTATGAACTCGACTTTACTATGGTGGAATCCAGCGGCTGGTATCAATCCGAATAATTCCTCGGACCGTACCGTAAGTCAAAAATATGGTTTTTACCGCCTAGAATAGAGGTTCAGAGGCCCTACATAAGGCTCGATTTAGACCAAGCGAACGAACAAGAATTCTCTGCATTATCTCTTACGTTTTCTTTGTAAAAATAGAGACAATACATTTTTTTGAGCACTCCTTCGCTTAGTCTAAACGCACCTTTAGATGCATTCGGCATTCGTTATCGCTATTCCTAATATACATATAGGATTGACGTAGCTGTCAGACGCTCGCGTCGAGCGCTTACATCAATTCCATACATTTTGTCAGATCTTCGTTTCGTTTACGTTAGCGTTAAGCGACTTGTCTAGCCTCACAGGACAATGTTTGTATATAAATAACGGCTTATATCGCGTTTTTCGAATACTGCCCTCCGAAGAAAAGCACAAGTGCAATTAATTCATAGAAACATATTAAACTTTTATACGGTTATAATAAGGTTGGAAGTGCAATACAATTCATAATATAGTAGATGTGTCTTTTTTCCTTAAGAGGGCAGTAATAGAGGCCCAGGTTTATTCTAAAGGTTCCATGTTAATAGAACCTAGTAGTTTTTGCCATGTGGTTGCCGGCGTAGGATAGTGCCACTCCATGTCTTCCCGTGGAAGTCGTAAGAGGCGACTAAGGGAATAAAGGCTTTTTTTTAGCGATGGGCTTGCAACCTGTCACTATAATGCACATGGTAAACATCTTAGCCTGATTGTGCAAAATGAGGTTACAGAATTAACAACAAGTTTTTAGAGTTGTTGGTAATTCTGTAGCTCTGCCTACTCCACTCTGGGAATGAAGGCGTGAGTATATGTATGTAAAAGTACATAAGATCGGAGTATAATGTAGAATCAGTGCAATTTGCTTTTTAAACTTCCTTAGGAGTAGTACTCTCATTCGCTATTATGCTAGTCGGTCTGGCTCTACACGAACACGAAAAGTTTTTTAAGACCTTTTCCATTGTAAATAATAGTTATTTCACAACACTGCTCGGAAATATGGCCATAGATGGTCTTGTTTGGGGTCACAAAACGTCACTTATAAGGACAGACCAAGAATGTTTAAGTCGGCGTGTTTGCTGATTGGTCGAGAACATTGTTGTCCAACTTTAAAAACCAATGTAAATCAATCAATCAATTATTATGTCATAGCTCCTTAAAATGAAAAATTGAAATCGACCAATCAGAACACACCATTTTGTGTCGTAAAATATTAGGTGTATTTTTGCTAAAAGATACACAGACTAAAAACTATGTCACTCCTTTTTTTAAATGTAATTCAAACTTGGCCCCTAATCTCGAACCACTAGAGATGAAATTACATGGGTGATATGGCGAAACAAATACTATTTTATATGGAGTTGACATCTTCATCTCGCATGTTATTTTATTAATCTCGAGTGCCACGAGAATAGGGGTCCAGATTTAAAAAAAGTTATCTATGGTAAAATTGGCGGTGATGTCACATTATCATGAATTAAAATTTGAGTTTTGAATATGGATTTTTATTTTATTTCCTCTCAGTAGTTGTGAAAAGCACTATGTCTGCCTCGGCAGAAAGTGCAATTTATGGACTCGTACACTAGAGGGTCTATATGACTCATCCAAAAATCGCGTACTTTCTACCCTCTGAAACAATGTACTATTTCTAATCATGAACCAGACTAAGAATGCCACCTTATGAACAACAGTTGACAGTTAATTTGTGTGAGTATTATACACAAAATGTACCTTTTGTTAGGATATTTTGGCCTCAGCAACACGTCAGAAACAAATACGTTGCCTTACAGCATTGTTTTTCCATATTCAGTTAAGATCCGTTCTAAGAATGCCTATATTTGGAATCTCTTTCGTAGCAATGATTTGCCATTATTCTAAATCGGGTTGAATGCTGGTGGATCACTAGTAGGACTTCTGTTTGTTTTCTCGTTCCATATTAATAATTGTGTTCCTTAGTGTTCTTATTACCTCGTTTTTTATTGTCATCTTCATAATCCTTCAATTGGTTTTCCTATTTTTTATTTAAGATATGAACTTAAAATTTACTTTGGGGTAATTTAATTGAATAGGTACTAAAACTATGACAAATAAAAAATAAAAATAAGTTTAAACGAATACTAATAAAAACTATTACAACTTTTGTTTGCCACAGATTTAGTTAATATTTATAATGTGTATTAATTATAGTTTATAGAAAAATTAATAAATTTCCAGTAAAAAAAAACATTTTATTGGTATAAAATGTAGATATTTTCAGTTTTGCAAGATAGCCGAATCAATTTTTAAAGTCGGTTATTGGTGACAAATACAGCATTGGTATAATTGTAACTCTAACCAACTAATAAAGCCGTATGAACTTCTCTTCTATTTCTTTACCTACTTAAGAAATATAGCAACAAATAAATAAGTAAAACAATGACGACTATAACCCTAGTTCAGCGTTATCAGCGCCCGTTGGCTTTAGAATATGGTAGTATATTGCGGAATAAAGCGCGCGACGTCTCGCCACATCTGTATACGCCGGTCAACAGATATTGCCCACCTTGACGAGGAGCGATAGCAACGACACAACACACAACGCCCTAAACAATATTTACTTAATACATATCTGACAAACCGACCGACCGACTGATGAATCAGACGTACGTGCATGAAGAGATTGATGAATTTTAGGTTGATGACCAAAAAGTTGGAACCTAGTTAAGTTCTGTTGTGCGACGAAAAGTATCCCTACAGTTGTATGACTAATTTTCGTGTCACAACGGAAAAGTTTCATAGAAAATTTAATTGAGTGAGTTAGCGTGCTCAACTTTTTGGACCTCACCCAGGAAGCGAAAGTTGTATGTTTAGACCGGTGCACCTGGTGTTCCATAGTCTCCGCCTACCCCATTGGGAGACGGGCGTGAAGGTATGTATGTAACTGATAATGGTGGTAACAGGGTGGTACTCTATAAGCTGTATATTAAAAGGGATGAAATTTTAGGTTAATTTATCGGTAAAACAATTTAAAAAAAAAAGAATTAGCCACTTTTTTTTTTCTTAAATTTTTTCATAAATTACAGCAAAAATGTCATTTTGTTTTTATAGAATTTATTATCTAAATAATAATTTTAGATCTAAAAGCGTTAAAAAAAAATGTAAAATATCTGCATAATTTTGAGAAAATCGTGTTTTTATGAAAACAAAATGATATTTTTTTAATTGGTCTAATATTGTTATGAATTATTATAAACCTAACTAATGTCAATACTATGCATTTTGTTTTATCTATTTTGGGCTATTAGATCAAAAGTTACACCGTCACAAGTAAGTGTACTACAATATGGACAGTTTATCGAGTACCACCCTTTATAGATTTTTTATTTCATGGGTTGTATCATTTCATCGAAACTAAGTTGTTTTCAGGATATCTTAAACATGAATTTCGTAGGTTAGGTAAGTTTAGACTTGTGACTATATAGACTTGTGAAATAGGTAACTCTTGCAACAAGAAATGCCTTTTGGTGAAATTAAAGTTCTTTGTAAAAATAAGTTTGTTGAAAGGTATTTAGGTAAAAGAATACGGATTCTTGGCATTTTACATCTATGATAAAGCATCGGTGACCTAAGGCTTGATTAAAGCTAACGAAAACGATTTTCGAAATGTGTCAAAATGTAAGGAATTGACTTAAGCACTTTACGCGACCATCCGGCAGCAAACTTATGCCTATCCTATTATTTTTTAATAACATTAACGTTTTTGGAATGCATCTTGTTTAATGTACAAACAGCATCACTGTCAACTGACTTCCTTTTTTGTAACGCTGGGTAAATGCATTTATGCACACCGCTAAGGCCTGAGGAAACCCGGGATGGTTATGTGGGGTTGCTGATACTGGGCAGATAAGAAGTCATTCCTGACACAATACACAACCATGAATTTCGGAATATTGATGTTGACAGCAGTAAAACAATGCCAAACTTATTTGTTGCGTGTGAAGGAATAGTAATAACAGCATTGTTTGACTGCCGTCAACATAATCAATATTCAGAAACATCATGGTTGTGCAATATGTCAGGATTGACTTCTTCTGTCTAGTATAAAATTTATTAGAAGAAGTATTTTTCACAACACTGCTCGGAAATATGGCCATAGATGGTCTTGTTTGGGGTCACAAAGCGTCACTTATAAGGACAGACCAAGAATGTTTTTGTAGGCGTGTTTGCTGATTGGTCGAGAACATTGTTGTCCAACTTTAAGAACCAATGAAAATCAATCAATCAATTTTTGTGTCAAAATGAAAAATTTAAATCGACCAATCAGAACACGCCATTTTGTGTCGTAAAATATTAGGTGTATTTTTGATAAAAGATACACAGACTAAAAACTATGTCACTGCTTTTTTTTAAATTTAATTCAAACTTGACCCCTAATCTCGAACCACTAGACATGAAATTACATGGGAGATATGGCGAAACAAATACAATTTTATATGGAGTTGACATCTTCATCTCGCATGTTAGTTTACTAATCTCGAGTGCCACGAGAATAGGAGTCCAGATTTAAAAAAAAGATATCTATGGTAAAATTGGCGGTGATGTCACATTAACATGAATTAAAATTTGATGTTTTAATATGAATTTATTTCCTCTCAGTAGTTGTGAAAAGCACTATGTCTGCCTCGGTAGAAAGTGCAATTTATGGACTCGTACACTGGTCTCAACTACGTTTCGGCTCTCTGTATGACTCGTCCAAAAATCGCGTACCTTCTATCCTCTGCAATAATGTACTAGAACGCGTTTTATTTTTAAACAAACGCAATAAAACTTTAAGTAAACCCTGTTCTGCCACCAGTACCTGACACCCGTTGTATTGGAGCATAGGTCCGATTAAGGCTATCTCTGAATATGGGCACTGGGCCTAGTCACCGCGGCGATATGACCAAATGGGCCGTGATAGGCCTACAATGATACCGGTATAAAAGGGAATGCGGTGGATAGGGACATGCTCGGAAATTCCAGGGTAGATGTTTTAAATATCGTTACGAGCATTAAGGAACGCTAGAAAGCTAAAATATAGTACCTACTGGGCCGAGATTCTAGATGGCATATACCATATTGTCTCTGACCTGTTATCGTATTGTCAACGTTTTAATAGTTCTTGTTTACGTGAAAATTATGATGGTTTTTAACGCTTAGGATAGAGGCCCTAAAGATGGGTCCATATTGGCTCATATAAAATTGGTCTTTAGATTTTTTACACAAATAACGATTTGTGTCTATACTCATCATTTCTTCGAAAAAATTTGCTTATACTTTTTTGTTCATACTTTTTTAAGTCATAATTATTGCAACTCATAATGCATTTTTTTTAAAACTGTTACTTTTTGAGGATTGTTATAAATCTAACCTAACCTAACCTAATTTTATCTACACGTAAGATATTTAACAAATTCTGAAAAGTGTACGGTTTCATGAATATTAGCGTTATAAGTTCAGATGAGTATAAATTCCGATCATTAGTAGGTATTAAAAAATATTATATATTATGTCGAGTAGGTATTAAAAAATATTATGTAAAATGGTATGAGAAAAAAAATTCGGAGTTCCAATAATCTGAGTTGCAATTTTATATGAACTTTGGCGCACCCCCTAAAGATAGAACTGATTATGTTTTAATTTACCTTTTAAAATATTTTATGCAATTTCTTGTATGGAAAAAGGAAACCTTTTTTGAGTACGATTTTTGTTGAACGAAATAAAGTGTTACACGATAAGTTCTTTTATAATTTATATCGCTGGGCTAATTGTGGTCGCGTTTATCGCGTGACAACGTTTAAATAAGGCATCTGTCACGTTCTGACACGTACGTAAGTACGAGAGTGTCGGATGCTTTATCCACATTTGACACGCGATATCGACGCAGCTATACTAGGCCTTCTCACACTCATTGTCGTCTATTATCTTCTTCACTCTATCACTCCCAGTCTCTCTAACCACATACACAATACGTATGTTCGTATATGTACTAACTATAACCTATTTGCTGACGCAGCTTTTTTTAAATAATGTTACCGTTCATTATAGTTTTCTGCTTTGTAAAAAGGTCACTGAAATTATATAAAACCGTACTGAAATTCTATTATTTGTGCAATAAAGATTTTCATATTTAATGTAGTTAACATTCAGATTTTTGAATAAAGTCAGCATGATGTTGTAACGGTCTCTAACACAAACAACGAAAGTCAAATACAAAAAAAAAATTATAATAAAAAAAAATCTGGCCTGGTCAGTGTATTTAAAAAAAATAGACGTCCACCTAATCTTCATGAAAAAAAACCCATAGACTCGGGGACCAATGAGATTGTGAAACATTAAGAAGTTGTAACCAACACTCATAAATTAATAATCCATCTATAGGATCATTAAAGGTCCATACAACATTAAAATCCATACTTTATGGCTTTAATCCTAACAATTGAAAATACAATCACTGCCAACCAATGCGAATTATATACATTTTTCCTAAGCCAAGGTGTGTCATGCGCCTTCAACGTATTATTACGTTCTATGCCAGGTTCACTGAATGTAGTATAAAGTGGACTCCATATGGTTGTAATGGCACATTTACTGTGTCCAGTGAAGCTAATAGGCCGATGGGAGGCGTGGACGATGACTTGTAGTTAGCAAGTCACGGTAATTAGTTATATTACTGTAAAAGGGGTAATTATAGTTTAAGGGTTAATTAGTGGTTAGCCCAAAAATACTATCGTAAAAGTTTTGTGCTAAATTCGGAAGTTTTACCCGCTTATTCATAAATGTAAAATTATTGAAGTGTGCGTAAAGTACGCTTTGTCTTTATCTCTCGATGTGATATTGGAATTTGACAGAAAGTGACAAAGAATACTTTAGCTAAAATAAGTTTATCGTGGTGAATCGTGCGTTTATGAATAAGGGTGTTTTTATTTCAATATTTTATAAAATGGTTGAGTGCTTGTTTATGTAAAATCATGTTTTGTAAGTTAAAGATACAAGGCTCTTTAAAGTTTTATTTCACACTATCGACTTGCCCGCGACTTCATGTACCTACATACAACTCGTATATTGCGTTTCCTTCGGGAGTTATGAAATGTTTCGGAATGTAAACTGTCCTCTGTAATAATTCTGAATATAGATCTATATATGTATTTTTTATCCTATACATGTAAATTTAAATTAGAAATGTGAAATTTAAATTTGATTTTCTATAGGCGTATTAAAAAACTGATTTGGTACAGACTAATATACAACTGTGATTTTTCATTTATTTTAAGGTGTCTTAAAACGGGCATTTCTTTTAAGGTCATTAGAATCTAACAGGAAAAACGTTAATATATTTTTGCTTAAGTTAGTGCTAAGCAAGGCAAAGCAAAAGTTGCTTAATTTATAACATCAGTTTGACCTGTTTTTCTCTCACCTGGTATATTTTTCTACAAACGTATCTTTTGCAACAATACATTATACGAAACGTCGATTAGCATTACTACAATAGTTTATGAGAATGTTCATTGTTATTCCGATATAAAAGAGTTTACATAACTATAATAATATTACAAAGCAAAAATACACATGCATTAAAATTTTACGAATACATCGTTTCCGAATCCACAAATAAATCCGTCCATTCATTGGCAATCAGCATAACAAACATCATTAACTCAAATTACGTTTTCACCTGTTTTGACAGCTTAATGCTTCGACAGACAGACAAGCAAACAACACTGTTTATGGTTCGTTTATAGCCTCAGGTTCCAGATTAGAAAGATTTTGGGTAAATAAATAAACAGCGTGTGTATGTGTGGTCGGAATCCGTGAATGGAGCAACGTTTTGGAATTCCTAGTTCAGAATGATTGATTTTGTTTGTTTCAACGATTGCTAAAGAGGAATGACAACGTGAAGTGCTTTGGTAAATGTTTAATCCAATAGCCAAGATAAAGGTTACTTTAGGTTGTTCCTTTTTAAGTTAGTCTTTCTTAAGGAAAATTAACCTTACTGCATGTGAGTTACCTAGCTAGATGTGATCGTGTTTGTCTTTGTATGTTAGAACTTTTGCTCAAAGAGTTATTATAATATCTTTATAGAATAAAGATCGTTGTTATTAGGTACAGGTACATTCAGAAATGAGAAACTACCCGAATTTACCATGAGGAAACCACTGTTGAAAAGAAGAACCACAAGCAACTCTACAGTTAGTATTTTTCCCACATATTCTTAATTTCATACATAAACTCATGCCTTTATTCCCAGTTTGGGGTAGGCAGAGCTACAGAATTGCCAACAACTCTAAAAGCTTGTTGATAATTATGTAACCACATTTTGCATAATCAGGCTAAGATGTTTACCAGTGTATTAGTGACAGGTTGCAAGCCCATCGCCTAACAGTACTACAAGCCTTTATTCCCTTAGTCGACTCTTACAACATCCACGGGAAGACATGGAGTGGCACTATTCTAAGCCGGCAACCACACAGCTCAATTTCTCTTAATTTCAATGATATCTAAACATCCTCAATATAAAACTTACAAACGATTTGTACTGGACAGTTATTATTTTGTGAGATTTTGCCCTGTATTTTACTTCCTGGCCAATTCTGCCTTACTTGGTCCTGAGCTCAGTTTTTACAAGACTTATTTAGATCGATGCTATCTTCTTGATCTGCCTCTTCTTCTCGGTCTTCTTCTTCTTCTTAGTCTGCATCTTTTTTATCCTTTTTATATTCCATTTTATTTCACTTGATACATTTTGATCATAATAAGGCACAAGTCCCAATTTTTTATTTATTTTACTGTTGAGCCTAACGATACCTACATTAATGTTAATTAAAGTTCATTGAGTTTAAAACATTTCATCAAAACCTCACCGTTTCCACAATTATTTTATTCTGAGAAAATTCTATTGAAGATAACGTCAAACAAATTAAAACATAATTTAATTTGCTAAATCTAAGTTTCGCGGCGACGGTTTTAAGCCGAAGAAAATAAAGGATCAAAATTCATTCAAACCAGTCTAGACTTAAACTACCTACTAAATATTACAGAAAACCATCTTTCATAATAAAATTTTATTACAGAATGGTGCAGAGTCTACTTTTCGCAGTTCGTGCATTCTCAATTACGCAGTCTTATACGTTCGATCTTGCCCTGCTGCCCAATTGAGAATGCACGCGCTAAAATGTGTGTCGTACGGTCAAGGACTTTAATTTTTATACCACTATGGAACCCTGTCATAATGACAGCGTCAAACCGGGTGGGAGTCGGGTTGCATAAAGTTTGAAGTCATATTTTTGACAGGCATACGTGGATTCGTTATACTAATCATTACGCATAACTGTAAATAGTCATACATTTATGCGCATAACGTTTTTAACCATAATGTTTGAGAGCATAAATAATAATTGTCATACATTTATTGCGCATAAAAACTTTACGCACAATAATCAATCGGCATAACAATTTTGAATTAATTATTGACGATCCATAACAAACGTAGCAGTTAGTTTTTGATAAGGTCACAATTCTAACCTAACCTAACCTACTTTACCGGTAGCAGTTCGTTTTTATTATAGTGGCAGTTCTAACCTTACCTACCTACTTTTCTGGTAGCAGTATGACTAAAAATAATTATAATTATGAATATTATGACTCCGTATAATTATGACAAGGAACAATTATGCCATAGTACAATTTATGCCAAAAAAATAATATGAGCATCAACTTTATGCGTAATGTGTTATTACAATCGAAATTATGACAATAGTTGTTATGCGACCAGACCGCCACCCCGTCAAACCACATGACAGAAATTACGCTTAAATGAATGATCAACGTTATGCGACAGGGTTCCATAGCGGCATAACAATTAAAGTCCTTGACTGTACGCTCTGATGGAACTACTTAAACTCGTTCCAACGACCGAACACGTTTTTAAGAGAATAACACCCCTTAAACCCTCGCTGAGTACATAAGCAAGAATTTTCATTCTCGATTTAGCTAGACTAGGTAAATAACGTTTACTCGCCCTTCCACGAAGCTTAATTACGACGCTAACCCGATGCTCATAAATCGAAAGCGTAGGTGTTCCAAGGAGCACTTAATTATTCGTTTATACTTGGTCTTACCTGTGGCCAGTCGATCTTGAGTCGCATAATAAGACGGCGGGGGCGTATGACACGGTGTGCGGTCTTCATTCTGGTCAACCAAACAATCTAGACTCTTCTAAACAAAATGCTACTGTAAACCTTCACGACAGGATTCAAAGTTAAAGGAAACATTTTGGTTTATCGCTCTTGAATTTCTTAGACCACCACCGAGCTGAATAGAACTTTGTTGTAGAATGGTAAGGTGTGTTTTTGGTTTGTGGTGTGGGATTTACACTATTAAAATAATGAGGGTTCCTAAGGGTATCCGTGCAATTTCTCATGTGTTTGCGTCCTTTATTTATTGTGTTGCGAATAAGGCTACTGTTTCGCTTTTGTTGAGCGCTGTTGAGACGTCTAGGTCTAGTTTGCCACCTTGTTCTCCGGAGAGATTAAGGTTCAAAATAAACAGCGATATGTACGGTTTAAAATTGCGAAGTTTCATGCAAGGGTTGTGAGAAATATTTTCTTACAAGCTTAGAGGATTTTTAAAGCTTAAGGTTTTGGTGGAATAGTTTGTCCTTTTGTGGGAGCTTAAAGTGGGTTGAAAAGGACTTATTAGTTATGCTAAATAATATGGAAAATGCAACTTTAGGATGTGAGGTCCTAATATTAACATACAATGTTTGACCGCGGAGTAAAAAATCTCTGGAGTATTCATAAAAACTTTCGTACAAAAAATGTTTGTGGCACGAAATTTTTATGCTGGTTTTCAAGTTCACAAGATTGTTTTACTAAAATAATGAAAACTTTTGTTTACGCCTATTAAAAAAGTAGGTATTATAATTACATATATACTCGTAGTTTACAATTAGTTAATTATGCAATTAATTTAGATATATAAAGTTAAAACTATGTTGGACCATTAATAACGCATTTTTAATCTTATAAAAGTGTAGTTACACTCTTAAAGACTTCTAAATAAAACTGTTTGTAACTCATATACACTGCAAATAGAATATCTTTATGTTTTTAGGGTTCCGTACCTTAAAACGAAAAATCGGAACCCTTATAGGATCACTTTGTTGTCCGTCTGTCTGTCCGTCTGTCTGTCAAGACTCTTTATCTCGGGAACGTGTAAAGGTATCGAGTTGAAATTTAAACGATACACTCAAATCTACAGTCCCTTGAAGCTGTGAAAAAATCAAACTTCTATGTTAACGTAAAGAAAGGTACGGCCGCTTGTGCTGCAAAAAACGTATATTTTGACACTCTCAACGGAATAAAAATGTATAGGGTATTTCCTGTTGACCTAGAACTATGAAATTTGGCAAGTAAAATCTGAAATCCCAACATTTTTAATTAAATAACAAAAGGGTCTTATGCAAGGAATGGCGGCGGTGCAAATTTTGAATTGAGTTTACCGTGTCATGTGCGGAACCCTCGGTAGGCGAGTCCAACTCGCCTTGATCGATTTTTTTTCTCTCATTCATTTCGCTTAATTAACATTGTTTATACTGAACCTTCCGGCCTACTAACTTCAATATTCAAATTAATTCCATTTCTCAATTTGAAACCATATCGCATTTACGCCTTCTGTCTGATCATGTACCCGTCAATCTATCTCGTATCTAGTTCAAACCAGTTCGTACAAATGGAATGACTTGTGCATAGCGAGTTGAATGCTTTCGGCGAGTCATCGAGGTACTAACAGGTGAGCTGGGGCTCGTTCACGCGTGGGATAGTGATTTAGTCAAGTCAGTGGAATGATCAATGTGCCGTGTTAACAGGAAATATGTTACAGTTTGTAGTTACCAGGTATTTTTGGATTAACGTTCTCTAACTTTGAATATCTTTTGAGTGTTTTTAGACGTAAAGTGGTAACGCCAAGTAACAGTGTTCATGTTCCGGGGTGAGGATAAGATAACCAGTCTTAGTCCTCAGCTATCCTGTACCCCCCCTTATCCCCTATAACCTAGGCCCAATTTCAGTTACCAACTGCTTTGTTTGTCCGAATTTTCATAAGTTAGGTTTTTTTTATAAAACCGTTTACCTTTTTAGGATTGTTATAAAACAAACCTAACCTAAACTATAGGTTTTGTAGGCTAGTAAGGTAATGGGTTCAGAAAGAAAAAAAATTTTAACTTATGAATTATCGGACTATAAAACAGTTAGAAAACAAAACTTCCGACTTGCGTTAGGGTACCGATTACGATGATGACAAAGAATTAACAAACTTTTAGCATTATAAAATATATGTACCTATAAAAAATCTTGTCTCTCAAACCACGCACAACTTTAAACAAGATATACACTCGCGGTCAAATAATACGGGTCAGAGTGCGTTTTTCATACAAACGAGGCTATTTCGAAGCCTTGGTTCCTCGGCAGGTGTTATTTTGAGTGAGGTTTAATGGTGGATACTCCGAGGTTCAATAGAGGTTTTTAAAAGTTCTTAAGATACCTAACTGATCGCACAATCAGATAACATAACAGCGAGAGAGTTTGGGTCAGCGTTTGGATTTCCTTACATTTTATTGCAATTTTAGATGTTTTCCTGAACATGCACGATTCCGGCGTTAACCACAGATTCAATCAGTTGGGTATCCTAGGCACTCTCGAAGTCCTGTATCGATGCTCGGGGTATCCATCATCAGATTTCACTACAAGCATCCTCCGGCGAGGAACCAAGGCTTCGAAGTAGCCTCTTTAGTATGAAAAACGCACTCCGACCCGTATTATTTGTCCACGAGTGTAGTATCAACAAAACTAATAACACTGACGATAGCTCTCAAGTTTATCAATAAATTCCCAGCTGTAGTATTTAAAGACAGAATGGACAATTCATTTAACAAAATCAACTAGAACCATCGAAAACATGTCGTCTCCACCGTCTCGAGGCATCCCTATTTATTTAGCAAGTCCAATAAAAGAAACGGTCGAATGCGCTGGAGTTTCCAACGGGGCTCAGCATTAGGGTACGATCCACGTCTATTGACATTCTGTCCGCCATTGTACGGGCAGTCAGTAAACATGATTTGTAGAAATGACGGCGTTACATCGATTGGATAGGTATTGCACATTCGTTAGGCTTTTTAACTGATTACACTTTTGATGTACCTAAGTTGTTTTTTGGTTTTACAGATGGATTCTTTTATTTATGTCGTGAAGAAGGTTAAGCACACGGCCTGATGGCAAGTAGGATCTGAGACTCATAGATATTAGTAATTTCAAGAATATAATCTTAAGTAATCTATACTCATTGTTAGACAAAAAAACAAACTACTCTACACAACTACATTATAGTTTATGAGTCCGGCAGTGTAAATATATTTCGGACAAAACATGTTTTGAACAGAGATAGAGTTCCCATAGTACATAAATTCAAAGAAAAGTAAATTTAAAAAAAAACAATGAGCTTACATCGCGCACCCAGTGTTTGTGGGTAAAAATACCTCTAGTTCCTTGTACCTGCGCGTGCATCGAATACGAAACAAACGTCGAAAAAAATGGCACATCGTTCAAGAAACAGATATCTTACAAAATAAAACAAGATCTTAATCACATTATCTTTGACACATCTGGCGGCGTCTCACAACATATCATATCGCAGCAGGGGTCAAAAAAATTAATAACGTTGTTCAAAATTCCACAAAACCGTTGTTTAGTGAACTATCAGCATTAGAAAACCGTGAAATTGAACTGATACAAGCATGTTGTAACTTATCTGTGGTCGGATCTACCCATTTATAAGTATAACGAGAATCGACGACGTCCAAAACCACGAAATATTTGATATTCCTTCCAGTCGCATCGATTACTTACGGTTTTTGACCTTGTTAAGTGGAAGTTGCTGTCAAGTTTTGTGTTAGTCAAGTAAGAAAGGAGAAAGGTTAGTTTTGACGTGCGGTTCTTTGTTCTCAAGGTATTGTTTTGACTTAGTTCGGATAACCTCTAGATGTTCGGCTGCGATGTTGCGAGTACATTTTTTTTTTAAATGATGAGTGTTTTTGATTTGTCTTATTAAAAAATATGTCCGTAAGCGTTTTATTTTCTATCCTGCTTTCAGCAATCGTTTTCTTGTAACCCTTTTGTTAGTTTAATTTTACGGTGATGCCAACTATGGGTTTTACTATGTTATACATTTCATCTTTAAAGTCATCAATGGTTAACTGGCACAAAAGCACTAAAGTTTAAGTACGTCAGATAGAGTTAGGTACTTAACACTTTGGCCGAGCTGCATGGTCGTCCAAACTTGCGATCAAATTAAAAATACATGCACTAGAACGTTACTAACGCTCTGACAGAACCTAGATTCACCGGTTAATTTTCAAACAAACACAAAAGAGTTATTTTAAGACAATCAACTAATTAACCAACATGCTACTTAACTAAACACCTATTAACCTTTACGTTAAGTACGTCTTAACCTAAAATTTTGACAAGTAACTCGATCTCACCTTCCAAGAGTTCTCACGAACTTTGTGTTTAGAGTTACTGCGGTAACACTATCTTACGTCACGTCTGAGTACTTTAAATCAAATTAAACTACCGTGAGTATTTCTGACAACACCTGTTAATGTTATTTAACTGTTCTTTGTTAATATTTATATATTAAATTCAACTGCCTTGTGGTTGCCGGCTTAGAATAGTGCCACTCCATGTCTTCCCGTGGAAATCGTGAGAGCCGACTAAAGGAATGAAGGCTTGTAGTACTGTTAATGCAGGCTGCTTGCAACCTGTCACTAATACGCTGGTAAACATTTTAGTCTAATTTTGTAAAATGTCGTTACAAAATTAACAACAATTTTTTAAGACTTGTTGGTAATTCTGAAGCTTTGCCCAGCCAGCTCTGGGAACGAATGCGTGAGTGTATGTATACGTATGTGTGTATTAAGTATTTGGTTCTGTTTTATCGTACACGTTATTGAATTAAGGGATGTTATTAGTTTAACGTGTGTACCTGTTTTTCTGTCTGTTGCATCGTAGCTCCCAAACGAATCGATTTGACCGCAGTTTTTTTAAAAAGAGACCTAGTTTAATTGTAGTTTAGTTTTATGAAAATCAGTCTGAGTGGTTAGAAGGGTTCACTGTTGGATCGCATAATTTTTAACGCAGAAAATCGTTTGACCTAAACCAATTTTCACAATAGAAACGGTTTATTTTAATTATTTTAAAAAATAAATGACCTAACCTAATCTACAAAATAGACGTTTATTAAATTCTGCAATATCAGCCTAAAAGGGTGTTATGCGAAAAGATAAATATGCATAAAAAAAAATATGCGTTGCAAAGGGATACCGGTTAAAAGATATCACAGCTCTGAAAGTAGACGAAGCCACTTTATCGGGGGCTTTTATCAATTTATTTAGTTTTTGTAACATTTTACAATCTTTTGAACTGGAGTTAGTGGAAAAACAATACAACATACAGACAAAATGTATCTCACATGTGTCTTTATGTGTTATTGTTCCTGGTTCATTAATTCTTTAACGACCCCTTATATTTTACATGTTCCCAAATGTTCAATTTTTGTTGTTGAATTTTCTTGCTATTTTTTACTTATTTATTTATATTTGCGTATTTATATCCATTTCATCGCAATAAGCCTTTAATACGCTGTTAAACTCGCACATTCATATAAAACCAAAACATAAAAGCGTCATACAGCACGGCTCGGTACATTTTCGCAGTAAAACCATGTATTCTTGTTTATCGATGCTATAAAATTATTGGCAACACGTCGTTGTTACTGCATTTGTTTACTTTAATAATACTCCTTATTTCTTAGAGTAAAGGGTTCAAGATTGTTTACTCTTTTGCTTTTTTTGCCGTGCGTGTTGCAGAATCTTACAGTTTATGGCTCAATAATGTGAGCACCGTTGGTGTTAGCGTATAGCATACTAGCTGATGTCCGCGATATCCGTTTGGGAGAAGTTAGTCAGTGTTCCCTCTGGAACTGTTCATTTTTCCGGGATAAAAAATACCCTTTGTGCTTCCTCTTGGGTTAGGCTATCTTTATATCAAAATTCCTTATAATCAGCTAAGTGGTTTAGCTGTGAAAGTGTTACAAACAAACTGAGTAACTACCGCATGCATTACAATTATTTACCAGAAGACACCCGCGACTTTGTACGCGTAGAATTAGTTTCCCCCTACTCCCCCTTTTTTAGCCCCTTAAGGGATGAATTTCCGAAAATCCCTTCTAATTGCACCCCTAGAATATTTCCTCCAAACTTAAAGTACCTAGGTCCAGCGGTTCTGGCTGTGCGTTAATCTGTCAGTCAGCCAGCCAACATTCATTTAGATATGGAAGTAAGTATATGCAAATATGGGGGGGAAGTTTTTTTATTTCAAGTGATTAAGTATTTCTACTTGATCTCATCAAGTCTAATTCATTGTATCCAGATAACAAAGTGATAAAGTTCTTACATAACTTTCACAATCCGATAGGGTATAATGTTCCCCAAGATTATCTCTGCACATTAGTTTCAGAAAACATCCCATTAAATATTTCCAACACATGACATTTCAATGCACAAAACCACGCACTCATTTATAAAATAGACCTGCCAATTCCTCTTCCCTATTCCTTTCACAGAACCTGTCATCACGAAAGGTCCCCCAAACATCGGCCGATCGGATGCAAACCTTAAATAACGTCCTATTTCGTGAGACTTTTTAGAAGACTCCCTATTTTCCTTTTTTCATAGGGGAAAGTACAATCACAACAAATACGCCCTTCTCAGGGCTTTCAACGCGCCTAAATTTATTGTGAATATTTGATGCGATGTGGATTTGTAAAATTTGAGCTTGGAAGGTAGTTTTGGTCGGGAGTCGAGGTTCGGGTGTTCCTGCAAAATGTTTTAGCATTAGGAATAAGCCCTTCTTTGGGAATAGAAGTTGACTTGATTCTTATTAGCCAATTTCAGTGATATTCTCTTGGGAAGCGCTAGTAAATATATAACTCTGAACCTACGATCTGATGAAGATTACATACGGATAAATTAATCAAATCTTTATTTTAGATTCTATCTATTTATAGTCGATCTATTTCTTCGTCAATACCTACGTTACCCGTTTATCTTGCAATGTATCTTCTATATTTATTACTATAACGTTTTTAAACTTAACTTCGTAAACGTTACTTATTATTATCATAACGTTACAAATTAAACTTTATATTTCATCAATTGGTTTGGCACTATTTATTTCGTCATCTTTAAAAACTCTAGCAACTAATGCGTCAGCTCTTTTAACTGCCGTTTTATTTACTTCTTTAAGTCTACAAAAAAAACCCCTAACCCTCCCGATGCGGGTTGAATCAGGTGTTTCCCTGCGTTTAATGCACTGACTTTTATATTGTTTCTTTGCTCATTCCCAGCGTTTGAGGGTTGTATTATCGGAGTTTGCGAGCTTAAAAGGACTTGTTTGTTCGGAATTTAGAACGTTTACCGATTATTTATTAACGTGATGGCTGGTGAGCGTTATGAATTTTTATCTTATGGGCTCTGTAAAAAAAGTGTTGATATTTGTTTGGTTTCGATGAGGTGTGAATTTTTGGGTTTGTTCAAATTTGTGTAGCAAATATAGTTTGAAGTTTCGAGGGTTATCCAGGTAAACAACGCAAAATATGAATGAATTGGACAACATAGGTCTATTTACACATTCAATCTCAGAGATACCGTTGAAACCTCACAAATTAAATATGATGTACGGCCACGGACTTTCATTTGCTACCCATTTCAAAGAAAATCTGCTTGAAGATGTCATTGTCAATAGAGATGCCAAGTCATTTGTAATTGATAGGAAGCTCGACCTTATTGCTGTAGAATGTCAGATTGACTTTGGACCTAAGGTGGGTCACAAATTAAATTCCTTGACTGTACCTACAAAGAGTTGCAAGCAAAAAAATACTAACCTTGCAAGACTGGCTCAAATTTTGGAATTGTTTTGGAGGCGTTTTTAACTGCTTGAATTTTGTATGAAGTTCATCGTATCAGAGTCGAGTACGGTATTAGGATTGGGAATGTTTTAATCAAAAACATCCAAGAATTTTCTCATAAAAACAACAACATAAACAATAACAGACCAATCACTTGCGTCCATTTCCAACCAATCACATGCGATGATGCTAATCTGTGACCCCACGAACTCCGGAACTTAGTCGGTGCAATAAAAACTGTCACTACATATTTACGATGCTATAAACAAGATGGAGATATAGTGCTACCAATTTATTGGTTCCTGCAAAGTGGCGCTGTCATCGTTTGGTATTAGTGTAGCCATATGGAATAAAATTAGTACCAAATTTTACCACTCGAGTAAATAAGTTTGTGGTTTTGTTACGTGGCGCTTGAGTCTCCCAAAGACGAATACGTATGAGGTTTTAAAAAGCAGTAGTTTTTGTTATAGGCAATAAAAATATTGAAAAGTAACAAATTGATTCAAGGTCAAAAGACAGGTATTCACCTTTAACATGTGGTCAAGTAAACTTGATATTTATGATATTCATTTTATGTGGAGATTACTTTTTATTCATTTATGTCTATATTTCGTTTTTAAATTGACCTTTTGAAGCTTTAAAAAAATAGCTGTATTAATAATATTTCACGGCAGATTTAATTTCATCTTCATAAATTTATTAAGAACAGTAAATTTGAAAGCATAATTTTATTAATTTGTCTGTAATCTTTTGCGACAGAACATAGGAACCAACCATTGTGATTGTAGAAATATTTACATAAGAAGAGGAGAGTCAAAAGTGGAGTAAATACCAACACAATATAAACTGATCGTAAGATGCCAAGTCCAACATGCATCAATGATGACAGTTTTGAATGACTTTGCTTTAATATTGACGTGGCTTGAAACGAGCATCTTTCTTAAGATAATTTTTTTAACTCTGCCGAAACTAACCTAAATCTGAACCGATGAGGTACCTGTATCAAATACCTAAAATGTTTAAAAGCTAATAATCCATACTAGTATTATAAATGTGAGAGTAACTCTGTCTGTCTGTGTGTTACGCTTTCACGCCTAAATTGCTAAACCGATTTCGCTGCTATTTGGCATGGAGATAATTACCTTGAGTCTCGGCAAAAGACAAGTGTACTTTTCATCCCGAAAATGGTTCAGTACCCGAGGGAATAGCGAAAAAGTGTGTATACGTGTGTGTGTGTGTGTGTGTGTGTGTGTACAGACGGAGACGCGGGCGACATCTAGTTAGATAAAAACACAAACAGCTTCCAATATTCCCGAAACCCAGTTCACTTATTTTCCATTACAAAACGCCAAGACAAAATGGATTTCCATTTTTATTGTACAAACGAAATGCTGACACGTCGCGAACCGTTGACACTGGATTAATCTGGGATGAATAAAAGTCATCAATGAGGTATTTTCCTAATATTTCCCGTCCATTGAGGCTCTAAACAAATTCCCTGAAAAGCCGGTCCCCCGATACGTCAATCAACTTTTGTAGGATTTTACTAAGGAGATAAGCAGGAAACGTACGCTGCGTTTTGGGAGCGCGCGAAATTGAATAGGTTTTTAAATGGAAACGGGGCAAGAGTCAGTCACGTGGGCAGATTTGGAACAAAAAAAAACTAAAGCTTTAAAACAAAATAACTCTTTTATAATGCTCAGAATTCGTATATTTTAAATTACTTTGTAATATCATACGAATAACTAAGAAAGAGAAGAAAGATAAGGAAAGCTAACCCCACCAACATGTGGGATTAATAATAGCTAGGAAGAGAGAGAGAGAGAGATCATACGAACAACTATTTAAGAGCAAATAAATAAAATAAAATACCAGGTGACAATGTCACACGAATTGACCTAGTCCCAAACTAAGCTCTAGGCTTGTACTATGGGTACGAGTAGGTACGAGTGTTTTAATGGGTTATTATGTGTACAGTCGCATACATTACTTTATCTACATGCATTATCATATCTTTTTTACAATATGGAAGAAACCTGTATCTGTGGTTGCTCCGTATCTTAATGAATCTGTATCTTAATGTGAACATTAAGATGCAACCATATCGATTACCGATACTTTAATGACATACAATACTTTAATGATAACATTAAAATATAACCACATACACATGTTTCTTAATATAGGCCATAGACTTATCGTTTCTAAACATATTATAGAGAAATTATGATTAAGATGTAGGTAAAAACTATTATGATGCCTCAAGGTTGGGCCGTTAGAAGTTAGTAACATAACGTATGGTTAAACATTGCATTTATTCAGCAGATAGTAGGAAAAAAGAGACCACAGAACAAGACATAGATAATGATAGAATAGCGGTAAGGAAGAAAATAACAAGTGAAAAGAATGAGAAGAACTGAGTGAACGTGTCCACACGTATAATATATAAATATGAGAAAGAAGAGTCCACTCTCCCAAGACCTTTCCACGGAAAAATATTTTGATCTATTCCAACAGCCAGGGTTACTCGTAAACGGAATGGGAGGGTTAAATCTCATTATTTTATAGCAGATGTAAAGCGAATTTATAGAGGTTTGCCCGAGGTCATATTTTGTTATGTTCCAATAATTCTAGGTGATTGCCGATTTGGCTTTAGGACGCCATAACGGGCCGTTTCGCGTTCACCGTTGAAGTTTAAACTTGGAGCAGATGGAGCCTTGTTTATGCCATTAAAAGTGTCGTTGTTGGTTTTATTTGACTTGGAAGTGTTTTTGGGTTTGAAGTATTTTGGAGGTTATTTTTTATTTTTTTATGAAAAAACTAGATGAGATACTGTTAGCTTATTCATAGGTGGTGAAACCATATTAAAATATTTAAAAAAACAGTCACAGTGACATTATAAAACAATTTATTGACTCTTCTTACGATTTGAATCATAACGTCACTGACACTGTTCTTTGGGTCAGGGTTCAATTGGGCTGATAGTACCACTCTCTCATTCCCTCTCATTCGCTCTTATAATAGTGTAACTGACTTTACTCGAACCCGGTTTCTTAAGAGCGTAACGTGCAGGTTTTGACGTAAAGTGCAGATTAATTAACAAAAAAAAATATAGATGGTTATAGCAGCATATGTTTTTATTATAATAACTGCACTTGAAATGCCAAAAACACATACCATCAGGGCCTCTATTCGACAAGGTAAAAACCATATCTTTTTTGACCCGTTATCTTATTGTCAATTGTAGCTCTTATTTACTTGACAGTAATGGCGGCCGAGTTAAAAACAATACCATAACAGGGGCTCTATTCAAGACGGTAAAAACAATATCGTATTTGATCTGTTATCGTATTGTCAACGTTTTGATAGCTCTTATTTTCTTGACAGTAATGGCGGCTGACGTCATAACAATACCATAACAGGTAAACTACGATATCGTTTTTACTGCCTAGAATAGAGGCGCAGGTCAAATACGATTTGGATTTTGTCGCCTAGAATAGAGGCGCTGGATACATTCAGCCACCTGAGTCATTTAGCAATGTCAAATCGCAAATGCGGAAGGACCTGAGACAGCGTACCTCTTGATAAGCAGTCATTTGAAATACTATTTGACTTTGCGCGACAACGACCAATGCATAGAAATCGTCAAATCGACGTGGCATGGCGTGCTTCCTCTATCCATGAATTTGTTTGTTCCCGCTTGTCGCTCGTCTTTGCCGGTACTGCTTTTGCGGTAAGTCATAACCTGCCTCATATTTCACCATCCTAACCAGTAAGGTGGAAGTACTAATACTCGTCGCTGTACTAGTACTCGCCCCATACCTTGACTTGCGATAGATAAAATAAGATTAACATCAATTTTGTTACCCCCTCATTTAAGCGATGAGAAATGTTTGTGGCTTTCATATTTCACACACCAATTTTTAAATAAAGAAAAGGACTGCCAGCGAAAGCACCTGACATTTCGTACAATCTGATTGGCTAATTATTTTTATCATTTTGAGAAATTTCTATATGGTCACGATATAAAACAATTTCCAACTAACAAAAGTAAAGGTCACGTCTCCCAAATCACATGAAAATGTTTTGTGTAGATGTATAATTGACCATAATATCACGACGCAAATAAATATTTTCTTTTCGCATGTCGAGCACTCGTACGTTCACTAGGTGACCGGTGATAATTCGATATCGTTGGAAAGTTGTCAAGTTTTTACATTAGTGGGATGGAGAGAAAGAAAACCATTTATTCAAAACAATAACACACATAACTAAATAAAATATTAAAAATAACGAAAATAAACGACAGATAGTGTAAGTAATTGTTGCGAAACGGTCCCAACTCAGCATGTACAGCTGTGAAGCCAACGCTGGTCTTCCGTTGGGACCGCTCGGTGAAAACGAATTTCATCGAATTACATTTCATCACCCACTATATTCTGCTAAAACAATTATGTTTATAGGATATCTTTAACAATAATAACGTAGGTTAGGTTAGGTTATACCTGTAACTGCCAAAATAAATTCACTTATGTGGCGAGTACTGATGTGCAAGTTGCGGAAAGTTTCCAAAACGTTGGAAAAGTTCTAAGTAATTTCCAGAAACTTTCACTAGAAATATAGGAAATTTAAATTTGACAAAAGGAAAGTTTCAATCCCGATACAAAATTGAGAGAAGTTTCCGAAATTTACCTACATGAAATGTTCCGCAATTTTGGAAAGTTTCCTTTGGCACATCAATAGTGGCGAGAAATGACTTTAAATGAAATGAAAAGTCTGCGTTATGATATTTTCATTGAAAGGAGTTTATAAAATAATAGGTACCCCTAAGAAATGTCACTTGTCACCTGTCATTGTCAGGGTTGTGAAATAGAGGGGTAATATTTACGTTTTATACCAAATCATTGACACATACCACTTAGTTTGTGTGTATGTGTGCTCCTTAGTTTTTCTATACCATACAAAAAGTACGAAAAAAGTAACTGCTGCTTACTCAATAATTTATAATAGTTACATAGTTAAAAACTCCCATACATAAATCACGAAAGCACATCGCTACAAAAGACATTCAAACAATATCCTACATTCAAGAACAGCGAAGCAATTGAAACAAATAATGCCGTCGCCATATGGCGTCAAAAAAATTAAAAAGCACAATATCTCGGCGTTATGCAGAATGCAGGCGGTGCGTATGCAATTCCTCGCGGTGCAAAGGGGGGGCACGTGCGGGGCAGACGGGCGAGAGAAACGCGGCGGTTGGAACGCCGCTGTACTTAAATGATTAGCGTACAAGTGTGAAAATAAGAGTAATTTTGATTTATTTGTGGTTGTTTGTTAGGTTTAAAAATGTTTGCTTTGATAATTATGGACAAAAATATCATAGGATCAAAATTCTGCACGTGAAAAATTCCAAGGTCAAGCCTAAGTTCTCTTTAATAGAGATTTAATATTTTTTGGGCTAATTCAAGCACCCGAAACCGACGTACGTGCAAGAAGAGGTTGATGAATGTAAAGGAAATGAAAGTTGTATGTTTAGACCGGGGCACCTGGCGTGTTATTCTCTCAAAAAACGGCGGCCGGTCGAATAAAAGCGGCGAGTTTAAGTAGTCCCGTCCGCCCGAACAAAACACATTTTAGCGCGTGCATTGTCAATTAGGGAGCCTTATACGTTCGAGAAGTCATGCTGCCAAATTGAATATACGCGCTAAAATGTGTTTTGTTCGCTCTGTCGGGACTACTTAAACTCGCCGCTTGGACCTTCACTCGAGCGAACGATAACCTTTGCTTGTTGAGAGAATCACAACCCTGGCGTTCCTAGTCTCTGCCTACCCTATTAGAAGACAGGCATGAGGGTATTTATGTTGTGTATGTTAATATTTTTTTAATATAAGTTAAAAAAATCTTAATTTAAACTAGTCATGTAATTTATTTATTTATTGAAGATAGACTTTCTTAAATATGTTGAGTGTATTATTTATTTAAATTGCACGATATTAAATTGATTTTAGACATAATCCTTTAAGCTTTATGTCATTTTTATTTTATGTCAAATTCTAAGTCAAATTTTTAAATATCATATCAGTTTTTATAGAGAACGCTCGTCTACCGTCACCATTCTGTTTTTCCTCCCAAAGCACATGGTCCCGAAGTTGTCTTTAATTAAATGTAAAACTTCTCGACACTGTCTGTCCGTCCGTCTTCCGGAGTCGCTGGAGCACGGTTCACCATTTGTTACCATCTTAGTTTACACTTAAGTTATTCCACAAATGTTTTGACGATTTGAATTCAGCAGATGTTTATTTATTTTGAACACTCCCTATATTACGACCTTATCTCTATCTACCCTATGTAGGTACGTAATTTTTGTTAGATAGGTACATGCTCCTTGCAATAGGTTGGTTGGTTGGTTGTGTGACATTGTCCTCTGGTATTTTTTTTTATTTGATTATAATAAGTAGAATAATCTACTAATAATTATAAGTATCAAGGAAGTACTGACAATACATATATGTTTTAAATTTGAAAAAGGGTTCTGTTTGGCTTATCATCCTTTATCATGCCGCCAAACAGCAGTTGCATTGTTTAATTGTGTTTCGGTGTGAGAATAAGACAACCGGTGATATTACTAGCATAGAGACATTCCATCTTAGTCCTCAGGGTTGGCAATTTGTAGTCATAGGATGGCAGTCTTAAGATTGAAGTCTATGGGTCAAAGATCCCACTTATCATCAAACTATGTGCATGTTTGCCTTCTTTATACCATAAAAAAATTGGGTACGGAACCCTAAAAATAAACTGAAGCTCCACCATCGAGCTTGTTAAGTATTCAAAATTAAACAGGCTCTCTTCGAGATAGAATAATTCTATCGAGGCCTCCAATTGTACAAAACAATGAAAAGTGATTAAGTCTTCAACTCCTCCATTAATTGTTTCTAATGGACTGTAAAAACATTTTGTTTGTGCTAAAGTAAAATCCAAAGTTGCCAGCTCTCTGAACAGAATCACCGCGTTTTTGAAGCGCGCTTCAAAAATCCTCAACTTACAAGGAAATTAAACTAATTGAAAAACTTTTCTAATTATCGCCTTTACAGATACTTGGAGTAAATCGCCTTAAGGGTAAACAACACCTCAGGAATCCGCCCCTGAGAGCCGGGATCATGCGTGGCGCAAGAGACAAGAGATGGCGATAGTTGGTCGAAAATACATTTATTTTTAGACCATTTAGAGCCAACTTAAAATAAATAAATATCAGGGACAATGTCACACCAATTGACCTAGTCCCAAACTAAGCTCTAGGCTTGTACTATGGGTACTAGACAACTATATAAATACATAGAAAACATCCATGACTCACAACAAATATTCGCGCTCATCACACAAACATCTATCCTTACCGGGATTTGAACCCAGGACCGCTAGCTTCGTAGGCAGGGTCACTACTAACTAGGCCAGCGCGTCGTCGAAAATAATAATCCCTGACTGGTGACTAGTACAAATTGTCTTTATTTTCTACCGCCTATAACATTTACATGTTGTTGAGGATCAAAATGATACCCTGTTTAATAATTAAGAAGCTAAGTGATCTGATTTTTGAGCTACGTACAAACTCATAATATGTTTTTTATGGAGCTAACCCCATGTGCTTCTGTTTAGTATTAAAAATAATCTTTCACCGAACAATTGTCCTCGCGTACGATATCCGTGGACTTATTTTGTCATAAGGCCATAGTTGTGTCTATAAATAACTTGACATTAGAGAAATACATCTCAACGGCTTAATAGGAGTGAAACCCATTGATTAAAATTAGAATTAGAAAAAGAATCACTTTTTAAATAAAATAATTAAAGGAGATTGACAAGGTTCGGACCAAACGCCCAGACGTGAAAATACCTCTAACGAGTTTCTTACGTTGCTATCTATTATAAAAAACACATATTTTAAAAATTGGTTCGAGAGAATAAAAAAAGGTATTGTATTGCCGTGTTCGTTTTGTTGACGACTATAGATGTTACGTTGATGCAGTCATCAACATAAAGCAATCTTCATGCCAGGAACAACTGGCTGATGAGTGCATATTATGTGCCTAGTTTGGTTTTTAGGGTGGGCTAGGTACCAACTCATTGTTAGACGCCCTGCTCCACTCTTCGATAGAATTATTATCAACGAAGATGACGACCATTAGTAAGTAATGTATATTGATGATTGATGATTTACTTCTCTATAAAAAGTCTTTTTTTTCGTCACTCCTGGGGTAGATCTTGAAGCGATTTAGTGTACCGTCTCGTGATAGCGTAAAGAACATAATGCACTATGTGTTCATTCTGGGCAGCACTTGGTCCAACTCCCATACAAATATGGTCAATGTCCTTTAGTATCGGTAAATCTTTAATTGGCCCCACGTGACAGGTTGTGGTGTGGTGTGGCAGAGTGGTGGTCACTGGTAATCTCTTACTGTATGAAAACTCTTTTTTGGGAAATAAAGTTTATTCTTATTCTTATTCATATAAATTCCAACTATTTCCGCTACTCGCTTACACCAGAAATCCTTGAAAAATCTTTTTAAGTCCTAGCATTAGCACTGCATCTTAAAATTGAATAAAAATCACATTTAGGCTTAAGTAGCTAAACTTGCATCCGGATTTGAAAAAACAATGTATTTCCTTATAAATTTCATAATAAAGATTTAACTAAAGTAATTTGAATGCGTAGTTTGTTTTGGGATGTTTTATTTTATTGAAGTGTTATTTCAGGTTGTTTAGATAACAAGAGCGTGAAGTTTCTTTGAATATTGACAAATTATACAGCTCACTATGTCGATTTATAGGGGAGGTAAATAAGAAGAGTGTTTTATATAAGGAAAGTTGAATATATTAATTTCACTGCATGAATTTATTATTAAATTTGTTAATAATCAATTAAATTTGAGTCATTTACTCTTTGTTATTTATTATTTCTATGCTTGGAAAGAGACCCGCAGTAAAAACATGCTAGGTTGTTAGGTATTTCTGTGAAAAAGATATCGCATTTTTTTACTTGTAAATTTTTGTTACATAATTTAAAAAATATTAATACAATACAAATCATGTGCATACTGGCAGCTCTTAAAAAACCTAGTTCTCAATATCTTACTAAAAAAAACAAATTTAAAAATAATACACTTAAAGTAAACCCAAAACCAATTCCCCAAACGAGCTTCCGAAAAAATCACATCACGTCAGTGCACCAACCTCATTTTTTATTCATCGAAAAGGCGACATCCAAAAAACTCAACTAAGACGGTCGTTAAGTAAATTAATACGAGTATAAAACATGATTAAAAAAATTACGTCGACGGCCCTGGAGGGTGGGAGACTAGGGAGCATCCCTTGTGTATGAATGGATGCTTTCTTCATGACAAAAACCACGTTACAGATGCAGATGAGAAAACAAACGACGAGTGAATTCGAGCCCTGTTTTAGAGAATTTAGATCCATGCGTTGTGTTTACGATTGTGTTTGTAACTTTGTAATTGTATATGCCAAGTTTACCTTCAAGTGCTATAAGTTCTAATGTCTCTCAACGGTTTAATATAAGTTGCCCAAGGGGCGAAACAATGAAAATGTTAATGCAGCACACGGCTCTATATTTATTTTTAACTTCTGCTGTATAATGGGGTAGTTTTCGTTATGGTCTGAGTTGTAAGACAATTGTAATTTATTTATTGTTACTTCCGATGAAACTTGAAGACCCTAACAGGAATAATAATAAGGTTTAAAATTTGAATTAAGTTGTTACAAGTCTCCAAACAATTGAATATAAAATATTATCTAAACTAAAAACATTTTACAAGACAAAATGTATATTTTAAATGTTTTAGGGTTGTCTCTGTTTGACCAATTTGACCAAACTACACACTTTTAAAGTCTTTCTCTAACTCTTAAAATACCGGGAATATTAATCATTCAAAGCTTTGTCAAAGTTATTTTTGTCGATTTTAATGCGACAGAGGCCAATATGTATGTATGAATAATACTTTATCGTATAGGCAGGAAAATAACAATCAACAAAATAGATAGAAACTCAAAAGGTATAGAAAAAGGTGAACTTATCTCTTAAGTCTCTTCCAGTTAACTTTTGAGAGATGACGAAATATTTGGAAATATCATTTATAGCTAAACGTACAACAGTAAAAGGGACCAAATACTTTGTAAATAGGACTTATTAATAATGTTTAAAAATGCTCATCACAAAAACACAAGTGTATGTATGTATGTAAGTCTAAACAACAACAACAACTTATGTCCCAAACAACCATGCTTTTCTTTGCAGAATCTTTATAATAAAAAAACAGCGAGGGTTTGTAAATTTCTGTTTACTCGCCTTAAACCCTTTGAGACAAAGAATTACTAATTCACAATAAACAGGGACTTAACTTTGTTTCGCGGGACGGCTTCTCAATTTTGCATCCAAATATTGACGCAGTGCAGTCATTTGAAGATAAAAAAATATATTTGAAGACTTTTATATGTTAAAAAGAAACATTTTATTTATTTATCATTTAACTTAAAAAATTACAATAAACTACTTTTACTTCAGTAAAATTTATTTAAAGTTGTTGAACCCACGCAAACACGTTATTTACTTACTAGGTCTTAGAACTCACTTAACATCAAGTGGTCGCCTTGCTTCTATGTTTTCTCTTTGCCATAAGAAATGATAAGAATATAAACTTTGGTTGACTTTCTTCAAAATCCGTCAAGAAATAAGGTCTAGTGATAGCAAAATTTTAAAAGGCAACTAATTAAAATGTAGTTTATCTTATACTACATATCTACAGAACTAATTAGCATATTAATTTATACCAACTTTACTTTATTTGTACGCCGAAAGGCAAAACATGACGATTGTTAAATGAATTCTGACATCTTTATAAAATTGTAACTCATGTTTAACAAATAAATTTATCTTTATCTTCTTACCATACCAAAATCCAGAGAAAAGAGAAAATTCGGTTTTTGTTCTTATTTCTCCGAATTTTAATTTTTCCGAAAGCTTTGTTGTGCTGGAACTATTTTAGAATCAATTCATAATTGTTACTGTCATAATGTAGGTTAGGTTATGTTTGATTTATAAAAGATATCAAAAAAGCCTTACATCGAAACATTTCGTAAATTATGAATTTTGATCAATTCAGAATTATTTATGCGTACCCCAAACTCCAAAAGATACAGAAACAAAACAATTTCACTAACTCATTCCATTTCCCTCCCTAAACGTTATCACACAATTCACCTGCAAGTGTGAATTTCCCGTGCGTCTAATATATGCGTAAAAATTCCCGTGAGCGGGAAATTTCAATCTATCCCTTATACATATGCAAACCACCCCCTGCGTAGCGTCGCATGCAGAAAACGCCATTTAAAGTACGCTTACGATTTACAATATTATAAATTCGCTGTTTTGTTGTGTTGAGTGTTTTGAATTAATTCTGTGGAAGCTCTCTCTGGCTGTAAGTCACGGCGTCGTGGAGGTCCTCAGGGGAAACTTACGTTCATCTACGGACGTCCGTTGGCTACTTTTTTATTAGATGATGACGATGAAATGCAACATTGTTAATAATACGACGGCAGAAAGAGAAATATTCGCTTAACATAAGTTTCTGTAAAAAAATTTTTTTTTGGGACAAGCTTTTGTTGCCTGCTATACTATTTTCCGCTCAGACATCATCTGCTTATCGGTATGAAACTAACGAGTCGCAACTCGGAGGGTACATATTTAGTACAGCAAAGATCACGTCGCCACCTTCCGACTCCATCATCTGATCAGCTCGATGTTATAATATTGCATTGTCATCATGTTTACATATTATGTACTCCAAATTCCAACCCTCACTTTCAAGATTTGACCCAAACAAATAATAAACAGGGCAAGTTAAATAAAAGCTTGTAAAAAGCAATATTATTTTAATATAATAACCTAGTTGGTAGTGTCCCTGCCTGCGAAGCTAACGGTCCGGGGTTCAAGTAAGGGACAATATTTGTAAAATGAACGCAAGTATTTGTTCCTGAGCCTTGTATGTTATCTATGTATGTTATCTAGTACCCATAGTACGGTCAACGTCATAAATATAATGTTAACAAGATTTCAGAAATATATATAAACAGCCTTATTCCCTCGCAGCACATTCGTGTTTTTTTACATATTTTATGATCCTTTTACTGTGTCTATATATTTGATGCTGACTGTACAAGTCTAAAACGTTGTTTGAGACTAGGTCAATTTGTGTGGTATTGTCCCCCTGATATTAATATATTTAGGCCGCATTTCAATAAACTTGGAATAAGATTTACTCCGAGATTTAGTCAAAAATACCTAAAATTAGGTTATTTTAGACACAGGTTACCTAAAGATGCAAAGGCAAATAAAAATACTGGCCGTTCTGAAACACGATCTTATTTTTCTTTTTTCTTTTTTTAACGGAGCGTGCCAATATTGCGCAGATAAACAAATAAGAGGGTAATTATCTCAACCACATTTTTTGAGCGGCGGACGTGATAATTGGGGTGTAAAGTACATGTATTGGAAAACTATTTATTTTATAAATAATCTTACTCAAAGTACCATATTGAGCCAAAGTTAAAATTATTATTAACTTATTATATTCATCGTAAAAAAATATTTTCAATCCAAAATCAATTTTGGTGTCGTGTCCTGTACTTCCCGCATATACTGATATGTCGTGGTACAAACTTATTAAGCCTCAACTAGACTTATATTTTAGTTATCTGTATTCCTTATTAGTTGAGGTATTTTAAAACGTATCAATTATTGCATTTGCAAGTAAAAGGAAACTGGGAGCAGTGTAAATAAAACTGTCCAAGCGAAATAGTTAATTTTGGTGGTGAATATTGAAATTGATTTTATGATCGAACGAAACGTGATTAAACAAACAAATATAGCGTCAGATGTTCGTTCAGTTTCACTCCAGCAATAGACGGTGAAAGATTTGTACCATCTTTCTGCGTCTTCCCGCTAAGCACATAAGTATCTAATTTTGGTGGTATGAAATACACTTTATTAATCGTGATAACTTAGATAAGTCATTATTTCGCAAAAAGTTTTGTTGTGTGATAGTTTTTTCAAGTATGTTTATGGTGTCTTTTTAACTGTAACGAGTTAAGTTTTTGTTAAACTAAAACATTTGTTTTTAATTTAAAAAAAATGTTAAATTTTATAATTTTGGTGGTACAATTTTGGTGGCTTTTGCGAAACACCAAAATTATCAAAATTTCTGGTCTCCACCAAAATTATTTAAACAACAAATAATCATTATTTATTATAGTAGAAACTTACGTTTTGGATTTTCAAAAATAACAAGGAAGATTCCCTAACGATTATATTTTAATTAGCCCGATATGTTATTATTGATCGTGAGTTTTGCTAAGAAAAGTAATTTTGGTGGATAATAACAATTTTGGTGGTACATAATTAGTAAAATCGTTATATCTTAAAAAACACTTGGTATAATAAAGGGCCATTTTAACACTGTTTTTATAATGACTAATGACGTCACTTAAACGTTTAATTGTAAACCCTACTAAGAAAATAAAAAATACCACCAAAATTAGGATAATTTGACGCTTGTTGAAATTCACCCAAGAATGAAACAAGTCGACGGTAAAATCGGTTGTAAAATAAAATTGTCACTGTTTGCTTCCTTTTCTGGAAGAGCGAGTTTGACAACTGCAGGAAAGAAAAACAAATGGAAATAACATAGGTATTGTAAGCTAGCGGTTATTTTATTTTAGAAGAAAATACACATTTCATCCATCCATACTAATATTATAAATGTGAAAGTGTCCGTCCGTGTGTGTTTCTCCGTCGTTCACGCTTCAGTCACTGAACGGATCGACATATTGGTTAGGTCCTAAAATAGGACATAGGATAGTTCCCGAGAGAGCAGCGGAGTCGCAGGCGAAAGCTAGTATGTCTATAAAAAGCCTTAAGTAGCTCTCTTGCTAGAGCTACTAGACCTACTCATATTTTATCGAAACACCTTTCGCCAAAGGTATAATTGAGGAGAATTTTCATCTCATCAAATGGCATTTCTTGCCGCATGAGTATTTTTTTTAATAGTCACATTCGCACCTTCAGAACAATAGTGACCTAATTCAAAATTTTAGCTTTCAAACTTCAAGTCATAAATCTATATTATTATAGAGACCTAACTCGAAATTTAAAATTTCTGAATTAGGTCACTATTGTTCTAAATGTGCGATATCTAACCTCACCACCTACGTAATTAATGTTTAAGATATCCTGAAAATAGATTTCAGCAGAAGATAGCGTTCGACGAAATGAATTTCGATAAAATAATCGATGGGATGAAATGTATCCGTATTACGAAGTTCTAAAACAGACTCACGTTTCCATCCACTATTTAACGTAACCATCAAGTTTTCTCCTTGACGATCATACGAAACTCAATGTCAAAGTAAACGATCGTAAATATAGTAGATAAAAAAAGTATGTAGTTTACTCCCCAACTCACTTAATAAACATACATCCCAACTTATTATAACCTCAAAAGAATTCTGCGTACCTTTTTAGAGTTCCGCACGCTTAGCGTTGGAGCAGACCCTTTTCACTCTGGTACAATTAGTTCTCTACCTCGTATTTTCTTACTCATCATTTCACATAATGAATTTTCTGCTAAAATTATACAGCTTTAGTATGCTTATAATACCAACTCAAAAAGATCAACATTGATGTCGTTTTCTGTAATGCCAAACCAAATGTATACAAATGATATTAGTTGGGATGGTTTTTATAGTGAATTTTCGGCATATACATTATATAAAAATTGTTATAAAAAAAAACATAAAATACAATCGGCCAATAATAAGACAAAGTAACATCAAACTGTATTTCTGGTGTAATTGGTTATATGGCGTAATTTTCTTATCACAATGATCTAACATTACCTTGAGATATCAAGGCCGAGTAATATAAAATCAAAATACGTAAAGTCAAAGAAAACTGTCATTTCTGACGTGCCAGACGAGCATCTCAGTCAAGTGGCCCTAGACGAGCATTCGGCGAATGCTATCGATACCGTGGGGATGGTGGGGTGCTATTCAATTAAACCTTGAAATCTACGTTCATACATTTATTTAAAATATTACAGTGGTTGTTTATTTATAATGCTTCTTTATCAAAAGCTTGAGAGGTTCTGACGTACAAGACCATGACAATCATATGTTATTCTCCGAAGTTTCTATTTTAAAATATCGGGCCATAGAGGTGACGTGATGGTCTTCAACCTTCACAATACCTATCGAGGATGTATAGGGTTGACGTAAGCTGCCGGACGGTCGCGTCGAGCGCTTATGTCAATGCCATACATTTTGACAGTTTTCGAAAATCATTCACGTTATCGTTAAGCCCTTGATTTATTTATTGTTACACCCCTTTTAATTTAACTCTTTTATTCATAAACGCGCGATACCTAAAGTGTGCTTAAAATAATACTCTATCCTTATCTGTCATTATAACTTTTTTATTTGACAGAAATTGTCAAAGACTACTTAAAAAGAATAGGTTTATTTTGAGAGACAGAACCCTTTGCACGCGCCTCCGTGTCGCACTTGGCCGGTTTTTCACTATCTTCCAGGTATGCGCGTCACGCTGCATATTGCATTCACTTGTAATGCATTAACCGCGGTATAAAACTTTAATATGGATTCGCTTTTTGCGCCTAGCCGTGCATGGGAATATATAGAGCTAGGATGCATTATTAATATATTTACTGAGCGAAGTTTTGTGGGGATGGATGGTACGAGTAAGCATTGGGTTAGAATTTAGTATGGCTGCTGTTTAGAAATAACTTATGCTTTAAATCCGAGGAAGTTGGGGTCCGGAAATGTTTAGCGATGACAATCCAAATAAAAATGTGAACAGTAGTATATATAATTGCTTATCTTGCAATGAAGATTAAAATAAATCCACAAAAATATCAAGTGTTCTTAATGAAGTTACAATGATCAAAAACCATAAAGTGATTCGTAATCACTCTGGTTTGCCTATCGAAATTTGGGGACTGAAATATTGTTGAATTTAGAGCTCATACAAAAATGACCCAATTACCAGATGCTGTGCAAAAACGCTCTGACATTGTCAACTTTCTTTTGCTATAATTTTACGAGATCACTAATGATGTTTATATAAAGTTTTACCTAAACCAAATTCCTGTACCGTTCAGAGCCAATAACTCGGAATGGCGTTAATTCTGTAAGGAAGTTAAGAACTCTATAAAAATGTTAGTGTATTCAACCAATGACACACCTGATGTGTTTCAAATAAATATGCATTGACAAGATGCTGGCAGTAAATGTCTCAGTTGCAAGCAATAGCCAATACAGGTGGGTATGAAATCGTAAATACTCCATTTGAGATTTAGTACGTCTAGACGACTGTTCGATCACTTGAGACGATTTTAGAAAACTTACTGTTTTGACGAACAGAGCATCGGTGACCAAAATGACTTGAGGTGTCGACTCGTCAACAAAAGGTACCAAGTTCGAACCGCCGTTTGGAATGAAATTGGCAACATGATCTTTACTCAACCTGGAGCTGTTGCCATTTGAAAATATTGTAGTTCCAGCTGCCACCACTGGTTCGAATTTTTTGCTAGGCTATTCTATGTTTCTGCCTCTTTACTACATCATAAACTACAATGAACTTGAACAAATTTTTTAAAAATTTAAACGAAATCTGACCTAGTTGAGATAGTACAGAGGCGGATGGCAGATGGCAAGCGGATATGATTTACTGACCCATTTTAAACTGCTTTGTTACTAGAAAGGGAAATTCTGGAGTGTTTCTGACTTTTTAGCTTGGTGACTATTTTTCGCAGGCGTTTTACGTGCGGATATTCATATTTATTTAGTTTATCGTGTCTCGATTCATTTATACTGAAGTACCTATTATTTATCGATTCGATAAAGCGCTTTCTCTTTATATATTGCGAATTCTAACTGTCATTTGTCCTAATGCATCATTTCTCCGAATTATGGTTTATCCTAACGCTGTTTTCGTCTGAATTATAAAACTTTTTAGTATTGTTTTAATACAATCCCTATCCTAAATGCAAGTATTTTTGAAAAACTTAACAAGGGCTTAGTCTGTAGCGAAGTATGTAAGTAGTACTAGTGTGTTTGTTATTTCAAATTTTATTTCATTGATTGTTTTAAATGTACCGTAATATCGGTACCACCTTCCGGTACTGTCCGAGGGATCCCAGCAGAAGACCAGCGTTGCGACCGTTTTCACAACACTAGCACTACATGTCGTCTCTTTTCCTTGTTTTCTATGTGTTATTTTGTTATGAATAAACGTTATTTTTCTTTCTTTCTTTCTTAAAGTTGATGACTTGGTTTTTCGGACTCCGATGGATTACTCGTTTTATAATTACAAGTAGGCCAATGCTAAATTCTGACTAGTTACAATGCCCTATGTAGGGTTCCGTAGCCAAAATGGCCAATGGTATAGGTTCGTCATGTCCGTTCGTCCGTCCGTCCGTATGTCACAGACAAATTTACTTAAAAACTTGGAGTACTTTGTTAGTTAAATAACAAAAATAAATATATCTAGGGGTAATCCATAGGAACAAAATGACTATTTAAAACGATTCCCAATATAAATTTTAATTAATTCTATCCAATTATTTCTAATTACAGGTACGTGAGTCACCCTTCACTACTAAGTAAGTATAATACATCACCGCACGATTACGGGGCTAAATATTATTTAAATACCGGATCCGAACCCGCTATCTTCCGTGTCCAGTCCATTGGACCCATGATCCTGATCACCCCCTCAAAGGTCAGTGAACCCCAGCCCTTTCGCACCCCTACCTGCCCTTTCTGATTTTTACATCCTATTTTACACTCGACGGCTTTTAGTTTGGAAATTACGAGGCTCTGAGTGGTCGAAAATGTATAGAGTAACAATAAAATACTCAATGAATAAGGTTATAAATTTGGACCTGGTTTTATTAGCCTTTTAAATAATATTGACATGTATTTCATACATACAAATATTGAAATATAAACTACTAGCTTCTGCCCGCGAATTCGTCCGCGTAAATATAGATTATCGTCAGCTCCTCGGGAATAAAAAAGTAATTTATGGATTAATCCAAGGCTTAAGCTGTCTCCATTCCAAATTTCATCCAAATCCATCTATCCTTTGCAGCGTGAAGGAGTAACAAACTAACACACACACAAACTTTCGCATTTATACTATTAGTGAGATTGTTAACATTGTGGCTAACAATTATCATTTTAAAGGATATCTCTATCAGTTAACCTAACCATGATTGAAGATAATGTACGTGTTTAGGCATGTATTAGTGATAGCAGAGATGGGCAAAATTTATTCGAATGACGAATAACGAATAAGAATAACCAAATTATTCGCGAATAACGAATGAAAATCTCGAATGATTATTCTTATTCGAAAAATTTATTTGTCAAATAGTTTATTCGCAAATAATTTATTCGTTGAATGAATTGCCACGAATAATTATTACGTACTACTTATTATACCTGCCCCATTTTTCTGTAATAAATTAATAAATTATTCGTCATTCGAATAGTAGTCGAATGATTCATTCGTGGATAGACTATTTGCGAATAAATCATTCGCAAATAAATTATTCGACGAATAAATTATTCGCGAATAAAAATATTACGGATTATTTTAATATTTGAATAATACCCATCTCTGAGTGATAGTAGGATCTTGTGCAGTGTCCGTCCAAATTGCTACCACCACCGCTAAGCAGCAGTTTTTGCGTTGTTGTGTTTTGAAGCGGTGAAATGACTAGCATAGAGGCATTCCATCTTAGTCCTCAGGGTTGGCCACGCAGTCATAAGATTGAATTCTTGAGAATGCAAATATCTTTAGGTCTCAGTTCCCATTTACTGTCAGGTGGCCTGGGTGGTCGTTTATCTTGTAAATGCCTTAAAGCTGGGGTTCTAATCAAAAAGGGTACAAGTTGACTTAACTCGTAATAAAAAAGGGTATAGACATGAACGGAGTATACAAGACTTAAACCCTTTTTCAATTGATCTGCAGAAGACTTATACCCTTTTTACCCGACTGCCGAAGGAGGAGGGTAATGTGTTTCACAGCCTATATATGTATGTTTGTTCCTTTGTGTCACTATAAAAACTAAACCCGTTGTCCGATTTTGATGATTCTTATGTCAATCGATTTGTCTTAATCTGGTAAGTGTCACTGAAGATATGACAGTAATCAAAATTCAATATGGCGGCAACCAGACGCCATATTGTGCAAATTAAAAAAAAAGTCTACCAAGTATGACAAGTGGGGAATCATTGAATAGGGATTTAAAAATCATCTTAGGTTTCTTACATCATTTTTCATTTTGAATGATCATTTAGGATTTATAACGATTTAAAGTTGGTTAGCAACAGTCGGGTTTTCAAAGCTTGCTTTTTGTTAAAGTTATTCATTAGGATCCCAGGTCATGTACACATAAACCAATAAAAGAACATTCTGTCACCTAGTTAAGTTTAAATTTTATTTGACAATTTTGAACCTATTTCCGTTATCTATTAGAATGGGTCTAAATTTGATGATGGAGTCGGAAGGTGGCAACAGGATCTCTGGATTTACTTTCTACTTGCTTGCTTTAAATAAGCACCTGACTGTGTAAAAACAGTAGTAAGCATAAACATTTTTTAAATTTATCGGTTCGTATTTCATTAAAAAAATAACATTTATTTTCCCTAAATAACTTCATCGTAAAATGTATACCTAAACTCCCTGTGTATTTTTAAATGCCAAAGAACAAATGGCATGGCATTAACAAAGGTGAGGCAATTCAAGTTATGAAGTGTTATACGCAGCTACAAGTTTAAATTTATTATTTTACTGCATATATTTCTTTAGAAAATATTAATCAAGTATGTAACTCGCATTAATCAAAGCTTTATAATTAAGTCTACCTTTTTCCCCTTCAACAGAGCCAGTCTTTCATTATGTTCACTGATAAAGAGACAAAGAAACTAAATATTTAATTGCAATTCATTGTTTGAAATATCATTTGGTACCTAATTTAATAAATAATCGTGCTGGGTTTTATCATGGGATTTATTACTTTCACTAAATGTTAAGATTTTTTTAACGAGGAGGAGGTTTTAATTTCGAATTCAGGTGCAAATTAACCTGGTCTTCGAAGAAAATAATAGTCAAAAATAGTCTAATATATTAACACTTAATCTAAAAATCTATTTAAGTGTCAATTCCACTTAATTAACACATGTAATGTTATTATATCACCTAGGTTAGAAGTTTTAAGTTAGCTGAAGCACTGGGAATTTTAGTTTGCGACTTAATAACATAAATATACAATAAAACAAGCGTATTAAGTAGTTCAAATTAAGTAGTTAATAATACTCTAGCTAATACTAAGGATTCTACTAATATTTTAACTGGAGAGGTTAACTGTTTTATTAAGATATCAAAGCGTTGATTTTGAGGTTTCATCGTCCAGAGGATACACAGAATTAAAAAAATAGATAACATCCTGCCACCGTCTTTGGTAGTCATTTTCAAAATTATATTGCTAAAAATATTTATATCACGACGATACGACGTTGAATTATTATAAGACAATGTCAGTCTTTATGGTTATAGCTATTATTTATTAAATTTAAATCGCATGACATTTTAATCACAACATGATTGTATGTAGTCATAATTACAGTGTAAAATTAAAATTACAGATGTGAAAGTCATCTATATATACGTAACGCTTACACACTCGCACATAGTTGTAATAGCGAAGTCATTGAATTAATTTGATTAATCCCCAGAAACTATATTGAACCAAACCTTCAATAATATTTGCAATAGCTAGCACGTGTATTTTGTGTATAAACACCGTCCCCCCCACTTGAAATATCTCACTACTACCCTCATCCAACACTGGCATCGAACGCTTTCTTATATAATCAAGAGACGCCACTAGAGACGAGGGGAACGGGAGCTATTAAAAAGATACAAGTATCAGTTGTGGCTGAGTAATCAGCTGGAATAGATCAGCCTGTATATTAAAAGTATTCGCTGTCCTATATTTCGTATTGCTTATGCGATATTGCAATAAAATTGTTCTGGGCCTGTATTCTACTATTTAAAAACATATTGCTTTTGACATGTTTTCGTATCGTATACGTAACGACAGCTCTTATTTACGAGTACTTGGCGGTAATGGCAACCAAGTAGAAAACAATACGATATAAAATGTAAAACCAGCATGGTTTTACCCAGTGGACTAGAGAGCCTGTGTCAATTGAAATTGCCAAAGATGTATACAAATTAGTGCTATTTGACACATAACCTCAAATATTCATCAAGCGCGTTTTTATTTAAAATAACGTACAAGTAATAGTTATATAATCTGAAATTTAATGTGAACGTAAGTTCAAGTGAATCATTACTAAGATCTCATTAAATTTGATCTTTAAAAGCAAGTGATTATCGAGTAATAATGGTAAATTGGTTCGTTTGGTTGTGTTCAGAGATGGGCAAAATTTATTCGAATGACGAATAACGAATAAGAATAACCAAATTATTCGCGAATAACGAATGAAAATCTCGAATGATTATTCTTATTCGAATAAATTATTCGTCGAATAATTTATTCGCGAATAATTTATTCGTTGAATGAATTGCAACGAATAATGATTATGTACTACTTATTATACCTGCCCCATTTTTCTCTTATAAATTAATAAATTATTCGTTATTCGAAAAGTAGTCGAATGATTCATTCGTGGATAAATTATTCGCGAATAAATCATTCGCAAATAAATTATTCGACGAATAAATTATTCGCGAATAAAAATATTACGAACTATTTTTTATTCGAATAATTATTCGAATAAATAATTATACGAATAATGCCCATCTCTGGTTGTGTTTACATCTTTGCCAATTTCAATTGGCACAGACTAAAGTTACGTTTTGTTTTCTGTTGATAGTAAATAAGTAAACGTGATACACAACTATTATGATAAACCACTTAATCATAATATTACAATTCATTTTTATTTTTTTAATATAGCTACAGAAATCGGCATTTTTAAAGCACTTAGCCAGCCTTATGAGTAACTCTTCTCTCTTATGAAGTGCAATAAGGCAATTAGTATTTTATTAAAATTAAGGGCTGTAAAAGGAAAAAACTGTAGATTATCCGGTGAATTTTTGTAGTTTTTAAGAAATACATAATAGTTGTTTACGTGACAGTTGCGTGATGACAGGCATTGCAACATGAGTGTGGTTTATGAAACGAGCCGCAAGGCGAGTTTCATAATAGATCACAGGAGTGTTGTAATGCTAATTACGCAGAGTCGCGTACAATACTTTATTTAGGTACACACATATTATAATTACTCTAAGATGGGTTCAGAAGCCGAAAGGCAAATGACCAGCATTACCTGTGGTAGTAGGTGACAGCGATGACAGCTGTAACGTAATTTCATGACGTTATCGAATATTGTAAGGTAATGAGATCCGAATTGGAACATCTTCCAAAATTAAAAGCTGTCATCGCTATCATCTACTACCACAGGTAATGCTGGTCATTGCCTACGGGTTTTGAACGCATAAGGACTTAGATATGTGTGTAGATAAAATCTTTTTTAAGCCTACTGATGGTACAGAAACCAAACACAAACCTCTAAAATCACCGTAGATGGCAAAATTTACATTACATTCTCATACATCATCAAATCTACCAACATTTCTTATTCTTCATGCCCTGCTTTTATCAATTTTACTTCATCACTCCCAAATCTGTTCATTCTTCAACTTATCTCGCCCACTTCATGACCACCTTTACTCTCTTCAAGATTCTCCAACAAGATCGATATTTCCAAGATCATAATCGCCCTCCCGTTGGCAAGCGCCAGAGGTTGAATAAATATTGGCCTCTTTAAGATTAAGTGCTGCCTTTGTCTTACCAATAAAAGAATAACACTCATTTACGGGAACAATGGCGGTTTTGAAAGTTTATGTATATGGTGTATAGGTACATCGTCAAGGTTATTTAATGTTTTGGTGATTATTGTGTTTTATGGGGTGGTTAGCCTAATTTGTAGTCTAGCGGTCCCAGGATCAATTTTCGGCCAGAGTAAATACTCGCGTGATTGTTAAGTCTTGGATGTTTTTTATGATACATCTAAGTATTTTTTTCCCTGTATGCGTGTTTTTTTGTAAAGTCGATTAGTGATACGAACGTTAAAATTTAATGTTTTAAGTCGTTTTATTGATCTCCTAATTTTTTATCATCATTAAATCCATCAAATTTATTAACGTTAAATTGGCCCTTGTTAAACAACATACATAAGTTTACCTGTTGTACCGTGTAGGGACTCATTTCTTGGTCTTGATAGCAGATAATGACTGCAAAAAAAGTACAGTAGGAAACAAATGCTACTCCCAAATATTTTTTACACAATTTTATTTGCTCTATTTGTGTTAGGTTTTCATTGATCTATCATTTCCAATATCTTAACATCATCGTAACTATATTCATCAATACACTGAAACGCTACTAGATAGTTAACTCATCCATATTTTACCGCATTAGGTAGTAAAATGCAAATTGAAAATGATCATTCACTTCAAAGTCTATAAAACCGTCAACCCCTTTGTGATTACAGTAAGCACTATAATAGCATATGTTTCTGAGCTAGGGAAGACTATAAAAACCTAAGAACGCTCGATTGCCTAATAGCAGTGGAGGGCCATCAACACGAGGGGTGAAGTGGAGGGGGATGAGTCTAAAACAAAGCCAACCCTATCGTTATTGGTTGCTCTCTTTGACGGAACATACTGTATTTTAAATTGCTGTTAGAATACGGAACCCTCTTTTAGGGTTCCGTAGATCGCGGAATGAAATGGCGCTTGTGATGTCTTAATTTGTGTTTTTATAGTGCTGTTTATCTAATGATGATTTGCAGCATTTTAGTGTTTTGGAAGTAAAATTTAAGTTTGCTTACTTTTTAATTAACTTTAAAACTTCAATCGGATTTTGTTGCTGTCAGCTGTCAATCGCTTAACTGAAATTTTAGTGATGATTTGAAAGTGCACAAACAGGCCCCCATTTATTTATATATTTATCAACCAACTTATATTTATGGTCATGACACACAAAATAATTCAAAATAATTTAGTAATTTAATGGTCAAAATAATTTATAGGTTACTTTGTGTAGAGCAACACAAATCAAAAAGAATTTTAAGATTAAATAACAAAATGATAAAAAATTAAAATTAACATCATTATCAGTTCAGCCTTCTGCCGAGGCTTGTCTATTGATAAAAAGAGAATAATAAAAGCAGGCTTTAAAAGTCCGACTGCATTTTTTAATATTGTTGTCTATATTATGTTTAAAAAAAAAGAAGACGAGTCTCATTACTTTAGTTAAAATTCACAGGTAAAATAAATCTAACGACACATCGAAGAAAGACACACAAAAGAAATTTAAAATAAAATAAATGTTTAAAAAAACATGCATTTTTGAAGGCGGGTTTTTGTTTTTTTTAAAATTTATTTTATTTTATACTTTTTAGTGATCCTATTTATGCTGTTATGTAGCTCCACTTCTAAATATAAGTGAGAAACTATAAAACTTTTCAAGCTCGCCGCAGACAACGCCGCGGGAATGTCATAGTCATATTTAAACCTAAATGTGCTTCGTCATAGTCGCTCAACTACCTTAATCGAAATATCTTATAGCCACCCTTCAAATAGGTACCGTTAAGGAGTTCCGGTGGCCGTCTGTGGTCTTCATCATCAGTTCCACTTCACCATATAGTACTTTTCAAAAGCAAATGCACGAGTTACAGTGAAAAATACCAAAATCGCTATAGGTGTGCCTATAATATTTGAGGAGTTCTCTTGATTTCTCCAAGATCCCATCATGAGATCGTATGACAATGGAACCAACTAGAAAGTATACCCATTCAAACATCGAAAAAAATATTTAAATCGGTCCAGTGGTCTTCGAGTAATCGGGGAACATACATAAAAAAAAAACCCGACGAATTGAGAACCTCCTCCTTTTTTTGAAGTTGGTTAAAAATATATGCACTCGAAAGACATAACCCTCCTTTTGACGCAGTAGGGTAAAAAAGATTACTAAAGATTCTTCTTAAAATAGCTAAACATTTTGTATTGAATTTGAACATTTTTGAGTCATCGGCTCAGATCATCACTAGCCCCGCACATAACTAACACTTCACATAAAAACCAAAACTTACGATTATCTCTGAACTTATTCCCAATTTTATTCCATTCCGCAAAGCGGTCGAAACATAAAATTTCCAAGAAATGTAACAATCATAGCGAATTTCAGTGGAAGTAGGCCGCAAATGTCAAAATAAACCTTTAACAGCCGCCCCGCGCATAAAAACATTAAGTTTATTCGACGGTTAGACTTAACGGCTTAGTGATATCGCTATAGGTAGGTTTTTTCATTATATTTTATCCTTAGAATGCAGGTTTATGGGATTTGAAGTGGTAGAGAGAAACTATCAAATAAATTAATGTATACTGACTTTAATATTCAGAAAATAGAATGTTGTGGTGGTTAAATTAGGGTTTAAAACTATGTGTTACAATGTTCGAAAAAATGTTGAATTATCAAACAAATATTTAAGGAATAAAAAATAGTTCAATTATATTCATATTGCTTGGGTATTTCTCAGAGCGTTTGAAACGCTTTCACAACCGTAGTCGCATTATTGACGGCTTCCCTGATGGCTCGCATGCCATTTGCGGCTATTCTGTAGAACTCAACCTCTGCTTGCAATTCTTATCAAATTTGTTTAGCTTTTCCTTAGAAAATCATCAAAATTGTAGCCACGGTTGTGACAGCGTTTCAAACGCTCTGAGAAATACCCTTTCAGAACTGTTTCTCATTTCTCCTTTTATCACAATAATGTTGGATAGGAGTGAAACAACGTGCGTCACAGAATGGACTAAAGACATTAACGTTTGACAAAAATCGCAAGTAAAAGAATCCCTAGCAGGGCTAAACCGCTGCCCGTCCTAAAAAAAATACGAGAGCATTTTTATAAAACACACTCGACCTATCAAAGCACTCTACATTGATGTTTTTAGAAAATGTTCCAAACGACATTTCGCCATAATTTTAAACTTCAACCCAGCTACACCCGGACCGCTCGCAGCCTCACAAAGTTGTCAGATCGTGTCATTAAGCTTTAAAATTATGGAGCCATCTCGCCTATATGAGCACTTATCGGCTTTAACGATATGGAAACTCATGACTCAATTGCAAAAAGTTTAAATATTCGATAGGTTTCCCGTGTATTTTTTATTTTTAGTTCACTAGATAGATTTTGCTGGAGGTATTTTGTACCTGGTGGTAGTTTGTTAGTTAATTTATTATTGTTAGTGATAGTATTTAGTAGGTTTAAGGTTCATTGGTTCATGTTTATTAATTTTTCATTTTTATTTTATTAAATTAATAATTCTATGGAAGAACTTTAACCGTTTTTTATACGTCATGTTGTCAAAGTTGACCAAACCATATCAACTCTTTTCATAGGGAATTATAGACGCATGCATGTTTGAGTATAAAAATGGACAATACAATCGCCAGTTAAAATAATTGTACAAGAGACCAGTACGGCCTAAATATAGCAACAAATTATATGTTCCGCTATTCAAATTGTCACACGTTCCAAAAAATTGCTACTTTATGAGCATAAAAATCTTCAACAAGCTTCCTGACTCAATACAAGATCTCACTTTTTAGAAATTTAAATGTGTATTGAAAAAATGGCTTATTGAAAAATGATTTTATAGCATACAGGGATTTTTAGATTATAAACAGACTTAAGCCAATGTTATTTTTAACATGCCTGAAAATGTAGGTACATTTTAGTGAGACTTTGCAAATTGTTATGTTAACCATCATGTTATAGGTACCTGAAATCATGTAAAATAAATAATTTCATTTCATTTCATACTATTACACATTTTTTCATTTATGCTAAAAGCAAACTCAATAAACAGAGCACAACATTAATTCTGCCTCATTCCCACGCAATCCACGGAGGCCATTATTAAATACCCCCAAACCGCGAAATTCAGAATTAAAATTTCAACAGCTGACGGAATCCAGATTGTTCTGTACCAGACTAGGTTGGGGCCAGATGTACTAATGCATGATGCATTTTGAACAGCAAACTCTGACCGGCCTTTGTACTATGACCCGGTTCTGAAGAGGCTTTTAGGTATCGCGATTGTTAAAATACTTTTCATTAAAAACTATTATATTAAAATATTACATGAATGAGTCTTCATTTGCGTAAATATCGAGGGGAAATCTGAAATGCATTGACGTAGTATCTCAATACAAATGGCATTAAGTAATGCTGTAGAAATGTTTTTTTTGGTCTGAAATAGCTTTACTATTATAAAATGGCTATAATTCATTAGAATTACTTTGAAGAATAATTTCTGTAGAATTGACTTTATGTAAATGTGTTATGATTTGGTTTTAAATCTTTACCACGAAACGTAAAATATTATGTTTGTCTTGATTTATGCAAAAAGCAGATGTTTAAAAACGAAAATATTAAAAATTATCATACGCAAATGCATAAGTACTAGTTCTCGTGGAATCCGTATATTGTAAATGTCCTCGACAAAACTATGCCAGTACACCAGTCACTGTGTCAGAGAAGTTGATAACAATCCGCGAGCTAAAGTCTCTCGTGGTTAACTTTAGATAAATCCTTTTATTACAAGTCAGAACATTGCATTAATATTATTACACGAGAACTGACTAAATATACTTCATAATATTACAAACATGTTACGTTTAAAATATATCAAAATAACTTTATCTGTAATATTTAATTCACTTAGGGTGACGGTACCAATGATGGTCACTTTGAGCTGACAGGCACCAGTAATGGACACTTCACTCTTAATTCAAATTTCATACGGTCCTAAATTGATTATTGCAAAACAAATGAATAACCCTTATCTTTTGTAAAATAAGAATCAAGTGTCCATTATTGTTGCCTTGTCCATTACTGGTTCTATCACCCTACAAAACCTTGAATTTTGAAAATGCAAGTGTCTAATGGGTCACAGATTCCACTTAGCATCAAGTAGCTTGTGCGCTCCACGCCACAAGAAAACACTTCGTTTGACTTTCTTTATAGTGGTTACTAAATAGTAAGCCGTAAAAAATTAGAACCGTCTCATGTAAAGCAATATAAAATTCATAAAAAATTGGTGAAGAATTAAATGAACTCATTGAACCGTAAACATAATAAATATCACCAACCGTCGAATACAAACCAAACGTCCAAACCCCTATCACGGAACATCGCACAATTAATCCGCTTTACTGCCAATCACTCATTGTTTATTTATTACCCTTCAACTAACCACAACCAAAAATGACCGTAATCATCTATTAATTAACCTTCGTCGATGAGCCTTCCCTAATTGAAATATAAATCATAACTGGCACTTTGTGCAAGTTCGGTATACGACCTAGCTGCTGATTCAGGACTTGCTGAATTTCCACGACGCTTGCATGTTTTACTTTAACATCAAAAGATCCGAACTCGAGAATCAAGACGGTCGAAGTGAAATTTACACGCTTGCGTTAGGGTAGCGTTTTGATGGTGTGCCACAAGGGTGTATACTGGGTCCAATGGAGTTAAAACAGTAACTGAACCGTAATCTTAAGATGATTTATTATATGTTGTACGCCTGACGTTTACGAGTTAAAGGGGTGGGAGGCCTTTTAATCAACTATGTTAATGTTAGGTGTTGATCCTTCGGTTTCAGACGCAGGTCCCACTAAGCCTAATATCAATATCAGGGCCTAATTGAATCTCCGAATGTGTGTAAAGTTTGATTAAGGTGCCATGTCGCGAAGTATTTGTGGGGTTGTGATATGATACATGGCTTTAGGATGAGGATAAACATATTTACTTAAACTCCCTTACGTAACCAAACCAAATATCTCGAACTTAACCTTCATTACAAAATGATATCATGATTTTATCTATAATGAAACCGTTTGTTAAGTTAGCTTTGTGTGTTTGGTTTAAAGGAACGAGAAAAGCAGTAATCAGCGTTAATATCACAACATTATAAAACCTTTTATAAAGATGAATAATTATGTGTAATTACAATTAACTTTAGTTGTTTCTGTTGTATAAGGATGAAAATTTTATTGAAACTTTAAAAATACCTACTCTATTATTTAGGACACACTTAGGCCCGTTGGTAAAATCCATTGTAACTTGAGATTCTAAACTTAAATACGTAATCCTTAAAGAACTCAGCAATTTATTCAGCGTAACAAAATTTTGTTTGTAAAGATGTATTAGTTATTTATGCTGGAGTATAGGACAATGACAAAACAATGGCAATTAGGGCAAACAAATAAAAGACTGCGTTGTTTACATTATGAGACTTTAGAAAACACAAACGCAGCAAAAAACATTTAAATCCAACCTAACAAAAACATTTTACCATCCCGATAGCAAATATCAGTACGGAACTAAAGTACCAATTCATTTGTTCAATTTTGCAACCCAATCCAGTACGTGCTTTCATGGACGTTAGTTAAAAACAATTTTTACGAGGGGCGCTGTAATCGCGGTCAATAGGGTTTTAAAATTCCACCATAACTTAGATATCAGGCCTTAAGCATCTCACGTTCCATCTGTATTGCGGTTTTGGGGGTCCAAAACGGACGGTAGAATTTTTGCAGGCGCATAAAAAAGGGATGTATAACCAACCTCGTTTTATTGTCTAATTTAATATTACAATATGCAAATACAAAACTCGATACGTAAATTGGTACATCTAGTTTTGAGGTTCGTATTAGAGTGGTTTTATTTAAGTCGTAAACGATGACTATTTTATGTTTTATATTTCTATACGTTAGAACTTTATGGGTATTGCTTGGAATTACTGTAACAACAGTCACTGGAGTAGTATTAACTTGAAACACGCGTGGAATACCAGGTATTTTTAACAGTTATTATTCCAAAAGCCAGTAAAGTTGAAATTAGTCCAATTTATTTTATAAACCCTATAGTGTGGAGCAATTCCGGAAATAATAAACTGGGCTTTCAATCTTTTCCTTAAGTCAAAACTCAGGTTACATATTAAAGGAAGATAAGCTACTGAATATTTACGACTAGATTAAAATAAAAAATATATAAATCAATATTAACGTGTTACGATACTTGTAAATAGTTTGTTATAGCATGACATTGTAAATCTAATCATAAATACCTATACATATAAGTCCTCTCCTCTCGTTGCTGTGCCCGACAGGGTTCATAATGCATATAAAATTACTGTATTCCAACCTGTACACATTATGAATTGCAATAAAGTATTGAGTATTGAAACTGGTTTTTATTCATTTTCCAGTTGTGCGAACGTTCATGATCGCTTGGGTCCCATTATTAGGATAGCTGCTCTGCCCTACTAAGCATAATGGCGTTATCTCAAACAAAACATCTGTAGAAATTGCAACCTAGTTACAAACAGAAGAGAGTTGAATCTGCTTTGGCTATTGAATTTAGTTATTGCATTTTTGCTCAGGAGGGCAGTACTGTCACTGTGTAATTCGTCAAGGTATAAAGTGGTAGTATGCGACTTACACTCAATCAATTTGATTCCAAGCCCACTATGGAATTTGTCAACAACGTGACGTTGTGAACCAAATCATAAGAAGTCTTTTACATTTTTGTTGTCATCGTCACTTTAACATAGTCCAAACAACATTCAATTTAATGTTGTCTTTATTTAAGGCAACATTTAATTTAACAAATGTTTATTCAACTTTTTTTTTTATAAAATGGGTTGTTTAGTTTTTATTTGACTTATTTTATTGCAAAAAATACAATATGGCGAGACGATGATTGTCAAAATACATTTATTTGTTTTTTCATGCTTGGCTCTTTGTTAGACTTGAAATAACACAGACAAATCGAAAAGCCTTCAAATCGACGACGATCATTTACCCAATTCACACTTACACCCGAACACGCGTAACCACTCAATATAAGCGACGTTTTAAGTCCACCTAACCTCCAAAATATCAGTATATCCATTGGACAGATGTCAGACGCGGGTCAGCGCAATGGGGCATGCTAATGGGTCCACCCTATTAATTATGTTTGACGAGAAAATTTCAAGGCAAGAAATCCTAGCCATCACGGTAATGCCGAATGAAATGGGTCCACGTTTTGGCCCCTTCAATGACTTGTTGTAGGGGAGCAAGTTGGGAGAGGAAGGATAGTTCGGTTTTACTTAGAAACTTTGGACGTGAGAATGTCATTTGCAAAATTTTATACTGGTATATAATTACGTTTTCTCAGATCTTTGCTTTCAACACTGACATTGTCAAATATTACTGCGTTTAAAAATACTGCTACTCTTTCTTCTTGCTTAAAAGCAGGATTCCTTTGGCTGTAAAGAATTATTATTGTAACGTTTTACTTATCTCTATAGTCTCTACCCATTTATATATCCTTTATATTGGCAAACTGTTAATTATCACTTGTACTTTTATGAACTTTCTAATGAACAGCGTATTTTCTCTGATTTTGAGAAGTTCTGTCTGTACATTGAACAATTTCGTTTAGGTTTCCAGTTTAATTTTACAATGCTAAATCACTAACATCTCTAATGGCATGTCCAACTTTTTGTTTTATCCTAACTGTTATGGAGACGTTTAATAAAGTAATGAATAGAAATAAACTAGGTACCTATGTTTATCATTACAGAAAAAAAATCTGTCTGTCTTTTGAACAATATAGTTTACCTATCGCACATGACAATCAATACCGTCTTAACTCGAAATGTGACTGTGTTGAAAAATTTAGTCTAATTTCAAACTATTACAAATAGTTATGCATTACAATTTATTTTTGAGTTAATACGCTATTGAATGTCATGTGCGCCTATGTCATATTACAGTATTACTAACAGCTCTTATGGCATGTCCAACTTTTTGTTTTTACCTTTATTGTTAAGGAGTCACTTAATGTAATAATCTATGGTAATCATTACAGAATAGTACCCGCTCGTCGTTTCTATTTGGTACCTTCCTAACTACCTTATTTCGCCTGTCCGTTGCGAGGATTATAGTTTTCGGCGTAAAATCTGCGGATCGCCCAGGACCTGACCTGACAGCCAAGTACCTAAATATTTCTAATTGGATTTTGGTTGTCTGTTTAGTTAATGAAGCCAGGCGTTTGGATGTAGCAATCGTTTGAGTGGCGTCGACATGATTGTCTTTAATTATTTATTTTATGTTCAAATTCTTTAAATCCGAGCAGTAAAGTTATTATGTGATTCAGTAATAATCAAAGGGCATTGGGTAAGTTTGTATGAACATTTTTTTTCCGGCATCGTTATTATTATGCGTTCAATAATATCGGAACGGAAATATTTAAGACATAAGTTTAAAGTTTTTGGTACCTACTAAAAGGCAGTTCCGATGCGTTAAGAGATATACTGTGTTTATTTTCAATAAATCTATCATACTATACCACTTTTACAAATGGCCGCTACTTTTGCTAAAAAATATGACTTTTACAAATTACAACACTTTTACCCAAACTTCTACCTTTATAAATATTTTAAATACTATATTGGCGTGATGTGACGTGAGTAAAGTTCACTCATTCAACTTTGAATCTAATGTTCAACATTCAAATCAACCCAAGCATATTTTTAGCTTAAACGTTCATAAAGTTGTTCCAAAAATGCTGCTTCATGTGCTCTTTATAAATAAAGATTAGAACTACGCGATTGTTCAGATATTCCCCTTATCGTAAGTAAACTTATAATGAGCTCCAATACTCGAAGCAACAAAAGCTTAGATTTACTTTTTGTTCGACCGTACTTAAATAGCTTTCTATAATCATATTTCTTTAGGTTGGAAATAAAGAGTTCAATGTCTTAAGTTATTGAAGTAAATTTGAAATGGCCCTCTAGTTTATATATTTTTAAATTAGAATGCGTACCTTAAAATTTAAAAGTATGATTTAATCTATCATTTCTCTGCGTATTGTCTTAAAATAATTTTGATAAATATTTTTTTAGCTTGTTTACACGCACTATCTAAAAATAACAAATACCTTGTTATTTTCCCAAATCTTCAGCATTTCCTGAGAAAACAACGAAAAAACTTTTTATATCTTACACTGAATACACACAATACAAAACTAAATAGAAAAGGGACACAAGAGAATTGAAGCGGGAAAAACTCAACATGGGAAGGCAGTAAATAGGTGGAGGACAATCAGATGACCCGGTTGGGCACAATTGGATAGCACTGGGAGATTTATCACCCGTGTATGTATGTATGAAGCGGCCCTGAGTGATGCAATAATAAGATGTATTGTGTCCTTTGTATTTTCCTTGATAACTACGAAATTGTGTATTATCAAAACTTTTTGTAGTACCAGATTGTGGTAAAATTTGATGTTACATTCTTCATGGGGCCTACTTACTGGAAAAACTTTCATCTTTATACCTAAATCGTCTTGGAAAGCTTTTCTGTAACTGTTATGTATTGTCTTTTTCCTCTCATCAGTAAAAAAGACGTAATTTGATTTTTGAGTAACACTCAGTTACACAATTTTATGTCGTCTTAAATTGCGTGCTTTGATTTTGTACTTTGGCAAATTAGAACGTGTCCTAATGGGATATTACTCGTAGTACAAACAAACGTTTTTACATTTAATTGTTTGAGCTAAGAACTTAACATCGTGGTTATTTAAATTGATAGTCGGTCTCCGGTCCCGGTCACAGAATGTTTTGAAATACACACGTACGAAGAAAGTGGTCTCGATGTGCCTAAACTTGAACGTAGAGTGATCCTTTTTTTTAGCTCTCAGGTTGATAGTGTCAATGAAATAAATATGTTTTCAAACAATCTTATTATTTCAAGAGCGTTAATTCTTATAGTTAATTGAATTACTAAATTCGCAGAACTGTACGATTAGCGTAGAATTTACGAAGGTCGCAACCGCAATTGAGTTGCGTCACCAGCATTCCGAGTGAGCAATGGTCATTGGATGCCTCTATATGTCTTTATGGCATACGAAGATGGAATAAATGTTAATACAATGGTTTGGCGAAAGCGGACTTGTAAAGGATTTGAATGAGTTTGTGATAGGGATATGTAATTTGCTTCTCTCCATTAGCATTTTTTTCTTTATGTGCGGAATGAGATCAAACTTTGATATTGTAAATTTGAAAGACAAAGTATAGGCCAAATCATTGCTTGATTTAAGTTAACACGAACGCTTGTTAAATGTATCTTAAGATAAAATATGATTCAAGATAAGAATTTTCAATCTCAACAAAAACCTAAGATACTTCAGATAGTTCAAGCAATCAAAAACAGATCTTTGGCAAAAGTGTTTCAAATAACGATAAACTCGTATTTTTTGCACAATTTGTGGGAACGGCGTTGTATAGAAGCATCACGTTCCAAGTTTTTGACTAAACCCACTTGTCTCACGACACCGAAACTTAACGTCGTAAATCAAGGCTACTTAAAACTCCATAATTTCGAATATTATTCTTTTTACATCACACGATCTTTTTAGTGGTCGATTTATATTCAAAAGAATAATACTCGCAATCATCGCTAATAGAATTTTTATGCATTAACATGTTGTGTTGGGTACTAAGGGATACCTACTTTTCTTTTTCAACTAGATATTTTAAAAATAAATATTAATGAGTGCATCTCATTTTTCTTTATTAATCAAGGATAAACTTATCGATTACATTATAATTGACATTTAAAGTATACCTAAGTAATTTTTAGTATTTTTTCAAAAGCCTTACTTGAGCGTCTGCATAACAAATCGTATCGTCAACGTATCGTACATTTAAAAAGTCCTTCCCACAAAACACATGTTAAGAGAAATTGGTAAAAAATCTTAGAAAAACAGTGTTTTGTACAAACCGGGGTGGTCCGGGACATGTGTTTCTGACAGACACGTCTAGTGCAAGTTACGGCTCCGTCAAACCTTAATCCATTGACAGTTCTACGTTGTTTGCCATTTCCTTTATGTTAAGTTTTTGTATAGTCAAAATAATTGAAATGACCCGCAACATTTTGTTCTATTTTATTCATATTGTTTGTATCGTTAAAAACATAACCTAAATGATCAATTGTGCCATTATTTCATTTAACTTTTTATGCTGCTTTAAAACCAACAGCGATGCTACCAAAAGTTCTGCCGTAATGCTCCCCATTGACTAATTTCCCAACAAATTTCAGAACGCAACCGTATTCGCCCTAAAGCAATAAAATTTCACGATATCTGCAATCTAAAACAAGCAATAACAAGATATGTTAATTTAAATGAAACTTTGGCCGTAAAAATCTAACGGTTGGCACAACCCTGAGTTTCAGACGTCAGTATATTCCGAGGCAACCCTTTCAAATTAGCAACGGTCACTTTCCACTTCTTAATTGTACCAACAAATTTCGGCGTAACGAGATGCATGCATTCACTTTTCAACCTTAAACCTAAAGCCATAGCCTTATAAATCCTGGAGCGTTTACCATGACGTTAGACATACGGAGGATTTTGTTGCTTTTGACTTTATCTTGGACAGGCAAGGTTGATTTTTGGTTGGAAGTGATGGCAAATTATTTTCATTGTCCAAATGGTGTCTGGGCAGTGACAGCACGGGTTGTACTAAGTGATTTTGTGAGGGAAATGTGACCAAAAGCCGGTTTCGGGTTCCTTTTGTTTATTATTATAATTGTGTAGGCTTATTGCTAAAAAGGCGGAGGGAACGCGTCTAAAGCTGTTAGGTCAATGGAAGTTTAAATAGGACGACACATTTGGGACTATTCTAGGGAATAATTAAATTGAATCATTAAGATTTAAAACTTTTATAGTTTTACTATGCTACGTGTGTTTCAAACTAGCGGGTTACCTGATATAAATGTGATTACCATCGCCCGTTGATCATTGCCCATCGGCAACACCAGAAGTTAAGAAAAGGGGATAGACTCGTCTCTTGAAGGTCTCCAAGTCGTAGCGCTTCTACTAATCATTAATTCATTTCAAAGGGATGGTAGTGGACCTTATGCAGGGTCCATCCAGATTAGCACCACCAGTGCAGCAGTGTTTGCGCATTGTTGTGATTTGATGTTGGGATATGGTAACCGGTGAAATTACTAACAAAGAGGCATTCTATCTTAATCCTCAGGAATGTAAACGATGTATTTAGTTTCAATACAACAATAAATTTGACTGATTTGTTAAATGTTACGAAACATCAGTAAAATACGGAAGCAAATCTTGGCAATAGAATTGTTGACATGTTTCAGGACCCACATAAAAAAGGAATCGGGTCAGGAGGGTCGAGAGATCCTATCTTTGTGTCCGATAAGTAATTATCCTTGATTGGCAATCAGATATTATTAGGACTTACAAAGTAAGTGGTCTTAATGAAAATATCTTCATCAACTTAACAAGATAACTATTTCGTGCGTGAAATTAGGATTTAAATCGAGTACCGCTAAACGATGAGATTTCAAGAATGTCTAAGCAAATTAAATTGGATTCTTTGTAAATTTATAAATGGTCTGAATCCTAAAATCTCTGCGCTTATTTTATTTAAATGCGCTTCAATAACGACTAACCTGATGTTTATTTTATTCTAGTTAGGACTGGAAGTCTTGATAAATTTTATGAATTATTTTCTAGAGTTATTAAAGCATTTTTTATTATTTGACGTTACTTGGTAGCGTAATATATCAACAAAAAGGTTTTGCAAGATTCTGATATTATCATTTATCATAACAAGTAAGTAATACAATCTTCTTTAGCCCATAAAAAAGGTTTGACGTGCTGTTTTTTTTTATATAACGTTGATCGATATGTAAGACTAACCCAGCCGAGAGATTATTCTTATTATCCACTGATAACTCTACATGTGTTTCGCCTTGTGAGATAAATATGTAGAAATCGAATTTGAATGCAATTTTAATGTCAGACGATAGTTTTTTCGAGTCGAATCCAGATGACATAAACAAAGGGTCATTTTTTTCCTCACTTACGAGAAGGGTGTCTTTTTTGCCACTATTATAATATAATACTCCGATTAGTTTTTGCTCTGTAAACTGAGATGGCCATTTAAAAGAGTTTTTCGTAAAATGAGAAGCCATGTTTGAAAAAGCTGCTTTTATGATAATTAAAGTTTTGTGACGTCTGCTTCTTAATTTAAAAAGACATTAAGTTAACGACAAAATAAGTATCAGTAACGTAAGTATACAGTCAACACAGTTTTCTATTTTTTATGCCAAGATAGGCAACGAAGACAAAATGAGCTCAAAGGCCAATTTATGATAAACCAAATCAAAACTACAATCCAAGATAAAAGATTGTAAATGCATTGGCAACTCTGAGTATGCTTGAGTATGCTTGTCATTTTACGGGTTGTCACCCTACGCCGGAACACAACAATCCGAAAAATCTGTTTGCGTTGGGGGTCAAACTATGATTCGGAACATTATTAACGCATACAAAGTCAAATACACAACATTTATTTGACAAAAACATAACAAACATAATCAAGCATTTTGACAGAAAAAACTAAAAGGTAAAAGGATAAAACATAAAAATATTCAGCGAATTTAGTACGCTGCGCTGTAGTATGAGGTCAAAAAGGACTCAGCTAAGCATTTGCTGGTTTTAAGCTGAACCCTGGCGTGTGAAATGTATAATGGTGTAGTCAAAAATGTACCTAATAAATTGTGAATTGAGTATAAAATTAAATGTAAATATAAAAAAGCTGTAAATTTTAGGCCACTAACACAAATAAATTGTGAAAACTCGTTCACCACCAGTTGCCAAAAATAGTGATGCTTCTAAATGTATTTATTTCCATACACATTCATAAATACATATCACAGTACTCGTGTGAGTTTTTATGTCAGCTGTGATGGCCTTCTATTTTGTTCATGGTTACACACAAAGGCAACCAAAACCGTTTAGGTACCTAAATGATCTCGTGCGTATACCGCCCCAAAGTTTATTAACTTGACAGCAAACAGAACTAAGGCACACTTTAACAGATCATGAACTATTTAAGGCGAGCCGAAATTGGGCCGGCAATTAATTCTAAGATATTCAACGTATAAATTAGAACAACCAATTTGCTAGTTATAAATTCAAAATGCATCCACCCGGAAAATTGTATCGGGACGCGGACAAGGCATCGGGGCTGTGTGCGTGTAGTTAGGGCACAGCACACAGATTGTGGATTGTAGAAGTAGACCACCACGTGGTTGAGGTTGCGGGAAACTGATGGATGCAACAGGAGCAGGAACAGTCCTTGTGGCAAGCCTTGGGGGGAGGACGATATCTTTGAACTGATGACGATAATGATGACACAAATTATATAAATAATTCAATAGGAAATGTCAAATATGATCACCTCTAAACTTATTTTGAACATGAAACTTGCTATTCGGTTTTTTCCAATTTGTTTAATTGATTTTGTTTATTTACACTCCACGGAGGTTTATTACCATTCCCTTAGAAACTGCAATTTTCCTGGCTTGTAACAGGGTTTTTTCTAGACTAATTTTAAAATCGATTTAAACATTCGCAGTCTTGCGATTGCAATCTTAAGAATATCCTTTAGTCTTAGATCCCACTTAATATCACGATACGCAGCCTATATACTTGTTTGCTTAATCTTTTCCAGAAAAAAGAAGCGTTGAATTGAGAAAACTGAACAAATACCCTTTTGCATAAGAATAACGGGTTGTTGCACGCGACTCCGTCCACATAGAAGTTATCGCTATTCCCTCGGAAACTGTCCAATTATCCAGGATGAAAAGAACCCCATGTTCTTCCCCAGGATCCAAGCTATCTTTATACCAGATTTAAACGAAAACAGTTCGTTTGTTCAAAAAGAGTTTCGTTAAATCGAAAGCGTATCAAACCGACACTGTTACTTTTTGGTATATAATATGACTACATCTAAGACTGCTGATATTTTCTGTGCATTAGGGTAAAGGCTAACACTGCTTTTGTCCGGACGGCTGGCCAGGGCTGGTTGAATTTCGGACAATCTCATTTCGTAGGGATGCTTGTGACATAGGAAAGTTTGGTAATAGACTAGGAATTAATTCGGCATGCCAATAAAAGACGTTTGCCGAAACTTGGGCTTGCCATTTTAGGAGGGTCACGGGGAATTAAGGAAGGAATTTCAAGCATGGTGGAAGATTTCCTGTTTGATACGAGTATTTTGTACCTTAGGCAAATTTTGTCTATGTTTGTACGTAAGCATGCAAAAGAAAATGCAGTTGGCAAAAAAAAGAATGATGATTTATGAAAAAATAACTATTAGTTATTCATAGTGGTGGATTTTTTGTAAATCTGCGCATTTTGTCACTGAGAAGTGTAATGTTTTTTTTTTCACATATCGCACCTTCAAAACAATAATGACGTAATTCAGAAATTTTAAATTTCGAATTGGGTCTCTATAATAATAAATTTGTGACTTAAAGTTTTAAAGCAGAAATTTTGAATTAGGTCACTATTGTTCTGAAGGTGCGATATTATGTACGATTGCATTTATTAAATTTATTAATAAGTAGTCATTGACGATTAAAACGTGGAAAAAATACCCTTTCGCTTGTTCATTTACATTAAATATTTAAGTTCGTCATATATTTCAATACACACATTATTTAGATACACCAGATTGACTAAGTTAATACATAATTTTGGGAACATTACCCAATTTTCAAATACCGTATACGCGACGTTGTTAAGTCCTCCTAAAATGCCGAAGACTTGCACCGACTGCCATAAAATTAAACCCTTGAACACATATTAGCGTAGAAAATATTTAATCAAGCCTGCAAAGGTGCTATAAACGAAAACCTTTATTGTTTCAGTAGAATCATAAAAACTAAGAGGCACATAGAGGCTGAAATCTGAATTTCTAATAACACCACTAGAGCAAAATGAACATGCGAATATAACGTACGCATTAATTTTTAAAGATTTAGTGCTTGCTAGATGTGATTCTCGTATACAAAACATTTTTCAATTTGTCGCCGAAGTATAACCCGGCAAAGTTAAGTTATAACGCACTGATATGTACGTATGGCAGTGTCAGGTACTCACTGTTTTGGTCAAGCTGCATCGTGATATTCACTAATTCTTGATTGTTTTTTTTTAAAGATTAAGTGTCAAAACGTTTACTATTCTTATAGTACTAGGCAGGTAATGAGTCAATTCTGACAATTTGCACAACCATAAAGTTTTTGAATATTGATAATGTTGAAAATTCTAAAACAATGCTGTTATTAAGCACAATTTCTTTCACATGCAACAAATAAGTTTTGCATTATTTTACAGCTATCAAATTATCAATAATTCAGAAACTTCATGGTTGTGCAGTGTTAGGTTTGACTTCTTATCTGCCTAGTACTATAGAGTATATTTTTTTGATAAATCTCATTAGTTTGTAACCTGCCAAAACATCTTTTACTTTGAATCAAAAGGATTTGGTAAAAAAACTTTTTATACTTTAGATACTTATCCAATGACTATCAAGAAAATAAAAAAACACGGTCCAAATATTTAAAAAAAAAAATACTAAATTATGCCTCTTTTCCAGTAACTTTATATCAACGCGCAGTTAAGAACGTCGCACACGTAACCCGTTAGGGCCCGAAATGTTTAATTCCCCCCACCCTTAACTACGGTCCTCCCTCCCCCACTTTCCGTGTAATGTATGGCATAGTGCACCTTAATCACATATTTAATTGTCACATTTATTTTGTTGATTAAAATACTTGTTACACTATTTTGTAAGGTTGACAGAACAAGTTTATTTGTACTTGGTTTTAAGCAGTAAAGATTAAAAACAAACCAAGTAATTGATGAAAACTATGTAACATAATCGATCATTGACAAGTTTTATTTACTTTAAAGTAGGTTATTTTATTTTGGTCACTTTCATCCATGTACAAGGTTTTCTTTTGACCAAAATACTCGTGACTCTACTTTACTAAAGAAAGTATAAACTCCATGAGCCCATGGTTCAGTAGTGTCTCATTTTTAAATAGTGCCATTTGCCATCACAAAATCAATCAATAATAAAAAAACCACAAGAAAAATAATGTATTAATCATCTAATTTAAAAAACTTGTTTTACTTGTTTGTAGGTACTTGGCAATTTGCCCAAAACAATTAAGCTGGCCCAAAGACAAACAGAACAATTCTAAGCAAGACATAAAAGATTCCACACGTACATTCAGCTTATCTTATTTGCTACCACTACAGAACAATGTACGGTGAGCAGTGCCGACGGTTTAAACGGTACTCTTCATGAGTCCCCAAGTTTATCGGGGCTCGTAACGGCTAGTCCTGTAACCTGCCAACATAACCAGACCCCCTGCACCCCCCTCTATGCATACCAAAGTAGGAACCTAAGAGGCTGTTAGGCGGAATGTGGGGCTCAGGGAGAAATGGTCGTGCGGAGAGGAATTCAAGATATTAAGCAGTGGCTCTCTTGTTAGTTCAGATGTGCTGAAGAAATTTCAGCTCTCTGTTCTTATTGCGAATAACTATGTTGTTTTAATTAGTCGTAGGTTAAGGTATGTACTATTAAAAAGACACGAGCTTTCCACAAGAAAAATATGGGATTCATTAGTTTCTGAGTACGGTTAGCCTCATAAGTAGCTGAACACTTTATTGCTTTGTCTGCTGGGGTGTGACTCTTAAGCGTATGACTTTTTAACTCGACGCTGTTCATATTAACCGGCGAGTTTTAGTAGTCCCGTCAGGGCGTACAAAACACATATTATCGCATGTATTTTGAATTTGGCCGCTTTATACGATATTGAGCTCTGCACTAATCTGTCACAGGCTTTAAAGGCGACAAGTTACTAAAGAGTCCAGGCTTACTTAATAAGGCCAGCTGTCCATATTCATGCAAGTTACAAATCTGTGACTTCGTCCACATAAATTAATTCACACCTAGGTTCCTGGAATCTGTTAGTAAAATAACAATAACATATCTCTTTGGCCATTAAACAAATTTATACGTTTTTAAATATAAATATCAAGTCTTCTTTCAATAGATATAGATCTCTAAATAGATCTCCTATGATCGCAAATAGATTGTTAAATTGCTCTTGCTACATATTTAGCCGTTCGAATGCAACCTGCACGCTGTTTTTTCTTCGTCGGAAAGGCTTTACGTAATGAAATTAATAATAATAAGAAAAAAACAATTATTAGGGTCAATCAACTTTTTTACCCACACTTTTATTTTACCGGATTTCAACAAACATGTTTCTTTTTAAATATAATATCACTGCTTATTTTCGTTTTTAATGATGTAGTCATTTTACTAGTTTATCAATCTACCTTTTTCAAATACCTACCTATAATTATCTTAATTTCTAAAATGTGTGAAAATTGGGTAATTACGTGTCTACTGAGTTACTGTCCGCGAATTTGTGTGATAAATAGTGAATTGTCAACTGAGTTTAAACAATACATTATAATTTGATTTATGAAAGGAGTTAATGATATTACTACAATTTAAAAATAATTTCACTTAAAATAAGTCCCCTGATTTTATTTTATTTATTATTAGACAGAAAAGTATGGGTAAAAAAGTTGATTGACCCATTAGTATTTGATGAGCGCTGGGGCGCAAACTCGGTACTTTACGATCACGAGTTATAGAATATCACATGTATTATTCCTTATATCCTAAAGCAGTTTATGTTCGAACGATCGATCAAGCAAGCGAAGTCATACGAGTAAGTTTTAAGCTAGTTTATTGAAAATGCATGCCCTAAAATGTTGTAAGTACCTAAGCTCTAGGGAGACAACATAAATGCGTAAGTTTCTAATTCGTTCATCTAGTCGTAAAACGAGTTAAGAAAATCAACAACGCGGTACAAACTTAGTAGGTACTTTTTGCTGATATACTTCAAGAAATGCTCTATTTCAAGAAATTACAGTATCACACAAATTGAACTCATCCCAAATTAAGCTCTAAGGATTTTGATGCGGTTTTTTTAAATAGCTAGAGTGATTCAAGAGGAAGGTTTTTACGTATAATAAATTTTGGATTATGTGCCGGTATTACAGAAAACTGGCATAAACCGAAGCGAAGCGAGGGCGGGTCACTAGTACTTTAATACATAGAAAAAAATGACACTCACGAGGCAATACCGCGCTCATCACACATATATTTGCCCAAACCGGGAACCGAACCCGGAAGAGCTAACTTCGCAGGCAGCTTAGGGTTACTACAAAGACCAACTAGGCGTCTTCAATAACCTCAAATATCTTCCAGACACTATTTCCCTTCTAAAGCCCTATATTTCCATATTTCCTGCAATAGGTAACCTCTGAAAGGGTCAAACTTCAATACAAAATGGCGGGTATGTTTATCTTCCCCGGTCCGTGTAAATGTTCATATTTGATTTCAGCCCGTTAGGAGGGCGGGTACTGTGGGACCACGGAGTTTGTATATTTTGCTCGTTATCGTGGACATTGACCTATCACTAATGTAGCCTCTGACCTAGAATTTTCGAATTTTCGAATAGACGTAGTTGAATTTTGTAGTATTGACCCGTTACTTGATCAGTAGTTAAACACACTAATAGTTAAAAATCCGTGTCATGTCAGACCATGCTCAGTGTAGGGTTCCAAAGCCGTTACTACAAATACAAAAAACTATCTCAAAAAACAACGTGTATGGACAAATTCTCTTCAAAGTGAAGTCTACTTAGTTGTGATAGATTTGCTTTAAAGCCATTATTAGGTAATGTGGTTTTACTTTAAATATTTTTCACATTTTTATAACTTGTAGTTTAAGCTATATGGGGGGAAGCACAAAAAACACAGGCGAAAAAGTTTTTTCAAGATTTTATTTTACACTGCTAAATGGCAAAGCGATAAGGTTCCTTGTTTACTTCGGAACCTTAAAATCGTAAGCAACGGTTAAATCTGAAAATAAAACTTTGATACGATTTTTAAATTTTAACCATTAGTTTAGTTAACTACTGATCAATCAACGGGCCGTTATAAAAGTAAAGTAAACTTACACTCAAAAAAATGAGAGCCAACAAAGAGAGATTTTCACTTAGTTGACAAAAAATGAATACAATAGTTAAGATATTAATTATATAAACCAAAACTGATAGTAACAAACAGCAATCTCTTTAGTGATTCAACTAACATCTTAGTTGATGTATCTAACGTCTTAGTTGGTGTATCTATCGTCTTGTCAGGCTCGTATGGGATCAAGACGCTTATGCACAACAATCACAATCTTGTTACAAGCGACCAATTATTTTTTTCAGTGTAACTAAACATTTAAATACATACACCAAAATCACAACTTTATAAAATTACAATAAATTTGCATGAATTCTGGGTACCAACCTTACCAATCACGCATCCGCTATTTTTAGATATTTTTGTCGAATCCTTAATTAAAAATTCAGTGTGTTGCCGCAGGCTCTGCCATGTTCATGAAACAACGAAAATTTTGACGTTATTTCAGTTTTTGTAAAATATCGCCTTAACTTTGGGGATTACAAAAAAAATATACTCTAAAAGATAAACTACACTAAATGCGCTATAATTTGGGTTTTGGATTTATTTCTATTTACCTAATAGTAAATGAGATACGAAACTTTAAACTATGGGCAGCACACGTACTTAGCACTATTCGCAAAAAAAAAAAATGCCTTTACTAATACGAGTATAACATTGTTATCCAAAAACTACTGATACCGGACCATTAGCAAGGTAAAATGTGTAATTTATATACCTATATAATTGTACATAATATATATAATCTCACGCCTTCGTTCCCAGAGTGGGGTAGGCAGAGCTACAGAATTACAAACATCTCTAAAAACTTGTTGATAATTCTATAACCACAATTTGCACAATTAGGCTAAGATGTTTACCAGCGTATTAGTGACAGGTTGCAAGCCCATCGCCTAACAGTAATACAAGCCTTTATTCCCTTAGTCGTCTCTTACGACATCCACGGGAAGACATGGAGTGGCACTATTCTAACTCGGCAACCACACGAGGCTGTAATTGTTATAATGTTAATTTAATGTCAAAAGTCATAGTCAAAGTTTATTTGCCAGAATAGTGGTACATGGGTACTAGCAATATTACAGAACAATTATAGAGCACAATAAAATTCATCATCGCATCACGCAAGAAAAAATAGCAATTGCGACTCAGACTCGCGCACCGAGGGTTCCGTGCCGCTTGACTCACACTTTAGAATCACGATGTATGTACGTTTATGTATTTAATTATTTTGATATTTATTATTATTATTTTTATACATATGTCTGTTATTATTTATTCTAAAAAAAGGTCTAAAATTTAGTTCACGCAGTTTCAGTAAACTTTGTTTTTGTACTTGTGTCTACTCGTTGCCACATTCAACTTTTCTTATTTTCCTCAATCAACCAAAGTGTTTTGTACAATAAAGAGTTTACATACATACATACATACGATGATTTAATAGCTTAGACATATTTTAGTTTCAGGTAATTTTGGTCACTATTTTAACCCGTTAACGCACAAGGGACACATTTTTCCCAACATGAATTTCTCGATTCACAGTAATACTGGCTGATTAAAATCATTTTTAAAATGTATTTATATAAGTATACTTTATAGACCCTTTTAAGTTTTCACGCTAGCAATACAATCCGTTATCTGTCATCAAAATCCTAAAAAAAGGTCATAACAAAAAGGTCATAAAAAAAAAACACTATCTTGGAATAGCTATAAGCATGAAAGGGTTAAAATGCAGGCTTTTTTAAACTGTTAACTTAAGTACGTGACCCTTTATGTTGTGGCTTACTATACTTACTTCATCAACTTAAAGGTTAAGTCTGATTATAGCGAATTTTACACGGAAGGTTTTGTTTGCTCGGCCATTTTTGTATTAAGCATAATGCGTAGGTAGGGCCATTGTGTACAAAGTAATTGTCAAAGCGTTAACGCTTTTAAATAAAAAGGTTATAATCTAATACAATGACTTAATTGTATTTTCACTTTTCATGCTCTTAAAATGTTACTTTAGTCTCTGCACATCGGGACTAAAGCTCCTTATTAATCTCTAGGGATTAAAGTATATATTTTTAATGTACTTTGGAAACCTCTAAACATCAAATCACGGTGTTTGTGAATGGAGGATTATCGCAATTTTCAGTGATTCTGTATAGAAAATTTTTAGAGTGTAGAAATAACCTCAAAAATGACCAATGTGCAAAAATAAAAAATAAAACGATTTAATTTCGTGAAACACGATTAATGATTACAAATATGGATCTACTTAATTTCAATAAGGATGAATTCATTTTATTATGCATGGTCCAATTGGTTTTAATAGTTCTCAAGTTTGAATCTGTTGGCTAAATATGCAAGCTTTTAAAGCGTCACTTTACAATAAATTAAAACAACCGCGGAACAAATTTGTAAGAAACTTTCTTATAATAAATATTGTAATTTGTTATAGAACTTAGTTTTTTTCCTCGCATTCAAAGTGAAACATAGAGTGTTTAAAGCGAGACTAAACAACCATAATGACACTCGAACTATAGCCACCCTCGCTCTCTCTCGCGTGGCTAAACATGTCGTGTCATTATGGCTTGTTTTAGTCCCTTGTTGAATAATCTACTATTATTTATGCCCACCTTAGTGGAACCATCCTACCTTTAACTTACTTTAGGCACCAGTGTGTGCATTGTTGTTCCGTTGTGCGAATAACACAACTGCACCTCTATTCTTCAAAGTTAAACCATATTGCCTTTGACGTGTTATCGTATTGTTTTTAATTTACCGCCATTACTGTCAAGTAAATAAGAGCTAGAGTAACGTTGACAATACCATAACACGTTGGCAATATGGCTTTACCAAGAAGAATAGAGACCTTGTTCTAAGCTTGATTTGAATGTCTGTAAGAGCAATTTAGCAGTAAGTGCTGAATGCAAATCATTTCTCCCCTTTTTCTGATGTCGGATAAAATTATCATCTTACTTAATATTATAAATGAGAAAGTTTGGATGTTTGGATGCTTATTACAAAATCGCGCTTCAACCACTGAACGGATCGGGATGAAACTTGGCACACATATAGATTAGGTCTTGGACATAGGATAGTTTTTGTGCCGGAAAATTTAAAAGTCGCGGACAGAACCTAGTAGGATAAATAAGTCTACTGGGTAAGTTCGCTCCAATGACGACCTTGTCCTGACTCTTTGGGCTCAACTAGGGTCAAGAGCAAACCCATTAAAATTTTCATTAGGTGAACGACATCCTTTAAAGCGTGAAGACAATGGTTATATTCATCGCAAGACTGACCAACAGTGGCGTGATGCGGAAGAGGCCGCACCCAACAGTGGATGAGCTAATTAGCAACAAACAACAAACAAACGAATCTTCTTTGACACTTTTTTTTTCATAGGGGGTGTTTACCAATGTTTGGCAGTGAAAGTTGGGTATGGCAGAAGAAACATGAAAGTAGAATTAATGCAGTAGAAATGAGAGCGTTGAGAAGTATAGTTGGGGTGAACTTGTGGGATAGGATTAGGAACAGTGTAATAAGAGAACTTTGTGGGTGTAGTGACAAGGATTAATAAAGCAATGCTGAAGTGGTTTGGTCATGTGGAGAGAACAGATGAAGTGAGACTGACGAAACAGATATACTTGGCAAGAGTAAATGTGAATGTTGGAAGAGGGCGGCCAAGGCGAACGTTCCACGATCAGATCGGGGACGTATTAAACCGACGCACGTGTATGAAGAGACTTATGAGTGTGGAGGAAGCGAGGGAAGTTTGTCTGGATCGTAGCAAGTGGAAGGAAGTGGTCTCTGCCTACCCCTACGGGAAAGAGGCGTGATTGTATGTACAAACAAACTACTAGAATTCCAAGTTAAAAGTAAACTTACCTACTATGTTTGTACAGGCAGGTAGGCAGAATGGTAATAAAAAATAATACAGACGTTGCAATCTAAAAATTTCCATTGCTTTTTTCTAGCTTTTCACTCTTAAATTTTGGTCGTACCTTCTCATGGCAGCTTTGTGTTACCACATACCGTCACGAATGGAAAGGGCATTGGGTAATTTTTTTTGAAGAATATTGACTTTTTTTTTTAGCGGCCACGGATGATTTTTACATAGTTATTTAGAGGACCTCTAAATACACATAGATATATATAATTTATGGCGGTAAATAATATCGGAGCGGAGATTTTAAAGATTTAAGTATTCAGTTTTTAGTACAAAAGTACGCCCAAGTATGAATATTTAAATATCTCGGCTCCGATGCACTTTAGAGTATTACATTACATAACAAAATATGTTTATTTTTAATAATTCTATCATAATTTACCACTTTTATGAATGGCCGCTCACCTTGAAAATATATGAATTTTACACACTTTTACCCAAACCCCTTTAGGACCCTTTTCAAAAAACTATGCTTGATATCGTCAATGTCATTAGAGATGCCGTCATTTTTGACTTATAGGAAGTTGCTGTAGAATGAAATCGACTATAAACCTAGGGTGGGTTACAAATTGAAGTCTTTGACTGTACATCCTTATCCAGCCATACTAATTTCGAAAGTGTATCTTTGTTTGTTGAGCCCTTACTGATCAACGTGAAATTTGGTTGAGAAATTAGAGAGAAAGCACGGAAACGGACATAGGACATTTTTTATTAGACGATATTTTTCTCCAAGGAACTACGATAAAAGACTGCCACACGGATGGAGTCTTGGATGAAAGCTAGTAAATGTGTAATTAATAGATTGGCATACGTGTCGTGACATTATAACGTCACCAGTTTCCTTGAATTCTGATAAACTCATAGCAAAAACATATACTAGTGGGTTTACCCTGGAAGACTACGATATTAATAACCTAATGCGGTATTGAGCTGTTACGTCATTATTCAAAGAACAGTTATATAGTATTAGCTATCTATTAATGTATGTAATTGCTGTGTTGTACACAAATAATGCTGTGAATTTGCAGGTAGGTGCAGAGTCCAATTTGCTACCCAGCTGACCAAAAAAAGCACGCTTATCTTCTCTTCTCTGACTTTACACTGTTATAGAGCGTTTTTTTTTTTTGGACGGCAATACAATCATCTTAACCACTTAAGAGGCCAAATAATTATGATAAAGGTGGTAGTGGTCCGCGATCTGGATCTCAATAACCTTAAGGCCTATTGGGTTTGTTTTTGGATATATTAAACTTAGTCATATTTCCTTGAGACTGTGAAGCGTCAAAACACGATTAGAAACAAAATCCTCGATAATTTTATTATTCAAAGATGACACCTTTCTCGCATGTTTTTGGTTGAATCTTCGAAACTCTATCTAATCTTTAACAATATTTTTTGATTCAATAGTTCAGTACTTATATTTTCTTAATTCTGGTAAACCATTTTTATTTGACCTGCTATTATTTGAATTTGACCCTGCAATCAAGGCTCGCGCAAACTATCATCTCACGTTCTTTGCGTGGAAGCATATAAAGCCATCCCTTTTTATTATTGTGTGTGCGTGGCATCATTTTTACGCTGTTATGTTTTGTAAAATAACCGGTGAAATGACTAGCATAGAGTAATTTATTCTTTGTCCTTTCTGATATTGCTAATGCTCCTGAGCCTCACACTTACTATTACTTGGTTTGTTATGACATACAATGGCTATGTGGTCCACAGGCCATCTGATGGGAGCAGGTGATCTTATTCATAAACGTACTATAAACCTATTTTTAGATTAAAGTTTGCGTTGTCCCTTTCTGTCGAACGGAAATGTCATGCCAAATAAGGACAAAGCATATTTCAAGCTCACTTTAGCTATTGTGCGTTTATGAATAAAAGGATTAGCATTAAGTGAGACTTTTTTTACAAAAAAGTTTGTAAAGCAAATAAAGTCACAAGTAAAAGCCAGTAATAAGAAGTTACTAACGGACCAGATTTTATCCTTGTAACATTGCATTTTATTGGAACAAAAAGCGTATTTAATAAAACACTCTTTGACTGCATTAGTTTGCTGTTTACCATGTTGTACGTGGCAATGTACGCCGACTTAACACTATGTACAGTGCATATTATGTAGTTCAGTTGTCCTTTGTAATTGAATCACTAGACGACGTGTCTCTCGGGACAGCGCAGATTAATGTCATTTTCTAATGAATCTAGACTAGTTTAGTAATGGTGTTTCAATTGGAGACTATGTATTATGTATTATGCATTAGTTTGGAACATTGCTAGTAAAAAAATATCAATTACTAAATTTTATATTCAATTAGCTTTTAAAAATTGTACTTCAAGTGTAGAATAAGAACGTAATAGCACTTACCGCTTTTTTGTAACTAAACGTAATAACGTTAATTCAAATCAAATCAATCGCAAATGATTTAACTCTTATTAATGTACTGAGTTTTGACATGTTACTTCCGTTCACTCTTTTAAAAACTATAAGCGAAACTTAATTAAATAAATAAATAAATAAATAAATATCAAGGGACGATCTCACACAAATTGACCTAGTCCCAAACTAAGCTCTAGGCTTGTACTATGGGTACTAGACAACGATATAAATACTTATATAGAGAAATATATACTTAAATACATAGAAAACATCCACGACTCGGGAACAAATACTCGTGCTCATCACAAAAATATCTGCCCTTACCGGGATTTGAACCCAGGATCGCTAGCATCGTAGGCAGGGTCACTACCAACTAGGCTAGCACGTCGTCAAATTTATCCAAATTTAGTTTAAAATAATGTTTCCTAAATCCTAAATATGGCTTAAACGGAGTAAACCACCTATAATTGACCTATTCAAAACATTAGCAACAAAATTATAAAACTCTGTAACTTTTCACTGACAATTACTCCTTAAAGTCAAAATCAGTCTCAAATGCCTTATAAATGCATAAATTATGCCAATAAAAGGTATGACTGAGGTAAATCGCCGGCCCAGTTGGCGAAGCACGCCCGTTCGCAAATCGTCAGATCACGACGCTCCCGAGGGCTAAAATATACTTTTTCTACGAGCCTTGGGCAGATATTTACGACTTGGCGTGCATGTACGAAGAAGCGTTAAAATCAGCGGCGGTTTAAACATTAAAGTTTTAGAGGGGAGGCATTTTTTATTTTATTCGTAATATGCCTACAATGTAAACCTGCCTTTATCTAGGTCTTCTGTCGAACAAGGGAATCGAGGAATGCTTCTATGTTAGTATTTTTAACGATTGTCTTTTCGCTACTCTTGAAACTTATGCTAACACCGCTGCTTCGTGGTAGGTAAAAGAAAAAGTTGATGGTAGACAATCTAGGCTTGATAGATTATTTTACCAAAATAATTTTTATTCTGACGTAATATTTCTTTTCGCTTTTTTTCCCAATCTGATTTTTTCAGTCGCAAATTTTAACTAGGTTGACTCAGGTAGGTAGGTTTAGGTTATGTCTTTTTACAGTAAACCCGAAGGGCCCAAGTATCCTGAAATGGGAGCTCTTCGTCAAAACTATTAAATTGATTTTTGGAATTGGAAACAATGCAACGGGAAAAAAGCGCAAGGAAAAAACACGACGGTGAAAATTTAATAAGGGGAAAAACGTGAATGAAAATTCTGCTACTAAAAAATAAATATTTAAAAAAAATAAAAAATAAACCGCGACTTGGACGGAACCTTTATAATTAGAACCTTAGTGGTGGTTAGAACCACCGCTAACAAAAACAATAACCAATCTGGTTTATGTACCTTAAGATAATTTTGTATGTATGTATGTAAACTTTTTATCGCACAAAAAGAAAATAATAAAATTAAACAGAAACAACCGACCAGAGACAAAATAAATGTAGTAATTAATAATGCCGTATCAAATGTATTATAGCTCGAGACTCCAGCCAAGCAGACAGTTTCCCCGTGAGAAATACACGGAAATAATGGCTGCTCGGTAATGGACTTCAGATAATTGCGAATTTACCCGGATTCGTGGCAAGTGGACAACTTACCTCTGATGGACATTTACGTATACATAACTACGTATAAAAGTTAGTTAAGTTATAATAAAGCCGTAAAAATATTAAATGATCAGTCAAGTTTGAGTCAAACATGCGCAGCAAAGATTTTGTACCGTTACCAATATGGACGGTAATTATGCTAAAATGTTTAAGTAGCAAAGTTAAGCAACCACATGGTTTAGTTTAGCTTAGAACATCAAGTTGATTTAACTGTGATTTGTTGTTTTATTATAATAAAAAAACAGGGTACAGTTTCACACAGAGATGGGCAAAATTTATTCGAATGACGAATAACGAATAAGAACAACTAAATTATTCGCGAATAACGAATGAAATTCTCGAATGATTATTCTTATTCGAATAAATTATTCGTCGAATAATTTATTCACGAATAATTTATTCGTTGAATGAATTGCCACGAATAATTATTATGTACTACTTATTATATAATAAATAATTCGTTATTCGAAAAGTAGTAAAATGATTCATTCGTGGATAAACTATTCGCGAATTAATCATTCGCAAATAAATTATTCGCGAATAAAAATATTACGAATATTTTTTTATTCGAATGATTATTCGAATAAATAATTATTCGAATAATGCCCATCTCTGGTTTCACACAACTTGAGCTAGACCCAACTACAGTTCTATTCTTGCACTATGGGTACTAGACAACGATGAATATACCCCCTTGCAAAAAAACGTGCACTTTCTATTTATTCAAGTAGTTTAAACACACTGTAACTAAATTAAATTTTATTCTACAGCATTAAACTAACATTATTAATGTAAAATCATTATTTTTCTTCTTAAAAATACTTTCTTTATTTTGTAGCATGAAATCTTATATAGTTATAGTATGTTTAAAGTACTTGAAATGTACAAATATAGATAGAGATGGTGACATGAAAAATTGCAAAAAGAGCCAATTGTTTTACTCGCGAGTACCCTTTTTTCAAAGGCCGGCAACGCAGCTGCCATGCCTCTCCTGGTGTTGCAGGTGTCCATGGGCAGCGGTGGTCTCTTCACATCAGGTAAACCGATAGCTCGTTTGCACCCTATGGCATAAAAAAAAAGTATTATGTTCAGTACTCGAGAGTACCTAATAATATCACGCGACGACGTTTTCTTAAAATAACTACACTGTTATGACACTGTAGTCAATTTCCAAGCTATAAACTATAAGCTATATTCTAGGCACTAATCTAAGTTTAGCTCAGCTTTTAACGATAACAGCTCAAGCTTATGCATTTTATTATAATCCCTAATACACTTTCCTCAAGGTCAATCCGAGCATTGCATGTTCGGATGACCTTTATCGGCCATTCCGGTTATGCAGAGTACCTACACAACAATTATTTTAGTTATTCTAAGTTTAGCTTAGAATGGTAAATTACCGGTGGAATTATTTCACATGCAACCTAGCTGATTTAAATAGTGAATACGTGAATAAAACTCCGCAATCTTTGGCGAGAATTTACAGTGAAATTATAGGTTTCGTATTACATTTATGTTTATTAATTCACTTTTATTACTTAGTAGGCTTTGCCCACGACTCGCGTGAAACTTAAACGAAGTTGTTTGTCGCTGTTTCTACGGTAAATTTTCGATTTTCTGGAATGAAAAGTACCCTATGTCCGTCGATGATCTTTAAACTAGGGGCCCGGTCCAGAAAGCCACTCTGCAACTCTGCACACCACAAATCCCACTCTTCAAACGTATTTCTGTTCCACAAAGCTACTGCAGAGTTGAAGAGGCAGAGTCAAATGTAGAGTGTTGATTTGTGGATTTGCAAAGTCTTTCTGTTCCACAAGACAATTGCAAAGTTGAAGAGGCAGAGTCAAATACAAAGTGTGGATGCAAAGTATCTTTTAGGAACAGAATCTTTGCAGAGTTTGCAAATTACGCAGAATGTTTTCTGGAACACGTTTACTTTGCACTTTGCATTATCGTGCATTTGCAAAGTGCAGAGTGCAGAGTTGCAGAGTGGCTTTCTGGACGGGCTCGACGGACGACGTCTGTACTAAATGAAAATAATTATGTCGATCGGTTTAGGCCACCGCAGTAGATGAAGCGGCACATGTTTTTAAGTCGTACAATACACAATAGGTACAAGCTACTGGCAAATTAATTAGGCTTTCTATTCCACTTAGATTCAAACAATATCGTTATAATATTGTTAACGTGATGATAATTCTCATTTAGTTGATACAAAGGCGGCCGTAACATGATAATACATATATATTTTCAGTAGGATTTTTGGCTAAGCATTAATCATTTTCAGGCTTCTTTTTTTAAACAGCTTCTTGTGACGAATATGTAACACAAATAAATTTGCACAAAAATAAATTGTTTCACAAAAAACACAAAACTATAAAGTCTCAAGGGGTCTTACATCATCAAATTTACAGCAAGCTGTAGGTTTGTCAATTTCGTTGTTTTGATGTTTGTTAATTATTAATAAATAAATTTATTTAATATTTTTATTGACAATTACATTGTTGTGTGAAAATCGTGTTTTACATTAATTCTTTAACTACAAATTGTACTGCGTGACTCCGCAAAGTACTTTTCGCCTGTGGCTTGCCCTTACTATTATTATGTTATTTTTAGCTACATACATTATTGTAGACTCAGTTTTACTTTAAAATACCTATATTAAGAATTCCTAGAGTTCAGTGCTTATAAAAACTGGAGTATTTTTTTATTTTGTAGTTGATCTCTGTGCTGCATTTTTACAATTATTATGAAGTTACATGAAAATATATTGAAAATTACTGTATTAATTTAGTTTTTAGTTTCAAATTGAGATAAAATCATAATTGAAAATAAAGGCACATCATACAAAAAATCCAAGACTCAAAAAAACGCCTCTTTTTTTGAAGACTGTTAAAAAAGAGCACTTTTGTTTGGGTGAAAGAGAAGAAAATATCTTAAAAACTGACGACCTCATTCAAAAATTGAAATATTTGAAGAAATTAACTGTTTTATAATGACTACCTTAACGGAACTGCAACTTTGTAATAATAACATACTTTGCCTTTCAACCGTAAGTATACGGTGCACGGTAGCTAGGGGGCAGTTCCATTGAAATTGCCATTAATGAGTTAAACCGAGGCAATAATGCCAATTGCCTCGAGTCCGTTTGTGAATACATATTATTGTTTATTTTTAGAATTTGTTCGTAGATTAGGTCAGACGGATAATTATGACATTAGATGAATTCGTTGCTGATCTATCTACAAAGAAAATTATCAATCAATAACCATTTTTATGCATTTTTTACAGAGGTAGTGCTTTAATTAAATAATTATACCTTAAGACTGTCATTTCATCATTCTCTTGCCCTTATCCCAACTTATTTGGGGTCGGTGCAACATGTATTTTATTTATTTATTTATTTATTTATTTATTTATGTATTTATTTATGTATGTATTTACTTATTTATTTATTTATTTGTTTGTTTATTTATTTGGGAAAAAAATAAGACATTGAGATACATAGCTTAAAAATACATTAACCAAACAGTTTCCACTTATAGAAGAAAAACATTTCTGTTGCTCAGGTAAGACTAAAAAACTTCTTAAACTAACATTACATTATTCTTCCATACTTCTCTATTAATCGTCATCTCGGTAGTCACTCCCTTTCTAGCCGTATAATCTTTTACACAGTCCATCCATTGTTTCTTTGGTCTTCCCCTACTCTTATAGGCGATATTTTCCTCATTCCTCCTCATCACATGCTCATACCATTTGACGACGCGCTGGCCTAGTTGGTAGTGACCCTGCCTACGAAGCTAGTGGTCCTGGGTTCAAATCCCGGTAAGGGCAGATATTTGTGTGATGAGCGCGAATATTTGTTCCCGAGTCATGGATGTTTTCTATATATTTAAGTATTTATTTCCCTATATAAGTATTTATATCGTTGTCTAGTACCCATAGTACAAGCCTAGAGCTTAGTTTGGGACTAGGTCAATTAGTGTGACATGGTCCCCTGATATGTATTTATTTATTTATTTTTATTTATACCATGACAACCGATTTAAATAAATAATAAATAAATATCAAGGGACGATCTCACACAAATTGACCTAGTCCCAAACTAAGCTCTAGGCTTGTACTATGGGTACTAGACAACGATATAAATACTTATATAGAGAAATATATACTTAAATACATAGAAAACATCCACGACTCGGGAACAAATACTCGTGCTCATCACACAAATATCTGCCCTTACCGGGATTTGAACCCAGGACCGCTAGCTTCGTAGGCAGGGTCACTACCAACTAGGCTAGCACGTCGTCATTTCCACACAAGCTTTCAGTCACCGGTGTCACTTTCAGACTTCCTCTTATCCTCGTAAGGCCCACCATACTATAAACAGGGAGTTTTTTGTGAGTGGGACTTTGATTTACCATCGAACAAACTTAATTGAACTTTATTGCCTTAAGTTCAATTAAGTTTGTTCGATAATGCCATTTTCAGTTTATGAACATAGGAAGATAAACCTTATTTTTATTGCAACACAGTTCAAATTAAATTGCCTTGATTATGTACATCCTATGATTGCACACTGGGCCTTACGAGGTTATATACTCATTTCTTATTCTATCCATTCGTGTAACACCACACATCCCTCTTAGCATTCTCAGCTGCATGCAATTGCCGTTCATTCATCCCTTTCGTGGTCCAACATTCTGATCCATACAAAAGATAAAAGATAAAAAAGATAAAAGATGTTTATTCAGTAAGTAGGCCGCACGGGCACTTTTACACGTCAAAAATCTACCAGCGCTTCGCAAGAGACCACTGCTGATAAGAAACGCCGCAAGAAACTCAATAGTCAGTCGTTTTTAAACAAGACAGCAGGTCTAACCATTGTCTTATAAATCTTCCTCTTAAGTTTAAGGGGAATGCGGGAGTTGCAGATTGTTCCCGTGACCTGCCGCTATTTCATCCATCCAGTGTTAATTCTGTGTATAACAGCCCGATCTACTTCTACTTTACCTGTAGTCTGTGCCAATTGAAATTGGCAAAGATGTAAACGCAACCCAACGAACCAATTTACCATTATTACCCGATGATCACGTGCTTGTAAAGATCGAGTGAGGTCTTAGCAATGATTTATATTAGTTTACGATTTAATAACTATTAATTATACGATATTTTAAATAAAAACACGCTTGATGAATATTTGAGGTTATGATAGATAGATAGATAGATAAAGCGTTTATTCGATGCTTCAGTCACACACATACAATTGTCTTAATTAGTGGAAAAAACAGTATCAAACTAACTTACAAACTAAGTACAATCTCAATCGCATGTGTGCGTCGCAGCAGTACAAAAAGGTCATGGCTCAGCGTGTAGCATTGCTCTAGTGAGCAAAACACTGGTATTCTGCCACAACCCCGGGATACGACGAAGCCATTATGTTGCATAGAAAGGAATAATGTCATAAATATATATGTATATAAGTATCCGCAAAAAAAAAAACATTCAAATGAGGTATGCATGAATTATAAGTTACCTACTTTTAGATATTTAGGTTGGTTAGAAACAAAAATTTTTAAAAACAATGAGTAGTTTAAATTAGGTATGGAAATGAAAGTGAAGTGAGAATTAGCGAGTTAGAAGCAGCAACTGTGACATGTGTGAATTAAATAGCAAAGAAACCCAATACGAACGCACCACACAAACTCTCCCCCTAAACAAGAAAATGTGTCAAACAGTGATAATTTGTTTACATCTTTGGCAATTTCAATTGACGCGGACTATACTCCATTTTGGTTATGCTTGATATACACTTAGCGAATAGCAATTGCGAAGTTCACCTACTACTTGCCACTTGACAGGAATTGTATGAACTTCGCACTTGCACTTCGCAAAGTATAAAGCTTTAGGCTAAATGTTAACAAAACACCCATAGATGTAGTGCAGATTATGTTTAACATAGCCACGTGGTTTAGTTTGTTTACCTTTAGTTACCTCCCCAATCTACCCAAACATAGTATAGACTTGACCAGAAGCGCATGGAGTTTACCCGAAGTGCTTCTGTTTAGTCCACAAGAGAAAATACTCTGCAACTCAACAATAGACCTCTCGTGTGATATCTTGAGAATTCAAATGTGTATGGGTCTCAACTTCTACTTACTTTCAGTCAGCATGAGTATTAGTGTGCCCTCTCCTTGCCATAAAAAAACAAGGTTGTAGAGTAATCTGAGTCTTATAGGTGCAGTCAAGGAATTTAATTCGTGACCCACCTAAGGTCCAAAGTCAATCTGACATTCTACAGCAATAAGGTTGAGTTTCCTATCAATTACAAATGACTTGACATCTCTCTTGACAATGACATCTTCAAGCAGATTTTCTTTGAAATGGGTAGCAAATTAACTTCCGTGACCGTATGTTACGTGACTGTCTATGTATTTGCATACTGAGATCAAATTCTAAATCCTATGGGTTGTATAAGCAATAAGATCAATAGTAATTGGATCTTTACTAATAATATTGCATTACCAGCTTAGTAGCTAGACATAATCTACAGTTCTGTTAATTGCTCTAACACTCTAGCCATCTTAGTGGCAGGCGGCGTGGAAAGCAGCAAAATTCGACGGTTTTCAAAGGCACAGCGGTAAACAACGTCTCCACGAACAAAAGTGCGCAGTATTTTTTTTTAACGGCAAGGCGAAGGCAATCGATCACACAGGGTAAGTGGGCTCTGAGACCTTTGCATTCTCAAGACTACAATCTTAAGACGGCAATCCTAAGACTGCAAATACGTTGCCAAGACTAAGATGGCATGTTACAAAGCTTCGAATCCGGTTCCGATAAGTCGGAACTTCCGATTGATATTACACATCCGGTACCAATTCCGAGTCCGATGACTTTTAGTCCGAGGTTCTAATAGGAGGTCAAAGCGCAGCGGCAAGTTTAATATTTTACTTGTCGCACGGCCAACCCCGCATCCCGCGTGCTTACACATTACACACAACTAATTTTTATCTCCGAAACCGACTCCGACTTCGGCTCCAGTTCCGGTTCCGAGTCCGTTACACAAAATTTAAAAACTCCAACTCCGACTTCGGTTCCGATAAAACCACCTCCGTAACATCCCTAGGGGATACCACTACTATAGCAAGAAGGTGACCATCTGACGCATCGATAGACGGTTTAACTCAACATTCCCACAAACCGTAACTCTAGTGCATGCAACTGTCACACATATAAAATTCAAATGTCCGACGAATACCGCGTGGTTACAAGTCCAATACAAAATCACACAATTTCCTGATACCATAGTCCGGTAAAACCGGCCGCCAGGGTGACAACGCCGCCATCAATAAATCACGAGTCCCGCGCGCTGTTTATTTTCAATTACCGGGTGTACCCGCGTCGTGCATAATTCGGGACAGATGTTCGCAATGACGAGATTAGTGCGTGTTCATTAAAAAATTGAGTGCGTCGTTAAAAATATTGAGTGTTGAGTGGTGATTAAAGTTAGTGACACTATAGTGAGTAACTATCTGGAAGACTGTTACTCTTTAGTGTCTGGAAATAAAATTATACCAACTAGTATTCTTTTTGTTTATACTTTAAAAAAGCTTGCAGATCTTATTTATTTATTTTTCACAACACTTCTCGGCAATATGGCCATAGATGGTCTTGTTTGGGGTCACAAAACGTCACTTATAAGGACGGACCAAGAATGTTTTTGTCGGCGTGTTTGCTGATTGGTCGAGAACATTGTTGTCCAACTTTAAGAACCAGTGAAAATCAATCAATCAATTTTTGTGTCATAGCTCCTTAAAATGAAAAATTGAAATCGACCAATCAGAACACACCATTTTGTGTCGTAAAATATTATGTGTATTTTTGCTAAAAGATACAGACTAAAAACTAGGTCAGTGCTTTTTTTTTAATGTAATTCAAACTTGGGCCCTAATCTCGAACCACTAGAGATGAAATTACATGGGAGATATGGCGAAACAAATACAATTTTATATGGAGTTGACATCTTCATCTCGCATGTTCGTTTATTAATCTCGAGTGCCACGAGAATAGGGGCCCAGATTAAAAAAAAGTTATCTATGGTAAAATTGGCGGTGATGTCACATTAACATGAATTAAAATTTGAGTTTTGAATATGAATTTTTATTTTATTTCCTCTCAGTACTATGTCTGCCTCGGTAGAATGTGCAATTTATGGACTCGTACACTAGAGGGCCTCAACTACGTTTCTAAATGACTCGTCCAAGAATCGCGTACTTTCTATTCTCTGCAACAATGTACTATTGTGACACTTTTTAATAAAACACTTTTATGTCGACGAATTATAACTCTGTCAGCCTAAGTTGCTTCGTCAGGACATCATTCACATTTTTAGGGCGTGTGTTTTTAAGTTGGTCGCACGTTTACTCGATGAGGCAGCTTAACTAAAGCAGTAGATACCTGATACTTCATCGATTGATAAAAAAACAAGATCTTTAAACAACACCGGAAAAATACGAGTTAAACTTGTAAGGAGAGGATTCCGTATGTTTTGAAAAAAATCCAAATGTTACTTTAAATACCATATACTTTTTAAAGATATATATTTTTCAAATTTTACCCTTAGTTGCTTCGGAGATATGGAGGGGAATGGTCAATTTACGCTTATTTTCTTAAATAACTCAAATGCTTTTTATCTTAATTTAAAAAATATGTATATTTGAGATTCTTACAAAAAGTAATTTCATATATGTCACACAAAACACGATTTTGCAAAACTTTTCTTGAATTCTGCCCGCCAAAAGTGTTTAAAATTCATTTATTTACAATACACGTCTGTCTTTAGGTCACCAACTTAAATTTCAACTCAATCGGTCCAGTAGTTTCGAAGCAAATTGGTTATCACAGACGGACGGACAGACTAACACGCGAGTGATCCTATATTCCGTTTTTTCCTCTTGAGGTACGGGATCCATATTGGCTCCTATAATAATTTTTAATCATAAAATATTGTAAGTCATAATCATCGCAAAACATAACATATTTTTTTCAGCAACTGTTACTTTTTCAGGATTTTTATAAATCAAACCTAACCTAACCTAGTCTTATCTACACATTGAATATTTCAGAACTCCTGAAAAGTTTTCGGTTCCAGCGGTAAAAAATTACATTTTCGGAGTTCCAATAATCGGAGTTGCAATTTTATATGAACTCTGGTGCACCGTGAGATACGAAATTATAAAAACACGTTAGTTTTACCTATAGGTACCATTGTTAAATTCAAATGCGAGCTAACACAGGTGCGTTGTTTATGAGCAACAAAATAAAACGACCCTTTGGATTCCAGGAGCGAATTCCCGTTTTAACCTGGAAAATGTCTTGTTCGCATTATGCGGCCGACTACTGAATTAACATTTACCATTCGAGGCTCAATTATAGAGGCCATAATCGGAAAGCCCTTCGATGCCGCGGTAAGTATACGTCTTAGCGATGATACTTACTGCTGTGTTCGATAAACAATATTCTAATAGATGTCGACAAAAAAATTTACTTATATCTGTGCGTTTGTCTGTGATTTCGTAGCTTAAAAGCTTATAGACTTATTTCAATGTCTGTTTTATTTAATGTTTAATGATGTTCGATGGGAATCGGTTAACAATAATTACTTACAAATATAGTAACTTTATTAATAAAATACTTAATTATATTGTTTATATTGTAGGTTATGCCTGAAGTATATTTAGCTAAACTTCGTAGAACAGAGACATAAACCGGAGACTTTCTTGCTACTACATTTACTAGTTCAAGAAAAATACCGAAAATCCGGAATTCAATAAATATAAATTAATATTTCATCCGGTTGTAACCACTCTATATTATGTCCTTTTGCGAACTTTAGGTAAATATACTCTACCTATTCCGATCACTGATTATTACACATGTACCTGAACTTAGGCCTGAGGTTAGGCCGTTGGAGAGGTATCAGCTCTTAAAATAGGTTTAAATAATGTTTGAAGTTATTCATATATATATAAAGATTTAAATAAGAGTAGATATTAGACTGAATTAAATACATCTTTTCGTTATAAACAAAAATGAGTTGCTTACAAAACTGTGACACAGTTACGTAGACGTTGGCGCCGCTGTCATGTACTTAATATTTATTTCTTTGCGTACTACATTGAACACATTTTAGTTCAGTAGCAGGACTCAGATTTATTATTACAAAATATATTTAATAGGAATTTTCAATACCAAGAGTTTAAAATCGTATTAATACTAGCTTCTGCTAAAGACTTCGCCCGCATTGCCCATTCGAAACGTACCGTTACGGTACGTTTCCACCTAATCCTTTGTCGGCCGAAGTATGATCAGGCGTCGTCGTCCGAATTCGGCCGATCGAATGAAACGTATGTAAAGGAACGAGTGCGCATACACTGCTACTGACCGACGACGACCGACCGACCGACGGTAGCAGTATAGGCGCTCTCGTTCCTTTACATACGTTTCATTCGATCGGCCGAGTTCGGACGACGGCGCCCGAACATACTTCGGCCGACAACGGATTAGGTGGACGCCCACCGTAAGGAAACGGTGTCTTTTTTCGGAATGAAAGGTAGCCATGTGTCACTTAAGAATCCTCTAAATCTGTTTAGACATTTCAGCGTGATGGAATAACAAATTTACTAACTGACACACAATTTTGGTTTGTTAATAATAGTCTTATCACGATTTTCGCAGCATTACAATAAAGTTAATACCTTGTTTATTCACCATTCGCCGCGCCAGTGTGTCACCAACCAGACCCAACCGCTTCTGGGCTTAAAACCAAGTATAACTCGAACTTACAAATCAACACAACTATTATGGCGACTCCGGCGCATCTCATTACGACCACTCTCTAAGGATAATCGCGTTATTTATCGACACTAGAATCGATTTTATGTAACGATGCGATAAAGATTCAAAAAGCCTTCAAGGGTTCCGGCATTAAACTTGTACGCGATTATTTTCATAAAAATATTAACGAGGTGATTTCATTTAAATAGCTAAAAGGTTATTTTTAAGACGTTATGACTTAATTTTTGATAAGATTTTTATGGTTTGAACGTCAACGTTAATTTATTTTAATTTTATTGCATAATACATAAATTTAGTACAAGTGGCGGATTGCACTGCATGTTAATGATTTAGAGTCATCTCTACCAGTCAAGCATCAAGGCAAAAAAAGTTAAGGTTTATGCTGCATTTGATAAAATGTTCATTCATGCGTCGTAAAATAATCTGCAATCCAAAACGGCGTATGGCGACGACTTCCTTTTCTTAAACAATTTGTTATTTGACATTAAATTTACAAATTCGCCCTCCAGCTAGGTGGAGCGATGACATACAAAAAGTGGCTGGCAGCGGTTGGAAACATAAAAACTCAGGACCGAGCTCAGTGGCGTGCCATGGGAGAGGCCCATGACCAGCAGTGGACGGAAGTGGGCTGATGATGATGATTTACAAATTAGGAATTTTATTCTCCTTAACAACTTGCTTCTGAATTCGTCGACGATACTTACTGCTACTGCTCTGCTAACTACTACTTGTCGATGAAGCGTAGTTCCAAAATCAAACACACACACATACACTTAAATTTTATAAATACGCTTTGGCAGAAAAAGTCTTTGCAGATATTACGAATTAATTGTATCAGAAATCAAAGGTCCGGACCGGACCAATGTTACAAAAGTATTTAACGTAGACTCTTTTAAACCTTTCATCTGACTTACTTTATATAAAGTTGTTATTGGTTTATAAACTTATTTTCAAGATAATTTAAACGCTGATCCCCTGGAGACTACAAAACTGGAAAAAATAAACTACAAGTACCAAATCAGACCAAGACGGATCACATCTTAAGCCCATATTTTTCGCATAAATACTTAATAAAGCACATTCCATTTGCATAACAGTAATCACGGATTATAACTCCATATAACTCGCGTTAGAGTCCATATCAGATTGTCAGGATTACACGGAATCTTTCATGATTTACGTCAAATTGGAGTTGCGTCAGTTCGTCCAATAAGTCGGTTTTATCCGAATTTATTGCTCGAAACTCCGTCCACTAAGAAGGGATTTACTTAAAGAACTGTATGTAGGACATTAACTTGATCTAGTGCTGTTTTTGGACTAGTTAAGTACTTTTAATCGGACACACACGAGTGTAATTATTTATATAATAAAACATCATTTTAGTTTTGTTTACTTGCGTTATAGTATGAACTGTGATGGTACTTGCTATATTATGGCTAGTTGATCATTTAATACATATTATACTAGGATTTTTAGATCTTTTCCTCGCGATTAAACGTTCCTTCAAAAGTAAGTTTTAGATATAGGTATATATTGCTATACAGTAAGTATATATAATTCAAAAGAACCTGCGGCTCTCGTTCAATGCCAGATTCCCCAATTTTATATAAAAATGGATCCTAGATCGAGTTCTTGGCACCTAACAACTTAAGCGCGGCTCTAACATTGTCGTGAAGGTATTCTCAAAATAAAATGACAAATCGCCTCGTCACTTACTCTATGTGACTAAATATGTCACCAATGATATGGTATTCCACAACATCCTGCATAAGAATAGGCATGGACTGTTTATTACGGAAACTAATGTGAAAGGAGATGTATGTATAACTCACTCCGAAGCTGAGATTATGATTCTTTTTATTGTGTTTAAAACTGACCTAGAAACAGGACTGCTCCAATCTTAAATCAATGTTATTAAAGCTGAATTAAGTTGGTTTTTCGTTGAAGAAACATGTGGATTTAAGCTGTTTGGATTCGGGAGTTAGTTCTCGCGACGCTGCGACACATTTTTCTCATTTTGAATGCATATTTTATGGAGCACGAACGCATAATGAAAGGAATCCTGCAGTGAACAAACAAATTACAAATATCTGTCATTTCCAATGACATGTTCTAGGAGGACAATGTGTGCTGACATGGATGACAGATTTCTACACGCATGAATAACCAATTGTTGGTAACGACCTTCAAACTATGTCGAACTGACGGTTAAAAATCTGAATGACAAACTGATTTGTGGACAGCGTTGTTTAGGTGAGTTATATTGGTCATTCTGCGGTTGAATGCTTGGAGTACTTCACACTGTTTTTTGTTCTTCCTTGACACTTGATACTTCTATAACAGTACCTATACAGTGATGTTAACATGATATGATTTCTATTTTGTACTGTTTTACTGTTAATATTTTATAATTGAATTGGTTTAAAGACTTATCTTTAGGTCAGTTGCTACGAGAGTAATGCATAATCATATGATTTTGTATTGAGTCGGATATGTTCATATTCGTCTTGGTTTCTCAATTAGTACTGTGAAAGTAGAACAAATACAAACTTTCTCGTTCAAATACGATGTATAATTACTGCATCTGTAGGTAAACATATGCGTTTAAACATTATAATGATTTTCTATTGCAACTTTCAAACAGCCTTTTGTTTTATGCAACAAGTCTGATTTAAGAAAACCTATGCTATGGCATGTTTCGAAAGCCTGAGCCGAGTATGCCAGCGTTCCGGGTCGATTCATCGTCATGCAAGAAAAGTGGAACAACAATACAGGTAAAGTGCTTCTGGTAACAACACGCAAGCTTCCTTATATTACAATTATGGAGAAAAATTTAAATATGACGTCAAAACTTTCAATACATGATGCAACAATAGTGACGAAAGTTTGTCAACACTATAAAATAGATGGGCTGAAGAAAACTTATATCGATGTGCCATCGATAAATAAACTACGTGCAATATCTATCGGATCATAACCGACACGTTCTAGCCACACCATCGCCATGTCTCACAGCGTAAAGTGAATTATGTTTAAATTGTTTTCAAGCCATTATCACTTAGCTAGACAAAGCCGTTTCCCTGATACATGCAAGTGGCATTATACAAGCGTCCATGTATCGTGGGCGGCGCTCCGGGCCCTATCTCACCAACGATCACTTTGAACCGACTGCCAGTGATTATTATCTCAAATCCTCAGTAAATTTTCTATCCGAACCATTATAATAGAAACTCTGAACAAAAATATACAAGAATAATTTCATCATACTCCCCCTGTTGATTGCGAAATTTCAATCAAGCCCGTAAATGGTGTACGGTCTCGTATCGACACTCCAAATGACTTTTTTGGGGTTGCAATGCCAGTACATGAAGATTTAAATCCCGTTGCGATCTGAACGCTATTTGGTGATGCTATAGAGGATAGAATTGATTGGAAAGAGGATATTGAAGCTGAATATAGTAACAGTGGCGACAAATGTAGAGCGAATGACACAGATTTATTTGTACTATTCAAACGGCAATTCAAGCTCGCACGGATTTATTCACTATTATAGTCGACTGTACTAATTATCTGGGGATAAAAGGGCTCAAGCAAAAATGAAGCCATCTGGACCGTTAGGAATGCAACTAAAGCTGTCAGTAGAGACTTCGTATGTAAAATATTCCAAATATTCAACATTCTGGTTAAGTTATCAAGTTTTATGAGTGGATTCACTTTACCAAATGGCGCCGTGTTTGTTGCAAGTTTGAGTGATCCCGAGCGTATGCTCGAATTACTTACAGGTATTGTGATAAAACTATTCAGAAAACTTTCTCTTTTCGCAGAATTTTCCAACGAGTCTCGTGTTATGAGTTCTAAAATTTATTTAAAGTTATGAGACGTGACGGAGCGAATTTTAATATCACATGCACCCCTTTTTTAAGTTATTAAAAAGTAACTTCTCATGTTGTCCCGCTGAGAACATAAGGGCTAGAAATAATAACGCAACTTTAATTAGACTTCGAATAGACCCCTTCACTTTTAATGAAAATTATCATCTCATCGAGGGGTCAAAGAACACATTACTAAATTTTATCATCGGTCTTTCGGCACGTTGCTCTAAAAGCTCACTTTATAGTGATCAAAACTTAGGCGAAAGTCGTTAGATGTGGAAGTTAGTTGTAGAAATAACTACCTTCCAGCTTCAACGTAACATTGATATTTGAACATTCTTGTGTAGGAACATCTTCAAATTTCGCTCTGGGGCTGTCCTAGTTTCATTTTGAGCTCTATCCAGTTACCAAAAGGTTGAATGTAGAGAGTAATTGAAATGTGTTTTAGGTCCTTTAACGAGTAAAATTATGGCAAGCACGCGTAAGCACGTGCCGACCCCCCGCCGCTACGCACTCCTTGTTACAGCGAGAACTGCACAGTCCCTGTAATTACATACAAATTAGACAAGATTTATTGAGGGGTGGAACACCTTGGCAACTATAGAAGGTACTAATAACGGTTGGCCAGGCCCGATATTGCGATTTATTCGAGAGACCGATTCCCTCACAAAGCCGAGGGGAACCAAACCACCTATTCAAACCAACCGGCTCATGAATCTTGTTTAGCCACGGCCGTGAATCGCCAGCTACAAAACAGGACATAAAAAAGCCGTAAGTCAAACAAACGACGTAATTAGCATGTCTTGCATTTATAAAGCGAGCGTATAAAATTTCGTGAATCTTGACTTCAATTTTAATGGGGATCGTAAAAGTATTACAGCTATACGGCCTTTTAACCCTTTCGCTATTGCCGAGTCGGAGATATTTGACAGCTTCATTAAGACGGCGGATTCAACAAAAGGTGGACATTTAGCAAATAATAACGGCATTTTTAGTGCGGTCCTTCATATTTACGGGGTGTTTATTGGCCATTGTGGGAAGTTCGCGGGCGGCGCCGGCGCGCCGTGCGGGACACTAAAAATGATTCATCTTCGCAGGTACGACTTATCTGACATTCTCTACGTCCTTTCGGCTTAATGAGCGAGAATAATGGACTATTTTCGCTTTCCCCAGTATTTGCCGAGGCACTTTTTTATATGAACGACGTATTGTTGCAAAAGCGTTGAATTCTGTTGTAAAATTACCAACGCCAACAACTTCCTTAACTGAGTCATTGACATCAAGATCTAAATTAAAGCGCGTATCTAAAAGATTCCGTTAAAGTAACATTACTAAACTAATATGGATTAATACGGTCGCGTCGGCTTCTTTTACCTGGTATTAGCTTCCCCGAGGAAATAAAAACTTATCAACGAACTTTGTTCCCAGTTATCTACGGGGTAAGTAAACACTTTTTATTTTATGGCCACCCGCGTTTTTACGGCCCCAGAGTTCTACAGATAACTATACCGTTGTAAGTGGAATTGTTAGAATTAACTTTTATCTCGGGAAGTATGAGAAATTACCGCATAATTATACGGATGTTTCCAACTTCAGGGCTGGTTTCGCGTGAAATGCAGGACTTGGATGCAATTTGTTAATATAAACACGAAACGTTGCTGACTAAACTTAGTAAGTCTTTTTAGTACTTTCAGAACTGCTGAAATATATTCTATGAATTTCCATGTAGAACCAGTTTTGTTTGAAAACGGAGCATTTCGTTTTTTTCACATCAAGCATATATAAATTTATTAAAACTTTAAAGAACATCATCAAACATCCATCCATAATTTCTATTATTTCATATTAGTGTAACTAAAATTGATAGCAAAATACAAATCCCTAAGAAGCAAACTACAATAAAAAGGAATAAACGTGTAAAAGATAAAGGGCTATTGTGTCATAGTTTTTTACGGTAGCGCCAGACTTGGGCCTTTTTATGACGGGACATGGCACTTTTGTTGTCATTGTGACAGTGACCATTGTTATAATACCACTTAACTCATTTTGTGTACAACGCACTAAAGTTATTTAATCAAAAGAAACTTTTAAAAACGTTAGTTTCTCTATTGTATTGATTTCTCATTCGTATGTGATTATATCTAAGGTAAAAATAGAAAATAATATTTTACTGTATCAATTCCTTGTCTAAGTTAGTAAAAGCATTGCATGCAAGCAGACTCGAAAGGACGTTAACCTATATCGAGAACCCCTCGTATCACTGCTCGAACTAATAAAAATAATTAATAGGAAAAAACAATCACTTATTGATTCCAAGTCGTTATCAGGCCCCATCGCATGCTTAGCAACCATTCTTATACCCCTCAGCACTAAAACTTACCCCCTTCCCTATCTCTAATAGCGTCTTATCATCTTTTTATTCCTGAAAGCTGTCTCGGGTAAAAAACACGGCAAACGCATCGTCCTACCCTCCGCTAAAAAATAAATCGTCCAGGGCCCTTTCACCTAGCGATAAGACGAGATTTATCATAATGTCAACCTGCCCTCGTGTTGTGGAGATGGACATCTCACATGATAGTTTAGGGTCTTGGAATGCCTTGAAAAACTTGCGAAAAAACGTCTTAAGTGGGCACTTAGTGTGATGTCGGAAAAAATATATTTGAAAATGCCGTTCGATTGAGGGCTTTAAAATATAAGACAATTGAGCGCAATTGTTTTTATCAGATACGTTGCAAATATCCGAAATACTGGCACTAATATTAGGAATATACCACTATTTCACACAGCCAAGTAGGTACTAGTATTCCATGCCCTTGCCTACAAGGCTTTTGATTTTTCTGAGCGTCATCGCTAGCTGGCTTGATCTTCTAATATTTTCAAAATCAAAAAAAAATCGTCTTCTGGGTCTTTATTTTCCGAAAGACATTTTGTGAATACAAAGCCATTTGGTTTATACGGCGTTTAAATTGTAATAAAATATTCAAACCACAAAATCTTTGCTTTAATTGGCAGAATAAGTACACTTTTAACGGCGCTGTCAATTTGGCATGCCAATTAATCCCTAGACCCTATACAGATTGATGGCTGCTCAACCTTCGTAGTAAACCTCTGCAGCTATTGGGTTAGGCCGTAGTTTGTTAGCAGCGAGAAATGTTTTGTTTTGTTTAGCGTTTCCAACTACGCTAATTCAAAGTTAAACATTATTATTGCTTAGTTGAAAAAGGCAAACAGAATATTCAGAAATAATAATCATACATACCATTTGATTTAGGGCTCATAATGTATGTAATATGGTAAAATAACTCATGTTCCAGTGTTTAAATTTCCTTGCTAATATATTACATTGTGTTGCTTACTAATAATATATTACATTGTTAGTTATTTCTCTTGATAAAAATTATTTTAACACTATTCAAAATATAATGACGTTATTCGAAAACATACAGCTATTGTCCTCGAAAACAGGACTATTTTCTAGGAAATTATTGTACTGCTTTTAATTTACAGTCTTAGTATTAGATAAAATAAGACATTACTAGCTGAAACCATCTTCTAAAACAAATTTATTTACTTTAATTTCCATAGCTCACATCCTAATTCCATTTCCAGCACCTTATCTCGTCACCGCAAGGCAGTCAGCAAATCAATTCATTAGCAAAACAGTGGCTTAACACTGTCTATCGATCGATACCTACCGCCTAGGTGTTCATTTAAATCAAGATTGAACTGCAGATTAAACAGTGGATGCTTTGGCCCCCTTCTGACGGTGGTCTAAGTTCTTAAACATTACTTATTCGAGTTTTTTCATATATAAATGTTTAATCTTAAGGAACACTTTTTAACTTAGACTCAACGTAATCAGAAATAGCATTTACTTTAAAATTTACAAGCATAGCAATAGACTTGTATTTTTTGAAGAAGCGATTTTATACACTGCCTTTGAATTTTATCATTATTATTTCAAACTACTACTTTTTACACTACATAGTAAACTTCCTAATCAAATTTGATCATTTCAAAAGTTCCTTTATCATTTTATCAAAATTTATCATACACAGGGTTTTGTCTGTCTTGTATCCAGTTCCAAAAGACGTTTTTAAATCGCTTTTGCTTACATCAGACACCAAACCCACTGTCGAGGGGCATTATTCCTCTTTATCGGCACTCGTTAGTCGCCCCTAAAACCTCTCCCTTCTAATCTCGAGGGCTGCAAGCTCTCAAATTTAATAAGGGCTAGTTTTAAAAAGACAAACAATGTACCGATGTCGTTGACGATACAGATCACGTTTGGTTTGACGTAATTAATTTTTGGAGTGCGTTTGCTATTGAGTTGAAGAGTTTTGATTTGGTGACGCACGCTTGTTATGTGTGTATCCTTAAGGAAGACAAAAGGATGAAAGTTTGTCGTGTTTGTCTACATCATTGTTTAGTCATTCATGACGATTTAGATTATGTCGAGTTTTATAATGACGTTTTATATTTTAAGGTAGACAAATCTAGGACATTTGTCTACCTTAAAATGGCATTATTGATCAAGTATTCCTGACACGTATCTACGATTTATGTTGCTACTTTAACTACAGGATCAGTAATATTTCTACAATATACATAAGATTTGTGTCTAAAGCGCTGGGTTAATAAGGAATGCTCCGTTGTTATTAGTTTGACACTATTACACTCTTTTCTTTTTCATTTAAGTGAGTATACCAAGGACAGAATTCGCTCTTCTCAAACAGTTCCATTACTTTGATCCCCTAAACACTCGCTTTTCAGGGGTCGATGCGACAGATGCATCCGCCGCTGCACTGTCAATTAAACCAACTAATCTCTTTACTTATGTTAATGATTGCGGTTTTCCATCAGCACTCTCACTTAAGACTTCAAAGGGGTGAAAATAAATTGTTTCGAAATGTTTTTGTAACACGTCATGGAAATACTTTTGGATCGAAGACAAATTATGAATGCTTCAATCGTTATCATATTTTGTCACGTCTTTTTCAATTTTGGTTAGTGTTGTCAGTGTTATATTTGTTACTTTTATTTCTTGTATGTTTCTATGCACTTTTTTTATCTAGCTTTTTCCGGCCCACTGTTGGGCTAAACCCTACCTCAAGTCTCCATAATTCCCTATCCAGTAACTCTTGAGACCAGATTACACACACAGATCCAGTTCATCCTGCCTTCTCCTTCTTGGTCTGCCTCTTCTCTTGTGGCTAAAGCTCAATTTTCTATAATCTGAAATCTAAAAAATACATATATTTCGAATATATTATTTCTATCCAACAAGTCCAATAAGGAATTAAGTATGATAGTAATTCATAAAGAGTTTAGTTTCAAAAGAAATATTCTGTAATGTCTTGACTACGTGACTACCTAAACTTTTCTGGAGGATGGTATAAAGAGGGGGAAACCTATAGACTCACCCTAGTACTATCTTAATGATAATTATCTGAAGCCCTAATACATTTAAGCTTGCTCAGCCTAATTTTGGGTTCAACGAATCTCTTCAATTAATCTAAATTTTATTATTCTTTATAAGCTCTTATTTTTCTTTCTTTGTTCGTATGTTTGTCATTCCGGTTTAAATTTCCCAAGACAATTATAATTTTATATTTATTTACCTTTCGTTTCTAGATATGCTTATTGTTTGGTGAAATTCTATCAGGACATTTGTAAAGAAACTGAAGGATCCTGGAACTAAACCGAATATTAATGACAAAGTATGTAACAAAGTTAATAACTCTAAGGACAAGTTAAGAATCAATTACACTTTGGAAGTAGAAATGTAAACACATCGCGTTACACATGAATACATAACAGAACTAACAACAGAACTAACTTAAGTAAACTTAATGAATAATCAATAATATAGAGCCATGAAGGTACAGCACAATGTAAAACAAGATGGTTCACTTGAATTACCAAAAGGAGTTGAACTGAGTTGGAAGAACTCGTCCTCGAGAACTGTCCGATTTTCGGAATTAAAAGTATCCTATGATCTTCTCCGGGCTGAAAATACTTGTGTAAGAAAAATTACGTCGATCAGTTGAGGCGTTGTGCCGTGAAGATAGTAAAGATAGTTATAATATCATAAATGCGATAGTTTTTTGTCTGTTAATAAAATATAAGTAAGGATGATGTAGACAATTGTCTCATATGTTTCAAAAAATGTTTTTGGGTAAAACCGATGTTACAGTAGTTTTATCTTATAAAAGCAGGTTGGCCATACTTGTGATTGTTAGAGATATAAACACGTATAGCGATGACAGCTACGTACTCAGAGACAACGTGCACGTGCATCTACACACACAAGTAACTAACTAAGTAACTCTAAGTCCGATTAAGTTTAATTCAATAATAAACTGAAATAAGAGTAGGTATACGAAAGGGGAATATCTTTGCGAAAAGTATCTCCGTTCTCCGCTACTACGTATGTGAATGTAAAATTTTGCATCCCTCCCGACCCCAGCGGTATAATGTGCTGACTCAGATGTTGTACAGTGACAGCACAGATGGACAACAAATAGAAACTTAAACAAGTTTTGCCGCTAGATTTCTTTTAAAAATCATAATAAGTTCAAAAGGTTTTTCAGGTTGCTCTATAAAAGCAAAACCGAAGCAAAATAACAAAACTGCTTTCATCGTTTGTTTGATTCGCAATATAGTGTCACATTTACTGAGCTCCTAATAGTTATTTTTTGTATACTTTTAGTACAGTCACGAGATTAAATTTGGTACCCACCTTAGGTCCAAAGTCAATCTGACATTCTACAACAATAAGGTTGAGTTTCGTAAAAGTTACAGAGACTTGACATGTCTAATGAAATTGAAGACTTCAAGCATATTTTTCTCGAAATGGGTCCCAAATTAAGGCTCGTGACCGTACATACCTAATTAAGTACCTACGTTATTTTACTTTGATAGACTTAAATAACTATACGCCAATTTGTTATTTAGTACATATAATAAAGCATCTTCTGATCTCAAAAGTTTATTTGATAAGATTGCGGATAAAAACAGATCAAATGCGAGCTACACATGCGCTTTTAGAGAACGGATGGATGGTTAGACAGCATCAACGTAGTAATAGGGTCCCGTTACGTCCGTATGGAACCCCAAAGACATATCTTTAGCATTTACCACGTTGCCTTAACTTCCTATGTTTTATGAGGCCGTTTGTCATTAGTGCTGTCAGTGTGTCGCCGAGAATGACTAGTTATTACGCCTCTGAATCATATCACAGCAATAGTTCCTGTCAGGTTTAATGAACTTCAATGTTCCATTAGAAAATCGTTCTATTATATTAGGCTGTTATCGAACATCGCTAAAATGCGATTGTAAGTTTTAACGTCTTTCATCCGACTTTCAGAGCCATTTTATTATCTTACGGAACTCTTTTTAACTCGACAGACGAATTATTTACCGACAAGTTTAAGTTGGCCGGTCAGAGAATACCAACAACACTTTAGGATGTACAATTTTAATTAGGTAGCCTAACTGTCGCTTGCATGAGCTCGCTAGCTCGATCGACCGTTTTTAAGAGAATAATAAATAAAACCTTATCGTTTAAAAGTTAGACTTATTTTAATTTTCAGCAAGAACTTTTTTAAATACGTGTCATATTTCGTGTTTTAAAAAGCCCATTAGAAAATCTGATAATAGCTTTTGCTTTGAGTCATAAATATGCATGAAAGTGTGTCCATAACTGATTAAAAAAACTTTTATCTCGCTGAATTTTTGGCGAAAATGTGAACCTATTTAAAGCGTTAAAGCATTGGAAGCAGCAATATTCGCATTATTATGTTCCAATCTAGGTAAAAGACAACTGGTAAAATAACTAGCATAGAGGCATCATCTTATTGCCATGATCAGAATTATTTTAGAGATAATTAACTCTTGCCATTTTAAAAACTTGTTCACTCTTCATTGTATAAAAACTCGTCACTAAGGAACGACTTAAATCATCACCAACGGACTCTGAGTGTGGTCATTAGTCCTGAAGATTGGCATAGCATTTGAGAACGCAAGTGTCTATGGGTCTCAGATCCCACTTACCATGCCTGCATGCATGCATGCCACTTACAGGCAGGCGGCCTGTGCGATCGTTTACCTTCTCTATCGTTTCATACAAAAAGTCATATTTATCTAAACGTTCTTTCTCAACGCTAGCAATTCGAACAATGTCCCAAACAGCGTTATCCCTTTTATGCGCAAGGAGACAGACTTTTACTGTTATTTGTATTGTTATTTTATCATAAACATGGCCATTTGTAGACAATAGAAAACGTGTAGGAAATGGGCCATTGTTCTGCGATCGTGATTCAGTATTGGTCCTAAGTATTGCAACATGTGTACGGCGGCTAATGATACTTGAGCCCGGTGATAGGCTTTGATGATACGGAATCAAGATGATTGTTTTGTCAATTAGATATTAACATGAGTTTCATTACTGATATTTAAATAATCATATGCAACATTTTGTTAGGACTTTGCATGTGTTACTTTGCTTTGTTTGTGTGTGTGCACTCTTTACTATAGTTTGGGATAAACTGCCGTAGGTACATTGATTGTAACGAATGAATAAGCAACGTTCGGTTGAATTAAGATAACCAATTGAATCTCCTTTTACTCGTATTTATAAAAAAACTGGCCAAGCACAAGTAGACAAGGATTCCGTTCCATTCCTTAAATTTACTTTTATTATTATTAGTTTTTAAAGCGGCAATAGAAAAACACACTGAAATAATAACAGACATATAGACGGACGAACGGACAGCGGAGCCTTGCTTGTGTTCCAATGCCCCCTTTGGGTACGGCATCGTATAAAAGTTAGTCCGACACAACTTTTTTAGAGTTAGGTATATAAAGTGTGAGATATCTCTTAAAAAGGCTTTTAAGTTTGTACAGACAAAAGCATAATATCTTTACGGCCATCGCGCCAAATATATGTAAACATAGGCCTTATTATCGGGGGTATAGAAACTTATAGATATTTTTGACACCCTGAGAACGCACTTATTTTTGACTATAACCTGTACTGTGTCACTCGCTCACGCTCAATACGAGTCTTGCCGAATTTGCCCGAAACCGAAATACTTGTTATTGCTCTTGCACTGTTCGTGAATAGATTATTTAGTCTCCATTACTTCTACCTATAAATAATTCCCAACGCATTTAGATTTCAGATCTTACTTTATTCAAGATTACGCCCACGTCTACATTTTTAACCACGTCTTTAAGCATTTTAGATGCTCCAGTATTACATATTTCTCGAATTTTGTTCGTGCGGGGCTATTACGGTCGTATAAATCGATCGATAAACGTAGATGAAACTTCTGTTACTTTCCAACCAGTATGTTAGTGTGAGAGTGACAGATGCTTCATCCACCGCAAAAAGACGATCATAATACGGGCCCTGTTATTCAAATGGTGGAATAACGTTTATCAAGATCAAACAGTTTTGTCCAACTATCACCAGTTGGACGTGCCATATCTGTCAATCCGGCGGAGATGAGAATTCCGGATAGATATCGAAATTCAAATAGTTATCGAGGTGCTGGGGTATTTTTTAGATCAACTATAAAAATAGATAGCTGGCCGGATATGTGACAGAATCAACAGTGAATATAAAATCTTATGACATGATGTTAAAAATGCGTAGTTAGTCACGATATACTTAAATATTGAAAACTTTTCAAATGTCGGTAACTTGCAGCTTTACAACAAACAAGCTTAAATAAAAATTGCATCTTAATTACAAAAATACGTGTACCCAATAAGTGTACTTATTGGTAACTTTACTGTCTGTATTTAAACATAAATAGCTTACATTTACCAGTGACTCCGCTCGCTTAATATCATTTTAAAAATTGAATGGTCAAATTCTCAAAAACATCAAGCCTATTGTTTCTGACGTCCTGCTATCTTTCTGCAAAAGTGACAACAGAATACAGTTTGTCACCTTTATCTTAACATAGTATACAAAATTCGTTTTCCGCGTCTGTTTGTCTCTCTGCATATCAGCTAACTCCTCCTAAACCACGCAACGGATCTTAATACAATGTTCATCATCACTTAGATATCTTTTCACGGAATGTTTTTATGTATAATGCATTCTGGTTTATATACGGGTGTTACAAAAAACTGACATAAACCGAAGCGAAGTCGCTACCTAGTTTATTACATTTCTTAAAATATTTTCTGATTTTAATAACGATTCTAACCAAATCTTTTTTGTTACAGGTACACACATCACAGACGTAAAAAATAGACGTGTTCATCACACCAGTTTGTTGCTACCGGTGTAAGATTATTAGGTAAGTTCGACGCCTATCGAAGAAACTAAAGAATTCCCTAACGAGACTCATAAGTTTGAAGTCGAATGCCATTAAAATAATTAATGTTCCGATCAATTCTTGTTGGATATTCGATCTTACGGAGCCAAGGGACAGGAAGAAGCGATTGAGCTGTACTCGTCACGTTAGTAATTTACGAAATGTTTCTTATCAATAACCTTTTGTTGTGACTTGATTTTAAAAAAAATGATGCAAGTAAAGCATTTTAAAAAAAATCTGTCGAAAATCGCTTAGAAAAAATTGGTAATGTTTCATCATCATCATGGTGGCCTTTTGGTGATCCTATCTTAGACGTGGACCTCTTCTTCTTGTTGTTGGCGATCTTGTGCCCTTGATGATGTGATGTTGGTAATGTCATAATGAATTGAATTCTACTCAGAAGATGCTTTTCTTTATTAATTGAAGAGAAGATTTACAAATACATACTAAAAACTAGGTGTGTAAGTTACAAGAACTAATAACATAAATAATAAAAAATAACTCCTGGGTTTAAAATTTAAAACTTGCCATGCTTAAAGCATTTAATAAACGCTCGTATCTTCCAGTTTAGGCGTCCTGCGGCCTACGTACAGACAGACAAACAAAAGGAATGTAAACGTTCGTCGACACTGGACACTTCTTTAATGCCTCACGCGATGCGTTTGATACTTCATGCTGCTTACAATACCAACTATAGGTCTTTTACGAAACGTACTACGTTTAATACGATGGTAAATTTACGATTATTATTTTTTGGTTGTAACACGGCAACGTCAGTTTTTTGCATTAGGTATTTCAAATTGAAATAAAATAGGCGTTAAATTTGTTTAAAAAAATATATTTCGCAAATTCTAATAATGGTTTTGGAGTATTCACCGCTCCTATTACCTAGTGCAATAGAGATTATTTTCATCAAAAATGTTTTTTTTTTCATTTTTATTAACCCTGGTCATTTTGGATGTGTGTTACTTAAAATAAATATGATTATACATTTAAAGCTCAAAAAACCGTTTACTTACGTACAATAGTCTACATTAACAAACAAGCATTGATTTTCACGTAACGTGGATCAACATAATCAGAATTTTGTTTTCTCTAAATTCGATTCAATATTAACGGCAACATATTCCTTTCTATTATTCGATTCGATCGCTCGCCCGGCCCACGTAAATGCATGTTCGGCTTTATCTCAATACATTTTGTTACAGATCTCTCTCCGGTACCATTCTACATGTACAACTTCATAGTTCATTCGTTTTCATTAAAAAAAAACCAAAATCACCACCCTATAACCAAAAATAGACTCTATACCATACCTATTAAAGAGAGAATTTTATTTCCCAATCGCATAATAGAATTGGTTTTGGTAATAAAACCAAATTAAAAATGTCATTGATGAATTATAAAACTGCTTTTAAGTGCCTTGTAATAAGGTTGATGAAATATTTTTCTAAACGCATAGTTAAGTCGGTTTACATGGTAAAGGTATTGTTTGTGGTAATATTGTCATCTGTCATAGTTGACAGCTTTTAATGGATAATGTAGTCGAGTGTGGTGTGCGACGAACCTACAGATCTGTTGTCAAACAATACTGTTGTTTTGTGGACATAATTTAAGGTAAAGGTTATAATAATGGAATTTAAATGTTTATGGTAAACTTAAAAATGTTAACCAATAAGGTTGTTAGTAGTTTTAGGCGCCAACATCTATTTTTTAGAGTTCCAAAGTCAAACTAGAAACCGTTATAGTTTCGTCTCGTCCGTCGTCTGTAGATCTTGTTGAAAAAGCTTGTTCTTGAAAAACAGGTGACCTACTAAAATCATGACTAAATGACTTTAATTAGAAAATTAGTTAATACTTGTTGTTTTTTGAAATGGTTTAGTAACAGCGTCAGAGCTCTATACTGAGCATGGTTCGACATGCTATTTTTTTTATCTTGTTAAGGCAATGAATTAAGAGGATAAATAATTTACTGTTGGCATTAACATTTTAAAATGGGGAGATCTGTGTTTTAAACATTGTTTATAATGTAATAATCTCATAAACATATTCAAAATACACACGAAATGAATCACCAATAAACAGTTACATTTTAAAGCCACTTTTTTCCTGAATAATGTTTTATTTTTAATAAACGTCATGATTTTTATTGCCTTTTTACGACCAGGAAATAATCTTAATAATTCACAACACAATGACTTCCCTGCCCGTGTCAGTGCGGTCAGACGAGTAATTAGGATGTGTCATACACGCCATACATTTGCATTGAATGGATATAATTCCAATTTCATTCTCGGTACGTTTATTCTTAGTACGCACTCGTCTGTAATAATAAACAGACAAAATATACAACCCGTTTGTGTTGACTCTTATGCACTTTAATATAAGGTTTCATTTGGATTTAATAATAAAAAGCAAAGATAAGGTAAAACAAAATTGGAATTTTTACGAAAATGGTTTGTCATTTTGTTTATTTTGGTCACCGTTATATTCTTCCGAGTATTCGAATGTTTAAAATATTTCATTAATATGGGGGTAAAGTAAGCTATTTTATTAGACTAGAATATTAAATTTCTATTCATTCAGGTTTGTGTTTGGCTTAAATAATGAATTTCGAGACTGGCTAACTTGTTAATTCTTGTTTATTTTCTTCTACACAGGGCTTTTAATAATTTTAACACGCAAAATTCAAAAAGGTAATTTTTAAATTACAAAACATGTTTTGAGAACTTTTTTATTAAAAACCAATTCTTTAAGCCTTAAATATAAAATTTGGTACTTACTGTAACTATAACAGCTAAAATTACCATACTTAAACAAATTAATATACTTAAATGCTTTCCCAGAATCTTTATATATTTATTACTGATTTCTAACAAAATAAGCTCTTATACATAATAAATGTTAATGACTTAGTTTAAAGTTGCCACATTCAAAGCCCATACTCTGAATTTTATACAAAAATATACTCGCGATGGAGTCAAGGGCAATTTTAATGGAAACAAAAATCCTTACGCTGTAATTCGATTCGTATATTTTAACAAGCGGTTTCCATGGAAACCGGATTAGTTATCAATGTTTATTATTATGACATGCGTAATATTACATTGCTAAAGTTAATGCTAATGAAGATGCTTAGTACGCGCAGTAAATTTGGTACAGTACTTTGTTTGGCAAAACCTTGAAATTGTAAGCAAAGTTATTTAATAAGGAAAGTCTAAAACTTGTAAGAAATGGAAATTATATTCAATTTTTGGCTGGTATTAGAAACGCGACCTTTCTTTTACCTTAGAAGCACTTCCTTTACATCAACTGCTCAACTTGACCAAGTGTTGGATTTCTTAAATGCTTACAAGGTCAACCAGTATCTGCAGCAGTACTTGTTTTAGTTCTGTAATAAACAATGAATCCTGTGGCTCCACCATAATTTCCGTATCACTCTTAATAAATCTTTGTTTACTCTTAATAAATCTACTACTCAGAAGAAAATCTCGAAATCAAATGCGAAAGTTTTTGTTCCTCCTTCACGCAGCAATTGCTGGACGGATTTGAATGAAATTTGGAAAGGAGATCGGAAATTTAAAAAAATCCCGAGGGAACAACGATAATCGAAATCTAGTTGCTTATCATTAACTCATGGGAAGAACTAGTAATGTAATAAATGCTCAAATCTTCAAATGAACCTACAGTGCTATCTACCTTACAAAATCAAAAGGTAGTAAATGTCAACTTAATCTAATTACACCTGTCCTTTTAGATTTATAACGTGTATTTCAGTCTGATATCCTTACTTCTGGATACAACACTGTGGTTTGTCTTATCCGGGATTATACAGCCCGGTCTGCCAGGTGTCAAGCGATGCTAGCAATTTTGGACTAGGATGCAGATTTACCCAAGTTATTTGTGTAAGTCTTAGATGTGTTTATGAATGTTTTATTTTATTTTTGATACTGTTTGTGCAGGGCTTATGTTGTAATACGTAGTGAATATGAAATTTAAGAAAAATATGATTTTGTAATAGGTTATAAAAAATACATGAAATACATGCAAGTTAGAATTTTTACAAACTTTGACTTACAGGTACCAAGGTATAATTTTAAAATGAGTATTAACCATACTATAGCCTCGTAAGGCCCACCATACTACAAACAGGGAGTTTTTTGTGAGTGGGACTTTGAATCTATCATCAAGGCAATAAAGTTCAATTACGTTTGTTCGATAATACCATTTTCTGTTTACCAAGATAGGAAAATACACCTTATTACCATTGTAACACAGTTCAATTTAAATTGCCTTGATTATGTACATTCTATTGCAAACTGGGCCTTACGAGGATAGGGAACTTGACAGAAGAACGTGGATCTATATGTGCTTCTGTTTAGTCGACAAATTTTCAAAACAATTGTTCTCTTGTGTAATATTAATATCCGTTGACTTATTTCTCTAATGTGTCTATTAATAACTTGACATTGGCGAAATATACATTATCAGAATAAAATTAGAATTAAAACCGTACGATAACATAAAGCACAGCACCCTGTTTATTTTTATTAAATATTTAATTACAGTCCGAAACAAAAACAATTTGAGGCAGGGGCGTATCGATACGATGCAACGTATATTATAGCGTGTATATTAAACTTGGACTCGGGGTGCTTTCTTAAGCAACCCCTTGAAATTAATTGGTTCAGCAGGAGATTGTTAGGGGAAACTGTTCATCCATATTGGTTCTAAATCATGAGAAAAAGCGATTTTTTGGTATTGTAGGAAATGAAGAACAAGTTTTCATACTGAGTAAATTTTGATATGTATTTAGTTTGACGTTGAATTTGGAACGTTCGGTAGTTTTCCCTTTTTTTAAATTGGAGATAGGCTTTTTTAAATTTTGATATAACTACTAAATTTGAAAAATTGTTCTAGTAGAGCCTTCATGAAATTAAATAACTAAGTTGTTTGCTTTCTTCTTTTACTATACTGAATAAATATACGAAAATAATATTTATAGCAATATCGACAGTAATAGTTAGTTCAATTGCTGACACAATTTCAAATAATACCACTTGTTATACGAGCTTCGGTTGTGTATCCAATCCATCAGTGCAAGGCAGCTAAGTACTGCAAGAAAATAAAATCTACCAATAGGATAGCTGTATTTTCTTAGCCTCTCAACGCAAAGCTACCCTATTGGTCGATATGTCCTCGCTTCTTAGCTTCCTTTTATAGCGCACGAATACAGCGTAATGCTTCTCACTCATCCCACAACTTTTCCATCTACTTACATATACGAGTAACCCACTAAATGTCTCACTCCAATGTCTTGACGCTCGAATGACCGGGTCGATTTATATTAAACTTTCTAAGAAACTGCCTTAAGTTAAATAAGGGTATGCCCATGTCGTTAATAATGTTAGCTAGATGCCATTAAAGATTTTGCATACAGAATTCAAGTGAGATATTGATCTTGAGGAAGAGAAAAGGGATGGTAAAGCTTAGGTTAAGATGGATTTGAAGATAAGAAATATCTTTTGTCTTTAAGATAACAACAATTAAATTGATGAAACATGATTTTAGGTATGTACTGCGACAGGTCACGAAACAAACAAGGCAAAACTGCAAGTCGTGATTGTAATGACGTGACCAGTTGAGACGGATAGAATGCATTCTGCGAGCATTACTGGACTATAATTATAAAGAGACAGAGAGATTGCGAATTTTGTGATTTCTATTATATCTACCGAAGACAATCTCCAGAACCACTACATCTATTTGAAAAATATTGCACTATTTGAACCTCTGGAATACTGTACCTACAGTATTCCAGATGGGCATAGGCTATTTTTTATTTTGTTGGCGATTAACAACTTCTGCATCGCGGCCAAAATATAGCATGGTATGTAGGTGTAATTTTACAGAGAGCATCTGACAGGATGGAGTGTTCCAACAACTAAGTTGCGATTTAGTTGTAATGCACATTTTGTATTCAGTATTTATTGTTAAACACAATACGGCATATCATGTCCTGACGGAACATCATCCCATACAAATAGACACAATGTATTTTTTAAATAATTCTAAAAACTCAAAGCAATTTACAAGAAAAGTCACAACTGGCCAGTCTTCCACACTAAAATAGATCACGTCTTCTAAACAATAAGCTACATTATCGCGCTAAAGAAATATAAGACATACTTCTTTATAATCCTTCAACACATTCAATACCATAAGCTTTGTTCGGAGTCCATTTTTAATAGAAATAAATGAACCGGGCACTTGAGTTTAATGTTAACAATTCCGTTGGCGTCCATCGATACAAAGATAATCGATAGGGTATCAAGCACGCGAGTTTTTACCGATTATTCGATTACGGCGCAGGAACAATGGACTACGATTGTTGAACGATCTTTTGATATTCTTCAGTCGATTTGGAATTAGTAATGCTAGAAAAGCTAAGAGAGGTTTTTTTTTTACAGACGCAACTACTCTTACTTTAATAAGGTTTAAAAAATTGAAAAAGAGAATTTGGGAAGCCTGTCAGCTTAGAAAATCAGACCATGACGCCTGATTTTCTAAGCTGACAGAATTCCCGTGGATTGACACACATGAAGAGCGCCAGTAATGGTACCTGAATCTTAGGTGTTTTCTATGTATTTAAGTATGTAATTCTCTATACAAGTATATTTATCGTTGTCTAGGTACCCATAGTTCAAGCCTAAAGCTTAGTTTGGGTTTAGGTCAATTTATGGCAGATTGTCCCCTGACATTTATTTATTTGTTTATCTTTACAAAAATTACTTTGATTTGAAATGATTTTTGATTACAACCGCAGATTTTTTTCATTATAATTTGATCTGTTTTCAAAGTGTGATAATTGACAAATGTCATTCAAACAATGTAAACCAACAATCGCATTACATTTTTTATTTTTAAAGAGTATTTTTAGCATTCAACCGTTATTATTATTAGGTTTTATGTTTTGTATTAAACCACAAAAAAGGTTGATATAGCTCAATTCGGATCCCATTGAGATCTCAAATGAAGTCATTTCTTAATTTTAATATAATTCACTGTTACAATTTTTAAATTCCAAATGCAGATTAATTCAAGATGTCTTTTTAAATTTCCTTACATTGTTAAAAATAGGTGTCTCCCAATTGATTCACGCACACGCTTCGTGCATACGTTGCGTGCGCTACAGTGAAATTCCATCGATTTAAGTAAGATAGTCCGCTGACTTATCAAAGTGATGAACATACAATATCGTTTCCAGATCGCTCATGATCTGTGTTCCGCATCAGTATGCGGATAAGCCCGTCCGCCGGCATCGAGCTTTCTTTATTTACACATTCATTTAATACCAACCATATTTTAATATTTCCATTCACTCTGTTTTACTGTGAAGCGTATTTGTTAAACGTATATTTGGGTCAATCTGTTATCTTTTGTTTTTTTAATGTTAAGGTAAATAATGTGCGGTTAATACGAGTTTATGCTCCTGTTTCAAGTATGTATATGTTTATATAGACAGCATGTTAGCCTAGTTGGTAGTGAACCTGCCTACGAAGCTAGCGGTCCTGGGTTCAAATCCCGGTAAGGGCAGATGTTTTATGATGAGCGCGATTTGTTCCAGAGCCTGTGTTTCTCTATATAAGTATGTTTAAAGTTGTCTAGTACCCATAGTACCAGCTTAGAGCTTAAAAAAAAGATAAAAGATATTTATTCAGTAAGTATGCCGCACGGGCACTTTTACACGTCAAGAATCTACCAGCGCTTCCCAAGAGGAGACCACTGCTGAGAAGAAACGCCGCAAGAAACTCAGCTTAGTTTGGGACTATGTCAGTTTGTGTGACCGTCCCCTATTAATTATTTATTTATTAAAGTATGTTTAGGGTTCCATACCTCAAATGGAAAAAACGGAACTCTTATAGGATCACTTAGTTGTCCGTCTGTCTGTCCCTCTGTCTTTCTGTCAAGACCCTTTATCTCGGGAACTCGTGGAGGTATCGAGTTCAAATTTAAACCATAAACTCAAGTCTACAGTCTCTTGAAGCTGTGAAAAACTCAAACTTGTAAGCTAACGTAACAAAAAGATACGGCCGTTTATGCCGCAAAAAAATGTATAATTCGACACTCTCAAGGGACTCAAAATTTATAGGGTTTTATAGGGTTTTTTCCGTTGACCTAGAACTATGAAATTTGGCAAGTAATACCGTCTTATACTACAAATATAGGGAAAAATCTGAAAACCCAACATTTTTAATTAAATCACATAAAAAATCAGGGTAACATGCAAGGAACGGCGGCGGTGCAAATTTTGAATTGAGTTAACCGTGTCATGTGTGGAACCCTCGGTGGGCGAGTCCGACTGGCCTTGTCCGGTTTTTTTTATCTTTGTCCAGTAACCTTAGGCTTAGTTTGGGACTAGGTCAATTTGTTTTAGATTGTCCCTTGTTTTTTTTTAGCAAACTTTTGAATTGAACCGACTCGTATTTCTAATAAATATAAAATTCCCGTCGTTGACTGTCTAACAAAATTCTATTTAATTGATTCGATGATTACATAAAAAAGATGAGGCTTGATTTTTTATTTTTGAAAGTGCATATTTATTTTCCAATTTATAAAAATATGAAATACAACCCTCAACAACGTCCAACAAACCAATCAGATATATTGCATAGCTATTTGTTTAGAGCTGTGCAGCTTCGGATAAAATTGTTTAGATTAGTCTGATGTTGCACAAACATTCGTATTGCATTGCTGTCAATCCAAGAGTTGGGGCCAATGTTGGAACAACTATGCTTGTTGTGGTAGTTACTGAAAAAGTTGTTATAATTTTGGATTATATTGTTTATAGTTTGGTATTTATAGTCAACTGACGATAAATAGAATAAAGTGTAAAATAAAGGCTTGGGTAGACGTGTTCTGGAGGGTAGCCCATCATTTAACAAACTGACACACAGTTTGGCGTCATTTAGATTATGGTCAGCGTCAGAGAAAAGGTACCCCCCTTGGTAATGACATCAAACTGTTTAAGTTTTTTGTATTGAAATGTAAATGGCATGTTGGTCCAATGGTCTAGACTGCGGCCTACGAATGCAACGATCACGGGTTCAAACCCAGGCCCTTGATGGGATTTATTCTTTTTTTTATTTCGTTTATTATTTGTCTAGATTTTATTATTAAAGAAATCAAACGTTAAAGTAGGTATGAGATATGTAAGAAAACAAAGGCATGTTGCGAAAACAATGTTAATTTATTTCTCGAATTTGTTTTCTGTGTTAAATTAGGTTTATTTACTTAGGATATTAATAACTGAACTAAATTTATTAACAAAACACAAATTAGCGGTTTAGAATGTTTAACATTAGACAACGGTTCGTTTATAGATATTTCTAGAAACAACTACCTACACGTCTTTCTTTATTTAAATCAGTGAACACATTTTTTTACATTCTGAATTATTTTAACAAAGAAAAGCCTGGTTAAAAATCAAATGTTGTCATTAGTGCCTGTGAATCTCAGAGGAAGAACCAACATGCTAAACTATAATAGTATAGCAATATACATCTTTCTCTTTTATCACATTTTCTTTCTGATAACAGTGATGATAACCCTTTAACACTTCAATAGAAAAAAATGTGAGGTCAGATGGTTTATCGTTAACACAAGACTACTTGTAAACAAGAGTAACTGGATTGATAATAATAAAGGATGTTTATTTTTGATTAACTACGTGATAATCCCACAAATATTTGAAATTGTTAACATATTGCTTCGTAAGTATTTCACCAATCAATCTGCCGAGTATACCTATTAATAACGGAGAGGATGGCCGTCACTATCTATCACTTCTTGAAGTCGACTTTTCATGCTCGAAACCATACTGGAACATGCATCACTATTTCGCATTAGTTCCCAAGTTTTGTTTACCTCACTATCCAAATTTTTTTTGTTTTTTATATCACTGGAGTCCCAGTTCAAAACCATCTGTCCCCACAAATTTTCTATTGGATTTAGGTCCGGACTTTTAGCCGGCCACTCAAACACCGTTATGTCTTCTTGGACCTTTAGCCAGTCTTGAACGATTCGGGACCGATGCACTGAAGAATTATCCTGAACCAGATAAATTTGGCCTTCAGGATATGCGACACGCACTGACGGCAGCATTACGTCCTTCAACACTTCAAGGTATCGCTCACTGTTCATGCGGCCTCCTATTTCCACTAGCTCGCCTGGGCCCATTGAAGACATCCATCCCCAGTAACCTAAAAACAGTCAACCGTTTAAAATATGTTGTAATAAAGATGTAATCCACATTAATTGTCAAAGATATATACCTAATATAATTTCAATAAAAATATTATTTACCTAGTGTTAACCGCCCGCTTGTTCTCAAGTCTAATACATTTTTAGGGTTAAACCTCTGCCCACATCTTCTCCATAAAATTTTTCGGCCATCCTTATCTGACTTGAAGCACTTTTCGTCCGTAAATATCACAATTTCGTTTTCCCAGTCGAAATTTAAATAACGAGTGGCAAAGTTTACTCGGTTGGTGCGGTGATTGTCACTAAGCTGAATTTTTTTGGCCGGTATATAATTATGGATATTCGCAGCGTGTAGATGTCGTCGAACAGTGCTAAGCGACACTCCAAAAGTTTCAGCACTTGAACGCGTAGTTTTGAACGGTGCCACTGAGTGAGCTTCCACAATATTACGGTGTAGCTCCGATTCATCAGTGTAAGCACTAGGGCGAGGGCCTTGGCGTTCACATTTCACATCACCCGTGGCTTGATACCTTTGTATCCATCTTTTAACAGTTTTTTTCTGTAATGAAAATGATAATATAATAGGAATACGTAAATCCAACTTGTAAGTATCTATACGTAATACTGCAACATGATTGCAACAATAAATAAGTATGTTAATATGTAAATACCGTAAATCTTACCGTTATGCCCATATCTCGTGCTATTTTCTTTATGCTTTGTTCCTGTTCCCAGAGAACAATAATTTTAGCTTTTAAAAAAGTTGTTAATCTAACCATAATATCGGTTAATCGAAGCAACTGTTTGAAAACTTAATAAATCAGATAATATTACGACGAAGGTTTTACACTCAATCAGTTCGGAATGAAATATAAAGAAACTGTAAGGTTATTATAAAGTTACCCTCAGTCACAGTTTAGTAAACAAGGCGAAGAAGTAAATTATTCTAAATTCAACCTTAAGTCGCAGTTTATGCAGCAGTTACTTTTCTGAAGTAAAACTAGGGTAGTGCAACAATCGGCAAGAAGCACAGTATATTCAACCAAACGAGAAATCTATACGTAATTCAACCTTATAGTTAATTGAGGAGTAGAACATGGTGGAAGTTGAAATTTGAACCATAACGTTTACAACATAAGATCGTTTTTAAAATTGTTCGATATATGGAGTAATGCAATTAAAATTTTCGCCGAGATTGACAACTGAGTCGATGGCCTAGTGGTAAAGGCATGTAAAAGCAATCGGCTAGCGGCTAGTGGAGCGGGTTCGTATCCTCAACAGCATGTATAAAGTAAATGTCTTTTTGTAAGTTATTCTTGGTATTCGGTTCAACCAAATGCCAAATAGTAAAATAAAGAAATTATGATATTCGAGTGGTATCGGTGGATGCTCGGGCAAGAGGTGGGTGCGGGGCGGGGGAAGCTAGCCGCTCACGGCGAACGTCACGTGACGTTCGCCGTCGTGCGATAATCTTTAACGACTTGGGGGGGTCCTTTTCTCTGACGCTGACTGTACTATGTAAAAAAAACATCATCGTCATTAAATTTAAGCGCGTAGCTCTTGTCGGTGTAAAGACGAGGCCCGGAAAGACCGAGAACCAATTATGTCAGAGAGATTCAAAAAAGAGTAGGAACAAGTGGATACCAAGAGATGAAGAACCTTGCACAAAATAGAATTAAATTAAATAAAAAAATATATATCGAATTTTACTTCATCGATTGTATCGTTTCATCGAATTTAATTTCATTAATTTCATCGAAAACAATTTTTTGATGACACCATGATGTTTTAAGAGTAATTGAAACATTATTTACGTAGGTTAGGTTAAATTGGACTTGTGACCAACAAAAATTAACCCATGCGGTGAGAAATGTCTTTCGACGAAGTAAAAATTCAGCGGTATATAAATGACTGTAGTCACATCAAATTATACCAACTATGACTAGTTGTTTTTTGACGGTTCTGTTGATTCAAAAAATATTATTTTTGTGACAGTTTTTCTGGTTTAACTAGGTATGTTTTACTTCAATGTGATATCTTAGCCTAGCACTTAGACTGAAGAACTTTGAGCATTAAAACAATTGTAATTATTGTAATAAGCATAAAATTATTAATATTAATTATTGTGTTTATTGTTGTAGTTGCTCTGTTATATTAAGATGAAAAAAATGTTGTTATAATATTCCAACATTATTTTATCTTCCTTTTATTTCAAGTAAAAGCAAGCATTTAAACAAATATCATGTGAGACCAAACACAACACCGCAATAAAAATATTGGCCCAAATATTGGTGCATCCATATCGTACAATCAGCGTTAAATATGCAGGGTACAGTTGCACACATAAATACGTTAACTAGTTTGAATTATTTATCGAAACATCGTTAAATTCGTTAATTCAATACCCGGGCAAATCCAGGACAGTCGCGCTCACTATTGACACGTGACTACACGACTGTAGTATAGATACCTTTATTAAAAACTGGACAAGAGCATGTCGAGAGTGCTTAATGAAGGGTTCCGGCGCCCTAACTTTAAATAGAAAAAAATATTTTCAAAAACCTTTATTAGCTTAATTACCACGTAAAGTAAGTCATTATTCTGTTGGTATAAACTAAACGTAAAGTAAAACTTAGTTCTGAATGTTTTACTACCAATTTCGTGGTTATGTTCTTGTATTAAAAATATTTTTTCGATATTTCATGTTTGTAGTTTTAATTAGGGCTGTAAGGGACACGTAACTCTAGTTAAAATGTCACATTTAGAGTTAATTTTTTTAACTCTAATTGTGTCTTAGCGGCCATTATAATTCAAAAGTTGATACATATTTACCATGTTGTTTGAGATCTATCCAAAAACGCCTAACTCGATTTTAAAAGAAGAGGTTATAATGTTCATTATTCAATTGGCACGTGACCGTCACAAATAGAAACCATACTTACACTCGTATTATTATTCCACCATACTTACACTAGTATTCAAACATACGCTCTCGTCAAACTTTGCTTCATCTAAATTGTGAACATTTTTATGATTTCTATTGTCGAATAGGTACACAATTAGATTGCGAAATTTTCTATCATCAACGCAAACAAAAACGATTAAGGATTCAGTATGTGTATTATTTTCAATTTAGGTACAATTGTAAGGTTTCATTTTGTCAATTCAAGAAACGGAACCCTAAATATGGCGTCAGTTTACCAACGTATTTATTATTCCGTTTATAAACGACACGTAGTAATTACATTATTACGAGATTTCCCTGTATTTGTTACGCATCGTGTTAACCAATTTGAGTTTTAATAAAACATTTAATTTTCAGTTTTAATATTGAAGCGAAAATCGTAGAATTAATAATGTTAATTTAATGATTAATTGTTTAAATCGGTCATATAAATGAATGGCAGTAATGCCTTTAGTTGGATTCTCTTTGGGTATTTGACAAGATGGTGTCGCTTTCTTAATTGTTTTTAATTTTTTGCATATTTTGTTGTTTAATGGATAGTAATGATGTATTAATATGCAGTAAATTAACATTCAAATGTGCAGTATAATGAAGAATTCAAGTTTGAACACGTTTCGCCTTTGGAAGGATTGCCCCAAGAAAATCCAATCTGGTCTTCGTCAAGTTCTATCTACATCGCTTCACGGAGGCTAGAGGATCACCGTACAACGTTGCCTTAAGATATTTTTTGGTATGTAAATGTAAAATACAAACTGGACATTGGCAGAAATGGTTGCTCGATATTGCGACCGGTTGCCATTAAATAAATAAATAATAATAATAATGCCTTTAGTTATAATAATAAAATACGAACGCCGTGTCAATTTTTGTTTTGTCTATAACTTCTAGTACCTACTCCTGTCTGACTGACTACAGACTCTTAGTCTTATCGACCTTATCAGGTCTATTCATTATCAATCTCAAAATTACCAACATAGTTGACTATTAAATTAATGACCCCAAAAATGCCTTACATTCCTAGAAAAAACTATCATATTCCTGCATTCGCAGTTTAGTTACAATATAATATGACGTTATCTATGAAAAGGGAACTTATTGTCGATGGCGCTTCCGCCAATATTAAAGATGCTCCGATATAAATACAACGTCGCGTGACGCAGTGCGACGTAAGCGCCAGCGACAATAAGGTCCCTTTAAATAGATAATGCCACATATATTCGGTACTACCATTTACAATTTGATCAACAGTTTTCTTTTAATCCTGACACAGCACAATCGTGAAGTTTCTAAAATTTAATTACGTTTACAGCAGTAAAAAAATGCTTTAATTTTTCGTCCCGTATGAAAGAATAGTAATAACAGCATTGTTTTACTGCTATCAACATTTTTAATATTCAGAAACTTCATGTTTGTGGAATGTGTCAGAATTGACTTCTTATCTGCCCAGAGGGCTCAGACAAGATGCACTACGCTAACTAACGTTTCTATTCGATTCGTTTTTAAACCAATCGCGTCACTGGAAGATGACGTGATACGAAAAGTCACGTGAGCTACCAATGACGCGATTGGTTTAAAAATTAATCGAATAGAAACGTTAGTTAGCGTAGCGCATCTTGTCTGAGCCCTCAGTAGTGTAAATACTTACGTAATTAGAGTAACTTTAAAATGGGTCTATATCGGTTGGTCTAAAATTGTTTGGCATTTTGCATACCAAAGTTTCGTCTAATGATTTAAATGTCGAAAATTATTTGATCGAAATTGTTTTGCAAAATGTTGTTTGGTCGAAAAATTGTTTAGTGTAACATTTATTTCTAAATAACCCTGAGCGTGAGGCGAAGTCGACGGAGCTCAGCTTCGCGGAGCTCCTATTCCGCGTAGTTGTGGCGCTTCGCGCCTTGACACAATTCTAACCTAACCTAACCTATAGATTAGTTGAGACCTGGGTTACACAATAATATGGATTTAGCCATTTAGTAATTTTTAAAACAATTTTAGACCGAAAGTGCTTTAGAACAAAACATAATTATTTATGCAAAAAAATCTTGCCATTAATTATTATAGGAAACATTTTCGACCAAAAAATTTTAGCACATACAATTTTAGGTCAGCCAAAAAGGCACCCCTTTAAAATATATCACTCTATCAAGAATTAAATTTGTCCTGTAGGTAATCTAAACTCAGAGAATCTTCGCGAATAAACAGCCCCCACATTAACATCAGCGCCCTTTTATTATGAAAATTCGATTACAAAGATAACGGCAGACTACATGGAAAAACAATTAAGCCATAGTGGAACAATGACAGTGTGGCGTTAGCCTTTTGTTTGCTGTATCTTGACTGTGGTTAGTGAGTTAAGGGTAGGTTGGGGTGGGACGAAACTATGCCTTGGTCTGACGCAGCAAAAATTAATGAATGAACAGACCTAGCTAATAAAAGCATTTTAGCCTTGAATGTTGTGTTGTGGTGTGTGTAAAAAACATTGGGATTTTCCAAATTCTTACTATGTTGCTTTAAACAAAAAAAATATGTGATTTTAACCTAAAAAGGCCTAAAATAAGGCATTTTTCAAATCGGTTTTTAATTAATGTAATGACTGACACAAGGTTATTTTTAGATCAAACAGAATTCCAGGTGTCCCTCACGAGGTTAAATTAGTTCTATCTTATTTCCGCGGTATAAGTATTTTTTTTCAGAAGTTTGATTTCATATAAAGCATATTGTTTTAAAATGAAAAGCAAATCGCCTAATTTAATAAAAATATTCAAAATCATTAGTAAAATATTTAACATAATTCTCACTATTACAAAGTTATAAATAAAACGAGAAACATTTGAATAAAATACTGTCGTTACGAAAGAGATCTTTTCCATTTGTTGGATGCTTTGTTTCTTTATAAAAAAAACTAATTTTAAATCCTATCAGCCGTATTTTATTTACAAAATTTGCATCACTTAAAAAAACGCAATGTTTGATTAAAAAAATTTATCATTACACGTTCATTCGTAGCTTAGCAAAATAACATTGAAGCAAAGCTAAAATTCTAGAGAACACCAAAACTAATTACATTATTTAAATCACTTAACCGTGTCCTTAACAGTTAACCGGCGCACTGCCGCCGCGCAAACAATATAAGTTTATTTATTGCCCTGATAACTGCATGGTGCACTAAGTGTATTGTTTTTAAACGTATTGCTTTAATTAAACAGTTAAGGGCTTATCACCCTCGGAGCGTCTTGCGGTTTTCGCCTAAAATATTGACGTCGGCAGTTTGGGTAGGGTCCTGCTGTTGAAGGCAATACAATTTTAGGCGTGGTGCTAATTGCCAATATCTGGTATTATGTCGTTGTGTTCTGTTTACTGTTTAAAAAAGAGCCTTAACGTTTACTACAAATTATCAAGTTAACTTTAAAGAGATTTTTTCTATATCTTTAGTGTCTAAGGTGGTTTGGTTAATTTCTGTTAGCTTGTTTATTTAGAATCTCATTGATAAAACTGTAGCAGGCAATTTTTATAAAGTAGTCTTAAAATCAGCAGTGTCTGAAGTCAAAAGTCTTTGACCACTGTGTGTTGCTAGTGATGACTTACGGATCTGAGACGTAGGCGCTAACAATGGGCCTTATAAGGAAGCTCAAAGTCACTCAGAGGGCTATGGAGAGGGCTATGCTCGGGGTTTCTCTGCGTGATAGAATCAGAAATGATGATATCCGCAGTAGAACTAAGGTTACCGACATAGCCCGAAGAATAGCCAAACTTAAGTGGCAGTGGGCGGGGCACATTGCTCGCAGGACTGACGGCCGATGGGGCCAGAAGGTTCTTGAGTGGCGTCCGCGGACCGGGAGACGAGCTGTAGGTAGGCCTCCAAAAAGATGGAGTGACGACCTTGTAAAGATCACGGGAACGCGGTGGATGCGAAAAGCATAAGACCGGTCTGAGTGGAGAGCCTTGGGGGAGGCCTATGTCCAGCAGTGGACGTCTTTCGGCTGACGTGATGATGATGATGAGTCTTAAAATTGTTCACTTTCAATATCATCACTTTCATTATCACTTTCTCTTTCATCATCATTATTATCATGATGAGGTTAATTTTTTCTTTAAGTTCCATCTCTTCCGTTCAGTTAAACAATGTTCTAGACTCAACTTCTAACGTTGAAAGTGCATCACAAACACAGACATTTGCTAGCATCATTACGCAACTGCTATCTTCGTTCTACGGTGCATCGCCCGCCATTTTTCCAAGTCTTAAGGTCCTTATCACTTGATTTATTCTCACTGGCTCGTCTAATGCAATTATTGCAATTTATTATGAAATTAAATAACGTCTGGGCGACACTCCCTTCTCGAATTTATACCCCGTTGTAGAAAACTATGAAGACTCCGAAGCGAAACAGCCTATTGGTCCTTTAACACAATCTGATTCGAACTTTGTAGACGTTAGTTTTAGGTGGCGTTTTCTCCTTTAGTTTGGTTTGAGGACTGTTACGTCTTTTAAGTTGGTAGTTTGCTTATTTTTCTCGAGGCTTATGTTGTCTGTGTAGAAGGAAATAAATTATATGCCCCCAACACCTTGTCGGGACGGCGGCTGATAGCGTCATTTTTATAAAAGAGTAATGCTGTTTTCTGCTGTGATTGCTTGCGTGATATTTGCCAGACGGTTGTTAGGTCTGATTTTGTGCGTTTTTGTTTTACTCATGCTTCCAAGGTTATCTTGTATGATTTAGTAGGGCGTTTTCACTAAAAAGTGTACCCAATTAAGGACTGAAATTAAGGAAGTTTAACTTGTCAGTTTTGTGACGAAAATTAGGTATACATTGACGGCCGCAATGTATGGCTAATTTTCGTCACAAAACTGACAAAGTTAAAGTTCCTTTCAGTCCTTAATTGGGTACACTTTTTAGTGAAAACGCCCAGTATGTATTGTGTTTATTAAAAAACCATAAATACAATATTTGAACAAGTTAAAAATATGTTGAAGGTCACAGGAATGAAATGGATGCAGGTGACACGGGACCAATGATTGTGGTGATTTTTCGACTGATTTAATAATGAAGATGATGATGATGATGTTCATGATGATGTTGGGAGGCAAATTGAGGTGCAAAAATAGGTTTGCTTAAGGTATGCTATTTGCAAACGAGTAATTTAAGTATCACAGGCGAATGATTGGAAAATAAAATGTTTGGCAAAAGCAAGAATGTAGTGCAATAAATATACATGTGGAATCTACGTCATAGTGCAAAAATGAAAATCTAGAATACTGTCAGACTCTTGTTATTATTGATTAGACATGCATTCATATAATAAAAATACACACCTCTGTATAGTAAAATAACGATAAACATGCCGTTTGAAGTAGATAAACTATTTCGAAATTTGAAGCCTGTGTTAACATAAATATTATTCAAGACCCAACAGAGCGTGAAATCTTTTAAGCCATTCTTAGTTTAAACAAATATCTAGATCAGTTTGAATAAGAATGTCATTTATAATACGTCGCGAATTACTCGTTTGCCTTCCTCATGTCAAAAAAAAATACCTAAAGTCTCTTTATCATCGCAACTCATTAAGTAAATACTTAAAAGACGTTATAAATAATACAGTTCACATATTAATGAGTTATACGCGGTGCGCTGCCACGGGTCTTTGAGCCCTAACTAAAATTGCCTCACTTAGCGAAGCCTTTGCCCTTTTATATTCAAGGTCACCTTTTACACTCTACGTCAAGAATTTTACCCGCAGGTTTTAAGTATGGAATTCTTGCGTGCAGCCGTTTTTAAAAAGTACTTATCGTCAATATAAAGTACATTATCGAAAATGGTTTTTTCTTATCTTTGAATAATTTTGAGCGTTTTTTTTATTTGGTTTTGATTTTAGTAAAATTGTTGAGTGTTGAATTAGTAGAATATCCAAAGATTTCAGAAAACCCAAACAGTTCTTACGATACCTAAAAATGTTATATGTAGGAGATAATTAAGTGCAAATATGTATAACGATTTTGTACGGTGAAAAAAGTGCTTTCCCGTCTCCCCGTCTCTTCCTATTTTCTTTTTCACCGCCATACTGCGTAGTCACTCATTCTTTAGTGACCTCTATTGAGCGTATTCTAAATCTATTATCTGGCCATAGTGCAGCGAGCTCAATCCGCGCCGTAATTAACTCAGTTAAGCCGATAGCAGCTCGACCATAACGTAACAGAACTGAATCCTGGACGCGGCACCACACTCTATTTCTGCAAATTTGAATAGTTGGATTTGGTAACTGTCATCTTATTACTATTTTTTGGTTAGACACCGTAAATGATCACAAAGCAGCTAACTCCCTAAGGGCTAATGAATTAAGAATTCTTCAGATTGGTGCCGCAACCAGGATTTGTTAATATTTCAATTTATTTACAAACCTTATGTCACTGGAAAAATAAGGTTTTGGCTATTAGGTTTTGATCCGCATGAGAATACTTGCTCTGTCTCGTTTAGCACTTCTAATTCTCAAAACTCACTAACGTACTTTTTTTTTTTTTTTTTTTTTTTCCTAGCCTTTATGAGTGTCCCACTGCTGGGCAAAGGCCTCTCCCCTTGATCTCCATGAGTCCCTATTTGGTGCCTCTTCCGGCCAGTTGTTGAGGAATGCGTCCAAGTCGTCCCGCCATCTCCGTCTAGGCCTGCCCCGTTTACGCCGCCCATTTTGCGGCACCCACTTGGTGGCTACGCTAGCCCACCGGTCCGGGTGCATGCGGCAGACGTGACCGGCCCAATCCCACTTAAGCCTGGCGGTTTTTTCTCCTACGTCAGCTATGCGTGTTTTGGAGCGTAGTGTGGTGTTCCGGATGCGATCTGTCCTTTTGACACCTAACATACTGCGCTCCATTGCTCGTTGGCAAACCTTCAATTTGGACTTTTGACTCTCTGTGAGTGACCATGTTTGGGCACCGTAGGTTAGGACAGGCAGAATGCACACGTTGACGAGTTTTCGCTTGAGTGATAGGGGAAGGTTGCCCTTCATATATTCCTTCATGGACCAGTAGCTCTTCCAGGCGTTTTCGACACGGCGTTCGAATTCTTTGTCTTGCCTGTTGCTGAAAGAGACTAGCTGGCCCAAGTATATGTACTCGTCAACATAGTGTATTGTCTGCCCGTCTACCTCGACCCTACGTTTCGTGCTGTTGGTCATCACTTGAGTCTTGGTGCGGTTCATTTTAAGTCCAACTTGAAGGCTCGCCAAGCTCAGATCCTTGAGCATTGACTGGAGCTCTGCTGCTGAAGACGCGAAGAGAACAATATCGTCGGCGAAGCGAAGGTTTGACAACCTTCTGCCACCGACAACTATTCCTCTCGCCTCCCAGGAGACCGCCAGGCTCTTGAAAACTTCTTCAAGTACGCTGGTGAATAATTTCGGAGATAACGGGTCTCCCTGTTTAACGCCTCGCTGTATTTGGAACGACTGGCCGGAAGACTGAAGCTTAACGTCTGCTGTACTATTGTCGTATATGTTTTTGATTAAATTGATGTAGGTGGGATTGATATTTTGGTTTTTGAGTGCAGTTAATATGGCTAGATGGGTGATACTATCGAAGGCTTTGGTGTAATCAAAATCAAAATCAAAATCAAAATATTTATTCAGTAAATTGGCCACATACGGGCTCTTTTACACGTCGGTAATATACAGTGAATCTACTAGCGCTTCGGACAAGACCATCATTGCGGAGAAGAAGCGCCGCAAGAAACTCCAGCAGAAGGTCATTTTTTCAAACATAAAATACAATAATACTTAAAAGTAAGTTACATTACAAGGTAATAAAGCAACAAATATAAATTATTAGAACTATCACATATAAAAAAAATACAAATTCAAAATTAAAAACATTACAAATAAATGTAAAAATTATCAAGATTACATGTCAAATACATGAAACTAAAAATAATGACTAGGAGAACAACACGACGAGGTCTCTACGTCAAAAGCCATAACTGGAATCATTAACTGGGCAAAAAGTCCTTGCAGACGTGAACAGACCGGACCCCACAAACAGCACCCGTTCACGAGTATGACGCATATCTCAGCCATCGCCTCCCTCAACCATGTGTTCGGGAAGGTGGCGACCCGATCAACGACGCCGCCGTAAGCAAAGACCTTTGAGCGAGCATGACGTGCTCATGCTGCCGGACAACATAAAAGTAATATTGTGTGATATAGCTGTCCGGCGAGAAACATCACAGTGTGCTCTCATTTAAAAGCGTCTTGTACACACAAGAACTAATAAAGATAAAGTACAAAAGTAAACATACAATTTCGTGTTTGAATACACAGTTTGCTTAAAGGCATTTTTATCAAGATAGAAATATCAGAAATAAAAAAATTACCTTAAATAAGTAATAGCCTAGACACTACTTAAATACATCTTGGTCACCAATGAAGTCATTTATAGTATAGTATGCCCTACCCAACAAGCAGCGCTTGATGTGAGACTTAAATTTATTGAACGGCATATCGACGATATCAGATGGTATCTTATTGTAGAAACGTATACAGTTCCCTGCAAACGAAGTGCTTACCTTACGGAGACGGTGACCTGGAAGAGCGAGCTTATCCCTATTTCTAGTATTTAAATTATGAACGTCGCGGTTATGCCTAAACTCGTGTATGTGTTTGCGTACATACATAATATTCTCAAAGATATACTGCGACGCGACTGTAAGAATATTGATTTCTTTAAATTTATCCCTAAGCGAAATCGACAAATGCTAGATATAAAGGAATGTTAAATTCAGTGAACTTTTCTATTATTAGATTAAGCGTGTGGAGGTGATCGGTGGTGGAGAACCCGGGGCGGAAACCAGCTTGGTTTAGAGGTTGATGTTGGTCGAGGTGCCCTGCAATGCGACACTCAATAACTTTAATAAATGCCTTGTAGATGTGAGACACCAGGCTAATTGGTCGATAGTTATTGACGTCGCTTCTATCACCTTTCTTGTGCAGAAGAATTATATTTGAATGAAGTAGTTTTTGGGGGATTTGGCCTGTCTTAATTATATTGTTAAATAATTTGGCTAGCGGAAGTAATATATTACTAACGTACTAAAACACAAAATTGTGTTGGTCTGTACATAAAAAATCTTACGCGACTGACTAACAGACAACGCACAGACCAAATCACTGGACCTAAAGACTTGAAATTTGAAGAAATGATTCCTTGGGTACCTACACTACGGGCTATTTAAAATTTACTAAATAGGGGACTGGGGGAGTAGTGGGAAAATAAATCAACCCGTACGAAAGTCGCAGGCGTCTTCTAGTTAGTTTAATATCGACGGTAAAAAGCGTAAACGCTGTAACCCACAATGTACCAAAAATTTTTTTTTGCATATTCGGAATCAGATTTTTTTTCTGCGTCGAATGGTCCGGGTCTCGTGGCTCTACGACGATTAGAAAATTCTGTACAGCGTTGAAATTGTATCTACTTTTTTGACATATAGCAAAATTAATTGCTGTAAGCCGCCAAAAAACAGGTCTTTATTTTGCATTTGCATTTACACCAATTCATATTTTACAAATTTTTCGAGTCCAGTAGGTTACTGCGTGCGTAAAACCATTTCCACTGTCATTTACAGCGTTTACGCGTATTGAAAAAAAAAGTGACACTACACTTACTACGTTTTCTGTAAAATATATTTAGATGATAGTGACTTACTACGTTTTAATCAGACACCATAATGTGAATACTCACAAGTTACACCAAATATGAAGTAATACGCAAAAATATTACTGACCTTTACCTCATTTCTTAAACGATTGCTTATTATTGATCGCTTGAGTTTACCGTATTTTAAATACGCGCTCATGCTGTGTGGGTAACGGCTTACCGCCACGATCAGTCAGTCTGAGACCGCCGTGGGATCAAGTTGTGTGTGGTGTAACGGTCTTTCACCGCGTGACAACAAAAGTTTAAAATGTAATTATATCTATTTTAATAGTAAACCAGTGTAAATAATGTGAATAGTTAATACTATACTAATGAATTTTTATTTCATTTAAATAGTAACTACTTAGTATGTATGATAAATTCTGAGAATTAAGTGTTGCTTTACATAATTATAAGTAATTAAAACTACTTTACGAATTTTAACAATACTTTGATAATAGTTATTAGTTTGAAGAAACGCTAGTATAGTGTCTTAAACTTTTCAGTTTGTTAAACATTGATGTTTTTAATTTTAATTGACTTTATTTCATGAGTAAGTTAACTTGTGATATTTAATTTATCATAATAATATACTTCTTTTATACGAAGTGTTTGTAGCGATGCATAATTATCGTTAAAATAAATGTATTTCTTTTTTTTCAACTAGACTTGTATTGTAAATGTTTATAAGCATGTATATATTTATATGTACATGTTCGGATGTTTATATCTAATGGAGGATTGAAAATATATTTACATACACATACAAACACATTCGTATTAATTAATTCTTTAGGATAACATTTAAAAAAAGGATTAATAAATGTTATCTCATATTTACGTCGTTTTAATATCAATAACCTTTTTTGACATCTATCATTGAATACAATTATGATTTTTTTAAACTGCAAGCACTGAAACGTAACATCAATTTAGGCAGTGCTCAACATTTAAAGAATGGTGGTTACATCACTTACGCTTATTAGAAATCACACTGATTATTACGTTTCCATACATTTAACAAAATCATTAACAGCGTTTTATCGTATTGAAAAAAAAAGTCAGGTTGCTGTAACCGACACTAAAAAGAAACCTAGTCACTTCTGGTACACGACAGGCATATGATCTAATAGGGAATTTGAAAATACATATGTAGTTTAAAAATGGCACCGATCGCTCAAATAAAAAAAAAGATATGTTTTTTTTTGTAAAATTTCAAAAGTTTTTTGGCTCTGGTGTAAAGTTTGATTTTGCGGGTTACAGCGTTTACGCTTTTTACCGTCGATATGGATAAACTTTTAAGATCTAAGTTTAAACAAAGCAAAGTCACGTGTCTTCGCACAAAGTTTTCTCTATCGGCAAAATCATTTGCTTTTCGTTAATGTTCGTTAAACCGAGTTCATTTAATATTTAAAGACTAAACTTTCCTCTCAAAATAAGTGATGGCACAAAAAACTTGCACCGCTAAGCCATCCATCGATGACCCGTCATTATCTACGGTCCTTCATCATCGTTTAGCCAACGCATCCGTCATTGTGAACCATTACGACTGTCGCCACTATCTCTCTAGATCATCGCTATTCGTAACGGAGCAAATGTAAGTAATCTTGTTTCTCTATCTCTAACTACTTACTATCCTCGTATTCAATTATTGCTATTCCATTTATAATGTATGTGATTAGAGTTTATTTTCGATATTCCTGTGGCAAAAAGCCTGGTTAAAATGCGGTTACGTGCCAATTGATGAGAAAAACAAGTGTTTCCGATCGCTTTCTTCGTTTTATTTTGACAATTTTAATTATTGAAATTTCAATGTATTTATTTTCACTCTATAGTGGTGTTTAATATTATTTTTGTACTCGTCGATTAAAATCTTTGTATTAAGATTTCATAGAGAATACTGCAAAGTCACTCTTTTCATCGTTGAATAATCTATGTTACTTCCGAAACAACCGAAATAACGTTTTCGATACGCTCTAGACAACTGAAAAAAAAATGAAAATTTAACTTCGTATTTCAATAATATGTGTCCTTGTTTAAGAAGACTCGATCCGATACAAAATTGCCAATCTATGGCCTTTCGGAACTTAGCAGCGTCGCGTCATCTGTCAAAAATCTACTTTTACTTACTCGACTAAAAAGCTCTCTATTATAACACGATTGTGAAAACTACTATTTAAGGCTTTAGCCTTACACTTTAGTCACTGGCGACTGCGGTGGCCGTGAGTGACGGATGGTGGGCAAACTCTCTCAAGATCATGTTTCTCTATGCATTTGTATGTTTTCACTAGTCACTTGTCACCAACCTGTAGCTAATTAAAAAAATATACAAACTCATATTACTCTCAAATAATCCAGCAATACCAAATACGCAAGCTCAATTCTCGCCAATAATTTTATTCATGACCAGAGCAAATGCCACGTCCAATAATTCCTCGATCCAGGTGATCAATGTATTACCGCACCGTAAAACGGGTCCAGTAATTAGGACTAAATTAAATGATGTGGCGGTTTGCCCAAAATGGCCGCTGTCCCATTTTAGGCCCGTTCTGAAAGCCTGGTTTATATGAAGTGATTGGCGCTTGTTTGGAATGTAACGTCAATGTTTGCAGTGTATTAAGGCACTAATTTTAAACAATAGGTTAATATGATTTACTTGCTTTTAACCGCATATGGGTGTGATTCCCTTGTGTACAGGCAGCCTACCATAGATTATAAAGATTTATTATAATCTAATCAGTAGTAGTACAGTTACATGCAAAAAATTAGCTCTTAGGAAAAATGGTGTAGTAGCTGTATGTAATTGTATGAAAAAATAGTAATCATCATAATTTCGGTGTTTGTTAATAGAGTTAACCTTTAATAATATTATTATCAAAGGTTAAATCTATTGGCGAACACCGAAATAAAAGTTACACTAAAGGATGCTTTTATTCCGGAATAAGTAACAGCTTCTGAAAAAGTTACGATAATTTAACAATGTGAAAAAGTTTACGGCAAAAGTTAAATTTGTAATCTAATAAAGTCAACTCAAAATATTAACAAACTACACTACATTATTGTGTGGTAAATTCCAGCTTAATAAGATCCTAAATAACACTAATAAACTATCATTTTGTTTTAAAACTAAGCTGACAACGGCCAGTGTCACCCTTATTTAAAAATCGAACGACATCTTTGTTCGAATACGGAATTCTTTATAACCCCTTCGCTTGTCCGTTAACGGTCGAGGGTTGCCATCTAAATGGAAATTCGAATGGATGCGGATGGAACGTAACGGATCTCTATCTAAATCGTCATAGGCTCGTGGTGACGAGTCATGGCGCATGAAATCGCTCACCGTTTAGGTGTAAATGAGAGCTGTAGCTCTGTGATAGTTAGGACCAATCAGCCGTTGCGATACGGGAGAAATTCCATTTGGGAGCCGTAAATGTAACTGTCAACTTGACTTGATTCATTCAGTTTGAAAACTTAAAAATGGAATGGTCTGCCAAAACATGACTGCATTTTTTGTAGAAATAAAATTTTGGTGTCGGTTTTATGTGTACAAATTTTTAGTTATTTTAATTATGGTAGCGGGGCAATTAAAAACATTGAATTAATAAACGCAATAATAGATACATAACAGAAAAAAATGCAAACATGAAAAAATCAGTCTATTAATGTTCAATGGCAAAAACTGACACAAAACATTGTTAGCAGTAGCTCCACATGATTATCAACTGCAAAATAAATATTTACACGCCGGGCTTTAATTCCATTATTGACTGAACAAAACAACCACGCTTGAAAAACAGCATTTTGTTAGCTCAATATAGGGTTGAAAATGAAACGAAATCCAAAGTCGAGCTCGGAATTGTTTGTACTGATTCAAAACAGCGGTCCGATTTGTTAAGAGCCGTTTAATACGTTCAGCTCCGATGACACGATAGGGTGACAAAATTACATACATTTGCTGGTAACGTGGCAGTGCGTATGCATTTGACATACAAGCGGACAAAATTGATGTTTGACGATTAGTTTTTGTCGATGTTTGTCGTTATGTCCATACTGTCAGTTTAGTAATTGGTGATTAATGATGGAAATGCTGTCGTTTTTTTCGTCAATTTTACTGTCGTGATAAACGCCTTTAAAAGTTCTTCAAGTAAAGACCAAACTAAATATTACGTAGTTTACCGTGTTAAGTGGATTGACTAAGTATTTAACCTCTTACACGTTATCAGTGTTAAATAGTAGTAATACTGCTGCATTTTATTTGGCGAGGGAGATGCTGGAATATCATTTTTCTCCTCCTTTTCCTAGTAAAGCCTTTCCACTCCTTTTTTCTTGACCATTCCTTTAACGCCAGCAACGCACTGCCGCTATCTCTATGATGTTGTAAGCATTATTTAGAAGAGTAAAATTAGTTAAATTTCATGTAGCATGACTGACATTTCAAGACTGTAAGGCTTTAAGTTAGGTCTTATTCTGCAAAATTACAAAAATCCGCCAGAAAAATATCCAAGAACAGTCCTAATAAAAAAGGTTTCCTACCTAAACATACCTTATTACAAAACATTTTTTTCCAACCTGCCAGTTTAAAAAAGCCTCCGCTCTATTTGAAGCAACTCAATCGTGTGATTCCAACGTAATAGTGTCAAAGTTCAAAACGAATTCCATTTTTGAACCGTTCCTTTTTTAAACAGATGGACGGACGCGATAATTATAGGGCTGGCCGGCTGACTGACAACCCGCTCTTTGATAACACTAGAGTATTAAATTATATAGAGTGGGCACTAGAAACTGGAAACAAAACAGGTGAAATAGAGTGGTCACTCGTTCGATTGTATGGAGAGCTCCGTAACATCCAATTAAGCACATAAGGATTACGTGGCCTTGCATATTTTGTCCTTGATTAATCTTCACCATTTTATACAAATTGACCTTAACTAAGCTCTCGACATGTACTATGGGTATTAGACAACGATAAACATACAATAGAGAAATACATAGGAATCATCACAATCATCACTCACATTTTAACCCTTACCGGGAATTGAACTTGAAATCGCTAGCTTTGTTGGCAGGGTCACTACTTACACTCGTCTAAACGTGTCATCAAATTGTATTGCACACCTTATTTATTTCCTTTTTTACATTTAATAGTTTAGGCTTTGGGTTATTCAGAAATGGACGTGATTTTTACGTTTTTCAGAAGTGTCCAATCTGTGTTGAATTTTATTTATTCTCTGCCCCTGACTGACACGGTGTTGGGTAATAGCGCAATTACAGCACAATTTACACGTCCGAGCAACGGCTAATTTGATTTGTTTGTCACAATTTGATGATCATTTTAAATGGCCGAATTGGCATTGTCGTTGCGTTTTTAAGGGTCAAGGCACATGATAAAAAAGGGGTGAAATACGTTACGTGACCGACGAAGCAGAAAATTGAGTGTTTTGTTTTTTAACGAAGAGATGGCTAATGAGCACCTATAGTAAAAGGCAGATTCAAGTCAATTCTGACAGCTGTCACCAAAGTACAATATTTATAACCTATTCTTGGGTTATTGGTTATAATTTTTACTGGAATGACAGTATACGGATTGACATCTTATCTGCTTTTTAATTTGGACTACTTTGTCAAGAAAATAAATAAGTAATAAATATCAGACAATCTCTCACAAATTATCCTAGTCTCTAGGACTATTTGATTGTCTGATGTCAAGCTCTAGGCTTGTACTATTTGATAAACATACTTATATTTATGGAAAAAAAAAAACAAACTTAATTACGTATAAAACTTCCAAGGCTTAGGAAGAAATACTCACACTCATTACACAAATACTTGCCCATACCGGGGATGAAACTCAGACTGCTGGCTTCTTAAGTAGGGTCAATAGCAACTAAGCTAGTGAGACATTGTTGCCAACCCTAAGAACTAAAAATAAATGGGAATATCTGTCAATTATTGTAGTGGTAAAGCCAGGTGTCCCTCACAATCCCTAACAACGTTTGTCCTAACACATCGTTTGCCCTAATTTTCATTTGCCCTAAACTGATTTTCAGATGAGTCAGGCAACTTTTTAAGTTTTCCAATTATATCTTCGGTTCGGTTAGGTTAGGGTTGTATTATAACAATACTAAAAAGTTTTAAAATTTAAGCGGAAATGGCATTAAGATATATGAAAATTCGGACAAACGATGCATTAGGACAAATGACGATTAGGGCTTCCATAGGAGAACCGGTAAAGCCATCACATAAAAGATTCAAGTACAAAATGAAACATACAGGGTGTTGGTGTAAATTTGATTTTTATTTTGTGATTGTCATTCTCTGTTTCAACTAACTAACACACGTAAATATAATACAGTCTGTGAGCACTTAGAAAATGCTTCGGGTTTGAACTTCTATCTCAATCGCTCATAATAAGAGCTTATGAGAGCGAGTGAGAGACAAGTACAATACCCGAAGCAACGAAGAACTATCGCACTGTACAAAGCTAAAGTGATTAACTATACACGTAATATAGTTACACTAAATCATACAAATGATTATTTTATTTCCGTAACTTGCACGCTCACCGCAATCCCGGAACATTATAACCCGTCCGTATTGATTCCGTCCGGATTGAATAATAAATTACAATGAGCGCATGCAAATTTTTATTTGCCGTATTTTTTGCACGCAGTTTATCGTTGGCCAGTCGTTGTAAATTTAAAAAGTAAAATGTGTGTTTATTGCGAGCCCACTCTTATTGCCTGATCATGGGACGGTGCGAAAATGGACGCCACCGGCAGAATAGAGAATATGATTCTCTAGGATTCAATATGCTAAAAAAATAAACGGTTTTGTTTTTATGCTAGAGGAGGCAAACGAGCAGAGTCACCCATTAACTTGTACAGAGTTAGGAACCTGTGGCCCACAACGGTTACAAATTACAAGCGGGACTCTCTTTCTAGCGAATGGAGTTAGAAAGAGACTTCCGCTTGTAATTTGTAACTTGTAGCTTCGTTAAACGGGCCCCGAGCTTTTACCTCGTACTCGTCCTGCGGGCCTAGTATGTCTGCGTCTATATCGCGTGTCAAATGTGGATAAAGTATCCGTCACTTTCGTGCTTATGTAAATAATCAGTGTCAGAAGGTGACGGTTGCCTTATCCACACTTTGTCACGCGATAAACGCACCCCCAGGAAGGCTCTCTTACTGGTGGTTGCAGTAATGTACTATTGACTGCTTTAATCATCATAACACTATTATAATCAAAGGAGAATGCCCATTGGCCGTACTAGGAAATGCCTATTATGTACAAAACCCAATTATACATTAAAATACACTAAAAAATGGAATTTCGAAAACTCCATCAAAAATGATTTTAAAACTTGGGATTTTGCTAGTATTAAGATATTTTTTTTCAATGAAATAGGTTATGTTTACATAAACAACCTACAGATGTATCATGATGGCGAAATAATTCGCAACAGAAACGTCAATATGTCAAAACAGACCTATTTTGTTGGCTAAGACAAATTAATGACAATTGTCATGCATAAATAATAGTTTTTGCGTGAGTGACAGCAGAAAATCTTCATTATTTGTTTTGTTAATATAAAGTGGAAAATCGACGTAACGAATGATAAAACCGTGCAGGCAACGGATGTTCCAGTAATATACTAATTAATTAGTGTTTGTTTCTCCGGAGTTCAGCAGACTTCTATTTAATCTGTTATATTCAATAAAGACTTTTTTTTTTTAAATATTGGACATCTTTGTATTGGCATTATTTGGGCATCCTTTCAACCTTTCATTATTAATTACCTATATTGTAAATCTAAAATATCTCAGAGAACACGAAAACGTTTTATAAAATCGTACAAATGGAGTATAGCACTATATGGAAGCGAGGCATGGACCCTAATACAGAGGGATAGAGAGAGGCTGGAAGCGTTTGAGATGTGGTGCTGGAGAAGGACGGAAGGAATTAGCTGGACGGAAATGGTATCAAATCAAGAAGTATTGTCGAGGTTAAAGGAAAAAAGGAGGATATTGGAGATTATAGAGAACAGAAGAGGAGGCATGATTGGCCATTTATTGAGACACGACATGCTGATCAAAAACATTATAGAGACGAAGATTTAAGGAAGGAGAGACAGAGGAAGAACAAGAAGAAGCTACATGGACCAAATCAAAGAGAAGGTGCATGTCGTGTCGTATAAGGAGGTCAAGGAGCTGGCAGAGAGGAGAGAAGATTGGAAAATAGTCCACCGACAAGAGCGAAGCTCTTAAATTAAGAGAGAGAGAGAGATTGTAAATTGATGTCACCGGCATCAAAAGCTCGACCACTGATTATATCAAACACCTGATATACATTCTACCGCGAATCACGTACCCAAGAAATTGTTACAGCATAACATTTACTAGTAGGTATTACATTGCTCGATAGTCAATATCCACCGTACACATAATATTCTAGTTCGTGTTGCCAGCACGAGTGTACTGAGCCCTGCGATAGCATCTCTTGAACTATCTAACCTTACTTTAACGGAGAAGGACTGCCGTCACACCGAAGTGTAACTTCATATTCATAGATTTCATTGTTTTTTTTATTATATTTATAAGCTTGTAGTATTGTTAAGCGATGGGCTTGCAACCTGTAACTAATAGACACTAGTCTACATCTTAGCCTGTTTATGCAAATTGTGGTTACAGAATTATTAACAATATTTTAGCGTTGTTGGTAATTCTGTAGCTCTGCCTACCGCCTGCTCTAGGAATGAAGGCGTGAGTTTATATGTATGTATGCATATATATTTATGTGTGTGTATATGTTTTATTGCATAAAAATTACATGGTATTTACAAACTATTTACATACAAATAGGTAAGTTAAGCATATGAAACGCTTTTGGGTACAGCAATAGTAAGTATGAAACACTAAGGTTTAGTTTTATAGAACGATCGTCAAAAAATTAGTGAGAAATGAGCATTTTTGTACCAAATGTTTTAAGCGTTTTTCAAATATCTTCATTGATTCTAATTAAACTTAATACATACAGCAAATCCAGAAGATTCTTTATAAATGACTAGCTGTTTCGGTCGACTCCGCATGTAGATTTCAATTATTGTTATTCCCTTGGGAACTTTTAAATTTTCGGGGATAAAAAGAAGTCTTTGTGCAAATCTAGACTATAATCGATCTCTGTGCCAAATTTCATCCAGATCCGTTCAGCTGTTTAGGCGTGATTGTGTAACAACAAAAAAAACGCATTTATTATATTAGTAAGATTAAATAAAAAACCCGGATATTATGATAACAATAGAAATAATGTATGTATGTTTAATAACACTAATGTCTAAACACTGAACCAAAATCAAAATATTTACAGAAACTGTTGACTAAACATAAATTAATATCTATCAATATTCCAAAATATAGCAGCAAGGCGACTGACAATAAATATTTTGAGAGAGACATAATGCATTGTTGTTGTATAGGCTTTGGTTTGAGCATAATGCCGTTTGTTTAATGATGAATTTGGACGTAAATTTGACACTCTACCCTCTCACTCCTTAATCTTTTCGAATCCTGATTCAACGAGTAGTAACTCTACTTGCGCCATTCGATGCATTCTAAAGACCAGCGGCGCTATTGCCTAACGAAATCGCAATCGCAATCGACTTCAAAGCGGAACAAGTGTTTTCATTTTGAAGCAGACTCGCCTTCGGACTGTCAAAATAAAAACGATGGCGATTGCGAGTGCGTTAGTCAATAAGGCCATTTGATTTGACAGCTGTCAATTGAATACAAAAAATGAATTTGAGGCACGTTAGAGGTTATTAACGATTACGACGTGTTTAGCCTGGGGTTATATTGGAATCCCTAATCGTCATTTGTCCTAATGTCTCGTTTGTTCGAATTTTCGTTTATCCTAATGCCATTTGTAGCAATTTTTTATAGTGTTGTTATAATACAACCCTGACCTAACGTAACCGCAGGTATTTTTGGAAAACTTAAAAAGTTGTCTGACTCAGGTGAAAGCCAGTTTAAGACAAACAATAATTCGGACAAACGATGAGTTGACAAACGTTATTAGGGACTCCGAGAGACACCTGTTTAGCATACTTGTTAAACCTGCCTACGAAGCTAGCGGTATCGAGTTCGATTCCCGGTATGGGAAAATATTTGTGTTTTGCACGAGCATTAAAATTTATTTCTAAATCTTGGATGTTTTCTACGTTTAAGTACTTATTATTTTTCTCTATAATAAATAAGTTTGTAAAGTCATAAGACCCATAGTACAAGCCTTGACCTTCATTTGGGACTAGGTCAATTTGTGTGAGATTGTCTCGTGATATTTATTTATTTTGTACCGCATTGACAATTTGACAGCTGTCAAATTCGGTGCAATTTTTTTTAAACTCCCCAATGACGTCATTCCGACCGACACACTCCAAAGCGGGCGTAGCAAACACTGTTTTTTTTTCTCAGTGAACATTAATCAATCAATCAGTAGACAAGTATGCTCTTGAGACAAACCTAACCCGAATTTTTATCAAAACACCTTTAAAAAAAAACTTGTGCTCAATTACACGCCAGTGTAATCTCCGTCCACTTCATACCAATAAAACGGTTCCGATTCTCTAATGCCTTCTAATTGTTTAGGCCGATCGATCTCAGATGCCGCGATAACGTAGACAGCCGGTCGTAATGATTTTTTATCTAATGCACCATTACTATAATTATTAAGGCTTCGAGATAAGAGGAGCAGTGAACTTGGGCATTGGAACATTTGGCTATTTCTGGTTCTTGATGGCGGCTTTCATGTTGCAGTGTGTAATTAAATTGGATGGATGCAAGGAATCAATCATCGGCTATTAATATAGAATATTATAGAATAGAATATCATCATCATCATCATGTCAGCCGAAAGACGTCCACTGCTGGACATAGGCCTCCCCCAAGGCTCTCCACTCAGACCGGTCTTGTGCTTTTCGCATCCACCATTTATATAGAACACCTAAAATAATAACAAAATAGTAGTATACGACAGTAGCAATATAATAATGTAAGTTATTTGTACTCACAATTTTTGGACCATTATGCTATCTAATTTTAAATAATAATTTCAATTAATAAATATTAGTACTAGCATTATACCGGGAATGAACTTCTTAACTGGTGATACTTTTCTAAGAAAGTTCTCCTCCTAATAATTAATTATTTTTTACCCGACTGCGGCGAACCGCAAAAGGAGGGTTAGTATATGAAAAAACAACATTGTTTAATGCTTTCAAATGTTTTAAAGAATGTACTCACGTTTTTTTAGATGCGTTTCATTTTTCAAAAATGTTCTGCAACATGCATCATGGCTAATTAGAATTTCTTAATACAGATAAAACTCTACACCATAGTTTGTCATGTCAAATGTAGATACTTCGTTTATAATTTACCATTTATTTTTATATTTATTTAGGCGTTGAAACAAAATACTCAAGTCAATTTTGATAATAAACGGTGCCAATCATTAATACGTTTCTAATTTAAATACACTATTTTGTTAACTAGCTTTATCAACCCTCCCTAGCTACCAATAAAGATGTTCATATATTAAGTTTTACAACAGGTATCCCTTCTCTTAGAAAAGCAAAATAGTAATCCAATATAACCGCTATAGAATTTAAGGTCAATTAAGTATTCTAATTACTAGCAATCAACTTAGACACGGCAGGCTAAAAGTCGATAAAATTTTACGCGCTTCATTTGTTACCGACTACTAGAAGCCGTATATTAACAACAGTTACAAGAATTTAACCTAACTTTAAAATGAAACAAAATTTTATTGAGTCTCGTTAATAGAAATAGTTCCGTGGAATTTCAATTGGCACGATCTATTTTTGAAATAGCTGCCGGCGTTTTTCTACGTAAATTACCAAATGGACCTATGTTAACCAACTTGCGTCTGAACAATACATAATGAAATTATTTTAGTGAGTGGAAAATCATTTGCAAGCAGTATCCAGTTTCGATATGCCCATATTCTTCAATTCCGTAATAACACTGTCGACGTTATGACAGTTTACATTGTTACCTAAAAAAGCCGTTATAACGTTAGCAATATTATAACGATATAAAACAAGATGAGGTAATACTATGAACAGAGGCCCACAGTTCTTGGTAACATTCAAAAAATGCGAAGAGACACAACTAATATTAGTTACCTTTTATCTTAAGTTATGAAAACAATTTCATTTCATTCCATGTCTAGAGAGTTACTGTTTTAATATAAGTTGCTAGCTTTGTGTAGTTAATTCCTAAAAGTGTAACATACATTGGTGAAAACTTTGATGGCTTATGAATAACTCGCCTCTTTTGTAATATTAATGTATAATGTAAGCTCTTTGTTTTCCTTAATAAAAAAAAACCGATAGATCAAGCCAACTAGAAAGTACCAGGGGCCGTATTCACGTTTTTATTTCTATCACTCAAAATGTATGGGATGTCAGTTGACCACGTGGTTTATCACTACGCACGGAATGTCATCCCATACATTGTGATTGATAGAAAAGAAAAACGTTAGTACTATTTGCATCTTGTCAATAGGGCCTCAGAGGGCCCTGCCAAGATGCATGGCGCTAACTAACGTTTAACGTTTCTCTTCGTTTTGTTTTTAATCCAATCGCGTCACTGCTAGATGACGTGATATGAAAAGCACGTGATCTACCGAAGCGAATAGAAACGCTAGTTAGCGTAGTGCATCTTGGCAGGGCCCTCAGGTCAATTTGCGTAAGGTTGTCCCAGGATACATTTATTTATTTATTTTAAAGAGACCCAATCAAGCTTGGCTTCAGGGCTGCGTACGCGCATGTAATTTATCTCCCAACGAGCATCCCTGGCTGCGCCCACGCACCGAAAGTGTCTAATTAACGCCTTTCTCACAACTACCGATATTTATGGCTATGCGTTTGTTAATTAAGAAAATTAAATACAAAGATCGAAGACTTGAATAGTTTGTTTCGAGGATGATTAAAAAATACTTGCAACGTATGTTTTTTCTGTCAATTTGGAAAATGAGAGTGCTTTTTGGAATGAAATTGGCAACGTAATCCAATTTTTACCAAAAAACTATACTTATGTTTTTGTGACACTCGAGAAAATGGTAGCTCCAACTGTCACTCCGTCAGATATGTTTTTTCTTATCGAACTTTCATATACTTTTCGGTTTGATAGAAAGACGCTTGACTATGAAGCAAATTATACAATTTAAAAATGCTTTTAGACATGCATTCAATGATATAATATAGTAAAAAGAGGTAGATGTTATACGCACTTCGATAGTGGCACCCTAAAACCAAGACAATTGGTACACCTTTACTGAGTCTTGCGCCGTCAACGGAACCGTGAACTAGTCTGCAGAGCAACATACACTCGTTTTGTTTCGCTCCCGGAAATTATCATACCATCCTGTTTTCACTTGTCATTTATGAATTATTGTTTAATTGCAATATTTACTGATTATGTGTGCGTAAACCGGGCCATTTTTACACGCGGAATACCGTATAGGTAACATATCTACCTCTTTTTATATTATATCATTGCATGCATTAATGAAAATTCTTTTTAACCGACTTAAAAAAAAGGAGGAGGTTCTCAATTCGTCGGGTTTTCTTTTTTATGTATGTTCCCCGATTACTCGAAGACCACTGGACCGATTTGAAAAATTTTTTCGTTGTTCGAATGGTTATACTTTCTAGTTGGTCCCATTGTCACCACGTCAGGATTTGATGATGGAATCATGGAGAAATCAAGAGAACTCCTCAAATGTTATAGGCACACCTATAGCGATTTTGGTATTTTTCACTGTAACTCATGCATTTGCTTTTGAAAAGTACTATATGGTGAAGTGGAACTGATGATGAAGACCACAGATGGCCACCGGAACTCCTTAACGGTACCTATTTGAAAGGTGGCGATAAGATATTTCGATAAAGGTAGTTGAGCGACTATGACGAAGCACATTTAGGTTTAAATATGACTATGACATTCCCGCGGCGTTGTCTGCGGCGAGCTTGAAATGTTCTATAGTTTCTCATTAATATTTAGAAGTGGAGCTACGTAACAGCATAAATAGGATCACTAAAAAGTATAAAATAAAATAAATTTAAAAAAAAACAAAAACCCGCCTTCGAAAAGCAAAAAATAACTTCTTTAAAATGGAAGGTAGGTCCAACAATATTTTGACCAAAAGCAGACTTCAGTTGGACTGACCTATTTACCTACCATTTTAAAGAAGTTATTTTTTGCTTTTTGAAGGCGGGTTTTTGTTTTTTTATTGGTCGTATGCTTGATCACAATTCATGTCTAAATCTACATGTGCGATTTCTTTAACAACTGAGTTAAAGCTTCTATCTGACGTTTCGTGACTCACTTAACATCTGATGTTTATTTGTTTTATATGGAACAATCCACAGATGTCTGGCGTCATCATCGATAAAGCTATTATTATTATTTGCATGCTTTTACCAATAACGGGAAACTATGGGAGCCCCGGGCTTTTTTGGAAGGCGTACAACAGTCGTAGACAAGTTTAATTTAGTAGTGTTAGGACACCAACTGGCGATTGTCCTTGAGTTCAAACTAAAGAATCATGATAGCAAAAATTCGTCTAACTACTGCTACAAAATTATCGGTTTCTTCCTTAAGACCCTTCGACACTCTCCGATTTCCATTTTCTCCTGCTATTTTGATCTTCTTTTTGTAGCTATTAGAAAAGCAGCCAATTTTCGACTTACTTAATGTGAAACAATCACCACCTTTCTTTCTCCCTCGACATAATCCAAGACTAGTTCTCTCTGTTTCTCCAAAAATATACCAGGCTTACATAACTCACAAGCATTCATTCACGTGTTAAATGTGTGTTGTAAGTCCATTGTTTCAAGTAGACGCAAAATGGCCATTGAATGGTAAACGGGCCGCTTCTGGGTCGCTTGAGTAATACCTAAAGATTTAATTAACACTTTAAGTATCTACTTAGTTGTTTGATAGTACTACGTTTTTTATTGCGAACAAGGGTACGCAAGGTCAAGTGAAGTAATAAGGTAAAGCTGAAAACTTGTAAACTCAAATATTATGAGATGAACGTAAATTGAAATAAATAAACGTAAATTGTTTATTTGTATTGCATTCAAGTATTTTTACATTCTAGGTCCAGACATAAATTAAGCTCTATGCTTATTCTATGGTCATTAGGCAACGAAAAAATATATCAAGGGACAGGAGAAAATCTCACAAATTGGGCTCTAGGCTTGTACTATGGGTAGGTAATTAAATAGAAATATTCAAAAGTGAGGAGGAAAATATATGCGTTGATCAAACATCTTCATTGATCTTCGTTGCGGAATAAAGCCAACCGCTTTGCCAAAAACACCTTCATAAGCATGACATTGTTTTTAACCATCAAAATCTCCACAATTAACCACTTTTACTCTAAACGACAGAAAAACTACTTAGTCCTTCTATGGACCTTCGACCGAGTGTAACTTAAAGATAAGAACCGCTCCAAATTAAAAATACCAACAAAAATACCAAATAAAACAATTTTAACAACCACTTTCACTGGAAAGATAACAACAAATGACTAAACTTAACAACGTTTAACCATTGTACTCGCATCAGATAAGCCTCGTACAGTAATGGGCGTTTGAACCGCGGTTAGTTTAACTACGGTTTAACTGTGACCATGTATGTCACTTGGCTATGATATTATGCTATCAGGACATAATTGGTACCGTGGGTGCAATTGTCGTGTTGAAAAAATGCATGTCTTCGTGACTTTACTTGTGTTTATTTTTATGACGATTTCATACACAATACCATTCTAGTTTTTGCCGGTGACTCCATCTGTGACGATGTCGCTTAACCATTTTTCTTCTAGTACAATCAAATGTTTGGTGACATTCAAGGCCAATTATCCTGCGGGCATAGTTTGGTTGCGTTTATGGCGTGACAATATTTGGATAAAGCATCCGTCACTTTCGTCCATACGTGTCAGAAAGTGACGAATGTTTTATTCACATTTTATCACACGGTAAACGGAGTCATATTAGGCCGACAACAACAGACAAGATGCTTAACGAGATCGTTATCGTTATCGAAAACGTATAGGATTGACGTAAACTGTCGAGCGCTTATGTCAATTCCATACATTTTGTCAGTTTTCTAAAATTGTTTACGATAGCATTATGCATGTCTAGGGCCAGGACTCTTCGTGTGCTAAATTTCATCCAAATCCTTTGAACCACTTAAGTGTGATTTAAACATAAACAGCTAAGTATCCGTAAATGACTTTACAAATTTATAAAAAAAAAACACTAACTTTGTCCGCGTAGATTTGGATTATCGTTATTCCCTCGGGATTATTTTAGTTTTCGTGATGAAACCCATGTCTATGTGTTAATTAAGGGTACAAGCTATCTCCATTTCAAATTTCGTTCAGGTCCGTTTAGCCGTTGCGGCGTGAAGGATTAACAAACAAACACACAAACTTTCGCATTTATAGTATTATTATTTATTAGGATAGTAGGATACTTTAGTGTTGCATTACTTAGTGAATTGTGTCACTGTTGTGTGTGTCAAGTTTAAAAAAAAAATGTTTAGTGAAACCTGACAAGGAAATAAAGGTTATTTTAATATTAACTACGCTGCTTAAGTTATCTGAGTGTTTTGCTATTATAAATTACAAGACAAGTGGAGTAATTTCTTTTACACGATCTGCTAATTTCACTTATTAGCAAAAACTGTTCCTAAAATTATCACTCGTTCTACTCATTAATGTACCATGTACAGTCGCCATCAGATATATTGTAGCGGGCGAGGTACTCAAATATTTCGGAGCAGCATTACTTTTCAATAAATTCGTTACACTAGTTATGGTCAATAACACCAGAACATGCAGTTTGTCATAAATATAAGAGCAGCGACCTTTCAATAAATTCGGAACATAAAACGAGGTAAAAATATCAGAAAGCACAGAACGTCAAAGGTATCTACGCACTCAGGGTGATCATAAAGATCGGAACATTTATGGAAAATATACCTTAAGTCTGTATCACACAGTTTAAATTCGTTACTATAATTATTATGCATGTCGAATCTACTCGTGACGTGTACACATCACGAGTAGATTCGAATTCCAAACAAAACATAAATACGTCATGCCAAAGATCGACATGCATAATAATTATAGTAACGAATTTAAACTGTGTGATACAGACTTAAGGTATATTTTCCATAAATGTTCCGATCTTTATGATCACCCTGAGTGCGTAGATACCTTTGACGTTCTGTGCTTTCTGATATTTTTACCTCTTTATATGTTCCGAAGTTATTGAAAGGTCGCTGCTCTTATATTTATGACAAACTGCATGTTCTGGTGTTAGTGACCATAACTAGTGCGACGAATTTATTGAAAAGTAATGCTGCTCCGAAATATTTGAGTACCTCGCCCGCTACAATATATCTGATGGCGACTGTACAGTGAGTAACTTTTAAACTAAAAGTGTTGCAATATCACCTTTAACATTAAAGATACAAGAGCTACGTTGTTAAGGTATTCGATAATGACTAGTGGCACACTGTAGAGTACAGTTGTCTACGGAAATACTCTAATTGTAGTAACCGTAAGAGAATTGGTGATTCAAAATATTTAGTTTGTTCACATTTTAAACTGGGTCGTGCTAACTGATGCGTGGGTATGGAAACTTTGAATTGGTCTAAAGTGATATTGCTAGTTTATGACAAATTTTCAGTAACCTCATTTACGCCATTTTTTTCTTCGTATCTGCGCACAATTAATGTAAGAAGACTAAATATACTCGTGGGTGGATTTTTGACGGCATGGTATTTATTTCGTCATTTCCGTGGCATTTTTTTTTTTGTATATTTTTATTATAATTATCATTTGATAGGTTACATATTCAAATAAGAATGTTAAATATATATGCGGCACCGATTGAATGACAATACTTTATTAGCAATTAAAATTTGAAAATAAATACACCACCGAAATGACGGCTGCTTAGAAAATCAATGTAAAATTATATACTACGACCTTAATATATTGTTATTATTAGATATGTCATTCAAAAACCCACAAAACTTTTGTTTTTATTTATTTATTTATAGTTTCGTAATGATTTTCGAAACAGGGCTATGTCAAGCATTAGACGTGTTTTGGATATCATGGTGACCATGATAACTTTTTTTAACAGTGTTAACATTTTTAACAGCGGTTATAATCAGAGATCGGAATAGGTAGAGCTAATTTGCCTAAACTTGACGCATATTCATTCATGCGTGAGAGAGATGGGAATACATTATTGAATGAACATTCATCAAGTTTAGGCAAATTAGCTCTACCTATTCCGATCTCTGGTTATAATGCATTTTAGTGCATTTTGTACATATTATAACATCAATCATCATTTCGGTAAAAAGAAATGCCACCAAAATGATGCCACCGAGATGACGACAATTAAGTATTTTTAATTATAACTACTAAACCAATTGCGCAATAAATATACGCCCGATTTGCGTAAATTATATCAAAGAATCCTATTAAATATTAAAAGATGAACTGAAATAAGACATTGAACATTCTTATATAATAATCCACGGAAATGACGTTTGAGAGAACCAAATACGTCGCGTGAAAGACTTACCTCGATAGAGTCGCAATGCTCATCAACAGCTCGTCTACTCCACTGAATGACCGAAGCAGATCTAATGGTCGGCTCAATAGGACCGCAAAGATGGCGGTAGGTACGTCGACTAATTAGATAACAGCAGGTGTTCGAACGTTATGAAATAGTTGCTAATCGTGGGACAAAGACAAAATGGTCAAAATAATTTTCAATAAAAAAAAAAATAGCAATGAGTAATGTTTTCTTTAAACGCGTTGTTTATTCTTCTTTCTAATGATGTATATAACTTATTAATAAGCTGACTAGAAGTAAAGTTATAATAATTTGTTTGGAGGAAACCGCGAGTGGGACAGGCCTCACAGACTTACTGCTCCTAGTAATCAGAAATTTCGTAAAAAAAAAACCAGCTATGGTATAAAGCAGCAGTGTTTATAATGCTATACCTCGTTGTATTTTATCCTGTTTAATGTATAAAAAATATGTTTCTCGTAGATTGTTCACTGGTTGTCTTTTTAAAGCCTTGGGACATCTAAAAAACTGCTCTAAAAATTCACCCTCGTCTAGTATGTAGGCCGTTTCTAAAGTAGTTTATTTTTCTGTGAAAACATTATGATTTAACGTTACATCAGTATTTAGTTCCGGGTTTAAAATTCTAAATAATTCAAGTCTTAGCTACATTTCTTCTGTCTTAATTTTGTACTTTGTAATCGATAGATCATCAGAGAATTCCCAAGTCATTAAACTCCTAACCAATAAAGACGTAACTTAAAAAAAAACAAATTGATCATCGTAACAAAAGATTTCCCTGCCAAGGATAACGGTATCAACAGACAACATAGAAATATTAATAACTCATTGTACAAACTTAACGATGCAGCTGACAAAATAGATGAAGAAAACGTAGAAACCATAGTACTTTGTGTTAAAGATGATTATGGGTAGTTTGGTGAAGAAATTGAAGGTGTAGATAGCGATGACGATAATGAAAGGAATGGAATCTTTGGTACCATTACTCCTGTTTAGACACCACACACGCTCGATGAGGAATAAATGGATGCACCTATTTCTGTACGATCCCTCACTTTGATTAATTGTCCGTATTGTATTATCTGAGGTAATGCATGTAGTGTTTTGAAGGGAAAGCTTTGTTACTATAGGTTGAGTGGGTAAAATGAGATTGCGTGAATTAATGTTTCGGCTTGCGTTTGCATACAAGAATGTTGTAATGTTTTGATGACGTGGTTAGTCAAGTTGGAAGCTAGCGGTTCAGAATTTAATTCTTAGTAAGAGCAAATATTTGTGTGATGAGCGCCTGTATCTTGTTCCTGAGTCGATGTTTTCTGTGTATTTAAGAAGGGCAATCTCGAACAATATGACCTATAATAGTATAGAAATATAATATTGAAAGGCAAACGAGATCACAGCTCACCTGATGGTAAGTAAGATCTGAGACCCATAGACATTTACATTCTCAAGACTATAATCAAAAGACTGCAAATGCGTTGTCAACCCCGAGGAGTAAGCTGGAATGCTTTTAGGATGCTAGTAATTAATATATGTAATAATTTAAAACACCTCGTAAGAGCCCGCGTACAAAAAAATGAAAATAATACGGCCATTGCAATAAATATCTATTGCAAAGCAAATAAAGTAGAATTTCCCTTGTTTTTATGACTGACAATTAAAATAGAAAATTGACTTTCATTTTCCTTTGGCAAATTGCGTTGTATGGTGGGTCTTATGAGGATGGTTGCCCCATTATAGACAACTTTAATCTCGTAAGGCCCAGTGTGCAATAGGATTTAATTTATTTTGAACTGTGTTGCATTAAGAATAAGGTTTATTTTCCTATGTTAATAAACTAAAAATGGCATTATCGAACAAACGTAATTGAACTTTATTGCCTTGATGGTAGATTCAAAGTCCCACTGACAAAAAACTGCCTGGATGTAGACTGGTGGGCTTTACGAGGTAAAATGCCTAAATCTTATAAAATAACAAGTTAAATTTACAACAATGGCTAAGAAACTTAATTAAGCAGTTTCTTAGAAAAACACATAAGTTAAAGTTAAAGCAGTTATAACATCAATATTGGAGCACCACAAACTTAATAAGATTAAGTACTTAGCCATTTTAATCTGCCGCTTAGACGGATAAGTACCCGAGTTAATGATTAAATGCTTACATTGGTTAACTTAATTACCATATTATTATTAACGGTGAAAAGCGTAGGTATAAGTATACGGGGAAATCTTTTTTAATCATAAAAAGGTATTTTATTTATTTCTTCAATACTCAATTTTTAAGGCACTTAAATAAATGATAACAAAATTATTTTGTTTAAAGCACTCGGTTGTTTTATGCGATAAACGCTACATTAAATGCGATGCGTTTGATGCACATCATTTTTAGGGTTCCGTAGTCAAACTACGAACCCTTATAGTTTTAGTTTCGCCATGTCCGTCCGTCCGTCCGTCCACAGCCTAGCTCAGAGACTTAGTACTAGAAAAAAGCTGTAATTTGGCATGAATATACATATTAGTCACGCCAACAAAGTTGTAAAATAAAATCTTGATAAATAAATAAAAAATTGTGTACCTCCTCTTTACTTAACGTGGGGATGCTTTTTTATATTTGCCCCATAGTGCTGGGGTCTCGTTGGATAGCTCTTTCAAAAATATTGCGGGTTTGTCTCGATTAAGGGATCATGAAATATTAAGCTTTAAAGCGTTAATTTTTGTTAGAGTCAAGTGTCCCCCCTACAGCAAATACTAAAAATCTGAAAAATATCTTAAATGAAAGCACATATAACGAATTTTAAAGGAAAACTATGACGACTAAGTGAACTTGATTGGTAACCGACATACAGTTGACTAAAGTGTTTATACCTAATAAAATGACCTAACACAGCACCAAATAACTTTAAATAGAGAATACCTTCATACTTGTGGTTTTTTGAGATTGTTTTTGTGTATTAACAGCTTCGGAACCCTACACTGAGCATGGTCAGACATGCTTTTGCCCGGTTTTACATCAGATATTACTGCGGTAACCGCTACGTTCACCGCGTTAAACAATGTTTGGCAATTAAAATGATGTGCGTCAAATCGCGTTAAACGTATAAACGTAGCGTTATCGCTTAAAGCAACCGAGGGCTTAGCTGTTGGGTATTTTAAATTTTGACGTACCTATAAAAGTGTTCGACTGCCATTGGCTAATGAACTACGTAACGTGGTTTAGTTTATTTAAAAGTTACCTAAGCAGACACAGTATAAATGAGTCTATTAAAAGTTGAGTAAAAATTATTTATGTTTTTGATGTAGAGCTTCTCAATGGCCTAGTAGCTCGTAATCGTAAGCTCCCGAGTTCCAACCCCAGCGGTCACCATTAACCAATGAGTTTTTCCAACTTAAGTACAATACCCGATGCTCTTACGGTGAACATCAGGTACTCATTTAAATATTTTAGTTACAACTTTTACTATTTTATCAGTAGAAAATCTCACAAAAATTGACCTAGTCCAAAACTAAGCTCTAGGCTTGTACAGTCACCATCAATAATACATGATCGAACATTAGACACAAAAATATTTGACACGTCCTTATAACTGGAGGCATAAGAGCGCGTCTGATATTTTTAAGCGCAGTGTTGGTTAATATATTATTGCTGGTGACTGTACCATGGGTACTAGACAACGATAGACATAATTATATTATAGAAATACGCACTTAAATAGATAGAAAATATCCAAGATTCATGAGCAAATACTCGAGCTCTTCACCTATACTCGGAATCGAACCCAGGACCGCTAGCTTCGTAGGCAGGTTCACTACCAACTAGGCTAAAAGCTTTGTCATTTTTTTTAATGTTTAATAAAAAACTAACGCGTATACCATGAGAAGCTACAGCTGTTAATATTATCTAAAATTTAAAATTGCCTTGAATGCTTAGCTTTTAAATAGATAACGAATACTAAAAATAAGATGTACTTTAACGATAAAACTGCTATGATTATCATAATTAATTGCTCTCCACTTGTTATGGGCATTAATTATAATTAATTATAAACCGAAAATATCCGAGCGGACTAACTGATGGGCGGAGTTGGTTAGTAATACGGCTAACTGACTATTTTAATTAAAATTATTTTAAAATGTTAAAGTTTAGATGTTAACTGACAAAATTCGGTTTTAGTACTGATGTTTACAAAGTATATTTAATATTGTGTAATGTGTATTCGTTTTGTTTCTTAATTAAATAAGTAATCGACGGATACATACTTATACATTTTTAATTAATTGCTTGTGATGTAGAGACTTTGTGGTGTTGTTCTCCTAGACATTATTTTGAATTTAAAGTTAATAAAAAAAAAAATTATACTTCGGTAGACCTTACATTTGTTATGATGTTATTTTGTACCAGTTATGAAAAAAAATGTTTATTACGTTATTACGTAGTGATGTAACTTACTTTTAAGAATTATTGTAAAAAATTACCTTCCGCTATAGTAGTTTTGTGCAGAGTTTTTCCTGGCAACGATCGCCTTGTCCGAAATGCTAGTAGATTAACTCCATTATTTTTACTGCCGTGTACCTAAACGTCTATATTAAACTTCTAAAAATAATACTAAACGAGATATTATTTTAGTCATAACCTAGTTAACAAGTGATTCAACATTACCAACTACAGTCTAATTAGATTGATCACTTTGATTCTACGTAATCAAACTCGCATAATTACGATAGCCTGCCAATCACGCTTGAAATAATAATAACAGTTGAATCGCTTTTGTCTTACATTTATCACAAACTAATATAACATTTAAAGCACTACAGTACTAGGCAGATAAGAACTCAATCCTGATATATTGCACAACCATGAAGTTTACAAATGTTGATAATATTGACAGTAGTAAAACAATGCTAATCTTATTCATTGCGTGTGAAGGAATTTGTCATCATTACCAATATTCAAAAACGTGTCAGGATAGACCTTCTGACCTGCCTAAGTAGTACTATAGAAGCCATTAAAAAATATGATGTTCAGCTCGCTTTTGTAAGAGGCTTCTTAAGTCAATCATGTTGCTCCACTACCTCAGAAAAAACAAAAAACAACGACGATCTTAATTTATACCCAACACTCGTGCTCCTCTCCTTAAATAATCCAAAACCGGTACAACAACACTAACCTTTTTGGAGTGGGTGCAAAAAATAGCCCCGACTTCGAACCTCGGACTTAATTAGAAAAGTGCGCTTGTCAGACGCGACCTATGTACCTCGAGACCCATTGAAACCGCCGAGTAAAAATAGACGCGGTCGACGTGGGTCCGTGTTACACCGGAGCGAATAAAGAACAACATTAAATGCTACGTTAAGTAATACTCGTACAAGTATATATTGGTATGCAATGCAAGAGATAAAAAGACAAACGTTAATGAAGTTCCAAATATAGGATATTTATTTAATGATTGTGTTATAATTCTAAGTGATGGTAACTAATTTGCAGATGTTAAAGAAGAAAAAGTTATAATGACTAGTATTAAGCGACACACAGATGATGATATTCGTACTTTAACAAACGATCGAATCAAGATTGTTCAAAAAGCAGTTATAGAAAGAGAGGTACCTAGACTAATGTATGAAAAAGTTAAACGAGCACATACACCTGTTTTATATTATCCATACAAATGCCTGTAATGTGAGACATCCGTGGCCAATACTAACGATTAAACTGAAATACCTCTACCATCATCATCTGTCACACCTAAAAAATTAGCAGAAGACTGTCCAGAACCAAAGCACCATGACAAGCATATATTCAGCGCCGCAGACACTAAAGTGTAACTAATTACATAAATTTTAAGGCAAGGCGGCAGTGAACATGGTTAGGTAGTTGTTGCACTCTGGTGTGATGCTACACAGATTGAAGTGGCCCCTCTGACCGCCTCAGACTCAAAGCGCCGCCGGCCGCGATCACATCGCGTGTGACTTACGACTAATGCCGTATAATTGCCGATAATATCGGTAACGGGAAGGTGCAGAGAATTCGGCAGGCTCAGATAGTTTTATTTGAAGATCTTTATCTGGTTAATGTGAACATAGTTATTGCAAATGAAACACGAAATTTTAACAAGAATTTTCCTTATTTTAGTATTTTCAGTACAATTGAAGTTTGAAAGTAGCGCCAGTGATAGAAAAAATGGAAGGTAATAAGGTTGTCATGGTATGGCCAATTGGCCATGTCATGAGGAGGGATGAAAGTCATGTTATGAGAAGAGTTTTGAGTATGAATGTGGAGGGTTATAAAACAAGAGGAAGACCTAAAAAGAGATGTGTTTGAAGAGTGATATGAGAAAGAAGGGAGTGAACGCTGAGATGACCGCTAACAGGGATGTGTGAAAGGAAAAGTCATGCTGCGCCGTCCCCAAATGATTGGGGATAAGGGCAAGGAGATGATGATGATTGTGAGTACACGTCGGTGCGCCATTTTAATTGACGTGGTACGGTTGCGTCAATGTAAGGGCAATAAAGTAGTGGGTCGAGCTAGACTTTGTGGATTGAAAACATTTTGGATCCGGATGCTTCCTGGCGGAGATCTATGTCCAGCAGTGGACGTCTTTCAGCTAATATGTTGATTATCATTATCCTACACAATTTGTATGGATGACTATGGTATCAATGATAAAGAGATGAACCAGTCCCACTGTAAAAAAAATTGTTGGATTTGCCTTGATGATGATGATGATGATGATGAGATCCATTTATCCCTCAGCAGGAACATAGGGCTTGTACATGGGAATTCCATTTCACTCGATTCTGAGTAACTGCTTCCAATTCATTCCAACTCTGTCCAACTGTTTGAACCCTAATTAATATTAAATCTAATACTTAAACATTGCAGTAGATACAAATGTCTGAACAATAATAAAACATGATTACAAGAACTCATTGTCGGATGTTATAGATGTTATATTATAGTTAATTACAAGATGTTCGTCAAAGAATAACACCATAAAACAACTTGTTTTACCTTTTTAAAGCCTGCGCACTACCGTCCCAATGATAAAATATTTTTTCATCAAAAATGGCAACAGTTGCATAAATCTTCTTACTATTTTCACAAACTTCTTTAGCATAATTCATTTGTTCCTTTTATTGTTTTAAACTTTACAATCGGAAAACGGATTCCCATTTTACCATCGGAAGACGAAACAATGGGTGCCGGGACGCGCTTAAAAAGTGCAACTTTAGTGTTGTCAAAAACAAGTCTAAGCAGGGGTGCAGTTAGAACGCAGGGTGCCGCCCGGTCTACTTCTGTAAAGAAAAGAGAGAATGCTGGTAGTTGGCTGGCTGTGAGTGGTGAGAGGCAGCGAGTTGATAACGCTTTGACAAATTTGCATAAAACTTAAGTAATGAATAATATCATAAATATCAGGGAACAGACATTTCTATAATAAATTACCTGACGAAGTTTTAAAGTTACCCTTTCCAGCACTTAAAAATTACTTGAAAAGGTCGTTAATGTCTAAAGCGTATTATAGGATCGAGGACTATCTAACAGACAAAAATGCATGGCCTAAACCCGAAACTTAGTCAATAATATTTTATTCAAATGCAAAATCTTTATCTTGTCTAGGGGACACCGTTGATGTAGGAAAACATATCGAAACTTTTATGTGGTCGTCTCGCACCATCTTATATACACATAAGTATGTGTTTTTTTTTTCTCTCTATCTCTCCCGTAAGATTCTTAATTGGCATGTTTTCCTGCTGAACTACGCATGTAATTTGATACTATATTTAATTTAATATTTATAGCTTTATATAATGCTAGACTAAGTAGTACCATTGTAATAAGAAATATGTTTCAAAAATGACTGACTGCTGAGTTTCTTGCGGCGTTTCTTCTCGGCAGTGGTCTTCTCTTGGGAAGCGCTGGTAGATTCTTGACGTGTAAAAGTGCTCGTGCGGCCTACTTACTGCATAAATTTCTTTTATCTTTTATCTTTTTTTATCAGTTACTTATTCATACTAATAATGTTAATGCGAAAGTGAGTTTGCTTGTTTGTAACGCTGTCACAGCTAAGCTGCTGGAGAGATATAAAGGAAGTTTAGTATGAAGATAGCTTAAACCCCGCAAAAGGACATAAGATACTTTTAACTTTGGAAAATTTGATAGTTCTCGAGGGAATAGAAACAAACGTAAATAAGTTAACCTAATTTAGATAACCCATTTTTGTCCCACTGCTAGGCAAAGAAAGGCTTCTTTATTTGGTTGATTTGTTAATAAAGGTGTTAGATAAACTTCGTTAAGTTCTAAAATAAACGAGTAAAATAATATAATTACAAGTATTATTTTCTGTTATATACAAAAGTTACACCTTTTCGTTTCCTATGTCGTTTACGTGTAAACATGTGTTCTACGGCAATAAGATTTTTGACTCCTGAAGGACACGCACGCTTGATAAAGGCTTTCCTTCAGGTTGCATGAAGTCACCTAATCATTAGTACCTATTCAAAATCGCTCCACGCCCCGCGGCCGCTCATGCCACTACAACCCCACCCGGCGTTGCTCGCTCTTTGCAACTCGCAACTTAGACAAACTTGTTTCCGTACAAGAAATATACATTTTGCTGCGTTGAATATAAGTTTAAGTTTGGTGCGGCGTACGCTGATTTCTGTTTACTTTTCTACATAAATAGGGTACTGGGATGTTGACGTAACATTACGTTTGAATGTTTGTATTTGGGAATTGGTCTCTTGATGGTATTGTTGAGTTATTTATAATTTACTGGTTTTCTAATTGGTAATACAAAATCAATGTTTTATACACATTTTGAAATTAATCCCCTCTCCTAAGTCTCATGCTGCCCATTTAGTCTAAAGTATATTTCTTTTAATTTTTAATTTATCCCAATTTTTTGGCTTGATGCGGTTACCCTGCCTGTTTAAATTAGGTTGATAACAACGAGTGACCGGTATGACAGTTGGTTATTTAATGTAGGGTAACCACACTTTAGGATTTTAATTATTATGTTTATTAGAAAAAAAACGATAATTAAAGAATACTAATTTAAACAACTGAGTTAGTCTATTCGTCATTAACTGAGCCACCATCAAGTGTTTTGTATTACCAATTTGAAATCAACCCGTATAATGCTTAAACTTTGGCCTTTTGACTTTTTGTGAAATAAATTTGAGATAGTTGAACTTTTTTAACGCCAATGACACCTAAAATCATCATAAACGGCCTACAACGAAGCTAGTTAGTGTAGTTTTCAGAGGCACATTTTAACGCATTCACTGCCTGTACTGTTTTTTGAACTTTCGCCAGGTGCCAATCTTTTGTTTTATACGGAGCTTGCCTACTGTAAGAACGCACATATGCGTTAAGGGCACTGGGTGGAAGTCACGGTGACGCATATATGCGTCGGTGGCAGTAAATGCGTTAAAAAATAATTTTGGTTTCAGTTCCATCCTAGCCTTAGGTTTTGCAACGCGTTTGTAGTCTTGAGATCTGTTTGCTTTCTCCAAGTTAAAAAAAGTGAGTGTCCTCATTGCAAATAAACAGGACAATGAGTAAGGTTAAATTATTTTTTATCCAATGTAATATTTTCCCTTTTTTTTTAACCTAATAGGAGGAAAAACGACGGAGTAGTTTACGTTATGTCAGTGACTTGACCTAGCCTAGCAATGTGCTAGTTGCAGAATATTCCTAAAAGATCGGATATATTTTAGATTTACATACTGAAAAAAAAAACTAAATATCAGGGAACAATCAAGTATTGAGAATGTTCTCGTTCGATATAAGAAAATTGAATTTTTCTAAGAAGTTGCCGAAATTTTCTTATTAAATAATTAACAATTTGAGAAGTTGCTCTTCGGTAAAATGCTAACTAGCCTAATCAATGTAATAATCGTCAACAAAACAAAATCAAAAATATTTGAGCCAAACGGGAGGTCCCGACACAATACCCTATATTGTTCCTTACTTGAATTAAGCACAAAATAGGCAACAAACCATAGATTTATCTTAAAAAAAAACCTTTCAGCGATGCACAGTAATGATACCGCGAAGTAGGCCAAACTTCGAAGTTTGGTCGAAAGCAAGTTATGCGATAATTTTAATGACTTTTAGTTCGTAGTTGGGTAAATGGAGGTTTATAGGGAGTTAAGATTTGATATGGAATGAAAAATTAATGACTATAGTCGCGCCGTTCTAGGAGGCCCGATTTGACAGCTGTCAACGCAATATAAAATATAACCTCATACACATATTTTGTACTGACTTGACAGCTGTCAAATCGGGCCTCTTAGAGCGGCGCTACTATAGTGGACAGAACTTTCAAAGAATTATTTGTAGTTACTATTTTTCACAAATTGACCTAGTCTTTAACTCAGCTCTAGGCTTGAAATACTTATATCGGTACTTGACAACGATTAACAGACCCCTAAGGTCCCTTGTACTAAAAATAGAACATAACACAGCTAATAAAATAAAGATCTAATGCAAAGGAAGTAAAAGTGGAATTTCTTTTGTTTTTATGACTAATGATCAAATTAGACAATTGACTTTATTTCATGCGCAGTAGATTCATATTCCATTGACGAATTTCGTTGTGTGGTGGGCCTAGGGAGGATAATCTATAGAGAAATATATAGTTATAGGTACTAGCTTTCCGCGCCCGGCGCCGCCCGGGTGTAATGTTTTATATTTATATATTAGGCAAACCAACTAAATATGTTTACATTTTAAATAATACATACCATTTATAGAATTCCACAGTACACATCTAAATTATAGGTTAGCATAGCATTCACAATTTTAAAAGTAATTTAAATTTTTCATACAAACCTTATGAAATATACTTTACGACCTATTCTCATTCCCTACCAAATGTATATAAAAAAAAACATGAAAATCGGTCGCGCCGTTTCAGAGGAGTTCGACCACAAACACCGTGACACGAGATTTATATATATATCCCAAGTATAATTGCCCTTTACGGTAGTCGAACCCGGGACCGCAGGCTTTGTAGGTAATGTCAATACCAAAAAGGCTAGCCGCGTCGTCGTAAACATTTTTAATAACATTATTTTTTTTCTGTTTCAGGTACTTTTGAGTAAAAGAGAAAGCGAGTGAGCAACATACGTAAGAATGAAAGTGACTACTGACGGGTATACTGACAGACGGACTGTCTAGAGTCGTTTTACACTTGGTTTAACTGCTGAGTTGCCAGCTTTACTATAAAAAGTAAAAATACAATTTCATTTTTTAACTATGCAAGTAAACGTTAAACTTTAAGCAAGTTATAGGTAGTGAATACAGACGGACATGTGCACTATAATATTTCTGAAGTCATAATGCCAAAATATCGCAATGATATATCTTTGTTTTCAACTTAAGAGTGTATCTTTTGATACACCCGCATTTATTTACGACTGCAGAAAAAAAAAAGTGAACCTCGTACATTTGTTCCAGCTGCCACATGATCAATCTAGCGTATAACAATTGCAGATTATTCTACTCAACTTTTATTCCTTGGAAGCGCTTATTTTACACAAAATCAATGAAATTCAATAAATTTCAATGATGCAGTCACAACATTGACGTATCCTAAAATACATTCGCACCAACCGTTCGATTTTTACAACCAGCAATACAATCAACTCCGCGTCAGGCACACGTCGAAAACGTATAATAAAATCTGGCGACGAAATAAAATCTGTTGCATTCTTATTTTAAATTTTCTCGCGACGTTTGCATGTGACGTCTGCACTGCGCGCCGTACCGTGCGGCTATGACGTAAACGAGTCTGTGTTGCCACGCTAAAAAAATAATTTAATTTCGCCTGTTCTAATTCGGCGTCTTTGTGATCTTTTATTAAATTATGCGCGTTGCAATGTTGCGCCGCTTTAATTTGCTAAGATTGTCCTTTGAATGTTGCCAGTTATTAAATTTCTTGTGTATTATTTTCCCCAAACAAAGCCAATCGACAACGCTTGAATGCTAAAGGGAATTAATTTCTCTACGAGGTGAAAGAGAATATCATACACATGTGAAGTAATTTGCAGGAATACGCGAAGTCTTTAATAAAAGAATGCTTGTCGGCTAGAATAGAGAAATTCTTTGAAGTTACTATTCAATGTTCCTAGTCATGGATTAAAACGTGTCGTTGCTAGGAACTATTCCATTAAAATACTGATATAATTAAAAATACAATACCAGTATCGTAATAATATTCCAGTATAAAATATTTACAGTAAAAGTAACCGAGTAAGCACCTATGTTAGGTCAAAAAGGCAACAAGGTCTGCAAATGAACATTGAGAGAAAACTTTTTATTCCATTTCAGAGGTGGTCATACTCCTTTATGAGCAACATGATTCAAAAATTATAAAAACCTGATTAATATAAAAACAAATAAGCTTCTGCCTGCGACTTTGCCATCCCTCTAAAGGCATCCAGGGTATAAAATATCTCCATTAAAAAATTCATCCAATTTGTCCAGGCGCCGGAGAGTGAATCAGGAACAAATATATATACTCACACACACACTTTCGTATTTATAATAATATAAGTGTGACCAGGGGCCTGTTTTATAAAGCTACAAATTACAATTTACAGGTTACAAGCTTCCATTTGACACAACCTCGACCATTGACGACCGGCCATTTGAGCAGTGTTGCCAGTTTAGACCTGTAAAATTGTATCTTGTAGTTTTATAAAACGTGCCCCAGCTAAAACGTAGTTTTAAAAACGCGTCTCCATATTTTGATTTTGTCGTCAATATAATTAACCCGCCATTGTTGTTCCGACTTAAAAGGATTGTGAGTTTGTGAGGCTAAAATTTTACATACAAAATGTGATTTCAATTCTCTCCTCTTAAACCTAATCAGATTTTTACGATTTTTTAATATGTTGTAGATATCATGAAAAACTGTCTGTACGTTTTCCTTTCCACGAAAATATATCTTAGAATGACACAATTAAAAAAACAGAAACGTAACCTAGTTTTTCATAATAATTATACCATATTTTGAATCGTGGAAATCGGACTTGATTAAGGGGGTGACGAATTTCACCCCCTAAATAAAAATTTGTATTATTTCTACGCTATTTAAACGTCCCTTCACAATCCTCTTAAACCAACGAGGTGTTGCGTGTTGGTTCGTCTTAGCATCGCGACAGTCACAGGGTACTTAATAAAAGAAATGGCGGTCAGATCTACGTAGTTAATAATCACTACGACATAATAAATTGGGTTAGAAAAGTTAGTATTTATCTTGCTTTCTCAGTCTGCTTTAATACCCCTTGATAATCTAATTGAGAAATCAAGACGAAAACAAACTATCCGACCAAAACCGATGTCGTAAGTTTATGTACTACATTTATATTTTAAAATTATATAACAATTTTATTAAGTTATTAAATTAGATGGCAGGTCAAAATAATTATGCTGTCGTTTTTCAGAGCTTGCGTTAGGAAGTCTACTTTATCAAATTAGTTACCAATGACTTTATCAAATAACACCAATTTAGCTCGTTGGCTTACGAACGAAACAACTTAACGAAGTCACTAATTCCTCTCCTCTATCCATCAGATCGATGGGTCTAAATACATTAAACTTGAGCCGGAATTGTCATCCCCAGGGCAGGGGCAGCCCCCAAGAATTAAGTTATTGTCGAGTTTATGGCGCTAATGTGTGGGGTTGCCATGTGACGCTTAACAACGGTTAGGATTCTGATGAGCTTATACTCGTACCGCCCAAATCAAAACGGCAGCGTACACTTTTCACTTCATACTCTTATACTACCTACCTTTATTATTTACTTGTTTATTTATTTGTTTATTGATTAAGATCGCGTAGCTGTCAAAAATGTTCTCCGGGCATTACGTTTCTCACCCTCTAAACCAAGTCTGATTTCCACCATTTTTTTAAATGTTATAGTTATTATGCAAAACTAAGTTTGTAAATTTCCTTTTTTTATTCGTTCCAAGAAAAAAATTCTAAGAAAGAAAAACGTACAGGCTTAGTTCTTCATGATATCTACAAAATATTCAAAAATCGTATCGCACTGCGTATGTAAATTTTCTGCCGCACAATCTTTATAACCGACTTATATTTTACAGTCAAGCCCCACATATAACTTATAGATTACGTAGTTTAAAGTAACAATAAAATAGTTTAAAAGTAAAAATGTTTTTCTAATACAAAATAATGCTTCTAAAATTGTTAAAATTAACAATAGCCTAAGGCCCTGTGTCGCCTAGTAAGTTTGTGTGTGTAGACATATATTTTGAACGGTAGTTAAAATCCTGAAAACTAAATATCGGAGACAAAATCTGCTTCCATAGACCTACTTTACACCAAAAATCAACAAAGTAACAAATATAAGTTAGTAATTACCAGAACTCACTTTGGTTAGGTTTTAAATAAAAAAAATAGAGTAACACAACAAAAAATAATTTGATTTTTGATTCCGCTTCGTCACATAATTGGCATGACGATCCTTTGTGACGGGGCGTCACGGTAGATTTCGTCGCAAATTGTGACGAATGTGTATACCTCCGTCTGTCTGTAATGTGATTTGTGTGTATCTATATGAGAGGCTATGTTGATTGCCATTGGCATTATAGTACAATGTATAGATATATCGGTACTTGAAAATCTGTTATTAGAAAAAAATATGCTGGGATTCAAACTCAAAATCTTTCTTAACCATTAAAATCCTTTTTTATTTAATATAGTTACTAGGGTTATAGCTATAGCATAAGATTTTAACTTGTGTATACACAAATAAATAAATAAATAACACAGGAAAATATCACACCAATGAACCTAGCCCAAAACTTAGCTATAGGCTTGTACTATGGGTACCAAACCGACGATAAACATACTTACATAGATAAATAAAATACTTATACACATAGAAAGGTGGTCGAGGGCGCTAACAGAGTAGTGGTGGGGATTAGGTCACAGATCAGTAGGCAGACCTTCAGCTCGTTGGTCTGATGACATTTGGCAGACAGTTGGGAAAGGATGGATAGCGTTAGCACGAGACTGGGCCTTTACCCTGTAGTGGGTGGATGTGGGCTGAAATGATGACACAGAAAATACCCAAGATTTAAGAACAAATATTCGTATTCGCCACGCAAATGTTTATTAAATATTCTTCTTCTTCTTAAGTTGCCTCTCCGACTTAGCAGGTTGGCAGTCAGCTCCAAATATTGTTTATTATAACCGGGAGTCGAACCCGGTACAGCTGGCTTCGTAGGCAGGGTCACTACCAACTTAGCTAACCGCTCGTCGTCGAACAAAGTCGTGTATGGAACAATACATCCCAACAAAGCATGTATTCAAAGTGATAAAAAGCCTTTTAAATCGTAAATTTTATATAGCTTTTGACGGAACTCACTACAAGTACGTCATATATATATTTGGTGTTGAATGGTAAATATATATCTACAGTGCATACCAGTTTACCGTACATACATACCATACTTTATTTCGGAATGAAAACAGCATAAAAACTCAATAAATTTCACCAAATAAAACGCAATGACGCCAGCTAAAGCCGTAACAATAACTTCGTTTTACAACTACAAAATTTTCTGTAAAAGCCCTAAAATTCACTGCGTGTAAACCATCGCAGGCGCATTTAGTTTCGCAAGCCGTGTAAAGTACACCCCTGCGGACAAGTTGCGGCGGTAGTTTGGGCGAAGTGCATCGTGTTACTGGCGAGAGTTACGTCGCCTGGTATACTAGCTACTTTCATGATTGTCGTGATATAGTTGAAGAAAGATTTACCGCCTTTTTCACAATCGGCAAGAAAAGCATACTTGACACATAAATTTAGCCCTTTCTTCATCTTGCACGTGAAAATAGACAAGGAGAGAGCCAACTTTAAATGACAGATAAATTTTCTTTTCGATTGTGAAACAGGCCCATAGTATTTTAAATTGGTCCAGAAAAATAATCGAAAACAAATAACATTCATTTTATGCTTTAATCCACGAATTCCGCGATTTTATTGCGATTCCTTCGAGAACTGTCAAATTTTCCAGGATAAAAAGTACCGTAATGTCTGATTCCCGTCCATGAACTATCTTTGTACCATATTTTACTTCGATCGGTTATCCGTTGGACCGTGAAGACGGAACTAGCAAACTAACACTTCCGAATTGATTATAATTATTAATAAGGAATTAATAACGATAAATATTTAGAGCTACTTGCAGAAAAATGCTATACCTAGAAATATTCTTAAGTTTAGTTCTATGAAACTGTCTGTCTTAAATCTAGATTTAAAACTAAAACTATTTGATGGTTATTTTTCGCAAAAGTGACCTCTATAAAAATTCCCTGTATTGCCTTTTTCAAATAATGAACAATGCTTGTATGAATAGATATCAAATATTTTTTAACGTTTCAAAAAAACGTTTCTAACGTTTCTCGAACAAGTGAAACCCTTTTCCGCTAAAAACCAACAAACAGCTTCACCGTGCCATTAGGTATGTAAATTTATTTCAAAATCGACAAGGACAAAGTTTCGAGTTGAAAAATTAATAATCTTACACTCTCAAAGGCTAAATTCGCTGAGCCACTATAGCGCTAAAAGCGACCGTGGCGCTAGAATTATAAGGGTTGTTATATGGTGGTAAAGAGGTAACTCGATTAAAAATAGGGTTGCCTCGTGTGAACGTGTCTGTTTGTTTATAAGATTATTTCGACGGTCTAATGTGTTTTACACTCGGCCTGGCTCGCTCCACTTAGGTCTTGCCCTTTGCTAATAGGGATTTGGGTTGCTTTGAGAATTTGACATTTTAAATATTAATTTTGTGATGCTAATACACGTAGGGTTGCTAAGGGTTGGATGAGTGTTTATAAAAATTGTTGAGGCACTCTTATGTTGATTTTGTACGAGGGTAGGACAGTGAGGAACAACATTAGAACAGTGTACTCTAAAGACAGTTATAATTGTAGTTTAGGCCTGTCAGATAGTGTGTCGGCCACGGGGTAGATTCACCTGTTCTTGCTGCACCAACTATTAATGCCCGCCTACCACTGAAAGCGGACCGGACGCGGTGTACGGACTCCGTTTAGCTTACAACGTACGCTTCACGTGTCTCCACCGCGAACAAACCTCTTGAAGTCAACGTTGTAAATAAAACGAGTCCAAAGCCCGCTCCATTCGCAGTGGAAGGCGGGCAAAACTCTTCTACCTTTTTATACTTATCTTGACAGTACTTTTAGGTGATTGTCTTAACCAACTCGCTCTACAAATTAACAGACGAATTATTAACCTACAAGATTTAATTGTCCGACGTACAAAAAAAATAGTGTGTGTATTCTCAATTAGGTAGCCTAAAACTCGCTCCTCATCATGTCTCGGCATTTGCATTCAAACGGTAGCAGTACTTCGCTGTCAACCGTTTTGCCTCACTGCCCTGCCCTCATGTGAATCAGCATTGTTAGGATCCACACTGCCTTTAATTTGCAATCTATCCGCGAAATGACAGCTTGAAGGCGGCTTGAGTAGTTGAAATAATTGCTGAACGATTGCACACTGATTGCATATTAGCTGCACTATTATGATGCAGAACTAATGCAGTTCCGACTGCATTAGAACTAATTTATGGAACTGACTGAACCGATACATGTTTGGTAGAAAAAAAAAATTACGATCCTTAATTCAACATTGCTAAGAGACACAAAATATCAAAGACCGGTGGGGCATTACTGTGGATAATCATACTAGTTAACCCTTAATTTGGCAAAAATAAAAAAGGTCGAGAATTCAAACCCTTTTTGATTTTGAATCAGCAAAAAAATAAAAACGCATCCCAAACAAAAAATGTGAACATAAGGGTATGTTCACTGTGACATACATTGCCAAATTAAGGGTAGTAGTTTACGGTTAAAAATATTTATTTTCTCAAAAGCATTATAATTTAAGGCCGTTTTTTCAAGTACGTTATGTATGGTTGTATGTAAACTCTTTATTGCACATAAACGATTACAAGACATGTTTGCATCAATATAGATTTTAATGTACATAGGTGGTCAACTTAACCCATATGGGACCTCGTATCAAAGACATTGTCCAAACATCGTTTTTTATTCAAGTATTGTTTGATACAAATTCATTAGCACCAAGTGGAACTCGCTAGAATTCTAACAGCGCGTTAGTGGTGCAGGAAGGAGTGCTTTAAATAAATGTCTTCAAATAACATAATTATAAGAAAGTTTGTTTTTGTCATTAGGCCCGCACAGTGGGCCGGCGGGCTGGCATGTAATCAAAATAAATTTAAATGACATGTAAATTGCGTAATAAAGAGTACACTTAGGGTTTTAAATGGAGGCTCGGCGTGATAGTGTGGTATATCTATTGTATGTAATAGTTGTGCTATTTTAGTACCGTAAATCTATACAGATGTGGTCCTAGCCTGCAAAAATAGTTTATATGGATACCCAACAATAACAGCAGAAAGCTATCATATTTTAAGGAAAATTGGACTTTGTTGAACCTGAGACCATTAGTTGTGTGAGTTTACGTTACCAAAACAAGTTGTTTAATACATACATACATAATCTCACGCCTTCGTTCCCAGAGGGGTAGGCAGAGCTACAGAATTACAAACATCTCTAAAAACTTGTTGATAATTCTTTAACCACAATTTGCACAATTAGGCTTAGATGTTTACCAGCGTATTAGTGACAGGTTGCAAGCCCATCGCCTAACAGTACTACAAGCCTTTATTCCCTTAGTCGTCTCTTACGACATCCACGGGAAGACATGGAGTGGCACTATTCTAACTCGGCAACCACACGAGGCCACACGAAGTTGTTTAATAACTTTTGTATATTCATTTTACACACATTAGGTTCACTTTTGAAGATTTTCTCGATCTTTAACATCGGGGGACAATCTGACGCAAATGGAAGTAGTCCCAAACTAAGTTCTAAGCTTATATTATGAGTATACATGTAATACAATAAATAAATGAGTATGAGTACTAGGTAACGATAAACGATAAACATTGAGAAATAAATACTTGTATGCATAGAAAACACCCAAGACTCAGAAACAACTACAACTAAACCCAAATGATAATAAACGTAGCATAACACTTTAGGGCTTACTTAAACAGTTACACCTTAAAAGTACGAATTTTACAAATTGGATCACCTCAAAGCTGAACCTTAATCTTTATTAAGCCTTTATCATAAATTATTAGCTATTGAAAAATCAATCTTAACACCATGAATTAAAGTCGCTGTCAGTTATCGTTTTGCTTAAAACGATCGCAACAGGCAAACTGACAGGTGTTAGATTTGTGTAATAATTTACGTTATTTTTTGCTTGTAATTAAGAACAATGGCCTTAATTCGATCCGTTTTTTGTTAATTTGTATTCATAATTGCCAAAATACAGAGAATTGGACGTACATTAATAAAACTTATGTTTTTGTTTGACCTGATTAAGAACCACTTTGCAGTAAACTTTACACACTATTTAAGTAACACTTGGACCAGTAATATAACAAAAAATAACCTAACCTAATTATAATTTTAACTTTATTCAATTGCTTTCACTCCTATTAAGGTGTATTTCGCGAAAGTTAAATTTATTTATAGAGAATCGCCACTTATTATTGAAATGCCTGATAGACCGAGCATCGCCCGAGTTGAAAATGATATTTCCCAAAGATGACAACTTGTCAGATCGATTTTTCGCTCGCGTAAAACCCGTATTGTAAATTTCGTCGAAATTAATAGAGCTATTTTCGAGGACGTGATTATAAATATGTTTACAAATATTGCTCGTTTATTACATCTGTTGACGTTATTTTACCCAATTGGTTTAACCTTGTTTTGTCGACATTCATTTCATAGAACGTATCACTTCGCAGAATTTTCATTTCATCGACTGGCTTTTCTAGGCGCAGGAGTTTAGATATTGTAATAGTCACAAGTCTAACTCAGCCTAACCAACGTAATTATTATTAAGATAACCTAATAAAAACAACATGGCTTCAGCAGAAATTAGCTTATATGAAGTGCAATTCGGTGTAGTGATGCCTACTTACATTCGATGAAACTTTTTTCGGTGAAACTAGGGGATACTTTAATAATCATAAGGTCTGTCAGAACTACAAATATAAATGTAGTGACTGAACGCATCTTTAATGTAAATAACTAGCAACATTTTCTTCCTCCCGCCGCCCTCTTGCTTTTCGGGCTGCTAGCCGTTTACTGTGTCTCTTGAAATATTAAAATAAAACTAGTGGATTAATTAATTTCACGTGTTTTTATTATCAACCTATCGATCCTGGGAACTCAAGCTTGCTCAAGGTATAAAACAACCCGGTGGAGCTCCAGATATTAAAATAAATATGAGGGGCAATCACACAAATTGACATAATACCAAACTAATTGTAAGCTAAGTATGAGCTGTGTACTATGTTTACTAGAAGAATATAAACATTTAATTAGGAAACATCCAATAAACAAAAACAATTACTCAAGCTTATCACATAAATATTTGGCTTTACCTACTTGGAATCGAGACCGGGACGCTTTAGCTTCTTTTTAAGGAATATAGACATGTTTTGTGCATTCACAACTGCACCACGACTCATACACAATACAGTCCGAAATAAGTTTCATCATTCCATACTTAACTATGAGATATTTTTTTGACAAAGACCGGACGTATTTAATGAAACAGTCCATCAAAATTTTTGCGCCACAATTGTACATTCATACATATTCCTCGAATAAAATTCGTAGTAAAACTTTAAAAAGCAATTAGCACGATATGGTTCCATCATCAATCATTTTGTTTTTATTTACAACGCACGCGTGAGTCAGTGGGCAGCTAACTTTAGCGGGTAAAAAGTAAAAACGGGTGGTGAGCGACAACCCGATAAGCGCGACCACCCGAAATAGAATTACGATGAACGCATTAAAGTTTTGTTATTTTATCTAATAATTTAAAGCTTTTCGTTACAATTACCGCACTAATGATGCTCGATGACTACGAGACAACAAGTTGTAGCCTATTGACTAAAGTAAAAACCCGTGGATTTATTTTCGACACTTAAGAGTGAGAATAGACCTAGACAAAATACCCGATGACTTTATTGTTTTTTTAATAATAGATCATTTTAAGAAACTAGTTTAGTCCATTTTTTTCGTTCTTAAATACTTCACGACGTTGTGCCCGTTGATGTTTTTTGGATCCAAAACCTTGAAGATCAAACTATTTTTTATGTAAAAGACAAGAAGAACAGCTTCTTTCAAAAATCAAATTAAGTTTATAAAATAGCTTCCAATTGAATCTGGGTGAGTACCTAGGCCACGAAATGGATTTTAATGTCCTGGATTTAAGGTAAATTATAAAAATATGGACTAAGCTGATTCACTGCTGGCATTTTGATGATTGCCAACTTAGCGTGCTAATTTAGGAGTCTTTATGTTGTTAACTTCTACGTCCCTTTCCTTAAGTCCAGCAGTTATGTGTTAAATGCTAGAAGTTAACGTAGATAGAATAACATCCAACTTCGCAGGTCGATTTATTAGATTTGTTGTCGACGCAAGTGCCAAAACTTTCGACGGAAACGGACAAGCGGAACGAGCGTACCGGAAACGCGAAAACAAGCAAACTTACACTTGACAAAAAAAGACGAGTGCGCTTTTCGCCCGTGTTATTATTAGCAATGCATAAACAAGGTTAGCGTATCGCCCCTGGCCATATCGATGCGTTTAAAAAGCTAACCCGTCCGGGAAGAAAAGGACGGGTGTTGAGCACGTGGGAAGTGGATTCCGAACGCACGCACCCCCTCCGGCTCACCCCCCCTCTCCTGTAAGCGCCGTGCGCACTCAGTCGCGCGCCGACCGCCGAATCGGCAACACATCTTCAAAAACCCACGCCGTGCGCCCAGCACCCGCCCTATCGTTGTGCAGTGACCGAGTGAAAACTACTGTGATTTGTTGTGTGTGACTTGTGTTACCCAGTGTTAGTGCACTATGCGGTTGTCCGCCACGTTATGAATGGTCTGGATCGCTGCTTCTTCGATCAACGTAAGTGTTTGTGTTTTGGATTGTGCGGAAATGGTAAATTGCCCCGCTGCGGTAGGAGGCTTCTTTCACATGTAATAGGCTATGGATCGCGGTTGCGGCGTTTCAGAATTTTTGATAGTCGTGGACTAATTATGCGGGGGTATTTACGTTCGGTTTTGTTGGGGATTAACTCGGTTTATCGCGTAAAGCTTTCAAAATAACTTCGTTGCGGAATTTTAAAGCGCTGCTGCGAAGTGTAAACATTGCGGCGGTTAGCTGCTGAAAAGCGTTTGTGCTGTGTATTATGTGTTAGTTAACACTGTGAGGTAACGGTTTAGGATGAAAAAAACATCAAATTTTAATAAGAAGTAGTAATTTGTATCAAGCTAGTCATAAAGATAGTTAAATTTTTAGTCATGTCCAGAAAATGAATGTCAATGACAGGATCTTTTCAAAATGCAAACTTAAACCCGCTCAAAATTTGGACAGCGTAGTTTCTTTTAAAAATCAGGACTAGTTAGAATTTTCTAATTTGGAAAAGTGCCAGAACATTAAAAGAAATATAAAGTGCAATAAAAAGATGCAGTTCAAAAAATCAATTACGAACATCGACCCCAGTAAACCAAATCTAAAATCACTCAAGAAACCCGAGTAGATACAAATAAAAATATCTCGACAAATCAACTCATCACGGTAGATCGAAGAAATTTAATCCGTCAAGAACTCACAATAACTCCAGTCACTGAACCTGACACGGCGAGTCCACACAATGCTCCCTTCAACATCTTATTGGATGATACAGAACTGGGTGATTTTATTTAACATCTGTATAACAACAAAAAACCTAAAACACATACGAAGATCTCGTTTTGGAATCTAATTTTGAAATTGCTTCATATTTCGTGCCTTTTCAAGGATTAAATTCTAACTTTCGTTAGTTTTGTTCGTTGTTTATGTCAAAACTTTAGATATAATTTTTCTCATTTGTGAGTGATGATTGTTCCCAAGAAACTTAATAAGAAAACTTTTAGTTGGTAACCACTTTGAAGTGTAATTTAAATAAGGTACGTTTATTTACTGGAAACTTGTTTGAAACAGTTATTAACGCAGCTAATCTATCAAGATTCTGGAGAATCGTTACTTGGATCTTCAACAAATTTTCAATTATACCCTTAATCTATTCAGTTTTAACATTAACAAATGAAGTTTTTTCGTTAACATCTTTAACAAGTTGAAGACAGTAAAGAACTTTAAATTTCTCTCATTCTGTCTTTATAAATTGGATTGAATTACCATCCGAAGCCACCCGGGAACATTTCGTATCACTCCAGATAAGACTCACCACTAATGAGCGGCGTAAACAGCTTTATTTCATTCCGAGATAACTCCAACGTACGGTTAAATTGACGATGATTTGTTCAATTAAAACTTAAAGGGAATGAACAAGGGACTGTGAATGAAACAATTGAAGATAAACATGTAGGAATGTATCCACATTAGCTAATGATCAATTCCGTTCAAAGGTTTGTGTACCAATTGGAATAATAGAATACCATTTTCCTGCTATAGATGATTAGGTTGAACCTAAGTTTGATCAAACGCAATGTTTTAATAGAGGTAATAAATACAATAAACGTAAAAAACTAAAACTATTATTAAATTACAAAATAAATAAGTTAAAAATTTATTTGTTCGAAGAAATTACAGTTATGGCTCCATTAATATCGATAAACATGATTCTGTACGATTCAATATTAAAATATGGTCCATAGTTCAAGATGTTTGAGTGTAAAAAAGGATAGAAAACTGAAATTGATAGGCTTTAAAGAGCCAACAAATCACACCTTGTTGTACGACACCTTCGTGTTAAACAAACATTAATCACCAAATAGTGCTGGCAAATAATAAAAAGAAATATTTAAATAGTGCGACCGCGGTCCGGACCACCCGCGCGATCCGGCCAGCCTCGTCCGCATCACGCACGCCCCCATTATACTATCAAAAGATACTCGAAGCGCGTTTATATTCAGTTTTTACGTAATTTACATCCCGACAATCCAATACGTGCGCTCCTTTTTTACAAACCTCCAATCCTGTCTGTCTTGCCGTATCATCGTTTTGTTATTGAATTGTGTTATAATGAGATTCAGCATCGATTATGTCTGCTACCGGATCGGAAATATGTTTTTTTTATTGTTATGTTGAGTGTCTCTTCGATATTGTACACGAGATGCTATCTTATGTTAACCTATTCTCTTTTAAAATGTTCATTTGAATGAGAATCTTCAATTGTGTTTTAGTCAACGGCTGAGGATTCGTTGAGACAGGTTATTTTAACCGTTTCGTAAACAGGGGTGGCACGCTTAACTTTCTGAGTGACTGCAACAGACCTGCACGGAATCTTAACTATTTCCCCTTAAGTTTCCGGTTAATTTAACCCGGGGTCGACACATGCATCCAAAGGGCTCCGAAAAGACAACACGACGGAACTCCCACGTGTGTAAAATAAACAAAGTTTCCCAGAAACACAATGTCATCAGCCGCAAAAACAGTACCCTAATTGCCAGCCTATTACGACATATGCTCCGAGTATTATTTCGTATTGTTGTCTAATAAACCCTACATTACGTTTACAAACCTTTGTAATTAAGGGATTCGATGCGGTTGAGGGTTTTTGAAAATGGGATACAAATTTTATGGTAGCCAATAAAAGAGTTATGGTTAGGTGAACGTTCAAACTTAAACGGCATAAAACAATGCTTTCACTCATTGTTTGATGCGTTAACCGGGGTCGTAAACTCTGGACAAATTGGTTTTAAAGGACCCCGGGTCTGGCTCACGGCTTTTTTCTGCTTTATTGCGAAACTCTTACGCGCATTGTAGGTTATAAATCCTCCCAACTGCCACTTTTAGTGAAGTTACGTAGCACCGTGTTTCGGATTGATGTCCATATATTCCGCCGTATTGCCAACACGGTTTCGCAATTTTGCAAGTGAAATGCTGAGGATGCGACGTCTATCTTAATTTTGCCTTTCAGTTACGAAATGCAACCCTATAGCATTGCGTTCTTGCTTCTTGATTTCTTAACTCCGACATCAACAGCATTATTAGATTCTATAATTTCAGTAAATCCTTTGATAAACGTTTTATTCTCGTTAATAGGTAAAATCTCTCGCTTGTTGATTTGTGTTTGGCTTTCATGTTTTTAATCGTCTACAGTTGTCAACCGATTACAAATTTCACCGCCGAAATACCCGTCGATAAATTTAATGAAGCTTCATTAAGTATTATGTCGTGTATGTTAGGCTAATAACTAGTAATTATACAGCGACCTGTGTTATTAAGTTTCAATAGTTGGCAGCCAGTGGGAGTAGGATTACTAGCAACGCACAACACATCAATCATTTAGATAATTAGAAATAATTTTAAATTATGATAATAGAGGTTCCGGCACCTACAACATCGGGAGTTCATCGACTCTTGCAGCTTGATTTCGTCGTCGATTCTAAATCGGTTGCATTCTTCTCTAACGACGGTTCTTTGTAGGTCGTTTATAAACGCTGCTAGAATTCTTTTTCACGCGCGTTTCAGAAAATGACATTTACCGAAAAAATACCTAATATTTTACACCTCGAAATCCCGTGGGAGTTGACAGGTGTAACAATTTGGGTTACCAATTTATTTTTCAAGTCCTATCACCCTGTACTCGTGTGATAGATATTTGTACAAGTATTTTATAACTTCTATGAATACATGAATGATGTTTTGCCGTACTACTTTTCAATTTTCCAAAACAATGGAGAGGTGAATATGTAATGCAACTTATTATCATATTCGGAACGGCTTAAGATTTAAGAATGTATTGATTGATGAGACGCTAAGCGGAGAGGTATTTAACTTAGCTTTTAAAATCTTTATTGTAAGTAGGATTAAGTTTTTATCTAGTAACGATAACAATGCAATGTTTTAAAGTTTTTGAAGAAGATAATTATACTGGTTATAGTAAGTAAAAAAATAAACGAACCAGTTTTTGTCATCGATTTCACTAAAGAGCAATCAAAATAGGTCTCGGGATGTACAAATTTACGTACAGACTTTATTGCTCTTATAGTAACTATCTAATAAGTTTTTCAACACGTGCATCACAAAACAGGTTCGATTTCACGGACAATCCGAATGCATCAATATCTTCATCCAAAACACAAAAACGTTAATGGCACCGTCTAACTGTACCTTTTGGAAACATCTTCAGTTCGGAACCAACGGCTCCTTTATCGATTTTACTCGGATATAAAAACGGAATTGGGCTGAGGGAACAAAAAAGAAATGAATGGGCCGCCATTGGTCACGCACGCGTGCGCCGGCGCCGCATTTAAGAGACGAGACACGTTGCGCCATCTGTTGTCGGGTAGCGGAAACTCGCGACGCGTTTTGTGCGTATATACATAATGGTTGCTCTTTGATATGAGAATCTTGACTCTTGAGTTATTGCGCTGTCTTTTTGATTGATACTCTGTTTCTTTGATTATGTTTATTCGTTTTTGATGTAGTCTTTGATTCTGGGATTATAGTTTATAGAATCTGGACTCGCAGGTATTAAGAGAATCATGTTTTTTTTACGATTATTTTCTTTGATTGTTATTGAATGTAATTTATTGATATTTTTTGGTTAGTTTTAATTTGCTATAGGTACTTAATTTAATTGGTTACATTTTACTAAAACTAGTTTTTTAAAATGCAACTTTAGCCTACCTACGTAATTTCATTACACTAACTTTGTTGTTTTTACATAAAATGCTTTTCATCTGTTTTAAATTGTATCTCTCTGTTGTGTGCAATAAAGAGTATTGTATTGGTTAATTGATTGCTTGATCATCATATCCCACCTTCTTATTTTGTGTTACCAATTCCTTTTTTTTAAATAACGCTTGCGTTGCGTTGTTCCGTTGCTTGCGATTATTCCTTGAAACAATTTCGTTACATTCACAACATGCAAATTCTTCTAAATCTTCCCTTATAGGTTGGTTTCTGGAATTAGACAAAACCCGTTCATCTGAAAGCACTTTAAGACCTGCGTCAATTGGTTTCCTCAGTGATTGATCAATGAACAGACGGATTGCGAGACTGATGGCTCCCCTTTAGCGATAGATCTAACCCCATAAATACATCTTAAGTTTTCGGGAATCTGATTAAAGGCCGCCATTGATGGAAGGGTCGTAGGTTTGAACCTGTAGGGTCTTGGTACGGTTTATTTTAAAGAATTTATTAGATTTAGTCAAAAATCCATTCCTCGGGCGAAGCTTTAATGGTGTATTTACAGCACCTTTAAATAATGCCTCTACCTCTATATAATATATAGACTGTTACATACAAATATTATTATATATATAATATTATTATAATTATTATACCTACTCATCAAAATAGTATGAGTAATATTGCAAACATGAAACATCATAACATTGAGTTTGACGTCGAATATACCAACACATCTTTCTATATTCACTCTGTGATCTATGTATTCGAAACTGAAGATGAATGAAGCTGGTTTAAAAATAAGTATAGCTATTTTGATTTCCTGGTGCACGTGATGTATTCAGCGTATACTAAGCCCGCTGCTTGACTTGTCGTGTGCGGTATCGGTACATGACTTTTAATCTAGACCAAATAGGTACAGAATCTTTACCGAGCGCCTATTATGTGTAACAATGACACCTTTCTTATATGACACTCAAAATATTATCAAATTGAAACCAAATCTGAACTTTATGGCTATGACCCAATTGTTTGCTTCTGAATAACTTATTATCTCCATTACGATATAATTGGCCAATAAAAGACGATACAACATTTTTCCTTATTTCTTTTTGGGAAGACAACCACTATTTTACTTGGTAATTCTTGTTTGTTTTCTTTCTAACTTATTTTGCTTATTAACTGAGGTATAACAAACATTTAAACTAGCCTCAAAGGCCCAGTAAATCGTCAAAGGCAGGTCGGTGATAAATCAGACGTACCCACAAATAGGTGGCCGAAGTAGATGTCAATCACCTGTCCTTACGGAGATTTCAATTTCCTCAAGTCGCGTCGTTGAAATTAAGCAGTTCTTTTTGGCATATTTCGTTTCGTTTTAACGGTGTTTAGATATCAGTTTTTAAATGAAGATTCTATTTAGGTTATAAAGTTATTTCTACGCGTACGAAGTCGCGGGCGTCCTCTAGTCGGTTCATATGATTTTTACTAATTAAAACAACATGCAAAAACGTGCATGCCTCACTTGTTTCTTTGCGTTTATGATTAAAATTTTGAAACAGATAGTCTTTTATCTTGGAGACGGAGAAAGGGTGCTATTTATTATGCAAAACCAGTTAATCCCTACTAGAGATAACAGCAATAAACGTCTGCAAAAGTGTCTAAGGTAGTCTAAAAAAGTGATAATTATAATGATACAATAGTTCATAAAAGCGGACTCTTAAATACTATCAAAAGTGAAGACAAGATTGCACTCGATACAGACATAAACGCCAATGATGAATTTCGTAGTAGGTGTTAAATCGTTAGACTATTAACTATAAATACCACTAGTTACTACGAATAATTCTAGTAACTCGATAATTTATTGATAATGCATCTACTATTTATGCTTAACTCACTATCGAGAACATTATGGATGACTAATGGTGCATTGATTGCATTTTGAACAAGTATAACTTAGAATTAATGGTCAATAGACTTGAATATTCATGTCAAAATGATGCTGTCGTCGTATTTCAAACATACTTCGCTAAAACTCAGTCACTTCTGAGTAGATTTTTGTAAATGATCTTACAACATATACCACAAAAAAACATGATTTTCTTGCAAATACAACATCAATATTTGTCGCCGCTTTCTCCGTATGACAGCTTTGCTATTTACCCGTACCGGGTAAACTTATTTTTCTTCCCCTGTTTACGAGAAGCAATTTGGGACGCGAATTCGAGATATATATAACCGTATGCTTTTGTCATATGTAAATAGATTGCGGTAATGGAATGGATTTATTCTGCGTTACTTAACTTTTTCTGTACTGTGGGTTAAGTGGTTGATTAAGAAGCGTGGGTACGAATGGTAGTGGGTTCAAAGTTTTACCAGCGAACTTAGTATGGTTCCGTTTATCGCGTGACAAAATGTGGATAAAGCATCCGTCACTCTTGTACTTATATACGTGTCACAAAGTGACGGATGTTTTATCTACATTTTGTCACGCGATAAGGTCTGTCATATTAGGGTCCCAGTGCATTGCATTGCGTTATTATGGGAATGATTGATTTGATGATTACCTATTGATTTACTTTATACTTCGCAAAAGTCAGCAAAACTAATTAAAAATCAATTTTTTCGTTGTTTGACATTTATTATAACTTTATTGATGCTAGATTTCATAAAAACATTAAAAAATCATCAAAGTCCATTGCGAAATTTCTGAGAATGCCATAATTCTTTAGATGAGAACGTCTATCAAATGTCGTCTTAAATAAGACAAAGCCCATAAAACTCCCAATTTTGGAGGCTTTTCAGAAATATATACATGTTGACTAAACATAATTTGAATTTGACATTGTGTCCTCGCCAGAGAGTTATTGGAATTTGATAATTTCCGCCCTGAAATTCCGTAAAGTGTTCAGTCGCTTCCACATCCGGTGTATACTTAATTATAGTATAACTTGTACTTACTTTGTGAACTTTCTCATCATGACCTTATTAAAGACATGATAAGGATCAAATTCTTCGAAAATGACGGTAGACGGATCCTTGTATTCATGTGCGGTTATGATTATGCTTACGGTAAACGAAATAAGGTTGAAAATGATAATTTGCAAATATGATCGATTGGCAGGGAACTTAATTTGAACATTTGGGACATTCTTGTTTGCTATGACTAGATATCATTGGTTCAATCAAAAGTATATTTAAAATATTGCTATAATAAAAACCGTTTCATGCAAGGAATGTGTAGATATTATATGTCTTCTATAGCTCTCTCTCCTTTTTACTTACTTGTTCTTGGCAATTTTTAAAATACGCACTCAGAAATTATCTCAGAATTGGGACTGGATTTGCCACTGATTGGTGATTTAGGAGCGTAGAAAACTTACTACAAGAAACTTTTTTTTTTTGGAAAAGTTAGTAACTTGACAGATTAGTGCAGCCAGCAGTTTAAACGTGTCTTTAGAGTGTCAAATACTTCATCAGACTAGACGATACTGACTAACAATATAGGTACTATATTAGCAATTTTTATGTACTACGTAAAATTTGCATAAAAACTAAACTGGCGAGCAAAAATAACGGGTCTTTTTGTTTCGAGTTTCAGTACAACATGACCCCGTTCGTTTTACTAAAATTATAAAAATATAAAACGTAGTTTTTTTCAAAGAAATTTTGCGCATTTTATTTTGATATTTTAAATATTTATTTTCCAGCAATAGTTGTCCTCATAACGTCACACTCAAACAATCAACATTGAAACCCTAATCATTATGCTACTACCTCTATCTAAATTCACATCAAGCCAATTATCGGTGACCCCTCTAATTACCAACTACCCTCACAGACGACTGAACATCCAGAGGTCATGTGACCTGGCTTAGGGTATATGCGCCTGACCTCAACCGCTGGTAATCCCGTAGTTCGCTGCAGATTAGCGTGTAGGACGCTACACGCCAATCAATGTCACTGTTACCCTAAAGACGTTCCCAGGTTAATTTGAATTTGGAATTTGACAAAATGTCCGCCGCGTGCTACAAAATGGAGGAGCGTTAAAATGCTTCTAGAAAACGTTAATAACAAATGCGGAAAGGTAGAATAAACGAATTTAACACTCCGTTTTAAATAATAAGGTCATTCGGATTAATTTTTGCTCTTATTCCCTTTCTTAACCATAAATCTTTTTAGTTTAAAGTGTAGCGTTATTTACGTTGAAGTACTTGTGCAGATTTAGAACCATGAAGGTTTTGCAAAGATTTAAAAAAAACGCGTCCAAATTGGTTTATCCGCTTAGGAGTTACTCGTAAGGCCACAGATATACAAACAGATACACAGACACACACATACACATACACAAATACACAGATACTCACGTTAACCTGAGAGGTGTTAAAAACATATAAATAGATTTCGTCATTAAAGGCGGACACAAAATTAATAATTATCAAATATTTCCTCTAGATCCTGTCCTTTAGACGCCTTTAGTTATTTCTTGTCAAGCAGGATTCAACTTTCAACATAATGAAAGTTTTACATTAAAAAACTGTAAGTCCTTTTTATCTTATAACCGCCATATAAGCGAGGTTGTGTAACGTAAGTGACCGGCGATCCAAACGAAGTGATAACCAAATGCGGCGACAGTAACAGATGTTTTAACTCGTTATTGGAATTGTGAGACGACTTAGTTAAAAGAGTTCAATAAGAGTTTTGAATGTGACGTTGCTTTCTCTACGATGAAGGATAGATGGCACTTAATGTTACTTTCTGCTGACTCTTTGGTCTCCGTTTCTTGAATCTTATAAAAATAGTTTGACACTGGATTATCCAGTATGATAAGATTAATGCGTTTGATGAAACGCCGTTTAATCTAATATATAAAATTCTCGTGTCACAGTTTTCGTTGCCATAGTCCTCCGAAACGGCTTGACCGATTTTGATGAAATTTTCTAATATATAAAATTCTCGTGTCACAGTTTTCGTTGCCATACTCCTCCGAAACGGCTTGACCGATTTTGATGAAATTTTTTGTGCTTATCCGGTATCTATGAGAATCGGCCAACATCTATTTTTCATCCCATTATTTATATGGCAAAACAACGTTTGCCGGGTCAGCTAGTTAGACTATAATTTTATTGTAGTTATCATCACACTAATTTAATGTTTGATATAATAAATGCGAAAGTTTTGAGTGTGCGTGAGTTGTGTGATTCTTCACGCTGAAAGGGCTTGACGGATTTGAATTTCGCATTTGGAATCGAGATAGCTCAATAAAATTGTGACTACATTCTTCTTATGCCTCTGTTTTTTTTTGTGACGGATGAATGTTTACCTTTCTTTATTTATTTTTCTTTCAATTGAACGTATGGTCTACCGTTTATCCGAAAGAACACTGTTCCCGTGAGATGTTGAACGGACGAAGTCGCTGGCAGAAGCCAGTGTATTATAATTCTGGAGATTGTTCTAGTGCTTTTGTCCCTTTATCATCCATGACCAGCCTTATCACCTGATGTTTAATGATATAAAGACCCTTCCTTGGATTCCTAGTTAAGTAGGCTAACCAAAAGCTAATACGTCATTGGCTTATAACTTCAATAGGCGAGGACTTGAATCGAACCGCTACCCGACTTCAGCTCCCATAAGGAGGCTAATGTTTGATTTAGAAGTTTACATCTTAGAATTGTATAAACTGATCCAGCCCAAGATGGTCGTCTCAAGATGCGTCAAAATAAAAGTCACTTCATAGAAAACTGTCATTTCTAACGTGACTTGAGACGAGCGTCTTAGCTAACGTCACTTTTTAATACGGCCCTTAGTTTTAAGATGGACATGCTAAGACCAGCTTAAATACATTACTTTGTCCATGTATGTTCCATTCACTTCAATAATAACCAGTTTGCGGCTCATCTGGACGTTTAAAAGATTGTGTGAACATTTTTCTCAATCCTTAATCCATGTCAAACTAATTTAAGCCGATTACACATCAACTGACCAATCGTTTGTGTACAAATTGTCTAACGAAACAATTACCTTTGTGTGGAGATTAGGCTTAAGTGCGTTGACAACCAAAGACCCTATAAAGCGCCAATTCTGTAAAGATTTGAGAAAACGTGGCATTGTATGAATATAGTAATGAGCGTGTAGCGGTAAACCTGAGCTGAGAAAAGAATGGAGTGAGCATCGACGGTTTGTGTAATTGATGTGGGTATTTGCGTTCTTTGATTTTGTTTTGTGTTTGTAGCTTAGTGTTATTAGGTTAGCTTGTAATGTTTATGTTGTAACGTACTTTAATTGTCTTGATAGTAACTGACAAATATGTAAGGTATAGTAGTACAAATATATGTTTACACTTTCAAACTCTAATCCAATTAAATAAGGTGCAAAATTGTATATAATTTTTAGTAATTAGTTGGTAGCTAAATACGTTTAATGCACTTTTACCTAAGATGCAATGAATTGGTCGGTAAATAACTGGACTGTAGGAGCGATCCGGACGGACCCTGCACAAGGTCCTTCCATCTCTAACGTACGGACACGTACGTTAATTTGTGACCCATTAAAAAAATATGTTTGAAGTCTTCAATTTCATTAAAGATGCCAAGTCATTTGTAACTTATAGGAAACCCAACCTTATTGTTGTAGAATGACAGATTGACTTTGGACAGACATCTATGACGACCTACTTGTGACCTGTGAATACAGGAATAAGACAAAACAGTTTTATAAACTTCTTTTAGCAAAATTCTTTAACACTTAACAATCCAACTTCTCCACCCCTTGATTTATCCGAGCACCGTTAATACGGCCAATTTCCAAAGCCTTTAGCATTGAACAGTGCCAGTGAAATAAATGACCTCCTCATTTCATCAGGATCGTACCGAATCCGACCTATTGTCGTTCTGACTTGATCAAGAGTAATGACTTAACGTCGTATGCAAAGATACCTTAATGCTTTGGACCTTATTAGGTCGGTTTAGAATTGGTTTTTGTGTAAAAAAAGATAATATTCAATTTAGAGTATACACATTTCTCAGTCAATATGGGATTCTTCTTGAGGCTGGAACTAATCGGGGTTTTTACATGTAGATTGTTAACGGGTCGTTACTTGAATGGAATAACGATCGCTTTGAGACTAGAAACGAAATGGTTTACAGAATGCAAAGTAGGGATTCTGATCGATCAAAACCAGCCAAGTACGAGTTGGACTCGCGCCCTGAGAGTTCTGGACAAAGTTGTAGGTATTTAAATAGTTCGTTCATCACGGGAATCTAGTCTCGAAGATTTTTCCCGCTTTAGGAGATAAATCGAGAATGTCCATCGTTAATTACTTTTTTGTGAAGTATTTATTTACAGTTTTCTGATTTTCCCTTTACTTTTGTTATAGGAAATACCTTCTTGACAAATTTCATGATTTTAGGTCAACGGGAAGAACCCTAAGTTTTGATTTCCTTGCACATATATTGTAGATTTTTGACGTGTAAAAGTGCCCGTGCGGCCTACTTAATGAATAAACATCTTTTATCTTTTTTTTAGCGAGTTTCTAAATATGCGGCATAAACAATTGTATCTTTTGGTTACGTTGACTTAGAAGTTTGATTTTCCATAGCTCGAAGTGATTGCAGATTTGAGTATATGATATTAATTTCATCTTGATACCTCAATGCGTTCCTGAGAAAAAGGGTCTTGATTGACAGATAGACAGACAAACAAACCACGAAGAGATTCTATAAGGGTTCCTTTTTTCCTTATGAGGTACAGAACCCTAAAAACACATACTTTTTTTTCTGCTTCTTTAACATCTTGAGAACTATTAAACTATTATTATTTATAAATAATTAGACCCTATGTTGCACCGCCATTGCCACCACAATCTCTGCTTTGCCCAAAGGTTAACTGGTAGAGAATGTCATACGGAATTAAGTTTGCCTATTGTATATGAAGTGTATTATTTTATGCAATATAGATTAAATAAATAAATAACGTGATTAGCCTAGTTCGTAGTGACGTTGCGAAGCTAGCGGTCCCGAGTTTGATTCCTGATAAAGGTAAATATTTGTGTGATGATCGCGAGTATTTTATTCCTGAGTCTTTGATATTTTCTATGTATTTATGATCATCGTTGCCTAGTAACTATAATACAAGCCTAGAACTTATTTTGGAACTAGTTTATAATTAATTAAAATAAATTAAATCCCTATTTCTGTTATTCTTAATAAACCATAGTTTCCTTTTTTTTAAAACGCCCTATATAAGAGTCATTGTCTAACAAACACCCTATAATCACAACTAAAGAAACTTTGACCCAAACTAAATTGTAAAAATATATTTCCATTTGTAAGCAAAATAACAATGTCCCATTAAAATCATTGAATATGCATAAATATGATTATGATAATTTCGTGCTAACGGTGGCGCAAAACACATGTACAGCATGATTTAATTAATATATTTGTTGGATGAACGAAGCCTTCGGACACGCGAGTGACAACTTACACACTGCCGCGGAGTTTGATATTTTTTTCCAAAGTTAATTAACTAATTAACTTATATTTCATTAAAAATACTCTATCCTTTGTTAGATATTAAAATGTATTTAGAATTTGTTCTAACTATATTCGTAAGTATAAATATAATAATAATAAAGTGGCAGGGAAGGTCAACTTTTTTCACTAATTTGCATTGTGATCCGTCAAACTTGCAAATTTTAAGTAGCTAGTGAATTTATATTGTTTGATATTTTTTATACAAAGTCAACATTTTCTCTATGTTTTGGTAGGATAATACCAATATCAAACTTTATATAAAACATGCGTATTCAAAGTTTGTTTACCTTTACAACAGTATAACCTTGTTTAATTAAGCCCCTATAATGAGCTGTTATCAGAAATATTCATCCAAATTATTATCCTAATGCTTACTGAAATAACAACTTTTCTCAACACATTTTAAAGAACTCTTATTTTCTAAAAACATTGACCCTTTATTGACATCACGGCACTAATACCTATACGATGAAGCTATATCTTCACTCAATTCATGGCTAACTATATTATTATAAAAACATTTGAATAAATATTATATTGGCTTTTGGCTTTAGAGTATTTAAATCGAATACTCCACTCCGACGCATCAACCTGATTCGTTCAAAAAATGTAACAACCCTGTCAATGGATTCCGATTGATTTAAACATCAAAATATCAATGATTTTTTTTTATCATTCGCGGGCTGTTTTCCAATGCCGAAAACAATTGACAATCAAATCGCTAGCCGAACCGATAGAAATCGCTTCGCACGCTCTCATCCGAATTTAGTTCGATTTGGCCTTTTCAAAATGTGCGAACAAGATATTTTCGTTGAAACTTTTTAGCATACAAATGGCTGGTACAATTTTTAATTGGTGCGAAAAAAGTTTATCGAATTAGCGTACTGGCCGATCGCGTAATTGGCAGAGAAATCGGCCTGTTGATATGAGGGCTTGTAACGTCCGGAAACGTTAAAAAACGTTGTTCGACTCGTAAAAGATCGGCGTCACGGAAACACCCGAAAGGGACGTTGTTTATCAAAACGTTTGACATATCGCCGTATGCCCGCCCGTTCCTCGCGAAATTCGGACAGAATTTACCCCGGAAATTTTTAGTTGAAACAGTGGTCGCGATAACAGTGGACAGTTGTCCGAATTAAAACCGCGCCCGGAGCGATCCGGGTGAAAAATGCCGGCCCGCATTACGGTAAATATCGCGGTTTTAAGCAAACGTCCGGCGAACAATTAGTGTTGTTTTTCGCAATCATATTGCTCCCCTGTTGGCCTAGTTAAAACGTTGTTTTAAATTTCGTTATCTGTAACGAATCTGCTGTCTCACGGGGGCCGTTACCGTTACGTGTTCCACAGCGTTAATAGTGTGGCAATATTTGTGTTAACAAAAACGTCGAAAGATTTTTAACACCCTGTGGTTTAACATAAAGGGTGTGCTTTTTTGTTTTTATCGTATACCTAACTAGGTCATCGGGGAATATTTTCATCAGCATATATATTATTCAGTGTGCTAACAAAATTCATCGACACAACAGTTCGTAAAAAGGGAATTTCCCTGCGCGCCAACTTGTCTCCCGGGGGAGGTGCGTACGCGTTCACGCCTGCGTATGTTTTATTGAATTGCCTGGAATTTGGCCGAGTTTCGTAATAAGCTCGTTTTGATCAATGTCATATTTTATAAAGGGTGTTCTGACTTCATCATGGCTTTTGTTGCACGTTTATTGACCATGCAAAGAAAGAAGAGTTGCTTAGGCAATTATAATTTTTAAATTCAACCGTGGGCAGGGTCGGTCTGGGGGTCGGTTGGCTAAAAGAGGGGTAATTACATGAAAGATCTCATAGGGTCAAAGCGTATCCATAAGGACCCCCCCAACAAGATAAGATAAGGTAAGGGTCGTTCTGGGGGTAGAGGAGTTAGGAGGGGTGGGAGGGGTAATCGTGAAGAATCTATTCACTACAAGTATAAATAAAGTTGTAAATTATAGGAAAAAAGTAAAATCTCTCTTCCATATAGTTGTAACATTTATTGTAAATTCTATATTTTGCATGCAAGAGTTACTTAAGTTATTTTACCTATAACCACAATTTAATCATTTTAGTTCTGCCTTTAAGATGACAATCACATGGTAGTGGTATTGATAGTTTATTTTATTTCATCGTTTACTTGTTGACATATACAAATTCTATTAAAGCGCAATATGTGGATGTTTAAACTCTCTAAGAATCCAGAAGTACACGCACTCTAAAAGATGAACAGTACTAATAACCAGGGACAGAAAAATGCGAGCAAAATCCATTGAAATGACGTATGTACCAGTTAGGGATGCCGATGATTCTAAATTCATGAATATTCATGATATTGAGTATTAAAATAATACAAATAAATATTTTTTTACAGATGAAATTGAACACAACCCGAAACTCAGTTTACTGGGTGGTATATTTTTTTATTTTATTTACAATTTCAAATCAAATATTTTCCAATTTTAGACTTGGGATAGTAAGTTATAATTTTCGCAAGTACGATGGCGAGACAATGCAAATAATACAATCAGATTGACAATCATGACAGGATAATACTCGTAAATCTATAGACAATGTACTTATCAATTCTTATAAGTTTCAGTTTAACATTATAGATAAACCATGAACACTGATGGGGGCAATTTATTACCATAATGATAACAAGTGCTTTCATAATTATAAACACATTCCTCCATACATATTTAATTTATTCAATTATATTATAAGTGACAACCCTAGCACTTCAATGAATTTTGCTCGCATTTTACGATCCCTGCTAATAACTATTATGTTGTTTGTCACATGCTAAAATGCAGGCATATCTTTGTTAGAAAGCGGCTGCGTTCCGCGTCATGTCAGTTGCCACTAGAGACGGGCGGCGGATAAATACCCAATCTACCCACCCAGGTATTTACCCGGTAAATACCCATCTACCCGGTATTTACCCGTATCTACCTAAATCGTCGGGTAGATATTTTTGTTACTGAGTGTGTTAATATTGTTTCAGAACTGGAATAAAAGCGAGTAAAAGTAAAAGTAATTAACAAAACAAACTATTAATGTTACCTTAGGGAAACTTTCTCTTGAAAAATCACCGCGGCAACATAATGTCGGATCATGACAAAACAACTTAATGTGATACAGATGATACGAAGCGAGAGATAGTGCAATAGAATTTAGTGTTCATTAACTGTTTATTGCGTATATCTCAGTAAAGAAGCAAATGGTGTTACAAACTTAATGTGTTTGAATGTTTCACAATATTTAAAGAATCAATAAAAATAAAAACAAAAATATCTAAATGCGAATCATTCTTTGTCTAGGTACAATAGAAATTATAATAATAAAATCATAATATTGACCAAATTTATAAAAATACGTAGGTAATTGGTACTTAAATTGGTAGAAAACTCAAGATATACGTATGTACGTATGTAAACACTTTATTGTACTAAATAAAAAAAAACAATACAATTCATTATAAAAAAGATGTACAAAGGCGAACTACAGATACAAGAATAAATACCCGCGTATCTACCCGTGGGTAGGTAGATATCGGGTATTTACCGGGTAAATACCCATTTTGGGGTAAATACCCGGGCAGATGCTAATCTCTATTTGCCACTGTTGCAAGACACGTGTAAATGAACAAGTCTTGACTTGTTTTCTTCGTCTCCTTGGCTCCCTCGAGTGATAATAACAGAAACCTACCCACATTCTTAGCTTCACCCATTTTTCACTAATCCAAGACTGGCGCAGGGCTGTCACAAATTCAGGCGCGTCGATTAAAATCCCATAATCCTCGGCCTTGACGAGCCGCGCCAGATGCGCCCCTAATCTCTTATAAATAATGACAATCCTTTCATCGTTCTAACTCGTCGACTAGTGAGACAAATAATGAGACACTTCGAATAAAAATCTCCATGTTAAATAGTCAAACTTTATCCTACAAATGTAGCTATAGGTGAAAAACTTAAGTAAATTACCTCTTGCATGTAGTTGTGTACAAGACTGATATGGAATTTACGTCAAATTTCAAATATAGAAATTCGAACGGTCTATACAGATGTGTTACAACTACAAGCAAGAGGTCATTTACTTAAGTTTTTCACCTATAATAATGTATAAATTTTTTTTAAAGAAAGCAGCACTATTAAAAACATCCGTAATCGTAAGATCAGAACAATCTTCAGATTGAAAATGTTTCTGGGCTTCAGAGTAGTATACATGGTATCCTGATTTGTCTCATCCAAGCTATAAAAATATGTTGATAACCCTTGTAAAATATGGAATTCAAGCTGGCGGCCGTGATGTTTTTGAAAAAGTGGACATGGCTGTCATTATCTTAGAGTTTGGGGACGCAAATTTCGAAAATGATACATGTGGATAACTTCAATTTTAATTCGCGTAAAGTATCGTTTTCCTGCTCAACTACGCATGATATATTTTTTTAATGCTAGCTTTTAAGCATTATCATTGTCATAAGCAATATAAAAATAAAAATAAACTGTTGAGTTTCTTGCGGCGTTTCTTCTCAGTAGCTTCTCTTTTTTTGTCATCATATTTCTGCTTTACGTAAATTGAGATTTCAGGTATCAATCGAGAGACTTAAATAAGAACGTCGCGTCACTTTAACATAATTCCGTGGTGGTCCCTGAATCAACTAAGTCGACTGTAACCGTGATCGACGGTGAAGCTAAACTACTCGCACCGTAATCTATTGAAATAACGCAGCAAACTAACACTGGCAGCCACCGTCCCAATTACAATCAAACATAGCGCGTAGAAATATAATTCCAAAGCGAGCTAAAGCCGGAAAATAACATCAGGGTGGCTATTATGATATAGCAATGCAGTTTACGCTGAGAGAAAAGGACAGAGCTATATAACTGCTATAGCCCTGTCCTTTACGCTCGCCGTGAAATGAACTGCATAGCTATGTCATAATAACCCCCCAGAAGTAACAGTTTCACTTGATCTGACAGTCTTTAAATCTATTCATTCCCGTCCTGCGTCAATATTGCCTAACGCACTCGCAATCGCAATCGGACTGTCAAAATGAAAACGATTACGATTGCGAGTGCGTTGGCAATAAGCCTTCAGAGGGCTCAGACAAGATGCACTACGCTAACTAACGTTTCTATTCGTTTCGTTTTTAAACCAATCGCGACACTGGTAGATGGCGTGATACGAAAAGTCACGTGGTCTACCAGTGATGCGATTGGTTTAAACACAAAACGAATAGAAACGCTACTTAGCGCAATGCATCTTGGCAGGGCCCTCTGGGCTTATGTCGACGTCGATATAGAGATAGATTCAAACATGTGCCGGGATCTAAACCCAGCTAACGCCGGAAAATAACATCAGAATTAACAGTTTCATATAATCTGACAGTCTTTTAATCTATTCACTCCCGTCCTGGGATTGTGACGACGTCCATATTGGACTCAACCCCGTCGGGCACTATGCCGGGATCCGAAAGCAGCTAACGCCGGGAAATAACATTAGAACGAACAATTTGATTTGATCTGACAAAGTCCATTTATTCCTAGGCTTTTGACAGCGTAAAATCGAATACTACGTTGGACCCTGGAGTTGTTGTAGGAGCTTTACGGAGTTTCGGTATGGCTCCTGTTAGAAATTATAGTTTGAAAGTAAAAAATTGAAGGCTCTTAAATAAAGGATTGCCATTGCAAAGGGGGTTTTGAATAGTTGTTAAAGATATTTTTCTCCTCCCATTCACATTGAAATCATACGTATCGTTTTCGAAATAGCCTTTACTAATTGAAAAGTTGTACGTTACGAAATCTATCTGAAGTGCGAACCCCTAGAACACCTTTAATAAAAAGGCACATCTACTATATGAACTGTATTGCACTTCCAACCTTATTATACACCTTTGAGAGTTTAATATGCTTCTATGAATTAATTGCACATGTCCCTTTTCTCCGTAGAAAGACAGTACTGGACGACAAAAGTCAACTTCGATGTCAGAGAGCTAGCAAAGAGTTCAAAACACGGCACAGATACAGAGGCGCTGTTCCAATCGACAGAATAACGGTAATCGAAATATACGCGGACGAACGGCAGAAGCTAGTTTATTATAACTTGTAACTATAAAAAAAAAAAAATGAATTAAATAGCACTTGTGTTTTACGCGTTAAGGTAGGTAACGCGTAAAACACCGACCTTACTCTCTAGAGATTCTGTTGAGAGAAAAGCTTTTGAAAAAATATACATGAAAATCATTCTATGCGATTTCTAAGATCGATACAGACCGACAACAAATCCTTCAAACTTATAAAAGCCTTTTGAAAGGCTAAAAAGGCTAATACCCTTCGAGTAAGAGTTTCAGAGTTCGTTCACATCTGTTTTATAAAACGTTTCAATACCAAACGATAACCTACTCTGACGTCTAAAACAAAAAAGCTGAAAATTGATTGTATTTCTGTATACTTTACGGTCTTTTCATTCTGCGATACCCAGCTATGAACAAATCCTGAATCATTGAAAATTATACGGCATAAAACAAATGCTATTTTCAAACAACTTTAAAAAAGGAGGACGTTCTCAACTTGTCTGTTTTTTTTTGTATATGTGATTTACTCGATTTCTCAGCCAGCTGCCAACCGATATTAAACATTGTTTTTTTTGTGTAAAATATATCTCAAGTGTGGTTCCATATAAAATTAGTCAAGATCTGTTCCTAGGATCAGTGGAAAATCAACGAAACTGTTTTTATTTTTTTAACCATATAAAAAATTACCTACAATTGTATACAATTATTATTTTACCCGTGCTAGTAGTAAATAAACAAACACGCCCGTTGCAATACAAACAACAATAAAAAAAATAAGGCATTATTTTTACTCAACTCCCATTTTTGTACAATAATATACAGCATGTATCAATTCTCGCAGCTGATTATGAAACCAACAACCGTTTCATAATAACGATTTAAATAACCTAATTAATAATGAAATGGTTAAACTGATGTAACGGAGCAACGAAATTAGATGTCGTACTTAGGCCGCAATCGATTTGTACGCGCGTCTACTGCGGGACAAATTAAACGTGACATTTGGCGTGACATATAATTTGTATTGAGTTTCTGATTTGTAGAACAGGTGGTACGGTAGCGGGTAAGGGCATGACTTTTGAAACGTGTTTAATTAGGCATACAAGTATGTATTCCATGATTTTAATGTACTAGTAGGTATGTTAAAGTATTAAGATACCTAACGGCTATCTAGTGTTGTAGAGAAAAACAAAAACTTCTATTGCGAGCTCACACAAAATCAACATCTTGAAAAGTCCTATATTAGATATCAGCTCATATTGTAAATATGTTTTTTTTTCTTGTCTCGTAGTGTAATGGCCACGTAATGACCGAAGAGGGTAGATAAAAATTGAATGCTTTCAAATGTTGAAGATGCATTAGAGCCAAACACTAGAGATAATGGCTCTGTTTTTATTCCTTAAGTACTGTTTGATGTTATAAAACGAGATTACTTAGTTTACCTTTAGTATATTAAAATAGACATCATTGTAGACGTTGTACTTTGCAACATTTTACTAACCAGACATTTTTAGATATAAATAAAATATATTTGATCACATTAAGAACACTCTATATATTGCTACTTGCCAATTTACTAAACGCTTTAAATGCTTTAACGTGTAATTTTAGGATATTCCTAATTTAAACCATTAATTGTACTCTAATATCGTATTCGAGATCCTAAACAGCGAAATGTGAGCCGTAGGAATATTTCTAAGGTTTAAACGGAACATAAATTGAGCGAAAATTCAATATTCTGTTTCCCTTAATGAATGCCAAGGCTTCTGGGTCTCATATAAATCAGACCCGATATGGAGTCATCGAAACTAAATGATAACGAATGGTGTTAGACGCGTGTGGTATTTATAATTGCAAATAACCCGATGTTGTGGTAACGTTAATATTACGTTACGTTACCTTTAATAACGTTGATTTATGTTCTGATCGTTTGTATTTAGTTAGTGGCATCTATTTATGAAGGAACCACTATTTTTTTTTATTGAAATCGCATTTTGAATTTACTTGTCACAGTTTTTTTTATCTAGCTTAATGTCGGGATAAATAATAAATAAATAAATAAATATCAGGGGACAAGTTAGACATAATTTTTTTGTACATACCTTTTGTGTATCTGTCTATTTTGTTGTTTGTTATTTTCCCGTTTGTACAATAAAGTATTTACATACATATACATACATACTTAGTGAAATTGGTTAGCCTAGCCGAAACTATCCCATGCCTGCAAAGCAACGTATGGGCAAATTATGAGTCGCTTAACTTCAAAGTCGGATAAATCCATGCAAAAGCACAACGGAATTTGGGTCTTTTTTCAAACAAGTCAAGTTTTAAATTCGTATACCAAATTTCAAGGAAATATCCGAGTTTGATGTTAAGCGACTCATTATGTGCAAATAAAATAAAGATACATAAGCGGTGGTAGGATCGCTACCACCATCTTATCCTTTAAACTACCGCCAAGCAACAGTGTTCACTTTGTTGTGTTCCGGTATACATTCCATCTTACTCCTCAACGTTGGCAACGCATTTCCGGTCTTAAGATTTAAGTCTTAAGATCCCACTTACCATCAGGTTGCGTGTGTGCTCGTTTGCCTCCTGTATGGCATAAAAAAAGATGTTTCAACTAGTACAATTAGCAAGTATCAACAAACTACAGTAGTATAGTATTACGCAACTAGCTATCCGCGCCCGGCGCCGCCCGGGTGTTTTTTCTTTCATATAAAATTTCTGAAATGCTAGCTTCTGTCCGCGACTTCGGCCGCGTAGATATCGTTATTCCCTCGGTAACTTTAAAATTTTCGGGGATAAAAAGCCTATGTTTTAATCCAGTGTATAAGCTATCTCCATTCCAAATTTCATCCAATTCCATCCATGTATACAAACTTTCGCGTTTATAATATTAGTAAAGATTAGCAAGTATCCACAACTAAACAAGAAGTTTTAATGTCCTATTTATCCCATTTTCTTCGTAATAAAACGCGAAAGCCACTAAATACTTGAACTGGCTCACCCTGTACCAAACACTCTCCGACCCATCTTAGCACGCAAAGTGCATAGCTAAAGTTACAAGCGGCTAAGTTGTGCACACACGCTTGGGACGTTGTGAATAACGTGAGCGGTAACGTTATTTTAACGGTCGGTTGTAACGTTATTTAATAAAGTGTAAAATACATTAGTAATGTTTTGTTTTTTTAAAGCTGGGTCCAAAAAGTAACTTATTTTTAACATCATTGTACAAATATATTAAGCTAATATTTTTTTTAGCTTAGTTGTTAATAAAATGCCTACAAAGCTACCGGCCACAGGTTGATCCCTGATTAGGGAAAAAAAATATGTGATGAGAACGATTGTGAACTGTATTCCACATTTAAGTACTTATTTATTTTCATTCTACACACATTTATCGTTGTCTAGGTAAACATAGCACCAGCCTAGGGTTTAGTTTGGGTCTGGGACCACTAATATGGGGTTTTTCCCTAATATTTTATTTACGAGTCTTGCTTTCACAAAATACCAATAGACTTTAACTACAGAGTGTCCTAAATTTAACAAACATTTGTATTATCCTTGATCCTATGTAATTTTTAATAAAGAGTTTTTGTATTCTTTTTTGTAGTTTATGTTATGTATGTAAATCATGTGTTTGATATTTCCTAAAGCGCCACGTGCTACAATGGACGTAGGTATCAAAATCGCAATCGTGTGCGGAGTGGGTACAGCTACCCAGGTACCAGCGGCTGTGTACATTGAGTGTGTGGTACAAAGGCGAGCTTGAGTGGCGCTATACTAAAGCGGTATTTGTTGAGATGAAGCAAAGCTGTCGCAAACGTGTACCTGCATGTAAGACCAAGAGCCAAACTGTGATTTTCCTATTTATTTTAAATAAATAACACAAAATTGGACGTAAACAATTTGTATTTGATATAAATTGTCCAGCTGGCTTATTATTGTCACGTTTGTCGATGTCGATAAACGTGGACAAAACATCTGTCACTTTCTGACCTGTTAGTAAGTGCGAGTGTGACGGATGCTTTATCTAAGGCGATAAAGGCGACCATAATACGGGGGCTATTCATAATGATTACTGGTAGGAATAGTATATAAAACTTTGTTCTTTTGTCAAAAAAGAAAAGGAAGAAAGAAACACACCTGGTCCACAAAACCAGCTCAAACTGTACAGTGAAAAGCATTAATATCTTATACGGCCATCGCAACAAATATCATAATACATAGATATTATATTATTAGAGGGGCGCAAATATATTTTTGACTACTTGGGAACGTATATTATATTTATTTATGACTTTGACTGTACGTGAGTGCCAGAGTGACGTCACTTGCTGCAAAAGCTCCTTTTCAATCCGTGCTAGTTTTTAAATCAGAAACGAATTTTCTACGTAAATAATATTAAATAATAGACTTGTGAATTAAGCACCTTATTCAATTAGTTTCATACGCGGTTTTGCACTTTCAACGACAATTTCACGGTTTCAATTAAGTTTGTTACTAATTGCTTCTTCATATTCTTCTTTTGCTATTTCTAAGATTCTAAAAATCATTTTTTCTATTTGATCTGTGTTTGAACATTTTGTAAAATAATAATGATCAAAACGCTTCAGTCTGTAGCTTGGGCCTCCGACAACAAGCTTACCGCACTAAAGTACACAACTTACCGTGCGGCGCAAATTTACAGCGCATGTGCGGCAATCGCGTTACGGATTTCACGCAATTTTAGTTGCCTTTTTGGTTAATTTTGTAATTGACAGAGTTTAACCGTCGGTAGACTTTGATTGATATTTAACTATTAGTAAGTATTATTGGGGGTAAATTAAGAAATGTCCCAAACTGTCCACCGGTTATTGTTGAATTAAAATCCCGTATTCGACGTTAATGGCTACGCAAAGCGAGATGCTTCTTATAAATCGTGACGTGACATGTAAGTTTAGAGTTTAGAGCGTAGCAGTTCGCCGGTGAGCTTTAGTTTTTTTAATCAATGTCTACAAAAGGTAATAAAATAGAATATGAGTAATATTAATAAAAACCTTTCGTAGTTATTAAAGTTTGTAAATAAGATCAGCCTGTAGCTCCCCACTGTAAAGACGTAATCGGGGTCATTCTCCGAAATCACGATATTCACATTTATTTTTCATTTATTTTTCAAACTTGTTTTTTTTTAGTACTAGAAGTGAAATGAGATAGGAAACAAGTGCTAAATTGAATATCAAGTGAAGGCACACTTCGCCAATCTTTTAGTTCGAGTTTATTGAATTCCAAAAACCACATTAGGTTACGGTAATGAGAGGTCTGTACGGTAATGAAATAAAAGGTCCTGGTAGTGACATTTGAGGAGTCTGTAATGATATTTAAGGTCTCGGCAATGACTAAAGTTTTTAAAAATGTTTAAATAAATAAAAAATGATTGTTTCATTAACTTTTTCTTTAATGAACATATTATTTAAAAAAAAACAGTTGTTTACAAAAAACTATAGAAATCAAAACAATACTTCTATTCCTCTAATAATTCTAACAACAGCGATGATTCTTTGATACATCAAAACACAATAATTTGAGATCAACAGAGGTGTTCTTTTATGGGGTTCACCATAAAATATTATTATCTAATTAAGTAAACATAACACTTATTTAAAAGCAAAACAATGTACACTCTTCAAAGTGGAATCCCAAGCCACCATGTAAACAACAGATTATATGCGTATGTCCATGGAAATTGCAATGCGACGGATGTACATTAGACAATTAAGTATAAAACCATTGTTTTGACCATCGTTACGTTTATGTTGTCATTGTGACATGATTTGATAGTGACCTAGGTTTCCAAATTTTGAGGTGTACTTACAATGAGATCAGTCTAATTGTCCATATAAAAATAACTAGTAACAATGAGATCAGTCTACTAAAATTGTTCATATATAACTAGTAATCCCATAATGAAAATAAAGGTATTGTCAAAACAAATGACATATAAAATTAGTAACGAACATATTTTTGTAACATTAATTTCAAGCTTTCGTTTAATTATTATAATCAACAAATTCGTTAGTTTAGTTTAGTCAGCAGCACTTACTTTCACTTATTTTTTCCCTTTTCCTGTACCTTTTCCTTTTCCTCTGATCATAGTTGCTTTATTTCCTTCATCCTTTATCTTCACTTTTATGTTTTTCTTCGCTGAACATCCTGTGGTCATAGTTGCTTTATTCCCTTCTTCTTTTATCTTCGCTTTTATTTTTTGCTCTTCTGAACATCCCGGCTCTGCTTCATCGAAATGAATGTTGCCATGTCTTCTATATTCAACTTCTACGCATTCAGTTAAAGTAACATTTGTCACCTTATTTGTAACTCCTACATTCACTGCTTCATTCCCATCATCGGTGTGTGATCCACAATCCATTACTTGACTTTTACCTTCATCTTTTGTTGTATTTTGATTGTCTGTAATGAACTTTTGAAATTCACTAGAGTATGAAGTACTCTGGTTATTTAGAAATGGTGAGTTTTGCCAATTTCCTAATTTGGGTACTGTAGTTAATGGAATCACTGATTTCGGTTTTGTCAATATTATTGTGTTTAACTTCCCTTCCTGTTTGGTCATATTAGAAATTATGTGCTGAATTTTCTTTTTTTTTGTGGTTGTCAGGCTTTCTTGTTGAGATTGTGAGCAAGATAAGACTTGTTGGGTACGTTTTTTTCCAGATGTAGTGGCATTTTGGACTGTATCATTTTTGTTCTGTAAATTGCGATTAACCGGGCACAAAACATTTGGAGGATATGGGAAAGCAATATCTGTTTCGAATTGAATAGCAGTTTCTATGGGCTGCGCTAAAATTGTCTCAGGTAATTTTTGTACAAGCTCTGGACTGAATCTTCTTATACACTCATCATCTGTTAAAGACACGACGCTAGGCTCTTCCTCCTTATGAAGCAAGGAAATCGCGTGAGTGTTGACAGATACATTTCCAAGTTTGTGATATCCATGATGGTAATGTACACAAATAGTATCTAGACATTTAAAACAACTACGTATTCTTATTTCCAGTTGTCTAGGAGTTTCAATAGCCCACAAAATCTGATGTACTTCCATAGTTCCTTTGTAGCCTGGTACTTTTTTAGGATAAATTTGTTCCTTGGCAGTGATATCTGAACTTCTAATGATCTCAATTTTAATACTTGAAGTATTGGCCTTTGTGATTTCGACGAATTTATCAAACGTTCCAACGTCAGTACCAGATTTTACCAGCCAGTCGGCATTCCTTTTTATTACAGCTCCTAGACCATCCGGCGCACCTTTACCGTGTCCGGCTTCTAGGTAATTCCAAGTCAACTTGCGAAGAGCTGGGAACTGCTGTTCCAGCTGACTGGTAATAAAAAATATGTGCCGATTTCTATACTGACTACTTGGGCTGTCACTATAAAAATGGAGAGTGTCAACAAACGGTGATAACTCTGATATATATTTTAGAACTGGATCAATATGTGCCCAGACTGAAAGTGCATTATGTCTTAAATCGTCAGACAATGTACACATAGAGAGAACTTTAACTTCAGATGTTAAGTGATCTTTAATGTAGATAACGACTGTATGGATAGAGACCTGTTGGCGACTGCCTCCAAAATGAAAGCTTTGGATTTCCTCGTGATGTTTTAAGCAATAATTTTCGCTGAAATCAAGATGTATTATTGCCTCATTATTTGATAAATTCCATTTAAGTTCTTTCAGAGATCTATTCTGAATGAGTATGTTGGCACAATGTGGCAAGAAGTGTTCAAGGGCTGTGTCAAGTTTATTTATAACATCCAATGGTTTTGCGCAGATTTCTTTCTTAGTCCATGTAACTTTTTTGTTCTCTTTACCATCTTTCATATACGTTCCGGACGTTTTACACCATTCAAAATACACAATCTCTACATCGTTTCTAAATTCTAAGTATTCGATGGTTTTATTTTTACAATGTAGACATTTGCTATCCAAACATTGTTCGTTATATTTATCACAACAAATTGCCATCAGAAGGTCATGAGTATTTTTGGTTTTGACTATATTGGACTTATATAGGGACTTTATTAGTAGCTCCACATTACAATGATAGATGCACATGCATGTGTTTCGATTCTCTTTCGGAAAAGACACCCAGAATGGACGGCATTTACAAAAAAACGAGTAAGAGGCATTCATATCTGGAGAATCTTTAATGAACTTTTGATACAAATTTTTTAATGTATCATTAAGATATCGTCTTTGTTTTTTTATCTTGTTCCGTTTGACAAATTCTTTTGTACCTGGAGACAACCAAGTGTTCTCATCGTCATCAAAAAACGTTTCAATGGCTTTTATTACATGTTTGTTTTTCTTTTCCATCTGGATTTTTTTTCTTATTTCTCCTATTAGTTTTGTCTTTGGCTGATCACGAATGTTTACCCTTGGCGTATTCTTCAATAAAAGTCGGCGAAATTTCTTGTTCTCTTTTTTCAAATCGTTTATTATACATTTCAATCTCCGAACCTCTTTGAATCGCTGGTATCTTAATTTCCTTATTTGTGCTCTTAACGTAAACATTTCTTCTGAAAAATCACGTTTTTTTACGTTTTCTTTGATATTTGTATTGTTATTGCTACCTATCATGAATGAGGATGTGTTAGATCCTAGTGGATCAAGATTTGATTGTTCCTCAATTTGAAAATCATCTATATTTATCTCAACATTCTCTATTTTCTTTTTTTCTGCCTTTTTTTCTAAATACCTCTTGCTATTAATTTTCCATTTTCTGCGTCTTTCTCTTTGTGCTCTCGGTGTTAATTTATCGATTCCTAAAATTTTATTTTCTTTTTTTCTTTGTAAGTAACGTTGACGCTCCTTTTCCTTCTCAATTGCATATAATTCCTCATTTTCTTTCAAAGCAGCATACTTCTTTCGTTTTGCTAACCGTCGTCGCGCTAAAATAGCCTCTTTAGACTTTTTAGGTCGCCCCATGTTTAACTGTAACAATAATTTGTTTTTTTTTTAAATTAATCCTCACTTGACGAACATTATTAATTTCCCAAGTTCCTTTGAAATAAAATAAAAATTTACACTTTAAAAAAAATTCATCACCGGGACGATTACATCATTACCGTGACGTGTAAAAAGCTACGGGAAACACGGTAATGACGGTCACGGTAATGAATATTTAACACTTTTTGTAGAATTACCCTTTGTACGTTATGAAATACGATTTCCGATGATTATACCTACATAGTAATTCACTTCACTAAACCCTTTATCATGCTGAACTTATAGAATTAATAGTACTTACCTAAACAAAAGATGACTGGCAATGAAACCAAATCAGGACAAAACACCAAAGAACGAATTGAATTAGGTTTTTGCTGGGAAGAGCAGCGCACGTCCGTCCGGTTCGACATCCCACTGAATACTAAGCCGGCGTCTGCGGCGCCGACACCGTTTGGCGGTGAGATCAAAAGAACTTGTAGCGACTTGTGCAAGCATATTGTTTCGTGCACGGAAATGAAGTTTTCGTTGTGACAAACTTTTCGGTTTATAATTGTGCGTAATATTGGTGTATTAAAATTTCATATTAATGCTTTTTGGAACGCTAAAGATTGCAACTCTTGTGGAATGTATTATAATTAGCGTTCTTCGCATGCGTTTTTTGTACTTTGTAAATAGCATTAAATTCGGTACTGTGGAACAGAGTCCGGTAATGAACTAATTGAAGACTTTTATTTTTTGGTTTCATAAATATACATACAATTGTGAAATAAGTTGTTGCACAATTAAGAATGGATCATATTAAACATGTTAAGTATAATTTTCCCTGCATTTATTAATACTGTATTATTTTATGAAACGAAAAAGAGCAAATTACGTAACTCGGAGAATGACCCCGGTACGATCGCGAATTTAAGTAGAATACAGTATGATTTAAAATAACTAGGCTTCTTATAAATATAATTATCGTAAGGAAACCGCTGTAAAATTGAACTTTTTGAGCCGAAGGAGATTCGTGTTAGCTTGGCTTATTCCGATGAGAGATCGTAAACCGTTGTACGTTAACTGTGATGTTGAAAGTTTTACTATTAAATTAGTTATTTGCTTCGTGATAGAACGGTTGGTTTCTCTCTGCTTATAAGTCTGGGGGATTTTGGTACAATTTAAATTGAACCTTATGAATAACACATTAAATTATTTTAAATTAAGTACAGCCGCATAATTCAGAATAGTATTTCTCTTTTACGATATAAATGGTATCTGCTTATGATTGAACTTGCTTCTACAGACATTTAAAATACAATGCGTGTGTATTACAAATTGAGGCACCAAATACGACTAATAGGTAGATAAATATTCAAAATAATTAAAACTGGCCAGTTACATGTGCGAAGTAAGTACTTAATTAAAAACAAATTGTCTCTTGCCGTTCCAAATTTGAATTTGGCGCTAAAATTCAATTTGCGACAAGGAGAGTTGACAGTTAAACGGAGAACTGGACGTAATCCCTAAACCGGTTATTACGTGGCTTTACAATCCTTCCTTCCTTAAAAAAAGGCTTTATCTATTGTAAAACTGCTGTTGTAAAAGCGACCTTATTTAAACAATGGAAAGTACATTTTACTTCTGTTGCTAAATTACAGCTAAGCCTTTTTTCCAGAATTTTCCGTGGCCTGGCTACCTCGTAAAGATTTTAACGCTCAAAACGCCCAAAACTCAATCTTTTGGCCCATTTTATATGGATTTGGTCGCGCCTGGCACCAAATGTGTTAACTTTCCCGCGGTTTTGGTAAGCCAATGCCCGTTGAATGTATTCTTCCGATCCTTTATTGTTGGGAGCTTACGTAAATATTTTGCGAAAAAAGGGGACAATTTGAGGGGGAATTTTGTTGGAAAATGGTATTTATGGAGTGAAGGTGTGTTGTAATTTATCGTAAATTTAAAGTTTGAATTTAATTTCCTATTTTTCTAACAGCAACGTTACACGTCCTGGATTGAAGCTAAAAAATGGGGAAAGGTATTCTTGTCAGCTTTTAAACCGCAATCCCGTATTAGTACGCGTTTTGAAGAGTTTAGCCTAGGTGGTAGTAACCCTGCCTATAAAGCTAGCGGTCTTGGGTTCGATTCCCGGAATGGGCAAATATTTTTAATCTTTGTAGGTATGTATTACTTTAAATGTTTATACCCAAGAGCTTAGGAATATAGTTTAAATCTTGTGAGATCGTCCTCGTATTTTCCAGACATTTATTTAGTTTGTTTCTCCCCTTTACCTTAGAAATAGTTATTTTTAGTAATAAAAGATAGACGTATTATATAATTATGCTATTCAATGAATAATATTTTCTTACTCATTTTATAATGAATCAGTTTTGAATCTTACATACAATACTCAAATCCTTTAAACAATTAAAAACCTTGTTTCCAACAGGCGTGTAACTACATTCAACATGATGAGTGAAATGCTTGAGCGAATAACTGCCACGTCAATCTAACTAAGTCAGTCATTTCCCACAGGAGTATGTGCCAGTGTATTTGAAATGCATATGCCCATAACGCTCGTTTACCTCCATCCATGTTCATAAATGCATCCATGTGTAGTAGTTTCATTTGAAATATGTTAAGTTAGTTAATATAGATTCATCTAAAGAAAATCAACCTGTATAAAGAAAATTCAAATGTTAAAATAAACAAATGCGTAAACTTTCCCGGCGTTTTATTTTTTAAGGCGTTCGAAATTCAAAATTCACTGCAAATCCAAGCGGCCAGTTCGAAAAACTCTTTCAAATTTCGAACCATTTTGTTCCAAATGACGTCCGTATTCTGAGAAAAATGTTTTGTAAAACTTTAGCCGAGCCAACATTATTTTAATTCCGCTATCCTCCCCCGGATTGTATTTTTCTCTCATTCGGAATGATTCGGCCGTGACCCAAATGCGCGGACCCGGAATAACGTTCATTCTTGAAAAATAATAAGTCACTCCGCTAAGTGAAACGTTGATGACAATGTTTTTACGGTTTACGTTGTTTTTTTAATGCTTTCTTAATAAGTGAGTTATACATATCTTCTTACTGTTACCGTGATATGACAGAAATAACATGTAGTTTAGTTTGTCTAACTATAGTTTTTTTTTTTATGGTATAGGAGGCAAACGAGCAGACGGATCGCCTGATGGTAAGCGATCACCGTCACCCATAGACACCTGCAGCACCAGAGGAGTTTGTAACAGACGAATAAACATAACGTCGTGAAATCAATGTACTAATTAATTAAACAACTTTACATACCAATAAAAAAACTGACAATGTTATCCTTTAAAACAATTCAACAAAACATAATTATAACCAGAACTCCACTAAACCGTGAAATAAACTTTTATTCGGAACGTACCTATCCACTCTAAAAGATTTATAGCCTTTTACGCGATAGATTTTATAACGGAAAAGCGAAAATATTTCGCGCCTAGTTCGATTCTGAGTAATCGGATTTAATTTAAAATTCGAATCCCGTTCTGGATGGGAAGATACAAAAAGTAAGTGACGCGCGTACCGCGTACGTAGTGATTTTAAAATAAGAACAGTGCTGCGGGAAAAACTGCCAGTATTACAATGCTTTCTCTATAGGTTGTGTTGGTTGAGTTATATTCGGATCACTCGTCCTAATAGTGTCGTAAAATCGATGTAAAAGACGGATTTTTTTATAATGTCGAATGTGGACTTTATGGCATTATAAGTAAGTCCGCAATTTGTGTATCCTGCAATATAGTTGAAATAAATAATTAAACAAATAAACTTGACTTAAAGTGCTCGCCGAACTTTTAAGTTTTAATTAGGTGCTCAGCGATGAAGTATGCATATTTATAAAACTATGTATATTTATATAAGAAATAGTATTCCTATTTTGAAATGTAACCCTAGTTTATCTATATTCGTCTATGTTTCCGTTTTTAAAACAAAATGAATGGTTGTTACACATGATTTCTCCTCAACTGGATCCCTTCCGGCGCGGTGGTTTGTGTAAGCGCCTGTCAATCAGGCGGCCACGGTTCGTTTCCGATCAAAGCAAGATAAACTTGTAGGCGATTCGTAATTAATTATGTTTGGCCATTTAAGAAAGAAAGGATTTGTTGTTAATTGTGTAAATGCATGGAGTATTACTGAAAAAATGATGAGGTACATATTCAATAAAATACCATACCATAGAAACATGAATGTTGTTGTGACTTTTTTTAAATAATGATAGCCAGAATCCGTTGTTTAGTTTAGGAGAACTAAGCGGACACACAGATACGCGGAGTAGCGGCTTTGTTACATACTATTTAAAGGCTATATTTATTAAACAAACTAGATTTTCTGAGCATATCTAGTCGCCTCTGTGGAGGTTAGATATGTCTTAAACGCTTAGATTATTTATTAAGATTGAAATCTAAGAAATATACCTAATTAGTTTTCAAATTACTTTCAAAGTTAAAAAGCCGAGATCTCATGTATAAATGCAATATTTATCAAGCCAGATTTTAATTCGGCGTTCAGAAAAGGCAATAAAATTGTATTTATTTTCTCAAACAAACGAGGATGTTCTGCGACCTTATTCAAAGAATGTAATGTAATGAATGAGAAATAAATGTTAAGGACTTTTTTAGGATATTAATATTTAAATTTAAATTACCTACTGTTTGTTTTGTAAACACTAAGCTTCTATTGAACAGCTGTCTTCAATTTTTAAGAAACTATTTGACATATTTATATATCGCAACTAACAACCGAATTTAGATTCCAACTTCAAAAATTCACACTGGCCAATTCCAGGGAATCGCCGTTGGAATCCCGAATTCGGTTGCGCTCGGTTCGAAATTCAAAATTCCGCATTAGCGGCGCGACTCGTTACCCCGATCTTCGGCACACGTACTCAATCGGGGCCTGACCGTTGAAAATCGACGGCTATCCCGAAAGCGTGACTTTTGCCCCCGGAATTGACGCGGCGCGGGTGGCAGGGTGGGGTATTGATCGCGCAACCTCGGCCCGCGTCGGGCGCGCTCGGCGGACTTCGGGACACTTCGGTCTTACTTGAGCCGAATGTGCGGCCACGGGCTAGTCTCGGTCAGTTGGCGTGTCAACTTTACTAGAGGGACCTGATTGGAAGTTTAATTAGGACAAGGTTACCAAGGTTTGATTTGTTTTTAATAACTGTTGTATCTTACATGAAAAACTATTACTCACACGTAAAAATATTTTTTAAAGTAAATTCTTACTGAACTATTTTTACTTCGAAATGATTCTCCGTAAATCTTGATAAATTGCGAATTTTTCACAAAACATAAAATGCTGAGCCCCGCGCGCTTATCTATAAAAGGACTTTCAAACACAATTCGGGACCTCATGTCGGAGAAAAGCGTTGATAAGCCCAAATATAAGAAGATTGCCAGCCTTCCATGCAAATACGTTCTATACGTATAAGGTACAATTCGATCTAAGGACGCCGGCAAATTCGTTTGCTTTACCCTTTTTTATAGCCGATGAGGAACTTCCGTTTCTATACTCCAAGATATACCTTTTTTGTTGACACAGTTTTCTTCGCCCTTTTTGTAATAAAAACTATATATTGTCAAGATGTCAATGTCAGCTAATAAAACTGGCCAACTTCACATTCGAACTTCAAAATGTCTGTTGCAAACGTTTTCATATTAAAAACGCGTCGCTTTCTTTTTAATCTGGGTCAGAATACACCCTCGGCCCGCATACGCTTAATTGAAAAAGTTAAATCGACCATTTTCACGAAATGGTTTCGATTTTTTATCGCCGCGTCTCAGAATATGCCCCTTTAGCGTATGAGCGTTTTAACGTTCGATATTTGAAACTTTTGTTACGACTTTTTCACACATTCGACCGTAAATTACGTTCTACGGCATTGCAGGAGTTGTAAAAATAACTTCTAACCTACTTTTATGTCATTGTCTCGCTTTATGCTTTTGTTCTGTAAGTGTTTATGAGACGCCCAAGAAAGGCCGTAGTATTTTATAGTATAACTTTTGACCCGCTCTGGGTTTACACGGATAAAATATCAATGTATTAATTCATTAACTTTTCTCGACAAGTGGTCATTGGTCAGGCCACCTGATGATACCTGAACTAGATCTGAGACCCATTATAGACATTAGCAATCTCAAGACTGCAATCCTAAGACTGCCAACCAAGGACTAAGATGGAATGCCTCTTTACTAGTAATTTTATTGGATATCTTTTCTCCACACCAGAACACGACAGTAAGAACACTGCTGCTTGAAAATCCATCTTTTACTTTTTGATATTAGAGCAAACAACATCATTAAATCATTAAGTAAATATCTACGCGTTCCTAGTAACATAAAATTCGCAACGCAATTTACAAAAAGTACCAAGTACCGCGTGCGTGTATTATATCTGTAGCAATGGGGAACTGTAATTTATATGTTGTTTACTTGGCTCACGTACCAATTCCATAAGCGCAAAGAAGACGACATCGTTTACTCAGTTAATGCTTGAACGAGTCGTGTACTAAGTGATTTGTACAAAATGTGGAGTTAATAAAGTCCTAGAATTGAAATTTTTACGAATCAACACTTAAACTCTATTGTTGACTGGCTTTTACGCCTCTATTTGAACTTTTAGATTTACTTATATTGTGCAAAGAACTTTAAATTAATAAATTATAAATAAAGGTGAATATATTTTTACTTCAAAGTAGATATTTGAATCAGTTGAAAGTGAAAAAAAAAAACATTTTCCAATCAGACGTCAAAGTATTAACCAGCAAAGTAAAGTTGCCTCACGTGTTCGTAGGCACATAAAGCGAGGTTAGGTACAGACCGCTTTGGCCGAGCTACTCCGTCGACGAAACCTGCCACAATTACTTACAAGCAATCCCCTTATCAACTACGATATTATTTAGGAATGCTAAATGATGTACTTCTAGGTCCTAGGGTGTAATGTTTTGAAAAACGATATTTTCAATGCAACGTTGAAGTACTAACTGACGAGTTGATAAGAGCCCGTGCGGCAACTTTACTTTGCCGGTTAATACTTTGACGTCTGATTGGAAAATGAGTTTTTTTCACTTTCAACTGTTTCAAATATCCACTATTAAGTAACAATGGCTTACTCTTGTTTCACCAAAACTAGAACTTCGCAGAATTTCAGTTTCATAGAAAGTTATTTTCTGCTGATCCCGTGTTGATTTTAGGTTATCTTGTGATACAAGCAGGGATCGTATACCGGTATTATTTTCATACAAAAATACCGGTATTCAATTCCGGTATCTCGCTTATTATTGAATATTTTCGCTCTTCAATGAATTTATATAATAGAATAGTGTTATTACCTAAATTACAGTCGAAAATATCAAGGAAATAATGCAAATTAAGGAAGATATTTCAATTTTAATTAATACCGGTATTGATCCCTGGATACAAGTCAAACTTAAAGCTGGGTCTACATTTGTATCATTTTGCCGATCACGATGACGCGTGTCGTATCGAGCTCCCGTATCCAAAGTATGGACGCTCACTTTGGGCACACCGTATCACTACCATCGTCGCGTGAAAAAATGCGTCCGTACTAACCGTAGCGTAGCAGCGTATCGTATCATAACGCCGTATCATTAAGTGTGGACGCTCACAAACTTGTCAAGTGCGTGTCCGTATCCGCTTTGATGATCGGGGAAAAACCGCCTCGAGAGCGATCAAGACGTATCGCGTGTCAAATCATAACTTCGTATCGTGATCAAAACACGTCCATACTTACCGATCTTGATACGCGTATCCGATCGCGAGTGTGCGGGGTATAAAATAAACACGTATCAACATCGATCCCGAGCGATCAGATACGGCGCGCCGCATGATCGCGCTGTTTTTGCGTCCACACTAGCGATCTTGATACGCGTTGGTGCAACGCGACGGAGATACGATACGACGAAATGATACAAATGTGGACCCAGCTTAACCTAACCTACGTAAATCATATTTAAGATAACCTGAAATTGACACGGGATCAGCAGAAAATAGCTTTCTATCAAACGAAAATTCGATGACGTGATACGTTCTTTGAAATGATTGTCGGTGAAACAAGGGGACACCATCATAGACTTTACAGAGCGGCTGCGCAATTTCAAAACCCAGCAACGGGCATTGAGCTAATTTTATAGTAGAGCGAAAAAACATGTTTTGTCTCAGTTTGCAATATTGGTTCAAGAAGTTATACTTTCTCGATTAATTAGATTAAGACGAATACGTCGGTATAGATATATTTTCTTAATTTCCTATTTTACATGTTTTATGTGCCATTAGCTTTTAAAATGCAATGCAAATAAAGAATCAGTGAGCCCGATTTTCAAGCCTCTCTGTTTTTTTCAAAAGCTAGGAACTGCATGTCACATACTAGGTTTTTGAAGTAGTTTTGTGACATACTAGGTTTTGAAATGGTCAAGCCCGTTTTTTTGTGTACTTAATAGAGTTCGGGGTGTGGGTAAATGCAGAGATGGGCATTATTCGAATAATTATTTATTCATCATTGAAATAAAAAATAATTCGTAATATTTTTATTCGCGAATAATTTATTCGTCAAATAATTTATTTGCGAATGATTTATTCGCGAATAATTTATCCATGAATGAATCATTCGAATAATTTTCGAATAACGAATAATGTATTAATTTATTAGAGAACAATGGAGCAGGTATAATAAGTAGTAAATAACTAATATTCGTGGCAATTCATTCAACGAATAAATTATCCGCGAATAAATTATTCGCAAATGAATTATTCGACGAATAATTTATTCGAATAAGAATAATCATTCGAGAATTTCATTCGTTATTCGCGAATAATTTGTTTATTCTTATTCGTTATTCGTCATTCGAATAAATATTGCCCATCTCTGGGTAAATGTGAACCTGAGAGAGATAGGCTCTAAATGATCTTGCATCCGCTAGGGACTTGCTAGAAACCGCGTTTCATGCAAAAACCGCAAAATAGAGTTTTTGAGACTTACTAGCAGAACTAGGAATATACGGGGCAATATTAAATGACAGCTAGGGATTGCCTATATCGATAAACTCAATTATCGATGCTTTTCCTATATACTAGTGATCGCTCCAGGTTTTGTTTGTCAAAATAAAAAATATTGAAACTATGCAAATGAAACAAAATAGCAACATAACTCTGGTTATTCTTATTTTTAAAAGGATTTTTTAACCTTCATTTATCATCATCATATTTTTTCCTTATTGTGTATTTCAGAATGACTGTCCCATTTACTATTGTTATAATAAACAGAATTTGTTAGGAGTAAAAAAATATGATGATGATGAGAGTTAAAACATCCTTTTAAAATAAAGAATAACCAGAATTATGTTGCTATTTTGTTTCATTTGCATACTTTCAATAAAATGTTATTTCATTGAAAGTATGCTCGTCGCTTTACTTTCTCAACCTCGTATCTGCTCGAATAGTTAGATAGGAAAGTAGTCTTTATTCTTTAGGGAACATGAGTGCTTATCCTATCTAACCGTTTGAGCAGATACGAGGTTGAGAAAGTAAAGCGACGAAATGAAACAAAGTATTTTAGTATATGGGAAAAGCATCGATAATTGAGTTTATCGATATAGGCAATCCCTAGCGGTCATTTAATTTTGCCCGTATATTCCTAGGTCTGCTTACTAGGTTTTGAAATTGAGCAGCCGAGAGGTGGGCTTCTAAAGTAGAACACATAGGTTCTAAGTAAGTTATGATTCTGGTTCAGATTGCGGACTAAATTAGTGTGCCGAAGTTCCATGTTCAGGGTACTACTTTGAGAGGACTTGTTTGTTAGCGTTAGCGATATTAACAAGTTATATCTGTATTATAACAGAACTTTACTGCTGTTATAACACAGTTTTATAACACTGTTATTTTTGATATGTTATTAACATTTTAATTCAAAGAATGGAGAAAATCGCCAAGCTTTATGCTAGTACAGTCAACAGCATAAATAAGTGATCATTTATGTACCTTGTCGCTTTCAATCGATTCACAATTTTGTATGACATTTCAAACACGACGTTAAAGTGACAAGGTACATAAATTATCACTTGTTCATGCTGCTGACTGTACTGTGGGTACTAGCCAATGATAAACTTAACCTAAATTAATCAATTAAAGTAAATAATCTTAATTTTGAAAACAAATATTTTTTATTTCTGTATCGATTTTGTTCTCATTAATCACGTCAATTTAAATTAATAAATAAATAAATATCAAGGGACGATCTCACACAAATTGACCTAGTCCCAAACTAAGCTCTAGGCTTGTACTATGGGTACTAGACAACGATATAAATACTTATATAGAGAAATATATACTTAAATACATAGAGAACATCCAAGACTCGGAAACAAATACTCGCGCTCATCACAAATATCTGCCCTTACCGGGATTTGAACCAGGGACCGCTAGCATCGTAGGCAGGGTCACTACCAACTAGGCCAGCGCGTCGTCAACGTTCATTTATTCTTAATAGAAATTGCAAACAATAACTTTATACTATAAGTTGGATTAAGTTTGCTCGAGTAGCCTCTGTTCACCCTAGAACAGCTCTAAGAATTTAAAACACATTTAATAATACTTAGTATGAAAACAGTTAAAATTAAAATTAATATAACCAATCAAAGAGAGAGGTCTCAGTCAAAGCCACCTCAATTAAAAAAACTCTCCACAAAACCTAATTGGCAACACTAAAACTTATTCCAACAAAGACCCTTTAAGAAATAAATAGCTTCAAATCAAACGAAGCAAATTCAAACATTAAGTAATGAACAAATAAATTAACCGCTTGAGAATTTCTTTCGGAACTCTTTTAACTTTTTTTAACGAGGCCCGTTCGAGTGCTTCCCGAACTCTAATAAAAAGATTATGAAAAAGAATTAACAAAGTTCTGGACCATTTCGGTTATACTTTAATTATATGTAAAGCCCCTACTTATTATTCTATGAATGGAGGATCCATTTGGTCCATATCGGGCTCGCGCAAAAATCACCCAGAGACTTACATCGTCTAAACAAACGATATTTGAATACGATTTGCGTGTTTTTTGGGATATTCGGGACACATAGGGCGCCGTAATCCGTTTTGAGCAGGACTGCTTAAATGAAGCGCGATCAGGGCCTATGACACAGTTTTGGGTTTAATTTATCAGCAGAGTTAGGAATTTTGGTGGCATATCGTAGTTCTAGAATCTATGGAGTTGCTATTTCCTAATTATCATAATACATACCAATTTGATTGTGACCTTCAGAATGATCAAATTTTAAAATTAATTCATTAATTAAGCCGCGAAACGAGTTTAAATTAATCTTGGTACAGAAGAAATCTCCACTGTGAAAGCATGCAAACAAATAAATATTAGTAGGTATGGTTAAACCTAACTAAAAATGTATTTAGTTCATTTTCATATATGACAAAACTGAAGACCAACGTCCAAGTGGTATGTATTTTAATAATTAGGAAATAGCGACTCCATGGATTCTAGAACCGCGATAAGCCACCAAAAGTTTGTTTGTTTGTTTATCAGTACTAATATGATTATGTAATACGTAAACAACTTGCGGAAATTTTAGCACTGCAGTCGTAAATATAAAAAACCGGCCAAGTGCGAGTCGGACCCGCGCACGAAGGGTTCCAAACATCTATACAACATTAGCAAAAAAACGGCAAAAATATCACGTTTGTTGTATGGGAGCCCCCCTTAAATATTTATTGTATTTTAATTCAATTATTTATTTTTAAAGTGAATATATAATTAAATATTATTTGAATATTTCAAGTTTGTACCTGTTACCGTTATTAATATCGAGCAAAAAACAACAAAAAAATCACGTTTGTTGTATCGGAGCCCCCCTTAAATATTTAAATTATTCTGTTTTTAGTATTTGTTGTTATAGTGGCAATAGAAATACATCTTCTGTGAAAATTTCAACTGTCTAGCTATCACGGTTAATGAGATACAGCCTGGTGACAGACATACGGACAGCGGAGTCTTAGTAATAGGGTCCCGTTTTTACCATTTGGGTACGGAACCCTAAAAAAGACACCGTAACTTAAGTTTTTGAAGGAATGTAGTTTTTAGTTGTTGCGGAACACAACTCAAAATTGATTGTAAACAAACTGACGCCCGGAAATAATTTTTTTCAAGACAAAACATGTTTGCATTTCACCGGAATTAGCAAGACACCGATGTCAGAAATACAAATTTTATTAACAAATCACATTTTTTGACAATTACTTGATGCGAGCAAAGCAGTGAGCCGAAAGCAAGTGATCTACAATAAAAACGAATTGAAAAGGGACGGCACGCATTTAAAAGAGACCGGAAAACCGCGAGTTCGCATTTCGCGCATAGTCTGGAAAATTCCGATTGAATTAGGCACGGCGAAATTCGACAATTTCGGTGATATTTTTATTTGTACACTGGAAATGTTTTTCGTGCGTCACGGGCAGTAATGTTATTATTCCTGTCTAAAATGTAACTATTTCGGTGCGAGTTTTCCAGATTTTCACGTAAAATTGATTCTGGAGTTATATGTACAGTCAAGAACTTAAATTTGGGAACCACCTTAGGTCGAAAGTCAATCTGTCACTGTCCAACAATAAGGTTGAGTTTCCTATGTGTTACAAATGACTTGGCATCTCTAATGACATTGACGACTTCAAGCATTTTTTTTTAAATGTGTCACAAATTAACGATCGTCACCGTACGTACTGGATCTTTATTCATAAAGCCAAGTAGGTGACTTATTCTGCCCTACTAAGCATAATGGCGATATCTCAGACAAAACATCTGTAGAAATTGCAACCTAGTTACAAACAGAAGAGAGTTGAATCTGCTTTGGCTATTGAATTTAGTTATCGCATTTTTGCTTAGGAGGGCAGTATTGGTAAGCCAGTTACTGCTTTCTATGAATACCCACAATTAGTGAAGTGCAAGTTGAAGAACATTCCCAGAATTTTGGAAAATCATCTCTAGAAAGTACTGAAAACATTTCGGAAAACATTTAAGAGCTTTGAGAATGTTCTCTATTCAAAACATATTTTACGTAACACCTGGCCATAATGTGAGTGTTATCGCACGCTGCGCGCACGGTAAAACTCGCATTGTGGCCAGGTGAAGACGTAAAATTGTGTACTCATCACGGGCAGTAAAAAAGAAAGCCCTCTATCGCATATTTACAACCCTCGCCTACGGCTCGGGTCTCAAATACCTGCGATTTCGGGCTTTCTTTCTTTTACAGCCCTTGTTAAGTAGTGTACTATTATTGTAAACGCCAAAAGTTTCTTATAGAAAAGTTACACAATTTGAGAGCGTAAGTTAGTATTGTCATGTATAAGTACATCCTTTTACACAATTGCTAAAGCAAGGTTAAAGTGATTTTAATGGTCAGAGCTTTTTCATTCTCAAAATCAAAATATTGTTAAAATGTTCGGGAGTTTCTTGCGGTGCTTCTTCTCCGCTATAATGGTATTGTCCGAAGCGCTAGTAAATTCTCTCCATATTACCGAGACGTGTAAAACAGCCCTCATGTGGCCAATTTACCGAATAAATATTTTCAATTTTGATTTTTTGAAATTGAATGACAATTAAATTGATAAAAGCTTCCGACATAGTTGCCACGGCTACTTTTAGACCTGATAACTTTTACACGGCTAAATTGATTTTCATCAAACCTAACTTACAACAGCGCCAAATAAAACAGCTTTCTATTTAAATAAGTTTCTGTCAAAGATTTCATTTTTGTGACATGCTTTTGTTGACGATTGTATTTTTTTTGCACAATCGTCATCTACTCGTCAAGACGACTCTAACCCTAACACGACGGGTTTATCATGTGTAATTTAGGAGTTGCTATGGCCACCCTACGTCTCCATCATCAGATCAGCTCGATGGTGATATATTATTATATTGTCATGAGAAATAAAGTTGTACGCAAATTTTCAGCTTCATCGGAAACCGGGAAGTGGGTCAAATTTAACTTGCAAGATTTGACCCGCACATACATACATACATAAAAACCTGCGTCCAATTTGGTCGATCCGTTTGACAGACAGATCCACAGATACACACGTAAACTTATCCTCTCTGTGTATGTTTGGGGGGTTACAAACATTTCCAACAAAAACAATTCTGACTACGACAATGCACCCTCAATTCATCGTGAAATATCCAACTTATTTCTAGAGATTCACCAACGTGACTGTTTTAAACAAATTAAACTGTATTTGTTTGGTTTCTCACAGATACCAGAGGGTTCGAAACACGAGACACGGAGACCAAGGATTTCTTGGAAATTTTGATATTTACGATGTTATTTTATATTTCAATTATAACAATGGGAAACATATATTTAAATGTTGAGGCCTGTGTGTTTATTGTTAAATATAGAGTAGAAATATAACCAATTTTCTCATTTTGAGAGAAGTATTGTAATTTGACGACGCGTTGGCCTAGCTGTTGGTGTGACCCTGCCTTCAAAACTAGCGATCCTGGGTTCAAATTCCTGTAAGGACATTAGTGTGATGAGCACTAGTGTTTGTGAGTCTAGGCTGTTTTCTATGTATTTAAGTATGCACTTAAAGTTTGGTCGTTCTAAGAGGGCCGATTTGACAGCTGTCAACGCAGTATAAAATATAACCTCAAACACATATTTTGTGCTGAGTTGACAGCTGTCAAATCGGTCCTCCTAGAACGACCAAACTGTAGTACAAGCCTAGAGCTTAGTTTGGGTCTAGGTCAATTTGTGTGAGATCGTCACCTGTTTTTTTTTACTCACTAAATTATTATTCTGCAGTTAAATAAAGAGCTTGGCTAAAATTACTTATTCACTACCTCTTAACTACGGAGCGCTAAAAAACGGCAGCTCTTAAACAAAACGTTCGCACTGCATCCGACCTGCACCGAGTGAAATATCAATTTCCTACCCACTGACCCCGACTTCATTTATCAGAGAGCAGCTTTAAATAAAACATCTTGCTATCCCACGTTTATTTCACCCTGGTACAAGGATTTTATCTATTTGGGCTTTCCTTGGAACTATTTGTTATTTCCCCCACCCCCACTTAAGTTCTTCCCTTTTAGTGGGGAATTAGCGGGGCGTCCCTCTGTTGTGCTATTAGATGTTTATTTACCTTGCTATGTTCATTCTTGTTATTATTATCTTTAGCTAAATGTGGAAAATTACTGTGATAATGTCGGTTAAACGTTTCCTATTACGCGTGTGTTAGTAGAAATAGATGACAAGTATACTGATATTAAATCTCAAGCACTGTGCGTTTGTGCAATTTTTTAACCACCACGCAAACAAAGGGGAGTTGTTAGTTTAACGTGTGTATCTGTATGTGGCATTGTAACTGTTTTTTTTGTAATAGGAAGCTAGTTTTACCCTTCTAAGCTAATAGGCAGTATCTTATATAAAACTCCTGTAGCAAAATCAACCTCTTTTCTGTTTATCAGCCTATATAATTATGTTTGTATAGATGTTTGTTCCTTTGTGGCGCTCTACAAACTAAACGCGTGGACCGATTTTGATGATTCTTATGTCAATCGATTTGTCTTAATCTTGTGAGTGTCACTAAAGTAATCAAAACTCAATATGGCAACCGGACACCATACCGTAAAAAAGAAAAGAAAAAAGTTGAAAAACTATGACAAGTGGGGTACCATTGAATAGTTATTTAAAAATCATCTTTAGGTTTCTATCATCATTTTTTATTTTTTATGATCATTTAGAATTTATAATTATTTAAAGTTGGTTAGCAACACTCTACTCTTTTATTTATCTATTTAATAGATAATATTCTTAATCATTGTTGTATTGGCTTTACTACACACAAATACCTCAATCCTTCCGCTGTAGGTTTAGGTGCCGCTGTGTAGCAAGAAAATGCTTTTATCGATTTTATGTTTGTGACTTGCTAGTCTTGATGTATTTTTAAAGCCAAGTACTAGCGAGCTGTCACTGTAACTTTTCCACGTAAAATTGTGATATGTCCGCGGCTCGCGAGCCTGTTCTCCACTAGAAGCTCGTTACTGTAACTGTTACGGATACTGTTACAGGTCGCCTGTGACACGGTTTATGATGATTTAATACACGAACAACTTACATACGTTCTAAATTTAGTTCCTAGTTCCTATACTGAGGTAAAAACGTGTAGATATACTTAATTGTAGCCTTAATAATTAGATTATATATGATGTAAATAATGTTCTTATGTTGTTTATACTCGTGTTTTAACTAGGAATTTAAATAAACTACGAGTAAATAATCGAGCTTTGGCTAATGTAAAAGCTTATTAATCTAATTACCTGCAACAATTTTACAGCTTAATATATTCATGCTTACATAAAATCACGTGATCCCTATCAATGGATTAGCTTTTAGGATAAAGCTTAATGCAATGAAGCGAGCTTTCAAAGTGGAGTAGGTGAGACGACAGCTGGCTTTGAGCTCGGTAACGGGTAAAAGTTAAGTTTAATAATTTTAGCTTGAAAGCTTGCACTATCGCTTTCGGAGAAAGCTTGGGCTTGATTTAGGATTTGAAAAAGTTTAGTTTTATAATTTGAAAAAATCTCTCAGGTTATACAGGTGATGTTTTAATCGTAAAAATTGTTTAGGCAGTGTGATAAATATCCCGTTAAATGTTTAACAGGACATCACAAATATTTTACACTATTTTTACTACAGTAAATAAATGTTTTTTTGATTTTAGCCTAGTCTATTTTTATGCAACAATTTTCAAAAAACTAATACCTAAAATTGATGTTTACATTAACGTCATATTTCTTGATTATTTTGGATGCAAAGCACGTAATATTCAACATAAGAGTATTAAATAAGCCTTTGTTATTTGACGTAATATTGTGTACTATCCATAAATGTTCACGCCTTTTATAGCAAAATCCACTAGATACACAAACATTACCATTACATTTTTTCTCTCAAATTTGATCACAGATGCCTTTTGTGCCATCACGTAATATTAAAGATAAATCTTGGCTTTTTGCATCCTATAAGAGCATTATAGATACAGGATGTGAAAAAAAGGATTACGCGGGTCGGTTTTCGGATCCGCCTTTACCTGAGGGATCAAATAATAGATAATTTTAACATGGAAAGCATTTTTTCGTTATCTTCAAGGCGATCGGGGTTTTTTTAGCTAATGGTTTCGCTATAACATCGTTAAGCATTCTCTCTGATGACTGGCAATGAGTCATTTAAGATATGTACCAAAATAGATTTGCGTAAATACTGCAACAAAATACGTCAGTGCTTTTTTTTGGTATAAAAGTATAAAAAAATCTGCAAAAACATTTTCACATAAACATAAGTTATAATTTTTTTAAATGACGTTAATATTATGGCTGTAACATTTTTCAAAAATTCCTCGCCAAAAAAATCTTCCACAAATATAGCATTTTTCCCCCAAAATTATACATACCCAAAGGGCCCTTGACAGTATTCTTTATGGCCCCGAGTCCCGCAATAAATATAGTTCTATAGACAATCGACGTACATTTCGTCGCCCCGTTTCAATAGCTTACGTTTGATTAATGTTAGGGGTCCCCTCATTCGATTCTTATTAAACTGCGCATACTTCAAAAATATATTGTGAGACGATTATTAATCTTTTTTTATAAAGGGTGTTATCACTTTGACAATTATATTGAATTTTTAAGCAATTGGAGGAAGTTTTACATTGCCAATGATCATCTTGATAACATTAACATTTGAAATCGACTCATCGGTCACCGTTGCAAGAACTCGTTGCATGCTTCATACTCTATATGCATTTCTGTTGCCGCTTGCATATGCATTGCTGTTTTTAACCGAGCAGTTAGCGTCCGTTTCGAGTTCACTATCATAATAGGAAAAAGATTTGGTTTCAAAATCACAAACATGATAAAATCGATGAAAGCTTTTTCGTGCCATAAAATTTCACCGCAACTTAAAGCGATAGCATGCACGTTTATAAGTCACTCGGGGATGAACTCTAAGAATAGTCGTGGTTTAAACAACATGAAACAAAACCAACGCACAAAAGTCATTAAGTAATAGCGATTGTATTTTTTTTATTACTCGTATAAAAACGAAAGGCCGTAGCGATTTAACTTTTTGTTCCCGCTGTATATACAGGTTGATTTTAAAATTGGTTGGCAAGCTTTCTTTTTAATTCCAGTTTCATTTAGTTTTTTTAAGAGATTATATTAGACTTTCTACTACACAAGCAATAAATCCTCACTTTAGATTCAGCTTGGTCTCTGTTATTTAGCAACCAAACCCCATAAACATTCAACGACAATTTAAAAACAGCCTCGCCCTAGCTTCGAGCACTCTAAACCGTCAGGGAATCGTATATGAGACCGTCGATAGAATTTCACTTGTACGGTCGAGTTCGGACGAATAAAATTTCACCGAAATTGAATCGGCCGGTCGGCAGTAGACCGTAAAATTGGTCGGCACGGTCAACGGGGCTATTCTGTATCGGTCGATATGCGTTATGCTTGTCGCGGCTCTTGCATTATACAACGACTGCTGATTTACGGTTCACACTGTATTTTATACAGAGTGTTCGCAACGTGTGTGCGAAATCTGTAAGATTTATTTTCTTGTTAGAGTATAAAGTTTTGGTTGTAGATCGTTGTAACAATGTAGATTGCTAGAATAGGTTCTAAATAAAATAAAATAAATCACTTATCTTTTTTGCAAGTAAACTGTTCACCGTTGACATTACATACATACATACATACATAATCTCACGCCTTCGTTCCCAGAGTGGGGTAGGCAGAGCTACAGAATTACAAACATCTCTAAAAACTTGTTGATAATTGTATAACCACAATTTGCACAATTAGGCTAAGATGTTTACCAGCGTATTAGTGACAGGTTGCAAGTCCATCGCCTAACAGTACTACAAGCCTTTATTCCCTTAGTCGTCTCTTACGACATCCACGGGAAGACATGGAGTGGCACTATTCTAACTCGGCAACCACACGAGGAAACATTAAAGTACTAATTTTTTAGAAGTAAACATGTTTGTGCTCGTACAATATATTGGAAAGTTGTGAAAACAAATGCCTACTCTGCAACTGTCAGCAAACTAAACAAAAATCCATTAAAATCATTAAATCACCAACCCTAAGCTTCTCTGAATACGCTTTCGCTGCATTTTCTTCCCCTCGTCGGCCACCAGTTCCTTAGAAAGTATATAATAGGGCTGTGTTATGTTAAATGTATTCAATCGGAAACGCTGGGCGGGAAGCAATTACGCATCTCAATGCAGACATCATTAGATGACTATTGATCACTATCGCAGATCATTTTCGACGTCTCTGGCAAGATTTATTGCTTATGGAATAAATTTATTTTATTGGCCAGTAGAAAATAAATTAAATTCTTTGACTTAAAAGCACCCTTTATTCGACAGTGCATTAAAGGGTGTGCATATACCTTAAACCATAATAAATACTTCTTTATATTTTTCGATACTAATAAAAAAAATGCACGTAAAAAGAATACATCAAAGAATTTACCCTTGTGAATAAATTATGGATGATTTATCAATTAATTAATTTGTCTACTACTTTATATGACAGATTAATTAAATTACTAAAGATAACTTCCTCTTTTTTTCTTATTCTAGGATATGAAAATTTATTTCCTTTAATTACACATTATTAACATTATTTTTACATTAAATACCTAATAATTTATAATTCCAAATAAAGAAAAAAGTCATAAACCGTATGATAACATAATTTAGCTATAGTACATTTCTTAGTCAGCAACTGGTGTCAACTACCCTACTCCATCCTATAACTTCGTCCTATTCCCACGTCAAAGCTTAAATAAAATATAACAACGGGAACTGTCACAATCCTGCCCATTGTAAACTGGACCTTATTGTATCATCAATAGTGCCAATAATGTGTTTTTTCCGCGTGAAATCTCAACCGCCGTTAATGCTTGAGTAACCTACACACAATCCACGGCCATTACAGTAGTGGCCCTAAATAGAGGTGATGCAATGACACAGAACAATTTAGCAGAGGGTGCATTATAGTCCCTTAAAGGGATAAGTTCGCCTTTGTACATTTTTTTTTAAATCTTCTTTGTATTGTTTTTGTATAGAACGAACTAATGTTACAAAAGCGAAATTATATTTGTTTAATCCGTTTTAAGAGTACGTTCACGAACGTACCTACATGTAAGACCCATTTAAAAAAAATTGCTTGATATCTTCAATGTCATTAGAGATGCGAAGTCATTTGTAACGTATAGAAAACTCAATCTTATTGCTGTAAAATGACAGATTGAATTTGGACCTAAGATTTAAATCTTCGACTGTACAACGCCTCAATTGATCGATGTGATCGGTACAGAAAAAAGGACTTTTACGCAGTTTGAGTCTCGGGTAATAGCTCGTAATACTTGTATAATAGACAACTGGAACTAAAAGAGACAAGTCTGACAAAAGTAAAGTGAACGATGCCATTATGGCTACCGATAGTACCGATTGTCATGTAATAGACAGACATGGTGCAATGGACGACTTAAGAGGCGGTGGGGGTGGGACGATCTAGAGTCGTTCGAGAGAAGTAGAAGGAGAGAGAAGATGCATATGCTCAGCAGTGGAACAGACAAAATCAGTAGCTAAATGCGACTTAATTATCATTGTCACATCACTGTGTTTCAATTGATTTCGCTTCTTCAGTTAGCTCATGATCGCTCTCCTATTTTTGTTAGTCTCATATTAACAAAGTATCAACCGTTACGACAAACAAAAAAAACAACGCAATGTTCCAAATATGATTTGTATATTTTTCAAATGTGTTCCAACTGTCAACTTAAACGTCGAGCCATTACGCAGTGACCCCGCCGCTTTGCTCTGCGGCACGATACAAATGTTCGGCAGTTAGTGGCATCCGTCACGGGATTAGAGAGACGAATGGGGGGGGGGGACTGGGACGTATTTATTAACGGTGTTCTAAGGAGCTAGCTGTTTTGTGCTGTGACCTATTTCCTAATCACTCGGCCAATGGCTCAATATGGCGTCTGATTTGTATAGAACTAACAGAGCGTGGCTTTCAATGAGTTAACTTAATCTGCAAAGTTTGGTTAATTTTGATAGTTGGCGTTCCATCTTCGGTGTTAGGGTTGGCAGCATTGCTATATTGAGATTGCGATGCATTCTTTATTGCCCGTGGATTCATTTCTTTTCTCTGTGCTATGAAAAAAACTAGCAGAAATAAAATTTTCAAACATCAACAAGCGTGCACACTTGTCTTTATCGATATTTATCATCAGGTAAAGTTTGTAAGGAATGAACTCAAAAACTAATGGACCGATTTCAAAAAAAATATCCCCATTTTAATGCTACATTATCCTTGACTTACATAGGCTGTCTTATTTTTCTGCGCGGACGAAGTCGCTGGCAACAGCTAGTGATCAATACATCAAAAAAGATAAGTAAATAATATAAAATAATCTATAAGTTTGAAGTAAATCCAAAAGAGACAAATTTTCCAATGACCGTTTTCCATAACTTCATTGGCCATTTTAATATAAAAAACACATTAAAATTAACTTTGAAAACCAAAAATTAAATATGAAGTCCATTTAATTTTAAGAATTAAAAACTCACAAATAAAATGTCCATCATAATATAATTCCGCATGTTAATTTCCTTACCCAAATATTTCCCCAACGAAACAATATGGGAATACAAAATTTTAATTACATCCGCTTATTGTATTCGGAATAGGTTGGCCAGAAAATGGCGTATTGTTTTCAAGATTTTCCCCGTTTAATATACTGTTGTGGAGTACATCCGGGGCCGCCCTTAGGTCATAACTCAGGGTAGGGAAGGGTTAGGGGGTTATTTATAAACCAATTAAAACGTCCCCTGTGACTGGCTGATAACGCTCGGACTTTGGCGAAGGCGAGTTTGATTTCGGGATTAAGAATTGTTGATCGATAGAGTCGTTGATCTGTAATACTCGTATCAATTGATAAATCGATTTATCGTTTTTAGGGTTCCGTAGCCAAATGACAAAAACGGGACCCTTATGGATTCGTCATGTCTGTCTGTCTGTCCGTCCGTATGTCACAGCCACTTTTTTCCGAACCTAGAAGAACTATACTGTTGAAACTTGGTATGAAGATGTATTTGACGAAACGTAGTTGACGCCCTCTAGTGTACGAGTCCATAAATTGCACTTTCTACCGAGGCAGACATAGTGCTTTTCACAACTACTGAGAGGAAATAAAATAAAAATTCATATTAAAAACTTAAATTTTAATTAATGTTAATGTGACATCAACACCAATTTCACCATAGATAACATTTTCACCATAGATTGTGCAAAATGTGGTTACAGAATTATCAACAAGTTTTTAGAGTTGTTGGTAATTCTGTAGCTCTGCCTACCCCACTCTGGGAACGAAGGCGTGCGTTTATGTATGTATGTATGTAACATTTTTTAATCTGGACCCCTATTCTCGTGGCACTCGAGATTAATAAACTAACATGCGAGATGAAGATGTCAACTCCATATAAAATTGTATTTGTTTCACCATATCTCCCATGTAATTTCATCTCTAGTGGTTCGAGATTAGGGGCCAAGTTTGAATTACATTTTAAAAAAGTAGGGACATATTTTTTAGTCTGTGTATCTTTTAGCAAAATACACCTAATATTTTACGACACAAAATGGTGTGTTCTGATTGGTCGATTTCAATTTTTCATTTTAAGGAGCTATGACACAAAAATTGATTGATTGATTTTCATTGGTTCTTAAAGTTGGACAACAATGTTCTCGACCAATCAGCAAACACGCCGACAAAAACATTCTTGGTCTATCCTTATAAGTGACGTTTTGTGACCCCAAACAAGACCATCTATGGCCATATTTCCGAGCACTGTTGTGAAAAGGTCCTAGGGCTCCATTCTACTCGGGTTTAATATATTGTCTTACTTAACAGTAATGGCATCCGAGTTAAATTCAATAATCACCATACGTGTAGAGACAAAGTACAAGGCACTCCTAACTTCCAGCGATTTTACATATTGCATCATTATAACATAGATTTATTATTTGGTCATTCTAAGAGGGCCAATTTGACAGCTGTCAACTCAGTACAAAATATGTGTTTGAGGTTATATTTTATACTGCGTTGACAGCTGTCAAATCGGCCCTCTTAGAACGACCAAACTGTAGTCAAAACTAGCCTACACCCTTTAATAAAATTTAACAATTAAATGTATCTATTGTTTTAACATTTTTATTAAGCTCTAAATATTTTTCCTATTTCCCTTTGATTTTTCATATTTCAAAGCGCTTTGTCAGAAGTGAAATAACAAATATTTGGGAAGTAAACGGCGTGTTGAAAATGAACAAATATGCGTATCAATAAAACGTTTGTACTCTAAAAGCTCGTCATTTTAAAATGTTTTAATTATATATAAATAAAAATAAATATCAAGACATAATGTCAAACCAATTGACCTAGTCCCAAAGTAAACTCTAGTCTTGTACTACGGGTACTAGGCAACGATAAACATATTTCGCACTGCTAAATCAAAACAGTAGCAACTCAATAATATTCTTTCCTTCTATATTGTTTTTGTTTTTATTTTTGTGTTGCCATCCTTTTTTTTTTAATGATGTTTTTCTCTGTTCATTTTTTTTTTCTCTGTGTTCGTCGAATAAATGTTTCTATTTCTATTTTCTATTTCTAAAATCCTTGCTACTTTTATCTCAAGTTCATAGGAGTTGTATTAAAGTTGATTTTAAAGTACGACTTATATAGAGAAATACATAGGTAGGGTGATGGCACCAGTGTTGGACAATTTAAGCTGACAGGCACCAATAATGGACACTTAGCTCTTAATTCAAAGATTCTACGGTCCTAAATTAATAACCTTTATCTTCTGTAAAATAAGAATCCAGTGCCCTTCATTGATCCTCTTGTCCATTACTGTTAGATATTTTTTTATCATCAGATTTTCTTTCTGTCTGTTGCTTTTACATTTGATTTCTGGAAATTTAGCTAGCTTGAGTATCTGTGAAGGACATAGGGTTTTTTTTTGGTGTATTTATTTATTTCTGTACGGGGAATTTAATTTCAAATCGCGAAATTCGGTGGCAAAATGTAGTCTTCGATAAACAGTTTATTGAATCGGGAGTACTGATGTGTAAGTTAAAGAAAGTTTCCAAAAAGTTGGAAAAGTTCTAAGAAATTTCGAAAAATGGAAATATAGGAAATTTAAATTTAAGAAACGGAAAGTTTCAATCCCAGTACAAAATTGTGAGAAGTTTCCGAATTTTTCCTACATGAAATGCACATCATTCATCGGAAGTGTTTAAAATGGTCTGTTTATTTATTTATTATAAGGTTCTTTGCACAATATACTCGTAGTAGAAATGGCGAACTTAATGCGCAAAGGCATTCTAAACTAAGTTTTTAGTTTATACCTAGTTAATCTACTACGTTACTATTTCGGTTCCACGTCAGTTCCGTTACCGTGTTTTAATCCCGGTCCCGGCCGGCTTATTACACCCCTGGTGGTGCCGCGGCAAGTCTCCCACGGGGTTAGTATTCCACCAGATAAAGATACTAAAAATGTGTAGTTTAGAGTAAAAAGATGGAATAAAACTTGTAAATCATGAAGAATGTTTAAAGCTATGCCAAACACATACACTTATTGAGTACAGTCGAGTTCATAAATATGTATACTTTTTAGTACCTTGTCTATTTAATGTCATATTCAAACTGCCATATACGAATTATCACAGCGATTAAAGTGACAAAGTACTAAAGTGTATACATATTTATGAACTCGACTGTACAGAGTGAGAGGATGTAAGTTCGATCCTCATTTAAATCAAAAATGGCCGCAACAACCGACTCACACGTTGGATAGAAAAAGAAAAGTATTGAGAAATCCAAATATTACTGTTAAAAGTATTATAAATTAAATAAACCCTTACCCAATATTATAGACTAACCCCCTTACTTATGAACGCGGATTAACCACGGAGTAGCTAAACCATGTTTTGTCCTTATCTGTCATTGTGACATTTGAATTTGACAGATAAGGACAAAACATTTACTACACTAATCCAAGGTTATGCCACGTTTATAAGTAAGGGGGTATAGTCGAGAAAATTGTTTTCCAGTTACACATGGTCCGCGAAATAGCCATTTTATACATTTCCCGGCGTTACACGAGTAATGACACGTGGCAAATGTATAACCCGGCAAAATGACGTATCATCATACACAATCAAATTCCTCGACTATTTTTAGTTCCGACCTTACATTCTATTTTTAGTGTGAGCGACTGTTTTAATTAATTTCTACATTATATTATATTACAAGTCAAGTTTACTCCAGTAAATGGACAATGTATGCTATTTTATTGCAGCGAATAAAATATCAATTTTACGTAACTTGGACAGTATAATGCAACAATGTAGGTACCATTAATGGTCACCTTTGGGGGTCGACATTGTAATATTGAACAACTAATCTTTATCATTGTATTACTGGCATATTAATATAATAATTTGTTCATGGAACTTTTTAATAGTGCCACTCCATATCTTCCCGTGGAAGTCGTAAGAGGCGACTAAGGGAATAAAGACTAGTAGTACTGTTAGGCGATGGGCTTGCAACCTGTAATACACTGGTAATCATCATGAAAATCAATCCTTCGACCTAAAAAAATACAATTTAATTTTTGTATCATCTTATTACCCCTCTGTCCCCTCTATTAAATATAATAGTCGTGTAATAATATCCTAGCAATATAAAATGGTGTAAACACATGATTACAACCGACAACCGACGGATAATAGCTACGCCGTAGCCGCCTACGGCGTAGCGACGTAGCACGCACCGCGTAGCCGCTAGCTATCGAGGGGCTTGTCTTAACAAATTGAAGTTTGGTTAGGCTGGGGTCATCCTTACGCGAGCGGTTTGTTTACTCTAATATCAATTGATTGATAGTTTTTTTTATAATAGTTTATTTAACTTTCACTGATCCTATGTTTGTAAGTTATCGGTCAAAATTTGCAAGTCAATTTTGAACCAGTTGCCGTTAATGAAATGGACTGAAATTTGGACCACGTGTGATGACATTGCAATATGGTATAGGTATAAAAGCTGATCTCATGATGGAGTTGGAAGGTGGCGATAGGATCTTCGCTATATTTAACGTAGAGCCACCGTGTCGGGACTCGTTAGCTTGGTCTTGATAAGCAGATAAAGACTGCAAGAAAAAGTACAGTCGACAGCAAAAGCTTGACCCAAAAATGTTTTTTGACAGAAACTTATTACATCAAACAACATATCGCTATCCTACGCTAAGTTTTGTGATTCGTATTTATTTAATTTACAATTTAGAGTAAATAATTAAAATAATTGTTGTAATAAATTAATTTATTTTTTTGTTGATTTCAATTTCATTCGTGCTTTGACATAAAAGTACCTAAACATCACATTAAAAAAAAAAAATCTTCTGTCTATTATTCTTCATATCAATATTAAAATGTCATCTGAAAAAATGTCTTTAAATCTTGAACCATCCGCTGATCCTAAGACGTGTCTTTACCCAAAACTTGTGTATCGGTATCTTAGAAGTTTTATACGTAGACATAAATATGGCAGCACCCCGCGGCTCCCCTCCGCTGAGAGACATGATTCGGAGTACGCACTTACTGCCGGATAACACGGTTAGGCTTCAAGTGTCACACAGTTTTCTTACTTTTTTCATCAGTTTAGTGGACAATTGAAATAAATATTATATTATAAATTGCGAAAATTATTCCTTAAAATAATTGTGAGGTGACGCTTAAATCACTAGTTTTAAACATTTTCCATACAAATATATCTCTCGGCGATAACGTTTCTCACCCCCTTACTTTGTCAGGTTTTTTCTGTTTGTTGTAGTTATTATAAAAAACCAGGGTTGTACGATTCCGTTTTTTTTAAATTGATTTCTTTCGAAGAAATATTTTCTCGTAAATAAAAACATACAGATCTACCTTCTCATACTATCTTCAAAATAATTCAAAAATCGATAAAATTGGAAAAGATTTAAGAGGAGAGAAACGTTAACATATTTAATATGAAAAAAAAATCAGCTTCATGATCCTACCGCAAATACTTAAGAGCTCCTAATGCATGCAATGTAGCTTTTTAGTGTTTTCAATTCACGAAGTTCCGCCCTACTACTTTTTATTTTTTATTTTACGTGCAATTTGCACCCACCCGTGCAATGTTAATTTGAGCGACAGCGCATGAATGATATTAAAAAAACCGTATCAAAGATTTTTTTAAACGATCCAACCTTCTATAAGATAATGTGCAAAGTCGGGTAAAAAAGTTAGTACATTGTAAGAAACATGACAGCTTACTTCAATTCTACACCAATTTAATATCTGCATTCATAAACATTCTTAAATTATCACTTGTATACTTAGGCTCAAAGTTTTCAACATCCAGCCAGACTATTTTTTTCTTTAGGTAGCATCTATTATATGAACGCGATCTCATCCAAGTCGCTCCGCAAAGTCCTAACAACTGCGTAATTAACCGGCCAGAATCTCTCCCAGCTCCTTTGAAACGCTCTGGAACCTTCTATAATGGCGTCCATAGGGCTCATTCACAGGCACGATTACTACAGTTCGTTATTTTAGCCTAGGCAACCGTACATAACTTCACGCGAAACACCAGGATAACCACAACCTTACCTCAATCAACTTTGAACCTTATCACAACGCAGTAGAAGCTATTGGAACTACGCTGTAAGTTTGCAGACGGCCCTTTGCGTCTAGAAATGCGTGGCGTAGAAAATTGGCATGTATGGTTGGTTGTTAAGGGCGTTTTTGCTTTGTTGTGGTTATGGGAGCGTGGTAGCGTGTAATGTACTCTTTGATTTAAATCATATGGTTTTAAAATGACTATGGAGTGTTTGAGAGGTTGTTTTTAGATGTGGAGTAACATGATACCCGTAGGTTAAAAATAACGGTTTATAACAGTGTCGTTATGTTTTGTTATCAACCTTGTTACTAGCAGTTTCCCGTGACTCCATCTGCGTAAAAATCGGTTATCGCCATTTCCTCAAAACTTACTCAAGTATTCTATGTCCTTTCAATAAACTCTATACTAAATTTCATCCAAATCACTTCAGCGGTTTAGCCGTGAATGTAACAAACAAACAGACAAAGCAGGAGACGGCCATAAGAGTGCTTTTTATCCTGAAAATTTTGGCCAGTTTCTAAGGGAATATCGATAAACGCGGGCTCACAAAACATTATTTTAAAACTATTTTCCGATTTCCAATCACTTCAAAAACTAGAATGTATTTTATTATTATATAACATAACCAAGCGTATCACCAAAGTCACAGCCCAAAAACTATTAATTCCCTGAATGCACAATAGCAATGCATCTAACGGGTGCATTTCGCATCGGTCAGGATATTGGAGTGTTCGGTGCAACGCATAAATCGACGTTCCGCAGTAGGTGAAACGTAATAAGATGCAGTGGTGTTTATACTAGCTTATGCACCCGAGTTTGCATATTATGTATATTTTAACCTCCTGGGAAATATATTGGGTGAGAAGAAAGTATAACTTTATTGTAATGTTCCGACAAGGACAAGCCTAACAAAAACCAAGATTTAAAAAACCAGACTATTGCCAACTTCGAATCGTTATAAATCCTAAAAGAAAAATGAAAAAAAAAATGAAATATGCTAAAATAAACCTAAAGCTGATTTTCGTATATTCAAGGACATTAGTTCATCGACTTTTTTTCATTTTTACAATATGGCGTCTGGTTGCCGCCATATTGAATTTGGTCTTCTGTCATATCTTTAGTAACATTTACAAGATAAAGACAAACGATTGAGATAAAAAACATCAAAATCAGGCCCCGCGTTTAGTTTCTAGAGTGCCATAAAAGATCGAACATACATACATATATAGGTTGATATACACTTAACCTTCCTCCCTCAAAGTCGGGTAAAAAAATCTAGCAATATATTTGTTATTTTTAAAATACAGTTAAAATAATTAAAAATAACGGGAGCCCTTTGTTTCCCATAATTTTATTGGTCATAATGTAATTGTTGACATAATTTTTGATAGTCATAATTATTTATATCGCTGAAACTGTAAACTTTTCAGAAGTTCTGAAATATCTAACGTGTAGACAAGGCTAGGTTAGGTTAGGATTGATTTATAAAAATCCCGAAAAAGTAACAGTTTCCTTAAAAAAACACGTTATGACTTGCGATGATTATGACCTAAAGCACATTATGACTAAAAATAACTATGTCAGTCAATATAGACCTTTGGGTGATATATAATATATAGATTTAGATATAAGAATAACCATTGTGTGATTCTCACATCTGTAACCTGTCAATTATTACACCGAATTCAAGCAATGCAGGGTTCAGTAGCTGTTTAAAGCGTATTCGGGGAAGCGTATGGCCTTAATACAGCCTAATAGTGCCTTGTCATGACGTCAACGATACAAAGTTCCAAATTGGACAATACTATAGCTAGTACAGAGTAGGTATTTGTAGGTATAGCCTCGTAAGGCCCATTGAGCAATATAATGTGCATTATCAAGGCAATTCGGTTTGAACTATATTGCAATGGGAACAAAGTTCATTTTCCTATTTTTATAAATTGAAAAAGGCATTTTCGAACAAACGTAACTCAACTTTATTGCCTTGATGGTAGATTCAAAGTGGCACTGACAAAAATCTGGTTGTTACGGTGGGCCTTGCGAGGATAGACAAGTCTATTGATATGTATTGGACGATGGGTTTGTTTATTTTTGAAAGCTATTTCGTGATGTACACTTGTGTAGTGATAAAAAGTTAAAAAAAAGATGTAAACGGCATCTTCAAATATTTTTTCTCAAAAATGTCTGGAAATGTTGACATTACTATCTACATATTGAGACGCGAAGGACATAGTTTACTGACAGATATCAAATTTAAAAAAAAACATTGCGTGCTCGCTACATAAGCCCGCAATGTTGCATACAAATTCCATTACTATCTAGCTTGTAACTTTTTAAAAAGTGAAAAACCCCATAATAAAATGAGGGCACAAGTCTTATACATCCAAATTTTATTCGAAACATAACTTTTTTATCTGTGCCTGGAATAGCTTATGTTTTTTTAAAAAACAAAGCTTGTTATTCTCCTTGTCATAAACGAAAAGGCGTTAAAGAGTGATAGTTTTTTCACATGAAGTTTGTTTGTATGCAATTAAGAAAATGAGTTCAAGCGATGAAGATTTTACTCCAACACAAAAAAAATCTTGCGATTTTTGAGAAAAGCACTATATTTGCCTCGGCAGGAACAGCAATTGATGCAGCAACAGCAAAAATACTTCCATGCCTAGGCAATAATGTACTATTGTTATTGGCTCCACTTTGTATAGAGATTAAGAGAGTTTAACACCTAAAATTTAGTAAACGGTAGTTGACTCACTACATAGTATAAAACAAAATCGCTTCCCGCTGTCTGCCCTATGTACGAGTATGCTTAGATCTTTAAAACTACGCAACGGATTTTGATGTAGTTTTTTTTAATAGATAGAGTGATTCAAGAAGATGGTTCTATGTATAATAATTTTGGATTATGTACGAGATTTTCAGAAACTTCATATAAAGCGAAGCGAAGCGAAGGCGGGTCACTAGTATTATACAAAAACAAAATGTATGGTGAAGAAAAATTTCCAATAAAAATTAAAATAAAACATCTAATCCCAAAAATGTTGTAAAATTGAACTCAACTCTCCCAATTTAAAAATAAAGTAGCTGTATAATGAATGTAGGTAATAATAAAATGATTTCATTATGTGTCCCATAATGTTATTATGGTAACATATTTCGTGTTACCAAAAAGTAAATAATTATTGTAACAAAATAATAAGTTTCCGTACATTTATCAAAATTTTTGTAATTCTTTTTTTTTATGCTTAGTAAAACGTACCTAGTATTTGAAAATGCCTTTAAACAAATAAATGAATATTGAAGGAGAAAAAGTATTTAAGCGAGACTCGCTCTCAAACGTGCTCGTAATCGCTATTTCTTATAAATTAGAACATTAAAACTTTATACACCATAAATAAACATGGCGTGTTCTTAATAACACATGAAGAGCTCGCTAACGAGGCATTCTAAACTTTATAACCGTGTAGTAAAATTCAATTTTATTCAGTATTTGTTTCTATTTGTACGGACGTATAAAAGTTAAGTGATTTTTAAAGTCGAGTTTTTGATAACAAATAAATACTGCTGGAGTTTCTTGCGGCGCTTCTTCTCGGCAACGATGGGCTTGTCCGAAGCGCTAGTAGATTCACTCCATGTTACCGACGTGTAAAAGAGCCCTCATGTGGCCAATTTACTGAATAAATATTTTGAATTTTGAATTTTGAATCTGAATTATGTATAAACACTATTATGTATAAGATGTTGAAACAATGAAACACTTATTGTGTGAATGTGATGCCCTCGCCGGAGTAAGAATGAAAATCCTCGATTGTGGCTACCCAGAACCGAACGACTTCAAGGCACTGCCATTGCACTCCACTAGCCGCTTTCTGGAAGGGGTGGAGGCTGCATTGGACTAATTGCTAAAAAAGAAGGGGTAACTACACAAAAGATCCCATAGGGTCGAAGTGTATCCGTAAGGACCCCGCCAATAAGATAAGATAAGATAAGATGTACAAAAGTAGGAATCTGCAAAGTTTATCCCTTTAGGAGATCTCTTCTAGCAAAGGACAATGGGCATTTTGGTACCCGCTCCAATAGCTATAATGGTAGTGTCAGTGAATAGGTCATACCAATAGGAACAACGGTTTGTCTCAAATCCCTGTCCATTCGGAGATATTCATATACGAACATGACACCTTTCCTTAAAAATACAACTCAAGCAAAAGTGAATAGGCTGCTACTGCACCAGAGAGCTCCATCTTCAGCCTCATGGACAGTTATTTGTAAAAAAAAATGAGTGTAACGAAAATCAACTCATGTTGTCACTTTTCTAATGAAAAATCCATTTTTATTTATGAAGTGGAAATATTGAAGTGTTCCCTTGATTAGTAATGTAATAGTAGGTAGTGCCTTGATTAGTAGTGTTGTTTCCTTTTATTTCATAGTGGTATCCCTAAAGGAAATTGATTAATAACAAACGTATATTCAAAATAAAATAACTTAGTTCCGACAGCAAATAGGGTTAAGCGATATGGTTATCTTTGCCCTACATAAAAATACCTTTCCAATGATACATAAATTATGTCCATTGGTGCGGGTGTGGACTTATGGTATCCAGCTCTGGGGCACAGCCAGCAATAGCAATATTGAGATACTGGAACGTTTCCAAACCAAAACACTTAGGTCCATCTTCGACATCCCACAGTACATCAGCAATAAAATTATATATCTTGACCTGAAACTACCAACTGTCAAACAGGAGATCATGAAATATAGCATTAACTACCAGAAAAGACTTGCGAATCATAAAAATGAACTTGCTCTTCGACTGTGGGGAGATAAAAGTATACGCTATGGGAGATTGAAAAGACATAGTGTTCCAAGTCTAATAGATAGATTTATCAGGTTGGAATGAGACACCCAACTGAGCAGTGTCTCACCAAGCTAAGGAGCCCAATCAGATGCCATATATCGAACATCGAAGTGGCTTATTGTTGTGTTCAACAGATTGCCATGAAGCAGAAAAGAGAAAAAAAAAAAAAAAAAAAAATTGGTGCGGTACCACGTTCCATAAATTTTTGCCCATTGTCCTTTTTCGGGAAATTGAGAAGATTAATTTAAAAAAAACTGGACTTGACTTTCGCATTGTCTGCCAGTAGGTATGTGTGTCTGTGACATCGTAGCCCTACACACTTTCAAATAACTATTTATACTAACATCGATATGCATTAGGGCATCGAACGTCATGCACGACCGCAACCACTGAGCGCCCAAACTATTACCGCATGCTCAAGATAGAAATGTCTTAAGTGGTCAGAACAAGCTATATTTATGTGACGATTGGTTATACTGTGGTTTGAAATTGCTTTAGGTTTTTCTTTCACCGCAATCACAGGAAGTTATCGATGTTCTATTAGATCGATATTTTTTTATTAAAATACTTTGTGTATTGATTGGCCAGTACGATCAAACTGAGAAATAGCTGTATTCTGTAGTACCTTGTCGCAGCTACTGATGTACTAAATTCAAACCACTTTTACTTTACTATGTTACTGCGACAAAGTGCTAAAATTTAGAGTTACTTCCGAGTTCAACTGTACTTACTATTATATAAATGCGATGATAGCATTTTACAAGTGCCTTTGATATACAGGTACAGTCGCCCAACCATTAGATAAAATACAGTACGACGACATTATACAATAAGCTTGGTTATCTCGAAGGGTCACTTTAAAATATATTTTCATTGCATATAAAGTCGTGTAAAAATGTATAAACCAATTATTTGCCCGATTGTATATACTTAACACACACATACACAAACGCAAAGTGATTCAGTTACCAGTACATTGCTTAAAATTATCATATTTCTCCATTTCGATATAAAAACTGCTTATGGTTAAATAAAGTTACATTTTCGGTGGTTATTGAGTCAAGAATAATCAAATAGATTTAGATCTGAAGATTGTGCTGAAATGTCTATTTTAACATAAGAAAACAATTTATTTAATGGCGACCGTTTGCTCAAATATTTGCTCCCAGCAAAAACTACGCAAAGAAAGAAATGGAAAACAAATATTTCACACAATTCAAACTAATAACGAGTTGTCACACTTTATAGCGTTTTGTTTGAACAACTCAATTTATTTTAGTTCTTATAAAATTCAAAACGACGCCAATTTATCATTTAAATAAATTTGTTTCGCAAATAAACGCCTCAAGACGCCAAAATGCGTTTGAATTTCTTTTTAAATTGAGTTACAGTGGTATTCGCGACTGGCTGGTAAGAAACTTAATAATCTTGTTTTAAATTTGGAACCTCGAAACGTCGATGTCTTTGCAACTTAACGCAATTCTAATTAAAATTGTCAAAATTTGAACAGAACTATTTGACAAGCGTTTTAATATTCTAAATTTGAATTCAAATCTGTTTTCGTTCAGTGTTCTGTTTGTTGGACTACAGATTTGGATGGATAATGAATATTTAATAACTTTCAAGGTGACTTTGATGCGTGTTTTTACTAACTAATTTCAATCTCGATAACAGAAATAATCTGTAATTTTCGGCTTAACTTAAAAAGTTTAAACATTAATCTGACCTTTTATTTTCAAACTTTGTATTATATTCCAATATAAATGAATTAATCAATTAAAATTTTAAATAAGCTTCAAGCATAATCGAAGTGGCCACCGTAGAAAAAAAGTAAAAAGTAAAATATTATAATTAAAAATTAACCCAGTGATAATTAAAAAAAATCAACCTAACTATCCTCCCAAAAATGCCGATGACATAATAAAGATTTAATTAAAAGACCAACAAAGGGCACACCCATTGACGAGCCTCGCTTGAATGCTCCCGTATCCCATTCACCTTGATGGTTTAACCTATTCACGGTTTATGCTTCCCTGGTACTTGAGGAATTTTAAGAGACAAGAAATTAAATAGATGCTTTTATTTTACCGACTGTGGAGAAGCGAAAGGGTGTATAATTAAGGCCCAGCCACACCGCCTGCGTGACGTGCACGTGCACGTGCGCGTTCGCTTTCCACTGCGTTATATAGTGACATGTCGTAATGAGAATTCAAACTATACAACGCAGTGGAAAGCGAACGCGCACGTGCACGTCACGCAAGCGGTGTGGCAGGGCCTTTATTTTATTAGTCTTAAGGTCGTACTATATTTAAATAAAAAACAAATAAATTAGCATGACTTTACATTAATTTTGTTTTTATCCTTTGCAATATAGATAACTTGCTTACACTTAAAAGATCAAAGACAAACCTCGCAACTCGACATAAATTTGTAAGTACACACGTTAAACCCCCACTTTCGAGAGGGGTGGTCAAAATGTAAGGGCTAAAATTAAATTCCTCGCATCTCATAAAGTATAAAATTACGTCATTTTGCGTAAAGGGAGATGCCGCGGACATTGTCGACCTTTTAATGCTTTATACATATTTTGATGGTGTTTTAGCGCGGTATTTTTTTAATAACATGTGGTTAGCGGTTTCGTAAATGCGTTTAGGATGTCATTGTTTTTTGAGGCACATAATTAAACTTTTCAGATTTGTCAAACAACAATACGTGTATCATGTGACATCGATTTATATTAAGACAAAGAACAAAAAGGTCTGCTTAATCGAGTATAGTATACGCTAAACCATCTTAATTACTCTTTAAACCTTCCAAATTCGACTTAATTTTTAACCGCATAAGAGCGTTAACGCATGCATTAACTCATGGTAAGATACTCTTTACACATTCCCAGCCATTTAACAGAAGTTGTATATACTTTTAGACGCCTCAACGCGTCGACGGTACTGAATGTCTCCCATAGACAATGAAACACGGAAGACGCCATTACTACTCTAAAGAGTTCCAGATTCAAATCTAATACCGCGTGACGATCGCGCGCGATACGCCGGAACGTTTGCGCGGGAATTTTGACATTTAACACAACAAAACCCGTTATAAATCCTGCATACACGTAATACAGTCTATTATTCTTTAAGTATACGTAACACATGTTCTCACGGAGCGTTCGTGAGACAGTAATAGGGAAATTCTAACGGGAGACGTCTGTCAAAATATTTTTACAAGAATTTAGACGGTATTTTTAAAGCCGTAAGGAAGCAAGTTAGAAATGAGTTGGTAAATATAAGTTTGTCGCGGCGAAATGGACTGTCGCATATGTTTAAGGATGTAATGGTTTATTCTAAATTTAAAGCGGTGTTATAATAGTTGTGAGGTCACGACTTTTTCTGTAGGGGTCCTTGTTTAGACAATCGTGACAGTGCCGTGAATGAATGGTTACGTGTGTTTATGGAATGTTATATTCTTTAAACCATCCGGTTGGAAGGACCAGTGTCCATTAAATTATATAGCTAAGGGCAAGTATTGATTTTAACTCAACGAAAAAGTGTGGTAGTTTCACACGTATGCGTTAGATGTCGCTAAACGTTCCGTTACAGTAAAAATTTAAGAAACGAATCGATATAACAGCATCTTATGTAAGAGTCTGAGTCAAAATAAGAATAACCAATGTTTACGTTGTAGTAGGTACCTATCCAAAGTGTCTACATCATTTGGTTAAATGTACTAGGCCTCTATTCAACACTGTAAAAACCAATTCGTCTTTGACCCGTTTACGTTAACGTTTTGATAGCTCTTATTTACTGGACAATAATAGCGGCCTACTTAAAAACAATTCCATAGCAAGTCAAATACGATTTGTATTTTACCGCCTAGGATAGAGGCGCTGAAACCTCGACTGTTGACTATTTCATTAGACCTCCGGTTCACATAGATACAAAGCATGAATACGTACCACTACAAGATAATAGTACATAAGCAATTTTAATTTTATCTACACTCATATCATAAGACCTCTATTATGCGTTCAAATCCCGTAAGCAATGACCAGCATTACCTGTGGTAGTAGGTGACAGCGATGACAGCTGTTAATTTTGGAAGATGTTCCAAATTTAGATCTCATAACTTTACAATATTCAATAACGTAATTTCAAAATTACGTTACAGCTATCATCGCTGTCACCTACTACCCACAGGTAAGGTAATGCTGGTCATTTGCCTTTCGACTTCTGAACCCATCTTAGAGTACTTATAATATGTGTGTCGATAAAGTATTGTACGAGACTCTGCGTAATTCGTGTGATCTATTATGAAACTCGCCTTGCGGCTCGTTTCATAAACCACACTCATGTTGTAATGCCTGTCATTACGCAACCGTCACGTAAACTACTATTATCTTGATCAAGAAACACTAATGGCCAATTGCAGTTTCTTTTTATATAAATTTAAATTGTAAAGAAAATTACTGTCATAAATCTAAATTTAAATTCGCAATGAGCACTATATTAATTACATTTCCAAGGTGCTTTTGAATAATTTAACTAACCTATTGTTTTCTTTTTCTAGGTGAGTCACAGCAACATGGAGATGACTGCAGTTATAGTTATATAAGTAAGTACTATATGTATATGTCTATGTTATATAATGTCTATGTTGATACGTCATAACGGGCACGAATAGTCACTCGGCGCGACCTATTTCTCACTCTGTCTCGTTCGTGACGTCACGCCGATGCGTTGTAACATCACGCAGAATATTAGTTCACGGGAATATTCTTGTAGGTTGGCTAAGTGAAAAGTTGTTTGGCTTTGAAATACTCTTAATAAGTCTTTTAAAAACAAAACTTGAAAAACACTAAAATTTTGATAGTTTCGCAATTTTTTTTTATACACTAACTGCCGCTAGTGACGTTAAGACAAATCTACCGACACCTCGTTTATTTGAATTAGTACATAACTCGTATATGTATCATGTGTAGTAAATAAATGTAATTATTTCTTTCTTCTTTCTGGTGACTTTAAACTTCAGCTTTACATGTTAAAATCACAAATGTTAAAATTACGTACAATACGTACAGGTAGATTCACTAAAGCTGGCACGAATGGAATGAACAAAAGTAATGTCACCTATCAGTGTGTGAGTGCCGTCCTTTGAACCGATGTTCGAATTTCAAACCGAAAAACTGTAATTATTTTACAACTTGTATACTTTCGTTCCCTCATTCAATCCATTCGTGCCAACTCTCGTGAATCGACCTGTTCATAGTACCTATTCGCTTCAACACACTTAACAGCAATATCTGTTACTTTACTAACTACAAAACTGTTTAAAACTCCCTTAAAATAGACAACAAACTTCGGTAACTTGATAATAATAACTGATACAGCTCCGTTCACCTTTGAAAATATTCCGCTAAAGGAATCTTCTAGTTTGATTACGTTCCGAGTAAAAACAATCTTGAATTCTACAAGTTTGTCCGACCCGGCAACTCAGTTAATAAACTCCGTTCCAACTCAATCTTCAAAACTATCGATGGGAACTTTAAAAAAGAACTGTTTTAGTAATTAATAGTTGGCTTAAAGTGATTAATTTAGTTCCCAGTTTGTGCATCTGGAATAATAAGATTGTTCCTTTCAAGCTAGTTACGTAGATAGTAGATTGCCATTTTATTGCACCTATCTACTCGATTTCTGGTGTGTTATTCTCTTAAAAACGGCGCTCGATCGGTCGAACGAGTCAACGAGTGAACGCGCCACACCGGTGAGTTTAAGTAGTCCCGTCAGAGCGCACAAAACACATTTTAGCGCGTGCATTCTCAATCAGGCAGCTTATATGTTCGATCTTGTCGAAAGAAGTCCTGAGGGCCCTGCCAAGATGCATTGCGCTAACTAACGTTTCTATTCGTTTCATTTTTAAACCAATCGCGTCACTGGTAGATGACGTGATACGAAAAGTCACGTGATCTACCAGTGACGCGATTGGTTTAAAAACGAAACGAATAGAAACGTTAGTAGCTCAATGCATCTTGGCAGGGCCCTCTGCTGCCTAATTGAGAATGCACGCTCTGACGGGACCACTTAAACTCGTCGGTGTGGCGCGTTCACTCGTTCACTCGTTCTACCGACAGAGAATCGTTTCTAACAGTCAGCACCCCTGTTTAACCTCAATTTGACTGGTAGAGAATGCTTGCAGCGTTAAATACGCCTTTTGTAAAGTATTTGAATAAATAAATATCATCATTAGTGGTGGTAGGACCTTTTTATCGCTACCACCATTTTATCCTCTTTCCTTTATGGATGCCTAGTACTCATAGGATAAAACTTCAGCTTTAGAGGTCAATTTGTGTGACATTGTGCCCAGCAGGCCTTTCGCGTAACTCACTCGCAATCGCGATCGGCTTCAAAACAAAACAATTGGTTTCATTTTGTATGCAGACAAGCCTTCGATTTTCAAAATGAAAACGATTGTGATTGCGAGTATGTTTACGCGAAAGGCCTGCTGGTAATATTTTTTTCTTTCTTAGTAACTACGTAAAATTGTTACATCAAAACACGTGACCATTTTCTCCCCACACCAAGCTATCATCGGAAGAGTTTACGCCCTGAATTCTTGAGGCTCCTGTTTATGAATGAGGCATATCTTAGGCGTGAAATGTAGGAGCTCTCTGAAACATGCCCTAAATATCCAACAAGCTCGTCACGTTCCCTGAAATCGGTCTCAAGCACGTCCCAGTTTCATCACGAATGTGTATTTTGTACAAGTTTTTCACAACAGGACTTGAGTTTACTGCTACGTGAAAGAAGAATATTTGATTTGTAACGTTTCATTGTTGGAAAAGGTTTGTAAGTTATATAACACGTACAGTTATATTATTATTTTAGCGGTGCTTGTAAGAAAATATGATTTTTGTAGTTTTAAGGGGCTGTTGCACGAGCAACTTTTCACGGCAATGTGTTGCTGGCGACTATTGCTGTCTTACTTTTCGTATGTTAGAGCTAGACGCCAATAGTTGCCGGCCTCTCATTGCCATAAAGATTTTGCTCGTCAGATCGGCCCTTTAGATCATTATTGGAAATTATATTTAACAATGTTTACTTAAGCTAACCTTTCTTTGATAACAACTTACTGTAAAACACTGTGGTTAAGTGATTGCTCAAAGAAATAAAGTGGAAAATAAATTGTATACAAATACATTTGGATTGTTTATAGCTTGCATAGATATTAGACATAAAATTTTACTTAAGTAAAATATTACATTATAATGAGTAACACATATTACGGCGACCTGCGGAGAAACATAACTGAACTTTATTTTAAGGCCGGATCAGACGGACAGCATTTGAACTGCTAAATAAAAGGCAGTTCGAGGGCAGTGACTGCATAAAAACTGCAAACCAACTGCGCAGTCTGCTTAAATAAACTACACGCCAACTGCAAGCGGACTGCGCAGTTGGTTTGCCGTGTGAACTGCTTCAGAACTGCCCTCAAACTGCCATTTTACAGTTCAAATCAGTACCAGTTCAGTTGGTAGTGACCCTGCCTACGAAGCTAGCGGTCCTGGGTTCAAATCCCGGTAAGGGCAGATATTTGTGTGATGAGCACGTGTATTTGTCCCCGAGTCGTGGATGTTTTCTATGTATTTAAGTATATATTTCTCTATATAAGTATTTATATCGTTGTCTAGTACCCATAGTACAAGCCTAGAGCTTAGTTTGGGACTAGGTCAATTTGTGTGAGATCGTCCTTTGATATTTATTTATTTATTTATTTATTTAAATGCTGTTCGTCCGAACCGGCCCTTATACTTTACCAATTATAAATAGAATAGAATATAGTTCTGTTAATTACCTATGTAAAGAATTGAATCATTTTAAACATGATTATTATGGAATGAGTTTTTTTTTTAAGAATAACGATCAGAAATATTATAGCTTGCTCTTTGCTGCCTATTTTATTGTTACCAAACTATTCGGTTCGAATCAATATTTATATTTACCACAAAAACCGTCAATTTCCCTTTGTTGACTACGTCACGTTGGTTCCATTTTCGCAACACATCTTGGTACAGTGAGAGCACAAAATTTCCGCTCATTCTCGCATTTGCAATTCCATTCGCGTCTCAGACTGTCCGCATATCCTGCGTCTTGCTCCAACCCAGAAATCCTTCAATATCCTTCTCACTCACTGCATTCGATTGCAGAAAGCCGATTTTGGGCCAGTATTTTGTTTTGTTTCATATTCCAATTTCGAATTTGGAATTCTACGTACGGTTGGAATTTCACTAGTTTTGTTTGAGTATTTCTAAACGAGAGATTGGTATATTAGTTATTGGAATGGCGTTAATTCCTTTGATTTCAAAATATTGGACAATGTGCGCAAAATGATATTTGCAATTACTAAGTGTCCTTTGTAACAAAACATTTATAGACTGTCAACATAATGAGAAACTAAATTTTCGAACATTCGTAAGTTTTAATTAGTCTCCGATAATTGACACACATTTTGATTTTTTCTTTTGACGAATTATAGAAATAAACAAAAAGACATATAGTCGACGTTAAAAACTTTTTTTTTTCGCCTGATGTCTATGAGATAATGTCAAAGGGACAGACACGACCAATTAACAACCAAAAAGTATCTGAACTAGTGCCAGATGCAAAGTTTCCAGCTCTGCATGTTACTGGTTATAAGACCAGAGCTGGTCTTCCACTGAGACCAAAAAGGCCATTATTTTTTCAGTTTGTACTTAATTTGTTTTTTTCATTTCCAGTTGGAACTCCTCAACGGAGATGATCTGACGGTGAAGGTACAATTAACACTCTAACCACTTATTCCACTGCTTCTGTCCAGGCACTACAAGCAGGCACGATCACTAGGGCATATTTCCACATTGCCTCAATATTGCCTAGATTGTTTTCTACATTGCTTTGCTTCGTATTTTCTTGGCAGAACAAGTGTAGAACTAAATATTAGCAATGTAGAAAACGATCGCAAACAATACGATTTAGGCTATAACGTATAATCCCCTGATGCTTTTGCTTTGGATACCCTAAAAACCAACTAATTTTATATAGTTATTGCTTGATGAATAACACCAGTAGAAGTATGTAGAGTTGATGAAGTAGGTAACACGGGAAAATTTCTTTTGGAAATTTCAAAATCCTATTGTCTTGAACCCTTGCTTGAAATTGCATTACCAATCCAAGTAGGTAAACCAAACATAGTGTCTGCTTAATGAGAACGAGTAAGTAGAAAATTCATACAACAATTAAAAATATGTAAACATTCATATATTTACCCTGCTACAACCTTAGAGGTAGGTAACTGATTTTCAAACTAAAGTCCAGGTTACACGATGAAAAGGTCGACGAGTTGGTGTGTCCGTAGTTTGTATAATACGAGTTGCTGCCATCGTCATCATCACCATCAGCCTAAATTAGTCTACTGCTGGACATAGGCCTCTCCGATTGCACGCTACCGAGCTCGATTCGTGGGCACTCTCATCCTCTTGCCAGCCACCTTGCGAAGATCGTCGCTCCACCTAGTCTGAAAGCGTCTTACACTACATTTTCCGATTCGCGGTCTCCACTCAAGAATTCGATAACTCCAGCGATTATCGGTTCCACGGCACAAATGACCGGCCCACTGCCACTTCAAGCTGCTAATTCAATGGCTTAGCAACGTTTATTATCTATTTAATCAGTTGAAATACTGAGTAGTATGAATGTGCTATAATCAAAATCCTTTTTCAATAGTCCAATTTTAGTACACTGACAAAGAGCCGAATACAAAACTATCATAACTAAACAGTTCTGTATCTTAAATCTTTCCGAATTCTTTTTAAAACCTAACTACCCTTTAAACGTAATAATTTACTTTAACCGCATTGCTACTTACCCATGATTATGGTAATCGGCTAATCGTAGTCAACATTAACCTTTTTTTCATAATAATTACCGCCCAACGTAAACATTGGGTCATTTTGTTGATGGCCAGTATTTAAATACAGTTACACGACCAATCATTATTATGTCTCAATCTTTCGTGTGACTCTATCCTGCTCACTACGTCATTAAGAAAGCCTAGTAGGAAACCATTATTTATGAAAATAAAAACTTCAATCAAAAACTGAAATCAAAATAAATATGGTCGTACAAAGTCCTCCTCTCATGAGGAATGAAAGAAATAAATAAAACATTTTAATTCATATTACTATACCTTCAGATACAAAAAACAAGCGACCAACTAAGAAAATATGCTGCAGCGTATATAACATTGCTTATAGAACTAATGGCCGTTGGAGCGAAGTTTCTGTCCAACTCTCTAGCTGTATATTTTAGCGCTTTGTCGCAGTAACTTATTATAGTGAAAGTGGTTTGAATTAAGTATATTAATAGCGGCGACAAAGTACTATGTGCTGTTACTTCTGAGTTCGACCATGCCGGATAGCGCAGCGTTGGCAGGCCTCCCATTAGGTGGACCAACAGGTAAACGTCTCGAAAAACTGCTATCCAGCTTTGAGATTAGGAATGATCATGATACTCTTCGGATAGTGCCAAAGTCCAGCAGTGGAAGTTTTTCACCGAACTTGGTTGTTATGAATTGCTGTTCATAATTACCTTATATGCTAGCAAAGTTACTAATTCGGAAGAACCTACTGATTACGCCATTTTGAATTACGACTCGAATCCGTGAAATATGTTCTAACCAGCTCCCTAATTCCAACTCCTCATTAGATATTTCCCATCAGCACGTACAATTAGGTGTTATAAAGGTCTATAATCGCCTGCAGCGCTAACCGCAACCGCATTAGCCACAAACGTAACACGATCGACTTAATTCAACGTCTATTCGATACAAAATCGATATCGCAACCGAGTCCTTAACTGATGGATTCCGGTTTTAGTGACTTTGTTTTGTTCTGTTTCTCTAGTTACATGTTCAGTTGTGGGCGTACACACATTCTTACCTGACATTTACATTAAGGAGGCTACACGTTCATTTATCATCAGGTGGGTCATAGTTTCCAAAGTGTACTTAGAAAAAATAAAGTGTATTTGGCTTGTCACCTAGCATTATTGTAGTTATTACATAGATTTGTAGTCAATTATATGTGACGTTCCACGGGTAAAGGTACCTTATGGTCGGTATGGAGTTATGAATATCCAGGTAGTCTACAATTCATAAGCAATCAATAACAAAAACAACCAACTCCCTAAGTTGTGCTGTTACGGAGGTATATTTTTTTGAAAATATTCTTTAAAATACATTCTGTAAAAAAAGGAAATTTTAAAATAACTTTTTGGCTATATTTTTAGCTGAATAACATAAACCAAACATTGAAAAATATTTATAATCAAACTTTAAGCCTTCTATACTTCGAGAATAAGCAAAAAAGACCAATTTATTTTCGTACCATTTTATAAAACACTTCGTATCTCCGAAACTACAACCCGCCATAAGGTACCTTTACCCGCGGAACGTCACATATAGAGCAGACTACATTCAAACAAATCGACTAATAATGCGTAAAAAATAATATTGTTCTCGGTCATAAGTCATAAATCATGTTGATTTATGGTAGGTCATATCTGTTTTTGCACCATTTAGCACACCCAATGCAATGACTAATTTGCTGACACTTCAAATAGTATTGTTGCCAAAATAAAGCTCTTCCTTGCTATCAAATATCTGAAGTTTCTTCAACAAATTTGAGGATATTAACAATTTGACTATGTTTATAATGGTCACAAATAATCATAAGGTAAAAGACAATCTAGTATCCCCCTGAACTGTAATCAAAATATCCCAAAACCCCCATAACTCATTATTACGGGATAAAGCAGACACTAAACCTCTTAGCAAATATCTTAAAGGAAAATTCCCTGGGAAAATTATAACGCTTCCACCCCTGTAATTACCCAGGCGTCCAAATTGGATGAAATTTAAATCCTTAATCAAATCCTCTCATAATTCCTACATAACCAAGTTCATTTTATACGGAAACCAACTATTAAAGTTTTGCCTCTGATTAACGTGACACAGGACTCCAGATTAAGACTTAGTGTCTCGGCGAAGCAGTACGACAATCTAGAATTTTCGAAGAATTTCCTTTTGGCCCTGTCCATGACAGAGATTTTCTTATAGTTTCAATCACTGTTTTGTGAAGAAATATGGGTAAAGATATGTTTCTTGCCAATTATTTTCATTTCTGGTTCATCTATTTTGATATTATTATGATATATGTTTTTTTCTCCTGATAGTTAAATTCACTCACTGGTAAACATCTAAGCCTGATTTTGCAAAATGCGGTTACAGAATTAACAACAAGTTTTTGGAGTTGTTGGTAATTCTGTAGCAGGGAAGGAAGCCGTGAATTTATGTATATGTAGTTAAATTGAGTACATACTCGGTTAATCATTGTGTTGACATATGAAAATAATTATTAAAAATTAATTGTAAAGAAACAAATACCAATTTAATACTTCTTAGTAAAATAATGATAGACATCAAACCAATCAAGGAAGAAGGCAATACTGCAGCTAAAATTATGACCTTTACCGAAGTATATTTTGGCTATAGACCTATTTACTGTTTAATTACTTTAGACTGTGTAACAGCAATTGTAGGTTTGCCGGGAGCTCGGGTATCCAGTGGCGCCCTTATAACGCGAACCCTCGGTTTCATCAAAGACTAAGTTCGGGTACTTTCCGTTTTAATGCTATTTTGCTGAAACGCTAGTTGCAATATTGGGTTAATTAGTGCTTTGAGGTTATTGAAGAGTTGGAATATTGTGAAGTAGTTTTTGCTTTTGCGGAAGATTTGTTTTGGTGTGAATCTTCGTTTACAAAGATGATAAATATTAGAATGATGATGGTGATCATTAGGATGGTGAATGTTTATGAAACCTTATTGAACTGGTTCAATCAAGTGATGAGAAGACTGGACTTCTCTACATGGGACAGCAGAGTTGGTGTCATGACTTCAAGCACAACATACTCAAAGACCCATTTCTACATTAAAACATTTCCTAAGTCTACGATCACGACCACATTCCCCGCAAACACAACATTAGATAACATAAATTATAATTCCCGTATCATATCCATATTTCTTACTGATTAGATATGGAAATAATACTTGGCGGGAATAATATCCTGATTTATTTTCGCAGGGTAGATAAAGGCACGAGAGATGGGCCGTAATGTTCAGAATGGGCCGAAATGGTCCGAAAGTGGCCTTTCCCGCGTATTTTTACATATTATTTTCTGGGGAGTATTAAATTACGGAGGAATTCTTTCCCGAGTTATGAACGATCATATTTTGCGAAGGTGCGTTACCTTCGAGAGGTGAGGAATGAATAATTACCCACGTTTGGAGTATCTTTAGAGGCCCTTTTATTTTATTCATGCCTTACTGTTTTTAAGGTGTACTCTTGGTACACTGAAACATTTCATAGTATGTATTATTTTGCATATTTATTTGTTTCACCAGCTTATATTAATCCTATATCTAATCGTGATCATTTATTTCCTAACTAAATGTTTAACGGCTTCTTCCTATATTTTGCTTTTATGAACATTGTTTTAAACAATTTTACATTTCCTGAAACCAGCATTTGGCAATATTCATAGTATTTTATACATTTGCCTATTCCCTATGTGTCATTTCCTTCTGTTGCTATCGCTGCATCCGATGGTTTTATCATACATATTACTCTATTTGTTAACTATTTCACATTGGATTGCAAATATTCTGCATTTTATACCTATAGAATCAACATGCCTATTTATTAAGTACCCAATGATTTATCATCTAAGTTTTTCTGCACAGTAAGTTTTAGTTTTGCAATTACTTTTGAGTTTGCGTTCCTGATAGTTAAGTTTAACTACCAGGAACCTCTTTTCTAAATATTGCTTTTACTTGCGATATTCTGCTGTTTTGTAGCACCAAATAAATTGTCTTTTGTAAATTGTCCACACACACTTCATGCATGCTTTCATGCGAGTATGAATAACATTTTGTTTTAATTTATTTCATCGATTATTTGCCAGCCAAAGTTTCAATTTATCAAAAGGCTATCAATTAAAGAAGCTCTTATTATCGCTTGGTGACTTAGTAATTCTTGTACTACTTCGTGTAACAGCCTAATAACATGAATTACGTATAATCGATCAAGTTGGACGTTTACTTAGCCTAACTTACGTGCCTAGAACAACTTACAAAGCTACTACTTTGACTTTTATTACTTTTTTTATTTCTTCAAGGACTTTTGTACGTTTTGTGTACGTCAGACAGACTTTTTTTTTTGTTGAACTTTGTACATTAAAAATGTAACCCGCACTAATGACACTATGTATGAAAATGTATGAAACTATAAGTTTTTAATCTGGGTTAAAAACTAAAAATACTTTTTTAAGTAGCTTAAGCTAAATAAAGCATACAATACAAAACTTAACTTCACCAAAATATTAATGTTGCAAAGGTCGCTCGTACTTATTAAGTTTACAAACCCAACTCACAAATTATGTAATAGAGGCCTTAATATAGATAGCTCAGCATACAAAACATCCCTTCGCAACCCAACGTAACTGGCATGACACATTAATTTACTCATCGAAAATCAATAGAGACCCAACCCGTCAACTCCCAAACTTCCAGCCAGTAATTTACTCAGTCGTAATGCAAATCTGCCATAAATTGTCAATAAAGACATTTCGTAGTTCGATAGACCCTGCTCATCGGTCCTTGACGATTTATAGTACAAGTTTTAGATGGAAAAAGTTTGTAATCCTGTCGTCCCTTTCGACTTTTTCTAATGTACGACCAATTGAGTTAATATTTATCAATGTATTCTACGTGACTATGTGGACGGAGATCCGGCAATTTGTACTTTTGTCTCAATGGATATCATTGAAGATGGTATCGGGCATACGGAGAACAGGGATGAGTGTTCTATTAGATATATTCTTGGGTGTGGCACGACGGGTCAAGGTTTGAATGGTTTAATATTTCCTGTTAGCGGTTGCGTTGGATGAATTCAATATGTTGACGACGTGGTTAATTTAGTTAGTGGTCCCATGTTCGAGTCTCAGTTAGGGTATTATCATTAGTGGTTTTTGTATTTAAGTATGTATGTATACTTATTATACAAGAATAATGAACAATTACAAAACACGGACGTTGGGAAAACAGGTGCAAAGTCAAATTATACCTTGAAAGGATATTTATACCCTTTATTATGTTTAATAAGGGTCTATGTTGAAATCCCTCATCGTCATCTTGCCTTATGTATTGATTATCCTAAAGCCATTTCCGTGTGTTTTTTTTTAGTGTTGTTATAAAACAACCCTAACCTAACCTAACGCAGGTATTTTTGGAAAACTTAAAAAGTTGGATTCAGATCAAAGCCAGTTTATGATAAAATAAATTGAACAAACGATTCGATAGGACAATTACAAACGTTATTAAGGATTCCAAGGAACACCCATCTAATACACAAAAAATCAGTAACGTATTGAATTAAAAACAGTTGCGTCGTTTACATGAACTTAACACACAAACAAAGATAAGTAAATAGCGGCTTTATTTTATATTATCAGATATAACACATAAAGACGTATTCTAAAATCTTTGCTGAAATGTATTCGATCCCAGAACTATAGGAGTAAAAACTTTGATTTTTGTTCAACCCTTCTACATATGTTTAATTCTTTAGAGTAGCCATTTCCGATCATTCCCTTTTGGTATTGCAACATTTCACAGAGGCTCCAGCGCAGGCTTTGAGACCATTTGTTTTGCTCGCTTGTTTTTCGTCTGAACGCTTTTGAAATTTGCTGCAAAGTGCAGACCTGTGGCTTCTTTACGTTTAAAATCTCGTACAGTAAAGGTTTGAACAACCTTTTGTTTATTAATTTTAAGGCTTGGCAATACTTCGCTGCCCAAATTTAGATATCCAAATGAACTTGCATCTTCTATAAAGGAATTATTTGCTTTCTTAAAGGTACAAACAGCATTTCATTTAGCCTGTTTGTTAAAAACACATGTTTTCTTAATAAAAACCAATAATTTCTTCACTATGACAATGTTTGTCTGCAGGCTCTGCAGCCTGCTTATTTCAGAGAAAAAAATCAAATCTTTTAAAAAGCAAAGATCACAATTGAAGTAAATTCTTAACTTGACACCGAATAGAATCGACGGAACAAAAACAATTTATAAAAAGCCTGCAATTGCCAAACGCAGTGACTAGTAGGTAATTAAAAGATCCTACTTAATTGTTTACTGTGCAGTGTCTTCGCTTCGTTCATTTGTCGTGTTTTTGTTGAGCAACAGTGTTCAAGTTTAACAGTAGTACAATTACACTTTTATTTTTCATGAATTAACTGTCTTAATCAATCTGAAAATCAATACTCTACATCTCGAATTTAAGACGATATAAAAACCTTCCGTGACTGACTACACACAACTTAAACTTCAAAATGTCAAAAGTCACGTGCATTTTCTAATTTAAAATAAGTCATATGACAAGGCGATTTGAGTATCATACGAGACGTATGCAAAAGTTAATGCAAAGTTAAATATTTACGATACGACTTTCGCATTATATTTCGTGCTAGTGCACAAATAACTTAGTAATAAAAACTTTACCTCGCAGCAGTGTCCATAGTTAAAATGTATTTTTTCTTGAAATTAAGTAAATCTCTTTCTGAGTTTTTCTTCATCATGTATTTGATTATGTTTTGTATTTGTTAGAGTTATGTTTAGTCATATATTTTTTTTCAAAATATATGTCACAGATTTCAAATATTGTATTACTGTATTTTGTAGTGTACCGCGGCAGCTCACTCGGTCCTGTAAGGTGATTAAATAATTTGCGTGGAATGCAGTTATTTGAACTTGCATTTCTTTTTTGCTTAATTTGCATTTGCGTGTTTTATTCGTTTAACGTTTACTTGTTTCCGATTGGACTTTTTTATTTATGCAAATACACCCAGGGCTTATTACACTTACCTATTGTATCAACATGAACTTAAGTCGGTTTGTCTATTATATATTATCTTTCACTATCCGAATTAAGTTTTCTATTATCACCATCTTTATATCCACATGTTCCATTATCACTAACAACATTAATTTTAACATTCTCATAACCATTAAACAAAGCATCAACTGAAAAACTTAACTCCAATCTGTCATCACCAATTACTTAAAACAATAAAGCCCGCCACACATGGTAGCCATCTAGTAACTCGGCACATAAATCAAAAAGGCAATCTAAATCCGTCATCGCACTAAAGATGGCGTCCCATTTTGAATTTGGAGCTCCGCCGAATAAGAACGCAGGTAATATGGGCCAAATAGCTCCCTCGCCGACAGTTCCCCGGCAGAGCGATGGCATCGTATCTCCCCGGCACGTTGATAAGGATGTTGTGCGATTGTGCGTCGCTGCACTTTATGACTTTATGTATAAAGAACTGCCATCGGAGAACGTAAAAATAGTTTTATCGAAGCAGTAAATTTTAAGTGGGTATGCTTTGAATGCAAACATTTTCCACTTCTAATCTTAATAATCATGTCTAGAGAAATGCCGTTAAATTGAAGCAGCTCCAAACATATGGACGTCTAAATTTGAACCAACAAAAAAATAAGTTTACTACTCTCAAACGTCCCGTCTAAACTCGGTTCACTTTATTGTTTAGAACGCGACACAAAAGTTTTTTTAGTGCACTTTTAAAAGCGTGGCCGGGTCTTGGATGATTTTGTTTTACGATGCACTCGAAGCTTGGATTCCGAAACTGTTTGAACTTTATTTTATATGGAACTTCGCTGAAAGCACGGCCCTGTTTTTTCTCACAGCTTTGTCTTAAGACTTGGCCGATCTTTCATAAATTTCATCTGCTTTTACCTTTTTAATATCTCTTTATTTAATAGCTCTTAATCGTATTTTTATCTGACTTTCATCTGCTTTTTCATCATTATTATTTTATTCGTATTCCCAGCAACTTTTTTTCCCGTTCCATTTATACTTTTTCAATAGAAACTCTAATTTTAAATCCGTCCCGAATAGATTTTAAAATAGTCGTTGATTCCGATCTAAAACACTGTCAATACAATTCTAGAATAAATATCAGATGTAAAATAAGACCGTTCGCTAAAAGTGCCAGTTGCACCGCCTACGTATAGCTGCATCCATCTAAGCTGGAGCTCCGCTGGGACGTCAGAATGTACTGGCGTCGTCTATTCTGATAGTTCCCGATAAAATGGCTGTTTATATTTTTATTTTTTGTTAGCGCTATCAGTATTTTATCGAGCCACCAACGCAGCACCCCCCGTATGCGTTTGTGTTATGATATTGACACTTAAGTACCCGGTCCTCTGGGATGAATCCAAGATTTTATGGTGGCCCACATTACTTATCACTTGTTATGGTCTCAAGGACTTCAAATTACGGGACATAAAATTTATCTTGATCCTTAAAATTTTAAAATATTGATTTATGGTAGAATACTTGAATTTACTGTATGCCAACATGTTTTGAATGCATCAGCGTCGGGCTGACACATTAAAACTACTGTGAATGTTTTAGTAAGTGAGGCGGACGAAAGTTAGTCACAACTCGGCGAGTGCGGACGGCTTTGAGACATTAATTTAGATTGGAATTACGTCAACAAAACTACTTGAGACGTTGATTTTTTAAAGTGCTCTAGTAAAACAACGAGTATCTTAATTTCTTAACATTGGTAACTGTTTGTAGAATTAGTTAAGTAATACTTCTTCGGTTTTATTATATTGTTATTATTCCATCACGTGGGTTTGGAAAGAAAGATCGATTTGTGAAATCTTTTATTTAGTTTTACCATCACCATTTGGATTTATTAAGAACAAATAATTTAAACTTGGATTTAGTAACAAGACGACACATAAACTTTTGGAAAAGTAACCAGCACGCTCAATTAAAATTAATCTTATTTTATCTTACATTTCAAATAAACCTTTTAAACCAATGATATTTAAGCTATTGGTTGATAAAGAAGCATAGCATAGCATAAGAAGTAAATAAAGGTTTATAATAAACCCGATACATGGAAACACACTTCAGAAATGCAGTCATAAAATCAGCCCAGAGAAAACAGTTCAAATGTACAAACGCGAACCATGTTATTCTTTGAACAGCACATTTGAAGTCGCTCCGAAGCTACCAATTAAACGAATACGTTAATTGATTCCGATGAATCAAATAGAAATAATGAATGGGCCGCGATTCGTCATCGCAATGTTTTTTAGTAATATCGATTTCAGAGTAACAGTTTTTGGAAAATGAGGCTAAATATATTATGTCACCATAGATACGAGTCAAAAGATATCCTGTATCCACAGCCAGCCTGCTTTACAAGAATCGTCTCAATAAACAGGTAAAATAACCGAATTATAAATTAAAAAATAGTCTTTCGTTCAGTCTTTTTTCTATTTATAAGTGTCATCTATTCACTGGATTCATTTTGGTTGTGGTGTAGCGAGAACGTTTTCAGATTAATTATTTAAGAAAGACTTAGTTACCTTTTTAAGCGATTACCGCAGAACGGCCAAACAAAGTATCCCAAAATAAATGATTCTCAAGAGAAAACAGAAATAGACGCTAAACTAAATCTAGCAAATGCCATTCTAGACAGTAACACAAGCCTATTTATCGTTTCGCATCGGCGTGTGTGATGGTAAATTCGTAATGCAGCTTCAGCCAGCCACCAATGATTAATTGACCTAGAGTGACCGACCAATTACTTCAATAATTTACCTCCGGTGTACTGTTACCGAACCGTTCGATATTTCGCCTTTAATTTAAATTATCCACGTCCGTATGCTTCACTAATTATACCAATATGACCTTTCATTAATTAAGATGGGCGTGCGCGAAGTTTCGCTGTTTGGAGCCGTAAGTTTACCTCAGGGTCGGACAACAGGTGCGGGGAACGTTTTAGACACGTTAATGACTCATAAATACTTCCTAAGGCTTAATGTATCTACGCCTTAAACTTTTGCATTAGCACATCTCGTTACTTCTTCTAAAACCTTCTACTGAAAGATTCTTGAAGAATCATCTCCGATTGTATCGTTACCAATAAATATTTCCACGGTTTCTTCGAGTTTATCTTCAGCTGAAGCAATCACTTAGGGCGCTGTAATAAAAACAACTAACCCGTAAATAATTTAACCGTCGTTGTCTCATTACAGAATCCACTTAGTGTTTCCAGGATGGATATTTCGGCTCGTAATAGTTCGCTTTATGACTCGGAATTAAAATCAGTTTGCAGGGCAGTCACGCCGGCAGTTAGGGTGAATTTTATACAAGCTACTTGTAATGCGTTAAAGTTTTCGCTCTTATGGCTGCTTAGTTGTGTTAGTTATTATTCTGAGCGTAACTCGTCTTTTAGACGCAGTCAATGCCTTGTTTGCCGTACGGACTAGTATCAATATTTGCCTTGTGCAGCCCCTTGTACCTCCGATGCAGGGGTACCTAGGGCGAGATGAATGTTTATACAAACGTTACGTAAACAAGGACATGAAAATCTTCAATCCACTTGACCTCGATTCGTGCAAATCCACCCCAAACCGTGCCAGCGTCATACACTGGGATCGATACCAGCCAGCGTAAATAAATCACCAAGTTTGAGTTCGCGAGACTCAGCCCGTACGTACAGATTCCACTTTGATGTCGGATGATTACAAAGGTAAACAACCAGCATCTAATTAGCACGTAAGAGGATCGCATCGGTTTTCGGTTTATCGCTAATCAACATCGGTAAGAGAAGATATGCTAATTTCCGCAATCATTAAATTATACGGTTAATTATTGAATTCTCTATCAAGAGAATGTAGATGTAGATGTGTCGAAACAAAAGGCAAACGCAAGTTGCCCACTTTCCAGATATGGAACGTTTAAAAATGAACAAACGAAAAATTCTCGCGCAGGACAATTTGAAGCACAACTAGAGTTTTAAATCTGTGAAGTCCGAGCTCCCTCCGCAGTGACATAGTGGATGTCCCGCCGAGGACGGAGGCCAATCCGACTCCCTCGAGTGGCATGCCGTCACTCGCCGTAGCCCGTTTGACGCCATATGCGATTGCCCGAACCACGAACGATCGTTAATCCTCATCAACCCCATATAAATTCACGGCGTACTTTCAAGGTACTAAGGTTAAGTTTCGAGTGGACGTAAATCGTAGGGGAGGTAGTGTCGGTATGGGGTGAAATCCCAGAGGCGACGTACGGCGCGGTGCTCATCATTTCCCCATTGTCTCGTTAGACAAAAATCAAAAACAAACACTCGCAGTCGGGATTTTGGATGTAAGTTCGGATGATTCGCAATCATTCTGCGGTAGTCAAGCTATTTATTTGGTCGGATCGCGCCTCAGGGATTAAAAGCTGTCAGCGAAGTGATAGAGGCGCCATAACCCACAACTGTTAACCTTATTACGCCAGCGATAATGGTCTTGATAACTTCATTACTGTAACGTCGCTTTTATTAACAGTGAAATATGTCATTTATAACAATTATCACATCAATTTGCAAATGTTTATCGTTGCGTGAATTTAATATCTGTTATTGTAAATCTGAATTAATTCGAATCCAATAACTGTTCAAATAATCACAATGCATTTTCTTTGACAACTTTATTTGACAAGCCGTCAGTCGAATTATTCTACTCAAGTTGAGGGCTTTATCTACTGTGAAATACGATCGCATCGTAGACTCAAACAATAACGTAAATGAACATCCACATTAAAGCTTTTTGTATTACAAGAAGGCTACATGCAAAGTCTATCGCTTGAATAATATCAGCTCCCCCATATCTGCATGCGTTTCATCGGCGTCTAAACATTGAATTACTCGAGATTTCCCCATCCTTTGGATAAATGTAATTCTTTCTTCGAAGATTGCGCCTCGGAGGCTCGCGTCTCGCGGAGACGTGACCACAATACGTAAGGCCTCCGTTGTCTCCAACCTCCTTTTTATCTCTATTATTTATTCTTCCGATACGCGAACGTCAGCGTTTGACAACTACAGTTCATGTCGAATAAATTGTCGGTGAAATTGTACGCTTAAGAGTGAGTTACGACTGTGGACGAGGCCTTTCGGCTGCTGTTTTGCTTAGGTTCGGCAGATTTATCGCTCGCGTTTGTTTTTAAGAAAATTTGCTTTCCATTTTTGCAGCCAGACCCTCGTTTTTTATCCCAGCGTCTAAGACGATGCCGCACGCTGCCGTTGCTTCAGTCTTAACCATTTTGCCCGGAAAAGTAAAGTGAAAATTCTCACAATCGTCTCGTAGAGTAGTCGTTTTAGAAAATACCTCGCAGCGAAGATTATTTCTAATGCCCGCGCTCGAGACGCAATAAACTAGCGCGATGATAATAAAAATGTTCAGCTTATCCCTCGTGTTGCTGCTGTAAATCTAAACGGCGAAATACGAGCGATTTTCTACCTTACCGCCTTTTATTAACGTCACGATAGAACGTTTTAATTTTAATAAAACTGAACATCGGCACGCCCGACCTATTTGTCAACCTTCTTTACTTTTGCTGGCATAAAATCATACAGTCGCACTCTGTGTAACTACAACTCTGTTCGGGAAATGCGTTTCCGCGCAATCGAAAACCCACTCTTCAATCGAGGAGTTAAGATGTAAAACGGTGCGCTGATCCCGGTCCAGAGGCGCATGAAATATGAAATTCCCGAAGGCAGTCGCGCAGGATTTAAGCTTTTCTCTTTAAAGTAATAAAGGTGTGTTTTATTTGCGCTAGAAAGGATTATGTTTGGGATTTGGACGAAGAAACACGTAGGTGAACCATCGCTCATGTGACAAATTTCTACGTTTGCCTTAACGCGGGGCACCATGCTCGGAATATAATATCAGGTATAGGGACTGGAATCTCGCATTGATTTACATACGGGGAAAAAGCTTATAGGTGAGGTAAATTGGTAACGAAAAATTGACATAGCGGTAAATTTAATCTCACTGTAGATGTAGTTGTAGTTGTGAATATGCTGCGTTGGGATCGATATGGTAATGACGGGTTGGCGGCAAAATTGTGGCAATTTCACGCGAACGCTATGATCGTGCGCGGTGCATTGACAAATTGTGGCAGTGCTTCCCTGGGGACCATGTTTGACGGTTCGTTTATGCGACTTTGTGGGATTCAAATTGTAGTTTCTTTTTGGCTAGTAACGAAGGTAACAATACGTGCGGAAAACGGGCCCCGGTTATTTCTGGGATGTTCCGCGACTGCTCGGGGTTACTCCGCGCCGACGTGATTCCGCTGCGCAAGCAACTTGCCAATTGTATATTTATGAGTTCACTATTTTGTCGGATTGAATTTTGTTGTAATTCGATTTTTTTCTAAGCAAACATGATTGTATTGGGTGTGACGTCCCGGGCTTTATATGTGAATACCGTATGAAATAGAATTTGTTGCTTGACTAACAACTACGCTCATCTGAATAGAAAATCGTAATGGAAGTGCGGAGGTGACAGATATTCGAAAATGTTTGCGATTATTATAGAAGCTACTGAAAGGCTAGGAATAGAATGTGAGGTTTACAGTCGGCGCGACTTTGTTGATGCAAATTACAGATTAATAACAGCATTAGTACTAACAGAAATTGTCGACAATAAGGACGTTAGCCACTCAAAAGTACTCAAAACCAAAATCCTACCGTCACTTTTTACTGTCAAAAATTGCAACTCAATTTGGCAAATAATACACATATTCATACTTATGTTAATTCTCATAGTTATGTCTAAAATGAGTAATAGAATGCTTTGATTGACTTGATTAGTTTACACATTGGCGTTACGAGATTACCAACTTACATGCTTCTCGAGCTGCGGTTGGATTTTGAATCAAACATTGTATCCAAGAAGCGTACACAATTTAAAGTTTCACAAGTGATCCTCAAGAAGTATCAACGGACAATATTATCTTGATGATTCATGAACTGTCAAAAGCATTCATTCAAAAACAATGTGCTCAAAATTGACCGGTCACCAGTTATCGTCACGGACGTCCTGCCCTGCCGGTCTTATCGTCCGCAGAGGAAACAGCCGTTGCATTTATTTATGTGAGCTCGCCCACTGGGCCTCTGGAATACGCGAATTAGTTTTATTCTGCTTTATCCGAGGGTGATTGTTTTCCGGTGCTGCGGTGATTAAATTCAGTGTGGAAAATCTATGGATTTTGATCAAGTGGATTGTGGATGTTTCAAGTGGTTTTGTGAAGCGAAGGTGTTGCTGAGGTCAGTTAACACATTTAGCTCAGTCCAGGTTTAGATAATGCTCATTATTAATTAATACGTTTGGCATAATCGTTAGTGTTATTTAGGAAATTTTAATAAATGAATACATGGTGTTACATGGTGTTATAGTTACAAATAAAATGTTATATACATTAAAATAATTTGGTTGGTTTCACAGTTTTTTTCATTAACTGTGACTTGTTTTTTTTTAATTATTTGCGTGTGCAAATGCGCGTTCGTTTATCTCAAAGGCAGTCTAATTACAAGACTAAGCTTCGTAAAATAACACCAGAACCAATTTATTCCAACAACTGCGCCAAAAGCTAAAAAATCTATTTTGTACATTCCCTGGCATTATGCAACCCACTTACAATTAGCATTCCTTATCCGGACGACTTGCTCCCAACTCGAACCTAGTGGTGGAAAAGGGGGGAGTTGGCAAAAATTCTCCTCTAACGAGCTCATTGTTCTTTTTGTTTGGACCTCCTTTGTGAAGGGTTCCGTTGCCAGCATCCTTAATTATAGCATTGAACAAGTTTTGTGGCTATTTGATTAGTTGTTGCTGATTTACAAGTTTAACGCATTTTGGATCGCAATCTTGTAAATTCTGCTGCATTGTTGTTGTCGCTCACCATTTTAATCATAACAACGTTTTCAACGTCTTTGACTTCAAAATTTATGAAGTACTCTTTTGAAGCGTCATCAAAACGCAGTTTTCACAAAACGCCGTGCTTATTTCAAAACATTTTTAATACACGTCCGTAAGAAACTTTAAGATTTTCTTCAAACCTTTTAACCGCAAGGCTTTTCTGCTTAGCCCGTCTTATAAAGGACTTACTTGACATCGTTGCTCTGAAAAAATCTTTTCACATGCAGTCTGCATACTCAATTACGAAGTCCGGTAATGAGGTACAGTCGAAACTAATTTTATTTTCTTCGGGTCCTTTGAGATGAGCCTCTTGGGATGTTTGCCTTAAATTAAAAAGTTTTCGCTCGCCGTCTCCGAGCCCATCCACACCGGTTTATTCATTGCTGATGCTTTTTCCTTAATGATCTCACACGATTACACTAAGTCGTGAAATTTTTTAAAATCCATCAGCACCCCTGCGTTTATGAAAATATTTTATGAAATCCATAATGAGATATTTTCGAGGATGCCGCGTTGGCGAAATTTGAAGGTAATAAATTAGATTACGAGCCTGAGGATTTCTTGGCGAAGCATTATTTTTGTTTACCTCCATTTAAATTAAGTAAAGTACCAATGCCATAGCTTTTATTAACTCCCTACATTTAAATCTTTGTTGTACAAGTACCTACTACATCAGTAATCAAAATTAGTAATTTAATTTGTTTTTCCTTTGTTATAAAATCCTTTGCGTTGGATCTCATTATAACGTAACGAAATTCTTAATAATATTTACTCTTTCGAATCAATAAAACTCGTGCATAAGTCGCGAAGGCAAAGCGCCCTGAGTGGCTCTTGTCGATACCACATTTTTCATGAAAGCAAAAGCAAGCCACAGCTTTACTTAAAGGTTCTTAAACATCAAAGACGTATACACTGATTAAAGGTAAATCAACGTGTAGAAAAATATTCAGTGCCATTTTCAGAAGGTTTTCCTTATTACCTTTTTTCCAGGAAATGTGGAGTGAGTAGAGCTTTCGTAAGCAATATTTTCACTTCAAGTGGCGCGATGCTTAGTCGGTTTCATTTAGCGTTAGCGTTAAACGCGATTCTAGTTTGAACTTCTCGAGTCGAGTCAGATGAGGATTGTTATTTCAAGTTATAATTTAAGAGCTCATTAAACTAGTTGGCCTCACAAAATTTACGCCAAAATATAATCAGAAAGTTAGTGGAGTCATGTGCAACAGTAAAGTTATCAGTTTTTTACACTAGTTCTTTGGTTTTCTTTGTTTTTCAATTCGTCCTGCAACTGAATAAATGCACCTTCATTTCAATCCTATTATCCTCAATTATTTATATTTCTTTGTCTTTCTCATTTCTTAGATCTCATCGATGTCTCGTTAATACTTAATAAATACATATGGAAAAAATAGCTTCTTAGTTTAAAAATGTCTTTGTGGTTCTCTCTTGTTTGCTTTTATTGTTATCTTCTTACGTTCGGTCGGCTGCCGTGTACTTCGCCTTTTGATGTTTTGCTCTATATTTATGCCTTTCATTCTACGCTCCCTCATGAAACCTGTTTCTAATGAGGATAAAAGAAATGCTCAATTTTATTTGTCACAATGAATATTGGACAATGAACGTTGTCTGTGTTTTGTATTCAATTTTATAGCAGTAAATTTTGAGGTTTCGTAATGTTGTGCTCGTATTGTATTCATGTTGAAACTGCATTTTCAAAAGGATTTTTCGCAATTAATACAAAATAACTGTTCATTCATCTGTAACATTTGTTACTGTGTTAAATGTTGTCTACAATGGCTCATCTGTTAAAACTTTAACACCTCTGAGTTTCAGGGCAATACAACCAAATACCATTATTTCTGAAACAAAGCACTCTTTTATTTGGTTCTCTTTTAGCATCACAACCATTCGATAAACGTTTTCCATTTAAAAGTACCCACCAACATCTTTATCTTTACATAGTATAAAACAAAATCGCTTTCCGCATCTGTATGTATGTCCGCTAACTCCTCCTATACCACGCAACGGATTTTTAATCGGTTTTTACCATCAGTTAGAACATTTTTCACGGAAGGTTTTTGTGTATATAAATTCTGGTTTATGTACGGTTGTTACAGAAAACTCACATAAACCGAAGCGAAGCGAGGGTGGGTCGCTAGTATTAAATAAATATGAGTTTATTTGTACGGGTATGTTTATATTTAATATCCTCCTGCTATGATATCCCACTAAGGCAAAGACCGCGCCTCTTTACCGCAATTTGTCCTTAATAAAAGCGTACAATAAAGTAGCAATTGCTTTGAACTACGTTCAAGTCCTCTGCCAAAGCTATTTGAAACATAAATTCGAAGTAACATCATTTACATTGACAGAGAATGTAATTAGGTAATCATTCACACAAGCACGCACACACACACACACACACACACACACACACACACACACACACACACACACACACACACACACACTAGGCACTTTATTCATATTCAGAAAATGTGTTATCTCCTACAATAGTTAAGTTAGTATAGTTCTGTATTGTTATCTGTTTTAATTATCCTAAGATACTTATAAATACTCATCTCGTAGATACCTAAACGAATCCTACTGTACTTACCTCAAGTTACACCTAAGGAAGAGCAGTGTCTCCCAACACAATCATTTATTTTGCTTACAGGGAGGCTCCATCCCTTAGACCATACTTTACGTTTTTTTGTTGAATAAAGAATTTTTTTTTTCACTCTAAAATAAGATTTAGAACTAAAAGCATCGATTATTCAGCAAAATAGACGTTGCACTGTAGTGTGAAGTTAAAAAACATTGTTTAAGACCTCTGACTGGTGACCATGTGAATACCATTAAATTTTAAAGAAACAATACACCAGAGGAGAGGACAGTTTGTCGCACAGTGCAGTCGTAAATAGGAACTTTTACCCATTCTACCATATAAGGGCGGGCATGGAAAACTTTGTGCGAATTTCTGAATTTTATGTTTTTTTTTTTGTTTTGAGTTTGAATAATTATGTGTTTGTAACCATCCGTGGCTCCACCTGATGGTTGCAACGGAAGACCAGCGCTGACTTTAATGCCAGCATTACACTGAGTTGGGACCATTTCGCGGCTACTTTCTTCTTGTGCGTATTCTTATTTTATTGTTCTTTGTTATGTGTGTCTCGAATAAATGTTTTTCTTTCTTTATTTCTTTCTTTTCTCTAAATTAAATAATACTATGATTTTAACCTTACTTTTTTCCCCAGGCCTGGGCCGCCTCCACCCATACGGCTCGGGCAGCGGCAGCGGTTCCAGCTGCGGCAGCGGCCGTCGCACGCGCAGCCGCGGCCTGTCCGACTCGCCCGCGCCGACCACGCCTACCTCCACCGACAACGCCTCGGACGCCACGCTCACGGACTCCGAGCTGCCGTTGGCGAGGGACTCTACTCTGCTTGTGCAAAACGGTTAGTTGAGAGGTTCCATAAAGGTTCCAAAGTTTAAATAAATAAATGTGTTATTAACTTAAATTTGATGCTTGTTTATAGATTAAAATGTTATAACAGCATTGAAGCAATCGCTATATTCTTTTAAAGAATAGGTTAAAATAACAAACAAAATTATTGTAACAAAAAACATATTGACATTTGAAATAGTTACGACAATAAATCTGAAACACACCTCTTGTTCTGATGTCTCTATTTGACGCAAATCTTACACTTTGATTCAATGTTTATTCCTTTTTTTTAGTATAAGTGAAATCCGAACGACACTTTGCAAGAAAGTGTCGTTTTTCGCGTCCCGCCAAACGGTGTTTGTGTTTGATACAAATTGGTTTGTTTCATGTGCCTCGGAGTAGTTTAATTTGATATTTGCTTCTTGTTTTCTATTGTTTAAAGGTTGTTTGTTTTGTAGGGTATGCCACGAGTTGCATTTGTCACACGTTTGACAGTTCTTCAAATATACACTTTGTTTAAGGTCGTATTTTCCATTCCTGCAAAGAACAATTTATTCCTTCTTTTGGCATTGTTGATCACATTGTAGTAGGGTACCTATGTATATATTATAATGGTCACTGTTTTTTTTTCCCCCGTCTCAATCCCCCACAAGGTCCTACCACTACTAAACACACACAAAGGTGGAGATACTGATGTGCCAAAGGAAACTTTCCATAATTGCGGAACATTTCATGGAGGAAACTTTCGGAAACTTCTCACAATTTTGTATGGGGAATGAAAGTTTCCGTTTCTTAAATTTCAATTTCCTATATTTCTAGTGAAAGTTTCCAGAAAATTCTTAGAACATTTCCAACTTTTTGGAAACTTTCCGCAACTTGCACATCAGTAGGTGGGGACACAAAGGTGGAGACACAAAGGTTGTATTAAATATTTTCTTCATGTCTCAATGCGTTAAACGCCATAAAGATGAGCGCAGCGTTACACCTGCATTCACAAACGTCATTGGAAGGTCTCGCTTACAACCACGCAGAATCTATTACACAATACTTTGACGCATGTGAAAGCGGTGATATCCATAGCGGAGGGTTCCTTCTTTTGCAATAGTATCATTTGTCCTTAAATGTCATAATTTCTCATAAAAAATTATGGGGTTAGCTTACTTGGTTCAGTTCCAGAAATGGGCATATATTTGCGTGATGAGCGCTGGCATTTTGATTGTCCAAGATGAGAAGATGTTGTGTAGATACGTATTAAATATTAAATATTTTGTTCTGTTTGTCATCTGTTTATTTTCAAATGCGCGTGTGCGTTGAATAAATTATTTATATTCTATTATATTCTATTACAGTTTGTTTTTCCGTTTGTAAGTGCGTTTATCATTGCCTAGTACCTGTAACACAAGCCTAGAATTTAGTTTGGTTATGACGTATTTTTCTTTTCTCAATGCTTCACTACTGGAAATCTTCATTCATTCCTTCCTGAAACCTCTCCAAAGTCTAATGCAAATTAACAACATGTAAATAACCTTTCATAATAACGGAAAGTGCTTTCAAATTTCTCAATTCCGTATGTAACCCAAATTACCGTGGCTGTGCTTAAAATTCGTTCAGCAAAATAGATCAAAACGATACGTTTTCGGCTTTGAGCTGAAAGTATCGACACTGCACCGCTTTACTTATTTAAAGCAGCCAGGGCCCACATCGGTGGTTTGCGAACTGATTAAACTTGAGGATTGAGTCGTTGGCAACGAATGTGGCAGGGCTATAGGATACGGCGTTAAAAGTGTTTGCGGGGATGCAAAATGAACCATGTGATTGCTTGCGAATCGCATTATGGCGCAGTGTCACAGAAGAACAGAAATTTGAGGACTGGAAGAGATATTTTGGCAGATTGAAATCAAAATCATTGACTGTAGCAGCCAAAAATGTTAAAAAAATCTTTTGAATATTTTAACTTATCTTGATGGTTTTATTCCATTCGAATTATTTTTTCGAATATTTCTTGTAATTTGCCACAAGAAATATTCTGTAATATTAAATCTCCCATTTAGGGTGCGAGGTGTCAAATGTATGAAAACGCATTAATGTGCATCTCTGGTGGAAAAGCACCCATATTCACATTTTATCGCGCAAAATACATTTGTGATGAATAAATAGCAAAGCTTTGCTCTGAAATGAGCAATTCAAGCACGCTCGTATTTAAACATTCTAGTCACATAATCTTTCTAGTTTTTATGATCACCAATTTCAAATACAATTAGAATAAAATTTTAAATTCAAATTTACATTTTCATTTTGATCTAATTCAATTGAACACTAATCAAGCATAAAAACGATAAGCAAAATAAGCGACTGGCTCATATTAACTTATATCTCGGTAATGCGAGGCCAAACATGTCCCGACTATACTCGTATACGGGCCCTTTCTAGTCCCCGCCGGCCCTGCGAGGCACGGTGACACAGAGGCCGCTTACGTAATGGATTTTTATCGCATCGTTCCGCATGAAAATTGGATAGGAAATCCACCCGAGACCCGCTTTTAATTCGCCTACCGTCGGATTCTATAATCGTTCTAGATTTTCATTGAATGCAATTTAATTGGAATTCTCTAGATGTGCTCGATTAGAATCGATTGCGTTAGTAGAACGAGCGAAATTTGTATTAAACGTCGTGACATCTGGTTCAGAACAGCTAATCTCGACTTGATTTTGCGCCTTAGGATGCCTTAATTAGTTTTGCGTAGTGCCCTGTCTTTCACTTGCTTCGTTATCGTAAGATTAATATACTTAGTCATTATCTTGAAAGACGGTTTGTTGTTTGTAATGGAATAGGGTCTTCTTATTATCATGATCCCGGTGAACTTTGCGTTACTAATAACAGCTTGTTTTATGCTTAACTCCAACAAAGCGATAGTTGCCAACTTGTTCCGCAAATACAAATGAACAATTTCGATCCTGCCGCATGTTTTCAATGTTTTCCTCGGCTCCGTAAACTTTCTCACCAAAATTTGGGTCCGGTGTTTGTTTACATTCAGTTTTTGGGTCCCAATTTAAACTATACCGGCTTTTATTTGTCATTTAGTACGACATTTGTCGTTCCGCGGGCTGTTCGTCCCTACCCTTTGTTTGCGGCGGTATATATTCTGCCGATGTTTGGCCGGAATAAAGGAAGCGACGTTTAATCTTTAATTTGGCATGGCATTCATTTTGCGTCGCACGTTAATTTCGGTAAGTGATGTGATCCTGTTTAGCTTTGTGCCTGCTATAAATTTTAAGGGTCATTATCTCTTTTTCCTTGTCTGGTTTTAATCTAAATTGTAACTTTGAACAATTAATTTCGGAGAACACATTGCGATAACGCATTCGATTAGTCATTTCATAATTGTGAATATCCGGGTTAAAACGATTCTAAATTTAAAAGTGAATTCGTATTACAAATCGGTCGGATGACCGTAATAAACAGGCGACAAGTCGTAAACGGCGCGACTGTCGAATGTGTTAAACAATTTGATACGCGGTAACAACGACGTTTTTATGTCGCGATATTTTGGTCGCACGACGAGTGTCCCCTTTAATTGCCGCTATTAAACGCATGTTTGTGACGGATTGTTGAGCGATAGATGGCTCTTAGTGGTTTTCTAAACTGGTCATCAGATAGTTGTCCTTGTCTAGCCTGTAGATTTGTTCTTTCATTAGAATGTGATGCATACATTTCTGTTTCGGTAGCAGTCGTGGGATAATCATAATGAAAGCCGGAAATTCGTTAACGAATATGGCAGCGCTTCGTTAAATTTTATGTGTGTTTGTTTAATGAATGAATGTCTTTTTGAATTCCCTGTGCTGGTTCAGTCGAGCGCTCGGCTGTTTTGACTCGTATAAAATGAAATTTAAGAGTAACTTCTCGGTAGTCGCTGTAACATTAACAAGTAACCCAGTTATCTTAGCTCCTAAGATAAATAAGGGTAAGTAATATTTTTCTCAGAACAAATTTCTACAGACCAGATATCAGCTCCTGTTTTAATTCTTAGAAAAAAACTAAAAAGCCGAACGTGAGCATAACAAAGGGTGAACATTTTCGAGGTTAAATACAAAGAAGATAACATTCCTGAAATATAATCTCATTAAATTAACGTCGCAGTTTTTCTCGTCTGTTGGACTATTTCACTCCCCGAAATGCCGGAATTAAGGTTTCCATATTCATCCATCAAGGGAATTCCGCGAAATTTCGTTCACTCATGGCACCCCTAATCCTTAAGACGAATATCTCAAACTTACGGGCGGAACGAATAATCACAGGGTTGTGACAAGCGAGAAAAAATTTAGAATTCGTCACTTAATCCACGCAGCCGGGGATTTGAGTGTAACAAATACCTAGCATTAGACTTGACTGATGAAGTCCCGCGTTATTTTACACTTCCGCGTCGTCAACTTAAGACAGCCCGAGAAGCGATAATACCCGCCGTTGAACTGTCGCCCCGTTAATGCCTGGAGAAATTCTCAAAAGGAAGGCTAATAGACAAGATTGTCACAGTACATTGAGCCTAAAAATCCATTCGTAAGCCTAAGACCCTGAACGAATCGTAATGCTTAATGAGGTAAAGGTCTTTACCGCGGGGATACTACAAAGTCAGCGCAAATTAAAAACGCTGCGATGGCCGCACTATCCTCGGTTTGAAGCCTGTTACAAGTCCTTTATCGCTCCGGCCTCGGCCTGCGTATTACGGTTTGTTATTTGTCGATACCCGGCAAACCCGACACAAAGCTGAAACCTCCTTAGTTTGCTCGACAGCACAAAGGAGTCCGTATCACTCCGCCGACCCAGCGGACCTTTAAAAAGTACCAGTCCTTTGAGAGACCAATCCTTTAATACTAATTGAATCATAATTTGGGAGACGGAAAGTTTCTTTTTATGTAAATCTTTTTGGCCTCAGCAGGCTCAAAGCTCCGAAAAATGGGGGCTTAATAACCTTGAATTTGCAAAGTCTTTATTTGGGTCGTATAATCGGGATTAAAATTTATTCCCTCCGAATTTCCTTTTTTCATTTCGTTGTAGGTGAAATGGCGTTCAGTAAATGATGCGGGCTGTAGTGTAGAGTGAACTGTAAACGGCTGATTGCCTGAAGTAATAACATCATTTTATTACTATAAGCTTATTTATAATTTAAATTTGACTCTTATTTTCATTATCTGACGTTCTGCGTAATTGATTTATTTTATGTAGTGAAAATTGCAGCTTTTTGGAATGTGTTTTACGAGACAAATTAGTCTGGGTTTCTTTCCGCTGCGGATACTTGGCTCGGGATCATTTGAATATTTTCCCGTGGACAGTTTTTGCGGTGATAATTATATTGCTATGCAAATGTTTGCTTAAAGTCTAGACGTGGTCTTTGTTTTCGAGACCGTGTTAGGATATCGTAACAGGGATAGCGTTGTTTCGCAATATTTGTATTTCCAGCTTAGTTGAGCCCTATTAAAATCATGTTTTACGCTTTTGCTAACCTGTTTCTTTATAAAACGTTAGTCTACAATTCCGTATATTAAATAATGGTTTCGATTTTAGAGAGAAATTACTGAACCAATATGGATACTTGTAACATGACGTCTGTTCACATCAATGTTATGTTTCTGTTTGGTATACTTAATGCAAATTGTCTGGGCCTATTTCTTGTAATGAAGCGATTCCGCGAGAGAAAAATAAAAACGCCACCTCTCTGTCATCGCTTAATAGCCCTCCTAAGTTCGAAGCGAAATCAAGAAACAATTTACCACCTCGCCGATAAATCTCGCCGACAATTTCCGAAACGTTATTTTTCTATCTAGAATGTACTGCGGGCTCATCTCGCGAAAGAAAATCGCACCTACAATCCCATTATAGGTCCCTATTCCAGTACAATTTGCGAGCACGGAACGCGAGCAATTTTCAAAGTTAGATGAAAATATCGAGGAAGCCACGGGGGCAGCTTTCGGCGGCGCCTTGCAGATAGTTCCCGTCGATTCCTTCTCATTTCTTACCTTTATTTTGTGTTGCAATGCCATTCTTCAAAATTGTATCTCAAAGAAGACAGATACGTTTGTAGTTTGTCAGGTATTCAGGTCAAATTACTTGAAAATTTGACGCAAAATCATGTTTTGTCATCGTTGTACCTCTGTTTCAGATTCCCAATAGTTTTTTCTTCAGTCATTTGTGTATTAAAAAGGTAAAAATCAATAATCAAATATAAACTGAAGTAGCACCTTTAGTTTTAAACCATAAACACAGTGATTGTATTGTGAAACTCGGGGATCGCTGTATATTATCAAAAGACAAAGGCTTTTCGATCCACCGTTCAGGATTCTGAATAACGAATAAAATATCACTTGCGAAATTCAGCGAGACCATGGCTCTGTTGGTATAAATAATGAAGCCAGACCGTTCAATATTTCAACTATCTTGTAAAGGTCTGGGAATTCAAAGCAAGTATCAAGATTGGCTCGTAGATCAGCATCAATATTATCTATAAAGTCACAATGGCTTTTAAGTTCTTTGATAGCACGTTTAGAGAGAAAAATAAAACTTGGTCTCTTATAGAAATTGCTTCTGGAATTGTATAATGTATTTTATGTTAAATATAGAAAAGTGTTTTAATTATGCTTACCTCATTTAGAAAAGCGCTTAATATTTCTACAATTATTAAAGCTTTTGTAAATGAGAAAAGAAAGGACGAAACAAAAGTTAGCAAGTTGTATAAAACGTTAGATTCTTTTTCTTAGTCACCTCTTCTCTTTTATTAAACCGCGTCACTCAACACCTCTATTCCGAACGCTCCCGTAGAAGCAATAAATAATCGTTATAAAATAAAATACGTCTTCAAGATACGAGGATGCAACAAAGGAAAAAGGAGATATAACGAAAAGTGGCAATTTTGGCGCCTTGCAAGAGCGTACCTTGTCCTCGGTAAACTTATAAATACTGTCGCGGGAATCTCTGTGACGTTGACATAGAACATATTTTACTACTCCCAACCGCACGGGGAACGTTGTCTTTTTAACACAGATACCATGTTCGGTTTTTTCTTGCGAGGGGGGCTTAGAAACTTTTTGAGGGTTATATATCGTTTAGGCCACACTCAACAACTTTGTAGATTAATTCGAACGTCGAAATGCGAAAATGCATTACTCGGCGCTTTTGCTAGTCCCGCTCGTATTGAATCTTGCGGAGTCCCTAATGAGTACAGTGACAGTTATGAATAAATCATTAGTATTGTTAGTGGCGCCATGTTTTTATTCGGAATCGTTATTAACTTTGAATTTAGTGTTGACGCTAAAAAACACCTTGTTAACTTCAGGGACCGCGATAATATGCGCTACATAAAATAAAAATATTGTCCCTTATTGCTAAAGAGCTCGGTGTTGTTGTTGCCAGAATCCACACGATTCAACGCCGCGTCTGTTGTGAGAGTAAAAGTTTCGCAGCACGCCCTTAAGCCGATAACAAGAAAATCAAATTCCGTCCGCACAATGTGTAGCTCGCTGAAAATTCCTCAAAAGAAGAAGTTGTTAACAAAAATACGCTGAGACTCAGTGCCTGTGGGCCCCTGATAAGGCTCAGGGATCCGCAGTAAACACCCGCTCGGGGAACCACTTTTGCAACTATGGGATGCAAGTAGTAAGCGTTTACGATGGCGGGTAGCTTCACCCTAAACGAGACTTTTACTTCTGAAATGTGTGCTACTTCTTTATCATTTGTGTTTTTCTCACCAGCAACGTAAACATCAAGTTTAGTTCTCGTTTCATCACATTTTTCTTCTTGGTCATCGTTAAAATTATTATTTTATTGGGTTTGGATTGACACTGGTTTTGCTCTCGCGTCTCGCTAGTGACTTGTCCCGCTGCTTTGTAGGCATTTACAAGCAAATACCTAAATATTTCAATGAAGGCGTCTTCAAAGAAACTGTGTATTGGCAAATTTTGTTAATTAAGCAGCCCGGTTTGTTTCGGCACATAAATAGCTAGAGGTAAAGTTGAAAATTAATGTTCCTATTTATCTGCGCCTCAATTTTATTAGGGTGTTATTTATTAACTTTCAATATTGAATGAATGCTCTTATTGTTACTAAATTTAACTGTAATTTGCAGGCGTACTTCTATTATTGTGCTTTTAATTAAGAAAATTTAGCGACGATCATTATACTTACAAATTAATTATGGAGCGCTTTCGGAATGTCATCTATTGATGGTGAAATTCCATAGGACATTTAGTGATAACTGAACCATCATCAATCAAACTTAACAAATGCAGAACTGGGAGGAATCATGACAAAAGTTTCAAATCGAATCGTTGCTGGGGGCTATCATTTTGTATTACGGTAACAGACCTTTAAGAACAGAACGTCCATTCCCTAAAAATCTGACACAAACAAGCTGTTTGCGCTCGCAGATCAATAAACTCGAGCAAGATACGTAGATCCTCTCACAATTAATGTAGTTTTACTGATTTTGAAACGGGTTTTCTCAGGTTTTGAAATATATTCATAATATGCATGAATCGCCGTTTACATAATCATGACAAGATTACATCGCTGCCCTAAGTGTGAAAATGCATTTGAAACTATTATTACCAGTTGCTTGAGGTACGAGATTTACATTGAACTTACGTCTATACATAGATTATGATCTCGAATTCAAATCACCTTCTAAAGAGATTCTACAATTATCGTTTTCTAATAAAAAATTATCTCCATCTCGCTTTCATCAGAAGCATTAAGTTGGACAACTCCAGTCTACTTATACCGTAGTTGTTAACATAAATTTATCACCAACTTCATGCAGAACCAAGAAACATTTCGTCGCCCTTCGAGAGGCCCGGGGGACGCACGGAAACTTTGATTTCACAACTTTTAATAGAAGAACACTCAAACACCTTCCGTGTACAATTTATTTTTATTCATAGGAGCCGCCGACTGGGCGTCCACATTTTTCCGAAGCGTAATTTATGCATAATTCATACAACAATGAAAAAGCGGTACACTTCGCTTTCCGAAAATTCCATTAAAACTCGCCGGATATATTTATTACTTTTCCCCGTACAAAGGAACAGCCGAAGCCCCAAAAATTGAGTTAATCTCCCGACTTTGCGTACTCAAAAAGTATTGTAAAAAAAAGACAAAAGAAAATAGGGACGATTAAATTACAACATTTTCTTATTTCAACGAGAACTCTTCTAAATTTGTTTTACTTAGTTTTTCCATCAGTCATTTCTGCAAGCCTCAACAAAACGATGCAGTAAAACTAATTTACATCACTTTTCTCACCCTTTTTTGTGCCTATTTATTTTGTTTGGCTTTATAACCATCCAAAAATAACCACCTACAGCATTGTTAACTTTAAAATCGTTCCCACATCTAGCCCCCTATCCGGTATTGCATGCATCGCAAAATGCATCATTACGTCTGTCAGCTGCACTCGCGTCATACGCGCTATGTTTATCGCCATTGCATGGTTTTTGATATTAATTAAATTTGATAAATGTCGGAACTAACTCATTTGAATTAATTCGTGAATGTTGAATTTCGTTTTGCAATTTGATGAAAACATTTCGGTTGCTATTGTTTTCAAATAATGAGCCATTTTAGACGTTTTCCGATTGTTGAGCTGTAAAATGATGTTTATTTAGCTCGAGTTTTTCATTTCTGATGAGGGCCTCTATATAAAAAGTCTGCAAACAAGATGTGCTTTATCAGTACATTTTCTTAAATCAGAACCAACGCCGAACCACCAAGTCACCTGCTGTAATCAGCTTTCGATATGACAATAAAATCCATATTGCCGGCGTCAATAGATCCCTGAGCCGACCATTATCCCGGCAAATCCTTACAGAGGTCACGTCAGTCTCACACCTCAGGCACACCTCGAAGAGCCTGGATCATCCTAAATTAGATACGCTACAACAAGCCCTACGATAATAGGTTTTCTTTTCTAAAGGCAAAAACCAATTTCGCCGGTAAAACATCAAAATATCTAAGTCAAGTTGGGGATAATCCGGAAAGTCGACGGTAAGTATCTTATATGATATTTGTTTACTTTGCGGGAGCGTTCTTATGCGTAAATATTGTAATAAGCCGGCGGTGCAGGACTTGAATTGATATTGTTGGAAAGATGCTTAGCATGGAAGTCTTATGATGTTATGACTAAAAACAAAAGTCCAAACAAGCAAATTAGGAAGTTGCTATTAAGTTTATGTTCAGAAAGGCTTAGATGATTACCATTTAGCTCTGTCAAATTATTTAAGAGCGTAGTTAATAACAAAATGTTTGCGAGCTTTATGATTTCCTCGAAATACGCCTTCATGAAAACTACGCAGAATATTATTTAAAATATGATGTTTCTCTTCCGGAGAGCGAGGGAACAGCCGGCCTTTCGGCTAGGAGCTGTAATAAACCTTCCGTATATAATAACAATCTGCTGAACCGACAGCAGTAAAGAAGGGTCGTGTCTTTAACGCGTACACTGAAATTCGATCACGTAGGCTATAACCTAGAGAACGATTTAAGGCGCAGACTCGGTTTGGACGCGAACGGTAAATAAATTGATTGCTTTTTGTAGTGGTCGTAAAACAGAAGGAAATCTTTGTATTTGCTAAACGTCTGCGGAGCTAACGGTCCGTGAATCGACAATGTTGCTAGAGAAGTGGCGGTCTTTCGTCAAGGGTGAGGACATGAAAGTTCACTCGGCAACCTAGCGCACCTGTCACGTTCATTCTGCATTTATGAGGACAAAGCTTAGTTTGCTCTCCATCCTTTCATCTTTCACATTCAACAATATTTGTTCAACATTTTATACAAAATTGTATTTACCAAAGACGTTCAAAACGACTTGGTTACTTCCTCCCATATTGATTTTATCAACTTATTCATCACAAATTTCCCCGCCCCGACCTTGCTCTGAAAGGAAAGGAACTGACAATTGTATTAACGTCGAACCGGGCCTATAATAAAAGGTTATAGAAGACTGTATATTTTCCCGGTGGCAGCTAAGTCGCAAGTCACATCTGCGGGATTACTTCCGATACCCGAATGTTTTCATAACTCGTACAAATATTATCTTCTTTCGTCGAATTAGTTCGTTCCATCCACACAATAATCCCGTAACGAAAACACGCCACCCACTTGTATATTCTATAGCTATTTTTCTCTGCCCGGCACAGCGCACCGTATTGCATTATTTATTGGGAAAAACTTTATATTTTCACAACATGAGCAAACAGATGCTCGGCTCACCTGTGGACTGGCCATTAGCATACCGTTTTGATACAAACTCAACTTTCCTCTTCATAAGATAAAGTTGCACTTTCTTCGGACGCTTCGAGATCAGCGGTGTGTTTTTGTTTTTTATGGTCGGTGGTAATCGCGTCCGACGCCAGTCGTCAGTGTAATTTTCGTGGAGGATTGTCTAGTGAAATGTTTTATTCAAACGTTTAGGCTGGCGATGCAGCTTGAAGTTTTGTTTATGAATGGTAATTAGACAGTTTTGAATTGCGATGCATCGCGTGCGGGGTTGGGTGCAGCGCTCGCTCCGGAGGCACTCGAAGCGAACGTCGATACGCCGCGAGGAATATTTGAATGCGAAGGTATTCTGTAAGCGATCGAGTAGGTTTTGTGTATTTATAGTAGAAAATAACGACGTACAGACCTAATAAGAGCTTTAAGACTTTTCCTGTATATCATATGATGGATGCTGTAGTGATTTCCAGTGTCGCTATTATGTAACCTCCTGATAGTGGTGTAGTGGCGTCACGGCCCGGCTGTTTGCCGGCCGTGTTTGCCCGCCTAACAGGATTGCGCTGCTCACTTATTCAGCACCGACCTCCAAGTTCAAAAATAAACACGTTACGTGCGTTCATTTAGCTTTGAGGTTAGGATATTGGCTAGGCTAAGTAATTAAAGGAGATGGCTGCGTTAAAAGTGATCCTCGTTTCAAAACGCGTTTTTCTACTCTATTTTTTCTCCCCCCATCTCCTTATTAGCCAAATTTGCATTTCTTTAATCCTTTTTGTAATACACAAATGAATAACGTACATATTTTTTGTTACAGGTATGTTCATAAGGCGTCTTAATTTCAAACACATTGTCATGAAATTTCGTGTAAGAATCATTTCCGTTTACAATTTAATTATAATAAGTCTTCGTTTATACAAGAAAACACGCTTGCTAAGGATGTAGGTCCAGACATTAATTAATATCTTTCCAACGAATAATCCCCCCTCTGGATTTGGGCTGAATAGGGGCTTCGGAAGCGGTATATATGCAATTACGACGAATCAAAACCCAGACAGAGTGTAATTTTCTGCGATTCTACAGAATGAAGGATAAAGCCCGGGACTCCGCAAAAACCCACCGAGGAAACCGCCGATGATATACTAAAAATACCGTTCGCTTCTAACGTTAACGCGCGCGTTTACCCCAAGTGCGTTTTAAGGATTCGCCCGTTGATTAAAATCCGTATTCTATCTTATATGATTTCAGAACGCGTAGAGATCGAGTGTTGTACGAATTGACGAATGCTCAATAAGTTGTCGAATATTAATTCAATGCATTGTGTTGAAAATTAAATGTTTTCTGTACCCGTTCTGATTTGTTTGCGTTATTCGTCAATTAAATATCTGTTCTATTTGTCGGATTTCGAAATAAGCCGACTCAAGTTTTTAGGTTTTTTATTGCATCGCCAAATTGTCTTAGCAATGCATTTTATCGTTATTGAAGACTTAAAACAAGTTGTTTCAATGACAATAACAGAAAGATATAATAAGTTATTATACCATGGAAAGCAGATATTATTTACGGAACAATTACTTAATGAACAAAATAGTAACATTTGATCCGCCTGATTAATCCACATCAAAAACACTTCTACAAATAGGCCATCGCTTTATAGAACCAACTAATGCGCCAACTCCGCAGACTAGAAAGTTTTTAATCACTAAAAGGTTTTAGCAAATTTATTTTTCATGTTTTCTCTTTAGCGTCATTTTAAAAAGCGAAATATCACGCTAAAGTTTTTAATTAATGTTTAAATAGACGTAGTAGGGCAACACTGGGTACATTCTGAGATAATTAGTTAAACTTTGAGTTATTGACTTGTAGTTAGTTAACATCTACTGAGAGTGATTAGCTGTCGTTAAGGCAAGTTACGGAAACTTCTGCCGCTATATCCCTACATATTAAGGGCTTAATTTACGACGGTAAGGATATTAGCTTGCTAAGCAAAACTATTTTATCTCCTTAGTAAATAATGTTATAATAAAAATGTAAAGACGGTTGCGAACCTCTGAAACGCATTTCCAAGTATGACGGTAAGCATACTTAAAGGCTTGAAATCCAGGGGTCGCAAACCTAGAAATGAAATTCGTGTAAAACTTATTTCAGGCTTAATAAGAGCCTTCGTAAAAACCCGGCCGAGTTTAATTACGGACTGACACGACGCCTGCCAGCGACTGACCGGGCGTTTTAATTTAACACCATAATTAGATTTTTCTAGAAAACCTCGGTCAGCGGACGTCAATGGCGTGCTGGAACGTTGAGGAACGTTTCGGTGAAGTTAGAAACGAATTGCAAGTCATTCATCGGTATTTAACTTGTCACATATTATTATAGAGGTAACATTTTTGTATGAACTTGTATTTTAGCGATATCGAATTTACTCTACGTCATTAGCTAAAGGCTGTTTTTGACAAAAAAAAAGCACACACTTTGATTATTGCAATTTTAAACCACTGACATTTTTTTGTTTAAATTGTGCATAACCGAAATTTTTATCGAATTTCACTTCATCGATTACATCATTTCATCGAACACTATTTCTCCATCCATGATATTTTTAGAATATCTTAAACATTAATATGTAGGTTAGGTTAGGTCTACCAAAAAAAAAACGTATAGGGTGAAATGAAAATTCTACGCAATGATACGTTCGGTGAAAGGTATTTCGATGAAATAATAAGGTCCCATTTATATCACGAAACAACAGACTACAGACACTATCCCTGTAAATTAATTCAATACGTTTCTTTCACTTTAGTTAGTTTAGCTTTAGTTTTAGTTCCGTTAGTTTTATAAATAGCGCAGATGGGATTAGACTTTGATGGATTCGCTCTTTTATTTCTGAAATTGAGCGATTTAAGTCTATAAATGCCTATCATTTTAGGTTTCCGTTCGCTGTAAAGCTTTGAGATTTTAGAAAAATATCTTTAAATTGCGATATTATGTTGAGAAAAGCTCAGGGCTTTAATAGAATTGCTATAAGTGCGCTTAAAGCTTTATAACTGAGTTACTTTCAGGCTTTTAACTGCAATATTAAATTGTCCTTCGTCAGTATTAACGTAAAATAATAATCACGTGCTTTGCTAATGTGAGTTTACTTAGTTTTAGATAGGATTAGGATGAAAAAGTTTAAGTGAAAGGATTAAAATAATTCGTAGATAATCCTTCATTTGCAAAGTGAATTACATATTAAAATTATCAACATCAGAACCAAACCTCTTTCTACTGCCATACGACTTCTCAAACAACCTATGTCGTACTGTTGATATTATAGTAGCTCTTGTTCACTTCACTGTAAGGTCTACTATAACTTCCACTCCACAGTGTGATTACGACATTTAAGCAAGGTAGCTGAAACAAATTTCAACAGCCACGGTGCGATTACCCTTATTTGTTTTAGCTCATATTGTTTGACGTTATGATAGCTCCTATTTACTTGAAAGTAAGGCTTGATTTTCTCCTACGCTGACATCGGTCGCTGACGTTGGTCGAACGTACGAATATACATCTATGGGCTCCGCACAGCGACGCTGACGACCGCGGCAGATTTGCCATATTCGTACGCTCGACCGACGTCAGCGACCGATGACAGCTTAGGATGAAATCAAGCCTAAGACCTGTCATATCGCTTATAGTGTCATAACGATATCAAAGCAAGATGGGCTAAACCAAAGGAAAATTAAATAAAGGTTCGGAATCTATTAAACTCGGTGAAACAATATTGCTTTTGACATGCTATCGATTTGTGAACGTTGTGATAGCTCTTATTAACTTGACAGTAATTGCGGCCGAGTTAAAAACAATACAACAGACCTTTATAACGTTATGAATAATATCGTTATCATAACGTTATATTTCGTTAGTGCTCAATTTCGTTTAAGTATATCGATATTTTTTCATAACGTTACGCTACACCGTAACGAAATTGTAATAACGTTACACTTAAATAACGATGATTATGAAACGTAGGTAGGGATTTTGCGTGACTGGCGGACGTCCCAGAAGGGACGATTTTGGTCCATTTAGACATCGCAACCAACGTCCTTTCGATGTCCGTTCTTATGTTCCATCCTTTTTCCGTCCCTTTTCAAATAGCCAGCTAAAATACTTTCCTTAATCACAAAAAACGCATTTTAAAATGTAAATAACAAACGCAGATTTAAAAATTACGTTACGCGAAAATAACGGTTATTAACGTTATTATAGCGCTTACCGAAGTATCGTTATACGTATAGCGTTTTATTTGATAACGTTATAATGGATGCCGCTACAGGTAAGGCGACAAATAACGTTATTCGTTAACGTTACACGAACGGTTATTTAAGGTCTGCAATACAATAATATTTTAAAAGCAATATGGGTTTACCGACTAGAATAGAGCCTCTGGCCAATTTAAAAAGGGTTAAACACATAAACCTAAGCCCTGAAAATCTAACATACATACATACAATCACGGCTCTTTCCCGTAGGGTTAGGTAGAGACCACTTCCTTCCACTTGCTACGATCCAGACAAACTTCCCTCGCTTCCTCCGCACTCATAAGTCTCTTCATACACGTATGTCTGTTTAGAGTACTCCAAAAAATCTTTGAACTATCTAAAAGGCTACCAGGCGATCATAGAGCGCCAGCAGTTTACATTTCCAATTGCGTCTCGGCTGAGATGCATTAACATAATTGTAGCACTATATTGATTGGGCTTGGCAAGCTGGCCGCTACTAGGCGAACAGGGGCACAAGGTAGTAACCACATTGCTGCGAGTGGACGTTGATTTTTTATGATGGAAATAAATAATATATTCTAAATTCAATAAGGGTTTTTTACGTAAAACCAAATAAAAATGACTACAAAATGAATAAAAGATGTATGTTAAAGCTTTTTTATGGCACTTGTAATGAGTTAAAACGAGATCTGGGGCCGATTGCATAATAAAGTACAAGCTAATAGTATTAGTGGTTTTGTATGGATTTTTACTAATAGTATGGGCTTGTAATTTATTATGCAATAGGCCCCTGATTATAGATATTGGTTCGGTTTTTTTACAAGGTTTTAATAGGTCTGTCAACAGAAACACCCCCAAAGAAGTCCAAAAGAAGTCGATTTTCAAGTCCTTTGGAATTTACGTTGTGACCGTGACAGTTGAAGGAGAAAAAACAGCAGAGTGCTGAGGGCCCTGCCAAGATGCATTGCGCTAACTAGCGTTTCTATTCGTTTCGTTTTTAAACCAATCGCGTCACTGGTAGATCACGTGACTTTTCGTATTACGTGATCTACCAGTGACGCGATTGGTTTAAAAACAAATCGAATAGAAACGCTAGTCAGCGCAATGCATCTTGGCAGGGCACTCTGGTTTCATTTCCTCTTATAAAATAGATTATCTAATAGTCCGATTTCTATACTTCTACTTATTGCATGGTTTTAATTAATTTAGGAAGTTTGAAAAAAAAGACTGATCTGATGTTTAAAAAAATTACTACAAACAATATTAATTGGACTCACTAAGCTGGCCGCTACCAGGTCAACAGAGGCATAAGGTGTTTACATTCTGGTACTACCACGTAACATACATCGAAAGTTCTTGATAATAATAATATAATATACCTACCGCTATCTCCACGGCCGGCTCTGTCCTGCTCCCTCAGTAGCGGAGAAGCCGCGGGGCGCGATACGATCGCAGAATTACCACCATAATGGCGGCCTGGCTATCTAGAAATTGAATTATTTCTGTACACCCTGTATCAAAAATCTCTATTGAATTCTTAATGGCCAATGTTTACACGCTAAACATAGGGAAATTATTAAATTATCAAAAGCCTGCGGTGGTACATCACAAGTAAAGCAGCTTTGAGACTTGATTCGAAAAAGTCAGGGAGGGAAGATGGCCGATTGAAATATCTGGTTTGAAATTTTGATAATAATTTATTTACTGACATTGGCGAAATTACTACGGAACTGCCATAACTAAAAAAGGAGAACCTTTTAGACTAGCATTGTACCGAAAAGTAGTCTCAAATTGTGAAAGTTCTTTATGAGAAATTCTCGGAAATTTCTAAGAGTGTTCTTAAATTTTGTATGGAAACAAAACATTCTCCATGCTCTCAAATGTTTCCGATAATATTCTCAGTAATTTCTTGAGAAGATTTCTTACCTTCTGAGAATGTTCTGCAACTTGTACATTACTAAATTTAAGACTCGTTGATTCAGTTCAAAAATAGTGTAGCCTGCATGTCGTGGTTTTGATTCCAGCCATTTCAACCGAGTCATGTTGGTTCTACTTATAATTAAAAGTAGTTGTGGCCCGCGACTCCGTTTGAGTAGAAGTCGTTAATAGCTATTCCCCATGGAAACTAACCTATTTTCGGAGATAAAAAGTAGCCTATGTGTTATTCCAGACTACAATCCATCTGTGCACCAATTTTCACCCAGATCCGATCAGCTGTTCTGGCAGGATTGAGATACAAACATCCATGCATCCAAACTTTCGCATTTATAATAGTAACATATATTATCCAGAAATAGGCATTTTTTTATCTTCCACCTAATTCTTAATACCATTGGGCCTAATTAAGACATTTACGTTTTATTAATAAATAAAGAAATACGGAAATACCCAACCATATACCGAAAGCCCCACAATTCTCATATTCGAGAGGGAACTTAATTCCATTCCAAGAACCACGTCAAATTAACTAGCCGAGGGAAACCGGACCGCTGCGGTTCTGAATTATCACAGGGGTTAGTTCGACAGAGTTGTAAACCGTCTAAATAGTAGAAGCCTCTTGGGACCAACCTACGTTATCTTTACGAGTGTTCTGTTAGATTAGTTTTTGTTCTGTTATTGGCAATATGGCGGTGGTATCGGATATAAATTTAACACTCGATTGTTTTGTCTGCGTGTCTCCATTTTCACGTTAGAATAAGGTAGGATTTATTGCGGGAAGTGTTTTTATTTGTTCCTACATTTGTTCTACTTATGCCGTATAATTAACACGACATTTTCGCTCCATAGATTTGAACACTAGGCTTAGTTATTTCAGCCAAATAAAGCGGGCTACATACCATCAGTTTTAACTGCACAGTTTGAACTGTACAGTTTTATCTAATGAAATTTCGATTAAGCGGGCTACATACCATCGGTTTTAAATGCACAGTTTCAACTGTACAGTTTTATCTAATGAAATTTTGATTAGATATTTCTTACATCGTCAGTTTAATTGCACAGTTCGCAGTGCCTACACACATACGTTTTAACTGAACAGTTCGACTTTGCAGTTGAAACTGTGCAGTTAAAACTGATGATATGTAGCCCGTTTAAGACAGAAGGCCAATGTCGTGTCGTATCAAGAGGTGATAAAATTGGCAGAGAACAGAGAAAAGTGGCCATTACTCCATCGCCTAGCTCTTAAGTTAAATTATGATGATGGATGAGGTTTGAAAGATCTTCAAATAAGTATTGACAATAATTTTCGTCACCATAAACTGTACAGGAGGCCCTGCCAAGATGCATTGCGCTAACTAGCGTTTCTATTCGTTTCGTTTTTAAACCAATCGCGTCACTGGTAGATCACGTGACTTCCATGTCATCTACCAGTGACGCGATTGGTTTAAAAACGAAACGAATAGATACGCTAGTTAGCGTAGTGCATCTTGGCAGGGCCACCTGGTTCTTTGTTGTCTGCTGGTCGATTGAAAACAACTAATTTCCAATTGACACGAGTTTTTTGTAACAACACAACTTACTTAAATACGAGTAATTACACGTCTGCGTCCTACAACAAGATGGAGGAAGCAGCGGAAGTGGTGACGCATACAAGTCTCAGACCGGAAGGAAGATAGTTCCGAGTAGAACCAACATTACAACTTTAAACTTGTGTTGCCAGCAACAATAATTATGAATTACAATACAAGTAGTATAAGTAGTAACTTTCTAAAATTAACTTAGTCTAATAATGCCTAAAATTGCAAATTGCTCTGACCTTAATTCAAAATTACATAATGAATTTGATCCAAAACATCTGATTCCCATAATATCGGAATTTTAAAAAGAATAATTCTTAGAATGTCCGTCTTAAAATGTCAAATAAATGAATAGTGATAGGATAGTTAAGCAGTGATTAAAGAAGGTTAGTGAACTTGTTAAAATTTCAGGTGTTTTGGGATGAGGGAATTTTGGATTAAAGGCTTTTCGGGATATAGATGTTACGAGTTTTATAAGGGATCCGGTATTTTGAGATAGAAAAAACAGCTACTCGTATTTCGGTATTTACTATAAAAAGTTGTTTTGAGGTATTGTGAAGTTAAGTCACATTAAAACTTCTTTGGGTAGAAGTTAAGTAGTGTAATGTAATAACATAATCTTCCTCTCATTATAACCCTATCATAAAACACCAGTGATGCTAGACAAGTTGTTTTATAACATTTAACGCTTTTCGAAAACTGACAAAATGTTTAGAATTGACGTAGGCTCTCGACGCGACCTACTGACAGCTTATGTCAATTCCATATACTTTGACAATCGAAAACGACACGATAGTATTATGCATCTTGTCTATCGCCTCAATTATCGAACTCCCCGAAATTCAAAACATTACAAAAATGACAAAACCCGAAACACAAAAATATCAAAAGTTATTCGTCAGACGTATAAAAATGATTAGGTACTCGTGCAAGAAAGCAATGCAAACCCCGCAAATAGTCATCCCCCATTCGATTAAGGGGGAATGAATACCCCCGTCTCTATTTCATAATTTGCATCGCAAACGCAAATAAATTTAAAATATTGCTCCGAAGCCTTAATTTTCTTTTTCTGATGTTACGATCAATCTTTGTGGTTCTCAAGGGGAGACTGTTTGGGTATGCTGAACAAACAATTATTTAAATAGCCACCAAGTAGACATTTTATCTTTGCTTTTACTTGCGACATTTATCACAATCGCTGTTCTCTTAGGAACGGGCCAATCGAGATAAATTGTAGTTTTATTTCTTCCTCAAGTATTACAAGTTTTTTAATACCTAAAGCGGTTATAGCAAATTAAAAATCTAGTTTTAAAATTATTAGAAAACACAAGATCTGATTTTTATTTTTGTTTGACTAGTGAATATTTAGAAAGGTCAGCGTGTTAATGATTTTCTTTCTAACAAAAAATTTCAAAGTAACCATATTTAAATGAGAAAAAAATCGGCCGCGGATGTGAGTTGGTATGGCTATTCCTAATATTGGTTTGAAATGACTTTACCATATATTGTGAAATATAGTATGTCCTAATAACTATAATCCACATTCTGAAAACCTTAACTTAAAACCCTTCAAACTTCTTCAGTACCCATACCCAGCAAAATCTCCTAACCAATATCTTTGTCTTGTATCGCGGAAACGTTTATTATTACTGTCAGTAATCCAATAAAAGTGCAAATCGCGTATCGAACCCCCAACAGAACCCCTACGGAACCAGGAGGGTTCCGAACCATCGACCGTGACGCATAGACGATAATTCTCTATGAGAAATGTCTCGAGTTGTATCTTTATATGCATTCGTGAAATAATATTTATTTGTTTGCATTTCAAGTTAACAAGCATGTTTACAAAAATACGCTAGGAATAAATAATGGTAGCTACGATCAAAGTTTTCCATGATGCGAGGGTAAACTTTTCTTCCCAGACAAAAGTCACTTGCAATGCAAAAACGAAAACATTAACATCCCTTCTACACTAATTAAAGACCCTGAAGGATGTTTATTAAATTAGGTGATCCCTAACTAGTGGTAAAAAGTCAAAGTCAAAGTAAAAATCATTATTGTATAGTTATAACTGTGTACAATTTAGATGGTAGGTACTTAGAATATAAAGCTTCAAGAGTTTCGGTCGTTCGTACAATATAAAGTAGGTAATAATAATTAAAACCAATTACAACTTACGTTAAATATGTTTACATTCAATCGGTAAACTATTTATTTTATTTATTTATTTAAACTTTTTTGCACAATACAGAAGTAAAAATTACAAATGGCGGACTTAATGCCTATAGGCGTTCTCTACCAGTCAACCACATGGTTAACAGAGAATACCTGGTGCAAGTGGAGATCTAAACAGTGTTCAAAACCTACTTGATACTAAAAATATATATACAATACACAAATAATAATTTATGTTCATATAATACATACATATAATACTTAAATACATACGAAAACAATGTGTGGTGAAGATGATGACACTTTACTCAAGTTCTTGTTTGTGTAGATGTTGGCGAAGCTTACGCTTAGACACGAATTTGCTGGACGCTTGTCGTATTTCAAGAGGGAGGGCATATTATGGTTCTTCATGGTTAAAAAAATCGTTTAAATTATAAAAAACTTTGTTGATTAACCAATTCTTCAATGCGGTTTTAAAGTCCTTTCCATTTAAATTTTTATATTTAACAGGCAGCTTATTAAAGACTCGTATGGCGGTGATAAAGGAACTCTTGCAGAATAGGGCATTCTTCACTCTAGGTAAGTTACCACCGAATGAATTGCTAAATTCCTAGCTTCTTAAGTAAATGAAAATACGATCGGAAAAGTGACGGCAGCTAATTTGAATCCAAATAGGTGATTCTCTTGATCAACTCGTTCTTGAGCTCAACGCACCAAATATTAACCGGGGTGTTGGGTATTTTCCCGTCAAAGAGTAGAAACCACATTTAAGGGCGTATATCTTACCCGCTTTACCCATCGAGTGAGCGAACTCGTATGACTTCGCTCATGAATAGAATAACATCTCTGCGCTAGTTTAAAAATACCTGATTAAAGCAGTTCAAAACTTTCAAACTATTGCGATGGAGAAAAAACAAATGTAATCAGAGATATCGTGTTCCGTGAAAGAATCGAAGTTTAAAAAGTTCTGCATTAGAATAGAAAGGTTCTGGTTAGTACGAGTCAGCATTCTCGCCGAATTGCAGACCTGGGGGGCTAGGGATGTTACTGCAGCAGCATCCATGACAACTCTGGATGACAAAGTAAATATTGGATTTTTATACGATCTTGGCATTGGTTATAATTATCAAAGTACAACAGGTGTGGCATGATACTGTATTTTTTTAAGTAAAACAGAAAAGTACCTTTTTTTATTTGTAGGACGTAACTCAGATAGAGGCCTTTCTATAATTCTGCTTATCGTTTTCGATAAAACTGACCCGCCCGACAGGTTTTCTAGATTTTTTTGAAAGCAGATTTCACTTTTTTCCCCCATAAATACCTTATTAGGACTGCGTAGAACATAAGTCGTGCAGCCGGTTTTAAGTCAATATTCACCATTTCATAAGCCTTTTTTAAATGGATAAATAATTGAAAGTGTAAGAAAAATTCCGAAAAAAAGGATTATTAAAATTATATCAACCCTATTAAGCATCTAAGTCAAACAACTTCTATGATTGAGCTAACAGCGTACTAGGGTTGACATTATAATCATAATTTCTTTTTTTGGATATTTTTATTACACGCCTTACGTAATTTTCTTTAGAATAATTTTCATAGATATGCTTGAAAGCATCCAAAGCGTCCCATCCCTAGTTCTCTATGGCTCATAAACGATATTCTTTTATTACGGGCCGCATCAGCAGTCGCGCAAAAGTGCAGGGGTAGGACGTCAACGAACTACGGGCTCCGTTGGATACCTACCTTGCTTTTGGAGCCCTTTGTTCAAAGTTTCCGACTCAAATCAGGTTTATTATAAGCAAAGTTTTGCTACACCAGCCACTTTTAAATAGTAGGCGACTGTTGCTAAGTTTTTTAAGCTGCATGATAAAGATTTTTTCTTAAAGGTAAGAAGGTATGCAAATAAGAAGTCGAGAATGAAAATAGAACGAAACAAATTGTAAAGAATGGCTTTTTATTTAAAGAAATTATATAAAAAAGCAACAACAACCGACTTCTCTAGAAGCTGTCCAAATCCAGAAACAATTACCTTTTTAGTATCGTTCATCAAGATCTTAGTTTATGATATAAATGTCTATGCCACTTACTAGAATTATCGTCGCCGCGATTTAAAACTAAATTACTATTCTTACGTTTCAGAATAGTAACTTTGATTATTTATCGTAAACGTGGTCTGAATATTTATTTACAAATTTTGATATAAGCCTACATCGTCGTAGTTATCGAGATAAATTCTTCTATTCCAAACTTAACCTCTCAGTGTTAACCCCCTCTCGTTAACAAGGGGTTATCTCAAGGTGATGGGACACAATAACCCCGCACAATGAGCTCCGGAATCTTTACTGACATCAGCATTGGCGGTACCGAGTACTGTTCAGTTTGTTAAGGAAGTGGTCATAAATGTATTGTTAGGGTTTCTATAGGGTAGAATTTTGGAAATTATGAAGCTGAACACGATCTTACTGGCAATACAATACAAAACAAAACCACACAAAAAAAACAAAGATAAACAAAACAAAACACGGTAGAAAACAGCTCCTTTTATCGATAAATAGTGAAGAAGAGACGCTGTTACGTAAATGTTAAAAACACTAGGCTGTGCAGACACGAGGTTATCAAACTTCATGGATAAAATAAACGATTTCACAAACTAAATACTAGGAAGGTATAAAATCAATCATACATATCGACGTTTTTGAAAAAAACACGTCAGCCCATCTAACAACACCACCGTAGCAAACAATGTCAGACATTTCACACGTTTTTAAACGGGGCTGCCGCGTAACATGTAGAAATAAGAGTAAACCCACTACGAATTTACGAAATAGCGATAGTGTTTCAGTCGCTCTCTTAGAAATCGAGCGCTCGGAAATAGAAAATAAACCGCATGCGAAGGATCGTCACAACAACCCGAACTTTAAAAACATCAATTTCCGCTTCACGTTTTTTGGAATTACAATTTTGTGTGTTCGAATTCCAAAAATCTACCCACTGATAAAGTTGTGGAGTAAACATTTTTTGCCAGTTGTTTTAATAACATTTAGGTTGTCTTTTAATGATGCTCTAGTCACATCGCAAATTTGATGAAACGAACATCTATCTTTCTCCAACTGCCACATAGGTGTGCATGTGGGTACGGTCAAGGAAGTTAATTTGCTACCCATTTCGAAGAAAATCTGCTTGAAGATGTCATTGTCAATAGAGATGCCAAGTCATTTGTAATTGATAGGAAACTCAACCTTATTGCTGTAGAATGTCAGATTGACTTTGGACCTAAGGTGGGTCACAAATTAAATTCCTTGCCTGTATCTCTCTTTCTTCGTAGGTTTTTGTAGGCTAAGCTTTACAAATTTTAAAGTGTGGGATATCGTTGGATAGGTATTTAAGACAAGAAAGTAATTGTCTGTAATTCATGCTTTTATTGTTTTAAAAATGTAAATGAATATACATGCCATCGAGTTTTTACACCAAATGTTTCCTTCGAATTGTTGATTTAAGGCATCAACATTTCAACTTCATACAAACAAACCATCCCTGATCCGTATCGGTTTCTCAATTCCTCTCCCATGGTACAAGACTGTACCAGTGTCTCATTAAATGCCACGTTTCTGGTTTTTCGTTCAAAATGGGCGTCATAGAGGGTTCTTGGCACTTGGGTACATCCGAGCTCGGTCGTGATGTGGCGTCGTGACGTTCTTGGCTATCGGGCCTGTCAGCGCCCACTGATGGGCGCAATTGTGCGAGGTTCTGCCTCGTTTCAGATTATGTTGTTAATGTGAGGGTACTTAGAAATTGTGAGGTCGTGTTCTCGTGTCCTAGTTGCCGGTTTTCTAGATAAATTTTAGTTTATTGAAAATATCAAATTCGCATTGAATTATGAAGTATTTTGCATGGGAAATTTCTGAACTTGAAGTTTTGTTAACGTTTCATTGCAAGAGCAGCAAATCCATTGTAAGCATGTCCCTGTCAGGCAACAGATCCATCAATATATTAACTAATATGTCAATACGAGTATGTCTAGTTTGTGGTATGTGTTGTTATCTGACAATTACAACGCTTGCATGCTTATCAACCAAACTACATTGAAACTACCGCCAAACAGCAGTGTTCGCAGTATTGTGATCTGGTGTGGGGATAAGACAACCGGTGAATTTACTAGCTTAGAGACATTCCATCTTAGTCTTTAAAATTGGCAACGCATTTGCGGTCTTAGGATTGCAGTCTTAAGATTTTAGTCTTGAGAATGCAAATGTGTATCGGTCACAGATCCCACTTACCATGAGGTGGCCTGCCAGTACCATACTGTTAAAAAAACTTATATTATTTTATTTAGATGACAAAAAAGATATGTGTTCTTATTTTTAATTTAGTAGTGATCTGTGTATCCAAAAACGTTAAGAAGGCCTCTCCCCATTTAGTCATATTATTGTTATTGTCTGTACACTTGTTTATTCCCCTATTTTTCCATGTTCGCACTAAACAACAATTAACACAACACTTCCAATAGCGCGATCCGTCTCCATTCGTCATCGCGTCTGCAGGCAACAACAGACAAACACCCGGAAATATTTCTAAAAGCCTCACTGTGTTTCCGTCACACCGTAACATACACGCTCACCCGAAAATATTTCGAAAATCTTCTCTGAGTTTCCATCACACCGTAACATACACGCTCACCTGAAAATATTTCAAAAAGCCTCTCTATGTTTCCGTCACACCATACCGTACACGCTAGGAATAGGTTTCACTAATTGTTCACCAATTTATTTCGTTACCTGTGTAATTTTGTAAAAGTTACGTTCCGTGACAGCATTTTTTGTAGACACACCTCTAACCTAACCTATGTTATATGTAGATCTATGTAAACAACATAAATCACGTTTTAAGCATTGATAAATTTACCAAACGTACTTTAGATGAGCCCTAGGAATAGTCGGCCATTGGCAGTGCGCAGATGCTTGTTAGTTTGGTTTAGGTGCTAGAATCTAACAAGTAATGTATTATGTATAGTTTTTGTTGACAATGCCATATTTTTTAGATAAAATGTTAAGTATCTGGAAAATAATATTATGTATGTATGTGTATGGCAATTTGGAGTCAAAACTGAACTTAAACAGGCCTTTTTACTTTTTCCTGACATCCAACCATGGCACATGGCATGACAGGCAAGCATGTAAGTTAACACTTTATTGTAAAAAAACACAAATTCAATATTAACATTATATTTACAATATATCTATTTAATAAGGGATCTCTTCCAGCTAACCACAGGGTGATTGAAAAAAACAAAAATAGCAAAAAGTCGTAACAATTGGACAATAGTTAAGTACAAAAACAAAGATTACAGAAACAATTCTATAGTTCTATGAATTGAACACGCTCTTTGATACAGTCCCGTGTGACAGCCGCCAGTACTCCCTGTCGACTCAGGTGGCAACGCGCACCATTACTCTCTCTTGAAGGCAAACAAGCTAACAGCCAAATATTATTTATGCGACTACATTTATTTTTAAATAAATACACGCCACACAAATCTTCAATTTCTGAATTCTTTAAACGCTACATTCCCCACCTGGCGACCATTCCACTGGGTAAAATCATATCGCCTTTGACATGGAATCGTGTTTTCAACGTTACTTTAGTTATTTACTTGACAGTAATGGCGGCAGAGTTAAAAAATATACGATACCATGTCAAAGGCAATTAACTGTCTTATTTATTCTAAGTATATTTATTTTCTTGCAAAATCAAACGTGACTAGACATAACCAGGTTATACAGTGTGTTACCAGCACCCAGGCTTTTTTTAAAGGAGGTTAAAATAACGTATATCTGTAACGTAACCATGACATTAATTTAATTAATAAACGAATTTTCAGGCTTTGCTAACTTTCTAACAAAATTTTAATTGCCAGCGATGTAAAGCACAGCAATTTGACGAGTGTAAATGACAGTCGAGGGATACTTTGATTATTATGATTTGCCCCCGTACCACGCCTTGCCTTGTACTAAGCAACAGCGATACCGATAACGATGAACACGCAGCACATGCACTACATTACTCTTAAACGGATTTTGTCCGTTTTAAAGGACACATCAATTAATTGCTCACCCTTCTAATTTCAACGAACTGTCGCATAGATTCAGTACCAAGTGACATTAATTAGTTTATCTCTTTATCAATTATGCATTAAGAACGACTATGCACGAGACGATAACAAGACGAGAGCAAATTAAAAAAGAAAAACAATTTAATCACTTGAAAATTTACATTATATTTTTCTTTTCTAACCTTAATTTCTTACTGTAGTTATAGTTTTAAAAAAAACAACCACTGAAACGTAGAGATATCATTTAAGGGTTAAAAATGGACAGTATCTAAGAAAATTAATTGTGAAGTTTAATTATTTTTTAATTGATAATACTTGCAAACAATTGCTAAAGCAACATATTATCGGCAGTTTTAATAAATGCCCGCATGCCGGTAACACACTGTATTTAAATCATACTGTTAACTGCATACATATTACTAACCTAATCTTTAGCCCTCCAAAAAGGCAGATTATGTAATCCAATATTTATCTGAATGTTTATCTTAAGACTCTTACCGTCTGCTTCACAATCGACAAGTAAAGCATATTTGACGGTTAAATTTAGCCCTTTCTCTTACTTAAACTTGAGAATAATAGACAATGAGAGAGCTAACTTTAAATGGCAGATTAATTTACTATTCGATTGTGAAACAGGCCCTAAGTCACATCTATCTCTAGTTACTCTCATTCTTTGAGTAACTATAATTATATCGATATCTTCATATAAAGGATATGTATAAAGGATTTTTAACAATGTTTCCTAGTCCTGGAAAATCTCAGAGTTAGCCCCATGAGACAGATTCAGCTTAGGGTGGTTGTGGTTATGGGAAATCCTATATTGTACGGCATGTAACCATCATAACCCAGCGATCAGCCCTCGCTTCGCTTCTTAAACAATATTTAAAAAATACACTGTAGGTAATATAAATGATAAAAGTAGTCAAGTGGGCCATTCTATTCGTTGTACATAAGTTTTAGCGACGTTCTCACTAAACTATTTTTATTTCAAAAAACGGTAAAGTGCTGCGTTTTCTAACTTGAAACTCGAAAAGGGACGTAAATAAGCTTATATTTAGAATTATCCTAATTCATAAAAAGTTATTTGTAATAACTATAAAGTGAGTAACGCAGTGGACAATGATGTCCCCGCCCTTTCAATGGAAAAAGTGCAATTTACCACTGAGTTACCAAGATTCTTCAACGATAATTGAGTAATTTAAGAGTTATTTTTTTGAAAACCGTTAAACTTAAACATTGTAAGTTCATGTTATTTCTTTAATCGCGGATTCATAATTCGGTATACTTTTTATCGGACGGTAGCAAAAATGTACACTGAAAAGTAGAATGGCCCAAATACTCAATTTGCAGCTACAAATGGCTTTAAGCCCGTGGGTTATCTGGCTAACTTTATTACCCCGTCATATTCACGAGGGAACTTTTACTTCTAGACACGTAATACCAGCTTTATCTCCCTGTCACAAGTTGTAGCGGCTTTTGAGCTTCGTAATCTGAAAGCCTACAGATACGTGGCCCTAGTTATTGTTTCTAATGTTCTTGCGGAGTTTTTGCAGGATATCCTGAAATGTTTCTTTTTTTTACATGGGTTTACATGAAAGCGTTCTATGATTCTCGAGGCAGTCCGTAAAAATTCTATGGAGTCTTGTACACTTACGAGCAAAACAATTGCATCACTTTGCATTTTTTGATGTTCTCCGATCATCTTTGTAAACCGACTTTTCTTTCTGATATATCTAAATGAATTCATGTTTCTTGTAATCTAAGCTTAACAAACATGGAAATTATCGAAACATTATTTTATTTAAATATTTCAGAAAGAAAAGCCGGTTTACAAAGTTAATGGGTGGACATGAAAAAATTAAAAATGTCACCTTAATTGCCGCAGATTTAATTTACTTAACTACTTATGTTTGGCTTTAGCGTTGAACTTATTTCTACCTTTTTAAAAAAAATGAAATACAAAATACATTGGGGTCATGTCACAAACTCATTACAAATATTAAAGTTATCAGACAACTTTTATTAATATCGCGTAGTATTTTAAGGTTAATTTTCCCGTGACATTCCAATGTATGTACACTTGAGAGCAATTATACAGGTTACATCGTAGGTTAATTCATATCGTGGCCAGTTTTCATTGCACTTGTGTGTAAAATCATCTCTCGCTCAACTTAATCACTTCGACTGTTGATTTGATCTGCACCTAGTAATCGAGAACAGTGTGCAGTAACAATTCCGACCATCCTATAGTTGAAGTACGGACGAAAGACCCTTAACAATGTCACTACTACCCTCATAATAAGTTTCATTCTTGTTTGATCCGGGGACCTTCCATTCATTCCTAACTGTAACTGTCCAATCCGAGCGACAAACACCGGCGATGCGCGAAACTCTCTGCCATGCAATTACCAAATTAGCGCGCAGCGTGTCAAACATGGCCGACAATATGGCGGACAAATATGGCGGACAAATATGGCGGACAAATATGGTGCGCAAATATGGCGCCCGACGCTGTTTGTGTAATTCGTTAAAGTTGTGCGAAGACGTTGAATTTGAATGTAAATTTGAGTTCGAAGCGTCACCCTTCCTGTGAGGGGTTGTTTCTATCGCGGACATAAAAATTTGCAACCAAACTTTTGGAAATATTGCGTATTTTTCTATGGTAATATACGTATATGGTATAATATGGTAATCATAATAAACCGGATTAAACTGGTAGGTACTGCGAGATATAAATCGTAATATACTCGTAAAGCTCCTAGCAAACTAGTACACATATTTACCTACCGTAGAGTGGGAGAAGTAGAAGGATCTTGTGGAGAGTCCGTTTGGATGGTTATTACCATCTTACCCATTAATTTGCTGCCAAATGGCAGTGTTCGCATTGTTGTGTTCCGGTGCAGAGCTAAGACCACCGTTTAAATTACTAGCATATAAGAATTCCATCTATTTCCTCAAGGTTTGCAACGTATTTACACTCTTGAGATTGTCATCGTAGGATTTTGATCTTAAGATTAGAAATGTCTATCGGCTTGAGAGTCTACCATTAGTGGTTTATAAAAAAAATACGTAGAAAATACAAGGTTAACAACCAAACCCAACTGAGTTTGTATAATAAAATAATATAGATCAACTCTACAGCATTAGAACCTGTCTGTACGTATTGTATCGACTTCCAAAGTCCCCTAATTCCCTGACAGTCTTATCTGTTCAAAATACAGTCTGAATCCTGTAAATTCAACCACATATCAAGATTGTCGGTAACCGTATACGTAACGTATATTCACTAATCTCATAACGAAAATTGTCTTCAATAAGCCATTAAACCGATTGCTATCAGCCTGTGATCGCATTAGTGTGATCATGCCCTTACGGTTCACTGGCTGGTGTGTGCATGCCTTTAGGGGGAAATTATTAATATGTATATTGTTCTGTTGCCGACTGTGAGATGCTACAATTTAGAAAATTAAATAGTTAGGATTAAGTAGTCACATTTATATGATCATGATTAATTCGTATTTACTGAAGTCGCTTGTGTATTGAACTGATTTAACATTGAAATTGCTACAACATTATAATAAAACAAAGTCCCTCGCTGCGTCTGTCTGTATGTTCGCAAAAATCTCAAAAAGTACTGAACGAATTTTCATGTAGATTTCACCTTCAGTTAGATAATTTTTCACGGAAGTTTTTTATGTAAAATATATTCGTTTTTTTGTACTGGTGTTACAGAAAACTGACATAAATAGAAGCGAAGCGAGAGCGGGTCGCTAGTTGTACGTAAATATAGATACAAATAATTATATAAAGTTTATTAACAGCTTATAAAAAGTAGCAAGGGTAGTTTTTGTTTTCTAGCTACGACTCCCCTTCATTATTTTGTGTTATACTCGTAGTTTTTTACCCTAAATAAATCACGAAACGTCAATTAAGGACCGAATTACACTTTATTTCTTTCAATTACTAGTTCCATTAATCAGTATTTTGATAAGGGTGTGGTTTGGTTATACTCTGACCAAAAAACCATTTTATATTGACCCTTAAACTGACACTTACTGTTTGAAATCAGAGATCAACTACGCTTTTGAACTCTGAACAAAAATCCAGCGTATGTTGGTCTTCTTTTACGTAAAATAGCTATAAATTTAAAGGTAAATATAAAATGGATGTTTTGTATACCCGCCCTATTGTTAAAGACCAGCACCGTTGAATGGAACGAACTATAGTTGATTCACTAATTGGACATAAATTGACAGGATCTAACACGCCATTTTCTTTTCACAGGTATGTGCGGTTGACAGGTGGATAAGGCAAGTGAGGATGAAAGGAAAATACTGTTATCCAAAAATATATTTGTCATTGTAGAACTTACAAATTTAAGTCGTTTTTTGTGGGAAACATTCTTCTTCATACAATAAGTAGTTTGAAGCTGGGTGTCTTTCGCAATCTTCATTTTCTTATTGAAATCAAATTGCGGAGTCCAAAACTCAGTCTCACTCACTTAACCTTTTGAACGCCATACGTCGAATACAAATGTGCCACCCACACGCCAAACATGTTGGCTATGCTATGCAAATTACACCTTATTGCTACCAAACAAAGTCTCTTTTAATCTTGAACTATTGTCGGCTGTAGCCGACGTGGCGTCAGTGGCACGACTTTTAGTTGACGGCCAGAGCCGACTGTGGCGTTGAAAAGGTTAAAGACAGCGAGGATCCTGTTGTGACCTTCTGACTGCATCTTCAGCTCAGCTTTTGCGTTGCATTGACATCAGGTTTACAAAATGTATCCAACAATCAAATTCCAACGATCTCAATAATGGACATTGACTAACAAACTAAACAACAATCAGGTATTACATGCTATTAGGAAATTGTGAAAGAAGAGAATTTTTAAGTTAAGAGTAAGAATTTATATCGATTTCTAAATTCGTGTTTCTTTTTTCAAAATTATTTGAACTTTAATACCATATACAATATTTCAATTTGGTTTCTTCTAGTATCAACGTCTTGATTGTACCCCAACAATTATTGTTCATCGAGATCTATCAAAATTCGATGTACCTAGGTACTGAAAGAAGAAAAATGAAACAACTACTGCTCTTCTCACAACATAAACCATTTTTTAATCGCATACGCGATTTTATAAACAGTTCAAAATTGAGTCGTTTCCGGTGAACGGGTTTTCAAACTACCCGCATGGCTCCGTCACGTGCCCGGTACACAATTATTATCTGATCTGCGTCAAATGCGGCTCAAGTTACAACATCTAGCGTGTTATGTTCCAATAGTTATAATGATTTTTGTGTCTTCTGATAGCGATAATACTTTGGTGATTTGAGATAGACCATAGTTTATAATGTATGGTCATTAAGAAACTATTTGACTCACATTTAATTGCTACATACTTTCGGCCTATCTTAAATTCAATTTTGATGACTATTTAACTTTTTTTTTAGAGAAAACATCCAAACGCGGCTGAGTTTTGTTTTTTTTTAAAATAATTAAGTATACATTCAAATTTTGAATTGAAAATTGTTTTCAAGATGCATAATAGAGCAATTGTTTTCAATATATGCAGACTCGCTTTCGGACTGTCAAAATGAAAACGATTGCGATTGCGAGTGTGCTAGGCAATAAGCCCTCCGGGCCTATTTTCCATTTAGTCTTTTTACGTTACCGTTTTGTTAACATTAGCATAGCTCTTATTATCTAGACAGTAAAGGTGGTCGAGTCATAAACAATGGAGGGTTTAAAACGAATAGAGGACTAGGGCCATAGACAAGATGTTTATCGCTAACGTAAACGATTCAAGAAAACTGACCGAAGTACAGAATTGACATAAAACTTAACCGTTCCGCAGCTTAGGCTTGAAATACACAGAAAGGGCGCGGCGCAGGTAAGGCTTAGGCATGTGCCGCGCCCCTAACCTTTTTCATACAAAATGTAAGAAAGCGTCAAGTTGTGAAATACACACAAAAGGCGCGGCGCGCCTCCTGTAGGCACGGAAAAGGCATGCCTTCGCCCTGTCCTCGTCGCGCCCTCGCGCTCCGTCTCGCTCGCTCGCCTCTTTTCGCGCCTGCAACTTTTCCACGCCTTAACGCGTCCTTGCCTGCGCCGCACCTACGTACGCCTCGCCTACGCGCCGACTGCGCTGCGTCTGCGCATTACGTCACACATTTTCGGTAACGATAACGTTCTTCGAATTTATTTTGTCTAGGGCCATAGTGTTAAAATAAAACTAAAGTATCCCCGTTATTTCTTACAACTTGACACACGCGTTTAATTTAATGTAACCGCTAGTTAGACATTGAAGCTCACGCTCGGAAAATTAAAAGGCACCCCCATACAAAGGCTGCCATGTTAGTTTTTACGGCAAACGTAATCACCGCTGCGAAGTACCGAATAAATAATGTCATTAATTGGTGTTTTGGTTTTAAAGAGGGAGCTTGAATTGGTTGAAGATACTCGTTACCTATTGGGAACGTTTTTTTCGGCGAAAATAATAATGCCGCTACTGGCCCAGCGCATTTTTTTTTTTTGTAGCTTCTGTAAAAGGTTGTTTTTTTAACTTATTATTGAATAAGACACTCGTTTATCTATAGCTACTTATACTTAGATACCAGGGTCCTGTTTTATAAAGCTACAAATTACAATTTACAGGTTACAAGTTTCCATTTGACACAACCTCGACCAATGACGACCAGCTATTTGAGCAGTGTTGCCAGTTTAGACCTGTAATATTGTAACTTGTAGCTTTATAAAACGTGCCCCTGATTCCTCATCAACATCAGCCCGCGTCGGTCAAACAGGCATCTCTTTCTCAATGGCGTAATTATTGGTTCCTATGTAGTTGTGTTTTCTATGTATTTATATATGCGTTCGCCGATAAATATGTTTATCATTGTCTCGTCTCGTACCTGTTAAATCCATTGGAATATTTGTGTGAGATTGTCCCCCGAATATTAGTTTATTTAATAACACCCTACGCAAACTGATCTTGGGCTGTTTTCCTCCATTCGCTGCCAGAGTATATCTCTTCTCTGTAATAAATAAACTAAAACTCCTACAAACATCCCTAACTATCTTTTATAAATTAACCTCTACCTCTTTTACGGGGCCGTATTTCCACCCCAGAAACTACCCAACTACCCCCCTTTTTAAAAGTAGGTATACAGCGGAAGTAGATCGTTGGTTAGGTGAAATTTATAACTTCAGGGGTGAAAATCGGGGGTGTAAATTGGTTAATGCAAGGGTGAAGGAGGGTTCGCACTGACCTTTGGATGTAAAAGTTTAATAGAGATTCATTAAAGGTACATTTTTATATTTTAAGGGTTAGGTTAATGGCTTGCTTAAAATTTAATGACGGTTGCTATGTTTAGATTCATTAGAATCATTAGAGATGTAATATTGGGTTACCAATGATTTTGTTTGCTAAGATAAAACTGCTATGCTTCGTTATAACATTATAAAGATGTATATTTGAATTTATTAACTCGACAAAATGTCAGACGGCAGCCATATTTGACGTTTCGAAACTTAAATCAATATTTTCATAATTTCCGTTGAAAAAATTGTGGATTTTTTTACATTCCTTTTTTGTTTAAAACGAGTTATATTTAAATTTGGAAACCATTTGACTTTCCAATTTATTTCTCTATTCCGTGACTTGTTAAAACAATTCATAGACACATTGTATTGAGGGCCGGTCACTCCCCCTGGTGTTTTGAAAATGTAGTTTACTTAGCATTTTTATGCATGCAATTTAATGTCTGGGGTGGTTCGAGTCACGTTTTTTATCGCCTGTAATGATATCTTTGTTCAAATTAAGCGTTTTATAGCTGTGGGTAGATTGACCCCATGTTGTTTTTTAGTATAGTAAATGTCTACAATGTTGGTATTTAAAGTCAACTGATATACTTTTTTTTATTACTTGGGCCTAATTTGTATTTTAATTTAAGTAACAAACACATTTACGAAAAACAATAACGCTTGTATATTTGCCAACATAATACTTGAACTTTGCTGTTGAATTTTTTTAACCCTGGACAAAGGGGTGTTGTAGGTTTACCCTATATATCTATGTGCCTGTGCAGAGTAGCACCCAAACGGATGGACTCATTTCGTTGCAATTGAGAGATATCAACGGGGCTTTATCTTATGAAAGTTAAACAAAAAAAGAGTTTCGAAGGAATAACGGCGCTTTGGGTTTATTGCAACATTCTCTATTCTTTACGATATCACTGCTCTACAAAATGTAGTATTTTTTTCTGTCACAATGTGTAACAATTTTGCCGAAATTTTAATATACATACATAAATACCTACAGCTGTCTCCCAAGGGTCTATATTGACGGACATAATTATTTTTAGTCATAATGTGCTTTAGGTCATATAATCATCGCAAGTCATAACGTGTTTTTTTAATGAAACTGTTACTTTTTCAGGATTTTTATAAATTAAACCTAACCTAACCTAGCCTTGTCTACACGTTAGATGTTTCAGAACTTCTGAAAAGTTTACAGTTTCAGCGATATAAAAAAATATCACTATCAAAAATTATGTCAACAATTACAATATGACCAATAAAATTATGTGAAACAAAGGGCTCCCGTCTCCCAATTGGGTAGGCAGAGCCTATGGAACGCCAGGTGCACCGGTCTAAACATACAACTTTCGCTTCCTCTACATTCATCAACCTCTTAATTCACTTACGTTCACTAGTAATATACAGGGTGGTACCCGATAAACTGTACATATTGAAAGGGATGAAATTTTAGGTTAATTTATCGGTAAAACAATTATAATATTATAATAATTATAATAAATTACAGCAAAAATGTCATTTAGTTTTCATAAAAACACGATTTTCTCAAAATTTTGTAGATATTTCAATATTTTTTTTTGCTTATTATTATTCCTCGTTTAATTTTAGATATAAAAACGTTAAAAAAAATTGTAAAACGTCTGCAGAATTTTGAGAAAATCGTGTTTTTATAAAAACAAAATGATATTTTTGCAGTAATTTTCCACAAAAAAAGCAGTTAATCTGTTTTTTTTTAATTGTTCTAATACTGTTATCAATTATTATAAACCTAATGAATGTCAATACTATGCATTTTGTTTTATCTTTTTTGGGCTATTAGATCAAAAGTTACACCGTCACAAGTAAGTGTACTACCCAAACTTTATTAAAAAGTTTGACATCCTGTAAAAAAAAACCAGAGGCTAAAATTAAAAAAAAAAATGTTTTACCTAAAAATTAACCTAAAGTTTCACCCTTTCAATATGTACAGTTTATCGAGTACCACCCTGTATAAGTCAGTGTATTCTGAAATTGACCTACTGAGGGCTCCTGTTTCTGTTTCTGTCTTGTCAGAACCAATTCCTTGAGTATGCCTCGCTCTGTCAATATCAGACAGTTGTTGACTCGCCCGGAGCTGGAGGTGTATTAAGATTGAATTGTATGTAAAGGAAACACGGCACATATTATGATTTCAATTTCACAATGCAGTCCTTTTATTTTATTAAAAAAACTGTGCGCAATACCACGTCTTAAGGCCCAAGAAATGTTATCAAGGCAGTGTTTGTGTAAAAATTCTTCATTAAAAAATAGAAAAGACTTCTTGCCTAACATTCAAAAGTAACCCTGCTTTCCCCCTTTTTATTTCATAGCATTTTGTTTACTTCTCATTGTAGGTACTTTTTAACGGAAAATGTGTATGCAGTCTCAAAAGTTCCGTTACGATACGCATATACCCGAACACCATCATAAATTTATAATGCCAACAGAGAAATTCGAAATTTGAAATTTTCAATCGCGCCGAATCCATCGGGAGGCATAGACAAAGCGCTTCCGGCGCCGTCTGCGACGGAAGCTGTGACGCCATCTATCGGAGCCACGCGGAACTATAACGGCAAAAGTCCCTTTGAATTCATAATGGTTTTTAAGACGAAATTTGAAATGGCTGAATAAATAAAAACGGTTTTATATGTGAGAGTATTATTCTATTTATGAAAAAATGTATTCGGTTCAATCGAGTTTGTGACTAAATGAATATACAGTTAATAACGTTAAAATAGTGAAAAGTTTAAGCTAGTAAAAAAATGTGCAAAGAGCTATTTTATTGTGATCATCAATCGTTTTAGTAAATACATGTGGGGAAGAAACAAACAAACTTTCTCGGATTACATTCAATCTATCTTGACCGAGTAAATAGCAAACAAAACGGAACTTTTCTAAGATAAACATAGGGTGTGTACAATATTGATTTTCTCAGCTTAGGGAGCATTTTACTTGTTATTACGTTTGAAAACTTCAATAGTTACAATAAAATAAATAGAGAAAAAGTAAGTGTAAGAAAATGAATTAAGTTGATTCTTAATTTGTTACATTTAACATGTACATGTACTACCAGAAACTAATTAAATATTATAAGTTTAAAAATACCATTCCTGATTAATATCTTAAATTATTACTGTAACGATCAGCACTCTCTTATAAAAACCACGTGTAACTGTAGTTTTATTTTCAACATGTGCTATAGTTTTTGTACGATATTTCTTAAAAAAATACCTTCGTATTTAAAAAATACTCAAACATATCAAAGCTGCAACAGAGTTTCACAATAAATCAAAGATCACACATCCGGCTCGAAGGACCATCCTTATCGCGATTTTAACGAAGGCGGCGCGTGCGTTCGACAGGTCGAGAGGGGTCAATGGGGGCGGGGGCGCAGTAGTCGAGAAACAGTACTGCAACCTGTGTCTAGCCTCTTCAGGCCCACCACACAACGAAATTTGTCAATGGAATAAGTATGAGCCTCTTAGAACAAAAGAAAATCCATTTTATTTCCTTTGCAATGGATTTTTATTCCAATGGCTATATTATGTACAATTTTTTGGACGCGGAGCAAAGGCTCGACGAAGAGCTGTGACGAATAAGACAAGTAACACGCTAAATGGAATATTGACATACCGTAAAAACTGTGCTACACTATCCCTCATAAGCCAATAGGCGGTATCTCAAATTCAATAGCCAAAGGATATTCAATCCTATCCCGTTAGTAATGAGGTTGCACTTTCTACAGGAATTTTATCTGGGATACCGCCTTTTATCTTAGGCGGGGCAGTACAGTAATATGTTTACTCTTACCATTTGAATTATGACGTCAATGTGATACAGTTCTTTGATGAGTCAGGGTTCGATTTTGCCGATTTTACAATCCAAGAAAGAAACCACACAAAGTTGCATAAATATTAGGTACTATAAGTTCCCAAACGAATTGTCAATTAGAACAAGGTACAGTCGACTACAAATAGATGTTTCCACTTTTTCAACTTATTGCAATGTAATAAGGTTCAAAATTGGATACATCTCTTTGTAGTCGACTGTACCTAATTTAGTATAGTGCCTCAATTTTTGGCTTTAAGTCTTATTGCTCAAGCTCTAAAGTATATTGTTGAAGCTGAAATAAAATGCCACACAAATTACCTTAAGCAGACGACTGATGCGTTGTTTATATTTAAAAAGTAATTATGAATTTTATTCACAGTCAAGATACAAGATAAACTAATAAATATACGGGAAACTTTCAACTACGAAATTGGCTGTTTTTATCCTTTCGTACTGTTTTTAAGTGTACTATTAGCCAGGCTCCCCGGAGAGACGTCCCGCGTCCGACACAGACTCCGGAATAGTAACGACTAAAGATTTAAAGAGTTGGGAAGATTTACAGGCAATTTGCTTTAAAAAGTCTAGAAAATGTATCGAGTCGTATACGGTCATAAATATCTTTATTTTTAGTACCTTGTCGCTCTAGCGTCACGTTTGAAACGCTTCGTGAAATTATTAATGGAGTTGCTGCGACAGGATACTTAAGTGAATAGTAGTTTTATAACTCAAAGCAGGCACCGAGCAAGCTATTACATTTTTAATTTATTTTGCAACCTTCAATATTAGATGTAAATCAATTATACAACGGCACGATTCGATTACTTTTTTTTTTTAATGGGAAGATCTTGTATATTACTAATTATCTGTCAAAAGCTATCTACATTGGCTCTATTCTAATAAAATTTATATCGTATCGTCATGATATTGTTGACGATAAAGTAGCCCAAGTAAATAAAAGCTACTATAACGTCAACTGTACGATTATGATTTAGAAGAAAGATTCAAAATAAAGTGGAATAAAGCCCTGATATCATTATAATGCTAGTGTTCTCTTAGAAGATATAGAGAATACCCTCACTAGATGTATGTACAGTGGCCCGTTTCACGAAAAAACAAGTTGCAAATTACAAGCGGATCTCTCTTTCTAGCAAAAGTAGTTAGAACCGGGCGGGTGTGAAACGGGCCTCAGGTCTCTCATAAAGTATATAACTTTAATTTGACTCATAGGTCAAAAGAGTGAGCACTAGAAAGTCATTTCAAAGTTACAAAACGCATTACCTTTTTTATGAACTCACTTTTTCTATTGAAACTAACAAACTTGGTCTTCGAATCTAACTTCCAAAGAAAATTCATAAACACTTTCAGTGAGAAAAAAAATGAAAATCTGGAAATAAGTTTGTAAAAAAACTTTTTATACTTTTGATACGGTCCTCCATCAAAACGAGGAGTATTTTACTGATAAAAACAAAAAGCTACCGAAAAAAGCACTTAAATGAATCAGCCCGATAACATCTCGGAATTAAAGAAAAAAATATATTCAACGAATTTTTATCTCGCGAAAAGTTTTAAGCGTAGAAGGCTGTATCTAAACATGGGCAAGAAACAAAAGATAATGCCAGGAATAAGGACACGGCTGAGAGAATTAGTTCTCTCGATGCAAATGCCGGCTTACCGACGTTTACGATTACACAAAGGTTTTTCCAGAATAGGAATTGGCGTTCCATATTTGAAATTCAACTCTACAGTTTTTTAGTTTCTTTTTGCAGCAACGTCTGAAATGCCATAACACTCCCAGTCCTTTAGTATTTTAGAAAACTTAAATAGAGACTCAAAATGCCAGCGCAATGGTAAGTCAATGTAACTTTCGTTAAAATCCGATTAATTTCACATAGTCAATAAGTTAATTTTCATCAGCCTTTTTGTTAGACTATATCGATTGAAGCCAGGAGCCATATGATAACTCACAACTCCCGTCACTTTTGCTCTTACGAGTACAATACTTTTAAGAAAGTGACGAATGCTTTATCTCGGTAGTTTCTACGTTGTATCCACTATGATAAGAGCAACCATCTTCAGCCTGCAGGACAGCTGCTTCACGAAAGTTCCTATTCTAACTCACTTAAGAAAATTACTTCCTTACTTTTACAAAGCATAATAAATATATATGCAACAAACTCGAAAGGTAACGAAACCCCGCGTCCAAACTCGGCATAATAAGGCGAAATAATAAAATTAGAGACAAAAAAGAAAGTTGCGAGAAAGTTGTACAATGGGCGGCGACAAAACACATCGCCAGGATTAAAGGAGTTCGGCAAGTTTGCCTCTTCGCTCTAAACTCTGGGGGCGGCCATTTTTTGTTTATCCAACGTGGACAATCTTGAAAAAAAAGATGAATTAAAATGTAGCTTTTAACTTCAACTTGTTCAAATCAAAATTACACACGTTTCGCTAATTCGGATCGCATTGTCTAATTTTAATTATCTGTAAATTAAAGTTTACAAAGGTTAAACTTTATTCTAGTCCAACAAAAATATAGTTTATCATTTATAAAATCAGGCTGACAGATATTTAAAATTCGAGAACACGATCTGAATAAAATTGGCCCCACTACGTACTATCGCGATCGTTAATTTGTGACCCATTTCAAGAAAAATACGCTTGAAGTCGTCCATGTCATTAGAGATGCCAAATCATTTGTAACTTATAGGAGACTCAACCTTATTGTTGTAGAATGTCAGATTGACTTTGGACCTAAGGTGGGTCCCAAATTTAAGCTCGTGACTGTACTTAAAAGTTGATGATAAAATTGATGACTGACTACCATGCCTATGTAGGTAGCTGCTTTTTTTATAACTTTTACGAGAAGATGAATCTTTAAAATAAACAGGTTCCTTTGAACCATTGCCTCATCGTTATAAAGATACACATATACACAAAAAACCAACAAAGAGAGAATAACTAAAAAGCTCAATATTGTATTGGCTCAACATAATGATATCTAAGTTTATATCTAAACCCACGTTTGACATCGAACTGTCAAAACCCTCCATTTGAAAATAGCAACACCGAAATAACATTAAAAACAGGTCAAAGGTCACAAGCACACATTAAGGTCAGTGCACACGTGGAAACGCGGGCAATGCTGGCAGCCCGTGAAAAGAATCCCTTTGTAGTGTTGCCATTCTATTAGTTTTTCCAATTCCAATTCGGAATTTACCGTTTTTTTTAATGGATTGCGGATTGTCGGTACGTGGGCATGGGCACCCTCGGTGGGCCGCTGGAATTATGATGATTGGTGTGGACCGACCCCTATAGCTGTCATGGCATTCTGTTCCTTTATACTGTCATAAGCACTGACTGTTTCTTATGGGGATAAGTTGGCGATATGATATTTTTGTCACGCTTGGTCCATAAAATGTAGCAACGATGTCCAAATAAGACAACTAAGGCTTACTCACGTTTTAATGATCACGTAATACGTTTTACGTACCGTAAACCGGGATTACTTTGATTTGCGGGGTGACTTTGATAGCAACTACCATTCAACACAAATATGTATTTTTTGAAGAGTTGGAATACGCCTCCATAATTTTTTTTTCGTCGCTATTAACGGGGATAGTTGCTCCTTAAGAAAGTTAAAGTAGTGCGCGTGTTACTGTCTTATTTCTTATAGAAAAAAATATAAATGGTTAGTGTGCTTTTGGTCTTGATTTTTGAGGTAAACAAAACTTCAAAAGTACATATGTTATGCAAAAACGCATGTTATTGTATGGTGTCTTATTTTAAGCAAATCTAATTGTTGATATCGAAAAAGAACAACATAATATTCTATAATTCTTCAGATTTCACGCGCTTTTCAGGGGGTTTACTTGAGATATTCATTCAAATATTTAGTGATATCAAAGTAACCCCATTCTTAGTTTAACTTTGATCATAGTGTTTTTATTTTTTTTACGGGAAACTAAAGGTCTCAATTTTTTCTAATTAATCAAGTCAAAATAACAGCAAAAAAGGATTATTACATTATTTTTATTTTATTATTTTGTCTTTTAGTTTCTATAAAAACTAATAAAAAAAAATTGATCAAAGTACGGGTTTACGGTATTAAATAAGGTTTCGTTGTAGAACGACTCACGCGTGTTTTAATTGTTGCATGGCAATGGTTTTTTTCTATTTTATTTGTTCCATTACAAATAAAGAATCATTACCGTTATCCTATAAAAAATCATAAGTTACCGGAGATTTCCAATAATTACATTTACAATACTTCAATAGTATTCTCTACCTTATTATATTATATGTGCTTTTCAAATAGAAGCTTCCCAAACAAGATATTTCATGATACTTTTTTGTCATGACAACACCGCCATTTTCATTTGTTTCATGTCTTTGAAGTTCTTAGATTGGAGTTTACCGACCGAAACTGTTACAAGAAAGGGACAGCGAGCAAATAGTCCCTCAGTTCGTTATTGGTTTCGACCCTCGCGTGGAATTCTTTTGTCTCTTTCGTGTCAATTACGAAATTGCTTAAAGATTTGATGGATGACGAAAGACATACGGGTGGCTTTTGTACGGTCTCGGTGTAAAAAGGTTCATCTATTTCCGATTCTATTTCAATGCTATTATGGTCTAAAAATTAAGAATCTTTTCTAACCACTACTGAACCTTTGAACCTCTGTTAATTTAGCCAATGTTTCGCAATATTATTAAGTAAATTTTCTAACTGTTGCTACAATGCACTTTGGATTTTAAGTCTATTTACGAGAACTTTATTTAGTTGGTTCGAATTAATTTATCTTGATTGCAATTATCTTATTATACCCGTTGTTTCTATACATACCTAAAGCATAACATTGTACGTATTGTAATAATATGTATATTATATTAATAAAAAAAAAAATTTGGCTAAATGGGCTCAATTAACTATTTAAATACGCGTTTATACTAAAGAAATTTTAAAAAGAAAGAGAGATTAGTTTTTAGTTTTTGATGTCATATTTATTATGTACTTATTAAATTATTATTCTAAATAAGTTGACTTTAATAAGCGTCAAATACAATTTAAAAACGATTCTTATGTATATAAGGCTTAATTTAACATTTAAAACTAACCTACAATGGTCACTTCGTCATTAGCGTCTATCGTCTATTCACGATCCTATTTTTTTCTTCTGGCAACCCTCTAATTAATAACAGTCAATTGACAACTGGCAACACAGCTATAAAGGTCGTAACACAAAAGGCGAATGTAGAAAGTGGAAATTCATGTTGTACCTTCACCTTGGAAAGGACAAAAAGGGTACGACAAGAGTACGTAATGACCACTTCAGATCTTCAATGGAGCTCTTTTGATTAAAAGATTAATGAGTTTAATTTGCAGTGGGCATTCAGTACACAGGTCCGTTATTTGTCAATGTTGTCCGTTTATTGATGACATTTATACGTCTATTTTCTCTTCAAAGTATTGTTTTTAAATGACGTTACGGAACTAATGCCACGTGCTTAACACATGGCTATAAAATGCCGCATTAAACTGTTGTGTCAGATTTGGGCCACAGATACACACAAAGAGTTCAAACATATGTTTAGCGACTAAAGGCTAAAGGAATTGACAACACTGCCCCCCTACGGAAAAAAGACACATCTACTATATGAATTGTATTGCACTTCCAACCTTATTATAACCTTTGAGAGTTTAATCTGCTTCTATGAATGAATTTCATTTTTGTGTCTTTTCTCCGTAGTAGGGCAGAACAGTTTTTTTTTATGTTTTTGATAAATAGAGGTTTGTCTCAAAAGCATCTAATTTTTGTTAATCCTTAAGCCAGGCCTAGCGATTTATTTTCTTTTGAATATGGATATTGGTAGAACAAAGGTTTATAAGAAAAGTATTTTATTTTTATTTTTTAATGTATTACCAGTTTAATTTATTCTTTGTGAGCACTGCCTGGCTAAGGTTTAATTATTATATACTAAGTTTTTTTATATTATCAGGGATTTTAATCCACGAAGATGCACCCCGTAACTTAAATTAACATTGCACCTAACGTAAATAAATTATGTTGAGACTTTTTAGATTGTCCATTATTGTAATTTTGATATGATGTAAAAGACATTATTTTTGGCCACGTAAAGAGCATTTGTGCAAACAACACTGCAATCTTTGGATACTTACCTGCGTACTTATAGTGGGTAACAACACAAAATAATTCAGGTCAAAATTGACGCACGACACAGGCCTTAATAATAAACAATGATTGAATGTTAGTTGAGATTGTCATTTAGTTATATATGTTTACAGACATATATAAGGTCGGTCAGGGCTATCCAGGCTGTGGGGTAATTGCATTTTTTAAATGTTTACGTATTCCGTTTTAAAACAAGAAAATACCATAAGAGAAAAAATATTTTTCAAAAATGACGCATTTACCCCTACGTCGTTATAGCCCCGCGTGAACATACAAAAACAAAGTTTCATTTGTTTGACTGACAAGATAAGTGTAGCATAACACTTCATGTGTACTTACTCGTAAGTAGACGCAAAATATTCCGCCATAATTATGAAATAATTTCCACATTTATCTCACTTTCACACAAGAAATTACCTTCCACAAACTTCGCTTGTCTTTGAAGTAGAAATTATACACTGCACAGGTTAGTGACATCACACAAAAAGACCTAACAGAAACTGGCGCTTACGTCTTTGACTTTAGCCGCTATATTATTTGTTTAAATTTAATTATAAGAATGTCGTAAACGCCAGTCGTTATTAATTCTATTTTAATTTGGACTGTATTTAATAATGGCTCATGTGAATGCCCATTGGTCTGTAATTGGGAGGCAGAAGTTATAATTAACATGTTCAGTTTGCCGTTTGATAATTGGGGTTTGACGAGCTTTGAATTGGAGACAGGTATATTGTACTTATAGAGAATTAACGGAAGGCCCCTTCAATCTCTCTGTTGGGTACTTAATAAGGTTCATTTTTCAGTAGCACCGAGAGCTTCTGCTTAGTTCCTAGGTTTATTTTAAAAATATGTATGTATACTTATGTCGATTGCTGAAAGAGAGTCAACTTTTTGTGGCTAAGGAATAAGTCGTAGTTGCAATACGTTTTATTATAAATTAGCTAGCTTGTGCTTGAGTGGGTAGGCTGTCATATCTACTAATTAAAAGTTAAATCTCTCAGTAATGCGGGTCTATATTCCGATATAAAAGTGCTAAACATGAACCGCCTCTTTTAACGTAAAAAAATAATCCAATAATATTAGCAGCGCTACAAAATGTAAAGTAAAACCTAAAATATGCGTGTGTTTTTTTTAAATGTACACTTTAAAATAGTGTAATGACCCAAATAAATGCCTTGTCACGAAATACCTAAAGCAACGCCTCTTAAATATTTTTATAATAATTTGAAAAAATAAATTGACGTTTCAATAGGGGTGAATATACGTCCCAAAATATATTTAGTACACTTAACTGAATAAATACTTTCATAGCAATTTAATTTAAATCACTAAAATGTCTGAATTGAATTCAAACATCTATCTATCGCATTGCTTATTAGAATTACGTCATTTTGACTCATGCCACTGAGAGCATTAATTTTTCAAAACTCAAAAGAACCTTTAATTATTAACTTCGCTGCCATGGTCTTTGTTTTTCATACAAAACGAACTCCATTTGGTCTGAAAATGTTAATACTTGGCACTGAATCTGACTTTAAACCCTTGAACTTAAAAACATGCAAATCACGACAATTCTTTTACCCGAGGGTCAGTTTAAAACAACTGAAAAACATACTCCGTCCTTGTCATTTAAGCCTATACTGAGTGAAAAAGCAATACTACCCTATAGCAGTCTTTTACCCCAAGCAAGGGTCAGTTGAGAGCGATTTATGTCATGCGGCTGTCCTGCTCGTTTATAAGTGAATGGAGAGGGATGTATGTCCAAGGGGCAGTTTTGGGGGAAATTAAAGCAACATAAATTAGTCCCTTCGGGCAACTCAGGTGTTGCGACATAAATTACAGGGAACATTACAATTGCTGATGAACTAGGGTTTTTGTTAATTGTATTGCTTGAGTGGGTGGATTGGGCTAATAAAATAATGGCATATTTTTCCCGTGTCAGCTACCGTTCACGCGACTACGCCTACGCCTGTGATGGTAAGTGAGATTTGTGACCCATAGATATTTGCATTGTCAAGACTTCAATCTAAAGACTGCAATCCTACCACAAATCGATGGTTCTGTGACTCAACCTCGTATATTGAATTTTGACCAGTATAAACTGATACGCACTAAGTATGCTCTCGCGTACTTAGTGAGTGTCAGTTTATACTGCACAATATTCTATATACGAGGTTGAGTCACAGAACCGTCGAAATGCGTTGACAACTCTTAGACTTGCCGCACTCAGAAACGTCAATTAAATTTAATGTTTGAGTAAAGATGCTGCTGTCACTTTATTTGCTATAGCAATAGAATAAGACAACACGTCACTAAACAAGCATTAAATTTAATTGACATCTCTGAGTGCGGCAGTAAGACATTAGAAGAGCCCCATCTAATGAATAAGGATGATGGCACCCCCGAACACGTAGTTTTTCCAAAACGAGAGAAATTTCAAGAGAATAATAACAGAATACAATTAAAATATTCAAAGTCCATAACAATTTAGATTACTGTATTAACGCCATTAAATTATATTGAGAAATACATTCCCATTTATCTCTCCAACACGGCAACATTTTACCTCGTTAACACAACGCAAAATAGTCGCTATATCTAAATCCGTAAAGGTCAATATTGATTAATAGCAGCTAACTTCATATTCAAGGCACAGACTTCACGACTTTCCCCCTTAAGGCATGGATTACACGATCCTTGCAAACCACTTTCTCTTCCTACACAATTCTCTCTACATTTGCGGGCAAAAATAAAGTGTCACTTGGAAAATAAATTAAGTACAAAAACTCCGTTATTTTTGCATGCAAGTGTAGATTAACAGGGGACCTAGTCCCATCCTAGTCGTTGTTCAAAAACAATAGACAAAAAATAAGAATATACGAAGGCGAACTTAACTTATAGTGTTATTATTAGCAAGGATCGGAAAAACGCCCGTCATTTTGAAAACATAACCCTGTTCCGTACAGGAGAGACTTCCTTCTGATGTTAATTAAAAATATTTTTAGGTATTTTACATTTATTATACCATTATTTATATGTATTCAGCAACAATATTATTAATGAATAAAACCATAATGTTTATGGGAAAAAAACACTTTCGCCAATCAAAAAGAATGTCTTTTTTTTAATTTTCGCCTGTTATTCCATAACGACGTGAATTTAGGACCTATTTATGAGTCGAAAAAGTTTGTTCACAGTTTACGGAGGACATTGGGGCAATCATTGCCATCGGTTTACTGTTTGTATGTGTGTTTGTGTTGTTCTAATTAACATTTCGGTGTCATTCATTAATAAAATTGTCGCTAAGTACATATAAATTATTGTATAATAAATCTATAAAATACCTAATAATATTTTTAATTAATATCACGGAAGTCTCTGCTATACGGAACAGGGTTATGTTTTCAAAATGACGGTCGTTTTTCCGATCCTTGATCATTAGTTTGCTGTCAAAGTAAACATCAAGGTATCGAAAACTGTCATAAATCATCATAGATACGAGTATATGAACAAATATACATGAATTACTCACTTAAATTAATGAGATACAATGCCAAAGTTTATTAGACTGATGTATAGTTGCAGCCTATGTTATATTGTTGTACGTATATTTATGTCAATTAGTCAACTGTTACGTTATAGCACCTGTGGGAGTGCACTAATGAAACGTTTACGCAATCAAGTAATTTCATTTGAGTTGTTTCGCTACATGTGCGAGTACCTCTTAATTACTTTGTATTGTTTTACACTTAATTTTGATTAACATGATTTGATTACAGCCTTACCTACCTAGTGATGCCTATAGGGGTAAAAATTTGGGTACAATCTTAATCTTACACCAATTGACCTAGAGTCTCAAACTAGGCTTCTTATGTATTTATTTTATCTTTATTGCACAAAAGCATGTACAGTTGCATTTAATTCCTTATAAAATACTTATGATGTAAAGACTGTTGGCTTATTACGATACTTGATTAAAAGATTATAACACCCGTTGTAATTCGCGATCCCTTTTTTGAAAGACCCATTTAAGACCCTTTTGTAACGTTATACTATAACGTTATTTGACGCTTTACCTGTAGCGGTATTCATTATAACGTTATCAAACAAAACGCTATACGTATAACGATACATCGGTAAGCGCTATAATAACGTTAATAACAGTTATTTTCGTGTAACGTAATTTTTAAATCTGCGTTTGTGTTTTGCATTTTTTGTGACAAAGCAAAGTATTTTCGCTGGCTATTTGGAAAGGGACGGAAAAAGGGACGGAATATATAAACGGACATCGAAAGGACGTTGGTTGCGATGTCTAAACGAACAAAAAACGTCCCTTCTGGGACGTCGGCCAGTCACGCAAAATGCCTACCTAAGGAGCGGCAACAGCGCGTAGTTCATAAGTTTCATAACGTTATTATAACTTTATTTAAGTGTAACGTTATTACGATTTCGTTACGGTGTAGCTTAACGTTATGAAAAAATATCGATATATTTAACCGAAATTTTGTGCACTAACGAAATATAACGTTATGATAACGATATTATTCATAACGTTATAAAGGTCTAGATACAAACAATTTATAACACCTATTCTTTTTGTCAGTGGTTAAAACAAACATCATCCAGAAATAAACACATTCGTTCCATTGAGAAACCCACCGCCGACCAAACTAAGTAAAATATTGCGCACCACAATTGCAGTACACCGCAGCGCCTTGCCAACCCTTTGGTCATCCCCCTACGGGACATCTTCCCCTTGATTTATCCCGCCGCGACGACCACAAACGAGGCAGGGTATTTATTGCCACAATAACCCTATTAATTCGCCAGTTTGAAGGGAATGCTCGAGATTGTTTTATAGCTACATTAAAGGATCGTATACGGAACATGGGTACACGGAAAGTACTTAATTTTTATGATCAGCGAAATTTTTCGTAACTCAACTTTGCCAATAAAAATTGGTTTTAAAAGGTTATTATAGTCTTACTTTTGAATAAATACACGTATGTTAAGTTACATTTTTAGATCAGTGAAATGTTTCGTTCTCAAACATGGTTAATTGACCAATAAAACTCACTTACTACTTAAAAATATGCTTGACGTCGTCAATGTCATTAGAGATGTCAAGTCATTTGTAACTTTTTGGAAACTCAACCTTATTGTTTTAGAATGACAGATTGACTTTGGACCTAAGGTGGGTACCAAATTAAATCTCGTGACTGTACATTACCCCACGAAAATGTTAAGCACTTTAGTGCGTTGCCATAGTAACATCAAATGACACACATGACAATAACATTCACAATGACAAGGTTCTAAGTATGCTCAACATTTTTATTGAGTGACTGTATAAAGATTTATTTAGATTTCAGAAATAAATGCACGTTTGGTGGGAGCTTCTATATTACTCTAGCTAGACAGTAAAAAAAATCGGATGGCTAGGTGTGTGTCCAAAAAAAGTTTCTAGTTTTCCGTTTTGTTACGTACCAAAGTCCGATGAAATCCAATGTTTCAAAAACATTATGAATTGTAAAACGGCTTTACTAAGATGTCAGTATTTAGGAATAAGGTACCTCAAATTTGATAATATCTATCGATTATCTATAGCATTATCCTGCTCATTTACTGACAAGTTAGAAAAGGACGGATGCTCTTGAACTTCGTGCTCGCTCGTTGTTTACGCGGAGTTAATCTACACAGCAAACAACTAAAGCTAATAATCCGAACTGTTTACTAATCAAGCAACTAACCTTTAGCTCAGTGTATACTTAATCATATTTAACACATTAAGTAAAGATATTGTTACTTGATTAATAATTTAGTCCTTTTAGTTAAATTTTTATAAATGTGTTAGTAGGATCTTGTGCTTGGTCGGTCCGTTCGCTACCACTTAGCTATCATATCTTTATCATATATTTTCGCCAAGCACAGTCTTTGCGTTGTTCTGGTGTGAGAGGTACTTAAAGCAACCGGTGAATTTCGGTAGGTATGAACTACGCCATAATATATATATTATATGTTTTCATTGGTACGTAATTAGCGTCCTAAATAAATAAATAAACAGCATTTTTTGGTGGCGTCACATACTTACTGAGAAAAGTGACAGATGAGCCATTGACCTACCTTGTCATAAACAAACATTACCTTAGGCTCTGCATACTTTGAAAATCAAAGTTCGAAGTTCCATTGGCTCCATACCCTTCTCTCGATTTAGTCTTGAATGACGAGTGACAGGGATGGAGCTAACGTAACTTCAAACTTCGATTGTCAAAGTAGGGCCTCTGAGCATTTCATTCGGACGTAATTTACCTACCAACGAAGACATATCCAAACATTTTGGCTCAGTTCATCCCTAACGAAGTCCTCAGCATTGGCAACGCATTTGTAGTCTTTACATTGCCAATGTCAATTGACTTCGGAGCTCACTTACCATCATTAATATCATTATTCATGATATAATAAGACCTCTCAGTCTTAAGAAAATAATAGAGCAAAAGAAGTATAAATTCAAATTTTTCAAATTCATTTATTCTGTAGGTAGGCCCTGTAGGCACTTTTACATGTCTGAGTCTACCAGCGCTTCCAAGGGACTCTGTTGAGAAGAAACGCCGCAAGAAACTCAACAGGAAGTCTTTTTTTTTATATGAGTAACTTATTACTATGATAAACTTAAGCTAACTAATTTAAATGTCACAGGGATGTACAGGTCCCAGGAGCAATTATGAGAATTAAAGTATATTCAATTTAAATTGGAAATGTAAAGTCTCCAAATTTCAGATAAAAATTAAAAATAGACATAGGTAAGGAGATGTAGAAAGTCTCCACGGTCAATAATACAATTATGGAGATGTAAAGAGTCTCCAAATGTCAAATTAAAATTAAATTTAAGAAATAAACATCCATAGGAGATGTAGAAAGTCTCCACGGTCAATTATGGAGATGTAAAGAGTCTCCAGATGTCAAATTAAAATAATAAGCATACAAAGGAGATGTATATAGTCTCCACGGTCAATAATAATTGTAATACAAACAATTCAGTCCCAAGCATTGTTTATTATATTATAGCCAGATAATTATGTAAGAAATTCAATACTGGTGAGGAATCAACTCCATCTACATTCACATTCCAGCGGTCCTATGATGGTTGTGTTTATCGATGTGGATAAGCGTGGATTAAACAACTGTCACTTTCTGACCGGTGGGTTAGTGCGAGAGTGACGGACGTTTTATCCACGCACCGCGATAAAGGTGACCATAATACGCGCCCAGCACGCGTAGCACAAGTTGCATTTACTCGCTTGTCGCTCAGTGCATCTCTATCGTTACTGACTAGATATATAGGGAGATCCGAGCGACAAACAAGTCGCGGGCAACTTGTGCTAGCCGTGCAGGGGGCCTAATATGGCTGCGTTTATCGCATGACAAAATGAGCATAAAGCATCCGTCACTATTTGACACGTAGAACATATATATAAGTACGAGAGTGACGAATGCTTTATCCACATTCTACCACGCGATAGACGCAACCATACTACCGCAGCTTAGTTTTAATCTTGTCGTCCCTGTTAACGACAAAACAATCAAACTGGTCCTCGGTAGGAGCACAAATCTAAACTAAGCGAAAATCACGCCCCAATCACGCGCTTTTCGGTCATTACCAGTTAGTTTAGATTATTTATTAGGTCGGATGTTCGTATTCAATTTGACTCGGCTGTAATGCGCCGGAGTCACGCGAGCTGCCCGCCGATTGGGCAGTGTTTCATCGAGTAATGGACGGAAGAAAATGGTTGCCGTTTTGTTTTTGTTGATAAAAGAAAGTTGTTGAAAATGTTCTTGATTTTGATTTTGTACACATATATTCGTGAGGTACTTAAATATTGGATTTTAAATGAGTCATAAATATTATTATAAAAGAATAGATAGGAATGGGTAGGATAAGGAACAAGTATATAAGAGGAAGTTTAAAAGTGGCGCTATTAAGAGACATAATGGAAGTGATTGTCATATTATTGGCATGTTATCAGAAGGAATGAAAATCATGTGACGAGAAGAGTTTTAAACATGAATGTGTGAAGAAGAGATGTATGCAATGGGTAAAGAGCGATGTGAGAAACAAGTAAGTGAATACTGGTAGGGACGTTTGGAAGAAAAAGACGTGCTACGCCGACCCCACATTATTAGGATAAGGGCGAGACGAGGATGAGACATAAGTAATTTAGTGTTAACAAAATAACGGACTGAAATATACAGGGTGTAATCGTTAAGTGTGTCCAGGCGATTATTCCGTAAATATAACAGATATCAGAAAACTTTCAACTGATATCGAAAGTACGTTACCCAATGAGTAAAATCACATTAAAAACGTTTTTTAAATAAAAGTAGTAATATTCAATATATTAAGTTTAAACGCTCCCATACTCGTATAATGCGACGTTCCTTGAGGCTGTAATTTCCCTACCGTAACAGATAAAACTGTTTGAGATTCATAATTTACACGGATAAACTGTGATAAATAAAAAAAACATGAATCATATAATAATGGTGAAATAACTAGGACTTTTAAACTAAAGCCTCTCAAGTCTCTCAACGAACGGCGTAGGTACTAAATGTGTGGGAGGGTTTTAAGTTCATATTTGGGATATTTCTGGTTCTATTTAAAAAAAGTTAGAAATGTGATTTTACTCATTGGGTAACGTACTTTTGATATCAGTTTAAAGTTTTCTGATATCTGTTATATTTACGGAATAATCGCTTGGACAAACTTAACAATTACACCCTGTATAATTAAAATGTATTTCTTCTATTTGGTTTAGCATTGATACTTGAAAATTCTATCCAAAACTTATATCACACTGGGTTTCCTCTTTATTTGTCAAACATATTTTTACTTCTTTATTTATAAAATAAAGTACAACAAGTGATATATTACATTATATAACTTTTGATAAATCCAAGACAAACAACCGCCGAGTTCTTTCTTATTACGAGTGTGTCCAGTTTTCTGGCCCAGATTCGTCAACTAGACACTTGATGGATTTAGCGGGACCAAAACGGCTACAGCTATAAATCTTGGAAGGGATGTTTTTATTATATACAAGTCTTTAAGACTATTTTCGCAATACTATCTAAGAGAATCAAGTAATTTCGTTATGTACAGTCAAGGAAATTGTTTACCAGTTTGACATAATACGCGAAATAGCCGTGTTATACATTTTCCGGCGTGAGACGACTAATTACACGTGGAAAATGTATATAACCGGCAAATTGACGTATCACGTCAAATAAATTCCTCGACTGTACCTAGGTATTAAACTAATTGAAACTAATTGTGATCGTTATTTGACATTGGTTTGGATGATTTTGAAACACGACCTAATACACATTTAGATGAGCCAACTTTAAGCCTGTAAAGTTGACTATAAAGAAATGTACTTACTAATTTGATCCTTATTACAATGCAATAAGGTAAAAAAATGGATTTCTTGGACTCTTTATAGTCGACTGTACGGAACCAAGATATTTTAATCCAAATAGAGTGTTTCGCTTCGCAATTTTCTTACATCTTTCTTCACTTAACAAATATTTTCTCTTCTTATATTGATACACTATTTTCTACGCACATCTGTGGTCTTCTGGGGTTACATCTATCTTCCTGATAGATTATATCCATTGAAATTTTACAATGGTTTTAATATACAAGAACGTCTGTTACGTCTAAGTATAATCGCAATATTCAATGACCAAAAAACATGAAATAGTTACTACATCTCTCCTGGGTCTACTCTATTCGGTAAATCTCTATTGCTTTTCACATGTCACCGTATTATCAACATAATAATATCTCTTAATTACTTGTAAGTGCCGGGGGCCGATCTAAATATAAAACAACATACTTCTACATACACATACTCATTCCCAGAGTGGGATAGGCAGAGCTAGAGAATTACCAACAACTCTAAAAATTTGTTGATAATTCTGTAACCACATTTTGCACAATTAGGCTAAGATGTTTACCTGTGTATTAGTGTCAGGTTGCAAGCCCATCGCCTCAGTAAAGATACATATAAAAGATTAAAGAAATTTATTCAGTAAATAGGCCGCTCGGGCACTTTTACACGTCAAGAATCTACCAGCGCTTCCCAAGAGGAGACCACTGCGGAGAAGAAACGCCGCAAGAAACTCAGCAGTCAGTCATTTTTTACTTTCTAATTTTAGTACTACAAGCTTTTAATATAATAACGTGTCAAAAGCAAAACCGAAAAGATTTAACCAAGTAAGTTAGAGCCTCGCTTTCAATTATGTCGCCGTGATCTACTCAAAAGATACAAAATTAAACCTCATCATCATCATCATGTCAGCCGAAAGACGTCCACTGCTGGACACAGGCCTCCCCCAAGGCTCTCCACTCAGACCGGTCTTGTGCTTTTCACATCCACCGCGTTCCCGCGATCTTTACAAGATCGTCACTCCATGTTGTTGGAGGCCTACCTACAAAATAAAATTAATCATGGCTTCCATAAACTTCTTCACATTCAATTTCTTCAATTGTCAAACAAATTGTTTTATAACCTCTCTGTGACATCGTTCTATGGTAGGTCTCGGTTCCATTGGACTGGTACATGTGCAAAATTTTAATAACAACCCATTATTGAATTATAACATCGATAGCAAAACCCTCGCCTATTCCAGCGAGGTCGTAAATCGGAACAGTCGATCGCCGGCGGCCCCAGTTTATAGACCAGCGCCTAATGCGCTGCCATTGCCTCTTTACGTCCTACGGACCCAAATCTTACAGATTACTCCGCCCTTTACTGACCTTATTCCGTGTGTGATGTTTATAGTTTTGTTTGCATCATTTTCTTGCAGAGGGGAATGGGTTGCTTTTTTCATAATAATATTCTGTTTCATCAGAAGCTCAACTTAGCGTGAATGTGTATATGGGCTGAATCGTAAAGATATGTGACGTCGTAAATGTTTGGACGTTTTGTAATTGTAAGTTTTGTTTTGAAATTTAATGAGTGAGACGCATGGGATCCAAATAGTACTAGTAAAGCAGAGAGGAAAGAAATACCATCGAGAAATAATATAGGTGGAAATACATTCAGGACACCTGGCACTTGCAATTCAGAATCGACTTAGCCTGTATTTGTATTTAAAGCAATAATTACTGTAAATGACGTTAAAACTCTTATTTTGTCAAATAGCAGAAAGCAATGAAGCTAAAATTTTCGTATTCCAAATTTCTAATTCCCTTCTTGACTAGAAACTTAAAAATACACAAACGAAACTTACTTCAAAACATTTTCATTAAATCCTTCCAAGTAGCGACAATCGTGAGACCAAAGTTTCATTTCGACGGTTTCATTTGAAAGCTTTGACAACATTTAATATGACCTTTTTTGCTTTTGTAATAAAGGCTCAAGTGTTACAGGGTTTTCCAGCTTTAAACAGGGTCGGTGCTGTGTTCGCAAATTGGAGTATTTCGCGTTAGTCTGTGCTGAGAAAGCGGCACAGTGTGTTCAGTTGGAAAACGGTCAATGGTGACAGGATATTACGAAGCCACAACGTCAGAAACATCCGTGTTTAGTCGACGGCCAAATGAGAAACTGGCGAATGGCGGCGAAGTCTGTTGCTTTTAAATTTCGAAGTTTCCTTTTTCGAAAAGTTTCCGTTTAGTTTTCGAGTTTGGAACAAACGGCTTCGAAGAACGGTGTCTTGAGTTACGTTGAGTAGTTGTTTATTAACAAAATATACGCTTTTCACGTTATTACTGTTATTGAGAGAGAAGGCTTTAAAGTGATGTAAAGATATCGTTATCGTCAAAAGACCTCCATAGACCTCAATAAAAACAGATCTTACGTTGACCTCGTCCATTTCACTATATTTCATTTTTACCAAAACATTGGTTAACTTGTTTTTACTATTGTAGATACGATCGGCCTTAAGTAGCTAGATACTTTTGTGCTTTGTAACTTTACATCATAATTATTTGAACTGCTACACTATTCTGTCAAAGGCGTTAAAACGACAAAGGAATGAAATGTACAGATAATTATAAGTCAATATCGCTTGGCAAAATGTCAATGCAATTCTCCAAAGTCATGACCATAGTGTATAAAAGCCCTTCTAATACAACTCTAAAATTAAGCTCCGCTAAGATTTCTAAACAAGCGCGATCCCAACAATTTCTTAAAAGACATTGACTTTGTTAATATTTGTCTTGTCCTTTTCTCGCAGTCGTCTTTAGAAGTGATACATTAAAGACGATTTATGTACACATGTTGCCAGTAATTAGTATTTACTTTAGGGCGGCTCCACACCGCAGCTTGATTAATCTCCGCCCTTACGTTAGGGTGGTTACACAAGAGACTGTTTATTAGTGGCGTATGATGTTTATAAATAATGGTTTTGAAATGCCGGTGCCTGGTGTGTGAAAAAATATATTTACCAGGACCTTATTTAGGTATGAAGTGTTTTAGTAATCTTACGAAGATGGAGTCAGCCTAGCTAGTTGATAGTGACGCTGCCTACACGCACGAGTATGTTTCTGAGTCTTGGGTATTTTCTATGTATATAGGTATGTTTATCGTTGCCTAGTACCCGTAGTACAAGCCTAGAGCCTAGTTTTGGGACTAGGTCAATTTCTGTGAGATTTTCCATCGATATTGAATTATTTGTCATAGGACTGCTGGAGTAAACTGATCTTAGCTGAGATGCACATCTTAAGACCCATCAATAATTACAGTTTTCAATGATTTGACGTTTAATTTGACGTATCGAGATGAGAATGAAAATACATGGATACACAATTAAATGATTCTTATCAGCTTTTTAATAATCTACTAATATTATAATCCTACTAATATTATAAATGTGAAAGTTTGTGTGTGTGTGTGTGTGTGTTTGTTTGTTACTCCTTCACGCTGCAACGGCTGAACGGATTTAGACGAAATTTGAAATGGAGATAGGTTATACTGCTAGGTAGCTGCTTCTCATCCCGGAGAATTTAAATTTGCCCGAGGGAATATCGATAGTCAAAATCTACGCGGACGAAGTCGCGGACAGAAGCTAGTAACCCAATATAATCATACATAAACTATGCAAAAGTAACAAGTAACTTTACAGATAAGCCTATTATTAGTCGTGCGAAGCAACCCTTAAGCTGCAGTAACGGGGTAAGGGGGACATTATTTGCCGCGTTGCCCCTTGATTGGCGGCGCAGGGTAAACATCTTACCCCACGTAATCTATACAATACTTTTCGTGAGCTTAAGATTAATGTCTCACAATTTTGCCCCAGTTTAGTCGGGGGAAGGCTTAAGCTAGAAAAGGCAAGCGATTTGCTCATATTTTTTTTCTTTTTTTATTCAACATGTATAAATAGTACGTCTACAAGATGGACCGATCGTATGATAACCGTCATAATTTGTTATAGTATAAAACCAATGGTGGAAGAGATTTTTAGGAAGCCCTATGTGAAACAGAAGGAATTTTTGTGACTGACACGATCAATGATATAATACAGTGAAAAGATAGATAATTGTTATACGCACTTCGATAGTGGCACCCTAAAACCAAGCCAATTGGTACACCTTTACGTAGTCTTGCGCCGTCAACGGAACCGTGAACTAGTCTGCAGAGCGACATACACTCGTTTTGTTTCGCTCCCGGAAATTAGCATACCATCCTGCTTTCACTTGTCATTTAAGAATTATTGTGTAATTGCAATATTTACTGCTTATGTGTGCGTAAGCCGGGCCATTTTTACACGCGGAATACCGTATAGGTATATCTACCTCTTTTTATATTATATCATTGGACAGGATGATGATATTATGTCTAGTTTATTGATCGATGGCATATCGATCTGAAGATATTTATTATTCATGAAGCTTTCTAAAATAAACACGAAGAAAGCCAAAGACTATCTATCTTTGATGTACTATCGCGATCGTTAATTTGTGACCCATTTCAAGAAGAATAGGCTTGAAGTCGACAATGTCATTAGAGATGCCAAATGATTTGTAACTAATACACTCAACCTTATTGTTGCAGAATGTCAAAATGACTTTGGACTTAAGGTGGATCTCAAATTTAAGTTCGTGACTGTACTGTATAAAAACAGGAAACTGAATGTTCGTAGCGTAGTATGTCAATGTTTGTTACATAACTATACGATCAGCTTATCGAGTGATCCTGTAAGGATTCGTTGTGTTAATAATGTTTTTCTTTTTATTTCAGGTAAGCTTTGACATCATACTGATATCCAGGATATAACAACGTAAGTACGAACAAAAATGACGCTGTTAATCTGATTGCTTGACCTTGCTTACTAAGCTAGCGACCCAGCCTTCAATCCCTGTTAAGGTAATTTTTAAAATAATGTTGAAAGAAGTTTCAAAAACAAGATAAATAATAAATAAAATAAATAATAAATAATGAACAAATTAATGAATGAGATGTGAACAAAGTTGAAGTATATTTGACAACACGTTAGCTAAGTTGGTAGGGACCCTGCCAACGAAGCTAGGGGCACTGGGTTCAAATCAGAGTAAGGGAAGATAATTCTGGGGTCCTAGTAAAAATGGTTGTAAGTCTCCAGAAGACCAAGAGAAAAAGGGTTTAAGTCTAGTATACTCCGTTCATGTATATACCCTTTTGTAGAACAAGTTAAATCGACTTATACCCTTTTTCACTAGTTTCTCAGAATTGTGTGATGAACTCGAGTATTGGTTACTGAGTCTTGGATGTTTTCTATATAAGTAAGTTTTCATTATGTAGCACCCACAGTACAAGCCTAGAACTTAGTTATATAGGGATTAGGTCAATTTGTGCAAGATTGTCCTCTGATATTTATTTATTTTACTAAGTGAATAGTGAAATAGAAGCACTGACTTCACTACATAATTCTGAGGTCTTAATGAAAAAGGGTACAAGTTGACATAACTCGTAATAAAAAAGGGTATATACATGAACGGAGTATACTACACTTAAACCCTTTTTCACTTGATATTCAGAAGACTTATACCCTTTTTCACTAGTACTCTAGAATTTAATTATTCTAGTCGCCAACTAAATCTGTCTGTATGCGATTATCTCAAGTGCTACTGAACAGATCGCACCTTCAAAACAATAGTGACGTAACTGAGAAATTTTAGTTTTCGAGTTAGGTCTCTATAATAATAAAATTATGACTTGAAGTTTAAAAGCAGAAATTTTGAATTAGGTCACTGTTGTTCTGAAGGTGCGAGATTTTCATGCAGTTTTCACTATCAGTTAGATAATTTTTCACGAAAGGTTTTTATGTATAATAAATTCTGGTTTACATTCGGGTGTTACAGAAAATTGACATAAACCGAAGCGAGGCGAGGGTTAGTTATTCCTAACCGCTATATCCTACGTCTCGCTCCGCCGCCGCCCCATACCACGCGAAATTAATTGTCGTGCTCATGTCCCGCGCAGCTGAAAAATCATCTCATTGTAGATCGCGATTTATCGCGGTAATTAGATCGCGCGGTCTTGACGGGGATTGATAAAAAAAACGTGACTTGATTTTTTTAACGTCAGCCGCACACATGTTCGGATGACTAAGACATGTTGTAGGATGTGTGCTTTTAATTTTTAACGGTGGCAGGACCTTGTGCAGGGTCTTTTTATGGCAAGAAGGCTGGCAGGAATCTAAGACGCATAGACATTTCTCAAGACTACAATCTCAAGACTGAAATCTTAAGACTTCAAATGCGTTGCCAACCCGAGGACTAAGATGGAATGCCTTTATGCTAGTAATTTCCCCGGATCGCTACCACCGTCTTATCCATTAATCCACCGCTAAGCTGCAGTGTTCACAATGTTGTGTTCCGGTGTAGGTATTACAACTGGTAAAATAACTAGCATATAACAATATATAAATAAATAAAGGCATTCCATTTTAGTTCTCAGGGTTGGCGACGTATTTGAAGTCTTGGGATTGCAGTCTTGAGATTGTAGTCCTGAGAATTCAAATGTCTATGGGTTGACAAGCAGCCTGACTGCTTGAGTGTCTTCTCCTTGCCATAAAAAATAATAGAATACAACAACTTGCTGTTAACATCTTATGTAACAAGTTGAATAATACCTTGAGGATGGAAAATATGAACTCAATTTTAGTAGGTCAGGTTAGTTGTGTTTATTTAGTAGCTAAAAGCGTTAATTGCCTTAATTACGTTTTGTCATGGCGTGACAACTTAGGTGTATATTTAGACTCTCGCTTGTTTTCCTTTTCTGCTTAACTTTATAACACACAGGGTAAACCACATTTTCCTTTCCCGGCATATTTTAATTTCGTCACCATTGCCCCTTTTGATAGGCTTTATTTGCGTCCCACTGTTGGGCAAAGGCCTCCCTTCTTTTATTCCTCCCTCTTAAGTGCATGCTACCACCACTCGCTTTGAAAGGTATCCAAGTCATCCCGCCATCTCCTCTTTGGACTGCCCCTCGCTCTTAAATTTATCAAAATCTACCTGGGATACAAATTTGTTATTTAATTGAAAAAGACGTCTGCGAAACATAAAGATAATAGGAATGGTCTTAGAAATATACAACCAAAACAGAGTAAAGCAGCAAGCACACATCGCATAACCGTATAGCGTCTCGAACTCCCGAACTTTGCAAAAGGGTCCGCAATAAAGAAGATTAAAACTATAGCGCGGAGCCATTATCATCGGAGCAAACGGCCGGTTGAATTTAGAAGGCCAGTATATCAGGGCAATTACCCGCGCCACACATGACCGGAAAGTTCAGGACTTCATTACACACCCATTCCTAACCCAATTTTCCCGACGAAAGTCTCATAATTTTTGTCCGCAGCACAACCCATTGTGAATACTGTGCCTAGATTTATTCAAATGAGACCTTTGATTGCGGGCAAAGCTTGTTATACAACAACAAACCTTTGGTCTCTTAACTGGTTGACGTAAGGGCGGTTTTCGCTTGACGGATTTCCCTGAGCTCGTTATGTAACCCTTTCTATATTATAAGAGCATGAAAGGTTGTCTGATTGTTTTTTCCCAAATGCTTTGACTCCCGTTTGACATGATAATTCGGTTAATAGGATGAGAGCTGTGAGTGCAGCCGTGTGCGTGCATTTCGAGCTTTAAATTTTAATCGATAGATGGAGTTGAATAAATAAATTCATGTTTGAAGGGGGATAAGCCTGTAGCTTTAGTGAATCTGCCTAGTTGAGAGTGGCGAGGTAGATTCATCACAAAAATGTGTTAGTTATTTGTATATTTTTAAATGCAGATTAGAATCGTTTAAAAACATTAATTTTACGAATACATTACGTACAAACCGATATTGTTAAATGTAGAATAAAACGAAAAAATAAATAAAATATAAGTATATTTGTTTAAATAGACAGACACGTACTTAAAATAAGAACAAACGAACGAACTTACAAAATTACTTAAACTACACTAATCTGACAAACCGCTACCAGTGGGCATTGTTTCTAAAATGCTGGCAGCATTGCCACGTTGAATGGCAATGCTTATTCTTATTTAAAAAAAAATATGTTTGAGTTATTTGATAATTCTTTATGATTATGTTATTTTTTAGTCAGGGTCTCTATTTTACAGGTTAAAAACATATTGCCGTTGACGTGTTATCGTTTTGTTCTAACCAGATATAGAAGTTTTTGTGGCAAAAACGTCAATTAACTAGGGACTTCCTTCCGATATTAAATTTATCGATTACTACCAATCGAAGTTATATAATTTCATACACATACTTTTTAGGATTTTTTAAATCAATTAAATATCAGTTTTAATAATTAAAATTCCATTTTTAACATGTTACACAAAAACTTCTTTTAATTAAATCGATTTCCATACAAAGAGAACTGAAACCAAGAGTGCCTTGCAACAAAGGCTATTTAGGCAAATTGTCTGACATTGTGTAGCATTATAGTACACTAATATAACCTACGCAGTTTTCGGAAAATATATGGAAAAGATTCTTTTTTTTTTGTAGAAGTCATAACTATTCTGTCATAAGAAAGTAATATTTATCGATAAATTAATATCGTTCGGAAGTCCCTAGGACAATTTTTTTCGTGCCACAAAAACTTCTATGTCTGGATCTAACTCTGCCGCCATTACTGTCAAGTAAATTAAGAGCTATGGTAACGTTGGCAATACGATACCCTGACAAAGGCAACATGGTTTTGCCTAGTAAAATAGAGACCTAGAGGCCCTAGACAAGATGCATTCGGCGTTCTTTATCGTTATCCAAGAACAGGAATGACGAACGATGTCAGACGGTCGCGTTAATTCCATTAATTTTTACACGACTGCCCCAAAAAAGGAGTGTAATTTTTTCAGGGTTCATGTTTGTATGTATGTGAGTTTCTTTATTCCACTATAACTTCTAAATCCCTTGACCGATTTAAATGTGTGAGGTATCGTTAGAATCCTTACGTCATCCCGGGTGACATAGGATACCTAAACTGTTAAAATTGAAATAACAACAATGGCAAAATGAGAATTATTAACATATGTAGGTATATCGACGACTATATAAAAAATGCAGTCGGGTTTTTAAAACTTGCTTTCATATAGTTATTACAGCTTCTTGTCTAGCCTCACAGGTCTGAGCAACGTTTGGGAGGATTACGGGGTACTATCACGATCGTTAATTTGTGACTAGTCGAATAGTAGGCTTGAAGTCGTCCATGTCATTAGAGATGTCAAGTCATTTGTAACTTATAGGAGACTCAACCTTATTGTTGTAAAATGTCAGAATGACTTTGGTCCTGGCAGGTAAATACAATTGTAAAAAGAAAGATGTAACCATAAATCATAAGCCTAAGCATACCTATTCCATATTAACCTATGTCGCACCTTCAGAACAATAGTGACCTAATTCAAAATTTCAGCTTTCAAACTTCAAGTCATACATTTATTATTATAGAGACCTAACTCGAAATTTAAAATTTCTCAATTAGGTCACTATTGTTCTGAAGGTGCGATGTGTAATTTTAATAACAATAGCAGTAGAGATAAGTGTTATTAGTTAAGACTCCTTAACTCATAAAATCTGTAATATTTAAGATTAGTAGGTAAGTTTAAAATAATGTGATGTAATCAAATAAAATAAACAGTTTTTTTTTTTTTACCGAAGGTTGGTTCCAAATTTAAGTTCGTGACTTGAAATCAATTTCTCTCTCTATTATTTCCTTACTCTGTCCGCTTCCCTCGTTTCCTGCGCACGCAACTTATCAACAAACGACAAACTCCGCGATTCTTCTAATCAGAGTAAAAAATAAACAGAGGGCTCTAATTGTGAATTGAATTAAATCGGGCCAGAATCAACTTTGGAGTAGAATTTCGGGGTTTCGGCCGCTAATGACCTGCCAGGGGCTTCCCCTCAGACCGACAGGTTTTTTGATTAACACAAAAATGTAACGCCCTTAATTAATGAGGTTTTTTCTGACGGCGATTTTTAACCGACTTCAAAAAAGGAGGAGGTTCTCAATTGGTCGGGGGTTTTTTTTTTTTTTTTTTTTTTTTATGTATGTTCCCCGATTATGTGTGAGGCGCTTTTATGACGTATGTCTATAATGGTTACCGCTTTGAGATCTGCTGATCCTGTGATGTGTCTGTAATAATGAACGTCTAATTAAAGAAATTTGACGCTTGATGGCTACTAATTGACATTTGGCTTTGTTGACTGTCATTTACTATGGAAATATGAATTCAATTATTCATTCATAGCTGGTTCTTGCGTTTGAAAAAATTGCTTCTTGGAATTTTGTACACGGTCCAAAGTTTCGTAAATTTCAAAAAGTTTTAGGAAAAAAAGGAAAGTATCATTAATTAAGTTTGGTTTATTGAGCACGACTTCGTTGAAGTTGTGTCAAATAGTGCAAAGTCAATTCAAAGGCAGTGTCACATGACATAATATCTAAACTACAGATAGATTCACCAAAGCCGACACGAATGGAATGAACAAAAATAATGTCACCTATAACTGTGTGAGTGCCGTCCTTTAGGCCGATGTTCGAATTTCAAACCGAAAACCTGTTATTATTTTACACACTTGTACACTTTCGTTCACTCATTCAACCCATTCGTGCCAGCTCTTGTGAATCGACCTTGTACATCATGTCATAGAGAGAAGCACCCACACTACATTGATAATATCAAATCATGAATTTTCGACACTTAATTCTACATTACTTTCTACAACCAAGATAACCAATTAAATTCAAGAGTTCATTAAATTGGACATTTTACCTAGACGATTGGTTTCACCGCGGAGCCACGCCGCGCATCGAGCACCAAACGGGCCAATCAGCCGCCACCGCATAACTGGAGAGCACTATATTAAAACCTCCCGAATGAAAGAATCCGCTCTCCATCTTAATAACGCCGAATATTCTAGATATCGAATCCACCGACTTCTTAATGAAATTTTCGGATTACTCGACACCCATCCTTTTCTTGCTAAGACGAAGCTCTATAAAGCCATCGTTCTCCCGCATGTAAAGGTGCAATGCTGAGTTTTATGCGAAATTTATTCATAAAGCTGTAATGTATCCCGGAGTGAAACGCCTGGTAATGGGAGTGGGGATAATGTTCGTGTATTTGCGAATTCAGCTTTAATTTCTGAACGCTCGTAAGTTATCATTTATGTTAATAGCTGGTTTTAACTGGGTATTGCAATTTTAAAATTGCTATGAAGCTAGCGGTAAGAGTAATAGGGCTGAATACTTAAGCGGTGGAAAGATTTTCAGTTTTTGACTGGTGTTATATCTCATGCTTACTTATTTATAATCTAAGGGCCGTATTAATAAACTCATCTTGGCCGAGATGCCGGTCACAAGATACGTCAAAGTAAACGTGAAACTATAGAACACTGTCATTTTTGACGCATCTCGAGACGAGCATTAGAGTTGAGATTACGGCCCTAAGAAGTTAAGTTTGCATACATAGTATCTCAAGTTTTTTTGATCCTTAATCATTTTTTTACCAAATGCATAAAAAAGGGTTTTAGGTACAAGAAGTTTGTAACGCTACAAATGTTTTCAGGTTACATATTTTATGTACAAAACGTATATCACGTAAGAATTTACAAATAATGAAGTTTTAATGACAGACTTGCACATAAAATCAAAAACATTTCTCAAATGCTACCCACATTTACAGTAAAGAATATATAAAACAATACCAAGCCTGCTCCCCTGAGCAACGCCACCTTTATTCACGAAACTCGGCAAAGGACAAACTTTTCCAAAGCATTACGTCAAGTTAAGATCTGCCCATTATACTATCACGGTGCGGTGGCCGCCAAAGCAGAGTCGCTGAAATAATCCGCAGTCAGTCGCCTATGAATGTATAATGATCTCGGGTGGAGGTGCCGACGAATGCGGATGCGTTTCAATCGCAGTAAAGCCGTAGTTAACTGGTAAATGGAATTGTATGAGCCGTTTGAGTCTGTTAGTTGTGGCTTGAGGTTTCTTCGTTTGTTGTACACTTTATAGCTGAGCCACAAGCGTGGTTGTTAAGTTCTGAACCCGAAAACCTTGGAAGAATTACTCACTTTGAGTAGGTAATAAAACATGATAACAACCAGACCTTTAATAACCGTTATTTTAGTGTAACGTTATCTTTCATAACGTTATTTGACGTGTTACCTGTAGCGGTATCCATTATAACGTTATCAAACTAAACGCTATACGTGTAACGATACTTCGGAAAGTGCTATAATAACGTTAATAACCGTTATTTTCGTGTAACGTAATTTTTAAGTCTAAGTTTGTTATTTGCATTTTAAATTAATTTTTTGTGATAAAGCGAAGTATTTTAGCTGGCTATTTGAAAAGGGACGGAATATATGAACGGACATCGAAAGTACGTTGTTTGCGATGTCTAAACGGACAAAAATCGTAGCTTCTGGGACGTCAGCCAGTCACGCAAAATGCCTACCTAAGGTGCAGCAACAGCGCGTAGTTCATAAGTTACATAACGTTATTATAACGTTATTTAAGTGTAACGTTATTACGATTTCTGTACGGTGTGGCGTAACGTTATGAAAAAATATCGATATATTTAAACGAAATTTTGAGCACTTACGAAATATAACGTTATGATAACGATATTATTCATAACGTTATAAACGTCTGGTGACAACATGTTTCGAGTTCTGTTAAAATATAACTATTGTACTATTTCTAATGTGACCTTTATTGCAACAGACTTTGTCAGCATTAGCTTTTCTTGCTCTCGGTTCTTGAAAATTACTTGATGGTGATGTCTTGGTGATGACGTTATAATATTGGATTACAGAGATAGGGCGTACGAGTAAGTACCAATTTTACGTTGACACTTTATTCTTTAGGTAGTAATTTTGAATAATCTCTAAATCTATTTATTTATTTATTTATTTATTTATTTAATAATTGGCACACCAACAAAGTACAAGGCTATACATTTTGTAACTTAATGAATAAGGATCACGTCTAACCTGTACCTCAATAACAGGAGTGCAACAACATTCATCATAGAACTAGGTCAAACAGTAGAAATAACAATTTTCACTAACGAGACTAGAAAAACTAAATTAAATCCTAACTTTTAAAATAAGTTTAAATTTAAACAGAGATAATTTGGTAGAAGAAGAAGAAAGAAATTGATCAAAATAATTTTTTTATCTAGCCTAATAACAATTTGATTGTACCTTTAAAGTTGTATCTTAATTACTCTTACTTAAGTACTAACTATTTTGAAAAACTAACTATTTTCTATCTCTAGTAAAACGTCTCTTAACAGACTCTATGCAACCTTTAGAGCTGCGACAAATGTTGAAAATAATGAACACTCAAATTTGTGAAAAATGAGGATGTCCGACCCATCCCTAGTAAAACATATCTTAAGAGGCTATATTAATTATGCATCCTTTAGAACTGCGATAAATGTTGAAAATAATGAACATTCTTTGTCAAAAATGAGGATGTCCGTCCCATCCCTAATAAAACATATCTTAAGAGGCTATACCTACATATCCTTTAGAGCTGTGACAAATGTTGAAAATAATGAACACTCAAATTCGGCGAAAATGAGGATGTCCGTCCCATCTCTAGTAAAACGTAAAAGAGGCTCTATGCATTTTTTAGAACTGCGTAAAGTAACCTTAATGAACTTAGCAGAGATCGCCGCTTAGCGCTAACTTAATAGTTATACTTTGTACCCTTTTTATCGCGGTAATGTTTACAACTTGGGTTATTTTTCCCTTGATAATTAATTTTTGGTTGTTTTCATTTTGAGAAAAAGCATCGATTAGATTTTTATTAAATTTCAGAGCTAAAAGTTGTATTTTACAAAATATACCACTGTAGAAATCGAAAATATGTTTGTGTAGAATTGTGTAGTTTATAAATCTACGCATACTCGAAAATCTAATTCAAGACCCAAATCCTAACATCGACGGGCGCACATTCGCTGTGATTACTACATTTTGTTTTAAGTGTAGATATTTTTATCAATAAATCTTCAAAATCAAAATCAAAATATTTTTTTGTTTAACTGCACTGTTATGTGAGCTTGTCCGCTACAGTCTACCATAAAATGGTGTACAATATTTGCCTTACATATGTAAAGTAGCACAATGCTTAAATGACTTATATCTAAATTAAAGTAACTGACCCAACAACTTCTAAACTTACTTTTCCAAATTAATATTGTTAATCATTTCCGGCATTTTCTTAATAGCCAGTTATGAATGACAAATTTAAATTTAAAGGGCATTGGGTAAATTTGTTTGAAGAATATTGACATTTTTTTTTTGCAGCGGCCACGGATGATTTTTACATAGTTATTTTGAGGACCTCTAAATACACATAGATATATATAATGTATGGCGTTAAATAATATCGGAGCGGATATATTAAAGATTTAAGTATTCAGTTTTTGGTACTAAAAGTATGCCTAAGTATGAATATTTAAATATCTCGGCTCCGATGCTCTTAAGAGTATTTCATTATATAACAAAATATGTTTATTTTGAATAACTCTACCATATTTTACCACTTTTACGAATGGCCGCTCACCTTGAAAATGTATGACTGTTACAAATGACAACACTTTTACCCAAACCCCTTTAACTTACGCTAATATTACTGGTTACACGAGTTCTTATTTATATTTTTATGAAAAAATGTTAAAATAACTAAATAATCAACATGGGAACTGTCAGATTTTGGTCTTGAATTAGAGTTTCGAGTATAGCTCAAATATGCGTACTAGTTTCTATTTCACGGATTTCTACTAGGGAATGCAAATTAACCGGTTATTAACCGTTTTTGTATGAAAATAACCGGTTATATTCGGTTAAAACCGGTTATTTGCATTCTCTAATTTCTACCTGTGCAACTTATAGATAGACGAGACTATGTTGTTTCCTTACTTTGTTTATTCTTGAAGCCATTAAAGACACGGTCACGGGGCACGGTCGCCTATTGCCGCCAGTAATGCCAGGGGTTCAGCTAGGTCGCTGCCTTTCAGTGAATACTCTTCTTAGGACACGTTTAAATAGTGATAGAGGGAGACATAGGGTGAACTGCCCTATTGTTGGCCGCCTACCGATTATTGGCCCCATGAACGTTAATGCAATGTGATAGAGACGATAATTCAACTATCACTAGGTGCATGCTGGCATTTTAGAGGCCAGTAATTAGGTGTGTTACCCTAATAGACCAAGTATCTAAATAGCTTCGAAGTACGACGTCATAGTTTGACGACGCGTTAGCCTAGTTGGTAGTGACCCTGCCTACGAAGCTAGCGGTCCTGGGTTCGATTTTCGGTATGGGCAATTTATTGTGTGGTGAGCGCGAGTATTTTTTTTTCTGAATCTCGGATGTTTTCTATGTATTTAAGTGTTTATTTCTTTATATAAGTATGTTTATCACTGCCCACAGTACAGTCACCAGCATAAATAACTGATCATTTATGTATTTTGTCGCTTTCAATCGTTTCACAATTTTGTATGACATTTCAAACACGACGTTAAATTGACAAGGTACATAAATGATCACTTATTTATGCTGTTGACTGTACAAGCTTAGAGCTTAGTTTGGGGCTAGATCCGTCCGTGTGAAATTGTCACCTTAATATTCATTTATTATTATTATTATTTAGTATTGACGACGCGGTGGCCTAGTTGGTAGAGACCCTGCCTACGAAACTAGCGGTCCTGGATTCAAATCCCGGTAAGGGCAGATATTTGTGTGATGAGCACAAATATTTGTTTCTGAGTCATGGATGTTTTCTACGTATTTAAATAGACATTTCTCTATATAAGTATTTATATCGTTGTCTGGTACCCATAGTACAAGCCTAGAGCTTAGTTTGGGACTAGGTCAATTGGTGAGACATTGTCCCCTGATATTTTATTTATTATTATTACGTTTATACTTAACTATATTTACTACAATATCAATTACAATTAAAATAAGCAAGTAAAAGAACTCTATAACATGAAATTTAATATATTTCCAATTCAAATATTTAGCTTTGCAAAAAAAAACACACGAATATCGCTTTTAAAATTGAGTGTCGATCAAATGTTTGCGAACACAAAATGCCAACCTTTTTTATCAAATAACGTTACTTTATATTATAAAACGAAGAATTTTCACAGGCGGTTTGATCCTTAAAGAATTTATCATCGAAATGCTCCCCGAAAGTTTGAACTGACATCAACTTTGCATTCGATGCCGCGGTGCCTTTTCCCATACTAAATCGTGGTGAGATCAAATTTTTGGGCGTAGAATGTGTTAATTTATGCCGAACATAAAACCGGCATAATTACCTACGGCCTTGCCTTCCGTGACTGAACTGATAAAACTGATAAGGAGGTTAACTAACGAGGTCTAACTAGGTTGTCCTAAGTCAGGCTTGGCTTGGGATGGCAAATGACTCGTAAGCTCGGGATAGAGAACGTGACAGGTGTACAACAAACATTAAGTAGTACTTCTGTTAAGCAAAGGTATGCAAGCTCAGGGTCCACATTTTATCGAATTTCATTTCATCGAATTTAATTTCATCAAACGCTGTTTTCTGCTGAAACCAAGATTTCAGGATATCTTAAACATTAATTCATTCGGCTGCCATCTGATATTAGGAAATCTATCTATATCTTCTGATATCTAATTGACTCCTTATAATTATATGCTGTCCTTTGTTTTTATTAAATAATATATTTATGTAGATATATTTTATGTATATTGTATATACGTATATATATGTATATATATGTAAGTTTGTGTATTTAATTATTTTGATATTTATTTTTATTACTTTTATATGTCTCTGTTAGTATTTATTCATAAGAACTAAATTTTAGTTCACGCAGTTTCTGTAAACTTTGTCTTGTACGAATGTCTACCACATTCTACTTTTCTTATTTTCCTCAATCACCCAAAGGTTAGCTGGAAGAGATCCCTTAAAGGCATAAGTTCACCTTTGTACATTCCAATTCTGTATGTATCGTATTTGATTTGCTGTTTTTTGTACAATAATGTGTTTACATACATATATAATTAAATTGAAAATTCTACGAAATGATACGTTCGGCGAAAGGTGTTTCAATAAAATTATAGAAGGTTGGTAAGGGATAGATAGATATGAGCTATGAAAAGAGAGAGTTAATCAAATCAGCCGAAACGCATCCACTGCTGCAGATAGACACAGGCCTTCCCCCAAGGACTTTCAGGACTTTAAGTTTTATGCTACTTATTTCCATCGGTTTTTGCATACAATAAATAGCTTATAATAACATTTTAAGAAAAAGCAAGAAAGGCAGGAACTCCCATACTAAAACTAATACTCATTATTATAAATATTAAAGTAACTCTATCTGTCTGTTTGTTACGCTTTCACAGCTAAACCGCTGAACCGTTTTCGATGAAATTTGGTATGGAGATAGCTTGAGTCCCGGGAAAGACAAAGGATATCCTAGAAAAGAGGACTGTTTCCGAGGGAATAGTGATGAACAACTTCGCGGAAAACTCACTGGCCAGCTAGTTAGTTGGGCCATTCTTCTTTTTGATGCCTAAGAAAACGTAATAAAGTAATAATTTTCAACAAAATTAGATGACATTAGAAATGCACACAATTTTCAGATTTTGATCTACGTACCTGAATAATGTTATATACCAAATTGTGTGGGGTTGGGTAAAAAAAGGCTAATATAGTAACGCAGTGGTCGACATTTGCAAGGGGACGTTGAGACTGGTAACGCAGTTGTAATTTGAGCAGAAAATTCTTGTTTTATTATAGAAAAAGAACAAAAATAGCGGTAAATTTACAGTAAAAAGTGAGCCCTGGTTAAGACTTAACGTGAGGCTCCTGTAAAATAATCTCAAGATATCTACGAATTTTTTAAATGGATCTTAAATTTTCATTTCTATTTTAGGCACAAAAAGTAGAATGGCCCAGTTAATAGTTAAAACAAACACTAACCATAAGAAAAATCTTCTAAAACAAATGAAAACTCCAAGAAAAGGACAAACTATCTAACTTCGCCCTAATCCTCATACAGCGCGATCACGTCGAATATTACATTTGGTGACGACTCATTGTCTAATAGAATTGCTTCTAGTTAGCGGGTAGGATGTATGGGACGTACGTGGCTGACCGGTGCGGCCCGAGTTACGGCGGGAGCGCGGCACAAGCGGAGCGGGTGGCGATTTAAATTAAATATTTTGCGTGACAGTTTATTGGTGCTTTCTCCCATCTGTCAAAAGATGTAATGCTAAAAAAGTTATTTAGGCATTTTTTGAGTTAATATTTCACTTTCGTTAACTTCTGTATTAAAAATATAAAATCCTAACCCGCATTTAACCTATCTATGCACTTGTGAATATCACTATTGAATAGGACAGATGCCCTTTATACCCAAAATTAGGCAAAGTCCTAATTGCCACCACCCCATATTCTTTGCTCCTTAATTCTTAAGCCCACTAGTGGGCACAGTCCCAAAAGCTATCTCCAAAATCCCACATATTCCCAGCTCCTTAATAAATTCTTAACTCCACCATGCCCACTAGTGGGCGAAGTCCCAATCGCTACCACTAGCACCGCACCCATTCCCTGCACGCTCCCGCCCGCGCCCGCGGCTTAACCGGATTACAGAGCGGAGATGCGGGCGTTTTCCTCAAATATATGGGCCAGCGACAATTGCCCTAATGGGCCCTCTCATTAAGCTTAATTATCTCACATATTAGTTTTTATTCTAACTGGGCTTTTGAATTCTTTATTATTGCTATTTCGTTCAGTGTTGCACTTTTTGAAACTACTTATAGGTAATCTATGTTTATCAAAGAAGGCAGTCAAAAAATGATAAGTATAGGCCTCTATTCTCATCATATTTTGAGAATATCATGTTTTGAGAATATCATGTTTTGAGAATATCATATTTTGAGAATGTCATATTTTGAGAATGTCATATTTTGAGAATATCATAGTTATTTTGAGAATATCATGTTCAGCGACGGAAGGCTCTATTGTACACAGTAAAAACATATTGCCTTTGGCATTGGTTATCGTATCGCCAACGTTGCATTAGCTCGTATTTACTTGACAGTAATGGCGGCCAAGTTAAAAACGATACCATAAGACGTCAAAAAGAATATTATTTTACCGATTTCAATAGAGCCCTACCGGTCAAATTTTGATTCCCGGTTATGTCAAATTGTGCTGTTCAAATTGTGTGTTGTGCTATAATCATGAATACCTGAGTTTTACATGTTTCTTACGTAGTGTTTCTTAATAATTTGGGACTAAGATCACTTGATGTCAGATTTTCCAAAAAAAAAACTCTTGGAACTCTATATGTGTCAGAATATACATCCACCCCCTTACTAATAAACGTTGAGTAACTATAGCTGTACAATGTTTTGTCCTTATCTGTCAAATTCATTTACAAATTTCACAATGACAGATAAGGACAAAACATTGTATTGCTATACCACCGTTACTCAAATTTTATTAGTAAGGGGGCAAATGTATTATTTTACGTGTGCATAATAAAACTGTATTAAATCATAGACAAGACTTTCGTCAAACAAAATTCATTTTGTTTTTATTTATGCCAAAAGAAAATTAAATCTTCGTGTAAGAATGTCGCATGTAATCAAGCGGCGTTATAGCGTATACTGCCGTTGTATCCCAATCTCGCGCCCCATCGCTCTCGTCAAAGGCATTTAAACAAAACGGAACAATAAAAGTACTCTCTTATACGACTCTATCTAGCGAAGACGTTGGGAAGCGAAAATTTCGATTGACTTTACCCCCTTTACAGTAGGGTTGTCGGTGTAAAATATCAGACGGTCCGTTTAAAATTTACTTGAAAATGGCAGTATTCCATTTGGTTTTTGTACGAAAGAGTCACTAGCGCTTATAAACCATTTTATTGAAAAAAAAATTGCATTGTTTGGGAAAATGTTTACTACTTTACGTCATCGCATCTAACATTAGGTATGCAAAAGAAAATAATTTGTTAATGTTTACCGTTTTCCGTTTAATATTACTATTTTTTAATGTTTTCCTCCTTGTATTTCTTACTAGTGAAAATCTAAATATTTTCAATACTGAAAGCCACTTTCATACAATGAACCATGCACGAAGCATACCGCAATAGCTTCAATACAAAATCTAACACCCTGCAATAAAAACAAAGCCAATGTTTGCCATCCCTACAGTACAGTCATAAGTGTTTTCTTTGTGGATGGTACTGTCAACAGCGGCCTTTAACGTGTTTATCCTTGCCGACCCTACCCGAGTAGCGAATATTTCCACTCTGTAATTTTCTTGTTTTTATTTTACGAGAGTATATGCAATACTTTCCGTATTCGAATTGACATGTTGCGACTAATAGCCAGAGGGGACTTTTTAGACGCCATTGATGTTTTTATTTTTCTGTATAAATAATATCCGGAGTAAAAATAAACTGTGAATAGTTGTCATGTTTATTTTCACTCAAAAGCGAGTGAATAAATAATATGAGTGTGGTATAATATTGTTATATTCCCACCAGTCCCATGTACTACATAGACATAGGTAGATAGACGTGGCATATAATAAAATCTATTTTACAATGGAAATAAAATTATATTAATCCTTTGATAAACAATTTTAAAGAGTAGTAAACTTTATTGCATAGCGTATAGATTCAAATTCCAGAAATGAAACATGTTTCCTGGTAACCTGGCCCTTTTTTTATATATATAATCGGTGCCCTTAGATTAACATTATTCGTCTAGGATTAGTCGTATTTAACAATATGTCGTTCCTAATATTATAAACGCAAAGAAGTGTTAATTTGTAACTTTACATCATAACTATGCTTCGGATTGAAAAATTTTCTGTACACAGATTTAATAGTAGTTAACAGACCAGTTCTGTTTTTTTTTACAGAAACCTATTTCTCTATATTTGCAGCTAATGTGGCTTAAACATGGAGTGAACAATTGCTCCTCACTAAACTCATGGAATTATTACCTACTAATTCCATTACAAAAAAAATAGAAAGTTTATTGCTAACGGCTCAAAATCGGGATGATTCTGTATGCAAGAAGCGTGGTCATTAATGTGTTAGAGGGCATCTAAGCAAGAAAAATCCACAAATAGTGCTCCGCTGTGCGGGGCTAGGGTAATGAAGTAATACTGTTAATGGATTTTATCCTCGCTTAGCTGCCTTGAACAGTTCTGTGCAGCTTTAAACTCAACCATGTGTCACTAAAAACTAAATTAAACGAATAACATCAAAATTATACAAAACATCCGATTACTTATGCCATAATTAAGCCGGTGTAAAGGCGCGCGCACACCGCGGCTTAATCTCCTGAATTTATAACAAGAATACAACAATTACCAAAAATTAATGGTGTTCGAAACCCATTTACGGGCAAACGGCTCGTTGAACTCACGAAATATGGCCCTCCACGTTTTTATTAATGAATTTTTAATAAATTAATTTATGACTTAATTAAAACGTAATTAGTAGTCATTGGTGCGTATTAATTAACATGTATTAAAGTTATTTAAATTTAAACCGTTGGCGGAACCGATAGTTCAATTTTGAAGTTTAAATTTGATTGTTTGTTGTCAAGTTTTGGGTCTAATTGGTGGTTGAATGAGTGTAAAACTGATGACAGGAACTATTTGTGGCGACGGCGGGAGCCTGTCAAATTTAATTAACTGTCAAGTGTTAAAGTTGCTCGGGTGGTTGCTTTAAAAGTTTTCTAATAGAAGCGGCAAACATTAGAATTGAGAGCATTTCCGTAAAGCTTCACACGCTAAACTAATATTTGTTTAAATTTTGGACTCAGCTCTGTCTACAACTTTTTTTAAATCAACTGACCATACAATTTCATTTTTACTTTGTATGATACGAAGTAAAAATCTCAACCTAAAAGAAATTAAGACTGTTTACGGTTATAGACTGAAAGAAAATTATAAATTTACCCGCGATTAAAATTTAATCAAAAAATACTCGGTACATCGGTTTTTGTTACATTTAATAATGTTGATTGTGCTTTGCCCTTTGAACAACATCATAATAATACAGTAGCTAAGTTCATACGTTACTTCTACATATTTAGATAAACACATATTAACATATCTCTTTCCTATTTATATTTAAACTAACAAGCATCCTATCTTTAAATTTACATGCACCTGATCGAAGGAAAACACGGTAGTATGTTACGGGCTTTAGAAAAACACGGGCGTCTGCAGCGGGCCTTAGCCTTAAACGATGCAAGAAAAACACCTGAAAGTGTTTACTTACTTGTAATGCAGTGTACGCTGGGCCTTGTAACAGGTACATTTTTTAACGATGGGTTTTTAAAACTTTGTTATAGTTAAACACTACGAATTAATCAACAACGTAACAACGTTGTGTTTATAAATAAATGGCAGGACGTCGCTGTGATACTGCAATACCGCGTAATAACATATTAAATAACTTGCAAAATACACCTTAGCAAGTAGGTCAGTAAGGTACATTTTGCAACTTATTGAATTTATTACTTACGCGGTATTGTTGTACCACTAACGAGGAGAAAATCTCACAAAAATCTATCTAAGCTCTAGACTTGTACTTTGTTTAAGAGACTACGATAATAGTACATTGTTGTAGAGGTTAAAAAGTTACCAAAAGATGGACGAGTTGGTTCGAGGGCCGACGCAAAGCGGAGGCCCTCGAAAGTACAAGTCCATCTATTGCACTTTCGGCCGAGGCCTAACATAGTGCTTTTCACGACTACTGGGAGGAAATAAAAATCAATTACTACTCGTACTAAAAAAATCACGCTCTCCCGCCAATTTTTACTTTTATTTTTTAACGATACCGTTCTTACTGGCCAGTCATTCGAAGGCGTTTTTAAACTGACGACTCTGACCGTGCCAGAACTATATTTCAGATAATTAAAAACAGATATATATGGCTGAATGGAATCTGATTCCTTTGCCTATCCGTGAAGGGATGAATATTATTAAAAAATAAAACGACTTCTCATTGGCCAATTTAATTTCATATGCAGCACAAGTCGTGTTCTGATTGGTCGAATCAGTGATCAGCGGACCGATGTGATTGGTCGGGTTACCTATCTGAACTCCGAAAAATGTTTGACCGAATTTTGGTTCGATAAATATTATTCGACAATTATGGTTTGGGTTTTTTTTCGTTTGCCCGAAAGATCACTTCGAATATTTTCATTTAGTCATTACTTGTTTAGGTTTTTTACCGATTTTACAAATTATCTATTCCGTAATACTGGTTTCGGCGCACAAACAGTTGTCCAATGTAATGGTTTGTCAATTTATCTATTTCCCATTTCTGATATTACCTTAGTATCATTTGCCCAATGTAACGGCTCGGTTTATTAATAGTTTACCTATTTTTAAATCGACTATGCTAACCTGTCCGATTCGGTTCTACCCTGATTCGTCTTGTTCGTTGTATTTTCTGGATAAATTACAAGCAAGATTTTTTGGGCAGAAAAAAAATAACCTCGAAGACTTGGCCTTCTAACCTAACCTATCCGTAACGGTTCTGCCCTAATTCGTCTTGCTCGGTGCATTTTCTGGATGGTAACAAATTACAAGCAAGATTTTCTTACCTGAAATGAATATTTGACGTAACGTAGCGAAAACTATATGTAGCAAACGATCCCTAGGCTAGTTGTAGCCCAGGTGTAATGAAAAATAGGCTTTGAAATAAAATACGTAACAATACATAGGGCAAGTGACTACAAGGAGAAAAGTTTCTCGGACTAAAGATGTTTTCTTAATGTCAAGTGGTGAAATAAAAAAAATACGAATCGTGCCATCGGAGAAACGTTAAAAAACTAAACGTTTTCGGTCAAATGAAATTCGGTAAAAAAAAAATCGAGGTTGCAATAGGTTACCGATTGGTCGACTTGCTTAATGGAACAGACCAACTATGTTTTGTTTGTCCAGTTTCAATTCATAGAAGGCCTGCTCATTCAAAGTACAACTATTGATTGTTTTGGGGACCAAGAACAGACCATCTTTCGCCACATTTCCGACCAGTAGCGTGAAAATATACTTAAATATAGAGAACACTCAGAAATAAGTTCTCGCGCTCATCACACAAATATTTAGCTACGTAGGCAGGGCAGACTTCGTCAAAACACCCTTTGTATATCTTATAACACCTTACTTACACCTTATAATGCAACCACGACTAAATCAGGTCGAGTACTGAACTACCGAGTTACTAGACAGGCCAATAATGGCCCTAAAAACTCGTGCAAAATTTAACAGCGTGTTAAAAGTTTCATGTCCCTTTTATGACGTCATTTTGGTAAAACGTTTAGGTGTTTATGATTTTTACGATTCGCGTAAGACCCTGCGATATGTGTCAAATAAAATTGGCGTTTGGTAACCCGAATCTAAATTGAAATTATATGGTTAAGTCAGTAACTGCTTTCTTAACCTCGACCTCCTAACCTAATCTAGTATAATGTATAGTGTAAACTTTTAAAGCAACCTTCGGGTTTGTACTTCTCATTTACTCATACGCTCTTATGCGCGTCTACTTGACTTTACCCGAACCCTTTAATTAAGAGTTATCGCACTATATTTTTTTATCTTTGTAACCCTGAAACACGCACATACTCAGTATTTTCTTTTCTATAGCTTGGCAAAAAGAGATGAAAAAAATTAGAGTGCTGTTTAGAGTAAAATTGGTAACATGATCCAAGGCATTGTATTTCCTGTCATCACGTTCAACTCTTTTTTACCAAGCTATACGTCATATCTCAAACGATCACGCGTTACTCTCCGGGCAAGTTACTAACATGCGAGTATTTATAAGCAGTAGCTAGCGCCGTGTAACCTCTGCTTAACTCTAAAATTCGCTATAATGCTCAAGTTTAACGAATAATAAGCTTTAAAAACCTGGCCTGTGTTTTATCAACCCGTCGAGCGATATGTCAAATTTATTGTACATCAAAATGATACTCTATGTCAAATAAATAAGTCATGAAATGTCAAAAAATCTACGCACACATGCTGTGCGTAGGATACATGAGGTTGATAGTAATCTGTATTAATATTAATAGTAAAGATACCAGGAGTGTCATAGACTCCTGGTATCTTTATCTTAGCAATCCAACTACCCTCACCTCAAAATCTATCAAGCTGATGAACTTACAGGGTGTCAATAAAAATGGACACACATATACCCGAAAAATATTACTGTCCCTTTCAGTCGGGTAAAAAGGCCTTATCCGCTGAAAAACTATTACATTATTAGACTTTTCTTATGTATATTATTTTCCTATTTTCATATTCAACCAAATAACTAATGATACATTACTGTAATATTTCAACGAGCTCCATGTAATATGTAATAAACGTAATCTCGTGCGAGTCTCTAACGGTGAACGTAATTTTCTACTTTCTTTGCAAATCAAATAAGCAACGTTACGTATTTCATGCTATGTGACTAAGTATTACTTTGTAAAAATGTTTTTGCTTGCGTATAACGTCCTTAGGATTGAATACTTCTTTTGTACATTGTTGCTTGTATTTATACCAATGTATTTTTTTTATGAATGGCTATTGAAACTGTTTATTATACAATGCAAAATCAATTAATATCTTTTTTAATTTTTCAGGTAAGTCCTGGCAGTATCGCAACAACGTTGAACAACGATATTCGTAGAAAAAAAACAACGTAAGTACGCAAATTTATTTGGATTAAAACAACATAGTATCACAAGTAAAGTAACCTCACTGTAACTGTTAATTTGTTTACTAAAGTATTTTTAAAAAATTTACAGTACTCTATACCAAAACAAAATATGTCTCAACAGTATCTACACAAAAATTATATTAAATAATGTAGAGCTCGTTTGGCCTGTATTTTTTTTTTTGCTCTTTTTACTACATATATTAGGGTTTTTGTTCATAAAAACGTATCTGCTGATGCTGTGGAAATATTTAAAAAAAGTAAATAGACAAATAAATATCTCACATGGACCACTCAACCCAGAGGGCACTCAATCGGGAAGTTTTGCCGAATTACCGAAGAAGCGATAACTTCATTAGGGCTGTATTATCGAGGGCCCTTGTATCTCGGGGCCATCGGCCGCGACCCGGGCGGCGCTAAATTTTCAACCGGGTTTAGTTACTGTCGTTTATCTGTGGATTTAAACAGGTGTCGTGTAAACTCGGCTTAATACGTACAGGGCGTTATTCTTTGTTTCTACGCGTATTGTTTTTAACTCCGCCGCCATTAGTAGTTAAATTAGGTGTATAGTGAATGTAGAATAAGGCCCAAAAACCCATACGACTTATACAGCGCGATAAAAAAGTGTAGAAAGTAATAGAGGTGTCTATATTTTTTTAACAGTTTTTGGAATGTTGGTTTATAGTTACTTTTTCGACATCTTTTATTTGCGTTACGCCCCAGCTGTCAATCAAAATGTTCCTCCGTTATTACTTCCTGGAGCAATCAGCACACAAAACACCGCCAACACGGGGTGTTCAAAAATCGACTTCGCCAAAGGATTGTCGCACAACAGTATGAATGGAAATTGTATCAACTTAGCTAATTTGGAGTTGGCAAGTCAATCAGCCGGCTTTATATTTGCGAAGGCGTTTTTGTTAAACGTTGAGTTCCGGGGGAAACGTTTTGTTTCTTTGACAAGTTTGTGCAAAGCGTTTATAAGTTGTAGAAGAAGATTGATGAACAATTTAATTTTAAAATGTATTGATATTTTGTTCCAGTACATTAAGTTTTATAGATATTTTAATTGATTTACAGTATTAGGCAGCTAATTATTTCGAGTATGACGGAAATTTAATTGAATTTTAACAATAGTACCAACATATTAAATTCCAAAATGCACGACTGTCGTACATTGAAACAGAACGAATATTCTGTATCATTGCGTAAAGGATTCAAATTTCATTTTAATTAAATTTTTGTCAGCATTTTCAAACTAAGAAAATAAATAATAAAGATCATATTTTGTTCTAATTTTACGTTCTTATATAGTATACACATTTTAAAGATATTTATAACCTAAAAAAACATTATAGTTCATTAAGTCACCGGTTGCGATAAAGCGCCTACTAACAACCCGTGTATTTTCTCTACATTATGAGCGGACGTAGCGAATGTATTAATCCGCCAATTAAAACTTTAGCAAAAACGCCCCAACAAGCTAAGTTCCGACAAACGCGTATTTAGCCCGTATTACAACATTTAGGAAAGTTTCATGACTCATGGGTGGTTTATGACGGCCAAATTGCTAGATGCCAGGGCTGAAACTCTTAAAAAAAAAACAGAGTCAGGTGTCATAGACAAGACGCTTTATATAACCTAAAAATGTTTAAGCACAGGTCTTTGTATACAGATACTGTAATTCTAAATAGGTTAATCATAATTGCAAATACCTTTAAAATTGAAAAAAAACATGCCTTACCCCTTTCCTTTCATGATAAACATAGCTAGCATAGGAAACCGTCGCTAGAAGGTTCCATGCATATGCAAATTCAAAATGGCTGTCTCTTTACATTTTTTATGTGTGAAACGAATTCTATTGAATCGGGAGCGGTGTTCAGAATGTCGATTTATTCCTTCGTTTATAAAATGTATACGTGAGGATTGGAGACAGTACGAAAATCTCAAAGAAAAACGCTAAACATTTACTTGAAAATAAAATCATCAAAAAAGAAACAAAACTAAAAAAAATGCAGTCATCAAAAAGAAAACACGTTCCGTTGGTACAAACTAAAAAAAAAAACAAAGCCAAAATCAAACCAAGTTTATTTTTTATTACATTCAGCCAGTATTTTCATTAAAAAATAATCCATTAAGTCACGTCACTCAAACCAAATTTTAATTCCGAAACATCCCGCACACAGATGCAGCATAACAACTAATGTTACATATGTGTGCGTATTCTGACGCGACTTACGTCGACACTCATTTGCTAAAACATCGCGCTGTAGGCGCTTTTGTTCCTTTAGGAAGATTTAGAAGCGGCTTTACAAAATGCGATTTTTGTATACTTATCTACTATAGCTACTAACGACGCATTTTTAAAGAATGGGTCCAAGATTAATATTAAGTGATTTTCGACTCTAAAAAGGTTTTAGCACAGGTTATTTATTATAAATAACGCACAAATGAGCAAATCTCAGAATACCAATAAAGCTTTGTTGGTCGCGCGTCACTTTCATATTTTTTATGACATTTGCTTGTGGCTCACGACCTAAGAACATTAAACCAATGTTTTGTAAAAAAGACTGATACAAAAAAATATCTAGTGTAAGTATTATATTATTTCTTTGTTTGAAATTCGCACAACTATAACGATCTATTCTGTAGACTCCGAACTCTACGTCACTGCGGTGATGAATGCACCAAGTTTGTCCGTGTCAAGGCGCGAGTGAAAAAATTCGCGTAACGGAAGGAAGGCGCGCCCTGATTGGCAGCTGGCGCGGCGAAATCGAACGCCTTTTGAAAATGGAACGATTTGATATTCGAATGTGAGGTGTCGAGTGTCATTTGTTTTTCCAGTTTATGAAAATAGGTAAGCGTGTGTTAATATAAAGGGTGGTTAACAACTTATTTACTATAAATAGCATTCTTAGTTTGGATGGTTTTAACGAAAAAATCATTCGACAAAATCAGATTCTTATAAGAACAGCTGTCAATTTTATGGAATTACTTAACCTGTTAACTTGGAGTTGATCTAAGGTTAAAGTTTACGTGCAAACGGGCCTTATACTAGTATGGACGTACTATACAATAGAAACAAAGCCGCGTCGCACTCGATACTTAAAACAGCCTCAGCCACAACCGCAAACAATAATCTTACTTTTTTTTACGGAGGGATAAAAAAGGCGATCGACCGGGGTTTAAAGTGACAACCCCAAGCGGGGTGATGATTGGAAAATACGCGGGATTCTTCAGATTTTCGGTTTAGAGTAGAAAATTCCAGTATACCTCCGCTTCGGTCATCGGTGCAGCGATTGATTACAACTCTGGAAAAAATAATGGGTTTTTAAAGTGATTTATTGTCGATGAACTTTCTAAGCGACCGGACTATAGATTGAGTTTTGATCCGGTTTAGTTAAAGCAATTTAACGTCGTGTTAATTCGTTATAAAATGGGTTTTCGCATATTGACTTAAGTAATTAAAATATTTTAAAACTTACAGGGGTCTAATATTATATTATTGATCATTCAAAAGTTAATCATGTTGATTATTGTGTATACGCTGTTTATTATAGAAATTAAAGCGTTTATGCTTCGTAAAAGGCAAATTAACTCAACCTTTGCCATACCTAATTTATATTCGATTAAACATCACATTGCGCCATAAACTTCAAGTGACAATCCAGCGGCCATAAAATCGAAATCGGTAGGCTTAAAGCAATCCAACACCCTGTATTTACGAGTCAAGGGCCCGGTTTAACACCCTATATATACAGGGTGATGGCACTATAAAAAAGTGGCATACACTGGTAAACGTTTGACGTGCGGACCGAGAGCAATAAATACTTTACGTCGGAATTAGAGGTTATTTTGTTTTTAATGCCGGTTGTTAAAGTTCGAATTACGTTGTTCGATTGCGTTTTTTTGCAATTTGAATAGGTTTTTATTGAGCGTTTGTGTGGCCAGTGTTAATTTGAAGTCGTTTTTAATGTATAAATCCTTTTTCAATTACGCTCTTATATAATTTAGAAACAAACCAATGTACTCAAAGGCGTGTAGAGGTTTTTTTAAGCACCTACGTAAATAAAGGTAAGGTAATATCCCAGCAGCGCGAGATTATCCCCACCGCAGCATAATTCAATTTGTCGTAACGCTGAAAGCGACAAAAGGAACCTGTGTATTTTTCAAACAAATCCCCGGCAAAAGTTGAAGCCCGCCTTTTCCCACTATCTGAATTGCAAATCGCGCGATGACGCCGTCATACAAAACTAAAAGTGTCGGGCAAACTTCGGATTAAACTTCGCAGGTACGTAGAAACAAAAACCTCACTTACAATTATGATAATTCGGTCGCATCTGAGGATTGGATTTGCATGGCTATCCATGGCTATGTCAACGGAGGTATCGTTGAATAATGCAAGTACGCCACGCTACTTACCTGGGAGATTAACATATTTATTAATAAAATAAATACAGGAGACGTCCGCCCCGCGCGCCGCCGCGCACCGACTGAGCGCTTCTTATTGTTGACATTGTTGAATTTTGAAGGCAAACTTCGCGAGTGAGAAAGCTTATAGTGAATTGTTAACTGAAATGGGGTAATATATGGCATACATTATGTGAATTGAGTTAGCGCGGTGCGACGATGTTCATTACATTAATGCGTGGAATTAAACATAAATACGGTGTTGCCAGGGTAAGTAGGTGTGCGAGTGTTTGCGCCCATGCTTTGTGGAGATGACACTTAAGTTTGTTTAGGCTGGAGCATGCGGTTTAATGTCGCCAGTCTTCTACGACGTTCCACAAAGGATTTAAAAACGCCAGTGCGGTGCTAGTGGCACTATCTTCTAAGCCAGTCCTAGGTTTAATTTTAAATAAACGGAATTAAAGTTCTTTGTCTTAAATGGTTTTTGCATGAGAGGTAAAGGATATTTGCGGTTAACAAAATTCTCTCGTGTCTAAGTATATTGTATATTATTTTGATTTAAACACATTAGTGATATAGGATTATTAATATAGCAGAAAATGTATTTAAATAGACTCTGCAGATACGATATTAAGGCAATTTCAACGTCAATAATTCAAATGTTAAACTACTGCATATAATTAAGGTCTTAATTTAAATCCAATGGCCAGTGCATTACAGTAATAAAATATGATTGCAATTAATCATAAAAATATTTATACTAAATAATCAACTATCCTTCTTCATTTAATAGTATTACTCATTGAACCGAGTGAAACTACATACAAATACAGTTATTGAATTAAAAAAGTTCCACTGAAAGATTTCCCCCGATACCGCGCGAGTGCAGTGAATTTATACGGCCGAATTAAATACGTGGATTGCAGGTAAAGTGGGGTAAAAAACTGACCCTTATTTATTTACCCCCAGGGTAATTTAGGTACATGTGAAGATTTCGGTGCTAAATAAGTAATTTTGGAGGGAGACCGTTTTATTTTTATATTTTCATTTTCTACGTCGCTTTACTTACACCGCTCCTTACTCTTACCGCTTACCTCGCTTTAGTTAAAATCATGCAGACATTTTATTGACTTACTAGGTACATATTTTATTGCCTATTCCCGATCCCTGTAACTTCTCAGACGACGCATTCTTACATAATTCTGAATTTTAGTTGATTTTTTATCTCAAAACGTGTATTTGTTATTTCAATTTCGCTTTGCTTGGCGCATCTAATAAGAAACAACAATGCGTCAAACTAACGTCATTTTTCTTGCCGCGGACTGTCAACCGCTGCGTTCGCTCAGACACATTATGCGCCGCGGAACACACTGCGCCAAGTTTCTGGGCGCGTCCTGAATTATGCATGCATTCCCAGCACATTAAACCGATACCACCGCGGTGCGCAGATTAAATATGGACAGCCTGTTTAGTCATTCCGTCGTGCTAACTACGAGGTGAGAATGTACCTGTGTTACTTCGCGTGTCGCGGCAATTCGAATTTCGAATCCAAATTTGAATCAATCATGCTCATTCAATTTGCTGACAACATCAGCCAATTAGGATCAATCTGTATTGTTCCTAATGAATGCTATTGGTAGTGGGAAATGTAAATTAAGTTTTATCTGTGACGTCTCGACTTTTTTTATTGTTTGTGGTTATTTAAATACATAGCAAAGAGCGGTTTTAGTTTTTAAGACCATTGAATACAGGTTGTATTTCAATGTTAGAGTGAAATAATGTATATTAAACATAAAGTCATCATTATCGGAAATAGTAGTTAATGCTAAAATACAAGCCAAGTTCTTATTACATGACGTAGTCCGACTTGGAATACCTATTTAGTTCGTGACTATTGGGGAAGTTTGGAATAGCTTAGTGCATCAGACGCAGATGTTCGGAGTCTGTTGGTTTATTGAAAGGCCTATAGGTATCTGTGTATTATTAATATTAGCAGGTTTAATTATAGCTTTACATTAATTTAGCTGTTTATTTGCTATAATGGTAGCTGCTAAATGCAGAAGCCAGCGTTTATTAAAGACTGCATACAATCGCTTTAATAACTTAACTCCGTGAATTACTGCGCCATACATTTAAACTAACGCACGGCAAAGAGCCAAGTCGGAAGGTGTGTACTGAAGAATGAAAATTATGAAGTCAAATTCATACATATTTATTTATGGTAAGAGTTATAGAAATACTTGGAAAATAAAAAATATGCTATTTATTATTTCTTACCGAATATAACATAAAAAATAATAAAGATACATATAAAAATTATTCCGTGACTTACTGAATAAAAGATAACGGACAGCCAGATCCGCTGGACCTAGGGACTTAAAATTTGGAAGGAATATTTCTTGGGACGGTACCCTAAGGTTGCACTACAGAAAGGATTTATCGAAAATAGCCCCCTAACGTGAAGAGTAGTGGGAGTAGTGGAACACTAATTCTACTTCTAGTAATATAATAGGCAAGCAGTAATTAAGTACATTGAGTATCGAATGTGACTTTTTTTGTTCCGTTGTTTTATATCAAATTCCAAAAAAGTTTATGTTGCACTTATAGATACATGAACTTTAGATTGTTCAGCGAGTTTTGTTGACAACAAAGATATTTTCACAACACTGCTCGGAAATATGGCTATAGATGGTCTTGTTTGGGGTCACAAAATGTCACTTATAAGGACTGACCAAGAATGTTTTTGTCGGCGTGTTTGCTGATTGGTCGAGAACTTTGTTGTCCAACTTTAAGAACCAATGAAAATCAATCAATCAATTGTTGTGTCATAGCTCCTTCAAATGAAAAATTGAAATCGACCAATCAGAACACGTCATTTTGTGTCGTAAAATATTAGGTGTATTTTTGCTAAAAGATACACAGACTAAAAACTATGTCACTGCTTTTTTTTAAATGTAATTCAAACTTGGCCCCTAATCTCGAACCACTAGAGATGAAATTACATGGAAGTATAGCAAAACCAATATAATTTTATATGGAGTTGACATCTTCATCTCGCATGTTAGTTTATTAATCTCGAGTGCCACGAGAATAGGGGTCCAGATTAAAAAAAGTTATCTATGGTAAAAATGGCGGTGATGTCATAAACATGAATTAAAATTTGAGTTTTGAATATGAATTTTTATTTTATTTCCTCTCAGTAGTTGTGAAAAGCACTATGTCTGCCTCGGTAGAAAGTGCAATTTATGGACTCGTACACTAGAGGGCCACAACTACGTTTCGGCCCTCTATATGACTCGTCCAAAAATCGCGTACTTTCTATCCTCTGCAACAATGTACTATTTACTAATGAATTATAGTCGAAGTAGCTTTGTGATAAAAACTAGCTCGATGTTAGTTAAGCTCATTAACACTTGGCCGTGCTTTTCCAAATATAATCGTAGTAATTCTCTTTGTGCTTTCTGAAGCCTGCGCCATCACTCCATATAATTGTATCGTTTGTTAATTATGTCTAAAGGAAAAAACGGAAAGTTTATGTATGTATGTAAGTATGTATTTTTTTAATGCGCGTTAATCAGATTTTTTGATATTAATATGTTATTTAAAATTTTATCATTCTTTATCTCAAAAAAACAATAAAATTAGGTTGACGGAGTAAATTAATTGAAAAAAAAAACTTCTCAAAGTTGGTATGGACAGATGTCACCTTAACAATTCAGAAATTAACATTTGCGTGTTTAAATTTAGTACTGTTTCGAACCCTGAAAAGTACTCATTTAAACACGTATGAATTCGTCAAACACTTTACTAGCAAATTGTAAAATCTACAAGCGCCAGAATCCAAGAACAAACGTACGAAAATTACGTTACATTTTCGCAAAACTCTTACATTAGCACGCCAAATAACGTTTGCGACGTACGTTAAAAGTAGTAAAACGTACCTTATGGCTACGTGTACGCCATAAGGTACGTTTTACTACTTTTAACGTACGTCGCAAACGTTATTTGGCGTCGCTTATTGCTTTACATCGATTAACGGAATTAAAAATACGTACCTGGTTTTCAAGGATGCTTTTATAAAAGGTTATATTTACGTGTAAGCTAAGGTATCGATTCCCGCTAAATGTGTGTTTGTAAGTATTTCTTCCTGAGTCTTGGATGTTTTCTTTAAATTTAAGTATTATGTACTAAATTAAATAGTAGGTACAAGCCAAGAGGTAAGTGAGGGACTAGGTCGATTTTTAATATACAGGGTGTCCTAGAAACCGACGTCAACCCGCCTAGGGTTCATAGAGCAGCTAAAAAGCTATCGATTTAACCCCTATGTATGTTCAGTGATTTTTAATAGTTTCGGAGATATGGATCGCTTTAATCTTAATTTTTGTAATTTTCCCTTATGTCCATGTTACGAAAAATCGTTAATTTCATGTTTTATTTCACAAGTTTTTCAGTGGCATCTTACATAATATTTAGAATCATTACGAATCAGCGAAGTTCTTAAACCTATTAGCCCTTTTATTTTAACTTATCACATAAAAATGTTTTTTCCATATAAAGTAAGAAGCAAACACTTAGACACACACGACACCTAGTATGGAGAAACAAACTTTAGGTGATTACTTGAAAAAAATATTAGGCGGCCCTAGGCGGGTTGACGTGGGTTTCTGGGACACCCTGTATATTGTCGCCTGTTTTCTTATCTAATCACGCGTTATTACAACGTTACTCTATAAATTTAGGTTTCGAATGCACGTTACGTTACGTTATTTTTTAACCCTGAACTTAAAAAAGATAAATTTTATTAGTTTAAGACCCTAATGTCGAATTTCACCAATAACTTAACAGCTGTCAAAATTAATGAACTAACAGTGGATTAACATCGATTAACATTTAACATCGTTTGGTGAAATTGGTACTTAGTAGGTACCAACTTGGTACTAAATACCAATTTCGACTGTTAGTAATTGTCTGTTAAGTTGTTAACATCGTTTGGTGAAATTGGTACTAAGCCTTTTTAATATCTGCTTATTTCATAAATATTATCGTTTACATATTACAAAGGTAATAGTGATAGACGTGTTAAGTAATATCAAATCCTAGAAACCTGTCATCTAACGTCTGTATAACAAAAAACTTTTTTTTTGTAAGACTACATACATACATAATCTCACGCCTTCGTTCCCAGAGTGGGGTAGGCAAAGCTACAGAATTACAAACATCTCTAAAAACTTGATGATAATTCTATAACCACAATTTGCACAATTAGGCTAAGATGTTTACCAGCGTATTAGTGACAGGTTGCAAGCCCATCGCCTAACAGTACTACAAGCCTTTATTTCCTTAGTCGTCTCTTACGACATCCACGGGCAGACATGGAGTGGCACTATTCTAACTCGGCAACCACACGAGGCTTTGTAAGACTAGTTAGTATGAATTTCGAATGAACGCGTTACTCGCGTTATTTTCGGAACTACAACGCGCAAAATGAAAAACAATCGCTAAACGCTAGGATCGTGAAACGAAATACCTCACAAAATTCGACGCGTGCATTCGACAAAATAAAGCATGTCTGTACCATCGACGGAATCACAAAGGGAGTAGGGTAATTCCAACGGATGGCCTACTTTCAGTGGTGTTATCCAGCATGCCTAAAGAGCACCATAGATTAACAGTTAAAGTTTAGTAAGAGCATCGGGTAATGTGCCTACTAAAATTAAAAAACCTCATTGGTACCATCAGCAACTGATCAATGATCATTTGTGACTCTTATCAGCTTACAATAAAGCTCACTAGTGGTCAGTTAACAGTGATGCTGTGTGTACCTGGTGCCCTGCCCTCATTCGTTTGAACTCAGTACCTAACGATCATGAGTCGACTCCGCAAAGCCCGATTTACATTGATCAAGGACAGTGGACAGTGGACTGAGGACAGTGGACAGTGGACAGTCAACTGTGGACTGTGGATAGCGGACAGTGGACTGTGGACAGCGGACAGCGGACAGTGGACAGCGGACAGTGGACTGCGGACGTTGGACAGTGGACAGTGGACAGTGGACGGTGGACAGTGGACAGTGGACAGTGGACAGTGGACAGTGGACAGTGGACAGTGGACAGTGGACAGTGGACAGTGGACAGTGGACAGTGGACAGTGGACAGTGGACAGTGGACAGTGGACAGTGGACAGTGGACAGTGGACAGTGGACAGTGGACAGTGGACAGTGGACAGTGGACAGTGGACAGTGGTCAGTGGTCAGTGGTCAGTAGACAGTGGTCAGTGGACTGTGGACAGTGGACAAAAGACAAATACAAATCAATCGCTTCCTATTTTTTCACTTCACTGTCCTTGGCAATGGACTTGCCACTGTCCCTGACCAATGTTAATCGGGCTTAAGCCACTGCGGTACCGCTGCTCTATCAACGACGGTAATGTCACATCATGCTTAAATAGATGGGATAAAGGCCTGTGGAGTTCAGCCACAGATTATACAGGGTGGAAAGTTCGAATGCCACATGGAAGGCAACTACCTTAAATATTAGAAATAGCACATTATGTGTAAAGGAGACTTTCCTTATTTTTAAAGACTATAAACTCTGCATTTATGGATTTTTGAAAAATCGTCTGTCTCAACCGGGACTCGAACCGGTCGGTCAAATGCAGTAAAATAACATGCCGTATTTTATGATGCAGATCGAAAGGGTTATCATTTAAATTTGTCAAAACAAAGTTAAATGATAATTGCTAGTATTCATGGCCTTCCGTTATTTTGTTTGTTATTTAGAGATAATTGAACCATATCGGTAACCCTTTCGATCTGCATCATAAAATACAGCATGTTATTTTACCGCATTTGACCGACCGGTTTTAGTCCCGGTTGAGACAGACGATTTTTCAAACATCCATAAATGCAGAGTTTATAGTCTTTAAAAATAAAGGAAAGTCTCCTTTCCACATAATGTGCTATTTCTAATATTTAAGGTAGTTGCCTTCCATGTGGCATTCGAACTTTCCACCCTGTATACAAGGTTCAGCGTCAATGAGCGAGTAAATTACGTATGTAGCATTTTAAGGTACTTTAAGAATAAAATGACCTAATACATAACGAATTTACCAACGGTAGTACCTAATCATGTCATAATTTCCAACTAATTATTGCGCATTCTACACCGAAGCGATACTAGCGCTCACAGACGTAAGCGGAACTATTTGTCCCTACTATCACGCAATTCTTAACTTCCTCAATTCGTTCGATCGTTCGACAATGAGATCACATTCGGCTGTCATTAGTGTCAAATTGAAACGCTCCTGCATAGAGATATTCCATCTATTTAACTACAGTATTCCCAGCTCCTTCATAGCTTTCGGCTGGCTATCGCTATCACGCTTGCACTCGCAACTGACAGTATATTTGTCACTCGTGTGTCATAGAAAAGCGATGATTGCCGATCGCTATTAAGAAAATGGTTGCACTGTACTCGGGGTTGGCGACGGATTTGCAGTCTTAAGATTGCTGTCGTAAGGTTGCAAATATCTTATATTTCGGAGTCCGCTAACCATCAGGTGGTCTGTGTGCATGTTTACCTTCTCTATGCCATAAAAAAGTAAAGTAATTGCAAAATTCTGGGATCCTAGTGAGAAAGGGTATAAGTCTTCTGAAGATCAAGTGAAAAAGGGTTTAAGTCTAGTATACTCCGTTCATGTATATACCCCTTTTTTATTACGGGTTAAGTCGACTTGTACCCTTTTTACTACGACCCCAGAATTTATCTGTTTCACTTTATGTTTAATAATAAAATTTCGTTAAATAAAAATATGGAAAGTTTGCGTTGGCAAAATGTCAGTTGCATGCCCAATTCATAATGGATGAACTGACAATAGTGACAATACTATCAGATCATTGTGTCAATATTTATAAAGTTGAAATTTTATGCTTTAAATATCAAATTCAACCTGTTAATAATAGTATGCTATTTTGAAAAATTTAAATTCAGTTTTTTGAGAATGGAACAGCCGAAGAGTTAACTGGCGTTTGATAACCAAGTTTGTTGTCTATCAGTAAGTTTATTATAATTATGCTTGCATTACATATAAAAAAAAACAAGGTGACATAAATAAAAAGCTCTAGGCTTGTACGAATGCGTACTAAATAACGATATACATGCGTACGAGTATATGGAAAAATAATACTTACATAGATAGAAAACATCCAATTCTCTAAAACAGATCCTTGCGCTCATCATAATATTTGCTCTTACCATCGAAAGCTATCTCTCTACCAACTAGGCTAACCATAGACCAGTTCTATGAAATACATAAAAATCTTTGGTTCACGTTATAAATAATTTATCCATTAATAATAATACCTACTCGCGCAATGTTGTCAAGAAGTGACGTCACCAGTGAACATACATCGCACATATCCCCAGCTATTACGCCGGAATGTAATAATGTCTCGTCTTTTGAACCGTCGTAGTTATCGTCCAATATGCGAATAATTACATTCTATTTACCTAATATTGAGATTTTTGCCAACAAAATTATCTTGGCAACGTAACCGTAGATGATATGTCCTTAGAGAGCCTAGGTAATATCTAGGCTTGGAAAATATATTTCTAAAGATTTATATTTAGGTCTCATGTTAATGGATTTTTTGTTTTATAAACAAAAAAGGGACGATAATTAATTATTTTTTATTAAAATGTACTTGTCCATCTGTCTAGTAAGGGAAGACCTTACTAGACATATTTTATTTTATTTTAGACCATATTTTGTTGTTACCTACATCGGCCACAATCTGTGAAAATTTCAAGTGTCTAGTTACGACGGTGTATAAGATACAGCCCTGTGACAGACGAATAGACAGACGCACAGTGGACCTTATTAACTTCATAGTTAACGGTACAGAATCCTGAAAACTAACGATTTTATTTGAAAAACTGGAAAAGCTATTCTTCAGTTTAAAATTTTATCAACGGAAATTGGAATGCAGGGGGTCGAATATTAAAGTTTGAATTCGATATGTGATGCCGCCTTATCGAACTTTGTAATGCCATGCTACCCTTAATCAATATAAGGCTGGATATTCACTGTGCCCCTCCAAGAAAGAAGGTGTAACTGTCAATTAATGGCTTGGTAAAAATCAACCTTCTTTTGTTACGAATAAAAATGCGTTTACAAGGATGCTATACTAGGTAAAGTATTTTTTAGTGTAGCAGGTACTGGCCGGTTGAAATGTCATTCGCGTCTTGCCTCGCATTAGCTAGTCCATAAACAACTCGCAGTGAAATAGAACGGCTTCAGGTAAATATAGACCAGGGCTGTCAAAAATGATATAATTTACTAACATTATAAATGCGAAAGTATCTTTGTTTATTAGTTTATTCGCCTTCACGGTATAACGCCTGAACCGGCGTTAAATTTAGTAGACCACTACTACTACTTGGTGTAGTGAACCCGCTTACGAAGTTATTTAGTTCTAATAATACAACTCAAGGTTGACCTTAATGAAGAAAAAACTACGACACTATTTTAATGAGTTAATTATTAGTAAAACAGTTTGTGCTTGAAACTAAAATACTAAAATTCACTTAAAATCTTGTAAAAACTCACAGTAGATCACGATTTCCCGAACCCGCTATTTCCGGCGACTGACAGCCCTGCAGCCATTGATACACCGCCTCCTCAATAATGCACCGCGATCGATCCTGACAACCCTACTCACCATCACAAATATCATACTGGCTTTTTGCGATTGTGTTCCATTTTTGAAGCTTTGTCTTGGATTTTCTTTTTTATAATACCACGTTATTAGCTCACTTTCTTGTCTGTCTTTTTCGTTTGAATTTTCCAATTGATTTTAAACCGTTTTATAACTTATAGATGCAGATAGTTCGTTATAAGTTATAAATTATAGATACAGATATTTTCATTTGTGTTAGTTACTGTTCTAATTTAAATATATTAGTTATTACAGAGAAATGTTATGTTGTTCAAATTACGCGTTTCAATACCCTAACAGGTTTGTACTTTGAAATATCTTATCTTATCTTAACTTTAAATATAGCTCAGGACTGGGTGACAATGCAATATTATCCAACAAAAAACCAATTTATCAGTTTAACCTTGGAATGATAAACATTACAATCTATTTAAATTATATACATTTAAGAATTTAAAAAACCGGCTTACCTAGTTAACGTCAATTTCATACGCTTTGTTCTACTATCTACATATATTACTATCTATACAATGCATTTCTAGGTTTACTGTAACATTACCCAAACACACACACTTACATACTTTTACTACCTATAAACTAAAATAACATCCATCCTATACATAACATGCATTCCCACGCTGCTTTACATACACACATACATATACACACGATAAAGGCAAGCCAATTACAGGTTCCATTGTCCAATTTGACTTATTAGTGGCCGACGCTATTGGTACGGTCTTGTCTGGTTATCCAGTAATAACCGGCCAATAAGATTACTCTATACGTACTATAGCCTGTTTGTGAAACGTTTGTTCAAAGGAGATTGTAATGAGCATTCGGTGAGCGTTCGTGTGTGGCAAGCTTTACAGTGAGTTATCTCGAGCGTTCGGTTTTCGATCGGTTTCTTGGTAGGACCCCAATTTAAGTGACCTAGTTTTAAGACGTTAGCGTATTCATCACGTTTTTTATTTAATTTTTCGGAAAAATCCTATCATTTTGCAGTCTTCAAGTCTTCTTGCAAGTCTTGCTTCACTATTGTCAATAGTGAAGCAAGACTTTAACTAATTGTTTACACCACAAACTTTAAATTGGTTGTTTACAAGATATAAATATCAGTCTAACCAACGTCAGGTGGCGCGTCCCACGTAACGTCGATACTACCCTCATTAAATAAAAATTGAAGTAGCGCCCGGCCACAAGCACAACAGTATGACTATGTACACTCGTACTTTTAGATATAGAGTTAAAGAGAAGTGTCAAGGCCAATACTAAGTAGACATGCAGTATTTTCACATTGAAAGCTAGCTTAATCTGATTTTTATTTTTAGCTAGGTTAGGTGGAAATAGGATGTCCCATTTATGAGTTATAAGGTCTGAAAATAATTACATCGGGGTATTTTTTTTACTATCCGTGCCTGCACATCTCTATACAAAAATAAAATAATAACTTAAGAAACAGAAAAGCCTTTTCTTTTTTTCGCCGGTTTGATTTTATTACAAGCTAAAAAATCAACTCTGGCCATCAGAGTCACCAGACTTGTACCATAAAGTCTTACCCATTAAATTTTCTTATTTACCCTTAGTGGCGTGTAAGGTAAATGCACCAATTATGGCCTCGAATCGCAGTGCGCTCTTAATTCCCTTGTAACTAACAGGCGATTACTGGCATTTTTCGGTGCCTGGCACCAAACGCTCCTCGCACCCTCTCGGGTATCTAATACTTGCTATGCTTGAATGGCTGCTTTATGCGATAGACAAACGTTCATGTACTGTATGAGTCATTGGAACTCTAGATTTTTGTTAAGTTTGTTTTCACGTAGGGTTTCTAAATTGTTTAAAAATGTGGTAATTGTTTGCTAGCTTACGCAAAATATTTATTTCAGATGTTAATCACTAGTGAAAAATGCCATTTTGATGCAATAACCTTAAAAAATACCGAATTGTAATGGTACAAAAGTCACCATTCAATTTTAATACTTCAATAATATATACTCCGCTTCCCAACTTATTCGAACATTCGTGATATCATACCTTCGATTTCATCGTAAGAATATGAAAGTACAAATCTGCAACAAAGGGGTTTGGGTAAAAGTGTTGTCATTTGTAAAATCCATACATTTTCAAGATGAGCGGCCATTCGTAAAAGTGGTAAATTATGATAGAATTATTAAAAATAAACATATTTTGTTATGTAATGTAATACTCTTAAGTGCATCGGAGCCGAGATATTTAAATATTCATACTTGGGCGTACTGTTGTACTAAAAACTGAATACTTGAATCTTTAAAATCTCCGCTCCGATATTATTTAACGCCATAAATTATATATATCTATAAGTATTTAGAGGTCCTCTAAATAACTATGTAAGAATCATCCGTGGCCGCTGAAAAAAAAAAGACAATATTCTTCAAACAAATTTACCCAATGCCCTTTCAGTCAGTTATTGTATTTACGTCTTACTCTTGAGCACAATACCATCCCTAATAACATGACCAATCAACCTCTTCGCTTTGTTATAACCTTTCATACTAGAATCGTACTATGTCACAGATAACCAAATAAACAAAATTCAATCAAAGAACATTTTTTGCGGAACACGCCTTAAATACCAGACTAACTTGAATGTTAATAAATTGAACTCCTTAAGGAGTTTGTGGCGCTGTTCTTAACAAAACAGAATCGAATTTAGAACAACGGTTCTAAATTCAAACGCAGCACGGTGGCGTGTGTCGGGTTCGTGCTTCGCCTTATGAATATATTTCCTCCAAATTACTCGCGACTCTTAATAACTTTAACTACTTGGGCCAATTGTTTCAAGTATGGTTAACCTCTACATTGATAGGTACAAAATAACATGTGCAGACATTCCCATAAATTTTAAAAGTTATAATTATCTTTGAAATCTATGTTGACTTGAGCACAAAAAAGGCCAATAGATGAATTTTAAAATCAAAAGTGAAACTTTTAGATTTTTTAGGTACCTGTTCTATTTAGGCAAAAATAAATCGAGTAAACATTGTATGATTTCTAGTGTTCATGCAGAACTCTACCTTGGACCTTGGCCATTTTATAATTACTTTAACGCACTCTGCCAAGGTTATAGTTAACTACCGCTTCATAATACCTACGACTGTATGCTATGGCTACAGGTCAAGTCTAATTACCGCTCGGTTTTAGCGTAGAACTAACGAGAAAGAAAATAACAATGTTGCATTCTGAAACTGCCAAATGCCTGCACAAAGCTACAACGCAAAGCGCATCGCAGTGCAGCTTAAAGCATGACCGCCACAATTCCACTAGTATTAACCTTAACGATTTAACTCACAAAAGATGACCCCTAAATTACTGACCACAAACGATCGTTTAACCAATCGTTTAAGCCCCACACAACCGGCCTCGGTGACTGGCAAGAAATAAACTTTAAAAGCCATTAATGAAAAGAAGATATTGACAGGATTTTTTCCATTTATCTCTCCCCTTAATTTAACTTTCCCCGGGTGGAAATCTGCTAGTCACGTGTTTGGATACACATCTCGCATTGACACGTTAATGCTTGGACAAAAATAGGGAACATGTGTTTACCCTGTTTGGGCAAACATGTATAAATCCACTTGGAACTCCATTACAAATCGAACTTTATTACTAGTTACATAGATTCGAGATTCCCTTAGTTTTATAATGGCTGATATGCCTTTGTATTTGACAAATGCGGGTGTACCTTTAAAATGTAAAAAGTCATAAGTTCATATTAAACATAGCTATGGTTACGTCCTTTTGCTTTATTAGGCGCGGTGCTTTCTAGTTTTGTTTAAAATGCAGTCGTATTTGTGGATGTATTGAGTTGATAATCCGATGGTAGGAATGATTGAATAATGCATCTGTTGTTTGCAAGGTACAGAGGATTTGAGTTAAATTGATTATTCTGTGAATAGGATCTGTCAAAGGGGCGTCTTTATAATATATTTTCGTAAATCTCTTCTCAATCAAATTGGGCTCATTTTTTAAAAAGAAGAATTGGTTTATAATTGGCCCCGTTACCCTAGGGATGTTAATCATCGCATTCAAGTGTGGCATTAAAGGGACCTTGTTGTCGATGGCGCTTACGCCGCCACTGCGTCACGCGACGTTGTATTTATATCGGAGCATCTTTAATAATGGCGGAAGCGCCGTCGACAATAAGGTCCGTTTTCATAGATAACGTCACAAATACTCCTTATACCTATGCGAAGGAACTTATTGATGAAAAAAAAGTATCTACGTCTTCAATAATTACTATGCCCTTTACCAATCACAAAGACATAGTAGTTATAACGAGTGTCGCTAAGGATATAAATAAATAAATAAATATCAGGGGTCAATGACTCACCAATTGACCTAGTCCCAAACTAAGCTCTAGGCTTGTACTATAGGTGCCAGACAACTTATATATGGGCGTTTCTTTAAAAGTTTGTACCTAGTTAAAGGCTAAAATTAAGAAACGTTAACTTTTCCGCTGAGTTACGAAAATTAGTCATACTTGTTATAAGATAAATGGTGGTATCTCAGACAAAACTCCTGCAGCAAGTGCAAGCATATTACTAACGGGTGAGGATTGAATCTACTTCATTGATTGAATTAGAGATACTGCTAATTGGCGCTGAGAGGTAGTATATAAATGTACGACTAATTTTCGTAACTCAGCGGAAAAGTTAACGTTTCTTAATTTTTGTCCTTAACTAGGTACAAACTTTTAAAGAAATGCCCATATACTTACTTAAATACATAGAGAACATCCATGACAAATATTTGTGCTCGTCACACAAATGTCTGCCAATACCGGGATTTGAACCCAGGACCGCTAGCTTCGTAGGCAGGGTCACTACCAAAGAGGCCAGCGCGTCGTAAAATACACTGGCCCGCAAAACTAAGTATCTATAAAATACTTAAAATACTATAGTTTTGCGGGCCAGTGTATATATGAAATGACAAGAACCAAAATAAGTCGACAAACTATGACAAGAGTGGTATAAGTGACTAGGTATGTACAAATAGCAACAAATAGGCCCAGTCGCACAAAAAAGTTATTCTCTGTTCCCCTAGCCACTAATAATGTATTTTATAATAGCCCTATTACGCGTATGTCGCGTACTTTCAACGACCTATTGATAAATAATCCAAAAGTCGATATTTTTAGTAGCAGTATTGCTAATCTCCTTGGAACTATTTCTAAGAAGCCAAATTAAATCGTAGGTAGTTTGATACTCGTAGGCAGTTCTGTTTTGTTGTGTATAATAAACATAATTAAAATGTCGTGCATAGTTGTAATCGAGTTACGAACTAGTAAATTAATTCTACGAAAGATTTATGTATATTATAAATTAAGTTTGTAATTTGTAATTATGCCTAATAAATAAATAAATAAATAAATAAATAAATAAATCATCTTTCTTTAATCATTTTTCATTTTGAATGATCACTTACGATTCATAAAAATTTTAAGTCGGTTAACAACAGTTGGGTTTTTTAAAGCTTGCTTTTTGTTATTATGAGAATCAACGCCCCTATAGTTCTTATTAGATGCCGACAGTCGAAAGTGCATACAAATGCAGCAGGTGCACCGACTGCCCTTAGATAGCAGCGTTGCAATTAAGTGTCCAAGCCAAATTGTACCTTATCTCGTTAGAAATAAGATCGTCGTATGGCGATCGTAATGAGATGCAGTCGTATAAGGGAAGATGCGGGCGCGTTTTTTTCCATGCACTTTTTGGTATGCTTTTGAAACGATGGTAATACTAGTATTGGAATACATGCAAAACGTGTCGGTTTGTTTGTTCAGAAAAACATTACGAGTGGTCAACTAGTTATTTCAGTCAATTGGAATTAATTTAATGTTACTGTAAGACTGGTGAGACTTCGTTGTCCGTCTGTCTGTATGTCACAGCAGGTTTTCTCAGCAACTACAAATGCTATCAACTTGAAATTTGGCATAGTTATACAAATTGCTTGCCCGCATCTATTTTTAAATAGTAAAAAAAATATGAAGTTAAATTTATAAATAGTTAAAAAGGGATCTAGAATGGGGGGTTGAAAATGAAAGTGGTTTGATTATAGCAAATGGGGTGTCATATGAACGGGCTCAATTTGCACATTTCAAAACTTTAATTTTTTAATTTTCTATGATGTACTTTTTGGTTTATAGCCAAAAATTTACAAAAATGACCGCCCCCCCCCCCCCCACATTATCTCCGAAGATTATAATTCAAAAAATCTGAAAGAATTCTGTCGTATAGATTACTTATATTTTATGGGAAAAATAAAATGAAGTGTTCATCATTTACAATTTTTGAGGAATAACCACAAAACTTTGCAAATCTGTATTAAAATTTAGGCTAGGCATAATGGACCTTATTGCATAGATAATAAAGTTCATGGTCCTACTACTACTAAAATACAAGTAAAATACATTACCCTCCTTTTTCAACACTCGGATAAAATATTTATGAAACCGATACACACCCATTTTATCTATGTACCGTCACGAACGTTAATTTAGGTAGGACCCATTTCAAAAAAAATATGTCCTTACATTGCCAAGTCATTTGTAATTTATAGGAAACTCAACCTTATTGCTGTAGAATATCGGATTGACTTTGGATCTAAAGGGGGCAAGCACCTGAAACTCGACAAATGTTCTGAACTTTGCTAAATCCCCAATTGCGAAGTATTTTTGCACGTAGTAACAAAAGCGGAATGTATTCAGAACCGCTGTCCGAATTTACATGTCAAACGACTACTCTCGGGACCGTTCGTACCCCGCAGGTACTGTAGTTTTTAACTAGAGTTCATTTGCCATAATTACATATAATAATAATATTACATTACCAGGAGACAATCTCACGCTGTGTATATTATCAGCACCTCTATTCTAGGCGGTATGAACGATATCGTAGTTTCCTATTATGGGATTGTTATGACGTCAGCCGCCATTACTGTCAAGAAAATAAGAGCTATCAAAACGTTGACAATACGATAACAGATCAAATACGATATTGTTTTTACCGTCTTGAATAGAGCCGCTGGTCAGTGTAGTTTTGTAGTATGACGATCACGTCGGGGTCACCAATGTAGTAAGAGATGTTAATAGAGAGATCTCTCTCCAGGCCGGTGTTATGCCTGGGGACCGAAGTCCATTGGAATGAAGTTGGAAGTTGTATATATGTCATCTGACTGGAGAAACTTCGTTAGCGCGTTGTAGAACACATAAGTTGCGCTGTCTGACGCTGGTGGCGCTAGCGAGGTAGCGAGTTGGTTGATACAAGTTGCCGTTAGATGTCGCTAGGTCGCCACAGTTTCAATAAAAATATGAAGGTGGTCAGCCATATTGCTAGATTCACTTATTTTCTAACAAGATGAACCTGCCGTCGAGTTCTCAATATTATACTGAGACCAGCGACCCGCCCTCGCTTCGCTTCGGTTTATGTGAGTTTTCTGCAACTCCCCTACATAATCCAGAATGTATTATACATAAAAACCTCCCTCTTGCACACTCTATCTATTAAAAAAACCGATGCGTAGTTTTAAAGATCAAAGCATACATAGGGACAAATAGACAGCGGGAAGCGACTTTGTCTTATACTATGTAGTGATAGTGATACTATTACAAAAAAATATTCAGAGATGCTGCAAATTATCTAAAAATATTCCATTTCCATTATAATTTTAATCGTTTTGTGGTTGATCTACATAATAATTAATAATTTTATTAAATGTCATCAACATCATTGTAGATATCCAGTGTATTAAACCTTTTTTTTTTTTTTCAAATTATTACAATAATTACAATTATATTTTAACAGCGGGCGAAAACTACACAAAGTTTATCTGCCGCCGATATCACTCAGTTATTTATTAGTATTTTATACCTACTTAATACTACTTATGTATAATACTTATTTAATCAATTCGTGTTGCTTAAGCATTTTTGCGACCCACCTAAGTAAGAAGCTTTCATTATGTTAAAGCACCGGTGCGTGTTTTTACATAGTCTTTCACATGTGTCTAGAGATAGCTCATTCAATATTTTTGGCAACATATAATCCCAAGTACGCTTGCCATAGTAGTTTGTACACTTAGGCAGGGTATATCTTGACAGGTATGATAATGTTCTAAGCTGTGTAGGTCTGACATTTAATTTCAAATCGTTTAACTTATCAATTTCACTACTAGCTATAGGCATATCAATTTTATTGTAAACACTAATCACTTTGCAATATTTTAAAAGTTCGACATCATTATAACATAATTTTTTCCTTATTGTCTTTGGCACGATTTCCTTTAATAAACTTAGCTGAAGCCTATAAATATTATCGATATACGTTTTGAAAGTTCTGCCGTAACTACTTGAGCTATAGTCAATAACTGACTGTCCTAGTGAAAGATATAACAATGTTATAGGGTAATTTGAATTTCAGCAATGTTAATTTCGACAAGATGGACCTTAACTTGTTACAAACATGGTTGATGTGGGGTTTCCAATTAAATTTATTGTCAATAATTAATCCAAGGTACCTTAGTGTGCTAGCATTTATACGTCAAATTCTACAACTCATAAAAATCAAGCTGCTCAGCTCTTTTTAAGCCTTATCCGTTGCCATACTTTCATCAGAAAAATTCTCATCCAATCTCCAAGTCAGAACATTCACCATTTTCATTAAAACCATTAATTTAAGCAAACGAATCTCTTTTGCCCGATATCTTGTTAATTCCTAAACTCTCAACATAATTACGTACAAAGACGTATCCGTGCTCAGCGTTTTGTCTTCAAAGGAAAACCAACCCTGTTTTTAAGGAACTCCAGGTCCTTTTGGTGAAGATAGGATAAGTCTTGGGGCTCACTAAGCCGATCTGAAAGGAACACGTGATCAGTGGATACCAGTGGGCCGCAATCATATTTTAATATTGTATTTCGCTGGATTAGATTTGAATCGCGTCCTTTGAGGGTTCTAGGTGTAATTAAATTTGTCTGCGTTTCCTTCATTTTATTTGACATTACGTTATGTAAGGTCTGTTCATTCTTCCTTGTCTTATATAGTAAACAACTTTCTAACCTCAAAATGAACCTTTTTTGGCTAAAACAGCTTCATATATCGTAAATAAAGTAAACTGAGTAAACATTTTGGACATAACTTGGCCAATGTGTTGTCTGTGATTGCTTTATTTTGTTTAAAATAGCTGTTTTAGCCAAAAACAAGTAAGAATGAACAGACCTTAGATTTTTAAAGGAGCTTAAGAAGACTACTGTGTTTTTAATTTTTTTTTAATTTATTGAGTAACTTGGGTCGGAAGGTGCCGCTCTAGGCGTACTTTTTCGAATCTAATCGGAGAAATACTGGAAAAGGGCCGGATCTTAAGTACCCGAAACCGACGCGCATGCATGACTCGATGTATGAATGTGGAAGAAGCGAAAGAGATTTGTCAGGATCGTAGCAGGTGGAAAGAAGTGGTCTCTGCCTACCTCTCTGGGAAACAGGCGAGATTTAATGTATGTATGTATGTATATTACTTGGGTTTACGCTATAACCTTAATTTAACTTTAACAATTTTTTTTGTTAAATTAAATTTATCTTATCTTACTAATATTATAAATGCGAAAGTATGGATGTTTGTAATTCACTCACGCCAGAAAGGCTAAACTAATAAGGATAAAATTTGTCACAGAGATACTGTACACTGAAATCGTACATAGGCTACTTCTCATCCCGGTTTTTTTAAAGATCTGGAGAGAATAATAATAATCGAAATGTATGTGAACGAAGTCGCGGGCAGTTTACAATAAACATCACTCAAAATAATATTTTACTTAGATTTAATTGTTCTGGTCAAGTAAGTACCTACGAGTATATTTATTCTCGTGACAAATAATAAAAAAACCTTCTACTATTCATTAAAACATCGTCCAAACTACGCTCAGTACCGAAATGAGAATTTTTTTATTGATGAATAAAGGAATCCGTGAGAATAAAATTCAATATAAAACCCTACATATTTCAATTCAAAGCCTTTGGAATTCAAGGTTCAAGAAACCTAGATAACACAACAGACTCATCTAAAAAAATATAACGCACTATTCAAAGAAAAGTAAATGCCAAATATTATTTTAGAACACAATAAGAAAGCGAAATATTACATTTTCAAAAACTCATTGAAATACGTAATATAATTTTCACGTACAACATATTAAAACGCTTGGCTTCTTTTAAATAAGACAGGATTAATAAAACCCTAAGTGCAGTTGAGGGGGTAGAAAATTTTAATAAAATCGTAAGAAAATTGCATAATATTGAGTGAGTTCCGCTAAGCCTCGTTGATAAGTCCTCATTAAGGAGAAAATATCTTATTTACCTCCGCCTCCGTATGAAAAATCCAAGAAAACTGCCCTCTCACTTAAAATTGTGAAATTTGGTGCGAAGCACAGGCGGTAGCGTATTTTTATCATGCGCTGGTTTGGGATTAAAGTGGACTTTGAGATGTATTTGTTAAAATTACTGATATATTAGGTAATATTATTAGTTTCTTCCACAGTCAAAATTGCCCAAATATGTTCTAAAAATCATCTTTATTCCCATCATAAGAAGGTCTGTTTTTTTTTAAATTTGTTTTGTGTAATGGTTGCCAGGATACTCCTGGATTGGATTGTCAATGTTATAATAGCTCTTATTTACTTAACAGAAATGGTGTCAAAGTAAATCAATACGATAACAATATGTGTACAAACAAAGTAGAACCAGGCCCAATGGCTTTTATTATGTTTTGGTTTAGCCTATCTTGCTTTGATATCTTAGCCTCGTAAGGCCCAGCGTGCAATAGAATGTACATAATCAAGGCAATTTAATTTGAACTGTGTTGCAATGAGAATAAGGTTTATTTTCCTATGTTCATAAACTGAAAATGTCATTATCGAACAAACGTAATTGAACTTTATTGCGTTGATGGTAGATTCAAAGTCCCATTCACAAAAAACTCCCTGTTTGTAGTATGGTGGGCCTTACGAGGTTAATCATACTGTTCCCGTTATCACTCTTACTCTTACACAAAATATTTAATTGACAAATCGCACCTTCAGAACAATAGTGACCTAATTCAAAAGTTCAGCTTTTAGAATTTAAGTCATAAATTTATTATTATAGAGACCTAACTCGAAATTTAAAATTTCTGAATTAGGTCACTATTGTTATGAAGGTGCGAAATACATCCTGTAGCACAACATACATGGTTCAATAAAGCAATATGATTACGATATCGAAACTAGATGGGATTAACCAAAGCAACTATTATTATTATAGATATTTATTTAATTTTCTGTACATTAGGTTTTTTATAACAAATATTCAAATATAAAAGTAAAATAACAATACTAATACAAAAAAATGGACATTATAAAAAACCTAACCTACGAGTGCCGCCGGCAGCGGGGCAGGGCTCAAGCTACCGGTGGTTAGGGCTGCAGAGAGAGGAACCTCCTCACAATGCGTGCCGTGTCGAGGAGTACTGCCTTCTGTATCTGGCCCTTGATCCAGCCTATATTATTATTATTATTATCTACACTTTTTAATTGACTGTCAGACGGAAATCGCTTCCACGTCGCTCTCCGCTCCCGCGCCGCTCCCCGCTCCCGCGCCCGCCAGTACCTTGTCCCCGCCCGATGCGATTAAGGCTCGCCACTCGCGCACACTCAAGGGTCTAAAGATTCGTTAATTACTGCCAGCATTAAAATTAACTACCGTCGCCCTAATAAAAGATATTCGAGGAAATTTCTTAGGAAACTTGTTTCGTTGGTATTGTTTTAAAGAATAATGTTCTTTGGGGTATTTGGTTGGGGAAGATTTGTAGTGTTAATGATAATATGTATTTCTACAATTATAATAACAACGAAATATACAGGGTGTTAGGCAGAAGGTTGGACAAACTTCAGGGACTAACTGTAGGTCATACTCATCAACTTTTATTATGGGACTAACATCCAAATCACGAAAAAAAAAACAGCTGTGCCATACAAACTTTGAGAGCTAAACAGCCGAAATGTATGGAACAGCTGTTTTTTTTTCGCGATTTGAATGTTGGTCCCATAATAAAAGTTGATGAGTATGACTTACAGAGTTAGTCCCTGAAGTTTGTCCAACCTTCTGCCTAACACCCTGTATATAAACTCCCGATACAATGGCGACTGCTTCTCTCGGAGCTTTCTCTTAAACGGCCCAGCCGATTTTCATGAAATCTAGCTAAAAACCATCAAAATTAAACTAACTTTCTTTTTTTTAAAACCGCGTCCGAATCGGCCCATCGGTTTGGGAGATATGCCACAGAAAGACAGAGACACAGGTATGTTAAACTTGAAAATCCCCTCTTTAATTGTCGGAGGTTAAAAAGGCATTGGGGTTTGTATTTCTCTGTCATTCTCTAATAGGCTCTTATGCTAGTCTATCCGATTTTATCTGATCCCGTTTCATTCGATAAAACCATATTGCTTTTGACATGTTATCGTATTGTCAGCGTTACAATAGCTCTCATTTACTTGACAGTAATGGCGGCCGAGGTAAATACTATAAAATTAATATCTAAGGCATTATGAAATAGAGGGCCGGCTTTGTTATTTTCAAAACTACGTCCCTTATTTAACCCGTCAAATATATCGTGAACCGTGATGTAGGATGAGAGAAGAGGCATGTATAAACATGTAGTTTATACGCACTATTAGATTTGCCATCTCGATGACGTTAAAAAAACAGGGTGTTTTAATTTTATCAGACATTAACGCTCACATATCAAAACAAAATTAGTCACCTATGCACCCGATCGCTCACATACGCCTTATAGCGTTAATTATCGCCATATATAACATACACAAGATACAGGGTCGGATGCGGCTCCATTTGTCTCTGTCAGCCACGGCTGCGGCCTGCATTAGACTAGCTTTACTACCAAAACTTACTGCACACCGACCCGATATGGAGCCAATTTTGTATGAAATGAAACCATGTGGGCATCGGAGTGCCTAACGTGTTTAAAGCCCACGACCCGATACCGCGTCGGATTTGTAAGGAAGCTTAGGGGCGTGGCATTATAAGTGGCTTCTGAACTTGAGATCAGGAATATATTCATCAACAGTCAGCTAGAAACTGAAACATAGAAGGATTTTACGGATGAAGGCACACGGGCAAGATATCTGAAACGTTTATGTTTGGCGTTATGAAATATTGCTACTGGATCGTTTTCATATTGTTGTCTCGTTTTTTTGGTTACTACAAATTAATGTATAATGTATTTCTTTGTTAGGGATGAGAAGGGAAAACAGAACTAAAGGCATAATATCAAACTGTTTTATAGAAATAACAAAATTTGAAATCGTTTGAGCATAAGAGGTCTAATGAAAGGTATGATTTTTGATAAATCAAACAAAATATGTTTTGTAATAAAACATAATAAAAATAGATAATTCTTGATCTATAAATAGATGTATATAGGTATCAGAAATAACGAACTACAAAAATAAGGGGTGTATTTTTTTCTCGATCTATTACGGCTACATTCCACGTTCACTGTTTTTGTTGACACGCCGTATAGGCTATACAGCATGTAACAAAAACTCAAGGGAACTTTCTTGCCGTCCTTTTTAGCGCGTGGTACCCATATTTGGTGCGGACCAGTGGCGGCTCGGCCGGACGGGTCCTTCGTCCTTATAAGGAAAGTTGTGGTTTTGTTCGTTAAAAAGTTGCTCAGAACTGGGATATAGGTTTGATACATCATGTGGTGCAACATTAAAACGAGTTTCAAAATTAAGACGAATTATTTCAGTATTTTAAGCCTCGATTACCTTTAAGCGTTAATTGTTTAATTTGTTGTCTTCATAAATCGAATGTGAATTTGCTTTTACTAGTGATCTTAGTTATTTCATAAATGGTATGCTTTCCATCATATCAAAATACACACACTTAAAATACTTTACAGTAAAATTTAATTGTCGCGAGTTCTTACTTAAAAATTGTTGGTTAATAGACAGAAGGTGCCTAAAACTGTCAAAACCGTCCTAAAAGGGGTTTGGGTAAAAGTGTTGTCATTTGTAAAATTCATATATTTTCAAGGTGAGCGGCCATTCGTAAAAGTGGTAAATTATGATAGAATTATTAAAAATAACCATAATTATATTGTTATGTAATGTAGCCGAGCCGAGATATTTAAATATTCATACTTGGGCGTACTTTTGTACTGAAAACTGAATACTTAAATCTTTAAAATCTCCGCTCCGATATTATTTACCGCCATAAATTATATATATCTATGTGTATTTAGAGGTCCTCTAAATAACTATGTTAATATCATCCGTGGCCGCTCAAAAAAAAAAGACAATATTCTTCAAACAAATTTACCCAATGCCCTTTACCAAATCACCGTTTAAAAAATCTTAGCATCGACAAACACGACAAAAAACTTTTCGCATCGCAAACCTATCGATTCCCCAAAATACCAAACTAGCAAAGGGTTGATTGTAATCTCAAAAAGCAATATCCTTTACCGAAACTTCAAAGGTTTTTGTAAACCTCACGAAAGGACATTAATCATACAAATGGCATATCTACTTGTTGATCTTACAATGTGTGTGACACGAGGCTTTCCCCTGATAAATGTTCGTGCGAATTCTACCGCTGTATTTGAAATACCATGGAAAAGTAAATATTACTACGCAAAAAACTACACCCTTTATAAAGAGGTAAACTCCAGACATCATAAAAGTGTGAAAAATCATATCAAAAGTAATATGATGATACAAATATATAAAATATAAGTCTGTTCATCACGCCTTTACATATAAAGCACGAAACTGTTTTTTGGTGAAGTTAAGTTTTCCCCGAAAAAATGAATATTTTCTGAGGAAAAAACAATTAATGATTTGACGCGTAGCAAATCGCAAGATCTCGTGATCAATAGATAACCTCTTTCTATAAAGCAATCGATTAAAATATTATTACTACTCGAGTCATGTACTATCAAGAAAGCGAAAGTCGAAGGGCGCCACAACGTCGTCAAAAAAGTAATAAGTCATAACCGCTGTCATGCAACTTTTAATTTTAATCTGGTTTCGTTACAATTATAAATTGCATGGCGCATCATTATTAGTTACGCCATTCGATAAACGTGTATTGCTCATAACATACTTGAAGTAACCGACTCAACTTGAAAAAAGAATCCTTTTAAATTTGAATCTTAGTGAACGTGAATAAAGTTTAAAATTAAATGAACTAATGTTGTCTTTTGACTTTTCAGTTATAGTGTAAAGCCATATTAAGGCTTCTTATAATCGTATAATTGAGATACGCAACACTTAATAATATTTACTGCCTTATTATTTATGACTACGTCTTACGAAACATAATTAAAAAGGGATCGATTTGATTCAAGCTTTTAATTTAAGATATTTATATATGTTATTGGCTATTATTCAATGTTAATTAATGGAGAACAGACTAAGCGGTGTATAAAAGGATTTAAAAATGGCGGCTTTATTAGCTGATTAAAAAACGCTAACAATAGCAAACGCTACAGTCGAGTTCATAAATATACACAATACTTTTGTACCTTGTCACTTTAATCTCTGAGACAATTCATATATCGTCGGTCTAGATGTGACAACTCGTATATGCAAAGTGAGAAACTTTTCAGGAGAGACCAAAAACTGCTTTTTAGTTACGAGGTCCCACCTTAACAAAGTTGTTCCGTGATAATATTACCAAGGTTTCACGTAGATCTTACGAGGTTACACCAGTTGAATGCTTGTTACGAGGTGTCACTTCTAGTCGTTTTTTTCCGTCAAAATCAATTCCTCATTAAAACTAATGTAAATCCAGGTTTTGCTTTTTTGGGGCTTCGTTACATATTTAGAGCTAAAAAAGTATTAGAATCTCTGTCCTGATTTAACATAGCGGTATTTAAAAAGCCCTAAATTATAAATAACAAGCGACCCGGCCTCGCTTCGCTTCGGTTTATGTAACTATTCTGTAACACCCGTACATAAATGAAAAATTATTATACTTAAAAACCTTCCTCTTGGATCACTCTATCTGTTGCTGAAAACCGCATTAAAATCCGTTTAGTAGTTTGTAAGATCGAAGCGAACATACAGAGGGACAGACGGCGGGAAGGGTTTGTTTTACACTATGTAAAGATAATGTACAGTAGCGGCATCGAGTGATGGCACTTTTGAAGTTTGCTCGCTCATGAAGTTCTCTAAATATTGACAACAAGTATAAAGGAACAGATGTCAAACTTCATTGTTGCAGGTACCGGAATACTGCTGGGGCCGTAATTTACCGAAACGCACTTCGTAGCTAGCTTCATCTTGAGGTTGTTTTTATTCGCTCGCACTCTTACGTTCATCGTTTTAATCATAACTAGACCCCGTTATCTTGTCGCACTGACGTCGGTTTATTTTATCAACTATCTAAATGTCGATGGTATTGTGCTTAAAGTTATGTCATGTCACTGACAATGAGTTAAAGACAATAACTACTAAAGTTGTGATAAAAAGTAATGGGAATAAAAGTCGCGTGTGTTCGTTAGTTAAAACTGCTTATCTTAGTTTTTCCACAATCATTACATAAGGTTATTGCATCTACGAGATACGATACTAATGACGATATCTACTTATTTTTAATCAATAAGTTTTAATACCTACGCAATATTGAAATTAAGAAGAGATTTAAAAGGCAAAAATTTATCGCTTGGTTGAATAATATAAACTACAAACATCGATATAGAGATGGTCGATAAAAAAAACATTCAATCCCTACAAAATAGCGATGTCACTGCGACAAGATAACGGGGTCTAATCATAACTAACAAAAAACATCTCAAAAAAACAATTCGCGTGATGATTACAAAGGACCGCTGACTGGTACAACAACGTATGAAAATTGGCGTCCTAGCTCTGAGTTAACGTGGTTTAATGATTATTTATTCACTCATTTATCAATAATTTCACATTTTGTATATTTTGAATCAACATTTCAAATTTCTCACAATGTCGTCTTCTTCTAGCCACACAATTTATTTCGAAAGTTTGACCTACAATTTATGGCCTTTTGTTTTTATGCGTTATTTCTATAATAAACTTTTTAAATATACTTCTCGCACTTGACTGAATTTTTTACGATGATAAAATGGAGTGATTCACGACACTAATTGTCAGCTATCAAAAGTGCCATCACTCGATGCCGCTACTGTAGTATCGTTATAACAACATGGCCGACATGCCAAATCATTAATTTCGTTGATGAAATTATGCCCGCCGCTTTAAGTAGGCCGATGATATGAAATCATTAAGATCGGCCATCTGCATATGAGCTGTCAGTACGCAGATTGTAATAACCATAGCTTAACTAATTATACAGAAAGAACACTCGTATATTTAACGCTTAATTTATGCAGAGGCATTTTCATTAAGGAGCTACTGGTTTTTGTTTTCTTCGGATAAGGATGTGGTTAGGACCGGTCATACATGCTAATAGGGAGATATATTGAGATATATGTTTGTATAATAATGTAAGCGCGCTTTTTTAAAGCGCGTGTGTCCAATGCCACAGAATTAATAAGAATGAGATATGTAGACATTAACCAAACGATATTTTAAACGGTTATTGTGTAAACCTTGTTCTATGTTCTGTCCATTTATTTTTCTTGGCAATAAAACCGTCCGTAATGCCCTACCATTACGGACGATTTAAACAAATAGAAAGCATTCTGAAAAAAAAACATACATCCACATTCAAATTGGTAAATGGGCCACATTAAAAAGAAATTGGAAGGAAATGTTGAATGTAAACCCTGTAAGGTGATTTTAACAGACAATTTATTAACCGACGAGTTTAAGTTGTCCCATCTAAACGTATAAACAACATTTTAAGCCCGATTTACATTGGTCAAGGACAGTGGACAGTGGACGAGTGACAGTGGACAGTACAGTAGTGTAAACCGATCGGACAGTGGCGAGTCAAGTTGTCTTGCCAGTGGATCCGAATAGAATCGCTTTCTATTTTTCCACTCCACTGTCCTTGCCACTGTACTTGCCACTGTCCTTGACCAATGTAAATCGGGCTTTAGGGCGTGCATCCTCAATTCGCTTAAAAATCGCTCATACGTGTAAAAGTGCCTGTGCGGCCTTACTGATTAAAAATCTTTTTTATCTTTATCGTATTCACTTGCTCGCTTGATCGACCTTTCAATGAGAAGTAATTTTTAAGAGAATAACACACTATGAAGGTTTAGCAGTAAATGTGTCAGGTGACCAATCTGGGTCTAAATACGTTGTGGCGCGCCCTTTGACTTATTCTGTATACAGTGGGCTGGTTTATTTCTCATTTGTTCGTAATTGATAAACTATGCGAGCTCACTAATTTATTATAAATTATGTTAGGTTAAATTGCTTGTTACAATAGCCTAGCTAAATAGGTTAATTAAGGTCGCATTGAAATATTTCAGTTGAGTTATGATTTTGCTTAAGAATGTATATGATATACCTATTGATTTTACATTCTTGTCATTGTAAAAAAAATATGCTCAAGACTGCACTGAACTTAAATGGCCAGTATGATATGTTTTCTAATAAACTACACATTTTTACACATTAAAAACTACTTATACATACATACATACATACATAATCTCACGCCTTCGTTCCCAGAGTGGGGTAGGCAGAGCTACAGAATTACAAACATCTCTAAAAACTTGTTGATAATTCTATAACCACAATTTGCACAATTAGGCTAAGATGTTTACCAGCGTATTAGTGACAGGTTGCAAGCCCATCGCCTAACAGTACTACAAGCCTTTATTCCCTTAGTCGTCTCTTACGACATCCACGGGAAGACATGGAGTGGCACTATTCTAACTCGGCAACCACACGAGACAATACGTGACTACTACGAGACTACTTATACGTGTTTATTCATTTATAAAAACTGAATTAATTTAATATAATATAAACACTTTTTATTAAACAACTGAAATACATGAAAAAGTAAAATTATTGTTATTTAATTATCAATGAATAGCAACACTGTAATTTTATTTAAAATTGAACCACCTGCAGCTACACTATAAATTTGATGTCACTGAGTAAGTATAATTTATTTTAAAAAAATTTTGCTTCCCATTATCTTGGCACTGGTTATACAAACTGTGTCACAGGAATTAACAAAATCGGGACCGAACCGACTTCCAATCGGTCCAATTCGACAGTTGCCAACTACTATAAAGTTAAGCGGCTAACTCGTCCGAGTCACTAAACCGCAAGTTACTGGAACTAAACTGGCAGCGGCCACCGGAAGAAGAGGGGACACTTTTCGCTTATATTACTTACTTGAGCATTTAGATAACATTATATTATTTAAATGGCTTATTTAAATTTTATTTTACTTAATCGTACAATTTTTTTCCCAAAACAGAAAATATATTACTTACATCGTGTATACGTATTTTTTTGTTGAAGTTATTCTTAAAAAATATTAACTTAATTGAAAATAGAAGCTTTTATTGACCTAAACTGTCATATTTTAACGTCAAAATGACGTTAACTTCGCTGCTCTTAATGATTGAGTAACAATAATATTCAACTACCTACCTACAGTAAAACTACAGCATTAATAGGAAGTCGGCTGACTATCCCTCTCACACTCTCTCTGTCATCTGTCGCCATTTATTACTATGCCAGAGAGAGTGAAAACGATAGACAGTAGAGTACTATAAATACCCTTTAATAAAATCTAGCCAACCATTATAAAATGATCAAAAATCTACCATATAACTAAATTCTAACATAACACACTAAACAAAAGAACTACTCGCATTCCAATTCCAAACATAATTTAATAGGTCAATTCCAATCCCGCTCACGATCGGTCACGTCTAAAAAACGTAGCGACAAAGCGGTCGTGAGTCGTGAGTCGTGGTCGTGTCGTGTGCCGCACGTGGCACGGAAGCGGGGGTCACGCGCTGTCGCATTGTTTGATGCACTTCGGCCATGTTCGGGAGCCGATCTGTGGGCTGAGACAAGATGCATATCTCTAATATGAGTAGTTTTCGAAAACTGACCAAATTTATTGAATTGACACAGCGATAAGCGATAAATCGTTAGTTTACGGCAGCCTTGTACCTACATTTTGTCAGTTTTCGATAATAGTTTACGTTAGTGTTAAGTTTATTTTCTAGATCCACTGAGCTGAAGTCGCCGAAAGCCAAATGAACTAGGCATTTGCCTTGAAGTAGTTCGTATATGCAAACTATGTAAAGAATTTATAAAATGCTTGTTAGGTCTTAGCAACTCCTAGCTAGACAATTAGTATAATTATAAAGAAGTCAAAGTACCTATTATGACGTTATTGACTGAAGTAGTTTCGGGACTCTGATTTGTGATTTCAAATAACTTTTGAACGATTTAAAAAAACGGCATATTTAGGTTAGTTTAGGTTAGGTACAGACAAAAAATACAGAGAAACCACACGAATAATGTATCAAAGTATCACACTGTAATATCATCATCATCATCATGTCAGCCGAAAGACGTCCGCTGCTGGACATAGGCCTCCCCCAAGGCTCTCCACTCAGACCGGTCTTGTTCTTTCCACATCCACATCCATTTCGTAATATAATTGATCTAAAAAACATGTCAGTAACTTTGGGCTTCCATTCTCATTTTTATGGCGCTAAATCTAGGCATGCAATGGGATAAATCATATTAAAAATACGCAATGTTCCAAATAAAGCAATAACCACACCCGATTATTCCCGCCCGATGTGTGACGAGGCCTTAAATGATCACGTGCGGAAATTATATTTTTGAGCGGAATCCGCCATTTCTCCGCATTATTAAAAGAAATAAGGGTCCATCGAGCGTGGCGCGGCAATCACTTCGAATATTTCTGGGTTCCGTATTTTTTAATTTTTGCTTTGGTTATTAGGTTATACTTTCGCGGGGTTACCAAAGAAGGCGGCTGACTGCAACGTTGTAGCCGAAGCATTCTATACTTTATTTGTATATATATTAAGTTTACAATCCTTCTATTACTATGCACTTAGCCTCCTTTTTGATTATTACGGCAGAAAAAACTTATCCGCGTCGAACAAGACACGCGCTGGATCATTTTACTATGTGTTGACATTTTCGTATTTAACTTCCTTTTAAATTATATCTTATAGCGGATTCATTGAACCGTAGTTAACTTAGCAATTCGTTAAATAAAATAAAATAGACTTTCGATTTTAAGGTATACTAAAAAAACCCATTTGGAACTCAACTTTCACGACGCGTTGTTGTCAAGTTTTTTTTAATACCGAGCCTACGGATCTCTGGTCGCTACTTCTTTTTTCCTAATATTTTTTGTGTAAATTCCCACTCCGGAAGAGACCCGCGAGGGCGTTGACAATCATAACAATATCCCGAGCCAGGCGCGATATCCCATGTTGTCATTGCAATATACCATATTGCCAGGTCTACATACGTATACGTTGTGACAGCGTACCGAAAATCTATCATAGACATATACACAGAGATTTTTGTAAAGCCACAGATAAGAAATACAGATAGCCCACTTGATGAAGTTTTTACAATCTACGAAAACTAAGACTTCGACTAGTAGAGTCACCACACGGGATTATTGAGCCACTTGCCACAGTTCGTATTTTGGCCGTGTAATGCAAACGTAGTTTTAGTTGGTTATACTCTTGTATCCAGTATGTATTACTCGGCTAAATAACGAAGAGTAGCAAGTAGCTTAACATTCCCGTGTTGTGACTGTACTAGGTATAGGTAGTAAATTATGAATACATAATATCTTCTTTTAATATAAATAAACTGTTTTTAAAATACTCGCTACATCTTATTTGGCAATCGCAATCGGCGCGGACGTCAGACGGTTGAATATTCAGAATTCAATTAATTTAAGACTAAATTAACACCAAGTTGCGGCGAGCAAACGTCAATTCTGGCGAAAGAGGAAATTGTTATTGCTAAAAATAACTTCGTATTTCGAGACGAAATTCTGCACTTGTTTTCTTAGGACCAATTTTTTGGGATATCCAAGCGTCGACGTTTTTTGGACGCCGGAAACCTGTGGTTTGCATGTGTGACCTTAAGAAATTAAATGTTTGCAATAATGTGAAATATTAAAACAATCACAATAATTCATGATTGTTTAAGTACAATTATGTTTGTTATTTAACTTGTTAGTAATTTATTCCCTAAAACTCTTTTTTTTGTATAAACACTTATCAGCCGTACATCAAAATTTGTTTTGTAATTACCTTTACCTTTAGCAGTGGTACCTAGCACGTTGTGCCGTCCGTATCGCAACCACTATTCCCTTAACCTACTGGCAAGCAGCAGTGTTCACTTGGTTGTGTTCAAGTGTGGATAAGACAACCGGTGAATAAGCATAGAGGCCTCATCTTAGCCCTCAGGATTGGCCTTCATTAGCAAGAAAAACGCAAATTACTAAGACTTATCTTCACACTGAATTACAACAGCACGTACACTGCTTCTTGGCGGCGATAGATTCGAACGTAGCTTGCACAACGATAGGGCTCGCTATAACTTCAAAACCTACCGATCAAAAGTACTTTCTATTTGAATGTCATTAAGTGCCCGTTTCATTAATTTCCAAACGTAACGCGGACCATATGGAGTCAGTGGCATGTTCACCATTACAGGCTACACTTGTTCGTGGAGTGCTAAACGGTACAAAGCGTCATACACGCGGCCAATTAACGTCGACCGTTGCCATGACGACGTTAACAGACGTCCGACGTTCCCGTGCGTTTGTCTAATTGGACTTTTGTCAGCGAGTGGTTAGTTTTATGTATTTATGGAGTAATTTGTTGTTTTTAATGTCTATTAAGCTTGTTTAGTTTGACAATTAGGCCAGTAGTTATCATGACGAAGCTAGCGGTTACGGGTTTGATTCCCGGTAAGGGCAATTTTTTGAGTGAACGCTAGTGTTGGTTAATTAGTATTGTATGTTTTCTATGTATTTAAGTTATTATTCCTCAAGTATCGTTGTCTTATACCCATAGTAATTACAAGGCCCAGAGCAGAACTAAGTACTTATTTCTTAATGCTTTTATATCAAAAACAATGATTCAACGTTACATTTTCATTTTCAAATAAAAATTTGGAATAATATTTCAAAATTGATCCATTGGTACTTAATCTCTTTTCTTCTTTCCAGGCATGCTGAGATCCACCTACGATCGCTCCGATCACGAACGTAAGTACCTTTATACGTTCACCACCACAAACTAGCAATTGTATGCAATGTGAACACACAAAGTGTGTCGTCGGCCCTCAATAATAAATGTCTATACACAGCTCTTATACAAATCCACTTTAAAATTTTACTCTTATTACGTGCTGTATAAGGTTGTTTTTTGAATTGAAAGCTTGAGCGATACGAGGTGAATGCAAACAGTAGGGAACGGGAATTCGCATAGAAAAGCTCGACATAATAGCCATCAATTTTTTCCATTGAATAGGGCCAGTATTGAGTAAATCCATCACTTTCAAAGCACCTACAGCGGTACCATGAGTTCAGTTGCGTTAGTCACGCGTGATTTTTGAGCGAGTTGTAAAAATGTACTATAAAAACGTAACAAGTTGTTTAGGGTTGTCTATTATCTTGGGCTCTAAATTCTTGAGTCCTGATTAAAAATGTAATATAAATGTTGATAGCAATTGCGAGAAAGGAAGGAAAGAGATGAACAAACCCGATGACTTGGTGAAAATGAATGAAATTGATGACTTCTTTGCATTCTGAAGTTGTTAACGTTAACAGAACTCTACTGATATTATTAGCAACTCGCTATATTCTCACCTCTTTGAATACAAAAAATACAGTAAGGCCTTTCAAATAATTGCGCCTTCTCGCTCTGAGTAGCACGCACCCAGCCACTATTCGTCAAATAAATCAAACGAATTTGCAATTTGCTTTGTGTTCGCGTGAATTTTGATATAAATAATATTTCTGTGTTCGCACTCAATTGCTCACCTTTGATGTTAACGCGTTGTTTTGTGAAAATATTCTCATAAAAAGTGAAAATTATTATATATGGCGGAAGCGTTTGAACGATACATTTTTTAGGACATTAATACCATCTGTACTGAATATAAATGCCAGGTCTTGTACAATTTTTTAACCAACAAAGTTTTTCAAATGGGAAAGGGTGAAATGAATCAACGTTACTCTTTGCCTTTTATATAAATATTATTTTTATAGATGAATGGATAGAAAGTATGATAAATAATGTAAATCACCTAAAAAAAGCTAACACAATAATTAGAACCAAGTTGACGCACACACGTCACTATGCTTGTGTCTATGTGTTTGTAATTTTCTTGTACAGTCAAAGAAATGTATTCGCGTACATTTTTGACTCTTATTGTCATTGTGACAAGAGCGAAAAAGGTACACGAATACATTTCCTTGACCGTACATGCTTACACCGGCGTATTCGGACTTCAAACGAAAGACCGTAGCTATGACTGCTTTTTTTCTCCAAAAAAAAACTAAAAGATCAATAGTCTTATTTTATTGATCAAATATTATATTAAACCGGGAAACAAATACAGGCAACCTTATAACAGAAAATTAAACAGTGTCCGATGGAATACAAACCAATAAAGTCCCAGACAAAAGTAAGTTGTAAACCACTAAAAAACAAAAAAAAAGATTCCATAGTATTTGAACAGAGCTGTGAAAATGACGCAGTAATCGAGGAACTGAGCCAGAAGCTCGAGCGCAGACCCAATCGGCAAGCATAAGACTTCAAACCACGCTCGAGCGGATCCAATTAAGCCATAGATTAACAAACAAGCAATAAATTAACGGGGAATAAGCAAGCATCTCGCCATCTCAAGTGCTCAAAACTCCGCTTAGGGTTGGCCGTCCTTTACATACAATATTAGTCCTCCTTTCGTATGAGCATGTAAAAATCAACTACTGAATATTAATTTAAAAAGCAGAACAAATGTTTTAGTATATTTAAATATACTAAAACATTTTTTTTTAATTACCTATGCGTTAAAAAAACGCATTAACAACCAGAATAGAACACACTTTTAAAAAAGCAATTGTGATTATATTTCGTCTTATTAAAGCTTTATGAACAGCATCTTTCAATCCGAAATTTATTATTACGGTTAGCAACCCTATAGGAGAGTGCTCAAAACTCCGCCGCGCTACCCCGGCAACTCGAACCGAACTCGCCCGAGCACGCAAATTGCGTTAAACGCGATTGTTTACGAGTTAGACGCGAGTTAGGACAAGTTTTCGGGAAGCATGAAGTTCGCTTTGCCGAGTAGGTGGTTAACGAAAATTAATTTCGGTAACGTTCGCGCTCGCTAGTTTAAAAGTATTTAAAATGTACTTACTGTTCGCGGTGTAAGTTGTACTTCGCGGCGTTGGAGCCTAGACTTTTGACGCCTAAAAAAAGTAACTTAACTAAATAAAATGGAGGCGATACGACGTTATGATCTTACTAACAAGGTTATTTATATTTGTTGTACTTCTTGTTACATAAAGTTTAAAATTAAAAAGGAGTTGGCAATAAGACAAAGCTATTTAATTTCCAACTAAACAATAGGGTTATTGTAAAGAAATATCTGAACCCTTTTAATTTCCTCGCAAAATCACCATCAATGTATCAATTGTACATAAATCTAATATTTCAATAATGTCTTTAGAAAAACATCACGACCTGAAATTTACATCGAAAATTTCTGAATAAACTCTTAAAATCAGAGCCTTTCAAGGATCTTAGAGCACGTTCTATGCCACCAAGTAGCAAATGTATGGGGTTAGAACCCCCTTTTGTGTCACGGGCGTCGAATAAATGTTAAGGACACGATTCCTTAACAATCCGACAATTTCGCACATAATAAGGCCTTTGAAACTTCGCCGTGATTAATGGCAGATATTAAAAGGAATTATGAACGTTTAATAGTTGAAATTTGGTTTAATCAAAATATTTTGTCGCGTTATTGGACGGTCGTTTTCTTATTTGCATTTAACGTCATTGCAAAACTAAACACAATTCAAAATTATAAAGAAAAAAGTTAAAAGTTGTACAATCAGATAAATTTCGGCGCCACATTTTTTACCCGACTGCGGCGGAGGGTTATGTTTTTCACCGTCATGTATGTCCAGTTCTATGTTCCCCGCTACAGCAAAAACGGCTTGGACGATTTTGACAAATGAGGTATCATTGGATTCGTCTTCGCAGCGAGTGTCATAGGATACCTGAACTGTTAAAATTGAAATAACAACAATGGCCAAATGACAATTATTAACATATGTAGGTATATCGACGACAGTGTAAAAAATGCAGTCGGGTTTTTAAAGCTTGCTTTTCATATAGTTATTTTCGATTTGATTTCTTGTGCTGCTTTTACATTGTACTCTATAGTGGCACGGAAATCTATGTTAAAAATAGGTATTTACTAAAGAATTTTAGGTTTTTAACGTGTAAGAGAACTTACTGAAGAAACATCTTTTATCTATTTATCTTTTATGGTTTAATTCTATGCAACCTCTTTTTTTTTAAATAAGGTTGCGTTAGTATTTTTTCTAGTAGCTAAGAAAGGCGAAAAAGTCAATGAGATCAAAATTCCATGTTTACTCTCCTTAATAATTCAATTTAAGCAAAATAACCAACACTTAACCAACTAAACACCCCACACAGTTTTTTTTTCTAACGACAGAGACTTACAGAGGGCACGTGTCGGTTCCCATTTTAAATAACTTATTCCTTTCCTCGACGATTGACAGCAAAGGACTCATTCAATATTAAACGTCAATGAATGGTTTATTTCAAGTAATATTTACCGACTCGTGCACTTAAAACGGTTTCAGTTTCTATAAAAATTAAAAAAAAAACAGCTTTCGGTGCTGAAAAATATTTACTCAAGAATTGTATTTCGTTAGATAAAAAGTATTACATACACATCCAGCTATACTCGTATTTATATGTTGGTCTGGATAAACAAACTGTCTTCAAGAAAATACACATTTGTGATATTTATTATCATTTTAATTAAAAATAGGATGGTCTCAACTCTACCGCTTATTAAAATAATTTAGGACCTTATTTTGAAAATCGAAGTTTGTAGCCTTACTACGTAATAAGTAAAAGGTGAGCGAAATACAAAATTTGAGCTTCGAAGTATCTTCCTGATCAGTCAATTGCCGATTAGTGCTGGACGAAAGTATCAAAATTACACATTGTTAGTGTCCTATTGATACGAAAAACAGGTTTCCTCATAAAGGCGGAAATCATCCAATCAAAACACACAAATGATAGGCTTTTTCTCGACAAGTCAAACGGACTTTCGGAATACTTCAAAAATAAAATTATCGTTATTCAATCACTTCGGACACAAACACTCCAAACACTTCCAAGAATTTACAATAACAACACAAAAACACATTTAAACACGCTCCGCAGCGTCCAACAAATGAAAAGAGACTCTCGACACAAATGACTACCTGAATCACTTTTCAGTTTAACGAAGAGCAATATAGTTAACGAAAAGGCTCGATTTGAAGGAAAAACTCCTGTTATCTCCGTAACGATCGTACATTATTTCAGGAGATAGCTCCCCGAAGTGAATTTGCATTATTTTTTTATCGTTAAAACGGCTGACACTGAGAATATCCGTTTTCTTAAACAATGGCGGGTGATTTTCCGTTTTACAATAAAGGTTTTCTTGAGAGCATGAAAAATTGTGCGCGTTAGTCTGACGTAATCGACGTTACGCGCTTTTGCTCTATTCAAGAACGTTTAAGTACTTTTATTGTATTCGATGATGGTAGAATCATCACTCACGTTCATACAGCTTTTATTTTCATGTACAAGCTGTATATTTTACGTATCACGATATGCCCTGGAGTACCTAGTCAAATTAAGTGATATTAAATGCGGTCGGTTTCTATCACGCCATATGTAGTCTCAATTATTCCTTGGAAAAAAAGAAAGAACATATAAAGCCGATATGTATAAAATAGATACCATTCAAACTCCCCTTCTATTAAAAACTTAAACTATAAAAAATACAGCCTGAAACATAACCACTGCTATAACTTGTTCTAAAATCCAAAACATTTTACTGTTATATAACAGTTTACAGTTTAGTTAACATTTTTCATGTTAAAAATTCCAGAAGGTTTTACGACTCGAATTTATTTGAAGCATTACGGCTCCGCGGGTAGTTAGCAGGCGCGAGGGTAATGCGGTTATCTGCCTACCCGCAAAAGAACCCATTCGTATGTTAATTTTAATCGGAAACCGCTCGCGGAAAACCTTCATATAGTTTACGGTTGAATGTTTCTATTAAGGTAATTTGGTAGCCAGGAGTAAAGTTTGGACTGAAATCTTAGATATAATATGATAAGTGTCTACAAGATATCAATATTAAGAGTCTAAATTCTTCAGTGGCAGGTTTAGTCATACTAAAGTTTAAGTTAGAGCAGGTTAAGGTTTTAAGTTTAGCATAGTTTGAACAAAATACACAGACTGCCACCAGATTAACCAGACAGCCAAATACTAACAAAAACCCGCACCAACAATTCGTCCGCAAATTTTCTTTCCAAGACAAGGACCCCTATGGTATGCGTGCGACGTTAAGACGAGCGGCAGCATCCAGCTACTGAACTCGAACATAAACTTTAAATCAATACACTCTATAACTACGATCGACTGTGCTGTATGCGGAACATTTAAAACCCAGACTCCTACGAATATAACGGTCTAGACGTAGGTAGGAACAGTACAAACGAGTGCTGAGCTCGCCGCCGATTTAAGACCTTATCTCGACTCAATTCAGATCTGGAGATACCGCCCGCGAACGCTGCCCAAGTTATAAGATCTTTGTAAGCTTGCCAAATATGCTGCTTTAATAGTTTAAAATGTACCAGTAAAAATTGGATACTCCATTGATGGCTCGAGGCTCTCCTTTTCAACATTCGTTTTTTGTTAAGTCATACCTAAACCATGTATTATAAAACTGTGATGCTGACTGAAAGATAGCCCAAAGCCTTAACTACGGAAAGTAGGAACATGAAGGTTGAATATAAGTTATTTCTGTAGTCACAATCTTCTGGGTCATCTGATGCTATGGGAGTGCCTCAAGGCTCTATTCTAGGTCCGTTCTTGTTTTTAATCTATATTAACGATCTCCCATATGTAGTGCGCGAAAAACATGAAATAGTAACATAGACGTACACGAAGGTTTTCGAAAAACAACCACACATGCATTTCAGCCCAGATCAGTATACGATCCTAAGCCACGTAAAACAAAAAAAAAGTCTCACACCTTACACCACACCCGCCTCCCCCCACCGCATCCACGCCATTTTTCCTTCCAGATATTATTATGACCGCCCAAGGAGCAGTTTGCTGCCCACTTATAATTTGCGGGTGTTTGGTATCTGGTATCCTCCGGGGGGCACTGGTATCGGTATCGGTTACACATGTGTACTGTTATTGATGGTGGGGAGTCAGATTGCGAATTGATTATGCGAATTCGATATATTTTAGGGTTAAGAGGTGTGACGTTCTTGGTTTGATGCTAGAATAGTCAATGTTGCAAAAATATATTTAATTATTTGTATTATTTTATTTGAAAGCTTGTTCTCGACGCATGAGTAAATTCTTTTTGGAAGTAAAACCAAACCACCTACCTTATCTAACCTACGTAATTAATGTTTAATATAACGTGAAAACATTACGGTTTTATCAGAAAATAACGTTATTTGAAAAGAAATTCGATGAAATGAAATTCGATAAAATTGTTACCACTCCATGGTTTTTTGTAAGAAACGCCCGCTCACTACTCTCATCAAAATTTAAAATTTTTGCTTTTTACTACCAACGTAAGTATTTCTAATTTGTTTCTTACAGCGCCACTTAACAATAATAAACCTTATTTTAATCCACGTGTTAAACCCCAAACGTGGTTATTCACTAAATAAATATTTCAAGTTAAATTCCGGCACCCTGTATAATTAAACTAATGAGAAATATACCCGGTTCTGCCCCGGTTTCTAAAAACCGGTAAAGTTTATCCGGAACGGTTTGTCTAACGCCCACGGCTGCCCAAACTTCGCGGCACAATATTATCCTTACTGAGAGTAAACGAACAATTAGATATACAAGAAAAACTGAGGTCAATTTGGTGAGTTGGAGGTTTAGTTAGTAAAATCAATAGGCATGTTATGATATCTCGGACGTATATAAATATACATAAATATATTGCGAGTATCCCAGGACGGATCATGGTGGAGATTTATAAATTACAAATATTGTATTTTTGGTTATAAATTATTTGTATTTTTTGTATTCGATATTTGGGTTATTCCAATATAAATTCAAATTATTATAAACGAATGAATTATCTTTATCTTCTTTATCTTCTTTATATAATATAAAACAATAAAGTCGCTTCCACTGTCTGTTCGCTTAGATCTTTTAAACTACTCAACGGATTTTGATGCAGTTTTAGCAATAGGGGTTTTTATATACGTGTGTTACATAAACCGAAGCGAAGCGAGGGCGGGTCACTAGTTAAATATAAAGTAATCTATTCTTTATATTTAAACTATATCGCTTTTGACATGTCATAATATGTCATCACACTGTTAAGTAAATAAAAGCTATCATTACGTTAACATGTTAAAAGCAATATGGATTTCACGAGTGGAATTGAGCCCCAGGTACCTTTATATTACAATGTATATTTTTATTTTATTACTCTAAGTATAACATTGCATACTCTATCCCCTAACAGCAAAACTTTCAAATACAAAGAAGCATTAGTGCCAACTGCGAGCTATAAAAACTCATTGATTTACATTTTTATCTGTTTAATTCAAGTAATTCGCTGCGCCCGTAAAAGTTTACATTGTAGGGACTAATTTTGACAACTGTCAACTTACATTTTATTACTCTCGCTCACTTTAAACTGTCTCTTTCACGCGCGCCGTTAATTCTTCCGTCTCTCATTAAACACATTAAATACAGTCGGACGTAAAGTTTTTATTGCTGCGGAAAAAGGTAACGTTTTAATAACGTTTGGGTAACGGGGGCTGGGACTGGCTGTATCAATAATACCTTCATAGTTTAGGTGATTATTTAATTTACTATACCATTGAAAAAAATACAATCTTTTGGTACTGTGAGGTCTTTTATTTGGATAAGAAAAAATAAAAACATGGTTATTTTTGCATTGAAGCAGGAAGTTTCGTTATTATTCAATTCTTGGCCAGATTTAAAAAAAAATGTCGAGAAGTAGGCTTAAACTGAGCGTGCTGATAATATTTTTCACACCAGAATAGTAAGACAAAAATCCATGAAGTTTTTTTTTTATTAGGTTCGCAAACTGGACGTTACAGCATTATGACTTATAATAAAAATAGAACTAAACAAACAAGTTTGGCTGCATGCCCTTCTAGGTGCGAACACAACATGCACACGAGTAATTGCACTTAATACTTAGTGATAATTAATAAAGTAACAAACAAATTAAAGAATTTAGAAAATACAAAGTAATGCATTATTGTACTAGATGATTGCTTACAATTTAGAAAAGAAAAATTGTTTAATATTTTTGACCGATGCACTGAAGATGTTTTCATCACATATTAGCGGCCTGCACACATAGATTTCGGACCGCGGGTAACGCCACGCGCCGTTCCAATCTTCGCGCCGAACCGTTCGTGTAAATGCAACTGTAAAAGTAAAATAGTAAAAAACCTACGGTTCGGACTGGCGCGTGGAATGGCGCGTGGCGTTTCCCGCGATCCAAACTGAGCCGTGTAAAGGCCACTGTTGACTTTTTTATCTAAGCATGCTTTGGGTACTAGACAACAATGTTCATCATCATCATCACGCACAACCTAAAATAGAGTAAGTTTATCTGCTTAGTATGTTTTCGTTTTTTGCCGTTATTTAGAGCATGTCTAGTTTAATAGTTCTATAGATAAATAAATTCATAATTACAGAGAAAACCTCAGACTCATAAACGTATTATTATCACCGTGATATAATAGCCCGCTAACTTCGTAGGCAAAATCACTTCCAACTAAGCTAATAGCGTCGTCAAACTAAACAAATTCCTTAATAAAAAGCTATGAACTAAGTTTACGCGGAAGGTTTCAAGTCTCAAGTCCTTAATCTCTTTGTTTTCTTCGTTACTTGAGAGCCACTACCTAAGTTCGACCGTCGACTCTACTCCTTTGTAGCAGCTGATAATATTGCCGTCTTGTTTGAGTCCAGTCTAATGAGGCTTCAGTTAGCTACCGATTTCCTTGTTCCGACTTGGATATTGACTTTATGCTGTACATTTAATTGACAACTTGAAATAAACTTGGACGTCACTTGGTAGAGAGATTGCACGAATTAAATATAAACATTTGTTAACGGAATTTTTCCAATAAGGCTAGCTTAAGGACATTAATAAATGTCTCATTGCAGATGTTCATAAACGTTACACGAACCTGTTATTTACGACATATAGAGAAAATTGATAAGGTTATTGTCTTTATCTACACTCATATCATAAGTCCTTTATTATTCGTTCAAAACCCGTAGGCAATGACAGCTGTTAATTTTGGAAGATGTTCCAAATTTGGATCTCATTACCTTACGATATTCGGTAACGTAATTTGAAAATTACATTGCAGCTGTCATCGCTGTCACCTACTACCACAGGTAATGCAATGCTGGTTATTTGCCTTTCGGCTTCTGAACCCATCTTAGAGTACTTATAATATGTGTGTAGATAAAGTATTGTACGAGACTCTGCGTAATTAGCATTACGCAACCGTCACGTAAACTACTATTATATTAGGTATTTGCTATCTCCCTAGCAAATGACGTCTAAGTTAATTTCAAGATGGCACATAATCGATATCCAAGTCGTAATTTCCCATCATAACTTGACACACTATAAGCTCAGCACTTCTAAATTTTATCATAAATCTATGAAAATTAAATAGCATAAAACAAACAAATTATATTCTTAGTCGTGGATCCTGAGCTTGGAAGCCCTGTGTTACAGGACCCAGTAATACTCAACTTTAAAGCAACATTATTAATTATATAGACTTTCCAGAGCCTAAATACATACTAAACTAACACTAAACTTCTAGTGCGCTAGCGCGAGTGTGTGTATGTGCGTGTCTTGTATTTAATAGCTATACGATATGACTTCCCCTTGTCGATCTTATGTCCAGTATGTAGTATGGTTCTTTTTATCGCGTCACAAAAAAGCGTGGATAAACCATCCGTACTTACACGGGTCAGAAAATGACAGTTAGAAATAGGCCCACTGCACTTTATGCCGAAACATGCGTTGCTGCCTTGTTTTCATTAACCCATAGTAAATTGGCGACTGTGGGGTAAACTCCTGGAAAAATCTGGGGGCCCAGTGAAAATGGCTATTAAGTCCCTTGAAGATCAAGTGAATAACTATATGAAAAGCAAGCTTTAAAAACCCGACTGCATTTTTTATACTGTCGTCAATATACCTACATATGTTAATAATTGTCATTTGTCCATTGTTGTTATTTCAATTTTAACAGTTTAGGTATCCTATGACACTCGCTGCGAAGACGAATCCAATGATAACTCATTTGTCAAAATCGTCCAAGCCGTTTTTGCTGTACCCGGGAACATAGAACTGGACATACATACATACATGACGGTGAAAAACATAACCCTCCTTTCGGGCTCCACCGCAGTCGGGTAAAAAGGGTTTGCGCCAAGCATACTCCGTTTATGTATATACCGTTTTTTATAACGAGTAAAGCCTACTTACACCCTTTTTCACGTGGTCTTCAGAAATGACTTCCCTCGGAGGCCGATGACTACGGAGTTATCTAATAATTAAGTGAGAGGGCGAAGAGAAGGGACACCACACGTTTGCTTTTACACGGACATTTGTTAGGTTTGTTTAAGGTTTGCGACTACCCAACGAGGATACAGGCTGTCCTCTAATTTTACTAACATGATAGTGACAGAGGCGCAGAGATACAAAGACGGTTGGGTATAGATTGCAAAGTCAACAAGTTTATTTACAACTTGACTTCTTATAGGCTGCGCAATGTATACTGAAATGACATCTGTCACTTGTCACATGTCAATGTAAGGGTTGCTAAATCAGAGGCTGATGGTAAGTTGGCTTTCAGGTTTATAGACATTTAAATTTTTGACTTATTCGTAATAATAAGTGATTAAAGTGTTCATGGCCCCGAAAACGTTGAAATTTTCTAAATATTCAGCCCTTCGTCGTCAGCTGATGTTACTCTGCATTCTAGATGCGTTCAGAACAAGGCTGGTAAGTAGCAGCAATATAACTTATTTGATTTATACGTACACACGTACATTAAAATATCACGCCTGTTTCCCAGAGGGGTTCGGACATACCACTTCTTTCCACCTGCTACGATCCTGACAAATCTCTTCCACTTCTTCCACATTCATACAGCGAGTCATGCATGTACGTCGGTTTCGGGTACTTAAGATCCAGCCCTTTTCCAGTATTTCTCCGATTTGATTCGAAAAAGTACGCCTAGGGCGGCCCGTTCCGACCCTCCCACTCACTTTTGCTCTGTATATCTCTTTCGTAAATCTTCTTTCATCCATCCTTTCCAAATGACCGAACCATCGAAGCATGCCCTTTTCAATCTTAGTCACTACATCTTCTTTTAGTCCACATTTCTCTCTGACCTTTTCATTCCTTACTCTATCAATCAGGCAGATATCAGGTTCTTGGCACGATATTTAAACGATATGACTTTACAATAGCTCCCCGCATTATCCAATTACAGTTATTAATCAAGCAGACAATTTAATAAATTCTCGCAGTTCAGTTACGCTTTTTGCTGATCATTAATCAATAGACTAGTAGTATTCAATGTAGACAGCATTATTATCGAGTTTTAAACCCGAATAAGGGTAAATCAAGTAAAATACTTAAAAGTGAGAGTTCGGAAAAGCAAACATAGACAATGCTTCCCATAAATCCTAAAAAAATATAAGAATCAAGGAAGCTCCAATAAGTTCCAATCTATTAAGTAATTATATTCCAATTTATTAAGTGATTATTTTAATAAGTTCCAATTTATTAAGTAATTATATTTTAAACGAGAATTTTGTCTACAATTATTGAAATTTCCCAAGCATCGTCACCCTGTCGGCGAGTGCCCGGAATTATTCTTATTTGTTGCAAATAATCTCGGCTCTGATAATATTTTATGAGCCGAGGCGAGCTCCGGCTGAATTTGAGACGGTTACAGAGTTGGGCGGCCATTTTGAAATTTTCACGTGTCAATTGAGTCGCTGATTAAGGATAAAATAATTACTTAACTTCGTTTAACTGAGTAAATGTTTTTGTTTGCTTTGTAAGATATTAATTCATTAATTTTAGTTACAGGGCTGCTGTTAAAACTGACGTCTTTAAATTAAACTCATGAAGTATTCTACAATCTCTAAAATACGTAAAAGTAATAAGTGATGAGCTCTGGCTGATCTTAACATCGTAAAAAAACCAATAGTAATTGCAAAAAGTAACATTTTCGTACTTATATTTTCAACCAATGAGTCAATATCCCGAAACACGCATTTTCCCCCAAAACAACCAATAAATTACCCCAACAACACCTAATTGGGCAGAATCACGGCAAGAACTGCAGCAACAGAAAAAGAGGTCCTTTTGTGAAATTAAAAACCAATTGTCATTCCCCTGTTAAAGTGTTGTCAGGGGAATTCGCTATTTTAGCACCAATTACGGGCGTCGCGTCAGATATCAGAATTCGCAACTCAATAGCAATTATTTTCCACTTGCGAGAAAACTTGAGCGTTAATTGTGGGCAAGAGACAGGGGACTCGGGCCAGGGGACGGCACGTGCTGGTATTAAAATAAGATATTTCGTAGCTCATTTGCTGTTATACTGTTAGTATGCAATGTACGAGTACATACAGGCGTCGGTTTCCTGTAAACAGTTTTACTATCGCGAAACTACCTTCGTTGCACGATTTGAAAACCTAAGAGTAACCAAGTCTAGGTGATAATATTGTATGGTGTTACATAGCATGCTCCTTGTTTTTTTTTGATGACGTGTTAAAATATTTTATTTTTATTTTGTCTAATTTTGACTAATATTTAATAATTTTCCATATCCAAGTGTTCCATGGAACCAGCCTCTCTGTCAAATTCGAAGTGACGTTTTACTTAATTAGGTCACAGAGTTCTTGGGAAGTGATCGACGAATTAATTCTAATTATCTTTAAGGATAATTAAAATCTAAATCTGCGTGTCGAAAGTTTGATAGACGCTTAGTAAAGATTTACTCGATCAAGGAGTTAGGAGTCGATACTTGATCGAGTTTTAACTTAGAGATAAGCTGTTTTTACAACAGAATTATTAGATAAGTTTTTAATAAGTATTAAATATAATGGAGTATTCTTTTTGATTGCACAAAAAGAAGTACAAATGGTGGACGTAATGCCCAATTTATCTACCAGTTGTTTAAAAAATCATTCAGCAATTTACACAGTTAGTACACCTCAGCACAGTCGGTAGTTAGTAGTAAAAAAACAGTCGAAAATCTATGACATTCTATTACCAAATATCGTCTCGAATAAACGTAGTACGAAGTAAACGCAACAATTGAAACTATCTCTTTACATATGTCGCACCTTTAGAACAATAATGACCTAATTCAAAATTTGTGCTTTCAAACTTCGAGTCATAAATTTATTATCATAGAGACCTAACTCGAAATTTAAAATTTCTCAATTAGGTCACTATTGTTCTGAAGGTGCGATATGGTGTTTATCATGAGTCAGTAAACACTCACAAAGACACAACTAACGAACAGATTAATGCAAAAAAATGTGTCATTACAAAATCAAACTAAAGCGTTAGGTTTATGTTAGTATTAAAGCTAAAAAACATTATTTCAAACTGTTTTTCCCAAGACACGTGTGACTAAAATCCCGCTCCGACAAAAGCAAACACATTTCCACGGGGGTCTATTACGTGCACTCGCGTAAGTATCGGGCGGAGGCAATAGTAAATATCTCACGCGCCATTACACCTCGATTCGAATTCTTTTTTAAATTTAGTTAACTCCACCTTCTGCACGCTATTTCTTTCCATTCCACATTTTATAGCATATACCGTGATATATCTCCATGCTTCAGATAATATGCGTTTTACTTTATTCTGCAAAAGATTTACTGTGTAATTTTTAAGATCGAAGCTGTGTAAAAGGTTTAGCAGCCCTGGCTTTTATAAATTACATTGTATTTGAGTGGTTACTAATATTAATATTTAATGCATTGTTATTGCCAACTTAAGTACCTACATACTTTATTATTTCCATGAGAGGTTTAATTTGTAGATTACGAAGCTTAAACTAAAAATCAGGGATCGTAAATCTTCGGTTATAAATTTTAATTACTTCGTTGTTTGAAGTTGTGAGTTATATTAATTATTGGTATGATATTACGTTGCCCGGTCGTTAAGCCGGCTAGTACTTTGTCCTTATCACTCCGCTAATTAACGGATTGTCTTAGTTAGTAATATTAATTGGCCAATTGGGTACTATAATGTTGTGAACAAACTAATTTGTTTTACGAACTTAAAAGATTTCTACAATAAATCATTAATTGATTTTTAAACTAAATAATCATGAAACTATATTGCTGGTTCAAAAGTAGTTGTATCTCGGAGTAATAGTTGCCAGTTTACGACTTTCGAATTTCTGTAAAAATGGGTTTATAGATACCTGTAAATTCTAATTCCTAGCAATAACGTTAACAATATCATAACGATATTGTTTGAGACAAAGTAAAACAGATATTCAGATTATATTTTATGATACAGTCAAAACTACAACTCACGTACAAATGAGCTACGGCTACACGCTACGCGCTACGGTACTACGCCGTAGCTCGATAAAACAAAAACTAGTAAAAGGTAATAGCACGGAACGGCGATAACGCAGGTAGGAAACAATGTTGCAAGGCGATTCGGTCGGATTATATTTAGTCCCCGGCTTGATAAGCTATGTTTACCTTTGACACTATCGTTTCCCGCGGGATACAAGATTTTCCCGGGACAAAAGGTGTATGAAATGGTTTATGTTTGATATTGCGCTATATTTTAAATGATCTTCTCTATTCTATTCTTCTATTTAGGAAGAGAAGGTAGGAAAGTGGCAAAGGCGATCTTAGCGAGTATCAGTTAAGAGTAGAATTTTCTTAAACTTTCGGAGCAAGGGTTCCGTACCACTGTACACTTATGATCCAGAAAAAAAAAGTTTTACGTATGGAGTATTTCCCCTCTTGATTTTTATCTGTATTTTATTTTAATTACTTGTTGTTGTTGCTATACTGCCCTCCTAAGCAAAAATGCAATAACTAAATTCAATAGCCAAAGCAGATTCAACTCTCTTCTGTTTGTAACTAAGTTGCAATTTCTACAGATGTTTTGTTTGAGATAACGCCATTATGCTTAGTAGGGCAGTATAGTAATACAAACTCTGTAAAGATCTCAAGTGTTTATATTACGGTTCATGAGCTACAGACAGACAGACGGATAGTCAAAGCTTAGGAATAGGGCGTCGTTGGCACCCTTTGGGTATAAAATAAACGTATAAAAAAATAACTAAGTAAACCGCTGAAGATAAAAAACATCAAGTTTAAGAAAAAGCTTACCATTGCAACGTCAGCTGCAGCTGTTCCATAGCAATTGCCGTTGAAATTCACCCCCGAAGAGGTAAAAAGGGGTAAATTGATAGATTAATTTTACCCGGACCTAGTCACAGGCAAAATCTAGTTTGTGATATGCTCTAAATAACTGCAATCGTGAATGCAGTTTCATCGCGTCAGCTGAGAGGGCTGCAATTTATTCGGCGAACGTTTCTTGTTAGCCGCGGTGAGATCGCCGAATGCAACATGCTTGCAATTATTTAGTTGACTCAAATCATATTTGGGGTTTAAAGTAGAAACTTACAGCGATTATAAATACATAATTACTTGGAGTTTGTGATGGTATACTTCATTTGCAGTTAAAACATAGTATGGTGTCAAATATCAGCGCAATTTTTTTACCTGTACTTACTTAAACTTACTCATACAAAGTAGATTTTAATGATGATGATCTATCTATTTTTTCCGGAATTTGTACAAATGTCGTGGTCAAACGTTTTAATTCGACATTGCCAAAAAATATTGTAACCGTTCGATTCTCAAATGCGAGGAACAAATAAGTTATTTATAGGTTATTTGTAAACTATAAATATTTCTTCTTTAATTTATCATTAAAAAAACAAGACTCATAATCACTAATGCCATATCAGTAACAAGTTAACCAAAATGCATAATATGAAAGTGTTTATTATCTCAACAAATTTCTGGACATCCTCTTTAATAATTTCGCTTCCACGCAGAGTCCCTATTTATGTCACTACAGCTCCTATTCACCTAATAGCGTATCATTATGATTACGATACAAAAGCGAAATGGCCTTAAACAAATTAGAATAGAGCTTTTGCTTCACCGTTATCGCTTGTGCCTTGTAGGGGTCTCCAAGACCCGTCCCTACACTGTAGCTGACACTAGACACATCTGACGCGGGCACGTGACTAAATACGGAATGCGCATCGAAACTAATTTTTATTTTAAATTCTTGCGCAGAATGCGCGCTGTGCTAAATATAATTGACGTTTTTTAAATTGTTACACGATCAGTTTTTTTCTAATTTCGGAATGATTTACCCGTTTCGCTTTTGTATTTGTTTTTTTGTATTTATTACATATAAATTCAAGCTCTATCCTTTTCTACAGCCTTGGCCAAAAGTATTGAGCCCCCCACTTTTTCCTTTGTAACTTATAAATATAGTATTATTTTCTAATTTCAAATATACACAAAGATGTAAAATATAAAATGTGTTTGTACATGTGCAAATTATTAGTAGATTATCATTTTGAAGTAACTATTTTCGTGTGAAATCTGAAGCTAGAAAAATTCGGGTTTTACAACAAAATGATTAATTGCTTTTTTTCCACAGAATTACGCTTAACGTCAATAAATATGACTATTTTTTCCGAGAGATATACAACTTGCTATAATACACCTTTTAAATCCAAATCATTCAAAAAAAAAAAATTTAAATGCACCTTTTAAAGTTTGACGTTTATATGAAAACGCATTGGCCAAGGCTCTATTATATGACAGAAAATAGGAAAATAAGAACTATAAATGACAGACATTTACAGATGTAGTGAAATATCCTTTCACATCGTATTTTCTCGAAAATGTTCGTATTTGTCATGCTACTTCAATCTGACTCAGTACCCATCAGGACAACGTGGGGGAACGTCGCATCGCGAGAGTGATAATCGATATAGAGTAGTTAATACCAGAGTATTTTTTTGTTAATAAAGATTAAGTTTGTTTTCAGTTCTTTTTTTTAGTTATGCCGAAAGCATTAAGATCTGGGAAACGTTTAGATCGACAAACCTGTGAAATGATTTTCAACATTTATTTATATTCCTCTTGTTTACCTACACCTAATTTCTATATATTTGGTTGTGGTAGTTTTAAAATCTCGGTGTGATATACTTCAAACTCTTGACAATTGACACTTATAACTAAAGTACTCTATTTATTTAATACAAACATGTCACTTAATAATTCTATAATTCATAGACACGTCGGCATCACTCGGAAGTAGACGTGAGTCCCGAGTTTTCACGATGTGAAAGGATTATTCACTAGATCTGTAGGCTGGGAATTATGATTAGACTGGTGCTCAGTTACAGAAACGATTAAAGAACGTTTCTTTCTATTTCACGTTCAGTCACTTTTTAACTTTGCAAAATAAAAAGAGACAGGTGTGCTAAATAGTTTTAATATAGTAGCGCCGATCGAAGAGGCCTGATTTGAGATCTGTGGAAACAGTACAAAATAATGTTTGAGGTTATATTCTGTATTGCGTCAGATCGGGCTTCTTAGATAACGTCACTAAAATGTTAAGGTTATTTCTGACAGCTGATCATTAATGCGATCTCGTATCATGAAACAAACACCACAATTACAACAAAGTTTTAAGTATGCTCAAACTTTTTTAGGCTGACTGTATTTTAAATAAATCCTTCCAGGGAGCATTTCATTTTGCATTGCACTTCAGATTAGCTCCGTCTTCTGTTGTGCATTTTTCATCATTGCTCTCAACTGTTTTCAGCTGCAGCTTAAAGCAGAGGCTGAAAACTGAGTTCCAGTTTTCAGAATATTACAAAGTCCCAAACATTTTCTACTTTCTGTGACAAATTGGCCCAGTCCCAAACTAAATCTAGGCTTGTGCTATGGGTACCGTAAAACGGGGTGAGTAGGGACACAACCTAAAATAAGTCATAGCTTGTTACAAATAAGAACAATTATTAAATGGACAATAACGTTATGTCTATTGGAAATAATTTCAGTCTTATAATTAGTAACATATGCTTCATTTTAGGTTGTGTCCCTACTCACCCCTTAATCCCTACTCGCCGCGTTTTACGGTACTAGACAACAATAAACATATTATATATATTGATAAGTACATAGAGAACAAATAAGACTCAGGAACAAATACTCGCGCTCATCACACAAATATTTGCTCTAAATAGGAATCAAACCAGAGGGCCCTGCCAAGATGCATTGCGCTAACTAGCGTTTCTATTCGTTTCGTTTTTAAACCAATCGCGTCACTGGTAGATCACGTGACTTTTCATATCACGTCATCTACCAGTGACGCGATTGGTTTAAAAACGAATCGAATAGAAACGCTAGTTAGCGTAATGTATCTTGGCAGCGCCCTAAGGACGTAGGCAAGGTACCCACTAGGTACTCGTATACCGCATCGTCGAAACTCAGTTCAATGAAGACGACGTGTTGACCTAGTTGGTAGTGACCCTGCCTACGAAGCTAGCGGTCTCGGGTTCGATTATCTACCGGTATGGGCAGATAATTGTGTGATGAGTGCAAGTATTTTGTTTCTGACTATTGGTTATTTTTTCTATGTATTAAAGTATTTATTTCCCTATATAAGTATTTATATCGTTATCGAGTACCCATAGTACAAGCCTAGAGCTTAGTTTGGGACTAGGTCAATTGGTGTAACGTGGTCCCCTTGATATTTTATCAATAGTAAGCAGTCTTAGTTACGTCAATCAAGACGTTCAAAAAATAGGTCAAATATTTCCAAGCACTTTCAACAGCCCATTTTCAACAGCCGCTTGTCTCCCAGTGCCAAGAACTCTATACAAAGCCAAGTTTGTATATACATTTCACAGCCCGGGCCCCGAACGCGCTAATAAATAAATCCAGAACGGCTGTAACGCATTACCCATTCGCGCCATATCGATACCATGCACTCATTTATTTACACCGCACTGCATTGTGGGAATGGTGCATACTTTATGGCGCATTTCCAGTCTAATATTCATTTTACTGCGAAGTTTACTGTAGAATTTTTTGATGAAGAAAGTTTATTGATGATAGGGAACTACCACCTTTTTTTTAAATAAAAGGGGGAGGCAAACGAGCATGTACATTCATCATCATCATCATCATCATGTCAGCCGAAAGACGTCCACTGCTGGACAGAGACCTCCCCCAAGGCTCTCCACTCAGACCGGTCTTGTGCTTTTCGCATCCACCGCGTTCCCGCGATCTTTACAAGGTCGTCACTCCATCTTGTTGGAGGCCTACCTACAGCCCGTTTCCCGGTCCTCGGACGCCACTCAAGAACCTTCTGGCCCCATCGGCCGTCAGTCCTGCGAGCATGTAGATTACCTGATGGGAAGTAATCACCACCGCCCATAAACACCAGCAACTCAAGAAGATTGTTGGTACGTTGCCGGCCAATTAAGAAAATGTAAGCTCTTTTCTTGAAGGCACCCATGTCATAACTGGTGGGAAATACCGCCGAAGGGAGTTCGTTCCAGTTTCACTGTACGAGGTACGCTTTATTCCACTTTGACAAAGACAAAGACATTTATTGCCAGAACATTGTAGTTAGTTATACATACATATCTTCGTCGATAATATTAGTTTCTTTTCTAGTCTTTAAAAGAAGGTACATTAACAACAGAGCAGACTGGCTAGGGTCTTTATTCCATTGTTTGTGCCCTTCTTGTTGCTAGATCGTAATCATATCGTTAACATAGCTCTTATTCACGTGACAGTAAGAGCTACGATAACGCCAACAATTTATCGTAAATTTTAACCCTGACCAACCCCTTCTGTAAAATTACACCATCATCTAATAAAACACCAGCTGCATTGCTCGAGCAAACCCGTTAAAACGCCCGAAAAAAAACCCATTACGCAAAATGAAACATGGAAGGGGGTGCAAAAAATCCTTACTCATTAAAAACTTTTCAACGCTTAATGAAAATCTTATTGAACCCTGTACTGCGGATGCGGGGGGAGGGGAAATGGTCCAGCTAAGTGTATTACGGCCGGATCGCTGCCTTTGATTCGTCACATCAAAGTAAGATCTCGTTCGGTTCCAAATCGAATAAGATCGGCTTTGTTTCCAACTCCGGTAGGTAAATTTCTAAAAGGATAGTTTCCTCCCCAATTCTGCAAATAACAATTTTATTGCAGACTGGGAAGGGGCTGGGTTGTTATTAAATTTCGACGTTTACGGTCTGTCATATTACATTGTTATCAATCATGATGCAAACTTGTTTAACCGCTAAACAAAGTTGGCATACTGACCTTAAAAAACCTTCGAAGTGTTTTTCAAGCACGCATTAAGTAGGAAATTAGGAAAATAGAGTAAAAAGAGAATATTGAATGGGAAAAAAAACTCTTACACTTTTACTAATCGTTTCAATTACAATAGGTAAAAATAACACTTCACAACCATGGTCTGTATTACCAAGAAGTATTTCAACTGCAAAGATCCATCTTACTAATGAAACCATTTTCTTTTTTTATGGCAATCTTTACAGTAATTTAAATAAGAGCTCTTTTATAAGGTTTAGAATTTGTTAGAAATATTGTTTAAAACAAAATATGAGAAGGGCTACCGTTTTTTAAAATGTCCAAAATGAAGAGTGTGATGGCAGCACTCGGTAACAATTTTCTGTCCTTTTCACTGCCCTAATTTTTTACTGTCAGGTTTTACCAATTCATAAAAAACGAAATTCAAATAGTCAATTCAAATAGTAAAAGAAAACTTGCATTATAAAATAAAGTACCTACGTAAACTTGTAACCTACATTCGATTGGATTCAAATAAGTCCTAAGTCGATCGAAGCCTGCAATTCCGGCCATAAAACAAAATATAGTTAAACCGGGCAGCGTTAACTCAACCAATATACCTATTTCTCGAAGCTGCCTGTCTTACGTAAGCGCGCGTGACCGGGAGATTTTGGCAGCATCCACTGCCGAGATGCATTTTGTGAAAAATGTACTTACTTATATCGCATTTGCAGTAATAAAATGGGTTAACCACCTCGTAAAGGTTCTGAGGATAGGACACAGTTTGAATGTAAACGAATGTAGAGAATATCTACAAAATATAATGTTTTACATTATTAAATAATTACGAATTTGTGGCACTTGCAGTGGAGACCATGGGATCTTGGTCAGCTGATATGAAAAGCTTTATTAAGGCCCTATCATCCCGGCTCATAGACTCCTCAGGAGATCCTAGACTATAGGAGATGCTTGCCTCTCCCAAAGGATTGGGCTAGCTATCCAGAGAGGTAATGCAGCCAGTGTCATAGGGACCATGCCGCGAGTGGACCTGCTACAGGGGGTGTTCTTTTTATAGTAGCGATTATTATTTATTATCTTTAATATTTGAGTAACTTAGTTTTATTTTAATTTAAATAAGTTTAGTTTTAATTTTTAATTGTATTATTGTTGAATTCTGTAAAAAATATCTATATTCGTTTTAAGTAAGCAATAAGCTGGATGCCGCTACTAGACGGTTTTGACCATTTTATAGTATTGTTTTAATTCGGCGGCCATTACTGTCAAAGAGAGAGAGAGAGAAAGAGAGAAAGAGTAGGTAAATAAGAGCTATCGTAGCATTGACAATACGAAAACATGTCAAAAGCGATATGGTTTTTCTGAGTAGGATAGAGCCCCAGGGTAGGAACTTTATCTTGAAATCAAAAGAATACAACTTATTTGTTTTCAATGTGACTAAAAGTAAAGAGATTAAGTCAAAAGTCAAAATCCATCAGTTCCTGCTTAAAACAAGTGTGTGTGTTAATAAAGTTTGAAATGTACTAACGCATCGTTTTCCGAATTAAATTACGGCGTAAATGGCTTTAGAATAAACCAAAATTCGGACAAGTGACGCATCAGAACAAATAACGATTAGGGATTCCATTGGAGAACCGCTTAACTATTACATAACTAGGAATCTTCGAAATCGACTGACTCTTCCATTTCACATACAACTCACCAAATTAATCTATCCCCCTCAGTGCAACCCGTTGGTATCGAAATTGTTTTCGCAATCGGCCGATCTGGCCAGCCTCCCGGCTAGTGTTGCCAGACGTCCCGATTTCTGCGAGACGTCCCGAATTTCAGGGGTCTATGGACACGTCCCGACTTACCTTTGACAGGGACGCCAATTGTCCCGATTTTCAAAACATCGCCAGAGTGTTCATAGATACAAATTTACAAAAACAGAGTAGGCCAAAAACTGGTGACAATTGGGCGATTTTATGTACAGTCAGGAACATTTCCGAACGACCACTCTTTAGATTTTTTTCTTCTTGCACGCATTATCTTTTACAGCTAGTTAAAGTCCGCCTCATTTTTTTCTTATGGCCAATTAGGATGCACTTAAAATGCATATTTGGTGTAAAGGTTAGAAAGCGGAAGGGATTAGTTGTTTCGCACACTGCGTCTTGACTGCTCGATTCCGCTACCGCAGCCGCTTACAATCCTGTCCCAATTTTAAAACCCAAATCCCGATTTTTTTCTAGCGCAGTCCCGATTTACTTAGCCTAGACCTGGCAACACTACTCCTGGCCGCTACGTGTCGGGCCTGCAAACAGGCCAGGACCTCTGCCAACTTGTCGTTACTGCCTGTGTTTAGATTTCTTCAATTTAATTCTCTCCCTTGCCCGGAAAGTGCTCGGTCGAGTGGAGAATGCAAAGGGTTGGTTAGCTGTTTGTGACTCCGCGTATAATGCAAGGAGGTTTTATAAGTGGAGTGAAATACTTTAGTAACTAGAGCAGGCATCGATTAAAAATTGAGGTTTTAAAAATAAAATTAACCAAGAGTTTCACGGAAAGGGATTGACTTTGCTGTCAGCTATAGGTGATAGTGACTTCTTTTTTCAGGTGGTTCGCCAGCCCATTTAAAAAAAGGCCGATCTTAGTATGTAAATGTTGCGCCAAAATATTGATTACTTAAAATATTGTCTGAAGAGCTTATAAATTACCTGAAAAAAAAACTTCATGACATGAATCCTGAAAAAGTTGTTACTTAGGTATTTAAGGGTATCTTTTAGTGGGCGGTAAGACCTTCTGCTGGGGCCGTCCGGCTACCACCGTCTTATCCTTCCTACCAACAAGCAGTAGTGTTCGCATTGTTGTGTTCCAGTGTGGGTTTAAGACCAGTGTAATTACTAGCGTAGAGGCATTCCATCTGGCAATGCACTTAAGATTGCAGTCTTCAATCTATCAATTCAATTAAATTTTATGGGTTGTGTATTTTTGAGAATTCAAATGTACATGGGTCACAGATCTCACTTACTATTAGGGGGCACAAAAATAAATAAATAAATAAATGTTATAAAAATATCCTCGATCCTCCTATACAGTGTGTTACCGGCATTCGGGCATTTATTAAAACTGCCGATAATATGTCGCTTTAGCAATTGTTTCCAAGTATTATCAATTGAAAAATATTTAAAATATCTTCACAATTAATTTTCTTAGATACTGTCCATTTTTAATGTAGTGCATGTGCTGCGTGTTCATCGTTATCGGTATCGTTGTTGCTTAGTACAAGGCATGTCGTGGTACGGGGGCAAATCATAATAATCAAAGTATCCATCGACTGTCATTTACACTCGTCAAATTGATGTGCTTTACATTGGTGGCAATTGAAATTTTGTTACAAAGTTAACAAAGCCTGAAAATTTGTTTATTAATGAAATTAATGTCATGGTTACGTTACAGATATACGTTATTTTAACCTCCTTTAAAAAAGGCCAGGGTGCTGGTAACACACTGTATAAAATCAAAATCTAAAATACCTTAACCTATTTTCAAACATCACTAACGGCACAGACTGAAGTATTTTCAAATATTATCGATAGACTAAAATAACATTCCTGTTATAACTAACCTAACGCTACCCCGTACCCATCAAGCTATCTAAACATCTAAGTTTATAGGCAATCGCGAAATAATCTAGCCTAAATTGCCTAGAGGCGAACCGATTATACCTGTCGTCTGTACCGAAGACAAGAATCGATATTTATAGTTAATACGGTTTATCAAAAGAACAAAAACCTAACTGCAATTTTTAAGGTGAATGAAGGACAGAGCAGTAACGGTTATAACAGTGTCACTTTTTGACACTATTAACTTAACAACTTTGGAATTTATCAAAGTAAAGTACCTTACAAGCAAATAGTTACATGTACTAAGGGAATAAATGCTTGTTGTATTGTTAGGCGATGGGCTTGCAACCTGTCACTAATATACACATGGTAAACATCTTAGCCTGTTTGTGCAAAATGTGGTTACAGAATTAACAGCAAGTTTTTAGAGTTGTTGGTAATTCTGTAGCTCTGCCTACCCCACTCTGGGATTGAAGGCGTGACGGTACGTATGTATGTATACGATAACCCACATAAAAACATATAAAAGATGTAGTAAAAGTGGGTAAGGCAATATTTAGAACTACTCCGTTTTAAAAATCAATTGCATTAGCACGTGTTGAGATATATCAGTGAGTGACAGACCGATATACGATATCCGTATCTCAATGTGGGTCTAAGATCGAAAATCCTGTCATTTATTTTGTTAAATTACGATAGTACCAACATATTAGAGATGTATTCATGGAAATCTGTTTAAAATAAAGGAAGATTCATAGTTTGACTAAGTATGTTGTCCACGACTCTAAGATACAGGATGTTCTAAAGTATGCAGAGTAGCGTAAATTATGTTTTATTGTGGGTTTACATTAGTAAACGTGCCTACCTACCACTAGCCACTGTTCGCCTACCCACTTTCCTCGTAATCGGAGCCACAATGAAGGCATCAATCAACTGGCGTGAACCGACGAAAGCATATCTGATGCGGGGTTATTTGTAGTTATAGCTTATTTCCGAGAATCGATTCACTATTTGTGGTAAAATGGAATTAAATGAATTGATTCAGTAGCTGTGTTGTGTGCATTATTATAATAATGTTACATTTTGTACAATGTTTAAGTAAATAATTATAGGTTCTGGAACTGTTGCTCTGTAAGAACTTGTTTGCTACTGTATGTAAGTCATTACAAGAGTAGGTATATTTCCACGATTTATTGATCAATATTAAAAGTCATCAATCAGTTCATGTCATGGAACAAAAATAGCTAGTTAAGTAAAATCGAAAATTTTAATACCATAATCTTACCACAAACTCTCTCAACTTTAATTTTGTTCCTCACAAAATGCATTCTTATATTATAGCACCTAAATAATAATTCATACTGTATAAAAACAGAACCATAACAAAGCTTCGCAGCCGAAGCGGAAGACAGTAATTCAATTAAAAAACTCCGTAAAAACGCCCTCAGACTCGGTCGGAATCAAACAAAATGGTTATTGTTAGGTCTTTAGAAATCAGATACTGGGGGGTGGCTCTTACCACCCTCCCCCCTTAGGCCGCTATTTCCTCTAGACGACTATCGGACATGCTACGTCGCTCTATCGCTTTACTAAGGTCGTATGTACATTACTTTGTGCAACATATATGCTGTTTAGGGACAGGGTGAAGGTATTGTGCGCTTGGCCGTTGGCTGGATGCGCATTGTAAATAGAGCAAATTGAAGATGTATGCTTCGGTATTCAATGTTTAGTTGCATGGTTGGACGGTAGATGGCAGTTATATTGGTCAATACAATGGGTCACCTCTTAAACCGATACAATGTATAATCGAACATTACTTCAATTTTTTCGATTAATTGAACATTATTTAGATTAATCGAACTGTACTCATCTAGATCTCGTAACGGAACACACGTACCTCGGACTATCTATAGACCATACGTTTAATTGGGGTCCACAAATCGGCCGTATGTGTAATAAACTAAGATCAATCTTGTCAAAACTGTGTATACTTAAGCACAAAGTTCCTTACAAAACATTAAGACTATTGTATATGTCACTGGCTGATTCTGTGATAAGTTATGGATTGTCTAGTTATGGAAGAACTTTCAAAACATATTTAACAGATTTTTGTAACTTACAATTAAGATTACTTAAAACAATTGTTCCTCTTAAGACTAAATACAAATATAGGAACGACTATGATAACCTATTTAACCACTGCAGGGTGATGTCTATATTCGATAAAGCTGACCGAGCAATCGTAACAGAGTATAGTAATAAGTTAACTCATTTAATCAAAAAGCAAAGACCGGAAAACCTACGGGAACTATCATACATTACAACATATCAAATACCCAGAAGTAACAACGAATACGGTAAAAGAGTGTGGACGCGTGCATTGCCCGGCATCTTAAATAGGTTTCCATATCAACTAATAAGTGAACTCGAAAATGCAACATGTAAACGGGTAAAGATTAAACTGAAACGATATTTACTTAATAAAAAAAGAAAAATATAATGTTAATAAACTATTCTCAACAAAACGTAGAACTCATGTATACTCTTAACGGATAAAAACTTTGATTAATTTAAGATTACAAGTTAAGATAAATTAATAATGTATTTGTTTTTTGTGTAAGAAATAAACAGTTTTTTTTTTTAACTTAATTCACTGCACTAATTTTGATTAAATTAGTGAAGGTTGGAACCCCGGAAAAGATTATACAATTCTTTGTTTTTCTGATACTTCATTAGTTTCTGATGGAATAATAATCGAGCTCTTCGCCCAAGAGCGAGAAAGGTTTAAAAGTGGAGGAAAATTGAGAGAGATTATATTTACTGGACGAAATTTAATTAATCAAACTAAAAAATAACTTGATTAATTATCTGAAAATGTTTTTATATTTAAACATGCTAGACTAGCAGTAATATAATCCCTGGATCCACTTTTAATAAGGGAGGCGGAGCGAGATCTATTAATTATTTAGTGTTACGGGCTGCCAACGATCTAGCCTGTTGTGTTGGAGCCAATGTTGGACACAATGGAACCAACATGGGTAGCTGGGGCAAACGGGGAAAGTTGGAATTGCCGGGGATATTAATAATATCTCTCCGTTGCGGTAGTTTGAATTGAACTGAAAAAATATGTTTAAAGAACCATACGCGTGCATTTCATAAACACGTAGATAATGACAACGATCTCAAGTTAGATATTTAAAAAAAAAACACTTCTTGAATATGAAATTCTTTTGTCTGCAATGCCTTATGTACTCTTTTCTATAACAAATTTCATCTTAATCACACTATAAATATTATAAATACGAAAGTTTGTAAGTTAATATGTTTGTTACTTCACGCTATAATGGTCTCATGGATTTGTATGAAATTTAAAATGGAGATAACTTATACCCTAAATTGACACATAGGCTACCATTTATCCCGAAAACAGCTGTTCGAGTGGGTTGGTCAACGCGGGCGAAGTCGTGGGCGGCACCTATGTCTTATAATGGTCGCAAATTGCCGCGTAATTTCAGAATCCCATCCACTACTCAAAACACTATAGTATCACATTGATATAACTGTAATTTATCAAAATTAATTGAGCTATTAGCGATGTAACATAAGGGCGAGAATCGCGTGTGAACATGACGGATGGCTCCAATGATTCGCGGACGTTATCCAATAAACGCTCAGGGGATAAACGAACTAATGTGCTAACTAAGATATATGGTCTTGTTGACAGGCTTGGTTTTTTATTCAATTGGTTTAGATTTCTAAAGAGCTTTATGAGTCTCATTCTCTCATTCTCACCATTTCACTTATTTAATATGTACTAAAATTGCAAGCTCCGATTTTTTAAAGAGATATTCAGTCATTGGATTTAAGTAACCTTAAGCCGATCGATTTCATACTATATTAAATGTTTTTATTTTAACAACGCTTATACCAACGTAACACCCTATATATTTATATGCTCGGATTTTTTTATTTTCATTTCCCTCTGTTTATTGCTATTTTTTATAAATAATAGCCCTTGCAGAAATTATGTTACAAGTAACCTTCTGTATTTATAAGACCTCATAACGTAGCATAACGCAATAAAATAAATACCCAGAGGCGTCTGTTTGTCAGTATGTTCGCGATGATTTCCAAAACTACTGAATGGATTAACCAGTTTGCACCATCAATTACATATTTTTTCACGGTTTTTTATGAATACCTAATAAAGAATCCTGACCTACCATAGAACTGTGTCACAGTGACGTTATGATTCAAGTGGTAAGAAGTGTCAAACAAATTGTTTTATAATGTCATTGTGACACCTTTCTATGGTGGGTCAGATTTCGATTGGCTGACAGTACTGGTATTACAGAAAACTCTCATAACCCGAAGTGAAGCGAGGGCGGGTTGCTAATATGACTATAATCCAAAACTATCACACACAAAACACGCCATTCTCTCCTCTTTGAAACGTCCTCATGCCATTTGCATACCAACATCGGCAAAGTTACCACAAACATTGGTCCAATTGCCCCGGTATCGGATTGTAATCACAAAACCTAATAAGGACATATCCTGGGGGCAAACATGCTCAGCTTCCTAGAATTTCTGGACTAAATAACAACTTTAAATAGATAACCTACCGCATCGAGCGTTTCGAAATGTCATGTGTATTTTATAGTTAAATGCCGCTCTAGTTGGGAATGTTAGTTTTGTACAATACAAAGTGTTCTGTATTAGGATTATGTTTGAAGATATCCATAAGTACAAGGACATTGAACTTTTGAAATACCTAAACCCCGACCAAAGCTGATCTGAGGTAATGTTTTTCTAAATAAGAACTTTTCTGCAAAATAACAACATCCTATATGTCTTACCAACTTTATAATATGCATCTCTGAGTATTTGAGTGATATGAGTTTATACTGTTTTTTTTCGGTAAGGCAAATGTATATCATTATTTATAGATACTAAATCAATGTCTAGACTCCTCCTCGTGTGATTGCCGAGTTAGAATAGTGCCACTCTATGTCTTCCCGTGGATGTCGTAAGAGGCAACTAAGGGAATAAAGGCTTGTAACTAGTACTGTTAGGCGATGGGCTTGCAACTTGTCACTAATACGCTGGTAAACATCTTAGCCTGATTGTGCAAATTGTGGTTATAGAAATTATCAACAAGTTTTTAAAGATGTTTGTAATTCTGTAGCTCTGCCTACCCCACTCTGGGAATGAAGGCGTGAGATCATGTATGTCATGTAACATCTAGACTTGGTAACTAAATGGCGATTATCTGTGGTGGTTGGAAAATATACTACAAATCTGTAATTGTACCCAGTATTTTCGACTTTATTTAAATCGTATTGTTTACTTTGTCAAGAGATAGAAAAGAAGAAAAAGATGGAACATAATCTTGTTTTTTTAATTTAAATTATGTCTAAGTAAATAAAATAAAATAATAAATAAATAAATATCAAGGGACGATCTCACACAAATTGACCTAGTCCCAAACTAAGCTCTAGGCTTGTACTATGGGTAGTAGACAACGATATAAATACTTATATAGAGAAATATATACTTAAATACATAGAAAACATCCAAGACTCAGGAACAAATACTCGGGCTCATCACACAAATATCTGCCCTTACCGGGATTTGAACCCAGGACCGCTAGCTTCGTAGGCAGGGTCACTACCAACTAGGCCAGCGCGTCGTCAACAAGTAAGTACGTTAGTTAAAACATTTGTGCCGTAATCCCAAAGAAGGGTGCTAATTGCATAGTATTTAAAAGCATTTTTAATGTGGTTAACAATAGAGTATACAATGCTTTGACTTAGCTTTAGCCGCCTTCTTTGCAATTACGGCACAATTAATATTTTATCCTCAACCTGTATATAATAAACGGAGTTAACAAACCGATCAGTTGCCGTCGTTCCCAATTATACCGCGATGTAGTCGGGGACTCTGGGACGACGCGGCATCTCCTCGAATGCAATGCAAATTGAACTTTATTTCATTAGCGACATAATTGGAATTATAGTGATTTAGTTCAGGATTCTTGGTTGTGGTGGCTTATTGTATATTTTCGGTATTAAATATCATTTAGGTTTAAGAAAAGGTTGACGAACTGTTTTAAAGTATAATAAACTAGCTTCTGCTGTGTCTGTCCGTGGAAAAGTCGTTATTCACTAATCCGTTGAGAGCTTTTTCTATTTTCTGGAAGAAAAAGTATAAACTTTATATAAATTTATATCTCGGGGTTTATAAACTATCTCTGTACCTTTCAAATCAGTTGATGCTTTAGATTCTAAATTTTAGAATATAATAGAATAGAATAGAATAACTTTATTTCAGACTACAAGGCCCATATTTACAAATACCTTACACACTCAAAAAAATGAGAGCCAACAAAGAGAGATTTTCACTTAGTTGACAAAAAATGATTACAATAGGTAATATATTAATTATATCAACCAAAGCTGATAGTTAACGACAGCAATTTCTGTAGTGATTCAACTAACATCTTAGTCGATGTATCTAACGTCTTAGTTGGTGTATCTATCGTCTTGTTAGGCTCGTATGGGATCAAGACGCTTATGCACAACAATCACAATCTTGTTACAAGCGACCAATTATTTCTTTCAGTGCGGAGTAACATACATAACGATATGTAACATACAATTAACACAACTACTATTAATACACTTTCGCGGTGTCTGCTAGACGGCGGCCACGAAACCGCCGAAATATGACACCCCTCGGCCAGAATTCCTCCTTTAAAAAGGTCGACAGATCTTTGGTCGGTACTCTCACCACAAAAGACTTAAAATTAACCTTGTGGCGGGGTTCTAACCACTCGACCCTAAGAGTAACTCCGGTCTTAACTCGTACATACTCTACGAGATCCTTCGCCTCCGTAGAGTAATGTAATCGGGACACGTACAACTGCGTCGTGGGCGTACCAGGACACAGCAAGTGGTTCGGTCCGGTTGGTACGGTGCTTTGAAACTCCAAAACGGAACAAACAGACAAACATACATTTTACAATTCAATCCAATCCCATAAGCAACCGATATGAGAATATGAAATTACTAGCATACTGGCATTACATCTCAGTCCTCACCTCAAGTTTGGCAACGCATTTGCGATCTTAAACTACACTGAAAAAAATAATTGGTCGCTTGTAACAAGATTGTGATTGTTTTGCATAAGCGTCTTGATCCCATACGAGCCTAACAAGATGATAGATACACCAACTACGACGTTAGATACATCAACTAAGATGTTAGTTGAATCACTAAAGAAATTGCTGTTTGTTACTATCAGTTTTAACTATAACAACTAATATCTTAACTATTGTATTCATTTTATGTCAACTAAATGAAAATCTCTCTTTGTTGGCTCTCATTTTTTTGAGTGTAATCTCAACTCTAATGCTCGTCTCGAGATGCGTCAAAAATGACAGTATTCTATAGTTTGACGTTTTCTTTGACGTATCTTGTGACGGGCAACTCACCCAAGATGAGTTTATTAATACGGCCCTTAGGATTGCAGTCTTATGATTTTTGTCTTGAGAATGCAATTGTCATCACGTGCGATATCTATGGGCCTGCTTCTCTAATACGTCCATGATAATTTTCTAACTCGACATTGACGAAATACAGTTAAATGAGTGAAATCCATTAATTAGGAAAACACACTAAAATAGGTTTATTGTCTGTTTATAAATAGGGGTTTCATGTATTTCAAGATGTCATCAAAACAAACACTAACCTCAATCGTTACTTTCTTGAGGTGACGTTTCCTTTATCCCAGCCTCCAATTACTGAGCGAGCTGATACGTTTGACACCCGACACCGCTCCAACTAGTAGGCGACGAGAGGTCAAATTCTAAATTTCGTGTTTCATTTACAATTGTAGCTCGTTTAGGGGTTATTTGGTGTAGGCTTTAAAGCATGTACGACAACAAGAATAAAATGGAATATAGCTTCAATAAAAGCTGATTCATGTAACAAACACTTGAGAAAAATAATTTTTTGAATAGCTATAAAAATAACCAAGATAGCAAAACAAAATTTAACATGGAGTTTATATGCCCGGCTATTTACATGACGTCACAGTGCATATCGAATCCCAATCTCACTTTAAAAAGAGCGTCCAAAATTAATGCACGTCTATCAGTAAAGAGCTCGAGTTACACGTCTCAAGCTAGAATATTGTCAATAATATTGATAGCGTAATGCCTCGATCAATCAGCTTGTCATATTTCAATATCCAGCCACGTACTTAGTCAAGGATAAAAATATCTATACTCTATCGTTAAGAGGAAATAAAGAATAGTCTTCTAATTCATAAACGGACAATAAACCTATTTTAGTTCAAGTCTTCTTTGTCCCTTTCTGTCACGATCACCGGTAAGTACAGAGCATATTTCAAGCTCACTTTAGGTAACTATTTGGTATAAATAAATTTTAGAAAACTTAGCGCGTTTTCTTTCTTTTATCCCCAACTATACACACGTACCTAAAGCTATAATGCACACAAAAGTGCAGCATAATAAACTATTGTTATATTTGTCGTAAGCACTAGTATGAGCCCATGTTCACCATTAAAATAAGGCACGTAAGATATAAACGGTGTAAAAACGTTTGTTATCACCAGACGTGACGCGTCACGACTATATGCTACAAAATAACAAAATATTTCATATTAGTACAATTGTAAAACTTACTTTTATCCCAACACTAACGACCCAACCTCGCTTCGCTTCGGTTTCCTGTAACACCCCTGCATAATCCAAAACCTTTTCTTGAGTCTATCTTTGAATGAAAAGCGCATTAACATCCATAGTTTCAAAGATCTAAGCCTAAGGTCTGTTCATCCTTACTTGTCTTATACAGTAAACAACTTTCTAACCTCAAAATGAACCTTTTTTGGCTAAAACAGCTCTTTTATCGTAAATAAAGTAAACCGAGTTAACATTTTGGACATCACTTGGCCAATCTATTGTCTGTGATTGCTTTATTTTGTTTAAAATAGCTGTTTTAGCCAAAAAAGGTCCATTTTGAAGTTAGAGAGTTGTTTACTGTATAAGACAAGTAAGGATGAACAGACCTTACATACAGAGGGACAAACGGCGGGACGCAACTTTATTTTATACTACGAGTATGTAAAGATTGGTGGACGCTTATTTAGAAAATAAAATCAAAATACATAGTGGTTCATTTTCTTTCATTTTCTGAAACCGTAAACTTTTCAGGATTTTTTAAAATTGCCATGTTATAGAACCCATTAGGTTAGGTTAGGTTTGTTTCATAACAATTCTGTAAACATTACGGTCTCAGAAAAAAATACATTATAGATTATGAACCATTATGTATTTTTATTTTATAGGAAGTAAGGTAGACCCGTAAAGATTATGTATTATTATGTATATGCTTGCTGGCGGCCGGTCGAACGGACGAGCGAATAAAAGCGGCGAGTTTAAGTAGTCCCGTCCGACCGAACAAAACACATTTTAGCGCGTGCATTGTCAATTAGGGAGCCTTATACGTTGGTGAAGTCATGCTGCCAAATTGAATACACGCGCTAAAATGTGTTTTGTTCGCTCTGTCGGGACTACTTAAACTCGCCGCTTGGACCTTCACTCGAGCGAACGATCACCTTTGCTTGTTGAGAGAATCACCACCCTGAGACCCCATTAAAGGATACGTTTAAAATGAAACATATCGTTTTGTTTTCAACTCGGTCGCCATTACTGTCAAGAAAATAAGAGCTATAATAACGTTGACAATACGATAACATGTCAAAAGCAATATGGTTTTCCCGAGTGGAATAGAAACCGTGCTCTCTCAAATATTGAACAAGTCCAACTCTACTCATTACTAAAACTCCGGGCTCATAAAATTCTTAATATTTCCAGTAAGTACTCCCCCACTTAGTCCGCGTCGTAAAAATATTAAGTGTAAGTACACTTTACACCCGAACTTCCCTTCAGTGACGTCACAGCCCCCAGCCTAATCCCCCCTTCCCGCCGCCATTTTAAGGCCTCGGTTAATATTGCACTTTTCTGCAGTTTATGCCTAACTCTACTTAAGCCGGCATTAAGTAAGTTCGTGTGAATGTCTTGAAATCTTTGAGAAAAGTTGTGGAGTAAAATGTGTGACTTCTCTCTTATTTACGTTATTAAAATTCACATAATTCCTTCTTAATTCAGTCCGAGTTTATTTGAAACGTAAAAAAATTATATTACATTTTGAATAGTAATTTACACGTTTGCGTAAATTTTAGTTAGTTTCACATTTAAGCCGCATTTAACGGTTAAAATTCAACGTAATTTTATTACAAAATTATACGAACAGTTTGTTAAAAGAAGCTTACTATTTATTCTAATTAATAGGACATTGTTTTAGAGTGAAAATTATCGTATTTATATTAACATCACTAACGACTTACGCACTAATTAGTGATCTTTACAATTCCTAGTATAAAACAAAGTCGCTTCTCGCTCTCTATTAGGCAATGCAAATTAACCGGTTATTAACCGTTTTTGTATGAAAATAACCGGTTAAAATCGGTTAAAACCGGTTATTTGCATTCCCTACTCTCTATCCATCTTGTACGTACGCTTCTATCTTGTAAACTTCGCAACGGATTTTAATGCTATTTTCACTATTAGTTAGATAATTTTCCATGGAAGGTTTTTGCGTATAATAAATTCTGCTTTCTATACGGGTGTACAGAAAACTCACATAAAACGAGACGAAGGAGGGGCTGGTCGCTAATCACTACATAGTAAAACAAAATCTCTTCCCGCTGTCTGTCCCTATGTATGCTTAGATCTTTAAAACTACGCAACGGATTTTGATGCGGTTTTTTTTAATAGATAGAGTGATTCAAGAGGAAGGTTTTTATGTATAATAACTTTTGGATTATGTACGGGTATTACAGAAAACTGGCATAAACCGAAGCGAAGCGAGGGCGAATCACTAGTTATTATTAAACAGTAGTATAACCTCGTAACCAGCATACTCAGATATACGCCCTGTCTGAACAAGCCCTTATGCACAATACTCAACCATGAATGATAGTAAAGTTATGAGACTGGGTGACAGCGGGGTACGCTGGCGGGGAGGGGTATTCTGACAGCAAAACTAATTAAGCCTATGTTTTACCGATATTTTGTTATTGCAGCATGGCGGCTGTGATACTAATCAATGCATTAATGCAACAGTCATTTTGCAGTTCCATTTGATTAGACCTGATTGTTTATTACACTTACAATGATAATTAACTTTGTTAATTGATTAAATAATCAGAATAATTTGATACTAATTGAACGATAATGTTTCTTTTAATGAATTTGTAAATCTGGATACATTTTCTGTTTTAACCTTAACTTTGCTTCTTTCTGATTTCTGACTTCTTAAATGATTGGTGTAATATGAAATGTCAAGAACGTGTAAGTGTCTATAAAAACTATATAAAATAAATAAACATAACGGGACAATCTCACACAAATTGACATAATCCCAAACTAGGCAAAGTAATTAGTGTTGGACAGGCAGGCGCCATATTTTCATCAATAACATAGTTCACTAATCCATATCATTACATTCATATAGCCTATTATTAATGTTCCCATCCATCCATCCAGTCCTACAATAACCAATGGTTGTCCGTTGTCCGTGGGGGCATACTTCTACATATAGCGGAAACTTAGGGACAATCGCCGGTTGGTGTCCCATCACTTTACAAAATTAAACTTATCTAAAGGGCCTCTGCGTATTGGCTTTGGCTCCATGTATGCCTTCCAAAGGTCAGGGACTCCCACAGCCCCGTAATTGGTAAAGACATACTTCTATACTCAGAAATAATCACTTAACTAAAATACAAGTATCCTAGTAGCTTCGACTCCACGTACGCCTTCCAAAGCTCCAGAGCTCCCATAGTCCCGTGATTGGTAAAACTTACTTATATAGAGAAACATATAGAAAATATTCAAACACCAAACTCGCGCTCATCACAAAAATATTTGTCCATACCGAAAAGCAATCCAGGAACCGCTGTCTCCGTATTCCGGGTCACCAGTTTACCACCAAGGCGAACTGCGTTTTTTTTTATCGTGGACCTCTATTCAAGGCGGTAAAAACCATATAGTCTTTGACCTGTAATGATATTGTTTTTAAGTCGGCCGCTATTACTGTCAAGTAAATAAGAGCTATCAAAACGTTGACAATACGATAACGAGAGCCCTGTCAAGATGCATTGCTCTAACTAGCGTTTCTATTCGATTCGTTTTTAAACCAATCGCGTCAATGGTAGATGACGTGATACGAAAAGTCACGTGATCTACCAGTGACGCGATTGGTTCAAAAACGAAACGAATAGAACCGCTATGCGCAATGCATCTTGGCAGGGCTCTCAGATAAGTCAATATGGTTTTTAACCGGTATAAAATTAAAATCAAGGGTAGAATCGGGCACGCACCGGGTTATTTCCGTCCTCGCTCGCAGGTGAATCGCTGATGAGTTTCTTTTGCTATTTTTGGCCTTTGAGCGTTCGTTTAGCGCGCGGGAGTTTTTGGCACTTTTCCCCCTTTGCGCTCTCTTTGGGTTACTTTTCACGAGTTCGACGCGTGCCTGAACTAGCAGAAATGTACTGGTTTTTAGCAGCGAAAGTTAAAGTGTGAAACTCCGCATTTGCTTTGCCTCAGCATTGAGACTACGGAAAAGTAAACAAGGAGACGTAGTGTTTTTTTTATTACAAACTTTTTACGAACTTGCAAAGTATTCATGTATCTTGCAAGGAAGATTTGAACCACTTTCCGGATTCCGATTGAGCTGAAAGGAGAATGGGCAAAAATGTATGAACGCTGGCCTAGAAACCAATAACAATAAGCACTATCATCGGATATCCTTTTTAATTCTACAACGATTTTGTGTAGCGGGACACCTCAAATAACTGGGAGTTTTTTTTTAAATCTGGAACTTCGGGCGCCTACTTAGACTTTAGCATAATTACTATGAAATACCGCCATCTTTGCATTGCGGTAACTTATTTCACACAAAGATTTCTAACTACCTGCCATAGTAATAGTTTTACAACTTAGAATTACCTATCCGGTGACATATCGCTTGTCCTTATTGGTCATATAGGCCAATTTGCCAACACTCCTTTGGTGTACCTACGTAACATCGATGAAGATATCATAGTATGGCACCAACGAGGTAATCTGACGGTGGCGACAGGATCTCCGGACGGAATATTTAACGTAGAGCCACCGTCTTGGGGCTCATTCGATTAGTCTTGATATTACTAAAAAAAAAAAAAAAAACAATACGAGGAAGTATACAATTTAATCTGTCGCTTTTAGGGATTGCTTCATCGATAAAAGTAGATATTAATAATGCAGTAATTGAAAATACCCAGGTAAATACAAACGCAATGGAATATCTATTTCTAAATGGTATTAAATGAAGTCGCTAAGCGCATCTGTCCGTTTGTTTTTTCACTTACTTCTTCTAAACAAACATCACTATGAGAATTTCGTTTAGAAATTTACTTACTTCTAAACTACAAAACGCATTGACTCACTAAGAGATTTTTTCCGGAACGATGTAAACATGACGGACGTGTGACGTTCCGTTTTACGTATGCGCTCATATAATTAATTCGAAAAGAATAAATAACTTCATTTAAATCAACAATTTTTTTAAGGGTTCCGTAACCAAACGGTCACAATACAGGACCCTTTGAAATGCTCCGATGTACGTCTGTCCATCAAAAAACGTTATCTTTTGAACCGTCATATGGACACTTTAATTAATTTGTTGTTTTAATGACCATAGTAATACAACTACATATTAATTCAAGAATCGTGTTTTTTTCGCGTTTTTTTCTCGATGTTAATATTGCACAGGGGCACGGGACCTTTCGTGCGCTAGTCCAACTCGCACCAGGCCTTTTATTACCATAACTACGCCATAAATAGTGCATCATTCTAATTATAACGCTTATTTAATTATTAGACAAAGCATTGCTTCGACACATCCAAGCCCGCAGAGATAAAGGGTGTTGTACACGTAACGAGCTGATAAGGACCCTTGTTGCGCGCGTTTTATCAGCATGGACGGGTAAGGTTGTGCCCAACCCTTAGGCTTACTCATATTATGAATTCGAAAGTGTTTGCTCTATTAAATTTGAAACCGATTGATGTCAAATTTGGGAGGTGCTGAGATAGTTTGTAACACGGGAAGGCAGGTGTGAGGTAGGTTTTATTCCGGAAAATCAAACTATTAAGGAAGGAATAGAGATGAACTTCTGCGCGGACAAAGTAGCGGGTAAACGTAAGTGTGTGAAATACACCTTATTTTCTTAACACATAGTGAATTTAATATAGATTAATTACAAAATTGAACAATGTAACATGAGTGTATAAACACGTCGTTAATTTCCGAATTCATACCAACTTTTTTTAAAACATATTAGAAATATTAACTACACGTTAACTTAAAAGAGGGAAATCATTAACGCGATAGATAAAAGAAAAGGAACAATAGACACGATAGCTTTATAATTAACATAATGGAAGGGCAGATGGAAGAAAGACGAGGCCCGGGAAGACCGAAAACCAATTATGTCAGAGAGATTCAAGAAAGAGTAGAAGCAAGCGGATACCAAGAGATGAAGAACCTTGCACAAAACAGAAATAAGTGGAGAGAATAACACCGACAAGAGCTACGCTCTTAAATTTAATGATGATGTTAACTTAACTACATTCAAGTACCTTGTCACTTTAACGCCTTTGATAGATTAGTCCAGCAGTTCAAACATGACGTCAAAGCGACAAAGCACTATAATTTGCAGCTACTTATAAAGCCGCCTACACATCGCTCACACCACCTTGCCTTCAAATTCAAACATCCGCTGCTCCTCCTAACGGGCACAGACTACCGCGTTGTAGCGAATCGCGAAATTAGTAAAGTTTACGCGATCATTATTGACGACCGACAAAGCGCCCGCACGGCCTTTGCGCTTTGACAACGCGTAATTGCACGAGCGGCGCGAGCGCTTCCGCCCTTAAGACTAGTTGCGGTAGTTCTTAAATTGTTAGCTTTATGCTTTAGACGTTTTACGGGGCGAAGTTTCAGATTCTGATTTGGTTTTCATTGTCTTTCTGAGAGTTTCGGCGGCGTCTGTAGACGTTAGGTATGGCTAATTGTTCTTTAATTACGGTTGCTCGGAAGTGTACAGTCAAGGAAATGTATTCGCGTACCTTTTTGACTCTTATTTTCATTGTGACAAGAGTGAAAAAGGTACGCGAATACATTTCCTTCACCGTACATTGTGATAAGATTTGGTAGCTTAAGGATACGTCAAAGTAGGTAAATGTCAAGACATAGAAAACTATCATATCTGACGTGACTTTTAGTGATGGTAGCTCGTGCAGGGTCCTTCTGGATCGCTACCACCCACCGTCAAGCAGTAGTGTTCGCATTAGTAGTATATTATTGGGCGTTTCAAAACACATTTCATGTGTTTCGTGTTTTGAAACTCCCAATCGGTTTTGAGGTGTTCTGAAACTCCCAATCGGTTTTGAGGTGTTCTGAAACTCTCAATCGGTTTTGAGGTGTTTTGAAATGCTCAATCGGTTAAGAAGTTCATACAGTTTTAAAAAACCTGAACATATTCACATATAACTACTCAGTATCTTGAAGGTCTACTCTCATTGGGTACAGACATTTCATGCTTACAACACGTAGGTAGTAATATTGTTTTTATATTTGGAAATATGAAGTTTGTGAAACAACTTCAAAACTTGCAATTAGAAGTCGTTTGTCCAGTTCGCCACGATCGCAATTCACGTCATGGAGAGCTTTTACCGAACACAATTCGAAGTATCATTTGTGGTCCTTCTAACTGTGGTAAAACTAATTTAATGGTCGGTCTTCTGCTGCATGAACGGGGGCTACGATTTCAAAACCTTTATCTTTATTCTAAAACTCTCTTCCAACCTATGTATCAGTATTTAGAAAAAATACTAATGTTGGTTCCATCAGTCGAATTTAAAAAATATAGTGAGAATGATGAAGTACTAAGTCCACATGAAGCTAACATTAACTCAATTATTATATTTGATGATGTTGCATGTGAAAATCAAAACAACATAAGGGATTACTTTGCAATGGGACGTCATAAAAATATTGATAGCTTCTACCTTAATCAAACTTATAGTAAAATACCTAAACAATTAATAAGAGATAATGCTAACTTAATAATTCTATTTAAGCAAGATGATGTTAATTTACGTCATGTTTATGATGAGCACGTTGGAAGCGATATGTCTTGGTCACAGTTTCGAGAAATGTGTGCTGAAGTATGGAAACTGCCATATAGTTACTTGGTTATAAATAAAGATTCTACTCGTAATTCAGGATGTTATAGAATGGGTTTTGACACATTTATCATTATGGATTAACTATAATACATGATGCATTATTATGAAACATTTATTGCTTCATAGAAAACCATCAAGATCAGACATGAATCTTAAAATCAATGACGAGAAAAATTTGAAAGAAAAAGTACTTAAATCTGTCGAAGCCGTTAAAAAGAAAGTTAGTCTGATTCGTAATATGAAAACTGATAATGATATGATGTTGGAATCAGTATTGAAACCAATAACAGAACCACTTAATGAAATAGTTAAAGTTAAAAATGAGAATAATTACTTAAATACTAATGATGATGATTTAAATGACGGATTTCGATGGGGAAAGTCAGTAAAAAGATTAAAATTGAGTCCTAGTGAAGAAAAGAGGCAATCTATTCATGATTATACGGTTGTGAGGAAATCTTCTCAATCGAGTCTTGATAATGAAGATCAAGAGGATAACACATCAAACAACGATGAAAGTGATGTAAGCGATGGAGTGGAAAGTGAACAAACTAATGATCAGGATTCAATAAATGATATTTCATTTAAGACGACAGATTCTTTCGCATCTCCTCGTGTTGATCCTAAATTTCAAAAGAATTATATTACCAACTTAAATATACCTTTTGGTGTTCGAACGGAACGGGACAAGCTAATGTTGGGATCCTGTCCGGTATACACAACACATGATAAAAAATTAAAAGTAAATGCCCATACTTACTATTTAACGCCAGGTTTAAACGAATTGCTATATAAGAAAGTACCGGATTTAAATATTGTAACTGAGGATGATAAACGCAATTATAAAATCTTATTATTAGAAACTAATGCACATAGAAGAGATTTTAATCCTAATAAACCAATTAAAAGCAACAAAGGCATGAAATATTTATACGTAATAAGACCGCTTTTTAAATTAGCTAAAGAACGTTTAATAAGTGGTGAAGGATTATCGACCATGAAAAAAGTTAAAACCGATGTATCATATGTATATTGGGATAACCCAAACGAATTAGTTGAAAGATTAAAATTGCTTATAGCTTCTCGTGAAGCTGGTAATACAGGATTGGATAATGAAATCATATCTGTTATTGAAGAACTGCAAGAAGCAGGATTAGTTAACAATGTCAATATATAAAACAGTTACTTTACTATTATCGTTAGTCGAGGCAGAACTTTTGACGTGCAAATAGAACATAAAATGAATATAGACAAATTCGGTCATCATCTTCATAAACGCCTGCGTGTATCTGAAGTTTCTGAACTTAAAAATAATGCTTTGCTCCGATCAGATGATGGACATTTCGATTTACAATCATTAAGATTAAAGGGACTTGCACATCCATTGTCACCTGATGATGCAGTTAATAAGCAGTACGTCGATCAGCTCGTTCAGAACCTTTATCAGAAGAAGTATCTAGATTCTATGTTTGATGACATAAATTCTCAAATTCATCAGTTGGCAAATCAGTTGAAATTGAACTTTTATTCAAAAAGGGAAATAGACGATATTTTCAACAAATTAAACAATGGCAAAGCAGCAAGTCGTGAACGAGATACACAGATCAGCTCGAAAAAACTTTAAGCGACGAGCAGTTATATTAAAAGGAATTGATGATTTGTGGCAAGCAGATTTGATTGACTTACAAAATTTACATAAGATAAATAGAGGATATAAATACATTTTGGTTGTAATTGACGCCTTTTCAAAGTATGCGTGGTGTATTCCAACAAAATCTAAAACGAAAATAGAAGTTAAAAATTCTTTCGAACAAATTATTAAATCATCAAAACGAGTACCGATAAACTTACAGACAGACTTAGGGAAAGAGTTTTATAATAATGAATTTGGTCGTTATGTACATTTTTTAAAAATAAATCATTATTCCACGTATTCAATTAAAAAAGCATCTATTGTTGAAAGGTTAATAAAAACGCTCAAAAATAAACTATACAAATATTTTAGTTTCATTGGAAATTATAAATGGGTTGGAAAACCTTTGAATGATATAGTTAAATCCTATAATCAAACTATGCATCATACAACAAAATTTAAACCTTTTGATGTTAATTTTGATAATGAGTCCAAAGTAAAGACAAACATCGAAAACGCGCAATCCAATCTAGGTTATGAATCAAATAAATTTAATATAGGAGATCATGTACGCATAAGCAAGTATAAAAGTGCTTTTCATAAAGGTTATACACCGAATTGGTCGACAGAAATATTTACTATTAAACATGTAAATCACACTCGTCCAGTTACTTACCTTATTGAAGATCAACGAAAAAATACAATACTCGGTTCATTTTACGAACAAGAACTTCAGAAAACAAAGCATCCTGATGTTTACCTCATAGAAAAGGTGATCAAAAAGAGGGGAGAAAAATTGTATGTAAAGTGGTTAGGGCTTAATGATAGCGAAAATAGCTGGATTGATAGAAATGCCATTGTATGAGTATATTTATTAACTTTATTGTATTCAAAATTGTCATTATTATATTGGATATGAAAGGGAGAGGACTTTTAAACAGTGCTATTAATCACTTACCATTTGAGCTGCACTTACCTGGGTATAATTATTGTGGACCAGGTACAAAATTGCACAAACGGTTGCTAAGGGGTGATAAGGGAATTAATGAGTTGGACGAAGCGTGTATGCAGCACGACATTGCTTACGATAAACATTCTAATCTAGATGACCGACACCGTGCAGATTTAGAACTTTATAAAATGGCTAAACAAAGATTAAACTCGAAAAACGCTGGAAAGGGCGAAAAACTTGCATCATGGTTAGTTAGCAAACTAATGAAATCTAAAATAAAAATCGGTGCGGGGATAAAAACATTTAAACAGTTTACATCTAAAATACGTGCTGAATTAAAGAAAAACAAATCTAAAAATAAAGGCACTGCAATTAGCCAAGCTTTCGCAGCTGCAATTAAAGTATTCCGTAATAACAATACGAGTAAATTACGAGTTCCTCGCTTAATACCGATCCCAAAAACTGGAGGTATTTTACCACTGATACCTATTTTTGCTGGACTTTCCGCGTTAGGCTCGTTAGCAGGAGGAGCTGCTGGAATCGCAAAAGCTGTTGCTGATTACAAAGCTGCAAAGAAAAACTTAACCGAATCAGAACGCCATAACAAAATGATGGAATCTATTGCATTAGGAAAAGGTTTACATATAAAACCGTATAAGAACGGCAAAGGATTGTGTTTAAAAAGTTCAAAAAACTAAATAAAAGGTTACCTAGACGAGCTCTCACTAATATAGATCTTTTAAAATACTCAACAGATATTCCTCATTTTCGTGGTGTTTATATGAGAGATAATTTGCCAAAGCGACCTAACAGAGTAGAATGTGCAATCGTTAATTTAGACAGTTCTAAAAACCAGGGGACTCACTGGGTAGCCTATGTTAAAGATAATAATTATTGTGAATATTTTAATAGTTATGGTGATCTTCAACCACCGTTAGAATTAATAAGGTATTTAAAAAATCATGAAATTTCATATAACTACAACACTTATCAAAATTTTGACACTGTAAATTGCGGACATTTATGTTTGAAATATTTAAAACAATTTTGGAGCGACCGTTTAAATGTCTCTGTGCAATAAAAACCTTATCATTCACACGATGTCTTTCACTTTGTCTATAACTGGAACCTCTTCTACCCTGGTTACGAATCATTCACCAGCTCTTCAACTAGATGGTGAATATGAATGTGGGTTGCTATACATGTCAACTTTTAACTCTATACCTAATATAGACTACAGAAACAATAAATTTTATTATGGTAAAAACGAAGTAGTACAAATTCCTGAAGGGTCATACGAACTTCAAGACCTTGACGATTACTTCAAAAGACATCTGCAAGGATGCACATTTTCACTGACGTGTAATAATAATACCTTAAAGACTTCGATAGTATGTTCTAAAAATGTATACTTTAATAAAGAAAATTCGATTGGCAAGTTACTAGGTTTCGGTGAAGAAACTGTACAAGCTAATATATTAACAGAGTCCCCCTTTCCTGTCTCCATTCTGTCTACAACTATAGTGCGAGTTGAATGTGACATAGTGAGCGGATCATTTGTAAACGGAAGACCAAGCCACATTATTCATGAGTTTGTTCCGAATGTGCCTCCAGGATATAGGATTATAGAAACACCGAAAAACGTTATCTATTTCCCGGTTACCCAAAAAAGCTTAAGCTCACTTAAAATAAGAATATTAGACGCAAATAATAATTTACTTAATTTACGAGGTGAAGAGATTCAAATATATTTACATCTTCGGAAAAATGATAGATTTCAATAAAAGCAAAGTCTCGCACGATAAACGTAATAGTAATCACTGTGCTATCAAGAAAAGAAGACCTATAGAGCAATTTACAAAGCTAACGAAAGATAATAAACAATTTTTAAAAAACATAGGCTTGTTAAAATGAGTATACTAAGCTTAATAGATCCATTGAGCTATGATAACACGATTGAAAGTTTCGAATATCATTCATATAAACCGTACGTAACCAGTTTTAATTTAAACGATGAAATCCGTATACCTATTAATCAACAAGATCTTTACGTATTACCATCAGCGAGTACTTTATACATAGAGGGTACTATTAAAGTAATCAATAGAGAAACAAAAGCGCAGGTGAACAGTGTTCTGTTTACTAATAACCCTATACTACATATGTTTCAAGATATTCGATATGAACTGAATGGGATAGAAATAGATAAAATAAAAAACGCCGGGGTTACGACTACTATGAAATCTCTTATATCTATGAATGAACTCGAATCTTCGATGTCAAAATTATGGGGCTGGGACGTTGATGGCACAAAAATTACCAATGGATCATTTTCTGTATCTGTGCCTTTAAATAAAATTCTTGGTTTCGCAGAGGATTATAATAAAATAATTATTAATTGCAAACATGAACTTATTCTTTTACGATCCAATAGTAATTTAAATAGCGTAATATTAAATACAAATGAATACATAGACAACATTACTATATCTAAAATAGTATGGCGTATGCCTCATATTAAAGTTTCTGATCGGGAAAGATTAACTTTATTAAAACATTTAGAAAAAGATCGCGCTATTCAAATAGCATTTAGGAACTGGGATCTTTATGAGTATCCGCTTTTGCCTAAAACCTCTAAACATTCTTGGTCAATCAAAACTTCATCTCAAATTGAAAAGCCACGATTCGTTATAATTGGATTAAAAACGGACCGAAAAAATATGATTAACAAAGATATAACATGCTTTGATCATTGTCATTTGAGAGACGTCAAAGTTTTTTTGAACTCAAACTATTTTCCATATGAAAGTTTAAATGTAAGTTTTGGAGACGAAAAGTACGCTTTATTATACGAACAGTACGCTAAATTTCAACAGTCTTATTATAGACGTAGTCAAGCACCGTTGTTAAGTCCGCAAAAATTTAAAGAGAAAGCCCCTCTCTTCGTCCTCGACTGTTCTCATCAAAACGAAACCTTAAAAACAGGTGCCATAGATGTACGGCTAGAATTAGAGTGTGAACAGGATATTCCCGATAATACTGCGGCGTACTGTCTAATTCTGAATGATAGTATTGTAGAATACAAACCGTTAAGCAACATTACAAAGAAAATATCATGATGACTGACCGTTTGTTCGTGGATCTTCAGGGATTTAAATCGTATAAAAATGAATTTATTGTTAAGGAATTTGCATACAGTACAGATGAATACACGCAAATATTTTCAATAAAACCCCCATATGCATTTTCTACTTTATCGGAAAATGAAAAACGTCAGGTGAACTGGATTGAGAAAAACCTCGGAATTTTATGGCGTGAAGGATATGTTGACTATAGAGAATTTAAAAGAATGATTCATGGTTACTTAGAAAATAAGAAAATATATGTAAAAGGATTAGAAAAAGTTAAATGGGTAATAGAATTGTGTTCTAATTGTACAGTAATAGATTTAGGAGAAAAAGGTTTGCCTAATTTTCAATCTATGCATCAAAAATATTGTAAAGATCTCAGTACATATAATTGTATGATTCATAAAAAAACATGTGCGTTAAAAAATGTAATATGTATTAAAAAATGGTATTCTGAAAATAATTTATCATATTCTGTAGAAAATAAATAAATAAATAAATAATTGCTATTAAATCATTGCATTTTTATTTTAGGACCTATTGCAAACACATATATATTCGTACGTTAAATCTAACAGTGACGTGACGACTAAATAAATTTCATACTTAATCAAACATTTCAATAGTGACATTGATATATTTAACGTGCGAATATTATGATTATGATACACGAAGTAAAATAAAACAAGATTGTTAAAAAACAACGTTTATTCAGTAATGATCACCTTTATTTACAATATTACACCTTAAATCTAACTTGTTTACATTAAAACAAAGATTGATGACCCCAAGATAACGTCGAGGTTTGATTCTTTAGTATAACGCGTTTGTCATCATTTGACGACAATGCTACTTTATTTAAAGACTGTGTAAAAATAACATGTTTTAGTGATTTAAATACAATATTCCTCTTTCTTATCCGCTCTTTATTTAAAAGTACTTTTTTATACTCCTCAAAATCCACACCTCGCAATACATGTTTTTTTGTGCCCTTAGCCTTTTTAATTTGATTGTTTTCAGTTTTTATACAATACAATTTAGACCTAAGACCTACAAATTCGTTTATTATTTCTCCACCAAGTTCGTCCTTAAACAAACCTGGTACTTTTTTATGTTGACGAGTTATACCAAATACGTTACTGTCTGAGTAATTACTAGTATCAAAATAGTGGTGAAATTTTAGTTTTAAATCTGCATATAAATCTTCTGTATTTATGGAATACAGAAAGGAATCTGTATCAGTATAACACAAACTCAGATTAGATGTATAAAATGGTTTCATAACAGAATAGTGAAAATCGTACATATGAGTTTTCGATATTTCCAAAACAGTAAATCCAATGTAAATTGGTCGATCGAGAGTTATCGATTCTGGCTTCATTTGTATGGCAACAAAATTTTCAGTAAAAATGGTTGAACTATGAAAATTGGGTCTCCCTGTTAGCTGCTCAGCTGTATATTTCTTTTTTGTTTTATTTGTAGTGTCTCGCCATGCATTAACTAACATGACATTTAACCTTTTTTCGGGGTCCTCCAACGTTTTTCCAAATATAGCATTGTTAAATAGTTTGCATGAATTTTGCTCAAACACGGATTTAGCTTTCTGTCTTAACTGCGTGTTTAAGTCTATATATTGCTTCAAAAATGGACCTTGTTTAAACTTGATTACTCTATGTATTCTTTTTAATATCAAACCGTGTTTAAGACATATTTTTAAATGCATGTAATGGATGACATATTCATATTTATCATATAAATTTGGGATAAGTTTAGGTTGCTTCGAACCAGGAGGTGTGAATTTTTGAGGACAGAATGGAATGTCATTATGCAAGTCATGCAAATGTTCTGGATATTCTAAATCCACTTCCAAAATATAACCATAATCCGAATTATCAGAGATTTTTAGAATATCAAGTTCATTAATTGCATGCTGTGGTAAGAATTTGAAATCAGCATAAGGTAAAAAACCACACATTGCATAACCGTATAGATTATTACAGTCTATGTACAATAAGAAACTATATGGATTACTGGAATCAAAATTCGGCATGTATTTATTATTTGCCTTTGCATACCGAGTAGAACATAAACATACACCTCCACGAATACCCTTCTGAATCATTCTAATTATTTCAAGGTCATCAATGAGTTGTAACTTCACATCAGTTATGAGTAACATAGCATCAAAACTTAAACTTGGGGCGGTTAGGTAAAAAGCAGGATCTAATCTATAATTAATTTTACAAGTTTGACGAAACTTTTCAAATATGTCAGCTAGTAATAATACATCTGATTTAAGATACAGGTCAGTGTATTCTCCTAAACTCTTTACATCGAAAGATTTCCATACAAGTTGCGCATGCTCATAGTCATATTTTGAAATACTGTCATTTTTTATTGAGTTGTAAAAATAATGTTGCTGCGGTAAACATTGCTCTTTATAGCGACTCCAACTAGTCATATACTCGTATGGATAGACACCCTTTCGTTTCAATAGATCAAAATGCTGTTTTATAGGAAAGAAATGACAGAGGTGAATAAAATCTTCTTTATTTAAGGTGCTTACAAGTTCTTCCAAACTTGCTGATAAAAATTTGAATGAATCTACAAAACGAACAGGCATATATCCGTTTTGATCTGTAATGAAAAATTTCGTGAATGATATGTAATTTTCTTTGTTTTTTGCAATAACTTTGATTTGACCAGGAAGTTCGCCCAACTGACGTATAAACAAATGACTGTCGTATCCAGATAAGTTGTGAAAAAATACTGGCACAAATGATGGTAAGCGGTATCGAATATTACAATAAGAATGGGCTGCCCCCCTATAGCGTCCCGTTAAATGACAATGATCTCTCACGGAGTCGCCAAGCAATAACTTGCGACAAAGAAAACAATACTGAGAATTTAAAAAATCATTATCTTCTTCCTTTGTAATAGATATTGTCTTTTGGTTAGAATATATTTTATGAATTCTACATACATCTATTTGCAAATATTCGAGAAATTTATCTACGCAGTCTTTTCCACGATAAGAAACGAATTTGTTTAGCGAGCTATTGTATGAACAAACAATGTAGTACGCAAATGCAGCTGGCACGTGCTCCTGTAATGTTGTAGTACATTTTGAACTAAGCGTTTCGTCTGTATTTGACTGCAATAATGATTCAAAGTCTGCATAAATTATGAAAGGCATATCTTGCATTCGTTCAAAATTTTTAAATTCAATTTGCGCACCCCGTTCAGGTAAAATTGTCTTAACGCCCCCGCATACGTGAGCATTTAATTTATTTTCACTATTAAAAAATATCATACATTCATCACAAAAAAATATTTGTCCGTTATGTTTTGTTAATTGAAGTTTAAGCAGACGACTTAAATTTTTTATTAGGCAATAATGTGTTTGACGCCCGTTTTCTAACATTAATAGGTTAATATGATGTTGTTTCCGACATGCGGTTTTATAAAGCGGGCCTACAATTTCAGTTTTATTTTTGAGTGCATACACATTAATACTTATATTCTGATTGTTTTTTTCGAATATTTTGATGTCAGATAATCCTACAGGAAAGGTCATGTCCGCGCTATTTAGAACACCTTCATAATGAGGGTATGAAGATACCCTATGAGCATTACTTTTAGCGGGGAATAGTGCAGCCATCACACACCACAAAAAGCAAAAATTATCTTTATTTTGAATATTGATGCACGCACGCTTAAGTTTAATATTTTTAGGCAAATCTATGAATCTCGATGCTCGCAGTGGGTTGTATTTACTGATGTTTACCTCTAGGTATAAATTGCGCATAAAAGCCCAACCACTATCCCTGTCTTGAAATTCATCAATTTTTCGACAAATAGAGTGTAAAAGATTTGAAAATATTTCATTGAAATCATAAGTCTGATGTATCACTATATTTTGAGTCGCAAAAGACTTAACGTCGCATGTATCGTTTTTAAGTAAAGAAAATTCTGCAAATAATTCAAAGTTAACTTTAACACTCTTAAAGACTGATTGTCTTGCATCTAAAATTTTTCGAACGCGGGCGCGAACACTGTGTAAAAACTCGGCAGGAGGACTAGTTTGCTCTGGGCAGTCTTCGTGTCCTCGCACGCGGTAAGACGCTATCCTACTTCGAAAGGCGCTAGCTATTTTTTCAACACCATCACCGTTATCTATAGATATATTATTTTTATGCACGGTACTTCGTAAATGGGCAGAAAAAGCTCGACTTGCAACAGATGTTTCGCAAACAGAACAAAATATTGAGTTAAGACTCATTTTTAAAAAGAAAAATTACGGTGAATATTACAAACAAAGGTACCTATCACATCAATTCTAATTATTTTAAATCGCGATAGAACACTCCATCATCGATGAAGTGCTCCTTACTTAATTTTAAAACTTTATTAATATTTGATACCTCTTGCGAATCCGCATCTACCTGAAGTTTTAAGTTAATTAAAGCCTTCTTCCATCGATCTTCTACCGCAACAGTTTTTATGTCAGCAACATTATACAATTTTAACTCAATAAAAAGATTACCAGACAATTGTGCAGTTCGCCGCACCCTGCCGCCAGGAACTTGCCGTATCAAAACAGACGGGAACACCGTTTCCTTTTGCTGAACACGCAAGTCTTCGTCTTCGCTATCGGAGTCAATTTTCCAGCCTGCAGGCGGATATTTTTGTTGACACGTCTGCGACAACTTTTTTGTGCTGTAAATCGAAACCAAAAATTAATAATACGAACATAGGTAGGTACATACTGAGCTAATTATTTTAATTCAGTTTCAAAAACGGTAATTTAATTACTCACCATGAAGTTGGAACCTCTTCTTCAGATTCGGGAAGCAGGGTTTTCGATAATTTCAACTTCTTAGACCTATAAAAAATTAATTTTACATTTTTAAAAGCACATTAGAAGGTTTCAATGTTTCATTTGTTTAAAATATAATTACCGAGGTGTAGAGACTTCGTCCTCAGATTCAGGCAGCGAGATTTTCTTTTTTGAGGGAGCCTTTTTGGAGAGTTTAAGCTTCTTAGACCTATAAAAAACAAATTATACGTTTTATAAAACACATTAGAAGATTTTAATATCATTATACTTGTTTAAAATATAATTACCGCGGTATAGAAACTTCGTCCTCAGATTCAGGAAGCGCGATTTTCTTTTTTGAGGGAGTCTTTTTGGAGAGCTCAACTTGACAGTATTCCGTATCAGACCTGCAAACAAAGTATAACATTAATATTGTGTAAAAAAAGTTAATAACAATGTAATTAAATGTATTAAAAACTTACGAACATTGTTTTAGTGCAGTGTAGGTAGAGTAAAGATGATTGATTCACTGTAGAACGATTGACTGCAACGGTGTCTAATAAAGTTATGCGTTACAACATAAAAAATAAATTTATCGGTACCTACACCACAATACAGAAGTTCTCAACATTTCAATATTTATTACACTCGATTTGTATTAACAGTGCTACTACAAAATACGAACAATAATGGTTTTTATAAAGGTTTAATACCTCAGGCGTCAATTTGCAAAATAAGCAAATGTGTAACAAACAAAAGTATCATGTTAATTATGTTGCAATCAAAGAAGCCGCCGTTTTACAAAGTAGTCGCGAACTTCGCTAAGGCTCATTTTACACTGCATGAATTAAGACTTGTTTAAACTTGTATTTGAAGTGTGTACTTATTTAGCATAGGAAAAATGTTACTGCAACTATTTAATACTCGTATTTTAGTTCTTTTTTGAACGTCAATTTAGACGGTCGCAGTTTTATTTCATTTCCTGTATCTAAAAAATAAGTGTAGTTCTTCTTTGAACGTCAATTTAGACAGGCGTAGTTTAATTTCAGTTCCTGTATCTACAAAATAAGTAAGTACAGCTATCTCAATTATGTACTACTTTTTAATAAAAAAAAAATAAAAAATGGTTAGGTAGTTATAAATCTAATTCTATTCATTTATTTTGCAGAGTATGACGAGTTCTCAACCCATTGACTGCGTGAAAGAAATCGATGAACAGTTCCCACTTTTTTCATCTCAGACTATTGCATCATTCGACGAACCATTTTCCTATTGCCAAGACATGGATTCCTATTTGAAGTACCAGGAAAGATGTATAAATCAAAATCAGGATACATCTTTAGCAAATTCTCCGAAAAAATCAAAACGAACATTGAAGAAGAAAACACTGCAAAGAAGGACTCGAACATCAGATATTGGGTTAAACTCGCATGTAATTAGAAAAGCTAACAAGGGGAAGCAAGTAATAAAGATTACTATTGCGAACCTCGAGTCGAAACAAGGTGAGGATTTGACGACGACGGTGCAGTATGTCGTCCAAGATAACTACGATGAATTGTTAAGTGCTACGGAAGAGTTAGTTAGCCGAATTGTGAAAAGACTAAGTGACGTTAGCTATTAGATTTTATTAAGTTCATATTTTAATACTTACCTTGAACAAAATTACTAAGTATAATTATTATGTCTTGTAATTGTTTATGTGCTATAAAGAGTTTACATACATATATACTACATTTAAAATAATCAATTTTTTAATAAATTTCGTTATGCAACTTTTGATTCTCGATATTATTCAAAACCATAAAATTACTACAATTATTGTCTTGTAATTGTTTATGTGCAATAAAGAGTTTACATACATACATTTTGATATTGTTATCTTAATTTGTTTAAAATAAACATTTTTTTTTTTAAACAAATTGTTTCTTTCTATTCAAAACCATTATAATTATATTTTGTGTACCATGTAAACACTGCTTAAGTACATTATTTTGTCGTCTTCATCAAAACAATTAATTATTTAATAGCCGTGTCGCATAGTGATAGATAAGCAAATTGTGAATATGCAAAAATTTATTAAGGCAACATATCAAATGACACTTCAACTGATTGTAAACTTTACTTGTACAGTTAAAGAAACAAAATCAGGTTGAGTAATTTGTAGAGTAATAACTTATTTAAATTTCAAGTAACTTTTTGCCATTGATAATTGTATGTTTAGCGTCACAACTACGTCACAGAAACTAACCAATCGCAGGCTCAGGTCTACATCGCGCTAACGAAGTTTTTATACTTGGTTGATATAAATAAAACACAAAATATGTAACCGACGTGCTCCCACCTTCCGTGACCGACCGGCGGAATGGTAGGGTGCACCAGCAACCTGTGGCTCGGCCTGATCACCCTTGCTACTAACCGCTGAATTTGTTATCCTTGAACTTGAGGAGATTCTGTGCCTATGCGGTGGTAGGTACAGATGACCCACGCCTTGATGGAAGGCCCCCAAATCCACCTTCATGTAAAATGCAGCCATAAGACCACTGGGAACCTATAGCATCCCGGGTGGCTCGTCCTTGTTGTGGAGATTGATCACCTTCGCAGCAAGTTGTGAAAACACCTTAGCAAACCAAGTCCGTCCGTAGCGGTGTGGTGCGCTATGAGGGTCCTGGACCCTTGCATACATGCTGAGCCTGATCAACTTAGTGTGTGTGTTGTGTTAAGCTTTTGTTATTTTACTTAATAATACAAATGTAAAGTAAGTTACGACTTAGCATGGTGAAAACGCATTCAATTTTGTATGATGTGTTACGGGCACATCGTGAGGCGACACGTAAACCCGATTGAACGTTATGAACCAAATATATCAAAGAACGCAAAGGCGTTTCGAATCAATTACAACTTAATAAAATAACTGCTATGAGTTTCAGAGAAACCGATTGAGCGTTTCAAAACACCTCAAAACCGATTGAGAGTTTCAGAACACCTCAAAACCGATTGAGAGTTTCAAAACACCTCAAAACCGATTGAGAGTTTCAGAACACCTCAAAACCGATTGGGAGTTTCAGAACACCTCAAAACCGATTGGGAGTTTCAAAACACGAAACACATGAAATGTGTTTTGAAACGCCCAATAATATACTACTCGCATTGTTGTGTTCCCGTGTGAGGAATGCGGGGATAAGACAACCGGTGAAATTAATAGCATGAGGCATTCCATCTTAGTCTTCAGGTTTGCACTCTTGAGATTGTAGTCTTGAGAATTCAAATGTCTATGAGTAGATCCCACTATCTGGAAGTCTGAATGCTCGTGTACCTTTTGCTTGCCATAAAAAAGTAAGGCGTAAGCGTTTTACTTAACAGAAAATCGTGGATTTGATCCTCTAGGAGGTATTTGCGATTGGCGTTGTAATCGATTAACATTATGGTCTAAGATCCGAATAGGAGAAGACCAGGCTGTTTATTCTATGAAAAGTATTTTATATCAAATTTAATACGCTAAATAATATCTGGCGAATAGGTAGGTTGAAAATTTTCAGTCCAGTACTTATATCATTAAAAAAATAATTAAAAATGAACTTTTTTTTAAATTGCAAATGTTTGTTTAATAGACAAATTACATACTAATCGAAAGTATGAAGTCTATAGAATATGCAAACGTTAGGTTTGGTGCAAATTACTAGTACCGACTTACCTGTTTATACCTGCCTACAATAGTTTGACGGGAAAAAAATAGTCGGACTAACGTCTGCATATTCTATAGGCTTCATACTTTCGATTGGTATGTAATTTGTCCATTAAACAAGCTATTGTAGTTTTTTAAAACAAAGTTAATTTTTATTTTTTTAATTAATTATATACTGGACTGAAATTTTTCAGCCTACCCATTCGCCATTATATTACTTAGCATATTAAATTTGGTATAAAATACTTTTGATCGAATAAACAGCCCAGTGCAAATCGTCTCCTATTTGGATCTCCTACTATTAGAGAATTTGCACACACTTGAAGCGATTCAATGGTGATGAAAGATTAAGAAAGTTTTGGTGTTTGGTGGGTAGTAAATTGTTTACAATGTGAATAAAATAAATGATACTAAAATATCAGGCAGCAATTTCACACAAATGGCCTTGTCCCAAACTAAGCTGAAGCTTGTACGCTTGTTTAATATCTAGGTTACGACATATGAGATTAAGCCAACGTAATACTGCCCTCCTACGGAAAAAAGGCACATCTACTAGATGAATTGTATTGCACTTCCAACCTTATTATAACCTTTGAGAGTTTAATATGCTTCTATGAATTAATTGCACTTGTGCCTTTTTGCCTTAGGTGGGCAGAATAGCTACGCGGTAGGCACGCTCGCTTATCTGAGACTGCCGTTATTAGGTAGTTAACTACTTAACGTCAAATCTTGCCAACGCATTCAGCAGTCACTCTAGGTCTACTAACTATTTTAGCACGTCTAGATGATCTTATTATGTATGAAATATTTGTTATGTATAGTCGAGTTCATAAATATGTGTACACCTTCGTACCTTGTCATTTTAATTGCTGTGAAAATTCATATATGGCAGTTTAAACATGATATTAAATAGACAAGGTACTAAAGTGTACACATGTTTGTGGTGTTATCTATGTAAAAGGACCTTATTGTCGATGGCGCTTACGTTGCACTGAGTCACGTGACTTTGTATTTATATCGGAGCATCTTTAATAATGGCGGAAGCGCCATCGACAATAAGGTCCCGATTCATCATAGATAACGTCACATTTATGAACTCGACTGTATGTTACCTAGCAAGGAATTTGAATACAGACTTATACATTAACATTTCGGATAGTAGGACCTTTTTTGGAGACCGTCCGGATATCTACCGCCGTCTTAACCTGTAACGTAGCGTAAGTATTCATGTTGTGTTCTGATACAGATAAACGTAACTTTACGCAGATTTTTTATTTCATCGAAAAGCATTTTTCCCGCCATTTTTTTAGGTAGCAACAAGTCTAATCTAACCTTAACTTCGTAATTAATGTTTAAGACATCCTAAAAACATCATGGTTTCAGCAGAAAATAGCGTCCGATGAAATTATACATCGATGAAGTAAAATTACCGGATAACCCATTCACCAAGACACAGAAGTAAATCTATAAATTATAAGAATCTTTGGCAACCCCAAACAAGTCACATATATTTTCTACTCCCTAACAAATATTCCAGCAAAAGCGTATTTCCAGCTGCAGTGCTGTATTGGCTCCCTGAAACCCTCAACGCTAATTAAGTGCTCCGAAATTCCCCCAAATACCCCTTTAATCGAACTCGCCAAGGAAGTTCGCAACTAGCTACACTCGCGTCAAAATTCATAGTGACTACAATTTTCGTCGCCGCAAATTACGTCTTTGAGCTGCCGAAGTAAAACGGAAACGGACGAAGTCGCTTCGTTAGGGCTCGGATTGGCGCTATTGTAGTCGAGTTTAATCGTCTCGGACAATGGACGGCGACGTAATTGTAGCTAAATAGTCCGCCATAGCGTAATCGCCCTGACGAAGCGTTTTCGCGTTTCGCCAGATATTTCAGACTCGCTACAGAATCGATTCAAGTCTCTTCAACGCTACATGCGATTGTGGCACTAGTTCCTAGAATTTTAAGCACGGGACTCGCTTTAGTTTGAACGTGGACATGAGACGTTTTGCATTTTATGTACAGATTTTTCAAAGTGGACCGTTAAAAGCCGTTTTACGCGTTGATAATTGTCTCGCAAATGAGCCGTTCGAATGCGAATGACGAATTAAAATTTTGTTGACGATCCACTTTTAATGTCGTCGTAATTTTCACGCGATGGAGTTTTATAAGCATATCAATTTAACGGATTTGCAAAATAGGACTTTCTTTGTATTTTCCTGCATTTTGCTGGCTCGAGGGGAGCGCGGGGATAAACGACTGCTGCATGCGGAGGCCGCTAATTGAAACTATAAATATTATGAAAGCCGACAGCTCCCTTCGCCCGCTTTCATTGCATTTTTTCGCACCTAGCGAAAACGCTTTGTAGTAAAAAATGTTGCACTTTTCTAAATTAAAATCGGAGCTTATAATTCTCATTTCAATACCTAATCTACTCCAAAGGCCCGATAGAGGGCACATGTGTTTCACTTACACCGGCAGTTACCGCGGGAGTGTGGCTGGGAACAACGTGATAAATAGTTGGGTTATATTGCTGGCTGATAATGAGGGTAGAGTTAGTTGTTACGCTGCAGCGCCGCGATGTACCGCGCTGTGTGGGAACGCGTCCCCGCGGCTTCGTTTTCGCGGTCCGTGGTAGGGGGACTAGGGTTGGGGTGGCACGATAACCGGTTTTTATACGCATAATGCCCGGGATCTCGTGCTAAGCTGATAGAATTGTGGTGGAATCAGCAACGCTTTTGAAGTTCTATTAAATTGTAACACTCACGAGTTCGCGCCAACGCGCCCGTGAAATTGTGTCTTTATTGATATTGGCGAGAATTACTTTTATTATTTCTTTTTTTACTACAGGGTGTGTAATGGAATAGCGAAAGTTTAGAAACCGTTATGGAAACGGTTTGCAACTAAATATTGGTTTAAGTTTTTTCTTGAAGTCACATCCTGTTTGAAGAACGGTGCGGAAGCACACATGAGACAACAGCCTTATTATCACAGCAAAGTGTCAAACAGCGAGCCAGGAGTGTGTTTGTTAACAATTTCCTAACACAAACATGTCTGTGTGCCTTTATCACATTCACAATGTAATCGAAAACAAATGGTGACACGCGCTGCTGTCAAAACGTCACTGAATTTGACAGATGGGAGTAGGTAGGGAATAATATTAAACGTGGTAATTCGTAATGCAGATGCAAGTTGCCCCGGTTTCCCCAATTGTTTCGCACCTGTGCCTGAATAATGTAATCTATTTGCATATTTATTTTAAAAAGCTATGAATATATGAATTTCTTCGGCGTAAGGGATTAACTTATACTCTTAGATTTTCTAATCTTCATGCCTGCGCGCGGGAACTGTAAATCAAGTTATATTACTCTTTACCAACTTAACTACTTAAGTTGCCCGCAAGCTTTCGTTTATTAAAACATGAACATTTCTAAAGCTTAGATGAATGTAATGTTTATGTTGTGTTATGGCGTAGAAATTTGAGTTTTACGAACAATAACTTGCAGGGATTTTTGTAGTGTACCTACTTAATAGCCATCACCGTAAATGAACCTATAGTTAAAATTTTAATAACAACAAGATTTTTTTGTTTAGTTATTTTTTTCATTAATCGTACATTTAAACTGAAAAATACGGAAACATTACAACAACCACCTACCAACCGAACATATAGTTGAATGTACAGTCAAGAAAATGTACTCGCGTACCTTTTTGACTCTTATTGTCATTGTCACAAGAGTGAAAAAGGTACGCGAATACATTTCCTTGACCGTACAGTAGCCCAACGAAAATGTTAAGCACTAGTGCACTGTCATAATAAACTTCAAACTGAACATCAAATGACAAGTATGACAATAACAATGGCAGTCACAATGACAAGGTTCTAAGTATGCTCAACATTTTTATTGGGTGACTGTGCCTTCGTAAAATACGATCTTATAGTGCTTCCATTGTATTGAAGTAATTTTTTCTAATCATACGATCCTGTAATTCGACTAATAGGAAATGTAAACGTTTACCGCATTTCCTATTAAAACCTAACTGTAACGATTCCTTTGTGTGCAAACTAACTATATTGCAATTTATTCCCGGAATATAGACAATTGCGTTTGTGTATAACAGGTCTAATGGGAGCCATTTTGTCACCGTGATGACGTCACGTTAATGGCGTCATCGATCACAGGAACTGACAGCAGACGATGATTTGTTGACAAAAATCATTCTCATTAGTAAAATCAGTGCCAAAAAAATGATTATGATAATAGGACACTGATCTTATAGCCCCTTGTTCCCCTAATTTTTAAAAACACCACAAAAATCAAATAGTTTAACGTAAAAATGAACAAGGAAAAAGCTCCAGTGATGATTAATTCAAGTCGATTTAAAATATCCATCTTCAAAAAGTAATTCATGCGTGTCTTATGTATTTATATTTATTTTTCGCATACATGGCCGACATTTTCATACAGATACATTATTTATACGTCGATATCGATACCTAATAACATTTTTTTTAATTTCTCATACCTTCAAGCCCTTAGTTTAAACAAAAATACTACTTATTATAGCCCTCTGGGCCTTCTACTTATTTTCCAACTCTACATACAGCTCTCGGCCTATTAAGGGACCACTCAATTAAACCAGTAAACTACCAGTTTGGGCTAAATTTGGGTCTGATCAGCAGGGCGGGTTAAGCCGGCTCTAGGATTAGCAATCATACGCTAAACCTACTGCCAGGTTGACTGGGTGAAATCGCTCCCGCCCCACGCTGGGAAACGCGCCAAATCTACACTAATTTGCTTATTGTTTTATTTATAAACTAAGAGGATTAGAAGTTTGACTTTAAACGGAGATATTATACAAATTGATGACGCGGTTAGCCTATAGTTGCGCCATTCTAAGAAGCCGACTTGACAGCTGTCAAGAAGAAAATATGACTCAGAGTTCAAAATTCAAAATAAATATTCAGTAAATTTGCCACATAAGGGCTCTTTAACACGTCGGTAATATGGAGTGATTCTACTAGCGCTTCGGACAAGACCATCATCGCAGAGAAGAATCCCCGCAAGAAACTCCAGCAGAAGCTTATTTTTTCAATCATAAAACACAATAATACTTTAAAGTAAGTTACAGTACAAGGTAATAAAGTAATAAATGTTAATTATTAAAACTAGCACAAATAAGATCATTACATTCATTACAAATGTAAGGCCAATAACATTCAACTAAAATTATTGACTAGGAGAACATAACCTCAAACATATATTGTACTGAGTTGCAAGCAGAGCTGTCAAATCGTGCCTTTTTAAAGGGCCCGACTATAGTTGGTTGGTTGGTTGACAAAGGTACGAAAGTTGATCGCCGGCTAGAGCAAATGAATCCAGGATGTTTTCTATGTAGCTGTTTATTGTTACAAGTACCTATGTATAAACATAACTAGTACCCATAATACAAGCCCAGAGCCTAGTTTGGGTCTAGGTCAATTGGTGTGAGATTGTCCCCTGGGGCCCATTTCTCGAAACTCACTAGATTAATATTAGACATTTCACTAGTACACGTCTTGTAGAAAATTGTATTGAGTGAACTAATATTAACTAACTAGGTATAGTCTAGTGAGTTTCGAGAAATGTGCCTCGTTGTTTATTTATTTACGTTTATACTCCGAAGCAACAATAATAATGATTTTCTCTTACACAGGTAAATAGGCAAGACAAGAAAAGGAAGCAAAGACAGAGTATATAGCGATATATAAATCACGGTCAGTTTTGTAATGGGTTGATGACATTAGCCTTCATTGGCTGTCCATATTACCATAATATCAGTTGTTTAGATAGGTAATGGTTGTTGGACATTCATACTATGTTAGTGAGCAGATTTGTTTCAATCAATGAACTTGGAACGCACAGACAGACATTTTATTATCAAATTAGCGAGATATCGACGCCGCAGACGATCTTAACAAGGGTATTCCATCAGGGCAACTCCTCACCTCCAACGTTTTTTTATGTTTTCATAAATTTCCGTCGAGATCAATATTTTATATTCCCGGCCGTAAAAATGGGGATTTTTTGCAAGTTCGCGCCCCGGGCGTAGGGAGACCATCCCCGGGACCCGGCCCGGACTTTATCCGGTTAGCTCGGCAGCCGAGTAAGACTTTAATCTGACTTTAAAGTCTTATTGCTTCACGCAACGTGACTTTAATCTGATTTTAAAGCTAATGACAGATATTGTTTTTAGCGGTTGTGCGCGCGAAAGGTTATGTTAGTGTATTAGTTGGATTTTATCTCTTAAAGAAGGTTAAAAGCATTTTATTATCCAATAAACTTGAATAGGCAAGATCCTAATCTTATCTAAAAATATTTTATACATTTGAAAACGAAAGCGCTACTAGTTTTTTGTTAAATCATGATAACTTAAACTGTAGTAAAAAGTCTTTTATTTATTTCTACTTAGCCGAGAAAAATCTTGGGAATTCTCAGAACAATTCTCAGAAGCTCTGTGAACTTATATCCCAGACAGACATTTAAGGATCACGATTATCAGTATCATCGCTGTTTTCACACTTTATTTATCTCTTCTAACTTTAACGACTCGGAATTTACGGCCGTCCCGGCGATAATGACGCTGTATCGCTTGACCTTACAAAAAAACGGCTGATCAACTCCACGATAAGTTTATATTACCCCAAAGGATAAATAAAACGGAATGTCCCAGAGGGTTCCAGTGGAGAGGACCACCTACTCGGCTCGAGCCCTCTCGAGATTCGCCACTTGAACCGTTCGATACATTTTTCACTCGAATAATGTTATCACGCGTGTACCTTCGCCTTTCTTCTCGTATGCACATTTGTGGCACAATGTAAATACCGACGCGAGGGGACTACACGCAGGTACCGCTATCATTACGCATTCATGTTTGGATATTTTGTGAAAAAGTGTTTGTGTTTTTGTAACGGAACCCTTTCCAGTTCAGAGCTATGTATGATAAGCTTCTCTCAGTTATGTCTGAGTATAGAGCGATGCCGCTAGCATCCCGGGTCATGCCGCGTCTCGTCTTTCAGCATCGGCGCTTCAGCGGACACGTCGCCGGCGCAGCAAATCCAATCGTGTCGGATCCCGCGTCGCGCTGATTGCGTATGACATTTTATTACCTCCACTCCTCAACGAGACGGCCTGCCGTTACGTGATAAGTATTTTTATTTCAGCGAGATAAACGCCGGCCGCTCGGGTTACCCTAATGCGGTGTCTAAACCCTGCCACCTGTCACTGCGACCTATATTCCTCTCTCGCAAAATCATTTGGTAAACGCCTTAAATTCGGCGGTTTTCCTCCTCGAAATTGCGAGCTCATCAACTTAGCATTATGCTTTGCCCGCCGTTCGTCGGGCGAGTAATTTAATACGGGAGAGCGGGAGCGAGGTGGTCACTCACCAATATTGAAATGCAAACTGCAACAGCAAATTGGACTAAACACTCAACATTCAAAGCAGAGAGACGTTCAAATATCATTGTCTAATGTTTTGTGCGAAGAAAATGCGTTTAATCTTTCCGTTAATTCGTCGCTTTTTCGTGCAAAGAAGTCAATTTCATTAGCTTCGAGTTTCGACTCCGGCAATGCAGCTTAAACACAAATCGACACGTTTCGCCTCTCAACGAGCGTCCTCTGGACGATTGTGCTGTGCAATCGAGTTGACCTAAGGATCGCTATTTCAATAGGCGGGCTTAGCGCTGGTTCAATTTACTCTGATAAATAAGAATGAAGGGAATTTATGTCGATAAATTCTGTCCATGATCGGCGATCGCCGCGGGAATAGCGCCGGCCGTGCGAGGGAAATTTGTGAAACCTTCTGTGCCGCCGCATTGTCCGCTCCGCAAAAAATGACCCACTGTGCACACCGCCCGCTGCTAATCCTATTTGTCCAGGGAAATAAATTATAGCGAGCGACCACTAATATAAACGGAGTGTGCCCACTGTGCGGCACTAACTAGTCGCAACCGATACATTCATGGAGGTATTTGTCACTGTTTGAGATTTGTGGCACCGGGAATCAATTTTTACGGAGCACTAGGAAAATACTGTTGTTTATTCCAAGCTTTCGTTTTTGCGCTTGAATATTACAACGCAGACACAAGATCTAATTATTGACGATATTACGGAAAACTCAGCGAAATGCGTTCGTTTTTTAGGAAACAAGCTTTTCTGATAACGTCGTATTCTCATATTTGTATTTAAGTTGAGAGAATATTTTAACAATGATTCCTCGGAATCCCCGATGGATGGGTACGTGTATTGGGCTGGGTTTTTGGGATGGGTTTAAAAAAGCGAGTGGATGTGAGGTGGCGAGGGTCGGGTCGGGTCCCGGGGTCAGCCATTGTGCCGGGATATATCGCGGTGGCCAGCCGTCTGCTCCGGCAGGGAAAGCCCGGGACGATTGAAAAGGTTACATCAGCTATGTAATGGATGTTTATATAAATTTAGGTTGTTAGTTATTATTAAAACCGAAATTTTATAGTATTTAAAGTAAATGTTATGCGAATAACGAATGCTAATGATCTGTTTATGTATAAAAACCAGAGACAGTCTCACACAAATTAATCTAATCCCAGTTCCAATATTATAGTACTAGGCAATAATAAATATTGCTTTTATAGACAAAACAATACTTAAAAACATAGAAAACATCAATCACTCAGAAACAAATACTTGCAATTAAAACACATAACATATTTGCTCTTACTGGGAACAAACAATGACCGCTAACTTTGTAGGCAGGGTCACTACCAACTACACTATATACCCCGTCTTATATAGTCTATACACCAACATGTACAATAACATACACAACAACACACGTCAAAACATACACTTCAGATATTCCATTTTAAAATAAACCGGACACCTTATAAATAGCACACATTGTATGCACGATCACCAGGTTTATCCTTCCTGGTCACCCTACGCAAGTGCATTAGCAAGGGTTTCTTCCCGAGTTTTTTCCGACAAAGATGGTTGCCCGGTTCCGGTAGGCCCCCGCACCCCCGCAGGCCTCTGTAGGCCCCTGTAGGCCCCCAGTCCGCGATTAAACGCGTGTCATTTTGATTTATAGACGCAATTATTACACATCACACCGGCGGTCGTGCGATTGTGAACTGAATAACCGCATATTTTCGGCAGCGCATTTGCGGTGCGTTGAATATATTTAATAAAACCGACGACTCCTGATTGGGTTCATTTTGTATGGGGAAAAAGGGGCGTGGTACTGAATTCGTTTGACCATGTCACGGTGTGTGTTCTGATTCGTTTGTAAATAATAAGTAATATTGTATGAGCTCTTTATAGTGTGCTCTTTGCAACATTTATTTTATTAAATAAGAGCACTGTCTATAAATAGAATGAGCACGGTACTCAGTCAATTTAAAACATTAAAGAAAGCTTCCAGTCTATTGCCGTAACAAGATACTAAGTACATACTTAACTTTTCTAAGCGGAGAGCGTTATTATTTTCAAGGCAACCAAGAAACCTAACTTTACCTAACTTCAACTACCTATCTTTTGGCGACTATTACCTATAAATATGATTAGGTTTAATGTCGCCTATTTTTTTAAAGATACTATTTACATACCACAAACAATTAGTAGTTTGATTAACAACTACCTAATGCGAAATCATCGGCCAAAAGCCAAATTACAACGTGTATTTACTTCTTACGTGTCCTGTCTGCTAAGGTTTAGATACCTACAGTAAAAAACGGGATGACGAGGTTAGAATCAGATCACAGATAAACACAAAATTGCCTCAAAAAAAACAACCCAATTTAGCCCAACAAGGGCCTAAAAATGTGTAAATCTTATTTTCGCCTGGCAACACTTACGCGCGGGATCTGCAAGCGTGTTTAAAGAAAGGGTCGCGATGTTAGAGACATTGACAAATTCATTCTTAACTCCGAAGTAAACCGCAGTCGGGACACGGGGCCAAAGGAGATAAGCGACGATATTAATGTAAACCAAATATAGATTAAATGGTTTTCTTAACGCACGAGAAAGCATACCAGCCTCGGAAAGTCAGGCTCCTTATGGATATAGGCAATCTCAGGATTATTAGATGTGTTGCCAACACTGAGGATTTGCATTTTGTATTATAAATGTGAAAGTTTGTATGGGTGTTTGTGTTTCAACGCCTACACTGCTTAGATTACATTTGGCTCACTGATAGTCCATATTCTAAACTAACTTAAAATAAAACTTTGGACTCTGACATTTCGATAGTTTTCCAGGGAAATGCGATAATAAACAAAGTGAAGGGCAAAAACTATTAAGACATAGATATCACGCTAGTTTACGCTACCCTTGTCTAATTTATCACTTTGAAAAATGTCTCTCACACCCTTTGAACACTTTAAACATCCACCAGCTTAGCGGCGCGAATGTTTGTGATTGTAGTGATTAATTCATTAATTACGCCGCCATTTGTCCGCCTGTGTGGACGAATGTTTAACTTCGTTCGAATTAATACTTGTTTGCTGGCGCACTATTAGCCGAGTGAATCATTCAACTATAACTTTAAATGCGCTGTGTTATAAATAAATATATATCAGGGGAGAATTTAACATAAATTGACCTAGTCCCAAACTAAGCTCTAGGCTTGTACTATGGGTACTAGACAACGACAAACATTCTTGTAACAAGAAGTACATTAAACAATGAACACTTGGAAATAAATACTTTTAACCAGCATCATACATGAACGGCATTCTTTTATCCGTAATCGAACAAAAAACTATCCGATATAAACATTTTAGCACTGTCCGAAAAGTAGAATGTATCCAAAAGATCCCGAAGCAACCTCTATTTGTTACTCTACATTTGAGTCGCAAACTCGGCCAGAAAAGCCTCCGCAAATACCAGCAAGTACTCGGTCAAGCGACTGGCCATTTACCAAATGTAAACGGGGAAAACGGGCCACTCCAGTCCTTCCGGCCATCCATCCTCCGGACCGCGCCAGACAGATGATAACCCGATACGAGATGACAATGATGACCCCAGCACCCATTCCTTCTGCCCGTGTAATAGTTTTTTTCCTCCATATTTTATCGCGTTTTATGAAGGATATTGAGAACGTCACTCGTTTGGACTGTGTACATATTTGATACGATTGATGGCATGCCACGCTTCGGGTCTGGATGACATACCATTTATTTTGGGTCCAAATTTGACGTTTCGCGCGCTGGCACATCGGCTATCGAAAATGAGTTGATAAAATGGTTATATAAATCTTCTTTAGAGTTCTAAATAGTGCTGAACTAAGTAATGGATTCCTTATTTGTATTACTTACCTCACCAAAGCACTGCATTTCTTATTCTTAAGTACTTCAGAAATATAATTTCACTGTTAACCCCATAAATAACTGGCAACCCTTGCTTTGATAAAGTAAAATTATAAAAAAAACCTCCTACATTGTTTACATTTTTAATCCCAAAAACTAATAGCCAACGCCTAACAAATTGGAGACATTACGCCACGACGACTACAATCAAACAAATTGTTTTAATAAGATAAAACCGAGGGTGTAACGCGTCAGACAAAACAGATTTATTGCGTACGCGATATTTTTATGAATGGCAATCTGCTACCCCTCATATTACTCTGGTATCCCTATCTATTTTTTTTATCTGTAGATTGTCTATGGTTTTGAAAAATGAACTTTATCAATGAAGTCGATTTGTAAAATAAAGCGCGAATTTTGTTGAAAGTAAACACTTAGATATGACACAGTAGCACCTAGTTAGCATCAAGTTTAAATTACAATTTAAATCTGATTAAAAATCAAGTTGCTCGCCGTAACCTGATCCCACCATATCTAAAACAACATCGCTTTATCATTTTTCAGAAGGGTTCACGGCCAATTACGCAAAGAAAATGCACATTTTTTCGCGCCAACAATGGCGTCCCTTGTCTATGGCAGACGCGTGAACGAGCCACTCAGTCGGTGTCGAATGCTCTCAGGATTCAAGATGGCGGGTGCAGTGACAAATGCGCATCATTGCGGATTTTAGGGGCCACATCCTGTGTCGATTACAAGGCCCCTTCGTTCTCATACGGAATTTGTTCGCGGTTTGATCAATTGCATGGTGGCCACCGAATTTGAAAACTTTGTTAAATCCATAAAAATAAGTTTATTATCGAGCTAAGAAAAGATTGTTGCCAGGATCAAAATCAATCAAAAGTAAGAATTATATTATAAATAACGGAAGCTATCTCAGTCAGTTTCGCACAACGCAAGTTAGTAAACAACTCACTCCCTTAAGAAGACTGGTATTGCCATACGCAAAATTCTGAATTCCCATGTCAATTAAAATACCTCATAATTTTCTGTGCATTTTGTTTTCATGCAACAGATTTCAAAAGATGCCGACTAATTAGAGAATAATAACGGCTTCGAATTACGCGTCAAAAATGGAGACGCAGCTTTTACAGCGTCGTTATCGACCGGTTATACGTTCCGACAAATAGAGTTTTATGGTGTATTAAAGTCAATTTTACCATTAACCAGTGCATTATCATAACACTGAGTACTGGCAACATTTAGGGGAGTTTTAGTATGATTTTATTGGCGTGTATGAACCGGGATGTTTGTTTGGAACGGGATTGTGACTTTACCGAAGTCAATATTATACCGCCGTCGATGGGTTTTGTGATTCTGATCATTCCATTGCAATAACAAAAACTGGTTCATAATACCAACAAAAAAACAAACATGTTAAGTAAAATAAAAGCTAATAAAACCTCTTTGAGTTTGATAAATGTATGAAGCAACATTAAACGGGTAATTACCACGCCTAATTTCCTGGGTTCGGTACATCAAGCTATAGTCGACTCGATTCGGTAGTCGATTGTCGTTAGCCGATAGCTGTTAGTCGATAGTTGCCCGTAAGAAGCGTCCATCACGATATAATTTGGATATATGCGAATCCCCTTTGGACGTAATCGCGTAAGCTCAATGACCCGAGCTAGGGCTGTGCAAACGGTAGGGTTGGCGATTTTGTTATTAGAATTTTAATTATTATTATTAATTTTAATGTTATAGAGTAATTGTGATATAAGGACAATAAGCCTAAATAAATCGTTTTCTACAACTGCAATTACGCAATTATTATGATTTTCGAGTACAAAATATGGACGATGGAGCTTACGAAAATTAAAATAAATTCGTGATACGGTCCTCGCTCATTTTGTCTCTTTACATAAACCTAAACAAAAAATCAATAGTAAGGACATAAATGTATTATTTCTTCTATTTAAATAAGTATTATATTCTATTGAAATTCACACACGTTCATATATATCTTATTTACCTATAGTTTTAACTCTCTAAAAACTGTGCTTGCAAATTTTAAATCTGTATTTTGATGTGGCAACCCTACCGAGGTGGGGGTGTATCATCAATCTCTATCAGGGTTCGGCGGAAGTTGAAAAAACGCGGGAAATATGACCAAAGTGTGGACGCGGGCAGCTCTAATGGCACCCTTAGTGTAACATACATATCGCTTAAATCCCTGAAGAGTCCGTATCACTGACAATCATCATTTTCATGTGTGTTTTTAAGCAAAGGGTTCGCTTTGACAAAAAAACACAATCATAGAAAAAACTCTGACATACTACGCTGCCCACTGACAATAACAAATGCTGGTTATGAATATCGTGAAAACATTACTAGACACTGCACAAATGCTACTTTTAATTTGTAACAAAATTATACAGCTTAGCAAAATAATCTGACGTGGTAACCATTGAAAATAACAATATTCTCAAGTAGCGAACATTTTTTTTTGGGTAAAAATTGGGTCATGTTGCCAATTTCACTCTTAGCTAAGTATACTCTATTAGATCTAAATAAAATCTAATCAACCCCAATAAAATAAACGAACAGAAAGTTGCACACCGTCGAGTATTTCGTTGCCCGAGGCGTTGGTACTCGCATTAATTCGTGGTCAGCTCCTAATAACGGAACCGCACGACAAATTGTCGAACACGGCCAATCATGCGACATTTATCAGCGGAACAGGATCGTTACCCCCTATTATTCATTTCTTACGTACTTTGCAGCTAGTTGTAAATTAATATTGATTTGGTTTGTTTTGTGTAAATATGTTTTATGGTTGAGACTTACTATCTAGATAGAAAAGACAAATAAAAAACCGAACAGATTATTTGTTTATGTGCATAAGTTAACAATAGAGTTTAATGCACATAGCTGACCTTTTCCAATTGGGAGGAAGCTATATTTACATAGTCGACAAGGAACCAAGATAACATTGTAATCACTGAAGTAACGAATTCAATCACTTAACGAACATCGAAATCTCCATAAATCCCGCCATTTTCTAACCGATTCATTAATTGAAGTAGAAACGCAAAAACATTCAATCACAAACGCCATCCCGTCACAAGTTTATTCCAAAATCAATTTCCCAAACATCCGTGAATGCAAAAACAACTTTGACAGTAACAAAATAAAGTCCCCATACAAGTTTGTCAAATACGTTCGAAATTCAAAATTAGAACACGCAATTACACAAAATTATTCGCTTTTCAAATTTCGAACCGTTCATTAGTGAAAGGAGTTCCGATATCAAGTTTTGACAAAAGTTAAGATGTAGCTGGCCAACGAATCTGCATTATAACGTTGGATGCCAAAAACTCTGATTTAAGTAGATTTTGCGTCAATTTCGTGAGTGATTCAAGAAGGCTGGCAATGAAAAACGCCCTTTGGATAAGACAATTAAACAACTATCTCGGTCCATTTATCTGCGAGTTCGTTTGTTTGTTTCTATTAAGGCTAATTAACTGGAGTTGGAAAGGTTAAGAGTTCGGAGCTATCGGAAATCAAACTCCACGGACCTCTGGACTCCTGGTACCACATATGGAACAACAGATACAGTAATTAGGAAAAAGAAACAGTATCTTATTGGTAACTTAATAAAAAACCAAGTTGTTTTCATTTGGATATTTTTTTAAATTCATTCTTTAAAACTTTTTTTATCTTATTTACCTTTGCGGAGGTAATAACTTCAAAAATAAAGTTACGCATGGTGAAGTTTTCTTATACAGCAAAATCCATTAATATTTGTTGGTATTTGCAAGATTAATGCCAGTTTTTCCGGACGTTGACATAACAACGTGTTGTTTTTTTCGGCCGCCGTTACTGTCAAGTACTTAAATCTGAGCTATCGTAACGCTGACAATACGATAAGATGTGAAAGGCAATATTGTTTTACGTAGTAGAATAGAGCCCCCGTTGATAAAAGTTGCACGATAATTATAAACATGGTTAGGTTGATATTAAATTATAATATTTATTATAAACTAGCTTTTGCTCGCAATTTTGTCCGCATAGAAGTCGTAATTTTCCCGGGATATAAAGTAGCTTATGTGCTATTCCAGACTATAATCTATCTCCGTGCCAAAATTCACCCAGATCCGTTCAGCCGTGATTGAGTAACAAATATCCAAACTTTCGCGTTTACAATATTAGCAATATAATATAAGATAAAGCAATAAATTACTATGACTATGACCCAGGTATACCATAAAGCAATAAATTACTATGACTATGACCAGACCTAGGAATATATGGGGCAAAATTAAATGACAGTTAGGGATTGCCTATATCGATAAAATCAATTATCGATGCTTTTCCCATATACTGGTGATCGCTCTAAGTGTTGTTTGTCAAAATATTTATTTATTGAAGGTATGCAAATGAAACAAAATAGCAACATAATTCTGGTTATTCTTTATTTTAAAAGGATTTTTTAACTCAAATAAATTTGTATTTTTTTTTGACTCTTAACAAATTCTAATAGTTTATATTAACAATAGTAAATGTGACAGTTCTGAAATACACAATAAGGAAAAAAAATGATGATGATGAGTGAAGGTTAAAAATAAAATTTTATTTTTACAAACAAAACTTGGAGCGATCACTAGTATATGGGAAAATCATATGGGAAAAGCATCGATAATTGAGTTTATCGATATGGGCAATCCCTAGCTGTAATTTAAATTTACCCCGTATATTCCTAGATCTGACTATGACATTGTAACTGTGACATAATGGCAATTAGCACGAACCGTCAAAGTCGACCGCATCTGCGGGAGACCACTTACGGATCCCTAATTAGGTTAACTAAGCCTGAGCTTACCTAGGCGCTATGTACAGTCAACTCATCCATATACCCTGCCACTTTCACCCACTCAATTTTGGTATGCTGTTTAAAACTGACATTAAGTGTGTACTATCGCGATCGTTAATTTGTGACCCATTTCAAGAAAAATAGGTAGAAATCGTCAATGTCATTAGAGATGCCAAACCATTTGTAACTTATAGGAGACTCAAACTTATTGTTGTAGAATGTCAGAATGACTTTGGACCTAAGGTGGTTCCCAAATTAAAGTTCGTGACTGTACCTTAGAGGGGTTACACACGGAAACTTTTAGCAGCTGTTTCGTAGCGATTCAGTCGCGATGCAGTAGCGATACAGTCGCTAATTGCGAACCTTTGTATTTACATAAGCGCAAATTAGGGCAACGATACGTTTGCGCTGAAGTCGCTACAGTCGCTGGTGACATATTGTAAATATTTGTACTTCCCAACCGAGACATAAAATTCCTCGTTCTTTGAATTTCATTTCTAGTGCTGTACCCTCGCGGCAATAGATTCGAGGCATTTCAATCCGGTCGCCAATGGCACCGATGAATCACCGCTCCCCTCAAATCCTGAGGTATCAGTCAACCAGGAACTGCATTCTTCCGCGGACAGCTAATTTGAGCCCCCATTTACGTGTAAGTCAAGCATCTATCACCGATCCGACTCCAACTCTCCTATCGGAAGATTCAATGAATGATAACGAGCTTAATAAATACCAAGTCGGCTCCCCAAATGGCTGTAATTAATTTAATGGATTTAGACAAAGAAATATGTACAATGAGATAGTGAGATTAATGGTACAAAAGCATTGTTTCGGCCATTAGCAGATGTCGAAACGGTGAGGATATTGTGTTACTAGTAACAGAGCCGCCGCGTTTTTCTCTGGTTAGAAACACTAATGAACTGGCGGACTAACAAGCTGAAACGCTGCTTTACCACACACATTTGGTCGCGATTCTGTAACATAACGATCAGTCAGGCTTTGTCATGCGGCATGTAGTGCAAAATCTATATATAAAACTATACAGCTCCTGTATTGTACGGTTCCTGTGTTCAAACTTCCTTAAAACCACAAAGATACGCAATAAATCTCGGTTAAACACTTCCACAGTCCAACAAAAGACACTAGATGGGACAGATTACAATTTCTAATGTCCCATTCGAATTAACATAAAGTAGCCCAACTGTTATGTATTTCAGTCGCCGCGGATGTTTCTAGACGAGACATTAACATAACAGTGTATAAAAAGGTTCGCAGTGGCTTCAGGGAAGGGTAGAGGCTCGGTATCGGCAATCAGCGCGCCATAAATTAGTGGACAGCTCGCGTGACGGACCAGCTTAGGCAACCTCCTTATCGAGCGCCGGAAACCACCCAACTAACTACTCGGTACACGCTCGCTTAAAAAAAACTCTAAACTCACGCGCAAAAAAGTCGACAATCCCCCAGCTAGCCGCAAGCTCTCTCCAATGCCAACACAATGTGGACTCTATTTTAAAACGCACACAGTCGAACCGCCGGACAACAAATAAGGTAACACGCCAGTATGTCAACATAAATAAAGCTGAGTGTCCTTTAACGAAGCAGACGTTGACGTCGGGACGCTAATAACGAGAACACTCTGGAATCTCGACTGTATTGTTTAGGGATTAACGGGCAGAATGGCTTAGTGCTCCCGGGGGTAGTAAATGAAGGTCCGCGTTTAGCGGTCGTGGTTGGTAGTGATATGGGTGGACTTCCTTTGTCTGGTAATCTTATCAGTGTGGCAGGCAGGCGTCTTGACATGATACATTGCCGCGCTATATTTACATCCCAGCTCAATACTAGGTCGAGCTATTTAATTAAAAGCGCCCGTTGCGAGTCGACACGGCCAAACTTCGCCTCGGATATCGGAAATGCGACTTGCTTCTGGACTCTCCAATACAATATTTTCAGCGCAAGTTAACGCAAGGAATTTCCCACTCGGCTTTTAATTTATTTTTAAACAACGTCCAATTTTACACAGCGCATTCAGTGATTTGTCGCCGCGTGCTACGCTGAAAAAAATCACGTAAAAGTAATTTAAACTGGAGCTTTGTAATCAATGCGCGTGTTAATTAAATTTTAATTTTAATTTCGACTTCAAAGCGCATTAACAGAATGGAATAATGAAGGACGGAACCCGAATCGTGAGGCGCCGATTAGGAGCGTTAACGTCGTTAGGGCCGCGGAGACAGTGGCCCATCGTTAATGCCGCCCAATTTTTTCGATAATGCTTTTTAAATGTTCCGAGATCGGAAATATAGGGGAAATTATAATAAACTAGCTTAGTAACGGCCCGCTAATGATTCTCGATCCTTAATCATCTTCGGAAGCCTGATTAATGTAGCCGCGGACGAATCGGAATGTTTTCGTGTCGGGCTTTTAACTTTAGGAATGTAAGACGCTAAGCAGAAAAGGGAATCGGCTTAAATGGTAGTGATTGACATTATAAACAACCGGTAGGTTCAGACAGGGAGAAAGGATTAGAGCTCAGAGGAAATGATTAACGGATAGAAATAAATTTTATTATCAAAAGACACTTACACAAGTTGGCAGCGACTCCGTCCGCACAAAAGTTGTTTTTCTTTGTCTGTCTCTAAATTATCTTTGTATGAGATTCTAAATCAATCGGTTTAGGCGTTGAACTGTGGATATAAAATAAGCAGACACACTTCTGTATTTATAGTAAGTAAGGATGATTCCTTGTTTTTTTTTACTCAAATTGAACAAGACCTTGGATTCCGATTCCTAATTTCTAATATCTGACCAGGAGTATAGATGCATTTGATTAAGCTTCATCATTAAATTATCTCTCTGGACCTTTAAAAGGAAAACTTATACAATAGCCATGAATGTAATGCAGCGAGCTGATTGAAAGGCCATAATGAGTGCGACGGGAGATAGTCCGGGGCACATCGCAGGCCACAAAGGCCCATCCCGTCCGATCCCCTTCCAATCGCAAACTTTGAATACACCTCTTTCGACTATCGAAAAGTTCCCGATAATGGATTTGTTGGAGGACTCGATTGTTCCACGATGAATGGGTACTAATTAAAACGAAGTCACGACGACGTCGGACCAAGTTTCCGATTGTTTCCCAACTATAAATCGCGGTGCAACTCTCTCATATAAATATTGTACGGAACCCGGCCAACTTTGGCGCTAAATTTAAAATTGAAATTGGGGAATCGGTTTGCGCAGTACGCGCGTTAAGTGTTTTTGCGGTAACGTTGCGAACTTCTACTGTATTCATGACTTGCTCCGGTTGCTTTAACATGGTAGGTAACCACTGCATGAACAAAGATAAGAAATAACATGGATTTTTCCAAAACACAACGCCTTTTCGATGCCAATAATGTAATATTTCGAAGGCAATTAACATTTATTCGATTATTTAACTTTCGGCAACACCGATCAATAGTAAACTAACTTTAAATAGACTTACTACCTCGACGTATTTCCGATTAAAATCGCATTAAAATCGATCCATCCGTTTGTGAGCTACAAAACTACGAACGGATCGAGAGGCTAACAATGGTCGTTAAATTTAATAACAACCCTGTTTTTGAACAAGGCTTAAAAATTGCGTTTTGATGCGGAAAGTCTTTCAATATAGTTTATAGTTGTGAACTCTATCCTGAAATCGAGATCGAGGGGTAAATTCAAAATTGCTTCGGGAATGTATCGCGTAACGAGTTTACGATTGCGAGCACGTGTCTTGTCTCGTGAGATTGCCGCCGCCGCCATCAGCCGTTCATACATCACCGTCCCGCCTTATGAAACCACCTGAGAGAGATATCTCCGCGGCGTTGCTGCCCGGCCGCCGCCACAAGTCGCGGCACGCCCGCACGACCGATATTAATCTTATTAAAAGCGAAAATAAAGAACTCGCTCCTTTTGTGCACAGTTCACTCGGGTGAACCGCGCTCTCTATTACTGCCGTCTGCTTCCTTTCCGCTCCCAATAAGAAATCACGTTTGATCGGGCCGAGCTCGGCCGCAAATGAGCCGAAACACACCCCCTTTATCTTCCAATAAGTAAGCGAGCGTTGCTTTTCTAGAAGAAAATCCGCCGCAGGAAACGCAAACATGCCAGATGGCTCGAAAAACGCATAAAAACAAACGGCTCGGAATATGGATATTGGTGGCTGTCTGATTGCTTTATGCATAGAGCCAGCGGGTCCATAAATAATATGGGCTGTAAAATCGAGCTGCGAAACTGAAAAGTTCGCGTTGTAAAACAGTGTTTTCGTTACGCAAACAAGCCCCGGAAAGGCACGTGGAGCTGCGGACGATCCGCAAAAGCCAATTTTAGGAAAAACTGGAACAGAAAAAAAAGAGTTTGCATCAGTAAGCGAGGAATCCCAGGGCGGCGTTCAAAATCGCGTTCCCTTTTTAAAGTTGAGACGATTCACGTAACGAGTGTCGAATTCCCGAGCCCTAGGGCCCCCTCCACGAGACGGAGTGTCCCCCGGAGGTGCCGCGGTAATTACCCACCATTACAGACAAAAGACACGACTCGCCCGATTACCATAATTCCCAAGCCTCGAGACGGGATATAAATGGGCCACATTTTGTAGTAGCACCAGGAGTGACGTGTGTATTAATGACTATACTTGTCCTCCTAAATTAGGTGAGGGATCTGGTGATTTAGTTTTTCATTGGCGGCGGCGGGCGGAGCGCATCCATCGCGCCGACAAATTACCTCTTCAATTCATGTTAAAAGCCTTTATGCAAATCAAATATTAAATTACAACGGAATCCGTCTTCTTAGTCTGTGAGCTGTGTGGCCATCCTAATGATTACATTGTATCAGAACGCTGCGGAGGCGTTTTTCATTAGAGCGCTCTGAAATTGTTTAACCTCTAATTACTACCGAGCGAATCGTCTCAAAGCCGCGGCCACAAAGAGGCGATATTATCGAGAGCTCCGCCATTTTCTTTTCGGCAATGAAATGTAGGCGAGATCGAGAAAAAAACAACACAAAAACCCTTTTAAAATTAATTGAGTTTTCTTGCGGCTACATCGGCTACAATAAATTAATTAACGCTCGAAGGAATCTTTAAAATTTGTCGAGGATCAAAAGTTGCGCGGAGCGGGCTCGCGGAGGGGGGACAGATAATACTTCGATTTTCCATTAGCTTATATTAGCGATGGGAGAGGCCTCGGCGCTCCCCGCGGTTTGAGGAATGGCTGCTGAACTAATATATTTCCTTTATAACGGACCACCGAAACACGCGATCTTTGATCCATTTGCATGGCCGGCCCGCTCCGGCGCCGGTGCGAGGTCCCGCTATTTGTTTATGAGCCATTACGGGGAACAATATTCGCTCTTAATTGAATTTCAACTTGTAAATTTTCGTGGATGGAATTAATTGAATCTTTCCTTGCTTCTAATGGTCGCTTTTGTTCCGATCGCGAGCTGATTAATTTTGTTAATGCTTTTAAAATAACAAATTAGTGTTTCTCGGAGAACATTTGGAACACGCGTATCGGGGAGAAGTTTGGTGGCCTAGACTGCCATTGTTAGCCTTGTTGACCTTTGCGAGAACCTTATTCAAGTGCTAGCCATCAAAGACTCCCACGTTGCGGCTTTATCTCTAATCCACGGTGTAAATTGATGTTTTATTATTATTTAATATTAACTTCATCGTCGTAATTGTCGAAGTTCCGGTGTGCCGTTTTTTTAAAGTTTTAACTCATTGATCCGACTTGTAAACAATTTGATTGTTAATATATATTGAAGGATATACTTATACTGAAGAACTCTTATAGTCTGCATTAATTTGTTTGAAAGTTGTTTGTAAGTTATGTCTGATTGTCTGACCATGTTTATGTTTAACCGGTGAAATGACTCTAGCTTGAAGAGATTTAACGATTTGGTCCCCCAATAGGCAAAGATGTACTGTGGTGACGAACTTCAAAAAACTAAAAATATAGTCTAAATTATAGTCAATATAAACTAAAAGCATACAATAATATAAGTGAAAGAAATAAAAAAGTAGTAAGACGAAATAGAATACTTTGTGCAATGTGCATCAAGAACAATGTAAAAGCTACGGTAATTGGACTCTAAATCCGAACTTATACTTAAGACAACTAACTAACTTTAACTCTTTTTTTTTTTTTTTGGAATTCTAATTCACAAAAATTATTACCCTTAAGTATACCTTTACAATGTGTTTGTGAGTAAGTAACAACAGAGGAAGATAAACCGATACGTGTTTCGCTCGCTGCGTGTGAATTTTTAGTTATAACCTTATCTTAATTTAAACAATTAAACGTAGAACAAGGTAAACTGCGAACTGTGTGAAACAACATGTAAAAACCTCCCCTCTCTTTTGTCCCCAGGTTGTCTGCTGGAAGGCTCGCGGCCGCCCCCCAATGTGCCCCCCCGCAACCCGACCATGTCTCGCCTGAACGGCCGCATCACCGGCAACCCCGCCGATCTGGCCGACTTCGAACCCTCGTGTCTGGTCCGCACGCCCTCTGGCAACTTTTACGTGCCTTCAGGTAATTTCATTTCAATTAACTCCCGTTTGACCGTAAGTCCAGCCAGTTTGGAGCAGACCCTTACAGCTTCTGAACTCCTGGTAGTGTGTCAAAACACCCTTATCAAATGATTGTCAAATTAGAACGTCTTGACAAACTAGATTCCTTCAAGAAGACTTGGCTCCAAATTCTTGAGTATATATAATATTTGAGTTTACGCGGTTCCTTTATTAAAATTGAGTAAATTTTGCCAACACTAGCCAAAATCGCGGCTTAAAAAGCGTATTCACTTAAAGTCAGGGCGACGACGGTGACCGCTTACCATCAGGTGGTCCGTCTGCTAGTTTCCTTTTATGGCTGTAAAAAAAGATTCATAACGCTAACATTAGCGATTTTAGAAACTGACAAAATGTACAGTATTGACGTAAGCTGAATCTACTCGTATTGCGTCGGCCGCTATAATGTCACTACCATACATTTGGTCAGTTTTCAATTTGTCTTTGCATCTTGTCCCTAGACAAATTATTCTATTTTTATTTATTTTGGTTAAGCCGATTTTGCTTCAATATCGATGATAATATAATTAATATTATCTACTTAATTGAGTACAAAGGAAGGCTACAATTAAGTCTACAATAAGATTACGATATTGATATACTCGTAATAAGGTCTAGTACAAAGTAGAATAAAGGCCCTGAAAACGTGTTGTAATCGGGTAAAAATATATAAATATATATAGTCTCTGTTTTACTATAATATGGAAGATATTTGTACGGTCTTTGGATATTAAATGGATTAAGTCAACCAAATAAATCAAGTAAATTGATGCTATAACTAGAATTGCAACACACAGAAAGAAATCTTGTAAAATTGTAACATTAGTATACGACCTACAATTTCATCCTTAGTTATTTAATATTGACACAATTTCACTACACCGACTTTATCCGTAATCCAAACCAAATCAAAAACATTGTAAATACTCGTACCATACTAAGCCTAATATTTTACAATTTTCATTTTAAAAACCGTACTAAATCTAATATTTTGTAATTCCAGGAGACATCCAAAAGAATCCATCAATGGATTACAAATCGAACTCTTCCTGCAGCAGCCCCGGAAAGCAGGACAAGAGTACCCTAGAGAGGATGGACAGGAACGAGCGCCACCCCGCCTTCGGGGCGCCGGTGCCCGTCCTCCCCGTCAGGAATAACCTCCGGGCCACCCACTTCCCCCCCACCGCCTCTAGATTCCACTTCAGGAAAGGCCTCTCCAGATGTTCCTGGAAATGTACTGCTGTAGTGTTCATAGTGTTGTTCGTTCTTCTGTTAGCAATTGCGTCTTATACGTCAGGTAAATTTACATATTTTTTACGCATGCAAGTTTCTTCCTGACTTGAGAAATATCGTAATGTGAAGCTAATTGAAAATGAATTTCTCAAGTTGGAAACGAAACTTGTTTTACTTGACTTTATTAAGTAAGGCTTCGTACTAATTACCGTTTTTCCCACAGCCTCATACTTCGTCACCTCATATCATAACGCAAGCCCTTGCTCAGTGGTCGTAGGCGAGTCCACTGAGGTATTCCCAGCGTCTAAGCCCACGACGCTGGAGTCAAACAAGTCCCTAGCACGACCGCACCAAACGCCGTCAGCCGGCTCAGGTAAACGCGCTCGTCGCAGTGTAGACGAGCATGCTAGTGATCAGCCTTCTCTTTCTTCTTCGGACTCTTCCGCTGTAGATATGCATGAGCTAATCACAACGCCTTCTGTGGACACCTTTAGTGTAGTGCATGGTGGACCGGAAGGCGAGTCGACGGAAGACCAGGGTACCGCTTATGTGTCTAGTGTAAGTGTTGATAACATCAGTGAGCTAACTAATGTAGAGTTTGTAACTACAACGCTTAATAACCCAACTATTGAAGAATCTACGGAATCATTGGAAACTTCCAGTGTTAATGTTTTAACAGAAAATACTAACAAACCTGATTCTCATATTGATTCACCGCCGGAGACTATGCCTAAAGTTTCGGACGCTGGCAAATTTGATGATCATATCGCCTATGAGCCTGAAGCTATGCAAAGCGATTCTTTTTCGTCGATATTATGGCGTGGATTACAAAAAGTACAATATCTCAAATTAGAGTCACAGTTAAAGGAAGTAAACGAAGAATTACATATCAAAATCAATGAATCTGAAGTTATCGATAATGATCTGGAAAAATTCCATTATGATAGTATAAGCGAACAGGTTAAAACTACTGGTATAACAACAACAACCACTGTAGGTCCGATCATCACTGTAGAACCCGTATTCAATACGACTAAAAGTACTACATCTACATCAAGTGAGATTAATACCCCACCTGAAAAGCATGTTGTGGTAACAGCAGGACCAACACAGAGTGTTACTAACTTTAACCATCCAATAATAAATAATATTTCCGACAACATTGATGTTAAAGCTTCTACTGTAAATATAGCCACAGATTCAAGAACCCCAGAAGGGTCAAACTCTAAACATGTTATGATTAATCTCACAATATCCGCTGATGATGCAGATTCTGCTTACAAACCGCTTTATTCATTAACAGTAAAAGTTCCTACTTTCGGTGACTCAAATGAGATGCCTAGTGTAAAAATTACTCCAATAGACGTGTCACCAACTGCACCTTCATTCAATTATCCGAACATTGTGGAAGGAGCACAAAAACCAATTAAACCAGTAAAAGCAGTAGAACCTGCAACTATATTTGAAGGAGGAGAGTGCGAGTGTTCATGTCCAGTTTGTGAAGGCGGACCTGGTGATAGCTTCTACGATGACTACAATGAAAAATCTACAGGTTCTTCGAATGAAAAGTGGCAGTCTACTACAAACTACGATGATACCTCAAGCACTTCGACACCTTCAACCCTAGACAATGAAACTGAAAGTACTGATGAATTCGACGAATCAACAACACAATGGACGACTATGACTGATGACTATACAACTGAAACGGCGACGGACGAGCTTACGACACCTAGTGACATAACTGACTCGACAACTGACTCCACTACAGAAACAGTGACTGAATGTGCAGTTACTACGGAGGCCCCAAAATGTGTATGTCCAAAGGTTACTCCACCACCTATACTTATCTTGGAAGGTGAGGTCACATAACTTGATTCGAACCACGATAACTTACTAACCGGCATACAACCATATTTCTACGATCTTCAAAGGGTTTATGTGTAACCAACTAATTTGCATGATTTACTAGATGGGTAACGGGATTACTAATGGTGCAATGTTTTTCAACTGCATGCGCTTTTAGTCTAGAATGCTCTCATTTCCTACAATTAAGTGTAGATTAGCACCGCTAGTTTAGTCTCCTGGATGATAATTTTGATCGACACTTTCACCACATCGTCGCATGATGTATTGAGATTGGTAAAATAAAAGATAATTTACAAACACAATCAAATAATAATAGGTATTTAATGTTCTAGGTGCGCGAACATTCCCCGCGCAGTCTTTCCCGCCAGACGGGACGACATTCAAACAAATTAATTTAGGTGAAAAATTATCAGAAGAAATCCCTCCATATAGTTACTGGAACATGCAATTCTACCAGTCCGAAGCGTCTTACGTGAAGTTTGACTACATGATACCGCGAGGCGCGTCGATAGGAGTGTACGCGAGGCGGAATGCTCTTCCCACACACACGCAATACCATTTCCTAGAGGTCCTTAGCGGCTTCAAAGCGAGAACTACAAGGGCTTCACATGTAAGTAATCAAATTATCTAAACAAAGGCACTTTTATGAACCACTTTTCTTCATAACTTTAATAACTATTATAAGTGAAATTCCTGATTACTGTGCATAAAAAATCTGACGAGAACTAATCAATATTCATCAATGATTTTCCAGCCATCGGTTAAGAAAGAAGTGACGCACTACATGGAACAAGGCCACTGGTTCCTATCGCTGTACAATGACGACGGCGATCCCCGCGAGATCGCCTTCATAGCGGCGGTGGCTGAGGACATGACCCATAACTGCCCCAATGGCTGTTCAGGGAAAGGAGAGTGCCTCATGGGCCACTGCCAGTGCCAGCCAGGTTTCGGAGGAGATGACTGTAGCGAGAGTAAGTGCAGCTGAATCATATATTAGTAGATGCTCATGGTTTAACTAAGGTTAAGGTTAAGGTAAGGATAAGCTTAAGTTCCTCAATTCGAGGCAGCATTGTAAAGTCGATTTCGATTCTTATCTAAATGATACATCGATGTTTTCTGTAGTTATACTTATTTTACAATTAACAAACGGAAACACCTAAAAAATCCGTTATTTAAAAAGAAACAAAAAAGAAATATTGCAGAAAGCATATTCATTTATCAGAATTAAAAAAAAACCGAAAGCTATTTTATGCCAAAGCTATTTTAGAAAAAAAAAACATGCTCTGTAGTAGACATGTGCGCAGCGCCTGTTTCACGCCGTCGGCGTAAAATCGGCGTGAACGGCGTGAATAGCGTGAAACTGACGCAGCGCGTGACTCTGTAGGTTAAATAGGTAACGTTTGATTTATAAGCGATATCAAAAAATAAAGTCTTCTATCAAAACATTGCATTCGAGATTATGAAAACTCGGGAATGACTCTTCGGAATTATGTAGTTGCACCCTTAACAAGCATCAATGTTGCAAATAAAAGAGCTAACATGAAATTTGGTGAAATTCCAGGTGTGTGCCCGGTTTTGTGCAGTCAACGCGGCGAGTACATCAACGGCGAATGCCAATGCAACCCTGGATGGAAAGGCAAGGAGTGTTCTCTCCGCCACGACGAGTGCGAGGTTCCTGACTGCAACGGCCACGGACACTGTGTCAACGGGAAGTGCTCATGCGTTAGAGGTTACAAAGGAAAATTCTGCGCTGAAATTGACTGCCCACATCCAACCTGCTCCAGCCATGGGTTCTGCATCGAAGGCGCTTGTGTGTGCAAGAAGGGGTGGAAAGGTCTGGACTGTGCGACGATGGATAAGGACGCCCTGCAATGTTTGCCTGACTGTTCTGGACATGGAAACTTTGACGTGGATACTCAAACGTGCGCTTGCCATAATAGGTGGTCTGGCGAGGATTGTTCTAAAGGTAGTATATTTATTAATAATTACATGATCAATTTACGATTTATCAATAAAAATAGCTTTAAATCACGTCCGTATTCCCGTTCTGTACATTTCATCACCATTCGATTTACCTGGACTTACATACCGATACTTTTCCAGAGGTTTGCGATCTCGACTGCGGTCCACATGGAAGATGCGTCGGAGAATCCTGCGTTTGCGACCCTGGTTGGACGGGAGAGTTCTGCACTGCCAAACTTTGTGACGCGCGTTGTAGCGACCACGGCCAGTGCAAGAACGGAACCTGCCTCTGTGTTTCTGGTTGGAACGGTCGGCATTGTACTTTGGAAGGTTGTCCTCGAGGTTGCGCAGGTCACGGCCAGTGCAGAGTGGCGAATGATGGCCATTGGGAGTGCAAGTGCTTTGACGGGTGGGATGGACCGGATTGTACCACGCTGAAAGAGCAGATTTGTGATGATAGCAAGGACAATGACAGAGGTAAGAATTATAATAATCGGAACCTTATTACAACTATGAATTGACCAAGTAAGGCAAACAGTTTTTCAGTAATATTCAAATTAATTCGCATATAATATTCTTCGTTCAAACTTTTACACGTTTTTCTTAACGAATTTTAGGGCTGACTAAATAGTCAATCCTAAAATTGGCAAAAATTAAAATAGTCCAGAATTCAAATCCCTTTAAACATACAAAAAAGTAACAGAAAAAGTGAACATTATGGTAGGTATGTACTGTGATGTACACTGCCAATTTAAGGGCAGGTCTTTCTACACATAAAAAGCAGGAGCAGCTTCTTAAATTTGTCTTAATGCATTTTCCAGACGGCCTGGTTGACTGCGAGGACCCAGAGTGCTGTCAGTCCCCAGCCTGCAAGGGCAGCCAGCTCTGCGTCTCCTCCCCCAAACCCACAGATATCCTCCTGCGGAAGCAGCCACCCGCCATCACAGCGTCGTTCTTCGAGAGGATGAAGTTCCTCATCGACGAAGGTAGTCTCCAGAATTACGCGAAACAGGAGACATTTAACGAGAGGTGAGGTTTCGTGTTTGGTGTTACATGTGTAATAACAAAATTGTGAGTTGACATAATTTTGAATCTTCAAAAGTGAAATAAGAATAACAACTGAAATTTTGTCTACTTAATTCTGTATCATCTTGGAAAGTTTATGTAATATTATGTCAACTCTACCTTTACTAACGCCTTGGTAATCTTAAAGTATAAGTGCTGATTTATTTTAAAGAAAGACTTACAGATTACCAAGGCACTTGTAAATCTAACAACAATAACTCAAATAATATAACCAACGTTTATCTGTTATATAAGATACGCAATGTTGTGCCCCAGTCAATCCCCATGTTTTATTTACAGAGTGAATCACTGTTTTTGCTTTCGTTTCTAACACTAAAAACGACTTTATGTTTTTAATACATGTTACCAAATTAACGAGAAATCTACTCGATCGGCACATGCATGATTTATATATTTACGCTAACATACATTTTCTAAATTGACATATTGTATGTGACGACCGTACTCATCTCTGTTTCTGTCCGCTCTTCTAACGCTGCGCAGTATGTTTTGGAATCACTTCAACACGAGGTAAGACTTCTGAGTCAGACTTAGGATTTTGTGTGTGAGTTGCTGCAATAGAATTAGACGCACATAGAAGCCCGTGATCATTCAAACATTGCCTGTTAATAGAAAAAGAATATTTCCCATGCATTTTTAGAACATTAATAGCTACATTTATAAAATCACTGTTATTTTCACATTGATGATTGCTTCTATCTGTGTCAATTGTATCAGGTACAACATTTGCATTTGTTTGTATTATAGTATATTTAAATTCTAAATTGGCAATATATTTATGTCTATTTATGTTTATATTAAATAGTTGTTTGCATGTGTTTTCGTGTTTTTGTGTTTAATTACCTTAACCGTGTCCTGTGAAATATGTGTTACGCTTTTTATTTATATGGTATTTATAAAATGAAACATTTAATACATTGTATGTAGATTATCTCCTTATTCATAAACGTAAAATAAACCTATTTTAGTTAAAGTATTCTTTGTCCTTTTCTGTCAAATTCAAATTTTACAATGACAGATAAGGCCAGAGCATATTTACAGCGCACTTTAGCTATTGCGCGTTTATGAATAAGAGTGTTAGTAAATTGAAAAGCTATAAAGCACTTTAAGCAATTGATACATTTTGAATTAGTCATATCCGAGATTAGTACCTATAGTTGAAACGTAATCCTAGATTACAGAGTTCAATTTGACAAGTAGTTCACGATAAATTTAAGTAGTATCCTCAGAAATAATTTAAATTAGCAAAGTACCATACCAACATAATATTTTGTAGTCGATTTGTATAAGTAAACTAATCCTATAGTTCCCAAAGCCTGCTCAAGTCAATTCCAAATTCAAAATAAGCCCCAAAAGAGAAATATGATCGATGTTGGAATCACAACAAATTTTCTCAATAATGTTATATCAACAGTCGGTCCGCGGTCATCCGTGGTCGTGTGGTCACCACCCTTGGCTCTGGTTTGGTGGGAGTGAGGGTGTCCACGTCGACGCCGCTGGAAGGCTTCACCCTGACCAGGGAGGACGGCTGGTTCGATCTTCTGGTGAACGGAGGGGGGGCGGTGACCCTGCACTTTGGGAGGTCACCTTTCAAACGCTCCTCGCAAGTTGTGTTCGTACCTTGGAATGAGGTGAGTGGGTATTTAAGACGGAGCAAACATCGTCCGTCAAGTGGTGCCTTCATTATTGTAATTGTGCTTTAAAAAAAGGCTTAAGTTGATTACATGTTGATAGCTGACAATGTATCCTATAAATTATGGTTTTATTTGTACAACAAATCACTCAACCAATCAACAAACAATAAAATACTTCGGTTTAAGTTGACTTAATAATAGTACCTACCTAATGAGGCCGTCACTGTACAACCGGCGTATGCTCGGCGCAGTCTTAAGTTCGTTTATAAGATGAATCAAGAGTTTAAAATAGTTTATCTACACACATATCGTAAGCTGTTAATTTTGGAAGATGTTAATATTGATAACAAGGTGAATATTGATTCGATAGCGTAATTTAAAAATTACGTTACAGCTGTCATCGCTGTCACCTACTACCACAGGTAATGCTGGTCATTTGCCTTGCGGCTTCTAAAACCATCTTAGAGTACTTATAATTTGTGTGTAGATAAAGTATTGTACGCGACTCTGCGTAATTGGCATTACGCAATCGTCACGTAAACTACTATTATCTACGTCAGTTTCATAACTTCCCTACCAAATGTTCAGAAACGATAAGCAAATTGCCTAAATAAGGAAACCTATATATAGATACAGGACAACAAGATATGCATGTAGATCATAGTAGTTTACGTGACGGTTACGTAACGACAGGCATTACAACATGAGTGTGGTTTATGAAACGAGCCGCAAGGCGAGTAATAGAGGAATTATGATATGAGTGTAGATAAAGTGTAGTAAAACGGCCATTGTTGTTAAACTTATCAGACGATCAAGTTAAACTTGTCTTGTTTCAAGATAACATTACTTTATAGCGTCACCACCAGAGCGCCAGCTCTGCACCAACGGAAAAAATGAGTTTCTCATTAATTCAAACGACTTCACCCAAAGTTCGTATGAAGCAATTTCATTTTTGTCCCGAAACATGCCACGGAGAGATTAAAGGAGCATTATAATTTCAACTCTTAACTTCGCAAACTTTAACGGTTTTGTTCGGGTTTTTATCGTGTTTTATAAGAACTTTTAAGGAGGCTGGAGTGTTGTGAGTTTACCTCAACCGAATAAAAAAATTAAATCCAGTGTCAATAAAAAAAAGATAAAATTCATTGAGGAAAGCTTACTCGTATGTTTCAAATCAATAGCGCTATCGTCGGTGATACTGCAAAACCGCGTAACCAACAAATTTATTATAGAGCAAAATAAACCTTAATATCTTAGAAAAAAGGTGCACTTCGCACCTCATTAAAAATTTTACTTAGGTACGTGGTTTTGCAGTTTTGACCGACTTTACTTGTACTTGTTTAGTTAGTGTTACGCGTTATAGGCGGTAACCCATAAGTTTATCGAATTTCACTTCATCCGTTGTATCATTTCATCGAATTATCATTTCATTGAACGCTTTTTTCTGCTGAAATCAAGTATTTTTTCCAGTATATTTTAAACATTAATTACGTAGGTTAGGTTAGGGTAGACTTGTGACCTAGCAATAAACTCATGCAGTGAGAAATGCTTTTTGATGAAATGAAAATTTTGCGAATATTCGTTGAAAGGTGGTTCGATAAAATAATAGGTACAGTTCATAAATATGTGTACACTTTAGTACCTTGTCTATTTAATGTCATGTTTAAACTGCCATATATGAATTGTCACAGCAATTAAGGTGACAATGTACTAAAGTGTAGATAATATTTATGAACTCAACTGTACCTGTTATAGATGTACAACTTAATAGAGAGTCGGGGTAGGCACTAGGTACGGAAGTAAAGTACGATAAAGCTGATATGGTCACTATTGCCCTCTCTCCTCCACTCATGCATACCCTGGCTCTCAAGTGTGTACGGCTATAGTTTCCAGCTTGAGTACCTACAATTTATAAATTACAAACGTAACTGGTTGTACATTTTCATTTGTATAGTAAAATAATAAATTGATGTTGATATGTACTCCTGACGTCCCCTGAGCGTGCACGCATCGAATTATGAATCTAGTGTCACTTAGCAAAAGTTTGAAATTACTTTGCCCATTGTCATTACATTGGGCCTACATACTGAAAACGTTACAAATCCCAAACTCGTTATTGATTACTCAGAAATATACTAAAGTCACGTGCAGCAGCCGGTGGAATTACTAGCATAGAGTTTTTTTATCTTAGGCCTCAGGGTTGGCGCCGCATTTGCAGCATTAATATTGTAGTCCTGAGATACCACTTACCAACCTACCTGTGCCTTATCCATGCCATAAATGACACCTCGTATGTTAAAATCCGTCAAGCCATTTAGGCTGCAGAGCGTGCCCAGAAATAGACATACATACATACATACATACATACATACATACAGACACACATACATACATACGCTCGAAAAACATAACCCTCCTTCTGACGCAGTCCAGTAAAAACAGCCGGTTCAACTCAAATAAGAAGCCTGAAATCACATCCCCCGTTTTCCTCCAGGTTGTGATAATCGACGAGATGGTAATGACGACCGTGGACGAGAAGAGCGGCACGGGTCCCCCGCAGGCGTGCCTGGCGCACGACTATGATGCCATGAAGCCTGTGGTGCTGGCTACGTGGAAGCATGGCTTCCAAGGCGCCTGCCCAGACAAGAGCGCTATCTTGGCGGAGTCACAGGTCAGTTGTCGTCCCAAGTTCCCAAACATTATATAGTACACTCGACAATAAGATACATCAAATTTGTCACCTTATTGCATTGTAATAAGCTCCAAAAATGGATACTTCGCTTTGTAGTCTACATATAAAATGGGACTTCTCTAAACCAGAGTAAATGGGATTGTTTAAAAGATGGAATTTTGTCAGATAGGTGTTTATGAAATTTATTAAAGATGTTTAAATGTCGAATCATAAATACATTATATTAATAAATAAGTCTACATGGTCTGTCAAGCCTGAATTGAACCCGTACTTAGACCCATACATCTGATTATTTTGGTTTGTCAATTAACTGAACCAAAATCAATTGGTTTTTAAGAACTCCGATTTAGTGATATCATTATATGTAACTAAGAATGACAATAAACAGCTTTGTGTTATCAGCTTTAAAGTTACCTAGTTCACACTAATAAAAAAAGTCTGAGCACGTAGAAATGGATATTGTAACTTAGTGAATCCATGAGTTTTGCTATTCTCAAATTTCTTCATTCTTGTGAAAAAGGTGTCATGTTTGAAAAAGAAACTATCGAGTATTTTGTTTCTAATCGTGTCTTCATCACTTAAGGAAATATGATCAAGTTTAATATATCTAAAAAACATACATATAAGCGTTATGGTTATTGAGCGGAACACTACCGGTTTTATCATGTTTCTTAGGTACCTACTTACTTACTCATTCACTCTTCTTTTTTAGGTTGTCCAAGAAAGCCTACAAATACCTGGTACCGGATTGAACTTAGTCTACCACAGCTCGAGAGCTGCCGGCTACCTTTCCACCATCCAACTCCAACTGACTCCAGAGAAAGTGCCTCCGACATTAGCCCTAATCCACTTGAGGATCACCATTGAGGGAATCCTATTCGAGAAGACTTTTGAAGCTGATCCAGTCATCAAATTCACGTATCCATGGAACAGGCTGAATGTATACCGCCAGAGAGTGTATGGAGTCACTACTGCTTTAGTAAAAGTGGGTTATCAATACACAGATTGTAGGGATATAATCTGGAATGTACAAACAACTAAACTGAGTGGGCACGATATGAGCATCTCTGATGTTGGTGGATGGAATCTAGATATTCATCATAGATACAATTTCCACGAAGGTAAGTGACTTCCCAATAAAGCTTTTCTTAACAAGGATTAGGCAGATTTAAATATTAATCTATATGCACATAGACCTTCCCCAATGATCGCCGCATTGACCAAATTACACCGATCTAGTCCACCAGGCTTTAGAGACCTTTACGAGATCCTCACATTACACATTAGAAGGCCCTCTCGTAAATTCTTGCCTTAGTAAGTCGTGATTCTAGAACTTCCAGGCTCTATGTTATTTATTTTCCGTCGATATACCTTTTTAACAATCCTACGCACAACATTAAAGTTCCGCCATCTAATTCCACAGGCATTCTGCAAAAGGGCGACGGAACCAACATTTACCTGAAGCACAAGCCTCGCCTCATCATCACGACGATGGGTGATGGCAGACAACGTGGTTTGGACTGCGGGACTGAGTGCGAGGGTCCGGCAACCCGTCAACGTCTTCTGGCACCTGTGGCCCTCGCGGCAGCTCCGGATGGCTCCATATTCGTGGGAGACTTCAACCTGGTTCGGAAGATCAAGACTGATGGGTCCGTGTGGACTGTGGTCAAACTGAAGTGAGTAGAACTTTATAGTAACTGCATAATACTCTATAAAAATGTATGTATGTACATGTTCGTTAGAAGCAGTAAAAGTTTTTAAATTTATTCTACAAATTTCCAAGAAAAAAAAGTCAAGTCCGATAAGTAAGCTATCCTTTTTGTTCAATAGGGTATTTGCCTGATATTAAATTTCATATATTAATTTGGATAATATATCAATATACGTAGTATGATAAAATAATTCAAAATCAAATTTGAAATTGGTAATGAAATAAAAAAGTCTTTTAAAGATTTTTGTCCATCTCTTTCTCACGAAACGATGTTTTGCGTGTAATTCATATGGCGGTTGAGTAATATGACGTCATATTACTGTATTTTCCTCTCAGTCTAAAAGCAAGTTTTAAACATTTATATCTTTCTATTTATACTAGGGTATTCAGAAGGTAAAAAAGCTTCGATTTTAATACTAATCAAAAAGTAGGCAAATACCCTATTTTGCATTTCATATTCTCGTAGCCCATATTTAAAAAGAGAGAGACACTTTATACAAAAAAAAAATTGCAAGACAAATGAGTTTAACGTAGTGACAGAACAACCACACGTTTTTCCGAACTGTTTTGGCCAAGGTTGCGTTGCAATGTTGCGTGCTGAGGTTTTATAATATAATAAAACTAAAACTAAAACGTTCTTCTCTTTTTAGCGCCACTCGAGTCTCGTACCGCTACCACATGGCTCTGTCACCCCTGGACGGCACGCTGTACATCTCGGACCCGGAATCGCACCAGATCATCAAAGTGCGCAACACCAACGACTACAGCGACCCCGAGCACAACTGGGAGACCGTCGTCGGCTCCGGCGAGCGCTGTCTCCCCGGAGACGAGGCTCACTGCGGAGACGGAGCCCTTGCGAGAGACGCTAAACTCGCCTACCCGAAAGGAGTAGCCGTCTCCAGCGACAACGTTCTCTACTTCGCCGATGGAACCAACATCCGAATGGTCGACAGAGATGGAATTATTACGACAGTAATTGGAAACCACATGCACAGAGCCCATTGGAAACCGATCCCGTGTGAAGGCACTCTGAGCGTTGAAGAAGTACATCTAAGGTGGCCTACGGAACTTGCGATCAATCCCTTGGATAACAGTTTGCATATTATTGATGATCACATGATCCTGCAGATGGCTCCAGATGGTAGAGTTAAGGTGATCGCTGGCCGACCACTTCATTGCCCGTCGCCTCTGACTGGATACGACATGGAATTGGCGACGTATGCCACTTTAGTGATGCCCCAGAGCATAGCATTCGGCGCTGCTGGAGATTTGTATGTGGCTGAAAGTGACTCGCAAAGAATAAACAGAGTACGTCTGATAACCACCGATGGGAAGATCTCCTTGTACGCTGGTGCCGAGTCGAAATGCAATTGCTTGGAAAGGGGTTGCGATTGCTTCGAAGCTGATCACTTCTTAGCTTCGAATTCCAAATTCAATACCATCTCAGCGGTCATTGTGAGTCCCGATGGAATCGTCCACATTGCAGACCAAGCGAACTATAGAATCCGATCTGTCATGGCCAGTATACCAGATGCTAGCGGCTCGAGGGAATACGAGATTTACTCACCCGATACCCAAGAAATATACGTGTTCAACAGATTCGGTCAACACATCATGACTAAAAACATACTCACCGGCGAAAATAACTACGTGTTTACTTACAACGTCAACACGAGTAACGGTAAACTGAGCACAGTTACTGACGCTGCAGGCAACAAGGTCTTTCTTCTACGCGATTACTCCAGCCAGGTTAATTCGATAGAGAACACAAAGGGACAGAAATGTAGGCTTAAAATGTCTAGAATGAAAATGCTGCAGGAATTAAGGACGCCTGATAACTTCAATGTTACGTTTGACTACCACGGAACGACTGGATTACTCAAAGCCAAGTATGACAGCACTGGCCGCAGTTACATCTATAAGTATGATGAATTTGGAAGACTGACATCTGCTGTCACTCCCACTGGCAGAATCATCAACCTGACTTTCGATCTCAGTCTCAAAGGCGCCACCGTACTTGTAAGTGAAAACAATAGGAAACCTATTTCAATTCTCATCAAAGGATCTTCCGTTAAGACTAAAGTAGGCGAAGCAGAACAGAAGACGATAATTTCGACGGATGGTAGCATATCGTCTAGTATGCCATGGGGCCACGTTATATCCACGGATACTGTCCCGTACACTATCCTCTCTGAAATCGACCCAATTCTGGGTGAGAGCTACCCCGTACCCGCTAAACAAAGGACAGAAGTCGGCGGTGATCTAGCAAACAGATTCGAATGGCGATACTTCTTACGTAGACTTCAGTCAAACAAAGGGAAGAGCAGTAAAGCGGTGGCGCAGATCGGCCGCAAACTTCGAGTTAACGGTGAAAACTTACTGACACTTGAATACGACAGAGATTCATCCACGGTAGCAGTATTTATGGATGATAAGGTAGAGCTCTTGAATGTCACGTACGACAGAACCGCGCGGCCAGTGAAGTGGGGACCGAGGAACGGTATATTTGCTGAAGTTGAATTGGAGTATGACAGATTCAGCCGATTGACCAGCTGGAGGTGGGGAGACCTTAACGAAACGTACGGCTTCGACAGAGCGGGCAGATTGCATGAGATCAGATACGGTGATGGCTCGTCGCTGGCTTATTCATTCAGGGATATGTTTACTAGTCTTCCACTTAAGGTCACAACGCCCAGAGGCAGCGATTATCTATTAGATTATGATGACTCTGGTGCCCTTCAGAACCTTACAACTCCCAGAGGCCACATTCATACATTCGCCCTTATGACGTCATTAGGCTACTTCAAATATCAATATTTCTCGCCAATGAACAGGCATCCTTATGAAATTCTGTACAACGATGATGGTCATATTTTGGCAAAGATCTTCCCGCACCAATCTGGCAAAATATTATACGTGTACGACTCGACAGGGAAGCTGGAGACGATACTAGCCGGCGCTTCTGCGATCCGTTACGTGTACCACGAAAACACTCACCTAATGAAGAATGTAGAAATAACCGATCCCGATTACGAACTCAAACAGGATTACAAGTACCATGCAGGAATTCTTAAGGACGAAAAGATGAAATTCAACTCCAAAAGCGGTCTTAACAACGCGCACTTCAAGTACCAGTACGACGGAAATGCCAGGCTTTCCACGATTGACGTTAATATCAATAGCAAGGAAATGCCGCAGCTCAGACTGAAGTACAACCAGAACTTGGGCATCCTCGAAGGAGTAAGCGACTTGAGAATTTACAGAAACACCTTCAACCGATCTGTGATGCAAGATACGAGCAAGCAATACTTCACGATCACCGATTACGACGATCATGGCAGAATCAAGACTGTCCTAATGAATATTAAGTCTTTCGATGTCTTCCGGCTCGAGCTCGAATATGATGCGAGGAATAGGATTAAATCTAAGAAGATGCTGATCGGCGATACTTCTTCTAGCGAGCGTATTAGCTACAACTTCGACGGCCATCTGATGGAAGTGGTCGGGTCCGAAGATGACTGGAAATACGTTTATGATGAAAACGGCAACGTAATTGGAGTGATTGAGCACGGTGAGAAGCGATACCTTGGCTACGATATTGGCGACAGAGTGGTTCAGTATGGTGATATTGAATTCAGCAGCTACGACGGTCGAGGTTTTGTGATTAGACGAGGAGAGCAGAAATACAGATACAACTCGCGAGGACAATTCATGCACGCTTTAGAAAGGGACAAGTTCCAAATGTGGTACTACTACGATGACAGGAACAGGCTGGTCGGATGGAAGGATGACAAGAACAACATCACGCAGTTCTTCTACACCAACCCGCAAACTCCCAACCTGATCACCCACATGCACTATCCTAAAGCCGGGAAAACCGTCAAGTTCCTCTACGATCAGCGAGACTTCCTCACTTGCATCGAGACTGAAGACCAAAGATTCTACGTGGCTACAGATCACAACGGCTCTCCTTTGGTAGTATTCGACGTCAACGGTGAAATCATTAAGGAAACCAAACGCAGCCCCTTCGGTAAAACAATCAAAGACAGCAACCCTGCTTTCTACGTGCCCGTAGATTTCCACGGAGGCATATTCGATTACAACACGAACCTCATCTACTTGGATAACAGGCTGTATGACCCAATAGTCGGCCAATGGATGACACCAAGCTGGGAGCATCTGGCGACTAAACTGAGCCTTCCAACGGATATCTTCATCTACAGATTTAAGAATAACGACCCCATTAATAAGAACCAGAACGTCCCGTACATGACGAATCTGGCGAGTTGGCTGCAGTTGTACGGATACACATTGGAAAAGATGATGGGATCGCGATATATCACTGACATGATCTTCCAACCGATGACTTCCGTGACTGCTCCACAATTGGCACCTGATTTCGGTGTTATGTCTGGGCTTCAGTGTATCATTGAAAAGGTAAGCTCTCTCTCCATAAAATCTTCAAATTCAATTCGTATAAACTCTTTAACTTTGTCATTATGACTAATAATTTCTCCTTCTTTTAGGTAAACGACAAGCTATCTGACATAGACTTTGTACCAACACCTCTTCTCAAGATGGAGCCAATAACACGAAACCTGCTTCCTCGAGTGTCCTACAAACGCGGCGTGTTTGGGGAAGGCGTCCTGATCTCCCGCGTGGACGGCAAGGCGTACATCAGCGTCGCCGACGGCGCCAACAGCGTCGTTGAGGACGTCATCACGACCGTCTTCAACAACTCGTACTTCCTTGACGTCCACTTCAGCATTCACGACCAGGATGTCTTCTACTTTGTCAAAGATAATTCTCTGAAGATTAAGGATGATATGGATGAGTTGAGGCGGCTGTCTGGAAAGTTCAATGTGTCACAAGATGAAACTAACGATCAAGGCTTAGAGGTAAATATTTATTAAAGAACACAACCGATTTTCAGGTCCAAATATATTGTGTCTACTTTCTCCAATAATAGTCCTTTAGGTACTGAAAGCTTTGGTGGCTGTGAAGCTTGAGGTGTCAACTAGTTATCACAGTGGCTGCCGTGTGCCACTAAGTTTTTTCAAATTAGTACACTACCTGATGTTCTTCTGGGAAAATAAAAATGAGGAATCCTGCACATTCCACCATTTGCAACAAAGGTCTTCACTACTACCTACTGGGTTGAAGTATGTCCAAGACGGCTCATATCAAAAGTGGCTTTAATAATGGCTCACGCTAATTTAAATAGTATTAGGTGGGCAAGTCAACCGGCCGATCGGCTTAGTCATACTCACCTGCATGAAAAGAGCGATTTCCGTCACCTTTCAGCATCATGGCCCGATAGATGAACTTATCCAAAGAAAATTTTGCCTTAGTTTTGAGGTCGGCCACTTTTCTTTTCGGCATCCTCTAACCTGCTGTTTAGATAAAAGTAACCTAAGCCGACGGCTAAAGAAAGAAGAAGAACGGCCGGATGCAGTAATTTTTTCAATATTCCAGGTGCGAGTCCACGCGGTGGGCAAGGGCTCGGCGCAGGCGGTGATCGTGCTGCGCTACGGCGTGGACCCGGCGCAGGAGCGCGTGAAGCTGCTGAAGCACGCGCACAAGCGCGCCGCCGCGCGCGCCTGGGAGCGCGAGAAGGCGCTCGTGGCGGCGGGCTGGGAGGGCCGCGGCGCCTGGAGCGAGGAGGAGAAGGAGGAGCTCATCTCGCACGGCGTCGTGGACGGCTGGGCCGCGCGCGACGTGCACTCCGTGGCCAAGTACCCGCAGCTCGCCGACGACCCGGCCAACATCCTGTTCGTGCGCGACGGCCGGCGGAAACGGAGAAAGAGCGGCCGCTCCCGCCACCGCTCGTGATTTTCCTAAACGTGCCATTCGACATTTCGAATCTCCCTCGAGATGGCTTTAGATTTATTTTTTATAGGACTGATTATGTGGATTCTCGGAGTGAGCTCTTGTGATGCGTCTACTAGGACTGTGGAGTGCGGGATGGATTACGTTTAATAGGCCGTAGTTTTTTTTTACCCGCTTCGCGTTTAGGCGAGTCGATCGTTTCTCCCTCCTATTATAGCTTTTTTATATTTTGCCCTATGGACTGAAATGAATCTCGACAACTCTCGACAGGGTACCGGGTTATAATGATAAATAATAAAATAATCATAATATAATGATGACCTGAGCATAATGAATCAAAATACTCAAGCGATCACAATTTTTACCCCTTTTTAAAATTATTTTAGTAGTACCTACATAATAATATTTTTATCGATATACTCTTGTCACTTAGATTTATTGTTTTACACGAAATCGATGTAGGCCTCACTTGTAGCCAAATATCTCATGCTATCCATATGTAATTCGGTTATTTGTAAATACTATTTTTATTAATCTCGTAGTTGTTCCTTTAAATATTAGACCTAAGGTCTTTTTTACTTCGCAATACTATAACTATTTAAGCAATAATTTTGTAATGTTTTTTATAAAAACGCCTCATACTTGAAATCGATGACCCCACTAGCTCTGTGAGGGCGAGTAGCTACGCGCGTAGTTCTTAGCCCGGTTCGGTGCGACAGAGTTCTAAGTAGCAATACAGTATTCCTTTAGAAAGGCCTCTTGAATTAAATAAAGAAGTAATAATTATTTAACAGAAACGTGGATACGTACGATCTGCATGTGTTGTGCAATAACAGTCAGTAGGTGTAGCGGTAACTGCGTAGATGCTCCTCGCTGGCTTTTCGGCACGACTTTCTAGAGACTGATTCAATTTTTTTCGTGCACTGACTGCGCAAAGTTATAATACAAACGGCCAGTATCTGTTTTTTCTTCGGCCAAGTCCAACATGCGTGTATCTGTATTGTGAACGTTATGAAATTTTAAAAATCGAATCGAATACATACTTTTTTGTTTTAAACAGAATGAAATTTCAAATTGATTGAATGATTTTAATCTTTACGTTATATTAAGGTAACGTGAATATGGCTCGGATTATTTTACAAAGTTCCTTTTTGCGCAGTTAAGAGACAACTTGTGATTTGTAAATTTCCTTTTCAACGCACGCTTAAAAGTGGCATAAGTCATAATGCATTGAGATCCTGTTTGGAACTCTAGCGTCTATGACTTAGGTTTATTTTTAATCGTGCAAGTCAGTGGGGTGCGAAGGGAGCGTAATATAAAGAGTAGTCTTATAGTATATGTCCATAAATGTGTATCATTTAAATTGTGGTGTCTACTCTGTGTTAGCGATACTAAGTAGCTAGTGACTGAGTGAGGTGGGTATTTTTTACGAAAAAATGGGATGTTCCCACTAGTTCCCATCCTTTTGTTTCCACTAGAAAAAAAAACTGCATTTTGGAAACGAAGTTTTATGTTGGTTGTAGTGGTAACAGAGGGATGGGGGAAAATGGGAATTTCCCAAAAATATAGTGGGAGAACTGGCTCCCAGGTCAGTTGGCCCCGCGATGGTGATATTTTTGCAAATGTGACTAAACGAAGCAATACATTGTAATGTAATACGTCTTACCCTTTAGTTAACTATAAGGTGTATTTTTATTTAAATTAATAATAATGAAATATATATCTATTGTGAATGTAGTTATTGATTTCGCGGTGATATAAAACTAGATTGGTATTGTTCTTTTTTATAATGTATAAAGAATTCTAATTTGTAAATAGGTACTTAATTGAGGATGTAATCTGTAAAAATATTGTACATATCTTTACGCTTGGAATTATTTATAAACTAAATTAAGTTAGGTTATGATGTAATATATCGGCAAAGCGCAGTGAGGCTAGCCCGATACAGCGACGCGATTGGTTCGATTATTAAAAAAAAACTGTTACACTAAACTCAATAGGTCTATTGTTTTAGCAAGAGCTAAAAAGGGCTTATAAATTTAAAAAAAACGTTAAAAATGGTATCTGTCATTTCAATACAAAGAGGTTATAAATTGTACTAAAATGACACCTGTCACAAGCCCTCATTTTCAACTTCCGTACGAGGCTTAAAATAGTTCATTATTAGTCTTAATAATATCACTACTTACCGAAAGATGGCGCTGTAATCAATCGTTCAACCATAAACCATCAATTACCATAGACTCAGCTTCTAGATATAATAGAAAGCTTCACATAGATACGGGACGTGTAGCATAGAACTGGGATCCTCAGCTGCATTTACTTGGTACTATTGTAGATATGAACGTAGAACCCTTTAAGACTCTGAATGTGTATAGAGTTTCGTACTCGATAGAGGGCGGTGCGTGCGAGGAAGCATGTACAATAATAATATAGAAAGTATTCTAATGGAATATGTAATAAAAAATATTAAATTATATGGCAGTTTTAATTGTATACCAACCCTCTTCAATTTATGTCTTGAGAACAAATGTGGCATTATCGACGTAAAGGGACCTTATTGTCGATGGCGCTTACGCCGCACTGCGTCACGCGACGTTGTATTTATATCCGAGCATCTTTAATAATGGCGGAAGCGCCATCGACAATAAGGTCCCTTTCATTGATAACGTCAAAAATAACAATGAAACCACTTTAACCGAACCAACAGAAATACAAATTAAGGATATACGAAAAGAACATGTCTAGTCAGTATTTCGAATGTGAACTCTAAATTATGAGATTAAAACCTCTTTTTTAACCTTTTTAACGCCACAGTCGCCTCTGGCCGTCATCTGAAAATCGTGCTACTGACGCCACCGTCGGCCACAGCCGACACAAGTCGAAGATTAAAAGAGACTGGTTCGCTGTAATTTGCATAGCATAGCAAACATGTTTGGCGTGAGAATGTTATGCATTTTGTATTTGACGTAAGGCGTTCAAAAGTTTAAAGTGACTGACATGTTTTATCCCAGAACCCTTCAAAAACAGTACTCCCAGCTGCATAGCGTTCGGTTAACTATAGCTAAGACACTTGCACATGCAACTGGTAGATTTTTGACGTGTAAAAGTGCCCGTGCGGCCTACTTACTGAATAAACATCTTTTATCTTTTTTTTTTAAATCTTTTAACTGATAATGAATAAGTCTGATGATAATCATTAAAAAGTGGTAGAACTGTACCTATATTATCTTTAAGCGGGTTATTCCTTGTGGTACACCTATGTAGGTGTACCTGGGCGTTTTAGCTAACCTTGACGAAGTTGACGTAGCTGCGCTCGAGCGGAGCTCCTATTTCGGGGTAGTTTTGGCCCTTCGGGCCCTGAAAAGAACTGGCATAACTTAAACCTACCTGTAAATTTTGGCCAGTCTATCACATAGGTGGACCAAAGCCAGAGAAGTGATCAGTGCCCAAAATAAAAAAAACAGACGATGAAGAGAACAAGAGACTGAACCTTGGTTCTTTTTCACCCTCCAGCAAACCAAAGGTTGATTAAAATACTCGTATTTGTAGGTTCCAGCAGTATTTTTCAACTTTTCCACAACTGACCATGACCACTGACACCGCTGCGGTGGTGCGTCACAAACAGCCAGCTACGAGTTGCTTATTTTGGGTCGCCATCGCCGTCACAACTTATATCTACAATCACGCAGTTATAACAGGTAAAAGACATAATGAAACGAACTCCCACATTTGATAATAAAATAGTTTATTACAATTTTCGGTGCTTATGTACAACTAGTGATATGTAACAGATATACGTGCTTTCTCGTGTGCTAAAATGATCTTTATCACCAAGACTGTTGATTAATTTCAAATTGTTTACACTTTTTTTAGGTGATGAAATAAAGTTCATTTTCGCACAAGTTTACTACAATACAAATATCAATTAGTAATACAATTATCCTAGTATAATTAGTGCTAAAACCAACGATTGTTTTAACAGATATTTCCATAAACATAAAAAAATATATTGAGCCTGGTCTTATTTATGACAAAACTTTTCATTAAGAAAATAAATACAATTTTCATAAGATTTAAACTAACAATGATAACAAAATAAACAAGTATCTATTTACAATAAAAACTGGTCAAGTGCGAGTCGACCACGCGCACCTTAGGGCTCCGATTTTAACTAGAATCAAGGCCAAGAAAATTTTTAAGGCATTTTTTTTATTTGGAATGTAGTAACTCAAATTTACAAAGATTTTTGTTGATCTTTTAGAAACTGTCAAATTAGGCTATAGCTCTTGCAATTTACGATGGCGAGTGGGCTTTACTTGTGGTAAACACATATCTGTATACGTGTCAAAGTGTGCGTGACAGCGAAAGTGGGTATGGTAAGCATAAAAAAAAAAAGAGAAAATTATATTATTCTTGAACATAGTGAAAACTTTGGCGAGCATTATTGCTCGTCCCCATAAACAATATAAAATAAGATAAAATATCGAAAACAGCAAACAATTTTTTTCTTGCCGTTGTATGCGACCTCCTTGGTCGCATCTTCTACGAAATTGTTCTCTATCTTTTATGTAAATTAATTAAGGTTTTGTCTTTATTTCAGAGGGCTTATTATGGCCGTGTTTATCGCGTGACTAAACGTGGTTAAAACATCCGTCACTCTCCTACTTATATACTTGTCAGAAAGTGACGAATATTTTATCCACGTTTTGACACGCGATAAAGCTCTGTCACGTGATAAATACGGATAGGCCAACAGTTCTACCTCATAAATTTATTATATTTATTTTAAAGTACGCTAAAATAAAAATATGTTGTGTTGCTATGAAAAACTGCGTTTTTTCCGGAGATCGGACATGCTGACGGTACTTTGTGACAGTTAGCGTCGTGGAAACAATATGCACAAGTGACTTGAGCGACGGCGTGCTCGCGATTGATCGCTCTGTCAGACACGCACACTACCGCAATGTGCATGTACACGTTCAACCACTAATAAAGCCCACTCGCCATCGTGAATTGCAAGAGCTATACCTCAATTTATTTTTCCCGTAAATAAGTCTCTTTTTCAATATCCTTAAAAAAAACATGTTTTTTTATTATAGATGCGGGCAAGCAAAGAAGAATTAATACAGACAGACACCGTAGTCTTACTGTAAGTTTCCTTCTTTGCCATTTTGACATGGAACCCTAAACATATAACTTTATCGTTAATCAAATTGACGTAGTGGGGCGCGACTTCGTGGATTAAAAACACTATACTTATGTCCAGTTCCTATATTCAAACCGCGGACAGATAAAGCTTACTTCCGGTTAAAATTTAACATTTAACATTACAAAATGTGTGAAATGTTAATCTGAAGTAAGCTTTATCTATCCGCGGTTTGAATATATCAGACATTAGTCAACAATGAACGTCGTATTTTATACCTACATTAGCTTTTACAGACACCTATTAGGCAGTATTTATCACATCGAATTCACTAAAATACACAAGTATCTCGAGAAGCACCTTAAAGCTGCGAAAATTGTTATAAACGGCCAACGCGATAGATTCGTCAACGTACGCCAATCCTAATATTGTTGACAGTTTTCGCTACATTTAGCATTACGTATCTTATCTAGGTGTCAAATTCAGCTACTTTCAAGTTGATTTAGATTAACGTCGAAAGCCAAAATCTAATTTTTAATCACTGAAATTCGGAATATTAAATAAAGACTAAATTCTACGTCATAAAATGTATCGATTTACATTTTTTTTCTTCTTTATAGTAAAATCAGAGACACCAGAGTATGAGTATAGTTCCAGTCACCGCTAGGCGAAGGCGCTAGTCATAAAGACTGCTGACGATGTACGGTCGGGCAAGAAAGCGGTCTACCAGTTTTGACAAAAGTTTATGTGAGATCTAAATATCGCTAAGGTTGTCAACCGTCACTGTCATTCGTTGTCGTTGTCACTGTTATAATATTATCGCAAGGGAAAATCGAACTTCTTGTATCATGACGTGCAAATGAACTTCAACCGTAGGGTGGTAGACCACATTTTAGGCCGACTGTACCTGGTCGCGCATTTGTCGACGAAATTGGAGGTATGAAGGGGGCGGGGCGGGGGAACCCTCCGCCGCTATGCTTATGCGCGCACACTATTGGTTGGCGAGTGTACCCATGCGCAAGCACATCCTGTCTATAGTAGCAAAGAGGCCTTTTTACGTGACGGGATCTGCACTCATCTCTATCGGTTTCACTCTCTCTCTGGCATAATAAATACACTGACAGATGGTGCAGTGTGACAGCGATAGACAACTCAGTACTTTAATAATTCTGCTATACTGACCTTTAAACCAAAAAGTCGAAAATAAATACAAAGCGGCATAGTACATTTCTAAGGTTGACTTCTTACATAAAGCTAAAATTTATAACAAATTTAAAGGATATCGTATACTCATATCGTGTTCCTAATAATACGGCTGTTAAAACCGTCGACGAAAGATTTTTTCTTCATAACTTTAATTGCATTTTAATTTTTCATAATATTTAAACATTACTACTTAAGATAACCCTAGTTATTGCACTGAATCCCTATGCTACAACATCTTAAACATAATTATGACAATAATTTCTAGCTACAAATATAAACACCGTCATTAAGGGGCTACCATGGGCAGATGACCTTCGATCTGATCCTCTAAACTTTTAGTTGTTGTTAAAACCTATTTGCATTAACACTGCTGTTCTAAACTAGCTGCCATTTAAATTTTTCTTTTACAAGTCACTGATATCGAGATTTATGCTATCAAAGTTTGTAATTTTTACTCTAAAAAAGAAGTTTTTTTGCCTTTATTTCCATATTTTTCACTTAAGAAAAAAAACCTTCGTTGATTTATTAGATATATTAATGAAGAATATTTAGATGTAGTTTCCATATCAATTGACGCCAAGATGAAAAAGTTATATCCAATTTTGTGTTTTTATAGTCATGCTTTTAAAAATTTATAAACAAATAACCACGGATTATTTTGAAATTCTGTTCGTCAAAATCAAAGATGAATATATGGATAATAATATATATTTTTTTCAAAAATTTACCTTCAGTTTTGACTAAGTTATAAGAACTTAAACTTCATCAAAAACGTCTGTTATGGGCATGGTAGCCCCTTAAATACTAACAATAAAATAATACATTTATAATCATTCAAAATGAACGCAATGGCGTGATATAAAGGAATATTTAAATATAAAAAATGACTAAAAATAACCAACCATTCATGAAAAATAAATATATCTTAATCACTGTCACCAAATTGACATGAATTTTATATAATGTACAGTAAACACATGTTCATTCAAGCATTTTTCTACTTTTAACGTTTTGAAATATTGCACAAAAAAGCAGTCAGTTAGCTTATCTAAATAGGATGTAAAATTTCACTAATAATTTAAGTTAAAAATACGGCTTATTCGCAATAGCTCCTGTGGCATTTACCTTTAAGTATGAAAATAGTAAAATTTAATTCAAAAGTTACTGCAAAAGGAACCGTGAATAATCCAAAAATTCTAGTCAATAACTAACACTGGTCATAAAGAATTACGACTAATACGTGATAAATTGATCTACTTCTAATAATGTAAACTTTTATTGGCAGTGCTTGATAAATATTGATTATGTATTAGGTATGTTACTTAGATCGTGATCGCAAGTTCAAACATCAAGAAAATAGGTATCGGAACGAGAGTCGAGGCAATTGAATACATACACACAGCTACATAGAGTACTGATGGAAAAAAGTAATCAATGTGATTTGAATCTACGGCTGGATACATTATAGCATTATATTTACGAAAAGTGGGTAATACAAAAAGAGGAATTACTCGTATGATTCATCTCGATATATGATCAGCACGGCTAGCACATGTTGTCCGCGACTTGTTTGTCGCTCGGATCTCCCTTTCTATCTAGTCTGTGACGATAGAGACGCACTGAGCGACAAGCGAGAAAATATAACTTGTGCTACCCGTGCAGATCGTTATAGTCCGTCAACCATAACATGACATCATTTTATGTATCATTTGGGGTCGGATATTTGCTTGTATGTGTTTGACAGCTTGTAGGAAGAGAGCACTGATCCAGGCCTCAATGTCTTTCTAGGCAGTAAAAACCATATCGTCGTTGACCTAAAATATCCGACCCCAAATGATAAAGTCATGTCGGGTTTGGTTGTCGGACAATTCATCCGAATATCTTGGGTTCTTTTAACCTAATCGTTCTTCGTGTTCTAGGGTTTTTTTGATAAGACCGTACAACTTTGTTGATTAGGTGGTTCTGTTTCTAATTGGTATTGACTGTTCAATTCCTTTAAAATCTTGAAATGAATCCAAATACCTACGAACAAAGTATTTTAGTGTACAAGAGGACACAAAATAGCATATAAATATGGGTTTACCGAAGGGGAACCGCTTATTGGATTTCTTCTAGTTAACCCTACGAAGTAAGTTAAGTATTTGGATCAGATAATATTTGATTTTCGCGATTCGTAAATACAAAGTTACAAAAATAGAAACTTAATAGTCGACGACGATCAAGCTGTCACGTCAATAGTGCTATCGGTACGTAAAAATAACACCAATTTCAAAACCCTGCTGTTAATTACATGACAAGACGCTGTGTGCGTGACATCAACTCCTGCGCCGATACCTATATCTCATGTGGGAAAAATGTCTTTTGTCGCATATTTTAATATTACACTACGTCACAGTGAAGTATACGAGACAAAAAATTATGGCAGTTTCTATGTTGACGATTAAATAATTTAATTAATCAAGCAGATAGGAATACGGTCAGTAGGTCACGTAAACTACTATTATGTGACATAGGTGGTCACATAATAGTAGTTTACGTGACGGTTGCGTAATGCTAATTACGCAGAGTCGCATACAATACTTTATCTACACACTTATTAAAAGTACTCTAAGATGGGTCCAGAAGCCGAAAGGCAAATGGTGACAGCGATGACAGCTGTATCGTAATTTCATTACGTTATCGAATATTGTAAGGTAATGAGATCCAAATTCGGAACATCTTCAAAAATTAACAGCTGTCATCGCTGTCACCTACTACCACAGGTAATGCTGAACATTGCCTACGGGTTTTGAACACATAATAGAGGACTTATTATATGTGTGTAGATAAATAGAAATACTTGAGTTTTTCCCATACAATTGCCTACAAATATGTCTTTTAAATTTTGACAAACAATTAAAAAGTTCTATTCCAATTTTATTTTTAGTTACACGTCTCTTTTATTGATAATTTAACGTTTAAAATTATATACATTTATCTTTGTTAAAAACGAAGCTTTCTTTCAATAAGGATTTGAAAAAAAATATGAGATTCATTGTAAATTAGTTAGGACCTTAGTTAATGTTCTAAAATAAATTGTGGCCATAAATAAAATTAGTAGAGTACTTTTTGATTGGTGGTTAAACTCGATAAGTGATATATGTAGGTAATTGAATGGAAAAAACGCAAGTGTTTCTAATTATGACATTGTATGAACCTATTCCAGCTTATATAAGAATGCAAATCCATTGCCAAACTATATCGCTATCTCCTTAACTTAACCAGCTTTAGGTATTTTGAATTACCTGATTCTTTATGATAAACACCAGCTTCTTAATCCACCCAACTATACAAGAGTATAATATGAAAAAAATGTAAGGTTTTCCATTGATAAAGTTAACAATATTATCTTGTCAAATTTTATGGGATGAGGGCCTGAGGCACGTTTTATAAAACTACAAGTTACAATTTTACAGGTCTAAACTGGCAATACTGCTCAAATAGCTGGGAGTCATTGGTCGAGGTTGTGTCAAATGGAAACTTGTAACCTGTAAATTGTAATTTTGTAGCTTTTTAAAACAGGCCCCTGGTAGACATAAAACTACTAGTAGACGGCGCTTACATTGTGGCTATAGCCGGGAAGAAGTAGAGGAGACATCTAGGCATCAATGGAGATCATGATCATAAACTGAGAAAATCTTCAAACTAAATTGTAGCTCATAACTTTGTCCCTTAAAGTTACTTACCCTAAATTGTACCAGTCGTCGACCTCGGGGCCGGTGACGAGTCGCGCTCCAACGGACCAGTTCGCGAGAGCCACGGGATCGAAGTGCTCCACTGTCCATCGCTGCGTGTTCTTTGAGCCGTCGCACGGCTTCACGAACACATCACGTGAGGTTAACTCCCAGTCGAGACACACGTCGTAATGCTTCCTTATCTGCTTCGTCTCCTGGTGAGTTTGGAGTCGGATTTAAGTGGCAATAAATGATTATCAACCGGACAATGCCACACAAATTAACCTAGTGATAATAAGAAGTCAATCCCGACACATTGCGCAACCAGAAGTTTCTGAATATTGATAGTGTTGACAGCAGTCAAACAATGCTGTTATTACTAATCCTTCACTCGCAACAAATAAATAAATACGGTGCACAAATGTCGTGTACAATTATAATAATGGTGTTAACTCAAATTGACGTATTGTGATTTACGTTGTTACATAGTGTTAACATCATGTTACTGTACCAACCTAAATAAATAAATATTGTGTGAATATACGAATATTTGTTCAATATCGCCTTTACCATAAGGACACACGGGGACACAGGGGGGCCCGAAGGACCGACAATTCTCTCACGAGATCATAGTAGAATAATGTTATTATAATTCGCTTTCTTTACTTTCCAAAAGGGCCCCAAATTCTTGTGTGCCCGAGGGCCCCAGGATAGTTTAAGACAGCCTTGGGTGTAGTGTGTAGTGTGTGCGTGTGGACTGACCAGGTCGAAGCGCCACTCCTGGTTGCCTCCGCCGAGGTGGCACGTGTACAGCAGCACGCGGCTGCCGGGCGCCGACTCCGGCAGGTCCCAGCACATGCCGCGGTGCTTCGTCCTAAGGGAACATCCTCACTATACATCTGAGCATCAAGGCAATATATCAATTTATCGGATACTGGCTCGCACTCGTGGGCCTTATGGCGAGCGTAAAGGATGCAAGACAACGCTACTATAGGTAAAAATCTTAAGTAAAACTCCTCTTGCAAGTAGACCATGTATAGATCGTTTGACATTCTATATTTGAAATTTGACGTAAATTCCATATTAGTTTTGTACACAACTACATGTAAGAGGAGCTTTACTTGAGTTTTTTACCTATACTACCCGCATCCCTGTAACCTGTGGCCTGTGTCTGTGTCGTTCTTCCGGTAACCTATCAATGTTTCGAAAAACTTTTGCCCGCTGTTTCGTTTGGCCGAATTTTCAATTGGCCGAAATACATTTTCTCTGAACCTATTAACTTTGAACCTACAGAACCGGTTAGATTTGGTTAGTTTTATAACAATCCAGAAAAGTTAAACGGTTTCAGAGAAAAAGGATTTTCGGACAAATGAAAATTCGGTCAAACGAAACAGGCAAACAGCGGACAAAAGTTTTTCGACCTTAAGATAGGCAACCGTTGTTCTACCGTGCATTTCAAATCATTACAATATTATAACATGGCTGCCTTCAATAAAAGAGCATTCATTGAACTGCAACGGGCCGACAACTCTTCTTGAGTTCCTGGTGTTTATGGGCGGTGGTGATTACATCCCATTAGGTAACCCGCATGCTCGTTTGATTCCCTCTCTCATAAAAATAATACAGTTGCAACTTCACCAGCACATGATTCTAATCTATGAGAACTAGACCCATCTGTTACCACTACTTATTCTCAATTTTCAATTATTTATTGCTTCCCTAATTCATCAACGACAACGACGACGACGACGACGACGACGCCGACGACGACGACGACGACGATGACGATGACGATGACGATGACGATGACGATGACGATGATGATGATGATGATGATGATGATGAATAACAATAGTGAATTAAAAATGAAAGTGGCAATTGGTTTCAACGTATAGCAATTAAATTATGCATTCAATCTAAAATAGCCCCAGGAATTCGGACACAGGAATATCCGAAAAAAAGGTAATTTTGAGGTGTTTCCGACGGGACTGACTTGATGTCCCTATGCCAGCTGAGCACGAAGTCCTGTTCTGCCGAAGGGGAGTCCACACACGTGGTTAGCTTAAGGAAGTCGCCCTGGTTGCCGTGGTGCGCGTCCAGGCACAGGTGCGGCCGAGCCAGCGGCTTGATCTGGAAACGAGACACGGCTTTAGAGTAACATTTTAATAATACACTTATAATCAAGGGGAATGTTATTATTTTATGGTGGTAGGACCTTGTTCAGGGTCCGTCCGGATCGCTAGCACCATCTTATCCATTAACCCACCGCCAAGCAGCAGTGTTCACATTGCTGTGTTCCGGTGTGGGGATAGGACAACCGGTGGAATTACTACCATAGAGGCATTCCATCTTAGTCCTCAGGGTTGGCAACGCATTTGAAGTCTGAGGATTGCAGTTTTGAGATTGTAGTCTTATGATTTTAAGTCTCAGATCCCACTTACCATCAGGTGGCCTGAGTGATCGCGTGCCTTCTCCTGGAAATAAAAAAAAGCTGTTCGTCCCCGGCGTCGCCTAGGTTTTTTTTTTCATACAAACCTTGTTCTGACCATTACGAACAGAACAATTATTGTTTTATTCACTGTGGTCAAGCCATTTTACAGTTTTTGCGAGACTAACGACAAAAACGCCGAAAACATGCTTTAAATAACATTAATTAAGCACGTCAAAAACATTACCCTATTTCTCGAGCTGTTAGGTAAAAATAATAGTTATTTTTTCAAAAAGAGAGAGAGATGCAAATAAATTTGATTTCGTGTGACACATAACACTTTACACCTCAGCATCGAGAATATAATTAGCAAAGGTAAAAAAATACAACATGCTAAAAATTAGGCCACATAAATATTTATTTACCCACAGAACAACCCACCCGTTTATACTGACCCAGCATCGTATTTTGCTCAGTCTTTAAACAGCAAAACTTGCGTGTTGAGGTGAAAAAGACCATAACTTACCCTACCGTCTCCGTATGGGGCCGGTTCTATAGGCGGATATTTTGCCGTCAGATCAAACGCGACCTAAAACAAAATAAATAAATGAATTAATATTAATGGGGATAATCTCACACAAATCGACCTAGCCTGAAACTAAGCGCTACGCTCGTGCTATAGGTACTAAACGATAAACATACTTATATGGAGATATGGAGAATTAAATACATACTTAAATAGGTACGGTCACGGAAGTTAATTTGCTACCCTTTTCAAAGAAAATCTGCTTGAAGATGTCATTGTCATTAGAGATGCCAAGTCATTTGTAATTGATAGGAAACTCAACCTTATTGCTGTAGAATGTCAGATTGACTTTGGACCTAAGGTGAGTCACAAATTAAATTCCTTGACTGTACATAGAAAACATTCAAGACTCGAACAAATACTCGTGCTAGACAAATATTTTCCCACACCAGGACTCGAGCCCAGGACCGCTAGCTTTGTCGGCATAGTCGCTACCGACTAGGATAACCCCATCGACAATTTGTATTATTACAATTTATTTATTGTTTACTTCACTTATTCACGCTCTTGACGTGCGGCCTTAAAACTTTCTTTCTACTTTCTTTCTTTCTTAAGATTGCAAATTATTACAATTTAGATTTGCAATTATTATTACAAGGTCGAATTCCCGTTGTTAACTGTTTCATTAGAACGAATTTTCATAAGTTAGAAATGCATTATTTCCTGAAACCGTTAAACTTTCTTGGATTGCCATTAAACAAACCTAACCTACTTATTTATTTACGCTGAAATTAAAGAATTTTACAGATGTAGTGAAATATCCTTTCACATCGTATTTTCTCGGAAATGTTCGTTTTGTCATGCTACTTCAGTCTGACTCAGCCCATCAAGACAACGTGGGGGAACGTCGCATCGCGAGAGTGATAATCGATATAGAGTGGTTAATACCAGGGTATTTTTTTGTTAATTAAGATTAAGTTTGTTTTCAGTTCTTTTTAATAGTCATGCCGAAAGCATTAAGACCTGGGAAACGTTTAGATCGACAAACCTGTGAAATGATTTTCAACATTTATTATTATTTCTTCTTCTTTACCTACTCCAAATTTCTATATATTTGATCGTGGTGGTTTTTACATCTCGGTGTGATATACTTCAAACTCGTGGTTTGTCATTTAATTTTGACACTGATAACTAAAGTACTCTATTTATTTAATACAAGCATGTCACTTAATAATTCAATAATTCATAGACACGTCGGCATCATTCGGAAGTAGACGTGAGTTCCGAGTTTTCACGATGTGAAAGGATTATTCACTAGATCTGTACAAACATCTATTGTGTACATTAATTAAGTTAGCTTTCGGACACACACACACATAGCAGTCAAACTTATTACACCCCTCTTTTTGCGTCGGGGGTTAACCAACCCTAGCCATACTCGCCTGTGTCATGAACCAGCGGAAGGATTTGCATTTGAGCTTTTGCCTCAGAGCCTTTTGCTCGGAAATGTCCCCCGGATCTATGTTGCGGTAGTGCGGCCGTCGGTTGTACAAGTACTGCGCGTACTCGTCCATCCAAACCTCTGCCACGCGTCGGTAGTTCTAAAAAAAATGGCAATAGCTTTTTCAAAACACTGCTCGGAAATATGGCCATAGATGGTCTTGTTTGGGGTCACAAAACGTCACTTATAAGGACAGACCAAGAATGTTTTTGTCGGCATGTTTGCTGATTGGTCGAGAACATTGTTGTCCAAGTTTAAGAACCAATGAAAATCAATCAATCAATTTTTGTGTCATAGCTCCTTAAAATGAAAAATTGAAATCGACCAATCAGAACACACCATTTTGTGTCGTAAAATATTAGGTGTATTTTGCTAAAAGATAAACAGACTAAAAACTATGTCACTGCTTTTTTTTTAAATGTAATTCAAACTTGGCCCCTAATCTCGAACCACTAGAGATGAAATTACATGGGAGATATGGCGAAACAAATACAATTTTATATGGAGTTGACATCTTCATCTCGCATGTTAGTTTATTAATCTCGAGAGCCACGAGAATAGGGGTCCAGATAAAAAAAAGTTATCTATGGTAAAATTGGCGGTTATGTCACATTAACATGAATTAAAATTTGAGTTTTGAATATGAATTTTTATTTTATTTCCTTTCAGTAGTTGTGAAAAGCACTATGTCTGCCTCGGTAGAAAGTGCAATTTATGGACTCGTACACTAGAGGGCCTCAACTACGTTTCGGCCCTCTATATAACTCGTCCAAAAATCGCGTACTTTCTATCCTCTGCAACAATGTACTATTGTATAAAGCGTACCTCGTAACATAAAACTGCGAAGTCAATTTTTAGTAATTATTTCACCGTTATGCTACCAAAAATTAAACATTTTGTTTTTATGCTAAACATTTTGTTATACAATAGCCCCCGTGTGGTTGCCGGGATGGAATACTACCAATCCATGTCTTCCCGTGGAAGTCGTAAGAGGCGACTAAGGGAATAAAGGCTTGTAGTACTGTTTGCAACCTGTCACTAATACGCTGGTAAACATCTTAGCCTAATTGTTCAAAATGTGGTTACAGAATTATCAACAAGTTTTTAGAGTTGTTCGTAATTCTTTCGCTCTGCCTAGCCCACTCTGGGAATGAAGGCGTCAGTTTATGTATGTACGTATGTATTTGTTATACAATTCGAAACGAAAATATGCAAAGAGTGTTTAGAGTAATTAGTACTCTTTAATGCGTAACCTTAACATTTTAAATATAACTAATAGTAATTATTCAATCATGAAATGATAAAGCGTATATCTCGTTAAATAAACGTGATTACTGATTATAGAATAATGGTTGTGGTCGGTTGGATTGTGTTGTGTTGTGTGTGTTCTCGGGAAGGTGTGTGAGTGTGCGCACCTTGCCCACGAAGTCCCCGTGGTTGGGGTTGGGGAAGGGCGCGAACTTGCGGTAGATGTGCCCCACGCGCGAGCACGGCGCATCCAGCATGCGCCCGCCGCACTGCCAGATCTAATAAAGAAAGAAAATCATTTATTCGAGACATACACAGATTAATACGCACAAGAAGGAAGTAGCCACGACATGGTCCCAACTCAGGTTAATGCTGGCATTAAAGTCAGCGCTGGTCTTCCGTTGGAACCATCAGGTGAAAACACGCAAGGTGACACACACATACATACTTATTTGAATACAAAACATAAAATAGGAGATTAGAAAAAAAAAACGTAAAATTAAGAAATTTGCACGCACACTTCCATCTAGCACACACACTTCCTTATTACGACCGAAGACGGATGCAATGTGGTGACGAGAGCACAAAATGGATAAGACTTTTATTAAATTTCGAGTACTATTTAAGTGTGAAAATATATTTAGTTAATGTTATAAATAAGTACATGTTTTGTATATTAAGAAAGTACTGAAGTATCACTTTAAGAATACGTACCACTTACCTACCTCTGTAGATGTGGAGACGTCATTTTCCCTATATAAGTAGATAGTAAACTATAAAAGGAATGTACTGAAAATACCTAATAAAGAAAAAAATATGATTTACTACAACAATAAAATACTACTTTGTTTGCAGTGATGTTCTTTTGTTTTTAAAATCAATTATAGTCATATCCATATTAAGGATATCGTTCGAAATTATTGTGACGTAATTTGCATCCGTTGTCCGCCGATTACTTATTACCACTTATTCGTATTACCTTGATGTTTTATTGGGGTGTCCGTCGGAACCCCTAATACGGTGGTCCTAACGCTTCGTTTGTCCGAATATTGACTTCGTAAAGTGGTTTTCAGCTAAGTCAGACAAGTTTTTAAGCTTTCCAAAAAACCTTCGGTTAGGTTAGGTTAGGGTTGTATTTTACAATACTAAAAAGTTTTAAAATTCAGGCGGAAATGTGTTTAGGATAAACGAAAATTCGAGCAAGCGATGCATTAGGACAAATGACGATTAGGGATTCCAATATAGACCCGTATTAAAGCGATAAAAAAATTGATCCTAATCAAAAACGTTTTCCATAACGTTTCCTTCAAACGAAATCGAAACAAATCGTTTCTTAGGTATCAAACACGAAACCGTTTCGAAAAATATACCGTCATCGGAGCCCTGCGGGCCTATTATGGTTGCGTTTATATCGCGTGTCAAATGTGGATAAAGCATCCGTCACTCTCGTACTTATTTACGTGTCAGAAAGTGACGGATGTTTTATCCACATTTTGTCACGCGATATTAGGCAGGGGTGCAGTAGTTACCTTAAAGCTGAGCTCGTACTGCTCTCCGCCCCAGATGTCCAGTCCCGGGTCGTACCCGCCCAGCTCCCAGAAGAACGCGCGCGAGATCGCGAACAGTCCACCCGCCATCACCGGACTCCTGCAATACACCGGTCAAGCCCAATATTTCACCATCGAATTATGACACGTTAGCCTAGTTCAGGGTTTTTTTTATTAAAAATGGGTTGGCGTTTAACCGCAGACTCACCTTACCCACACGCTTACCCAGAAAATGCCTATTCACTCTTGCCTCGAAAACACCAAGGTCATATGATTCCAGGAATACAGACGCAGGGAGAGCGTTCCACTCCTTGGCAGTGCGAATAAGAAACGACGCAGCAAACCGCTGCGTGCGAACCATTGGGTATTGCACTACATGTGGGTGGAAGCCTTCCCGGCCTAGAAGACCGATGTGAGAAAGTGGAGGGTGGGATGAGGTCATGTAGTTCCTGGGCACACTCTCCATAATACATCTTGTAAAATACCGAGAGACAAGCGACTCTACGCCGATAATTCCCGACCAGTGGGGCGCGCTTCCATAGGGGGACGTAGAAAGATGGGAAGGGGGGCGCGTAAAGTATTGATTTTTCAAAAAAAATATGATTTAACGCGTTAATATAACTTCATAAATGATATAACACATTGATTGTGGTACATTCGGGCTCTGTTTTACAATGCGTCGTCGTCAGTCGATGTTGTAAATTTATATTAAGAAAAAAAACCCTTAGGTAGTTTTTATTATAGGGGGCTCGACGCAAAAAAAGTTGGGAAACCCTGGCCCATGTGCTGACCCTGCCTTCGAAGCTAGCGGCCCTGGATTCAATCCCGGTGAGGGCAGATATTTGTGTGATGAGCGCACTAATATTTGTGCTTGAGCCTTGGATGTTTTCTATACATTTATGTATCAATTTCTCTATATAAGTAAGTTTATCGTTGCCAAGTACCCATAGTACAGTCGAGTTCATAAATATGTACACACTTTAGTACCTTATCACTTTAATTGCTGTGATAATTCGTATATGGCAGTTTAAACATGACATTAAACAGACAAGGTACTAAAGTGTACACATATTTATGAACTCAACTGTACAAGCCTAGACCTTAGTTTGGGACTAGGTCAATTTGTGTGCGATTGTCCTTGACATTATTTTATACATCAATGGCAGGCATGGCAGCTCTAGCATTTCATTTTGGTGAGCCTCGTTTTATTAAGCTTACATAATAATACAATCGGTAGAACGGAACCATGACCCACTAAAAGTCCGTCGTTGTCATACTGACGTTATAAATCCGCCCAACCATCTTGAAAATGTCAAGTGACAGGTGATATTTCAGTGTAGGTAAAGTCGAGTTCATAATACTGCCCTACTAAGCATAATGGCGATATCTCAGACAAAACATCTGTAGAAATTGCAACCTAGTTACAAACAGAAGAGAGTTGAATCTGCTTTGGCTATTGTATTTAGTTATTGCATTTTTGCTTAGGAGGGCAGAATAATGGGAACACCTTAAAATTCCGAATTACTTTTTTCCGAATATTTATTTGTCCGAATTTTCATTTTTCTGAAAGCTATGTTACGCTGGAGCAATTTTAGATTAAGTGCGTAATTCAATTGTCATACGCATACGTAGGATTGGGTTAGGTTTGATTTTTAAGCTATAGCAAAAAGTTAAGTCTTCTAACAAAAAATTGCGTTCGGAATTATGAAAATCCGGAATTTTGACCAATTCGGAATTATGTCTCTTCGGAATGATGTTGTGTAAAAATATCTGACACGTCTTTTTTACTAGAGTTATAAGAGCGTGTCAGATATTTTTGTGCTCAATGTTGGATAATATATTATTGCTGGTGACTGTATAGTGCTATAGCTCTTAGAAGGTGCTTCGGGTTTGCATTTGTCTCTCACTCACTCTCATACGCTCTTATTAAGAGCGAGAGAGAGAAGTACAAACCCGGAGCACCTTCTAAGTGCTCACAGACTGTACATGACGCAACGTATATAAATTCCAGTAATTTATTTATTTATGTATGCTGAAGTGTCACCTATCAACTATAATTGACAGGATCGTGAGATAGGGGCAGGTCGTAAGATTGACAAACAAAACGTGTCTGTGACACTGTGACGCGATTCTATTGTGGACCAACGAAGCAGCAATTATTGGGTAAAAATCGTACATTATTGCGTAGGCCCTAAAAGTAGGGAATTGCTTGAAGAGGTGCTTGGCGGGCCGAGCCTTGGCGAGGCCTACTAAAATCCGAGTCAGGCAATCCCCATTTCCGCTGAGGAATATACCTATAACTAATGCTTTTCTCAAAAAATGCGAGGAAATGATACAAGTACACAATTATAAGTAATTATTTGTAAAAAACTTTCGACAAACAACGACTTTTTTTTTTTAACTACGAGTATTAAGAACCCGCCTTCCACCCACAAGTTGGGTGTATGGCATTTTTTCATGGTCCGTTCGATTTTGTATGAAATAGAAAGAACTTTTAAATAGAATACCGCAGCGGACAGGAATGAGTTTCATACGTTTACTTCACTCCTAGGAAGAAAATGAGCCTTTAAGGTCCGCTTCTGTCTTCATTTTTTAAAAGAAAGCCGTCTTTTCAAAGCATGTTTGAAAAAAAAAAATTTTTTAATTCCGAACAGCGCTCTCATTTTTCCAAACGCAGTGTTTTCCAAGCAAAATACGTCATTATCGCCTTCAAGCAAAATAATTAATTACAAATCAATTGCCACTTCGTGTTCAATCAATTTAATTTCTGTGATTATGAAATCTATCAGCGTAGTTAATCGAAGGAAATCAACTATAAATACTTTCAAATTTGTCTTACCACTGTTGTACCCGTTTAACGCAAACAAACAACAGTAGATGAAGTCCCTAAATATATATTTTTTTACGTACATACATAAAACATACGCATCATCATTTCATCATCGTCGTCGCAGATAAGTAGAGTAGAAGTATTTTGAAATGACGGTAACCGTGCCGAATCTCATATAAATAATAGAAACTAAGGGTGCGGCTCCACTGAGGCGGAGACGAGCGGAGCGGGGCGGACCAATAGAATATAAACTAGCGTGCGCAAGGCGCGCTCGACGTTACCGCATGCGCCTTCTATTGGTTAATATTGGCACAACTCCGCTCCGCTCCTCTCGACTCCGCCTCAGTGGAGCCGCATCCTAAAGGGACAAGGGCCTTGCATTGCCTAAATGATCTAACCTTACCCTGGGTATTCGAACTCACACAGCGCAGTATACAATATAATGATGTCGAAAAAGCAGACGTCATAAAAACTGTGTATTGTACGTACTTAGGTAGCATCGTTTGTGGGTGACACTTTACGTTAAGATCTTTTAGTCACATACAGTTGATGGTTTTATGAACTCCAATGGATGAATGATGGCTTAGTTTATACACCTGAATGATAACGTCTGAGCACTCACGGCACGCGGCACAAACGCAGCCGCTTGAGTCTGGCCTCTTGATCAGTCTACTACTCTGTCAATCTGTCTGTCTGTGTGTGTGATCAGTCGATATGTTCCGGAATATTGATGTGGATCAGTTAGTTAATTTTTAAGTTACATATTGTTATGTACGTTGCCTAAAATAAAATTAAATACATGCACACATTAAATCACGCCTCTTTTCCAGAGAGGTAGGCAGAGGTCACTTCTTTCCACCTGCTACGATCCTGACAAATCTCTTTCGCTTCTTCCACATTCATACATCAAGTCATGCATGCACGTCGGTTTTGGTTATTTAAGATTCGGCCCTTTTTCTGTATTTCTCCGATTTGATTCGAAAGACCCATCCACTCGTTTAAAGTTATTCTATACTATTCTATTCTATTCTGCGGCTGAGAGACCAGAGTAGCTGCCTAGACTTACCAAGACGCGAAAGCCAGTTGAATGACGTTGTGATGAGTCTGCTAATTCAGCAGGGTCATGCTGACAGGCGGCACTCACCAAGTCGCTTACGTTGCCTTGCTCAGTTGTTCTTCTTCAGCTTATGATCTCCTAGTATAGACCTCAAGTGCGCGCCACTTCATCCAATTCTTCCTAAATAACATTGTTAAGTTGTCTACCCATCTTCTGGCACCAAGGCACCTGACCCCATCTTCCTTGGTATCTGATAGTCTGTTTATTCTACTCCTAGCTACACCTGTATGATAATGTCTGAGCACTCACGGGAAGGGCTCCGGCATGGCCAGCTCGTCGCGCGGCAGCACGGGCAGCCGTTTGTAGAAGAACTCCCAGTCGAACGCGCCGCGTGCGCCCTGGTCCTGTGCCCGGTACTCAAACGTGTCGAACGCCACTACGTCGATGAACGGACAGACGGCCGTGCGATAGTTTAATGCTATAGGCTCTGGAACACAATATATAAGAAGTTAACGTTTTAATTTAACTCTAATCATAAGCTCGTTCTGATCTTAGCTGAGACGTTTGTCTCAAAGTAATCATCAAGTCAAAGAAATCTGACGAGTCTTGGGACAGGGATCCCAGCCAAGATCAATTTATTAATACAGCCGAAGAAGCCCAAGTTTGCTGTCTTATCCTCCTAAGGCACAATACAACGATAAAATAAAAATTATAAATAAAATATAAACCTATTGTTACTCATGAAAACAAAGGAAAATATATTTTATTTCCTTTACAATGGATGTATATTCCAGGGTCATACACAATTGCAAAAACAAAAGTTGTCTCTCCTGTGGTCAATAGTTAAAGGCTTGTGTGCATATAAGTTATGTTTTTATATGCTAGGACTAAAGTAGACCTGACGGCGCTTATGAGCATGTACGTTCAGCCAGCAAATTAGGCCTTAAAAACGTTAACTTTGGGTAAGTCCGCAGGAAAGACGGTAACCTAAATCTGTGTATGACCCTCCAATGGCCGTATTATGTATAAAAAATGTAGGATAGAGGGATAAAGCTTAGAAGTAATAGTTGAACCTGGTTTCACGCGGCATTCTACACCATGTTTTTCATGAAAATTAACTAACAGACACCTAATGCGGTAAGATTTTTATGGAAACAGCGGGAGATAGTAGCTTTCGCTAGTTATGTTGCTGGTTATTAAACACAGAAAGGTGAAAATACCGTGCTCGAGAATTCCTCCGGTCTAAACCTGCCCAGTTCCAGTCAAAGTCTATGCTAAAATGGTTTTCACAGAAAATACCTACTTTCACTAAGTGCAATACTGCCCTACTAAGCATAATGGCGATATCTCAGACAAAACATCTGTAGGAATTGCAACCTAGTTACAAACATAAGAGAGTTGAATCTGCTTTGGCTATTTTATTTAGTTATTGCATTTTTGCTTAGGAGGGCAGAATAAGCATCACATGTGGCCTTCTTTCCGAAGAGCGCTCTAATTTATTCTAATGTTCTTTCCCAACCTATACTTAAAACATTGGCCCCGATCCCTGGTTTCGGATTGCTCCGAACAATAACAGGTAAATGCATATATTCACTAGGGGGATATCCCCGTAACAGGTATCGTATTCGACACTTTCGACAGTCCGCGTAAACAGGTATTGTACTCGGTTCGATAATCTCGCATTGTTTTATGGAAACACATCTGCGTTGGCACGACATAACCTTGAAATACGAGTCTGTTCCTTTCGCTTCCTGGATTTTGGCAGGATTTAAGAGGCCACATATGATAAAGTTTATAGTGTTTTGAAAAGGGACCTTATTGTCGATGGCGCTTACGCCGCACTGCGTCACGCGACGTTGTATTTATATCGGAGCATCTTTGATAATGGCGGAAGCACCATCGACAATAAGGTTCCTTTTCATAGATAACGCCATATACGCACTTTAAAAACAATAGTGACGTCATTCAGAAATTTTAAATTTCGAATTAGGTCTCTATAATAATAAATTTATGACTTGAAGTTTGAAAGCAGAAATTTTGAATTAGGTCACTATTGTTCTGAAGATGCGATATTTCCTGGCGACTGTTAAACGTGACAACACGATTGAAAACAAAATCCTCGATAGGTTTATTTTTCAAATATGACACATTTTTCGCATTATTTTGGTTGAACGCGAAACCCTACGATCCTAAACTATGTTTTTTTAATCAATAGTTGAGTACTTATAACTTTATTATAATGGTAAACCATTTTTTTAATAAATGTTGTAATTTGAATTTGACACTGCCATCAAGGCGCGTGCAAACTATCTCCATCTCACGTTCTTCGCGTGCACGCACATAAGGCCATTACTTTTGATTCTTTTGTGGGCGTGGCAGCATATGCAGCCTTAAGAGACAGACAAGATGTTAAGACAGGTTACATAATATCGTCCCTTTGCTTTCTCAACCTCTTATCCTCGTAAAGCCCACCATACTACAAACAGGGAGTTTTTTGTCAGTGGGACTTTGAATCTACCATCAAGGCAATTAAGTTCAATTACGTTTGTTCGATAATGCCATTTTCAGTTTATGAACATAGGAAAATAAAACTTATTCTTATTGCAACACAGTTCAAATTAAATTGCCTTGATTATGTACACCCTATTGCACACTGGGCCTTACGAGGTTATATAATCGAACAGTTAAATAGAAAAAACACTCATGTACCAAGGTACATAAAGACTACTTTCCTATCAAAATATTCGATCAGATAAGAGGTTGAGAAAGTAAAGGGACGATATGGACCCTTCACGTTGTACTACCTTAGATCTATTGTTTTACTTACATTATTTTTGTAATAAACATGTCACTGATTGCCAACAGGGCCCGCGCAGGCTTCTAAAAAAATGGCGGATCACCAGGAGACCAAGGAACTACTGTTTGTGGTGCATAAAGAACCCTTGTAAATTCTTTGACTTTTTTTTATAAGTATAATATTATTATTTATCAATCAACCCGCCATAATGTTGCTTGCTAACCCACTGGTAGATCAGGACGTATGTATTTGTGTCCATGTAGATATTCAACCCACACAAATCATGCACCCGTTGGATTGTAGCTACATGTATAAGTTTGCTACAAACCGATTTTTTTATTTAACTGTGTCCTATAACACAAGGCATCCTAGCTAAGCAACAAAAACGTCAATTTCATGGGCATAAATGAACATACAAAATAACCTCTCTGATCATACAGTTGTTTCTGTATGAAGTTTTTCATGGCTTCCTTCAAAAAATTGATCTACAGGAGACCTAAATTTAATAATGGTAAGCCCCCTAAAAAAGATAAGTCGGCACTGGCCGCAGCATCAGCTAGTACACGTTGACCTCATGATTACCCTACTTGACTATGGTATAGGGGTCGCGCTAGCTGGAAACAACGTCTTCAGCAGATGTGTCGACACAAACTGGTGGCACTTACCTAGCAGTGGCGGTAGCCAATTGACGTTGGCCTCCGTGTGAGAGTCCAGAAACACCAGCACGTCAGCAGTGGCTTCCTTTGCACCTGCGAGCCTCGCCGTGATCAGTCCACTCCGCTTTGGTAGTCGGATCACTCGCGCCTTGGGCACAAACTTAGCTAGGTGGTCGTCCAATCGTTCCTTGAGAAAATCTGAAATAGTGAAGCACTCAAAAATAACCCAGAACCTACAATACAACACCAATATTATTTTTCTACTCGCGTACTATAAACCGTATATCGTTAACCGTAACAGAATACCACCTAAGCCGAAGCGTGAAAACAATTCTATAATGAGCCTTGCCATGGTAATAACAGTTCTATAATTATTATTGTTAAACACCACATATATGTAACAACAGCTTGGAAAGTAAATAAAAAAGGAATGTTAAGTAAAGTCTGTTCATTCTTACTTGTCTTATATAGTAAACAACTTTCTAACCTCAAAATGACCATTTTTTTTTGGCTAAAACAGCTGTTTTATCGTAAGTAAAGTAAACTGAATAAACATTATGGACATCACTTGGCTAATGCATTCTCTGTGATTGCTTTATTTTGTTTAAAATTGCTGTTTTAGCCAAAAAAGGTTCATTTTGAGGTTAGAAAGTTGTTTACTATATAAGACAAGTAAGAATGAACAGACCTTACAAAGTGAGTCAACAGGCGGTGTTATCGCTAAATAGCGCAAAATAAAAACAGTATACAAAAGGCGTTATTAATGCTTCAAGCATCCTCTATCAGTCCTTTAGGTGAAACAGAAATCAAAAAGTAGGTAGGATAGGTTAAATGACAATCTTTTCCGTTTAATTATATCTGGAAAAATATTTTAACTATTGTAGTAGATTTTATCATTCTTAGCCTCTTATTCATAAACAGATAGATAACGTCGACTACGAGTAACTATGATAAGTGGGGTGCCATTGAATAGGTATTTAAAAAACATCTTCAGGTTTGTTTCATAATTTTTTATTTTGAATGATCATTTAGGATTTATAATGATTTAAAGTTCGTTAGCAACAGTAGGGTTTTTTAAAGCTTGTTTTTTGTTAGACTTGCTCTAGTGATTATTTGCTTGAAGGCTACGAAGTCTTTGAATGTCTAATCTTAGCAAAGATAAAATTACGTGCCAAACACAAAACCTACACTTGCAACCATTCCTCACCATAAACCCTATACTCACCTTTGGTGCTAGCGTCGTCTACTAACAAAATCTCCTTCAGCAAATGCTTCGGCGACCGAACGATCGCGCTGATGGCAGTCCTCAGCAACGTGCTCCAATGCTCATTATGGAAGGGCACAACCACACTGACGGTTGGCAGGGACTCGATGTATTGCCTCTTAATGCACACAGGGTGCCTGATGTCAGGCAGGGAGCGATTCAGAGAAATCAGGTCGCTCAGAGCGCCGTTAAAGCCGTTCACTGCGTAGAGCTGTTCTTCTAAAGATGAGTGTTCTTCAGGTAGGTAAGCGGGTCTGCCTTGTTCGCCTGTACCTGTTTTCATAATGTCAAATCTCATTTAGGTGAAGAAACCTTGGTAGAATGGAGGTCGAAAAATATGAAGGTGGTGTAGGTAGCGAAATTGGCAACATTACAATTTAAATTTACATTATTGTCATTTGGCATTTTTTACCAAAAAACCAACATGCGATACGGTTAAGATGTGGGTCTTCAGGGTCTGTCTTTACACCACCATGAACTTAACTATTGATAATGTTGACAACATCAGAAGACTTATGTAATAAAACATGAAATTAATGATTTTTCGTTACATGGACATAAGGGATAATTACAAATATTAAGATTAAAATGTTCAATATTCCGAAAGTAGTAAAAATCGCTGAACATACATAGGGGGACCATTCTACTTTTCAGTTTACATTTTTGCTATCGTCTGATAAAAAGTATACCGAATTATGAATCCGCGAATAAATAAATAACATGAACTTAAAATGTTTAAGTTTAACGGTTTAAGTTAAACGTCGGGGTCACCAATGTGGGAGGACGATCACGTCGGGGTCACCAATGTAGGAAGAGAGGACAATAGAGAGATCTCTCTCCAGGCGGGTGTTATGCCTGGGGACCGAAGTCCATTGGGATGAAGTTGGAAGTTGTATATATGTCATCTGACTGGAGAAACTTCGTTAGCGCGTTGTAGAACACTTAAGTTGCGCTGTCTGACGCTGGTGGCGCTAGCGAGGTAGCGAGTTGGTTGATACAAGTTGCCGTTAGATGTCGCTAGGTCGCCACACCAGCCCCCCTTTGAGACCGGAGGTTGATGGTGATGACGTGCAGTCTGTGCGTTGAATTGCCGCTTGCAAGTGCCAGTAGGGATGTCTCCAGTAGTGCTCAGAGCCGCGTTGGCGAGCGTAGCAGGAGAAGAGGAGTGAGTGGAGTACATAGTGAGTCGTGTACCTGCTCGTGAAGTACTCGTAGTAGGACGCAGTGAGTCGCGCTGTTGAGTGAGAGTAGTGTGCACACTGTAGAGACCAGGCATAGAGATATGACAGAATGCTAGTGGTGCACAGTGCGGGTTGTCTGGCTTGCTGTGAAACTGCTTCATAGTGCTTGAAGGTCGTCAGGTTGCGTAATTGTCCATTGTCGAGGGTCACCAATGTGGGAGGACGATCACGTCGGGGTCACCAATGTAGGAAGAGAGGACAATAGAGAGATCTCTCTCCAGGCGGGTGTTATGCCTGGGGACCGAAGTCCATTGGGATGAAGTTGGAAGTTGTATATATATGTCAACTGACTGGAGAAACTTCGTTAGCGCGTTTTTGAACACTTAAGTTGCGCTGTCTGACGCTGGTGGCGCTAGCGAGGTAGCGAGTTGGTTGATACAAGTTGCCTTTAGATGTCGCTAGGTCGCCACATCGTTGAAGAATCGTGGTAACTCAGTGGTAAATTGCACTTTTTCCATAGAAAAGGCGGGGACATCAATGTCCACTGCGTTACTCACTTTATAGTTATTACAAATAACTTTTTATGAATTAGGATAATTCTAAATATAAGCTTATTTACGTCCCTTTTCGAGTTTCAAGTTAGGAAACGCAGCACTTTAACGTTTTTTGAAATAAAAATAGTTTAGTGACAACGTCGCTAAAACTTATGTACAACCAAAAGTAGAATGGCCCGGGGGTTTAATCGATATCTTTTTAGCTGCTCTAGCCCTAGGCGGGTCGACGTCGGTTTCTGGGACACCCTGTATAAAAAAATGTTGTAAACTAACTGTTGCCGGCGGCTCCGTCCACGTAGAATTCGTTTATCGCGGGGGAAAAAAGTACCCTATGTCCTTCCTCGGGGTTTAAGCTATCCCCAAACCAAATTTCATCAAAACTGGTTTAGCGGTTTAGCCGTATAAAAGCGTAATAGATAGACAGACAGAGTTAATTTCGCATTTATAATATAAGTTCGGACAACTTACCCAAGCGGTTTAAATCAGCCGCGATCTGAGCGTGGTCGTGCCAGTCTATTTTCTGAGGAAAAAACATCAGCATTACAAAAAAATATACTATTATAACGGGGACACAAGGTCAAAATAAAAAAATAAAATATTAACTTCTATTGTAGACACATTATCCACGAAGTCGCGCTTCACTTCTTTATTTTACATACATTGGACCCGATTCTAAAGTGGCCTCTAAACTTCCTAATTTTATTTAGGTGTCGCTAAAACACTTTTCTATTCTACGAGCAGCACGGGTAGCACAAGTTGTATTTTCTCGCTGGTCGCTCAGTGCGTCTCTATCGTTACGGACTAGATAGAAAGGGAGATCCGGGCGATAAAGAAGTCGCGGGCAACTTGTGCTAGCCGTGCAGTTGTCATAATCAAATGACAAGCGCTAATTTGAATCTGACTCTTCTTATTTTAGGCGGTCCATTCAATATTGTATTGACATTCTGGAATAGCACTTGTTAAATCTGCCGTCTAAACTATGTAAATCAGACTATTTCGTTTTAGGCTATTTAAGCGATGTGCACGTAGAATCGGGTCCATTGATGGAACTGAGTAAGGATACTGAATAAGGGATGTTAGGTACGGAGCTTCCAATCCGGTTTCGATAAGGCCCAGTGTGCAATTAGGATGTACATAATCAAGGCAATTTAATTTGAACTGTGTCGCAATAAGAATAAGGTTTATTTTCCTACCTTCATAAACTAAAAATGGCATTATCGAACAAACGTAATTGAACTTTATTGTCTTGATGGTAGATTCAAAGTCCCACTTACAAAAAACTAAATGTTTGTAGTATGGTGGGCTTTACGAGGATAAGTCGGGACTACTGATTGATACTACAACTCCGGGTCCGACTCCGGTTCCGACACTTTTTAGTCAGAGGTTCTAACACCCGTATTTTGTCAAGAAAAGTAATTACCAGACAATTTTAATTGGGGCAAAATTTTATGACAGGTAGGGAGTTCCTATATCGATAAACTCAATTATCGATGCTTTTTCCATATACTAGTGATCGCCCCCAGCATTGTATGTGTTTTTTTTAAGTATTGTTCTGAGTAAGTATGAAGTTCACACAGCATATTAAAAAAAAATGTTCTGCCCCTATTACCTCGACAGAAATTGAAAAGTCATTTAGCCACCTGAAATAGATTTATCACTTTAATCAGCCAATACGGAGAGGTTTAATGCCCGAAATTTTGGAAAAAAATCTGATTGTTTATTTTAACAATAGTAGATGGGACAATAATTAAAAAAAAAAAATGAGTAAAGTTTCAAAAATCTTTTTGAAAAATTAAAGAGAGTTCCGTTTTTATTTTGTTTAATATTTACACTTTTAATAAAAAAATGTTTTTACAGGCAAAACTTGGAGTGATCACTAGTATATAAAACAAGCATCGATAATTGAGTTTATCGATATAGGAACTCCCTACCTGTCATAAAATTTTGCCCCCTGGATTCCTATGTCTGGTAATTACTTGAGTATTAGTAATGTCAAGAGTCATATAAAAATCGTTACTTTAGTCATTACTTTTACTCAAGTAATTACTTGTCTTGACTATAATTACGGGTGTAACTGCTCTCTTTAAGCAGATGAAGACTGGCTAAAAAAAGTACATTCGGCAACAAAACCTTTCCCGAGAAACTTTTTTTTGAAAGAAACTTTTTTAATAATTAGGTCTACTTTCCCACACCCACGGAGTTGATCGAGGTTTAAAACGTACCTTATGGCTCTTCGGCACGAACACTTCAATTTTGTTTGTGATTACTAACGGCTCGTTCACTTCCGACGGCACCTTACCCGCGGTGCTGTGAGTCTTGAACACGTAGATCAGGATCAGAACAGACGTGAACACTACGAGGTTCCTCACCCTGAAGAGACGCAGGTAAAAGCGGCGCATCATGGCCACAGGTATGCTGGCGGATAACATTTACCTATATTCAATAATTATGTTCATTATCATAATACAGGACAGGACAATAAAAGTTGCACTCACGCCTTCATTTCCAGAGTGACTAGGCAGAGCTAGAGAATTACCAACCAAATTGTAGTTAATTCTGTAACCACATTTTGCACAATCAATCAATCGGGTCCTTACGATTTAAAATAGTGAACTAACGTGAACTAACGATGAACTAACGATATAGATATGCCATTTGCGGGCAAACGATTTGGGGCGGTCAACTTTACGAACATAAGATGTTTACCAGTGTATATTAGTGATAGGTTGCAAGCCCATCGCCTAACAATACAACAGCCTTTATTCCCTTAGTCGATTCTTACGACATCCACGGGAAGACATGGGGTGGCGCTATTCTAAGCCGGCAACCTCACGGGCAGATCTAAAAATTGGTCAAGGGGATTAAGCTGATTCGATTCAAAATCAAATTAAAATTGGCATGTAATAAAACCTACTGTGCGGTGGTACGAAAACCTCGGTGCGCGAGTCCGACTCGCACTTGACCGTTTTAAAAAAACATTGGCGCGGTCTTTTTTTTCCTTTTTTCAGTCGCATAGGCATCGCATCGGATCCGATGATTTCTCCTTAACGCAACTTTTCCTTTTTGTTACTACTTAGCTAGAGTCGGCTATGCTACAGGTGAAAGCTTAAGTTAATGACCTCTTGCATGTAGTTGTGTACAAAACTTATATGGAAATTACGTCAAATTTCAAATATAGAATGTCGAACGGTCTATACAGATGTGTTACTACTACATGCAAGAGGTCATTTGTGGCGTTATCTATGAAAAGGGACCTTATTGTCGATGGCGCTTCCGCCCTTATTAAAGATGCTCCGTTATAAATACAACGTCGCGTGGCGCAGTGCGGCGTAAGCGCCATCGACAATAAGGCCCCTTTTCATAGATAACGGCACATTTACTCAAGTTTTTCACCCATACAAAGAGATTGTCACCTTTTGGCATTGTAATAAGGTTCAAAAGTGGATACATCTCTTTGTAGTGGACTGTACAACACGCGCCATGTAACATGAAACAATAGGACAGTTACCGCGCAGGTAACAATGCGGTCGCCATGGCAACGCGCGCTCCGCTTACACCGCGTTGCTTACCGCCGACCAGTGACGGACCGGAATCAAGAGTCAAAACATTCAGAAATAGGAGCTCCGCTAAGCGGAGCTCTCTCAACGCTTAAGAAAAACGCGTCAGGGGAAATACACGGCGGTGAAAACTTAATTGAGTAAAGCAACACGAAATTCTGGTGAGGTAGCTACGAAAAATAACGATTTTTGGAAATTGCCCCAACTATTCAATTTGAGGAGATAAATATGATTTAGCTAAAGCTATAGTACAGTCAACATCATAAATAAGTGATCATTTATGTACCTTGTCACTTTAACGTCGTGTTTGAAATGTCATACAAAATTGTGAAACGATTGAAAGCGACAAGGTACATAAATGATCACTTATTTATGCTGTTGACTGTACAAATAACATAGTCTGAAGAGATGGACTAGTAGTAAGTCTTCTATTTTCTATCCAGTGGCCCTGAAAACCAGTGTCAAGGGTTGTATGCCTCCCACAATACGTAATAATGAGCTGGTCGCCCAAGATTCAGGATAGGCCTAGGTTAAGGTCTACCAGACATTATTTTTTAAGAATATATTTGGTATACAACTCTGCTTTTCTAAATAAATAAAAACTTGCGCCATTTGAAAGTCAAAGCAAATTTAATCCCACATCTTAAGAAATAAAGTCACTAATACATACGCAGTTCTATGAGACATACGCCTCTTTTACTATTTGCTTACTTTACAATGCTTAGTTTGCAATTATTATTTTTTTCATCATAATAATGTGCTTTTGTTATTTGCTGTCGTGATTATTAGGTTCAGTGAGATAATTCTTAGAAGATGCTTTGGATTTGTACTTGTCTCTCACTGGCTGAGAGTGAGAGAGGTACAAAACTCAAATTCAAAATTCAAACCCGAAGCACACAGACTGTATGTTTATTTATTAGTGGAATTTTTTTTAATATAATAATATAATATGCACTATGATCAGATACCGGACAAATGGGCGTCATTACTCGCAATAATGTGGACATGACTCCAAAGATTTTAATTAAACAAATTAAATTACATTAATTGATTTCTAACCTGAACTTTAATTTTGATCCGTTGCAAGGCAGTAATAAATAAATAATACAAAGACTTGTGTGTATTTTTATTAAAGTAAATAAACAGTGACTTCTTGAAATTTTTCTGTGGTTAGTTTATTCCTTTTTACATCTAAAATAAACTTATGAGGTGAAAAACTCGTTTACAATCCATGGATGTTAATGGAGCAAACTTAAGTACCTAGATTAATTAATGGCCACTCCTCGGTTCACTAATGTTTGACCAAAAAACGTTTCACCAAATGATTCATTTCACAAACATATCATTTGACAAACCTTTATTTTTTCCGAAACTGTAAATATTTCAGGATTTTTAAAAAACAAACCTAACCTAACCTATAGGGTTCTACACGATGGTCCTGAAATAAATCCTGAAATATTTACAGTTTTGGAAAAAATAAAGGTTTGTCAAATGATATGTTTGTGAAATGAATCATTTGGTGAAACGTTTTTTGGTCAAATGAACGGACACCCCACTCCTCATGTCACTGTATTATTTATTTATTACTGTCCTGCAAAGGCTCAAGATTATAGTTCAGGTACGAAATCAATTAATGTAATTTAATTTGTTTAATTAAAATCTTTGAAGCCATGTCCACATTATTGCGAGTAATGACGCCCATTTGTCCGATCTCTAACTATGATTAACAATATAAAAATGCATGTAAATGTTAACATTATGTATCAGTGTATCTGTCTGTGGCCTCACAGCTCCCAAACAGGTGGATCTTGGTCGGGCCCTTTATACGTAACAAGTTCTGAAAGTAGGCATTGTTATATACCAACTTACTTATAATATTATAAGGGCTTTCTATCTTGTTAATAGTTACTTACTTTTGCGTGATATGTTTTTAATTTACTTAACATAAGAGTTGAACTCACTCCTGTGATTGCCTACAAGTAAATTAAATAACAGAATTGAGTGTTTGCCGCCAAGCAACAGGAGTGGCACAACGCCACGGTAACTTGGCGCGTTATTAGTTTGTTCTAGACAGGAAACGAACCAGGAGTTGTATGCAGGTCTTCCCACAGATCACGCAACTTATTTTCAACTTTGCGGGAATGTTATGACTTCCGTGTGCAGGCCACTTCTGGTTGTTTTAATTGGTTTCAAAACTTAAAAGTATTTAACTGGTTTCATTTACTGATTTGGGTAGTTAAAATTCCATTTCACAATAGTACCTATGCTTTAATCTATTATTTTATTACCTATTAGAAAGTAAAAATATATAAAATTAAGACGTAAATTCTACACTTATTTGTTCAAGTACCTATTTTTCATAACTTTATTTATTACTTACTTCAACGTTAAAATCCATTGATACAATAACGTAGAAAACACATAACATAACACATAAAAGTTTTAAGGTTTAATGTATACCTACCTATATTACTATTGCCTTTACATTATCTGATAATTTTAAATTACCAGTTGTACGCGTAATATCGGACGACAAAAATCCAAAATATCACACGACTTACCTTTCCTCACTTAATATTTACAACAAATTCCTTATTTTACAGCACCACTAATATCAGGATTTTTAACTCATGTGAAAAAACCTTCAAACGAAAAAGAGTAATCCTTGTTTTCATGGAATCGGAAAGAGCTTTTCTCATTTTTCATTTTCCGTCATTCCGTATCGTAAACAAAACCGGCACTAAAGAACACACACGGGCACTGATTATTTAAAAAGTTATCTAGTAAACGTCACTGACAAATTATGTCAGCTAAAAATGTGAGATACCTTTAGGCAAGTATACTTAGTGCGAAAGAAAGAACATATGCACTCAACACTGTCACATCACAGTGCACGTTGTTCACTGAATTTTGCCTGCTTATATTTTTACTTTTAATCGATAAGCCAGGTTAAGATATAGCTGCTAATGCCACCGGCTGAATAAATAACATAGTTTTGTGATATCATTATTATTTTGTGTAATTTTTACTAAAAATATGCTACTTTTAATTGTTGTTTATAAATAAAACATAAAATATTATTAAAAAAAATATAATTTGAACGCTACGGAAATTTCTCGATCGCTACCCTGACAACTGTTTGTTTTTGATTGGTTGAAATTTTCACGAAAATCCATCTAGATCTGAAGTTTCCTCGGGCGCAATATCAGTGAAAATTTATGAAGATTTTGCAGTAACTGTATTAGTAAAGGCCGAGCAAGGTGAGCAAACATATTTATCGGTGTTGATTTCGACAGGAAATTCGGAAAGGGTTCTTAAGCGGCTAAACTTATTGAGGATATCCGGTGCCCGTATTTCGGGTTATTGGCTGCTTTGACAAGCATTATTTCAACTTTTCATAATTAAATTAGTATTTACGGTTGCTGCAGCGCATGATGGGAAGGTGGCCGTGCTGATTTTATTTAATTTACGTGTGCCGTTGTGTGGCATGCTTGTTCCTCGTTAATTTTGAGCGAATTATTTCAGATGGCTCTCTTTAGCCGTAAGGTGATTTTGAGTGCCTTTTTGGTGCTACTGGTGTCGGCGGCGAAAGTTCACGCTGAGAGCGAGGATTCTGATGCTGAAGTCACCGTTGAGGTTTGTTACTTGGGTTTTTTAAATAGGTTATAATAGTTTCCTACAATCATGCAGTTTGAGGTGAATGACCTGGTTCTAGTATCTTTTTTGACATAGATAGCGATCTGATAAACTTATTTGAATGGTTGGAGAATTTTAACAAATCCTATTTGAGTTTTACAGGCCTTAGATAAGATGGACATCTAACTATTTGATTTATTTTTGTCAGGTTGCGGATGAAGAAGAGGACCTGTATACTAGTCCATCAATCAACTCTAAAAGCATTTACCTGACTGAGCATTTTGATGATGAGGAAGCCTTCAAGAAGAGATGGGTGAAGTCACAGGCCAAGAAACAGGGAGTTGATGAAGATATTGCTAAATATGATGGGAAATGGCAGGTCAGAACCACCATATCACTTGTACCCTAAACCTTTCATATGCCTATAGTGACAAAATTAAAAAATACTGTTGGTATGTAGGTATGGACTTAATTGAGACAATGTTAACTTCTGTTGTGTAATGAAAATTAGTCATTCAATAAAGTCTGTTCCTAATCGTTCCGTCACTCTTATAAACAAATCAATTTACCATTATAATTCCATATTTGCTTACTTTTGAAAATTGAGCCTAGTCATATTATTTATTTATTCACTTTATCATTGTCTTCATGTCCATAACCTTAAGGTAGTAATCTCTATTTACTTTTGTATTTTTTGATGAAAAGCACATTAGCTGAAAATACCATTACACTGACAGAGTCTTGTCATAAAGATTTTTTTTTTCGAACTATTTCTGACATTGAAAATGTAGTGAGTTTTGATAGATTTGATTGATAAGTGAGGTGTTCGTCTCTGTCGCACCCAGCATAATAATACGATGATGATGAATATATATTCAACCTTTTTAATAAACGAATTAGAGGTAACATTATTCTCATTACTATTTCATCCTCTATCTAAAGACAATTACAGTCAGGTATACTTGTTATTGTCATTGGCAGTCTGAATAGGAACAGACTTTATATGGTTGATTTTTCTTACACAAAGGAAAAAACTGTGTTTTCTTTATTAAGTCCTTAAACTTTGGTATGCTGAAGCACTGACTGGTGCTCAATTTTCATATATCTTTTAGTATTTTTTTATTGCCTACTTCATTAATTTCATAATAGAATGTTAATTTGAAGAGACTGGAACTTGGTACTATTTTACCCTCCAGCACACAAAATGTTAACCATATACAATATTTAGTTTCACTGATGTATCTGTACCAAAAGTAAAAACATTTTTTGTATTTTTTTACTTTAAATCATAATGTGTGATTAGAATCCATTTTATTTTCCATTTTAATGCCAAGTACTGTCTATTGCAATTTTTACGTATGTATGTGAAGCACGGAACAACCTGCAGACAGTTAGGCGTCTGTTGATATCTGTGAAAACCTGTAATTGGCTTTATGTGTCTTATGTTTATGTTTAGTGTAATTTATCAGCTGTTGGTTTTCATACAATAAATAAATAAATTAATATTACTTGCTCTCTGTGGTGCATAAAATGTTAACCGATGAAAAACTTATCTGTTAAAGTTTACTTCTGACTTGGACAAGGTTTTGTATAAGTTTAGTTTTAAAAAAAAGTTTGCGTCTGAATTCACATTGTAAATAGATAGATGTACCCATTTTGTTGAATTCACACATTTATTAAGTACCATCATTAAATGATAACATTTAGAGCTAATTAGTCTATTTCTACATAACAATATCTGACAAATAAATGTTGGCTCTAACTTTTTCTTTCATATGAAAAGGTGAGTGATAACTTTAACTGACAGAGTGACAGATATTTTTATTTAAGGGTTGGATAAATGGGGCCAGGGCTGATGAATCAAATATTAATGATTTATTTCTGTATTCCAGATCCAAGCCCCATCCCGCAAGATCCTGCGGGAAGACTTGGGGTTGGTGCTCACTACGGAAGCCAAGCACGCTGCCATCTCGACGCTGCTGGATAAGCCATTCGAGTTCAAGAATAAGCCTCTTGTCGTTCAGTATGAAGTTACTATGCAGGTATGGATCGGGTCATTTATAACATACATACTACTAAGCTTAGCCATAGCTCTGCCCATGACTTTGCATATAATTGGTTTATCGTTACACAAGATTATAAAAAAAAAAACATTTCATCACTTGTCTTTCTTTGTACGAAATGATGCATTGATATGATTTATATCAACGAGCACTTCAATTAAGATACACATAGTTGGTTTTTTCATAGGTCGCAATATAGTTAAAAATTCATAGGATTCAATGATATTGAAAATCAACTATGTATGAAACATGCTAGTTTTAAATCCGTTATCTTTAATCTTTAATGCCTATTATTACTGCATCCTTGAGTATAATGTTATGGGGGATAGTTACGCTCTAAAGGTTTTAGTTTCAACTTTAATCCGAGGTCTTATCAAGATCAAGGAAAAGAGTTAAAAACTAAGACCATTCTCATGACTGGTATGACGCATTCCTTAATACATCAAATAATACTACTACTAGCTGTTCGTGCCCCGCATCGCCTGGAGAATTGTTTATTTCATGTCAAAGTCAAATCATTTATCCCCTTACTAATAAACGTTGAGTAACGGTGGTATAGCTATACAATGTTTTGTCCTTATCTGTCAAATTCAAATGTCACAATGACAGATAAGGACAAAACATTGTATAGCTATACCACCGTTACTCAACGTTTATTGGTCAGGGGGTTAATGTCAAAAAACGCAAGTCATAAATTTCCAGGCTCAATTTATCATAAATACGAACAACGCAACGCGTTTGAAGTCCGCGCCAAACGGACCAGCACAGGGTTTATGTCTCTACAAGTTCGCCTCTTATGGGGGCGCCGTGCCCTGAACCCATTTTAATGCATACATCCGTCAAGCATAGAGGTCAGGCAGTCAAATTTTCAATGCTTACTTTGTGTATCACTTGTTACCTAAATGCAATGAAACACTTTGCAAAATATTCCTCTAGCAATAAAATCAATTACAGTATTGTAACCATTAGTTTCTTTTCCTAAACACGGTCGTAAAGGCGACTAGCGCCCTAATTGGCTTATCACGAGTCACGCGTAGACTTATTTCTAGTTCGACTAATGAAAGTAATACTTGGTGTTGCATCAGGTTATAATTTGCTTCGGGATTAGTCTGTTGTGCCTCCATAATTCTATTTATGAGAAACTAGCTTTTGCTTGTGACTCATATATTTTTTATCACTGTTCTTTTTTGTCCTCTGGGGTATAAATGAACTAACTAGTATTTTAGCTTGGTTTGCTATCTTTTTTATTATTTTTTCTATTTGGGTCACTGATGGCTCCCAACTCCCTATTCTATTCGTTCGTTCGTCTATTCTGTACTAATTGAGTTGTCTGTAGTCTTGAAATAATATTGTTTATCGTCAAAATTATTGGAAAAATTATTCAGATTGCTTCATTTCAACTAGAGCCAGAATTGAACCTTTAAGGGTCAGCCACACCGGATGCGTGCGCGTAGACGTGACGTGCGCGTTCGTTTTCCACTGTGTTGTATAGTGACATTTCGTATGAGAATTCATACTATACACCGCAGTGGAAAGCGAACGCGTTCCTCACGTCTACGCGGCACGCATCCGGTGTGGCTCGGCCTTTAGGGTAAAGGCACCAGTGTTGGTCACTTTTAGCTGGCACGCACCAATAATGGACACTTACACTCTTAATTCTAAGATCTTTCGGCCATCAATAGGGAATATGCATGGATTTTTTAAATAGCATTTCTCAACAAAATATGAAAATATCTTAAAACCGGTCAAGTAATACGGATGATACAAGCATTTTAAAATGCTAATTAGACAGAGAGATCCGAAGTGCACCGGTGACGTCAACGTGCAGTACGGCCATATAAAGTCCACGTAAAATTCTGTTTTGCTAGAAAGAGATGGGAACAAATCTTTGTTAGCTTATATCTTGGTTATTTTTATAGCTATTCAAAAAATGTTTTTTGTTACCTTTTTGTTACATCAATCAGCTTTTATTGAAGCTGTAAAAAAAACGTACATGCCCTATTGAAGACTATTATAATGTTATGTGATATGAAATAAATGATTTTAATTGAAATTAATTTATGATGTCTTCCGTAAAATAAGAGTTCCAACACCCATTTCATCACCCAGTAATACAAAAAATGTATGAGACGGTCATTGCTTGTGTCAAAACAGATAAAAGAAAAATGCAAACAAAGAATGAATTAGTAAAAAACTGTAAAACACAAGTTTTACATAGTTTACAGCCGCATATAACTTTTTCCGAGAACCTTGACGATCATTGCCAAAGTGAAATTTTCAAGTCTTTGTTCTCTAAGCAAACGAAATTTTTCGTCGTAAAAAAGGAAATAAAGACGAGAATAACACAAAGAAAAGGCCGAGGATTCTTTTTGGCACTAAACCAACTATGAAATTAAATCTGAAGTTGTTTTGATTCGTGACGCCACGGGTGTTGCAAATAGCCCGGCGTCATCAAGTTGTTTATAGGACGATAAAACAGCTTGTGTAGAGTTAGAGATTAAGACTATGAGATTCGATGGTGGGAGATATTACGGTATGTTTGGCAGTCAAATGCAAGGATTTACAGAAATGGAGACCACTTTGAACATTTTAACTTCATTCACAATACAAAAGCCTATGAATTTGAGATATTTTGGCAATTTTTATACTAAGCAAAAGTTTCTCAACATGAACTGAACAATTTTTCAAGTTTATTTCAATTTTTCTAAGTAGTTTGCTTTTATTTCTATCCACATAACACTTTTTCTGTACATAAGGAAATCAAAATAACATTTAAAGAATATTATGAACAGAAACGGAGTTATTACCTTCTTAAAAATATCATCTAGAATATCTTCTCTTAAAATTCATTTCATTTTAAAATAACTCAGGTAGTTATTTTAAAAAGAATGAAAACCATGACACAATTTGTTACGTCACAGTCACAGTCCAAACATCTCTATAACATCTGACCATCACCTTGCAGGAGGGCCTGAACTGCGGCGGCGCGTACATCAAACTCCTCTCCCGCGGCACCAACACCAAGGAAGATCTGCGCCAGTTCCACGACCAGACCCCCTACACCATCATGTTCGGCCCCGACAAGTGCGGCAACGAGAACAAGCTCCACTTCATCTTCAGACATAAGAATCCCAATAATGGGACCTTTCAGGAGAAACATAGCAAGAAACCTTCGTGAGTAACCTTGAATAAAAGTGTAGTTAGTATTCAAAATAAAAGTAACAGTACGTTTTTATACAAGTGCGGAGGTGTCCGAGAGCCCCGAGATGTCTTGGCCCGAGCTGCAAGCGAGCGAAAAGACTCGGGACGAGTGAAAATTACAGTTCCGCACATGTATAAAACGACGTTTTTAAAAAAAATAACGTGATATAAAAATAAAACAGTAATTAAGAGACAATTTACTTAACGCATTCACTGCCACCGACGCATATATGCGTCACCGTGAATTCCACCCAGTGCCCTCAACGCATATGTGCGTTCTTACAGTAGGCAAGCTCCTACAAGTGGCACCTGGCGAAAGTTCAAAAAATAGTACTGGCAGTGAATGCGTTAATGTCGAATTTCACTTTTTGTCAAAATGTATGAACTAACAGTTGATCAACTTAGCGACACAAACGAGCGAATGCTCTAGCACATGTTTTGTCTTTATTTTTTACAAAAAAAACTTAAGAGATAATGCCATGCCAATTCTTGTTCGTTCGCTTGGTCTAAATTGGGCCTTAGATAAATATTGAAAATTGAATTAAATTGAAGTGATAAAAATTCACAGTTCACAATCACTACATATTATAAAACAAAGTCGCTTGCCGCTGTCTGTCTGTACTTATGTATGCTTAGATCTTCAAAAGTTCGCAACGGATTTTTATGCGGGTTTTTTTAATAGATAGAGTGATTCAAGAGGAAGGTTTATATGTATAATCCAAGCATACTATAGTAGAGAAACACTGATAATTTTAGAGGTTTCTAATGTGATGTCGTAAATAAACATTTTTTTTTGCGCTTACATTGAAAACGCTGGCTAAACCTTAAGAGATGTATCAAAATAATGTACTGAAGAATTGTAGTTCTTCAAAAAACCTAAAGAAAAGTCCGCGATGGCATATGTTTATCTCCTACGGTGGAAACACAGTAACCATTTTTATCTTTAAAATTTTATTAAAAAATATTAGGTTATATGCGAAGCTATTTTCTCCAATTCAGTATTTATTCTTATCCAAATAAATACCTTAGTCACCTTGGGCATTTAATGTAGATTAAAATTGTCCTTTACACTGTATTATTTAAATAAATACTTAAGAAGATATGGCAGATTCAAAATTAGGCGCTACCTAAATCTGTATTATCGCCCTTTAGTACCTACAGCCTACAGCACAGCAGCCATAGAACAATATTTTTGGAATTATCAGAGGTGCTCCGGAGCTCTCCTGTTACTTACTTATATTTATATTGATAAAGAAATACAAGCTTTTCAAATTTTTAAATTACGGAAATGGGTAGGTAGTTAGATTGAGTTTAGGTTTTGATTAAAAGTTATTTTTGTTGTTTTTCATATTTTTGAATACAAAGTAAATTCATAAAGGTAATGGTAAATAAATTAATATTGGTAAATAAAATAAGATTTTTCCTTAAGTGTTTTTATCAAGGAGAGGTAGTGCTTATTATAAAATTTTGTGGACTTAAAGCGCAATTCACACAGTGGGCGGGAGCGGGTCGTGCGCCGGGCGGATCGGGAGTTCGGCGGGTGCTTTAACATGGAGTTATATGGAATCATTCACACACGCGGCGGGACGGGACCGCCGCACCCGCCACTATCAGCGCGCGGGTGCGGCGGGTCCGTCGCGGGCGTCCTTGGTCGTAATAACACGCATTCTCCGATAGGCATTCTCACAGAGCACGTTGTAAATTCTACTAACATCCGATCCCGAATGCCCGCCTGCGATCACCCGCGCACACCCGCGCGGGGCCCGCCGCGTTTCGGCGACGCGCCCGCCCGGCGGTGCCCGCGCGGGCCCGCCGCGGTTCGGCGCTCTGTGTGAATACGACGACCTGCGCGGGTCCCGCGATGAAAACGACATGCTCGGCGCCCGACCCGCTCCCGCACAATGTGTGAATTGCGCTTAAGGGCTAAAACTCCATTTTTCTTATTTTAAGATTGCGTTGTAAATATTCAGAATATTTAAGTACCTACCTACATATGTCCTTCCTATTTGGTTATCATGTTATCAATGAGAAAGTGTGTTGATTTGTTAATGTTATTTTTTTCTTATTTTAAGGTTGTTTGTGTTGTAAATATTTCGAATATAGGTACTTGCGTATTTCCTGTTGTAAATTTAAAAATAAATGTTAACTTTTATGCTTTTAGCATATTACCTTAGCCTGGCTGGTGTTAGTTTAGTATTTGTCCTGTCAATGAAGCAGGTAGTTAATTTTGTGAATTGGGGTTAATGGGTATTGTTTTTTTTTTTTACGGAAAAAACAAAATTAATTACCTATGACTGCCTATGACGCGAAGAAGTCGTTTTAATATAGATCGTAGAATTAGGGATAATAATAGAAACAATTTACGTCTTAAATATGAAATCAAAGAAGAAAGGGAAATCAGGCTGTGTAATAGAAGAGAAAGTAATTATTTGCAAAGAAATAGGGAATCGACTATTGACTGTGACATTCGTCTTATAGTTGATAGGGATAGACATAGATCTTAGCGAGCCAGGGAATCTTCTACTGAACGTGACGTTCGGCTTATAGGCGACAGGGATGGATATAGATCTCAGAGAGTCAGAGAATCTGCTACTGAACATGAACGTGGGTCCACAAGTACTTCTAATTTATGGCCAAATAAAGTGAATTCTGCTTTCCTCTGCAAACCTCTATGCAAATGCACCTATCTAAAAAATATATCACCATTTGAAAAGTATATTATTCCAGATGAACTTGGGTTATTTCTACTTATATTTAACGAAGCGAAGCGAGGGCGGGTCGCTAGTTAACAATAAAAGGTAAAAATACCAGTGCGAAAAAGCAACGTTCCGCACGATATACAGCTACAAAAAGTACCACTTTTTGAGGAACTGTAAAAAATCACTTAGTGATGACCTTGATAACCTTGTGTAGGGTCCGTCTGGTTCGCTACCACCATCTTATCGTGTAACCTACTACTGTCTGGGAATAAGACAATCAGTGAAATTACTAGTGTAGCGGCATTACCTTAGTCCTCACTATTAGCAACGCATTCGCAGTCTTAGGGTTGAAGTCTTGTGATTGTACTCTTGAATGTAAATGTCTTGGGTCTCGATATTTCGTATGTTTTTGGCTAAATCTTCGAAACCCTACGATCTTAAATGATAATTTTTGATTCAATAGCAGAGCATTTATAACCTTTTAGTCCTGGTAAACCTTTTTTTAATGAATGTTGCCGTTTTAAAGTAAACAACGATTATTTGAATACGCTGCTTTCAAGGCGCGTGCAAACTATCTCCATCTCACGTTTTACGCGGGAGGCACATAAAACCATCTCATTCGATTCTTGTTGGGCGTGGCGGCATATGTGGCCTTTTAATATGTCCTAGAAAAGTGTAATTTCTCACCGACACATCTCTCTTAGAAACCGTTGGTTGAATCCTGTTTTAGCGATTTACACTTATTCGTACTTTAAAACAATGGTAAAAGGGTAAAATTCCAGGGTAAAATATATGTCGCTATCTCCATACCAAATTTCATTCCGTTCTGCAGTTTAGCTGTGAAAGTGTTACCGATTTACTTCCTAATTTATAATATTATGTATGTATGTAAACACTTTAATGTACAAAACAAAAACAATACAATGAAGATTTAAAAAAAATTACAAAGGCGAACTTATCCCTTTAGGGGTTCTCTTCCCTATCCCTTGAAGGTTGTGCATCAAGTAGGCAAGTGTACAACTTAATTTAGGAAAAGAGCATAAAAGTTAAACTAAATAATAAAACCTAACTATAAAAAATAAATACATTCAAATATCTACATAAATAGATATAGAAATATACTATATTTATGCATCTATATACATACTTACACTTACATTCCATAACCTGACAGAGTGCACTGAAAAGGATTTAGAATAGGACTTGGATTTGTGAGACGGGAAAACGAGTGTGTGATTTTGGGAACTGGAGGCCATAAAGCCAAACCTCTCAGAAAGATAGAAGGGAGAACGAGGATTAAAAAGAAATTAAATAATTATATTATTAATTAATTATATTATATTAATATAGAAGTTAAGATTTCTTCTGACATATTTATTAAATAGGTCTATAAATCCTCTGTTTCCAATATCCAGCCAACGTCTCGAAGAAATCTACAAAGACAAAGAGCCTCATCTGTACACGCTGATCGTCCGTCCAGACAACACCTTCACTATCTACATCGACAACAACGAGGTCCACGAGGGCTCTCTGCTGGTAGACTTCACCCCTGCCGTCAACCCTCCGGAGGAAATAGATGATCCCATGGACAAGAAACCTGAAGACTGGGATGAACGGGAAAAGGTGAGTCCTTAATTCAGACTGATTTTTTCATGTTTCTTAAAGCCTTACCCCCTTACTTATAGACGTGGAATAGCTAAACCATGTTTTGTCCTTATCTGTCAAATTCAAATGTCACAATGACAGATAAAGACAAAACATGGTTTAGCTATTCCACGTTTATAAGGAAGGGGCTCTAAGCATTTGTGAAAATATATATTACGTGGTACATGCATGAGTTAGGTTTTTCTTAAGTTAAGGTGTAGCCTTTGCCTGTGATTTTGTCTGCGTGGAACACGTTTATCTTTTGGTTACTATACAATATTTTCTAAATCCCGTAAGCCATCCTTATGACTCCTACATGAAAAGATTAGCACAAACACTTCACGTTTAGCATAGGTACTGTAAGAAGTATGATTGGTTAAATCGAACTGATGGACTGTTAACACATTCACTGCCCAACTGTGGGCGCATATGCGCTGAAGAAGAAGAACGCATATAAGCGTTCTCCTTTCGCCCAGTGCCATAAACGCATACAGATGTAGTGAAATATCCTTTCACATCGTCTATTCTCGGAAATGTTCGTATTTGTCATGCTACTTCAGTCTGACTCAGTACCCATCAAGATTATATTCAGATTAAGTTTGTTTTCGGTTCTTTTTAATAGTCATGCCGAAAGCATTAAGACCTGGGAAACGTTAAGATCTATAAGCCTGTGAAATTATTTTCAACATTTATTTATATTTCTTCTTGTTTATCTACACCTAATTTCTATACATATATTTGATCATGGTGGTTTTAACATCTGGGTGTAATACACTTCAAATCGTGGTTCGACATTTGAAACTGATAACTAAAGTACTCTATTTATTTAATTCAAACATGTCATTTAATAATTGAATAATTCATAGACACGTCGGCATCATTCGGAAGTAGACGTGAGTTCCGAGCTTTCACGATGTGAAAGGATTATTCACTAGATCTGTATGTGCGTTCTTACAGTACGCAAGCTCCGTATAAAACAAAAGATGTGGCACCTGGCGAAAGCTCGAAAAACAGTACTGGCAATGAATGCGTTAAACTCGTAACATCTTACTTTTGCATAATAAAGTAAAATAAACTCTCAAAGACATGTAAAACGGGCCCTGCTTATGTCAGTTTCCTCGTATTTAGTCCGGTCATAATTTTTCAACGATGACAGTGATATACAAAGACATCACGCATCGCTCCCAAAAACTATCGAAAATAACCCAAGAGCATAGAGCATATAATTCTTACAAACTAAATGCTCATAATAACGAGCTAGAAAAGTATCTCGGCTGTTGTAAGGGCGAACCTCAATAGGTCAGGGGGAAATATCGCTTGCGGGTTCTATCTCGGTCACAACGCCATCTATCGAAAGGTTGGGTAAACTTTGGCTCCAACTTAAATAATGAAGGGTTTCTCCAGCATCGAATGAGTTAAAATAAATCTGGAACGGTAAATGTAAATGCTTGTCCAAACGATCGCAACTAGTCGATCGTTTAGCGATTTTAAATAAGTAAAGTTCCTCTTGCATGTAGTAGTAACACATCTGTATAGACCGTTCGACATTCTATATTTGAAATTTGACGTAAATTCCATATAAGTTTTGTACACAACTACATGCAAGAGGAGATATACTTAAGTTGTCTACCTATACTATTTTTGGAGCGATTTCATCGATGAAAATCTTGGCCGGCTTAAACGACGGAATCAGCAAAAGCCACCGAGAATAACACATAATTATTTAAAATCGCGAAACGATCGACTAGTTGCGATCAATACCTACCCACAAATTTAACTGATACGGTTTTAATATACGAGGGGTGGCTGAAAAGTTATCTACCGGACTATGAAAGAAAAGACGTAGCTGACTAGTTTTTTTATTTTTCTATGTTATTCCCTTCTACCTAAATGCATTTGTTACACTTGTCAAATAATGACATTAAACCGTTAAAAAAATATCTTTCGGTTTCTCGTCAAAGAAGTCGTTCACCACGGCTATCATCTCATCATCGGTAGAAAATCTACGCCCCCTGAGATCTTTCTTCAGAAGTCTGAATAGGAAATAGTCACAGGGGGCTAAATCTGGGCTGTAAGGGGGATGGTCGATGCCAAGCCATTCTGGTCATGGCTAGCTGTGTTATGCGAGCCGTATGCACAGATTCCAAAATCGAAATTCCGTTGCTGAGTTTACCTCTCCTTTTGTCTTTTATAGCGTGCATCAGCTGGCAAAGTAAATTTGCGAAATAATTGGCAGTCATTATCGTCTTTTTTGGCAATTAGTCAATGGCAATATCCCTTCTGAATCCCAAAAAATTGTCGCCATGAGTTTACTAGCCGAAAGACGAACCTTAAACTTCCGAGGAGGCATTTCGTCTCTGAATTACCATTGTAGTGACTCTTGTTTACTTTCTGGGTCCCATTGTCTAATCCAAGTCTCAACACACGTCATAATCCTGGAAATAATTGCTTCCTCTTTCCCGCGACCCATGTCTAAAAACTCCTGTCAACATCTGACGTCTGTCTTTGTCTAACGGAGTCAGCATTTTGGGGACCCAGCGTGCACTTAACCTTAGACATATTTAAATCACTGTGAATTAAAAAAGTAAAACGTTATTATAATCGTTGTAGCAAATATTTAATTTGTCGATTTATATCGCTATATGATAAGTACCGCTATGGATCAGAGTTATAAAAGTTATAATAATAAAATAACGTTATAGCGTGTGAATAACGATATAATAGGCTAGTGTCCTAAAAAATTCTAATTAGTCCGTCTTTTACATTATCAAAAAATATTGGACACGTATTTTTTCTTTTGTCAATTAAACAAAAAATGACGAAGATAAAGTGGCGCAGTGGCACACTTTATACCACGTTGTGACGTCATGAGCCCCCACTCCCGAACTTTGATACGCGTTCTAATTGCCAATTTTGATTGATTTAAAAAGGAAAAAATACGTGTTCAATATTTTTTGATAATCTTACTGACGGACTAATTAGAATTATTACTTTTTTACCCAGGACACACCCCTATTATTATGCTATCGTAAAATTGCGCTATTGAAGGTCTGTTTATGTCAGTTTCCTCTTATTTAGTCATGATTTTTTCAGCGAAGTAAGTGATATACAAAGATATCAAACATCGCTCCCAAAAACTACCTCAAGTTGCCGAAGCAATGTTTTAGAGCTTACAAACTAAACACACTTAAAACTAATGTGCTAGACAACCGTCTCGGTTCGGCTTATCTCGGCTTTTGTAAGGGCGAACCCCATTCAGTTTGGGGGAAACATCGCTTGCGGGTTCTATCTCGGTCACAACGCCATCTAGCGAAAAGTTGGGTGACCTTTTCGTTGTAACTTAAATAAAAACGAGATTCTCAATGTACCTAGATCTGTTAAAATGAAACTGAGGCTCTACTTTGAAAATCGAAGTTCGAAGTTACGTTAGCTCCGTCCTTGTCACTCGTCTTTCGAGACTAAATCGAGAGAGAAAGATGGAGCTAACGTAACTTCGAACTTCGATTTTCAAAGTAGGGCCTCTGGAACGGTAAATCATAGTCTTTTTAATCAATATGGACGTATTTATTTTTCAATATTATAACAAATTTCTTACAGTTGCTAAAGGATATCGTTTTTCTGTTGTCTTTAGTTCAGGAGCTGAAGATTATTGATTTCAGTACAATGAAAAAGGTAGTTTTGGTGAGGTAATGCCTTTTTTTTCAACCAGGCCCGGAAATAGGGAATATCCATGTTTTTTTTACAGCTTCAATAAAAGCTGATTCATGTAACAAACATGTGAGATAAAACATTTTTTGAATAGCTATAAAAATAACCAAGATATGCCAACAAAGATTTGTTCTTATCTCTTTCTAGCAAAACAAAATTTTACGTGGAGTTTATATGGCCGAATTGCACGATGACACTTCGGATCTCTGTCTAATTAGCAGTTTAAAATGCTCGTATCATTCGTATTTCTTGACCAATTTTACTTTAAATTTCACTTTTGGTGATCTCTTTTACTGTATTTTCATATTTTGTTGCTTTGTACATACACGCGGAGAGCCTAAGACGTCGAAGACTTCCTGGTATTTTTTTACCGCTCGCATTTAAGGGGTTAATCTAATTAAATAATTGGGCAGTATTGTACATTTGATACTTCGCTTACTAACGCCATCTATGAACTCTTCAATTTGTAGACCATAATTAAAAAGACAGTACCTGGAAGACCGAGCGTTGCTCGGGTTGAAAAAGTAATTCACCGAAGATGAAATCTGCGCTAACGTTTAAAGTGTTAGGGACCTGCTTTAATTTTTACTACGTATTGATGAGCCGGAATTACACTGCTAAATATGTAACATCTGTATCAGTATTCTTCTCTTACCTTAATAGTTAAATCCTGAGGTAATAACGGTAATCGCAATCTACGCGGACGAAGTCGCGGGCAGAAGATAGTTAACATTTTTTTTACGTGAATTATATGAACATTACTTAGTTATTTTTGTGGCCATAATAATCGTTCATTTAATAAAATGATTGCAATCACAATTTTACATCGTGTCATGGCGTGGATCGGAGACCATGCTGCCTAAACTTCAGTTCATTTTGTAATATTTTTCTATACAGGGTGGAAAGTTGAGATGGGGCATTAAGGGCAGCTACCTGATCCCTTGCTGCCACGCGAAAATTATCTTAGGAGACCTTTCCCAACTTTTTGAGTGATGACAATCGACATTCACAGATTTTTGATACAATGTACAGTCAGCGAGAAAATCGTCAGAATTGAGTATTTTTTTTAATGCTTTGGCATCCCATTCCCATAAAGGATTAAAACACTCTTTGAGATCAACTGAGGTTAGAGTACTAGAACACCCACAAATCAAAGAAAACTTTTTCCATACATTTTATTAGGGTAAAGGCGAAGTGGAAATTTCTTAAGCTTAAAGATCATTAATTTTTATCGGGACAACTTCCATTAGGACATTAAAAATGAGAAAAAAAGGTATTCTTACAAATAAAAAAACCACTAAATACGATACAAACTTTTTGCTACATAGATAAAGCTGGCCGTCATGGGTGAAAAAGCTTAATAATTAAAAAAGAATGTACGAAGAAAATTTAAATTTTGAATTTAGAACAGTAACGATATCTGATGTTTTATTTTAATTTTTGTTCTTTAAGTATAAAGGAACGATACGCGTAAAAAAACCATAGTTTTCGCGTGGCAGCAAGGGATCTGGTAGCTGCCCTTAATGCCCCATATCAACTTTCCACCCTGTATATTAAGGTCATGGAAAGTAAAAAAGATGAGTTTTTTCTATTGAGTTTTGCCTGGTGTCTTGCTGTAGGGTCCTAGCCATAGAAGAAAAATACCGAATAAATATTTTAACATTGCTTACATACGCCATCTATAGTCCAGTAGCCAAACCAACATGATACCGCCACTCACCGCTAGATGACTCGGACTACCTCAAATATTCCCACATTGTGTTTACCGCTACTGGTTGACAGATGGCGCTGACTGTTAGAACACACTATCGTTGTGTCGACTAAAATCAATAAAGTAGTCTAAGCAATTTTCAGAGTTCGGAGTATTCATAGCACGGCAAGACGAAAGAGAGCAGTGGATTCGACATTAACATTAAAACCACAACTCTTACTCATTTGTTTATTTAACCTTTTGAACGCCATCCGTCGAATACAAAATGTGCCACCCACACGCCAAACATGTTTGCTATGCTATGCAAATTACACCTTATTGCTTCAAACAAAGTCTCTATTAATCATGAACTCTTGTCGGCTGTAGCCGACGTGGCGTCAGTGGCACGACTTTTAGTTGACGGCCAGAGCCGACTGTGACGTTGAAAAGGTTAATTCCTAAATGATTTTATTTTCGCCCTGAGCCCCTGAGTAAAGCTGATAAGCTAAGTAATGAAAGATTACAATTATAAACAAAATTATTTTCATGTACATATTATTTAATATTAATCTCATAATGTTATGAATATTAAAAGTGGAAGTTGTTATCCATATTTATAATAAAATTATTTTTTGCAATTAAATAAACGAATGATAATGAGTATGAGTAAGAGTTGAATTTTAATGTTCATGTCGACTCCATAGCTCTCTTTCGTCTTACCGTGCTATGAAAACTCCGAACCCTGGCAATTTTGTTATTTGTTATACTGCGTATATACATAGTGAATGTTTTTTTAATTGATACCAGGGCCCGTATTATGCTCGCCTTTATCGCGGTGGATAAAGCTTCCGTCACTCTCGCACTTACATACTGGTCAGAAAGTGACAGATGTTTTATCTACGCTTATCTACGTCGATAAACACGACCATAATCGGCCTCCAGAGCTCACACATAAGTTGGTCTTTCCAAAATTGCCATAATTAAGTATGAAAGTAATTCTAAGTATTAAATGATAAACACAACTCGATTTGATGTCAAGGTTAATAGTTTTAAGCACTAGAGCACATAAAACCTGTTTTAGTCCACCTACATCCAGTGTAAGCAAAAACTTTACGAACATGAAAAGTGTTTTTTTTTCACAATGAGTGATTTACAGAATTATCACTCATCGCTGCAAAAAATGATATTAGCAATTCCAAATAGATCGCGCTTAACTTTATGCTAACGATGCATACTGTAGGCGTACACAGGCACTTGATATGATTTTTACATCTCCCCTGTTCGGAAAGTATAATTTGAATGGGTAGATAGCCGGGTGGAAAATTGCGTTTTTACCTCTAGGGTGGAAAGTATTTTTTTTTTAATAGTTACGATTGGCCACCGATTCTAAGATAATTGAGCTACGTCATATTATTTAAATAAAAGCTTTTCATATATCTAAACTCGGCTATACGTTAAACGACGTATTTATTACAATCTATAGGTTCATATTAAAATCATTTTACGACTGGTCTATTTTTTTCACAATTACAGAAAATCAACATTTAAAATTATTCCTCTATTCTGCTGCCCGCCATAATGCCGTGATAGCATAGCATGACACTTTTTTTTCACGTTCGGCATGGCCATCTAGAAAATACACATACTGCCAACATTAGAAAAGTTTAATCGAGTTGGTCACGACCGACGAGCTTATATACAACACTGGAGGTTGAATTTGACCTTTATTATCACGAATATATTCCCTCTCTTTTATAAAATATGCATATGCATATAGTATTTTACTTTCCTCACAGTCGGAATGAAAAGTAGAGTGTCTAACTCAGGTGAAGTTACCCATTTCCCCTCGAACTATTGGCGCTCTCACTTCGTTCGAGCGCCAGAAATACCTCGGGTGAAATGGGTCACTTTCAACCCTTGGTTATCAATCTACTATTGGAGGACACATCGTTTGCGGGTTTATCTTGGTGCACATCGCCATCTAGAGAAAAATTGAGTAAACATGTAATCCTCCTAACCTAAATAAGGAGGGTTTTTCAACCGTTTGGTTTCTCTTTTTAAAAGAATCCTGGAATAATTAATGTTCGTCGTAACTGATTTCATTGTAGAAGCGCCACTGCTTATAATGTATCTATTACTTTATCTTGTGCCCTCTGTATAAACCCTTGTGTAACCAGCGTGTGTTCCTCACAGATCGTGGACCCGACGGCGACGAAGCCGGAGGACTGGGACGATGAGGCGCCCGCGCAGATCCCGGACTCCACCGCCGTCAAGCCGGACGACTGGCAGGAGGACCAGCCCGAGATGGTGCCAGGTTAGTCCTCACACAACGAACAAAAAAAAACCCACCTGCGTAAAAAACTGTGTACCTTATGTACCGTCAATATGGTGTAACGAACTATTTGAGCACTTTGAATGTTCCCTTATATATGACGCTGACTGTACAATAAGGGTCTCCCCAGATCTATCGACGCGGAATCGGCTTGAGCCGATAGCAAAAAGTTTTATGTCCATGCAACATGCAACCATGCTCGGCTCGGCTCGGCTCGATTCGGCGTTGCGAACAGAACGACGTCATTTTCGCTCTTATTGCACACTACTAACACCCCAGCACAATATCAAGACATTATAAATCCTAAATAATCATTCAAAATGAGAAATGATTAAAAAACTTAAAGATGCTTTTTAAACACTTTACGTATCAAGTATTGCTTCTAATGAATTATTTAAAAATATTTTTATTTTTCAAACATATTTTTTATTATATTTATAATTATTTCTTTTTTTTATCTTATTATAGTTCATAGTTCATAGTATTTAGTTTTATCATAGTTCGCTGCCTTATTTGTTTTCTTTTTCAAAATGTGGCGTCTGGTTGCCACCATATTGAATTTTGATTACGTCATATCTTTAGTGTCACTTACAAGATTAAGATAAATCGATTGACATAAGAATCATCGAAATCGCTCTCTCGAAACTTTATTTCTCTAGAGCAGCCGTCGCTTTGTCTCATTATTTACTCGTAGTGCAGTTGTGATGAAATTAGTGTGTAGTTGAAAGGAAATGTTACTTCGGCTCTCGTTTTTAAGGTTCCGTACCAAAATGGTAAAAAAGGAACCCTTATGGTGACTTCGGTGTGTCTGTCTGTCTGTCTGTCTGTCTGTCTGTCTGTATGTCACAGCAGTTTTTCTCATAAACTATAAAAGCCAATGATATAATCAGTGATCGGCGATCGGAAGCATTTATGTCACTTTGACGTCCTACGTCATGAATAGTAATGACTAATATGGATAAGTCGGTGTTGTTCAAAATAAAACCTTTCTTAAAAAGTAACTGAATTTAATTTGCTATAGTAAATATTCATTATTTTTTCTACGTTTAATATTGTCAATCGATTCCTTTTAACATTGAGGATCCATTTTTATAAAGAGAACGACCGTTCGACATCAACAGATGTGAGAGGTGCATAGTCGTAAACTGATATTTCGTTGTTATCATTATTACTCTTCTAACAAATTCGTAATCAGGGATTCTATCGATTAGTGACTCCATTTTGTTACTTAATGAATTCGAGGACGTCATGATTACACACAGCCTTACCTCATCTAGTAAATGTAATGATTCTCTGATAGATAAACCACGCTTTTCTAACAATTTTACATTTCGGGTAATTATTTCAAAATTTTCCTTGATGTATTTAAGATTTTTTTTCAAGTTATCATCTTCCATCAGATGTTTGGCTTTGCGTATAGATAACGCCTCTTTACTATTTAATCTATGTATCACAGACTTAATTTAATTTAATTTTAATCATAGGTAATAGAAATGTTAAAACCTTGATAGTAACTCAATAAAAAAACATACATATTTAGTAAGGTATTTCTTTTTACAAGAAATGAAATAGTCATGTCCATGTAATAATTTCGTCAACAATTTGACATAAAATGCTTCCGATCGCCGATCACGAGATATAATATAAAAAAAAGAGGTAGATATGTTACCTATACGGTATTCCGTGTGTAAAAATGGCCCGTCTTACGCACACATAATCAGTAAATATTGCAATTACACACTAATTCATAAATGACAAGTGAAAGCAGGATGGTATGCTAATTTCCCGGAGCGAAACAGAGACGAGTGTATGTTGCTCTGCAGACTAGCTCACGGTTCCGTTGACGGTGCAAGACTAATTAAAGGTGTACCAATTGGCTTGGTTTTAGGGTGCCACTATCGAAGTGCGTATAACATAATTATTATCTACCTCTTTTTACTATATTATATCATTAATATAAGCTATCAAATTGGGCATAGTTGTATAACTTAATTCCCGGCATCTGTTTTTAGTAGTAAGTGTGAGAAGGATGTCGAGAGGAGGGTGAATGCGGGAAACCAAATTAATGGGGCCCTGTACTCCTTTGTGAGCAGAAGGGGCGTTTCACAAAAAGCGCGACTGGCTGTTCACAATGGAGTGTTGATCCCTACTCTGATGTATGGTAGTGAATGTTGGGTGTGGCAGGACAAGCATGAAAGTCGTATAAACGCAGTTGAAATGCGCTCTTTGCGTAGTATGTGTGGTGTGAAACTGATTGATAGAGTAAGGAATGAAAAGGTCAGAGAGAAATGTGGACTAAAAGAAGATGTAGTGACTAAGATTGAAAAGGGCATGCTTCAATGGTTCGGTCATTTGGAAAGGATGGATGAAAGCAGATTGACGAAAGAGATATACAGAGCAAAAGTAAGTGGGAGGGTCGGAAGGGGCCGACCTAGGCGTACTTTTTCGAATCAAATCGGAGAAATACTGGAAAAGGGCCGTATCTTAAGTACTCGAAACCGACGTGCATGCATGACTCGATGTATGAATGTGGAAGAAGCGAAAGAGATTTGTCAGAATCGTAGCAGGTGGAAAGAAGTGGTCTCTGCCTACCCCTCTGAGAAACAGGCGTGATTTAATGTATGTATGTATGTTTTTAGTAAAAAAGTAGTAGTAGATTATAAAGTTCATAACAAAATGAGTATTTTCTTTGCGTTTTCCAACCGTATTATCTTAAACAGAGAACCCTCAGTGCGCGAGTCCGACCTGCACTTGACCGGTTTTTTAATAAATTTGCTTTACTTTTTTGTCGTTTATTCCATGGAATAGTTCGTGCATTAGACAATGCAGTCTGCTGCAGTTTCATAAAATGTTAGCATTCAATGCGGTTCTAAATATCTGAAGATGCTTTAGTGCACTTGCCAATTAGGTCATGTATACAGTTGCTATGGCTATAGCCTCGTAAGGCCCACGTCAAATGTCGATAGTTCAAAAACGAATCTTGTGTCAGTCAAGTACGTTTGAAGTAATTTTGACATATGTCCTACATATAGGCCTTTGGGCCTTACGAGGATATCAGCACGTAGTGACCTTGCCTACGAAGCTAGCTGCTTTATAGCGCGAGGATTTGTTTTTCATTTCTACTGTTCGGAAAGTAATGATTTTCATATCTCAATAGCGGAAAATGGAAAACTCTTTTTGAAATTGTGTCAAAACACTTAGTTTCTGTATGACAATACCTAATGAAAAAGTTCGAACCAATGACATATACTACATTTTTGTTTACTTTCCTCTCAGTCCAAATGAAAAGTAGACTGTTTCACCCAGATGAAATTATCAATTGTACCTTCGACCTATAGACGCACTCGCTTGCGCTTGTGCAGCATAATTATCTCTTCATCTCTCTTTCATCCCTCGGTTAACAAAGTACTATGATCGTATGATTAGTTGTCAACACGTGTGCTCTCCCTCGCCAGACCCGACCGCGGCCAAGCCGTCGGACTGGGACGAGGAGATGGACGGCGAGTGGGAGGCGCCGCTCATCGACAACCCTCTGTGCGGCGCCGGCTGCGGCCCGTGGCGGCCGCCCACCGTCGCCAACCCCGACTACAAGGTAGCCTGCTCTATACTATAACCAGGGGTTCAATCTTTGGTACCTCTGACATCAATAGGGAATATTCATTTCACAGCTTCAATAAAAACTGATTCATGTAACAAACCTTTTCTCAGCTGTACTTTTTGAATAGCTATAAAAATAACCAAGATATAAGCCGACAAAGATTTGCTCCTTTCTCTTTCTAGCGCAACAATTTAACATGAAGTTTATACGGCCGACCTGTTACATGACGTCACAGTGCATATCGGATCTCCCTGTCTAATCGCTGTCTAATTAGCAGTTTAAAATGTGCTTCTTTACTGAAATCTTGTAATGAATGTTGTTTTTATAAATGTGAATATGTGTTATTTGCAGGGCATATGGCGCGCGCCCCTGATCCCCAACCCCAACTACAAGGGCAAGTGGTCTCCGAGGAAGATCCCTAACCCCGATTACTACAAGGACGACCATCCCTTCCGCATGACGCCTATTGTGAGTATTCTACCTTATCATAATTCGTGATTGGGATAGGAAGTTCTTATTTAATTCAAAGTCAAAGTCAAAGTTCTCTATTCTTCAATTTAATCATAATATAATGCACCTATGATGTCAAAAAGCATTACCACCACACACACACATAATCTCACGCCTTCGTTCCCAAAGTGGGGTAGGCAGAGCCACAGAATTACAAACATCTCTAAAAACTTGTTGATAATTCTATAACCACAATTTGCACAATTAGGCTAAGATGTTTACCAGCATATTAGTGACAGGTTGCAAGCCCATCGCCTAACAGTACTACAAGCCTTTATTCCCTTAGTCGTCTCTTACGACATCCACGGGAAGACATGGAGTGGCACTATTCTAACTCGGCAACCACACGAGGATTACCACCAATCTATCTAAAACCTTTAAACGAGCCATTCTTGTATATATATAATTTGAATCTCTGAAACGGCTACAACGATTTTATGAAATTTTGTATGCAGGGGGTTTCTTGACCGATAAATCGATATAGCTAGGTTTCATTTTTTTTTAAGTACCGAGCAAGGCTCGGTCATCCAGGTACTTAACACTTTCATTGCCAATGTCTCCGATTTTCATACAAAATCAACCCGCCTAGTGAGTCGGCGGCAATGAAAGTGTTAAAGTTAACGAGAGGATGTGGAATAGAATTATCGCTTTAAAAAAAAAAATGTAAAAAAGGATCAAAGTCGATACAATTTAAGTACCGTTTTGGGTAAGGACCAAATAGTTGGGTACGCTAACTCACTCAATTAAATTTCACGCAGAACACAGGTTTCGTATGGTCTCACAGGGCTGGCTTGAAGATGTAGATGGCAGGAGAAATGACTTCAAATCATGTATGACAAAATAACTCGTATAATAAAAAGTTTCTCGTTACATATGAACTATGGTAGAGGTTAAAAAAATGTGCTGTTGAGTGGTCACGTAGACGTAGCGAAGTAGAGAGAGCTTTCAGTCATCCTTGCTTCTGATTGGTGCTTGGTAGGGGTCGATGGCTGGCTCATAATTGGTTGTCGATGACGTGATAGATGCAGCTGATTGGTCGCCTATGACGTGATATTTAGTCGCCGCAGAGTCGCCGCGGTGCGTCCCAAGTAGCAAACCACCAAGGTCGGCTGCAACTCGCTTGTACAGTCACGAACTTTAATTTGGGACCCACCTTAGGTCCAAAGTCATTTTGACATTCTACAACAATAAGGTTGAGTCTCCTATAAGTTACAAATGATTTGGCATCTCTAATGACATTGACGACTTCAAGCCTATTTTTCTTGAAATGGGTCACAAATTAACGATCGCGATAGTACGTATGGGCTTACGCCGTAACAATATGAAACTTTTCCGTTGTAACACGAAAATAAGCCATACAATTGTAGCGATCCTTTTTGTCGCACAACGGAACTTTTTTCGACTTCGTTGTTTGTATGGTTAACTGCGCTTAACCGTGGTCCAAGTTTTTGTACCTCACCCTTTTGTAAGCTACGTCGATAAAAAAAACGAGATCTAAATTACTACGAAGTTACATGGAAGTTTTTTGAGGCGTTATTGCGGGAGTGTAATGTTCTTTGCTTTATCTACAAGGAGTTTATAAGGTTTCTTATTACTACGGGGTCTATCATGATCACGTTTGTCGGCCTGAAATATGTTGCTCAAACATCAGTCACTTCCTGACAAGTATGTGCGGTACCCCAACGGAAATGTTAATTAAGTGCACGGTCATAATAAAAACCAAACTGAACATCAAATGACAAGCATGGCGATGACAATGAGATTCACAATGACAATGGTCTAAGTATGCAGCTCAATGTTTTTACTGGATGACTACGAATACTTTATTACATACATACACAAACTCACGCCTTTATTCCCAGTTTGGGGTAGGCAGAGCTACAGAATTGCCAACAACTCTAAAAGCTTGTTGATAATTCTGTAACCACATTTTGCATAATCAGGCTAAGATGTTTACCAGTGTATTAGTGACAGGTTGCAAGCCCATCGCCTAACAGTACTACAAGCCTTTATTCCCTCAGTCGACTCTTACGACATCCACGGGAAGGCATGGAGTGGCAGATAAAAAAAAGATAAAAGATATTTATTCAGTAATTAGGCCGCACGGGCACTTTTACACGTCAAGAATCTACCAGCGCTTCCCAAGAGAAGACCACTGCTGAGAAGAAACGCCGCAAGAAACTCAGCAGTCAGTCATTTTTTAAACATCTTTCTTATTACAATGGTACTACTTAGTCTAGCATTATATAAAGCTATAAATATTAAATTATTTATTATACTTATAAAAATAACAGTTCAGCAGGAAAACATGCCAAAAATCTTACGAGAGAGACAGAGGGAGAAAAGGAAAAAACACCTATTTATGTTTATATCAGACGGTACAAGACGACCACATAAAAGTTTCGATATGTTTTCCTACATCAACGGTGTCCCCTAGACAAGATAAAGCTTTTTCACAGTGATATACGCATGTTTTTTTTTTACAGCGTCAATAAAAGCTGATTCATGTAACAAACAGGTGTGAAAACACATTTTTTGAATAGCTATAAAAATAACCAAGATATAAGCTTACAAAGATTTGTTCCTATCTCTTTCTAGCAAAACAGAATTTTACGTGTTTATATTTGTATGAAATAATGGTAAAAATATAAATATAATGCAGATAAATGTACCGTATTAGTTTAATTATACAGTTAAATTGGTTTGTAGCCAAGTTTTGAATAAAGGAAATTAACCTGGGCTGATTTTACACCTCCTTAGTCTGAAACGAGTACGAGTACGAGTACGAGTGGATTATATATTTTAAAACTAAACTCATAACTCCCTAGGGAGTTATTAAAATCCAAAACTCATAACCCCCTCGCGAGCTAAATCGGCTATAACTGCCCTATACGCCTGCGTTAACACCCTTTCCGAGCAACTGTGATGAAAAAGGTGTCGGTTAAAAAGGAAGGTTATAATTTTGCGAGGTGAATGTGTTTTAATTGTTTCCAGCACGCGGTGGGTTTCGAGCTGTGGTCGATGTCGCCGCAGCTGCTGTTCGACAACGTGATCGTGACGGACGACCCCGCCGTGGCGGCCGTCTGGGCGCAGCACACCTTCGCGCTCAAGCGGGCCAAGCTGCAGCGGGACTCGGTCGGTACACCGCGCTTGCATTACAACCACTCATATCGTCCCTTTACTTTCTCAACCTCTGATCTGATCGAATAGTTAGATAGGAAAAGCACTCTTGTTCCGTAATGAATAAAGACTACTTTCCTATCTAACTATTTGATCAGATACTAGGTTGAGAAAGTACAGGGACGATATGACATACGTCGGCAATCTTCGTCCACGCCGGTGCTGACTAATGCCGAAGATAAACGAACGTAAACATCAATTCGATACAGACCTTGTTGTGTTACGTGTAAGGTAGAATATGCAATGACAGCTAAACTCCTGCTTTCTCGCTCATGGCGTCGACAACTGACGTGCCACTAAATAAAATGGCGGTTGACGGCATCTTCGCAATGGCTGCCAAACATTTGACTAATAGCCGTCGAAGATTTTACCAACGCAAACGCACTTATGTAATTGGCTAAGTTTTCGCGCATTCCAAAAATGTGTTTACTGTTTAGTAGTACCACAAATATAAGGTTATAACTTATATTTGTGGTACTACTGTACCAGTAGAGTCAACTTGAATGTTGCCATCCTGACGATTATTTTATTAAAATTTCCCGGTATGGGCAAATATTTGTGAGATGAGCGCGAGTATTTAAAAAAGATAAAAAAAGATAAAAGATTTTTATTGAGTAAGTATTTGTTTCTGAGTCTTGTTTATAGAGAGCGTATAGACAATACTTAGACCAATAATTATTACCAAAGCTTTTTTGCCGTCTTTCTAGCTCTTAAGTTGTAAGAACGCAGTCGACTACTGCAATGTTTGTTTCTAGTCTACTTTATTGGTCTTGGACTCTTGGTCCCTCTTACGGAGAAATCGCTTGAAGGCAGCAACGGCGCGTCACGATGTATTCGTCGCGATTTCGCACTGAGAAATTCGAAGGTGTTGGTTTTGATTAACGACGCATTGCCGCGCTGCGGACACCCACGTGTCAGCGAGAAGCAAAGTTGCAGTCAACCGTGGAGTTGAAATGCTTCTTTTCTCTGCCATAGCGGCAATTGTTCTTATGAAGTAATATTTCGATTATGAGAGTTAAATTTTCGATTGTTGTGACAGCTGTCAAGAACCAATATAGGTTTAAACTTTACACGCTGGAGTTATACTAAAAAGGTTTTTATAATATGCATTTCGTTTTTTAACGGTTTAATACAATGACATTAACATAAGAAGAAAAAATTCAATGACAATAGTGTACATTCAAAACCACTAATATATATATATGGCCATCTCGCCAAATATGTGTATATAGACCTTATTTTCGAGTTATTGGGAACGTGTAAATATTTATGACTTCGGCTGTACACGAACGTTGAACCACCAGCACTCGTGGTGGGGCCGCGCGCTGCGCGCCATGAACTACGCGCCCGGCTACTGGGCGCTGTACGCCACCTACGTGGCCATCCCGGTCGCCGCGTACGTGGCCTTCCTCGTCCACGCGGCTCGCCAGGTCTCCAGACCTTACCCTATCGCTTGCAGTCTCGCCAGACAGACATTTCATGTGGCTAGGCTACAGTGTTCAGTATTGCTAGATGGGTTGTAATAGTGAACACGATCGTTGAACAACCAGCACTCGTGATGGGGCCGTGCGCTGTGCGCCTTGGACTACCGGCCCGGATACTGGCCTACGTGGCCATTCCTATCGCCGTGTACGTGGCCTGCCAGGTCCCCAGACTTTACACTAGGGCTTGCGGTGTTGCCAGTCAGTTCATGTGCCTAGGCTAGGGTGTTCAGTATTGCTAAATGGGTTATATTATTTTAGTTCTAATTTATCGCGCGTTCAAATTTTTTCCTACAATAGATTTTTAGTGTAGTAAGAATTTATGATTGTTTTTTTTTTGCTTATCATGTAAATGATATTGTAAACGACGCACTAGGATTCGGTTGAATAAAAAATAATATTTGCTAGGTTTTTATATCATACTATTGGTTTTCGAGTGTGTTTTGCGGTAAAGCTATAAAATATAAAACGGTCGATCGTATCCCGAGCAATATACAGAGTGTACGGTAGGTCGAATGCCAAAGCGCTCGATCCGTCATATACCCTGTATATTTACGGCAAAGATTGAACCGGAGCGGAGCAAAAAATGCAGAACTAAAGGATTAAGACGAGAATATTTCGGTGTCCGAATGGCTTACTTTTTTGTTCCCGCTCAAAAACTAAATTCCAAGTAGATTTTGGGCGTTCGCTTCGCTCTGGATTCAATATCGCCAGAAATCGTAGTGTCTCTCCGCACGCTCGCCCGTAGCGCTAGTGTAACGGCTAAGCCCTCAGGACTCGGTGGTGGAGCGCGCGCTGGCGTTCCTGGGCGCGCACCCGTGGGCGTGGGGCGGCGCGCTCGTGCTCGTCGTGGCGCTCGTGGGCCTGGCCGCGCTGCTGTGCACCGGCTCGCCCAGGAAGGTCAGTCACCGGAGCCGATGGACGGCCTACGATAACCATGACGTCCGGTTTTACCCTGGATAACCGAACGAACAACAACCGGAGGGCGGAATTTTCATGGCAAAAATCAAACATCAATTGAGTTGAAATGTAAAATTTTATCGACTTTTCCAGCTATCGGTAAATTTCATCTCCTTCTATATTGCTGACTTTTAACATGAACCTCTTTAATTAGCGATTTGCATCGCCATTAAAAGTAAATCGCATGGCAGTTAACTGGCGTTTCTGCGACTATTCTTTTTGCAACTAATTCACTTAGGTATGTGGAAAATGGTTAATCCAAAACGAAAAACAATAAACAAATGGATAAAGAAGTATTACTAACAACGAAAATAATTTAACAATATACAATAATAATATATGCTCTACATGTAAGGATCATTTATTATTAAAGAATATTGCGTTGAAACTTACATAACGAGTAAAACACATTAATGTGAGTTTAAAGCGGTAATGAACGATATAAGTTTTTATCTAGATTTAATTATATTTCTAGTTTCTTCCCACATCCCATGGAAAAGAATTAAAAATCCACAATTCCGTATTAAGAAAGAAGGTTATTCCTGTTCATTATTTGAGATCTATTTTTGTTAATAAATAAATAAAGATACGCTTCGTAAAAATAGTCGATAAAATTCAACGTTCCAACTCTATTGACGTTTGATTTTTGCCATTTAAATTCCGCCCTCTGCCAATAATTCTGCCGATAGGGAATATTCATGTCTTTCACAGCTTCATTAAAAGCTGATTCATGTAACACAATTGAGAAAAATCATTTTTTGAATAGCCAAAATATAAACCAGCAAAGATTTGTTCCTATCTCTTTCTAGAAAAACAGGATTTAATATGGAGCTTATATGGCCGACCTGTTACATGACGTCACAGTGCATATCGGATCTCTGTGTCTAATTGGTATCTAACTAGCATTTTAAAATGTTTGTATTATCCGTATTTCTTGGCTGATTTTATTTTAATTTCACTTTCGATGTTCTCTTTTACGGTATATTTAGTTGAGAAATTCGATTTAAAAAAATCCATGCATATATTTCCTATTGTTAACAGATTTCAATTATTATTTTTTCATCTTAGTTTAATGTGTAGGGAAGGCCTTATTCAAATTTGTCAAGATCTAGTTTTGGAGTCCATAGAAAGTCAACAGAACTCCTATTGAATGTTGTGATTCCATTTTCGAATGCTATAACAGCCGTCGAAAACAGTTAAACGATCAAAAGACTTTAGGGCCCTGCCAAGATGCATTACGATAACTAGGGTTTCTATACGATTCGTTTTTAAACCAATCGCGTCACTGGTAGATGACGTGATACGAAAAGTCACTGTTATATTAACAGGATTCTGAGGCTGAGGAGGACCTGAAGAAGACTGACGGCGTCACGGAGGACGACCCCGCGCCCGAGGAGTACGCGCCGCGCAGCAAGTCCGCGCTCGACGCGCAGCCCGAGCCCGACGAGCCTGAGGAGGAGGCCGAGCCCGAGCCAGAGGCCGAGCCCGACATCACAGAGGTCACTATCATAATACCATATCGTTAAATGACTACTTGTTTTTTTCATCTTATGTCTTAGCAATGTTGGCGGAGCCCCGCACGGCGGGGCTCCTGTTCCTGGGCTATTTGCCCTTCGGGCACTAACGAACCTAACCTACCTAGTAACGCAAACGAAGTGGTCATTTTGCAACTCTGAATTTTTAGATGTATTGCGATCTAGGCACAAAGCGATGTAGTGAGATCGAGATGACAGTGTAGTTGCAAAGCGATCTCGTCGTATTTGCTACCTTGAACGAGATGTGGACCTAAAGCTTCTATACCAACATTATGTGTGTCTAATTGATTGTCCTATCGAGAAATTTAAATGTTTGTCAGGTTGATACTATAAGTAAATTACGAGGTTACATTTTCACGTGTCATAATTCGCGTCACGCCTGGAAATATACAGGGTGGTACTCGAGAAACTGTAAATATTGAAAGGGATGAAATTTTAGGTCAATTTACTCGCAAGCTCGTCCGTTTAAAACAATACTCGGCCCGCAATTGCCTACTTCCATGCCTAGGCAATAATGTACTATTGCCTGTACAATGTTGTATTTGTTTGTACAGAAAACCCCTCTAGTTGACACGGACGGCGCCGGCGACGGCCAGCGGAAACGGAAGCCGCGCAAGGAGTGAGCGGAGCGGCAGCCCGGGCGGCAGCGGTGAGGGACATTCCAACTTACATCATGTTTACGCTTCAATGCTCATGGAATAACACGCGTGGAATTTTAGTACGTTGTATTGGAGGCTGATACGTCCAAACAAATAGCGAAACAGATATCTCACAAATATATTGTAAGGTGAATTGAATAAAACCAAATTACTTGTTTGTACAAATATCTAGCTTAGCTACAATAAATGCTAAATAGTGTTTACCTATGGTTCTAAGGAGTGGTTCAGTAAAAAAGTAGCAATGTATTATCTGGTATATTTTTTTATTTATTGCTAATTATGAATCAGTTTTTTTTTTAATAATCTGTAGATATCATACTATGAAATAAAAATACAATCATATTGAAATGTATGAGATTCTTTAAGTTTTCTCAATATTTATTGCAGGTACTTTATAACCTTATGAACAACACAATTTGACAATCTTCGCTTGTCGTTTTCTACAATGCCACAATTGAATTTCCATTTTCACAACTTGTTTTATGCTTTTAGGAATATCATCTTACGGATAAGTTTTACCAATAAACTGGATTTTACTTTGGGTAGTAAGGAAGTCTCTCCAATCTAACCTCTGACAGAGGTTTTTCTATGGGAGACAAATTTCTATAAAAATGGTAAATACACCAATGTTGAAATTCCATGTAACTACCTAAGTGAAGTCAAATCAAAAAAGTTAACTATTGATCAAAAGACAATTTAATAAGGTATTAAGTAGCCCATCAAACTTTAAGGAAAAACTATGATTATGACAAACACCTCATTAATTCTCTCAGAAGACGCTGTTCAAAAAGTTTTAGGTAAGATGTAATATAAAAGGCGAAAACTTTAGATCGCCCGTTCATTTTTACGATTGTTATTTTTTATTTTATTGAATAGTATCTACAGATTACTATAACAAATGCACTGCTTAAAAATTACCACAAAATAAACAAATAATCCATATTATGTGCTGCTACTTTTTTTCCGGACCACTCTTTAAGACGGGCAACATATAAAAACACATATTTCTCACTTTGATGACCTATTTATCAGCCGTCAATAGGTAGCAAAGGGTCCAAAACGCTAACTTCGAAGTGCTATTTATTAATGACGTATTGAACATAAATATATTGGCAATGTCCCGTCACTTTCATGAATTTGTGTCACTGTAATTCTGTTTGTAGGTTGTTCACGTCTTGACCGTGTAGTCGCCCTATTTAAATTACCAGTTACAGAATCCGGGATTTTCACCTTCTTTATAGAAGGTATCTTTACATCGAATTCTAAATTGAAAAATCCGTTTTACTAACTCTTCAAAGTCGTTCACGATGTTTAGTCGAAATGTCTTAATACTTACCATTTATATAAAAAAATCTATTGATTTATTTCTGCCAAAGAACATTTGACGTGTTGTTTTTGTTGTGCCGATATGTGAACAAAACGGTTGGACTAAAAGTATTAGTTTGTTTTCTATGTTTACTTAGATTTACTAATAATATACTAATTGTAAATTTGTCTAGTGATATGCTAAAGGTAAAATACGAAAGGTGGCGTCAAATAATAGTGTTTTATGAAGTCCTACTTTCATTCAACTCCTTTCGTTTGTTCTCAAGAAAAGTGGTTGATATGTAAGTATGATGGGGAAAAGGCCTAGGTCCGACTATGGACCTGTTTTAATTACATCACTGGGATTTTTATTTCAATATCGCCTCGGTTGTGCCACTTGTTTGTAATAAGAATAATTTTAACTTCATGGTCATTCCATTTCCTTTTGTGTTCTAGAAATATACGAAAATGGCGCCACCTGGCGGTTTTATCCGTAGTAGACTTAATTACATCGCCTCTGAGTGCATTTTTAAATATATTGTTTAATTCAGTTATGACGGGGTTTCAGTCTGTACGAAATAATAGAAAATAAATTACTTCACATGTATAAGAGAAATATATTATAATATATTACTATGTATAACGTTACTCCTAGGTCATGCTCATAAAGTACTATCTCGAGGTATGTAAACGTATGTATAAATAAACTTGTATTTTTGTACATAAGTACAAATATGTAATAGGTAATTGTGTGTGTGTGTATCATAAGTTGAGTAAGAACAACAAATGTGTAAGGCCGGGATTACATCGGTAAGTTATTACGCAAGTTTTGAGACGCAACTATGGGTAAGAGTGAGTGGCAAATATCTGCATCTCTCTCTTGCATATAGCTTTGTTTCAAAACTTACGTAATAACTAATAATCCCGGTCTAAGAACGATGGAAGTATCAAGGCTTGATGGAATTTAAAAAATAGTTCTGTGACGTTGCAGCCGTGCCTGAAAGGATAGGTTTAACTGAAAAAGAGATACTTCTAACGTTAAATCAAACTAAAGGTTTGTTCTTGATAGATTTAATTTCTTTACGACTTGTTTCAATGTTGTATGCAAGAAACTATTCTATTTCCTTAGGGTATAGACCTGTACGTTTTACATTTATTATTTTATTAGCAAGATACACGAAATATAATCTAATCTTATTAATCGGTGTAGATATTTTCGAAATACTGATTCTTCGTTTGATTTGACAGTAGTTCAACTTGTTTAATGTAAATGGCTTTGTTGATACAGTTGCATTATTGTATACAATGGTTTATGATATTTTAGTTGCACTATAATGCTTAAGATTTGATATTATTATGTAACATGCGCGAGTTGGGTGGTTGGACGAATACAGCTGGGATATCTAGGTGGTTAGGCTACAATAAGTAACATTTACCAATGATAAAAATACATCCTTCCATGCCGCCATTGGAGGAACAGCTTTACACTTGTTTCAAGTATATACAACTGGGTAAAAAGACCAATCAATAGCAATCGCAAGGGAATTAAGGCCTAGCCACACCGCTTGCGTGACGTGCACGTGCGCGTTCGCTTTCCACTGCATTGTATAGTATGAATTCTCATTATGACATGTCACTATATAACGCAGTGGAAAGCGTACGCGCACGTGCACGCCACGCTAGCGGTGTGGCTGGGCCTTTAGGGTAGAAAGAAATGCAAACAAAGTTGATAGTAGCCGCGGGTCGGCGACCGAAATAAATTCAGTCAAACACAAAACAACAAAACTTCTTTTTTTATTGTAAATCTTTCCGTTGGTTGGACGCGATTATCTGGACTTTCTGTCGTCACGTTTTCTTTATCCTTGACGCCTGTCATTCTAGCTCTTCTTTTTCTTGACAGTTTATCGTTGACATAAAGAAAGTTGCGACTGACAGTTTAATCGTGTTGTTTAATTATTCTGTTTAGGTGGATTCTCTTTGGGTTTTCGACAAGATGGCGTCGCTTTCTTAGTTGTAATTTATTTTTTGCATATTTGTTGTTTAATGGATAGTAATGATGTATTCATATGCAGTAAATTAACATTCAAATGTGCAGTATAATGAAGAATTCAAGTTTGAACACGTTTCGCCTTTGGAAGGATTGCTCCAAGAAAATCCCATCTGGTCTTCGTAAAGTTACATCGCTTCTCGGAGGCTAGAGGATCACCGTACAACGTCGACTTATGTTTTTTTTGATATCTTTTATTCCGATCACGTGTAACTTCCAACCCTGACACTGGCAGAATTGTCCCACTGGACAGAAGCCATATATCAAAGAATTGAATTGAATTCTGTTAAGGTTTTTGACAAGATGGTGCCGCTTTGTTAATTGTTTTTAATTTTTTGCATATTTTGTTGTTTAATGGATAGTAATGATGTAAATTAACATTCAAATGTGCAGTATAATGAAGAATTCAAGTTTGAACACGTTTCGCCTTTGGAAGGATTGCTCCAAGAAAATCCCATCTGGTCTTCGTAAAGTTACATCGCTTCTCGGAGGCTAGAGGATCACCGTACAACGTCGACTTATGTTTTTTTTTATATCTTTTATTCCGATCACGTGTAACTTCCAACCTTGACACTGGCAGAATTGTCCCACTGGACAGAAGCCATATATCAAAGAATTGAATTGAATTCTGTTTAGGTTTTTGACAAGATGGTGCCGCTTTCTTAATTGTTTTTAATTTTTTGCATATTTTGTTGCTTAATGGATAGTAATGATGTATTAATATGCAGTAAATTAACAACAAATTTGCAGTATAATGAAGAAATCAAGTTTGAACACGTATCGCCTTTGGAAGGATTGCTCCAAGAAAATCCCATCTGGTCTTCGTAAAGTTCTACCTACATCGCTTCACGGAGGCTAGAGGATCACCGTACAACGTTGCCTTATGTTTTTTGATTTGTCAATGTAAAATACAAACTTGACATTGGCAGAAATGGTCACTCGATATTGCGACTGGTATGCCATTAAATAAATAAATAATAATAAACATTTAAGTAGTGGGAACGCGACCTAACTCTTAAATGTTAGTAAATAACTATGTTGTTGTTAGTAAAAGTGAGTGGGAGGGTCGGAGGGCCGCCCTAGGCGTACTTTTTCGAATCAAATTGGAGAAATACTGGAAAAGGGCCGGATCTTAAGTACCCGAAACCGATGTGCATGCATGACTCGATGTATGAATGTGGAAGAAGCGGAAGAGAATTTTCAGGATCGTAGCAGGTGGAAAGAAGTGGTCTCTGCCTACCCCTCTGGGAAACGGGCGTGATTTAATGTATGTATGTATTTATAACTATATCCTTGCTGCCATAGAATTCTCCAGCTAAAAGATGGACTCATAAGTACAAATAGCTAATAAAACATCTCCAATCGTATAATAATAGTCTTTAACCACATCAACTCGCCCATTTTACATAATCTGTATAATTAGCATTACAGTAACTGAGCATGATCTTCTATGTATAGCTCGAGTGAGTGGCGCTTGTAGGGATCTAATGAAGTTTCGATGCATTTCGTTCGTCCGTGGACGCGTGATAGGATGCTGTTGGACTGTAATTTACATTAATATATTTAATTATTTGTATTTGGTTGTTTTATTTGACTCCATAAACTTTCGGGTACTTTTTCAACGCCACAGTCGGCTCTGGCCGTCAACTAAAAGTCGTGCCACTGACGCCACGTCGGCTACAGCCGACAAGAATTCAAGATTAAAAGAGACTTTGTTTGGTAGCATAAGGTGTAATTTGCATAGCATAGCAAACATGTTTGGCGTGTGGGTGGCACATTTTGTATTCGACGTATGGCGTTCAAAAGTTTAAGGCAGATAGCACACGGCTACTTTTTTTAGCGATGCAGACGCGCGTTTCGTATCGTTCTCACTTTGCTCTCTAATGTGTGAACGTGACAGCAATACTGAAGGCGCGACGGCATCGCTACAAAAAGTCGCTGTGTGCAGAGCTGCTACCCTAAGAGTTTGTGGCTTAACGAATACTCGTGATAAGTGCAGGGCGTTTACGGGTTATTACCACCTTTTCGTTGCCCACTACTACACGCTGACGGTACCCCCAGGTACCGTGCCGAGGACAGAGCAGAAATTTTTGCAGAGTGCCTGGAGCGTCAGTTCCAGCCGAACCCATCCGACGAGGCAGACCACATCGCGGCAGTTGAAGACCACCTTCGTACTTACTTCACCTCCCCGATAGCTCCCAATGAAGATCCCATCTTCTTCTCCCCGGGCAGAGTCAAGCGCATGATCGCAAGAACAAAGCCCAGAAAGGCCCCCGGTGCGGATGGTATCACCGACGCCTCCCTTCGCCACTAGATAGCACGTACTAATACGTGACGTTATCGACCTTATTGTCGATGGCGCTTCCGCCATTATTAACGATGCTCCAATATAAATACAACGTCGCGTGACGCAGTGCGGCGTAACCGCCATCGACAATAAGGTCCCTTTCATACAGCCTTGGCCAAAAGTATTGAGCACCCCACTTTTTCCTTTGTAACTTATAAATAAAGTATTATTTTCTAATTTCATAAATAGACAAAGATGTAAAATATAAAATGTGTTTGTACATGTGCAAATTATTAGTAGATTATCATTTTGAATCGGGTTTTACAAAAAAATGATTAAGACAACCTAAACTTAAGCCTCTTAGGTTGATTTGATACTGCTCACGAACTGGGGGCTCAGACATCAGAATAAATAATAACTACACGTAGAAGCGAATCTCCTTTGACCAGGCCCCAAATGCCGCGCTTTAAATACCTACTTCCCCCTTCACCCCGCTACGCCCCTCTGTCTTCCGCGCCCAAAGTTAGGGCTGTCACTTGCGAAATATTATAATCGGTTTATGGGTGTGGTATACAAGTTTAGTCACGAAATGTTATTTATGTTTTACTTCAACGTGGAAACATTGTTGCAAAATGAGTTTTTTACATTTACGTTAAATTAGGTAATAATACTTTTTGATGATATTAAGATTATCTCAAAAAACTCCTTCATTGAATCAATTATTTCTAATTATTTTGCCGTAAATAGTCGTTCACTTTTTAAATACTATCTTAGTTCAACCATAAACACTGAAATTGATACAAATACGAAAACTAATTCAAGACATAATATCAATATCTTGGTTAATATATATTCCATGTGTGACGCCCCTGACTGACTAGACACCTCAGGTGTCGCCAGGCGGTAGGTATCTAACGCGTCGGGAGCCGCGAGATTCGCTTCTACGTGTAGTTATTGTTTATTCTTATGGCTCAGACAAGATGCACTACGCTAACTAACGTTTCTATTCGATTCGTTTTTAAACCAATCACGTCACTAGTAGACCACGTGACTTTTCGTATCACGTCATCTTCCAGTGACGCGATTGGTTTAAAAACGAATGCAATAGAAACGTTAGTTAGCGTAGTGCATCTTGTCTGGGGGCCCAGACAAGATGCAAACGCTTCCAGGCGTTTTCCTTTCTATAAAATTCAACGCCTAAGCGTTTCTAAGCGAGCCCACAGTCGTATTCACTAGTCGCAACTATTCGTAACAATAACACATTCTGCCGTCATACCAAACAAGGCGTCTTACTGCATAGCAATGGTATATAAGCATTGTAAATTTAATGTGGTTACCAATAGAGTATAAAATGTTTTAACTACCACATTGCACCTAGCCACCTTCTTTGATATTAAGGTATCATCATTGGTAGGTTCCTTTTTAACCGACTTCAAAAAAGGAGGAGGTTATACGTACCACTGTATGTTTTTTTTAAGTATGTTCACCAATTACTCCGTCAATTGTGGACAGATTTTAATTATTTTTTTAGTTTGATTGAGTATACTTCCGAGGTGGTCCCATTGTCACCAAATCTGAATCTGATGAGGGGATCAGTGAGGAATTTAGGGAGATCCCTCAATTCCTCAAATATTATAGGCAAACATAGCGATTTTATTATTTTTAGTTACAAGTCCAGCATTTGCATTCAGAAAGTATCATTTGGTTAAGTGGAACTGATGATGAAGACCACGGATGGCCTCCGGAACTCCTCAACGGTACTGATTTCAAGGGTGGCGATAAGATATCTCGATTAAGATAGTTGAGCGACTACAACGAAGAATATTTACTTGTCGAAATATGACTGACTTTCCCGCGGCGTTGCTTGCGGCGCGCTTGAAATAACTTAAAGTGTCATAACAACCAAGAACTGAGACTATGTAACAGCGTATTATGATTAATAAAAAATATAAAATAAAATAAATGTTTTAAAAAACAAAAACCCGCATTAAAAAACGCAAAAAAATAACTTCTTTTAAATTTGTAGGTACCTAAATAGGTTAGTCCACCTGAAGTTGGCGACCACAACATCAGTTGGACTAACCTATTAGGTAGGTAGGTACCTAAAATTTTAAAGGAAGTTATTTTTTGCGTTTTTAAGGCGGTTTTTTTTTACACTCTGCTGCGCCATGTAAAGTAGTTGGAGAGGGATGCGTGAATCATACTACAGGTTCCGAGTAAGACTGCTCATGCTTTATTTACCTATCCTTATGCTTACCTATTCATATGTTATGTCTAAATGTAAAGTACCTACAGACACCATGTTCCTCCGTCTGTAAGGGTAGTCCCAGAAGTTGGTGAACACGCGCCCCCAGAAGCGCGGGTCGCCCTTCGGCATGTCGGGCTTGTTGTTTGGGGGCAACGCTGTCTCGTTCACGCGCCGGAGCTCGACTAACAACCTTTCAAGTATTTCTGGTTCTCTGGAAAAGGAAGGACGGTCAAAATTTGGGTACATAGGTGTAAAGAGTTCCTACTAAATCCCAATTTGATCACAATCGCGAATAATAAAATAATAAACATTTACCTATTACAACTTCATGAAAGTCGTGAAATTATATTGAACTGCCCATGAAGTCCCAAATTATGATGAGACCGAAGCACTTTTAACCACACACTCTAAACGCATTCACTTCCAGTATTGTTTTTGGAACTTTCGCCAGGTGCCACATCGTTTGTTTTATATGGAGCTTGCTGCGCCGCTTTAAGGCTGCGGCTCCACTGCGGCGGAGCGGAGCGGAGCCAATATTAACCAATAGAAGGCGCATGCGGTCACGTCGAGCGCGCCTTGCGCTCGTTAGTTTAGATTCTATTGGTTAATATTGGCACAGCTCCGCTCCACTCCGCTCATCTCCGCCTCAGTGGAGCCGCAGCCTAAGAACGCACATACGAGTATTATGCGTTGAGAGCACTGGGTGGAAGTCAGGAGAACGCTTATATGCGTTGCCGGCAGTGAATGCGTTAAGCCCACACGCACACACATACGCACACGCACACATTTCTAAGATGATTAAAAAAAATGTATGCGATTTTATGCTTGTTCAGTCGGATTGGTTTACCTGTTATTTATTGTGATCACGCCATTATTGTTATGGAAGAGCGGGATCACCTGACTCAAATAGATTTATAATAATACTAGGAGGTCCGAACGAACATTTCATTTAATTTCTGTCTATACCTAGTGTGCATTAAATAGAAAGAGTCGTACGTATCGGCCAAGTTGACTCGCTCGCACGGGTCGTCCCTCACGTTGAAGAGACACGCCGCCTGCGCCGGCCGGCAGGGGACAATCGGGACCGTCTCGTTGCACTTCACAGTTGCGCTGTCCCTGGAAATGGACGATCATCACCATCAATGTCGTCACCAGAATTGTCTCCATCACTAATTGCCACCATTAAACCTTCGTCAATATTACCATAAGTTTACTTTATCGAAAGCTTTTTTCTAAAGTCGTGTTGTTTTCAGGCATCTTAAATATTAATTTTGTACTTACATTTAGAGTAGGACAGTTAATTATGTCTATGACAAAGTGTTAATTTCTGCGTCTAGAGCTGTCGATGTAATAAAAATTCTGCGAAGTAATACGTACTATGAAATGAGAGTCGAGAAAATAAAGGGAAACCCATCACCATCATTTTAACTGTCGTCATCATCGCCATCTTTGCCACCGTCGTCAACATCAGCATCATACTCATATGCCTGTTCCTAACAAAAGGGTCCTGACAGACGAATAGAAAACAGTAGGAAACTACATATATTTAAGTAACAAAGTAATTCTATAAGGGTTCTGTTTTCTATTGAGTTAGGTGCGAAAACCATAATAACACAGGGATTCTAGTTGCTTGCGTATCGTAGGGAAATCTCACCTAAGCTGGCTGACTTTGTCCTTGGTTGGCATGAGTCCCATATTGGCCAGAATTTTTCCGACGGGGGACGCATACAGGAGCCCTACGTCGTAGGAGCCGTTGCGCCCGCTCGGGCCGTACCAGGAGTCCCACTCTCCAGCATACGTGGAACCTAAACCATTAGATCATTAGTGCTAAAATTTTCATTTACACGCAAACAAGGATGAAAGTTAAAGGTTGACATTGAAAAGTGAACTTTGAGTTGTGTCAGTTCGATACTTTTTTCAGTGGATGACGCGAGGCCCGCGCCCGGATTTTGTGTTCACTTTAAAAAATGTAACGTACAAATCAACAATTACGTACTATTCAATGTCTCACTTTGAGCTCAATTCACGAAACACAGATAAAAAAAAGAATTTTTAGTGGCAACCCCATTAGAGGATTTTGATATTTAAGTAAAGCTATTTTGATCTAGGTGGTTCGTAGCTAGGTTTCACGAAAATCTATTGGGCCGTTGAAATATATTGTTGACGACACGATAGCCTAGCTGATAGTGATTCTGCCGCCGTTCCAGGTTCAAATCTAAGTAAGGGCAGTCATATTTGTGTGATGAACGGGAGTATTTGTTCCAGAGTCTTGGATGTTTTCTATGTATCAGGGACAGGAAAACCCCTTCATTTGACTAAGCCTATCGATAGGCTAACCCGACCATTTGGTTACGCAATCGATGTGGTAATCCTATGGTTAGGGCGAAACCCTTTGAATTAGTTAACCGCATCCATAGAGCTTACCAGGTTCATTAGGGTTTCGGCAGCATTCGGGCGAATTCTGGCCGTCTCGCTTAGGCGGCTACTACGTGCCGCTACCTATCAATTGTTAAGTAATGTAATAATAAACGAAACTCTAGCGCGTAGAGATTAAATTAGCTTGGAACCGTTCGATTAAGTTTGAATAAGGGAACAGACGATGGGGTATTGGGATAGGGTTAGCGCTTAGTCAAATTAACTGTATCGTTTGGTTGCCCTTTCCTTGAACTAAGTCGCCGATAGGCTTAGCTTATCCTTGGGGTTGTAAAAACAAGGACCATATACCATATACCATATCGAAAACCCCTTTCGCGCTAAGCGGTTCCGATCCCTGCTATGTATATTTAAGTATGTTTTTCTGTATGTAAGTAATTTTATCTTTGTCTAGTTCTAGTACCCATAGTACAAGCCTAGAGCTTAGTTTGGGACTAGGTCGCTTTGTGTGAGACTGTCCACTGATATTGATTTATTATAATAAATAAGTATGGTTTCCTTACCTTTGACAAGTTTCCACTGGCCGTCAGTGATAGCCGCTGTGCCGTAGATGTCGTCGATGTTGTGCACTATCGATGTCCTCGCCGACGGCTGGTTCGTTGACAGCGCCGACCACAGGTCGAACCCATCGATGTCTTCAATGGCGCTGGAGAAGAGAATATATTCATTTGTTAAGTTTTTTTTACTTAACTAGGTTTTGGACGCAACTCCGTAGGGCAGAAGTTGTTTATGGCTATTCTCTAGAGAACTGCTCAATTCCGAAAAGTAGCTACCTTCGCGTCTGGTACGGGGCTATATACTATCTACAAATTTGAAATCGATAGATTGAGGTGTTGAAAAGCTTTTAAATGCCATGGAAAAGCAAACGAGTTGCGGCAAGGGCAAACAGGCTCTTAGTTGCACTGCAATTAATGCACCTGACTGAAACTTTTTTTATTTAATGGCAAGGTGAAGGCTCGCGAACACTCAGACCACCTGGGGCCTGTTTTATAAAGCTACAAATTACAATTTACAGGTTACAAGTTTCCATTTGACACAACTTCGACCAATGACAACCAGCCATTTGAGCAGTGTTGCCAGTTTAGACCTGTAAAATTGTAACTTGTAGCTTTATAAAACGTGCCCCTGATGGTAAGTGGGATCTGTGACCCATAGACATTTGAAATCTCAAGACTACAATCTCAAAACTGCAATCCTAAGACTTCTAATGCGTTGCCAACCCTGGGGACTAAGATGGAACGCCTTTATGTTAGTGATTTCACCGGTTGTCTTATCCCCACAGCGGAACACAGCAATGCTAACTAATGGCCTGTTGTTTGATCAGTAGTTACACTAATTGTTAAAATTCGAAAATAGAACCGAAAATCTGACACATTTCCTTGAGATTTTAACCATTAGTAACAATTTTAGACTATTAGTTAGTTTAACTACTGATCAAACAACAGGCCCTAAGTTGGAATGGCTTCTATATTTTCACCGGCTGTCTTCCCAAATATCCGAACACGATAGGGCGAAACACTTTGCTTGGTGTTGTTAAGATTGTGGTATAAAATATATGTCTAACAATAAAATAATGTCACTAGAAATTCACTAACTATTGCGGGCCTAGTATGGTTGCGTTTATCGTGTGACAAAATATGGATAAAGCATCCGTCACTCTCGTACCTACTTATACTCGTAAGTGTCAGAGAGCGACGGATTTTTTAACCACATTTTGACACGGTATAAACGCAGCCATATTAATTTGGTCCCCTGGGTAACGCTCTTCACTGGACATCTTTATGGATATGCGGCGAGATCCGTAGTACCTAGGTAAATTCATGATGATGGTAAAGAGCGTTCATTTAGAGGCGTAAGCGCAATGATATTTTATATTTAGATACGTTATGCTCATACTAAACGCATTCGAAAACCGACGCCAATTACTGACGGTTGCTACGTTGCCATAATTATTTCTACAGACAAAGACGGCAATTCGTAGCGAACGCTATTGTTAGAAAGAGATAAATAGTTGTTTCAAATTACGCACCCGAATGACGCGGCGTTCCCACTCATGGCTGCCATATAGCTACCCGTCTTTATCGCACTCATGCGATATCTAATTGTGTATCTCATGTTTCCAGGTGACAGTGACGCCACCGGTGCAAATTATACAAAGTATGGCGATGTAAAACAAAATGTTAAAAATATTTACGGTACTTACGAATCAAATGAGACATCCTTTCTTCCTTTTATAGTTACAGTATAATTTCGGCAGCCTCGAAAAACATAAGACGGCATTTTTTATGACTTATATTTGCTGCATTTCGGTAATAAAACTTTACTGTTTTTGACGCGTGCGTGTCAGCGGCCACGGCGCGACTGAACGATAGTAAGGCAATTACCATCCTTTTCGAGGAACGTTTTTGCGCGCAGATGACGTATCTTAATATAAAATATCATTGCGTAAGCGTTGATATGTGACGCAAAAAAACGCCGCATTTCCAAATGAGCCCTTATATAATGAAAGTGTGGCGGTAACCTGGCATTCCCGCCGGCCGCGCTGAGCAGGGTCGGCAGCCAGTCGGAGACGTGCATCCTCTGCGCGGCCGGCCGGGGCTGCGCCACCAGCGGGCTCCACAGCAGGCCGGCGCCGCGCACGCCGCCCTCCCACAACGTGTTCTTTACCTGAACACATCAACCGCTCTGCTGATTCATTCTAATTTCAAAAACAACGTTACTCCATTTCTATTCATCGAAACAGATGTTGTTGTTGGATGTTGAATTGGTTGAGTTTAGATTACAGCATTGCAACACTTGCAACACGAGCGTTGCCGGTGCCTTTCATCGTCGCCACGCTGTGATTTCGACATAGAGCAACGCAAGTGTTTCAATGCATCGTGTGGCAGGTCGTTTTAATTTATGCAGAACAATGCAACGCACCGGCAACGCCTATGTGGCACCTCTCTTTGTATCCTCTTGGAAAGCGCTTGTAGATAAAATACGTGTAAAAGTGCCTGTGCCTGGGCATTAGTAATATTATATATTATAGTTATCTCTTTATTTATGCTTCTCTAAAATGTTTATGTAAATACTCCATACGATTAAATAAACTAGTAATATTAAAGTGTGTGTAATTTTTAATTTGGTTGCAGTTTGGCTGAAGCGGAATATACCTATATTCAACCAAAACGAACTCAAACGATATTTCAGCCTGCTGAAAACGCTTCTAAAGCACCAAAATCCACGATTGAAAATTAGACGCCTTATCTCATCGGCGTAACAATACCATAACACGTCAAAGATAATATGGTTTTTTACCGCCTAGAACAGAGGCCTTCAACGAATTGAAAATAAAGTTTTTTCGCTTTAATATGGTTTTGAAAAGAAAGTTGTTCCAGATAATAAACCACCCTGGAGTTAGTGCGATTATATTTAGACTGCATCAAGCATACACCATATTTACAGTGGTGCCATCATTAACTGAAGTCACACGAGACATAATCCATAAAAAAAAAATGGAAATTCCTAATCGTAATTCCTAAGACCTAAGATTTTCCAAACAAAAGCATTTATTTTCAAGGATCTCGCTCTCCGAAATATCACTCGTGCTTTTTGTGATATCTTAATATAATAACGTACAGTCACGTCGCGAGATTAAATTTGGTACCCACCTTAGGTCCAAAGTCAATCTGACATTCTACAACAATAAGGTTGAGTTTCCTAAAAGCAACCTAAAAGTTACAAATGACTTGACATCTCTAACGACATTGACGAATTCAAGAATTCAAGCATATTTTTCTTGAAATGGGTCACAAATTAACGCTCATGACCGTACTAAGTAGGAAGGAATATATTATTTTTTATTTTACCTCATATAACTACAAGGAATTGAACAAAGTTCCTTGTATTTATTTATTACATTAACTCCGCAACGACACACACGCTGGGCGATAAACGGAGAGATAAGTTCGTTTGTTTTGGTCTGAATCATTGCATTTATTTAAAATCACTTTGTATTTTATAATGATAAACTTTCTAACATGCAATGGCGAGCAAAAAGACAGGCCAATTTGTATAACATTTATTACTTATCTTTAAGAACCTCTAATTCTACACTTAGTAGTAGACCGAGCCCCAGATTAACTCACCCCCCTCAGAGGGTAGTTGGAAGCCGCGTTGTCGTTGAACCCGGCCGCGGGCCCGCCGTTGTCAGTGGTGAACACCACCACGCTGTGCTCCAGCAGACCCTCGGACTGCAGAGCCTGCATCACCTTGCCCACCGACTCGTCCAGCTTCGACAACATTACTGAAACAAAGCTATTGATTATTTATCGATCAAAGTCAAAGAGTTATTCGTAAACATGGTAAAACTGGTTACAGCGGTAGAGAGAAATACTGGTATCACCATATTTTGCCAGGTGGCGTACGAAAATTACAAGCAAAACGTTAAAATTACATACATACATAAAATCACGCCTGTTTCCCAGAGGGGTAGGCAGAGGTCACTTCTTTCCACCTACTACGATCCTGACAAATGTCTTTTGCTTCTTCAACACTCATACATCGAGTCATGCACGCACGTCGGTTTCGGGTAGGTACTTAAGATTAATTAATAAATATTGCATTTGAAACTTTTTGCAACATCAACGGACTACTACCTGCCTAACATAAACATAGTTGGTGTGGTTAGGTTGTTAGTAGTCCGACGACTCGTTAGCCTAGTTGGTAGAGACCCTGCCTACGAAGCTAGCGGTCCCGGGTTCAAATCCCGGTAAGGGCAGATATTTGTGTGATGAGCGCGACTATTTGGTCCTGAGTCTTGGATGTTTTCTATGTATTTAAATATGTTTCTCTATATTTGTCTATTTGTTAAAAATGACATGAGCTTTTTTAAGGTTAGGGCATCTAGTTCGAGGTCTCGTAGAGCAAATGATCTAATTTTAACTTATCCTTCTCATTTTAGGACCTCTTGTGCGCGGAAAAATGTTCTGTATATGACTATTAAATTATTTAATAACTTGCCAAATTGTATAAAACTATCTGACATGCCTGAATTCAAAACCAAAATTCGCAAATTCCTTTTAGAAAAATGTTATTATAGTGTTAATGACTATCTAAACCCTAATATTGAATAATTTTATATAATGTCTAAATAAGTAAGTTTCGATAATCTAATTTAAAATAATGTACGTTTCAAACGTATTTAGCTGTAAGATACAAATTTTGCATGCTTTTTAAAGTAGAATGTACGCACATCTAATGTTTTCCACCTGTATCATTTCACTACATTCCTGCAAATAAACATTCTTATTCTTATTCTTATTCTTATTCTTAAGTAAGTATATCGTAGAGTAGTACCCATATTACAAGCCTTGAGCTTAGTTTGGAACTAGCAAGGAAAGGTACCCAACTGTCCCGCTCCGATTTGGTTTATTTTGATATATGTTAGAGAGTAGTCTAAAATAACAGACACGTATTTTTTTTTAGCTTCCCAACCTCAACCTATTGGGAGAAATTGACCTCAAAAGTACTGAAAAGTGACTAAACCCTCTAACTTCTATAGAGAATTAAAAAGAACAACATGTTATTTTCCTACTTTTTTTGATTATATGTTTAAGAACATGAAAAAAGAATGAACACGTGTTTTGTTATATCGGCTAAAACTCATATTTAAAAAAAATACCAAAGAAAGCTTATCTTCAATGAGAAGTATATAACTTTGAAGGGTATTTTTTTTTAATATGAGTTTTAGCCGATATAACAAAACACGTGTTACTGACGTTGGAGGTCAATTTCCCCCAACAGGTTGGAGTTGGGTAGCTAAAAAAAAATACGTGTCTGTTATTTTAGACTACTCTCTAACATATATCAAAATAAACCAAATAGGACCTGGACAGTTGGGTACCTTTCCTTGTAGGTCAATTTGTGTGAGATTTGTCCCCTGATGTTTATTTATTTAGTACTTATGTGACTTGGAATAGTTGGAATATCGTGTGTGTGGCATCGTACTCTACGCAGCTAGAGAAGGGCCTCCAAGTTTCAAGCAGTTATTCTAACGATAGGTTTGGACTAGCAATAAAAAAATCAGAAGTTGACTGCTGTCTTACTCTAACTTTTAAGTTGGAAAAAGACTCCAAAATTGTGCTTCTTGCTCTAGAACTGAAGTTAAAGTGAGACAGCAATCAACTTCTGCATTTTTTATTGCTAGTCTATTTCGCGCCTTAGTCAAAACCCAAACAAGGCCAAAATATGTTCAGTAAGTAAGTAAAGTAAGTAAGGCAGTTTGAAGGTGGAGGCCCTTGCGCATACACCGTAGCAGGGCCTCATTTCTCTGGCGCCGCGGACCTCCGATGGGTTATTCCGCTACATGGACACCTTTATAGCCCAGTCTATAACAACACAAAAAAAGGCAAACATCACAAACCCGCATGTTACTACGATTTGCTTATACGTTTTTAGGTGCGTTGTGAGTATTTAACATCCAAGTTTGCGACCTCGAAAACCCTGTGCTACCCCCATGGTGCTCGAAAAACTGCGAATTTTTGGCACTTGTTTCAGTTCTTTCGAAAAAACTTCTCTAAGGAAATATTTTCCAAGTATCTTTATTTAGACTTTAATAAAGCTTAGATAACTAAATTTGCTACAATTTGAGCGTAATTTGAGCACATTATGTTTATTGGTTGCAGAGAAAAAAAGTGAAAATGTGTTGGTAGGGTTATTTCGAAGATACATACCGTCTGAAATAATGCTCCTAGGTAAAATTCTTAAGAATTTGTAGAGAATTGAATTAGCCTCAATTTTATACCAAAATGGTGCCTCTAGCTAGGCCTCATACTTTCATCCAAAATAAAGAAATAGTAAAATATCAGATTTTGGCAAAATAATAAAAACATTGTACCGAATAATTTTCGGACGATTTTCTTTAAAAAACATGTACAAAAATGTGAATATACCATTTTAGATGTATAATTATGTCTTCAAATAAACATACACTAAAGAAATGAACATACTTCCACGTTGTATGTACGAGGGGCGGCTGAAAAGTAATCTACCTAACAATGAAACAAAAGACTGTCGTGGCTAATTTTTTTTTATTTTTCTATATAGTCCCCTGCTAGTAAAATGCACTTATTAAATTTTTCAAATATTGAATTTAAACCATTAAAAAAAAAATTTTTCGGTTTGTCGTCAAAAAAGTCAGTAACCGCAGCCTTCATTTCGTCATCGGTCATAAACCTTCGTCCCCTGAGGTCTTTCTTGAGAAGTCTAAACAGAAAATAGTCACAGGGGGCTAAATCTGGACTATAAGGGGGGTGGTCAATGGTTTCGAAGCCATTGTCTTTAATTGCTAGCTTCGTTGTGCGGGCGGTATGCACTGGTGCGTTATCGTGCAAAATCAGAATACCTTTGTTTAGTTTACCTCGCCGTTTTTCTTTTATTGTCTCTCTTAGTTGGTATAGTAAGTTTGAGTAATAATCAGCATTCATTGTAGTTTTCTTCGGTAAATAATCTATGAGCAAAATCCCTTCTGTGTCCCAAAAGATTGTAGCCATAAGTTTACCTGCCGATGGACAGACCTTGAATTTCCGAGGCGGCTTCTCATCCTTAAATTTCCACTGTAACGACTCTTGCTTACTTTCCGGGTCCCATTGTCGAATCCAAGTCTCATCACATGTTACAATTCTAGAAATTATTTCTTCCTCTTTCCCTCGACTCATCTCCAAAAACTCTTCGCAACATTTGACACGCCTCTCCATGTCAAATGCAGTCAACATTCTGGGGATCCAACGTGCACTAACCTTGGACATGTTCAAATGCTCATGAATTATTTCATTGACTCGCTCTTTACTGACGCCCACATCTCTAGCTATCTCCCACTGCTTCACTCGTCGGTCCTCTAATATAATTTTTTTCACCCTGGCTACATTTTCATCGGTGACGGCCGAAACTGGTCTTCCGCTACGAGGATCATCTTCCAGACTCTCACGACCTAACTTAAACTGCTTTGACCAAAACTTTATAACAAATTCGGAAGAACACAAACTGCCAAACACACGTAACATACGCTGTCTGATCTCCGAAGGCGTATTCCCTTCTTTAGTCAAAAACTTAATCACCGCACGCTGCTCGATTTTATCCATTTTCACTTTTTCTACCGACATGTTTGAAACAATTGTAGGAGACAAATAAACGTGATGCAATAAACAAATGAATGTAATACATTTTGAAAATAGAATAACAAACGAATATAAATCCATACCAGCCAGCATTATTTTTGTATATATTTCTGACCAAGGAGATTACTTATCAGCCGCCCCTCGTATGTATGTAAACTCTTTATTGTACAAAACAAAAACAATAAAATGAAGATTTAAAAAAAAATATGTACAAAAGCGAACTTATCCCTTTAAGGGATCTCTTCCAGCTAACCCTTGAGAGATTGAGAGAAGTGAAGGTTGTGCATCAAGTAGGCAAGTGTACAACTTAATTTAGGAAAAGAGCATAAAAATTAAACTGACCAATAAAACCTAACTATAAAAAATAAATACATTCAAATATCTACATAAATAGATATAGAAATATACTATATTTATGCATCTATATACATACTTAAACTAAATATAAACTGTACTTATGTAGAGGACAGTTGATACAATATTTAGGAGCTAGTGTCAAGCCAGAACTTCTTCAATTTGTCTTTTAACGAATCAACTGATTGTGATTGTCTAATGCCGGCCGGCAGCTGATTCCATAACCTGACAGAGTGCACTGAAAAGGATTTAGAATAGGACTTTTGTTTTGTTGTTTTGTTAACTGCGAAAATTCAAGGCACTTGTTTCAGTTTCTTAGAAATAATTATATAAAAGTTGCGTTTTTTAAGTATCTTTGTCCATATTTTAATAAATAAAAGCGTACTAAATTGGCTACAATTTAAGCGTAGTTTGAGTACTGTAAGACTATTAGTTGTGGAGATACAGCTAGTCAAAGACTGACATTTTTTTTCAACAAAATGAAAATTTCGTTTATGGACATTTTCCAAGTTACGTACTGGCTAAACTTATAGTCCTAGAATAAAAGTTGAGATAAGAATTAGTGTACAATTTGACGATCGCGTTGTTGCATTTTCACCCGTGGCAAAAGGAACATAGGATAGAACGCCTGAGCCCAGCCTGTCTGCAAGTTCACGACCCTAAGCAACCTCTTTTTTTTTGCATTTGCAAGTCACCATTTTAAGCAGGGTCTGAGGAGCGGACTCTGTGCACATTACCCATCTTCGACTTGCTGTATCTCCGCAACCAATGGGCATAGTGAGCTCAGGTTACGCTCAAATTGTAGCATTGTAGTTAGCTTTATTAAAGTAGAACCAAAGATTCTTGAAAAACGCTTTCTTAGAGTATTTTTTTCGAAAAAACTGAAACAAGTGCCAAAATTTCGCAGCTTTTCGAGCACCATGGGGGTAGCACAGGGTTTTCGAGGTTGCAAACTTGGGTATTAACTACTCTCAAGGGACCTAACAACATATAAAAAAATCGTAGTTACATACGCGTTTGCGATCTATGATGTCGTTATAGACTGGGCTATTAGACGATAGGTACTACACTAATTTACTATGGTATAGATATTTATTTATAAGGCATAGTTACAAACTTAAACATAATTATCTTCAACAACTTGTAGAGACACTTTAACAGTACTCCGGATAATATTTCTGGATTAGTATTCTAGTTTCATTACATAAATATCACTGTGGATATAAAGTGGTACGTTACCGGGGGCGGACGGTTATTGACGATTTACCGCATCTAAGTAAATCTTTCCTAGTATAAACTTACTTAGTAGTTCGTAACTCGATTACAACAAACTATAGGTGAACAACTTAAGTAAATGACCATCTTGCATGTAGTTTGTGTACAAAACTAATATGGAATTTACGTCAAATTTCAAATATAGAATATCGAACGGTCTATACAGTGTGTTACAAGTGTTACAAGGGTGATTCCACGGGCGTTTCAACCGCCGTCAGTCCCCTGTTATAAATATTGAAAGAATGATACTTTTATCGTAATTCTTGCCACTATTGATCGAATTTTAAGTATATTATCGCTTATTTCTTAAATACTTAGGACAGCGGACTGACGGCGGTTGAAACGCCCGTGGAATCACCCATAACTACATGCTAGAGGTCATTTACTTAAGTTTTTCACCTACACATCGTATTATATCGTTTGGTGGTAGCACGTAGGAAGTCTCATAAGACTCGGTGTGGTAGTGGTACTGCAGTAGCGGACCCGAAATTCGAACTGCGGCAGCTATACCGAACACGGCGCTCTACGTGTCACGCCTGCACCACTCTGCTACGGTAGACGACGTGCTGGAGTAAATCAGAAGGTTGGATGCAGTCTGACGGTGTTCCAGCTGCCGTTGCTTCGCCACCAGCACTTCAGTTCGTTTGTGTGTAATGCGCGGGCGCGTTTCATACTGGGGACCGTCGAGTGCCACCTGACTTCTGGCCGAAAGGTGTCGTATTCCTGCGTCTTCAGGGCAACCTACCAGCAGTGACCATGAAGCCAATATTGGCAAAACAAGACCACGTTGTTGTGTCATCTCGGTGTTAGTTTTAAGTTTTATATTGATGTGAATGTTAGTGTATACTATGAGGTATGTGTAATTATGAGCTTTGTTACACGATATATTTTTACTAACGTTGTAATTACGAGACTGTTTCAGATTGTCCTCACCCGCAAACTTCCTCCTCTGCAGCGGCTTAATGTGCTCGAACTCCTCCAGGAGACTGTCCGGCCCCCGAAGTGGCTCCGGGGGGTTGCCGCTGTGGACCGCCGAGTGGGCCACCATCAGGAACAAGGGTTCCGACTTGTTATGCGCTTTGATCAACTGGAACAGCATTCATGGGCAATCAAGGTGCATAGTCACCTGAAACTGCAATTGCAATTAAGTAGATTAAAAGAATAAGACAAAATGTGGATATAACATCCGTCACTTTCTGGCACATATATAAGCACGAGAGTGACGGATGGTTTATCCACATTTTGTCATGTGATAAACGTAACGCGATAAATTTGCGTGAAATGGCGGCCAAAGGCAATAAAGGTGCGACCCCACCGCTGCATAAAATACGGTGTCGTTGCGTAAACAAAACACGGGGTCACAGTAACAACATGGCGCCGTTTTTGACGCACCGTAATATACGAGTTAAAATAATTGAAACTAAAGATGTTTAATGACCTTTTTTTATTAACTGAGAAGTACAGAGGTAGGTAGAGGTTTTAGAGGTAGCTAAGAGTAGCTAATAAACTAAATCTACTTGTCGGTCTGGACCCGAAGGTGGAAGTGAGCCAATGTCGATCGGCGAGGTGGGTTTATATATCCGCTGTAGATATGACCTTTCCGACTTGGAAGTCCACGGTGCTGTAACTAGGTGCTGAATTACTCTTTGTTTTCCAGGTTCATATTTAATGGTTTCATTCTAGTCCAGTTGATAGCCTACTTTGATGGAAGCAATATCCACATTTGTGTCATGTAACTGTTGGGTCGGTTGACTTACGCACCGTTAAGCAGCGGTGCGGTCGCACCTTAAGTTGATACTGGGGCTTTCTAGTTAGTCTAAACTTGTCGCCGAATATTTATTTATATACATTTAATATAGCATATGGAACTGTGAGAAATATGTCCATATTTTTCTAGTAATAAGAATGACCTACCTTAACGGCCTCGTTCGTAAAGACGTCGGTCGCGTACTCTCCGAACAAATCATCTGCTACGTCAAAACCTGCAAGGATCAACAAAACTCAATTAACTGGGCCGTATGCATATACTACTTAATACTACTTGATATTAATATTGAACAATATCCTTCAGCTGGAGTACCTGCTTGCGGCGCTTCTTCGCAATGATGGTCTTGTCCGAAGCGCTAGTAGATTCACTCCATCCCTATTAACGACGTGTAAAAGAGCACATCCCTCAAATGGGCAATTTCCTAAATATTTTGTTTTTTTGAATTTTGAACGGGTAAGGGATAGAGCCTCATAAACAAACAGATTGTTGAGTAAACTGCCCTTCTTGCGCAGGTCGAAGTAAACGTCAAGTCATAAAACCAGCAAACAGCACAGCTTCCTCTGAGACGCAGCAAAACCGCACAGAGCCCGTTAGGTAACCCCTGCAGGTAAGGAGTTCCGTTGACCTTCCATGGATGCCATGACAAGATCTCGACGAAATTAAAATGGTCCCATGAATGAGATATAAGTATTTACTAGAGGACGCCCGCGACTTCGTACGCGTGCAATTAGTTTCCCGCTACTCCCCCTATTTTAACCCCTTAGGGGATGAATTTTCAAAAATCCTTTCTAAGTGCTCACTTACATCATAAAAGGAACCCTGCATTAAATTTAAGTTTCTAGATACAGTAGTTTCGGCTGTGCGTTGATATCTAAGTCAGTCAGTCAGGTTTGCCTTTTATATATACTATATAGATATATAGATAAACAAAACCCAAGTTGCTATGTGTAGCGTTCCTTCGATCAACAGATGACCTGATGACAATGGGACCACCCTTTCAAACAAAATAGTAGTTTACGTGACGGTTGCGTGATGCCAATTACGCAGAGTCACGTACAATACTTTATCTACACACATATTGTAAGTACTCTAAGATGGGTTCAGAAGCCGAAAGGCAAATGACCAGCATTACCTGTGTAGGTGACAGCGATGACAGCTGTAACGTAATTTTGAAATTACGTTATCGAATATTGTAAGGTAATGAGATCCAAATTTGGAACGTCTTCCAAAATAAACAGCTGTCATCGCTGTCACCTACTACCACAGGTAATGCTGGTCATTGACTACGTACGGGTTTTGAACGCATAATAGAGGACTTATGACATGTGTGTAAATAATAGTAGTTTACGTGACGGTTGCGTAGTGACAGATGAATGACAAATCATAATAGATCACACGAGTGTTGTAATACCAATTTCGCAGAGTCGCGTACAATACTTTATCTACACACATTATAAGTAATCTAGGATGGGTTCAGAAGCCGAAAGGCAAATGACCAGACCTGTGGTAGTAGGTGACAGCGATGACAGCTGTAACGTAATTTCATTACGTTACCGAATATTGTAAGGTAATGAGATCTAAATCTGGAACATCTTCCAAAATTAACAGCTGTCATCGCTGTCACCTAACTACTACCACGGGTATTGCTGTTCATTGCCTACAGGTTTTGAACGCATAATAGAGGACTTAATGATATATGTGTAGATAAATATTTTTCCGAATCAGTCCAGCCGTCTTCGAAGGTATATTAAAAATTAGCACTACATATCGTCTCTTTTCCTTTTTTTATTGTAGTTTTGTCGGTAGGTATGTTATTGTTGTGAGAAAATGTTTATTTTTATTTTCTTACTGTAAAAAATCCTGACGGATTGAGTGTGCCGCCTGTTTTTTTGAAGTCCTTTAAAGAAAGAGCCTAGCGAGCCCGGATTTAGTAGTCGCAGCACTGAAACTACTGAAAGTATCTTGGAACGTTTCCTTCTATGTTTTAAACGTTTTATTATATCTTGACAAATGTTTAATTCTTCCCCACTAATAGCTTTTTGTCGTATTCTTTTCTCGGACGAGGTTAATATCCTTTTGATTAAGTTTTGATACTGTTCCGCGAATTAAACCAAAACTATAATCATCCGATCGCCGCACGCGCGTCTTTTGTTTCAATTGATTTCTCGGAGGCGATATTAAGTAGGTATGTATAAAGGGTGCGGCTCCACTGAGGCGGAGACGAGCGGAGCGGTGCGGAGCTGTGCCAATATTAACCAATAGAATCTAAACTAACGTGCGCAAGGCGCGCTCGACGTGACCGCAAGCGCCTTCTATTGGTTAATATTGGCACAGCTCCACACCGCTACACCGCTCCGCTCGTCTCCGCCTCAGTGGAGCCGCACCCTAAGGCTGCGGCTCCACTGAGGCGGAGACGAGCGGAGTGGAGCTGTGCCAATATTAACTTTTATGTATGAACTATAAAAACGTTCCTACGGACGGACTTACGACAGCAAACAATATTGCTTTGAGCCGTTATTGTATTGTCAACGTTTTGATAGCTCTTATTTACTTGACAGTAATGGCGGCAAAGTTAAAAACATTTTTTTTAATGCAAGGAGAAGGCACGCGAACGCTTAAGCCACCTGGGGCACGTTTTATAAAGCTACAAGTTACAATTTTACAGGTCCAAACCGGCAACACTGCTCAAATCACTGGTCGTCATTGGTCGAGGTTGTGTCAAATGGAAACTTGTAACCTGTAAATTGTAATTTGTGGCTATATAAAACAGGCCGCTGATGGTAAGTGGGATCTGAGACCCAAAGACTTTGAAATTTTGAAATCACAGGACTAAGATCTTAAAACTGCAATCCCAAAACCTCAAATGCGTTGCCAACCCTGAGGACTAAGATGGAATGCCTCTATGCTAGTAATTTTACCGGTTGTCTTATCCCCACACGGGAACACAGCAATGCGAACACTATTGCTTGTCGGTGGGTTAATGGATAAGGTGGTGGTAGCGATCCGGAAGGACTCTGCACAGGGTCCTACCACCACTAGATAGAGACAATACCATAACACGCCAAAAGCAGGCCCTGGTCAACTCATTGGTGTAAAAACCCCTCCGTCGTTGGATATCATTTTCGCAGATCATGATAATCTCAAAATACTTATCAAACAAGCAAAACATCATATTCGCAAAACATGACATTCGCAAATCATCATAGTAGTAAAACATCACATTAGCAAAACATCATTATTAGTAAGACATGAATGAGACAGTGTCGACGGAGCTCCGGTACCGCGGAGCTCCTATTTCTGGGTGGTTTGGCCCTCTGTGCCTCCTATAAATCTAACATAACTTAAACATACCTATGATTCTATTACCAAACCCGACTATTTGTAAATATAATGTTTTGCGAACATCGTGTTTTGCTAGTATGATGTTATGCGTATATGATGTTTTGCGAATGTGATATTCTGTGTAGTGTACGTAACGGCTACAGCTGTGAGGCTGTGACTCCATGACGTCGCAGTGACGTGCTTAGTCTCGCGCAGACTCTGAGATAGTCTTACTGAACCTGCGAAGTTGTGAATAATTTAAAATGCAAATGGCGAATTGTGTTGTTTCGCTCACTTCCCTTGGGTTTATGTGAGTTTTCTGTAACACCTGTAAATAATCTAGAACGATGAAAACCGCATTCAAATCCGTTCCGTAGTTTGAAATATCTGTATAACTATATGGGTAGTTGTATATATTATATATTTTTACCTCGTCTGAAGTCCGTACCCCAGGTGCCGTGTTCCATCGATGTGTGGTCGTACATGTCGATTCTCCCCGTCCAAAACCCTAAATGGCTTTCAAACCTGTCAAGATAAAAAAAGTAAACATGTATCAGAAGATTATTGCTCAGGCCCGGAAAGTGTCAGACGAGGCGGTTATTGGCAAGGCCTGCTTAAATACGAGTCGGGCAATCCCGCTTCATTTCCACCGAGGCATATAATATCATAGTTTTCTCAATCAATGCGAGAAAATGAATACTACGACGAGTATTAAGATAATTTCACGCACCCAGCCCACCCGACCACCGCCGCATCCACGTTTTTAGGGCAGAGTGAGAAGTCTGGTAAAAATCATATTAGGGGTATTTTTTTCACAAATTCATTAATGTCAAGTTGTAATGCAGCCTTTTTAGAGGTAAATTGTATATTTTCAGCCAGTTCGCCCGGCTAGTTTTTTTTTAACAGCTATGAAAAACAAAACAATCACTTTGGTGTTTGCAAACATGGAGAAAAGTGTGTTTCGTGTTCTGATTAAACATTATTTTTAACCGACTTCAAAAAAAGGAGGAGGTTCTCAATTCTTCTGTATTTTTTTATTTTTAATGTTTGTTACCTCAGAACTTTCGACTGGGCGAACCGATTTTGATGATTCTTTTTTTATTTGAAAGCTGGTGCTTCCCGATTGGTCCCATTCTTATCAAAATGAAGATCTGATGGTGGAATCATTGAGGAATCGACGGAACTCTTCAAAATTTATAGGCACACCTATAGCGATTTTGGTATTTTTCATTGTAACTCGTGTATTTGGTCTTGGAAAGCACTATTTGGTGAAGTGGAACTGATGATGAAGACCACAGATGGCCACCGGAACTCCTAAACGGTATATATTTCGAGGGTGGCGACAAGATATTTCGATTAAGATAGTTGAGCGACTATGACGAAGCATGTTTAGGTTTAAATATATGACTATGACTTTCACATGGCGTTGCTTGCGGCGAGATTGAAATGTTCTATTGTTTCTTATTAATTGAGAAGTGGGAGAATAACAGCATAATCATGATCACTAAAAAGTATAAAATAAAAAAAGTTAAAAAAAACAAAAACCCGCCTTTAAAAAGCAAAAAATAACTTCTTTAAAATGGTAGGTAAATAGGTCAGTCCAACTGAAGTCTGCTTTTGGTTTAAATATTGTTGGACGCCGACGTCGAAGTCGGGTTTTTGTTTTTCTTAACTTTTTTTTTGCGAAAAAAAACAGTTACGGAAACAAAAAAAAAATTGACAAATATTACGGGAACTCTGCTCCATCGATTAAAAAGGATCCACAATTAAAAAGGGTCCATATTGGTTCACCTAATTATTTTTACTCATAACGATTTAGTATGGTCGAATTAGCAGAAAGTATGGAATTAAGTCGTGTAGTCGTGCATTTTTGGCAATCGTTAGAGGGCTTAACTAGATAGTTTTCCCCGGTTTGCACCGTTTCTATTATGTACGGAAAGCCTTTAAATGTTAGGTATAAACTTTAAAGTGCCGTAATTTTGGAGTATGTTAAAAACTATTTGGTGCAAGTTTAGCCACGTGTAAAAACCCCTTTAATACTTAACGTATCTTAATTAAAAAGGTGTGCGATGTATCAAAATTAAGTTATTTGTTTTTCTTAGATTGCGGCTCGAGGATAATTCAGTCGGTTGGTGCAAACTTACATTAAGCTTTTTAAAGCATAATAAACGCCCAGTTTATTTTGCACCCTTGTGCGAATTATGGATCATGAAGTTTTCATTATTTTATAGATTGTACTTCGGGGCAAATTAACGTAGTCGTGAAAATTTATTCATGGCACTTGTTCTAAAGATACTACATTCGCACCTTATAAAAAAAAGGAAAAAATAACGGGAAGTTTATCAAATGTAATCGCAGCGAACGCCAGGCGACCGCGGGCATACCTATTTAATCTTTGCCGCGGGTAGTGGGAGCGCGGGGCGCGGGGCGGGGAAGAGCGCAACGCATGGCACAGCTCAGTCAGTTACTTTGTGAACATTGTTGTGTGATCTGATGATCTCTGTGTACCCTATACAGGGTGGAAAAAAGGCATATGAACGGCAACTTCGTTTATATTCAAAAAAAAAAATTCTACACGAAGAAGACTTACTTTTATTTTTTAAAACAATTATTATTGTATTTTTGGAATTTGGTCTGCCTTAACCGGGAATCGAACTGGTCGAATATATGACAAAACAATAAAACCATGTTTTTTTTACGGTTTTTAATTAATTTGAAGGCGTATGTGTTGTAAGTTTAAAATGATCACTATCATGACCCTTTCGATCTGTATCATAAAACAAGACTTTATTGTTGTTTTGTCATATTAGACCAGTAGTCCAGTAACCATGTCGCCTGAAAGTACGGGGTACTTTGCGTCAAATTCGGTAGTTCTGATTTTTTGCAGACTTGTTTATGATGTTAGCCAAATTAATAATCCAAGTTTGTGACTTCAAGCGCCGACCGCAACTTTGTCAAAAATAAAAAAAACCGTTAAAATTTCGGACTTTTCTCAGACTGGCGATTATAACCCTAAAGGACTAGGTAGTTTTTGATAGTAGCTTCTTCGGACGTTTTAAATAAGACTAAATTTGCTACAACATGAGACTAGAATTGTCTCTATGATAGTTTTCGAGAGTCTCGTGTAGGCGGTAACCTGGGCAGATTGAAGCTGGTTTTCGTCGCAGCCCTGGCAAATAGTAAGTTGGTACCGCAGTTCGTCGAGGTTGTTCAAAAAAATTGCGAAGTTCGACAAAAGTTGAATTTTGAAAAGCTTAATCTCGGAAACTATTGGGTCTACAGAGACAACTCTAGTCTCATATTGTAGCAAATTTAGTCTACTTTAAAAACATCCTAGAAAAGTACTATCAAAAACTAGTCCTTTAGAGTTACAATCACCATTATCTGAAAAAAAAAACCGAAATGTTCACGGTTTTTTTTATTTTTGACTAAGTTGCGATCTTCTCGGGGTCACAAACTTGAGTTATTCATTGGGCCAACATCATAAACAAGTCTGCAAAAATTCAAAACTACCGGATTTGACGCAAGCCCTCATGTATAAAGTTACTGGAGTACAGTACAGTTCGATTCCCGGTTAAGGCAGAGGAATTTCCAAAAATCCATAAATGCAGTATTAATTGTTTTCAAAAATAAAAGTAAGACTTCTTTGTGTAGAATTGGATATTTTCAAAATTTAAGGTAGTCGCCATCTATGTGGCGTCTATTTTTTCTCTTAATTCCGCATGATGAAAACCTCATAACTATAAAAACGGACAAAGTTAAACTGAGTAAATATACCGATCTTACTTTCGAGGTTCCACCACCATGTGGAATGATCACTCTATAGTTATTTTCCAAATAGTTTTATAGCTAACGGCATCCTCGAACTACACCTTCAAAGGCCTTGCTAGGCTGCTTGATCAGAGCTAGATTCAGAAGACAGTGAATATACTTCAGAATGCACAAATAATGATGACATTATTATTGTTTACATTGTCCGCTCCAATATATTTGCTGGTGACTATACCGTTTTGATATTAGACACTTACTTTGATTATTGACGATCAGAACTCAAAATTGAATTTTTTCTTGATTATTGCATTCCTTAAACCAACTTTATTTTTCATTAAAACTTGTATTACAAGTTAAAAAATCCCACTTTCCCACTTAATATCCAATTAATATTATAAATGCGAAAGTTTGTGTATTAGTTTGTTACTCCCTCACGCTGCAACGGCTGGATGGAGTAGGATGAAATTTGAAATGGAGATAGCCTAATAAAAGTTCCAAAGGAAATAATAATAACCGATATCTACAGTGATATCAAGAACCGTGCATCATCGGTCCGTTTACGCGTGCGTGCGCTTCTGTGGCTTTATTGCTCTGTGGTAATAAGTAATTTACAAACATACAGAAAACTGCATGATCCCGATAAGAATGCCAATTTTTTATGGGGTGCGAATTTAAAGTAAATCAAATGAATACGATTGTGACGATTTTCAATTGTTTCAAAATTTCCCCCGAAGTACGAAGACCGTTAAACGTAGATAACTACTTCCCGGGGGTTGCACCCCGGTGCAAATTAGATATTGTATTTAGATATTTTTTCTAATCATATCCTCAATTTGCACCGCGTCCTATATTTTCCCCCGAGCCGCGATGGCCGAAAGTAAGTTTTTACTTATATATATTTTTATTTATATGTTCCGTAGGTTGAATTAAATGAAATAATACGTGCAAATGTAGATTGAGATGGATTAAAACGTATGCCAAATTGCACCGAGTACACCTTTTTTCCCTCGTTAGTTATGACCTTTGCAAGGTTTTCAACCAATTGCACCCCTTTCCGGGGGGGCGAATTTATTAAGGGATGCATTAAGCTCGATTTTTAACCCGTACAAAGCAATCAGAAATGTTTTTATCAATTCCTAGAATTATTTCCAGACTTTAGTGAAATTTCATCTAATTTGCCCGTACTAATTTGTAAGACCTAAACATCGCAACTCCTAACGTGTTTTTTTTTGCAACTGTTACTTTTTCAGGATTTATATAAATCAAACCTAACCTAACCTAGTCTTATCTACTCATTAAATATTTCAGAACTTCTGAAAAGTTTACGGTTCCAGCGGTATAAAAAATTCATTTTCGGAGTTCCGATAATAGGAGTTGCAATTTTAGTTGAACTTTGGCGCTCCCGTTTACGGATTTTCGGCTTCGTAATATCCTTTACACTTGTTTGGATATGAAGAAGCTCTCCGCCCGTTGGGTGCCGCGATTGCTCAAAGTGGATCAAAAACGCACTAGGGTGGAGGGAGGCATGTTTGGCGAAGTTTAGGTGTAATGAAAAGAACTTCTTGCGTCGTTTCATAACTGTTGACGAAACCTGGACTCATCATCATACACCACAAACCAAGGAGCAGTCAAAACAATAGATTGCTTCAGGTGAACCTGCACCAAAGAAGGCCAAAGCAGTTTTATCTGCGAATAAAGTTATGGCTACTGTCTTCTGGGATGCTCGTGGTGTAATGTATGTTGATTACCTTCAGAAAGGTAAAACGATTAACGGCGAATATTATGCCAACTTGTTACAGCGATTTCATGAAGTTTTAGTGGAAAAACGACCCCATTTGGCGAAAGAGAATTCATTTTTCACCAAGACAACGCACGGGTCCACACTTATGCCGTTGCTATGGCTAAAATCCACGAGCTGCGTTTCGAATTGCCGCATCCGCCTTATTCTCCTGATTTAGCCCCCTGCGACTATTTTCTTTTCCCAAACTTGAAGAAATGGCTTGGTGGAAAAAGATTTGGTTCCAACGAAGAAATCATCGCAGAAACCAATGCGTATTTTGAAGGGTTGGAGAAATCGTACTATACGGAGGGAATCGAAAAGCTAGAAAAGCGATGGACCAAGTGTATTGAGTTAAATGGGGAGTACGTTGAAATAGTTATTTGTTATACAAGGGAGGAAAGTTGTATTTTACCTGCGAGTGTTCATTTGAAACACGAGCTAGCGAAAGGATTCTATGATTGACCACGAGCGAAGCGAGTGGTTCAAAAACAGAATCCTGAGCGTAGCGAGTGTTTCAACACACGAGTCGTAAAATAACTTTCACCCGTGTATAACACAAAACTTTTCACCTCACTACAGCGAGGAAAATAAGCTCAATTCCGCATTTTGCACGGTTTCCCGTAATTCCACAGGTGTTAATACATCTTTCGTCACTCAAATCACTCATTTTTAATAACAAAACAAACTAGAAAAACATGCGAATATTTAACATAGACGCAAAGGTAAAGGAAAACTGAGGCCCTACTTTAAAAATCGAAGTTCGAAGTTACGTTAGCTCCATCCCTCTCTCGATTTAGTCTCGAAGGACGAGTGACAGAAGTTACGTTAGCTCCATTAACGTAACTTCGAACTTCGATTTTTAAAGTAGGGCCTCTGCTTTACTACCTCTATGGGTTGACGGCTTAATTAAAAAGTTTTGACTTAAGTTTTTTTTTATTATTTCGGATGCGTTTTGTTCGCACATCGACTTACTTGGACTGTCAGAACATTTTATCCGTTTCAACAACAAGAATGAAGGTTAATGTTGAATGCTGATATTTATGTATTTTAGTATTTTATACTCGATGCAATTCATTAATTGTGATGTTAAAAGTTCAGCGGTTTTAACATTTTACGTTTTGTTAGCTGTCAAATATCACTAAAGCTGCCTTCAAATGTCAAAACTCTTTCTTTACATGTGAATAAAAAGCGGTTTTCTCAATAGATATCAAACAAACAAAAAGGGCCGAGCTAGTGAGATGAAAAATAAATATTTACTTTTATCAAAAAAATTATGTTAAATTTTTTCCAGACTTTTCACTCTGCCCTCGTATTAAGTGTCCAAGTCGAAAGACCACGTATTTGGGTCAACTATACCTCCAGGGAACTTCAGGGGTCTGTTTTATAAAGCTACAAATTACAATTTACAGGTTGCAAGTTTCGATTTGACACAACCTCGACCAATGACGACCAGGGGCCTGTTTTATAAAGCTACAAATTACAATTTACAGGTTACAAGTTTCCATTTGACACAACCTCGACCACTGACGACCAGCCATTGGAGCAGTGTTGCCAGTTTAGACCTGTAAAATTGTAACTTGTAGCTTTATAAAACGTGCCCCAGCCATTTGAGCAGTGTTGCAAGTTTAGACCTGTAAAATTGTAACTTGTAGCTTTATAAAACGTGCCCCAGCCATTTGAGCAGTGTTGCCAGTTTAAACCTGTAAAAAGGTAACTTGTAGCTTTATAAAACTTGCCCCAGGTAGGTAATTAACAAAATACAAATACAAACATATTCGCATTGTACCCATGTTTAATAGGTGTTGGCATTGTTGTGGTCCGGTGTGAATGAATGAATGAATTAATATATGAATTAATAGTTTATTTGCATAAAAACAAGCGTACCTATATAAAAGGTGTTACAATTATCACAGATCGTATCTTGTTTTGCCAAGGCTGGCGTACAAATATTTCGTTTTAGGCTTAAGTACCTATAAATTTTCAAATTCGAAATTTTATATTACAATTTGCATTTGTTTACCTAAGTATTAATTGACGGAGTAAAAACAATGTTCAATTAAGTGATAAATTGAAAGGCAACTCTTTAAATTTATCGGAGAGAATATTAAATATTTTGATAGCCATGCAGTATGAGTTTTTCCGAGATAGCGCTAAATTAGTTTTTGGTATAACTAATTTATTTCTGTGTGTCCCTCTTTTGGAATTGGTGAAGCTTACAATCTTACATTAAATCTATCAATCAATCAAAGTCAAGGGACGATCTCACACAAATTGACCTAGTCCCAAACTAAGCTCTAGGATTGTACTATGGGTACTACTCAACGATATAAATACTTATATAGAGAAATATATACTTAAATACATAGAAAACATCCAAGACTCAGAAACAAATACTCGTGCTCATCACACAAATATTTGCCCATACCGGGAATCGAAGCCAGCGGGGCTTCGAAGGCAGGGACACTACCAACTAGGCCAACGTGTCGTCAAATAGTTCTATGTTATTTTTGTGGGGTTAAGGTTAAGACGACCGGTGAAATTACAACCTATAGCATAAACGCATTCCACCTTAGTCCCCAGGGTTGGCAACGCTTTTGGAGTCTTAGGATTGCAGTCTTAAGATTGTAGTCTTGAGAATGCGATCTATGAGTTTTACATCCCTTTTACATTATGGCCTGTTTGCTCGTTTACCTTCACAATGCCTTAAACAATTACGAAAAATACGGCTAATGTCGGTTTTAATACTTACGCCTATCGTAAGACCACATCATAGAACGAGACGAGAGTACACGAGAGTATCCAATCTGTTTAATTAACGAACATACCCTCTGTTCAAGGGGAGGTAGGCCTTCATGAAGTGGCCCAAGTGCCACTTGCCCACCAGGTGGGTCCGGTACCCCAGCTCCCGCAGGTACTGCGGCAGCAGCTTCTCCGACAGCGGCAGCCCTCGGGGCTCCATGCCGTAGATCACACCGTGCTGCATACCTGCACAAAATCACACAAAATCAAAATCAAAATCGGTGACAAAATTACGACACGAACGGAATACAATGATGCCATGCGCATGCTGTAAAAAATGATTTTAAGTATTGTACAGTCGTATTTTGAAAACGTGTGGAATAAATAAGTTTTATCTAAATAGGTACATATCATAACTTCCCTAAACTAATATGTTTAGAAACGATAAGCAAATAGCCTATATTAAGAAGCCTGTATCTGTGGTTGTACTCTAATGTTAACATTAAAGTATTACATGTCATTAAAGTATCGGTTATCGATGTAGTTGTATCTTAATGTTCACATTAAAGTATCGGTGACCGATACTTTAATATGAACATTAAGATACAGGTACATAACGATACAGGGCAACTACGGATACAGTAACAATTTTACAGGTATAAACTGGCAACACTGCTCAAATGGCTGGTCGTCATTGGTCGAGGTTGTGTCAAATGGAAACTTGTAACCTGTAAATTGTAATTTGTAGCTTTATAAAACAGGCCCCTGAAGGGTCGCCATACTTGTTACAAATGACCGGAAATTTCGTGTCAGTACCTCCCGGTCTAACAGACCTAGTTTTTCATAATATCTTAAATATATATTCAAAAATCGTAAAAATCGGACTAGGTTTAAGGAGAGAGATACGTTATCGCATTTTGTATGGAAATGTTCAGCTTCAGCATCATTGCCTCCTCTCAAGATAGAACAACGACCGGGCAGATTACGATGTCATTACTTACGGGTATGAATGGGATATTTCCCGGTGAGGAGCGCGGCGCGCGAGGGTGTGCAGATCGGGGTGACGTAGTAGTCGTGCAGCATCAGCCCGGAGAACGCCAGGGCGTCCAGGTTCGGCGTCGGGATCTGATTGGAGCCGTGGAAGCCCACATCGTTCCAGCCCTGGAAAACATCCGTGCAGTCAGAGGCGCCCCACTTTGAAAATCGAAGTTCGAAGTTACGTTAGGCTGGGTCGTTCCTTCTCTCATCTTATGAAGCGTCTCATTAGAGTATTGATAGATATTTATGTTTTCCGTGTTTAATATACATCCATATTTTTATTTATCTATTAGTACTAAATAATCGTGTACCTTGTCACTTTAATCGCTGTGAAAATTCATATATGGCTGTTTAAACATGACATTGTACTAAACAAGGAACTAAAATTTACACATAATATTTATGAACTCGACTGTATACCTTAATCATCACCATAGACTGGATTTTTCGTGGCACTTTTGAACAATCGGAGAATTCTCATTTATCGATTTTCGACGTTTCTTTAGGGGTCCGTGCTACGGATAGGTTCGAGGCCCTGCCAAGATGCATTACGCTAACTAGCGTTTCTATTCGTTTCGTTTTTAAACCAATGGCGTCACTGGTAGGTCACGTAACTTTTCATATCACGTCATCTACCAGTGACGCGATTGATTTCAAAACGAAACAAATAGAAACGCTAGTTAGCGTAATGCGTCTTAGCAGGGCCACCAACACGAATTCTAATAGTAAAGACGATTCAAAAACGTGACATATGAATATGATTGAGGGATGCCACGCGAGCGTCGCCTGTGCGATGCGTCGGCGCCGCTGCGTTCTCTTTACATTATTAACCGACTTCAAAAAAAGGAGGAGGTTCTCAATTCGTCTGTATTTTTTTTTTATTTTTTTTTAGTGTTTTTTACCTCAGAACTTTCGACTGGGTGAACCGATTTTAAAGATTCTTTTTTTATTTGAAAGCTGGTGCTTCCAGATTGGTCCCATTAGTAGTATATTATTGGGCGTTTCAAAACACATTTCATGTGTTTCGTGTTTTGAAACTCCCAATCGGTTTTGAGGTGTTCTGAAACTCCCAATCGGTTTTGAGGTGTTCTGAAACTCTCAATCGGTTTTGAGGTGTTCTGAAACTCTCAATCGGTTTTGAGGTGTTTTGAAACTCCCAATCGGTTTTGAGGTGTTTTGAAACTCCCAATCGGTTTTGAGGTGTTCTGAAACTCCCAATCGGTTTTGAGGTGTTCGAAACTCTCAATCGGTTTTGAGGTGTTTTGAAATGCTCAATCGGTTAAGAAGTTCATACAGTTTTAAAAAACCTGAACATATTCACATATAACTACTCAATATCTTGAAGGTCTACTCTCATTGGGTACAGACATTTCATGCTTACAACACGTAGGTAGTAATATTGTTTTTATATTTGGAAATATGAAGTTTGTGAAACAACTTCAAAACTTGCAATTAGAAGTCGTTTGTCCAGTTCGCCACGATCGCAATTCACGTCATGGAGAGCTTTTACCGAACACAATTCGAAGTATCATTTGTGGTCCTTCTAACTGTGGTAAAACTAATTTAATGGTCGGTCTTCTGCTGCATGAACGGGGGCTACGATTTCAAAACCTTTATCTTTATTCTAAAACTCTCTTCCAACCTATGTATCAGTATTTAGAAAAAATACTAATGTTGGTTCCATCAGTCGAATTTAAAAAATATAGTGAGAATGATGAAGTACTAAGTCCACATGAAGCTAACATTAACTCAATTATTATATTTGATGATGTTGCATGTGAAAATCAAAACAACATAAGGGATTACTTTGCAATGGGACGTCATAAAAATATTGATAGCTTCTACCTTAATCAAACTTATAGTAAAATACCTAAACAATTAATAAGAGATAATGCTAACTTAATAATTCTATTTAAGCAAGATGATGTTAATTTACGTCATGTTTATGATGAGCACGTTGGAAGCGATATGTCTTGGTCACAGTTTCGAGAAATGTGTGCTGAAGTATGGAAACTGCCATATAGTTACTTGGTTATAAATAAAGATTCTACTCGTAATTCAGGATGTTATAGAATGGGTTTTGACACATTTATCATTATGGATTAACTATAATACATGATGCATTATTATGAAACATTTATTGCTTCATAGAAAACCATCAAGATCAGACATGAATCTTAAAATCAATGACGAGAAAAATTTGAAAGAAAAAGTACTTAAATCTGTCGAAGCCGTTAAAAAGAAAGTTAGTCTGATTCGTAATATGAAAACTGATAATGATATGATGTTGGAATCAGTATTGAAACCAATAACAGAACCACTTAATGAAATAGTTAAAGTTAAAAATGAGAATAATTACTTAAATACTAATGATGATGATTTAAATGACGGATTTCGATGGGGAAAGTCAGTAAAAAGATTAAAATTGAGTCCTAGTGAAGAAAAGAGGCAATCTATTCATGATTATACGGTTGTGAGGAAATCTTCTCAATCGAGTCTTGATAATGAAGATCAAGAGGATAACACATCAAACAACGATGAAAGTGATGTAAGCGATGGAGTGGAAAGTGAACAAACTAATGATCAGGATTCAATAAATGATATTTCATTTAAGACGACAGATTCTTTCGCATCTCCTCGTGATGATCCTAAATTTCAAAAGAATTATATTACCAACTTAAATATACCTTTTGGTGTTCGAACGGAACGGGACAAGCTAATGTTGGGATCCTGTCCGGTATACACAACACATGATAAAAAATTAAAAGTAAATGCCCATACTTACTATTTAACGCCAGGTTTAAACGAATTGCTATATAAGAAAGTACCGGATTTAAATATTGTAACTGAGGATGATAAACGCAATTATAAAATCTTATTATTAGAAACTAATGCACATAGAAGAGATTTTAATCCTAATAAACCAATTAAAAGCAACAAAGGCATGAAATATTTATACGTAATAAGACCGCTTTTTAAATTAGCTAAAGAACGTTTAATAAGTGGTGAAGGATTATCGACCATGAAAAAAGTTAAAACCGATGTATCATATGTATATTGGGATAACCCAAACGAATTAGTTGAAAGATTAAAATTGCTTATAGCTTCTCGTGAAGCTGGTAATACAGGATTGGATAATGAAATCATATCTGTTATTGAAGAACTGCAAGAAGCAGGATTAGTTAACAATGTCAATATATAAAACAGTTACTTTACTATTATCGTTAGTCGAGGCAGAACTTTTGACGTGCAAATAGAACATAAAATGAATATAGACAAATTCGGTCATCATCTTCATAAACGCCTGCGTGTATCTGAAGTTTCTGAACTTAAAAATAATGCTTTGCTCCGATCAGATGATGGACATTTCGATTTACAATCATTAAGATTAAAGGGACTTGCACATCCATTGTCACCTGATGATGCAGTTAATAAGCAGTACGTCGATCAGCTCGTTCAGAACCTTTATCAGAAGAAGTATCTAGATTCTATGTTTGATGACATAAATTCTCAAATTCATCAGTTGGCAAATCAGTTGAAATTGAACTTTTATTCAAAAAGGGAAATAGACGATATTTTCAACAAATTAAACAATGGCAAAGCAGCAAGTCGTGAACGAGATACACAGATCAGCTCGAAAAAACTTTAAGCGACGAGCAGTTATATTAAAAGGAATTGATGATTTGTGGCAAGCAGATTTGATTGACTTACAAAATTTACATAAGATAAATAGAGGATATAAATACATTTTGGTTGTAATTGACGCCTTTTCAAAGTATGCGTGGTGTATTCCAACAAAATCTAAAACGAAAATAGAAGTTAAAAATTCTTTCGAACAAATTATTAAATCATCAAAACGAGTACCGATAAACTTACAGACAGACTTAGGGAAAGAGTTTTATAATAATGAATTTGGTCGTTATGTACATTTTTTAAAAATAAATCATTATTCCACGTATTCAATTAAAAAAGCATCTATTGTTGAAAGGTTAATAAAAACGCTCAAAAATAAACTATACAAATATTTTAGTTTCATTGGAAATTATAAATGGGTTGGAAAACCTTTGAATGATATAGTTAAATCCTATAATCAAACTATGCATCATACAACAAAATTTAAACCTTTTGATGTTAATTTTGATAATGAGTCCAAAGTAAAGACAAACATCGAAAACGCGCAATCCAATCTAGGTTATGAATCAAATAAATTTAATATAGGAGATCATGTACGCATAAGCAAGTATAAAAGTGCTTTTCATAAAGGTTATACACCGAATTGGTCGACAGAAATATTTACTATTAAACATGTAAATCACACTCGTCCAGTTACTTACCTTATTGAAGATCAACGAAAAAATACAATACTCGGTTCATTTTACGAACAAGAACTTCAGAAAACAAAGCATCCTGATGTTTACCTCATAGAAAAGGTGATCAAAAAGAGGGGAGAAAAATTGTATGTAAAGTGGTTAGGGCTTAATGATAGCGAAAATAGCTGGATTGATAGAAATGCCATTGTATGAGTATATTTATTAACTTTATTGTATTCAAAATTGTCATTATTATATTGGATATGAAAGGGAGAGGACTTTTAAACAGTGCTATTAATCACTTACCATTTGAGCTGCACTTACCTGGGTATAATTATTGTGGACCAGGTACAAAATTGCACAAACGGTTGCTAAGGGGTGATAAGGGAATTAATGAGTTGGACGAAGCGTGTATGCAGCACGACATTGCTTACGATAAACATTCTAATCTAGATGACCGACACCGTGCAGATTTAGAACTTTATAAAATGGCTAAACAAAGATTAAACTCGAAAAACGCTGGAAAGGGTGAAAAACTTGCATCATGGTTAGTTAGCAAACTAATGAAATCTAAAATAAAAATCGGTGCGGGGATAAAAACATTTAAACAGTTTACATCTAAAATACGTGCTGAATTAAAGAAAAACAAATCTAAAAATAAAGGCACTGCAATTAGCCAAGCTTTCGCAGCTGCAATTAAAGTATTCCGTAATAACAATACGAGTAAATTACGAGTTCCTCGCTTAATACCGATCCCAAAAACTGGAGGTATTTTACCACTGATACCTATTTTTGCTGGACTTTCCGCGTTAGGCTCGTTAGCAGGAGGAGCTGCTGGAATCGCAAAAGCTGTTGCTGATTACAAAGCTGCAAAGAAAAACTTAACCGAATCAGAACGCCATAACAAAATGATGGAATCTATTGCATTAGGAAAAGGTTTACATATAAAACCGTATAAGAACGGCAAAGGATTGTGTTTAAAAAGTTCAAAAAACTAAATAAAAGGTTACCTAGACGAGCTCTCACTAATATAGATCTTTTAAAATACTCAACAGATATTCCTCATTTTCGTGGTGTTTATATGAGAGATAATTTGCCAAAGCGACCTAACAGAGTAGAATGTGCAATCGTTAATTTAGACAGTTCTAAAAACCAGGGGACTCACTGGGTAGCCTATGTTAAAGATAATAATTATTGTGAATATTTTAATAGTTATGGTGATCTTCAACCACCGTTAGAATTAATAAGGTATTTAAAAAATCATGAAATTTCATATAACTACAACACTTATCAAAATTTTGACACTGTAAATTGCGGACATTTATGTTTGAAATATTTAAAACAATTTTGGAGCGACCGTTTAAATGTCTCTGTGCAATAAAAACCTTATCATTCACACGATGTCTTTCACTTTGTCTATAACTGGAACCTCTTCTACCCTGGTTACGAATCATTCACCAGCTCTTCAACTAGATGGTGAATATGAATGTGGGTTGCTATACATGTCAACTTTTAACTCTATACCTAATATAGACTACAGAAACAATAAATTTTATTATGGTAAAAACGAAGTAGTACAAATTCCTGAAGGGTCATACGAACTTCAAGACCTTGACGATTACTTCAAAAGACATCTGCAAGGATGCACATTTTCACTGACGTGTAATAATAATACCTTAAAGACTTCGATAGTATGTTCTAAAAATGTATACTTTAATAAAGAAAATTCGATTGGCAAGTTACTAGGTTTCGGTGAAGAAACTGTACAAGCTAATATATTAACAGAGTCCCCCTTTCCTGTCTCCATTCTGTCTACAACTATAGTGCGAGTTGAATGTGACATAGTGAGCGGATCATTTGTAAACGGAAGACCAAGCCACATTATTCATGAGTTTGTTCCGAATGTGCCTCCAGGATATAGGATTATAGAAACACCGAAAAACGTTATCTATTTCCCGGTTACCCAAAAAAGCTTAAGCTCACTTAAAATAAGAATATTAGACGCAAATAATAATTTACTTAATTTACGAGGTGAAGAGATTCAAATATATTTACATCTTCGGAAAAATGATAGATTTCAATAAAAGCAAAGTCTCGCACGATAAACGTATTAGTAATCACTGTGCTATCAAGAAAAGAAGACCTATAGAGCAATTTACAAAGCTAACGAAAGATAATAAACAATTTTTAAAAAACATAGGCTTGTTAAAATGAGTATACTAAGCTTAATAGATCCATTGAGCTATGATAACACGATTGAAAGTTTCGAATATCATTCATATAAACCGTACGTAACCAGTTTTAATTTAAACGATGAAATCCGTATACCTATTAATCAACAAGATCTTTACGTATTACCATCAGCGAGTACTTTATACATAGAGGGTACTATTAAAGTAATCAATAGAGAAACAAAAGCGCAGGTGAACAGTGTTCTGTTTACTAATAACCCTATACTACATATGTTTCAAGATATTCGATATGAACTGAATGGGATAGAAATAGATAAAATAAAAAACGCCGGGGTTACGACTACTATGAAATCTCTTATATCTATGAATGAACTCGAATCTTCGATGTCAAAATTATGGGGCTGGGACGTTGATGGCACAAAAATTACCAATGGATCATTTTCTGTATCTGTGCCTTTAAATAAAATTCTTGGTTTCGCAGAGGATTATAATAAAATAATTATTAATTGCAAACATGAACTTATTCTTTTACGATCCAATAGTAATTTAAATAGCGTAATATTAAATACAAATGAATACATAGACAACATTACTATATCTAAAATAGTATGGCGTATGCCTCATATTAAAGTTTCTGATCGGGAAAGATTAACTTTATTAAAACATTTAGAAAAAGATCGCGCTATTCAAATAGCATTTAGGAACTGGGATCTTTATGAGTATCCGCTTTTGCCTAAAACCTCTAAACATTCTTGGTCAATCAAAACTTCATCTCAAATTGAAAAGCCACGATTCGTTATAATTGGATTAAAAACGGACCGAAAAAATATGATTAACAAAGATATAACATGCTTTGATCATTGTCATTTGAGAGACGTCAAAGTTTTTTTGAACTCAAACTATTTTCCATATGAAAGTTTAAATGTAAGTTTTGGAGACGAAAAGTACGCTTTATTATACGAACAGTACGCTAAATTTCAACAGTCTTATTATAGACGTAGTCAAGCACCGTTGTTAAGTCCGCAAAAATTTAAAGAGAAAGCCCCTCTCTTCGTCCTCGACTGTTCTCATCAAAACGAAACCTTAAAAACAGGTGCCATAGATGTACGGCTAGAATTAGAGTGTGAACAGGATATTCCCGATAATACTGCGGCGTACTGTCTAATTCTGAATGATAGTATTGTAGAATACAAACCGTTAAGCAACATTACAAAGAAAATATCATGATGACTGACCGTTTGTTCGTGGATCTTCAGGGATTTAAATCGTATAAAAATGAATTTATTGTTAAGGAATTTGCATACAGTACAGATGAATACACGCAAATATTTTCAATAAAACCCCCATATGCATTTTCTACTTTATCGGAAAATGAAAAACGTCAGGTGAACTGGATTGAGAAAAACCTCGGAATTTTATGGCGTGAAGGATATGTTGACTATAGAGAATTTAAAAGAATGATTCATGGTTACTTAGAAAATAAGAAAATATATGTAAAAGGATTAGAAAAAGTTAAATGGGTAATAGAATTGTGTTCTAATTGTACAGTAATAGATTTAGGAGAAAAAGGTTTGCCTAATTTTCAATCTATGCATCAAAAATATTGTAAAGATCTCAGTACATATAATTGTATGATTCATAAAAAAACATGTGCGTTAAAAAATGTAATATGTATTAAAAAATGGTATTCTGAAAATAATTTATCATATTCTGTAGAAAATAAATAAATAAATAAATAATTGCTATTAAATCATTGCATTTTTATTTTAGGACCTATTGCAAACACATATATATTCGTACGTTAAATCTAACAGTGACGTGACGACTAAATAAATTTCATACTTAATCAAACATTTCAATAGTGACATTGATATATTTAACGTGCGAATATTATGATTATGATACACGAAGTAAAATAAAACAAGATTGTTAAAAAACAACGTTTATTCAGTAATGATCACCTTTATTTACAATATTACACCTTAAATCTAACTTATTTACATTAAAACAAAGATTGATGACCCCAAGATAACGTCGAGGTTTGATTCTTTAGTATAACGCGTTTGTCATCATTTGACGACAATGCTACTTTATTTAAAGACTGTGTAAAAATAACATGTTTTAGTGATTTAAATACAATATTCCTCTTTCTTATCCGCTCTTTATTTAAAAGTACTTTTTTATACTCCTCAAAATCCACACCTCGCAATACATGTTTTTTTGTGCCCTTAGCCTTTTTAATTTGATTGTTTTCAGTTTTTATACAATACAATTTAGACCTAAGACCTACAAATTCGTTTATTATTTCTCCACCAAGTTCGTCCTTAAACAAACCTGGTACTTTTTTATGTTGACGAGTTATACCAAATACGTTACTGTCTGAGTAATTACTAGTATCAAAATAGTGGTGAAATTTTAGTTTTAAATCTGCATATAAATCTTCTGTATTTATGGAATACAGAAAGGAATCTGTATCAGTATAACACAAACTCAGATTAGATGTATAAAATGGTTTCATAACAGAATAGTGAAAATCGTACATATGAGTTTTCGATATTTCCAAAACAGTAAATCCAATGTAAATTGGTCGATCGAGAGTTATCGATTCTGGCTTCATTTGTATGGCAACAAAATTTTCAGTAAAAATGGTTGAACTATGAAAATTGGGTCTCCCTGTTAGCTGCTCAGCTGTATATTTCTTTTTTGTTTTATTTGTAGTGTCTCGCCATGCATTAACTAACATGACATTTAACCTTTTTTCGGGGTCCTCCAACGTTTTTCCAAATATAGCATTGTTAAATAGTTTGCATGAATTTTGCTCAAACACGGATTTAGCTTTCTGTCTTAACTGCGTGTTTAAGTCTATATATTGCTTCAAAAATGGACCTTGTTTAAACTTGATTACTCTATGTATTCTTTTTAATATCAAACCGTGTTTAAGACATATTTTTAAATGCATGTAATGGATGACATATTCATATTTATCATATAAATTTGGGATAAGTTTAGGTTGCTTCGAACCAGGAGGTGTGAATTTTTGAGGACAGAATGGAATGTCATTATGCAAGTCATGCAAATGTTCTGGATATTCTAAATCCACTTCCAAAATATAACCATAATCCGAATTATCAGAGATTTTTAGAATATCAAGTTCATTAATTGCATGCTGTGGTAAGAATTTGAAATCAGCATAAGGTAAAAAACCACACATTGCATAACCGTATAGATTATTACAGTCTATGTACAATAAGAAACTATATGGATTACTGGAATCAAAATTCGGCATGTATTTATTATTTGCCTTTGCATACCGAGTAGAACATAAACATACACCTCCACGAATACCCTTCTGAATCATTCTAATTATTTCAAGGTCATCAATGAGTTGTAACTTCACATCAGTTATGAGTAACATAGCATCAAAACTTAAACTTGGGGCGGTTAGGTAAAAAGCAGGATCTAATCTATAATTAATTTTACAAGTTTGACGAAACTTTTCAAATATGTCAGCTAGTAATAATACATCTGATTTAAGATACAGGTCAGTGTATTCTCCTAAACTCTTTACATCGAAAGATTTCCATACAAGTTGCGCATGCTCATAGTCATATTTTGAAATACTGTCATTTTTTATTGAGTTGTAAAAATAATGTTGCTGCGGTAAACATTGCTCTTTATAGCGACTCCAACTAGTCATATACTCGTATGGATAGACACCCTTTCGTTTCAATAGATCAAAATGCTGTTTTATAGGAAAGAAATGACAGAGGTGAATAAAATCTTCTTTATTTAAGGTGCTTACAAGTTCTTCCAAACTTGCTGATAAAAATTTGAATGAATCTACAAAACGAACAGGCATATATCCGTTTTGATCTGTAATGAAAAATTTCGTGAATGATATGTAATTTTCTTTGTTTTTTGCAATAACTTTGATTTGACCAGGAAGTTCGCCCAACTGACGTATAAACAAATGACTGTCGTATCCAGATAAGTTGTGAAAAAATACTGGCACAAATGATGGTAAGCGGTATCGAATATTACAATAAGAATGGGCTGCCCCCCTATAGCGTCCCGTTAAATGACAATGATCTCTCACGGAGTCGCCAAGCAATAACTTGCGACAAAGAAAACAATACTGAGAATTTAAAAAATCATTATCTTCTTCCTTTGTAATAGATATTGTCTTTTGGTTAGAATATATTTTATGAATTCTACATACATCTATTTGCAAATATTCGAGAAATTTATCTACGCAGTCTTTTCCACGATAAGAAACGAATTTGTTTAGCGAGCTATTGTATGAACAAACAATGTAGTACGCAAATGCAGCTGGCACGTGCTCCTGTAATGTTGTAGTACATTTTGAACTAAGCGTTTCGTCTGTATTTGACTGCAATAATGATTCAAAGTCTGCATAAATTATGAAAGGCATATCTTGCATTCGTTCAAAATTTTTAAATTCAATTTGCGCACCCCGTTCAGGTAAAATTGTCTTAACGCCCCCGCATACGTGAGCATTTAATTTATTTTCACTATTAAAAAATATCATACATTCATCACAAAAAAATATTTGTCCGTTATGTTTTGTTAATTGAAGTTTAAGCAGACGACTTAAATTTTTTATTAGGCAATAATGTGTTTGACGCCCGTTTTCTAACATTAATAGGTTAATATGATGTTGTTTCCGACATGCGGTTTTATAAAGCGGGCCTACAATTTCAGTTTTATTTTTGAGTGCATACACATTAATACTTATATTCTGATTGTTTTTTTCGAATATTTTGATGTCAGATAATCCTACAGGAAAGGTCATGTCCGCGCTATTTAGAACACCTTCATAATGAGGGTATGAAGATACCCTATGAGCATTACTTTTAGCGGGGAATAGTGCAGCCATCACACACCACAAAAAGCAAAAATTATCTTTATTTTGAATATTGATGCACGCACGCTTAAGTTTAATATTTTTAGGCAAATCTATGAATCTCGATGCTCGCAGTGGGTTGTATTTACTGATGTTTACCTCTAGGTATAAATTGCGCATAAAAGCCCAACCACTATCCCTGTCTTGAAATTCATCAATTTTTCGACAAATAGAGTGTAAAAGATTTGAAAATATTTCATTGAAATCATAAGTCTGATGTATCACTATATTTTGAGTCGCAAAAGACTTAACGTCGCATGTATCGTTTTTAAGTAAAGAAAATTCTGCAAATAATTCAAAGTTAACTTTAACACTCTTAAAGACTGATTGTCTTGCATCTAAAATTTTTCGAACGCGGGCGCGAACACTGTGTAAAAACTCGGCAGGAGGACTAGTTTGCTCTGGGCAGTCTTCGTGTCCTCGCACGCGGTAAGACGCTATCCTACTTCGAAAGGCGCTAGCTATTTTTTCAACACCATCACCGTTATCTATAGATATATTATTTTTATGCACGGTACTTCGTAAATGGGCAGAAAAAGCTCGACTTGCAACAGATGTTTCGCAAACAGAACAAAATATTGAGTTAAGACTCATTTTTAAAAAGAAAAATTACGGTGAATATTACAAACAAAGGTACCTATCACATCAATTCTAATTATTTTAAATCGCGATAGAACACTCCATCATCGATGAAGTGCTCCTTACTTAATTTTAAAACTTTATTAATATTTGATACCTCTTGCGAATCCGCATCTACCTGAAGTTTTAAGTTAATTAAAGCCTTCTTCCATCGATCTTCTACCGCAACAGTTTTTATGTCAGCAACATTATACAATTTTAACTCAATAAAAAGATTACCAGACAATTGTGCAGTTCGCCGCACCCTGCCGCCAGGAACTTGCCGTATCAAAACAGACGGGAACACCGTTTCCTTTTGCTGAACACGCAAGTCTTCGTCTTCGCTATCGGAGTCAATTTTCCAGCCTGCAGGCGGATATTTTTGTTGACACGTCTGCGACAACTTTTTTGTGCTGTAAATCGAAACCAAAAATTAATAATACGAACATAGGTAGGTACATACTGAGCTAATTATTTTAATTCAGTTTCAAAAACGGTAATTTAATTACTCACCATGAAGTTGGAACCTCTTCTTCAGATTCGGGAAGCAGGGTTTTCGATAATTTCAACTTCTTAGACCTATAAAAAATTAATTTTACATTTTTAAAAGCACATTAGAAGGTTTCAATGTTTCATTTGTTTAAAATATAATTACCGAGGTGTAGAGACTTCGTCCTCAGATTCAGGCAGCGAGATTTTCTTTTTTGAGGGAGCCTTTTTGGAGAGTTTAAGCTTCTTAGACCTATAAAAAACAAATTATACGTTTTATAAAACACATTAGAAGATTTTAATATCATTATACTTGTTTAAAATATAATTACCGCGGTATAGAAACTTCGTCCTCAGATTCAGGAAGCGCGATTTTCTTTTTTGAGGGAGTCTTTTTGGAGAGCTCAACTTGACAGTATTCCGTATCAGACCTGCAAACAAAGTATAACATTAATATTGTGTAAAAAAAGTTAATAACAATGTAATTAAATGTATTAAAAACTTACGAACATTGTTTTAGTGCAGTGTAGGTAGAGTAAAGATGATTGATTCACTGTAGAACGATTGACTGCAACGGTGTCTAATAAAGTTATGCGTTACAACATAAAAAATAAATTTATCGGTACCTACACCACAATACAGAAGTTCTCAACATTTCAATATTTATTACACTCGATTTGTATTAACAGTGCTACTACAAAATACGAACAATAATGGTTTTTATAAAGGTTTAATACCTCAGGCGTCAATTTGCAAAATAAGCAAATGTGTAACAAACAAAAGTATCATGTTAATTATGTTGCAATCAAAGAAGCCGCCGTTTTACAAAGTAGTCGCGAACTTCGCTAAGGCTCATTTTACACTGCATGAATTAAGACTTGTTTAAACTTGTATTTGAAGTGTGTACTTATTTAGCATAGGAAAAATGTTACTGCAACAATTTAATACTCGTATTTTAGTTCTTTTTTGAACGTCAATTTAGACGGTCGCAGTTTTATTTCATTTCCTGTATCTAAAAAATAAGTGTAGTTCTTCTTTGAACGTCAATTTAGACAGGCGTAGTTTAATTTCAGTTCCTGTATCTACAAAATAAGTAAGTACAGCTATCTCAATTATGTACTACTTTTTAATAAAAAAATAAATAAAAAATGGTTAGGTAGTTATAAATCTAATTCTATTCATTTATTTTGCAGAGTATGACGAGTTCTCAACCCATTGACTGCGTGAAAGAAATCGATGAACAGTTCCCACTTTTTTCATCTCAGACTATTGCATCATTCGACGAACCATTTTCCTATTGCCAAGACATGGATTCCTATTTGAAGTACCAGGAAAGATGTATAAATCAAAATCAGGATACATCTTTAGCAAATTCTCCGAAAAAATCAAAACGAACATTGAAGAAGAAAACACTGCAAAGAAGGACTCGAACATCAGATATTGGGTTAAACTCGCATGTAATTAGAAAAGCTAACAAGGGGAAGCAAGTAATAAAGATTACTATTGCGAACCTCGAGTCGAAACAAGGTGAGGATTTGACGACGACGGTGCAGTATGTCGTCCAAGATAACTACGATGAATTGTTAAGTGCTACGGAAGAGTTAGTTAGCCGAATTGTGAAAAGACTAAGTGACGTTAGCTATTAGATTTTATTAAGTTCATATTTTAATACTTACCTTGAACAAAATTACTAAGTATAATTATTATGTCTTGTAATTGTTTATGTGCTATAAAGAGTTTACATACATATATACTACATTTAAAATAATCAATTTTTTAATAAATTTCGTTATGCAACTTTTGATTCTCGATATTATTCAAAACCATAAAATTACTACAATTATTGTCTTGTAATTGTTTATGTGCAATAAAGAGTTTACATACATACATTTTGATATTGTTATCTTAATTTGTTTAAAATAAACATTTTTTTTTTTAAACAAATTGTTTCTTTCTATTCAAAACCATTATAATTATATTTTGTGTACCATGTAAACACTGCTTAAGTACATTATTTTGTCGTCTTCATCAAAACAATTAATTATTTAATAGCCGTGTCGCATAGTGATAGATAAGCAAATTGTGAATATGCAAAAATTTATTAAGGCAACATATCAAATGACACTTCAACTGATTGTAAACTTTACTTGTACAGTTAAAGAAACAAAATCAGGTTGAGTAATTTGTAGAGTAATAACTTATTTAAATTTCAAGTAACTTTTTGCCATTGATAATTGTATGTTTAGCGTCACAACTACGTCACAGAAACTAACCAATCGCAGGCTCAGGTCTACATCGCGCTAACGAAGTTTTTATACTTGGTTGATATAAATAAAACACAAAATATGTAACCGACGTGCTCCCACCTTCCGTGACCGACCGGCGGAATGGTAGGGTGCACCAGCAACCTGTGGCTCGGCCTGATCACCCTTGCTACTAACCGCTGAATTTGTTATCCTTGAACTTGAGGAGATTCTGTGCCTATGCGGTGGTAGGTACAGATGACCCACGCCTTGGTGGAAGGCCCCCAAATCCACCTTCATGTAAAATGCAGCCATAAGACCACTGGGAACCTATAGCATCCCGGGTGGCTCGTCCTTGTTGTGGAGATTGATCACCTTCGCAGCAAGTTGTGAAAACACCTTAGCAAACCAAGTCCGTCCGTAGCGGTGCGGTGCGCTATGAGGGTCCTGGACCCTTGCATACATGCTGAGCCTGATCAACTTAGTGTGTGTGTTGTGTTAAGCTTTTGTTATTTTACTTAATAATACAAATGTAAAGTAAGTTACGACTTAGCATGGTGAAAACGCATTCAATTTTGTATGATGTGTTACGGGCACATCGTGAGGCGACACGTAAACCCGATTGAACGTTATGAACCAAATATATCAAAGAACGCAAAGGCGTTTCGAATCAATTACAACTTAATAAAATAACTGCTATGAGTTTCAGAGAAACCGATTGAGCGTTTCAAAACACCTCAAAACCGATTGAGAGTTTCAGAACACCTCAAAACCGATTGAGAGTTTCAAAACACCTCAAAACCGATTGAGAGTTTCAGAACACCTCAAAACCGATTGAGAGTTTCAGAACACCTCAAAACCGATTGGGAGTTTCAGAACACCTCAAAACCGATTGGGAGTTTCAAAACACGAAACACATGAAATGTGTTTTGAAACGCCCAATAATATACTAAAATTCAAAATGAACATCCTATGGTGGAATCCATGAGGAATCGACGGAACTCTTCAAAATTTATAGGCACACCTATAGCGATTTTGGTATTTTTCATTGTAACTCGTGTATTTGGTCTTGGAAAGAACTATTTAGTGAAGTGGAACTGATGATGAAGACCACAGATGGCCACCGGAACTCCTAAACGGTATATATTTCGAGGGTGGCGACAAGATATTTCGATTAAGATAGTTGAGCGACTATGACGAAGCATATTTAGGTTGAAATATATGACTATGACTTTCCCACGGCGTTGCTTGCGGCGAGATTGAAATGGTCTATTGTTTCTTGAGAAATGGGAGAATAACAGCATAATTATCATCACTAAAAAGTATAAAATAAAAAAAAAGTATAAAGAAACAAAAACCCGCCTTCAAAAAGCAAAAAATAACTTCTTTAAAATGGTAGGTAAATAGGTCAGTCCAACTGAAGTCGGCGTCCAACAATATTTTAACCAAAAGCAGACTTCAGTTGGACTGACCTATTTACCTACCATTTTAAAGAAGTTATTTTTTGCTTTTTGAAGGCGGGTTTTTTTATAAAACAAAGTCGCTTCCCGCCGTCTAATCTGTCCCTCTGTATGTACTGTACGCTAAGATCTTTCAAACCGCGCTACGGATTATAATTCCGTTTTAATCAATCGATAGAGTGCTTCAAGAGGAAGGTTTTAATGTATAATAATTTCTGGATTATGTACGAGTGCTACAGAAGAATCACATAAACCGAAGCGAAGAGAGGGCGGATCCCTAGCCTTACAAATAAGAACGGCATGCGACGACGCAACGCACCGGCAACGCTCGTGTGGCATCGCTCTAATAGTTCGTGCTCATTCATAGCTCAGACAGAAGGCCCTGCCAAGATGCACTACGCTAACTAACTTTTCTACTCGATTCGTTTTTGAACCAATCGCGTCACTGGTAGATGACGTGATACGAAAAGTCACGTGGTCTACCAGTGACGCGATTGGTTTAAAAATGAAACGAATAGAAACGTTAGTTAGCGCAATGCATCTTGGCAGGGCCCTCAGGTCTTCGCAAACCGATCGCAACACTGTAATAGAACAACTCAGAACAAGATTAATAGAGCCATATAATGTACAGTACTTATTATTTAATTATGTTACTCAATTACAAAATTGACCAGTCGAAGTCATAAATATGTTTACACTTTAGTACCTGATCTATTTAACGTCATGTTTTAACTGCCGTATGAAATTGTCATAGCGGATAAAGTGACAAGGTGCTAAAGTGTAAACATATCTTTGACGTCGACTTACCATAAGTTTGTGAAGGTTAACATTATCGTATTATATTATCTTTCTCTAACTGTTTAATACGAATGTACAAGCTGTATGTACACAATATTTCGCAGACATTTTCATCATAAGAGCGCTCGGTATAGTTTTTAATCCATTTATTGACCCTATCTAATTTCACCATATTTAAAATAATTAGAAATATACATGATAACATAAAAATAATTTTTCTCAAAAATGTCCGGAAATGTTGACATTCCTATCTACATATTGAGACGCGAAGTACATAGTTTATTGAAAGTTCTCAAATTTAAAAAAAAAAAACATTACGTGCTCGCTACACAAGCCCGCAATCTTGCATACAAATTCCATTATTATCTAGGTTGTAACTTTTTAAAAAGTGAAAAGGGCCATAATAAAATGAGGGCACAAGTCTTAAACATCCAAATTTTACTCGAAACATATCTTTTTTATTTGTGCCTGGAATAGCTTATGTTTTTTTTAAAACAAGAATTGCGTTTCTCCTTGTCATAAACAAAAAGGCGGTAAGGAGTGATGGTTTTTTCACATGAAGTTTCTGTTTGTATGCAATTCAAAAAATGAGTTCAAGCGATGAAGATTTGACTCCAACACAATTTTTTTCTTGCGATTTTTGAGAAAAACACTATATTTGCCTCGGCAGGAACAGCAATTGCGGGCTTCGTATTTTTAAACGGACTCGCAAGCTCGTCCGTTTAATCCAATACTCGGCCCGCAATTGCCTACTTCCATGCCTAGGCAATAATGTACTATTACTAATTTCAACTGCCACGAAACTGTTTCAGGAATGCCACTTTGACCAAACTATGACAGATATGCAACTAAAAAAAGGTCAAAATGTTAAATGACGATAATATCCGCTTTAGATAATTATAATCTTAGGGCGCGTTCACATAGAACGTCCGTTTTTACAGGATCCGTTTTAACAGATCTTGATGGCGTATGCAGTTGTATGAGCGAGTTCACACCCAAAACAGTATTCTGGATACAGTAAAAAAGAAGATTACAAGGGAAAAGATCCGTTAAAACGGATCCTGTAAAACGGACGTTCTATGTGAACGCGCCCTTAGGTATTACGACTCTATTGAATCTTGTTCTATTTCCATATCTGTTTTTGCGATGACCTGTCCGAGCTATACCGTATCTTATCTTACTTTTCCTCTTTGATCGTTGGGTCATACTGCCGTAATAACAAAAAGGCGACTACCTGCAATGTAGTCAAAGTATTCTACACTCTATTGGTAACCACATTAAAATCAAAATGCCTACTATCACCATAGTAAAGTTCTACCGCAGCATAGATGCTGGCAATGAAATATGACCTATGGTTAGGTTACTTAGCACTAGTTATGCTATCATTATTAATAAGTAAATATGATTGGATAACAGTTGGAAAAATACATTAAAATGTTTACAAACATATTAATATTAATATATTCGATGCGTAATAATGTATATAACTAATAATGTAACTCGTTTCAGTGGTGTTTTTTATCAAAAAGTTTACTGCTGTTCCTACATGTTTTTTTTTAAATAACTTCGCTTTTCTTTTTTAATTTTTGTAATTCTTTTTTGTTTATCTAGACTGTATAAATAAATTGCATAAGTATTATCTGGTCTACCTGCTAAATTGTGTTAAACTAGACTGAGTGCGGAAAGGGGCAGACTGAAAACCAGCGCTGCGAAGACTCGAGCACTCGCTCGCGCTCGCAGCACATGCTGAGTCTGTGCCTTTTTCACACCTTTTTTTTTATAAAATTTTGTTTGTATTTTTACTGGTTTTGGGTGACAATAAATACTTCTTATTTCTTATTTTCTTATTTATATTAATTTTTATTTTATTTTTCATTGTTCATAATTTAATATTGTATCTTAGCGTAGGAGAATAGTATAGTATGTTTGAGACATTCTCATCATGTTTTTGTACGCCACATGGCAAAACATAGTGTTCCACCATAATATTTTTTTCCACCACTATTTTACAAATAAACACTTTACTTTGACTTTGTATATGTGAAAGTAATTCTGTATGTTTGTATGTCTGTCTGTTTGTTACGCTCTAACTTGTAAACCGCTGAACCGATTTTGATGACATTTGGTATGGAGATAGCTTGAGTCCCGAGGAAGGAGATATAAGTCATTTCCTTATGGAATAGAGATAAACAACTTCTACATGGACGGAGTCGCGTGCAACAGCCAGTATATTGATAAATAGATAAATATTGACGGTTAATTGGTAAATCGCTTGATAATCTAAATCAAGTCCAATTTTCACGATTTGTGGATACTATGTTGTAGTTATTGTAAAAAACTTTGTACGTTTCCATTTGTATTTTTGTCTGTTCCTTTTCAAGAAACACAAGAAAACGTACCTACGTAGACCCCGAGTTTTTGATAATATGGACAACATATTATTAATCGTAAAAATCTGACTAGGTACCTAAATCCTATTAAGAGCTGCACTGTATTATTGATGAAAGTGTTCACTCATATGCATAGTCTAATAATGACAGCACGAGTATGTCTACAAAATCGTATGCGAGACCGAACGCCTCGAAAAGGTCTCGTACGTACGCCAACAGACTTTAAATTAATGAACAATCGATTGATTATGTTGTTGACAATGTTGACCGAGTAACGAGTCGGCTTGATGTTTTCTTTGTGTAAAGGTATATTTATTTATTTACCTTAATAAGTATGTGCAGCGTTGTCAGTGTGTGGTCAAGTGACATTGTTAATTTATGTGAGATTGTCTCCCGGGACTCTAGACAAGATACAAACGCTTACGTAAACTATTTTCGAAATCTGTAACAATGAATGGGATTGAGATACCTAAGCGCTCGCAGCGACCGTCCGGCAGCTTACAAGAATCCTATAAGTTCAATTTGATAACGATAACGTTTGCGAAATGCAATTTCTTTAAAATGGTAGGTAAATAGGTCAGTCCAACTGAAGTCTGCTTTTGGTTAAAATATTGTTGGACGCCGACTTCAGTTGGACTGACCTATTTACCTACAATTTTAAAGAAGTTTTTTTTTGTTTTTTTAAGGCGGGTTTTTTTTTAAATTATTTTATACTTTTTAGTGATCATAATTATGCTGTTATTCTCCCACTTCTCAATTAATAAGAAACAATAGAACATTTCAATCTCGCCGCAAACAACGCCGTGGGAAAGTCATAGTCATATATTTAAACCTAAATATTAGGGATGCAACGATACCGATGCCGATAATCGTAAACCGCAAGTTATCGTTATTTTTGACGATCATCCGTATCATAAAAAGTATTACGATTTACAACGATTCTTAAAACTAGTTTCATGTAAAAAAAAAAAACGTGAAATCGTGCAAGACAGCATCGATGTTTGCCCTGGCAACACTAATGACAGCCATCTTTCATATTTTTGACGTTTGACACTGACACTGACAATTAATTTGTGACATTTGTTTTTCGCGCGAGGAAGGTTGTGTTGATGATGATGATGATGACTTGTAGATGCCATTAAAATAAATAAATAATAATAATAAGGTTGTGTTGTAGTAGGTATTTATCGTTATTGTACGTCTTAGTGTTGTTTTTAATGGAAAACCATGCCAGAAAGGCATGAACACAGTAAAATTTAAATAAATGTTGATTTTACTCAATTGTCTTGTTTTATTACATGTAAATTAAAAAATCGTAATGCCTTCGTTATGGCATTCGTTTTCGTATTCGCTATTACGATGCATTCGTCATTCGTATCGGTATCGTAATAGACATATCGTTGCATCCCTACTAAATATGCTTCGTCATAGTCGCTCAACTATCTTAATCGAATTATCTTGTCGCCACCCTCGAAATAAATACCGTTTAGGAGTTCCGGTGGCCATCTGTGGTCTTCATCATCAGTTCCACTTCACCAAATAGTGCTTTCCAAGACCAAATACACGAGTTACAATGAAAAATACCAAAATCGCTATAGGTGTGCCCATACATTTTGAAGAGTTCCGTCGTGTCCTAATGGATTCCACCATCAGATCTTCATTTTGATAAGAATAGGACCAATCGGGAAGCACCAGCTTTTAAATCAAAAAAGAATTCATTAAAATCGGTTCACCCAGTCGAATGTTCAGAGGTAACAAACATTTAAAAAAAACAGACGAATTGAGAACCTCCTCCTTTTTTTGAAGTCGGTTAAAAATAAAATAAATTCATAAATATTGGAGGTTCAAACAAATTGAATTGAATTTGTTTTGTTAAGGGTACTTACTAGAAAATGATATTATATTATAAGTGAAAAACTAAAGTAAATGACCTCTCGCAAAAAGTTGTGTACAAAACGAATATGGAATTTACATCAAATTTCACATATAGAATGTCGAACGGTCTATACAGAGATGCAAGAGGTCATTTACTTAAGTTTTTCACCTCATTACTTTCATAAATAGACAAATAAAAATTTAAAAGATCAAAAATATCAATACCGTCCAAGGCTCACGAACAAATTAATAAGAGTGGTTGGGATCGACCCCGGGACCACAAGCTTCGCAGCTTCACACCCAAATAGATTAGGTAACCGTGTACGAATCAAATCACAAAATAAATCACTTACCAAATCATCAGCCACAATGAGTACAATATGCGGTCGCTGTGCCCCTCCACACACACACGCACACAGAGAGAACAACACCACAAGAAACATGACCGACGCGTGCGACCGTCAGTAGAGTTGTGCCCGCTCGGTCTTTAAAGGGAGCGCTCCGATCTCGGTCAATCGGTTAAAGGAACTAGTTCGGTCTTTTAGTTCCTTTAGGTCCTCTAGCTCCAGAGCAAATTTTGAGATCTGAGAATGAGTATAAAAAATATAGGTACTATTTGTCTCGATCACATCGAGCGCCGTGCCGTGCGCTGTTTACTCGTTCGCTCTGTTTTGCTCATACGCTCAACAAATTGCTACTTACTGACCTAAAGGACCGAAGACCGATATCGTTTAAGGAACTAGTTCCTTTCGGTCCGTGACGGGAATTCATTCCTTTTAGTTCTTAGTTCCTGACCGACAAAAACCTAACCGTCAGTGATCTACTGGACAGGCTATCAACTTGCCGCATGCCGCCAACCTCTCATTCACTCGCCACACTGATAAGCAATATTGTCAATGCCGTCTTTACCATAAGGGCACACGGGGCCCGTGCCCAGGGCCCCCATCTACAGGGGGCCCCGAAGGACCGACAATTTATTACCCATAATAAATAGAAGATCATAGTAGAAAAATGTTACTAATAATTCGCTTTCTTTACTTTCCAAAAGGGGCCCCAAATTCTTGTGTGTCCTAGGCCCCAGCATAGTTTAAGACGGCCCTGAATATTGTACAGATAGGTACTAGGTCTACCAAAATCTCATAAAAAAATTAAAAGTAAAAATAAATCGATTTTCATATGGCAATGTTACCTTACGCCTGACAATTCAAATTTCACCGCTTGTCAGAGTTTGTTATTGTTTGTTGTTTTTACCCGACTGCGGCGGAGGGTTATGTTTTTCACCGTCATGTATGTCCAGTTCTATGTTCCCCGCTACAGCAAAAACGGCTTGGACGATTTTGCCAAATGAGGTATCATTGGATTCGTCTTCGCAGCGAGAGTGTCATAGGATACCTGAACTGTTAAAATTGAAATAACAACAATGGCCAAATGACAATTATTAACATATGTAGGTATATTGCCGACAGTATAAAAAATGCAGTCGGGTTTTTAAAGCTTGCTTTTCATAGAGTTATTACTCAAATACCTATAGCGTTAGTTATCAGGAAAATGCCCTGAAAGCCCGTCGATCTCAGGCGAAATATATCGTTATATAGGTACCTATTATTATTTTATTATATTTCTGACAGCCTCAATGTAACTGCTTATAATATGACATATCATGAAATTTATACTGTTTTATATTGAGTACCTAGTGAAACCTGAATCTAAATCTGAAAGAAGTACTGCACTAATTTGCACGGTCTCAAACACTTCCTACCAACCCAAAAATGCTTAACAGCTCTCCTTCTATAAGTGTTTTACGAACTATCACATGGATCCCAGACTGATTCACCTATTTAAGACAACATTCAATTATTATCGAAGTTTGTCCCTTCCGGCCGGCGCGGCGATTCAAACTGCAAATAGTTTAGATAGGTAACTTCCGGTTAAAACTTGACCGAGTACAAAATGTGTCAAATTTTAATTAAAAGTGACATTTTATTATGTAATCCTAACAATAAGGACATAAAGCATAGAAACCGGACTATAAGACGTGCTTTGCGTCAGCTATCTTTCTCTACTTTTTAGATTACGTATTAGGTACATGAGAAAAAACGAAACAAAAAGTAGGCTTTTTTTCTTCTTTAACTGTCATTGTCACAAGGTTTTACACAGGGACTTCTTTGTCCTTCCTATAGGAAGGATTTGTCTTTCCTTGTCTAGATGTCCAAATACTATAGGTACTTATAGGTCCAAATCACACCTTACTTGTGACGATGTACCAAATAACGAAAGAACAGCTATAAATTCATCTCTTTCCAACTCACTATGAAAACCATAAGTAAAAAGAAGTGAACCATAATCTATTTTCTGCTTATTTAGTACGGTTTCTATGCCTTTAGTCCTTGTTCTTTGATGTAATTTGAGGTTTGCATATTGCGATCACCGGGAACTAAACCTTCGGGGAGGAAAAATGGCTGAATAGTAATAACAGCATTGTTTGAGGCTGTCAACATTAAACAGAAACTTCATATTGGTCGTGCAATGTGTCAGGATTGACTTCTCATCGGCCGGAAGGCCGGACACTATAGTTCATCGCTTCGCTGACTATGCGTCTGTCTGCGCTGACCCTTAACGCGCCACTTACCTCGCTGTCAGCTGACAGCCGTAAGGCCTCGCATCTTTGGCGCAGACGGCGCATTGCTGCCCGTTCCCATACTAAAAACGCATCCGCCACGTTTTGAGAAAGATTTTAAGTGACCGTACCATGACCGTACAACCTATATACTGAGAAACAGAACCCCCTTAAGATGGTTTTTCTATCGGTCTGTCCCAGAACGTTTTTCTTTGGAATGGCTTAAACTAATGTGCTGAAATTTGGCATGGGTGCAGTATTTAGTGATCCGCACAGGGTCAATCGAAAAAAAACTTTAACCAACCATCAGAGGTATCATTTGAAAACTCTTAAGATGTGATAAAAAATTGATAAAGTCGATAGTTTTCCGCGATCTGGATTCTGGATCTCAATAACCACGACGCCTTTGTATCTGTTCTTTGGATATATTAAACTTGATCATATTAACTTGAGACTGTTAAACGTGAAAACACGATTAGAAACAAAATCCACAATGGTTTAATTTTTCAAACACGACACCTTTTTCGCATGTCTTTGGTTAAATCTTCGAAACTCTTCGATGTTTAACGATGATTTTTGATTCAATAGTTGAGTATTTATAACTTCTTAATCCTCGTAAACCATTTTTTAATATTTTTAAGTAGTTTTAAAGTAAACAGCAATTATTTTCATTTGACGCACCGCTGCCATAAAGGCGCGAACTATCTCCAACTCTCGTTTTTCACGCGGAAGAACATAATTTCCTTCTTATTCTTATGTAGGCGTGGCAGCATATGTGTGGCCCCTTAACCATTCTTATAAGCCTTTATATAACTCGCACTGTTCGTATGTATGTTTGTAAGTTCTCCGTCAAAATTTTCAAGACAATTTTGATCCAGTTCCCGATAATGGAATAACCTGAAATTTGGACCACGTATTTAAACGTATGTATGGTATATATATACCATAATATTGCATTGTCATCGGGTCTGATGATGGGGTTGGAAGGTGGCGATAGGATCTCCGCTATATTTAAAGGCCGAGCCACACCGGATGCGTGTCGTGCACGTGCGCGTGCGCATCCGGTGTGGCTGGGCCTTGACGTAGACCTAGTCTAGGGACTCATTAGTTTTGGTCTTGATAAGCAGACAACGACTTTGCAAACAAAAGTCGACAGCAAAAGCTGTCCCAAAAATTAATTTTTTGACAGAAACTTATTTTAAGTAAGTACCGATGAAAACGCAAAAAACCGGGCAAGAGCATGTCGGACCATGCTCAATGTAGGGTTCCGGAGCCGTTACTACAAACAAATTAGACCGTTGGAAAACTGTTATCCCCATACATCGACATAGGTCGCGGTCAGTTTACCAACACCGCAAATAAGTTTTCGGTAGGTATAAACATTTAAACGTTTGTAACTCAAGAACCAATGAAGTCATAGTAGTCATAGTTTTCCTTTTAAACTCATTATATGTGCTTTCAATTTAGAATTTTTTCAGATTTTTAGTATTGGTAGTTTTGGCTGTAGTGGGGGGGGGGGGGGACGACACTGGACTCTAAGAAAAATTTGCGCTTTAAAGCTTAATATTTCATAAACGGATACCTTAATCAAAAAAATGTTTTCGCAAATCCGCAATATTTTTAAAAGACCTATCCAACGACATCCCACACTATGGGGTAGACGTGAAAAAAAAATACATCCCCACGTTACGTGTAGGGGAGGTACACAAAAAAAGGTTTTTCAAGATTTTATTGTTGTTGGCGTGACTAATATGTATTTTCATGCCAAATTACAGCTTTCTAGTACTAAGAGTCTCTGAGCTAGGTTGCGGACGGACGGACGGACGGACATGGCGAAACTATAAGTGTTCCTAGTTTGACTACGGTACCCTAAAAAAAAAGGAAGAGGAAGACATAGGCTTACTTACTCCAGCTAAATAAGACAGAAGGCCAATGTCGTGTCGTATCAAGAGGTGAAAAAGCTGGCAGAGAACAAAGAAAAGTGACAATTACTCCGCCGACAAGAGCTCCTAAGTTAAATGATGATGGAAACGCAACGCACCGCGCCGCCCACGCTCTTGTTGCGTTTGCGCCTTGCGGCCGGGGCCGTGGGACTTGTACTATTACTAATTCTGTGCCGTGGGTGCCCGGGCTCGGCGGGAGTAACCAACGGTAACCGGCCGCGGCTCCCCGTTGTAGGTAGGTAGGTAGTTGATTGCGGTCATCAAAGTGATAAACAAGCGGTGTATAGGTTACGCGGTGCGTGTCACCAGAGCTGCATCGTTTGGAGGAAGTCGGTATGAGACTGAGGACTTCTCCAGTGCGACTGTTCAGAGAACTAAATGGATTTAAAATATTTTGACAGGAGAAAAATGTTCCAAGATAGATGAAGTAAGGAAATGAAACAAGACGGTTATAATGCAGTTTTTATAGTAAATACAAAATCTACGGGTATTACTGAAAATCCTTATAGTGTTCCACAGAATGGGAATTCGGAAATTATAAGAGTTAAGGGGCTTCTAAACAGGCCATATTTTCACTGCAATATGTGGCCGGCAACTATTGGTGTCCCTCTCTTACCTCTGTGTTAGAGAAAGACACCAATAGTTGCCGGCCACATATTACAGTGAAAATATGGCCCGTTTAGAAGCCCCTTTAAGGTAATATGATCTAAGGAAACCGTAATTTAAAAAAAAAGACCATGCCGTTTTTCTAGGCGTTGGTTCCTAATAACTGATTTGATTACCCTAAGTCTTTACAGGTTCCGAAATCCCCAGACTGACCAAAATACTCACCCTGTATTAAATATGAATTGGCCGCTTCACTAAGATCTTTTTGTTAATATCAAACAAAACGTAATCGTAAAACTGCCCTCGTTCTTCAAACGGCACGTGGGTTTAAAGGTTAAGTTTAGGTCCGGTAAGTCATACACAAAAAAAAAGGTCGCAAAGTAGATAACAGACAGCCAAATCATATTTCCTGAACTATACTTATGTTGAGACCATACGGGTTGCTTTATCCGTGTTGTCGATTGTCGATGAATACGAATGTAAGCTTAGCTAAAAGTATATGACATTACATTACATTATTATCTAGCTAGACCATACCTTGATTGATCCCGCATAGGTAAGAAAGGGAAGGTAAGGAGAGACAAGGAAAGGACAAAACAGCAATATAAAAACTAACCTTGTACTTTGACTACTTATATTGTAAAATACTCTAGCATGAACTTAAATTATAGGTACACAGTCAAAATTAATTCAAGGTTAAATTGGTAATTATAATTAATTAATTAAATTTAAGAAAACAAAATAATACTAAACACAACGAAAACACTAAAAAAAATTAAATCATTTATTACAGGTTCTTAATTTTTTCTGTTCAACATTTTCTCAGACGTTGTACACACGGTAAAAAAAGTCTACCACCCATATTACCTACATAAATATAATCTTTCCTATATTAAGTATATTGTAAAATACTCTAGTATTAACTTAAATTACAGGTACAGACAAGTCAAAATAATATTTCTGAAACTTTAAATTATAGCAATTTTTTTCCCTAAAGACTAATCTTAAATTGGCATCAAAGCTAGAGTATTGTCGGGTCATCCACAACAAAAAAAAATTACGACATAGCTCTAGCCTTCTTAGTTCTAGCTCCGGACCTAAGCTTCGGCTTCCAATCATCGTCATCTTCATTTTTCCTCTTTATAGTTTTCTTCTTGCCAATCTTCTCTACATTCTTCACAGGGTTATGCGAGCCACTCAAAGGCAATTCTTCTGTGATGTCATCTGTGGTTAGAGCTTCTCTGTACTGCTGCAGAGTTCTATCATCGATATTAGTTCGTTCAGTCAGAGGGTTCTCTATAATCTGGCCGAGGTTGGAAGTGTTGTGGAGTGTGATCTTCTCTAGGGGGCTCAAGACATCTCCTAGAGGGTCCAAGTTTTCTTGGGCCGCGGCTGTTTCCGCCATAAGTCTGTCCACCATGGAGTCTTCTTCGATTTCTTCTGGGCGGAAGAAACGTTTGCAGGCTAGTTTTAGGCGAATTGGGTTGATTTTTCTTTGTGTGGCCAGGCTGGAACAAAAGTAACTCCGGCTTTTAGTATGGAACATTATCTATAAGGTTCCTTCATAATTTGTAAGAGTATATCGGGTTTGGCAAAAAAGATAAAAGATTTTTATGGGAGCGCCAAAGTTCAACTAAAATTGCGACTCCTGTAATTTTTATACCGCTAGAACCGTAAACTTTTCAGAAGTTCTGAAATATTGTATGTGTAGATGTGTAGTCTAAATGTGTAGATAAGACTAGGTTAGGTTAGGTTTGATTTATAAAAATCCTGTAAAAGTAACAGTTGCTGAAAAAAATACGTTAGGAGTTGCGATGATTAGGACTTAGTAAAGGGGTGTTTTCCAAAAAAAGCGCACGTAGTAGTTAAGGACTAAAATTAACGACGGTAACTTTTTCCATTAAGTCACGATAATTAACTATATTGCTCATAAAAAAATAGTACCATCTCAGACAAAACTCCTGTAGCAAATGCAACCATTTTACTAATGAGTGAGGGTTGCAACTGCTTCGGTTATTTAATGTGAGATACCGCCTACTGGCTAGTAAGTTACTGTTGTTAATGTTAGTGCTTAACTACGTGCGCTTTTTTTGGAAAACGCCAAAAGACGCCACACGGGTTCTTTTACACATCAATAATGTACAGAGGTCGGAATAGGTAGTGCTTATTAACCTAAACTTGATGCATCTTCATTCAGTAATGTATTCCCACCTCACTCACGCATGAATGAACATGCGTCAAGTTTAGGTTAATAAGCACTACCTATTCCGACCTCTGATAATGTACCATCTCTTCTCACGAGAAGAACACTGCTAAGGAGAACTTAACAGTCAAACATTCTTTAGAGAACACTTACTTAAAAAAAAAAACAGACTGTTATATCTTTGTCGATTATTACATGACCCATTTGACATCTTTAAACCTGTATCGACTGTTAAGCTGCAAAAATCCGGCATGTTTGACTTGTAAATACAGGTCCTAATGAATATTAAGATCCGTTCCCGTATTCAGCAAACGTTAACGAATGCCGAAATCAAAGGATACCTATGTATAAAATTGACGTAAGCTGCCGTGCGGTTCTGTCAATTCATATATTTTTACAGATTTCTAGTCACAAGCGTTTGTAAAATACAACATGGGTACAACTTCAAACTTAAAACTTGGTCCTTCGAGCCGGATTCAAATTTAAAAGTGCAATAATAACAAGACACTTATTTATTGCTATTACACGTGCTCCCGCAACTTACAATATATTTGTCACTAGTGATTCATAGAAACACGATGATTGCCAATCGCTATTGAATACTTGTACTGTTACTAGAAATACGTTATACCGTCAAACGGGGTGAGTAGGGATTAAGGGGTGAGTAGGGACGCGACCTAAAATGAAGCATATGTTACCAATTATTAGGCTGAAATTATTTCCAATAGACGTAACGTTTTTGTCCATTTAATAATTGTTCTTATTTGTAACAAGTTATGACTTATTTTAGGTTGTGCCCCTACTCACCCCGTTTTACGGTACCTACCGTCGTACCTAGTAAGAGACATTTTAGAGACGATGAACTCTTCTCTTATTAACTGTGGGGTTATTATGACAGCCATGCAGTTCAGTTTTCGCCGAAAGAAAAGGACAATGCTATGATTGCTATAGCTCTGTCCTTTACGCTCGCCGTAAAATGAACTGAATAGCCATGTCATAATAACCCCCTTGGTCTGTAATTAATCTTCATTACGAACCGATTCGACTTTATCGTCATTAAGTCTGATGTCTGATGTCTCTCGTGAATGGCTGACAGTTGAATAAGAATATATTTTAACATTATTTAATTAACTATAACTTTTTGACATTAATTTACTAACATATATTGATTTTTTAAGTACCTAAATATTGTAGTGCCCTTTAAGGGCGTCCATCATGTGGAACTGACTAATCTAGAATAACAACACCTTTCTTTTCAATGGATGTGCCTCTATGTGACAACAATAAATGATTGATTGATTGATTGATTGATGTCGGTAAATGCATAGCCTAGACTCACTCAACGTCGTCCGTGGGAGGCACGATGCAGTGCGACTGCAGCAGCTTGATCATGCGCGTGGCGCTGACGGAGCTGATGCCGAACTTGTCGACGAGCACGAGCCCGTCGATGGCCGCCGCGTGCAGGCACAGCTCCAGGGTGCGCCGGAAGATGCAGAGGCACTGAGGGTCGAGCAATGTAGAAATCTGTGTCCTGACCCTAATATACTCCATTTACTTTAACGATAGGCTTCTGTCACTCGCACAGTGACATACAAATGAAAAGTACAAAATAAAGAGGCAGGTAGCCAAGAGAGCGGCAACAAACGATAGTCTTCTTAGGACTCGTTCACAGTGGTATTTGAAGATTAAAGATTAAGTAGACATCGGTCCGTTGCACTAGCCAAAACACGGTAAACGATAAACAATAAGTCGCAAGAAGGGAAAACAATCGCGTACGCACCGTACAGATTTAAGAGCCGACTGATGGCCTGCTCCATTGTGAGTGCAGGGGCCCGTTCCAGAAAGGCACTCTGCAACTGTGCACTCTGCACTTTGCAAATCCACCATAATGCAAAGTGAAGAGTAAACGTGTTCCAGAAAACACTCTGCGTAATTTGCAAACTCTGCAAAGATTCTGTTCCTAAAATATACTTTGCAAATCCACAAATCAACACTCTGCATTTGACTCTGCCTCTTCAACTTTGCAATTGTCTGGTGGAACAGAAATACTTTGCAAATCCACAAATCCACACTCTGCATTTGACTCTGCCTCTTCAACTCTGCAATAGCTTTGTGGAACAGAAATACGTTTGAAGAGTGGTATTTGTGGAGTGCAGAGGTGCAAAGTGGCTTTCTGGAAAGGGCCCCAGGTTTAGCGGATTCTCATTAGCCAATCACGTGCAACTGCACTTTACCAGTACGCGGTCGTTAAAGTAAATGGATTTTTTTATAGATGATATCCGATCTCGTCCTCTACATGGGTCTATAATGAAATCCCTAATCGTCGTGTGTTCTAATCTAATCATCCTTAGTCCTAATTTTCGTTTACCCTAAAGTCTAAAGTCATCTCCGCTGGTTAGTTTTGGAAAATTTCAAATGTGGTGTGGCTCAGCTGAAAAATCTGTTTAGGACATACGAAAATTCGGACTCGCGATGCGTTAGGACAAATCTTATTATGGGTTGCGATTCATAAAACAAGCTATCCCCATAACTATTGTATGCGGTAAAACAATACTGTCTTTGATACGTACGAGTATTGTCAACGTTATGATAATTTTTATTTACTTTTTTTTACTGCGTACAATAAGTAGCTAGGTCCTCGGCAACAAATTGACAACTATGTAGGGACCTACATTTACTTTGTTTTTTTAAGTCGTCCATTGCTGCTACATGTCTCCCAGAAGAATCCGCCACAAATATGATTATTATTTTTTGTGGGCGGGGACATTGCTCGTAGAACTGATGGCCGTTGGAGCGAGAAGGTTCTAGAGTGGCGATCGCGAACCGGAAGACGAAGTGCCGGCAGGCCTTCCACAAGGTGGACCGACGATCTGATAAAGGTCGCGGGAAACCGCTGGATGACAGCAGCAGAGGACCGGTCGTTGTGGAAAACTTTGCGGAAGGCCTGTATCCAGCAATTGACGTCTTGCGGCTGATAATGATTATGATGATGATTATTTTTCAAACTATTTAAGTAGGTACTTGAGATTTACAACCAGGGGTACGTTTTATAAAGCTACAAGTAACCATTTTACAGGTCTAAACTGGCAACACTGCTCAAATGGCTGGTCGTCATTCAATGACGGTCATTGGTCGAGGTTGTGTCAAATGGAAACTTGTAACCTGTAAATTGTCATTTGTAGCTTTATAAAACAGGCCCCAGCTCTTACGATTACCTATCTCTTACCACACGGAACAGCTCCTGAACCAGTTGTTTCTTGACATGTTGGGTCTATTCCGAGTACCTTAAAAGCATACCTCTCGTCGCTTATTGTCCAGCTCCACCAGCTTGGCGTCGCTGGGCGTCCTGGCGGGCTCGGCGTCGGAGCAGGCGGCGCAGCAGTGCGCGCGCGGGGCCGACGTCAAGTAGCCGAAGCACACGGCGTGCTGCTGCGTGTGGCAATATCTACGGGGATTTGTTTAATAGAACATTACTACAGAGGCCGGGAAGTAGGGGGTTGCCGGCCGAGTCCATATAGGATAGTTACGAGGCTGGCAACCCCACTTCACGCCGAGGTTTGTATAGTGCTTTTCTCAAACATATAAATAATTCATTAAAAAAATAAAACAAAAATTATAAGGTCAAATATGTACTAGGAGTGCATAAACATTAAAAGTAACCTACAGTGCTCAGTCATCCGCGCTGTGTCGGGTGCGCCCCGCGGCGCGCCGCCCCGTGCTACATCGCCTGCGACCTAAGTTGCGCTACGCACCCCTAATAACTTCTGCCCTCCTGGTACCTGGTGCCTTTATGAAAACGCTTTGGTTGGATGCACGGCTTAGTATATTACAAAAAACAGCTATTTAGCCTGTTCATAAACACAGCCGCCATGTTTACATGAAAATTAAAAAAAAAAACTACTTCCAGGCCTAGGCCTTCAATATTGTATGAAATTCCTTTACAGTTCTCTCGAGGTGTTCCGCCCGCAACGTGATACTTCGAGGCCTAAAATAACTAACATAACGCCAACATTCCATTGCATGTTTGAGAAAAACTACATACTTTAAAGGTTGCAGAAGTTTTATCTTGGGACCGCAAGGGGAACCGGTGGAACCCGCTAATTAAAAAGTAGTGATTAAAAGAGAAACACTTATGATTCTCTATTTGATCCAATTTACTGGATTTCGGTACGATTCAGACTTTTCGTAATACGGCTTTAGAATTAACTAACGCTATAAGCTATAAAAATATCAGTAACACCTTATAGTCTTATTACAGTACATTTTTCAGGGTTTTGTGATCATCTCATGCTTAAAATTTATCCAACACATCGTCATCATCACACTAAGTGCTGAACACAGAAATTTCTTGACATTGTATAATATTAAAAACCGAGCAAGAGCATGTTGGAGCATGCTCAGTGTAGTAGTACTATGTAGTGGCCAACGATAAACAAACTTAAATAAAGAAATACATATTAAAACACAAAAAACATCCAAGAATCAGAAACAAATGAAAAATGTTACATAGCATTTAGATACATACAATAGGAAATATGCATGTTTTTTTTACAGCTTCAATAAAAGCTGATTCATGTAACAAACAGGTGAGAAAAAACTTTTTATTAATAGCTATAAAAATAACCAAGATATAAGCTAACAATAGTACATTGTAGCCCAGGTACAGAAAGTAAGCAATAGATGGACGAGTTAGTTCGCGGGCCGAGCCGCAGGTGAGGACCGCGAAGATACGAGTCCATCTATTGCACTTTCTACCGAGGCAATACTATGTGCTTTTCACGCCTAATGTAAGGAAATAAAACAGGTTAGGACATAATACACAGTTTAATTAAAAGTTAAATTCCGAATTACCGACTTTGCCGTATCCTGAATTTCAGGCGGTGTAAGATCCATATCTGTACTTGTATCACTCATTTTTGTTGAATATCGTACAAATTTCCAATCAAAAGTTCAAAAGTTTAGCGTTTGTTTCCAATTAAAAGAACAGAAGTAATTTTCATTCCCGCCTTTTTAACTTTTTTAATTTTTACCTTATTTAAAGATGCAAAGGCGTTTTTCACGTACGCCTTAAAAACTTACATAAAAACACGTTTACAATCGCAAAAATACACTTTCACTGAGCGGTTTTGACGTTTTAATTTTTTAATTAAACGTTCTAATGTCATATTTGTCAAACATTTTTTTATTTATTTCCGAACGAGTTACGACGAGTAAAGTTCCGAGCAGTGGCGTGAAAAGATTTGTTCTTATCTCTTTCTAGCAAAACAGAATTTTACGTGGAGTTTATATGGCCGTACTGCACGATGACGTCACCGGTGCACTTCGGATCTCTCTGTCTAATTAGCAGTTTAAGCTTGAATCATCCGTATTACGTGACCGATTTTAATTTTAATTTCACTTTTGGTGAGGGTAAAGTCACCAGTGGTCGGCCAGAGACCAGTAGTCGACCTTATATGAGTGCGAAGAGTGGGAAATATATCTTTCGTACTCTTCGCACTCATACAAAGTATAGGCAGAGGCCGACTACAGGTCTCTGGCCGACCACTGGTGACTTTACCCGATCTCTTTTACGTTATTTTCATATTTTGTTGAGAAATGCTATTTAAAAAATCCATGCATGCTTATTTCCCTATTGTGAAAAAGTTGGGATGTCCTAGTGACTAAAAGAATACCCGTGCTGTGACAGAAAATCCCGCTCTTCCATAACATGATATGGTTATAAATTTAATATAGGTACCTTATAATCAGGGGTCGGAATAGGTAGTGCTTATTAACCTAAACTTGACTCATGTTCATTCATGCGTGAGTGAGATGGGAATACGTTATTGAATGAAGATGCATCAAGTTTAGGTTAATAAGCACTACCTATTCCGACCTCTGCTTATAGTCATAAGCAAATACTTTTGCTATCATCACGCAAATATTTGCCTTTACCGGAAATCGATCCTTCGTAGGCAGGCTCACTACCAACAAGACCCATTGCGTCATCGACGTCATCGTACAACTAGCTACTTACTTTGAAAACGATCAATTCTAAGGTTTATATCCACACCAATTTGAATTTAGTAATTTGATGGAATTTTGTTTCATCATACAATTCCCCATGGAAGATAAAATTTTCAATGTAATTCCCGCGCACGTTTAAGGACTTACTGGCAAGTGAGGAGCGTCTGGTCGACAGCGTCGAGCTTGTTGCAGGCGCAGCGGAGCGCCATGTCCAGGGACACGTCCGAAGATCGCCGACTGGAGGACGGCGGGTCTAGCAAACCACGAACAATGTGTCAGGAGATACACCTGCTTTGCTTTGAGCCACACATTATACAGTTAGAGTTAAGTGTATAAACATTCATGGCCAGATTATCTAGTCTGAAGTAAATCTTTATGGCAAAGAAAATTACTTTTTTAATGATATGGCTTAGGCAAACGACACACAGGCCACCTGGGACCTGTTTTATAAAGCTACAAATTACAATTTACAGGTTACAAGTTTCCATTTGACAAAACCTCGATCAATGACGACCAGCCATTTGAGCAGTGCTGCCAGTTTAGACCTGTAAAATTGTAACTTGTAGCTTTATAAAACGTGCCCCAGCCATTTGAGCAGTGTTGCCAGTTTAGACCTGTAAAATTGTAACTTGTAGCTTTATAAAACGTGCCCCAGCCATTTGAGCAGTGTTGCCAGTTTAGACCTGTAAAATTGTAACTTGTAGCTTTATAAAACGTGCCCCAGCTATTTGAGCAGTATTGCCAGTTTAGACCTGTAAAATTGTAACTTGTAGCTTTATAAAACGTGCCACTGATGGTAAATGGGATATTTGAATTCTCAAGACTACAATCTACTTATTTTCTGCATTACCCAAGAATACTCGTATTGCAATAGGCAAATTCGATCAAATATTTCATAAATGGCAATGTCTACTTGTACACGAGGACAGGGATAAAATTATTATAGAATTATTACCTTGGAAATCTCTCTCGGGTTGTGTCATAACCGGCACGTTTAGCGAGGGCTGTAAATAATAAAACCAAAACATTATCTAAACTTGTTTGATTTTTGTAACTTCAGATAAAGTTAGTAATTGAAAATGAATCACTACGTTTGTAAGTTTCCGTTGTTTTTAACCGACTTCAAAAAAAGGAGGAGGTTCTCAATTCGTAGGGATATATTTTTTTTTTATTTTTTTTTATGTATGTTCCCCGATTACTCGAAGACCACTGGACCGATTTGAAAAATTTTTTCGTTGTTCGAATGGGTATACTTTTTAGTTGGTCCCATTGTCACCACGTCAGGATCTGATGATGGGATCATGGAGAAATCAAGAGAACTCCTCAAATATTATAGGCACACCTATAGCGATTTCGGTATTTTTCACTGTAACTCATGCATTTGCTGTTGAAAAGTACTATATGGTGAAGTGGAACTGATGATGAAGACCACAGATAGCCACCGGAACTCCTTAACGGTACCTATTTCAAGGGTGGCGATAAGATATTTCGATAAAGGAAGTTGAGCGACTATGACGAAGCACATTTAGGTTTAAATATGACTATGAAATTCCCGCGGCGTTGTCTGCGGCGAGCTTGAAATGTTCTATAGTTTCTTATTAATATTTAGAAGTGGAGCTACGTAACAGCATAAATAGGATCACTAAAAAGTATAAAATAAAATAAATGTTTGAAAAAACAAAAAACCGCCTTCAAAAAGCAAAAAATAACTTCTTTAAAATGATAGGTAAATAGGTCAGTCCAACTGAAGTCGGCGTCCAACAATATTTTAACCAAAAGCAGACTTCAGTTGGACTGACCTATTTACCTATCATTTTAAAGAAGTTATTTTTTGCTTTTTGAAGGCGGTTTTTTGTTTTTTTAAACATTTATTTTATTCATATGTTTGTTTCCAAGAAATATTTTCTTGAAAAGGAAAACTTACAGACCTATTCTTTCATCATGTCTACAACAATATAATAAAATCGTAAAAATCAGACTTGATTTAGGGGTTGATAAACATTATTGCATTTTTTATGGAAATATTCAGTTTCATTATCCTCTTAGTCGACGGCGCGGCCCCGACTAAACCGGCTCGGCCCGTCCTGTTCAGTGTGTTTGTGGTGGCTCGCGGCGCGTACGACCAAGGCACGCACACATGCAAGCCACGCGTTCGCCTTTGACGAACTACCTACTGTTGTAGTTTATATAGTCTCCAATGTCTACTATAGGGAATATGCATGGATCTTTTAAATAGCATTTCTCAACAAAATACGAAAATACCGTAAAAGAGATCACCAAAAGTGAAATTAAAATCAAAACCGGTCAAGTAATACGGATGATACAAGCATTTTAAAATGCTAATTACACAGAGAGATCCGAAGTGCACCGGTGACGTCATCGTGCAGTTCGGCCATATAAACTCCACGTAAAATTTTGTTTTGCTAGAAAGAGATAAGAACAAATCTTTGTTAGCTTATATCTTGGTTATTTTTATAGGTATTCAAAAAATGTTTTTTCTCACCTCTTTGTTACATGAATCAGCTTTTATTGAAGCTGTAAAAAAAAACATGCACATTCCCTAGCCCTACTTTGAAAATCGAAGTTCGAAGAAGAACCTTACCTCCATCCCTTTCTCTAGAGTGGCGAGTGACAGAGACTCGGCAAGTTTCGAATTTAGTAGTTCGTGGTATTACTGAGGTACTCACCACGGCCTCGTCGCTGGCCGGCAGCGGGTCGCGCGTGTACGAGCGCGCCACGAGCGAGTGGTACGGCGTGTCCACCCAGCCCAAGCGGACCGCGTCGGGCAGCGTGGGCGCCAGGTGGTCGCGGGACTCTGTCGAACTGAACCCTGGCGCCTGGTAGCCATCTGGAGCGTCTGAAGAGGCGGTGAAAGTAACGGCAAGTTTACACGATGATCATTTTGCGGCGCCTAATCTCGCCGCCAATAACGGGCATGGCAGCATGCCGCAGGGTCGTTTACATAGTGCTAGTGTTCGAATGCGATAGGGTTCTACGGTGATACACGCATTTTCCTCGACAGTACCTACTGGGTGTCCTTAAAACCAACGTCAAAACTGAAAGGGTTGATAGAGCAGCTAAAAAGCTATCGATTTAACCCCTATTTATGTTCAGCGATTGTTACTAGTTTCGGAGGTATTGATCATTTTTAAACCTATTTGCCCGTTTTTTTTTTCAGTTTTTTTTTAAGTAATCACATCGTTTTTTTCCATACTAGGTGTCCCAGTGTTTGCTTTTCACTTTGTATGGAAAAACAACATTATGTGATTACTTGAAAAAAAACTGGGAAAAAAAAAGGGCAAATAGGTTTAAAAACTTCACTGATTCGTAATGTTTCAAATTATGTATGATACCACTGAAAAATGTATGAAATAAAACATGAAATTAATGACTTTTCGTGACATGGACATAAGGGAACATTACAAAAATTCAGATTAAAATGATCAATATCTCCGAAACTAGTAACAATCGCTGAACATACATAGGGGTTAAATCGATAGCTTTTTAGCTGCTCTATCAGCCCTCTCAGTTTTAGCGTTGGTTTTAGGGACACCCTGTATACACAAACCCCCTTACTAATAAACGTTGAGTAACGGTGGTATAGCTATACAATGTTTTGTCCTTATCTGTCATTGTGACATTTGAATTTGACAGATAAGGACAAAACATTGTATAACTATACCACAGTTACTCAATGTTTATTAGTAAGGGGGAAAGGGTACACTATAGGATGATGGAACAACCAGTAATCAACAAGAACCAATGATGGACACTTAATTCTTATGTAACAGAAGATAAGAGTTACCCATTCATTTATTTTGAGACAATCAATTTATAACCTCCATTACTGGTGCCTTCACCCTACGTCATTCTGAATTAATCAAAATCCCGAATGCACAGACTTATTTTTTAATATCGCTTATAAATTAAACCGAAGCTTATTACTAAAATCGCTCCAGCAAAACATAGCTTACGGAAAAATTAAAAATGGGACAAATAAATATCTAAGGTGTTCCCATACACAACATATAACAACTAAAGATTTTATAAAATATTTCTTACCTTCATTATAATAAAGCCTCAAACTAATATCATAGTTAACAGGCAGTTCCAACTGGCTCTGCTGCAGAAGGTACATACTCAGCGACCTTATAAACATTGTGGTCCTCGCCTTCACGCTCTCAAAAGAACATTTCATAGAACGTTTGTCACTGTTGCGGTTTTTAGAGTTTATGTTTAGAGTCACTCCTTCAGGACTGTAGGAGTACTCGAATATGTGATATTCGATCAAGTTTTCGGGTTGGCATTCGTTTTCGTAGAAGCATAGGGCGAGTTGGTGGATCTGAAATAGTGTTCCAAATGTGTTTACGGAAACAGCGTGTACATTAAGTAACAAGTAGGTACAAATGATTTCTAATTAATTAAATACAGTTATTGGATTATTATAATATTTTATTAAATTATGTTGGAAATTCTGGGTTTAAATTTTTTAATAATCTACCTAAGGGCGCGTTCACATAGAACGTCCGTTTTACAGGATCCGTTTTAACGGATCTTTTCACTTGTAACTTGTAATCTTCTTTTTACTGGATCCAGAATACTGTTTCGGGTGTGAACTCGCTCATACAACTACATACGCCTTCAAGATCCGTTAAAACGGATCCCGTAAAAACGGACGTTCTATGTGAACGCGCTCTAAGGGCGATTGTGCACTACAAGGAATTATACTGTCCGGCAGTCCGATTTTTTACGGATACGCAATAAATACTAAGCTATAAGGACTAGTTTGTGCAAAATCGGACTGCCGAACGGTAAAATTCCTTGTAGTGCACAATCGCCCTAACAGTTACAAAATAACTGATTAGCATCGCCATCTAGCGTCACTCTCCGACAACAGTAAGTTTACTGTGACCGCCGCCGCCGCGAGCGGCGCTGTTCGACTACTAAAGGCAACGATGAACATACTTATATGGAGAAATACATATTTAAATACCTTAAATACGTAAAAAACATCAGTATCAGGAACAGATACTCGCACTCACCACACAAATATTTGTCAATGCCGGGAATCAAACCCAGGACCGCCAGTTTCGTAGGCACTGCCAACTAGGCTAAACGCGTTGTCGTCGTATGGATAGATAAAGATAAAAAGATAAGATAGCATAACATTATAAAGAGAAAAAACTTACGTAAAAGATAAACGTTAAAAAAAATACGGATATGTTAGTCTTCCAATTACTTACTGTTAAAACGAATTCCACGCAATTGAAGGCGCCGGCGAACGCTAGCGTTATTTATTTGGTTTATAACCCAACGCAAAGTAGAAATTCAAAGTGGGTAAAATCACAAATACATACATACATACATACTCACACCTTCATGCCCAGAGTGGGGTAGGCAGAGCTACAGAATTCCCAACAACTCTGTAACCACATTTTGCATAATTAATTAGGCTAAGATGGAAGTTTACCAATGTATTAGTGACAGGTTGCAAGACTTGCAAGCCCATCGCCTAACAATACTACAAGCCTTTATTCCCTTAGTCGCCTCTTACGACATCCACGGGAAGACATGGAGTGGCACTATTCTAACCCGGCAACCACACGGAAACGGCAACTTATCAAAATAAACATGTTTTATTTGACCCTAAAACTTACATATTTCTTATCAAACGCCTCAAACGCCTGCTGCAAAGCGGTGCTCACAAATTGCGCCAAGTCGTCGCTACATTTGCTATCATTCAGGATCTTCAACTTAATCCCAGCGAAGGTCTCACTGGAGTAGCTCTCTTCAGGAAAGGCGTTCTTCAAGTACGTAATGGTACTAACAGCTACTAGAGTCAATTGCTTTATAAACGTCACGGAACTCGTATAGTTCTCGGTGACTTGTTTGGGAAACAGCTTAACCCATTCTTTTTCTGTTATTGCCTGAAAATTTTACATAGAAACAGTCGCGATAAAACTATATCGGAGCAGACAGATTGGTGTAAAATATTAAGAACTCAAATTGTTACAGGCGTTGAAAGGGGTTAGTAATTTTTGAGCACCTCGCTTGTAGCGATATTGTTGATGTGGTAACTATTACATGGTGCATTTAGACGACAAAGAAAGAGTGCAATCTTGTACTATTCTTTTATTCTGTTGTGTAATGTAGGTACCTAGAGTGCTCGCGCGGCTGGCTATCACTAGTAAAACGAAGATTTCTGATCGCTAATATAAGAAACTGGTAGAACTGTACTTTTATAGACGAATGGACGAAATCGCATGAAATTTCTAGTTGACTGTATGCCGTAACTCATTCGAATAAAGAAAATACAGATTAAAATAAATGATTCGCAATAGGTACCTAGGTATGTTAACAGCACTCCGGCAGCCGGAGTCCGGCTTGGATTTTCGTACTCGTAACTTATTTAAAAATTAACCAAAATAACGTAAACAGGTACTTGTATGTGATTCTATTTTATTGTGAAGGTACTCAGTTAGATTTATATTATTTCTTCCAATAAATTCAACACTGATAAACATACGTAATATCTTATTATTAACAAAATTAGTTCTACCTACCTATTAAAAACTAATTAAAAATTGTAATGGGAAATATTGTGGAAGTAAGAAGTTATTTACGATTAGGTACGTACCACACTTTGGGATACTTGGATAGCCGTCGCCGACATCTCGTAGATTTTTCACCAAACTGAATTCTATAACTATAATAAAAAACCAAATTAAGTAAGCCTTAACGGTGACACGTTCTGCATCTGTAAGTAAAATTGTACTGTTTTCCCGCCATACCGCCTTTGTCCTTTTGTTTCCGTACGCATGCGTAGAAATGCGTACTTGGGTTACACGTAACTTTTTTTTTTATATATATATGGCAACACATTTGCAGCTGAAAATCTTTCTGGCTTCAATAAAAGTAAGTTTGAATCTACATAATAATTTCGTAAATAGATATTTTGCTATTGCAGGTGCACAATTTTAATTTATAACTAGAACTTGAACTAGATAGGTGAAGCAACAATTAGACATTACAATTTTTTTTAGAAATGGTAAAATCGTTCTGATTTTAAAATTTGAAGTCTAGGAACAATTGATGTAATAGTAAATTGACATCTTGTTAAAATATAATTTTATAAGTTTTTCTGGGTTAAAATATAAAGGAATTTTCACTAAAATCAACATGTTGTGTCCCGAAGGCGCTCAAGTACAAAGTGAGGCGATTAATAAAGAGGCTGAAGATACGTGTCCTAAGAAGATTAAAACTAAAAAGGTGCTGGCTGAGGGTTCATCCGGTAGCTTAGAATTAAGCTCTTTCAAAAATCCTAAGACCTGGAAAAAATCTATATCGAATTTCTTCCGCAACCAGCTTCGCTCGACGAAATCGAATGATGTAAGTTTTCATTTATTAAGCTAACTGCATAAAAGTAATTATGTTATGATATTTAAATACCGTTCCTATTAATATGTGACGGATTTTTGTTTAAGGGTGACCGACCATCTGGTAGTCAAGAGAATTTTGAGGAAAAAGATTTGAGCCCCGAACAAAAGTGGCAATCTTTAGGCAAAATATTTCGACGTCAGAGCTTCGTTGAACCGTGGAGTAAGGCGCCGAGTCAGCATGGTGAAAGTTCATCTCCGAACAAGCGACTCGCCGTGAGAAAAGTATTGTCTAGTTACTTTGGCAAATCCCAAAAATCTCCACCAGAATCAGATGATAAATAACTGTTTCATGGTTTGCTTTCAAAAATAAAAATGCGTAACTTTAATATTTGTTTCAGTGTAGTGTTTGCTTGCGTCTTTTTGAATTTAGCGCTTCATGTTAAGTGACAGGTGAGACTACGTCGAGTGAGCATTGAATCCGGTGCACAAAAGTAACATGTATAATTTCAAGCTTAAATATTTTTTTAAACGTTCCTGGTGGTATGATTTATTGATTTATTAGTCATGACCATAGTGGAAAAATTCTTTACATCGCTGAATGTACCTACGACTAACATGTTCCTTCGCCAGAACCTGGAAAATTAAAAAAAAAGTGACATTTCCGTAGGCAAATGCAGGCTGGGATGAAATCCCTTTTAGCTTTTCGGTAATAGATCTTAGTTTTAACATTTTAGTTTTACATTCACAATGCATTATTGCTCCATTTATTAAGTTTCTTCATTATCTGTTTGTGGTCGTCCATTTGCGCAAGTGTACGGGTGTATACGCCCTTGAAAACGGTGTTACAAAGAGTCTAAAGTCAGCATAGCAACAAGGTTTCGATCCATGAACCGCGTATTTAACTGTTTATTATCCGGGTGCCTTCATGTGGTAAGTGTAAACAAAAATTACCTGTAATATACACCCTTTAACAATACGGTTTGTGCTTGAGCTCTAATGTTTTATGTACTCTCTAGTGATATACGTATAACTATGGATAGGTAGACATAATAGCAAGTGTATTTAATTGTGGTTGTTTTATTGTAGTCATTTGGTTGCTATCTGCGGCGGTAGTCCAGAATTAGTGTGCTTATCTTAAGTGCTCAAATAAACCTGTATAGTGTATTATAATTTATACATCAAAGGATTTGTAAATATAATACTGGTAATACTATTATTTACGCTTTATACTTACTACCTGTTATAGTTTGAAACAAAACTTTTATTTGTAAGTAATTGTTACTTTACTACAGCGTAAACAGGTCTGTAATTTGATTTTTGTGCTGCGACCCTGAAACAGATATCTACAACTACATCAGACATCAGAAGATATCTACAAATTTCATTATAACCTGAGCTCATATTTGTAAAATATCATATTAGTTGTTGAGACTCTCATATATGTTTATTATTCAATGGTTACAGCTTAGTGAAAATATATTTCAGGTATTTTTTCCTTTGTGACTAGCACCCTAACAAAGAACATTTTACAGTCTTAGTAAACTATTATGAGATAGGGCATCAGATAATAATTCCCGGTCTGTTCATGAAAATAATTATTCATGAACACATTTTTTTGAACCGTGGAAATGTATTTATGCAAACTATCTAAGGTGTTGTGTGACTCGCCAATCGAGAGGAGAAGGAATACCCAGTGATTCACCCTCCACGCTGTTGTTAGAGCGGTGAACAAAGTTTTGTCCCAGGGCTGATATATTTATGAATTGTATATTATCAATTTTCTATACAACTTTACATACTGAAGTAAGCATTGGAAATACGAGAATGAAAATACTCTCTTGTGTGGGGACAGGGAACCCTCACGTGGCAATCCATTGTCCTAGTGATGATCATGAAGCATAAGCACTATTAAATAAGAAGGTACACTCAACAGGCTCTAGACACCAACATACAAATTGATGAGACGTTAGTGTAGTTGGTAATCACCCTACTTTGAAGTCGGTGGTCCCGGGTTAAAATCCCGTAAGGGCAGATATTTGGTTGATACGTGCAAATCTTTGTTTCTGAGTCTTGGTTATATTCTATGTATTTATCTATATAAGTATTTTTATCATTGTCTATCCTTGTGATGACTCTTGTACTTTACAAAGTACATAAAAATCAATCTATATGACGCCTTAATAGGCTAGTGTCCTAAAAAATACTAATTCGTCCGTCTTTTACATTATCAAAAAATATTGAACACATTTTTTCATTTGTCAATTAAACAAAAAATTACGAAGATAAACTGTGTTGAAGTTTCGCGTAACGTCACACCGTGGCACACTTTATACCACGTTGTGACGTCACGAGCCCCCACTCCCAAACTTTGATGCGCGTTATATTTGTCAATTTGAAAAAGCAAAAGTATGTATTCAATATTGATTGATAATCTTACTGACGGACTAATTAGAATTATTACTTTTTTACCCAGGACACAGCCCTATTATATTTGAATAGTGTTGAAATTATAACTAAACTTCTTTGACGTCTAGTTGTCAAAAGGCTATACCCATAGTACAAGTGTAGTTCTTAGTTTGGGACTAGGTCAATTTGTGTCAGATTGTCCCCTGGTATTTATATTTATGTACTCAAAAAAGTACTTCTTTTACCATTTCAATGCCTTATCAAATACAAAATATCTCATTTACATACCAATGCTAACTGAAAGCAGAATGCATTTCAACTTTGACTCAGGAACAAATGAGAAATAATTTCCGAATTTAGTTTTTGTTTCATGTTTTTCTCATAAAAAAATATGTATTGATAATGGGTGTTTGCTCTTGACTAACAAGTGACACCAAGGTAAAATGAGTTTCTAAAATTATTGGCCACACTCAAAAATACTAGTACTGCTAGAAATGTATGGCCTTAACGGTCAGTGCTAACATTTGTTGCACAACCAACTAGGCCAACTGTGAACGTTTGTCAGTTAAATCTTGTCTGGTAAACCTTTTGCACCCCGGTGGCTACCGAGGGAGCCAGTGTCAAAAACTACTTGATTTCTGACTTAAGACATTAAGAACTATTTAGTTTTTTTCTTTGTGTCTGGTTGCGAAAGGTAGTATTTGGGTGGTGTCCGCATTACCCAACAGCAGTGTTGACAATATTGAGTTTTCTTTTTGTATTTTGTTAAATGACTAGGTGCCATTTAGGGCAGGGTTTCCCAACCTTTTTTTGCGTATCTTTGCTATCTTTCTGCGGCCCCTTAGGAAGGCGCGCCACTGGTTGGGAAACCCTGATCTAGGCATTCCACACTAATCCTCAAAATTACATTAGCAATTGTAAGATTGATAGTGCATTTGAGTTCATAAATATGTGTACACTTTAGTAACTTGTCACTTTAAACACTGAGGCAATTCATGTATGGCAGTTTAAACAGGATATTAAATAGACAAGGTACTAAACTGTACACATATATATGAACTCTATTGTACCTGGCCCCTGTTTCACTAACCTGCCTGACAATGACAGGTGACAGGTGGCAGTTTAGTGTACAGTCAAAGGCACTTATTAAACGGCCATCGCGCCAAATATATGTAGACATAGACCTTATTATCAGTGGCATAGGAGCGTGTAGATATTTTTGACGCCTTTGGAACGTATATATATGTATGAGTTTGACTGTACATGGCGCAACGGTTTATTCACAGCAGTTCCTTTGAGTACCTTTTTGTATGAAAATTGTAGTAATATTTCCTTCAAAATTTACTGCGAAAAAGGAACTGGTGCGAACAATCCGGCGCGGCTAATGTGAAAATTTATTAACTTTGCAATGAATACCGAATTGTTACATATCACCTAGAAAAAAATGACAAAAAAATTGTGTAAAAATAACTCTTATTTGTAAATCCTTTTGTGAGATAGTTAACTATGGCCCAGATTGTTTTGTTCTCTGTCATAAAAATATAATAGGAACCTATTAAGAATTCAATTCTATTTTTGTTGAGGAAAACTCTGTTTTGCAAACAAGACGGTTATTATTTAGAAAATAGAATGAACTAGTTTTTATTGACCTGTCATATTATTATGTGTGCATAAGACAGTTAATTTTTGCCCTATTTACCATCACATAAAGTCTACTATTGATTGACTTGGCTCCGTATCAATCACTTGATATATGTATAGGTACTAAGAATTTTATTACTTGTAACGAGAACTAAGCTGTTCATTGAAAATTCCGCACTCGGCACCCATAATCGTTATTTGTATGAATTTATGACGCATGAGTGTCATGACAGTAAATATACTAAACAAATTTACATAGGTAAGAACCTAAGGCTTGTTTAACCATATTCTCACGGGAACTATACAGTTTTCAAGAGTAAAATGAATCCTCGTTTTAATCCAGGACGTCCAGGTATGTCTGCCAAAGCTCATCCAATCAGCCGTTCAAGCATCCAAACATGTTTACAAACTTACATGTCTATAATATTGGAAGGAGTTTCACTCTAGCCTGGTGCTGAGAAAATTTGGGATAACGTTCCTTTATTTAACCCCCGACGCAAAAACGCGCAAGATATAGACATAATAAATATCAGTATAATTTTATGTTTTCCGTAGACTGTACGCCAGAGCGCTTGGTGACCTACCAGAGCCTCTATTCTACAGATTACTGAATAATCCTTTCCCATCGTTTTTTGTCGGGTAAGATCGTATTTATTTTGCTTGGGTTACCTTTGTTTCGGCGAAATATGTTTGCCAAATGTATCGTTTTTCCAACCGTTTCATTTGCCAAACCGATTTGCTCGGGTTCGCAAATGAAAAAGTTTGGAAACGATACATTTGACAAACATAGGTATTTTTGCCAAACGGCAGGCTCCCATCTTACTTTCTCAGTTGGCGTATGGATGGGTACTAAAGCTAATTGAAAGCAAGATAAATACGAACATATCCGATGGGAAAAGATTATTCACTACATCTGTACTGTGTAGAATCTCGGCCCAGCAGCGTGGGCCCAGCATTCCACGAACGTCCAGTGGCTCCCTCATTACGATTATACATACATATAAAAGTTTTGCAAACCTTACTGTGTGGGTAAGGACCAAAAAGTTGGACCACGGTTAAGCGCAGTGAACCATACAAACAACGAATTCGAAAAAAGTTCCGTTGTGCGACGAAAAATATCCCTACAATTATATGGCTAATTTTCGTGTCACAACGGAAAATGTTCATAGAAATTCTAATTAAAGGGCTCGTTATGAGCAACTAAAATATATGTTTGTTAGGTATTATTGTAAAATAAATAGTTTTGATTTAATTCATTCAGAAGACGAAAATTGACCTTTCCCCCCCTGATCTCTCTTAGTGAGCCTAAATACAAAATATTGTGTATTGCTTGTAAAAACCTATAAGATTTCTATCAAAAAAAAAAACGTATGATCGGAACCCTCCACGCGAGTTCAACTCGCACTTGACCGGTTTTTTTGTTGTACAAATGACTAAACAATTTTTAGGGTATACATATACTAAATAACTTAATAACAATTGAACTATGACTGAGTAACTTACGGAAAAAAGTGACTACCCTTTTCCGTTAAGTTGACTACACGAACGTTAAATGTTATTTACCTTATTATTACCTAAACTTTGCAGTACCTATACTATGGAAGTAGAGTAACCTAGAAAAACTTGATGTTTGTAGATACGTAGTGCAAATTTGAGGTGATCTTCTGGCGATTCCTTTTTATTAATTATTATTTGACGCAATTTAAATTGCAGCCAGAGCCCTATCTTATCCAAGTTAAATTTACAATTTATTATTATTTTATCAGTTTTACTTATACAATTTTGTAGCATTAAGTTTTTATTTTATAATTGACACTTATTTGCATAATACTAGAAAAGGGCCGAATCTTAAGTACCCAAAACCAACGTGCTCAACGTGCATGCATGACTCGATGTATGAATGTAGAAGAAGCGAAAGAGATTTGTCAGGACAGCACGGGTAGCACAAGTTGTATTTTCTCGCTTGTCGCTCAGTGCGTCTCTATCGATACGGACTAGATAGGAAGGGAGATCCGAGCGACAAAGAAGTCGCGGGCAACTTGTGCTAGCCGTGCAGGACCGTAGCGGGTGGAAAGAAGTGGTCTCTGCCTAACCCTCTGGGAAACAGGCGTGATTGAATGTATGTATGTATGTATTTACAAATTTGTAGTATTTATTAGACGCGGCCTCAACCAGATCAAGGTCAGTAGATGATATTGTGTCAATAGATTAACATGAGAATAAGGGAGTCTTGACACAAAAGCCTCAATGGAATTAATGAAACAGTTGGTCTGCGATCTACACTACTGCCGTTGTAAACTATCAGGGTACTTAAACCCTGTTCAGACTTACTTGTGTTATATGGTAAACAACTTTCTAACCTCAAAATGAAACGTTTTGGCTAAAACAGCTCTTTTATCGTAAATAAAGTAAACTGCGAAAACATTATGGACATCACTTGGCCAATGTATTGTCTTTGATTGTTTTATTTTATTTAAAATAGCTGTTTTATACAAAAAAGTTACATTTTAAGGTTAGAAAGTTGTTTACTAGGTACTTAAGATATGTAGGTCTGAACAGGATTCAGTTATTTAGGCATTTTGGATTAAACTCTTGTTAAGATTCTCAGAAATATCCGAACTCAACATGGAATGTTTCCTATTAATAGGTAGGTCCTATATTGCAAGTATACCTACTTGCTTAAACTCATTGAAATGCGGTTAAGGAAAAATGGTGTAGATAGACATCTTACTTCTCTGTAGGCACTCGTGTCCAACAAATACGTAAAGCAAAAGGATTGAGTGACTTAACAAATACATAAAGGTAGCTTATAGTAGGTAGGTAGGTATACAAGTTAACGATACTATAACTACTATGTGATATTACGCGGACGACCCCAAGTTCTCAGAGTAATTAGTTACACGCTATTGTTATACTCGTTAATGTAACATGTTTGTAAAACACTAAGAATAACGTTCTCTTGTCATGCAATTGAATACCAGACATAGCACCCGATAAAGCTAACGTACAATTCTCTTTAATTTCAGATGTTCGGTGAGAATGTTTGGCGTTAAGGGTCGAGGGGAGATCTGATATTGTAAAGTAAGTGGTGCAAGGTGTTAGCAATGATCACGCGGCGATGGTTCCACCCGTCGCTGACGGGCGTGGACGCGGAGCGGCTTCTGCTGGAGTGCGGGCGCGACGGGTTCTTCCTCGCACGGCCCAGCATGAGCAACAAGGGGGACTTCACGCTCTCCGTGCGCCGGGGACACGAGGTCACGCACATTAAGATTCAAAACAACGGAGAGTTCCTCGACCTTTACGGAGGAGAGAAGTTCGCCACGTTATCCGAGCTAGTTCAGTATTACATGGAGAATCAGGGCCAGCTTAGAGAAAAAAACGGCAACGTCATCAGACTAAAGACACCCCTAAACTGCGCGGATCCCACCACTGAACGCTGGTATCACGGGCAATTGACAGCAAAAGAGGCCGAACGCATCATGCTCGAGAACGGAAAGAACGGATCGTTCCTCGTCCGGGAGTCCCAACGGCAGCCCGGCGACTTCGTCCTGTCCGTGCGCACCCGCGACCGCGTCACGCACGTCATCATCCGCCGCCAGGACAAGAAGTATGACGTCGGCGGCGGCAAGCAGTTCGACGACCTAGTTAGCCTCATAGAGCATTACCGAAACTCCCCCCTCGTCGAAACTAACGGCGGGGTCCTTCGACTCATGCAACCTTTCAACGCAACTCGCATTCAAGTGCGGCACTTTCAAACTAGGGTCAAACAACTCCAAAAAGAAAATGAAGGCCCGATCGAAAGCATGGCGTACAAACAGGGCTTCTGGGAGGAGTTCGAGACACTGCAGATGATGGAGAACCTGCAACTGTTCGACAGGATGGAGGGTTCAAAACCGGAAAACATTAGGAAAAACCGATACAAGAACATAATACCGTTCGACCACACCCGCGTCGTGCTAAAAGACATCCCTTCCGACGCGCCCTCGGGCTCTGATTACATAAACGCGAACTACATTCATTGCGACAGTACAGATTCCAGTTCGGATTCGCAGGATAGCAACGGCAGTAACGAAAACGAATCTCCTCAGGCCCGGGGCAGCTCGCCGACCAAAAGCAAAGACAAATCGTCACCTAATCATACCAGCGTCATCGTGACTGAAGAAAAGCCGAAGGAGAGTCAGAAGACTTGCGGGAACGGAACCCATAAAACGCTTCCATCCTTCGAGCCGAGTGTCTTGCCGTCAAACCCGAACTATCTCAACACGACTATTCCTAAGTCCGCGGTCGACGCCGAGAACGGCGTCGCGGAGCACGTTTACAACAAAACATACATAGCGACACAGGGCTGCCTGTCCACCACCATTTATCAATTCTGGTCTATGATCTGGCAAGAAGACGTCCGCATCATCATTATGACGACGAAAGAGATCGAGCGTGGCAAAGTGAAGTGCGAAAGGTACTGGCCAGACTACAACAAGACAGAAGTAATAAATAAGTTTACTATCTTCAACGAGTCGGAGTCCTCGACACAGGACTACACGCTGCGGCGGTTTCTGGTGAAGAAGAAGGACGAGCCAAGCGCGAAGCGGACGATCTACCACTTCCACTTCACGGCGTGGCCGGACCACGGCGTGCCGTCAGAGCCGGGCCGCGTGCTCAACATCCTGCTGGACGTGAACTACCGGCTGCAGCAGATCATGACCGGGCCGGCGCCGCCGCCGGTGGCCGCCGTCTGCGTGCACTGCTCCGCCGGCATCGGCCGCACCGGCACCTTCATCGTCATCGACATGATCCTCGACCAGATACGCAAGGAGGGTTTCGACTGCGAAATCGACGTGCACCGCACCGTGCAGATGGTCCGAGACCAACGTTCCGGCATGGTGCAGAACGAGGCCCAGTACAAGTTCATATACATGGCGGTGCTAGAGTTCATCGAGACCGTGAAGCAGCGCGTCGGCCGCGGCGGCCTTGCGGCCGTCGCTCCGGAAGCGAAAGACGCGCATCCCCGGGTCCGGTCCCACCCGAAAGAAATCTTCGTCGAGAGATTCGGCTCGTGGAAATAACGCTTCCCCGTTTACTATTTTACTTCATATTTCAAAACTTTTCAATAGGTGCATCGAAATTTACACGGACCCACGTTTTATTTGAACGGGTGCTAAGTACAATATTGTTATTTTAATTAACGTCTGAAACCGCAACTCCTGAGTACACTTGAAAAAGACATCTATGTTTGTGCTAACATTTTACCGAGCGGTGTTCATGATTTGTAAAGATTTGAGTTGAACCACATAACAATTGGCAGTGGTTCCAATTTTTAACTAGCATTGTCCTAGATCGACCTAATCCATAATAATTTGAATTGTTTCATTTTAATATGAAAACATCCCGTCTGCAAAACGCCAGAAAAAGGTTCCAAAAGAATCATATTATTTGGTTGTACCATATTGAGAGACATCACAAGCACTCGTAAGCTGTCCTGTCGGTCTCGGTTATTGTCTTTTCCATAGTTTTGTAAACATTTAACTTTAGATAATTTTATTTGGATATAACAACATTTTATGAAATCTTAAGAGAAATATGAAAAATAAATGTTGTTTACGAGTAACTGTTGGTAGTTTGAGAACTATATGCGTATGAGAGTTACTGCGACCTGATAATGTTTCAAATAATTGCTTTAAACTTGTAATACATGGAGCTCGGAGGCGGCTTCAATGTGATCTCGAATTGGATTTTGGATTGAGCAGTTTTATTAAATTTGTGAACCGCAGTCCCAACCGCTGTTAGAAGATTATTTTAGACGCTTCGGACGCTAGTGATCTGTCAAGCGGTGCCTTTAGCGAACACCCCGCGCATATTTCTCGCAAATGCAGGGCCCGTGCGCATCCTGAGTGTTGCTTTGTTGAAAATTATATCCTCATTTAGTTTTCTTGGAATCTTTTGATTATTTGAAAAAGATTTATTGTAATTTGTAATATATTCAGACTATCCTACTCCATAGAGCAGTTCTGTTGTTGCACGCAGCTCGCATGCAATCCAGCTTGTTTATTTCCAATACATAAGGACTATGTAAGTGTAGCAACAAAATCCATCTCTTTGATAATCATTTTTATCTTCTTAAATGTTAAATGTAAGATTTTTGATTTTTTATTCTTGTCATTTAATGAAAGATGAGGTGCTTATTGTGAATCGGCCCATGCTAGCATGGGGGACGGTGCGATATTTTTTATGAAATTTATTTTCTGTTAGATATATGTAGGTATATATGGGTCAGTTCAAGTAGTATTTAAATTAAATCTCATGAACTCTCACCTGTTGGGTTGCGATAAAATCCTGTGAATTGACTATTAGTTTATTACTTTTTTTTACATCTAAAAATATTTAGTACTTGTATCTACTTGAATTGCCCAAAGCTATTTTACGTTGTTGGCATTTTATTTATACTGTATTCCAATTTAAAAGCTGAGCTTACCTGCGTGGATACAAAACAGAGAGAAAATTTTATGTTATCTGCTAAAGATATATGTTGTGTTATATAATGTAATAATAAATAAAATGTGATATTATAATTTGTGGATTTTATTCCTTAATTTCACCCAGTTCTACTAGTAGTTCTTTTATCTAAGCTTGGACAAAAATATTACAATTATATGTATTTGCTAGAGATCGACCAATCATGTTCGCAAAGGTCCTGTTTCTAGGTTCTTTGGCTCTTCGGGTCTGGTACATAACCTAAACCTAACTCTAAAAATTTAATCAAACCCTAGGCTGCTTGTCTAGGATATTTGACTAGCCAGTGTAACTAACTGGAATATTTTATCCAGACAGTAAGATCGAACTACTAGTAGGACTGAATGGAATAAACTATCTTAATTTACTGATGTAGTAAGTTAAGTGATAAAAAGAGAGTAAAAGGGATAGCACAAAGTTTTAATTTCTGTGCTTTGGACTATGGACTAGACCATACGAATATTAGAAACTACACATTGTTCTTAAAACTATTTATTTTTAACCCATTCATTCAGCACAATTTGTCAATTTTAAATTAACCAATTCAGGTAATTAATTTGCCACAAACTTAATACATAGGATGCTGCAGTGTTATGGTGAATTTAATTTCGTTTGAGCTTTGCGAATAATTAGTGATGGATTGTAAACTGTCCATAAAATTGTTTGGTAAATCCAACCCTTTTTTAACATAAGTTCCAACACAACATTAAAGCTGGGGCCCGTTTCACAAAAGCTTGCAGCTCATGTTACAATTGAAGAATGCAATACGCATTAAGAGGCACCCACTTGTACCATGTTTTGTGAGACTCTTTATTTTGCCATACTTACAATTAGTGGTACCTACTCTATTTTGCACTACATTTTAGTGTACCTTTACAATTTGTAAGAAACAGTACCTTTGGCGCTATCGCCATTTTAACCAAAAATAAATTATAATTATATAAAATGCTGAGAAAAAAAATAGAAACTCAGAGAATTATTTGTACACCCCAATTTATAATCACAATGTTTTTTTAGTAAAATTGCTACCTTCTTGTTTTACTTTTACTTTGTTTTTTCACCGCGTAAAGCACGTTTTCTACAAGAAAAAAGGTAAGTTTAGTAGTAGAAGGAGCAGCGGTGCGAAATAATTAAATCAATAGAAATGACAATCACGTAGGAGGCATTGCAGATTTCGGCAAATGTTTAGTATCGTCTTCTTCACTATAATTTGCGTTTTGTAGTAAAATAACGCGTTATACCTCTATTTTAACTCAAAGCCGTATTCTGTACCGTCATATTTTGTGCAAGACTCGCATTGAATTGAAGTACTATTCAATAAAGAAGAATTACTAAGGCAGCTAAGGCAACTTGAGTTTCCCGGGATTAAACGCGCCTCATGGTCTGACCCGTAGAAAATTATATATAAATTAGTTATATAGCTAATCGTCGTTGACTTGTATTTCCTCGATGCCGTCGCTTTCGGTCACTAGAGCCCGCTCCAGAATGACCCGGCCTTCCTTGTATCTGCAAAATGAAAAATATATATTCAAAGAAGGTAAATAAAGATGTCCGAATGCTGTGGCTTCATAGCTTTCAAGCAGATGGACTTTTGAATGAATTTAATAATAATTATATAGATAGATAGATAAAAAGTTTATTTGATGCTTCAATCACACATACAATTGACATATTTAGTGGAAAAGAACAATATTAAACTAACTTACAAACTAGATACAATCTCAATCGCATGTGTGCGTCGCAGCAGTACAAAAAGGTCATGGCTCAGCATATAGCATTACTCTAGTGAGCAAAACACTGGTATTCTGCCCCAACCCCGGGATACGACAAAGCCATTATGTTGCAAAGAAAGGAATAAGTCATAAATATAGGTAATCATATCCGAAAAGCTTTAAATTTAAATTAGGTACCTAGGTATGAATGAATGAATAATGTCAGAAGGTACCTACGCCAAATCGCTTGAAACTTTGTTACAGTAAAGCTTATAAATAAACAAACGTACTAGGTACTTTTTGTTTCATTCAAATAGACCCAGTAGTTTTGATTCTACGTACGTTAAGCAACTATGTACCAGCGTAGTCTAAAGCAGGATGGGTGACCGCTTAAAACATCGTGTTGATAAAATCAGTTTTGTCACATATTTGTAGCAGTTTTACTTGAGCTTCCTATTTAGTCGTAAATTATGAAAATTAGACTACAATTTAGGCTTAAAATAGCGTCAAAATAAGAAGCCATTATAAAAATACAAACCGTATAAAAATACAAAAAAGAAAGGTATATTTTCATGTTCCTTGTATGGGGATTTGATTTATTAATCATTTTATAATTTTAAACGATGGAGTTTATAATAAGACGTATTATCTGAAAATTTCGATTGGTTACTTATTACGGTTAAAATGATACAGCCCTGGGAACTTACTCAATCATATAAGGGCGCGCACCGCTGTTAAGCGATGACGTCATCATCCGTGAGCGCTCGCCGCCAGGTTTCGAGCGCCGCATACGAAGTTTAAAATTTAATATCTCAGAAACTATTTGACGTATTGAAATTAAAAAATTACAGCTATTTTTAGTTTTTAATGAAGAATACGGTAAGCCAAAGATCTAAACTGGCTGACATTCTCTAATAAGCAGAGGTCGGAATAGGTAGTGCTTATTAACCTAAACTTGTTGCATCTTCATTCAATAACGTATTCCCATCTCACTCGCGCATGAATGAACATGAGTCAAGTTTAGGTTAATAAGCACTACCTATTCCGACCTCTGCTAATAAGTTACTCACTTTTAGATAGGTTGAAAAACTTTAAAACAATACTATAATAATGAAAGCTAGTTTAATAGGCATGGCTTTTAGCCCCTAGTATCCTTAGGCACGGATCCGTGCTCAAAATTTGGATATCTTTTTGTATTTTTTTTAAGCTTAATTTTATGGACTATATCTTAATCAGAAGGGACTAGCTAGAACTTGGTACTTTTTTGACCTCCCGCATACGAGGGGTTAGTCAACTTTGATAGACACGGGATGAAAGGTCAAATTCGGGGTCAAGGTCGGGGGGCAATTTACTTGAACTTACATAACTGCCACTTTCTAAATAAATACCCTTTATATCTCTGTCACTGTTGCAACTGACGGTATATTCGTAATTTGCTTTATAGAAACAGAAACAAACCTGGCCTGGTATTTTAGACAGTAAAAACGATATCGTAGTTGACCTGTTATGGTATTGTTTTGACATCAGCCGCCATTACTGTCAAGAAAATAAGAGCTATCAGAACTTTGAGAATATATACGATAACAGACCAAAAACAACATTGGTTTTACCGTGTTGAATAGAGGCCCTGATAGCTATAAAGAAGCACGGTGCTGTGCCATCCCATTTTCCCAATGCCATAAAAAAACAGTACATGCTAGCTAACACACCAGTTGAATTATCCATACCTTTGATTGTCTTCAGTAGCAAACTCGTAGACCCAGCCAAGCTTGGTGGAGCAGTTCTTGCAGGAGACGTCGCGCACCATATGCCGGCCGGTCAACATCACGCGGTCCTGTACGCCTGAGTACACTAGATTCACCACCTTGTGGAACAGGAAGGCACGGCCTGAAATTTTTTAATGAATAGAATTATTTGTTCAGCCTGTTCTATGAGTAATGTGTTCAGAAACACTAGCACAATTCAGTGACTTGTTTATCACTCTCATTAGGGCTTCCAATCCGGCAGCCTATCTTTAATCTCGGTATCTGCGGGACTGGTAATTTTCAATCCAGCCGGATTCCATATAAAAATGGATACTATTGATATAAGGTAATGAAACAAAAGAAATAAAGATCAAAAACGAACAAAAACTTAATCAAAAGATGGTTGAAAAAACGAATTAAAATTTTAATGAGATCTGTGAGCATGCAGTTGATTTTTTTGCGAAGAAAACATAACATACCTAATGTGTGCTCTGCCAAACTATTGCGTCCCGCAAATCCCGCGGATTCCGCGCTCTTAATCCTGCAATAAGCGGGACTGGAATATACGGAGATTGGAAGCCCTAACTCAGATATTACTATCTAACTACACAAAGCTTTGTAACAATGGAGATGCATTGCGTGAAAAGTGAGGTTCAAATTACTGACATTGTCAAACGTTGTGGTGTAAAAACATCATTGGGCCTAAAAATGGGTCCGAGTACCTATAGCAAAGGTGGTACACCAACACTTATCTTGCGATCACAACACACTCGAATTAGTTGCCAAATGTTGACGAGCACTGGCCATCAAGTGTAGCAAAGGGGGTACAGGACATAGTTTTTAGTTGTACCCCCTTTGGTACACGCGGACGGACTTATGAATGGATGGATTTGCCTGCTTAAGTCCTTAAGTCTTAATCTTTAATTGTAGAAAATCATGACAATTACCAGTAGCTCCAGTAAACCTCGTACTAATCAGCTCTGAACGGTTCGTCAGGTTCACGTCGCACGCTGCACAGGAGAACAGGCGAGTGCCACCAATGTGGTCAAGGAATATCTTGCCCATTTCTTCTCTTTACTTCCAAAATTTCTTTGTTTTCAAATAAGGACTACCAAAACAAGTATGGTTGCAACGCAACACAACGCAATCGATGAGCTGTCACTTGTGTCAAATGCGTATGTATGTGTGTATTAACTACAGCTGACTGTCAAATGTTGGTCCAAAATGAATTCCGGTGTTAATGTTCGCGTCGACATATAAAACTGTTTTTTTTCAAGCAATATTATGAATAACTCTTAAATTAACAACAGTGATAATACTGATAATTTAATTCTTTACTGCAATTATTCTATGCAACTATTTGGCTACAATCATAGTGTCTTTATGAAATACCTAGAAGTGAATGTTTATTTGTTACCATAACAACAGCATCTTTCTTTCAAGTGTGATAAGTATGTATTTTTATAAAAAAATAAACACAGTTAGTTTGTTATTTTATTTAACTAAATTATCATTGAAAGTTTTAACTATTATTTAACTAAATTAGTCAATATGGAAGAGTTAAAGGAAGAAGCAATCCATCACACGGCATTGAAATTGGCCGAAGAAATAAAAAACCTGTCGATTTATAAATCATTTTACAGTGACGTTCAGGCAAGTATTTAACATTATAAATAACTTACCTATATAATTTTGGAGACCATTATTAATATCCCTATTCTTTTTTAAAGAAACTAGTCTCATCGCCAAATGTAAAGAAAGAAGATTTTAAGCAAACTTTACAACAAGCTATGAAGGAAAAAGGTTTAGACACAAAGTTGAGGAATACAGTGTTCCACTGGGTGCGAACCCAGAACAAACAAAACGTGAGTTTTTTATATACCTATTGATAGCTGTTTCAATTATACTTTCCCTTTCCGTAATGTACCTACAGTCGAGCTTTCAGATATGTATTACCTACACATTTGCACCTTGATGGTTACCACTAACTAAATTCGAAACTGCGGGTGCCGAATCCCTTTCACACGTCATTTGACACGAAATTGAGAGAGAAGGATGAAGGTAACGTAACTTCGAACTTCGATTTTGAAAACAGAACCTCTTTTCCAATCGAAATAAGGCGCAAAAGTGTATACATACATATACCTGAGAACTCGACTCTACCTACACTAAATGCTGGAACTCCCTATTCTTGCGGTAACAGAGAATAAGTTGCAATCTAGATGCATTATCAACAGTATATTTTTTGATATTATTGAGCATGTAGCATCATCTCGATTGGTGCGAGAATCGGGATGCAGTGCTTTAAAGAGGCCACATACCTAATATGTTAAAGTCGGTAGTGTTCCGCGATCTGGATCTCAATAACCTAAACGCCTATCTGTGTCTGTTTTAGATATATTAAACTTGATCATATTCCCTTGAAACAGTTAAATATGACAACAAAAACATATCTAGATACTTTTATATCAAACATGACTCTTTTTGCGCATGTTTTTGGTTGAATCTTTGAAACCCTATGATTTTAAAATTTTTGATTATATATTTGAGTACTTACAACTTATTAGGCTAAGTTAACATGAACGCGCGTTAAAGCGCGGTTGGTTCGCCGTGCGGTGTGAGATTATAACAAATCAATTTCGTCGTTTAGGTACATGACCGCGCGTTACCGCGCGTGACCCGCGCCGCGCGTTCTTGTAAAACAACATTGATTTCTTATAATCTCACACCGCGCGGCGAGCCAACCGCGCGTTCATGTGAACCTAGCCTTAATCTTTGTAAACGATTTTTTGAATTTTCCTCTGCAATCAAGGCGCGCGCAAACCATCTCCATGTCACATTATTCGCGTGGAAGCACGTAAAGCTATCCCTTTTGATTCCTGCGTGGGGGTAGCAGCATATCTGGGATCACAGTGAAAAACTGGTCAAGTGCGAGTCAGTCTCGCGCACCGAGGGTTCAGTACGTTTTGAACTCGATTTCGAATAGAATCAGCGCGAGCCCAACTGACACTTGATCATTTTTGGTATTTGTTGTTTTTGTTCAGGGTTTGTTCTAAATTCATACCAAATTTTGCTGTGTGGTTGCCGGCTTAGAATAGCACCACTCTGTGTCTTCCCGTGGATGTCGTAAGAGTCGACTAAGGGAATAAAGGCTTGTAGTACTGTTAGGCGATGGGTTTGCAACCTGTCACTAATACACTGGTAAACATCTTAGCCTGATTATGCAAAATGTGGTTACAGAATTATCAACAAGCTTTTAGAGTTGTTGGCAATTCTGTAGCTCTGCCTACCCCAAACTGGGAATATAGGCGTGAGTTTATGTATGTATGTATGTCATACCAAATTTCACGCTTGTATGTTTTACATACCGTTGAAAACAAAGGTTTCTTGTATGGGGATCCCTTTTATTATTTTACTCTTAGTAATTAAAAAAAACAACCCGTTAGTATATCTATTATGGTTGAAAAGATACAGCTCTTTAGAGTTAGGACGGATGGACGGAGAGACGGATAGCGTAGGCATATTAATAGGGTTCCGTTAGGCTGCCTTCGGGTACGGACGGAACCCTAAAAAGGGTATAAGTCTTCTGAAGATCAAATGAAACCCAGATATGTGGCCTCTTATTACCGGCTGAACTCACTCAGCGAGACAGACCGAATGCCGGCATTACAAAGGCTGAGGCTACTTTAAGAATCGAAGTTCGAAGAACATTAGCTCATCCCCGTCACTCGTCAATCGAGACTAAATCGATAGAAAGGGATGGAGCTAACGTAACTTCGAGCCCTTAGCTTAGGGCCTCTGTCCACCGTGCAATCCGCACCTCCGCACGAAGAGGCGGAGCCAGTGTGTTATGCCGGCACCACACTTCGCTATTCGCTATTCGTTATGCGGCTGCGCCGTATTTGTTAAAATATTTGCTATCGCGTTTATGCGTTATGCGTGCGAATAAAGAAGACATAGACGAATAAACCCTCCACACTTCGTCGAATGTAGGCGCATAAGCCGAATAACGAATAGCGAATAGCAAAGTGTGGTGCCGGCATTAGGTATAACATGCGGTTTAAGTATTGCATAAATCGACTACAGGTACAAATCAAGATTCTACAGTCAAAGGTGCACTGGAAGAGATGCTTTTGTACATACCTTTTGTATTTCTGTCTATTTTGTTGTTTGTTATTTTCCCATTTGTACAATAAAGTATTTACATACATACAACGTTAAAAATCACAGTAACGGACGCCGCTCCGATGTGCGGAGCAGTGTGATAACCGCCTTATACACACTAGCATTCGGTAGGTCTGTTAGTCGGGTGTGTTCAGTCAGATATATTTATAATAATAATTGACTGTGCTTGGCAAAATAAGAGATGCGATGACAGGTCTAGGCTAAAATATTCTCATGTGACAACCATCACAGAGTTTTGGGGTATAAATTGGATTATGTTACCAATTCCATGCACACTGCCTTATTTTTTTTCAATTGTTTTCTTACCTATAGATGCTTTACATAAACTCTTCAATAGATATAATGCCCGTTCATAAAAATCTGTATCTAATTAAAAAGTTATGTTTATCATTCTCTAATTGGCTTTTCCTTTAGAAACTGGACCCCTTAACATCATTACAAAAAGCCAGTGCGCAGTGGGAGAAAAGGATCCACAAATCATTAAATTCGATGTGTTCTGACTTGGAGACGTCTTTAGCTAAGATACGGGGTCAAAGCGAAATGGATGAACTATTGGAAAAGTGGAATGAACTTAGTACTTACACGTTAGGTAAGATATTGCACGAACAAGTTAATTCAACAGTTTCAAACGCTGGCACTACATCGTCCAACATTTAAACTCCGAACTTATGGCCAGACCCGATTCCACAGTGGCCTCTAAACTTCCTAATTTTATTTAGGTGTCGCTAAAACACTTTGCTATTCTATGAGCAGCTGTCATATTCAAATGACAGCGCTAATTTGAATCTGACGCATATTTTAGGCGGTCCTATTCAATATTTTATTGACATGCTGGAATAGTACTTGTTAAATCACCGTCTAAACAAAGTCTAAAAATTAGACAATTTAGTTTTAGGCTATTTAAGCGATGTGCACGTAGAATCGGGTCTATTAGCAATCTTTAAATTGGTCCACTCTGCTGCTCTGAACTCTAAACTTTCCTTCAAGCCCGCGAATTCTCAATAATCATGGGCAAACAGGTTAGAGATATCAGCGTTAATTGTCTTGCCTGATAAACACTTATCTTATAATTAGCACGTGCTGACGTGTGGAGGGACGGTTTTTACGACTCCACCTCTCCTAATAGGCCAAGCTCGAGCCAAAGCGTCTGAAACACCTCTGTACTGTATACATCCACAGTTGGACGATGAGTTCGGGTGTTGGACGATGGAATGTTTGTACTTAGCCAGCAAAATAATTTTGGGAAGATCCAGTCAAAGCACAGGTACTGGGGGTCTTACTTAAAATAAAAGTTAAGTTTTCTTTATCTCTTTCTCCCGATATATTCTCAAATGACGAGTGAGAGGAATGGGCCATTGTGACTTTAGATCAGAGGACGGAATAGGTAGTGCTTATTAACCTAAACTTGTTGCATCTTCATTCAATAACGTATTCCCATCTCACTCACGCATGAATGAACATGAGTCAAGTTTAGGTTAATAAGCACTACCTATTCCGACCTCTGCTTTAGATACTAAGCGACCTTTCCCTCTAACATGGTTCCGAACTGTGATTTTGGGAGTAAATCCCTAGATATTATAACTGTATGACTGTACCACAAATGCAGAAAAGATCGTGATCTTTGAAGTTTTGTAATAAACCATAAACGGTGTCGCTTTATCTCTCTGTCTCTCTTATACCTACTGGCCGTACACGCTCGCGTCTTGGGATTCTCCAAGACGGCCAAGGCTCTTTCTGGCAAAGCTTTCGGCGAGAGGCTTTTTATATGCAAAGGCACGACGAGACAATGCACACTTGATAAGTATTTCATGATATGTTGAACATGAAAATGAAGTTGATATGTAAAATGACTGTATATTTGTTTCAGACTTATCAAAATATAGACCTGTTTACGCACCAAAAGACTTTTTAGAAGTATTACTAACGTTGTCCGGTTACGTTCCTTTCACGAGAGAGTGAGTATTAATTTTAGGATTAATCACAGGTTAAGCTAGGCAGGCATGCCGTTTATTGAAATATTTATAGAAGAAAAGACCAGCAGGCCTGGTTCTACCGATGAGCCCGCAGCAGAACCAGAATGAAATTTGAAATTTGGTTAATTTCCTTTTCAGAGACGAGCCCAAATGGGAATTCGCCCACTTACCTATTCAAGTAAAAACGCTGGACGAATTGGTAAACGTATAAACTTTACTATTCTACTAAGTAGGTTTTGCTTGGTTTTTTTTTGGCTCAGAGCCCTGATTCTCATACCAGTCGAGATGAAACATTTGACATATGACAAAAAACTTTCAAATGATGCTCTATCTCGAGTGACAAAAGGTGTTGTCCTAATTTGTTATTGGTCCCGAGTTCGTCACACGATGAAAATGCTTCTTGTTAGGAAACATTTGTAAGTTTGATCGTAGGTACCTGCGTTGTGTGACGAAATCGCATCGTTTGCTCGTTAGCTAATTACAACGACGTCAAAGCGTCAAGGGCTTGTTTAAAATTAATTTCCGTTTCTAATTTCGCACAGCGAAAAGTATACCCAGAATGGGCATGCGGGGAGCCTCTCCTGGGGACCAATCCGATGATGCCGAGTTCTGTGCCGGGGTTTACCACGCTGGAGGCGGAGAGGGTGGGGCTGGGCGAGCGGGTGGCGGCCCTGGCGTACGCTCCTGTCATCCAAGAGTACCTGAAGAAAGGTAGCCCACAGTGCCTCCGGGCTTCGCTGTGGGCGCTCGTGTTGGGGTCCGACCACAGGCAGCAGGTAGGAACTTGGAGTAAACGTAATGCTTTGAAAAAAGGGCATTTGCTTGATTTGGCAGGACCTTGTGCGCAGTCCGTCCGGATCGCTTCCACCTACCTACTCACTTACCCTTTAACCTGCTGCAAGAGGCAGAGAATGCATTATTGTGTTCCGGTGAAATGACTAGCGTAAAGGTATTCCATCTAAGTCCTTAGGTTTGGCAACATAAGTATTTACAGTCTTGACATTGCAAATGAGCCCAAGACCACGAAGCATCGCAACTTTAGATGCCCTAATCTTCATTCGTCATTCAAGACGAAATTATTGAAACAAAAAGCTTACTAAACTTCGAACTCAAGTTTCAAAGAAGAGCACACTTAACAACAGGTACTGGTTTGAAAGAATCTAAGCGCTGTTCGGAATAAAATTGGCAACATGATCCAATCTTTACTTAAAACTGGCACTTGATGTGGTGGTTCTACTGTTGTTATTTCTGCCGAACTAGTTGGTACCTATATACAGCAAGGAAAACTGAAAGTCGTACCTTTTTCGCTCTTGTTAATAAGACAATTAAAAAGGTATGGCTTTCAGTTTCCCTTACCTACTGTACAGTCACGAACTTAAATTTGGGACCCACCTTTAGGTCCAAAGTCATTCTGACATTCTACAATCATATAAGGTTGAGTCTCCTATAAGTTACAAATAATTTGGCATCACTAATGACATTGACAACTTCAAGCCTATTTTTCTTGAAATTAACGATCTTGATAGTACATTATTTTCGGACAGTTATTTGGCACGCCAGTGTAGCCAAACTGATCCGGGCGGTACGGGCAAATATTTATGTGATGAGCACGACTCACGAGTATTTGTTTCTGCCTTTGATGTTTTCTATGTATTTAAGTATTTATTTATCTCTATAAGTATTGATATCGTTGTCTAGTACCCATAGTACAAGGCTTATTGAGCTTAGTTTGGGACTAGGTAAATTTGTGTGAGATTGTCCCCTGATATTTTTATTATTATTTACGGATATGCGGGCCTAGTATGGCTGCGTCTATATCGCGTGTCAAATGTGGATAAAGCATCCGTTCCTCTCGTACGTATCTACGTGACTGAATGTGACAGATGCCTTATCCAAACTTTGTCACGCGATAAACGCAGCCTTATTAGGGCCCCTGGTCGTGTTGCAGCAGGTACAATTCACTCAGCTGAAGCAAAGCGTGCTGGATGTGGACTTGATGATTGACAAACTCATATTCAAAGACGTGCAGCTGACAGCTTCTAATGATGACCAGTATTTTGTTTTCGAGGACCTACTATATCAGGTATGGGCTAACAATTGACAAGCACCCCATTCTCGTGCCACTCGAGATGGAGTATCAGTCGAGACGAAATGTCAATTCCAAAAAACATTGTGACTATCTCGATCGACATGAAAATTGGCTTTGGCTTAAACTTTAGTGAGACATTATCAAAAGTTCTTATGCTTTGTTGCTTGTAAAGGCGTTTGATGATAAGAGGGCAAAATAAGTATTAATGAAAGCTTGTTTCTTCCGTCTTATACACATGCCGATGTATCGCCGACCCACCGAATGCGGGTGTGTGGCGCGCTCGCATCGCATTGCTTGGGCACGTCGTGTCTCGCCGAGACAGGGTCTCGGATAGGTACCTTACGAGTGTCTACAGTCGGTATGAGATACGTTTTTAAACAGACGTATCAACGGTCTTTACGAAATCGTGAGCGGTGATGGTGGAGACGCTGGGATTATACCATGTTTTTTCCTCAATTATCTATTATATAAAATGCTAAGCTGATTGTTGATATATCAACGCACAGCCCAGACCGCTGGACCTAGAGACTTGAAATTTTGCACATAGATACCTTATATAGTGTAGAGATCCACTAAGAAAGGATTTTTGGAACTTCAACCCCGAAGGGGGTAAAATAGGGGAAAAACGTTTGTATGAAAGTCCGTCAGTTTTGAAGTTAGACGCTTCAAATTTTGCGTTTAGGTTGGCGATTGAATTTCAACTTATACGTGTCTCAGCGTTTATGATAATTTTAACCCCGAAGGGATGAAAAGGGGTAAAACGGATTGTTAATATATCAACGCACAGCCCAAACCTTAGGACCTAGAGACTTGATATTTTGCACATAGATACCTTATATAGTGTAAAGATCCACTGAGGAAGGATTTTTGGAAATTCCACCCCTAAGGGGATGAAAATTTGTATGAAAGTCCGTCAGTTTTAGTTTAAGTTAGACTATTCAAATTTTGTGTTTAGGTTGAAAATTGAAAATAAATTTATACGTGTTTCAGCGTTTATGATAATTTCATCCCCGAAGGGATGGAAAGGGGTAAAACTGACTGACTGATCGATCAACGCACAGCCTAAACCGCTGGACCTAGGGACTTGAAATTTAAAGGGAATATTCCTTGGGTACCCTAAGGGTACACTAAGAAAGGATTTTTGGAAATTCATCCCCTAAAGGGTTCAAATAGGGGGTAGAAATTTGTATAGGAGATAAGTTATTTTTAAAATAAGCAATTTGGAAATTGGTATTTAGGCTACTGATAATAAATAAAAAATACTTCTTTCAGCGATTTAGAAAAAACTACCCCTAAGGGGGGTAAAAGGGAGTTTTAGTTTGTTCCTCCCTCACGCTGTAATGGCGCTGGATGGATTTGGATGAAATTTAGAATGGAGATAGCTTATACCCTGGATTAACACATAGGAAAATCCTATTCAGGAAAATTTAAAGTTTCCCGAGGGAATAACGACAATATCTTTGTGTTTTTTGAAAAAGTCATCATGGGTGTCGTTTTCTTAGGTTGCGTTGACGCAGATTTCGAAAATGATATCAAATTTGGGATTAAAAATGGCCGCCATGATGTTTATTGAAAAAGTCGTCATTGGTATCATTTTCATACATTTTGGGGACGCAGATTATGAAAATGATGTCAAATTTAGAATTCAAGCTGGCGGTAATGATATTTTTTTTTTAAGTTGTCTCGGTTAACATTTTCTTAGTTTTTGGGGACGCAAATAATTATTAATATAGAACAAGATTAGTAATTATTTGACAAAATTGCGCAATTGAATAATTTATTTCTCCTATGGCTTTTGCCATCCAGTGTGACAACATGAGACAGGCTTTGTACCTTGTCAGATTGAAGTTGTCAGCGTTGACATATCCAGATTTTAAATTTTTTTTCCGCTATTTTCAATACTATTCACGGCGTATTAATTCTACGGCTGTTATTTAATATTAGGGCGGTTATTATGATCACTTGAAAATAATTACTGACAGGCATTTAATTTTTCGGCGAATTGGTCGGTTATTTAATTCTAAAATGTAATTTCAAACAATACTCAAGGGGTAAAAAAACTATACATCGATAGGTATACATAATATTGCTGTAAAAAGAAAATCCATACTAACATTATAAACGTGAAAGTAATTATGTCTGTCGTCTGTCTGTTTGTTATGCATTCAAGGATAAACCGCGGAACTGAATTAGATTAAATTTGTATCTCAAAAATCACCCCTAAGGGGGTGAGATTTGGGATGGTAGTTTGTATGACAATTTGGTCATTTATGTTAATTTTTTTAGTTGGAAACGTGGTAATTCGTGTTTAAGCTACTGTTTAATACTGTTTAACATAAAAAAACCTTTCATTGATTTCCGTAAAACTCCTCCTCAGGCGATAAATGGAGAGTAGAAATTTGTATGGGAGATATCGAAATGGCTACATTAGGAAATTGATATTTAGGCTACTGTTTATAAATAAAATATACTGCTTTCAGCGATTTAGAAAAAACTACCCCTAAGGGGTAAAAGGGGGATTTAGTTAGTTACTCCTTAACGCTGCAACAGCTAGATGGATTAGGATGAAATTTAAAATGGTGGTAGCACCCATGTATTAACACATAGAAAAATCCCATCCCGGAAAATTTAAAAGTTTCCTAGGGAATAACGACAATGTTTGGTGTTTTTTGAAAAAGTCATCATGGGTGTCATTTTCTTAGGTTGCGTTGACGCAGATTTCGAAAATGATATCAAATTTGGAATTCAAAATGGCCGTCATGATGTTTATTGAAAAAGTCGTTCGCCACTGATGATGTTTGGGAGTTCCGCCATTTATAATGATAGATACCTACATTATAATTAGTATTAAGACTCATAATATAATATATGTAATATTGAACTATGATGGATATTTGAAGAGCAACCAAACTATCATGGGAGGGATGGTGCTTTGAGACGGCGAATTTAGACAGATTCTCATCTACCGGTGATAACTAGGGGCACACCAGCGGATAAAATAAATGCATTTCGGCAACTACGATATGGGTATATATATATATATATATAAAAATATACCTCACTACAAATATGCCAGGAACTACGAGTACACCATGGTACACAGTCGGGGCAATATATCCGGCAGCTCTACTAAAAATTGTCGAAGATCGTATGGCGAGAGATAGTAACGATTTGAATACATTAAACCGCGAATTCTGTAATATTGTACAAAACACAGATGATCTAAAAAAAACCGTGTACCCCGATCTAAAAAACAATATAAAGAATAGATAATGTTTGTGCGAGAGGGCGATATTAGCACCGACAAACGAAATTGTCGGGCGGATAAATATAAAAATATGTCTCATGTAGAAGGCGATGTTGTGGAGCATCTCTTGGTAGACAATGTCATAGACACAGAGCAAGTCACGTCCTATCCTTAGAGTTCCTGAACTCTTTTGAGGTATCGGGAGTGCCCTCCCGTAAGAGTTAATGGTTAAAGTTGGTGTCCCGTTAAATTTCGAGCTCAATATTACATGTGTTTGAAAGATCATTCTTGCCAGGGAGGACGTCAAACTATAGAATTACTTATAACTAATAATTTATTTAACTGCGATAAACGAGTTCTACGCGGACGAAGTCGCGGGCAAAAGCTAGTTTTTCATATAAGAGTAACAGAGCTGGCTCAGAGTTGCTGATTTAAAAGTATTTGCCGTTGCAACATTGCTATCGCGGCGGCAATTAAGCCTTACCCATGTATAATTGCTAAGCAACTAATGTTTTTTTTAAACTGGAAACTGTTTTAATAAATGTATTTTCTTCTTTTTTATTACATACATCTCACCGTGAACATGTTCGCCGTTTGATTCCCAAATTGAGAAAAAAGCGTTACAGCTGTCTTAAATTCGAAAAAAATAAGTTCGATGGAATGAAATTACCCCTATCTTTTTCTCCCAAGCACAATTACTTAACAATGAAAGAGTCGGGCAGGTTATGCTGTGCTTCTCGCGCGACGCGTCGGTGCGCGCGGCGCTGAGCGCGGCGGGGGGCGCGGGCGCGCCGCTGTCCGTGGCGGTGCGCGGACGCATGTCCGACCGGGTCACCGTCTTCCCGCCCAGCGGGGTCATTCCCTTCCACGGGTTCTCTATGTACGGTGAGTGGCGTTAGTTGGACGGATTTCCAAGTTTTTTTTGTAGTTAATTTTAACAGGTTTTAATGAAATTATACAGTATGTGACCATATTCTTCAATCGTATTTAGTAGAAAAAACGATTGGAAAATGTACAATTTTCTTAAATGGTTACTTTTTCTTTCAATTGATGGTGTCCATACAAATTGATTAACACCCCAATCACTAAAATCCGGGCAGCCATTATGACCATATGATGCATCACATTACGTGCAGTGACGGCTTTCACAACCATGCGCTTGTTTTGTAATTCGTATAGGTCAAAAACTACTCAACGGATTTTAAAGTTTTTATATTTATTTTATAGATTAGATTATCGGGTTTTATTTAAGTAACAAAAAATTTAACCATATCTTTGGATATTTCTTTATTTTCGTTAGAACGAAAAAAAATTAAGGAAATTAAATATCAGAATTTTCTTAATATTTGGCCGCCATCTTTAATTTATAAAATGCATTTTTTTTTGTTGATAAGAGGTGTCAATATGCATCGGTAAATGTCCGCTATCTTAAATTACAGTGGATAAAATTTGTATTTCCTGTCGAAATCTGGGCAAAGCGGCTTGCTTTCTGCATAAAATGCAGTTTCATTTTGCCAAGCCCTATGACTATAATGGTTATTGAGATACCTAAAAAACGCGAACACCACTGAATTTAGCATATTATTATGTGGCCTATCGCAAAATAAAGTAAATCGGAGCTGCAGAGTTGGGTAGCCTTCCTTGTAAGAAATAATATTAATAATATTCTTGTGTGTACAGCGACGCCATTTTGCTACCTCTACGATGACCCCGCTCAACTTTACTACACTTTTCGAGCCTTCTACATCCGCTACTGGCACCGCCTGCACTACATTTCCACTCATCCACAAGTACGGATCTCTTTCTCTCCTTATGTAGCTATTGTAAATCCCACATGGTGGTGAGGTTCGTTTTTTATGGTTTCGTAACAAACGGGTGACAAACGGAAACCTCAGGCCAAGTCTTCCTTGTTCGTCCCTCCTTCCTAACTATAAAGAGCCGGTAAAATAATCCCTATACAAGATACATTTTTTTAACACGTATATACACATCCATAAACAAGACCATAAGTCTGCGGGTCCACTGAGGCGGAGACGAGCGGAGCGGAGCAAAGCTGTGCCAATATTAACCAACAGAAGGCGCATGCGGTCACGTCGAGCGCGCCTTGCGCACGTTAGTTGAGATTCTATTGGTTAATATTGGCACAGCTCCGCTCCACTCCGCTCATCTCCGCCTCAGTGGAGCCGCAGCCTAATAGGCCCGCTGATGAAGGAAGGACTCCTAACGAGTCCAAAACATGTCGGATTGTATGCTGATCCTGACATTAAGACGTCAGTAAGCCGTAACAGTGTTTATTATAATGACTTACGGTAGTTTAAATACCATAAACAGCCGAACCCTATAGTCAAACCGGGGTACATAAGGCTTAGTAGGGGTTAAAATTTGACATTTGCCCATTCAAAATGTGTCAAACTTTAATCCGAAGTAAGCAATCTGTCCACGGTTTTAATATAGGGTTCGGCCATAAGAGTTGTTTTGGTTTGCAGGGTATAGTATCATTATGTCTGCTGTATGAGAGGCTGTTGGAAGCGAACGAGCCCTTACTTTGGATACACTTTAGGAATATCAACATTAATCCGTAAGTTACTATTTCTTCATGTCTTTGTAACGTCGAAAGAGCACAATAGGTAGTTTTCTCACTGCCTATATCAGCCGCATTTTTTAAAATAACTTAAAGTTAATTGAACTATAGCGTGGTTCTTAGTTCTTAGCTAGGTTTGATTAGATAAGGTCAGTCAATCCGAATATGCAGCATTTGTCTTGCTTAAGGGATCTCAGGTATCGAATGGAAATTGAACACTATTTCAAATAAATCGACTTCAAATAAAAATCCATTTTTTTCCAGTATCAGAGTGGTATTCAAATGGCTAATGCGCGCGTTCAGCGGCCACCTATCGCCCGACCAGTTGCTACTTCTCTGGGACGCCATCCTCGGCTACGACTCCCTCGAGATCCTGCCCCTGTTGGCGTTGGCAATACTCAGCTTTCGGAAGGAGAACATCTTCCAAGTCAACACGCTGCAAAATGTGGACGCAGTTCTAGCTGATCTGTCCACGATCTCCGTCATTCCACTGCTACAGTTGGCTCTTATGAAGCCCTAGTACAGTGCAAGACTTAAAAAGTCTTTCGGGTTCGGGTAAATTCGGTTACACTCGCATAAGAGAGCGAGCGAGAGAGAATTACAAACCCGAAGGCCGTTTTAAGAGTTGTAGCACTTTTGTTATTGACAATGATCGGAATAGCACAATTCAAAAACGTCACACGCCCAAGACAGCTAATGCTAGCTAATGTCCACCTTACCTCGTAGACACTCAGGTCTATTTTACGCTGTCAACCCTGACGGATATATCCGTTGTTGGAGTCGAACCAATGGTGCGGATATATCCGTGGCAAATGTAAGGCTTCTTGCCACAAGGGAGTTGGCAAAGTCGCGTTCTCTTCTCAAGTTGTTTTTGTTTTTTTTTATTTTATCTTTCTCAATGATTGAAGTGAACTTGGAAATTCAATTATTTTCTAAACCATAATGGTTTATTTGGGTTATACGCAATCATAGAAATAAATGTCTCCTGTTTCGGAAACTTCAGATCCGAACTTTGAGGCCTATTTATTTGGTGTTTATAGTATATCCGCATGTTGCGAGCCAGGAGTAGTTTTGGTCTGTGTCAAAATCTGTACGACCCATTTATATGGATTTAATGCAATATTTTGTAATGGTATGGTCTATAATTATATATTTAGACAATAAGTATATTAAAAATATCTTGTAATTTAATATGAATCAATAGGAATTCAAACAACGACAAAAATTGCATTAATTAGTAGACTTCATTTGGGATTTTTACTAATTTCACATGATCAGACCTAAGAATATACGGGGCAAAATTAAATGACAGCTAGGGATTGCCTATATCGATAAACTCAATTATCGATGCTTTTCCCATATACTAGTGATCGCTCCAAGTTTTGTTTGTAAAAATAAAATTTTATTGAAAGTATTCAAATGAAACAAAATAGCAACATAATTCTGGTTATTCTTTATTTTTAAAGGATTTTTTTAACCTTCACCCATCATTATCATATTTTTTTCCCTATTGTTTATTCAGAATGACTCCCATTTACTATTGTTAAAATAAACGATCAGAATTTGTTAGGAGTTAAAAAATATGATGATGACGAGTGAAGGCTAAAAACTTCTTTTAAAATAAAGAATAACCAGAATTATGTTGCTATTTTGTTTCATTTGCATACTTTCGACAAATAAAACTTGGAGCGATCACTAGAATATGGAAAAAGCATCGATAATTGAGTTTATCGATATAGGCAATCCCTAGCTGTCATTTAATTTTGCCCCTTCTATTCCTAGGTCTGCACATGATAATTTAAAATGATGGAAAAAATATCGAAATATTCGACGTTGCCAGCACAGCTATTGTAAGGCGAATCTTCGTGGCGGTAATTATCTATAGACATATCGTCAATGGATCAATGTCATCTTCAATCGCTATATTATCATAATGATGCTACGGAAAACGCTGTGAATAATCGCGTAAATGGGTCGTACACACTCGAAAACACAAAGTTGTCTGTCGTGTGGTCAATATAAGTTATATTTTTATCTGATAGGACTAAAGTAGACGTTTATGCGGATGTGGGTTCAGCCTGAAAATTAGGCCTTCCGTCAACTTCGGGTATGTCCACAGGAAAGACTGTAAGCTATGATCTATAATATATATTTCTTGATGTCTTAAATCATAAACTGTTCCGATCATTGTTAAAGTTATCTGTGAAGCTTGACTAGGTTAATACTACGTTGCTTCGTCGTTATTTTGTTTTGGTTTCGAAAAATTGTGAGTACCGTGATGTTTTGTTATGTAATTTTGTATTGTTGCGAATAAATGTCTGTAATTGAAATGTAGTTACAGTCCCTCGAAACTATTATTAAGACAAAAACAATTATTTTTAATAAGTAAAATGTCTTGTCTAGTCAAGCTTCGCGTTATAACACTTTGGCCGCCATGTTTGTTTCTGACTGTGAAACGTGAATAACCAACAAAATTCGGAAATGTGTTAATGTTTAGTTTCGCCTGACGGTAAAACTACTAAAATCTAGATAGCCAATTTGTTGTACGTTATTTGTTAGTGTTTTTTATTTTTACATAATTTTGTAGCGACAAAAATTTGTAATGATAATAAAAAGAAAAAATACAAGAACGCATTTATTTTTTAAATTATTATAAAACAAAAACTTGACCTAATTTTAAACTCTGTCCTAATTTTATTTTTTCTTACAAACGACGCACCAGTTACCCTCTTCATAGAAACTGTCTTCCACAGTCAAATCTTTAACTTCTTCGCATAAGCTATCCAACTCCCCTTCCTCGAATACATGATAGTACCTCAATAAGGTACTTTCTGTACCCTCCAGTTTGTTATCTTTTACATTTCTTAACTTCCAGGGTACTAGTAAATCTTGGTGTTGGAACTGAGTCCTATTTTCATGGACAGGGAGGTTGAGGCCGCCGAAGTTGACTCTCTGTTGTTCGGAAGATTGTTCCTTGGTAGTGCAGAGGTAGTTGGATTTGCTCTGGTCTTTGGACCATACGGTGATGAGTGTTCGACCACCAGGGCGGAGGAGGCGAGATATGGTTGAGATGGCTTGGAGTCTTCGAGCCTGGAAGTTGTTGAATTGATTAAAGGCCGAACCACACCGGTTGCGTCACGTGCACGTGCACGTGCGCGTTCGCTTTCCACTGCGTTGTATAATATGAATTCTCATTATGACATGTCACTATACAACGCAGTGGAAAGCAAACGCGCACGTGCACGTGCACGTCACGCAACCGTTGTGGCTCGGCCTTTAACCTCCTCAAATAATTGACGGATGCGCGTTTTGCGTACTTTTGATACACGGATTCAAGGTTATCGACAATTTTTCCACTGTTTTCAAACTCCGAATTAAAACAGAATCTCTATGTAGTTAGTCAGCTGCCTTATCTTAAAACCGAAACACAACATTGTGAATGCAACTGCTTGGTATCACTGAAAACATGTAATTTTCAACAATTCGGGAGTCACACGCACCACGCTGAAAAGCGGTAGTACCGGTTTAAATTTTTTACCGAATTCCCAATACACCAAAAATAAAAAAATATTGTCTGAAAGTAATAACTCTATATGTATTTTTCATGATAAAACGTTTCGGGGTTCCGGTAAAATGAGAATTGGGTATTTTAAAATTCTGGTATTTTGGGAATGAACGATTGATTTTGATGAGCACATTTGAGTGTTACCCGACTGCTGAAGTGGTGTATGACGGCGATGCATATGACGGCGTCGGCGCAGGCGTCCCTCAGCGGCGCCGCGGCCAGGTCGAGGCGCGCGCAGTCGGCCGGCGCCGGCCGTGTGCGGAGCCGTCGCTGGCACTCTGACAGCAGGCCGTTGCTGCGCTCGCCCGCTAGCTGGAATTTTCCGGAGACGAACATTACATACAGGGCTCGGAAACCTGTTTTTTTTTTAACCAGCTTTTCAGTAACCCCATAAATTTCAAATAGAGCATTTTCATTTCGATTCCGCTCGAACAGAATCGAAATTATCTCGGTTCTAATCAAATAGCAAAATAAAATTGTTCCTGCTCGAAATAACGTTAATTTCGCTCGCTTATTTGTTCGCACCGTCATCGTTTTTTCGTCTTTCCTACCCTATAACCTAGCTCTTTAGTTACATTTTCACTTGCTCAGCTTGCCGGTGCGGGACTTCAGTCAAGCCGGCCTTATCGTTTTAGTCGCCACGCCGCCATCCAACTGCAGAAAGAATCAAAAACCGAAAATACCAGGTTAATCCTAGCGATCATAACGCTCGCGAATCGATTTCATTCCGAGCGAGCGTTTTCGAAAAACCTGGTTAAGAATCATAATTAGTCGATATTTTTCGATCCGTTCGCGTTCCCAAGCTCTGAGGCCTCAGACAAGATGCACTACGCTAACTAACGTTTCTATTCGATTCGTTTTTAAACCAATCGCGTCACTGGAAGATGACGTGATACGAAAAGTCACGTGGTCTACCAGTGACGCGATTGGTTTAAAAACGAATCGAATAGGAACGTTAGTTAGCCTAGTGCATCTTGTCTGAGCCCTCTGAGGGGCTATTGTCTACGCACTCGCAATCGCAATCGTTTTTAACCGACTTCAAAAAAGGAGGAGGTTATACGTTCCACTGTATGTTTTTTTTTTTATGTATGTTCACCGATTACTCCGTCAATTGTCGACCGATTTCAAAATATTTTTTTTGGTTTGATAGAGGTGGTCCCATTATCACCAAATCTGTATCTGATGAGGGGATCAGTGAGGAATTGAGGGAACTCCTCAAATATTGTAGGCAAACATATAGCGATTTTAGTATTTTTAGTAACAAATCCAGCATTTGCATTCAGAAAGTATCATTTGGTGTAGTGGAACTGATGATGAAGACCACAGATGGCCACCAGAACTCCTCAATGGTACCGATTTCAAGGGTGGCGATAAGATATCTCGATTAAGATTAGCGACTACCTACAACGAATAATATTTACTTGTTGAAATATGACTATGACTTTCCCGCGGCGTTGCTTGCGGCGCGCTTGATATAAGTTAAAGTTTCATTTCAACTAAGAAGTGGGACTACGTAACAGCGTATTATGATCACTAAAAAGTATAAAATAAATGTTTTAAAAAACAAAAAACCACCTTCAAAAACGCAAAAAATAACTTCTTTAAAATTGTAGGCGCCTAATAGGTTAGTCCAACTGAAGTCGGCGACCACAACATTTTCAACAAAAAGCCGACATCAGTTGGACTAACCTATTAGGTGCCTACAATTTTAAAGAAGTTATTTTTTGCTTTTTTGAAGGCGGTTTTTTGTTTTTTAAAACATTTATCATTTAGAAAATCGAAGGCTTGTCTGCATACAAAATGAAAACAATTGTTCCGCTTTGAAGTCGATTGCGATTGCGAGTGCGTAAGGCGATAGGCCAGCTGATTATTATATATAGGAGCTCAACTTAACGGAAGGAGACTCCACACTCCACTCAACTTGTAGGGACATACGAGTAAAGCCTGCGTTAGTCCGTAAGACGCACACATCAAATGCGTTGCGGGCGGTGAGTGTTCGTATTTATAATACATTGAGCCCACACTATCTTATGATTTGTACTCAGTAGTCTAAAAATGTTTCTAACTGAAAAAGATTTTCATAGTATTTATGGGTAGTTGATAATTTTATTTTTGATTTAAGTACATACTGTGTTAAGAATATTAGAATGAGGAAATATGTGCAACATTTTGTCAAAAACTACTATGGTAGAAGAGCAGATAAATTTTTGGTCCCAAAAATATATAATAAAATAGAATGGTAGCTAAGACCACAAACTGCGTAAGCAGTTTGGCGAGTAACTTTAAAATTAGTTATGTATATGTGCCTTTGAAAAAAAAAATAAAAAAAAAATATGTGATCTTTTTATTTTATTTTTATTTTTAATTTCTTGATTAAAATCAATCATATTATTATTATTTATTTATTTTAATGGCGTCTACAAGTTATGTAATTTTGCCAATGTCAAGTATATTAAGCAATTGTACGGTGAATCGTCGTTGTCGTCGGCGTCTTCCAGTCCCAGTCGGCACACCATTGAAGATGGCGGGCATCCACTTCAATGGCTTGGAGTGTTATCATATTAAAATATGACTTGTAAATTTTTGACATTAAATGATTTACTTTGATTGAATTGATCCAGCATCTTCTAGTCTTTGGCGCGCTAGACAGTCTTGGCGATCACTCGAAGGCGACGTCAGCAAGCTTATTCCAACAACACCAGAAGGCAGTTCCTAAAGTTGGCAGTTCCAATACTGACCTGGAAGATGTCGCTCCTCGCCAACACGTTCTTCCCGTTGCCGCAGCCCAGGTCCAGGGCCAAGGATCCCGGGGGCACCTGTTCCATGAACTGGACCACCTTGGGCCAGGGCTTATGTCGCGTCGTGCTGAAGTGTCCTGCTATCTGCTCGTACACCTAGGGAGGGATGATTTTTCTTTACAAGGTCGTTCGCGTTTTTTATCGTAGTCTGTGTCGGGCGAAGGCATTTTTAATGAGTCCTTATTGGTCAACAAACAAGGTTTATTTAAGGACAGTAACTAGGATACAGTAGGCAAACGAATATACAAAACTTTATTTTTGACGTAAAGTATATACCTAGAACGATCGTAAGGCGGACAGGATAAAGACGTCATACTCTTTTTAGGGTTCCGTACCCAATGTCCGTCTGTCTGTCAGTGGGCTGTAATCTCAAGTATTAGGTATACAGTTGAAAATTTCTGTGTGTATAACTACTCCCGCTATAAAAAATTAATAAAAATAAAATTTAATTAAAAACCTATGCTTCCTTATATGGAGCCCATACAAGAAACGTGACCTTTCGGCGTTTTTTGCTTGAACTTAACTTAACTTAAAAAATTAAAAAAGAGCCCCGTTAAAAGTGGTACGAAACCTTTCGCGACTCCGACTCGCACGAGACCGTTTTTTTTTAAATTCAAAATTTAAACTGACCTGATGGACATGCACATCTTCCAGCCGACTGGCCACCGTATCATCTATCTCCTCGCCGGTGTCACAAAGCGTCCTATACACGCACGGACACGGTCCTTCGCGCGTCCACCGAAACGTGAGCGAGAGGCGCTCGCCGCGGGGCCGCGTGTTCTCGGTGACGACGAGGCAGTTGGAGCGCCGCTCTAGGATTGGATCCCATGTTCGGGGTTGAATGCCGTGTTGCCAGTCGTACCTTAAATATAAATAAATAAACAAATATCAGGGGACAATATCACACCAATAGGGAATATGCGTGGATTTTTCAATTCTCAACAAAATATGAAAATACCGTAAATGAGATCACCAACGGTGAAATAAAAATAAAAATCGGCCAGGAAATACGGATGATACAAGCATTTTAAACTGCTAATTAGACAGCGATTAGACAGAGAGATCCGATATGCAATGTGACGTCACGTCATGTAACACGTCGGCCATATAAATTCATTATTACATTTTGTTTTGCTAGAAAGAGGTAGGAACAAATCTTTATTGGCTTATAACTTTGTTATTTTTATAGCTATGAATTACCTTTTTTTGGAAACTGTGAAAAATTACATGAATATTCCGTATTGTTGTTGAGTACCCAAAGTATTTATTTATTTATTACTTACAGCATTATACAAACTGGTTTAAACAGCAAAACTAGCTTTAGTATAGCTTCTTATCATACCTAGCTTCACCTCGCATTACAAGCATGGATCTTTTGGGCACTACAACCGGCACAAATTTTCCGGTGTGGTGTCGCCATTCCATCACAACTGAGGAGCCGAGAGATAGGGACAGGATCGTATCCCCAAATGGACTGTGCTTATCCACATGGGATGGGATACCTGGAAATATAAAAATTAAGATGCCCTATTTTACTTATAAACCATATTTACAATTATAATAAAGTAATAAAAAAATTAAAGACACATGAGATAGTTGTTTTAAAAATGTATGAGATGACAGTGTAATCTGAACAAAACTGAAGTCAAAAATTCTTGAAAACAGTGCTACAACTAATTTCGAAACGTCCTAAGTGCCCTCTATCAGCACTTCATGGATAAATAACATCCATTATTTATGGTTAGGTAGAAAACACCCTAGAGGAGGCCTATGTCGAGAATTGACAGCATGACCAAGGAGCTGAAGCAAATAGCAATACTTAATGAATATTAGTCAGTTTAGTTTAGTTTATTTATTCATCAAAGTAATTTTTACAAAATATATTGCATTGCATGTCAAAACATATGAAACATATTAATACTGGTCATTGGAATAAAGGCTAATTGAAATTGAAAAGATAACACCCTGTATGTCTTGACATTTCAGGAATGTTTAAGTTCTAATGAGAAATCAAATGTAACTCTCAAGATAATGCCAGTGATACCACACACAGATTTTATCATCTGATTTTAACAATTAAAAACTCCACCCACCCAAAGTTTAATACCCATCATACAAGTCTGGATCTTAATTAGGGACTAGGTTAATTGGAGTTAGGCTGTCCCTTATTTACTAATTTAATAATATAGCTTACCGTGTCCAGGCTTGTACTTATTAACAGTTAATTGATCTGGAACCCCAACATCCATACCCTGTTCTCTAAGCCGTTGCCACAATATGTCACATTCCCTAGGTATGGACACTTCTAAGGGAGTCGTCAAATCTACATCATTACTGCCGTATCGGAACTCATAGCCATAGTGCTTTACTTGACGATTTTTCAAGTTACTGGACTCCTCAAAATCAAAGAGTTTGAGGAACAAGCTTTGCTCTGCATGTGTGATGAAGTCATTGAGGATGATGAGGCCTTCAGGTGTGTCTTGCTTGCAAACAATTTCAAGGTTTGGTACTGAAAGTTAAACAAACAAATTTAAGTTTAATTCATTAGCGAACCTTTTAAGTATTTATTTTAAATAACACTAAAAAAGTATAGGCAATTTATAGTACTAACTTTTTTTATTGACTTTGAAGTTTGTTTAAAGATTAGTCTAAGGAGTGTCTTTTAATAATTTTTAATCAAGTATGAGACAAAATCATATTTATAAACTTAAAATGGATACTACTAAGCTAATAAACAGTATCCCAAATTTAATAACCAAAGCAGTTTTAATTCTCTTCTGTTAGTAATAAGGTTGATATTTGTACAGGAGTTTTATGTGAGATACTGCTTACTGGATTAGCAGGGCAGAATATTGTATCTTCAAAACAGACTACAATAAACTTCAGAAATAAATGGATAAATAATATTAAAATACCTTGTTCAACAAAGTTCATAAAGACCGTAGCTGCATTTTCTCCCAACCTCGCCTTACCGTTGTACTCGTTATAAAACGACAACGCGTCTTCCACTTTATGGAAGACCAGAAATGAATAAGTTTCACCTTTCTCGGCTACAAACTTGGGAATAGATACGTGCGGGGAATTATTTTTAATCAGTTCGTATACATCGTCTTTCGTTAAATTTGTAGCTTGCCCAGCGTTACACAGGACAATATTCTGAAACAACCATAAATCTATTGCAATTATATAGTGTCCATGATACCTATATTAATTTACCACAAAAAGTTTTGTTTCAAACATACGGCACCCGGTTGGTTTGTACAAATAACCCCTTTGGAGCTCTTTAGACGAGCCGCAAACCGTTTCCTCTTGCGGTCCGTTTTTCTGTCGTCTTCAAGCATAGTTTATTTGTTAATTGCACGATTAATACCGTTTTATAAACTTTCACACTACCTACAATGGAAAAGCAGTGGTGTGCTGGAAAGTATGTTGCTGTCGAACACATGTGTCAACTGTCAATGTCATGTACAGCTGGAAATTACAGTAAAGTGTTGCAAGTATAATTATTGACCCTGTGACACAATGAGACATTAACGCATTGATAACGCGTTGCTACGCTAGCAGGATATCTTATTATACGATGGTGATAGCAGGGCTTTGCTGGTAGACAGTCATCACATAACGCCAAAACAAAGTACTTACTAATTCCATGATATTTTGTTAGTGTTAAAGTTTTTGTTTAAATATATCGATATTTTTTCATAACGTTATACAACGAAATAACGAAATCAACATATTAACAAAACCAGAATAACGTTATCAATTGAGCCCTGTTCCCATTTTGTACTTTTTATTTGCTTTTAATACATACATACCCTTCACGCCCCTAATCCCTAATAATTTGCACTTTTAAATAATCGTGCTGCTGGCGACTCTTAAGATGCATAATATGCATATAAGATGGGCGGCGATGAAGGCTACCAGTCCAGGATATCTTATGGCAAAAAATAATGAGGATTTGTTAGAAAATAAAGAAATTGAACTCAAAGAAAACAGCAAACAGTGTAGTGTAGAGATGACGAATATTTTACGGACTGAATATTTACTTTCTTTGACAAATATTTGAAGAAGTTTTCTCGGGTTTGACAATATATAACAAATAGGTACTGAAGAACTTTTATCGGATGTGATAAGATAGAAAGAAAACTCTTAAAAAGAACATACTGCAGGCGTTTTATCGGATGTGAAATCATTGAAAGAAAATTCCTTAAGTATGTACGTTAAGTACGACGACATTAAAATAATAAATTAAAAAAAACTGAAATTTATAACTATATCCGACGAATATTGGATGATACGACGACGAGGCGATATTTGGGCGATATGTTCCTTGACATTAGCCTGTCAATGTCAATATGAACCACAGATATGAACAAATAGAAAAAAAAGTATTTGACGTAGGTAGCTATGTATGTATGTCATTAATTAATGTCATCATTATGTCACAGATTAAGCGATAAGGCTTGGCCATGTATAAGAAATTTGTGAAGTTCCTATCGTTGAATTAAAAAATCTGATATGATTGCAATAAAACGACCGTACATATTAATGAGTTAACAACAAAGTATCAGAATGAACGTAAGTCTTTTGTCTTTATCGTACAGCAATGCTAATACACGTTTTGTGGTTAGGTCTCCGTTATAACATTTTTTTCGTTTTTTAGGAACTTGGTAGAAAGAAAAAGCGCTTAAAGCACGTCATTTGTATGGCGTCGGACTTTTTTTTCCCAAATACTGGCGGCGTCGAACAACACATTTTCAACTTGTCACAATGTCTTATAAAGAAGGGGCACAAAGTCGTTGTGATTACTCACTCGTACAACCAGCGCGTCGGCATCCGGTACATGACTGCCGGACTGAAGGTCTACTACTTGCCCATTAAACTTATGTATAATCAGTGCATACTCCCTACTATGATTTCTAACATACCCCTCATCAGAAACATCCTAATTAGAGAATGCATTGAAATAGTCCATGGACACTCTGCATTCAGTGTCTTAGGACATGAAGTATCAATTATAGGAAAATTACTAGGACTTAAAACAGTATTCACAGACCATAGCCTATTTGGATTCGCTGACATGTCAGCAGTTTTAACTAATAAGTATTTGCAAATGTGCTTGTGTGAGTGTGACCACTGCATCTGTGTATCACACACGGGGAAGGAAAACACTGTTCTGAGGGCCAGAATTGAACCTTCCAGAGTATCAGTGATACCTAATGCTGTAGATGCATATATGTTTACACCTGACCCCAGCAAGAGAGACCCTAACGTGATAACAATAGTCGTAGTGTCTAGACTAGTGTACAGAAAAGGTGTAGATTTAATGGCTGCTGTGATTGCTGATATGTGTCCACGATATCCTAACATAAGATTTATCATAGGTGGAGATGGACCAAAGAGGTGGCTATTACAAGAAGTCAGGGAGAGAAAGGGTTTCCAAGATTGTGTTGAATTACTAGGAAGCTTGAAACATTCTCAAGTGAGAGATGTGTTAGTTAAAGGAGACATATTTTTGAACACTTCTTTAACTGAGGCATATTGCATGGCTATTGTAGAAGCTGCCTCATGTGGATTGAAAGTAGTTTCAACTAGGGTTGGAGGGATCCCTGAAGTGTTGCCAGAAAATATGATATATTTGGCAGAGCCTAATTCTAGTAGTGTTGTAAAAGGCATTGAGAGAGCAATAAGTGACATAAAAAATGGTGAAATAATGTGTCCCTATATGTGCAACAAAAGCATTAGAAGCAAGTACAATTGGATGGACATAACAAGAAGGACAGAGATAGTTTATGACAAGATCTCAGTAAATAGAAACAAGCCTCTAGGCGAACAACTTCGAAGCTACCTCACTTGTGGAGTTTGGCCATTCCTCTTAGTTATAAGCCTCATGTATTTATTACTACAACTAACAGAAAGAATACATAAACGAAAGCATATAGACATAGCTAGGGACTTAAAACTATAGTCAATTATACACAAAATGTTGATTTTGGAATGATTTATTATAATACTCAAATTAATGAAATTAATAATGGCATCCTACTAATGCATAGCGGCCATCCTTGAACATGAAGTATAAATAATAATTTAAATGTATAACAGTTGGACAAATAGCACTTTTGAACAATAATTGTTATTTATAACACGTTGAATCCATAACATTATCTATATTTATATAATTATAGGATATTGAACCTGAGACTGATTACAGCGTATGTCTATAGTATTAGTCTACTCTCTGCATCTTCAGGCCCTGTGGACAAACAAACTTGTTAAAGACTACAAAAGTTGACCACATAAAGGGTTAGTTCATGATGACGAGGCCTGATATACTACCAATATTATCAGTGATACTGGTATGACAATATTAATTCGAAATTCAAAATATGTGGATAACTCTCATGATACTGTGATATGCCTCAATATTTCTGTGATATGATTCGCAATATGCATGTATCGCATGATAATATTTATAGTCCATCAGGCCCAAAGATATTGAAACTGAAACTATGTACTGACACCTATAGTTTTAAATTTAAATAAAGTAACGGCCTTGCCAACATGTCATTTGACGCATCTATTGAATTTTTTGTATACGCCACAACACATTATTTACTGATTAATTAAAAACTGCCAAAGACGTTGAACTGCTGTTGAATTTTAACATATAATATGGTTACAGATTTAACAGTTGTTAAAATATTTATTTTCTTAATTATTCTATGTATATCTTTTCATGCTCTCAAAATATAAAGACTGAGGTTTTGATTCATGTCTTTGCCAACTGTCAAATAAATGTTATTTTACAAATTGTTAAGTGAAATTTCAGCTTTGAATATATGAGGGTAAAAGTAGGAAAATTTATCATAATAATTTAATTCAGTTATAAGTATTTTATTTTACTTTATGCTTTTTGTGCTCAACAATATAATACCAAATCTATAGATATACATATGAATCCCTGTTTCCCTTGGTCACGCCATAACTCGAGAATGGCTCGACAGAATTGTTATCTCGTTGTGTTCGTAATTATCAGGAAAAGGTTTGGATGAAAAAAATTACACCCGGGTGGCGCCAGGCACGGACAGCTATCAATTATAATTATGCATTGCTTAAATTATATAAGACAATTTACTAGTGCCTTAATTGTAAATCAAATTTTGTATTATTTTAAGTTGCATAATATGAGGGTTAATATTAAAATAATTTTATACTGAACTCTTTTATGACTTAACCTAACCTAACAATGCTTCATAAAAGCGAGCAACAGAAGAATCCTCTTAAATCTTCATACATTTTAATTTTGTATCCAGTCCAGACACAGTTTAATACATAATGCGAATTCCATGGAACAAATGTGATATCCTTCCAACAAGACTGGTAATTCCTATGAAGCACTGGACCTATGGACTCACCATAGTAAGGACGCATGAAACTAAATCAAATCTGGCTTATACATATAGACGGTTGACAGGCATAACGCTTCAAGTGACATAATGTAAGATATTGAGTGATATACATATTCGACGAAGAATGCGTTTTTTTAAGCAAATTCCATACAATATGATCGTGATTTTCTTAGAAAACCCCATTTACATAGGACAATCATCGTCAGGTCAGGTCTAAACTGAGACGTGGTTCATTTTAAACCATCATCCTTTGACTAATGATTGCCAAGACTTCACCGGTCATGCCAAGAGTTAATTAAAAAATGTAGTTCTAAAAGTACCATTGGTGCAGGGTAACTTACACTTTGGTAGCGCGCGACGGGTGTCTCGGACGCGCGCCCTTCTGCTTGAGCTGCAGCACGAGCGAGCGCAGACGCGCCACGTCGCGGCCGCGGCGCGGGCCGAAGTCGCACAGCTCCGCCACGCGCGCCCACTCGCCGCCCTCCTCCACCTCGCTCTCGGACCCACGCGCCAGCGCCTTCTCCGCGTTCCTGTTGCAAACAATTTGTTCATATCTGCACTTGATTGTTTGGGATGCTTGCATAGGATTATTTTTCCGCTACTCTCCATATTTCTTGCACATTGGATGGACATGAATATTAATGAAAACTGCATGAAGTCAATCCAGTGGGAGTATATTAGACACCCAGACGCACTTGTACCCCGTGTCAAGATTTTTCTTCAGACTACACCGACTAATTACTATTATTATTATAATAAACTAAAATATTGTATCGAAATCGAAAATGGTTTTTAGTGTCGGCCACTTTTTTTCTGTTAAGTTACTCAACTCAATCATAGTTCATTTATTATTAAACTGAATTCATTACAACAACAAAAAAAAATACTTCGATTTCAAGACAATACTTTAGTTATTAGAAAACACAATAATAGTGAGGGCGCCACTGGACAGTCGGTGCAGTCTTAATTAAGAGTGATATAGTGATAATTGTGAACAAACCGTTTCCACAGTATTATTTATTCATGGGTAGAGTAGTTAGGCGTTCTTCCTTTTCTTAAAATTATGATTATAATCACGTCATTCCCATGTTAAAAAAAACAATGAACATTACTACAATCCACGACATGAAAACAGTAGGTATTAAGGAAAATAGACCAACAAAAAAGAAAAAGAACCATGAGAAAAGACCAAAATGATTCCACAACAACCAAAACCAACAGTTTGGTTTGTAATACTCACTTTGCGGACTCCCTGACAGCAATGGAAAGAAAACAGAGCGTATTAGAACAGGGGTAAGACATGCGGGTAGGCACAGATAAAATACACTGAAGTTATATAAAGACTACTTTGCACACTGAGCAACTAGCAAGTAACAAGTAAATTGTTATAATGAAAAAATGCAGTAAAAAGGTTTAACCATTTTCTCCATTAAAGTATAATCATGTTGTGCTAGCCATGTACAGCCATGGTCCAACTATAATACATGAACTATTTATTCAAAAATCCATACAAATATATACAACAATATGGAACAAAGAGATTTTAGGCTCAGCAGATAAATTAAGAAAAAAGAACTCAACCCACAACATGTACTACTTGTGACAGTAAGAATGAAAAACAGGCTAAAATCTACACACCAAACATTATAAAATGAATTATTGTTATTGATGTTGTAATACTTAATACAATAATAGGTAAGTTACTAAAATCTGATGGTTAAAAAAAAAAATTTTTTTGTACATTCATTACTAGACAATCCTCTATGACAACTTTTAAGAATATATTTAAAATGTAGCTTCATATACTTACAAACAATTAAATTGCATCAATTTACAAACAACCTTCTAAACAAATTGATGCAGTTTACAGCACAGTCAGTGTATATTTTGATGTGTGGAGTTTTTTACCTGTTGGCGGCCTTGGTCTTAGCAATCTGCTCATCGTGGGTTTTGTACCAGTCTTCCAGTTCCTTCTTTGCTATTTTAAGCATTTCTTCTTTCTTTTTCTCTTCTTCAGCATCTGAAAAATTTGTAAAAAAATTAAAAGAAGAGCATGTGAACAAAAATCTTAATCTTAACCCCTCATATGCTTAAGCATGGATCCCTGCTCAATATTTTGAAGATCTTTTTGTAATTTCTCAAGCTTATTTGCAGAGGTCGGAATTCTCGTAGCACTTTTGACCTGTCATAGGGACTTCTCGTTTATCGACTTCCGATATACATATTTTATCGATACATTATAGAATACAACATATTAAATATTTAAAGCACAGGTAAACAACAGGCGGTCTTATCGCTAAAGACCGATCTCTTTCCGAAAACTAATAGAGATTTGGAATGAAAACAATCGATAGCAATTCTTGTTTAATTTCTTTTCTATATTCAAAGTCAAACTCTACAAGCGGTTTCGCACTATGTCCGATCCGAACCTGTGAAAATATGGTCCGTAGTCAACGTAGAACTATGTCTATGGTAATTTACACACTAAATCCGATATCTCCGTCATCCGATTTCTTTATATATCCCGTCTAGATCTGTATTTTCACGGGTTCGGATTCGGATCGGCGTAGTGCGAAACCGCTCTACTTTTGCATAAAATTAAATGAGGATGCATGCTGTTCATTCAACATCTTCATCAGAAAATAATTTCACTGCTGGACTTAGGACTCCTTCAGGAATTGCTAAATATTTTTAATGAAAATGTCATCAAATCTTACCTTTCTCCTCTAATCTCAGCTTCTGCTCCTCTCTCCACAATTTGATCTTCTCTGGCTCCTCCCTCTCTTGCCGGAAGACAGATGGCGCTGGATCATCGTCAAGCATGCCATTGGCTTCTAGAGTTGCTGTACTAGGGATTTCTACAACAAAAAATAATGAAATTCACGAATGTTATATTTAAAGTTACATTAACGATGTTTCGGGTACAGACAACTAAGAAAGGCTTCTCCAAATGTTTATAAAAATAAATAGATCAATAAAATAGGGTAACACGTTAAAAGAGGTGTAAATACACAGGTATCGGAAGCAAACTTTAGGGAAGGGGTTCAATTTTACAAATGTTACAAGTAGTCTAGTGTTTAAAAATAAATAGGAAGAGTTCTTACCAACGAAATCATCAACCAAGCCATTGGAATAGGAGCTGACAACAGGGGGCGGAGCGCTGGTTTCTAGCTCATCTTCCAACCCTGCAAGCTGGTTCTGTTCGCGCGCGAGAAACTCCGCGGCGGGATCTATTTCGGGCTGAACAAAGCTATCACCGAAATCATCCATATTTAATATAAATACTAATTAGAAACCAGCTAAGTGAACAAAAAACGTCGATTACTAATACCGAGCGTAGACAAGATAGAGGAGTAGGAAAATGACATCGACATTTTGTTGAAAATAGCCCGTGTTCAATTAAATGTTTTATGTCTTAGCCTTAAGATCAGAATTGCTTTGTAAGAGCGCTGTACTTTTGAGTTTATGCTGTTGGCATTACCAAGTGAAGTGGCATATTTATAATGGGGTCTTGTTATCGACCTACTATTTCTGACATATACACGGTCAAGTTGTGCCGTGTAAGGAAGGTATAATGCAATTTACTTGACAGTTGACAGCTGAAATTTATAACCTTAAAACCAATTCCGTGATTCTGTTTGTTATTGTATAATAATCTCGATAGTTAAATCGTTGCAAAATGAATTTATGCTTAAAAACGAAGTACGTCCGACCTAGCTTCTTTAGTTCCCTGTTCCGATATTCAACTACAGCTCCCGAGGTTATAGATCAAAATGAGCAGGTTCTTATCGACGACTCTGATGATGTGAAGGCCCGGGAAGAGGAGATCAATCGGAAACGTAACGTTTCCCGCTTGTCCCCAGCGCACTACAACTTAATGAACGACCGGCGGCCCTATGAACAGCCTAAAAGTATAGCACATTTGACTGTAAAGTACAATAGGAAGTTGTATGGGAAATATGGCATCGCCAGCGGCGTTAACCCCAGTAAGTAACTTTAATAGTTATAAATATACATAAACACTGAAATCAACAATGCTATGATGTTTTATATTTAAGTTCATTATCCTCGCGCAACCTCCATGTTTTAAATTTTTAGGCAACTTGCCATTCACCATTTCTCTCATCTTTTATAATGTCTTTGCACTACCATTTTAAAGGAAAAACGGCAGAATTACATATGGTGATGTGCACACGCATTGCCGCGGTGACCATTTTGGCACTGTCTACACCTCCAACAATCTTAAATCAAAAACCCTAATTTATTACATTATGTTATTTTAGGTATATGTTGGCCGTCTAGACAAGAAATACAGGAAAGACAAGAATATGAAGTAGTTGCCTTCCCATTCACAATTAAAGAGATGATGGAGTCCGCAGCACAGAAGAGAAAAGAGAGGAATTTGAGAACAGAACAGAGGGAGAAAGAGCTGGCAGAAAAGTTTCAAAAACTAGCCCAGTGGAAGAAGGATTTAAAAAATAAGATGGCAAAGCAGATTGAGGAGACAAATGCAGCAAAGGTAAAAATGCTAATGCATAAATTTTCATATCATCATAGACTTTAATTATTGAGCCACCATAAAACGATGATATGATCATAAAGAAGTGTCAAGTCATATTTTATTCCACCTGGGCGAACATTACATTCCTCTAAAACATTGTTATTTTATTTCAACAGGCAAAGAAAGAGCGTCTAGTAGAAGAAGTGAGAAGACACTTTGGCTTCAAGCTTGACCCTCGGGACGAGCGGTTCCAGGAGATGTTGGCCAAGAGGGAGAAGGAACAGAAGAAGGTGGAGCGCCAGGCCAAGAGGGATGCCAAGGAACAGATGATGATCGCCAAATTACAGCAGGCCAATGTCAAGATCAGTGATAAAAAGTAGACTTGTATTTTGTTTTAGATTAAATTTGCTTTAGTGATAGTTTTTTTTTTAACCGATCAAATCCAACAAGTACTGAGGCACTGTATAAATAAAAAATTAGGTCATCTCCAGGCCTTTAGGAGTTTCTGTTACCTATTACCACTCTGGCACTAGGGTTGTCCATTATTATATGACATTTACGTGAAGAATTTTTTACGTTGATGTGCGTCGCTCTTACTGCCATGCACGCAACTAGGTTACTGATATTTCCCGTCTATCCCACTAGTCCCTTGAGTTGTCTAATTGAGTTGACAATTTCGTCCCAGTGGTCCCGTAGGAAAAGTGGCACTAATATTTATATTTTACTTTTGTCCTGTCCTATTACCGTCATCCATCACCGTATAGTCTCTTTTTCTTTAGCAGTGTCGTGACTCCTTTCGCATTTTTCCTCATTCCAGAAATCAATTTAGTGTAGACGGAGCTCCATAGTGGCGGAGCTCCTTTACTGGGTGGTTAGGCTAACTAGGTTAAACCAACATAACCTAAAATTAAACCTAAACCTAACCTAACCTAACATGGCTGCGTTTATCGCGTGAAAAAATGTGGATAAAACATAACCATCAGTCACTTTGACACGTTTATAAGTACGAGCGACTGACTCGTGGACCCACTACTTTTGTCCCACTGCTATTTTCGTTCATCAGAAATTCGTTAGAAATAATTTTTAAAACGCAAAAGTAGGTAGGTTAGTTTCGTTAGGTTTGCCCGAAGGGCAAATCGCCTAGAAATAGGAGCCCAGGCTCCGTCGAATAGCAGTGGGACAAGGAGTAGTGGGTCATGCGTGGCTTTATCCACATTTGGTCACGCGATAAACGCAAGCATACTAGGCCCGCTGGGATTTTTGGGACAAAAATATAGCGGCTTACTCGTGGTCTCACTGCTTTTGTCCCACTACTATTTCGTTTTCTTCAGAAATAACATTTTATTCCGCACAAGTAGGTAGGTTTAAGTTCGTTAGGTATCTTGAGATGCCCGAAGGGCACATCGCTCAGAAAAAGGAGCCCTGCCTTAGGCAAGGCTCCGCCGAATAGCAGTGGAACAAAAAGTGGTGGGTCCATGAGTCTGGTGGGAAAAATATTAATGCCACTTGTACCATGGGACTGATGGGACGAAAGTCTCAGTTGTCCCATAATGGGACAACTCAATAGGACTAGTGGGATAGAGGCCATGCCAGCTGTGCGAATAGGCGGGGCAACGTTAAGAACAGCGGAGATCCCGTGACCATCTGATCAGCTTAATAGAATATGCAACTGTTTTAAAAAGTGCCCATTGCGATAGCGAGTAGTGGTTCAGAATTGATTTGAACTGGAATGGAGGACATACGGACTAATCAATTTAAGTAAAAGCTTGTATAACTAAAACAATCAATTTTATTCTTCATAAATGTCTATCAAACGTCAAGAACTCTCATCGTCCGAGGAAGAGTAGAGAGCATTGCGTGGGTTTAGCGAGCGCCGCCGCGGGCTCGGGTCGCTCGACGCGTCGCGTGTCGCCGCGTCGCGCGTCAACGGGTCGGGCTTCTTCACCGTGCGCCGCGTCGCGTGTGGCGATACCAGCGTGTCTGATGAGTCCGACACAGAACTGCCGCTGCTCCGCGATATTGTGCTACCCTGCTGAATAAAGTAGTAGGTACTTCAGTTTAAAACAGCCAAGCTTGTTGATCGTAAGTTCCTCACTGAAATGATATTTAACTTTGAATCAAGTATCCAGATTTTGTTTGCAGAGCTAGTGCCAAAATTCATGGAGAAATCTTGGAAAAAAGGTTCGTTTACATGGACCGCAAGTTCTATTGACGGCAAATTTACTACCGATCCTTTTTTTACCCAAATGGAAATGCCTGTGCAAACATTTTTTTTTCATACATGACAGTTATGAATCCAATGAGAAATGTAAACTGAATAGGTAATATTCCTTTTTTACGTACATATCTAACCCGGACTAACGAAATCCATCCAGGTATAAATTTTGTCAACAAATATAGCCTGTTCACTCATGGGTCAGTGTCAGTGGGTAAAACATGCGTTTGACATTAGGAATGCTGCATGTTGATAGGGTACTCTTAGCAACTCCTACCGAAACCATGTCTAGCTTACAAGCATACCGATTCGTGAAGGATAGGTCTTTCAAAAATAGATAAATAACGAGGTCCGGGGAACAGGGGGATAGGACTTACTTTATTACTCTTCGTCTTACTGTCACCGATTTTATCTAAACACTGCTCGTCGTCATGTCTTATTACATCACCCATGTTCTTTTCAAACATTTCAGGTTTCTGAAATAAAAACATGTAATTTAGTTCTCTCTGACAAGACAAGCGGAATGATGCAATGCAACATATCGTCCAACCCCATTCGCTACCACCATCTTATCGGTTAACCAAACAGCCTAACCAGTGGCGGGGTTAGGCGGCTTTAGAAAGGGGCAACGCCATCCCTTGATACCGAAAAAAATATCGACAGAAGACCTATATTAAGGCAGTTTACAATGTAGGTGTACTGATTCAAAGTGAAAAAAAAAACATTCTAGAGCCGCCACTGTGTTTAGCGTGCTAGTAACTTAGGCAAGATTCTGTAGAATTCCGAGACTAAATAAAAACTCATAAAATAATAACTTACAATCAGCATACTCTCCCTAAGATGCTGTATCTGCCCCAGCAGATGGGCCGACTTAGTGATCTTCTTGACCGTCCTGTTCTCCGCCAGCTTTATGTGCGCGCTCTGAGCTTTCTTCGGTATGATGTTGATGTGCATATCCGTCGAGATCTCCTCCTTCTCGGATACTTCGACGATGGGCTCGGCGCTGACCGTACGCTCGCGATCTAGGTGCTCATGCTGGCATTGTCTAAAATGGGAGCGGATGCTGTAGGTGGTAAAAGGTACAAATAGGGAGGCAACTTGTGGTGAAACGTTATTTTATTTGTTGGCCGTTGGTAGGCCGCTGCAGGTCGTGAAACGTATAGGAAGGAGTCTACAGGTCATGGAAAGTATAGGAAGCAGGCTGCAGGTAGTGAAACGTATAGGAAGCAGGCTGCAGGTAGTGAAACGTATAGGAAGGAGGCTGTAGAAGGTGGGTACAGGAAGGAGTCTGCAGAAGGTGAAAGGTATAGGAAGGAGGTTGCAGGTGGTGAAAGATATAGTAGCAAGGTGAAGGGTATAGGGGAGGCTACATCTGGTTAAAGGTATTGGGAGGCAACATGTAGTGAAAGGTGTAAGGTAGCTACGGTTGGTGAAAGGTGTATGGCGGGTACAGGTGGTGAAAGGTATAGGGTGGCTATAGGTTTTGACAGGTACTTATAGGGTGGCTACATGTGGTAAAAGGTAAATAGTAACGGTTACAGGGAAAGTTAATCTTTTTAACGCTACTGACGGATAGATCCGTCATGACAGGTACGGAGTTTTATCGATAACGGCTGAGAAATTCGTTGCGGCTGACAGCGTAATATATAATTTATATATAATTTGTTGTATTGTAAGTAATTCGCGTTGATTTTCAACTATTATTGACTCTATTTGTCATGTCATGATGAAGTAAAGGACATGGATCAATATCCACACCGCCACAGCCCACAACACAGCACTGTCTGGAGAGTAAATAGAGCGTGCGGCATGCGGGTGTTGCTGTTGGCGTAACTACCCACATATTGATAAGGAGCGAATTTAATTTGTGCGCGCGGTAGTTGCGCCGCTGTGGAATTCCGGCTTACGCACAGCCAGCCTTATAACTGAACACTCTTTTACCTTGTCGCCTTTGGCAGATTAGTGCAACAGTTCAAACAAGACGTTAAAGTGACAAAACACTAAAGCAGAGGTCCCAAAACTTTTTTGTCTCGTAGACCACTTAGCATTTTTTTCGGTTTGGGTATTTTTGGAACCGTTCCTATAGACTCACCCCGAGCACTGGTTGTTCTTGATGAACGAGTAGATGTCGCGGAAGGCCTGCTGGATGTACGACAGCGTGTTCTGGTCGATGGGCACGGAGCACGAGGAGCCGGAGCTGCTTGAACGCTCGCCCGAGCACGAGCTCGCCTGGAACGACTGCTCCGAACCTGGACATGTTTAACTTTATAAAAAACTGGTCAAGTGCGAGTCGGACTCGCGCACCGCGGGTTCTGTATTTAAGAAATGGTTATTATGGTTGGAAAACGCAAAAGAAAATCCTCATTTCTTTATAAACGTTATTTTCTATGCAATAAGGTCCATTTTGACTAGCTTAAATTTTAATAAAATTTTACGTTCAGAAAATATCATTTGGTGAAGTGGAACTGATGATGGAGACCACAAATGGCCAACGGAACTCCTCAATGGTACCTATCTCAAGAGTAGCGAGGATATCTTGTTTAAGATAGTTGAGTGACTATAATGAATGAAGAATGAAATATGACTGACTTTCCAGTGGCGTTGCTTGCGGCGAGCTTTTAATGTCTTAATGTTTTAATATCAACTAAGAAGTGGGACTACATAACAGCTTATTATGATCACTTTGTTAGGATTTCTTCAATCACATGAAGAAACAGACAAGGATACTTTCTCCTAGATCCCACAGGTTCAAAGTGTATCTAAAAAAAACCCTGCTGTACCAGGTAAGATCCATTGAACAGTTGCTTTGAGGGAACCAATGGCTCCCTACTAGTATTTCAAGGTCTAATCTACCATAAAGCGGGGCTGTGCTAGAAGAAAATTGAGACTTGGGTTTCCAAATCGGGACAGTACGAAAAAAAATCGCGCGAATTACGGCCCTTTTGTATTGCCAATTTGACACCGTTTTTCCCGTTCTCGGTTGTAATAATATATTAACAGTGATCGGAATAGGTAGACCTAATTTGCCTAAACTTGACGCATATTCATTCATGCGTGAGAGAGATGGGAATACATTATTGAATGAACATGCATCACGTTTAGGCAAATTAGCTCACCTATTTCCGATCACTGTATATTAATTACTATCTTATCTGGCGATGTGCTGTAAATCAGGACAATTGGCTTCCCGATCAAGGGTAAATCGGGTCGTGTCCACAGACCCCTGAAAGTCAGAACGTCTAGCAAAATCGGCACGTCTGGCAACACTACTCCCTACCTAGGACAGTAAAGGAGTTACCAGACGATGCCGCAGCGTTGGCCCACTGCTGTATCTGTTGCTGCTTGAGCTGCTTCATCTGCTCCACGAGCTGCAGGTTCAGCTCCTCCAGCTGCTGCCGGTGAGAGATCTCCTCGTTCAGCTGCTCTTCCAAGATTTCCGCGTAATCCCTGAAAAAATATTTTATCTGTTAACATTGGTATAGAAATTGCAGCCTTTCTTACATCTGTCATAATTATGATTTTATACATAGTCTGTGGTATTTTTTCTCTCTCTGTGACTTACAAGCTTAAGCTCACCTCGTTGCCCGCCAAATACCGTGTGTAATATTTCTGATATTTCTTTATTAAACTAGCATTTAACTCGTTCAAAGTCAGTTTAATTTATCAGGTTATGGGCCCAGCACGCTTCCACGGCGCTGTGATATTTCTTTCTTAAACTTTAATCTCGTTTAACTCTTTCAGAGTAAGTTTAATTTATCAATATCTCTATAGCTTTTAACCATAGCTATGTCTGCGCTAGAGTAGTTTATAGCTATTTCCTCGAAATTGACCGCTTTTGATAGGCCCAGTAGTGTACCTACCTACAATAAGTTGCTAAAATCAGTAACAGATGGACCAACCTTGCCTAGTTTATAAATAGATAAGGTTTAAGAAGTGGTTGCTTGAGCGGTCGTTCTATAGTTACGATGTATTTATTAACGGCACTGTATAGCGTTATATTTTTTGACATCAGGCCAATTTTTTTTATAATTAAGGTAACCTTGTATTATAAAAAATTACATTGTTAAGTACACGAATGATAAATATTACAAAATATGCTTACATTGTGACTTGTTATACTATTTGTTTTACCAATAAAGATTGATTATGATTTATAGGTGGGCCCTTTGCGGGTCTTTTTTTAGGGTTAAGGCCCAGCCACACCGCTTGCATGCCGTGCACGTGCACGTGCGCGTTCGCTTTCCACTGCGTTTTATAGTGACATGTCGTAATGAGAATTCATACTAACAACGCAATGGAAAGCGAACGCGCGCGTGCACGTGCACGTCACGCAAGCGGTGTGGCTGGGCCTTTATTATGGATTATGGCGTGTCCCCACATGTATCGACGCAGATTCAGCTGGCGTCGATAAGAAAGACCAAGGTTTTATACGGGTCATACTCATACTGCACTGACCCTTGATGGCCCGTCGTGCAACTTTCGTTATTATAGGTAGGTAGATGTTTTTGTGACTTACTTCTCTTTCTTCGTAGTAGCCGTTTTGTTGCTGGGATACTTAGCTGGTGTATTCCTATTGGCCATGGTCGCTTGGTCTTTGTTTACACCAATTCTGCTGCTGAGAAAAAATGTTAATACAAAGTGGTAAGTAATAAATAAGTATCTAGATACAAAGTTAAATTAAAACAACAATTAAGTACCTATCTAGATATTATTATTAGGATAAAAATGCTTGCATTTAATTAAATGCGTCCCTGAACTAATTACGTTAAGGTTGGCAAAAAACTTTAGAATAAACGAGGGAGCTGTTCTAAGTGAAATTGGCATCACGATTAAATATTTGCACAAAATTTAAGCTGCCCCAAATAAAAATAAAATAAAATAAAGCTAAGGTAATAATGATAACTGCTCGCGATGGTAAAAGTAGCTAGAATTCGTGTTTGTAAAGCCAGAGGCCCTAGCCAAGATGCGTTACGCTAACTAGCGTTTCTATTCGTTTTGTTTTTAACCCAATCGCATCACTGGAGGCTTAGACAAGAGCCCAACGCGTCCTTTCGTTTCTACAAAATTCAACGCTTAAGCGATTCCTTCAGTACCTATTATTGTTAGCGAAGAGCAAGAGGAAGGAAAAGAATAAGGAATTGCCGTTTCTTTGCGTTTTTTCCGTTATGTTGGCATTTTTTCCATTGAAAATGAAAAAAAATATGGTATTAATTGTCTAAACTTTGCTCTACTAGAAACGTCAAAATAAAAGACATCGTAATAAAAATTGAATTGAATTGTCAAAACTACAAGGATTGGAGGATATTTCAATTCTAAATTTTATTAGGCTGTTTTTTTATTGCCATCGACGGACAAGTAGGCAGACGGTCACCGCCGTCTATACACGTCACCAATGCGTTGCCAGTCTCTAAGGTTTTTTTTAAAAAGCCCCAAATTGTAGCGCATTGGTAAAGTCTCAGGAGAGAATTCATTCCAAATTCCTATAGTACGCGCCAAGAACGTTCTAGAGAACCGGCGTGTAGTTGAGCGCAGGACGCAGGAGAAAATGGGAATGAACAATGGGTTTATAATTCAAATTAGGTATTTAATACGTACTTAACAGGTTTGACTGCTCTGATGTCACCAGAGCTCACGCTTACACTGCTTATCCACGAATAACACTGAAAATTAAAAACATACCATCAGAATTAAATCTCTACCAGCATAATCGGTGAGCGGATACTGTTCAACGCTGTGTCAAGTACAAATATCGGACCCGATTCTACGTGCACGTCGCTTAAATAGCCTAAAACTAAATTGTCTAATTTTTAGACATAGTTTAGACGGCAGATTTAACAAGTGCTATTCCAGAATGTCAAAACAAATATTGAATAGACCGCCTAAAATAAGAAGCGTCAGATTCAAATTAGCGCTGTCATTTGATTATGACAGCTGCTCGTAGAATAGCAAAGTCTTTTAGAGACACCTAAATAAGAAGTTTAGAGGCCACTATAGAATCGGGTCCATCGTCACTAGGGTTCGGACTTTTGGTGCCGTACCGTGGTTCTAGAATCCATTGCGCCGCTATTCCCTTATACTTCTCACCAAGAGTTATTAGTATACCTAGATACTTTTCTAGCAGAAACACCATGTGGTTAGTGCTTGACATAATTATAATATCGACAAAACTTTTATCGATAACCACGACTTCAGCGTAATAGAGGAAAAACTCGTGCATCATATAAGTAGTTATTTAAAAAAAAACACAATGTCCTAAAACTCATTGCAGTACCTATCTTATAAGAACATAGCGAAATCATATCACCAAGGAAAAATTACAATCATAATTATGTCATATGATTCATATAACAACATGGTGCGTTATAAAATAAAAGAATAATAACACAACTATCAATTTATTAATATTTTACATTCATCAGTGAAAATCAGTCTATGACATTGAAATGGTACACTTATCGATAACAGGATTGACGATGTTTTTATTGTGTCAAGCACTAACAACGTCGTTCGTGCTAGGAAAATCTCGACGTATAGTTATTAGTCAAGAGCAATCATAACATTTCAAAATGCATCATTCGTTAAATCGCTAAACCATTTTAAATATTTTTTAGTAAAGATAATAATTCTACGCTGTGAAAGCGTTACAAACAAACAAAGATTAATAGGTATGGATAAAGTAAAAATCTATTTATTTTATTTTAAAATATGACAATACTGAACGCCAAAATCAAAGTGGTATGCTTATAATAATTAGGAAATAGCGACTCCATGGATTCTAGAAACACGATATGCCACCAAAAGTCCCAACCCTAATCGTCACTCATGCGCCGGTAACAGCTGAAATCCGTCGTGCGCTTGTCCGAAGAATCGTGCGTGCGCAGGTGGTGTGGATATATCCGAAAATGGCGTTAAAATGGACGTAGTTCAGTTCTTTTTAACCTAAAAAATTGAAGAAGTGTTCCTAACGTTTGGATTAGTCAACCTGCATAATTTTCGCACAAAAACTTTTTTTATTTTACTGAACTTGGCGTTTATCTATAAATATTTATCATTGGGATTGGAGAACTCTACTCCTGAAATTAGATTGTGATTTAAGTGGCTCTGCCGTTAATGGGTGTAACTATTATTTTCAAGGATATACTTTAGGGTTCCGCACCCGAAGCCAGCCCAACGGCACCCTATTAATATGCATATAGTCATGTGGGGTAACAGCGGGAAGCGGGTAAGTGTGCGCAACCCCTTTATTTAGGAATGGGGAGGGAGAAGTTTGTGATATGTGTAGGCAAATCAAAGATATGTTGGTGGAGAATAAGTTTATGCAAGAAAAACCCAGATGGTATCATTCATTTACTTGAAAAAGAAAATAGGTATTCAGAATCCGGTGCCTGCCGTAAAGGTAAAATTTGCTGTCATGGTAAAAATCGACACGAGTAAATGAATTTTATTTCTGTTAGTAATGTGTTTAAGCCTTCTATTTTGTATAACATTTGCAGCTATTTTATGTCTCAATAAAGTGAGGTAAGTTTGATCAAAATCAGTCTGCTTAGTATAAGTAATAAAAAATCTACAAACTTCCTTACCTGCGCACACTTACCCGCAGTATGGGTAAGTGTGCGCATTTTGAGCTGGTTGAATTAAGGCGATTTTTCTTCGAGGTGGCAAGGTTTTATTGATAATTTCTTGATTTAATCATTACCTAAATAAATGCTTCGCCAGATACATATTTTCCTTTTCCTTTCATGCTTAGCGTTTAATTTTGATACTAGTTTGAAAATAAAGTGCGCACACTTGCCCCACATAACGACACACTCTCCGTCCTTCCGACGGCCTTCCTTCCTAACTTGTAAAGAGCTGCATCTTTTGAACCGTAATAGATAACGGGTTTTTTTTTGACTTCAGAATATGTGTTAATACGGCGGATTTACTAACAAAAAAATAATAAAGCAGGATAAAGGAGGTCCCCAGAGGAGGTTAAACTATCGCGATTATTAATGGCGCCGCGATAAGCAACCTTTTTATTATTAGTAAGCCACTTAAAAACCGAAAACTAGATTATATTTAACCTTTTAAACGCCTTACGTCGAATACAAAATGTGCCAAACATGTTACAAAATACCACTATGCAAACAACTATGCAAAATACCACTTAATCGATACGAAACAAAGTCTCTTTTTCTTGTGACGGCTGTAGCCATCGTGGCGTTAGTGGCACAACTTGCAGTTGACGGCCAGAGCTGTCTGTGGCGTTCACAGCAGGTATAATAATGATCGCACTGACCTGTCCTACCCCACCGCCGCCCTCGTTCCGGCGCAGCGCGCCGCGCACCTTGGCGAGCGAGTCGGCGCTGACGTCGTTGTGGCGCAGGTCCAGCACCACCAGCGTCGTGTTGGACTCCATCATCGCCAGCACCGTCGTCGCCGTCTGCTCCGAGAGCTCGCAGTTCTGCAGGTCCACGGCTGAAATAAACTAGAGTTTGCAGCAGACAAGGGTACTTGTGTGATGAGTGCGAATAGGTATTTGTTGCAGTCTTGGGTGTTTTATATTTATACACCGTGTTTTATTTTATTTACGTTAACTTCGGCATATTACTAGGGACATACATAGAAACAAAGTGTTAAATTCGATTTTCAAATATAGCAAAAAAAAATGTTTTTTCGTTTTCTACAAAGTAATTAAGTATTGTCATCTGTTCATTGTAAAAGGTCCTTTTGAGTTAATAATTAGTGTCAAATAATGTCATTTGATCATAGAAATTACCACGACAATTCTGTGACATTGTTATATTTATTGAAACGTGACAATAGCAACCCTTTTGTAACGACCAATAAAGACAGAGTTCAGTTTGAACCAATACTGGCGGTTGTTTAAACGTGACCATAGCAACCCTTTCGTAACTTATGATATGACCAATAAAGACAGAATTCAGTTAGAACCAGTAGTGGCTGTTGTTTAAACGTGACCATAGCAACCCCTTTTGTAACGACCAATAAAGACTGAGTTCAGTTTTAACCAATAGTGGCGTTTGTTTAGTTTGAATTGCTTACTGGACGTGGTTTTTCATGATTTAACCCTTCTTTGCATGATGATGGAAATTTCCATCATATCATAATGTCAACTTTCTTTTTGCATCAATTTTGCAATTCACTACTTTTTAAATTTTTATGTTATTAAGGTTAAATGTCGGTATTCGTTATCAGTCGTGTGGCGTCGGGAATATATCATTTATGAGCCTTTTACACTAGTTTAACGTGATTAACTGATTAACTTTAACAATTGAATATCTTTAAAAAAGTACGGGTTATCATGTTTATGTCTCCGAGAAATTAACTTTATTTGACCGAAATAATGTTCCCTTAAACTTTCGTTGGTAGTCTTTGTCATCTTTGGTCATATTTGTAGTTTGTCTTTTTCTTATACTGGCTCTTTCGGTATTCGTCTATTATTTTTCGACACTTTCGTTGTTGGTCCCATTAGCAATAAGTCACTTTTGAGCACACAATTCACTATGGGTCATATTCGTTTTTAGCTCGATTCACTATGAGTCTTGTTCGTTTTTCGTCTCAATTGCCATGTTACTTTATCCTTATTAGATCATAATTTTAGGATTTTTATTGCAAATTATAAAAACGGAGGAATTGTTACCTAAAAGAATTTGAATGTATTATAAATATTATAATATATTGACCAATAAGATGAACTATACTTATAGACCAAATAGACCTAGCATCTAAAATTCTTTCGTTCGTATGTTTGGGTTGTTAAAATTTGTAGTAAAAACAGACTCGCACTAACTATGTACTTGGTTACTTAGTGGGTGTCGCCTTATATTGGACGTTGAAACAAACCAAAACGAAACCAAGTATAATCGAAAATCTAATTTAAGACCAAAATCCTAAACTCAACCATTCATCAACCTCCACATTCGCTGTGATTACTGCATTTTGGTTTAAGTGTAGGTATTTTTATCAATAAAACTTACCCTAGTATTATTGGTTACACGAGTTCTCATTCATATTTTTATGAAATAATGTTAACGAAATAATCAAAATGAGAACTGTCAGATTTTGGTCTATAATTAGATTTTCGAGTATATATGTCATATTTTTTTCTGTAATCTACCAGTAATTAGCTATAAAAAATCAAAACGAATAGCAAATGAGACGAATATCGAACAGGATGAATAGCGAATGAGTCCAATAAAAAAAGATATCAATTTGTGAAGAGGCCAGATAAGAAAAATAGAAAATTAAGAATAAGACGAAAGACGATAGAACGAATAACGAATGAGCCGGAATAAGAAAAAGACAAACAACAGATATGACCATAGACGACAGAGACTGACGAATGAAGAATGGATGATGACGAAAGCAGAATGAGACGAGTTAAGAACTTGACAAAAGTAATGGGACGACCCAAGACGATACCACATTCCGCACGACATGCAGATATAAAAAGTAAAATAGACTAGTTCGAAAAATCCAATTTTCCGCACGATATTATAGTACGATATACAGCTACGAAAAGTACTACCTGAGCAACTGTATTAAAATGAATAACTGCATATCGTGCCGAAAGTTGGATTTTTCGCACTTTCCCACCTCGGGACTCGTGTAAAATGACACACTTTCCATACTTGCATCAAAACTATTGTAGGGAACTTTAATATTTTCTAACCTTTGATCCACAGATCGTCGGCCAGCACCGAGAGCAGCGCCGCCGTGCCCGCGTCCCCCAGCGGGTTGGAGCACAGCGAGATGCGCCGGAGTCCCGCCATAGTGTCGAGCTCCGGCATCCGGTAGCGCAGCGTATGCACCCAGTTCTCGCTGTAGCGGTGGATCTTTTGGTACTAGTGGCAGGAATAAAAAGGAAATGAATGAATTTAATTTCGCTAAAGCTACTTGCTACTACTGATACAATTCCTTGGTCCTATAGTTTAACGAGTATTGTAACAGGATTAACGAAAATGATATCTATTCATGCTGTGGCCACATTAGCGGGAATTGGCAATTTCGTGTCCAAATATTGTTTGTTTAGATTAAACGCCACGAATCTTCGGCCGGTAATGTGGCCGCAGCATCAAGCCGTAGAGGAAAACAACAATTTTCAGTGGACCCAGGAATATTTTAAGATGGATTTAAAAATAAAGGAGAAAAAACTGGCGACTTCCACGATTAGTGGAATGAGGGAGGAAAACACTATCGTCCTGTCAGCAGATGCCAGCACACCGACCTTAAATGATTTTTGGATGGCCGTCTTATGGCATTCTAGCTATAATATACTCGAAGATACAAACAAATTTTTACGGCGCCTTAAACCTTTTTAAAGTTGGCTAAAGGCTAACGACGGATAAATCCGTCATGGTTGATAGCGCAAGATATATTTTTGTAATTAGCTATAAAGTTGAAATTTGCTATATTTTCGTGTGTCGTTACCACAGATATAAATACCTACAAAATAGATAACGTAAACACCTCAATCTGTATGGAAACCAACCGTGTCACTTTTTTCTACCAACTGGGACGTCACATCACAAGAGCGAATTAGTGATGTGGATTCCCCGTTTTCCGCGCAAAATCGATTCAAAGTCGTCGCTTGTTTGGGCTATTGCAGTTAATTATGAGTGATTCGCATCTTCCAACCTAGCCATCCAACCCAGGTTGGATATTGCGAAATCTTAGTGCCATCTTCCAACCTGCCTCAGGTTGGATAGTGGGAACAAAATTCAATATTTATTTTTCTTCTCATCTTCCAACTTATAATTTTGTACAGTCAGTGACAAAAAAAATACAATTAAATTTTCAGATTGCATACAAATGTGTATTACCTTCAAAGTACATTCATATTTTTTTTATAAATATGGGTTTATTGTGCCAAAATTATTTTTTGTCATAATGTGTTTTAGGTCATAATTCTCCTCCTAAGTCCTAGCGGTACTCCGTCCGCGTAGAAGTCGTTTATCGCTGCTGGGAACTGTCCAATTTTCCGGGATAAAAACTCGATGGAGTCGCGGGCGAAAGCTAGTAAATAATATAAATATTATTGCAAACTTCTCTCGCATTAGTATTTATCGTCCTCAGTGTCTAAAATTGAACTTTTTATACATGTTGCAACTACGGGAATAAAATTTCATATTTATTTTCCTTCCCATTATCCAACCTGGACTGGTTAGGGCACAGTCACAGAGAATAACCCGGCCACCACTGTACTTTACCCGGCGAAACGAAGGTATTATGATTGAGGGTATAAGTGATTGCAAACACCTCACTTGATCTTAAAAAGCACGTGATTATCGAGTAATATTGGTAAATTGGTTCGTTTGGTTTTGTTTACATCATTGCCAATTTCATTTGACACAGACTATACAGGTTTTTTGTAAAATAGTAATAACCTCTCAGGGTTTAATTGTTCACATGATAAGCAACAACTTTTGAGATGTGACTTTTAATAATTCATCATATTTTACTTTCATACAAAAAAAGAAAATTAAATTGATCGCTCTAAATGTTTGTAACTCTACGGTAACCAAAGAGATTTGTTAGCCGTTGGTCTAATACTCAGTTCGTCCAAACAGTAATCAAGTCCTATTTCGTCAGTACGCAAATCGTCCAATACGCATTTCGTCCAGGCCAACACGCATTTCGTCCAACAAGGTTTTAGTCCAACACGCATTTCGTCCAACAAGGTTTTAGTCCAACACGCATTTCGTCCACCAAGGATTTAGTCCAACACGCATGCCGTCCAACAAGGATTTAGTCCAACACGCATTTCGTCCAACAAGTTAGCAGTTTATCCAGCGTAATGCAGTTTGTCCTAGTTTTACCGACGACAGCGGGCGTGTCGTGTTAATGAAATTGAGCCGATCAACGCATTATCGCCGGAGCTCAATCACCAAATTTGAAGTCAATTCGAACCTTGGAAGTGGGTCAAATAAAATACATAGGTAGGCACATTTACAATATTTGCAAAGGACAGCTTACTTACGTACATATACACCGTGCCCGGGACGTACCCGAAGGAGTTAATTTGGAGTTAAAAATGTCGTATGAAGTAGGCTCGATTCGGTCTAGTTTTTGAGATAAGTACGAGTCTATGCAGTTTTGTGAAAAAAACGTGTTACGAAAACTTAGGTGCAACAGACCCTTATAATTGCGACGTTGCCACGTTTAAGCCAAGTAAAGTCATGAAAAGATGACATGTTGAAATTGAAATACATACAGGTCAAACACATAACCCGCCTTTTGTGCTTCGCCGCAGTCGGGTATAAAAGCCGAATAGGACCTATGTTAATATAACATTTTTAACTACAAATTAACACAGGAGCACGCTGTTAAAATGCTTCGGGTACGTCCTGATATTTAAAGTTAAATACTTAAAAGTGAAATAGTGTGTACATTCTCAGTATCTAAAAATAATCCTACTTCTAATTCTTTGCTGGAAAACCCTTGAATATTTTGATGAACTATATTTATACTCAAAGGTGTTTCCGCTATCCTATACTTTAGTTTAAATGGTTAGGAATGGAATTTGTACCACTGTTATATCTATTTGGTTCTCTATATTAAAAGCCAAAAGTTCTACCAAAGTCAAAATATATTTCTTTGCTGTTGCTGATGAAAACCAACGCACAACAAATCCTGGCGAATCCTGTCAATGCCTGTGAAGCCAAATTTGCTGGCGTTGACAGATATTTTAAAAAAAGAAGACCGACATTTCGACAGTGCTATTAGAAGAAAAGCACCCATGAATAGAACAAGAAGATTATGCGACATTCGTTTCAACGAATACTTGAAGAAGAAATTGAAATTACTGAAAAAGTGCGAAATATCGGCGATGCAATTTCTTCGACACATTATATTTAAAAAAGTTTTCTTATCGCAAATGTTTTGTTTTTAATTATTAAAGGAAATAATTTTAGTTAGCTGTATGATATTTAAGCAATAAATTTGTTGAGGGATTGTCTATAAGTATACTTTATTTTCCCCTAATAAACTGATGTCTCAATTGGACAATGTCCCAAAACTATTTTCTCCATTTTCACCGCAGTTTTGATACAAGTTCAATCAGGTCAGGTCTTTTTTTAGTTTTTATTTATTGCGATAATGACGCTGTGTAATTGACCACTTGCAATTTGGGATAATCGCAATATGGACGAACTGCGTAATGGACGAACTGCGTAATGGACGAACTGCGACATGGATAAACTGCGATATGGACAAACTGCGTAATGGACGAACGTCGTTATGGACGAACTGCTATATGGACGAACTACGTTATGGACGAACTGCGTTATGAATTAAAAAATACCTGATGGACGAACTGCGATATGGACGAACTGCGTAATGGATTAAAAAATACCTGAAGGACGAACTGCGATATGGACGAACTGCGTATTAGACCAACGGCTAACAAATCACCAAAGAGATATACCGCTAGACAAATAAACAATTGCAGTGCGAAGCACAGTGGCGGGCGGGGAAAGGGGTAGGGAGACAAGACGACCTTGACCTAATTATCTGCGCAGACGTTCGCTTTGAATCGCCGGCGCCGGTGCGCACCGTGTGTTGGCGCTGCTGTGCTTTAATTGAAGCCATATTATTTCTCAAAAACTGGGCCGGTATTCTAGGCGGTAAAAACCATATCGTATTTGACCTGTTATCATATTTTCAACGTTTTGATAGCTCCTATTTACTTCACAGTAATGACGGAATGAGTATAAAATAGTTCCATAGCAGGTCAAATACGATATCGTTTTTACCGTCTAGAATCTCTATTCTATAGACCTCTGCCCTGTACTTGTTATGGCGTCCAATGTATCACATTTTCGGATAAATTAAGGATGGGAAGTCTATTTCTGGATTAAAAATAATGCACGTCAGACCAAAAAAATAAAATCGGACCAAATGACAAAAGTTATGTACATATTTTTTTTAATTTCTACCTTTTTTTTACTCACGTGATATATGTTAAAAACTAGCTTTTGCCCGCGACTTCGTCCGCGTAGAACTCGTTTATCGCAGTTAAATAAATTAATAGTTATAAGTAATTCTATAGTTTGACGTCCTCCCTGGCAAGAATGATCTTTCAAACACATGTAATATTGAGCTCGAAATTTACCGGGACACCAACTTTAACCATTAACTCTTACGGGAGGGCACTCCCGATACCTCGAAAGAGTTCAGGAACTCTAAGGGTAGGACGTGACTTGTCTATGACATTGTCTACCAAGAGATACTCCACAACATCGCCTTCTACATGAGACATATTTTTATATTTATCCGCCCGACAATTTCGTTTGTCGGTGCTAATATCGCCCTCTCGCACAAACATTATCTATTCTTTATATTGTTTTTTAGATCGGGGTACACGTTATTTTTTAGATCATCTGTGTTTTGTACAATATTACAGAATTCGTGGTTTAATGTATTCAAATCGTTACTATCTCTCGCCATACGATCTTCGACAATTTTTAGTAGAGCTGCCGGATATATTGCCCCGACTGTGTATCATGGTGTACTCGTAGTTCCTGGCATATTTGTAGTGAGGTTAATTTTTTATATATATACTCATATCGTAGATGCCGAAATGCATTTATTTTATCCGCTGGTGTGCCCCTAGTTATCACCGGTAGATGAGAATCTGTCTAAATTCGCCGTCTCAAAGCACCATCGCTCCCATGATAGTTTGGTTGCTCTTCAAATATCCATCATAGTTCAATATTACATATATTATATTATGAGTCTTAATACTAATTATAATGTAGGTATCTATCATTATAAATGGCGGAACTCCCAAACATCATCAGTGGCAAACGACTTTTTCAATAAACATCATGACGGCCATTTTGAATTCCAAATTTGATATCATTTTCGAAATCTGCGTCAACGCAACCTAAGAAAATGACACCCATGATGACTTTTTCAAAAAACACCAAACATTGTCGTTATTCCCTCGGGAACTTTTAAATTTTCCGGGATGGGATTTTTCTATGTGTTCATCCATGGGTGCTACCTCCATTTTAAATTTCATCCTAATCCATCTAACCGTTGCAGCGTTAAGGAGTAACTAACTAAATCCCCCTTTTACCCCTTAGGGGTAGTTTTTTCTAAATCGCTGAAAGCAGTATATTTTATTTATAAACAGTAGCCTAAATATCAATTTCCTAATGTAGCCATTTCGATATCTCCCATACAAATTTCTACTCTCCATTTATCGCCTGAGGGGGAGTTTTACGGAAATCAATGAAAGTTTTTTTTTTATGTTAAACAGTATTAAACAGTAGCTTAAACGCGAATTACCACGTTTCCATACAAACGTGGTAATTCCGTTGTCATACAAACTACCATCCCAAATCTCACCCCCTTAGGGGTGATTTTTGAGATACAAATTTAATCTAATTCAGTTCCGCGGTTAAACCTTGAATGCATAACAAATAGTGAGACGACAGACATAATTACTTTCACGTTTATAATGTTAGTATGGATTTTCTTTTTACAGCAATATTATGTATACCTATCGATGTATAGTTTTTTTACCCCTTGAGTATTGTTTGAAATTACATTTTAGAATTAAATAACCGACCAATTCGCCGAAAAATTAAATGCCTGTCCGTAATTATTTTCAAGTGATCATAATAACCGCCCTAATATTAAATAACAGCCGTAGAATTAATACGCCGTGAATAGTATTGAAAATAGCGGAAAAAAATGTTAAAATCTGGATATGTCAACGCTGACAACTACAATCTGACAAGGTACAAAGCCTGTCTCATGTTGTCACACTGGATGGCAAAAGCCATAGGAGAAATAAATTATTCAGTTGCGCAATTTTGTCAAATAATTACTAATCTTATTCTATGTTAATAATTATTTGCGTCCCCAAAAACTAAGAAAATGTTACCCGTGACAACTTTAAAAAAAAATATCATTGCCGCCAGCTTAAATTCTAAATTGGACATCATTTTCATAATCTGCGTCCCAAAAATGTAAGAAAATGATACCAATGACGACTTTTTCAATAAACATCATGGCGGCCATTTTGAATCCCAAATTTTATATCATTTTCGAAATCTGCGTCAACGCAACCTAAGAAAACGACACCCATGATGACTTTTTCAAAAAACACAAAGATATTGTCGTTATTCCCTTGGCAAACTTTAAATTTTCTGGAATAGGATTTTCCTATGTGTTAATCCAGGGTATAAGCTATCTCCATTCTAAATTTCATCCAAATCCATCCAGCGCCATTGCAGCGTGAAGGAGGAACAAACTAAAACTCCCTTTTACCCCCCTTAGGGGTAGTTTTTTCTAAATCGCTGAAAGAAGTATTTTTTATTTATTATCAGTAGCTTAAATACCAATTTCCAAATTGCTTATTTTAAAAATAACTTGTCTCCTATACAAATTTCTACCCCCTATTTGAACCCTTTAGGGGATGAATTTCCAAAAATCCTTTCTTAGTGTACCCTTAGGGTACCCAAGGAATATTCCCTTCAAATTTCAAGTCCCTAGGTCCAGCAGTTTTACCCCTTTCCATCCCTTCGGGGATGAAATTATCATAAACGCTGAAACACGTATATATTTATTTTCAATTTTCAACCTAAACACAAAATTTAAATAGTCTAACTTAAACTAAAACTGACGGACTTTCATACAAATTTTCATCCCCTTAGGGGTGGAATTTCCAAAAATCCTTCCTTAGTGGATCTTAACACTATATAAGGTATCTATGTGCAAAATGTCAAGTCTCTAGGTCCTAAGGTTTGGGCTGTGCGTTGATATATTAACAATCCGTTTTACCCCTTTTCATCCCTTCGGGGTTAAAATTATCATAAACGCTGAGACACGTATAAGTTGAAATTCAATCGCCAACCTAAACGCAAAATTTGAAGCGTCTAACTTCAAAACTGACGGACTTTCATACAAACGTTTTTCCCCTATTTTACCCCCTTAGGGGTGGAAGTTCCAAAAATCCTTTCTTAGTGGATCTCTACACTATATAAGGTATCTATGTGCAAAATTTCAAGTCTCTAGGTCCAGCGGTCTGGGCTGTGCGTTGATATATCAACAATCAGCTTAGCATTTTATATAATAGATAATAATATATGTATGTAAAAAGCTACAATTATCTATTAAAAAAAAAGTACAGTTTAGTTTTACGTCTAAGATGGGCATAGAACTAATTCGCGTAAACGTAAACATAGCATATTATAAGTAAGCATCCTTGGCAGTTCAAATATTGTAATTATTGTATGTTTTATAATTTTGTAATAAATATTTCATCCCAAACATACTTACATAGAAATATTGTTTATTTCTTCATGTTTTTAATTCGCGAAGATAACAAATAGAGGTAAGTAAAAAACAATAAATCTTTACTAACACTCCATTCAGCATCCTTACCATGAGTTACAATTACCGTACCCGCTAGCGAGTCTAATGCTCTGTCAATGTCTGGGCCACTGGTGTTGTCCGAACCTGAACAACTTTTTAAAACTTGATGGAGTGTAGACTATGCTAAAAAAGAAGATATTCTACTCTTACGCTTACTTTTAATAAATCAGCTATATAACTGGCTCCAAGCGGCGTAACCTCACAGCCAGAGAGGTCTAGCGTGAGAATGTTAGGTAGGCAGCGGGCTGCCTTGCATATTGCTAGGCAGCCAGCGTCACCAACCAGGCAACGCGGAAGGGAAACGTGCCGAAGCGAGTTGTTGGCGAGGAGCGCCTAGAGGAAATAAAAAGGATTTTTAATGACATTGAGAAAGCAGAATATAACACAGACCACTTCATGAAATAAGCTCTAGGGCCCATAGACATTAGCCATCTCAAGACTGCAACATAAAGATTGAAAATGCGTTGCCAACCCTGAGAATTAAGATGGCTCTGAAGAATACCTTGTTCCACCCCTACCTTGAAGAACACTGCGGCAGGCTAAAGGGCAGGATAGTGGTAGCGATCCGAGGAATAAGGAGGGGAATCTTAAATTCCTCGGATCGCTATAAGAATCCCATCTCCATCCACGGATAGCTGTTTCATAAACATAATATAGAACACTGTCGACTGTCAGTGAGTTGTACGATTTACGAGTACGCTTTATATGTTTTGCATCGGCATATTAGGATGCCCTGGCCAAGTGCCAGGGCACGTTTAACTTGCAGCCGATGTTTACCTCGAACAGATTAAAGGTTTTAAATCCCAACTGGGAAGCAGCCTCTTATACATTGTACTCACGTCACAAATGGGGTTCAAGTAGGGAATCTTGAGTGGCAACCCCTCCAACATTAGGCTGGCTAGCAGGGTTGTGTTGTTCAGCATTTGGCACACGGCCTCCAACAAGTTGCTCAGCATGAAGTTAGTCAGAATAACGGCTCGCTTGTTGACAGTTTTTGCGAGCCGCTCGCAGTCTATGTGCTCTAGTACTGTTTGGGGAGGAAGGATATAATTCTTTTTATGGCACGTAGAAGGCAAACCAGCACATAGTAGGTTAGTAGCTCTGAGGCCCATTACCATTATTTTGCGATCTCAAGACGAGTAAAAAAAAAAAGTTGGTTAAAGGTTAATTTTCAAGAGCTGCAATCGCTTCGCCAAACAGACGGGAATAACGAAAAAAAATTTTAGGGTCCATCGGTCTTCAATCTATGTAATATTTGAGCAGGTTATTGCATCGTGCATGACCGTCCTACGAGGTGACAGACGTTGGCGGGGACGAGGCATCTTGTATTTAAGTAGGTACCGACGAATTTGTCCGTTCATTTTTATTACAGACAATATTCATCGCAGATGTTTTAGCCAAAAAAGTTTCATTTTCAGAAAGTTGTTTACTACTTAAGACAAGTAAGTCTGAACAGGGTTTACAGTGAAGGGTAAAAAGAAATACCCTCACAAAGGTGCAAAAATATGTACACATAGACCTTATTGCCATAGTAATAAGGACTGTGTACATATTTATGATACTGTGGTGTACCTATACATATTGGTGCCCTTGACTGTACCAACTGACTCTTACATTTATAACCACATTGATTACCCTTAATTTGACAGTGTTCATCACAGTGAACACCATGATGTTCACTTTTTGTTTTTATAGTTGTAATTTTTTTTATGCTGATTCCAAAACGAAAAGGCCTTGAATTCGACACTTTTTTTTGTCAAATTAAGGGTTAAGGTAAGTTTAAAGAAATAAAGTGCCACTTGGCCATTTAAACCCAGGAACTTTGAAATAATCCTCATGCATGGTAGTCAATACTCACCAGTTTTTACCTGCTGCCGACATCTTATAGCGACAGAATGTAAACTTAAATCGCAGCTCAGCGCGTTCAGAATGGGCGGCCATTCCACATATTTTATCCTGTCCACACAAAAGTCCAGCACTTTCCCGTTCCCAGACGGGATGACAGCGCTAAGAGGAGTCAGGTTCTGTAACTTGCAACATTTCACGTAGCACTGGTGGAATATCCGACTACCCTTCGCATCGCCTTTACCTACCATCGCTTCAAAATAAACGTTAAAAAATCTCCGACGTACAAAATAAGTCGCCTTTGAAATATTAAAAAAATATTAATTAAATTATTAGTTTTTTGATTGAATATCTGCTCGAAAATCTCCCATGACAGGTTAGTTTAAAATTAGAATAAGTGACACGTTTATGAGGTATATTTATTAACAACATAGAGGCCAGTATTTTTATAAAAACGGCGCAGGAGAACAAGGTTGGCCTTTTCGCTGCCGTTGAGACGTCAAAACTTTGATGAACTTTAGATACTTACTCCATGGTTCAAAAATTGGTTCAACATGCTATTTTAAATACGGACGTAAAAGGAGTGATAGAGGGGCGAGTAAGTACGCGTACTTACCTACGGCTCGGCGAGCCTCCCCCGTGTTTGCGAAGAGCGCCGCTTAAAATCGAAATTTCGGCACTTTTCCCATTTTTCCCATTGAAAGTCTATGGGAACAGATTTTCGGTGATTATTCCTCCGTGGTATGTCCGATTTTTTCTAAACCATCTATGGCTAGATGTCTTATTACGGGCTAAAATTGATCCTGATATCTCTAATAGTTTGGAAGGAGTATGCGGACAAACGAAAATCCGAATCGGGGAACAAGAATACGGAATAGTAGAAATTAAGGCAAACGTGGACAAAACAAAACAAAACCGTGATTGTAACCTGCCTTTATACTTTTCAAGCCATTGACAGACCAAACTGCACCTCTGGTTCGATGCCACCGATGGATAAATCCGTCGCATATCCGGTAATGAATAATGACACCCTATAGCATGAGGTTAGAATTGGCTCTAGGTTTAGTTCCCGCATGAAAGGGGTTTGGGTAAAAGTGTTTCCATTTGTAAAATTCATACATTTTCAAGGTGAGCGGCCATTCGTAAAAGTGGTAAATTATGATAAAATCATTAAAAATAAACATATTTTGTTATGTAATGTAATACTCTTAAGTGCATCGGAGCGGAGATAATTAAATATTCATACTTGGGCGTACTTTTGTACTAAAAACTGAATACCTACTTAAATCTTTAAAATCTCCGCTCCGATATTATTTAACGCCATAAATTATATATATCTATGTGTATTTAGAGGTCCTCTAAATAACTATGTAAAAACCATTAGTGGCCGCTGAAAAAAAAAGTGACAATATTCTTCAAACAAATTTACCCAATGCCCTTTCTTCACAAAAAAAGATTCGCAAAAAGGGTTTGCCGTAGTGGACAGATGGAACTTCAACGGCAGCGGCAACCACCACCTAACACAGCACTCCGGATAATAATTGGATCATGTTGCCAATTTCACTATTTATTTATTTAAGAAAACTGTCACTGCGTGTATATTAGAATGTTTATATTAATAAACTAAACTAAACTAAACATTTGGTCACAGCACAGGGTAGGAAGGTCGGTAGAGACGATTGCAGAAAGAGATGTATCCACTTCTTCACTTTATTGTATTGTAATAAGGTCCAAAAGTGGATATATCTCTTTGTTGTCGACCGTACACTTCGGATACGCTTCAGTAAACTTGTTGCTACTTACCATTCCACATTTTTTTTTATAATACTACCTATTCACTGCCCGTGTATTTTAAGAAGCTGTCAATGAGATAAGAGAGATTTTACCAGAATATTCGGAAAAGCAAACTGCGCCTTATTGCCTAACGCCCTCTTTCCCAGCTGTACTATTGATTAGTATCATTGTACACGATACAAGGTGTTGCAACCGGGTTTACATACTCAATTTAAATCCTTCATTAGGTACCCGCGGTTCACCTGATTAGTTCACCTGGGCATTTTAGTAGACCTTAACGTAGTCGACGGAGCTCTTTCGCGGAGCTCCTATTTCTACGTTATTTTGGCGTTTCGGGCCCTCTGAAGAACTAACATAACCTAAACCTACCTGTTAATTTTGGCCAGTCTGCTCTCTGTAACCACATAGGTGAACAACATGGGTGAATCGCGGATAACACACTCTTGCCAGGATTGCAATGCTGACTGCAGTAGATGATGGTACTACTGGAAAAAATATCCACACCACAAATTTCCAGTAGTACCATTAATGATACTAGTGGGACAAATAATCCCAGTAGTACCATTAATGGTACTAATTTCGTGTGAGAGTCCTATAAGCACTTGGCCGGTTTTTTATTATACTGTTATTAAGTTGTACGCCTATAAGAATAGTACATTATTGCCTAGGCATGGAAGTAGGCAATTGCGGGCTGAGTATTGGATTAAACGGACGAGCTTGCGAGTCCGTTTAAAAATACGAAGCCCGCAATTGCTGTTCCTGCCGAGGCAAATATAGTGCTTTTCTCAAAAATCGCAAGAAAAAAATTGTGTTGGAGTCAAATCTTCATCGCTTGAACTCATTTTTTGAATTGCATACAAACAGAAACTTCATGTGAAAAAACCATCACTCCTTACCGCCTTTTTGTTTATGACAAGGAGAAACGCAATTGTTGTTTTAAAAAATAAATACATAAGCTATTCCAGGCACAAATAAAAAAGTTATATTTCGAGTAAAATTTGGATGTATAAGACTTGTGCCCTCATTTTATTATAGCACTTGTCACTTTAAAAAAAGTTACAAGCTAGATAGTAATGGAATTTGTATGCAACATTGCGGGCTTGTGTAGCGAGCACGCAATGTTTTCTTTTTTTTAAATTTGAGAACTGCTGCCAGTAAAATATGTACTTCGCGTCTCAATATGTAAATAGGAATGTCAACATTTCCGGACATTTTTGAGAAAAGTGTATTACACGACACCCCCCGCCCCACTTCTTAATTTGCCATACCTTTTCGCATCGGAGCAACATCAATTTAATTGGTGGGCCGCGCCATCTTGAATTGGAAATAGTGTGGTGTAGATACTATAAAAAGACTAAGAAAAAAAAAACAAGTTTCATTTTTTTTTTTTATTAAAATGTTTTGCGACATTTGTTTAAAATATTACTATTTAATTATAATCTAAAACCACTAAATAATACATAACCAACAATACTTTTAAGTTATCCCGCCGTTACCGGGATACATGTAACAATAAATCATTGGTACATTGGAAAGTGAAAATTAGTAAATTACGACTACTAGGCTTAAATATTTTTTTCTAAACAGTTGACTTGTAGAGCCCACATAGTCTGAACCCAGTTTAACAAAGATAAAAGGTTTTTTAATAATATAACTTGCAACACCGGTGACAGTTCCCATACATTTACCTACACACCAGTGCTGCCAGTTTTTTTAAATGTAAAATTGAACATTTGTAAAACATAGCCCTAAAATAAATCTAACAAACATCGAAAGCGTAAAGAAATTGAATATGAAACAATAAGCTTTAAAAATGTCTTAAAAGATACAAGGTACAGAAAACAATGATGAAGTTATATTTTATCTTTCGTTCTTATTTACAAAAATAAGCTGCAAAAACATAGGCAAATCCAGAAGAATAGAAGGGATTACAGAAGCAGTAGCATATGTTTTTTTTCTGGCATGGCAACACGTTTAAAATCATTATAGAGAGCCTTTTACAAAAATTTATTCCTTTAGACAAGTCTCTTGGAGGCCATATTTAAAAATTAATAAAATCGTTCGATTTTCATGACACAAGTTAAACTCAAACATTTTTAATACAGTTCATAATACTAAGTATATCGATAAGTACCTATATTACCATCACCTAAAATTAGAATAAGGTCTATTGGTCATGTTCACATAAAGCACATTTTGCAACTAATAAAGGATTTCAAAAAAGAGTTAGATGTGGTGTCAAGTAAAACTAAAACTTCTTAAGAGGATTGTGAACCGACGGCGACGGCAACGCTTAAATCGAATAGGTAGCTGTCAAAGTTTTCCCTAGCACGCTAGCTAGTTTTAGCTCCGGGCGATAACCTTTTTCACCCCTTAAATCAAGTCTGATTTCAAGATTTTTGAATATGTTATAGTTGTTATGAAAAAGTAGGTTTGTAGGTTTCCGATTATTATTTTCTGTATTTGTTTCTTTCCAAGAAATATTTTCTTCGAAATTAAAGCGTACAGACCTAGTTTTTCATAATATGTACAACATATTAAAAAATCGAAAACATCGGTCTAAGTTTAGGGGCAGAAAAACTTCACGAAAATTTTTAGCTCCACAATCCTAGTGGCGTCGACCACTTTTAATTTTTCGGTAAAAATTGGACCATCTTGCCAATTTTACTTGGAACAGCGCTCACATTTTTTAACTCTCTTTTGGCAAACTAAAAGCAGTTTGCGGGTAACCAGCGGGTGATGCGCAGGTACATTAGTTTGGCAGTCAACCGCACGCTCATTAGAAGGATTTTATAAGCGAGCGTTGTATCCACAGCTTTATGTGGCCGGCAACTATAGGCATCCTGATCAAACATTCTATAAAATTGCAGTAAAAAGTGGATCGTTTAGGAACAGCGCCATTCACAAATTTGCGGCTTACGATAGTTATGAAGCATTACTTAAATATGGAACTTCGGACGCCCCATTCCTGGCTAACTTCGAACTTCATTTTCAAAGTAGAGCCTCTGAGTAAGCCGGTAGAGCGCGCTGCAGTGAGCCAAATGTCAACACAACCATTCGCAATGATAATAGTTGCCACATAATACAACAAATGCAGTACATTTAGGCTGCGGTCACCTCAGGCAAACAGTTTGCGGCGTCTTGTTTGTTCTCCCATATTGTACAGTTTGTCGAAAGCAAATAGGGATATTGCATGGATTTTTAAATCGCATTTCTCAACAAAATATGAAAATACCGCAGATTTATAGCCATTTGGTAACATCGCAAAACTAAAACGAATCAACATTTTGTTGTATTTATTCCAGCACCTGTTTGCTGTGTTTACAGGTAATTTTAACTTGAACCTTTTTATATTTATATACAAATTCATGTTATAAAAATTGGTTGTATGTATAGAAATACTAAGGACCGTTTTAGACGATTATACCCGTCTCGTTTATTAGTTCTGTGCTAGAGTGAAACAGGTACCGTCAAACAGTCCAATTTTGCCCATGAGGGATATTTTGCCCACTGAGCCTAATATAAGTTCAATCGAAAATAAAAATAAACCTAGTGGAATTCAGTTCCTTTAGTTCGTTTTAGCAGAAAGTAGGTTATTAACATACCTCGCAACGGAGCCGGTGAAAACGGTGCATATGACAGTTTTACGTTAGGGTTGGCTATTATAATTGTGATTAATCATCAGTAATCGGGGAAAACGGTGCAAAACTTTAACAAAACTTGTAAAGCTGACATAAAGGAGAACTTGCAACCAAGCAAAATAAGAATTATTATTAAAAAATAATAATATTATTGGCAGATTAGTGTTCAATTTAACTTTATATCAGGGTCTCGGATTTGGTATAAGGATATTAATAGTTTCATGGCTGTAATGTAAGTTTTGTTAAGTTTTGTTGAAGTTTTGCATCGTTTTCCCCGATCACTGTTAATCATTTATTTACTTTATTGTATGAAGAATTGATAACATTTACCCTCTTTTGATATAACGCAGTTTAAATTGCTATCAAAGAAAATAAATTAACATGTCAATGTTAAATGCGTTTCAATGTATCTGTCGTTTTCAAATGGATTAATACAAGTAGGTGACGCAGTTTCACTACAATAAATTTAGAAAAACTCATAATAATTTATTTTTGACATCGATAGGCTGTAGAAGTTATAAAATGCCCTAGCCGGAAATACTAAAAGTACAAATAAATATATTTTGATTTGATTTGATTTTTATTTTGATTTTTACATAATTATAAAAAAAATATTGTCAACGTCATATTTCATGACGTGACATATGTAAACTGACATTGGAATAACTCCCACTTAAAGTGAAGTAAAAAAATACTTAAAAAGATGTGTCGGGATTTAGTTCGACACTTATTTAAAAGAGAAACAGGCCAGCTATCTCATATATGAGGCAAGCAGGCTCTAGCACCCAGTCATATCAATTGGAAACAAAGTGAATATATACAACAAAGAAGAAAGTTCAGATAGATCACAGCTTACGTGTACAATTCTCGGTGGTGCCTTACATTCATTACATCTATATCTAGATAAGGATGTAATCATACAAGAACATAGTATGTTTCAAAATGATTTAGAGGTGAATGAGATTTATTTTAAATGATAAATTGGAAGATTTAAATAACATTGTATTTTAATTTGTTTGTATTAGTGATAACCCTGACGTACAACTGCAACTGATTTGCCGGCTCCGTTCCGAGGTATGGTTATAATATTTATAATTATGACAAAACTGTGATTTGCTTTTGTATCTAACTTCACTCAGTTTCTTGTCAGAGCTTGTCAAAGTGGACGCGTATTTTGGTGTGGGCCAATTTATATTCAGTAGTTCGGTTCTCCTGCTTGATGGCGAAGACAAAGGAAAGTTTTTATGATTACATGGTATAGAAAAGAGTTTTTATAATATTTCTCTTGTGCATTTTATGCTGTAAGCAGCTTGAATCAAGAATACGGGAATAAGCATTTGGTTTAACTCAAACTAAAAACTGTCATGTTGGTATATCCAAAATAGATACAAACCTATATTTTTGGAGCTTATTTCTTTAGAGGAAGGACGGAAGGTTTCTTTTTTTTGGTATTTTCAAATACGTTTTACGTTTTATAAGAGCTATACAATAATTAAACTTAGTTTCTAAGTTTTTGTTTGTTTGCTGAGTTAAACCAGTATATTTATATAATGTGAGATATTTATATAATGGAGCTATGGAGACAATGTACCAATCAAAACTTTTTTGTATTAAGCTGGTAACCACAGTTGACAACCCTAACAACTCCAAACTGCTTGTATGAAAACAAGTGGTAACTTTGCCCACTACTTTCTAGACGAATCCATCATTAGTACGTATCGGATATTATGATAGAACGCTAATTTTGGCCTCAATTTTTTACTCCTTCTTAAACAAGAACGCCAAAAGAGCTATAGTTTAGCAGATTATTGTATTGGCAAACATGGATGCAAGTGAAGGTAAGTTTGCCCGCTATGAAAATCATTAATTGCTTGTAACCATATATAAATAAAACTGAATTAACTACGGTACCGCTATTCTATGGTCAAAATGCCACCCTTGAAATGAAAAAGCATAGCGAAACATTATTATCTATAAAGAAAGTCAAGTTAATAGTAAAAAATCGGGCAAACTTGGACGGGTTCACGGTAGCGAAGCTTTGGAAAAATTTACGCAAATTTTACCGTCTGGACCAACGAAGTAATGCCTAAAGTGGCACTAATTAATTTACCAATACAACACTGTGATTTAATCTAAAGGACGACTGATTTCTGCTATTGTTAGAGTTCTAATTAACTCAATCGAACAATACATAGAGCACAATAACTTGAAACTTTCTCACACAGCCGGCGCGACGCCGCGTCAACGCGATACACCGCGCCCGTATTAGTGAAATAAGAGAGAGCCTGTATAAAAACAGCAAAGAGACACTTGGGTAGAACAAAGAGTAAAAAGGGCCCCTTCAAGGAAACCCAGTGGTGGCAACCTGAAGTAAAAGACGCGGTAGAGGCAAAAAAATATGCATTCAAACAGTAGCAGACTACCAAAGATGATGCGGACTTTGCTAAATACAAAGAATCCAAGAAGCAGTCCAAACGGCAGGTAGCAATAGCCATAGCAAAATCAAATAACTAATTTTATGAAAAATTAGAGTCAACTGACAACGAAGTACATATATTTAAAAAAGCAATAATAATAGAACTAAAGACATAACAACTGTAAAGTAAATAAAGGATAAAAAAAACAAACTTTTAACGCAAGACGAGCAAATAAGGAACACGTGGACAGAATTTTATAAGCATCTATTAAACATATCTCACTCGAGAATAAAAGCCTACATGCGTCCGAAAACTGTTTATGGACCAATGCTGTGTCACCAGATGAGGTTAAGAAAGTCATACAGCAAATGAAAAACCACAAGTCCCCGGGCCGAGACGAGATACCGGCAGAAGTCTGGAAACACTTAGGTGAACCGGGAGCGGTCTGGCTTTATAACCTGTACAACAAGCTGATACAAGGAGATTCAATACCAGATCCATGGCGCAACAGTTTCCTGATACCATTCTACAAAGGAAAAGGGGACGTTAGAGAATGTAGCAACTATAGAGCTATTAAATTAATGTCACATACTCTCAAAATATGGGAGACTACATAAGAGGAAGTTTTAAAGTCACACTCATAGTTGACAACATAAAAGAAAAACGCCTTCGATGGTATGGGCACGTACAGAGACGCCGCTCGATGGTAAAGCTTGCCCTTAACTTGCCTACGACGAAGAGTGTGGACGCTGAAGACCGCCCTCCACCTGGTTAACGACGGTCGAAAAAGACCTAAAAGAAGCTCAACTCGACACTAACACCGCACAAAATAGTGCGCAGCGGAGAAAAAGGACAAGGAAGGCCGACCCCAAGTAGACGGGATAAACGGTCGAGGGGATATATATAATTGTCAAGTCTTAGAAAATCATTTCAATATGTGTTATTCGTAAAGGCAGCGATTTTCATTTTACGCTCAAATTTTGAGAATATCTTGCAAGCCTGCCATTTTCAATTTGCTTAGATAATGTACAGGTACTAAATTGGTGATTTTTTATAGATTTCTAATATTTTTCGGGCTACTTTTACCTTTTTACGGTAAACTTAAAAAGAAGTTTACGAACAAGTCGACGGAGCGGAGCTCCTATTCCGCTTAGTTCTGGCACTTCGCGCCTTGACACAACTCTAACCTAACCTAACCTAACCTAACCTATCGGATAGGTATTTCGTTCGAAATTACCGTTAAGTATTTAAAAATTAGGCATTTAATATTAATTTACATGACCCCCAGATTTGTCTAAAATATAGCATGGGCTATAAAATGAAACCTTGTAACAATAAATCGAAGAAATAAAATTCAATATTATGTCACTCTGTTACTTGAATATTATAACAAATAATAATCCATCAATAATTGTTCTAAGAATTATAATAAATTGTAATGAATAGTCGATGAAACCACATTCCTTGAAAATATAATATGCTACTTGAATATTCTATACATCGTTTTCTATAAAATGAAATTAGATAAAATGTTTGTCTATGAAAGAGTTGAACCCGACAGTTGGGTTCTGCCGACGTCAAGTTCCGAGCGCCCTACTTTCAAAATCGACCAGCTTTGGGTCAGGTCAGCTGTTTAAAGGAATAAAACCATTTTTATCCGTTGAAAATTGGCACTTATTCCACTAAATACGACTCAGCTGCTACAATTGCAAGTACCTACCTTAGTATTCCGATGCTTATACTTCGTTTGTTTAGGTAGGTACTTAAAATGTAATCAATCCAAACCACGTGGCATTGTTAAACAGGCAATCAAAACTGACTGACTTTGACGTATCAGTGTTTTGCTTGTATTGGCTGACGAACTATATCACGTGGTTGTTTTGTTTACACTTTTTTAGTACCTAAACAAACGGAGTATAGTAGCTATAGCCATACCTCCCCCCATGCTTAAATTGGCTGCTTTCAACTAACTAGGATATATGTTTTAGAGAAAGCATCCCCCCGTTGGTGTTACTCTGAAGTTAGATGTCGCCTATACCGTACAAGCACATAGTATAAGTAGAAAAGTTGCTTGTCTTTAGGTGTTACTCTACCAAACGTAGAGACGGCGCCGCCCGGACTAAAGTTCATCGCATACTACAACGCCCCGGCACTAGTCAGCACCGCCTCAGCTCAAAGTGAAACATTGAAAATTGGGCTTTGGTCTTTGCTAATACGATACATTTCTCAGTGGACGACGCGGGGCCCGCGCCCCGGCAATTGTTTTTATTTTAACTTGAAAATGTATCGTACTAACACAAGTTAAAGCTCACTTTTCAACGTTTAACTTTGAGCTGAGGCGGTGCTGATCTGGTGCCGCGGCGTTGTAGTGTGCGATGACCATAAGCCGGCTCGGCCCGCCCTGTTGAGTTTACCTACCTACCTTATATACCTACCTTTGTTCGATGACGAACTACTATTTAAGGTTGACGCACATAACCGCTAGGCACCAGCTCGGCACCACCTCAATCTCCATACTGTAACGCACACTTATCGATATCGGAACGGCAACACCTCGTCTCGGGACAATCTAGCAGTCGTTCACTGAAAATGTATCTTACTAACACAGATCAGCTCACTTTTCAATATCTCACTTTGAGCTGATCGGGTGTCGAGCGGTTATGTCGGCGCCAACCTTTATACTATGGTACAGGTGATCAGCTGTTTTAGCCCTAGACGTAGACATTGCTCCCCTGAGCTGATTCTAGCTGGTCCTCATCGCTCTGGCCCAGCGAGTCGCGACGGATCCACTCGCTTTCAGGGTCTGAGAATAAGTTGCGATCAGCCAAGGAGTCCGAGACATCATCTACGTCCAGTTCATCTAGAAACAAATAGTTCCGTAAAATACATACTCGTTAAACTTATAACACCCCCTTTTGAGGTTTCCGTAGTCAACAAGGAACCCTTATAGTTTCACCATGTCCGTCTGTCTGTCTGTACGCGGTTTTACTCTGAAACTCTTGGTACTTTACAAAGCTGTAATTTGGCAGTTATACAAGTAAATAACGCCGACCAAGTAGGAAAAAAAATCTTAGATAAAAAACCCTCCTATACGAGTAAAGGAAAGGTTTTTTTTACATTGTGACATCGAATGACATTGGATAACTTTCAAAAAATCATTACGAACATCTTATCATAATTCTTTAGATTTAGGGGCCCTTTTAGGAAATATTGATCTATAAAAGTATCCTCCCCCCAATACCAAAACTACAAGTTAAGCACATACTACGTACTTAGGAAAACGATTACGATTACTTGGTTGGTTCCTAAGATACATGCGGCTAGTGTTCATACCTACTAAAAAACAAAAAACCGCCTTCAAAAACGCAAAAAATAACTTCTTTAAAATTGTAGGCACCTAATAGGTTAGTCCAACTGAAGTCGGCGACCACAATATTTTCAACAAAAAGCCGACATTGCGTTTTTGAAGGCGGTTTTTTGTTTTTTAAAACATTTATTTTATTTTATACTTTTTAGTGATCATAATACGCTGTTACGTAGTCCCACTTCTTAGTTGAAATGAAACTTTAAGTTATTTCAAGCGTGCCGCAAGCAACGCCGCGGGAAAGTCAGTCATATTTCAATAACCTCCTTTTTTGAAGTCGGTTAACAAGTAAATATTCTTCGTTGTAGTCGCTCAACTATCTTAATCGAGATATCTTATCGCCACCCTTGAAATCGGTACCGTTAAGGAGTTCCGGTGGCCATCTGTGGTCTTCATCATCAGTTCCACTTCACCAAATGATACTTTCTGAATGCAAATGCTGGACTTGTTACTAAAAATACTAAAATCGCTATATGTTTGCCTACAATATTTGAGGAGTTCCCTCAATTCCTCACGGATCCTCTCATCAGATTCAGATTTGGTGACAATGGGACCACCTCGAAAGTATACTCTATCAAACCAAAAAAAAATTTTTGAAATCGGTCAACAATTGACGGAGTAATCGGTGAACATACATAAAAAAAAAAAAAAAACATACAGTGGAACGTATAACCTCCTCCTTTTTTGAAGTCGGTTAAAAATCATCTCAAGTCACAGGGGCCTGTTTTATAAAGCTACAAATTACAATTTACAGGTTACAAGTTTCCATTTGACACAACCTCGACCAATGACGACCAGCCATTTGACCAGTGTTGCCAGAGACCAGTAGAATTGTAACTTGAATTGTGCCTTATAAAACGTGCCCCAGATAGATTTGCGAGTAAGTACGCCGTACTTATGGCACGGCGACCTTACTCGCCCGTGTGTCACCCTAGTACCGTGAAATACGCTAATATTGCCTCCTAGGGTATCATTGCCCATAATGCAATTTACAAACAAATTCGTTAATTTGGAAAAAACCTTCTTTATAGCAAAATTATTTACTATGGTAGAAAATAAATAATATTTGTGACAATACTGTGGTTGGGATTCGTCTCTAAGTTCACTCAATAGCTTGTTACAACTCGTTGAAGGCTATGTGTGTTTTTGCGGGCAAAAATTTGGTCAGAAGTGCCTGTCTACTCATCATGGCGAAGACGCATCTGAGTTTATCCAATATACTCGTCTGTAATAAAATACACCTTGAAGAGTATTTTAGCTTAGGATTTAACATACCAGGGTTTATATAAATAAAGTTATGATCATGTTCATGGGTAATGTTATCCGTTCATTTTTGAATGTGTAGTTAGGGAGCTGGCTAGCAAAATTTCGATATAATCAGCAGTCAGCACACGTGGTAGACGTTATTAATAGCAATAATTATACCCTAAGAAACATCAAGAACCTCGTCTCCCACCATGGTGGCGCGCTGCGTTGTCAATTGACAGCGTCTCAAAAATGTAAAAAGGTGTACTATATTATGTGCACATATCTGCCTCTGCGGCTGATGATCACAGTCATCATGTAAACACAAAAAATCGAAGAGACAGACATCCCGGTCTCTGACTGTTATAGTATACAATTTTTTAAGATATTTTTATGAAGTGCACACTTGGCAGACTTGAATCAGTCGATTAAAAATTAAAAACAATGAGAAGGAGCACGGCAAAATAGTCTGCCAGCATATGCCTCTGCATTGTATATCGACAGCGCTTCAAAAATGTAAAAAAAAAGTTGTGCTATATTATGCGCACATGTCTGCCTATAAATCTATATTATGGATAAAGATAATTCAAAAGAAGAGGTACAAGTGACCTATAAGAAGTTATTTGGACTAATTCTTTTTCAATTTTTTTAGTATAATTTATTTATTTATTTATTTATTTGGGAAACAAACAGCAATATTTAACACATTAAGAAACAATCAAATTTAAAATGTACATCAGCCAAAACAGTTTCCACTTATAATATAAATTACATTTCTGTTGCTCAGAAGATATACATATTACCTTGAAAAAACAAAAATAACTAAATAACTAACAATTTCATTATGCTAAAGATGCTTGCAAAATATAATTACTACCTATAGACAGATGATCTAGTTGATAGATTACTAGAGAACACTTTATTTTGACTAAAATACAAAATACATTTTTAATTAGAAGAGTGATTGATTACTGATTTTTAACCAATGACTATTGATTAATTATTGCAGAGACAAATTGATTCATTTTCATATGAAATATATCAGAGTGGGTAAATAATTGGTTATGCTTTTTACAAGTCCTAATAAGTAATCTATTTCTAGCGTATGCAGTACGACTAGAAGGGATAGCAAATAGGTTTGAGGAACGGGTCCGTCGGTCGGGGCACCGAAAGGATATGTTGGAAAGTAAATTTGGCGAATCTATAAGTCCGTTAATAATCTTATATAGGAATATTTGATCTCTGGTGTCACGACGACTTTGAAGAGATGCAATACTGCCACTGTTAAAGGATTTAAATTTATATTTCATACGTCTGATGAACTTATTTTGATTTTTTCTATGGCGTCAATGTGCACGTTAAGGTGAGGGCTCCAGACTGTAGATGCATATTCCAAATTGGACCTTACAAACGCATTAAAAAGAAGCTGCATGGTGTTGGGATCTTTAAATTCTTTGCCCTACCGAAATACAAATCCCAACATTTTATAAGCCTTCGATACTATTTTGCTAATGTGGGAAGTAAGTTGCAGTTCATCGTCAAGATATACTCCAAGATCTTTTACCTGTGTAACACGTTGAAGAATTGTATCATTAAGCGAATAGTTATACAAGAAGCTGTTACGTTTACGTGAGAAAGAAATAGAGTGACACTTTTCGACATTTAAATAAAGTTGGTTGATTGCACAGTATGCACCTAATCTATCTAGGTCACATTGAAGGTTAATGCAATCTGTCTGTGACTTGATGATCGAGAATATTTTTGTGTCATCTGCGTACAGCAAAACATTAGAGTGAAGAAAACATTCGATCACGTCGTTGATAAAAATATTGAATAATAAGGGGCCTAAGTGGGAACCCTGACGGACGCCAGATGATATAGGAACAAACGTAGAGGTATACCCTTTGACTGCCACTGCTTGGGTTCTATCGCGGAGGTAAGAAGTAAGCCACCTTAAAAGATTACCGTGTACGCCAAAGCTTTCAACTTTTTTGATAAGTATAGCGTGTGAGATTTTGTCAAAAGCTTTAGAGTAATCCGTGTAAATTGTGTCTACTTGATAACCCTTATCCATAGCGTCAAGCACGTAGTCCAATAGCTCACAAAGATTCGACTCTGTCGAACGTTTACTCATAAACCCGTGTTGTTGTGAAATCAGTTTTGGTCTTATTGCGTGATAAAGGTCAATAATAAAAGTTAAACTTTAAAAATACCGTGTTTTATTTGTTAATTTTTAATATTGTATATCCTAAAAACTCGAAAATAAAAAATAAATTAATTCAATTAATCAAAATAGTGATAGGTGACATTACTTTTGTTCATTCCATTCGTGCCAACTCTTGTGAATCTACCTGTACTCAACGATTAAAATAAACGGTATCCTTTCCCTAACTCGTGATTGCTCATTTCAACTGCGTAGGGGCTATATTTACGTCGAAAATCATCAAAGGCAATGTTGGCTGAAAGTCCAGATACCATTGCCAGCCATTAAAATCGATAAAATCATGGTTTAAATTAGGACTTAGGACTTATTTTTCAACATGAATGGAAGCACATGACCATATTAATTCAGCAAAGATTACAAAAAATCATAGGTCTTATAGAAAAAAAAAACGAAAAAAATTATTTTGTTTTATAAAAATCGGGCAATGTTGGCGTTTTTCACGGTAAAGGACAATGGGCATTTTGGTACCCGCTCCAATAGCAATAATGATAGTGTCATTGAATAGGTCATACCAACAGGAACAACGTTTATTAAGGTGGTTTGTCTCAAATCCCTGTCCATTCGGAGATATTCATATACGAACACGACACCTTATGCGAAATAAAATCTGCTCCCGGCATCTTTATTTCCTTAAAAATACAACTTAAGCAAAAGTGAATAGGCTGCTACTGCACCAGAGAGCTCCATCTTCAGCCTCATGGACAGTTAGGTATTTGTAAAAAAAAACGAATGTAACAAAAATCACCTCTGTTGTCACTTTTCAAATGAGAAAAAAATCCATTTTATTTATGAAGCGGAAACACTGAAGTGTACCCTTGACTAGTAATATAGGCACCTAATAGTAAGTAGTATAAATATGTATAGAGGTAGTGCTCGGCCGATAAGAAGTTAGATATTTCTTGTTATGTAGTACATGTTTTCTTTTCTTTCATAATGGTATCCCTAAAGGAAATTGATTGATAACAACGTATATTAAAAATAAAATAACTCAGTTCCGAGAGGAAATAGAGATAAGCGATATGGTTATCTTTGCCCACTATAAAAATACCTTTCCAATGATATATACATTATGTCCATTGGCGCGGGTACCACGTTCCATACATTTTTGCCCATTGTCCTTTAAATATGATTGTATTTTTATTTGATAATAGCAGTTTTTTTTAGTATCCATATACAGACATATAAAAAAACCAGCTTAACTTACTTTTAAGTATTATTCATTTTATGATTGAAAAAATGACCACCTGCTGGAGTTTCTTGTAGCGTTTCTCCGCAATGATGGTCTTGTCCGAAGCGCTAGTAGATTCACTCCATATTACCGACGTGTAAAAGAGCCCTCATGTGGCCAATTTACTGAATAAATATTTTGAATTTGAAATTGCCGTGTGGTTGCCGGCTTAGAATTGTGCCACTCCATGTCTTCCCGTGGATGTCGTAAGAGGCGGCTAAGGGAATAAAGGCTTGTAGTTTTCTTAGGCGATGGGCTTGCAACCGTCACTAATGTATACTGGTAAATATCTTAGCCTGTTTGTGCAAAATGCGGTTACAGAATTAACATTTTTTTAGAGTTGTTTGTAATCCTGTAGCTCTGCCTACCCCACTCTGGGTTTGAAGGCGTGAGTGTACGTATGTATGTATGTATATATTTTGAATTTGAATCTTGTCGAACTTGCTTACTACTCGCCCTTACCATCGTTGTCAGCGATCAAGTCGAGCGACCAGTCGCTGTCGAACTACGGATTCTTGCTGACAGCTCGCTCCGTCGCTCACTCGTATATATCTGTCATCTTCATCTGGAATGATAGAGGGAACAATGGGAATTTATTGTCAAAATCATAATTTCAGACGAAAAACGTCCATTGCTTTACCTCGAGGCCGGTTTGCCGCCCGGTCCAGCACTTGTATCCGGATGATTCCACAGGCGTTTCAACCGCCGTCAGTCCGCTGTCGTAAGTATTTAAGAAATAGGCGATAATATACTTAAAATTCGATCAATTGTGGCAAGAAGTACGATAACAGTAGAGCTCTGTGTGAATGTTAGCTGCTTGGTGTAGCTCATTCTTTCAATATTTATGACAGCGGACTGACGGCGGTTGAAACGCCCGTGGAATCACCCATCCATAGATTTTCCAAAACCTTAGCCATGTCGGCTGTCCACCTAGGCGGCAAGGCCTCAGCAAAATGTATATAAATGGAGAAAAATAAACGAGAGGGTTTCTTTATTGGTTGTTTGGATGGCTGAATGAATGAATGGGTTAGAGTTTTTTTTTAAAGGAATGATGTAGTCAAGTAAGAGTCGGACTTGCGCATCGCGGATGTACTGTGACTTTATGAATGAGAAGTATTTTTTTTTAATGGAAACCTAAATTGATGAATTTATGGTCCATCGTTCATTCCACGAAGTCGTACCTAACTGCTTAATTTTACATGTTCTACCTACTGTCAAAAGACAATATCTTATTGGTGCGTGTGTAGACACTTTAGAGCTATTCAACTGTCCACTACTTTTGCAGCTGCTGCAGACGGTACATTTCCGCAAAAGTCAATTTGAGTGGCTGAGTGTACCTTCGTGAATTGAAATAAAACTAAATTTATGCGCGTTGTCCTATATTTAGCCCGTCTATGGCTCGATTTACATAAGATATGGACGCATTGGAAAGTTCCTGACGGCGCTAAAAATGCACACTTACTTAAATGCGTAATAGGTAGCAGAAGTGAAACTAATTAATAATACATTCGACTTTAAAATTACACACTATTGGTCGCTGTCGAGTGCATTTCTAGTTACGTAACATTCTAAGCGTAACATTATTAATAATTAGTAGGTATGTAGCTGTGTGGTTGCCGGCTTAGAATAGTACCACTCCATGCCTTCCCGTGGATGTCGTAAGAGTCGACTAAGGGAATAAAGGCTTGTAGTACTGTTAGGCGATGGGCTTGCAACCTGTCTCTAATACACTGATAAACATCTTAGCCTGATTATGCAAAATGTGGTTACAGAATTAACAACAAGCTTTTAGAGTTGTTGGCAATTCTGTAGCTCTGCCTACCCCAAACTGGGAATAAAGGCGTGAGTTTATGTATGTATGTGTAGTAGGTATGTTACATGTTTTTGTTACATCGGGTGGTTCTATTCTTCGGATATTTTTAAATCCATTCATTCATTCATTGATCAGAGAAATAAAAAAGCTACTGTAAAAGGGAAAGAACTAGTGTTGTAATGGCATTCATTATTAACAACTAGTTTCTGCCCCAGACTTCGTCCGCGTTGACCATCCCACGTTCCACGGAAGCCTAACCTAACCTAACCTAACCCTCACACAGAAATATAAACTTTCGCATTTATAATATTAGTGTGATGAACTGATGAAAGAATCATTTATGTTAACAGTATGAAATTCGTTAAAGAAGAGGGAGGCCTAAAATAAGATAAATAAATAAATGGACAATCTCACACAAATTGACCTACCTAGTTGCAAACTAAGCCCAAGGCTTATACTATGGGTACTAAAACAACATCATCATAGGATCAAATACATTTTTTTATACTATTATATTTATTAAAGTACTATTCTCATCACGTGTACTAAAAATAGTACAAACAAAAATCGAACCGATAAGACAAGTGTACAAGAATGTCTTCAAAACGGGTTAGTATCGTCTCGTCTAAAAGGCAGCTGATCTAAGTAGCAAGTGGTCTAAAACGCAGCTGGTATAAGTATCAAGTGGTATAAAACGCAGCTGGTCTAAGTAGCAAGTGGTTTAGAACGGAGCTGGTCTTATATAGCAAGCGGTCTAAAACGTAGCTGGTCTAAGTAGCAAGTGGTCTAAGTAGCAAGTGGTTTAGAACGGAGCAGTCTTACATAGCAAGCGGTCTAAAACGTAGCTGGTCTAAGTAGCAAGTGGTTTAGAACGGAGCTGGTCTTATATAGCAAGCGGTCTAAAACGTATCTGGTATAAGTAGCAAGCGGTCTTAAACGCAGCTGTTCATATGTAGCAAGTGGTCCAAGTTCGCAACTGCCTTATTTATAAGCTAAATAAAAGCTAGTAAAAACCATGCTGTACCAGAAGATCCATTGAACAGTTGCTTTGAGGGTCCAATGGCTCCCTACTAATATCGATAGATAGATAGATAGAACGCTTATTAGTAAGAAATATACAACGTCGTTTTTTAAATTATGCGGTAAGTATAAACTAATTGCTTGGTCTAATCTATCGGGACTGTGCTAGAAAAAAACAAAAACCTGGGTTATCAAATCAGGACAGTTGTAACGTTACAGTTCCATGATTGTATGTTACAATAAATTTTAACCTTAATTTATAATTTTTTAACAAATTAATAACAAAATCTGTAGTAAAATATATATATTATCTTAAATAATTAACTATTTTACACTGAAATATAAGTACTTATCTAATATAATATAGGTACTACAATTAAAAGTTAAAACTAAACTTATTTAAATTAAAATTAAACTTAGCTAATCAAATATTAAAGATATAGAATAATAGGCTGAATGAATTAACATTTTAACATTTTATTAGTCTAGGTTACAACTAATTAATCAACTAATAGTAATTTATCAAATTATTAATTGTTGTTTTAATACGGCTTTTATAATCATACGTAATTTCAATTAAAATTAATTCTAGTCATAAATTATTCAATACATTTACATTCTTAGTCATGCTAGCGTAATGTTATGAATTTAACGCATCTAACTGTACCAGTGCAGCGCTTGGGTGGTCCGCCTTTGTTCTCGCTTGCATAGCGACAGGCGGGAGTGTGCGCTGGCGTCGCCATTCCGCTTCGAGGAGCTGTTGACGCTGGACGTATGTCGGTGCGCTCGCGACTCATTTAGTTCGCGACATCTCGCGCGCTGACGTGTTGCGTGCGCTCGTTAGTCAAAGCTGTTCTAAACTAGACTTACAAATTATAATATAACAACGTTCATCTCGCACCCCGATTTGGGTAAGTGTTGGAAGTTACCCATTTATAGGAGCGTAGTTTTATATAGTGTTAATTTTAAAATGTGTTGTGAATTGGTACCTATTCCATCTTTAACTTCATAAGTTTTCCGCTTTAACGCAAGTCACTGTAGTGCTTTTGGGCCTGCTTACGATTGTCTTCCTTACATTCATAATTCTTAGTTTCCGCTTAATTTCATTGTACCTCCGTTCTGATTGTGAGCACCATCACCAACTACTGACCGGTCCCCTTTTTGCTATCGCTTCGCTGAAACCGGGTGCTCATCATCAACGGTATTAGGAGCGCACTCTAATGCGAGTCATTAATTCCCAGGGTGTTACGTTTATGCTGGAGAAGCCGCAACTGCCACCGAAATTCCCCGGAGCGGCCATTTTGTGTTCACCGTTCTGCCTGCGTCACCACCAGCTGCCAACTGCCACCGCAATCCCCGGGGGCGGCCATTTTGTGAACACCGTTCTGCCTGCGTCACCACCAGCTGCCGACCACCTTCGCAGCGATCAGCCAGCCAGGGGAGTACCGGACTGCATAGGTGGAACTAGACGGGCTATTTTATAAATCCACGCAATAAATTCGTGTCGGCAATTTTGGTTGGTTTAATTTCTGCTACTCGCAAACCCCAAAGGTCACACAGTACGAAAAAAATCGCGCGAATTACAGCCATTTTGCATTGCTAATTGTAACACACCGTTTTCCCCTTCTCGGTTGTTATAATATATAAATTAGTATCTTATCTCGCGATGTGCTGAAAATCGGGACAATTGGCGTCCCGATCAAGGGTAAATCGGGTCGTGCCGTATAGACCCCTGAAAGTCGGAACGTCTAGCAAAATCGGGACGTCTGGCAACACTAATCCCTACCTAGGAAAGTAAAGGAGTTACCAGACGATGTCATAGCGTTGGCCCAGTGCTGTATTTGTTGCTGCTGGAGCTGCTTCATCTCTTCCACGAGCCGTAGGTTCAGCTCCTCTAGCTGCTGCCGGTGAGAGATCTCCTCGTTCAGCTGCTCTTCCAAGATTTCCGCGTAATCCCTGAAAAAATAATCTGGCGAGTAAAGTGTTTATACCTACTAAAATCAGCTAACACAGCACCAAATACACTAGAGAATTAGTTCATAATTGGTATTTTTGAGATAGTTTTTGTGTAGACTTTGGAACCCTACATGGCCTGCACGGGTAGCACAAGTTGTATTTTCTCGCTTGTCGCTCAATGCGTCTCTATCGTTACAGACTAGATGGAAAGGGAGATCCGAGCGATAAACAAGTCGCGGACAACATGTGCTAGCCGTGCTGGTCAGACATGCTCTTGACCGGTTTTTTTAGGGTTTGGGGTTGGGTTGCATGTAAAATAATATGCATTATGGTGTGTCCCCATATGTATCACACGCAGAATCAGCTGACGTCGATCAGAAAAACCAAGGTTTTTGTATGGGTCATACTGCTTTTTTTTTTTGGTAATCGCCTGAATGGCCAAAGACCAAAGTCCTTGCTTTTGTTTGCTTTTTGCTTTAATTACTTTAAGAAAAAAGGGCAGAGGTGAAAATCCCTTCCGGGGACCTGGGAATGTAGGGCCCAGGTACTGCAAACACCAATGCCCCTATTACCAGCTAGAATTTAGACTCCCGCGGATACTACCCCAGCCAGTGCTGAAAGGCCTGAGGAGAAAGTCCTTCCTCCGTTTACATATCCGCGGGGTTTTTCCAAAAAGGGGGGATAGGAATGGGGGTTGGGATGGGGAGACTTATAGCTATGTGAGTCGCGGAGTGGGAATCCTGACGCATGCATGCTTACAGACTACGGGCTTCCTTTCTTTTGCCCGACAATGGAAGGGTCATACTGCATTGACCCTTGATGGCCTATACGCCATTGTGACTTACTTCTCTTTCTTCGTAGGACTCGTTTTGTTTCTGCGATACTTCGTTGGTGTATTCCTATTGGACAGGGTCGCTAGGTCTTTGTTTACACCAATTCTGCTACTGAAAAAACGTGTTAATACAAATTGGTAAGTGATAAGTAGGGTTCGGAGTTTTCATAGCACGGTAAGACGTAAGAGAGCTATGGAGTCGACATGAACATTAAAATTCAACTCTTACTCATACTCATCCTCATTTGTTTATATAATTGCAAAATTTAATTTAATTATAAATATGGATAAATAAACTTTCACTTTTAATATTCATAACATTATGAGATTAATATTAAATAATATGTACATGAAACTAATTTTGTTTATAATTGTAATCTTTCATTACTTAGCTTGGCAGCTTTATTCAGGGGCTCAGGGCGAATATAAAAGCATTTAGGAGTTAAATGAACTAATGAGTATGAGTAAGAGTTGAATTTTAATGCTAATGTCGACTCCACAGCTCTCTTACGTCTTACCGTGCTATGAAAACTCCGACCCTAGTAATAAGCAGGGTTTGGTTTGGAGTTTTCATAGCACGGTAAGACTGAAGCGAGCTATGGAATCGACATTAAAATTAAAACCCGCGTCATACTCATACTCAATTACTTATTGCATTCTACAATTATTATTTAATCGTACTAATATTATCAGAGATCGGAATAGGTAGAGCTAATTTGCCTAAACTTGATGCATGTTCATTCAATAATGTATTCCCATCTCTCTCACGCATGAATGAATATGCGTCAAGTTTAGGCAAATTAGCTCTACCTATTCCGGTCTCTGAATATTATAAATGTGAAAGTGTGTGTGTGCGTGTGCGTGTGCATGTTTGAATGAAAGTCCCGCAACGTTGCGCCACTTCCCACGACGTCGCTGGCGACACGTGTTGCGGGACATTAGTTCCCTAGTGAATCCTTGGCTTGACTGTCTCGGCCAATCAAAAAGTAGGAATAAAATGTACCTATCTCGCGTTTTGTAGTAACTACAGATCGTATGCAATGACCAGTGATCGGATCTAGGATGCAATTTAAGTCCGTTATTTTAACATGGATATGAATATGACTTACAATCCCGCGAATTTTTTTGTTACCTACCTTTATAAAAAGGTAAATAACTCGTAATTTTAAGTAGTTTACGCTATAAAATTAACAAAATATGTAATAACTAAAAAAAAATACAGTACTGCATAGAAGAACTGAACGTAACTTGCACGTCTTGTCTTTTATGGTATTTTTATTATTTTTATTTGTTTATTAGGTTAACCTTCGACAAAAGTTATTAATTATTAACAATAACCCATTTCCCAAAATCCCGGGAAATCTCGAGTCACATCCATGTTAAGCATAACGTTTGAGGTCGTTCACCCCAAATTGCATCCTAGATCCGATCACTGGCAATGACTCATTATGAATTTAATTCAGCACGCAGTGATCAAAAGACATGGAAATAAAGAAATAGAATTGAATTGTCAAAACTAGAATGGAGGATATTTCAATTCTAAATTGTTATAGGCTTTTTTTATTGCCATCGATGGACCAACAGGCAGTCGGCCCACCTGGGGCCTGTTTTATAAAGCTACAAATTACAATTTACAGGTTACAAGTTTCCATTTGACACAACCTCGACCAATGACGATCAGCCATTTGAGCAGTGTTGCGAGTTTAGACCTGTAAAATTGTAACTTGTAGCTTTATAAAACGTGCCCCTGATGGGAAGTGGTGACCGCCGCCTATGGATATTTGCAACACCGGAGGCGTCACCAATGCGTTGCAGGTCTCGAAGAAATTTAATGATAAGTACCCTATTTATAAAGCCCCATATTGTAGCGCATTGCTAAAGTCTCAGCAGGAAGTTCATTCCAAATTCCTATAGTACGCGCCAGAAACGGTATTCCCTTGGTTGATATAACAACTTTTCAGCTATTTTCGGTTTGCCTAATATCATTTAGAATATTTAACCATTTGTCTAACAAAACTTTTCATATTTTTTATTTAGTTGAATGATTTGTTGATCGAATCACGTTAAGTCTAATAGACTTTTTGCACCATTTTTGTATAGTCTAATATTCTTATACCTAACGATTAAGTTACCTAACTGTCGTTTAGTATAACTTATATTTAATCTAAATGATTATACTGATCATTTGATCGAAATTCATTTAGCCTAATTGTCGTTCTGCAATATTATTATTTAGTCTAATATTCGTATATATAACGATCAAGTCGTCAAATTAAATGCAGATAAATAAGAGTGATCCCTTTTTCATAGACATTCGATATTCTTGGATTCGAATATTTTGTTTTTAAGTTAGTTTCTTCGACGAAATAAAAAATATTAGACTATGGGTCTAATATTAGACTATGGGTCTAATATTTTTTATTTCATGGGTTATATATACACCGATATTTTATTTCAACTATCATGCAAGTTAGGTCGAATACTATTTAAAAACCGAATTCAGGGCACCCCAAATCTACGTGGTCTTGTCTGCCCTACCCCTAGAGTGTTCTTGCAAAATGCGGAGCCAGAAGCTCGCGAGGACGGCCCGCGGAGCGAGCATGCGGAGGCTGGAGCGTAGCGTGTGGAAAAAATGTAAATAAATTGTGTCTATACCGAATGAATGATGAATTATGGTTTTAAATCTACCTACTAATTAAAAGAAATAATTACAGTGTAATGCGACTGAATGAACGAGGTTTGGATTTATTATAACTATGCCGTACAACTAGTGGACAACTTTAACGAGTAGGGTTATACTGTAATCGGTATTGTTGCGAAACTATACAACTAGATGGCGTTAATTACTGCTTACAAATATTTGCTGCAAGTAAAAAAAATATATTTATTATAACCTCGTGCCGCCTAAGAAAAAAAAGGCAAGATCAGCCAAATACCCAATATGCAATATATTGGCTAAATATTTTTATGTCGAAACTGTCCCTAAACATAACACATTTTTTTTAATGAACACTTCGACAAGAATTGCCGCGAAACTTTAAACGTGATATGTTATTTGTTACCGTATGTACATCGTATCCACGGGCTCAGCTAATAATTGTATTTCTTGTATCTAGGCCGGAACGCCGTGTGCTACCTACTTTGTGTAACTACATACATTGAGCCTCACGAGGGTGACGATTCTTTTTTAAATTCCACTGAATAATCAAATATAAAATATTGCCTAATAGTCAATAATAGGCAATATGAGTATCTGAATTATATATACTGATATTATGCAATATGAATAAAAAATAAAACAAAATTATATCAAATGAACGATTATTTAAAAAATATTATGTGGTCAAATGATTATTAGGCAATAAGAGTATTATACGAACTGATAGTAGTTTGAGGCTTTATGAAAAATAATATTATATTAAACGATTAAAAGGCGAAGTGAATGTTTATGACAAGTGATTTTAGGCAAACTGAAATTATTCCAATGGCAAATTGATAAAATGTTGTTATACCAATCATTAGACAACCGCCAGAAACGTTCTAGAGAATCAATGGGTTTATAATTCAAGTTAGGTATTTAATACGTACCTGACAGGTTTCACTGATCTGACTGATCTGATGTCGCCAGAGCTCGAGCTGACACTGCTCAGCCACGAATAACACTGAAAATTAAAAAAAAACATCAGTTCTAAATCTCTACAGCATAATCGGTGAGCGGATGCTGTTCAACGCTGTGTCAAGTACAAATATCGTCACTAGGGTTAAGACTTTTGGTGGCTTAATATGGTTCTAGAATCCAGGGACTCGCTATTTCCTTATACATAACCATACTCAGCAAGAGTTAGTCAAGAGCAAACCCATTAGCAGCCCTTTGTTTCCCATAATTTTATTGGTCATAATATAATTGTTGACAATTTTTGATAGTCATAATTTTTTATATCGCTGAAAATGTAAACTTTTCAGAAGTTCCGAAATATCTAACGTGTAGACAAGGCTAGGTTAGGTTAGGTTAGGTTTGATTTATAAAAATCCTGAAAAAGTAACAGTTTCTTTAAAAAAACACGTTATGACTTGCGATGATTATGAACTAAAGCACATTATGACTAAAAATAATCATGTCAGTCAATATAGACCCTGTAATAATATTTCAAAATGCATTTATTCGTTAAATTGCTAAACCATTTTAAAATACTTTGGTAAAAAGTATATCTACGCTGTGAAAGCGTTACAAACAAACAAATATTAGTATGTATGGATAAACCAAACTAAAAATCTATGTAGTTTATTTTGAAATATGACAATACTGAAGGCCAAAATCAAAGTAGTATGGTTATAATAATCTGTGGTCAATCTACAGGGTGGAAGGGAACGAGGGCTATTTCCGAAAATATAGGGTCATATAAGTGATGTACAATTGATTTGTAATTGTTTAATATCGGTGACAACCCTAAAGTACCTCTCTACCTTAAACGGCATTTTTGAACTGCGGAACTAATCAGCTGTCAAAGGCGTTAAAGCGACAAGGTACTAAACTGTGCAGCTGGACCTAATTATTTAAGAAGCTTAGGTCTACATGCTGATTTAGAATCTTCTGCGATTACTGCAGCCGATGTTCAAACGTTCCTCCGTGTCTAATAAGTAATACAAGCGGCGGCCCGTGCCCGAGTATGTCGATGCACCTTCGACAACGTGTTTTCTTCAAGATTGTTTTCAAGGCTGACTGCCTCACAAGCGGTGGTGACTCGAATGACGGTATACGAATGGATTTTCTTCCGCATACACATGTTTGTCTCGCCTGTTCCACATGCCAGCCACGTGTAAATAATCTTTCATTGGTCCGATAATACGTTTAATGAAGTCACGATCTTCTGATCCTTTTTCACTTGATATTCAGAAGACGTATACCGTTTTTACCAGGACCCCAGTATTATGGCCATCGTTTGACGTTGACGTTATTGTGACTTAATTTGCGCCCGTCAGCCGCCCAATAACAATGTGCGCACTAACCTGTCCCAGCCCCGCGCCGGCCTCGTTCCGGCGCAGCGCGCAGCGCACCTTGGCGAGCGAGTCAGGGCTGATTTCGTTTTGGCGCAGGTCCAGCACCACCAGCGTTGTGTTGGACCCCATTATCGCCAGCACCGTCGTCGCCGTTTCCTCCGAGAGCTCGCAGTTCTGCAGGTCTACGGCTGAAATAAACTAGAGTTTGCAACGGTGTTCCCTTGTTTCGCCGACTCTCATTTCATAGAACTTGATCACTTCGCAGAATTTTCGTTTCATAGAAAGTAGAGATGGGCCGACTAGTCGACGACTAGTCGAGAAAACCGACTATTCGGCATAATTTCTAGTCGGTGATTAGTCGGCATAAAATGCCGTGTTTTCGGCATTTTTACACACGTGATTTTCTGTTCGACATAGTTATAAAAAGCAGGTAGTTCGTTTTTATACTATAATTAGGGTTTTTTTTGTTTTTTTTTTGTCGCGCAACACAGAGGTACAGAAAAAACGTAAACAAAGCTGGTCAAAACATCAACGGTAACAAATAGCGCGACGGACGAAGCGAAACGAACATTTCTGAGTTCACCCGAACTTAGCAAAACCCTACGATCGGCATTGCCGACTAATCGGTTTTCAATTTGCCGATTAGTCGGCCGACTAGCCAGTCGGCAAAATCCGTAGTCGGCCCATCTCTAATAGAAAGCTTATTTTCTACCGGACCCGTGTTGATTTCAGGTTATCTTTTGATGGTTACAAGTCTAACCTAACCTAACCTACGTAAATCAGATTTAAGATAACCTGAAAATTTCAGAAACGAAAATCTGCGATGTGTTATACCTAAGTTCTATGAAATGAAATGGGTGTTGTTGAAACAAGGGTAAACCGTTCGCAACAGACAAGACGATTTACCCAAAGCTGCTATAAATGGAATGAATAAATCTTGTTCTTCAACTCCGATCAACTAACCTGACCAACTGAAACAGGTAAACTATTTTTCTTTCACAACGGCTCAACTTTAACAAAGTTGACGTAGCTCCGCTACTGCGGAGCTTTTATTTTCGTGCTTTTGGCCCTTCGGGCCAGTTGAAGAACTACCACAGCCTAAACTTGACTCATATTTATGTTATGAATGTTAATGATTTTAATTCTGTACAATCGGTTGGTCCGTTTAGTTTATCGGAGTGGAAGAACCCCATAAAACGTACGAACGTACACTCATTCTAGATATATCTTAAGAGGATTGGAAGCTAAAAAAATCCATACAAAATGCGATAACGTTTCTTTCCCCTTAAACCTATGCCCGATTTTTATGATGTTTGAATATTTTATGTTGTATGTTTTGTGTTATCATGAAAAACTGTCTGTACGTTTTCCTTTCCAAGAAAATATTTCCTTAGAATGAAACAAATTTAAAAAACAAAAAACAGAAACGTATAGGTAAAAAACTTGAGTAAAGCTCCTCTTGCATGTAGTAGTAACACATCTGTATAGACACTATAGACCCTTCGACATTCTACGAGTATATTTGAAATTTGACGTAAATTCCATATAAGTTTTGTACACAACTACATGCAAGAGGAGCTTTACTTAAGTTTTTTACCTATACAGACCTAGATCTTTATAATAACTACAAGATATTCAAAAATGGTGGAAATCGGACTTGATTCAGGGGGTGAGAAACGTTATCCGTCCGTTACTACTACAAAAACAAACCATGGGTATATTTTGCCGTTTAATGCTCTTCACGATTTATCACATTCGCCAGACATAATTATGTAGGTATATACTCACACGTTTTGCAAAGAAACACACACACACGCACGTACGCACATACACATATATCACACCTTAATCCACGCACAGGCACCGAAACGCATGACAGTATGTATAGGTATATAAAAAAAACATTAACTATCTTCTTGTCCTTTTTTGCTTGTTGTTGCTCTGTCGTTCCTCGGGGTTGTGGCAGAATACCAGTGATTTGCTCAGCCAGACCCTTTTGCCCTGCTGCAGCGCACACATTCTTTTGGCAATTTGTGTGTAATGTTAGTGTCACTCTGCTTATTTTTATTTATAATTGTATGTGTTTTGTACTACGCAAATAAACGTTTTATTTATCTATCTATCTTATCGCCCGCAGCTAAATTTGTATTGATTTTTGTGCCAGCTCTGCGATTTTAGCGGCGCTTCACAATCCTCTCAAGAGGCCACATTATGATAAAGTATGATAGCTGTATAGTGTTCCGCGATCTTAATCTTAATTACCATAACCTCTATGCGTCTGATTTATATTATGTAACACCAGCCTTAGCCAATGCTAGCCAGCCAAGCCAGCCAAGCCAGCCATCGCCGTGCCGAGCCTAGCCCGCCATCGAGTTGTCAGCCATTTGCAACTGGTAGGGTGCAAAGCCATATAAAGCGGTTGGAGCTTTTGTTTAAGAAGTGACTTTGTCGTTCTGACACTGGGTGTAGAAAAAGGAGTACTGGTAAAAATTGTGATTTATAGTTTCATTAAATGATCAGTGCGATTGCAGTTTTTTTATTGTTTTATTTAAACTGCTGATTTTAATTATCTGATTAATCTATTATATCTGATTAATTATATTATTATCTGCTGATAATAATATAATTTAAAAATAATCCGGGGACAACCTCACGCAAGTTGACTCAGTGCCAAACTAAGCTTTTTTTTTAAATTTTTTTTTGAATTCGGTTAAAAAAGGCTAACCGCGTCATCCAATATAGTACCTACATTCTGACGCAAGTGCGGAAAGTGTGTCATTTTACAAGAGTCCCGAGGTGTCTTGGCCCGAGCTGCAAGCGAGGTTTCAGTTTTTATAGTAGATTGTTCAACAAGGGACTAAAACAAGCCATAATGACATGAGATGTTTAGCTATAGTTCGAGTGTCATTATGGTTGTTTAGTCTCGCGTTAAACACTCTACTTTTCACTTTTAATACGAGGAAAAAAACGGATGTTCTATACAATAGTACATTATTGGCTAGGCATGGAAGTAGGCAATTGCGGGCCGAGTATTGGTTTAAAAAAATACGGAGCCCGCAATTGCTGTTCCTGCCGAGGCAAATATAGTGCTTTTCTAAAAAATCGCAAGAAAAAAATTGTGTTTAAGTCAAATCTTCATCGCTTGAGCAAATTTTTGAATTGCATACAAACAGAAACTTCATGTGAAAAAACCATCACTCCTTACCGCCTTTTTATTTATGACAAGGAGAAACGCAATTATTGTTTTAAAAAAAAACAAGCTATTCCAGGCACAAATAAAAAAGTTATGTTTCGAGTAAAATTTGAATGTATAAGACTTGTGCCCTCATTTTATTATGGCCATTTTCACTTTTTAAAAAGTTACAAGATAGATAGTAATGGAATTTGTATGCAACATTGCGGGCTTGTGTAGCGAGCACGCAATGTTTTTTTTTTAATTTGAGATCTGTCAATAAACTATGTACTTCGCGTCTCAATATGTAGATAGAAATGTCAACATTTCCGGACATTTTTGAGAAAAATTACAATATTTATTATAATTATTACTTATAACAAAGTTCCTTACAAATTGGTTCCGCGGTTTTTTTGTGACGTGACGCTTTAAATGCTTGCATATTTAGCCAACAGATACTGAAAATTATTTTAAAACTAATTGGACCATGCATAATAGAACAATTCATCCTTAATATAATTAAATAGATTTATATTGGTAAGCATTAATCGTATTTCACGAAATTAAATGTTATTTCCACGTCCTAAAACTGGTCTACACAGAATCACTGAAACTGGCGATTTCTAACCTTTGATCCACAGATCGTCAGCCAGCTGCGAGAGCAGCGCCGCCGAGCCCGCGTCCCCCAGCGGGTTGGAGCACAGCGAGATGCGCCGGAGTCCCGCCATAGTGTCGAGCTCCGGCATCCGGTAGCGCAGCGTATGCACCCAGTTCTCGCTGTAGCGGTGGATCTTTTGGTACTAGAGGCAGAAATAGAAAGGAAATTAATCGATTTAATTTCCCTAAAGATACTTGCAACTACTGATACACTTAATTCCTTGCCAAGTTTAACAAGTATTTATAACAAGATTAACGAAAATGATATCAATTTACTTATAAAAGCGAATTTGTGGCCACAGTAGCGGGAATGGCCAATTTCGTGTCGAAGTCTCTTTCTTTCTTTAGGTTTTTTTTTATGGTATAGGAGGCAAACGAGCAGGCGGATCGCCTGATGGTAAGCGATTACCGTCACCCATAGACACCTGCAGCACCAGAGGAGTAGCAGGTGCGTTGCCGGCCTTTCAAATAAGAGTACGCTCTTTTTTTGAAGGTTTGAAGGTCGTAACGATCCGGAAATACCGCAGGCGACAGACCATTCCACAGTTTAGTTGTGCGAGGCAGGAAATTCCGAGTGAAACGCACAGTCGTGGACTGCCAACCATCTAAGTTATGGTGGTGGAAATTCTGTCGCGTAGGACGAAGGCCGAAGGATGCGGCAGGAATTAATCCGAACAGCTCCTCGGAGCACTCCCCGTTGTATAAGCGATAGAGAATGCAGAGTGAGGCTACATCTCTACGCAGCGCCAAAGAGTCAAGCCGATCAGAAACACGCAGGCAGCCGACAATTCGAGTCGCTCTCCGCTGGATGCGGTCCAGAGGGAGAAGCTGGTACTGGGGGGCCCCAGCCCACAGATGAGAGCAGTATTCCATATGTGGCCGAACCTGCGCCTTGTACAGCTGCAGGCGGTGGGCCGGAGTGAAATACTGTCGCGATCTGTTGAGCACACCGAGCTTCTTCGAGGCCAATTTGACCTTACCCTCTAAATGACCGCGGAACTGGACATCACTCGTAATGTTGACACCAAGGATTCCGATACTGGCTGAGGCAGTGAGGGGAGTGCTCTCAAAACGAGGTGATGCATCAAACGTCAACTTCTTAGCTGTGAACGCGCAAACTTGAGTCTTTGTGGGGTTAAAACGGACTAAATTAACTCGACCCCAGTCTGAAACTTTTTTAAGGGAAGTCTCAATTTCAGAAACAAGTTTGTTACGGCTCTCAACGACGTTGTCCCGAGAAATATTGGCGCGGCCGGTATCCGCATAACAGTGAATGCCGCAGATTTGCAGCATGTCATTGATATGCAGAAGGAACAGCGTGGGTGATAGCACACAGCCTTGAGGGACACCAGAATTGACAGAGAAGGAGTCAGAGCATGCACCGTCAACTAAGACTTATATGCTTCTGTCTGCTAGGAAGCTAGTGACCCACTCGCATCATTTCTCGGGAAGCCCAGAAGAAGGTTATACCTACGCCACGAATCTTCAGCCGCTTATGTGGCCGCAGCATCAAGCCGTAGAGAAAAGCAACAATTTTCGGTGGATCCAGGAATATTTTAAGTAGGATTTAAAAATAAAGGTGAAAAAAGGAAAAACTGGCGACTTTCATGATTAGTGGAATGAAAGAGGAAAACACTATCGTCGCGTCGGCAGATGCCAGCACACCGACTTTAGCACAGAATTTTGGATGGCCGTCTTACGGCAGTCCGGCTAATAATATACTCGAAGATACAAAATAGTACATTATGTATTAAGGGGTGGTAAAGACAGAATTACAAACGAGAGTCTGTTAGAAGCCCGAAGCCGAAGGCTGAGGGCTTTAATGACTCGAGCTTTGTATTTTCTTTACCACCCGTGTAACATACAATGTTTTTCATCACAATTGCGAGGAAATGAAATAAAATCAGACAAAAGATCATATTTTTAACTTACGATTCTCACTAATAGTTTTAGCCGCGTTGTCGATGTCCGGCAGAGTCGCATTATCCATTTCTTCGGATGACGACATGTTTTTATTGATAATGATTTTTATTTTAATTATTATTTTGGAATCACACAGTTTATAATCAGTATTTATAAATTTGCGGCAGACTACATCATTGTCTATGACTTACCACAGATAATGTCAAACGTGGTCAGGAGTCCGATTCTAGTGACAGTCGAGATCAATAGTTTATATGCGAGATTTTTTGAAAATTTTATGCAACTGACATTTCATCTCGAATGAAACTTCATATCGAATGGCACAAGAATTGGGGTCCTGGCGTATTATGATAGTTTGAGTCTACGTATAATATTTAAAAAAAAAGCTATTTCGCCCGCAGGGCGTAATGGTAAAAATAAGGCCCGTGGGTATTATTTTGTATTTACGGTCGATTTTTCTAGCATATTAGGACACTATTTACGAGCAAGTGTGGTTAAAAAAATATTATGGCTCCTTAAACCTTTTCAACGCCACTGAAGGATATATCCATATCAGAGGCTAAACGCCAACGACGGATAAATCCGTCATGGTAGGCAGCGGGTTTTTGTTAATTTATTTTATTATAAGAAGAAAAAATACGGTTTTGACAATTAAAGCCACTATTAAAACCTCTTAAGGTTTAAACAATAGCAGGCGAGATCGCGCGAAGCGGTCCGTAATTAAACAAAAAGAGACTTGCTTTAGGTATATGCGGAGACATTTCCGATATAGTGTTTTTTAGTAGTTTCTTACATAATTTTGGGTTATATATTTGTATTTGCCCGTTTTGTTGGAATTTGCAATATTTTCCTGCGTCGCTACCGTACGATAGTGTCGAATGGCGTGCAAAAGATAAGCAACTAAGACTCTGAAGATATAAAACATGAATATGAACGATGCAACTTCAACCTTCCGCCTTGAAGATACTCAGAACACAAACAATTTGATAGAAATTAAACTATCATTAGTGGCTTTCCCAATACCGTTGTGTACCGAAACCATGAAGATTGTAGATAGGTCTCCCAACGGGCACCAAAGGTCTCAAAGGTCTGGAACAGCAGTATTTATGGCGGATATCCAGCCATAGACATCTGATATGACGATGACGGAAGTTTTTTATGGCTCTTCTTTCAAGAATGGTCTTGTCCAAATTACAAATCGCTATTAGATTCACTCCATATTATTACCGACGTGTTAAAGAGCCAATGTTGCCAATTTACTGAATAAATATTTCAAACTTTAAATTTTTGGAATTTTGATGCGCAACTTGTCGGTCAAATGGCATCCTTTCATCACCCTGAAATACATTATACAAAGATTCCGTCCAACCTTAAAAAGTCGATCGTTCTTTAGGTGGTGTCCTAACTTGAAGAACTTTTTAAAACTTGACTAAGTATATGCTAAAAAAAGAATATATTCAACTCTTACGCTTACTTTTATTAAGTCAGCAATATAGCTGGCTCCAAGCGGCGTAAGCTCACAGCCAGAGAGGTCTAGCGTGAGAATGTTAGGTAGGCAGCGGGCTGCCTTGCATATTTCTCGGCAACCAGCGTCACCAACCAGGCAACGCGGAAGGAAAACGTGCCGAAGCGAGGTGTTGATGAGGAGCGCCTAGAGGAAATAAAGAGGATTTTTAATGGTATTGAGAAAGCAGAATATAACACAAGCCACCTGATGAAATAAGCTCTAGGGCCCATAGACATTCGCCATCTCAAGACTGCAACATAAAGATTGAAAATGCGTTGCCAACCCTGAGCGCTAAGACGGCTCTGAATAATACCTTGTTCTACCGCTACCTTGGCGAACACTGCGGCAGGCTAAAGGGTAATTAGATAGTGGTAGAAATCCGAGGAATGAGGATGGGATTCTTACAGGTCGCTGTTCCATAATATAGAACATTGTCAACTGTCAGTGAGTTGTACGAGTATGCTTTATATGTTTTGCATAGGCATATTAGACTGCCCTGGCCAGGTGCCAGAGCACGTTTAACTTGCAGCCGATGTTCGCGTCTAACAGATTAAAGGTTATAGATTCCAACTGGATAGCAGCCTCTTATACATTGTACTCACCTCACAAATGGGGTTCAAGTAGGGAATCTTGAGTGGCAACCCCTCCAACATTAGACTGGCTAGCAGGGTCGTGTTGTTCAGCAGTTGGAACACGGCCTCCAACAAGTTGCTCAGCATGAAGTTAGTCAGAATAACGGCTCGCTTGTTGACAGTTTTCGCCAGCCGCTCGCAGTCTATGTGCTCTAGTACTGTTTGGGGAGGAAGGATATATAATTATTTTTATCTACATCCATATCATAACTTCCCTACAATATGTTCAGAAGCGGTAAGCAAATCGCCTATATTAAGAAACCTGTATCTGTGGTTGCATCTTAATGTTTACATTAAAGTGTAGTGCATTGTAATGTTTACATTAAAGTATCGGTACCTAAACATTAAAGTATCGGTAATACTGTACCACTAACTTGGAAATGCAAGCCACATCTGTATATTATAAATAAAGTTCGTTTTTTTATTTTTTTTATTTAAGCTTTGGTACTACAAACAAGTTAACAGTAACACTAACATAATACAGGCCATATCTGAACATATTATAGAAAACTTATGATATGCATGTAGATAAAGTTATGTATGCGGCTATACATAATTAGGCATTAAAACACTCGTGTGATCTTATTAAGAAACTCGCCTTCGGCTCGTTTCGTAAAACCACACTCGTTATGCCTCTTATTATGCACCAGCCACATAAACTACTATTATGGCATGGCAAACCAGCACATAGGCCACCAGATGGTACGTATCTCAAGACAGGAGTGAAAAAAAAGGCGGATGAAGGTAAATTTTCAAGAGCTCCAATCGGTTTGCCAAACAACCAGGAACTATAAGAAAAAACCGGGCAAGAGCATGGTCCGACAGGTCACGCAGGGAAGGGTTCCGAGGCCGTTACTACAAAAAAATTAGACCTTGCGATAAACTTAACTCTGCCGTTGGAAAATTGTTATCCCCTTACATCGACATAGGTCGCGGTCAGTTTACCAACACCGCAAATAAGTTTTCTGTAGGTATAAACATTTAAACCATTTGTAACTCAAGAACCAATGAAGTCTACTTAGTCGTGATAGTTTTCCTATTAAATTAATTAGTTTAGTTTAGTTTAGTTTATTTATTAATCAATGTAATATTACAATATAAGTTGCATTGCATGTCAAAAAATACGAAATTACATTGAGATCGTCAAAACATAAATACTAATAATCAAAGAATACAAAAATAATTAATTAAAACAACAACAATTAAACATCAAATAAATGGTCACTCGTCCGATGTCAATATACAAGAATTAATAACTGTCAACACAATAATAAATAAATTTACAATTTTAGCTCCATATATTCATTCACAGAGTATAATGGATTATCAGTAAAAGGTTTCTAAGCTGGTGTTTAAATGCTTCGTCGGAATGTACATTTTTAAGTTTGGCGGGTAGACGCTCATAGTACGTGGGACCGATGACACGCGGGTTCTTACCCGCAAGTGCCATGCGACGGGGAACTGTTCTCAAACGCCCGGTGTGGCGGAGCTCCTTGCCAGGAATATTGACGCGTGCGAACGAGGAAATATTATTTCTTACGAACATTAATATTTGGAAAATGTAAACTGAGTAGTGCGTCAATATGCGGTGCGTTACGAAAAGGCCCCTGCAAGAGTGCCTAGGTTTCACCCCAGCTAACGTGCGTAAGGCACGCTTCTGCATAAGCAGCACCCTGTTGGCATCCGTGGAGTTTCCCCATAGTAGCGTGCCATACGACATTAGGGAGTGAAAATGTGCAAAGTACACCTGTTTTAATGCATCATTTGCAATAAGCCTCCTCAGTTTACGCAACGCAAAAACGGCACCACTCAGTCTATCGCACAGTTTGTCGACATGGCACTTCCAGTTAAGATTAGAGTCAAGTGTGAAGCCGAGGAACCTACACTCATTGCATATCGGCATCGGACTGTTTGCCACGCACGTAGGAAGGGAAATACTTCGGCCTGAAAAAACCATGGTATTGGATTTCGACAAGTTTAAAATCAAACCATTAGCCGAAAACCACGCTTGCAATTGTTGGCACGCACCATGGATTTTCTCCCCGAGCTGTTCATACGTGCGCGCACTAACCACGACAGTCGTGTCGTCCGCAAAGAGCACTGACAGGCCAGCTGTAATGGCCGTCGGAAGGTCATTCATGTAAATTAGGAATAGTGTGTTTCCTAATGCAGATCCTTGAGGGATCCCTAGACTCACACTTCCGGTCATAGACTGCATCCTTTTGCCGTTTGCGGACAATTTGACTGCCTGTTGACGGTCGGACAAGAATGACGTGAGTAGACGGTGGCTGACATCACTGATGCCGTAGTGATGCAACTTGTCCAGAAGCATTCCGTGATTGATCACATCAAAGGCCTTGGACAAGTCGCATAAGATACCAGCCACCTTGTACCTCTCATCCAGGCCAGTAACAATGCAGTCAAATATTTTACACGCTGCCGCGGTCGTTGACATCTTCTGCCGATACGCAAATTGCTGGTCCGTCAGTAGGTCGTTATCCTCGAGGTGGCTCATAATGTGCGACGACAGGATTGACTCCATTATTTTAGAGATGGTAGGTACTATCGTTATCGGCCTATAGTTGTTGACGTCACACTTGTCCCCTTTTCCCTTGAACACAGGGCACACTCTAGTAGTTTTAAGTACATCAGGGTATACGCCAGAAACAAAAACTTCATTAATTAGTCTTACTAACACTTTGCCAATAATAGGCCAAATACATAATAAAATATTAACAGATATGTCATAGGTGTCAGCAATTGATCGCGTTTTTAACATACACCGCAGCACCTGGTCCAGCATATCGCTGGTGACGGTGGGCAGGGAGAGCGCGGGCACGTCCGCGTCGCGCAGGTGTCTGCGGAGATATTGTTGGCTTAACGACTTATCACTGTCAACGACGTAATTTAAGGCTATGTTTAAAAAATGAGTATTAAATGTATCAGAAATGTCATAATCAGATATAATCTTTTGCGTTGTCGGGTCTCTTAGGTTTATATTTTGTGACCGAGTTTTTGTGCCTATGTCTTCATTCACTATGTTCCAGATTTCCTTGCAAGGATTTCTGCTTCCCGCCAATCTTTGCTCAATAAAGGTTTGACGAGCACGCAATGTTTCAGATTTAATTAAATTATAATATCTATTTATACAGTCTGTTATAATGTCATTATTTGGGTACTGGCGCCGTATTTCGTGCAGATCAGTGTGTTTACGGGTGTACTCCAATAGTTTGTCGGTCACCCATGGGACAGCACTACTTTTATTCTTTAATTTTATGGTTTTAACTGGAAAATGAATATTAATATAATGCGTCAAAACCGAAAATAATTTAACAAATTTAATATTAATGTCAACAGTTTCATCGTAAATAAAATAAAAATCATAATTAGAAATATCATAATGGAAAAAGTAAATAGATTCGTCATTAAATAATCGACGCTCAACTGTGTCATTTGTTGGACTTTCATGCCGTATGGCGAACTCATACCGCTGTGCGTTGTGATCGCTTATGGCAGTGTCCACTGGTGACACAGTTAGATCGTCGCGAGCAAGGCCGGCAATGCCGCAATCAATGGACGATATACAGTCAGCAGTCACCCGAGTTGGAAAATTAACGGTGTTAGCACAACCGTAGGAACTTAATATGTCGTCTACCCGCCGCCTCAAGCAATTATCAGATAAATAATCCACATTTTGATCACCAACTAGAAGAAACCTTTTCTTTTCGTCAGTTACCTTAGTCAATAATAATTCTAATTTTTCTAAATAAATGTTAAAGTCACCCAATCCAGTTCTATATAAAACAATAATTATTAATTTACAACAACAAATTTCCACGGCAGTGCATTCAAAGTGACTGATTACGTGCTTTCATTTAAGATATTTTTCAGATTTTTAGTATTTGTAGTTTTGGCTGTAGGGGCCCCCCCTTGGACACTTGACTCTTACAAAAAATTATTTCGTCATATTTCATAAACGGATACCTTAATCAAATAATAGTTTGCACAAACCCACAATATTTTTGAAAGACCTATCACACGACACCCCACACTATGGGGTAGACGAGAAAATAAATACACATATTCACGTTACATGTAGTGGAGGTAAAATAAAATAAAAAAAAAATTATTTTACCACTTTGTTTGCGTGACTAATATGTATTCATGCCAAATTACAGCTTTCTAGAACAAAGAGTCTCTGCGCTAGGCTGCGGACGGACGGACGGACATGGCGAAACTATAAGGGTTCCAAGTTTGACTATGGAACCCTAAAAATATGTCGATCTTGTTTCCAGTCGGGGACAGCCTTCGGTCTTGTCACGGTCGCTGTCGGATCTTGTATTATCCACAAATTGATTATCGGGAATTGGTCTGTAATTTTTTATCACAGACACTATTCATCATTATCACAGTCCCACTTTCGGACTTATAACGTACATCTACATTTATAACCACATTGATGTAAAAATTGCAATTATGTGTTATTACCCTTAACTTAACATGTTCATCACAGTGATTCAATGTCAGTGATCACCATACCATTTTATGCAGATTCCAAACCGAAAAAAAATTGAACTCTCGAGTTTTTTTTTGACAAATTAAGGGTTAAGGTAAGTTTAAAGAAAGAAAGTGCCACTTTGCCAATTACTCCCAGGAACTTTGAAATAATCCTCCTGGGGCCTGTTTTATAAAGATACAAATTACAATTTACAGGTTACAAGTTTCCATTTGACAAAACCTCGACCAATGACGACCAGGGGCCTGTTTTATAAAGCTACAAATTACAATTTACAGGTTACAAGTTTCCATTTGACACAACCTCGACAAATGACGACCTGCTATTTGAGCAGTGTTGCCAGTTCAGACCTGTAAAATTGTTACTTGTAGCTTTATAAAACGTACCATGGTATTCAATACTCACCAGTTTTTACCTGCTGCCGACATCTTATAGCGACAGAATGTAAAGTCAAATCGCAGCTCAGTGCGTTTAGAATGGGCGGCCATTCCACGTATTTTATCCTGTCTACAAAAAAGTCCAGCATTTTCCCATTCCCAGACGGGATGAGAGCGCTCATAGGAGTCAGGTTCTGTAACTTGCAACATTTCACGTAGCACTGGTGGAATATCCGACTACTCTTCGCATCGCCTTTCCCTACCATCGCTTCAAAATAAACTTTAAAAAATCTCCAACGTACAAAATTAATCGCCTTTGAAATATTAAAAATATATTAATTAAATTATGATATCTTTGCTCGAAAATCTCCCATGACATGTTAGTTTAAAATTAGAATAAGTGACACGTTTATAAGGTATATTTATTAACAACAGCATTTAACCAGCCAGTATTTTTATTCAAACGCCGCAGAAGAAAGAGGTTTGGCTTTTTGGCTGCCGTTGTGACGTCACAACTTCGATGAACTTTGGTTCAACAATTGGTTCAACATGCCAAAAGTCAACTTTTTTTGATTTTCATGTTGCTATTTTTTATGCTTGTTCAAATTCAAAAAGGGTTTGAACGTCTTCCTTGCCACCAGAAAGTAGGTAGGTACCGTAGGTAACCCCATGTGTTGTATGTGGGTCCATATTGGCTCATATAATTATTTTTACTCATAACGTATTGTAAGTCATAATCATCGCAACTCATAACGTATTTCTTTCAGCAACTGTTACTTTTTCAGGATTTTTATAAATCAAACCTAACCTAACCTAGTCTTATCTACACATTGAATATTTCAGAACTTCTGGAAAGTTTACGGTTCCAGCGATATAAAAATTACAGTAATAATCGGAGTTGCAATATATGAACTTTGGCGCTCCCTTTGTATTTAGAATATTCATCCCTCACGGGAGCACCACTTGTCAGGTCTAGGATATACTAAAGTCGGGTCCGCTGCGCCATTTTATCGTGTATTTCCTTCTAACACCTAACATGTCAGGTCCACCCCCGTTACATGTTACTCGTATGTTATCCATCCCCCGCGGAAAACATGTTAGGAAAACACGAATAACATGGCGCAGCGGATCCGGCTTTAGTCCGACATGTTACTACTTATAATTCAACATTTTTTTATAAAACTTCCTATTCGCTGCCCGTGTTTTTTAACCTCTTGTATGCCAGTCATCTAGTCGTGAGTTTTAAATAATTAATCGCCTATTAATAAACACATCGCTTGTGAGTATAGTAAGCATAGATATATAAACCTTTATGATAGTATGTTATTTAAATTACGAAATACGGCTGTCACAGGCATCGTCTTTGAATAATCGGAGTATAGTCACCCCGGCTCTCAATTAAGTTGTACAGTCAACAGCATAAATAAGTGATCATTTATGTACCTTGTCGCTTTCAATCGTTTCACAATTTTGTATGACATTTCAAACACGACGTTAAAGTGACAAGGTACATAAATGATCACTTATTTATGCCGTTGACTGTACGTCTATAAGAAAGTGTATCTGACACTCCCCGCCCCACTTCTTGATTTGCCATATATTTTCTTAACGGAGCAACATCAATTTAATTGGTCGGGTGCGCCATCTTGCATTGAAAATAGTGTGGTGTGGATCATGTGTGGATACTATAAAAAGACAAAGAAAAAAACCAAGTTTCATATTTTTTTTATTAAAATATAGTTTGTGACATTTGTTTAAAATACTACTAATTAATTATAATCTAAAACCACTAAATAATAAATAACCAACAATACTTTAAGTATCCCGTCTTTACCGGGATTCATGTAACAATAAATCATTGGTAGGTACATTGGAAAGTGAAAATTAGTAAATTACGACTACTAGGCTTAAATATTTTTTTCTAAACAGTTGACTTATAGAGATCAACCCAGATAGTCTGCACCCTGTTTTACAAAGATTGATAAATAAACTTTCAACACCGGTGACAGTTCCCATAAATTTACACACCAGTGTTGCCAGTTTTTTATATAAAATTGAAAATTTGTAAAACATAGTCCTAAAATAAATCTAACATACATCGAAAGCGTAAAGAAATTGAATTTGAAAAAAAAGCGTTAAAAATGTCTTAAAAGATACAATGAACAGAAAACAATGATGAAGTTATATTTTATCTATCGTTCTTATTTACAAAAATAAGTTGCATAAATATAGGCCAATACAAAAGAATAGAAGGGATTACAGAAGCAATAGCATTTATTTTTTCTGTCATGGCAACAAGTTTAAAATGATTATAGAGAGTCTTTTACATCAAATTTATTCCGCTAAACAAGTCACTTGGAAGCCCTATTTAAAAATTAATAAAATAGTTCGATTTTCATGACACAAGTTAAACTCAAACTTATATTTTTAATACACACAATATCATGCCTTTAGCAACGCTAATGGCCTGTTGTTTGATCGGTAGTTAAACTAACTAATGGTCAAAAAACGTTACCAATGGTTAAAATCTCAAGGAAATGTCAAATTTTCGATTCATTTTTCGAATTTTAACAATTAGGTGAGTTAACTACTCATCAAACAACACGGCCTAAGTAAATCATTATAAAAAGTTAAATATTCGTTTTAAATATTAGTATAATATCGATTTCATTTTGTGTTAATTCGATAAGTATATTACCATCACCTAAAATTAGAATAAGCTCTATGGTCATGTTCACATTAAGCACATTTTGCAACTAAATTATAGGATTTCAAAAAAGAGTTAAATGTGGTTACAAGTAAAACTAAAACTTCTTAAGAGGATTATGACCCGACGCTAAAATTAGCTTTCAATGTTTTCCCATACAAAAGTTCCGGGCGATAAGTTTTCACCCCCTAAATCAAGTCTGATTTTCAAGATTTTTGAATATGGTATAGTTGTTATGAAAAACTAGGTTTGTAGGTTTCCGATTATTATTTTCTTTATTTGTTTCTTTCCAAATAATATTTTCTGGGCAATGAAAACGTACACGCCTAGTTTTTCATAATATATACAACAATCGGACTAGATTGGAAGAAAAATGCTATCGCATTGTATATGATCATTTTTGGCTTCACAATGCTCTTAAGTGGCGACGACCACCTTTAATTTTAGGGTAAAAATTGGATCATGCTGCCAATTTCACTCGGAACAGCGCTCACATTTTTTAAGTCTCTTTTGGCAAACTAAAAGCAGTTTGCAGATAACCAGCGGGTGATGCGCACGCTCATTAGAAGGATTTTGTAGTAGCGTTGTTTTCACAGCTTTATTTGGCCGGCAACTATAGGCATCCTGCTCAAATATTCTATGTGAGAGTAAGACAGCAATAGTTTCCGGTCATACATTGTTGTAAAAAGTGGATCGTTTAGGAACAGCGCCAAATATTCACATGCGGCTTACGATAGTATAAAGCATTAAATATGAAACTTCAGGCGCCCCATTCCTCTCAGTCCCATTTGAAACTAAATTAAGAGAAAGGGATGAAGATAACTTCCAACTTCATATTCAAAGTAGAGCCTCTGAGTAAGCCGGTAGAGTGCGCTGCAGTGCGCCAAATGTCAACACAACCATTCGCAATGATTATAGTTGCCACATATTAAAAATACAGTATACATTTAGGCTGCGGTCACCTCAGGCAAACAGTTTGCGGCGTCCTGTTTGTACTCCCATATTGTACAGTTTGCCGAGAGCAAATAGAGAATATACTTGGATTTTTGTAATCGCATTTCTTAACAATATATGAAAATACCGTAAACGACCACCAAAAGTGAAATTAAAATTAAAATCGGCCAAGAAATACGGATAATACAAGCATTTTTAACTGCTAGACAGCGATTAGACAGAGAAACGATATGCACTGTGACGTCATGTAACAGGTCGGCCATATAAACTCCATGTTAAATTCTGTTTAGATAGAAAGAGAGATACAAATCTTTGCTTGCTTATACCTTTGTTATTTTTAAAACTATTCAAAAAATGAATTTTGTCAACTGTTTGTTAAATGAATCAGATTTTATTAAAGCTGTAAAAAAACTCATGGATATTCCCTATTCTGCCCTCCTACGGAAAAAAGGCACATCTACTATATGAATTGTATTGCACTTTCAACCTTATTATAACCCTTGAGAGTTTAATATGCTTCTGTGAATTAATTGCACTTGTGCCTTTTCTCCGTTCGAGGGCAGTATTAGCAAACTGTACTATACGAGGAACAGTAGTCGCAGACTGTTTGCATAATAGGATCGCAGATTTATAGCCATTTGGTAACATACACAAAACTAAAACGAATCAACATTTTGTTATATTTACTCTATCACGTTTTTGCTTTGTTTACAGGTAACTTTAACTTGAACCTTTTTTTGGACGGTACAGTTAATGGTAAAAAATGAAGCAAAGCTAGTTTTCAAAATATTCATATACAAATTAATTTTAAAACATTCATTCTATGTATAGAAATGCTAAGGACCAGTCTAGACGATTAATTATACACAATATTTTTCTACCCGTCTCGTTTATTAAAGTTACGCCCACACCGCTGCTTAAAAAACGGTGACGGTACGGAATCGCAGTGACGCGTCGTATCCGTACCGTTTTTGACGCATGCCCTCCACACCGCTGCTTAAAATACGGTGTCGTTGCGTAAACAAAAGACGGGGTCATTGTAACAACATGGCGCCGTTTTTGACGCACCGTAATATACGCACCGTTAAGCAGCGGTGTGGAGAGCGTGCGTCAAAAACGGTACGGATACGAAGCGTCACTGCGTTTCGGTACCGTCGCCGTATTTTAAGCAGCGGTGTGGTCGCAGCTTAATCCTGTGCTATAGTGAGATGAGTAACGAAGTTTTAGAATAAATTACGCAAATTGTACCGTCTACACCGACGAAGTAATGCCTAAAGTGGCACTATTTAATTTACCAATACAACACTGTGATTTAATCTATTGGAAGACTGATTTCTGCTATTGTTAGAGTTCTAATTAACTCAATCGAACAATACATAATACATGTTAGTATAATCAGTGCCTACATTAGTACAATAACTTAAGACTTCCTCACACAGGCGGCGCGACGCCGCGTCAACGCGACGCACCGCGCCGTGTTAAGGTTGACGCACACATAACCGCTCGGCACCAGGGGTCTGTTTTATAAAGCTACAATGCAGTGTTGCCAGTTTAGACCTGTAAAATTGTAACTTGTAGCTTTATAAAACGTGCCCCAGATCGGCACCACCTCAACTCGAGCCGTTCAGTATTCTTTGTATGAAACTCCATACTGTAACGTACGCTTATCGGCATCGGAACGGCATCGCCTCGCCTCGGCTCAAGCTAGCAGTCGTCCACTGAAAAATGTATCGTACTAACACAGATCAAAGCTCACTTTTCAATGTCTCACTTTGAGCTGATCCGGTGTCGAGCGGTTATGTCTGCGCAACCTTTAGTGAAATAAGGGCGATGCACACGAGCGTTGCCTGTGCGTTATAAATTAGATTCATTAGATTAGCATATAAATTAGAACGACACACCACACGATGCGTTGAAACACTTGCGTCGCTCTATGTTGAAATCACAGGGCTGCGACGACGCAACGCACCGGCAACTCTCGTTTGGCATCACTCTTAGTGAGACTGGCCACGCGATGACAAACAGGAAGGAGATATCTATTCCGTGCATATGATTTTTAGGAACTTTACAATTCACTTCGCTAAGCTAAGCACTATAATTTAATGATTTGACTGTGTTACAGTTGGGTTCCGCCGAGTTCAAGCTCCCTGAGGCCCTACTTTGAAAATCGAAATTCAATCGAAGCTCCATCCCTGCCACTCCTCATCCGAGACTAAATCGAGAGAAAGGGATAGAGCTAACGTAATATCAAACTTCGATTCCCAAAGTAGACCCTCTGTCCAACCTGGTCAGGCCAGCTGTATGAAGGCGTAAACCCATTTTCAGTCGTTGCAAATTATTCCACTCAATACGACCCAGCTTCGAGAATTGCAAGTACAGTTGTATTCCGATGCTTAGTAGCCGAGGCCATACCCCCCATTCTTAAATTGGCTGTATTCAACTAATAACTACAATGCTCTAATGTGTTAGAGAAAGTGACCTGACCTGAAAGAATAGTCCCTCCGTTGGCGGTACTGTGAAGTTAGACGTCGCATATACCGTACAAGCATAGTATAAATAGAAAAGTAGTTCGTCTCCGGTTTTTTACAGTTTCTGTTACCTATTGCCGCTCGGGCGCTAAGGGCCAAACGTAGCGGCGGCGCCGCCCGGACTAAAGGTCATCGCATACTACAACAAACCGGCACCAGATCAGCACGGCGTCAGCTCAAAGTGAAACATTGAAAATTGGGCTTTGGTGTTTGTTAATACGATACATTTCTCAGTGGACGACGCGAGGCCCGCGCCCCGGCAATTGTTTTTACTTTAACTTGAAAAATTTATCGTACTTACACAAGTCAAAGTTCACTTTTCAACGTTTCACTTCGGGCTGAGGCGGTGCTGATCTGGTGCCGCGGCGTTGTTGTTAGCGATGACCAGACCTAGCAATAGTCGGGGCAAATTTAAATTACAGCTAGGGATTGCCCATATCGATAAACTCAATTATCGATGCTTTTCCCATATACTAGTGATCGCTCCAAGTTTTGTTTGTAAAAATGAAATTTTATTGAAAGTATGCAAATGATGTATGCAATTTTTCCTAATTATGTATTTCAGAATGACTGTCCCATTTACTTTTGTTAAAATAAACGATCAGAATTTGTTAGGAGTAAAAAAAATATGATAATGATGAGTAAAGGTTAAAAATCTTTTAAAAATTAAAAATAACCAGTATTATGTCGCTATTTAAAATTTATTTTGACATTCAAAACTTGGAGCGATAGTATATGGGAAAAGCATCGATAATTGAGTTTATCGATATAGGCAATCCTTAGCTGTCATTTAATTTTGCCCCATATATTCCTAGGTCTGGCGATGACTATAAGCCGACTCAGTTCGTCCTGTTGAATTTGCTTGTGGTGACTCGCGGCGCGTACGGTCGCGGTACGCACACATACAAGCCGCGCGATATACCTTTGAAGACGAACTACTGTTTACACAGGTGACCAGCTGCTTTAGCCCTCGACATAAGCATTGCTCCTCTGATCTGATTCTGGCTGGTCCTCATCGCTCTGGCCCAGCGAGTCGCGACGGGTCCACTCACTTTCAGGGTCCGAGAATAGGTTGCGATCAGCCAAGGAGTCCGAGAGATCATCTACGTCCAGTTCATCTGGAAAAAAAGATACGTAAAATACATACTCGTTAAAATCATAATACCCCAACAGAGGTATCGTTGGTTAGCTCTTAAATAGTACATTGTTGCAGAGGATAGAAAGTACGCGATTTTTGGACGAGTCATATAGAGGGCCGAAACGTGTCCATAAATTGCATTTTCTACCGAGGCAGACATAGTGCTTTTCACAACTACAGAGAGGAAATAAAATAAAAATTCATATTCAAAACTTAAATTTCAATTCATATTAATATGACATCACCGCCAATTTTACCATAGATAACTTTTTTTTAATCTGGGCCCTTTTCTCGTGGCACTCGAGATTAATAAACTAACATCTATGGCCATATTCCCGAGCAGTGTTGTGAAAAAAATATTATGCACCGTTTAGGAAATATAAACTAGAAAATTGAACTACAAGTAATATAAACCTGAAAAATATCTTACTTAAAAGCACATAATAACGAACTTAGGAAAACTATCACGACTAAGTAGACTTGATGGTTCCTGAGATACATGCGGCTAAAGTGTTCATACCTACTAAAATCATCTAAGACAGCACCAAATATTTTAAAATAGAAAATTAGTTCGTTTTCGTACATGTTTTTAAGGTTCCGTAGCCAAGTGGCAAAAAACGGAACCCTTATGGATTCGTCATGTATGTCTGTCTGTCTGTCCGTCCGTATGTCACAGACACTTTTTTCCGAAATTATAAGAACTATGCTGTTGAAACTTGGTAAGTAGATGTATTCTGTGAACCGCATTAAGATTCTCACAGAAAAATAGAAAAAAAAACAATAAATTTTGGGGGTCCCCATACTTAGAACTGAAACTCAATATATTTTTTTCATCAAACCCATACGTGTGGGGTATCTATGGATAGGTCTTCAAAAATGATATTGAGGTTTATAATAATTTTTTTCTAAACTGAATAGTTTGCGCGTGAGACACTTCCAAAGTGGTAAAATGTGTGTAACACCAACTTCTAAAATAAGAATGATAAAACTAAAAAAAATATTTGATGTACATTACCATGCAAACTTCCACCGAAAATTGGTTTGAACGAGATCTAGTAAGTAGTTTTTTTTTAATACGTCATAAATCGTAAACCGCAATTTACCTTTCACGGAACCCTTCATGGGCGAGTCCGACTCGCACTTGGCCGCTTTTTTGTGTTTGTAGTAACGCTTTGGAACCCTACACTGAGCATGGGCCGATATGCTCTTGCCCGGTTTTTTAAATATTTTTGTGGTGGCACGAGAACCAGAGCTTGCTTACTACTAGCCCTTACCATCGTTGTCGGCAATCAAGTCGTGCGACCAGTCGCTGTCGAACTCGAGCTGCTTGTTGACGTCTCGCTCCGTCGGGGACTGGACCACGTCGGTATCGGCGTCCGTCACGTCGTAGATCTCTGTCATCTTCATCTGGAACGATAGAGGGAACAATGAGAATTTATTGTAAAAAAAAATAACTAAATGAAAATAATAATAACTTAAAAACCAGACTGCATTCTTTGTTATTGTCGTCGACATATGTTAAAAACATTAAAGTGCATAATTCTGCCATTGCAGTGTCACTCGCGCCATCAAGATGAATCTAATGACATATCATTTATCAAAATCGGTTGATCCGTTGAGTAGTTACGAGGGGACATAGGAACGGACATACATATATTCGTACATGCATACATACATACCTACATACATACAGGTCAAACGCATAATCCTCCTTTTGGGCTTCGCCGCAGCCGGGTAAAAATGTGTGTAAATGGAGTAAAACAAATGTGAGGGTTTCTATATGAGGGTATAGCAAGTCCGAAATTTTGTTTCCCAGCTGTTGCATTTGTTTTTAGCTAGAGACTTTTTTTCTGAACCCGTTTGATAATGTTTAAAGAGATATATCTAAAGAAAGTGTAGGGTAATACGTTAGTTTTGTTTTATAACAATACGGGAAAGTTAAACGGTTTCAGGAAAAAAAATACTGTTCCATGTTCCATAGTGTTTTCAATTCACGGAGTCGCGCCTGATTGTTTAATTTTACATTATAGTCAGTAACAAAAGTAGGTGGACAGTCGAAGAGCTCTAAATTATCCTTACTGTTACTGTCACAATTACGGTTAGGATTATGGTGGCATATCGTGGTTCTAAAATCCATGGAGTCGCTATTTCCTAATTATTATAATACATGAGTACATGACACTTTGATTTTGACCTTCAGTATAGTCATATAACAAAAATAATTTTTTAGTTCGGTTATTCCATACCTACTAATATTTTCTTGTTTGTAACGCTTTTACAGCAGAGATATCCTCTATACCAAAATATATTTAAATTGGTTTAGCCAATGATATAATATAGTAAAAATAAGTAGATATGTTATACGCACTTCGATAGTGGCACCTTAAAACCAAGCCAATTGGTACCCCTTTACTTAGTCTTGCTCCGTCAACGGAACCGTGAACGTCTGCAGAGCAACATTACTCGTCTCTGTTTCGCTCCCGGAAATTAGCATACCAATCCAGCTTTCACTTGTCATTTATAAATTAGTGTGTAATTGCAATATTTACTGCTTATGTGTGCGTAAGCCGGGCCATTTTTACACGCGGAATACCTTATAGGTAACATATCTACCGCTTTTTATATTATATCATTGGGTTTAGCGATTTAATGAAGAAATGAATTTTGAAATACTAAATACTGAAGGTCAAAATCAAAGTGGTATGTATTATAATAAATAGGAAATAGCGACTCCATGGATTCTAAAACCAGGATTTGCCACAAAAAGTCCTTACTCTAATCATAATAATGTCAAGAGAATAAGAGCGTGTGTAGATAATTTAGAGCTCTTCAACTGTCCATCTACTTCTTTCTGCTGACAAAGTCAATTTGAGTGGCGGAGCGCACCTTCACACAATTTTCAATTTGCATTGGCCTGTATTCAGCCCGCCCAGAGTGTTCGATTTACATAAAATATGGACGCATTGGAAAGTTCCTGACGGTGTTAAAACTGCACACTTAAATGCGTAATAGGTAGCAGACATGAAACTGATTAATAATACATTCGAATTTGAAATTACACACCATTAGAAGCTGTCGAGTAGATTTCTAGTTACGTAACATTATGAATAATTATTAGATATGTTTTTATAAGATCTGATGGTTCCATTCTTCGGATTTTTTGGATCCATTCATATAACTAAATTGATCAGTGAAATAAAAAAGCTACTGTGAAAGGGAAAAGGCTGTTCTAATGGCGTACATTATTCATAACTAGCTTCTGCCCGTGACTGTCCAGAAACATACTAATTCCCACACAAAAATACAAACTTTCGCATTTATAATATTAGAGTGATGAAAGACAATCATTTATCCTCGTAAGGCCCACCATACTACAAAAAGGAAGTTTTTTGTGAGTGGGACTTTGAATCTACTATCAAGGCAATAAAGTGCAATTACGGTTGGTCGAAAATGCCATTTTTAGTTAATGAACATAGGAAAACAAACCTTATTCCCATTACAACACAGTTCAAACTAAATTGCCTTGATTATGTACATCTTATGGCACACTGGGTCTTACAAGGTTAAGTCAATAATTTGAATCTCGTTAAGCAAGAGGAGGCCTAAAAAGAGATAAAAAAATATCAGGGGACGATCTTACGCAAATTGAACTAGTCCAGTCGACGTCATAAATATGTTTACACTTTAGTACCTAGTCTATTTAACGTCATGTTTTAACTGCCATATGAAATTGTCATAGCGGATAAAGTGACAAGGTGCTAAAGTGTAAACATATCTTCGACGTCGACTGTCCCAAACTAAGCTCAAGGCTTGTATTATGGGTATTAGAACAACGATAAACATACTTATATAGATAAATAAATACTTAAATACATAGAAAACGTCCAAGACTCAGAACCAAATTAATAACACAATTTGCTCATGAGTAATATGAGAAAATTGAGAAAGAAGAATGTATCTGTGTAATGTTTGCGGGTTCTTTATCATCACACATTCTAATTTTAAACGGTCACATGGTTACGTGTTTAATAACGAAATATTTACGTCAAATAACATTTTTCTATACTATTATAATAGCACAAGTACAGTATTCCCAGCTTCTTAATAGCTTTCGGCTGGCTATCACTATCACGCTTGCACTCGCAACTGACAGTATGTTTGTTACTCGCGTGTCTTGGAAAAACGACGTACTATTTACATCACGTGTAGGTACTAAAAATAGTACAAACAAAAACCGAACCGATAAGCCACGTGCAGACGTGCACAACATTGTCTTCAAAACAAATGACATAATATTTATTATATGCGCATCTGACTAATTGCTGCAATTGCAATTCCAGCCCGGACGTCGATCAAGTCAACAGCTTTTAAGTGTAACAGCCACTTTGTCTTCAAAACAAATGACATAATATTTATTATATGCGCATCTGACTAATTGCTGCAATTGCAATTCCAGCCCGGACGTCGATCAAGTCAACAGCTTTTAAGTGGCTGTTATCTTACAAATAACGAGATACACTCACTGATTATAAAGGTGGCTATGTAATTTGATAGCCAAAGTATTTTAAACTCTCTGTTTTTGCAGAAGGTATCTAAATGGCATATTATATCTCAAACAAATAACAGTCTTCTTTCGTATGAGTTTAGCTGACTTATACTGCTCAATAAACAACGTGTGAACGCGGTAGGCAAGATTAGCAGAGTTAGAGTAATGGTTTCCAAACTACGGCCAGCGTTTATTACTGATCTGGACCATCCACGAAAGCTAACTTGACCTGCCTACCGACCGATTTTTTTTTAAATAATTGTGTATTCTTACATTATTGTAGAAAATTCCATGCAACTCTTTTGTAAAAAGAAAATACGTTGAAGGTTTTACTTAATTTCTATAATTGCCTTCAAAACTCTCTTGGCTAGAAATAAAATCGCATCAGTGCAATTCATCTGTTTTGACGAGAATGAAGAATACGTGTAGAAGAACAGTATAAATCATATATGGAGTACACTAGACTTATACCCTTTTTCAGAAGGACCTCAGTACGTCGTATTAAAAACACTATACTAGAATAAAAAAGAGATTGACAATTTGTAAACGAGCATTGTTTTTGGATTTCGACTCATCCACTACGATCCCGAGAAATAGCTACTTTAAAAAGAAAAAAGAAAAATGAATCATTCTTAAATCTTTATTATGGGATTAACTTAAGAGATTGCACTGGATAAAAGATTTTTCATTAAATCTACACACGTGACTGATATCCGCTTAAGACTAATAAATTTATTTCGTCATAAGTCAATAATAAAGGATATTCTATTATGATTAAACGATAACAAACGCCGCTAATTTAGATGGTCACAACATGTATTTCACAAATCAAGATGCTAATTTGAAATGCTAATTATTAAAATTTCATCAGTAAAATACTACTGTACTGTAGTTCTGGCGGTACTTACAAGGTACCAATTTTTTACGAATATTATATTCATTTAAAAATTGTATTTTGTAACATTAAAACGTAAATTTGAAAATAAATAAATAAACTAATTGTAGGTGATGTCTAGCGGATTAAATTAACGGAAAAATAACAAACCAAGGATAAAATTTTCTTTAAAATTAACAAACCATTTATTAACTAACAATAGGAAGTATTATCGATTTGTGTATTTGAATACTAATTGCTTTAATCTACAACCAGCTCCGAGCCTTGTATCTTATTCCTCGACTACTCGATATAGTTATGTTATCGCCTTTGTATTCGTTCCGTATCTCGATTGGTTGACCAGTTGTTATTAAAACAAAGAGGTTTGACTCACGTCCTGCTGAATGGTCAATAAATTCCTATAGGATAATGGCTTCTAATATAATAAATAACTTGAATCATACACAGATAACATCAAGTAATAAATCTATACATTCGTATAACAAAGAAGAAACTGACTGGCTGACTGACCGATTACCGCACAGCCGAAACCGCTGGACCAAGGGAGTAATATTTATAATAATAATAAGTTTTGGAGGGAATATTCCGTAGATATCCTAGAGGTGCCCTAAGAAGGGATTTTTGGAAATTCATTCCTTATTTAATTCTACGCGTACGAAGTCGCAGGTGTCCTCTAGTATCAAATAAAGAAGATTGTATTATAATGTTCCATCAATGAAAAAAGTAAGCGTGCTATAAAAAGGACAAAAGGTTATTTATTTACAAAATGCTATTCAATACGTATTTTTATATTTCAACAAGATTGAACCAGTTCTGTCTTGACTTGTGTGAAATATCTCAATATTAACACAACCGCATTCGCTGTCAGTAAACTGTATCAACCAAAAAACTAAGCAACAAAGCGAGCGATAACCCGTGACCGGGCCACGGCGTGTTAAGGCACCCTTATTATCACGCGCGTCATCGCTGCCCAGTGGCATGCGTCAAATCGATCTAGCATGATAAAACAGAGGCTTTCAGTGGCGTGACCATCCCGTCATGCACTATACAATATCTCCAAGATATGTAACAGTAATAAACAAATAAATAAATATCAGGGGACAATCTCACACAAATTGATCTAGAGGTACTAGACAACGATTAACTTATATAGAGAAATACATACTTAAATAGATAGAAAACAAAAAAGACTCAGGAACAAGTATTCGCGTTCATCACACAAATATCTGCCCTTACCGGGATTTGAACCCGAGACCGCTAGCTTCGTAGGCAGGGTTCCTACCAACTAGGCTAACGTGGCGTCGAATATATGAAATTTTAGCTCCCCTATCCGACAGAATTAATTATTAATCAAAAGCCAAAAGTTATTGGATAAATATTGACACTTTCATTAACATGACTCAGGTATTACAATAACCAAAATAATGCTATGAAAATATAATAAAAATAAATAGTAAAAAATGCTATAAAAGTAGTTAAAGTTTATAAAGTTAACTGAGAGATAAAAAAGTCGGGTTTTTAAAGCTCGCTTTTTATTAACTTATTTAAAGTTGTAGACGAAAAGGAGTTCCATTTGGGAAGTAGAGCCGATGCACACATTTAAAACCCCGAGCTAAAAACGCACCGTGTACAATGAAACGACACTTAAACCTCGTTAAAACGTAACGTTATTTATAATATTTTATAGTAATTATAATCTTACCTTATTGTCGCTGTCGAGGTAGTAATAGGCTAGCAGGGCGTCGTTGTGTGACGTCACGCTCAAGATGTGTTCAAAAGTGTCATCCGCAAGCACGTCGCCATACGATATGCGCATCTCGCTCGCTCTTCTGGGGACAGAAAATGACAATGACAAATGATAAATTGTCTAGACTTAGGAAGTTACGCTGTCTAAATATTGAGAGATTAAGTAATGAAATAAAAAAAAGTTTAAAAAAACAAAAACCCGCCTTCAAAAAGCAAAAAATAACTTCTTTAAAAATGGTAGGTAAATAGGTCAGTCCAACTGAAGTCTGCTTTTGGTTAAAATATTGTTGGACGCCGACTTCAGTTGGACTGACCTATTTACCTACCATTTTTAAAGAAGTTATTTTTGCTTTTTGAAGGCGGGTTTTTGTTTTTTTTAACTTTTTTTATTTTGTACTTTTTAGTGATCATAATTATGCTGTTATTCTCCCACTTCACAATTAATAAGAAACAATAGAACATTTCAATCTCACCGCAAGCAACGCCGTGGGAAAGTCATAGTCATATATGTAAACCTAAATATGCTTCGTCATAGTCGCTCAACTATCTTAATCGAAATATCTTGTCGCCACCCTCGAAATATATACCGTTTACAAGTTCCGCTGGCCATCTGTGGTCTTCATCATCAGTTCCACTTCACCAAATAGTGTTTTACAAGACCAAATACACAAGTTACAATGAAAAATACCAAAATCGCTATAGGTGTGCATATAAATTTTGAAGAGTTCCTTCGATTCCTCATAGATTCCACCATCAGATCTTCATTTTGATAAGAATGGGACCAATCGGGAAGCACCAGCTTTCAAATAAAAAAAGAATCATCAAAATCGGTTCACCCAGTCGAAAGTTCTGAGGTAACAAACCTTAAAAATAAAAAAAATAAAAAAAAATACAGACGAATTGAGAACCCCCTCCTTTTTTTGAAGTCGGTTAAATATTATCATTCTGAGGGTCGGCCATTGGTCAAATTTTGCGAATGTTTTGGTCCAAGTCACGGATGTTTCGTATCTATTACATGCATGTTTTATCTCTGTAGATAGGTATAATGTTTCATTGTCTAACAGGTACCTATAGTACAATGTCCAACATAATATCAGAATAAAAGTATTTGTCAATGTCAGGTTCTCTTGTTTCCATACGAAATGTACCCAAAACTGGCATGTTGTTTAGAATGAGTTCAGCTAACGTGATAGCCGAAGGCGATACCCTCATTTTAATTGGTTACCGTAGATTAAGTAAGTTAACGAGTTGCTAACGACGTCCTTTTTTTGGGACAACGGACTCCACGTGCTACCAATTTTAAAGTTATGTAATTACTAACAAATCAATGCCCTCTTTCTTTCAAAAGGCATGTTAAATGCCATTGGCTAATATAACAAAAACGCATTAAAATATCTATGAAACCTAACTAGCTATTTTTACTACTTCTAAAATGTATAGTGCCTTGGTATCTATTTAAGTAAATAAGAATACCTACTTCAAAAACATAGCATCACTGGTAAAATTAACATAAGTATTTATTTCTTATTCAGATAACCTGAGAACCTCTCAAGTTTCTTAACATAACGAACACCGTCAAAACATACAAACTAAAGCGTCATCTGCATTGTCTCGCAAAATCAAATTAATTCATGAACTTTATTGACGTGGGTTCGCATAAAAACAGAAAATGCACGGGCATCGAACCAACGACCGTGGGTTGTCCGTTTCTTCGGAGTAAGCCAGCACTTTGGGGAGCTGGTGGAAATCCCTAACGCTGAATGTTTCTAACAACAGTATGTGTTCGAAACCAAAACGAAAATAAACGAAACGAGCTTTGTATTGTAATTACCTGGTAACCACTAGGCTAACAGGTCAACGAACGTATTTGACGTCATACCAGTGTAGTTTTACGAGATAACCTGTAACCTCCAACTTAGGTTTACGAGAGGTTGTTGCTTAGGTAGAAAACGTACTCAATAGTGCTTAGATGGATATAAAAATAAATAAATTGAAATAATTGTATTGTATAAAATGATAGGTTTACATGATTTTAACAATTACACAATTAACGAGAGAGCAAACAAAAAATAATAATAATATAGAAACAATAAAAAAAACAAAAAATATATAACCATCAAAATTGTTTATTGATACGCAAGTTTTAAATTTAAGCACAGTACTTTTATACGAAAATTGACAAAGTGTTCCACTTACGTATGTTCATCATATCCCATCGTACCTTACGTACAGCTGTACAGTCACGAACTTAAATTTGGGACCCACCTTAGGTCCAAAATCATTCTGACATTCTACAACAATAAGGTTCAGTCTCCTATAAGTTACAAATAATTTGGCATCTCTAATGACATTGACAACTTCAAGCCTATTTTTCTTGAAATGGGTCACAAATTAACGATCGAGATAGTACATACACGCTCCCAAAACGTCAAAAATATCTACACGACCCTATGCCACTGACAAGAAGGTCTACATACACATATATACACGATGACTGTATAGATATTCGTTCTTTTGACAGTACAAAAGTAACTTCGTCCCTATAACGTTTCGTTTTAAACGTGATTGGATTGTTTACATACAAATCTATTGATTTACATTTTATGCTATTAGACACTATGAGTAATTTATGAGTCACGTTATACTGTGAGCATTGAAATGCGAAAACAAGGTAATGCGCATAAAGCAAACATTTCTGCGCGATTATATAATTTTTCATGACAATATCAATGTTTTTAATCCGTTCATTACATTTCAAATACCGCCAAGGTTGATCATAAGCCTCTTATCAAATTTCTCAACAAAAACCTACTGACACACCTACGTATAAAATAGAACATAACAACGTATTCATTTCGCATTAACTAGGTATTTATATATTTAGTCTCTGCATATCGAGACTACAGCTCCTTATTAATTTCTAGGGACTAAAGTATTTTTTTAAATTTACTTTGGAAACCCATATACAACCAATCACCGTGTTTGTGAATGGAGGATTTTCGCCATTTTCAGTGATTGTGTATAGACAATTTTTAGGGCGTGGAAATAACCTCAAAATGACAACAGTACAAAAATATTAAAAAAGCTATTTAATTTCGTGAAACACGATTAATGATTACGATTACCTATATTAAGGATGTATTAATTTTATTATGCAAGGTCCAATTATTTTTAAAATAGTTTTCAAGTTTGAATCTGTTGGCTAAGGAGTGGTTCAGTAAAAAAGTAGCAATGTATTATCTGGTATATATTTTTTATTTATTGCTAATTATGAATCAGTTTTTTTTTAGTAATCTGTAGATATCATACTATGAAATAAAAATACAATCATATTGAAATGTATGAGATTCCTTAAGTTTTCTCAATATTTATTGCAGGTACTTTATAACCTTATGAACAACACAATTTGACAATCTTCGCTCGCCGTTTTCTACAATGCCACAATTGAATTTCCATTTTCACAACTTGTTTTATGCTTTTAGGAATATCATCTTACGGATAAGTTTTACCAATAAACTGGATTTTACTTTGGGTAGTAAGGAAGTCTCTCCAATCTAACCTCTGACAGAGGTTTTTCTATGGGAGACAAATTTCTATAAAAATGGTAAATACACCAATGTTGAAATTCCATGTAACTACCTCAAAGTGAAGTCAAATCAAAAAAGTTAACTATTGATCAAAAGACCATTTAATAAGGTATTAAGTAGCCCATCAAACTTTAAGGAAAAACTATGTTTATGACAAACACCTCATTAATTCTCTCAGAAGACGCTGTTCAAAAAGTTTTAGGTAAGATGTAATATAAAAGGCGAAAACTTTAGATCGCCCGTTCATTTTTACGATTGTTATTTTTTATTTTATTGAATAGTATCTACAGATTACTATAACAAATGCACTGCTTAAAAATTACCACAAAATAAACAAATAATCCATATAATGTGCTGCTACTTTTTTTCCGGACCACTCTTTAAATATACAAGCATTTAAAGCGTCACTTTACAAAAAAAAACCGCGGAACCAATTTGTATTAGAACGTCGTTTTTTCCCTCGCTTTCAAAGTGAAAAGTAGAGTGTTTAACGCGAGACTTAACAACCATAATGTCACTAGAACTAAACATGTCGTGTCATTATGGCTTGTTTTAGTCTCTCAATTACAAATCTCTATACTCGTAGTGTTTCTATCTCTTAAAATATGAATTTGTCCTATTTTTAGGACGCTTCATCCTCTTAGTTAATGCTCCTTTGAATTCTATCAAACAAACGATATTTAAAAAAATGGGACCTACCTAATTAAATCTCAGATAAAAACGATGTATGAAACGTCGAATAAATTTACGATAAATGAGCAATTCCTGGAAAGTGAAATACGAGAAATGGGCCACCGGATAAGGGCATTTAGTTCATAATGCGATAAATTACTGTTCCATCACAATTCGCAAGAAATTTACATATCAAATTACACATACACATATTATGTATACTTACTAACAAACTCAGTACCAATTTCACCACACTATGTTAAATTTTATCAATGTTAAACAACTGTTAAACTATTTTGACAGCTGTTAACGCTCTAATCGTCTGTTAAGTGGTTAACATCGTTTGGTGAAATTGGTACTAAGACAGCAAAATTATCTCCCTGGCATTCTTATCCCCAAAAACTACTTGTTTGCTTGTTCAATAAAAAAAGAACATTGTTACTTACCTTGAACAAAACCATCTGGCGAAACTAATTGTGTTATAACTCAAGCCTAACTATAGTACATTAATTAAATACATAGCATAATAAATAACAAGCAAACACGTGCTCCGTAGCAAAACAAGGAGGGCTTAGTCACTAATTTACGAGCACTAACAAGTCCTGAGTGGCCATCGGGTGACGTGATGTTTACTAATGTTATCTGTTATCGTTAATAGTTCTCAGTCGTAGTTTAAACTCTCAGATATTCTGCGCTAAGAAACTAAATTCAAATACTTTGTCTATCTGGGTTTACGGGTACAGTAACGTAAAGACTTCTGTAACGCTACTAAATTAAAATTAATAAAGTACATACATCCATACTATTTCCATCCTATTTTACTAATACATATTATAAATGTTAAAGTAGCTATCTGCCTGTCTATCTGTCTGTAACGCTTTGACGGCTAAATCGTTGAACCGATTTCGATGAAATTCGGCATGGAGAGCTTGACTAGACTTGATACAGACTAGAAAGGGAGATCCGACTGCCCTCATAAGCCAATAGGCGTTATCTCAAATTCAACAGCCAAAGCAGATACTATCCTCTTTTTGGGTTTTGTCTGAGATACCGCCTTTTGTTTAAAACCGCGTGCGCGTCACGCATCCAGTCCACTGCGTTGTATAGTAAGAATTCTCATTACGACATGTCACTATACAACGCAGTGGAAAGCGAACGCGCACGCGCACGTGCACGTCACGCATCCGGTGTGGCTGGGCCTTTAAGCAGGGCAACCGAGCTACAAACAAGTCGCGGACAACATGTGCTAGCCGTGCTGGGTTGACAATGCAACTGAGATCGCAAATGACCAACGTCATCTGAGCCCACTTATTATATTTATTAATTCGGTATACATGGCAAATTTAACAAGTTCTTACATCCATCAAATCAAATCAAATCAAATCAAATCAAATTTATTTGCGTAAACAAGGGTATAAATAGGTGTTACATTTCATTGGTTTCCAACCTTATTTTGCCGTAGTGTGGCGTACAAATATTTAATGGTTAGATTAGACAATATCAGGGTTTTTTACATTGGACATCAAAATTAATGTCATACTTACTAATCATAAAAACAAATAATACAAAGAAAACAATAATTACACGTTGTCCTCATAAATTACAATTACTTAAAAATTCTTCAGTTGAGTAATAACTGTTTTCCACAAGGTGATTGTATAATTTTTTCTTAAATAAATTAATAGGCAGTTCTTTAAAATTGTCAGTCAGTGAATTAAAAAATTTTACTGCCATCCCGTGAACATTATTTCTGACTAAAGCGAGATTTGTCTTAGGCATAGTGAGTTTGCTCCTATATGCACCTCGTTTTGATGTTTTTGTTACAGTCTTAAAATTAGATGAGTGTTTCCTGACAAATATACAAATTTCAAAAATGTACATCGCTGGCAACGGCAATATTTTCCATGGGATTCATATAAGCTGCGCAATGTACACTAAAATCACCTGTCACGTGTGCCATTATCGGAATGGTGAAATAGACAGCTGGTAGCCTGTGTGGTCGTTATTCGTATGCGTTCTTCGTGCCATTGAAAGTATGGTTATCTAGTTCCTTTAAATAATTGAAATTATGTGAGGACGAGCCGTTGCGTTGGCCTAGTTGGTAGTGACCCTGCCTACGAAGCTAGCGTTCCCGAGTTCAAATCCTGGTAAGGGCTGATATTTGTGTGACGAGCGCGAATCTTTGTGCCTGCGTCTTGGATGTTTTATATCTAGAGATGGCCGAGGGCCGACTACGGATTTTGCCGACTGGCCAGTCGGCCGACTAATCGGTTTTCAAATTGCCGATTAATCGGACGACTTGTCGGCAATGCCGATCGTAGGATTTTGCTAAGTTCGGGTGAACTCGGAAACGTTTTCGCTTCGTCCGTCGCGCTTTGTTACCTACCCCTAACATGTTTCGGCCAGTTTTGTTTACGTTTTTTCTGTACAACAACAAAAAACTATTAGAACCCTATTTATAGTATCAAAACGAACTACCTAGTGCTTTTTATAACTATGTCGAAAAGAAAATCGATGTGTGGTCATTTTTTGACGATATTTCCTATATTGCCGAATATTCGGCATTTTTCGCTGACTATAAATGATGCCGATTAGTCGGCTTTCCCGACTAATCGTCGACTAGTGGGCCCATCTCTATTTATATCTATTTAAGTACAAGTAAGTGTATCGTTGTCTAGTACCCATAGTACAAGCCGAGAGCTTAGTTTGGGACTAAGTCGATTTGTGTGTCATTGTGTTCTGATATTATATGACTCAAGTCTCTGTTAAACAGGATACAAAAATAATAGATTACTTTTGTACTAAGCTAAGGTTAAATCGGACACGGAAACTATCGTGTCGATTACATTTTGATAGCAATCGTTGGACTTCGCGACTGTCGTGAGGCAATCATGTGTACCTATAGCGTGCTATTGTGACGTTACGAGACTACATCGTTATTTGTTTAGGTGGATATATTCTTGGATACCTACTCTATAAACTATAAACGGCTGCGTGTGTCGTGCATGTTTACAGAATGGCCAGTTCCATTCCATCACATCATAGGGATAAATACACAATTAATCTCGCATGTAACCACACAACCCTCTAAAGCAGGGTTTCCCAACCAGTACCTACCTAAGGGGGCGCAGAAAGATGGCAAGGGGGGCGCGGACTGCTTTAAATAAAAAAAAAACTCTAATTTATGATGTAAGGGGCCATGAACATTTTATTTACTTCATGGGGAGGCTCGACTCAAAAAAGGTTGGTAAACCCTGCTTTAAAGGCTCCTTAAAATACTACACGGTAAACGAAACTCTTGTTTCTAACAGAGAACGCATGCAACTTCGTACCCGTATACATAATTCGTTTTCCGCCACCCCTATTTCTCCCCGTTGGAGGTCAATTTAGTTCACCCCTTGAATACTCAAGGAATATTCGCTCCAAATATCAACTCCGTAGGTTTAGCGGTGTTGATGTAGGCTATGCGTTTGCAGTCAGTCATGGAACAGTTTTACACACATTAAAAACTTCCAAGGATCTAAAATATTCCCACTTTATTTTTAGACATGATTGATGTGTATATAAGCATTAAGCATGAATGCTTTAATAGGGTTCATCGATTATACGGTGGGCCCATAAACTTTCTCAGTATAGAAACCTTTAAATAAGTTTTTCACGCCACTGCTCGGAAATGTGGCCAAAGATGGTCTATTCTTGGTCCCCAAAACAATCAATAGTTGTACATTGACTGAGCAGGTCAACTATGAATTTAAACTGACCAAAAATGTAACATTGTTGGTCTGTTCCAACGAACAAGCCGACTAATCACATCGCTCCGCTGATCACTGATTCGACCAATCAGAACACAAGTTGTGCTGCATATGAAATTAAATTGGCCAATGAGAAGTCGTTTTATTTTTTAATAATATTCATCCCTTCACGGATAGGCAAAGGAAACAGATTCCATACAGCCATATATGTCTGTTTTAATTATCTGAAATATTGTTCTGGCACGGTCAGAGTCGTCAGTTTAAAAAACGCCATTGGATAACTGGCCACTAAGAACGGTATTGTTAAAAAAAAGTAAAAATTGGCGGGAGAGCGTAAATTTTTTAGTGTGTTGTAAATTTATTATAAGAATTGATTTTTATTTCCTCGCAGTAGTCGTGAAATGCACTGTGTTAAACCTCGGCCGAAAGTGCAATAGATGGACTCGTACTTTCGAGGGCCTCCGCGAATTTATCAAAGGTTTTTAAAAATACTTATAATCATGTATTTGTATAATTTCCTCACATTGTTCGAGAAAAGCATTATGTATGCCTTGGCGGAAACGAGGATTTCCTGACTCGTATTTTAGCAGGCCTCACTATTGCTCGGCCTGCTAAACACTTCGTCAGGAAATCCCTTACTTTCCGCGCCTAGGCAACAATGTACTATTATTTCCACGAAGCGGTTCACTATGCTTTTACCGGAGATTACGTACACGGATGCAAAACCACAGATAAACCGCTGAAGGTTAAAGATTAGATACCGGCCATTATCCTAATGGTTAATCCCTACTTATTGCACTTATGTAAATTCGAAATTGGAATAGAACAAAGAAATATATATCTTTTGTTCTTTAAAAGATATGTATGTATGCAAACACTTTATTGTACAAAATATATAAATAAGGATATAAATTTCTTTGTTCTATTCCATTCATGAGAATGCCTTAACCTTTGTGGCCAGTGCGTACAAAGAAAGGTCCCTTTTGTTCGCTATACTAACGATATTAACGCAGATATATTCGAAGCATAAAATTTAAATTTAAAAGCCTCGACGTATTTATAATTTTCCTATACTCCCAAAAATCTTTTTATAGCATAGGGAAGACAAACAAGCATATAAGCCACCTGATGGTAAGATTTCTAATCTGCAGGTTTATTCGGTTGTATGTATGTCAGAAATTCAACGATCGACTTTAAATTAAAAATGTTACAAAAATGTAATCGGTTACATAAAAGCAGGTCTTGGCCAAGCGTAGCAAGCCAACGGTTATTCTATGATAATTCATTGTGCAAACACTTATTTGTTTACGAGCACAATGTAATTGCGAAATAATACGCTTTAACTTCAATAACAAACTACGCGTATCAGTTAAAACGTTTACCTACGAATCATTCGAGATCAGTATACGTTTAATACAAATACTTATGTATGTTATTATGTAATTCATTACCATATAGAAATCTTCGCAGTAGATTATGGCCAAGGACAATACACAGCCTCAATATTTGTTCTACAAAGCATGGACACTTATTTACAGAATTCAACATTAATACAATTAAAAATAAAACTACACGTATTAAAATTAAAATTAAATTAAGCTACTCAAATATTAAAGATATAAATAATAATCACCACTATAAAAAGAACACCCCCTCTAGCAGGTCCGCTCGCGGCATGGTCCCTATGACACTGGCTGCATTACCTCTCTGGATAGCTAGCCCAATCCTTTGGACATATTTGGAGTTTGTGAATGACCAAGTTAAATTGAAAGCAAGCGGGTTACAGCTTTAGGGAATAAACATAAGTACAACATCGGTGTTGGTCGGAAAAGTTAGTATTTATCCTGTTTTTTTAGTCAGCTTTAGTACCCATTAGTACCCATTTAGTGCAAAGAAGTCGTATAGAGGCTTTTGAAATGTGGACGTACCGGCGTATGCTATCTGTTAGCTGGACCCAGAAAGTCTCCAATATACAGGTCTTAAGGCGAGTAGGCCAGGACCGCATGCTCATGAAAACCGACAAGAAGAGAAAGGTTGCATACCTTGGGCACGTTTTTCGACACGAGAGGTACGACTTACTGCAACTTATAATGATGGGAAAAGTGGCGGGAAAGCGCGGTGTCGGCCGAAGAAAGAAATCGTGGTTAAGGAATATCCGTGAATGGACCGGAGTAACGAATGCTGCGGAGCTGTTCCGCCTCGCCAAGGACAAGAATAAATATTCGGAGTTGATGGCCAACCTTCAGTAATTGGAGAGGCACCGAAAGAAGAGGAAGAGTACCCATTGATAAGTTAATTGAGAAAGAAAGACAAAACGAACTTGTTCAACACAGGACGATGATTACTCGATAATTCTAGCACAAAAGATAAAACAAAGCAGTTTGAACATATCGGAAGAAATATGGTTTATAACTAAAACGAACAATCGGACTATGTGGAAAACGAACACGAAGGAACCCTCCTGGCAAAGTAGATGGAAAACGAGTGCAAGTTTTACCTTAAGGCACTGTCACTGAATTCGTAACCAGGGTTGTATACCGGTATTCATTAAAATTGAAATATCTTCCTTAATTTGCAACATTTCCTTGATATTTGCAATCGTAATTTAGATCATAACACTGTATCATCATCATCCTCCTGCCCTTATCCCGCACTAAATAAAATTGAAGAAAAAAAAGGCAATAATAAACGAGATTTTTATATGAATATAATATCGGTATACGACCCCTGTTCGTAACACGCAATAACGAGCCCGACCCTCACACGATTTTTTTTAACCGAACATTCTCTAAACGTGTCCGATGTCTACTCTGACGGTGGTAAAATACAACGCACAAGCTGTAAAAACCAGATTAAAAAAATAGGTACATGAACGACCATCTTGCAACCAACGGATTGTTTTCGACATACACACACAACTGCAAAATTTTTGTTTATTTATTGTTTGGAATAAGAGAAACATAACACCTAGTCATCCTATTCTCTGATCATCTTATATCTGAAATTTTGGTCAATTCATACCTGAAACACTTACCACTTTGTCATTTAACTCTTGTAACAATATATTTCACTAGGAATTCATTCATTCACTGTGTTGATTATTTTAAATAACAATATCTTAGTACTCAAATCACCTTTTAAAGTTATGTGCAAGATATTTCCTTCTTTTTTTGCCTCTATGACTACTATGACTAGTGATTTCTTAGAACGGCAAACTGGGAAAAAACACTCCAAACTTCTTTGAGAATATCAACTTTAAATCAAAATGATTTTAAAGAAAATTTCCAAAACCCTATTAGTGCATTTCAAAAATGCGCAACTTTAGACATTTCTTAAATTATCTTATTTAAATAGGGTCATATGGGTTACACTTTGACTCCATAGGATCTCTTGTGCAATTACCCCACTTGGCCTTTTCCACGCCTTGCCTCTGCCTACTGACAGGAGTCAAATAGGGCTTATTAGAACAGCACAACTATAGATAACCTGCATCCTTTCATTCCCAAAATACCAGAATATCTAAATACCAAACTATTTTTACCAGATTCCCAAAACATTGGACACGAAATAATTGAATTGTCCGAAGCGCTAGTAGATTCACTCCATGTTACCGACGTGTAAAAGAGCCCTCATGTGGCCAATTTACTGAATAAATATTTTGAATTTTGAATTTTGAATTTTGTTTAGTTTTGGGATTACAGTATGACGATCTTGTATTTTAAATTCTAGTATTTCGACAATGAGCGCCTTAAGCGACCTCACTAGCGAGCCGTAACTGTTTCTGTTGCAAGTAAAATCATGATGTGTACGCGGCTCGCGAGCCTATTCTTCACCAGGAGTTCGTTACTGTACCGGCTACGGTTACAGTTACAGTTCGCTAGAGAGTACCTTTAATCAATCATAAATTCATAACTCACTCACCTCCTATCCTTCGTGTACCCCTCAGCGATCTCTTTCTTCGTATCCATAGTGAGCTTATAATAGATCTGCGCAGCGGCATCGGACCGATCGTGCGCAGAATACACGAAGCCATGCAACTGTTGTAGTAGATTCAGGCTCAGTTTCCATAGAGAACGACTCATCGTTGGCGTGACCGCTACGAATCTAAAAGAAGAACGGTTCTAAAAATGTGCTCGAATGTTTTGAAAAGGTTAAATGTTAGTTATAGTTTTGCAAAAAAGAGTTTGACATAGTGACAAATGGAATTGCAGTATTTCTTGTGACCATGGTGGTCACATTAAGAGCGTTTTTATGAGTCAAAATTAGATCATGTAAAAAAAAGTCTCCGAATAGTGCCTTCATTTTTCCAAACTCTATTTTGCGAAGCTGTAACAAGTTTTGTGAAGTTGATCTGGTACAAGTACAAGCCAAGGTAGTATGCAACACCTAAAGGTAGCGTTCGAGTCATCTCGACAATCACCGTTGAGAATAGACAACTTGCATTGCATTCCACAAACGTTAACAACTGAAAAGATCACATAGTTCCGGATTGACGTAAGACTCCAAATGCGCTGCCAATCCTGAGGATCACGGAATAGAAAGAACAGTGGAAATGGCATGAGCTTCGCTTAGTATCAAACCTGTTGTCACCAATGCTCAAACTATCATAAAAACAACACGCCACCATGGAAAATGTTTTTGGTGCGGCTATCGTTTTTACATTCCAAAATAGCATAATAAGGCATTCTTCTGGATTTATTTCCTTTTTTAGAAATATCGAAATAAGCGATCGCGGGAAAATTATGGTAGGTTGCGCGGAACTCCGCATAAACATGCCACACTTTACACGCTCGCTTGACACTTCTACTGTTTTTTCTGTTCTGTGCTGAGGACTAAGGAGGAATGGAATGGCTCTTACTGTGCTAGTAATTTCACCAGCTGTCTTATACCCACACCGGAACACAACAATACGAACATTGCTGCTTGGCGGAAAGGTAAAGGATAAGATGGTGGTAGCGATTCGGACATCCCTGCACAAGGTCCTACCCCCACCAGCTCTTGCGCGTTTCCTGAAGTTAATTCTATACATTTCGAGGGTTTTTTTACAGTATCAGTAAGTTTGCAGATTGCAACTTGTCTAGTCCTACGGTGTCGTAGTTCAGTGACTTCAGTGTTTCGACGACAACGACGACTTTGATGAAACGGCAAATCGCGTAGCCGAGAATCGAATCTTACACAATAATATTTTCCATTGTGTGATTAATACTGAGACTCATTATCCGCTTTATATAAATTATCTGAACAATAGATGATTTTCGATAAAAGTTTTTATTTATTTATTTATCACATAGGCAAATAAAGATAGCGTAATCGATATTATTTTGCCTATTTCAATGACGCTCGTTAATGAATAAAAAAACATCGACCTTATAAAGGACGTTGAGATAATAAATAAATAGATAACTTAAAGATATGGTTTTTAGTATCAGTTCTTATTTCCTAGTTTTTCAAATAAAAGCTATTATTACGGTTTATCTTTCTTTGCAGTCGTAATAAGGGTGCACGGGTGTCCTGAATTACAGAAGTGATTAAACTCCAAGCGTCCTAAAAATAGGACATAATTATGTCAAAGATGTTTTCAAATGTCACTAAGCCTTACTGAGTTTTGGGATCAAAAATCATAATCATAAATATAATTTATCAAGATAGCAAAACATACAAACATTCTGTGGGCAAAGTAACAGGAAGTATTTATAATTAACATTTTTTTAATACAAATTGTGGCGAAAAAAATCAATATCGTCTTTTATAACAAACAAACCAATTAACAAAAGAAAAAACAAGCAAACGGACAAAACAACAATAAACCCCCCTATTCACCAACAACAATTAAATATAGAGAAAAAAAGCAAAAATTCACGACCACAAACATTTAAAAAAAAAAATAGGTATATACGTTTGTTTCATAATTTTCTTGGTACAGTCGACTATGGCTCGTTGGGGCGTGGTGACGAGATCAAAGTTTTCATAAACAAGTTTACGTCCATTCAAGCACGTTATTATGCCACTGAAAATAATCATGGCAATAAATAGAGATGATGGATAATTGTGGAAAATCTGCGAACGGAAATAACCTATAATTGACATACGTACTATGAACTTTATTGTATAAGACTTTGGTGGATCTAGAACAGTCCCTAATGACGTGAATAATATATTTAACAAGGGAGGCACATAAAAAGGTAAAACATAATCAACATTACTGCACGTCCTCACAGTTGCTGTGAAAATTGTTTAGAGGTTTTTGAATGAGTTATTTAACCATTTAAAAAAAAAGTGTATATATATGTATGTTTTAAAATTATAGTACAAGAAAAAAGATATATGTATAGACTAGTTTTATAAGAATTTATAAAAAAATTACATGCTTCATTGTCATATCTTGAGGAGCATCCTAGATCAACCTTGGATCATAGAGTATTTGATTTTCACTATAATTACATACTTGTAGAGTATAAAAATAGATAGTATATTAAATATATACCTAGTAGAGGTCGTCCCGCGTGCAATAGATTTCTAATTATTATAATAACAATGTTAGATATGAAACAACGAACATACGATACGATCATTAATAAATAAGTGACGACGACACAGGTTTTTTGTTTAATGTTGATAAAGTTAAACATACAGGGTCAATCGAGTGTAGGTTATACTTATATGGAAAAAGAGAAATATTATGATTTCTAAATATTAAACAGAAGTATCTTCCAATAACAAACTTACCCCTGCGTCATCAAACAATTCATATATAAACATAAATTGTAATATTGTAATAATATCGGACAATCCTTGACCCAGTAATTGCGTGATATGTGAACTTATGTAGATACGGAAGGTGATGTTAAAAAAAACATATAAATTGATATAAAATTATATAAATTCATTAATAGTAGGTAGTCAGAGGAACGTTGCAGCGAAATAATGATAAACTCGCATCAAATCTAATTGTAACAAAGTATTTGAATGGTCATAAATTGTCGTATCTTAGTTGTGAAACTAGGTCTGTGACCCATATTCGAGTTACCCTAGTGCCATTTTCGCAAATACAAAAGGATAAATATTATACAAGACGTAAATAAGATATTTATTACATTATCAAGTATGTTAAATACATAATGTGTGCAAAACCTCGTATCAGTGCATGGCGCCAGCAGCAAATATTTTATTGAAGCCTATTTGTACTCATCGATATGCTAATTGTTTATTTGGAGAAAAAACTGGGACGTTGCGATTAACCAAATACTACTGATAATGTCCGAGGTATCAAGACGCCGTTTCCTTGTGTATCTTTCAACTATAATAAAGCCATATCAAGAACATATGAGATTGATTTTTTTAATGGCAAGCTGATTGAAAACGAGCATACAGGCCTCCTGATGGTAAACGGGATCTGAGACCCATACACATTTGCATTTTCAAGACTGCAATACTAATGGCCGTATTAATAAACTCGTCTTGACTGAGATGCCCATCTCGAGAGAAGTCAAAGTCAACGTCAACCCATATAAAGCTGTCATCTTTGACGTGTCTTGTGATTGACATCTCAACCAAGATAAGTTTATTAATATGGCCCTAAGACTGCAATTGCCAACCCTGAGGACGAAGATGGAATGACTCTATGCTAGCAATTTCATCGTTTGTCTTATGATAGGCTCTTATCGCTACACCGAAACACTGCTGTTTGGCGATAGGTGGTAGCAATCCGGAAGAACTCTGTACAAGATCCTACCACTACTCAATATACGTATGTATTTCAATCAGCAAACGCATTAAGATTAAGCACCTTAGCCCCAACAAATAAAGTTTATACTACCCAAATTGACGGATAACACATGAATTAAGCCAATCAAAATTTCACCTTGGACGTGCACGACACGGCACACTTTGGCACGCGTCACTAACCTAGTCATAACGTTGTTGTGCCGGACACATTTCTTCCTAAGCACGAACACGTTACCAGCGACGGTATACTGCACGGAGTGTTTCTCTACAGTATCACCAACGTAGCTAAAATTCGTGAAGTTTTCTGTAATGCTGGTTTCACACGGAGGCAGAACAGCAAGGCAGAACAGTGGACAGCAGAGTACTGATATTGTGTGAACGCACACACCGACACAGAACATTACTGTTTTCACACAGTAGCAGTATTCTACTGTCCAATGTTCTGCCTCACTTTTCTGCCTCCGTGTGAAACCAGCATTAGATATAAAAACGAAAGTATTCAAGAGACTATAACTTTTAGCATTTAGCAATTTTTTAAGCCTATATTAGTCTCGCTGCTAGGCAACTCTTCCTGAGGCCCGGGCCCTCTTTCGTCATTCGTTCCTATTAAGTGAATGCTGGACTGGACTGGCGACTATTATGACGCATCTTTCTAATTTTATGAGTTTTCATGTAATACATAGTACCTGGAAGACCGAGCGTCGCTCGGGTTGAAAACGAAATTTCCCGAAGATGATAACTTGACAGATCGATTTTTCGCCCCCGTAAACCCCTATATTTCAAATTTCATCGAAATCGTTGGAGCCGTTTCCGAGATTCAGATTTTATATATATAATTATACAAGAATTGCTCATTTAAAGGTATTATATAGATAGATATCCTATGAGATATATATACAATTACACACGTTCTTGACTGTTTGATAGTTCAATAAGTAGCTTCAACCTGATAGGGTGACTGCGTGGTGGGCCGGTGACATGCTGCCTATTGATAATAAGATCTAAGACAGTGTAATTCGGCATCTTACAAAGTATTCCGCTTAAAAGATAATTTCCACATACTCATTTCACATCGATGTGATGCCTTGATTTCAGCTAATGATCCACTTAACGTCATAACGAATTTATTTCTCTAACACCATTACAAAACAAAGTTGCAAAATTGCTACACATCGATGCGTGGATTGATTGAAATGTGTATGTGAGTACTGTGTGGAAATTAGTCGATTTCAGAACTGGCATGTTACTTTTAAAAGCGATGAATTCAGAGAACACAAAGTCGATACCGTTCATTTTTTTAAAGTTCAAGTTAGTAGTCAAAAAAAAGCTCTAGGAAAAACGGAATAAGAACAAATTATAAAAATGAGAAACTTGGAATATACATACTCGTAGAAAATCTTAGGTCTTATATAAATTCTGCAACCAATCTTGACTTTCACTACTTTCTCGCCAAGTTCTAATCAAGAGTCGATGAAACTTGATTCTCCCCGCATAGTATCACTTCATATCTGGATTAAACTTTCTATTACTTTAAATAATGAATACGTAACTAAAATCAGAACTATTCCCATGTTAATGTTTACAATAATAGATGGTAAGAGAACACCCGATTACGTAACATTACCAAGTGTAATTATTGTCAACTAAGCAGACCTATCGCTCCACGATGTTTACAAATTGAAAACAGCGATTTGTATGCATTAATAAAACAAGATAATAATACTACGCACAAAAATACAAATTTCACTCTTACTCCTAAGATAATAGGTTCAAAACGACTTGACCCAGAAACTTAATTGACAGCTGCATGTAAACGATAAAAGGTTATCAAACGAGATGTTGGTTTTACTATTTTTAATTTCTCCTCGACAACAGTTGAACAGTCTTTACAGATAGAGCGTCGTAGTTCCACGAACCAATAGAGCGTATCGACTGTATATACGATTTGTAGTACTTTAGGCGTTGGTCACTACTGAATTTAAGAAGTAGGCAAAGGTTGAATACCTATGTACCTATACAAAAGATCACCAATAAGGGAACATTACCCTCTTTCCTGGACAGTCGGGTAAAGGACCAGTTTCACCAATAATAATATTTCTAACCTTCAAAGCATAATTTAGTAAAACTACCAACCACCCACGTGCCTCTGACTACCCCTTAGAAAAACAATCAAAATTGAATCTAAATGAACTCTCACTCAAGTCCAAAAATTTCCTAAAACCCTAATTTACAATCTGATTGTTTTTAAATAATGTTGCGTTCTGTCCTATTTTAAGGACACTAAGTAAAATATTGTAAATGATGACTTACTTGGTGAGTGTAGCATACATGATGTCGATAGGCACTCTGTATGGCAGGGCTAATATGGACAGATACCGCACGGCTCGTTGACGCATCACCCAGTTGACAATGCCGTGGTTTGCGGAGTCTATCGCGTTTTGGAATATCGTCATCACTGTGTCGGGTAGGTCATCTACTAGTGCGTCCTGGAAATTATATAAGTGTTTAAGTTTCCGTCGTTGTTTCAAAGGGGGTAAGACGAGAAAAACAACTGTACTGCGCCTCTATTCTAGGCGGTAAAAACGATATCGTAGTTTGCCTGTTATGGTATTGTAATGACGTCAGCCGCCATTAAATACTGTCAAGAAAATAAAAGCTATCAAAACGTTGACAATGCAGATATGCAGATAACAGATCAAATGCGATATTGTTTTTACCGTGTTGAATAGAGGCGCTGGAGTAATATTTGTTGACCTATATTTTATTTTATGCAATTTTAAAGTATTTTTTCATTTTAATAAAAAAAATCTATGATCAAAACCAACTAATACATTCAACAACGTACCTGTCTATGTGTCTTGCATTCTTCACAGTCGGGGTCATAGTCATACACGGTATCGTCTAGAACTTCTTGAAGTTGGAATGTGGATTGCACTGCGAGGCACCTTGTGCAAGATATCATATTGTTTCTATGGAGGAACCTGAGGGCGTCATCGAAGCCCTGCTTGCACATATTGCTGAGAACTTCTGGCTTTGGTGGGAACAGTATTCTTCCGAACCGGTTGATGTTTTGTTTTGATAGTTCTATGCTTGTGTTTGCAACGTTTACCTGTTAAGTTAGTTACGTCGTAAGATTGTTTGAAATAAGATTCATGTTCGTTTAGTTAGTGGATCATTAAATAATTAATCATTTGTTTTTGAGCTGACAATTCTGCTTTAAAATACCGACGTCTACGTCAGTAGGCGTCATAAATTCACGACAATGTAAAAAAAACAATAAACTTTTCGATTTCTTTAAAAACTATATAATAACGTTAATATGAATAAGAATGTAAACATATTTATTAAACGTAAAAAAACGTAATAAGAGATTACACAAAATGGCAGCCTTGACAAAACAGTGAATTGCTTCAACCACTTATCAACTACTATTATCGTCATGCAAACCCCATTTGTACCTAGTTGCTTTATTACTTATATGGCATACGGAACAATAAATTGCAATTTGCTGTTTTCATTTCGTAAAATATTACATTTTTAAGACATATGTAACCGGAGTGACATAATTAACATTTAAAAATGTCCTTTGTAAAGAAAAGAACGCTTTGCGTATTTACTTGAAATTTACGCGGTTTGTTTTTCTATGCTAAGGGAGGCAAACAAACCAGCGGGCCACATTATGCACGCATGGTTAAAAGTTCTGCAACAGCAAAAGCATACTTACATGAAACAATTGCGAGCTCAAATCCCTAGGGCAAATGTCGCTTTCGCCGCAAAACGGGCTGACTGTGATCGTGTTCTCGTTTAGCACTGGCAGATTGTCGCTAAAGCCGCCATCCATGTACCGGATGCCATGGAAACGAGGCGGCAGCATGCCCGAGAACACTGGGACGAAACATGACGCTAACAATGCCTGGAACAAACGAATATAATGAACCCGCAATGCTGCATCGCGGAAGGCTAGGGGGCATGGTATTGGTAATGATGGATCCTGCTCGAGGTTCTTTCATAGTCACTAAGACTACTGTTTCTATGACGGGTTGCATCCGCATGTTAATCATAATCATATCGCACCTTCAGAACAATAGTGACCTAATTCAAAATTTCAGCTTTCAAACTTCAAGCCATAAATTTATTATTATAGAGACCTAACTCGAAATTTAAATTTCTCAATTAGGTCACTATTGTTCTGAAGGTGCGATATAGTGAGAATATATATTAGAAAAATATTTGCCCATTTTAAACGAATACTTAATATTCTACGAACCCGTTATACAAAAAAGCCATGCATCCCGTTATGTTACGTGAATAAATATTTTTGAAAGCCATCGTCTCGTCGCGAAACGACCGTATAATCAGAAACCTTGACTGCACGTAATAATGGTGCGGCTACAGGTTTTCAAGAGAAAGTGAGCGAGTGTTGAGACATAATAAGCCTCTGAGAAGCGCGTAAAATTGCGCTTCTGGCAACAAAATGTCTTAACGGTTCGAAGGACCATAATTAATGGGACATGTCGTATTCCAAAATATAAAGATTATCACGTCTAAGATATTAAGAGTGTTTTTTTTAAATTACTTTGAAATGTTAGTTACGAAATACATTATTTACATAAGCTAAAACCGGAATATCGTGGCTTGGATAGCCAACGGAATTGTAGGTTTTTGCTTCAATAAATTCAATTACGTGTGGGTATACTTTGTATCGCATTTTATTTATGATAGTTAGAAACTACGTTCTCTCAAAATTGTATGTCACAGTGAGTTAATGTTTTAGTAAGATTTGAACTTTATTTTGACCACATCAGAGTAGTTATCTAACTGTACACTCGTGTAAGATAAGTGTTTGAGAAAGTAAACAGCCCATATAATTTACAGCTGCGATAAGATAAGCGGTAGTGTGTTTGATTTTAAGATGTGTATATTAATTTGGTAAAAATCGGATTTGAATCGAAAAATCTATACTGATTTTTATGAAATAATGGCCGCCGACATGTATACATCAGCCGTTATTTTATAAACTTCAGGTGTGCAGTATTTTTGTTATGTGTTACCCCAGGGTGCCATCTACCTGCCTGCCGCAATATCCTGTAATACTGTATTGTACATGAAATAATGAATAAAATAAATAAATAAATAAATATATTATTTTATCGTCCAGACTCCTGCGCGGGTAGCACAAATTGATTTTTCTCGCTTGTCTCTTCCGTTGTAGGTCTGTAAGCGACTCAGGCGAGCTGTGCTAAACCTGAGACTCAGTAGACATTTTGCCACAAAAACATGTTCGTTAATTGTTTTTTCAATTTTAAATCAAATGCCGTGTTTTTGAGCCGTTGTGGTCGCCGGCTTAGAAAAATGCCACTCCATGTCTTCCCGTGGAAGTCGTAAGAGGCGACTAAGAGAATAAAGGCAGGTTAGGCGATGGGCTTGCAACCTGTCACTATATGCACATGGTAAACATCTTAGCCTGATTGTGCAAAATGTGGTTACAGAATTAACCACAAGTTTTTAGAGTTGTTGGTAATTCTGTAGCTCTGCCTACCGCACTCTGGGGATGAAGACGTGAGTGTATTAAATCACGTGTCTATTTTGTCCTTTAGAAAGGACGGTGCATTCAAGAGTACAGAATTGGGAAAAAAAAATACCTGCATTAGATCCTGTCTTGTTGGAAACTCTGATACTATAACATTCTTCCCATCATAGACTCGCGTCAGGGAGATGTGAAGCTTGCCACTGACGATTTTGTGGACGTCATGGGGCAAGTACTTGTCCATGCCTTCGAGAAGTACATTCTGGATGTTGAATGAGGGGCTGAAAGGTCCAAGGGACCCTGCCCTTGCCTCTCCAACCACTTTGAGGACATCACTGGTTATTTCACCTGTAAAATGGACAGGATGAATATGTATGTTTAGCCTGACTAATGAATTTTCTAATTGTTTCTGTGTGAGGCTAAGCTATGGTGATGCGAAGCATTAGTAACAAGAGCATATCGATTGTTTTTTGAGAATTGGTAATATGGTAAATTAGGAATTGAATAAAACTTCGTACAATGAAGGACATAAGAGGCCTTATGTAGGCAATTCAATTACTAAAAAGTAATGAATAACCAACTAACCACTCTAACTCATGTTCAATTTAAATTACTCTTATTGTGCATATTTAATTAATTTTAGGACTATTAACCTAATTCCACCCAATGTCCTTTATAAAGGACATTAGCTTTTTCTTATTTGCAAAGTACATGTTGGAAAAACTGCTATTGGAATTTACTAAACTTAGAGAAGGATAACAATAATAGTAGGTATTATTTATTTGTCTTTAAGTTATTTGAGTAAAGTCAGTTGTTTAAATTAGTTTAATAAATTTTTGAATATTAATTATATTTTCTTTAGTTGTTTCTATTTTTAGGTAAAATAAAGACCTTTGATTGTATTTTTTTTCTTTAATGATCTTGAATTCCAAAGTTAATCTATATCTTCAAGCCTAGAGTTAGTTTGGGGCAATTTGTGTGAGATCGTCCCTTGATATTATTTACTGTCTATAAACATTTAAGTTTATTTATTTCAAGTAACTAACACAAAGAGTAAGTAGGTTTGACATATTCAATACCAACCAATAAAACATATCAGGTCCATTTGAAATTGAAATTAGAAAATTCTAGCTTTGAATTCATAAACCATCATTAGTAGTTACACCATTTCCTTTTTTTACCTTTAAATTTTAATGGCAAAACAGGTTTGCAAAACAAATACTTGTAATGAGTGAATGACTTTAATTATGTAATGTTTTAATAACCCAAAGTAAACTTCCTGTCATAATCATTATATTATTATTATTGCTTAACGACTTACTCATTATGGGCAAAATGTTTGGCCAAAATATTCACGGAGAAAATGTAACCTAAATATTCAAAAACAGAATTTTATCTTTTTCACTTACTATTAACTAATCATATAAAGGTTAATGTTAATAACAATTACAGTCTGTGAGAACTTAAAAAGTGCTTAGGGTTTGTACTTCTCTCTCAGTCGCTCTTAATAAGAGCATATGAGAGTGAGTAAAAGATAAGTACAAACCCAAAACACCTAAGAGCTATCTTTTCTAAGTTTTTATGCAACTGACAACTAAATTTAATCTGTGGAGTGCCCTTTGTGCACTGTGTGCGTGTGTTATATAGAGATAATTAATTGACTTTATTTGCATTAAGCGCTTGACGGGTTAAACTGCCCTTATAGACTATTTACTGCTTGGTATGCTAATTTAAAACATTAACTGTAAAAAGTTCTCTAAAGGATATAAATACATTACGTTTAATAACAGGTCTTAAATAAAAAAAACAAAGACCATTTTGAATAGTTAATCCCAAAGACATTTAAACCATCAATTTCATTTCTTTACTACAGCATGTAAACAAAACATTATCACATGCATTAAATTCATTGATAATGCCAGTACAACTGTTTGTACGCTCAAAACAACTGATAGAACATGTTTAAAGATTGATAAACGTAAGATAGATTTTTAAATAGTAGGAACGCGATGACGCCTATAAAAAACATGTTTAGAAGAAATTAGTAACATTTTGGGTCATAAATAAGTTTGTAATTAAACAAGACTAGTGTGGACACGTGCCTAAACAAAAAGAGCAATAATATATCTCACCTATAGGCACATCGCACAGTAAACAACACGCTGAAATTGCCCCAAAGGACGCTCCTGATATTTTCCCCAAAAGTAAATGTGGCGCATATTTCTTAAAACATACAGCTACACCGACATGATAAATGCCAAGAAAACCGCACCCAGCAAACGATAAATTCATTATTCACTGAATAACAGCCACAAATGCAACAAAATAATACGCAATCACAACGAGACTAATGTACACTGCACTGCGATGCACAAAACACACTGTATTAATAAAAACAATTCAACAACACAAATGTTAATCACCAAGACTAGATATCGCTAATACTCGCAAGTAAGTTGTAAAAAAAATACTAAGTTCCCCAGTACACGTCCGCGAGATATCAAAACATGAAAACAACTAAATAAAAGAGAAATCGCATCGGGTTATATGAAGTGCCGTACCGCCGTCAGTACGACACTGACCTGACCTGACACTGACGTTTGAGTTTGACGTAAACCTTGCGTGTTGTTTTATGAAGTTTTATTACTGTTGCTACTTATGTGATCAGCAAATAAATTAATGTTATATTGTTATATTTTTATTTGCATATGCGAAAAGACTAAAATTCTACGGAAACTAATTAATATATTAAATATAAACTTGTAAAGAATATAAGTTACGATGTTAAATCTCGACATAACTATAATACATATTTTATCTTCATATGGCAACAATTTTACATATGAAACAAGCTGTCACATTATGAGTAGTATATAAGGTAAAAGCTCCTACTATGGACAGTGCTCCAGTTATGAACAATCCCATAAATATACATTTCTGAGATTGATATGCTTTTAGTGTTACAATTAGATTATATGAAATTATTCGGGATTACCACTATTAGAATAAAATGTAAATCTATTCATGGACAGTTGTTGTATGCGAGATTTGAAAGAGTATGATAATGGTTTGCGTATGGAAGAGTTCCTAATCAAATGCCTCTTATTATGCCGATGATCAAGTTATACTTGCTCCATGGGTACCTGAGTTGCAGGAGATGGTGACAGTAATGAATGGGGGATTTAAGCAAAAGGGGATGAAAGTAAATGTTGCCAAGACCAAGGTCATGCTGATAGAGAAGGACGAGGAGATCACTGAGTGCGTGATAAATATAAATGGTGAATTAGTAGAGCAAGTGAGTGAATTTGTGTACCCGGGAAGTATGTTCACTAGAGATGGTAAGTGTGAGAAGGATGTCGAGAGGAGGGTGAATGCGGGAAATCAAATTAATGGGGCCCTGTACTCCTTTGTGAGCAGAAGGGGCGTTTCACAAAAAGCGCGACTGGCTGTTCACAATGGAGTGTACTCTGATGTATGGTAGTGAATGTTGGGTCTGGCAGGACAAGCATGAAAGTCGTATAAATGCAGTTGAAATGCGCTCTTTGCGTATTATGTGTGGTGTGAAACTGATTGATAGAATAAGGAATGAACCATTCTGGCCCCTTCGCAATGTCAATAAAAAATTATAATAATATTCCTAACTCAATTAAAAATATAGAAAACTCCAACTAGTTTAAATTACACCTCGATTTTTTTTTAATTAGTTAAAGCATACTACTCACTTCAAGAGTTCATTCATCAAGAATTAATATTTTATTTAGTTTTATTGTTTGTGCCATGCATGTAAAAATATTAGAATATAATTATAAAATTTAGAATGTAGGATATTATACTTATAAGTTTATTACACTATTTTTAAGATTGCTGTGCCCTAGCAGGGTTCATGTTGAATATAATAATATCAACTTAAGACCTTTTGTATACAACATGATCGCAATAAACGTTTTGATTTGATTCGATTTAATGAAAAGGTCACAAATGTGGACTAAAAGAAGATGTATTGACTAAGATTGAAAAGGGCATGATTCGATGGGTCGGTCATTTGGAAAGGATGGATGAAAGAATATTGACGAAAGAGATATACAGAGCAAAAGTGAGTGGGAGGGTCGGAAGGGGCCGCCCTAACGTACTTTTTCGAATCAAATCGGAGAAATACTGGAAAAGGGCCGGATCTTAAGTACCCGAAACCGACGCGCATGCATGACTCGATGTATGAATGTGGAAGAAGCGAAAGAGTTTTGTCAGGATCATAGCAGGTGGAAAGAAGTGGTCTCTGCCTACCCCTCTGGGAAACAGGCGTGATTTAATGTATGTATGTATGTAGAATAAAATGTTCAGTATTGACAAGTCTTCATTTAAAAAAAAAACAATGTTCATCTCTGGAGCAGTGTCCATAATAGGTGCTTCACCTTACCTATCACTGAGACTTATCTATCACAGATGAAGTATCCCACATACCTATCCAGTCGCTATGCATTTCGTGTTAGGTACAGTCACCACTTCACCAGCAATAGTATTTATTCCGACATTGGACTCAAACATATCTGAATCGCTCTTATGCATCCGGTAATAAGGACGTGGCAGATATTTTTGAGTCCAATGGTGGATCATACATTATTGCTGGTGACTGTACCAGCTGGCGATATTTCGAATTTGCCGCCTTTTTTTACCCGACTGCGTCAGAAGGAGGGTTATGTTTTTCGAGCGTATGTATGTATGTATGTATGTATGTATGTATGTATGTCTATTTCTGGGCACGCTCTGCAGCCTAAACGGCTTGACGGATTTTAACATACGAGGTGTCATTCAATTCGTCTTAATTGCCGAAGTGACATAGGGTATGTATTATTTCAATATGGCGTCCGCAGAAAAAAATATGGAGGGGGAATATTTTTTATTATTATTATAACAATATGGGTATCCAATGAAAGCCCAGCCTAGCCCATTCCTAATATATATACATTATAACACTTTTATGCTACTATTTTGACAGGAAAGTCTCCTTTCGCTAGAAAGAGAGTTTCGCTTCAAATTACAAGGGAAATCACTTGTAGCTTCGCGACATTAAAAATTTAAGCTCCAGAGCTCATATATTGCTTAGTAATAATTAATTAAACCACTATTTTATTAATAAAAACTAAAAAGAGTTAAATAAATTAAATTATTAAAAATAAACAAAAAACCCGACTGCAATAAAAAACAACTGAAAAGCGAAAAACAAGCTATAAAATCTATAGAAAATTGTAAGCGCATGTACTTATTGATATTTATAACAATTTAAATTTAACTTGAATATTGGTAAAGGTATTGCAGGAGGGGACAAGCAATGAATTTCAAAACCTATTTCTTGAAAAAAATTAACATTTGGGCTAGCTTGTCCCCGCCTGGAACACCTTTACCAATATTCAAGTTAAATTTAAATTGTTATAAATATCAATAAGTACAGTCAAGAGCATAAATACGTGATCATTTATGTACCTTGTCGCTTTCAATCGTTTCACAATGTTGTAAGACATTTCAAACACGACGTTAAAGTGACAAGGTACATAAATGATCACTTATTTATGCTGTTGACTGTACATGCTCTTACAATTTTCTATCGATTTTATAGCTTGTTTTTCGCTTTTCAGTTGTTTCTTTTATTGCAGTCGGGTTGTTTGTTTATTTGTGTCACCACTCACTGATCGGTGTCTATTTATGGCGTTAATTCCAAAAATAAAGCTTTAGTGGCAATCGGTCACTACTAATTATGGCGTTTATTTATAACGCTTAAACATAATTGTTTGACATTGACGTATCCAAGGAGACATACTCTTTATAATCTGTCTGTGATCCAAGGTTTGTTTCTTTCTTCTATTATTATTCCACTCTGTTTTGAATTCGTATCATTCGCCCTGGACAAGAATGACTCGCCACGCTAGGAACTGTACGGCTGGGGCAGTATACACATACCACGAAAAGAAGAAAGACGCAGCAGCATCCGGTTACGGCACGCAAAACGAGCGAGTTGGCAAAGACTCTGTGAAGAACTTTGATGATTGCAGCCTCACTTTGCAGCCATGCAGACATCCAGTCGTTACTAAAGAAGGGTATTTATTTGATAAAGAAGCTATCTTGGAGTACGTTATATCAAAAAAGACCGAATACACACGGCAACTCAAACGTTATGAAAAACAGCTCAAAAAGGACGAAAACGAGAAAAATGAGCTTGCAGCAGCTGAGAAAGAAGCGAATTTGATTAAATTTATGAATAGAGAGAAGAACATATCTAGTGCTACGGGTAATAAGTCGGATAGTGGCCCTTCCACGTCTAAATCAGTCTCAAATCTTGCCAATGGCAAGGATAAGCAGCTTCCTAGTTTTTGGGTCCCTGCAATGTTGCCAGATGCTAAAGTCGCTAAGGTAGTTAAGCCTGACCCCACAGTGTACTGTCCCATCAGTGGACGGACATTGAAGATGAAAGACTTGATTGAAGTTAAGTGGACATTAGTTCCTGACCGTGATGATAAAACATCTTTGATTGCTAAAGAGAATAGGTACATGTGTCCAGTAACACACGATATCTTAAGCAATGCTATTCCGTGTGCTGTAATCAGGTAATGCTTCACCATTACATATTTAAATGAACTACGGTAAGCTATTTAGACTGTACACAATATTGTTAAAATGCTGGGTTTTACATGAATACTAAAAATAAAATCTATATAATAAATGGATTCCTCAACCACAATTTTCATCTTTTCTTGTTGACTATTGTTGTGTTGTTATGTGCTTAACTCTGTATTTTTTAAAGTTGGAGTGGAATGTTCCTTTAATAATATGAATTTTACATTAATTAAAACTATAAATATCTACTATATTTTTATATTAAATCTATTCTTAAGGCAAATTCACATATTCTGCTTTTACCTGTTTTGCATGCAAAATCACTGCACACATCCAGTTAGGATGCAATAGCATATGATTATTGAGTTCTTGATCATTTCCAGAACCACCGGTGATGTAGTCACCATGGAGTGTGTGGAGAAAATCATAAAGAAGGACTGGGTCCACCCCCTGACTGGAGACAAGTTGAAGGAGAAAGATATCATCCCGTTACAAAGAGGAGGCACCGGTTACGCTCTGACCAATCAGAACTTAGAAGGGAAGAATGAGAGACCTGTATTACAGGCTTGAAACAGTTAACATTATGTTTGCTGGTGAATTCGGATTCAGGATGTGTGATAACTTAAGCTTCTATGAATTTCTTACATGTTTGAGTGTATGTGACAATGCAAGATTTATTAGGGATTGCTATCGGATTAGAAATGTTTATGACTGTTGAAAATATATCCAATTATTGGTGAACACAATAGATGAATTAATAATTGAATATATCTGTATTTAGCTTACAGTAAATTCATAATTTTAATAAGTTGACCAGACAGTTGGACATCATTTTTAAAACACTTTCTTCCCTGTTGTGTTATAAAGATAAATTAAAGCTCTCTTTTTGGTTTTCCAAATGTACTTGCCACTAAACTTACAAACTTATCTGTGAAATGAATGGCATGTAAATGGTATCAGGACTTCTTTTGAGTCTACAAAATTGTGTCTTCATAGTAAAAACTGGACAAGAGCCTGTCCGACCCTCTGCTATGAATGGTTTCAGCACTATTACTACAAAAACAAAGAGTCATTAGCAGTGATGGAATAGGTAGAGCTAATTTGCCTAAACTTGATGCATATTCATTCAATAATGTATTCCCATCTCACTCGCGTATGAATGAATATGCGTCAAGTTTAGGCAAATAAGCTCTGCCTATTCCGATCTCTGGTCATCAGTCATTTCCTATGGAACTTTTACGACATTTTCACCTATCCAAAATACATTTTTTAAGTTGTCCATTGAATTGTATTTTTTTATATATCATACATCAATGGTTTAGCCTGTGGAGGGACACACTTCACTCTAACAAAAATGATCACTTTAGAGCATAATTTGGGATATGTGTAGAATATTTTTCTGCACATTCCCCAAATATTTTTGATAAACCCATCCACCACCCCACATAATGGAAAACCCACACAATGTTGTGCCCGGATTGAGCAATGATGTTAATTAAAATTTTATGGATAGGTTAGTTTGGTTGGTGTTCAATCAGTCAGTAAAGGGGAGTTGTTTGATCAGAAGTTAACTGAACTAATGGTTAAAATTCAAAAATTGAATGTGAATGCGACACATTTGGTTCCGATTTAACAAATAGTTACGATTTTTAACTAAGTATGTTTAACTACTGATCAAACAATGGGCCATTAGGGCCTGTTGTTTGATCACTAGTTAAACTAACTAATTGTTAAAATTCGAAAAAGGAATCCATAAGCATAAGTGTCAGTCAAAGGGAATATTCAGTCTTGCCATGCCTTATCTGTGTAGCCAACAGGAAAAACTTGATGAAAAAAGAAACAAATAAATTGTATTAAATTCAGCTAAGATTATTTTATTGTAAATAAACATTACTTATTTATCAGTCAGTTCTTAATGTAAATAAACTTATAATTACTCCTATAGCTAAGTATTATTAAATGAAAATAAGTCTAACTGGAAATCTACTGAAGAAGTATTCCTAATCTCGGGTTCTTCTGGGTAAGTGAGACATTCATTGCCTAATGTTTCTAGGAAGTTCAATACTGATTGGTTCTGGGATAAACTTAACTTATCATGATTATCAGGGTTGTCATTACTGTCATCTAGGATACGCATATCCGTGTTCTGGGCCATGTCACTGTACGGTAAACCACTGTCCATCCCACCATCTATCGGTACATCTTTTACATGTATCAAAGATGGCTCGATCACTGCATTTGATTTCATATAATTCTCATGCGACTGACCATCATTAGAAGCTGAGGATATTGCCCAATTTTTACTACTATCAAAACTAAGTTCATTATTTATTACATCTTTACAAGTCATTTCGATTTCATCTCTAAATATACTGTCAAGTTTGGAACAATTCGAGGTTGTGGGATTGATTTCATGAGTTATTTCACTTATTTCATCAGGTTTTTGATCTAATGATAACGGTCGTATTATCTGCACATTCAATTTTTCGATTCTCTCTGGATTTATCTGGAACTTTCTGAACACAGTTGAAGAAGGTTTGATAGGTGATGAACGAATGTCAAAGTGAGCACTGTGGAACTGTATATGTGAGTTTTTAGATTTCATGAGCGCATCTTCAAAACTGAGTGAATCTTGAGTATCATTAATATCATCTTGCATTACCGGTTCGTTTTCACTTTGAAGCAGAGACACCATTTTCTGTTGTGGCATACTCATCGGACATTCATCAGCAGTCAGTGTGGTGAACGCAGTCAAGTCTTCTTGTCCCAGGTCTATTAACGTTTCATTATTCTCAGATGCAAGTCTCATTTTCTTAACATAATTCTTTTGCGTTTTCTGCTTTATGTTCCATAGTTTATTACCGACTGTTGGCCACTTATGTGCTGTGTTTATTCTGGCGCAGTCATCACTTTCCTCTATGTTGGCTATTTCTTCGTTGTGCTTTGACAGCCAGAATTGTGAGGGTTTATTGACGTCTGTGCTGAACTGGTTCACGACGGGGATAGGCTTGGGGGGAGGCGGGTTGTGCTTGCAATGTCCTTCCTTGTCCTTGACGCAGTTCAATGCGTCTATGTTAATGTTGTACTTGCCTGGGTTGACGCCAAATAAACTGCAAATAAAATATAATTGGTTAGTCGGCGGGGATTTAGTTAAGTGGTAGGCTCGGGTAAAATTGGTCAAGAGAGATTTTTCTGCGATGGTGTTCAAAATGATAAAAACTTGGCTGAGAATGATTTCGCCTGGCTACTGATGTGCCAAAGGAAACTTTCCAAAATTGCGGAACATTTCATGTAGGAAAATTTCTGAAACTTCTCACAAATTTGTATGGAATTGAAACTTTCCGTTTCTTAAATTTAAATTTCCTCTATTTCCAGTGAAAGTTTCCGGTAATTTCTTAGATCTTTTCCAACTTTTTGGAAACTTTCCGCAATTTGGACATCAGTACGCCTGGCTGAAATATAACAAGTATCCTACTAAGGTCTATTTTGTGAACAACTTTGAAGTGAAATCATGATAATTAAATTTTTTCTAACCTTCCAACGTCCTCCCCGATGCTGCACTTGTCCTTTCCCGCCTGCAACAGGCACGGCAGCAGCGCCCTGAGCTTGTGCACGAGCTGTTCCAACTGCTGCAGGAACAGCTTGGCGCGCGCCTCGGCCGGGCTGCTGGTCACGATGGCGAGGAGACAGTGGAACAGCGTCGAGTGGACCTTGGCTGGTGCGTGGGTTGGGTTACTCTCGTAGTGCTTCTGTAGTTGGTACAAGCTGCCAAAGTCCTGGAATGTAAGAATATAACTTGCATAAGTAGGTTTCATGACGACTGAATTTCATAATGCTTTATTTAATTGACTTGAATGTCAGATTGACTTAGTTCCATAATGCCTAAAATTTCAAATTGCCTCATTATTTAAATACCCGAAACTTCATAATAACTTTGATCACAAAACGTTTGATTTCCAAAATTAGTAATTAGTAGTTAAAATTTCAGATGTTCGGGATTAGACAAATTTGTATTTCAGGCATTTTGGGATAAAGGTGTTGTGTTACGAATTCCAGTCACATTAGGGATCCGGTATTTTGAGGAAAAACAGGTGTTTCGGTGTTTACACATTATGATACAAAGTCGGAGATCTAGACGTATTGGTAACAGGGTATTATTTAAAATTAAGTTGTAATGAAACACGCTCATTTTATAGTAGGGGAGCCGACTGCAAAATTTCTTACCTACGATATCACGATGATAGTGTACATAAAAGTTCTGCCAAGTGAGATTGTTAACCTTTTCAACGCCAAAGTCGTCTCTGGCCGTCAACTAAAAGTCGTGCTACAGCCGACAAGAGTTCAAGATTAAAAGAGACTTTGTTTTGTAGCAATAAGATGTAATTTGCATAGCATAGCAAACATATTTGGCGTGTGGGTGGCACATTTTGTATTCGACGTATGGCGTTCAAAAGGTTAAAGTATGCCAATCCGGCACTTGCGGAAATTGGTAAAAAACCATCTGATACCGAAATAACTTTGATTCCATCAGTTGGGAACCTATTGTCAGATACAGGAAAGTGAAATCTGTCGGTTATTTATTTGCCGGATTTGTTGGCAGACGCTCGAAGGTGATCATCGGGACTAGAGGACCAACTGAGGACTAGTAAAATCCACATCATCAATACATAGTATAAAATGAAGTCGCCCTCCGCGACTGTCTGTCTGTATTTCCGCTAACTCCTTCTAAACCACGAATCGGATTTTGATACGGTTTTCACTGTCATTTAGAGAATTGCGGATATATGTACATTTCATTCTAATTAAGTTTTAATAAAGTTGAGAAAACTCAATGTTTTGTTACAAAACCGTCAAAAAATCGATTTTCGGGCGCTTACATAGCTTACGCTGGCTAAACCTTAAGAGATATATCAAAATAATGTACTGAAGAATTATAGATCTTTAAAAAACCTAGAGAAAAGTCTGCGATGGCATATGACTATCTCCTAAGGTTGACTCACAGTAACCATTTTTATCTTTAAAAATTTATTAAAAAATATCAGGTTATTTGCGAAGCTATTTTCTCCAATTCAGTATTTATCCTTATCCAGATAAATACGTTAGTTACCTTGGGTATTTAATGTACATTAAAAATGTCCTTTACACTATATTATTTAAATAAATAAATACTTTATAAGATATGGCAGATTCAAAATTACGCGCAACCTAAATCTATTCTGTATTATCGAAACGGTTGGCCGGGCCGGGCCTATAGCCGCGCTTTGCCCTATAGTACAGTCAAGGACTTTATTGTTGAGCCACTATGGAACCCTGTCATAATGATGCCATTACCTTATTTCGTGAGTTTTTGTTTCCGCGTCGAAAATAAGAAATCCAAGAACTATTTAATATTAAAAAACAAAAAACCGCCTTCAAAAACGCAGAAAATAACTTCTTAAAATTGTAGGCACCTAATAGGTTAGTCCAACTGATGTCGGCTTTTGTTGAAAATGTTGTGGTCGCCGACTTTATTTTTACCGAAGTTATTTTTTGCGTTTTTGAAGGTGGTTTTTCGTTTTTTAAAACATTTATTTTATTTTATACTTTTTAGTGATCATAATACGCTGTTACGTAGTCCCACTTCTTAGTTGAAATGAAACTTTAAGTTATTTCAAGCGCGCCGCAAGCAACGCCGCGGGAAAGTCACAGTCATATTTCAATAACCTCCTTTTTTGAAGTCGGTTAACAAGTAAATATTCTTCGTTGTAGTCGCTCAACTATCTTAATCGAGATATCTTATCGCCACCCTTGAAATCGGTACCGTTAAGGAGTTCCGGTGGCCATCTGTGATCTTCATCATCAGTTCCACTTCACCAAATGATACTTTCTGAATGCAAATGCTGGACTTGTTACTAAAAATACTAAAATCGCTATATGTTTGCCTACAATATTTGAAGAGTTCCCTCAATTCCTCACGGATCCTCTCATGAGATTCAGATTTGGTGACAATGGGACCACATCGAAAGTATACTCTATCAAACAAAAAAAATAATTTTGAAATCGTTTGACAATTGACGGAGTAATCGGTGAACATACATAAAAAAAAAAACATACAGTGGAACGTATAATCTCCTCCTTTTTTGAAGTCGGTTAAAAAAATGTACATGCCTAAAGAAGAATTTTACTAGGGCATCTGTGTTGGACTATGAGCTAGAGATATGAACTCACGGTGGAGCACTGCGAGCAGGAGACGACGGTGCCGGGGCGCTTGCGGGGCTTCTGCGGCGCCTCCTCCTCCACCGTCTGTCGCGGGGTCTTCACTTTGCGCCCGCTGCGGGTTGTCACCGTCTGTGGAAATAAGTTAACACGAGGGATTTGTTTAAATTGTTTTTTATGGCATCGAGAAGGCATACAGGCCATCTGATGGTAAGTATATTTACATCAAAATAACGCTAATCGAGAATTTTGTTGATGGAGCTATTTTTATGTGAATATCAGTTAGTCTGAGACCCATACACATGTGCATTTTCCCGACAATCTTAAACTGCATCCTAAGAAGATTTTTATGAGTAATGCCCGCTGGGATAAGAAATTTAGGGACTATGCGAGTCCTTTTAAAAATATTTAAAATAAGAGCTCGATGCTACCAAAGCCATGGCGAGCCCTATTCTTTGGTATTTTGAAGGAGCCATTGTGTACAGGCGCGGATCCAGCTTTCAGATTAGGGGGTGGTCATTAACTGCTGAACGCAGAAGTTCGGTCAAGTGCGAGATAATGCCACACGACTATTTACTTGTTGACTCCTATCTACGAGTGCCGAAGGGGGTGGTCATGACGTACTTGACCACCCCCGTGGATCCGCCACTGATTGTGTACGTCGACTGCGCTCGAATTTTCGTTCGTAGTGAGTTAGCACGCTAACAAGATCAGAGGGCCCTGCCAAGATGCACTACGCTAACTAGCGTTTCTATTCGATTCGTTTTTAAACCAATCGACTGGTCGACCACGTGACTTTTCGTATCACGTCATCTACCAGTGACGCGATTGGTTTAAAAACGAATCGAATAGAAACGTTAGTAAGCGTAGTGCATCTTGGCAGGGCCCTCAGATGTAAAGAAGACGCTCTCATCCCCTCCACGCCGGCTGTCTAAATTTAACACGCTGAATTTAGGCAAGTGTAAAGCGGGCTTAAGTCAGTCAGTACCGTACTAAATACCGGGAAATTAATAACTGTTTTGGGTTAATTCTGCCCTACTAAGCATAATGGCGATATCTCAGACAAAACATCTGTAGAAATTACAACCTAGTTACAAACAGAAGAGAGTTGAATCTGCTTTGACTATTGAATTTAGTTATTGCATTTTTGCTTAGGAGGGCAGAATTATAGCACCCGAAACCGACGTGCATGAAGAGGTTGATGAATTTAGAGGAAACGGAAGTTGTATGTTTAGAGCGGTGCACCTGGCGTTCCAGTCTCCGCCTACCCCATTGGGAGACGGGCGTGAAGGTATGTATGTATGTAATACCTAGAAACTTGTTTTTTTACTGGACTTTAAAATCTTGTCGCAGTTATTAATATACTAAGTTCAAACCACTCTCATTTTAATACGTTACTAAAATGTGCATAAATGTGCAGCTACTTTAGAGTTTGACTGTACCTTCATTTTTAACCGACTTCAAAAAAAGGAGGAGGTTCTCAATTCGTCTGTATTTTTTTTTAAATGTTTGTTATCTCAGAACTTTCGGCTGGGTGAACCGATTTTGATGATTCTTTTTTTATTTGAAAACTGGTGCTTCCCGATTGGTCCCATTTTTATCAAAATGAAGATCTGATGGTGAAATCCATGAGGAATCGACGGAACTCTTGAAAATTTATAGGCACACTTATTGCGATTTTGGTATTTTTCATTGTAACTCGTGTATTTGGTCTTGGAAAGTACTATTTGGTGAAGTGGAACTGATGATGAAGACCACAGATGGCCACCGGAACTCCTAAACGGTATATATTTCGACGGTGGCGACAAGATATTTCGAATAAGATAGTTGAGCGACTATGACGAAGCATATTTAGGTTTAAATATATGACTATGACTTTCCCACGGCGTTGCTTGCGACGGGATTGAAATGTTCTATTTTTTCTTATTAATTGAAAAGTGGGAGAATAACAGCATAATTATGATCACTAAAAAGTATTAAATAAAATAAAGTCGGCGTCCAACAATATTTTAACCAAAAGCAGACTCCAGTTGGACTGACCTATTTACCTACCATTTTAAAGAAGTTATTTTTTGCTTTTTGAAGGCGGGTTTTTGTTTTTTTAAACTTTTATGAAATCATTTACTATTCCTTGTACTGGGAACGCGAAATTCGCATGCGCACTAAAAACTATGTCATTTATGAGGCTCAACTGCATCGCAGTTCGCTTCCACAGCATTCCGCGTCACGCTGACCCCGAACCCGCCACGGCCAATGACTCAGCTAGAAGCAAATTTTATCACGTAACTGGGAGTTTTCACTAAAACGTGTACCCCAATTAAGGAACTTTAACCCATTCATTGCCGACGCCTCATATTTTTACTCATCACGCAGTGCCGCCGCCTTCCACGCAACATAACATTTTGGTATCAGCATTTAAGTACAGTTGTTTTCTAGCAAAAAAAAACAAATAAATCGAGGACGCGAAATCGCGTCCTCGGCATTACGATTACGCATACATGGGACGCGAATTCGCGTCTTCGGCAATGAATGGGTTAACTTTGTCAGTTTTGTGACGAAAATTGGCGATAGCGACGGCCGTAATGTATGGCTAATTTTCGTCACAAAACTGACAACGTTAAAGTTCCTTAATTGGGGTACACGTTTAGTGAAAACACCCAACTAGCTTTTGCCCGCAGAAGTCGTTTATCGCTGCTCCCTCCTATGTCTCTATCCTATTCTATGTCTTATTCCAGGACCTAACCTATATGTGTGCCAAGTTTCATCCCGATCTGTTCAGTGGTTGAAGCGTGAATGAGTAACAAACATCCAAACTTTCTCATTTATAATATCAGTAAGATAAAATAAAATAAGATAAAATTACCACAGGCACGCGAGATTCGTCCTCAAAGTCCTCCACCACCCCTCCAAAGACCTCCAGCCCTTGGTTCGTTTCCTTCATCAATACTTTGTTCTTGCCGACCACCTTCAGATCTTTTGGGGAAACAATCCTGGTAAAAGGAAATACAACGTAATTATATTAAACAATAGGGAACACATTCTCTACAAAATATGAAAATACCGTAAAAGACATCACCAAAAGGAAATAAAAAATAAAATCGGGCAATAAATGATAAAAATGATACAATCATTTTAAACTGCTAATTAGACAAAGAGATCCGATACGCCGTGTGACGTCATGTAACAAGTCGGGCTTATAAACTCCATGTTAAATTCGGTTTTGCTAGAAAGAGATAGAAACAAAACTTTGTTGGCTTATATCTTGGTTGTTTTCAAAAAATATTTTTTCTCAACTGGTTTTTACGTGAATCAGCTTTTATTAAAGCTGTGTAAAAAGTCATGCATATTTCCTATTGCAGGGCTTGAATGTGTTTGGTGAACACATGGTCAAACTTTCCTTCCCAACTGTTTTATTTGTCTGATTTTTTTCTAGTTAGAAATACATTTCTAACAGAAACCGTTTAACTTTCCAGGATTGTTACAAATCAAACCTAACCTAACCTGTAGGTTCTATATGTATTGGTAAGTACAATTCTTGAAACTTAAAAAAAATATAAGTTGCGCCAAGCGTACAATCGCAATAGTGTATTCGTTTTGTACAGTCACCGTCAATAATATATTATCCAACACTGGGCCCAAATATATCTGACACATCTCTATTACTAGAGTTGTTGAATAATGTATTATTGCCGGTGAATGTACAACAAAAAAACATCCTTCGATTTCAAGACAGTACTTTAGTTTATTAGAAAACTATAGTAGCCACTGGACACTTGGCGCAGTCTTAATGAATTAAAAAAAAAACCACTTGTCTATTCAGATTAATGAAATGGTTGGGAAACAAAACTTCGGACTGTGATAGGTTACCGTTTAACCTTTTGATCACTTTACTTCAAATACAAAATGTGTCACTCACACGTCAAACATGTTTGCTATGCTATGGAAATTACAACTTAATTAATACGAAACAAAGTCTCTTTTTATCTAGAACTTATGACGGCTGTGGCTGACGATGGCGGCAGTGGAACGACTGTGGAGTTCAAAAAGTTAAATGTGTACAGAGCAGATTGTTCGGCTCTAAGTATATTATATTTTTGAAGAGATGTGCTGTTTCGGATACACTTTGACGTGATTATATTAATGTACAATTTGTACATGAAAATTCAATAACAATAATTGTGCGCTAATTTTGAGCCTACACGAGGCATCTCAGATGTTACACTCACTTTATTTATATTTTTGATAAATAAATAAATACTCGTGCTTAGCACACAAATATTTACCCATAACTGGAATCAAACCAGGGACTGCTAGCTTCGTCGGCAATGTCACTACCAACTAAAGTCAGTGATTGAATTCGAGATCAAAATCTGTCAGTTCCCATCCTGATTATTTAGTTATTTTAACATTATTTCATAAAAACATGAATGAGAATTCGTGTAACCAGTAATATTAGGGTAAGTTTTATTGTTAAAAATACCTACACTTAAACCAAAATGCATTAGGTAATCAAAGCTAATGTGCACCCGTTGAGGTCAGTATTTGGATCTCGAATTTGATCACCAACTGTAATCTAACCCCATCATCTATTTCTTATCTCGCTTATCCACTATATCCGCGTCTTCTATTATACCCTCCTAAGGCCCAAGGTCCTACCCATAGTACTTATTGATTGTCATTCAGACCCAGCTCCTTCGAGAGTTGTGTAGTGATAGTGTACCACGGTCCTACCAGTAGGACTTAATAGAAAGCCTGCCAATAGCGTACCACGGTCCTACCAGTTGGATTTAATAGAAAACCCGCCATTTTGTCTTCTAAGTACTTGGGTCTGAATGAGTATGAGTACTACTGGTAGGACTACGGGCGGTAGTGGCTACATGCCGAATTTTTCGCTTAGGAGGATATTACTAGATTCTAGTACACAAAATTAATCTAGTAACTATTTATAATTGCACTAACTTGTATATAAACCGTGTGTTGGTGACGGGGTCATAGGCTGGTTCCGTTGGTATCTTTTCCGGATCCTTGATGATATTGAGAGCTTGATTCACCATCTTGACCTGGTTATCGCTCAGCACATTGAGACTGAAAAATATAACAATGACTAAAGCTACCGTAAGTCTTGCAGTAAATTTTCTCAAAATATCTTGTAGTAAAAGGTAAATATAAGGAAAATAATACATGGACTGTTAACGCATTCACTGCCAGTACTGTTTTTTGAACTTTCGCCAGGTGCCACATCTTTTGTTTTATACGGAGCTTGCCTACTGTAAGAACGCACATATGCGTTGAGGGCACTGGGTGGAAGTCACGGTGACGCATATATGCGTCAGTGGCAGTGAATGCGTTAAAGTAACTCTTCTTTTGGCTTTACGGAGACATGTTATTACAGGGCTGTGCCTAGTTTGGGAACACCTGTTCAAGTCTGTACCTTTTCTTTTTTACAATTAATAGCATACAAAAGATTAAACCTTTTAAAGAGTTACACTCTCAAATTCATAGGCTTACAAAAGCAAGGAAAAAATCAGTACAAAACCAAAAGCCTTCTTCAGCTGGACTACTTTACAAGTAATAATGAAATATTATTTGGATTCTGAACTATCTCTTCACTTGTGTGATAGATAAGTACCAAACATGCAAACCTGTGGTATGTCTCTCCCAGTTTTAGGAGCTGAACTGATGTGTACTTAGGTAGTTCTGGTGGTGGTACCCTGAAAAAGGAAATGTCTTGATTTATATATGAAACTTTCAATTAACGATGGCACATCATCAACGTTTTACTACTAAACGCCACAATCAACTGCATTTACATGCACCAGTCACCATCATATTCTGTTATAAAATGAACAAAACACTTAACGGCAGTTTGGCTTCTACACCGAAACAAGTTGTCTAGTCCCGACTGGAGCATTTTATAGGTAAACATTAGAAATTCTTTTTATAATTCTATTGAAATAACAATTTACCAACAACATAAATCATATTTAAATTTGGTTTTAAAAATTGTCAAACCAACTCCAATCAAAAATCAACACATTAATCTTGCATAACCATTTGAATTACTTAAAATGAAACAAAATGTTGAATTCTTAAAAAAAAAACTATCAATAACAATACAATGAACTGAAAGACAGAGGCTACAGACTGAAAGTTTGTGCTTTAATTATGTTTACTTTATGCAAGGCTACTACTACTACTGCATGCATAAAAATTATGTTTAAGGTATGTTCGGACTAGAGGGAGCCTTGGACCAGGCAGACATTTGAGGAATCGGGGTGAGCCGTGTATGTCTCACCCGAGGGTGCCTCTAGTCTGTACATACCTTTAAGCAAGGCTGCTGTGAATGAATACATAAAATACATAAATAGATAGTTCATGTCCGTGCAAAGAACATATGGGTGATTCCACAGGCGTTTCAACCATCATCAGTCCGCTGTCGTAAATATTTAAGAAATAGGCGATAATATACATAAAATTCGATCAATTGTGGCAAGAAGTATGATAACAGTATAGCCCTGTGTGAATGTTAGCTGCTTGGTATAGCTCATTCTTTGAATATTTATGACAGCAGACTGACGACGGTTGAAACGCCCGTGGAATCACCCATATGATGTTTTTTGCCACCTGATTATTTTGGCAGTTCCCTAAAATAAACAATTTCTTTCAAGTTGACTCAAATAATTTAAAATACAAAATAAAGAAGCTGGTATTCTACTAGTCCAAACCCAACTTACACTTCTTTTGGCTTATTCTTTGGTCTAGGTTGGAAATGCCGAGACCTTGTGTCAGAAGGTTTCAGCTTCACAATCTTCCGGTCCATATCTATCTTGGGAAGGGTGCCCCTAATACGTCCTACTTTAGTAGTAGTTGCGGGCACAGTAGCAGTCGATGTCGCTGGCTTGAACACAACTGGCTGCACAGGCTTGTTCTGAACTATCAATGCGCTATTTTGCACTATCGATGGACTGTTCTGTACTATAGTTGCACTGTTCTGTACTAGTGAGACATTGTTCTGTACAATAGTTGCACTGTTCTGTACTAGTGTGGCATTGTTCTGTACAATAGTTGCACTGTTCTGTACTAGTGAGGCATTGTTCTGTACAATCGGGAGACTGTTTTGCACTATTGATGCACTGCTTTGACCTAATGTACCATTGTTCTGCATTATCGTAGCACCATTTTGCACTAATGATGCCGTGTTCTGCACTAGCGAAGTACTGTTCTGCACTATTGAAGCACTTGTCTTTGGCACTAAAAAACTAGCCAACTTCAAATTGTTTCCCTTTTGTATGACTTCGGGCTTCTTCAATATCCTAGGCTTCGAAATTTCAGAATTGTTCAGAAGTATACTTTGCTCCAAATCCAAATTACCGCTACTTTCATAAAATCTTTTAAGGTTACTCACAGGTTTTTGTTCAACTTGGCTCGCCGGCGTCAAAACATAAGATTTCGTCTGCAAAAAAATAATTTACTTCATTACGAATTCTAACAAAAAAATATGCAACACAATAGAGATAACAAATACCTGGGCGACGCCTGATTCTTGAATCAAATATACTGGTGTAAGTTCACAGGAATTGACGATTATGTTGTCGGGTGTTCCGTTCATCTTTCCTTAATACTAAATTGTGCTACTCTAATCATAAATTTAATACGTAAAATTAGCTTATCGTAAATAATGCTCTCAACCCGCAACCTTATAATCTGTGCCCGCAACCCGCCTCCCTTGCGCGTAAAGTGACACATATATACATTGACAATGGTTTGACACAACGTTTTCGTTTATTAATATTTACAAGGGTATTCGTTTCTGAACCGAAAATTGTCCATGGTTTGCTAAAGCTTTGTATAAATTATCAGGCACACAAAAATAAAAGTTATTCAATTATTATTCGTTTATATTTAACCCATGTTTAACCACAGTTTAACAGAGTTTTATGCATAATTTTCTGTCGTATGAAAACGAACTGAATTGAAAAACACATTTTATGTTACTAAAATCTGTACACAAACTAACTTGAATACATGCAAATACAGCTTTTATTAGTATGTACAAACTTCAAACAAAAATACTGTAAAAAAAATTGACGACCATCAGCGAGTGCTTGCTCATGAATGGTCAGCTGTAGACAACAAAAACCGATTTCCTTTTCCTTTCTACTCTACATCATAGACTAATCAAAACTAACCTCTTTCTTTATCCGTCAAGCTTTATAAGCAAAGGTGATTACCGTATTTTTCTTGAAAAAATGTAGATATCATTTCTTAAATGTACAAAAACACTAATTAAAATGTAGATTGGAGCATTATATATCTAATCTAATAATATTTTCTTTGAATTTACCGTTGCGCTAAGTGATTAGTGAAGTTGTTGTCTCCACGTGCATTTGTCGGTACAACGTTGCTTTGGTTTCAGGCGACAAGATGACGAACTCGAAGGGTTATCGCCGCGGTACGAGGGATCTGTTCGCCCGCAGGTTCCGCACACATGGCACCATCCCGCTATCCACGTACATGAAAGTGTACAAAGTGGGAGACATCGTTGATATTAGGGTTAGTTAATACATCATACTATTTCTTCACTGGAACTCATTTTTGGACAAAACCATTTTGACATAACATAGTAATAATAAAGGCACATGAGGAGTATATTGATTGAATTTGGCTCTTGGATATCATACTTGATGTCAATTGAAATGTTACTATGATGGCCTTGAGGCATCTTTATTTTGTTCATTTTCTTGAAATATTCTAAACCTGTGTGATTTTTATAAGGAATTAAGTTAAATTGATCCATGCTACTGTGTTATGTTAACTATTGAACAGGGCCGGATTATCCATCAGGCAGTGTAGGAAATTGTCTAGGTGTCCAATTTTATTTTGTTGTTCATAGTTTTACAAAATGGTTAAGTTAAGAGGCCCGCCCGGCGATATTTGGTTAAATCCGGCTCTGGTAATGGATGTGTTTTATCTGACTGATGATGATAACTGTATGGTGCTGCAATAAGATTAAGGCCTAAATGATTACATATTCATCACCACAATATTTTTTCAGGGTAATGGTGCTGTCCAGAAGGGTATGCCACACAAAGTATACCACGGAAAGACTGGTCGCGTATACAACGTCACTGCCCACGCCTTAGGAGTAATTGTGAACAAACGAGTTGGTGGCCGCATCATCCCCAAGCGTATCAACATCCGTATTGAGCACGTAAAGCACTCCAAGTGCAGGGAGGATTTCCTTCGTCGTGTCAAGGAGAACGAGAGGCTGCTCAAGGAAGCTAAAGCTGCCAACAAGGTCTGCAAGCTCAAGAGACAGCCTGCCGCACCTAAACCAGCACACATTGTCAGCGGTTTCACAAAACCAGTGCTGTTGGCCCCGATTCCATATGAATTCATAGCCTAAGAAGGGAATAAAGTAATTTAAGAAATGTTTTCTTTTCTTTTTATTGTATATCACACATTCATTGCCAGCAAGGTTATCAGTGCCTGTCTGTAGCAGCATTTTGCCACTTTGTAGTGAAATTCTGCTATGAACAATGACTATCAACTGATTATCAAGTTGTTGGCACTGAATGTGTCAACTGCCCTCATTATGATCAGGCATTTGTGCCACTGCTGACGTTGAGTGAGAAGACAGTAGAGTCATCAATCAACTATTAATATTATGAAACTGAGATTATTGGGATTGGATGTCAATTCATATGCACTTTGATGTAAGTATATGGTACAACTGTCACCTCTAATCCCTTTCTAATCACGGCCAGATAATTACACATCTCGTTTATTGACCTGGGATAAATACCTGTTGTTAGAGGGAGAGTTCTCACCGGCAGTGTAAACAGCCAGTGATCAACTGTTAATATTTTGTGTCTGTTATTGACACGCGATCTAAATCTTTTGTTAGTTTCTTGTGGAGAAAATAGCCATGGTGGGACAAGTGACTCAATCCCAGACCCTAGGGCCCTGCCAAGATGCATTGCACTAACTAACGTTAATGACGTGATACGAAAATTCACGTGATCTACCAGTCACGCGATTGGTTTAAAACAAAATGAATAGAAACGCTAGTTAGCGCAATGCATCTTGGCAGGGCCCTCAGATACTGTTACTATGTATATTTATCTAGTGCCCTCTGTCTGTGAGTTGTCAGTATGCCCAGACTTCTAGTACTATCTGGTTTTCAGACAACTGAGTATTTGCATTATTAAATATAATTGAATAAATGAAAGGAGACCGCAGACCGCGGGCAACACAAAAGCATTTTTATACAATGAGGAAATGCTGCTATTTGTGGTACAGTCAACAGCATAAATAAGTGATCATTTATGTACCTTGTCGCTTTCAATCGTTTCACAATTTTGTATGACATTTCAAACATGACGTTAAATAAATGATCACTTATTTATGCTGTTGACTGTACTTTGCCTTGGGGGCCCTCTGCTCTTTTTTAGTTTTTATTAAATCGTATTTAGTTTAGTTAGGATTTGGTTGCCGTTTGCCTTATCCACGGTATAATATCCATTCCAAATAACATACCTACCTACAAATCCGTCCAGTCGTCGCAGCGTGAAGGAGTAACAAAACTAACACACACACACATACAAACTTCCGTATTTATAATGTTAGTGAGACATTGTTAATCCGCCGTAATAACAGTTAAGGTCTGTACCTACTTCACCGTATCATACCATGACCGTAATAGGAAAGTGTCAGACAAAAAAATATTCTTTGTATTGAAAAGTAGACTATGCCTACTAGACCGTTCCGTCACCGACCAACATTTTAATACTAATTACCTTCCGGGCCTGATACGTTCATAGTACGGTCATGGTATGGTTCGGTGCAGTGGACAGAAACTTTTATTCTAAAAAAAATATCACCATCTATACAGATACTATAAGATATACAGAGTAATTTTTAATAGATGCACAAATTTTAATATTATCTTCGCGATTGTTAATCAATAATAATAATAATCAATAACACATGTTGTCTTATTTTTACTCTCGCTTAAAAAACATTAGATACCTATCGTAGATTCAATGATTCCACTAGGCACTAGGGTGATGGAACCAGTAATGGACGAGGCGCCAATAATGGACACTGATTCTTATTTTACGGAAGATAAGGGTTATTCATTTTGTTTTGAAACAATAAATTTAGGACCGTATGAAAGGGGTTTGGGTAAAAGTGTTGTCATTTGTAAAATTCATACATTTTCAAGGCAAGCGGCCATTCGTAAAAGTGGTAAATTATGATAGAATTATTAAAAATGAACATATTTTGTTATGTAATGTAATACTCTTAAGTGCATCGGAGCCGAGATATTTAAATATTCATACTCGGGCGTACTTTTATATTAAAAACTGAATACTTAAATCTTTAAATTCTCCGCTCCGATATTATTTAACGCCATAAATTATATATATCTACGTGTATTTAGAAGTCCTCTAAATAACTATGTAAAAATCATCCGTGGCCGCTGAAAAAAAAAGACAATATTCTTCAAACAAAATTACCCAATGCCCTTTGAAATAAGAGTGAAGTATCCATTACTGGTGCCTGTCAGCTAAGTGTCCATCATTGGTGCCGTCACCCTAAATTAACGATATTCATAGAACCTCTAATATAGGGGTGCGAGGAGAGGGGCGTGTAGCAAAAAGGTTTTTACTGTTGAGGTTTTTAAAGTGATTTTCTAGTATGACTTGGGGCCCACACGAGAACGTAAAAATTAAATAGTTTGCAAAAAAAAGCTGATTTTATTGTTGTAATACCTTATATTAACGATACAAAATCACATGTTAAAATTTGTGCACTGATAAAAAAAAATACCCTGTAGATACAGCTCTTTAAAGTTAGCACGGACGGACGGACGGACAGCGCAGTCATATTAATAGGGTCCCGTTGGGCTACCTTAGGGCACGGAACTAACATAGTTAGATACGAGTAGGTACAGGTCGACACGTAAAAAGAGCTCCGAGCGGCTAATAGAGGGGATATGTTTGCGCATGGTGTCTACTAACAAACCAATCATAGATAAGAGTGTATTACTGGGAACCAATAGCGTGGCAGCAAGCGAAGCGGTTTACGCTCCACCCGCCGCGCCCACCAATTTCGTCCGTAATTTGCTCACTGCGCAGGTAGGTCGCTCAGGGGTCTTTTTACGTGTGTCGAACTATAATAACCGGATACTATTTCGTCCCGAAAATACATCGTTTTATTGCCGTTTATAGTGTAAGTGGTAAGGAACGATTTGCACTGCAGCTCTGTGCCCGATCCAAACAGACCAGAGAATTTGCAACAATAAGGGTAAATAAACTGTTGCTACGTTAGATTCCCGGTTGGTATAAATGTTTTTTTTTTTCACCGAAATCTAAGCCTTGACTCGTAAAATCAGAATAACGCCATCTCTTATAAACTCGTAAGGCCCACCGTACTACATACACCCAGTTTTTTGTCAGTGGGACTTTGAGTCTACCATCAAGGCAATAAAGTTCAATTATGTTTGTTCAAAAATGCCATTTTGAATTTATGAAGAAAGGAAAATGAACTTTATTTCGATTGCAATACAGTTTAAATTAAATTGCCTTGATAATGTATATTCTATTGCACTCCGGGCCTGACGAGGATAATTTCCGAATGCTCCATACTGACCTATTTGGAGTGCTCACCTTATGAACATCAGCATTTCTTGTTGTCAAATAAAATACAGCATTCTGATAATATTTTGAAATGAAATATATTTATTTACAAATGAAATCTAAAAGACGAATCTCAATGATTGGAATTGAACAATGTTTCAATAATTCAATAATTATTTTAACTATGCCCTTTCAACTTTAACAAACGAGGCATATTCAAAGAACTTTACGCACTAACCTATTTATATAAATAAATTAAATTGGATAAACTTAACAACTAGCATCCCTAGATTGATAAAATAGTATATATCCCGTTTCTGACGATTTCTGTATATCTGAAGTTAGGCCGTAGAAATCTTCTATAGCGGAGGCGTCTATTTTCTGGAAAAAAAAGAAAATTATATTTAAATAAGAAAAAAGTGCGAACACGACGGTTGCCGTACAAAGCTTGTATGGTGGGGCCTGATTTAATTTAGAGAAAAAACCATAAAGGTCATAAATAAGGTTATTAGGGTAATAAGGTAATTAGGCACGCAAATCATGGCACAAAATTTCAGTTACGAACTGTTTCGTTTGTCCGAATTATCATGCGTTAAAAAATCATAGTTCTCAAACCGTTACTCTCCTGGATTTTTAAAAAACAAACCTAACCTAACCTACAGGTCCTGTATATACCTTTAAACATTTTGAAAACTTAATAGGAGAGTATGAGAGCAAGTGAGAGACAAGTACAAACCCGAAGCACATTCTAAAGGCCCTGCCTGACGACGTTGCGACCTAGGCCGGGGGCTTGTCGCCCTGAGGGCCCTGCCAAGATGCATTGCGCTAACTAACGTTTCTATTCGTTTCGTTTTTAAACCAATCGCGTCACTGGTAGATCACGTGACTTTTCGTATCACGTCATCTACCAGTGATGCGATTGGTTTAAAAACTAAACGAATAGAAACGCTAGTTAGCGCAATGCATCTTGGCAGGGCCCTCAGGCCATCGGCAAATTCGTTGTTTTGCTGGAAACAACTGTCTACACGGTCGGTCTCGCCCAAGGTCGCGCTGTCAGAAGGGCCCTTATGCGCTATCGCTGTACGGGGTTTGGACAGGATACCGCACAAAAGGCAACTCACATCGACCATGTCGTCATCAAAGAGCAGCCAGAAGCCGTGGCTCTTGACGATGCTGATGTAGTGGCCGCGGTTGGGGCCGGAGCCGCAGTGCACCACCACGGCCACCAGGTCGTACAGCCGGTCGGGGTTCACGGCGTCGTCCGACTGAAATTTATTCTACATTAAGGATGGAAGGAAGTCGAATCCGCCGGATTGGCTCTTTGGTAAAAAAAGAGTAGACTGAGCGAAATTGGCAACATGATTCAATTTTTACAAAAAGTTACTACCTACTACACTTGGGTGATTATGATTATTCGGCGATTTAACCACCGTCATTATTGTCTTCTTATTAAGATAAACTTTATAAATTTCTTGTTTTTTTAAATGGAATGGATACTACCCCCGGGTCCGTTGATTTTGATATCAAAAGTTGCTGGTAGTTATCATTATTTTCGTCAATATATTAAAGAGAACAATGACGGCAATTGAAACGCCCGAATATTCACTTGGTTGCCACTTGAGAATATTATAATTCCACATGTTTAGTCAGCATTTCAAATTCTTTTTGACATGTTATATTTGGTAACCCATCATTTTATCGAGTTTCACTTCACCGATTGTATCATTCTTCGAATTCCAATTCATCATACGCTATTTTCTGCTGGAACCATGATTTTCAGAATATTTTAAGCATTAATTACGTAGGTTAGGTTAGGTTGGAATTGTGACTACCAAAAAAAATACTCATATGGCGATGTTATGACAATTCTGCGTAATGAAACGTTCGTTGAAAGTTGTTTCGACAAAATAATAGGTACCCGTTATACATAATACTTGGTAATAAAAGTGGACATAATAGGGGTGTGTCCTGGGTAAAAAAGTAATAATTCTAATTAGTCCGTCGGTAAGATTATCAAAAAATATTGAATATTTTTTGCTTTTTTAAATCAATCAAAGTTGACAATTATAACGCGCATCAAAGTTTGGGAGTGGGGGCTCGTGACGTAACAACGTGGTATAAAGTGTGCCACGGCGTGACGTCACGCGAAACTTCAACGCACTTTATCTTCGTCATTTTTTGTTTAGTTGACATAAGAAAAAATACGTGTTCAATATTTTTTGATAATGTAAAAGACGGACTAATTACATTTTCTTAGGACACTAGCCTATTAGACCACTGTCCAAATTGGCAACATTATTCAATGTTTACCTACTCACTGATGCTTGAGGTGTTGCCACTTAATAATACTTAAGTTCCACTGCGTAAAAGTCGTTCTTACACAAATTTTAATTCTATAAATAGTTGTATTAATAAAGGACTTTAAACAACACTTTTTAAAGGCATTCAGGCATTAAAATATTAGATTGAAATATAACAAAAAAAATTAAACATCTCACCGTATTAAATAACCTTAGCTCCAAAGGAAACACGACTCTATGCGACACCTTTATATGCCTATTATACTGCTCCATATACTTGAACCTCTTGAGATGCAGCGCTAGTATCAGGGGCAGTTTCTTGACTCGCATCCTCTTCTGTGCCTCTTGGTAACTACTGCAGTTGTCACACTTGAATTTGTTGTCGTTGCATAACGTTTCTGTGTCGCTGAAGCATTTTAGGCAGTGAGTTATGCTGGTGTTCTGACCGACGTCAACCTGGAAGGATAGTGCACAATTTTCAAGTTTTTATTAACCTTTCCTTGTTCGCTTTTGTTAGGGTTCCTAAGCAAACTAGGAACCCTTCACTATGTCCATCTGTCTGTTCGTCTGTCTGCGGCTTAACTCAGAGACTTAGTAATATGTAGTGTAGTTTGGCATAATTATAAATTTAAATTACGCCGATAAAGTTGTAAAATAATCTCTTGCAAAAAAAAACCACTTGATTGTGATTACTGATGTGCAAGTTGCGGAAAGTTTCCAAAATGTTGGAAAAATTCTAAGAAATTTCCGGAAACTTTCACTATGAATATGGGAAATTTAAATTTAAGAAACGGAAAGTTTCAATCCCCATGCAGAATTGTGAGAAGTTTCCGAAATTTTCCTACATGAAATGTTCCGCAATTTTGGAAAGTTTCCTTTGGCAAATCAGTAATTGTGATGAAGATAGGTGGCAACAGGATTTCCGCTGTACACCCTTTGTCTATCTATAGGACAACCACGTTTGGATTCGTTAATTTGATCTGATAATCAGCTAATTGTGCAAATAAAGTACAGTTTGCAACAAAAGCTCGTCTTAACCATTTTTTTGTGTCTCGTGCACCAGGCGGGCTCCACTCTGCATGCAGTATACCACTCACCTGCAAGTCGAAGAAGTGTTCGTCCTTGCTGCTGACAGTCTCGCAGTTGAGGCAGCGCGTCTCGCTGGTGAGGGTGCCCTGGAATATCTCGTGGACCCAGGTGGGCTCCGCGCTCGGAGCCGCGGTTCCGTTGCAGGTCACGCTCTCCCCTGATGAGTTCTTCTGGACCTTCAGCGTGCTCTGATTGCGTTCCGCTGGGGAATTAGTTTTAGTTGGGTTATGTATTTGCTTTTCTGATGGTTGAAGGTTATTAACTGCGTGGCTATATGGCTCAGGGCGACTTTGTCCACAGTCCTATTTCGTCACCTTCTTACCTCGTCCACAATGCCATGTCGTCAGCATGTAATTCCTAAATCGTCACCTTCCTAACTCGTCCACTTTCTGATATCGTCAATACCCCATTTTGTCTACATTCCTATTTTGACCACAGTGCCAACTCGTCCACTTTCTTTTATCGACCTCAGTACTCCTTGGTCAGCAGTGCTAACTCGTCCGCATTCCTGTATCGACCTCAGTGTCAACTCGTCCGCATATTTGTACTCGAGTCTGGGTGTTCAATATTTTTACTATATAGTTGACGAGTTGGCACTGTGGTCTAAATAAGAATGTTGACGAGTTGACATTGTAGACTAATAAGGGATGTTGACGAATTGGCAATGTAGTCTAATTACGAATGTAAACGAGTTGGTACTGTGGCCCACGTAAGAAAGCGGACGAGATAGGGAAGTGACGATATAGGAATGCTGGCGAATCGAAACAGTAGACCATATGCGAATGAGAACGACTTAAGAAGGTGACGAAATGGAACTATGGCCGAAGTCATCCTGAGCCGGCTATATTAGGTATGATATAAATTACTGGTCCCCTACCTTATTAAAAAGGGACAAAGTTCAAAATAATAATATGAGATCCACTAGAATTAATTACTATTCATTGGTTCTTGAGTTACTGGCGACTAAAGTGTAATCCCTACTGAAGAACGTAAGAGAAGCATAAAGGACCATGGGAATTTATATGGAAGGTGGACCAAAAACCAACAGAGCTAAGAGTTATGTCATTAAATAGGTATTTACGTATAATTCATTTCATTCTATGGGCACCAAGTTCAGTTCCATTGCAGAACTGAGATATTCATATTTTAGTCAGAGTAAATGCGATGTATGGGAAACACACTAATAGTTTTGACTTGGGCTTGTAGATTTTAAGTTTTATTTTTAATACAGGTTGTTTGGTAAATAGTGGATTACCCGAATAGGGCTGATAGAGCAGCTCATAAGCTATCGATTTAACCCCCATGTATGTTCAGCAATTGTTAATAGTTTCCGAGATATTGGTCATTTTAATCGGATTTTTTGTCATTTTTCCTTATGTCCGTGTCACGAAAAACCCCTAAGTTCATGTATTATTTCAATTTTTTTTTCGTTGTTTCTTGCATGGTTAGAATCACTATGAACTAAGAAAGTTTTTAAAGCTACATGCCCAGTTTTTTTTCATGACAACTTTTTGAGTAAACGCACAAAGTTTGTTTTTCCATACTACGTGAAAAACAAACGTGGGGATTTCTTAGTTTGGAAAAAGTAACTTAGTGAGTTTACTCAAAAAGTTGTCATGAAAAAAACTTGGCATGTAGCTTTAAAAACTTTCTTAGTTCATAGTGATTCTAACCATGCAAGAAAAAAGTGAAAAAAATATGAATTAATACATGAAATTAAGGGTTTTTCGTAACATGGACATAAGGAAAAATGACAAAAAATCCGATTAAAAGTCCAAATATCTCGAAAACCGTGCGACTTTTACTAGACCTATTTTAGCTTTTTCATAACGTCCTAAGTGCCCTCTATCCGTAGTTCAAGGATTATCCATTCATTACCTAACACCCTGTATAAAGGCAGATATTCACTCAACAAAACTCACCTAAAATAATTTCATTTATGTGATTAATAAGGAAATTCAAAAACTCGTGTGCATCTTGTTGCATATAATTGTCAAATTCCTCTGAAAAGGGGAAAACATTTTTTATTAAATTACAAAACTACATTATTTTACCATTACAGATTTTGAAACTATGCAGTAACATAAACACTTACCCTTCTCTTTTCTTAACCTAGCAATAAATTTCTTAGGAGCTATAGAACCGACTTTCTTCTTCTGTGTGGCAATACTATAAAAAAGGTCTGCGAGGCATGTTAGCAGGGTCTCCTTAGTCCTCTTGTTCTTAGCCTTATACTCTAGGACCTTCTCTCTAAACGGCCTGCAGAAGTATAGAGCTTGCAACACTGAGTTGCTATAACATGTGTTGCCAAACTGAAAAAAAAAAAACTAGCTAAATACGGGCAAGAAAGAAAATAATTTAAATTAAGAGCCGGCTGTGTACATACAGCGAAACGCAGCGCAGAGACTTTTTCACTGGCAGAACATTATTGTCTTTGGACATGTTGAAATAAGATAAAAATTTATTGTCGTAAAGCGTCTTTAGGCCTACACAATCGATATCTAAATAGAAATAGTTATACAGTTTTATTTTTAAGAACGTCCAGGTTCGATTCCCGAGCTGAGACAAGTTTTTTTTTAAATGTATGGATGCAGTTTTCCTTGTTACTTAAATCAATGACATGGTTCCTAAGAACAGATCTTCGTATGTCTTATTGTTTCAGACTTTCCCATACTGACTGATATAACCCTTAAACGGATTTTGTCTGTTTTAAAGGACACATCAATTAAATGCTCACCCTTCTAATTTCAACTAACTGTCGCATAGATTCAGTACCAAGTGACATTAATTAGTTTATCTCTTTCCCACTTATGCATTAAGAACGACTATGCACGAGACGAGAACAAGACGCGAGCAAATTAAAAAAAAACAATTTAATCACTTGAAAATTTACATGATATTTTTATTTTCTAAGTATGATGAAGATAAGGAAAATACATAAGATAAACCATTCCCTAATTAGAAATAGAACAAAAGTTATAGACGCTCTAAGCCAGGCTCAGAAACATAAATGGAGCTGGGCTGGACATGTCGCCAGACTGCAGGACGATAGATGGACATCCCAAATAACCACATGGAAAGGTCCAGTGGGTAAAAGGAAGAGAGGTCGGCCTCTGGCACGCTGGGCTGACGATATCGTCGTGACAGCTGGCAAAAACTGGGTCTGGAGGGCCCAAGATAGGAAGAGCTGGAAATCTCTGGAAGAGGCCTTTACCTCATAGAGGGTTCTGGTGTACAATACGTTATCATTACAATTTAATTAATTATACAAATAGTGTTTTGGAACAGTTTGTAAGTGTAATTGATATTTTTTGTGTATCCCGGAAATTAAAGGCTTTTTTATTTTTTTTTATTTTTTTTATTTTTATTTTCTAACCTTAATTTCTTACTGTAGTTATAGTTTAAAAAAAACAACCACTGAAACGTAGAGGGATCATTAAGGGTTAAATGTTGCACCCTGTATATTATGATATGAACCTTAATACGTATTTACTATCTTATTGAAATATAAGCTATCTAGGACCCCAACATACTTGATGATAGAGATTAGTATGATTAGATTAGCATTAGAAATATTTAATCATAACTAAAAACAACATACATCAAATCTTATTGGAATTTTTCTGTGCATCATTGAACACCTTATCAGTATAATATCAGTGTTCAAGTCCTGATAACATACTATGACAGGAGGAAATTGCCAATAGACAAATATCATTTTTTAAATAAGTAACTATGATTATACAATAGCCACATAAAATATATGTTATTCACTTTGAGGACTTGACTAGATTCGCTACATTTAAAATTTCTATCACTACACTTCAATTTACTTAATATATGGCAGGATGTGTTTTGCTTATGATCAGCAAAGTTATATGTATAATTTCTCTGTAATACTTGTAATGTGACATGCAATAAACAATTTGAATTTGAATTTGAAACTTTGCTCATATGCTGAGCCATTTCTCTTTCTCTTTAATGCACACATTATTTCAGAAAATTGTGTGTAATTTTAGTGTCACTTCACTGTGCTTAGGTATTTTTATTATCTCAATTGTATGTGTCATTTCTAGTATGCAAATAAACGTTTTATCAATCTATTAGGGCATATGTACAGTCACCAGCAGTAACATTATTTATGCCTCTAGTAATAAAGATGTGTCATATACCATGACTACCCATGTTTAAGGTAACACAATTCTTTGTAAACTTTTTCACTTTGTTAAGTGTATCTTATTCACTGCTAACACTGGAGGCTAATTAATCTATGTTCCTAATTATAAGCCAGCTAATTACAAGGTGATAATCCAATTACTCTATCCATAGCCTATAGGACATAAGACCTTATTTTATTAAACACCTACTTGTCAGTGTGTGACAATCTGAAACCATCATCATCATGACCATCACCATCATCATCATTGTAGGATGACCACTGTGACATCTTAATTACTGAATGTTGTTGAAAGGGTATATCCAAGTATTATTTAAGAAAACTAAAATAAAGCACTCACAGGGTCTCCATCAATCATTCTAGATTGATCTACATATAGCGGATTGTTATGCTGGAGTAGCTCACGTGTCAGTTAGCTATACTATCGTACATTTTGTGTTAGAACATGTTGTGTTGTTTAGGACATGAACAAATGATATTGGTTGAGGCATTTACACCTTTAGAATGGACTATCCAACCATGGGCATTGCACAACAGTTACAATGATGACTACTGTCTAAAAAAAGTTAAAAGGTTTGTTTACACCTTTAACAATATTTTTAATATGCATCTTATAACCTTTATCTACCCTGTCTCTTCCTGCTTCTATGCCGTATTTCCGTTTAGTTGTGGTTTAGCATAAACACAAATTTACTTTATTTGCATTGCTTATAGTAAACATTTTGAAACTTTTTCAATGGGATACTTACATTGACTAAACCAAAGTAATGTTCATTCGGTGGGAATTGTTCTGAGCCGATATCTCTTTCCAACTGCGATATATTTGCGCCCTGGAACGATAACAAACATCCTAATCTGTGATCTTATTCAGTCTCGAAAATATAACACAGAAATGCCGATTTATGTTAGGTAACTATGTATAACACAAATATAAGGAAATTCACAATGTACACACACGTAAACGAATGGTAAAACCAATAGGATGAAAGTAAAAGTATACTTATTTATTATAATGAGCAATAAACAGTAATTGTGCACGTTTCTCACCATTCTCTGCTGGAAATTAAGGCCGAGATCCTGACATATTGACATTTGCAATCCGTTTTTAGAAACTTATTCACAGAATATGCGTTTAATGGAGCCTTAAAACTATTCACTATCAACTAAGTATTTGTATTATTCAGAAACATAATTAAAATTTCTCTTTGGAACTAAAAATTAGGCAAAATGTACAACACACACGCATGACAGCTAGACTCGGCGGTAGGCAGATATCAAAGACAAGATAGAAATGATTTGAAATTTATGCAAAAGGTTCCTAAGTTTTAAAAGTAGAAGATAAATATGAGTTTAATTAATATTTTCTAATAACCGCTTAAACCAATTGGTTTTATATATTTTCAAATTGATATTCATAATTCCTTTACATATTTTTTTGGAGTCTTTATTGTCTTTAGTTTATGGTCAGTCAATGTTGCTTGTTATGGGAACCTCGATTTCCCGTTTAAGTTGATTCAAATGATTAAAGTGCACGCATGAAAACGTTTTAGATATTCAGCGTCTAGAACCTAATATCAGTCTATACTTATGTAGTCAACGGGCTCTATGATTTGCTTTGATATTGAACTGTTTTAAACACCTGCAAAGTTACAATTTTACAGGTCTAAACTGGCATCACTGCTCAAATGGATGGTCATCATTGGTCGAGGTTGTGTCAAATGGAAACTTGTAACCTGTAAATTGTACTTTGTAGCTTTATAAAACAGACCCCTGCTTATGCTACTGCAGGACCGAACGCGCAGTTGTTGCGAGCGGTCGTGTTACATAAGCGCTCCGAGTTGTATCGCGTTCGCTTATATTGTAATTTATATTACCGCGACTCATCTCGACCCCTTATTTTAAGAATAAGTGGCTGTTCGAGATGATATTCGTACAAAGTGTATATTCCTTGTGAGTAAACAAATAGACGCTAGACATTGTAAAATGTCGAATTATAAAAGTGACGTGTTAATAAACTACCCACATGACATAAATACAAATAACGACATAGTGAAGTGCTATCACTGTGACGCCGATAATAAAATAAAAAACTTCTACGATTGGTTGGATAACCAAACAAAAATTAAAGTGCTTTCGTGTGAGAAGTGCGACAAAAAATCATGCGTAAAAATATTTGCGCACACAACAGTTTCCCGAAGTAAAGAATGTAACCAAATGGTTACAGTGACGAAATATTACACTTTCTGTGTTGCAGAAAATAAAACGAGACAGGGGCGAGGCCCACAATGCACAGGTAAGGAATGTAGCCAACCTACCTACACCAGAGTTATTGATCAAGAAAGATTCATCAATAAAGAAATAATATCATGCAAGTTTTGTGGAACGGTGAACGAAATAACAGCTACGAGCCCATCTCTCAGAGATTCACCCAAGATCCGTCGCGTTGGTGAATGGATTACCTCAAATCGCCACGAACAGATCCGTCGTGAAAAAGAAAGAGAGAACATAGAAAAGTTTAACAAAACTCACGACCCTAAACCTAAAATTAACCCGGTCGCCTTACAAAATCGATATGACGCTTTAAAAAATCTAGAAGACACAGAGATGATGAGTGAAACATTAGATGAGGAAACTGCTTCAACCAATCACGACACAGTTGAACAAAGTAGTGTAGCTAGCATCCCGGGATCACGAAAACGAGTGCTAAAATCCGAATGGAACGCAAACGTCAAACGTGGCAAAACTAACATAGGCAGAGCAACTGCGCCACAAAATCAAAAGCCGAATGACTATAACCCAAGTTTCAAAAAACCACCCAATGAATGGCAAGAAGCTCAGCAAAACAAAACCAACCAAGCACAGAAAAAAACCTCACATCAAAAAAAATTGCCGCCAGTCGTTTGCACGCAAGAGGGGTGGGTGGAATCGACATACATGTTTAAGAAAATAACAGAACTTGCGCGGGATCACAACTGCGAATTGAAAACTGACAAAAGGTCCGGAAAGATATTTTTTACGCCAAGACATATAGAAAATAGAAGAACACTACTCGAAGAACTGAACAAAAAACCAGACTTTGAATTTTATACGTATGGAACAAAACTAGAAAGGAAACCGTCGAAGAAAGTTGTAGCTAAAGGAATTATAACTAGTGGACACACAGAACAAGAAATTATACAGGATATCAAAGAACGATATGGTATGGTACCAGAAAGGGCAGTGCCACTCCGGAACTCGGCGCTAGTGTTAATATTTAACGGTGAGACAGACATGAAAGACATTAAAAATATAACAACCATTCTTTATCAAAAGGTGAAAATAGAAAAATATAGAGTTAAGCTGACAGCAGTTACTCAATGTAAACGCTGTTTAGATTTTGGTCACGTTCAAGCACATTGTGGACGCATGCAGGTAAATGATATGGAAACTGAAATTGGTGAGGAAGGACAGACTACAGAAACTTGCTCAAAATGTCACCAACCGGGACATACAGCAAAACAGGCTAAATGTCCGCTTTTCCAGGAGGAAATTAAAAGACAAAGAGAAAGACGACTTCGCTTTTGGCAAGTAAACAAGAAACCAGAAGAGTCAAACACTAAGTTTACTAACCCACGACAGCAGAAATTCAAAAATCCCGCGGAAGCTACAAAACCGGGAATATCATACGCTCAAGCAGCTTCTACGAAGCCTAAAACGTTCATAACAGGTAATGAAGATGTGATCGAAAAGATAATTGCAATTTTCCAGACTATGCAACAGCAATTCTTAATCCAGATGCAACAACAAATGCAGCAACTCTTTGAACTTATTCGCAATGGATAGGCAAGCCAACAGAAAAAAAATCTATCTCCGGATCCTACACTGTAACGTGCAAGGGTTGAGAAACAAATTCATTGAAGTAAAAAATATAGTAGTACAAACCAATCCACACGTCATAGTGTTAAACGAGTGTAAGATTGACTTCGAGAAACAAAAATTCAACATTAATGGGTATGACAAACTTTACGACACAAGACAACCATATCTGGGAACGGCAGTCTACATAAAAAAAGGATTAAGATGGAGCCAAGTAGAATTATTACCCGGTCACGACAATGACGACAGAAAACTCGAGGGGGTGGCTGTTAAACTTATCACCAATTTCGAAACTGGAGAATCCACTATAGTAAGAGGCCTATACATACCCATAACACAATACAGAAATATTAGAAGTGAAATAGAAGATCTTCTTGAAACCAGCGATGCAATAAATATAGGGGACATGAACCTTCGTATGACACAGTTAAATCATAGTCGAACGGTAGGGGCTGGTCTTGAAGTTCAAAATCGTATCGACGACGGACTATGTACGCTAAAACATACAGGCTTACCGTCGAGACCATGCCATGCTGGAAATGGCATACTTGATGTTGCACTAATCACTGGAGACGCGCAATATAAAATTACGCGCTGCAAACACTTACAATCAATATCTTCAGACCACCTTCCCTGGCTCTTTTGCATGGATATGAATATGGAAGAAGAACTAAATGAGACAAGAAATTTACGACCTTTGTACAAAAATGAAGACTTAGCTAAGATATATATTGAACTTATCGAAAATAATCTTAACCCAAAAACACAAATAAAAACCAACGAAGACTGCGAACTTTATATAGAAAACCTCGAAATGACAATTAGCTCAGCTCTAGATGAGGTAGCACCAAAAAAGATACAGAACAGAAAAGAGATGCTACCAATTGAAATACAACAAATGATAGAGGATCGTAACGCAGCCAAATTAAATGTTAAAAGAACGGGCGGACATCTAACAGCTAGAATAAATTATAACAACCTTAAAAAACAATTACAAACAGCACTACAACAATATAGAGAATTAAACTGGACAAAAATAATAGAGAGTACTCAAGACAACAGAGCGAAGATGTGGAGAATCCAAAAATCAATCAAAAAACCTCCACAAAGGCTCCCATGTTTGGAACATTGTAGCACCGAAAAAGACACAATAAATAACCTAGTCGATGTGGCAATAGTGAAAAATTGTACTATCTCAATTACGGATGAAGGCAATGAACAAACAACACCGTATCAGCCGCTGGAAGAAGCTAATGTAACTGAAGTAAAAAATGCAATATGTCGCTTCAAAAACAAAAAAGCTCCAGGCCCGGACCAAATTAAAGTAGATGCCCTAAAACTAGCCGGTCCCGCATTTTTCTGTGCCTTGACTAGAGTTATTAACTACGTTTTAACAACTGGTTATTTCCCACATCGATGGAAACTGGGCGAATGTATATTTCTACACAAGCCAGGGAAAAATTACAAAGAAGCAAAATCGTACAGACCCATAACACTTCTCAATATTATGGGAAAAGTATGTGAGAGAATAATGTGCAGCCGCATTCTTAAAGCCTGCAAACATTTAATCCCAGATCACCAACATGGCTTCATGCGACATAAAGGCACAGGGACACAGATACTACGAACGTGCAAGTACATCTCGGATGCTCTGGAAGAAGGTCATAGTATTGCAATGATATCGACAGATCTAAGCAAAGCTTTTGATTCAATAAACCACAAAGGTCTAACGACTAAATTAGTAGAAAAGAATATCGATAATAATATAATCAAATTAATAGAAAATTACCTAATGGACAGAAAAATTCGGGGAAAGTTTCGAACAACACTAGGAGACGAAATAGTGATACCACATGGGGTACCCCAAGGATCCATCTTAGGTCCACTCATATTTAACCTCTATGTACACGATATTCCACAGACAAATATAGCTGGTCAAATGTTATCCCAGTACGCCGACGATCTGTGCATACTCAACGCAGCAGAACGACCAGACCTAGCCACGATTCGAGCGACGTGGGCTGCCGAAGTAATTGTCGACTACTATAAACGCTGGGGCCTACAGTGCAATGTGGACAAAACAGAGTGTATTATGTTTACAAGAAAAAGAATACAAAGCTTGCGATATCCCCGGGGTTACAAATCAACAGTGAAAATAAAAGACGCAACCGTTGAGTACAAAAACTGCGTGCGATACCTAGGCGTACAACTGGACAAGAGACTAAGCATGAACGAACACGTCAAAAACCAAGTGAAAAAATCTAAAATTGTTAGAGCTATGCTCAATCCAATAATCGGCTACTACTCCAAAGCAACAATAGAAACCAAACTTATTGTGATACAAGCATGTTTACTTCCAATTTTGGATTACGGAATAGTTCAACTACTTCCCAGAGTGAGTAAAACAAATCTCTTGAGGCTTGAGAGACAATACCGCATGGCCCTTAAGTCGGCGGGAGGTTTCCCGCGTTCTATCCCCACGGAAATGTTGTGGGATTTATTGGACGAGGATCCTTGGCATATCCGGGTCCATGACTTACACAGAGATATGCTGGATAAATTAAAGGACATGTGTATGCCAGGGTTGGACACTCCAGGTCCACAATATGCTAGATACGGACATTTTAACCCAATGATGTATAATGCCAGAATAGGTGAAATAGACTATGTTTTAAAAAAACATAGGAATAAACATGTCAGTAAAAGGCATGTTCCTGTAAGGGAACGAATCCTAAAATAGTAAATAAATGTAGAATAATACTTAATGTATGTAATCATTTAAATGTGAGCTGTAAATAGGCTACACGACATAAAATAAATGTATAGATCTATAAGACATATTGCATTAAATACACAACCCTCAGAGGACATTTAACTGTAACAGAAATGAAAAATAATAAAGAAATTTCTATTCTATTCTATTCTATTCTATTCTATTATGCTACTGCGCTTCCAGCTGAACTACCGGTATGTAGTCGTCCTTTAGTGTAGTAATTCTATGTTTTCTGACAAAAAATATAATAAAGTTTTAAAACGTATGTGACATGATACATTTGGGTGTGGTGTTTAAAGTTCACTACACTAGATTTTATAGTAAGAGTTGTTTAGTTTATTTTAAAATTTAGGGATTTAGATTGCTGCTAGCAACACTGTCCAAAACGTCATTATACAGAAGCTTTTTTGTGGACGTTTTACAACTATACTTTCAACTTTGAACTGTAATTATAATTATAGGAGGTAATAAAAGATTGCCGATTTGCGGGTAAAATAAAACAAAGAAATTATTCTTTATCGTTATTTTTTAGATCAATTACTTTGACAAGATTTTATTAAGTTATAACAATTATCTCTGAATTATTTACATATTCTGTCACAAACTATTTGTAGTTTCGGAACGTACACTTATCTCCCTATCTGCATCCTTCCTTGTTCTCCCGATTTTCTTTATCGCCGGTCGCTGTTTATCGCATAGTATAGTAGCATAGCATAGCGGAAACGGAACGGGATAGTTTATCGTAGCTACGTGGCTCGCATTGACGTGGCGGTCTCAGCTTACAGGCAAGTATTGTATTCTGGAATTTACTGTATGGAAACCTAGTTGATTGGTCGTAACTTAACAATTGGTGTAGCCGTGTAGTGATTGTGCGTGGGATAAATCTAACAAGAAGTAAGTGTTACAAATTTAATTGATCAGTTTAGTAACAAGTTAATTTTAAAATGTACTGTTTTTATACCGGTTATTTGAATTCCGTGGAAAAATTCAAATTGTGTGCATAATAATAACTATATTTTTGTTTGCGTAAGTTCAAGTTAAAAAAAAAAACTAGATTTACTACTTTTTGGTTTAGGTATTTTCAATTATTAACCGGGTTAAAAGTTATATCAGTTTCAATTAAAAACTATACATGTAATTTTGATCACTTCATGGTTTGATAATTGAGTTACATTGATCTGTTCCACTTTTGTAAAATCTCTTTGCAGTGAATTGTTGCCTTGAGGCATAAAATAAGTTAGTTTGTGATATGACATAATATTATCAAAGTTTGTAAAGCTTTTATAATTTTCATTCTAATAGTACGTCAATTAAGGTTAAAGGTATTATACTGTCCCCAAAGGAATGTTTATACCTAATTCACTCAATGAGAATGAGATGAATAGTTTTTATGGAATTAAAAAAATTGGCAACCGAGCTCTAGTATGCACAAAAGTAAAACAATATAACATACATTGTTTGTTACTTACGAGTATACAGTCACTTAATTAGTAATTCTTGCGTTTTATCCATACATTTGCCTACAAAATATGGCTTATTAATTTAGACAACCAAATAGTTCATAAGCAATTTTATAGCTAGTCACACTTATTGTTAACTCGTAAATTAAGGTTTGTTATTATGTACAATTTATGTCATTGGAATGGCCATTAATGCAAAGTGGTTTTTTTCTTGTGTGAATGCATCAGCACTTATTTTTGATTTTACATAAGGTTGAACCTTAGTTAATGAACTAGGGCCTAGATTATTAACTAGATTCAAACTGATGTACAATATGCTAGTTACCCTAGATTAGGGTTACTATCAAAATTCCCTTTTCGCCAAATGACAATATAGCTCAAACGTCTGGATTGTGTAATGTCTTTGTTGCTATAGGGACATAAACGCTAAATGTCTCTTTAGCAAAATGTCTGGATCTTAGAAACATCTTTATCTTAGAATGTCTTTATTACTAAATAGACATAAATGCTGAATGGTCCGGTAGCGAAACGTTTGTATATCAAAATGTCTTAATTACTAAATAGACATGAATGCCAAATGGCCGGTTAGCAAAAGTCTGGATCTTAAAATTGCGTATTGATTAGACACTTGATAATTAGAATAAAAAAATGTACTTAATTTTGACGAATTAGGTATTGCTACTAACTCGTTCTGCGGTCATGACAGTCAACTAATTTTGCTTTCGACAAATTAATTATTCTAATTATATGGACTATTTTAATTTCCAGGCGTTTTGCTAATAACTCCTTCTATGTTTATGTCAATCAACTAATTTTACTTTTGGTTAATCAGGTATTCTAATCACACCGACTATTTATATTTCCTAACGTTTGACTACTTGTTCATTTCAATTCTACGACGTCCTGCTAAATAGACTCTTAGCTGACTGTGTATTTTACTGTTATGTCATCTAGCTGAAATGGTCCTTTGGCGAAAAGGGATTTTGAGAGTAACCCCTGGATTCTAGGGCATTTAGCAATAAGATTGGTTAAGTACTTTTTGACTAGAGCCCAAATTCAATAAGCAAGATTTGTACCTTTCAAGAGATAATATTTATTGACTCTGAAATACATTATAATATCATTGTTACATGCAGTGCCCAGGGCCCGTAGCATTTTTTTTTGTTATTCCTTAAGTTGAGCGTGCCAAATAAAATAGAACTGGTAGAAATACATGCCAGGAAGACTTGTGGATGCGCGGGGCCCGTAGCATTTGCTACTCTTGCTTGGTATGTGGCTAATCCGGCACTGGTTACGTGGTTATCATAAAACACGAAAATTCCTGGAAATCTAACTTGACATACATTTACAGAAAAAATGCTGACTACCCTGTTCCTTGCCCTGGCGATCTCCGCTGTGTTTGCGGGGGTGCCCAACCCTGAGGAGACCAAGCGTATGATGGACCAACTCTCTGATGCTGAGCACTTTAGGAACGAGCACCACAATAAGCAATTTGACCATGACGCATTCCTCGGAGAAGACCAGGCTAAGACCTTCGATCAGCTGCCTCCTGAAGAGAGCAAGAGGAGATTGGGGTATTTTTTTAGTTTTTTTAAGTTTTTACAGCCAACTGGTTTCTGGAATTCTACGGGTATGTTGCGTCTACTACACTGCTAACTTGTAACACTGTCATACATCTCCATATGTTTGAATTTCCTGCACATCGCGCTGCGTAACGCACACCACAATGCTCCGCTCCAGGATCGAATCACATTATTAAAACTCGATGCGACCTAACGTCTTTAGAGCGTCGGCGGCCTAGTAGCTTAGGCTGCGTTTCCACCAGAGCTGTGCGAGGCAGCTATTCGGTGTTGCGAGGAAAAATCCACCAATGGGATTATTTTGTTTTAATAGCCTCACTTTCCTATTGGTGGATTTTTCCTCGCAACACCGCTTAGCTGCCTCGCGCAGCTCTGGTGGAAACGCAGCCTTAGGGGCTCGACCGCGGAGGTTCCGAGTTCGAACCCACGCAGTCACCATGTGAGTTTTTCTAACTTAAGTACATTAGGTACCCAATGCTCTTACAGTGAAGGAAAAAATCGTGAGGAAACCTGCACATTTGAACAATAAAAAAAAAAACTGAATGTTGTGTTTCTTGCGGCGTTTCTTCTCAGCAGTGGTCTCCTCTTGGGAAGCGTTGGTCGATTTTTGACGTGTAAACTTGCCGTTGCGGCCTACTTACTGAATAAACATCTTTTTTTTTTAAAGATCCTAATGGGGTCGAAGTATATACGAAAGGGCCCATCTGTAAGATAAGATAACGTGTCGGACATCCGATGTGCACCGTGTTCATTACCAAAACGTTGATGTTCATATTGTTATTCTGGTCATCGAAAATAATACAATTTTATTGGACTCAACACGCATCGCGTTTTGTCGGATCGCGTGGCATTTAAATAGTGTGTTTCGCCTTGCCCTACGTCAAGCGACTGATTGTCGTGTGGAGGATTGGGATAATAGTCAACGTGATTAGTAGATAATCACAATTAATTTTGTACCGCAGTTTGAACCTGATATCAAAGCTATAAGTAAAATAAAGAAGAAGATGATGTAACTAATATCTGACCCCAGAAAATCCCAAACATTCTGGTTTAATTATGTAAAAATCGTATAAATATAAAGTTCTTAACAGGTTTACAATATTAAACTGTTATGTATGCCCGCGACATCGCCCGCGTACTTTTTTTTTACCATTGTACAGTCAACAGCATAAATAAGTGATCATTTATGTACCTTGTCACTTTAACGTCGTGTTTGAAATGTCATACAAAATTGTGAAACGGTTGAAAGCGACAAGGTACATAAATGGTCACTTATTTATGCTGTTGACTGTACTTGCAGATATTTTTCTACATAGTTTTGGACATGGCCTCACTGTGTGCTAAATCCATATAAATATTTTAAATGACACTTTCATGGCTAAACCTCTAAACCGATTTCGATGTTAGTATGGTGATAGTTTAAGTTCCGAGAGAGGACATAGGATATTTTTAATCCTGTAAAATTGAATAGTTCCCTTGCTACATTGCTATAAGCACTTTGTAATCAACATTTTTGTTTAAAGTCAAAGTTCAGCGACGTCAATGTTTTTAACACTGAAAAACTACACCAATATAACTCCAACCGAGCACACAATAACTCTTTACATAATCTCGTAACGTCTGGTCATTAACCTATTGTTCCAATTTACCGGAGATAAAAGCTACGCCAATTTCCTCGCCGGATTAATCTTGCCTTGTTTATCTCGCCCAGTGTGTGGTTAGATAAGTGGGTATGATGGATTATCTCTATAAGTCTTGCTGCTGTTACTATGTTTAGAAACCTTGTTAAGTTGTCTTTGTTGGGATAAATGGCATTGGGTAAATTCGTTTGAAGAATATTGTCATTTTTTTTTCAGCGGCCAGGGTTGATTTTTACATAGTTATTTAGAGGAGCTCTAAATACACATAGATATGTATAACTTATGGCGTTAAATAATATCGGAGCGGAGATTTTAAAGATTTAAGTATTCAGTTTTTAGTACAAAAGTACGCCCAAGTATGAATATTTAAATATCTCGGCTCCGATGCACTTAAGAGTATTACATTACATAACAAAATATGTTTATTTTTAATAATTCTATCATAATTTACCACTTTTACGAATGGCCGCTCACCTTGAAAATGTATGAATTTTACAAATGACAACACTTTTACCCAAACACTTTAACTATTGAGGTGTCTAGTAATACTGCGCTCTTATTATGGTGGCGTTCATCGTTGTGGATAAACGTGGACAAAACATCTGTCACTTTCTGACCGGTATGTAAGTGCGAGAGTGATGGGTGCTTTATCCACCGCAATAAAGGCGACCATAATACGGACCCTGAGGAAGAAGTAATGGATCAAATTGAGTCGTTTGAACGAGCAGTTTATAATGTGTCGGATGCACTTAGCAAAGGCGGCGTAAGGCGTGGGCGAAACTTGGGCCACCGCCTGCGGCCTCGCGGCCCGGCGGGCCTAGCGCCTCGAATGCTTCTGGTTAAAAAATATTATGGGACGCCGACTTCAGTTTGACTGACCTACCATTTTAAAATTATCATTCCACTTTACCAAATGATACTTTTTGAATGCAAATGCTGGACTGGTTACTGAAAATACTAAAATCGCAATGTATATAATATTTGAGGGGTTTCCTCAATTCCTCACGGATCCCCTCATGAGATACCGATTTGGTGCAAATTGGGCCTCCTCGAAACTATGTATAGCCAATCGATTTTTTTAAATCCGTCCTCAATCGGTGAATATGCATAAAAATATCAATCACAAATTCTTGAAAATGAATAAATTACACATTTTCATCATGTGATATGAAATGTGAAATGACAATTTTGTATTGGTTTTGCATATTTTAAAATCACATCTGTGTATCCTATCCATACTTAATATTACTAGTACAAATGCGAAAATAACTATACACACAGCTAAACCACCGATCCGATTTTACTGATATTTGGTTTAGAGACCCCGAAAAAAGACAGGTAGTCAAAAAATTGTACTGTTCCCGAGGAAATAGGGCTTAAAGACATCTACGCGAACGGAGACGCGCATTTGCTTTAAATAAATTAAGTATATGTTTTAGGTGCTGATTATTTGCTACCTGATGCGGTTTTAACATTATTGGCTGAATAAATGAATTCTTACTTCTTTGCTGAACGTAGTTTTTCTGTATTGGTACCAACTATCATCGTAAATAATCAATATTTTTGTTTACCTGGTAAAAATCGAATGGTGCCAATTCCCAATTCTATTAAATAACGTGCCAATTTCCTGTTCAGTTTTGCCTTGTTAATGATGTAGAATAACTGTCTGTTAGTAGGGTGATCTTTGTGAAAAAAGGGTCTAAAATAGGGAGATGAAAATAAAATTGCGAAATCTTAACATTCCAAAGTATTTTTTTATATTTTTACGTAATGTACTGTAGCCAAATAAAATTACTCCGTACCCGTACCGTCCACTGAGCATGCGGTAACCATGTTAATAGACAGTTGAAACTATGTTTGCCTCTACCTTGACTTGGTCTTTGCGTAGGACACGGTTTCGACTCCTCTATCTTTCTTAGAAAGCTAGAATAATGTAGTGTTCGCGGAACAGCGTTGGACTGGTTTACTAACTACCTATCAAATGGAACGCACTTCAAATAACTCTACGGTCTACGCTTTTTAATAGGGTTATTCCTATCTATTGCCACCCACATACTTGCTGGCTTATTACTGATGGATAAAGTTCAAAGTGGCAGCAATTAAACACTGTGTGGTAACAGGTGGGTATAACCCTGTTTAATGATTACATTAATATCATTACGTCACTAAGGAAATATACAACTCAAGTCTTGCGTTATGCCTATGACACAGCTTTATTTTGTCACGGTTGCTAGTGGCAGGTTACCCGAGGTAGGGTGGTGGCGGTAGCAAGAGAGCACCTACCTACCTGGTGAAATTAAAAGTCTACTAATCGTTATTTAACTGCCCTAAAAATCCAAGAATTGTGGGAGTCGCTGTAAAGTTAAATGGTGGTAGGACCTTGCGAAGGGTCCGTCCGATCGTTACCACCATCTTATCCATTAACCCAACGCCACGCAGCAGTTATATTTCGGTGTGGACATAAGACAACCGGTGAACTAGCGTAGAGTCATTCCATCTTAGGCACTGAGGGCTCAGACAAGATGCACTACGCTAACTAACGTTTCTATTCGATTCGTTTTTAAACCAATCGCGTCACTGGAAGATGACGTGGTACGAAAAGTCACGTGGTCTACCAGTGACGCGATTGGTTTAAAAACGAATCGAATAGAAACGTTAGTTAGCGTAGTGCATCTTGTCTGAGCCCTCTGGTCCCACCGCCGGCGAGTAAGCGATGAACTATCGGCGATTTTCTTGCCCAAGAAGCGAACAAAAGATAATCGCTCTCGTGTAAATAAAAGAGAGAGGTTTAAGTTTATAGTTCATCGCTGGCTCACTCGCTCAGCGATGAACTGTAAATGTATATCTCTCTCTTTTATTTACACGGGAGCGATTATCTTTTGTTCGTTTCTTGGGCAAGAAAATCGCCGATAGTTCATCGCTTACTCGCCGGCGGCGGGACCAGTGCCTTAGTCCTCAGGGTCGGCAACTTGCGTTTTGAGATTGTAATCTTGAGAATTCAAAAAGTCTGAGATCCCACTAACCATCAGGTAGCCTGAGTGCTCGTGTGCCTTCTACTTGCAATAAAATAGATAAATAAATGCCCCCCCCCCCCAAATTAAGTTCTAAAGCAAATTACCTCCCTTTTAGAATCATCGTGGACAAAATTGACACAGACCACGATGGCTTCGTGTCCCTGGTGGAGCTGAAGGACTGGATCCGCTACACGCAGCAGCGCTACATCTCCGAGGACGTGACTCGGCACTGGGAGCAGCACAACCCTGAGCGCCTGGAGTCCATCCCGTGGGAGGTATGGGATAGTAGTCATGTTATCACAATTTTAGATTTTGGTTGGACCTTTACTAGCGGCCCGTCCTCGCTTCGCTTCGGTTTTCTGTAACAACTGTAAATAAACCAGGATTTATTGTAAATTAAACCTTCCTCTTGAAACACTATCTATTTATGAAAACCGCATTAAAATCCGTTTCGTAGTTTGAAAGATCGAAGCGTACATACGGAGAGACAGACGCGGATGGCGGAAAGCGACTGTTTTGTACAATTAAAGAGAGCCACTGTGCAACTCTGCACTCTTCACTTTGCAAATCCACGATGATGCAAAGTGCAGAGCAAACGTGTTCCAGAAAACACTGCGTAATTTGCAAATTCAGCAAAGATTCTGTTCCTAAAAGCTACTTTGCAAATCAACAAATCCACACTTTCTATTTAACACTGCCTTCAACTTTGCAATTGTCTTGTGGAACAGAAATACTTTGCAAATCCACAAATCCACACTCTGCATTTGACTCTGCATCTTTAACTCTGCAATAGCTTTCTGAAACAAATACGTTTGAAGAGTGGGATTTGTAAAGTGCAGAGTTGCAGAGTCGCTTTCTGGAACGGGCCCCAGGACCTCTTGCCACAAGTATCTGGTATACTAACTATTTGTATTAACTAATTGTATTTTTAGTATCAGTATTTTTTTTATCATCTCGTTTTTGGCAACTCGTTTAGCCTAGTTAGTATTGATTATGCCTATGAAGCTAACGGTCCCGGGTTCGATCTCTGGTAAGGGTAAATTTGTTCCTGAGTCTTGAATGCTTTGCTGCTGCCGGGACCGCTAGTTACTACCAACTCGGCTAACCGACTGAACATAGTACAGTCAAGGACTTTAATTGTAATGCCACTATGGAACCCTGTCGCATAACGTTAATTATTCATTTAAGCGTAATTTCTGTCATGTGGTTTGACGCTGTCATTATGGCAGGGCTCCATGGTGGCGTAAAAATTAAACTCCTTGACTGTACATACATACATACACTCACGCCTTCTATCCCAGAGTTGGGTAGGCAACAAGTCTAAAAACTTGTGTAATTCTGTAACCAAATTTTGAATTTAGTCTAAGAATATAATTTCACAAGCTATTTCTTATTCTTCCAGACATACAGGAAGGCCGTGTACGGTTTCATGGACGACTACTCCGAGGCGGAACTTCGAGTGCCCAACACCGAGGGTTTCACTTACGCCAACCTGAAGAAGAGGGATCGCCGCCGCTGGGTATACGCCGGTTAGTACGCCATATTGGAATCACTTATTTTTATGACTAGTGTTAAAAAACCGGTCAATACCGGCAGTATTGACCAAAGAAGGTGGCTAACTGTACAGATGTAGTGAAATATCCTTTCACATCGTCTTTTCTCGGAAATGTTCGTATTTGTCATGCTACTTCAGTCTGACTCAGTACCCACCAAGACAACGTGGGGGTACGTCGGCGAGAGTGATAATCGATATAGAGTGGTTAATACCAGAGTATTTTTTTGTCAATTTAGATTAAGTATGTTTTCAGTTCTTTTTAATAATCATGCCGAAAGCATTAAGACCTAAGGAAACATTTAGATCGGCAAGCCTATGAAATTATTTTCAACATTTATTTATATTTCTTCTTGTTTACCAACACCTGATTTCTATATATTTGATCGTGGTGGTTTTAACATCTCGGTGTGATATACTTCAAACTCGTGGTTTGACTTTTGACACTGATAACTAAAGTACTCTATTTATTTATTACAAACATGTCACTTAATAATTCAATAATTCATAGACACGTCGGCATCATTCGGAAGTAGACGTGAGTTCCGAGTTTTCACGATGTGAAAGGATTATTCACTAGATCTGTAGTAGTCGAAGCATTGTATACTCTATAGCCTACCACATTAAGTTTAAAATGCATATACTATTCTATTATTATCCAGTTAGCAGCCTTCTTTGGTATTACGGCAGAATAGCATAAGAATAGATAATAACTACGTAGAAGCGAAACTCCCGGCTCCCGACGCGCGCTCGGCGCGTTAAGGCCGTATTAATAAACTCATCTTGGTCGAGATGCCAATCACAAGACACGTCAAAAATGACAGCTTTCTATGGGTTGACGTTTACTTTGACGTCTCTCGAGATGGGCATCTCAGTCAAGACGAGTTTATTAATACGGCCATAAAACACATATCGCCTGGCGACACCTGAGGTGTCTAGTCAGTCAGGGGCGTCACACACGGAATATATAGGGTGTTATGCAGAAGGTTGGACAAACTTCAGGGACTAACTCTGTAGGTCATACTCATCAACTTTTATTATGGGACCAACATCCAAATCGCGAAAAAAAAAACAGCTGTTCCATACATTTCGGCTGTTTAGCTCTCAAAGTTTCTATGGAACGGCTGTTTTTTTTTTCGCGATTTGGATGTTGGTCTCATAATAAAAGTTGATGAGTATGACCTACAGAGTTAGTCCCTGAAGTTTGTCCAACCTTCTGCCTAACACCCTGTATATTAATATGCATAAATATATATTATAGTAATGCATCTTACGTTATATTCCGTACTAGTTGACAAAATCCAGACACGCAGCTATAATATATATTAGTCACAGTTACAGCCACCCCCCCAACAAAAAAAAACATTTGGAAATATAAAGGTCCTTACTTATACTGTGTTATATCTGTATCTGTATCTGAATCTGAATCCATTTTCACGATCATTGATCTAACATCCAAACTTTCTCATTTATAATATTAGTAAGATAAATAATAATTAATTTTTATATTTTATATTATACTTAATCAATACGGTCAGCGCCCCCCCTAAACAGTTCCAGCGCCTCCATATTTTGTCTGAGGGTCTTACTGCCCCACTGGATTCCTTCAGCGCCCACTGGGGACGGTAGGGACCACGGGACCCTATGCTCTTTCCTGATGTTTAACTAATCGGGTGGTATCAGACGCGGACAAGGACGACTCGCTGAACCGCACGGAGTTCGCCGGGTTCCTGCACCCCGAGGACCACCCCGGCATGCGCGACGTCGTCGTGCTCGAGACGCTCGAGGACATCGACAAGGACAAGGTACCTCCATCTATTGTACAATTTTTGTTCAGACTGACTACACTACACTCTGTTTCATCTAAGATGATTCCTGTGACAGCTCATTTAAACACGTATTACACTTGTTTCTTTACATAAATTCTACATTGGTATTGGTGGTATTGGTGGTTTTAACCTAGCAACGCCGTTCAGGAACTTAAATAATTAATTGCCTATTTTTTAAAACCTAGCATGTGAGTATAGCAAGTGATTGAAATTACGAAATTCGGCTGTCACAGGACTCATCCTAGATGAAATATATTATAGTTTCGTTGATCAACAGATATTTAATAGTGATGTGCAGGAGTCGAACGTTTGTTGCCGATGACGTCATGTTTTTTGATTGCTCGTGACTAACTATACAGGAGATTAAATATGAAACGACTGATAATTAAAGGTGGCAATTTGGTCCCGGTATCGCGAAATCGGTTCTGCATAAACGCTTATAATAAAATTGAGTTCATCAATACTGACATTGAGATGGACAGTAGGAAAAATCATCTAGGAACATTATCATTAAACATATTTGTTATTAATATACTCGTATGTAGGAATAACAATTTGTATGATTAAATAGTATTCTGGCATTATTATTTTGCACAATACTCGATGAATAGACATTACCTAATGTTTTTTACTTTTTTAATTGTATTGGTTCTTTAGAAGTGAGAACACATTGTGATTTTTCTCGCCGGACAACTACATTTTTATTGATATATTTTGTCCGGCAGCGTGAGCATGTCATGCTCACTTTAAGGTCTTTGCTTACGGCGGCGTCGTTGATCGGGTCGCCACCTTCCCGAACACATGGTTGAGGGAGGCGATGGCTGAGATACGCGTCATACTCGTGAACGGGTGCTGTCTGCGGGGTCCGGTCTGTTCACGCTTGCAAGGACCTGTTTTCCAGTTAGTTATTTTAATTATCGTTCCTGACGTAGAGACCTCGTCATGTTGTTCTCCTAGTCACTATTTTCAATTTAAGTAATTTAGCTTACATTTGTAATGATTTTATTTGTGTTAGTTTTAAAATAATTATTTATTACTGTATTACCTTGTAATGTTACTTTTAAGTATTATTGTATTTTATGATTGGAAAAAATGACCTTCTGCTGGAGTTTCTTGCGGCGCTTCTTCTCCGCAATGACGGTCTTGTCCTAAGCGCTAGTAGATTCACTCCATGTTACCGACATGTAAAAGAGCCCTCATGTGGCCAATTTACTGAATAAATATTTTGAATTTTGAATTTGAATTTGAATTTTGAATTCATACAAGCAGAGATGGGCATTATTCGAATAATTATTCGAATAAAAAATAATTCGTAATATTTTTATTCGTGAATAATTTATTCGTCGAATGATTTATTTGCGAATGATTTATTCGCGCATAAATTATCCGCGAATGAATCATTCGACTACTTTTCGAATAACGAATAATTTATTCGCTATTTTATTCGGATACATTCACGAATAATATTTGTCATTTTTTGGTTATTCCATTCAAATAATTAACACAAATTATAAATAAAGTGACTCGTTTATAAGTACTGCAGATTCAACACCTTAAAGATTGACAATAAGGTTAAGGGATAGTAAAATAAACAAAGGAGCAGCGTAGACATCGGATTAGTGACGCGTAGTTAGTAACTTTCTAGCCTGGCCTAAAAAGAGATAGATATATGAAAGAGTGAGATAACAACGTTTTCTTATCAGTTGTTCATTCCTGAGCGAATCTAATAGTTTATATTTGCCAGTTATTATTGAGTTGCAGTGCATTGCACATCACACTTGTCAATACTTTTATCTAAACCGCATAAACTTTTTAATTTAACGTAAAATATTTGTAGACCAAACAAATAATAGAAGAACGTCTTATATAAGGTGAAAATTAACTTAGTCCGTTCCGTGTTTAGTTATTAATTTTCTAGAAAAATGAACCAGGTATTCCAGTACATAATAATTATTCGTGGCAATTCATTCAACGAATAAATTATTCGCAAATAAATTATTCGACGAATAATTTATTCGAATAAGAATAATCATTCGAGAATTTCATTCGTTATTCGCGAATAATTTGGTTATTCTTATTCGTTATCGTCATTCGAATAAATTTTGCCCATCTCTGCATACAAGAATATTGATTCAATTTGCCATTTTGGTAAAATATTGTGAAAAATATTATGCTGCTGTGATCTGTGTTTTGATTGCAATTAAGCTCTGATAATATTACCTCCTTGTATTTTATACTTTTTATTTATTTAATTATGTACCAGTTTATTCCTAAACAATTGTTAAATGAGAGCACCCTGTTTGCAAAATTTCTTCATTTTGACGTCATCGGAACCAAAAGCTCAACCCCTGGTGATGAGAAAATTACGATATTTTAGTATTGACTCGATCTACATGCTCTGCTAAATCTTACAGTAAAGTGAAGATAAGAAGTCAATCTGACGCCATCGCATTACAATCACAACATATTATTGGTTGGTTATAATCAAACACAGGATTGATGCGGGCAAAAATGTATCAGTGCTAGTGATACATTAAATGTCGACTAAGTTTATCGACATCGATAAAAAGCAATTTTTAATTATCATTATCATAAGTAATGGCCAAGTTTGAATACCTTTTAATTATGTGCAAACGTCTTTTATTTATACTTATCGCAACTATAAAAAACCGGTATCTGAAATTGACTCTGGACTCGAGTCACTTTTGACAACCATTGAAATTACATTGAATAAGAAATTCATTCAGTACAACAATATTCTTTAGCATTCCGACGAATTGAGAACCTTTTTGTTTATTAAGTCGGTTAAAAATGCTGGAATGGAAAGAAAAAATATCGTTCATCTTCATGGAAAGCTGATCATTCTGATATAGAAGATAAAGGTACGACTTCCTTTCGCAAGAAATGTAACGTCCATATGTCACGAAAAAAATTGTCGATAAACTTAGTCGATATTTTGGACTTGACAGAAGCGCGTGGCGCTAACCTCATGTGCTTCTGTTTAGTCCATTAGAGTAAATACTCTTTTACCGAACAATTGTCTTCGCGAGTGATATCCATGGATTTATTTCTCTAATAAGTCCATGGGAGTGTCTATAAATAACTTGACATTGGCGAAATACACCTTAACAGGAGTGAAAGCCATTAATAAAAATTAGATTAGATAGTCGATATTTAATGAATGACTAGCACTGGTACATTTTTGCCCCCGTCGATCAGGTGTAGGGTTATAATTTGCAATGGACTTGACAGAAGCGCGCGGAGCTTAGCGGTGCTTCTGTTTAGTCCATAATTACTATTCTCTTTTACTGTACTATTGTCCTGGCGTGTGATATAAGTACATACATGGACTTTTTTCTCCTGTTGTGTTTTATTGTATGACCAAAAAAAAGGGAAACAACGGGCTCCTGGTCTTCTTACACAATAAAGTTAATATTGATTGTTACATATATTATACTCAAGGTTAGCAACATATTTGCAGTCTTATGATTGCAGTCTTCAGATTGAAAATGTCTATGGGTGTCAGATTCCACTGACATCAGATTCCATACATAAAATATTTTCAAAAGTCCCTTTATTTTTTCTCGCCGTCGTAATATTGATTGTGGTTTATTGCAGGACGGTAAAGTATCCTTAGAGGAGTACATCGGTGACATGTACAAGCCGGAAGAGGGCGAGGAGGATGAGGAGGAACCCGATTGGGTCAAGCAGGAGAAGGAACAGTTCGTCGGTTACAGGTACCCTCCCACTCTTTATTTATGGCATGGTACCCTCTCACTTTTTATTGATTGCATGGTCGGGAGAAAGAGACTGGGCTGATGCGATTTAGAATATCAATTTGAAATTTTGAAGATGAGGCTACTGTGGTATAAAAACATTATATGCACAATTAGGACGGTTCAAATTACTCTTGCAAACGCAATCACCGCTAACCGTTAGTTCAAATTACACGATATATATTTTTGATAATTATTCATGACTATCCCCCTTAACCTCGTAAAGCCCACCATACTGCAAATATGGAGTTTTTTGTAAGTGGGACTTTGAATCTACCACCAAGGCCATAAAGTTCAATTACGTTTGTTCGATAATGCCATTTTCAGTTTGTGAACACAGGAAAATAAACCTTATTTTTATTGTAACACAGTTCAAATTAAATTGCCTTGGATAAGTACATCCTATGGCACACTGGGCCTTACAAGGTTAAAAATAAACGTTGAGTAACGGTGGTATAGCCATACAATGTTTTGTCCTTATCTGTCAAATTCAAATGTCACAATGACAGATAAGGACAAAACATTGTATAGTTATACCACCGTTACTCAACGTTTATTAGTAAGGGGGTATACATTCATATTAAAATGTGGCATTATCTGTGTAAAGGGACCTTATTGTCGATGGCGCTTACGGCGCACTGCGTCACGCGACGTTGTATTTATATCGGAGCATCGTTAATAATGGCGGAAGCGCCATCGACAATAAGGTCCCTTTTCATAGGTAACGTTACAAATAGTATTGTATTATAGTAAAAATATACGCAGCAAAAATATTTAATGGGATGTGCAGATAAAAGCTATTCATAATGATACTCCACCACCACGTTAAGATTTTTACCTGCCATTTCGACATTTTTTTTAAATATATGTTTCAAATTATCTCAACGACGCAACGCACCGGCAACGCTCGTGTGGCATCGCTGATACTTGGTGCTGGAGTATGCCGCTGTGACAGACGGATAGACCGACGGACGGTGTCGCACTACAAGGGATTCTATAGTCTATGTCAATTGAAATTGCCAAAGATGTAAACACAACCAAATGAACCAATTTACCATTGTTGCTTAATAATCCCGTGATTTTGAAGATCAAGTGAGGTCTTAGCAAAGATTTATCCACTTGATCTTTACTTTCACATGGTTTAAGATTAAGTTACTATTAATTATACGAAATTTTGATTAAAAACACGTTTACACGAATATTTGAGGTTTATGTGTCAAACTACTAATTTGTTTACATCTTTGGCAATTTCAATTGACACAGACTATACTTAAAAAATCGTACGGAAATAAAAAAAATGTTGGTTATAGACTTATAGTGCTAAAACTAAATCTGTCCACATGAACCTTCCAGAGACACAAACAAGGACGGCTACATGGACGCCGCCGAAGTAAAGGACTGGATCGCGCCGCCGGAGTTCGACCACGCCGAGGCCGAAGCCCGCCACCTCGTGTTCGAGGCCGACGCCGACGCCGACGAGAAGCTCACCAAGGCTGAGATCATCGACAAGTATGATCTCTTCGTCGGCTCGCAGGCCACCGACTTCGGCGAGGCGCTCGCGAGACACGACGAGTTCTAGGTTGGTGTTCGATAATGCTGTACGTTTAGATACTGTTATGGGTGCTATAATAGGGATGATGATTGTAAGTGATGATTAAATTCAAGATAAATTACTCTGCACATGCCACGATATAAAGTTCTCGTAAATAGACTAAAAACTTAACCCCTAACCCGCACTATAAACCTATTTTAGTTACATACGAGCTGTCCCTTTCTGTCAAATAGAAATGTCACAATGACAGATGAAGACAAGGCATATTTTTAGCAAAGTAACTACACGTTTATGAATAAGAGATTAAGATGGGGCACACTATAGCGAAATTAACAAAAACTATAATAAAAAACCTTCGGTGTAATGGCGACCCTTCTTCCAGAGCTGATATACGGCCCAATTTTCAAGAAACCTAGCTAAGGACCATCCCGATTAAACTAGCTTTGTTTAAAAAAAAACGGTTTGGGAGCTACGATGCCCCAGATAGATACACAGACACACAGATACATACGTTAAACTTTAACATCCTTCTTTTTAACCGACTTCAAAAAAAGGAGGAGGTTCTCAATTCGTCGGGATATTTTTTTTTTTTTTTTTTTTTTTATGTATGTTCCTTATTGGGGTTTTAACTCTTCTTTCTTTTGGTGTTTCTTTTTAAAGAAGGAGATTTAAAAGTACCAAGGCGTGACGCCACGGTTGAGTATTGCATATAAAACTCCATACTGGGTATCGTTTTGACACTTCGTAAAAAGAAAGATTTGACATGACAGTCCGTCTAGACTATTGAAGCAGTGCAAGCAATAAATAGCGTCAAAAATCATGATGGACGTCAAGTCTGTCTTGCCGGCGGGCCAGTGGTAAAATATTACTTATGGCAATAAAAGAAAATAAATGACTGTCATAATATGTAGCTGTGGCCATCTTGTCGGTTTAGTTTACGAATTATTGAAATGAAATTTGGTAATAATTATTCCTAAATCTGTGCTGTCGGCGTGCACGCACACGAATAACAGCAATCGAGTTTACCGCGACTTGAGAAAGAAATAAGTACATTTTTGGTAATGTTAGTCTTAATTATGTGTCTATTCTGCCGTCTAACAGAAAAAGGCAGTATATCAGTATGAAATCTATATGCGCATATGGCCTTTTCGTTTCGATTACTGTCGATATTCTACGCTTTTTAAAATATAGTGTATCTTAATTCATTTGACAGATTATTACTGTGATGATATCTAGAAAAACGGCTGTCATTACAAAATGGTCAATATTAACTCAAAGCCTGATGCTGTTACGCAATAACGTGTCAACCCACATGTATTTAGCAATAAAGTGTCAACCCTCAGTACTATCGTTGTGGGTTGACATTTTATTGCTAAATACTTGTGGGTTAACACATTATTGCGTAACAGCATCCAGCTGTCGTTTAGCTTTAACAAAGAAGGGTGTTATTACAGACGTAATACAAACTCAACATCATAGACAATTTCTATCTTGGATGTTCATAGTTGGTTTGTAAAGAGCTGGCACAAATAAAATGGACGAAACTGTATGTTAATGATTGTAGTTATGGTATTTTCTATGCATGAAGACTCATTGCAAGTTTGCCTCGATGATCTTTAACCCTTTTCCAGGCATAGTACATTTCATCGACCACATTCATGTCGCTCAAAATTGAACTTAAGTACCTACATTTTATGGCACAAATTTAATTGAACTTTCCTGAAATATGACTTCATGGATCAGTATTCTTCAGGAAGTTACGAATTCGTGGCTCTATTCCATTTCTTGCTTGTATCCTAACTTTAGCAAGGCCTGGAAAAGGGTTAATCTAATTGGGTGTAATCTAAATTTTGGCAACTTATGTATAATTGTACTTTTAAGTCTTAGTTTGAATCTCAAAAAGCTTTTATATAACTTTTGTTTTACACATTTTCGTTCACTCATTCAATCTATTTATGCTAGCTCCAGGGAAACTACCTATAATAATATTGACACGAAATGTATGTCGCCGTTTATACCAAAGAAAGCGGCTTACTGCAATATTAGTCGAAGTGTTCTATATTCTATTAATAACAACGTTAATTAATGTTGTAATCAATGGAATATAGAATACTTCGACTGTACATTGCGGTAAGCCGCCGCTCATTGGACATAAATCAACTAACTGTTAGATCAACAAAAAAATCTTATAACGTAATGTTCTATTACGGTTTATAAAATTACATTAAAGAAGCTGTCCAATATCCGGGAAGATACGCCGAGCGAGTGAGCGCTTTATTATATCCCAGTGCAAATTTGTTTATCAACTTCTCTAGATAAAAATATATGTCAGTTATCACTCCTTTTCACCATAATTGTATCAAATGTTTACCTATAAAATGCTGTTATCTGGAGATTGATAAAACAGCCCCTATATTACTTATGAGAAGGTTTAAAATTAAAGCTATGTTATATTCATGTTAAAGGTTATATCTAAACGTACAGAATTTATAGTTCTATTTTAAACATTGTTATACATACTAAAACCATTTATACGTAAAAAACTTAAGTAAAGCATGTAGTTGTGTACAAAACTTATACGGAATTAACGTCAAATTTCAAATATGGAATGTCGAACGGTCTATACAGATTTGTTACTACTACATGCAAGAGGTCATTTACTTAAGTTTTGTACCTATAGCTATTTCTCATTTTCAATTATCGTTCGTATGAGAGAGACAAAAAGCTTCAATCAAACCAATGCCGTGTAACTAACAAATTTAATAATTTGCAAAATGTACCTTACTGACTTAGTCACTAAAGTGCATTTTGCAAAATTTTATTTATTTTTACGCGATATTTCAGTATCACCGACGAAAGGCCATAATAGCGTTTTTGATATTGAGAGGCAGCGTGCGGACAAATACTTTATTTTACTATATGATATAAGGGCAGTTTGAAGGCAACTCTTTAAATATAGAATACGTTTCTCGTAACAATAATCCATTCCGTTCTAGTAATCTCATGTGGCAGATAGAAACAAGAGAGTTAGTTAAATGTGCGTACAATAAAAACTTCCATTGCCTTGAAATTAAATAATGAAAACTAGAGATGGGCCGACTACGGATTTTGCCGACTGGCCAGTCGGCCGACTAATCGGTTTTCAGTTTGCCGATTAATCCGCCGACTAGTCGGCAATGCCGATCGTAGGATTTTGCTAAGTTCGGGTGAACTCGGAAACGTTAGTTTCGCTTCGTCCGTCGCGCTTTGTTACCTACCTTTTCCTACTGTTACCTACCTACAAAAAAACAATTAGAACCCTAATTATAGTATTCAAACGAACTATAGGTACCTAGTGCTTTTTATAACTATGTCGAAAAGAAAATTGCTGGTGTGGACATTTTTTGACGATATTTCCTATAGGCAATAAAGTGCCGAATATTCAGCATTTTTTGCCGACTAGTCGCCGACTAATCATCGACTAGAAATGATGCCGAATAGTCGGCTTTCCCGACTAATCGTCGACTCGTCGGCCCATCTCTAATGAAAATATATAAGATCTATTTATATTCCTAACTCGCGTTTCTTCCCGCCCTAGACTTTTTAAGTACTTAAATATGTATTTTTATAGCTTTGCCATATTTTTACACTTGTAATAAAATAATAATTAGATGTTAACTTAGTTTTAGTTGAAGACCAAAGTTATGTTGCTGATGTTTCCTTAGACTTCTGTAATAGTATTTTTATATATTTCGTAACAATGAGATTTGATGAATCTTAAATTAATATTATATTTTGTGAATCTTAAATTAATATTATATTTTGTGATAAGTACTATACACATCAGTATGTTATATTGCATTTAACTATATATTTAAGCGACTATTGTTTGTACAATAACTGATACATAATAAGATTAATAAGTAACTGGGTTCATTAACTAATATTTTAGTGATTGTCCAAAAATAAATTCATATTTTTACTAGAGCGTTTTATTTCTTCGTCGTTCAAACCCCAATGTTTGATTCATTGTAAGTAAGGTAGCGACTGACTTGTAAAATAATGGGTACGATAAGATAAGGACCGCAGGTGATACATAACACCGAAATGTTACAGGTCAGTCACGATCTATAAGTAAACACTCTTGTACAGTAAAACAACAGTATAAATAGTACAGATGTAGTGAAATATCCTTTCACATCGTATTTTCCCGGAAATGTTCGTATTTGTCATGCTACTTCAGTCTGACTCGGTACCCATCAAGACAACGTGGGGGAACGTCGCACCGCGAGAGTGATAATCGATATAGAGTGGTTAATACAAGAGTATTTTTTTGTTAATTAAGATTAAGTTTGTTTTCAGTTCTTTTGAATAGTCATGCCGAAAGCATTCAGACCTGGGAAACGTTTAGATCGACAAGCCTGTGAAATTATTTTCAACATTTATTTATATTTCTTCTTGTTTACCTACACCTAATTTATATATATTTGATCGTGGTGGTTTTAACATCTCTGTGTGATATACTTCAAACTCGTGGTTTGACATTTGACATTGATAACTGAAGCACTCTTTTTATTTAATACAAACATGTCACTTAATAATTCAATAATTCATAGACACGTCGGCATCATTCGGAAGTGACGTGAGTTCCGAGTTTTCACGATGTGAAAGGATTATTCAGTAGAATTGTACCTGGCTGTATATTGCTGTCACACTCATTCTGGCATCTGTCAGTGTATTTGTTATGCCAGAGAAAGAGAAAACGATAGAAGGTCGAGAACTATTAACCTGCCGAACGCCACAACCGCCGTCAACTGAGAAAGTCGTACCACAGACGCCACGACGGCTACAGACGTCAAAAGTTCAAGATTAGAAAAGACTTTGTTTCGTATCAATTAAGTTGTAAATTGCATAGCATAGCAAACGTGTTTGGCGTGTGAGTTTTGTATTCGTCGTAAGGCGTTCAAAATGTTAGTACCCTGGTTCTTTGGTACCCTGTCAGTTTTACATCATTGACGAACTCCCAAAACCTCAGTAAAACAGTATTAGTAATAGAGATTTGTAACTATACTGTTACACAGCCTAGAATTAGTCCGTTTTTAGGGTTCCGAAGTCAAACAAGGAACCCTTATATTTTCGCTATGTCCGTCTGTCCGTCTGTCGGTTTGTCTGCGGTCTAGCTCAGAGACTTGGTACTACTAAGCTGTAATTCGGCATAGTTATACATTTAAACTATGCCGATAAAGTTGTAAAATAAAATCTTAAAGCAAAGGTATTTTTTTACATTATGACATTTTTTCAGGTATCATTGGATAGCTTTTAATAATTATGTACATGTTATTATCAATTTTTAGATTTGGGGGACCGTTTAGGAAATATTCAACCAGAAAAGTGTAATTTTCGCTAAAGTTGCGTGTGTCATTGCGTCATTGGTAATATTTTGGTCACTTTCACTCACAGCTTTCGCTTGTTTCCCAATAGAGTCTCTTTACGGTTAAGGTAAAACGATATTTATTTCTCTATATCAGTAATCATTGCCTAGTACTCATACTACCAACTTAGAGCGTAGTTTGGGAGAAGTCCATTTGTGTTAGATTGTCTCCCGATATTTATTATTTATAGCTTCTACCCGCGACTTCATAATGGTTATATTTTGATAATCGTTATTCCCTCGAGAAATTTTCCGGCATGATAAGTAGCCTATCTGTTAACCCTTCGTGTGTAGGACGGGGTCGCACACTTGCACCCGTCGTCTGTTGCAAAATGGCGCGTCAAACGTCAAATTCAAATTTAGAACTGTTTTATATCTTATAAACGTTTCATTCAACGAATGGTGAATGTCTATGGTTTATTGGTTCATTGGGCTTGCAGAAATTAATACATTTTAGACTCTATTAGACTTATTTTAAAGTTAAATCGAATAAAATGTTGATCACGTGACCTTGCACTGATCAGTGCTTACACACACCAAGGGTTAATCCAGGGTATAAGCTATCACCATTTAAAATTTCAAATCCGTCCAGCCGCTGCAGTGAAGGAGTAACAAACTAACACACAAAATTTCGTCGGGAAATTACACATAAGGGTAATCGAGTGCTGTAACGGACCGGGGTCGAGACAAGATGCACATGTCGCACCTTTAGAACAATAGTGACCTAATTCAAAATTTGTGCTTTCAAACTTCGAGTCATAAATTTATTATCATAGAGACCTAACTCGAAATTTAAAATTTCTCAATTAGGTCACTATTGTTCTGAAGGTGCGATGTATGAAGCATGGCACGAATGACCGCTGCACAGCGATGACGCGATTGCACGGAAACCAATGCAAGGGATTGGTTTCCGCCACAGACCGCGCAGAGCCGTGGCTACACCGGGAAGTAATTTACTATTAAAAAACATCCTAGTGAAATGTAACTATAGGCCCCTATCGTCGGTGAAACCGCGTAAGTAACATTTTTAATGAGGAGCAAAATGCACCTTTTTTCTAAGGTGTTAAGGTTTATTTTGCTCTACAATAAATTTGTTGGTTACGCGGTTTTGCAGTTTCACCGACGCTATGTATGATCCAATTAATGTACACATACTCGTACATACATTAAATCACGCCTGTTGCCCAGAGGGGTAGGCAGAGACCACTTCTTTCCACCTGCTACGATCCTGACAAATTATTACTTTTTATTAACACCCTTTTATTAGCTTCACGTCGGATTGACTTTTTGATTACTGGAATTTGAATCTATATGAGCCATGTCTAATAGGTCATTTTAATAAAAAATACTTTCCGTTGTTCTGCTGCAACTGTAGGTATTTTTCATTAAAACGATGTCTTCATTAAAGCCTAGCACTTAGTATATTTTACTGCAAACACAGTCACAGGAGGAAAAATAAATATATCAAGATTAATTTCCTTCTAGATTTAAGTTGATTATTATTTCACCACATTTTTTTTCCATCAATTCTTACAGGCTGTTTCATACCAAACTAGCACTCAGTTCGCTTTGAGATTCGAGTCAGCACGCAACGCAATTAACATCAAAGTTGGTACATCTATTAGTAAACCTAATTCCTATCCCAGGAGCAAACTCGAAGGTAAACTACGGCTACCTAACTAACTTGCGGCTGAAAACTAATGGACTCTACCTTATTCTCTACAGGCAGTTTACAATTTTATGAAGACCTTTCTGCCAGAACAAGACCAACTGTTTGTCAGCGGAGATCAACTTTATTGGTCCGTTTAATAGACCATAACCAGTATAATGTAAGCCCCTATATTGAAAACTAAGACGTACGTTTTATAAACGTAGGGGCCAAGATAAAATTGTGATTTCGGTGTCGAATTGGTTACGTTTTAGAATAACACCGCAGCTAAGAGCAATTTGCGCTTACACGGTACTAATATGAAAGCGAGGATTTACTTGTCAATGGTGTATTTATTTTGTGGAAAGGGGGGTGGTGATTTCTACTCTGTTTAATAGGTTCATTGGGTGTGTTAGGATTCTATCTTCTGTACGTTAAGTTGCACCCACAGGGGCAAATTTATAAGCTTTAAGTAATTCCCCGTCCACAGTACGGGCACGTACGGGCGTCTCATTGTATTACAACAAATTAGAGCAAGACAGCTATTATGGACGGGGAATTATTACTCAAAAATTTTACTCTTCTATGAATATAATAATACGGTCATTTGGTTGATTTTAGGCGCCATCTTGCCAATATGGCGGCGCGAGCGGCAAAAATACGAGGTGGCAAAGTCGAAATTCGGAAAAAGCACATCATAATCTATAAAATCACTAATTTTCAAAACTCCCGGAAAACATTCTAGGTAAAACTACAAAATGACTGTAGTATAAAGTGTCGACGTAAGTTGCTTAATACTTATTTAATACTGTAACTACTTGTAACAGTTGTAACTACTAGCTACTACGGATCGACGTGGCAAGATTCTTAGCATCACAAAAAACTGCAGGACCCGGTTGAGATTATCCCTTACTCTGTTTTCTTATTACTCTGTTGATGAGTCCTTAAGCGAATAAAACTGAACTTGCACCCTGTTATATGACACCTAGGTATACTTTGTTTTATGACTGCATAGAATATTATTGTAAAAGCATTTTTAAATGTAATTACCACTGTTTATTTACACTACGAAAACCAAATACCAAATTTATCGGCATATAAAAAATAGCAGTGTTTTCGAATTCTAACCCTTGACGGCATGATTTACGTTTTACGTGAACTGAACCGTGCGCCATAGAGTAAAGAGTTTCCCGCCCATTTCCCGCGCGAAATCATGCGCGTTTGGCGCGAAGTTGAAGCATTTTTTCAGCCAGGATATTTATATAAAAAATACAAGGTGGAGGTTGTATGTACCTCACCTGTATAGGTATACTTGTAACTTTTTTTGCCTATATGTGTAAGTATAAAAAAGGCTTCTGTTTTTTGCCATTTGTTCGTATTGAGTGTATGTATAGGTACCATACGCTTCGAAACGCGCCCTGGTCAACCCAAAATAAACTTAAAAAAAAAAAGTTTAAAAAAACAAAAACCCGCCTTCAAAAAGCAAAAAATAACTTCTTTAAAATGGTAGGTAAATAGGTCAGTCCAACTGAAGTCGGCGTCCAACAATATTTTAACCAAAAGCAGACTTCAGTTCATCATCATCATCATCATGTCAGCCGAAAGACGTCCACTGCTGGACATAGGCCTCCCCCAAGGCTCTCCACTCAGACCGATCTTGTGCTTTTCGCATCCACCGCGTTCCCGCGATCTTTACAAGGTCGTCACTCCATCTTGTTGGAGGCCTACCTACAGTTGGACTGACCTATTTACCTACCATTTTAAAGAAGTTATTTTATGCTTTTTGAAGGCGGGTTTTTGTTTTTTAAACTTTTCTTTATTTTATACTTTTTAGTGATCATAATTATGCTGTTATTCTCCCACTTCTCAATTAATAAGAAACAATAGAACATTTCAATTCCGCCGCAAGCAACGCCGTGGGAAAGTCATAGTCATATATTTAAACCTAAATATGCTTCGTCATAGTCGCTCAACTATCTTAATCGAAATATCTTGTCGCCCCCCTCGAAATATATACCGTTTAGGAGTTCCGGTGGCCATCTGTGGTCTTCATCATCAGTTCCGATTCCCCAAATAGTGCTTTCCAAGACCAAATACACGAGTTACAATGAAAAATACCAAAATCGGTATAGGTGTGCCTATACATTTTGAAGAGTTCCGTCGATTCCTCATGGATTCCACCATCAGATCTTCATTTTGATAAGAATGGGACCAATCTGGAAGCACCAGCTTTCAAATAAAAAATGAGTCATCAAAATCGGTTCACCCAGTCGAAAGTTCTGAGGTAACAAACATTAAAAAAAACAAAAAAAAAAACAGACGAATTGAGAACCTCCTCCTTTTTTTGAAACATTGACACTACGATAGTGCTACGATAACACGCAAAAGCAGTAAGGTTTTAACATGTAGAATAGAGACTATTGTAAACATCTACTTACGTTGCGGTGAACGTGTTTGATTAGGATTCGCGAAGCAATTGGGCGAGCTTCTAGTTTAGTTTGAGTTGACCGACAGCTACCAAGTACTTAATGAATTATGAAAGTAATTATAAGCTGAGGTATGTAGGTACCTAATAAAATAAGCATAAGCTACGTTTTGTCTCTATCTCCAGACCATGTTATTATGGAAAGGGAAATAATAGATTATAGGGAAACATATTTAAAGTAGACGGCCTAACTCTTTAAAAAGCTCCTAGGACAAAGGACGGAGCATTTTGCCAAAACCAGGTTGCGACAACTCGGTCATCTCGGAGGGTAGGGTCCGAGGTACACGTAAATAAGCGCCTCCAAAACTTCAGCCCGAAAAACATCTCGGTCGATGCTGTTGAAGGCATTTGTACATCTCCTCCAGGCGTAATACCGCCAGCCGGCTCAGGAGGCAAAGCTAGTGGTAGTAGAGGGATGCTTCCCTCGCAACGCCTTGATGGCTGGTGACCTTTTTTACAGGCGTTTTTCAGCGCGCTTGCTTTCCCCGCCTTAATGCAGGTGCCGGCGTGAAAATTTGAAAATGATGTCAGATCTGGAATTCGAGATGGCGGCCATGATGGTTTTCGAAAAAGTCGTTATGGGTAGGTATCGTTTCCAATGTTTCTGCGGAAAGCAATTTCGAAAATGATATCAATTTTTGAATTCAAGATGGCGGCCATGATGCTTTTCGAAAAAGTCGTCATGGGTATCATTTCTCATGTTTTTGCGGATTGCGAATTCGAAAATGATGTCAGATTCGGCATTCAAGATGGCGGCCATAGTGTTTTTCGAAAAAGTCTTCATAGGTATCGTTTGTCATGTTTTCGGAGATGGCGAATTCTAAAATGATGTCATATTCGGAATTCAACATAGCGGCTGGCGGCCATTATGTTTTTCGAAAAAGCCGTCATGGGTAGCGTGTTTCACGTTTTCGGGGATGGCAATTTTGAAAATGATGTCAGATTCGGAATTCAAGATGGCGGCCATGATGGTTTTCGATAAAGTCGTTATGGGTATCGTTTGTCATGTTTTTGCGGATGGTGAATTCGAAAATGATGTTAGATTCGGAATTCAAGATGGTGGCTGGCGGCCATGATGTTTTTCGAAAAAGCCGTCATGGGTATCGTGTTTCACGTTTTCGGGGATGGCAATTTTGAAAATGATGTAAGATTCGGAATTCAAGATGGCGGCCATGATGGTTTTCGATAAAGTCGTTATGGGTATCGTTTCTCATGTTTCTGCGGATGGCAATTTCGAAAATGATATCAAATTTTGAATTCAAGATGGTGGCTGGCGGCTATGATGTTTTTCGAAAAAGCCGTCATGGGTATCGTGTTTCACGTTTTCGGGGATGGCAATTTTGAAAATGATGTCAGATTCGGAATTCAAGATGGCGGCCATAATGGTTTTCGATAAAGTCGTTATGGGTATCGTTTCTCATGTTTCTGCGGATGGCAATTTCGAAAATATTATCAGATTTTGAATTCAAGATGGCGGCCATGAAGGTTTTTGAAAAAGTCGTCATGGGTATCGTTTCTCATGTTTTTGCGGATGGCGAATTCGAAAATGATGGCAGATTCGGAAATCAAAATGGCGGCCATGGTGTTTTCGAAAAAGTCTTCATAGGTATCGTTTCTCATGCTATCAATACTAAATACGAATGCAACCAAGCGCGGGCCTGTCTAAACTCACTTGGCGTGATTTGTTGAGTTTGCTTGTGGTAGCTCGCAGTGCGTTCGATCCAGGCATGGACACATGCAAGCCGCGCGATATTCCTTTGTTTTTCAATCGATTATTTACGAACTACTGTCTACTGCAACGATATTATTATGTTAACGTTACTTCATTGATGGTATTTTTTTTTACGATACGCTTTTACTGCAAAGTGAATAAGAGCTAACGTAACGTTAACAATATGATAACGTTGTGTCTGAAAACAATGTTGAAGAATGGCCCATTTCACCGAGGCAGGGCGTCCTACGCTACATACAACACATTTATCGAGATGTAAGTAACGTTGTCTTTTGTCTCTCTGGCCCAACTTTTCGCAAAAATAATATATTATGTTATACCTTGGAAGAAGGACAGAAATGTTTATTTATGGTATTATTAGATAGAGTTGCGATCTTGCTTGGATTATACTAGTTGGGATTATAGTAGATTGATGTTAATCCAGAAAACAGTAGGGGAAACTGTTGTACCCCGGACATAGTTTTACCTCGGACAGTTGACAATATTTAAAGTATCCCGCATTCTTCAAAAAGAAATATATATGTCATTTGAACCATTATCTATTAAAATGAAAGTAAAGTTAGCACGAAACTCGAGAGCGGCGTGTGCGTCGAGAAAATTACAAAAATATAAAATTTGTTACAGAAAATGAGTTTTTAGAACTTTATTACAAATTCGTTTATTTAGTGTTTCGAATATATATGATAAAACTGAATAATGCATGCTAAAACTATATTAAATAGCTATCAGATAGTGCAGTCGTTTCATCCTAACTTTTAGACGAAGTGCGTTTACAAAGGTTACTTTTAAAAAAACTTGCTTTGTTGTACCTTGGATACCGAACTTACGTTGTACCTCGGACTACGGACTAAGGTAGAAAAGTTCCAAAGTGTTCTAATTCTTACATTATTTTGCATTTTTTATGACAAGTTAAATATTTTTTACTATTTTAATTGTTGATTACATTTTTGTTTATGTTTTTAATTGTTCTCAGGGAGATTTTCCATTTGTTTTAGGAGAGTGGGAAAATATGGCCTTTTCTTGTAAATTTTATTAAGGAACCTATGAAAAGGTATAAAAAGTCTTCGTCCGAGTTGCCTTTTGTATCCTTAATAACTAAATACTAGATGATTATTTTCTGTTTTCTTGGCAAAAATGGTATTTGCCCAAGGTACAACACCGAGTGTCCAAGGTGAATCAGGGGTGTTGTACCATGGACACTTTTCCCTTTTTTTTCTATCAGCCTGTCCCGTCTAAACTAACTAAAGGATCGTTTAATATCATATCCCGGAATGTAGTACAATAGTACAACTTTACATATTTGCACATTTGGCAATTCTGAAGCATCTCGTTTTTTTTCTAAAAATCAAAGAAATGTAAACTGTCCGGGGTACAACAGCTTCCCCTACCTATTTCTTATACAAGTACAAGTAGATCATAAATACTAACTTTGAACATCGTCCTACTAATATTATAAACGCGTAAGCCTATGTGGATTAACACATAGGCTTCTTTTCGTCTGGGAATAAATAAAGGTTCCCGAGGAAGTAACGATAATTGAAATCTGCGCGAAGTCGCGGGCAGAAGCTAGTGTATCATAATATTCATAATAATATTATTCATGTTTTCTAAACTATAAAAGCTTCACATTAAATTGGATTAGGTATTCGATTAAGATATCATTTACATTTGAACTCACTATTCTTTCTTGTTTTGCATTAGCAGCTTGAAATGTCCCTCTACTAAGCAACAAGAACAAAACGAAAGAACAAGTAAAAGAATAAATAGTGCTCTCGGATTCAACATTGAGACTGATACCTTCGGCCGCGTACGAAACCGCAAGTTCGTAACCAGTTACGATAGAAGAATTTTTATTCTTTGTACGAAACTAGTAACGATCGAAGAATTAATCTTCCTTGTTGGAAACCTGTTACGATCGCAAAACTCTAGGTAGGTTAGGTTCGTTAGTTATCTTCAGATGCCCGAAGGGTAAACAGACCAGAAATAGGAGCCCCGCAACGCGGGGCTCCGTCGAAACTGCTGAATTACGAAAAAAAATCGCAATTTGTTTCGTACACAGAATAAAAAATCATCGATCGCAACTGGTTTCGTACAACGAATAAAAATTCTTCTATCGTAACTGGTTACGAACTTGCGGTTTCGTACGCGGCCGAAGGGGGTTGCGTACTATTGAGAGGTCAAGTGAATCGAACAAGCGTGTCCTATGCGGTAAGGCACAACGAGGTCTGGGTAATCTGGGTATCGTGGCGATTAAATAAACTCACATTGTATTTCAATAACTTCACGTGATTTATTATCAAATAAATATACAACGTTATGTCGTTGGAAGTGTAAAATAACTTAAGATTTATATCACTCGCGAATTGCAAAAAGATGTCTACCAGAAGCATACGGATGCTCACAGAGATGATGACAGGAGTGAAAGAGGAAACGGAAAGCACAAGAAAACATGACATTTGTTATGTGCTCCTGTCACCTGTCAAAAGCGTTATGTTACATGCATACAATTGTTAACACGTACCTTAACGCAGCTCGTTTAGGTTTTGGTATTAAGATAACCCCCCATAAAGTGCAACTAAAATCCGTTAAAAAATTGTGGAATTGGTCCTAATTGCCCACTGAAGTGTCGTATTTAATCATTGCTGCAACACCCTGAGTTTAGAATATACAGGGTGGTACTCGATAAACTGTACATATTGAAAGGGATGAAATTTTAGGTTAATTTATCGGTAAAAGACTTAAAAAAAATATTTTTTTGCCACATTTTTTTTTACTGATTTTAAATTACAGCAAAAAAATTATTTTGTTTTCATAAAAACACGATTTTCTCGAAATTTTGTAGATATTTCACTATATTTTTTGCTTATTAGTATTCCTCGTTTAATTTTATATCTAAAAACGTTAAAAAAACATTGTGAAATATCTGCAAAATTTAGAGAAAATCGTGTTTATATGAAAACAAAATGATATATTTGCAGTAATTTTCCACAAAAAAGCAGTTACTCAGTTTTTTTTTTTAATTAGTATAATATTGTTCTCAATTATTATAAACCTCACTAATGTCATACTATGCATTTTGTTTTATCTTTTTTGGGCTATTAGATCAAAAGTTACACCGTCACAAGTAAGTGCACTACCCAAACTTTATTAAAAAGTTTGACAACCTGTAAAAAAACCAGTGGCTAAAAAATTTAAGAAAAAAATGTTTTACCGATAAATTAAGCTAAAATTTCATCCCTTTCAATATGTACAGTTTATCGAGTACCACCCTGTATTTAATTAAAACTGAACAAACATCAAAATTGTCGTTGTTTTTTGGATAAGGCACGTGGAAGCACCCTTAAGTCGAAAACTTGGATTTTTAACAAAGACTTGCAACACATATCCGAATCTTTAATTCATACAGATTCACTGAACTATTGGAACATCTTTCGCTAAAACTAATTTCGTACTTACTGTTATTTAATAAGCTTGTTGGTCGAATAAAATTTCACTTAAATTACAAACCACCGCGGAAAAAGTAAGTTCTTTCACTGTTCATGGCGCCGTCAACCAACAAAGTAATCTCCATCTCCATACAAATACTAGCAAATCTAATAATTTGAATAATCCCAGGCACAATCAGCCCGATTATTCCCAAAACAAATGCAAATCACCGCATCAAATTCCACGCACCCAATACGTATACGCGCTTTCAACGCTTCCATATTTTTGCATACTTATCGCGACAGTATTACTGGTTCATATAAGAAAGAGAATTTGTATGATAATTTTCATTTTGCATTCGCGGTTATTCTTCTGGCTTGTTGTGGATGGCGCTCGAGGGAAATTCCGCGGGGCTGTCGCGGCTGATATTGGCTGTGCGATGCTGCGGCGCTGGAAGCGGCTAGCAGCGCTGAAAGGGATACGAGGTAAAGTTTTGAAAGAGTTTGGTGAAAAGGAGTTTGTTTAGACATTTGTTTTTTTATGGCATGGAAAAAGCACATAGGGCCCCCATTTAGTTTTGCTTTATCTTGCTGCCATATTCTAAGTATATTGTTAACGTCATAGTAGCTCTTACTTACGTTTACAATAAAATACAATACAGATGTAGTAAAATCATGTAAAATATCCTCTCACTTCGTATTTTCTCGGAAATGTTCGTGTTTATCATGCTAATTCAGCACGGGTAACACAAGTTGTATTTTCTCGCTTGTCGCTCAGTGCGTCTCTATCATTACGGACTTGATAGGAAGGGAGATCCGAGCGACAAAGAAGTCGCGGGCAACTTGTGCTAGACGTGCAGTCTGACTCAGTACCCATCAAGACAACGTGGGGGAACGCCGCATCGCGAGAGTGATAATCAATATAGAGTGGTTAATACCAGAGTATTTCGACAAGCCTGTGAAATTATTTTTAACATTTATTTATATTTCTTCTTGTTTACCTACAACTAATTTCTATATATTTGATCGTTGTGGTTTTCTATTCTATTCTATTCTATTCTTAATCAATGGCTTTCACTCCTGTTAAGGTGTATTTTGCCAATGTCGATTGTCTTATTAGAGAAATAAGTCCATGGATATCACACGCGAAGACAATTGTTCGGTAAAAGAGAATTTTCTCTAATGGACTAAACTTCTGTTTAGTCTATGGGGTTAGCTCCACGCGCTTCTGTCAAGTCCGTGGTGGTTTTAACTCGGTGTAATATACTTCAAACTCGTGGTTTGACATTTGACACTGATAACTAAAGTACTCTATTTATTTAATACAAACATGTTACTTAATAATTCAATAATTCATAGACACGTCGGCATCATTCGGAAGTAGACGTGAGTTCCGAGTTTTCACGATATGAAAGGATTATTCACTAGATCTGTACAATACGGTAACACATCAAAGGCAATATGGTTTTTACCCAATAGAATAGAGGCCCTGTGGCCCGTTTCACGAAGCTACAAGTTACAAATTACAAGCAGACCTCTCTTTCTAGCAAAAGGAGTTAGAAAGAGACTTCCGCTTGTAATTTGAAACTTGTAGCTTCGTGAAACGGGCCTCTGGTGGCTTGTTTGCTCGATTTCCTTCTGCAGGCCTAAAAAAGTGCCGCTTAAGCTGGGGTCCTAGTGAAAAAGGGTACAAGTCGACTTAACTCGTAATAAAAAAAGGGTATATACATGAACGGAGTATACCAGACTTAAACCCTTTTTCACTTGATCTTCAGAAGACTTATACCCTTTTTCACTAGGACCCTTTGTTCCTGCCATTTCCACGAACCGTATAGCCGTGTAAGGAAAGCGTCGGCGCCGTAATTGTCGTCATGGGTGCCTGTTGCCGATATCAATATCAGTAAATATGAGGCTTAACTAGACGCCTGTCGAACCCGCCCGATGGAAATTTATCCCAATCATCCCCTCAATAAATATACACGTAACAATACGGTGTTGAAAAGGCTATGGAAATGGAGTAGGTATTGCGGTGAAAGACCAGATACCTAAATAATTTAATAATAACTTAGTCATAATGAATGAATGAATGATATTTATTTTCCAAAGTAAGTCACATACATTGCATGTTATGTCAAAAGTACAAGAAATTACATTGGAATCGTCAAAAATATACACAAATTTATAATCCAAAATAGAAATGAAGTCAGGATAACAATAAAAATACAAAACTAGGGAGTTATCACCGTTAAGGATCGTCTTAAAAAATAGCATGTAACCAAATTAGCATATTTTTTTCAAATATTTAACATAATAAGTCAAAACATCAGAAATAATAAAAACAATAAACAGATTAAATCAAAACATTTTACATAAAAATATGTAAAAAATGGTTCCATTAAATCTGAGACTCATAAACTAAATACGTATGTATACTGGGTGATTCATAAGTCGTGCTCACAATGATCACCCCTGTGTTCTACCCACGAATATGAACAACTTTCACTATGGGACCAACTATGAAATAACGAAAAAAAAATTAACTGTTTCATAGAAAAGTTCAATACGTACTCGACCAAAATGTATGAAGCAGCTGATGTTTTTTCCTGATTTTATTGTTGGTCACATAGTGAAAGTTGTTCATATTCGTGGGTAGAACACAGGGGTGATCATTGTGATCACGACTTATGAATCACCCAGTATTTGGACCATAAATTTAATGTGCAACAATAACGCAACAAAACAAAACTTTTATATTTATAATATTGGAGAAATTACCTAAATTAATCATCAAATTTAAAAATTTGTTAAATATAATATGGACAGTCAACAGCATGAATAAGTGATCATTTATGTACCTTGTCGCTTTCAATCGTTTCACAATTTTGTATGACATTTCAAACACGACGTTAAAGTGACAAGGTATATAAATGATCACATGTTTATGCTGTTGACTGAACATAGTACATAATCTATTTATCTATGTATATGAAGATGGATGTGTGAATGTGCCTATGTGGGTACCTATGTGTGCATGTGCATCATTCGTAACGGGCTCCAAAACTTTTCAAGAAGAAGAAATTTTCAAGTTTGGTAGTGATCGGGTCAATGATTTTTTTGTGCTACCCGTGCGAAGCCGGGGCGGGTCACTAGTTACCTATATAACTTAAACATTAACTTACTAGTCTATCTTGAGGCCGATAATTCTGGCTTATATTTTATTCCAACACTTGTGCAACGTTGGATCTTTAAAGTGCGATAAAAATGACGACTTTTCTCTATTGGGTTGTAAAACTGTAGGTAACGTGCAGGCTTCAACGGAAAATACTGCGACAGGGTCATAAAAAACTCTTTACATAAAGTTCAATTTATTTACGACTCCTTCCATTCAACAGTTCCAATTAAAATTGACAAATTCTAATGCTTGAACGTTTTCTTTTGACTATACTGCAAAAAGATGTATTTACTTTTCCCCTTATAAAATTGTAATAAGGACCAAGAGCAGGCGCGGCTCACTCCGCGGTGTTCATCGCTACAAGTACATGCCGGTTACCCATCTGATGGGTACTATTCAGGGGCTGCCACCAATTTTATATGAGTGCGATAAAGACGGGTAACTAATTGGCCGCCATGATATATTAGGCACGCCGGCACGCCGCGTCATTCGGGTACGCAATTTGAAACAACTATTTATCTCTTTCTAACAATAGCGTTCGCTAGATTGCCGTCTTTATCTGTAGAAATATGGTAACGTAGCAACTGTCAGTATTGGTACTTAGTAGATTTATTATCTTAGAGATAAATAATTAAATAATGTATGTACCAACTAGGCTAGCGCGTCGTCATAAAAATAAATGGGTAATACATATTTTTTTTCTAGTCGTTGGCAGCCCTCACTATCGGCAGCGCGGCGAGTGAGTAAATTCATTTTCACCGTTCGTACACAGCCTTAACGTTCCGTTTGGCTTGCCAGAGGACCATAAATCATAATGTTTTGGCTAAGAAAAAAGCGGCTTTTGTAAAGATCTAAGGAGTGAGCCTTCGGTACTTGTACTATTATCTATTCTGTGCCAATAGTGGATGCATCTCTTAGTAGTCGACTGTACCTACTTACATTTTACCTAGTATCAGTAAACTAACAATGTGTAGGTACATATAGTATCAGTAAAATGACTTATTCATTGTGACCTTAAAGGAGCGTTCCCACTGAGAGCGTTACAAAGCTTACACACCACTCGATGTTCGCGCCGAATGCTCATTACACACGAATGCTCTCAGTGGGGCCGCTCCTTAATAGTTCAATAGTGTTATAACTTAAACCGATTTGCCGCAAAGTAGTCAGGGGTGCTAAACCCGTGACGGCAAACAAAAGCGTCATCTCCAATTTTAATTTCCCCAGCCACGGGATAAATTCGGCCTCGAGTTTCAAAGTAATAAAACTCACCAAGTAATTTCTCAGGTGGTAACCGTTACACGAAAAGTGTAAAGTTTGTCGGACCTCCGGAAGCACTGTGTTGAATCGAGTTTGGAAGGAATTATTAGCTACGTGGGCCGGGGTTGCTTAATTTTACACAAAAAACGAAGGAGAAAAAACTGGAGCGATGCTTTCGTACGAGTTTTTACTTGAATTGGTGTGTCGGCCTCCATTTTAAGTACATTGTTTTTTTTTGTGATTTTTCTTGTATATTTGACGTGGTCTTTTGCAAAATTTATATATTAGGTGCCTCTCGAAAATTAACTGTAATGTAACTTGAATTTTGGCTACCTACTAAAACGTTGAATTGATTTCGATGATTTCTAACGATGCTAATCATGTTTGTAAGTTTACTATAAAAACAAAAAATAAACTATTCCCGCGCGTGTCTATTCAAATACAAGCGTATGTGCTGCACAAACTAATGCACTTACATCGTTTTAGATAACCAAATTAGCGCTAGCATAGTTAATAAAAATTAACGTTAGCGTTTGAATTCCCAAAAGCACCGGTATGTGAATAATAACTGTATAATTTGTTTAAGCCACATTTACAGCTAGCGCCGGAATTCAACCACAACACACCACTTTAATTAGTACTGGCTTAATGAAATTTTCCAGTAATGTTAAATATTTGCCTCGCCCGAAGGATTTTAAAACGTAATTCCCTTATCTCATTTCTGATTTATTTGAGTAAACACTCACGCGGAACAGATGTAAATATGAAGTAATTTCGCATATACCCTGTTTGGGAATTTAATATTGAACTGAAATATTAGTTTTGGTTTTCATTCGCGGCAAAAAATTGGTAATGACGTTTAACAAAAATGCATCGTTAAAATGTGTCCATATAGGAAATTGGGCCATTCTACTTTTCGTTGTACATAAGTTTTAGCCACATTCTCACTAAACTAGTTTTATTTCAAAAACCGGTAAAGTGCTGCGTTTTCTAACTTGAAACTCGAAAAGGGACATAAATAAGCTTATATTTAGAACTATCCTGATTCATAAAAAGTTATTTGTAATAACTATAAAGTGAGTAACGCAGTGGACAATGATGTCCCCGCTTTTTCTATGCAAAAAGTGCAATTTACCACTGAGGTACCAAGTTTCTTCAACGATAATTAAGTAATATAAAAGTTGTTTTTTGAAAACCGCTAAACTTAAACATTTTAAGTTCAAGTTATTTATTTATACGCGGATTCATATATTGGTATATTTTTTATCAGACGATAACAAAAATGTACACTGAAAAGAGGAATGGCCCAATTAATTAGTATCTAAAAATGTTTTTCACACCGGCATTGATCTTGTACGACAATTTTTTTTACTTCTTTCCTTTTTTAACCGGGTGGACACAGAACACAGGATGAAAAAATAACTTTCTGGAATTTACCCAATTTTATTTCCACAAATTTTTAAGGCCGGCCCTAGCCCTAAAATAAGTTTACACAATATTTTTACTGCGCAGTATAATTGAATCGCCATTTGTCCTCAAACGATGAATATTATCACGCAATAATATTGCACAATAATATTGAATATTGCACAATATTGACCTCACCGTAGACTATAGTATAGTATAGTATAGAGGTAAGCCGAAACATCGCAGCGTACGTAGCAGCAAGTTACGCGGTTAATCGTAGACCTCGCCTACCAAATTGCCTTTGCTACGAATAGAGGCCCAGCGCTTCTATTCTACTATGTAAAATCATATTGCCTTTGACGTGTTTTGGTATTGTTTATAACAACAGAAGAAAGACTAAAGGCATAGAAACCGGACTATAAGACGTACTTTGCGTCAGCTATCTTTCTCTACTTTTTAGATTACGTATTACATGAGAAAAAATTAAACAAAAAGTAGGCTGTTTTTTCTTCTTTAACTGTCATTGTCACAAGGTTTTACACAGGGACTTCTTTGTCCTTCCTATAGGAAGTATTTGTCTTTCCTTGTCTATAGGTCCAAATCACGCCTTACTTGTGACGATGTACCAAATAACGAACGAACAGCTATAGATTCATCTCTTTCCAACTCACTATGACAACCATAAGTAGAAAAAAGTGAACCATAATATATTTTCTGCTTATTTAGTACGGTTTTCATGCCTTTAGTCTTTCTTCTGTGGGTTTTACCCAGTAGAGCAGAGCCGCTGGGCCTCTATTTAATACGTTAAACCAATTTTTTTTTTTCTTAATTAATGGCTTTCACTCCTTTTGTTTAACAAGGAGTATTTCGCCAGTATCGAGTTTTAGACAATCACCATGGACTTATTAGAGAAACAAGTCCATGGATATCACACGAGGACAATTGTTCGGTTAAAGAGATTTACTCTGGTGGACTAAACAGGAGCACATGGGGTTAGCTCCACGCGCTTCTGTCAAGTCTAATATTGCTTTTGATATGTTATCTGTGTTACTTGACAGTAATGGCAGCCTTAGGCCCTATTTACACTTTGTTAAGTGCAAAACGCAGTCCTAACACGTATTGTTCGACAATATAATATGCTTTTCTCAGATATTGACATATTCAATTGCTCGAATGTTATCTTTAAATCAAGAGTGAGAGTGCATTTGCTGGACCAATAACAATTACTGGCTTACACACACACACACACACACACACACGCACACGCACACGCACGCGCACGCGCATGCACGCACGCACGCACACACTCACACACACACATACACACATACACACACACACACACACAAACACACACGCACAACTAAGCACAATTATTTAACGTAAAATTTGTTTAGTTACGCAACCCTAACGTCGGTACGTAATATTCTTTGTATAAAATATGTGAAAATCTGTAATTGGCTGTACTTGTTGATATTTGTATTATTGTATGAAACACCATGTAATCGCTGTTGATTTTCCAATAAACCATAAAAAAAAAAAGTGTGAAGTTCATACATTCGCTGTCAAGTGGCAAGTAGAAAATGTATGAACTTCACACTTGCACTTTAGAAAGTGTAAACAGGGCGTAATTAAAACAATACGATAACATGTCGAAAGCAATCTCAAGTCTCAAACAGTTCCAGTGATTTCGGATTTAATTAAACATTTGCTGATCGTTTTCATAATTGCGCGCCGTTTCGGAGAAATTATCAAATAATATTTTTGTTATTTGACATGTGTTTTAATTGAACTTTGCTTCATTTTGGAGTTACAAATGGATATTCAATGACGAAACGGGATTATTTAAGGTATAATTTGAATTAATGATTATAAATACAAACTCTGTACAGTCAACGAAATTGATTCCTAGGCCACTGACTTTGTTAACGTGACGTTGTAAACCAAATCACAATGATATTTTATATTTAGATACGTTATGCTCATACTAAACGTATTCGAAAACCGTCGCCAATTACTGACAGTTGCTACGTTGCCATATTTCTACAGAGAAAGACGGCAATTCGTAGCGAACGCTATTGTTAGAAAGAGATAAATAGTTGTTTAAAATTGCGTACCCGAATGACGCGGCGTGCCCGCTCATGGCTGCCATATAGCTACCCGTCTCTATCGCACTCATGCGATATCTAATTGTGTATATCATGTTTCACAGGTGACAGTGACGCCAACGGTGCAAATTAAACAAAGTTTGGCGATGTAAAACAAAATGTAAAAAATATTTACGGTACTTAGGAATGAAATGAGACATCCTTTCTTCCTTTTATAGTTACAGTATAATTTCGGCAGCCTCGAAAAACATAAGACGGCATTTTTTATGACTTATATTTGTTGCATTTCGGTAATAATGTTTCTGACGCGTGCGTGTCAGCGGCCACGGCGCGACTGAACGATAGTAAGGCAATTACCTTCCTTTTCGAGGAACGCTTTTGCGCGCGGATGATGTATCTTAATATAAAATATCATTGGTCCATAGTGGTGAAATTAAATTGGTTAACTGTACAATATGGCTATCTCTTGAACTTATAAAAACTACGATAAAAGGAAATAGTAGTACTTTAAAGCAATCTGCACAGTCGCGGACAAAAACTAGTAAAGTAATAGTCAATTATTCATACTCATACTTATTTATAGAGTACCTTTTATTTTATCGAATCACCTTTCAACGAACATATCATTTCGCAGAATTTCATTTCATCGAAAGGCATTTCTAGCCGCATGAGTAAGTTTTTTTTGGTAGTCACTAGTCTAATCTAACCTACGTAATGAATATTTGAGATATCCTGATATCATGGTTTCACCAAAAAGTAGCGTTCGGTGAAATGAAATTCGATCAAATGCTACAGTCGATGAAGTGGAATTCGATAAAATGATGGGTTACCTTATTTATAATAATTATCAAAGGCACGGATTAGATTATCAATATTATCGTGTGATCCACGCATATCGCGATCCATATCAAGAAATATTTATGCTTATCACAAGGATATCCAAACATTTTGAAACCCGCTATAAATATTGACATACCTATACATGACAAAAATAGCAAGTAAAGTGTTCATAAAATGTGCTCGATTTCGAAAACATAACTGAAATGTGCTTTAGAAATCCCCCGACTCCATCGAACTTCTCCCGGGAGTCCATGCGCGTAATTCCCACTCAGCACGGGAATTAATCTGCCACAGCTCCTCACAAATCCCCAAACGCCAATTTAAATAAAAATCATTCCGTCGGCTCCCACGATCCCGAAACGCAATAAAAAACAACTTTGGCCAGAGTTTTAATTCCTCTAAGCATACTTAAGTAAACAGAAAGTATGGAAAACTCTTCAGCAGCCAAGGACAGCCTACTCCGGACATGTCAAACAACGTCCACGTCAACCATTGGGTGCCGAAGTTGACAAACTTACATCAAACATTCCTGAAGTTATCCTCATGCAAAAACGACACCTAAACCTTCGCAGATAAGTTCTAGTTAAAAGTTCCCCGGGCGCAAAGTGAAAGTGGAGTACGCCAAAGTTTTTCACAATTTTTAGCCTAATCTTACAAAGTGGCAAAGTTGGCAACTCATTAAGGCGGGATGTTTACCGAAACACCTCGTGCGCTAAATTGAATTTGATCCGGGCTTTATTAAGACGTTGATTCTGGCTCGTTGGCGATTCTGGCCACGAGTGTGTCTTGATGACCCTACGTTAGGTATGAAGTATTTTACAGTAGATCCCGCTTAATACGATCACGTTTAATACGATTTCCCGCATAATACGCCATTTTCTGCCGGTCCCTGCAACTTAAGGCCATGCCATGCCCATAACAGACGTTTTTGATGAAGTTTAAGTTCTTATAACTTAGTCAAAACTGAAGGTAATTTTTTGAAAAAAATATATATTATTATCCATATATTCATCTTTGATTTTGACAAACAGAATTTCAAAATAATCCGTGGTTATTTGTTTATAAATTTTTAAACGCATGACTATAAAAACACAAAATTGGATATAACTTTTTCATCTTGGCGTCAATTAATATGGAAACTACATCTAAATATTCTTCATTAATATATCTAATAAATCAACGAAGGTTTTTTTTCTAAAGTGAAAAATATGGAAATAAAGGCAAAAAAACTACTTTTTTAGAGTAAAAATGACAAACTTTGATAGCATAAATCTGGATATCAGTGACTTGTAAAAGAAAAATTTAAATGGCAGCTAGTTTAGAACAGCAGTGTTAATGCAAATAGGTTTTAACAACAACTAAAAGTTTAGAGGATCAGATCGAAGGTCATCTGCCCATGGTAGCCCCTTAAGGCCTGTTTTCATACATTTTTTCACGGTTAATACGACTCGCGTCCCGGTTAATACCAAAAACCATAATACCAAGTTATGTACGCGGGTGAAAAAGAGTTGCCACTAGCATATCTTTAGAACAGCAGTGTTAATGCAAATAGGTTTTAACAACAACTAAAAGTTTAGAGGATCAGATCGAAGGTCATCTGCCCATGGTAGCCCCTTAAGGCCTGTTTTCATACATTTTTTCACGGTTAATACGACTCGCGTCCCGGTTAATACCAAAAACCATAATACCAAGTTATGTACGCGGGTGAAAAAGAGTTGCCACTAGCATATCGTACTAATACTACGCAATGGGACGTGATTCTAGCGATACCTCCGCCTGTCCAGATAAGTTTGTGTGTTGTGACTAAGCGATCTTAAATTTCATTCAATCATTTAAAAAAAAAAACAGAGAAGATATTAAAGAAAAATGCAGGTTGGGAGGAGTGAAGAGAAGCGAAGAAGCGATCCATAAATTAAATTAGATTGAAAATCTTGTTATAACAAATGCATTCGAATCGTTACGTCAAACTAAAATAAATAATTACTTTAAGTAAAACAATTGTTATTAATATACTTTTCAATAAACATATTTTTTGTGTTTTCCATATAAAATAAACAAATTACATGTAAATGTATGTACATGAAATAATACTAGTTTTATTTTCCCGTTTAAGACGCTTTTTTTGCTAGGTCCCCTCAGAATCGTCTTAAGTGGGTTCCACCGTACTTAGGTCGCAACACAACTCCCTTATTTCCAAGTGAAATGAACCTATTAACAGGTTCTTTGCTTAGAATGTGTTAAGGTTTTGAGGTTATTAACGAGAATCTTACTTTTTTAACATAACGAAATCTAGCTTTTTTTCCGTAACTTCGTCTTCATATAGTTCAACAATTTTCCAGAGTGAGAAGTGTTGCACGAATATTTAGTCATATTTCTGTATATGCTCCACAAAATTATTGAAACGAAACTTATGCATTTATAATATGAATCAGGAAGTATAAATAATGTTCATGAAAAATGGATTGCATGTGGGGAAATCTCTCATGTAGATTTTTTATCAAATAAAACGGCTCGTAGTATAAATGTCAAGACGCACATTGCAACTAACTACTCAATTACAGCTTAATTCGCTCTTTAAGAGCATACAGTCGAGTCAAAATCCCCGCGATCGCTAAATCGGTCATTTTCCACTTAAGTACATATTACTGCGGAAAATAGGAACTAACTTCGATATAGTTTGCTGCATTTTAATGCGAAATGATGTGGTAATAATTGGAAAACGTTTATGTGAGCAGTTTTACAGTGTTTTTTTATAGGGCGTTTGGATGAACTCTGCATGTAAGCATAAAAAATAGCTTGATAAAAAAATACAAGTTAAAGCACTGGTAGATTTTTGACGTGTGAAAGTGCCCGTGCGGCCTACTTACTGAATAAACAATCTTTTTTATCTTTAATTTGGGTAAACATAAAACAGTAATTTTGGTTTAAATTGTAGGTAATATTCTGCCTACTTGAAATTATTGCTCACACGTTAGGATATATATAGGATAAAATCTAAAGAAAACACCTGGTTACGCTTCAGTTTCTAGGTTAATTAATCGCGGCGGCCATTTTGTTCGTTTCGAGCATTCGCTTTTAAACGGCCAATTATTGACGTTGTAGATAGATCGACTCGCTGTTCTGTGACAGTTATTTCAGTTTATTTTAAGTAAAAATCTTATTTATGGTAACAGGAAACAGTTCGGAACAAAAATTCAACCCTGTGATAGGTAACCCTTATTTATAAAACGTATTACACACGTAGTATTCAATATACATTTCTGGGTTTGTACTCAAAGTTGTACTCAGCAATGCTTCATAACCCGCAGTCCCCGCGGTCCTTGTTTGTGCAATCTGCATCAAATTAGTTGGGATTATGCACCGCTGAACTTTTGATGGACTTCCTTTCCTCGCGGGAGGGTTAAGTGCTTGTAGCTCATTAGCAGCGGCACGGTTAAATAATATATGCATTAATAGAGACGTCTTGGAGTTTACGTTTGTATATATTGACGATTTCACAAATATAATCGGCTAGATAGAAAAGACTGCAAGGCTAACGATTGGCAGACTAGGGATTTACATTAAGACGTTAAGCGATTTTATTTTAAAAAAAAAGCTTTCGTATATGAAACTTGCCTAATGATTCACCGAATTATGTTTGGCATACTGTATCGTTTTACAAACTTTCACTTCGAAAAATGAGTGACGGTTAGATTAGAGCACAAAAACGTTCTTGCAAAATGAAAGATTGAAAAATGATAACGTTGAATGATAACCAGACCCTGTACGAAACATCCATTTATTTCAAATAGGTATATGCAGGATAACAGACAAACTACCTATTTACTTAGTAAAATCTCTCCAAAAGTTATGTCACCAGAAACCTACTGCATTGTTATAGGCAGTTTTTGATCACATACATAGAATGTTTATCAGGTGCCTGCCGTTTGGCTAAATTAGTTTAGGTCAAATATATTATTTCCCAAAAAGCATTATGTATTATTTTTCTTTTATATCCGGGATATCGAAATCGCTTGCTACGTCTATAAGGTTAGATTACCTACAGTTGCGACAACATAAAAATAAATCAACTGCTTGTACAGTTCAAAGGTTCAAAGTCAATCTGACATTCTACAACAATAAGGTTGAGTTTCCTAAAAGTTACAAATGACTTGATATCCCTAATGACACTGACGACTTCAAGCATATTTTTCTTGAAATGGGTTCTAAATTAACGCTCGTGACCGTATCTGAGTATCTATTTGTGGCATCGTACCTCGCAAACGAATGGACCGATTTTTAAATGGAAAACTAGTTTAACTAGCGTGATCTTAGCGAGGTTGAATGAAAAACAGTTTCCGTCTTTATTTCTGCGGTATTTATCTATATCATTTTTTACCCCTTTTTACCCCTTTGGCTTCACGCAGTCGGGTAGAAAACACCACCGGTGAAAAAGCCTTTCTACATATAGGTACGACTAGTTACACAGAAGTCAAAAGGCAACATGTTCGCTGTTGACTCAGCACTTGATAAACTCTGCTCAAGTTTATGTTTAAAACATCGCGATCCGTGTCGAGTTCCGAACATGTGGAGGCACCTGCTTTGAGCCCTCGGAGATTCCGGGCGAGGCTAGACGTGTGAGATGCTTGTGTTGCCGCAGTGGGATTAGGTGTACAGTAAAGCGGATTTTACTGGTTTTGTCTGCAAATGAACTGTAGTTAGATATTTCTTGATAGAGGCTAAAGCAATTTTTTTTATGGGGGTTACATTGGAAATTTTGACGAACTTGTAATAAAAAAAAGTGTTGTGATATTTAATTCAAAAGTAACGACAAATTGAAATTTATTCCTTTTTCCACTGTCCCTGCTGCAAGTTGTAAATGGAACTGAACACGTCGCCGACGACACAAGAACATAACAACCCCGTCATTAAGCTAACACGCGCCACGGTAACCAAGCCGCCCTGTTTTATTATTTTATTGATATCATATTTGCAGGTTATATTGACTTGGCTCTTCTGTGTCTTTGTCCGCTGTCTCTGCTGCAAGTTGTAAATGGAACTGAACACGTCGCCGACGACACAAGAACATAGCAACCCCGTCATTAAGCTAACACGCGCCACGGTAACCAAGCGGCCATGTTTTATTATTTTATTGATATCATATTTGCAGGTTATATTGACTTGGCTCTTCTGTGTCTTTGTCCGCTGTCTCAGCTGCAAGTTGTAAATGGAACTGCATACGTCGCCGACGACACAAGAACATAACAACCCGTCATTAAGCTAACACGCGCCACGGTAACCAAGCCGCCCTGTTTTATTATTTTATTGATATCATATTTGCAGGTTATATTGACTTGGCTCTTCTGTGTCTTTGTCCGCTGTCTCAGCTGCAAGTTGTAAATGGAACTGAACACGTCGCCGACGACACAAGAGCATAACAACCCCGTCATTTTAGCTAACACGCGCCACGGTAACCAAGCCGCCCTGTTTTATTATTTTATTGATATCATATTTGCAGGTTATATTGACTTGGCTCTTCTGTGTCTTTGTCCGCTGTCTCAGCTGCAAGTTGTAAATGGAACTGAAAACGTTGCCGACGACACAAGAACATAACAACCCCGTCCTTAAGCTAACACGCGCCACGGTAACCAAGCCGCCCTGTTTTATTATTTTATTGATATCATATTTGCAGGTTATATTGACTTGGCTCTTCTGTGTCTTTGTCAGCTGTCTCAGCTGCAAGTTGTAAATGGAACTGAACACGTCGCCGACGACACAAGAACATAACAACCCGTCACTAAGCTAACACGCGCCACGGTAACCAAGCCGCCCTGTTTTATTATTTTATTGATATCATATTTGCAGGTTATATTGACTTGGCTCTTCTGTGTCTTTGTCCGCTGTCTCAGCTGCAAGTTGTAAATGGAACTGAACACGTCGCCGACGACACAAGAACATAACAACCCCGTCATTAAGCTAACACGCGCCACGGTAACCAAGCCGCCATGTTTTATTATTCTATTGATATCATATTTGCAGGTTATATTGACTTGGCTCTTCTGTGTCTTTGTCCGCTGTCTCAGCTGCAAGTTGTAAATGGAACTGAACACGTCGCCGACGACACAAGAACATAACAACCCCGTCATTAAGCTAACACGCGCCACGGTAACCAAGCCGCCATGTTTTATTATTCTATTGATATCATATTTGCAGGTTATATTGACTTGGCTCTTCTGTGTCTTTGTCCGCTGTCTCAGCTGCAAGTTGTAAATGGAACTGAACACGTCGCCGACGACACAAGAACATAACAACCCCGTCATTAAGCTAATACGCGCCACGGTAACCAAGCCGCTATGTTTTATTATTTTCATAATAAAAATATCGTTAGTTCGTTCGAGCATGTTTTAACTAAATTAGCATTAATAAACGTGAAAGATAGAGACAAACGAGTCCAGCCACTCGGAAACACAAGAAATGATTATAATGTTTCGGTAGTTTATTTATTAAAATTCTGCAAATACTGATATTAAGCACATAGGCACATTCTAATCGCTTTCTCGAAAACGGCTCTCATGATTTTGATGAAATTTGTAATATAGGGGTTTACGGGGGCTAGTAATCGATATGTCCAGTCTTCGGGAAAATTAGTTTCCAACCAGAGCGACGCTGGCCTTCCAGTTACTTTAAATTATTTATCAAAATTGCATGTACGAGTATATATCAAGCACCTGGTTACCTTGTGGTATGAGGTCTTGGACATTTGCGATCTCAAGACTGAAAATACGAGGTCCTGAGGTCTAAGATGGATTGCATCAATGCTAGTAAATATTTTCCCAGGTTGTCTTAACCCCATGCGCGTAAGATGGTGGCGATCTGGGTGGACATTTAACAACAATCGATGTTTCTGTAGGTAGGTATAATACCATCATATTTCGACCGTGTGAAGCTAAGTCTGGCGGTAGTATTAGTCACAAACAAACAAATAAGATTAATATAGGTAAAACACTTAATTAAAGCTCCTCTTTTTTGCAATTGTAATCTGTATATAGACCGTTATTCTATATTTGAAATTTGACGTAAATATCATATGAGTTTTGTATATATTCCTAGACATAACTACCTCCATGCAATTGGGGCTTTACTTAAGTTTCTCACCTATACCTATGTATAATCCTAAAAATAAATTTACAGATTTGAACTGATATTTTTTCTCACAGAATAGTCGCTAGAACATTTTAATCAAAGTTAGTTGCTTGCCAGTTTTTTATACAGCATTTAGTTTGCCCATTGCACTGGAAAATCTCGGGAGCTCGTATCGGTCAGAGCCCAGCGTACATTGTTTCCAGCCGAGTGTGAAACAGCCCCAGGAAAGGTTTCGAAGACTGCCAAATTTCTTTAAAGCCTCGGTTATCCGTTCGGAATGAATTTATCCGATCCAATATAATGTACGTTGAGCAATTTCTTCAGCACAAAGGCGGGGCACGAAAGGAATTTAGATTAAAAATGATCCTCGCAGAAGTGCAACGTTTCGTGAAATGTTTTGGGCCGCCATTAATTTATTCGCTCGCGATAAGAACGTACTCCCTATGTTTTAGGTAAACGCTAAAGGGTAGGGCACATTCCGCCGCGAGGAATCTTATACATTATCGACAAAAAATGGTGAAGCTAAAATGTCTGGAATTTACGAAAGGTTGCGTTGGTACCAGAAGCTTACCTACACTAACTTTACTTTTGTGTTAGCGTCGTAAAAAAAATATCTACCAATTTTAACAAACTTTAAAAATTCAGTTCTCGACTCGACCGTTTTGCTTTGTATCATACAATATAACCATCGATATTTATTTTCACTGATTTTAAACAGGGCCTACTTTCAGAATCCTACGAAACCCAGGAAACCATAATATTCAAGCAACCAAAATTGCCGTAGTCGGGCTGGTCATGATTACCGTAGGATTGACCACCGGCTGGGACACTCGGGTTCTAAAGTGGAGACTGAGCAATCTGGGGATCGGCGAAGGCGGTGATGGGCAAAGTGGAGTGACGATGTATGCAGGATTGCTGGTAGCGACCGGAGGAGGGCTGAGTTGCGAGCAAAGGAATGGAAGAGGGCAAAATGTGTAGTAGTGGACTGACGCGGGCTGATAATAATGATCTACTTTTTCTTCTTTTTAGCGTGTCGACAGCGTGGTAAATGTGACCAATATTCTGCCACGAAAACGGCAGGGCAGGTGTCGGAGCCGAGGGTTTGTTTAATCCTGAAAAGGGCCGATTGGGTGGCCCTGATAAGGGCCTTTTCGATGGCCTTAAGAAGGACCGTCTGGGTGGCCCTGGCATGTCAACGGTCCTAACCATTGACATGCCATGATGATGATGACAGGTTTTTACTTAAAAATAGTTCACGAATCAAAACGAGAATTACTAAAAGGACTTATAATTAAGAATCTCGAAGATTATGTTGCTTTTGCAAGTTTCCGCAACATTCCAGGTAAGATCGTCAAAGAGCGAAATCCTCTCAGAAGGTATTACTCCAAATCTTGTTTAAGCAAGGCTTACCTACAATCACGGCAAAGCCCCGCGAAGCGTACTAAACCATATTAGCTATTTCTTGTAAATTAAAGAACGGTTTATGTTTAATACGAGGATGTCATTTACATACTTTGAGCACGCCTCTATTCGTGGAAATAATCAGTTAGAACACCAATATGATTAATGTCGAAATTGGTTTTGTGAAGTTTTTAAAAGCCTATAAATTTGATATACTTAACGAGTTTGAACATGCATCAATTTAATGAAATTTCGCGTCTATCTAGTTAGTCGTAATACCTACTGTCCGTGTAAAAACGTATAACAAAATGTGATGAATTTTTCATGTCAAAGTAGCGAACAATAAAAACGTGCCGCGAACATAACAGGTGGATAGCAATTAGTGAGAAAGTTGAAAACGCGTTCGGTTCCGTTTACACTCGGCGGCGAAACGCTGTCAATATCAGTTTTTGAAGACTGACAGAGACATGCTGAAGTTCCGTCATGCGTTTTATTATGTAGAAACGTAGAATTCGTTTCCCCTTTATTCCTAATGCAGCGTTATCGCAATGGAGAAAAATGCTAAGTCTCACCCCTTTTCTGGCATCACAATACTTATTCTAACTGTTACACTGTCTTTTCTAATTACATTGTTGTTCATTTAATCACTATTGTATGTCACAAAAATTTGTTGGATAATGGGTACAGCTCCGACTTTATTCCAGAAACAATAACGCAATTCTAGCAAGGAGAGGAAGTACATGAAGAGAACAGGACACTATACGTATTTTTATATTTACCAGCGGTCTAACCGCGCATTCGTCCCGCCGCGTTCGCCCCGCCACACGTATTCCGCCGCGCACGCGTTAATAACGTAATGGAGTTCTGATGTACCGTTTTCAATTCAGCGAATTAGATTAATTAAATGGTAGATGCAGTCTCGTGGGTGCAGCGTGCACGGGCCTGTTTATCGACGCGTCGGATGCACCTGCATTAATGGAATAATTATCATTTCGCAGGAATCGAACGGTGGACCAACCAATTTATTTAAATTATCGGTACATATTAGTCTTGCATTTGCATACAGTTAGAGTGAAATTCGTGATAATATAGCGACTGACGTTCATTCTAAGTACGACCGTGACATTTATATTGTTTGGTTGACATGTCGGCTTAAATGTATCTACTATACATATAAAACTATGATACTTATTAAAAATTAAATGGTATTCGTTGGTAAGCGCATCACTTGAGAACGGCTGGATAGATTAGCCTTTTTTTTAAATGTTTGTAATAATCCGAGTAAGGTTTAAGGAAACATTTTTTTTAAAGTATAATGTCTGTCGTTTGAGCTGGTTTCTTATATAATTGAGTTTATGAAATTAGGTTCAGGTATTAAATAGGCTACTTTAAGACCTTTCCTTGTCCCTTGTCCTTGATTTTAGCTTTTTAGTAACGGAATCGAAGGGTGTTGTTTCTTTTGTTAAAAACTATTTTTTTTAATCAATGATTGGCTTTACGCCCATATTGCTCCGATATCGTTATCATATTGTTGACATTATGACAGCCCTTATTCACGTGACAGTTAGAGTTGTCATAAGGTCAACCGTGGAATTACGATATCGAAGCAAGATGAGCTAAACCAAAGTAGAATAAGAGCCTTAAAAGCATTTGCTAAGCATTTGCCAAAAGCAATCAAGTCGGCATTTTTAAAATTTAAAATGTAAAAAGATGTCGGCTGACACACATACCGTGCTTGGAAAATGTGCTGTTATTTACTTCCTCCTTTTCAGTCTATTGTTAAAAGCTGCAAGAGTGACCGAGCAAACACATTTTCTCGAGCACTTCAGCACAAATCGCACTCCGATTCCACACAAACAAGCATCGTAATGCATCCAAGCTGCACAGCACAATTGTGCAACTGCACTATTCCTCTGTATTTCCCGCGGTCCATGACCTCTTGACTATATTGAATCTGTGGCGTTGAATTATTTATCTGAAAGGTGAACGACTTGTAAAACAGTGGGACCTTTGGATTTACTTCATTCAGTTTATTGAAAGTGAAGTCGGAGAAAGTTGGTTCGAATATTGTTATTTATGTTTTAACAAGTGAGCGTTCACTTAGTGAAAATAAAACGGGAAGTTTTCTACTAGTTTTAAAATTACAAGTAACACATTATGCGTTAATATACATATGCCTGGTGTAGTAGGAAAAAGGTAAAAGTAGTTTAGTGATTCCACGTAGTAAATGCAGGATATTTCCTACCTAATGAAAAAGTCTATGTAATAATAGGCTTATTAATAAACTAGTGTATGTATGTAATACTATAACATGTCAAAACCCAAGTTGCTAAAGATAAGAGTGGTGTTCAAAATGATATTGGTAACATGATTAATTGTTACCCACAAACTGCTGCTACAGCGCTTAATTATGACGATTGCCACATGAGAATATGGTTGTTTCACCTGTCACTAGCTACGTCAAACATATTTTTTTTGCTATAAATACGTACAGGACTTGACAGAAGTGCGTGGAGCTAACCCCATGTGCTTCTGTTTATTCCACCAGAGTAAATCTCTTTAACCGAACAATTGTCCTCGCGTGTGATATCCATGGACTTGTTTCTCTAATAAGTCCATGATGTCTAAAAACTCGATAGGTACTGGCGAAATATACCTTGTTAAACACAAGGAGTGAAAGCCATTAGTTAAGAAAAAAAATAACGTACAGAGAATGGCATAATTAAAGACAAACTTAATACGAATTTAATTTAAATGAATTCCAATAAGTTCTTAACACTGGTTACCGGTTCCCCACTCTCCCCAACGGTCGACGACGCGACGAAAACTTCCGAACGCTATCGGACGAAAACTTTCCGCCGTATGTCCGAATTCGGACGAAAGTTTATTCGCCGTTCGGACATTAATCCGCTCGCAGATGACGCAGGGAAGTTATCGACGGGATTGGTTAAATGTTTGTTTAATATTAGGTATGTGGTAATAATGTTGAATAAATTTCAGAGACTACTTTGTTTCAAAGTTAAATTTTGTGCTCTGAATGTGTGGGCTCTATTTTAATGGGTAAATTCAAATTGCCTTTAACCTGTTATCGTATAGGTACTATAAGTAATTAAGAGCAATCATTATGTTGACAATACAATGTAAATTTTTTTTATTAGGTTACAATCTCACACCAAGTACTAGGCTTGTACTATGGGTACTAGACAACGATATAAATACTTATATAGATAAATATAAACATCCATGACTCAGGAACAAATATTCGCGCTCATCACATAAATATCTGCCCTTACCGGGATTTGAACCCGGGACCGCTAGCTTCGTAGGCAGGGTCACTACCAACTAGGCCAACGAATCGTCGAAAAACAATATGGTTAACCAATATGCAAGCTATATGGTTTTACCGAGAAGAATAAAGGGGCAGCTGTATCGTACTCCTACGAGTAATACTAATAATAATAAATTAGTATAATATCTTTCAATCCAAGCATACGGCTAGACGGGTTTGGATAAAACTTGGTGTATTCTTAGTCTATATCCTGGAGTCATAGTCATCGTACATTCGATTCTCTTATTCCGTATAATTTTGAATTTCAAGTAAAAATATCATAAAATGAGCGTTCTTCGCAGCTATAAATTAATTTTGCTAGTTGGTGAAGGAGCGCTTAAGATAGTATAAGACTTTTACCTCATGATGAAAGCCAGATTAGAATTACCTGTTATTTATCTGCTTCTTTTAAACTTCCTCAGAGATGTCCTCCAAGTTTTGAAAAACGTCTCTATTTAGAAGACATCCAACAATAGCAACACACTTGCAAAATTCATCGTTTGCAACAAAATAATAACGCACGGCGACCGCATTGCAAATTACGCGTGAAACGTGACCAAATAAACGGACGGCATCAAATATCTTCCTGCGTCCCGTTTTTATGAAACAACGTATATATTTTGGGTAAAAAATGACGGTACACGAAGGTAAGGAACGGTACGGAGGGCCACACAAATTCGGGGCGACGTTCGACGCTGGCTCATTTGCGTGCGCGAGCCAAATTATTATTCTGTCCTTAGGTGAGAACCCTGTAAGGGTCAGGCTTTAGTGTTGAAATGTTCAGAAAAAAATGTTCTGGAAACGAGGTGAATAACAAAAACAACGATACCTATTGAAATTTCGTGAGACAAGTTTTGAATATAATATGATGAGCATCAGATGAATGAATGTGAAGTCATTCATCTGATGTTTACATTACAGTTCATACTATTTATATTAAGTACCTGGAAGACCGAGCATCGCTCAGGTTGAAAACTAATTTGACAGACAACTTGACAGATCGATTTTTCGTCCCCGTAAACGCCTAAGTACCTATATTAAAAATTTCATCGAAATCGTTATTACCGTTTTCGAGAACGTGATTTACAAATATATACCTATAAAGTATGCAAATATTTCTCGTTGTCTATAGGATTCTTATCATTTTACTCAAAATAAAATTATATAGGCAGTACTGCATCAGAATTTGAAGATCAAAGGTAAAAATACAACCGAAATATGTACCTGAAAAACGGTAATAAACAGTGAAAACTGATGTGGTCGCGTGTCATTCCTTTGCAAGAGATAATTTTGGAGTACTCCAAATACTTTCATTCGACAATTTCTTCTAAATAGAGACAATCTCTACTTTGAATTGCGTAGATAACAATAGTCAATAAAGACATCCAGTCCTATCTTCAATATTTTCTATCGAGATCATCTCTATTTTAAGCTTTCTAGCGTATCCCTCAGGTGTCCTACGTGCTCATATTTGCGATTGACCTATTCAAGTACTGGGATGTACTTAGACGAATTGGTTCCTGTGTCAACTGTTGCAGCCGATTCCTGGGAGATTCGACAAATAGAATGTTCTGGTGCTTAGTGATCGAACAATACAGTGAAATGGATTCTGATTGCAATGCACCTCCTGGAAATTATACTTGGACGAAACATGTCGTCAATGTATTTGCATGGGCGGTTTTAAATTAGTAATAAGAAATGATAGCAGTTTAAAAGCCTTTCCTGATTAAAAAACGAAGTATTTAAAATGCCATGAAAAAGAGCACAGGCCACGGTAAGTGAGCCCTCAAATTACAAATGCGTTGCCAATCCTAAGGACTAAGATGAAATGCCTATACGAGGGTAGCTGTATTGTATCACTTTGTTTTTTTTTAGTATGATTACCGGTTTCCAAGAAAAATATGTATTAGGTAATTACCTATTTTAATTAAAGTACGTTGTCAGATGCAAATGTCACAATGACAGATAAGGACAAAGTATATTTTGAGCATGTTTTCGCTATTGTGTGTTTATGAATATGAGGCTAAGACTTTGTACTATGCTAAATAATTCATTTTTTTGGCCAGACATCTCGTCATCGCTTTTTATTCTTTGGTCTTTTTGGTCTTGGGTTTAAATCCCGGTAAAGGCTACAGCTAGTAAAAGATATTTGTGTGATGAGCGCGAATATTTGTTCCTGAGTCATGGATGTTTTCTATGTATATGTATTTATATCGTTGTCTAGTACCCATAGTACAAGCCTAGAGCTTAGTTTGGGACTAGGTCAATTGGTGTGACATTGTCCCCTGATAATTATTATTAATTCTGTACACAAGAATCAAATAAATAAAAGAAAAAACAGGATAAACCGCTTTTTTCAGCACGTGTTTGCAGCCTTAGGTCCCGACCATTCGCCCGGCTATGCGTAGTTCATGCTACCTTCCCTTTGTGCTTCTTTAAACGCATATCTTGACATACGATAACATTTTCAGTTGTATTTTTGCGGAATGGCGACGTATACAGACACAAAAGGGTTCTATACGATATGTAGGTACGGGATACATTCTATCGCCACGATAGCTTTATTGTGTGTGTTGTGGGGATGAAAAGAAAAATTTGAAAGGTTATTAGCACTATGTAAAATTAGGACAAATTCTATCACTTTCTTATTCTCGTCAGCGTCACAAGTAGATACGAACTTCGGTACCTTGTCGCTTTACAGTCACGTAAGCAATGTCAATGTCCAACTAGAATAGATAGTCAATTGTGTTAATGCGATGAAGCACAAAGTGATCAACTTTTGGCGCTGAATGTACAAAGGGGAAGGGTAAGGAAGCCCTATGTCCAACAGTGCACGTCTTTCAGCTGATACGATGATGAACAGTTTCAGACAAAGATTTTTTGTAGATCCCGTTTTTATAGCCATGACTACCTTTCGTCTGCAGCCAGGCACGTTCTTCCCCCTCTTGAAAGGAGAAGAATTTATCTCGATACTATATTTTTATTTAAAATTATTAGAAACGATATTGACTCAAGAGCGTGCTATTAGACAGCGTATCCTTCAAAGGTCCTCGTTTCTGCTCACGTTCTAAACCTACCTTTCATATTTCCCCTAGCGGCACTAATTATGCGCAAAATTCGTTTCTAAGGCGCTCGTGGAGGGTGTACAATGATTCGCTTAATGATATTGACATCTTTGCGAATAGTTTATCAATGTTTAAAATTAAGATTCGGCAATTTCTTTTTTGATTATTTGTACATACCGTTTGAAAATTCTTGGTTTCTAATTAGTTTTGGTTGTTTTGTTTTGTAATTTGTAATTTGTAACCTAGTAATATATGGAACATTAGGCCTTATTCATATTAATATTTGTATTAATTCGTACACGGCTGTTTGTTTTCCTAAATAAATAAAAAAAAAAAAAGTATTTAGAAGAGCTGTTAAGCATTTTTTAAAAAGGTGTTTGAGGCACTGTGGAAACTAACTTGTACAGGGGGTTATTATGGCGCTATGCAGTTTATTTTACAGCGAGCGTAAAGGACGGAGCTATACTAGTTACATAGCTCTATATTTTTCTCTCAGCGTAAACTGAATTGCATAGCTAAGTCATAATACATACATACCTACATTAAATCACGCCCGTTTCCCAGAGGGGTAGGCAGAGATCACTTCTTTCCACATGCTACGATCCTGACAAATCTCTTTCGCTTCTTCCACATTCATACATCGAGTCATGCATGCACGTCGGTTTCGGGTACTTAAGATCCGGCCTTTTTCCAGTATAATAATAACCCCCGAGTACTTAAATTATATTTAAATATAAAGAAGCAGACCTGACTGATTTTTTTATAGAGAATTTTTCGTCGCCAAAATAATTCCTTGAGGCATTTTAAAACGTTTAAAAACGTTAAATTGAATATCTAAGAAGTTAAAAAATCAAAGAGCCAGATCGTTTGGTCGGGTCTTAAATTGGGCCAGGTGGTAGCAAAAGTATTTTTTCAAAAATCGAAAAATAAATTTAATGCTCGTTGAAATTTTACCAGAGCAATGTTTGTATTGTAACTAAAATGTATATTCTTATAAAGGTTGATCATTTCGCCGGGAAATTTAGCCTGCCTGATCTGATCGATCAGATTCTCGAGAATGTTGAACCTTGAACTTGGAGGATAAGTACCCCAAATATTAGAGATTTTACTCAAGGGAAACACTCCTTTAAATATTTTAAGAAATAAGCACAACTATTCACAGATTTTAGAAGAATTGCTTTCCTTAACCAGTAATAGAACCAACTAAAATTGCTTAAGAGCTCTTGGACTATTCTGTTTAAGTCAAATGCGTTGCAAACCAAACAAACGGCATACAAATCAACGAATGCTTCGTACACACGATCAGTTCACGAATGGGAGCGCGCTCATTGTCTCGCCACAAGTTTAAAGCGATCCGTAATGCATTCTCCAGGGTTGCTACAGCTCAGAGGGATTATTATGACATAACTATGCACTTCAGTGCACGCTGACAGAAAAGAACAGAGCTATATAACTGATATAGCTCTGTCCTAAAATGAACTGCATAGCTAAGTATGTCGTAATATCCCAGGCCACATGATGTGCCACAACCAGCCAAGTTCCATGCAGGGAAAAGGACAGAGATATAAGACTCTTATAGGTGTATCCCTTTTACACTGCACATAACTTAGTCATTATTACATAGTGTAAAACAAGCTCGCTTCCCGCCGTATTGTCCCTCTGTATATACGCGTAGATCGTTCAAACGACGCAACGGATTTTAATGCAGGATTTTTAATTTCATCAATAGATAGAGTTCAAGAGGAATTATATATAATAAATAATGGTTTAAGTGGCAGTGGACGGGGCACATTGCTCGCAGGACTGAAGGCCGTTGGGGTCAGAAGGTTCTTGAGTGGCGTCCGCGGACCGGAAGACGAGCTGTAGGTAGGCCTCCAACAAGATGGAGTGACGACCTTGTAAAGATCGCGGGAACGCGGTGGATGCGAAAAGCACAAGACCGGTCTGAGTGGAGAGTCGAGAGAGGCCTATGTCCAGCACTGGACGTCTTTCGGCTGACATGAAGATGATGAAATTTTGGTTTATGTACGGGTGTTATAGAAAACAGGCATAAACCGTAGCGAAGTGAGGGCGGAGGGCTTATTGCCTAACGCACTCACAATCGCAATCGCAATCGTTTTCATTTTGGCAGTCCGAAGGCGAGTCTTCATATAAAATGAAAACAATTGATCCACCTTGAAGCCGATTGCGGTTGCGATTGCGTTAAGCAATAGCGATGCGTATATAAAATGAATTCAAGGCTCCTCGCATGGTCTATTGGTTAATACCTCGGAGGGGTTTTAGTGGTGGTAGGACCTTTTGCAAGGTCTGTCCGGATCGCTACCACCAACTTGTCCCTTAACCTACCGCGTTGTGTTTCAGTGTGGGGATAATACAGCCGGTGAAATTACTAGCATACAGGCATTGTATCTTAGTCCTTAGGGTAGGCAACGTAGGGCCGTATTAATAAATTCATCTTGCTTGAGATGCCAATCACAAGACACGTCAAAAATGACAGCTTTCTATGGGTTGACGTTTACTTTGACGTATCTCGAGATGGGCATCTCAGTCAAAACGAGTTTATTAATACGGCCATTAGGGTCGCAGTCTTAAGATTGTAGTCTTGCGAATGCAAATGTCTATGGGTCACAGATCCCACTTACCATCAGATGGCCTGTGTGATAATACGCCTTCTCCATGCGATAAAAAAACTCAAGTTAAACAAGCTACTGTCATTTAAATAAGCTGTCTCCTAACGTAATCGTTAATACTACATACATGTTACAGGATCACAGCATACGTTCTACTTAGCTATAATATTAATAAACTACTCACAGAGTGTGCATTACTAAGTTAGCCTTTTTTTTACTCCAAGCTTCAAGCACATTACCTCTAGCCGCTGAGTCGCCAACCCTGGCCCGAGGCAAGTTCAAACAAGTTTGATTGGATTCCCTTAGCTAAGCCAGCGCGGATCACCGCGTAACTAGCGGCTTTGCCAATTACGGCAAAAGACATGACAACAAACGACGGTTTGATTCATTGCTTGGATTAAGTTGATGATGCGAGACGTGGTAAATAAAGACTGAAAAATAAAATAAATGTTTAAAAAAACAAAAACCCGCCTTCAAAAATGCAAAAAATAACTTCTTTTAAAATGGTAGGTCAGTCCAACTGCATTCGGCTTTTGGTTTAAAATATTGTGGGACGCCGACTTCAGTTGGACTGACCTACCATTTTAAAAGAAGTTATTTTTTGCATTTTCAAAGGCGGGTTTTTGTTTTTTTAAACATTTTTTTTATTTTATACTTTTTAGTGATCCTATTTATGCTGTTACGTAGCTCCACTTCTAAATATAAATGAGAAACTATAGAACATTTCAAGCTCGCCGCAGACAACGCCGCGGGAATGTCATAGTCATATTTAAACCTAAATGTGCTGCGTCATAGTCGCTCAACTACCTTTATCGAAATATCTTATCGCCACCCTTGAAATAGGTACCGTTAAGGAGTTCCGGTGGCCATCTGTGGTCTTCATGATCAGTTCCACTTCACCATATAGTACTTTTCAAAGGCAAATGCATGAGTTACAGTGAAAAATACCAAAATCGCTATAGGTGTGCCTATAATATTTGAGGAGTTCTCTTGATTTCTTCATGATCCCATCATCAGATCCTGACGTGGTGACAATGGGACCAATTAAAAAGTATACCAATTCGAACAATGAAAAAAATTTTCAAATCGGTCCAATGGTCTTTGAGTAATCGGGGAACATACATTAAAAAAAAAAACCCGACGAATTGAGAACCTCCTCCTTTTTTTGAAGTCGGTTAAAAAGAGATATTATGGCCTAAGAAATTCCGTCAACATTGCATTCACTGTGGCAAACGCATACAATTCAAACGCACAATAAAGGAGACCCATTATCCCCGTGCTTACCAAGGGTACTTTATATGGAACATATTTTTGAAACTTCAACATTAGGCATATAGCTTAGGGTTTAGTTTGCTTACTTTCTTATGATTTTTAAATTTAACAGAAACGTCTGTTTCGAAATTCTAAACTATATTAAAGCGAAAAAATTTCGTCGGTCTTAGGCAGGATTCGAACCTACATCTCCTCTGGCTCTCCGGGCCGATGAAGGCGCATTACCAATTATGCCACCAAGACCCTACTTAAGATCCACGAAATTAGTGAACGCTTGCTTTTTCATACTCGGAGGGTATGCTGACGTCATCTATCGTTGTTTATTAACAAACGACACTCATGTTTCAAGTTACATTGAAATTAGCATGAGTACAAATTAATGGGCCACTTTATTTTTTTTTCTTTCTAAAGAAAGAATGTAGGCACGAGATATGTTTGCCTTTGTACATCTTTGGAGTATTTTTTTTGGTTTTACTAGTCAGACGTACAATAAAAGGTTTAACCGCCGTATTCAGAGACATTTTAGACACAATTAACTCGTTCCTTTTTAACCGACTGCCGAAGAAGGACGGTAATGTTTTGACCGGTATGTATGGTTCTTGTTCCTTGCAAAGGCTTACGGAGGGCCCGATTTCGGCAGGCGAGGTGTCGTTAGATTCATGTTTTTTTAATGTAAATTGGCCAAGTAAAAAATATACAGGGCGACTGCGGGGTCGTGTAGCAACAAAGTAAACTAAAACTCATTACACCATTAAGAACATAACGTAATAGATTTAAAAGCGTTAAGACAATTACTTTGTTTTTTATTCAAATAAACATTGAATTAATTAATTTTATTTGAGATCATGACCACCCTGCATACTCAATTTCTTACTCGTCTGTGGCCCGTTTCACGAAGCTACAAGTTACAAATTACAAGCAGAACTCTCTTTCTAGCAAAAGGAGTTAGAAAGAGACTTCCGCTTGTAATTTTTAACTTGTAGCTTCGTGAAACGGGTCTCTGATCGTTCGATTTTCAAATAGGTTTTAAGTTTTTAACATGAAAACTTGAGGTGACCATAATTTTAGTAACAATTAGGGAAACATTTGATTGAATGTTTATTTTAATAAAAAACAAAGTAATTGTCTTAACACTTTTAAATGTAGTACGTTATGTTCCTAATGGTATAATGGGTTTTAATTTTCGTTGTTGCTACACGACCCCGCAGTCACCCCGTATACAAGATAACTAACATTATATTGACGACATTATAAAAACAGCAGTTGGGTTTTTAAAGCTTGCTTTTTGTTAGACTTTTTTAAACTCGAGTATAAAAAATCCTCATCAAGGAACGACTTCATGGTCATTAACTGACCCTGAATGCGGCTGTAAGTGTCATAAGCGTTTCTCTGACTTTCACCTAGTCCTTTAATACGTATGTGCGTTTTTGGGGTTTGTGAGTGATTTATAAAACAAAAGGACGGGGCAAATGAGAAAACACCGGAGCTGGGCTGGGGTATAACACTCTCTCTCAAAAAACGGCGGTCGGTCGGACGGACTAGCGAATCGAAGCGGCGAGTTTAAGTAGTCTCGTCCGAGCGAACAAAACACATTTTAGCGCGTGCATTGTCAATTAGGCAGCCTTATACGTTCGAGAAGTCATGCTGCCAAATTGAATACACGCGTTAGAATGTGTTTTGTTCACTCTGACGGGACTACTAAACTCGCCCCTTGGACAATCACTCGTTCGTCCGTCCATCCGTCGTTGTTGAGAGAATCACACCCCTGGGCTGAAAAGACTTCGTATGTACCTGATCTGTGCGTGTGACGTAAACACGGTGACACGGTTTCTGTAGGAGAAAGTATCGAAACTATTTAATGTGGTTGTCTTGCATCGTCATAGGTAAGTTTTTTTTTATTTAGTAACTCTGGTGAAAATTCCGAGTTTTGACACATTTTTCTGCTCAACCTCGCATGATATTTTTATTTCATACCTATTCATTGTTTTACATTATGTAAGGTTAAGTATTATCATTGTCATGCAACGACTGACTGCTGAGTTTCTTGGGGCGCTTCTTCTCAGCAGTGGTCTCCTCTTGGGAAGCGCCGGTAGATTATTGTCGTGTAAAAGTGCCCTCACTGAATACACATCTTTTTAAAGGTTGTCACAGTTGAATTTGCCTGTCTTCATGTTAGATAAAGTCTGTTCATTCTTACTTGTCTTATATAGTAAACAACTTTCTAATCTCAAAATGAACCTTTTTTGGCTAAAACAGCTATTATAAACAAAATAAAGCAATCAAAATGGCCAAGTGATGTCCAAAATGTTTACTCAGTTTACTTTATTTACGATAAAATAACTGTTTTAGCCAAAAAAGGTTATTTTTGAGGTTAGAAAATTGTTTACTATATAAGACAAGTAAGAATGAACAGACCTTAGATAGATAGATTTTTGTTTTGCGGCATAAGTCATTTGCTGACCTCATCTTCCTTATGTAAAACAACTTTTTTTTATAAGAATAAAATTCTGTCGAGTTATATGTGATATCTTATCTCACTAGTTTAAATAACATTATTTCCACCGATTCTTCAATTCCTATTCACCTTTTACTGTCTTCACTTTAATTATAAAACCATTACCTACTTCTTCAATTCAAGGAAAGTCATGAATGGAATCCCTTTATCTTTAAAACAGATCAAATACTAATTTCGCAGAGACAAAGACGGGAAAATTAGAAATGTAGTCATGCGTTAAATGTCAGCCGCTTCCACTGCTGGAACATTCCAGTGAATTAAGTGGAAACTGTCTTTCCGATACCGAAAACCCAAAGTTACTAATCCTATTTGGTAGTGATAGTTTGAAACCACTTTGCATTGGTTAGGTTAAGAGTTAAGGGGAATCGGTGATGAAGTTATAACATCCTGTAAAAATTTAATGGATAAATCGAATTTTGGTTTGGGCGATGGTTGAGTTCAATTATGTTTGTTTTTAATTTTAAGTAGGGTTTTTTTAGCGAACGGTGTACGTGGGATAAACACACATGTTTATAATACATTAATAACGATTAATAGATTAAAAAAGCCAGATATAATGGCGACCCTGTCAGATCTCATATCTCAAACAGTCCAACCGATTTTCATAAAACCTAACTATTAAGAACAATCCCGATTAAACAAGCTCTCTTGAAGAATACGCGTCAAAAGTTCAAATCCTTCCATCCGTTTTGGAGGTACAATGCCACAGACAGATACACAGTTACACTTACAACACCTTTATTTTTTTGTCGGAGGTTAAAAAGGAATAGTAAAGAGGAGGATGTAGCATTTCTTTTATGACCATGAGAAGGCAGCACACGAGGACACATTCCACCTGATGGTACGACATCTATTTAACTCATAGACTTATTTAGAATCATAGACATATGAATTCTCAAGTCTACGATCCTGATTCTAAGGGCCGTATTTTAAACCGATCTCAACTGTAATCCTTGTCTCAAGATCAAGCCGTAGAACACTATTATGGCTTGGCGTTTACTTTGACGTATCTTGTGACCGGCATCTCAGCCAAGATGAGTACGGCCCTAAATGCGTTGCCACCCCTGGGGACTAAGATGGAATGCCTGTATGCTAGTCATTTCACCGGTTGTCTTATCCCCACACCGGAACACAACAGTTCGAACACTGCTGCTTGGCTGGGTTAAAGGATAGGATGGTGTAGCAATCCGGACGGACCCTGCACAAGGTCCTACCACAAGTAACAAAACTTTGTAAATAACACTTTTTACCTTGCGGCCAAGTAGCAGTTTCCAAATCGATCGATCATTTCAAGACCGTCCATAATTTAGACGAAATTTGACAACTTATTTTTGGCCTGGCTACCTTTCTGTATTTATTCTTAGACTTTACTCAAGCCATTATATTCTGATACGATCATTCCATTGTCAATTAGGCTGCGTCAGACTGACGAGCGAGAGCGTGGCCTTTGTGCATAGTTGATCCGGTCCGTGTTTGAGGTTTGGATGGCGTCACGGGTCGAAGCAGATTTGATGGAAAAATTGGAATTCGGGATTGGAATAACAGATGAAGTATATTCCGTTTTGGAAGGCGTTGTAATATAAGAATACAAATTTTGAAATGAAATGACTTTTTATTTGCAAAATATGGTAAGTACCTATAGCAGGTGGATACAGTAAATCAGTAATCATGTTAGGGACATATTCTGCCGGGATTACGGGGTGCAAATTTTTCAGTCTTATAACAATTTGTATGAATAATAAACGGTTACCTATCTGAAACACTAAAAAACGTTTGCCAGCTGTTTCATTTGCCATAATTTTCATTTGTCCGAAAGTTATTTTTCTCTGACACCGTTTAACTTTCCTGAATTGTTTTAAAATAAACCTAACCTAACCTACAGGTTCTGTAAGTATATCTCATTAAACATTTTGAAAAATTATTGGGTTCAGAATAAAATGAAAATTATGGCAAATGAAACAGCTGGCAAACGTTTTTAGTGTTTGCGATAGGATACCATAATAAACATTATGTTAAATCTATTCACAAATTAATAACCAGTTTTAAGTGTAACTAATACAAGCAAAACAGGAAATATTAGGATATTAACCTATATGTATATCAAAAAAATATTGGCTCATATAAAAGTTTGTAGTCCGAATGTATTGATATTCATAATGATCGCAAGTCATAAAGTGTTTTTTACTGAAACGGTATTTATTTCAGGGTTTATAGAATTATTTAATCCTAACCTGACCTAAACTCATTTACCAGCTAGATATTTCAAAAATCCTGACTGTATGACTTGCGATGGTTATAAATAACAATACATTCGGACTAAAAATAATTATGTGAAACAAAGCGCTCCCAGTGTCTTTTACTCGCAAATCTACATGAACTCTTCGTATATTCAATTATTTAATATCGGGGGACAGCAGTGGGTTCGACAAGTATATTTCCAGCAGTGGATTGACACTGCCTTGATTATGTAAGTATATTATAATTGATTTTAATAATAAAAACATACGGCATAATAAGGAACGATATTACGTTTTCTTGCTTTTCTGATTGTCATATCAAAACTGAAGTAGGTAACGTGAGAAGGATCTACACCCTTTCATATACCTTATACCATGGTCTAATAAAACAAGGTCTTCTCTTCCGAAAAGGGACACTTTCTACGTTATCACAAAGTTGTCACTTGATTAACCACTACCCAAAAATAAGGATTAAAATAGATTTTAGGTTAGTGTACGATTTTATTTCAAAAATATATATATCACGAATAATATAAGTCACGAGCATAATTTAGATATTTACTTTCATTGAATTTTTTATTTTAATATTGTATATACATTTATGTATGTATGTATGTAAACTCTTTATTGCACATAAACAATTACAAGACATGTTTGCATCAATATAGATATTGTACATAGGCGAACTTATCCCATATGGGATCTCTTCCAGTTAACCCTGGATTAGAATAAGCAAGGACAATGCAGAAGGATAGACAAATTAACAAAATTACAGGAAATAACAAATAGTACATACAACAGAGAAAGAGGAAGAAAATGAAATATGTATCTTCTTTAATAAAATACATAAATAGATAATAGAATATACTAATATATACTACCATATACCTACGTAAACAGCAGCTAAAACCTACAACAGAGGTATGAATCAACACTCAGACTGATCTTGTTGATTAAGCCACAACTTCTTTAACCTTACTAAACCTTCTTTAACCTTATTTTTTCTATATACATTTATGCATGAAAATATCTAACAGAGATTTTTTTTGAACATAAAGGTTACATTACAATGTGGAAATACAACCTGATACTACAGGCATCACCGGATTCACCAGGTCAAACTGGCCGGTTACAAATTTGTCAACTTGATGTTTCTCGTCATACTATTCGAACCTATGGGATATCATATTCCGCTCTCGCTTGGTATCATTACGTTAATGACACACCAATGATTTTCAAACTGTCGCCAATGATATTTTATATTAAGATACGTCATCTTCGCGCAAATGCGTTCCTCGAAAAGGAAAGGTAATTACCTTACTATCGTTCAGTCGCGCGGGTCGCGCCGTGGCCGCTGACTCGGACGCGTCAAAAACATTAAAGTTTTATTACCGAAATGCAACAAATATAATTAATGCCGTCTTGTGTTATTAGAGGCTGCCGAAATTATACTGTAACTATAAAAGGACGAAAGGATTCATTCGTAACTACCGTAAATATTTTTTACATTTTTTGTTTACATCGCCATATTTTGTGGCGGCCATCACGCGGCCATGGCGGGCACGCCACGTCATTCGGGTAAGCAATTTGAAACAACTATTTATCTCTTTCTAACAATAGCGTTCGCTACGGATTGCCGTCTTTGTCTGTAGACATCTGGCAACGTAGCCACTGTCAGTAATTGGCGACGGATTTTATGTGCGTTTAGTATGAGCATAACGTATCTAAATATAAAATATCATTGACTGTCGCGGTAAAAGTTGTCGATGTAATTTTTTTGTAAAATGTAAAACGGTTAAATGCTGTATTACAGCTTGTAAGAGCAAAAAGGGCAGGGCACAGTCGGTTTCTATACTTTTCCACCGAAAGAATCGCTTGCCGAGAATTGTTAGCGATATTGCGGGCCTAAAACCACGATTAAAGATGGTGAGTAGTATTTTATGTCCTGGCTGGAGGAAGCGCCTAATAAAAAAAAGCGCTTATAAATATTCAAGTTCTCATAATCCATAGCCCTAATATTTAGAACTTATTTTTTATTTTGTTATGAGTATACTCGTACCTACGTCAAAATGCAGCAACACGTCTATACGTTTTTTTTTATAGAGAACAGTAAATGCTCAAAACGTAAAACAATGATAGTCTTAAGTTGATATATACGAGCAAATATTTTATAATTACCCCGATTTTAAAGTTTGGAAATCTTCGGTTCCCGGATATGACGTAGTACGTGTCCACTCACGTGACCACTGTTTCTCGGCAGAGAATACCAGGCGAAGTATATTACTGTACCATGCCTTATACAATCAAAAAGTTTGCATTTAGGGTTGTCAATAATTACAAACATATTTACATAAAATAATATCGGCTCATTTTTACTTTGATAGTCAAACAACCCGACTTTTTCGGCCAAGATGCTCACTGATTGACATTGTAAGAGACCAAAAACACTAACCATGATAAATGACTACTACACTAACCAAGAGAACCTAATTACGTTAGTAAAGCTCATGACAAATTGTTTAAGTTAAGAAATCTAAGGAACGCTGTAAAACTTCGTACAAGCTATCACGTATATGTTTCCTCATAAAAACAAACAAATTGACGTACACACTCCAATACCCCAGCTTACAAACAGCGAGTTTATTAGCCATGTGGTAGAGTACATGCACTGTCTACTCTGATTAAACTTTATTGAGCGCATGCTAACGGTGACAACCCTTTGTTCTAATTCCGTCTAGCACCACCAACATCACTTTGCGGTGTCTTACTACGTATGCTAAAGAGTCAGGGTTGAAAATGGCAAGATTTGGTTAAAAAGTAGAGGTGGATGCGAGCGCCCCGTTTCAAACAATTACCGGAATTGTTCTAATTTTACTATCTAAGGGCCGATCTAAAAGTATACGTTGAATTAATCCGATTTTGTAGAGTGACTTTTATATGTTTTTTTTGTTAGGCTAATGGCATAACGCTGTTGAAGTTTGGGAGGCGTGTTGTCTGATTTTACGTCAGTTACGTTCATGGAGGAAAATATTATGTAATAATTATGAAGGGTTTATATCAACGGTTGAAAGGCAAACTCTTTAAGCGACAAAATGTAAGATATTGAGTGATATACATATTCGGTATCAGAAAAATCTTTTGATTCACAATATGTATATCTATCAATATCTTACATTATGTCGCTTGAAGCGTATTGCCTTTCAACCGTCGATATTATTTCCATTTGAAGGGTACAATGAAAGAATATGGTCTAGCCACCTTGTTAACTTTTTGAGTTATCGCGATTTGAAAGATAGGGATCATGGTATTTCGTAAATTATTTTCGTGTATTTAGGCTTTTTTAAAGTTAAATAATAAATGTTATATAAAGATTTATATCTGTAACTGAGTAAGGCAGTAATAGTTCACTGAGAACATTACAGTACATTTTAAGATTAAAATCTTAATTAAGATAAGTGACTAGACTAGATGTTCTTTCCGTGTAAGTACCCTTCATTCATTAGACTTACTTACTGCTACCTACGCGGTTAGCGCGGTTGGTCTTGTTACTAGTAAAGTCACCCCGCTTGCTATTCTAGCAGTCACGGGATCGTTTTTTTATGGCATAGAGAAGGCAAACGAGCACACAGGCCACCTGATGTTAAGTGGAAACTGTGGCCCATAGACATTCGCATTCACGAGACTGCAAACGCGTTGCCAACCCTGAGGACTAAGATGGAATGCCTCTATGCTAGTCATTTCACCGGCTGTCTTATCCCCACACCGGAACACAACAATGCGAACACTGCTGTTTGGCGGTGGGTCAATGGATAAGATTGTGGTAACGATCCGGACGGACCCTGCACAAGGTCCTACTACCTTCAAAATTTCCGGTAAAGACTAATATGTGCTAGTATGTATGTATTAAAAGTCTTTATTGCTTAGTAACCCATTTACAACCCAACACAACAATAAATCAGATCCAAATTACTATTTATTTCTTCATTGATTTTTTTAAATAGCATTAAGCTTATTAAAAGTGAATCTTGGTGCTTTTGTTAGTTTGAATGTTGAAAATTGTCATGTACCTATTTGTATATTGTTTACAAGTGTGCAAAAGCACCGCTGAAATGCTTAAGCCACCTATATGATGCCGATTGTTCCGTGTCAACGAAGAGTGATATTTGTAACATGTTTACACCACTGCCAAAAATATGTATTAGACCTTATTTTTTTGCCAATAAAGTCGATGCATACCTTTATATTTTTGCAAATTGGTCTTGTAATTTACTATTGCTCTCGACGATAGGTATTAATGAATTTGTAATCAAACAATGAAACTAGGGCAGCCGGTACAAAGTATCGATAAAGACTCAAATGGATAAAGTTTCGATTTCCCATTATAAAGTCTTTAAGAAATGGAAGCTGAGGATAAAATTTAATTTTAATACGGTTTATCTGCCATCTGGGCTGTCGAAGATTCACTTAGGGGTGTTATTCTTATGATTCAGTTGTCGACGTTCAGTTCAACAGTTACTGTAGTCATAACTTGATCTTTATGGCGTAAGTAATAACGCAGTTTAAAGTATCTATGACCTTGATCATTCGACGCTCATTTTGTTCCAACCAGCCAGAATCATTGACGCTCTTGGATCTCTTAGTTTAGTCGTTAGGGATGTTTTTAGTGGTGAAAGGTCACCCCGAGGATTAATATGGAATGCCTCTGTGCTAGTAATTTTACCGGTTATAGTACCCCGGAAAACAACAATGTCTATGCTGTTTGGCGGCAGGTGAAAGGGTTAGATGGTGGTAGCGATCCGAACGGAGCACAAGCTCATTCCGATTCTTGCCCTTTCTGCCACTGCCTTACTAAGCCATAAAAAGTTGAGTGTCCATCGAGTGATAAAGAGAATACACCCCTAAATCCAAATTAAGAGCTAATATTTCAGACAGAAAATTGATTGAGGCCGTCGCGGACATTCAATTGTTATAAGCCTGATAAGGCAACGGAATAGGGTCAGGGTTAAGGTAAATTTGTACGTAAAATTACCCATTCGAATTAGTAGAATATAAAAAGACAGTGGAGTAATGAAAAATGTGTTGGCGGGTTTTTATTTTACAAAGGAGAGGATTTACTGACGAGTAGCGAGTGGGTCGTTCACTTAAAATTCACGTAAATTAAAATCAAAATTTAATTTCGCTTTACTATAGTTGTATAACTCAGAAACTATAGTCTTTCCTCGGGCCCCTTTCCACAGGGAACGTAATTTTTTATAGTATTATTTCCAGTTAATAAGTGTATTCCATTCCATATCATTATATTCAACATCAATTAATGGACCGAAACCGACGCCTATTACGGTAGCGGACGCATCGGTAAACATCGAAATAACCAGGGAATCTCCACTGATAGGACACCTCCTCAGGCAAAACCATTAGCCTTCTGTCTCTTAGAGGACCCTAACCCGTTTAATCCTTGTGACGTCACACGCTCCCATTGTGACCGGCAAAGCCTCACACAAAGCAAACCCAAAGCATTATAACCTTAAGGTATTAACACATAATCTAATAAAGCTTGCGCTGTAATAAAAACCTTATTGCTTTACTTTGAAAATAACAGCAATTTAATGAAGATTTTTTCGAGACTGCGTAAGAATAAACAAGATGTCTGACATTAGGGATTGAAATTATCAAGTAATTTAATAAAAGTGGCGATAAGTCGATGCGGTCTGCTCCCCCGCGGCTAGATAAAAGGGAATAAGTTTAAACGAGAAAAGTTGGTTGATAGCGGGCGAGCGGGAGCGAATGCCGACTACCAACTTCCGACGGCGACTTTTGTTTGTCAACATTAGTGGCTACAAAATTAACGATACGGATAGCCTACTTGGTAGTGGCCTTGCCTACTGAGCGGTCTTGGGTTCGACCCCGGGCAAATCCAAAAACAAAAATAAAATTGTTCCTAAGTCTTGTATGTAATATGATCCCTATGTTACCCATATAGCCATTTTCGGTCGCAGACTTTTCAAAGCAGTAACAAGTCACATTTGTTTCGTAACTGTTTCGGCACATTGCGACTGTGTATGGGTTTGGTTTCTAAGTGTAGTAACAGTTGATACACAATGCTACCACTAAATAACTAGTAACAATGTTTAGTCGCTGCGTCCACAAATAACGGAAACATTTTGTGTCACACACTTTTATACACTTTGCGTTAACTAGGAAATAATTTGTAGTAACCATGTGGTAACTCTGTAACCAAGTTATAAAAAATAAACGCGAAGTGTAGTAATGTTACGTTAATGTTTCGGAACTTTGTAACGGTAAATGACGGTGTCCGTGAAACTATGAGAGTCCTGTAAATAAAAAATACATGGAACCATTTTGAGATTTCAGTAACTGTGTTTCTACTTTAAGTTTCAAGTCGACACATGACGACACAAACTAGTAACTGTGTGACCACTTGTGACTGCAATGTTTGTCCGTCATAATAACATATTTATATCATAATTAATAAGTTTTATGGTTTATTTTTGGTTTTATATTTATTGTTATTGCTCAAATATATTATTCTGTCTATGAAAGCTTCAGAGATCTTTAAATTATAGACTTATTCAATAATGCAATAATACGCAGTACAGTCATGTGTTTCGCTAAATTGGCTTAATTATGATTTTATGATAGCGCGTTGATGAATTTCAACCAATATGATCAAATGACACGATGAAAATATTTTCCCATTTAAATTTGAACACAATCAAAATGAATTAACACTAAAACGAAATATTTACGCTGTCAAACTTTTTTATGGTGGCGTCTCTTCTTATGTATTTTTTTAAATCACTATGAAAACGACATCAGACACTCCAACGAATTTCATTTAAAATAATGAATGAACGAATGATTTCTAACGAACTGGTTTCAAACTGGGAACATTGTTACCACACAGCGACGGAACAGTGAAACCAAAAGTTACTGTGTCGACTCTTCCCCAATTTTAGTCGTTGTAACAATTACAAAACAGCGACCAAACGTAAACGTCTACATATAAGTTTCGACAATTTTCGTAACGGCTACCAAAAATAGCTATATGGGTATTTATTTGTATAAGTATGTATTTTATATTTTAATGGTACCCGCCTATTAAACACTTTAGTATACTTGAACAAGACACGAAAAACCACGGTTAATTCTGTTTCAATTGGGAGAGTAGTTTTTTACGGCCATTTTCCAAGTATTGCTAATACAATATTTGGAGTCTTTTGGCTGTACAGTTGTTTTTTGTCACTTATGTTTATTAATTTAATATTTACCGTAGAAAAAATGCACAAATGGCGCACTTCATACCTAATAGCATTATCTACCAGTCTACCAAATAAACAAACAGAAACTAAAAAGTGGTGCACAGATAATGAAGGACAAAAACAAAGCAAAGGATATAATTATTTACAAAATAATGATATTTTATGAAGAAAGTCCTAAAATTAAAAATGTACATGATATACATTGCATATGCTTATATAGATGTACATACATATATATATATATATATATACACAATAATATACATACCAATAGTTTTCAGGGTCTTTAATGGGTTTTTTTTCTCTGTTATATTAAATTAGATACTCTTGGACAATCGAAGATAATATAGGTCTTCCATGTCAAACGTATTTAATAGCCGCTCCCTCAAACCATATCTTTATTGATATTGCACTGGGGGAGAAATTGCAGCTTGTGCGTGTTTTTGCCATAAATATGGAGACGTTATGTCATCTGACAGATCTTAAAATTATATCTGGTGCCATGCAGTCGGGGAAATTTACGATGAGTACGATAAGACGTTTTATTTGGGACTTTAAGAAGGCATTTTATCATGATGCGCTTATAAATTACTCCGTAGTGCGTCTCTAAGTTGTAGAGCTAAATATATGGCTTCGACTTTTTATTTAGTATTGTCGTTGGCGGCCTGTAGGGATGAGGTTTGATAGTAAGGTTCCAACTTCAATACCCAGTGGCGTTCGTGTAGACTAAACCTTTTACGGTCGTTGACAGCTGTGACAGCATTCGAAAACAAATTACGATATTAATTCATAAAATTGCCGTTTACCGCTAAAGGATCAATGTAAAATTCATAGTAATAGTATAAATTCCTTATAAGTCTTCCTTTTAACGGAATCGCGTTTTGGGGACAATTTGATAAGGTCATTTTATCGAATTTCACTTCATCGATTTTATCATTTTATCGAATGCTATTTTTTGCTGAAATCATGATGTTTTCAGGATATCTTAAGCATTTACCCCCTTACTAATAAACGTTTAGTAACTGTGGTAGTACAATGTTTTGTCCTTGTCTGTCAAATTCAAATATCACAATGATAGATAACGACAAAACATTGTATAGCGCCCACGTCTCATATCCGTAAGTCATCACTGGCAACGCACACTGGTCAAAGACTTTTGACTTATTTATTTATTTATTTATTCCAAAAACAGTGTGATACATTTTTAATTTAACAGTTTGCCAAACGCAAGTTTATTGGCAATTATTGCACTCACTTTTACATTCTGCATGCACCTAACAACGGCCTATAATTTGTTGACACTTATATGACTTACACCTAGTTGGTTTTGTTTAGTCAGACATGTGGTACCCATAATAGGTCACATGTATCCAACCGCATAATAGACTGTACCTACTTAAACTACTTATAATAAAATTATTTCTAAGGTTAGTAATTCGTTGTTGTTTCTGTTGACAATATAACACTGCGGTAATTTGGACGAAAGGTGGACGATATGATATGATACTTGCTATATTTATATCCTGTAAAATTGCAGCGCGGCTGTTCGAAAACCGGATCTTGTATAGCACAGCGGGAACCTTAGCTCAAAGGATTCTTTGTGTTTATAGGAATGTTCGCCAAATAAAAATGGGAAAAGAGCTCGTAGTTTAGACGTTACAGCCATTTCTTGTTTGCTTACGCAAGCGTATTCAATCATAAGGTTAATTTAATCAAAGGTTATAAAAAAATCCTTAGGACAACGATGTCAATTTATCTGAGTATTACCCATGATATTTATTTATTTATAAACACAAATATTTACCTATCTACATACGAGTATGCTATCTTTTTTTATTATTTTTTCACGTATTATTTAGTAAATTGACCACCGTGGCCTTACGCTTGCTTAACGCTAACGTACCTAAACGATTTTCGCAAACTCTCAAAGTGGAATAAAGGCTTGTAATATTTTTAGGAGATGGGCTTGCAACCTGTCACTAATACACACTGGTAAACATCTTAGCCTGTTTGTGCAGCTGTGTTTACGGAATTAGCAACAAGTTTTTAGAGTTGTTGTTAATTCTGTAGCTCTGCCTACCCCACTCTGGGAATGAAGGCGTGAAGGTATGTATGTATGTATGTATCAAAGTGTATGGAATAGACACAGGCGCTCGAATCAACCTTCCGGCAGCTTACGTCAATCCTATACATTTTCTATAGTGATACCGTTCTCTCAATGCATCTTGTATAGGGCCACGGTGTCTTTGCGCTTCGGACGAGAGCATCATTGCTAAAAACCTTCGCAATAAACTTAAGTAGAAGGTCATTTTTAGGGTTTCCTTATCTAAAGGGTGCCATCAGGACCCTATTACTATTCCTCACTGTCCGTCCGTCCGTCTGCCTGTCAGCGGGTTGTATATAATGAACCCTAAAAACCGAGAATGGTACGGACCCTTCGTATGTGAGTCCGTCTTGAACTTGGCTGATTTTTCCAATTAGAACATTATAATTATTTAGATACGTATAGTCAAAGTCACAAATATTTATACGTTCCTAAGGCGTCAAAAATATCTATAGGTACGCGCGTATGCCACTGACTAAAAGGTCTATGTACATATATTTGGCACGATGGCCGTATATATATCAATTCTCTTGACTGTTCACTTTTAAGGCGCACTCTTGTCTGAGCTCTTGGATTCGCGGATGGAAGCCGAACGCCTGCGTCGGATTTCCTCTTCGCGGCGGACGTTGGACTCCTTCTTCCTTCCTCCTACGGCCCAGCATACAACGAAATTTGTCAATGGAATATGAATATATTAGGAATTATATAAAGGCAATTTTCCAATTTCATCTTTTGTCATAAAAAACAAAAGAAATTACACTTTACTTTCTTTGCACTAGATCTTTATTTGAATGGCCGTATTTTGTACTAGTTTTAGTACAAGGAACCTCAGGAGGCTAAGCCAGCAGTTTGACGTAGTCTGCCTCATCAGGCTTGCGTTTCACCAGGCTACTGTACAATATAATTTACAACTTTAGCTTTAACTTTACTTGCAGTCAGCATCAGAAGTAGGAGGATAGTTAAAGAGCTCAAAATTATCAACACACGCTCTTATTCCCTTGACAATAGAATCGTGTATACATCATTTCATTTTTTTTGAGTTCTTCGTTACTTCTGATGCTGACTCTACCAGAGATGGGCAAAATTTATTCGAATGACGAATAACAAATAAGAATAACCAAATTATTCGCGAATAACGAATGAAATTCTCGAATTATTATTCTACGAATAATTTATTCGCGAATAATTTATTCGTTGAATGAATTGGCACGAATAATTATTATGTACTACTTATTATACCTGCTCCATTTTTCTCTAATAAAATAATAAATTATTCGCTATTCGAAAAGTAGTCGAATGATTCATTCGTTGATAAACTAATCCCGAATAAATCATTCGCAATTAAATTATTCGACAAATAAATTATTCGCGAATAAAAATATTACGAATTATTTTTTATTCGAATGATTATTCGAATAAATAATTATTCGCATAATGCCCATCTCTGAGTCTCTACCTATATTATGAAATCTAATCCGCTCTGCGAGTTTGGAATGATTAGGCGGCATAGGCCAATGATTCAGGCCACTGGGTCACGTGAGCCGAGGCGGAAACTTATGGATATACGTCATGTCCCAGTTCAGTTAGTGCTCGGTGATAAATCGGGGGGGTTCTTGACTTGACTTTAAACACATCGGATTACTGTAAGGAGACCGCGTAACTAACAAAGTCGATATGATGAAAAATATACTTTACTGACTTACTTGCTAAGGTGTATTTCGCACCTTATTTAATTTGTTCGTTATGCGGTATTGCAGTATGACCTATTATGCTAAGACAAAAAAGTATCTATGCCTTTTTAGGCCGTGGGTAGGGCAACGTCTTTCCTTACTAACTTTGTACAGGTATTTCTTTTTTTGTAGCGGTATAATGACATATTATTTTCGCAGATTTCTTTATTTTTGGTTAAATAAGTGTCTCAACCTTATTTTGTGGATTTAATTTTTACACAAAATACGATAAAAATGGAATTAACAGAGCAATATAAAAAAAACAGGTAGGCACCAATAAAATAGATAATAAAGTAGATCCGTGAAGGTATTATTGATTAGATACCAATACAAACAGTATGGAAAGACGATTACCCTACCCGTCAAATTCAAAATTCAAAATTCAAAATATTTATTCAGTAAATTGGCCACATGAGGGCTCTTTTACACGTCGGTAACATGGAGTGAATCTACTAGCGCTTCGGACAAGACCGTCATTGCGGAGAAGAAGCGCCGCAAGAAACTCCAGCAGAAGGTCATTTTTTCAAACATAAAATACAATAATACTTAAAAGTAACATTACAAGGTAATACAGTAATAAATAATTATTTTAAAACTAACACAAATAAAATCATTACAAATGTAAGCTACATTACTTAAATTAAAAATAGTGACTAGGAGAACAACATGACGAGGTCTCTACGTCAGGAACGATAATTAAAATAACTAACTGGAAAACACGTCCTTGCAAGCGTGAACAGACCGGACCCCACAGACAGCACCCGTTCACGAGTATGACGCGTATCTCAGCCATCGTCGCCTTAAGACATGTTTAAAGTTTACTTAATTAATTGTTCAGTTACATTTTTTTTTAAGATACTGCTCCAGTTACCGGTGCAGTAGCATAATTAGGTAAGTGTGCGAAAGTTGTCGGTCGGGCCTGGATGCGGGCTCGTCTCCGGGGCTCGCACACCGCGGCCCTTCGACTCAAGCTCAACGTATTGTAAAGGTAAATATTCCACTTTGTCTTAAACCATGTCATTATCGCCGTGAACATTATGGTAACTAGTTTTTATACTCTTGACAGTAAAGTACGCATCAAATATCAATTTTCTATCACTTCTCACTTCAGATCAGTTTATATCAGAATCCATTGATGTGTGATGGTCTTATGAAAAGTCACTGAACCTTTGGATGTTAGTACAGTGTATAATTTTGGCTTGTTCCTTGCAGCTAGCTAATCCTACAGCGCTCAGGTCGTTACGCGTCGAACGCGCAAACGATTATCACCCTAGAGGTAGTCGACCGGGAATGCCCCTGACTCATCATCATCATCATCATGTCAGCCGAAAGACGTCCACTGCTGGACATAGGCCTCCCCCAAGGCTCTCCACTGAGACCGATCTTGTGCTTTTCGCATCCACCGCGTTCCCGCGATCTTTACAAGGTCGTCACTCCATCTTGTTGGAGGCCTACCTACAGCTCGTCTCCCGGTCCGCGGACGCCACTCAAGAACCTTCTGACCCCATGCCCCTGACTACCCTTTTAAAATCGAATCGAACCGCTAAATCAATTTAAATCTAACTCGGTATGGAGATAACTTGAACCCCGAAGAAGGACATAGGGTAGCCGAAAAATTTGACACTGTCCGAAGAAATAGCTATAAACGACTTCTAAGCAGGATAGAGTCGCGGGCAACAGTCATATTTCCGAGTTATACTTCCTATTCTTTGACAATGCATTAGAGTCGAGTTCCATTGAAAATAATCTCAACAAATGCTTTTCAAACTGCAGAAATTTCTAACTTTTACGGCATCCAGTCAAGTTCCACCGTCTTACTCGTAGAATAAGTTGGAACGTATGCATCGTACCCGGCCAAGTCCCACGGCTAAATTAATACGAACTTGGACTAAATTAAATACTAACTCTTACGTATCTCGAATAACTCTTACATGCTCGCGATAACTTGGGGAAAATGTTTGTTGTAGGTACGGACTTTGTTTGGGTGAGGCTACACGGGAGCGTATTGTGTGATTTGTATGTAGATTTTATTATATCTGAGTTCTTTATTATGGATTTTCTTGTAGAAATGTCAAGATTTAGATATGTATTAAGATCTAAATGTGTTATATGTATAATCCATCATCCTATATGTAAATTTGGTCATCGTTTCCCTTCCCCTCCATCGCGATAAGACTGCCTGTTTTACGTACATACATACATAATCTCACGCCTTCGTTCCCAGAGTGGGGTAGGCAGAGCTACATAAATTACAAACATCTGTAAAAACTTGTTGATAATTCTATAACCACAAATTGCACAATTAGGCTAAGATGTTTACCAGCGTATTAGTGACAGGTTGCAAGCCCATCGCCTAACAGTACTACAAGCCTTTATTCCCTTAGTCGTCTCTTACGACATCCACGGGAAGACATGGAGTGGCACTATTCTAATTCGGCAACCACACGTTTACGTTTACGTGTTTTACGTGTTATTTTTTAATTGTGCTCTTTCTCTGTAATGTTTCTGTATGGTGTTAAATAAAGTGGTTGTTTTGTATACTCTAAATAACGGATACCTAGGTATCTACTTGTACTAAAACATACAAAAGTAAGATGAACCTTTGTTTGACTTTCGGCGTCAACTTGACGCCATTTAGTGTCTCTTTTAGGTAAGCCGTTAGGTAATTTGATAGGTCTTAAAAAAATATAAGAAACTTCAATTACAATAGAAACCTAGTTTATTTCAAATGTTAAAGTTAGAAACTGAACATTTTTAACTTCGATTTAGCGGCCATATTGTGGTATTTTAGGTGTGTTACATTATGAAACTGTTCTTGATTGGCTATGATAGAAATAGAAACATTTATTTGACGATCACAAGTTTTTTTTTTACATAAAACAAAGAATGGCAACACAGAAAACAAAATTAAACAATGAAGAAAAGGAATAAAGTACAATTGTAGCATAATGTTGCCATGGGTGATTCTGTGACGTCGAAATTGACGCCACTCAGCACTATGTCACGGCATGAACCGCGACGCTGATTTTCAGTGGCGCCAACGTGACACACGAACGAAGAGACAGCGGTTGACGACATAAACAATGATTTAAGTAATAAGAGAATATAATATATTATAGTAGTAGTGTAATATGTGGAATAATAAGTAATAAATTAATATTTTACTATGGGAATGAATAGAGGAGTAAAATATAATAAATCAGTCATGAATATTAGTACAAAAAATATAAAGGAAGTCAACTGAGTACAGGAAAAAAGGAAGTGGGGAGAAAAATTAAAGCAAGGGGGTAAAAGAGCCAATCGGTGCTACCAACATCAGCCCATAACGATCGGCGAGGGTCAGCAGCGGAATAACCTGATGATGTCCTGCAATGGTATCCAGCTGAAAAGGTTAAACATTAGTGTTAACTTGGTGAATTGGATCAAAGTCCTTCGTGCGCTAGAGTCTGCCATTAGTAACAAAAAAAAATAGGGCTTATCCCGAAATCCAGAAAATAAACAAAACACGTTCCTTAAACATTTTCCATCTATTTTCAATGTCAGAAACTCACTTGTGTAAACAAACTCATTACTTGGTAGGTAGGTAAAAAATGCTTCACTCCAATTCCTCAGTCAACCAGTGCCACGGACCCTAATCTCCGTATAAAAAACGCCTAATGTAAATTTCGTGGCACCGAACGTAATAAACAAAAGAACGCGCCTGAATTACAACTTACTGTTATTTGCTGCTGACACAAAATAAAGGAATTGAATCGCAAATCGCAAACAACAATCTACATGCTGTCGCAAAAACAATTCTTCCACTTACACCGAGTTGATTCGCCCCGCACCTCCCATATTTGTACACTCGAGTTTCTTTGACAAATCGCTCGGGAAGGCTGCGTAAATACATGCAAAGGGTCTTAAGTTCACTCAGGAAGTTTATTCAATGAACGGACCTTTCTAGTAGCTAACGAGTAGGAAGCATTCACCGGGCCCTTTGTGGAGAAAAGCAATTCTGTTTGTACTTAGATATGATAAAGTTGGTGTAGAAGTTTGTTGGAGACAATTCGCTTTTATGAGCACACTGTTTCTTTTTAGTGTATGGCGTTGGCGATGTTAAGGGATTTTTTTGGGAAGAAATCGCATGTCGCGTCTAGGCTGTTTGAATAGTGAATATTCATGTCCTTTTTTTCACAGCTTCAATAAAAACTGATTCATGTAACAGTTGAGAAAAAACATATTTTGAATAGCTATAAAGATAATCATTTTAGTGGTGGTAGGACCTTGTGCAGGGTCCGTCCGAATAGCTACCACCATAATATCCATTAACCCACCGCCAAGCAGTAGTGTTCGCATTGCTGTGTTCCTGTGTGGGGATAGGACAACAGGTGAAATTACTAGCATAGAGGTACTCCATCTTAGTCCTCAGGGTTGGCAACGCGTTTGAAGTCTTAGGATTGCAGTTTTGAGATTGTAGTCTTGGGGTTTCAAATGTGTATGGATCTCAGATCCCACTTACCATCACGTGGCCTGAGTGCTCGCGTGCCTTCTACTTGCCATTAAAAAAAAACCAAGATGTAATTGTAAGCCAACAAAGATTTTTTCCTATCTCTTTCTCCAAAACCAAATTTAACATGGAGTTTAAAATGGCTGACCTGTTACATCGGATCTCTCCGTCTAATCGTTGTCTAGCAGTTCAAAATGCTTGTATCATAAGTATTTTTTGGCCGATTTTAATTTTATTTTCACTTTTGGTGATCTCTATTACGGTATTTTCATATTTTGTTGAGAAAGGCGATTTGAAAAATCCATGTATATTACCTATTGGATAGTTCCCTTGGAACTAATGTTAAACGAGTGGTTACCTATCTGAAACACTAAAAAACGTTTGCCAGCTGTTTCATTTGCCATAATTTTCATTTGTCCGAAAGTCATTTTTCTCTGAAACCGTTTAACTTTCCTGAATTATTATATAATAAACCGAACCACTTACAGGTTCTGTAAGTATATCTCATTAAACATTTTGAAAAGTTATTGGGTTCAGAATAAAATGAAAATTATGGGAAATGAAAATTATGGCAAATGAAACAGCTGGCAAACGTTTTTAGTGTTTGCGATAGGATACCTAAATGAGTTCTGCGCGGACTAAATCGAAGATAAACGATAATATTTCATAAAGAGTACTCCCATCACTGACCTGGATCAAGGACGTCATGGAAATCCAAGGAAGGGGCTTATGTTCAGCAATGCTGAGAAGAGAGACATTGCCAGCTTCGTTATAGCTTTCGGTTCACTAAGATTACCGATCGCTATCAAGAAATTGGTAGTATTGTGACATCTTACGATGCGTTGGCCTAGTTTGTAGTGATCCTGCCTACGAAGCGGTCCTGGGTTCAAATCCCGGTAAGAGCAAGCAAGGCGGGCAAGGGCAGATATTTGTGTGATGAGCGCGAATATTTATTTTTGCTCCTGAGTCATGGATTTTTCTATGTATTTAATTTTATATTTCTCTACAAGCCTACAGCTTAGTTTGGGACTAGGTCAATTGGTGTGACATTGTCCCCAGTTTCTTTTTATCGTAACACCAGCCCCGTATAATTTAAGCTTTTATGGCGGAAGAAAAAGCATCCGTCACTCTTGCACTGATATACTGATCAGAAAGTGACAGATGTCTAATCCACGTATATTCATCGACAAACACGACCATAGTGAAGCAGGACTAAATATCTATCTCTTTTTATCTCAACTGAAAACTAAACTGAAATAACTAAGCGAATTTTCCACCCCATTTACTGTAAACCTCGTCACACGGGAGATAACGAGGCGGTCGCAGGACACCTGAACAAAGCGCGGTAAGCCGGAATGCAGCGAAAACGCATTTCTTTCCATTGTACAGCGTTTCTCCATTAGCGCGCATCAGATAAATCTAAAGATGCAATTGTACAACCTAGAATATACAGCGTTATGACTGCCAACTCGCACTATAAGGATTTCACGTGGCTACACTTTAAGTGAAGCTTGTAGGTCTATAGTATAAGTAGATTAGTTCGGCCCTTCAGGAGTTTCTGATACCTATTGAAGCCGCTCGGGCCTTTACCCGACAAGGGGTTTCATACAACAAAAATTAACTAATTTGAAATAATTTAATGTAAATTAAGTTACAGATATTATTTGTGTATATATAAGTATTAATGTGCGTGTGTATGTGTGCGTGAGTGTATGAATGGATATATGTTTCTATGGGTACGCATGTTTATGTTTGGGTGTGCCTACATATCTATATATCTAAAATTTATATATGGGCTTGTGTGGACGCATCTGTTCATGGGTATGCGGGGGGATACATACATACATACATATAAGGAAATACCTAGTTAATGTAAATAAAATATACACTTTTATCCATAAAATTCAATATTTATATTTAAAAAACCACCAAAGCTTAACTATTGAAATATTTTGAAACACTATTATTTATTAATTTAATAATACTAATTAAAACTACAACTTTTGCAAGTATATTATTTGTTTATTTTTAGTAAAATTAATATGAATACAATTTCTGCATGTATCGAAAATAATATTATTATAATGATAATGTTGTAATTATTTGTACTCAAATTTCTGGATCAAATAATAATTATCAATGTAATATACTATATAATATCATTTTCATATATGGCATGCGCAAATGTTTCTGTTTTCTGTAAATTTTGTATGAAACAATAAAAGGCTTTTTTATTTTATTTTATTTATTTATTGGGTGCTATAGGGTTGCGTCGATGTGCGTCGCTCGATACTTAATACACACGCAACCAAACACGGCGACGGCGCAGCCCCGACTAAACCGGCTTGGTGTGTCCTGTTGTTTGCTTGTGGTGGCTCGCGGCGCGTACGGTCCAGGCACGCGCACATCTAAGCAAGCGATGTACTTTTGTTGAAGACGAACTACTGCTTATACTGTGCTCGTAGCGCCATTAGCTACCCGCCATAGGTCATCCATATTAATATTATAAATGCGAACCTAACAGTTTGTTGATTTGTTACCTTTTCACGACAAAACGGCTGAACGGATCTCCATCGAGTTTTGCTTGAGGTAGGCCAAATAATATCTATTATTTCGGAATATTTGACAATGGCGACGAACGACTTTTACGCGGAAGGAAACGCGGGTAACACAGCTGTAATACGAGCTGTGTTTCAATAACTTATGCACTTACCCTCTTACTTATAAACGTGGAATAACCTTGGATTAGTTAAACCATGTTTTGTCTTTATCTATCAAATTCAAATGTCACAATGACAGATAGGGACAAAACATGGTTTGGCTACTTCATGGTTATCTATTCCACGTTAACAAGTAAGGGGGTTACAATAAGAGAAACACGTCATAGTTATTCGTTTCATAATCAAAATATTCCACATTAAATGTATTTACTCCGCTACATAACTAATAAAAATATTGCGCGAAACAGTTCCAAGTTGAAAACTGTACTAGAAAACTTATGATACAGTTACAAACAAACATAAGTACCAGTTTAACTATAAACTTTAATATAAGTGGTTGCCAGCGTATAATGAACTGCAACGGGAAGATGCTATCTGTAAGCTTTCAGCTATTTACGGGACTAAACTAACCGTAGTTTAGTGAAATAATATTTCATACTGATGTTATCATGCTTTCTCGGAGTAGATTAGCAAAGCGTTTATTGTAGGAAATGGTTAGTTTGTTAAGTGGAGTAATTAAATATACGGGGAAATAGTGAGATATGTGGAATTTTAGAACTAGGGTATGTTTGAGCTCTATAAGTATACAGGCCCTAAGTTCTACTAGCTCTGATAGCGAATTTTTTTTATTTTATTCATCTACACTATTTACACTAGGTATTATGTAGTATAATATTATAGAGAAAAAGAAGTGTAGAGTTTTTGTTTGTAATGACTAAACTCAAAAACTACTAGACTTTGATATTTCTTTCACCAGGAGAATGCTATACCTATTAGCATAGTGTTTAATAAAATGAAACAAAGTTTTTTTTTAAATTTTGGGTTGTTAAAATATTTCGTGTTTCAAAAGGGTTTCATCGCTTAATAAGTGAGCAGAAATTGCTGCACTAGAACTGGCTAGAAGATTATTGCCGGCTCAGAAAAAGTTGAGAACCTTTATTAACCTGAGAAACTCTTTAAGAAACTGTGGTGATTTTTTACAAACTTTTATTTAACTGCACATACAGTATGCATCTCTGTAGTGTTTAAATCTTGCAAGTATATTTTTAACCAGTTTCTGTGATCGCAGTGAATTGAAAATTGAAATATGGATTAGTTAAGTATTATGTTACTCGATGCAATATTTTGGTTTCTAACGGATGCACTCAAAGTCAATTTTAATGGTTTCTGCCTACCCCTCTGGGAAACAGGCGTGATTTAATGTATGTATGTAAATAAACTAAACAAACTCAAACTTCAACATTTACTAAGTAGTTTCTTGGTGTCATTTTTTTAAAATTTATTTAGAACACATACAGTTGCGATATTGCAGTACTGCAGGTTCATTAATGAATACAAATAATAAAAAATGCGCAAGTTAGGTTACTTAAACTAACACTATACACTGAAAATAATAATTGGTCGCTTGTAACAAGATTGTGATTGTTGTGCATAAGCGTCTTGATCCCATACGAGCCTGACAAGACGACAGATACACCAACTAAGACGTTAGATACATCAACTAAGATGTTAGTTGAATCACTAAAGAAATTGCTTTAGTTAACTATCAGCTTTGGTTGATATAACTAATATCTTAACTATTGTAATCATTTTTTGTCAACTAAGTGAATATCTCTCTTTGTTGGCTCTCATTTTTTTGAGTGTAGAAATGAAGTGAAGAATCTCTAAAGGTAACGTAAGATATAGGTAAACAAAATATACATAGGATACTAAAGTAATTTATATTTTAATACACTTTTAAGGCTAGTAAGGGAAACATGGGAATGATCAATAGTTGGATACACAAGGGCTGATTTGAAGATGAAAGCGGAAGTAAGTAATCTTCGCCCCTCTTACATCTCACTCCTTGGAACTTGACAGGTTTAGTTAAGTCGGCCACTTGGTAACAACTAGCCATGGGCGATTTCTGAAACATTGCAAAACATTCCTTAACTGCGAGAATTACGCTATTGAAAGTTACATAATTTGATAGAAATTATACGGAAAGTAATATTACAGTCCAGTTCATAAATATATTATTATGTACACTTTGGTACCTTGTCTATTTAATGTCATGTTTAAATGCCATATATGAATTATCACAGTGATTAAAGCGACAAAGTACTAAAGTGTACACATATTTAAGAACTCGACTGTACCAGTAAATTTCATACAAATTTCATGAAACGTTTCCGTTACTTACGTTACATGTCAAAACTATAGTCATTTTCAGAAATTACTTGTTAATTTCACTTTGGTAACTTTCAGAACATTGCATAAAAAAGTGAAGTTTCACTTTTGAAACTTACATCACTAGCAACAACTCGAAGATGCCATTTTTAATTTAACTGTCTTTCCGCATTCCCTCTTCATCTATCTAAGAATTAGCACCCAACTCTGTCGACTATTAATAAGTGTATCCCTGTAAATAGGGGGCATAACTCGCGCAGTCGGCCTGATTAAAGTTTATCGGGCTAAATTCTCATTTGCCTGCCCTTTGCGGGACCGCTAACGCAGACAAATTGAGTCTAATCCGGCTCGGGTTGCGGAGGTTCAGCTAGTTTTGAATAGGGTGAAAGTATCTCGATTTATAATACGATTATTATTTAGGTGTATAGTTATATCCATTAATACCTCAAGCTTACTTCAAACTGCAATAAGTGTCTTTGTAGGCTAATACTGTAACAGGTAATCCAAATACTTACAACAAAATATTGGTATAGAGGGTTTCATAACTTGACGTAAATCACAGAATAATGGCTAAAGGCATAGAAACCGTACTAAATAAGCAGAATTATGGTTCACTTCTTTTTACTTATGGTTTTCATAGTGAGTTGGAAAGAGATGAATCTATAGCTGTCCTTTCGTTATTTGGTACATCGTCACAAGTAAGGCGTGATTTGGACCTAAAATTCAAAATTCGAAATATTTATTTGATATAGACAAGGAAATACAAATCCCTTCCTATAGGAAGGACAAAGAAGTCCCTGTGTAAAACCTTGTGACAATGACAGCTAAAGAAGAAAAAACAGCCTACGTTTTGTTTCATTTTTTCTCATGTAATACGTAATCTAAAAAGTAGAGAAAGATAGCTGACGCAAAGTACGTCTTATAGTCCGGTTTCTATGCTATATGTTCTTATTCTGTGACGTAAATATAACATTTAAATAAAATACACGTGACATTTAAAGTTCTTTTTAAAGATAAAGAGATATTTATTCGCATCGATACAAAATTACATGACATAAACACAAAAAGACATTGTTACAAAACGGTCCCAACTGAGCATTTGCTAGCCGTAAAGCCAGCACGGGTCTTCTGTTGGAACCGCTTGGTGAAGAGACCGAAAGTGACACACTTAACACAAAACAACGTTAGAAGAAAAACAACAAGGATTTAAATAACAATCATTCGTTCGAGATTATCACGTTCGTTTTTGACGATCATATTTTTTTTTACTGTTCTAATGCGTTGGACAAATTGCAACCGTTGCATATAGCGCAAACTAATACTTATTTATAGTTATACTAAGTAAGTAAGTATGTATGGAACCAAACCTTAAATTCACACCACTTGATAAAAAAAATATAGGTTAATAATCGGCAAAGACGTTACGCGACGTCTTTGTCCATACACGGTAAAATTCAGTCCCTTTAATTTTTAAAAGCAGTTAGAAGTCAGCCGTCTGCAAACACCTACTTACTGTTTAACCTTATTCAATGAAGGTTTTCCTAAAATTTCGTTTAGCTCATCCTCTCGGACAATATGCTAACGTACGTCGGGATAATAGCTACCTAAAGAATACCTCCCGTTTATTGTATCCCCGCGGGAACGCCGGAGTTACCTTTTTTTAGTGAGGCCTCGTGAGCTAAAAGATAAATAATTCGTAAAATAATATTTTCTCACCTTCGTAAAGGATTAAACTAGGACCTTTATTTCACTTTTGTTTAGTCCATATTGCTTCAGTTTTGTACATACCATAAAAAATATTGCTTTTGCCTTGATATCGTGTTGTTTTGAACTCGGCCGCCATAACTGTTAAGTAATAGTAGTTTACATGACGGTTGCGTAATGACAGGCATTACAACATGTTGTAATGCTAATTACGCAGAGTTGCGTACAATACTTTATCAACACACATATTATAAGTACTCTAAGATGGGTTCAGAAGCCGAAAGGCAAATGACCAGCATTACCTTAACTGTGGTAGTAGGTGACAGCAATGACAGCTATAACGTAATTTTGAACTTACTTTATCGAATATTGTAAGCAGTAAGGTAATGAGATCTAAAGGAACATCTTCCAAAATTAACAGCTGTCATCGCTGTCACCTACTACCACAGGTAATGATGGTCATTGCCTACGGGTTTTGAACCCATAATAGAGGACTTATGATATGTGTGTAGATAAACGAGAGTTATATTCACGTTGATGATAGGATAACATACCAAAAGCAACATTGTTTTACAGCGTAGAACAGACAGATGCCCTGATCATTCTACTTCGTCTTCACTCGAATAGCTATCATACTGTTACGCTGTGTTAGCTATCGTACTTACGTACTTCGAACGTTAACATTACGATTACAATAGAGATAAAGACCAGTTGCGGCTCTAAATTTTCATTTAGGGCGGTAGGGTCATTTCTTCCGGGTTTATACACCTACATCGTAAACCTACCTTAATGTATGTCTCCTGCCGAACAATTTATTGAGGCGAAATGGGGTGAGACGATGGAGAATAAAGGAGTACCTATTGTTTTATCGAAATACCTTTCAACGAACTTATTATTACGTAGAATTTTCATTCCATCGGAAGATATTTCTCGCCGCATGAGTTAATTATTTTTAGTAGCTATACAAGTCTTACTTAATCCATCCTACGTAATTAATAGTTCAAGAAACCTTGAACTTTAATTACAATAGACACCTCGCACATGACAATCAATACCGTCTTAATTCGAAATGTGACAGTGTTGAAAAATTTATTCTAATTTCAAACTAGTACAAATAGTTATGCGCTACAATTTATTTTTGAGTTAATACGGTATTGAATGTCATGTGCGACCTGTTTTCTGCACCCATTATAGTTTCAGCTGAATATAGCTTTCGATTAAATTAAATTCTATGAAATCATACAATTGAAGTGAAATTCGATAAAATGATGGATTACCGGAATGTAGAGTCACTTTTTTCTATTGTTTCTCAAAAGTTTTTCCATTGTTAAAAGGCTTCAGTATTGCAAGATTTTGTGACCATCAGAATATTAGGCAGAAGGGATTGTATTAAAATGAATATATTAGCTTTTGTGTTCGAAAGTTTTTATGCTATTCGCTCTGAAACTGTCCAATTTTCCTGCGATACAAACGACCTGTCCGACTCTGGGCAAACTATCTCTGTACAAATTTCATATCGATTTGTTGAAGAGTTGATCCGTGAAAATGGAACAAACGTAAAACACATTTTAAAAAGAAAATATTTTTTTAGTGGCATGGAGTACGCACACCAGCACACAGGCCACCTGATGTGAAGTGGGATCTGAGACCGACAATGAACTAACTCGCTTAAGACTTCTTCTTAAAACTACAATCTTAAGACTGCGATCCTAAGCCTGCAAATGCTTTGCCAACCTTGAGGACGAGGAGGCATTCCATATGCATCTATGCTAGACACCAGTACACAACAAAGCGAACACTGCTGCTTGTAGGTTAAAGGATAAAAATTTGACTGGAAAAAATAATTTTATTATTATTAATAATCACTATATATTACTCTTGACAGAAATATCTCTAATAGGACGTTAATTAAACTTTGAACAGCAAAATTATCAAGCGTGTCACATTTGCACTACAAACATCATGTCTCATTTCAAATCACTATATTTCGCAAACAGCTGCCGCGTTCCATTTTATTATCAGTTCGATTCGGGATTGCGTACTGGTGAATATGCTGTTATTATCCGTCGCGATTGGATTGAATAGGGTAAATCATGAATAACCATCCCCTTCAGAAACTGTCAATTTGTTACTAGCCACGAATTTTATATACTGACGCTGTGAGTAGAGAAACTTTAAAAGTAGGTACACCGGATATTTTTTCTCAATCTAGGTAGGATTCGATTCGAGTTTTTTTTCATTCTAGAGAGAGCAAAAGAGCCAGCGCCAACTGATGTGAAGTGATCACCGCCGTCCATGCACCTCTGCATCACCAAGAAGGAATAAAATAGCAGATGTATTGCCGGCCTTTGAGAAAAGAGTCTGCTGGTCTCTTGAAAGTGGTCAAGTCGTAGCGGACCGAAAATACCGCTGCAATAAGTTCCATAATCATACACCGGATTGACGGGGGCAAAAATGTACCAGTGCTAGTGATTCATTAAATATCGACTAAGTTTATCGACAACTGTTTTCGTGATATATGGATCTTATATTTCTTGCAAAAGTAAGTCGTACCTTTAACTTCTATATCTGAATGATCAGCTTCCCATGAAGATAAACGATCTTTTTCCTTTCGACCCATTTTTAAACGACCTAAAAAACATAAAGGTTCTCAATTCGTCGGAATGCTAAAGAATATTGTTGTACTGAATGAATTTGTTATTCGATGTAATTTCAATAGTTGTCAAAAGTGACTCGAGTCCAGAGCCAATGTCAGATACCGGTTGTTTATAGTTGCGATAAGTATAAATAAAAGAGGTTTGCACATAATTAAAAGGTATTCAAACTTGGCCATTACTTATGATAATGATGATAAAAAATTGCTTTTTATCGATGTCGATAAGCTTAGTCGACATTAAATGAATCACTAGCACTGGTACATTTTTGCCCCCGTCAATCCGGTGTTTGTCCATAACACTTTCAAGCGAGGCAAAAAGTTTCGTCTAAAACGCGCAGTGGCATCCATCGATGGTGGATGTGGTCGTGGTGGGGATTAAAGGACAGCCGTTTGCGAGTCGTTCGATAAAGGAACCTAGCCGCAGGCAGTATTCCAAATAATGCTTCAGAACACTCCCCATGATATATGCGGTAAAATATGTAAAGGGACGCAATGTTCCTCCGCAATACCAGTGAATCGAGCCGAAGCGAGCAGAGACACAGGAATATCAGTTGAATTGCCGTATGTTGGCCACCTACCAATTATTGGCCCCGACAACTTTAACATAAGGTAATTAAAAAGATAATTCAACAATCAATAGGTGCCAGTAACTGGTATTTTAGAGGTCAGTAACCAGTAATTAGGTGTTCTATCCTATATGTTTTACTTTATTATTGCAAAATGGCCAGTTATTGTTGATGTACCCTACCCTATAAGATTACTATCTCATCAATGAAAAAGCTATCAGGCGAAATAATAACAATCCTTTTTTGTATTATGGATACAGCTCTTATAAAATAAATATTGTGAGTAGCCTTGTCCTGGGGCTCTATTCAACCTACCCGGTAAAACCATATAACTTTTAACATGTGATCGAATCCTACTAATATTATAAATTCGAAAGTTTGTGTTTGTGTTAGTTTGTTACTCATTCACGCTGCGGCTGCACGGATTTGGATGAAATTTGGAATGGAGATTGCGTTAATCCAAGGTATAAGCTACCTTGGATTAAAGCATAGGCTGCTTTTCATTCCAGAAAATTTAAAAGTACTTAAGATACGAGTAGGTACAGTCAACAGCATAAATAATTGATCATTCATGTACCTTGTCGCTTTCAATCGTTTCACAATTTTGTATGACGTTTCAAACGTTAAAGTGACAAGGTATAAAAATGATCACTTATTAAGCTGTTGACTGTACGATACTTTATATTTTGGGAGGCATAGTAAGCTCATTTGCGCCAAAAAAGTGAAGAAATGACAATCATTTACATGTTTTTGTTTATATTTTAACGTGTTAAACTAAGGATGTCGCACATAATTTTTTAGAAAAACAACAAATAAAATGGCAATTTAATTTTTAAATACAGTAGCGATAGTGATCTGGCCTATATTTTTTGCTTGTAGTTAATATTTATAGATGGGTTATTTAATAATTAAAGGTTATATTCATTAATCAAGATTTAAAATTGGGTAGATATGTAATTTTGTGTTTGTTTAAGTTTGTATATTCATGCAAATAATTTGCTTTAAGTAAATGTTATCCTCCAAAAAAAATTAAATTTCAAGCGACTACTAATTTTCGGGCAGAGTTATTAGGGGTCATAATACTCCTACCTATCGATAGTGTATCGTTAGAGAATAGCAACACTGATGTGATTGTAGCAGCTTTAGTGTTTACCGGCCGTCATTGGAAGACTAATACGAAAATTCGATGCGGACGCGCGTTTCGGCGATATCAAGCATATGATCGAATGATAGATTTTAATCGAATTCAGAGCTGGTATTCATGGATATTAACAACTAGCGAGCCGCTCTCACTTCGCTTCGGGTGAGTTTTCTGTAACCCATAGACCACAAATTATTTAATTATTATACATTAAAAAAAATGTTTAAAAAAAAAACCCGCCTTCAAGAAGCAAAAAATAACTTCTTTAAAATGGTAGGTAAATAGGTCAGTCCAACTGAAGTCTGATTTTGGTTAAAATATTGTTAGACGCCGACTTCAGTTGGACTGACCTATTTACCTACCATTTTAAAGAAGTTATTTTTTGCTTTTTGAAGGCAGGTTTTTGTTTTTTTTTTTTACTTTTTTTTTTTTTATACTTTTTAGTGATCACGCCGCAAGCAACGCCGTGGGAAAGTCATAGTCATATATTTAAACCTAAATACGCTTCGTCATAGTCGCTCAACTATCTTAATCGAAATATCTTGTCGCCACCCTCGAAATATATACCGTTTAGGAGTTCCGGTGGCCGTCTGTGGTCTTCATCATCAGTTCCACTTCACCAAATAGTGCTTTTCAAGACCAAATACACGAGTTACAATGAAAAACACCAAAATCGCTATAGGTGTGCCTATAAATTTTGAAGAGTTCCGTCGATTCCTCATGGATTCCACCATCAGATCTTCATTTTGATAAGAATGGGACCAATCGGGAAGCACCAGCTTTCAAATAAAAAAAGAATCATCAAAATCGAAAATCACCCAGTCGAAAGTTCTGAGGTAACAAACATTTAAAAAAAAACAGACGAATTGAGAACCTCCTCCTTTTTTTGAAGTCGGTTAAAAAAACATACAGACGAATTGAGAACCTCCTCCTTTTTTTGGAAGTCGGTTAAAAATGACAGTAGTTTTTGAGGTCATCGCGAACATATAGACGCACAGACGCGGCGGGGGAGTTTGTTTTATATGTAGTGATGATCTATGGAACTTTATGGTTCTGAAATAAATGCAATATTATTATACTCATATTATTATTCAATATTGAATAAATTATAGCGTTGATTACGATTATGTTGCTATGTTATGATGCTCCATTAATTTATCATTCCATTCTTGTTGATGCTTCATCGTATTTTTTTATTACGGCAAGAAGAAGGCACACGAGCCACAAATATTTGAATTCTGAGACTACAATCTGAAGATTGCCATCCTCTGACTACAAATGCGTTGCAAAAGCGATGGAATGTTCTGTACCTACTAGCTATTTCGCCGGTTGTGTTATCCCCTCGCCAGAACACACCAATGCGGACACTGTTGCCATTCTACTGAATAATCAATCTGTACGAAAGGTAAATTTAGAATATATCCGTATATATCCGAAACTAGGCCACTTGAAAATGCCAAAGAAGGGATACAAAAAGCATCGTTTCGTACCGTATTGTGCTGGACTTAGGCCGGTCCATTCACGAGGATTAACCTAAGAAAAGAAATTTACCCAAACCTCGTCCTTTGAATTTGAACCCAATGATCGTCGAAAAAAAATTGAAAATAACCTAGCACCACGGCTTTAGCAGATACGGGAATAGTTACTACTATTTTATTATTAAATGCGAATGTGTATTCAAGTAAATATTATGTGGATTTGACCACAGTTTGCTTGAATTATCCCAGGGTTGAGTCATGTGTTGAAATAGCAATCCCTGACTTACTCTTTACGCATGCATAGTTTAATCTTCAAACTATAAATAGTTATGTATTTTTTCTTGGCTGTGAACAGTAAGTTAGTTAAGTAGCGTATATTAAATATATAATTTGAAATAAATAAATTAAATCACAGAAAAATTAAATAAAATACTTCTCAGCGTGGCAAGGCCGCACCATCATCAAAACCAAATAATTTCGCAAGTGGTTTAAGTTTGTGTCGCGTACCACGAATACACATGCTGGTGACCCTGATTATTGAAATGATGACACGAGATCTCAGCCATCCCATAACTAAGGGCCCTGCCAAGACGCACTAGGCTTACTAGCGTTTCTATTCGATTCGTTTTTAAACCAATCACGTCACTGGTAGATCACGTGACTTTTCGTATCAAGTCATCTCCCAGTGACGCGATCGGTTTAAAAACGAATCGAATAGAAACGTTAGTTAGCGTAGTGCATCTTGGCAGGGCCCTCTGAGCTAAGGGATCTGTCCCAGTGATCGGCGATAGCATCTCCGAGGTGTTTTACAAATGCGGACAATTGTGGAGCGAATACTCCATCAACTGTTGCTACAAGTGGAGTAAAAGTGGCATGTCGCATTTCGCAAGCGTTAGAATATTTTCTATGTTTTAAATTACCCGAAGAAAGGCGACGATAACGACAGAATTTTATTGTAATATCAATAAGGTTCAAAGTTAAACAATTTCAAACTATACCTACTTCTCTAATATAAACTAGACGTCAAATGTGTATGACAAGTGAAACAAAAAGCGAGCTTTGAAGACTTCGCTTGACTGCCTTTGTGGAATATGTTGACTTTCGAAGTGGAAAGGCCTTTGTTTGATGTACTCGTATTCAACAGAATTAAAATTGCCAAACCTTTAACACAACGGTTTATGTTGGAATCAATGATATAATATAGTAAAAAGAGTTAGATATGTTATACGCACTTCGATATTGGCACCCTAAAATCAAGCCAATCGGTACACCTTTACTTAGTCTTACGCCGTCAACGGAACCGTGAACTAGTCTGCAGAGCAACATATACTCGTTTGTTTCGCTCCCGGAAATTAGCATACCATCCTGCTTTCACTTGACATTTGTGAATTATTGTGTAATTGCAATATTTACTGATTATGTGTGAGTGCCATTTTTACACGCGGAATACCGTATAGGTAACATATCTACCTCTTTTTATATTATAGGTATCATTGCACTGTGGTTCAGCTTGTATGGAGAAAGTGTCAAAATTCGATTTCTCCAAAAGTACAAGTATATTATATATTATTTACCTTTATATAGAACTAATTACTAAATGGTGTATTAAAAAACAGAAAATTATTCGAATTGAATTTATTTAATCACCAAAAAAAAAAAAACAAATAAAAGCAAAATTCACTCTATTTCAATCCTTTATAAAAAATACAAATAAATATGATTAATGAAAAAACCTATCAAAAAAACAAAATTGAATATATATTCTTTATTTACAATTTAAAAACAGCAAACCTTTTCTACAAAAATATCTTTAATAAGTTGCCTCGAAACTTGCTATTTTTGGGATACAAAAAATTGCACGTTATGAGTTGTCATCTTAAAAATACTTAAATTAAAATATATAACACTTAATAATTGCTGTTAAATTTACTCTAGACATCTAAAAGACTAAGAACAGAGTTGAACAAAACAGATTTTTTCTTTCTAGATAGCTATCTTTTTGACTCGTAATTAGTGGGGCTGAGTTTAACAAAAGGCGATTTATGAGATCCGTATTCGTCAAGACGCGTGACATCTTCCTCGTGTTATTTAGTCTGAATGATGTTATATTTTTATTTGTGGCCTCGGTAGCTTCTTCTGAAAGCTGTCTTTTAGATAAAAATACGTGGTCGATAACTTCAGACCCATGAATAAGGACTTTATGTACAGAAGCCGGTAAATTGTACCACTAATATGATGAACAAGCTGCCGAGCCGTATCTTAAGCATAAATCTTAAACCTATCTTAATTTATTTTATAACCAGAGTTAAAAACAGTTCAAAATTGTGCCACACCTATCAATGAGATCCTTTTTAATGCCAGTAATTTCAGTTGAAAGAGCGGAATTATCAAAAACCTACCTGCCATGTTACCATAGTTTGATGTAGCACTTCCGCCACTACGTGGTTTGTCGACGATAAATCCTAACTTGGTTTTAAATTAACCTATAAGTGTCTTCTTTATGTCCACAGTGGCTTGCAAATATATTTAATGCAATTTTGTAGATCCCCAATATCAACGTGTTCAACATCCTCCGGCACAATCTTTTGTAGAAGTAACTGAAGTACGTGGCTTTGATTTCTCAGTTTGCGAACCAGGAGCAAGGTGCCACAACTCAAATATATGCATTCTTGAAAATTTTCATAGAATAAAAGTACCTATAAGGAAATGGGCATGTATTAGGAATGGATGTTAATAGTTCTTTACGTGGGAAGCAATCTCGTAGTACTGCTACGAGTTCCGTAGAAGGCTTCTGGAAAAGGGTCCGGCAAAAACCGGCCAGTAGACAATATGAAATAATAAACTAGCTTGTATGAGCATTCTACTACATATATAGTCATCTTTAGATTATTTTAGCAACATAGTTAAAACCTTATGTGAACGTACATAGTAGACAAATACTTTGTTTGTCATTAAGCATCACGTAGACCTCAAACAATTAATATTTTTATAATAACATGGTAAAAAATAGTACTGATAATAATAATACATACCTCTGTCTACAACTTTCATAATGATGTAAAAGATAGAGACACACGATCCTGAGATATATGTCTTAAATAAACTTTCATTATAATGATTTACTGATAACGCTAATTACGAGTGGCAGATGCGTTCACTTTGAAGGTCCGAAATGTAATGATTATTTCAAATAATTTGCAAACTATTCATAGTTTACGGATGTATGCCTACTAGTAAGTAATTAGGCATAGAGAAATTATGGCTGGGCTATTCCAACAATCTGGACTTATGGCCTTCTACGGGACCACAGTGCATTGGTTGGAATCATTAAAAAGGCCTATGACACTTCTAAGAACCTACGTTTAGTCTACAGTAGGCAAAACACAGACGGGTCAACAAACCCATTATAAACACGTAATAATATGTACATACCTATTACCTAAAAATTTTTATCCTCCAAACGTCAATTTAATTTTACATTATTATCAAATTCTCGGCACTATATTTCCCGTGTTTTGAACTTACAATAGCGGTCAACAGTTTTCTCGAAATGTGTACAATAAAATACTTCCCGACTAAAATGAAGTTTCTTTCAAAAGTTTTGTTGGGAATTGGAGAGGTCGTTTATCGTTCCATATTTGCTGAAACTCAGGATCTTAGCGTTGCACAAACAGCTCTTGACGCGAACAGATCGAAATGAAAACTATTGACAGACCGTATTAACCGGTTATGGGAGCAACGGGTAAAGGCAGGGCTGCCAACCGTATCAATTTGAGGATATATTTAAGACTTTAGTACGCCTGCGACTTTGTACACGTAGGATAAGTTTCCAGGTTCCAAACGGGACTCTGTTACTAAAGGATGTATGTATCTTTTGAATCGTATTAGGTTAGCCGGTTGGATTCAAAAGATACATACATCCTTTAGTAACAGAGTCCCGTTTGGAACCTGGAAACTTATCCTACGTGTACAAAGTCGCAGGCGTACTAAAGTCTTAAATATATCCTCAAATTGATACGGTTGGCAGCCCTGCCTTTACCCGTTGCTCCCATAACCGGTTAATACGGTCTGTCAATAGTTTTCATTTCGATCTGTTCGCGTCAAGAGCTGTTTGTGCAACGCTAAGATCCTGAGTTTCAGCAAATATGGAACGATAAACGACCTCTCCAATTCCCAACAAAACTTTTGAAAGAAACTTCATTTTAGTCGGGAAGTATTTTATTGTACACATTTCGAGAAAACTGTTGACCGCTATTGTAAGTTCAAAACACGGGAAATATAGTGCCGAGAATTTGATAATAATGTAAAATTAAATTGACGTTTGGAGGATAAAAATTTTTAGGTAATAGGTATGTACATATTATTACGTGTTTATAATGGGTTTGTTGACCCGTCTGTGTTTTGCCTACTGTAGACTAAACGTAGGTTCTTAGAAGTGTCATAGGCCTTTTTAATGATTCCAACCAATGCACTGTGGTCCCGTAGAAGGCCATAAGTCCAGATTGTTGGAATAGCCCAGCCATAATTTCTCTATGCCTAATTACTTACTAGTAGGCATACATCCGTAAACTATGAATAGTTTGCAAATTATTTGAAATAATCATTACATTTCGGACCTTCAAAGTGAACGCATCTGCCACTCGTAATTAGCGTTATCAGTAAATCATTATAATGAAAGTTTATTTAAGACATATATCTCAGGATCGTGTGTCTCTATCTTTTACATCATTATGAAAGTTGTAGACAGAGGTATGTATTATTATTATCAGTACTATTTTTTACCATGTTATTATAAAAATATTAATTGTTTGAGGTCTACGTGATGCTTAATGACAAACAAAGTATTTGTCTACTATGTACGTTCACATAAGGTTTTAACTATGTTGCTAAAATAATCTAAAGATGACTATATATGTAGTAGAATGCTCATACAAGCTAGTTTATTATTTCATATTGTCTACTGGCCGGTTTTTGCCGGACCCTTTTCCAGAAGCCTTCTACGGAACTCGTAGCAGTACTACGAGATTGCTTCCCACGTAAAGAACTATTAACATCCATTCCTAATACATGCCCATTTCCTTATAGGTACTTTTATTCTATGAAAATTTTCAAGAATGCATATATTTGAGTTGTGGCACCTTGCTCCTGGTTCGCAAACTGAGAAATCAAAGCCACGTACTTCAGTTACTTCTACAAAAGATTGTGCCGGAGGATGTTGAACACGTTGATATTGGGGATCTACAAAATTGCATTAAATATATTTGCAAGCCACTGTGGACATAAAGAAGACACTTATAGGTTAATTTAAAACCAAGTTAGGATTTATCGTCGACAAACCACGTAGTGGCGGAAGTGCTACATCAAACTATGGTAACATGGCAGGTAGGTTTTTGATAATTCCGCTCTTTCAACTGAAATTACTGGCATTAAAAAGGATCTCATTGATAGGTGTGGCACAATTTTGAACTGTTTTTAACTCTGGTTATAAAATAAATTAAGATAGGTTTAAGATTTATGCTTAAGATACGGCTCGGCAGCTTGTTCATCATATTAGTGGTACAATTTACCGGCTTCTGTACATAAAGTCCTTATTCATGGGTCTGAAGTTATCGACCACGTATTTTTATCTAAAAGACAGCTTTCAGAAGAAGCTACCGAGGCCACAAATAAAAATATAACATCATTCAGACTAAATAACACGAGGAAGATGTCACGCGTCTTGACGAATACGGATCTCATAAATCGCCTTTTGTTAAACTCAGCCCCACTAATTACGAGTCAAAAAGATAGCTATCTAGAAAGAAAAAATCTGTTTTGTTCAACTCTGTTCTTAGTCTTTTAGATGTCTAGAGTAAATTTAACAGCAATTATTAAGTGTTATATATTTTAATTTAAGTATTTTTAAGATGACAACTCATAACGTGCAATTTTTTGTATCCCAAAAATAGCAAGTTTCGAGGCAACTTATTAAAGATATTTTTGTAGAAAAGGTTTGCTGTTTTTAAATTGTAAATAAAGAATATATATTCAATTTTGTTTTTTTGATAGGTTTTTTCATTAATCATATTTATTTGTATTTTTTATAAAGGATTGAAATAGAGTGAATTTTGCTTTTATTTGTTTTTTTTTTTTTGGTGATTAAATAAATTCAATTCGAATAATTTTCTGTTTTTTAATACACCATTTAGTAATTAGTTCTATATAAAGGTAAATAATATATAATATACTTGTACTTTTGGAGAAATCGAATTTTGACACTTTCTCCATACAAGCTGAACCACAGTGCAATGATACCTATAATATAAAAAGAGGTAGATATGTTACCTATACGGTATTCCGCGTGTAAAAATGGCACTCACACATAATCAGTAAATATTGCAATTACACAATAATTCACAAATGTCAAGTGAAAGCAGGATGGTATGCTAATTTCCGGGAGCGAAACAAACGAGTATATGTTGCTCTGCAGACTAGTTCACGGTTCCGTTGACGGCGTAAGACTAAGTAAAGGTGTACCGATTGGCTTGATTTTAGGGTGCCAATATCGAAGTGCGTATAACATATCTAACTCTTTTTACTATATTATATCATTGATTCCAACATAAACCGTTGTGTTAAAGGTTTGGCAATTTTAATTCTGTTGAATACGAGTACATCAAACAAAGGCCTTTCCACTTCGAAAGTCAACATATTCCACAAAGGCAGTCAAGCGAAGTCTTCAAAGCTCGCTTTTTGTTTCACTTGTCATACACATTTGACGTCTAGTTTATATTAGAGAAGTAGGTATAGTTTGAAATTGTTTAACTTTGAACCTTATTGATATTACAATAAAATTCTGTCGTTATCGTCGCCTTTCTTCGGGTAATTTAAAACATAGAAAATATTCTAACGCTTGCGAAATGCGACATGCCACTTTTACTCCACTTGTAGCAACAGTTGATGGAGTATTCGCTCCACAATTGTCCGCATTTGTAAAACACCTCGGAGATGCTATCGCCGATCACTGGGACAGATCCCTTAGCTCAGAGGGCCCTGCCAAGATGCACTACGCTAACTAACGTTTCTATTCGATTCGTTTTTAAACCGATCGCGTCACTGGGAGATGACTTGATACGAAAAGTCACGTGATCTACCAGTGACGTGATTGGTTTAAAAACGAATCGAATAGAAACGCTAGTAAGCCTAGTGCGTCTTGGCAGGGCCCTTAGTTATGGGATGGCTGAGATCTCGTGTCATCATTTCAATAATCAGGGTCACCAGCATGTGTATTCGTGGTACGCGACACAAACTTAAACCACTTGCGAAATTATTTGGTTTTGATGATGGTGCGGCCTTGCCACGCTGAGAAGTATTTTATTTAATTTTCCCGACTAAAATGAAGTTTCTTTCAAAAGTTTTGTTGGGAATTGGAGAGGTCGTTTATCGTTCCATATTTGCTGAAACTCAGGATCTTAGCGTTGCACAAACAGCTCTTGACGCGAACAGATCGAAATGAAAACTATTGACAGACCGTATTAACCGGTTATGGGAGCAACGGGTAAAGGCAGGGCTGCCAACCGTATCAATTTGAGGATATATTTAAGACTTTAGTACGCCTGCGACTTTGTACACGTAGGATAAGTTTCCAGGTTCCAAACGGGACTCTGTTACTAAAGGATGTATGTATCTTTTGAATCGTATTAGGTTAGCCGGTTGGATTTTCACAGAATATGTGTTATAACGGCGAATTTTCTAATAAATACAAAAAATCCACTGTTAGACAAAGGCGGTGGAGGCCTTTTGGCGGTAATGATGGTGATGACGATGAATAAAAAACAAAAATAGTAATAAGAGAGATATTTAAACAACAACACATTCATAGTTTTTTTGTTTTTAATTTATCGTTAAAACGGCGCCACCAGCGTCAAATATGGTCTATGATTTTAGTGCAAACCCTAAAAACCACAAATAATAAAACCATATTTTGCCACTTGCATAGCTTCACATTAGCAGCCCTAGGTCTTAAGCAGCAAAGTTGAACTTGGCTCAAGTAATATCAAGTTACACAACAGCATACTCGCGTTCAAAATGAATTATTGTCCGTGTGCGGTCGGGTAAACATCCAGGCAAATAACGTTCAGAAAATGTTACGAGTCTATTTATAAAATGAAATAATAATATACAGTATAGTTTTCTATTTAACATATAAGAAGGAAAGGTGTAATTAAATAGATAAAAACAACCGATATAATGATGACCCCTTCTCTTTGAGAGCTCATATAACTTAAACGGCCCAAAATTCATTAAACCTAGCTAAACATCACCGCTAGATAGCCCACTTTAATATTAAAAGAACCGCATCCAAATCCGTTCACCCATTTAAGAGCTACGGTGCCACAGACAGACACACACACACACCCACATATATAGTGGTTAAACTTATAATATCCCTCTTTTTGTGTCGGGGGTTAAAAAAGCAAGCTTTACACACCCAGCTATCTCAGAGCTTTAGGACTGAGGAGGTTTTATAGCCTATGACATTTCTTGAGTGAATACCAATCCAACGATACCCCACAATTTAAAATCCATCAAGGAGTTTTAGCCTACAGGAGGTTACAAAGAAACTTGGATACATTACATACATAAATACCCGAAAAACATTACCCTCCTTCTTGAAAGAAAAAAGAAAGAAAAATGTTTATTTACACCAATAACAAACATAAAAATAAGGAAAAGAAACGACAGACAGTGGTTATTGTTGTGAAACTGTCCCAACTCAGCATGTGCTGGCTGTGAAGCCGTTGGGTTAAAAAAAAAAGTGCAATAAAAGCGGCCATTATCAACGCCAGTATAAGTAGCAACTGTAGCGAGCCTCTTAAGTGATAGCACAATGCAAACAAGTATTCCCCTATTTTCCTTGAAAACACTTTTCCCGTAAACATGACTTTCTCACGAACGCAGCTGTTTCGCGAAACGATCTATTTCTACGCAAATTTAATATCAACGTTTATTTAAAACGAAACGTTCAATTCTCCTAAGTTAGGTAAGTGCTGTAAAGTAAGAATTTTAGTGTGGTACACGATAGCGGTCAATATTGAAAGTTCCCGATGGATATCTGGTTTTATCCGGTTTTATGTAGTTTTATCCCGATCCGATATCGCCAATGGCAGTTCTTTGCTCTTTCCCTAATACGTTTCGGTACTCTCGGAGCTTTGTGCAGATGAATTTTGCTCTTTTGTAAAGTATTGCTGGCGATCTTTGTTTGTAAAGGTATTCGGTTTAAGTTAATAAACTCATACCGTCAGGTTTAATGTCAGTATTTATTTCCCCACGCAAAAATAGATTATTTATAATCTCTATATCGTTATTATTCAACTAGATTTCTTTGTAGTTTATTTGAAACGATCCGTAATTACATTTGCGACGTGATAAGCTTTGCTTTTTGGTTTATGGGATTATTTTCATTTGCAATGTTTTCGTAGCTATGTGATTTTGCACCCCGCAATTACTGTTTTTTTCTGCATTTAAAATTAGGAGTAAAATCCTACGCAGCTATGATTGATGTAAACGTTGATATTTGTATTTGCCTTACTTAAATATATATTTTTTGTTTGTTTTGTACTGAATAAATGGCATGAATTTTCCTAAATAATATTTTTTTCCGACTTACCTATTTAAATATTATTTTCAGGAGTAGAAACGTAGTAAATTTAAACCGCGTTTGTATTTCGCTAGAAAAATAACATCCACAGTCGCTTACTTTGTTGTGACGTACATTTCTTCTGACGACGACATGTTTTTTATTGATGTATAAATTTTAATAAGTTCACAAAGACACCCTTTTAATTATTATTTTGGAATCACACAGTTTAAAATCAGTATTTATAAATTAGCGGCAGACTAAATCATTGTCTATGAATTACCACAGATAATGTCAAACGTGTTCAGGAGTCCGATTCTAGTGACAGTCGAGATCCATAGTTTATATGCGAGATTTTTAGAAAATTGTATGCAACTGACATTTCATCTCGAATGAAACTTCATATCGAATGGCACAAGAATTGGGGTCCTGACGTATTATGATAGTTTGAGTCCACGTATTATATTTAAAAAAAAGCTATTACGCACGATAGAGCGTAATGGTAAAAAAAGGCCCGCGGATATTATTTTGGTTTTACGGTTGATTTATCTAGCATATTAGGACATTTATGATTTACGAGCAAGTGTGATGAAAATACCTTTGAGCACCTCTGTTTTCAATTATTTATTCTATTTAGGTACTTACTTAAACTATACCAACCATAAAATTTCCTCAAAAACAACGGACTACAGTTACTACTTAAACATCCTGTAGAGAAAGAGCGCGGTCACCCGCCTGTGAAATCGTTGAAAAATACCCTACACGTGCTTCCCCTGTATATAAGTTCCTGGGGTGATATTCTCTTAATAGCTCGCTCGACTTTAACTCTACTGGCAATCATAATTATGTGGGTGCGCCAAAGTTCATATAAAATTGCAACTCCGATTATTGGAACTGCGAAAATTTTTCTCATACCATTTTACATCATAATGATCACTCTTCATAGTCTTCATAATATTTTTTAATACTAATGATCGGAACTTATACTCCTCTGAACTTATAACGCCAATATTCATGGAACCGTACACTTTTCAGAATTTCTTAAATATCTTACGTTTAGATAAAATTAGGTTAGGTTAGGTTAGATTTATAAAAATCCTCAAAAAGTAACAGTTTCTTAAAAAAATGCTTTATGAGTTGCGATGATTATGAGTTAAAAAAGTATAAACAAAAAAGTATAAGCAAAATTTTTAGAAGAAAGGATGAGTATAGACACAAATCGTTATTTGTATAAAAAATCTAAAGACCAATTTTATATGAGCCAATATGGAACCTAATTATGTGGCCCTAGTGAGTAAGGATACAAGTTTTCCGAGGTTCAAGTGAAAAAGGGTATAAGTCTAGTATCATTATAGGTATGGAGATAGCTTAACCCTTGGGGAAGGACATAGGGTACTTTTTATTCCAAAAAAATTGAAGGTTTATTAAGAAATTACGATAAACCACTTCTGATTGGGGGTAACAACTAGTCATGTTTATGTTCATAGTAAAGAATCTCGCAAATTCTTATTTATTTATCTTTTTAAACTGGTAAATACACCTTTTTAGCCGACTGCTAAAGAAGCAGGGTTATGTTTTTGACCAGTGTGTTCAATAACCCGATGAAAATTTTGAGCATACTTAGAATCTTGTCGTTTTGATTTTCAGTTTGAAGTTTATTGATATGCTAATATAGCGGGATAAAAAATGTATACATGGTTATTAATATATATAGACGATATTATTACAGTATGCTTGAAGGCTGTCTTTGAAAGGTTGCTTTTTCTTTCTTTCGTATATTGTACTATGTTTCCACGAAAATTGTATTTGTTTTCCTTTGTTTTTGTCCATAAAAACTCAGGAAGTACTTATATAGTGTTACTCACTCCCAAACATCAGTGGAAACCTTTACATCTTACAATATTACCACGATTAGTCTGACTTATGGGTAGTGCCGCTCGGGGGTCTACTAAGTAAACGCACCACTTCATCTCGACGCCTTGCATCCATCACGTGTAATGTTTTTAATAGTAAACGCGTAGCTGAATCAAGATTAAATAAATATCAATAAATAAATAAATATCAGGGGACAATGTCACACCAATTGACCTAGTCCCAAACTAAGCTCTAGGCTTGTACTATGGGTAGACAACGATATAAATACTTATAAAGAGAAATATATACTTAAATACATAGAAAACATCCATGACTCAGGAACAAATATTCGCGATCATCACACAAATATCTGCCCTTACCGGGATTTGAACCCAGGACTGCTTGCTTCGTAGGCAGGGTCACTACCAACTAGGCCAGCGCGTCGCCAGATTAGGGCCTCTATTCTAGGCGGTAAAACCCATATCGTCTTTGACCTGTTATGGTAACTCGGCCGCCATCCTGCCTTCCTAAATAAAAAGGACGCATGCGCAATTTGATAGTCAAAGTAAATTCAACCCTACGTCTTAACAAATAAGGTCACTAATACTAACGGGCATCACTGTCAATAATAATAATAAGAGCTATCAAAACGTTGACAAAACCATCACAGGTCAATCTCGGCCCAGTATAGGACACTATACATTGCGTAGTTGCGAATGAAGAAAAGTTGACCATTGTTGAGCAACTTTGACGCCCAATCTAAGCTGTACAGATGTAGTGAAATATCCTTTTACATCGTATTTTCTCGGAAATGTTCGTATTTGTCATGCTACTTCAGTCTGACTCAGTGCCCATCAAGACAACGTGGGGGAACGTCGCATCGCGAGAGTGATAATCGATATAGAGTGGTTAATAGAGTCTGACCAGCGAGTGGTGACACAAAAAAATGGCGGCAAATTCAAAATATCACTAGCTGGTAACACGAAATGCATAGCGATTGGGTACGTACTCATAATGTGACAGCTTGTTTCATAAGTAAAATGTTTGCCATATGAAGAATTTGAGAAAAATGCTTGTGTCACCACTCACTGGTCGGACTCTAGCAGAGTATTTTTTTGTTAATTATGATTAAGTTTGTTTTCAGTTCTTTTAATAGTCATGCCGAAAGCATTAAGACCTGGGAAACGTTTAGACCGACATGCCTGTGAAATTATTTTCAATATTCATTTATATTTTTTCTTGTTTACCTACACCTATTGTCTATCTAATTTGATCGCGGTGGTTTTAACATACATACATAATCTCACGCCTTCGTTCCCAGAGTGGGGTAGGCAGAGCTACAGAATTACAAACATCTCTAAAAACTTGTTGATAATTCTATAACCACAATTTGCACAATTAGGCTAAGATGTTTACCAGCGTATTAGTGACAGGTTGCAAGCCCATCGCCTAACAGTACTACAAGCCTTTATTCCCTTAGTCGTCTCTTACGACATCCACGGGAAGACATGGAGTGGCACTATTCTAACTCGGCAACCACACGAGGCTTTAACATCTCGGTGTGATATACTTCAAACTCGTGGTTTGACATTTGACACATAACTAAAGTACTCTATTTATTTAATAAAAAAATGTCACTTAATAATTCAATAATTCATAGACACGTCGGCATCATTCGGGAGTAGACGTGAGTTCCGAGTTTTCACGATGTGAAAGGATTATTCACTAGATCTGTACTACTAACATTCTTAATTCAAAAAGCATTTTAGGTGGTTAGATATATTCAACAAGTTATTCAAATTGTTGGTTTTGTTTGTGTTTATTTGACTTTTTGATCTTAATAAACGCGTCCGAAACCTTAGGAATTATTTACCAAGAAATATAAATAATTCACTAAAATAGAAAACTGTCTATTAATTTAAATATAATTTTATCAATTACGTTTCTCAATCAGATGATGTAAAATAGTACATTTGTAGACTAAATTTATTACTTTTTTGGCTTTTACTTAAAAATAAAGCTGCAGTTTGCTTAGGACAACTGTTATATTAAATATGTCATGTAGCTATAAATATTCTTGTACACACGTGAAATTAACAAGATGCAACCGTATGTTCCGTAGGTCTAACATATCGGCCAGCGATTAATACTAATACAAACGTCCAATTTAAATAGACCCTCACAACATGAACGATGGTTTTACCTATCTTGATTTAGCTGTCCCTCCCACTGCCGGCTCCACACTCAGCCAATTTATATCGTGGGGCAATTACCGGGATGTTTCCCGCCGTTTTCGATGCCTAAACGTCATTTGGGGAAATAATTTCCCGCCCTCGGCGGCTGATAAATATGGCTACTGAAGGGCAAGAGATTCCTTCGTCATAGGCTTCGTTAATATCGCTTGTGGAGGTATTTTGTATGGTTATTTGGAGTTGTTGATTATTTGACAGCTGAGGTATTTATTTTTTCTAGTTAATAACTGGCCACTTAAGAACAGTGTCTATGACAATTCATTTAATCATTACCAGAGGCCGGAATTTTGGTGGCACTTTTGGGCTGTCGTAGTGACTGGTCATTTATCGACTTACAATGTATATTACATATCGATATACTAACTGCTAAATAGATTGTTAGGAACTTATCGTGTCATGCGGGTAACCAGATAATATAAAAATAGGATACATACATACATACATAATCTCACGCCTTCGTTCCCAGAGTGGGGTAGGCAGAGCTACAGAATTACAAACATCTCTAAAAACTTGTTGATAATTCTATAACCACAATTTGCACAAATATGCTAAGATGTTTACCAGCGTATTAGTGACAGGTTGCAAGCCCATCGCCTAACAGTACTACAAGCCTTTATTCCCTTAGTCGTCTCTTACGACATCCACGGGAAGACATGGAGTGGCACTATTCTAACTCGGCAACCACACGAGGAATTTACTATTAATAGGATATTTACTAGTATTTATGAAGAAAATAAAGAAATACTTGTTAGCACTAGTATGTATTTTAAACATGAAATTGAAAAGGGAGAAATAGATTAGTAATACATATTGTTAGCCGCATATTTGAAACTGAGTTTATAAGATGTGTTGTTTTCCAAGTAACTTTAATATTTAATTCACCATGTCGATTTCATTTTTTTTTAGCTAACTAATAATATAAAGGTTATCTGGAAGAGATCGCTCTTTGGCAATAAGACCGATCGTTGTTTACTCTACCTTTGATCTTCTTTTGAATTTTGTATCGATATTATATGTATATCGGAAGTCGATAAATGAGAACTCACTAGCGTTATTGAAAAGTGCCACGAAAATTCCGGCCAATGATCATCACCCACCAATTTTATATAATGACGCCGTAATAGTAAAGATACTGCATAAGTACTCTGGATAATATTTCTGGATATTCTAGTTTAATTAAAGAAATATCGCGTAGCATATCTTTTACTTTATACATATTATTGCAAATTGACGATTTACTCTATTAAGCTTGAAACATGAAGGTTGCCTTTTGGTTGTAATGTTCTGCCCTTAATGTTTATATGTGTAACATACAGGGGCACAGTTGGCATCCTTGCGGTAGACCTAAGTGCTCAACGCGAGGAAAGTTAACGTACTTAAGGCTTCGTACTACATATATATTACTATATTTTATGGCTTGGGAGGGAGTAAATAAAATAAATAAATATCGGGGGACAATGTGACACCAATTGACCTAGTCCCAAACTAAGCTCTAGCCTTGTACTAAGGGTACTAGACAACGATATAAATACTTATATAGAGAAATATATCCTTAAATACATAGAAAATATCCATGACTCAGGAATAAAATATTCTCGCTCATCACACAAATATCTGCCCTTACAGGATTTGAACCCAGGACCGCAAGCTTTATTGGCAGGGTCACTGCGAACCAGGCCAGCGCGTTGACCTCTTATATTTATCTAATAGGCTTTCTGTTCATTGCTATCTCGCGTTTCTACCCATATGTTATCTAGGAACTATCATCCAGTTAATATTTACAGATTATACTACGTGTTATGAAATTACAGACGAGCGGAGTTTGTCACAAGGAATATAATTACTTAAAGCATGTTACGAGTTATAATTACTTGCTTACAAACTTGTTCTAAAACAAGAAACACTTAAAGTTAATAGTAAAACTAAATCAATCCGAGAAGAGCACCAATCTAAATATTAAACTAACGTGGTTAGCTGTTGCCTACTCAATCTGGGGGCTGGATGCTGCGTTTAAGCGATTTAGTAATCAGTCGAGAAATCAAGTAAGTTATGAGAAATTTAGTGAAACATCTTGTAGCCAGACTTAATAATTTATATAATGACAAATTCTCGCCGTAGAGAGAAAACCTTGAGCATGAAATTCTGGCCGAATTCTGGAAAGGAAATTCTCAAAGCATGTCCTGATTTATGGGACAAAATAACTTGAATATAGAATAACGAAGTTAAACGAGATATAGTGGAATAAACTGATGTTTTTTCTTCCTCCTGAAAAGGTACCACTTTTGGACTTTCGAGGTTTTCGACGACAAAATATCAAACATAACTGGACAGTCCAGGGATATCAAAGTATCCAAAGTAATGCGATGGGTGTTTTATTGACAGTATCTATAAGGTTCAGAGTTGCAAGATGGGCCGTCAAATGGATAATATAAAACATTGGACCATAAGACGTTAAGTACTCTCTCCAGTACTTCCTCCATACAAACGAACTCTAATCGGTATTGATTATAGAAACCAATTTGTAATTCATAAGGGCGCTCACACACCTGCGACGGCGAATTAGCTGATCAATTAGGCTTGTCGCGTTCGAGACGCCTATTTGTGGAACTCTTTACTTAATAGAATACGGAATGTAAGGGGTTGTAATTAGAGTGTTCCATTGTAAATTTATGTTAATTTAGATGTAATTATAAATCAGCGTGATTGATGTGTGGATGTAATGTTGGCTGTGATTGTTTTAGGCATCGGTAAGAAAATGGAATGTTAATTAACTTAGAGTACAGCCACATATGTACCTATATTAACTGAAAATAGATTTTAACAGTTGAGATTTTAAATTAAATTCTAAATTAATAAAATTCCGGAGCTTCTCAAGTCGACCTAAAAAGAGTAAAACATATATCATGCCTAAATTCACTAATAATTATGGTTGTAGAACAAATAATTATTGATTCCTCAAATATTCAATGAACTACCCAGCGAACTCATTAATGACTTAAACGAAATAAAGCCAAATGTATTTAAGTCTAAATTAAAAAAGTTTTATATGTCAAACTAAATTAGGTTAAATTAACTAGTGCGTAGATTACATTTTTTCTGTTAAGTGTTACTTGTGAGCGTTATTGATAAAATGATTTCCAGGAGTAAGTGCCGACAAACTGCTCTGTAGTTTGGCACGAGTATACAATAAGAAACCATGTAATGCTTAAAGTAAATAAATAAATAAATAATAATAAAATGATTTTACAACCGGTGAAATTATAGTCCATTCGCTTAGATAGTGTCGGTCGCTACACTCACACGTACTCGTGGTTATTGTAATAAAATACGAATATATTTCGATGTAAACTGCCAAATTTACTTGGGGCGTAACACCAGCGGCAAGTTTATTTCCAATAATATTCATATTTTATTACAATAACCACAAGTACGTTCGGGTATAGCGACACTATCTAAGCGAATGGAGTATACTAGCATAGTATTCCATCTTAGTACTCAGCGTTGGCAACGCATTTGGAGTCTTGGGTTTACGGTCATGAGATTGTTGTGTTGAGAGTTTGTATCTCAATGGGTCTCAGGGTTGTGATTCTCTCAACAAGCAAAGGTGATCGTTCTCTCGAGTGAAGGTCCAAGCGGCGAGTTTAAGTAGTCCCGACAGAGCGAACAAAACACATTTTAGCGCGTGTATTCAATTTGGCAGCATGACTTCTCGAACGTATAAGGCTCCCTAATTGACAATGCACGCGCTAAAATGTGTTTTGTTCGGTCGGACGGGACTACTTAAACTCGCCGCTTTTATTCACTCGTCCGTCCGACCGGCCGCCGTTTTTTGAGAGAATAACACACCAGATCCCACTGAACATAGCGTAACACGTGTGCTGGAATACCTTCTCCGTTGCCATAAAAAAATATAGTGAATGATGTGTGGAAGGGGGCAGGGGGGCATATGATAATATCATATCTGCCCCCTTCCACACATCATTCATCTTTAATTATATTAAAATTAAAGATTTATTTGGTTTAGCTAAGCCATAGCTGGATTTGTACCTTTTCAAAAATAATAATTTTGAGTACCTACTTCAAATATTAACCAAGTGCTATGTTGATGATGATATATGCGTGTGTGCTTGTGAATTTATATATAATATGTACGCTTTTTTACATGTTAACCTAGGTTAAAGTTTAAGTAGGTAATAATTTCACCATACGTTGTTAAGTGTTAATCGAGTGTTAGTTCATACATAGGTTGACCAAATATACCTAGTTAGCCCTTCTAGATCTATGTTGCTGTGCCCTTGCAGGGTGTCACATGTATACCTACCTGTATTTCCACCTGTATTTTTGAAATGTGATACGCAATAAACAATTTGAATTTGAATTTGAATTTGAATGATACAATTTTTTATTCACTTAAAAAAACAGTTAAAAATATGTCGCATTCTTAAACAAAAAAAGTGTCGTTTGGTAACCATACCTAAGTCAAACTTTCCAAATCTTCAAAAACAGAAAATAACCCCGACGAAGGCCAAGCCAAATTTAATAAAGACAGTGATTGCAAAAACTTTTCCTTTTTAACTCACTGTTTTTAAGAAAGTGCTAAATGTCTTGAAATTTGCCGAAGTTAGGAACAGCCATTAGGAATGCCTAAACTTTGCTGCTAAAGGTTTTTTTAACGATTCGTTTTTTCTACAGAAATAATAGCGCGTAAATTATTCGGTTTGAACGTGTTCGACCATCCGTTTTCGGTCATTGCCAAATGTAAACGGTCCTTCACGTAACAAAAATGAAGTTACGGGCTTCCTAGTACTTAAGAGGATTGTGAAGCGCCGCTAAAATCGTGTAGCAGTCAAAAAAATCCATACAAAACTAGCTCCGGGCGAAAACGTTACTCACCCCCTAAATCAAGTCCGATTTTCACGATTTTTGAATATGTTGTAGTTATTATAAAGACCTAGGTCTGTACATTTCTGTGTTTTGTTTTTTAAATTTGTTTAGTTCTAAGAAATATTTTCTTGGAAAGGAAAACGTACAGACATAGTTTTTCATGATATCTACAACATATTCAAAAATCGTAAAAATCGGACGAGGTTTAAGGGGAGAGAAACGTTTTCGCATTTTGTATGGAGGTTTTTAGCTTCACAATCCTCTTAATAATATTTTCCTTGTTCTATTCCAAGCCCTTATATTAACAAAGGCGGAGTGACGTGGCAAGATTGCCTCGTAAAATACAAAGCCTTTGGTAATTATTACTTAGCTATTTACAAAGGCTGTTTAAACACATGACTCTGCAAATAAGTGGAACGTTTGAGGGAAATCAGGGGAAAAGAGTTTAAAACCAAAGAACAGTATGTCGATGGAGTCTATACAGCGATATCATCTTTTGTTGACTAACGTGGGGCCATTTGACCTTCCTTACAACAAAATTTAAGACTGACAGTTCTATACATTTTGACACAATTGAACTGAGCTTTAGACTAAATATAGATTTATCTCTTCGCTGTGCGTGGTTCTAAGTAGCGGTAAGTATACCATTATTTTAACTGGCCTCTATCTGTCGCACTCAGACTCAGTTAGGGAAGAAAAAGTCGTTGATTAATGACGATTTTTCACACATAAGTATTGAAACAGGAACGAGTTAATTGTCCCTAAAATGTCTCTGAGTATAACGGAATGTCTAATGGGAGTACTTAAAGGCCGCAAAAATGGGTTTTTTTTTGCATCTTTACACAGTATTTTAGTAATAATCAGGGATCGGATATTCGGAAGTTAAGCAAATATGGCGTCGGCTTCTTAAAATATTATTTTAATAATATAAGTTACGAGCTCTTGAAACTTCTTTAGTTTAATGAGTTACAAGTAAGTTAAATAACATTAGTATATTTATATATGGAAAATAACTTCAAATTGTTAATGGAAATACTTAAATATAAATTCCTCGTGTGGTTGCCGAGTTAGAATAGTGCCACTCCATGTCTTCCCGTGGATGTCGTAAGAGACGACTAAGGGAATAAAGGCTTGTAGTACTGTTAGGCGATGGGCTTGCAACCTGTCACTAATACGCTGGTAAACATCTTAGCCTAATTGTGCAAATTGTGGTTATAGAATTATCAACAAGTTTTTAGAGATGTTTGTAATTCTGTAGCTCTGCCTACCCCACTCTGGGAACGAAGGCGTGAGAGATTATGTATGTATTATGTAAATTTATGTTGGCGTAATTTGTTTATTAATAAGTAAATCCCGGAAATTTTATTTTTATTAATAAACTAAAATTGAGTCCGCTTCTACCACATACAACTGAACAACAACGCCGCCGCCAAAGTTTAGGTAAACATCTATCCGAACATCCGATCCCTGGTAATAATAAAGGAATATTTGAGTACACGTCAGAAATAACCATTAATATCAATAGCATAGTCGGTGAGTAAAAATATTATTAGATGGGTTTTTGTTTGTTTCTTATATTTAAACTAGCAACCCGCCCTCGCATCACTTCGGTTTGTGTGAGTTTTCTGTAACACCCGTACATACACCAGAATTAATCTATGCTAATATTATAAAGAGGAAAGATTTGGTTGTTGGTATGCATTGAGTAGGCTCCGACACTACCTACTAGAATCCTACATTATCCCTGATGACCATACGCTATGTTTTTTTTTTCTGCGCGGACGGAGTCGCGGGCAACAGCTAGTTACAAATAAAAACATTTCTCTTGAGTCTATCTTCTCGTGTTAACAAAAACCGCATCAAAATTCGTTGCGTAGTTTTAAAGATCTAATCTGTACACAAAGGAACTGACGGCGGGAAGCGACCTTGTTTTATAATAGTTTTAAACTATGTAGAGAAGTAGAGGGTGGTCACAAAACTGTTATTTTCGACCACCATGACGCTTGGTAAATCTTTTACCCTTAAAATACCTAATAGATTTAATTCGAACAAAGCTACATTTCCAGGTTATTAAACCTTCCGTGCGGTTAACTATGATCAGATAAGTAAATTAAATAGTAAATAGCGTTTACGGCGAAATGAAAAGTCACACACAGTTTAATGACACATGGTTTTAATTGTAATTAAACATTCCGAACACGATATTGTAGTGTTGTTAAACTAGGAATTTATGCATGGGTTTACTTGACGTTTGAAATGGTAGTAAACGTATAAATTTATTTGCGGTTGGTATCATTTTGATGACAGCTTGTTTCGTAACTCCTCGAAAGGGTTTTTGATCGAATTATACAGAGGTATTTGTGTCCTAAATAAGGTTACAGTTTTGTAACTCAACATATTAGATGTTTTTTAAACTTTAAATTCCACAAAAACTCTATTCCACATTATCCTTTTCCCAATTGTCATCGTATAGATTCCATTATCAAAGTTCTTATTATCTTAACGGTTAAGGCGGCCGGACAATCGATTCAGTAAAAACTCATTGGATTATCATGTTTCCCTGCAAATAACTTTGACATTAACAATACGATGTCTCAAACTATTTCGCTACGATATGATATCAATCATTAGCTTGACAGCAGAAACATGTCGTAAATAAAACTTGAGACAAAGCGTAATAGAACCCTGCCCCTTGATCGACCAACAGCATAAAAAGCATGAATCTACCATTTACTTTTATTATTTACTTTCACATCTAACTCTATCCTTCCTAAACGAATGATATACAAAGTTAAAGTTAACATTATTATAATCTTAAAGTCATCATAAACAATTACCGGGACGCCTAAATTATCGACGAACGTTTCATAGAATTATTTCCCCGAATAATTTCACCCGAAGTTTTCTCCTAAACATTGATTACTTACGTAGGTAGATTGAGTTAAGGTACATTTGACTATCATTTTTTATCTCTAGCGCTGGGAAATGCCGATTAATGAAATAAAAAACTACTTTAATACATTCAATGACAATGGTCTAACCGAACATTACCACAAATAATATACATACATTTTTAAACAAATGTGAACAATATCTCTGCAAATCATTACGTTTCCGTCCAGAAAATGAGCACAATATATGTGGCATTTATCTATGTAAAGGGACCTTATTGTCGATGGCACTTACGCCGCACTTCACGCGACGTTGTATTTATATCGGAGCATCTTTAATAAAGGCGGAAGCGCCATCGACAATAAGGTCCCTTTTCATAGATAACGTCACGCATTTTCTCCCCTCACCCGTACCCATGCCTTCTCGCCTTTACCAAACTACAAACACACACACTCAAAAACGCGCCAAAAACCCCGAACACCAAATTGTTTACCCATACAAAACCGCTTCGAATAAATGTGGCGTCATGAACAATGATTCACACCGGCCGGAGGTCCGAGGGCCAAAACACCCTGTATTACAAACTGTTCAAAACCTGCCAAGTTCTAGTCAGTGAAAGAGACAGAGCTATACGAGTCATATATATCCGTTTCTTTCACTGCGTGAAACTTATCAGGATTTGATAGTTCATAAATAGCCTCTGTAAGTATTCTAAACATCGTCGCTCCTGTCCACCACAACATGAGCTCCAAACTCGTAGATATTATGCTGCATAAGGTATTCTCAACTTTGGTTAACTACGTCATTGCACAACCAAGATCAAGATACTTCTAAGCATACACTTGAAACGCTCTAAAAGGTCAAGTTAAGCTGGTGTCTCGTCGCCTTCTATTTCAACGTCATGTTATTTAAGGGAATAACCTGGCTGCCCCCAGACAACTGCGAGTGACCGCGGCCCTGTGATCTACTGTTATTGGCCCTCCGGCCCTCGGAATGAATGCTAGAGCGATGCGTTATGACAAATAGAAGGTAATAAAACCTGTAAATTAACGGGGGGATATGAAGCTTGCTTTTGATTAAGTTTCATGAGTACGAAGTAACGACTTTCGAGAGACGAGTGGTCTAAATTGAGAGGAACTGGTATTGTAAAAGACGTATGTATGTAGGTAGAGTTATTATGTTATTGACAGAGTAGTTTTTTTAATTTAAGGCTTGCATCTAGGACGTGGTTTTTAGGAAATTTTCATAAAATTGAGCTTATAATCTTAAAAAAAACAATACCTATGCAATTACATACCATTTTATCATAAAAACACAACTTATGTGTTGACGTCACTTTCGATTATTCTTAAATTCAAATGATTTATTTGTAAATATAGGTAATATACAAAATTGGCTATAAGTATCACTATATTTTGCCGCTAGGCATACAAATATGTCAGGGAATGATAGGTGATTGTAAGTGTTTATTTTTGGCAAAATTTTGTAGGTAGGTGGGCCATTCTACTTTTCAGTGTAGGTACATTTTTGTTATCGTCCGATAAAAAGTGTACCAAATTATGTTTAAATTTAACGGTTTTCAAAAAAACACTTCTTAGATTACTCAATTGTCGTTGAAGAATCTTAGTACCTCAGTGGTAAATTGCACTTTTTCCATAGAAAAGGCGGGGACATCAATGTCCACTGCGTTACTCACTTTAAAGTTATTACAAAAAACTTTTTATGAATTAGGATAATTCTAAATATAAGCTTATTTACGTCCCTTTTCAAGTTTCAAGTTAGAAAACACAGCACTTTACCGTTTTTTGAAATAAAAATTGTTTAGTGAGAACGTGGCTAAAACTTATGTACAACGAAAAGTAGAATGGCCAGGTAGTTTCTCAAAGGTATCTATTTCACTTATTAAATCCATACAGAAATGTAGATTTTCTCATTACTATTTATAAATCTCCCGGACCTTTCGTAAAGTTCGAGCTCAACGTAAACTCGCATCAAAAACAAAGTTCATTATCAAACTTCGTTAGTTCTCAGTTTTCATTATAATTTTACCAAATGAATATGAATACCATTAAGAGTTCTCTGGAGATCCCACTTGGGTTCTTTCAGAAGTTTAACTAAGCAATCTTCCGCCGGGAAACTTTCTTTGTTACTCGTGGGAACAAAGGTCTATCTAGACCGTTTTTGAAATTAATTTCAGATGAAGAGTTAGTAAAAACACAAAAAAATCAAGGTCTTATAAAAAATGCTTTTCCAATACGCAGTATCTCCGTTAAAACTCCTGTAGCAATATCAACCTTATGATTATTAAAGAGTTCTTAAGTCCACTTTCGAGAGTTTCGTTATATTTTTGTGTTTGGTTTGCGTTTGTTTCACTTTTGTTAGAATTTTTCTAAAGGGCCCCATACACGGTACGATTTGTCTGTACGATCCGTCGCTTCAGACCAATCGAAACGAGGAATCGATAATGTATGTCAAGATAGTTAACGATTTACTTCATCGAAGACGATGTCAGAAATCGCAACAAAAACCCATGCAATCATGAATATCGTAACGATGAATCGACAGTGTATGGCTCTTTACGATCAACGATTCGATTTGTCTCACTCTGACACGAACATTTGAAGACGTCTTTATCCTTCGTTTCAAACAAGTAAATGATCGATCGTTACGACCAATGGTTTCGTGTATGGGCATCATTTTTGATGCGATCAATCGTACCGATTTATATCAGATCGATCGTACAGACGAATCGTACCGTATATGGGGCCCTTAAGTTTAAGTTCCTATGTATACTTTTAAGAATTTGTTTTATTCCTTTTTATGTTTTGTATCACCCTTGTCAGATTTTTAAATTTAAGTTCATTCAGCACTCTATTTTATTGAATTTATTTTATTATGTAACTCAGTTTTTTAATCGCACTCGCAGACGTCCAAGTTACAGGCCCAGCCTAGTTTGGAGTCTGACAGAACTTCATGTAATGAAACCTGTTTTAATAAATAAATGATTTGATTTGATTTTATTAACAGAAGAGAATTAAAACTGCTTTATGTATTAAATTTGGCATACTGCTTATTACCTTAGTAGGGCAGACGAGCGCACCGAGGGTTCCGCAGTGCCACACAGTAAGTATTGTGCTCCACCGCTTTCGGAATAGTGCAAACGGCATCGTGATCACCCTACAAAATAGGTGGGATTCACCAATGTTGCGGCGCTGGATTGGGCTACACGTCTCAGGTGCATAGCCTATGTTCAGTGCTGCTGCTTTGGATATTTATAAGATAGTATGTAAGCTTTATCTTTAATGTATTGGTAGGTACTAACGTTAGCTATAAGTTCTTACTGTTTCTAACACATATATGGATGCGTAATCCGAAATAAAGATTTATTATTATTATTATTATTCTAGATATTTATTAAATTTTCTGTACATTAGGTTTTTTATAACAAATATTCAAATATAAAAGTAAAATAACAATACTAATACAAAAAAATAGACATTATAAAAAACCTAACCTACGAGTGCCGCCGGCAGCGGGGCAAGGCTCAAGCTACCGGTGGTTAGGGCTGCAGAGAGAGGAACCTCCTCACAATACGTGCCGTGTCGAGGAGTACTGCCTTCTGTATCTGGCCCTTGATCCAGCCATCTAGCGAGAGTCTCTTGAGGTGTTGGTCGAGACTCTTCGCTATAAGACCGTTTGCCGAAACAACTATCGGGACTATGATCGTTGAGTCAACATCCCACATGGCGGTCACCTCGTGAGCCAAGTCAAGGTACTTGCTGAATTTGTCCTTCTCGGCCTTCACAAGGTTCTCGTCATGCGGGATGGTGATGTCGACGAGCACTGCCCGGCGTTGAGATCGATCTGTCAACACGATATCAGGCTTATTGGCAACAATAGTCCTGTCCGTGATGACAGATCGATCCCAATAGAGCGTAGCACGACCATTTTCGAGAACTGGCGCCGGTGCGTACTTATAGTACGGCACTTCAGACTCTACAAGACCATATTGAAGAGCAAGTTGCTGATGGATGATCCTGGCTACGAGGTTATGTCTGTGCAAGTACTCGCCGTTGGCCAAATGCGAACAACCGGAAATTATATGTCTGAGGGACTCGCCGGGGCAACGGCATGCTCGACAAATGTCAACCGTGCCATCCCTCAGAATATATTTCCGGTAATTGTTCGTCATTATGACCTCGTCAGCAATTGCACAGGCAAAACCTTCGGTTTCCCCAAAGAGGTCACCAAATCGTAGCCAGTTCACAGACGCTAAAAAGTCTACGTCGGGCCTTGTTAGGGCCCGGTAGAAGCGTCCGTGTAGCTCCTTGCTCTTCCATACGTTCTTGCGGTCTTCAGTGCTCAACACCGTTGGTTTGCGCCAGTTCTCGTTTGCCAAGGAAAGAGGCGTGAGGCTCTTGTCTACTGCAACCACATCACGATGCATCCCACACTCATTGCTAAGGAAATAATCCCTGAGATTGCAAACCTCGTGGTTGTGGAGATTCTTAGCATTTAACATGCCTCGTCCTCCACATTGCCTCGGAATGTACAATCTCATAACAGATGAGCGTGGGTGCAACATGCGATGTGATTTAAGCAGTAGATGGACCCTCCTATCCAGGGCGTCCAGCTCAGTCTGAGTCCACCCTAGTATGCCAAAGGAGTATGTGAGCAGCGGCATCACCCAACCATTGAAGGCGCGCACCTTATTGCCACCCGACAAAAGAGTATTAAGAACTTTTGTCAAGAGGCAGAAGAAGCGCTCCTTCACTGACTGCTTGACATCGCCGTCCACAATACCCAAAGACTGTGACATACCAAGATATTTGTAGGTTTCAACTTCGGAGAGAGATCTGAGAGTCATTGTCTCAGAAAGCTGCAAATTCGACGAATTTACAACTTTCCCTCGTTGAACATGCATGACCGCACACTTATCTACACCGAATTCCATCTTGATCGCGTTACTGAACTCTTGTGTGATTTTCAATAATGCGATAAGATCTTGGCGCTTCGATGCAAACAGTTTGAGGTCATCCATGAACAATAAGTGAGAAATGACTTCAGCTTCTCTGCGAAGTCGATAGCCAAGCCCAGAATCCGTCAGCATAGAGCTGAGGGGATTCAAGGCTAGGCAAAACCACAAAGGACTCAGACTGTCACCCTGGAAGATGCCTCTTTCAATCTTTATCAAGCTAGGCGAATCAGAGGGGACATCTCGAGCACCTGATTGACGAAGGACTGTGACCCACTGCCTCATACACACACCTAAAAAGGACCTCAAAGTTGCATCAACTTTATACAACTCTAAGATCCTTTCGAGCCATGAGTGAGGCACCGAATCATAAGCCTTCTTGTAGTCAATCCAAGCAGCCGAAAGGGCCGCCTTGCTTCGTCTGACTTGCTGGCAAATGGCCATGTCTATGAGGAGGAGCTCCTTAGTACCGCGGGACCCAACCTTACATCCATTTTGAGCAGTGGCCAAAACACTATTTGCAATAAAATGTGCATTTAATTTTGTGCTCAAAATGGATGTAAGGTTGGGTTTATAATTATTATTGTATTCCGATTTGAATTTGATATCGAATCGAGTTGTTTTTACTATTTGTTGTTTTTCTTCAAGGTTTGTGCTATAATCATACCGAATTTGATTCTTATTTGTTTTACTGTTTTTACGATACAACAACAAATGCGTTAAAAAACGTTTCTTGTATTGGGAGCGCCTTTATTAAAACTAAACCAACTAAAAAAAAAAACCTTTTTTTTTAGTTGTTTGTGAATCCCTTCTAATAGGGTGATGGAACCAGTAATGGACAAGGTACCAATAATGAACACTTGATTCCTATTTTGCAGAAGATAAGGGTTATTCATTTGTTTTGCAAAAAATGAATAACAATCAATTTTAGTCCGTATACAATTTGAATTAAGAGTGAAGTGTCCATTACTGGTGCCTGTCAGCTAAAACTGTCCATCATTGGTGCCGTCACCCTAACACATATTCTAAAGAAGAAAGTCCCCTCGCTATCTGTTACGGTTCAAAAGGTACAGCTCTTTAAAGTTAGCACGGACGGACAGAAGGACAGCGGAGGCATATTAATAGGGTTCCGTTGGACTGCGTTCGGGTACGGAACCCTAAAGAATTACATACAGGGGAGATGTATTAAATTCTTTATTTCTTCATTCAAAAGTTATCTACAGGGTGAAATCTAAATCGTGATCACAATGATCAACTCTGTGTTCTACCCGGGGATATGAAGAAGTTTCACTATGGGACCAACTCTGAAATCAAGAAAAAAAAAACAGCTGCTTCATACATTTTGGTCGAGTACGTATTGAACTTTTCTATGAAACAGCTGATTATTTTTTCGGGATTTCAGAGTTGGTCCCATAGTGAAAGTTGTTCATATTCGTGGGTACAATACAGAGGTGATCATTGTGATCACGACTTAGATTTCACCCTGTATACATATAAAACTCTTCCGTGTCTGAAATAAGTATAAGAATAACTCTATGAAAAGCAAGCTTTAAAAACCCGACTGCATTTTTTATACTGTCGTCGATATACCTACATATATGTTAATAATTGTCATTTGGCCATTGTTGTTATTTCAATTTTAACAGTTTAGGTATCCTATGACACTCGCTGCGAAGACGAATCCAATGATACCTCATTTGTCAAAATCGTCCAAGCCGTTTTTGCTGTAGCGGGGAACATAGAACTGGACATACATGACGGTGAAAAACATAACTCTCCGCCGCAGTCGGGTAATAACTATGCGATATCGCATACTCGTTTCGTCACTAAAGGTATGTATAGGTACGCTTTGAGAGAAAGAGATAAATCTAATTCAGATTAGAAGACTTTAAGACCTAAACACTGGTGGCCATTCATAACTAGGCGCATTCATAATTCAAATTGTTTGTGGCTTTAAACTTATAGTGCTATAAACAAAAGTAGAAGGTAGTTAATATTAAATTACTGGACTTATTAAATAATTCAATCCTAAATTTATAGTATTAGGAAAAATGGCATAAACACAAAATAGTAGTTTACGAGACGGTTGCGTAATGTTAATTACGCAGAGACTCGTACAATACTTTATCTACACATATATTATAAGTACTCTAAGATGGGTTCAGAAGCCGAAAGGCAAATGACCAGCATTACCTTACCTGTGGTAGTAGGTGACACGATGACAGCTGTAACGTAATTTTAAAATTACGTTATCGAATATTGTAAGGTAATGAGATCCAAATTTGGAACAACTTCCAAAATTAACAGCTGTCATCGCTGTCACCTACTACCACAGGTAATGCTGGTCATTGCCTACGGGTTTTGAACGCATAATAGAGGACTTATGATATGATATGAGTGTAGATAAAATTAGCAACGATATCATAGAGAAAAACCGGTCATGGTAGTGGGATTTGCGCAACCCCCGCTAAAATTAAAATAATAAAAACTAAAAACAAAAAAAAAACGTTTAAGATGAAATTAAACTCTTATATTGTATAGTTTCTCTTTGAAATATCGCAATTTAATAATACGAGTAACTAAACTAGTTTTATAAGATTTTTTTTTTTAATACCTTCTGGTTTCGGAATAAATGGGCTTTTTTATTTTAATTTTTATTGTTTATTTTAAATTTTAATTTTTATTATATAGATAAATACCATATATATAATGGCGACCTCTTCTTTCAGAGCTGATATTTTTTAAACGGCCCAACCGATTTTCATAAAACTTTAAAAACCACCGCTAGAAAACCTGCTTTCATATAATAAAACCGCATCCAAATCGGCTCACCCGTTTAAGAGCTACGGTGCCACAGACAGACACACACACGCACATAGCTATTAAATTTATAACACCCCTCTTTTTGCGTCGGAGGTTAAAAAGAAGGAATATTAAAACCATTCCAAATGAAACCGCTGTGACGGAGGGAAATATAAATAGACAGATGGACGAACAGAATCTCAACACAAAGGTCCCTTTTTTCCTTTTCGGTACGAAACCTAATAACAGTTGAATTGAATATTATACGCTCGCCGAAGGCTATAAAAGCTGGGCAAAGGCCTTCTTACGACGTCTCTACAATTATTTTCTTAAATATTCATGAGCCCAATCTTGTCTATCTCATCGTGGCATCTCCCTCACGGTAACTATAACAATCTAAATACAAAACGAACTTTTGAAACTGTACAAAGTAAAACTACATCCTCTTGTCCTCCCATTTGCCCGAGGGGGGGTAGAAGGGGCAGGGTGATTATGAAATTAGTCGTAATTTTTGACCATTTTATAACAAATTTGAAATGTTATGAATTTCGTAAAAGTAAGAAACTAATCATTCCTCCTGCAATAAAGAAATTACAGCTGTGAACCATATTACATAACTATTACATATTATTATTGGCTGCCAAAATAGGGGTACTTTTAGATGTCTTCTTTAATGACAGCTTTATTTTAAAAAAAACTAGGAAAACCAAATGACGACTTACGTCTTCTAGATGATTACTAAACATCGGTATCAACGTTCAGTTTTCATGGCACCCGGTAAGGGTAGCAAAAAAAGAAATACGTTCGAATATTTAATGAATAATAACTTTTATTTTCTGTTATTTTTTAAAACATAATTATGCAGCAGCTAACTGTATCTTTATTTATGCTGTACTTATGCTTAAAGAGGTTTATATTCTAAATAATGTCATAGAACCTTAATACTTATTTTGCATTCAAAAAAGAATATATGCCAAATATGTAATGAATTTTATTTAATTGTCACACCAAATAAATATTAGTCAGTGTGGAAAGGTAATTAAGTCATGTGTACAAAATTTATATGGAATTTACGTCAAATTTTAAATGTAGAATATCTAACGGTCTATACAGATGTGTTACAACTACGTGCAAGAGGTCATTTACTTAAGTTTTTCACCTATATATTATAAGAGATGTCAAAGCTTAACAGCAAAATCCATGGAACAAATTTTAGTAATTTATTAATACATTTTCTATACCTTTAATACATTTTCTTCGTCTTTTTTTTTGTTTATAAAAAATATAAGTTCAAAATACTAGATGTATTTGTTTGTATTTGTTTTTCTGCAAACCGTACTTTGCCATTAAAGTTGAACGTTGATACCGATGTTTAATGATTACAGTTACTTTTTTTGATAAATAAATACCTACTTGCCTACGTAAATTTCACAAAGTTATTCGTTTACGTGGTTTTATGGTGAAAATGGAGGACGAGAGGGCCCTGCCAAGATGCACTACGCTAACTAACGTTTCTATTCGATTCGTTTTTAAACCAATCGCGTCACTGGGAGATGACGTGATGCGAAAAGTCATGTGGTCTACCAGTGACGCGATTGGTTTAAAAACGAATCGAATAGAAACGTTAGTAGCGTAGTGCATCTTGGCAGGGCCCTCAGACTTAACTTGATAGGTGCGATATGCTTTGAACATAGAAACTGTAACTTCCATCTCAAACAAAAACTAAAGTAAAATGTATGCATATATTGTATGTATTTATTTAGGTACTTATTAAGGTCTGCCAACAGGTAAGATACCTACTCTAAAAGTTACAAACTAAATGTGACATTTCATTACCTATATTCCAACATAATTAAAAAAAACTACTAAATTCTAAATCGTACTTATCATATGTCCAGGGGCTCTATTCCACCCGGTAAAACCATATTGCTTTTGACTGTTATCGCATTTTTTGAACCCGACCGCGGTTACTTATGATTAAACAAGAGCTGTCTTTACGTTGACAAAATAATAACATGTCAAAAGCGATATGACTTTACCTTGTATAATAGAACGCCCTGTTATTTTAAACTTTAACATTTTATTGTAAACTTTACTCCAGCTTCTCAGGCGTGATAAAACTCGAACTAGAACAGGCAAAACTCGAAGAAACAGTGCAATTAGCCAACTTTGCGGATCATAAATACAAATGCAAACTGTTTTTGTAAAGTGCTGTAAAAACAACCGTTCTATCCTTCAGAGAGGCATCTTCTGACGGCTTAATGCGATGTTGAAACGATCCAGTTGAAACTTACGTAAATTACGTTTTTTTAATGGACAAGGCAAACGAGCAAACCGTCTACCTAATTCGTAAGTGGGATCTAAGATCCAATCGTAAGACTGAAAATGGGAGTTGCAACCCTTATGCTACACATTTTATGTCACCGGTTTTCTTATCTCTGCACCGGATTACAACAACACGATCACTGCTGCTGGGCGGCAGATAATCGTCAAAATGAACACAATCTGATGACACATAGCGTCGCCCGCAACTCTATACATTTCAAGTCGATAGAAAACAGAAACTAACGTAACATTTGCTAACGCAGCGTTTGCAATTTGACGAAGTAATATCACTTCTGAACCTTCTATCTAGATTAATTATTTTATCTACAGTTTATATTACAACCTGAGTCCTGTACAGAGGTCATCCAAGCAAAAAATAAAAATGTTAATAGTTCTTTAATTCGGCCATTTAACCGGAATAGGCTCTCGCTTGCTTGGAAGCCGTTGAAGATTCCGAAAGTGAGCGTTACTTTATAATTCCGGGCGGAAAGTGGTACCCTGCGGGACTTGGGTACTTCGTGTAACAATATAGAGCTCCTCACAAGTACAGATATAATATAAAATTAATGTAAATTGCTATACTAGGCATCTGAAGATAATACAATGTTTTTGATTTTAAATTAGATGAAACTACATACATAAATGCGGAAATTTGGATATTTGTTGATCATCACGCCAGAACGGCTGAAAGGATCTGCATGGAATTGGGCACAGAGATAGAAATTTGTCCCGGAAAATTTTACAGTTCTCGAGGGAATAGCGATGAACGATTTCTATGAGTCGCGTGTAAAAGCTAGTACTCTGTATTATAATGTAGCTATTGCTCGCAACTCCGTCAGCGTAAAAGTAAAACTGTCAAATTTTGTAATAAAAAAATACCTCGGATCGGAAAGCATACGGACGGATGCGGCGACAGCCGATCGCGTCTGTTATAGTACATTGTGTATTAAGGGTGGTAAAGACAGAATTACAAACGAGAGTCTGTTAGAAGCCCGAAGCCGAAGGCTGAGGGCTTTAATGACTCGAGCTTTGTATTTCATTTACCACCCGTGTAACATACAATGTTTTTCATCACAATTGCGAGGAAATGAAATAAAATCAGTCAAAAGATCATATTTTTAACTTACGATTCTCACTAATAATTTTAGCCGCGTTGGCGATGTCCGGCGGAGTCGCATTATCCATTTCTTCTGGTGACGACATGTTTTTATTGATATATAAATTTTAATATGTGCACAAAGACGCCCTTTTAATTATTATTTTGGAATCACGAATCATACAGTTTATAATCAGTATTTATAAATTTGCGGCAGACTACATCATTGTCTATGACTTACCACAGATAATGTCAAACGTGGTCAGGAGTCCGATTCTAGTGACAGTCGAGATCAATAGTTAATATGCGAGATTTTTAGAAAATTGTATGCAACTGAAATTTCATCTCGAATGAAACTTCATATCGAATGGCACAAGAATTGGGGTCCTGGCGTATTATGATAGTTTGAGTCTATGTATAATATTTAAAAAAAAAGCTATTACGCGTAAGGGCGTAATGGTAAAAAAAAAGGCCCGCGGGTATTATTTTGTATTTACGGACGATTTTTCTAGCATGTTAGGACACTATTTACGAGCAAGTGTGATGAAAATCTATTACTGTCTATTTATGACGGAGCCGATCGCGCGTCGCAGCATATACTTTCGGCTACGATCGCGTGTCGCGGAAGACGCCCGCGGTCAAGTTGCTGTGCGCGGCTTGGTAATATACATAGATTTTATATACTGTGAACATGATTAATTATGGTTTAAAGACCATACAATTCTTTCCGTTCCGATCCGTTGCGTGCCGTTTGGTGGAAATAGTGCTTTATTTATCAATTGCAAAGTGTGTTTTAGAACTAAAGTAGTATAAATGTATTTAAGCTGGAAAAATAAGTTTACCTACGTAGTGAGTACATAAAGTTACTTAATTCTCAATTGCAAAGGAGCGGCTTTTTTTAAAAAATAACCTCCACATTTTATTTGGTTTAAAAATAAATGTAAAGGGTAATAATACTAAAACATATCTCTAAGTGCTATACATGCGGTGTGTCATTTCAATTTTAGTATATTTACAACCGAAACAAGTCGCTTATTGTTTATCGCAGTTTTCTGATACAATCGTCAACGTATCCTCCCATTGGGGCGGCAGCTGTTTACCGACGCAGCGAGATTACCACATTCCTACTCAATAAGCAGGATGTTCACGTATAGGCCTAAATAGTCTTAAATAGGGGACACAAAAGACCGCCGAGGCATCCTTAGGAAGGCTGAGATAAGCTAACGCGAAGATAGAGGTATCCTGTGAAGATATTGTTGATTTACGGAACATTGTGGAACGGTATGTTGGGAGAGACTTTAAATATGGTTAAGGTTTCTTCAATCAATCAATCAATCAATATCATTTATTTGCAGAATACAGTACACAAGATGTTACAGTCAATTTTAAATAATAATAATGTCCAGTGTATCCAGCTTGCAAGCAAGCGTGCAAATATTAATTTTATGCAATATAGAAATTTATTTGTTACAAAATTTGGTATGTAATAAAATTCAATAAATAACAAAATACATTTAAAATTACAAATAAGAGCGTTAACATTTATAAAATATACTAAATGTTACAAATTATTACATTTTATTACATTGCTCGAGGAAGTCCTTAACACTATAAAAACACCTATCTAGGAGCCAGTTCGACAATTTGTTCTTGTTGAAGTTATCGAATTTAAAACAATAAAAATATAGTTTTACTTCGTTGTTGGTATGGTTTTTTATGTCATGTTAAGCACTCTATACACATACTGAACGTTTTTATAAATAAAATGAGGGCGATGATTCGATATTAAAGGTTTTATTACAAGACAGACACAGTTAACAGTGCAGAGGCCAAAAAGTAAGAGAGCCACAGGTTCTTGTGCTTTTTTTTTCTTGAGTTTTATCCCAGAGGGAAAGGCAAAGGACATTGATCCATACAGTCTAGTCATAGTTTTCATTCTTTATGATCCAATTTGAAGTAAGGCCGAATCCAAGTCTTTGTAGAATTTATCTTATTCCAATTTGAAGTAAGGCCGGAGCCAAGTCTTAGTAGATTTTTCTTATTCCAATTTGAAGTAAGGCCGGAGCCACAGGTTCTTGTGCTTTCCTAATGACAGCTGATAGCTGTCAAAAACATGACGTATCGTTTAAGCTAGTTTCTTGTCTAAACACATACATAAACTACGCCTTCGTTCCCAGAGTGGGGTAGGCAGAGCAACAGAATTACCTACAACTCTAAAAACTTGTTGATAATTCTGTAACCACATTTTGCATAAAGCAAGCACTCTATATAGCGAAATAAAAGAAATGCAATGAAATGAACCTGATGTTGCTGACGTTTATGGGCGATGGTGACCGCTTACCATGAGGTGGCCTGCGCGGTTACGGTTGCCGGCTTTAAACAAGACTAATAAAAAGAAAGCGCCACTCTTAGCCCTATACGAGCTGATACAATTGTGAGGGTTTATTCTAACTGAATATGAATTGTGTAAAAAGAAAAACAATAGGCCTCTAAATATATATATTTTTTGCTGCACTCAAATAAAAAAACTTTGAATCGCTCGGGTGTAAAGGGTTAGCAAGGCTTACTGACAGAAAAAAAAGAAAAACGAAAAAATAGTAATTTAATAATCTTATGTCACTCTTTGGGTATATATCATTATCAGTCCAACCCCTACGATTTAAAACCTGTCCAGGCATCTGGCCTACAGGGGCCTGTTTTATAAAGCTACAAATTACAATTTACAGGTTACAAGTTTCCGTTTGACACAACCTCGACCAATGACGACCAGCAATTTGAGCAGTGTTGCCAGTTTAGACCTGTAAAATTGTAACTTGTAGTTTTATAAAACGTGCCCCAGGAGGTAACAAAGAAACATGGGTAAATACTGATATGTCATTCATCATTTAACTTAAGAGCTGGGCTGTTATCGGTGGAATAATTGCCACTTTTCTCTATTCTCTGTTAGTTTTGCATGTCATATACACCCGAAAAATATTATCCCTCCTTTTGGGTAGGCTCGTAAAAAATAACTACCCCTTCGCTATTAAAAATCAGACAGAAAGATCTTGTCTTTACTTATTATTAAATTTTAACCCCGATACCTAATAACTCGCTAAAAATAAATTATATTATCTTTCCCAATAAAACGGTCATAAAATAAAACTTCCACCACGCTTAACGCGCAGTAACAATTTATTTAGAATTTTAGTCCGCTGTAAGCACACAAATCATTTTTAAATGTATCTCCTGTGTGAGCTCGAAATTCCGCGAGGTCCGTCGTCGGCGTAAACAGCGATCTTTATTAGGAGAACTTCTGTGTATTGGTCCCTGGTTCCTCGTTTGTGGCACGAAGCAAGTAAACGAATAAAGCAGACTACTCACGACACTTGCTTCTAACTATTTTGCGATTATATAAATCTACAAACATCCCACAAACCACAAACCCCTAGCATAGATATTTTAAAAAAAACCTTTCATTTTTATAAAAACTTTAACGGAAATCTCTATGCCTACAGATGTAGTGAATATTCCATCTGGTTTTGATGGATAAGTTCGTATTTAAATAGCTAAAAGCTTGGGTGAGAAATCAAGTTAAATACGACCTTTTCAGACCAAATCTGTATAATACAGCGAGAACATTTCATTTTTTTGGGATGGTCTTTAATTATCATCTTTCATGCCAAATTTTAGGCTTGTTCACTTTTTTTGAGAACTATTAGTCTGGGCTCGAATTAATCCAGATCGTCGGCTTCAGTAGCCATAGAGATATGAATCCTGCAATAATCTTTATTTATTGTGTTACACCTACACCTATACCAAAACTGCACGCATCTGTATATAAGAACAAGTTTCAAATCACGATGAACATGGAACCGAGAATTAGTCGCAAAAATGACACTTTATTTCAAAACAACAGCACCATTTCGCAACTTCCATTTCATTAAGATAAATAGCCCGCAAATGCATACTCCGAAATTTAGTTGAATATCACATTACAAAGAGCACAAATTAATTAATGAACCACGGGCCAACATAGTTTACTGGCGTCGCATTTGCCTTCTAGTTTTAATTTAATGCCCTGGTTTTGCGCCAGTTTTTTATATCAGGAGTTTGTTCGTAGTTTTCCATATTTTACGCGACGGATTATGTTTTGCTCTGCTTAGTTGTGGCACTTTGATAGATATTTTAGAATATGCAGTCGTTCCTTGTTTTATAAAATACTAGTAGTTTCTCGTGACTTCGACCGCGTAGAAGTCATTTATCGCTATCCCTTCGGGAACGGTCCAATTTTCCAGGATAAAAAGTAGCCGATGTGCTTTTGAAGACTATAATGCTGGGTATTAGTTGCCAAAGATTGCCACAATAAATGTATCTGGCGGATGGTGATTTACATGTAAAAATCATTTAAGTGACTTTTTTAATAGGAAACCCTAATTTCCCACTACTCAGGCTGACTCTACCGACCACCAAAAATAATTAAACAACACTTTTACATAGATCGTAGACGTGCTACTTCGGAATTTATTCGATGGCGACCCAATCGAGCCTCTCAAGAATTTTATTGTCATCCATTATGGTTACCGAAATTCAATATAGTTTAGTGATACGTAAAAGTCAATCTCCTTGTGTCCTTGGCTCGTTCGATATTTATTAAATTGCCAATCTCGCCCGGGGCATTTTGACGGGAAATAATAGAAATGATTAGAAAGGTCGGCCAGGGAATTATCTTTGGCAATGTGGATTATTGCGGATATTTCTGGTTTTTCGACCGCTTCGTTTTTAATTTTAGGCTGAGAGGGAAAATAAATAGGCTTTTTTTAAGGGCAGGATCATAATAAGTAAGTGCTACGCTATCCTGCCTGGGACACTAAAATAATCTCACGTTACTGAATCAAGAAAGAATCGCAATTTAAGGAACATCAAACATTTTTGTCAACAAAATCCGTGCTAAAAGTTTTATACGGTTAGTTAAATAATATAATTGCAAATTGATTAATTAAATAATAAAGGTTTCTAAATAAATAACCAAAGTGTAACGGCAATTAAATATATATGAAAACCCAATCGAATCCTAAAGCTGATTAAAAAAACCCATTCGACTAATACGTTCTCTTTTTATTCCATTTTATTGCCTTAACGCGTCAGTTCACTGGCAACACTTTTAAAAACATCAATTCTGTCTCTTTCAAGGCAGTGATGTTAAAAAGGGATGGTGTTGACTGTGTCTGTGGAGGTCTTATATATAGGGGAGGTCGATTGACAGCGTCGGCATAAAAACAAACTTTACTGTACGCTCGTGACCTTATTACGTATTACGAGACCTTTTTTACCTACGCTTTTGATTATGTTAGGTAACTTCGAGCTCTGGATGGTTTTCAAAGGGCTCAAGTTTTTAGGGTAGTTCGGGACTTTCGCGATTATAAGCAAGATATTTTATACACTTATTAGCATACCTATGAGGATGTTCTTGTTAGGGAAATTCAAATTTTGTTATGGTCAATGCAAAAAAAGTAATGTTATGTAATTTTTTTAGGAATTAAACATGTTAGAAATGGGGTGTACCTATATTTGATCATTTTCAAAATTTGTTTTACAATGGTGCTCGGTTTTTCTTTGGTAAAGATAAATGAGCGAGTAAATTTGTTTATTTGTTTGCTTCAACGAGTCACGGACAAAAATTTAAACAAGTTGTTAAATTGTCATTTTTACTAAGACTGTAGTTGCCCTATTAGGAATTTGACAACTTTTATGCAACTGTGTTTTTTATTTTGAAAAAGGCCTTCAATGTCGAATTGGAAACGAATAAACTGAAAGGGCGTCTGTGAAACATAACGTCATACAGTCGAAACTGTCAAGACTGACAGGTAACATTTGACACTATCATTTGGCATAGGTCTTAAAAAAAATGAGTTAACTTCCAGTTTCACCATTATTACCATATTTTAAGACATTGTTTTTCTTTTGTACAGGCAATTTTTCTTATTGTATGTACTCGATTTAGAGGTCATGTAATGTTGTCATTTTTTCACATAGGAGGCATCGTCCAAACTTGTTTGCAGTGCTATCGGTTTATCACACTTGTGACGTCACAAACAGACGAGGTCGAAAAATCCCACACGATTGCGTATCAACCGGGGTTTAGGCGAGCTTTGCTGCGATAAGAGATAACTGGGGGGAGATTAAAGGCCGCTACACTAAATACAGATTACCGTGACGTAAGGGGGAGGGGGGCTTAAAAACAGGGGGTCAAATAATACTTCATAATTGGCTGCGTGAATTATGTTAGTAGGTACTTTTTAATGCATAAATGTAGTCTGGTTGTGCGCTTAAATATATTTTATATTAGTAACACTTTTTGAAAGACAAGAAAATGTTTTGATCGTGACAATACAATGTTTTGAGCGGTATTTCATAGCAACATTTTTGACATAAGTGAAAGAAAGGCATACGTGAAAGAAAGGCAAACTATTTGTTTGCATTTGCGTATATGAAAATAAGAATGAAAAATTAAAATGGAAAAGTATTGATGACATTATTAAAAGTTTAGCTTCCTCCACCATGCGCTTTCCTTCGAACCAATGGTAGAAAAAATATTTTTATGACTCTAAATGTATATCCACAAAAAAGTGCTAGGTAAAAATTGGTACCTTTCAGCACCGACATTTTCAATATCTAGCAACCCTACTACCAACGAACAGCTTGACAAAAGGAGTTAAAACCATAGGAGCACCCTGTATTTGTACGTTTAAATGTTGTTCATTCTTTGTGCTGATTGAAAACCTAAGTGTTGCTACTTAGTAAAAATAATTGAGGTTTTTTTCTAGACTTATTTTGCAAAACATCATAGACAGGCATATTGTCCTTGAAGAAAGTAAATTATTGTGAAACTAACGATACAATTAGCATATTTATTGAAACTTTATTATATAAAACGTCTCCTAAGTAGGCCATTTAAATTTCAGTAAGCGCAGCTTCCGATCGTTTCAAACGCAATAAAAGTAAACAAACTGTTCAATTCCACAAACCGACATCTCCATAAAACTGGCTACAAATTCTACACTTTCACGTGAACGAAATAGAGTTCAAATCTGCACCCAACCATGTTATGACTTACGTGATTATAAAATAATCTATCCTCATGTTTGGTCGGCTGTTTACTCGTAAATCCATGTGTTTGCTGTTTTGAACAATAGTGTGGACGCAAGCGTTACGGAACAACAAGCAGGAAAAGTCTCTCTCACACTCTTATGGTGGCAAAATGGTAAGAAAGAGACATAATGCTTCAATAGGGTGTAACCAAAACTAGGTTTGACTCAGACAAGAAAAATGAAGAAAAGTTGGAAGTGGCAAGTCCACTACCTTAAATTGGCTGGAGTTTGTCAGTTACATAGTTCGTTGCAATATTTTCATTTGGAATATCGCCATCATCATCATAATTAAGTATAACAGCCGAAACAACACCACTATAGGTCAAAGGCCTTCCTCAAAGATTTCTAGTAACCAGTTTCCCGCGATCCTTATCATTTAAACTTTATATCCTTAGTTCGTAGCGAGTCGGAGGAGACGTAAGACGAAGACGCGTTGCGAATGCGACGCCCTTTTCATACAAATGTCTCGCGATTGCGCTCCTTCGTCTCTGTATGTTTTACATCGCGACACTTCAATAAAATTTCTTAAAATTTCATTAAAGCTCTTCTCTCTTACGTCTCTTTTGTCTGACGTGACATTTTGTTTTCATTGCATTGCGCCACGAGTGCAAAAGCCTTATGTTAAATGGAATCAGAGACCCATAGACAATTGCATTCTTACGACTGTGCATGCGTTGTCAACCCTCTATGCTAGATATTTCACCACTTGTCTTATCCCCACACCGAAATACAATAATGCTCATACTGCTGCATGGCCAGTGTTGCCATATGCTGAAACTCAAAATCTGTTGTGAAATATTTCTAAATCTGTATAAAATCTGTATGGCATCAATTACCTATAATCTGTATGAAATCTGTATTAAGGAAGGATTGTTGTTCAGATCACCGCGGACAAAATAATTATGATATTGACTATAGTTAGAGTCTGAAGTGCTAGTACGATGTTCGAAATTGGACCGTGGTATACTGCTGTCCCGCTCACCCAAATATTTTTTAACAGGAGATTGAGAGGGACGGCGCTATACCATTGTCGAATTTCGAACATCGGAGTAATCCCCGCCCTTAATATTGCTAATTGCCATGATAAGAAAAATTAAACCCAATTCAATATTAAAAAAGCGAAACGGCCAAGCTATATTGAACTATAACATGCATCAACTTTCAAAATATCTGTATAAAACTAGAGCCAAATCATTAATCTGTAATAATAGCTTAAAATCTGTATAGATACAGATAAATCTGTATATATGACAAAACTGCATGGCAGATAAGATAGTGGTAGCGATCTAGACGGATCTTGCAGAAGGTCCTACCACCCTTAAATAACTTTTTTTAATGTCAAGGAGAAGGGAAACGAGCACACAGGTCACCTGAGGGTAAATAGACAGGTATCTTCTAGACATTTGCATTTTCAGACTATAATAACAAGACTGCAATCCTAAGACTACAAATGCGTCTGCCTCTATGTATGCTAAACATGTTACCAGTTGTTTTATTCCCACACAGGTACAATGCGAAAACTGCTGCTGGTAGTAGCTAAGTAGTTTATAGAGAATTAGAAATATAATTATCAGTAGCTGTGGATATGTGTGTATGTATGTATGTAAACTCTTTATTGCACATAAACAATTACGAAACATGTTTGCATCAATATAGATATTGTACATAGGCGAACTTATCCCATATGGGATCTCTTCCAGTTAACCCTGGATTAGAATAAGCAAGGACAATGCAGAAGGATAGACAAATTAACAAAATTACAGGAAATAACAAATAGTACATACAACAGAGAAAGAGGAAGAAAATGAAATATCTTCTTTAATAAAATACATAAATAGATAATAGAATATTCTAATATATACTACCATATACCTATGTAAACAGCAGCTAAGACCTACAACAGAGGTATGAATCAACACTCAGACTCATCTTGTTGATTAAGCCACAACTTCTTTAACCTTTCTTTCAATGAACCGACAGATCTAGATGTGTCTCTGTGTGTGTGTGATGATGCATAATAATGATTATTACCTTCATTGCTTTCGCAAGGATTGTCTAACTCGTTTACTTGGCTTTGTTGTCCAAATTAGCCCCAATAAGCAACATTGAAGGCGAATGCTCACCGAACGCAGTAAAACCTTTATTGGCACCGTACCAGTCGGGAGGAGGCGTTAAGATTTTATGAGGTTTATTTATTCCGTTTATGCCGGTTTATGTCACTGTCAATGAAATATGAACGACATATTAATCGTTGCGTGCTGCTTTATGCCGTTTTGTTGGTTTGGCGATGGAAGATGGGTAGGGTCGTAGATGCGGGGAAGAATATAGTTACTGCAATAAAACTGTGTTTTTAGGGAAAATCTCCTAGGTTCCATTCCAGGTCCAGCAGTTTTTTCTTTGAATGCAATATTTCTCTTTTTTTGAGACCTTAATTTGTAAGACTAGATTATCATAACTCTTTGTTTCCGAATTCCCCACTCATTTGGATTGATCATTCTATTATAAGCCTATAACATTCGCTCGTTCTCCCTAAACGTCAATAAGTCGATTATTGAAATTGTTACACTAATTTAGGGGCTAAATTGGAACGTATGATTTTTGCTTTGGTTAATAATAATAATGACATTTGAAATGTTAATCATGATAGTTGCAAAACTAATCCCGCGCGTGTACTAGGCTAGCGGGTTTATTAACTAATTAGGATAATTCGATGTTTTGTGGCTAACCGCGCAGGAGCATAATTATAATTACGTTTAGCAATTATGTTATTAAATGAATTCGCAATGATCTATAGCGATTTGAATAAAATATATTTGAAATAATTAAATACGTATTACTTTTTTTTGTATTCGCGTAAAAAAAGGTTGTTTTGAACGGAAATTTAAGTTGAGCAGTGCTTTTTTTTAAATTTGAAACTGTTTCGACACGGACGATACGGAACATGGAAACATCCAAGACACTAAGTACTTTTAAAATATTGTTTGATCGACATTTAAAATTTTGTAAACCTTTTTGGGAAATATGGCTATAATTTGAAGTCGACGGTATTTTTTCACATTAAATTTATCAGTCTAGTCAAAGCGTTTGAAATAGTTTTATTTTGATTAGAATGACTTTCATGGAAATAAAGAAACGTGTATTTTACCAAACTAAACCAGTTAACTTTCAAAATGGAAAATAATGATTTTAATCCCGTATCTACGACATTAATAGTATCGACGCCTAAACAATCGTGTATCTGCCCAATTCACGGTTCCCAATAAAAAGCCCGTAAATTCGTACTTGCACTTGCGGCCTTTGACTTTCAGAATACTTCTGCAAGAACGCGCGTGTTTAAATGTACTTTTGATTTGATTGCTTTTATAAATATTTGCTTTGGGGTTCCGGAATAAAACGGAGTATTGAAGGCAGCAGATTCAGTTTTGACCTTTCTACCTTAGGGTGGTATTCCACCTGTCCAATATCTTTGTAAATTGCATTGCGTCTCACATTTTTTAAAGCAAACCGTGAGACGCAAATACACATTGGACAAAGATCTTGGACAAGTGGAATACCACCCTTAGTAGACATTGTAGGTCACCCTATCTGGGGCTCTATATTGCTTATTACCTGTTATCGTATTGTTTTCAACTCGGCCGCCATTACTGTCAAATAAATAAGAGCTGTCATAATATGTCAAAAGCAATATGGGACTTGACAGAAGTGCGTGGAGCAAACCCCATGTGCTTCTGTTTAGTCCACCAGAGTAAATCTCTTTAACCGAACAATTCTCATCGCGGGTGATATCAATGGACTTATTTCTCTAATAAGTTCATGGTGATTGTCTAAAACTCGAAATTGGTGAAATACATCTTGTTAAAACAAGGAGGTGAGGGCCATTAATTAAGGAAAAAAAGCTATATGTTTTTACCGAGTAGAATAGAGCCCTAGATCGATTACAAGTAGCTAACGTTTCTGTTTTCTATCGACTCGAAATATATGGAAGTGACATAAGCGGTTGACGCGATCTTTCAAGATGCACTACGCTAACTTACGTTTCTATTCGTTTCGTTTTTAAACCAATCGCGTCACTGGTAGATCACGTGACTTTTCGTATCACTTCATCTACCAGTGACGCGATTGGTTTAAAAACGAAACGAATAGAAACGATAGTTAGCGCAATGTATCTTGGCAGGGCCCTCTGCTTACGTCAATCCTATACAATTTGTCGATTTCCGAAAATCGTTAACTAAGCGTTATGGACTAAGTCATTAGGGATCTAATATGGCTGCGTTTATCGCGTGACAAAATGTGGATAAAGAATCCGTCACTTTCTGACGCGTATAAGTACTTAAGTTATATCACCCACAGTATGTTAATGACTAGTTTGTAATAAGGAGACTTACGTGAGATATAGTTTATTGACTGATTACATTTGCCGTCACTCGCGGCCATGAGTTCCTTAATCTCGTTGATGTGGACGGAACATCGGGTTTTTACTCGTTGTTGCGTGTTCTGAGAGCACAGTAGAGGAACCTTAAATTACCAAAAGGGTTAAAAACGTTTACAACATAATTTATGGTCTAAAATATGAAAGTAAATAAAAAAATAATGTCTGGACACAGTTTTATACACAGTGACCTACTTCCCAAATAGTTTCTAGGATTGTTCTCTTGTAATAACTTTTATAGGTATATCAGGAGACTTGCCTCACCATCAGTGTCCACGTTTCATCCTCTTAGCTCATTAATAGAGGCAGTACAGGTTAAAAACTTTAGTTTTACCACCCACAGTACGTTGATGACACAATCGTGTCATGTACGTTGATGTAACGATTGTAATAATGAGATTTATGTGAGATATTGTATGTTGATTGATTACATTTGCCGTCACTCGCGGCCATGAGTCCCTTAATCTCGTTGATGTGGACGGAACATCGGGTTTTATACTCACTACTGCGTACTCGCAGAACGCAGTAGCGGAACCATCAACAAGAACAAAAATAATATGTAAGTAACTAGTAAATAAATATCAGGGTACAGTTATATCCAAATTGATCTAGTCCCCAAATAGGTTCTAGGATTCTTCTATCGCTACTAGACGAATCGTTGTTTGTCGAAACATATGGTTTAGCATTCGATGAAATGATTAAATGTTGGGTTATCTTCAAACAGACATACGAACGAAGCAGGTTAAATAAAACATAACTGAGCACACTCCGCAGTTTAGACGCGAAGCTACAAGTAGGTACATTGGCTTGTATCCCTGGATGTGACTGGTATGGGCTGGGTTGCATGGGAATTAATAAGAATTTTGCGATGGAAAAGGAAGCAAAGAATAGGCATCTTCGACCTACCTACACACTGTTTTGTTAGGAAGAAAACCTTCTGTAAAATCAGCAACAAAATTAACTGACCATTCGTGAATCTTGTCACCATACAATAAGACTCAGTAGTGGTAATGGTAAGCTAGCAGTGATGCTGTTAGTATTTGTACATATTTTATTTTAAAGGTAAGGTAAAGGGAATAATATTCTGTTACAAAGTTACTGTTAATAGGGATTGATTTTCGCAGGTTTCAATCTAATATAACCTCGTAAGGCCCACGATACTACAAACAGGGAGTTTTTTGTGAGTGGGACTTTAAATCTACCATCAAGGCAATAAAGTTCAATTACGTTTGTTCGATAATACTATTTTCAGTTCATGAAGATAGGAAAATGAATTTTATTCCCTTTGCGATACAGTTCAAATTGAATTGCCTTGATTATGTACATCCTATCGCACACTGGGCTTTACAAGGATAACTTATAAATACATGTTTAATGGCTTCAATTTAATAGTACACATAAATATAAACGTTAAATTCAATGTTATTTGTTGCTTGTCTTCTATCAATATAAATTGAAGTACACAGTTATGTTTATAGGCGATTGATTTATGCTATCTGTCTCGTTGCCCCATTCTTTAGCTTCCGGAGAGCCTTTGCATCTCTCTGCGTTTTCTGCCGTCCGTATAGCGAGTGTTCCAAGGAACTGTTTAGACTGGTGCCATTAGCGGCCTTTACACGGCACAGTTTGGACCGCGGTAAACGCCACGCGCCATTCCACGCGCCAGTCCCAACCGTAGGTTTTTTACTTTTTTACTATTACAGTTGCATTTACACGTACGGTTCGGAGCGAAGATTGGAATGGCGCGTGGCGTTTCGCGCAGTCCGAACTTTACGTGTGCAGACAGCTAATGGCTTTATTCTACCATCGCACTTGTCGCCATCGGCAGGATGTTCATTCCCATTTTTTGAGTCACTGCCTTCACACGCCGGTTCTCTAGAACGTTTCTGGCGCGTACTATAGTAATTTGGAATAAACTTCCTGCTGACACTTTCCCAATGCACTACAATTATGGTGCATTTTAATAAGGGTGTCATAAAATTTCTTCGAGACCGGCAACGCATTGGTGACGCCTCCGGCGTTCCAAATGTCCTAGGCGGCGGTGACCACTTCGCATCAGGTGGGTCGTCTACCTGTTTGTGCCTCGTTGGCAATAATAAAAAAACTGCTACGGTAACAGCAATAGACTAAGCCCCTTATTCATAAACGTAGTATAAACCTGTATTAGTTAAAGTACGCGTTGTCATTTTCTGTCAAATGGAAATGTAACAATGACAGATAATACCACGCATAATATTTTAAGCACACCTTAGCTATTGTGCGTTTATGTATTAGGTTACCCTTTTATTCATAAACGCACTATCGTAGATATCGCTAAAGACTAAATTATGCTTAATATATGCTTTGTCCTTATCCTTCATTGTGACATTTGAATTTGACAAAACGAGACAAAGAATACTATAAAAAAAATAGGATTACTGTCCGTTTAAAAATAACCGTTAATTTACATGAATGGAGTCTTTAAAAAGTTAAGTATGACATAAAAATTACTAAGAAGATCCCATGTCTGTAAATTGCAATCACTCAACTTGGCTTGTCAAACTAGAGTGACGCAAGCGCTGTCTCTTGACAAGTAGCCGTTTATATTTCACGTGACCTCCCCAGTCCAGCGTCATGCCCCCTGACCAATGTCAAACCCACGATAAATCTTCTGCATCTTTATTAACCCTGCGCCAGCCGAGACAATACTCGTAAAGTCTATTTGTAAATGATTCCGCTCACGTACCTAATATTGTTTAGGGGCTAATACTTTTACCTGCCGAGGAAATTATATTGTGTCTTCTATTAAATTAACTGTCTCGGTCCTCCCTTTTTCTCTTTACGTGCGTGGCTGAGGTCGCATTAGGGTAAGCGGGTCCATTTCAGAATGGCCCTTAGGATTTACGCGTTTCATTTGTCATTTTTGGAACGGCTAATGTTTTAGAGAACCATAAAGGGGAGTAATGAAATGACGCCATTTTTGTTGATTTTTCAGAGGTCAGCGTCAAATTTTGTCGATTGGGTGAGTGTTTTATGACAGTTGTATCTTTTATAATAAAAATTGATGTACTTATAACTTTGCTGCATTTCACTACACCGAATTATACTTAGTTTATGCTCAATTTACGTCTTTTCTTAAGAAATTAAACATATATAAGTCAGTTTTTACTTGCGATCACATCAAAATTGGTGAATGTGGAATAAAATTACCTTTATTTTCAATAAAAAATCTGAATCTTAGTACTCTGCCTATTTCCAGAATAACGTTTGAAATTTGACGTTACTATTTTATTCTATCAGGTTTGAACTATACATTTTAGTTTCAACCAATCACGTGCTAAGTGTCTATTCCACTGGCTTTCAACTTATCTGGGGTTCCGTAGTAAACAAGGAACCCTTATAGTTTCGCCATGTCCGTATGTCTGTCTGCCCGTCTGTCCATTTATAAGGCAGTAATTTGGCGTAGTTATACAAGTTTCACTGACAAAGTTGCAGAATAAAATCTTGTTTTTTTTTCGGGTAAGTCTCCCATACTACTAAAGCATTTTTTTTTTACTTTATGACTTTGAGTGAGGTACCATTGGATAATTCTTAAAAGACAATTATGTACATGTAATTATCAAGTTTTAGATTTGGGGCCTGTGTAGAAAATATTGAACTCGAAAAGTGTGATTTTCGCTCGAGTCTCGCGGGTGCTCGCGTGTTTTTTAAATCCTGCTTCTTAACGATACGAACGCTTTTCCTAAGCGCATGGTTTCTTTCATATCTATCCAGTCAAAGCCCTGGTTAAAAACTAGTCAACTACCTGCCAGTTTAATTAACCTGCTACAGTAACTTGCTCCTGAGTGCAATCGGCCGGGTAATGGCGTTTCCCTGTCAACCGAATTAGCTGCGCCTGCTCTCCTTAATAATATGATTAAATGCTGCATTAGTAACTTGCGTTTAAAAATACATTTGACTGATTGATCGGTGTTTGGATAGGGTACCAAAATCATATAAAGTTGTCCGCAAGTGACTTAATACTTTCTCCCTTTCTCTCCTTTAAATGTCTCCATAAGTAATGAGAGGAATTGTATAAATGTAAATAAAAAAATGTAATTACTTATCGTCGGTGATACTTCAATACCGCGTAACTAACAAATTCAATAAGTTGCAAAATGTACCTTACTGACTTGATTGCTAAGGTGTATTTTGCATCATATTTCATTTTTTAGTTACGCGGTATTGCAGTATCAGGTAAAACTGACAGTATACCTATTAGTAATTATAAATGTGACATGGGAATACTAACCGTGCCAATGGAAAAAGATTGATTCATTTGTAATTTATTATATTTTATTATTATTTATTTTTATTTTTTGTTTTTCTATTTACACGTAATTTAAAAGCACAACAACAGTTCAGCGTAATTCATTTATTTAGCTTGCCACTGCTGTTATATCCAAGTATTGACGATAATTCTAAAGCAACTTTAGAACCTGGAATAGAATGCGTTAGCACGTTATCGAAACACAAACCTCATTCAATAGCTAATCCCGCTAGATGACGCTGAGACATCACCGTTCACGTCACGCGCGCAATATGTGTCAGAACTGGTGACGCGGAAAACTTGTATTTTATTATACTTTCTAGTTTTCTTTCCGTAGACTGCAGGTTCAAGTCGATAGTAACTAGCGAAACTGAACTTTGTAGCCCGACACGTCCTTACTACGAGTACGTTACTTCTCGGTAGGTTATTCTCTCACTTTTCAACTCGACGGACGAATTATTAACCAAGTTTAAGTCGTCCCATTAGAGCGTAGAAACAAAATCTAAGGCGTGCAATTTAAATTAGGAGCTGTAATAGTAGATTGTTAATCAAGGGATGAAAGTAATCAATTGCAGCACGAGATATTTACAGCGCCTATAGTTCGAGGGTGCAATTGATACTTTCACCCGAGTTAAACACTCTACTTTTCATTTCGATTATGAGGAAAGTAAAAAAAATGTTAATTATAACATTTTTGAGATCGCCCGCCCGCCCGCCGGTGCGCCGCTCCGTGCTACGTAATCGCTTGCGATCTAATTACCGCTATGCACCTGGTACTTTATTTACCATGCCTCAGTACAAACTTTGTTTTTTTTTTTAATAATCTTACTACAGAGAGGCCGTATAGTTTTCTGCTACTGCACAGGTCTATAGACATAGTTATTTTTTCAAATTACTTTTTTTCCCTAGGTTGGACATGTATCACTTTCAACCCGCTTTTAAGATAAACAAAGGCCTACTTTCAGAGTATGAGACATGAAAAATAGCTTTAATGACTTCACTGCCTTTATCAAACCGTTTAACAATTTTTAACAGTTTTTTAAGTTGTACAAACGTTTTCGTTATCGAAAATGAATCGTTTCCGTTCGCGTTATGCATCTTGTGTAGGGGTGGCCTTTAAACTCTTTCAGTCGTATATTTTTGTGAACGTAAATGTTAAAAAGGTGTTTTATGAATCATTTGATATTTAATCCCTAATCAAGTGACTAATCATTCCAGGAGGGTGGTTTACAGAATAATCAGAACGATGCCACTCTATTTACGCTTATTTCATAGAAGACTTGAAATTCACTAGCTTATTAAAGCGTTATGCATCTTGTCTAGGGCCATTGGTTGAACATTGGCCATGGGTTAGCTCTGCGCTACTTGACATTATCTTAACGATATAGTTTCCTACTTGTTGCACATGTTTCATCTGCGTGTCAAAACAAGAGTACCAAACATAGCGATGTAGAAAACTGTGGAAATCCTCTCAGTTCAGGCACTTCGAATATTCCTAATTCTACCTCTCTCAATCTTCTGTGCCTTATTGCAGTTCGGACGTCGCCGACGAATATAAACGTTGCGCGACAAAAGTGTCAATATCCACAAAAGCTCGCGAGAGCCGCATTACGTCCATTCGCCATGACACTAGCCGTATATCCTTGGTAGCCCGGACACAAGTTGAACAACGAGATTTCTAGTAATGGAATACTACAAAACCATGTTTTGTTACGTTTTCTCGACAGAAGTTGTAGTTTTTGTAGGTGGTAGGACCTTGTGCAGGGTCCGTGCGGATCGTTCCCACAATCTTATCCATTAACCCACCGCCAAACAGCAGTGTTCGCATTGTTGTGTTCCGGTTTGGGAGGCATTCCATCTTAGTCCTCAGGGTTGGCAACGCATTTGCAGTCTCGTGAATGCGAATGTGTATGGGTCACAGTTTCCACTTAACGTCAGGTGGCCTGTGTGCTCGTTTGCCTTCTCTATGCCATAAAAAATGTTTTTATGAATGTTTTATAATAATCCAGTAGTGTACTTGTAGAACACATCTCGTTTTATGAATGACTTCATTGTTCAAGATATTTATGGTGAAGACTCATTAAATGAATTAGAGCTATACAAATGGGGTCTTATGGTAAGAAAGGACTTAATTTGCTATTAAAGCCTATATCCTTTTAGAATATTTCTTAAGAGAAATAACTAAATCAGTTTCGAGCTGAAGACAAAAGTCTAACAAAGGTAAAACTTACTTTCGTCTAATCTCGTAATAGCGGAGTTTTAGGAGGATTTTAAAAGCTTAATTCTCGAAATGGTTTTCGAATCAGGGTACACAAATAATCGTAAATACTAATTGAAAGATAGTAAAAGGTTCTAAAAATAAATTTAATTGGATTTCAATTGTTTTACTTATTTTTTTTATGTCTAAATAAAGACAAGGTCTATCGGTGTGCAAAATTTTATCCAAAACCATTGAATTGTTCAAGCGTGATTATAACAAAGTCATCCAAACATCTATACCAACTCTCACATTAATTTGCAATATAGTGATTTATTTTTCTAAATTCAGGTTTTTTCTAAATTCGTGAACCGCATCGCATAGTGCCATTCCAGAGCGATAGTGGCACTGAGCGAGATTGGATCGCGCTATTAGAAATATCGAAGTAATAACGCGGGCCATATAGCTGAACATGAGCGTTATAGGGGTGATATAGCGATTGAGCGGTATCGCTGTCATGTAACAGTGGCATTGGAGCTGTCATGTTTTAAATAGATACAATTACAATTTTAGTGGGTTCAACCACTAATATGATCGTCCGGATCGCTATCACTATCTTACCCTTTAACCTACCGCCAAGCAACAGTGTTCGTATTTTTGTGTTCCGGAGCGGGGATAAGACGACCGGTGAAATTACTAGCATAGAGGCATTCCATCTTAGTCCGCAGGGTTGGCAACGCATTTGCGGTCTTAGGATTGCAGACTTAAGATTGATTGCAAATGTCTCTATGTGTGCTTGTTTTGAACGAGCATCTCTGATAGGCGGAGGAATGTTGTTCCAGCCGGCAACATAGATGTTGCTCTGCTCTGCTCTATTAGCATCTTGAGGCCAAATACCTAAAACTTTCTCTAAAAGCAGCGCTCTAGTGTATCGAACTAACTCGCAAGATCTCGCCGTAGTTATAGTCTCAAATCTGGATTAAGACTGACAGTTTCATGTAACAACACTTAACTAAACTTAAAACTTTATCTGAGACTCAATTTGTGCTTGTATGTGATGTGATGTATGTCAGGGTTTTTAATATCTGTTTTTTTTTTAAGTCTTCTCCTCTTCTCTTGTATGTGTATCTGTGTAAGGCAATATTTTTTATTGCAGCATTTTTTTTAAATATTTGATTCAAATCCAAAATTGTATTTTTTTTTATTGCCGCAGCGTGGAGATCGGCTGCATTTTCATTAAGGCCTTAGGTATCCAGAGTTGAGTCGGATTCAGTATTTAGAGTATTTACTAAGCCAGCTAACGATGATAACAGGGGATCGATAGGGTTACCGCTAGCCGCTAAAAGCTCTTAGTGTACTTTGCTGCAACCACCATTTTGGTGTAGCCTGAATTTTACAGCCATCTTCCCAGTTTTCCTACTCTGTTTTAAAACAAATTGTTGCGAAGAACGTCATTATCGGGTGACGCAAAATATAGCAGTTTTATTTTAATACAAAAAAAGAAGCTATATTATGAGCGAGCGTTTATTTAGGGTTTCGTACCAAATACTCAGAAAAGCAAGTATATTTTTATACCAACCAACTTAGACCCCTGGAATCGTAGAGATTGTATAAAATCAGTGATCTCCATAACTCGTTGACGTACCTCGTCCAAAATATTTTCATTAAAATTATTTGCGAGGTGCTTTAAGCCAATTTTAAATTTATTTTTTACTTTGTCATTGGAAAGTTAGAAGACTACCTACATATTTTTAACAACATAGGGAGTTCATATCTCGCCATATATCCGTTCAAATTTCCTTTTCTAAGAACCTTTCAAGAAAACTCGTTCAGTGGTTCAAAAAGTAAATTTACCTGACAACTTTATTTCAGTCATATCTTTGCCGTAGTTTCTGAGTAAAATGAATGCGACACGGACCAAAATTTTCATTTTTGCCACTTTGTAACAAAACGCTTAAAATTACCCGTGGGCTGCAGTTGTCCTTATTAAAAACCCTAAATAAATAAAAAAGAATATCCACTTTACTAGATTTACCCCAAAAAAATTGTTAGTAAATTGGTTCAAGCACTCACTTTCATAAGAGCAGAAAATATCCTATGCATTCTAAAGTGATTCGATAACTGCCCGCCAATCCCTCGAGTACGTAATTTTATGGATGTTACCCTACAGGGCGTCTGTCTCATCAATTTGGTCACCCTACCGACCTAACGTAGACTAAAATCATTCAATATAAAGTTTTATACTCTGGAAAACGGTAGAAGTTTTGAGTAAGTAATGTTTTAGTCTGTTGTGTTTAAGGCGATTTCGTTCGGTTAAATGGAGATGGTTAAGGAAGGGGTGGCTATAGGTGGTAATAGGCTGTTTGATGGTATTTTGGAAGTTATAATATGTAAAGAACTCACGGAATATTAAGTATTGCTTGAAGATAAAAATTGTTAGAATGTGGCGCTTCATGCGCTCGACATTTTGGAAATAAGATGAAAATTGTTGCAGGGGCTCATTATCTGTGTTTGACTTATTAAGTGTGAAAATCTTGAATCAACAAAGTACATTTAAGGTGACTCGTTGTTTTAGTATTTTTACGAATATGTGTGTATTTTATTTCTTATAGGGTTTGTAGAACGTTAAGTTGTCGGATACAGATCGCAAATGGTTACGCTGTGACTTCACTGACTTTAAATGTTAAGCTCTAGGCTTGCGCTATGTGTGCATACGATCGGCGACGTTTGTTAAGCAAGAAACGTGTCATGTTAAGTGTAAAACTTTTTTTCTTTGTAAAAGTGTGTTTATCGTTGTCTAGTACCCATAGTACAAGCCTAGATCTTAGTTTGGGACTGGGTCAATTTGTGTGAGTTGGTGCCCTGATACGAGACATATAATAACCCCGCGTCACCTAACCAAAGCATTAAACCCATAATAAAAACGCATTTAAACTCCATTACCTCTCCTACTCCTTTAAAGCCAACAAATCCTACTGTATTTTTCTCCCCAAAGGCCGGGAGTGAAAAGTGATTTGTCGGTAGCCTAAGGCTGCGGATGGGAAGTTAATTGCGCCGAGTAGGTATCACCGAGCCGACCAATAGAGACGCCCCGTTTTATTGAGTTGTCTGAGCGCTAGTTATGACTATAAGTCTTTAGCCGTGGATTAATAGCGTTTTAGGTAGAGTGGAGCGCGAAATTTTGAGTTAAGGGTGAGCAGACTGATCTGGTGGTATTTACCGTTTAAGTACCTAGGTATAAAGAGCGACAGATACCTCGCGATTCCCCGCCCTCTTCCCGGTAACGCCATAACTCCTGTGGACCCTAGACAAGATGCTTAACGCTAACGTATCTAAACGATTTTCGAAAACTAACAAAATGCATGGAATTGAGCTCTTGACGCGATCGCCCGTCAATCCTATACATTTTCGATAGCGATAACGTTCTCGCAAAGCATCTTGTCTTAGAAATTAATAAATATACTTGCCTTAATTTTCTTATTACAATACAAGAACAGACTCAAAAAAAGCTGTCGTCAAATAGTTAAACTGGGGCTCTGTTTAATATAAGCCCTTGTTTGATTGGTCGAAGTCGATGAATTCAAAATGGAGTCATAAATACGTTTGTGATACGACAGAAAATAAGTTAACTTCATTATAATCCGATTCTTTATGTTGGTCAATTTATGCTAGTGTTGGATAACGTGTGGATGCGATAACCGTTTCTGCCAACGCCGCTGGTTTTTTGGTGAAATACCAATTGCACAGTAAAACTACTATTAATAATACCTACTCAGCTGTTTATCGCTGTCACACTCATTCTGGCATCTGTGAATAGAGTACCTACCCTAATTTTACCGTACAATAATTGCGCGTGACAGTATGGTTAACTCTGATCCAACTACCGAAGGACTTAATCAACGCTGTCTGCATAAAGCATTGCCCAACGTTAGCACAAACATTGGCCAACGTGAAAAACAGCTTAAAAAGGACCAACAAATAAACGAAATACAATGTCATTTATTAATATTAGCAACGTTTAAAACGAAATTCGACGCCTTTATTTTCACCGCCCACCGCGACACGTTAAAACGAATATGGCGGTCCGCAAACCGCAACAATAATGCCTACCCTACAATCGAGGAATACAAAACCAGCTACGTAGAATTGTATGCAAAATTGGCTCCGATAAGCACCATGGGCGCTGGAAGGTTTTAAATGTTCGACACATTTGAATTAATCGTGATCGTATATCAGGGAGGTAGTAATGTCTAAATTATTGGTGAACCTCAATTTCGTGGTCGGATGTCGGGTGAACTGGTGTTGGAAGTTAAAAAGCCGCAGGAGCAAGGGGATTTGTGATGTTTTCTCTGTTACAGAGTTTTGTATGGCGTAAAATAGTTACCAGATTTTGATAGTGATTTCTTAGGCGAAAATTTTTTTTTCTTCTTCCCTCGAAATTTTTTAATGCTGTGTTAATTATAATGCCGAATTCATCCAAATCGTCGTTTTTTTTACAGTAAAAGCGATTGTTTCGTATAAAAATAATATAGCTTAAGGCCGGCTTTACACTGAAACGTACGTAAGTAGGGACGCAGCTATCTGTTAGAATGAGAAAAAAATATTTCTATCTACTTCTAATCAATAGCAGCGTCCTTACTTACGTAAGTCGTAAGTTTCAATGTAAAGGCCGCCTAAAAACATACTTTGAATAAACTGCCAAACAGCTCGTATTCATTAAAGTAGAATCCGTTGCTTCCGTAAAGTTATTCACGCCACTGTTCGTACACATTTACGTTCATAATAAAAAAACACTTATAGTCATACAGTTACTAGTCTAGCAGTGTTTGTGTGTGTTTATGTAAAGTCAAAACAACAATCAGGGCTGGGCACAATACATGCTTTGCTTTGATTAAAATACAAATTACAAATTATCGCATGTAATTAGATAAAACACAAAATACTTTTTTTTATAGTCGTGTAATGGAAATATATAATACAAAATACAGTATTTCGGTAATTTTTATTTAAAATTAATAATACAAATTACAGAATGCATTCAGAACCTTTGATCGCAAATTATCGTAAGTGCCCTCATATAAGAATGACAAAAAATAACAGAATTAAACAACTAAGTTATTTTTTTACAGAAATAAATACCGCGAAACCATGAAAAGGATAGTCGAGGTATTTATTTAATTATTTATTTATTTATTTATTTATTAGTTATTTATTGCACAACAATACAAATTTGAGTACAAAAGGTGAACTTAATGCCTAATGGTGTTGAAATAATACAATTGCTCTGGATTCTAGCGTTTTAAGTTCATGTACGAGTCAGCTTATTTTTCGTTGCCATGAATAAGATCACACAATAACTCTGCGTCACAAATGATATTTTTAGGTAATTGAAATACAGACACCAAATATGTATTTATATTTCAAATACATATTATTTCCATTACATGTAGTTAAAATACTGCTCAGCCCTGACAACATTTCAGAACAAAATTAACGCGGCAAAGTGCTCGTTTGATAGTTGTGATTGTCATTCTATTTATATATTTGCCTATACACACTACACTAACTACAGGGTGAAGTGATTTAGAGACTATTGCCGGACACAAAAATCAGCATCGTTCCCGAAGTTTGACAAACAAACAAACGCGCGGACAACGGCAAACCACGACAATCGGGCTCTTGTTTATTTAGAATATTACAAAGTAAATTTGCAGCCATTTGAATCCTAGGTCCCTAAGTTAAGGTCTACGTTTCAAGCTTTTAGACGCAAACGAACTTGGCTTTATTACAAATTTCACTTCACAACCGTTTAGATCTTACTGCTTTCTATTAAAGTCCACTTTTCAAGGTTTTAGGCGTATATAAAGTTGGTGTTATGCCAGACAAATTTGCAAGCCACATTTCGATTTCTCTTTGAGACGAAAACTAAACAGTAGTTATGATTTCAGGTACAGTTTAAACGACGCAATTGTGAAAGGAATATGCAACAAGAGATCAAAGTCGGTTAAGTACAGTGTATGTTGTGTATATATAGGGTGGAATAAGTTAACGCTACATGAACTGTTACCAAAATAAATATTGACAATAGCACACATTTTACACAAAGGAAACGTAGAGTTGTTTTATTAATTAAAAAATAATAATCAGTCGGTGAAATATGTTCAAAACGTATCCCGTTATTTATTTACGATACAGGACAAAAGGTCGGTTAATAAGGCTTATTTTCACAAAAACACAGATAATGTTAACGTTAATGTTTATTAATTTATAGCTATGCAAAAAAAAGGTAGTTTGCAGATCACAGTATTCATTGTACAGTCAAGGACTTTAATTGTTATGCCACTATGGAACCCTGCCATAATGACAGCGTCAAACCACATGACAGAAATTACGCTTAAATGAATGATTAACGTTATGCGACAGGGTTCCATAGTGGCATAACAATTAAAGTCCTTGACTGTACGTCTAGCCTTCATCATAAGCGTACTCTCCACGACTCGCCAGCTCGACTCCAGCTGTTCCTGCGATCCTTTTTGGAACGGGGTTTCAGTAAAAATAACAATATGTTTATTGCCACTTATAAAAAAGTTGACAAGATATTTACAGTCTTAGGATTACATTCTTGAGATTAATAGTCTTGAGAATGCAAGTGTTTATGGATTTCAGATCCCACGTACCATCAGGTGTCCTGTGTGCTTGTATGCTTTCTCAGTGAGAAAAAAATCTGTTTAGCTGGTTTCTTGCTGTGTTCTTGGGGTGTGTAAAAATCGATGTCAGTTAATTTTTAGGGAGCATTGTAAATAGGACCTCAGCCTTTTATACGGGAGTTTAACAAACAAACCGGCGAAACGCGGGTAGGCACGTTTCCAATTTGTAAACGCTGTTTGCTGACATAAGTAAATGTTTTTTTGATGCAAAAGTTGTTATCGAAAACCATTGTGCATTAACGATATTAATAAACTAGTGTTTACATTGGAAACTTTTGATTTCGTAGATGAAAATGAACGTATCTAACGAGAGTGCAGACATAAATAATGACTTCAATACATTCGTCGAGTTGCGAAAACCTATCCCGCTACAACGGTTTACTCTTGAGTCACCTGCACTCAGTTCATAGAATGTTTTACTTCGCCGAATTTTCATTTTATCGACAGGCATTTACACGCGCAGGAGTTATAACTTTTTGGTGGTCACAGGTCTAACCTAAGGTCCGACCGAGCCCGCTTTTTTAATCTCGGCCGAGACCGAGACCGAGAACGAGAATAAAATAAATTCTCGGCCGAGACCGAGACACGGAAAAAGGGGTATTTTTTTCTATATTTGCGTTTATTTAACTATAAAAAAAACCCCGTTAATAATGAACTGAAAACTTAATACTCAAAATTGAAAAGAACAATACTTATTTTACGACAAAACAAAGCAATTTTTCGGCATTGTACCCTGTCAATTTTTTTTAAATCGATTGCCGCGGTGTCTAGGCCGCGGCCGAGAATCTCGGCCGTTTTAGGCCGAGACCGAGACCGAGATCTCGGCACGATTTTTGGCCGAGATTTGCCGAGGCCGAGACCGAGATCTCAGTCGGACCTTAGTCTAACCTAACCTAACCTACGTAACCTATGCTTAAGATATTCTAAAAACAATAAAGTTTCAGTACAAAATAGCGTTCGATGACGTATTTTAAGACAAGGGGATCCGCGTTACGATCTACCTACCTAAGTAGGTCTATACCTACTTCAATAACTGGAACGTATCTGAAACTCGGGACAAATATGCACTCATCTGTCTGGAACCCCTTGTTTCGAAGGCGGGGTCACTACCAAGTACCAACTAAAATAACTGTGTCGTCAAAGATGCATGCAAAATACTCAGTCATGTCTAGACTTAGACAAAGTCTGGAGTTAATGCACATAGAGTTGGAAACGTAATGCACTAATCTCATAGGTAAGTTAGTTTAGTACTTAGACTTAATGCACTGAGGAATGATTATTCAGGCAGCATTAATTCAGCCGTAATAGAATACAATTACAATCTACCTTCCTATGTAGTGCAGTGTTCTTGTAAGTATACATGTCTAGACATGTTTTGCGCATCATCATATTCCTGATATGTCTGGTAGTAGGTAATTTCATTCTAAATTAAATACTACACTGAAAAAAATAATTGGTCGCTCGTAACAAGATTGTGATTGTTGTGCATAAGCGTCTTGATCCCATACGAGCCTAACAAGATGATAGATACACCAACTAAGACGTTAGACACATCAACTAAGATGTTAGTTCACTAAAGAAATTGCTGTTTGTTACTATCAGTTTTGGTTTATATACCTAATATCTTACTATTGTATTCATTTTATGTCAATTAAGTGAAAATCTCTCTTGGTTGGCTCTCATATTTTTGAGTGTACATTTAGTATTCCGTGTCAATAAAATCCTAAGATTTACTCAAATAAACGAACATTTACGAACGAACGTAACGAAGGTTTTTAGAACCTTTTGCATGGTCCGTGCGGATCGCCACCATCATCTTATTCAGCAGTGTTCTCTTGTAATTTGGTCTGGGGTAAAAAGCTGGTAAAATAACTAGCATTAAAAGGCATTATACTTAGTCCACAGGGTTGAAAATAGAATTGCAGTAAAGACCTAAGGTACTTAATTGAGTTAGACATGCCCATTTACAATGGTACCTTATTTTCACGAATCACCCAAACCAACACCGACGTTCACTTAAAGGAAAATCTCAAAACTTTCGTAAAAACAGAAAAATTCACTGCATATTTCGGTGGGTCAACCGATTCTGTTTACAGACATTATTGGCTTCGATTTTGGAAGCAACCTAAGTAAAGGGATACCGAAACAGCTTTCGATAAAGGATTTCAGTAAGCTGTTCCCTGAGTCCGGTCGCAGGTTTACTTAATTTTCATGTCGATACTTTTATCTGGGTGTGATGTAAACCCTTCCAAGTAGCCCATAGCAAACCCACTTCGAAACATTAACTTTCAAAACGCAAACTTGCTTCCTATGAATAGGAATCGGATAAAAAATCCGACGTATTGCCCGACTGTTGATACGGCAGACGTGCTACATTTCTATAAGACCCCTTTGATCCTTCGAGAAGACATTTCGGCTAAATATTGAATACGTGAGTCTAATACGTTAGCGGATGAAATATAAAAATCGGTCAGATGCAAGTCGGATTTGCGTGATAAGGGGTTGTGTTGATGTTTCTAGAATGGGAATAGTTTCGAGGCTTTGTCGGCATGTCTGTTATTTTAATGTACCTATTGGGTTTAAGTAGATGATCACTTTCGTACTTTGTCGCTTTCACTAGTTTTACAATTTCTTTTGACGGTTCAAAGCTGACGTATGGCGTAAACTAAAATATTCGAGCAGTTTCATAGATTCTATAAAAAAGAGGAATGGAAGCCAAGGAGATATTTTGTCGATTATGTCTCCGCCGGATAGCTGACACCAGGAGTATAATTGATAGACGTTTAAAGTTTTGTATAATTATGTAATTACATATGAGCCTCGTTGCCAAATAAAGGTTTACTACTCTGTTTCTATAGATATGTGGAACATGATGTTTTATCACTGCTGCAATACGGCTCTTCTTTTCAACTCGGCTCAGACTGCTTAAAGTAATATAAAGTTAGGAAATGGGTACGATTACTTACATACTAAAATGCTGTTTTATATACGCAATTAATTGTGCATTTGGTCTGTCTCTTTTCATGCGACTACTTTCCATCGGATGTAAATTGCCTTGCCTTGCTTCAGTATGTTTAGAGTTTCTTTGCATTGTAAAGCGAAAATGGTTTGCATTTAGAACATGATATACGTTTCCTTTCCAACGCAGACCAAAACTTAAACACTATGTACCGAAGATCCAACGCAATACCACAAGTTCACGGAGCATTGTCCTTTACAACCTTCTTGTACTCGGCAAATGCTACAACTATTCGCAAATTAACTAAAACGTTGCAGCGTCTTGGGAATTAGATACAGTTGCACCGGATTCTTGCGACGACAACGCGTTTGAGTGGAGTGCTGCATTAAAAACCGAGTTCCACTTCGTGTTTTAAGCTAGTGTACAGAGGAATGTTTTTGGGGATGAGTGTCAGTCGCATTAATGTTGGAGTAACAGGACACTTGGAGTGTAAAGCGAGTCGAAAAGACATAACGTAGCGTTGCGGTTTGTTGTTTATGATCTGTATGTATGGTTTTGTGTCGTTGTAAAGGCTGCATGGATGGATGATTTCAACGAATGAGGTGTCGTTAGATTTGTGAGTGTTACTGAGTACTCAAAATATAAGTCTAAATCTAATAATCACATTATGTGTCTTGAGATTCTAGTTTCACGAATTTATATGTCTATGGTCCAGATTCCACTTCCCATCAGGTTATCTGCGTCCTCGTTTGCCTTCTCCTAGTCATATAAAAAAAACCTGTAACTAATAAATATAAAGAAGTATATGCATACATTGAGAAGCGATCAATTAATTAGGATCATACCGAATAAGCCTCGATTAAATTGTTTTCTTTATTGCAGATTACTACTAAACACATACTATCAGTACGAAACTAAAACTACGCTCTCGTTCAACTCAAAGTGCACTTTTCTCAGCGTTCTTCGACGTCGGAAGAGGAAGCAACTTTCATCGTTAATTAAGAAATAACCAGTGATGTTAAACTTGTAGAAACAAGCTTTGTTCCTGGCTTAGTGCTAATGCGAGCTAAATACTAATTACTTAACTTAATGCACGTAGAAAAGTCTGTGAACTGGCGCACTGAAGCTCAAAGGAAGTCAGAAGTATTATATAAAGTCGGCCATGTTTATGCTGCTGTTTGATGTACTAAGTTATTCTGTTAGAACTTGTTCAGGATACAATCAAAGCTTTGTTTATGAAGCCTTTGATAATATAATGTTGAATTAATATCTTTTAACTGTTGAGAATTAAATAAGCTTTATTTTTTTAAACATGCTATATTTTCTTGTTCAGTAATGTTGTTTTGTGAAGTTGTCGGGAATCCGCTTGATGCCAGCAGGCCGATTATGGTCGTGTTTATCGACGTAGATAAGCGTAGATAAAACATCTGTCACTTTCTGACCAGTATTTAAGTGCGAGAGTGACGGAAGCTTTATCCACCGCGATAAAGGTGACCATAATACGGGCCCAGGAGCTCTATTTTAGTCGAGAAAACAATACTGTTTTTGACATGTTATGGTTGTGTTTATCTTGGCCGCCATTACTGTCAAGAAAATAAGGGTAATCAGAACGTTGACAATGCGATAACATGTCGAAAGCAATTAGGCTTTACCGAGAAGCATACAGCCCCAGCTAGTTTGAAAGCGGTATGGTTATAATGATTCTTGGAAAATATATTTGTTTATATATTTTCGTCGTTGTATCGTTGTGTATATCGTTGTCTAGTACCCATAGTACAAGCCTAGAGCTTAGTTTGGGACTAGGTCAATTTGTGATAGATTATCCCCAGTTTTTGAAGTGATAACTTCTTAACGGAGGGTAAACCATTTCGTTACGTAACGCGCGTTACTAGACAGCCTGTCTGGCTTCCCTTTCTCTCACGCATACCATACGGCAGCCAGCGGTAGTAAGAATTTTTAAACAATTTTAAAATCCATAAAGATACTGGAATCGGATGGGATTTGAACCGGCCCCATGACGTCATAGACCTACCTCTCAGCTGCTAGGCCAATCGTAAGTTACAGGTATGGAAGTATTAAATGGTAAAAGGTTCTTAATCTTACCTGCTGATGTCACCCCGGTTTGCGTTTCTAAGCATAAATACTGTTGACAGTGAGCGTATAACGTAAAACTATCACCGTTTTTGAAAGTGATTAGTTTAAGTTATTTGTTACGGGTTCGATTGTCTTGAAAATCGATATCTGAGGGCCCCTTGGGACTACAAATGCGAACCCGTAACCAGATTATATATTTATATATATATTTTGAACTTGTTTGTTACTGGTACGATTGTCTTGAAAATCGATTTCTGAGGATCCGTGGGGACAACAAATATGAACCTGTACTCAGATTAAAAAAAAGTGGCCTCCATTTTGAACTTTTTTGTTACTGCTTCGATTGTCTTGAAAATCAATATCTGAGGATCCGTCGGGACAACAAATGCGAATTCGTAATCAGATTTAAAAAAAAGTGGCCGCCATTTTGAACTTTTTTGTTACTGGATCGATTGGGGTCCATATTGGCTCACCTAATTATTTTTACTCATAACGACTCATAAGTCCTAATTATCGCAACTCCTAACGTATTTATTTCAGCAACTGTTACATTTTCAGGATTTTTATAAATCAAACCTAACCTAACCTAGTCTTATCTACACATTGAATATTTCAGAACTTCTGAAAAGTTTACGGTTCCAGCGGTATAAAAAATTCATTTTCGGAGTTCCGATAATAGGAGTTGCAATTTTAGTTGAACTTTGGCGCTCCCGATCGATTGTCTTGAAAATCGATATCCGAGAGCCCCTTGGGACTACAAATGCGAACCCGTCAAATGATTTTAAAAAAGAGGCCGCCATTTTATATATACCTAGTTCAACTTAGATTAGTTTAATTTATCACTTCTGTCCGGCGTCCCGAGACGCACACGTTTTTTTTTAAATGTTTTGTCAATAACAGTTTACCGATTTTTTGTGTTATTGTCTTAAATATATTCCCATCTTTGCTTAACTGACTACAATTTGAGGTAAAACCGATCACTCTCTTAATATCGTGTTCAATTAACATTCTATTAGATATTAAAATAGAAATTGTGCTAATTGTATCACGGTTATTATCAAAAATTTGTCAATTTAACAATGTCTTCTATTCTAAGAGCAATATGCAAAATATGAAAATCATAATTTTACCGAAATCGACCACAAAATGTAAAAATCAATCATATGTACAATAATAACCATTATTTTTTAGTTGTACAGTCTATAACTTTGTACGTTAGTATTTTTTATACTTTACTAATAAAAATGTGGAATAAATTACCCTCAAATGTTGTGAACTCTAAAAGTGTTAACCAGTTCAAAAATAAGTTTGACAAACATTCTAAACTAGAGTGACATTACGTGCAGTGAACAAAGATTTAGACATATCAGTGCCAACCGCCTGTCTAAAATAAAATAATAATAATAATAAAAACCTAATTGCCGATTGGCCTCGTGTGGTTGCCGAGTTAGAATAGTGCCACTCCATGTCTTCCCGTGGATGTCGTAAGAGACGACTAAGGGAATAAAGGCTTGTAGTACTGTTAGGCGATGGGCTTGCAACCTGTCACTAATACGCTGGTAAACATCTTAGCCTAATTGTGCAAATTGTGGTTATAGAATTATCAACAAGTTTTTAGAGATGTTTGTAATTCTGTAGCTCTGCCTACCCCACTCTGGGAACGAAAGCGTGAGATTATGTTATGTATGTAATTGCTTGTAATTATTGGCAGAGATCCGTTAAAAAGATAATTTCGCCTTTATACTAATTTTATTTCTTAATGTCATTTTATGTACAATGTAGCTGTTGTAGTCCAATAAAGTTTTTACATACATTCATACATACATTATTTTTTACCTGAAAAACATAAGGTAAGGAAATAACAAATCGTATCATATGATATTATGGTACTTTTGCCGTATTCTTTGATTTACGTCCGGGCGCAGATAATGGGCTTAAAAGAGACCGCTAGCAGTATTAACAGTGCACGACCCCTGGCCTGGTAATACATGTTTAGCGGACCTTTATATCCATCCTTTTCAGGGGTCACAAACTAAAGGCACATATAGACATGCTCTATAATAACATATTTAGATTATTATTAGTCATTATTTTTAGTTTCATGTATTTGACATGTAATCTTGTTAATTTTTACATTTATTTGTAATGTTTTTAATTTTGAATTTGTATTTTTTTTTATATGTGATAGTTCTAATAATTTATATTTGTTGCTTTATTACCTTGTAATGTAACTTACTTTTAAGTATTATTGTATTTTATGTTTGAAAAAATGACCTTCTGCTGGAGTTTCTTGCGGCGCTTCTTCTCCGCAATGATGGTCTTGTCCGAAGAGCTAGTAGATTCACTGTATATTACCGACGTGTAAAAGAGCCTGTATGTGGCCAATTTACTGAATAAATATTTTGATTTTGATTTTGATTCATACTAGGAAAAAATGGGCAGGCATTTTCATCTGTATGTACATATTTTGCTTGATAAAGAATATTCATTTTATTATATACTAGCGAACCGCCCTCGCTTCGCTTTGGTTTATGTGAACTTTCTGTAACACCCGTTTATAAAGCAACGTTTAGTAGGTATACATTAAAACCTTGCGTGAAAAAATATATAGCTGATAATGAAAACTGCATCAAAATCCGTTGCGGGGTTGAGGAGGAGTTAGCGGATATACAGACAGACAGACGCGGAAAGCGGGTTTATTTTATACTATGTAAATAATAAATCCTACTAATATTATAAAAGCGAGTTTGTGTGTGTGTTTGTTACTTCTTCACGCTGCAACGGCTGGACGGATTTGGATGAAATTTGGAATGGAGATAGCTTATACCCTGGATTAACACATAGGCTATTTTTTATCCCGGAAAATTTAAAAGTTCCCGAGGGAATAACTATAATCGAAATCTAAACGGACGAAGACGCGTTCAGAATCTATTATCCCTAATTCTACTAATACGAGTATCCTACTAATCCTACTAATATCTACTTTTCTACTAGTTTTTGACTAGTCGCGGGCAGAAGCTAGTAAATATGTATATATGACACACACACTTCACACTTGCTTACAAGCATTCCCCCTTCCACCCCCTTCAGGGTCACGTTTTATAAAGCTACAAGTTACAATTTTACAGGTCTAAACTGGCAACACTGCTCAAATGGCTGGTCATCATTGGTCGAGGTTTTTCAAATGGAAACTTGTAACCTGTAAATTGTAATTTGAAGCTTTATAAAACAGGCCCCAGGTAGCACGTTCAAAAACCATACGGCGGCGTCGGTCGATTGGCGAGCATGCCATTAATAAGGATGCTTAATGCAAACACGTTGTCGACATTCATGGAAGTAGGTAACATTTGCTAGAAATTAACATGATTTCATACACACACTTTCAACAACGCGACTCACTGCGTCCTACTACGAGTAGTTCACGAGCAGGTACACGACTCACTGTGTACTCCACTCACTCCTCTTCTCCTGCTACGCTCGCCAACGCGGCTCTGAACACTACTGGAGACATCCCTACTGGCACTTGCAAGCGGCAATTCAACGCACAGACTGCACGTCCTCACCATCAACCTCCGGTCTCAAAGGGGGGCTGGTGTGGCGACCTAGCGACATCTAACGGCAACTTGTATCAACCAACTCGCTACCTCGCTAGCGCCACCAGCGTCAGACAGCGCAACTTAAGTGTTCTACAACGCGCTAACGAAGTTTCTCCAGTCAGTTGACATATATACAACTTCCAACTTCATCCCAATGGACTTCGGTCCCCAGGCATAACACCCGCCTGACTCTCTATTAACCTCTCTTCCTACGCTACTATTGAGCATGTCTTTCTCTAGCTTAATGCTGCTTTTCATCCAGGCTAATGCACGTATGATTCAAAGAAGGCAACTTAATAAAAAAATGATACAGAAAAAATAACGTTCTTTTATTTAGTGTATTAGCGGCTTTGTAGTGGGTGCATTACGGAGGGTCGGAACAAAGAGTAATGTAGGCTTCAGGCATTATTAGATTTAGGGCGAGAGTGGATAGTGGATTTCAAAGTGCGATGGTAGATGCAGGTGTGTTATTCTCTCAAAAAACGGCGGCCGGTCGAACTGACGAGCGAATAAAAGCGGCGAGTTTAAGTAGTCCCGTCCGACCGAACTAAACACATTAGGGCGTGCATTGTCAATTAGGGAGCCTTATACGTTGGTGAAGTCATGCTGCCAAATTGAATACACGCGCTAAAGTGTGTTTTGTTCGCTTTGTCGGGACTACTTAAACTCGCCGCTTGGACCTTCACTCGAGCGAACGCTTTGCTTGTTGAGAGAATCACCACCCAGATTTCTGCCCTACTAAGCTAATAAGCAGTATACCAAATGTAATAACCAAAGCAGTTTTAATTCTCTTCTGTTAGTAATAAGGTTGAAATTGCTACAGGAGTAATTATCTCAGATACTGCGTATTGGATTAGCAGGGCAGATTTGTGGTGGCTCACGTTTTTTCATAGCCTCGTAGGGCCCAGTGTGCAATAGAATGTACATAATCAAGGCAATTTAATTTGAACTCTGTTACAATAACAATAAGGTTTATTTTCCTATGTTTATAAACTGAAAATGTCATTATCGAACAAACGTAATTGAACTTTATTGCGTTGATGGTAGATTCAAAGTCCCACTCACAAAAAACTACCTGTTTTTAGTATGGTGGGCCTTACGAGGTTAATCAGAGATACAGGTGATTTAATAGTAATTATAATTAGTCGTTATAATACTTTATTAAATCACTTGTACCTAAGCTGTATACCGGATGATTCAATAAGTAAGTAAGTAAAGCATTTTATTTAAACACAGACCAAAAAAAACAATAAAAATAAAGGAAAAGACACGACATTTAGTGCTAGTGTATTATAACCACTAATTATCAAAGGTTAACATTTAAAAAAAAAAAATTTAAAAGCCCGCCTGTATTTTTTGATATCTTTGTCTATAAAATATATTATTTATTTGCTAGCCTAGAGTGTCCCACTGCTGGGCAAAGGCCTCCCTCTCGTCCTTCCACGCATCCCTGTCCTGTGCAGCGTCCTGCCAGTCCCTTCTGAAAGCGTCAAGCTGATCTCGCCATCTGCGCCTAGGTCTGCCGCGACGCCTAATGCTCTCGTGTGGGATCCCGTTTGAGGTTGTTTTTGCCCAATTGGTATCCAGCATGCGACAAATATGTCCGGCCCAATCCCAATTAAGTCTGGCGTACTATAATAATACATACACATACATAAACTCACGCCTTTATTCCCAGTTTGGGGTAGGCAGAGCTACAGAATTGCCAACAACTCTAAAAGCTTGTTGATAATTCTGTAACCACATTTTGCATAATCAGGCTTAAGATGTTTACCGGTGTATTAGTGACAGGTTGCAAGCCCATCGCCTAACAGTACTACAAGCCTTTATTCCCTTAGTCGACTCTTACGACATCCACGGGAAGACATGGAGTGGTACTATTCTAAACCGGCAACCACACAGCTCTACTACTATAATAATATATCTATTATATTGAAAAAAAAAAACTTATAGCCTATGCCACTCCCACAACCAATGCCGTTTAGACCTCAGAGCTTGCCACAGAAATAGACATAGGTACACTCGAAAAAAATAACCCTCCTGACGCAGTCGGGTAAAATCACGGTACTGTAAAAGGTAAGCAGAACTGTACGGATAAAGTTTTCCAACCTCACATTAAAATACACTGTAAATAAGGATGTAGAGTAAATAGGTAGGCATTAATGAGAGAATAAGATAAGGACCGCAGGGGTGTTATTATGACGTAACTATGCAGTCCATTTTACGGCGAGCGTAAAGGACAGAGCTATAGCAGTTATATAGCTCTGTCCTTTTCTCTCAGCGTAAACTGAACTGCATAACTATGTCATAATAATCCCCCAGGTAATACATTACACCGAAATGTTAAGTAAGTTGCCACCTTTAGGAGTTATTAAATATTTTTTTCACAACACTGCTCGGAAATATGGCCATAGATGGTCTAGTTTGGGGTCACAAAACGTCACTTATAAGGATAGACCAAGAATGTTTTTGTCGGCATGTTTGCTGATTGGTCGAGAACATTGTTGTCCAACTTTAAGAACCAATGAAAATCAATCAATCAATTTTTGTGTCATAGCTCCTTAAAATGAAAAATTGAAATCGACCAATCAGAACACACCATTTCGTGTCGTAAAATATTAGGTGTATTTTTGCTAAAAGATACACAGATTAAAAACTATGTCATGCTTTTTTTTTAAATGTTATTCAAACTTGGCCCCTAATCTCGAACCACTAACTCTCAGGAAACAAATACAATTTTATATGGAGTTGACATCTTCATCTCGCACGTTAGTTTATTATTCTCGAGTGCCACGAGAATAGGGGTCCAGATTTAAAAACAGTCACATTAACATGAATTAAAATTTGAGTTTTTATGAATTTTTTTATGATTGTATTTCCTCTCAGTAGTTGTGAAAAGCACTATGTCTGCCTCGCTAGAAAGTGCAATTTATGGACTCGTACACTAGAGGGCCTCAACTACGTTTCGGTCCTATATATGACTCGTCCAAAAATCTCGTACTTTCTATCCTCTGCAACAATGTACTATAAACTCATTGTTAAGAGCGTCGATGCCATAATTTCTTGGTGAGACAACATAAAGGGGTTTGGGTAAAAGTGTTGTCATTTGTAAAATTCATACATTTTCAAGGTGAGCGGCCATTCGTAAAAGTGGTAAATTATGACAGAATTATTAAAAATAAACATATTTTGTTATGTAATGTAATACTATAAAGTGCATCGGAGCCGAGATATTTAAATATTCATACTTGGGCGTACTTTTGTACTAAAAACTGAATACTTAAATCTTTAAAAGCTCCGCTCCGATATTATTTACCGCCATAAATTATATATATCTATGTGTATTTAGAGGTCCTCTAAATAACTATGTAAAAATCATCCGTGGCCGCTGAAAAAAAAATGACAATATTTTTCAAACAAAATTACCCAATGCCCTTTGTCATAGCAATGTTTTTCTCACATACTGTCCCGTTTTCGATTAATACTCGTAATAGTATGCATCGCGAAAGTTTGAAAAAAACAAATGTTTTTCTCGTTGAATCTTGATATTTTTACTCGGTTAGGATAGAACTGTGAGAAATTGAGTAGTAGACAAAAACGTTACAATTGTCTTCTTTTTAACTTCTTCGTCTCGGAAACGGTTCTAATGATTTCGATGAAATTTGCAATATAAGCGAAAAATCGACCTGTCACGTTGTCATCTTCGGGAAAATTCGTTTTCAACCCGAGCGACGCTCGGTCTTCCAGGTACTAGACCATTATCTGTCAAGAACTAAATAATGCATTTTGTTATTAATCATTATGCACTAAGTACAATTGTTATATTTTGGTTTATTATACAAATCGAAATTGCGCATTTCGTTTTATGCAAAATGAAAATGAGTACATTAGTTGTTATGTAAAACATTACACGTCGACTCATGAAGGTACCGAGTTCGAACCCTAGAGGTTGCCATGCACCAATGAATGAGTGGGTCTAACTTAAAAGTCTTACGGTAAAATGTGCATATTTTAACAGCTGAATGTGTAAATGGGTAAAATAAATAAATATCAAAGGCAATCACACAAATTGACCTAGTCCCAACCTAAGCTCTAGGCTTGTACTATGGGTACTTGAGATTTTCATATTTAAATACATAATCAAATCAAAATCGAAATCAAAATATTTATTCTGTAAATTGGCCACATACAGGCTCTTTTACACGTCGGTAATATACAGTGAATCTACTAGCGCTTCGGACAAGACCATCATTGCGGAGAAGAAGCGCCGCAAGAAACTCCAGCAGAAGGTCATTTTTTCAAACATAAAATACAATAATACTTAAAAGTAAGTTACATTACAAGGTAATAAAGCAACAAATATAAATTATTAGAACTATCACATATAAAAAAAAATACAAATTCAAAATTAAAAACATTACAAATAAATGTAAAAATTAACAAGATTACATGTCAAATACATGAAACTAAAAATAATGACTAGGAGAACAACACGACGAGGTCTCTACGTCAAAAGCCATAACTGGTATCATTAACTGAGCAACAAGTCCTTGCAGACGTGAACAGACCGGACCCCACAAACAGCACCCGTTCACGAGTATGACGCATATCTCAGCCATCGCCTCCCTCAACCATGTGTTCGGGAAGGTGGCGCACTGTGGGACGAAAATCGGCTCTAGAGGACATAGAAATCAAAGTTCTCATTTTTATAATTTTTTGATTGGGATTGGTTTCGTTTGCAGTTATAATGCTAAATTATTGTTCTGGTTGGATTGTGTTTGGAAACTGATGAGTTATAATTTTTTTCCTTAAAATTTGTATGGGACGGCATGAAAAAGTCCAAATATCTCTGAAACCGCAAGAGAAACCGTTATATCCTCGCAGATGGTAATAAAAATAATTATTTGTGATTTTTTGGCGTAGTGCATATTTCAGTCATAGCTGCGGTTTTTTTTTTAAAAATCGATGTTATTTTGTCTTTTTTTTTAAGTGCGTGGCGTATTTTTTTTTCAACTTATGTAAGAGGGGGGAGGTAGCGAAATGCAAATACTCTTCTTACATATATAAATAATTATAATAAAAAGTAAAAAAAAAAGTGATATAAGTAATAGTATTTTTTCTGTGTAACTATATAGAAATAAAAGTAAAAAATGTAAAAAAAATAACTAACCATAATGTGACTAAAATAAACACGATACATAATAAAAATTTTTAGGTTAATATATCGAACGAATGATCTATATCTTATATATTTCTTTATATATTTTGATATAGATCACACGGATCTGAAACCTCTCGTTCCAGTTCGACTTCCTGAACCGAAAATAATGACCTAGTTTCGGCAAAAAATGCCTGCCTTTTCTTCTTATCCAAACTAGGTCTTATTGCCGTAATATGAGGATCGGAGGATAATAGAAGCATATTCAGTATATCCTCGTTACAAGCTTGCCTACTCCTTTTTCTAGAATTATGCTCCCTGAACCTCCTAAAATCTTTATTTCGAGCTTCGGAAGCCTCTTCCGAGAGACTTCCGATGGGAACAATGGCGTTGCTGGCAATAATGTCTGCTCCATGAATTAATAGCTTATGCACAGTTGACGGCATATAATACCAATCATACATTGCTATGAACTTTTGAGCAGTCTTAAAGGTATATTCCTTAAATTTCATAACATCTATTCCTTCTCCAGATGTTATTGCTTGCAGTATTACAGCAAATCGGCGAACAAGTTCTTCATCCAATCCAGTTATTGCTGCAGTTTTTTCAGGAAACTCGAAGAACCTTCTTGCTGTATTGCCATCGTTTGTGGTACCCGATCCCTGCTTTACATTATCGATCAAAAGGTTGAGCTCTTCCTTGAATCGGTCTTGAACAACTTTTTTCGTCTCGTTCATTATTTTTTTGAGTTCCTCGCCTTTTGCAGCCCATTTTTTAAACCTCAGTCTGTAAGAAATGTGTAAAAGGCACTCCATTGAATTTATACGAGCATGTAGTGAAGATAACCCGAATTCATATAATTCTGTCGAAATCTGCTTCACTACAACTGAATCTAGCTTATTCATTTCGGTAGGCTTAGCCAAACACAAGTAACACGTAGCATTTGACTTAGCTTCCGATAGATAAGTACAAATTTTACCATCTATCATGGTCATCTTCAAAAGGTGTTTTATTTTAGCTGTATTGTATTCCGTAGGAAGTAGACCCTTAATTTCTTCTTCGAACTTTGATTTTAACTCCAAAACTACGGCTTTACTTTCCTTAACAAAACGGAACATCAATGGGCGACAATAAGACGGTGAGCAGGGTTTTGGATTCGTCCATAAAATGTCCTCACCACAAACCAATTTGAGTGGTGCTAATGATGCCATGAATATGCTCGAGTCATCGTTTTCGCCATCCATTTTTTGTTTATATTTGCTCTGGCTGGATGCACCATCAAAACCCTATTTCGATATCAGCGTCAACTCTTTGTCTTCAATATTAGATGTTAATTCTTTTAGAATCCTCTGCGTAGTCAAATCCAGTAAAGCTTGAAGTTTAATTTCAGCTGATGAATCCGTTATGGTTATAGCGGATTTCGGAGGGTAGCTTTGTAATTTCGCTGACTGAATCTTGTAGTATGATGGATAAAGATCTTCGGCTCCTTCTTGAATAGCTGACTCCCTTAAGGTCATGTATTGCCATTTAGTCAGCTTTAATGCCACGTAAAGACCGAGTGCCTTATCTGGTGAATATGTAACTGAAGTATTTGATTTCTTGATCATTTTTTGTATATTTGCAGCTGCTTCAGAATTTTTGAGCATGTACTCAATTACGGATGCTATATCTTCACGCCCATCTTCTTTCAAGAGTTTTGCCGCTGCATATGTTAATTCAGTTGAGTCTTCTCCTGTATAACTGTCGAATCTTCTCTTTTTTTGCTTGATTGATAGTTCTTCAAATGGTTTCCTGGATCGCATGGTCATTGTTCCAGTTGAAGTAGATGGTATCGAACATTCTGGTAAAGTAAAATCAGTCGTAGTTGACGATTCCAAAGGCTCAGAACACGAAGAATCTTGAAGTAGTCCAGGGCTGAGTAGATTAGTTTGTAGACAGCTGGGCCAATCAACATTAGCTTGAAGCCAACTTTCGTAGTATTTTCTGAAGTCTTTCGTATTCCGGTTACTTTTTTGCCATCTCGTAACAGCAGATCGAGTAAACTTTGTACAGAATTCTATAAGTATTTCTATTTCGTCTTCAGATAAACTGGAACCCAAACGTTGCACCACTGCTTCGAACAATACTTCTTGATTAAATGCCGGCTTCTTGCTTTGTAAAACGACAAATAGGTCCAAGTTGGTAGAAAAATTTGTCATTTTTAAATTTTAGCAGGAGTACAGATGTTCAGAGTTATACAGAATAATTGCGATTATCGCTCTCGGATAAATGTCTGGTCTATTTATTGATGTGAGCTAATGATGATTCCTTTACCACTTACTTCGTTAAGTAATCACCTACCTTATTACTAATGAATTAATTACTGTATCTCATTAAAACTTATTACTAATTACTCAAGAAATCATTACAAACTATTTACAACCAAAATAAATTAAGTATAATCCCATTACTGAATATAGTTCATTAAACATGCACAATAATCTCCTCATTACCGGAAAAAATATTTAATTGTATATATTTTAAGCGATCATAATAAATCAAATAATTGTTTGATTTATAATTTGAGTATAAAATATACAAAATATAAATATTCAAGTCTTTTATTGATAAAATAATCCGCCAGGACTAACAAAAAGTAACATCGATTTTTTAAAAAAAAACCGCAGCAATGACTGAAATATGCACTACGCCAAAAAATCACAAATAATTATTTTTATAACCATCTGCGAGGATATAACGGTTTCTCTTGCGGTTTCAGAGATATTTGGACTTTTTCATGCTGTCCCATACAAATTTTAAGGAAAAAAATTATAACTCATCGGTTTCCTAACACAATCCAACCAAAATAATAATTTAGCATTATAACTGCAAATGAAACCAATCCCAATCAAAACATTGTAAAAATGAGAACTTCGATTTCTATGTCCTCTAGAGCCGATTTTCGTCCCACAGTGTGGCGACCCGATCAACGACGCCGCCGTAAGCAAAGACCTTTGAAAAGAAAAATCTTAGGCTCAGCATCAAACGTCCTATAGTTTCTAATTGATTGAGAAGTGGCACTACAAAACAGTATGTTGACTAAAAAGTATATACATACATACATAATCTCACGCCTTCGTTCCAAGAGTGGGGTAGGCAGAGCTACAGAATTACAAACTTTGTTGATAATTCTATAACCACAATTTGCACAATAAGGCTAAGATGTTTACCAGCGTATTAGTGAAGTATATATAAATGTTTTAAAAAACAAAAAATCAACCAACCAACCAATTTTAGAACCGTTTAAAGGCGGTTTTTGTTTTTTAAAACATTTATTTCACACTAGTGTATGAAAAATCGACACGAAGGAAATTTAATCGTTATTAACCGACTCTGAGCGTGGCTGAAAGACACAGAGCAAACAAATCCGCATTCAAATTTACATTGATACTAGTTATAAGAATATCTGAGCCAAGAAACCGCCAATAATAGGTCCTCGGGCACGTTCGGGCCACTTACAGTGAATCTCTGGGAGCGTAATAAGTTTTCGTATGCATAAATGGACCTCATCCTCGGGTGTGGCAACAATGAAAATTCCTCCTTTATTTTTCCCGTCTCTTTCATTACACTTGCAAATGTTTCATTCTTTATGAATTTACGGAATTCCCGGGAAAAAAAGCGTTTTCCTGAATCAAAGTCGAGCAAATTCAGAGTGGGAAGTTTACGGTGCGGGTTTATTACGGTTCTTAACTGTTGATCAGTTTCGACGGCGTTTGAATTTATTTGTTTGTCTTCCGTTATGAATTTGTTATTGATTCTCTTAACAAGTATTGGGGTGGGGGGAGCCGAAAAAAACACCCTGTTTTTGCTGCTGGAAGCTTGTTTTCGTATTTTTCGGAACTTGACCATTGTTTCTACGGCAGCTTTCTGTTGCTTTGCTTTGCTCTATTTTCAACACGACAAAACAATAAAGTTGTGGGTTTTTACGGTCCTTATTTAGTTTAAAGGTGTATGTGTTGCAGATATAAAATGATCACTATCACTGACCCTTTCGATCAGTATCATGAAACTCGATTCATTGTTTTGTCATATACGACCAGTTCGATTCCTGGTTAAGGCAGACGAATTTTTTGGGTATAATTAGCTATTTCCAATATTTAAAGTAGTTGCCGTCGATTTTGCGTTCGTTTTTTCTACCATATATATGATATGTACCTTAATTTAATACCGCCTCCGCAGCCGAGCCGTAGCCAAGATGCATACGCAACTAACGTTTTTCTTTTCTATCACTCAAAATGTATGGGATGACTGAGGGCCCTGCCAAGATGCACTACGCTAACTGGCGTTTCTATTCGATTCGTTTTTAAACCAATCGCGTCACTGGGAGATGACGTGATACGAAAAGTCACGTGATCTACCAGTGACGCGATTGGTTTAAAAACGAATCGAATAGAAACGCTAGTTAGCGTTGTGTATTTTGGGAGGGCCCTCTGTTGACCACGTGGTTTATCGCTACGCACGAGAATGTCATCCCATACATTTTGAGTGATAGAAAAGAAAAACGTTAGTAGCGTTTGCATCTTGGTCTCAGAAGTTAAGAACTTTTAAATAGATAAATAAAACAGTGTGTTACCAGCACACTGGCTTTTTTTAAAGGAGGTTAAAATAACGTACATCTGTAACGTAACCATTTTATTTTATTTTTATTTTATTTATTTGGAAAGCAAACAGAAATAAGTGAGCAGGAAATAAGGTTTCTGATTCATAATATAAACATTCACTTATTCCCTTAACAGCTCTCACTGAAACATACAAAGAAATTCATTATACTACACTTAACTTATTTATCTAAATAACAAGAATGACAAAGTGTAAAATAAGTACCTACTAGACTAGAAACACAGTCTAGTGAGTTGATGTCGTCCATTGTAGATTGTATACATATTATTAAACATTATTAGTAGCCAAATCCAGTATTTTCTAACCATGACATTAATTTAATTAATAAAACAAATTTTCAGGCTTTGTTCACTTTGTAACAAAATTTTAATTGTCAGCAATGTAAAGCACAGCAATTTGACAAGTGTTAAATGACAGTCGACGGATACTTTGATTATTATGATTTGCCCCCGTACCGCGACATGTCTCGTACTAAGCAACAGCGATACTGATAACGATGAACACGCAGCACATGCACTACATTAAAAAAGGACAGTATCTAAGAAAATTAATTGTGAAGTTATTTTAATTATTTTTTAATTGATAATACTTGCAAACAATTGCTAAAGCAACATATTATGGGCAGTTTTAATAAATGCCCGCATGCCGGTAACACACTGTATAATGACGACTCCTACTTTCAGAGCTGACATCTCTTAAACGGCCAAACTGATTTGAATGAAACCTGGCTAAAAACCATCTCGACTAAACTAGCTTTCTCTTGGAAAAACCGCGTTCAAATTGGCTCATCAACTGGGGTGCTACAATTCTATAGACAATACACGTTAAGCTTATTAATTAAATAAACAACGTTCTTTTTGCATCGGGAAATAAAAAGGACAGAATCTATCAATAAATAAATAACCACCAGGAGACAATGTCACACTAATTGACCTAGTCCCAAACTAAGCTTGTACTATGGGTACTAGGCAACTATAACGATACTTTATATGGAGATATCATTACTTTCTATACATGGAAATAAATACTTATGTATCTACATAGAAAACACCCAAGACTAAGAAATAAATACTCTTGCTCATCTCTCAAATATTTGTCCTGACTGGGAACCGAACCCGGGACCTCTAGCTTCGTTGGCAGGGTCACTACCAACTAGGCTAACAGCGTCCTTAAATAATGCTATACTTTAAAAAATAATTCATATACCTAGGAATTTTTATAGTAGGTATTCCATGAAAACAAAAATAATTTGTAATCTTTTAAGGTTTTTTTAACTTTACTGAAAGTTTTATTTCACTGGGTTACTATGTTTTCGCGTATAATGCAATAATGCCTTTTATCTTCAATGTCATTTATCAACATGTCAAAAATAATCATAAACCTTGTTTATACGCAAAAATGCGAAAAGCAACGCTGCCCCAAACTTCAGCACATGCTCTCATTCTATACAAAAACTAAAACACGAAGAAAACGATGTACCACAGATATTCATAGCTTTACAACAGCTTTATGTTATGAGTAAAGTTTTAAAATCCCTCCTCACAAAGGACGGCCAGACAATTTTGCAGACGATTAGTTTTGTACTCGAAACTTTCCAACTATTCCCACTAAGTCTTTCAACTTTGATTTTGTATGAGCAGAGATATGAGGAGCGGGAGGTGGCAGGATATTGTGGGTTCCGTTTCCTGAGAGTTTCCTTTGCTTTATGGTGTTTGTTGGGTGAGCTGGAGAGGTAGTTTTGAAGTGTGTAGCCCATGACTCATATTGTGCGTGTTAGATCCGTATAAACAAAGATTATGGGCGCTGAGTGTGTGACCTGCGTCGCTATCGCCTAACGCACCCGCAATCGCAATCGTTTTCATTTTGAAAATCGATGGCTTGTTTGCATACAAAATAAAAACACTTGTTCCGCTTTGAAACTGATTGCTATTGCGAGTGCGTTAGGCAATAGCGATGCTGTTTTTGTGGTTAAAAGAAATATGTGTACGTTGATGAATTAATAGTTCTTTATATTTCTAAAGTTGAATTATCAAGTTCTTTCGGAAACTAATTTATCTTATCTAAAAGTGTATTTATAATCTGTCTGTGTGATAAATCCAAATATTTTTAACGGTTCTACTTTGTTTTATGTCTTTAATTCCAAACCCAAGACTGCAATCTTAAGACTCCAAATGCGTTGCCAACGCCGAAAAAAAATGCCTCTATGCTAGTAATTTCATTGGTTGTGTTATCCCTAAACCGAAATACAACAGTGCCAGCACCACTTCTTGGGTAAGATGGTAGTAGTGATTCTGACAGATTCTGTCCTATCACTACAAAATGAAATCAAAAATATGATGGCTTTTAAATGACCGTTATTGAATACGGAACCCTAATGCTTGGATTATAGTTTGATTGCCGAAGAGTTGGCTTCATTAATCCCAAGTCATTGATTTGGATTGAAGTTTTGAACAAAGGCGGGAAGACAAAGAAAAGATAATTAAAAGGTAGAGCCATTATGCTGCGGAGCTTCATGCTAATCTTAAGAAATAATTAAAAAGGATTAATTTTATGAATTTTATGAACATACTAGAGGACATCTGCGACTTTGTACGCGATTAATTAGTTTCACGCTACTTCCCCTATTTTAACCACTTAGGCGATGAATTTCCAAAAAACCCTTCTTAGAAGAGATGGGCCGACTAGTCGACGATTAGTCGGAAAAGCCGACTATTCGGCATCATTTCTAGTCGGTGATTAGTGGGCGACTAGTCGGCAAAAAATGCCGAATATTCGGCACTTTATTGCCTTTAGGAAATATAGTCAAAAAAAGTCCACACCAGCGATTTTATTTCGACATACTTTTAAAAATCACTAGGTAGTTCGTTTGAATACTTATAATTAGGGTTCTTATTGTTTGTTTTGCCGTGCAGAAAAAACGTAAACGAAACTGTGACGTGCGACTGTGTGAAAGTGCGACGGACGAAGCGAATCTAACGTTTCCGAGTTCACCCGAACTTAGCAAAATCCTACGATCGGCATTGCCGACTAGTCGGCCGATTAATCGGCAAATTGAAAACCGATTAGTCGGCCGACTGACCAGTCGGCAAAATTTGTAGTCGGCCCATCTCTACTTCTTAGTGCCCCCCTAGGACATCCAAGTTATGTTCCCTCCTAAATTCAAGTTCTTAAGTCTAATGGTTTCGGCTGTGGGATTGATTATCGATCAGTCACCAGTCAGTATATTCTTTTATATACTCGTAGATCCAGGGGACGACCCAAAACAAGGTGGAAAGATGTAGTGCCGAAGGACATGCAGGAGTGTCAGGCATCCGAGGACGATGTCGAGGACAGAGTGAAGAGGAGAAGAAAGATGAGGAAAGCTGATCCTACCACCATGTGGGATTAATAATAGCTAGGAAGAGAGAGTCAGAGAGAGAGAGAGAGAGAGAGAGAGAGAGAGAGAGATTAAGCGGCTATGCGTGCGTACTACAATTTGTCTATCCAGGTACAACTACTGTTAGTTATGATTTATTTAATCTCTGTTAAAATCTGTATTATTTATTGTTATGTGAAACTGCTTTTAAAAACTCGTCGTCGGAACTTATATTGAATTAATTCATGCGATATCATTTTAAATATTAGTTCAATATAATATTATTATCTATAACATGGCGTCGACTGAAGGGCTAAATAGGTCCCAGTAAGTCTGAAGCTTTCATTAATTTAGCTTATTAAAGGATGTCTGTTTATGACTCGTTGAATAGACTAGAGAGGCAGGTAATTGGCAATTTGATATAAATTGGCGACGTGTGAACATTAACGAGAATAGATATTTGAGAGCACTAAACAGCTACTTAATATTAATATGTATAAAATGATACAAGCCACGATCAACACTTGAGTAAAAGTAATGACTAAAGTAACGATTTTTATATGACTTTTGACATTACTAATACTTAAGTAATTACTTTTCTTGATTTTAAATACGGGTGTAATCATTTTTGTATTGGAGTTGGACCAAGTGCTACCTAGGACGAACACAGCGCATTATGTTCCTTAGGCTAATTCAATACTAGACTGTACACTAATGTCCGCCGCGGTTCCTTTATTCAAACCGCGGATAGATAAAGCTTACTTAAGATTAATATTTCGCACTGCTAGATCGAAAGTATCGAAACAGTATCAACTCAAAATACTTGCTAGTTATATTTAGAGTTCATAGAAGTTGTATTAAAGTTGATTTTAAAACACAGTTGTATTTTGAGTTACTACAGTTTTAAACTAGCAGTGCGATTTGAGACATTGTAATGTTAAAGGTCAAAGGAGAATGGGCAAAAATGTATGAACGCTGGCTTAGAAACGAATAACAATAAACATCGGATATCTTTTTTAATTCTACAACGATTTTGTGTAGCGGGAAACCTCAAATAACTGTGAGTTTTTTTAAATCTGTAACATCGGGTCGCCTACATAGACGACTTTAGCATAATAAATTGGGTCTATATTGACTGACATAATTATTTTTAGTCATAATGTGCTTTAGGTCATAATCATCGCAAGTCATAACGTGTTTTTTTAAAGATACTGTTACTTTTTCAGGTTTTTTATAAATCAAACCTAACCTAACCTAGCCTTGTCTACACGTTACATATTTCAGAACTTCTGAAAAGTATATTGTTAATAAAAAATATGACTATCAAAAATGATGTCAACAATTACATTATTACCAATAAAATTATGGGAAACAAAGGGCTTCCTAATAAATTACTATGAAAAAACGCCCTCTTTGCATGGCGATAACTTATTTCACACAAAGATTTCGAACTAACATAGTAATCGTTTTACAACTTAGAATTATCTATCCGGTGACATATCGCTTGTCCTTATTGGTCATATAGGCCAATTTGCCCACCCTCCTTTTAACCTGAACTAAGCGTTATCTGTCCGCGGTTTGAATATATAGTAGAAGATCCGAATAGGAGACAATTTGCACCGGGCTGTTTATTCGATACAAAGTATTTTATACCATATTTAATAGGCTAAGTAATATAATTATGGCTAATAGGTAGGCTGATAAATTTAAGTCCAGTACATAATAAATAATAAAAAAAAAACTTTGTTTAAAAAAAATGCTATAGCTTGTATAATATACAAATTACATACCAATCGAAAGTATGAAGCCTATAGAATATGCAAACGTTAGGTTGACTATTTTTTTCCCGTCAAACTATTGGGTAGGCAGGTATAAACAGGTTAGCCGGTACTAATAATTTGCACCAAACCTAACGTTTGCATATTCTATAGACTTCATACTTTCGATTTGTATGTAATTTGTCTATTAAACAAGCATTTGCAATTGTAAAAAAAGTTCATTTTGAATAATTTTTTTAATGATATAGCTACTGGACTAAAATTTTTTAGCCTACCTATTCGCCACATATAATTTAACGTATAAAATTTGATATAAAATACTTTTCATAGAATAAACAGCCCGGTGTAAATCTGAGACCAATAGGCACCCGACATAAAGCTTCAAGATCTATCCCGGGAATCATGAATTAGAAGACGTTTTGTAAAGAACTTAATTATCAATCAAATCAATTTAATAGTACATTACTATAGAGGCCGGGAAGTAGGGAGTTGTCGGCCGAGTTTATATAGACGGCCGAGCGAAGCGAGGCTGGATAGTTACGAGGCTGGCAACCCCTTTTCACAGCGAGGTATGTATAGTGCTTCTCTCAAACACATAATTCATTAAAAAAAAAATACAACGTCAAATACGTACTAGGAGTGCATATACATTAATAGAACATTACTTACTAATGCCGTCATCTACGTCAAGAAATAGAGCAGGTCACCTAACAATGATTTGGTGCCTAGCCCACTCTACAAACCAATCTAAGCACATAACGTGGGCACAACAGCCTAGTTTTTGCATGAAGATTGCTTTATGTTGATGAAAGGAATAACAACAACATCTATAGTCGTCAGTGGCGTAGTGGGTAAGAAAACTTGTGACCACATTAGGCGTCGTTGGCGTTCAAAGGTTCCGTTTGGTAACTTTCTCTAGAAACAATTTAATTTTGGTAAATATGTGTTTTTTTCTAATACGGAGTAAAGTAAGGAACTCGTTAAGGTATTTTAACTACTGGGCACTCGCAATCGTAATCGTTTTCATTTTAAAAGTCAAATTCAAATAATTTATTGCGTGTCACATTACGTTACAACAGGTGGAACTACAACTACAGGTATACATGTGACGCCCTGCGAGGGCACAGCAACATGAGAGGGCTACTACCCGTTTTATTATCATTATTCTAAATTATATTTTATATTTAAATTATACATATTTAATATTGCACACTGTCTTGGCACAAAATGAATACAAACTATGTACAGATATAATACAAATTATAAAGTCGATGCAAGTCTGCATACAAAATGAAAACAATACGGTATTTGCCTGATATTAAATTTCATACCTATATTAATTTGGACAATGTATCAATATAAGTAGTATGATAAAATAATTTAAAGTCAAACTTGAAATTGGTAATAAAATAAAAAAGTTATAGCCTTTTAAAGTTTTTTGTCTATCTCTTTCTCACGAAACGATGTTTTGCGTGTAATTCATATGGCGGTTGAGTAATATGACGTCATATTACTGTATTTTGCTCTCTGTCTAAAAAGAAGTATTGAACATTTATATCTTTCTTATTTTTAAAGATATTAAAAAACTATTTATACTTATAAAAAATTAAGAATATACCCTATTGTTCCGCTTGGAAGCCGATTGCGATTGCGAGTGCGTTAGACAATAGCGACGTTTGTCAATCTCCTTGTTGTAATCGTCCAACGTTGACTATGACAAATCTATCAATAGATAAAAATCTTCAATATAATAATGGTGACCACAACTTTTAAGCCCAACCGATTTTCACGAAGCCTAACTTACCATCTTAACTAAAGTAGCTTTACAAAAAACGGGTCCGGATCGGTAAATTTGTTTCGGAGTTACGAAGCCACAGAGATACACACACAGATACACAAATAAACTGATAAACACGTTAAAATGATAACACATTTTTTTCTTAAAGAGTTGATGTAATAAGCTGAATATGATTTTTTTTCAATAATGTAACATGAATGTTACGAGTACGTTTCCTTTGGTTGAGTTTGACAAGTTGCATTTTACGAAAATTAAGGTCTTTCGTAGTTTTTGTATAATTGACCTAATAAGTACGTTGAAAACTTATTTTTAGAAGTGATATAATTTGTTTAGGTAAATACGTTTACGTAAAAAGATTTTTTGACTTTGAAAGCGTTTAACCAAACCTTCGCTAAACGATTCAATAAGCTCTCAACAAACATACTTTTCTGCAGCCAACCTCGACGACCTCCGCGTTATCGCTAACGACTTTAATAAATCACGTGTAACATGACGTATTACCGGCCAATACAGCAATCACGAGTTCTGACGACGTCATAAAACACGAATTTTAGGGTTCCGTACCCAAAGAGTAGCAAACGGGACAGTCCGGCCGTCCGTCTTAACTTTAAAATGCTGTGTCTTTTGAACTGTACGAGTAATCGATAGGTGGTTGATTTTTTACAGAATATACGTTACTAGCGATCAGTCCACGTTTCGCTTCGGTTACACCCGTAAATAAACCAGAATTATTAATTATACATAAAAACCTTCCGCAAAATCCCGTTGCGTAGTTTAGGAGTAGTTAGCGGATACACAGACAGACGCGGAAAGCGACTTTGTCTTATACATACTATGTAAAGAAGACATAGATACCAGCGATTTTTTTTTAAATAATTTAAGACAACTTATATAAGACCTAAGAAGAGGATGGAATGTGTGAAGAGTGATATGAAAAACCAGGGAGTGAATACTGCGATGACGAATGCTAGGGATGTTTGACCGGACGGTACGGAACCGTCACTTTGCGAGCCCGACTCGCACTTGGCTGGTTCATCATAAAATTTACTGACAATTCCCATTTTGTCAAGCTCTTGTTTCGCATGCGAACTGACGGAGTAATTTCCGAAAAGCCCCATTTTCAGCAGTTGTTAAAAAGCGAATATGCTATAATATCCGCTCGATGATTGCGATTGGTGCAAATGCGGCGATTGTCAATGCTGATTCGTCATTCGACCGTGAAGGGCCCGGGCTTTTTATAATAATATATTGTTGTAAAAAAAATTGTGAAGAATAACGGATGTGATCAAATGCAGATGTGTAAAATTGACAATGTGCAGAATTAAGAATAGGAAGAAACAATAACGGCATAAACGTCGAATAATCCGTATGTAGAGTGGCAGAAAGACTATTTATCATTTTTTAAGGGGACAATGTCACACAATTGACCTAGTCCCAAACTAAGCTCTAGGTTTGTACTATGGGTACTAGACAATGATATAAATACTTATAAAGAGAAATATATACTTAAATACATAGAAAACATCAATGACTCAGTAACAAATATTTGCGTTCATCACACAAATATCTGCCCTTACCGCGATTTGCACCCAGGACCGCATAGGCAGGGCCACTACCAACTAGGCCAATGCAACGTCATGAACTAGCGCCACGTATTGAAAATAATAAAGTGTATTAACTCCGTAATACAGACATTTTTTTTTTAAGTAGTATTGTTTTTAACTTGGCCACCCTTACTCCTTTTCGATAAAGTTAATGTGCGCCGAATGCTTTTTGGTATGCCATGGAGAAAGCAAACAGCACACAAGTCATCTGATGGTAAGTGGGATCTGAGACCCACGTCTTGTTAGGGTCATTGTGCAGCTAGTTTTTGAACCGCGAGGTGATTGTAGCAGTGTTCAGAGTGGACTACATGTTTGACGCGATCGGTATGTTTAACTAATTATAGTGACTCAGGGGGTCGATTTTTGATTCTCACCCGGTGACTAAAACTCACCAAAATGGCTGATTTTCAATGGTGTCCAAAAGTTCTTATTTTTGAAACTCACCAGTGACTAAAATTCTCACACCTATGATATCGAATACGAGTGCCCCCACGAACTCATAAACGAAATAACCCGTGACTATTTAAATAATTACTTGCCACTGACAGCTGACAGTTTTAATAACAAACCGTCGTATCATCACGTTCTACGGTCAACTCCAGTGTCTACTAATAAATAGGGATTGCTTATAACAATAAACCGGTAATTTGGAAAAATCTGCATAGGACGGGGCTCAACTCAACTAGACGCTTGTCTTGACAGAAACGGCAGGTTAGCTGCATGTTGGCGGACAGGGACATTGAAAAATACGAATTTTGTAAAATAGTGATGTCAATGTCATCGATGAGAATATTTTACTAGTCATTTCAAAATCATCAGTGAGATTCAAAATCGACCCGCAGGACGTCGTGGATTGAAAATACTATATGTGAGCAAAATCATCCAACACACCAATCAAAAATATCATATTGCAGCAAATAATACATTAAAAGCATTAACTAGCGTCGGGCATGCTGGCAACTCGCAATTTATTGCTGGCATGCGACCTGCTGTGTTCCACTTGTGACCACATTCAGCACCCGGTCCATATTGTAGGACTCGTATTATTAAAAAATAAATATCAGCGTACAATCGCACACAAATTTATTAAGGCTAGCGGTCATGTCCTGGTTTCGTTAAGATGTCGGGTACCCGTGTTTAAACTGTGGACTTAAACATGGATTTAAACGGATCCGTGTAGTTCGGACGCTTAATACAGCGCGGCTAAGAACACGGGTACACGTGTAGGCGTGTAACACTTGTATCGGCAGCTCTAAAATTGACGTAATCCCAAACTAAGCTCTAGGCTTGTATAGGTACTAGATAATGAGAAACATACTTATATTGAGAAATACATGCTTGAGTAAGTAGAAAACGTCCAAGACTCAGGAACAACATATACTCGCGCTCGTCAAATATTTGCTAATACCGGGAACCGAATCTGGGACCCCTTGCTGCGTCGGCAGGGTCACTACCAACTAGGCTAACCGTGTAGACATGGGTCTGGGTGACACACAATATGTATATATAGTTTGGCAACCAGAACGCCTAGCACATCTTATAAATTAGAGCTTCTCTATTGTTACAGACTATTAATAAAGAGATGTCCGACAGACACATAAGCCGTGGGCAACTTGTGCTATAGGTCTAACGCTTAACTGAGTCTGTTCAGACTAATCTTTGGTAGCAAATCCCGTGTGTGTTTTACTTGAAGGGACCTGGGGCGTGATTCTCTCAACAACGACGAACGGACGGCCGAACGAGTGATTGTCCAAGCGGCGAGTTTAAGTAGTCCCGTCAGAGTGAACAAAACACATTTTTAGCGCGTGTATTCAATTTGGCAGCATGACTTCTCGAACGTATAAGGCCTAATTGACAATGCACGCGCTAAAATGTGTTTTGTTCGCTCGGACGGGACTACTTAAGCTCGCCGCTGCGATTCGCTCGTCCGTCCGACCGACCGCCGTTTTTTGAGAGAATAACACCCCTGTTCAATTAACACGTATTGAGGACAGTAAGGCTGACGCCCGACTGAAGTTATTACGTCGTTTGACGTACCGTAAACACACACGGGATTTGCTACCAAAGATTAGTCTGAACAGACTCGGTTATGCGTTAGACCTATAGCTGTCGCGGATCCTCATTCGCCCTAGCGTCGGGAAAAGTGCAATACCGCATTAGTAAAGTAAATAAGGTGCAAAACCGCAGAACTTAGTATAAAAAACTTCTTATTTTTGAATTTATTGAATAAGTTAGTAAAAAAATCCCTAACTTGAATGTTTTGTTATAATATTCCAGTATCAATATTTTAAACGTTTTTCTGTTATATTTTTTGTATTCTTTTTTGAGAATCGGGTATTTGAGAAAGAGCGAACCGAACTAACCAAAGTCAAACTCGTGAACTCTAAATTAAGAATATAAAATATTACAGACATTGTGTCAAACTTCTAGTATTTTTTAAACAGTTTAATTAAATTTATACTAGATACACGTGAAATTCCTTAGCAAGCCTCAGCTATGAACATAATTTAATAACTGCTTAGCTCGCTCAAAATTCTATTTCGATCTTCACAAAGTCACTGATCAAACTTTTCTAAAATGGGGATATTGAATAATTTATAACGAACGCGGCGCTGTCTGTAAATATCCCGGGACGTTCTATTAAACCAAGAAAGCCTGCGATATTTTACATAAGTCTGATATTTGTATGCGTCCTGGTACTTTGTTATGCATAGAACCTTTGGTGTTTTATAAAATGCACAATTATTATGATATGAAAACTACTTGCATCGTTTCAAGAATAATGCATTGATGAACTTTAATAGGTTCTTATTAGGTTGATGGTCGTTAATTAAAAAACACTATATGCTTGTTTTCAATATTAATACTCTGCAATGATTGTTAAAGTACCCGAATAATGTAATGTTAGTTTAAGAAAAAGTATTTTTTAGTCTTACCTGAGCAACAGAAATGTTTTTCTTCTATAAGTGGAAACTGTTTGGCTAATGTATTTTTAACCTATGATTTGTTATTTTTTGCTGTGTTATTTTCTCTATAAATAAATAAATATGCTATAATTTTGAAATAGCTTTGTCAATATATACCGCAATCCCACCACTTAACCTTTAAATAAAGGTATTGTTTATGACGACATACAGACATAGAAATGAAAATAAAGAAACTTGTTTGACTACGGAACCCCTTAGAAATCTATTAACCTGTTCGGTCCTTAGGCCAAAATTGTGCTAATTCAATTGTTTTACCAAGTAGAATAGAGCCCTAGTTTAAGCGTGGGTAGTACGGTCACGGACTATAGAACCTTGTCGCATAAAACCAACGATTATTCCTATGTAATTTCTATGTCGTCACTTGACGCTGTCATAAGGACAAGGTTCTATGGTGGTTCAACATTTAAATTCCTTGATGGTACGAGTGCAAGAACAGCCCTAGGTTACTAATATTTCCCAAAAAACAACTCAATTATCATAACTTTGGCCTTTTTACAGGAATTTCTTAATATTACGCCATCTTTTCACGATGTTAAAGTGTGTATAAGCAAGTATCCCTCCTTCCACGAGATTATTCCAACAGATAGCAAATCTCGCAAACGATTTTAAAAAGATTCACAAATGCACGTCGAGATTTCCACTTTCGATTGTGTTGCGTCAACGTTTCGGGAGCCAAATCTCACCCGATGTATTTCTAAAACAGCTGCTTTTAGAGAGTTATTGTAATTCAAATAATAACTATTTAGGTGATATAATAAGTTTATGGTGACATTGGTTACCATAGAATATCTATTGTGTATCACCGTGCGTAAGGATTACTTAAGTGTTTTATTCATCTAAACTTGACACAAGTTTTGGCAATCACCTTACTGAATAAAGTGGGTGATTCTTAGTAGTTTCCATAAAGAACCACCCATTTTATATTTGGACCAGCGAACCGCCTGAAAAAAGAACAGTCTATGTAAGTCAGGGATAATGAAGCTTCTTTACCAGAATAAGTTTTTTGTTCTTTTTCGGTAGTTCCAGAGATTACTAATGACTAAATAACATATAAACGAAGAAATACAATTTTACCTCATTATACTAATAGTAAGGATATATTTATAGATATATATAAATAGATACGAACGTTACGTCTGAGAATCATCAAATGAAGCGAACAGATAGAAAAAATTACTATTCACTTCATGCCATGCCATGCCCCAAGTGAAACGCATCAGCCACAGAGCCATAATTTACAGTGAATGGCCAGCGCCATCTATACGTCACGCTTGACAACTATTGACGAGACTGTTAACACTTGGTGAAATTGGATCGCTTCGATTTGTTTTTTTACAGATGGATACATTGTTATGAGCCTTGAAAAGTTTGATTGATTAATTGGACTTTATTGCGAGGAGATAGTGCCTAAATGTTCTTACAGGCTACCCTGGTGGTATGAAGAGAAAGAAGAAAAAAAAAGATGCTGTGAGAGAGTGATCGACGAAATTTGCGTGTCAACCACACCACCAACCAATTGGTCGGTAGGTACGCACATTTTGTCGCTCATTTAACCGAACGTTCAAATTAAATCTTTCAAGTACTTCTATGTAATATGTGAATAGGTACTTATACGCATACTTGTGTTATGATATGAACTAAGTTAGTTGTTAATTCTTATATAAATAAAATACAATCCAACTCAAATTTGGTAATACATTAATAACTTGTATAATCGTTACGATGATTACACTAATTTTCCTTTAGAACAAACATCAATTCTATTTCCCAAATCATCAATTGTCTGAGTTCACAATAGAGCGTAAACCGCTAAAACGTTAACCCGTGCCAGGCCCCCTGATTTCCATCCAAAATGAACCTGAAATCGGGTCAGCACTGAAAGTGTTAACGACTCGACTAATGTCATCGAGTAGGGTGTGGTGTATTCTCGAAATTTAAACTCTAAATCCTGCCAAGTTCCGGTCAGTGAAAGAGACGGAGCTAGACTCACATATCTCTGTTACCTCAGACGCCGACATAAAATTAAAGACTCAGTTTTAGAAGTCATATTGCTCCTTTTCTTTGCCTGAAACTTGGCTGGTTTTGAAGTCTTATAATTATACCTATGAAAACTAAGTGAATGTTGAGCCATTTGACACAACCTCGACCAATGACGACCAGCCATTTGAGCAGTGTTGCCAGTTTAGACCTGTAAAATTGTAACTTGTAGCTTTATAAAACGTGCCCCAGCTCATAATTTCATTTAAAAACGTCAATTTTAAAGGAGAATCGGCAGAAATGTATGAACACTGGCCTAGAAACCAATAAAATAGGCACTATATCAGGATATCCTTTATAATTCTACAACGATTTTGTGTAGCGGGAAACCTCAAATAACTGTGAGAAATATTTAAAAAACCTGGAACATCGGGACGCCTACATAGACGACGTTAGCATAATTACATTGAAACATCAGTCTTTGCATGGCGATAACTTTTTACACACAAATATTTCGATCTACCTGCCATAGTAATAGTTTTACAACTTAGAATTATGCGCTTATTATATCTTCCTAAATTAGTCACTAACAAGAGGGAAGCAGCAATACGTTGGAACGAGATGGAGACATCTCCATAGGTATCTAACGTATTGCAGCATCCCTCTTGTTAGTGACTAATTTAGGAAGGTGTACTGAGGCCTTTACCTATCCGATGTCGTATCGCTTGTCCTCATTGGTCATATAGGCCAATAAGCCCAACCCTCCTTTGGAATACTGTTAATAACCACCGACAAAAAAGAAGCTTGGTATTTTCTTATTGCCGCCATATACTTAATCGATACATTTCGCTGTTCTTTGTCCTTCCCTCGCCTTAGCTATGAGAATAGCCCCTCGGACATCAATGCTCAAACACACGATTCGAGTGACTCGTTTGTAAACGAGTTTCCCGGAAATTCAATGTTTGATGTACTCTAGAATTAATATTGATGGTATCATTGATTCTACAAGCTTTCATGCAACTAGAAAATTATATAAAATGTATTGATTGTATTAAATAGAAATAAATAATCATAAACGCTCGATAGATAAAGTGGCTTAAAATAGAATTTGTCCTTATCCTTCATTGTAACATTTAAATTTGACAGAAAGACACAAAGAAACCTTAAACAAAATAGGTTTACTGTGCGTATGATGAAAATGAGTAATTTAACCTCGTAAGGCCCAGTGTGCAATAGGATGTACAATTTAATTTGAACTGTAATGCAATAAGAATAAAGTTTATATTCCTTTCTTCATAAATTGAAAATGGCATTTTCGAACAAACGTAATTGAACTTTATTGCCTTGATAGTAGATTCAAAATTCCACTTACAAAAAACTGGGTGCTTGTAGTACGATGGGCCTTACGAGGTTAAGTGTGTTCCCAACGTTCAAAACAACGGGTAGACTAAGGTTACTTTGAGTTAAAATAGGACAGTTGCTACACACAAATGTGTATTTGTTCATTTGAAGTAACCTAATTGGAAACGGACAGTTAAAACATATTGCAGCAAATATGACAGTTCCCAGAGAGCTAGCAACTTATGACAGCAAATCTAATTATTAAACTATATTTTAAGGGGTCTTAGCAAACACGCATTTAGTACATACATACATACATTAAATCTCGCCTGTTTCCCAGAGGGGTAGGCAGAGACCACTTCTTTCCACCTGCTACGATCCTGACAAATCTCTTTCGCTTCTTCCACATTCATACATTTAGTACATTTTTTAATAAACTAGGGATGTATTATAAAGACGTATTAGACGTGCTCTCCCAAATATAGGTATCCATACACGTTATTGCACGTTTAGACTTAAATAATAAGTGTACAAGACTTTTAAAAATAAACCAACTGATAATGTCAAATAAATTATAAGAATAAATGTTTCATACTACTTAAAATGGATAAAAATAGTCACAAACAACAAGGACATTTTCAATTCCTTTCCAATTTGCTAACATTTCTAGGGAACGTTACTTTCCCGTGTCACAAACAAGCGGCCGGCAAGAAACAAGTAAACGGGAAGTAATGCGAACATAAACTCTACAAACGAGGCGCCATTTTAAAGTTCTTCGCAATCTTCTTTGGAAAAATCTGCTGCGGCTTCACTACGCACTGTCTACGGTTTATTTTGTTTTTCAACGTTGGGAAAGAACACAATATGTTTAAAAGAGAGAATATTGGCCGCCAGCTTGGGAATTCTTTGCAAAGTTCTTCAGATAGGAATATGTATTTTGTTTAATTATGTGGGTTTAGATCAGGTATTAGTGGGTTATGGAGCACACTGGGCATGTTGTCCTAAATACTCTTTTAAAAAACCTATAATAATATCTCACTGTAGGTTAAAGGCCTGTTTTTCGGCTTCTAACTCTGTCCTTACTAGTTTCAAAATGCATTCAAGTCATCTCGCCACGTTTGCCTTGGTCAACCACGAGGCAGCTAATAGGCAGGCAAATTCGAAGTTATGTTAGCTCTATAACTCGGCACTCGAAGTTTCTAATTTAGTGATTCATGGTAACCATCCAGTATGGCACCTAATTCTTACTTTAATTAATGACTTATTATAGAAATAAGTAAGACTAGGACTTATTATAGAAATAAGTCCCTCACGCAAGGACAATTGTTGGGTAAAAGAGTATTTTCTCTCATGGATTAACCTAGTCAAATACAATGTGTGCAGTTTGGGTTAATGAGACCGGCGGCCTAATCAGACTTAAACTCATAATATTTATTTGATTATTTGAAAAATAAACACATCACAACACGACTACATCTACACTAATATTATACATGTGAAAGTTTTATCTGTTCGTTACGCTTTCACGGGTAATCCACCGAACCGATTGTGATGAAATTTGGTATGGAAACTTAAACTCCGAGGATGTAGGGTACTTTATTCCGGTAGCGGTAAAAGACTTCTACGTAGACAGAGTTACGGGCAACAGCTAGCAGTACAATAAAACAAGATTCAAGCAAATTTAGAAACGTTGCAGCTGTGATGTCAAATAGGATTGATTTCCACTTAAAAGTGACTTAAACCTAGCGGTAATGGTGGTAAATACTTAAAGGTGCAACATTCAAAGGCTAATGAGACCTATTGCTGAGGGAGTGACGGCTTTTCTTACTACTTAGAGCTTTTTACTGAAATAGAGGTAGAAGCTGTTGTTAAGGTCAGAAGAAGGTAAACAAGCACACATGCCAACTAATCTCATCCTTAACAGAGGGCCCTGCCAAGATGCACTACGCTAACAAAAGATTCTATTCGTTTCGTTTTTAACCAATCGCGTCGCTGGTAGATCACGTGACTTTTCGTATCACGTCTTCTACCAGTGAAGCGATTGGTTTAAAAACGAAACGAATAGAAACGCTAGTTAGCGTAGTGCATCTTGGCAGGGCCCTCTGACTACTTATATTGATTTGAGTTTTGAATTCATACTCAAATTTTTTTTGGTCCATTTAGCCGCATCATAAATCGCGATGATTCTACTTCTAAACGTAGGTATCCTCATAGTATTAGAGACGTATAAAAATGTAATACTTTATTCAAATGAACAGAAAAAATAAGTACAATATTTACATGTTTTTAGACTAATGTTTGGTATCGTCTCGGCCGCTTTTACTGTGAAGTTAATAAAATCTGTTATAAGACGTTGACAATAACATAAAAATAACTAATAGAAAGCAAGCTTTAACAAAAACCCAACTGCATTTTTTTATGCTATCATCAACAAAATGTTATTTATTTATTATATTTATTGTTTTTATCATCTTCACTTTGATAAAAATATTACAGCTTATGTCACCCCCACAACCAAGACAAATCTAACGGCATCCCACTCTTCAAAATCGTTTGAGCTGTTTAGGCTACGCGCGAAAAACATTACCCTCCTTCTGGGTCAGTCGGGCAATAAAAAGACAGAGTAAAATAAAGCTCCAGATGTTATTCGGTTGCGTAATATTGTCTAAAGAACAAGACTAAACTGGTTCTACTAAATTGTTTCAAATGGCTAGATTTAAGCGTTTCGAACAGACTTTAATACTGAGATACAAAATACTTCATCCAGAAAATCCGTCGGTTCGTAACTTCCTCCTCAAATTTCCGCTCATCATAGTGAACTAGTGCCGTCCCTCACTAACACGTGGGGTGTGAATGGAAGAACATGTTATAGGATTTTCAGAGGTGCTGGGTGCGGAGTTGTCTGCGGACGACAGGGTTCCGCGCAATTTATTACTTACTTTTATATACCACTCTTTGCCGCAGTTGAAACGGCGATCAGTAAGAAAACGTACTTTTCATTACTCGAAGCTTACCTACTCTTAAAGTGCTTTCTGAAAGAGTTGGCAATGTTAAAGAAAATCATATGATGAATGAATCAATAAAAAAATATTAGAGTTCAAGCTCACATTTAATTTGACCTAGTCCCAAACTTAACTCTACACCTAAGGGCCCTGCCAAGATGCACTATGCTAACTAACGTTTCTATTCGATTCGTTTTTTAACCAATCGCGTCACTGGTAGACCACGTGACTTTTCGTATCACGTCATGTACTAGTGACGCGATTGGTTTAAAAACGAATCGAATAGAAATGTTAGTTAGCGTAGTGAATCTTGGCAGGGCCCTCTGTGCTATGGTTATTAGGTAACGATAAATATACTTTATAGAGAAATACATACACTTAATTAGTAGACAGGGTATTCATAAATAAATACTCATAGCTTAATATTAGATATTCAAAGTGTTCTCGATTTAGTAGAATTTGTTTATAAGGTGAGAAGATATTTTTCAAGGACCGTGTCGTTTCGTTCAATTGTTCAATTTTGGAGTGATTGAGTCCCAGACATTTTAATATCTAGTCATTATACTTAGGTTTAAAAAAACCTTAGTTAGGTGGATAAGTAATATTAAGGAAACCATAGTACCTACATGGTCTTTACAGCCGTGGTAAGGATCATCATCACAAACGGCCCCAACCATGTCCGAAACTAGGTAAATAATAATAATGTACGAGTGTACTATTTTGACAGGTTTTTTTAGCTGCAAACCGGATCTCGGATATTTTAAGGCAAATTTAAATGACACGTAATCTACACTAATATTATTAAGAGGAAAGATTTGATTTTTGTTTGTTTGTTTGAATTGAATAGGCTCCGAAGCTACTGGACCGATTTGGAAAATTCTTACACCATTAGAATCCTACATTATCCCTGATGAACATAAGCTATGTTTTATTTTTCTGCGCGGACGGAGTCGCGGGCAACAGCCTATGTTATATACCCTTAACGGTTTACATTCATCTGGCATAACTTTTTTTGACATAATCATCATTAACATAAGTTACATTTACTTACTCGCTAGCGAGTGGAAGCTCTGTCCCTCGCAAACCTCGCAGTATTCTTATAGAGTGCGAGGGACAGAGCATTCGACTCGATAGCGAGTACGGTAATTGTAACTCATGGTAAGGGTACAGCTTACCAGAGTACGCCCGCGACTTCGTACGCGTAGAAATAGTTTCCCGCTACTTCCTTATTTTAATCCCTTAGTAGGTGACGGCACCAATCAAAAATCAAAATCAAAATATTTATTCAGTAAATTGGCCACATACAGGCTCTTTTACACGTCGGTAATATACAGTGAATCTACTAGCGCTTCGGACAAGACCATCATTGCGGAGAAGAAGCGCCGCAAGAAACTCCAGCAGAAGGTCATTTTTTCAAACATAAAATACAATAATACTTAAAAGTAAGTTACATTACAAGGTAATAAAGCAACAAATATAAATTATTAGAACTATCACATATAAAAAAAATACAAATTCAAAATTAAAAACATTACAAATAAATGTAAAAATTAACAAGATTACATGTCAAATACATGAAACTAAAAATAATGAGTAGGAGAACAACACGACGAGGTCTCTACGTCAAAAGCCAAAATGATGGACATTTCACTCTGAATTCAAATAGGCTATTTGACTAATTTTAGAAAACCTTTTTAAATGATTCTTTATTACATAACAAGCACACTACATTGATATTTCCTTGAGATTCTACAGTATTATCAATAAAAATCTATGTTAAAGTTTAAATTTTCAAAACCGCGCTAAAATCGCTTTTTCTATCATGGCGCTGGCCATATGACAAGTGTGACGTCACACGCAAGTAAACAATAAACAATCATTTGAAGAGATATACCCTTATGATCTGTGGTTACTTGCGTTTGACGTCACTAGTAAGTAACCACAGCTGCAAAACAACACATAGCGTTTGTGCCACAGATAAAATTTCAAAAATTATTACGTTTAATTTCGTGTAGTTTCCAAAAAAATATACATAATGTGGTTTAAAATAAAGTGAAATATTTTGTTTATCGCTATTATCTGATAGGATGACCACAATTTGTAGTATATTTTCAATGTTGTCAAATAGCCTATTGTATACGGACCAAAATTGATTGTTATTCATTTTGTTGCGAAACAAATGAATAACCTTTATCTTCTGTAAAATAAGAATCAAGTGTTCATCATTGGTGCCTTGTCCATTACTGGTTCCTTCTCCCTACATTATCTAAAGAATATTCCGTCCAAACTTCAAGTCCCCAGGTCCAGCGGTTTCAGCTGTGCGTGAATGGATCAATCAGCCAGTCAATTTCTTCTTTTGTATATTATAATCATTCATATTTAAACGCGCATCAGAAAAAAAAACCTGAAACTGAGGTCCGTTCATTCTTATTTGTCTTATATAGTAAATCAACTTTCTAACCTCAAAATGAACCTTTTTAGGCTAAAACCGCTATTTTAAACAGAATAAAGCAATGACAGACATTAGTCAAATGATGTCCAAAATGTTTATTCAGTTAACTTTATTTACGACAAAAGAGCTGTTTTAGCCAAAAAAAATGTTCATTTTGAGGTTAAAAGTTGTTTACTATATAAGACAAGGTAAGAATGAACAGACCTTAAATGTTCATGAAAAGTGTAGTTTGATGTGCATTTCAGTATCTTTTCGTGGAGAGCTTTTTTTGAGGAGAAATTAAAAAAAAACTTATAATCTAGTGACCGCTGCCAGTTTCTTTTACAAAATATGTAATATCCTTTATCTTTGCTTTGGCTTGCGACTATAAAATGTATCGAAATAAAACCAGTCGTTTATAAGAGAATCCGTTTGCAATTCACGTAAACTACTGTTACGTCTTTACTGCGCTTTGCACACTTGGCGGATATAACGGAGGTAAATCAGATTCCGGTGCAGTGGGCTCGCTAATACGGGGCTCCGCAAACGTAATGCCGAACAAATTATAAAGCCCATCTGCGGCTGAATTAACAATATACCGTTGTATTGTTGGTCACACTGTTGTAGTAAAGGAACTTAATAAAAGAGGTCGATTATTTCAGTTTGTCTGATTATGTCGTAAGGATGTGGTTGCGTTTTTTAACCGACTTCAAAAAAAGGAGGAGGTTCTCAATTCGTCGGGTTTTTTTTTATGTATGTTCCCCGATTACTCGAAGACCAATAGACCGATTTGAACATTTTTTTCGTTGTTTGAATGGGTATACTTTCTAGTTGGTCCCATTGTCAACACGTCACGATCTGATGATGGGATCTTGGAGAAATCAAGAGACCTCCTCAAATATTATAGGCACACCTATAAAGATTTTGGTATTTTTCACTGTAACTCGTGAATTTGCTTTTGAAAAGTACTATAATGGTGAAGTGGAACTGATGATGAAGACCACAGATGGCCACCGGAACTCCTTAACGGTACCTATTTCAAGGGTGGCGATAAGATATTTCGATTAAGGTAGTTGAGCGATATGCCAAAGCACATTTAGGTTTAAATATGACTATGACATTCCCGCGGCGTTGTCTGCGGCGAGCTTGAAATGTTCTATAGTTTCTCATTAATATTTAGAAGTGGAGCTACGTAACAGCATAAATAGGATCACTAAAAAAAACCCGACTGCAATAAAAAATAACTGAAAAGCGAAAACAAGCTATATAATCTATAGAAAATTGTAAGAACATGTACTTATTCATATTTATAACAATTTAAATTTAACTTGAATATTGGAAAAGGTGTTCCAGGCCGGGACAAGATAGTCCAAATGTATTTTTTTTTCAAGAAATAGGCTGAATTTTTTTGCTTGTAATACCTCCTGCAATACCTTTTCAAATATTCAAGTTAAATTTAAATTGTTATAAATATGAATGAGCTTTTCAGTTGTTTTTTATTGCAGTCGGGTTTTTTGTTTATTTTTAATAATTTAATTTATTTAAATCTTTTTAGTTTTTATGAATAAAATAGTGGTTTAATTTATGATTACTAAGCAATATATGAGCTCCGGAGCTTAAAATTTTAATGTCGCGAAGCTACAAGTGACAAATTACAAGCGAAACTGGCTTTCTAGCGTACGTATTTTTTTGACTTTCCTGCAAAATGGTAGCATAAAAGTGTTATAATGTATATATATTTGGAATGGGCTCTTTAATAGCTTTCATTTGATATCCATATTGTTATAATAAATAAAATAAAAAATATTCCCCCTCCATATTTTTTTCCGCGGACGCCATATTGAAATATTATATACCCTATGTCACTTCGGCAATTAAGACAAATCGAATGACACCTCGTATGTTAAAATCCGTCAAGCCGTTTAGGCTGCAGAGCGTGCCCAGAAATAGGCATACATACATACATACATACATACGCTCGAAAAACATAACCCTCCTTCTGACGCAGTCGGGTAAAAAGTATAAAATAAAATAAATGCTTAAAAAAACAAAAACTCGCCTTCAAAAATGCAAAAAATAACTTCTTTTAAAATGGTAGGTCAGTCCAACTGAAGTCGGCGTCCCACAATATTTTAAACCAAAAGCCGAATGCAGTTGGACTGACCTACCATTTTAAAAGAAGTTATTTTTTGGGTTTTTGTTTTTTTAAACATTTATTTTTTACGGTTAATTGTGGGATCGACGATTTTGAAAAATGGACCATGTTTTTATTTGCGACTGAAATAAGGCTGGCGGTGTTTAATTTTTACCCTTGAATTTGGATTTAAATATGATGGTACGCTGGTATAATGTTTTTATGACAATTATGTCAACTCAACTTAACTTGCAACTCAGACTGGTAGGATTCATAAAGCAGTCACTCTTGCTAGCTTGGCTGGTCCCTGTGACATTTCTTTTGTCAAAAAACATTTTTCGATTTATATTTTTCATAATTTAAGTCGATTTGTTAATTTTTCCTCAATAAATTAATATAATCTATTATATATATATATCAAGTAAATAGTTTTTAGATTGAGAGTTATTTGAATTTGTTTCAGGTAGTGTAGCATTACCGCTACAAATCGCGTTGGTTCGCGTTAATTATTGCTTATTTATTTCGCCTTTTTCGTCTCTCAGCCTTTTTGGTATTGCGGACTTGTTCATTGACCGGTTAGAGTTTGTAATTTCTACTGACAGTTTTGAGTTTTGAATTCGTTTTTGTTAGATCCGTTCCTTGTTATGGGACTGTCATTCGATCTCGTACTCTTGCCTTGATACTCCAGAAAAATTGGATAGTCTCTACTCAACCCAAGTTTCTCTTTAACTGAAGCCAGCTTCGAGTGCCGCGTCCGGTTGTAATGTTACGCGAAGGCCTTTTCTATTACGCCGTGGTCTCAATTGTTGACCGATTGTGATAGTGCTGTTGTCTTCTGTGTGTCCGGATAGCGGGTGAGTTGGTTTTTGTTGCCGTCCAGCTTTCACTGCCTCCCAATCTTTAGGAAGCCTCTCTTCCGTCCTTTTCGTTCAATTTTGTGAGTAAAGGTGTCCTTTGCAGCACCTCCGCTTACCCCATATCTCGCGACTCTTCGCCCCGACTGAAGATTTGGACGACTGGTTTGGCCATTCAGCGTGTGGTTCGCCATCGAGTTCGCTGGCAACGGTTTGTCGTGCGTTTTTCCCGCTGCGACAGTTGCGACGAACGCAGCGTTACGGCTACATCTTCATACGGCGGCAAGCGACGACGGAAGTTCACAGGATAGTCACCATTTCGTTGATTTTTATTATTTTTTAAAATTCAAATTAGAGTCCGCGAACTCCCCCCTAACCTACCTATGGTTATTTATTCGGAATAAATTTGGCTATAAATGTTATTAGATTTCTAGACCTTTTTTTTACCGATCAACACCACAATTTGTTATCCCTGTTTCATAATACTCCGAACACATCAGTTTTAATCATGAAGCGCTTCTTGCATTTCAACAGATTCGTGTTGTTATAGTTCGAATCAGATTTACTTATAAATTGAATACAAGTTTTGGCCTGACCGTGTTCTAAGGTGGTCTTTTACCCTTTATTAGGCAATGTGTTTTAAATTAGAAAGGCTTTATTAATGTGACAATCCGCAGACCGTTTCATATTAAATTGTTTTGTTACCTAAGCTAAGTTCCGTGTCAGCCTAGTAATCTAGTTTTTATAGTTACATTGTAAGTAGTTTGTTTTAATTTAATCATTGTGTGTTCCCCTTATTATATAACCTTGTTGAATTTCGTTCGGTTTTATTTTACTTATACAGGTCCAAATTTACGTGCTGATGGTTTTATCGCAACCATCCCGTGTAGTGTTCCGTACCTTTTATTTTTATGGAGCGCTACAGTAGGTACATTAAAAAACCTTTTTATACAGTCATGTACGTCCGTACGTTACAATAACTAAATCGCGATTTATCCAACCCCTCTATAAATATATCCGTCAGATAAAGTTATCACTCTAATTTTCTCCTCATATCACAGAAAAGGATAAAACCAAATTTCAATCTATCAGACACTGCTATCTGAAAGTTGAACAATCATCCCTTATAAGAGCTTTTTAATTGAACAAGATTTGTTGGTATTAAAAAAAAGCGTATAATATTTTCCTGTTTCCCTGCTCACTGTGGCATGGTTTTAGTTAATTATTGGCAGCAATTGCGGCGCCGGCGCTGATCGATGACCGCCGAATAAGTTGAGCGATGTGTGAACCCTGCCGCGGCTGCGGTCGGTGGGAAATGTTACATTACATTTAATTAGGTTTCACTTTATTACAGGAGAGTATTTATCCGGCTTAAAATAGGGTAGCGTCATAACGTGTTTTTTTTTTGGTAATCGCCTGAGGGGCCAAAGACAAAAGTCCTTGCTTATGTTTGCTTTTTACTTGAATTACTTTAACAAAAAGGGGCAGAGGTGAAAATCCCTTCTGGAGACCTCGGAATGGAGCGCCCAGGTACAGCCGGGCTCGCACCGACTAAAAACACCAATGCCCCTATTACCAACTAGAATTTAGACTCCCGCGGATACTACCCCAGCCAGTGCTGAAAGCGGAGTGGGCATCCTGACGCATGCATGCTTACAGACTACGGGCTTCCTTTCTTTTGCCCGACAATGGAAGGGTTGGGTCGGAGATCTTTTTTAGACCGCTTGTGTGGCTGTGGATACCATCTTTACGGGTGGCCTTTTTGAGGCTTTCTCTTTTGCCTGGAGATACTATTTTTTGCGCGTGTCTCCTTGCGCTGCCCTCTTTTGTGACCTCTTACATTACTTCTACGACAACTTAGCCTATACATCTCGTCATAACGTGTTTGACAAGGGCATGTATTCTACTTTGTTTTAGTTTGTCTTCCTTCGTATCGTAATCATATTGTTGACCTACTTTAAGAGCTGCTCTCGCTTAAACGTCCCAACAAACTTCCATACAAACCTAGCTAAGAACCATCCTGTGCCTTTATTTTGCCAAACCTTATTACTTGTGATGCATTTTCATATTGTTAACGCTTTGTTAGTTCTTAATTACTTGACAGTAATGACAGCCGAGTTAAAAACCATACAGGCAATCGTTTTCATTTTGAAAGTCAAAGGCGAATCTGCACACAAAATGAAAACAATGGTTCCACTTTGAAGTCGATTGCGATTGCGAGTGCGTTAGGCAATAGGTCAGCAGGTCAAAGGCAATATTCTTTTACCCAGAAGAATAGAGGCCCAGGTTATACTTTTTTTTTCAAATATTGCGTCCAAATCGGTCCATACGTTTGTGAGCAACGATGCTACAGACATTTAGGTACACAGATTCACACTTACACACACACGTTAAAATTGAACGTGTTACAGAAATACCCAAAAAAAAACCTAAATACCAAAGCCAATATGATGTCAATCCCAGTTAGCTGTTATCTCGGTCATTATCTGACAGGGTTATTTATTTATTTATTTATTTATTTGATATAAACAGTTACAAAACATTAACACAAATGTAATATAAACCATGCAAGGTACTGCATACTGCTAGGGTTGACTTTATTTTTGATTTTGATAAATAATATATTTTTGTAATACAATATATTTTTGTTATTTTACCCCTATTTTTGTGAGGGGTTGAAAATAAAATGACATGATAGGACAACGTTATTAAACAAACACTTACGATGTAGTGCATAATCATACGATATCGTATTTTGCCGGACATATTCGTATACGTCTTGCTTTCTTAATTAGTTAGTCGAGGGGAAAGCAAGATAAATACGAACTTTTCCAACTAACTATGATGTCGTATAACTATTAACTACATCTGTAATTTTATGAAGATTAGCAGACAGGTGAGTCGAGCTCTATGTCGTATTGAGATTGCACGCGCTCAAATGTGTTTTGTACGCTCTGACGCGACTACTTAAACTCATCGGTTGATATTAGCTGCGTCGAGTTGAAAATTGATACGCTTGAGAGAATCACATCCCACGGAGAAATTTAGTATTTTATAATACTTGCCAAAATATGTTTTACCGTAAATTTAAGTTTTAAATGTATTCTAAATTAAGTAGTTATCAGCCGAAAAATATAAAACACTTTCTAAAAATTATGCATAATTTAATTGAAAAACTATATATCCAGAATTTTATCAATGTCTGATTTTCATGAGAAGCTGCACTAGGTATTTTTCTGCGATCATAATAGCTTTACAAAGAATACTTAATAATAAAGAACCGCTTACGGCATTTTGCTAACATGACCATGTCGCTCATTAGGATGTTGTTATAAAATTAATCAATTTTACGGCATGTTGTGATGAATCCTTATATCATAAGAAAAAAGATGAAAGTGGCACGAGAACATTTGAAAAAGGTTTCAGGATAAAAATGGTATTTTTGGCTCTTTAAAACTCAATTTTGTTTCGTTCGACGTTGAGACCCTTGATCCGTGGGGTGATAGCGCATTATGCCTATTAAAAGAAAATTTGTCGAGGTTTATAGATATCCCTGTAGACCAAAGAGCTGGCAGTTTCCTCGCTCAACGTTTTAGTTTAGCAATTCAGCGGAGAAAGGGTGCCAGAAACTTCGGACAAAGCCGCAGAGGCTATTTTTAGATTTAGCTTAGTTTTATATCCTAGATTTAGTTTTAATTTTAGTTTATATTTGTTATTTTATGCTTTCGATTTTTAGGTTATGAAATAAATAAAGTTATAAAGACGTAAAAAAAAATTGGGACCTTTTCATTTTATTTGCACCAGGCCAGGCCTAGAGTCCTAGCGAGTTTTAATTTAACAGTATTTTTCGCTACATAAACATAATTTATATTATATGTATTTATATTTTGGAGCCTAATTAATTTAGTATTTCTTAGTCATAATTATGAAACATAATTAATATTATGTAGCAGTTTGTTTCATATAACTTAGAAACGCTTACTGAATTAAGGTAATTTCAAATATTTACTGTGTATGTTGAGTTAATGATTTCACTCGAATTCCAACACCCCGAGGACGTATTAGTTTGGCCAGGGATTAATTTTGCTATCTTTTTAACTCTGTTTACTAAACATAAGTTAAACATGAACAAGCAGGGATGTTAGGCCGCCGGCAGGTTATTAACAACCTGTTTACGTCATCTTAATACACTTAGGGACAAATTTAGAGGCACGATAAAAAAAAAGTAGTAGACGGTGTTTTTATTTTTAAATTCTAAATAACAGCTAGTATAATTATCCTTCCTTTTTTATCTTTAAAATGAATTTGATTTTGATTGTTCTATTTGTTTCACACTATATTATTTTTTTCGAATACCTTATTCGATTTTTTGATAGGTACCTAAATTTGAGTTTCTAACATAAACCGTTAGTTTTTCAAATAAACTATATTTATGTTATAATCACTACAATGCACACTTTATCATTCAAATAACGAAGCAAATTTTATTAGAGAAATCGACGTCATAAATCCAAAAAATACACCGTGTTTAAAGCAAGTTTTTTTAAATATATAACTTTTTTTTTAAATTAGGTTGTTACGTTTTGCTTTCTTTTTGTGTCCTTGAGTGTGTTAACTTAGCTATTGGCTGCGCTTTGTATAATAGACAGTAATATTGTACACAAATCACAATTACCTTTTTGGCTTTGATAAGCTGGCTTAATCTAGTATGTTTGAAAACTAGCTTTCTAAATAATAGTCAAATAAAATTAAACCATCCATTTTATTTAAAGTAGGTAAGTATCGTAAGTATTAAAAAAATCTCGGTATTTTTCAAGAATATTTCTAAAATTTTAGTTTAAAAAAAAAAGTTTTTGAATATAGGTTCCCAGTGATTACTTGTATATTTTTGTGGAATTTTCCGCAACTTGCTCATACTCGTAGCTAATAAAGTTCTACTGTACATTAACAAGTAACATACCTAAATTTATTCTAATACTACCTACTCAATGTTTTAATTTTTTTTTTAAACTTAATGATGACTATGCCAGTTTTTGCATTTCTCTTTATGATGATGATATTTCATCTGTATTTTTATGTGCAAAAAATCTATTTCTGTAACGACCCGTCACGCCCTCTTATTCTAATTGCCACGTACCCCGTATTTACCGAAGGTATCAAATAAAATTAATTATTCGGCGTCACGATCCCCTGATACCGGATCAATTACTTGGGTGTACAAGGAATAAACGTACAGAGTGATATAAATTATTTGTTGCATAATAAATATCTACAATAATATTTTACGGGTGCGTTTCAATCAGTATACAAACATTTTGCATAATTTCATTTAACTAACCACGAAAAGCATAATGAACGTTTAGCATAAAAACCATTTGTGTAATTTTATCTGGCATACGATCAAATAACTAACACTCATTTAGCATAACTATTTATCATTTTCTAGTTATTATGCATTTTAAGTCAATTTATTCTAACTAGGTTAGGTTAGGTTAGAACTGTGACCACATTAATAGCAATGGAAGCAGTTAGACATATTTACTTTTTAAATTAATAAACATTATAGTTTTGAAATTATGCATTCCGTTTTATGCATCATGACTATTATATCGATGGTTTATTATGCAGATTGAAATTATGCAGTTCGTTTTATGTAAAATGATCATTATACCATTTGTTTTTATGCTAAACATTACACACACATATTTTACAAGGTTTCTTTTGTTTTTTTTCTGTATTTACATGATATTAAGATATTTTAGTTGACTGATAGAGATCGATATTGAACAATAAGTAACAATTTCACCACACGATGTTAAATTTAATCGATGTTAATCGACTTTTTGTTCATACATTTTGATAGCTGTTAACACTCGAATCGTCTGTTAAGTAGTTAACATCGTATGGTGAAATGGGTACTAAGTCTGCTACGAGTATTAGTACAGTTAATTACATAACATAGCAATGACTGTTGGATAGTCAATCAAGAAGAAGGTTACAAGTAGTCAGTATATTCTCATGATTTTGGCATTTATGAAAAAGGTAAGGAACATAAAACACTAATGGCCTGTTGTTTGATCAGTAGTTAAATTATTAAATATCGTGATTAATGGTCAAATCTCAAGGAAATGTGTCAAATTTTCGATTTCTTTTTCGAATTTTATCAATTAGTTGAGTTAACTACTGATCAAACAACAGGCCTTAAGGGATAAAACATTAAAAACTGACTTGTATTATGTTATAACATACCTTTTGGATAAACAAAGAGAAGTGATGTTCACAAAATAAAATTATTAATAAGTATTGATTGTATAATATACACTTTACTATTCTTAATCCATATTAAACATCGGTTGTATAATATACTCATTATAAATCCTAAATCAATTAATGGATGAGTGTGTGTGTAAGCTTGTGACCTGCACCACACACACAAGTTTACTCATCCAACACACCAAATATAGACCGGGTCGTGTTTACCTTATCTCATTTAGGTATTTAAACAGGCTGCCGGGGCTGTGATAATTATATGCAAAGCGTGAAATACTCACCAAATTCGCTTGTTATTAGGTACCATTTCGCCTGTATAAAATATCTTGCTTTTTATGTATAATGATATTTCTGTCTCATTGAAAGCATTCGGAAATACTGTTCCTCGACCAAGTCAAGTTTCATCATCATTTTAACTGAAATTATAATTTCATGCGACAAAGTTAATTTAATCATCATAGTAAAATCTACAAGGTGGACAGACGATCTGGTGAAGAATAAAATATACCCAAACTCGATCGAAGATGCTGAACTACACCCTTATAAAAACATCGTAGCAACAGACATTTATTAGTAAATATACCAACAGATGCACGCACAGGCACTTAAGAGGATTGTGAAGCTACAAATTTCCATAAAAAATGCGATAACGTTCCCCTTAAAACCTAATCCGATTTTTACGATTTTTGAATTGTTGTAGATATTATAAAAAACTATGTCTGCACGTTTTTCTTCCCAAGAAAATGTTTCTTAGAATAAAACATTTCAAAAAAAAAACACAGAAACGTACAGACCTAATCTTTTATTATTACTACACCGTTTTAAAAAATCGTGGATATCACTTGATTTAGGGGGTGAGAAACGTTATGACTGTTTAAGCGGCTCTTCAAAATCCTCTTTATGTCGAAGCTTGGAGTAGGATGGACGCGGGCAGCGCAAAGACACTTATGGCCGTAATAAAATGATCTCGACTGTGATGCTCATCTCAATTGCGTTAAAAATGACGATTTTCTATGGTTTGACGTTTACATTGACGTATCTTGTGGCGGGAATTTCAGCCAAGATCAGTTTATTAATATGGCCCTTAATGTGACGATCCTTACGTCCTTTACACGACGGTGGACGTATTTTTAGCCTGACAAAATTAATCACATTGACGATAAAAACCTAACAATACAAGTAAATAAATAGTAAAACAAATGACATTTAAAACTTAAGGACAACAATTTCATTTACTGCTATTTACTAAAGCTATAACGGACGACCAAGCGACGAGCCCTGAGCGACACCGCAGGCCACGGAAACGCGCCCTTCATTACAACGAGGGTCAATAAGAGGTAGGCAGCGTGAGCTGATTAAACCAGAAACCTTTATACGCCATAATGGCGAGGGGGTAACGAGATGCATGCGCTTTGATATATTACACCGGGCGGATTACTTGGGGCTATTGTGTTTTTTTAGCTAAGATCAAAGAGATATAGCTGAATTTGAAATGTGTGGTTTTTTTATGTTACAGGACGACCGCGACTTTGTACTTGTAGTATTAGTTTCCCGTTACTCGCCCTTTTTCTGCTTATTGGTGTTAGATTTTCAAACAAGTCTAATAAAATACAAGTTTTGAACTTTTTTGATATTGCTAATAACTTTGACCTTCTTCGACCCTCTCATTAATTCTTTGATTACAATATTTTAGCCTATCTCACTTACACAACCAAGACATCGGATATTTTAAAATCCATTAAGCCGTTTAGACTTCAGAGCATGCTAACGAAATACACATTCATACATTTTTCAAAAAACACAACCCTCCTTCTGGCGTAGTCGGTTAAAAACCATTCTTAGAGCAGCCAAAGAATATTCCCTCCAAATTTCAGTTTCCTAGGCTAACCGGATTAGACTGTGTGTCGTCTATCATGTCAATCAGTCGCTGACGAAAGAGTTTTATACATATGTGTACAATTAGGTGGTTATAGCTTCATTTTCATGGAACACTTTCTTACTGCATGCACTTGTATGTATGGTGATATTTATTATACTCTTTATGAACAGAGAAATCAAATTCAATTAAATTATAAACCACAATTTCTATAGTCTTTCATCCGCATCATATTCATCATTTAAACTAGTTAGAAGGTGGCCAATTACATTTGTCTTTAATCTAGAATGAGTACATCATTTAGTATATCATTTATATGACTGTTATGCCACTATGGAACCCTGTCATAATGACAGCGTCAAACCACATGACCGAAATTACGCTTAAATGAATGATTAACGTTATGCGACAGGGTTCCATAGTGGCATAACAATTAAAGTCCTTGACTCTACCAAATATTATTCAGAAAAATAAATATACTTTCATTACAACATCATTATAATCAAGACCGTTTCTGAAAACAAACTCGCACCCCAATTACCGCCGATAAATTTATAATTAACTCTGACGAGGTGCGGAATGGTACAGTCCAATTATTCCCTTATTTCAATTCTGAATGAAATATTTTTGGGGATTTTGAGCGTTAAATGTGGAGTCAGTCACTGCGAGCACAATGTTTTTTCTTATATCAAGTACGAGTAAGTAACGTTAGCGTTAAATTATCGAAACGAAATGTATGGCGATTGGAATCAGCGTCCATATGTCCGTATTTAGTAACTAAAATTAGCTAGCACGTTGATGGGTAAGGACCAAAAAGTTGAACCATAGATAAGCGTAGTTAATATTAAATACCAACAACAAAGTCGAAAAAAGTTCCGTTGTGTGACGAAAACTATCTCTACAATTTGTATGGCTACTTTTCGTGTCACAACGGAAAAGTTTAATAGAAAATTTTATTGAGTGAGTTAGCATGCCCAACTTTTTGGACCTTACCCTGATATTGACGTTGATTTTCATATCGTTTTCGAGTAGTAAGTGCTACTCTAGAATATTCGAAGTATGAATGAAAATGTTCCGGGTATGTAAATTGATATACATAATATCGGCTTAAAGATCGTTGCCTGGCTTTGCGACACCATCTATTAAGGTATACGACGTTACTTACATCCATTCATTAAATCACGTCTGTTTCCCAGAGGGGTACTTACGTTACTTAACAGTAGCAGAATAATTACATAGATAAATGCCCCGATATAATAGCGATTCTTACTTTTAATTGATAATATAACACCCTCTTTTCGCGTTTTTGACTTGGATCAAATTTAGCACACACACAATCCCTGTCCTGGATAACATTCTTTGTCTCTAGAAATTTGATTGTTCCCGCCCGAGGGAATTAGGGGTTTTACGCAGATGGAGTTGCAGGAAACTCGTGTATTATACATTTACGCTTGATTTCCTCCTACGCTGACGTCGGTCGAGCGTACCGTCGGTCGCGTATGAGAAAGAAAAGTCCCGCAGTGCGAAACCGATCGCTGTACGGACCAGTTTCTGCTCGCCTGCGCTGCGCACGTGCGTACAGCCAACCGGTCAGCCTTACACTGAGCGCGCGCATAGTGTTGTATAGCGCGTCAGCACACTGACGTACGCGGCGCCGACGAGCGAGACCGATGTGCGCCATCAGCGCCGCGTAGCAATAAATCTGCCGCGGACGTCAGCATCGCTGTGCGGTATCCCATAGAATATGGTGTATATTCGTACGATCGACCGACGTCAGCGACCGACATCAGAGTAGGAGGAAATCAAGCCTTAAGGTGCTTTTCCATCGGCGGCGCGAGACTAGACGAGGTGGCGCGAGAATTTTTATTTGTATTAAAACACCCACTTCCACCGCGCGCGCGCGTTGAGCGTGCACAATTTTTCAATACTTTTAATTCTCGTCCCGCCTCGTCTCGTCTCGCGCCGCCGGTGGAAAAGCACCTTTAAGCTGGTTACTTTTTGTGTTCCTCTTTTCTAGGTCTCATTTCCTCAAGTCTAAATCTTTAAGTATAGATTACCTAACCACATACAGCACAGCACCCTCCTTAGCAACCAATATCGCTCAATTCCAACCCCGCAATATCGCGTAAGCATACGGCAAATCGCACGTGTGAACTGTTCTTTTGAGTGGAGTATATCTTAGGATTAGCGATATTCGCGGGATCCCGGGATTAATATTCTCGGAACGCCCTACTGTGATACCGAAACACGGGTATCAAGAGGCCACACTTGATCCTGTGGCATGCAAACTAATGCATTTGCATGCTGCGTGTGGGTGGCGTTTGGCGCTCCGGGATCCGGGGCTATTATTGCGGGATTATCAACGGAAATTGGTATATGTGTGTATGTAACTATGCAATATTGTGTTGATTTTCTGTACATTGTTAAAGTTACAGTGAGATAAGCGTTAAAATAATGGCAATTTATGATACCTATACTATACACTTCATTCTAAACGTATTCTAAACTAAGGCAATAAAGCTTTAATTCTGGTTAAAAACACTCACTCAAGTAACGACCCACTATGTCTATTCTTATAACTATTATCAGTATTTGACAAATAAGTATGACAATAAAATGTAGTTGTAGGTTATAATTATAATAGCTGGTAGCTTAACTACAGCCATACGTGCAACCTCATTCTATCATCGTATCTGCTTTAGCAATTGAATTAAGGTAATCTTTTGTATTTCAAGAACACAGCCCCTCGCGGTAAGACAACTGTGTTTTTACATGGTTTTAATTTGCTACCCAGGTGACAATTGATTAAAAACATATTTTTGAAATTTTAGGCGTATAAAAATAAAAAATAAAACCTTTAATTTTATTCTTGGGTCTATCACTTTAACATAATTTTCTTAAAATATGTATGGTGTAAAATTTTAAAGAAGTAGGATTTTTTATTGCAGTTTGAGTTTAACCCATAGAGCGAGAGCGATTTTAGACTTTCAGACATTTAGTATGATGCCATTGCCACCGACGTGCACCCTCCTGAGTTCACACTGCTTATTGACATTCGGGGTGATGACGATCCCGTTTCCGTAGCCAGAGGTGTCGCTCAGGGTTCGCACTTTGGTCCTTGTTTATTATTATTTACTTGTTTTCATCGTTGTTGGAACTCGATTAACTTAATAAGTTTCATGTTTACTCTTACAACGGAAAAGATAACACCATAAAAAGTAACTTAGTTTTGCATTTACTCCTTACTTAGCTCCTCGACAACAGGGATATACAGCGAAGACTGAAAAGGACAAAGCCTTTTGAGTTAGTCTAATTAGTGCAGTGAGTACTATACACAAGAACACATTAACAAAGTGTCTTCCCCTTAACAGAGGCAATAGGAAAAGTGTTAATGGACACATTCTTAGCTTAGTCTGTATTAGAAGTTTAGGTCAAATTTAAAATACTTATTAGTCATAAGACTACATTGTATTTTAATGGAATATTTAATAAGATATTTCATTTGATTTAAAAATAAGTTTTGAACTTAAATAAATACATATCAGGGGACAAAGGCACACTAATTGATCTAGTGCCAAACTAAGGTCTAGGCTTGTACTCTGGGTACTAGACAACGATATAAATACTTATATAGAGAAATATAACATACTTAAATACAAATGTTTGCGCTCATCACACAAATATCTGCCCTTACCGGGATTTTAACCTAGGACCGCTAGCTTCGTAGGCAGGGTCACTACCAACTAGGCCAGCGTGTCATCTAAACTTACACTTACGTGCAATATCACTCAATTAATTATGTGAAAATTAAATATATTTTTCGTTAGACCTACTGTCAAACATTGGTAACGTTGTTAACACCGATGTGAAACTCAACATGAGGCATGATATTTTTTATTTTCGTAAAAATTCTTGCATAACACTGATTCAATCCTTCTCTAATTGAGTCGGAGCTGTCATCAAATCTTAACTTTAAATATTAAAACTTTGAATTAGGTCACTATAATTCTAAATGTGCAATTCACGGACGTGCTCGCTATAATTTTATTGTTTAGAAATGAAGTTTAAAGTTTACGTGCGATCGTTAAATGCAAGAATTATAACTTTTATAGCGAACCGTATAAGTACAGTCGCGGACTTTAATTGTTGCTTTATATAACCGTGTTACAGAACGTTAATGATTCATTTTGTGACAATTATTTCTATGAAACTCAAAACCATTTTCCTAAGCCTCATGTCGCAATGTTGATATTTAAACTCATCATTGCCTAGGAATTGTAAGTTAGTAAAAAGTCACATTGACACATACCTTCGCATTTTATATAACAAAAAGTACTTCGTTACCATGAGATGATTACCATGGAGAAAGCAAACGAGGCCACAGGCAACTTGATGGTAAGACAAGTTAAAAGACATTTACAATCTCAAGATTGCAATCTTACGATTACAAGATAAGGGATAAGTTCGCCTTTGTACATTCTTTTTTTTCTTTATTTTATTTCTTTTGTACAATAAATTGTTGTGAGCATATGCTTTGCCAACCTGAAAGCTTAGACGAAATGCCTCTATAGTAATTTTTCAAATGCAAATGCTACAATTCCCTAATTAAACACCATCGCAATTAGCCTGTTGTTGAACGTTGCCATTTTTAATTCGACCACATAAATCCCAAAGTTAGCCAAGAAGCGTGCAAACAAAATATTTAAGCAACAACTTCACTCGTAGGCTCGGAAAGTTCCTTTAATTAAATCTTGCGACGATTTCAAAACATCTGGCCCGCGGAAACTTCGGGGACACAGTGTGGCAGAGTGTGCTGGTGAATTCATTTTGTACATACAAATTGTTTGAACACAACGTTTTATATGCGGCACTGTTCACATTTATGTTTTTGACATAAGATTATAGCTTTTCTACTGTTCTTACAAGAAACACTGCAATCGGCATGTCTGCTTAAACTCTTTGCGGTGAATCAATACTTCATTGCAGACTCTGGGTTCATAAGAAGTGTTAGTCAGTACTAAAAGTAGAATAATACGATTTTTTCATTTGCTTTTGTAGCAAGTCGTGTTTAAATTGTAATATATTAGTAAGAAATAATTATGCATGCGTATCTTACATACTTGAAAAAAGGAAGATTGTATTGGTTATACTAATTATGTTTTATTTGTGATGTTTTAATCGTAATTTGAACTATGTACCTAGTTGTGTTGGTCGATGAGTATTAAATGTTGTTTTATTAGGTTTTGTAGTTAACTATAATAATATTATAATTTACATCAGACTACAAATAATTTTATTATAACTGACAATGGCAGGCTATGTAGACCAGTACTGCCCTGCTAAAGAAAAAGGACGTATGCGCAATTTGATAGCCAAATAAATTTTAACCTTCCGCCTCTAGAAATAAGGTCACACATACATACGCGGCTCTATGAGATATAGGCCCTTTTTTCTAAGTAGGGCAGAGTAGCTACATAGACAAGTCTAATAAAAAGTAAGTTTTAAAAACCCGAGGGGCTATTGCCTAACGCACTCGCAATCGCAATCGTTTTCATTTTGAAAATCGAAGGCTTTTCTGCATACAAAATGAAAATTAAAAAATTAGGCAATAGCGACGCCGATTGCAGTTTTTGATATTGTCGTCAATATAATAAAATGTATGTATGTTAAAAAAAAACCCTACCTCTCATTACTTTGATTAAATGCCAAATGCCAAGAATCTAACGACACCGCATAATATTTTAAAATGCATCAAGCCGCTGCAGAGCGACCCACAGAAATAGACAAGTTGGAAAAAAAATATTCCCAGAAAGGGCTCAATTAGAAATCGATCTTCGCTTTTGACACTGCGATGTATATCCGCTATGGGAACGGACACTCGATACTTTACGCCCGAAAATGTTGTTCCCGTGGGACAAAAAAAATACGCGTCTATTTCCGGGCTTATGATATTATCATGGCTTAAAAAAATCGTTTAAGCTGAAATTATAAATAACCAAATATTTGTGTGATGAACGCGAGTGTTTGTTCATCAGTCTTGGTTGTTTATCGTTGTCTAATACCCGTAGTATTTTCTTTCTGTCATAATTAGATGTTAAGCCAATGTTTTTATAAGATGCTCACTTGAGTGCTTTGTCACTTTTACTTTACGTTTAAACTGCTGCTCTAATCTCAGTAATTTTCGTCCCATCATCATACCAGTTCAATAGCACCATAATATGCTACCAAGCTAGCATGAATACGGAGCTGGAACGTGGCTATAGGAATTCTTCAATGGCTTATAGTAGATCAGTTGAATTTGGACTCTGGTTTTTATATTATCAGTGTTAGAAGTACAGTAGGCAATAAAAGTGGCCTTATAATACTGCACAGGGAGCCCTTTGTTTCCCATAATTTTATTGGTCATAATGTAATTGTTGACATAATTTTTGATAGCCATAATTTTTTATATCGCTAAAACTGTAAACTTTTCAGAAGTTCTGAAATATCTAACGTGTAGACAAGGCTAGGTTAGGTTAGGTTTGATTTATAAAAATCCTGAAAAAGTAACAGTTTCTTTAAAAAAACACGTTATGTCTTGCGATGATTATGACCTAAAGCACATTATGACTTAAAATAATTATGTCAGTAAATATAAACCCTACTGCACACTTTAATATCTTGTTATTATTGGTCTGTCATCGGAATTGCATATGTATGAAAAAATTCAAATCAATTCGACATTTAGAAGTAGGTAAATATTTCGTTCCAAGATGTGATTACATAGTTTAAGTATTAGTTTCCTGTTTGTTAGATACAGGTGAATCGTACACAAGTGTTTTAAAAAGTAAATTATCACATATTTCTTGTTGTTTTAATTCTCATTCATTGTCACATTTCATTGCAAACTCTTTTCCACGGTCTTTGTAAGCAAAAGAACGTACACAAATATACATTTTCTAATGCTAGTTCGTAAACTCGGTAGCATTGGCACGCGATTATTACTGACAGGTCATTGTCGCGATTGTCAGTTCACGTGTTCAACTTTCACAGTTGTCGTATGACGGAAATCATGTTTGCGAGTGGTGAGGCGAATAACTGTTTTTGTATTTAGAGTTCCGCCGCCAAATCGCACCTTCAGAACAATAGTGACCTAATTGAGAAATTTTACATTTCGAGTTAGGTCTCTATGATAATAAATTTATGATTCGAAGTTTGAAAGCACAAATTTTGAATTAGGTCATTATTGTTCTAAAGGTGCGAAATGGTAAAAGTAATAACGGTTCGAATATTATAAGGATATTTCGTTATGTACAGTCAACAGCATAAATAAGTGATCATTCATGTACCTTGTCGCTTTCAATCGTTTCACAATTTTGTATGACATTTCAAACGGGTGCGTTTCAATCAGTATACAAACTTTTTGCATAATTTCATTGAACTAACCACGAAAAGCATAAAAACCAATTGTATAATTTCATCTGGCATACGATCGAATAACATAACTCTCACTTAGTATAACTATCATTTTCTTGTTATTATGCATTTTACGTCAATTTCTTCGAACTAGGTTAGGTTAGGTTAGAACTGTGACCACATTAATAGTTATGAAAGCAGTTAGAAATATTTACTCTTTGAACTAATAAACATTATAGTTTTTGAAATTATGCAATTCGTGTTATGTAAAATGATCATTCGACCATTTGTTTTTATGCTAAACATTACACACCCATTTCAAACACGACTTTAAAGTGGCAAGATACATAAATGATCACTTATTTATGCTGTTGACTGTACTCCATGTACTTATTATAATCAGAGAATGGATATTCGGGGGCTAATGGGGAATATTAATGTCATTTTTCCCAGATTCAATAAAAGCTGATTCATGTAACAAACAATTAGAAATAAATATTTTTTGAATAGCTATAAAAATAATCAAGATAAGCCAACTAAGATTTGGTACTCTCATTCTAGCAAAACAGAATTTAACATGCAGTTTATATGGCCGACCTGTTACATGACGTCACACTGCATATCGGATCTCTCTGTCTAATCGCTGTCAGTTTGTAACATCTCATGCTTGTATTAGGGATGCTTTCTTGGCCGATTTCAATGTTGGTGACTTTCACGGTATTTTCATATTTTGTCGAGAAATGCGATTTAAAATCATGCATTTTCCCTATTTACCTAAAGTTCGCGAGAGGACGTAATATGATGATAATGATGTAATCCTGGACGTATCTGTGAATGGCGAACCAGCTAATTCCAGAGGTGTGAGCGATAGTGACTTGAAAAGCCAAATTTGATCTTAAAGGTACGGTTGCAAGGCGTATAATACAACTGACCTGAGGGCCCTGCAAAGATGCACTACGCTAACTAACGTTTCTATTCGATTCGTTTTTAACCAATCGCGTCACCGGTAGACCACGTGACTTTTCGTATCACGTCATCTCCCAGTGACGCGATTGATTTAAAAACGAATCGAATAGAAACGTTAGTTAGCGTAGTGCATCTTTGCAGGGCCCTCTGATGAATTGTACGTGTAGGTATAGAAGAGCTTTAGACTTTTTTTAATAAAGCGTTTTATTTCGAGATTTTCGAAATCTTTCAAAATTCACAGAGTACTTAAAACCGGGTAAAATATTGATTTATCTTTATACCGATTATCCGGACACGTGAATTAACTTACAGAACGAGATATTTTAGATTACATTGTGTCAAAATAACATTACCGTCACAAAAAAAAATTGGGCCCCAGTTGCCACGATACCTGTGTACAGTATTCCCAGCTTCTTAATAGCTTTCGGCTGGCTATCGCTATCACGCTTGCACTCGCAACTGACTGTATATTTGTCACTCGTGTGTCATAGAAAAACGACGATTGCCGATGGCCATTAAGAAAATGGTTGCACTGTACGTTGTATGTATATGGTACGGAACCCAAAAACAATTTGTTGTGAACATTGTAGGGTGTGGCACCAGTGTTGGACACTTTTAGCTGACAGGCACCGGTAATGGACACTTCACTCTTAATTCAAATTTCATACGGTCCTAAATTGATTGTTGCAAAACACAATAACCCTTATCTTCTGTAAAATAAGAATCAAGTTTCCATCATTGGTCATTCATCGAATTTCATTTCATCAAACGCTATTTTCTGCTGAAACCATGATGATATTTTCAGGATAATTAAAATATTTATTACATAAGTTAGACTTCCTAAGACTTGTGATCACCAAAAAAAAATTACTCGTGATGCGAGAAATATCTCACGATGAAAAGAAAATTTTGTGTAATGATACGTTCCGCACCTTTAGAATTATAGTGACCTAATTCAACATTCCAGCTGTCGACTTTGACACATATGTTTATTACTATACAGACCTAACTCAAAATTCAACATTTGTGAATTAGGTCACTATAATTCTAAAGGTGCGATTCGTTGAAAGGAGTTTCGATTAAATAATAGGTCTCCATTCAAAACGCATGCTCTACCCTCTGCTTATAACACCTACTGTCATTTCATTAGCGAAACATTTTGTGACGGCATTGCTTTTCACTTAAAATTATAATAATATCTCCAAACAAAAAACAACCTTGTTCTCACTGTACAGAGTCACAAATGGGATGTGCTCGTTTAATTGCAACGACTTACATTTTCACAATGAAATTGCTATTGCAGCTCTAAATTAAACTTTTCAATTAGAGCTATTTGCAATGGCGTGAATAAATATCTAACATTTTTAATATTCTATGTTAATTATTTATAGTAATTAATTCAAAACATTTTTTTAATTAACGAGCAAAATACATACATACATACATGATCTCACGCCTTCGTTCCCAGAGTGGGGTAGGCAGAGCTACAGAATTACAAACATCTCTAAAAACTTGTTGATAATTCTATAACCACAATTTGCACAATTAGGCTAAGATGTTTACCAGCGTATTAGTGACAGGTTGCAAGCCCATCGCCTAATAGTACTACAAGCCTTTATTCCCTTAGTCGTCCCTTACAACATCCACGGGAAGATATGGAGTGGCACTATTCTAACTCGGCAACCGCACGAGCAAAATATTTGATGAAAATATTAAACAACTCGCTTTGGCGCGCGAGTCCGTCCGCTTAAAAATGGACCATTTTAAGGAAAAAGTTTTATTTATTTTACATCATAATGTTTTTTCTTTCTAAGCACATATTTCGCAAAGTTCTATCTCGTTGATTTTATTCCTATATCAAAACCTAATGTCATTAATTGTTATTAAGGTTAAATTAATGTCAAAGTTGATAAAACGAATAAGTTTTCGATAAATCATTTGAAAATTCTAACAATATATAAGTATACTGCCGGTCAGTAATTTACTTTCTGATGCTATTAGAGTGTTCATTAATTACAATATTTTTTTAAATCGTTCGAACTTTGCAAAATTATCAATTACCCTGTGAAGCTAGACAACTAGTTGTTTAACGCTAAAGTTAACGATTTTCGAAAACTAACAAACTATATAAAGGTGATGTAGGCGCTCGAAGCGACCGTCTGACAGCTTATGTCAATCATAATGACGTTTTGGATAACGATAGCGAGCGCCGAATGCATCTGGCCTAAGGCCTCTGGTACGTTGTTGAGCATGTTGACGAAATGTTGTCCATCCCGCTTGACAATTACAGCCATACAATGAAAATACATCTATGCGTACCGTGAACGCCCAATTTTATCTTAAAACGTCTTAATTCGCTGTAGTTATTCAATGAATATCATCAGACATCGAGTATCCAGACAATAAGCCGTGGTGCTATCTATCGCTACCAGCCAATTGTCGAAACCCGTACATATTTCCGGCGGAAATATCGATTGTTCTGAAGATTCCATATTGAAAACAAACGTAACGTACAACGTTACGTTATTCTTACCTAACCACTCGAGCAACGAAATATCACCAATATTCCAAGACCCCCAATACCTCCTACATTTACCCTTTCACACTTAAATATTGAATAGGCCGATCACTGAGGGAGTTCTTGTTAAATTGGATGGGCGTAAGAGGAATTCGAAAAATTCAATTTCCTAACTGTGAATTTAGTACGGAGTGTAGAAATAACAAGCTTTCGGAGCAGTCTCGTGAGACAGGGTTGGAATGTAAAACATAGAAAATGGGGAGAAATTACACGTTTTCTGAGATCGTGATAGGGGATGTTTAGTGCTGCGAATAATCAAACAGGGGGTGGTGAAAAATCGAGGTCGATATTTCGTTGTCAGCGTTTAAATGTGGGATTTTGGGGGGTTAAGTGGAATTTTTGGTGTTGAGGGCGCGTCGCGAGGGAGCGTTGGAAGTGTTTGATGGGCACTATTATTTGTTTTAAGGAAACATCGGCCTTTTAAAATAAGTGTTGCGAAGAATAACGAGACAAAATGTAGAGCCCAATAAAATTAACATTTCAACCCACAAAAAAACATATTTTCTTCAAGTAATTTTGGCGATAACTAATTTTAAAACAATAAATGAATTTAATTTAAAAATGGCTTACTCCTTATAAGGTAATTTTTGTTCTAGCTCAAGCACAATTAAAAAGAAAGTAAAATTGTGATCATAGACACCCCTCTCCTGCCTGATTTCTGCGAAAAACTTAAGAGTCAAAAAAACATAAAACAGTCTCTAAAAAAATTTCTTCAGTCTCTATTTTTAAATCATCTCATAAAAGATATCACTTTAAAACGATGTCCAAAAGAAACAATAGAGGGTGTGAACATAATTAAATTTTCCTTTACATTTATACAGAGTGCTCTTTGCTTTAATTTTAACGGTATGCCGTAGAGCCAGGTAATAAAAAACATTGTAGAAGTATTAAATGAACGCAGCTAAGTTCTTTTCAATTACAATTTAACAGTAATGCAATAAAAGCAGCTATCGGGAGCAATTAAAATGGAAGCTGATCCCGGATAGAGACGAGTATTTTGAGGGTGAAGATGAGTATGGATTTTGATGGTGAATATAGTGACGAAGATATGTTTTTCGTTTATTGTTGCAAACACGACAACTTTAAATCAATCCTTATATCGAAATATCATTAAATACGTTGATTTTTGTTTTTCGAAAATGAGTATTAATAATTCAACTAGATGAATACTGTACAAAACTTGATTAAAAAAAAAACATAAAGAAGGAGTTAGCGTAAGAGGAAACTGAAACTTAGAACTATATTAATAAATTGAGCTGTAAGATGCCAGTTCTAAAACCGCGCAACAGTCGACTGTTTTATATGACTTGACATACACTTCGACGTGTCTTGGAACAAAGACCTCACTTAAGGTCAATTTACTAACACTATCCTCAGTACATCTTAGCCTTATTGTGCAAAATGTGGATACAGAATGTTTTGTTGTGGTTTTTAGAAGGTAGGCTCCTACTACTACTTCTACTTCTACTCTCGTGTTCTTCATACCCCCTATACTATAAAGGGAATGGCGATGCTATAGAATATGCTAAGATGGATGCTACGTAACGCATCTCCACTCAGTTAATAACAAAAAAACTGGCTAAGTACGAGTCGCACTCGCGCACAGAGGATTCGTAACCGCCGTAAAGTAGGTTTTTTTATATTCCGATTTGAATCACTTGACCATTTTAATGAATTTGTTGTTTTTCATCAGGTTTTGTTACATAATCATAAGAATTTTTACGCTTGTATGTTTTTTTTTCTAAACAGAAAAATCAAAAACAACGTTGAAAAAAAATGTTTCTTGTATGGGGTTTTTTTCTTAGTAAATCTGCCGTAAAAAAACATATTCATTACGTATTCTAGGTGTAAAAGATACAACTCTTTAAAGTTAGGAGGGACAGAGTAGGCATTAATAGGGTCCCATTGGGCTCCTTTTGGGTACGGAACCCAAAAAAGGATGATACGTTCCTTGTTGAATTGACTCATTCGTCCGGCAACAATTACTGATGTGCCAAAGGAAACTTTCCAAAATTGCGGAACGTTTCATGCAGGAAAATTTCGGAAACTTCTCACAATTTTGTATGGGGATTGAAACTTTCCGTTTCTTAAATTCAAATTTCCTATTTTTCTAGTGAATGTTTCCGGAAATTTCTTAGAACTTTTCCGACTTTTTGGAAACTTTCCGCAATTTTCACGTCAGTAGCAAGGATTAGCTTCTGCGTGGCTCTACCGTTAGTCACAATAAATAATAAAAAAAACATAAATCAGCGGATAATCTTACAAAAATTGACCTAGTCCAAAACTAAACTAACCAGTAAAAGGTTAGTTCCTTAACTAAGTCAAAACTAATTACGCTAAACGAATTGTCAATCATTAACCCGATTTAGCATAAGCCGTAAAATGAACCGTGCACGAATGAAGATGCGACTGAAGCACATATTCATATTCACTAACTCGCCAGTGTGGATGCGGCATTAAATATAACGGCCCATTAAGACACAGTGCCACTATCGCGACGTAACTGTTATGTTCGCATTAGACGCCACCTTATAATTGTAGAGCGGGAGCTATGTGGTTATGTTTCTCTTTCAAGCAAGTCAACCAGTTAGTTATTTCATATTTATTACACAAAAGGATAAACTTAATGTCGTAAGGCAATTTCTACCGGTTAACTTTTGGGCAAAACAGAGCCTGTAGTGGCGGTACAACATAGGGTCTTTTCCATATCGCCGAAGGTTAGGAAACGATCCATTACTCTTTTATGCCAATGACAAATGCATCTGTATCACCGGTTTACACTTAAATTATATTTTAGTATACACCTGTAAGGTAAAATAAGCTCACGGCCTGTTGAAAAATTTGAAGTTTAGTTGAAGATGAGTATTTTTTTTAACAATGGTACGAAGAATACCTTTTTTTATTTTCTATTTTCTTTCATTCATGCAATTTAGCGTAGGCTTGACAATACTTGACATGTGTAGTCAAAGTATTTTTTTTTATTATAATTTATGGTATTTTGTCCCCTTTGGCTCCCGGTCCACTGGATTCATGTTGCTCTCGTTTGATTCCAGCCATTTGCTTCGATAACGCCATATATTTTGCACTTCATTTTATGCCAAGAAAATGTAAAATATGGTTGTAATATGTTTTTAAGTGACTTACATAATACTTGTTTAACTTGAAAACTTGCAAAAAAACGTTTGCATTCTTTCTATAGTTTGGATACGGTAGTTTCTTTAAGAATGAATTAAAAAAAGTTTTGTACGGGCACTTTTACAAGTCGTGATTCTACCAATCCTTTTTACCTGATGTCAGTATTTCAGTTCCTAATTTCATAAAGGCCCAAATTTGTATTTAAAAAACCACATTCATATGTCAACATTTTTAATTATGTTTTTTTCTCAAGACTGTTCACGTATTTTCGATTTCGATGTTTAATTAGCTTTAGGTTTTTAATAAAAACTTTTTATAAAGAAACTAAACGCATGGCGATATTTACAAGAAAAAAAAACAGAAACAGCGTTATGGCATAAAAAACGCCCACGAAACCACCCCAAGAAAAGAGCCCAATTAACGGTTACCTACGGATTTTCTTGAAACGTTACTTATTTGGAACTCCCTGTATAAATAATTAGGTGTTTACTGTCAAAGCTCTCTTAGACGACTTTAATACAACCACTAACAGACAGCCGACATGTGAACAGTGAAACATTGCCACACTCCCAGATTTTAATACAAATCTGACACCATTTCGAGTCTTAATCATTGAATGTGTTAATGAGCCAAAAAAGAGCGTGTAACGGATAATGGTTGAGATTTATTTAGTATAGTATCACGTATTAATGAGCGACACCAGCGCACCTTTAGAACAATAATGACCTAATTCAAAATTTGTGCTTTCAAACTTTGAGTCATAAATTTATTATCATAGAGACCTAACTCGAAATTTAAAATTTCTCAATTAGGTCACTATTGTTCTGAAGGTGCGAATTATGATATCCAATCAAATTGGGGTTATGATTACAGCAATAATAATTATGATAAAATATTAGCGAGGTTTTTCCCGCTACGTCTGCGTAGAACTTGTACATCGCTATTCCCTTGGTAACTATCACTTTTTATTCGGAAGAACAGTTCGTATATTTAGGGAATGAACGAAGATAGAAATTTAACAACAATTTAATCGTATTTAGCTTGGTTATAATAAGTTTTATTTTGGCATTAATTTATTATTATAAATAAATAATGTGGGTACATAAGTAAGTCAATATGATCTTTCTAAAAATTTAGATAATTTAATTATAATAATTTAAAAAAAAAGTTGTTAGTTACATCAATAATAATTTGAAATAGATTATAAATACCTGATATAATTATTGTCAGAAAAAACCGCATCTGAATCAGCACATCTATTTGGGAGCTACAATGCTACAGACAAACACACAGATACAAACGTTAAAATTATTTATTTACCTCTCTGTTAGCATCGAGGTTAATTTAATCTAAATTGACTCAGGCTTGAATAAACATTCAAAAATAGTTAATTTAAACCGTTTAGCCATAAAGTCATAACCAGGGATCGGAAATTCGGATTGATATTTACCCAAACTTTCGCGGCGGCGTTGTTGCTCTGTTGTATGGACGCGGACTCAATCATATAATTCATTAATACAATTCCCGGGATTTCTAAATAAATAAATTACGCCAGCATAAAATCATAATTAAGTATTAATATTAACTATTTGAAGTTATTTTCCATGTATAGATTTACGAAATGTTTTTTAATTTACCTGTAACTCATGGACCTAACGAATTTATAGGAATTATTATTAACGTTTTATAGAATCTCGGAATCCCGGAACTTATATTATTAAAATAATATTTTTAAGAAGCCGACGCCATGTTCGCCTATATTTTTCCGGGATTTCGCCAACTTTAGGTAAATATCGATCCAAATTTCCGATCCCTGGTCATAACAAACACACAAATTTCGCATTTATAAAATAGAAGCCATAAAAATATTTCAAATATAACATTTAATATCCGCAGTGTGGGAGCACCAAGACTGTACCTAATGGTGCTCCCACACTGCGGTTATAAAATGATATATTTAAAATATTTTTGAACTCAATTAATAATAATATGAAAAGATGTGTCCAAAGAGTCGTCGAAACGAAATCATCACAATGGCTAACAATCATACCTACCACTGCCAACAATACCGACCTCTCAGCCTCTCAGTTCAAAGATGCCATAGCCATACGGTATGTTCATGAACCTGCAAGCCTCCCTCAGACCTGTGATGGATGCGGCGAATGTAATTTTGACCCAAACCAAACCACTAAACTGCAAAAAAGGTGGTCTAATCAAACAAGGTCACGATCAACACAGAGATGACTGTAAAAACTGGGCCGAATTAGCCTGGGGACCTGGCACGACAGAACCCATAATGCGTAACGCAAACACAACCCAACCAGCTCTTATAGGTGACTTGTTACTGAACAGCGTGTGGGAACCCGCGAGGAAAGCGTTCTTTGATGTTCGCATAGTAAATGCCGACGCTTCCTCATACAACAACCTCACCTGGCAAAAAACAGCTCAGAAACATAACCGAGAGAAACATTTAAAATATGATCGAGCTGCTGAGGACCTAAGAGCTTCTTTTACTCCTCTAGTCATCTCTTGTGATGGAGCCCTTGGGATTGAATACATCAGCTTTTTAAAAAAAACAGCCTCGAAATTAAATGAAAAATGGCGAAAGCCATATTTACAAATAATCTATTGGCTTAAAGTAAAGGTACAAATTTCAGTCATAAGAGCTGTTTCCATGAGAATAAGGGGAACAAGAAGACACATCAGAGCATTCGAGTGCGATGATGGAGCCGGAATTCACTAATCATAGTAATCATAATATTATTGCTACACATTAGTCTCAAAATTAATTTTGTGTTTAATATACGTACCTAATTGTTTTTGTTGTCGTTTACAAACAAATTCTATAGCTGTTGTATATACTATTGCCATATGTAATCTTTATTGAAACTTATTATTATTAAATACGTTGTCTTCTATTAGCAGATTATGTCGTGTTTCAAAATATTTTATGATGTTATTTAATATAACAGCAGCGTGGTAGCACCATTACTTACATGTTGGTAAACACGGTAAAATTTTACAGAAGACTATAAGTACCAAGCACACAAGAAGTCAATGCCACTTTTCACAACTATGAAGTTTCTAGATCAGATTTCCCCAAACTTTTTTGTCTCATAGACCACTTGGCATTATTATCACGTAAAATCTAAGCAAAAAATAATAACTTTGGAGTTCTAGTCGGCAAAAAATTGACACAGTCTACAATGAAAATTTAGCGCGGAAAAATATTTTTTCTCAAAAATGTCTGGAAATGTTGACATTACTATCTACATATTGAGACCCGAAGGACATAGTTTACTGACAGATCTCAAATTAAAAAAAAAAAACATTGCGTGCTCGCTACACTAGCCCGCAATGTTGCATACAAATTCCATTACTATCTAGCTTGTAACTTTTTAAAAAGTGAAAACGCCCATAATAAAATCATGGCACAAGTCTTATACATCCAAATTTTATTCGACACATTACTTTTTCATCTGTGTCTGGAATAGCTTATGTTTTTTTTAAAAACGAAGCTTGCGATTCTCCTTGTCATAAACAATATGGCGGTAAAGAGTGATAGTTTTTCACATGAAGTTTGTTTGTATGCAATTAAAAAAATGAGTTCAAGCGATGAAAATTTTGCTCCAACACAAAAAAAAACTTGCGATTTTTGAGAAAAGCACTATATTTGCCTCGGCAGGAACAGCAATTGCGGGCTTCGTATTTTTAAACGGACTCGCAAGCTCGTCCGTTTAAAACAATACTCGGCCCGCAATTGCCTACTTCCATGCCTAGGCAATAATGTACTATTTATAACTTGAAAAACTACACACAGAGAAAATTTAAACATAATTTATATAGATAACATTTTTTTATTTATATATTTATAAGAAAGTATTACGTAAGTTAGTTAGATACCTACTATTTGTGTATGAATATGGATTATTCCATTAATGGAAAGGCAAAATTAAAGTCACGACCTGTTTAAATGGGATCCACTATCGTGGACCGCCATTTTCATCACATGGACCACCATTTCATTTTTCCGCTCACATGGACCCCTTGCAGGTCGTCATCGACCCCTGGAGGTCGATATAGACCACTTTGGGGATCACTGTTCAGTTCTAGATATTGATAATTTTACCAGCAGAGGAACTATGCTCTTATTACTATTGCTTCACATGCAACAGAAAACTTTAGCATTGTTTTATATGTTTTATGTTCTCATCTGCCAAGTAAGTACCTAATTTCTGGAGTCGTAGTGAAAAATAGCCTTCTGAAGATCAAGTGAAAAAGGGTTTAAGTCTAGTAAACTCCGTTTATGTTAATACCCTTTTTAATACGAGTTTCACTAGGTCCCCAGATTTTATGAAATGCTAAAGTTTGTGGGTAAGTGAAATCACCATAAGACCAATAACCTACAGCCTAATCATACAAGCAGTGCGTTCATTACACGAGATGCATTACATATTCCGCGGCGCGGGCCCCAATAAGGCGCAGAGACGTGCTATATTAAAGCACGTATGTGTACAGTGTACTGTGCAATCAGTAGGTTCACTGAGATAAAATAATAATTTTGGGGTGCTAGTGAAAAATGTATAAGTCTTCTGAAGATCAAGTGGTTTAAGTCTAGTATACTCCGTTTATGTATTCACCCTTTTTTATAACGAGTCAAGTCGATTTATACCTTACCTTTACCTTATACTTTACCTTACCTTTTTCACTACGTCCCCAGAATTGTGATATGCAAACATGGCGTGTTAAGGACTTCCTACTTATAATCATACGTCGTTATCGCGGGGGCAAAATCAAATCTATTAAAGAACACATATAACGGAATGTCTGTTTAGTATAAACGGAATATTCTGCCTATACATTCTAAGCCTCTAAGAAGCTCTTCATATCTAGCACGAAGTTTTCGCTGGAAACGGTCAATCAAACTTGTCTTACACTGAGTAAACGCTTTTATAGAGCTTTTATTTTATAAATAAATATTATTATGTCAAATCCAGTATTTTTCTCCAAAACTTGTTTTCCATTTGCACTCAAATTTAATTAAGATATATTTTTGTATGTTTTTGTACATATCAAATCAATCAAGAATATCAAATGTCTAAAGTTGCAGGAAAAGTGACTGAAGAGGTTGACGTAATGATTGCGTAGCTAATCTTTTTAAATATGTACTACTAATCAAGTTAAGTACGGAGGTAAGATAATTGAAAGAAAATGTATATATTTTGAACTCGTAGGTATAAACGTTTCTCGATACGCGTGTCACTTCTGTTATTGCCTATTTGTCATAATCTTTGACTACTGTCCGTAGTAGGTATTCCAATTTTGAATCGAATCAACGCACGCCCTACCCACACTTGACCATTTTTTAGGATTTGTTGTTTTTCTTCAGGGCTTTTTACTGCTCTTAAGGCTCAAAGTCCTTTTAAAAGGCCTTCGTCCGGCCATTCAAATAAAGGTCTAGTGCAAAGAAAGTACCGAAATTGTAATTTATTTTTCTCAAAAATGTCCGGAAATGTTGACATTCCTATCTACATATTGAGACGCGAAGTACATAGTTTACTGACAGTCCTCAAATTAAAAAAAAAAAACATTGCGTGCTCGCTACACAAGCCCGCAATGTTCCATACAAATTCCATTACTATCTACCTTGTAACTTTTTAAAAAGTGAAAAGGGCCATATAAAATGAGAAATTTTACTCGAAACATAACTTTTTTATTTGTGCCTGGAATAGCTTATGTTTTTTTAAAAACAAGAATTGCGTTTAACTCCTTGTCATAAACAAAAAGGCGGTAAGGAGTGATGGTTTTTTCACATGTTTCTGTTTGTATGCAATTCAAAAAATGAGTTCAAGCGATGAAGATTTGACTCCAACACAATTTTTTTCTTGCGATTTTTGAGAAAAACACTATATTTGCCTCGGCAGGAACAGCAATTGCGGGCTTCGTATTTTTAAACGGACTCGCAAGCTCGTCCGTTTAATTCAATACTCGGCCCGCAATTGCCAACTTCCATGCCTAGGCAATAATGTACTATTGTTTTTCTAACTAATGATCAAATTAGAAAATCGAATTTATTTCATTCACATTAGATACATATTCCATTGATAAATTTCGTTGTATGATGGTCCTTAGGAGGTTGTTCATAACAGATTTGACGCTTGTATGTTTTATCGTTTTTACTATGCAACTAAAATAAAAATACGTTGGTGCAAAACGTTTCTTGTATGGGACCCCCTTTATCATTTCACTTTCTTTAAAAATAATATTTGTTAGTAAATCCGCCATAATAACACATATTCTGAAAAAAAAAAAACAACTCGCTATCTAATACGGTTCAAAGATACAGTTCTTTTAAGTTACTACGAACAGACGGACGGACAGCGGAGACATAATAGTGTCCCGTTGGGTTATCCCTACTTAGATATTTGTAACTTAATCGATAAACGGATTAAGATGGGTACAGAAATAGTTACCGTTATTAGGAATGTCCTGACCAGTTTGAGGCAAGAGCGTACTCGTAAAATCCCATAAGAAAATACAGAAATGGAAGAAGAAAATATTAATTCGACGCACACAGAATAACATTACAAAAAATAATAAAGAAAACAGTTCAATGGGAAATATTAAATAATATGAACAAATTCCTTTGTGGATAATTAAAGTGCGAATTAATAAATAAATATGTTTGTATGTATGCACCTATGTAAACACTTTATTGTACAAATAAACGAGATAATAATTATAAAATAGAAAAAAGTATGTTAAGTTTGATACGTGTTTGTAAAAAAAACTATTTTTGTTTTGCAATGATAATTAGATTGACACTGTCCTTCAAATGAAGAAAACATATCTAAGAATACGCAAAAGTGAAATTAAAATTTGCTCTGCAAAAACAAAACTGCATTAATTAAAAATGCAATAAATACAAGAAGCACACGCGCCAAATTAAAACAGTCGAACGTTAACAATTTCACTCACTACCGATTAATGTTATGGAAATTAATTAATTCCACAGAATTATAATTGGACGTGTACCTTTGGGAGCGCTCTCCCGCTGGCTTGTATTTAAAGTAGATTGGCTGATTGTATTGAGTTGGTTGTGACATTTTTTTGCTTGATTAATTAAAATTTCGTGGTGTTAATAAAGTTTAATTAATTTGGTAATATTTATTCCTATTTTTATATTGTAGTTTTTAGGGTTTCGTGCCAACAGGGCCTTAATATCGTAATAGGAAGACAGTTTTAATGTTCACAGAGTGTAATTAATGATTAAAGGCGAGGCAAGAATGGTAAGGAAACCTTCGTGTACGAGTCCGAGTTGCACTTGGCCGGATTTTTAATTACTGATATAAGAACAAGCGAATTCTGAATTTGGTGTTAAGAGATTTCTTAAATAAACTTAGCTACCAATGCAACTTTTTTTTGTAATTTCTTGATTATTATGATTCGCATATAATAGTACATTGTGCATCAAGGGTGGTAACAAGAAGAGGATTGCTAACGAGAGACTTAGAAGCCCGACGCCGAAGGCGGAGGGCTTTTAATGACTAGAGTTGGTAATCCCCTTACTGCCCGTGATACACACAATGTTTTTCATTACATTTGCGAGTAAATAAAAAGAAAATAAAAGAAAAAAAGAAACAATCAAACAAATGAACTCGACTCGCTAAAAGAGTTTGTCAACTTTTTTCAATATAGTCTTCCACAGATAATACTGAGAACTGCTTTAGTTTTTAAACTTGACAGGCCATACCGCCGGATTGTACCGATTTTCAAAATGAAATTGAATAAAATAATTGCAAATGTCTCTGAAATAATGGTAAAATATAAATTTAATGCAGATAAATGTACCGTATAAGTTTAATTATACAGTAAAATTGGTTTGTAGCCAAGTTTTGAATATAGGAAATAAACCCTGGTTGATTTTACACCTCCTTAGTCTAAAATGATGTACGAGTGGATTCTATATTTTAAAAATAAACTCATAACTCCCTAGGGAGGTAAATCGGCTATAACTGCCCTATACGCCTGCGTGTTATAACACCCTTTCCAAGCAAGTGTGATGAAAAAACGATTGTATATTATCAAAGAAAAAATCGGTAGCATATATTATACATGGTCAATTGATCGTAACGTGAAAGTTATCAAGTCATTACCGATTACCGTGTCGTATGAATATTAATGACTGGTTAATTAATACTAGCTTCGATGACAAGAAAAAAATTATATGAATTAATTAAGCGGGTAATAAACCATTTCGGCGTAAAAAAATGATAGTATTTAGCAGAATTATCAACTAGTTATTAGAGTTGTAGGTAATTTTTTAGCTGTGCGTACCCCACTCTGGGATTACAGGCGTGAAGGTATTAGATTTAAATAATTCCTAAACAGTCTCTGAAATGTAAAAAATATATTTTAAAATGGACAAAAATGGAACGCGGTGGATGCGAAAAGCACAAGACCGGTCTGAGTGGAGAGCCTTGGGGGAGGCCTATGTCCAGCTGTGGACGTCTTTCGGCTGACATGATGATGATGATGATGATGGACAAAGAGTTTCTTAAGAGCTACCCAAACATACCGTTCCATGCAGTGTTCGCATCGTTGTTTTCCGGTGTGGAAATGAGACAACCGGTGAAATTACTAGCATAGAGGCATTTTATCCGCTTAGTCCTTAGGATTGGCAACGCATTTGCGGTCTTAGGATTGCAGTCTTAAGATTATAGTCTTGAGAATGCAAATGTCTAATGGGTCACAGATCCCACTCCATGACAAAAAAATAAACGATGCTGTAAAGTAAAATAAAAAAACCTACTCTCTTTACATGTACATGGGGGAAGTACCTAGTATAGGTTCGGACTTTCTATTTTTGCTATACACACATACACATACAAACACTCAGGCCTTCATTCCCAGAGCGGGGTAGGCAGAGCTGCAGAATTACCAACAACTCTAAAAACTCGTTGTTACTTAATTCTGTAACACATTTTGCACAATAAGGCTAAGATGTTAACCGGTGTTGCTGATTAAATTAAATATTAATATTCAATATTAGTCCCAGCGCACGGTACAATAAAATTGTAGCTTTGTGACTTTTGTAGTTTTTTTAGAGTCTTTCCGTGAAAAAGTGAGTGTCACATACAGACATACGGACTACGGACGAAACTATAAGAGTTCCTAAATTGCCTATGGAACCCGAAAAGTAACAAACGAACGAAAAGTAAAATAACATGCCCAGAGAGGGTGTAACTGACACCCACATACATACATACAACGTATTTCCTATATGCTTGTCACAGCAACACAATCAAGTAGCAAGTCGACATGGCAAGTATTGGCGCGAGTTGGTCGATAGGTCGATCCCATGCGGCGTCCACTAACTACTAAACTGGAACAACACTGACCAAGGCGAGTATAGCTTACATGATGACACAGAAGTAGAGTTAATGGAAGGGGGTACAGAGAATGAAGGTTTTCTTTGTTTAACGTTTAACCAAAGTTACACTACACCCCAAGGCATTTCGGGAACAGATGGACCATAGATCAGAGCTCAGTGTAGCCAGAGTTATTTCTAATCCCTCACTGTCGGCACTGTCGCAAATTACACTGTCTCAAGTATTCACTCTGTCCCAAGTATGCCACGGCGTCCCAAGTATCCACGTGGATGGTTTAAAACTGCTGTCTTTGTCTTTTTTACCCGACTACCGAAGAAAGGTGATATGTTTTGGCTTGTTTGTACGAGTACACACATCAACAATGTCAAGAGATAAAAGACACTTACTTTGATATTTTGCAATATCTCGTCAATGCATTATATTCCAAAATTCGCACCTTGAGAACAATAGTGACCTAATTCAAAATTTCAGCTTTCAAACTTCAAGTCATAAATTTATTATTATAGAGACCTAACTCGAAATATAACATTTCTGAATTAAGTTACTATTGTTCTGAAGGTGCGATATCATAATAATGTTAGTAAGGATATTTTTTATCCCTGGACATTTTTCATGAGCGTATGTATGGGTTTTTGCACTCTTACTACATGTACATACTAGATGTATCGGGAAGGGCAAGATAATATTTAATTTCGTGCTACGAAGTAACTCACCAGGGATTTATTCTAATTTGTTCTAATCTATTTGGCTTCTATATTGTAATCATATTGTTAACGTTGAACCTAGCTCTTTTTGTCAACATGAGCTTAACAATCTTGAGATGCCCAACCTCTTCCATATAATCTTAATCTTCGCCTGGAGTATGTAACAGCGGGCAGAGTTAGTTCGGAAGCTAATTCTCGTAGTTTAATAGTTGCGCACGTTACCGAGCCGGATGTTCAGGGTCTGCTCGAACTTGGAGAAAGAAGCTGGCCCTCGAGCAACGCGCCCCAGCTGCAAGTTACAGGAAGCCAGCAAACAATCGAGGAGCCATGTTGTATTGGTCTAAGATCCTAATAGGAGACGAATTGCACCGGGCTGTTTATTTATTCGATGAAAATTATTTTATACTCGTGGATGTCTAAGAGTCGACTAAGGGAATAAAGGCTTGTAGTACTGTTAGGCGATGGGTTTGCAACCTGTCACTAATACACTGGTAAACATCTTAGCATGATTATGCAAAATGTGGTTACAGAATTATCAACAAGCTTTTAGAGTTGTTGGCAATTCTGTGGCTCTGCCTACCCCAAACTGGGAATAAAGGCGTGAGTTTATGTATGTATGTAAGTATTTTATATCAAATTTAATACGGTAAATAATATGTGGCGAATAGGTAGGCTGAAAAATTTCAGTCCAGTACTTATATAATTAAAAAAGATATTAAAAATTAACTTTTTCTTAAAATTGCGAATGCTTGTTTAATAGGCAAATTACATACTAATCGAAAGTATGAAGTCTATAGAATATACAAACATTAGGTTTGGTGGAAATTATTAGTACCGACTTACCTGTTTATACCTGCCTACCCAATAGTTTGACGGGAAAAAAAATAGTCAACCTTAGGCCACGGCTCCACTGAGGTGGAGACGAGCGGAGCTGTGCCAATATTAACCAATAGAATCTAAACTAACGTGCGCAAGGCGCGCTCGAAGTGATCGCATGCGCTTTCTATTTCGCCTTCTTCTGACGACGCGTTGGCCTAGTCGGTAGTGACCCTGCCTACGAAGCTTGCGGTCCTGGGTTCAAATCCCGGTAAGGGCAGATATTTGTGTGTTGAGCGCGAATATTTGTCCCCGAGTCATGGATGTTTTCTATGTATTTAAGTATCTACTTCTCTATATAAGTATCTATATCGTTGTCTAGTACCCATAGTACAAGCCTAGAGCTTAGTTTGGGACTAGGTCAATTGGTGTGACATTGTCCCCTCATATTTATTTATTGGTTAATATTGGCACAGCTCCGCACCGCTCCGCTCGTCTCCACCTCAGTGGAGCCGCAGCCTAACGTTTGCATATTCTATAGGCTTCATAATTTCGATTGGTATGTAATTTGTCTATTAAACAAGATCTTGCAATGTTTTAAAACAAAGTTAATTTTTAATTTTTTAATTAATTAATATTTACTGGACTGAAATTTTGCCTCCCTATTCGCCATAATATTAACTTAGCATATTAAATTTGGTATAAAATACTTTGTATCGAATAAACTGCCCGGTGTAAATCGTCTCCTATTCGGATCTCCTAATATATTAACGGAGGCTAATGACTGTGATATTGGTAAAAAAAGTACAAAAATGGTTTTATATTAGGAGTTGAGGTACGTTAAAGCTTTAAGAGACGTTAGCTCAAATAACCTACCTTCTAAAAACAAAGGCAAAACACGTCTATCCCTCAAGTCTCATGGTGTCACCTTGAATGCAAAAAAAAATACAGCATAATTATGATTTTTAAGTTTCCGTACCCAAAGGGTAAGGGTGCATCTCCACTGAGGCGGAGATGAGCGGAGCTGTGCCAAAATTAACCAATAGAATATAAACTAACGTGCGCAAGGCGCGCTCGACGTGACCGCATGCGCGTTCTATTGGTTAATATTGGCACAGCTCCGCTCCGCTCCTCTCGTCTCCGCCTCAGTGGAGCCGCACCCTAAAAATGGGACTTACTAACACTCCGCTGACCGTCTGTCCGTCTGTCCGTCTGTCTGTCACCAGGCTGTATCTCATAAACCGTGATAGCTACACAGTTGAAATGTTCACAGAAGATGTATTTCTGTTGCCGCTATAACAACAAATACTAAAAAACGAATAAAGTTAATATTTAAGGGGGCTTCCATACTCCCATTTTTGCTAATGTCGTATAGATAATGGTACAGAACCCTGTGTGCGCGAGTCCAACTCGCACTTGGCCGGTTTCTTTCATTAATCGTCGTCTCATTTTCTTTGATTTTTAACTAATTCGAAAGGTTGAGAACCATTGTATCCCTACACCAAACATAAAAAACACCCTATAGTTAATTCGACAAGGATACAATTACATTGTTACTAAAATAGGTATCGGATAAAGAGACATAATTTAAACCTGAGTCTTATCTATCAATTAACGCTTTATCGCTTCGTTTAAACGGGCATCGCACTAAAACAATAGACAAACAGACACGAACCGGCGCCAACAAGCCGTGAAAACTGAAAGCGTTTGTTATTTCACTAGTTGATGCTAACTGTTGCGTAATGGCTGTACTGTTTCAAATGTATCGCTACTACAGCTATCTATTGTTTGAATGTTTTTCTGTAAATGTTTGAATATGTGAATAAAAAACACAGAGAGTAACAAGTCTAACAAAAAGAAAGCTATAAAAACCCAAAATACTTTTTCGATAATGTCGTCATTATAATGTTCGTTATTATGTATAGTCGACGTCATAAATATGTTTACACTTTAGTACCATACAGACTTTATTTACATCCAACTAAATACAGAATTCAACATTAATACAATTAAAAATTAAAACTAAACGTCTTTAAATTAAAATTAAACTAAGCTACTTAAATATTAAAGATATAAATAATAATCACCACTATAAAAAGAACACCCCCTCTAGCAGGTCCGCTCGCGGCATGGTCCCCATCACACTGGCTGCATTACCTCTCTGGATAGCTAGCCCAATCCTTTGGGAGAGGTAAGCACCAGCTCTAGGATCTCCGGAGGATTTTATGAGCCGAGAGGACAGTACCTTGTATATTTAACGTCATGTTTTAACTGCCATATGAAGTTGTCATAGCGGATAAAGTGACAAGGTGCTAAAGTGTAAACATATCGCACGTTCAGAACGATAGCGACCTAATTCAGAAATTGAATGCGTCCTTTTCATTTAGGAGGGCAGCATAGAACTGTGTCACAGTGACGTTATGATTCATGTCGTAAGAAGTGTCAAAAAAATTGTCTTATAACGTCACTGTGACACCGTTCTTTGGTGGGTCAGGGTAGTACATAGTACATACATAGTATATGATAACTAACATTATATTGACGACATTATCCAAAGAGCATTTTGGGTTTTTAAAGCTTGCTTTTTGTTGGAATTTTTAGAGAGCTAGAGGGGGTGTTCTTTTTATAGTGGTGATTATTATTTATATCTTTAATATTTAAGTAGCTTAGTTTAATTTTAATTTAAAGACGTTTAGTTTTAATTTTTAATTGTATTAATGTTGAATTCTGTACTTAGTTGGATGTAAATAAAGTCTGTAAGGTACTAAAGTGTAAACATATTTATGACGTCGACTATACATAATAACGAACATTATAATGACGACATTATCCAAAAAGTATTTTGGGTTTATATAGCTTTCTTTTTGTTAGACTTGTTACTCTCTGTTTTTTATTCATATATTCAAACATTTACAGAAAAAAAACAAACGACGGTTAATAGGAGCGATTCATTTGAAATAGTACATACATTTTTTATTTCGACAATTTCAATCTTAAAAAAAGTAGCCAGACGCTAGGAGAAATCTAACGACACCTCGCTTGTCGAAATAGGGCCATCCCATCAGCCTTTACAAGGGAACAAAGAACCATACATACACACATACATACAGGTCAAAAAGTTACCCTCCTCCTTCGGCAGTCGGGTAAAAAGATATTCCGATTTTTGTTGACAGAAGCAGTTGAATTGGGGCTTTTGTTATCGCATTGTTATGATGGCGTTTATTTACTTGACAGTACTTAATGGCGGCCGAGTACCAAAAAAATACTTAACTATAGTACTCTTTTATGTAACTATAGTACATTCAATTAGGTACTCAACGAAATGTAAACAAAAAACCACGTCAAAACTCGACAAAACGTTTTGATTGGCTGTTTAACCGAGGTTTGTTTATTTAGTCAAGTACCTAAACGAATGGAGTACGGTTAGCCTAGTTGGTAGTGACGCTAGCTGCTGAAGCTAGTGGCTCTGGTTCGATTGGATTAGTTGGGTAGATTTCACCTCGCACAACGCTCTGTTTCTCATAGCTCTGGTGGATACTCACCCTAAGGGTGAATATGTATGTGAACAACACAGGTATTTGTTTCTGAGTTTTGGTTGTTTTCTATGTATTTCTTTTTAATATTATATACAGGGTGGTACCCGATAAACTGTACATATTTAAAGGGATGAAATTTTAGGTTACTTTATCGGTGAAACAATTTTATTTTAAATTTTTTAGCCACTGGTTTCTTTTTTACAGATTGTCAAACTTTTTAATAAAGTTGGGTAGTACACTTACTTGTGACGGTGTAACTTTTGATCTAATAGCCCAAAAATAGATAAAACAAAATGTATAGTATTGACATTAGTTAGGTTTATAATAATTGATAACAATATTTAGACCAATTATAATAAATAACTGAGTAACTGCTTTTTTTGTTGCAAAATTACTGCAAAAATATCATTTATTTTTCATAAAAACACGATTTTCTCAAAAAATTCCGATTTACAATTTTTTTTTAAGTTTTTAGATCTAAAATTAAATGAGGAATAATAATAAGAAAAAAAAAATTGTGAAATATCTACAAAATTTAGAGAAAATTGTGTTTGTATGAAAACAAAATGACATTTTTTCTGTAATAAGAATAATAAAGAATGTGCAAAAAAAAGTGGCTAAATTAAAAAAAAAATTGTTTTACTGATAAATTAACCAAAAATTTCATCCCTTTCAATATGTATAGTTTATCGAGTAACACCCTGTATAAGTATGTTAATCGTTGTCTAGGTACACGTATAAGGTCTAAAGATTTGTTTAAGACAACGTTAATTTGTGTTCGTTTTTTTTTAAGTTTCCGTACCCTATTAGTAAGCCTGCGCTGTCTGTTTGTCTGTCCGTCAGTGGTCTGTATCTCATGAACTGTAATAGTTAGACACTAAAAAATTTAATTGAGTGTGTTTCGTTGTTTATAGCCGCTAAAACTAAAAATATTAAAAAAATAATTTAAAGTTAAAGGGTGTCCTAGTCGCAATTGGCCGGTTTTTTAATGTAAATAAACTTAAACTCAAACTCATTACATTTATTTGACAAAAACACACTACAGCACAACATAAAGTACAAAAAAAAACAAGATAATATGAGAGCCAAATTAGAAACGTTGCGCAGTAGTGTGCATAAATTTTTGATGACTCTTTGCTTACTGACGTACAGGTCCGGTATTCGTTCCCCGGTAAGGGCAAATATTTATATTAGGAGCACGAACACTACAGACAAAGGTGCAAAAACGCTCTATTTATCATTGTTCTTTATATGTTATCTCGTAATACAGCGGTAACAATTTAAAAGATTTGATAACATGTATAAGTTTCTTCTAATAATCCAGTTATTTTGCAATAGTTAAATTGGATAGCGTGTTGCTCCTAATTACGTAGAGGAAGCAATTCAACGCGTATGATTTTAATTTTTTTATCAGTACACGTAATTTTCGCTGATTAACGAATATGATAGTACTGTTATGAGCGAAAATCGTTGCATTATCTCTGTGATTTCATTCATTTATTAAAACAAAAGCAAGTGCAAGTTTTAGTGATGAAAGGACCTTGCGGTGAAATGACTGGTATAGAGACAGATCTAATTCCTCAGACTTTTGCTGGCGCATTTGCAGTCTTAGAGAGATATTAAGAAACCAATCTTGTCTTCAGTGTCCATCTCGAAATGCATCAAAAATATATTTTTTCTATGGCTAAAGCCATTAATTTTGGACATAATTGGGTAGGTTATATTTTCACCTTTCTAAAAATGTACATTTCTATGTATAAAAAGTGTACGAGCAAGTGGATATGACGTGGAAAGCAAATCAAGTCGTTAACGCGGTGGGTGTCTTTAAAACCCGTGGGTTACGCTGCTTTTTGAGCTCGCGGAGCGTGGGACACAAGGGGTTAAGACTTTGACGTTTCTTGAGGCGAGAATCTCAGTTATGATGCGTTTGGAGGCCTGTGTGCGCGTTTACCTTTTCCATGTAATGTAAGTTAACGAGATTTCCGTCTTAGGATACGTCTGAAAGGGCAATTTTCGATAACTTCACGTCTGCGGATCAGCCAAGGTGCAAGAAGTAACCAAATTTCCTATTTGAATTCGTATACTACATCAAAAATTTAAATAACTTTAATGTAGATTGGTAGGATTTGACATAACTCCGTCAAAAAAATAGGGGTGTTATAAGTTAAACATGTGTATCTGTGTGTCTGTGTGTCGCATCGTAGATACTAAATGGATGGACCGACTTGGACGCGTTTTTTTAAAATGAAAACAATTTTAATCGGGATGGTTTTTAAATAGGTTTAATTGAAATCTGTTTATTTAAGGGATATCAGAAGTGTTCGCCATCAAATTGGTGCTTTTATCTATTAATTACTTATTTTATTATCTCCAGACTTCTGACATGAAAATCAAAGCCAAGTTAATATCGCGTTTCTCCTCGGAGAGACGTTCTTTATCAAAAAAGCTTTATACCTTAAGATAAGAAGACAGATTACATTACGCTCACTGATTCTGTTCATTCGCTCTGGAATCTTCGGATAGCCAGCTTACGTTATCACTGGATATAAATCTTTTAAGAATTAGTCACTGGGCGATAAAGTAAGCGTGTTTTTAATTTTAAACCTTTTTAAATCCTGAAGCGAACATAGGGGTGTCACAAATTTAACGTGTGTAATTGTGTATTTATGGCACTGTAGTTCCCAAACGGATGAACCGTTTTGGATGCGGGTTTTATTAATAGAAAGGTAGTTTTACTAGAGTGATTCTTAGCTAGATTTGATAAAAATCGGTTAGCCGCTTAAGAATTATCAGGGCTTCTATTCCACTGGGTAAAACCATATCGCGTGTCATGTTATCGGATTGTCAGTTATATTTCAGGAATATGATGGAATATGAATGTTATCTACATTGCGATCTTTTTTTCAGCGTTACCGGACCTAATCTTAACCTTAACCTTTCAACCCACTGTGCTGTTTGAAGAACGAGGGCAGTTTTACGATTGCCTTTTGTTTGATATTGACAAAAAGATCTTAGTGAAGATTACAGACGGCCAATTGAACTATACGATAGCTCTCATTATCTTGGCCAAGAAAAAACAATACAATTACGTGCTAAAAGCAATATGGTTTTACAAAGCAGGTCGCAAGTAGATATATTTCCAGAGTTTTATCTATTTAATACTTAAACATAAAAATCCTGCTATATTTCAAATGAAAACGAATAAGATAGTAGTTTACGTGACTGTTGCGTAATGACAGGATGAGTGTGGTTTATGAAACGAGCCGCAAGGCGAATTTCATAATAGATCACACGAGTGTTGTAATGCTTATTACGCAGTGTCTCGTACAATACGTTATCTACACACATATTATAAGTACTCTAAGACGGGACCAGCATTACCTTACCTGTGGTAGTAGGTGACAGCGATGACAGCTGTAACGTAATTTTAAAATTACGTTATCAAATATTGTAACGTAATGAGATCCAAATTTGGAATATCTTCCAAAATTAACAGCTGTCGTCGCTGTCAACTACTACCACCGGTAATGCTGGTCATTGGTCACGGCTTTTGAACGCATAATATAGGAGGATGAGTGAAGATAAAAGTTTTTACCACCACTAAAAGGGCGTTTTTAAAATTAATGTTTTATAGTTAAGGACTAAATAAAATTATCAACAGTTTCTTTTTCATTACCTACGTCAATTAACTATACTGCTAAAAAGCAAATAATTGCATCTCAGACAAAGCTCCTGTAGCAAGTGCAGCCATTTTATATATGTATGTATGTATGTATGTAAACTCTTTATTGCACAAAAATATAAATATTACAATATAAATATTAAAAACGAATGTACAAAGGCGAACTTATCTCTAAATGGGATCTCTTCCAGCTAAACCTGAAGTAGATGAGTAGGGAAAATGCATGTGGTTGGACACATACAAGTTTAAATAATGAGTGAGGAATGAAACTGCTTCGTTATTGAATGTGAGATAGTCTATTGGCGTATGAGGGCAGTAGGCATACAGGGTTTCCCTAAACCAACGTTAAAACGAAAAGGGTTGATAGAGCAGCTCATAAGCTATCGATTTAACCCCTATGTATGTTTAGCGATTTTTGCTAGTTTCGGAGATATTGATCATTTTATCCTCGTGTGGTTGCCGAGTTAGAATAGTGCCACTCCATGTCTTCCCGTGGATGTCGTAAGAGACGACTAAGGGAATAAAGGCTTGTAGTACTGTTAGGCGATGGGCTTGCAACCTGTCACTAATACGCTGATAAACATCTTAGCCTAATTGTGCAAATTGTGGTTATAGAATTATCAACAAGTTTTTAGAGATGTTTGTAATTCTGTAGCTCTGCCTACCCCACTCTGGGAACGAAGGCGTGAGATTATGTATGTATGTATGATCATTTTAATCTGTTTTTTTGTAATTTTTCGTTATGTCCATGTCTCGAAAAATCATTAATTTCATGTTTTATTTCATAAGTTTTTCAGTGGTATCTTAAATAATAGCATCTAGAATCATTCCGAATCAGCAAAGTTTTAGAACCTATTTGTCAGTTTTTTTTATCAGTAATTTTTTAAAGCAAACACTGGGACACCTAGTATGGAGAAACAAACTTTATGTGATTACTCAAAAAAAAACTGAAAAAAAACGGGCAAATAGGTTTAAAAACTTCACTGATTCGTAATGATTCTAATTATGTAAGATACAACTGAGAATCTTATGAAATAAAACATGAAATTAATGATTTTTCGAGACATGGACATAAGGAAAAAATTACAAAAATTCAGATTAAAATGATCAATATCTCCGAAACTAGCAAATTCGCTGAACATACATAGGGGTTAAATCGATAGCTTATGAGCTGCTCTATCACCCCTTTTCATTTTAACGTTGGTTTTAGGGACACTCTGTATGTATAAATGTATAACTAAATGTCGTGACGTAAAGGAAAAGTTACCGTTGTTAGTGTTAGTCCTTAACTACCGGCACTTTCAGTTGTTTTGAAAAATGACCAAAATCCAATTAAATAAAACTCATAGTGACTTGAGTTCGCGCAACTCCGCCGGCGCTCGGCCGTCGTCGGGATGTTTCGCCAACCGCCGATTACGCCGGTGTTGCGCAAGCGTAATGAAGGTTCGAATGCATGTTGCTGCCTCATTGGCGGTGACCTTAAGAGGTTGATGACATTTTCTTTACCTAAATATCGGGTTAACGGTTTTGATTTACGTAATACTATTTATATCCAAAGTCATATTTTTTTAAAGCAATCTTCGAATTTAAAAAACTAGGACTAACGTTTCGAATTTAGACGACTAATTTTTCAAGCTGCCTATCATATAAGTAAGCGCCGTCTTTATTCAAATAAACGAATGATTTTGTTATTCAGTACAAGCTGGACAGCTAGCTAATGCCCGACGCCGCCCGGGTGTAATTTTTTTTTCATACAAATTGTCCTGATAATTAGGAACTCAACAAAAAAAAAGTCGGTCGAGCCTTCTCGATTTACAGATGTACCTAGTGAATAAAGTTTTGCCATCGTTTTTTGACGGAAAAGTTCGTTTTTATCTGGCTGTCGCAGTCAACTTTAGTACCCACCGAAAAGCTAATTGAGAAAGTAAGATCAATACGAACTTATCCGACAAAAAACGATGACAAAACATTATTCAATAGGTCTGTCTGTCTTGGCGTGCCCAAGGGAAACAGGGAACATTTTTATATACATCATTATAGATTAATTTAATGTTAAAAATTATAAAATTAATAAGTCCTTTGACATGTAATCATTATGTTATAAATAAATTATTGTGTTGTGTTGTATTATAAATGCAAATGTAATTATTGTTGGTAGTTTGTTCGTTTGTTATGCTCTCATAGCTAAACCACCAACTTTAATAATTATGATTCGATAAGAATGAAGTTTGAATTGCGGGAAAGGAAATGGCGTCAGTGATACTGCAATTTTGCGTAACAAACCAATTAAATTAGGTGCAAAATACACCTTAGCAAGTAAGTCAATAAGGTACATTTTGCAATGTATTTAATTTGTTAGTTACGCGGTATTGCAGTATTATCGACGATAGGGCACTTATCCCGGAATATTGTAAAATTATCGAGAGAATAGCGATTCACGACTTTTACACAGACGGAGTTGCCGGAATCATATAGTTTGTATACAATTTAAGAATGGAATCAAACACAGGAATAGGAACCGACCATTTTATTGCTGCTAATGTCATAACCTCTATTCTAGGCGGTAAAAACGATATCGTAGTTTTCCTGTTATGTTATTGTTATGACGTCAGCCGCCATTACTGTCAAGAAAATAAGAGCTATCGAAACGTTGACAATACCATAACTGATCGAATGCGATATTGTTTTTACTGTGTTGAATAGAGGCGGGTATTCCACCCTATTCAGAGCCTTATCTGTAATCTGTAACACACTGATACAGTTCGACGCCGTCTCTTTCTCTTAATTGTTTTAGATGGGAACACTCAAATACTCCGAAATATTTAATTCCCAATATTCATTGGTCCGAATTTTCATTTTCCCGAAAGGTATGTTATGCTGGAGCTATTTTAGATTAAAAATTGTAATGTACTCGTAATTACTGTCCGTAGGTTAGGTTAGGTTTGATTAATAAGCAATAGCAAGAAATAAAGGCTTCTATCAAAACATTGCATTCGGAATTGTAAAAAATCGGGATTCTGATCGATTCGGAATTATGACTCTTCGGAAGTAAGTCAGTAAGGTACAGTCAGGGACATTGGCGGTCGTCCACTTAAGAAAATTTTAGCTTGTTCGTTGCAGCTAGCTAATCCTACAACGCTCAAACCAATATCACCCTAGAGGTGGTCGACTGGGATTGCCCCTGACTGTACATTTTTCAACTTTCCTCCCTATTCCGAGTCTTATCTGTAACACACGATACGGACGACGTCTACTCTTTCTTTTACTTGTTTTAGATATGATGATCATGGCCTCCTGCTTTTTATTTTTCTTTCTATTTTAATTATCATTAATCGTTATATCAAGCAATGTTAACACTTGAGAAAGACTTAGGTTTTGAATACGTAAGGCCGGATCTTATAAATCTACAGCGAAACCTTAGGTATGAAATTTGGGTCCTAAAATAGGCTTTGGTTATTGCCGGATACACGCGAATATAATAATATCACTCTATACTCTACATAAACTTTTACAACTATTGTAAAAACTCAAGTCAAAGTTAAAAATCAATGCGAAATAAACCTTACCCCATTTCATTACACTATTTTTTTGATTGTCAACGTTGTTTCTAAACGACTTTATGCCAAGCTTTTTGATATTCAAGTAGAAATTAACGTAATATTCCTTATATTTGAATTATCACTAATTGTTAATCTAAAGGTCAGCAAACGTCGTATTTTTAGCTACAAGTGCTTAGTGAAGCCAGATAAATTTGGATACGATCTAACATTTTATTTAATTAGGAATTAAATGTTAATTCAGAACTGTTTAATGTTAGCTCGTGATGATTTGCTCGTGCTCGTCACTCAAAGGACGATATTCTGCATGGTGCTCTACCGCTGCGACATCAATTAACCATAGAATCATTATGGGCTTATTATTTCATCCTATTACCAACATTGAAACTTCACTAGTGCAGTGTTGTCAACCGGCCTTACATACAAGATTACATTCGAAACACTCAATTTAACCCTACCACTAGCGAAAACCCCCAACATTCGTCGCTCGCGCCGGCCAGTCTCTTTGCGAGCGCTGTGCAAACAAGTGAACATCTGATATTCCGGCGAAACAGCTGACGATCCGGCAAGACAGTTGACGATCAGATCAGTTGATAATCAGGCAATATGTGCGGGGAAATGGGCAAGGCGGTCTTGAGGGCGCTCACGGGAGCGCTGCTTTGTGGTTTGGTGTCCGATGCGGCGTATTTGCAGGTACGTTAATAAATTTACTAGCTATTGTCCGCGACTTCTTTTGTGTAGGTTTTGTACGGCTATTCATTCGGGAATTGTACAATTTTGTAGGGTAGAAAGTACTCTATGTTCTTTTTCAAGGTTCAAGCGATCTTCGTATCAAATTTTACTAAAATTGGTTCAGCGTTAGCTGTGAAACCTTAATACTCGTAATGAAACAGACAGAGTTACTCACGAATTTATAATATTAGTATGATATTTTAGTATGTAAAGTCTTTTAGGATGGGTATATTACGGATGAGTGAAAATAGTACTGTTAACGATGTATTTTTTTTTTCTTGAAATTATCGATTTATTTTTTGCTTTGACACATTCACCGAAATTTTTTAATGAGGTTAATCTGGCTTAAAAAGTAGGCGTTTTGCCGAATTGTATAAAAATGTGTGTAAAATAAAAAACGATTTATGAGGGCTCTTTTACACGTCGGTAATATGGAGTGAATCTACTAGCGCTTCGGACAAGACCGTCATTGCGGAGAAGAAGCGCCGCAAGAAACTCCAGAGTCATCTCACCAAGGCTTTGGGTTAGACACGTGTGCTAAGTATGATGTTTTTTTAATCTGCTAATGATTACTATATTTAATCAGAAAATTACTGGTTAAAATTGAATGCTAGTTTCAATTTATCTGATGAATCCGTTTTTATTTATTGCGAAAAAACTGGTTAACGTACCTATATTAACTATGTGAACACCGTGAAAGCTTAAAACAATCATAAGTTGTTTTTACTAGTTCTAGAACATATATTTTTTTCAAATTAAAGTATGCTTAATTATTATTATTAACTATAAAGCTATTTTAAAAGTTTATATTTTTTCTTAGTAATGATGCAATCTTAAAATATCCGAAATTAAGGTATTCAATTGTTTTTGGACAAATCGAAAAACCGCTTTGCGCCAAAACGACAAACAGATCTTAGATCCATACATACATACATAAACTCACGCCTTCATTTCCAGAGGGGTAGGCACTGGGGTAGGCAGAGCTACAGAATTATATATTTTTTCATAATTCTGTAAACACATTTTGCACAATTAGGCTAAGATGTTTACCAGTGTATTAGATCTTACATTTTATCTAGCTATTTCTGTCCCACAGCTGGGCAAAAACCTCCCTGTTTATTCAGTGACTCCTGATCCTGACCCCACTCTTTAGAAAAACAAAAAAAAATGCTAAATACCAACTGACGAGCCCAGCTATAGTAAAAGGTACTGGTTTTCACTCCCGTAACGTTATGCCACGAGTACTTTAAAATGAAAGCATTTCTTTTTTAACTACGATTTTTAAGAGGAATATTATACCTACTCTATAAAGAAGGTAACCGCTCTGCGAAAAATATTTGTGTTTCTTTGATACGCAAAAACACGATCGAATATGTTGGTCTCATATGAACGAACGGAGTTTAGTTTCCATATTTTCTCGAAAACAAACCAGCAGTATTATTCTATGAAATAACCCGCCAGCGAGTTCGTGAGCGAAAAGTCGGTAGCGAACGTATCTTGACTTCACGGTGTGTATAAAAGTCCATGGTGGTCGTGTCTTGGCGGTACTGCCTCAGAAAAGTGTTGAGCCTTAAGTGCCTTGTCTTAAAATAAATATTAGGGGATAATTTCACACAAATTGACCTAGTCCCAAAGTAAGTCTTGTACTTTGGGAACTACATAACGATAAACATACTTCTATACAGAAATAAGTACTCGTTTACATATAAAACACTACTGAGGAACAACTCTTCATGCTTATCACTTCATACTTCATACAATACAATACCGGAAATCGAGCCCAGAACCATTCACTACCAATCAGCCTAACCACATCATCAATAATGCTCATAAGTTCTAGGTATCTTGTTGCGATGGTCAGGTAATACCAGAAGTCATCATCATCTTCCTGTCCTTGTTCCACACTAGGTGGGGTCGCAACAATATATTTTCTCCTTCCTCTCTCCTCTATCCACTGTTAACTCAGCACTCATCTTTCATTTATATGTCATGCTTCAGTTCCTTCACACAATCCATCCAAATCTTTTTCGGTCTTCCTCTACCCTTATGACCATCCACATTCATACACATCACTCTGCTATTTATGTTTCCTTAGTCTATCCTCATTACATGTCCATAGCACGCCAATCAATACTCTATTTTGCTACTTTCAAGGTAATACCAGAGGTATTCTCTTAAAAGCTTTAATTATCTAATTAAAAATACACTCCCTTAAGTAATATTTGTACGCTCTGACGCGACAAGTTAAACTCGCTAGTTTATATTGTTCGTAATTCCTGTTGCAGTGCCGAAGTAAGCGAAATGTTTTCCGATAGAATACCTACACCAGTTCAATCGAGACTTGAGGGGATTAAACAAATATTGGACAGACAGACGGCAACCATAACATGTTTGTTAGTCCGCTGTTTGCTGCAGGCTGCAGTCCAGATGCATACATATGTTTGGAGTGCATTTGAATTGGCAGGGGAGCGTGGGAGGAAAATTAAGTTTCAGGACGTAGAGATCTCGATTGATTGCGTTTCTGATTCTTGTTTGGTTACTTAGTTGACCAACAGGGGGCATAGTCGAGAGGCATAACACAAATTTAAATAAAATTATTTAAGTTTCTATAATGGTCCGAATAGGAGACGATTTGCACCTGGCTGTTTATTCGATGAAAAGTATTTTATATCAAATTTAATATGCTAAATAATATGTGACGAATAGGTAGGTTGAAAATTTTCAGTCTAGTACTTTTTTTTTTTTTTAATGAACTTTTTTTTTAAATTGCAAATGTTTATTTAATAGTCAAATTACATACTAATCGCTATATGCAATTACATTGCATATTCTATAGACTTCATACTTTCGATTGGTATGTAATTTGTCTATTAAACAAGCTATTGCATTTTTTTAAACAAAGTTAATTTTTAAATCTTTAATTAATAATGTACTGGACTGAAATAATTCAGCCTACCTATTCGCCATATATTACTTAGCATATTAAATTTGGTATAAAATACTTTTTATCGAATAAACAGCCCGGTGCAAATCGTCTCCTATTCGGATCTCCTACTATAACGACGTAGGTATTTTTTCAAACCCTTATAAAATTTAATCTCCGTTTTCAACAGTTCTTACTTACTTATTACAAGCTTTTATTTAACTTGCATTGTATGTATGTATGTATGTACGGGGCAAATCTTGCAAGTTAAATTTAACCTACTTGCCGGTTACCGATGAAGCTGAAAATTTGCATATATGTGTAAATTGGATGACAATGCAATACTATTATGACATGGAGCTGATCTGATGATGGTGTCAGAAGGTGGCGACAGATTCTCCGCTATACTTAACGTAGACCCACCGTGTTGGGGCTCATTTGTTTGGTCTTAATAAGCAGATAATGAATCTGCAAAAAAAGTACAGTCGGCAAGAAAAGCTTGTCCCAAAAATGAAATTTTTGACGGAAACTTATTTAATTATACGCGATTAGAAGTTAGTTAATTAGTTCACGATAAGTGTAATTAACAATAAAATTTGTCAATAACTTTTTAATTCGTTGTAAAAATCGGTAAATTACATGGTAAAAATACAGTCATCCTAATTATGTGACCACCTAATTACCTATTCATATATTCACAAATTATATATTTCTCCGGCTTGTGATCGTTAGCCATAGTATTAACATATTTGGTAATATTTATTTTTAACTTTTACTGGGCCCTTTCCGGGGATAGGACTCAGGATCACAACTTAGTCCCCAACACTACCAACTACCTGCTTTTAACGTGTTATGGTATTGTTTCTGACTCGGCCGCCGCCCTTACTGTCAAGTAGGTAAATAAGAGCTATCAAAACGTTGACAATACGGAAACACTTCAACAGCAATAAGGTTGAAACAAGACCGTGTACAATCTCCCTCGGAAACTTTAAAATTTTCTGAGAAAAAAAGTAGCCTATGTGTTGATTTATGTCGGAACCCAATATTCAAACCGCGGATAGATAGGCTTACTTCGGATTGAAATTTGACACATTTTGTATGGGCAAATGTCAAATTTTAACCCGTAGTAAGGCTTATCTATCCGCGGTTTGAATATAGGGTTTGGCCGTTAGGCTATAAGCTATTTCCATTCCAAATTTCATCCAATACTGTCCAGCCGTAGCAGCGTAAATGAGTAACAAGCTGACACACACACAAACTTTCGCATTTATAATATTAGTGAGATGCCAAATTAACATTTAAACAAATTGAGAACTCTTGTCGTCGGGTAAAGTTTTTGAATATAATCTAAAATACCCACTATTGTGCGAAGGGACAAGTACCCTAATAATTTTAAAAACTTTCCGAAAAGCAATTCATAATTCGCAAACAGTAAAGTTTTGGTATAATTGGCGTTTAAACTGGAGTTATAGCGTTTGGCTTCGGCGCGCGTTTAGGCAATCTTGTTCAGTCGCGGCTGTGTTTCAAATAGGGAAGACGGAAAGACCATCAATGGGAAACAAGTTTTTCTAAACATTTGTATAACACGCTTCATAGTTCTTTTCTATCCATGACTGTTTGTCTGTCATTAGGGTACTTCTTTAAACATTTGTTCATGAGTTACCAGTAAGAAAATATCCCTTAGGGCCTGGACACATGTCATGTCCACGGCACGGCGTCGTTAACGTGAAGCGGCGCGGCGTCGTAGAAAGGCACGTTGCCGCGTCGTGCAAATACAAGGTGCCGTGTGACAACGGCTTCAACTATTTTAAACTCTACGCGCAGGACATTGGGCTTAATATTGTACTTTATAATGAATGACGGCACCGTGTATTTGCACGATGCGGCAACGTGCCTTTCTACGGCGCCGCGCCGTTTCACGTTAACGACGCCGTGCCGTGGACATGTGTCCAGGCCCTTAAAGGGATAATTTCGCTCAAGCACTTGTTATTTTGGTATTGCCTGTATACAATAAAGAGTATACATACACACATACTAACTTACTATTAAAAGAGAAGTCATAGGAGTTTCTCCATTGAGCAGTTCTATGGTTACCTTCCTTCTTCATTATCAATTTATCATCTTACGAGCGCGATTGTGTTATAATTATAGTCAGAATTGCATAAGTATACAAAATATCAAGTTTCATAAAAAGTTCAATATGTCTGTTTGTTTCCAATTTGTTTTTGTTTGCATTTAAACATCAGCTGAGAAACCTTTTATTGGATAATCCATTATACTCCGTCGACGAATATATGCAATTTAAATTGTAAAATTATTATTGTTTATTTGACTTTATTACTTTTTGTACATTGACATCGGAAACTGACCATTTATTAGTTGTTTATTAATGTTGACTTTGAGTGATATTTTTGTATTATTATATTATTATTTAGTATTAATTTTGACAATATCAATGTAATTTCGTATTTTTTGACATGCAATGCAATTTATATTGTAATATTACATTGATGAATAAATAAACTAAACTAAACTAAACTAATTTATCACATTTATAAACTTGCGTTAATTTCACACTGTTATAATCAAATGCTTAAAGGGTACCGCAGACTGTTAATTACTTGCAGTTCCAAGCCTTTCAGGCTGTTTGACAGTCCCAAATCTGTGAAGAAATGTATAAAATCTTAAGAGAAACTGATAGTAAATATGTGTCTAATACCTATGATGAACGGACAGGCTCATTTTGGCCGGCACACTGTTAATCTAAGTATTAGGCAACAAAGGAGCGTTAGCTGATCTATTACAATAAAATACTTACATACATGTAACCAGTGATCGGAATAGGTAGAGTATATTTACCTAATGTCCGCAAAAGGACATAATATAGAGTGGTTACAACCGGGTGAAATATTAATTTATTTTTATTTAATTCCGGATTTCCGGTATTTTTCTGGTACTAGTAAATATAGTCGCAAGGAAGTCTCCAGTTTATGTCTCTGTTCTACGAAGTCCGTAGTATGTCCTTTTGCGAACTTTAGGTAAATATACTCTAACTATTCCGATCACTGCATATAACACATCCTATACAAGAGCATTACTCAAAAAATACTTTTAAAGTGGTATTCAAAAGTCATTTAATTGAGGTCTAATCAACAATTGTTTTTGGCTGTCTTCAGTTTCGTGATGTTACACTTTGCTTAAACTAGACCTGTTTTTAAATACTTCATAAATGTGGACAAAGTCGTTGAAAACTAGTGAATATCACTAAAATACCGCGTGGCTCCTTAATGACTCCGTACGCGGCCTGCGACCTTAAAATATCTAGTAGCAATAACTCGGCCCCTCATGAGGGTACACTAACTTTAGCAATTTTCCTTTCTCCGTCCCCCAGAGCCGCTCAAAGGCGAATTACTGTTGGTTAAATTTACTCTCATTTTCGTACCAGAAGGCCTGTTTTTTAGTTCCATTTCTTTGATCAAGCTGCTCAAAGTGGAAATTGTTTCAAACTTGGAGCTCCTACAGAATTGATATTCAGGGGTAATTCTACAAATTCTCACCTCCCGACGACGAGGGTTTTTCTTCATTGAGTTATGAGCGAGTGATTCTACCGTTGTTTGATCTTGGATGCTGTTTTTGTTAATGGTTTGTTTTAGTGATGAATCTTGAGGATCGGGTCTTATTAATATTTATTCTTGGCTGGATACAAAATGGCCGAAGCGTAGGTACCTGATAAGATATTTTTAAAAGCGTCTTTTTATTTTTCGCTTTTGGCATGTTTCATTCCCTCTGTTTACCGAATCGTAACTAAATGAATCTATATCAGTTTTTTATTTATTTATCAAAATCACGCCAGGTAAATTAATTGCGTAAATTACAGAAAACTTTGGCGTTTTTCTATAAAAGTAATTAGTAAAGTGACTTCTTGTGTCAGTATATATTTGGACTATTTACTTATTTAAGAGTTTCACAGAGATGTCTGTATTACAGTTTGAGATAACAATTTAATTAATTAATTAATTAAAGAAATGTAAAATTAAAGCAGGTTATTGTTGCCAAACGAAATACTCGGCAGTTTAGTGGCTTTTCTATTGAAGATCGACATTAAGAGTTTTTGGTTGGTAAAAAACTGGATAAAGAAGAATACTTTAGACTATTTATTTTGTTTGACTGCTTCAAACAGCAACAGTTCAGGTCAGTATGTATTAAATAAGTGAGTAAGAGATTTAAAAAAAATTACAACTTTGTCGACGTAATTTAAACTTAAATATGACTATGTCAATTTACAGCTTTGTGGTACCAAGAGTATCTGATTTAAATCGCGGACAAACGGACAGACGGACTTGGCGAAACTATAAGAGCTCCTTGTTGACTTCGGAACCTTTATAAAAAATGGTATAAGATAGTTTAAGCCCTGGGTGAGGATATATGATACTTATTACCTCAGAACATTTTGAAAGCTGAGAAAAATACAATCAACGAGTTCTATACGATCGAATACGCCAGCAAAATCTAGGAAACTTTACTTAGGAACGATAAAGCTGAGTACGTAGTGAAAAAGGGTATTTCTACAAAAGGATATGTACATAAACGGAGTATACTAGACTTAAACCCTTTTTCAATTGATCTTCAGGAGACTTACACCCTTTTTCACCAGGAACCCAGAAATATTACTAACTAAAATTACCTCTACAAAGATTTTCTCCCATAATTGGATTTACTTTACACTCATAAAAAACATTGTATCCTCAAGCCTCCTTAACCTGATCCCGCAAAGTTTCGATAAAGAAATATTGCAAGTAAACAGAAATTCATTTTAATCAAGAGCCTCAAGTTTGAAGTAATAACTAAGAATATTAAAAGTTTTCCAAGCAAGTAATAAAATACTTACCCACCATAAAGTTTTTCTGTATTCTTCTCAACGCAAACTTTTATATTAAAAGGTGAAAATTAATTTATGAGGATGTAGTTATTGGAACAAGTTAAGTATATGGCACCTTCGGTAGGACTAGGGCACAATTGCTCTTTGTGCCATAATACACATACATTCTGGGGTCCCAGTGAAAAAGGGTATAACTCTACTGAAGATCAAGTGAAAAAGGGTTTAAGTCTAGTATACTCTGTTTATGTATATACCCTTTTTTAGAACAAGTTAAGTCGACTTATACCCTTTTTCACTAGGACTCGGACTCCAGCATTGTGCCCTTGTTCTACCGAACGTGCGATAATGTTAGGGTTGATTTTCAATCCTCGCGGCCTGTAGAATAACCGGTCAACTGCGTTCTCAAGTCTGTCAATCTTTTGTGTGCATCTAACTCACACTTGTCTGATTTTAAATCATACTTTTTTATTCTGCAAGTATGCTACACTGGCACTTTTACGTGTTCAAGTTTCACTTCAAAGGAAAATTCCTCCAGAAGAGAAGAGAAACTCAGCAGAGTTTTTAATCTTGGTTAAAAAGTCTTGTGTTTTTTTCTTTTTCAAACTCATTTGTAAAGAATGAGTTAGAAGTTATTGTGATGATAAATGTGAGAGAAAGGAAACTTGTCGCTTGAACTATTATTGTAAAGTATTTAGTTTTTGATATTGCAATTACTTACTACTTAGCTAATTGCTTAAGTTTCAGAGAAGCGCTTAGTGTCAGAAATAATATTTGTTATTTATTTAAACAGTTTGTAAACTTAGTTCTAATTTTAAATCGTCAGAGCAATGTCAGTTACATTTTGGCTCCCTCCTTTTCTTATTAATTGCGATAAAAAAGAGAGAACTAAGATATTTGGTATTTTATCTAATAACTCAATCAAATATTGTTAAGGTTATTGTTAAGATTTAAATGAAATTGTATATATTTTTAGTAGCTATTTCTTAATGGTTTTTAATTATTCATTTTATTGCATACAAATGGACTGCTGAATAGCTCCTAAAAGCATTCTCTACCAGTAAAGCATTGGGAAAAGAAAAATTTTTTTTTTTACTTTATAAGCGAGAGACGTATTTATTTGATCTAATTATTCATATTAATATATTTAAGAATATATTAACAATATTTCTCGGGGAATATTTTATTTATAAAGGATATAAGTTGGTCCAAACTCTTTTGCCAATGAAACCTCGGTATATAGCAAAACTGTTCCAAAACGACTCCGGTGCAGGTTTCCGCCGCTTGCGCAACGCCGGGCGGCCGTGACAAGCGAGCGCTAGGGCTTTTCGAAAGGTCTATTTTGCAATTGTGTCTGGAATAGTACTAGTCTAGGTAACGAAAAGTTGTTTGGCCGAACGTTTGTTGCTCTAATTTAAACTTAATCGAATTATGTCAAATAATATTATAGGAAATGTTACATGTCTTCCCGTGGATGTCGTAAGAGGCGACTAAGGGAATAAAGGCTTGTAATACTGTTAGGCCATGAGCTTGCAACCTGTCACTAATACGCTGGTAAAAATCTTAGCTTAATGGTGCAAAATGTGGTTACAGAATTATCAACAAGTTTTTAGAGCTATGGGTAATTCGGTACCCCACTCTGGGATTACAAGCGTGAAGGTATTTTATATTATAGGAAATGTTACAATGGTTGTTATATTTTTATCCCGCTGCCGCGGCATGCTTTTCCGGTCCCCAGATAAATATTGTCAGTCACGCGGTAACACTCTTCTTTTGTCTGTCACTAGCTTCTACCCGCGAATTCGTCCGCGTAGATTTCGATTATCGTTATTCCCTTGGAAATTTCTAATTTTCCGGAATGAAAGTAAGCCTATGTGCTAATCCACGGTATAAATGCTTTCTCCATTTATAATTTCATCCAAATCTGTCGAGCCGTTGCAGCGTGAAGGAGTAACAAACTAACATACAAGCATTTATGAAGTTAGCACCTAACACATCAAAACTCTGTTTTTTTTTCTTCTGAATATTCATTTGTCCTAATTTTAATTTTTCTAAGGCTATGTTATGCTGGAGCTATTTTAGATTAAATGCATGATGTAATTGCTATACGTTGGTTAGGTTAGGTTTGATTTATACATGATATCAAAAAATAAGGTCTTCTATCAAAACATGGTTTCAGAATTATGAATTATGGCTCCCATACAACAAACGTGATTTTTTTGCCTTTTTGCTCGATATTACCTAATAACGGCAACTGGTAGAATAGTGTCTAATGTTGTATAGATAATGGTACGAAACCCTTCGTGCGCGAGTCCGACTCGCACTTGGCCGGCTTTTCCAGGCTCTATTCTGAGTAGAACAGAGCCTGGAGATGGAAAAATCAGACCTAAAACCAATCAAGTCGGAATTAGGCTAGGTTCACATGACCGCGCGTTACCGCGCGTGACTCGTGCCGCGCGTTCATCTAAACGACAAAATTGATTTGTTATAATCTCACACCGCGCGGCGAGCCAACCGCGCGATGACGCGCTTTCATGTGAACCTAGCCTTAAACTGGTTGCGGTGATAAAAAGTAATAACTCCGTGTTCAAACTAATTTTAATTTCACATATAGTTTAATGATAAAGTTTATTGTATAGTTATAGCTTCTATTTTATTTTTATCTATATATTTATGTATTTTGTATGTTCATCACGCACATGGCCTTTGATATTGCGATGTCCAAATTATTTGAGTTTAAGACCGGTATTTAACGCTAGCGAAGGGATAGGTATACAAGGCTAAGTTGAAATGATCACTTTTAGTATACCTTTTGGATAAGTGACATTGCATTTTTATTTTGTCAATCATATCAAAAATATGGCCCTAGTCAAGATGCTTAACGCTAACGTAAATGATTATCAAAAACGGGCAAAATGAATAGAATTGACATATAAGCGCTCGACGCGACCGTCCGGCAGCTTACGTCAATCTTATACATTTTCGATAACGATAAATTTCGCCGAATGCATCTCATCTACATAACTTTACGTATTTTTATTATAGTGTTGTTATATTTTAGTGTTGTAGCTATACTAAATAGTTAAGTTAAAAGAGACAATTGGATAGTTATGGCAAATCACATCTTATGTTATGACTTAAGAAATAATAACAAACTTAAAACCCTATCATAGGTATATGTAAAGCTGGTGTTAGCTAAAATAAACTTCGTACGAGGATGTGTTTGGTATCATATTTCTTTACTTAAAATCTTCCGAAAATTTGTTTCAATTCAAACTAATATTATAAATGTGAAACTAACTTTGTCTATCTGTTTGTTATTTGGTATGGAGATAATTTGTTCCCCGGGGAAGCTCATAAAGTATTTTTTATCCCGGAAAATTGGAAAGTTCCCGAGAGAAGAGCGGTAAACGAATTCTAGCTAGCTAGTTAGTTATATAACAACAAAAATGAAATATTATTAGCCTTAAATACATACAATGGAAAGCAAATAAGTTGTATAAAAGTGTTATAGCACCGTAAGTGCAACAAGTGAGAACTAGGTCTGAACTAGAAAGCAAAATGCGTCCATACGTAACCGTTACATAACTGAGTCAATGTCACCGCGTGATTTATATAGCTTCAAGCTACAAAGCCGCTTTTATGTAACCTTTGATTGACTTGATATTATATCAGGTTAATTTGGCGTTTGACCTCAATATGTCATTAAGTAAATAAAGGCGCTTTCGTAAGATTTACATTAATGCACTCAAGAGCAATAAAAACGGGTCACTTTTTATGGAAATTCAATACAAAGTGACCCGTTTTCATTGCTCTTGAGTATATTTGAGAAGAAAAAGCAAAACAGGTAACGTTTTATTGCTTAGAGTAGCAGTGTTCGCTTTGTTGCGTTCCAGTGTGAGGATAAGACTATCGGTGAAACAAATAGCATAGAGGGATTCCATTTTGGTTCTTCTGGGTTGGCAACGCATTTGCGGTTTTAGTTTTCAGTCTTTAGATGTCTTGAAAATGAAAATGTCTATGGGTCAGAGAGTCGATTTTATTTCTAACAGCATATTACAATTTATAAAAACTGTAAATTTAAATAGACAAACAACCATTCATCATCAACGACAATAATAATGAATAATGCTCTAAAACCATAATTTTCTTTCCAGAGATACGAACCATACCCCATCCGCTACGAACAGGCCGTCGTCCGCAAACCTCTGAGGGAGCACGAGAAACCCCAAGACCTTCGCAACGTCCCTGGCGTTCCCGGCGTGGACTACCCCATCTACCACGAGGTCCCGGAGACTGGCTTCTCCTGTTCCCACGTGCCTGTTCATCCTGGGATGTACGCTAATGTGGAGACTGGGTGCCAGGTATGTTCATCATCTGCTATTTGTTTCATAACGTGAAACTTCAGTATTTTTTAATTTGACGATTGCACATTTGGAATCCCTAATCGTAATTTGTCATAATGCATCGTTTGTCCGAATTTTCGTTTAACCCAAAGACATTTCAGCCTGATTTTTAAATTTGTTTCTGTTGTTATAATACAACCCTAACCCACGGACCTAAAAAAAATACGGACGTTACCTAGTCTAATCATCAGTGAAGCACACAAAATGGCCGTCCGTTTACGAGTGAGCGTGCTTTGAGGGTTGCCATTATAAATCGTCAATTTTCCTATTTTAAGCCCTTTTACCAACTGCAAGTTTTTGCAGCGATACAAATGCGCATTCGACAGCACTGATTGACACTGATTGTCATTTTTGTTTGTAATTTGCGTCAAAGTAAATAAACACATATTTATGAAAAATAACACGAATAAACATAACTTACAGGTGATAAGTAATTCCGTGTGGCTTTTTATATTTACTAACGTAGTTTTTACACGTTTTTACTACACAATGCGGCATTTTCTTCGGTGTAAAGTGATATGTCACTCGGGCTGTGGCTGCACGCGTAATGGCGGCGGGTTAACAGACCTAGTGCATTTGTGAGACGGTAGATTGTGTATGACGGAACGAAATAACAGGCCTTGCTTGCTTCGCACCTTTTGAGTGTAACGTTACGTCCGTATTTTTTTTAGGTCCGTGCCCTAACCTAACATAACCGGGTATTTTTGGAAAGCTTAAAAAGTGGTCTGACTAAGCTGAAAATCAGTTTAGGACAATCAATAATTCGGACAAACGAAGCGTTAGGACAATTTTTATTAGGTTTTCGAGGGACACCCTTGTTTCTATGGTTGCTATTTGTTTCGATATAAAAAAAAATATAACAAGGACCCTATTCTAGTTACTTGGTGAAGTTATATTGCTTTTTACATTTGTATTGTTTTTAACTCGGCCGATATTACTCTCGAGTAAATAAGAGCTATAACATAATTATCAAAAGCAATATGCTGCCCTCATACGGAGAAAAGATACAAGTGCAATAAATTCATAGAAGAATATTAAACTCTCAAGGGTTATAATAAGGTTGGAATTGCAATACAATTCATATAGCAGATGTGCCTTTTTTTCGTAGCAGGGCAGTATGGTTTACCCGAGTGGAATAGGGCTCCGTAATTTACATTTAAATTATTTCTTTACGATTTGAGGCAATTCATATGAAACTTGGTAAGTAAAGAGATACTTTACTTTTTATTCCGGGAATATGCTTCGATGAAATAGTGAAAAACCAATTATGAACGCGGTCTTACTACTTGAGTCGCTTAACTTCAAACTCGGATATGTCCTTGTAATTTGGTATACGAATTTAAAACTTAATTTGTTTGAAAAAGACGCAAATTCCGTTGGCGTTTTGCATGGACTTATCGGAGTTTGAAGTTAGGCGACTCACTTATGGAAAGTCTATCTGAATGTTACTTTCACAGCGAAACTGCTCAATCGATTTCGTGTTTTGATAATTGACATTGAACCCTAATGAAGACAAAATTCTCATCATAGAAAACATAAAAACTCAAAAAAATTGAGGAAACGAGTCGCAGAGTAACATACTCATTACGGTCACCCTACCCAGCGACAACACAGCCAAAAAGTTAACTACGCGTCCGATTTCAAACAACCATATTGCAACCGGCCTATGCAACCTGCCCGGGGGCACAGATTAATTATCCATTCGGACACAGCGCAGACAGAAAAGGTCCACCAAGTGGGCCCCCAACGCCTGCAGCCTTCGCTAACGGTTTAAAACAACATGGAACATTCGGGTTAACCAAGGGACTTGTTGCCCCTAAATAAGTTATGGCGCATAATTGCGTTTGTGTTTGTTGACTTAACGAGCAAGAAATGCCGGGCGGAATGAAGTCTTATTTTTTTTTGTGTGATCGATGGTAGTATTCTCTTCAGTAAGAACTAGCCGACATGGTTAACTGATTTTTTGTCTTAAATCTACACTGCAAAAAATAATTTGTCGCTTGTAACAAGATTGTGATGGTTGTGCATAAGCGTCTTGATCCCATACGAGCCTAACAAGACGATAGATACACCAACTAAGACGTTAGAGACATCAATTAAGATGTTAGTTGAATCACTAAAGAAATTGCTGTTTGTTACTATCAATTTTGGTTCATATAACTAATATCTTTACTATTGTATTCACTTTATGTCAACTAAGTGAAAATCTCTCTTTGTTGGCTCTCATTTTTTTGAGTGTATATTCATTCATAATGTGAAAGTAACATTGTCTGTCTGTTTGTTACGTTTTCACGGCTAAAACGCTGGACCGATTTCGATGAAATTTTGTATAGAATATAGCTTGAGCCCCGGGGAAGGATATAGGATACTTTTTATTCCGGATTTGTTTATAGCGGATGGAGTCCCGGGCAAAAACTAGTAATAAATAAATATCTAAGGGCAATCTCAAATTTACTTAGTGCTAAACTTAGCTCAAGGCTTGTACTAAGGGTACTCTTACGGTAAACATATTCGTATATATCATAGAGAAATGAAAAACATCCATGACTTGGTATCACTCAGATATTTGCCCCTACCGAAAATCGAAATATCCAATGAGATTGAATAAATATCACGGGACATCGCACACTAATTGACCTCCCAGTAGGCTGCTAAGCTCTAGGCTTGTACTATATTTATCCAGCGCTATTAACGTGACTATAATTAAGCAATTGTAAGCAATATTTTCTGTTTAAACGTCGTTCTACCGCAATGACTTTGTTTCTCGCTAAAGTTGCTTTTTTAAAGGCCCAGCTGTTTGTTCTGGCTCTGAGGTTGACGTCTAAATCATTATGAATGAAGATCAAATATTATATAATATACCTAAACTCAAAAGCACTGAAAACAAACCACTGCACGAAGGAATTGATGTACCGTAACTTGTTTCTATTGTTCTTGAGTGTAGGTTATATATGTATATATATATAAAAGATAAAAATATAAAAGAAATTTATTCAGTAAGTAGGCCGCACGGGCACTTTTACACGTCAAGAATCTACCAGCGCTTCCCAAGAGAAGACCACTGCTGAGAAGAAACGCCGCAAGAAACTCAGCAGTCAGTCATTTTTTAAACATATTTCTTATTACAATAATACTACTTAGTCTAGCATTATATAAAGCTATAAATATTAAATTAAATATAGTATCAAATACCATGCGTAGTTCAGCAGGAAAACATGCCAATTAAGAATCTTACGGGAGAGATAGAGAGAAAAAAAAAACACATACTTATGTGTATATAAGATGGTGCGAGACGACCACATAAAAGTTTCGATATGTTTTCCTACATCAACGGTGTCCCCTAGACAAGATAAAGATTTTGCATTTGAATAAATTATTATTGACTAAGTTTCGGGTTTAGGCCATGCATTTTTGTCTGTTAGATAGTCCTCGATCCTATAATACGCTTTAGACATTAACGACCTTTTCAAGTAATTTTTAAGTGCTGGAAAGGGTAACATTAAAACTTCGTCAGGTAATTTATTATAGAAATTTTATTTTATTTTTATTTCTGGTATTTAAATTATGTATATCAGAATTTTTGGTGAAAGAATCTAAATTTCTAATAACGTAAATAATATTCTCATAAATAAATTGAGACGCTACAGTCAAGATATTAATTTCTTTAAAAAGTTCTCTTAATGAGTCACGGGAATTTAAATTGTAAATAGAACGAATGGCTCTTTTTTGTAACACAAATATAGTTTGTATGTCAGCTGCCTTACCCCAAACCAGAATACCGTACGACATGACACTATGGAAATAACTATAATAGACTAAGCGCAAAAGGCAAAACTGACTGACTGACTTAGATATCAACTCACAGCCGAAACTACTGTACCTAGAAACTTGAAAATTGGTACAGGGGTTCCTTTCATGATGTAAGTGAGCACTAAGAAAGGATTTTTAGAAATTCAACCCCTAAGGGGTTAAAATACGGTAGCGGGACTCTAATTCTGCGCGTACGAAGTCGCGGGCGTCCTCTTGTAGGTTATATAGGTCGTGGCGGGCTCTTTTCCGCAACTCCGCGACTTAAATGTGCGCTTATTTGCGTGTAATACATAGCGTGTAGGACTTAGTTTAAACGTACCTCGTATGCAAGAAAAATAAACCAAGGAATGCATAGGTATTTGTTAATATCACTAAGTAGGTACTAAGAGAATTCCGGTTCCTAGGGGAGGGAAGATGGCCGATTGAAAAATTACAAATTATATTCTCACTCACTTGACACTGGCAAAACCACTTCGAAACCGCGGTGGACCGCTATTAAAAGAAAAATAAGTACCTAACTAAATTGTATGATAGGCCAGTGGTTGGAGCCAGAATCCGTCTTGGGTGTTCTTTGCAGCTCTGATCTGCGTCGCTATTGCCTAACGCACTCGCAATCGCAATCGGCTTCAAAGTGGAACAATTGTTTACATTTTGTATGCAGACTCGCCTTCGGACTGTCAAAATGAAAACGATTGCGATTGCGAGTGCGTTAGGCAAAGCCCTCGGGTTCGTCCGTTTCACGGGCAATCTACCACTATCCAACTTTGTACAGTAATCGTAAAATAGTTACGAAAATGTATCCGCTGAATATTCCTGAATATTTTCAGGCTTACCACGTGTGCCACGACGGCAGGGAAGGCCACCAAGGCGCGTCGTTCCTGTGCACCAACGGGACTCTCTTCGATCAGGAGAAGTTTGCTTGCGACTGGTGGTACAACGTGGACTGCGGCCAGGCCATAGCCCATTACAAGTAAGAAATCTTGGTTTACACTCAAGAACAATGAAAACGGGTTACTTTGTTTAGAATTTCCATAGAAATTGACCCGTTTTCATTGCTCTTGATTATAGTTTCGACGTAGGGACCTTATCATGTTGTTTATCTAGTCAATACCTATTTATAATTTTAATGACATCTTTCTATAGAAGCATGCAAGGTCTGTTACTTTAACTAAGTACCTTTGTTTTGTCTTAGAATGTATAAATTGCTTATATTTCTCTCCTCTCTACTCTACCTTGGCTAGTGCAAAAAATATTTACCTAAATAATTGCAGAGATTTTGCCAAATAATATAAGGTGCATAAAATACCTAACAACAGCAATAACTATTTGTTAATTGATGTTTAAACAAGTTATGGTAGATTTAATTAGGTTAGCTGTGTATTTCGGCAACTCTCGGTTGTTGAGACCTACATAAGCTTGCGTAAATTTTCCTAGCGTGATTATAAAGCTGTGTTATGCTAACCTTACCTAACTTTTTTTAAATACCTATTTAAAATATAAGACGAGTGATTCAAAGCTATGCTAAGCTCAAAAAAGTTGTTGGTATAAAAAGTGTAGAAAAAATCTATATTTCCAGATTTACATAATATTAATTATTTACACTAGCTATAAAATCTAGCTCTAACTCAATAGACGCAATTTTCTCCTACCTTCCATTTCAATGAGAATGAAAATTTCATTCCAAAACCCAGCAGTAGATCAGTGGATTAACTAGCACTTTACTGGATCTGTATCAATGTTAATCCTTCGGGAGCGAATAGGGAAGCATAATTATACCTGCCGAGCCTCACATGATACCCCCCATTTAAGCAAATTTGCACTCCCCCTGCGTGCGTCTTTACACTCGCCTTATGCCCGAGGCGAAGTCGAATTGGGGTTTCAAACATCGTTGTATTGTGATTCGTGATATTGATTTTATAAAAGCATAATGAAATCAGCTAGTTGTTCCGTTTGTAACATCTTTCTCACTATTATTTGTAACTGACATATCTCTTATAACTATTATATTTAATTAGGTACACGTCAAACGTATGTAAGGGAAGAGATGATCATCAGATTAGGTTTTTTATTAGACCGGAGGGTAATGTTTTTGTAATTATTGTGTTGTTACTATTTAAGTGTCTTTTGTAAGTATAACCTTAATTTTAAATGCTTGGTGTTCAACATGTTATTGTACCTAATAAATAAAATAAAACTGGAGTACTTGTATATAGCTTTATAAAACAGGATGGAGGGCTACAGCAGAGTCAGTAGATTCAGAGAGTACATAAAAACAAGAATTTATGTCTTGAATAATATATTGCAAGTGACAGTACAAAAACAATAACAAGCCTAAGACTATATTCAAATCGTTGTTAGATATGTCGTAATTATGATTATTAATAGCTAGCATACGCATATCAACCTCCAATACTTTATACCATATTGCTTTTCGAGTGTTATCGTATCGAGTGTTAGTACTGGCGGCCGAGTTAAAAACCATACGACAACAGGCCGAAAGCAATATGGTTATAACAAATAGAATAGAGCCCAAAGGCCTCTCTTACATTTTGTTTTAAATCGTTATCATATAATTATAGTACCAATTTTCAATCAACGACGGCATGTCTTACCATTTCAATTAACGTTGCACGGTTGCGTCAATGTACAGTAAGGAAAACTGAAATACGTATCTATTTATGCCTTATTTACATTGTGACAAGAGCGAAAAAGTACGTCTTTTCCTACTTGACTGTACGTAATATCGTATTCACTTACATTTAAGGCAGTATTGTCAAAAATCCTCATGTTTTTGAAAACCAGAAGGTATAAAAGTAACCTACACTCAGAAGCATTAAAAACAGGTCACTTTCTATGGTAATTCAATACGAAGTGACTCGTTTTCATTCCTCTTGACTATAGTTTAGTTTTAGCGGTGGTTGGACTTTGCGCAAGGTCAGTCTTGATCGCTATCGCTATCCTATCCAGTGTAGCATTGTTGTGTTCCGGTGTAGGGATAAGACAACTGGTGAAATTACTAGGATAGAGGCATTCCATCTTAGTCCTCAAGGTTGGTAATGCATTTTCGGACTTATGATTGCAGTCTTCAGATTGTAAATGTCTATGGGTCTTCATGCCATAAAAAGGTAGAATAAAGCCTTAAAAAGATGCGCATACCTTAATGCCGGAAAATGTAGGGAACGAAAACGATGTTTCTTCTTATAATATCCTTTTTATTTCAGACTTAACGCCGACCCTCGCAAGAATCCTTACGTTCCGAAGCCAAAACCTGAAGAAGAGTTGGAACGCCACGTGCCGCAAGGCATTTATTATAAGCGCTTGTAGTTATACACAATCCTATCATGTTCATTCACACTTACACACATGTCACACCCGGTTTAAAAAAAAACACTTTCGCATTGTTACAGAAAATCATATCAGTCCTTTTAAGATTACGATTAGGTGTCTTAAATTTGGTTCTTAAAATGTCCCTATTTTATCGATGTAAATTTACAATGTAATCTTTGTTTTTTTTTGTAAAACGGATTATTAAAAAAAAACTTTGGAAGTTCATTAATGGCGTAGTTAGTAAATAAGTTATTTGTTAAGGGTAAAATCTGCCATTCGTTATATTGGGTTATTTATTATATGTTAAGAATTAATGAATCAGAAAAAAATGTCTCTCAGTTTTGTGATATATTTCGACTTGTATTAAAATAAAAAGTAAAATCTTTCGTTGTAATCGTTTAAGAACAGTCGAGTTTTAGAAATAATAGTCTTTGTACTTATTTTTGCAAAATAACATGTATTTTCTAAAATAAATTGCTTTTCTATTTACATACTTACCATAGTTTTATTTTTGAATCACCCATAATTAATTATTTTAATATAAATAGTTACTTACTAAAACACGGCTTCAGTTTGTGTTTTTTTTTGCTTTTCGTTTAGTGAATAAATTTCTTTCTTCCTTATATCTCTTTTTCTAGTTTTATACATACATCTCTGGAAGATATTTGCAATGTCTTTGAACCATTATCATAATGAGCATCGACAATTGAGAACAAATTTTACACATACGCAATACTAAATATAAGTTATACGATCGTCAACTATTTGTGAAAACTCACACACAAACGCAGCAGCCAATATTCTAGAATACGCACAGTTTCAAATTTGAATATCGAATCCTTTCATCTTCCAACGTCCAATCCAACATTCCTGTTTCGGTCACCAACAAGTATTAGAGAGGCCTTTTTCAAACAACTCTTTTTATTGGCACATGTGGCCGTGGCGACACGTGTGCAGTTTCACGCCAGGGAATTGTTGCTAGCACAATCAAGCATGGCTCGTTGCTATGCGAATTTGTGTAGGGACTGACTAGTGTTGCCAAGTTTAGTCCAACATAAATCGGGAATTGGGTTTTCAAATCGAGACAGTACAAAAAATCGTGCAAATCACAGCCCTCTTGCAATACCAATTGCGACTACCATTTTTGGGATTCTCGGTTGTTATAAATTAGTATTTTATATATAAACACTGGCGACAATTGGCATTCCGATCAAGGTAAAAGGCCCAGCCACACCGCTTGCGTGACGTGCACGTGTACGTGCGCGTTCGCTTTCCACTGCGTTGTATAGTATTAATTCTCATTACGACATGTCACTATACAACGCAATAGAAAGCGAACGCGTACGTGCACGTGCACGTCACGCAACCGGTGTGCCTCGGCCTTAAATCGGGACGTTCCACAGAAATCGGGACGTCTGGCAACACTAGCACTGACCTGCGTTTCAATTTGGGCACACAATCACACATACTATCATCTACAACAAGAAAGCTCTATCTGTTATAGAGCGATTACTAACTGCGACTTTATTTTTAATAGGAATAGGTGGTTTTTGCATTAGCAGTTAGTGTAGATAATGTCCTTTGTTAACGAGAGTAGTCCGGATTATAGTGCGGCTGGATTGCATTGTTGTATTATAGTATTGTTATGGTATTATATGTTGGAAAATAATTTGCTTGTCGATTTATGTTTAGTGTGGCTATATTATTAATAATGATTATGGTTGTATTATTACGCCAGATTTTTTTTTGTTGACAAAACAAATCATACATTTTCCAACGCGTATTAGCAAGCGTTACTTGATTTCCAAATGTTTTACATAGATCTAGTCCAAAAGTCGGAAAACAATGATCAAGATAATAGATCTAGCCCATATTTATTTATTTAATATTAGTACTTTAAATTGGTTATTTAATATTAACGCAATTATGAAACATCTAGTCCCTTTCACTGTTGTACGTTTCGCAATTTGTTGTTTCAAACATTTCCCAATCGCTCAAAGGTTAACGAGAAGAGATCCCTTAAAGGGATAAGTTCACATTTGTATGTTATTTTGTGTTTGTGTCTATTTTGTTGTTTGTTGTTTTCCCGTTTGTACAATAAAGTATTTACATACATAGTAGGTACAAACAATTAGGTTGCTCTAATTATTTCAAGCCCAAGTTCGTTCGTGAAAGGAGTAGGTATTGCTGTCACCTGTGGGTTGGCTTTGCCAAAAAAAATCAGCTGGACGCGATGAACTCAGTGGACCACAGAGCTAGAAGAATAATAGGTGACGATTCGCTCGTCAAAGCCAAACGTCAAAGTTTGGACATCGGCTTGAAGTCGTTTGCCTATCGGTTTTTTACAAGATGTATGCTGGGCGTGCCCAGGAACTACATGACCTCATCCCACCCTCCACTTCCTCCCATCGGTCATCCAGAGGCCGGGAGGGTTTTTATCCTCTTGTATTCGAATTTCCAATGGTTCGGACGCAGATTTGCTGCGTTATTTATTATTCGCACTGCCAAGGAGTGGAATGCCCTCCCTGCTTCTGTATTCCCGGAATGGTAATAACCTTGGTATTTTCAAGGCAAGAGTGAACAGGCTTTTTTCTGAGTAAACATGTGTACCACCCTTGATCTCGTCGTCACTTAACGTCAGGTGAGACTGAGTTCAAACGCAAACCCATTTTGGATGGAAAAAGTTTCAAAACCGACTCCATCGTGGAAATCCTTGGGAAAGACTTATATCCCGGTCATTGTGCGAGCGTTTCAACCGCCTCACTTTTGTGGACATATTTTTAAAGAACTGAGCTTATATTTTAATGCCGTTTTTGGATATTTGTTAGATTTCCGCTAAACTTAGATACCTAACCAAAAACGAAATCGAAATCTGCAGCCACTTCTACAAACACGTGACCACGAAAATGATCCGGAACAATCGCCCAAATAATGACCCATCCAGGAGAAGTGGACGTCTTCCTACTGACTGACTAAAATGAGGATGCTGATAACGATAATAAATAAGACGAACCCAAATAGATAAAGTGTTAAAGCTACCTATTGCTTAAAGTAGATTGGCAAAAGGGTGGTATCTAACTACCTACCTTTACGTATAAAAACTCCCCAGGATATGATTTTAACAAAATGAAATTCTAAATTTACTTTGTCAAGAAAAAATAAAAAGTAATTAAAGAGCTATCCTTGAAAAAATTAGGAGACAAAGATTTCTTTCAAATTAACGCCTGCGGTTACAAAGATAATGGGAAAACGGAAGTTTATTTTACATCTGGAAAAAGGACAAACTGTGAATTGTATTAATTGGGTAGTCCGGATACGCTGTGTTTTGAACTCGTTAAAGTAATTTCCTTGAAAAGTTTTTGTATTCCCGTCAAACGGGGATTTAAATCTGCGAGTTGTCGTGGATTTGTATTTATTCTTGCGATGATGGTTTTTATGGGAGCACTTTATCTATTATCTTCTGTTTTATCTGTGCATAGTACAAAACAAAGTTGTTAAAAACTAAGGACCCAAACAGACAGACAATAAAAGTGACTTTGTACTATTTAAAGATAGATAAACCTTCAATAACAATTAAAACAATTCGAATTAATTCACAATCGAGCGTTGAAAGCAAACAAAATCCACCTGTGACAATTTTCTATTTTCCACTGCACAGGTAAACAAGCATTCAGAATGCACGGATGCAATTCCCGTCTCTATTCGAAACTCGCTAACGTTTGTAATGCCATGCACCTTTGTAACGTTGATTCGTCGATGTGGAACGAAACGTTGTTTGACTCGGCACGCGTTTTTCTGTAATTGTCAATGAAACAATGCGCTGATAACGTCAGCAAATAAAATAAAAGTTGCCGGACGATCCGGGCGACATTTGGATGCGAACGGTACAATTGCGCTGTTAGTCGAAACGAATTCACGCTTGCTTTGTTGATATGACGTCCCTATGCTGCAAAACATGGGACTATCTGTTCTCCGGATCAAAGCGAAATAGCAGCATGCGCATGTGGACTGCAAATTATATACAGCCTTTTTCTTTTGGACGACAATATTATACTGAAAACCTTATGTTTGAGATTGGCGCAGATTAAACATAGTCGACAGTGTAAATGCCTAGTTAGTATTTCAAGCATTGGCCCGATTAATCGAGTGGGATCTGAAATACGGGATGTTACTTTTTGTCATCCCATACTGGATAGAATAGTGAAATAATATTGCAGGCGAATGCTTGGAGTGCTGTGGTAGACATAGTTAACAAAAGTTAATGAGTTGGGTATTTTGGTGAGTTAACTTTTTGTTCGCACCTGTACCTGTTAGCATTTATGAAAAAAATTACAAAAAACTTGATTATTTTTGTTTATTAATACTATGGAACCCGGTATCCTAATTCTCACTAAAAATATACATATATGCAAATGTATTTGTTTGTTGGTTCCACCTTTACGGTTTAACAACTCAACCGATCGACGTGAAATTTGGCACAGAGATAGTTTATAGCCTGGATTGTACTGGGTACATTGGAAAGTTCTAGAGGGAAAAGCGATAAATGACTCATACATGGACAATAGCTTGTCGCAAGGTACCTGAAACATAGATCATTACTTTGTGCTGGTTATCCAAAAGTAATATATGAAAAAATAGTACATTGTTGCAGAGTATAGAAAGTACGCGATTTTTGGACGAGTCATATAAAGGGCCGAAACGTAGTTAAATTGCACTTTCTACCGAGGCAGACATAGTGCTTTTCACAACTACTGAGAGGAAATAAAATAAAAATTCATATTCAAAACTCAAATTTTCAATCATGTTAATATGACATCACCGCCAATTTTACCATAGATAACTTTTTTTAAATCTGGACCCCTATTCTCGTGGCACTCGAGATTAATAAACTAACATGCGAGATGTGTCAACTCCATATAAAATTGTATTTGTTTCGCCTTAGCTCCCATGTAATTTCATCTCTAGTGGTTCGAGATTAGGGGCCCAGTTTAAATTACATTTAAAAAAAAAAGCAGTGACATAGTTTTTAGTCTGTGTATCTTTTAGCGAAAATACACCTAATATTTTACGACACAAAATGGTGTGTTCTGATTGGTCGATTTAAATTTTTCATTTTAAGGAGCTATGACACAAAAATTGATTGATGGATTGTCATTGGTTCTTAAAGTTGGACAACCATGTTCTCGACCAATCAGCAAACACGCCGACAAAAACATTCTTGGTCTGTCCTTATAAGTGACGTTTTGTGACCCCAAACAAGACCATCTATGGCCATATTTCCGAGCAGTGTTGTGAAAAAGTAGTTTTCTCCCACATGCTCGGAAATGTTAACCTTACTGTTGTCAAATCAGCCCGCAAAGTTCTAAGTTCCAGGCCCAGGCAAAATTAAAAAAAAACAAAGTTATTATTTACCAACGGCAGCGGCCGCGAAAAATGTATGAAATTTCATTACGTACCTGGTGATTTTCTTTTTAAAACCATGTTTGGATCTCCAAACAGCCAAACACTCGTGCAATCAAAATTCTTCCTTGTATATTTTACTTTTTAAATGTCATAGACTAAAAAGTTAAGTCTTTTCAAACAGCATTTACAACGTATTTAAAAGTGTGTCAAATAGTTTGACTTTTTTTTAATAGAAATTGCGTTCGCGTAATAAATGTTATACTATATTTTATTCAAATTGAACTTATTACGTTTAAATAATTTGTGATTTTATTTAATGCTTTATTTCAGTGTCATACTAAATCGTACGTTTCTGTTCTTTTTTTCAAGGAAATGTTGGGACTGTGTTTAATATTATTAACAATTGTGTTAAATTTCCTCACATTCTTGGAGAAAAGCTATATATATACAAGCCTCGACCGAGAAGGGCGGTTGCTGGACTCGTATATAGCGCGGCCTCGACTGCGTCTCGGCCACGCTAACTCTACTCGTCCCGCAACGGCCTATTTCCCGGTCTGTGCAGTAATATACTATTATTCCCAAGGCTATTTTGCACGGTCGTTTTAGAGGATGGTTTATTTTTAATATTCAATGCATAGGTAAACCTGGTAAGCACGGTGGTCTGACTAAAGGGAGCTCTAGTTTCAACCAAGTAGGTAGGTGGTTACTAAGACCTACAATCCATAGAGATATATGCGTAAGTCGAATACAAACCTTGACCAAAATTTTCAAAATAGTTAAATATACTTTTTCTCATGAATATATATTGAAGGCTAAACTAACAAAACGGTTTCAGTAACAACATTTCCAGGCTGTTATAATGTCTTTTAATCAAAAATACACTGTTGTTCATATAAAAAAAGAATTGATATAAAGGTACAGGGTGTGCATAATCCCGAAACGGACTATCGATCAGTTGGGTTTATTCTACAGCTCTAACAAACCGGTCTTTTAATTAAATTTTTGTTTGTTCCGAACCTAACGTTTACTAACTGGCGCCCGGCGTGGAGCGAAAATGAAATTAAAACTGGCTACCTTTTGTTTCTTCCTAGTTTAATTTATTTCTAGTTATTGCACGTGACTACGTTTACGTAAGCATAGCCTTGGCTATCTTATTAATCTTTGTTTGTTTTTCAATGGGCGTGCAAATATTTAAATCCGTTCCATTTATTTAATCCTTTAGCTTACTACAAGATAATTAGTTAAATTTTGTTCGATTTTAACTGTTATTTGTTGCTGACATTTAACTTTGTCTTTTGATAGTCTACGGAAGAAACAAAACAGTCTCCTAAATGAAACTAAACTTTTTTCATTTTAACTGAAGAGAACGTTGACACCCTTTCAATTTAGACCGTGCCAGTCGCACTTGCCGAAGAAATTCGATTTCAGCACGTGCGGATTTTTCAGACACATGACGTTTAGAATGCAAAATCCCATCCCAGGGAAATAGGCGTCCCGCGGTGTCCGGTTTGTCTCGTGTTTCGACCACACCCTGTACGTAAAAACGTACAAAAATAATGCAAAATACACCCTATTGTATAAAAAATTAGGCACACGCAATTCGTATAGAATTTTTGGTGACTTACACGTGACAGGACCCTCTTTCGTTTGGAAACGCCTGCCGGGATTTTGGAAGAAGACGTGAATTGTGGATGTCACGCAGAGATTAAGTAATTACTGTTAGGAGGCAATGAAAGAACAGCTGAAAATCATTTAATTCTTCGTTTGCGACTAGCTTTTCCAAAGGTTAAGAAACCTTCTCGTTTATAAAAGTTGACAACCAATTTACTCGCAACAGAGATTCTCAGATATTATTATAGGTGTCATAATATGCACTCAGCATATAAAAGAGGAATAATGATGTCTCTCATGCTGTATATTCTAAGTATTCTAACTGAATAACTTATTTAAAATTATGTACTGTACCAGTATAGTTGAATAAGTCATTATGTTAGTGAATACAGGAATATTTTAACTTAAACGACAGTCGGCTTTCTTTGGGTTTCTAAGAAACTAATATAATCCGCCACATACGAGAGCGAGTACAATTTATAGTGACAGAAAATTGATGATAAATAATAAAATCATACTGTATGTTATTTATACAGTTTATTTGTTTCAACTCCAGCACTGCACCCATCTGGCATTGCTAATATAAACCAAACAGTTATTTTATTATGTTCTTAAACCTATTTTTCTATTTAGACCAAATGTAATTTATTTCACTTACGATTTTTTGAAGTTGTATGTATTTTCCTTGTCAATTTAACTATTAATACGCGAGCCTTTGACTGCCTGAAAATAAGATCATATGAAATAATGTAAGTTCTGTATATACACAAACCGTATGTCAACTGTATCATTAAGTTTTTATGCATAAAGTTTTCAAGTTTATTTTATTTTATTCCATTTTTACACGACTGCCCCAAAAGAGGAGTGTAATGTTTTCAGGGTTCATGTTTGTATGTATGTATGTGAGTTTCTTTATTCCACTATAACTTCTAAATCCCTTGACCGATTTAAATGAGTGAGGTATCGTTAGAACGTCACCCCGGGTGACACAGGATACCTAAACTGTTAAAATTGAAATAACAACAATGGCAAAATGACAATTATTAACATATGTAGGTATATCGACGACGGTATAAAAAATGCAGTCGGGTTTTTAAAGCTTGCTTATCATGTAGTTATGTCCATTTATTATTGATACCGCTTAAATAATTTTCTATATTTGTTCTAACTTGGTAACAACAACAACGTGCACTTTACTTCTCAGAACAGCGTGATAATATCTTTCCTCGTGTACGCCGTGTTGAAGTGTAAATAAAGTCGACCAATATGAAAAAAATACCCTACATTATTCTTCTAGGCAATGTTATATTAAAAATAGCTTCCAATTTTCATCATAAGTTCTTCGTCCTACAGGCTGACCCATTTTTCTTCAAAATATTCTCGTGCCTATTTCCAGAATTTAGCAAGGCAAATTCAAAATGTTACCGTCCCGTCAAACACGCGGGCTGGCCCAACTCGAATTAAAATACCAAGTGCCTTCGCAATTTCGCGCAAAACTTCAAAATTATCCGCGCAATATTAATTTAGCAAAAACTGTGCCCTTTTTGCAGTCGAGCACTCTTCGGCACTTCAAGTGTTTCAATTAAAAGAATTAAATTTTCCAACGCACCGGTCCTTCGTTTGCAAATTAATTTGCTCGCTTCACTTCGTTGGGAGATAAATTCTTTTAATCATGCAGGACATCAATGGATTGAGTCTTTGTAAATGTTTTTGATTGGTCTTTGCAAGCGGTGGACCGATTAATGAGAACGTATTCATTAATAATACCAGTATACTGTAAGCTAAATTAGGAATTTCATTCATTCATTCATAAATTTTCACCTTCATTTCCAGAGTGGGGTAGGCAGAGCTACAGAATTACCAACAACTCTAAAAACTTGTTTAAAAAAAACAATTATAGTGCTAAATTGAAAACACGCCAACATGAAGTTTTGTTATATAGGGCGTGTTCTTTTGCCGCAGTTCATTGGAAAATAATATGAGTCTAATTAATCAACTGTATTAGTTGGTGAGAACGGTTTCCCTAATTATTTTTAACATTTTAGTTTCATTTAAAAAACATACCAGAAGTGCTAATAAAATGATTTAATATGCACTAAACAGGAAGCTCACTAATAGCGTATACGTACCAATTTATTTTATTATGTACTAAAAGTGATGTCTTTAGAGCAAATAGCAAATATTTAGCGCAGACTATTAATTTGAAATTTGGAAATAGGTAAGTTGGTAAAACTTTAAGAAGCTTTGTTACATACATTATACTTGCATTTAAAAGTATTATTTCGACCGAATAGTTCTTCGAAAGGTATCCTAGCAGAGATGAGAGAGGAAAATTTGCCGGTGTGCAAAATTTAAATTAAAAATGTCGGGAATTTAGACAACGTTCGGTAATAGACACGTCAAACAGAAGCTTAAAAGAGTAGAGCCGAGCTTAATCTACACCGAACTTCAAAGAATTTTGCACAAAATTATTCACTTAATTTTATTAACCTAAGTTGCGGCTAAATTAAAACAATGCCGTGGAAATATTTTTCTAGATTCGTTTAAAGATTGTTGAAAACTGTTTCTTTTAAAAGTTGTCGAGGTTTTTATAATTCTTGAAATATAGGGTGTTGTTGTTTGGTTTTAGTAATGCGTTAAAACTAATATCGCAAATAGCCAATTTAATAATAGTAAAATAAATTTTCAACTTTAATGTTTTTTTTTCTTATAAAGGGAGGTTGAATATTATTTTGGTAATTGTAATGCCTCAATACAAAATAGTGTGGTGGTGTTAAACTCACTACTAAAACGTTTTTCTAGTACCACTGAGTCTATCCTAAGTCTCAAAACTGCAATTCGTTCGAGCATCAAACGAAAAATTGAGCCCGTAACACGCCTCTTAAACGCTCGTAGACCATAAAACGAAAGCAATAAATTTAAAAACATCTGAAAATCGAGTTCGAAATTCAATTGCTAACATAATAATCAATCCTTAATGCCCCATAACCACAAATTAGATATAAATGGAACAGAGTATTACTGAGTCCGGCCCCAACGACTCTAGAGGGTGTTGTAAAACGGGCGTAACGGCCGGCTCAAATCCAGCTCGGAATCATAATGTTGGTGTAAATTAAATATGAAGCCAGCCAGATTCCCGGTGTTAGCGAATCTGACAAAAACCCGGTATAATGAAAGATTTTGTTTATAACACAATGTTATTTTGTAATGCGGCTCCGGTTCGAAGGACCATCTAATGACCGTTAAGGAAGCCTTGAAATTGAGATTGGGTTTGTTTAGTATCAAAAAGAAAAGAAACGGAAAGGTACTGCGAAATAAAATTGCTATGTTCGTCCTTTATCGCTAAACTTTATTTGTTTAGCTGTTATAAGCAATACTATTGTAAATTATATGGCTGCCAAAAAATGGCCAACCAAAACAGACCTTCCAAGTTTCTTCTCATATTAACCTATAAAGCTTCTTCTTCTATTGGCCAAACTATATTTTATGTGATATATTTTTTAAGTGCAAACAATTTCTAACCATTACATATTTCTATTAACGTATGAAAATAAGGATACACTACACAAAACAAACTATAACTGAACCAAATTGAATCATTAATGAGCAGAAATTTAATATATTAGTATTCGTTGTAATTAGTGGTTTGAATACCACAACCGCAACGACAGCACGACGCGTGGTAATTCTAACGTTAACACCTGAATATCTAAATAGGTTATCTTTACGTTAGAGTTCAATTTGATTTTATTGGTTGGGTGCTCATATTGGTATTTAAATAGTGATTTAACCGTTTGTGTCTTCTTGCACATTAAGTTACATAAACGTAATTGCAGTTTATAAAAAAAGGTACTTAACAAAATGGCGGATCTCATTCCTAATTATTTCATTATTATTCTTTATCATACATTCGAAAGTAATAATTTAGGTTTGCTGCAGATAAAAATTTAGGTTCGTAAACGGAAAATAAGTAATTACTAATTAAATTACAAGGCGAAAAATGTATATTTTTACTCATACGTCATAAATAACACAATAAATGAATACTTTATTTTACACGTAGTCCTGAGTTCATGTTCATGGGTCTTCGTGAGTAATGTAGCCGAGTGTTTATAATGTTGATAACAACAAAGAGAACCTTTAACTCTTCTTATCAGTTAATATAATTTTCCAAATGAAGTGTCTGGTATAAAGTAAAAAAAAAAAGTTTACGTAACACCTGGCCATAATGTGAGTTTTATCGCACGCTGCGCGCACGGTAAAACTCGCATTGTGGCCAGGTGAAGACGTAAAATTGTGTACTCATCACGGGCAGTAAAAAAGAAAGCCCTCTATCGCATATTTACAACCCTCGCCTACGGCTCGGGTCTCAAATACCTGCGATTTCGGGCTTTCTTTCTTTTACAGCCCTTGTTAAGTAATGTACTATTTGCTAATAACATTGAGAAAACTTACGATTTTGTAAACTGTACATGGTGTTTATTTTCCCTTAGCGAGTAATAAAGACAATATACATAGCATGACTCCTAATTATAGCAGTAACTATACTACAGCAGTAACGATTACTGGAGCACACGAGGTTTAACGGCGGGGAGCCATTACGAGCAAGCGTTATGTTAGCGCGAGAATCGCTCGCTCGAGACTTATTTATTGACTTGTATTGTTATTCTGTAAAACAACAGTTGAAAATGTACTATTGGTATGCTAAATAATCAGCCTGTATTATTTCCGCTGCTGAGCACCTGAACGTGTAAAAACAGGGTCGGGGTCATACATATTATATATTCAAATACCTGTGTGAACCCTTAAAACTGTAAAATACTAGAATTAAAAAAAATTCAATGTTGGAGTTCTTACTGTATTTGAATATATAATCAAGTCAATTCGGACGCGACTGAATTCTTGTTGTTTTCTCAAAAAATATTATCGAATGATACATTTATTTTTGCGTAGTATAAAAACAGTCGTAGGTATGTAAGTTTGTTTTTTTTTATCGGAGATACGAGGGCAGAGGAGCTGTAAATCTGAAAAGTGTTACGTAAAATAATAAAAAAACGTTGTCTATCCTTTTAGTATCCTATTTCGAGTTTTTTTTAATTACATGGCCACGTGATAGTGAAGTATGCTTTGAAAATAATTTTTGAAGCAAATCTATACGTAACGCGGAAATTCGGGTAACTTTGGCTGCCACAAGCACTTTGTAGAGGTACATAGTTGGTGACTCTAGTCACCAAACCCCACACAAATATGGATAGAAGATAGTGAAATATAGAAGCAAAGGGATCAACATCAACATTGATTTGTACTGCTTAAATAAAAGATCCCCTTAGCCGGAAAGGAATTCCTTATTTGTTTATCATCACCAAAAAAAGTTACTCTATATTCCATAAGGCAGTCCGCAACCGGACTCATTTGCAGTGGACATTTCAACAGTATCAGATAAAACCAACTTGATCCAACTTCCTCCATTTCCCCACAAACGTTTATCCAAGCTCCCCTAATTGAATATTTCCCTCCGAAAAACAAACCTCTATTTTTATCAATTCGTCCCGACACCTTTTATCTCCCGAACACCCATAAAAATAGGGGATGAACCAAACAACTCCATAACAGCTACAGGAATGACTTAGTCAGTGGAGAGCAATAAATAAGGTCCGAGCACAAACGATAAGCGAGGATCTATTGGGCTTATAAACCACTTGGTGAGCGTGTGAGGCATGGGCCGGTGCCCTTATGCTAAGGATTTATTGTACACCTGCGGGGTGTTTTAAGACCTCGGTTAGACTCTGTGGTACTATTGTGTTCTGGTGGGTGGATGGGTATTGTTATAAGAGGTTATTTTAGGGAAATCAGAATGAGAATAAAAAATCTCATGGTAGATTCGTCAAGTAAAATACGTGATCAGCCTGTATGTATTCGATTATAGAGTACATGCGCGTTTATCAACAAAAAATATTTGCAATGGCAAGAAGGCATACGAACACCAGGCTACAAGAAGGTGAGTAGCATCTGAGACACGTAAACATTAGCATTGTCAATACTGTAAATCATAATGTGTTGCCAAACCTAAGGATAGGAATACCTCTATGCTAGTAATTTATTTATTTATTTATAAATTTGACATGCCAACAGCATATAAACATTACAAATTGAAATAGGTACATATATAGACAACGAAAATTGAAGTTTATGCGCCAATAACAGGCACGCGCCAGCAATCATACAGTCTATTAGGGACTAACACTAAAAGCTAATAAAACTAATCTTGAATGGATACATTAAAATAAAATAAAAATAAAAATACATTCTTAGAACAATATGAAATATTAGTAAATGAATGGGTTAAAAAACATTTATCAAACACATTGAAGCAAAAATAACAAGCTGGAATTAAATTAAAATAAAAGAATCACGAGGTTAATAAGGAATCGAGCATTTTACGCCTTAGGACAGGTATGGAGTCATAAAAGATGTCAATAACAAAGTCATTAGCTAAGGCATTAATTTCACCGGTTCTATCTAGGGCATGAATTCCGAGATCTCGGAATCTCGAAATCTCGGAATCTCGGACCAATTTTTCAGATATTATAATTCCGAGATTAGACGGAGCAATACCGGAACACTTTCAATATCGAAATTGAATTCCGATATTGGGCCTATCAATATTGTAAATCCGATATTCATTACCTTTTAATTCCGATATTGTAATATCGAAAAAAACGTAGTATTTCAAAGTTATCTGTGGAGTTGCCTTCTATGCATTATAGGACATGCAGTATCGGACGATTTCTAGTATCGAAATTGAAAATCGGTATTGAATATTGAATAGAAAGTGTGTTTTTCTAATAGATCCCTAATTCCGATACTAGTATCGGAACTCCGATGTTGAGACACAATACCGAATTTCAATTCCGGTATTGGAAATAGTCGATATTGTACGCCCTGCGTAATTCCGAGATTCCGATATTGAGGTTCAATACCGATTTTCAATTCCGATACTGGAAATCTTCCGATACTGCATGCCCTAGTTCTATCCCCACACCGGAACACGACAATGTGGATACTGCTGGTGTCTTAAAGGTCAGATGGTGGTAGAGATCCGGATGAACCTCGCACAAGGTCCTACCACCACCAAACCACCACTTCTGTATCATTTAAATGACTAATGGACCTAACAGAACACTCCTCTCAAATGCTGATTCAGGGTTATAACCGCTTCATTACGCGTTAAGGTTCCATTGATCCGTTTAATGCTAATGTTTGCCCCGGGACGCGATGTATCCTATAACGGATAACTCGATATGTATCGATGACAACAATAGCTTCAAAGTTTGCGGCCTGACCTACTATGTATGTTGACGGTAGGGTTGCCACCTTTTTTTTAACAGAATAAAATATTACTTACCAAAAGGGGAAGAAAAATAAAGTACCTACGCAGCATAAATGTAAAGTATTTTTTTTTTTAAATAAATATTTCTTATCTTGTTATCATATCACTCATCAGACCTTGCTTTTACTAACACCGTTTTTGACTAAGATTAAAGTATCAATCGCGTTCAAACATGGCAAAACAAAGTTTGTGTCGAGGGTTTTTGACGGTTGCGTTGAATACAATTTCGTTTAAATTTATTAATTATTAGAAAAAATATCCATTAAAAACCGAATGTCATAAATAAAGTACTTTGCCGTACTTTATGTGTTGCGTAAAATATAACGTACGGGAAGCTAAAATAGAGTACAATACTTTATAATAAAGTACGGGTGGCAACCCTAGTTGACGGGTATAATTAGGTAAATTTAAAAGTGTTAAATATACAAGTTAAATTTTAAATTGTCGAAACATTTTCTTATTAACATCTTATTAACATTATAAATGCGAAAGTTTGAATATTTGTAACTCAATTACGCTAGAACGGCTGGACGGATCTGGAAGAAATTTGGCACAGAGTTAGAGTCTAGAAAAGCACATAGGCTACTTTTTATCCCGAAAAATTGGATGGTTCCCGAGGGAATAGCGATAAACGACTTCCACACAGACGGGGCCGCGCGCAAAAGTTAGTATCAAACAGATATCTAAGGATTAACTCACACACGCAGGTGTTTGTACTCACTTTTCATATGGTTACGCGTTGTGGTAAGATGTTTATGGTTTTCTTTGGTTTGACATTTTCATGACAGGTATTTCATAATTTTCGATTGTCAATTAGTATTGTTTTATAGAAAAACTAACTAACTAACTAAATTTGATTGGTTCCTGAGATACAAGCGGCTATAGTGTTTATACCTACTAAAAATCATCACCAAATAACTTTAAATAAGTAACATAGAAAACTTGTTCATACACGTTCGTTTTTGAGAAAGTTTTTTGTGTGTTGTAGTGACGTCGTCGGAACCCTACACTAGCATAGTCGGACGTGCTCTTAACCGTTTTTTTTTTGCCATTGTATAGAATACTTCGGTACATTAATTTTCACATGCGAACAAATTAAATTTCAATGTGTCACCTTTTCATTCGTCAAGGTAGAAAGTGACGGACACGATTTAGGGTGACATTTTTACAACTGGTACTTGTAAAACCAAACTCTTTTCCTCCACCTTCACATACCCTAGTTACAATATAATGTAAGTCGAAACACCAAATTAATCGGCGAGAGTAATCGCCTAAGCCGCCGTAAGTGAATCACGCACATAGGCTCTGGAGTGAAGAGTCCTCGCCACAAAACGTGCTTATATTAATAGAGATGCCTAATCCTGACGCATCGAGCGGGGGCCGAAGTAACAGGAGAAAAGCGAGGGAATCGGGTCCAGAAAATTAGAATTACTTCTCATAACTTTTTGTTTGGATGGTTTCCAAAGATCACCAGACTTGGTCCCAGTGCTGTCCATATACCCAACAGTTTCCTGCGACGCTTATAGTTTTACAGCTTTCACATGGCTTGTGTTTATCATTATTATAATCAAAAGAACACTATTTCACATTAGAATCACCAAAACAATCGGTATCCCGCCATTTTCATCCATTAAGAGTCCTTTTCAGATCATCTTAACGTACTTAAACCTAAATTAGATAAAACCACCTATGTACCTGCTATTTCATTAAATACTTTTAAGCAACTGATCGCAAGAAAACGTCTTACTAACCTTATCATCAATATCTTAGGATTGTTATTCATGTGTAGCTTGAACAATATGGAGTCTATCATACTGCCCTGTGGCACACTGTGATGTAAAAACTTACTATGTTATGTAGATTTAAATTTATTATATTTCATTTTATTAAAAACATGTCATAATTACAGATACAAATTTTTATAATTTTCCAAGTATTACACACAAAATCCCATTAAATAAGGGGTATGTAGATTGGTTTACAATTTTGGTTCAATTTTTTTGATTAGCGACGCAGTTTATTTTAAGTTATTTCTTTATATGCCATATTGCCTTAACTTTATCTTTGGTCAAGGGTATTTCGTTGGGGGGTCACGTTGTATGTTGTCCAGTGTGGTCAACGGCTTAAAATAGATGTTACTTGAATTGTAGCTTTTGACGTTATTAATACCCGCGTTTTCTGGAACACATCGAGTTTACGTTAGGTTAGAACAAATACTAACTATAATAAATATGATGAACAAAATAAGTAACACCATCAATCGAAAAAAAATTTAAGGAATTTTTAAATTTCGGAAATGTATATTTTGGCATTATGTATCTTTGGAATTATGTAGTATGCCTCGCGTTTCCCGCTGCCGCTCCCATCTCACTGTATATAAAGAGATCGCATTAATTCCACAGGATGCCACTAAGTGGATGATCTGCGGTAATTAGCGTTGCACATTGGGAGCAGACTATGTGTGCTTTATATATACAAAGACCCGATTACCGTCCGATTATAAGTGTGTGATCAAAAACCTTTTGTTCGATGTTGCTATTGTATTGCTTACACAATCCATCCACACCTTTTTCGGTCTTCCTCCACTCTTATATCCATCTACAGTCATACTCATTACTCTTACATTTATGTCTCCTTCCTCTCTTCTCGTATGTCCATACAAAACCATTCTTAATCCTCCTGAGATTGTCTATTGATAGTTATTTATATAGAAATTTTGTGTTTCCCGCTACCGCTTCTGTCTCACTGTATATATAGAGCTCGCATTAATTCCACAGGATGCCGCTAAGTGGATGATCTGCGGTAATTAGCGCTGCACATTGGGAGCAGGCTTTATAAATAAAAGACCCGATTACCGCTTAAGTATCTAATCAAAAATATTTTGTTCGTTGTTGCTATTGTATTGCTCTCACCCTTCATACACATTATCATTTCTCAAACAATCCATCCACACCATTTTTCGTCTTCCTCTACTCTTATATCCATCTACGTCCTTCGTCCCTTCACTTATGTCCAAACAACACCAATCTTAATCCTCCTGAGATTGACTATTGATAGTTATTTATATAGAAAGCTTGCGTTTCCCGCTACCGCTTCTGTCTCACTGTATATAAAGAGCTCGAATTAATTCCACAGGATGCCGCTAAGTGGATGATCTGCGGTAATTAGCGCTGCACATTGGGAGCAGGCTATTGTGTACTTTATACATAGAAAGACCCGATTACTGATTAAGTGTTTAATCAAAAACCTTTTGTTCGTTGTTACTCTACGTTGTACCCTTGTTTGCATGTAGAACTATTCATTTTTTTATGGAAGTATCATTAATGTGTGAGTCTTATTAAATGAAAGGTAATTAAGAAAATCTTAAAAACGTTTAAGTTGGTTTTTTGATGTTGCCAATTTCCTAACTTTAGTTGTATTTGTGCTTTCGCGTTAAATAATTAATGGCCGAAGTGATAATTCAAGTAAGTTTTCACCTAGAAATTGGATATTTTCCCTAATTATCAAATTTTACCTTTATTATATGTAAAAAATACATTTAAACCGCCTTGATAGTAGTAAAAGAAATGCAGAGAATTCAGTGAAAGAATCACTAATGCTTTAAAAACAATGTGTGTATTAAGTACTTGTGCAACTTCCTTCAATGGTGGTTTCTTCTTGTGTCTCAGATATTTTCTGTGTATTTAACATAATATTTTTCTATTTAAGTATGTTTATCGCTGTCCAGTTCCCATACTACAAGCCTAGATCTTACTTTGGCACTAGGTCAATTTGTGTAAGACTGTCTATCCTCTGATATAATTTAAACTGTCTCATAGTTAATACTCACTCTTGATGCTACTATATAACTAAATAGACATGTATACATCGCATCATCTTGTAATTCGTAGTATGCTCGTGATAAGATAAGCCTAGTTCGTCTGGGGAGTTATTCTCTTTCTCGCTCGCTCGACGTTGAACTTAACCGGCAACTAATACTGCCATTCTACTTACGGAGAGAAGGCACACGTGCAATTAATTCATATAAGCATATTAAACTCTCACAGGTTTATAATAAGGTTGGAAGTGCCATACAATTCATATTAGATGTTCCTTTTTCCCCTCCTAGGGCAGAATACTCGACGTATGTACTCGTAGATATAATGTGACATTAGGTCGGTAGGACTTTGGCAGGCCGCTTCATCGGTCAAAATTGCGACCAAAATGAAAACACACAAACTTATAATATTATGCTTTTCTAACGTTAACATATTATATCGAATTTCACTTCATCGATTGTATCAATTCATAGTATTTCATTTCATAATTATATTAATTAGGTAGGTGGGTGATTATTCGGCGTTTCAACCGCCGTCATTATTGTCTTCGCATATTTTTCAGGATAAACTTAACAACTTTCTTGTTCTTTTAATTAGAATGGATACTACCTCCAGGTACGCTGTTTTTGACATCAAAAGTTGCTGGAAGTTATCATTAATTTCGTCAATATTTTGAAGACAACAATGACGGCGGATGAAACGCCCGAATATTCACCCAGGTGAGGTAAAGTTACACTTGTGACTACCAAAAAAAAAGTCATGCAGCAAGAAATGCCTTTTGATGAAATGAAATTTCTGCATAAAATGATATATGCATCGTTGAAAGGTGTTTTGATAGAATAATAAATACCCTTTATATCGCTCTGACAGGATTACTTAAGTTTTCTGGATAATACTGGTTGTAAAAGGAGAAGTGGATCAAATAAAACAGGTCGATAGAGGACGTCTAGACCTATCGAATTCATCCCCATTCAGCGATTTTTACTAATTTCGGAGATAGTGATCATTTTAATCTGAATTTTTGTAATTTTTCCTTATGTCCAACTTGTCCAAGTCTCGAAAAATCATTAATTTCATTTGTTATTTCATAAGTTTTTCATTGGTATCTTACATAATTAGAATCATTACGAATCAGCGAAGTTTTTAAATCTATTTGCCCGTATTTTTTTTAAGTATTCGCCTGAAGTGTGTTTCTCCATAGTAGGTGTCCCAGTGTTTGCTTTTCACTTTGTATGGAAAAAACAAGTTTAGATGATTACTTGAAAAAAATACTGAAAAAAAACGGGCAGATAGGTTTAAAAACTTCGCTGATTCGTAATGATTCTAATTATGTAAGAACACACTGAAAAACTTATGAAATAAAACTGGAAATTAATGATTTTTCGAGACATGGACATAAGGAAAAATTACAAAAATTCAGATTAAAATGATTAATATCTCCGAAATTAGTAAAAATCGCTGAACATTCATGGGGTCGAATTCGATAGGTCTAGACGTCCTCTATCGACCTGCTTCGTTTGATCCACTCCTCCTTTTACACCCTGTATATTCGTTGACGATATAATTTTCAGTTGAAAGGTATTATTTTCTTCAGTAAGATCAACATAGCATCGATATAAGCTGTCCATCTAACTTGCGGCATTATCCATCAAAGAATTGAAAAGGGAATAAGTAATTTCAGTGAATGAAACCCAAGCTAGGTGGTTCTATTATTATATACAAGTCTCTTTCTAATTATTAACCGGTGAGCCTAGGTTGTTCAGTCTGAGCGTATTTTTAAATTGGTCGCCGTTTCTAAAGCCTGGCCAAAGCGGTACCTAGATAGCAGGAAGGAACCTAATTAACGTGCTTACGAGCCCGCGGCAACTTTACTTTGCCGCTTATTATTTCATCGACGAGTTGAAAAGCGACTGGTTTTACATAATAACACCCCTGATCCCTGTCTCCTATCACAATCATGCTTGCGTGCTTCAGACGTCCAAATCCGCTTCCGCTAGCTTACGAATATATATGCCGCAGACGGTCGCATTAAGTTACTTGTTTGATTTGTATACGACTATGGTTTTTAATTTATTTAATACGACTCAGATTTTTACTGTTGTAATATTGAGTAATACGAAGAGGGGTAATGATTTTGATTTGTGTATGTATGGTTCTTTGTTTCTTCCTAGACGCTAAACGGATGACCCGATTTCAACATGGGTCGTTAGATTCGTCTTAGCGATGAGAGTATCAATGGGTACTTTAAATTAAAAAATATATTAGAAATACAATAATTGATCATGAACATTATATAGACGACAATATTGCAGTCGGGTTTATAAAAATGCTTTTCAAAGCGAATTGTTCGTCCGTCTGTCTGTCTGACAGCGGGCATCTCATGAACCGTAATACGTAGACAGTTGAAATGTTTACAAAGTGTGTATTTTTATAGGCGCTATAACAAAAAATAAGTTTTAGAAAGAAGTAAACTTCCTCTTTAGTCTCTCCTCTTAAGTCCTCAAAATCTTAAAGAATGATGGGCAAAAATGTATGAACGCTGGCCTAGAAACCAATAACAATAAGCACTATATCATCGGGTATCCTTTGTAATTCTACAACGATTTTGTGTAGCGGAAAACCTCAAATAACTGGGAGTTTTAAATCTGGATCATCGGGACGCCTACATAGACGACTTTAGCATAATTACTATGAAATGCTGCCGTCTTTGCATGGCGATAATTTATTTCACACAAAGATTTCGAGCTACCTGCCATAGTAATAGTTTTACAACTTAGAATTACCTATCCGGTGACATATCGCTTGTCCTTATTGGTCATATAGGCCAATTTGCCCATCATTCTTTGACTTCAACGATTCCTTCTTTGTTCTTACATACATACATAATCTCACGCCTTCGTTCCCAGAGTGGGGTAGGCAGAGCTACAGAATTACAAACATCTCTAAAAACTTGTTGATAATTCTATAACCACAATTTGCACAAATAGGCTAAGATGTTTACCAGCGTATTAGTGGCAGGTTGCAAGCCCATCGCCTAACAGTACTACAAGCCTTTATTCCCTTAGTCGTCTCTTACGACATCCACGGGAAGACATGGAGTGGCACTATTCTAACTCGGCAACCACACGAGGAAGAGTTCTTTGTTCTTCATTCTTGTAAACCAAATAGGAGGCTCCTTAGTAATAATTAACTAAGACAAGCGCTTGAATGGATCAGCGTATGTCTCAAATGCGAGGCATTACCGAGCATTGACGAGTAGTTGACGCAGCCTAAGCCTTCTCTTTGGCATGTCTGCCTGATGTTCCATGGTTGAAGGGTAACAACGTTCCCTTCCGTCTTTAACCCTCGACGCAAGCTTAGTTCTGTAAGGTTGATGTGTATTTGTGTATCTGTATGTCTAAAGCTTAATAACTCAATAGACATTATAAGCACTATAATACTTACAGATGTAGTGAAATATCCTTTCATATCGTATTTTCTCGGAAATGTTCGTATTTGTCATGCTACTTCAGTCTGACTCAGTACCCATCAAGACTACGTGGGGGAACGCCGCATCGCGAGAGTGATAATCGATATAGAGTGGTTAATACCAGAGTATTCTTTTGTTAATTAAGATAAAGTTTGTTTTCAGTTATTTTTAATAGTCATGCCGAAAGCATTAAGACCTGGGAAACGTTTCGATCGACAAGCCTGTGAAATTATTTTCAACATTTATTTATATTTCTTCTTGTTTACCTACACCTAATTTCTATATATTTGATCGTGGTGGTTTTAAAATCTCGGTGTGATATACTTCAAACTCGTGGTTTGACATTTGACACTGATAACTAAAGTACTCTATTTATTTAATACAAACATGTCACTTAATAATTCAATACCTACTTCATAGACACGTCGGCATCATTCGGAAGTAGACGTGAGTTCCGAGTTTTCACGATGTGAAAGGATTATTCACTAGATCTGTACATAATGTACATACCGTTTCGCCTTCATTCCCAGAGTGAGCTAGGCAGAGGTATAGAATTACCAACAACTATAAAAACTTGTTATTAATCCTGTAACCACATTTTGCGCAATCATGCTTAGATGCTTACACTATAATCCTTATTACAAAATTAACTTTTATATTGAAGATTTTTTTAAATATTGCCATTCAAAAAGCAATTTGTATTATATACGGGATATCGAAACCGCTAGCTACGTCTAAAAAGTTAGGTAACACTTTTGACTACATAAAAAATAAATCAATTCTGCGACGGGAAACAACTTTTTGGTAAATTAATGAAAATTTGCATCCAAAAATATTTTGGCCAAACGGAATAAACCTCTTTTTCTTTTCTATCACCCAAAATATATGTGATAACTAGGGATCGGAAATTCGGATGCTTTTATTGTTTTGTTTTTGTTGTTGTATTGATGTTAAGTAGTATGGAGGCGGACTCTATTTAATTTTGCTAATACATTTCCCGGGTTTTTTCCGGAATACCGGAAATTAGGATACATATACACATACGTGGGACAATCAACTTTTTTACCCACACATTTCTGTCTATTGCCCACCGTTCAGATTTTAATAAATAAAATAAAATCTGGGGACTTATTGTAAGCTAAATTATTTTAGAATTGTAGTAATATCATTAACTCCTTTTATAAATCACATTATAATGTATTGTTTAAAAATATATGTAATAAAAATTTGGTAACTCAGTTGACAATTCACTATTTATCACACAAATTCGCGGACAGTAACTCAGTAGACACGTAATTACCCAATTTTCACATATTTTAGAAATTATGATATGGGTAGGTACTTGACAAAGATAGATTGATAAACTAGTAAATTGACTACATCGTTAAAAACGAAAATAAGCAGTGATATTATATTTAAAAACAAACATGTTTGTTAAAATCCGTTGAAATAAAAGTGTGGGTAAAAAAGTTGATTGACCCACGTATTTAAAGTATTTAAATAACATATTTTAGTTGTTTCTTTTTATAAAATATGTGGTTTGTTTTACTAACAGTACGTACACTATTCTTAAACATCAAACTAAATTAAATTTGTTAAGTTACATATTATTCTTATGAAAACTAATGGTACTAACGTTAGTAATTTTGTTAAATCACCAAATTAAAACAAATATACATAGTCATACAAACGTGTATGTAATTATGTAAACAAAATTGCTGAAAATAGTCATAACCTAAATATTTTGACAGTTATCACTATCCTGATTATACAATCCCGGAATCCCAAAACTTAAACAATTAAAATAATATTTTTAAGAAGCCGACTCCATACTTGCTGAGCTTTTTCCGGAAATTTGCTAATTATAGGTATAAAAGCATCCGAATTTTCGATCCCTAGTGATAACAGTTGACCACGTTGTTTATATTTATATTTTGAGTGATAGAAAAGAAAAAGTTTAGTAGCATTTGCATATTAGCTAGGGCCTAAGATGCATTACCCTAACTAGCGTTTCTATTAGTTTTGTTTTTAAACCAATCGCGTCACTGGTAGATCACGTGACTCTTCGTATCACGTCATCTACCAGCTACGCGATTGGTTTAAAAACGGAGCGAATAAAAACGCTAGTTAGGGTAATGCTAGGCAAGGGCCTCTGGTCTCTGCATTATCTAGACCAAGTTGTGAAAATGTAAAAAAACCATTTTACCACAATTAGCAAATTATATCAAGATTATAGTTCGCGGCTCCCTAACTTAAAAAAGGTTGCTTATGACTTCGAATTACCTGATCGTTTTTTGTTACACTTAAATGTATTAATAGTAGTTTATGTGACTGTACATAATGAAGGGCATTAAACACGAGTGTGGGTTTCATAATAACATCACACAATTGTTTAATGCCTAATTATGGACAGTTACAAACACTACTTTATCTACCCACATATCATAAGCCTCCATGATGCATTCAGGAGCCGCATATTAAATTTTAACCGGTAATGGCGGTACTGAAAAGATTGAAAGTTTTCTGGCAGCTGTCATAGTTTTTTTTTAATTCACAGACAAACTAGAGTCGGCTCCAACTATCATTTCGTTCGATATCTTACTTACGTGCGACATTGTCCAATTTTGTATGCAAATTGACAATTCTTTTCGAACTAAACTTCATCTAGGCTGATATTAGAATAGCGGTCAAATCAAATTTCTTTGTTTTTCAGAGATGTTCGAAATTTGAATGTCATAAGAACATTGAAATTGATGTTCTTATGAATCCATAAGATTACTGCCGCAGATAAAAAATTTGCTCTAACAACAGAGTTGATTATTATGCTGGTCATAATTTGCGGTTTCTGAACGCTTCATAGAGGGTTTATGATATGAGTGTAGATAAACTAGTAAATAGCATCGTACGAAGTAATATTTACACTTAAATAAAGTTACCTTGAATGTTGCCTAAAAAATATTTTTGGAAGTTTATTCTTTTTACTAGATTTAAGATTCAATCCACATTTTCAAAATATATTATGGAACTAATGTTTGATCATGAAAGTGAAAGAATTATATTTTAAGTTAGATTGACGAGGCTTAAGTTAGCGCGAAATCCTTCGATTTTCAAAAGACTTAGAAAGCCCAAGATAACTTTGAAGGGATAAAGTATTTTTACTTGAAGTTAGAAATTTGAATAGAATAAGCTTTTTAAAAAGCAATATTCACCGGATTTTTTTTTACGATATTCTTTGTATGAATTTATCCTTTACGACTTACAACTTAAAGTGCTTGGGAATTCTAATAAAAAGTTACTTATTGCATTGTATGATTTGGACATTATAGTACGGATATGTGGCTCAATGTAATGTTGTTGTATTTATGTGTGTGTAATGTCTCGTTTGATGGCCATTGGGGCAGTAGAGTTCTCGAGTGGAGACCACGTACCGGTAAGCGCAGCGTAGGGCGACCCCCCGCGAGATGGACGGACGATTTGGTCAAGTCCGCGGGGACCCGCTGGATGCAGGCCGCTTCCAACCGGGTGAGGTGGAAATCTTTGGGAGAGGCCTATGTTCAGCAGTGGACGACCTATGGCTGAAATGGTGATGATAAATGTCTCGTTGAATTTTTATCCTCAGGATGTCACGTGATTTGATTCTTTGTCTGTTTATTTTTCGTCCACCACGCAGCGCCTAAACGAACCAAAATTGAGGCTCCATTAAAAAAAAATATAAGGGGATAATCTCACACAAATTGAACTAGTCACAAATTAAGCTATAGGCTTGTACTAAGGCCTATGGACTTGTATATTACTTTTGACATGTTACAATCCGTGGCGGTCGAGTTAAAAACGATATGATAACATGTCAAAAGCAATATGGCTTTACCGAAAAGAAAAAAAAAAGAAAAAAAAAATAAGGTTAAAAATTATTATTAAATTAGGGAGGTGCTAGGTACTATGAGTTTCATAAAAATCTGTTAAGCCTGTCAAATGCTATCAGCTCTAAAACGATCTCTCTCTTAGGGTCTCAATTCTACGCCAAGGTTTTTCTTAACTTGTATTTATTTGAGTACTGAGATTTAAGAAAACTATGTTTAAAACTAAACTCCATGTTACAAAGTATAGTAATACACTTTACGCAAGAATGTAAAGTGTTTTTAAATGCACTTTGTTTTTGGAGTAGATTTACGAGTCGGAACAACTCTCGCGCTGTTACTCAAATCTTAGGATTATGAAAGTAGTAAAAGATGAATGGGGCTCTTGTTACACTTTTATGTTTTTACTAAGACGACGGCGATGCAAAAAAAGGTCTGGGATTTTGACAGTACTAAAACGTTTTTTATTTATGTCATCGAGAAGATAAACGAGCGCACAGGCCACCTGATGGTAAGTGGGATCTGAAACCCATAGATATTTGCATTCTCAAGACTACTTTCGTCCTTCAAAAAAGGTGTCTTCGTGCTTTAGACAATGCATGGTTTCTTGTAAGCTGCAAACCGTTGTTCAAAAAGTTTAAAATACTCTCACTTCCATGCATGTACATTAAGGAAGCGTGTGTCTTTGTCAAGAACAACCCTCACTTCTTCACTCATCGCAGTGAAACTAGCGCAAGACACACCAGAGCACAATACAGGGACCTCTTATATCAGCCTCCTTGCCACACTTCTATATATAAGAAAAACTGCTATAATATGTGTATAGTCCTGTATAATAAGTTGCCTGTGGATAGTAAACTAGAAAATAAGATGCTATTTATAAGTAAACTGAATAAATGGCTACAGGAAAATTGTTATTACAATATAAAAGATTATTTGACGCGCTAAAAAGCCAAACTTTATAATAAATTGAATATTTGACATCGTAGATACATTTGACTTCGTTCCATTTCAATGATGAATATGTAATAATAATTAGACCTAAAAATGTATGGAAATTTTTTGCACACCTGCATGCAGGTTGAATACGCATGAACTGTATTACATTTAAGATCTGTGTAACCGTGTTCAGCAAATAAAAATAATTGTGATTTGATTTTGATACAATCACAGCACTCCTAACAGCAATCCTAAGACTGTAAATGGATTGTCAGCCCTGAGGACTAAGATGGAATGCCTCTATGGCATAGAGGCATTCCATAGTCTATGCTATACCAGTAATTTCCACGGTTATCTTATTTCAACCGAGCTTTTACAAGAAAATGTTAGGTACAGTCGGCTACGAAGACATGTATCTTTTGCATCATATTCTATTGACATAATGCATGGATACGTGTTTTTGTAGTAAACTGCACTCTGAAAATGGCTCAAGGTTTATACAAACTAAGAAACTAATATACGAAGTCCGAGGTAGGTTATACCTCCATAAAAAATTGTAAGTATACTTACGTATTGCTATCACAGCTAAACCGCTAAACCGATTTTAATGACATTGGGTATGAAAATAGCTTGGACGCCGAAAAAAAAATTGAATAGTTCCCGAGGGAATAGCGATACACGGCTCATTGAATCTTAACAACAGCTAGTAGGTGAAACAGCGTAGTCTTCAAAAAATAATAACGTTTTATTCAAAAAATAATAACGTTTTATTCAGATTTAGCTTAATAAAGTCACAAACAAATTATGTTAAAAAATTTAATAAAAACGAATGAAGTTAAAATAAATACCTCTATAAGTCCCATTTAAGTATACTTATCAAATGATTTCAAAAGATTGGTTTTGTAATAATTATTTTCTCATTACTTTGATACTAAAAAGATCGTATCTTAAAACTAATTTTAATAAAACTGTAGATAAGTGAATTCATAACTAGTTTTAATTAAATAATATAGAGTTTCGTATTCCATGCTAACATTTCGCAAAAATCTTGTGACTTTGAAAACCCAACTTCAAAAAGAACTACAATTCATAACGTCTTCATAAAGCGTGGTGAAATACTTTCTAAACAGTTAATCTATCACCGAAAAGCAATATAGCAGTCACCTGGCCAAAGCGACACATATTGCGTACGTGTGGGACCTTCTCAGAGACATTATTTGCTTTTGTGCGATTGGAAAAATGCGAGCGGCGACGGGGTTAGAAGTGGGTGAATTAAATATGCAGGGCTCTTAACCGTTTCACTACCGTTTACAAAGTGGTGGATGGGATGACAAGGGTAATTTGTCATGTTTGGTTACCTAGTGTTTATGGAAATAAAAATAGATTTACAGATTATAATCAAGATTTGATGGTTTTTTTAAAGTGCTAAGTCAACTCCCATTTATGTCTGAGGTCCCAATGAAAGAGTAACCGCACGAAATTATTCGTATTTTTGCCTCTTTTACAATTAGATGACAGCAAATATAGGAGCTTCTTTAAAGACGTTTTCGTCTTTATGTCTTTTAATTAAAATATATAATTGAAAAAATTAAATCGCAGCTAATATCTTCTACATGTTATTTTTTTGATAAAAAAATACTTAAGTCAGTATAACAAAGTTAATAAAGTAACTCGATTTACGTGGTTTTACGGTAAAATGGAGGTCAAGCCTTAAAGCAAACTTTCTTACTATTCGAACGAATCGAAGGAAATATATTAAATTCAGTTAAGTTTTTATAACGAAAAAAATGCGCTAAAGAACTCCTATTATGTTGTTTTTTTTTTTTTTTTTTTTTGTTAATTTTACAAAAGTAAACAGTTAATTTAAAAACAACATAAGTTAAAGTTAATTATAATTCTGCTACCGACCAGCCCTTGTTTTGGTTCGATTAATGTGAGTTTTCTATACCTCACGTATGTACATAAACCAGAATTTGTTGCACAGAACAACCTGCCGTGAAAAATTACCCAACTAATGGTGAAAACAGCATGAAAAGCCTATGCGTGGTTTAATAGGGTTAGTGGATATACAGGCAGTCACACAGACAGACAAGTGCGGAAAGCGACTTTATTTTAAACTATTTAAAGAAGAAGTGTCCAAGAAAAAATTTAGAAAAAAATCCAACATTATAAGGCATTTACAGTGCTGAATTTTCTCGCTTCTTTCTTCATTTACCAAATGTGCCAGTACGAGTAGTAACATGCAAAGAAAGCTCGCTTCATCGCAACCATGCAAGTTCCTTTTATAGCGGGAATGACGAGTGTGGCCAGAAACATTGAATTTTTAACTTTACAGCGCGGTATCTTGTGGTGCGAAATTTTAGAACCACGTTCGTGGTACGTGACTCCATCTTGGAAAGGCTGCGGTTACAGTGATGTTTAGTATCGTTGTTTGCCATTTTGTTACGTGTAAAGCTACTAATATTATAAATTATTGAATATTATAATTGATTGTTAATCCTACTAATATTATAAATGCGAATGTTTGTTTGTGTGTGTTAGTTTGTTACTCCTTCACGCTGCAACGGCTGGGCGGAATTGGATGAAATTTGGTATGGAGAATAATGGAGATAGCTTATAATCTGGATTAACCTGGATTTTCATCCCGGAAAATTTAAAATTTCCCGAGTGAATAACGATAATCGAAATCTACGCGGATGAAGTCGCGGGCAAAGGTATTAAGGTAGTATATAATTAAGTAATAGCTTGCACTCGTGTTAAGGTGTATTTCGCCAATGTCGAGTTATTTATAGACACTCTCATGGACTTATTAGAGAAATAAGTCCATGAATATCACACGCGAAGACAATTGTTCGGTAAAAGAGAAATTTCTCAAATGAAGTAAACAGAAGCACATGGGGTTAACTCCACGCGATTCTGTCAAGTCAAAACATGCTTCAAAGATGGTGTGTTTCTTTGTGCATTTTTTTTACCCCAAAGCCGTGTGACAAAGTAACATTGTTGTCATATCCAAAAAATAATCGTGAGGCGCACAATAACAATATAATATTACCAGAAATTTATTGGCCAATAAGAAATTCAGTTCTATGCTATAAGGCCTGTCCAGTGAAATAAACCGTATCAAGCTAAATTTTCTTCTATATGTCCACAGTTGAATTTATAAGTAGTAGTAAATTTTAGTACTTGGTCGCATTAAACGTATTAAAGTGACAGTGGTTTGTATTTAGTATAACAAATAGTTGCGACAAGGTACTAAATATCGCACGTTCAAATCCAAATCTAATTTTTTTACCGCAACAATGTCACTATTCAAATATAATTTAGTGCCAATGTTGGATTTAACGTGCGATGTGTACCTGCTATTTATGAGCTCAACCGTACATCTGCCTCAAATTAGATTCTTCACTTTCTTCGTTCATTCGATTTTTAAACGCCGGTCAGTCCCGCTAAAACCTCCCACTCACTCCCAAGCCTAACCCAGTCTTGCATCCGACATCGTGAATTACACCAGCGTAAGCGCCGCGCCTGAATCGCGCAAATTCCTGCGCTTATTCGTAACTCACAATCAGCGCCCATTCACTACTGACGGATTGAATCCGCGATGTACATTTTTATGTGCATATAAATTGTTTGTTCGATATTTAAATTAATGCAATTTGCGATGGAGATGGGATTGGGTAGTTTGTTTGTGAATAGGTTACTGAAACGAGAAGGATGTTATTCACAGTTTATTATTTTACCCTTTTCATATTGGTTTCCATCTGCCGTTTCGTATAGGAAATTTAAATTTGAAAAAGCTATCGATACGGGACGTGTTGGTACTTTTTTACCGGAATTCTAAAGAAGGATTGTAATGTTTGTGATCTGTGTGTACTCGTAAGTATGTTGTGTTTAAGATTCTTTGTTCCTCGTAGAGGCTGAACGGATGATCCGATTTCAACAAAGAAGGTTAAATTTCCCTTAGCGTCGCAAGAGTGACTTGGTACGTTAATTTAAAAAAAAACAGAGCATTCGATTTTACATATAACAGGGTTATAATTTTATTATTATAGGAGACAGCCAAAATATGCTGTCGAGATTTTTGTTATGGTATTTTTGGAATTTAAAGGGATATATTTAAACGGGCACCAAATAAAAACAGCAACCTAAAAAAAAAAAACTGCACAGCTAAAAACTAAATGTTCACCAAAAGCGTAGTTTTAGCACGTTATTTGTTTTTGTTCTGTACGTGTATTTTTTGCTGCGTATTAAATCGCACCATCAGAACAATAGTGACCTAATTCAGAAATTTTATATTTCGAGTTTGGTCTCTATAGTAATAAATTTACGACTTGAAGTTTGAAAGCAGAAATTTTGAATTAGGTCACTATTGCTCTGAAGGTGCGAAATATTTTTTCATTTAGACTAGATATTTGTTACAGCTTTTAGTACAAAATTGATATAGTAAACATGGAATATTCTGCAATGAAGTAACAGCACCCGAAAACCCGTCTTAAAACTTCCATTAGCAATATCAATACATTTTTCATGTTCACGTACCAATTTGGATGGTATATGCTGGCACGTCCGCGGAATACCGTCTGTCCAGAAACGAAGAGAACACCCTCACTTATGCCTATTTCCTTAACACGTGATATCTCCACATCAAAGCTGCAGTAATCCGGGAGGAAAATGTGCTCCTCAAACTCCTTTAGGGTTCACTGGATTAACTTGGACCTCTGAAGTTATTTTATATATACAGTGGTGGCCACATAATTAGGGACACTTGTTTTTTCCCCATACAATTGCCTACAAATATGACTTTACAATTTTGACCACTAATCAAAAAGTTTTCGACCAATTTTATTGCTAAATACATTTTACTTTACATAATTAACTAAGGTTTAAATTGATGTACAGTGAACTAATATTAAAAACGGACCTTATATTTTATAAGGATTTAAAAACTACGTGCTGACGCGTCCATAAAAAATTCTACAACTTTGTAGTAGCGCCGAATATTCATTTTTTCAAATCCTTATAAAATGAAAGATCCTATCTCAACAGAGATAAATTGTACATACATTTAAACTTTACTTTATTAGTTAACGATAAATGTAACTAAAATTATAATTGGTTAAGAACTTTTTGATTGGTTGTCAAAATTGAAAAGCCATATTTGTAGGCAATCGTATGGGAAAAAAACAAGTGTCCCTAATTATGTGACCACCATTGTATTTGGTCACGTATTTAGAAATACGCGTTTTTGCCATACAATTCTTTACACATCACACTCGAAATTTACTTCCAATAAAAAAAACTTAGCCAAATTTAATACATTTTACTATACTGCCCTCCTAAATAAAAAGGACGCATGCGCAATTTTATAGTCAAAGTAAATTCAACCTTCCGCCTTAAGAAATAAGGTCGTTAATACATACGCGGTTCTATGAGACATACGCCTTTTTTTCTAAGGAGGGCAGTATAGACCATGAATTAAGGCCTAAACTGATGTACGATAAACCTTTGTTTAAAAGGATGTAAAAAGTAAGTGCAAAAGCGTCCAAACAAATGCCTTTTTTTCAACTTATTTTTAAAATGAATTATTTATTTTCAACAGAGATTTAATTGTACTTAATTTGTAAACCCTAGTTTATTATTTAACTTGGGTTATTCGAAGCGAAGCGAGGGCGGGTCGTTACTTAATATGGGGTAAGTCGAGGTCAGTTAAAACGTCATCATCATCATCATGTCAGCCGAAAGACGTCCGCTGCTGGACATAGGCCTCCCCCAAGGCTCTCCACTCAGACTGGTCTTGTGCTTTTCGCACCCACTGCGTTCCCGCGATCTTTACAAGGTCGTCACTCCATCTTGTTGGAGGCCTACCTACAGCTCGTCTCCCGGTCCGCGGACGCCACTCAAGAACCTTCTGACCCCATCGGCCATCAGTCCTGCGAGCAATGTGCCCCGCCCACTGCCACTTAAGTTTGGCTATTCTTCAAACACATTAACAGTTAAAACGTACAATTTACCTAATCTATATACTCGTATATAAAAAGGCTTGTAATACATGTTTTTACCTTACGCTTCACTCCCACACTTAAATTCAATAGGAGATCATCCTTTGCAAAAATAAATCAATGTTACCCTTACATAAAATGTTAACTGCTTTTAAAATGTTGGCAAGTATGTCATTTTATGTAACACGTGACAGAGTTAGGAATACAAATTATATCTATCTAATACCTTTAAACGATCATTTCTTGTATATTTATATATATACATATACATATAATCTGAATCTCGGAAACGGCTCCAACGATTTTTATAAAATCAAGTATACAGGGGGTTTCGGAGGTGATAAATCGATCTAGCTAGGTTTCATTTTTAGAAAACTTATCAAATAAAAAACTGGGCATCCACGTAATTAAATACGAATATGTACTTAATGGCCTTCCCTTTGTAGTTTTAAATTTATTTTCTTAATTTTTGAACCACATTGTTTTATTAAATCAATTACCTAATAGACTTTTGACCGTCGTTTCATAGAATCATGAATAAAACCGAAACGAGTACTATGATCTTGAACCGCTCTGACATTAAATATTACGATAGTACTAAAAATAGTAAAGCTTGAGTAACACCTTTTTTAAATAATTTTTGTAAGGTTTTTTTTAATTGTCAACAGATGATAAAAGATATCTTATGCCTATTCAGATTGACTTACTGTATCACCCCTTAACTCAAAAGTCATTTAATCCTGAACACCCTGTAATCCTGTATGCAATTAAACGAATCTCAAGGCAAACTCTCGGATGGTCTTAGTAAAAAAAAAGAGTCTTGTCTTACCCCACCGTCGGCCAAACGCTACAAATCTTATTTATCACATAATCTACAGAACCCTTAATGAACCAAGTCCCTCTCCGCGAGCCTCGCCGCAAATCTTGACCCTCGTTAGTCGACAAAGAAAGGGTTTTCTTTCTCAATCGGGTCCACCGCTCACTAATTCCAAACCTTTGTGGCTTCTCTGATTACGGATCGGATGTCAAATTCGTTCGGCCATCTAACGAATAACCTCCTCTTTATTGCTTTTGATTGATTTTAAGGAAGATAATGGAGATCAGATATTTTGAAAGTGTTTTATTATATAATTATTATGCAGACATTCAGCAGTATATAGTGATATGTGTTTAATATTAAGAATGACATTGCGAAAAGCCTTAAAATTAAAATAAATGCTCTTTGTTAGTGAATAATTAAATCTGTTTGATACATTTATAACGGCAGGTATTGTTTTAACGAGGCTGCAAGTTAAAATTAGAACACTCGTAAAGAAAACTCATTTTTTTATCTTGATTTACAATATTTTATTTTTAGCTTCACGGTGAAAGTAAATTAAAAATATATTCGTATGAATTAACTTAAAAAGCAAACGATCTGATCGTGATAATAACGTTTGCCTAATTGAAATACAAACTCAAATCGTCAAAAGCACAAAAACCCGCATACAAAATCACGATGACATTAACGAGAAATCTAATAAAGCCATTCAAAAAACGCAATTAAAAACAACGTTGCCTCTTAACGCCCGCACAAAGGCCAAAGAAAATATAATTAGCCAGAGTATTTTCGGAGTTCGCAAATTGTGGGAGATCTTATTTATACGTAACTCGGCGTTCGCTCAGCGAATTTTAATTTTATAATGCGGAGCCATTGTAATTCCGCGGAATCGCGGATCTTAAACATAACTCAAAAGTAGTATGCTCTGCGGAGATAAGGGGCCTCCTACTTTCGGAAGTTTTCTGACCGAGGTTTTTAATCTTAAATGCGAATTTGAGATACTGGCCGGTTAGAAAATATGTGATTTTAAATGAGGGTCAAAGTTTACGCATAAAGGAACACCCTAAAATCTCGAATTATTTAATTCCGAATTTGAAAATACCGAATTTCATAATTCCGAATTTTCACAATACCGAAAATATATAAGGCCGAATTATCAAAATCTCGAATTTTATATTACCGAATATGAAAATCACGAAAACGTTTTTCCAAACCAGATCGGTAATGTAAAATTCGGAATTATGAAACTAACCACTTGAATTGAATTGAATTCTTCTACTTGAAACAAAAGGTAGGTGCGATGACGAGCACATTACTAAATTTTGTCAATCTCACCATGGTAGGTTACGTTAGGATAGAGTTGCATCAAGGCGCGAAGCGCCGTAGCCACGCGGAACAGGAGCTCCGCAAAGCGGATCTCCGTCGACTTTGTCGGACATGACATTTCTTTCAGTTTTTGAGCATTATGCATGTTAAACATTGTACACAGTATTAAGTATACAATATTTTATCAGGCGTTTATTTGAAATAAATAAACTTAGACAATTCGGGCTGAAAAAAAATCGGAATAATGAATATTCGGGATTCGGAATAGGAATATTCGGAATTGTGATATCCGGAAAAATATTTTTCGGGATTTTAATAATTCGAAAATGTGACCTTGCGGAATTTAAAAAAATCGTGATTGTGATGCTTCGTGAAACTAAAAGTCGGAATTGTGATGATTCGGAAATTTCACAATCGGAATTCTAAAATTCGTGTTCATCAAATTCGGAATAAAATATTTCGATATTATGTAGTGTAGTGTGTATTTGCACCCATAGTAGCACCTGTCTGTCATTTAAGCTGAAAGGCGACCACTGTTGGACATAGGCCTCAAGAACCGGTCCTGCGCTTCTTGCATCCATTGGTTTCCCGCAATCTTAGCCTCGGTCCACCAGGTCTTCTCACGCTGGTCTTCCGGTACACGGACGCAACTCCGGAGTTCTTAGATCCCATCAGCCATCTGTTTTGCGAGCAATGTGCCCGCCCACTGCCACTTAAGTTCTTAGGGTTATATCGGTGATCCTAATTCTTCTAGCACTTAGTTATCATACAATTTCACCTCTATTAATATGAAACAAAAGTTGATGGTGCCAATAATTCAATTACGGAAGATAAGGATTATTCACTTGTTTTGAAATATTGATCAATTTAATCTTTGAATTAAGAGCTAAGTGTTCATTATTGGTGCCTTCAGCTAAAAGTGACCGACATTTGGTGCCATCACCCTATAGGGTGCCAACAATAAGGACTAACGAAACGTTTATATAGAAACAAGATGAGCCAGATGAACTAAGACAAGGTGAAGGAAAGGTACTCTTTAGATACATCAGATAGACAAATGTTGACATACATACGATTTGTAATGTGTGTTTTATTGGATTCCTAATTTCGTCCTTGTGATTATTAGCCAGACCAAATATGTACAGCTGTTCGCGTGGAGAGTAAATACGAACTTTTGTACCTTGTTGTGTTGTGTAAGCAATGAGAAAACATTGTAAAATGTGCTAATGCCATAAAGTACAAAAGGTTATCGTTGTTGGGTAACCTCGTGCCGCCCAATGTACGATGTGGAAATTTCCACTTCGTTCTCGAAGCCCCCAACCAGGTTACTTCTATCAATCAGCCGGGTTAATTTCATGGCAATTCGTGCAAATACATCTTTCAGTTATCATCCCCCCCGCGCGACACTGTATGATGGATTGCTCAATTACCTCAACGAGTCTATCAGCACGCACTCCGAACCATATCTTCGTTATAACAGGGTCGGTTTTTCAATGGTTGAAAATAATGTATCGAAGTCTCAGTTGCACATTATTGATTTGGACATGCGACGGTTTTGTCGTGCGATTGATGTACAGTGATGGATAACGTGCTTTATTAAAGGTTCAGATGCCCAAAGCTCCAATACGGGTCCGTTTTGTAAACATTTAGAAAGCTTGGTACTGAAGTCTACACGTGCCTGCTGAGATTTTTGTTACTCTACTTATATATTTGGAGCATTTCTGGAAGATTAGTGAAAGAACTCAAGCTGTATTATGAACTGGTATAATATGACAAAATCTTGTCACTAAAAGGAACTGCAGGAATTTTAGTGAAAGGGGCATAGATAAATTATTATGGTTGTATCAGCTGTTATTTTGCTTCCGAATCATAATAAACATTTACTGACTAACAAAAGCACAGTGTCGTTGCTTTGCGTTGTTTAAACTCAAAGGGAATGTTCTACCTATCTAGTACGAGACCTGCTGGTCTGTCTTTCTGGTGCTCCGTTACATTAAAGAAAGTTGGTCTGCCCGGCAGATAGTGAGTAGACATAAAAGTCAACCAAACACGTTATTCGGCAAGGTAGATCAACCATTTTAAAAGTTTGATTTTATCTTTCTTCTACTGGAAAGTATCTACTTTCAGGCATAAAGAAGTAGACTTTTTAAGTGTCAAAATGTATGGAATGACATTCGAAACCGACGGGACCGTCCGACGGCTTGCGTTAGTATTTTTATGGCTTGAAGAAGGCAAACAGGCCACCTGATGGTAAGTGGAATCTGAGATCCATAAGAAATTTAATTCTCAAGACTACAATCTAAAAACTGCAATTCTAACACCGCAAATGGGATGCCAAACCTGACTAGGATGCCTCTATGCTAGTAACTTCACCGGTGGTCTTATCACCACATCGGAACACGACAAAGCGAACACTGATGCTTAGGGGTAGGTCAAAGGATAAGATTTTGGAGGCTATCCGGACGAACCTTGTACGAAATCCTAATATATCTAATCCAGGCCCAGTGATATTGTGGTACTGACAGTGCCCTCTGGGTTTAGTACCTGTAAGTGACGAAGAGACAATGTTTATGAGCGCTAATTTACTCACTGCAAAATCAGAACTCTTCGTGAAAAGTTATACATACATACATACATAATCTCACGCCTTCGTTCCCAGAGTGGGGTAGGCAGAGCTACAGAATTACAAACATCTCTAAAAACTTGTTGATAATCTATAACCACAATTTGCACAATTAGGCTAAGATGTTTACCAGCCTATTAGTGACAGGTTGCAAGCTTATCGCCTAACAGTACTACAAGCCTTTATTCCCTTAGTCGTCTCTTACGACATCCACGGGAAGACATGGAGTGGCACTATTCTAATTCGGCAACCACACGAGGATAGGTTCTACATTACTAGAGGATTACACTATTTGTAGATGACTAAACTAGGTCTAGAACTGATATTTTCTTCCAAATAGCCTAGGTTTTATTCAAATTTAAATATTCTCAATTTTTATTCCAAATCATGCACATCGAATTGTAAAATCCCGTTTGCATTTTCAATGTACGTTCGACTAGATCTTTCAAATACATCACCATGTATTAGCAATCTGAGTTGCCATATTTGAAATTCTAATTCGTCGCAAGTCGCCGGAGCGGCGTAGTGTTGCCAACTGTAGTGTATTTAAAATTTGTTTCGCACTTTATGAAGACCGTTTATATGAGAATTGTCGTCCATTTGGCTCGTTTAAAATGAGCTGTTTGTATGCGGAAAAGCTTTCGTCGAAGCTTAAATGCGGGGCTAAATAGCTTGTTGGAATATTTATCCCAGAAGAGGAACGGCTAGTTCCACTGGCGCTTTACAGAGGGCGTATTTAATAAACTGACCTTGTCTTATTCTAATTTTATTTAATGTCTTTCAGTCCTGTTAAGTTGTATTTCACAAATTTTAAGTTATTCGTAAACACTCCCAATGGACTTATTTCTGTAATAACACGAGGACAAATTGTTTGATCATAGAGTGTTTTCTCCTGTGGATTAAACATAAGTACGAACCTGACCTTGACTGAGATTCCCGTGTAAATATTATACACGTCAAAAATGACAACAAACCGACAAGACTTCTTCTCTTAAATGAGAAGAAGACGAAGCATACCATACCAGTCTAACTCACTCATCCTACAAAGTAGTTATCTTACTTCCTACATCATCATCATCATCTTTTCAGCCGAAAGACGTCCACCGCTGGACATAGGCCTCTCCCAAGGTTTGCCAAAGGGATCTGTCTTGCGCCGCTTGAATCCAACGGTTTCCTGCAACCTTAGCCACGTCGTCGGTCCACCTTGTTCGAGGCCTACGCACGCTGCGTCATCTGGTACGCGGACGCAACTCGAGAAGTCTACGACCCCATCGGCCATCTGTTCTGGGAGCGGTGTGCCGCGTCCACTACTCTAGCAATTCTTAGGGCTATGTCGGTGATTTTGTTCCTCGCGCGGATCTCCTCATTTCTGATTCGATCGTGAAAAAAAAAACCGAGTATCCCTCTCCATTGCCTTTTGAGTGACCTTGAGCTTTCCAAACTTACTTTACTTCCTACATGTATCCCACTAATCTTTCTAATAACATAAATTTAAAAGTTTGTGTGGATGTTTGAATGTTTATCTTTCAGTCATGCATACACGTCTGCCCGAGTTTGAATGAAATTGGGGAAACAGATAATAATCCATGCCATAGATAAGCCCAAAAGTATTTAAATACCTACCGGAAAATTGACAGTTTTCGAGAGAATACAACGAACGCGCTCTTTGCAGACAAAGTTACGGGTAAAAGCTAGTTCATCATATAAAATTTGACAACGTTCACCAAAGTCTGCTAGGTTCCAGGCAGTTATTAGTACGGAGATAAATAGCTGCTCTAGAGCTGTCCTTTCACTGTATAAAAAGCAAAAAGTTGTGACATCAAAATACGGCCACAGATGAGTTAGGAAATACCCTATCTAGACCCTAGGTCAACGGTTAATTCCACAATGATTGGGTGATTCTTAAAATAAAATTCAAACTACGAGGTCACTCAGGTCAATCTGAGGGCGAGCGTATTACCCCCGTGACCGGTCTCAAGGGGACCCTTTTTATTCCCACCGAGGATCCACGCTAATGGACCCATTGATTTTCGGGAATCAAACCCCCGCCCCCATTCAGTGTGACAGGCGAACTGTTACATGGATAAAGACGTGTTTTTTATCTGGCGGGTGGCAGGTGAATGAGTTATGGGATCGTTGTGGAGGTGAAGCTGTGTAGGACTGATTATTGGAAGCGTATTCAACATATTTGGGTAATGTACAACGCGTCCTTGGCCTTTGGATATGCTATTTTTAAGTTGCGACAAATATGTTTAACCTGCGTGTCTGTGTGTCTGGCTATGGCATCGTGGTTCACAAACGGATGGATCGATTTCGACGCGGTTTTTTAAAGTGAGCTAGAGTTATTGGGATGGTTCTTAGTTAGGTTTCGTAAAAACCGGTTGGGCCGTATAATACATATTAGCTCTGAAAGAAGGACTCGCTATTCTCGGGGGTCTTCATATATTTAATAATAATCCGTATTATTTTATCCAACTGCGTCAGGAAGGTAATGTTTTTCGTGTGTATGTCTATTTCTTTGGCACGCTCTGCAACTTAATGGACTTTAATATTGTGAGATTTAGTCGTCTTGGATCAAAGTAAAGAGAGGACGGTGCGGGTTATTTTTCTAAACATCATGTTTTTTTTTGTCGTACTGAAATGTACGTGATGCTTGTATCGTATTCATTGTTTTAAAAGAGTCTTTGCGTTGGTTTCATAGTCAACACATGTATTTTGACTGTAGAGCAAGTGGATCTCATGGAAACTCATGGCCAGTTCCCACACAGAACAGATTTCTATAGAACCTCAACCGTACTTGTTGTTTTGCCTCCTATATCTAAATCAGTTGCTAAACTGAGATAAAGTTGTTAAGAGCAGGGCAAAGTGGAAAAAGGATCAAGAAAACGGACTGACAGCGCGGGTCAAACAAGAAGAAAAAGTACTGAAGAAGTGGGTCGAATGGTATGGCTGAATAAAAATTAATTTCGAACTTCAAAATAGAGTTTTTCCCAAAGAAAATACGCCTTTTTAATTGATTATGGTGAGTAATTTAACAGATACAACTTACATGTCATTTTAACTCAAATGATTCATTGAAAATCTATTTGATTTCGATGTTTACGAATATAATATTGCTGTTGACCAATTTCGTATGTAAAGCGATACTAGATTTCAAATAGAGATACTAATCTAAGAATGAAGACTGAATTTCAGGTACAAAATAACTTAAAATTTGGTACCCAGGCATAAAAATTCACCTCTACAAACGCACGCTTTGATAAATTCCGCCGCCACATCCAACGCCTGATGTATCACAAATTCGATTCATAGACGTACATACAATCCGCAGACACAGCGCACAAACAAACAGCGAGTCTATTTGACCACTTTGATGAGTGCCAGGGGACTGAGCAATTAACCCTCGGTTGACTCAGCGCGTCATTAATTCGCAGGTGCTGGCTTAGACAGCGGTTTGGTAATGCTGCGCCATTACTGTTTCCGATTGCGTATGGACTGGCTTAATTATCTAGTCTGTTTTGAGTCCAGGTTGCTAAATGGACGGTGGTAAACAGTGACATTAGAAATGCTGGTTAGTGGACATAATCTGGCTGAAGTGAATAAGTAATTTTTCATCACACTTGCTCGTAAATAGTGTCCTAATATGCTAGAAAAATCGACCGTAAATCCAAAATAATACCCGCGGGCCTTTTTTACCATTACGCCCTATCGTGCGTTATAGCTTTTTTCTTTAAATATAATACTGGTGGACTCAAACTATCATAACACGTCAGGACCCCAATTCTTGTGCCATTTGATATGAAGTTTCATTCGAGATGAAATGTCAGTTGCATACAATTTTCTGAAAATCTCGCATATAAACTATTGATCTCGATTGTCACTAGAATCGGACTCCTGAACACTTTTGACATTATCTGTGGTAAGTCATAGACAATGGTGTAGTCTGCCGTGAGTCTGCCGCAAATTTATGAATACTGATTATAAACTGTGTGATTCCAAAATAATAATTAAAAGGCTATCTTTGTGCACATATTAAAATTTATATATCAATAAAAAACATGTCGTCATCAGAAGAAACGCAAAATACATCTTGGCACGCAAGTCAACAAGGTACATTTTGCAACTTATAGAATTTGTTACTTACGAGGTATTGCAGTATCACTGACGAATTGTCACTTTATTGTAAGTTTGAACTGCTGCACTAATCTGTCAAAGGCGTTATAGATACAAAGCAACTGTACAGCTACTTGTAACGCCGACTGTACACTGTAAATGTTTTGATGAAAATTATGTCTTGCGCGATTAAAGTTATAAACAGTACAGCAAATATATTAAGCCTGAAGAAAATTAAAGGCGCGGTGACCGTTTAACCTAACCTAACCTAACCTAACCTAACCTTAACCTCTAGTTATTTCTTTGTCAGTGGTAACCTCCAACGCTTCCATTTTTCCAAATTTATATTTTGCCGCGTTGTGTAGTATCTGCAACTATAGAAAGAAAAAGTTATTATTTTCAAACATTTTAAGAAAATAAACCTGATATCAAATTTGTATTAAAACTATCTCATAATAAACATATTTAGCAGCAGTAATAAAATACGAAATAGAGAAAAGTTATTATACCGAAAACTGCTCCTGAACAAGTACACTGCTACAATTTTCTGCCATTTAGTTAGGATCCATTATGACTTTAATACAAAATGATTTCAGTTTAACTCCACACAATTGAACATAACATATCTATTAATAACTATGATTTACAATGTCGTTTAACTTTTTCCTCTCAGGCTCCGTCCCGGAGGTCAGAGGGTATTGATCACCTCGAAGTCTCAAATTTGGAGGGGCCGTTGCTACAGACGTTCTCATATAATTATGCTGATTTCCCTAGTCTCCAATTTTCTTTTGATTGCAATCAATTTGAATCATCACTTTGAGTTTTCTTCGTTTTGAAAAAAGGTTAAGGTTCTCGTTGGACACCGTGACAGAAAAATATTTTCTTTAGTAGTATGTAATGTCATTTCCCAACAGAAATCTTCCGCCTTCGATTGCAGCTGTAATTCATTCCGAAAAACTTTTCCAATAAAAGTAAAACCTGGGTAATTAAGATCTCGAACAATTATAAGATGTCTAGCACTCATTAAACTTCGTCGATTACCCAATCGCAAAATTTTGAATACCTCAAATCCATCGGCAGCCATCCGTGCAAAGTTTTCCAATTACCAGAATTCCACAATAACCATGAATATTGAAATAAAAAATCCGATTTGGGCGATTAAAGCCGTAACGTTTTACACGGAAAGTCCATTATCGTGCTCGCATATTATCTTTTAAATAATTTTATTTTAACTCGTGACTGGGCCAGATAAAAACTGTTAAGTTTTAATGGGAAAAGTTTTTTCGTTTTGGAGATGGGATCATTACGGGGATTGATACAAAGGTTGAAGGCTAATATTTGGCGAGGCTTTAATTACTGGATTGTCGGAGCCGTCTAGACGGTGTTATGATTGGCGGTGTTTGACTATTCTTCTTTCCGAGTTCACCACAGGACGGGACACTGCGTTTTAAATTTCAAAGGATTGTTGTATATTTGGAATTGAAGCGAATCAAAAATGCCGAAATTCCTTAAATAATCAGAGTCCCCATGCCAGTGTCATGGGGCCCATGCCGCGAGCGGACCTGCTAGAGGGGGTGTTCTTTTTATAGTGGTGATTATTATTTATAACTTTAATATTTGAGTAGCTTAGTTTAATTATAATTTAAATAAGTTTAGTTTTAATTTTTAATTGTATTAATGTTGAATTCTGTATTTAGTTGACAATAATATTATGTTAATAAATTATCAGAGTCATTGAAAAAAATATACATTAAATGTATGAGGTATGTATGTGTGTAGATACAGAAATTAAGCAACCAAAACATATTTTGCAGCTGAAGACAGAATACCCTTATGATATTGTCTTGAATAAATGCCAATCTACCCGAAGTAAACTACAGAACTTTAGTGGCGCAGGGTCCATCCGGATAGCTAGCATCATCTTATCCGTTAACATACCGCAAAGTAGCAGTGTTCGCGTTGTTGTGTACCGTTGTGGTGATAAGATAAACCGTGTAATTACTAGCATAGAGGTATTAGAGCTGTGTTTTCGGGGTTAGCAACGCATTTGCAGTCTTTGGACTGCAGTTTTGAGATTGTGGTCTTGAGAATGTAAATTTATATGGGTGTCAGATCCCACTTAACATCAGGTGAGCTGTGTGCTCGTATGCCTTCCTCTTGCTACAAAAGAAGTTATCTTTAACGTTCTTAAATAAGCTTTTATTATTTACTACATAAATAACAGAGTTGTCAGTGATATTATCCTCATAAACTTCACCAAAGCTTATTTGAATGCCATCACTGCTTCCAATATCATCATCTGCTTGACTACCTTCCCCCAGGTTCGTCATTACCCCGTTATATATTTCACCGGGAACTCTGTAAATAAAACCATTTTAATTGGCACAACCGTTACTGGATGTAAACAAGAGGCATGTTCTTGTTTTGTCACCGACGCCGTTTCGTGTGCAAATATCAATAGAATATTCATCCATCGTCGCTCGCCGTAACGAGCGGGCTAAATAAATGCTAATAACTGGGGCAATCATGCTAATACAATATGGCTATTACGTTTTGGCACAATTCACGCGAGAATGGTTTTTGTTTTAAAATAGAGGGGTAAGATTCGAGTTCTGAAATGTTTTTTTTTGGTTTTGAGAACCTTTTATGCCATCATCTCGTTCATACTTGAATTGAGATTTAAAAAAGACACACCTAACGTACATGGGAAATATGGTTTTTTATATCTGTGGTTTTAGCAATGGCTAGAATTTCAATGGAACGAAAGTAGAAGATGAATCGCAATAGTCAACTATACAATTGAGTGAAGATGGCAGTGCAGCATCGGTTGGAGGGACGGTCGAACTTTGGAGGTTAATTTGGTTTGTCTATGTATTTCAGCTGAAATTATGATTGTCTTTGTTTTCACAGAAAGTCCGATATTAGAATACCTTAAAGATACGAGTTATATAAAAAAGAGAAGGACCAATATTAAAACCTTATAACGCTACCAATGTTAATGTCATAAAAATCAGGCGACCTCTATTTTGTTTTAAAACATATCGTTATTATCGTTTTATTTACTAAACATCAATTCAACTATATTATAAAAAAAGCTATTTCATTTCGAAAACCTGATGGGATTAACCAAAATGAAGTAAATAGAGGTCCTTGTCATCATAATCAAGATATTTATTTCAAGCACTGAGAGAGACATTTCGTATTCTATAATTTAGATCTTAGGCCGGGATTACACCTGTAAGTTATTACGTAAGTTTTGAGACGCAACTATGGGTAAGAGTGAGTGGCAAATATCTGCATCTCTCTCTTGCATATAGCTTTGTTTCAAAACTTACGTAATAACTTACAGGTGTAATCCCGGCCTTACAAGGTTAAGTAAACGTAATGTAAGTTTTGACTTTGTGTTTTTTCCATACCTATAGTGTGTGCATTATACAAAACCGCTGTCAGTTTATACATTATTTTGATACAAGAGCATCTAAATAGCGGTCTAAGCACGTGGCTCGGAATTAGTATTCATCTTCGTGTTCATACCGTGCGTTGGTACCCACGAAATAGAGGCCCAGGAAATAGTCCTGCTAAAATGTAATACCGCCAGTGTAAGGGTAAGATAGTGCAAATGACGTGTGTATGGAATGATAAGACATGTTTGTAGGAATCTGCGTCGTAAATAGACGCATGTATATGGGATTATTGTAATTGTGAAACAACTATCCCTTCTAAGTTTTGATTCATTGTTATTTTTTACCCACTAAGTAAGAGCAGATGTAGACGCCAATTATTTTTAAAATAGTGACCCGCCCTGGCTTCGCTTCGGCTTATGTGAGTTTTCTGTAAGTAGGTAACACTTGTTTATAAACCAGATTTTTTTACATACATACATACATAATTTCACGCCTTCGTTCCCAGAATGGGGTAGGCAGAGCTACAGAATTACAAACATCTCTAAAAACTTGTTGATAATTCTATAACCACAATTTGCACAATTAGGCTAAGATGTTTACCAGCGTATTAGTGACAGGTTGCAAGCCCATCGCCTAACAGTACTACAAGCCTTTATTCCCTTAGTCGTCTCTTACGACATCCGCGGGAAGACATGGAGTGGCACTATTCTAACTCGGCAACCACACGAGGCAGATTTTTTTATACTATATAAAAATCCTTCCCCTTGAATCACTCTATCTATTGATTAAAACCACATTAAAATCAGTCTAGTTTGAAAGATCTATGCGTACAGACGGCGGGAAGCGACTTTGTTTTATACTATGTGAAGAAAGATGATGAATTGAAAAATTCCAAAAAATCTCCGTCATTTCCTACCATACCTATCTGAATGATATCCTAAATTCTTAGCCGACTAACTAAGAAGAAAGGTAATATTATTCTAATGTATGTATGGTATTCAGGATTTTTTCTGACCTCCTGTAAGCTAAAACACCTAGATGTGTTAAAGTGTATTGTATCATTGGATTGGTTTTTACCTAAGGAGTTTCATAGAATCTCTTCAGCCACGGTCTGGTTTTCGATGCTTGCTTTTTGTTAAAGTTGTTTATGGACTAGTTCGTAATTATTTTAAGCGATTTAGTAATAAGTAACATTAGATCGATGTAAAACAGCTCTGCCCGAGCGGCAGCGTTTCCGCGTCAGCCAATAAATCTGATTAGTTTGGCGCGTATTAGGCTGATCGGCTTAACCATAACGGCTCTCAACATTACAGTGTAGACCGAATCCAGTCATTTATTCATTATGGACAGCTAAGTTTACAGCGATATCGATATTATTATTGACAAAAGCGCTCGACGTGACCGTCCGGCAGCTTTCGTCAATCGATATCGATAACCAAACAAAAAATATTTTTGCCAAAACGTATAAGAAGCTTGCTATTTGAATATCTTATTAACAAGTCTGTCGTGTCGTGTTGCATTTAATTTAGGAAAAACGAAAGAACCCGATATTGGCTTTTATAGTAAATATTAAGTCTCGTAAGGGAGAGGTTCATGCATAAAATTATTAGAGATAACTGTACACGACACGCGTTTACCTGACAATTTTGCGTGGTACAGTTACAAGCGATAGGACCTTTAAAGTAAATAATCGAATGTTCAATAATTAATCTATATTTCGATATAAATGCAGTAGCGGAAGCAACTTGACTGTTCCCCTGGCATTGCTGATGTTTATGGTCGACGGTGACTGCTTATCACCAGGTAGTCCATCTGTGCTTCTATTCTAGGCGGTAACAACCATATCGTCTTTGACCTGTTATCGCCTTGTCAACGTTTTGATAGCTCTTATTTACATGATAGTAATAGCGGCCGAATTAAAAACAATTCCATAACAGGTCAAAGACAATGTGGCTTTTACCGCCTGGAAAAGATGCCCTGCGTTTGCCTTTTACGGCTATAAATTTTTTGCTGAAATAGATAGTTGTTAGTTGTTTTTTGGTTTAAAAAAAATGCCGATGTTAGAAGATAGGATGGGAACACTAAATTGTTCCGAAGAGTCAAAATGTACATTGATCAAGATCCTGAATTTCCATGATATTCGTATGCAATTTTTCAACTACAAGCTTAATTTTGGATATCGCTCATAGTTCTATCTGACTTAACCTGCATAATAGCAATTAAATTTTGAATTTAATTTAAATTGGCTGCAGCATAAAATAGTTTTCTAACAAAATCACACAAATTGAGCTAGTCCTAGAGAACGATAAACTTGCCCATATAGAGAAATAAATGGCTCTATATCATCTAAAAGAGATAGAAAACACCCGAGACTTAGAAACAAATACTCGCACTCATCACACAAATAGGTATTTGCCCTAACCGCCATATGGACCGCGAGCTTTGTAGGCAGGGTCACTTCCAAAATATTGGAAATTTGGGGTGTACATTTCCTTCCGGAATATTCGATAGTTCCCGTGTGAATAATCATCATCGTCATGATCATCAGCCGCAAGACGTCCACTGCTGGATAAAGGCCTTCCCCAAGGTTTTCCACAACGATCGGTCGACCTTTATGAGTTCGTCGGTCCACCTTGTTGAAGGCCTGCCGACCCTTCGTCTCTCGGTTCAAGGTTCGGTTCTACGGTTCATCGGTTCTACGAGCAATGTGCCCCATTCACTACCACATAAGGTTTGCAATTCGGTGAGCCTTATCAGTTACTTTAGTTCTCCTGCGGATCTCCTCATTCCTGATTCGATCTCGCAAGGAGACATCCAGCATAGCTCTTTCCATCGCCCTTTGAGTGACCTTGAGCCTTCTTACGAGACCCATTGTGAGCGACCATGTCTCAGATCGGTACTGGCTGAAAATCAGCGCTGTAGGTGTCTGACACCTCAGCATTTTGCTGAGCCAGTGTCCGTTTCACCGCCGCGAGGACACACATTTGCGTGCTGTGCCTGTTACCTTCATTGTTTTCTTGAATCATTTGTATATTTGTGTGTCTTATGGTTGGTGAATACATGTATTTCTTCTTCTTCTTCTTCTTTTTCTTGAGATACATACGTCATCACTGGCAACACACACTGATCAAATTGCCTTGAAGCTGTATGAATAACATTAATCAGCATAAAATAAAATAAATTATTCATCCATAAAATCGCGAAGTCCTAAGCACTTGTACGTACCCTTAAACAAGTCAGGGGCTCACCGCTCCCGCCGCCGTGTTCAGCTGTTTGACTCCGTTTGTTGATATTGAAATGAACCCTGAAATTAATATGTATGGCGTGAAACAATCGAGTGCCAATGTGTGCTTAAAGTTTCGATGGCGCCGCGTGTTTCATACACGAAACACCCTGTATATAGGCATATGATGTGTTTGTAATAGGGGTGGATTGACGTTTACGAGTATGCGAAAACGCATGTATTTTCATAACAAGTGGTGACGTTTGGCGTTATCGGCGTTTTGAAAACTTCGAACTTGTTCTAGAAAAAATGTTTACAGTTTTTTTCATTGTCTAACCCATTTTGTTCCTATGTTGTAATCACATCGTTCACTTTACTTTTATTTTTTGTTTGATTACAATGTGATATTATTTAACAATTAATATAAGTACCTAATTCTTAGAGATAGAGTCTTAGATAGAGAATTGTGAAGAGGAATCAGGGTTCTTGCCCAGCAGTGGGACAGAAATAACTAAAATAGATAAAAAATATGAAATGGAGAATTATTGGTGGCAGTACTTATTTTAATTACTAGGAGTAGGAGCTTTGTTTGTCCAGATCGCAACCAAGTAATGTTCCCAATGTTATATGTTCCAATGTAAAGGTATTTTTGAAAATACTAGCATTGAGGCATGCCATCTGCGTTATCAGGGTTGTAGTTGAGATTACAGAGATCGGCAATCTTCGTTTTTCTATGACACACGAGTGACAAATATACTGTCAGTTGCAAGTGCAAGGGTGATAGCGATAGCCAGCCGAACGTTATTAAGAAGCTGGGAATACTGTACTAAGCACTTTTTTTTTCCATAGTACATTTTCAGTGCTTTAATATAGTGCTAGATTATGGCATAATTATTATCATTGTTAAAAATATAATGTTAAACAATGGCTTACTAATCAGTTTCTTGCGGCGCTTTTTCTCAGCTGTGGTCACCTCGGGAAGCGCCGGTAGATTTTTGACTCTTTAAAGTTCCGCGCCTACTTACTGAATAAACCTATTTTATCTTTTTATTACAAATGCCTCTAAAGGCCTCACATCTCATTAACTATCAAGTGGTCTGTAAGCTTGTTTATGTTGTCTACTCTATAGTAAAATTACTGCCATGACGCGATAGTGCCAGTTACACAACACAATAGGTACAACATCCAACATCGGCTTTAAGTAATAGCCTCACTATCGCGATTCGTTCGATCATCGATCGTTTTAATCTGTGCTACTGTCCACATCCCTATTGTGACGTCACTCACTGGATTAGGATACGGTAATTAAAAGCTATTCAGAGGAATAGAACTAAATAGAACTAAATAGCAAACTAATGTCTCACCATTAGAGTTTGTTTCGTTGTAATTTATTAGCGAAGTGTGTATTGCATAAGATACAAGAGAAGCAAATTATTGTAGTCAAAAAAGCATCAAATACAGAATTGGCGATATAAGTAGGTATCCCAAAATTGCCTCTTTTTGAAATAGTATCAACACACCTGAAAATTCTTCTGGTGTAGCAAGTGTTAAAGGGATCTATTAACCAGCTACCAACTTAAAATTAATTCCTTTTCTAGTTTGTTTTTGATTTCCTGATTTTTGAATTTTGCCTATTTGATAATTCTATCGATCTAAAGTTTCTATTAGCATGATCTTTGATTAACTGCTCAAAAGTCCAATTAGGAAACACAATTTTCTTTTGAACTTATTGCATTGTGAAAAAGCTTAAAATTCAAACTTTTACGTAGCAAACTCACGCACCCCAAACTAAGCACATAAGTAAGTCATAAAACGAATAACCTTTAAAATTTCCTCCTGAATTATATTACTCATATCGAAGATTCGTCTCTCCTGCTTATTTCCACCGCGTTCGGCCTTCATATCCGGGGATGAAGCAAAAACAGGAACACAAGCCAACTTCAGTAAAAAGGGAGTTACTTAAGTGTCAATATTTTCGGAAGGTTCCAGAATTGTATTTGATGCACTTGATAAAAATTGGGTTTATGTATCAGTAAAATGCATTTAATGTAGTAACCCTAAATGGCATGCCCTCGCCGGAGAAAGAATGAAAATGCTTGGTTGTGGCTACACAGAACCAAACGATTTCAAGGCACTGCCATTGCACTCCACTATCCTCTTTCTGATACGGGTGGAGACTGCTTTAGATTAAGCGCTAAATATAAACAGGAGTAATAACACAAAAGATCTCATAGGGTCCAAGTGTATCCCAAAGAGACCCACCAATTAGATAAGATAAGATAACCCATCGTTATCGAAAATGTATCAGATTGACGTAAGCTGCTGGACAGTGGAGTCGAGCTTTTATGTCAATTCCATACCTTTTCACAATCGTTTGAAAATCGTTAACGTTAGCGTTATGCATCTTGTCTACTCGTAAGGGGTCAATTCTGTCGTGAACGGTATTTTTAAAAGTTACTTTGGCGAGAAAGCTTTTCGAACTCGACTGATTAAAAATTCAATCAAATTTCTTAATTAATTTGTCAATTAATAATTTGACTAACGTGTTTAATGACATTCGGTCATAATGGTCACAAAATGGCTAGATGAAGTCGATTTACCACCTTAACTTATAAACGCACAATAACCCTTTTTTAAATAAAATTAATAAAAAAAATATAAAAATATCAAAGCATATTTAAAGCTTAGCGTTTGTGGGTAAGAAGGTTTGACTCTGCAAAACACCAACCGATACAAAACCTTTATCAAGAAATAAAATTCAACAATTTAGTAAATCTTTAACAGTACAATCGTTTTTTCTTCGATAAAGTTCAAAAGATAATGAAATACTTTTGTAATGAAAAATTTCTGCCTTCTTAAATTCGGGGTTTATTAAAAATTCTTCGGCGTATTATTGCTCAGTTGAGGATAAATTCAAATTCGATAGGGGTTACCTTTCAGGTCTGAAGTGTTTTTTATCAAAATAAGGCACTGTTTCACTTTACCAGTTTTTATGCTGGATTTATTGGATAATTTTGGAGGTGGTAGATGGCATCAGTGTTGGTCACTTTTAGCTGACAGGCACCAGTATTGGAGACTTAACTCTTATTTCAAATTTCATACGGTCGTAAATTGATTGTTTCAAAACAAATGGATAACTCTTATCTTCTGCAAAATAAGAATCAAGTGTTTGAAATTGGTCCTTGTCAATTACTGGTTCCGTCACCCTACGACCTTGTTCAGTATCCGTCCGGATCGCTACCATCATCTTATCCATTAACCTACCGCCAAGCAGCATTGTTTGTATTGTTGTGTTCCGGTATGGGGATAAGACAAACGAAATAACTGATAGAGGCCTTCCATCTTAGTCTTCAGGGTTGGCAACGGAAAACGATCTTAAGATTGCAGACTTAAGATTGTAGTCTTCAGAATGCATGTCTCTAGGGTCACGGATGCCACTTACTCGGTGGCCTGTGAGCTCATTTGTCTTACACGTGCCATAAAAAAATTAGAGGATTTAAAAATATTAATTCCTTATTTCCTACCTGACCTCGCATATTTCCTTACGTAACTCCGTAACCACGACCAACTCTGCTCTATGTAAATTAAAAAATATATACCTACATGTCTCAAATACTGTTCTTAAATTTCATGAAAATCGGATCAACATATTTAAGTTATCGTCGGACAAACACACAGACAGTGGCATTTGTATATAGCAAACAAATGTCATCACAGTGGACTTTTAGACCTCACTTTGCGGTCAAGAAGGTTACAGACAATTTGGAATATTATCGTGACCAGAGGGCCATGCCAAGATGCACTACGCTAACTAGCGATTCTATTCGTTTCGTTGTTAAACCAATCGCGTCACTGGTAGGTGACGTGATACGAAATGTCACGTGATCTACCAGTGACGCGATTGGTTAAAAACGAAACGAATAGAAACGTTAGTTAGCGCAATGCATCTTGGCAGGGCCCTCTGTAGAGTAATCATCGATGGTACAGCGCCTTCATCAACGAAGTCGCGTCGCGTTTTACACAACAACTTTACTGTTTAACGTCAATTTTGAAAAATAATAAAACTAAAATAATAATAAATAGACCGTCAGTAAATCAGATTAAATTCAAATAGTTTCAAATAAGGAAATTCGGTTTGCATAATGACGTGCTGTTTTGTTTCGAATTAGTATGTAGCCTGTTAGGTTCCTTACATTTGTAAATATAGACCTTGTTGCCTGCACCACAGAATAATAAATAGTACAAGTACCTGAATTGAATGTTTTCTGTTCTATCTGGTACTACGTGATGAGCCACCGGGCTTCTGAGGCCTTATTTTGAAAGTCGACGTTCGAAGTTACGTTAGCTCCATCCCTGTAACTCATCATTCGAGACTTAATCGAGAGAAAGGGATGAAGCTAACGTAATTTCGAACTTCGATTTTCAAAGTAGGGCCTCTGGTTGTTAGGGATTCCTATTTGAATGGCGGGGCGCGCATTCCTGGACTGAAAGCAGGGTACTAGGATTACATAGCAACTAAGGGATTTCGATCGGTCATTTTATATGTTAAAATTACTGATGTGCCACAGGAAACTTTCCAAAATTGCGGAACATTTCAAGTAGAAAAATTTCGGTAACTTCTCACAATTTTGTATGGGGATTAAAACTTTCCGTTTCTTTAATTTATTTTTCCTATATTTATAGTGAAAGTTTCCGGAAATTTCTTAGAACTTTTCCAACTTTTTGGAAACTTTCCGCAACTTGCACATCAGTAGTTAAAACACGCCAAAGTACCTCAGTTTCAAATACAAAATTTAAAGCGTGCAACTTAATTTCTCTGTAAAGTGGATTAAATATGAAAGTAATTGGGCGTTGTCTCAGGATTTCAACTGGGACGGTAATGAAATATTCCGGTTGACTTGAAACTTTCTGAAAAGTTAGTAAACTTTAAAAGTGAGGATAAATAAGAAGCAGGACGAAATGAAATCATCCATTAAAATTCAAGCGGACCATCTTGACACTAAGTTTCAAAATGTCTCATGCTGTATTATGATGTTTTGGGAAATAACTATCCCACCTTAACATGTTAAATAATAACTTTAACAAAAAGCAAGCTTCCAAAACCCGACTGTTGCTAACCAATGTTAAATCGTTATAAATCCTAAATGATCATTCAAAATGAAAAATGATTAAAGAAACCTAAAGATGATTTTTCAAATCCCTATTCAATGATACCCCACTTGTCATACTTGGTCTTTTTTTTTAATTTGCACAATATGGCGTGTGGTTGCCGCCATATTGAATTTTGATTATTGTCATATCTTCAGTGACACTCGCCAGATTAAAACAAATCGATTGACATAAGAATCATCTAAATCGGACAACGGGTTTAGTTTTTATAGTGACACAAAGGAACAAACATACATATATAGGCTGTGAAACACATTACCCTCCTCCTTGGGCAGTCGGGTAAAAAGAATATTCGAGACAATCACATAAATGAATAGCATAGGTGCATTCTATATTAGTTTCTAGGGATGCCTACGCATTCGTAGTCTTGAGATTGCAATTTTTCATAGATCACAGATCATACTTACTACAACAGCAAAATACCAATATGGTAACCCGAATCTATATTTTTTTTAATTGATATTATATGAAACACATTACCCTCCTCCTTCGGCAGTCGGGTAAAAAGGGGCCAAGTTCGATATAAGTAAAAGTTTATAAGGTTCGCCTAAAAAAAACTTAATTACGTAATTAATGGGTGAGTGGGTGGTTGTTTAAATGACTGACTTTGTAATGTATTTCGCTTGTTTAGAAGTATGTAATTTGTCAGGACCCTATACAGAGCTTTGTTGATAAAATACCTTTTCATATATGGGGGTTTGAAGGAAGCTCAAAATGGTTCGGTCACCTTTTTTATTTTCCAAACTTGGCTTTGATACACTGCCATTTGTAAATTATGTCCTATACTACTAGGTTAATTCCAAATACCTAGAATCTTCTATTTATCCGCAGGTAAGGCCGAATTGTGTACTTATTTACTAAATACCCTAGATAAATATCCGTTTATAGTTACTTTTGGAGAGTTGCGTATCTTTAGAAAATACCGCAGGATTATTCATTCACAATAATTAACATTAAACATTTTTTTTTGTTAACCTACATTTTTTAATATTTATTTTACTGCTTTTGTCATTGCAAAGACATGATATTTTACGTACAACATACCTACGCCTTATAAGGTATATAGGGTGTCCCAAAACTAATAAAATATGGTAAGAAAAAGTCCCTTTTAATTCTATCTAGAACTCTAGAGTACATATAAAGGATGTATATAGTTGATAAATCCCGTAAATTTAATTTTTCATAGCCAATCGGTTATAAACTTAAAGAAAACCCATTTCTTTAGGCCCTAATTTTTCAGAAACACGACCTAACCAAACTAAATTTACATATTTAATTCAAACAAAACAAACTCGCCAACAAATTAACAGAAAAACCAATTCTAATTAAACAGGGTGAATTTATTAAACGTCCAGAAAGATAATTAGTCCCGAAACCTTATTCAGGTAACAAATTCGTTTTCAATTTGGCCAAGTTTTGAATTTAAAAACATTAAAGGTAACAAGTAAATTCCATTATAAGGCGGTGTTTAAATATGCAAAAACGATGCCGGCTCCTGCCCTGCAATCGGGGAATTATAAAATTTAATGGCTAAAGCTGTGTCTCTACAGCCAAATTGTCACAATGTTGTAGTTGGGTATTAAAAAAACTACTAATTTTGCCACAGTTTTAACCTAACTTAACCTAGAAAATAAGAAATTGACTTAAATAACAAAACGCGAAAATTATTGTTATGAAAAATGAGTGTTCATGTTATCGTGATTAAATTATAAAATATGTTTTAAAGCAAAACATTGTGCTTTTCGAACGTAGTTAAATTAAATTATGGTTAAAGTTTTTATGCAAATTAAACAGCACCCGTTATATGTGAGATTATTCTGTTTATCAACATGAAAAACCATAAAAAAAAAAACCCGACGAATTGAGAACCTCCTCCTTTTTTTGAAGTCGGTTATAAATACGTGTACATGGTGTGATTCACTGTGGGAATAAGAAAACCGGTGAAATTACTATTCCATTAGTAATTAGGGTTGATATTTGCGTCTTAAGATTGTAGTCTTGAGAATGCAAATGTCTGTGGGTCTCTGATCCTACTTACAATCTGGTGGCCTATGTGTTTGTTTGCCTTTTCCATGATATTAACCTCTGAAGGGCCACCATACTATAAACAAGGAGTTTTTTGCGAGCGGGTCTTTGAACCTACCAACAAAGGCAATAAAGTTCAATTACGTTTGTTCGATAATGCCATTTTCAGTTTATGAAGATAGGGAAATAAACTTTATTCCTATTGCAACACAGTTGAATTTAAATTGCCTTGATTATGTACATTATATTGCACCCTGGGATTTACCAGGTAAAAAAATAATCTTATGTCTCAATTACAAGTCGTTCATATTCCTTCCTTTTAAAATCCGTTTCCAATGAGTACTTGGCCTTAGGTCTGCCCTACTAAGCATAATGGCGATATCTCAGACAAAACATCTGTAGAAATTGCAACCTAGTTACAAACACAAGAGAGTTGAATTTGCTTTGGCTATTTTATTTAGTTATTGCATTTTTGCTTAGGAGGGCAGAGGTAGTATTTGTTTAGCGAAAAGCTTGCAATGAGAAATAAATGCGAGTGCTTCTAGAACCTTTGTTCGCTTTTAAGTTGTCATTTTATTTTACAAATGCTCACTGCTGTTACGTTTTATTTACCTGTCTATAGAATAACCCAAATTATCTTAGGATGCTAATTTGAATATGACTAATGGGAGCATTTTTTTTTGTTTAAAGTGGATCTAAGCGCAAGACATGGGCACTGGGGTGTTATTTTCTCAAAAAACCGCGGTGGGGCGGACGAACGAGCGAATCGAAGCGACGAGTTTAAGTAGTCCCGTCCGAGCGAACAATACACATTTTAGCGCGTGCATTGTCAATTAAGCAGCCTAATACGTTCGAGAAGTCATGCTGCCAAATTGAATACATGCGCTAAAATGTGTTTTGTTCACTCTACTCTACTTAAACTCGCCGCTTGGACAATCACTCGTTCGTCCGTCCCTCGTTGTTGAGAGAATCACACCCCTGGTCATGGAATCAATCGTCGAGATGTTCCTTAAATGATAAAAAAATGGCTCCTTTAATTCAAGATTTAATACGAATAATATGACTCGGGGGCCTTCAAAAAACGACCCAACTCTTTTCTCAAAGGCAACTTGCTTTATGGATCGCGACGATCACTTAGTCTCAGAGCTCGGAATAGGTAGTGCCTATTTACCTATACTTTGCGGGAGGACATAACTAAGAATGGTTAAAACAACTAAAAATAATTATTTCTTATTATTGAATGCGGGATTTCCCGGGATTGACTGTATTACTCTAAAGGCTTAATACATTTAACTTCGCTTCTAAATCAGGGTCGCAAACTGCAGGTAGTAAGTACACAGCTGAAGTGTCGGCTACATCTGTTTGTTGAATACATTCTATATGATATTATAATTCTATTTAAATCAACAAAATATCAAATTTAAGGCTCCCTTTGATTCAATTTGATCTAAAGCCACATAGTCATGATATGATGATGATGATATTGTTTTATGACTGATTGTTATTTCAAGATAAATAAATAAATAATATGCAATATAGCAAGATTTATAATTAAAGCTAAATGTATTAAGCCTTTAGAGTAATACAGTCAATCCCGGGAAATCCCGCATTCAATAATAAGAAATAATTATTTTTGGTGGTTTTAACCACTCTTAGTTACGTCATCCCGCGAAGTTTAGGTAAATAGGCACTACCTATTCCGAGCTCTGCTTATTATCAGGGGGGTTATTATAACATAGCTATGCAGTTCATTTTACGGCGAGCGAGACGGACAGAGCTATAGCAGTTATATAGGGGGAAGCGGGGCAGTTTGATGCACGGGGCACAATAATACACCAGCACTATTTCGTTAAAAACAAATGATAGTAATATCGAAATATCACTAAAACATGACTATACGTAAGCGGGCTTGACAGCTGTAAACGCTTTGCTAGGTTGTTGTTCTTTAGCATTTCACAAGTAAAAAAGTGTTTTTAGTGTAGTTTACTAAAAATATTCTCCTTATGTAATAGTTAATCGTTGCAGTGTTTATCTGTTTATTGGATATTTGAAATTACCAATATTAAGTTATTTTATTTCGTTGTCAGTATTGCATGTTTAACTTTTGTAAAGTACACTGGTTTTATTAATATTCAAATATTTTTCGAATATGACCGTTGGGGCACTTCGATACACAAAGGTACGGGGCACATTGGTGCTATCAATGTTTGAGGAAGTAATTTTTGACTGTGTCGTTTAAGTGTCTAAAAGTGTTTTAGGGTTTGTTTAGCCTATTTTCTCATACATTTTAAAGTGCATTTAAATAAATACAAAAAAACACAATTGAAATCGGTCATAATGTCTTTAAGTATAATATATTGAAAAAAAAAATTAAAATCTTTATGAAACACAATAGGATGCCTATAGACCCTCCTTAAAAGAAACTAAACAAATTTTTGTTGAATGTTGGCATTTTTAAAACTTTTTTTGCATTTTTAAACATGTGTATCAAGGTGCCCCATGGGTGGGACACAATTAAATAAATTCCATTTCTCACAGTTTTTTCTTTATTTTTATTACGATTAAATTTTCAAGATTAATTTAAATGCCACATCAATTCCAATTAGTTTAACTATGACATAAGCTAGAATGGTATAATTTTAATCATTTTTACTACCCAACATATAAGGTTAAATTTTTCCGTACCAATCTGCCCCGCTTCCCCCTAGCTCTGTCCTTTTCTCTCAGCGTAAACTGAACTGCATAGATATATAATAATAACCCCCCAGGTGACTCGCTTGTTTGCCTCCTTTTTCACATAGAAACCCCCTGGTCAAAAACTTGTATGTTTATAAGGACTTTCTTCTTCGCGTTTTCCCAACTTCAATTTCCCACTGGATTTAATTTCATTTTATTATTATTTTGTGTTCCCCTCTAAATAAACAATTGTCTTTCTTCCTTCTCCTTTACAATATCAACACGAAATTAAAATCAACAACCCCAAGTTTTAGATAGTTCACGAGAATTTTAAGTATAGAGATTAATTATTCATGACACTGCTTCGGTATATCCTTAGAAAAGTCCATAGATATTTCTTAATATGTGACAACTTATATCGTATACAGGAGGTTATAAAGAAATAGACATGGATGAAAACATATAAATATACACTCGAATAACAATACTCTCTTTTGGTAAAAATCACAGCACGAGTTCTAAAACCATAACCATCAACGTAAAACCATCGCCTCAACTCAAACTGAAAAACGAACGCGGAATGGCTGTCATGCTTCCAACCGCATCGTTTTAGCGCTGACTGCCTATTGAATTACCACGTTAATAATACACCTTAGATCACCAATGTAAACTCTAACTTGGTAACCATAAAGCTGTTAGAACTGTACGGTTATCTTGGTATCTGTCTTTGCTAAGGAACTAAGTTTGCCAATCGCAGATACAGGGTGATTGAAATGCCGGCATCTAATTATGCCCTTAACAGTTTCTTGTTAGTGCTAGGTTGTGCGGAAATGCAGAAAAAATGTTATATTTTTCTTGGAAAACCAGCTGATTTGTGGACTCTTGTTTTGATTGCCTGAGAAGAAAAAGGTTGTTATAAGTTTGAAACTGAACGAATGAACCAATTGTAATGGGTTTTTTGGTTGATAGACGGTGTTTAGGCAACATGATTAGCCCAGTCGGTTGGAAGTGACCCTGTTTTAACCGTTTTTTTCATTATGTTGTAGTTATTTTGAAAAAAAATAGGTTTGTACGTTACTGTTTTTATTTTATTTTATTTTTTTATTTTAAATATTGTCTTGGAAAACAAAACGTTCTACCTAGTTACCTAGTTTTTCTACAACATAAACAAAAATCGTAAAAATCGGGCTAGGTTTAAGAAGATAGAAACGTTATTACATTATGTATATAAATTCTTAGCTTCACAATCCTCTTACATACATACATACATAAACTGACGCCTTCATTCCCAGAGTGGGGTAGGCAGAGCTACAGAATTACCAGCAACTCTTAAAACTTGTTGATAATTCTGTAACCACATTTTGCACAATAAGGCTAAGATGTTTATCAGTGTATTAGTGACAGGTTGCAAGCCCATCGCCTAACAGTACTACAAGCCTTTATTCCCTTAGTCACCTCTTACGACACCCACGGGAAGACATGGAGTGGCACTATGCTAACCCATCAACCACACAACCTCTTAAATAAAAATATTTTGTGTTTTAAACACGAATCAGTGTTTCAGGGTTCCGGACACGAATCAATGTTTCAGGTGTTGTACTAACACCTGAAACATTGATCCATACGTACAAAATTATCAAAGGAGTAGTTGAAAGTTTTGTTTTTACATCAGAAGTCGTTAAAAAGGTAAATTCAAAGGATTTTCCACTTCGGTGCATCCTGTACTGCAACAGCTGCTAACTTTAGGTAATTAGGTAAAACTAATCAGAGTGTAAGGAAAACTGTAGTTTCAGGTCATTGTCTTTTGTATATGTTGTCTTTTCTGGAATGGTTTTCACCGCGCAATGTATATATAACGTTTACAATGGATTACACACCAGCTCTGCAAAGCAGATTATGAATACATTGCTTGTTTTACTGACGGTTGTTTTCAACTGACTTCAAACAAGAAGAAGGTCCTTAATTCGGCTGTATTTTATTGTGCGTATATTTCTTGATTTCTGCTCCTTCCTTTTTATCATTAGTAGGAGTTCCATTCAAATTTCGCCAAGATCTTATCATGGGATCCATGGAAAATCGACCGAACTTCTTATAACTTGGAGTAGAATCATTGTTTTTTAAATTTAATTATGTTTAAAAATAACCTGAAAAACGAAATTTTCCCGGGAAAAATCTAAACAGAAACAGCTGCATCAGATTTCTTTAGACCGTCCTTTACACTCTGTATTAAGAGCGTAGGTAATAAGATTTAAAAAGGACGTATCTTCGGTTGAGTTTATTTATTTACGTCAGAAGTGGCCAATAAAACGGAAGTTTATTTATCTAACTGCATGTATCAACCTTTTACTTGCAACCTACACTGAGCACGTGTATATGTGAGTTATACTGCCCTTGTAAATAAAAAGGACGCAAGTGCAAATCGATAGTCAAAGCAAATAGAACCCAATGTCTTAAGAAATAAGGTCACTAATACATTCGCGATTCTATGAGACTTACGCCCTTTTTTCTAATGAGGGCAGTATACAACAGTACAGGAGTTCAATGCAAAAAGGATGTATATGCATAAAAAAATCATGCTTTTTAATACCTACCCTTTTAGTTTATTAGTCAGAATACTGGTGGGTTTAGAAGCTGTAAATCATAAAATGAAATTCCTTGAGCAAATATGTGGGTCTATTCATTGATATTAATCCAAGTCCAAGTAGTGTGGAGTATCTAGAAATAGTGCATTGTCGTACGTCAACATCCTGTAATAGATTACATTTTATGACGGTCGTAATGAAAACAAATTTTTGGGAAGATAGGGATGGACTTCTTAAAAGTCACATCAATTTGTAAAAAATAGTGTTATTTTTGGTTCGAAAAAGGTAACTAAGCACACAGGTCAACTGCCCAGAGGTAAATGGACCTTTATAAATTTATTATTGCCACATTAAAGACAAAGTCATATAAAGAAACAGATCCTGCCTCCAGACAAATCAGAAATGACAGTTTTCTATTACTTGACGTTTACTATGCATTGTCCTTACTAATTTGCTTCAGGGTTAGCTGGAAGAGATCCCATTTAGGGATAAGTTCGCCTTTGTACATTAATTTAGTATTACAATTGCAATATTTATATTTTTGTGCAATAAAGAGTTTACATACATACATACATACATACTTTGACATATCTTTAAGTAGCCATCTCAGCCAACATTCGATTATTCCGGTAACCTTCAGGGAGGAAACATGGCCGATTGAAAAATGTCCGGCTTTTACTTTTGTTAAATTTGATTTCCTGAGGGCCCTGCCAAGATGCATTGCGCTAACTAACGTTTCTATTCGTTTCGTTTTTAAACCAATCGCGTCACTGGTAGATCACGTGACTTTTCGTATAACGTCATCTACCAGTAACGCGTTTTTTTTTAAACAAATCGAATAGAAACGCTAGATAGCGCAATGCATCTTCTGTTCTATTTACTGATAGAGTATAATCAGTAAATAGAACAGAAGATGCATATTATATTTTTGCTATATTTATATTTTTGTGCAATAAAGAGTTTACATACATACATACATACATACTTTGACATATCTTTAAGTAGCCATCTCAGCCAACATTCGATTATTCCGGTAACCTTCAGGGAGGAAACATGGCCGATTGAAAAATGTCCGGCTTTTACTTTTGTTAAATTTGATTTCCTGAGGGCCCTGCCAAGATGCATTGCGCTAACTAACGTTTCTATTCGTTTCGTTTTTAAACCAATCGCGTCACTGGTAGATCACGTGACTTTTCGTATAACGTCATCTACCAGTAACGCGTTTTTTTTTTAACAAATCGAATAGAAACGCTAGATAGCGCAATGCATCTTCTGTTCTATTTACTGATTATACTCTCTCACTGACACTGGCGAAATCACTTGGTGGACCGCCATTATTATTTTAGCCCAAAGATGGACAAATCATCAGGGAAGTCATTTCAAAAACCAGCAAAAACTAGTAAAAACTGCTTTAAGAATAAAACGAACAACTTACGCTTTGAAACGTCTTCGCTCACTTCAGAACCAAGATAATAAATGAAACTCCCCAATGACTAAAACCAACAAGTTTAAAATAACCGCTTTTAATATTTAACTAGCACTCAGCGACTGTACGACGCAGAATGAAACAAAAAATAATCCAAAAACTACAAGCTTCGGGGAAAAATTACTTTCAGTGCAGCTCCAGGACACTTTGTAATTAAGTAGGCACTTTAGCTCCAGTCCTTCATTTAGACAATTCAATTTAGTCTGTGTTTTTCTTAGCTCGGTACGAGTACTAAACAGAGCTTAACGTTGTACTTCTGAGTACGTTTGCTGACAAAAAAAGACAAATCGCACATGACAATCAATACCGTCTTAACTCGAAATGTGACGGTGTTGAAAAATTTATTCTAATTTCAAACTACTACAAATAGTTATGCGCTACAATTTATTTTTGAGTTAATACGGTATTGAATGTCATGTGCGAAATGTTTATTCAATAAGTAGGCACTTTTGTATGTAAAAAATCTGCCAGTGCTTTCCAAAACGAAACCAGTGCTGAGGAGAAACGCCGTAAAAAACTAAATACCTAGCATTATATAAAACAACTAGCTGACCCGGACTACCCCTAACATTTAGGGGGATGAAAAATAGATGTTGGCCGATTCCCATAGATACCGGATAAGCACAAAAAATTTCATCAAAATCGGTCAAGCCGTTTCGGAGGAGTATGGCAACGAAAACTGTGACACGAGAATTTCGCTCATTCCCGAAATACCAGTATTTTAAAATACCAGATTCTCAATATATCGGAATCCCAAAACTAAACATTCAAATTACGGTATTGTTTATTATCTTCACCCAATATTTCGAATCCGGTTATTTGAGAATCTGGTAAAAAGAGTAATTTTGTATTTTGAAATACTGGTATTTTGGGAATGAGCGGAGAATTTTATATATTAGATGAATATAAAATAAAAACATCATGCGTAGTTGAGCAGGAAAATGTGACAAAACTCAGTCAGAAATATCACAAGAGCTACTAAACATAAAATAAAAATAATTATACTTACCTGCGACGGTGCAAGACAATCATATTAATAAAAGTTTCGATACCTACTTTCTTTTACATAAACAGTGACTCCTAGACAACCAAGGCTTCCAAACGTGGCTTTCCCATCATTACCATCGTGTGGATTCTTGTGGAAGGCCGGTGGAAGCCACTTAAACTGGTAATGCTATAAAGAAGCTGATTTACCATAGTACTTTACCCTTAGTACAATTCCTAAAATAAGCCAAAATTTTAGAGTAATTTCACCTCACCTTTATCAGAAAAAATATTAAAAAGGAATTAACTAAACCGTTATTCAAATTAGTAATTTTTACTCTTAATTTCATTTCATTTAAGGCTAATTTAGTTAATTGAAATGAAAGAATTTGGATAAAGCAGAGCTCCTAATTGCTTTGACCCGGTCTGTATTCGAGGTCCGGGATATACGATAATTTTATGACTTTCTCCCTCTTCCCTTCGAGTTGGGAGAGTGCGGAGATAGCTATCAGACCCAATGGTTGGCTTAAACAACTTTGAATCGGTCCTTTGGACAGAACAATGTCCTCGGCACATAAATTTTCTTTATTTTTCGCACACGTTTTGTTTCAAATAACATTCTTGTTCGAATGCACTCGATTGACATTGCAATTTGAAAAGTATTGGATTTGTGGAGTTCAGTTTATTATTTTCACATATAGAAATGCAGAATAATTGTTTTTATGCCACTAAAAAAAAACCGATGTTTCAAACTTAACATTTATAAAATTAAAGACAGCAGCCGGGCTGTAATGGATAAAGGTGGATATAAAATCTGTCACTTTCTGTCCGGAATACGAGTGTGACGGATGCTTTGTCCACCGAGATAAAGGAGACTTAAAAAGAGATATTTTCTCATCTTATTAACGTTTTGATATTCATATTTATATTCATTTATTCATTGTCACCACATGGCACAGAAGTTGTACAGATTGGTTGTACAGACAGAAAACTTTCGAAAACATTATTGCTTAAAACAAATTGGAATAAAACAGTTAATGCATTTTTCAATTCTTGATTCTAGATGTACTTTTAAAAGGAAATTGGCAAGTTCTCTCACCAGGCATTGTGATTTGGATACATTGTGCGTCCCAGACGTACCACGTTTATTTTTTAGGGTTCCCTAGAAAATATCAAAAACTACGCAGATACGATTGCCTCAAATGTGATAGGAAGTGGTTTTGAAAACTTTTATTTTAGACAATATCGAAAATATATGAGAGATATAAAAAGATAAAAAAGATAAAATAAATTTATTCAGTAAGTAGGCCGCATGGGCACTTTCACTATTGTTAGATAAGACTTCGGAAATATGTAAAAGTTTGTCATAGTGATAAGTAATAAGATACAAAAGTCGTAAAATTGGTTTTCTCCCCTAACTTTAAAACAGTTAGATTAACCGTCAAAAGATTGACCACGTGGCCTCACATCAAATTAAATCTTTAAAATCTTAAATGTAGTTCAACAACTTTATAAAAAAGTGAGAGATAAGAATAAGTATAGCTCTTATTGTTTGTTAAAATTTTAAAAAAATAATTAAAAAACCCGACTGCGTAACATAACTGTGTAACCTTTGTACAGTACCTAACATCCTAGCACAATATCAAGACCTTTACTTAAATCGTTTCAAATCCTAAATGATCATTCAAAATGAAAAATTAATAAAGAAACCTAAAGGGATACTTAGTTCACCCCTTTTTTATGTTTTCATAATATAGCGTCCATTGCCGCCATATTGAATTTTGATTACTCTCATATCTTTAGTGACACTCACAGATTAAGACAAATCGATTGGCGTAAAAAACATCCAAATCGGCCCTCGCGTTTAGTTTCTTGAGTGCCACGAAGGAACAAATTTACATAAATACATACATAAATATAAAGGCTGATAAACACACTCTGCTTTGCGTTGCGCAGTCGGGTAAAAATACACCGTTATCCGTTGTAGAGTTATGGAACCAGTAATGGACAAGGCACCAATAATGGACACTTGATTCTTATTTTACAGAAGATAAGGGTTACTCATTTGTTTTGCAACAATTAATTTAGGACCGTATGAATTTTGAATTAAGTGTGAAGTTAGTGTTCATTACTGGTGCCTGCCAGCTAAAAGTGTCCGTGATAAAAAAAAAAAAAAAGATAAAAGAAATTTATTCAGTAAGTAGGCCGCACGGGCACTTTTACACGTCAAGAATCTACCAGCGCTTCCCAAGAGAAGACCACTGCCGAGAAGAAACGCCGCAAGAAACTCAGCAGTCAGTCATTTTTTAAACATATTTCTTATTACAATGGTACTACTTAGTCTAGCATTATATAAAAATATAAATATTAAATTAAATATAGTATCAAATAACATGCGTAGTTCAGCAGGAAAACATGCCAATTAAGAATCTTACGGGAGAGATAGAGAAAAAAAAAAACACATACTTATGTGTATATAAGATGGTGCGAGACGACCACATAAAAGTTTCGATATCTTTTCCTACATCAACGGTGCCGTCACCCTACATGGATCAAAACCCTAAATTAATGCGCAGTCGACACACACTTGGCCAGTTTTTAAAATCGTCGGCTTGTCGATGTAAGATCTCATTTCCGTGTTCTTACCGGTTGCCAGCGTCGAAAATGTTGCCTGAAACGTTGCCAGGGAAACTTTACCCTGCTATTTCTCAACTATTGAACTGTTCCAGTGACAAATTAGTTTTTTTCCGAAAATTCAAGCTTTCGAGTGAGCATTTGTAGGAATTTGTTTCGGCAATGACCTTTTATTTTGGGTAGGTGCCTCCGTGGATTTTAATACTGAAAATACGTCATAAAATCATGTAACATTTTTAATATCGATATGTGAAGCTTGGATTTTTTTTGAGATATCATCTGTATTTAAAAAAACAGTACATTATTTAAAATTGCTTCAAAATGAAAACCTTCCATCGGGTCCATATTGGCTCATATAAAATTGGTCTTGAGATTTTTTATACAAATAACGATTTGTGTCTATACTCATCATTTCTTCGAAAAATTTTGCTTATACTTTTTTGTTCATACTTTTTTTAAGTCATAATTATCGCAACTCATATGCATTGAGGATTGTTATAAATCTAACCTAACCCAACCTAATTTTATCTACACGTAAGATATTTAAGAAATTCTGAAAAGTGTACGTTTCCATGAATTATAAGTTCGTTCGTGCGTTATAAGTTCAGATGAGTATAAGTATCCGACCATTACTATTAAAAAATATTGTGAAGAGTATGAAGAGTGATCATGATGTAAAATGATATGAGAACAATTTTCGTAGTTCCAATAATCGGAGTTGCAATTTTATAATTAACTTTGGCGCACCCTTGCGAGCTACTACGAGTACTATATGTATATACAAAACTTTTTCTTTTCTATCTCAGAAAACACAATATATTCACTTCATTTTTATTTAAACTACATAATTAATAGAAAAAGACGTTGCAGTCAATAAGCTACCGTTTATCCAATTCCCTACCCATCACAGCCATGTCAAGCAACCATAAGAAACAAAATGACAGCATGCCCCTTAAGTGCCTATAATCCAATAAAAACAAAAGCCGGGCGCTCACCGTCCAATCATAGCCCTCGGTTCCGCTGCACGATATTGTTTTGTTCGTCGATCATTAAGGGGCATGAAGTCATCAAGTCTGGCAAACGCCCGACGCGTGACTGGCATGCCTAATTCTTCCCTTAGGGGGAGATAATATTTTGTTTTTGTAAGAACCTCTTGGGTAATTTGTGAATTATTTCGGTTGGTTTGGTTATAATGGTGGGTAAGTAATATAAAGTGTTTTTGAAAGTGGAATGTTTAGATAACAGATTGTTAATCTAAAAAAAATAACATTATAAATTTAGATATAAAAATAAATTATAACTAATAATCGTTTTAAAGTAATGCACTTTCATGCAATAACACCGCAGTTGATTAAGATTTAAATATTACTTACATAATTTACATTTCCTTTCACAATTTCCTTTATATTGGATATTTCAATAATGTGCTTTTTCTAAAAAAGTGTATAGATACAGTAAATGACAATGAAATTATTGCGTCCAGGTGATTATGCTATTTACAGTTTTTTTATGCAATATAGCCTATAATTATTTTAAACTTATTTTTCTGCTTCAAATTTGGCCTAGGTACAGTCGACGTCAAAGATATGTTTACACTTTAGAACCTTGTCACTTTATCCGCTATGACAATTTCAATTATGGCATTTTAAACATGACGTTAAATAGACAAGGTACTAAAGTGTAAACATATTTATGACGTCGACTGTACACGTTTTCATTGAGTTGGGAAAAGACAAACCATTAAGTTGTTATTCGTTTAAGGGTTGATTTTTTAATCTCCAAATAAAATAACCTTGAAAGCTCATCATTCTTAAATTAACTGTGCATAGATTGTCACAAATCGACAACGTCCCTAATTGTGGGTTAATTTAAAATTGGAACATCTTTTATTTTTTCAAATTGACACCATCTATCGCAGTATAATTTAAAATTCGAAAGTATTTTTTTTTAATTCTACAATCTCGTTAAAGCAAAGGTCAAGAGCGTTGCAGTCACGCGTTCGATTTACTGCCAGTCGGATTTATTTACGATTACGGCCTTAGGTGAGAGGAATCGTAATGGACCCTTGCTTCGACGATAAAAAACCTTTGTATACGAATGTTTAGTTTAACAGTTTGATATATGGCTTAGGGTATCTGCGATTTTTAAAAGGGTTGCTACCTCGTCGAATATAGTGCAATATTGTTAACGAAAAAATCAAACTCAAATGTAAAGGGAACTATCGTCAACTTTTTAAAATCTGTAGAATATTACCTGTAAGCATGAAACATAAGTATCTACTTGCTACTAATAACCATGGCCGTCTGGAACATGACTCAGAGTGTCTTCATTAAAACCCATTGATCATACCTATAACACCAAGGCTATGGCGACTGGTAAACTATTCGTTCTTAGGATAAATAATTACTATGGGGACAGAACTCTCAAAAAGCGTATCCCATACCTACTCAATAGTTTGCCTGAAGCCATTAGACGTGAGAAAAATAAGAATAAATTTAAGAGACTTTTAAAAAAGCATTACCTACTTCTTATATAATAATATTATGTATGTTTAGTACTGTTACTGTGTACAGCATAGTTCTGCTACTTAATTAATTTAAGCCTTACCTAGAGACTGCCGTTCCCACAATCAAACTGTTACTCCCGTTTTGTGGGGCAATGTTTTTTTTTTAATATTGTACTAATTAAATAATAATTAAATGAATATATTTCATTAATTTTACTAACTAGCCGAAAACAAAGCCAGTCCTGAAAGTTGTACCTATATAAAACCTTTCGTAGAAATTGTACAGTCAAGGACTTTAATTGTTATGCCACTATGGAACCCTGTCGCATAACGTTAAACATTCATTTAAGTGTAATAATCTGTCATGTGGTTTAACGCTGTCATTATGACTGGGTTCCATAGTGGCATAACAATAAAAGTCCTTGACTGTACTATTAAAAAGATAAAGAAAATAATCTGAAATAAATAATAATGCCATGAAGCTAAAAAATAACAGCTCTAAGTGAGTAAAAGTGGCTAAGTTCATAAATAAGGTTTACCTCAAAAACCGAGGAGGATGGCGCCGCCACGCGTTATCACGGTCGCCACCTGCTCCTGCTGGATGCTTAATTAACGGCCAGCGTGCTTGGTGCTGGATGAGGCTTGGGAAACGACGTGTTAAACTTATGTCAGTTTATACAATACAATATTGTACACAACAGAGAATAATACCTAATTGAAAAAGAACAAAGATTTTTTTTTGTCTTTATTTGACTGTCTTGCCAAAACGATGCATCGTCACATTGTTTGCACAATCCTTTTATATCCTACCTACTTCCTACTTACTAATTATTATGTCAAAGTTTGTGAAAAAAAGTCGTCATAAATCAACGACAATAATAATAACACACATCTAAATACCCTACCATTTTATTAAAAACTATACTGAGTTAAAACTCTCAAAAGCAATGAACTGTACGTGCAAATTTATACGTACGGTGACTTCAATAATCATAACAAAATACAAAGCCATGAAGCTAAAAAATAACAGCTCTAAGTGAGTAAAAGTAGCTAAGTGCATTAATAAGGTTTACCTCAAAAACCGTATAAGATGGTGCCGCCACGCGTTATCACGGTCGCCACCTGCTCCTGCTGGATGCTTAATTAACGGCCAGCGTGCTTGGTGCTGGATGTGGCTTGGGAAACGACGTGTTAAACTTATGTCAGTTTATACCATACAATATTGTACACAACAGAGAATAATAATTGAAATAAAACAAAAGAAAACATATTTTAAGTAATTTTGTGACTGTCTTGCCACAACGATCTATCTAATTTAATTCATCTAACTCTATTTTCTGCTGCAACCATGATGTTTTCAGGATATCGTAAACATTAATAACGAACGCGTAGTACGTAGGTTAGATTACGCTAATGACTACCAAAAATAATTAACTCGTGCGGAGACAAAGGGATTTCGATCAAATGAAAATTCTGTGTAACGTACGTTAAAAGGTTTTTGAAGGTTTCGCAACAATTTCTCTGTGTCTTGCTCTTTTTGTATTTATGTAATGTAATTTTGTATTGTTGCGAATAAATGTCTCTTTATGTTTATCTTCGTCTTTATCTTAAAAAAAAAATTAGATATCTCTTTATTGACACTGAATCCCATCCAGCTAACCTAAGCTCTTGAAAACCTCGCGCCAAGGCACTCACACAATCTTAGCCCCGCTCCCTTAATTGTGTTTAGTCAATTAGCATACGAAATTTCATTAACGGCCTCCGGTAATTACTTACCTACTTCATAACACAGATGGTATTAAGGTGGAATATTGGCTTAAAATTCTCTTTTATTGCTTAACTGTGCGTTTCAAATTTGTTTGTGTAACAGTATAATGTCCTAAAATTCTGGGACAAGGTAATTACGTGTTTTTTTTAAAAACCATGTCATCCACAAAAGTTTTGGGAGGCCTCAAATAAAGGCTATGCAGGCAATGTCACCGTATTTACGGTTTTACCGTACCTTGTGCATATGGCTTATGTACTTAATGCAACATTGCGCCATAAGATGGTCTATAGTTATATTTACGCAATAAATAACGCTTAAGAAAACGAACGAAGAGGTTTTGAAGATATAAACGAGAGATGTAGAAGAGGAAAAATGATGGGACACCTGATACGGTACGACAGAACATTTTGGGGGGCAAAATCGAGAGATAAAAAGGAAGACCTAGGCTTACTTACTTCAGCCAAATAAGACAGAAGGCCAATGTCGTGTCGTATCAGGAGGTGAAAAAGCTGGCAGAGAACAGAGAAAAGTGACAATTACTCCGCCGACAAGAGCCTAGCTCTTAAGTAAAATGATGATGAATGAAGATATTAAATAGTTTTAAGGGCGCGTACACATAGCGATCCGTTTTACAGGTCCGTTATTTGATGGCATATGTAGTTGTATGAGCGAGTTCACAAACAGTATTATGGATCTAGTAAAAAAGAAGTATACAAGGTGAAAAGATCCGTTAAAACGTTTCCTGTAAAAACGCTTGAGCATGAGACAAAATATTGCATTACACACATTTTAAAACACCAAATGCACATAGTTAATTAATGATGCGAAATTATATCGATTTTACTTTCATAATCAAGAAAAAAGTGAGAACAAGGTCCCCTTTCATTTGCACACGTATTTTTTTTTTTATCCTCGAAATTAGTGTCCAACAAAAAACGGTCACGAGTCTTTCTAATCAAGACTTTGGATTTTACCTAAACAATTACAATCTGGAAATTAACTTAAGATGTACGTTTGCGAAATAATAATTAAGACTAATTAGAATCCTACGAGTCTACGACGTGAGAACGCCTCAGGCAATATTACATGAAATAATTAAATAAGATTGTTTTATACTAGCGCTTTGAAAGATTCTGCCTGTGGTTTTCATTAGTAGCATTATTTGTCTACAAACTGCTCTAAAAAACAACATATTTTATACAAATGAGAGTGGGCAAAAGGGCCTATATGACCAATAAGGACAAGCGATATGTCACCGGATAGGTAATTCTAAGTTGTAAAACTATTACTATGGCAGGTAGTTCGAAATCTTTGTGTGAAATAAGTTATCGCCATGCAAAGACGGCGTTAATTTATAGTAATTTTGCTAAAGTCGTCTATGTAGGCGTCCCGATGATCCAGATTTAAAAAAAAACTCACAATTATTTGAGGTTTCCCGCTACACAAAATCTTTGTAGAATTAAACAGGATACCCGATGATAGAGGGCTTATTGTTATTGGTTTCTAGGCCAGCGTTCATACATTTTTGCCCATTCTCCTTTCTGAGAGACATGGAATGAAAGACACACTGAAATGTATATAGGAACTGATACTCAAAAAGACATTTAGTGGGACCTTTTGCATACGACTATGACAATAAAAGTTTACTCATAATGCAAATCGACGACAGCAATTTTTGGATTATAAAATGGCAGTTGGATACAAAGACCCTACTTTGAAAATCGAAGTGTCAAATTACGTTAGCTACATCCCTTTCTCTCGATTTAATCTCGAGTGATGAGTGACAGGGACTCGGCACTCGAAATTTCGAGTTTAGTGGTTCGTGGAAACCATCCAGAATCGGATCAAAACGTAAACCAATCTGTGAAAAGGCAACTTTTGTTTAAAAACTACAATCTGTACTGGTAAAAACTTTTCTCCTTTAAAATTTCACACAGACAAGTTTTTAAGAAAATAAAATCAAACTTTTTTACCATTATTGTTGCTGCATAAGTGCTCCGTGTCACTTTCAGCCACTTTTTTCTTCGAACAAAATTGTCAAACACAGTATTGTTCCAGAACATAATCAGACAATCTACACAATAATCTGGCGCCCTCTTTGTTGGCTGCTTCATGTCAAAAATAACAATAGCGATGCGAAAAATAGTATTATTGCCGTTTGCACTCCTTTGTTATTCCTTAGATTGCGGGACGTCTCGGGTAAAGAGAAAATAAAACATGTTTTTGACAGGTTTTCATTTCGTACCAGATGGTTTATTTGAAGACTAGAAGAAAACAATGTTTTTTTTATTCTTAATTAATGGTTTTCTCTCCTGTTAAGGTGTATTTCGCCAATGTCGAGTTATTTATAGACACTCCCATGGACTTATTAGAGCAATAAGTCCATGGATATCACACGCGAAGACAATTGTTCGGTAAAAGAGAATTTTCTCTAATGGACTAAACAGAAGCACATGGGGTTAGCTCCACGCGCTTCTGTCAAAAATCTACTTAAACTTGCTGCTGTATCCAGGGCATAAAAAAAGTACGCTTTGTGATTGGCCAGTATTTAGCCAATCATAGCACAGTACTGCAACATTACGGACGCCGGTGGTGTGATAACTTATCTTTTCAAAGCTAAGCTTAAAAAGTTAAAATAAAAACTATGAAAATGAATAGTGACAGTGACAAAACTACTATTTAATGAACTTGTACATAAAGTATTGTTCACAATAGTGTCATAATCAAGCTTTTTAATCTCATACCTTACTTAGGCCACTCAGCAAGCTTCGTGGCCTAAACACGGCACTCGACTAAAAAGCTCTCTATAATATACCACGATTGTGAAAACTAGTATTAAAGATTTAATCGGAGATACAGTTTATTGGCTTAAGCAGTTACCCGTCAGTAAACCCATAGTTTACCCGTAGTAAAATGACCTTCTGCTGGAGTTTCTTGCGGCGCTTTTTCTCCGCAATCATGGTCTTGTCCGAAGCGTTGGTAGATTCACTCTATATTACCGACGTGTAAAAGAGCCCTCATGTGCCTATTTGCTGATATATTTTTTTGAGTATTTTTAACCCCTGACGCGAAGAGAGGGGTGTTATTAGCATAACGTGTGTATCTATATGTCTGTGTATCTGTCTGTGGCATCGTAGCTCTTAAAATGATGGACCGATTCGGATGCAGTTATTGTATACCTAAAGAATGCTTAAACTAACTTCTCGAGATGATTCTTAGCTAGATTTCATGATCGGTTGGGTCATTTATCGGAGGATTTTATCGATTATATAGTTATTACAGAATTAATGTATCTTAATAACTTTAACTTCACATTTCTTTAAGTGAGTGAAGGCTTTTACTTACTAGTAGATGACACTGTATTACCATTAAGGATTTTAAATGTTGATCCACCATATAATCTTGTCCTTGTCACAATAACAGCGCCAAATAACGAGATAGAAAATTACAGAGGAATTATTAGTTGGTTTTATGCGACAAGGTTCATCAATCTATAGTAGTTCATCAATTAAAATCCGTGACCGTGCCTCTGTAAAACGGGTACCTATTATTTTATCGAAAAATCTTTCAAGGAACGTATCATTACGCAGATTTTTCATTTCATCGAATAACATTGAGCATGAGTTTTTTTTAAATGGTTCGATGAAATAAAATTCAATGAAATTATACAATCAATGAAGTTTTCGAAAGATAAATTCGATAAAATGGTGGGTTACCCTGTAAAACGTTTACGTAGCGAAATAGCGTAGGCCATATCCCTAAATACATTCAAATGCATGCATACGATTAAAACATCATTATAATTCAATGGCGCTTCATTCTAACGCAGCAACTCGATTTGCAATCGTTGAACAACAGGGGGCAGGTTATTGAATCAATCACAAATGCATGGAATATACGCGTCGCCGCCGGCCGTGTGAAAGGTCCTTTATGGCCATGTTTGTTCGCCCACATTGTTATAAGCTAATGGCTATTGAATTATGATTTGATCGTGTGTTGCCAGCTTTAGTTTTTGTTCGAAATTCAATTTGAGCATAGCTTCCAGCGATTTGGCGAGTGCAAATACATGCGTTTTATTTTGGTTATAAAGTTTTTGATACTGGCCATTTGTAAAAAAACTGGTAAATGTGTGAAGTTATTTTTAATTCCCGACAAAAAAAGTGGTGTTATAAGCTTTACGTATGTATCTAAATATGTGAGTGTCTGTGTATCTACCAAACGAATGGATACATTAGGATGGGGTTTTTTAAAATGAAAGGTACTTTAATCGGGATGGTTCTAAATTATATTTAATGAAAATTGGTTTGGACATTTATGAGATATTTGCTCTGGAAGATGGGGTTGCGATTAGTTCGGGATTTGCGGAGCTTTTGCTGGGAATTTACTTTCAATTAAACATTTCGTTATTTGATAAATTTGCTTTTATAGGACTGGTTTAATAAGACGCATCCGTTAGAATGTAGGTTTTTAAAATGCATATTCTCTCATAACTTAACTTGAGTTTTGTGATGTTACTTACGTGATTACAGGCCGACACCAAACCAAACCTTACGTAGAGTATTTTCATTCAAATACTCTACGTAATCTATTTTCATTTTCATTTGAACCGCAAATTTAAAAAGTCAATTTTACAGAGCAGATCCTATAGTTCTCAACTTTTTGTTAATTTTCAGAGCACTGTATCCTATTTTGTTCTTACAAAAGGCCTCTTTAACACAATTCCGTTGTAAAGCGAGCAGACCTTGATCCAATTAGTCTTGGGATCGAATAGAGTTCAGTTCGGTCTGATTTATCGTTAATTGTTATTTGATACTCGCCGCTCTTTGGGCTAAGGCGGGGGACTTGCTGGCGGAATACTAGTATACTACCAGGTACCTTAATTATACCGTTTGTTTAAAGTTTATTATTCAACATCCTGAATATTACTTGTATTCCGTCTGTCAAGTTTAAAATGTGCTTTCAGGGGGGTTATTATGACAGGGCAGTTCATTTCACGGCGAGCGTAAAAGACAAAGCTATAGCAGTTACATAGATCTGTCCTTTTCTATTAGCGTAAACTGAACTGCATAGCTATGTCATAATAGCCCCCCAGACCTGAAACAATGAACTAAGTTACCTAGTTAGGGAAAGGTTAACGTAATATTATAATTGCTAGTCCTAATCTTAAAGATCTATTTACTAAACTATTACTAAAGTTAGTAATCAGTACTTGATCGTTTCAAGACGACGCGGTTAGTTTTTTTTTATGGCATAGGGAAGGCAAACGAGCACACAGGCCACCTGATGTTAAGTGGAAATAGTCTCGACCGGTGCGTGGAATTTAGTGCGTTTTAATTTTTGAGAATTTTAATTATCTATGTGTCTCAGATGCCAATTAACATCAGGTGGCCTGTGTGCTTGTGTGCCTTTTCATTATGAATAATTATTTTATTTCTTGTCGTTGTCTTGAATAGTTGGAGACTGTATCTAATCTCAAGACAAGTTTTCATCCAGTGTGTTTGCCAGTGACACTCGATTGGACACGGGACCGCTAGCTCTGCAGGATACTACCAACAAGGCCAACCGCGTCGTTCACTGGGGTCCTAGTGAAAAAGCCTATAACTTTGCTGAAGATCAAGTGAAAAAGGGTTTAAATGTAGTATACTCCGTTTATGTATATACCCTTTTTTAGAACGAGTTAAGTCAACTTATACCCTTTTTCACTATAACCGTAGCATTTAGGACGAGATATCCCGAGCCTGGCATCACAAAATAAAGGACGTCATTTCAAGCCAGTTTGACAGGTTGATAGTTTGTTGTTTCGAAAAATAGCCTGTATAGAGGCATATTTAAAAAAGAAATGATGAATGGAAGTAGTCTCGACCGGATCTAGTTTAGACTGGTTATACAAATAGTCGTTATAAGCACAGAACCAACCTAGCCAACCTAACTCGCACCGTTAATAATGAGTTTAGGAACACTCTGACGGGAGCTGAGTTGTTTCGACGCTCATATGCAAATTGTTCCAGCTAGCCCGAATGGAACTCTCTTAACTTTTCAAATAAAATAGCAGAAAGTTTTAAATTAAAACTCATTTTTGACATTAAACTTAGACAGTTAAAAATTGACGTCTAAAAACTGGTCCACAAATGGTTAACCTAGTTGGTAGGTTACCCTGCTTACGAAGCTAGTGGCACAGAATAAGTAATAGTACAAGTCTTGCGGTCCCGAGTTGGATTCCCAGTAATGGCAAAAAAATTGTGTGATGAACACTAGTGTTTGTTTTTGATTATTTGATGCTAACTTTGCTCAATCACAAATTATGCATTCTTATGTTAATAATAACATTTGAACAAAGCTATGAATTTATATAGCATTGCTCTTAGATTTCGTGAACGCACTTGACAAATTGGATGAAACAAGGTACCGAAGCCTTTGCCGGAAGCGTCTGTGTAGAATCAGCTCAAATTCAATTCAAAATGCAGTTCGGCTGTAGTGGTGGACTCCAGACTAGGCATAATTATCGCTAGTTAGAGCAATTAAGTCTGAATAATCTTAGTGCTCTAGATTCTAATTGCTTGCCTGGCTTAACGGTAGCGTTGAATTTATGAAACATCACGTTTCTTTGACGGTATAACAATGAGTTAGAATAATTTAAGTGTTGATTGAAAATTATTACCATAATTTTGGTTGGGATTTTTTTATCATATTAAGGTGGAAGTACTAGTACTCGTCGCTGTACTAGTACTCGTCGCCATACCTTGACTTGCGATAAATAAAATAAGATTAAAATCAATTTTGTTAAGCGATGAGAAATGTTTGTGGCTTTCATATTTCACACACCAATTTTTAAATAAAGAAAAGGACTGCCAGCGAAAGGACCTGAAATTTACTCGTACAATCCGATGGACTAATTAATTTTATAATTTTGAAAAATTTCTATACGGTCACCATATAAAACAAATTCCAATTAACAAAAGTAAAGGTCACGTCTCCCAAATCACATGGAAATGTTTTGTGTAGATGTATAATTGACCATAATATCACGACGCAAATAAATATTTTCTGTTCGCATGTCGAGCACTCGTACGTTCACCTTATTAGTAAATATTCGCAAATTTTACCACAGTTCATGCTGTTAGAAATGTTTTAGTTTATTTTTAGGTCATTTTTAAGCAATTTCTTTAATAATAATAAACTTTTTTGCAAATATAAAATAATCAACTGTTCGAGTTCAACGGTTATGTTTTTTTGCCCGCGACTTCATCCACGTGAACCATCATATGGACACTTTATGTTTTTCGAGATATGTAGCTTTTGTGTTAATTCAGGGTATAGCTACCTAAAATCGAAATTTCATCTAAATCCAAGTAACATAAACTTTCGCATTTATTAGTTGGTGTAAATAGAAGTCTTTTCGCTTTAACAATTAGTGTGCGGTGTTGTGTATTTTTGTTGAGGGAGTGAAAGTTGTATGTTTAGACCAGTGCATCTGGGGTTACATAGTCTCTGCGTACCCGTATATGTAATAATTTTTATTTTCTCAAACATGCAATGGAATGTTGGCGTTATGTTAGTTATTTTAGACCTCAAAGTATCACGATGCGGGCGGAACACCTCGAGAGAACTGTAAAGGAATTTCATACAAAATTGAAGGCCTAAAATTTTCATGTAAACATGGCGGCTGTGTTTATGAACAGGCTAAATAGCTGTTTTTTTTAATATACTAAGCCGTGCATTCAACCAAAGCGTTTGCATAAAGGCACCAGGTACCAGGAGGGCAGAAGTTATTAGGGGTGCGTAGCGCAACTTAGATCGCAGGCGATGTAACACGGGGCGGCGCGCCGCGGGGCGCACCCGACACAGCGCGGATGACTGAGCACTGTAGGTTACTTTTACCCCCTTACTTATAAACGTGGAATAACCATGGAGTAGCTAATCCATGTTTTGTCCTTATCTGTCATTGTGACATTTGAATTTGACAGATAAGGGCAAAACATGGTTTAGCTAATCCAAGGTTATTCCACGTTTATAAGTAAGGGGGTTAATGTTTATGCACTCCTAGTACGTATTTGACGTTGTAATTTTTGTTTAAATTTTTTTAATGAATTATTTATTTGTTTGAGATAAGCACTATACAAACCTCGGCGTGAAGTGGGGTTGCCAGCTTCCCGGCCTCTGTAGTAATGTACTATAACTATACTCGAAAACGTAATTAAAGACCAACGTGGATTGCCACTAAAAAAAAAATTGCCTTAGGTATTTCCACTTTTTAAAAGACCTCACTAAGAATATTTATTTGTAGGTAGTTTTAAACCTTCGATTTAAATAAACAAGTTAATTCAAGTTACTTACACAAATACAAGTTGGCCTATTAAATATTTAACCATAGAAGATTTTTGGTAGCAAAACTGTTATTGCACTTGTAATACTTCAGGTATTAATAACATTTGGTACGATAAATAAACAATAGTTGTAAACAATGTTAGATGCAATTTAAATATTACATACGTTTAGCTATTCGACAAAATAACAGGCCAAAAGCGTGTAGCTCACTTTATAATGACAATCATCGGGCATTTTACCAGCCACGACACCATGGGGTCCATGGGTAACTGTCAAGTTTAAATCAAGCATAAGTGTAAAGCATCCGAACTTAGCTTGTCATTTTGTTTTAGCTGATAAAAAAATCGCCATTGAAAACACACACCCGCCATTTAATGACTTAACACACTATATGAGAAAATATTTGTTTTGGGATAATTTAATGTTTTGAATATCGGGGAGAAAAAGCATTGAATGCATATTCCCTATTGTTAAATATAACTTTTGCAACAATTTGATCATCAATGCAAAAAGGTTGGCTAACTCTGAAATGTTCGATTGACACTGACTTATCTGACTTTGACACTTATGACAGTGACGCATCTATCGTAGTTTTTTTGGTCTTAAATTAGAGTTTCGAGTATACATTGTTGGTAATTAAAAAAATGCCCTGGCCTAAGGCACCCGCAGAAACGTTTTCCAAATTAAAAAAGGTTCAAAACTTGCAAGTAGAAATCGAGTCACACTCTACGTTATATGCAAACTCCATGTGAAGATGTCTTTAAAATTATAGCAGACAACTCTTCTTTAAACGACAGCTGAGTACACTGAACCTTAATTCTCTGAAGCTCTTCTATTTGTTTTAGTAACTTGCTAAGTAGCTGTAGTAACGCGTGCGGGCTGTTCTCAAGATGCTGTTTGATCTCAGTTAACGTACGTTTTTCATTGTTAGTTGTTTGACTTAAGAGAATTCTCCAATGATTGCGAATTTCTGCGAGGCGTCTTCTTCGTTTGCATAAGTTTGCATTTAAAAGGGGCAATTCCTCCGAATGATTTAAGTGCATTGCTATCCTTGAGGTACGAGTATTATTGTGTATTGCATTAAAATAAAATATTAACTGTAAAGAGCGTTCATTTAGTATTATTATGTTACTAATAATAATAATAATGCTTCTTATATTAATATTTTTGATACAAGACTGTGAGAAGTATTTTGTAGTAATAGGACCTTGTGCAGTGTCTGTCCGTCTATCATTATCTTATCATTTACACTAACGCCAAAGGATTACTCGCTTTGTTGTGTTCCGGTGTGGGGATAAGAAAACCAGTGAAATTATTAGTATAAAGGTATTTCATTTCAGTCCTCTGGGTCGGTATCACATTTGCAGTCTTAGGATAACAGTCTTCAGTTTATAGTCTTGAAAATGAATTTATCTGTATGGGTTTTTTGTCCCATTTACCATCAGATGGCGTGAGTGTTCGTTAGTCTACTCCTTACACAAAAAACAAGGAAATTGTAGTCCGGACCCAGACCAAAAGGGAAGGATTACTTGTTCAACTTATATTTGAAACAATGAACATTGAATACAACGGACTACTTTAGTCCATTTTGGCAGAACTAGTTTTAGATGCTGCAAAATTAGTTTATTGGTTTTTCAACAAGTAATCCTTCCCCTTCCCTTACCTTTTTTATGAATCATATTTAATTTTATGTTTTTATATCTATTGTTTTTTTTGTCCAACGGGGCTGCCTTTATTAAGCTTGATCAAAGCCCCGAATGTCTTTACATGTGTAATTTAGTTCAAAAATAAGATATCTTCTCGTTTCTAGTTTTATTCCATTCATTCTTTGTTAGAAGTGTACTATTCTAATACAAACTAGTAGAGGAGACAATTTATACCAACGCTTGAAATTTCGGTAAACCCCAAGTCAATCTCCTATCAATCATTAAACCGACAAATCTCCCCTCAAATTTGTCTCGACGCTGTCGCCTGAGTCAGTCCAAATTAAAGATGGCGATTCGCAGCACGTTCCTATGCCTTCGTTAGAACCGAGTTAATTATTCAAATAACCGACTTGACTTGAACAGCCATTAGAAGACCAGGGGAGTTCAGACTTATTTTGGAATTTATTTTACATTTACATACTGAAGACATTGTTGACTGAAGACGGAATTTTTGACGGTCGTTTGGACTGTTGATGAATTACTCCGCGACAAAGACTCGATATCGGGTCCACTGTTCGTAGCAGATTTTCTCTACACAGCGGATAAATGCTGCTACAGGCTACAGCGTAGCACTCTCGTAGCATTGGCTGGAGGTGAATGTATTAAGTTGCTCAACGTGCTCTAAGGTACAGTCACGAGATTAAATTTGGTATCCACCTTAGGTCCAAAGTTAATCTGACATTCTACAACAATAAGGTTGAGTTTCCTAAAAGTTAGAAATGAGTTGACATCTCTAATGAAATTGATGACTTCAGGCATATTTTTCTTGAAATGGGTCCCAAATTAACGCTTGTGACCGTACAAAAGGCAAAGAGGTTTTTCTTAACGGCGGTCTACCGCGGCTTCGCAGCGATTTCGCCAATGGATCATCAAGTGAATGAGAGTATAATTGAAAAGAAAATAACTTAAAAGTATACGGGCAAACTACTTGTATAATTTTAGTAAGTAATTAAAACGTTCATTCAGAACAATAGCACATAAATTAATAAAAATAAGGAAAAAAAGGACAGATACTAGTAATTGTCGCGAAACGGTAGGACCGTTTCGCGACTTAGCATGTGCTGGCTGTGAAGCCAATGCTGATGTAGTTAAATAATTTAAAATAAACCCCATAGTTATTTTTGCTGGTTAACGGCCATGATTTCATAAAAATAATAAAAAAAGAGTAATTTTAAAGCGACAGGTTGAAATATTAAGATGAGGGTTAGGATAATAAGTACCATTTCAATGAAATTATTCTCTCTCGTTCTGGTTTTCCTTATATTTTAATATCATAACGCTTATCTTTGACTTTTGCAAGCTTCGCAAGACAAAGCACGCCAGGCTCAAAGAGTGGTATCCATGGACTGCACGCGATGGTATATTGGAATAAGGCAAATAAAGGCAAAGCCTCTCTATATGCATGTAAATCTGCCTCGGGCTCTGATACGAGAATACAGATTGAAACGAACGGGGGCTTAACATTTTTATTGCATACTAGCTAAAGCCTGTGGGTCTGCACGGAGTGGTTGCAGGAATTTTTAATTTTTTGCAAACAATACGTTGGAAAGTCCAGGAGTTCTACAAAATCTCAATATCTTTACGATTTTTCTTGTTTAGAGTAATATTTTGTTGTTGTTTGTATGTATGGTTTTTTGATCCATGGTAGAGGCTGAACGGATGGCCCGATTTCGACAAGTGAGGTGTCGTTAGATTCGTCTTAGCGTCTCGGGTGTCACTGGGTATTAAAGGTAAAATTGGCAAAATAAAGAAATAAATACACGATAACTAACATTACATTGACGACATTGTCCATACATCAGTTGGGTTTTAAATGGTTGCTTTTTATTAGACTTGTTCATATTTAATGTTCTTTCTTCAAATAATTGACAACATTTAAAAAAAAAAGTTTTTTGTTTTTTCGCGGTTATAATAGCTGGTTAAAAATTAGACTACCCGTGTTTCTCGGCTTTTCTTTATTTAACTTAAATTCGTCGTTAATAATTTAAAAAGAAAGTTTCATTAAAAAGACCGTATATACAAAGTTAGGAATACTGATGTCGTGATCGTAGCATGATATAAAATAAAAAAAGTAACCTTAAACAGAAACAAAACTGACTGTCATGTCATGTCACTTGTCAACCATAACAACAGTAACAACATAAATTCGTCGACTTTGGGCAGATTGCGGCTATCCGCTTTTACAAATCCGTTAGTCACTTTCATTTATATCAAAACAATAGTATTACGAGAATCAAAAGCGTGTATATTTTTTCAATTCCTATGGTAATAAATGGACTGAGGGCACTATAAGTGTATTCCTAACATTCACAATCCAACTTTTTTTACTGTTTTTTCCTAAATATAAAAAAACTACTTCAAAAAAAAACCAAACATATTTTTACTGTAATCAGCAGTGTAAAATCTACAAACGGTATTTTAATTTACTACCTTAGCACATATGAATTGTTGTCAATTGTAATGTGACTTGTAAAAGTCACGCTCAAAAACATAAAAGCCAACCAAGAGATTTTCTCTTCGCTTTAATTAAATGAAATAGTTATGTTCTTAGTAACAGCAAATTTAGTTGTGGTTTAACTTACTCATCACCTGATATATCTATCTTTTGGAATCAAGATGCTGAATTCATAACAATCAAAATCTTAAAATGAGCAACCATTTCTTTTTGAGACCAGCGTTTTATTTAATTTTATAATAGTGTTTTATCTAACAGTGGACTCCAAAAGAAATACTAAACCTGAAAAAGTTGAAAAAAGTTTTTGCGATAGTATGTACGCGAATACATTTGCTATTTTAAAGATCAATGATACTCGAGTCGACACGAATCAAATAACGTTCATTGCAAGAGTAACAGCATTGCGTGATTCCGTTCTGAACTTGTCACTGGAATGTATGTGACGTTCGACAGAAATGTCGGAATTATGTATGATATGGAGAACACTGTCAGTACATACAATGGAGATGAGTTGTGCATACCTGCATCATACTGTCATGAGCAAGACAACGAACGAAATTTGGTCACAAGTTATTGACAAAAAACAATGAAATTGCCTTGTGGTTTCCGGGTATAGTGCTACTCCATGTCTTCCCGTGGATGTCGTAAGAGGCGACTAAGGGAATAAAGGCTAGTATTGTTAGGCGATGAACTTGCAACCTGTCACTGATACGCTTGTGATGTTTAAGTACATGTTAGCCTAATTTTGCAAAATGTGGTTACAGAATTATCGACAACTTTTTAGAGTTTTTGGTAATTCTGTAGCTCTGCCTACCCCTCCCTGGGAACGAAGGCGTCAATTTATGTATGTTTGTGTATGTAATGAAATTTATTTTGGAGTAGATTTTGTCGCGACTTCTTCGCGAGTTTTGTTGTGTCTATTCTGGATAAGGATATAGGAAGGATAGGAAGGAAGGATATAGAAAACAAACAAGAACGCAAGCCACCTGATGGTAAGTCTGACACACATAAACATTTGCACTCTCAAGACTACGATCATAAGGTCGCAAATGCGTTGCAAACCCTGAGGACTAAGATGGAATACTAGTCATTTCATCATTTGTTTGCCATATAACGTCATGTTTTCTAGAAGAAAAGCTTGCGCGTATTTCAAAATCATGAGTCCTCTAAAATAAAATTTACAGTTTCTGTTGACGTTCCTCTCCATAAACAAACAATGAAAATTAAAAAGACAGTCACTAAATATAAAGAACTTGGTATAATGACTATTACATTTTTGCAGTAGTTTTAGATGCCAATAAAAACTAGTACCGGCCAGAATAAAATTTTGGAAGCCATTCAAATTCACACAATACTTCGCAATCTTATCAAAGCTGCGAAGTGAACTGAGTAAGATTTACAAGACTAAGCTGTTTGAGAACCGATAAAAAGGGGAAACGTGTCGAATAGAGAACAAGCTTTTAAAGCGGAGTGACGCCTCGGGCGTAGTCGAGTGAAGGTATTTGTAACAGCTAATGTTAAAGTTGTTCGAGGAATAACGATTTTTTTAAGGTAACCTATGTATCATTTCATCGAACGCTATTTTCTGCTGAAATCGTGATGTTTTCAGGATATCTTAAACATTATTTACGTAAGTTAGCTTAGGTTAGACTTGCGACTAGTAAAAAAATACCTCGGGACAAATTCCTTTCGGTGAAATGAAAATTCTGCGTACATACAAAATCTTGGAATAAAATTTTCTCCGTCTTTAGACCGGTCTCCAGCCTAAAGCAACCTCGGGATGGGGACTTGTGGTAGGTATGTTACTCCTGCGGATCACTCACTGCATGGAACATTAATCGAGACTAGATTGATTGCATTTATGTATATGCCAATTTCGGGTGTTCATTGACTAGGTTCAAAGTGGTGAGTCTTTAATGTACCTTGAAGTATCTCCGAATATCTCCTCTGGCCAAAAACAGTAAAAAGTTTAAAAATGGAGAGAAGTAGACGTGCGTTCAATTGCTGGCCTTTGCCAAATTAACATTTATTAATTTTAACAACAGTTATTTGTCAGAGAATGCTACTTGTCTATAAGTATTTATTTTCTTTTTACATAGGTATAGTAACGGTCAAATTCGCGAAATTTGCCTTTAATATTTTAGATAATACTGAAAATCATTAATTACTTATAGAAAATACAAATTGTCATGACATGACATGACATGACATGGATGTCTACTTTTGAATTCGTTTAAAGCGAAAACGTTTATTTAATTATAATTTTAAAACACGATGTACACTGGAGTGTTCAAAATATTAATATTTAAATACTGACGTCACGTACGAGTATGTACAAGACCAGACATTTGCCAACTCTCCTGGAATGATCCAATATGCAAATGTTCAGATGCATGCGCCGCGGGCATAGGTATAACTATAGTTCAGTAGGGTGATTTAATATTACTTATTTTTAAATATGCCTTTCGAATTTAAAACAGCCAGTATTATTGACATTTAAGTGCACGTATTTTAAATTTAGGCGATTTTTTGTCAACAAAGCGCCTTGGCCAAAGCGGTAGGCACTTCACCTTTTCTTTCTGTGTTTACAAGTAAGTATGCGGGACCACTTCACTTTACTCATCAACGAGTTGAAAAGTGACCTGTTTAAGAGAAAAGCATTCCTACAGGAATGGTCCAATATAAATAATGTTTAGATGTATCCGTAGTGCGCATATATCTTATCTAATCTTATATTCTGTTACAGATTGGCCCTTTTGGCTACACTTCAACCCTTTAAGGCCCAGCCACACCACTTGCGTGACGTGCGCGTGTACGTGCGCGTTCGTTTTCCACTGCGTTGTATAGTGACATGTCGTAATGAGAATTCATAGTATACAACGCAGTGGAAAGCGAACGCGCACGTGCACGTGCACGTCACGCAAGCGGTGTGGCTGGGCCTATAGAGCCATGTTTGTGCAATTACCCTCTTACCCACTCAGCACTTCAAATGTGGGGGTTTCCTCACGACTTTTTTCCTTAACCGAAAGAGCGTCGGATAATGTACTTGAGTCAGTACAACTCATTGTTTGCGCAGCGTGCATAGGTATCACTAAAGTTTAGATGTGCTTAAGCCGACTATTAGATCGCAAAGTTGGTGAAGTAAGGTAGGAGATGGCGGGATAGGTGTAATCAATAGACTAATAGTATAAGAACGTTTATTAATAACTTACATGCTATTTTATAATGTATGGTTAAAGCTGACACTATAGCAAGCCAGATGCGTATATGTCTCAGTAAACCAAGATGTTACTATTAACGTGTTAAGGTACCCTTATGCTACGTTGGTAACAGTTAACTAAATTATATTTCTTGAGCTGTACAATGGTATAATGAGTATACGAATGTTCCATAAACTCCAATTATTATTGCATCAAAAACCAACAAATAAACCACAGCAAGCTTTAATAAAATGACAACATTTATGCTAATTGCAGTATTCAGAAATCGCCAACTATTTTTCAGCTGTCCGAATTTAAATAAATCAAAATTCCCAAGGGGCAATTTATGTGTGGATTTATTACGCGCGAAATAATACTCATTAATTATTCTCATTGCGGCAGTAAGTTCGTTAAATAACCGGCGTTTTAAATTGCTTGTTGATACTTTAATACCAATTTTATAATTATTATGTTTGGTATTTACATTGCATCCATAGTAATTCATACTAAAATTATAAGTGTGAAAGTAACTTTCTCAGTCTGTTTGTTATGCTTTTTCGGCTTGACCACTAAACCAATTTCAATGAAATTTGATATAGAGATAGCATAATCCTTCTGGTTGCCACCATATTTAAGACAAAATTATTGACATAAGAATTATCAAAATCAGTCCACACGTTTAGTTCCCAGACCGCCAAAAAGGAACAAACATGCATACATACATATATCCACTGAAAAAACAATTTGTCGCTTTAACAAGATTGCGATTGTTGTTCATAAGCGCCTTGATCCCACACGAGCCTAACAAGCCGTTAGATACATCAACTAAGATGTTAGTTGAATCACTAAAGAACTTGCTGTTGTTACTATCAGCTTTGGTTGATATAACTAATATCTTAACTATTGTATTCATTTTTTCTCAACTAAGTGAAAATCTCTCTTGGTTGGCTCTCATTTTTTTGAGTGTACGCTGATAAACACATTACCCTCCTCCTTCCGCAGTCGGGTAAAAACAATTTTACCGCGTAGATTTAGAGATTCTTGTTTCGACTTTTCTGACACGTCGCCGAGCAGCGTCATGCTTGCATGTGGTGTTTGACATTCTATAGCGTATAGCATGCATGTATAGGTGTATGTGAACGCTGGCAGAGAGCTGCAGTCTAATAACATTGCAATATATTTTGCCAGGAGAGAATCAAGTCTGACGTTTCTTTACATATCTGTTCAGTATTCTTTGTATGAAACTTCATTCTGTAACTCACGCTTATTGGCATCGGAGCGGCAACGCCTCGCCTCGGCATTAGCTAGCAGTCGTCCACTGAAAAATGTATTGTGTCTAACACAGATCAAAGCACACTTTTCAATGCCTCATTTTGAGCTGATCTGGTATCCGGTCATGAATACGCCAACCTTTAGTGGTGTGGTATCATCATTCCAGCCCACATCCACTCACCGCAGGGTAAAGGCTTCTTCATTTTCACGCTATTGTGCCCGGTCTCGTGCTAACGCCATCCATCCTTTCCCAACTGTCTGCGAAATGTCATCAGACCAACGAGCTGATGGTCTGCCAAATGATCTGTGACCTAATCTCGGCCAGCACTCCGTTAGTGCCCTTGATCACCTGCCATCGTTTCGCCGAGCCAAGTGTCCCGCCCATCTCCACTTCAGTTGCGTTATCCTTTTGCCCACATCCGCCACTTTATGGTGGTGATGTGGTATAACAAAGTATTTTTTTACGGCATCTGTTTGACCGCCGTTCAAAGCGAAAATACTGTATCATTAAAATGTCTTCGTACTGGCTATTGAAAATATACTCATGCTTAATATGGTTCTCCGTTAACGCATTAAAAGCACCACAAGCAAATTTCACCATTGTTACACTTACCATCCCATTATCCCATCATCCTCAGCATGATAGGGAGTAGGGTAGACTGCCCTTACATGCGTCATTGTTGTGGGCTACATGCCCCTTACAATTAGTGTTATTAATTAGTTACTAACAATTAGGATTATGGAACTACTAACAATATAATATGAGTGTAAATTTACTCGAAATAAATGATTCTATTCTATTCTATTCTATTACTTCAAATGCACACAAAAGCAATGAAAACGGGTCAAAATATATGTGAATTTATACGTACCTATTTCATTTCTCTTGAGTGTACTTGGATACCCGTCTATTATAAACCTGAAAATCAGCAGCACCTTGACAGTTTTGCTCTTTCAACCTTGACGTGACAAATTCTACGTAATTCTGACCAACTTAACCTGAACGTAGCGTAGCTATTATTAAAGTCGGATTTTAATTAGCAATAACTCAAACCCTCGCGCAAAACGATCTCGACCCTGCTACAAAATGTATGAGCGCAGAAGGATACCGCATTTGCCTTTTAAGCAACATTAATAAAATCTGAACACACAAAATACATTAAAACTCCCTTGTAATGGTCCAATTATTACTCTATCAACAATTTACCCGGGCCATTAGTCGACCTTAACATAATTAATTTAAGTTCGCCAAAATATGTATTTACTAAAGTAACTAGTTTCAAACTGCTCCCGTAACTACATTTGGAGAATGTTGAGGGTTATGTTAAATAACGATGTATGGATGGATGACAAAATATTAAATTGTCGGGAGATTAATACAGGGCAGTTCAGATACAAATACGAATGTAATATTAATTTGATATATAACTCCTAATTAATTAAATGACTAAGGGAATAAAGGCTTGTAGTAGTACTGTTAGGCGATGGGCTGGCAATCCCGTCTCTAATATATCTTGGCCTAATTGTGCAAGATGTGGTTACAAAATTAACAACAAGTTTTAAGAGTTGTTGGTAATTCTGTAGCTCTGCCTACTCCACTCTGGGAATGAAGGCGTGAGTTTATGTATGTATCTATATAACTCCTAATTGCAATTTTGACTTAAAATACACTTATTTTTGTTAGACTTGTCTAGCTGGAGAAACAACAGCTCATGGAGACACCTGTGAAGAATTCAATACCATTAGAAATATTGTATTTTATGTGCCAATAAACGACTATTAGCTAACACCGCGCAAGAGGTAAGTAAAAAGTGTCAGTTTTGACCAAAATACAATGAAAGTAAAATAATGATATTGTCACGAAAACCCGTCTACCATCTTCCTTCCTGAGGTTATATTCACTTAAAAAGTCTCCCTGTCGAACTATAGGTCGTGTAAGCAAATTCATACGAGCAGCGCTTTCACTCGAAGGATAAAGCTGGTAAGCTGAGATGTACCCCTTAAATGTAACTTTTACGCTCTAACGGGACAACTTCAACTTGCTGATTAATATCCGGTGCGTCGAGTTCAAAAGAGAGTTATTTAAGATTATTTTTTTTGGGATTCAATTCGAATGTCGAAAATCCATTGAAATCCTTAAAAGATTACTTTTTATAACGTTAATATTAATCAGCTGATATAATAATAATGTTTAATAAACTACGAACTTTATTATATTAAACGTCATTGATTGTCTTTATTTAAACTTTTTATCCGTAATTTTATGTTCTCTTCAAAGTTTATTGAAATGGCTTTTTATTTCTTCAAATTCTCTGTATATCGCGAATTAAGGTACCGTACCATAAAATGGCAACATACATATTAAGATCATACTTAGATTTCATATCGGTATCGTGCATATCTCGATTTTCCTAATAAAACCAAGAACCCTTCGTAGTATCATCTGGTCCTGACTCCTGACAGCCTAGCATAATGCCGTCTCGTTGTAAGTTTATAATGGACTCATGAATAAAATGCTTTTTGTCCTCTTCATATTAGACGAATGCAAAGAAAGTGTTTTTAAAGCTGTCAAAGGAACTTTTAATTAAGTATTTCAGTGTCATTTTAAATTATTATTTCGTCGTGTTAGTCTTTCGAATATTTGAAATTATAAATATTATAAACTAGCTTTTGCACGAGACTCCGTCCACGTAGAAGTCGTTTGTCGCTATTCCCTCGAGGATCGTCTTATTTTCTGGGATTAAAAGTAGCCTATGTGCTATGCCAGACTATAATCTTTCTCCGTGCCAATTTTCATCGAGTACCCTTACCATGAGTTACAATTACCATACTTGCTAGCGAGTCGAAAGCTCTGTCTCTCGCACTCTATAAGAATACTGCAAGGTCTGCGAGGGACAGAGCATTCGACTCGCTAGCGAGTACGGTAATTGTTACTTATGGTAAGGGTACTGATCCATTCAGCCGTTCTTGCATGATTGAGTAACAAACATCTAAACTGTTGTATTTATAATATTAGTAAGATAAAAAAAACGCAATTTGTGAAAACCACCAAAAGGTATAGAAGAAAATTGTAAAAAAGTATCAGCTTTAAATTTGTTAAGACAAGAAGGGGAGTGCCTCAAGGTTCTTCTTTAGGTCCTAATATTTTTTATTATTTTTTAAATGACCTGGTACAATTTACCAGTAAAAATACCGTAGTTTTTGCAGAATGATACCAATGCCATGATAGATGCTAGTGCACTGGGAACTCTGAATAGAAAGGTAGATTGACCTTTAGCACTATTCCACAAGTGGCTTACTAGTAAGTAACAATTTTAAACTGAACTCAGACCAAACAGTTTCTACTCGTATCCACTTTAATTTTTTTAAAGAGGTTAATCTACGGGTAAAAATTGTGTAGCGATTTATGATTCTGCCTGGTTCGACCAAGTGTACTGATTAGGATATCTAAGACCACTCAAGATGATTATAAGAAATAAAATAGTAACACAGTAGATGAATTCGGTAAGTTATTCGATTTAAGAAGGAATACCATAGACGACGCGCTAGCCTGTGAGTTATATATTTCGGACTCTGATAAAATGTATGTACGTTAACAGAAATGTTTTTGGTCGAATGTATCGTTTCCCAAAAAGCTATTTGTCTTATTTTTGTTTAATTTCCAGGATATCAAAACTACTTATTACATCGGAAGGTTAATTTAGACTTGTTTTCAGGAAAAAGAAAATTTGAAAAATAATATATTGGACCAAAAATCATTTACCCAAACAGCAAAGACCCAAAAATATTAAAATCAATGAGCATAACTACTTCCAATTCCATGAAACATCGGCAAGCACATAAATATTCAATTATCCGCTATCAGTCCCAAGTCGGGTGTTTGAGTAATATAATTAGATCACTCGATGAATATATCATCCCGGGAATAATGTATCGATGGTACTCTATTACTGTAACATGTGGAGGAGAGGAAGATATGGCGCGTGGAAGGTATTACATGGAAATTCTTTATTCATTAGGTTGTAACGTAAAGTAAACAAGCTCAATTGTATCTATTTAAACGTAGGACAATTTTATTCTCACTTATCTCTTATCCCTCGGAATCCCTAACAACGTTTGTATAGGTGAAAAACTTAAGTAAATGACCTCTTGCATGTAGTTGTGTACAAAACTTATATGGAATTTACGTCAAATTTAAAATATGAAATGTCGAACGATTTATACAGATGGGTTACTACTACATGCAAGAGGTCATTTACTTGAGTTTTTAGCCTACAATAACGCATCGTTAGTCCGAATTATTGTTTGTTATCAACTGGTTTCCAGCTGAGTCTGATAAATTTTTAAGTATTCCAAAAATTATTCCATCAACAAAAAAAAAACATAATTGAGGCGGAAATGGTTTTAGAATAAACGAAAATTTGAACAAACGATGCAGAAGGACAAATGACGTATAGTGATTCCAATATAGATCCGTTTGTCAGCCTTTTTTCTTCTTTCCATGACACAACAATGATTTTCTCTTTTATTTAGGAGGGTAACTTAGCTTAGCCCAGATCTTCCTCTCCATGTCTTTTCTTTCAATGCCCAACGGTATCTACACAAGTTTCCGTAATATCAATAACAAGACTCTTGTAAGAGAACTCTGGTATTGATTAGAATTCTATAAAAGATGATAATTATATCACCTAGAACAACACCAAATAGTATTCCATACCTGTATAGGTAATTAGTTATTAAGCCACTCAACTTTGTCAAAGCTAAATCTCCAGCACTTTGCTACAAATGCACATTGCAGGAGCAATGAATCACAATCAGAGATAACCCACCGTATCGTACGTATGATCCACGGTGTGCATTTCAATGTACCGGCCCGTCCTCTAAATCAGAACAAATTGAGATATACGACTCTGTCGCACTGAACTAACTGCCTAACTTAGAAGGACACGGATGATAACTCTTGGTTGAAATGGAATTTAATTGAATGCGACAAAGTTGTTCTGCAATTTGTTAGAGTCTTAACTCATTAAGAGCTTTCACTTGAAGCACTTGGATTTTGTCAATTTGAGATATAAACTAAATCAAATATCAAAAATAGATAGTTTAGTTTGGACGTGTAAATTAGAAATATTTCTAACCAATAACGACTGAAAATACGGAATGAACGGACAAGTGTCTAACAGTTGAGTGATTTAGACAGATTGTACTTCTGACACCGGTAATAAATAAATAAATAAATATGATGGGGCAACCTCACCCAAACTGATTCAGTTCCCAATTATTAACTTTAAGCTTGTACCTACTATGGGTACTAAGCTACGATAACGTACTCAATTTATGTAGAGAAATACAAACTTGTATACATAAACAATATGCAAGTGTCAGGAACAAATACTTTTAGTACTTATTTTTAAGTCCCATCACACAAATATTTGCCCTTACCGGGAATCAAGCCCGGGACCGATATCTTTGTAGGCAGGGTTTGTAACCGCGTTATCTAGAAAACAGGTGGTCAAAACTCAAGTGAGATAAAATAAAATTGATTCTATTTAATTTTATTTACTCTGCAAGTGTTTTATGGCCCGCTCTCAGCAAAAGTTAAGCAGCGAAGTAAAATTCAGCTAATACGGAATGGCCATTAATTTTCCCTATTTAATTTCCTCTAGCCAATAAGGGCTTGTTTTGCAACAACTTGAGAAAAGTTGTGAAAATAACGCATTCCGAGCGCCAGCTGCCGGTGAAGGGTTAAAATTAATTAATAGTACATCTCGATAAAGGAATACTTTGTTTTGCTGACGCGCCACATTTTTGGGGGCAATGAGGCAGTTGCTTTTTTGGGAAATTATTATTTATTCCAAAAGGTAATAAAAGATCTGAAGAAAAGAAGATTCTAATGCCCGTTTGCACTAAACTTGGGTTATGCTTGCCCTAGTTAAGATACACCCAAGCTAAAAAGAGTAAGAGTGGAGTAAGGAATAACTTAGGGTTAGTGCAAGCTAATTTTTCGCTAGGAGTAGCCCGAACAAGTTAGGCAAGGAATTAGGCGATTCTTAAGTTTAGTGCAAATGGGCATAATTTCCTCATCTTGAGTTACATTAACTTTTCGTTAAAATATAAACTTAACTAAATGGAATAACTTCAGTCTTTGAAGTCACAATTGAAAATTGACTTAAGAAACATTTATTTTTCCGACGACAGTAGTAATTTCAACAAAGAGATGATTCTACGTGAACTCCCTGCTATATAAATAAAATGTTAATTTATTTGCTTCTCTAAAGAGTGTCTTAAAAAACTAATAGAAATAGCGCTTCAACCACCAAGTGGAAATGCATTTTCTCCAGGAAACATTTTCCCGACGTGTTTCATTTTATACATTCATTTAAAACAAATTAATGTCTCTACGGAGGAGTTATTTCCAAGAAAGGAATAAGGCAGTTCTCTTGGTTTCTTTTTTTAAGACAACTAAAAAGATGACTCTTAGAACTGATATAGAATTGAATATAAATATGTATCATACTCGTAGCTCCGTTCGCGTAAAGACTAGGATAAAAAGTACATAATATCCATCTCCGGGCTATTATCTATCCATATACCACATTTCAGATCAATCGCTTTAGGTATTAAACTGTACAAAGTAAAATAAAAACTTCCGCTGTTACACTGTTTTTTATGTCATCGAGAAGGCAACCGACCACACAGGCCAATTGATGGTAAGTGGAATCTGAGACCCATAGACACTTGCATTCTCAAGACTCCAATGTTAAGACTGCAATTCTAAAGGCTGTTAATGCTAAGGACCAAGATGTGTCTCTATTTCAAAACAACGTCTCAACATCAAAACAAATTACAAACAGTCGTTGGACCTTCACTTCTCAATCAATTAGTATTTTTGGACGGGGTATTTGCAAGAGACCTTCGTTTCAAAAATCTTTGAAATAAAATAATTTTGACAGCAATTTTCGGATAATAATTAAATCACGTTTCCATCATTCCAAGCACCAAGTTCATTATTTTCAAACTCATTTCTCCATGTCGAGAAATGAAATTTGGTACCGTGTGTATTTGTGCAGAAGTAGTTTAAGTTGATATTAGTACACTAAAACTCATGTCGACGCACCCGTTGGGAAATATAGCCGCCGTATAAAACTGAAAAGAACGTCTTTTAAAATAATTCGGATCATCTAGTCCCGACTGTCCCTGTAGAAGTAAAATACGCCTCTCTTGGGAAATTTATTTGCGGTCGCTATCCTAAGCTGTTATAATGTGCCTTCGATGTCCCGGACTTAGTTATTGGCAAGCGGCATACATTTTTGCAAAGGGTTTTGGTAACTGGGATATTACGGGAATAGTGGATGGATATTTAGTTCGATTTGACTAGCTTGCCCATTTATGTGGACGATATTATAAAACGGGCTTAAATATTTTAGAGGAAGATCATTGAGCATCAAAACTCGACTCGATTATAAAAAAAATATTTATGTAATTGGTAATGTAATAAAAGGGGTTACCATGAAATAGTTATGCAGTTCAGATTACGGTGAGAGAAAGAGAGAGAGCCATATAACTCTGTCCCTTGCGCTCACCTTTAACTGAATTGCATAGCCACGTCATGGTAACCCCTAAGATCTTGGTCTGAAAAGTGAAAAATGGGACGAAAGTGATAGTGAATATTTATGTTAACTGCACGTTTACTGCAAGATTACTCTAAGATTTTCCTATTAATAAGTAGATTTACTTAGTTGACAGACTTAATACTTTATTTATAGGAAGGTTACGTTGAGTTTGTTGATTGCAAAGATTTAAATGAGGAAAGCCAAAACTAAACTTTTTTTCTGAAGTAAACAGGTGGTACATTTTTCTATCTGTTTTGTATCTGTTTCAGCTATGTTGTGGTAGAAGCATCGAACCAGTCCAAAAACAACTGCACAAAAACGCATCAAAAGTGATGCAACCAGGTGCAGTAGAGTTTCCAATTCACACGGGACGGGCGTTCAAAAGGATTGGATTGGATGTTAGTTTAAAAAATGACCGTCATTTTGAAGTTGCGTAGGGAGCGGACAAAAGCTTCTCCATAGCACAGTATTTGCAGTAATTCGTCTTCAAACACAGGTATATCGCGCGGCTTGCGTGCGTGCTTGCCTCGCCCGTACGCACCGCGACTCAGCACAAGCAAACTTAACAAGTCACGCTAAGTCGGGGCCGTCCGTCACCGCGTTTGCATGCATGATTATTAAGTATCGAGTGACGCACAGCAACGCAATCCTAGCACCCGAGCGACAATGGGGATCAGAAACTCCTAAAAGGCCGGAGACGAACTACTTGGCCATTTATACTATGCTCATAGTTTTAATGTGATGAATTTTAATTTTTATGCGTGAGTCGTTATTTTATGAGGAACTTGGGTGAAGTGGAGTAAAATTAATCGACGATTAAATATATTTTTAAAATTTAAAATGAATGTGATAAGATTTAAAACATCATGGTTGTTTCCGCTAATTGATGTTATTAGGGATGGTCAACTTCATGCTAGTAGGGATGATAGTTATTTTGCGAGAAAACTTATGAGTATGAATGTAGAGGGTTGTAAAGCAAGGGGAAGGCCTTAAAAGAGATGGATGGATTGTGTGAAGAGTGATATGAGAAATAAGGGAGCTGGCATTACGCGGCTAATAGTCATGTGTGGAAGAAATAGACATGCTGCGCCGAACCCAGATGATTGGAATAAGTACAGGAGGAATTTCTATTGTTTTTTTTATGGCAAGGAGAAGGCACGCGAGCACTCAGGCCACCTGATGGTAAGTGGGATCTGAGACACATAGACATTTCAAATCTCAAGACTACAATCTCAAAACTGCAATACTAAGACTTCAAATGCGTTGCCAACCCTGAGGACTAAGATGAAATGCCTCTATTCTAGTAATTTGACCGGTTGTCTTATCCCCACACCGGAACACAGCAATGCGATCACTGCTGCTTGGCGGTGGAATAATGGATAAGATGTTGGTAGCGATCCGGACGGACCCTGCACAAGTCCTACCACACTATTTTTAACCGACTTCAAAAAAAGGAGGAGGTTCTCAATTCGTCGGGTTTTTTTTTTTTTTTTTTTTTTTTATGTATGTTCCCCAATTACTCGAAGACCACTGGACCGATTTGAAAAATTTTTTCGTTGTTCGAATGGGTATACTTTCTAGTTGGTCCCATTGTCACCACGTCAGGATCTGATGATGGGATCATGGAGAAATCAAGAGAACTCCTCAAATATTATAGGCACACCTATAGCGATTTTGGTATTTTTCACTGTAACTCATGCATTTGCTTTTGAAAAGTACTGTATGGTGAAGTGGAACTGATGATGAAGACCACAGATGGCCACCGGAACTCCTTAACGGTACCTATTTCAAGGGTGGCGATAAGATATTTCGATAAAGGAAGTTGAGCGACTATGAAGAAGCACATTTAGGTTTAAATATGACTATGACATTCCCGCGGCGTTGTCTGCGGCGAGCTTGAAATGTTCTATAGTTTCTTATTAATATTTAGAAGTGGAGCTACGTAACAGCATAAATAGGATCACTAAAAAGTATAAAATAAAATAAATGTTTAAAAAAACAAAAAACCGCCTTCAAAAAGCAAAAAATAACTTCTTTAAAATGGTAGGTAAATAGGTCAGTCCAACTGAAGTCGGCGTCCAACAATATTTTAACCAAAAGCAGACTTCAGTTGGACTGACCTATTTACCTACCATTTTAAAGAAGTTATTTTTTGCTTTTTGAAGGCGGTTTTTTGTTTTTTTATTTAAAATAAAATCATAGAGATCTTTAAATCTACGCTGAGAGCAATTAAGATAAGTTTTAATGTCAGGTTAATTTTCCTTCAGCTCGAAATATTAGTTTATATCGCGTGCTAGTAAAACGGTATTAATTTTATCTGAAAAACATAGTAGATGTCTTGTTCAGTGTTTTTCCGTGAATACTGATATTATTGTTGCTTTTGTAGGACCGAATAAATGTGTTTACTGAAACCCAAGTCAACTAAAGCATGAATTGAGTTATCTATTTTTGCGGCATAGAGTTTTCAACTCAATCAAAACATGTTTATCCGCAACCCTTTCTTGATATAGGTATGTCCTTCAGCAAAGTAAATAATGTTTTTTGCAGACATATCCAATGTTTGTATGAGGACAGTTAAATATTGGTGTTTACATTATATCCGAATTCATCGTAGTATTCGCGATACGGAAGCATTTGATTTGAAAGCCTCTCTATTTGTATATCTTGATTTGTAAAATTAAGAACAACAGTCATCCAAACACCTCACTTTGATGTATCCCAACGTGAATACATAAACGTCTTTATTCATAAACGTACAATAAACCTATTTTAGTTAAAATAGTCTTTTTCCTTTTCTGACAAATTCAAATGTCACGACGATAGATAAGGCCAGAGCATATTTACAGCATTCTTCAGCTGTTGCGCGTTTACGAAATTCGAAAGGATTTATGCCACTAATTTTCAAGGTTCAAAACACAAACAAGTACACGGGCTTATCTGTGTTGTCAACGAACCACAAGCGCGTTGGCAACTCCATGAACTATTATGGAATGTGTGTTTGCTATCTTTTTTTTCTCCTTTGTGGCAACATAGTTGGTAAGACCATAATACCCTACCAAAGGTCCTAACACCTGCTTCACACTCCGTGATCAGATCAACATTTTGACTCCACAATACTGTATATTGTCATGGTTGAAATTCAGCTTTACTGGTTTATATTGAAAATTGACTAGGGTGATGGAACCAGTAATGGACAAGGCACCAATAATGAACACTTGATTCTTATTTTACAGAGGATAAGGGTTATTCATTTGTTTTGCAACAAATGAATAACAATCAATATTGGTCCGTATACAATTTGAATTAAGAGTGAAGTGTCCATTACTGGTGCTTGTCAGCTAAAAGTGTCCATCATTGGTGCCGTCACCCTAGCCAGATTTGAACTAAACATACGGAAAACAACTTTAATTGTTGAACAACTATTAGAACTCTGTCATTTACAGTTATCAAAAAAAGTTACATGAAAGTTTGTACAAAATACATCTCTTGTGATCATAAAACAAGCAAATAATTTCACCGCCCGGGTGCACATAGTTAAAACACCAATTTAATAAACAATTACTGAAATTTTGCCAAAAGCTTTGTGAGCTCGTATTTCCGCAACGATAATAAATTTAACTCGTGCGTTACATTAAATTACCATACGATACTCACTTTACACTAAACTGTAACGTAATTGTATTAATAATAGGTATACGATATTATATTTGATATTTTTGGTGATCTGTCTCGAAGTTCGATCGACCGTTCGAGCTCAAAAATTACAGAATGAAGGCCTAGAATCGACAGCTGATGATTTGGTAGACCAGCTAGATGATTCGTCGACATAGTGGCAACAGCCGGGAAGACGGGAAGAAAAGAGACTGTATGAAACGGGAAGAAGAAACTACTGGAGGAAATTAGAGTAGGCATAATATCCAGTAGTAGGCATAAAACTGGACGAATATATGCTAAAAATTATTATAATGATCATGATGATGATGATGATGATGATGATGATGATGATGATGATGATGATGATGATGATGATGATGATGATGATGATGATGATTTTGATGATGATGATGGTGATGATTATGATGATGATGATGATGATGATGATGATGGTGATGGTGATGGTGATGGTGATGATGATGATGATGATGATGATGGTGGTGATGATGATGATAATTTATGAGAGTGTGCTCTTGCTCGAAACTTGCTAAATACCGATTAGAGAAAGGAAGGGGTTTTGTTTTATAACAGTGCAGATCTTATCAACATTAACGCCATCACGTAGGTAATACCATCGCAAAGTTGAGTTTTACGGTAATCCCGTAATTTACCTTTTTTTTTTTTTTTTTTTTTTTTTTAATTTATTTTTCAAAGGCACATATACATAACTAATTTTAAAGTTACTCGCCAAACTGCTTACGCAGTTTGTTGGCGAGACAGCGCTCATTCTTTAATTTTATACTATGCACCTAAATGAGTCCAGTAGGTACCCTACACCAGAGAACAGGATAGAATAGAATAGATCCATACTTAAGTTGCAATCATTCCATGCTTTCCGTAAGATCGAACTGAGCTACAACGACAAATCTAATAATAACAACTCACAACAGCTGAAATCAAGGCAAGTTATCTAAAAATGCTTTCTTTAACTTATTCTTAGCTTCCACTAAGCTATACTTCTTATCCTCCCTTAACCATTCTATTTTATTATATATTTTTGGGACCAAAAATTTATCTGCTCTTCTACCATAGTAGTTTTTGACAAAATGTTGCACATATTTCCTCATTCTAATATTCTTTGTTACATATCTGCTCTGCTTAAGTACCTTGTACTTATTATTACAGTAGTTATCTACAGCTATCAAATATTGTACTCTTTGAGTCATAGGCAATATTTTATACATTTTATATAGCTTTTCGTAGTCGCTCTTAAGTTTATTTTTAATTTTGTTATCCACCAAGTATTTCAATGATCTTATCTGCAGCTTCTTAATTTCAGCCATATAAGTTTGGAAGGTTCTACCATAAACATTGAGCCCATAACCTATCACTGAGTCCGCCAGTGCATAATACACTATAAGCATAGTTTTTTTGCTGATTAATTTACGCAAGTGGTACATTTTGCTTAATACTGAGCGTAATTTTGAACAAACCACATTAATGTGTGTTTTCCAATTAAAGTTGTGATCGATATGCATACCTATTTATATTTTAAGCGATACTAATGAACAAAACTCCAAGAAATGAATACCTCGGCAAAGTAAGGATTGTTAATTTATTAGGAATCCTCACTTAATTCACCGCTTTCGTTTAAAGGATGCGAAATGAAACGAATTGTTAAAGGAATAGTTTTATTTTCAATTCCGACTAGAGGAAAGTAATTAAATTTTATTTGGAATGTTCTGGAATAGTTGGTTTACTCAGTATAATTAAATTAGATAATTTTCTTTCAACCACTGACGATTTAGCATTAATAAATGTAATTTTAGTGTTAAATCTCGATTTAAGAGCGATAGTTCCTTACATTTTGACACAACTTTACTGTATCTACTTAACATTAGAAGTAGTATTTTTTTAAACTGTAAGTAGACCATATGAGGATTACGAACCGACGTAAAATTGTCAAAAATTCCATACAAATTTGGCTCTGTGAGATAACGTTTCTCAACCTCTAAATTAAGTCCGAATTCCACTTTTAAAAGACTAAGTAAGTAAGTTTAAATTGTTATAAAAAACTAGCTTTTCCTTTTTTTTGGAATGGAAAACGTACAGACCTAGTTCTTCATAATATCTACAACACATTCAAAAGTAGTAAAAATTTAACTAGGTTTAAGGGGGAAAATTGAATTTTGTATGGATATTTTTAGCATCACAATTTTTGAACAGAAATTACAAAACGCGCTGAGTATTTTTTAACGTATGCGCTTGTATACGAGTATATTGTGACTACTTATACTAACATATTTCTAGATTTGTAAATAAACAAGACAAAGACCAGCTTCCACCAAAATCATAAACGTGTTTATATTCGTAAAAGCTGATTGAAGGGTGACAGTTCCATAGACACAAAATAACTAGATTTAATGTGTAATATAAACGACCCTTAATTTCTTAAACATTCTTAGAAGTTAAAAATATTTCCAGTTTCAGTTATCTATTGATTTCTTTGGAAAATTTACTGTTGGTAAAATTATCAATTGAAAAATAATTATTAATCTGACGCTAGTCTATTTTCTTTGGCTAAAAATAATATTCCACATTAAACAATACTTTTTCTTAACTAAATTAAGTATAAAAATATATTCTTTACAAGAATAAACAGTAACTATATTGTCAAACTTTTTACATTTACATCTTAATCATAGGTAATAACTAATACTTTACAATTTTACAATAATTTTATTTATAATGTGTTCATCATGTATTTGGTATAACGAAATGTACAGCTATTACTAAAGAAGTGAAGATCCAATTTGATAGAATAAAAGTTCCTGAAACAAATGAACATAATTATTAGCATAACAATTTTTGGTGCAGACAAATTTACTGACATTATACAGAGACAAAAAGTCAAATATGAGAACAAATTTATCATCAAAAATGGCACGATTTGACTTTTTGATCGCGTCTTTGGTAAGTGAGCGACAGAATAATGCCGAAAGCTCACTGCGTCGCACAATACCAAACAATACGCTCGCACATAAATAAACTATGTAGATACTCGTAGCTGCGTGTTTTTTTACGGCAACCGATAATGTGCACGCTACACATGCTTCATTTGTTTAGGTTAGGTTAGGATAGGTACGTCAGCCAGTATAGGCAGAGCACTGATAAGTACTTCAAAATTCTTCAAAACAGTTTTGATTGGTTGTTTGAGCGTGGCAAATACTTTGCACCTCCTACTCTTGCCTTAGACAAGGCTAAAATGTCAAAGACCTTCTTATTATTGTAACATTGAATAACTGTCGCAGACACTTACCTCTATCTGGTGCACCCGTGTGCCGTTCATTTGGCGGTTCTGGCGATGTCACTGGAGGATCTGTAAAATAAATAATAAACCTTACCAAATAGTTCACTACCTAGTGATAAACTTCATGCGTAATGTGTCTGGACATTCAAATGATTTAAACACATTTTTCATACCTGGATTAAAGTCATTTCGAGTTACTTTTAAGAGTTTCATGCCCAAGAGTAAAAAAGAGCATATTTGCTGACACTCTGCGGTCCGTATTTTCGTGTGGTTCCCTCTAGCAAACTGTTGCTTAATGGTTATTCTAAAGTAGTTTCTTCTACTAGACATAAAAACCGACTGACAATCTTACCTCTATAGAATATGTCTCTTTTTCTGCTGAAGTAGTTAGCGAGCGGTACTTGCATGTCGCAAAGAATCTCGACCGTCGGCGGCAATGCCTCGACTTTGACTAGAGCGCTGGTGATCGCTGTGTATCTACCATCCAGAAGTTTGATCGAGGTCTTGGCGTTTAGAGGCCTGTAAAAGAACAATAATTGGTCACATTTAAGTTTTAAGAACAAGTATTTACACTGCATTTTGGATAGGGAAAAATTCAATTGTGACTGCCAACCTTCAGTGATGGAGACGTACTTAAAGAGGGAGAAGTTGTAAGAACGGTCAGCCAAATGTGGTGCGGTGTTTCAATCTTAAGACAACTTCGTATAAAAATGGAAACGCTATTTAGTCGACCCTTCAAATTGGCAATTGCGTCTTATCGACTTTATTGTTTAATCACAGGCAAACGGAATACAACCTTATGGTGGCAGATATCATACTTGACTGATTGTACCAATGTTAAACTAATTCCGGTGTAGAACATTCTTATTATATTTTGGAATCAAAATTAACAAAAAACATTGTAATTTTAGAGTTTCTGAACCAACAAAACAGGTGACAGATTGAATATTTTAGGGTTACAATTAGACACATTTTGTCTGTGTCCAATGTCACCAAATCTATGCGTGCTCAAAAAATTACAAACGAGCATGGTTAAGACATCAAGTTTTAAGTGAATTCAAAGGGTCCTCTTACTATTCACAATTAAAAACCCTTGTTTAGAAACATACGACTTCTTAAAGACGAGGTCTCTACGAGTAATGTTGGTCCCTAATGGCCTGTCGTTTGATCGGTAGTTAAACTAACTAATGGTTTAAAAACGTTACTAATGATTAAAATCTTAAGGAAATGTATCAAATTTTCCATTCCATTTTCGAATTTTAACAAATAGTTTAACTACTGATTAAACAACATGGCCTAAGTAATAATAAACTAAAGATAAAAAAAAAATACCTATCAAAAAATTCACCAAAACCTACTAGCATTTTATACACAATGGCCAGCCTTTGATAAACCCTATATAGCCGAAGCCTAATACATAATCCACAAGATAACATAACCCACGAGCCAAGAAAATTTAATCCCCGGATCGTAACATTATGATTGGTCAAGATATTAAATTTGTATCCCTTTCGTCCCTTGTGATGCTCGGGTTTGGGAAAATACCGATGGGACGGTATCCTGCGTGCCAGACATTCGCGGTGCACAGGTTTGGCTAACTTTCATTAGGAATCTGAATTATTTAGTCTAAACTGTTTTAGAGACTTAAGGGGCGGAGCTGTGAGCGTGACCGTGGTAGATTGTCTGGTAAATATTTTCTTGGAAAGTTCATCGTTTTATTTAGAATCTTTATTCCACATAGATTTTTCCTCTACTGCATTTGTATTGTTTTGGACTCGGTCACCATTACTGTTAAACTTAAGAAGAACTTTCATATCGTTGACAATACAGCAAAGGTGTAAAGACAGTGTAAGATAGAGGTGCTATCGCACCTATCAGTGGTATTAGTTACACTACCTACACTTTTATACACCTCTAAAACTTGATGTCTTTATAAAAGTGGTCTAAAAAGGTTTTACTTTTTTCATTAAAAGTGCCAAAATAGGTACTAAAAGTGCCATAGTCAGATCGTGTTCCAAATTGACCGTATCTAAAGACAAAGTTTGGCTTCGCGAGCCACCTACGTTCCACTTTAGGACATAGGACAGGAAGTAGCCGTCATAATGTTTGTTTGGCAGGCGCGTTCCCAACCTACTCCCGTATGTGCCCACAAGAAGGAACGTCCAAGTGAGTGTTCAGTACTATCCGGCGAGTTCGAAGTTTGTTGCCCTCGCCGACTATTTGAATCGATTATGCGAATCGGATTTCTATTGTGAGCCACATAGGGGAATTTGAGTTCGTAGTCAACTACATCTGGAAATTGTTCTGGGAAACTGCTGTTAAGAGGATACAAAGGTACCGAGGAATAATGGTTGGTTTAAATATCGCTTATTGCAGTTGCTACGATAGTTGTTGCCTGAAAAAATGTGCTTGTCGAATTTGTTACTCTCTTGAAAAAATAATATGTCAGATAATCAATGACAGTTTAGGTAGCTAGCTGTTGCCCGCAAATTTAGTTTTTCTGCAAAATTGTGTCATGAGTCGTTACTCTGTAAAAAAGGACGAATCAACAAACAAATTTACGTTGTCAGTAATGATAGGTAGGTACTAATTTCATACTAATATACCTATGAAGACATAAAACTCCTATGACATGGGTACATAAACACAAGTAGGACACTAGTGTTCAATACGTAACGTTGGCTTTCAGCATGTCCAAACAATAATAAACACTAAGAAATCCGCAAACAGTTCATTTTATATAAAATTTCGATTGTCCGGCTTTAAATTTGAAGCACAAAACTTGCACTAATTTTCAACTGAACTATTGTCAATTCCCGACAATCCACGGGAAAGTCACACAACCGAAAATAAAGTTGCAAAACTTTATAATGAAGAAGTACATTTCTGAAGATTACACGGTAGATGAAATCTTTTGCTGTTTGCAGCAAGTATTATGTAATATTCTGTCTGAGTCGTATTAAAATTAATATAGTTCAGATGGAATCTTCCAGAGTTCTCGAATCATAATGGAATTGAGATCTTGTGTGACATTCGATGTGCAGGCGCTATGCAGCGAAATGCATGTCGAGGTTAGTAAGGCTGTAGGCAAGGGTAAGGCGTGGATGATTTGCTATTAAGATCTCAATTTAAATTCGGTAAAGTTTGTATGTTTAGAACAAGTCTAAAGTCAATTTAAAGACAGTTTCATTATTTATTTACGGAAATGTTTAAATTTCATATATTTAAATCCATGACAGTTAACTATTCCAGCTAAATTAGCTGATCTGATATGGAAGTCAAATAATGGTCACAAGATCTCCGTTGTACTTGATTTTAATGCGTTTGGACTGGTCTCAATGAGAAATTTTTGACAATTCAAGGACATAAAAGTTTGTTTCACTAAAAATATTAGTGAAACATATATCGCACTGTGAGATCAAAACAATAGTAACTCAAAATCTAACTGTATTTAAAAATCAACTTTAATACCACTTCTTTGAACTTGAAACAAAACTAGCAAGGATTTTGAGTTGATACTGTTTTCATCTAGCAGTGCGATATTCAAACCAATAATTTTATAGCAATGACTGTGATAATTTGTTTTAATTTAATGTACAATAATAACTATATCTTAAGAATTTTTATAAAAGACTTCTAGTTTATTTTTGAATTAAAGACACTTTCCTTTTGCTAAAACTAGCAAAACTTGTACCCAGTCATATTTAGGTAGGTAGCGGGTTTTGATAATTTTGACAACAGCGTATTCTATCCTGGAAATATTCAGACAAAAGGACATTTTGACAATAGAATTTTGGATATTTTGACCGTGGGAGATTTGAACCTATGGAACTGAAAAATATGTTTAAAAATTGTCTGCTGCCATAACATACTCCTCGTGTTGACTTATATTTTTTTAAGGGTTTTAGATGGGTATATGGTTGGTTTAAATATCGCTTATTGCAGTTGCTACGATAGTTGTTGCCTGAAAAAATGTGCTTGTCGAATTTGTTACTCTCTTGAAAAAATAATATGTCAGATAATCAATGACAGTTTAGGTAGCTAGCTGTTGCCCGCAAATTTAGTTTTTCTGCAAAATTGTGTCATGAGTCGTTACTCTGTAAAAAAGGACGAATCAACAAACAAATTTACGTTGTCAGTAATGATAGGTAGGTACTAATTTCATACTAATATACCTATGAAGACATAAAACTCCTATGACATGGGTACATAAACACAAGTAGGACACTAGTGTTCAATACGTAACGTTGGCTTTCAGCATGTCCAAACAATAATAAACACTAAGAAATCCGCAAACAGTTCATTTTATATAAAATTTCGATTGTCCGGCTTTAAATTTGAAGCACAAAACTTGCACTAATTTTCAACTGAACTATTGTCAATTCCCGACAATCCACGGGAAAGTCACACAACCGAAAATAAAGTTGCAAAACTTTATAATGAAGAAGTACATTTCTGAAGATTACACGGTAGATGAAATCTTTTGCTGTTTGCAGCAAGTATTATGCAATATTCTGTCTGAGTCGTATTAAAATTAATATAGTTCAGATGGAATCTTCCAGAGTTCTCGAATCATAATGGAATTGAGATCTTGTGTGACATTCGATGTGCAGGCGCTATGCAGCGAAATGCAAGTCGAGGTTAGTAAGGCTGTAGGCAAGGGTAAGGCGTGGATGATTTGCTATTAAGATCTCAATTTAAATTCGGTAAAGTTTGTATGTTTAGAACAAGTCTAAAGTCAATTTAAAGACAGTTTCATTATTTATTTACGGAAATGTTTAAATTTCATATATTTAAATCCATGACAGTTAACTATTCCAGCTAAATTAGCTGATCTGATATGGAAGTCAAATAATGGTCACAAGATCTCCGTTGTACTTGATTTTAATGCGTTTGGACTGGTCTCAATGAGAAATTTTTGACAATTCAAGGACATAAAAGTTTGTTTCACTAAAAATATTAGTGAAACATATATCGCACTGTGAGATCAAAACAATAGTAACTCAAAATCTAACTGTATTTAAAAATCAACTTTAATACCACTTCTTTGAACTTGAAACAAAACTAGCAAGGATTTTGAGTTGATACTGTTTTCATCTAGCAGTGCGATATTCAAACCAATAATTTTATAGCAATGACTGTGATAATTTGTTTTAATTTAATGTACAATAATAACTATATCTTAAGAATTTTTATAAAAGACTTCTAGTTTATTTTTGAATTAAAGACACTTTCCTTTTGCTAAAACTAGCAAAACTTGTACCCAGTCATATTTAGGTAGGTAGCGGGTTTTGATAATTTTGACAACAGCGTATTCTATCCTGGAAATATTCAGACAAAAGGACATTTTGACAATAGAATTTTGGATATTTTGACCGTGGGAGATTTGAACCTATGGAACTGAAAAATATGTTTAAAAATTGTCTGCTGCCATAACATACTCCTCGTGTTGACTTATATTTTTTTAAGGGTTTTAGATGGGTATCAATTTTTTTTTTTTAACTTATTATAGTTAAAGTATTATTTTTAACAATTATTATTTCAAATATCACAATGAAGGTTTAAAGTATATTTTAAGTAATACATCAGGAATGTCTAGTATAGTGTCAAAGGAAAATGATTTACGCGCTCTGTAGGTAATGCAGCTTATGGATTGACACCAGCCTTAGATTTTGAGGAATTGGCTGGTAAATCTAAACTACACTGCGACTGCGAGTCATGTGTGCAATTCATATTCGCGAAATATTCCGTGTGCGGCACATATTTGCCGTACGACTAAATTAGTAATATGTATCGTTTTGAATTCAGCTTTTGAAATTTAAAATTCTTCTTGGTTATTAATATTTTGGAAACATAGGAAAGTTAAAAAATATTTAAAAAAACGTATGAATGTGGAAGAAGTGAGAGAGATTTGTCAGAGTCGTAGCAGGTGGAAAGAAGTGGTCTCTACCTACCTTTCTGGGAAACAGGCGTGATTTAATGTATGTATGTACCTAAACGTATGGTTTTTTTTTATACTACGACGGTGGCAAACCAGCGTACGGCCCGCCTGTTGGTAGGCTGTTCCCGCCTGGCCTATGGATAATTTTACAAAATAAATAATTAAATAATTATATTATTTACCTGTTTCCAGCTAATATCATTAGCTCGGGTTTAGGAAAAACTCCTTCCGTAGAGCAAATAATGTTCAGATATCCGTCGTCAAGTCGATCTTGGATCATGTCGAATCTTGTCTCTGGAACTGGAAAAAAATAAAGCGATGAGTATTTCTTTTTTTAAATTGAATAATTTAATTGAAAGTGGATTTAAATGTAATTTAATTTAATTTATTAGTATGAAAGCTGGCCAGTGAAAATATAATAAGATGACAAATAAAGACTCGGATAGTAAAAACATTTTTATTATTTTTACAAATATTTATACATTCGCCGAACAATCAAATAAGAAACAGTCGCAAGAGTTGAATACTTGTAACGTTGTTGTGTAACAACATTATAGAATATGGTCTATTATCTGCAGCAGATAAAGCAGCTTTAATTATTTTGAGTCATAATTATAAAGAAACTGTAACTTTAACAGGATTTAAAAACCAAACCTAACCTAACCAAGCCACAACATTTAAGAAAATGTGAAAAATTCACGGTTCCAGTGATATAAAAATGATGACTCTTAATAATTATAAAACAAGGACAAGGGTGGCCTGTGTGTTCGTTTGTCTTCTCCACCCTATAAAATAAATTAATTTAATAAATGAAATGAAATATCTAAAATGGTAACAACATTTAGTTAGGTACGTGACGCCGCCGCGGTCAACCTACTTAGTAGTGAAGCCTTCGAAGCCAGCGGTTTGTTTATAGTTGTCTAGCACCCACAGTACAAGCCTAGAGCTTAGTTCAGGGATTGGGTCAATTTGTGTGAGATTGTCTCCGGATACCTATTTTTTTTTAAACATTTATGTGTCATATGATTACCAAAATATCGGTACTATTAGTCAGGCTGCGTTTATAATTTAATGCAGTTTGAAATTTTTGGTAACTTTTCTTAGGATGTAAATTTGGTTGTATCTTATCTTATCTTTTGTTACAGATGGTCCTCGACCCCTACAGGATCTTTAGTGCAATTATCCTCTTACACACTCAGGTGTTCGAAAGTGCAGGTTTCCTCACGATGTTTTACCTTTACGGTAAGAGCTCGGGTGATGTAGGTACTTTAAGTTAGAAAACTCATTGGGACTGGAGACTGCGGGGTTAGATTTTTTGTTGTAAATAATACTGAAATAAAAGTTATGAATTGAAAATGACTATTGAATTAAAAAATTGTGGTCATCGTCTTTGTATCCTCAGTCTTTCTTTCACACGTTACATTTTCTTAGTAGTGGTATTAAAACTGCTTTATTAAAAACAAAATAGGTATGAAATGGTCTCATTATTATCCGCTTTCTGGTAAAGTTTACATTACATGACTCCTTTGACTTCGTATTTGGAATGTCATTAAACCGCAGGCCGAAACGAGCTGTGCTCGGGTATACGACCAACGGACTATGATCACGCAAACAGTATTGGATGCCATGATGGATGTCCAAAGAGCTAAACTCCTGGAATCGAACCATTTCATAGTAATATTTGTAAGGTACTTCATTTTAGTACAGTTTTTAGAATTTGGAGTGTTTTCTAATTAAAGTTTTAAAGAGATTCTTGACAGTGAACAACTGTTTTTTCCTAAAGACCCCATACATTGAAATCACAAATAAAGACGACAGTAAGATGTTAAAAATAGAGATTTTAGCAAAGAGTTTGGGTAAAAGTGTTGTCATTTGTAAAAGTCATACGTTTTAAGGTGAGCGGCCATTCGTAAAAGTGGTATATTATGATAGAATTATTAAATATAAACATATTTTGTTATGTAATGTAATCTTAAGTGCATCGGAGCCGAGGTATTTAAATATTCATACTTGGGCGTACTTTTGTACCAAAAACTGAATACTTAAACCTTTAATATCTCCGCTCCGATATTATTTAACGTCATAAATTATATATATGACGGCGCGTGTGGTTTGAGAGCGAGTAGACATACTGTTTAGTTATGGTCCTGCTCACTCTGACGTAACTCGGGCACTGGGCCTCTACTTTCATAGTTCGAACGTTACGCTTGCTCCGTCACTTTCCCTCGACTTCAGTACGATGGACGAGTGAAAGGAACGGAGTATCTATTAGCACTACTGTGGTGTTGGGAGTAGGATCCCGGACGTGCCTCGCCATGTTTGACACTCTTGTTCTAGACTTCGCTGGTAAAACTGGGTCGTGAAACATGGTACGCCGCGAGCGTGATCGTTTTGCATCTGACCTTGGCACCCTGTGCCCCTGGAACGTCGTCAGGCGGATTTCTTATTAACTGACTATATTTTGATAATTAAACGAGACATTGTGAAACATCTAGAAAAGGCTTTGGTTCTTCTTGCCCGACTATCCTCGCCTACACCTAAGTTCGACCATCGTGACGCTCTCTCTTTACCCAAAGATGAGGAGGAGCTTACATATATATCTATGTGTATTTAGAGGTCTTCTAAATAACTAGGTAAAAATAATCCGTGGCCGCCGAAAAAAAATATGACAATTTTCTTCATACAAACTTACCCACTGCCTTTTGTACACAAAAAGTTTTTTTAATCAAATTGGTCATACGAGAGAATTTACGCGTAAACGGTCTAAAATGTTGTTTTTACGCTCTGTAAGAACAACTTAAACTACGAGTTGCAAAGCGAGTGCATATACCGAAAACGCGCATGCATTTTTCTGCCGCTCTTCCGACCAAATGGAATGAAGAGTGGAATGCGCTTCCGGCATCTGTATTTCCGAGTGCATACAATCTGAACTTATTTAAAGCTAGGATGAAAACCCATCTTCGGGGTGAGCTCGTTTCATCGTCGACAAAATCTTCGTGCTCCAATGGCAGGAGTTAGTCAAAAGCAAACCCAATATCAATGAAAAATAAAATTGTTTGCTCATTACGTCGATATACAACGTGGTTAGTAAAGCCTGTAACATAACACACTATCCAACATCCAAGGTTATCAGTAGCTTGAAGAAGTGGTTTACAACTCTGTCATAAAAAGACACCGAGGGTTTGCTGCATTCTGGTGCCTCGAAATCTCTCTCGCTCTCTCACCTGCTCAGACTACTCACAAAATACTCACACACACACTTACACACACGCACACACACACACACACACACACACACACACACACACACACACACACACACACACACACACACACACACACACACACACAAAATTAATGTTAAAAAATTATGTAAAACCTTTTTTTTTTAATTTTATTTGTTTTGTAAAGCACATGTACCACGTGTCCCAAAACTCAACGATAAGCCGGCACCAGAGGATGGAGCTGCTTATGATTAGTCGAGAAAAAATAAGGAAAAAAATATATCTTTTCCTTATTGGTATTGGTATTGGTAGTATCTTGACGTGTAAAAGTGCCCGAGCGGCCTACTTACTAAATAAATTTCTTTTATCTTTTTTATCTTTTTTATTTTTTCTCGACTAATCATAAGCAGCTCCATCCTCTGGTGCCGGCTTATCGTTGAGTTTTGGGACACGTTGTATATGGAATAATTTATGCATGTTGAACTGTGGTTAGTTTTAAGTTATTTCTAATTACCTACGTTATATAATTTTCAGTCTGTAAAGCGGCGCACTGGGCCCCAAGAAACAGGCTCAGCCTAGTTTCCCCAATTTCCATGGGATATTTTCTTGTATGTTCTTGTGCTTAGTTAATCAATAAACTTATCTTTATCTTTAAAATAAAATGGTCAGTCGATCCGTGTATGGTGCGCTTATGACTGTATAATGAACTGTGCTTCCTGTTTCTCTAATCCCTTGTTAATGGCTTCGAATATTGATGGATTTTATCGTATGCAAGATGGCAATTTGTATTCCATTAGTTTGGCCCTGCTTTTGTTTTAGTTTGGCGTGCTCTGATCATAGCCTAGATTAGTTCAGACTTGTTTGTTACTTAGCTGCCCCAAAAAGGTTTCTTTATAATATTTTATTCAGTAATGCTTTAAGTTCTGCTCTATTTTCCGTTAATGGAGCATTAGTCTGACATTATTGTAAAAATAGGTTTGCTGTTAATGGTTGGGAATTTGTGGAAAGTGACACCTTTTATGCAATTTACAGCAATTTGTGATAATGTTGGTAATGGTAATGCTTTATTGGAAGTGTTTTAGTTTTAGGTCACGGAAAATATGTAAAATTATATTTTAATATTTAATCTTTAAGCTGTAATCTTATGTTGGATTTTGACAATATAGACATATACTGGATCATATTGATATCGTATATAAAGTTGTAGGTGTTTATTACTAATATGTTATTATATTATAAAAAACAGAATCGTAAGAAGTGTAAGTTAACTGTATATTTTTTTTTATTATCTAAATACATCTATCATTTAGTTAAAGCAAGAAGTTATATAAATTATGTCTCATGTCTTTTACTTCAAAGTAAAACGAAAATATTTTAAGAGTGTGAAAAAAAATATACTTGCAAAGCATTTTGCGTGCTTTCTATAGACGATTTTTTTTAATATTTTTGTATTAAGGGCAAATAAGAAGTATAAAAAGTTATCAGTATTGGTAAAAAATCTGTATAATTAATTACCTACTACATTATCTCGAAATATTGAACACAACAACTTCGCCTTCCCCTATATCTTTAAAAATGATAGTAATTTGTTTTTTTAATTCTGTACTTAATTTATCTATATTCATACACAAATACAAACATTTAAGGATTATTCGCATTATAATAAGTACCTGGAAAACCGAGCGTCGCTCGGGTTGAAAACGAAATTTCCCGAAGATGACAACTTGACCGATCGATTTTTCGCCCCCGTAATCCCCTATATTTCAAATTTCATCGAAATCGTTGGAACCGTTTCCGAGATTCAGATTATATATATACAGGGTGTCTGGAAAACCTTTGGAGAAATTTTAACAGTAGATAGGGTGGACGATTTGGATAATCCCTATATTGGTAACTTTTTTTAAGTTAATATTTGACTGAGTTACAGACTGATTTATCATCGCCTTTCCTGACGATGCTCTCAGTGTGCCCCATCTTAACTACTTCATTCAAAACATGTGTCACAACGTAATGTAAATAAACAAGTTGTTCCTTATCAACAATTTTTTTAAACCTCCATGGTGTTTAGAAAACTGACACATTATTATGTAATGTGAATGATAAGACGGTCTCTGATAAGAGCTATTATGTGAAATAATTTAAAAATGAAACTTACGATTACGATTTTTACACGCACTCTTCTAACTTCTCTCACAGCTAAAATAGCACTTTTACACGTACTTACATCAAACTTCTTTAACGATTATGAATCATGAATTTATTTTATTGATTTGTACCACTATCCAGGGATTAATACAAATAAAAAACACAATAATAAAACGAACATTAATTTGTGATTGTGCTTTGACAGTTTGACATAGTAATTTTTTAAATCTTGTACCATTGAAAACTCTTTGTGAAAAGAGGTTTAGGATTCATTTTTAAAAATAAAATCGTTCCTAGGTACACGACGTTACGTTTTATCAGAATTACATTTAAAGCTGGCATCATACGCGTTGTTGAACTTGTTGAAAGATATTCGTATCCTAAAGAAAGAAAAACATAAAGGGATGAAGACGGGCGAGTACGTACGACGTACATGGGCATTTACACAAAAAAGTGTACCCAATTAAGGACTGAAATTAAGGAAGTTTAACTTTGTCAGTTTTGGCGGCCGTCAATGTATAGCTAATTTTCGCCACAAAACTGACAAAGTTAAAGTTCCTTAATTTCAGTCCTTAATTGGGTACACTTTTTCGTGAAAATGCCCAAATGTCGTGAAAGTAAGGCGTACTTACTCGCCCGTCTATCAGGATAGCTTCGTAAGAAGAGATCAACGTGGTGACACTCTGTGGTCACACTACAGTATTCTTAAGTAGCAACCATCATTTACTCAGAGACGTCAATTAAATTAAATGCTTGATTAAAGTTGCGTCTGTCATTTTGTTTGCTATAGCAAGAGAATAAGACAACACGTTACTAAACAAGCATTAAACTTAATTGACGTCTCTGAGTGCGGCAGTAAGACAACACATCACTAAACAAGCATTAAATTTAATTGACGTTTCTGAGTGCAGCAGTTAATGGTGGTTATTTAGTTGGAAGTAATAGCTTATTAATCAGAAGGTTTCGGGCAAAGATTGAATCATGTAACCAAAGAACAATGCCAGATCCTGGCTAAAACACTTAAAAAAACGCCGCGGATACTAAGGATGTTGATATAACCTGTTTTTTGTGAGCACTTAGAAGGTGCTTCGTGTTTGAACTTGTCTCAACCTCCCATACCTACGCTCTTATTAAGAGCGAGTGACGGAGAAGTACAAACCCGAAGCACCTTCTGAGAGCTATCATGCTGTACTACGTAAGTTTATCGATTCCATGGCCTGCGAAAGGTTGGTAAATTTGTTTCTCTATGGTAAGTGTGACATCATCATAAATTGTAATGAATTATGCGACAACCTTTATATCTATCGTCTATCCGAACTTTTAGAAGTCAATGAATTTATGGCTGTCATTAGATGTCATTGTTAAATTATGTTATTTTCAAATATTCAAGCCGTAATTATTTTTGCTGTAAACCAGTTATATGGACCACTTTAGAGCAGAAAACATTGGTAAATGGTTAGATCTCGACAAGACGGACGATATGATCACTCTTGGCAAAGCATGAACAAGAGATCTAGTGAATTTATTTAGTTCCAATTGCAAAAATGAAAATACAGTAAGTTTCACTAAAATGTATCATTTTTTTTTTAAATGTAAACTTGATTTTTGTTTACATGGGGCGAACTGTTTGTTTACATACCATGTAAATAACGTAGGTATGATAAAAAAGATAAAAGATGTTTATTCAGTAAGTAGGCCGCACGGGCACTTTTACACGTCAAAAATCTACCAGCGCTTCGCAAGAGACCAATGCTGAGAAGAAACGCCGCAAGAAACTCAACAGTCAGTCGTTTTTTTTAAAAATTACTTATACAATTATAGAACTTAACCTAGCATTATATAAAACAATGAATTTAACATTAAAATATATATATCATGCGTAGTTGAGCAGGAAAATGTGTCAAAACTCAGTATGTTCAGATGAACTCTTAAATAGTAATAATAATAATTATATATATATATATATACATATACTTACCCATGACGGTGCAAAACAACCACATAGTTTTGATACATTCTCCTACAGAAACCGTGTCCCCTAGACAATAATTATACCTACAATGTTTAGATATTTTCCTGACTAAGCTATTACTAAGTTATTTAGGTGTTTAATTTAGGCCAAGCATTTTTATCTGTTAGATAGTCCTCGACCCTATAATAAGCTTTCGACATCAACGACTTTTTCAAGTAATTTTTAAGTGCTGGAAATGATAACTTTAAAACTTCGTCAGGTAATTTATTATAGAAATGAATGCATTGACCAACAAATGATTTATATACCTTACGGACACGAAATTTTTTAATAGCAATTTTATTTTTATTTCTTGTATTCAAATTATGTATATCACAATTCTTAACAAAAGAGTCTTGATTTTTAATGACATAAATAATATTCTCATAAATAAATTGTGACGCTACTGTCAAAATACTAATTTCTTTAAATAGTAATCTTAAGGAATCACGGGAGTTTAGGTTATATATGGAACGAATGGTATGGTCTCAGGTCATTGACCTTGAACTTGGCGTTTTGACGTTAGTTACTACGAACGTTTGGAGTAGTATCAACATCAAAATGTTAAGGTCAAGATATCGGCTGCGATACATTAAGTAACAAAATGAATATAATTAAATCTTCTTTTTTTTTACCTTAACAGAAACAAAAATGAACCATACACCCGTGATCAGAATCGTGCGAACTATTACCGCGCCAAATATCTCCAAAGATTTTCCAGACACCCTGTATACAAGAATTGCTCGTGTAAAGGTATTATTTTATTAGATAGATAGATAGATAGATATAATAATGTTTTCTCTCACACAATGTCCCGCTCAGGTACACACATCGCTCAGTCTAGTTGCAATAGGTAAAGTTACCCGACGTAATTTCCGTTTCGTCTCAGCTCACAAAGCACGTTGCTACAACATGGCTAAAGCCTTAATGCAAGTGCACGCTATCCTGCACCTTACTATTATGGATTTAGAACCGCCAGCGGATTAGAATTGATTGACGCAAAATTGTGAAATTTGTTTGGTACAGGATGCTTCCTGAGCGAGGGTTGGCTGTGTTTGCAGATTGTTTACAGAGAATTTCTAACCGATACTAAGTCGTTTATGCTCGTTACGTAACCATTAACGGTCTTTACTAGTTTGTTTTCATTGGTTACTGATGCTTGAATTGAAACTGAATTTTAAAGGGTATAACTAGCATATAGATCTAGTGAATAATCCTGTCACATCGTGAAAACTCGGAACTCACGTCTACTTCCGAATGATGCCAACGTGTCTATGAATTATTGAATTATTAAGTGACATGTTCAGTCAGGTGCTGAATTGTGTGGGATTGTGTGCGCCAGCCGGGTACGTGTGGCGGCGGCGGCGGCCGCGGCTGCTGGCCGAGCCGTGCGGGCGCACGAACCTGCTCCGGCGGGCGCCGCTGACGCGCGCGCTGCGCACCCTCAATCTCGTCGCGGAAAACACTGACTTGTTCTTTTGTTCTCTGAATGAATTCACAAAGTCGGCTTTATTCTGTATTTGTTATAGTCGTGATAAGTATAATTAAGTATAGATAAGTTAGAGGTAGTTACGCTATTGTCTTAGGCACAGTCCTGTAAAAATAGTTGTAAGTGTGTGTGAAAATAAATAAAAATAAATAAATGTTTGTATTAACTAAATAGAGTACTTTAGTTATCAGTGTCAAATGTCAAACCACGAGTTTCTAGTATATCACATCGAGATGTTAAAACCACCACGATCAAATATATAGAAATTAGGTGTAGGTAAACAAGAAGAAATATAAATAAATGTTGAAAATAATTTCACAGGCTTGTCGATCTAAACGTTTCCCAGGTCTTAATGCTTTCGGCATGACTATTGAAAAGAACTGAAAACAAACTTAATCTTAATTAACAATCGCGATGCGACGTTCCCCCACGTTGTCTTGATGGGTACTGAGTCAGACTGAAGTAGCATGACAAATATGAACATTTCCGAGAAAATACGATATGAAAGGATATTTCACTACATCTATACATCCGAATTAGTTATTTTAAGGCTAATTGATTTAACTATAGCAAAGGGATGAATAATGGCCTGTTGTTTGATCGGTAGTTAAACTAACTAATAATCAAAAAAACGTTAGTAATGGTTAAAATCTAAAGGAAATATGTTAAATTTTCGATTCCTTTTTCGAATTTTAACAATTACAGTAGTTGAGTTAACTACTGATCAAACAACAGGCCCTAAAGAAGACTATCAAACCCCAAAACATGTTAAAATACTGGTGCTTGTACACGTTGCAAATTACTTGCGCTTATTGAGGCACTTGCGCAGGTTGTGCTCGTGAAGCCGCGAGCTACTTGCGCTAGCAGTATACTCAAGCTTTATACGCCATACTCGACTCGCTATAACCGCACTTTTCTTTATGCCGTTGTTTACACGATGCATACAACCTGCGTGAGGTACTTGCATCGTGTACAAGCACCATTATATTATATTGTACTGAGATGACAGGTATAATCTTATTATCTTTCTTGTCCTATGTATAGTTATAGTTCAGGAAATATGAATTAGCCGTCTGTAATCTTTTTGTTAATATCAAACAAAAGGCAATCGTAAAACTGCCCTCGTTCTTTAAACTGCACAGTAGGTTGAAAGGTTAAGGTTAAGGTTAGGTACGGTAAATCTTAACGCAGAAAAAAGATCGCAAAGTAGATAACAGACTGCCAAATCATATTTTCTGAACTCTACTGTTAAAACTAATTGCTTTACTTATTCTCCAAAAGAGAAATATGTTAGATGTTACTCCAACTGCTTTCTTACGGCATGAACATTTACCTGTGGATACTCGAATTTGCCATCTAAAGATTGTTTCTTGTTCTTGCGTTAAAGGTAAATAAAAATGTCATACCAAATATGGTCATAGGTTTGGTCCTTTCATCTTCAGCCAGGAATGTGGAGACCACGCAAGTGTAGTTCCCTGTAAGGTCGGTGCTTGGAGACAGAATCCTCAGCGCCCGGTGCTGGCTGTAGATGTTGTGGGATACTTTAAACTTGAGGTCCAGCTGAAATTTAAGGACTTCATATTCAATAAAGTAAGTTATTAAATTAAGTTAAGAGTTAGATTGAGTTTTGAGTGAGGCTATAGCTGTCGCAACTCCTGGAGAAACTAAACTATAAAAACCTGATCAACTGGATCCAAGTTTACAATGTAAGAAGTAGCGTAGTTCTCTTCAAATCGAAGTTAAATTCTAGAAATTTCAGAGAAGGTCAGGATTCAAAGGACCATGTTTTTTTTAACAATGTGAAAATCTTAATTGTTGTTGTGGAAGTAAATATCCTGTCAAATTCGTTATTCTAATTAAATTCAGTACCATTTGAACCGACGCAGGCGCTTTACCAATTATTGTCATCAAGACCCTACGTCATCGTCATCATCATCATAATATCTGCGTCATAGTCTGCGGAAGGTTGTCCACTGCTTGACATAGCGCTTTTCCAAGGATTTCCACGACGGTTGGATGTGTCCCTTCCTTTTTGCCCTATTTTTTTTCGTTTTATTACAATTCTTACCTTATCTCTAAGCATCCCCAAAGCCTGCGGCTTCTGCGGTGGTATCCACTGGTACACCGGCTGCGCGCGGTCCCTGAAGAACCACTTCACCACCAACCCAGTCACGTTACTGGTCACGAAGTCGCAGTCCAGTGTGACGGAGTCCTTGGTACCGTATTGGATTACTTCTGGCACTCGCATCTGCGTTATGCGGACTGAGTTGACACCTGGTAACAAAAGAGATTGGGACACTGAAAATGTGGAAAGATTATGACAATATTGACAGGGGATTATCGAGCGTACTGGCAATTTCAAGATGGCAAATGTGATGCGAACCGTAGGGATCAAGATGGTATGCCTACTATGCTTGCTACTCATATTTTACCTGCTGGGATTCCCCTGAAACCAGAATACACCAATGCGAACATTGCGCTGCTTGGCGTCAAGTTACCGCGTAAGTACCCCTATGTACCAATTCGTTCTACTACACAAAATTGTGACATTATCTATGAAAAGGGACCTTATTGTCGATGGCGCTTCCGCTATTATAAAGATGCTCCGATATAAATACAACGTCGCGTGACGCAGTGCGCCGTAAGCGCCATCGACAATAAGGTCCCTGTACATAGATAATGCCACAATTGACTTTGAATCGATTACTCTTCTAATTTTGTTTCTACGGCCATAAAAAATGTTGACCATTGCAGCACACTGGATTATGGTGTATTTGCAAGTTTAAATATGTCAAACACATGTTTGACAATATGTAATTATGTCAAACATATGTATAGAGAAAATCTCTTGTCCGCTTCTGAATTACATTTGAAAACTGAAGGACATGAAATCGTAGTAATTATGCACGTTCTAGAATGTTAGTTCTTATCTTGTTACCCTGCTTGTTTGCTAATGAGTAAACTTTGTTACTGGCGCATTCACACTTATAAGAACGGTGAAATAATAATTACTTCAAGAGAGGCGAAAAGACAATTAAAATAATTTTTAAGGAATGGTTGTAGCTTTAGTATATCTATCCGATTGCCTTTTCTATGCCTTTTTTTTAGACAACCGTTTGTTTGTTGCGCACACAATAACTCGCCGTCAAAATACCACACATTTTGCCTTAAGGTTTTTTTTGTACAAATGTCCACAAGAATTACCTATACGATATTTTGTCTAAGATACATAGCTTTGTGAGCTTGAATTAATCCCATATATTCCTCATTATGTCTACGAGTATCATTGCCTAATATAATATAATAGACCTCGTCCACTCCGTTACATTTGGAGCCAACAATAAGAAACAAAAAACATCGGCCAGCAAAAACCAAGGGTTCTAACCCAATGAAAAAGAGTTGTGCACAATTTTGTCCCGAATATAAACAGGCATGAAATGGGAGGCAATCCACTGGGCGCATTAGGTGCCTCCTCTCCCGGAAATATCATATTATCGTTGAAGAAATTCCTGCGAATATTGTTTCGTGGTTGCCTATCGATTCAGGGGATTTCTTCTTTCCTTTTTGACATTATTGGTCGTCGATGAAATTGAGTTTTGTGTATGATTGCGAAACAAGTTAATGGATATTTTAATTATTGAGAATTGGGTTGTAATTTCGTTGGAGCGTAATTCGAAGTGAGAAATTTAAATACTCTTAACGGCGCTTATAATTAATGGCTTCGAACATGATTTTATGTTCACGGTAGGCGATTGTGTATTTCAATCAAAAAAATTATTGGTGGTTATGCAAAAGAATGGTATTCAATTTTTGAGTAATAATTCATGTTATCACACGCGTGAATATCATTATTTATTTGACGTATCTGTCTACAGTTCAAGTCTGTAGGGCTTAGTCACAGGCTAAGTGGTTTAGGCTGTAAACTGTCTAACTTGTCTGTCATTCAGTCAATTAGTTAGTATACATACTTTTATAGGTTTACCTCAACATTTGAAAATTTATCAATTCTGTTTTATAATAAAAGGTTAGTATTACTGATTCAAACGGGTCTTAACTTGATAAAATTAAATAAACTTTTGAAACTTAGTAAAGCTGTGACAGTATAGTAAATAACCAAATAAAAAAATGAAGATGTTTAAGTAAGTAGGGCATAAAAAATTACTTGTCACAAAGGGATCTTTATTATGCTCTAATAAACTAATGATTTCCATTCCCAAGACTGTCGTTAAGTTTCACATGAGTTGGTTCATACGTTCAGATCCAAAAACTCCCTATTGAGCCCATAATGTATGCAAAACCTTGGATCTGGCACCGAGTGTACTAAAGACGTATTGCATGGAAGACGTTATCCGAGTCATAGACTGTGACGCTAAGCAGCGTGATCGTTGACAAGTAGTTGTCATTCCCACGATTCATTTCTGCAAATTCTACGTAAGTACGAGCAAAACAATATTGCTTTTGACTTGTTATCGTACTCTCAACGTTACTTATTTACTTGACAGTAACGGCGGCCGAGTTAAAAACAATATCATAACACGTCGAATGTAATATTGTTATACCAATTACCGTGAACGTGGGCATCTGTTCTACTGGGTAAAAACCATATTGCCTTTGACGTGTTGTCGTATTGTAAACGTTTTGATAGCTCTTATTTACTTGACAGTAATGGCGAGTAAAAAACAATACCATTACACGTCTTATAGAACGTCCCCACTGAGAGTATGCGCGTGTAATTATCATTCGGCGCGAACATCGAGTGGTGTGTAAGCTTTGTAACGCTCAGCTCATCGTCCACACCACTCGAATACTCATACTCACACTCTATTATCTATGAGTATTGGTGACTGAATAAGCGATCCAACCAAATACGACGTTGAATAATTATTCACTACGGCAAACGTTGCCGTTATCGAAAATGTATAGGATTGACGTAAGCTGCCGGACGTTCGTGTCGAGCGATGATGTAAGTTGCAAATATTATGATACCTATGTGATAATATGGGCTCCTGTACGTTTTTAGCGTTACCGTCACTTTGTATGCGTGTGTAAGTATGTACTGAAATACTCATAAAGTATGCAATTCGCATTGGCTTTCGGATAGTCTAAAGTTGCTAATAGATTTGAGCACATTTGCTAGAATGCTTGTGCAAATGCTCAAGTCTATCGGCACTGGTCCCACCGCTCTGGCTCACTCGCTCAGCGATGAACTATAAATTTATATCTCTCTCTTTTATTTACACGCGAGCGATTACCTTTTGTTCGTTTCTTGGGCAAGAAAATTGCCGATAGTTAATCGCTTACTCGCCGGCGGTCGGACCAGTGCCATCAGCACCATAATGTGAGCTGAAACGCATTGTCAAATTTTACAGCAGTTTTTTTGTTTGATAGTAAATTTTACGTATATAGTTTTATCTAAGCTATGATTTTAAAGAAACCGGTTGGATGGTTTAATGTTATAAAGCTTTGAAGCCAGCTAGAGCACTTGCTGTCGTTTTTTTATGGCACGGTGACGGCAAAATAGCACACAGGCCCCCTAATGGTAAGTGGGATCTGTGACCCACACACATTTGCATTCTCAAGACAGCAATCTCAGGACCGCAGATACGTTGCCAACTCTAACGGACTATGACGGTGAAATTACTATCATAGAGGCTTCTATGTAGTTTCACCGGTTGTCTTATCTCCACACCTGAACACAACAATGCAATCACTGCTGCTTGGCGGTAGGTTTAACTGACTTCAAAAAAAATCGATAAATGTAAGCTGTAGTAAGCCAGTAGGCTAGTAAGCTTTGATTTAAGAAGTTATAATTTTAATTATGATCTTACGTCAAAGGTTCTTGAATATCAAAGTTGAGTTTTCCAATAGGTTATATTTTGACAACACTAAGAAATTATCTTTACACTTTCATAAACATAAAAACGCATTCCACACTAACAAAGCCCCAGTCAAATGTTAGTTAATAATATGCGAGTCGACATAGCAACAACCTGCAAGGACGATAACGCAGGGGTGGGTCGCGGTTGGCTGCGCGAGCGCCGGCCGGTGCACTACTAGGGTCCGGAGGGGTTATTCTTTATCAAAACAGGAAATCAACATCGAAATCATTATAAACAAATTATTAAAAGTAGACGACGCTGGGTTACTCTACGAACAGGACAAAATTATTTGTTCGATGAGCACGAGTATTGGTTCATTCGTCTTGTTTGTTTTCTATGTTTTTCTGTGTGTTCTTCTCTGTATGAGTATGTTTTATTGTGGTCAAGTAAAACCCATATTGCATCCTTAGTACAACCTTAGACCTTAGTTTAGGACTTGACTTTCTCCTGTTTTTTTTTCTCCTGATATTTATCGATTTTCGAAAACATCGTTATTTAGTTCGTTTCTGAAGCCCAAGACAAGATGAATTCGGTTTTCATTATCGGTATCCAAAATGTAAAGGACTGACGTAAGCTGTCAGACGGTCGCGTCGAGTGCCTACGACAATTCTATACATTTTCAGTTGTCGAAAGTCGTTTACGTTAGCGTTAAGCAACTCGTCTGAAAATTATAACCCCAAACTTGTAAGGCTCATTTGACATTAGGGACCTACGACCTTGGTTAGCTGCATTAAAGTACGATCTGTACGGCACGAACATAAAATATAATACGCTCACAGTACCTACTCGTATAAGTAGATTAGTTATTTATAGAATAATACGGCAGCTTTCCACGAACCGTATGGGTCGGTCCGATTTACATACGTATGCTGAATTTGAGATAAATAGAACAACGGGAAGTGAGTAAAATATAAGTTTATAATATACGTTTTTAGAAAGCGGACATTTCTATTTATATGTCATATTAATAGTCCATATTCCTACATCATCATAATCAGTGTCGTTATCATAAGTGTTGAACTAATGGAAATTCTTCATTTAAGTGAATAAGAGCTCTATTATATAGAAAGTGAAAAACAAGTTTAGGTGCAGCTTAAATAAAAGCTTGTTTTTGTGATAATTTCGACATTGATTTAAAATATTGCGATATGGAATAACACCACAGATGAGTGATACGAACGATTATTTTTTACCACCTCGTTGCATTTTAAAGTTAGATACGTAAGGAAAAATAGTTTTATTAACCTTAAGGTTCTCGTTTTTTAAATTATAATCTCGCAACAGAATTAATGTTAGTCAATTTATCTTTAAACTCGCTGTATTAATTAGGTAGAGTTTTGTATGGAAGGCCTCGTGGTGCACAACTTATTTTATCCCTGCACTTTACACGGCAAATTTATTTAGCATTTTGATCGATTCGTTTTTACTTTTACATAAGTACCATTTTACCCTTTAGAGTTACCAAAATAGGTATTTGTGATGTTTAACAGAGCCATGAAATAATGTAGTATTGTGACATGTTTTTTAAATAGAAAGTAAAAAAGAAAGCAAAATCTTTATTCGTAACAAACAACAACAAAGAACAGACGCCGAAAAATAATCTAGCCATGAAATGGTCCCAACTTGCTTTAATTTATTTATTTTAAGTGAGTATGCTCTTTGTAATTTGGTTAAAACTGTCTCTTGGCTATAGCCGATGGTCTTTTATAAGACACCTTTTAAATCGATTTTTTTTAATATTTCAATCATTGACTTATAAAATCAAAGCGAATATTCACAGCAGATAATCATTCTTCTTTTTTAGGATTAGAAGTGAGTATGTAGGAGGATGTTTAAAAGTGGCGCCAGTGAAAGGAGAAATGGCAGGGAATAGATTGTCCTGGTATAGACATGTTATGAGGAGGAATGAAAGTCATGTGACGAGAAGAGTTTTAAATATGAATGTGGAGTGCTAGAGTGGAAGGCGAAGAGGCTAAGAAGAGATGGATGGAATGTGTGAAGAGCCATATGAAAAACAAGAGAGTGAATACTGGGATGACGGCTGATAGAAATGTTTCCAAGAAGAAGACGAACCCCAAATGATTGGGATTGGGATTGACGACGCGATAATCTAGTTGGTAGTGCCCCTGCCTACGAAGTTAGCGATCCCAGGTTCGATTCTGTAGTATGAGTATTTGTTTCTGAGTCTTGGATGTTTTCTATGTATTTAAGTATTTGTTTCTCTATATGAGTATATATATATCGTTATCTAGTACCCATAGTACAAGCCTAGACCTTAGTTTGGGATTAGGTCACTAGGACTAGGGCATGAGTATTTGTTTCTGAGTCTTGGATGATTTATATGTATTTAAGTATTTGTTTCTATATGTAAGTGTAGTATATATATCGTTGTCTAGTACCCATAGTACAAGCCTAGACCTTAGTTTGGGACTAGGTCACTAGGACTAGGGCATGAATATTTGTTTCTGAGTCTTGGATGATTTATATGTATTTAAGTATTTGTTTCTCTATGTAAGTGTAGTATATATATCGTTGTCTAGTACCCATAGTACAAGCCTAGAGCTTAGTTTGGGACTAGGTCAATTTGTGTTAGATCGTCCCTTGATATTTATATTAATATGGACAAGATGATTATGACCCATTACTTTTTAAAGAATACAAGAGTCAATCCTACAATACGCCCACATTTCCACATAGCCAAAACAATAATAACAATGACAATCCCAACGATAATACAAATAAAGCAACCGGGCATTACAGAATAATTGTTCATCGATTAACATCCGGTCCCAATTTAGCCGATACGCTTCCGGCGTGCGCACACGCCATACATTCTTAAACACCTTTAGAGAGACACTTGCTCGAGTAATTCTGGGGGAGATATATATACTGGTTAGGTTAGGGATCCGCTTAAGCATAAAACATTAATCGTTACTTAAAGTATTTAAAGTTAGTTATTTGTTAATATATGTATGTAACTATGTGATTAAAAATCAAACGACAAACACCCCTCGTATGCGGGAGGTCAAAAAAGTACCAAGTTCTAGTCTCTTCTGATTATGATATAGTCCATAAAATTAAGCTTAAAAAAAGTACAAAAAGATATCCACATTTTGAGCACGGATCCGTCCCTAAAGCATACTACGGGTTAAGTGCGCTAAAATTCTTTAACTATTGGTCCGACTTGATGACCCCGTTTACTTATTAATACCGTGTGTTTCGGCAAGAACCTGGTTATTTTGATTTAAACAAACACAATTAGGTATAAGAGTTTGTTCAGAAAAAGGGCATTTTCGGTCAAGGTATAATAATTATATTTTGTAGTAAAGACCTAAATGGCACAAAATATCATTATCATTGCTGTAAATGAGCTTTACTATGATTAACTGAAATAAATGTATTGGTTACCCAATAAGGGCGCGTACACATCATAGCGATCCGTTTTAAAGGTCCGTTATTTGATGGCGTATGTAGTTGTATGAGCGAGTTCACACCTCTGGATCCAGCAAAAAAGAAGATTACAAGGTGAAAAGATCCGTTAAAACGGATCCTGTAATAACGGACGTTCTATGTGTACGCGCCCTAAGCCCGTATAAGAATTGTTTTTACTCATAATTTATCAAAGAAAATACAGACATTCACAGTACAAAATCTCGACTCGTGTCATAGTGACAAAACTAAAGAAAACTAAACGGAACCCATTCTTAAAGTAACTTAAACTCGGCTAATTATCATGTGTACCGGAGCGTCGAAGCGCAGCGACGCGTGCGCAGAGTGTGGCGCGCCGACGATAGCGAAGCGATAGCGAAACAATGGCGTCTTGGGTAACGCACAGGTACCATATGGTGCGGTGCGTCTACATTTACGCTTCGGAAACTCGCGAAAGGGAGCGCTTTGTTTCACATTATTATTTTTAGTCCGAATGTATTGTTATTCATAATCATAGCAAGTCAGTGTTTTTTTACTGAAACGGATTTTTGAAATATCTAGATGGTAAATAAGATTAGGTTAGGTTAGGTTTGTTTTATAAAAACCCTGAAATAAAAACAGTTTCTAGAATCAGACTACATTTTTTTATGTGAGTCAATATGGACCCCTCGCGAAATTATACTAGTAAGACATATTAAAGAGAGTTTTAAGTTTAAAATATACTAATAAGCTTAGAATAGACAAGATTATGTTAACGTTGCAAACTGGGGCTGCTTGACAGTAATGGCGGCCGAGTTAACCCTTTACCGGTTATTGACAACTGTCATAGTATTCGCTAATAGAACGAAACTGTCAATTCTTTAGATTCAAATTACATTTATTATGGTGGGAAATATATTCCCTCTGCCTTATAAAGGGTTAAAAACAATATGATAACAGTGTCAAAAGCAATATGGGTTATCGAGTAGATAGAGCCTAACCCCCTTACTTATAAACGTGGAATAACCTTGGATTAGCTAAACCATGTTTTGCCCTTATCTGTCAAATTCAAATGTCACAATGACAGATAAGGACAAAACATGGATTAGCTACTCCATGGTTATTCCACGTTTATAAGTAAGGGGGTTAGCTGATAAAATTTATGCAATTGACATTAGTGAACACAGACGGTATCGACTGCCCTGTACCATGTCATATTCTTTGTTTTCTGCAGTGATTCTATGATTTTTGCCCACGGTGGTGCAGTTGCATTCTGCAAAGCATAACGATTGCGGAAATGTACCTAAAAATGTGTACTTACTTACTGGTAACACTTAGCACTTAAACACTTGTTTTTTATGGCATGAAGAAGGCTAAAAACAGGCTACGGCTAAACTAGTTACTCTTATACTGTATTTTCGAAAATATAAATCTTCCTAAACCAAGATCTCGTCGGGCTCTTCGCAAACTTTCATTTTTTACATACATGCAATAGGCACTTTTATTTTCTACACGGACAAAACGGTAATGGTAGTCATACTTGGGTCTTATTTCCTTACGCAGCAGAGGAGAGTTCCTTTAATCAAACCATCTAAATTTGACCCCTTTACGCCACAAAAACCCGCAGCGATTCAAGTCTGATACACTGGTTAATGCCGTAACGAAACAATTGTTTACTTTGCGCGCTTGCGTGAATATGGAGGATGCGTTATCTTAAGCAACATGCAGTTTTGTTAAGGTTTTCTACGGTTTCTTAGATGAGATCTTATTTCAGTTACTTTCAAGAGATTTATGTTACAGATAAGGAAATCCATCGTTCACTTTGAAGTAAGGGGCTTCTTAATTAGACGAATTTAATGCGTCGATTGTCGACTGTTATTTTAAAACTACCGATAAGCCTCGTTAATGTTTTACGTATTAACTAAATTAGATAAAACGCTAGTTCATAACCAAGTTTAAAATATTTAATCTAGCGGACCTTTGAATGGTCGCGTTTATCAGTGTTTAAAAGCATCCGTTACTTTCGCACTTACGTACTTGTCAGAAAGTGACGGATGTTTTATCCACATTCATTCACAAGGCTTGTTGACTAAGATAGAAAATTTATTAATGACATTAATGGTCGGTCTGCTGCTGAATAATGGTACAAAACACTGTAGTAAGATTTGGTTCATCATGGCGAAAAATTTGTTTGTAATATTTTATTGACTGAATTATTTGCTCTTGACTAACTTTTGCCCTTGGAGGACGAAGATTTTGTCGACGATGTAGCGACACCTACATTTCACCTACAAGATTCCTATTCACCGTATAAAACAAGCTAAACCTAAATAAGCATTGTTATAATCTTAAATTAGGATTCCTCGGGCTTATAACGTGTGATTTTAGACAACCATAGGAAAAAATATCTCTTGACATCGATAAAAAAGGCATGAATTCCTGAGACATTAAACAATAAAACGTAAGTCTTTACTGTGAAAAAAACCTAATTAACCTGATATGCCCTCCGTCCAAACCAGTTCTTTATCTTAGTCCCTAGCACGCGACCAAACGTACGAGTGTGTTTACGCCCCGTTGCTCGCAAGACAGGCACAAAGCCTCCTCAGAACTGGAACAATACAACTCAATATCAAACACAAGCAGTTTTTAACCTTATTTCTTGAGGTGCAATGTTGTAAATGTTGATACGGATATCATGGAGTTATGGTATTGTCTTGAGAAACAGGTTATTGTAATAGGCAGGAATCGCGCTCTCTTACACATGCCGTTTTTTTAAGTCCACATGTCTACCGTGACCATAGGCCGTGGCGGGTGCCATACTATATTAATTTCGCTGGTAAAAGAAAACACTGAGTCTGATCTAAGTTTACTTGAACAATAATAGGTTGAAATATGGTATAGGGAGAACATCGATTATGAAGAACAATCTGGTTTTAATTAATTTTAGAACTAACAAGAGTCTAAAACATAAATATAAAAATCAATTACCGTTCGTTAGTGTCGCAAAAATTTCGAAAAAGGCTCTAGCGATTTGAATAAAAAAAAATGTGTTTGTAATTGTCAGAACAAGATTTGTATGAAAAACACCCGCGCGACGCCGTGTATGAACAGCTAGTGTAAAATAAATATCAAGGGACACTAATACACGTTGACCTAGTTCCAATCTAAGCTCTAGAATATGGTCCAAAACAACGATAAATAATACATTCTGATTTATGTACGGGAGTTGAAAAAAACTCACATAAGTCGAAGCGAAACCAGGGCGGGTCGCTAGTTAGATATAAGCACTTACTGCGTAGGTAACTAAGTACTGAGTTCATTATAATGCATTTCCCTATTTTTAATTGAAGGGAGAACTAAGCGAATGCAATGTATGCTGTCTAGCAAAGCCAGTCCGTGGATCCACAGAAAACCAGCGTCGTTCTTTCAATACGTGGTACGACATATAGCTGAGTGGATACCATTTTCACAGAACTACTTTTCATACACGTAAAAATATGTAAAAAATAAGCGAAATAATTGTTTTCTATTATATTCTATACTATTCTAAAGCGTCTTAGCCAGGGTCACTTTAAACTAGACTGACCATGTAATCAAAAGTTTACATTGATACGGTAGTAATAATATTTTCAAGAAAAAAATATAATATTGGTATGAAGATAATACAAAGCTGAACAGTGTGGAATACAATTTGCCACACAAACAATCCCTAATAATATCACCTTAATTCAGAGCTTTGTTATTGTTTACGGTATTAATTGCGACTATTCTTCCTTCTTCACCGTCCTTTTTTCTCCTGATTCAACTCTTTATTGACTTTTATGATCTTAAAGTAGCTGAGCTGATGTCATTCTTTTTTATTTTTTCCTGTAAAATCTACCTTTTTTTTTTAATTTCACCAAGAAACGTTCGTTCCGTATCAAGTCACATAATTTTTCTTCTTCTACATTGTAAAAGGTCCTAATTTCTTCTATTATTTTTTACCATTGTTAGTCTAGATACTCTATCGTCTTTCTATGGCACCCAATCTTATTTGCCATATACCATTATCTTTGGTCTTAATCACCGAGAGGTTTTCTCGAACAGATACCCCTACAGGAATAATTTTGCCATTACATTACTATTATATCTGTTATTGTAATATTTGAGCAATGTAGCTGTTTTTGTACAATAAATTATAAATATACATACATTATTTTCTCGTTCAAACTAGGTTTGTCTTGACTAAGTATGCTATCCACACAACTCTTCCCTCATCCTAATGAATATCTAAAAGGAATCTCCAGTGCCAAACTTGCAAAGAATAATTCAAAGTTTGCAAGCGATCCCGAAAGTGACTTGGCGGATGTTAATAAGTTAGTTGAGTCGCATGTCACTTTTGCTTCTGAATTTTTAAGGAGAGTGCTGGAGTAAGTTAAAAGTTGGCTACATTAGGGTTGCCCTTAACTTTGTAAAGTCACTGTATGCGAGTTGAATGACGTTGTTAAAATGGTTTTATTTAAACTATGTCATAATGAGGATAACTTATATATAGATGACAATACGATTAAGAGAACAACGATTGCTAAAAACTGTTTCTTTTTTTTAAAGAAACGTTTAAATTGATTATGACGTGTACTAATATCAGGTTTTCCAATACACCAGTGCGAGTGCGAAGATCCATGATGAAGTAATTGGAGAAGGCCTATGGACAGCAGTGGACATGTTTCGGCTGTCATTATGTTGATGATGATTATGATGATGATGATGACAATGAAATGCGAGAAAATTCAACTTGTGTGAAATTTAAAGATAAGCTATTACAGTTATGACAACATACCCCAACAAAAAACCTTAAAAAGGTTAACAATATTCTATTAATAAAGTGGTATGGATACATTTTTGTACAGAGTCGTACAAAAAATTTAATAAGAAATAGTACATTTCGATGCTAGTGCGGAATGTATGTCATTACTTCACGAGTACCGAGATATCTTCCGGCAAGACTCGGGACGAGTGAAGAATGACATTTCCGCACGTGTATCGAACGACGTTTTTTAATACATTTGCGAAAAAAATTGTATGTGTGTATGTGGGTATCTGTGTCTGTCCCCTTCCCCCCGGACCTCTGAAGTGAGATAACGACGTGTGAACACACTCTGTCCGAAATTACTTAAATTTTAATAAAATTATTAAAACAAAAATTATAACGTCAGATACCAGGAGTGCATAAACTTTAGAAGTACCGACCTGGGACTTGACAGAAGCGCGTGGAGCTAACCCCATGTGCTTCTGTTTAGTCCATTAGAGAAAATTCTCTTTAACCGAAAAATTGTCCTCGCGTGTGATATCCATGGACTTGTTTCTCTAATAAGTCCATGGGAGTGTCTATAAGTAACTCGACATTGGCGAAATACACCTTAACAGGAGTGAAAGCCATTAATTAAGATTAGAATAGAAGTACCGACCTAAGTCATCCGCGCTGTGTCGGGTGCGGCCGCCTGCCCGCCGCACCCGCTGCGCCGTCCCGTGACGTCATCGCCTGCGATCTAAGTTGCGCTACGCACCCCCTAATTACCTCTGGACTCCTGGTACTTTTTGAAAACATGCAAACTCTTTGGTTGGATGCACGGCTTAGTATATTTAAAAAATAATGGAAAAGTAAAACGCACTAGTGCGAAATAGGAAAAGTAAAAAGCACTAGTGCGAAAAAACCCAACTTTCCGCACGATATACAGCTACGAAAAGTACCGCTTTTTGAGCAACTGTATTAAAAATGTCTTAATAATACATTGAATAAGAATTCAACAGTTTTTTATAATTACTTAATTTGAAAGGTAGTAGTTTAAACTTAAAACTGTTAATTTATTGTTCACAACCAAGGATAAAATAATTCACAATATCGCTTAAACACAACAGAAATGTATTATAAATGTATGTTTCCAATCTAAAACACTTTTTCCTCTTTGAATATTCCTCTTTTACCATTTTATACAGTTCAAAGTGAGAGCAGGAGTTCACAAACTTATCTATCCACATTTACATAACACTCGATGATAGCGTCGCGGAGTTTTTTGCCGGTTCCACGAGTACTTTATTGTGGAGAGTATGAATACTCAAGAGTGTGTGGGGTATCTTCAAAAGGCCATGTCAAATGATAAAGAACTCGTAAAGTGAATTCAATATATAAAATTGTAATTTTGTTTACTAATACAATACTTGTATTATCTTGGATACTGCGAGTAGTTTATGTGACTGGGCATTTTCAGAGATTGTGTATAGACCATTTTTAGGAAGTGGAATCATGATTCTCTTGCCCTTATCCCGACTTATTTGGGGTCGGCGCAACATGTATTTTTCTTCCATATTTCTTTATTAGTCGTCATCTCGGTAGTCACAACCTTTCTAGCCGTATCATCTTTCACACAGTCCTTCCTTCATTTCTTTGGTCTTCCCCTACTCTTATAGCCATGTGGACATAACCTCAAAATGACAACTGGACAAAGATATAAAAAAAACGATTTAATGTCGTGAAACACGATTAATGATTACGAATATGAATCTATTTATTTATATCAAGGAATTATGCATGTTCCAATTATTTTGATTCCGTTGGCTACATATGCAAGCATTTAAAGCGCCACTTTATAAAAAAGTAAGTAAGTAACGTAAGTAAGAAACTTTGTTATAATCAATATTGTAATTTTGTATAGAACGTATTTTTTTTCCTCGCATTCAAATGTATAACGCGAGACTAAACAACCATAATGACACTCGAACTAAAACTCGCGTGGCTAAACATCTCGTATCATTATGGCTTGTTTTAGTCCCTTGTTGAACAATCCGCTAATTATTCTCCAATTTCTACCCCGGAAGATACCGTAAACCTATTAAAAATGGCTTTGTGCCGTTCGATTCTTTAGGCGTTAATAATTATGTGCACAAGGAATCGGCCACGCGTAAACATCGCGTTCAAGGATTTCGCTTCACGCGATACGAGATCCGTTGTTTGTTCATTGTTTCAAGTATTACTTGATTTAATGGTATTCAGAATAACATTGTCTTGTATTCTTGCAGTATCAAATCTTAGTTACACGCGTAGAGATTCTTGTAAACAAAGGACCTTAAAATTTTGAGGTAGGATTTCAAAAAAAATACTTAGGCTGGGTTTTATAAAGATCCGTTAGATCAAATTTCGTTCAGGAATGTCAAAATTTGTATGAAGTTACTAAAATTTGAACCGACATTTTTACTTACGAGCCTTTATAAAACCGGCCCTTAATATCAGGGAAAAGAGTTTACGTAATCTATTAAAACGTATTTATGTTCTCATTTGCTTGACGCATTTACTGCCAGTAACAAAGGGCATTGGGTAAATTTGTTTGAAGAATATTGTCTTTTTTTTTCAGCGGCCACGGATGATTCTTACATAGTTATTTAGAGGACCTCTAAATACATATAGATATATATAATTTATGGCGTTAAATAATATCGGAGCGGAGATTTTAAAGATTTAAGTGTTCAGTTTTTAGTACAAAAGTACGCCCAAGCATGAATATTTAAATATCTCAGCTCCGATGCGCTTAAGAGTATTACATTACGTAATAAAATATGTTTATTAATAATTTGCCACTTTCACGAATGGCCGCTCACATTGAAAATGTATGAATTTTACAAATGACAACACTTTTACCCAAACCCTTTATTAAAAACGGTTTTCTGAGTCTTACCTCAACACAAACGTGAAAATGAACAGTCTAGTTCATAAATATGTGTAAACTTTAGTACCTTGCCTATTTAATGTTATGTTTAAACTGCCATATATGAATTGTCATAGCGATTAAAGTGACAAGGTACTAAAGTTTACGCATATTTATGAACTCGACTGTATTTTTATCCAGTATGCAAGCCTCGTATGGATCAAAAGAAGCCTTACCTGAAAAAGCTGGCAAAATGGTGGTAGCAAAAAAAAAATCCTCCGGGTGCACATCCTAATTCTTAATATTATTATTGTGTTGGTAATGAATAGCCAACTGCGATATCTGAAACTAAATTTGCACTCACTGATTTCTACTAAGGGCCTGAGGGCTCAGACAAGATGCACTACGCTAACTAACGTTTCTATTCGATTCGTTTTTAAACCAAGCGCGTCACTGGAAGATGACGTGATACGAAAAAGTCACGTGGTCTACCAGTGACGCGATTGGTTTAAAAACGAATCGAATAGAAACGTTAGTTAGCGTAATGCATCTTGTCTGAGCCCTCTGGACACAACACCACGGTACGGCGTCGTTAACGTGAAACGGCGCCGCGCCGTAGAAAGGCACGTTGCCGCGTCGTGCAAATACACGGTGCCGTATGACAACGGCTTCAACTATTTTAAACTCTACGCGCAGGACATTGGGCTGCAACGTGCCTTTCTACGGCGCCGCGCCGTTTCACGTTAACGACGTCGTGCCCTGGTGTTGTGTCCAGGCCCTAACTGTCGACAAAACAAGACTGGTCAATACGACGCCCTTAAGGGATCGTTCACTCATCGAGCTATTTTTAACTATTATATAACATTTCTGCAAATATTTTCTCCGAAAATGTTATTCCTAATTCTAATTCGATATATCATATTTCGATAACAGATTTATTTGCAAGACAAAGATTCGTTTACAATAGATCATGCGAATATTCCCCTCTAACTTCAGCCAGTGAAGCACAAAATGCGTTCGCTGCTCGTTCGACTGTGCTAACTGACGTCATACCGCAATGGATACCAGCGCTTTCTTTGTGCTATTTAACGCTTAATATGAGTATGTTATTTTGGTAAATAAAACAAATATCATGGAAAAATCTCACATAAAATTGACCAAGTCCCAAATTATGATCTAAAGCTACAACGATATATACATACTTATATAAAGGAACAAATACTACGGTCAGGAGTGGAAAATCGCGCTTATTACTAAAATATTTACCAGACTTACATACTTTTTAAAAGACTTACCTACTTTAAGATCTTTACGTACCTACAATGAATTTGAATTTGCCCTAATCGAAAATCGAACCTATAACTGCAATAAAATCTGAAAACAAATGCCTTGAATAATTTTTCTGCTACACTGTTATGTCAAACTGACACGCATGCATTTGGTTGTTGTAAGTTGTAATTTTGTTTGGTGAATTTTTTCAAATCAAACTGCTGCTATTACAACTAGCGGCCTGCACACGTAAAGTTCGGACCGTGGGAAACGCCTCGCGCCAATCCAATCTTCGCTCCGAAACGTACGTGTAAATGCAGCTGTAGTAGTAAAGTAGTAAAAAATGTACGGTTCGGACTGGCGTGTGGAATGGCGCGTGGCGTTTCCCGCGGTTCGAACTTTACGTGTAAAGGCCGCTAATACGCACATCCAGAACAATAGTGACCTAATTTAGAAATTTTAAATATTGAGTTAGGTCTCTATAACAATAAATTTATGGCTTGAATTTTGAAAGCTGAAGTTTTGAATTAGGTCACTATTGTTCTGAAGGTGTGATATGTTTTTCAATCTACAACTGCGACCCTCAGTATGGTTGCGTTTATCGTGTGAAAAAATGTGGATAAAGCATCCGTCACTCTCATATACCTACGTGTCAGAAACTGACGGATGTTTTAACTACATTTTGTCACGCGATAAACAGCCATATTAGGCCCCCTGAACTACACAAGGCTTGTGACAGGAAAGCAGGAGTATTAAGGAGTTAGATGTTTTCCTCCTTCGGGTTTGGAGCACCTTGCAATTACGGTTCAACATCTTGTACCCAAATAATCATCTGGGATTAACGTCTCGTTTTACGCTGTATTTTCTTAGGTTTCAATTAATCAGGGGAAATAAATGTGGTTCGCTTTTTCCTGTGCTTTTTCTTAAATAAGGATAGTGTTTAATTTGCTTGATGACAAACGTACACAGTCGAGGGCATAAATATACAGCACAATTCAAAGTTTTCAAACATCATTTGTTATACTCAAACTCAAGCATTAATCGGAAGCTCTGTAAACCCTAGTAGGTCTCCAACAAGTCTGGCTAATTGAACGAAAAACGAAATAAGCTTGTGATGTGTTATCAGGATTTTAAAACATTCTTTAGCAAAGATCATAACGAATAGCGAATAATGAAGAAATAATAAATAGGCATTGCATAATGCTCAGTTAACGATTTTCGAAATTCGACAAAATGTATGTAACTTATCGATAATCGAAAAAAAAAATTGATTTTAATTAGCAGCATCACTAAATTTGCCAAATGACATCTGTTACAGTCCCTACAACATATGAAAAAAAAATAGACGCGTTTTTTACTATTGCGGCAATTCAGCGACATTATAGAGACAATTAACATGTTCGTTTGTTAATAAAGAGTGTTCGGAGTTTTCATAGCACGTTAAGACGAAAGAGAGCTATGGAGTCGACATTAACATTAAAATTCAACTCTTAATTTTTTATTTTATTTTAAATATGGATAATAACTTTCACTTTTAATATTCATAACATTATGAGATTAATATTAAATAACATGTACATGAAAATAATTTTGTTTATAATTGTAATCTTTCATTACTAAGCTTAGCATTAGGAATAAAATAAACAAATGAGTATGAGTAAGAGTTGAATTTTAATGTTAATGCCGACTCCACTGCTCTCTTTCGTCTTGCCGTGCTATGAATACTCCGGACCCTGTTAATAAACAACGATAGATGGCGTCAGCATACCCTCCGAGTATGTAAAAGCAAGCGATCACTAATTTCGTGGATCTTAAGTAGGGTCTTGGTGGCATAAGTGGTAATGCGCCTGCATCGGCCCGGCGAGCCAGAGGAGATGTAGGTTCGAATCCTACCTAAGACCGACGATTTTTTTCGCTTTAATATAATTTACAATTAACACGTTCCTTTTCCAAACTCATTTATAAAAAAATCATCACTAACACCCGTATATAGTCAAGAAAAGTAATTACTTGAGTATTAGTAATGTCAAAACTCATATAAAAATCGTTATTTTAGTCATAACTTTTACTCAAGTAATTACTTTTCTTGACTGTACCTACATACGGGTGTTAGGAACGACTTAATCGTCATTAAGCGACTTTGAGTGGCCGTATGTACGTCAGATCCGAGTTCCCTATTATTTTTAAATTTCGAAACCTGTCCCAGTACTTTCAAATTCTAATTGAGAATCTGAGCGATTTCATCACGGAGTAGACTAGCTTTATTAAAGCTGCGACACCTGACGGCGAGGCATCTGGCGCGACTTGTGGCTGCGGGGGATCGGTTGATATTAATGTTTAGCTGCATTAATGTTGCCTTTATCGATTTATCCGCTTTCATGGCTCCTTTTTCGTTTTGTTTATACTAAGGATCTATTGTTGCTTTGTTGTTTTCGGTTTCATTGTTTTTCATTATCTAATACTTTGATGAATGGTGGTGAACACGCTCAACCATTTAACAGTAGAGTTGAATTTGGATATTTCTGATATCGTCGGTGATAGTGCAATACCACGTAAGTAACAAATTCAATAAGTTGTATAATGCATCTTATTGAATTACATGCTAAGGTGAATTTTGAACCTTATTGAATTTTTGACTTACGCGGTATTGCACTATCCCCGACGATATGATATAACGTATAAATATCACAGGACAATCTGACAAAGATTGACCTAGTTACTGAACTCTAGTTTTGTACGATTGGTACTAGAACAGTCGAGTGCAAAAATATGTATCGAAAGAGCCCTCTCATAAATATGTTACGAAGTTGTTATTACACTAGAATAAGGTGCATTGGGATATATTTTTGAGACTTTGCGCTCTCCCATATTTTTATACTTGACTAGGTACAGTCAACATCATAAATAAGTGACCATTTATGCACGTTGTCACTTTGACGTCGTGTTTGAAATGTCATACAAAATTGTAAAACGATTGAAAGCGACAAGGTACATAAATGATCACTTATTTATGCTGTTGACTGTACTGTTGTACTACGAAACAACGATAAACATTGTTATATAGATAATTAAATACCTACTTATGTTAAAAATGTTAGTTAATTAAAAATTAATGTTATTAATGTGAAAGTAACTTAGTCTAAAGTTTGTCTGTTCTTTAAGCTTTCAGACGCTTAACTTAGTTCCCGAAGGTATAGTGAGAATCAACTTCTTCTACGCGGACGGAGTCGCGGCCAACAGCCTGTACAGTCGAGTTCATAAATATGTGTACACTTTAGTACCTTGTCACTTTAATCGCTGTGACAATTCATATATGGCAGTTTAAACATGACATTAAATATACAAGATACCAAAATGTACACATATGTATGAACTCGACTGTAAAAAACATCCAAGATTCAAAATCAAGTAATGTAATTTTCTATTCGCAATCACACAATTGGGTTATCCCAAAAAAGAAATACCCCTAGTTTTTATTTATTTTTTCGGTAAAATAGACTAATTGAAGAAACTAATTTGACCTCGTGTGGTTGCCGAGTTAGAATAGTGCCACTCCATGTCTTCCCGTGGATGTCGTAAGAGACGACTAAGGGAATAAAGGCTTGTAGTACTGTTAGGCGATGGGCTTGCAACCTGTCACTAATACGCTGGTAAACATCTTAGCCTAATTGTGCAAATTGTGGTTATAGAATTATCAACAAGTTTTTAGAGATGTTTGTAATTCTGTAGCTCTGCCTACCCCACTCTGGGAACGAAGGCGTGAGATTATGTAATTTGACGGTTTTTGCATTTAAATCTATATATTAATTTTTAAAGAAAATTGTATTATGACGTCACTACAAGTTGGTTTGTTTGAGACATGCTTTAAAACTATTGAATTCGTTTGAGAGTACGCGTTTCTGTCAGATCACGTAAAATTTCAATGTCAAGTCATGTAATTTCCCTCGGCCGTTTGTTGAGTTTGACAATTTCACCCACAGACTAGCCTAGGTTCAAAACGGACTTGTATTTTAATCATTCCATTTTTTTAAAGATCTTACACTGTCATGTTTATATACAGTTAAAAATTGTCTTAATTTTAATAAGCGTTAAAATGAAACAGAAATAAATAAGACAAAATTCGATATACATTATTTATATATTACTGCATTTCGGACTCATATTATATGCAGTACTATGGTTGATCACAGATTAGACACAACTTACCAATGAAGATCGTGACGTCACTACATTACAGGTCAAATAATGTCAAATGATAAATTAGAAAAAACTATTTAATACTAATTTTGTAAAATAATCTGATAACAGGGAATGGTTCTACAACCCTTTTTCTCGAAATGGTTTTTGAATCACTATACATTACAAAATTATGGGATAACCCAATTATTTACTCTTACAGAGAATTAAACCATGTTATGTTTATTAAGTTTCCGAGATAGTGATTTAAATGGATCAATGTGTTTATGTGTGTATACTCTTTTATTTACAAGAAAAAATAAAAACAAAACAAGTACAAAGGCGACCTTATCCCTTTTTTAATATTACGTTTTATAATAACACATAAAAATTGCATAACTTTCATTGTAATCACAAAACATGGTCCAATTATTTCTGAATACGTAACTTTGTTCTTATTAGACGTGGAAGTTTTAAAAACGTTTGAATTATAAACGACCGCTGGCGTCTAAGTTTCAGTTTCTCAGCTTTTTAAAGAATTGTTTTAAAAGTACTCCACAGTGAACGATATATTGCTAAGGAAACTCTGACATATTTCAACACCAACAACCCAAACAAATAGGAACTCCTACTCTAAAGAATAAGGTTCATAATTTATTGCACTAAGAAAAAAATAAAAGCAACAAAAGTCGTGAACTGTAAAACGTTGCATTAGGGTTGAAAATAGAAACGTTATAGTTCTGTGGAATATAGTTTTTAAATTTATAGCGGAAAAACTTTGCCTGGAAATACAGGCGTTCATTAGAAATGACAGGTGCGAAGTAAAAGAGGAATTTTAAATTTTATCTTTATTAGGTCTGTTACATTAATTCCTTATGTTCATTTTGCCTTTGGGGACAAATTAAAATATTTATTACTGACGCAAACACACTTAGCTTAGTTGGTTTTACGTATGTTAATTTGTGTTTCTGTGTATTTATTTATGTATGGCATCGTAGCTCGCAAACCGATGAACCGATTTAGAATTAGTTTTTTTTTAAATCTAGTTTAACAAGATTGTTCTTACCTTAGGCCCTGTTGTTTGATCAGTAGTTAAACTAACTAATAGTCAAAAATTGTTACTAATGGTTAAAATCTCAAGGAAATGTGGCAGATTTTCGATTCCTTGAGATTTTAACTATTACGGCCTGTTGTTTGATCGGTAGTTAAACTAACTAATGGTCAAAAAACGTGACTAATGGTTAAAATCTCAAGGAAATGTGTCAAATTTTCGATTCCTTTTTCGAATTTTAACAATTAGTTAGTTTAACTACTGATCAAACAACAGGGCCTTAGGCCCTAGGATTTTGTATAAAGATCCGTTAGATCAAATTTCGGTCAGGAATGTCAAAACTTGTATGAAGTTACTAAAATTTGACCTGACATTTTTACTTAAACCCGCGAAACCCTGACATTCTTTATAAAACCCGCCCTTAGTAACGTTTTATGACCATTAGTTAGTTTAACTACCGATCAAACAACAGGGCCTTAGTTTAATAAAAATTGGTTGGTTGGTTACTAGACCCACCGTAAAATGATAAAATTACCTTGACAAAGTACTTCCTTGCCTTTTTCGTTCACTAACACACATAATGTTAAGAAATAACCCATAAATATTAAGTGGTATCGAAACGAGGCAACTGAGCGTGACAGCAAATTGGATTTAATACAGGGCGACGCGCTGCCTTAGTTGGTAGTGACCCTGCCTACGAAGCTAGCGGTCCTCGGTTCAAATCCCGGTAAGGGCAGATATTTGTGTGATGAGCGCGAACATTGGTTCCTGAGTCATGAATGTTTTCTATTTATTTAAGTATTTATTTCTCTATTATAAGTATTTATATCGTTGTCTTGTACCCTTAGTACAAGACTAGAGCTTAGTTTGGGACTAGGTCAATTGGTGTGACATTGTCTCTTGATATTTATTTGTAGTACGGTTATTGAGAGCGGCGGTGGCCTAGTGGCTTAGGCGGTCGACTCGTGATCGTAAGGTACCGAGTTCGAACCCCCGCTGTCGCCATGTACCAATGAGTTTTTCTAACTTAAGTGCATTACCCGATGCTCTTACGGTGAAGGAAAAACATCGTGAGGAAACCTGCATATTCGAAGAGATGAGTGTGTAAGATGGTTATTGCACAAAATATCCTAAAGGGTCGAAGTGTGTCCGAAAGGGCCCATCTGTAAGATAAGATAAGATAGGATAGTACGCTTATTAGCTTATTTTGATGAAAATATACTATGACTATGATCCACCTCGAAATGCCATAAAATATCTAAAAAAAGGTACTTACGTATGCCCATAATTATTGAGTGCTATCGAAACGAGGCTACTGAGCGTGACAGCAAATTGGATTTAATATACGAAAGGAGGTAAGGGATTGAAATAAAGATCAAGGCCACTGGAATATAATATGGGATCAGTTTCAGGACGTTTTTTTATTAACTGCGCGCATAATCTTGAAATGAATTACAGACTTTTTAAACAATTAAGAAGGTTTATGAGCACAAAGGTAAGTGGGATGTGAGATTCATAGACATTTGCAAACTCAAGACTACAATCTCAAGATTGCAATCCTAAGACTGCAAATATTTGACCCTGAGGACTAATGTAATACCTTTATGCTATTAATTTAATTGTAAACAAACAACGTGCAAACAGTGTTGCTTAGGGATAGGTTAAAAGATAAGATGGTGGTAGCGCTTGTGTCAAAGTAATATCGTCGGTGATAATGCGAAACTACTTAACTAACAAATTTACTAAGGAGCAAGATGCACCTTACTGACTTAATAAGAAAGGTGCATTCTCTCTATTAAAAATGTTACGCGGTTTTTTGGACGATATTTCGAAAATTTACGCTTTTTTAGTTATTTGCAAGCTGTGGCCTCTGAGATTATCGGCCGCGCTCAAAGTCAGTTAATGACGATTAAGTCGTTCTTTAGTGTATATTATTCATACACAAGTTTGAAAAAGGACCGAGTTAATTTTCTCAAAAATGTGCGGACGTAGGTGATACTAGTTTTTCTTTTATCAACACACTTGAATACTTTGATGACCCTAGATTTACATAAAAGCCAAGATGAAATGTTTCATGATCACGAGTTGCTTTCATGATCACAATATCTTAAAAGTCATTGATGACTCTAAATACTCTGGGAGTCAGAACACGATATCGGGTATTGGTAAAAATATCCATGCCTATCACACAAACTGTTCTTTTAACCATTTGTACCTGAAACCTCGTTTCAAAAGCCAGGTTTAGCCAACACTAACATCTAATCATCGTTATTATACCAACTTAAAGAAGTTTCTTGTTGGATAAAGGTCTCGGCAAGGATTGCCACAATAGTTAGATAAAACAATCAGCCTTTTTTGGCCCTAAGTTTGCGGCTTGTACTTACTGTAACTGTTTATACCTACAACCGGCCAAAAAAAAAGCTAGAAGTACCCCTAATTTTCTAACGAATTGTATAGTAGAAAAAACCATGACAGCATTTCAATTTAATAAAACAAGTTCATACACAAAGTTTGAAAAAGGAACAATTTAATAATAAAAAGGAATCAGGAATTAAGTTCACATTTTGTACTCAAATTTTGTTGTTTAATGCAATAAAGATTAAATAAATGAATAAATATTGCAGCAGTACGCTGTTGGGAGTTTATTTTAAAACAATAAAAGGATTAACATTGAATAATAATATATAATAATAATAATAATAAGCTTTATTTGTAGGCAAAAAACCCATAATATAAAAAATAACAAGGATAAGGCACAAAATGTACAACGTCAATCAAAATACATTCAGAAGCAATAAACTCCTAGTCTTACTAGCTAATGCAGATTGTAAAAATCTTAATCTTATTTTATATTGCCATTCTGGTGAGCAGCCAGCCAATATTTAAACATAGGGCTACCCAAGTCGCGGTACACACTCTGCAGGATTGAATTGCGAGAGCGGCTCAATCTGTCCCAAAAACAGGCGATGCGTGCGCGCATAACGGCGAAGAAGTCTGGGAATCCGCCTTAAATAAATATTTTTTACGTAGCCTTGACTTACATCGCTATTTAAGTGTCTCAATTTAGGCTACTTCTTTTTAATTTGATTGATTGATAGTTCTCACGAAAATGACTCAATAACGTCTAATAGTTCAGTATTGCGACTATATTTTTTCATTGTTTCAACGGTTGGATTTTTAAAAGTCACGTGTAGTAATTACAGAGCTATTGTAAAATAATTATACGGGGGAAAACTCCGAAGGCAATCAAAGGGCTTGGTAAAGACTTTTACTGGTAAAGTAGTTACGTAATTATTACACTAGCGACATAGGCTTTGCTTAGGGGTAATCATTTAATTAAAAAAATCGTAATAATACATCCACAATTTTAGATTAATTTAATCTTACGTAATTTAATCAACAGAAATTTGAATGAACAATATTTAGTTAAATGTTTATGAACAAAGTTTCCTGTCGAATAAACATATTTTAGGACTTGACAGAAGCGCGTGGAGCTAACCCCATGTGCTTCTGTTTAGTCCACCAGAGTAAATCTCTTTAACCGAACAATTGTCCTCGCGTGTGATATCCATGGACTTGTTTCTCTAATAAGTCCATGGTGATTGTCTAAAACTTGATACTGGCGAAATGTACCTTGTTAAACACAAGGAGTGAAAGCCATTAATTAAGAAAAAAAAAACATATTTTAAAAACTCCCTAAAAGATGCCTAACAGTGTTCTTTCGTTACCCTCAAGCATGTTTGTTGTTGACAGAATATACATGCATTAAATTATTGATAAATTTGAAAACTGAATATTATATCCAGTGCAGTACTAACTCATAAAAACGCAAAACTTCTTTAATTAATTTAAACACGATTTAAAAATGCTACAGCTCGTCGCCATTTAGTTCTGGTATGATAAACAAACTTTCCTGTGGTATTATTGGCGCCACTGCCTGAAATTTGTTAATATAAAATGTATGATCCGTTTTAGTTCCTTTTTTAGCCACTGGTACAAAAAAGGTTGTAATTTAATAGCCATTAAGTTTCATTATCCATCGTCAAGCTGTCAAAGTCATTGTGACAAGTGAACGTTACTGTCAAATGTCAGCACTTGGTGAGTCCTTTATGTTTATGTGGCCAGCATTTAGTTAATAAAGAACAAAGGAGTTCTTTGAAATATTCATTCAGTATTAAGTGAAGTTTAGTGACCGTTCTTTGAAAATAGTTCGAATGTTTATTTTAAAATAATGTTGAATTTTATTGTTTTATTTGCAACTGTTAATTATAAATTTAAATATTATGTTTATACACCGTTAAAATACAGAGCAGAGTGTCCCAGAACTGAACTTTTAAAGCACATGAAAGATCTTATTAAAACGGTACCAGAATAATATGTTAGGTTTATTAATAATTATGAATGCCAAATTTTCTAAATTTCCGAAAAGTTTATAATCTATTGTTATTATTTATTATGGTTTTGCTTTTATCTAAAGCAGATGATTACAAAGAAACTATAACGTACAATGTTTTGCTTCTACTAAAACACTATTCCGGAAATCATAAAATTGCTTTTAACTTAGACAATTCATTCGTTCACATGGCCCCTTAGCACCTATATCATAAATCATTATTTAACAAACGTTTAAATCAATTTAGTGTGCTACTTTAAATTAAACTTTTTTTTAAGAGAGGTGGGAATCGATCATCTCGGTTACCTAATGGGAAGTAATGACCACCGCCCATAAACTTTATCACGTGTCCTCAAGAAACACATAAAAACTGAGTATAATCAAATATCGAACTAAAGACAATGAACCTACTTCTCAAAAAGGTCCTACCACCCTAAAAACCAAGTGAAACAACACTGTTTCAAAACCAACAATTAACAACTCGAAACTAAATCCAATTTCAACCTGAAACAAAACTAAAATACGCAATGTGTAAAGCAAAAGTTTCATATTAAAAGTATGTTTGCTGTACTCGGCGAACACGATTTAACTTGTTCCTTTAGGGGATAGTGAAGAAAATTTAACCGCTATAACAAAAGTTGAAACAAATTTAAAATTCAGCTCGACTCAAGTGGACTAGCTGTTATCGATTCTAATGGCCTAAATGGGGTGTGGAATAATTTATTGGTCGCAGTGGATTTTCTGTATAAAATGCAGTGATGGCATTATGACGATTTGTAGAGTGGAATTTAAATAGCTTTAAGGAAGGTTTAGTTTAAATTGAACCTATAGATACACTCTATAGCTATGGCTACGAGTGTAATTTGTTTGATAATATGATTTCGTTGATGAATAACACATAAATCTTATCTTATACAGCAGCATACATAAATGTTCTATCAAATTCAGACTTTTATACATTGATTAGTTAGTGCTGAAAATATATATATTTGTTTTAACTAAACATTAAAACTTTTCGCAGGCCGATTCAGTTTAATGTTTTTCCGCTCTCTTGTAAAATTTGGTCAAAGGCCCTTACTGGGTTTTGTTAAAGGGCAACCGAGTTGTTGCCAACCCTCAGGTCTGGACTAAGATCACTCAAATAAACAAAGGGTACATAAATACCCGAAATAATAGCGAAAGCGCGGGAAACCGCTACTTTGACATAAATTTAAAAAAGTATGATAATTATTTATTTCAATTAAATAAGGTATGTAAAGAAGGTAGCAGAGATAGCGAGTAGCAAATAAGATGTAAAAAACTTCTCAAACACTCATACAATGACTGTAAGTGTAATTCATATACACAATACAGCATAATATTTTTACTTTTTATACGTATACATTTTTGTATTTTTTTAAAGTGATAATCAGAGATCGGACAAATGGGCGTCATTTCTCGCAATAATGTGGACATGACTCCAAAGATTTTAATAAAACAAATTAAATTACATTAATCGATTACTTACCCGAGAAATAATGTTGATCCTTTGCAAGACAGTAATAAATAAATAATACAAAGACGTGAGCACTGGCCATTAATATTAATCTACTTAAGTTTTCTCCATTAACATGCGTTGATTGCAAAAGGAGCTTTTCACCTCATAAGTTTATTTTAGCCTTGAAAAGGAATAAACTAACCACGGAAAATGTATAAAATACTGTTGTTTATTTGCTTTAATTAATCTTCACAATACCAAATCTTTGTATTATTTATTTAATACTGTCTTGCAAAGGATCAAAATTATTTTTTGGGTAAGTAATCAATGTAATTTTTTTTCAAGCTGCATTGCTTGTGTAGCACAATACACTGCCACTTTGCTAAAACCCACCCCGATTAAATTAGTTTCGTTAAAGTCGTGTCCCAATTGGACCTGCCATTCAGGAGCTACGATGCCTTACACAGACACACACACAGATACACACGTTAATCATATAACAGTTTTTTTTTGTCGCAGGTTAAACATATTTAAAAACTAACCAAAATACTTCTGTGACTCCAGCATCTAAAGCCAAACAGCAATCTCTGACGTGACAACAAAGGGCTTATTTACTTATAAGTTACAAATAAAACTTAATATGTCCCAACTTGTTCGAATACAAAGACTAATAACTTACAAAGTTATATTTGCGCATGTTTATACAACTATTTACTTAGTAAAGTTTACGAGCGGCGCTTAACTCAACTGAAAGAGTAAGTTGGTAAACAGTTCGCCCTCTAAGGGATAGACGTAGAAATAAAACTATTCCAATAACTTTTCATTTGAAGCAAACTACCCTGAGTTCATGTAAGTTTCGTATATTTAATTATACCTTTTTGTTCTTACAGGTCCCGTGTGGTTGGTAAAAGCGTTTTCTTAACTTTTAATAATAATGGTGACTGACACTTGGTTGTAAAAACGTTTATTAGCACTAAAGTCTCATTAGGACAAGTTATGTCACTTTTTGATTCGCCATGATTATAAAGTGACAGAACGCTAATTAAAGCGACATTAAATTTATTGAACGTTTATACAACTGTGAATAAAACGAACTGAGTACCAAACTAAGCTAGGCTCGTACTATTGGTACTAATAAATAAATTAATTTCGGGGGACATTTGACCTAGTCCCAAACTAAGCTCTAGGCTAGTACAGTCGAGTTCATAATATGTAATACACTTTAGTACCTTGTCTATTTAATCTCACATTCAAACTGCCATATGCGAATTATCATAACGATTAAAGTGACATGGTACTAAAGGTACTATATTTATGAACTCGACTGTACTATGGGTACTAGGCAATGATAAACATACTTATAATCCTAAACACATATTTAAATACACAGAAAACATCCAAGACTCAGAAAAAAATACTCGCGCTCATCACACAAATATTTGCCAATACCGGGCATCAAACCCGGGATCGCTAGCTTCGTAAACAGGGTTACTACCAACTAGTGTAAACGCGTCTTCAACAACGATAAACATATATTTTAGAGAAACATACATACATAAATATGTAAAAATCATACAAACTGTGCTCATCTTACAAATATTTGTGGCTTAATCAACAAGATCAGTCTGAGTGTTGATTCATACCTCTGTTGTAGGTTTTAGCTGCTGTTTACGTAGGTATATGGTATATATTAGTATATTCTATTATCTATTTATGTATTTTATTAAAGAAGATATTTCATTTTCTTCCTCTTTCTCTGTTGTATGTACTATTTGTTATTTCCTGTAATTTTGTTAATTTGTCTATCCTTCTGCATTGTCCTTGCATATTCTTATCTAGGGTTAACTGGAAGAGATTCCATATGGGATCAGTTCGCCTATGTACAATATCTATATTGATGCAAACATATTGTTTATGTGCAATAAAGAGTTTACATACATACATACATATTTACCGTTAAGGCTAACCGAATCCAAGATGCTAACTTTGTAGGCAGGATCACGACCAGAGGCCCTAGACAAGATGCATTTGGCGTTCTTTATCGTTGTCCAAAATGTATGGTATTGACGTAAGCTGTTAGACGGTCGCGTCGCGTCGAGCGCTTACGTCCATTCCATATACTCGTATTTTGTCAGTTTTCAATAATCAATTACATACATACATACATAATCTCACGCCTTCGTTCCCAGAGTGGTGTAGGCAGAGCTACAGAATTACAAACATCTCTAAAAACTTGTTGATAATTCTATAACCACAATTTGCACAATTAGGCTAAGATGTTTACCAGCGTATTAGTGACAGGTTGCAAGCCCATCGCCTAACAGTACTACAAGCCTTTATTCCCTTAGTCGTCTCTTACGACATCCACGGGAAGACATGGAGTGGCACTATTCTAACTCGGCAACCACACGAGGATATAATCAATTAAGTTAGCGTTAAGCAACTTGTCTAGCGTTACAGGGTTATTTTCAGTTGTCATAACTCATAATATGGTTTTCTATCGTTTCCCCAATTTAAATTGTCATAATTGTATTATTAGTCATAATATTCATTTGCCATAAAGGCATTTTTTCTAAAACCGTTAATTTTCAGGTATTGTTTTCATGCCATTGCGTAGAGCCCAATCGGTTAGGTTAGCTCTGTTTTATAACAATTCTGAATAGTTCACGGCTTCAGATAAACAAACCTTCCTCTCTCTCCTGCACCTCTATACACTAGGCGGTAAAATCCAAATTGTATTTGACCTATATGGTATTGTTCTTAACTCGGCCGCCATTACTGTCAAGTAAGAGCTACCAAAACGTTGATAATACGATAACACGAATAGAGGCTAGACCTATTCATAAAACGTGGGATAAAAAGTTTAAAAAAACTTACATTGCATTAATATCGATATTTTCAGCAGCCACCACATCCTCAAAGTCAAGTCCAAACTGTGATCCAGATGTTTAAAAACAAAATCCACTTGTCACTTTTTTATTTTCCACATAATAATTTAAAAAAAACAGCGGTAGTTACACTGAATTTGAAATAACCGCTAAACTTGAAATTTAATTTATAATTCAAAATTAGAACACCAGGGAGCTCAACTAAAACTTTGAAATTCAGGAGAGCCAAACCTTTTTGAGTATTAGTTTGAAACTTTAAAGTTTGAATAATGTTCGTAAATATTTAACTCCGTTTAAGTTAACCAACGTGTGTGGGGTTCGAACCGGGGCAGGGAACTAACCGCCGAGCAACTGGCGTCCGGTAGCTAGCCGACCGTATCGGAAGCGCTGGCCACATCGTGTAGTTATTGGTTAATATATTCCAATAGTTTAAGTAACGTGATAACTTGAGTTAAAATAGCCGATTTTACCGTTATCAAAATTGGGCATTATTATATAAAATTAAAAAATATGTATATTTTTTCAAGGCAAGGAGATTGCAAAGGAACACACAGGCTAACTTAAATGTTAAGTGAAATCAGATTTAATTTGGTTTTAGACCACCATCTTATACATTAACCCACCGTCAAGCAACAGTGTTCACATTTATGTGTTCCGGTGTGGAGATAAGACAACCATTTAAATTACTAGCATAGAGGCATTCCATCTTAGTCCTCAGGGTTGGCAACGCATTTGAGATCTTAGTAATGAATTGGTTCTTTGTATCCGGTTCGTCTGTTTAATAAATAAAACGGAGAAAACTTTGAGAATTATTTAAATAATAATAAACAATTTAAATAATAAAATTAACAAAAAAAGGTGTGCTCGCGAGCTTTTGGTAGGAAGAGAAAAATGATGTTGCCAGGTGGCAGCACTAAAAATAAACATAAAGATGTACATTGAGTCTTCATGTTCAATTATGTAATTAACTGATTGGTTCTTATCTTGAGATTTTAGTACTGAAAATTCAAATGTCTATGGGATCCCACTTACCATCAGGTCATGTGTTCATGACATGAAAAACCCTGAAACGCATTCCATGATTATTTTCTTAAAATTAAAAAAAAAACACGCGTAAAATGTAACTACTTACACTTAAATAAACCGCGGATGAATTAACGCTTCACCATTAACAGTTCACTTTATCAAATCATTACAATAGAATTAGAATAAAATAAAGTACTGGCAGCTTTTGCCACGGCTAATGGGCAAGAATTTGCATCGCCTTCCGGCGTTTTGCCAATAGCTTCGGATAATTCACGATACTCTATGCGAGCCGCATCGCCGTTTAGCATATACTGTGGCTTATGGCGATACTCGTGCAAACAGAAAGATAAAGAAAGTGTTTGGCGCTTTGGTTTATGTTGTAGTCTGGAGTTTATTTATTAATTTTATGTGTCACGGGACAAAAAACAAATTGTATAAGTTATTGAACATGACTCATTCGTTATGGTTTGATTTAAATTGCATGTGACAACGGGGGTTTGCATTTTTTGTAGGATTCGTCCGAATTGCTATTGCAATCTATAAACTAAGTACAGTCAACAGCATAAATAAGTGATCATTTATGTACCTTGTAACTTTAACGTCGTGTTTGAAATGTCATACAAAATTGTGAAACGATTGAAAGCGACAAGGTACATAAATGAGCACTTATTTATGCTGTTGACTGTACAAGGCTGGTCTTAATGTAATTTTTCATATAATAAAGTTGTTTTATGTCCAACTAGCTTTTGCCCGCGACTTCGTCCGCGTAGCACTCGTTTATCACAGTTAAGTAAATTAATATTTAGTTTTAAGTAATTCTATAGTTTGACTCCCTCCCTGGCCAGAATGATCTTTCAAACACATGTAATATTGAGCTCGAAATTTACCGGGTCAACTTTAACCATGAACTTACGGGAGGGCACTCCCGATACCTCCAAAGAGTTCAGGAATTCTAAGGGTAGGACGTGACTTGCTCTGTGTCTATGACATTGTCTACCAAGAGATACTCCACAACATCGCCTTTTACGTGAGCCATATTTTTTTATTTATCCGCCCGACAATTTCGTTTTTTGATCGGGGTACACGTTATTTTTTAGATCATCTGTGTTTTGTACAATATTACAGAATTCGCGGTTTAATGTATTCAAATCGTTACTATCTCTCGCCATACGATCTTCGCCAATTTTTAGTAGCGCTGCCGCATATATTGCCCCGACTGTGTATCATTGTGTACTCGTAGTTCCTGGCATATTTGTAGTGTTTTTTTTTTATATATACCCATATCGTAGATGCCGGAATGCATTTATTTTATCCGCTGGTGTGCCCCTAGTTATCCCCGGTAAATGAGAATCTGTCTAAATTCGCCGTCTCAAAGCACCATCCCTCCCATGATAGTTTGGTTGCTCTTAAAATATCCATCATAGTTCAGTATTACATATATTATACTATGAATCTTAATACTAATTATAATGTAGGTATAATTATAAATGGCGGAACTCCCAAAATATCATCCGTGGCCGCTGAAAAAAAAAGACAATATTCTTCAAACAAATTTACCCAAATTAATCTTATTTGGTTCTGGGGTTAATCCGTGAAAGCGTAACAAACAGACAGACGACAGACCAAATTGTCATACAAACTACGAGTACCATCCGAAATCTCACCCCCTTAGGGGTGATTTTCGAGATACAAATTTAATCTAATTCAGTTCCGCGGTTTATCCTTGAATGCATAACAAACAGAAAGACGGTAGACATAATTACTTTCACGTTTATAATATTAGTATGGATTTTCTTTCTACAGCAATATTATGTATACCTATCGATTATAGTTTTTTTACCCCTTGAGTATTATTTGAAATGACATTTTAGAATTAAATAACCGACCAATTCGCCGAAAAATTAAATGCCTGTCCGTAATTATTTTTAAGTGTTCATAATAACCGCCCTAATATTAAATAACAGCCGTAGAATTAATACGCCGTGAATAGTGAATAGTATTGAAAATAGCGGAAAAAAAAAGTTAAAATCTGGATATGTCAACGCTGACAACTTCAATCTGACACCGCTCCTTTTGATATAGACTAACAAAACTAAATGTAGGTACAAAGCCTGTCTCATGTTGTCACACTGGTTGGCAAAAGCCATAGGAGAAATAAATTATTTAATTTTGTCAAATAATTACTAATCTTATTCTATATTAGTAATTATATGCGTCCCCAAAAACTAGGAAAATGTTACCCGTGACAACATTTTCAAAAAACATCATTGCCGCCAGCTTGAATTCTAAATTTGACATCATTTTCATAATCTGCGTCCCCAAAATGTAAGAAAATGATACCAATGACGACTTTTTCAATAAACATCATGGCGGCCATTTTGAATCCCTGATTTGATATCATTTTCGAAATCTGCGTCAACGCAACCTAAGAAAACGACACCCATGATGACTTTTTCAAAAAATACCAAAGATATTGTCGTTATTCCCTCGGGAACCTTTAAATTTCCGGGATGGGATTTTCCTATGTGTTAATCCAGGGTATAAGCTATCTCCATTCTAAATTTCACCCAAATCCATCCAGCGCCATTGCAGCGTGAAGGAGGAACAAACTAAAACTCCCTTTACACCCCTTAGGGGTAGTTTTTTCTAAATCGCTGAAAGAAGTATATTTTATTTATAAACAGTAGCCTAAATACCAATTTCCAAATTGCTTATTTTAAAAATAACGAATCTTCTATACAAATTTCTACTTCCTGTTTTAACCCTTTAGGGGATGAATTTCCAAAAATCCTTTCTTAGTGTACCCTTAGGGTACCCAAGGAATATTCCCTTCAAATTTCAAGTCCCTAGGTCCAGAGGTTTAGCCTGTGCGTTGATCGATCAGTCAGTCAGTTTTACCCCTTTCCATCCCTTCGGGGATGAAATTATCAAAAACGCTGAAACACGTATAAATTTATTTTCAATTTTCAACCTAAACACTAAATTTGAATAGTCTAACTTAAACTAAAACTGACGGACTTTCATACCAATTTTCATCCCCTTAGGGGTGGAATTTCCAAAAATCCTTCCTTAGTGGATCTTTACACTATATAAGGTATCTATGTGCAAAATGTCAAGTCTCTAGGTCCTAAGGTTTGGGCTGTGCGTTGATATATCAACAATCCGTTTTACCCCTTTTCATCCCTTCAGGGTTGAAATTATCATAAACACTGAGACACGTATAAGTTAAAATTCAATCGCCAACCTAAACGCAAAATTTGAAGCGTCTAACTTCAAAACTGATGGACTTTCATACAAATGTTTTTCCCCTAATTTACCCCCTTAGGGGTGGAATTTCCAAAAATCCTTCCTTAGTGGATCTCTACACTATATAAGGTATCTATGTGCAAAATTTCAAGTCTCTAGGTTCAGCGGTCTGGGCTGTGCGTTGATATATCAACAATCAGCTTAGCATTTTATATAATAGATTATAAAAGTGTTATCAACAAACAAACAGACGGCTATAATGAATTAAAAAAAATCAAGTTTTCCTACTGCGGAACCCTAAATTGCATGGTTTCTCAGTTATAAAACGTCTTTATACGCAAGGGCAATATTCTCGCTTTGTAAAGGTGACTGTACACAGCACGTGCCCGAGATTTAATTAATATTTATGGGTGACACGGCGTCCGGCGATTCCTTTATTAAATAAACATACGGGCAGATAATGTCTCTGTGTTGAGATTCATTGTCGTGTTTAAAGGAGATAGTTTGTGCGTAGTTCGTTTTCAATAAAGATTCATGAGAATCATGAGTTTATGAATTATTTATTTTATTCTATGTTATTGTGATGAGCTTTTGGATAGACTTAATACGTGACTACGTTGAACACGTAAAATATTTCGTTTAATGCATACCTAAATAAAAATTGTCTGTGTTTATTTTTGTTTTGATTACAAACATTATTTATATGACATTCCGTAAATTATTATACTCATGTCAAGGTTTCTAAAATAAAACATCAAGTTAACGTCATCGTCAGTCATCATTTGAGTCTTCAGGGTTGGCAACGCATTTGCAGTCATGATGAGATTGTTATCGTAAGATTGCAAAATGTCTATGGGCTTCAGATTCTACTTACAGGTGGCCCATGTGCTCTTTTGCCTCCAACATGTCATAAAAAATACAAGATACAACCCATTTGTATCAAAAGTTATTTTATGAAATGAATCGTCTTTACTTTTAGTAAAATATATAGAAAATATTCAAGACAGGGCAACACTCAAGAGAGGACAACAAACACTCGCGCTCATCATATAAATATTTACTTACCCTAAACATGGATCGAACTTAGGGTTGCGACTTTCTGAGGCAATCATTTGGTTCAGTACAAATATGTAAAGTAAGCATGACACAAATAAAAAAATCATCGTAAGTGCTTGATTAGTCTTAAAAAGGTAAAAAAATAAAGGTCGCTTCACAACGCGAACGTGCTATGTTTTTTCGATGTATCAGATGGTTTTTTAACAAGTTTTTATAAGCTCTACTTGTAAATAATCAAATGTAATAAAATGTTTGAACTCAGTTTTAAACTATTGTCAATTGTTAGCATAACTGGAAATTTTGCAAAATTATTTATGTAATTTTGATTAGAATACAATAAAATGGTACTATCGAGCTGGACTGATAACGGAGTCAAAAGGTGGCAAGGGTGGCAAAAGTTCACAATGGAGGTTTATCGAGTTGGGACATGTATGTGTAAGCATAAATACTTTTAATAGTGAGTTATTAATGAAACAAATAAAGCTAGGAACAATTAATCGCGCCATAAATTTATTTAAAAAACGCTCTACTTACGCCACTTTTACCCAAAAATTCTCACATCATAACAACCCCTGACAAAGACCAATCTTCCCATAAAGCACATTCAATGCCCGTGAAACCCCCAAGTCGCGTATCGTCCCGGTCCGGTGCGTGGGGTGTCCGTTACCGTGACACCGGAAACCGGACGTCCGCCGCCGGAACAACGAGTATTAAACGCATTCCGATAGTGTGCACGGGTCTTTAGTTTTTTGAACATGAAATTTTGAGATTTTAAGATGTGTGCTTGGGTTTTTCCCCACTAATTGTAAAACCGCTTTCCGTCGCTTTTTGTAAAGCTCTTCGTGTCAAATAATAGCCATATTTTTAAGCTTGTCTGATATTATACCAAAAATAAGGCCTTTTTAGTTACAATTATTTGAACATGTAAAAAAACATGTCCCATAACCAGAATTTGACAATGTAACAAGATTTCTCTATTGAACTTAAGGTGAATACACAATCCATTATAATATAGTAGTAATTCAATTAATATGTGAGTCATTGTATTAGAACTTTTAATCAAACTTTTTCCCAAGAATACAAATACAGTCCCTTGTCGCCTGATTGTGATTAAAATTAAAATAATTGGTGACATTGACTTTTGTACACATTTATCTTGGTATGAACGACACTGCAGTTATGATGCAAAACCATTTTTTACTATTTTATTCAACACTATTTGAAAAGAAAGGAAGGAGAAAGAAAAGAAATGCCCGTTTTGAAGCTGGGTTTAGACAGGTTGCTTAAGATAGGAATATTATACCGATTAAATTGATTAAAACCCCTATATAAAGGCGACTAAATTCTAACCTTATCTCATAATATATAGTCCAACCAATTTCCTTGAAACCAAGCTAAGAACCATCATGAATAAACAAGTTTTCTTAGTAAAAAAACGCATTAAAATCGGTCTATCCCTTTGGGTGCTACGATACTACAGAAAGAAAGAGACACAAAGACACAGTTTCACCAGTTAAACGTACAATACATTTTTTTTGGGGATAAAAATAACTATAAAAACAATGCTTTTAGTCAGATTTAGCCAGATACGAAAGTTACGGTAACTTGCAAATGTAATTACTCTTATAGTTTAAATGAAATATAACTAAAAGAACTCAGAACTTTACAGATTTAAAATTAAGAAGTAGTTAAAGAAACTCGATTACTTCTTTCGCATTAATTTCTTTTTCTACTCGCGTACGATAAGCGCTAATATTGATATCGTTAATGGTATCAGAATACGACCTATAGCGTAACCGAAGCAGGAAAACAGTTCTATAATGAGCGTTGCCATGGCAAATAACAGTTTTATAATAATTATTATAGCATTGTTATTACTATGGTAACGGTCATTCCGGATATCTTTTCGTTTAGTGAACACTCTTGACATCCTAATTTGTATAATAAACCGTCAAAAATGATTTAATACTAATTAAAATTACGTATATTAAAAACAAAATTAATTTTGAGACTAATTATGTGTTTAAAATAACATTTTTACTAAATTACTAATAATAGATTGTTATATCCATCGATTTATTATTTGGTTACCATGGTTACGTTCAATATGTATATTAACAATTCGTTTGGCATTCTAAATTTTATGATAAATTGTCAGAACTGTTTTTAGTAACTATCCAAATTTACATGAAATTAGTTAACATTTAACAATACCATTCACAAACTATTAACGTCAATCGAAATGATTATAATGACTTTGCTGACAAGTAATTTGTTAGCAGAAAAATCGAGTAAAGTATACGAGAAAAGTTTGTTTATTATATATAGCGATTGTTTATTTTTGTTATTATCATTCTAAGCTTGTAGAAAAAGTTATGTATGCAACGGTACATAATTCGCTCTTAAGGTACTCGTACCTATAACCTCGGCACTCATACCTTAAGAAGCTTCATTATGTACCAGTTACATAAATAACTATTTTATCCCGTTCCAACGTCGATTAAAAGGTATCGAGCAGTAATATTAGGTACATTATATAAACTTTTTTTTGGTCATCATTGCCCTTCACGCAGAAGTTGCTTATCAATACTACAATATCAAGAACTGTCCAATTTTTTCACTATAAAAAGTGCCTACCATTTCTCCGTCTGATTTTAGAAAATCGGTGTCCCATTGTTTCACCGACACTCGTTTCATACAACGTATCGCTTCGCAGAATTTTCGTTTAATAGAAATCTTTACTATATTTACTGATGAATCTGTGTCGATTTCAGGTTATCTTAAATATGATTCACGTAGGTTAGGTTAGGGAGGTTAGGTTAGGGGGGGTTAGGGGGTTTATGTTGGGGATCTCATTAAGGGATAAGATCCGGAACGAGGTCATATGACATAAGACTAAGGTGACTGATATTGTCCAAAAATGTAGCAAGCTGAAGTGGCAGTGGGCTGGCCATGTCTGTCGCAGAACCGACGAGAGGTGGAGCAGGAAGGTTCTCGAATGGAGACCACGCTTAGGCAAACGTAGTTTAGGACGCCCCCCGGCTAGATGGACCGATGACCTGAAGAAGGCAGCTGGCAGTGACTGGATGCAAAGGGCGGGAGATCGCGCGCTGTGGCGCTCCTTGGGGAGGCCTATGTCCAGCAGTAGACTGCAACAGGCTGATACGAGTGGGGTTAGGTTAGACTTGTAACCATCACATGGTAACCTGAAATCAACGCGGGTTCAGCAGAAAATAGCTTTCTATGAAACGAAAATTCTGCGAAGTGATACGTTCTATGAAATAAGTGTCGGTGAAACAAGTGGACAGTTAGAAAATCATTTTCACTAGGGCTCTGTTCTCATTATTGCTTTTGACATGTATGTATGTATGTATGTAAACTCTTTATTGCACATAAACAATTACAAGACATGTTTGCATCAATATAGATATTGTACATAGGCGAACTTATCCCATATGGGATCTCTTCCAGTTAACCCTGGATTGGAATAAGCAAGGACAATGCAGAAGGATAGATAAATTAACAAAATTACAAGAAATAACAAATATTACATACAACAGAGGAAGAGGAAGAAAATGAAATATCTTCTTTAATAAAATACATAAATAGATGATAGAATATACTAATATATACTACCATATACCTACGTAAACAGCAGCTAAAACCTACAACAGAGGTATGAATCAACACTCAGACTGATCTTGTTGATTGCGCCACAACTTCTTTACCCATTCTTTCAATGAACCGAATAAGTAATGAAATTAACCGGTTTTAACCGATTTTAATCGGTTATTTTCATAAAAAAACGGTTAATAACCGGTTAATTTGCATTCCTTAGAACCGACAGATCTAGATTGCCTGAAGCACATTGGAAGCCCATTCCACAATTGGACAGAGTGTATCGTGAAGGATTACATGTCGGGTGGACATATTATCATATGGTCAACGTTATAATAGCTCTTATTTACTTGACAGTAAGTTACAAACAATACGATTACATGTCAAAAGCAATATGGATTTACCGAGTAGAATAGAGATTGAAATTGAGAATTTGTATTCGTTAACGAGCATAGTTTTCAAATCCAATCCAACAATGTTTGAGGATCCTGCAAACGGTAATATTTTAAACTGTTTAACCAGTTTTGTTCCGCTTTCTTTAATCTGCACACGGCCGTTGCACCGAGATGTGTGTACACTTGCGGACGCTTTAATGGGTCGTAGAAAAAAGGAAAAAAATAGGTGTGAGTAAAATGTTTAGCAACGGTTTGTAGTGTTCACGTGGAGCTAGCCATTATGTGTGTATTCTTAAGCTTTAAGTTGTATAACATTTTTTATGAAGGATGTTCTTTCAAGAGGAGATTTTATTTATTCCCTGGTTAAGGATGGAGATAAATAAACGTTTTGCTGTGTTTACGTTTGTGTTGTTAATCTTGGAGAAAGAATGTATGAGATTTAGGGTTGGGAGATCTAAAATGGCAATAAGCCATGTGCAATTTTAATGGTAGAAATAAATGTTGATTTTTATGTAAGTATTGATTGTATGAGTAGCGTAAAATCGGAAGAATGCAAATATAAAAAAATAGCTTAAATAAAGTTCCACGACGACCAATAATTATTTTAATACGATTAAGTAACGATGGAAATATAGATTAGTACTTAACTCAACGCTGACCCGGACCGAACCCAATCGAACATTAAGTCTTATCGTGTTTTTAACTAAAAATGTAACTAAGATTATCAATATCAATTTCACCCTAGGGTTTTAAGGTTATGCAACCTGACCAAACAAAATATCATACCTACCACCAATAATAACGGGATTTAAACTAACATTTCAAAAATAAAATTACAAAATGCGACTGCTTTTATTGATATTGTACAGTTTCACACGGCCTCAAGTGTACCAACGTACCACAAAGAGCAGTGGTTGATGTCAAGCAGCGTGACTTTAACTGTTCCGCCCTGATTCTCCACTTTTGTTGTTCTCCTACATGTGCCGTACCACACTTGAAAAAGAACCGAACAGTAGCGACTTTCAACATTCGTTAGATACTATCAAATCAGCGGCCATAGATAAATTGCGTTCTACGTAATTGACGTGTCTATATCGGAATCCATAATGGTATTTTCGCATAATGTATCATATGGCATAAAATCGTTTGATCTAAAACGGTTTTTACATTAGAAAGTTACATATTTATTTTAATTATTATAAAAAAGTAACCTAACGTAACCTAACCTAATCTACACAATAGACGTTTATTAAATTCTGCAATGTCGGCCTAAAAGGGTGTTATGCGAAATGATACATTAGGACAAACGATATTATGGATCGCGAACGACACCCGGAATTGACACAAGCACCTGAGGGCCCTGGCGAGATGCATTGCGCTAACTAACGTTTCTATTCGTTTCGTTTTTAAACCAATCGCGTCACTGGAAGATCACGTGACTTTTCGTATCACGTCATCTACCAGTGACGCGAAACGCTATTTAGCGTAATGCATCTTGGCAGGGCCTTCTGACCTGACTGTCCGGGAACTTATCGATGATGAAGAAGCAATACCTCCTATATTCATTACGAGTACGTTGCAGAACTAAACAATTCTAACTAGATTAAGGAAGACTATGTATAGTTTATTTATTTCTGCAACTTAATGTAGATACTAGGTATTGCTTATTCATCATCATTATGCCAATTACGCCCAGTTTAAACAAGAATTCTCTGAACATTAATTACTGGAGAAATCAAAGATTTGTTACTAATGCTAAAAGTTTATTTTTGTGCGATTGTTTGTCGCATTTTTTAAATGTTTTCTGTCGTTCTTAGCAATAGAAAAAACGTCCTCGTAGTTGGATTTCATAGCATAATTAATAGAGCTACCTTAATTAAAGACGTCACTTTTCTGCTCATCGCAAGTTTTAAAGTGGTGATCGACGGGCGATAAGTACGCCGTACTTGGGCATTTTCACGAAAAAGTGTACCCAATTAAGGACTTAAATTAAGGAACTTTAACTTCGTCAGTCAGTTTTGGCGGCCGTCAATGTATAGCTAATTTTCGTCACAAAACTGACAAAGTTAAAGTTCCTTAATTTCAGTCCTTAATTGGGTACACTTTTTCGTGAAAATGCCCAAGTACGGCATAAGTACGGCGTACCTATACTTACTCGCCCGTCGATCACCCCTTTTATGGGAATATGTTTTTATTTGGGTAGGGGTGAGCGGCGAGCGCCAACAAACAAATGCCTATGTCGATACGTGCATAAATAAAGAAATTCAGAGCAGCGCATGCCACGGACGCACCCGCTACACGCTGAGCCACGTGGATCAAATTGTTCTAGGCGTTTGTCAGTGTCGTCATTTCTTGCGTGTACCACTGTAGTACATACATACATTTAGATACGAAGTTATATCTTTAGTAGAGAAGGAGGTTTACGAGCATGCAGCTTACCTGATGGGAAGTAATCACCACCGCCCATAAACACTAGCAACTCAATTAGAATTGTTGGGCCGTTGCTGGCCAATTAGGGAAATGAACGTTTATTTCTTGAATGCACCCATGTCACAACTTGTTGAAAATACCACCGAAGGGACAGTTTCAGTGTTCGAAGTAAAAAGTGCTTAGTGAAACCCACGATGGAAGAACGCCATTAACCAAGTTGATGTTGAAGGAAACTTGCTTTGCGACGAGTAGTTCAATGGTGGAACTCAGCGGCCGGTAAATGTCGAATAATTCTTCAGATCACTCCCTGTTATAAATATACAGAGAGGGAATCCGATAGGACAGAGATTGCTGGGTCATTGACGATTTGAGCCTCTCTACATTGTATCCGGTCTAATGGAAGACGAAGGTATGGAAGGCTTAATGGCATATTGAGTCACCACGGCGGCGAAGAGGCGACATCTATGAATTTCTTCCTGCAACTTCATCTCCGCCTCACTGCAGTCAGCACCTCAAGTCTTGGCTAGCCTATGCAATTTTTACTTGGCAAATAATCTAAGCCCCAAATTTGACTTTTGACAATGCCGTTAGTCCGATCAGTGACTTGCCTAGGAAGCTATCAATGTCGAGTCCTTGCCAAGTATTTGTGTGATGAGCGAGAGTATTTCTTGCTAAGTCCTGGATTCTTTCTATGTATTTAAGTATGTATTTCTCTTAAATTATGTCTAGTAAAGTACAAGCCTAGATCTAAGTTTGTACCTAGCTCAATTTGTGTAAAAAAATTCTCTGTTATTTATTTTTAATCAATTCTAAAGTAACATTGAGCCGTGTGGTTGCCGGCTTAGAATAGTACCACTCCATGCCTTCCCGTGGATGTCGTAAGAGTCGACTAAGGGAATAAAGGCTTGTAGTACTGTTAGGCGATGGGCTTGCAACCTGTCTCTAATACACTGATAAACATCTTAGTCTGATTATGCAAAATGTGGTTACAGAATTAACAACAAGCTTTTAGAGTTGCTGGCAATTCTGTAGCTCTGCCTACCCCAAACTGGGAATAAAGGCGTGAGTTTATGTAGTTTATGTATCTAAAGTAACATTTTTCCCTCCGTAATCTAAATGAATGCAGCAAATGTACTTTCGATGAAAATTGATATCGTTATACGTATCACCGACTCCGATCATTCGTAATCGATTTCATATTTAATAAAAGCATCGAAAGGGTCAGTAAACAATCGATAGGTGAACGTTCGGTTGACGACATCGTTTGTTGGAATACGGGCGTTATCGGGCTCGGGCGAAGTCGGGCTTTTTGAATTTTTCATTTACCAGTTTTTCCTCGCTGGTAATTCTGTTTATCTAACAATTTGCATCATCAGAGGGTGTTGACGTTATTTCGTTCTAGAAAACTAGGAATGTATTTTTAATTTGAATAAAAATAATCATCGTAAAATGAGTTTATGTTGGTTGTTATTATATATATAAAAGGCAAACCGGACTGACTTATATATCAACGCACAGCCGAAACTACTGTACCTAGAAACTTGAAACTTGGTACAGGGGTTCCTTTTATGATGTAAGTGAGCCCTAAGAAAGGATTTTCCGAAAATCGACCCCCAACGGGAAGAAATAGGGGGAGTAGCGGGAAACTAATTCTGCTAACTACTCTGCTGCTAATAAATATAATACAAACATACCTTCCCGCCTGTTCCCAGAGTGGGGTAGGCAGAGCTACAGAATTACCTAAAAATAATAAGAACATAGATCAAATGTACCATCTATATTCTAACTACTGTGGTACTCATGATTAGCAAATTATTGTTAAAGTTTAATTTGCCCCGCTATTTTAAAAGAATCGTGTCACTTTTTAACTCCAGCTGGTTATAAAATTTATACGGAAACTATAATATCTGAATAAGTTGAAAACCTTCCCGCGGGTACAAACGTTTGCGCTGTCAGTATAGCATGACACCGTAAATATGAGGCACCGTTTTGCAATAACAGACTCTTGGTCAAAGCGTAAGTGCTTTGACGCGCGCTTATTTATTGTTTCTTGCTGTACGTGAAACAGTTGACTGGCGCCTGCTTCTCTTCACCGCTATGCAGCCCAGCCCTCGCTAACATCTAGGTATAGAGAGCGACCTTTTTACTCTTGTCACAATCACAATAAGAGTCAAAAAGCTACGCGAATACATTCCTTGACTGTACCTCGTAAGGCCCAGTGTGTAAAAGAATTTACATAATCAAGGCAATTTAATTGGAACTGTGTTACAATGGGAATAAGGTTTATTTTCCTATCTTCATAAACTGAAAATAGCATTATAGAACAAACGTAATTGAACTTTATTGCCTTGATGGTAGATTCAAAGTCCCACTCACAAAAAACTCCCTGTTAGTAGTATGGTGGGCCTTACGAGATTAAGCGGCTGTATTCTTATCGTATTGTCAACGTTATGATAGTTTTTATTTACATGACAGTAATGGCGGCCAAGTTAAAATAAAATGATAAAATGTAAAAAGCCTAGTAAGGCTGCGTCTATATCGCGCGTCAAATGTGAATAAAGCATCCGTCACTTTCGTATTTACTTACGTGTCAGAAGGTGACGGATGCCTTATCCACACTTTGTCACGCGATAAACGCAGCCATCTTAGGGCCCCAGGTTTGAGTAAAGTTGGTTACACTAGTATAGGAGCGTTTAAGATGAAGAGAGAGAGAGAAAAACAAACCTTAAGGTCCTTTTTAGAGATTTTACAGTTTCTTGTTTTTCATGGTCGACTTGCAGGACAATTGCAGACGAATGTTTTTCAATAGAAGTTGAACAAAGGCGGGTATTTTAAACGCAATGCAAACAATCCAAAGTGAATTAAGTAAAAACTGAATGTATAAAAAATGCATACTGGAGCTGAATCAAGGAACAATGGCATCTCCAACAACATTTTGCTCAAAATTACAGAGAGCATAAACAGTATGCGAAGCGTCAGTTTCATTGAAATTCCGTGTGGCGTTGCGTCGATTAATCCTTGGGATTTTAGGGTTCTGCGAAACAACAAATAGCAGTGTCTTAAGTTTTCAGTTTTTTTTACTGTTTTTGAAAATAACTGGACACTTTTTAAAACCTTTCAGAACTATAAAATACAGTATTTATATATTTTTTAAGAAAATAGCCTTAAACAACGATCAAAATAATAATAAAGAACTCGCAAAGAGTCAACGTATACTGGGCTGATTGTCTTAAACAATTCTTCCGTGTTTTCGTAATCACAATTCACCAGCGAGCTCAAGTTGTTTCACGTGTATTGAGTCACAGGTTTAGTACCTAAGTCGTCAAAACAGCTCAGCCCATGGTGGAAGGATGATTTACCAGACTGATGGCTAGATCATGCTCGAAGTATGACGTTTCAGGTGCGGATAGGACAAGAGGTCGTTAATGGAATTTCATAAAAATCGATACATAAATTTGTGCGCCAGGCATCATGACATTTTGTTGTTTATTTTATTGCATGTTTGAAAAAAGCACTATACATACCTCGGCGGGAAATATGGGGTTGCTCGCCTCAGACCTATCTGGCCTCGCTTTGCTCGGCCGTCTATATGTCTTCCGCCGGCTACCCCTTTTGTCCCGGCCTCTGTAGTAATGTACTATTAATTCGTATAAGGTTGGAGTGATAATTATGGAGTCTATGCAGTGTGCTAACTTCCGCCATACCATAGTATCAATAGAAAAGTAGTTATAGCATTATGAGCGCTAAGGTTGCGTCAGTGCGGGATGCTCAATACTATATAAATACAACTGTGCGCGTCGACAGCGCTGGCCTGACTAAACCAGCTTGGTGCGTCCTGCACGGCTACTTAGCATAAGTTGCCCGCGACTTGTTTTTCGCTCGGATCTCCCTTTCTGTCTAGTCAGTAACGATAGAGACGCACTGAGCAAAAACCGAGAAAATACAACTTGCGCTACCCGTGCTAAATTTGCGTGTGGTGGCTCGCGAGACATGCACGCATGCAAGCTGCGCGATATGACTTTATTTGAAGTTGAACTACTGTTTTTACTGTGACCATACTTCGTACGTTGCCTGTGACACAAAACAGTAGTGCATAGAGCGGAATGATTAAACGAGGTTCCTCACTATCGCAAGAGACTGTTCATTAAAAAAGGTGTCTGTAATTGCAAAATGTACGTCTTTATGACTCTTCTGTGAATCGACTGAAAGCAAATTAGCATAACTGGAAATGTGAGCTGTTTCTTAAAGGGACATGCTTGAATAATCATGTAAGAAAAACCGTTTGTTGTCGTTTTCAATTACGGGATATACGAAAAACTAAAAGAGGAATAAAGAGGAATTTCCTGGGAAGTATCGGTACGATGATTACGGGGTTCCGCTAACTGTTTCCGTAGTCGATAAGCAGTTTTTATAAATGGTTAGTATTTTTACGAATGCTGTTTGAAATATACGAGGAATCGAGTCATTTGTTCACAAAACGAATTCGCGTATAAAAACCATACGCGTATTTTTCTGGAGTTTATATAGTTTCTTAATACAAACAGTACATTTATTTTTTAGCACACAAGCCACCTGGTGATAAATGGGATGGTGACCCATAGACATTCGCAATCTCAAGACTACAATCTAAAGACTGCAATCGTAAGACTGCAAATGCGTTGCCAACCCTGAGGACTAATATAGATGGTTCTAAGCATGTAATGTAACCGGTTGTCTTATCCCCACGCCGGAACACAACAATGTTAACACTGCTGCTTGGCAGTAGGTTAAAAGATAAGATGGTGGTAGTGATCCGGATGGACCTTGCACTAGGTCCTACCACCGCTAAAAAACTACATCCAATAGACTCGTCATCATCATCATCATCAACCCACATCAGTCCACTGCTGGACATAGGCCTCTTCCATAGCAAGCCACTGAGCTCGGTCTTCAGCTCTTCTTCTCCAGTTGCCACCAGCTACTTTGCGAATATCATTGCTCCATCTAGTCTGAGGGCGCCCTACTCCACGTTTGCCAATTCGTGGTCTCCACTCTAGAACTCGTCTTCCCCAACGGCCATCAGTTAAATATGACCATCCCATTGCCATTTCAGCTTGCTAATTGGCAGAGCTATGTCGGTAACTTTGGTTCTCTGCCGAATTACTTCGTTCTGGATTCGATCCCTTAGAGATACACCAAGCATAGCTCTTTCCATAGCCCGCTGAGCGACTGCTCCTTTTGTAATATGATTTCTGTCTTGGCTTCCTGCTGTCGAAAATAAACATTTTTACCCGACTTCCGAAGGAGGAGTAATGGGTTTCACAGCCTATATATGTATGTTTGTTCCTTTGTGTCACTGTAAAAACTAAACCCGTTGTCCGATTTTGATGATTCTTATGTCAATAGATTTGTCTTAATCTGGTGAGTGTCACTGAAGATATGAAAGTAATCAAAATTTAATATGGCGGCAACTAGACGCCATATTGTGCAAATAAAATAAAAAAGTCGACCAAGTATGACAAGTGAGGTATCAATGGATAGGGATTTAAAAATCATCTTTAGGTTTCTTTCATCATTTTTAATTTCGAACGATCATTTGGGATTTATACCGATTTAAAGTTGGTTAGCAACAGCCGGGTTTTGAAAGCTTGCTTTTTGTTAAACTTATTTATTAAAGGTAAGATAACACTAACAAAGAAGATTACCTATGTTAAATGCAATAACTTCAGGGTCCCCATACTTCACGATACTTAATACCATATTGCCTTTAGCATGTTATTGTATTGTCAACGTTACGATAGCTCTTACTTGACAGTAATGGCGGCCGAGTAAATAACTTTAACAAAAGGGGCTTCTAAACGGGCCATATTTTCACTGCAATATGTGGCCGGCAACTATTGGTGTCTTTCTCTAACGTACGAGTAAGAAAGGGACACCAATAGTTGCCACATAATGCAGTGAAAATATGGCCCGTTTAGAAGCCCCTAAAGAGCAAGCTTTCAAAACCCGACTGTTCAGTTGCTAACCAACTTTAAATCGTTATAAATCCTAAATGATCATTAGAAATGAAAAATGATGAAAGAAACCTATGATTTTTAAATCCCTATTCAATGATACCCCACTTGTCATACTTGGTCGACTTTTTTATTTTTAATTTGCACAATTTGGCGTTTGGTTGCCGCATTTTAATTACACTCATATCTTCAGTGACACTCACCAGATTCAGACAAATCGATGGACATAACAACCATCAAAATCGGACAACGGGTTTAGTTTTTATAGTGCCACAAAGAAACAAACATACATATATAGGCTCTGAAACACATTACCCTCCTCCTTCGGCAGTTGGATAAAAAAATTACAATAACACGCCAAAAACAATATTGTTTTATCGTATAGATTAGACGCCCAGGTCTACTTCTAGTAAACGAATAGCATAAATAAGTAAATAAACCTTTTCTAGACGTTTTCATTTCACCTTTTCAACGAAATAACATATTTAATAAACACCTTTCCCGGTCGGTTGCGTGTCGCCCGGTCACACTTATTTCCAAGGCGTCATTCAGTCAATATACTTAAATGGGCACCTAACACGATTACCTTAATAAGTGGCAAGTAACCCTTTCGGCGAAATCAAATGTTTTTTAGTATATTTCAGTATTTTCGTTTATTAATAACTGTTTAAAGGGGTATTAATTGCACTTTATGTTATTGTAAAGAATTGATTGAAGACCGAAGTTTCGTTTCCTGTTTCAATTATCCGATTTTTTATAAGTTAGATTTTTTTTTCTGGATCCATTATATTACTCTTTTAATTTTCCCCTGTAGATTAGGCAAGGTTTCTTTTATAACAATCCTAAATTGTTAAACGGATGACACACTATCACGAAATTAAATAACATACATAACATTGTATTATGTAAACATTTTTACTTAGGTACCTACCGAAATTAAATGTTAAATGTAATAAATAAATAAATAAATGCTGTGTACAATCATTATTGTGTTGTAAATCCTTAGAGTTCAACACGTTATTGTACCTAATAAATAAAATAAAATAAAAATAACATACATATTTAAGATATAAATAATCTCACCGAGATTCACATTGGCATTGTACTAATTAGTCCGGTCAGTGTTAGTCTCTCGTTCCGTTTTTGTTTATCTAACATAAAATAATATTTCCTACCTGAATGAATAATTGAGTATGTAGTACAATACATATCATAATTGCCCTACCTAATCCCCTACCTTAAAACGAGGCCGGTTATACCGAGAACCTATTTAGTTTTAAGTTTTATATAATAGTCACAGTGCATATAGGATCTCTCTGTCTAATTAGCAGTTTAAAATGCTTCTATCACCCATATTTTTTCACCTATTTAAATTTTAATTTCACTTTCTTCCACGGTATTTTCATATTTGTTGAGAATACGATTTAAAAAATCAATGCATATTCCCTATTAACCAATCAGAGGGCCTGCCAAGATGCATTACGCTAACTAGCGTTTCTATTAGATTCGTTTTTGAACCAATCGCGTCACTGGTAGATGACGTGATACGAAAAGTCACGTGGTCTACCAGTGACGCGATTGGTTTAAAAACGAATCGAGTAGAAACGTTAGTTAGCGTAGTGCATCTTGTCTGAGCCCTCAGTCCCGCCAACATTCCTTTCACACGCAACTTTGAGCACAAAAAATATACGCAAGCGTAAGCGTTAAGTGGGTGATAAATACTAACGTTTAAGTTATTTCTTAGGTAAAAGGGTCAAATATTATCTTCGACCTGCGGGCCTAGTATTGCTGCGTCAATATCGCGCGTCAAATGTGGATAAAGCATCCGTCACCCTCGTACTTATTTACGTGTCAGAAGGTGACGGATGCCGTATCCACACTTTGCCACGCGATAAACGCAGCCATATTAGGGCCCCTGAGGGCTCAGACAAGATGCACTACGCTAACTAACGTTTCTATTCGATTCGTTTTTAAACCAATCGCGTCACTGGCAGTCCACGTGACTTTTCGTATCACGTCATCTTCCAGTGACGCGATTGGTTTAAAAACGAAACGAGCCCTAATATGGCTGCGTTTATCGCGTGGCAAAGTGTGGATATGGTGCAACGTTACACCATAACGCTTTTGTATTTGTTTTTGGATATATTAAACTTGATCATATTTGCTTGAGACTGTCGAACGTGGAAACACGATTAGAAATAAAATCCTCGATACTTTTATTTTTCAAACATGACACCTTTTTTGCATGTTTTTGGTTGAATCTTCGAAACCCTATAATCTTTAACGATGATTTTCGATTCAATCGTTGAGGATATGTAACTTCTTAATCCTGGCAAATCATTTTTTCAATAAGTGTTGTGGTTTTAAAGTAAACAGCAATTAATTGAATTTAACGCTGCCGTCAAGGCGCGAGCGAACTATCTCCATCTCACATTCTTCGCGCGGAAGCACATAAAGCCATCCCTTTTTATTCTTGTGGGGGCGTGGTACCATAGGTGGCCTCTTAACGTTTAAGTTATTTCTCAGGTAAAAGGGTCAAATATTATCTTCGACCTGCGGGCCTAGTATGTCTGCGTCAATATCGCGTGTCAAATGTGGATAAAGCATCCGTCACTCTTGTACTTATTTACGTGTCAGAAGGTGACGGATGCCTTATGCACACTTTGCCACGCGATAAACGCGGCCATATTAGGGCCCCTGGACAAATGCTGTACAATGATTGTGTTTCGACAAAACAGTACATTTTGCAACAAATAATCGTAAGTTACAGGAGTTATGTTAAACTATAAAAAAGTGTTTAAGGTAAGTAATTTTTAAAAAACTTGCACTGGACAATGCGATGGCATTACTTAAAAAATCCGGCCAAGTGCGAGTTTGACTCGCGTGGAGAGGGTTCCGTCTCCACACCATACGCCTGTCTGTCCATCTGTCACAGCAGATAGTCTCCAAAACTACTGGACCGATCGTGTTGAAATTGGGCACAAATATGTAAGACGGTGACTCAAAGACGGATGCGTAACGTAGATAAATGAATTTTGAACAAGGGGGCTACCTACTTTTGGGGGATAAATTAGGAAATTAAAAAAAAAAGTTTCGCAAACCTTATTGTGTGACTAGTCAAATGAAAGGGTTTGTTGTGAGCATCTCAAATATATTTGTTTTATAACTTTAACATAAACAGTTTTGAAGTCATTTAAGAAAATACACAAAAATCGAGCATCCCCCTCCCTTATCTCTGAAACTAAATGAAAATAACCGAATGAAAAGCAAGCTTTAAAAACCCGACTCCATTTTTTATATGTATTGTCGTCAATATAACGTTGTCTCATGCTGGGTTCCTAGTGAAAAAGGGTACAAGTCAACTTAACGCGTAATAAAAAAGGGTATATACATGAACGGAGTATACTACACTTAAACCCTTTTTCACTTGATCTTCAGAAGACTTATAGCCTTTTTCACTAGGACCCCAGATTATGATTATCAATTTGCCATTGTTGTTATTTCCATTTTAACAGTTTAGGTATCCCATGTCACCCGGGATGGTGAAAGGATTTTAACGATACTACACACACACACACATATCGGCTCAGGCGTTTAGAAGTTATGGTGGTATAAGAATCGTACATAAATACATACATACGTAAACCCTGAAAACATTACACTCCTTTTTTTGGGTAAAAATTTAAAAAGAACTTATATTTATAGTAATTATCTATCCGTTACTATAATTTATTTAATTGTTGGTACGAGTGTGTTACAATACGAGCAGAGAGAAGTGAAAAATATATTTTATTTAATATTGCCGTGTAAACAAAGAATGAATCCAATAGAGTACGCGAAATACTCACACGTTAAATATTTAAAATAAAGCTCCAAAGTTTAACGAAGCTTTTTCGCATTCGTTTATCGGATCGGAAGCTTTCGCGTCAGCATCTGTTTTAGGGTTCCGTAAATCAATGCAAAAGGGTTCTTCATCCTTACATTAGAACTATGGAAAAAAAGTTGAACAATGCGACTTATTTATTTTAAACAACCCCCTTGAATTATAAGCATAAATAGTAGGTAAGCTTTTGAATATACGTTTGTTACGCATTTAAGTATTTTTTTATTATTACTCAAGAATAATAGTTTCAGTTTAGGTTAGCTTCAATTTTATGTAAACATTAGAATAATTATAATCAACAATGTTTTATTAACAACATAAGTATAATTTTTTCTCAAACATGCAATGAAATAGCAACGTTATGTTCTTTATAATAGGCCGCCAAGTATGACGTTTCAGGTGCGGCTAGGACAAGAGGTCGTTAATGGAATTTCATACAAATCGTGCAGGCCTAAGCCGGCAAAGTCCTCTTTTTTAATTTCTATTCCACATAAATTTGTTCTGCCACTATGCGTATTAAAAAAAACAACATTTTTTTTTTAAATTTTATTGTAAACATGGCGGCTGTGTTTATGAACAGGCTGGAATAGCTGTTTTTTTAATATACTAAGCTGTGCATCCAATCAAAGCGTTTGCATGTTTATTTAAAGTACCAGGAGAACAAAGGTAATTAGGGGTGCGTAGCGCAACTTAGATCGCAGGCGGTGCGCTGCGGGGCAACGGCGTGTGGGCGGGCGCACACGACACAGCGCGGATGACTGAGCACTGTAGGTTACTTTTAATGTTTATGCACTCCTTTTAATGTTTATGACTTTGTGATTTTCGTTTAATTTTTTTTAATGAATTTTATTATGTTTGAAAAAAGCACAATACATACCTCGGCGGGAAATATGGGGTTGCCCGCCTCAGACCTATCCGGCCTCTCTTTGCTCAGCCGTCTATATGTCTTCGGCCGGCAACCCCTTTTGTCCCGGCCTCTGTACTAATGTACTATATTCACTGGCGCGGCGATCAGATATAATAACCATTTAAAATACAATACAAAACAACTTCGTTTTATACCTCGTGCGTATAGGTAACTATTTCCAAGTAGATTTAAATTTTTATTGCTATTATAACGGCTTATTATTATTATTATGACTTATAACGGCTTATTATTTTGACTTATTATTATCGCTTGCTATTATGACTGACTGAAAAAACTTTACCATACTCAATACAGCATTCTAATTTAAACCGATCAAGTTAGCCTAGCTTACTTGACCTGTCAATTCGCGAAACTATCTCCAAATAGACCAATGGCCAGTAATGATTGATTGAGAATACCTTAGCAGGATTAGTTATTCCGGCAACGGGGCCGTAAATAGACATAGCCTTGTGCCTAGGTTACACGAAGACGGTTGATGTGGTAAGTAACTGCGGTTTAGCTACACGCGCGAGTAACTGTCCCTGTAGTGTGCAATATAGAAGTCGGCCAGCATCTATCTTTTCATTTATAGAGCTTGCATTTTTTATTTTCACTGCTGCTACTCAATTTTCAACCCCACAGTTATATTCCTTCAAAACGGACTATTCGCTGTCTTAATTTTGGTCTTAGACGAACGTAAAACCCTCTTGCCCTGACTTTGCATTTGCATTGCTTACATGACACATGGAAAGACGGTAATTGGCGCTTCCTAACAGGTGAAGCGTTGGCACATTTGCCTTCAAAGGTAATTAAAAAAACTCGTAGCACTGGCTACTGTATTTTATACTCGTTAATCGGCTACGTTGCCTTAATTGTTTTCAGGAGTTGTCGTCGTTTTGTTGTGATGTAAAGAATTTTCAACAACAACACGTGCCGAGCGAGCTACTGGCATGTAAGTGTGCATCGACAGTAGCTGTCCTTTTTGAAGACAGTAGCTCGTATCGTGTAATTGAAACACTAAGCTTTAGCCAGGTCTAGGATGGATCTGGGACCAATCAACGATGCGCGCTGCGGACAGCTCTAAACTGAAGTTCCGGACTGCAAGTCAAGACGAACGGAATATTAAACAGTGTAACTGCGGCTTTAGATACTCGGTGATACAAGTTTTGCATTAAAATATTATTCTGATAAACTATATTATGTATGTATAAAAATTCTATATTGTTAAAATGGGAAAAGTCAACAAAAAAGGCTGAAATACGAAAGGTACAGTAAAATACACTTTGGAAACGCGAAGCGACTTTGATAATTTTTTGAATCATCGATTTTGTGCAATGTTATTATTAAGCTCTTTCGCGACATTACGTTCATAATGTTTCATATGCGAGCGCAAAATATTAGTAGTTCAAGTATTTTTAGACAAATTTAATTTAAAACCTTCGAAACAAAAACCACCACTTTTTGACATGCTTCAGGGGTGACTTTGGTATTGTGATGTAAACACAGGGAAAATCAAAGTAGCCCCATTTTAAGAATCGAGTTTTTAAGCTTCGTAATTATTTTTTCCTACTTAGCCGTCTACCGTAGTCTGCTTCTAGCTGCTTTAAGTTACTCCAAATGAGTAGTCGCCAATACAATATTTTTAATAATTTATTTTACGATTAAATGCGGGAGTTACAGAAGATTTATTTTTAAAATTAATCAAACTAACCCCATTTTACGGTATGTACAAAGGTGAAATTATACCTTTAAGTAATCTCTTCCAGTAATAAAAAATATAAATAATATGGTTTTAAACAAAAAAACTACTGATCTTTATTTATTAATGACTACGGAACTCTACAATAATAAACATCGACATGCACTTGACTCATTTTTAAAATACAAAAATATGTTTAATTAGTAACGGGTTTAAGAGCTATAAATAGTCAATAGTAGGGTAAAGCACCCTTTAATTGGCACCCAAAAAAAGAGACATCGGCACCTGTTTTGTAAAGGATTGTCAACACTAACACGACGACATAAGATTCAACGTGCCCATAATTTGGAGGTGCCATCAATGGGGTCGTTTACCCTACATAACGTTACGTACGTTTATTCAATCGTGTAACGTCACATTCAGTGAGGTTTTTCGTTAATTGAAAAAACTAAAACGCCTTTATACTATTATCTGTTTGTAAATTCATTCATTGAATGTGATTTTTAACACATTTAGTGGCCTTCCTAAGGCCCACTACACAACGTAATTTTTCAATGGAATATGAATCTATTGTGAATGAAATAAAGTCCATTTTCTAATTTGATCATTAGTCATAAAAACAAAAGAAATTCCGCTTTACTTCCTTTGCACTCGATCTTTATTTCAATAGCCTTATTGTGTGCTATTTTTAGTACCTACAATGGAACACAGGAGAATAAGCTACCTTTTAAATCTGGAAAATTACACTGTTCCTACAGAAATAGCAATGAATGAGAATTTTATGACAGAGTTGAGGAGAAAATACAATTAAAAAATAGTATTTTACGTGACGGTTGCGTAATGCTAATTACGCAGTCTTGTACAATACTTTATCTACACACTTATTATAAGTACTCTAAGATGGGTTCAGAAGCCGAAAGGCAAATGACCAGCATTACCTTGCCTGTGGTAGTAGGTGACAGCGATGACAGCTGTAACTTAATTTTGAAGTTACGTTATCGAATATTGTAAGGTAATGAGATCCAAATTTGGAACATCTTCCAAAATTAAAAGCTGTCATCGCTGTCACGTACTACCACAGGTAGTGCTGGTCATTGCCTACGGGTTTTGAACGCATAATAGAGGACTTAATATGGGTTTAGATAAAAATGTTTTACATGTCCAAGTTTCGGTTGCTGATTGAAACCTACTGCTAACAAAAAGGTATGAACGTATTTCTTTATTTTTGCGTCCAAACTAATTGGTCCGGTTAGGGCGTCGGTGATTTTTTACGGCTTCGAATTTAATCAAAAACCGATACCAGCTAATTCAGAAGGGATTATCCGTGTATACCGCATTTTTTTATTAACGTTCGTGTATAGTAAAGGAAAGGTACTTTGCATTAGATTTGGAAGTTCTCAATTTTTACTGAACTGTTAAGGGTATAATTGGCCTAATGAATAATCCAAATTTTCGATCTTAAGCCGGGAACGGAACCTAGTCATAAATTTAAAAAAAACGCATATTTTTGAACATCCTTCAGTTAGTCCCCTGCCTCACAGGGAAGCCATGGTGACGTCGCTGGCCACTTATCCCATACAAATTAACGTAGCCAAACCGTCACCAAGTGAGTGAGGCCGCCTACTTTTCAATATGAATTGTTTGGCTACGGTTAGCGTTTGCAATGCGGATCCATTTTGTATGGAAGATCCGGATAATTCGGATCCAGATCCGGATCTCATACAAAATGGATCCGGATAGCTACGGTGGCCGGCGACGTCGCCATGGCGTCCCGGTGAGGCAGGGGACATAGTGTTGAATTAACTTTTAATTACTGGTTTTCGAATGGGATTTTTTTAATTCATCACGGTTGCTGTTGCCCCCAATCAAGACCAAAGAGTTGCTAAGTATGTAAATTCAGTTTAAATATCTTTTTGAAAATTAATTTAATACAGATTAATTTAATAATATTTTCAAGATGGGTGTGCTAAAACTAAAAACCGTGACCAAAAAACATTTATTAAATACTAGCTGTTGCACGTGACTCTGTCCGCGTAGAAAAAAAAGCATGACCTTTGTTACTCAGAGATAATGTAGCATACTAATGGTGAAAGATTTTTTTAAATTGGTCCAGTAGTTTTTGATGTTATACGTTACAAACTTAAAAAAATACAAATCTTTCCTGCTTATAACTATTTTTGCTGCGCAATTAATAAATATAAACGCAGCGTTATTAATGTAAACGTAGGATAACGTTGATGTCATTTTAGATTTCTATTGCGAAAGTTTGTGTTTTTTATTTCATTTATTTATGTACAATTTTATTGTAAATGAACTATTATTAGTATTAGGTGAGTTTACGATCTTCTTTTTATGTTTTAATTTAAAATATTATGATTAAATTAATTAGACTAGTTATAACGACAACAATTGCATCACCGTTGCAACAGTTGTTTGATCGGTAGTCAAACTAACGAATGGTCAAGAAACGTTACTAATGGTTAAAATCTCAAGGAAAGATGTCAAATTTTCGATTCCTTTTTCGAATTTTAACAATTAGTTGAGTTAACTACTGATCAAACAACAGGGCCTTAGGGCGTGTTGTTTGATCAGATTTTAACCATTAGTAACGTTTTTTGACCATTAGTTAGTTTAACTACCGATCAAACAACAGGCCATTAGTGGGATCTGTATGTACTCTGAAACGTAACTTAAAGAGATCCTTTAAAAAAAAAAAAGTTACTTCTAAATCTGTTTTTTCCCAATAAGTAAAAAAAAAGTGTAGATTAATAGTCCCCCTTTGTAAATAAACCCTAAAGTATTCCGTCAACACATGTTGTAAAACGCGACAGATTTCCGATATCAAGTTCATCACGGACACCAGGAGAAGCCCTATCTCTGATTAATATCCGATTAAAAACATAACCGCATGCAACATCACGACGCACATCATACCATTTTGACGACGCGCTAGACTAGATGGTAGTGACCCTGCCTATGAAGCTAGGGGTCCTGGGTTCAAATCCCGGTAAGGACAGATATTTTGTGTGATGAGCACGAGTATTTGTTTCTGAGTCGTGGATGTTTTCTATGTATTAAGTATTTATATCTCTATATAAGTATTTATATCGTTGTATAGTACCCATAATACAAGCCTAGAGCTTAGTTTGGGACTAGGTCAGTTTGTGTGACATTATCCCTTGATATTTATTTATTTATCAGTGTCGTATCGCAGCAAAGCTATTTTAAAATGATTGTTTGTCCCGTTGCCACGTTTTTTAACCTGTGATGCAAAACGAGCGTTTATAAGTATGACGTGCTGTATCTGTATGTGACGTCACGTCCTAGTTTTCAAATGGCTGGACCGATTTTTTTAAAAGCCTGGTAAGGGCGGACCCATTGCATTGGAATAAAGATCCATTGCAAGGGAAATAAAACGGATTTTCCTTTGTTTTTATGACTGACAATCGAATTAGAAAATTGACGCTATGATATTCGAAATTCAAAATTCCCAACTCGTATTTTAAAGGACATTGGGTAAATTTGTTTTTGAAGAATATTGTCAATTTTTTTTTTCATCGGCCGCGGATGATTTTTACATATTTATTTAGAGGACCTCTAAATACGCATAGATATATATAATTTATGGCGTTAAATAATATCGGAGCGGAGATTTTAAAGATTTTAAGTATTAAGTTTTTAGTACCTACAAAAGTACGCCCAAGTATGAATATTTAAATATCTCGGCTCCGATGCACTTAAGAGTATTACATTACATAACGAAATATGTTTATATTTAATAATTCTATCATAATTTACCAATTTTACGAATGGCCGCTCACCTTGAAAATGTATGAATTTTATAAATGACAACACCCCAAACCCCTTTCGTTGTGTGGTGGGCCCGGAAAGGATAGATAGACAGTTTAACTATGGTGATTTTTAGTAAGCTTTGATGAAAATCAGTTGGTCTGATTAGAAATTATTAACTCTGAAAATAATATAGCCTTGTAGTACTGTTCGGCAATGGGCTTGCAACCTGTCACTAATACACTGGTAAACATCTTAGCCTAATTGTGCTAAATGTGGTTTACTGGAATATCAACAAGTTTTCTAAGTTGTAGGTAATTCTGTAGGTCTGCCTACTCCACTCCGGGATTACAGGCGTGAAGGTATTATATTATTCTGAAAGTAAAGTGTTGTAATTATGTTACGGGTTTTTTATTTATTTAAACGTTATTAAAACGGTTTTTAAGCCCCGCCTGAATATTTGCATTATGACATTAATAAATGAATAAAATAAAACCCCAAAACAAAAAGAGGGAGTTTTATGTAAAACATGTAATTATGAGTATCTTTGTGTTTTTATATGGCATCATAGCTCCTAAACAGATACCAAAACCAATTGTCACGCGGTTTATATATTTGTAAGTAATTTTGTGTGTTCGATATTTATAAATATTTGTTTACGTGTAGATATTATTTTAAATTCATAAAGGAGTTAATTTATGAATTACCGAGCGTAAGCCTGCTAAAAATACTGAGCGTATCCCGTGACACATTTTTTTATAGTCTTTCCCTCTTATTCATAAATGCGCAATAGCTAAAGTGTGCTTGAAATATGCTCTGTCCTTATCTATCACTATGACATTTGAATTTGGTAGTAAGAGACAAAGAATACTTAACTAAAATAGGTTTAACCCTTAAACGGATTTTGTCCATTTTAAAGGACACATCAATTAAATGCTCACCCTTCTAATTTCAACGAACTGTCGCGTAGATTCACTACCAAGTGACATTAATACGTTTATCTCTTTCCCACTTATGCATTAAGAACGACTATGTACGAGACGAGAACAAGACGCGAGCAAATTAAAAAAAAAACGATTGAATCACTTGAAAATTTACATGATATTTTTCTTTTCTATCCTTAATTTATTAATGTAGTTATAGTTTTAAAAAAACAACCACTGAAAGGTAGAGAGATCATTAAGGGTTAAAGTGCGTTCATAAGGGGTTTAAACATTGGCATTACCGAATTAAAACGAAATTGGTTAATGATAAAACAATAAATCCGTTACATCGACAGACAGACACTGAATTATGATTAACGACTTAATTAACCTACATTAATTAATTTCAATGAATAGTTACTTTAATTAAAATAATGTCGGTTATTACATTTAAAATAAACGAAATATTCATACACAATATTTAATCCAACAGTTTCACGCTCGGCCTATGTATTATAAATAAGGCTTTATGAAAATATGGAACATTGTTTTCAGTTCTAGCTAAAGGGAAAAAAACCGCTTTTTTGTTTTCTTCTTTCTTTATAATATTATAGTATATACCGTAAGTGGCAGTGGGTGGGGCACATTAAAAGATAAAAGATAAAAGAAATTTATTCAGTAAGTAGGCCGCACGGGCACTTTTACACGTCAAGAATCTACCAGCGCTTCCCAAGTGAAGACCACTGCCGAGAAGAAACGCCGCAAGAAACTCAGCAGTCAGTCATTTTTTAAACATATTTCTTATTACAATGGTACTACTTAGTCTAGCATTATATAAAGCTATAAATATTACATTAAATATAGTATCAAATAACATGCGTAGTTCAGCAGGAAAACATGCCAATTAAGAATCTTACGGGAGAGATAGAGAAAAAAAAACACATACTTATGTGTATATAAGATGGTGTGGGACGACCACATAAAAGTTTCGATATGTTTTCCTATATCAACGGTGTCCCCTAGACAAGATAAAGATTTTGCATTTGAATAAATTATTATTGACTAAGTTTCGGATTTAGGCCATGCATTTTTGTCTGTTAGATAGTCCTCGATCCTATAATACGCTTTAGACATTAACGACCTTTTCAAGTATTTTTTAAGTGCTGGAAAGGGTAACTTTAAAACTTCGTCAGGTAATTTATTATAGAAATGAATGCATTGACCAACAAATGATTTATATACTTTACGGACGCGGAATTTTCGGATAGCGATTTTATTTTTATTTCTGGTATTTAAATTATGTATATCAGAATTTTTGGTGAAAGAATCTAAATTTCTAATAACGTAAATAATATTCTCATAAATAAATTGAGACGCTACAGTCAAGATATTAATTTCTTTAAAAAGTTCTCTTAAAGAGTCACGGGAGTTTAAGTTGTAAATAGAACGAATAGCCCTTTTTTGTAACACAAATATAGTTTGTATGTCAGCTGCCTTACCCCAAAGCAGAATACCGTACGACATGACACTATGGAAATAACTATAATAGACTAAGCGAGCTGTCTCAACATTGGTTAGTTGTCTAATTTTCCTAACGGCGTAAGCTGCCGAACTTAGTTTACCTGCCAGTACAGCTATATGGGGACTCCATTGCAAATATTTATCTAATGTTATGCCTAAGAAAATTGCCTTATCTACCATTTGCAAACACTCGTCATTTAGAAAAATACTAGAATGTACCGGTTTAACATTAGGCAAAGCGAACCTAACACATTTCGTTTTCTTAGCATTTAGTAGCAAATTGTTGCTAGTAAACCAATTAAGTACTTTAACTAGTGTGGTGTTAATCCTACTGTAGTCTACGGATTTTCTATCTACCTTGAAAATTAGTGAAGTATCATCAGCAAAAAGTACAATATCACAAAGTTTATCTACTGTTAGTGGCAAGTCATTTATGTAAACCAAAAATAAAAAAGGACCTAAAATAGAGCCTTGAGGCACACCTATTTTCACTGTAGCTCCAACAGATTGCGTTTTGTTTACAACAACTGTTTGAGTTCTATCACTTAGATAAGAAGACATAAGGCTTAAAGCTTTATTGGACAATCCATAATGTTCTAATTTTAAAATAAGGGTCGTATGATCCACGCAATCAAAAGCTTTAGAAAGATCACAAAATATGCCTACTGCATCGCAAGATTTCTCCCAACTGTTATATATATGTTTAATGAGTACAGATGCCGCATCAATTGTTGATCGACCTCTGGTAAAGCCAAACTGGTTATTGTTAAGTAGTTTATTTCTGTTAAAGTGACCTAACATATCCTTTAGCATTATTTTCTCAAAGACTTTACTTAAAACTGGTAGTATGGAAATGGGACGGAAGTTCGTTATATCACTCATCTCGCCCGATTTAAAAAGAGGTATTACTTTACTATAATTCATGAGATCTGGAAAGACCCCCTCTGATATGCAATTATTGTAGATTAATGCTAGATGGGGTGCAATTACATCTATGATATGAAAGAGTACCTTAACTGATGTGCCCCACAAATCTTCAGTCTTTTTTAAACTAAGTGATTTAAATATCTTGAATATTGAATCTGAATTTACAGGGCTGAAATCAAAGTTTATATTACATTTACTGACATTAGTGCTAAGTTATGATTGAGCTTCAACCGCGGATGATTTAAGACATTTCGTAGTATTAATGGCTATGTTAGAAAAATAATCTTCGAATGCTAAGGCAACGTCTTTATTTGACGTGATTTGTTGGTCACCTGTGTTCAGAGTGAGTTGATTATCACGAGTTTTTGATTTTCCCGTTTCTCTATTTATAATATTCCATACAGTTTTTACCTTGTTGTCAGATGATTTAAGTTTGAGACTAAGAAAATTTGCCTTGGCAGTTAAACAAACTTGCTTAAAGGTCCTTGAATAATTCCTAACATAATTTAGGAAGTCAGCATTCTTATTGTCCTCCCTCTCTCTATATAGGTCATAAAGCCTATTTCTACTTTTATGAATGCCTGTAGTAGCCCATTCACTAAATTTTGTTTTCGACCTAGAAATAGTTTTCATTTTAAAATTGTTGTTAAATTGATGTAGAATTACGCCGAAGAAGTCTTTATACATACTATTACACTCATTCTGTAAAAACGGTAACACTGTAAGATTACTCTGAACTTTATTTTTGAATAATTCCAAACGATTACTAGTTATAGGTCGGTATGTTATTGTATCAGGTTTTTGATAAAAATCATAGATGAAAGATGCCTTCTGACCACTATGGTCAGAATTAAAACAATTAAATATTTCTTTATCCAAACATTCGCAACTACAAAAAATATTATCTAAGCAGGTTGCACTACTAACACCTATCCGTGTGGGTTCTAAGAACAGATTACCTAAATTAAAAGATTTAAATAAACTAAGTAACCTAGTGGTATTATTTGACGTTTCGAGTAAGTTAATATTAAAATCTCCACAAACTATAACATGTTTCTGGGTATTACATGCTAATTTTAACACATGTTCCATAGTAGATTCAAATGTGCAAAAATCAGCCAACGGTGGTCTGTAAACACATATTATTATATAACTTTCTAGTTCTGCGCAAGAAATTTCTGCAATCCTTTCTATCGATAGCTTTATAATATCCTTTCTTTCTTTGGATTTAAGAGTACTTTTTACAATTATAAAAGAGCCACCATGAATGGCACTTTTTCTGGCAAAATAACTAACTAATTTAAAATTTAAAAAATCAAAAATTAATTGCTCTTGTCTAAGCCAATGTTCAGTAATGCACATAATTTGTACATTTTCATTATCTAAGAACAACCCTATTTCTAGTTCTTTGCTGGAAAATCCTTGAATATTTTGGTGAATTAAATTTATATTCAAGGGTGTTTCCGCTGTCCTATAATTTAGTTTAAATCATGAGGCAAGGCATTATTGCCAATAATGGCTTGTTGGGGCTGAGTCTGTATGTATTTGGTTCTATATTAAAAGCTAATAGGTCAACCAAGGTCAAAATATATTTCCTGGGCAAATGAATTTTTCCTGATGTTACATTTAGTCGCTTTATAAATTTGTTTAAGTCAAAGAACTGATTGCCGTAAGGGTGGAAAAGTTCTAGAGTGGCAGCCGCGGAACTGGGAAGATCGCGGGTAGCCGATGGATGCGAGTAACATAATACCGGCCGTCGTGGAGATCCTCGGGCAAGGCCTATGTCCGCAGTGGGCGTCTTTCGGCTGGTATGATGATGATGATGATTATATTCGCAAATTAACTTTGTGGCAGCCAGAGAACGACAACGCCATTTGGCTTGGCGCGGAGGCGTGGCGTGTTCCAACGTTGAATTTCGACATTCATGATAGTTCCATTCAAATTGCGCGTTGGCGAGTCGCACTGGCTTTCCGTCCATTTGAAAAACCAACGGACCGCGGCAAATACTTTTAAACGCTACAGTTTTGACATTCACGGATCGATTTTGGCGCCGTGCTGCTCCATTCGGCTTGTTGGAGTGGTCGTGAATACCCAGCTTAAGTTTTGTATGTATGTATGTATGTATGTATGTATGTATGTATGTATGTATGTATGTATGTATGTATGTATGTATGTATGTGTGTGTATGTATGTATGTATTTATGTATGTATGTAAATACTTTATTGTACAAACGGGAAAATAACAAACAACAAAATAGACAGAAACACAAAAGGTTTGTACAAAGGCGAACTTATCCCTTTAAGGGATCTCTTCCAGTTAACCTTTGAGCAATTGGGAAAAGTTTGAAAAAAAAAATAGCCAAACGTACAACAATGAAAGGGTCTAAATGTTTCATAATCAGTTTAATAAGTTTTGTAATTAGGTATTGAACATTATTATTGTCATTGTGTATTGTTTTCTTTTTTCTGTCGTAATGTAAAAGCGTTGTATTATGTATTTACTGTTAGATTGTATGTTTTTGAAATAAATAAATAAAATAAAAATAAAATATACGTCACCAACTCCGGCGACAAAGATGGATGCCTTCATACTTCTCATTATACAGTCTTCTTAACCTGCTGCTTGGCCTAATATAGTGGTATCGATCCGGATTACTGATGTGCCAAAGGAAACTTTCCGAAATTGCGGAAAATTTAATGTAGGAAAATTTCTGAATCTTCTCACAATTTTGTATGGGGATTGAAACTTTCCGTTTCTTAAATTTAAATTTCCTATATTTCTAGTGAAAGTTTCCGGAAATTTCCTAGAACTTTTCCAACTTTTTGGAAACTTTCCGCAACTTGCACATCAGTAATCCGGATGGACTAAACCTTTTTCGCTAAGTTGTCAGAAGTTATAATAGAAGTATAGAAAACTAATTATAGACCGTCAATATCCGGCGCACCGTCCATTAAAGTTCGGACTTAGTCTTAGTTGGATGTTTTTATTGGATACGTCGCTTATCGAGCAGATTGTGGCTTATGGCTGCTCGCTTGGCAGGGAATAAAGTTATTATTTTAATATAAAAAGTTTAATCATAAATATTTTGACAGTGTTTTTTTTTTGAAACATTTGCACTTGTTTTGTAGTTGTTGATAAGATGCTAAGACTGCAGCTGAAATTGTTTTTTTTATTTACTTTCCTTTTCAAGAATGAAAAGGGGTCTCTTAAGATAAAAAGATAAAATAAATTTATTCAGTAAGTAGGCCGCACGGGCACTTTTACACGTCAAGAATCTACCAGCGCTTCCCAAGAGAAGACCACTGCCGAGAAGAAATGCCGCAAGAAACTCAGCAGTCAGTCATTTTTGAAACATATTTCTTATTACAATGGTACTACTTAGTCTAGCATTATATAAAGCTATAAATATTAAATTAAATATAGTATCAAATTACATGCGTAGTTCAGCAGGAAAACATGCCAATTAAGAATCTTACGGGAGAGATAAAGAGAAAAAAAATCACATACTTACTCGTATGTGTATATAAGATGGTGCGAGACGACCACATAAAAGTTTCGATATTTTTTCCTACATCAACGGTGTCCTCTAAGGGGTAAGTTTATTCCAAACGGGTAGCTGTTAGCTTGGTCTATAGGTAATGGACAACAATATACAGTTTTATGATGGTATATATACAGACATCAATTGAAAACAGACTTTAAAGACATAGGTACCGACCTTTACTCTAATCTTTAGTACCGTAAAACGGGGTGAGTAGGGACACAACCTAAAATGAAGCATATGTTACTAATTATAAGACTGAAATTATTTTTAATAGACGTAACGTTATTGTCCATTTAATACTTGTTTTTATTTGTAACAAGCTATGATTTATTTTAGATTGAGTCCCTACTCACCCCGTTTTACGATTTTATACTATTCGTAAACTGCTTAAGTAAAATAAAATCATAAGTAAATTATATTCACTTCAAGGAATAGTTAGATGCGACAAAAAAATAAATTCAGCCTCTATTAATGATAAGTTAAATTTTGTGGACGAAATCGAACGCTCTTCCAAACAATGGATGATTACCGGTCTGCCCTGCTAATCCAATACACAGTATCTCAGATAAAACTCCTGTAGCAATATCAACCTTATTACTAACAGAAGAGAATTAAAACTGCTTTGGTTATTAAAGTTGGCTTACTGCTTATTAGCTTAGTAGGGCAGCGGTGTTGACGGCATCATCGGTCGGCAAACATTCGGGAAAGTGTATAAACACTCAGAATATACTCGCAGATTAATTTTCGTACCATTTTGCTGGCATCCGTGACGTAAAGCGATTGCAACGCTGCAGTTGGTGACTGGATAACTTATATAAAAGAAGATTATTCACTATGCGGATAACCGTTAAGGAAACGACAGCCTTTGTGGACACATCGTATTTGAGTTATACCATCTTGAAATTATGTATGTTTTTCTGCGATGCCCAAACCTAGAGAGAATGCTAAAAGGAAATAAGTTTACCTTTTGTTCATTCATCATCAGCATCATTATAGCCGAAAAACGGCCACTATTGGGTATCAGCCTCCCCTAGGTTTGCCACAAGAGCCGTTCCTGCGCCGCATGGATCAATTTATTTCCCGTAACGTTAGCCACGGCATCGGTCCATCTGGTTTGAGGTCTACTCACGCTGCATCTCCTAGTACGCGGACACCCTCTATTTCACCAAGGTATAGTCAAGTTCTCCTATACCTTGGCGAAATAGAAAGTGACAGAAGCTTTCCTAATGTGACATCAGTGCTAATAAACGTTTGATGAGTCTAAATGCCGCACGCAGAGATGTCAATTAAATTTAATGCTTAAAGTTGCTGTTAGAATAAGTCAATACGTCACTAAACCAGCATTATATTTAATTTACGTCTCTGAGTGCGGCAGTAAATGTGTCAGATTTAACCCAACTTGATTTAAAATTCAGAATAATCATTTGGAAGACAAAAATACCTCTCTTTATAAAAAAAAGCACGTTGCCTTGTAAAAGAACTTCGATCGGTTATTTAATGAGTGGTATTTCTGTGTTCTCAAGTAAGCCATTGAAATGGCGACGCAAAGCTAAATTGCACGGCTAGTCGGATAGTTGACGCCACCTGAATGGCAGCTTTAGTTTGTGTCGAAATTTTGAACTTTGAAACGTTAATAGAGTTGGTTATTTCTAGTCAATTCGAACTTGGACGTTCACTTGCCGTTCAGCGCAGCTAAATGAGTATTTTGAATTCAGAAAGCAATTTAGTGAGTAAATTCGGAAGAGGAACAGTTCTCATTGAGTAATTTATGAAGGATATATCGTTGAAAGTTTGTACAACCAAAACGGGGACAGGTTTAGTCTAGTTGTTGGAGACAACTACCTACTCTACCGGTTCATGTTCAATCATCAGTAACTGCAAAATGTTACAGGTAAAAAACTTAAGTTAAGCCCCTCTTCCATGCAGTTGTAACACATCTATATTCTGTATAGACCGTTTGACGTTCAATATTTGAATTTTGACGTAAGTTCCATATTAGTTTTGTAAACAACTACAGGATATGCAAGAGGGGCTATACTTAAGTTTTTTTACGGTTACAAAATATTAGTGAGTTTGGCGGAGTATAATATAGGTATTTCTCTTGTATGAGTATAAATACAAGTTTGTTTATTGTTGCTATACAACACAAGCCCAGAACTTACTTTTTGACTAAGTAAATTTTTGTACGACTGTACTATTTTTCAACTAAAAAAAGGGTTTTATAGGTTTTCCGTTAGTTCTCCTGATTATCTCCATTTAATCTACTTCATTCCACTCCATCTTTTTCCTACACTGTTATAAAAGTTCACGCTTAAGGGCAGAATAAATTTTATAATATTAAAGTACAAAACTCGTTCTTCTCTAAACGTATTCATAACTTCAATCTATAAGACAAACATAAAGTTATCAGCGTTGCGGCTATAAGCTGTAATGGTCCCGACGTAACAGAACTGCCGCGCTGCTAGTGAAGTTCTTAAGTCAATCTACTACGCTGTTCTAAAATCTTCTATAGGATTTCAAGGTTTGAACCAAATCGATACTTTGCCGGCGGCAAGTAACAAAGCGCCGCGGCAATCGTTCCAGTAGCACGTTTCACAGAATAAAGTAATGCCACAGGGTACAGTATATATGTACAGTACGATAGGACCAGATTGGACGTCTGTAAATACGATGCAAGAAGCAGTAAGGAGGATGAAGTTACTACACTGTCATACTATGGGTATTATTGTCTTCATTTTCTGGTCATCTATTTAAAATAATATTATTAGGCGAAAACTTGGTTATTAGAGCGCTAAGTACAAATTTTCGTACGAGTATAACTACACATTGAAGAACATGCCACACTTTAACAAATAAATAGGGATCCCCTTGGAACGCATAATTTTTTTACGAATATTTACTTTTCGCATATATTTTTTTTCGCATAACTCCCTTTTAGTCTGAAATTGCAGAATTTAATAAACGTCTATTTTGTAGATTAGGTTAGGTTAGGTTAGTTTTTTATAATTATTAAAATAAAACCGTTACTATTGTAAAAACCGTTTTAGGTCAAACAATTTTATGCGTAAAGATACGTTATGCGTAAAAAAATTATGCGATCCAATAGAGATCCAAATAAATATATGGCTGTATAACGAAACTACAGTTTTGTTTTAAACTCTGCCGCCATAAATGTCGATTAACCAGAGCTATCAAAACGTTGACAATACCGAAACACGTCAAAAGGAATAAGGTTACTGTTACAATCTCAGCCCTGATCACCGATTGGGAAAATGTCTCATCGAACAGAGGTTTCACATTTTAATACTTTGTAATAAAAATATTAGCTAACCGGAAGATCTTTTATTTTGTACGTTAATGCATCTGAACCATGCCCAACGCCGGGGGGCGGCAGTAAACAACTTTGTTAACGGCCACTTAAACTTCGTGAATTGCTACAGTTGGGGCAAGTAAAGAACTGGGGACGGTACAGGTAGCATTTTCGATATGTATTTTGGTTTTTAAATAGTAAATAATTTTTGAAGAAAGTTTTATTTCTGGGGATGAAGATACATTGGAGCCTTTGGAGATAAATGATGAAGATCTACGTACAGCAGTGACAGACAGAATTAGAAGAACCGACACCAAAATAAAACCTAAACATATGCTTTTTTCTCCTTGCCATAAAAAATCTTGTTGTTAAATAAGTACATTCACTAAATAACATGGTTTATTCAATTGGCTGTGTTCAATTTAACAATTATTTATATTCTGGGTCCGTTGCTAAAAACTATAAGCGAATACAAAATAAAGTAGGTAATTTAACCCCAGCCAAATAATTATCGTTAGTATTTAACCTAATAAAAAAACTTGATACACCTTTTACTTGAGTCTCCTCGACGCTTGGAAGGAGCTTTTATACCTAACGTCACCAATATCTTATGTCCTTGGACATTTAATAATGTATGACGGAGTAGGAACCAGCTAGTCGCTTTGTTCCACCTATGAATTATTCCTTTACACTGATACCGGGTTTGGTGAGACACGTATACTCTGGATGTGCTCAACCAGAAATATAATAAACGCTCTTATCTATACCAATATTATTGTGAAAGTGGGTTTGTTTATTTGTTTGTTCCATTGTGTCGACGCAGATTTGGTCCAGAGAAAATGTAACAGTTCCCGAAAGAATATGATAAATGACGGCGGACGAAGTTGTATTATCCTTGTAAGGCCCACCATACTAGCAACAGACAGTTTTTCGTACTTGGGACTTTGAATCTACCATCAAGGCAATAAAGTTCAATTACGTTTGTTCGATAATGCCATTTTCAGTTTATGAAGATAGGAAAATAAACCTTATTCCAAGTGCAACACAGTTCAAATTAAATTGCCTTCATAATGTACATTCTATTGCACTCTGGGCCTTACGAGGTTATAATAAAGTTTTTGTTTAAATACACAAAAAGTTGTCAAATTGAATTTTGTATCGATAAGTAATCGCTTCGAATCTGTCAACTACTTCATCATCATCATTGGGTAATGTTAATTCATTGCTGTACATACCTACCATCGTTTTCTGTCTGATCACTTCATACCGTACTTTTAAGAAATTTGGCTTTGCCAGTTACCTTCGTTCATTATACGACAGGAATTAGCTAGATTTGCCGTTGATGGATACGTCTAGGAAGACATAATATTCATCATCAAAATTAAATCATTACATTAAATAGTACCTTTCAATATCTATGCAATAATAGTTTTTTCACTTCTCATGCTCCAAAAGTCCGTCTTTATGTCCTGCGTAGGCGACATAAAGTCGCTTTTTATGCTCTTGTGCATAAAGTAAAATCTTCGTCGAAGGCCAAGGCAATCGGTCCAACAGCCACACGAACAACTTTAACTTCATAGAATAACCTCTTTATTTTATTTCGTTTCGTTAGCATTCTAAGACCAAGGCAACCACATACCAACAGCCAACGTACACAATAAAACTTCATGAAATAAACTTATAATTTTTATTTTGTCGCATTTATTATTATTATTATTAAAATGAAACAACGTGTCTGGTAGCGAATAGTTAGACGAGTGAAGTTTTTATTAAAAACAAACTATAGATAGACATGTGGCAGCACTAGACATATTTTAATACCAACATAACACCCTCACTTATTAAAATAAACAAAACATTGTACCCCACCATAAGTTCTATATAATACTTATTTAAGAAACCTTTTTAACACCTATAAGTTTCATGAAATGATAATGCTTTACACTACTTAGGCCTTTCGTTAACAAATCAGCTGGCATTTCATTTGTCTCTAAATATTCCAGTTTGACAACTTTATTGTTAATGCAATCCCTACAAAAATGGTAGCGCACATCTATATGTTTTGTTCTCTTATGGAACAAATTGTTTACACACAACTTAAGAGAACCTTGATTATCATTATAAATGGTTATAGTATTTAAAACATTAGTAACTTCATGCAACAAGTTACGTAAATATAAAGCCTCTCTACATGCTTCTGCTATACCCATGTATTCGGCCTCCGTGCTAGAGAGGGCAACAGTTTTTTGCTTTCTGGTTTCCCATGAAATCACAGCTCCAGACAATGTGAAGCATAAGCCAGTATATGACTTCCTATCTATAGCATTGCTGGCCCAATCAGCATCAACAAAACCCTGTAATTGTGAATTACCATTCTTACTAAATTTTAAGCCAAAATCTTTTGTGTTTTTAAGGTACTTTAATACACGTTTAGCATAGCACCAAGTTGCTTGATTAAAACAGTTGTTAAATTGACTTAAGTAGCTAACAGAAAATGCAATATCTGGCCTAGTCAATACTGCTAGGTACATTAAGCTGCCAATTAGCTGCTGATAAGGAAACTGGTCCTCTTTACCTTCTTGCTTACTTAAATTCAATTTAGGCTCAATAGGCGTATCAACAGGTTTACAATCTATCATTTGAAATTTATATAATAATTGTTCAATATAATTTCTTTGACTTAAGGTTACAAAACCATTTGCTTTATCAATTTTAACATTCATTCCGAGACACTGCTTTACTTCACCCAAGTCTTTGATCTTAAAATGTGATGACAGTATTTTCTTTAAATTATTAGTTTCAAGAGTATCATTACTGAACACAAAAAAATCATCAACGTAGATGGTGACAATTGTCTTCCTGTTATTATACATTTTTGTATACAGGCAAGGCTCAATTTTGGATCGTTTGTAACCTATATTAGCTAAACAATCATCTACCTTTCTGTACCACGCCCTTGAAGACTGTTTCAATCCATAAATAGCTTTATTTAATTTTAAAACTTTTCCATTACAATCTGGAGTAGAAAAACACTCTGGTTTTTGCATATAAACAGACTCTTCAAGGTCGCCATTCAAGAAAGCAGTAGTAACATCAAGGTGAGTTATATCTAGATTTTCCTGCACCGACAAGGCAAACAATGTTCTTAAAGTAGTGTGCCTAACGACAGGTGAAAAAGTTTCTGAATAGTCAATGCCTTGCCTTTGCATAAAACCCTTAGCTACTAACCTTGCACGAAAACGCACTTTGTTTTCACTGTCATATTTCTTCTTTAGGACCCACTTACACTTTACAATAGTACCACTTTTTGGTGTGTCTGTTAACTCCCACGCACTATTTTCTTCAAAACATTGAAGTTCATCTTGAACAGCCTTTAGCCATTGTTCTTTTTCAGGTCCTTTTAATGCTTCCTGTAAGGATAAATCACTAGCATCATCAAATGCATTTTCATCAGTGCACATGTTTGAGTACCCATATCTCTCAGGTTTCTTCCTTAACCTGGTTGGTAGTTTCTCCTCATGCAATGAATCATTTGATCCAGTTGAATTTGCATCATCATAATCACTTGGGGTATATGTACAATCAGAATTTTCAATGTAACTCTCTGTGACAGTATCCTCTTCTTCGGTAGATGCTTCCCCCACTGAGTCCGAGCTTTCTTCATTAATGCTCATATTTTCATTTACTGGTACTGAAACTTGTGATTTATTAAGATCTTCCATTATTATCACATCCCTGCTGGTTATTACTTGCCTTGTTTTAGGATTAAAAACACGGTAACCCTTGACATCTTCTGGATATCCCACAAGCAAATGCTTTTCTGATTTTTTATCCCATTTTAGTCGCTTTTCTTTTGCGACATGGACCATAACAACACTTCCAAATATTCTCAAGTTACTAATATCTGGCTTACTGCCCGTCCACATCTCGAATGGTGTTCTATCATTGAGAGACGATGCCACTGTCCTATTTTGTAAGTACACTGCTGTGTTGGTGGCTTCAGCCCAAAATGTTTTATTAAGTCCAGCTTCAAATAATAGACATTTGGCTTTTTCAATTACAGTTCTATTAAATCTCTCCGCTAATCCATTCTGCTCAGGTGTATAGGAATTTGATTTTTGATGGATTATCCCATGTTTGCTCAAAAAACCATCAAATTCTTTATTGCAGAATTCTTTTCCGTTATCACTGCGTAGGATTTTAATTTTTCGATTTAACTGATTTTCCACATTCGCCTTGTATTGCTGGAAACACATAAAAGCTTCAGATTTTCTTTTCAAAAAATAAATGTAGCACATTCTGCTGTAATCATCGATGAACAATATAAAATACCTAGAACCACCAATCGAGGCATTTTCCATAAGACCACAAATGTCAGTGTGGACTACACCAAGCAGTTCATTACTTCTGGTGCCAACATGATTGAAAGGTAGACGAGACTGCTTACCTTGACAGCAAACTGTACATGATGACTTGGTAATGTCAGCTTTGCTTTCTAGTTCCATTCCTTGTACTGCACTAGTCATTTTATTCATGTACTTGCTATTCACGTGTCCTAATCTACGATGCCACGTATCTGCAGACACCACCGATGCTGCTACCACTGTTTCTGGTGTTCTCAACTTGTAAACTCCATTAACCAACAAAGCCATGGCTACTAACTCGTCATTTTTATTGTAAACACTGCAGCCACTCGAGGTAAATGTCACTTTATTACCTTTCTTGATCAATTGGCTCACAGACAATAAGTTTGTAGTTAAATCTGGAACGCATAACACTCCTGAAACTGGCACGTCGAACTCACATTCATCGGTTTCTGTTACGATATTCACATCGCCGGTACACACAACTCGTGCTTTGTTGTTATTAGCAACAATAATCTCTTTGTTTTCCAAGTAAGCCGCATTCTTAATCCATTTTTCATTAGCAGTCAAATGCGCGCTAGCCCCCGAGTCAATATACCACTCATTTTTGTTAAACTCTCCGCTTAAAAACACAGCGCTGAATGCATTTGTTTGTTTCCTCATGTATTCCGTGGTATTGTTTTCATTTGATGAAATCTTTTTGTAATTTGGGCACTTATTTAAGTAATGTCCAAGTTGTTTACATTTATAACATCTCACGTTTGATTTATCATGTCCGCCATCTTTGTGACCGGTGTTGCCGGACTTGCCGGCGTCGCCGCCGAACGTAAACATTTTTTTGTGTTTACGTTGGCCCTTCTGCGAACTTGCGAATGCACTGCTAATTTCATTTGAATTCTCAAATTCCGTTTCCTCCATATCCATCAATTTTGTTTTAATGGCGTCGGTCGTAATGGCAATGCCCAAATGCTCGATGGCCATTATCATTGGCGAAAACTTATCTGTTAATCCCGCTAGCAATAAGCACCCAATCCATTCGTCACTGATTTTAAAGCCGGTTCCACTTAATTTCTGACCTGTTTCTACTATTTGTGTCACGTAGGAGGTCATAGAATTGCAGTTTTCCAGGCGAATCGAAATAAGATTGCGAAGTAAACTTATGCGTCGCGTAAATCCAGAGTCGTCAAATATAGCCGTCAGCTTATTCCACAGTTCCTTCGATGTATTTACGTCCTTAATATGGACGTAAAGTGACGAGTCGATGGTTAAAATCAGTTTAGCCTTGGTCTTCGCATCGTCTGCGGTGTCTATCTGCTTCCCAGTAACTGGCTTCACGCAATGCAGCATGTCCTCTAGGATTAGAAAATTCTCCGCGGCGAAACATCAATCATTGTAGTTCTCGCGTCCCTTTAATTTCGGTACGTTAACCAAATAGCTTGTTGGCGACATTTTTACGAATGCACTTATGACAGCAAGCAACAATCTAATTAACTATCAACCTAAATTAAAGCACAACACAACAATAACTACAACTTTTTCTGGCTAAACTAATGCTAAACTAAGAGTCTGGGCTCATAACCTAAAATGAAACAACGTGTCTGGTAGCGAATAGTTAGACGAGTGAAGTTTTTATTAAAAACAAACTATAGATAGACAGGTGGCAGCACTAGACATATTTTAATACCAACATAACAATTATTATTATATTTGAGTAAATCAATATATTTAAAGCATGACAATAAGTTATCATAGATATAAAAAACGAAATATTTTTATAACAGCGGTATGTAATGACCTAAGTCAGATGTCACGTAACTAATGAAAAAAATGAAAAAAAAAAAATTGGCGAAACCATACTTATTTTGTCATTGTCAATATTGGTGTTACAATAATTTACTTGTTGCTGTTTCATTTCCTCGCAATCGAAGTGAGAAGTAGAGTGTACAACTCGTCCATAAAACCCATTTAAAAGAAAATAAAATTTAAAATGGTCCGTTTTATGCACTTGTTGTACAATCTACTATTTATCCTCACCTTTCATTGTGGGTCAGTAACGTATCCCTCGAAATTGTATAAGCATAACTACAAACAAATTGTATCAATTTACTATGAAAAGGGACAACTTGTTAAACTTCAACAGTAGATGTTGTTGTAGATGGAGCAATTGAGCAGTAAATGTTAAAGATAATCGCCAAATTGCACTTAACGTTCCTCTGAGTGCATCAGAAAAACTGCAATCAAAGAATGTTAGCGACTGATTGCGAAGAATCCGACCATGATATTGTGTCCATCCAAGAGTGCAACGACGAAGATTCTTGCATCGGTACATCCAGCAACTGTATATCTTCAGCTAACATTCTCGAGACGCTCCTTTGTACGAACACTCATATCTCTTTACTAATGCATAAACCGTGGATAGCTTTATTAGCCGCTTCCTAAGCTAAACTAAGCGAAACTAACGAAACTAACTTAGCTCAGCTAACTGTTCTAAATTAGATAACCGAAAAATATGTGTGTGTAAGTTTTATGCAATAAAAAAATTCATTTAATTAATAACCAACAAAAAGAAGGAATGTTATAAAACTTACGTATGCCTGCGTATCCGTGTATTTGTCTACGTCTGTGTCTTTGTATCTGTGTTTGTCTGTCTGTTGCATCGTACCTCCAAAACCGGGTGGACCAATTTAGACGCAGTTTCATAAAAATAAAGGAAATTTAATCGGGGTGGTTTTTAGATACGATTCATCCAAATCGGTTCTGAAAGAAGAGTTTTCCATATTAATGAGATAAAAATCTTTTTAATAGGTACTTATTTATTTGTTCACACCATTAAATACTTTTTTACTACACTTTTTATTGTTAAAGTGCAAAACTACGAACGGAAGACAGTAAAAAGAGCAGAGTTGCAATTCCACTCCGATTTAATTACTCCAGACTTCCAAGTAGAAAGCAAAGCTTTTACTTTGGGAATTGATTAAATAAAAAGTGTCACTTTCCTAGAAACAGAAGCATATTTATTCGAAAATTGTTAAGAGAAAAGTCATTTGCAACATCGATTTTTACTTAAGAAAATGTATTTCATTCTTCATAATTTAACAAGAATAAGATTCATATTGAAGTATAAAATTTGAAAAGGAGCAATTTTTTGAGCCAATAATTACCCTAATATGAGTAGTTAGGTACTATAGCAGTTGTACTCTAATTTGATGTAATAGAATGAATGAGTCATCCGTACATGGTACATGTATGGATTTTTTAAATCGCCTTTCTCAACAAAATATGAAAATACCGTAAAAGAGATCACCAAAAGTGAAATTAAAATTAAAATAGACCAAGAAATACGGATGATACAAGCATTTTATACTGCTAATTAGACAGAGAGATCCGATATGCACTGTGACGTCATTTAAGAGGTCGGCTATATAAACTCCACGTTAAATTCTGTTCTGTTAGAAAAAGATATGAACAAATCTTTGCTGGGTTATAATTATCTTGGTGTTTTTACAGCTATTCAAAAATGATTTTTCTCATCTGTTTGTTACATGAATCAGCTTTTATTCAAGCTGTGAAAAAAAAGACATGAAATTCCACTATTATTACTCAAAACACTGTCCGTATAACGTGCCCGTTATAATGATCATAATATAATATTAAATGCGGGTAACATCATATTATTAGACCACTTCGAAATCTCGTCAAAGCACTATTTAGGAGAAAACATAATGAATTATTAATTTAAACTCCTACTACTTTGTAGTTGGGATCAGCCAGATCGGCATCCCGGGGGAAATCTGAGGCGGTTTGGTGTGCCACGGTGAATTTGGGAAAGAAAATTGATATACCAGATACATTGCTTAATAAAATATCGAATATACTATAATTCCCTGGAGTACGTCAATTACAGTGGTTTCTTTAGGATGAGTGATTAAATAAGTTGTGATTGCATGTTGGAAAAGCAAGCTGTTTATTTATGAAATACTTTGTTTTAACATTGTTGCCCGAATCTTTTACAATTTGATTACTCTAGTTTTCTTTTGTTGCAACAATAAATTAACTGAGTGTACCTTTGAAGAAAAAATAACAACATTCTGTATTTTCTACCCAATATTATTTTTATTCTACATATAATACGTACTTAACGTATTATAAATCTGAAAAGTAAATTTTGTGGCTGTTTTTTAAGCTTTTACGGCTAAGTCTTGATAAAAAGATAATTGAAGCCCCTAGCCGCGCTACTAGCCCTAGGCTACTTTTCATTCTAAAATGTTGGATGGTCAAAGAACTATGAACGAGTTCTATGCGGAAAAGGTCGCAAAAAAATATATGATAGAGACGGGTTACTTTTGTTTCGGCGAAATATGTTTACCGAATTGTATCGTTTCCCAACCGTTTCATTTGCCAACCCGCTTCGTTTTCTGTAACCGGAAATATTTCAGGATTTTGTAAAAACGAACCTAACCTAACCTTAGGGTTCTACACAATGGTACTGAGATAAATCCCTATTTACAGTTACAGGAAGAAAATTGGATTGACAAAAGAAATGTTTGGAAAACGACACATTTTGGCAAACATATTTCGTCCAAACGGCAAGCATAGAGACACATGCAGAATTATACCTTTGTCTTTGTTTGTTCATGCGACTCGCAGACTATTTTTTCTGCTCTAAAAAAAAAAACTGCCACAGACTATTCTTTTTTACTTGTTTATGGCAAACGAGTTTACATGACCCATGAAGTTATAGATAAAGGTGGAGGCAACACTCTCTGAAGCCGAATGAAGTGTCCTTGAAGTACATTCAAGACGCTTAATTTTGGTCTAGAGAGTGTGGCTTCCACCTTTATCTATAAAATCATGACATCACCTGATGGTAAGTGTTATCTGAGACCCATAGACAATTTGCATTCTCAAGACAACAATCTCAGGACTGCAGCCCTAATGCTAAAGAACCCGAGGATTAAAATGGAATGCAGCCTCTATGCTACTAATTTAACATTGCCCACAAAAATGTGAACAGCTTTGCGTTATAGGTCCACCGATAGGAATACTTCATTTTCCTAGCCCGGCTCAGCGGAGATGTCTTATTGGTGGTTTTTTTACTCGCACACCACTCCGCTGCCTTGAACAGCTCTGGAGGATACTCACCCTAAAGAATAAGATGAAGGTACCGTCCGTATGACCAAGCACTATCGATTGTATGCAATTTTAACTTAAAGCGTGATGTTGCGGAATATTTAAAAGCATAATGTAAAATGCACGCTCCATCCTTATTAAGCGGCCGGCTCTTGTTTCGCCACAGTTTATGGTCTAAGATCCGAATAGGAGGAGATTTGGACCGGGCTGTTTATTCGATGAAAAGTATTTTACATCAAATTTAATACGCTAAATAATATGTGGCGAATAGGTAGGCTGAAAAATTTCAGTCCAGTACTTATATCATTAAAAAAAAAGAACTTTTTTTAAAATTGCAAATGTTTGTTTAATAGACAAATTACATACTAATCGAAAGTATGAAGTCTATAGAATATGCAAACGTTAGGTTTGGTGCAAATGACTAGTACCGACTTACCTGTTTATACCTGCCTAACCAATAGTTTGACGAGAAAAAAATAGTCAAACTAACGTTTGCATATTCTATAGGCTTCATACTTTCGATTGGTATGTAATTTGTCCATTAAACAGGCTATTGTAATTTTTTAAAACAAAGTTAATATTTAATATTTTTATTAATTATATACCGCCACCTATTCGCCATATATTACTTAGCATATTAAATTTTGTATAAATACTTTTTATCGAATAAACAGCCCGGTCCAAATCGTCTCCTATTCGGATCTCCTACTATTATGCGAGTTTTCTGTAAAAATCTTACATAAAACAGTTGTAATACATAAAAACTATCCGTGAAAAATTATCTTACTAATTAAAATTCGTTGCGTGGTTTAGGAGGAGTTAGCGGATATACATAAAAAAGAACGCGGAAAGCGACTTTGTTTCATACTATGTACAGTCAAGTTTTAAAATATGTTGTCCCAATGCACCTTATTCTAGTGTAATAAAACTTCGTAACATGTATATGAGAGGATTCTTTAGATACTTATTTTTGCACTTGGCTGTAGTACCTAATATTCAAAACATTGTTTCAAAACACTCGTTATTATTTAGTATTCCATTTTGGAAGTCTATACCGGACTGCGCTTAACCAGCTCGGTCTATAGGGAAATTCAAGGTTTTTAAAACACTAATGAAAACGTTTTGTTTTTCGAATTTCAAAACATTTTGATGTAGATATTTATTGAAACTTGTATTTATGTTCTTTGTTGTTACAATCCTATAAAAGAAGATTTCGTAAGTGTTGTTTTTTTTTATTCCTGATGAGCTAATTCAGGTGTGATTGTTAGACAAACTACTTAGGTAAAAACATTTTTTTTTATAGAGGATAGGCAATAATTTCAATACAATGTCACATGAAGGTAAGATCGAAGTTGAAATATAAGTACATACATAATACAATTAGTTTAAACTCGTTTAAAAAGAAGTTTTTACTCCACAACCAAAAAAGGGTAGTAAATTTGACCTGTATGTCACATATTTATAGTCGACCGAGAGAGTCTACAATGGTAATGCAGTTTCTCGGTCGACTAATATTCGTACATTGGTACTTTGTTGCCCTGCAGAGAATGAACGTATGTACTATTATATAGTTTTTTTTTCTCAAACATGCCATGAAATATTGATTTTATGTGGCCGCCAAGTATGACGTTTCAGGTGCGGCTAGGACAAGAGGTCGTTTATTGAATTTCATACAAATAGTGCCGGCCTAGGCCGACAAAGTCCAATTTTTTAATTTCCATTCCACATAAATTTGTGGCACAGGTATCATGACATTCTGCCACTATGCGTATTAAAAAAAAACAATAAACTATTTTTATTTTATTTTAGTGTAAACATAGCGGCTGTGTTTATGAACAGGCTAGATAGGTAGCTGTTTTTTTTAATATACTAAGCTGTGCATACAACCAAAGCGTTTGCATGTTTATCTAAAGTAACAGAAGAACATAGTTAATTAGGGGTGTGTACCGCAACTTAGATCGCAGGCGGTGCGCTGCGGGGCACCGGCGGGCGGGCGGGCGCACACGACACAGCGCGGATGACTGAGCACTGTAGGTTACTTTTAATGTTTATGCACTCCTAGTAATTTAACTCTGTAATTTTTGTTTTAATTTTTTTAATGAATTATTATTATGTTTGATGTTTGAGAAAAGCACTATACATACCTCGGCGGGAAATATGGTTTGCCCGCCTCAGACCTATCCGGCCTCGCTTTGCTCGGCCGTCTATATGTCTTAGGCCGGCAACCCCTTTTGTCCCGGCCTCTGTAGTAATGTACTATTATTATACGACTGATGTAGAAAAAATATCATTGAGCTATAAACTTTACTGCAAGGATACAATATCTTTTTGCTGGACCCGACCGCCGTGTTCCGCAACAGACAGTTTGACGGATCAAAATTCAGTTAATTGCAACCTGGCTTGAGTAAAGGCAACCTTTCGTGGAAAATATAAGGTGGAAGTACTAGTACTCGTCGCTGTACTAGTACTCGCCCCATACTTTGACTTGCGATAAATAAAATAAGATTAACATCAATTTTGTTACCCCCTCATTTAAGCGATGAGAAATTAATGTTTGTGCTTTCATATTTCACACACCAATTTTTAAATAAAGAAAAGGACTGCCAGCAAAAGCATCTGACATTTACTCGTACAATCCGATTGACTAATTATTTTTAAATTTTTGAGAAATTTCTATATGGTCACCATATAAAACAATTTCCAACTAACAAAAGTAAACGTCACGTCTCCTAAATCACATGAAAATGTTTTGTGTAGATGTATAATTGACCATAATATCACGACGCAAATAAATATTTTTTGTTCGCATGTCGAGCACTCGTACGTTCACCTTAAAATGTTTTATCTAGACAAGTAAAGAATTTTGTCTTTGTTACATTGAGGTATAGGTATTAATATAGGTACGTCAACCTTTTGACAGTATTTATTTTGTAATTTGGTAACTACCACGAACGCCAAATTAAACAGACTTTTTTAAACTACTCGTATGAAAGAAGAAATAAACATTATTTTCTTAGAGTGACAGTAGAAAGAAATAAAATAAACGCAAGTAAATATTATATCGAATTGAGCGAAAATAAGTTTCGAAAGGAAAAATAAATGATCCTTAATAAAACCAGCATTCCATTGCCAATTGGAATATCCTTTTGTCCCGTTTTAGAATTAACAAGAATATATATATGTTAACAAGCGTAACGTTACAAAAGCAATAACACGAACGTTCCGCAAATGTAAACATTTCTATAAATCCGGGATCATTTATTTCCCGAACAAAAATCCTATTCCGCAATTATTTCGACCAAATGGGGCATTTTGCGAGCGAAACGCACTCTTTCCGAAAATTACAACGAATGTTTCGGAGAATTAACTGATTTGTGGTGGATTTATACGATTTTTTTGGCAAGGCATTTTGTTTCACACTCGGAAATTAAAGCATTATTGCAATGTTCTTTGTGCCTGCTAGTTTAGAATTTCACAAAAAGGTTCATTTTTTTTAAAATTTTGTTATACAACAGCAAACAGTGCTGCAAAAGCTTCTAGAATGGTTTTTAGGTTTGCACTTCTCTCACTCACTCTCATAGGACCTTAATAATGCTAGTCTACTTTACCTGAACCCGAAAGACCTTTTTATAACTCTTGCACTTGTACACATTTTTTTACTTTAATGATGTCCAAATGATTGAACATTAAGTCATGTTTAACCAACCAAATGGCGAATGACAAATTAAGTCGTTCCTTACTTAAGATTTTTCATACACAAGTTAGAAAAAGGAACGAGGTAATTGGCTCTAATAACTTTTTGAGTACGTCTTCTAAGTTCAAAGAGATTTACTTCAAAGTTCATTTGAAGGCGAAGCAACGAACTAGTTAAAATAAAACAACTTTCAAGGAAACATTGTTGTTCCAGTCTTGGGTTTCAATAATTATATGGTTGGTCCAAGGTGTTATGGGAAATGGGAATACCTTTAGTGGCTTTATTCTCTGACACAATAAGGACATGTGCTGGGCTTTTTTTCCTTGTGTTGCCTCGTCAACTATTGAAGGTCGGTAAACAACTCCATGTACCCATCACTTTTTATCGCAGAAAAAAATCTAGCCCTTTAGTTAGTGACTAACTTATCTGCAAACTCTGGTTTCCAAAGTGAATCACAGCACTTTCCTTTTGCTGCCACAAATGATTGGTTTCACTTATAAATATATTATCTAGTAAACCGAGTGAGGTCAGCCTGTATTGATTTTACCTGTAAGAGTTCACTTTGTTGCATCACACGTTAGGGTTAGAATAACGAATCACGAGTAACGTTGCTGGATTAAATGGCATGAAGTTGCTTGGTAGTTCGTTAGAGGTTGGTTGATGTGGCCGAAAATACACTAAAGATGATCGTGATTTAATCATGTCGGATTCTGGTAGATGGAACAGGTTCAAGACCAATCATGATGGTGATCCTTGGGCAGCACTCGCATTGCCAATCCACTCCCGAAGATTTCTCAATGGTTACCTCTTCTTGTGGCTCTTGGTAAAAGTCGCGAGATACAAAGTCTCCTACGATTTTTAAGAATAATAAGTTAGGTAGAAATATTCTGAGCAGCAAGGCCCATAATGACAAATACCTATTAGATTAACATCGACAACAATATAAAACTTAAAAACAACACCGACGTGACAAAACAGCTTGGTCCTGCTTTGCTAAAGTTGGCATTGTCGACGCTGCTGCTAGTTTGCCCCGAAACCGCTGAAACACGACACCTTTCAGCCAGAAGTCGGGACACTCGGTGGTTCCCAGCATAAAACGCGGCACGCGTACTACAAACGAACTGTACCCTTACCATGAGCTACTATTACTCTACTTGCTACCGAGTCGAATGCTCTGTCCGTCACAGTATTGTTTTAGAGTGTGAGTGTGGGTAGAGAATTCGAGTCGCTAGCGAGTACGGTAACTAATTGTAACTCATGGTAAGGTTACTAAAGTGAACGTGCCGAAACAACCGCAACTGGAACACCGTCAGACTGCATCCAACCTTCAGACAGACATACACCACGTCGTCTACCGTAGCAGAGACTGTAGCTTTTTTGCCACATCACACGCCAAAGATATGCAATTTTGTGACAAACTTCATTATATCCCAAAGACATCGCTTTTTAACGGTATGCAGCAGAACCACAATTAGGAACCCTCTTAATACGACTAATTTTTACCCCACCTAAAATACTTATTATACGCTTCTTGAGTTCTTCTTTAATGGTCGCATTCGTATAATGTCTGCTCCACACGTTTGGCGTTTGCCGCAAACACTGCGGGACGCAACTATACGTTAAATGAGATGGAAATACATCGTGCTCACGCTAACATATAGATGCGTCCCACATTGTATGCGGCAAACGCCAAACATGTGGAGCAGGCATAAGACTATCGGCTAAATATACCAGCGTAGCGTAATTTTTTGACTACGAGCTGTTCGTTTTTCATGTTGTTGAAAGTATTTCTGGCTACCTTTACACATTTTCTGACTTAAATCAACTAAATTTATACCAACTAATGGTACAGAAAATACAGTCAGCAAAAAGCTTGTCTAAAAATGAAACTTTGGACAGACTTATTTCTTGCAATTTTGTGTAAAGCATTACATTACTTTATGAGAGTGTTCAGTTCTTCCAAGAATTTATAAGTCTCTAGAACTTTATAACCGGCTGGCAGGTTAAATTTAAAACTGAGAGCGTGTTATTAAATTTGTATTAAAAATATTTTCAGGCGTTATGTATATATACAGTTCTTTTAACTCTATGAAACGTATATACACTTGTTTTTTTCCCATACAATTGCCTACAAATATGGCTTTTGAATTTTGACAACCAATCAAAAAGTTCTTAACTAATTATATTTTTAGTTACACTTATCGTTAACTAATAAAGTAAAGTTTAAATGTATGTACAATTTATCTCTGTTGAGATCGGATCTTTCATTATATAAGGATTAAAAAAAAAAAAATCGGCGCTCATAAAAAGTTGTAGAATTTTGTATGGACGCGTCAGCACTTGGTTTTTAAATCCTTATAAAATATAAGGTCCGTTTTTAATATTAGTTCACTGTACATACGTTTAAACCTTAGTTAATTATGAAAAGTAAAATGTATTTAGCAATAAATCGGTCGAGAACTTTTTGATTAGTGGTCAATATTGAAAAGTCATATTTGTAGGCAATTGTATGGGGAAAAAATAACTGTATATACGTTTCATAGAGTTAAAAGAGGTAAAAGTATGTGGAACCGTGTTCAATCGTTCAGGGCCTATGGGCGGGCTTCATACAAACGTGTGGACATCTGAGTCTTAAGTTATTATTTTGGGATAAAAAATGGATAACATTGTAGTTTAATAATTGGTCCATTAGATAGCAGTATTTTTCAATTCTTTGATTCACTACGATATAGGATACCTTTGAACTTTTAAGATTCACAATGTGGTAAAAATCGTGTTTCTGTTAAAGTAATTATTTCGGATCTATGGCCTAGTACGAAGCAATAGGGGTGTGTCCTGGGTAAAGAAATAATAATTCTAATTAGTCCGTCAGTAAGATTATCAAAAAATATTGAACACGTATTGTTTGCTTCTTCAAATCGATCAAAATTGACAAATATAACGCGCATCAAAGTTCGGGAGTGGGGGCTCATGACGTGGTATAAACCACAGCGTGGTATAAAGTGTGCCACGGCATGACGTCACGCGAAACTTCAACGCTCTGTATCTTCGAAAATTTTTGTTTAATTGACAAAAGAAAAAATATGTGTTCAATATTTTTTGATAATGTAAATTACGGAATAATTCGATTTTTTTAGGACACTAGCCTATTGTACTACTTTTTTTTTTAAACAGGACATGATGCAGTATATTTTTTATTATTTAGAATTTAATTAAATATTTTCTAAGTCTTACTGATGTTTATTTATAAGCATAAATTTGACTTTGACTAAAGCTTGAGTTTTGAATAAGTTCTAGAGTGAGCTTCAAGTTAATACTAGAAGTATAATTAAGTTGATAGATTAGGCAACGTATTTAGCAAAAAATTGGCTTAGCCTAAGCGAGCTCTTTTGAAATAAATGTTTTTTTTTTAAACTAAAATTAATACTCCTTGAAAACACCTCTTAGCAACAAAACTCATCGCGGGTTCAATGTGTATAGCAAAATTTACCGCCGCATGATCCGGATATAGAGACAAGTTAAATCTCTTTTATTTATTTTTTATACCAATTACATATTCAAAAACAAGAAGTTAAGTCTCTTTTAATAATTGTCCGTGCCATTGCTATTTGAGCGCGCATGCACATAATATGAAATAGCAATGTGCCACTTGAAACTTTACAATTTAACGAAGGCGTTATATTAATTATGAGGGTAAAAAAAAAGTATCATACATTATTTCACAATCTTTACTTTATTTTATCCAATATCATGTAACTATCACATGGTTTTGATATCTTTGAATTATCAAAAAAAAAATTTTTTTTTTGTTTTTAAAATTAATTTCAATTATTATTTTAAGCAATAAATTGCAGAGAAAATAGTTTCTTAAACATCCAGTAGAAATATCAAAGCTAAATGGTTTATGGTTTCGAAACTATATCAAAAATACTAAGAGTCGTAACACATGTCAACACGTGTGTATGAAGCCCGCCCATAGTCGGTCGTGGCGTTTTGACCTGTTATAGTATTGTTTTTACGTAACACCTGGCCATAATGTGAGTTTTATCGCACGCTGCGCGCACGGTAAAACTCGCATTGTGGCCAGGTGAAGACGTAAAATTGTGTACTCATCACGGGCAGTAAAAAAGAAAGCCCTCTATCGCATATTTACAACCCTCGCCTACGGCTCGGGTCTCAAATACCTGCGATTTCGGGCTTTCTTTCTTTTACAGCCCTTGTTAAGTAATGTACTATTAACTCGGCCGCTATTACTGTCAAGTAAATAAGAGCCATCAAAACGTTGACAATACGAACACGTCAAAGACGAATTGGTTTTTACCGCCTAGCATAGAGGCCCAGGTGAGGGTTTCGTTGCCGTTTCTCGGGAAAGTATTAGGGTGCGGCTCCACTGAGGCGGAGACGAGCGGAGCGGAGTGGAACTGTGCCAATATTAACCAATAGAATTTAAACTAACGTGCGCAAGGCGCGCTCGAAGTGACCGCATGCATCTTCTATTGGTTAATATTGGCACAGCTCCGCTCGTCTCCGCCTCAGTGGAGCCGCACCCTTAGGTAGCGAAATCTCTTTTTAAAGTTTTTGGGCTATCTTAGATGATTTTCAGTAGGTAAACATTTTAGTCGAGTATAAAATATCTCAGGACCCAATGAAGTCTTATTCGTTATAAATTTATAATAATATTATGTGCTTTCATGTACGATATTGTCTAGATTATAAGTATTTATAGTTGTAGCTGTAGGGGGTAACACGTTACTCTAATTAGAATGATACTTTTACCCCCTTACTTATAAACGTGGAATAACCTTGGATTAGCTAAACCATGTTTTGTCCTTATCTGTCAAATTCAAATGTAACAATGATAGATAAGGACAAAACATGGTTTAGCTACTCCATGGTTATTCCACGTTTATAAGTAAGGGGGTTAGAGTTTAGGTAATATTTCCCGAATGACATCCGAATAATTGACAGATAAACAAAAAAACGTTGTGGTGTATAAATGTTTTTACGAGATTAAATGCAGTTTTAGAATAATAATAACATTAGATAGACCAAAGACTCGGCCAAGCACAAGCTTCAAATATATCATTACGCTCTTTTTAAGAACAGGTAGTATTTCATACCACCTGTCTTACCCTATCTTGAACATCTGCCATAAACATGAACAAACTACGATCTAAAACAAAAAACACCGCAGCAAAAATCATAAATATTTTACGTGAACTCGCCTCTCAGGAGACAGTTTGGGGACGCGGCGGTCATTAGAGAAGTTTTAGTGGCCATTACGGCTTGTTTTATATTTGCAGCGTGCGTGCCCGTAGATTTACAGTGAAGAGGGCACTTATGTTGCGATTTTTTAAGGACAGAAAGCAACGAGGCGTATTGGTTTTTTGTAACTTGGGTCTCGTTCACATAGACTGGTAATTGTGAGCCAACAGTTTGTTTAGACGAAGATAACTAAAATTTATATGTGTACTGGTCTAAATAGATCAAGAAGAGAAAGATATAGCTGCATATCGACATTAAACTTAGTTGGTCTACGTTTTAAAAAATAAAGATCCTGTAAAGACCTTCGGACTCTATCATTAGATCAGCTCATAGACACCGTTATTAAAGAACGAATTATTGTACTATGGATGTGATGTTGTATAATATTATAAGTCCTTATAATATTATACAACATCACATCCTTAGTATTCCTTTATGTAATTCTTCTCCTTTTCGCTTGTTTGTGTATTAATCTGTTTTTTTAAGATGGAAAATCATCTTTTTTTATTATATTGCCATCGTGTTAATATTAAGTATGTTTTATTTGCAGCATGCGTGGTGATTGACTACGAATAGCGCACTTATTATTTGTGTTTTTAAGGACAGAAAGCATTGAGGCGTATTGGTATTTTGTAACTTCAACATCGTCCACATAGTCGTCCGCAAAGTTTTTGTAAATATGGGCCTTGTTGCCTGAACTAAAGTTTATTCTATTCTATAGGCTGATAACCTCTGTAAAAAACTTAGGAGTCACGATGGATTAGACTCTTTCTTTGTCTTGTCAAGTCGCCAAGGTCAGTCGCAGGCTCTTTGCTTCCCTGCACTCTCTCAGGCGCCTGCAGAATTTTCTACCCCTTCACACCAAAATTACTCTAGCTCAATCCCTTCTTCTTCCCCTCCTCGACTACGGCGACGTCGCATATCTCGACGTAGCAGAAGAACTGCTGGATAAGTTGGAACGCCTGCAAAATTTATGTATTCTCTTTATTTACGGCCTGCGGAAATATGACCACGTGTCCCACTTCCGCGCCCAGTTAAGTAAAATGGCTACCGATCCGGTTACGCAGAAATGTCCATATCCTGTCGTTGCTTTTCAATACTTTGTTTTTGCCTCACTCTCCCTCTTACCTTTCCGAGAGGTTTAGCTTCATGGCAAGCGGTTCCCATAATCGCTTGCGGTCGAGTGCTAACCTCTCTCTAGCCTTCCCAGCCCATACGTCTAAAACCTACTCTAAATCCTTCTCGGTGCACTCTGTCAGACTGTGGAACCGGTTGCCATCTGATATTAGGAAATCGCAATCGGTCGCATCTCTACAAGGAAAATTAAGGACAAATTGGTTTTACTTCTTATAATTGTATGCTGTCCTCTATTTTTATTATATAATATATATACTCGTACTAATGTCTACCAAATTCTACTTTTCTTATTTTCCTCAATCACCCAAAGGTTAGCTGGAAGAGATTAAAGAGATAATTTTGTCTTTGTACATTCCAATTCTGTAAATATTATATTTGATTTGCTGTTTTTTGTCCAATAAAGTGTTTACATACATACATACATACTATAACTGAACCAAGTTTCTTTAGACGGATATAACATTACTAAAATTTTCTTGATGGTCATAAAATTATTATATTCGTATTGGTCCAAGAGATACATTGAGAAGAGCAAGATAAGCTGGTTATCGACATTACACAACGTTTTAGAAAAGCGAAATACCTGTAAATATCCGCGATCTTTAACATTATCTTTTAAAAAGATAGTCGCTCTCTAACACTGCTTTTAAACCCCATTAACTATCGCCACTTTGTTTCCTTAAACTATCCTTCCTCCGAACATCAGCGTCTCGCTAAATTTACCCAAATCGAATCTTGCAGTAGACGCTGCTTCTAATTAGTTCGCTATTTCACTTGCATACTATATCCCGTCGCCGTTTACTGAGGCAGTGTCTTCGAAGTGGGTTTAATCTTGAATTAGTTCAAGGGCTGCCTTAGACAAGGCATAATAGGCGTAATGTTATCGGATATATTGGAACATATCAAGGTCATATTTCTTAAATGGCTCATAATTAAACTAGCTTCATATAAAATAGAAAAAAAAAAAACACAATAAATTTATCCATTTAGGAGCTTTATATTCCATGGAATTGATACATTTTGCTTTGCACTGAACGAGGTTGCTCTAAAAAAAAATATGTCATGTGTTTATGATGAAGTGATTTTGGCAATCCCAAGTTCTTTTTAACTATTATAACCCTCCGGATCATTGTTGAACGCTTGAAAAACGTTGTAATTTTCGATACATTTTTAGTTTTTGTAATTTTTTACCATGGACCTGAGTTATTATTAGACTATAACTTATGACTCCCCTTGGTTTGTCTAGATGCATCGTTTATTATTAATGCAACCCTCACCTAAGCCAATCGCAGGGTTTTTTTGGAAAACCTTGTATGACTCTTCTGAAAACCTGGTTTCAAACAAATGATAAAACCCCACGAAAAGAAAACTAATATATAGGTAGAAGACAAAACCCTGATAAATTTAGAAAGGACTGTCTCTTGTTACATTTAGCAGGTTCTACTTCACTCACTCGCTTTGAAGTCGTTGCCCAAAATAACCTTGCTAATTCAAGAAGGTAATTAATTTCTAGCGTTTATATTTAGTTTGTGATCTGTAGCTCTGATTTAGGTTGTGACGTGTGATGACTGCTTTGTACTAGTTGAATATGTTACGCTTTGTTAATGTTAGATTAATTTCTGGTTAAATACCATATGCTTTAGGCTTGATATTGACCCTAGAAAAATACATTAAAAATCAAAGGTCACTTATTATTTGATATAAAACAATGTCATTTGCAAGTGGGATCTAAGACCAACAAACATTTGCATTCTAAAAACTGCCTCTTATTCATAAACGCTAAATAGTTTAAACGCTTAAAGTAATGGTTTGTCCTTATCTGTCATTGTGACATTTACATTTCACAGAAAGTGACAAAGCATACTTTGACTAAAATATAGGTATACAGTGCATTTATAAAGTGATGAATCTCAAGACTGCAATCCAGACTAGCATTGTCAAAGTTAAGATTTAATTAAGTTATTCTAATCTTGTTAGTAAAATTTGATATAGTTACTGTTCGTTCGGTCTAATTTTATTATGAATGTTGTTGCACGCCTGTTATTGAGGTACAGGTTAAATATGATCCCTATTCATTAAGGTAAAAAATGTATCGCCTTGTACTAAATATATATATATATATATATATATATATATATCTGGGGACAATGTCACACCAATTGAACTAGTCCCTAACTAAGCTCTAGGCTTGTACTATGGGTACTAGACAACGATATACATACTTATATCGAGAAATATATAATTAAATACCTACATAGAAAACATCCATGACTCAGGAACAAATATTAGCGCTCACCACACAAATATCTGCCCTTACCGGGATTTGAACCCAGGACCGCTAGCTTCGTAAGCAGGGTCACTTTCAACTAGGCCAGCGCGTATGAATACCTAAATAATAATATAGTAATACATAAATAAATAAAAATCCTAACATTGCTCGCAGCTGCAATTGAAGCATCGATTCACGTAAGATACCTCAATATTCAATACCAGCAACTGAAAGGATCACTTTACTCCCAATTTGAATAGCGAACAGTCTGTGCCAGTCGGTTAGAACTCGGAGCGAGGGGAATGATTGGTCGCTTGTTTAGTGCATAATGTCCTCGAAGCCATGTTTACTTTCAGCATTGCTATTTGATCGTTTCAAGTCATAAAATTTGAAATATACGGACAAAATATGGCTAATAATGTTGAGCATGACATCGCTAATGCTCTTTAAATGTAGGTTTCTTAAAATCGATATTTAAATACGCAAAATAGGTTCAAATCAAATCAAATCAAATCAAATCAAAATAATTTATTTGTCAGAATACAGTATTATAAGGTGTTATAATTATTTTTGCACTTGTATTCAGCATGCAAGCAGGCGTACAAATGTTAGTCGTAGGTATATTCAAATTCTATTTTATAATTTACATTACTAATTTATAAATACATTTTATTGTGGTCAATATCATCATTTAAAGTATTTGATTTCATATTTTCTTAAAATTTACGTAATCCTTGATACTATAGAAACATTTCTCCATCAACCATTTTGTTAACTGACATTTAAATCTATTTCCCGACAAAATTCTTAAATTCTCTGGTAAATTATTAAAAAATTCTAGTTCAAGGCGTAGAGTTGTGGTAACCAGCCCATTATAAAAAAAACCTGTATAGTCTGACTCGACCACCGAGAATTCTGCACCTACATCTTATTTTTATGAAATACTAGCTTCTGCCCGCGACTTCGTCGGCATAGATTTCGATTATAGTTATTTCCTCGGGAACGAAGAGTAACCTATGTGTTAATCCAGGGTATAAGCTATTTCCATTTGAAATTTCATCCAAATCCGTCAAGCCGTTGCAGCGTGCATGAGTAACAAACTAATACACACACAAACACACAAAATTTCGCATTTATAATATTATTGGGATATTAATAGGATTAGAAATCCAAATGCGTCTGCGCTGTCTTCATATTTTAGAAGCCGCGCCGTAGGGAACACATCTAGGTCACACTCTTTATAATAAACAAAAACCGTAAATTTTTCGGTGACTCGGATTTTTCGCTGTGAATATAATATAAGGCTTTGTTTGGACCACTTAATACGATTTTTTCTAAATTACAGATCGATAGCTTATCCCATAACCCAGAGTAAAAGGGCAAACAGACGAACTGACGGACGGACATGAAAGTCATTTTATAAGGGTTTCGTTTCATCTGTACCTATTGCACAAAATACACGAATTATTTCATCCTCATATTAAATACAATGCTTGCATAATTCACACTCATGCATACACAACACATACTCACACAATCTGTAATTATATTTTAGAGTTAATGAGAATGGAATTCTCTCCCTGCGTCTGTATTCCCAGAATCGTATTTATAACCTTGGTTTTTTCAAGGCAAGAGTTAATAGGCTTTTTTTGTGTAAACGTGTACCACCCTTGAACTCGTCGTCACTAATCAGATGAGACTAAGGTCCAAACGCAAACCCATTATGTATAAAAAAAAATGTGGTTATTGCCTGCTTCCTTCTGAAAACAAGATTTAAAATTTTGTATGAACTAGAGTAATTTTAACAGTGGTTTATTTTAATCTGGGTCCTGTAAAGGTAGCGGTTCGCGCCGCGACAGAGACAAGCGACCGAGACACGAGACCGCGACCGGAGACCGCGACTGTCACTTGACCGTAGGCATCGTATGAGCGACAATTCGAGACAGAGACAGGCGACGGAGACGCGAGACAGGAGACAGCAAGACGTCTCGTTCGCGAATTGTCGCTCATACGATGCCTACGGTCAAGTGACAGTCGCGGTCTCCGGTCGCGGTCTCGTGTCTCGGTCGCTTGTCTCTGTCGCGGCGCGAACCGCTACCTTAACACAGGGTATCCGAGCTCAAGATCCAGCGAGTAAAACGTTTTCATTTTCTTTTTGATTTCATTTGATTTGCATTTCATGTTATTTTCATTTTATTTCATTTTTATTTCATTTCATTCGTCGTGGTCCGCCACGCCACGACATCATGCTGAGTGGTACCCTATTTGACACTATTTGATACTCGAACCTTGTTATACTGTATATTTTGTTTTCTTTTTGTGTTATATATGCATTGCGCCAAATTTTGACAATAAATCTATTTCTATTGTATTCTATTCATTTCAGGCAGAAGAAATATCATTTGATCGAAATATGTGATAGATAAAATCCTCATAACTATATTATCATTCTAACAATATCGAGAAAAACGATGGTTAATGCTCTGAGACAATGACAGTCTAGAATTCACGCTATGCTTGCCACTTGCTACTATTGTTCTTCCAAGCTCGTGGTCCGCTATCACAAACTAGACTGCGCTTACGCTTGAATTCCCGCGTTACTCGCTTGATCGCACTCAGGAGCATGCTTGTTGCTCTGTGAAGGGTAGATCAAAACAGACAGGTATATTTGAATTTTAAAATAGGAACATTTTTCAAGGTTACACATACTTCAATTGTTTCGTTAGAGATGCCGCTTTTTGGTCTAGCAGGTCAGCAGAAACAGTAGTTATCGCCTTTACATATTCACTGCCACGTACGCATATATGCGTTCACTGTCATACAAGTTTCTTTTTGGGCCAAGGCCCCTGGCAGTAATTGCGTTAAGTCAAATAAAAAATATAAAAAGGTGATTAATTAGAATGCACTTCACAAAAGCTAACTGAATCAAATAATAACTATTAGAAATTTTACAAACGCTTTAATTACTCGTAATTATTCGTTCTGTTAATTTAATAAAAACACTAAGTACACTAAAACAGTATAAGCTTTGTTAGCAAAGTATACTTCAAAATTCTACCCAAAAAACAGAAAAGAAAACATTCTATGAAATTTCTTGCAAGAAATATTTTAAATACTCCGACTTTAAACTTGTAAATAAGGTTTAAAAAAATGCCAAGGTCTGTGATAAGCAGGGGTCGGAATAGGCAGTGCCTATTTACCTAAACTTCGCGGGAGGACGTAACTATGAGTGGTTACAACCACCATTTTTTTTTTTTTTTTTTTATAAAAGAGGGAGGCAAACGAGCATGCGGCTTACCTGATGGGAAGTAATCACCACCGCCCATAAACACCGGCAACTCAAGTTGAGTTGTCGGTCCGTTGCCGGCCTTTAAGGAAAATAAGAGCTCTTTTCTTGAAGGACCCCATGTCATAACTGGCAGGAAATATCGCCGGAGAGAGTTCGTTCCACAGTTACGAGGTAAAAAGTGCCTAGAGAAACGCACGGTGGAAGAACGCCATTCATCAAGGTGATGTTGATGGAACCTGGCCCTACGACGGGTGGTACGGTGGTGGAATACGGCGGCAGGCAACAATGCGATAATGATTTATTTTTATTGAATGCGGGATTTCCGGGATTTTTTTAATAATACATAAATGTGGAAACTGATACTAAAACTCAATATCACATGTTAAAAACATTTATTGTCTACAATTTTACATGATCAAATGACATATTCTGATTTATTTCTAATGTAAATAAAATAACCAAGTATTTCGTAATAAAATCCCGGAAATCCCGCATTCAATAAAAAGAAGAAATCATTATTTTTGGTGGTTGTAACCACTCTTAGTTACGTCCTCCCGCGAAGTTAAGGCAAATAGGCACTGCCTATTCCGACCTCTGGTGATAAGGAAGATATTTCACTATAATAACTTTTAAAAGCCTTTTCTCTTATTATTTATCTTCTATCCTATTTTATTTTTTATAAACCTACCGTGCAAGAATTCGAAAAACTTAAAAATGGAAGTCGGGAAAAAATGGAATTGCTAATAGAGATGGAAGTTGGTCTGAAAACCAAAGTTGGGCACTTGGGCAGCGTTACGCGTGTTATGTAAATTCACAACTCCTTGGAACTCCAAGAACATGGGTGAACCGGGTTCTTTAAAAATTCAGAATGCTAAATGTGATACCGCATTACGGGATGCGCGGACGATGTAAAAGTAGATGCGGTATATAGAAAACTGGTGGATTTTGAAAGTAAGAAAGAAAGTACGTATTGAAGGAAAACGTTTATATAAAACATGCATTCAATATTCAGGAGTCATTAAGGGCCGGTTTTATAAAGGCCCGTAAGTAAAAATGTCAGGTCAAATTTTAGTAACTTCATACAAGTTTTGACATTCCTTTTTTGACCGAAATTTGGCCTTACGGATCTTTATAAAACCCAGCCTAAGTATCCTTCTGGGGTAGTTGTCTCCGCACTTGTCTTGAATTGAACGTTAACCGAAAACCTTACTTCACTGAAAAATGCGTCCATTTTAATCGTTTACCAACATAATAATTTAATCATAACTTTGTTACAACAAGTTTCAGCGGGAGCGTATACTTAAGTAAGTTAGTTTTCAATCCACTGCGGCACGCCCCATTACTTTACTTGATGTAGATATTCAAGTGGCAGGGCGAGCCGTCATGGATCTAAAATACTATAGTAATTATAAGTCGAAACAACTTTCCTTTGCATTTTCACCACCTTTTAATATTGTTCATGAAATAGTAAAAAAACTTTTGTCATCGCAGTATCCCTCCTAAGGGTCCATATTGGCCCACATACAATTATTGTTTGCTCAAAATTTTCTACCGATTTGAAGTCCGATTCTTCACTCTTACGAAGCTGAATGAAGAATTTTCAGCTTAACTTCATAACCGAGTAAGTAAAATAAGAGACAGCCTTTAAAGGTTAAAGCGGGAGCTTCACTTCGCTTCGCTCCCGCCTTAGCCTTCTAACCTATCGGAGTTGCTTCTGCCCCGATTGCCCCGATAAATAATGCTCGCTCGCTTCGCTCGCTCGCTGCAGAGCGCGTGACCATGGTACAGCCAACATCTTCACTTCATTAATGTTTATAATGTTCAAGTTTATGAATAAAACAATAGTGTAACAGTTATATTCGGAAAATAGAATTATAAAAGTAAATAATAGTACTTATTAAAAATATCATGAATTTGAATATTACAAGGTAAAGATCTTTATTTATTAATAGTGATTATTATGATATTTATAAAATCGTATAAGACACAGTTTCGGACAGTCGATAACCGAAATTAAAACAATATGCGAAGTTTTGCGCACCCTTTCTTAATTCTCACATCCACGTGGTCCCTCCCAGTTACTTTATCACGAGGAAACTTTTCACTCTCACACGCGATTGACACGGGCCAGATAAACGCTCAAGTTATCAGCCGGAGCTCTGAGACCGCCATGGACTGGAATTTGATGTTACTTTTGCTGGAATTTTAGAGTGGCGAGGTTTATGTTGGTATTTCTTTGGTCACGTTGGGATATATTATCCAGCCTTCGTTTTATGGGTGCCTTTGTCGCGGCAGGATATGGATAAAGCGTCCGTCACTTTCGCACTAACGTGAGGCCAGAAAGTGACAAATGTTTTATCCAAGTTTGGCCTCATTAAACACTTCCATAATAGGCGTGCAAGGAAGGATTTATAAAATACTCCTTTGTTGCGGTTAAATAGATTTTTATATATATATTGTTGTTTTTTTGTAATTTTACTAACCCATATTTACCTGTAGGTTAGAGCATAGAAATAGAAATAAAAAATAACATAACATTCCTATTATTTCTAACATTGTTAAAAATGCGAGAGTGTGTTTGTTGGTTTGTAGGTTGGTACTTCTTAAAATCAACAACTTAACAACTTTATTGACGTAATTTTTGCACAGGAGGGCTATACCTGCCTCCGGAGCGAAGTCGTGGGTTGAAGGTAGTTCAGAATATTTTAATTCGACTTACCTTGTAATTGAAAAAAAGTCCTTCTGCTAAAGTTTCTTGCGGCGGTTCTGGAATTTTCGATGAAAGTCTTGTCCGAAATGCTAGTAAATTCACTGTAAGAGCTTTCATCTGGCCATTTTATTTAATAAATAATAAATAAATAAATAAATAAATAGGGGACAATGTCACACCAATTGATCTAGCCCCAAACTAAGCTCTAGGCTTGTACTATGGGGACAACGATATAAATACTTATATAGAGAAATGTATACTTAAATACAAAGTAAGCATATAATATATGTATATAGCTAGGGTATGGGTATATTAAGGTCAAGGGTGAATAATCTGTCTCTAAATCGAGAACTTCTTCTAATTTAGTTATCACTATCAAGCAAGATAGAGAACAATAATCAGTCTTTAATAAAAAAAATACACTGAACAATTTTACTTTTACCAACTGCCAATAAACTTAACGTAACTTACCTAAGTTTAACTTGAAATCAATATAAAGTAAATATCGGAATCGTCGCCGTAAAGTTGGGGACTAGAGTTGGAGACAGTTCAGTCAGGAAGTTTTTTTAACTTCACATCGTAATGAACTGCTCGGGAAGGCTTTTGGATTTAAACCGAAATAAAATGGCGGGTGGTGGAATAGTTTAAATGAGATTGGGTTCTGTCGGTAAATATTGCAATTCTTGACAGTAAAATAATACCATTATCAAATCAAATCAAATATCGGGGGACAATCTCATACAAACTGACCTAGGCAACGATAAACAAATTTGTGTAGAGAAATACATACTTAAATATATAGAAAGCACCCAAGACTCAAGTGCTCGAGCTCATCCCACAAATATTTGCCCAAATCGAACCCGAGACCGCTAGCGTCGTAGGCTAGGCCACTACCAACTAGGCTTACTGATTAGGATCCCCTTGGAACGCATTTTTTTTTTGCGCATATTTACTTTTCGCATATATTTTTTTTCGCATTTTTAGGCCACCCTTCTGGGCCACATTGCAGAATTTAATAAAACTCTTTTTTGCAGATTAGGTTAGGTTAGTTCTTTATACTAATTAAAATAAAACCATTTCTATCGTAAAACCCGTTTAAGGTCAAACGATTTTATGCGTAAAGATACGGTATGCGTAAAAAAATTATGTGGTCCAATAGGGGTCCTTACTGCGTCGTATATACATTTTTCGTTACATTAGGATAATAGTTTTACTAAGGTGAACTTGTTTGACTTGTATTGTTGCCAGATAGGTATACAATAAATTTATTAGAAGAAAAATAGATGTGTTTTAGAATTGACTTGACATACAATGTTATACTATTTCATAATATTCTGCAAAATTTGTGCATTTGTGCAATCGCAATCGGTTTCAAAGCGGAACAATTGTTTTCATTCTGTATGCAGACAAGCCTACGATTTTGAAGCCGATCGCGATTGCGAGTGAGTTACGCGAAAGGCCTGCACGTCCACATAAATTAAAATTCTGCTTTAGGTAGATGACTGGTTTAAAGAGTAGGTAATTAATATAGCTCTGAAACTAAATGAACAAGTATCTCATGTTCATCTTCTTTAAACAATGATAATAATGTCATTTATTTATTATCCACTTTCGTACGCTGAACCCTAAAAAGTCTGCCGCTATTAAATAACACGTACCGCGGTTTCCTTTTCCAAATAGGACGCATAATGAATGTCATACACAATGAGCCAGCCGGCAATGTGTTTTAAAATTTTCCGGATTTTTCCGGAATTTGCTCGAATCGAGCCACCGTTTAGCCTCTCCCGGAAAGTTGGGCAAGTAAACTTCACCCGGTTTAATATAACCGCTCGTTCGGTTAAGCGACATGCTGGAAAATATTCCGGTGAATTCGAGGTTTGGTAGGCATTCCGGTTTTAATTAGAAGCGATCGGATTTAGAAAATGGACGGAGCTGAGTTTCACAAAGTGCTTTTAAAATATGATCGATGATAAGGGGTACTTAAATTGTTGAAGGGCCGCCTATTAATAAACTGGTCTTCGATGAGTATTTGAGATCCCGGTCTCAAGATACACCTAAGTTAACGTCATGTAATATAAAACGGTCGTATCTAACGTGTCTCGGGTAGGACATCTTAGCTAAGATCAGTCTATTTATGCGACCCTTCTTCTTTCTTCTGGTGCTTCTCCAATTATTGAAGTTTGGCCATAAACTTCAAATATGTAATTTATGGGTGTCATACGCAATCCGTAATAACATTTGTCCTAACGCATCGTTTGTCCGATTTTTTATTAACCTCGGAAGGCCCACCATACTACAAACAGGGAGTTTTTTTGTGAGTACGACTTTGAATCTACCATCAAGGCAATAAAGTTCAATTACGTTTGTTCGATAATGCCATTTTCAGTTTATGAAGATAGAAAAATAAACCTTATTCCCATAGCAACACAGTTCAAATTAAATTGCCTTGATTATGTACATCCTATTTCACACCGGGCCTTACTAGGTTATTGCAATGGCAATGTTATTTTGGAGCTATTTTAGATTAAATGCATAATGTAATTTTTATACGTAGGTTGGGTAAAGTATAAAGTTTATAAGCGACATTAAAAATTAATGTATTCTATCAAAACACTGCATTATCAATTATTAAAATTCGGTTTTTTGAAAATTCCGATCTATGTTTCTTCGAAATTATGTAATGCACCCCTTTTATTTTATCCCGGAGAATCACTGCAGTCGCCAGCAGTGATATATTAATTAATTAATTAATATATTTAAATAATTTATTGCGCAAATTAAAATAGTGAACAAAAGACGGACATAATGCTACAAGTAGGTATATAATATTATTATTCAACACTCTGTGTTCAAAATAAAATACTCTGTCCTATGCCTGTAGTTTATGTAGACGTGTTAAATATTTTTGAGCACAAAATATTGGATAGACATAATTTTAATGCTGGTGAGTTTACATAAGCCTTTATTGTTGGTAACTATGCCTTTTAGAAGTCAAGTTCCAAACTGGCCCGTCAAGTATTTTACCTGTGAACATTTCGGGAGCAACGCAGGTTTTCTAGCCGCAAGCATCTCGTTGTGGCTTACGTAACTGCGCAATCAAAATATAGCAGTACGCCGACGTTAGAATTGTACTCGTAAAATATTTACCTAACTCTTGGACAAATGGTCATTATTTGAAGTAGGTGACAGGCTGCGGTAAAGTGTGGCCTATTTGAAATGGTTCTAGAGCTGCTGGAAATGCGCTAAGGGAGTTTTCGTAGATATTCAGTCAGAAGTCTGGGGTACCCTCAAAAGATTTAACCGTCAAAAATATGGCTATCACAACATAATACGATATTACCTCCTTTACACATGGCTTAGAAAGAGTCATTAGAAGGTAACTTGACTGCTTAGAATTTATTAAGGTTTTAATGTAAGTACACAGGTTCCTCAGAAAACAGCAATCGATTCGGACGGAGTTGCGGGCAAAGCCTAGTTCACAAGATCAGAGTATTTGAAGGTCAAGTATTATGCATTACTGTTTCCATTTTACAACGCCAACGACCCAACTTGGGTCATTTTACACATTTTTGGAATAAATGTAAAACGGTCGCATGAATTATCGCCTTCAGGGTATTTGTTTTGTGTTTAAAATAGGTTCTATTAACCCAAAGTCCTTCATTTGGGGTATTATGGGAATTAAGTGTGCGCGTGATCTCGGGAGCTGGTTAGTTTAGGCTTAAGAGTAATTTGGTGAAATTTGAACGGGATAGTTTGTATTCATTATTTAAGGTAAGGTTTGTTTTAAAATTTGGGTGATTTGCAAATAGTTAAGCCTTTTAAAAGCGGGACGGTACCGTCACTAAATATGCATGATTACTGGTGTGTTATTCTCTCAAAAAACGGCGGCCGGTCGGACGGACGAGCGAATAAAAGCGGCGAGTTTAAGTAATCCCGTCCGACCGAACAAAACACATTTTAGCGCGTGCATTGTCAATTAGGGAGCCTTATACGTTCGAGAAGTCATGCTGCCAAATTGAATACACGCGGTAAAATGTGTTTTGTTCGCTCTGTCGGGACTACTTAAACTCGCCGCTTGGACCTTCACTCGAGTGAATGATCACCTTTGCTTGTTGAGAGAATCACCACCCTGGAGATAGATTTTTTATGGTCTTGATTTAAAAACGAGTAATCATTTTTAATGAAAAAAAGAAGCCAGTGAATGTGAAGTAATTTCATTATGAACTTTTTCCTTTAATCGAGAAAATAGTGTAAACGTAATGTAGAAAAAAATAAAGAAAAAATGTATAGCGATTTGCTAGCGCGTTGAAAGTAGTCACACTAGTGACAGTAGGTACTGTCATCGAGTAGTAAAAGTGGAGTATACGCAAAATAGTGTAAGTCGTAGTTCTCGCTACGGATAGAGATTAAAATGTTCCTGGGCCCGTATTATGGTCGCCTTTATCGCGGTGGATAAAGCTTCCGTCACTCTCGCACTTACATACTGGTCAGAAAGTGATAGATGTTTTATCTACGCTTATCTACGTCGATAAACACGACCATAATCGGCCCGCTGGTGTAGCTACTGCAGCTGCTCTAACGATAAAAGTTGGTGGTATGAGTACGTTAGTATAATAAAGATGAAAAACTGGGAAGGTGGAATTAATTCTGCAGCTTCGATGCACAAGGTCTGCGGCGTGTGTATTTCTGAGTGTTTTCGACCCCGCGTCCTTCAAACATTAAATTAATAGGTGGGTAAGCTCGTTCCATGACTGTCATGACTCTGGTCTTGAGTAAGGTCAAGACAAACGAATCGATTGTAAAGAGTACAAGTTAAGCAATAAATAGGTAATTATAATGTTTTTTATTTAAGTGTTTTATCAAAATCTTAGTCGTCTTAATACTCTAATTTATTAACTGTACTTAAAAACAAAATAGCATTGGAGAACACTTAAAATGTTTCTTCTATGTTTTGTTTACAGTTTGGTGGTTCTAAGAGGGCCGATTTGACAGCTGTCAACTCAGTACAAAATATGTGTTTGAGGTTATATTTTATACTGCGTTGACAGCTGTCAAATCGGCCCTCTTAGAACGACCAAACTGTAGTTTAAGCTTTTCATTTTGTTAGTTTAAATTATATACCTACACCGTAAATAAAATTGAAAGAGTGTTCTATTCGACGGCCAACTGCTGAGCAGCAAGACGAAGTTTTTTTTAATTTTTTTTTTTTAAATAGGTGCCTAAATTAATAAAAATACTGTATTTTTATTAAATACCTAAATTAATAAAAATACTTTATTTTTACTCCATATCCAAAATCGCATGTAATTATCAAATACGAGTAGGTTAGCAAAACATTCCCGGAACTGTGCAATCTTTATACAACAGTGGCTGTTTCGCTTCCACAACTTGTTTTCAATCAGGGTTCTTTCCCGGTTTCTTTTACAAAGTAGAACAATCATTAAAAGTTTTTGACGGCGCAGACTTTAATTGTTACGGATATCTCGTTAGCGTTACACGGTGGACAATTGACGTTTGGGAAATTAGGAGTTTTTTTCCGTGAACAACGGACATTGTTTCGTTATATCGCGTTTGAATTTTTTATTTTTAGGGTATTTTAAGAATAACTTTCGTAACGAACTTGCTGTTTTTGCTAAGAAATATCGTGAATTTATTTGCTGTTTTAGTTTTGTTTATTTTTATATTTAAAAAATAAGTAGTCTTTGAATTGATCAAAAATGCAATACCTACCATACAATCACCAGAATTTAATCATGAATAAAGAATAAAATAAAAAAGATTCAAACCCTTTTTAATTTTGATTTAGCACAACAAATTAGCACCAAAAAAGATCATTATTGTATGTTCACTGTGGTCAACACTGTCAAAATAAAGGTCAAGGTTAAAATTTCATTACTTACGCACATTTTCAAACAACCACAATTCAGTCATTTTCCCTCAAGGTATTTATGTTTGTTTTATTTATTATTTCAATCAAAACAAACGTGCTTCGTGCAATTTTAAAATATCGCACTGCCAGATCAACACAGTATCATTTCAAAAAACTAGCTTGTTTCGTTTTAAGTTCATAGGAAATGTAATAGAGTCGATTTTAAAATGTAGTCGTATTTTGAGTTAATGCTGTATTGATCTGGCAGTGCGATATATTCTCGCAAATCTTTTATTCAATTTACAGGTGAGATTTATATAAAAATGCATTTTATTTTTTGCCCCTCTCATATTAGATTTAGTTTTAGATTTTGGCGTTGTTCTAGAAAATAATAAAATAACAAAAGGTTCAAACTGTCTAAAAATGGTGACTGTTTAGACTTTTATTGCTATATATTTTGTATTTATCAAGTCGCGTAATTACTGCTAATCTAGCAAACATTTTAATTATTTCGCAAGAGGTTATGACCGTATTAGGTAGGTACCTATTTAGATAAAAAACACGCCACCACGCACCATTCATTTTCACCATCAGGGCAACATTTATGTTATTCCTAACGTTATTTTAACTAAGGCAATCTACCACGGTCTTAATGGTTGAACATAAGTCGAAAAATATCGACGCGACACGTCGCGGGGATGTCGAATTCACGTCTATATACATTGACCTATTTTGGATGCAGTTACAAATGTCGTTGAATAGACGTCGCCGGGTCATGGTTTTTTTTCAATTAAGGTGGTGGTCAAGTAGACGTCAATGTCACGTATATTGGTTAGGCTACCACGAAAATTGGCACCGGATATTTCGTAACTTAAAACGAAAATGTTTGCTGGGAATGTTTATTTAATAGATTTAAATATCCCTACTCATTGGTTTCCCAACATCCATTCCCCTTTTCCAACATAACAACTATCCCATAACAAAACACTTAGGACATTGAAATAAAAATTGCATCGCGACAGTAACGCGCGATAAAAAATGTCGCGTCGGGGTGACAAAGCGGCTGCACGACGCGGGACAAACCTCCGCCATTACCGCGGAGGTTCACGTTGTCCTCGAGTAAATATGAAGCAGAGATGTCAATTTGTAAAGGAAATATGACACATACGAAGCAGCGCGTTGTGTTCTTTGACGTCTTTGGCCAATGATAAACAGAAGCCTAGTGGACCAAAAAAAGTAAGGTCTTACGGGTAGAGTCGACTAAAGTAGGTAGGTGATGACCAGAATTGGTTAAAGACTTACGGAGTTTAGGGAAAATTGTAAGGTCTTTGTACAGCTGGTCTTTATCGTATTTCACTACATCGATTGTTATCATTTCATTTCATCAAACGCAATTTTCTGCTGAAACCACTATGTTTTCAGGATGTCTTAAACATTATTTACCTAGGTTATGTTAGGTTAGACTTGCGAGTACCAAAAAAAAAATACGCAGCGATCAATGCCTTTTGATGAAAATTAAAATTCTACGTGATAGGTTAGTTGAAAGGGGTTTCGATAAAATAATAGGTATTCATCCAGACCAGACCACCTTATGTGATGGGGGTTTGGAGACCCACAGTAATTTTCAATATTAAAAACTGCAATCTCAAGTCATCAAAGCTTGTTTTACGACACTGAAACACGACAATGCGATACGAATACGCATAGATATTAATTATCATATTAATTAATATGTACCTTTATCATTCCAATGTAAAATAAAATAATCGAGCAATATGTTCAGGCAATAAGCACTACATTATTTAATTACCGAAAACTTAATTTTCCACTTCTAAAGAAAGTTATTAATAGTAGGGCCTTCAATATCCTAAAACCAGATTAAATAGTAATATACCCCCTTACTTATAAATGTGGAATAACCTTGGATTAGCTAAACCATGTTTTTCCCTTATCTGTCAAATTCAAATGTCACAATGACAGATAAGGACAAAACATGGATTAGCTACTCCATGGTTATTCCACGTTTATAAGTAAGGGGGTAAATATGCAAAGATAAACTTAGTGTAAAACCAAAAATAATTGCACTTCAAATACTAAACAACTTATTAATTTCTCAAGTCAACTCCAACTATTTCAATACTGAATTGGTCTTCAGTTTCTTAATCAAATTCCAGGACCGTGTCCTGAATAGCTCAATGATTTATGGCAACATCAATCGAATGCCGGCAATTTGGCCATCGGCAACTATTTGAATTTAGGGTAACAACAATACAAATTTTATGATTCTATGGAAGTTTGCTTTATTGAAAATTAAAGGTCACACGGTCAGCTCGTGGAAATGAGATATTTAAGTTCGCAAAAGAACATAATATACAGTGGTTAAAACCGGATGAAATATTAATTTATTTTTATTGACTTCCAGATTTCCGTTATTAAAAGATAAAAGATAAAAGAAATTTATTCAGTAAGTAGGCCGCACGGGCACTTTTACACGTCAAGAATCTACCAGCGCTTCCCAAGTGAAGACCACTGCCGAGAAGAAACGCCGCAAGAAACTCAGCAGTCAGTAATTTTTTAAACATATTTCTTATTACAATGGTACTACTTAGTCTAGCATTATATAAAGCTATAAATATTAAATTAAATATAGTATCAAATAACATGCGTAGTTCAGCAGGAAAACATGCCAATTAAGAATCTTACGGGAGAGATAGAGAAAAAAAAAAACACATACTTATGTGTATATAAGATGGTGCGAGACGACCACATAAAAGTTTCCATATGTTTTCCTACATCAACGGTGTCCCCTAGACAAGATAAAGATTTTGCATTTGAATAAATTATTATTGACTAAGTTTCGGATTTAGGCCATGCATTTTTGTCTGTTAGATAGTCCTCGATCCTATAATACGCTTTAGACATTAACGACCTTTTCAAGTAATTTTTAAGTGCTGGAAAGGGTAACTTTAAAACTTCGTCAGGTAATTTATTATAGAAATGAATGCATTGACCAACAAATGATTTATATACTTTACGGACGCGGAATTTTCGGGTAGCGATTTTATTTTTATTTCTGGTATTTAAATTATGTATATCAGAATTTTTGGTGAAAGAATCTAAATTTCTAATAACGTAAATAATATTTTCATAAATAAATTGAGACGCTACAGTCAAGATATTAATTTCTTTAAAAAGTTCTCTTAAAGAGTCACGGGAGTTTAAGTTGTAAATAGAACGAATGGCCGTTTTATTGTTAATGCTAAATATCCTTAATCACTCACGGTATGGGATATATTATGTCCTTTTGTGATAAAAGGGGCCTGTAACTCATTTATTTCAAGTATCTAATTAATAGGTGGAGTATATTAAATTTACCTAAACGTCGTAGAACAGAGACATAAACTAGAGACTGCCTTGGAACTACATTTACTAGTACCAGAAAAATACCAGAAATCCGGAATTCAATAAAAATAAATTAATATTTCACCCGTTTGTAACCACTATATATTATCAAATCAAATCAAATTCATTACATTTAGACATTTTACATAGATCGATACAAAGATTGCGTAATGAGAAGGGCGTGAGCACAGCTAGGCTGAATTTGAGCTCACCCGTGGTCAGCCACGGAGAGATTATATAAAGGTACCTACATAATTAATTTTTCTCAAAAATGTCCGGAAATGTTGACATTCCTATCTACATATTGAGACGCGAAGTACATAGTTTACTAACAGTTCTCAAATTTAAAAAAAAAAACATTGCGTGCTCGCTACACAAGCCCGCAATGTTGCATACAAATTCCATTACCATCTAGCTTGTAACTTTTTAAAAAGTGAGATGGGCCATAATCAAATGAGGGCACAAGTCTTATACATCCAAATTTTACTCGAAACATAACTTTTTTATTTGTGCCTGGAATAGCTTATGTTTTTTTTAAAACAAGAATTGCGTTTCTCCTTGTCATAAACAAAAAGGCGGTAAGAAGTGATGGTTTTTTCACATGAAGTTTCTGTTTGTACGCAATTCAAAAAATGAGTTCAAGCGATGAAGATTTGACTCCAACACAAAAAATTTCTTGCGATTTTTGAGAAAAGCACTATATTTGCCTCGGCAGGAACAGCAATTGCGGGCTTCGTATTTTTAAACGGACGGAATCCAATGCTCAGCCCGCAATTGCCTACTTCCATGCCTAGGCAATAATGTACTATTAACTAGTTACATAAAAAACTAAGCTTATTATTCAATATGAAATAATGTGAAATAATCTTACTCGACCAACTTTCCTTTAATTATGTTAATACTTAATTTACATTTTTAACTTAAACTTTATGGACGCATCCCTTAGCGGGCTCACAACATTGACATCTACGAATTGCTTTTGGTAACCCATATAAAAGATTCTAAGCTTGTACTTAAACTGTTGGATACTCTTCGCCCTATGCAATGGCGGAGGAATATCATTGCAACACTTACTAAAGGCGGCAGTGTGGCGCGCGGGCGCCAGCAGCAGCCGAGCGCGCGCGTCGCGACGCTGGCGGCCGGCCGTGCCCGCACGCCGCAGCTTGTCTAGCAGCGCGCGCGACGACTGCTGTGCCAGCACGCGGAATGTCGCGCACACGAGGTGCAGCCGACGCCGCGCGGACATCTTCAAGGAGCCCTGTCGATTAAGCGCCGGAGTGATACGATCGCGACGTCCGAGACGTTCACTAAATCTAGTACAAGAGTTCTGCACTTTCTGTATACGCTGACTAGTTTTCCTGCGGATACACGGGCCATAAACCGTATCGCAGTAATTAAATTGCGAGAGTATTAAATATTTAACTAAAGTTCGCTTCACTTCAGGGCTAAGAAATTCACTTATTTTATATAATGACCTAAGCCCATACATAGCATTTTTAACTTTTAGACTAACTTTTTACTATGTCCTTTTGCGAACTTTAGGTAAATATACTCTACCTATTCCGATCACTGTTTATAACAGACTAGATTTCCGCATGCGTCTCCATCTTACGTTAAAAAGAAAATAATAAAAACTGTGATGATAGCAAGGATTTTGGGATGCGTGTAAAAAAACATGCTGTACCAATTCCCTTAAATTCATGTAAAGGCGAAAACAAGGACTCTGTTTGTTTTTTTTTTTTAGCCTATCTTAGTGTCTCTGCGAGGCAAAGGCCGCCTTTCTTTTCTGCTATTGTATGCACGCTCCCGCCACTCGCTTGAAATCATCCCGCCACCTCCTTTTTGCAATGCATGTTCCGATAGTCATCTTGCAGGGTCCATAATTTGGTGACGACTCAGACCTATCATTCCATATGCAATCGACTTTTCATTTTATGTTTGCAAACTCTCTCTGCTTGTTTATTACATGTTCACAGCTAAATTGCTGATTTTTATGTAAATTGTTACGTACATAGCTTGAATCCTAGGAAAGGACATTATGGTAATTTTTATCCTGAAAAATTGTTACCGTTGTTAGTTTCCGGGAGAACAGTGTTTTGTTTTTTACGTGGACGAAGTCGCGGGCAGCAGTTAGTCCATTTATAATTAATCTTGTATTCTTGAAGCAGATACTACTGAAGCCTCAGGATAGTCACTAACAGCCGCAACTCACGTCTGAGAGAGTTTGGATCTAGTTCCAAAATGGCACTGGGCAAAATATAAGTTATGATTTAACTAAGGCAATCTAACACGTAGATTGTTAATGGTTGAAAATAAGTCGAAAAATATCGACACGACACATCGCAGAGACGTCAAATTGACCTATTTTGGATGCAAATGTCATTGAATTGACGTCGCCAGGACATGCTTCGAAGTCAATCAAACTTCAATTTGATCTATATTGGTTAGCTTACTACAAAAATTGCAACCTATATCAGGATGTTATTTCGTAATTTTAACCAAAATGTGGAACAGTGTCTTGCTTCTTCGTGGACGAAGCCAGGGGCAACAACTAGACCATTATAATTAATCTTGTATCCTTGAAGCAGATACTACTGAAGCCTCAGGATAGTCGCTAACAGCCGCAACTCACGTCTGAGAGAATTTGGATCTAGTTTCAAATCGCACTAAACTTTATAAACTGTATCGACTATATCTACTGGAAGAGATGGTTTTAGATTCATAGATACTCGTTATTAAAGCTTTTCTGTATTTAAATCTGTATTTATAGCCTTTGTATGCATAAGATACAGGTTTTGGCTAATTTATGGGCCTGTTTTTTTGTGTATTAGTACATCTATGCGTGTGTATCGATAAGTCTATGTATTGAATTACGATTTTTTGCAAAAGTGAACATATTTAAATACATCATTTTATCAATTAAAAATCTTTTCGTTTTTGACAAACGTTGATTGTTTGATCTTCCTGTGTTTACTGTTTTCTTTTTAGTTTTGATTACAGAAATTGTGGTTGTTGCGGTATTAATATCTTGTTTCCATACAAGACCTTAGTTATATCAACAAAGTAATAAATGTTAGTTGAATTACACAATAACATGCTGTTAAAAAATGTTTTGGTAAATGTGAACAACTTTCGTTATCCCGACTTTTTTCATTATTGAAAATAAATCCTTACATAAAACTGAGTCCATCAGAAAAAACTCTAGTGATTTTTTTAAAATTTTGCTAACAATTCACACATAATGCCGAAATTGATTTCGCAGAAGCGTAACATTCGGTTTGTGAACCAATAAAAAAAATGCCTATCATCGGCGAGCGTTAGAGCATTTACACCTTAGACCAAGCCTTGTCCTTGTATCTCACTATTACGCATTGCACCATCCCTAACGCTTATGACAATCATCGTGTCGAAAGGCCTTTATAATCACATTCCATGACCTATGGACACGAAACGCATGCATATGCATTACTCAATCAAGTCTTAAGATCAATATTGCCCTTCCAGTCATCGCTGGGTCCTTGCACCCAACACTGAAGAGCAACTGCTCCTGTCCGTAATACTGATGCAAATCGACCCCACCAAAAGGAATATTTCTCGACGTTTCTGCGATTCAACTGCACGCTAAAGGATTAGGAAAGTGCACCGCAAAGTAACTGTTTTGTTAGTTTTACTCTTATACTGAGTCCGGTGAGAGATGCGTTCTTGTTTTCAGTGCAATGGAGTGTGCAAGTTGCAACAAGTCTAAACAATCAAACTTTGAAAATCGGACTGTATGAATTTTTGATACTGTCATCTATACTCGAAAATCTAATTTAAGACCGAAATCCTAACCTCAACCGGCGCACATTCGTTGTGATTACTGCATTTTGTAGTGTAGGTATTTTTATCAATAAAAATTACCCTAGTATTATTGGTTACACGAGTTCTCATTCATATTTTTATGAAATAATGTTAAAATAACGAAATAATCAAGATGGGAACTGTCAGATTTTGGTCTTTAATTAGATTTTCGAGTATATGTATGTTTCTTACCATGTTTAATTTTTATTGCACATTACATTACATTCATTTACAATACCTAGGCTGGTGGAATCGTAAGTAGGTAGGGAATCTTCAAAGGCACAGAAACATGTGAAGACTAGCTTATTTAGTAGTTTCTTTGCGAACTAGAGCTATCGAAGTACAATTCAACTATGTATGTTATTGAAATATTCATTTAAGCTGTAGAAAGATTAAACCACCAAATTAGTATATTTTTTAAATTTAAGTAAGTAGGTACTCAGATACACTTACAACGCTAAGAACAATCTGACAACGACACCTGGTTTGTTGAAATTGAATCATCCGTGAAGGCACAAAAACCTATACATACCTACATGTCATGTGAGAAACAGCCTTTTTCTTTGGCAGTCGGGTAAAACTTAATGTAAACCTCCTATCTACTTTCTTTATTTCCCCATTCTGCAAAAATATAGTTAATGACTCAGTCGGTTACCGACGGTCACCTTAAGTGTTAAGATAATTAGCGCTCTCATAAAGCCCGGTTCACATTTGTCTGACGTGTTGTGTCGTAACGCGTCATAACAGTATCGGTTTCATACATTTAATATGGTTGTGTTCAGATTTGTCTGACGCAAATTCAAAATATCACTAGCTGGTAACACGAAATGCATAGCGACTGGATAGGTACTCATAATGTGACAGCTTGTACCATAGGTAAAATTGTTGCCATATGAAGAATTTGAGAAAAATGCTTGTGTGACCACTCGCTGGTCAGACTCTAGATATGCGTGATAGAATTCGGCGACATCAAATTATGCGAGAACAGTTTCTGCACAAATAGAATTCGGCTTAAACAAATTATGCGATATTGAAATATGACTAAAAAAAACATGCGTAAATAGGGGGAACCTTTTTTCACAAATAAGCAGTTAATAGCTACCAAAACAATGCTTTACTAACTACTAAATTTATTAACACTTCATAAGCTCTTAACAACCTTCCTCATTAAGTTGCGATTCTGTGATAAAGTAAGCACTCCATTCAGACCCGCTAAATTTCGTGTCCAAGCGCAAATTACTTGTATACAAAATGGACGCATCGTTAACCGCGTAATTCCCTTTAATTTTCAATGTGCCGTATAACTAATTTGCATTATTAATTCACTCGCACTGCAAACGTGAAATATTAAAACAGTCCGGTCCCTTCATTTAAATTTCTAAACCGTATGAAAAGATTACATTAAAACCGTTTTAGCGATAGCTCGGTGGTCTATTTAATTTTATTCTCGAAAATTGTTGCTGAGGTAAAAAATACTAAAGCAAAAGTGCAAGTTTTAGTCTGCTAATAGAGTAGTTTAGTAATTTAAGATATAAATCGTCATGATAGGGATTTGAGTAAGGTCAAGTGGGGCTAGTCCGACACAGGGGAAAATGCGTCACTTAAGTTTTTTCAAGGGAATTCAACGTTTGTAAACTATTTTTGCACCCTTTTATAGTAGTTTAATTACCTTAATTTCTATAAATGGAAGTATAGTTCTAAAACGTTGAATTTCCTTGAAAAAATTAAGTGACGCATTTACCCCTGTAGGAATAACGCCTGTCTTGACCTTATAGAAATGTGGTATAATAACTTTCTTTATCTACTAAGATAGATTAAAAAGTAGATCGTTTCCACCCTTTAATATACTTACCCTAACAAAACTATTACCTACCCTAAAACAATTTCAGCAAGACCTACAAAACATCCAAAAAATGTACCGACATTTTTTGAATGTTTTTCAGGTTGCGCTGAACTATAGTTTTATTCAGATTTTTTTTCACCAAGCGTGAAAGAACAAAGAAATATAACAAAGCCAAGTCTAATTCAATAGCTAAAATAGTTTTTTATTTTGAAAAATATAGAAATTAAATGACATACAACAATTCTGCTTGATATTGAATTCGTTCTGTTATTGTTATTGTTGTTTTTTATTGCTATCTTTTTAAAAGTCTTCAGTCAAATTAATTAAATTAACTGCCCACAAAAAAGTGTTTTCGACGCGAATACCGGGCTTGTCGATAAAAACAAGCCTCGTCGATTGAGCGTCTATTTCTGTGCATAAAAGCATTTTTCAATGTTTTCATTCACGGTCCATTTGCCTCCACAATCTCGCGACTTTTATAACCCGACAAGTATTTAGATACACGGCGCGTGAATCATTATGATGAATGGCATTTCGAAAATGATTTATTCACATGTTAGAGCTCTGTTTTTGTGAAAGAAGTAGGTATTCATTATTCTAACACGTTTATATTTAATGAATATGTTCCACAGTTATTGCCAGTTATTACCGATTGGCTTATAATTATTTGTATTAAAAAGCTACGAATCGAAAAGCGAGTTTATTCAAACGAGGATTAAAATGAGACTAAAAAAAAACCCGGTCAAGAGTGAGAGGCCCGGGCCTACACCAAAGGTTTCGTACCACCGTGCAATAATAAAGATCTTCTCGTTGGCTCTCTTTGGTTAAGGAATTCTAGAAAGGTTTAGCACAGTATACGTTGTTTTATTTCAAGAAAGCGGAGTTGCCATACTTGTAGTTGTAACACGTATAGCTGTACTGGCAGGTAAACTAAGTTCGGCAGCTTACGCCGTTAGGAAAATTAGACAACTAACCAATGTTGAGACAGCTCGCTTAGTCTATTATAGTTATTTCCATAGTGTCATGTCGTACGGTATTCTGGTTTGGGGTAAGGCAGCTGACATACAAACTATATTTGTGTTACAAAAAAGGGCCATTCGTTCTATTTACAACTTAAACTCCCGTGACTCTTTAAGAGAACTTTTTAAAGAAATTAATATCTTGACTGTAGCGTCTCAATTTATTTATGAGAATATTATTTACGTTATTAGAAATTTAGATTCTTTCACCAAAAATTCTGATATACATAATTTAAATACCAGAAATAAAAATAAAATCGCTATCCGAAAATTCCGCGTCCGTAAAGTATATAAATCATTTGTTGGTCAATGCATTCATTTCTATAATAAATTACCTGACGAAGTTTTAAAGTTACCCTTTCCAGCACTTAAAAGTTACTTGAAAAGGTCGTTAATGTCTAAAGCGTATTATAGGATCGAGGACTATCTAACAGACAAAAATGCATGGCCTAAATCCGAAACTTAGTCAATAATAATTTATTCAAATGCAAAATCTTTATCTTGTCTAGGGGACACCGTTGATGTAGGAAAACATATCGAAACTTTTATGTGGTCGTCTCGCACCATCTTATATACACATAAGTATGTGTTTTTTTTTTTCTCTATCTCTCCCGTAAGATTCTTAATTGGCATGTTTTCCTGCTGAACTACGCATGTTATTTAATACTATATTTAATTTAATATTTATAGCTTTATATAATGCTAGACTAAGTAGTACCATTGTAATAAGAAATATGTTTAAAAAATGACTGACTGCTGAGTTTCTTGCGGCGTTTCTTCTCGGCAGTGGTCTTCTCTTGGGAAGCGCTGGTAGATTCTTGACGTGTAAAAGTGCCCGTGCGGCCTACTTACTGAATAAATTTCTTTTATCTTTTTATCTTTTATACAGGGTGTCTCTAAAACCAACGCTAAAACTGAGAGGGCTGATAGAACAGCTAAAAAGCTATCGATTTAACCACTATGTATGTTTAGCGATTGTTTCTAGTTTCGGGGAAGGTATTGATCATTTTAATCTGAATTTTTGTAATTTTCCTTTTGTCACGAAAAATCATTAATTTCATGTTTTATTTCATAAGTTTTTCAGTGGAATCTTACATAATTAGAATCATTACGAATCAGTGAAGTTTATAAACCTATTTTCCCGTATTTTTTCCCAGTAATTTTTTTAAGTAATCACATAAAGTTGTTTTTTCCATACAAAGTGAAAAGTAAGAACTAGGACACCTAGTATGGAGAAACAAACTTTATGTGATTACTTAAAAAAATACTGAAAAAAAACGGGCAAATAGGTTTAAAAACTTCGCTGATTCGTAATGATTCTAATTATGTAAGATAACACGGAAAAGCTTACGAAATAAAACATGAGTTTAATGATTTTTCGTGACAGGGACATAAGGGAAAATTACCAAAATTCAGATTAAAAAATGATCAATATCTCCGAAACTAGTAACAATCGCTGAACATACATAGGGGTTAAATCGATAGCTGTTTAGCTGCTCTATCAGCCCTTTCAGTTTACACGTTGGTTTTAGCGACACGCAGTAGATATCCACACTACGGCGTCGCTTAGCAACGACAGGTACCCACTCAGACACATCGGGCGCGTGCATCTACACACACTAGTATGGCAACTCTTTCATGAGATAAAACAACTGTATAGTAAATACTATCAGATAAACGATCCTCTTAACCAGTCCCGAGTTCAAGCCTGAGCGCAGTTGCCATGTACCAAATAATTATTACCATACACCGGATCGACGGGGGCAAAAATGTACCAGTGCTAGTGATTCATTAAATATCGACTAAGTTTATCGATAACTTTTTTCGAGACATATCGCACTGCCAGATCAACACAGTATCATTTCAAAAAACTAGCTTGTTTTGTTTCAAGTTCATAGGAAATGTAATAGAGTCGATTTTAAAATGTAGTCGTATTTTGAGTTAATGCTGTATTGATCTGGCAGTGCGATATGGATCTTACATTTCTTGCAAAAGTAAGTCGTACCTTTAACTTCTATATCTGAATGATCAGCTTTCCATGAAGATAAATGATCTTTTCTTTCGACGCATTTTTAACCGACTTAAAAAACAAAAATTCGTCGGAATGCTAAAGAATATTGTTGTACTGAATGAATTTGTTATTCATTGAATTTCAATGGTTGTCAAAAGTGACTCGAGTCCAGAGTCGATGTCAGATATCGGTTGTTAATAGTTTCGATAAGTATAAATAAACGAGGTTTGCACATAATTAAAAGGTATTCAAAAAAATGTTTTTTATCGATGTCGATAAACTTAATCGACATTTAATGAATCACTAGCACTGGTACATTATTACACTGGTATTTGATTATTACTCTAACCTAAGTTAGTAAAATTTCAAAAACAAAGTACCTACCTAATATATTTAGACACCCTGTTATTTCTAACCAGAATGAAGTCATTAGCCAAATCGTACTCCAAAAGCAAAATATACCCGAAACCATTCGATTCTATTACGTCCTCTTACGAAGAGATAAAGCTCAATTGGATTTATGGGCTGTAATTAACATCTGTTATTGGCGTTTTCTTCACTTGGGCTCTAATAGCCGATGTAACGCGAGCCGGCAAATTCAATTTGCTGGACGATTTTCCTTATTAAGAAGAGTTGCACTGGTTCTGTGCTGGTACAGAATTTAATTTATAAATAACTGAATTAATAAAAAAATTATAGAGGATAAAGTTTACCACGATAGTAGATACTGAAATTGAAAAGTTAATTGTGGAATTTTACTTGATGATTTTGTATTGATAAATCATTATTTTGATAATGTTTGAAAATAAAAAACGTTATTTTTTGGTCTATATCGGATGGCATACAATTACTAGTCCTATCGTTGTGTCGCATAACGTCTTTTGTCCTAATAACGTATGGCATACACTTTGTTCCGCATATTTTTGATTGTCCGAAATTGTTGCTCCTATTATCGTTTGTCCTAAATATTATTTGTCCTATCGTTTGATGTGGCTAAGATTCAACTGTAGAATGATTGATGTGCATAATTGTAATATTCCTAATATTTAATGAGCTAAAATTAATTAATAGAAATAGAAATAGAAATAGAAATAGAAACATTTATTCGACGAACACAGAAAAAAAAAACTGAACAGAGAAAAACATAATAAAAAAAATAAAAAAAAAGGATGGCAACACAAAAATAAAAACAAAAACAATATAGAAGGAAAGAATAATGTTGCCATGGGTGATTCTGTGCCGTCGAAATTGACGCCACTCAGCACTATGTCACAGCATAAACCGCGACGCTGGTTTTCAGTGGCGCCAACGTGACACACGAACGAAGAGACAGTGTTTAATTAAAGAATATAATAAATAGTAGTAGATTCACAAGTAAGATAATAATAAATAAATTAAATACATTTTTTTATATGAAAACTGAGTAAAATAGGTACAAAAATCGGTCAAGATAATTCGAACAAAATAAAAAAGGAAGGCAACTGAACACAGATAAAGGAAGAAGAGATTGAAAACATGCAATAGGGTAAAGAGCCAAACGGTACCACCAACATTAACCCGCAATGGTGGGCGGCGGTCGGCAGCGGGATAACCGGTACCTACCCTCGTTTACCTCTTCTCACCTCGGGGTGTGACTGGATCACGAAACTAATTTATACTTATACTTAATGTGCTAAAATGTTTTATTTACAAACCTAACCTTGTCAACCTTGTTGGTTCTGGCGTTTCGCTCACTCGGCAGGGTCACAGTTCTACCTAACACTCCTCCTCGTTTCGCTCGTCGTCGTACCTAACCTAACCGAAATCTGACTTGCCTGAAGGTAGAATACGTAACGATTCTGACTTCACGCCTACCATAGTTTAGTTTAGGTGCTGTAATTGTAGCCAATTTAACAATAGGCAAAATAATTATTAGGTCAATTCATGTTAGGAATATTATGCTTTAGGTAATTAGATTTTAGAGTTATCAATATTAGGACAAACTTGCTTTAGGACTTTAAATGAGTATGCGCAAAAATGATTAGGACAAACGAGTAGTATGCCATTCAACAGTATGCCAAACATTCTCGGCCAAACATTTTTAGGACAAAAAACGTTATGCGATACGACAGGTACCCGTTATTTTTATTCTTTGACTATTCTAGTCAGATTTAAAAGAAGGGAGTGATTGTAAACAACCATGCGTTTCTTTGTATCTTTTTCAATAAAAAAATATACAAGACAATAAATTCAGAACGAGATCATCCTGAAGTTAAAGTTAAAAAAAAGAACCACTTAAATCGAAAAACACAAAGCATAATAGCAAAAATAAAATAAAATTCAAACCCTCCTTTTTTAATCGCTTTTAAAACAAAACTATCGAGAACTTCTCTCAGACTACGAATAAACTTGGAATAAGCAAACATAGTTATCAACTTATTTTTATTATTTCACATTAATATATGCAACGAAACTTCAAAACCTGCATAAGTTTAGCGTCAGTTTCAATGCAAAACTTCGTACAAAAATACATGCCCATTTCCATAATAAATATGAATATTTATTGGACCAATGACATGGAAGTCTGCATAACTACTGGATTACCATATTTTTTTCCGTAGCTATTTATTGCGAACGCTTTACGGGAGACGCATTAGCTTAATTTGATGCCAGACGCTTCGATTTTATTAATTTTTCCGCTTACAAGGATATTGAATTACATGCTAGAAGTGATATTAAAGCTCAGACCGAAAAGAGAGGTGTGCTTGTTCTGAAGCCTTGGTATTTTCGTTTATTTTTACATTTAAAATATTGTAATCGGTGGTGATTTCAAGTGTGATCAAAATCAGTAGGGACTACGGACTATTATTAGAACGTTGCTTGTTTAGATAAAACCAGCCAAGTGCGTGTTTGACTCGTATTATATACATAAACTCGTATTATATACGTGTTTGACGACGCGCTAGCCTAGTTGGTAGTGACCCTGCCTACGAAGCTAGCGGTCCTAGGTTCAAATCCCGGTAAGGGCAGATATTTGTGTGATGAGCGCGAGTATTTGTTTCTGAGTCTTGGATGTTTTCTATGTATCTAAGTATTTATTTCTCTATATAAGTATTTATACCGTTGTCTAGTACCCATAGTACAAGCCTAGAGCTTAGTTTGGGACTAGGGCAATTTGTGTGAGATCGTCCCTTGATATTTATGATATTTATTTAAATATTAAAAAAAACCCTAAAGGTATGCTGCCTTCTTAAGCAAAAATGCAATATCTAAATTCAATAGCCAAAGCAGATTCAACTCTGTTCGGTTTGTAACTAGGTTGCAATTTCTACAGGAGTTTTATCTGAGATATCGCCATTAAGCTTAGTGGGGCAGTATGACTGTCTCGCTGTCCCCAAATCTATTCTATTTTAGTGGAATAAATACACTGAAGAACCAAATTACACAAATTCACAGTCGTATTCCCTATTTTTCCTCAAAAACCTACCTTACCTGTACCTTTTTTCCACGATTATGTCGAAAGTTAGCCTTTCCAAAGCTTTATTCATTTTGATCCATTGTATCCAATTTGCTTGTATCTATAAATTTTTAATACGGTGTTATCATGGCCCATCTTCATTTATTTTAGGTTCTTAGTTGTTCTACATTATACTTCAATAAATTTGTATCAATTAAAGGCACCTACTAGAAAACCTAAAGCATATAATAAATTTACCGAAAACTGTAAAACCTTCATTTTTTTTCACAAAAGTCAGTGTCAGTATTTCGGCAGCATTTCAAGGTCAAAAACTTAAGAGGCCGTATACGAAATTTTGCCGGTTTTGCTTATTTTTGTGATTTTACAGTTAAAATAAGTACTGCTTTTCTATAAGTTTTAATGCTCAAAATTAAATGTAATTTTAGTTATGATCGAATATATGAGCCACTTTTTTTATTTTTGTAGAGTATTATAATGCGAGATTTAGGTTGTTTTAAAACATTATTTACTGCCAATCCTTTTGAACTTTTTGGATATTTTTTTTAGGTAGTGGATTGATTTTGAACTAAAGTTTATTTCTGTTGTTTTAATTTTATGAACGAGAGTTCTGAGTAGCCGAAATAAAAATAATTTGTGCCCGTTTTCTATAAAAAATGACCAAGTTTACTATTTTTTTTACTCGAAAAATTTATATGAAAGTGGTAAATAGTACTTCATACATTTTTTTGACGACTTTCACAGCAATACATTGTAAATTTTTCTTACTGTTAAGACGTCAAAACGATTCTTGAATATGTGACATTCTAAACCTCTTCCATCAAAATTCACATAACAGTCACCAGTGTCAGGTCGATTAATCAAAATAACATAATAAAAACAAAAAAGTAGCGCATACATTCGTTAAAATTAGAAATGATCTTTCATGCTGTGCATTAAAACATGTAGAAATACAGTATTTCAACTGTAAAATCACGTAAATCAGCGAAATCAGCAAAATTTCGTATACGGCCTCTTAATAAGGGATTTTTAATAAGGGCTTCTCTCCTCATAATAGACGTAAATCGTGGATATTTGACCATTTACAATAATTATAATTGTTTTGAGCCGTTACTACTCGTAGTAATTTTATTAAAAAACATAGGTATTGTATTTATAGTGATAAAAAGGGTGTCATATTAACCCGGAAGAAAACAGACAATACGTTTGTAAGTACTAACCGCCGCCCGCTTTCCTCTTTATATTATTCTATAATTTAAAATGAAACTGCACCATCCAGTACAGAATTAAAATAAAGGTCGCGTGCCCCCACATTACGTGCGGTGAAATACGACGGCCGTATCAGCATGTCACAAAATTTGGACGACGCCTGCTCTTTATAGGCTCTGCTTCAGGTCCCCTCGGGTTTTCTCGGTTTTAAACCGATGTTGTTTCAATTTCGGCTTTTATTGAAAGGGATTCTGCTGATGCAGCTTGGTAGGGTTTTTGTTTTTCGGAAACTCTTGGGAATTACAATTGTGGTTTGCTAAAGGGTGGGGTATGACGATTATTAATTCATTAAAGAAGTAGATTTGGATGGAATAGAGTGGGATCTGTCGTAACTTTGGAAATATTATTGTGAAAATGAACAGACACAATATAAAACGAAGAAATGGGCAGATAAACGGGGTGCTAATTTTCACAATTTTTATTGTGAGCCATTGTAACAATAAAAAAACTTTCGAATGGGGATGAAACACAATCGAAAAACCACCTCGGTAATTTTATATGAAACATTTGCTAAAGACAACAAGAATAAAATTACATATGGCAACACAAGGTTATAAATGGTACCTAATTATAGCGAAAACCACATAAATTGACGTTACGCTTTTGAAACGCATCATTAATCTTTTTGATACTGCTATTGTAGCCTTCTTCTTTTTAATAAAATAAATGTTACTTTCATTTGTATACTTTTTTTTTAAACACTGTAACTGGGATGTCGATTGTTCAGCAAACGCCGGTACTGATATTCGTAATTAACGTACCTATTATTAATAACAATATAATAACGGTCATTATGAAATTCACATTACCATGACAACGCTCGTTATAAAATTGTTTTCATTGTTTTTTAGTTACAATATGGATTGCATTGTGATAGTGTAAACGGTTAGTAAATAAGTGTTTATAGTTTGCAAGAAAAAAAACCCAGCACCACTGCCTACCACGTAAGGTAGAATTAAAATAAACCACCGCTTTAAAGCCAGTAATTATATTTTTCTTCACTCAAACGCTACTGATTTCCGTGTACTTATTGCAAATAAAGTCATTTCGCGTGACCGTAATGTGAGTACAGTCGGCAATTTACATTTTGAAATCGTTTAAGCAATTTATGGTTTTTTGATTGTAGTTTTATTACCGTCTGGAATGGCATAAAATGGAAGAATATTTTTTTTAATTTAAAAATCAATAATATGTATGCTAATAGCTACGTTGTAGATAAGAAAAAAACGAACAAGGCTCTTTGGGTTAGACAAGTTGCTGAACGATAACGTAAACGATTTTCGAAAACTGTCAAAATCTATGAAATTGACGTAGATGCTCGACGCGACCGTCTGACAGCTTACGTCAATCCTTTACATTTACGATAACAAACGCCGAATGCATCTTGTCTAGGGTCTCTGGCTCTAAAGGGCATTGGGTAAATTTGTTTGAAGAATATTGTCTTTTTTTTTTCAGCGGCCACGGATCATTCTTACATAGTTATTTAGTGGACCTCTAAATACATATAGATATATATAATTTATGGCGTTAAATAATATCGGAGCGGAGATTTTAAAGATTTAAGTGTTCAGTTTTCAATACAAAAGTACGCCCAAGCATGAATATTTAAATATCTCAGCTCCGATGCACTTAAGAGTATTACATTACATAATAAAATATGTTTATTTTCGATAATCCTATCATAATTTACCACTTTTACGAATGGCCGCTCACCTTGAAAATGTATGAATTTTACAAATGACAACACTTTTACCCAAACCCCTTTACTTTTTTTGGCCTATTTTGCTAATATATTGACGATATTGTTAGCCTAGTACGTAGCAAGGCGGTCCTAGGTATGACCCCCCGTAAAAGGCATTTGTGTGATGAGCGCGAGTATTAATATATTATTCCTGAGTATTCGATATTTTAAATGAATATGTATTATTGTATTTTATGATTGAAAAAAAAGACCTTCTGCTGGAGTTTCTTGCGGCGCTGCTCCTCCGCAATGATGGTCTTGTCCGACGCGCTAGTAGATTCACACCATATTACCGAACGTGTAAAAGAGCCCTCGTGTGGCCAATTTACTGAATAAATTTTTTTTTTTTTTTTTAATGATAACTATTTATTATTCTAAATAAGTATGGCTATCGTAAACCTAGGTTTGATAATCGTCGTGATGATAACATTGGTAACTTTTTAATTCCTAAAATAAATATTATTGTAAAATTACTACGCCTTCACTCAGCTTCGGTTTATGTGAGTTTTCGGTAACACCTGTATATAATTCCAGAATTTATATTATATTATATAAAAACCTTCGTTCTATTGATAAAAACAGCAATAACCTCGTAACTCCCACTGTACAATATGATGTACATAATCAAGGCAACTTAATTTGAACTGTGCTGCAATGGGAATAAGGTTTATTTTCCTATCGTCATAAACTGAAAATGGCATTATCAAACAAACTAAATTGAACTTTATTGCCTTAGTGGTAGATTCAAATTCCCACTCACTAAAAACTCCCTGTTTGTTTATGGTGGGCCTTACGAGGTTAAAATAACTTACGTGGTTTGAAGATCTGAGCGTACGTACAGAGGGACAGACGGCGGGAAGCGACTTTGTTTTATACTATGAAATTATTGGCACTAGGACGACGGCGATGTCTATAATAATGAATTTATAAAAAAAAATGATCCTCACACTTACAATTTATAATGTAGACGGTACAAAGTGAGGCGGTAGGAAGTTTTTAGGTATTTTTCAGAACGCTAATGCTAAAAGCGGCTGCCGAGAGCCAGTTAATTGGTAGTGCAAAGTAAAAAGTTAGCAGCTTCATAAAAAAGACTTCCTTGCGCCGTTTTTCATACGTTCATATGTTAGGGTTAGGGTGTTGACGGAAAAAAAACTTAATGGTTTGAGGTAATTAAAGGTGAGAATTTTAGTTCATATCGTTCCAATTAAGGGACTATTATTTTGAAAGAATACATGTGTCCACCATTTACTAAAACTATAACATGGAACTTGAATATGGAATAGTTAAAAATCGTAATCAATTATTAAACCTAAATCAAATGTACCATATTTTCGATTCAATTCGTGAAATTGTTAATAAATATTAGGGGACAATGTCACATAACTTGACCTAGTCTCAAACTAAGCTCTCGGCTTGTACTATGGGTCATAGACAACGATAAATTTACTTATATAGAGAAATACATCCTTAAATATATAGAAAACCTCCAAGACGCAGAATCAAATATTCGCGCTCATTACCCAAATATTTGCCCTTACTAGGATGTGAACTCAGGACCACAAGGGTCTTTATTAACTAGGCCAACGCGTCGTCAAATTAGTTTTAGTATGCGTATATGAATAATTAATACTCAAAAGTATGTTTTTCGTTCTCTTGTAGATACACATATTCCTATCCTAACTGAAGCCTAAAGCTTAGTTCGGTACTAGGTCAATTGAAATATTTTCCTCGGTTTTTTTACATAGGTATGTCAGAAAATGCCACGCGACTTCTTTTAAAATTTTCAGCACCACAATCCTTCTTTTACGGGAGATAAAGTATCCCCAACGTATATTCGAGCCATTTGTTCCGGCCACACGGCCCATGTATTTTTATGTCCTTCGTCAATTACCTACTAATTTTGGACGGGGTCTCGTATGTTTATTTATCTATTAGTATAAATGAAGATACGTTTTTGTTGTGATGATTATGAGTAGGTCTTCTTTCGTCGGCAGATACTTCTGTTAATATTATAAAAAAATAACACACGATTTTTTTTTCTGTACGAAATTTCTTGAAGTTGTAGTCCTTAGTGCTATGAAATAGGAAATAGGAAGCTCAAAGTCACTAAAGAGGGCTATGGAGAGGGCTATGTTCGGGGTTTCTCTGCATGATAGAATCAGAAATGACGATATCTGCAGTAGAACTAAGGTTACCGACATAGCCCGAAGAATAGCTAAACTTAAGTGGCAGTGGGCGGGGCACATTGTTCGCAGGACTGATTGCCGATGGGGTCAGAAGGCTCTTGGGTGGCGTCCGCGGACCGGGAGACGAACTGTAGGTAGGCTCCAACAAGATGGAGTGACGACCTTGTAAAGATCGCGGGAACGCGGTGGATGCGAAAAGCACAAGACCGGTCTGAGTGGAGAGCCTTGGGGGAGGCCTATGTCCAACAGTGGACATCTTTCGGCTGACATGATGAGTGCTATGAAATCTGTATCGGTTACAATAAACAAATTACACTGGTCCAAACATATCTTTTCGCTTCCTTTGCATTCATAAAACCCTTCATGCACCTAAACTGACAATGTAACTCTACTTACGTGATCAACTCGATCGCTAAGTAATCTAAAATAACTCAACAACACTTAAGCAATGCAATCTTTCACTCCTAGTTTAGTAGAAGTTTTAAGTTTCTATAACTAAAAAAAACATTGTAATAAAACTGCAGTCGCCCCACTGAAGGAGTCTTGCATTATTTATATGCACGGAAGCGACAGTCCCAGTGCAACTGCACTTATGCGGCTAGCTTATTTAATAGTTTCTTAATTAGCGCTAATCTTGCATAGCCACCTTGTAATTTGCTTCCATTTAAGTCCGAGAGGGAATTCAAATTCGAGGTAAATTAGAATGGAGCGCGGAATCGTCAGAGCATTTGTGATTTTTAACGTGCTTTCGTGAGGTTAAATCGGAAAAAGCGTTTTGAATTATTTTTAAACAAAACTATATTTAAGGTCTACTGGGCTGAGATTCTACACGCTACGGTTTTTGACGTGTCAACGTTTTGATAGCTCCTATTTACTAGACAGTAACGGCGGTAGAGTTAAAAATAATACCATAACAGGTCAAAGACAATAATATGGTATTTACCGCCAAGAATAGAGGCCCTGATATAATAAACTGCTAGGACTCTGCCATATAGGTAGGCGAAAGGTTAATGTATAATTTGCAACCTTAAAAAGTAATACAGTATGCAATCTTTACATTTTGTTAGTGAATTTTAATATGGCACTTCTTTTCAACAGGTTTCCTTTGGGAAGCGCTATCAAATACCACCAAGCAACAATGTTCGCGTTGTTGTATTCTAGTGGTGGAACTACTAACATACATACATTGTATCTTAGTCCTCAGGGTTGGCAACGCATTTGCAGTCTTAGGATAGCAGTCTTGAGAATGCAAATGATTATGGGTCTTAGATCCCACTTACCATCAGGTGGCTTGTGCACTGGATTGGCTTCTCCGATAATTTTTTTTTACCAAATGAATATTAATCCGATGTTAGATAAATATTTCCATGAAATACTCGTATAGAAACCCTTCCAATTTTTTCCATTTTTTTTACGACATCAAACTAAAATCACCATATAAATAATGCTAAGAATATTCTAGCTTCTAAATAACGAAACATTTCAACGCAAAGGACCCCAAGCTACATTGACGTCTGTAATTAGTGATTCTGGGTAAAGTGGGTAGCAATTAAAAAACAATTACTATTTGCAAGTCTAGCAATTAGATGCGCAGATAGATTAATAGTGTATGGAATTGCATTTAGTGAGATTAAGTATCAGAATAAAACTCAGTTAAAACATTGGTATTTTGTGTTTTAGTGGTGGAAGGACTTTGTGCAAAGTCTACTTTGTTTAAACCCCTATTGCAATCGTATTGATTATGACTAGGCTGATTTATTGTCAAGTAAATAAAAGCTTTCATATTATCATACAAGATTAAAAACACCGAACTTCGCTCCAAAACTGGTATTGCGGATGTGGGTGCCAAGACCGCTAAGCTTAAGTGGGACAGTGCTGGACTCGTCTGCCGAATGCATCCGGAACGATGGGCTAAGGTTGCCACCGAATGGACCCCGCAAGATGGCCACCGGAGCAGAGGCAGACCAAAAAGGAGTTGGCGGGATGACTTAGACGCGTTTCAAAGCGAATGGCGGGAGCATATACTCAATCAATATATCAAAAGGCGGAAAAGAGGGGAGGCCTTTGCGCAGCAGAGGAACACACAAATAGGCTAAAAAAAATATATATATTACCGTTAAGAATTCGATAATAATAGGAGTAACTACATAAAAATAATTGTCAAGCTCTCCACTTAATGCGAGTTTAATTTGGTTTGGTTGGTCAGATTTGATTTGGACTTCCCAACAAGTTATTATATACCTACTAGCTGTCCGCGCAGAAAAATAAAACATTGTTCATCAGGGATAATGTAGGATCCTAATGGTGAAAGATTTTTTCAATCAGTCCAGTAGTTTCGGAGCCTATTCAAAACAAATAAGTGTAGAAAATGATTTTATTGAACTTCAAAATTTTACTTTAATGGGGCAGACAATATACTATGAACTATTTGGATTTAAGAAAAAAAAAAGGTAAATAAAAAGTCGAATAAGAAGTTACCAACCCAAACCAAACTATTGAAAAACCTCGTAATAAAGTAATTTCTGTAAAAATAAAGAAGTTTCGTAAAATCAAAAGTTAAGAAGAATACATTTAAATCACTACGTACTTAACTATAAAAGGAAATTAACGCGGGAAAATTTAATAACGGGTTTTAAGAAAAACCTGGTTCTGACAGGCTACCCTCTCACAAATAAAATCTTTATGCTTTAAATATTCATCTTAAGCTACTTTAGTACATAATGGTTTCAAAGAAACATACTAAGTTAGCAACTTTTGTTTATTTCTTATTCGGTTTACTATTTTTTTTCAAACAAAACGGACATTACCGCTACTTTGTTATTCATAAAGGCCGTCTATCTATTGAGTTTTCTGAAAGCACTTTTTATAGGTAATTTATTTTAGAGAAGACTACATTATGGTATTGAATGATTTATTATAATTTAGCCGTCATTCTAGTTTGGGTAAGCTCGTCTTGCTTCGATATCGTCATCGCACTATTAGCGTTGGGACAGCTCTTACTAATAAGTGAATAAGAAATGTCATGACATCAATAATATGACCCATGAATTTATGTATGTGAATTCTTTATTGCACATAAACAAATACAAGACATAATTGCATCGATATACTGCCCTCCTAAGCCAAAAGGCAGTATATCAGATAAAGCCCCTGTGGCAATATCAACCTAATTACCACTGTAGCAGAATTAATAGTGCTTTGGTTATTGAAGCGAGTGCGTTAGACAATAGCGACGCTGTTCCAGTTAACCTTGAAGTAGAACTAGTAAGTAGATAATATAAATAATTAAATAATAATATCAGGGGACAAATTTCACACAAATTGCACTAGTCCCAAACTAAGCTATCGGCTTGTACAGTCGAGTTCATAAATATGTGTACACTTTTGTACCTTGTAACTTTAATCGCTGTGACAATTCATATATGGCAGTTTAAACATGACATTAAATAGACAAGGTTCTAAAGTGTACACATATTTATGAACTCGACTGTACTATGGGTACTACACAAAGATAAAGTTACTTATATGGTGAAATACATACATGAATTTATAGAAAACATACAAGACTCAGAGGGCCCTGCAAAGATGCACTACGCTAACTAACGTTTCTATTCGATTCGTTTTTAAACCAATCGCGTCACTGGGAGATGACGTGATACGAAAAGTCACGTGGTGACGCGATTGGTTAAAAACGAATCGAATAGAAACGTTAGTTAGCGTTGTGCATCTTTGCAGGGCCCTCAGGAACAAATAACCGCGCTCATCACACAAATGTCTGCCCTTACCGGGATTTGATACTGGAACGAGCTTCGTAGGCAGGGTCACTACCAACTAGGCTAACGATATCGAGACCAGATGGGCTACAAAGTGGAATAAAGGCTGTCCTAGTTTCTCTCGGCACTTCTTTACAGCAATGATGGTTAGGTCTGATGCCTCCCGTAAAGGCGCGCCGAGCGCTTCTTCGATACATTATGTCAGTTTTCGGAAATCGTTTACGTTAGCGTTAAGCATCTTTTCTAGGACCACTACTGTCCGAAGTAATAACGCAGTAAGTGCACATGAATATCATAACCTTGTACTTCCGTTTTCTAACAGCAGAGTTTATCTTGGTAAAGCATGGTAAAACCTTCACATGTCAAATCCACGGTCTCAGAAAATCTGAGAGATTCTCAAGGATTCTCGGCGACTCATTGTAAATCCGAGGTCGAGTTATATTTCAGAGCCCGAGACGGGTCGAAACGCGTGCTTTCCGCCACAATCCTAGAGAGCCGGCACAATTAGCTGCTTGCTTTGCATAAAACACCGCTTGTTATGTGGGACAAGCTTTAAGATTTAGCGTTATCTTTTACAATTGCCCAGTTGCCGACGTAAATTAATTGAAATGTTGAATTGTCTCACTTTCTACGTAGGTAACGTACAAAGTGACAGATGTAAACTACAAAGTGACGTAATGATGTGCCAAAGGAAACTTTCGAAAATTGCGGAACATTTCGGAAACTTCTCACAGTTTTGTATGGGGATTGTAACTTTCCGTTTCTTAAATTTAAATTTCCTATATTTCTTGTGAAAGTTTCCGGAAATTTCTTAGAACTTTTCCAACATTTTGGAAACTTTCCGCAACTTGAACATCAGTAAGTGACAGTGACAGATGAGTAATAATATTATTGAGATATGAGGGCTAATAAACGCTTTTGTAACTGGTTTGAGGACCAAACAAAGGAGGTAGGTATTTCAAATTATTAGCGACAACATTTTTTTTACACCAGAGGCATTGTAGTGACAAAGTAATCTATAACTAAAATAGGTTTATTGTTCATTTATGAATCAGGGGAAATACGTTATTTTCATACGTTACTTGTGACCTTACAATAATGATTGTTTTTATAAGTGCGAATTGTCAAAAAAAATATTAAATGATCTACTTTGCATAAGTTCTGTACATTCATTCCATTGCAATGTCGTTCAAAATATTAAGTAATTATATTTATTTGACTTTTACTGTACCTGAAATTTCAGCATCAAAAATAGCATAAAAGAGTCTGTGGTAATCATATTGTTTTTATTTTACACAAAAAAATGGGCATAGTATTTCTATATTTCATTATTGATCAACAGGCCGTAAACTAACACTTTGTACCTTCCTTTAGTAATTACGTAATGGCGTAATCATTGTTAAAATATTCCCTTGCACCAAACACTTACGTGCACTGATTCACGTTGATTGTATAGCCTCTGCAGTCACGCGATTCATGCACATAGAGCTATCTCGCTTGCTAAAGTACACTGCAACTCATGCAGCTAATGCATTTCGTCAAAAAACGCCTTTATGGAACAATCCACACAAACGAACTTAGTCTCAAACTGAACTCTTGTATATAAATAGGTACTAAATAACGATAAATATATTTATTTTATTGTTTTTATTTATTTGGTTCGTTAACAGATACAACACCATTAACTTAATTTTAAATTTACACGTGACGGGAAGAGTGATAGGGTCTTTACCCAATTATAGGCAAACTCTTGAGTAAAACAATCTCTTTTTTGCCGATGCGGCTTTATAACACACTTATACAGATAAAAGAAAACATAAAACATAGAAAACATCAAAGGATTAGAAACAAATTTATTACTGAACCGAAACCGGGACCGGAATCAAATTGAAAAAACAAATGAACAGGCAGACAACCTAGCCAAGTGGGCCTTGTCAGCCTTGAAGACTAACATTGATGCCTCAATGTTAGACAAAAAGTTAGTGTACCGTGAATAGGCTGTTACTGAACATTCCTTGTTCGCGTATAATTGTCGCCACCAACTATAAGATGATTCAGAAGTCAATCTAAAAGTAGTAGTGTTTTCTTAACACTATGACACGTCCTCCTTTAAACGCGGCTTAAAAAGAGTATTCACTGAAAGGCAACAACTTCGCTGTGCCCTTGTCATTGCCAATGTTTATGGGCGACGGTGACAGCTTACCATCAGGTCGCTCGTCTGCTCGTTTGCCTTTTACAGCTATGAAAAAGATTTGCTTGTCAGTTTAAAAAAAGAAAGTTAACCAGTAAAATATTGATAGCGGTGGGAATATGTCGTCTAGTGGGGCAAATGCGTCAAACCAACCTTATTTCCTAAACAATGTAATGGTTTGTCGCACTGGTCACGCTGACGCACTTACCTCACCTGACTTTATTAACGAGGTAGATAGTGTTAAAATAATTATTTTAATTATTAAGTTTCATTACTATAAATACTATTATAATCATTATTTTAACTTAAGTAAGCATTAATTAATTTTGTTAGTAACGGTATTTGTATTATCATGTCACGTTAAAAGAGCTGTTTTTTTTATGTGACTCTGCTAACTTACGTGCGCTGTTGTATTACAAAATTATATAGCTGAAAGTTATTTAAACTTCAATTTTAAAAGTCAGTTAACGTTGCCTTAGTCGTTTGGCCAGCAAAGTCGGAAAAAAGTGACGTTTAAGACTTGTAAATGGATGGCTACGGACGGTGAAAACGAACTTTATTCAAACATCTCGGTTCGTTTTGTATTTCTGGTTAAATAGAAACATTTTAAAAAGAAACATGTCACGTTCTTAAATTGACTCCTGAGGTGAAAGTAGGTCAGTATTCTTGTGAGTATTTAAAAACTTAAGTCACTATCCCACTACTCTATCAAAAATAAACAAGGAATGTGAATTATTATGATATTAATGAAAATAAAGTAAATATTGAGATGATGACTTCTATGAGGATCCCAGATAAAATGGGGTAAGGACATAATTGCCATGATGCAATGACAACGATGATGATTATGATGATGTTTGATCGATAAATTGAAACTTACTAGCTGAAGTTACTTAGCAATCTGAAAGTCAATTAAAAAGTAGCCAATTTAAATTATGTAAGGTGGGGCGGAGCTATTCCAACTTGTAAATGCGTCATCTAATTTTACAAGAGAATAAAACGTTTTATAAAATTTTATGCGCCATTTTATTGTAATTTAGGTACCGTTATCTTTAAAAGACGCATTTAACCCTCTGCCGCATTAGCCCAGCCCGATCTTAAAAAGCAAAATACCTCTAATTCTATCAAGCTCGAGCACCGATAAAATTTAGCTCTAAACTTCGCTAACGCGACCTTGGCAATAAACAAACCATTTTATAAAGCAAAAATCCGTTATCATGTTCACATTTTATCGTTTTTAAAACGTCCCTTAAACGGCTTGGAACCATGCAAATCCTTACATCACCAATAGCATTACAGAAATACGATCACAATCGAAAATTTTATGATCCATGAAATGAGTCAATACAGTTGCGATAATAAAACATGACCCCACTACGTTTTACTGCTTTCTGCGGTATCAGCCGGCTCGGAAGTGTGTACGACAAGACTATGTAATAAAAGTAATAGAGGATAGTATTATGTAAGTGGACGGCAAAGTTAATCATTGCTGTAGTTTATGGTAGAAGGCTAGCTAGTTGCGTGTTTTGTCAGGTGTAATATATTTCGATTGATATTTGTGATGCCTAGGGGGTTACTATGACGTAATGGATTTATCAATTTCTAAGTTCAGCAATATAATGGAAAGTAAGCCACTGTTTTACGACATCTAGTTACATGGTTCTTACATTATTATTCTAATATTAAGTTTTTTGATTATTGAAATAATTTTTTCGCATCGTATTGAGTCAAATAAATAATTTTAATTTTTCGTGGTGCCGATCCTGTAATCGATAACATAGCATCGTTTACTAACTATTAAGTTTTTGATCTCCATAATTTATATTAGAAAAGGAATTCGCTATTGACTATATAAACTTTGTTTTTACCTGAGATGTAAAAGTGCTTAGTTGCTTTTTATTCCTCTCATCTTAGTACTGCCCTACTAAGCATAATGGCGATATCTCAGACAAAACATCTGTAGAAATTGCAACCTAGTTACAAACAGAAGAGAGTTGAATCTGCTTTGGCTATTGAATTTAGTTATTGCATTTTTGCTTAGGAGGGCAGAGTAGCCGATCAAGAGATCATAAAATTTGACGCAATAATTAATTTTCAGCTGCCAAAATAAGAAATGTTAAATTCACCCAAGAAAGTGTCATCACATCGGAAACTTATATTAAAATGCAGGTCAACTCCTACACAGTGTGTGTAGCTAACAGCATACCTAAACAATATAAACAGAGACTTAAAACTTGGCCATTTTCTCCGACTCGCGTATCCCCACGGGCTAATTCTCTGGTATTCCAGAGTTTTCTTCAAATATGTGAGCTCGAAATATTACCTGTCGTTCTCAAAATCATATCCTCCTGGTCGCTTCCCCGGAAAGGGAACTTTGGTTTTTGGATGTTAAAGTTGAAATTTGAGTTGGTGGAAAAATGAGATTAGATGTTGTAGAAGTGTGAAGGTGGTATTCGGGCGGCGTGAATGAAGCCCGGTCGTAAAGAGTTCCGAGCGATTAACCGCCTTTGACCCAGCATTGCCCGTGTAATGGCAACAGTGTTATAAACTTTGTAAGAAAGTTCTTGTCGGTAGATGGCGTTGAACTGTTAATGTAGGTTTTAGGAGCATTTTTGTATCACACTTCCCCGAATCGAAATAATTGACAGTCGGTTATTTTGAATCAGAGATTTTTGAAATGTTTTATAGTTGCAAATTGATGGTGAATTGATTGGTTGATGATAAAAATTATGCAATTTCAACAATAGCGAACTAGTCAGTAGCAACACTACCAATTATACATTACTAAGGAAAATGTTATGTAAATGTACCTAGAGCCAAACTAAACAATGATATTGACAGTCTGTGAGCACTTAGAAAGTACTTCGGGTTTTATACTTCTCTCTCACTCGCTCTTAATAAGAATGTATGAGAGTAAGTGAGAGACAAGTACGTACCCAAAGCACTTTTTAAGAGTTATTGCACTGTGTATAGGTATTTAAAAGATAAATAAACTAAATTCATAAATAACATCCAAGACCAACGGATAAATTTGTAAACATTATAAAAAAAAACATTACAAACTTTATATCCGAAGGTAAGCATCAAAAACTGAATTACTTTGTGGCACAAGACACGTAATGTGATTCTTTCATTTTATCGTCGAGAGACCAGTCGTATGAGCTAGTTCAACACTTCCACCCGACTGTTACACCCTATCCACTATTTCACCCGCCATATTTTTATTCCCTCTCGTAATTCTCATCAGAACCACTTACCCTGTCCCCACGTGTGGAAATTTAACGGAAGCAAAGAAAATGGTCACTTATTCCGCATTTTAATGCACTCTTTATGAACTCTCTTTGTTGAGCAAAATGAATTCTTACTTTGAGCGCGGAATATTTAATTTTTGGCTTGGTTTTTGTATAAAGGTGTTTTATGGATCATTTTGTTGCTGTTGTTTCTAGGTGGCAACAAGATAAAGAAAAAGGTGTGTTACAATGAATGTTTCTGGATGAAGACTTAATTAAATATTTAATAACTTTTTAAACATGTTCATTTTTCAAGTCAAATTACATTTAGTTTCAAGGGTTAAAATCGACGAGTACTCGTAAAAACAATAACTATGCTCCTAAATTCAGTGACTGCTATCCACGACTTCGTCTACGAAATACTGGTTTATGATAATAATTTCCCGTATTCTTGTTAACAGGCTTATTTAAAAAAAAACCTCGTTGATTCTTAACGTTATAAAAGAAAACTTTTGCTTTAATTTCATATTTCTAGCGTCATGAATTTCCGAATATAAATAATAGAATAGATAATGTCCATTTAACGCTTAACCTCGAAGGCCCACCGTACTACAAACAGCCAGTTTTTTGTCAGTGGGACTTTGAATCTACCATCAAGGCAATAAAGTTCAATTAAGTTTGTTCGAAAATGCCATTTTCAATTTATGAAGATAGGAAAAGAAACTTTATTGCCATTGTAATACAGTTCAAAATTGCCTTGATAATGTTCATCCTATTGCACACTGGGCCTTACGAGGTGGTTAGCTGGTAAAACCAAATAACTACGTAAAACATGGCGTTGAAAAGGTTTTGGATGTGTTTTGATATATTATATCAATCTTTTTTTTTTTTAACAGAACTTTAAGTGAACTGTTGAAACAAACACAATGTTTGGTCACAGCAAAAGTAATCTATGTAAGATTACTAGCTCCAAAATCCAAATATTATTATCGTTTACTATGACCGTTAAGTTTGTTCCTCATGTTTATTTACTTCTTTTGTAACTGATGTCATAATAACGATAAATCAAGTACCTAACTTATATTATTCGCAGCCAAACTGACGTGGCTGTTTAATTTCATCGTCGAATTTCCTGGGAAATTGAAAAATAGTTCAGAAGCAATATACGTAAAACGTACGTCAATCGTTCTTATGGGGTGAGCGGAAAATCTTCGCTTATATTTTCGTGAAAAATTTAACAGAAAAATCGGTTCAAATGGGAAATACGGGCATAGATTTTGCAACGCCCTTCGATGCTGCTGGAAAAATAATGTTTCTTAGTTTTGCTTCCAAGCGTTTTCAACTTCAAAGCTAATTTAGCTGGTAGATAACTGCTTCAGAAAATATAGAAGGTTTTAGTAACAAAATAAGGATAGTTTGGATTTTGTTACATTAAGTTTTATTTTTACAAACCTTGTCTCTAAAATGATAATGATTTTTATAGCATTAAGAAGGCTACCGTGTCCACCTGATGCTAGTAGGGACATGTGATCCATAGAAATGAATTCTCAAGGCTCTCCTAAAACTACAGATGAGTTGCCATTTTTGAGAACTAAGATTGACAACTTGCTTCCTTATATATAAGTGTTCCTATAATAACCCTTCCATCCAATTTTAAAGATCCTATCCACTATGATGTTAGATTCAAATACTTGAAAAATAATTATTGAAAAGATAAATTCAATGTAAGTTGCAAAATAGCCCAGCGGGCCTATTATGGGCATGTTTATAGATGTCGATAAACGTAGACAAATATAATCTGTGACTTTCTGACGAGTATATAAGTGCGAAAGTGACGGATGCTTTATCCACCGCGATAAAGTCGACCATGATACAGGCCCAGGTGTTTCGTAGAAGATGCCATTATTTGATTAAGTAGGACAGCGACTAAACGAGAAATGAAGTGTAGTGTGTGTGTGTGTGTGTAGTGTTTTTTTTTGTCAGTCTAACTAGAGTATTTAATGCGAAAGGATGATAATACCGTATCTCATATGTATTAAGCATACAGTGTTGCGTATTGATAGGACGTAATCCGGAATTCTAGAAATCTAGAAACTCTTTGATTGCGATTCCAGTATCCCGATCAAATATTGTACATGTTAAATTCAGAAATAATTTTATGTTCATTGTTTTTCCAAATCCTCGTGTTGTGTTTATAAACAAAAATATCATTTTCATTCCAAGTAAAAACATTTACGAAAGCTTTTTATTCTGAGAATTCTCTTATACCTCTAATAGCCCTTGTTTACTTTAACGTGTAAGTAATTGAATAGGAGTGACTCAAATTTATGGTTTAATACTCTTTGTCTAGAGATAAAGCTACATACGATTTATTGCGCACATTTCAAAGGAGAAATCTTAAGCTTACGTCAAAAAGAGAACTTAATAAATAAAATACGATTTTAGAATATTTTGCTGAGGAGTGTTATGTTTCGATTTAATTTATTAAAATATTTATTGCTAGAGAGTCAGATTTTGCGTTACTAAATGTATTGTGTTTTGAAATTTTGTGTCTATTAATTTAGTTTTTGAATATGCATCCGAGAAGCAGTTTTGCGTTATGTCTCGGAGGCTTATTTAGTCAAGAAGATTAACACTAAATCAGCGATTTAATAAAATCAATAAATGTAAAGTATTGACATAAACAGAGGGGCTAACATGGTTGCGTTTATCGTGTGAAAAAATGTGGATAAAGCATCCGTCACTCTCCTGCTTATATGTATACCTACGTGTCAAAAAGTGACAGATTTTTGATCCACATTTTGTCACGCGATAAACGCAGTCATGTTAGGCCCCCTGATGACAGATCGCTCGACTGTCTATGTCCACTCGATACATTTCGAGTCGATAGAACACAGAAAATTTAGCAGCGTTTGCATCTTGGCGACGCTCTCCGGTATGGGGTTAAAATAGCCTGTACTGAATCTATGCTAGTGGCATATTATCCTAGCCTTTGTTGACAACGTGGTCTTGCGACTCCAAATATCCGTGGGCATCAAGCCCGATTTACATACGTCAAGGACAGTGGACAGAACAGTAGTGTAAACTGATCGGATAGTGAGTCAGGTTGTTTTGCCGGTGGTTCCAAGTAGAATTTCGCTTTCTATTTTTTCACTACACTGTCCTTGGCACTCTACCTACTTGTCACTATCCTTGACCAATGTAAATTTATTGCCATTACGTGGCTCGTGTCCTCGCTTGCCTTGTTGTTGCATTAAAGCAAAGCTGAGTGTTGAAAGCCTAATTGCGTTTGTCGAAAATTCAAAGACACGAAAAATCAAAAATACGTCCACCCCACATCAATAAGAACTGCTGTTTAATCAGTTAACGGAACATTAAAACTCCATTTTCAGTTTCATGACGGCCAAACAAGTCAGCGTTAATGGTGCTTTTGGAATTCGCCAAACTGTGTACAGGCTGTAGCAAATGTTGAGTAGACCCTCTAGGTTGCTCTTAACTACGCTCCTATGACACTGAGAATAGAGTCGTGTATATTTTAACTGTCTTGTGCGATTACAAACTTAAGGCGCTGGCTGTGAAATGCATTCGGCACGCGATTCCTAATTGTTTCATAATTGCTGATGTACCCATTAACTTTTGGTAAGAAGCGGTTATGAATGCCGTGATGTTTTGTTCCTTCAAGCTTTTATTTTATTTTATGTTTGGTTTAAGTTTCGTAGATTTTAGTAGTTCTTGTTAGCTAATGGTTGGAAATTTTGGACACGTTTTAACAGTTACTAAAATATTGAAGTGTCTAAGAGTTGTTCTGTTGACGGAGTTGGAAGAAAACTGAGGATCCGCCTTATGGTTAAAGGAGAACCATCTAGATTAAATTCATTAGCATAGCATAACCAAAAAAAAGCGGCCAAGTGCGAGTCGGACTTGCCCATGAAGGATTCCGTAAAAGGTAAATTGCGGTTTACGATTTATGACGTATTAAAAAAAACTACTACTAGATCTCGTTCAAACCAATTCATATTATTTTTTTAGTTTTATCATTCTCTTATTTTAGAAGTTACAGGGGGGGCAGACATTTTACCACTTTGGAAGTGTCTGTCGCGCAAACTATTCAGTTTAGAAAAAAATGATTTTAGAAACCTCAATATCATTTTTGAAGACCTATCCATAGATACCCCACACAAATGTGATTGATGAAAAAAAAATTTTGAGTTTCGGTTCTAAGTATGGGGAACCCCCAAAATGTATTGTTTTTTTTTCTATTTTTGTGTGAAAATTTTAATGCGGTTCACAGAATACAATCATCTAATTACCAAGTTTCAACAGTATAGTTCTTATAGTTTCGGAAAAAAGTGGCTGTGACATACGGACGGACAGACAGATATATGATTAATCCATAAGGGTTCCTTTTTTTGCCATTTGGCTACGGAACCCTAACTAGTCTTTCGAATGTTCCGGGTGGAGTAGAATAGGGCCCCTGAATGGTAGTAGGTCCGTGATTATTTGCTGTTTCAAGATTATGAATGCATTGCCAACCCAAAGAACCAAGATGAACTGCCGCTATACCAGTCAATTCTTCGACGACTGTAACCCTCAAAGAACAAAGGAAAGGCTGCTGCTTCGTGGCAGTTAAACGGGAGAGATGGTGGTAGCTACCCCAACAGATCCTGCCACCTAAAAAATAAACTATTAAATCAATAAAAAAATTACAATATAATTGCGATATTTACTTTCATATCTTTGTTTTAATGCAACAACAAGACAAACGAAGAAACGAGCCACCTGCGCCTCTATTCTAGGCGGTAAAAACTATATCGTAGTTTGCCTGTTACGGTATTGTCAACGTTTTGATAGCTCTTAATTACTTGACAGTAATGGCGGCTGACGTCATAACAATACCATAACAGGCAAACTACGATATCGTTTTTACCGCCTAGAATAGAGGCGCTGACCTGATGGTAATTAGGCTCTGAAGCTTAAGAACATTTGGAGTTGCAAGACCGCACGATGTCAACAAAAGGACAGTATGCCACTAGCATTGAGCCAAACAAAAGACAATCTTATTAAAACATTTATGCCTCTTTTTTAGCGTAAGTTATCTGTATAACCTTTGCCAATTTATAACAGCTTTGTAGTAAGTACCAAAACGTGCGGACAGACGGACATGACGAAACTATAAGAGTCGCTAAACACTAAATTTAAATGCGTCGTAAATAACAAAGATTGACTCGAAAACGCAGCATTTAGGTGGTATTTATAAACAAACCCTATTATAATAAAAATCCAATCATAGGAACCGAATCGTTTCGCAGCGCAAAGTCAGCAATAATTCCTTAACTTTGTTGAAGCCATTCTACTGTCACGCCGCCCAAGTTTCACTTTGTTCAAGATTTTATGTATTTCGCAGTATTTCAAGGGTGTTGTCTTTCCGAGACAGGGTGAGAGCCTTAATTATGCCCCAGGGCCGGTGGAACGGCGAACTAATTGTTGATTTATTTGACATGCGAACTTGAAGCAAAGCCTTTAATTATTTACCAACAAAATATTAATAATTAAAACTAAACTTGTTTTTATTTTCGTGACTGTGGACTTCAACACTACATGAGTTTTACTATCGTTTTTATGCTAACGGTTATTTTAGAAGATTTAACGTGGTTTAATAATTCTACAGCTATCGGTAAGAAAAGCAAACTAATATTTTGTGGAATTCTTAAGTTTAATACCTAGATTCATGATTAGTACAACGATTAACTTTTAGAATTTTAGACGTTAAATCAATGTGGTTTACTAAAGTAAATGCGGCTCTGTCATTGTTTTAAATAGAAGCAAAGTTTCAAAATATTGGTACCTATTGTGAACAGCGGTGATATTCTAGGCAGATCAGTAAAGTTAACTTCTACGGTTTACTTTTAACAAACTTTTTAGCGTTCTACCAACTTATTGTAATAATTGTGACGACTTTTTTGTCATTCAAAACAGAATGACGCCTGTCATTTTTATTTATTTTTATAAACTGTACTATACTATTATTAGTATTACACTTTTAGTTTTAAAAGCCAAAACAAATGTCAAATATGACAATGGTGTTAGCACTATTAAACAACTTTGCCTAATAATATACTTTATTGTTATCGCTTCCCTGGTTCGAGGGCTCATTGATTCAATCAGTTAACCAATATTTAACGTTTGTTTACTATGATATTACAACCGGCTCATAATGGTATCTAATACAGGAGTTTCTGATGGAATTTAATATGACAAGTATGAGAGCTGATTTTGAGATATTGTTGCTTTAATTAATGTTGACTCTGGGAATATACCGTTAAATGGCAACCACAAAGCTGATTGACAGATGATGTCAGATACTGGAATCGTTAGGTGAATTTATTTTCGTTCGCTGAATTTATTTACGTTTTGACATCACCATGGAAACCGCATTTTCTGCAGGCTGGTTGGGGACTACTATAAAGTCGCTACTATAATATCGCTGACGTATGCAAAATTTCAAGTCAATTCAATTACTCAAGAACGTTAAAATCGACTTTTGGTCGTTTCAAATGAAGCTAATAATTGTATCATTTGTTAATAAACAACGATAGATGACGTCGGTATACCCTCCGAGTATGAAAAAGCAAGCGATTACTAATTTCGTGGATCTTAAGTAGGGTCTTGGTGGCATAATTGGTAATGCGCCTGCATCGGCCCGGAGAGCCAGAGGAGATATGTAGGTTCGAATCCTGCCTAAGACCGACGAATTTTTTTCGCTTTAATATAGTTTATAATTTCGTAACAGACGTTTCTGACAAATTAAAAAAAAAGCTAATAATAGTTTGTAAAAAAATAAATTTTACCATTGATTACCATTTTTAACCTAATTGTGTAAACCACGGTTCGAAAACGTAAGTCTAAGAAAAGGCGTCCTTTGCTTTAATGAAGCACTTTCCTCACCTTGGTGCATGTACGGACACATTAAAAGTTAGTGGTTGGTTCGCTTTTACAAGGTGCAGTAACGATTGACACACTTTAGCCACGCAATTGAACAATTTTCAGTATCAGGGTTGCTGAGAATTAAAATTAAATAAATTATTTTTGCTTTGCTAGAAGCTTTTTAAAAAGATGTGTCTTTGATTTTCTATCATTTTATTAATTAATAAAGTAATATAGAGACAAGAGTTAACAATGTAAAAACAACCGATTAAAATGATGTTAATTTTTTAAATTAAGAATTCATTATCATGGTATCCGGTTTAAAGTCCAAATCATGATGTAACCGGACATCTATAGGTATATAACAAATATGATAGGGAACCAAGAAGAAAATTAATAAAACATACGCTTTAAAGTTTTCTCTATGTGTTGGTAAACCTATTCAAGTCATGTTTAATCCTGTTTGAATTAATTCAATTCAAACTTATAAATTAAACAAACACGCAGGATTTTGTTAACATTCCAGAGATACATACAACCTTCAACCGTAATGAATGGAACAATTACATTTAATATTTCCTTCATAAAACGGATAACTCGCGAACTGGCCGAAAATAAAAAAGAACGCCGTAAAAAAATCAAAACAGCCAGCGATAAACGTTACGCAAGCCGGACATCCTTCGATATTCAAAAAACAGGGATCGTTAAAACATTAACAAGGACGATAGCGCAAAAATATGCGTCGTCGCGGGAATAATTCGCGGTAAGTTGGACCATTAACTTTTATCTCGACGAGGCAGGGGACTGTGGTGTATTCCCTAGCTCAGCAAAGACTAATTCGAGCGAACCGGCTTAACTGGATCCTTGCATGCGAAAGGGTCACAAGGTTATTGGTGTCTACCTAAAACTTTAATTCAGGAAAGCCATTGATCTTTCTATCATCGTACCCTTCGTCTTTGACAGGGTGTTCGTAACCATTTTACTAAGTCTCTGCGATGATCTTGCGCAATACAAATTCAATGTAGGGGTTGTTTTTTCAATTGGCAAAGCTTAATTATTATAATATAGCATTATTGATATAAACAGCAGTAACCATTTTCCATCAAGATGGCCGTAAGACAGTTTGCGTGTTATTGTTGATAGTAAAAAGTTCCAGGTAACCAGTATCGTGAAAACCATTCGCTGTACAATTTTAACGTAAACAGAGATCAAACTAGGTTAGTTTGCTGGAGCAAATCCGTTTTAGGTTTCGTAAGAGAATAACACCACTGGAGTGGAGACTAAAAGGATGCAGAGTCGACAGATGGGGATTAACGCTTCGAGGTTTTTAGAACTTAATTTTAGCTTACACTCGGTATGACTCAGAAGTGTACTTAATAAGGTAAGCGGAAGAGGTAGTTGTGAGCAGAATATACTCGTAGAACATAATTGCTATGAGATTATATGGAGCAATACACGAAAATCCAGAGGCTGTTTTCTACTTGGTAAATAAAAATTAGGGATAGAACCGCATATCTTTTCCTTTAGCAATTTCAAAGTCAGAGTCTCAATGTCAGGGCTGACATTTTACACGGTGAAACCTTATTGCTTCTGATAATCATTAATGTAATATTATCGTATTGTCAACTTTTTGATAGCTCTTATTTTCTAGACAATAACGGTGGCCGAGTTATGAACAATCCTATAACAGGTCAAAGACAAAACGGTTTTACCCAGTAATCAAGGCCCAGAGCGTTGCATTTTTCATTTTACTTACAGTAGTTTTTAGGGACGTAATCTAAAATGAAGCATATGTTACTAATTATAAGACTCAAATTATTTCCAATAGACGTAACGTTATTGTCCATTTAATAATTGTTCTTATTTGTAACAAGTTATGACTTAATTCAGGTTGTGTATCTACTCACCCCTTAATCACTACACTCCGTTTTACGGTGCTTAAAATAACTGCTATTAATATTTTGTAAAAGGGACAGATCAGTCGTCAATACACATGCAGATTTCTCTGGGTTACATATTCCACTTACCATAACGTGGCATGGGGTCTATATTGACTGACATAATTATTTTTAGTCATAATGTGCTTTAGGTCATAATCATCGCCAGTCATAACGTGTTTTTTTTAAAGAAACTGTTACTTTTTCAGGATTTTTATAAATCAAACCTAACCTAACCTAGCCTTGTCTAAACGTTAGATATTTCAGAACTTCTGAAAAGTTTACAGTTTCAGCGATATAAAAAATTATGACTATCAAAAATTATGTCAACAATTACATTATGACCAATAAAATTATGGGAAACAAAGGGCTCCCGGTGGCATGTGTGCTATTTTGCCTTCTCCATTCTATAAAAAAATCATGATCTGAGAATCTTGCTACAACAGTCTGTTTCCCATTATTTTATATTGATACTCAGAGGTTACGTGATCTCCGGACTGACCACTCTGCTCAGATTAATGGTCATTACTCTCATAAGGATGGTTAGAGGGTAGGAATGGCGTCTCTAGAGATATTTGACATATAACACAGGATATTGTGCTGTTCCACGTATTCTCTTATTAAATTATGACGAGTTCCACAAGTCTTTCTGTGTTAATACACAGTTCTTTGGCATCCAAAGTTTCTAACAGATGAGTTGAAAATAAATTAATGAACGATGACAACTTTAATTTAGTGTGTGGTGAAAACAATTTGAAGTTCTGTAATTAATATTTTGAATATTAATTTTGGCATTGCGAGTTAGTACTCGTAATTATAACGTAAGCCGCAGATGATTAATTACTGTATTTACATTTAAATTGCAAACTAAGCGTGGTTTACTAGTTAAAAACAAGATTACATGCCTGTGTAAATTAAACTATAACATTGATTTATTGCGCTTTTCACTTACGCAAGGGTTTTTATTATAAAATTAACCCTCCCTTTCCAAAGATTTAATTTATAGACATTGTTTCATACTTTTCGTGGAAACTTAAATTAATCTTGTTTTTACGTTAAAACTGATTTATGAAGGTGATTTTCAAAGAAAAGAGACAGAAAAAGCTATAGTTTAACACAGAAAAAATAAGAAAACTGGCCAAGTGCGAGTCGGACTATCTTTTTCGATGTAGGATTATCTTAAAAAAATCACGTTTGTTGTATGGGAGTCTCACTTAAAAATTTGTTACAGCGCACACAGGGGTATTTGACCCAAAAAGTCGGACATATACAAATATATACATTTTTGTGTTCAGGGATGATTGAATTACTTAAAAAAAATTGGCAAAAAAATATCGGTCAAGGTCAAGGTACCCAAATTCTGGTTTTATTAATTAAATGAAACAAAATCAATTTAAAATAGAAAGAACATATAATATTAGCAAAAAAATACATTAATAATCACTTCTTATCAGTTATATTATCAATAAAGCCTTCTACTATAAATTTAGGGACGCCTACCCATATTTAAACTACTATTAATTTACCTGTATGGTAACAGCATCTCTTTCGCAGTTGCCGAAAATGAAAGTTTATTATTATGGGATCTGCTTCGGATACTGCTCAAAAATGGGTCTGAAGTTAAAAGCAACCTATTTAAAACGTCTATGTTGCATTGCTCCCGTGAAAATTTTCGGCTGTAACATTCTCGGTACAATCGAAAATGTTTGTTTCTTGCTTCTGCAGCTTCTTCAGATAATGACCCAATAGGTAATAGAGCATGGTCTATCACTGTGGGCCCATGGATCAATATTTTGTGGACAGTGGGTGTCATGGGTTGCCATGGATAAAGGTGAATATATAGTTTGGCCGTTTCTTCGCAATATATGGAAAATTTGCTGGTGTCTACTTCGTGTCCACTTGAAATTACTTCTAAAATAATGGCGAATCTTTCAATCAAGTTTTGATCAATGCCAGTTATCCGAGCAGATATTCCAGCATTGGCGAAAAATCTCCTGCTTGTATTGCCATCATTGCTACTACCGAATCCAGGCTTAGGAACGTCAATGATAAGACCTAGTTCATTTCTAAATTGCTCTTGAATTATAGATTTTCTGTCTTTTACAATATTTTTGTCTTGCTGGGATCTCGCCTGCCACTTTTTCAATGGTAATTTATATGAAAGGTGGAGTAAGGATTCAAATAATCGGATTCTGGCGTGTAGAATAGATAAACCGAATTCTGTGTTCTCCATGATTACTTCTTTGGTCTTTGTTAAATCATTGAAGTCTTTTGAAGTCAATTTACATATAAAACACCTCATTGTAGATGTTGTTTGAGTTGCTGCGTTGCATACTTTTCCGTCTACCATTGTCAGAAGCATCTTGTGTGTAACATCGATTTCGTGAGATCCTCTTTTTGATTTTGTTGATTGAAGTTCCTTGATCTGATTATTAAAGTATTCAATTTCTTCGTTTGTGATGTCTTTAGTCTCGTGCACAAATCGTATCCTCATCGGTCGACAAAAACGAGGCGAAGACGGCGTTGGATTTCGCCAAATAACTTTATCATTGTGTTTGCAAATAAGTTGAAGAGGAACCAAAGATGATTGAAAGATATGCGCATCAGAGTCAGTCATGTTCTCAAATTTTTGTTTAAATTGTTTTTGGTGTGAACCATCACATCCCCACTTGTAGATGAGCTCAAGAGAACTAAGCTCCTCGGATGATAACGTATCTAAAACTTCATCCAAATACGATAATAGTCTTTCAACCGTATGATTGAGTAACTGTTGCAGTTTAACCTCGGCACACACAGAATTAACGTTAACGCTTTCTTCGCTAGGATAGCACTTCTTTTTCTCTTTTTGTATTAAAGTGTAGCATGGAAATAGGTCTTTATCGCAAGCTCTTATAATCTCATACTGTTTTCTTGTTAATGATGCCTCTACAAACATAGACAGGGCCTCTTGTGGTGTCAATTGTCTTCGAGAGGACACGGGAGTCCTAATGTTTTCTTTTTGGTTAGAATCATCCTTTGAACCCGTAGTCATAATATTCTTGACAACAGTAGCACCGTCAATATTACCGCTTTCTCGAAGCATCATTTGACCAGCAAATAAAATCTCTTGTGCTTCATTATTTTCCCTGAGAGATTCCGTTTTGCGTCTTTTGCTTCTTTCACACAAATCTTCAAAGGACTTTTGCGGCCGGTGGCCGGTATTGCATAACACTTTCATAGGTATTTCTATAGTTCCTTGCAACCAGTTATAATTTTTCTTCAAAAAAGCGACCTCAGCTCGACCAGCTGCTTGCCAGCGAGACTTCATATCGTATTTCAATCGAGCAAATCTCCGCAGGAAGTCTTCTTTCCGCTCAACTGGGAAGCAAGCAGTTTCCACGTGGCACTTTTCCACAAAATCCAGTTTTTTTGCAAAATCTTTCTCGGCACACTCTTTAGCCATGTTAAATATGGCAATTCGAGTAACCATATTCACGCCAGAACCACCTAAAACAAATAAACAGGAACGTTAGAATAACGACCGCAAAGTTATCGTGGTTTGGTCGAGCAGGCCGCTATTTCAAAATCAGAAAAAACATTGATGCAGCAGTTTAAAGCAGTATTTTTAAAATATTACATACAGAATACTGACAATACTAATGTAGTAAGAAAAAATCAAGACCTGATATTGCCGGGAAGTATAACTAAAATGCGAATACTTATAATAGATTGGTGAAAATGGTTAAATATAGAGAGTACTTCTATAAAATGTTAAATTATATAACAGAACTATGCACAACTAGACGTCTTCATATAAATATAAAATGTACATACCTGGTTGACTATTCTCCATTATATAAATCACTGCAGTTTACTTCAGAATAATTCCAAATAAATGAAACGTAATGTAAATATTTGTGATAATATGCACTCGCAACAATTCAACAGTACGCAACAGCGGTCGAAAGTTGACTGATACGTAAGTTGTGTGAATTCCACAATTTTATCTATCATGTATTATTATTACATAGACCCTTGGGTAACCGCAGGTAAAAAAAATTACCTCGATTTCGCCCATTTGGTTTTTGTACCTAATGTCCGCGGTTTAGTGTCAAATACCCCTGTGTGAGCGGCAACAAAAATACATCATCTGTAAAGATATCAACTGTCTAGCTATCACGGTTCATGAAATACAGCTTGGTGACGGATATATAGACAGATAGACAGACAGACAGACAAACGGACAGTGGCGTCTTAGTAATAGGGTCCCGTTTGTACCCTTTGGGTACGGAACCATGAAAATGAAGATGGCATAAGGTCACGTTTACCTAGACTTGAACTCTATCTCTATTCTACTTGGTAAAACCATGTCGCTTTTGACATGCTATCGTATTGTTTTGAAATCGGTTACCATTACTGTCAAGTTCATTCTGTCATTTTCCTGCTAAACTACGCATGATATATATTTTTTTTAATGTTAGATTCATTGTTTTATGCTAGGTTAAGGTTTATACTTGTATATCATAAGCAATATTAAAAAAAAGACGGACTGTTGAGTTTCTTGCGGCGTCTTCGCAGCAGTGGTCTCTTGCAAAGCGCTGGTAGATTTTTGACGTGTAAAAGTCCCCGTGCGGCCTACTTACTGAATAAGTAAACATCTTTTTTCTTTTTTATCTTTTTATCTTTTTAAGTCAATAAGTACTATCGTAATGTTTACAATACGGTATAATTTCAAAAACAATATGGTTTAGCGAGTTGAATTTGAATAGAGCCGCAGAACTAATGATAAATTAAATACGTATTCTTATTGGATAGGAATTCAGAATCTATTTTGATATCTCTAAATATAAAATAATCGCAGTTCGAAATGAGATCCAGAGCCTTATAATTTCTAGGGGCCTAACGTAGTTGCAGTTTACAAAAACTAGCAAAAGTAAAATGTATGAGATGACACAACACGACATCTTGTGGCAATCCTATACAAAGTCCTGGACAAGCTTTTTCAAACTTATGCTATAGTGTCGAAATATTGGAATCTTACTCGTTAATCTAATCTGTGGTAGGAAAATATATATTATCATAAGTGCCCGATTAAACTACGTAAATTTTCCAATAGAAAATATGCATAGATTTTTAGTCGCATGTCTCAACAAAATACCGTAAAAAAGATCACCAAAAGTGATATTGAAATTAAAATCGGCCAAGAAATACGGATGATACAAGCATTTTAAACTGCTAATTAGACAGAGAGATCCTATATGCACTGTGACATCATGTAACAGGTCGGCCATGTAAACTCCATGTTAAATTCTATTTTTCTATAATATCTTGGTTATTTTTATAGCTATTTAAAAAATGATTTTTCTCAACTGTTTGTTACATGAATCAGTTTTTATTGAAGATGTAAAAAAGTCATGGATATTCCCTATTTCTACAGTTGTTATCGCAATCCAAAAACGACAACACCAAAAGTACGTAACAGAGAAAAAAACTCATTTCAATTACGCCTCACATTAATTTCACCCTACTCACACACTTAACCATGCGTTAAGTTTCGCGTTACGGCAATCGTAATTAACGCTAGATGAATGAACGGCGAGTGTATCATTTATTAAGCCTGATTTGTGGTCGATTTCTGTACCTGCCATCAATTTGCGGACGGCAAGAGTGGGGCAAAATGTGGGATTAATCTTGGGGCAGTGTTTTGAATCCATGATGGCGCGCCTCACCACTTGACTTTGCACGCGTCAATGTAGGTAAAATATAGAATTAGGCCGAGACTTAGTGGAGTTTAAATACTACGAGTAGACATTATGCTGCTGCTGTTTTTGAAGTGTTTCAAAATTGTTTAAAATCAAATCATAAATATCGTCATTTTTTGAAAATTATATGATCCTGATAGGATTTCGCTGTTTTTGTTATTGCCGTCGACGGGCAAACAGGCAGACAGCCCACTTGATGGGAAGTGGTCACGGCCGCCTATGGACATTTGCAACACCAATGCGTTGCCGGTCTTGAAGCAATTGAATGATACCCTTTTCAAAAAGCCCCATATTGTAGCGCATTGGGAAAGTCTCAGCAGGAAGCTCATTCCAAATTCCTATAGTACGCGCTAGAAACGTTTTAGAAAACCGGCGCGCAGTTGAGCGCAGTCACTCAAGAAAATGGAAATGAACACCCTGCCGATGACGAGAAGTGCGATGGTAGAACGAGGCCGTTGGCACCAGCCTAAGCAGTTCCTCAGAACACTCCCCATTATACAGACGGTAGAAAATGCGGAGAGATGCAAAGTCTCTCCGGAGGCTAGGTATCATAAGTCCTCTATTATGCGTTCAAAACCCGTAGGCAATGACCCGCATTATCTGTGGTAGTAGGTGACAGCGATGACAGCTGTTAATTTTGGAAGATGTTCCAGGATCTATCATATTATTATGATAAGTTTTTTATAGTGATATTTGAATTTAATAGAAAGGGACCAAAAACAAAAATAGATTAATACGTATTGCTTTTATAATTTAGACTATAACTGTTTTACTTTCTAACCATAAAACGAGGCAATTAGAAAATGAAATTTGAGACAGCTTCCAAAATAATAATCAAAGATGCATAACGTAGGTAATTCACCGACTATAACCACTAAATTCACTTAAAATTAATTGACCAAAGAGCCGATAATTATCTTAAAAGACTATTATTTAATTACAACTGAACGAACATTTTACCAGCGATGCTGGGTAGCATTCAATCCAAGAGCGGCCATTTTTCTACGTCGCCGCTCGACCATTAACTTAGTTGAAATAAAGACCCGATTACAGCGGTTAATGACGAGGGAGTACTAGGAGTACCGCGATTGTTATTTAGACATGGTTCTATAGTGGGTCCATTGTAAGCGGTTTGAATCTAGGTCGCACTTATTATTTTCAGAACTGCTATTGTATGTTGAAAAGGATTTATGTTTCAGAGTTTTAATGGTGCGAATGGATATTTGTCTAATGGAGTTGGAGGTGTAATTTAAGTGTTTCATGTTAGTGTTTGTTAAGTAAATCTGTAAAGTGTTTTTTTTATGGCAAGGAGAAGGCACGCGTTGGCAACGTTGAGTAACAGTGGTACCTATAGGTATTCAATGTTTTGTCCTTATCTGTCATTGTGACATTTGAATTTGACAGATACGGACAAAACATTGTATAGCTATACCACCATTACTCAACGTTTATTAGTAAGGGGGTAAGAGTTTACTACGGGCTGTTGATGATATTCAATAGGTATAAACTAGTCAAGTCGATGTTGCTCAAGAACTAATGACGTCTATTGAGTCGTTATAGTTTTTTATTTCGTTTAATTATTTGCTTCACGGAAGATATTTTTCTGATTTAAAATATTAGTGGGTTTGGCTGGAGGGGGTGGAGACACATTACTCTAGCAAAAATGACACTTTTAGAGTTCATTATTTCTTAACGGTCTAAAAATAAACTCAAAATGGTTTATTGAGCGCTACCGAACAATAACTACGTAAAATAAAGGAAAAGTCTCACCTTATTTTAAAAGTTATGAAATAATTTTTTTCTATTATAATGTTTGTATGTTTACAAATTTTCAGTTATTAAAATTCGAATGTTTCCGAGAAAATTTGAATATCGCGCGGACATAGCGAAACTATAAAGATTTCTAGTTTGACAATGGAACCCTAACAAATATTTTATAAAAAAAATGGGCTATGATTTCGTGGTTTTTATAAAATCATAAAACGTAATGAAGTCTTGACTTGTAAGCCTTCTGAATATTAAAAGTAAACAATACAATTTCATAACGGGTGCACCTTCTGGCAAAGAAATGTAATGGAGCTGGAATTTATTAAATTTCGAGTCTACGTAGTGAAAAAAACCTACAGCGCAACGTCGAATTCATATTTATTTGTAATAAAGGTATACCTCAATTTAAAAGCAAACCTCTTTAAGTCTTGGCATGTATTTAATTGCAGAAATACTTTCTTAATGCAGTTTTATAACTATGGTAATGCGGCCATAGTGTAACCGAAGCATTGTCATGGTGATAAGGGTTTTGTAATGAGCGGTGCCATGGTTATGACAGTTCTATAACTAATAACGATTACAGTATTGTTATTGACAAGTCTAAAGGTAAAGTTTGTTTTTGTTTTTCTATTGTAATCCTAGAGAAGTAGTAAATGTTACTATGAAACATGACGTCTAAAATTAATAAAATGTATGTGAATGTGTTTACTGCTTAAGACCTACACAATCGATATCTAAATAGACATAGTATTAGTTGTATTTTTCAAAACGTCCGGGTTCGATTCCTGAGCTAAGTAAAAGTTTTTTTTTAAAATGTATGAATGCAGTTTTCCTTGTTAATAAAATCGATGACATGGTTCCTAATAATAGATCTTCGTATGTCTTATAGTTTCCGACTTTCCCATACTGACCGATTTGTAATGTTACACCCTGTATATACATTCCGAAGGCGATAAACACCCGCCCGACTCACCTCCACACTGCTCTGTCACACTAGTGTTACGGTTAGGAAGTAATTTTACTAACCACCATATTAGTGTGAAGGATAAAATTACGATTTCATCACCTTAACATTATTGATTTTAAATTACACAGTGTCGACGGAGCTCCGCTTCGGCGGAGCTCCCATTTCTGGGTGGTTAGACCCTCGGGGCCTGCTGCAAAACTAACATAACCTAAACCTACCTACGTATTCTATTATAGATGTTTGACTAATGTCGATGAGGAAACAGGTTTCTTGTCTGTCACACTGCTCGACTAGTAGTTAGTAAAATTATTTCCTAACCGTAACACTAGTGTGACAGAGTAGTGTGGAGGTGAGTCCGGCGGGGATAAACATTATCAACACCCCTATGCAACTGATAATAAGGTCCATGTATACGTATACTTGGCGTGATGCCCGTATAGATATTAGTGCTTTTGACTGTACATTATTTATGTACTTAAGTAAAAATGCATATGGCAACCGAGCGTTCCCCGTCCTTCTGTGCCTTACCCCCATCAGTAATCTAAGCTACGTGACCGCCCCGAGGTCGCGGGTTTCGAACCCATTAACCTTGTCCCAGCATGATTTAGGGGGCGAAATACGAATTCCCCTATATTTTTGCCCTTTCACCTTTTTATGCGGAACAGATTTTTCGGTGGATTAATATACTGACACCCGTAATGAAGGGAATCGGGCGAAATTTTAATATACGGGTGCGTCTTTTGTGCGTTTCGGCGTGTTGCTTGAATTTTTTAAAATTGTTAGGCTTGCTTGTGGGCGTTTTCATTAAAAAGTGTACCCTATTAAGTACTAAAATTAAGGAACTTTAACTTTGTTAGTTTTGTGACAAAAATTAGCCGTACATTGCGGCCGTCAATATATAGCTAATTTTCGTTACAAAACTGACAAAGTTAAAGTTCCGTTATCAGTCCTTAATTGGGTACACTTTTTAGTGAAAACGCCTTTGTATACCAGGAGATCATAAACTTCGCAAGGTTCACGTCATATAATAATTATATCCTACACCATTTGATTTGGTTTGGCTTCATCCCAAAGTTTCGTAATATGTTGGAGAATTTTTAACAATGTTTACATTATACACATTTCTATAGATACATTACTACTTAGAGATTTTCTAGAGAAGTAAAATTTTCTCAGCAATGGATTTATTCTACTCAGCAAAACTGAACTAAACTGGAAAATATAAGGGATAAGTCCGCCTTTACACATAATTTATTTTCATCTCTATTATTCGGAGAAATACTGGAAAAGGCCCGAATCTTAAGTACCCGAAACTGATGTGCATGCATGACTCGATGTATGAATGTGGAAGAAGCGAAAGAGATTTGTCAGGATCGTAGCAGGTGGAAAGAAGTGGTCTCTACGTACCCCTCTGGGAAACAGGCGTGATTTAATGTATGTATGTATTTTCATCTAGGTAAGTGTTTTTTATGAAACGTTTTCTTTTTTGCAATAAACAGTTTACTTACTTTAAAACTTAATTGCTTGTGACATGTAATCGAATTGTTCTTAACTCGGCCGCCATTTCTAATGATGATTAATGAATATCATAAGGTTTTACCGCAGAGAAAGAGAACCCCAACAGCTATTGGCGTTTGCTATAACATAAGTATAAGGTAAGAGCAAGACAAAAATAGATTCTGGCTTCAAAATGCCGTGAAAAATTAATCGTTATGATTAACGTCATATTGAAAATCTCTCGCGCTAATACTTGCCTTGCCTAGGGTCGACTCGAAATGGCTAGCTTCGTAGGCAAGGATAATAATGCTTATTTCGTTGCCAAATAGTCAAGTGAGAGAGAGACCAACAGATGGATCTTGAGGTATCATCGTAAATAGTTTTTTACCCATATAATAATCCATTAATTAGAACAGACACTCTTACGTATTTACTCTTACTTTTATGTTATTTTATTTTCACTAATTAAAACTCTACTTATTATATTTTACTGGTAACTTATACCTATATAACTATTAATTACCAAGTAGTTCATTCAAAGAAAGAAAGAAAAAAGAAGAAAGAAAAAGGAAGAAAGAAGAGTTGGAAAGAAGTGGTTTCTGCCTACCTGGGAAACAGGCGTGATTTAATATATATATGTAGTTCAAACAAAAATCAAAACTCAATCATTATTTACATTCCACTCAATTTGGTCATCGAAAGTATTTTTACCATGAGCTGGCTATTTCCACCACCCCTTATAATGTAACAAACGAAGAGTTGTTTTATAATCCTCTTTGAACGATATTACCTCATTTCCGTGTACTTTGTTAAGGCGAAGCTAACTTTCCTACAACAATGCGTCCTACGCAGAAAGTAGTCTGATGTGGTCTAAGTCATAAGTTAAAAAATATTAGGAAAAAAAAAGATGTTTGCTTGCGATTGTTTTTTTTTAGAATGAAGTTTTAAGAACCGTTCTTGCTTATTATGCTTTAAAACGTGATGGCAATATATTCAAAAACAATATGAGAAGACAATGTCACATAAACCGACCTAATCCCAAACTAAGCTCTAGGCTTGTACTATGGGTACAACGATAAACATAATTAAATAGAGAAATTCATAGAAAATATCCAAGACCCAGCAACAAATACTCGTGCTCATCACACAAATACGTGCTCTTACCGGGATTTCCTACCTACTTACCTACTAACTACGCTTACGTGCAAGGAGATAAGAGCGTTCACTTAGAGATTAAACATTCTGGTAGACTCGACACGTGACACACCTTGCCTCTTAATAACGAAGGCTTACACATGTGTCAAAGCCCTTACTCTGTAAATCGCTTACACAGTCGGCTATTATTGTTGCGCGCCATATTATTTACTAGTGTCTTGGTAGGTTCTCTTGAATCGACAGACGGACTATTAAACAGCGAGTTTAAGTTGTCTTACAGTGTACAAACTTGCATGGCGTGCATTCTAATTCGGTAGCTTTACCGGTCGAATGAACTTGCTCGTAAGACTTCGCTAGCTCGATTGATCGTTTTAGAGAGAGCTGTTTTTAAGAGAATACGGGTAACACCTCTGACATTATCTAGGATGCGTCTTGTGTTCGTGAGTGTACATTCCACTTTGAGAATAAGGCATTAAAGCGCCCTCATATGGCCTTACGATGTATCCGTAAGATTTTGAGCACTTATTTTCTTTTAGTAAAATTTTGTGTATAAAATCATCAATAAACAAGAGACTAAAAACTTGTTTTTTTTTTTGTCCAGGTACGAGGGGTTAAGGATCTCACTCATGAAGGTAATTATGCTGTGGATCGAAGAGAGGAAAGCTGGGAGTGCCAGGTCACTAGTAGCTTGAATGCCAAGCCCACCGTACTTTATGGGGAGAGTTGCTTGAGACCAACTGTTAGGTGAGTGTGACAAATTCAAAATTTTGCTAGAATTTAATTTTAAAATATTATTCATTGATCCTGATAGATGAGGAAATTTCCATTCTGGGCTACATCGAAGAATGTACAGAAATTTAGGGGAAAAGAGACATAATCGTAATATAGACAAATACATAGAAAACATCCAAAACTCAGGAACAAATACGCGCGCCCATCACACAAATATCTTCCTTACCGGTATTTGAACCCAGGACCGCTAGCTTCGTAGGCAGGGTCACTACCAACTAGGCTAACGTGTCGACACATCGGGTAATTGCCGACTTTATTATAATGTTTCCTCTTAAAGTCCCTTTTCCACCTTAGAACAGCTCAACACAGAAAGTAGGCCAATATAAAATGTACTTTTCAAATCGCGGCTTCAGTGACTTAAGCCGCTCTCGGATCCAACAAGCCATGTCGACGCAACCGCCCAAGGCAAAACAGTTCTTATTTATTAGGAAAAACAGAAATGTTTCCTGCTTTCATACATGCGATAAAGGGGAGAAGATATTTTCCTGCATTTTAGTATTAAATATAAAAATAAAATGTATTTTTCAACTAGTTTTAAGCTCTTTGTGTTAAAAACTCAATATAAACAGGTGCTCTATTTTACTCGGTAATGCTGGAAACCCATCATTTATATCGAATTTCACTGCATCGATTTTATCATTTCGTCGAATTTCATTTCATCGAACGCCTTTTTTCTCTGAAACCATGACGTTTTCAGAATATCCTAAATATTCCTTTCTATGTAATGAATATTCTGCGTAAGGATACGTTCGATGAAAGATGTTTCGATACAGTAATAGGTACCTACACGGTAAAACCATATTGCTTTTGACGTGTTATCGTTTTGTCAACGAAGCGATAGCTTGTATTTTTAACCGATTGCGGCAAAGCCCATAAGGAGGATTATGTGTTTGACCTGTATATATGTCGGACTCTATGTTCCCTCGTAACTACTAAACGGCTAAAACGATTTTAATAAATTATACGTGATTAGATTCGTCTTAACCACTAGAATGTCATAGGCTATATTAAAAATATTGAAAATCAAAATGGTGGAAATTTGGCGCCAAATTACGCGGCATGAAAACAAACATTATGTTGACGACATTATTCAAACAGCAGTTGGGGTTTTAAAGTATGCTTTTTGTTAGACTTGTCTCGATAGTACCTAATAGTTACCGCATTATGAACAATAGGATAACATGTCAAATAACAAAAAGCAAGCTTTCAAAACCCGACTGTTGCTAACCAACTTTAAATCGTTATAAATCCTAAATGAGCATTCAAAATGAAAAATGATGAAAGAATCCTAAAGATGATTTTAAAATCCCTATTCAATGATACCCCACTTGTCGTACTTGGTCGACTTTTTTTTCAATTTGCACTTTGGTTGCAATTTGGTTGCCGCCATATTGAATTTTGATTACTGTCATATCTTCAGTGACACTCACCAGATTAAGACAAGTCGATTGATATAAGAATCATCAAAATCGGACAACGGGTTTAGTTTTTATAGTGACCAAAGAAACAAACATACATATATAGGCTGTGAAACACATTATCCATCTCCTTCGGCAGTCGGGTAAAAAAATATGGTTTTTCCCAGTAGAATACACCTTTTGGTCTTACTATCAAGTGAATAAGAGCTGTCATAACTTTAAAAATACAATTACGATATCGAAGCAAGACATGCTAATCCAATGTGAAATAACGACAGATAAAAAAAGTAATCGGCAGCAAAGTTATACGTCTATCTTATAATGTCTCATTTGAAAACATTATTCTATAACTTTTGTATCTCGTTGACTTAACGAACCAACCTTATATTATTTTGCACAACGATTAGTACAAATAAATCTTGCCTTTCTCAAGCCGTCATGTCAAATGTAATGTAAATGTAAATGTAAGCCTCTGGTTTACTAGAATTCATAAAAAAATACTCGTTAATAGCTATAATTACTTTTACCTAGACAGTTATCTTAAGTCAACAGATACACAATAAAAATATGGGAGATAAAAAAACTGTTAAAATAATACTCATCGCAAAGAACGTATATAATCTTTTTATTCTAAGGTTACTTTTTCGTCTAGACATGTACTTAAACACAGGTCAAATAACTTACACATGATAAAGACGTGCAACAAGCTGTAAGTATTTGATGAAACTCAAGAGTTATTTAGTTATCTCTGATTTATCGTTAAGAATTTATGAAACCTGAGGTCTATGAGTTAATTGGGATGACATTCGTATGTTTGTATGTTAATGATAGTTTATGTATCGTGAGTGTCATAGGCCGCCACCGGTAACCAATGTGTCTAAAACAACAACTTTTTTTTTTAGTTTATTTGGCTAATAACCACTTTTAAAGGCACTTGAAGTAGTCGTTGATGTCTAAAGGTTACTATAGGGTCGGGGACTGTGTAACAGATAAAAATGTTTGGCCTGAACTAAACACCTAAATAACTTAATAATAACGTAGTCATAAAAATATGTACACATTGTATATTGTCTAGGGGACACGGGTTCTGTAGGAGAATGTATCGAAACTTTTTATGTGGTTGTCTTGCACCGTCCTTTAAGTACAATTTTTATTATTTTTATTATTTTATTACTACTATTTATTAGCTCTCGTGAAAATTTTGAGCTTTGACACATTTTCCTGCTCAACTACGCATGATATATTTATTTTTTGTTTTATGTTAGATTCATTGTTTTATATAATGTTAGGTTAAGTTTTGTAATTGTGTGATATCATAAGCTATATTTACGTAAAAAACGACTGACTGTTGAGTTTCTTGCGGCGCTTCTTCTCAGCAGCGGTCTCTTGCGCAGCGCTGCTGGTAGATTTTTGACGTGTAAAAGTGCCCGTGATAAACATATTTTATCTTTTTATCTTTTATAATTAATAAGTCCAGAAGTGCTATGACTTCCTACAAATTGAAAACAGCTGATAGGTATTTTAAAGTTCTCCAAAGACTTTCTATTTAATAACTTTACATAAAAACCTTCCTCTTGAATCCCTCTATCTATTGCTGAAAATTGCATCAAAATCCGTTGAGTAGTTTAAAAGATCTAAGCAAACAGACAGCGGAAGCGACTTCATTTTATACTATGTAAAGAAAATATAAAGATTAATTGTTTGTCTACTGTTGACCCAATCTTCATAAAACAGTATTTTTTAAGTTCAAACATAAGAAGAATCAGTCAGTTACGGTTTACCTAAGGAGAGAATTGAGAGATCTCTGTTAGGATTTGATATATCCTAACTATCCTACGACTAACTAGTGTAGCGCTCCATAAAAATAAAAGGTACGGAACACTACACGGGATGGTTGCGATAAAACCATCAGCACGTAAATTTGGACCTGTATAAGTTAAATAAAACCGAACGAAATTCAACAAGGTTATATAATAAGGAGAACACACAATGATAAAATTAAAACAAACTACATACAATGTAACTATAAAAACAAGATCACTAGACTGTTACGGAACTTAGTTTACGTATCAAAACAATTTAACACAAAACGGTCTGCGGATTGTCACATAATAAAAGATTTCCTAGTTTAAAACACATTGCCTAATAAAGGGTGAAAGACCACATTAGAACACGGTCAGGCCAAAACTTGTATTCAATTTAAAGGTAATTCTGATTCGAACTAAAACAACAAGAATCTGTTAAAATGCAAGAAGCGCTTCATGATTAAAACTGATATGTTCGAAGTATTATAAAACTGGGATAACAAATTATGGTTTTGATCGGTAAAAAAGGTCTAGGGATTCTATAACATTTATAGTCAAAAATGAAACCGAATGATGATTAGAATTTAGAAAAGTAAAAATCAACGAAATAGTAACTGTCCTGCGAATATCCGCCGTTGCTTGTCGCCGTGTGAAGATGTAACCACCCTGCGTTCGTCGCAACTGTCGCAGCGGGTAAAACCTGCGGGCGCTGCCGCAGACGACAACCCGTTGCCAGCGAACTTGACGGCGAACCGCACGCTGAATCCAGTCGTCCAAATCTTCAGTCGGGGCGTTGAGTCGGAAGATATGGGGTAAGCGGAGGTGCTGCAAAGGACACCTTTACTCACAAAATTGAACGAGAAGGACGGAAGAAAGGCTTCCTTAGATTGGAGGACTGTGAAGACTTGTTCGGCAACAAAAACCAACTCACCCGCTATCCGGACACACAGAAGACAACAGCACTAAAACGTTCGGCCCACCATTGAGACTACGGCGTAATAGCTAAGGTCACGTAACTTAATGGCCGGACGCGGCCCTCGAAGCTGGCTTCAGTTGTAGAGAAACGTGGGATGACTAGAAATTATCCAATTTTTCTGTTGTATCAAGGCAAGAGTACGAGAATGAATGACATTCCCAAAACAAGGAACGGATCTAACAAAAACGAATTCAAAATTCAAAACTGTCAGTAGAAATTACAAACTCTAACCGGTCAATGAACAAGTCCGCAATACCAAAAAGGCTGAGAAACGAAAAAGGCGAAATAAATAAACAACAAATAACGCGAACCAACGCGATTTGTAGCGGTAATGATACAATTATCCCCTCACTAGAACAAAAAAAACAAAAAAATTGACAACCCTAAAATAATATTGAAGTAACATCCCTAAAATTTCCAAAAGTGACAACCCTAAAATAATATCGAAGTGACATCCCTAAAATTTCCAAAAGTGACAACCCTAAAATAATATCGAAGTGACAACCCTAAAATTTCCAAATGTGACAACCCTAAACATCGAACAGGAAACACCAAAAACACACTTTAAAATATAAAGGTTAAACACAAACAGCATTTGTCAAAGTCGACCTTGATAAGGTTAACCTAAAATGAAAAACAAAACTACAGACGCGACGAAAATCACACCTGAACACCAAAGATCGCTCACCTAGTATAGTTGAACCGAAACGATCTTGATACTAGACTGACTAAACTAGGACTAATTCTGACTAACTGCAGCCACCTACCCTAAAACATCTAGCCTAACACATTAAAACTATTTTATTAATAATACAGCCTGCTGGAAAAAAGCACCTCTATAACTAACTTACACCTAGTACAGTCAGCCAACAAAAACTGCAGAAAATGTGTTTAACAGACCATTATTACAAATCTACGCAAAGACAAGAAATAACCTACTACAAATACCATCTAGAAACCCTAACAAATATCCGCGACGAAAATTGAATCAAATTATCCTAACACTAAAAACTAAGGATTATACAAATCAACCACCACAATATACACCAATAAGCCTATCAGAACGACCAACCAAAAACATAAAGGCAAAACGAATAGTCCGAAAAAGTATTACGATCGGGATAAGTACTCTAACCGAAAATTCCAAGACACTAGCTCTTAAACTAAGGCATACCAGTGCACGAAGTTTACATACCAACCATTCCGCTATGATACCAAAATCACAGATTAGCTAGTTCGCGCAAACTAACTAACCGTTAACCCAGTAAGATAGCCCAACGAAACAATTCCGTCTTGGAAATTAGCGCGAGAAAAACCCACAAGTATCAAGACCTGTTATTGCACTATAGTTGATACGATGGCAAACAAATGCCTAACGTGAACAAAGTGATAGGTGATTAACAAACTTCGAACTTTGAATAACAATATGTATAGTCAGACCGAAAAACATGAACACGGAAAGGAAAATTACCTCAACAAAAGTCGACGCAGAAGATATTGGAAAAAGATGTACGAACATCGTACGTCAAATATTATAAAAATAAATGTGAAATAGAACACCGAAACAAAAAAACCAAAAGGGGGAAGACGTTGATCACAATGGAACCTTTAGAATTTTGGGAATTTTGAGAGAAGAGGGAGAAAAAGGAGGAGGAAAGAGGAAAAAAATAAAATAAACGAAAATGACAAAACAATTACTTAAGGATATCCTTAACGTGATAGTTACCACTGTGAGGTGAATTCACATCCTTAAGTACCAACACCTGTGGGGAAATAATACGTTCGACAGTACACTTAATAAAACGCGGTGCGAATTTTCCTCCGAGGAATTCGTCCTGACCGGCCCGGGCAAAATTTCGTCTCCAGACGACATCGCCGACGTTATATCGAACCGTAACTCTGTTGCGATTGTACCTAACAGCGTTACGTTGAAAGGCCAGAGACATTGCGTCCGAAACCTTGGCATAGACCTCCTGAAGAGTTTCCAGCGATGTAGCGCGTTCGTTCCGACTGTGTTCCACACCTGGGTCCACAGTCTGAACATTATAACGCTCATGCGTGGATAGTACTTCACGGCCATACATAAGGAAGTTTGGCGTATAAGAAGTAGCAAGATTCATACACGAGTTTAAGTATAGCGCAACCTTAGGAAGTAACTTCGCCCAGTTACGATCGTCATCGACCAACAGGATACTCAGAGTAGTAATTACACTTTGGTTGTATCTCTCTACCACATTAGCCTGGGGTGAATAATACGGGGTAAAGATTGGGCCAGGAATTCGATAACCAGACAGAAAACGCGAAAATTCCGTGCTGCGGAAAACAGTTGCGTTATCGCAAAGGATATTTTGGGGTGTACCATATCGAAGAAAAACTTCCGACTCCAGAGCTTTCGATACATTCAGAGCACTGACGGTTTTGAGGGGAACTAGCCAAACAAACTTTGTGAAAACATCGACCATAGTTAGAATATAACGGAAACCATAATATGCAGGGGGTAAGGGACCAATAAGATCGATAGAGAGCAAGTCCAGTGGTGCGTTAACTGACCTAGGATATAACCTGAGACCATGTGGTGTGCCATTAGCAATTTTAAACGCCTTACAAACTTGACAATCAGAAAGTACAGTCGCAACCGTACGATACATCGACGGCCAATAATAAACCTCCCTGAGTTTACTATAGGTTTTCATCACCCCTGGATGTACATTAGGGAAGTTGTTATGAATCTCGAGGATAGCTTCCCTAGTCTTCTCAGCTGGAAGAACAATACGCCAAGCGTTATCTCTTAACGGAACGTCTAATGCCATTTTCCGAAGAAGCATGCCATCACGTATACAATACGCGGGAAAGATCTGGGGGGACGTTTGAACACCATTATAGATACGTTCATACCAAGGATCGGTGGTCGGATTACCACCACGGCTAAAAGAAATAACGCCAACCTGCGCTCTGGAAAGTGCGTCGGGAACAACATTAAGAACACCACGTCTATGAACAATTTTGAAATTGAACTGGGAAATGATTGTCGCCCATCGAGCTAACCTGCCACTTGGATTATCTAACGTCATTAACCACTTTAAGGCGATATGATCTGTGACAATAGTAAAATCAACCCCGTCAAGATAACCACGAAAGTGTTTAATAGAATCGAGCACAGCGAGAAGTTCTCGTTCAGTGGTGCTATAGTTCCTTTCTGCCTTGGAAAACAGACGTGAATAATATGCTATAGGATGCTCTACACCATCGATCTCCTGGACAAGCACAGACCCTAAAGCCATCGAACTTGCGTCACACTGAAGAATAAAAGGACGCGTGAAATCAGGACATGACATGACAGGTGACTTCATCAGAGCCGACTTCAGCTGAAGAAATGCCGAGTTGGCGGCATCATTCCACTCGATAGGATCTCTACCCTTCTTTTTACCAATGAGGGCAGTCAATGGAGCGATGATAGCTGAAAAATTATCCACAAATCGACGGTAATAAGACGCCATTCCGATAAAGCCTCGGAGAGTTTTTGCTGTTGTCGGTACAGGAAATTCGTTAATAGCATCGAGTTTCTTCGGATCGGTTTGCAGACCGCGTTCGTTTACGATATAACCCAGATATTTTAGTTCAGGTTTACAGAACTCGCATTTTTTCAAGCTGACTGTCAGACCGGCATCTTTAAGACGATCGTGAACCTTAATAATGAGACGTAGGTGACTCTCAAAGTCCTTGGAAACGAGGATCAGATCATCGACATACCCGAAGACAAAGTCATCAGAATCTGACGTATATTCGAAATTAACGATTAGATCGGTAAGACGTTGCATCTCAGAAGCAGCGTTGGTAAGTCCGAACGGCATCCGAGTAAATTCAAAAAGTCCGCGTTGAGGAACAATAAATGCTGTCTTCTGACAACTAGCGTTATCGGCTAAAGGTATCTGCCAAAAGGCACTCCGAAAGTCGAGGGTCGTGATAAATCTCGCTCCGCGTAGGTTATCAAGGATATCCTGTATACGAGGTAACGGATACGAATCGCGAATGGTAACGCTATTAAGTTTGCGACTATCAACGCAAAACCGAACGGAGCCATCTTTCTTGGTAACCATAACGACAGGGCTCGCCCATGGTGACTTGGAAGGACGAATAACACCCATCTCTAGCATCTTGTCAATCACCTCATTAAGTATCTTCAACTTCACGGGTGATAGCGGATAATATCTCTGCCTTATTGGTGAGCCTTCAGTTACGATTTTATGGGACAACCATGAGGTACAACCTAGACCTTTTTGATCTGACGAGATATCGCTGAACTGTTCGATGACCGACTGCAACCTAGTTTCCTGATCAGGTGACAATGTCCAACGAGGATGAACGTAACGTGTCTCATTAGAAGCAACCTCGGGTATAACGTTATTCTGAACCGAAGGTACAAAAAGATTGTCAGAATATTTGCCATGAAAAGCGTCCGTAATTAAAGCAGTAAGGCCGTATTGGTTCCAAAATTGAATACCTAAAATCAATTGAGTAGGCAAATTCCTACTAACTAAACAAGGGTGTTGAACCCAGCCGCCTCTAAAAAAAATAGGCAGGTCAACACCACCAAGTATCTCAATAGGAGAACTATCTGCAGAAATAACTGTCGGGCGTAAATCGGTACTAAAAGGGATTTCCAACTTATTTAACAAAAAAACATCTACCAAAGAAACTTGAGCACCGCTATCTAAAAGGGCCTTTATACGGGACTTTGCCAAAGTAATCTCTAAGAATAATCGACTGTCTGGCGAATTAGTAACAATAACTGGTGACACATTGGGTGTGCGTGCGTCACCATTTACGCGTTTTTTGGAGGATTACAATTCGCACAATCGCGTGTGATGACACCTGGACGCTTGCAACTAAAACATAAAGGACCAGGCACAACAGGACAAGCGCGATATTGATGACCTGACGTGTTGCACTTCAAACATAATGGGGGTGAACTTTGGGCGATATCGACATTAGTAGAGGAACAGACTGCACAAACCCTATGCTGGGGCTGGAAAGCCTCGAAATTAGCTGTAATATGTAATAGCGCGTCAAGATCAGTCAATAAATTCGTTGCTAAGCAAGGATGACAGCGTGGATGTAAGCCGTACTTCACGATGGTGAACAAATCCGCTTCGGGAACCGGAACACGTAGTTTGGAGTTCAGGTCGCGGGCAGAGATTATAAAATCCCTCGCCGTCTGGGTTGGTTTCTGACGCAATTGACGCAATTCTCGTTCGATTTTGAAGTCATAATCAATGACATCAAAAGTGCGAAGGAACGCCCCCTTGACCTGATGATACGTCAAGCCGGGACACCTTATTGATCTAAAATATTTAAGTGCACTGTCCGAAAGAAGTTCATGAAACCGACGCACAACGGAGTCTAGCGGAACGTCTCGGGCCTCTTGTTCCTCTTCAACGCGTTGGAAAAACTCCCTAACACAGGATTCACCATCAAACTTAATGTTCCACTTGAGGAGGGACTCCTGTTTGGAACAACGTCGACTCATCGGACATGTCAAAGGCGTGGGCTCAATGGCATCTTGTGAATCATAAAACTCATCAGGGTTCTTAACAGGAAGAGCTGGTGGGGTCAAACGCTGCGGCGTCACCATAGCTGAATCTGACAACTCCATTCTAAAGATTACACAGAGGGAGAAAAACAACAAACACAAAACGATCAAAAGATTAGAACTCTAACACGATTGGAAACAAACCCCTGTGAACAAACAACGTAAGGTATGGTAGAAGAAAATCAAAGCGACTTACCTTGTTTGTGCCCTACGTCTTACAAGCTAACATCAGAAAGGGAAGGGAATAAAAACACCAAGTATCTTTATTAGCAACCAATAAAACACAGTTTTTAAAATGGGATGGTTTAACACCATTTTTTTTTTAAAAAATTCAATATAAATTACAGATCAGAACAAGAAACAGACTCCCAGGGATTAAGTTCGAATCCTCGGTGAAAAGATGCAAGGCGCAGCCAAAGCCTCACAACAGCAAAAAGGTCGACGGGTGTGTAGATCTAAAACACAACATAACGGATTAGTAGTTAAGGAAAAAATTATTGGACAGAATGACCAATTCTTCCACTGACGACACAAAAAAAAATTAATGTTATCACCAAAACAAGTAAATATAGAAAAAATCACTTACCTTCGGGCGCCATTTTGTAGCGCTCCATAAAAATAAAAGGTACGGAATACTACACGGGATGGTTGCGATAAAACCATCAGCACGTAAATTTGGACCTGTATAAGTTAAATAAAACCGAACGAAATTCAACAAGGTTATATAATAAGGAGAACACACAATGATAAAATTAAAACAAACTACATACAATGTAACTATAAAAACAAGATCACTAGACTGTTACGGAACTTAGTTTACGTATCAAAACAATTTAACACAAAACGGTCTGCGGATTGTCACATAAAAAAAGATTTCCTAGTTTAAAACACATTGCCTAATAAAGGGTGAAAGACCACATTAGAACACGGTCAGGCCAAAACTTGTATTCAATTTAAAGGTAATTCTGATTCGAACTAAAACAACAAGAATCTGTTAAAATGCAAGAAGCGCTTCATGATTAAAACTGATATGTTCGAAGTATTATAAAACTGGGATAACAAATTATGGTTTTGATCGGTAAAAAAGGTCTAGGGATTCTATAACATTTATAGCCAAAAATGAAACCGAATGATGATTAGAATTTAGAAAAGTAAAAATCAACGAAATAGTAACTGTCCTGCGAATATCCGCCGTTGCTTGTCGCCGTGTGAAGATGTAACCACCCTGCGTTCGTCGCAACTGTCGCAGCGGGTAAAACCTGCGGGCGCTGCCGCAGACGACAACCCGTTGCCAGCGAACTTGACGGCGAACCGCACGCTGAATCCAGTCGTCCAAATCTTCAGTCGGGGCGTTGAGTCGGAAGATATGGGGTAAGCGGAGGTGCTGCAAAGGACACCTTTACTCACAAAATTGAACGAGAAGGACGGAAGAAAGGCTTCCTTAGATTGGAGGACTGTGAAGACTTGTTCGGCAACAAAAACCAACTCACCCGCTATCCGGACACACAGAAGACAACAGCACTAAAACGTTCGGCCCACCATTGAGACTACGGCGTAATAGCTAAGGTCACGTAACTTAATGGCCGGACGCGGCCCTCGAAGCTGGCTTCAGTTATAGAGAAACTTGGGATGACTAGAAATTATCCAATTTTTCTGTTGTATCAAGGCAAGAGTACGAGAATGAATGACATTCCCAAAACAAGGAACGGATCTAACAAAAACGAATTCAAAATTCAAAACTGTCAGTAGAAATTACAAACTCTAACCGGTCAATGAACAAGTCCGCAATACCAAAAAGGCTGAGAAACGAAAAAGGCGAAATAAATAAACAACAAATAACGCGAACCAACGCGATTTGTAGCGGTAATGCTACACTAGGTACCACATAAGGAGCAGCCTGTATTGTGGGTAGCGATTATTTCTGAACATAACACATGAAAGAAAAAGACCTTTCCAAGCAGACGATGTAGAAAGTAAATAACATGAAATATTTAGTAAATAATAATATGTTATACTTATTTCATACCAAGTATGCTAAAATGATTCAATATGTGTCGCCAAGAAAGGCAAGGTGGAAGACATTAAACTTGCATCTGTTTGTGGCGATATAGACTTCGGCTCAAGTTGCAGGTTTTATGCTAGAAACATTCGGAATTGCATCCCAGACGCTAACGTTTGAGCTAATAAATATTTATCTTGGATGAGACGTGCATGTACCTTTGTTTTGATATTATTGTCGTGTATAATCTATCGCCCTTACATACCTTCATGCTTTCATTCTCAGAGTGGGATAGGTGGAGCTACAGAATTACCAACAACTCTAAAACATTGTTGTTAATTCCGTAAACACATTTTGCACAATCAGACCCGAGAATACCCTAAGAATACTAAAAATCTTTATTCCCTTAGTCGCCTCTTACGACTTCCACGGGAAGACATGGAGTGGCACGGCACTATTATTCTAAGCCGGCAGCCTCACGGCACAAAAAATTGTTTTAGCATAATATATATTATGCCGTTATGTTTTAATTTTTATTGCATTATTTCAGCCATTTTGAATACATATTTGGAATAATGTGCAGGTAAAAACATTATAATGAGTTTGAAGATTTTTTACGGAAAAAACTTAACCCCGAAGCAAACAAGTGTTATTAGTTTAACGTCTGTATCTATGTATCTGTCTGTGGGATCGTGGCTCCAAAATGGATGGACCAATTCGGGTGCAATTTTTTTTGGAAAGCTAATTTAATTAGGGTTGAAAATCGATTAAGCCGTTTAAGAGATGCCAACCCTAAAAGTAGGGTTGCAATTATTAAGCTTTTATCTACTACAAAACAGTTAACAAAAGGTAACATGCAAGAGTTTCTGTTAATCCCAATTGACAACATTTCAAAAATATTGTTTTTTTGCGCTGGTTAAAAATTAGGCTACCCGTGTTTCTCAGTTTTTCTTTATTTAACTTAAATTCGTCGTTAATAATTTATTAAAGAATAACCCCCTTACTTATAAACGTAGAATACTTGGATTAGCTAAACCATGTTTTGTCCTTATCTGTCAAATTCAGATGTCACAATAACAAATAAGGACAAAACATGGTTTAGCTACTCCATGGTTATTCCACGTTTATAAGTAAGGGGGTTAGTCATTAAAAAGACCGTATATACAAAGTTAGGAATACTGATGTCGTGATCTTAGCATGATATAAAATAAAAAAAGTAACTTTAAACAGAAACAGAACTGACTGTCATGTCATGTCACCTGTCAACCATAACAACTGTAACAACATAAATTCGTCGACTTTGGGCAGATTGCGGCTATCTGCTTTTACAAATCCGTTAGTCACTTTCATTTTAAATAGCGTATATCAAAACAATAGTATTACGAGAATCGAAAGCGTGTCGTTAGAATCAAGTAATCCGTCAGACAGATGCAAAATGGACATGACAGTTGTATATTTTTTTCAGTTCCTATGGTAATAAATGGACTAAGGGCACTATAAGTGTATTCCTAACATTCACAATCCAACTTTTTTTACTGTTTTTCCTTAAAATAAAAAATCCAAATTTTTTTTTTACTGTAATTAGCAGTGTAAAATTTACAAACGGTATTTTATTTTACTACCTTAGCACATATGAATTGTTTTCAATTACTGCTTGTAAGTTTTTTTGCAAGTCCTTTAAAGCATATAAAACGCGGAAACATTTTTTTACTGTAAGTAATAAAGAAATAAATAAGATGACGTTTTAACAAAACCGTATGTTTCCAACTGCACCCGCAAAGGCTGAAGTTTTGTTTGTGTCATCTTCTGCGAAATATTATAAATTGAGAGTTACTTGGTTATTGCTTGGACTAAGTCTGCGAATAAGGCTTGAACGTTTAAGAGATACGTTATATTATACGAGCTTGTTTCCGTATTATTTAAATATTTATTGTTCGTTTTGTTTCGGTGCTCGGTGACTTTTGTAACTCTTACTATATTACAGAATAGTATCTCAGCTTTCTGAGTTAATTTTGGATTTGATGAGAAACATTGCTTAGTAGGAAAAACTGTCGTTTATGTCTCCGTTGTTAAAATATCCTATAGTTAAAGCAATTAGAAAGGGGCACACTTACAGAATCACCGGGAAACTTTATTATTTCATTCCGCCAGACATTTAATTAGGAAATGTAAAAAAAAACTAATTATATTTCGTAAAAAAACGTCAGACCCCACTGCAAAAAAAAGAGAATTGTTAGACACCCTGTTTATATTTACGAGAAGCATTTGACATTACATTGATAAACCTTTAGAAAATATACGTTGATCTGTACAGGGAAAATATTACTAATGTCTGATATTTATGTTCAATAATAATAATAATAATAATAACTCTTTAATATGGTCTGGTTGACTCTGAAGGTCCGTACTATAAGTACGCACCGGCGCCAGTTCTCGAAAATGGTCGTGCTACGCTCTATTGGGATCGATCTGTCATCACGGAGAGGACTATTGTTGCCAATAAGCCTGATATCGTGTTAGCAGATCGATCTCAACGCCGGGCAGTGCTCGTCGACGTCACCATCCCACATGACGAGAACTTCGTGAAGGCCGAGAAGGACAAGCTCAGAAAGTACCTTGACTTGGCTCACGAGGTGACCGCCATGTGGGATGTTGACTCGACGATCATTGTCCCGATAGTTGTTTCGGCAAACGGTCTTATAGCGAAGAGTCTCGACCAACACCTCAAGAGACTCTCGCTAGATGGCTGGATCAAGGGACAGATACAGAAGTCAGTACTCCTCGGCACGGCACGCATTGTGAGGAGGTTCCTTTCTCTGCAGCCCTAACCACCGGTAGTTTGAGCCCTGCCCCGCTGCCGGCGGCACTCGTAGGTTAGGTTTTTTATAGTGTTTATTTTTTGTATAAGTATTGTTATTTTAATTTTATATTTAAATATTTATTTTAAAAAACCTAATTTACAGAAATTTTAATAAATATCGAGAATAATAATAATAAAGGAGAAAATCTCCTGCTTTACCTAAAATAATTTCTAGCCTCGTACTATACTACTATGGGTAGAGACAGGGCTCGTTAGTTTTGCGGGAAGAGTCACTACCAAATTTTATCTTAAAACAAAACCCATTCAGTTTGGAACTTAATGTTCTCACCACCCTGTTTGTTTCCATATTTAGTCGAAAATCCTTTTTTTTATATCATGGAGTTGGTAAACGAGCAGACACACCTGATGGTAAGTAGGATCTGTAACCCATACATATTTGCAATCTTAAGACGGCAATCCCAAGACCGCAATTAATTGCGTTGCCAATCCTGAGGACTAAAATTGGATGCCTCAATGCTAGTTATTTCACCGGTTGTCTTTTCCCCACACCGGAAACCAGTTTTAGTTAAAAAATATTGATATGAAATATTTGTAACCGGTCAGCAGTACTGTCACCTGAGCGACATTACTTATCTGTTATTGATGTGTTTTTGTCCCCGGCCAAACTTTGGACATGGCCGTTATTTAGCGTAAAGCCTTTTCCACATTGTTCATCTAATTTACCGTGGGTATAATTTATAGTTTAAAACTATAAATGATGTATGACCTAATTCAAAATTTCAGCTTTCAAACTTCAAGTCATAAAATTATTATTATAGAGACCTAACTCGAAATTTAAAATTTCTGAATTAGGTCACTATTGTTCTAAAGGTGCGATTTGTGCTTATATTAAATAAGTTTTTCTAATTCGCGACGGTGCGCCCTACCAACCAAATTGTTATAGTTCAGGAAATATGAATTGGCCGTTTGTAATCTTCATTAAGATCTTTTTGTTAATGTTCTTCAAACAGCACAGTGGGTTGAAAGGTTAAGGTTAAGGTTAAGGTAAGGTCGCAAAGTAGGTAACTGACAGCCATATCATGTTCCCTGAACTATTGGTTGCGTCGATATATGAAAAAAAAACGTAGTGGATTGATAACACTATGCATAGGTATTAGTATCTTAAGGCCCACTTGCACGTTAATGTTAACCCTAGGTTAACCCCGGGTTAACAGGTTAATTTGTTAAAATTGACAGTTCTTATATGAATCTGACATTCTTTAATAATTTAACCTGGCGTTAACCTAGGGTTAAATTTACGTGCAAGCGGGCCTAAGAGTCTTCGATTGGCTATTTCTATTTCACTAGCACTTGCGCCTGACAGTATATTTTGTCTCTCGTGTTTTAGAAATGTACTCGTATGACGTTCTCCGATAGGCTAATTTTGTTATTAAGCAACAGCAGGCCTTTCGCGTAACTCACTCGCAATCGCGATCGGCTTCAAAACAAAACAATTCGTTTCTTTTTTATGCACACAAGCCTTCGATTTTCAAAATGATCACAATTGATTGCGAGTGTATTTACGCGAAAGGCCTGCTGGTAGAACTTTACCTAAAGCCGCGTTCAGAGTAAGTTAAGAACTATTAAGTCATCCCTTAGCAACAATATTTCATACAGAAAATTTTAAAAGAAGTAAGTTAATTATCTTTTAAATGTTTGTGAGCACGCCGGTTACATAACGGTGTTCGAATAAGAGCATTGTTTACGCAATAACAGTGTTATAAAGAGTTTTAACTATGGGTGCGTTTTTTTTTAAATCTTACCTCATTTGGTACAGACACGAAAAACTGAACGGGTCAAACTTCAAGAATAAGATGAAAAAAATACATGTATCATTTGTTAAAAAAGCGACTATTAATTGCATCTTCCAATCACCTTAGTTAATCAACAAGGAAATTAGTCAACATACAATATTACTAACTGGACATTTCTGTAACATCATGAACACTCTCTTACAATAAGAAAGTAAGTTCTCGAACTATAACTTTCCGCGTTCGACAGTCATCAAAAGTATCAACATCTATCATCACCTTTCAATTTACTTACGCGGGCAAAGCCAGCGATTTGATGTAAACAAAATCATCGGTATAAACAAACACATGTAAAATATATAAAAAAATCTATTATATAAAAAAATAATGTATGTTCGTTCGTATTTTATGAGCTGCTATATCCATCCGAGGAAGGACAAAGAATATATTTTATCTCGAAAAAATAGTACAGTTTATGAGGTAATAACGATAAATAAACTCTACGCGAAGTCACGGGTAGCAACTATAGTATTTCATAGAAAACTTTGATAAAGCTCTAAATATTGCTACTTCTAGCATAGCAATAATATTCGAGTTTTTTTACAATGAATCTGTCTCGATTTAATGTGAATTGAAATCTCAATTTCACTTAAAGTAGGTAACAGAAGTGATTACGTTATATGCAGCATTAAGGTATAAAATCTAATTTCCTAAAGCTAAAAGTCTTCACTACAACTGTTTTAGAGCTACTCCTAAATAACTAGTCCACTTTACTGCCTCATGGTAAATAGAAAAATACAAATTAACGAAGATACCAAAAGTTCCGCTTATTAGAGACCGTATTAAATTTCTCAGGAAAATACTGAATCTGTTAACGCTTTGTACTTTCAATGCCCAGAACTAGTTTATCGAATGCATTTTGCGTAGAAAACGGGAATACTGGGCCTGGAACTGTCATCCATTATTACATGGGGACTTCCACAGACATTTATTTGCTAAAGCCTTGTTTTATTATCACGCATTAGACGACACACAAGCCACAGTCGACCCTACTAACAGAACTCCTTTCATATCCTAGCAAACAAAAGGGGCCAAGCAGATAAATATAAAGTCTGACATTATGTGGAGCAGAGTACATTATATTCTGAGAAAACACAAAGGGCTGTACATTTTCTTCGTCAAAAACTCTTATAACAGAATTGTGCTATATTTTCGCCGTCTAATGCAACGTCCGAATAAAGCTAATGCATTCTTTTAGAAGCGTTTGCGTTTTGCCAAAATTTGCGGAAAGGAATATTTTAGAATATGCTACTTTTGTCTGAGTTTCGGTCCATTCTTTTCGTTGCTTTTATCTGCGAAAGGAACATAATTCACTATTTATGTTGGCTCCAGGACAGCAGAGAACAGTGTTCTGCGGCGTATTATGTAACTTTGTGTTTACGACGTGTCTTGAAATATGTTGTTGATGTTTTGAATGTATCCTTGGCTATTCTGACAGCAGAATTGAATATTTGTCGGATACTTTACGATAGTGGTTATATTGTTTTTGTTAAAGAATCTTTCGCTACGAATCTTTAACAATTTTCAGGGATTGGAGTAATAAAATAGTAACCAAAAAAAAACAGATTCTTTGTCAAATGCTTTGAAAATATCTGTACTTTAGATTGAAAACTGGTTTGCATGTTTGGATTTATTGATATGTGACGTCATCAAAAATCACCTACTCTTGAATCCAACCAACCAATTAACCAAATATTTTTAGGTTTCTCAATTAAAATATACGCGGAGAAATATATTTACAATTTTGGTGAGAATTAAACTTAGAACAAGACTTACGCCCGCACTCAGAGTTCATGACGATTAAGTCGTTCCTTAATGACGATATTCTATAAAGTTTAAAAAAGGAATAAGTTCATTTTGTCTAAAATGTATCTGAGTAGGGTAAGTAAAATAAAGCAGCAGCAGTTTCATATTCCTTAGAAAACAAAGCATGAAATATATCCGAGAAGTATACATAAGCGTAGTATAGTTCAATTATATAACAAATAAAAACGTTAACTCAGATAGTGCCATTAAAACTGACTTTTATCTCCATAATACGTGCAGTAAACTTAACGATGTGAAACAGAACACTGGCATGAAATCTGAATTGGTAGCTCGAGAGGAGTAAAATAGTTTAATCCATTTAATTAAACATACATACGAGATCTTAAGACTTGACATTCAAGTCGTAAGAGCATATTAAGCAGAATGTGCTACTTGAGTCAAATTATTTTGTAGTGTCATTCTCCGTGTACTAAGCAATTTCAACAAAAGGATACTTTTGAAATAACAGAGTCTAATGCTGTTTGTTGCCGCAAATGTAGAGGAGTTAGTTGGTGAAATCACGCCATGGATAACGCAGTCAATTGTTAGAATGTTCAATGCCGTTTGATTTAGGATTTGAGTTATATTCTAACTTCAGGATAGGATTCCATGAAACTTATCAGCCACAACTCGGACAATGTTAGGACAAATTAATTTTAATTCAATTTGTGTTTCTAGTTCTACTAAGTTTGAAGGATTGGCCCCGTTTGGAACCTTGTCAATGTGCAACGTTATATTACTGTATATGATGAAGAGGTTTTTCGATTCGTATTTTTTCTTAAATTATCCTATTATTTTGGAATTTTAACGTTTTGCAAATTTACATATCCACAAAAAGCAACTTTCCCTAGTATTTTTTTTAGTAGTCACAAGTATGAAGTCTACCCTAACCTTAAATTTTGTAATGATGTCACCTATTTCACAAGTAGCGGTTAAGGTTCAAATAAACTATTTGCAAAATAAAAGTTACTAAAAATTCCAAACGTCCTTTTAGTCAAATGAACGGTTAATTATTGTTCATGGTCAATAACATATTACTCTTATTCTCAAAGTCCGTCCGTCAAGTGAAATATACTGACAATGGCTACAGCTATTTTGATTATCTTCATCATCTTCATCATCATCCCTGTGCTCAGCTGCATAAGGTCTTTAATTTTTCCTACGCATCGATTTCCTCTATTTTATAATTAAAAACAACATTTAAGGCCCAGCCACACCGCTTGTGTGATGTGCACGTACACGTGCGCGTTCGCTTTCCACTGCGTTGTATAATGACATGTCGTGATGAGAATTCATACTAAACAACGCAGTGGAAAGCGAACGCGCACGTGCACGTGCACGTCACGCAAGCGGTGTGGCTGGGCCTTTAGAGATACATATGTCATGTAGGTAGTTAAACTAAGGAGTAGCTTTACATTTGAGTACAGTCAAGGAATTTAATTTGTGACCCACCTTAGGTCCAAAGTCAATCTGACATTCTATAGCAATAACGTTGAATTTCCTATCAATGGCAAATGGCTTGACATCTCTAATGACAATAACATCTTCAAGCAGATTTTCCGTACCGTGACCGTACCTAGAAGTCGCAGCAACTTGAATTTACTATATCGATAACTATAAAACTTTTACTACTACTGCTACTTTTAAGTTCCACCGTACCAATGCTGTCTTTCTAAACTGTCACTATCCAAAACTCGTTAACGATAATGTCAAGTAAAAATTCATTCTGAAACGAAAACTCTTAACTCAATTTGACTCTTACGAGGCCTTTTACTTTATACGCATCGAAAATTTAAAAAATAAATCACCGACTAATTTTGCACGCACAAACGTCTCGCAAAATGGTTTTAATTTAGCGGTGACGAATCGAAACGTGCTGTTTTAAGATAAAACCAGTTGGTTTATGTCTACGCTGAGGAATGATAAAGTTGGGAGGAGGGACAAAGGAGATGTTGATTTATTTATAAACATACTTTTTAGCGTTTAGGTACCGGGACCCTGCACTAAAGAAAAATACCCACTACACACAGTAGAGCAAAAAACACTTAGAGTGATCAGTGATCACAAAAAGTATCATCAAATGCTTGAAAAAAAAAAAACATTCTCGTTTACTGAATGAACATTACTATTTAATTAATTTATAATACTTACAATGCTATACTCATTTTGACCCTGCCTACGAAGCTAGCGGTCCTGGGTTCAAATCTCGGTAAGGGCAGGTATTTGCGTGATGAGCGCGGATACTTTTTCCTGAATCATTGATGTTTTCTCTGTATCTATATAAGTATAATTATTCGTTTATATGTGTAAGTATCGTTGACTTAAACCCATAGTACAAGCCTAGAGGTTAATTTGGGTCTAGGTCAATTGGTATGACATTGTCCCCTGATATTTATTTATTTATCTAACGTCAAAAATGTACAATTTGGCCGCAAGCTATTACTGGGGTGCCTTTTGACTGACCTAAAATTTTATGTGCTAAACGTTTTTGTTCGGAAATGTCTCCTATAATAATTATGTAATGGCATACTTCTTTTTTTGCATACATATTTTTTGTTCTAAACCACTTTTGGTCTAAAATTGTTTTATCTAACATTTTAATTACTAAAAAGCTAAATCCATAATATTGTTTGGTAGAAGCCCCTCCCGGTATAAAACACCTAGGTCTCAACTAATCTATAGGTTAGGTTAGGTTAGAATTGTGTCAAGGCGCGAAGCGCCATATCTACGCGGCTAGGAGCTCCGCGTTCGCGGAGCTCCGTCGACTTCGCCTCACGGTCAACGTTATACCAAAAAATCATTCGACAAAAAAAAAGCTATTCCAAACAAATGTTATACGAAACAATATTATGCAAAACAATTTCGATCAAACAATTTTCGACATTTAAATCATTAGACGAAACGTTGGTATGCTAAAAAATATGATGCGAAACAAAAATAGGCCAAAAGTTTTTAGATCAACCGATATAGACCTCTATTACTGTTTTGGACCAGTAACAATTACCGTTTCGATCGTTAGGCTCATACAGTATGATGCAAAGCAAATGAATGGCATGTTTTTTCGGTTAACTAGTTTTTATACTGTTTTTTTTTCAGTATATTACCAAGCCTCCTCTGTCTGACTATCTGTATGTCATTGGGCTGTGTCTTATGAACCGTAATAAGTAAGATACCTAGTTGAAATATTCACATTGCCGCTATAACAAAAACAATCGCAACATTAAAGAATTGTACAGAATCTCGCCTTCACTTCGCAAGAGCCACATGACACTGTCATTTTAATTGCTCTCCGGGAAAACCAGCTCACCTCGTTGGATGTATTTCACGACAGTTTGCTTCAAGCGTGAAATAATTTCTGTTGACGATCTTAGTTAGGTATTATTTTTGTTGTGGAAGTGTACTTTGGACCTTTTGATTTACTTTTCTGACCCAATGCGAATGTTTGGCAAATATTAGTAATGTAACTATATGAAAAGCAAGCATTAAAAACCCGACCGCATTTGTTATACCGTCGTCGTTATACCTACATAATATATTAATAATTGTTGTTTTTTCAATTTTAACAGTTTAGGTATCCTATGTCACCCGGGATGACGTAAGGATTCTAACGATACCTCACATCGGTCAAGGGATTTAGAAGTTATAGTGGAATAAAGAAACTCACATACATACATACATACATACAGTCATACAAACATGAACCCTGAAAACATTACACTCCTTTTTTGGGGCAGTAGTGTAAAAATACTGTTAAAGCATGCAATTCTGGCACAAAAAACGTGATGTTTGTTGTTTTTTGCTGAAAATTAAGTTTAGATTTAATGAGGGGAAATATCCCCAACAAGAAACGAGAACAGATGATATTCACGTCATACATACACAGCAATCGTTTTTGTGTTACAACTTACAAAAAAAACGTACAGTATGTGTTTCATTATTATTACATTTCTTACCTACCTACTAATTACTGCTTATAATGAGATTTCTTACCTACCAAATCCGATTTGTTAACTGCCCACACGTAGCTGCCTATTCAGCCATTTTACTGCTCAATATTTATTTAATTACCCATGTAATATTTGTTGCCCATTTTTATTTGATTTACTGCTTAGTTTTACTGCAAGTTTTTTGTATTTTTATTTTTTACTTATTAAAAGTACAATGTACAACTGACATTCTTATTTTACTCTAGTTCAATTCGTAAATATAAGTTAAATAATATAATATAAAAATCCAAACAAGTTTCTAAAAAACCACAATGTTATACGGTCAGTGAAAATACAGGGTGTACTCGTATTCAAGTCAAACCTCCATCAATAACTTCATCAGAACTGTCAGCCAAAATGTCAGGAACATCCGACATTGATATCATGTTTGATGCTTTGTTAATGTAAAAGAGCTGTATGGGCAGAAAATCAATTTAACTATTAATAACTACGAGTAAAAGTTGTAGTAAGTTTATATTCATAAACGGGGCGTATATTTGATTAAATGCTATACGTCAAAAGGTCAGGTTTATACAAGGTGACCCTGCCGACTGGAATTTATTGTTTAGAAACGTATTTTTGATCAAAATAATTTTGAGGCAGTTGATCCAGTACTTACTGATATTGATACACATTTAATCTTGTGGTGCTATTTTTATAATATAAGTTATAATTTTTTAATCACCTACATCATAAATACACAAAACCAAATACCTAAAATTAACAAAAAAGTTATCCATTAGCTAAAATTAGAAGTGTGTTTGTTTTAATAACGCTCCAACGAGCAGCGAACAGTTGAACAACGATAACAATATCCATGGGAACATTGTAATAATACCCGTTATCATATGTGAGCGTCACGTGAAAATTAAAACGGGGGTGCAACTTTATGTCGGGTTCTCACGCTAGAGACGAGGCCGTTCGATATCGTAACGTATTCGGTTGGTGTTTTAAAACTACACCCTATATATTGAAGTAGGTATAAGTTATTTTGTGACAGTATTTTTTTATGACGTCTTTTTCATTTTGTTTCGCCCTTGCGTCTACATCGTAATCTTATTATCATATTGTTGACGTTATGATACTTTTAGCTCTTATTAACTTGACTGAAAGAGCTACTATAATATTAACAATATGATTGAAATAATAAATAAATATGGGTTTGACAAATTGGAACACAGTCTTAGACATCGTAAATAATTAATCGGTTTTAGTTGATTAAAAATACAAATAAAACGTAGTAAAAATAATATTTTCCATTTTATAGGGTGATTATTAATAAAATTATAGGGATAGTCCAACATTTTTCGCTTATTATTTGTTACAATGACGTAAATCTAACCAATTACCGCTAATGCCGTTATTTATAATACATTATTTGACCTTAGTTAACCAAGAAGAAATAAAAACATAACAACTTTTTATATGAATCGAATGAAAAATAATGATAAATTAACGTAAGCTATGTAACTTGATAAATTATGTTAATATAGAAATTTAAAAATATAAATATTTAAAATAATAAAACCGACTCTGAGTACTGAGAAATTTCACTGAATTTTCATGGATCATCCCATGACCAGATCTTGTAAAAATTTGAACAGAACCACCCCTGAAATAAAATTGAAAGAGAATAATCAGAGAAAAAATAATTGACTATTGGCGGATAAATCGAATAACATACAAATAAAAAAATACTAGTTGAGACTTATTTTTTTTAAGTCGGTTAAACAATAGACTTACGCTGTTTTACTTTGAACTTAGTTTTCTTTGCCTATTAAAGAAAATAAACCCGCTGCGAGTTAATACCTTACTAAATCGTTTACTTGCACATTTGGCAGCACAATTTTTGGCAAATGCTTAAAATATTTTTTAAAGTTGACGGATAATGTGGCTTTCGGCAACCCCCCACCCTGTAACACCCCTAAATAGTGTTATTTACGATGTCGTTAACTTGTAAAAGTCAGTATAAATTACGTGATTACGATCTTCAGAGCCAGTGTGTTACAATAAAAATGTTTGTGTTATGATTTAGGGCGCCTATATTTTTGGAGAAACCTACAATTTGACGGTCTTAATTGTTATTAAGCTCAAAAACATTGGATATTAAAGTTATTGTGGAACTGCTAGGTTTTACTACAAGTAAATACTATAAATGGCGAGATTAAAAACGATTATAGTGTAGTAGTTTTTGTTTATGTTTACTTATACGTTTCTGGCTTTACTAGCTGTTGCCTACGACTCCGTCCGCGTATAAGTGACTAGCTTCTGCCCGAGACTTCGTCTACGTGGAATAGTTACTTTGGGCTAACGTTAAATTTAAACCGTGACTTTGTTTACGTAGAAGTGAAAATATTGTTAAATATATGTACGTTAAGGAGCTATTTTAGGTACCTACATCACGCTTTTTTCACCTTCGCAAATAATGCATTGCTTTGGTTAGCATAAAAAAGGTTATAGTGAGCCAACCTTAAAAGATAGACATAATATGCTGTTACGGGCTTTTTTTAGAAGTTTTAATGGGGAACAATTCTGTCATACATAATTTTTGCGAAACTTTAACTGTTTACGCAGCGCACGCAGCGGAAGCTCTTAAAAGGAAAAAAATAACCCCGATTTTGAAACATTCTTCATGTTCCTATTGGTCTTAGTGTGATGATATAATAGCCTTTAGCCTTCCTCGATAAATGGGCTATCTAATACTGAAATCGGACCAGTAGTTCCTGAGATTAGCGCGTTCAAGCAAACAAACAAACAAACTCTTCAGCTTTATATATTAGTATAGATTAATCGCTACTCTCGGAATGGTCGATTTTTTTTTATCATACTTGACAGTTGATTTATTTAGAGTTTTTTTTTCTCTTGACCAAGTCGAGATCAAAGAGTCAGAACAAAGTAAACGATGGAGCAAACTTATTCAGAAGATAGATCCTAATTTTCCTAGGAGCTGAAAATACAGACGCCAGTGGCGTTTTACATTCTGGCAGTGATTGTTAAAAACGTAAACACAAGGCGCCTCATTCAAATATAGACAGATTTTTTTCTTGGCCTTTTTCTTAAACTGCTATTTTTTAGAACATCCTGTGATATTCTTATCAACCGTACCTTACCTCACCCACTATAAGGAGTGGATCACACTATAAAACGTGGATAGATCTCAAAGTAGGTGTGCTCACAAATAGCCTTACCAGTCGCAGAAAAGGCTTTTACGCGATTGCGTTAGTCCGATGGACGTGCCTCCAGCCATATGCTGGGTGAAAGGGGGGTTTACACGAGTGCTTGGACAAATTCTTTGATACTTTTAGTACAGTTGGGTATGAAATTGTGTTTTAAAGAGCGTATTAATGTCACAGCAGGTTATCTCAGCGACTACAAATGCTATCAACTTGAAATTTGGCATAGTTATATAACTTGCTTGCCCGCATCTGTTTTAAGTAAAAAAAAAATGAAATTAATTTTATTAATAATTGAAAAGGGAATGGGGGGTTGAAAAATGACAGTGGTTTGATTATATAGCAAATGGGGTGTCATATTAAAGGGCTTAATCTGCACTTTTCAAAACTATTTTTTTTTATTTTCTGTGATGTTATTTTTGATTTGTAGCCAAAAATGTAGAAAAAATTACCGCCCCCCCCTTATCTCCGAAGTTTATTAATCGAAATATCTGAAAAACCCTGAAGTACCTATAGATAATTACTTATATTTTATAGGAAGTGTTCATCATATACAGTTTTTGAGAAAAAAATACAAAACTTTGAAAATCTGTATTAAAATGTAGTCAAAATGAGCCTTATAGCATAGAAAATAAAATTCATAACACAATGAGTATTTTCTTTTGTGGTTACCAAGCATGTTATCTTAAATACGGAACCCTCGGTGCACGAGTCCGACTCGCACTTGACCAGTTTTTACCTATTGTTATATTATTATTTATGTTATGATAGCTGTCAATTATCTTGACAGTAAAAACAGGCGGTTTTACCTGCTAATTGGCAATCCCACCAATATTATAAATACGAGAGTTTGTGTTTGTGTGTGTTAGTTCGTTACTCCTTCATGCTCCAACAGCAGACGGATTTGGATGAAATTTGAAAAGGAGTTAATACCCTGAATTAACACGGAAAAGATCCCCGATAGAAGTAAAGTAAGTAAGTAAACTCTTTATTGCACAAAAAAAAACACTTACATGAATGTAAATAATGTACAAAGACGAACTTATCCCTATAAGGGATCTCTTGCAGCTAATCTTGCAATGACTGGGTGAGGAGAACGTACGAGGCTGACAAAAAACAAGATAAAGCTATAAAATATAACTATATAGCTATAGAATAGCCATAATCGAAATCTACGCGAACTTATCATTAGCAAACACTATAGTATACTTATATATACACACTATATATGCTTATATGTTTCATCCAAAATCCGTTCAGCCGTTGCAGCGTGGAGGAGCAACAAACTAACACATAAATTTTCGCTTTAATAATATATGTGGGCTAGGTACAAGGTTTTCACCGTAACATAGGATGTCCAAATAACTAGAGGTAACTAGAGGTACGCGGACGAAGTCGCGGGCAGAAACTACTACTAAAATAAATACTTTACTAGTCGTCCTGTTTACTAAAAAAACAAGCAGAATTTATTGTCTGCATGTTAGGATGTTTGTGTATCACGCCTTCTCTTACGGCTTAACGAATTTGGGTACAATTTGGCACACAAATAGTCCTTTTACTGTATTGTTCCATAGGATACTTTAATCACGAAAAATTTTATACGTGTCATTGATAAAGGATTTTTACGTGGACGAAGTCGCCGGCAACAGCTAGTAGCAGCTAGTAGTTAGTAGCAGTAGCTAGTTAGTTGTTATGCCAGTATGGAACCCTGTCGCATAACGTTAATCATTCATTTAAGCGAAATTTCTGTCATGTGGTTTGACGCTGTCATTATGACAGGGTTCCATAGTGGCATAAGAAGTAAATTCCTTGACTGTGCCTTAGAAAATAACGACATTTAATAATTATGTAATTTTTATACACAATAAGTTGTTGTCTCATCACTTGGAACTAGCACGTCATTACTTCGCGACATATGAAATTAAATTCATTTTAAAGATGGCGCCGGCTGGATTTGAACCGTGTATACCTGCCTGGCAGCACAATACAATTCATACAATAAGCGACGCTTTTAAAGAGTGAATTTATATTAACGTTGGTATATTGAATTTATATTAATGATAATTTAATAATCTGTTTAAAATCTAATATATATTTTACAAGTCAATAATGCTATAACGGTAGGAGCATTATTAACTACTAAGTGTATTATTAATATTCAAGAAATCTGTATACGGTCTGTCTGTAGCATAGTAAATCTACAACGGAGATATCACCTCATTTTATGAAAATATGGTTAATACCATGAAATAAAACGGACAGGCTTATTGCCTAACGCACTTGCAATCGCAATCGTTTTCATTTTGACAGTCCCAAGGCGGCATACAAAATGAAAACGATTGTTCCACTTTGAAGTCGATTGCGTTTGCGAGTACGTTAGGCAATAGGCCAGCAGTTCCAAGTGTTGAATACAATTAATTATAAATAAATAAATACCTATATTTATGTATCCACAACACTCCTTTTTAACTTTTAAAATGAACTCGAACAGAGCAGTAAATTCTAACTTACAGCGAAAAAAGGAGGAAGCGCAACAAAGTTCTTCTGGACAATGGTTGTCATGCCACGTCTTGGTTTTTATTACTGCACTGAAGAAAATTCTGGGTGAAATTAAAATTTTCGTATTCCAAGAACAAGGCTATGCTAAGTAAATTTATACATTATTTTGTATTTTTCCTGCATTAAGTATATGTTTTTTTTCACTTAAATCTTTTGTTCACATAATATAGCATCGCCTTCAAGCTTTTTTTTTGATTTACCCAAAGGTCAACTGGTCGACGCCATAAGGTATTAAGTTCACCTTGTGAACCTACTCAAATTTGTACTTTTGTGTAATTAAGATTAAATAAATGAATAAAAAGAGTACATGTTTTTTACTAGTTTTTTTTTCATTTTAAAATATCTGTTGATAAACGAGATATTTGGTTAAGTTAAATATGTAAAATATAATTTGAAGATCATTTTTAATATGAAATGTATTTCGAATATAACGATTTTTAATACAAAATAATGTACCTTTGAGGCTAGTTATTAATTCAAAAACATCTAACAGTCTATAAGAAAAAAACTAAATGCTTCAGAGATCAGTGCATTCTTGTGGTTGAAATTACTTCGTGACCGCTCGTCATCGCAATGTAGTGAGTTCGATACCCAGTGACCACTGTGCAATTCTACCAATGAGTGCTTTGTGTTGTAATAGCGTGCTCCTTCGGTAAATAAAAACATGGTAAGGAAACCTAAGGGCTTATTGCGAAACGCACTTGCAATCGCAATCGTTTTCATTTTGACAGTCCGAAGGCGAGAATGCATACAAAATGAAAACAATTGTTCCACTGTGAAGCCAATTACGATTGCGAGTGCGTTGGGCAATAGCGACGCAGGACATTTTAGTAAGTAACGGCTACACTCAGAGTCAGTTAACTCGTCAGGTGTCCTGCGCACAACATTTGTGCGTAGGACGGCGCTGTGATTGGAGAATTTAAATTTCAGAAACGAAGACCCTGCTAGTATAAAAAAATTATCCTATTAATTTGTCACTTATTTGGCAACATATTGGATTTTTTCCCCAAAAACCAAGCATCTGAACAAGCGAAAAAATAATAAAAACGAAATTATTGCCCAGTAAGATGTGCTGTCCGCAATGGCCGCCGTCTGCGCGGCTCCGTAAACAAATAATTTTTGTGATGTTGTTTATGTGTCTAGTGAAAAATAAATTGTTGGATTCGGCGCGTAAACTTATAATGGTGATAGTTTAACAACAGAAAAGTGAAATGTGGCCATATATTACTCGTAAGTGCAGAGTGTCAAAGAATAAACCGATCAGATGAAAAAATATCAAAACCTAACAATAATATATTTGATTAATTGAATCATTTATTTTCATCAGTAAAACGTAGGTGTATAATCTTTATTCCTTTCTACGTGCATTGCCTGTTCTGATATATCAATCATAAAATATAATTATACCAATCGTAAACAATTCACCATTTTCTAAACTCAAACAGAAAATAAAAATATCTCGAAAATCAGCTGGACATTTCGTGAACTTGTGTAAATCAAGGGCCGGACACTTGACGGGTTAGTGACGATAAGGTTTTACATTAGTGAAATTTTATCATACAAATGTTTGAAAAATGAATGAGTAATTTAACTCTAAAATATCTCCAAGTACAGCGGTAAATGTGTAACATAGGTCATTCAAGCAAGTTCCTTAATAATTACGTAGTAAATTATATTTTCGTATGTTGAAATGTAAGCTTAATTTATTCAAACCAGCCACAGTTTTATAGGTTATAAAAAATTGTTTTAGGTATTTGGGGCATAACCTTAGTTGGCGTAATTCGCGTAGTATTCAGAAGGTTTAATTTACAACGCATTTTCTTTGTTACGCTTTATTCTAAAGGCTTAAATTTTGAAGTATCTGGAACAGAATTCTGGGAAAATTTGTTTATTGTTTATACTATACAACCTTATTAAGCTGCTGAAAGTTCTCATGAAACATATTGAATAATTTAGGGTTATGATAAAATGAAACTTTAAGCCTCTTTGTGAAATAATGTGTAAATGTAAATAGTCCGATAATAGAAAATGTAAATTTTTGCCTCCCTGAAGAAGCTTTCAAACAGGTTATTTTTTATTTTTTCTTTATCGTCCTACTTTCTACTAATATTGAAAAAATTAAAGGCTGTGAGAGTGTTTGTACGTTAGTCTTTCCGCCACGCATTTGTATTTAATATAACATTCTGTTATACAAATTATCTATAGCAAAATTTAGTTTAAAAATATTTTGTTAGAGTACCGTTACATAATGCTTTTATAACATCACTGTTACTTTGAAACGGCATCGATATTCTACAAATTGGCTTATACACCTGTCAGTTAAAAATAAATTGTTTAATTAAAACGACTGTAACACGATCAGGAGTATTACTTTCAAACTTTTCTTTTTCCCCAAACTTACCCTCGAACATGGTAAGTTTTTTTTTAGATAGGAAAGTAAACAAATATCATATCTAGTTAAAAAGAAAACTTTGTTTTAATAATATGTTATAACAGTACCCCGTACTATAATGCTTTCATAACATCACTGTATTAACTAAACTTGGAATCATAACCCTATAGATTAGGTTAAATTAGATTATTTATTGCTCAATATAAAATTACGTTACAAATTGCACGTGTCAAGTTATAAGATTTTACATTAAGGTCGTCATAAATGAAAATACATGAAAGAAAAACCATATAGGGAAAGAACAAAGATGTCAAAAGTTAAAGGAATAAAATCATAATAATCACAATACTTAAATCCACAAACAATAAATAATAATAATATAATAATTTGACATTGGCATTATGTCGGTTTCCGTCGTCGAATTAATACGACTGTATCATTGACCATGAGTATTACTTACAAACTTTACATTTTCTCCAAACTTACCCTCCAACAAGGTACGGCTGTTAGCAAAGTTGGTATGCAAGTTCGGGAACACTCGATCCACAATAATGGGGCCCTTATCGGCCAATCTGTGCTTTCCATCGAAAATTTTCTTTTCGTTGCCACACAATTAGCTCTGATAGCTTTTTGTACCTCGTCATGCTCGCCTGGTAGGCACTCCCGTTAATGTCAGTGATTTGGTCCTTTTTTTTAGCCATCCATAACAATCAAGGATTTATAAGTAGATGGAGTCGCGGTAAGCCTCTAGTTACTAAATTCTGAAGAGTCATAGTGCCAAATAGATCGCCATTATTATAATTCCAAACATATTTTTTGTATAATCCATACCTAACCAACGTTAAGTTGTGCATTAAACAATATTCCCGCATAAACATTGTCGTGTACGGTGTCAAAATAATTTGACATTATATCTCATTAGAGTACCGTTAATTATATCAGAGGTATAAATAGGATATTTTGTTAAAATATCACATTCTCTGTAAAATTATACAGTGTGTTAAAAATATATCGCTCATTGAATGCAAAAGGGCCACAAATCAAAATGGCATAATTTTACAGGACAGCCATTACAAATTCTAAAACAGGTTTTTTGGTTATATTTAATGTTTTTATGTCTTATTTTTATAATGTTAATATACCACTATGTTCGTCAATTAATGAGCTATATTTTTAAAATAATGACATTGTTGTACCATTAACCCACATCAAAAAAAACACACACATGCCCCTTTTGCATTCAAAATATTAACAAAATTTTCAAAAATTATTCCAAAAATAAAACTCATTTTAAAAATAAATTCAATTTAATAGACTTTTCTCATAAAATACTATTTTTTTTTTTTAAGCTAAACGTAGGGTTTTACCGATAGCATAATAAAAATACAATAAAAATCGAAATAAACAAAAAATAGGTATTCTTATCACTATACTATTTTAATTCAGGTGTAACAAGAGATCTAAAACAAATTCTTAAGAATTATCAAAATGTTTAAGTTAAACTTAATTAAAGGAACTTACACCTCTAGCAAAATAAAAGTTCTAAAAAAGAACAAACAAGTAAAATCTTTATGTTGGTACATAAGCCATAAGGCAATAATCAGTGTCAGGTATTGAAAAATACACGAGTTGTTTGCTACAGCTAAATCACAAGTTAAATGGCGTATAAAATGACTCACAGTAACAAAAATAAAAATTCTCATTACTTATATAAAAAAAGTTAGTTACCCGTATCAAAGTTTAATTTTAAAGCATTCTCTCTTTTATATTGAATAAATTTGTAGCAACTTACTAAGTACCTATTAAATTCAATGACGACAACTTAAACAATCATATTCATTTTCTAATTAATAACATCCTTATTGAAATCACAGACTCTTTCTTTACCTAATTTAATATTTAAGGCACAAAACATTACAATTTTTTATAAAAAGATTCGTAATACTTAGGTATTATATTTTTATCGATTAGTTTAAGTATACCCTTTAGTTTTGATTCAGCTGTTTTAAGTTTATTATTGAATAGTTTTTTTGGCACTATTATATCAGTCTCAATCGATGATAAAAAAAAAATCTGCGTAGATACTGAAGTAAACTCTTCGTTTTCGTAAGAAGTCTTGAACAAAAATTTGTTTTTATGTTCTCGATGGACTTTAATAACTTTTATATCCGACCATTTTACTTTATCCCCATCTTGGGTTGTAACAAAATTGCCGACAGCTAGACATTTTAGGTCCAAGAAACTATCATGCATCAGCTCGTGAACTGCGAAAGGTGTCTGATGTTGCCTTTCTTCTTAGCGGTCTTTATAAGAGTAATGTACTGGTCAGCCACATAAATTGGCGATGATTTTAATGCACTTGCAATGTTTCATTGAATTAATGAATGAGCGGCGTCCCCTTCATTTTGAGTGTGTCCTTTAATAAGAAACTTATGAGTGACACTTCTCAATTTCGGCAATTTGTGTACAGCATATAGGTACATTAACAACATAAATTTATTGTAGTGATGGAATGTTGGATTTCTTGTCCAGTTCAGAATTGTGAGTGGAGCAGGCTTCATTTTTGTCTGTTTTTTTATTTGTAGTACCGACTGCCATGTTCAAAATCTTTCTTGCTCGGTTATTCATTCTGTAAATAAAATCCTTATTTGTAATTTAACTCATGAAATATAAGAACTGTTACATAGACACACATTAATTTAAATACCTTACACACTTACACAAACACACACACACGCCCACGCAGTATACGCAACATACACATTAACACAGAATGATAACACTCGAACGTCTCAAGCTAGTTAGATTTTTATTTCTTCGCTATTATTACCTTGAATTACCTTTACCGTAAGTGTTAAACGCCAACACGTCCATATTGTTTTAAAATAATTAAACATTCAACGCAATAACATTCCTACAAAACGAACACATTAACAAAAACATCATTTTAATGTGAAATAATTTTCTACTATCCTGCATATAATTCTATACAAAACGGAAGTTTTTTCAAATATGGCACAAAATAATTTCACAATTCCGACCAAAACGGACATATTATAAAATATGGCATAATTTGTATCACAATTTTGATCATGCTTGGTTGATATTGGAATACAAAACGGACGTATTTTAAAATATGGCACTATTGTTTTACAAATTTTATCATGCTTGCTTGATATTGGAATGCAAAATGGACGTATTTTTAAATATGGCACTTTTGTAGTATAAATTGTAAAAATACTTACTTGACATTGGAATGCAAAACTTCCGCATTCCAAAATATGGCACTTTTGTACAGAACAATTCACTCAGTATCAGGTACTTTTTTGGATTGTGGCCGTTTTCCACGAAACTGACGTGCATTCACTTCGATTTTTGCGACACAACTGACAAAATGGCAGCTTTGCACCGAAGATGTGCCGCTAATCGTTAAAATTCAAAAACGGCGGTTGATCCGTTCAGCCGGAAATCACACGAAAATGACTGGTGTCTTCAGGTAAGCTTAAAATTATTATCGATTAAATCACTATTTTGGAATAAAACGATTTTCTGATATTTTTGATTTGTGGCCCTTTTGCATTCAATGAGCGATATGTGTACCTACGTACAACCTAAATTATTTGTAAAGTAAAAATGGGATTGGACCGGTCACGTCTGTAGGGACTTTTGGAGATCAAGAGGCCTTTGCCCAGCAGTGGGAAACTCGTATAGGCTAGGAAAAAATCTATCTCTAATCAGCTGTAGTTAGATTTTAATACCATTATTTTAATCAAACAATATCAGTTTATAAGCGATCATTGTACGTGTGGTGTTTTAATGTAATTTTTAATACTTTTCTGTTTTATTGTGCTCAGTAAATACTAAAATGCCTTAACGAGAATAACAAGGCTTCAAGCAAGCCCTTCTAATTGGTTCAAGGGCTTTTACAGTATATTTTGTGGAATACAATGCGAAAAGTAAATCAATCATGGCCTCAGCCACTTGTAATTTAGCAAATAAAAACTTTGATAAGTAAAATAAAACGTCACATTTACGTAGGATTCCGGTGGCTTAGGTATTTATGTAATTATTTAATGCTTACTAAGGCAACCAATTTTTCAATCCCAACAAGTAACAACCGGCAAACTTAAATTGACAACATTTCAAAAAAAAAAAGGATTTTTGTTCTTTCGCGTTTATAATAGCTGGTTAAAAATTACATTACCCGTGTTTCTCGGTTTTTCTTTATTTGTTTAAATTCGTCGTTGATAATTTATTAAAGAAATAGTCATTAAAAAGACCGTAATATAGAAAGTTAGGAATACTGATGTCGTGATCTTAGCATGATATAAAATAAAAAAAAGTTACTTTAAACAGAAACAGAACTGACTGTCATGTCATGTCACTTGTCAACCATAACAACTGTAATAAGATAAATTCGTCGAGTTTAGGCAGATTGCGGCTATCCGCTTTTACAAATCCGTGAGTCACTTTCATTTTAAATAGCGTATATCAAAACAATAGTATTACGAGAATCGAAAGCGTGTCGTTAGAATCAAGTAGGTAATCCGTCAGACAGATGAAAAATATAAATGACAGTTGTATTTTTTTTTCAATTCTTGTGATAATAAATGGACTAAGGGCACTATAAGTGTATTCCTAACATTCACAATCCAACTTATTTTACAGTTTTTCCTAAATAAAAAAAAAACTACTGCATAAAAAAAAACAAAAAAAAAAAACTGTAATCAGCAGTGTAAAATCTACAAACGGTATTTTATTTTACTACCTTAGCACATATGAATTGTTGTCAATTGCCGCGCGTGTTCTTTAAAACGTAACGCAGGGTAAGGTACCTTTCGCTTTGCCCGAGCTGCTTTGCCGACGAAACCTACATCATCATTTCAGCCCGTAGTCGTCCACTGCTGAACATAGGCATCTTTGATTCCCAGCGAGAACGGTCCAATGCGGCCTGCATCCGCCGCCTTCCGACCACCTTTATTAGGTCATCTGTCCATCGTGCAGGCGGTTGTCTCACGCTGAACCTGCCAGGTTAGGGTCTCTACTCAAGAACCTTTCTGCCCCAGAGCCACTTCAGCCTACTAACGCGCTGAGCTATGTCGGTGACTCGTGACTGAAGGACTATTAATGAAAGTCGGTATCTTATATTAATAAACTGATCTCGACTGTAATGCTCGTCTCAAGATGCGTCAAAAATGACAGTTGTCTATAGCTTGACGTTTACTTTGACGTACGTTGTGACCGGCATCTCAGCCAAGATGAGTTTATTAATACGGCCCTTAGGCCCGTATTAATAAACTGATCTCGACTGTAATTCTCGTCTCAAGATGCGTCAAAAATTACAGTTGTCTATGGCTTGACGTTTACTTTGACGTACGTTGTGACCGACATCTCAGCCAAGATCAGTTTATTAATACGGCCCTTAGGCCCGTATTAATAAACTGATCTCGACTGTAATGCTCGTCTCAAGATGCGTCAAAAATGACAGTTGTCTATGGCTTGACGTTTACTTTGATGTACGTTGTGACCGGCATCTCAGCCAAGATGATTTTATTAATACGGCCCTTAGGCCCGTATTAATAAACTGATCTCGACTGTAATTCTCGTCTCAAGATGCGTCAAAAATTACAGTTGTCTATGGCTTGACGTTTACTTTGACGTACGTTGTGACCGGCATCTCAGCCAAGATGAGTTTATTAATACGGCCCTTAGGCCCGTATTAATAAACTGATCTCGACTGTAATGCTCGTCTCAAGATGCGTCAAAAATGACAGTTGTCTATGGCTTGACGTTTACTTAGACGTACGTTGTGACCGGCATCTCAGCCAAGATGGGTTTATTAATACAGCCATTAGAATTGCAGTCTTAAGATTGTAGTCTTGATCCTCCAATGGGTCTCAGATCCTCCTTACATTCAGGTGGCCTGTGTGCTCGTTTGCTTTCTCTATGAACTTATGATCTTTGTTAAAAGGCTAAAGCGTTCGTTATTAGTGCCGACAGTGTCCAACACTGGTGCAACCTTATCCCGAAAACCGTTGCAAACTTCGACACTTAAAAACGTCAGCTTTGACGTGAAATTACAAAACGAACAGCACGCGGTGATTAATGATATTCGACCGTGTGTCAACGTGGAACAATGAGAGTGGCTTATTAAATATCGATTCGAAACTCCGCGCGGTGGCGCCATCTGTGCGCCGGGGTTCATTTGTTTTGAAGGTTGAACACGAATGGAAATTTACGTAAGGCAAATTTGTGAGTTTGTACCTATGTACTTAAATTTTGATTTTTTTAACTTTATTGCGCAAATAAAGACAACGACGGACGGACGGATGAACGAGTGATTGTCCAAGCGGCGAGTTTAACTAGTCCCGTCAGAGTGAATAAAACATATTTTAGCGCGTGTATTCAATTTGGCAGCATGACTTCTCGAACGTATAAGGCTGTCTAATTGACAATGCACGCGCTAAAATGTGTTTTTTTCACTCGGACGGTACTACTTTAACTGGCCGCTTCAATTCGCTCGTCCGTCCGATCGATCGCCGTTTTTTGAGAGAATAACACCCCTGCTCTTTACTGTACAGACGGAATAAGCTGTTAGAAAATATTTTAATTGTTAGTACAAATGTGCTTTGCAAATATTAACCTTACTTTTTTATCATTTAAGTTCTATTACGTAGGTATAATTTGATATCAAACAAATAAACACTGCGCGGTGTATTTTAACTATTTTATTAGTAATTACTAATTTAAATAGATTGAAGAGCAAATTTTTCGCTTTTCCTGTATTATTTTTACGCAGCCGTGTTTAAACAAACTTACCGACAAATTACAATGATCATAATTATGAACATTAAAGTCGACAAAAATAACTTACTCCTTGGTCATATTATTTACTTTCATTCAATAACAGAAACCCAATACCCATGACCGCTAAAGTGCAAAATAAACAGCCATATTAAATGCTTCCAACAAAAGGGGCTAGCGTCGCGTGCAATAGCACAAATCTGTTTTCTCCCAATGATTTGTCTCTAGGAGCAAAATCTCAGCTGGGCCCGAGCCAAATGTGCAACCTCCACCACAATAGCTTTACCAACCCCAGCTCCTTATTGCTAAGGCAAACAGTTCATATTTTAGACAAACAAGTTTAAAAGAAGCGTGGTCAACTGGATTTCTGCTGGGTGCTAGCCTTGTGTCTCTCATGATAGTTATTTGTATGAAGATCATATTTTATTGGTCGTAATCGGTATATTGTTTAAGACGTCTAGTAAATACGAGAATGTGTTTGTTTGTTTTCGATTTTGTCTGGTACAGAAATGTTCAAAAATATAATGAATTACTAGCCCGATACTACAGCATAAAGATCACAAATTTATGAAGTAGACTAAATTTACATTATTTACAAAAAATAACGGACAAAAACTGTGCTGTCAAAATCTAAAGGCACCTTACGATAGCTGGCAGTTACTCCGTTCTTGCTAAAAAACAGCGTACGGCAGTCGCTATTGTTTTTTTTTGTTTTTGACGTTCAAAAATTGAATGCTAAAGTCGAACAAATTCGTTGGCGATCCGCGACTAGCGATGGGCAATTTCTGAAACATTTCACATATTTCCTTAACTGTGAAGCTCAGGTTTACTTTGCCCATATTCCCATTTCGTCCACATTGTCATCTCGTCCATATTCCCAACTCGTCCCCATTCCCAACTCGTCCGCATTCCCAATTAGTCCACATTCACAACTCGTCCTCATTCCTAACTCGTCTACAAGTTCGATATCAATTCGATCACTCGGTTGTTCACTAGTTGTTGGGAATGTGAACGAAATGGGAATGTGGACGAGATAAGAATGTGGACGAGATAGGAATGTGGACGAGATGGAAATGTGAACGAAATGGGAATGGGGACGAAATGGGAATGTGGAAGACATGGGAATGTGGCCGAGATGAGAATATGAACGAGATGGGAATATAGACAAAGTGAACCTGAGCTCATTTCATTTCAACTTTTGAAAATTACAAAATTGACAAGAAACGTTTCTGACAGTAATGTTACCGAATAAATTACATTTAAATTTCATGTCACGTATCCACTACTTCTGACGTTAGTAGAACGGGTTATGATTATAAAATTCGAGACCATATGTCAGTGGCCGCTGGCCTAGGGGTGTCCGTTCGCAAATTCCTAGTTGATATACGAAGGACGGAAGTTCAAGACCAAGTTAAGAAGTGCCTTGTTTTTTTTGGTATTTATTTATTTATCCTTTATTGCACAAAAAGTACAAATGGCGGCCTTAATGCCTAATGGTATTGTTTTGTATGTTAAAAGTAGGTATATTGTGTTATCTTTGTCGTAATAGAAAACACAATATACAGAGTAATTAAAGGAATTATGTTAAAGTGGTTGCTGTGAGAACTAATAAGAATTTTGTTGTTTATCGGGAGTATAAAATAACTCACAAACAGATAGTTTACACATGAAAACTACAGAAACTTAGCAGAAATTTTCCATTTGAAACTTCCAGTAACTTACACGAAATTTAAATGAAAGTTTCACTTTTGTAACTGACAAGCTGCCCATCACTACCCTCGACCGGGGTGCACTTCTTTTCCCCGATGCACCGTCTGCCCCTGCCTAGGGTGATGGAACCAGTAATGAACAAGATCCAATGATGGACACTCGATTCTTATGGTACAGAAAATAAGAGTCATTCATTTATTTTGAGACGATCAATTAGTAACCTTATGATCTTTGAATTAAGAGTTAAGTGTCCATTATTGAAGCTCTTAGCTAAAATACCCAACATTGGTACAGTCACCCTAGATACCACGTCTCTGTCAACGCTGGTCGCCCCGCGGGACTCAAGTAAGTACAGATTAAATATATAAAAGTACCCGATATATTTGCTTATATTAAAAAAAAAATATGGGACAACTCTTAAGTGGCCCAACTAATTTTAATTAAAACTATATAAAAATGACCCTGGTTAATAATTTTTCTATAAAAAAATATCTTGATGTCGAATTTCACCAACATTTTAACATGCAATAAGAGTGTTAACAGCTGGCAAATTTTATTAATTATTAATATTTAACATCATTTGGTGAAATTGGTATGTTTAAAGCGTCCAAACTACTGGATAAGTCATACTTACCTAAGTCATTTTCTGCGTTTTATCCAATAAGGCGCAGCCCTTACTGGCTCAGACTTATCAGTCCCGGGCCACGCCCTATCATTTACTGCTTTACTGGTGTGTTTATACTGTGGCGAACTGGTTTAACTATAGGATGTACCAGGTACACATTATGTCGAATCTAGGTTTTCAGAATAAAGCTATAATTGGTTTTTTCTTTGTGTATGGAGTTAATTGTATTGGCGTGTGCGATAGAAATCAGTAGCACTTTAGCATTTACCTTTCGAACTAGATACCTACATTTTTAACACGATACTGATATTTTTTTTGCCTTCGCTTTTTTCCCTGTTAGTGAAATTAGTCGAGTATAAATTAAATTGTAAAGAACTACATTTAAAACATTTTCTTTTTGATCTTGGTTCATAATACTGTTATATGGTCACGGACTTTAATTGATGAATCACTATACAACCTTGTCACATAAAACCAGCTATTAATTCCTGCGTAATTTCTATCTCGTCATTTGACGCTGTCATTATGACATGGTTCTATGGTGGATCAACGTTTAAAGTCCTTGATGGTACCAGAGAGCTTAAACGCACTCGCAATCGCAATCGTTTTCATTTTGACAGTCCGAAGGCGAGTCTCCGTTCAAGATGAAAACTATTGTTCCACTTTGAAGTCGATTGCGATTGCGATTGCGATTGCGTAAGGCAATAGTGAGGCTGGTCTATCCAGTTAGAACTTGTTATTAAAATTTTGACGACTTCCAAGTTTTTAATAAATTTAAGATTTAAATGGGTAATTTGGATTCTTAACCCTCTACGCGCTTGGGTTGATGCGCTGCCCTATTTGGTAGTGACCCTGCATACGAACGAAGCTAGCGGTCCAGAGGCCCTACTTTGAAAATCGAAGTTCGAAGTTACGTTAGCTCCATCCCTTTCTCTCGATTTAGTCTCGAAGGACGAGTGACAGAGGAGCTAACGTAACTTCGAACTTGGATTTTTAAAGTAGGGCCTCTGGGTTCAAATCCCGCCAAGGGCAGATATTTTGTGAGATGAGCACGAATATTTTATTCCTGATTCATGGATGTATTGTATGTTTTTAAGTATATATTTCTCTATGTAAGAATTAATTCGCTATCTAGTACTATGGGTACAAGCCTAGACTTTAGTTTGGGACTAGATCAATTGGTGTGACATTGTCCGCAGTTTTTTTTTAACTTTTAAACACATTTTTTTTTCTGCTACTCTATGCTATTTAACTGTGAAGGTCATAACACTACACCGACCCTCAAAAACACGTTTTCCTTTTGAATATTGAATAACCTTTAATAGTGAAAGGTTATCAAAAATGAATTAAAATTAAACACCCTGTGTTTCAGCCATTATTGATATGTAAGTACTCGAACAGTAAAAGTAATTATTGTCAGTAATAGAGGTTATTAAACAATTATAGTTGATTGTTTTGATATTCGATATGGTGTTCGAATACAATTAAAAAAAAATCATGAATATCACGGTTTTACTAATTAAGTAGTTAGAACAAAAATATGTGCATAGTGTAACGAAAATAAACCGAATGATATACAAGAGATATTTACGTGACACAATGGATTTTTTCAAGTCTTATTTAATAACCAAGGATTGGAAAAACGACCGTCATTTTGAAAACATAACCCTGTTCCGTATAGCAGAGACTTCCTTGATATTAATTTAAAATATTATAAGTACTTTATAGATTTATTATACAATAATTTATATGTACATAGCGACAATTTTATTAATGAATGATACCGAAATGTTAATTAGAAAACACAAACACACATACAAACAGTAAACCAATGTCAACGATAAATTGCCCCAATGTCCTCCGTAAACTGTGAACAAACTTTTTCGAGTCATAAATAGGTCCTAAATTCACGTCGTTATGGAATAACAAGCGAAAAAAAAAAGACATTATTTTTGATTGGCGAAAGTTTTTTTCCCATAACCCTTATGGTTTTATTCATTAATAATATTGTTGCTGAATACATATAAATAATGGTATAATAAATGTAAAATACCTAATAATATTTTTAATGAACATCAGAAGGAAGTCTCTCCTGTACGGAACAGGGTTATTTTTTCAAAATGACGGGCGTTTTTCCGATCCTTGTTAATAACGTTTTAATGAAAATTCGACGGATCTTTTGATGGTATTATTATGACTATGTTACATACAGCGTGATTTATTTTGTGAACCACATTTGAACCGTTTAAATAAATCTAAAAACTTCAACGCGTATGTTTTTTATCTCAGTAAAATCAGTTTTGATTATAAATTAATATTTTTTTCGTTTTTTCCATGAACCCTTTACAAGTTATGTAGAATACGGTTATTTATTCATTTGAGTCAACTTCTCGGAGCGTCTATTTCATGACTTACAAATTAAATGCAAATAAAAGTCAGTAAAAAAAACACTTAAGTGCATAAAAAGACTAAATCCTGAGACGTTTGTGTTTGACAATTACAAGAGTGTCTTTGGTGAAGGTTTTCATAAACCAGTTATGTGGATATTAATAAATGATAAAAAAGATTTAAGATGGACACTCTTACTTCAAATTTCTACCAAAAGGAGACTACTGCTAAAAATAAGTGACGCAAATAGCTCAAAAGTCAATTTATGATAATGCTAATACTTAGCATAGCATTATAAAAAAATTGAGAATATAAATAATAATAATAATCTTTACATAGGATAAAACAAGTCGCTTCCCACTGTCTGTCCGTCTGTATGTTCGCTTGATCTTTCAAACTACGAAACGGATGTTAATGAAGTTTTCATCATTATATAGAATGTTTCAAGAGGAGGGTTTGTATGAATATTAAAAAATCACATAAACCGAAGCAAAGCGAGGGCGGGTCGATAGTTATTGAAATATGAAAATAAAATAAAATATTGAAATATAAAATAGAAATACAACTATTTATACGACGAGCACAAAAAAAAACACAGAGAAAAACATCATAAAAATAACAACGGCAACACAGAAATAAATAAAAAATTAAGTTAAAAAAAAACCATTAATATGTATTTATGTATGCATATAAACATTTCATTATAATAAAATAATTACATTACACAAATATTAACACATAAATACACACACAACATAATTATCATTTATTATAATGCGCTGTTGAAATAAAACGTTTCGTGTCAAAACCCAGAATTATTCCAAGATAAATTTCATAATTATCAACACGTAGTAAATTGAATCCATACTAATTCAACCATTTAAGTCTTTTAACACTTTTGTCGCTTCTAGTACGTCATCAAGTTATTTAGGTAAATATGTGAACAATTCCATGTTTTAAAACGTTTTTAACGTACAACGGCAGCATTACGTGGAAATGAAGTCATTTATTTCACCGCGGACCGTTCGGAGGAATTTTTACGTGGCTCATTTGTGAAGTCTAGAATTCTGTGCTAACTTTTTTAGACAGAACTACACATACTTACGGGGTAAAAAGGTGGGCGGTGGAGAGAAATACTGTAGTGACTTACAAAGTATGGTTTTATATCAAATGTGTTTATAATATGTTGGCATAATGGTGTAATTTCATTGCATTGATTAAAATGTAAAGTATTGGAATCACAAATTGTAGCCATTTTTAGCCAAGGCAGGTAAAACAGTACAGCAAGGTAGCATTCTTAACCAGTATTTTAAAAATCTTAATAACTCCTTAACGAATTAATATAATAATATAAGAAATTATCAACAAGTTTTTTAGAGTTGCTGGTAATTCTGTAGCTCTGCCTATCCCGCTCTGGGAATGGGGGCGTGATTTATGTATGTATGTATATAAGAAATTAAGACCATAATCTGGCCCAGGTATCGTATACAAGTACCTGTATTATTTTTATATAAAAATACCGATATTCAATTTTGGTACCTTACTTATTATTGAATAGTTTTTTTTTTTCAATGAATGTATATAAAAGTATAGTGTTATTACCTAAATTACAATCGAACATATTAAGGAAATGTTGAAAGTTTTTTTTGTATCTATCCTTGATCTGGACCGGTACAGAGAGGGCTTTCTTCCTTCATTATTTACGTCAAATTCACATCCTGTATAATCAAAAGAATATCAATATGCTTGAGAACAAAGAAAGATTAATGTGGTGCTCTCCAACACAATCAGTGCCTCGAATCCCCACAAAATGCACGCAATGTACAACTCTCGGCATTGTATTAACCGTAACAGACACATCACGCTCAAAACCGCTTCAAATTCAAATCCAATGGCACAAGTCACCCGAGCCTTGTAGAACAAAGCTGAATCGATACGATAAATCCCAACATCTTCCCGCGTTGTTACTAAATCCCACCGAATTATATCCCACAGGAATAAATTATTAGACCAGCGCCGCTCCCTCTCAACAGCACGGATAACTTTAATTAAGCTGCATTTCGGGAAGGTTCCCTTTTCAAACATTTAGAACGGTACAAACGGACGGACGGCCATTTTGAAATTCTAGACGTGGAAATTAGTGAAAAATGTCTCGCGCTTTGTTGTTTGTTACGCTGCAGGATTAAATTAAGGTGTCTGTGGTTTCTGAAGGTAGGGTATTTGTAGCTATTAAGGTTGTGTTCACGTTTCAATAGACTTTTTTGGTTTGGGTGCTGTCATTTTCGTGTCTATTATGAGTTAAGTTAACTTTTTTTAAATTAGTGCATGAGGTCTTGAATAATATCAAGGAACAAAGGAAGAAATACTAAATGGATGGTTAAAAGTAATGTGTGTAAGGCCGGCTTTACACTGAAACTTACTACTTACGTAAGTAGGGACGCAGCTATCTGTTAGAATGAGAAAAAATATTTCTATCTACTTCTAACCAATAGCTGCGTCCTTCTTACGTAAGTCGTAAGTTTCAGTATAAAGGCCGCCTAAGAACGAAATATTCCGCTGACCCCAAATAAATAGAGTAAGGGTATGAAGATGTTGACAGTAGTATTTTTTTTAATATGTAGGTCAGACCAATTAGCTATAATTATACGTATGAATAGCTGGCAGGCGGCCTGATAAGCATCGTAACTACTTAACAATTAACTTTTATCTGGGGTTCTATTATTGACCGTAAAATATTATTGCTATTGACATGTTTTTATGTTATTTTTAACTCGGCCGCCATTACTGTCAACAAAGATACGATCAAGTAAATAAGAGACTGTATTGTCATAACGTGAACAATAAAACGCACCTTGAGAACAATAGTGACCTAATTCAAAATTTCAGCTTTCAAACTTCAAGTCATAAATTTATTATTATAGAGACCTTACTCGAAATTTAAAATTTCTGAATTAGGTCACTATTGTTCTGAAGGTGCGATAATTATAAAATCAAAAGCAATATTATTTCATTTAGTAGAACATAGGTCTTCTGCGTTTGTTGCACAGGGCCGAGATTCTTCACCGTAAAACCTTATCATTTTGTACGTGTTATCGTGTCGTTAATGTTTTGATAGCTCTTATTTACTTGACAGTAAGGGTGCGTTTCCACCAGAGACGCGCATTGATGTGTTTTCATACATTTGACAATCGGAGCGGAGGTGTCGCGAGGTGTCAAATGATGTGCCGATTTAACTCTTTTCGTCATAATGGTCACCTGTGATGACCACCTATTATCGGCGTGTTATTACGGCGGCGGTAACACAGCCATCTAGCGGCAAAGTGGCATTAGGTTTGAGCAAACACGGGATCTAAATTTGTTTACGTAGACAGTGGCAAGTAGCGCCAAGTCGGAAAAAAAGAAGGGACAAATAAAAAAATAATAGGCAAAGGAATAATAGGTAATAATTTACCTATTGTCTTGCCTATTTTTAGTGTTAAATAATAAGCTACTGCAAAAATGAAAAAAATTGTGCCTCAAAGAGTTAAAAACAGTACCATAACATGTCAAATACAATATGCTATTACCCAGTAGAATAGAGGCCCAGATTTGAGTTAGGCACTGGTCCCACCGCCGGCGAGTAAGCGATGAACTAACGGCAATTTTCTTGCCCAAGAAACGAACAAAAGATAATCGCTCCCGTGTAAATAGAAAAGAGAGATATACATTCATAGTTCATCGCTGAGCGAGTGAGCCAGCGATGAACTATAAACTTAAACCTCTCTCTTTTATTTACACGTGAGCGATTATCTTTTGTTCGTTTCTTGGGCAAGAAAATCGCCGATTTTTCATCGCTTACTCGCCGGCGGTGGGACCAGTGCCTTATTTGTATGTTGGTTGATCTTGAATTATATGAAAACAGCAAGTACAAGAAGAATTACAGTTTTAAAGTGATGGTTCAATTATAGCCGGTAGGCATGAATAGTTAAATTTGAAAGTTTTATAGATTTTAGACAGTAGGCCGCAACCTGGTCATACTACCGATTGCAGAACTCGCATTAAGGTCGCCTTTATCCGTCTCTCTCTCACTAACATACTGGTCAGAAAGTGGCAGATGTTGTGTCCACGTTTACCCAGATCAATAAGCACGACCATAATAGGCCCGCTGGAAGACAGTTAGTCAGAAGTGCCCTTAAGTCCAACCACAGGTTTTAATCCCTGAGCGTGTCTATACAATCTCAACCATTTTCCCCTCAACAACTCGATTACAGTTTCAAATAAGAATTACAGCTCCCTTTATCCAGTGTTTCTACACGAATTCAAATCCCAACACTTAACCGTCCCGTTTCAAACTTTAAACCCATTGTTCTAAAGTTTGAATTGCAATTTGTCAACAAGCTAAGCCCGGTTTGTTTGAAGTCTTTATTTTTGTTCGGGAGCGATTCGCATTTTTCACAATTACTCGGACGTTCCCACGTTAATCTATCTTCTTTGTGTCACAGTTGAATTTAATTTTCTAGCGCGAATCGTTATTGACTTTCCTTGATTTCATTTTAAAGTCGAATGCTGATTTAGTAACCAGCGTTGAGTGTGTGGAGCAATTGATTTTAGGCTAAAATTACCCTTAACATGTTTGTTTACTGCTGGAAACGTTATAATACTCATTTTATATTTTACTAGCTGCTCGCGACTTCGTCCGCATACATTTCGATTATCGTTATAACCTTCGGGAACTTTTAAATTTTCCAGGATCCATCTATCCGTTGCAGCGTGAAAGAATAACAAACCCGCACACAAATCTTCGCATTAATTTATAATATTAGTAGGATTAGTGACACAACGAAAAGTCTTCTATTTACTGGGTAAAACCATATAATAGCTGGTTAAAAATCAGACTACCTGTGTTTCTCGGTTTTTATACATACAATTTTTAATTTCTTAAAACTATTGCGTTTGATAACCGCATGTTATTTATATTTACATGTGCCTTCTGGCAAAGGCCTCCCCCAGTCTCCTCCACTCCTCCCCGTCTGTGACCACTCTGGTCCATGTCCATCCGACCATGTTCTACTATTTCGTCCTCCCATCTTCTAAATTATCTAATTCTCTTTCGCTTACAGCCTCTTGAGTACCATGTTGTTAGTATTTTACTTCATTTCTCCTGCCCACTTCCATTTAAGACGTTTGACTTTGTACATTACATCCTCGAGTTTTGTCTTGTCTCTCAGTTGTGAATTTCTTATTTTGTCAATTAACGGCTGTCATTACTGTCAGTTAAATAAGAGCTGTCATAACGTTGATAATACGACAACAAGTCAAAAGCAGTATGGTTTTATCGAGAAGAATATCCTGGTGGCAGGACTTTTTGCAGGATCTGTACAGATCACTTCCACTATCTTACCCTTTAATCTACCGCCAAGCAGCATTCTGGCAGCACATTGCTGTACTCCGGTGTGGGTTAAGACAAACCTTGAAATGACTATGAAATGGAGACATTCCATCTTAGTCCTCAGGATTGGCAACGCATTTGCTGTCTTAAGATTGCAAGTTTAGGTTATTCTGCAGTATGCCTATTTTTCCTGACGAATTCAGTAACTCCTTTTTTCTACCAAATAATCTCATTACGGCCCGATCGTTTTGTAAAATTCCGAGCATAACGATCTTCGTAGATGAGTGACTTAATTGTTGACAGGCCACACCGTTAATGATCTACTCAAATATTTTAACGGTTCTTTAATGACATTGCCAGAACGAGAAGTAAATACGACGAGCAGGATGGAAAAGTATATTCAATCATTATTATTAATTAATCATCAAATCGGCCGATAATATTATAGAGAGCACTCTTAGTAATCTTTCTAATTGAGTATCAGACATTATATTGAGAAAGCTAAATTATACTTTAATAAGTCTTACAAAAAGCTAGATTTTAATACCCGATTACCTCCCAGCATCAGGATTGAAGAGGTTCTATTGTAACCTATGACATTCTTCAGGTCAAAAAAACTTCAACAACACCCCACACATTTAAATTCGGCAAGGCGTTTTACCAGCAGGAGTCCGCAAACAAACATTAATACATTCATACAGCGTGTGTATTCCATACGATCCTATATTTTAAGGGCAGTTAGATAAGTCCCTAATTAACGTAAATTGGTACATTAAGTTAACGAAAGAAATCATATTTTTTTTTCATACAAATTAATTCGGCACGCAATGTATTCAAATAACCAAGTCGTCTACGTAAACACTTTGTGTTCATTGATTTATTGATGACGAAATTGTCAACTCAATATTTGTATTACATTGCTGGCCGGGAAAACATTAAAAAAATCATTACGCTTAATTATTGAGAGTATTTGTTAAAATTTATTACTGTACCTCTTAATACTGCTTAAATCTATCGTATGTTCAAATTTAGGATCGTATGGACGTACGCTGTATAACCTAAATGATTACTATTCCTTTTGATACATACACATACATACCTTCACGCCTGTCTCCCAATGGGGTAGGGAGAGTCTATGGAATTCCAGGTGCACCGGTCTAAGCATTACACTTTCTCTTCCTCTTCGACATTCATCAACCTCTTCATGCACGTACGTCGGCTTGCCTTTCGATAATCGGGTAATTGGGTAAAAATAATGGTATGTCAAGACAAAACTTGGCATTACTAGCATGCAATTAACTGCCTTGTTAGCTAGTCTATCGAACCAGCGGGGCTAGACAAGTTGCCATCGAATACAAACGCTAGCGTTAGGTGATTACCTGTCGCTTTGAAAAATGTATGGAATTGACGTAAGATAGTCACGTGATATATCACTCGTTACAACTGACACGCTGTAAAGTGATCACTATTACTCGCGCTAATCAAATAGTGATAATTTTGATAACTACGGTCGTTACGCGGTACTATCTTGACAGGTCGAATTCAGCACGAGCACTATCACAATATAAACGTCGGTATCCATGGGCGGTAACTATGCCAAGAAACTGTCAACTGAGTCAGTGTCATCGCAGGTGATGCACCTAACGCTAGCATTCGTATTCGATGGTAACTTGTCTAGCCCCACAGGCTTCATTTTTGAGCTTCTGGCCATACTTGTTGTGCGTCTGCCTCTTGTTTCTATACACAAGTATCTCCCAGTCTTGCTCTTGCTGGTATTCTGTTTTTTTTCTATTTTGCAGGAATTGAAATTAATCCTCTGTTATAGCCAGCTTATTATCAACTTATAGCTTAGATATTTTTGATGTCTGACTGCCGCACTCAGACACGTCAATTAAATTTAATGGTTGCTTAGTGACGTGTTGTCTTATTCTATTGCTATAGCAAAGAAAGTGACAGCAGCAACTTCAATCAAGCTTTAAATTTAATTGAGTGCGGCAGTAAGAAATGTACATACCTATTAATGACTTTGACCGTACATTTTTGTCTAAAAGTAATTCATCAACGGTGTCACTAAACAAATACCATACCCATTCCACTGTCCGCGAACAAAACGCATCAGAAAAAAGTACCGACGAGGGACGCCACTAAATTCACCAGAGCAATTAAATTAGCCACATGTTGTATATCATATTACAGTCCGGTGTGTTCCTAATTCAACTGTTTATATTCATGAAGCGGACGATCGTCCTGCGTCGCTTTATCTCTTTAGGGACCGTGTAAAAGTTAGGTCAGAATTTTTGGTGTTTTTAACCGACGAAAGTTGTTCGGTTTTTATTGGTTATGAAGTGTGTGTGTGGATGGAGTGTTTAGTTATGAATTCATTTTGAGGGTTCAGAATGGATGTGTTCAATCAAATTAAGTGCTAATTTTTATCCGATATAGGTTTGTCTTCCTAACGAGACAAGGTCAATTGATGCAAAATTATTTGAAACCGGTGAATTGCGGGTAGGACTCGCGCACCGAGGGTCCCTTACCGCCGCATTGTTGGTATTATTATATTTCGATTTGAATTCGAATCGAATCAGCGCGAGTCCGAATCACACATGAACATTATTTAGTACTTGTTGTCTTTCCTTAGGGTTTGTAGTGATCATACTAAATTTGACGCTTGTGTGTTTTACCGTTTTGACGATACATTTCAAATAAAAATACGTTGAAAAAAATAACGTTTCTTGTATGTTATTGAAGGTTTATTATTTCACTTATTTTATTTTCTTTTATTCTTTAGTAAATCCACCATCATATCACATATTCTGCAAAAAAAAATCAAAAGACACAGCTAAATTATGACGGACGGACAGAGTTGGCATATTAAAAGGGTTAAGTTTGGCTACCCTTTGGGTACAGTACCCTAAAAATATTTATTCAAAGAAAAACGTCGCATAATAAAGATATAAAAGCAAGGTAGATAACAGTGATAAAAAATCACAAAGTGAATTTAAAGTACTACTTATTAACCAAAGTAAAATGGGATAAGTCCGACCAAAATGCATTACCACTGCACGTAAAGTTACGGCAACAATAGAGTACTACAACGTTCGACCAATGTTGCAGTATTAGATTTTATTGTGTCTAGGTGTGTTTATTGTGCTGAAGTAAGCGTTTATCACATATAAAGTACACTCAAGAAAAGAGATTAAAAAGAGAATATTATATGGAAGTGTTTTTAAGGTACAACGGAGTAATAATTTAAAAACTTTATAAAAACTAAAGACATTTTATTTCATAAACAATTTCGTTGTGTGTTTGTCTTTAAATAACACTAAGTAATTAAACAATCATCTTTAAGCTTAGCAAAAAAACGTGTGCGAGTCAGTAAAAAAGAAAATCTCAGTATTTTTAGCCAAAAAAAAGTATCTGTACTAATAACATTCCATTAAATAGCATCCAAAAACATTTGTAATTAAAATTTAAAAGTAAATTTAATTAAAAAATCTCGGCTTATACAAGATTACGGAGGCCTTCTTCGAATTAACTCCTTAAGCACCGCTCTGGATATAATTTAGATCTCAAATTTAACAACAGCCTCCATCGACGCCGACCCTTTCATTAAAATTGTTCAACCACAAGGATTTATAAGTTTCGAAACTCGAATACGCGAAATGAAACTAATTAAAATGGGTAGAATTGGGAACGGCCTGTTTGATGCGGATGCTTTGAGGTTTTGCTTTTAAAATTGACTATTCAGCGTTTGAATAACCGTAATTACTCAAAACAAGAAGAGTAAAGTATGTTTTCGCTACATTTAAACTATATACCTAATTGAACACTTTCATGATAAAGGGTTTTAACGCATATTCAAAATTCCAAATGGATCATTTCACATGTTTTTTTGTATTTTTTTTTTGCTATTGATTTGTGGTGTTGACCTGTTTCCTTAAAAACATAATGAGATTTCCATACACAAATGATGATGATGATGATGATGATGATGACGACGACGACGACGACGACGACGACGACGACGACGACGACGACGACGACGACGACGACGACGACGACGACGACGACGACGACGACGACGACGACGACGACGACGACGACGACGACGACGACGACGACGACGATGATGATGATGATGATGATGATGATGATGATGATGATGATGATGATGATGATGATGATGATGATGATGATGGGTGGGGACGCCCGACCGGTACAGGCCATCTGTCTTCCGGTCATTCCGCCCTGCTCCCCTTGGTTGAGCCGTAGGTTGCCGGCCCGGCGATGTTCCCATCCAGCATGGATTCCATCTTAGTGTCCTCCTATAGAACAGAAGTCTATCCTGAAGGTTAATTCTTTTGAGCGATTCCGTCGGTAACTAGTCTTGGCCCCGCGTGGTCGCAGTGACGCGTAGGAACATGACACAATCGGCTAGGACGTGTTGGCTTGTCTCCTCTTTTTTTTATGTTTTACTGATATCTGGCAGTAGACGTGTTCAAGCTGCCGTGATGATGATAACCTACGTATAAGATGATAAAAAAAATACGTTGTACACTTTGTACTTGTGCTTATTTCTAGACCCAGTGACTCTTTGACCTTTGAGTTTGAGTACTAATAAAGTCCATAAAACCTCCAAACTTGCTGAATAAGATCCTAAAAGTTAAGTGCGGAAAAGAACTGAGTGATAATTAAATTTGATACGCACGCGTAGCACTCCGCTTACATAGAGCTCTACGAGTTTCGTAGTACTCTACGCTTAACTTCCTATTAACTGAGCTAAGTTCTACAACAGAAGCTTCCTTTGATGGATTTATTTTGAGAAATACGTTGTGTGAGTTTCAGAATAATGTCACTTACAAGAATGCATCTTAATATTAGTTTACGTGACGGTTGCGTAAGAGTCTCGTACAATACTTTATCTACACACATATTATAAGTACTCTTAGATGGGTTCAGAAACCGAAAGGCAAATGACCAGCATTACCTTACCTGTGTTAGTAGGTGATAGCGATGACAGCTATAACGTAATTTTGAAATTACGTTATCGAATATTGTAAGGTAATGAGATCCAAATTTGGAACATCTTTCAAAGTTAACAGCTGTCATCGCTGTCACCTACTACCACAGGTAATGCTGGTCATTGCCTTCGGGTTTTGAACGCATAATAGAGGTTTTATGATATGAGCGTAGATAAAGATAGAACCGACTCACAAGGGTCCAAGATACTGGCTCAGCCTAGTTTGGTGTCCACTAAATATTGTACCTTGTTTGTAAATCGTGTATTTTTTTCTAATCAATTAATTCTTATGGGTGCGCCAAAGTTGATATAAAATTGCAAATTAGATTATTGGAACTCCGAAAATGTATCTCATATAATTTTACAACCTAATGATCACTCTTCATAATCTTCATAATATTTTTTAATACTAATGAGCGGAACTTATAATCATCTGAACTTATAACGCCAATATTCATGGAACCGTACACTTTTCAGAATTTCTTAAATATCTTTCGTGTAGATAAATTTAGGTTAGGTTAGGTTAGATTTATAACAAACTAAAAAAAGTAACAGTTTTAGAAAAAAATGCATTATGAGTTGCGATGATTATGACTTAAAAAAGTATGAACAAAAAATTATAAACAAAATTTTTAGAAGAAATGATGAGTATAGACACAAATCGTTATTTGTATAAAAAATCTAATGACCAATTTTATATGAGCCAATATGGACCCAATTCTTATTCTTATTTATCACATTATTATTCAAATAAGTTAGTTTTGAAATGCCAATTTATTTGAATTTGTACAAAAGTTAATTTTATAGATGACTGCAAAATACAATGTAATTTGATACTAAATTATAAATTAAAGCTTTATAAAGAAATCCGAATGTCCGGTTCAAATTTACTCCTTGAAATGTATTTCAAACTATCATAAGTATCTCGACTCGAATTAATTGAAATAAAAACGACGTCACTATTTTGAAATGTAATTTTTTTTCGTACTGATAATAACTAATTTGTTAAAGCATTATAACAAAGCTAATACTTAGGAGATATTCACGAAGCGAAGTTCCATAATGTTGGCAAAATTCAGGTAAATCCAAGTAGGTTTATGTTACGTGTGGATAAAAACGTAATAGTTTTTTTTATAATAAAAAGAGCTAAGCGATAATTCATCAGATATACCTCCCGTAGACTTTATCGTATAGCTTTTACAGTGAAAACTGAGGGCAGTCAGTTATCATTCAAAACCACAACAAAGTCAAATACTTTATGAATAACTTATAAAAACCACATTAAGTTGATCAAAACTAAATCCTTTGATGGACATTTCGCACCTTCAGAACAATAATGACCTAATTGAGAAATTTTAAATTTCGAGTTAGGTCTCTATGATAATAAATTTATGACTCGAAGTTAAAAAGCACAAATTTTGAATTAGGTCATTATTGTTCTAAAGGTGCGATTTATCAATAAACAAAGAGACTACTAAAGGAATGGTTTAACCACTGCTCGTTTTCGAATCAACATCAAAGGTTACAATTTCAGACAGAAATAACTATAAATTAAATCATAAATTTATTATTTAGACGTCCAATTTTGTAGAATTTATTGGTTTGTGTTTGTTAGTAGTAGTTAAAGACTTGACTTTAATTTTATACGAGTATTAGTTTTGTACACAGTTACATGCAAGAGGGGATTTACTTAAGTATTTTACCTGCAGTAGAACCTTGCAGTGTGTTTACGACTTAATCTTTATCCTAATGCCAAGCAGCAGTGTAAGTTTCGTTGAGGGTATGATAATTCGTGAATTACTAGCATTAGAGGCATTTTACTTTATACTTAAAAAACTATGTGCAGTCTTGAGATTTTAAAATGGAATCTGTTTTCATTTTCATTTTATATTAAAAAATCTAAGTATTTATTCACTGTTTAATACTTGCAGCAAATCTTTTGTTGGTAACTAACCGAGTTTTTATTTCTCAACGCTTAGAGCGTCGGTGGCCTAGTGGCTTAGGGGTTCGACTCGTGATCGTAAGGTACCGAGTTCGAACCCCCGCGGTCACCATATATATACCAATGAGTTTTTCTAACTTAAGTGCATTACCCGATGCTCTTACGGTGAAGGAAAAACATCGTGAGGAAACCTGCACATTCGAACAGCTGAGTGTGTAAGAGGGTAATTGCACAAAAGATCCTAAAGGATCAAAGTGTATCCGGAAGGGCCCATCTGTAAGATAAGATAAGATAAGCTTTCTCAATGCTTTCAAGTAAAAAAATGTTACTTCAAACCTGTAATTTTGGAAATCCGATTAAACTTAAGGTATACGCATATAAGTCAAATGAAAAGGACAAAGAAACGAGCAAAAAATACGCACTTTAAGCCCAGTTGTTGCAATAACCCCGACCTAACTTACTAACTCTTCAATTGAATTCTACCAGCCAGAAATACATGCAAGCCAATTTCGAATTCCTAGCTGAATCCATCCAGCCATAGCTATGCCAAGTGGCGCCTTTGTATTTGCCTACCGCATACCACGAACCGTTCCATTTTTGGACACTCGGTTTGAGTGGGAACATGGCTCGTGGTTTTACAGGTGATTAAGGAAACTTCGAGAGCTCAGCCTTTAGCCAAAGGCAAGCTGAATGCACTATGCAGTTAAGGCTTGAAGCTAGAAGTTCCTCGGGTTGCATCACGATGACTAAGGCTTGGTTGCGTGCAATTGAATGCGAACTGTAACATAGAAAAATAGGCAGTGTAGGTTTGAGCTGCCATAACGCTTTTTTGCTATAAAAAACATGTTCAGTTCTTTTTACTTTTATTAGATTATCCCACTAAAAGCATAAGGTGTAGAATATAGGTCAAGTTCTCATGTGCCGCCTAAAGTAGTGACATCTAAAAATTTATAATTATTAAACTTATAATTACGAGTACTTGTCAGTTTTACTTACCTAACAGATTACATGATATTGTAACTAGTATATATTTTTTGTTTCTCCCCACCAGACCGAATATCATAAAAGCTAATTTCATTAGGCATGCCAACGTTTGATGTTATTTTCATCAGTCCTAATTTCATGACAGCTAAACTTGTATGTCCTAATTTATTACCAGAACTAGTTATAATTATACCCTAATGTTTACTTGTACTACGCGTGAAATGCTCTTATATTACTAAAACTAATAATGATTATTCCTAATGATTAATAGATCTAACAAACATAAGTTCTAATAACTGTTTGAATTTATTATTATTAGAATTAAATATAATTTAAAAAAAACTCAATAGTGTCCATTTTACCCACACAGGTTATGTTAGGTTAGAGTTGCGAAAAGGCGTAAAGCGCCTCACCTACGCAGAATCGGAGCTCGTCGCAGCGGAGCTCCGTTGACCTTAATTACGGTCGTTGAGTTCCTATCAGACTCAAATAGTTAAAAACAAATTAAATAGACCAATAAGAATAAGATTGTTTAGTTATTTGAATGAGGTAAGTTTTACCAACTGGGCTAACTTGTCCTGACAAGCTGACGTGTGTCTAGATGTGTTAGAACCATAGTTCTAACACATTTATAATATTAAGCCGTGACGTGACTAGCACTTGACTAGTTAGTTTCGATCCATAAGGAGAGTTAAAATTTTTTTATGATGCTTATTTACATTTGGGATTAAATTTAATGATTGCTAAATACTGTTTTTGCTATTTTTTGAGGAGGTACATTAAGTTCTACAATTCCCGTATAAACTGTCATACAACAAGTTTTTAGAGATGTTTGTAATTCTGTAGCTCTGCCTACCCCACTCTGGGAACGAAGGCGTGAGATTATGTATGTATGTTAAAAAGTACCTACTATGAATAGCAGTGACGTCAATACAGACATTTGAATAATTTATTCATTGATAACATAAATTGAAATACGGTAATTTGAAAACTTTTCCAAAAGTAAACCTCAATTACCATTGTTCCTAACCTCTCATTACCGAGTTCATTGTAAGTAGTGTTTTTTTTTAGTTTTAAATAATTAAAGTCTAATGTTATGTGGTTATCCATAGAAAAACGACGAGCAAATCAACTTATTAAAAAAACTATAAGGAATAATATCCTAGAGCTGGTGCTTTCCTCTCCCAAAGGATTGGGTTAGCTATCCAGAGAGGTAATGCAGCCAGCTTCATGTGGACCATGCCGCGAGCGGACCTGCTAGAGGGGGTGTTCTTTTTATAGTGGTGATTATTATTTATCTTTAATATTTGAGTAGATTAGTTTAATTTAATTTAAATACGTTTAGTTCTAATTTTTAATTGTTTTAAATGTTGAATTCTGTAAATATTAAGGAATAACACACAAAAGACAAAATAGTTATAATTGCCTAATTGTTTCAATAGCTTTTGTACATTTTAGGCATCTTTTCTACAACGTTAAACAATATTGTTTTTGATCTGTTATGGTATTGTTTTAACTCGGCCGCCATTACTGTCAAGTAAATAAGAGCTATCAAAACGTTGACAATACGGTAACAGATCAAAAGCAATATTGTTTTTCGTCATAGAATAGGGGATCAGGGTCGAGTAAAAAACAATACAAAAACAATGTTATTTTTCACAACACTGCTCGAAAATATGGCCATAGATGGTCTTGTTTGGGGTCACAAAACGTCACTTATAAGGACAGACAAAGAATGTTTTTGTCGGCTTGTTTGCTGATTGGTCGAGAACATTGTTGTCCAACTTTAAGAACCAATGAAAATCAAGCAATAAATTTTTGTGTCATAGCTCCTTAAAATGAAAAATTTAAATCGACCAATCAGCACACACCATTTTGTGTCGTAAAATATTAGGTGTATTTTTGCTAAAAGATACACAGACTAAAAACTATGTCATTGCTTTTTTTTAAATGTAATTCAAACTTGGCCCCTAATCTCGAACCACTAGAGATGAAATTACATGGTAGATATGGCGAAACAAATACAATTTTATATGGAGTTGACATTTTCATCTCGCATGTTAGTTTATTAATCTCGAGTGCCACGACAATAGTGGTCCAGATTTTAAAAAAAAGTTGATCTATGGTAAAATTGGCGGTGATGTAATAATATTAACATGAATTAAAATTTGAGTTTTGAATATGAATTTTCATTTTATTTCCTCTCAGTAGTTGTTAAAAGCACTATGTCTGCCTCGGTAGAAAGTGCAATGTATGTGCAAAAATTTCGTACTTTCTATCCTCTGCAACAATGTACTAATGTCATAATCATGTCAAAATATCAATCAACCGAGTGTTAAAGAAACCCAGAATAAATCTATATCTATAAAAAAAAAAAACCCTATTTCTCCTGGTCACGCAATAACTTGAGAACGGCTGAACCGATTTGGCTGATTTCATTTTTGCTGTATTCGTTATTGTCAGAACAAGGTTTGTATAAAAGAAAGAAAATGAAAAAAAAACACGGAAATTTACAGCGGGGCGAATTCATAAAATTTACCTAAATTATATTGTTTAAGCATTCAAGGTAGATAAATCACAAAGATTATTTATAAATCAATTTTTTTAATAATATTCGAAAATGAAAAGAGTGATTGGTAAGTATGTTTTCTTATTTAAAATGAGTAATTAATTACCTATACAAAAATAAAAACCCGGTTAATTTTTTGCTTTTATACCTATCTAAAATTACACCTAACATTTTTAATATTAAAACGAAAGTGCCTACTAATGCGTACGCGTCGATAAGCCGGCTCTAGTGGCCTGAATATTTATAAATCAATTAGGCTTATAAAGAGCTGTGATTGACGGAGGTCACGGGCGGGCAACGCGTCGGAGAGGTTTAAAATTTACTATGTAGGTAGAAATATAGCCTTTATAACTATTTAAATAGACGAAAACACGTTTATAATTGCGTGCCCAACTTTTATTTCAATTCTTTAGCGAACCAACAGAATTTTATTAAACCTAGCTAAGAACAACTCCGCCTCCAAACCTGTCTATCTATTTGGGAAATATGACGACACGCTATAGACAGATATTGGGATCAAATTAATAACATCCCTTATTGCCTCGGGAGTTTAATTTGATCACATTGAAATAATATAAGATATTTTTTGACAATTTTTATTTAATTTTTACAAGAGTTTTAGTGTTTTAGAATGCGAAAACTAATCCAAACTGGAAATAAACCGGTTTTGAAGGCCTACTTCTTTTAAATGTATAACCCAAATACTTAAAACAATAATATACGATTGTTATTAATTTTTATCGCATTTGACGGAAAAATTGGTAGGTCTTATTGACTTAAAATTAAGACCTTTTTTATAAGACCTCATAAACAATATGATGACGATTTAGAAGCAAACAGCTTTAGTGTTTTTATTTTACCTTAAATATTTTGAACTCTAGTTATAATATAATATGCATGGAATTCGCATTTGAAATCAAAATTGAAATCTGCCGAGAAATACGGATGATAGTACAAGCATTAAAATTGCTGATTAGACAGAGAGATCCGATATGCACTGTGACTTCATGTAACAGGTCGGCCATTTAAACTCCATGTTCAATGCTGTTTAGATAGAAACAGACAGGAACAAATCGTTGTTGGCTTGGTTATTTTTATAGCTATTCAAAAAAAAATCTTCTCAACTGTTTGTTACATCAATCGGCTTTTGTTTGAAGCTGTAAAAAAAGTCACAAATATTCCCTATTAAAACGCTAAGCTTTAAAACAACCTAATAAAGGTTAATGAAAGTAATTCTCAATTCTGTACCTTAATAGGTCATAAGTCATAAAAATATATTACTCCGGTTGTTTTCTTGTTAATACCAAGGTGAAATATTTTTAACGGTGCCCTATGGCCCTAATTAAACATTTGTATGTAAGACATTAAGTTTTTAATACGGCTTCGAGTCGATTACTACATTCTAGGGGAGAGTACGCTTTACCACCTAGCCTTTACTAACTACAAAATGGACGCAAGTCAAAAGCAAACGTCGTAAAATTTCAAATTTTATGCTTACGGCATTATGACTTAAAATGCAATAAAGATGCATGCTTAGATGTTTTGTTCTTGTATTTAATTAACGTCACGCGATGCATAAATAAGTTAAACCAGAACATTTATAGTTCAGATTGGGCACGGAATCGAATAGTTAACTCGTCTGTTCCTTGGCAGTCGCTGTTTACACGTAGCTCATTATTATTTAACAGAAGATTGATGGGTGAAAGGGAAATAATTAGAAGACTGTCATTGTATCGTTGACTTAATTGACGCAGGTAAAAACATTTAAAACTCAGACCTCTATTCTACAGGGTTGAAAATATTGGCCGCCATTACTGTTAAGTAAAATAAGAGCTATAATAAAGTTAACGATACAATGACACGACAAACGCAAGTAGAATAAACGCCCTGCGATGTTGCATTACTTTTAAAAAGCATCGTTTAACTGGATAATTTATTAGGTTGTTAGGATAAATATTATTATGTTATATTACTTTGTATGTCAAAAAGAACGCTAACGAGCTCACACGTTGCCTAGTGTTCTATTGTACTCGGCCTACACCTAATCACTTTTGACATGTTATCGTATTGTTAACGTTATGATAGCTTTTATTTATCTGACGGTAATGGCGACTGAGTAAAAAACAATACGATCACAAGTCAAAAGAAATAAGTTTATACCCCAAGTACAATAAAGGCCTAGTATTCATTCCTTCTAGTCTTTTGAAGCTCAAAACTCGTGAACAATATTTTCAATTTGTAAAAAACTTCACAACCAAAACCCTCCATCCTTTGATTGGCACCCAAAAAAACAAGACCTTTAGCACTATACCAATTTTTAAAGGACTGTCATCACTAACACGAAGAAATAAGATTCAACATTCCCGTAATTGGAGGAAGGTGGGGTACCGACAATAGGGTTGTTTACTCTTCCAAGTAAAAAAGCGAGGCAAACACCAAACACCAGTTGTATTTAAACCATATTTCGTTATGGTTGTTTTTTGGGGAAATAAAAAGAACTGCAAAGACTCAGTAACAGACTCTTATACAAAAGACATAATAAGTAAGCTTTTATATTTAACGAGGACCTAGCGGTTCTTAAATAACAATAACATCAAAGGTAACAAATGAACTTAATTTAATTAAATAAAAGGTTATTCCACCCGTGCCACAGGCTTTAATAAAGAAAACGTGCAAATTACACACAACGGAAGCGAAACCGCCTAATTCTTTACTTTATACATTACAAGTAGGAAATACGCGAGAGAGGCAGGTCGTTCAACTTAACGCTTAGGTAGTTAGGCAAATGAATACTGGTTCAAACTTCGCCCAGGCACTACCTAGTTACGCAGAAAAATCAATAGCTGGCCCAACAAGGCAATTTCTTTGCTAAAGATTGGACTTGATTGTGTGGAGAAATCGCACACAGCGAGTTTGTATGGGAATACTTTAACATTATGATTTCTAGGAAAATGTTGCGTTGCTTGGTACAAAAAATCTTGTCACTTAATACAAACAAACAAACAGCAAAAAAAAAACGAATTTAATTATAAAATTGAAAAACCCTAAATATTGCATGAGCAGGCAAAAATAATATGCGTAAAATAAAATGAAATGATTTATAGATTATTAAAAAAAAAACATTGTTTAACATTAAATGCCAAATTTGAATTAGGTTGGTGTTCCCAAAGGGAACGACGCCTAGGAAAAGGAGCGCCACGTTCAGTTAATGGATAAGAAGCGGATATAAAACCAGCCTAAACAGTTTTTTTAAAAATTATTTCATTAGCATTTTCACACTTGCTTACTATAACAGCCAAGTTAAATTAAACCATCATGAAACACATGGCCGTTAGGTTAAGTGGGCAGCGGAATATACTTTTGTCGTCACGCGACACACATCGACACCTCAAAAGCAAAAAGATATAAACGCAACACTATTAACCACACAGAAAAAACCTTTGTACCGATAAGCAGTAGAGAAAGTCTATTTTAAAGTAAGTCACATAAGCGTCGCTTAATACTTTTTGATGCTTGTCAATTGATGTACGCATGACTTGGCATTTGAGTTTTTGTTTCTTGGAGTTTTAGTTTTTCTTTTGTTTTAGGCGTGGTTTTTTCAGGTGTTAATAATGAGAAGGAAACTTTGAAGCGGTTTGCTTTTTCAGGATTTCATAAAGTTTTAAACCTTCAATTTTAGTCTCAAGTTAACAAACATTTTACATAGTTGTAAAAAAGTTTATTAATTTATTTAGGTCTATTGGCAACAGTAAGGTTGGAACAAGAAGGACTTATTATTATTTTATTAAAGGAGGGTGGGCTAATTGGCCTATATGACCAACGAGGACAAGCAATATGTTACCGGATAGGGAATTATAAGTTGTAAAACTATTACTATGGCAAGTAGTCCAAAATCGTAGTGTAAAAAAAAAGTTATCTCCTTGCGAAGACCCGCTGCTGTCTTCGCAAGGAGCTTCGATGTTTCAAAGTAATTATGCTAACGTCGTCTATGTAGGCGTCCTGATGTTCCAGGTTTTTGAAATATTTCTCACAGTTATTTGAGGTTTTCCGCTACACAAAATTGTTGTAGAATTAAAAATGATATCCGATGATATAGTGCTTATTATTATTGGTTTCTAGGCCAGTATTCATAAATTTTTGCCCATTCTCCTTTGGTTTTCTAAATATTTAGGGTTTTAAGGGCTCCTTAATCAAACGGTGCCAACGGAATCCTATTACTAAAATAAATAAATAAATAAATATCAGGGGACAATGTCACACCAATTGACCTAGTCCCAAACTAAGCTCTAGGCTTGTACTATGGGTACTAGACAACGATATAAATACTTATATAGAGAAATAAATACTTAAATACATAGAAAACATCCATGACTCAGGAACAAATATTCGTACTCATCACACAAATATCTGCCCTTACCGGGATTTGAACCCAGGACCGCTAGCTTCGTAGGCAGGGTCACTACCAACTAGGCTAGCGCGTCGTCAAAACTAAGCCTCCACTGTCTGTCCGTTTGTCTGTCTGCCAGCGGATCTCAAGAACCGTACCATTTTCATACCGTGTATTTCTGTTACGGAAATAACTACAATGGGAATATGTATCGAAATATTAATTGTAATTGTAATTATAAGCTGTGTGGTTGCCGGCTTAGAATAGTACCACTCCATGCCTTCCCGTGGATGTCGTAAGAGTCGACTAAGGGAATAAAGGCTTGTAGTACTGTTAGGCGATGGGCTTGCAACCTGTCACTAATACACTGGTAAACATCTCAGCCTGATTATGCAAAATGTGGTTACAGAATTATCAACAAGCTTTTAGAGTTGTTGGCAATTCTGTAGCTCTGCCTACCCCAAACTGGGAATAAAGGCGTGAGTTTATGTATGTATGTATGTATTATAAGTGCTGCCATCTGTAATACAATAAGTCAGACTTTTTCAAAATATATGCAGTCTTGATGATCACTCTATGAGTTTTTAAGAGGTTAAGGGCTTGTAATTATTTAATTAGTAAGAATAATTAAGAAAAACTGTATGTTTCTTGTGAATCTTATATTTTTAAATGTTCCCAAGCAGCATGTGTTGTGCAATTACGATGAGTGGGCTTTTGCCGTTGAAAATTTTGTCATTCTTGAAAGCTTGGAGAAAATGATACGAAAAAGTGCGGTCGATAGCAAAGGATCCTCAAGTTCTACAGATAACGTGTAGAACAAAAAACAATTAAATTAAAAAATTACGGAACAAGGTACGGAACCCTTTATGTGCAAGTCTGACTTGCACTTGACCAGGTTTTTTATAGACCAGAGTTAAAATGTACAGACATAATTAAAATCTTGGCAGACAAATTTGACACTCGATCATTACTATCATTATGGTTTTTAAATACAACATTGTAATACCAACCTTTTCAATCCTTGGCTAAATATTATCGTGTTATAAAACTACGCATTTTTCTTTGCTTTATAATTAAATGGCATGTCACAGAGCAGTTTCAAAGTAGGTGAAGGCTCGAATCCGTTCAGCCTTCAACGTTTACTGTAACGTGTTGAACTAACTAATAAATAATTAATAATTCAAGCCTGAAAGCTTTACTAGTTTCTTGGAATGAATGTAGAATTGTTCAAAGTTAAGCAAAATGACTTATTAAATGTTTACCTTATATTTTATTTTCATTCCTCTTTAAAATTTCAAACATATTAGATAGAACGCTGAACGTACAAAAAAAAATGCAGTCAGTTTGAAAACAATTGTTCCACGAAGCCGATGGCGATTGCGAGTGCGTTAGGCAATAGCAACGCTGGTTAAAACAATACGATAACAAGTCAAAAGCAATATTATTTCACCGATTAGAATAGAGCCCCTGCTATACCATAAAACAATTATTACTAATTATATGGTTTCAAAAGGGAATATATGGTGGTATTTCGACACTGGACTTGTGTTTTTTATTACCCGACTGCCGAAGGAGGAGGGTAATGTGTTTATCAGCCTATATATGTATGTTTGTTCCTTTGTGGCGCTCTGGAAACTAATCGCATGAACCGATTTTGATGATTCTTATGGCAATCGATTTGTCTTAATCTTGTGAGTGTCACTAAATATATGACAGTAATTAAAATTCAATATGGCGGCAGCTAGACGCCATATTGTAAAAAAGAAAAAAAAGTCCACGACCTATGACAAATGGGGTATCATTGAATAGGTATTTAAAAATCATGTTTAGGTTTCTTTAATTATTTTTCATTCTGAACGATCATTTAGTATTAATATCGATTTTTAGTTTTTTTAAAGCTTGATTTTTATTGTTATTATGCTATTTTTGGCTAATGAACCTAACTTAACAACTTGCCTTTTAGAGATTAACACCTTAAATCATCTAAATTAATATTAAAAAGCAATCAAACATTGTGCCTATACATCTCAATTAGACCCGATACGACCCCCTAATTAAAACAAAGTGGAAAGGCAACGAAACGCAATTTATTTTCTACTCAACACAACGCGATTCACATGTAAATTTATTGTGGCAAGAATAATATTATTAAAAATAATCGCTGGTGAAAAAGCTAGTTGTTGCGTGACTCCTTGAAGGAAGGGGTAGGCTATAGTGAGGAGGAATTAGCGATTTTTAAACCGCTATTTAAATACATACTTTCTTAAGTATTTATAAACTAAAATTACACCAAAAAAAAACTAAGCCTGTATTATTAAAAAAATCTAATGCCATTTTGACATGTCCAATTATAGCGAGAATGAGTATTGCTGCCTGGCACTTGGCAAGTTTGAATTTAATATCTTTAATTTGTATTATTCTTCCTTAAAAACTTGTTAAAATGCTCCAGAAATCATAACTATAGCGCATGCAGAAGCCTAAATTATCGTAAGAATTAAATCTCAAACAAACATAACAATAATAAATAAACATTTACTCATTTATTATTTAGTTAATATTTTATAACAGGTAACGATGTTAAAATGTTGGTGTGTTACTTCTTTTTTAAATAGCATATATTGAAAAAAATCGAGCTCTGTAGTCAAATGGCTTCTGAGACCTTAGATGGTCTCATTTTTTTTACATGCAACTTATTTTATCTGTACAAAGAAAGTTAAAAAATTCCTTCAAACCCGATCCGCCGCTCTATCACCGCGGCCTTAGATCGTGAGAGTCACTTTACTTCCACCAACTTACGCCCACTTCCGTGAGTGGCCGGGCCACCCGTGACTTAAGAATTTTCCATACTTTCCTCAGCCAAAATCGATAAAATCGGTTTGTCATGCCGCTGAAATATAACTCTGATTAAGTACTGTTTCGTCGACCGATGGATGCAAGTGGGGCGCAGGACCGGTCCTTGTGGCAAACCTTGACTGTGATTGAAACGTTCGTGCTCGAAGTTTCGTTTGTTAAAATTGACGTACACACTGATCTGTCATTGGTCTTTTTAGTTTATTTATTTAGTCTTGATTATATGTGAAATAAAGTTGCGCAAGTAATAAAACTAAGTAAGCTTTCATAGCGCATCTTTTCGAAACAAATAAATACCAATATATTTCAATCCGAGTAAATTACACACAAATGTTTATCTTGAAAACAAAGTTCTTAAAGGTTCTTAGTACCTAATAAAATACATTTTTATTACGTTTTCAGAATTTTAAGTAGAAATAGTAATCCGTTAAAATAAGGCTTTTTAAATATTTGGCTAAAAAGCTATAAAATAACATACGTTTTTCTTTTCAATTACGAAAAATATAAATTAATAATCAAATAATTGTATCCGTATTTGCGTGAGATCTTATTTAATCTCCTCTAAATGGCTCCTTTTGGCAGTGTTATGCACGATATTATCCGTTAAAGCGTTGCACCCTCTGTGGAACGAAGTTAATACCTTGCCCTAGCAAGTCGACCTTTTAAACGTCTAACCCACAGACGCTCAAGTTACGTTTCGACCGGCGAGGCAAGGCTAAAAGGTGAAGAGAAAATTTCAATTTACTTAGATAAAAATATATTAATAAATAAATGGATCTCAGAGAAAATCTCACAAAAATTGTACCTAGACCCAAACTAAGCACTAGGCTGGTACTATGGGTACACTCGAGGACTTTAATTGTTATGCCACTATGGAACACTGTCGCATGACGTTAATCATTCATTTAAGCGTAATTTTTGTCATGTGGTTTGACGGTGTCATTATGATAGGGTTCCATAGTGGCATAACAATTAAAGTCCTTGACTGTACTAGACAAATTAAACTCGTAAAGCCCACCATACTACAAACAGTGAGTTTTTTGTCAGTGGGACTTTGAATCTACCATCAAGGCAATAAAGTTCAATTTCGTTCGAAAAGCAGCTTAACGCTTGTGTCAGGATTTAAACTGCAAATTTCATCCTACTATCCTACTAATAATGAAATTGTAAATGTATGTTTGTTACTCAATAACGCTTCAACCACTGAACGGATCGGGATGAAACTTGGCACACCTATACAAAGGTTAGGACCTGGAATAGGTCATAGGCTACTTTTTATCCCGAAATGAATAGTTCCCGAGGGATTAGCGATAACCGACTTCTATGCGGACGGAGTCTCGGGTAACAGCTAGTATTATTAATGTGTAAGTTTGTGAGTTTGTTTGTTAGTCTCTCCCGCTGCAACGGCTGGACAGATTTGGATGAAATTTGAAATGGAAATAGCTTATTCCGTGGATGAACGCATAGGCTACTTTTCTTTCCAGAAAATTTTAAATTACCCGAGGAATAACGATAGTCGAAATCAACGCGGATGAAGGCAAGGGCAAAATATAATATTTTTAAAATAAATGTTAACACACACGTTGTTGCAAGAACGCCAGCCATTATGATCCGACATTTTCCAATATTAGTTCCACAAAAACAAAATTAATTAAACACACAAAAAACGCGGCAACTCATAAAAGTTAATCGAGGTAGGGATCAGGAAAACATAAAGTCGTATGACATTGCTAAAACACTCGCCGCACGGGAAAATTAAATGGCATCCGAATGATAATAAAAATGTTCGTTTGGAACACAATGGGCAGAGCCTCCAATTTACCTCGACCCTCCTGGAATGACCGCTGTCCCCTTCTCTCATTATCGTCATACGTGAGAAGAACATTTTTCGCATTTCATATGTTTTTCCAGAGTTGCTGGAGCGTATAGTCAGCCTTATAAGTAGCTGTACACTGTTGTACCTTGTCACTTTAACATCTTTGACAGAGGAAAGCAGCAGTTCAAACTTGACGTTAAAGTGACACAGCACAAAAGTGTGCAATTTGTTATTAGGGCGACCGTACTAGATGAAAACCAACCAACTAATCTAAAAGCAGACCCATTTGGATTATGTTTTCTTTGCTTTAACGAAAATAATGGTAAGCTTTGCGTGGAGATCAAAAACGTAGAGGTTTATACGTTTTTATTCTGCAAAAATAACATACTTAAAATTTATAGAGAAATAAAAGTAAAAGTATTCGTATCTTTCAATTAAAATACGCTCTTTGCTAGTAAGTTTTTTATTTTATTGCAAGTTAGCTGCTAGGTACCTGAGCACTCCAACATTGATGTAAACGAAATAGCAGATGAACTGGCTAGGAACGGTGCTGACAAGCCCCTGGTTGGCCCGGAGCCGTTTTGTGGCATCACAAAACGGAAAACATACTCGCCGCTAAGCGACCTATATAAATCTAGGGCAATCGAGCCGTGGAAGTCCACAAAAGGACAAAATCACTCGAAGTCATTAATTACAGGGTTCAAAAGCAAGTTCTCCAAAGAGATTCTACAACTCAAAAGAGAAAAGACTCTCGCAGTGACTAGGATCCTAACTGGCCACTGCAAATTGAACAGACATCTGTTTCTAATGGGTATGAAACAAGAAGCGACATGCAGGTTCTGTCAGGAAACAGAGGAGACAGCAATGCACATCCTCTGTTCTTGCGGACCACTAATGCGCAACAGAAGTATCTACCTAGGGCGACATATCATAGACCCACAAGAGATACAACTCCTCACGGCCCAAAGCATCTGGAAATTCTTAGACGCAACGGGCCTCTGCGGTGAACTCTAAACAAAGGGTTGTCACAAAAGATCAGCAATGGTCGAAGTGGCTCACAAGGCCCATCTCAACCCCCCAAATAATAATAATAAGTGCCAGAAGGGCTTATGAATTTAATTTGGGTTTTTGAGACAGACAGACATAAAATTTTTAGTTTAAAGTTTAGGTCTTAGTATTTATTAAGAATATAATTCATTTGTTACCCCCAAGTAGGTCTGAGGGACCCATTATTTTATAAATCATTACTTAGAACAAATATATTTCTTACTATTCTTTGGTGTATCCTATCATGTTCTCCTCCAATTAATCTTATATCAATAAATCTTATCTTCAATATTCAAACAAACTAATATAGTAGGTATTTTAAAAATGATACTTTCTAATGGTCGCTTACAAGAGAAATGATAATGGGGATTTATAATTATGCTCTTTATGCAAGAGCGCATGCCGGCCCAAAAAAAGACCCCTTTGCTTTCCCCTCCTATAGCCAAAATGAACGAGAACTCATAACGCGAAGCTATTAAAGCGCAGGGCATTTTACATTTGGTGTTAAAATATTAAAATGTGTTTTTTTACGAAAGGGTCTATCAGACCCTATCATGCAGGCCGAGAGTTCAATAGTAAAATATTGAAAAATAACACAGCTCACTGTATCTATCAAAATTAAACCAATCAAGTAGAGACTTACTGTTATAATTGCTAATATTAATTGCCTTGCCGCTCAGCACTGAACTAAAGCAAGCAAGAATATATTACAAAGCCTAACTAAACTCTGATGGCTAGCAATAACAGCGGCCCTTAATAACTTATTCGAGGTTGAGAATCTTCAGAAGTTTGAGTTCTTAAAAACTGGAATACGGATCCATGATTTCTCATAGACAAACATATTTATGGATTAATTCTGATCGTGAAAAAAGGTTAGTAAAAGTCGTTTTTGCTACGAAAATATCTCCTGCCATCAATTTGCTAGTACTTAACTATAAAACTAAGTCGAGTGCAAATCAAAATAAAATCTGACTTAATCTGCATTGTATGATTTTTGATAGGTGTTTACTGAACAGTCTTAAAACTACCATAGAATAACTACCAGTGCGTCAACCGACATTCGTCAGTTGATCGCATTAAACCACAGTCCACCAGTTTCTTCCGAGGTTTCATACATTTCTTTATAGATTTTAGACTTTCATGTGGTCTTACAGACTTGGGACTTTAGTACAAAGGTGACCTGACGAGCAAGGCGAGTAGCTGGCAAGTGACTAGCGAGTGGTTTTGCAAGTCTGGAAAGTATCATTATTAGAATAAATAGAAAAAAACCCCTGACATCATGGCGGGATCTTTCATAGAGGCTTGAAAAGATACATAACGCTAACGTAAACTGTTTACTGGGTAATAATAACGTCACTCCCATATAATTAGAAGCATCTTTTTAGGGTGGCTTCCAAAAGGGTTCCGTACCGTATTACTAACCTTCCACTGCCGGTCCATCTGTTGGTTTTTCAGCGAGTTGTATTTCAAGAACAGTAATAGGTATACAACTTTGACACCAAAATAATATAGTAATAATTTCACAAACATAGATTTTTGTTTCTTGCGACTCCGTCCATGTAGAGTTTTAGCTATTCCTTTATCACGTACCCAATATCATTTCTCAGGGCTAAAGCTATCTACAAAAAAAAAAACATTCAAATCGGTACACTGAATTAGTTGTACAAACTTAACAATTAAACAAACCAGAAGGGTTATTTTTGAATTGAAAGTATTAGTTTAGCTGATAGTTAAATATATATTTCACCCGCGTTAACCTATAAACACCCTAAAAATCGATAAAAACCAATTAAAGTAACCTCAAATTCCTATCAAACGAAAGCCGTATCAATCTAAATAGAACTGTGGAATATGGAAAGCCGATCCGAAGCCATACGGCGCGCGAAGCTATCGGATTATCTACTAAATGACACCTAGCCTAACTTGCTGACACTACAGGATTATGCTGACGGTACTTTCAACGCGAATGCTCTTCGCCCGGATAGAAATCGGTTTAAGCACTTATGCGTGGCGAGTGTAGCGAGGAAGTTGAAGTTTTTAGTAGCTGGTTCGAGTTTGTTAAGTGTTTAATATGTTAGACACGAGTTTTAAATCTTTTAGCTAAGTTGTCTGTCGATAAAGAGTAAGCGTTTTTCATTTTGTGTTTTTACGTGAATGAATAGAAGATAGTCAGAATTAAATTGTCTAAAAAATAAATGAAAATAAAGCCTAATTTTATATTTCAAATAAAATAGAAGCAAATTCAAAACTTAAACGTAGTAAACAATATTTTTTACAAAACGTTTTTCGCAACTTCGTCAATGTAGAATTCTTTATCATTTTCGATTTCAAACACATATTTTTATTACGACGCGCTGGCCTAGTTGGTAGTGACCCTGCCTATGAAGCTAGCGGTCCTGGGTTCAAATCCCGGTAAGGGCAGATACTTGTGTGATAAGTATTTATTTCTCTATATAAGTATTTATATCGTTGTCTACTACCCATAGTACAAGCCTAGAGCTTAGTTTGTAACTAGGTCAATTTGTGTGAGATTGTCCCTTGATATTTATTTATTTACTTATTTATTCAAGACAGATTTTTTGCCACCCAATTTTCATTTAAATACATTTAGTCGTAAGCGTTATTGAAACATCTAAATATTCTCGCTATGTTTTATGTTTATTCAGTCATTTTAAACTTATACTTAACTCCATCGCAGTAGAAGTCGGTTACCGCTATGCCCGCGAGAACTATGCCGTTTTCCGCATTCAAATTGAAAGCACTGACTTTTTTAACTTTTATGCGTATTTCCCGATTTCGTTGTGTGTGTGACGTCTGTGCTCAAAAACAATTAAAACAACAAGTTTGCAAACAATCCACAATTGATAATACAAAATTTATGTAGAAACTGAAATATATAACCTGATAACGCTACTTAATTTAAATGTGAATAATGGTTATCCCTATTTTAGTATAATATAAACCCGATATTAATATTCAGAATTAATATCCTTCCCTAACTTTATATCCCTGATAGTATTTTGTCACTCCAACGAAAGTTCTGGACAAAAAGACGGTCATTAAATATTTTACTTCTCTCCATCCTCTCGACCTCATATCATACGTCTTGTACAGCCACGAAACTCGCGAATTCAATGCTAATAATTAATAACCGTGACTAAATCACTAATCCATTCGCATAAAATAAGACCGCGTGTTCAACTAATGCAAAGAAAAGTAGCACTTTCTATTATTTCGAGTAGTTTCAATACTTTCAATATAGTGTAAAGAAAAGGGGAGCGCCAAAGTTCAACTAAAATTGCAACTCCTATTATCGGAACTCCGAAAATGAATTTTTTATACCGCTGGAACCGTAAACTTTTCAGAAGTTCTGAAATATTCAATGTGTAGATAAGACTAGGTTAGGTTAGGTTTGATTTATAAAAATCCTGAAAATGTAACAGTTGCTGAAATAAATACGTTAGGAGTTGCGATAATTAGGACTTATGAGTCGTTATGAGTAAAAATAATTAGGTAATAACGATTGCAGCGAAGCATCAAAAATAAGAAACGAAACGCTGAAGTAGGTAAATGTTATTAAAAATAGCAGCTTTAAAAACATGTTAGTGTCTGCAAAATTTCACAGGATTTTTTTATTGATTTCCCACAAAGAACATTTTTATCCATATAATAACTTGCATAGATAGATAAAGTTTAAGAATACCAAGTATACTAATGCCATCAGCACAAGACATCATGGTGGAATTTTTTGGGAAAGCCTTTGCAATATGCCTAGCATTAGACTTGTTTTGGATAAGGAGGAATGCTTATTTCAAGTTGAATCCTTGGATTTTCTGCATGTTGATCATAGATGTGATCTTTATCATCGTCATTAACTTGAGAACAATGCTCCTTTTGGTAAAGCGATTTGTATTATATTCTTAGCCTAATCTTTTGATGCCTAGATACTTTTGTTCTTTTAATTGATCCAGATTACTTTCTCCTTTATCTTATTGTTTCCTTCTGTTTTCTCCTAGTAGTCGTCGTAGTAGTAGTCCTTGTTCATCATTAAATAACACAAAGTACGGGTATTTACAGAACAGTCTTAAAACGACCATAGAATAACTACCAGCCCGTCAGACGACATTCGTAAGTTGATCGCATTACCACAGTCAAACCAGTTTCTTCTGAGGTTTCATGCATTTCTTTACAGATTTTAGACTTTCATGTGGTCTTACAGACTTGAGACTTTAGTATAAAGGTGAGCTAATGAGCAGGCGAGTAGCTGGCAAGTGACTAGCGAGTGGTTTGTAAGTCTGGAAAGTATCATTATTAGAATAAATAGAAAACAACCCCCTGACACATGGCGGGATCTTTCATAGAGGCTAGATAAGATACATAACGCTAACGTAAACGTGTTTTCGAAAACTGACAAAATTTAGTAGGCAGTTTACATCATCCTGTATAATTCTCTCGCAATGCATGTTGTCTAGGGCCACAAAGCTGATTTCTCTTCAACGGCCCTACCGATTTTCATGAGGTCTACTAAGAACCATTCCAAAGGACCTAAAAGCAAGTGGAAGGAAGTGGTATCTCCCTACCCTTACAGGAAACCACCACTTGCTACGATCCAGACAAACTTCCCTTGCTTCCTCTACACTCATAAATCTCTTCATACACGTGCGTCGGTTTAGGGTTCTCAACAGACTGATACTAAGATAAACAGATACACAGACACACACACATGTTTCCATCCTCCCTCTCACTCCCTCTTTTTCCATCGGGGGTAAAAACCGATTACGCCTTGTTCCCCGCTAACTGCGTGACCCTAGTTTCGAAAGTAATAAATGATCGTTGACTAGGACCAAACATTATGCGACGTCACGTCCGGGTCAAGCCGAGTAATGAATGCGCACAAAGTTACACCACGGAGCGTCATTGCCATTCAGGTGGACTTTTTGTGATGCTAATAAGAGCTATTATCGATAGATCGGGGGACCATGTGAAGCTGTCAAGGGAGATATCGACTTTTGCGTTGTTGAATTAGTATGATGCGGCGTGGGTGCTTGCGTACAGTTTAATGTTTGGCGGTGTTGGTGGTTTTTATTACGTTGTTCTAGACGAGTATCAGTTTTTCCTTATAATTTAAATTAATAGCAGTAGCTACTTTACGTAAGTAAGTAACAGATCAGTGGCCCTTGACAAGATGCTTAACGCTAACGTAAACGAATGTCGAAAACTGTCAACATGTATGGAATTGTCATTAAAGCGCTCCACGCAACCGTCCGACAGCTTACGTCAATCCTATACATTTTCGATGACGATAACTTACTCGCACAGCATCTTATCTATGGCATTTGTGTTAAGTTTTTTCCCGATTTTCATACTTGTAAACCTATTAAGTTTTCTTTGAAAAATATTGGTGTTCTCACTTTATTATTTTTAATTGCTCTTGCTTCTTTTAGGTCTTTTACTGTTGTAGCGCCCCAGTCTTTTCTCTAATATCTTGTTCATGCAGAAAACTTGTTGCGATATACTCTCCATGATTTTGGTGGTCTTTTAATCTAACCTTCAAATAGTTTTCCATTTTATCATGGAATGAAAACAACACGTTATTATTATAACATAGGTAGCATGTTAAACACAGGAAGGCCCCCGTAGCGACGTCATTTGCAGGCATTCTTTGATGTTGATTTTCGTCCCTTGACATTTCATTTGAAATTTCTCGAGTAACAAATAAGTTTCATATTTATCAATTTTGTTACCAATGTACTTTATAGAAAATTATTTATCTAACCTTTTACAAGTAAAAGTGCGGTTGGGGTCCACTCTGCACGCTAGCAAGGATTTGTTTATTCAGTCAGTTATCATAGTTATTTATTTTGAAGTAGAAACCTCGACGTGTTGTTCTTGTAGTCATTATTTTAATTTAAAGTTATTTAGAAACCCTTTCATACTTTTTTCATTATTGTATTTTATGATTCAAAAAATGACGTTTTGCTGGAGTTTATTGCGGTGTTACCTTTGGCGCTAATAGATTCACTTCATATTAACGATGTGTCAAAGAGCCTTCAATTTTGAATTTTAAATACACTTTGTCTCCGTAGAATCTTGCTATTTCCTCCATTCGTATGTAGGTATATGTTTTCTATGCCGTAAAGGAGTTAAGCTTTATACCTGGTTCTTAACTTGGAAACATTTATCGGTACAGTTGACTACAACGATATGTATCCTAGGCATTTTTTAATTAATTTATGTACCTACGTATAGAAGGTATTAACCGCTACATACAGCTATGGATGTTATGTTTTATAAATGGGTCGTTCTTCTTTTATACCGACAATAGCCCTGTCTCTCACCTTATTAAGCGTCTCATTAGAGTATTGGTAATTATGTTTTTCGTGTTTAATATACGTCCATATTATCGTACTCTTTCTTTAACCCAGTATTTTTTTATAAAATTGTTTTTCATAGAATGCCGTGACAGAGTGGTCATCTAAAAATTGGTCTCCACTGAAAACAGCCACTCTGTCACAGTGTTTTCGGTAAACCATATTAAAAAGAACAAAATATTATCTGGAGGACAGGAAGTATTAATTAATTTTAATACATCATCACTTTTTTGAAATCGAACACTGAAACCATAATTAATGATAGTTCAAAAATCTAAAAAACAGAAAATGGTCGGCTTATCGTCGGTAAAAAAGAAGAACGACCCAAATAGTCTTTTTGATAATATACGATGGATGGTAATCTATTAATAATCATTGAGGGTTGTTTATGGTTTTTAAAACAATTACAAATAAAATATTTTTTACGCTTCGCACTACGCTTCAAACGCTTTAAACACGTCTATTTAAAATCAGTTTTAGCCCAAGAGAAGTAAAATAAGTTTCCCTGGATAAAAACTAGTTTTTATTGCCGACTGATTTTATGGACAGCCATTATTTGCTTAAAAAGACAAACCAACGAGTCCGAATTGAGTCGGTCTACGTTAATTATGGCGATGGTTGCCACTTTCCGAAACCATCATTAGATCAGTTCTTAGACACCATAATATTGCATTGTCATTATCTGTAATAATATATTCCAAATCTCAGTCCATTCCAATAAACACCAGTTTTTGCAAAATTTCCAAGGGTTCCATTAAGCTTGTAGTACCTACACTTTTTTGAAAACTGCTCACAAACAAAGCAAGTTAAATAAAAGCTTGTAAAATATAAAAAATGCAGCGCTATACACGTCAATACCTAAGGTTAGCCAAAATATGTGAAGCAATTAGGGACCAGGTGTTGTGAGGGTGGCTGGCGATCTGCCAGGTGGACGGAAAAACAAGTTTTATTTTCCGGAGTAAGGGTCGTGGTTTGTGACATGCTGTAGGTGAAGTTTTGATTGATTCCCGTGGAGGAAATATTTTTGTGGTTTATGTAGGTCAGATAGTGAGGATGTAGGTCGACACTGTGGAAGTTGCATACGTTTATGCTTGACTGGCGATGTGTGAGCTCGGTTTAAATATAGAACACCAATTTCAAGATCTGAGAGCTTGAAATGCATTTTATGTAAAATTGTATTCCGTTGCCGTATATAAATTGAGTGGTTAAAAATACTTTCTTTCATGGTACTTCAGTAAAAGAGGCGTTGAAAATTGAGACTTTATAACAGATAGTTTTAAGGTCAACTAGTGAACTATAATAATAAAAATATTGTATTATTGATGATGATGTAAGATCTCTGCCTACCCCTCTGGGAAACAGGCGTGATTTAATGTATGTATGTACGTAAGATCAAAATTGTCGATCGCTGAATGCCACTTTCATATGTTTTTAACCTCCAACGCAAACTTACCGCTATGGTCAGTGTTTATGTCTGTCAGTGGCACCGTAACTCTTAAACGGCTGAACCGATTTGGATGCGTTTTTTTTGACCACATGTATTTTTTCCATAACGGTATTTTGTTGAATTTTGTTTGTATGTATGTCACGAATTGATGTTTATTCTGTTCTATTCTATTCTATTTCAACAACAATGATGAAACAAAACTTTTGTTATTCAGAGCTGAGTGTTGAAAATTTTCAATCGTGAAGTCTTCTGGTGTCAGGTCCCTTGGACATAGTTTCTAATAGAGAGCGTAACGTGACACTGTTGAAAAGGAAACACACGGTGCATTTTTCAACCCTTATCGTTTATCAGTATGTTTATTTAATTATATTAAACCAGGGTCCGTATTCTTCGTGGTTTTTATTCCTATTGTTATCCTGATGTCAACTCTATTGTAGGCCTTATTGACTTGACAGTAAAAGCGGCCGTGTTTAAAATGCTAGAACAATTAATGAGCACCAGCACAATATAGTGCTTTGATGTTCTTAACAAATAAAAAAATAAGTTTAAAATAAATTGTGAGCAAGTTGTCATGACATGTGTGCTGGTAATTAATATATGATCTTATAATTAAACTTGTTGATTGCTGAATGTTCATTTCATTACCTTCTTTTAGATATCTTGCAAAGGTACGATCTACAATAGTCTTTGAGTAACAAAATTCTCTAGATTCGTGTTCATCTTAACATGTATCTTGAGATTGCAGTCTTGAGATTAGACTTTGGGTCTCAGATCCAACTTACCATCAGCAGGCCTGTGTGCTCATTCACCTTCATGCCATAGATAAAAGACATGCTAAACAAAGACTACAGTACAACCATTTTCTTAATAGCGATCGGAAATCTTCGTTTTTCTATGACACATGAGTGACAAATATACTGTCAGTAGTGAGTGCGAGCGTGATAGCGATAGCCAGCCGAAAGCTATGAAGAAGCTGGGAATACTGTACTGCTTTATGAAAATCAGTTAGGCCGTTTAGGGGAAATCAGCTTTGAAAGGTGGGGTAGGTGGGGGTGGGGGGTTTTCATAAAATAATTATAATATTCAAAATGATTTATATGGAAAAAAAAATGTAATTGGTCCCAAAATAAATGTTTGTACTGTATTCAAAACGCGTCGTCTAAATACGCAATAAGTGCTCCTGAATTCCATCACCAAGGTGTTTAGTGACGTGGCAGGGTGCCAAGTTGCAGTGATTTCGCCCCTGCTACGTAGGTGATTGCGTTTCAAATACCTTAGCCTACTTATTTCAAATCAAGCTTTATAAAGGCTTAATACATTTGGTGCTCAGCGTTCCGACTTTCATACAAAACGAGCCCCATATCGAGGTTCTGGCAGTGAAATGTCAAATACTCGTATTATATTGCATAAGGAAAGGTTGCAGTATTGCAAGAGCCAATTAATATTTTTGTTCTCATTTGATTATTGGCAGAAAAACTAAAAAATAGGTTGAAAAAGAAAAAATACCTTTAATTGTGACTGTGTCAGTTCTTTAAAAAGAAAAAGTTATAAAAATAAAGTACCTCATAACTCATTTCGTTGTTATTAAGTTCACTGTTTTACTTTAGAACTGATGGACGATGGGGGAGAAAGTTGTTAAAGGGGGGACAGCGTAACGGAAGCGATGTGTTAGGCCTCGACAAGAAGGACTCACGATCCTTAGATCACGAGAAGCTGAAGGATGCGTGTAACACAAAACCGACCATCGTGAAGATCCTTGGGGAAGACAGGTCCAATAGTGGACATCTTTGGCCGATTATGATGATGATGATGAATTCACTTTAGTAAATATCATTCTACGAAACTTTTATTTTGCTACAGATCAGCTCAAATTTATCACTCATGCCCATGAGCATTACACATAGCATTATATTGACAATGTTTCTGTAGTTGGTAGAGATCCTGCCTACGATGCTAGTGATACCGTGTTTTATTCCCGGTATGGACAAAATATTTATGTGATGAACGCAAGTATTTGTCGCTGAGTCTTGGATATTTTCTATGTATTTCTCATTTATCTATGGAACTATGGAAGTATGTTTATCGTCATCTTGTACCCATAGTACTTGAACTCAGTTTGGGACTAGGTGAATTGGAGTGAGATTGCCCCCTGATTGTCCAGTGATAGGGTAAAGTGACCAGTGGTCAGCCAGAGACCTGTAGTCGGCCTCTGCCTATGCTTTGTATTAGTGGGAAGAGTACGAAAGATATATTTCCCACTCTTCGCACTCATATAAGGTCGACTACTGATCTCTGGCTGACCACTGGTGACTTTACCCTATCTGTTAATTATACAGACGAGAGACTTCTCAAATTATAAAAAAATCTCATAATTTTTTTTTTGTACATTTTTTAAATATTTTTGATTTTTGTAGGGAATAAGAACATCCCGTAATGCTCTCAAATAGTTTCGATAATGTTTTCACTTATTTCTTAACAAGATTTACAAATTTTTGGGAGTATTCTGCAACTTAAATATTATTATGCTTAACCCACATCACAAGTAAAGGAATCACACAAGTAAATTCCTGTTGCTTCTTTACAAGCTATATAATATTTGAACCCTCTGTCCGTATCATAATAATTATTATAGAACTGTTATTACCATGGCAACCCTCATTATAGAATGGTTTTTACGCTTCGGTTGCGCTAGAGGTGGTATTCTGATACCGTTAACGATATCAATATAAGCGGTTAAGGGTAGAAAAATAAAAAAACATGATATCTTTCATTAACACATTCTCATGTTTAAAAACGCCGATAATTTATGGTTTATACCTGCACTTAGTAACCTTAAATCTTTGGGGATATGCTAACACTGCGACAAATGTATTGGCCGTAGCCGAGGAAATATTGGTATTGGCTGCTTTCAGGCAAAAACCTTCTGCGGATAGACAAAAGGATAAAAAAACGCCGATCGGGTTCCGTCGGCTCGCGAGGCTATCCGATGATTTTATTTGCGGGTTACAAGTTTAAGGTTCCGTGTGTGTAAAACGTATTTTATTTAAAGGTGTTAATAAAAACTAACCTTTTTCCAGGTTAAGGTTAACTGGTGGAGAATACCTTACGGCATTTAGTTCGCCTTTGGTATATTAAGCGTGTGCAATAAAGTATTATTGTATTCATGTATTTATTTGTGTTTGTTTATTATGTGGTTTTTCGATGAATGATATCATGCTTTTTATTTTTTCTCTTAAAATATTGCACCGTCGACAATATTTTTTATTTGCACAAGGGTCAACTTGTAGCCGATTCCATTAGGCATTAAGTTCATCTTTTGCACGCAAATTTGTATGTTTGTGCAATAAAAAAACCCTTCATAAACGTGCAATAGCTAAGGTGTGAATAAAATATGATACGTCCTTATCAGTCACTGTGACATTTGAATTCGAGAGAAAGAGATAAAGAATACTTTAACTAAAATAGGTTAATTGTTCGTTTATGAATAAGAGGTAAGAATGAATTTAATGAGCACACAGGGTAAAATTATTATCGTCGGCTCACTACCGACTATTGTTACTAGAAATTGTGTTCCTAATATAATTTTACAGGTAATTATTTTACTATCACTACATGCCTATTATTGGTATTTCGGATGGTAATTATTGTGGGTGTAACCAGTCAGGAACAAGCGGCATGTTAACTAATATTTAATTAGAAAATTCAGAGGGCCAGCGGAATTACTGGCAAGTACATGTATTTAAAAGCAGGATTTGAATTCAAATTCTAATTATTTATTTTAGAAGTAGGTTTCTATCATCATCATATCAGCCGAAAGACATCCACCATCCATAGGTCTTCCCCAAGGAAGGTACTACTCGCATCCAACAGCTTCCCGCGATCCTCATCAAATCGTCCGTCTACCTTGTGGCAAGTCCTAATAACAAATCGCTTTCTGTTACGCGATCGCCACTCTAGTGCTTTTCCTTCCCTTTATTGGCTAGCTAAGTAGTCTAGTTTGGCATATTTCTAGAACTACAGACGTATCTATGATTGCCAGTTGAATTCAGCGTCAAGCAAGCAAGTACATGTAGTGAAATATCCTTTTACATCGTATTTTCTCGGAAATGTTCGTATTTGTCATGCTACTTCAGTCTGACTCAGTACCCATCAAGACAACGTGGGAGGGAGTGGTTAATACCAGAGTTTTTTTTTTAAATTAAGATTAAGTTTGTTTTCAGTTCTTTTTAATAGTCATGCCGAAAGCATTAAGACCTGGGAAAAGTTTAGATCGACAAGCCTGTGAAATTATTTTCAACATTATTTATATTTCTTCTTGTTTGACTACACCTAATTTCTATATATTTGATCGTGGTAGTTTTAACATCTCGGTGTGATATACCTCAAACTCGTGGTTTGACACTTAATAATTCAATAATTCATAGACATGTCAGCATCATTCGGAAGTAGACGTGAGTTCCGAGTTTTCACGATGTGAAAGGATTATTCACTAGATCTGTAAACGGTTTTATTCTTAATAGAACAAAAAGGTTTCCATTGGAGGGAACCCAAATAGCTAAACCTAGGTGCAATGCGGCGAGGGCGATGGCTTTTGTTCCGGCACTGAATTTTATACATTTCCATACACTAAGTTATATCGGTTTTGGATACAACCGTTTGATGTGGTGCCTTAGAAATCTGTTTTTGGCGGTGTTTTGATGTAGATTGATCTTTTAACCAAGAAAATAACTATATAAGTTAACTACCACTTGACTTACAAAGTATATATTGATCGATTTCAATTGAAATGGGCAAAGTGTAAACAAAAAAAAAACAATGCAATTTCCCATATTACTCGATAACCACCATTACCAACGGATCTTCCGTTCCAGTTTAAACGACTGCAACTTCCCGTAAAATTATCGCGTTCAATAATAATTAACAAATCACTAGGTCAAACATTAAAAGATGCGGGCTTGGACCTGAGCGTTGAGTGTTTTTCCCATGGGCAGCTCTATGTAGCCCTTTGATGCGACACTTGACTTCTATTTTTCTAGTGAGCAATGAAAAGACAGCTGTAAACACTGTATATAGAGAGTTTCTTTGATAACTGACAGTAATGATTTGAATTGAATTTTAAACTAACGGCATGAAAAACTCAATTTTACAAAACGTGTCAAATAAGACGTCTTTGGAAATCGTCGTAAAATAAAACCTCTATGCAAATGCAACTATCTAAACTATTTTTAACCATTTGAAATATATAATTATTCCAGATTAACTTGGGTTATTTTAACTTATATTAACCGAAGCGAAGCGAGGGCGGGTCGTTTATGTTTTCTAAAGATATTATTCATAGAAGCATTTGAACCCACGCCTTTTGAAAGAGTAGGTGTGAACAGTCACTAATTAGCTGTCAACTTTTTTCAATCTTTAAATAAATTTAATCTCTGTTTCAAAAGTTACTTTGTTTAAGGGCGAGGTAAAATAATGTATTCTTATTTTGCGAGAAAATATTATGACGAGTTTGCTTTAAAACTGAAATACAAATCGATTCCTGAATACACATTGCTAACTGGGCGCTGATTTAAATCAAGATCTCTCGGAATGTAATGATGCTCACACAAGTGTTAAGAATATTTTTTTCAGTGGAAATTAAAATATTTTTATTTTCTCTCCTTCTAACTCCACCCGCCTACAACGCCTTACGCGTTCAATACAACAATGCTTTTAGAATGCTATTGGGACTGCCTAGCAGGTGTTCTGCATCGGGTATGTTTGCGGCAGCTCTCACGGATGGTTTTCAGGCTATAATCCGTAAAAATATAGTCTCTTTACTTAGTCGTGTGAGACGAAGTCCCAATATCATTCTAAAAGAAATTGCTGAAAGGTATGATTGTCCGATCTTTAAATATTGGACGGAGCTTATTAAGGGTGTAGCGCAATTTGCAATATAGATGCTATGCTATGGAAAGCGTGTGCATATATATTGCAAGTTAGCAAAATTGAAAATGTTAATACTGTATCTTTAGAATTATTATACTAATTACTAACACTAGATTAAGTTATCTTAAATTTTATGCTAACACTCTATGGATCTTTTTGTAGTCCGAAATAAAGAATTTGATGTGATTGGATTTGATTGATTAATAGAAATAAATAAAAAGGTTATAAGAGCTTTCTAAAAAGTTAAAATGAAGCTGTTAAGTAGGTAAAAAGAAGGTATCAGTCAAATAAAATATTTATTACAAAATGAATTGAATACAGCCTAAGTTAAGTTTCTTATTACTCTGGTCTCTAGCTTTACAACTGATCAATACCAATGTTCAATGTTGTTCAATGTTGTAAACACTTTTACAATAAATATAACAAAAAGCTCCTTTTACAAATTCACATAAAACCTTATATTCAATACATTTATCAAGCTAATCGTGCAATATCATAACCGGGGATATATAATATATTTGTAATTACCGTCTGAACTGTTGGCAGCTGGCGTCGTTGGACGGATGCCAGGTACCTGCCGGATAAATAAATAATCGAGCGTAATGACAGAGGCATTTAATATCTTCTTGGAGCGGTAATGACGTGCTTGAGAGGTTTTAACAGCAATCTGTTGTTGATGGGTGTCTTTTACAAAGATTAAAGCTATTCTTTTTGAATTATTAATACATTTTTTTACAGAATTGTTAGTAAAATTGAAGTGTTAAATATTGATTTGGATAGTTAGATGAAAAATATGGGGTAATACAACACGTTTTGTAAAGTATTTATGTAGATATATCCAAATTAGGTATAATAACCTATTTGTCATTCCCGTCTAATTCGTTTTTAGGCAGTGCAAGTGGTGGTCAAACAAAGGACTGTGACAAAAACCGTTTATTAACCAAGACAGTAAACAAATAACGGGCTTAGTAAACAAGAACGGTAAAAACTGGGCTGTTCATTGTCTAGTTTATTTACTTTACGAGCAAATGAATGTTCTTGGAGGCTTGCAGCATTTTTGTACCTAATTGGGGTAGGTACATGTAAAAAAGTTACTCTTACATTTTTATTTGTAATTATTTGCAATAAGTATATTATAATTATTATATCATACTTATCTTTATTTTATCCCGTAATATATTTCAGGGCTCGGAAACCTGGTAATTTTTTTAACCAACTCATCAGAAACGCCATACATTCAAAATAGAGCATTTCCATTTTGATTGCGTTCGAACAGAATCTATATTATTTCGGTTTTGATCGCTAATTTGTCGCACCCCCCACAACACCACCGTTTTCTCATTTTTCCTAACCTAATAGTAACTAGCAATGTACAAGTTGCAGAACATTCTCAGAAGCTAAAAAATCTTCTCAAGAAATTACTGAGAATATTATCGGAAACATCTGAGAGCATTGAGAATGTTCTGTTTCCATACAAAATTTAAGAATATTCTTAGAAATTTCCGAGATTTCTTATAAGAAACTTTCACAATTTGAGAAGTTACTTTTCGGTACAATGCTAATAGTAACCTAATTTTTTGTTGAATTTTCACTTGCTAAGCTTGAAGTCAAGGCCTTATCATTTTATAGTTAATACCATAGCCGCAACGCCACGCCATCCAAGTGAAGGAAGAAATCAAAATCGAAAAAAACGCTAGCGAATCTGTTCGGCTCCGAGCGAGCTTTTACGAAGAACCTGGTTAAGAACCATATTATTTAAATAGTATTTTTCAATACGGTATCATTTTGTGGTGTTTTTTATTGGCAACCCTAACGTTAGGTTAACCATGTCGTCGTCATAATAATTTTCATGTCAGTTACCTTCAACGCAACAAATCCTTATATTTTGAAGACTTTCGTCCACACCAGTACATCCATTGCGAACCATAATTTAATTTCATGTTGAGGGTCATTTGCGTAACTAATCACTGAAGAGCGTCGATCCCCGGGGACGCTTTACGTTCACGTTACGTTTAACGGCGGAATTCAGTAACGCTTACGGACAAATTATATTCCGCGGTTCCAAATGATTGGCATGACCGCATTTAGCAGATCGGTTTTATGCTATCGTATTTTATTTTTATTAAAGATAGTAAAATAATGTTACCTAAAATAACTAGTATAGACTTATAAAAAAATATGATAATGGATAAATGTGCGTAAATCCTAAAAGTAACATTTACCACCTCTATTTTTTGGGTGTTTTATTGACAAGGCAATAGAAACAAAGAGGATTCTTTTTTTTTCTGCGTCCTCTTCCGACACATTTCTTGATCATTGCTTTTCATTTAGAAATTGATGAGGCGAAATTATCCAGGTCAGCTCGGCCAAATTTTAAATATTGCCTTGCGATCTGAAAGCTGGTGTTTTACGTTTTATCTTGAGGATAAAGACCTCCGGTTAATAATTGAGAGTAAATGCGTAGGTAACTAATCACTGAATAGAGATTGATCCCCGGAGACGATATTACTCGCGTTAGTTTTAACGGCGGAATTTAGTATCGCTTACGGACTAATTATATTCCATGGTTCCAAATGATTGGCATGAAGGTATTTAACTGAATAATTCATTTGTTATAATATGTATTATTAGATTGGCAGTAAAAAGTATTTCAACTGACGTATGAATGCTTTACTTTAAGCGCTGCCTATTATAATGGTTTATAGTCTATAAATTAGTTTCTTAGTTTAGTTTAAATTGTGCCATTATTATTATTATTGTATTTTTATTTTTTGTGCTTTTTATGGAAACTGTTACCCGGAATAAAACTATTTCATTTCATTTCATTTCGTTTCATTTTATTGAATGAAACTCTGGTTAAAATAAATGTATCAATGCATTACTGAAACTCTGGTAAGTTGCAAAATTAGCGTAACGTAGTAACTCTATTATTGGCTTACACTTGGCACCGTTCAAAAATATTGCTAACAAAGTGATTATACGGTTAGCTTTTACTATTTCATTCTTGTCATGGTTAGGTCAAACCACAGCTAATTTAGTACCAATTTCCCCAACCAATGTTAAATGTTAATCAATGTTAATCGACTGTTAGTTCATACATTTTGACAGCTGTTAACATTCTAATCGTTGGTTATGTTGTTCATAAAATTTGACTTTAACCTAAAAAATAGTACAACTAGTTCTTAATAACACCAGTACATTAAGTTCTTGTGAATTTGAAATGATTTTGATGTCAAATAATTTTTATTCAGATTTTTTTATCAGGTAACAATCGTGGACAAGTCCTAATTGAATCTAGACTTGTACATATTTACATAAACACTTTACTGTACAAAAGAAAAACATAAACAATACAATGAAGATAGAAATGTACAAAGGCGAACTCATATTACAGAAACTGGACAAACAAAATATACAAAAGTCCAATATTTGTGCTGAACACACAATATTTTGCCCTCGGGATCGCTAATGTTGTATTCACTACCTACTCACCGTGACGTCAAAACTGATAGCAATATAAACAGATACTACAGAGCACTATATTTAAAACTTTGGATCCATCCCTTTCTCTATACGTGACTAAATCAAGAAAAAAAGGCTGAACTAACGTTACTGCGAACTTCGATTTTCAAAGTATCACAGAAATCACAGTTTAGCATTTCGTATAGCCTGGCCAAAAAGTCGAGCCAGTGGTGACAGCTGCAACTAAAAAAATTCCATACAAAATTGTTGCCATGTTTACGCATTTTACGTCAAAAATGTGACAGTTACGTAGAAAGTGGCGACCTCACTTAATTTCTACTCTTTTTGGTCGCACTATATTACTTTTCCAGTAACCAGCACCCCAATATTTATGAAAACGCCTCACGATCTTCGCTTACATAATCTGCACCGTAACACATATATGGCCGGACTCATTAAAACTTTAATTAAGTTTGAGTTCTTGGAAGCGAATGAATAACCGTTAGGAAGTAATATTACTAAGATCTTGCGCCAAATATAGCACGCCATTCATAGCAGATGTAACATTCGCCCAGAAATCGGTGTTAAAAGTTATCTAGGCTCTCGTAATGAGCTCTTCTGTAAATGGAGTGAAGGCGAAGCATAAAATGAAGTTGCGGAGCTTCCTCGTTGATTATTGGAGAATACTACTTTTAAAACATCGGGAAAGAAACTTGATTAGTGGGATAAGGAAGTTTTAAGGAAGAGTAATTAAGAAAGTAATACCTACTTCTTGTTCTGGCTTACGGACTTAACAACTTTTTGAGACTCGTTGAGATAGCTAAAAATTTGAACTACTTAATTATAAATGAGGAAGTAGGTTTGTTTGTTTGTTAGGTATTCACTGTGCAACACGTTAACCTATCAACGCGAAATTTGCCTGAAGACAGACCTGCACAGTTCCTGAGCGAATAGCGCTAAACATCTACATGGACACGGTTAAAATCCAGTTTATACCTAGAAAATTGCTCAAAGGTTAACTGGAAGAGATCCATTAAACGGACAAGTTTGCTTTTGTACACCCCTGCCATATTTTTTCTATTTTTCATACTACAAAGTACCCATTTAATTTGTTTTATTATTCCCTACAAAATATAGACGTTTATCATTTAAACCGAAAGACACTGCCGTGTAAATATATTTAGAAATAAATAAATAAGTAAAGATGGCCATACCTCGTCGTCAACACCATTTCAGCCGAAAGACGTCCACTGCTGGACATAGGCCTCCCCCAAGGTTTGCCACAAGAACCGGTCCTGCACCGCTTGCATCCATCAGTTTCCTACAACCTAAGCCACGCCGTCGGTCCACCTTGTTGGAGGCCTACCCACGCTGCGTCAACCGGTAGGTACACGTAAATTATGGCCAGTACATTCCCCTTAAAAGTTACGTAGTTTTTGTCCATGTTTGTGTTATATTTTTATGTATAACAACATTGACCAAATGACAACTAGAAATAAGACACTATTAGCATAGTAAAGTTTAAACCCCTGAACTATGTAAACATGCCAGGCTACATTAATAACACGGTATGTCAAGTCCATTCCGCCGAAGGTACACCTATATTTAATTGTACCAAAAACTTCCGTTGTTTAGCGTACATTGCTTGCTCTTCCAAGTGAATTGATAACGTTGGTAAAAGAAATGCGGAGATAGTAGATAAAGCATTCTTCGTGAATATCGAGACGTCAGTTGTGTCGTGAAAGAAATGAACTAGGGGCACTTCAGTGTTTTATAACCACTCACATACTTTGTGCAACCAGAGTTACTTGGATAGCGCTTATTGGCTTATAAATAAGATCGATCAAATTTGCACGAGCAAAATAGGTTACGGCTTGATAGCATGCTTTTAAAGCTGGGTACTGACCAACGTTACGAGGTGTAATGTAACATGTTACACAGCGAGCATTCATGCAGTCAGTACGTAATTGCTCGCTGGTTTCGCTGTAATACTACGTACCGACTGCATGAATGCTCGCTGTCTAACATGTTACATTACTCCTCGTAACGTTAGTCAGTACCCAGCTTAATGTTTAAACCAAACATGAATGTTATAAAGAAAGGAACATTATGAAGAAGGTTTTTATTTATTTCAGTTAATACGAGCAGGACCAACTTAAATATTGTTGAACGATAAACTTAAATTTGTGACCCACCTTAGGTCAAAAGTCATTCTGACATTCTACAACAATAAGGTTGAGTCTCCTATAAGTTGCAAATGATTTGGCATCTCTAATGACATTGACGACTACAAGCCTATTTTTCTTGAAATGGGTCATAAATTAACGATCGCGATAGTACATTTTTTGACGTTTGTTTTACTTTCTCCTATCTACTTTAAAATTACTGTAGTGTTAGTTGTGTTTCCACAATGGCCTGATGATTTTACAACACATGAAACACACTTAAAAATATCTGTAAGCTCAATTTTATAATTTTCAAACCATTTAAAGTATTACAAAACATTTTACGTTTACAAATAACAGTTTACAGATATTAAATAATTTGAAAACAATGATATATATAATAATTTAATGAAAATATTACAACTTAAAAACGCTAGAAGCTCAGCATAGTTTTTTTATTTTTTGAGCCTGATTGACGCCAAAGTATACGTAAATACGCTGAGGTCTAAAAGAAGTAGGTATTTTAAGAGTATGAAGGCATGTACGCATACTGCGTTATTACTTTGGAAGGCAGTAATTAAATACCTCCGAAAATTATAACGAAAGCTATGCCTAGAAATTTTGCTAAGTTTTACACTTAAACAGGCTATGAGTTAAAAGTTTTGAAATAAACAAAAAAAATCTCGACAATTTTCCTATAGCCTTTCAAAATGAAAAATGACAATGAAAACGTATTCGAAAACTAAATATAAATAAATCAAGGTCATGAAAGTACTTAGACAAATCTGATATAAAAAACAGCCGGCAGTTACAATTTTATTGCTGTTTTATTTTGTTAAACTAAACAAATAAAAATGACGATAAAACCGCCTTAATCAAAGAGCACCTTTATTTATTTTAATCTGCAGTAAATTTTTTAACAAGCCCCTTAAATAGCAGTAGAGTAGTGGGACATAATATTATGATTGATCTTGGTCTCGTGCTACATAAAAAACAATCGTTTATTAACGCTCTGTACTGTATCATAGTGTAGACTGTAAGCAAGACTCAGAGATGATGGCATTGTTTATGTACTGCATGATAAATATTATTATACAAATAGTAATGATGACCAAATTATACTTGTTTCCATCGGCTTCTGTTAGTGGTCATCCGCACTACATCACAAAGTTTACTGCTCTTTTAATTGGTCAGTACATTTTGTTGAACGATCTTTTGCATTCTACGTATCCTACAATGACCAATTTTTCCAGACTGCTATTTCCTCGTCAAGTTATTTAACGTAAGTACGACAGAATACGCTGGCACACTACAAAAAGTTGTTGTCGTGTGGTTGCTGGGTTAGAATAGTGCCACTCCATGTCTTCCCATGGATTTCTTAAGAGGCGACTAAGGGAATAAAGGCTTGTAGTACTGTTAGGCGATGGGCTTGTAACCTGTCATTAATACACTGGTAAACATCTTATCCTAATTGTGCAAAATGTGGTTACAGAATTATCAACATATTATTAGAGTTGTTGGTAATTTTGTAGCTCTGCCTACCCTACTTTGGGTATGAAGGCATGAGTTAATGTGTATGTATGTGTCTTTAAGTTGTATTTATTCAAAAATATATTAATATATAACTGAAAACATTCCTAAGTCAGAATAAGACATTAAGTGCGAATTAATGTTTTTGGGTTAATAGGCAAAAGGATTTTAATGTAAAACATATTTTAAAAAAGCGGCCAATTGCGAGTCGGACTCGCCCATGAAGGGTTCCGTGAAAGGTAAATTGCGGTTTACGATTCATGACGTATTAAAAAAAACTACTTACTAGATCTCGTTTAAAACAATTTTCGGTGAAAGTTTGCATGGTAATGTACATCATATATTTTTTTAGTTTTATCATTCTCTTATTTTAGAAGTTACAGGGGGAGGACACACATTTTACCACTTTGGAAGTGTGTATCGCGCAACCTATTCAGTTGAGAAAAAATATATATTAGAAACCTCATTATAATTTTTGAAGACCTATCGATCCGACACGCATAAGTTTGATGAAAAAAATAATTGAGTTTCAGTATGGGGAACCCCCAAAATTTAGTTTTTTTTCTATTTTTGTGTGAAAATCTTAACGCGGTTCACAGAGTACATCTACTTACCAAGTTTCAACAGCATAGTTCTTATAGTTTCGGAAAAAAAGTGGCTGTGACATACGGACGGACAGACAGACAGACAAACATGATCCATAAGGGTTCCGTATTTTGCCACTTGGCTACGGAACCCTAAAAATTACCGCTCGCTTATTTTCTTACAATTGGCTCGACTTCAGCATATTTTTTCTCAGGTGCTGTTTTGTGAGAAGTTTTTTGCTTCGGTGACAAATCTATCATCTGCGGCATTTCATGCCAAGTCACGCTCGATTGGGATCCGATAAAATCTCTTTGAAACGAATTTGTTACCTGGAACTCTAAAAGTAAATTTACGATTTCTTAATTTTTGTTAGATATATTATTAACAAAAAACGATTTTGTCAATCGGGCTTAATAATTGTAATAATTATATAATGTTTATCTGGCTTACTAATCGCCGTAGGTACTCAAAAACATTTTCTCAAAAATGTCCGGAAATGTTGACATTCCTATCTACATATTGAGACGCGAAGTACATAGTTTACTGACAGTTCTCAAATTAAAAAAAAAACATTGCGTGCTCGCTACACAAGCCCGCAATGTTGCATACAAATTCCATTACTATCTAGCTCGTAACTTTTTAAAAAGTGAAAATGGCCATAATAAAATGAGGGCACAAGTCTTATACATCCAAATTTTACTCGAAACATAACTTTTTTATTTGGGCCTGGAATAGCTTATGTTTTTTTTAAAACAAAAATTGCGTTTCTCCTTGTCATAAACAAAAAGGCGGTAAGGAGTGATGGTATTTTTCACATGAAGTTTCTGTTTGTATGCAATTCAAAAAATGAGTTCAAGCGATGAAGATTTGACTGCAACACAATTTTTTTCTTGCGATTTTTGAGAAAATCTCTATATTTGCCTCGGCAGGAACGGCAATTGCGGGCTTCGTATTTTTAAACGGACTCGCAAGCTTGTCCGTTTAATCCAATACTCGGCCCGCAATTGCCTACTTCCATGCCTAGGCAATAATGTACTATTAAAGAAACAATTAACTCGTTCCTTTTTCAAATTTGTAAATGAAAGTAGTCACTAAGGAAAAACTTAATCGTCATTAACTGACTCTGAGCATGGCTAAGATAAGTCCTTGAGCATATTTATTTAGAGGAACTTTAGTTTTACCCATCATCATTGCGTATGGCACTCATCCTGCATGGACCAAAGGTCGATGTCCAGTGTCGCTATTTCCTAACGCACTCGCAATCGCAATCAGCTTCAAAGTGGATCAATTGTTTTCATTTTGTATGCAGACAAGCTTTCGATTTTCAAAATGAAAACGAGTTTTGCTTAATTTAACACATCACGGAGTTAACTGAAGGATATAAGCACTTTATTTCCAAAATTATTGTAAGAAATCATAATTTCTTTAATTTAATAAAGCCAGTGGCGTTCTAAACAAGTTTATATGTAAATTGCATTCACATATCGCAATGAGCATACATTTATCATCATAATCTTGTATGTAGGAAAAATAATCTTTGGACTATTTGACAATAAAAACTATGAGCACTAGCGTCGTCATTAAATACCTAATAAACGGGGGCCCTTTGTTTCCCATAATTTTATTTGTCATAATGTAATTGTTGATATAATTTTTGATAGTCATAATTTTTTATATCACTGAAACTGTAAACTTTTCAGAAGTTCTGAAATATCTAACGTGTAGACAAGGCTAGGTTACGTAAGGTTTGATTTATAAAAATCCTGAAAAAGTAACAGTTTCTTTAAAAAAGTACATTATGACTTGCAATGATTATGACTAAAAATAATTATGTCAGTCAATATAGACCCCTAATAAACATACAAACTGACCAATTGCCGAGGCTCAAATCCATTTGTACATTTTCCCTCAAATACTTCAGATAGATTCTCGCCTAAATTTCCAGTAAACTAAGAAACAACTATAACGAACGTAACTTGATCAAAACGTTATATCTTTACCGATAATCAAAGTTACGGTAACAATTTCAATTAAAAAAGTTTCTAAGAGAAAGTTTGACGTCAAACATTTTGCGTTTCTGATGTTAATTGATTAACATTAATACCTACTAGATGAAATTGGAAACCAATTTCTAAGCTTAGTTCTTCTCAAGGTAAAATTTTAATTAATATTCAATGTTAAAATACCTTGATTTCAGCAATAGCTTGGGTGACGTTCTTCGTTTTCTTTTCTGCTTTTTTTTTCTTGCAACATCAAAATCATTACAGTATTTTGTAAACTGTAAATAAAACCAATAACAGATGACCACAAGAATACAAAACAAATGAACACTGTTAATGTTTTTTTTTTAATTTGACGACGCAATTGGCCTTGTTGGTAGTGTCCCTGCCTACGAATCTAGCGGTCTCGGGTTCAAATCCCAGTTTTGTTGCTGAGTCTTGGGTGTTTTTCATGTTTAACCCGTCGAGCGATATGTCAAAGTTATTGTTCAAAATGAAACTCTACGGTAAATTAATAATTCACGAAATGTCAAAAAATTTACGCACACATGCTGGGCGTAGAACACCTGAAATGATAATTATGTCTTTATTTTTCTATATAAGTATATTTATCGTTGTCTAGTATAGGGTTTGCAATCCGGATCCATTTTGTATGGGAAGATCCGGATCTGGATCCAAATTATCCGGATCTTCCATACAAAATGGATCCGCATTGCAAACCCTAGTCTAGTACCCATAGTAAAAGCCTAGAGCTTAGTTTGGGACTAGGTCAATTTATTTGAGATTGTCCCCCGATATTCATTTATTCATGTTACGTGAGGAATACAATAGTAACAATTAAAACTTAAAATACACATAGCATAAATATAGCTAGTTCCAGAAATGCTACGAGTGCTACGTTGTAGCCCGTAGCAGCATTTATCCGCTACGTAGCGAAAATCTGCTACGAACAATAGACCTGGGGCATATTTTATAAAGCTACAAGTTACAATTTTACAGTTCTAAACTGGCAATACTGCTCAAATAGCTGGTCTTCATTGTTCGAGGTGGTGTCAAATGGGAACTTGTAACCTGTAAATTGTAATTTGTAGCTTTATAAAACAGGCCCTAGGGCCTCTTTTAAACACGGTATAAACCAAATTGTTCTTGACCTGTTATCGTCAATGTTTTAATAGCTCTTATTTAACTGTCAGTAATGGCGGCCGAGTTTATTTATTATTTTATTTGGGACATAAACAGCGATACATTGAATCAGATACTTAAGATATGGATACATTTGAGTAAGCCAATAACAGATGACCACAATAAATACAAGAACAATACAAGTAGATCAAACTAAGTAAACAAATATAGGTACATTTTTTGAAGCTAGCACAATATTATCCTCATTAATAATAATACTAATGAGAACTAAAAAAAGAGAATGTACATTTACTTAAACGAGTGTGTGTGTGTGTGAATGTGTGTGTGTGTATTTGTGTGTGTGTGTGTGTGTGTAAGTGTGATGCGGCTCAAGATTATCAACATTACTAGGGATTCGAAAGTAGTTGAGGAAAAATAATACCGGCAGGTCAAATACGATTTGGATTTTACAGCCTGGAATAGACGCGCTGAATATCGGGTCGTTTGAACTGAATGTATTGAGCCCTTTTGGGGTCGAATGACGATAATTTTTCGTGATTTTTTAACTGTGTTTCGATATAAAACTCTGTTTTTTTGTCCACTAAGAAGTGGTTCATAAAAAGATTAAAGCATCGCTATATAAAAGTACTTCATAAATTATCTGTGGCAAAAAAAAACACGTCGATCGGTTGAGATGTTAAACCATAAAAAGGCAACAAACAAACAGACTTATTTTGGCATTTTAAATATTAAGTAAAGTAATATAATTACAAGCCCATTAATGCAAGCCTGAAGCCTTGGGACTAGGTAAATTTGTGTGCAATAGTCGCATGATGATTTTTTTAATGGAAAGATGGATGGATATCCCTATAACCTCAGACCTATTCAATGTAGATTGAACATAGCCAAGAAAAGCCCAAGAGCAATGGCCCAGAAAGTATATAATAAACTGCCGCAAACGCTCAAAGTTGTGGCCAATATAAGTACATTTCGGCAGCAAGTTAGAGAACTACTCCTTAGAAAGACTCTGTACAGCGGCAAAGAGTACCTAGGACATAATATTAGAATAGGTATAAGGTAGTGACATTATAATCAAAACCAACCAGATTAACTTTATGATTATATTTTATTGGTGAATGATTGTCGTGTTTACGTAGTATATTATTATTATTACATTATAAGAACGGTAGCATGATGCAGTGCATGCACTTCAAATAGAAACAGTAAAGGAAACTGCTGAATTGCTTAAGATACAAGCTACGACTAGTTAAACATAAGAATGTGCTGGCTCATCGTCTAACAGACACCACCAACAATACAGTCCGTCTGAAGCGGGCTCACATCATGGAACTAGACACAAGGCTGTAACAGTGATAACCATATGGAGTGACATGTCACAGGATGTGCCAACTCTCAACCAACTATGACGACCAACCATCTGATTATAGCCAATGGCTGATTGCAGGAAGATAAAGATATATATTTAAAAAAAAACATTATAAGAAAATGACTATTGAGAAATAAATAAATATGATATGATATGATATGATATGATAGATGGTATAGAGATAATAATTTATAGCCCTATGGTTAAACATAGTTTTTATATCGAAAAATCAAACAGAAGAAATACTAGGACAGACTTCAACACAGACAGAGCCGCGGACAAATGATAGTCTAAACATACTAATATTATAAATGGGACAATCAACTTTTTTACCCACACCCTTTCTGTCTGTTGCCCACCGTTCAGATTTTAATAAATAAAATAAAATCTGGGGACTTATTGTAAGCTAAATTATTTTAGAATTGTAGTAATATCATTAACTTCTTTTATAAATCACATTATAATGTATTGTTTAAAAAATATAATGTAATAAAAATGTGGTAAGTCAGTTGACAATTCACTATTTATCACACAAATTCGCGGACGGTAACTCAGTAGACACGTAATTACCCAATTTTCACACATTTAAGAAATTATTATAATTATGGGTAGGTATTTGACAAAGGTAGATTGATAAACTAGTAAATTGACTACATCATTAAAAACGAAAATAAGCGGTGATATTATATTTAAAAACAAACATGTTTGTTAACATCCGGTAAAATAAAAGTGTGGTTAAAAAAGTTGATTGACCCAAATATAAAAGTAACAACGTCTTTCAGTTTGTTTCACTTTCACGGCTAAACCACCGAACTGATCTCTTTGATACTTAATTATGTTGATAGTTTGAACCTTAAGAAAGGACAGGTGCTACTTGTTACCGTAAGTAGCGTCAAACACAGACAGATTCGCAGGAAACAGCTAGTTTAACAACAAAACCGAATCAGCTCAACACACTCCAACGTAAATGTATAATTTTGTTGTACCTCGTACCTCATCAAATGTACATTTATACAAACAGAAATACAAACGTTGTAATAAGCTACGTGTATTCCCGGCGTGCGCCGCAATTACTTTGCTTATCTAGTGATGTACGGATATGACATACTGTCTTAATTGTGTATATAAATTCAGCTTGTCCGGTGTTTGTAGGCTTTGTAAGTTAATATATTGTTATGTTGGTAAAATATTTTATACAGGGTGTCTTTTCAGGGTTCCGTTCTTTGAAAGGAAAATATCACCCTTAGATCTGTTTGTGTCTAGTTATCTGTTTGTATTAGAGATTTTTTTAATGACAATATAGGGCTTCTCTATTTCTATTATTTCGATATCTATTTCTCTTTTTTATCCCAATACTAATCGTATTTTATATAAGTATAACTCGGCTTAAAAAAATCGTGATTAGGTCAATATCAAGACTTTTTGTTAATGTATTATAGTAAATTGTATTACAAAATAAAACACAGTTTATGCATAATTAATTAAATAATAATATTATAAATGCAAAAGTTTGTGTGTAGGAGTAAGAAAAAAAACAACAAAAAAATTGTAACTAGAATTGGATGAAATTTGAAATAAAGAATAGCTTATAATTATCCTGGATTATCACATAGGCTTTCACGGGAAAATTCTTGAGGGAATAACGATAATTAAAATCTACGTGCACGAAGTCGCGGGCAGAAGCTGGTCATTAAAATAAATATGTACGATTGAAAATATCATATTTGTAAGCAATTTACGAAATATAAAAATAACCTCCAGTTACCCTAACGATCAACAATGCTTAAAAAACCACGTCGCGATATCATCAGAATTGATAAGTTCATTTCATAAATCGCCGAGATGGGGTAAAAAAATATTAATTTTACAGATTCCGACGATATTGTGGCAATCTGTAATTAAAACCGTATATAAAATAAATGAAAAGGTGTCTAAATTATTTGCTATATTTTTATAATAGATGATGCTGAAACAAGAATAAAAAATACTAGTAACTAAGTACCGAGTTTAGTTTTAAAGTGCGGTATTTTAAAACCTCAATAACAATAGAAAGAACGAAGCAATAATATATTATGTAGACTAAAATAACTTTAAGGGTTAAATTTAAAGCTTGAAAAAGCAGAAATACTTTATTAAAATAGTTTTATCCTCTTCGGGCACACCATAGAACGAAATTTGTCAATGGAATTTGAGCCTATTGTGAATATCATAAAGTTAATTTTCTAATTCGATTGTCAGTCATAAAAAAAAGAAAAATCCATTTTATTTTCTTTGCAATGGATCTTTATTCCAATGGCGTATTATGTACTTTATGGGCTTTACGAGCTTAAAATAACAAACTTTTCACACCACATGCTCGAATTTGCCCAATTATATATCATGCAAACCTCACCTAAAGTAAGTGATTATAGCCATCGGCTGACCAGCGGGTTATAATGAGATTCAGTACAATATTATAACCCGGCGGGCTATAATATTGTACTGAATCTCATTATAACCCGCAGGTTAATAATGAGATTTGAATTCGTATGAAAATTTGTTCCATAAAAACCTACAGCAAACAGAAATTATTTGAAAATCGAACTGGCCACTACAAGCCATATACGCAAAACAAAGAAAATAAAACAAAAGGTGAGAAAAGTAGATTATTCTCCTTTGGGATAAAGCTGTTTCCGTCTTGGGTGAGCTTGAATCCCTCGCTGCACTCAGGACCCCGTTTTAATTCCCTTGCTTCGCTCAGGAATTAACTAGTAACACACTCGCTACGCTCAGGAGTTAAATCTGGAGTCCCTCATTTGCTCAGGATTCAATATCGCGCCCGTGACATAAAACAGTGTTTTATCCCCTCGATGTATAATCTACTATTATTATAATTATTAAGCATGTTGCCGATTACTTTATGTACATTGTTGACGAAGCATGTTGCTGATTGACTATTGTAAACTCTTGACGAAGCTTGTTGCTGATGATTCTTGATACATATTTGATAAAGTAATAAATTATTTATACTTTATAATTATTACCATAGCTCGGACAGGTCACCACAAAAACAGATATGGAAATAGTACAAGATTTAATACAGTCGTAATACCTAAGATTATGATTATCTAAAGCGGATATTATAGTAATTTAACATTTGACCTTTTTTTAGATGCATATCTCTCATAGTTTTGTCAAATTGGCTTTCCACTAACAGTTTTGTGTCAATTGAATTTGTGTAAAATTATTTACTTATGGTTATTTCTAAATATTGTGATATTAGTAATGGTTTATAAGTCTCATCATCATCATCATCATGTCAGCCGAAAGACGTCCACTGCTGGACATAGGCCTCCCCCAAGGCTCTCCACTCAGACCGATCTTGTGCTTTTCGCATCCACCGCGTTCCCGCGATCTTTACAAGGTCGTCACTCCATCTTGTTGGAGGCCTACCTACAGCTCGTCTCCCGGTCCGCGGACGCCACTCAAGAACCTTCTGACCCCATCGGCCATCAGTCCTGCGAGCAAGTCTATTAAGAACTATTTTGATAAAAATGGGAGGCCTTTTTGATAAAAAATGTCTGTCAAATATTGTGTATTGCATGTGACATTCGTATTAAACAGTTAAAGAAAGATGATATTAAATTAAAACTTAATGGAAATACTTTAATGGAATTAGTTTACACCGCCTGCCATATATTTTTGTCTTCTTTATTTCTCTGTCCAAGGTTGTCTGGAAGAGATCGCTATTAAGCGGTAAGACCGCCTGTTGTATATCTGTAGTTAAAATGTACTGTTCCGTGTTTTGTTTTTTTGGTGTTTAATAAAGAGTATTTTGTATTTAAATTTTTGGTTACCGGTATAAATGTAAGTGGAAAATATAATTTAATAATACTGTACGTAATACGACTCTATTAATCTTGTTCTATTCCCGTGTTGCGATTGTTTTGCGATTCCTTGTCCGAGCTATGATTATCACCAGTCACTACCTAATTAGATAAACCGCGTGATTATTCTCAGTTTTAGAAAAGCAAACTTTAGAACTTATAATGGGTTGTAATTTTATCAATTTAAAGAACCATTAGGTAACTTTTAGGTACAGTCAGCGACAAAAGAAGATGGACAGTTATAAACAGAGCTCGGAATTTTCGCAGCATTTTTGAGCTGTCATCGGGACTTCTCGTCTATCGACTTCCGATATAAATATTTTATCGATACATTATAGAATACAAAATACTAAAGAAGTTTCAAAGTAGAGGTAAACAACGGGCGGTCTTAACGCTAAAGAGCGATGTCTTTCAGATAACTTTTGAGTACTTGAAAATATGAAATAGAGATTTGCAATGAAAACTTATCGATAGCAATTCTTGTTTCAATTTCTATCGAAAAATGTTTAAAAGGCATAGGAAATCCATTTTCAAATATAATTCCTATTTATAATTTCCGAAATTTGGCATTTGAAGGTTATCTCGAAGAGATCGCTCATTCGCGATAAGACTGCCTGTTGTTTACTTCTACTCGTAATCATATTTTAAATATTGTATTCGGTTTTTATCGATATACATATTGTATATCGGAAGTCGATAGACGAGAATTCCCTATGACAGCTCAAAAGTGCTACGGAAATTCCGGGTTCTGGTCATAAAGCTCAAAATCATCTATACACGTCGCTGCGATTCCTCTAGTGTTGCAAGTGGTTATGGGTCGCGATGATCCACTTAACATCAGGTGACTCGCTTGCTCGTCTGCCTGCTTTTTCACATAAAAAGACGATTTTATTGTCAAGAGAATAAGAGGGTGTGTAGATCTATTTATTAAGTAAATCTATGTTAAAAACTAGACTAAAAAAGTGTCTTCTCGACTTGTCATGATTGAGAGTATGTGTGTAAGTATATGTGCATATGCGCACGCATGCGCATTTCTATATGCATGCATGTCCTTCTTTAATGTGGCCCACGAAATTGTTATTTGTCTCATAGGACAAGTTTAATAGGTTAAATTGTATAAAAACTGAGCGCATCTCGCTATCAAACGTTACAGTTTGGCGGGAATATAAATGTATCGGCCGTGTGTAAGATGTAACTTCAAAAAATAAAAAATAAAAAAAAAGATTTTGAGCTCCTCGACTGTCCGCCTACTTCTGCTAGCTGTACTATTTTATTAAAATACCCCTTTAAACCACAATTACGGTCCCTTTGTGTCAAAGTACTCACTTTAATTAAAAATAAACGCTTACAGTAAACGCCTAGCTAATTAAACATTTAGAATAACCATCAAAATTCACTCACTAACAATCTGATGACCCGTGTATAGTTTAAACTTTTTGAACTGAGCTCTTCCACTTACCTGTAAACACAATGGTCATTGTATCTATACAATCCAATTATCTGTTTTTTTTCTCGAAACCGCTAATAAGTTACATTACCAAAAAGTTTCGAAGAACATTGCATGAATGTTGGATTTTCAACCTTATTCCTTGTTGAGTAGATTTAAAATGGCCTAAAAGGAAAATAGCGTATTGGACACTTCGTTTTTATCTATAGAGTAAGTTCCTGTCAAGTGTCGGGCGGTTATAAAATACAAAAAAAATGCTTGCCATTAGTCTATTACTGTATTTTGTAGTCTATTGTCTGAAGAAATAGAGTTGATAATCCATGCTAACCTTCGAAGGCGGTTATAATCTGCTTTTACTGCGAGCTCGTTATCCTAATTTGTGGTTAACTACACAATGGCTTTGTATTCTTAAGCTCAGTTGAAAAAGTTTAATTTATACTCGTTTGCCTAACAATACCATAAAAAAACTTTTATCTACACTCATATCATAAGTCCTCTATTATGCGTTTAAAACCCATAGGCAATGACCAGCATTACCTGTGGTAGTAGGTGACAGCGATGACAGCTGTTAATTTTGGAAGGTGTTCCAAATTTGGATCTCATTACCTTACCATATTCGATAACGTAATTTCAATTTACCGCACAGCTGTCATCGCTGTCACCTACTACCACAGGTAAGGTAATGCTGGTCATTTGCCTTTCGGCTTCTGAACCCATCTTAGAGTACATAATAATATATGTGTAGATAAAGTATTGTACGAGACTCTGCGTAATTAGCATTACGCAACCGTCACGTAAACTACTATTGTATTTGTGCAAAAGGATAACATCGATCCACATATATTTTTTAAACGTGAAGATCTTATATTCAAACTCAGTTTCCATTTTAATTACGTCAATAATTTTAATATTCCAGTCTTAAATCAAAGGTCCCATAATGCATAGACTTGGTTTTCTCTAGAATTTCCAACGTTAATATATCTTCCAAACGGCTTTCTTTCCTGCCTGAGGGCACAGTAAAAAACAGTCAGTAGTATAACTGATCTAATTTGGTATTTAGCAAGAAAGTTTTGCTTAATAAAAGTAACTACGTACTTCATATTGCTTGTTACGGATTGATATGGTTCGGGTATTAAAAGTACCTATTTATATTTAGGAATTGGGATCCAGATTTAAACGTTCAACCTTCACATTTAACCTTGTTTCATCATCATCATCATCATCATCATCAGCCTATATAAATAACTTTGTTTACTAGCTTACTATTATTTGGCTGGATGTAACTTTAAGGAACATGCCTATTTCGTTCCTAAATACCGAAAATATTTTTTCTAATCTTAAAACATTTACATATTTTTTTTTACTGCCGGTATTTGACAAACAATGTCACTACGAGGCGATAGTTTTTTGCTATCTGCTTGTTTATTAAGACAATGTATTTTGATGAATAGGATGTTTGATTGGTGTATATTATTATTTTACTTACAGACATGGGTAGTCGTAAATACTATAAAAAACCATTAAAATACAGTAAACCTACTGTTCTTACAAAACTACTGCATTCTTGAGGCGGTAATATAAATCGCATACTACTTTTTACATCGTTGCAGTAGCGGTAGATTCTAAAAGGCTCTATTTACTGCCCAATCCTTAAGAGCCCGTTTACAAGGCAATTTACAGTGCACCTGATTTAATAGCGAAATGTAACTTTGAATAACAAAATGTAAATCAAGTTTATGAATACTTTAACGGGACAAATATTTTTCCTACTAAAGGAAATAGTGTTTTATTTATAGTTAAAGTTATCTTTTTTGCAAAGGCTCTTACACTAAGGTTAGTACGACTTAAAGTCTGTTCCTATTCGTTCCGTCACTCTTATAAACAAATCAGTTTACCATTATAACTCCATATTCGCGTACTTTTGAAGGTTGAGCCTAGTCATACTATTTATTTATAAACTTTATCATTGTCTTCATGTCCATTTTAAGGTAGTAATCTCTATTTAATATTGTATTTTTTATGAAAAGCGCACTCGCTGAAAACACCATTACATTGACAGAGTCTTGTCATAAAGATATTTTTTTTCGAACTTTTTCTGACATTGAAAATGTAGTGAGGTTTGATAGATTTGATTGATAAGTGCGGTTTTCGTCTCTGTCGCACCCAGCGTAATAATACGATGATGATGATGAATATATATTCAACCTTTTTAATAAACTAATTAGAGGTAAAATTATTCTCATTACTATTTCATCCTTTATTTAAAGACAATTACAGTCAGGTATACTTGTTATTGCCATTGGCAGTCTGAATAGGAAGAGACTTTAGACTGTATAGTTATGATGTTTGTATGTATGTTACTAACTCAATATTGCATAAAAACAGAACAATCACAAAATTTTATTTCATGGAAACTTACAAACCAAGTTTATTGTGTCTTAACATTAAAATAATCCTTAAATTCAGGCTTAGTTTATAAATAAAGAAAACGTAACTGCATTTTAACTGCATTACATTTTAAACCTCTTTAGATTTAGTGTTTTGTGTGACATAGGCGTGCATAATATTATAAATATGCAACTAATATAAAATAAAAAGTTTATAAGAATATTTCGATGAATTAATCACACATAAACAGATATTTTTGTTTTTGCTAGAATAACTTTTAATAATTTCCAAATTATAAAGCGACAACTACCGTTACGTTAATTTCTAATAGTGATCATTTGTGCCGTTTATTTACTAAACATATCTCTAAAATCAGTCTATTTCAGTGACAAATCATCAATCAACAATCCAACCACGAACGTCAATAAAACACGTCAACAAAACAACGCACTATCCATCACGCGACCGCAAACACGGCGTTATCAACCGAATAAAAACAATGTTAACAGATCAAAGAAAGTTTAGGGTCACGCCATAAATAAGGCAGAAGGCAATTTCACCATGTTTGTCCACCTTTCTGTAGTTTACTTAACCTCTGTTTACGTTTATAATTTGGAAGTATTAGGTAGTAGTCGTATTTACTAGGAAAATTTATTGTTCATATAGGGAACGGCACCAATGATGGACACGTTTAGCTGACAAGCACCAGTAATGGACACTTTACTCTTAATTCAAAGATCATACGGTAATAAATTGATTGTAGCAAAACAAATGAATAACCCTTATCTTCTGTTAAATAAGAATCAAGTGTCCATTATTGGGTCCGTGCCATTACTGGTTCCACCACCCTAATTTAATTTGAGATTTATCAAACACCCTTTAGGCAGACGGGCGTATTTTTTTCTCTAAAGTCTAGTCTAAGCGTTAATAACTTTAACAAAAAGCTAGCTTTCAAAACCCGACTGTTGCTAACCAACTTTAAATAGTTATAAATCCTAAATGATCATTCAAAATGAAAAATGATGAAAGAAACCTAAAGATGATTTTTAAATCCCTATTCAATGATACCCCACTTGTCATACTTGGTCGACTTTTTTTTTTAATTTGCACTATATGGCGTTTGGTTGCCGCCATCTTCAGTGACAATCACCAGATTAAGACAATTGAATTGACATAAGAATCATCAAAATCGGACAACGGGTTTAGTTTTTATAGTGCCACAAAGGAACAAACATACATATATAGGCTGTGAAACACATTACCCTCCTCCTTCGGCAGTCGGGTAAAAGGATCTTTTTGAGAAACTAGTTTGCCTAGTCTAAGCGTTAAAAAAATCACTAGTTTTTGTGAAGAACTTGTTCTTTAATTTGTCTACTTTTGTATTTATTCATCAAATCTTTAAGCATAATTATAGAGATAAAAGGATACAAAATGACATCCAGGGCCTCTATTCGACACGGTAAAACAATATGATACGTTATCTATGAAAAGGGACCTTATTGTCGATGGCTCATCCGCCATTATTAACGATGCTCCAATATAAATACAACGTCGCGTGACTCAGTGCGGCGTAAGCGCCATCGACAATAAGGTCCCTTTACATAGATGATGCCACATATTGCCTTAAACAAGTTATCGTATTGCGAATGTTACGATAGCACGTTGCCTTAGACATGTTACCATATTGCCAACTTTACGATAGCTCATATTATTTGACAGAAATTGCGACAAAGTTTAAAACAATACGAAAATACGTCAAAGGCCAAGTTAGATTTAGAGCAATATTCAATTTAATAATAAACACAATATTATACATTTTTTATAAGTCCTCATCGAAACCTTTAGGCTTTTGTGAAAACTGTACAACGATAATATCCCTATACACTTAACTATGATTTCAAAAATCAGGTAGAAAATACTTGAAAATCCTTCAACACCTTGGTCATAACTAAAATATTTTCCCATACCGGGTAAGAACTTAGAATCGCTTGCATCGTACGAGTAGGTTATCTTACTTAAACGAGTTAGGTCAAGTAGGCAAATGATAACATTATTTTCCGAAAACATTGTAATACCTATTCAGCTGGGTTCTCTTCGGAAATAGACACATTAGCCCGACGTTGCGTCTAAACCTAACATCCTGCGCTACCGCAGTCATCTCGAATGCATTCTATTTTCGGCTCATCGTCCAGCTTCTAAATTTTAGATTACTTTAATAGAATTACGATAGCTTTGAAAATCTCTGCAGTACATACATTTTGTTTTATTTATGGCATGAAGAAGGTAAGGTAAGGTAAGGTAAACGAGCAGCAGCAGCTTTTGAAATTTTGTTAATCCCAAGACTGTAAACGTGCTTCCAACCCTGAGGACTAAAAAGGAATATCTTTATGCGAGTAATGTTACCGGTGGTGACCCTTCACAGGAACACAAAAATACGAACACTGTCGCTAGGTGAATTAGGTTAAGGATAACCGGTGGTAACGGTCCGTTAGGACAAGGTCCTACCACCCCTATTCTCATTTTTAAACAAAATGTCATAAAATAAAAAGGTAAATAATTTTTTACCCTTTTCTGCGAATTACTTTGTTAAGATCTGTTTAACTTTAAATATGACCACCCCTATTATTTAGGTTATCTATTTAATTAAGTAAGAAGTTAACAAAATAATTGATGTTTAATTGTCTCAATTTAACGCGTTAATATTTAAGTCTCACATAAAAAACCTTAGCTCTTCATAAAACTACATGCAATTTATTTAAAAACAACCACATTTTCTTAAGAGAAATCAAGCTGCCAGCGCTGATAAAACATAACAGCGTCTTAATTCAAAACATAAATTATTTATTCAAGGCAGCGCTGGAGGCGTTAAAAGCGTTTTGAATTTTTCCCAGTTAACTGCCGCTTCTAGTGGTATATAGGCGATTCAGCCGATATCTCTGTTGCCTGACCTAATTTTACAAGCATCAATCAGGATTTCGTTGCAGTTGGTTGTTTTTGTTTGCGAGTTCCGTATATTTATTTTATTTATCCTCATGACGTCAGAAATATCTACAAAAATCAAATAAAAATGCGCTAAATAAAAAAGACTTTAGTTAACTAGAGCTTCGAAATTAAATTCAGCACTACACGAATGTATCTACCTGATGTGTACGCATGAATAGGTGAACAGTTTTAGATCAAAATATGTGGCTTTGTTCTTTAATAAACTGTTCAGATTGTTTACAAACATTTAACCAATACGAAGCGTAAGTCGTGTTAGTTTCTGATTAGAAATAGAAATAGAATTATTCTTTGATTTATAACTATGTACAAACAAAGGTGACATCAAGAAATGTCTCAACAGTTTATCCATTTCAGATGTACAATATAAAAATAATAATATACTAGATAATTAACTAAGTACAGAATTCAACATTAATACAATTAAAAATTAAAACTAAACGTATTTAAATTAAAATTAAACTAAGCTACTCAAATATTAAAGATATAAATAATAATCACCACTATAAAAAGAACACCCCCTCTAGCAGGTCCGCTCGCGGCGTGGTCCCTATGACACTGGCATTACCTCTCTGGATAGCTAGCCCAGATAATTAACTGAATCCAATTTGCAAAATGATTTACTTAAGTATTTTCAAACGTGGACGACACTATTCCTCATTGGGCGAAGAATTATTTCACGTCATAAGGCATTTTAAATAAAGCTGGGCATTCACGACCGCTCCAACAAGCCGAATAGAGCAGCGTCGCGCCAAAATCGATCCGTGAATGTCAAAACTGTAGCGTTTAAAAGTACTTGGCGCGGTCCGTTGGACGGAAAGCCAGCGCGACGCACCAACGCGCGATCCGACTGGACCTATCGTGAATGTCGAAAATCAATGTGCGAACAAGCCACATCTCCACGCCAAGCCAAATGGCGTCGTCGTGAATGCGTTCTCTGGCTACCATTTTCTAATCAGTCTGCTCCGTATTGTCACACAGTTGAGGCGTGGCGTGGCGCGCCCGTGAATGTGGTTAAAATATTACGCCCATCCAGTTGTATACAATTCATCTGTCGCCGCGACAAACGGCGCGTCCTTGAATGCCCAGCTTAAGCCAATTTTTGAAAGAATTTTTAAAGTGGTCACTTTCTAGTTTCTTTTTCAATATACGGGTAGTTAAATGAGGACTCGCATTGCGCAATAAAAGTATTTTTATGAACAAGCTTTTTGCAGACTATCGCAATTACGTAATGAAACCAACATTAATAAAATTAAATAATAATCAACGCTATAAAAAGAACACCCCCTCTAGCAGGTCCGCTCGCGGCATGGTCCCCATAATTAAATTAAATTAAATTAAATCACGTAATTAAATTTAGAATGATTTCGCAGGTTAAAAACTATCGAAAAGTATAGAATTTACGTACGCGCTTGACCCGAACTTCTAACAGCTTACGACAATCTTATACATTTTGGATAACGATAACGAACGCCGAATGCATCTTGTCTAGGGCCTCTGTGTCGACGGTAGATAGTGCGTCGATATTCTTTCCTTCAACTATGCATTTCATTGGCAAGCTTAACTGTAACTTGCTTGCTCTAGCACAACATTTTAATCGTAAATAACGTTTTTAAATGGCTTATACAGGTTGATGTTTTTCTTAAACTCGTTCATGAACTCGATGAACCAAATGTAAACCGGCGAGTTTAAGTTGTCCCGTCAGAACGTGAAAATCAAAGAGCATGCATTCTCAGCTTACCAACTTTACCCGTCAAGTAAGCGAGCTCGTACTGACTTCACTTACTCTGTCGACATACAATGACACCTGTAAATGCGGTTTATTACGAAATCTCATTGTTCCATACATTATTTTACGTTCACTTCACCTCTACTACTCGATGATATAAAAATCAAAGTCAGTATCATTGTTTCAGGAATTTTTTGAATTTAATAGAAACGGTGCGCTGATTCTAATCACTATACATTATTTAACTGATGACGTGATGTTGACGTAACTTACTCCATTGAAGGAAAATTGTCGTAAATAATTATACGACATCGTGTTTGGTTGGAAAGTACACACTGTACAGTCTATATAGACTGTACACACTATGCACACTGTACATACTGTACATACTGTACAAAGTGTACACGCTGTGTACTGTGTATGGACAAGTTTTTTATCATGCTTTCTTAATCAGCTCCAGAACCCAGCAATCATCTTATTTAAAAAGCACTCGAAAAAATACAATGTATAAATTATTCACTCCCTACTCCTGTAAGTATAATGATATTTTCATTTCAGATATTTTTAATGTATAGCATAATATTGTTTTTTTTTTTAATAAATGGGTAAATACCCACGGAACCCTACCAGCGATTGTTGCTCAAACAAGGCTTTACTTATAGGGAGTTAAAAGCGGCATTATGTTGCGTTCCATGCAAATGAATGTTCGCAAGGCTTTCAGGCCGGCCACTTTGCCGCGGAATGTACAATAAAGAGCGGGCTCAGCCTGGATTAAAGCGGCCTAGGTCACGTTTTTAAAGGATGTATACTGTACACGCTGTACAGAGTGTATATACACGTTTTTATGATACGTAGGAGTTGCTATTTCACTTACCGCATTTGTTGGAATATTTTTGTAGTAATAGTTTTAAAAATATTAAAAAGAGTTAAAATTTTGTGTTTGTTTGTTTATATGTTGGGGAAAATCTCAAAATTATCTTTCACGAATAATAAGCTTAATTATAAATTGTTGTTAAAAGGCTTTTTTATTTTATTTCATCTGGAGCGAAGCGAGGGAGGGTCGTTGGTTTGTAGTTAATAATTATAATAAAACACAATAAGTTTGTGTGTTTTATTATACTAAATGTAGACCTCATTGTCTTATAAATGTGTAAACGTAGAGAAATTTAACTATAAAGACAAAAACTAAAACAAATTTTCCCAGTTTTTAAATCATGAGCAAATAATTTTAAAACTTATATTTTCTTGTAAAAAATACTTTGACTTTGAAATTTATGATTTTGCCGTAATAATTTATGAATAAGACGTTTCCTTATAAAGACGTGACGCTTGCCACGTCAACTCGAGCGGAGTTCCGACAACTTTGACACGAAGTGACCAACAACTCTCAGAGTTTGTTAGTTCACGACACCGGCGTCTGTTTGTTACTAGTTTAGCTCGACGCGCGGCAAATAACTAAAGATAAATGTTTAAAAAACCGGCCAAGTGCGTGTTGGATTTCGGACATTTAAGGTTCCGTTCTAAATGTACCCCTTGCATCACTTCTTTTGCTTCTGAAAAAAACTGATTAATCAATAAAAAAATATTTATGTATTTGTTACTCAATATACCTAACTAGCTGTTCCCATGCCGTCTTCTTTGGGCAATTTTTTTTTTGTTATTATATGACTTATGACACTTAGTAATAACGTGACTTTCTATTGGTAAAAGATTTTTTTCAAAATCGCTTCAGTAGATCCAGAGATTATCCTCCACAACGTCACAAACTTTACCTCTGTATAATATTAGTATAGAAGTATAGATAATAAACATTATCACCAAATTTCAAGTTCATAGGTCGATAGAAAGTTAAAAAAATCTTCAATATCCCACCATCAGATCCTGACTTGATGACAATGAGGTCACGTGGGAAGTAAAAAGTTTTTGAGTAATCGGGGAACATAGGTGCATTATACTAAATATGCGTAAATTGAAGAATAAAGTACTTTGATATACCTATACTTTGACTTCGAAGTAAAAAAAAATATGACGAGCTTAGAACCTCCTCCTATTTTTAAGTCGGTTAAACATGAAGTAATTATTGCATTATAATTATTGACAGGTAAAAAAATTTTTGTATAGATAAAAGATAAATAAAGTTCCTCACAAAACTATTATCTAAACTCATATCATATAAGTCCTCTATTATGCGTTCAAAACCCGTAGGCAATGACCAGCATTAACTGTGGTAGTAGGTGACATCGATGACAGCTGTTAATTTTGGAAGAGGTTCCAAATATGGATCTCATTACCTTACAATATTCGATAACGTAATTTCAAAATTACGTTACAGCTATCAACGCTGTCATCTACTACCACAGGTAAGGTAATGCTGGTCATTTGCCTTTCGGCTTCTGAATCTTAGAGTACTTATAATATGTGTGTAGATAAAGTATTGTACGAGATTCCGCGTAATTTGCATTACAACACTCGTGTGATCTATTATGAAACTCGCCTTAAGGCTCGTTTCATAAACCACACTCATGTCGTAATGCCTGTCATTACGCAACCGTCACGTAAACTACTATTAGCCGCCAGAAGATAAGAATAAGTATTGTTTCCAACTCGACCGCTATTACTGTCAAGTAAATAAGAGCTACCATAACGTTGACAATATGATAACATATCAAAAGTAATATAGTTCTAGCGAATAGAATAAGTCCCTGCTGTCTATTAAGAGAATCACCACAAAAGCAAATGTCCACAAAGATGGTAATTATGTGAGATCACGAACGCCCTCCTCGAACAAAACACAGTCGACTGGTATTGATTGAACTTTGCTTGAAGCTTAATGCGACGTTTATCTCCACCTTATTGACAGTTCACTGCTTGATAAACAAAAGACAAACAAAGACACAATGAAGGAAATCATTTTAATCTACTTTAACTGTCATATTTTTACAATACTGTTCAACCGAAACCAAAACAAAAGTATTTTTTTTATTACTAGACAATGTTTGTACTTAGTATTACTAAAAATCATGGTTGTCCAGGAGACTAACCACTATTTTCATACAAAATCGAGGAACAACCTGGCCCAGTCATCGTTTGATAGAAGAAATTTTAAAACTTTTTAAAATATTTCTACAGCCTGATTGAATTCACTATTTAATTGTGTTAACACATTATTTCATTAATGTTCAATCCTCCACAAACTTGCAAAATAGTGACAAAAAATTGTTGGTGACCCAAATGTCCTAATATGTTTATGTGGATGCATTTTTCATAGTTTGGCAATCGGAGGAGATGCCAGCAAGTGCTCGTAAATAAACCCCTTCCGTGCCAGGTTTCCCTATCCCCTTAAAAAAGTGTCTTAATATCGAGTACTTGGCGCTGATTTTTATTAACAGGAGCCTTGACCCACCTCGTTCATTGCGGGTTGGCAAGTACCAGGACGCAATGCTGCTGGCTGAACGCCATATTAATTTTTCAAGGATCATATTTGTCCGCATTTTATAATTGCAGTCTCGATTTGTTCTACTCGACTCTCGAAACTCGTATAATCTATTGAAACATTCATTCGACTGACATTTCTGTCAAAATCTTCCTTATGGTAATAAATAGTTTAATCCTGAATGCCGGATTTTCTCAAGTGTCCGAGTCTTTAAGTATATCTTGCTTTTCTCCGGGGCCCTAGTGACAAAGGGTATAACTATACTGAAGATCAAGTGAAAAAGAGTTTAAGTCAAATATACCCCGTTTACATATACACCGTTTTTAGGGTTCCGTACCAAAATGGTAATAAATTAACCCTTATGGTGAGACTTCGTTGTCTGTCTGTCTTTCTGTCTGTATGTCACAGCAGGTTTTCTCAGAAACTATAGGAGCTATCAACTTGAAATTTGGCATAGTTGTATAAGTTGCTTGCCCGCATCTGTTTTTAGTAAAAAAGTATCTTTTTTTTTTTAAATATTTGTTAAGGGGTCTAGAATGGGGGTTGAAAAATTAAAGTGATTTGATTATAGTAAACGGGGGGGGGGGGGGGGGGGTGATTATGAAAGGGCTCAGTCTGCACATTTCAAACTTTACAGATTTGAAAAATTATCAAAAAAACTAAAAATCTGTATTAAAATTTAGGCTAGTCAACATGGACCTTATTGCAGCAGCTGCCTGCATGCATAATAAAGTTCATAACAAAATAAGTATTACCTTTGCCTTTTCCAACTATATTATGTTAAATACGGAAACCTCGGTGCGCGAGTCCGACTCGCAATTCACCGGTTTTTTTATTACAAGTTAAGTCGACTTCACTAGGTCCCCAGTATTATGGTCGCCCTTGTCATGGTGGATAAAATATTCGTCTCTCTCGCACTTACGTACTAGTCAGAAAGTGATAGATGTTTTATCCATGTTTATCCACATCGATACACACGACCATAATTAATAAACCGACGGACTGGAAGGACTGTCAAGTGGTTACAACAAACACTGATTGCTGTTAATTATAGAAATTCCGGTTACGATAACACGTGAGATAATGAAATACCAATTAAATTATAAATAATAAACCATTATTTATTAAGTATAATTTTTTTCTTTTGCGTATGTGAAAAAAACATCGATTTTTAATATACTCACACTTATCAGAGCAGCATTGACGGCAATCAGCTGGTAATTTTAATGCAAAAGCATGAATAGAGATAAACGATGACTGTGTCGGTGCAAAAGTGCAATTTACTCGGAGTGGCTCGCGATGCATATGCAATGTATTTATTTTAAGTACTGAATTAATGGAGTGGAATTAATAAATAAAGTCTAGCCTCGCGATACGATATACGTTCCATTTAAACTTCTAGATTATTAGACTAGGAATATAATTTGAAAACACGAATATGAGTTCACGATTGTTTTAGGCAGATAAATGGAAGCAGATAAGTTCTCTGCATGGTTTGTTATTTTAAGTCTGGTACCCAAAATGTGGTTTTAGATTTATAACAGTATCTGTGAACGTCGTCGAACGTCTCAGTTTAAAACAAACAATCTTATACAAGATCAGGGGCTTTATTTTATGGTAGAACCATATCGCTTTTATTTATGAATATAATATTTACAATAATAGGTTGAGGTTAAGTACAAAAAAGTGAGTGTACAAAAAGAAAAGAAAACGGATAAGTAGGTACACATTACAAACTAAATTACATATGTGTGACATGTTTGACAGGCTATCGAATTGTTATTAATTTAACCGCCATTTCTGTCGTATAAAATAAGAGCTATAATTACGTTGACTATACCTACTTATAAAAAACATGTCAAAACCAGTGGGTTTTACTGAATATACTTTCACTAAGCATAACATAGCCTAGCGTGCCACTTCGAACTATAACATTTCAACAGCGAACTCTGGTGTCCATTAAAGTACAAATCGACGCAGTAAACCAACTCGAGCCACTTGGCTTTCAGATAAAACTCAAGGCCTAGCACCGCCGCAAACTTCGGCCATTGCGGGCAACTTTAATACGAGTTTCGAGGTAGGGCATTGTCGTTATAAAATTGCCGCTATGTTTTTCTTTTGGGTAAGATAACGTCGATGTTAGAATTTTGTGGTACGAGTTTTAAAGTTGATACTGGAGTTGTAGAATAATTTTATTTTGGTTCATTATGTTTGATTTTTAATATTAAGTAGCTGATTGTGACTGGCGTTACCCAGGTGAATTTTCTCTTTTATATAAACCTTGTCCTTAAAATTACAAGCACTAAAAAAACCAAATCGGTCGAACCGTTCTCAATTGATGATCTTTTGTACATACGGCAATAGATTTTATTTATATAGATAGGTAAATAATTTTGCATTGAAATAACTAAATACCTCAAATATCTGGCTATAAGCTAAAGTATCGATAATGGGATCACAAAAATCTGTGCAATTGTAGAACCAAGACCCAATTGTATAACGAAATCGTCAATATAAAAGTCGCCGAACCCCTCAACGTAAAAGCCCCCCATAAAAGAAAGCTACTATTCTGTCATTGGAGAATAAAAAGGCATTTACAACCAATTGAAACCGAAGAAAAACGTAAAACAGGAACTATTCAATTATATTAACAGTGGTGAGCAACAATAAACTCCGATCGTTCCTAATGATCTTTCGTTTAACGGCCACAATAAAAACACAAAGTAGCTTGTGGCCATTCAAACGAAAATTGACTAACGCGGCACGTGGTTTCGAAGGAAGCAAGGGTACCGAGTTGATACACACCCCCCACACTTCAAGCAGCCAGCCGTATCCGAGCCTCAGTCGGTAGCCTCGCGTCGTGGCGTGTGGACGTCTCTGCTCACCCCCAAAGCGAATTACGTTACGTCAGTCCCGCGAATACTAAGTGCGACTGTACTGGATAAAGTGGTATGGTGGTTCGATGGTGTTTTTAAAATGGTGCGACGGCGGGAACTCAGGCGTTCGGTACTCACCCAATTTTGCACCACGCTTCTGTGGTTCCTTACCTGTTTTAATGGTAAGTTGCAAGGGTCAAATTGGGTATGAAAGGGCTGCGGAATTCGATACGGCTCGGTGGATGAGGCGGTTAAGTTTCGAGTGTTTTGTTATACTTGGATGAGTCTGTTGTTAGTCAGATAATGGCCAAGTTGCTAAGATCCGGAGGAAAGTTGTAACGGTTTTGTTATCTTATGATTTACATTTAGGGTGGATAATGCGTTGGCGGATCCGTTTCAGTCAGGGCTAGGAGAAAAGTTTATTTAAACGTTTATTTTTCAAAGTTGTTTTTTTGAGAAATAAATGAAGAGGTTATTATATTCACCAACTTTTTAGATTTTTTTACTAAGTTTATTTAACCAAAATTACAACTGTACAATAGGAAATGTTTAATATAGTGATGGTCAATAATAAAATAATGTTATAGGTATTTTAATTTTTAATTAGTACTTTGTATTATATTTAAAGTGTATTAAGTTTGTAATTTGTAATTTTGCCTAGTAAAAAAACATACATGAGGCTGCGATGATATGTAAAAATCTTGAAATATTCAGAAATGTGTTTGCTATCCCGTTAAATTGAGGCAACCCAAGTTTTATTTGTTTATTTTCCAATACCGTTTTGCCGAATGGTGGAGGTTGAAGGTATCTCTTAAATATTTATGTGATTGTTTAGGATATTTGGGAAACTAATTTCGTTTTATGTTCAACTACCTAGAGATGGCGCAATATTTTATATTAGTGAAATCCCGTTGTGGTACTTTTCTCCTTCTACATACAATAGTAGGTCTTCTTGTCTTCTCTCATCTTCATTCAAAATGCTTAAAGTAAAATTGTTATGTGTCTCCGATATATTTATATTGACATCAAATAAAAAGTTTCAGGCAAAACTGTTTTTAGTGAACTCAGAAACGAAATAAACTATTGTATAATTTATCAAACATCGCGTTTAGCTTAAAACCAGTAAGGACATGATGAAATTAGCACCATTATCTAATACTATCGTAAAATCATACCAATATAGGTATTTTTTGACTCTTCTGTTCAGATTACTATTTCTCAATAGGGAGAGAAAAATATAATTTTCATTCCTAACGATGAAAACGAATATGCATAAAAAAAAATTGTTAGTCAGTTTTGACTCGGTACTAGACAATGGAGGAATGTTATACTGCCATTACGAAATAGCTCTGTTGTAGTTACCATACTCATTTTTAAAAATAAAATAATTAATAAAAATTACACGTTTAATTTTTGTGCCACTGACAGACTTCAAAGTTAATTCGTAATAATAACTTAAAACATTTTAGTTTTCGTTTCTGCGTTAGTCGAAATGATAAGTAGAGTGTTTAACTCGGTTGACAGTATCAACTGATTTGTACCATCGAAATACAAATTATCTATGATATATTTTTCCGTTGGTTAACGATTTAATCTTTTATAAACGTAATATTTATCTTACCTTATTTCCTCTTATGTTTGATTTATTCTTGCCCCATCTTTGATACCATCATTTGATTAGGGTTTTTAGGTCTTCGTTCCGCGATCGTATCAGGTCAGTGAGCATTTACGATTGCCTTGGCTTTAGGATTGATTTTTATGAACAAAGCAATGGATGTTTTTTTAAGGATTCTTTATAAATTCTTTTTTTAAACTAACTGTACACCAAATGTCAAAAATACTTTACAATCGAAACATTAAACATGACAAGTGGTTGATCTAATGCCAGATGACATGGAATGGCCTCAGCTCGGCATGTTGCTGGTTGTGAAGCCAACGCTGGTATTCCACTGAGGCTAATTGGTGACCTCCAATTGCTTTATTTTGTACGTACAGCACATCATTAAAACCTAATTACAAAATAAACCAAAACACCGTACGACTTACTTTTCTAGAATGTAAATTGTAAAATCATTTCTAAGTGTAATAATATATCAATATAACACCCTTTATCTTCAAAAGACGTTATAATTATCCGCCTAATTATTTTCGCTTATAACGCTATAATTTATTATAAGGAGCTCTCCTAAACGAAATCTGAACATTACAATAAAATGAGATAACGCTTATTTTATAACATAATGCCTTCAATGGAGCAACGAGCTCAATATCAAAGGATTATGTTTCCCATAAAGCAACGGATTACGAATCGGGCTTATAATGCTTTTGGGGTTTCGCTGGAGAATAATCCTTATATTAAAGTATGTATAATTTATTTTAGGATCATTTGTCATTTACAAAGATTATATTTTTGAGTGTGGAACACTGAAGTGTACAGTCAATTTCATGAATATGTGTACTCTTTAGTACCTTGTCACTTTAATCGTTGTGACAAATTATATGTGGCTGCTTAAACATGATATTAAATAGAAAAGGTACTATAGTGTATACATATTTATGAACTCGACCGTACAATGATATTCATTGCCGTACTCAGAGACATTTTAGAGATAGGTAATAAACTCGTTTCTTTTTTAAACTTACGTAAGGAAAATCGTCACTAAAAAAACCGGCCAAGTGCGAGTTCGACTCGCGTGGAGAGGGTTCCGTCTGCACACCATATGCCTGTCTGTTAGTCTGTCTGTCTATCTGTCCATCTGTCACAGCAGATTTGCTCCAAAACTACTGTACCGATCGCGTTGAAATTTGATACAAATATGTAAGACGGTGACTCAAAGACGGATGCGTAACGTAAATAAATGAATTTTTAACAAGGGGCTACTTTTGGGGGATAAAATAGGAAATTAAAAAAAAAGTTTCGCAAACCTTATTGTGTGACTAGTCAAATGAAAGGGCTTATTGTGAGCATCTCAAATACATTTGTTTTATAACTTTAACATAAACAGTTTTGATGTTATTTAAGAAAATACGCAAAAATCGACCATCCCCCTCCCTTATATCTGAAACTACTGGCCCCAATATTTTGAAAAAATACGGAAAATAATAAAATATAGGTGAAGGTATACATTACAAGAAAACCTATAACAAATTTCAGTATAAACTGTTTATATTAAAATTATAAAAAAAAAAAATTGAGATGCTCACAACAGACCCTGACATTTGACATATCACACAATAAGGTTTGCAAAACTTTTTTATTTATTTTCCTAATTGACCCCCCAGAAGTGGCCCCCTTGTCCAAAACTCGTTTATTTACGTTACGCGTCCGTCATTGGGTCACTGACTTACTTATATGTACCAAATTTCAACTCGATCGATCCAGTTTTGGAGCAAATTGGACAGACAGACAGACGCACGAGTGATCCTATAAGGGTTCCTTTTTCTCCTTTTGAGGTACGGAACCCTAAAAACGACGTAATTGTCATTAAATTGATTTGTACTGTTAGTGTTTTTGAAACAAAAAAAAACTAGTGTAGATAGACTTATGTATTGTCATGAATAGGTATTTTAATACTAATTTAAGAAAAAAAATATCTCACCACTAGAAACTATGATTCAAAACCAATTTAATAGTAACAATAGGTATGTTTCACAGGTTATAAATATTTAAAATTGACCTCTTCTTGAAGTTAAGTTATCGAAAATGTATTATTTTTTTACTACATGACCCCTTTGCTGTTAATTTATATTTGGAAGTTTTGAAGTTCAATTTTTGTTTTATTGTAATCGAGTACCTTTTAATTTTTGTTCATAAACGTATTTTTTTTCAGTAACAATTATTGACTTATTTAAACAAAAGAGATCACTAAGCTCTAATAAATACAATATTTGAATTGAATATCAAGGAGATAGGTACTGTTAACTACACAATTCCGTAGAGTCATAATACCAAATTGATCAAATATTCCGAACTTTCATAATTTTTACACGACTGCCCAAAAAAGAAGTGTAATGTTTTCAGGGTTCATGTATGTATGTAGGTATGTGTGATTCTTTATTCAAGCATAATTTCTAAACGCCTGAGCTAATTTAGATGTATATGGTATCGTTAGAATCCTTTAACCATCCCGGGTGACATAGGATACGTAAACTGTTAAAATTGAAATAACAACAATGGCACAAGTTCAATTATTTATGTCAAACAAAAAAAAGTCTTCTAATTATTACAATATAGGTATCATTTGAAAGGTCTTAATGTGACCATTTCAAATATATACTAATATATACTTAGTAGCACTAATAAACGGGTTTATCAACATAATATCCTTATGATTTTCTTTCTTTCTTTCTTTCTTTCTATCACATTATCAAAAAATGTAGTCGGGTTTTTAAAGCTTTCTTTTCATTTAGTTATTAATGCATTGTTTTCATGGGAGACTTATTTTTTAGCAATTGAATTAACTATGCATTGAATCTAAAAAAGCTCGAGCGTAACGCTTCCGGAAAAATTAAAATACGGGCAAATGAATTTTTGGAAAGAAATAACGGAATTTTAAGGCTCCCCAAAAAGATATTACGAGTATTTTGTAGCAAAATTATTTGCATATTTTATTTTATTAAAACAATGTAGGAGACCCTGAAATTGTCGAACTCTTGGTATGGAATAATCATAGGTATTTTAGGTCTTTTAAAATTCTCTTTTTTTGTCACAAGTGGGAATACTTTTTTCCTATTAGCTTCTGCCCGCGACTTCGTCTGCGTAGAATTAGTTATTCGGCCAACCCGTGTTTGCGGGGGGATTCGATTACCGTTCTTCTTTCGTCTACTGCCATCCATGAAGATCTAACAAGAGTAGAGACTTTCCATCTTAGTCGTTGGGTTCGCAACGAATTTGCTGTCTGAGGATTGCAGTCTTAACATTGTAGTCTTGAGAACGTAAATGTCTATGGGTCACAGACACCACTTACCATCAGGTGACCTGTGGACTCATTTGCCTTCTCCACACCATAAAAAAACGATCGAAAATGGTCAGCAATTCAACGATTTTCTAAAAACCGCAAGAATTATTTATTTATTCAATCTTTATTGCACAAAAGAATATTCTTGATATACAAAAGGCGAACTTAATGCCGTAAGGTATTCTCTGCCAGTTAACCTTTAGGCAAAGCAGAGATTGTAGTAGCGGTGCAACATAGGGTCTCACTATACACCTACATATAAATATATTAAACTAATATAAATATTTACTAATAAATAAATACATACATACATACATATATAAAGATACGACTAAGCGCAAAACATTACAGATAACGCAATCAGAAAATAAAGATGATGTCAACTCTACCTGCTAAGAAATTGGCGAACTTACTTAGAATTATTTATACACTTACTTACTAAGTATCTTGCATATTTGCCTTGCATGACTTTTGGAGCTCAAGGCAACTAAGTTCAGCGGACGCGAATCCGTAAATCTGCCAATTACCTCTATCAATTAGTATTAAAAATGTATTTAAGACCTTTCAAATACTTCTCAAAAGTAGTTTTGGTAATTATACAATGACGATTTAGTAATTGTACGGTGCGCTTTGGTAATTATAGTGCTAGCTTGTACATTTCTGAAATCCATATCCATACTAATATTATAAATGTGAAAGTGTGTATGTTTGTCCATCTTTCACGCTTCAACCACTAAACGGATCGAAATGAAACTTGGCACACATATTAATTGGTTAGGTCCTGGAATAGGACATAGGATAGTTTTTACTCCGGATAATTGGACAGTTCCCGAGGGAGCAGCGATAAACGACTTCTACGCGGACGGAGTGGCGGGCGAAAGCTAGTACATAAATAAATGAAAGAAACATCAGATGACGCTGAAGGCATTCATTTTCATTATTTGAAACACATTATGTCGCTAAGAAGGCAACCATGCTGTCCACAATTATTTAAATTCAAATTAGATATTCAATTATTTCAAAATAGTTTCTGGTATTTCTTATTGTATTTTAGCAAAGCTTTTAAAATGTAGATTTTGCATGTTTTCATCACAATACTTTGTTCTAGAGTTTTTTAAAGAGTCATCAATAAAACTATTTTAAACAAAAGAAGCATTGCCAAAACGTTGTAATGGTACTAATTTTATTACTAAAATCAATCAAGACGCAAAATTGAATAAAATGTATAAATATACGGAACCTTCACCAGTCCCTGTTAAATTCATTTATAACCTTAAAGCGCTTGTGAAAAAGAAGCGATTAAATTTTATATTTATAACACGCGAGAGGAATTTCCTATAATTTTATTACCCTAATAAAATACTTTCTTTAGAGCCTTTGAAATTGTTATGGGCTTTCCGAACTTTGTATTGTTCGCAAACATGAGTCGTTAAGTCCTAGGTAAGACGTTAAAAGGAAACGTTTGTTAAGACGTACCAAATTAACCTTTCAACCCTTTTGTTTGAAATAATAAGACATTCAAATATGTTGTTCATTTTGCTGAAAACTTACATTTAAGATAAAATTGTCATAACTGAGCAATAATTTATATCCTTTAATATGTTTAGAATTTGGTTTATTCGTGGACACCACGAATTGACAAACGTTCTCCACGTCGCCCTCAGACTAGGTGGAGTGATGGTATTCGCAAGGTAGCTGGTGGCAACTGGAGCTGAATACCGGGCTCAGTGGCGTGCTATGAAAGAGGCCTATGTCCAACAGTGGAATGATGTGGGCTGATAATGATGATCATCATTTCAGCCCACATCATCCACCCACGGCAAGGTAAAGGCTTCTTCATTTTCACGCCATTTTGCCCGGTCTCGTGCTAACGCCATCCATCCTTTCCTAACTGTCTGCCAAATGTCATCAGACCAACGAGCTGAGCCTACTGTTCTGTGACCCAATCTCGGCCACCACTCCGTTAGCGCCCTTGACCACCTGCCATCGTTTCGCCGAGCTAAATAAGTGTCCCGCCTATCTCCACTTCAGTTGCGTTATCCTTTTGCCGACATCCACCACTTTAGTCCTGCGCCTAATCTCAACAACGGTATGATGATGATGATGATGATGATTTATTTAAATGACTAGCATAGAGGCATCTTCTCTTGGTCATCAGGGTTGCCAACTCATTTGCAGTTTCAATATTGCAGTCTTGTGATTGTGGTCCTGCGATTGCAAATGAGTCTCAGATTCTATTTACTAAGTGTAAAACCACTCGCACCTGGCTGGGTGCTCTTTACCAGCATTTTTTTATGGAAAGAGAAGGGAAACGGTCACAGGGGCCATCTGATGGTAAGTAGAATCTGTGACCAATAGACATGTGCATTCTCAAGACTGCAATCTTAAGATTACAATCACGCTGAAAATTCCAAGGACCAAGATGAAATGCCTCTATGCTAGTAAGTAATGTTGTCTTATCCCCACACCGGAACACAACGACTCAAGCACTTTTGCTTGTCGGTTGCATTTGTTTAGATTTTTATTTTAGTCACAAGTTATCGGTAGTCTCAGATAGAATTGGTCCGGTGCAATGCAGTCTCTTTACCACGCCACTGATACCCTATGAAAGCCAAAAAATGTTCTGCTTCAATTAAATGTATTTTTTTTAACAATCGTAATTATTTTTTTAAACAGATTGACAAATACATAACACTTTTTATTCTTGTAGCTCGTTGCCAAGATATCATTACATCCTTCAGATTTTTCGTTCCCGAATTATACATGTCACTAAAGACATAGTTCTGTCTTCACATCTTCCTAAATCAATAGAAAACCCTTCTTATGTACAAAGTAAGAGATCCATTAATGTTTGTAGTAACACTTAATACTATTCAAACAGACGGAAAAACACAAGTTTCCGTAACTTCGCTGCTCAAGACCAGACGGATAAGGAAAGGAAAGCTTTTTCCGCAAATAATAGTAAAAGTATAGTAGCTTGGCCTTTCTTTTTATGAATAAGCATCGGGTTATTTTTAAAAAAACCTACTACTAGAACTCCAGTCCCTTAATATGCAAAAACTTTGCTTTTAAATAGTGATACCACAAAAAATTGGATTTAGAAGAAAAGAACACCGCACAAAAAGTTCGGTAAAAGCCGTTCGGTCGATTTGGCTGAAATTTTGAGAAATTAATACTGCGAAGTAAGTGAGGTTGCTCTATTATATTGTCTAAATTTTCCTTATTGTGTATGATTCGTTAAAGTGTTAAAATGTAAACATTATGATGTTTCCAGTAAACAAGCCCCGAACTTAACGAGTTATGTAATGATTATGATACCCAACAGTTTAACACAACATTATTGTTAGTTGGTAAGTCTTTAAATAGTTTGGGAAGGGTAAACTTTAAGGTAAACTATCGGATAGCACCTTGAAGTAACGGAATCCTTGTATTAGAAAGGGTGGTTCCGTAAAAGATAATGTTTACTTTGGGTTTAAGGGCTCCTTACCAAAATGAAAAAGTATCCTGTTGGCGACTTTGGTATCTATCTGTCACAGCTATTTTTCTTAGCAACTACAAGAGCTATTAACTTAAAATTTGACTGTTGTGAATGAGGTATTAAATGAGAGGTTTAAAAATAATAGTGAAGTTATACGAAATTTACTAGAAATAATAATAAATGCCAAATAATTGTCGCGGGTAAGCAAGTTATACAGCTATACCAAATTTCATGTTAATAGATCTTATAATTGCCATGAAAATCTGCTGTGATGAAAGTCCAAGGGCATAAAAAAAGGTTCTATTTGCACATTTAAAAGCTAAACTTCAATTTTGACAACAGATAATCAAATCAAGTAAAATTACAAACTTAAATAATTTCTTCCAATTATTTATCTCTTTAATCGCTGTACACGAAGACATTTTAGAAAAATTAAGAACCCGTTGTTACTCATTAATAAAAATACTAATAGTAAAAAATCATAACCAATTGTTAAATCCGAGCTAAAGTTAGTTTAGTTAGACTCTGAGTTCAGCCGTAAGTGAAGTCAAAATCTGCATTTTAAGAAAACAACTCTAAAACTCCGCCGTCAACATCAACCCCGTAACATTATAAAAACCACCGAAATCCTACTAAAAAGAAAACTCTGCAACATATTCCGTTACTCGAAAAAAGCACAGCAAGAGTACAGTGCTAGTTGAAATTTATGGTTTTACGCGTGAGAGTTTATAACCCGTCGTAAATAACATAGATTCTGTTTTCGGTTACCGAGTGATAGCCCGTATTTATCAGGGCGAGTGATACGAGTTGTTACGTAACGAGATACGGGGGACGAGTATGTGAAGCTGTACGAGTATGTGGGGCGGTAGATATGAGTATGTAGAGTTAATTGAGTGTTTAGATGTCAGTACTTGGAAACTAAGGTTTGATTAAAGGGATCCAGGAACGGAATTTAGTGTTTCTGTAACGTTTACATGGTGATTATGATTCTTTAAATTGGTATCGTTGAATTTGGTTTTCGTTTTGATAGTGTTTTGCTGATCTTTTGCAGTTATATTAATTCAATAGCTAATTATTGTATAGTTCATTGATCTCTAGGTACCTTATGATGTTTCAAAAAATATTCTGTTAATAAAATGTTTAGATGTCAGTCGCTGACAACTAATGTTTGATTAAAGAATTGTTTTTTGAATCTACAGTTTTTATAACGTTTGAATTGTCTTAATTTTGATAGTGTTTTGATTACATTTTTATTTTCTTTAAAACCTATTTACTATTATTATTATAGCTTTTTGATATAACCTATGATATCCAAAAGGGTATTTTTATTTAATAATGTATGTATGTCATTGTGTAGACGTATAATGATTGAGTGGTTAGATGTTAGTGGTTGGAGACTAATGTTTGACTAAAGAAACTGTTTTAGGAACTGAAATTTCAGTTCCATAATGTGGTAGTGACTCTGCCTACGAAGCTAGCGGTCCAGGGTTTGATTCCTGTAATGGGCAAATATTTATGTGATGAGCGCGAGCATTTGTTCCTGAGTCTTAGATGTTTTCTCTGTATAAAATTATAAATATTTCTCTACATAAGTATGTTTATCGTTGTCTAGTACCCGTAGTACAAGTCTAGAGCTTAGTTTAGGACTAGTTCAATTTGTGTGAGACTGTCCCCTGCTATTTATTTTTGTTAATAGACAATAAATGGGGGTAAAAAAAAAACATTTGATATAATAACATTTGATATAATTTTAAAGGATATAATCACTCATTATAATAAACGATTGGTATAATATCAAAATAACTATTTTTATTTATTATAATTATCATTTGGCATATCATTTATTTATTATAAACATCGTTTGGTATAATCAACATTTGATATAAAAATCGTATTGTATTATTTAACTAACTTAATTTTCTGGTACTACTTTGTTTTGTGTACGGGCAAGGGGTTCAAGGGCGAGTCGCGCGGGGCTTCTGTTACCGCACTGTGGGGTCACAAGGTAACAAAAATGGTTATTTTAACTGTACTTTATATGAAATTAACTTTATATCATAAGTTAATAAATATTTTTATATCGATCGTTACGCACTCACAATAAAAATATTCATACAGTCCAAGGCAAAACTTGCACCCAAATTTACTGATAAAACAAAGACAGTACCAGCTAGCCAAGTTAAATAACTACAGTATTTCAAGTCTCGAAAAAAACAACTATGGAGGTTGGAAAGTTTTTTGGTTTCACTTCATGCTTTGTCCGGAAAATTGGTATTGATTTCGAAAGAATTTACGTTAATGACATTGGTACTCACTGTCTTTTTGGCGATGGTTTTCAAATAGCTACGGGAAAAATGTTACTAAGACATAACAATAACGGACTTACTTACTATTTTTGCAGAGAAGTGTCATTAATCATTATGTTTAGTTAAAAAACTTGTAAGTTTCGGTTTTTGAGAAGTGAATGCACGAAATGACAAGGAATTAATGAGTTCTCCTATGTTAATTTTCTATATTTATGCAAATATTACATGTCTTGAAATTGTTTATATTCAATAAAGAGTTAATATACATACAGAAAATAAGTAAATGTAAAGGAACGTCGCAACAAACGTCGAACTCGAAGTAGTAAAGTAACGATAATTAGGTACCGTTTCATTTTCATCTATATATATAAAAGGCAAAACTGACTGACTTACTTAGATATCAACGCATAGCCGAAACTACTGTACCTAGAAACTTGAAATTTAGTACAGTGGTTCCTTTCATGATGTAAGTGAGCACTAAGAAAGGATTTTCCGAAAATCGACCCTCAACGGGAAGAAATAGGGGGAGTAGGAAAATTAATTATACGCGTACGAAGTCGCGGGCGTCCTCTAGTTTTCAAATAAAATAATAAGCGGTCTTTTTTCAAAAATTGACCTGCGGGGCTCTATTCTACTCGGTAGAAGTATATTGCTTTGAATATTATCTTATTTTTAACTCGGCTTTCATTATTGTCAAGTAAATAGGAGCTATCATAACTTTGACAAAACGATAACATAGCAAAAGCAATTTACTTTTACCTAATACGAGTAGAAAACAGTCCCAGTTCTAACTATAGGCACGAAATTAACTACCTATACATATTATTTACCCGGTAACATTGCAATATTGCAACTACAAGCCAAAGTGACGATAAAGCCGGAAGGTGGAACAGAATCCCTGGTGTATTTAACATTAATCCACTAAGCACACGAAGGTTAGTAATCTTTTAAATACTTTGCAGCATCTGCTATAACATATATTTTAAGACATCTGTTTGAAAGAGATTGCTATGTAACGATAAGACCGCTAAAGCTACAGAGTATTGTATTGTAATAAATTATATTATATTGAAATCAAATAATTACTGCGCAAAAAAATATACCAACAAAACTTCTCCCAAAACTAAAATCGTTGATAAAAACTTATTCTCTATGTGTAGTCTTAATTACTAATCCATTACTACTACTAATAATAATTATAAAGGGGTTTGGGTAAAAGTGTTGTCATTTGTAAAATTCATACATTTTCAAGGTGAGCGGCCATTCGTAAAAGTGGTAATTTTGATAGAATTATTAAAAATAAACATATTTTGCTATGTAATATTTTGTTTCTTAACTGCATCGGAGCCGAGATATTTAAATATTCATACTTGGGCGTACTTTTGTACTAAAAACTGAATACTTAAATCTTTAAAATCTCCGCTCCGATATTATTTAACGCCATAAATTATATATATCTATGTGTATTTAGAGGTCCTCTAAATAACTATGTAAAAATCATCCGTGGCCGCTGAAAAAAGAAGACTATAGTCTTCAAACAAATTTACCCAATTCCCTTTGTACTAAGGTAGTCGTTATAGTCATGAAAGCAGTTTATTAAGTTATGTACCAAACGAGTATATTAAACTCATTCGCTGCCACCAACTAGAAATGTTATGTAATTTAAACACACCTGGCGTGTCAGTCGTACCCAACATTAAAGCAAATCAGAAACGTACCTTCTACTTACCTTCGCAACCCATAATTCTTAACAATTTTAAGCCCGTTTTTATTGCCTTCAGGAAGGCATAAAAAGGCTGAAGCTTATCGCAACTACTTCTGGATATATTTGCAGGTAGTAAACTTTTTATTTCGCCTCTCGGCTCCCTGTCGCGAGACTCCATTACGGCCTAAGTACAAATAAAATAGGGTAAGTGAGTTACAGTGCGGTGATTTAATTCTGTCTTTCACACGCTAAGAAAGAATGTAAAGTTTGTATTAGCAGAAGATTACGTTAATATTATCTTAATATTTAAAGAAAGTTTAAAATCTATATAATAAATGTCCTAATATAATTTTGTTGATACTTCTGCAAATCTTTTTTTAGCTTTTTGTTTTTTCATTCATTTTAATTACTATAAATATTAATTAATTTATTACGTTGTCATCTTACTCTTAAGTAAGAAGTTTAAAAAATGACCTTCTTTCTAGTTTCTTGAGGTGCTTCTTCTCCGCAATGGAATTGTCCGAAGCGCTAGTACGAGTAGACTCACTCCATACCATCGCCGTATATCTTTCACGGGCCCTGATGTTGCCAATTTAGGGAATTAATTATTTCATCTTATTTAATTTCTAAAAGTTGTAGTCGTTGTAGGATCCTGCCCATCTAGATCGCTACCACCATGTTATCCTTTAAACTAACGCCAAACAGTAGTGTATGTTTGGTACGGAGATAAGACAATCGGTAAAATAACTTGCGGAGAGGTATTTCATCAAAGTCCTTAGGGTACGCAGCGCATCTGTAGTCTCAAGATTGTAGTCTTGTGAATGCAAATGTTTATGGGTTTCAGATCCAACTTACCATCAGGCACCAGGGCACTCCAGCATTGATGGAAACGAAATAGCAGATGAACTGGCTAGGAACGGTGCTGACAACCCCCTGGTGGGAACGGCGCCGTTTTGTGGCATCACAAAACGAAAAACCTATTCCCTGCTAAGGGACCTAATATAAATCTAAGGCGATCGAGCTGCGGAAGTACACAATAGGACGTCACTCGAAATCAGTAATTAAAGGGTTCAAAAGAAAGCTCTCCAAAGAGATTCTACAACTCAAAAGAGAAAAGACTTGCGCTGTGACTAGGATCCTAACTGGCCTCTGCAAACTGAACAAACATCTGTTTCTAGTGGATATGAAACAGGACGCGAAATGTAGGTTCTGTTTCTGTCAGAAAACAGAGGAGACAGCAATGCACATCCTCTGTTCTTGCGGACCACTAATGCGCAACAGAAGTATCTACCTAGGGCCACATTATCATGGACCCACAAGAGATACAACTCCTCACTGCCCAAAGCACCTGGAAATACTTAGACGCAATGAGCCTTTGCGGTGAGCTCTAAACAAAGGGCTGCCACAAAAGATCAGCAATGGTTGAAATGGCATACCTACAAGGCCCATCTCAACCCACCAATAATATAGAAATAATAATACCATCAGGTGGCCTGGGTGCCCTTTTGCCTTGTCTATAGTAAAAAATGATAGCCTTTTCCGGATAAGCGCTATATTCGATTCACGGTATTATTTTGGAAAATAAAAACAGGATTTTTTAAATTTGAATTGCAAATCAAATGCAATTATTTTGAATATAATATCACGAAACCCAACCCGCTCGTTTGGTAAATATAAATACAATGAGGTTGTTTACCTTCAAAATTTACCTACAAAACCCGGTATTTACCTATCCCAATTATTAATTCATTACGCAAGCAAAATAACGACCAAGTGCGAGTCCAACTCGCGCACCGACGGTTCCATACACAAATTTACGGTTTTCTGCTTTTTCTGTTTTACTGTAAGACATTGCTTCTTGGAAAATTTCTAAATCATCCTAGGATTACTAAGTGAAAATATGCGGCAAAACGGCCGTATCACTTTAAAAAAAAACACAGCTCCATGAGATTGCAGACCAAAGTATTTGTTATGAATTGCAACTTGATACCTCACGCGTTCCTGAGAAAAAGGCTCTTGACAGACAAACAGACGGACAGACGGATAAAAATGTGATCCTATAAGGGTAATGGTTTTCTTTTGAGATACGGAACTCTTAAAAACATGCGCCCAAGGGTACGTAGCTGTGATCCACTGAGCACAGTTTTATACATTCAGTCAATATGGATCGTTGGCGAATCATGTATTTTTTACGCGATCGCTTTGTTCCTCCCGAAATGATATCCCGCACTCATGAATTTTTAAAACGACGTACGTGTTGTTGGGAGCACAGTTCGATTTTTTGACGCAAAAAGGGAAATTATAAGGACAGAAGACAGCATTTGTGATGACAATTTTGGTAAACAAACGTGGGAACATGGACATGTGGGAGCAAACAAACTAAATAAACAACCTAATAATAATGCTCCAGTCGCAGCTGAAGAAACGAAAGAGACCATTATGTTTCAGGCTTAAGACGGCATTAGAACCATTCTTGTAAAGGACTCGTTTGTGACCAAGTAAATATAACTTGAATGGGAAGATACAAAATGTATTTGGTATAGAATTTTAAAAGCATTTTCAGAATCAGCAGCTTGCAGATTCAAGATCTCAGTTGCTTTAAAATAAAACTTTAAAACTTGTTACAAATAAACCTACTTCTAATATTATAAATAAATAAATATCGGGAGACAATCTCACACAAATTGATCTAGGTGCAAAATAAGCTCTATGGCTTCTACTATGAATACTAGGCACCGATAAACATATTTATATAGAGAAATAAATATTTTCTAATTAATTTACCCTAACCTGAAATCGAACCCAGGACCACTAACTTTGTAGGAAAGACTTTTTATTGATTCATTTGACATCAACATCAACTTCAGCCTATTTTGTGTAGTAGTTATAAAATCATCATCATCATCCTCATGTCAGCCGAAAGACGTCCACTGCTGGACATAGGCCTCCCCCAAGGCTCTCCACTCAGACCGGTCTTGTGCTTTTCGTATCCACCACGTTCCCGCGATCTTTACTAGGTCGTCACTCCATCTTGTTGGAGGCCTACCTACAGCTCATCTCCCGGTCTGCGGATGCCACTCAAGAACCTTCTGACCCCATCGGCCATCAGTCCTGCAAGCAATGTGCCCGCCTACTGCCACTTAAGTTTGGCTATTTTGTTTGTTATAAAATACGCCGAAGTATATAAATATACTTTAAAAAGACCGCTACAAAACTTAAAAACAAAACACCTTTGCTCATGAATACGTTATAACACATACTTGTAATTACTAGTGTTCACCCTAAAACATTCGTGTTTCCAATAAATCTATTATAGTACCGTCAATGTAACGTCCTCCAAAAAGAATAAAGCACACTCTAACCTTTTTCGTAATCGATTTCGTTTACCATCATTTCGATTATGTATGCCTTAGCTTAGGTAATGACTTGACTAGAGGTTTTCCATACATTATAAAGCATGTTCCGTATAGAGGGATTTATTATTCATAAAATGCCAACAGCACGCTGACGTTGTGATGGATATTGGTCCTTGAACTTTTTACTTGACGTAGGACTAAAGAGATTTATTTTGTGCTCGAACGTAATGGGCTGAAGTTATAACGCACTTGAAAGCTTTTCTTGCGGTATGATGGCTTTATCGGCAATATTATGACAGCTACAGTATGTTCACTTGTTTGATTTTATTTTGTATTCATAAAAACCGGCTAAGCGCGAGTCTGGCTCGCGCAACGAGGGTCCTATACGCTGCACAGTAGGTACATAAGGATTTAGAATGAAATCAGCGCGAGCCCAACGTTGTCTAGTTCAAAAACCGGCCAAGTGCGAATTCGACTCGCTTGAAGAGGGTTCCGTCTCCACACCATATATCTGTCTGTTAGTCTGTCTGTCTATCTGTCCATCTGTCACAGCAGATTTGCTCCAAAACTACTGGACCGATCGAGTTAAAATTTGGTACAAATATGTAAGTAAATTAATTTATTTACGTTACGCGTCCGTCTTTGGGTCACTGATTTACATAATGTGTACCAAATTTCAACTCGATGGGTCCAGTAGTTTTGGAACAAATCAGCTGTGACAGACCGACAGACAAACAGACGCACGAGTGATTATAAGGGTTCCTTTTTTCCTTTTGAGGTACGGAACCCTAAAAAGGACAGCGTAGGCATATAAATATATTCCCATTGGGATCCAGATTGCAATCCTAAGACATCAAATGCGTTGCCAACCTTGAGGACTAAGATGGAATGCCTCTATGCTAGTAATTTCACCTGCAGCCAGCCCCACAACAGAACATAACACTGCTACTTGGCGGTGGGTTAATGGATAAGATGGTGGTAGCGATCCGGAAGGACTTTGCACAAGGACCTACCACCACTACACATACATACATGCATACATACATAAATACATACATACATACATACATACATACCTACATAGATACATACATACATACATACATACAATTACGCCTCTTTCCCGTAGGGGTAGGAAGAGACCACTTCTTTTCACTTGTTACGATCCAGACAAATTTCCCTCGCTTCTTCCACACTCGTAAGTCTCTTCATACACGTGCATCGGTTTAGTGTACTCCTGACCTGGCCCTTTCTTAATACATCCCCGATCTGATCGTGGAACGTTCACATTGGCTTTCCCCTTCCAACCCCAACCCCAAGAAGAAGAGGCAAGAGTAAATTTGCCTAATATATCTGTTTCGTTAATTTCACTTCATCCAAACCACTTCAGCATTCTTTTTTTAATCCTACCACCACTAACCTATTATAATTTTCTACTTGATTCAAAAACCTCCTCTACATAATTTCCCTAAGCGATAGTTACACGCACAATATGTTTTAAATATCGCTGACACATTTTGAAAACGCTCATATATTAGAACAACGGCCATTACTGTCAGAAGCAATATGGCGGGCCCATAAAACACATTTTTAACGTTTTCCGATCTCCGATGGTCTTTTTATCAAGTACGGTCATTCTACATACTCGATAAAGTTTTTTTTAGTGTAACTCAGTGTCTTATCTAAGTCTGTCTGACTGCCGTAAAAAATTGGGAAGTTCGGAATTTATATTTTTTTTGCCGGAATATTTGAGTCACATTTTCAGGGTTCGTACCCGAAAGATGCCATACGGGACCCGCTTACTAAGCCTACGCTTGTTGATCATCTTACCGTATGAGATAGAGGATTGATTTTTTTAATTTAAAATATTAAAAGAGCTGTTTCCCATACAAGAAACGTATTATAACGTATTTTGATTTTTGTTGTATGGAAAAAAAACTTTCGAGCGTCTTTTGTTTAATTTTAGCATAAAAACTCGAGAAAAAGTTACGTTTCTAATTATTATTTTTTATTTACAATATGTTTTTGAACTAATAAAATAAAGTAAAAATAAAATAAATGCTAAGAATCTGTCAGGTTCGCGCAATATTTTAATTTCGTGAAGACATTATCGATCGAATAATACCTACTGTGCAAGCACGCAATGGACCGATAAAAAAAACAAAAGAATCAACTTCGAGCCCGTCAAACATTAACTTACTTATTCTATGGTAACAGTTAAGTCGTCAACACTGAAAGCGCCGGAAGAGGGGAAGAAAAATAAAATTATTTCGCGGACAGAAACACGTGAAACCCAATTATATTTTATATTAAGATACGTTATGCTCATACTAAACGCATTCAAAACCCGTGACCAATTACTGACAGAGACAAAGTCGGCAATTATAGCGAACGCTATTGTTAGAAAGAGATAAATAGATAAAAAGTAAGGCAATTTGCCTTCCTTTTTGAGGAACGTTTTTGCGCGCAGATGACGTATCGTTATATAAAATATCATTGGTGAAGCCTCTGTTTAGGCTACTTGAGTAAATACTCCTTAAACGGTTAATTTGTCATCGCAATGCATGTCTTTTAATTTATTCATGGTGATTGTCTAAAAAACGATATTGGCCAAATACACCTTGTTCAAAGTGAAAGACGTTTCTTAATTAACAAAAAAAAATCAAGCTGTTTTAAAATGTGCCACATAAAAAGCGTGGGCGTGTCTATAGTTCATCGTACCTTTAGATAGCGTTTACCTATGCGTGTTTGAAAATTTAATAGAAATTGTGAAACAAGGGACTAGGGGTAAACAAAGTCGCTGTTGCAAATTGTTGGCACGTTAAGTTTAATAATATATTGTTTATGGCCGGAAACGAGATTGCTATAGAGCGTCGTTACTGTAAAATTTACAACAAACCTGACTGGAGCGTCATTTTCCTGCCTATGACGAAAAAATGATCCTTCGGCTAGATTTTTTCTTTTAGGTAGGTGGGTAGGAAACACAATTAGTTAGGGTTTCGTACCCAAAGGGTAAAAACGGGACCCTATTACTAAGACTCCACTGTCTTTCTGTCACCAGGCTGTATCTCGTAAACCCTGATAGCTAGACAATTGAAAATTTCACAGATGATGTATTTCTGATGCTGCTATAATAAAAAATAACTAAAAACAGAATAAAAATAAATATTTAAGGGAGGCTTTCATACAACAAACGCGATTTTTTTTGCCGTTTTTTGCTCGATATTAATAACGGCAATAGGTAGACGCTTGAAATAATAACAGAATATTTAGTTGTATATTCACTTTAAAAATAAATAATTAAATTAAAATAAAATAAATATTTAAGAGGGCTCCCATACAACAAACGTGATTTTTTATAGATAGTGGTATGGAACCCTTCGTGCGCGAGTCCGAATCGCACTTGGCCGGTATTTTATTAATAAAAATGTTATTTTAACGACGTAGTTTTCCTTTTCGGTAGTTACCCATACAAACCTAGCTATCCTGGCATAAATTTCCGGTATGTGCTAACGTTTGTGATAAACTCCAGTTTCTGAGTTTGGAAGTTTTCTTTATATTTACTTACGTGTTTCTTAATATAAATATAGCATTGTACAAGCCTAGAGCTTAATTTGCAACTAGGTCAATTTGTGTGAGATTGTTCATTGATTTACATTGGTCCAGCAAAAGCATGCCAGTAGTACATTGCGTCGTTACAATAGCTCTCGCCTCAAATGTGAAAACCAACTCGTCAATGTATATCAGCCATAAGGCTAGGCAAGGTGCTTAAGAGGATTATGAACCAACCCATAAATCGCGTAGCTGTCAAAAAAATAGCAAACAAATTGAGCTCCGGCCGATAACGTTTCTCACTCTGTAATATTGTACCTGCGTTCCTGGGTTTCCTGTCCCGTTCCTCTTGACTATCTCGCGGGCGCGGTTCACATGTCGGTTGGACCGACTAACTTTAGAGACGTATAATTCTTGATTTTTTGAAGCTGTACGGTGTATTGGTTTTCCATGGCTCTTGCGTACCTTTTTCCTTTGAATAATTGCTATTCTTTTTAACGATATTACTTTTGTAGCCGAAAATATTCACTTTTTGTTTATATTTTTCCATCTGACAGCGTTTGTTATCTTTGTTGTCTAGACAACGGGCAGAGACGATATCTTAGGTTTATACTAGACCATGGAGTTAAAACGACAGTTTTACCATAGAATTAATATCTGGCATGTATAACTTTGAAATTTTATGAATTTAGAATTTGTAATTTAAAAAGCTAGATTACCAGGATATATAAACGGCGGCTCGGACTAGAGCGAGCAGTTCTCCCTCAGCCTCTTAAGTGGTGACTAGAAACTCTGAAGATAGGGTCAAGTCGGACCCCTAGAAGCCTCTATCTCACTCATACCAAAAGTCGACTTTGTGTGTGGCCAAGTCGGGCCCTACGCTTCAAGAGTCCTTCATCTACGAGGTTCCTGCTTTCCTCGGGAACCGCTACTCACTCTGACGGGTCCCACCTCGGGCCCACCTACCTTCGTGTACCACCAGGGCCGCTGCCTCTAGCGCCCCTCATTACAGCGCCAGCGGTGTTCCTGGTCCGACGACTCCGGGACGCGTACTAAAGGAAGTCCCGGAGGAACTACCTTCACCTTCACCACTAAATTTCTAACTTTACCCTGGTGATATTAGGGACTAATTTTATTTTATTTTTTTAATTTATGTGTCATAATTATTTTATCTGTGTGAAGAAAGCCTAAGTGTTAAATAAATACCCAGACCCTGACTTACTATTGCTGTCCTTTTCTCTCTAATCTACCTCTCTTTTTCTCTGATCTTTCATTAACGTCTGGTACCTGGTCTTCCGAATTATCGGTAGACCACGTAACACGACAACTCTCTAAATCAGGTCCAATTTCCACGATTTTTTAATATGTTATAGTTACTAAGGAAAACAAGGTTTTGTTTTTTAATTAGTTTCTTTCCCAGAAAGAGAGAGAAAGAAAGTATGTATTACTTTCTTGGAAAGGAAACCGTACAGACCTAGTTTTTCATAGTATCTAAAACATATTCAAAAATCGTAAAAATCGGTTTAAGTTTAAGGAGAGAAACGTAGACCCATTTAGTCTAGAATTTTTAAGCTTCACTTTCTTCTTATGTTAACGTTAACAATTTTCCGAAACTGTCAAAATGTATTAGTCTAATTTACCTGCATATCGCCGTAACTAACAAATGAAATAAGGTACAAAATAAACCTTAGCAAGTAACTCAGTAAGGTACATTTTGCAACTCGTTGAATTTGTTAGTTACGATATAGCAGTATTATCCGCGATATGTGTGAGTGGTGTGAGTATGCCAACTTAGTAAACCATTCAATGTCAGCTCACGTCACTTAATAATAACTGGATGAACTCTTCGACCTCGCAAACACAAACATTAGGTATTTCTACTAAGTTTGCACAGCAAGCCACGACGGAACTACCCCTAACATACACAAACCACAGTACAGTTATTTAGATCAGTAGGTACAAATTTAATATGTTTTAGTTTGATCGATTACTTGTAATTGTGTCTTGAGTGTTTTTCTGTGTATTATTATAAGAACTTTTTTTTATAATTTTGTCTATCGTTGTCTAGACAATCTTTTTACAATACTAATATCCATAGGGCTGGGTCATTATTCGGGCGTTTGTTCCGAATCACTTTCGTGGTCACATTCTTGTAGAAGTGGCTGCAGATTTCGATTTCGTTTCTGGTTAGGTATTTAAGTTTACTGGACATCTAACAAATATCCGAAAATAGCATCAAAATATACGTCCAATTCATCAAAAATACGTCCACGAAAGTGAGGCGGTTGAAACGCTCGAATAATGACCCGGCTGTTCCCTTGAGCTTAGTTTGAGACGAGAAAAATTTGTAAAAAAAATTGTAAATTACTATACTTGATAACACGATCATAAATTAGTTGTAAAAAGCGTTCATTATTAAATTATGAGAAATAAGTAAGACTTGTCCACATCTCAGAAGATCTCATTGTCAAAAGTTACCAGAAGGCAATAAAAAAAACTTGTCCGTATTTTTAACCTAAGTTCCATTAACTTAAATAGAAAACTAGCTGGTTAGTTAGTAAGGCTGTTCTTATAGGTATAGTAGACGCAGTTCTGCCAATCTGCAAGGACCCTGAAGATTTGACTTCGTAGTCAACTCCTATCACAAAACTGTGTGCTATGCCTGTGGTAACGGGCTCAGTCACCGTTGTGACACCAGTAACTCTTGTTGGGTCAACAGGGTTCACTACGGTGCACTCGTTAAGTCCAGTAAATGCAGCCGAATTGTGCCCCAAAAGTGCACTGACGTGGACTGACTAAAAGCCTTTTATTTCATTAGTTATGCGGTCCCTGTTTACTGGGGCCGTTTATGTTGACGATGTCGTTCTGTTTAATTGAAATGGTTATTATGTGTGGCTGTTTTTGTCGCACAATAAGGGCATGAATATGGATAGTCGTTGTCTATAGTTGTGAACAGTTTTTATAAAGTGGAAATAAAACAAATGTAATATTTCTTGATTTAGTATTGCTTGTCCGTATAATAATGTTTTAATTTTCATATTTAAAAAGCCTTTTTGTTAACAAAGTAATTTGGAGGCGAAGTTTTTCGAAGAGTTCTCGAAATAACAATATTTTATTTTATATCAGCTAATGGAGTCTGTATAAAAACAAAGGGCTTCACACTGAGGGCATTAAAAAAATAAGCCTTTATTGCTGTTACTTAAACATGCGTAATATAACAAATAAATAATCTATATATTAGTGATATTATAAGTAGGTATATATGTTTTTACTAAATGACTGAGTGCATTACATAACGTTAAAAATTCTTTATGTAACCTATTTTATAGCCAACCTATTTTGTAACCTATTTTATAGCTTTGTTTTCATAAATAATATACAAGGATAAGTTCACCTAGATAGATGTACATTTATTATAGCACAGAATTTTAATAAAATATGTTTTGTTATTCTTAATTGAGAACTTAAATGCACAGTCTAAACGCTACTGAGAAGAAACTACTTGATTTACAAACAAGCAAACAGACGAACAATAAAGACATTAGTGATTAGGTATGTAAAAGTTTAGTTTTTGTTTTTAAGGTACAGTATCCATTAAACGTAGTTAGCATGCTTATTTATACAAAATACAGCATGTACTTAGTAAAAAAATATTGCTCTTTACCAATGATATTTTATATTTAGATACGTTATGCTCCTACTAAACGCATTCGAAAACCGTCGCCAATTACTGACAGTTGCTACGTTGCTATATTTCTACAGACAAAGACGGAAATTCGTAGCGAACGCTATTTTGTTAGAAAGAGATAAATAGTTGTTTCAAATTGGGTACCCGAATGACGCGGCGTGCTCGCTCATGGCTGCCATATAGCTACCCGTCTTTATCGCACTCATGCGATATCTAATTGTGTATCTCATGTTTCACAGGTGACAGTGACGCCACCGGTGCCAATTAAACAAAGTATGGCGATGTAAAACAAAATGTAAAAAATATTTACGGTACTTACGAATGAAATGAGACATCCTTTCTTCCTTTTATAGTTACAGTATAATTTCGGCAGCCTCGAAAAACATAAGAAGGCTTTTTTTATAACTTATATTTGTTGCATATCGGTAATAAAACTTTATTGTTTTTGATGCGTGCGTGTCAGCGGCCACGGCGCGACTGAACGATAGTAAGGCAATTACCTTCCTTTTCGAGGAACGCTTTTGCGCGCAGATGACGTATCTTAATATAAAATATCATTGCTCTTTACATGATGCTATTTGGTTTAGCTCGGCAGCCATTACCGTCAAGTAAATAAGATCCATCGTAACTTTGACAATACGCATGTCAAAAACAATATAGTTTAATCGAGTAAAATAGAGACCCAATACCCAAAAAAGAGATATACAATGCTTCTATACAAAGTAACAGTACAATAAAAACGGAATTACAATGCCTCTTTATATACGTGTCAATATAATCGGAACATCCCCGACCGTCAACTTATTTGTATGCTCCATTCGTTCGGCGCTGTATAATTTCCAGTTTGGCGATCTCATCGCTCAGTAATACCAGCAAATACCGGATATGTCCAACAGTGGCATTAAAACGGGGCGAATCCACAGAGTCTATTGATCGGCTGTTACATTCGGTGGTTAATATGGAATTGGGAATTGTAATGTAAAAACTTGTGTTTAGTCATTTGTGCAATGTTGAACATTTATTGTTATGCTTCTGTAATATAAACTTGTAGGTTGGTTACGCATTAGATGTTAAACTATGGTATATAACATAACTTTGAGATTGCAAATGTCTTTAGAACTCAGATCTCAGTTAGCGTACCTGATACTGTGTGCACGTTTGCCTTCTACATGATATAAAAAGACAAAAAATTGTACAAGGGTCATTTAATTACACTTGTCTTAGCTGCACATGCCCGTATCAAGATACGAGGCGAAACTGTTATTTTTGACGTAACTTCTGACGGGCATCTTAGCTAAGATCAGGTTATTAATACGGCTATAATAACCTTACAATGTCCAGCGACATCATAATATCCATAACAATGCGAGTGGTAAGATAAAACAGTTTATTATTGAAAATATCCGTTAGATGCAATGTAAACATTTTCTATTCGTTTGGGAGCGGAACTTTAAAATAGAAAATGCCAAACATGGTATTTCGAACTACACATGTTATATAATACGCTATTTATTTTTGATTATTGCTAATGGATATAAATGAAACATAATTTTCCGCAATCATGATCAGTTTCTAACATATTAACTAACAAAATGTCAAAATTGAATCCGGCATCATTAGTCATCGTTAATGACTTACATGTCATATTTACAATAGCTTAAAGACTAAAACAACTGTAAATTACATGTTTAAATTGTGTGCATTTCTTTACATAAGTTCTCTAAAGGATTTAATTCATGTTGTGGTTTTTATTCATTGCTGTAATTGGTTGGAGTGTTAACCAAAGGGGCTGAGATTTAAAAAAGTAAACATACCTACATTAACACCTTTGTACATTTATAAAATAACAACAAGAATTTAGAATCAAAGCTACATAAATAATTAAAACGAATAGGGATCTCTATATTTTTACATTTTCCCTTTGTTTTCGTAAAATCACCCGGTCAGTGCCGGACATGTCCATTCCAAGCGCAACATTAAAGCTGGTACGTTTATCTTCACCCCTTTCATATCCCGTCGCGCGACGATCGCTGACATGTTTGCTTTGTACCCTGAAAAACGAAAAACGATAGTCTCCCTCGCTCCCGGGACAGTTTCAGTTGCATGAAAGAGCCAGAAGTAATTTGGTGAATTTGTCAGTGGATTTACGGAGCATTAACTTGTAAACGTCATGTGTAAATCTGACTGAAACATGAAACGAATGGTTGCATAGTCGTAATGCTTCTCCTGGAAAGCGTTGGTAGATTTTGACGAGCATTTCTCAAAATTTTTGCCACTTTGAGTGACATCTCCAAATTTAAAATAAAATATTATGTAGGAAGAGAACATCAAACTATGCAATAATTAAATAATATTTTCTAATATGTCCCAAAATATTTGTATGTAAAGTTCATTTTGTGTTACCAAAAACATATGAATATCGGTAACACAAAAGGAACTTTCATACAAATATTTTGGGACATATCAGAATATTATTTAATTATTGCATAGTTTGATGTACTCTAACGGTAGGTAGTCCATTTTTTTTTATAAATTCGGGGATGTTACTCAATGTGGCAAAAAATTTGAGAAATGCTCGTGTAACCAAATGTGAGTTACAAAATAAATATCTTCATTAGTTTATCATTATTAGTATTTAATGGGAATGTAGTATGGAATGAATACAGTTGGCCTTATAAGTAGCGGCACAATTTGATACTTTTTCGCTTTAATGTCTTTGACAGATTAGTGCAGCAGTTTAAACATGACGTTAAAGTGACAAAGCGCTAAAGGGTGCAGCACAAAAATGTATTTAAGCCTAACCGTACAAGGACAGTTAGGGGCAATATTCCCGGTCGACCACCTCTAGGGTGATATTCGTTTGCGCGTTCGACGCGTAACGACCTGAGCGCTGTAGGATTAGCTAGCTGCAAGGAACAAGCCAAAATTTTCTTAAGCAGACGACCGCGAATGTCCCTGACTGTACATAACGTCTGGAACCATTTCTATACGTTACAAGTTGAAAATATGTTTGTTTGTTTGTTCCATTGCATTCTTGCGTTTCAATGCCTCAACCAATCTACGTGAAATTCAGAGCGAAAGATGGTTCTTAGCCTAAAGACGGAAGTATGTAGAGCAATTTTTTTTTTTTAAGTGGATGGAGTTGAGGACAAAAACTAGTGTACATATCAAGTGATGATCCGTTTTAAATGGCAACATAATAACGTTGCACGTATGTTAAAGAATATATTTTATATAACGTATGAATATGTAGGTTCCATATTTACTAGCCGGATTATTTACGAAAATACTGATTAAAACTTGAATTCAGAATGCATTGTTTTAATAAAACGTGTATTTTGCGACACGACCAAAGTTTTTGAGTGCTACGCTTCGATGAGACATTTGGTACGTGAATGTGCTTTGTTTTCAATTTCTTTTGTTTTTACATACAAGAATTAGCAGACCGAATATTTTTATGTTAATGTTTTATGATTAAAATGATGAACGAAAAAACTTGAGGGACTAATTTTTATAATTTATTTTTGCTTTTCGCGTGTTTACTTGTATTGAAATTGTTACCATTGACAACAATCATTCATTTATTTAAAAACTGTTTCAACACCTGGTACTGGAATAATTAATAATATTAACTGGATACCATGTTTACTCATTTAAGTAGAAATTTTAAAACATCACCAAAACGATTAAGACAGAGAAATTTAATATGATGTGTTTTTTTTTTACAAGCCCCATCTAAATATGATGTCAAATTAAATTGATATTTGGCAAATGATCATAATTTCACAGTGTCCAAAACAGTGTCCAAAACAAGTCATATGTATTTTTGAATTCTGTTGTGAAATAAAAAGTTTTCTCTGTCATACAACATTTAATATTTCTAATTCCGAACGGTTTTATAATCGTTTACCACAGATATGAATTCGAAACTGGTTTTCATTTCACCATCTATTATTAAACCGAATACTATCCACATTTCCAAATGTTTGGGGTTCTGCCGCACCAATATTTTCTTCCAATACACTAAAGTAACAATGAACGAGTCCAAACCCAATTTTCCGCGAAACCTTCGAACCTCGGTCCGATCGTTTTTTTACTTACGTAAACGGAATATTAAACTAACTTGTAAAACTTTTTCGCCAACCAAAATAATGAAAGCAATATTATATGTAAAGCAAGGCTTCGTTCCACATTGTATAAGCCAATTGTGTTTTTGTGTAATTATCAGTGATCGGACAAATGGGCGACATTACTCGCAATAATATGGACATGACTCCAAAGATTTTAATTAATCAAATGAAATTACATTAATTGATTACTTACCCAAAAAAAATATTTTGATCCTTTGCAAGACAGTAATAAATAAATAATACAAAGACTTGTTGTTGTGTACATTTATTAAAGCAAATAAACAGTTTTTTTTATTTCCCGTTGTTAGTTTATTCCTTTTCACGGCTAAAATAAACTTATGTGGTGAAAAGCTCCTTTCGCAATCCACGCATGTTATTAGAGCAAACTTAAGTTGATTATTATAAATGGCCACTCCTCACGTCTTTGTATTATTTATTTATTACTGTCTTGCAAGGGATTAAAATTATTTTTCGGGTAAGTAATCAATTAATTAATGTAATTTAATTTGTTTTATTAAAATCTTTGGAGTCATGTCCACAGTATTGAGAGTAATGACGCCCATTTGTCCGATCTCTAGTAATTATAGATACTGTTGACGTTATGACCGCTAAAAATAACTTGACAAGCCAAACGAGCGTAATTTTTTAAGTTGTGGGTCGCTTAATTTTGGTCGCGTAATTTCTGCTTTATACAAAACTCGATGGTGTCGGTAGCGATCTGGATACACCCTGCACAAGGTCCTACCACCACTAAAAATTAATCACACTTTTTTTTATTAGCTTGCTTCGATCGTTGTCACTCTTTCCAGTATATCTGTCATTCTGGTTCAAATCTTGAAAATCTATTTTGAAACGCTTCCCGCTATGTAAGGTTGCGGTTCCATCAGAGATGTACGAGGCAGCTAAGCGGTGTTGGGAGGAAAAATCCACCAATAGGATTATCTTGTTTTACTAGCCTCACTATCCTATTGATGGATTTATCGCACCGCTTAGCTGCATCCCACAGCACTGGTGGAAACGCAGCCTTAACGGGCTGTTATTTGGAATGTTATTCGTTATTGAACCCGAGGATTATGCAATATTTCTGGAATTACTAATGAGCGGATGATGCGCTGAGTCGGACGGCGGGAATAGTTTTGTACCGAAAAGTAACTTCTCAAATTGTGAAAGTTTCTTATGACAAATTCTCGGAAATTACTAAGAATATTCTTAAATTTCGTATAGAAAGAGAACATCCTCAATGCTCTCAAATGTTTCCGATAATATTCTCAGTAATTTCTTGAGAGGATTTCTTAACTTCTGAGAATGTTCTGCAACTTGGACATTGCTAGACGCGAACATGATCATTGATGTCCTTAATGTAGACCTACTGATTGGGAATTTGTGACGATAAACAGAGGTGTTATTCTTAAAATGGCGCTCTGTAGAACGGTCGATCGAGTTAGAGAAGCCATACGAGCTCGCTCACTCGACGGGTAAAGCGGATAAGCTGAGAACGCATACCCTTAAGTGTGGTTTTTATGCTTTGATGTGGTCCCATCAACTCGCTGGTTAATATTTGGTACGTCGAGTGGAAGAACGACTATTTAAGTCAATTACCTGTTAAATACTGACAGTCTCCTTCTTTTGGTCGTGTAATGCAAATCGAGTTTAGTCGGTTGTTCTCGTATATCCAGTATGTATTACTCGACTAAATTATAATTAGTCGAGTATACGACTTACTATTCGTAAGTAGATTAACTAGAGAGAAGTGTTACATTTTTGACGTGTAAGAGTGCCCGCCTATTGTTTTTATACTACGATGATGGCAAACAAGCGTACGGCCCGCCTGATGGTAAACGGTTACCATAGCCGACTCCTGCAATACCAGAAGTATAGCATGCGTGATGCCGACCATACTTGCGTTTCGTTGCGTTGCTACTGAATAAACACTTTTTTTTTTTTAATGTTTAACATTCCCGTTACGTGATTGAAGATTTTCTTGTCTTTTTTATTCAGTTTTTTATTTTACTCTTTACTAGATAAAAAGGTCAGTTAAAGGTTATTTGGTAGGAGCTGCGACTCCCACGCTCTTGTTACAACTAATCGTAAACAACATCGAAAACAAAGGGACATACGAGTAATACCCCTTATTATCCAATAACTTCACTTCGTTTACCCTTTTATAGCCTTTAAGCTCAGCTCATTGCTCTCGATCACTGAAAACATTAATGGAACGTGACTGTGCTTTTTAATTAGGTATATTTGTTTATCAAAAGGCTATTTTATGAAAATGTTTGTCATTACATCGTTTTGATACTGTGTATTTATAACTCCTAATAAAAAGAAGGGTTGTATACTTTTAATGTGTATCTGTGTATCGGTGTCTGTTTGCGGTATCGTAAGTCCCAAGCTGATTTATAACCGTTCCGATTTAGAAGCGGTTTCTTGCTATAAAGAAAACTATTTTAGGGTGATGGCACCAATTTGGGACACTTTTAGCCGGCACCAGTTAATGACACTTAACTCTTAATTCAAATTTCATAACGGTCATTAAAATGATTATTGCAAAATAAATAAATAACCCTTATCTTCTGTAAAATAAGGATCAAGTGTCCAAAATTGATCCTTGTCCATTACTGGTCCCGTCACCTTAATCGGGATGGTTGGTTGCTGGCAAAAAATTGGTTGGACTTTTAGGAGACTTTAGCTCTGAAAGAATAGGGTTGCCTTTATATCTATTTATAGTTAATAACGTTAAAATAACCTGCTTATAACGTGATTTAACTCTCTTTTGGGTTTATAACAGTATATTTGAACGCGAAAGTTAAAAAAAACATTTTTATCTTTTTAGTTGGTTAAAGACACGAACATTTTACGGAAAATCATAAACTACGTGTCGTGTTCTAAAATCTTGAAAGATACAATACGATACTTTTATTAACTTGCACTGCATTATTGTATAAATGTAATTATCACATACTTATAATAAGTAAGTTTTCATTGTTTTATAAGATGTAAAAGAGTTATAATGAAGGCCTTTAATACCTGCGACTTTAATTAATAATGGGGTCATTCCACCAAAACACCCGTTACAGCAACTTTTTATTAAGGTTTATTTCGATATTGTACTAAGAAACTAGTAAAATGACTAGTGAAAGGTCTACTATTTGGATAATATTTTCTTTTAACACGCATAATTAAAATTATAAGAGGATAACGAGAGAATCACTAAAAAGTAGCTGTAACGGGTGTTACGGTGGAATGACCCAATACTTACATTGATAGATAGATAGATAGATAGATAAAGCGTTTATTCGATGCTTCAATCACACACATACAATTGTCTTAATTAGTGGAAAAAACAATATCAAACTAACTTACAAACTAAGTACAATCTCAATCGCATGTGTGCGTCGCAGCAGTACAAAAAGGTCATGGCTCAGCGTATAGCATTACTCTAGTGAGCAAAACACTGGTATTCTGCCACAACCCCGGGATACGACAAAGCCTTTATGTTGCATAGAAAGGAATAATGTCATAAATATATATGTATATAAGTATCCGAAAAAAAAAAACATTAAAATGAGGTATGCATGAATTATAAGTTACCTACTTTTAGATATTTAGGTTGGTTAGAAACAAAAAACTTTAAAAATAATGAGTAGTTTAAATTAGGTATGGAAATGAAAGTGAAGTGGGAATTAGCGAGTTAGAAGCAGCAACAGCAGCATTGATTAAACATCATTACTGCAATTGTGATGTTTTATACTAAAACTGTCAATGCCGTCTGATCACCACAGAACGCTGTAAGTACTAAATGATCACTACCTCGGAACAAGAAACGAACCACTTGCAGCGTTTTGCCTACTGTGCATCACCATCAATTCAACACGCGGCAAGTGAGTGCAAAATAATAGGTGATTTCTAGCGTGAAACTTAAAAACCTTTAAACGCTTTTTTCTCGAAACTACGGTTTTTGACTTGCAGCGTTTTGCCGTTGGAAGGTAGAAAAACGTTAACATGATTTGGTTTCGCCCAATTTGCTTCAGTATCGAAATCACACTTAAAGTTTGACGACTCTTACTTTTAAGCAAAAAAAAAAACTAGTGTACCTAACTCCAACAAATATTACGATATCGAAGCTAATACAATCAAAGCAAGTTGAATAAAAGAGGAAGCTCAGCAGAACATGGTAATGCCAAAACCCCAAAACTACAAAGTAAACTCTCTGACAAATTAAAAAGCCACAATCAATAACAAATTGATGTATAAAAACAAGACTAAGTTTTTGGAAACTCAATATCGACAACTGCCCTTATTTTCATATTTTAACTTGTCACCCTTCGTCTGTGCCCATTACCCTTATAAGCGTAAATAGTCCCTTATAAAGAAACCATAAAGCATTATTCAACCTCCTTTACGTGTCCAAAACGCGGTGACCACACGATCAACTATTCCTAACCACAATGCTGTTCATGATGAGAAAAAAGGTCGCAACTGTAGCAAAACTTACATTAAAGGTGAACTTACCCGTAGCCGCAGAGGGTTGAGTTTGCTGCGGTTTATAATGAGTCTTAAGCCTTTTAAATTTCGAGAACATAATACGACGCCCACTTAGATCCCGCACAAAGGCTCAAGTAATAAACATGTCAAATTTATAATCGACAATTGATGGTCACAAGGGTAATATTGTGTAATTCATCATGTCATTGTCAGCCATTGTTGGGTGATTAGTCGTATTCTGTGTACGGTGACGTTTATTGTACTTTTTATATGGTTGTGTTGGTATTTAATAAATCATTTTTTACGTACAATACCAATTGACCTTTAATAAATTCTCCTTTTTATTTTTGTAACCTTAAAATTTAGAAGCAAAAATCCTCAATTAATGTAAAGCCACTTAGCATTATCACCTTTTCAAAAGCATTAAACCCCGCGCCCAAAGTACAGAATGCGAGGCCATAATTCAATTCGTACCTAATCACGTGATGTACTTACTTACTTTAAATTTTCACGCGAAAATGTACTTAGGGGATAAATAAATTCACTCTGACTTATTAGATACATCCATGTTCATTGATGTGAGGTGTTTACAGTCATACTGTAACGAGCATGTTGTTTATTTTCGATGCTTTAGAATTTTTGTGAATGTGTGTATTTTTTGTTATGTTGGTCAAATCAGTTGGCGCCAGTTTGTTGTTTGAAGATCTGTTGCTAATCTGTAAAAAGATTTGACTAAAGAAAGACTTAATTTTTACATTCTTTTAAACGAAGAAAAAAATAATTAAAAGCTTTAATAGTAAAAATTAATGCAGGTAAGGTTTTTAATTGGACTAACTGTAACTGTAGCTATCCAGAGAGGTCATGCAGCCAGTGTCATGGGGAACATGCCGCGAGCGGACCTGCTAGAGGGGGTGTTCTTTTTATAGGGGTGATTATTATTTTTATCTTTAAAATTGAGTAGCTTACTTTAATTTTAATTTTAATACGTTTAGTTTTAATTTTTAATTGTATTAATGTTGAATTCTGTACTTACTAACTGTATGTAACCTTACTGTAAGTACATTTTCAAATTGAATTTAAGAAGGTGTACGAATACGACTCTAAGTAATAGAATTACATTATAATTAATCTACCGGTTAGGCGGGGTTTCGTTTCGCTTATTTACAGCGCTCCGCTTAAAGGGCTCTCGAGTCGAGTGTGAATTTACCCAAGTGTTGCCATGATGGTGGGAATAAGTGGGACAGGAGATTCTTTTTTCCTTTTTGTTAAAGAGGTACGCATATATATTCGTACTTCTTGGTATCTAGGTGTTGGTAAATGTTTGTTAACGGTTACGTAGGAAACGTCATACATTTAAAATATACACTATGTTTTGTTTAGCACCGTAAGGTTTGTGTTTTAGATCAATATTGAGTAAAATCGAGAGTTTATTCAAGTGTAAATTTAAACTTTAATCTAATTTCCCCAATCCTAAGTTTACGTACCCGTTGTAAGTGTTATTTTGAATTAGTATTCATAGGCGTGACAGTTCAGAAATGATTTTTAGAGATTCTTTGTTTTCGGTGTTTTCAAAGTCCGTACGATTTGCTTCAAATTTTGAAACAATGCGCTTATAACAAAATAAATAATAATAATATTAATATTAATTTGCAATTTCATAAAAATTACAGATATGTATTTGAAATATAAAACAGTGGCTTTTTGCAGAGTCAATTAAATATAATTATTTTAAGAGTAAATAAGAGAGGGGAAATATATGATTATTTACACTTCAAGCTTATCGAAAAATAAATGTCAAGCACAAACAATTAAAAAAATTTTTTTTTCTTATTAATTATGTTATTTAATAATGAACTTCAAATAAGTAATTATATTTAGAGAAAATTTTAAATAGATAAACAGTAAACACCAGATACGAGTGAGATCATAAACGGGATTTTGTTTTTCATCTAATCGAATAATTTAAACTCTTCAAATGCAGGTAAAACTAACGTAAAAACCTCTGCTCATTGCAAGTTTTTATTATACGGGTCCCAAAACTTGTCCCAAAACATAGTAACTGCGTTTAATAAAAAATAAAAACCCTTATTGAACCAATTGTAAAGCAATCCACTTCCACGACGATACTATAAACGCATGGCATCCACTTACAAGAAAAATACAATCATCATTAATTCCAACACAATTATATCAACAAAACATGGCCACCCCAGCTACAATATGACGTGTATGTAATTACTTACTAGGAGCGCAACGTCATGCCCTGTCATTTTCCTTAACACTAACTGTACCCTTCTAAACTAAAACACCCTATGCGCTATAAAATTGCTAAAGAAGATTGGACCCTTACAGGTAACGCATAAGGTGCCATACTATTTTGAGATTTATAGAAGATACGACGTTTTGGTTTAGGAGGGTGAAATCGCTGCATGCTCAGCTATTACGTTTATATGACAGCGCGGCTACATTTGGCGTCACTGGTTTAGTGAGTTTATTAAATTCTGAAGTTGAGTTTCTGGATGGAAAGCCGGCTTCTATTGGCGTCTTTGGCGTCAGCAATTTAATGCAAAGGAGCTTGTGTTTTTAGGTGATGTCATTTTATTAAGTGCGAGACTTGTTAGAAACTCTTTTGTTTTTTTTGATTAAAGTCGTAGTTACTCGAGTTGGTAGTGAGAGTGACCTCTGCCCATAGAACCTAATACAAGAAAAAAAAACTCAATTTAGTGTATCTCTACAGCATAACCTCGTAAGGCACACCATACTACAAACAGGGCATTTTTTGTGAGTGGGACTTTGAATCTACTATCAAGGTAATAAAGTTCAATTATGTTTGTTCTATAATCCCATAGAACTTCCCGTGTGTTTGCCGACTTAGAATAATGCCACTCCATGTCTTCCCTTAGATGTCGTAAAGGCGATTAAGGGAATATAGGCTTGTGGCGATGGGCTTGCAACCTGTCACTAATACGCTGGTAAACATCTTAGCCTACTAGTATAAAATGTGGTTACAGAATTATTTATAGTTAAACTTATAGGTAATTCCGTAGTTCAGCCTATTACCCCACTTGAAAATAGGAAAATACACTTTATCCTCATTGCAACACAGTTCAAATTAAATTGCCCTCAGTATGTACATCTTATTACATACGGGGCCTTACGAGGATATAGTACATTGTTGCAGAGGATAGAAAGTACGCGATTTTTGGACGAGTCATATAGAGGGCCGAAACGTAGTTGAGGCCCTCTAGTGTACGAGTCCATAAATTGTACTTTCTACCGAGGCAGACATAGTGCTTTTCACAACTACTGAGAGGAAATAAAATAAAAATTCATATTCAAAACTCAAATTTTAGTTCATGTCAATGTGACATCACCGGCAATTTTACCATAGATAACTTTTTTTTAAGTCTGGGCCCCTATTCTCGTGGCACTCGAGATTAATAAACTAACATGCGAGATGAAGATGACAACTCCATATAAAATTGTATTTGTTTCGCCATATCTCCCATGTAATTTCATCTCTAGTGGTTCGAGATTAGAGGCCAAGTTTGAATTACATTTAAAAAAAGCAGTGACATAGTTTTTAGTCTGTGTATCTTTTAGCAAAAATACACCTAATATTTTACGACATAAAATGGTGTGTTCTGATTGGTCGATTTCAATTTTTCATTTTAAGGAGCTATGACACAAAAATTTATTGATTGATTTTCATTGGTTCTTAAAGTTGGACAACAATGATCTCGACCAATCAGCAAACACGCCGACAAAAACATTCTTGGTCTGTCCTTATAAGTGACGTTTTGTGACCCCAAACAAGACCATCTATGGCCATATTTCCGAGCAGTGTTGTGAAAAATGTGATTTTTTTGTGCCTATACTCCATTTGTTTAGGTACTCTAATAAATATAAACAAACAAAAACAAAACAAACTGAGTGGCTCTGTTATTCAGCCAATCAACACTATTCCTATTGGCTGACAAAGTATATCACGTCGTTTAGTTCTTTGAATTTTAGTAAAACACCTGCACACCCATAGTAAAACTTGGAACTTAGTTTGGAACCAAAACAATTTATGTGAAAATATGTACCGTGATATTTATGTATTAGTTTTTTAAATTACCTTTAAGCTTTAAGGATGGTTTGAGGTAATTATAATTTAATCTATTGTTGACGTGACACGGAATTAATTAACTAGGCCTAAGTAAATTGGAACATTTTGCGCTAGATTCGGCTTGTTTTACAAATTAAAATCAAGTCATGTAAATAATGTCATGAACTCAAATTAAAATTTCGAGTACTTTATTAATATAATTGTTAAAAGGGTTAGAACATTTTTAGAAAGACATGAAATCACACTGTAAACTTCATAGAAATAACCTTTAATTGCTTAAAAAAGTTACAAGATGAAATGACAACAAACGCTTTAATTTACTTAATTAAACAACATTGATTGAAGTATTCATCTTAGAGTTTGAAGTATTCAACTCAATTTTAAAAAGAGGAGACAAGATCAAAATCAAGTAAGAAATGCTACAACAAAATAAAAACCGCTTACAGACAGCGTCTTCAAATATTTACCGAAACTTCTACGTATCTTTTAACAAAAAAGTTGTAACTATAAATAAAAGCAACACTGTCCACCGATAAGTGACAAAAAAAAAACACCTCTTATCCTCAAACAGGCAAATTTGTCACCTCGCATGACGTGGAATGTGGAAAAAATATCGGACACCATTTACCCCTAACGGCCTATTACATGTCACACTAAACAGCGATACACAAACACCACGGAGATAAGGATCTCAGTGGAAATCTAAATGGAAACGAGTTGAAATAGGAGGAAATAGGCATGGCAGGAAAGTATTTGCAATGTTTTTATGCAGTGATTGCAATGAGAGAGGGAAATGTGTGTATACCTGGTTGTTTCTACATTTTCAGACAGTGTTTTTGGTTGTTATCCGTAGTGCATGATGAACCTAAGGGGACTTCTAAACCAAGTTTGTTTTTGCAGCAAGGTATCAGTATAAAGGTATAAATAATGTTTTTTTTTTATTAGGTGTAAGATAAAGAGACCTGTGAAACATTTTGCTGTCCAAAAACATATCCTTAAAATTTTATTCGGACTAAATATTACAAACATTAAAAAAATGCAAATCGAGCAAAGGTATTTCTTTTGAATTTGTGAAAAGAAAAGTGAAAGTTCTAGATGAAACCAACATGTTATGTTAAGATATTTTTTATGTCAATATATAGATTGACTTACACAAACTTTTATGACTTTTATGATTTAAAACTGGCATTTTCATCTTACATTTCTATTCAGTTCTCCACAAAATAGTACCTTTGCTTGTAGAAATGACAGTTGCTGACAGACGCTAATCGTAAAAATGTCCAAACTCTGGCATCTCCATTACCTTCTCCGCTGCGTGACAAGAATGCTTTTTGCCGCGTCCTACGAGTATGTGTGAGAATGGTGGGATTATCTAAAAAGTAGGTTTGTAGGACTTCAACCTTTTTACTGCAGTGCGCCTAAGGTTAAGTGGAAATTTTGATGTATTCAGGCGTAATAATGAGACCAGTCAGTGGTGTTATAAAAGATAAAGGCTTAAAATTTTACCACGTATTTTAAACAAATAATTAGTTGACTTAACCGTTTGGCTAACATCACGAATTATATGACGGTTACTCTAAAATCATCAATCCCATCGAAAAACAAACTTTACGAGTATTTACAGAAAAAAGTTAACGCTTCATGAGTTCCATATAATAAATATATAATACTGTAATTCTGGCCACTTACAAAAAGTAACTATTGTTCCAACTTCAAAAACTTCCACATTCGAAACATCTGACAATACTTTCACTGTTCTTTCCAAACACGTCGCTTGTCACTTGTTCTGTGTTCTAATTCCAAACACTCGTAGTCACGTATCCCAATTTTTTCCCATTCCATGGTAATGGCCCGCTGAGCGCATTTCATTTGGGCTCGAGTAAATACAAACCGTATTTTACATGCTATCTTGACGACGATCGGACTTAAGCGAAACAGGATTTTTTAGGACGTTGACACATTGACCTTTTTTAACGCTGCCATTTTTATAGAAGAAAAAGACAACTGAGAGTTTTTATACTGTGTAAGCGGCGAATAAGCAGTCTTGTTTTAAATTCGGATCATCTTTGCCTAGTGATTGCGATATTACATATATATAATGGTTATGATAATGTCAGTTGCATTGTTATACGTCATTTGTTTGATAATATCTAAAGTGAAACAAAAGCCACTTTTTTTTTTCTTGGGTTCTTTTCACACGTATAAAAAAAATCTTTTGAGCCTTGCATTACCTACATATAATACGTATTAAGCATGATTAATGACAATAGCAATTGACGTTCGAAATCGGAAATAAGTAAACTGCGTAATTTAAAAAAAATATAGTATTGGTTTTCCGATAGCTGTATTACTTAAATGATAACCTATGTTTATACAATGTATATATTTACGTATGAATATATTTATTATTATGTAATAATTGACTACATTTGCAAAAAGTCTTAAAAAGTGTAACCAGTTCGAGTAAAGTCAGTTAGACTAGCAAAAGAGTTTATAAAAGCGAGTGAGAGAGAAGTACAAACCCACAAGTGCTTATATCCTCTTGTACTGTAACTAACTTTGTAATGCTTTTCTTTTTTTTAGTACAATATTAAAACCCTTTAATGTTACAACGTAATTATAGAATGACGTCTTTACCAAATTACGTGGGCGATGTAAACGTTTTTCCTGTTTTATTTATTTCACGTTCTATTTGGGAAATTAGCTTGTTTGAAAATAATTACACTTTTCTTTTGTTAAAGCTTTATCTTGTGAGGTTTAAATAAAATACCATCGCAGACTTAAATCGTTCTTATTACAAATATGACGAAAAAGTCAATAACTCATTTCATTTACTTTTTTTTAAGACGTGATGTTTTTTTAATATGTCCATGTTTTATGGTGACTCAGCAATTCAATTCCATGGTATTATTTTTATGATTTTTGTACTTTGAGTTTTATGATTGTGCGTAATTTGTTGTTAAATAACAATGATATAATATAGTAAAAAGAGGTAGATATGTTATACGCACTTCGATAGTGGCACCCTAAAATCAAGACAATTGGTACACCTTTACTTAGTCTTACGCCGTCAACGGAACCGTGAACTAGTCTGCAGAGCGACATTTACACTCGTTTTGTTTCGCTCCCGGAAATTAGCATACCATCCTGCTTTCACTTGTCATTTATGAATTATTGTGTAATTGCAATATTTACTGATTATGTGTACGTAAGCTGGGCCATTTTTACACGCGGAATACCGTATAGGTAACATATCTATATAATAATAAAACTGAAAATCTTCGCTGTGTAGTTTTGTACAAATAATATGTCATTAAATAGAAATGAGCAGTGAAAACTCCTACTCAAAACAAAACATAGTCTATTTTTTCTACGTTTCTAAAATATTTCAAATAAACTTCACTTGTAAACCAACTAAAGCGTAAAATATCTGCTATTCCAAACAAATGCGAGTATCAAAGTTAGGAATAACATAAAACAACAGAGCGATTGGGAAGTTGAACATATGTTGAACAATATTTTTATAGCCGCTCAAATCGTTTACATTTCGGTTAGAGTGTTGGTGACTCTATTATTTTGCTTGTTTTTTTTATTTACCTGTATAAATACTGTCCTAATAAATGTGTCTGTAATGATACAAACTAAAACCTATTTTTATAATTCTTAAGGAGTGTGATTTTTTGGCCTGTATGTATGTATGTATGTATGTATGCATGTATGTTTGTATGCATGTATGGTTCTTTGTTCCCATGTAAAGGTTGAACAGATAGCCCGATTTCCACAAGCGAGGAGTCGTAGTTTGTCTTAGAGTCGCGGGTGTCACTGCGAACTTCTTTTAAAATGTAAAATTGGCGAAATTCTAAACATGTACATGATAACTTACAGACATTATGCAAAAAGCAGAAGGGTTTTTACTGAGTAAGCTTGTGGTGTGGTCTAGCCAGGTTTGTTAAAAATTGTGCAAGATGCATTTTTTGATGGCAGTTTTGTTTTGTTGGAAGAAAACTTGCAGTGGAAAAAATTATGTAAAGCATTATAAAAAATGCTTTTTTTCGGTCAACAATGTGCAAAGCGGAAATCATTTAACAAATATTATCATAAATACGGCCAAACAACGTATCTCACGTTCACTTGCAAAGAAACTCTAATCTGATTGGTCATTTAAATGAAACAGTTTTTCGTTTTTGCTTCTGTATCTGTTTAAAATCATTATGTTAAATGGAATTAACAGTAAGTGAGTTTAAACATAAACTTTTAAGTCAAAAAGGGAATTCCTAGATTTCTTCCAAACCTTCATCGCCCTTACAAAACCTGCGAAACAAAGCCAGCTCTACGTCGTAAATATATTATCAGTAACGGTCCATTTAAACCCACGTCAAACCAGACAAGCTAAAACGAATCCCTGACGGTCCACTTATTAACATCTCAAAATAAAAATTATCCCGACACAAGAACGCCATTAAGCAATTTCGGAATCTAGATAGCTTGAGTCACGAAACCTATTAAAAGTTTCTCTTGGACAAGAAAAATGAAAATTCATTTCCTTTGGGGTCGTTTAGCATCACATGACTTGCGGAATCGGCTTGAGAAATATAGTTATCGACTTGGATGGATTTTGGTCTTTAATGAACGTCGCAGACTTTTCAAGTATAAAAAGTTTGGGTCACAAATGACAAAGAAGTCGTTTTCATAGCATGTTAGAGTATTAGAAGCGAAACTTTTTAAACGGCGTTTTTAAGTCCCTTCATTAGGTGTTGTAGTAGGTATGAGAACTTTATTAAGGGCATTATTAAAGTTATGTAAAATAAAGGGATAAAATAAAATAAAGAGGTAAATATCGACCCTTTTGTAAGTTCTGTCGTATTAAGACCTGTCTGATTTATCTGTGGCAGTCTTTATTTTCTTCTACTTCTATTCTTCTGCCAAGAAGATTTTATAAACATTCCTAAAATACATTCCCTTAATATCATACCTACCCTGAAAGTAGTTTTAGATGTTATAACATAAATGTCCTTCAAGAAAGAAAACGTGAGAAAACTGTTCGGAAAACTAGTAATATACCCATACTCGTAATTCACCCGTACACGTACGTAGATAGCTGTTGGTCTAAGAATAAATGTCAGCGTTGGCTGACACCAATTTCCTTGAAAGCATGTGACATTTGATACCAACGTCAAGGCCGGATAATGTTCTATATGTGCTTCTAATAACATAAATCAAACATTTATGTTCCTATCAGTCAGCATCTATGAGAGGTTATTGTTTCATGCTATAAAAGTCAATCCGAGATAATTCTCTTATTTAAAAATCAAGAAAATAAAACAACCGTAAAAATGAGATATTAGGAATATGATTGTGAGCAAATAGCAACGAATAGAAGCACGTTGAAAGCGTTTTTTTTTTTAACTGTTGGAAATAGGGATATCTAATTCTACAAGCACAAAGTCACATAGTTACAATTAAAAAATTATAAATGTTCATCCTAGCAACCTAGGTTAGGTTAGTTATAAAAAAGACATGCAAATTTAATAACATTCAGGTACCTAATTAGTATCAACCATGATATAGAAAAAACATCGTCAACTAAGTAAGTCACTGACATAATAATGTATACACGTGAACTTCCGAGACTTATGATTTAAAGGTTATGAAGTATGACAAGTTGTCGGAAACTTATATAGTTGTCGACGACGGTCCTGTGTAAAGTTCTCGCCACAGAGAGACGAATAGCGACGCAACGCGTGATATGTTACCTACGAAGCAAAACTGCTACTTTAAGTGCAGAAATAACAACAACTGCTCCCGGTAGCACGGAGTCTACAAGTATATCGGGTTGCATCACTAGGTGTGACTTAAGTATGGGCTTGGTTGTGTGTGTGTGTATGTGTGAATAAGTACGATTTATGTTATAGAAAGAAAAGCACAGAGTAGGCGCGTTTGTCCTGACCTAAACGCTGCTATTGTTCTTAACAACACTTTCTGTACTAATACTTTTATAAAACGACTTCGTGCACATAAAATTAGTTTCTGTTCGTTTTGGGTCAGTTTTCAAGAATTCAAGAAATAGTGTCTCTAAATTTCAAGTCTTTGTTCCAGCGGTGTAAGATATGCGTTGTTTGTCACTGACAAAGCCAGTCAGGATATTTTGTGTCAGTTCCCCTTTTATTTCATCTTCAAATTGCAACGTTGCCAAACCAGTCTAACATTTATCTTGACTCAAGCACCGTTATGTGTGTGCGTCTATTTATTCTAAATCATTGCTTAACCACTACTCTTAAAGACCGCAACCATCAACTGATTTACGTGAGCTGCTCTGTGTAGCTCATCACACTAATTACTGGCGCATACAGATTGCCTACGCTATGCTATCGCGTCGTTTATGTAAGCACGTTCATTGTTATCTCTTATATGTAGATAGACTCTGTCGAATACTTTGACCTTTTAAGATCCTTTTTGCAATTAACCTCTTACACTATTTAAGTGTGCATGTTTCCTCACGATGTTTTTCCTTATCCGCAAAAGAATTAGGTCATAGGCTAAAGTTAGAACAACTCATTGGTACTTAGCGAAACTAGAACACGAACTTAGGTCATCGAACCTCTAAAAGTACTTGAATTCGGGTACTTATAATTTTATCGAAACACCTTTCAACGAACCTATCATTACGCAGGTTTTTCAATTCGTCGAAAAATATTTCTCTCCGTATGTTTTTTTTTGGTAGGAGTTACAAGTATTACTTAATCTAACGTACGTAATTAATATTTAAGATGACCTGAAAACATCATGGTTTTAGCAGAAAATAGCGTTCGATGAAACAAAATTCGATGAAATGATACAATCGATGAAGTGAAATTCGATAAAATGTTGGGTAACCCTTGAATTAACCGTTACTAGTAAGACAGATTGACTTTAAATAGCTGATATTTCTGGGATCCTAGTGAAAAAGGGTACAAGTCTTGTGAATATCAACTGAAAAAGGGTTAATGTCTGGAATTCTCCGTTTATTTACATACATTAGAATCCCAGATTTTACCTCATAATTTGCTTACGGCTTGTCAGTTTAAGATCGTCCCGCACCAAAATGTACGGTATGACTAGAACAGCTAAAGCTGGCACAAATTAAACGGAACCAGGTTATGAAACAAGTAAATTTAATCCGCCAAGTGCGAATACACATTAACAAAGCCGTGCGAGGCTGTGGGCGTAGCGAGATCACAAGAAATTATACGCCCAGTAACTTTCGGGGGTTAGTACAAGCAGTAAACAAACAGCGGGATAAGAGGAAAATAGTCAGATTGGCCCAACCAAACGGTAGTTAATAATCCTTGTTTCTCTTAAGCAGTTGCAAGAAAAACTTGATTAAAAAAAATCGACGGTGAATTTAAGTTCAATGTGAGAAACAACAATGATTTTATACAAGTGATAGCTGAAGAGAATTAGTAGAATGTCGGATTGTCGCATATTGATCAATTAAATGCACGGAACAATTTTTTTCCACGAAAAGATACTCAATACAATGACGTGTTAATATCCTTACTCTAAAAAGAGACATCTAATTAAGTAGAGTTACTAAAACATCTACAAACAGCAAATGAAAATAGAAGAGATCAATGTTTAGTCAGATGTCACAAAGGACGCCTAATATATTTTTCTTCAGTTGCATCCATGTATTATAAAGATTGGTTGCTAAATAATAAATCCTTATTGTGTTCATGAAGATTTATTATTTAACCACAACAGCGCAGAGTTGATGTCAAATATTCAGGTAGCATTGTGGTTTTCGGCAGTTATTATCTCAAGACTTGCACCGTCCCTTAAAATATTTGTTAGTTTGCTTCGGGAAGGCTGACCTACATTGCAACGTTTCCATCTCAGCGAAACAAGGATATTTTTGTTTCGCTTAGCGCTACTTTGTGCCGTATTCCCAAGTACGGCCTTAATTAAAAGTGGGAATTGCTTATTTTAGGTACACAAATATTGTACATTTAAAACATGCTGTATAAAGACTTGAAAATATTATTTTCAATATATTACAAACGCAGTGAATAAATAATCATCGTTTTTTGTAGGATCCGTATTTATTTTGCTCACTCATTGAGTTTTTGTAGCCATCGGTTTACTGAGAGAGCATGGTCAAAGTAAGTAATTATTCACGAAATTTTAATTTTGCTCAAAAAAGAACCTGATATTAAAAATCACAGACATTCAATTTAAACTGGCCCAATTTCTGTCTTTTAAAGAAAACATTATCTCTTTTTATAACAGTCTCAATGTTCTTACATAAGGTTTTTTTTTTTATTGGTTAGGTTTATTTTCACTATTAGATACCAATCCACATAATCTATCTTCTCTGCTATTATGATTCCCATATTGGTGATATAAAGCTTTATTTATATTTTCCCCCCACGCACTCTATGTATATTCAATGAACCAACCCACTTAAACACGATCAAAGTAGGTGGATGTCTTTACCTGAAGCATGAACTTTTACCTTCTATCAAGTAAGTAATCACCATCGCAGCGTCTCACATACCGCACTGTCTCAAGAAGAAAGTCTTTGATCAGTGTGTGTTGCCAGTGATGACTTCTTATGGTAGATAGTTGATTAAAAAATTAAGTTTTTGTCCTATACGAGGGATTATTTGTAACAGCACTACGTCATGGTTGAGTAGTAAGCTTGAAACAAACCATAAACATAAAAATGGACCTCAAAATATATTATTGAGTACATGAAAAAATCGATTTTACCAAGGATTGTCTTAAGAGCTCGTTTACTAGTTAGAACAGTATCGTTAACATCTTTAATAACTCAATTCAAAGCTGAATCCACATTAAAATCCAGTTAATGGAAACCAATCGAGTGAAGTATTACGGCATCGAAGTTCCCAACTCCGTTTATTGGATCCAAACTAATTGTAGCAAAACGAAATATCGCCGGATAGTTGCTAATAAAACTACAATTTGTGGTTTTTGCTGACGGTCGTTTGCTGGATTAATGGTTTGATTGGACCTTTTTTTGGCTGCCATCGTGTGATTGGGCGTTTAGTGGTAAAAGTACACTGATTTTATCGTTTATCACGTTAAATAGTGATGTGATTTGGTAGTTTCTTTGGTAGGCTTGATGCTTAATACTCAATATCTCTGTTCTTTTAGTTCAGTTGCGGTCCCATAGTGAAGTCGCAAAGTCTTGACGGCACTGATTTTGAACAGGGAGCGCTTTGTTTCATATAATTATTTTTAGTCCAAATGTATTGTTATTCATAATCATCGCAAGTCATAAAGTGTTTATTACTGAAACGGGGGTGCGCCCAAGTTAATATAAAATTGCAACTCCGGTTATTGGAAAAAAAATCTCATACCATTTTACATGATAATGATCACTCTTCATACTCTTCATAATATTTTTTATTACTAATGATCGGAACTCATACTCATCTGAATTCATAACGCCAATATTCATGGAACCGTACACTTTTCAGAATTTCTTAACTGTCTTACGTGTAGATAAAATTAGGTTAGGTTAGGTTAGATTTATAAAAATCCTCAAAAAGTAACAGTTTCTTGAAAAAATGCATTATGAATTGCGATGATTATGACTTCAAAAGTATGAACAAAAAAGTATGAGCAAAATTTTTCGGAGAAATGATGAGTATAGACATAAATCGTTATTTGTGTAAAAAATCTAAAGACCAATTTTATATGAGCCAATATGGACCCTTGAAACGGTTTTTATTTCAGGATTTTTGAAATATCTAGCTGGTAAATGAGGTTAAGTTAGGTTAGGTTTGTTTTATAAAAACCCTGAAATGAAAACCGTTTCAGTAAAAAACACTTTATGACTTGCGATGATTATGAATAACAATACATTCCGACTACATTTTTTTATAAATATTGGCAAATATGGACCCTTTTGAACAACATTGATACTTTACTATCACAGTATTATTGAATAACAATTAAGTAAAATTGTCATTTATTCAATACATGTCTTACAGTAAAATATTATATACGATTGTCATTCATTCGTAGGTACCATCGAGGAATTTAAATGCCGCGGGTTGACACCATACGTAAATTTATCGGGTTATACATTTTCCACGAGTCATTAGTTGTGTCACGTCGGGAAATGTATAGCACGGCTAATTTACGTATTGACGACGCGCTGGGCTAGTTGGTAGTGACCCTGCCTACGAAGCTAGTGGTCATGGATTCAAATCCCGGTAAGGGCAGATCTTTGTGTGATGAGCGCGAATATTTGTTCCTGAGTCATGAATGTTTTCTATATATTTAAGTATATATTTATCTATATAAGTATTTATATCGTTGTCTAGTACCCATAGTACAAACCTACAGCTTAGTTTGGGACTATGTCAATTGGTGTGACATTGTCCCTTGATATACTAATACTCAAAACCAAAATCAAAATATTTATTCAGTAAATTGGCCACATACGGGCTCTTTTACACGTCGGTAAAATAGAGTGAATCTACTAGCGCTTCGGACAAGACCATCATTGCGGAGAAGAAGCGCTGCAAGAAACTCCAGTCCTAATGTCACACAGCTAAACATTCAAATTCCCCAGTGTTATGTCAACGTTTAATAATGCGATTCACAGCAACATCTTAACAAACACTCGCATAAACTTAACGCTTTATGACGACACAAATTTCCCAACCAAAAACTCTTGCGAAACAAACGACAAAACAGAATCCATAGCAATATTTACTCCCATACAAACCATATTTTATCTGTGGATGCAATAAAAACTTTGTAGCCTGTAAGTGCCATTCGAAACCTTTATCGGCAACGGACGAAGTTTCACGATTGCCCGTAGCTAGAGAGCTGATTTCGATATCGTGAGTTGTTAACAGTCGTTTAACTTACGATTAATAGCTTAAACGATTCTACGACCTAATGGGATTTAGTCAAGATAGGTAGGGTTTAGGCTTTGGAGTTTTGATTGTATTAGTTTTTGTTTCATTTTTTTTATCAGCATGTTAAAGTTCTGGTCTATATCTAAAGAAAGCCTATGGTCCTTACGGTTACAATAATAAAGACATCGAATACTATTGCTATTATTTGGGAACGAACGAGTTATTTGAAGACTGGGATGCTATTTGTTTAACAGGAAATAAGAGCGTTCGAAGTTATAATATTCTTTCCACAGTTCACTATTCAGCTACTTCTTTATAGAACTTCTATAGTTTTATGGATTTCATTTCAAGTTTTTTTGGGTTTCTTCATTATTTCAATCTAAACACATTTTCTAGGTAGCACGACTGTTGAATTAGAGTATTATAAAAATAATAACATAATTTAATCACTTTTACAATGAGATAATTAGTCATAACCAAAGACGTCAACAATATATTAAAAATAAATTCCTTTCGCATTATAAAATAAAGAAACCTTGGATAATCAAAACCGCTATGCAAATCAAAACAAATTATTCTGGAAAGTGAAACCTCCCAAGGGCCGCAAGATAAGAGACCCAAAAAATTAAATACCTAAAAGCGACACGATAAAAATGACGAAGTAAAAGTGCGATCGTTACTGTCAGATGCATGTAGCCCGGCAAAGGAAACCCATTATTAATAGCCAGCCCAGGGGTTTCCGTTGGGAAATAATATATGACCTTTTGGTCCCGGGCACTGTAAGGCTGCGGCTCCACTGAAGCGGAGACGAGCGGAGCTGTGCCAATATTAACCAATAGAAGGCACATGCGGTCATGTCAAGCGCGTCTTGCGCACGTTGGTTTAGATTCTATTGGTTAATATTGGCACAGCTCCGCGCCGCTCCGCTCGTCTCCGCTTCAGTGGAGCCGCAGCCTTAAGCTCTGAACATACAGCTGGCGGTTTGCGACGCTGTTTCTATACGAAGTCGATGACAAGTTATTAATTTAAGAGTAATGGTAGTGAAGATAGTACTTAATGACACATCGCTTTTCAAAAGAGGTTCATTAAGTGGAAAGGCGGACACGTAAACATTTGGTCCTGAGAGGTTCCCTTTGAATCACTGTTATACTTCGTTATAGTTCATAGACAAGCATTTACACGTGTGGAGATATAATTTTTTGGTGGTCACAGGTCTAACCAAATATAACCTACGTGGGTCTATATTAACTGACATAATTATTTTTAGTCATAATGTGCTTTAGGTCATAATCAACGCAAGTCATAACGTGTTTTTTTAAAAGAAACTCTTACTTTTCAAGTCAAACCTAACCTAACCTAGCCTTGTCTACACTCTAGATATTTTAGAACTTCTGAAAAGTTTAAAAAATTATGACTATCAAAAATTATGTCAACTTTTACATTATGACCAATAAAATTATGGGAATCAAAGGACTCCCAACCTACGTAACACATGCTTAAGATAACCTAAAAACAATGAGGTTTCAGCAGAAACTAGCTTCCGATAAAATGATACATTCGATCGAATGAGTGTCAGTGGTTCCCAGTTTGACAACTTGGCCAGATCTACTGATTAGCTCATGTATTTTTTCTTTTTCTTTGTAAACGCTGTTTTCAGTTGCCTTTCCACTTCGCATATTGTGTGCTCAGACCTTACGATGGGAAAATTAATACAAAACGCTGTGTTAACGCCGCGCCGATCCAAACATATTTGTTTGGAACGGTCCAAAAGGTTTTCATAGCGAGCGGTTTTCAAAGCAGAAATGTTTTGCCGGGTTCTTTGGGTAAGTGGGTGGTAGCCACATAAGCGAATCTCGGGATTCGAGGAAACAAACAGTGGGTATATTATATGGATTTATTGTATTCAATATATTATTCCGCAGAGATACATGTTTAATTTATATAGAACGGGGAAAGCAAATGTGGATACTTCTCATAATATAGGTACTCGTAAGTCATTCAGTAATTTTTCCTTCTTGAGAAATTAATCAGATATCACAGGTACAGTCAAGGAATTTAATTTGTGACCCACCTTAGGTCCAAAGTCAATCTGACATTCTACAGCAATAAGGTTGAGTTTCCTATCAATTATAAATGACTTGGCATCTCTATTGACAATGACATCTTCAAGCAGATTTTCTTTGAAATGGGTAGCAAATTAACTTCCGTGACCGTACTAACGCGGATGTAGGTACTCTCGGGAAAAAGTACTTAAATAACTACTTATCCAAAGTTTTTTCAAATTATTTGTTTCAATTGTAGTGTACAATAAAGATATATGTATTGTATTGTCATCTCGCCCATCCCATTAGAACGACTGTTATTTTCTAAATTACCAAGGTTCAGAGTGAGAACGCGTGACTTAACGACACTCAAGTCTGACATTGGCAAAATACATCTTACACATTACAAGATGTGAAAGCCATTTCGAAAAATATATACACCTATACTCGAAAATCTAATTTAAGACCGAAATCCTAACCTCAAACGGCTCACGTTCGCTGTGATTACTGCATTTTGGTTTAAGTGTAGGTATTTTTATCAATAAAATTTACCCTAATATTACTGGTTACACGAGTTCTCATTCATATCAAGATGGGAACTGTCAGATTTTGGTCTTTAATTCGATTTTCGATTATAATAATATGAACTTTTATGCATTTAAGCATAAGACTTTAAGTGTACATTTATAATAAAATATTACAGTGCATGTTTCAATAGAAATTTGAATCTCATTTTCTTTAAACCATTCAACCTTTTCTTTTCAAGCTACCGCAGCAGACATTTTCACCTCTTTAATTTAATTGCATACTTCCTATAATGATGTGTTACCGCGGAACCCTGCATATAATATTGTCCGCAAACCCAAGGATCTTGTTACGCTACCTATTCTTATTCAAGCATTTCAAATTTAGGGTTGTGTTGTACCCCGAGGCGCACTGAATAAAATATAACTAACATTGCAGGGGTTGCCAGATTAAATTAAAAACAAAATGGTGGTTCACTTGTTTAGTTGTTTTTGTTAGTAAGTTCCTTGACGATGGCTTAACATAAATACATACTTGAAGTACGATTATGTAGATAAGTTTTAATGCACAACACGAAAGATAATTTCTAATTTTAATGAATGTATGTGCTACTTTTTTGTTTTTATTATTTTATTTTGATTAATCGACCTGACATCGGCGACTGTTATGTGAATTTTGCTGGAAGAGATTTAAAATGTCACATATTCATGAATCGTTTTGACGTCTTAGCGGTATGAAAAATTTGCAATGTATTGCTGTGAAAGTCGTCTAAAAAATTAATCAATTACTTTTTACCACTTTCATATAAATTTTTCGAGTAAAAAAATAATAAACTTGGTATTTTTTTTTAGAAATCGGGCAAAAAATATTTTTTATTTCGGCTACTCAGAACTCTCGTTCATAAAATTAAAACAACCGAATAAACTTTAGTTCAAAATCAATCCATTACCTAAAAAAATATCCAAAAAGTTCAAAAGAATTGGCAATAAATAATGTTTTAAAACAACCTAAATCTTGAATTATAATACTCGACAAAAATAAAGAAGTGGCTCATTTATTCGTAGCTCATTTATTCGATCATAACTAAAATGACATTTAATGTTGAGCATTAAAACATAGAAAAGCAGTATTTATTTAACGGGCAAAATTTCGTATACGGCCTCTTAAGTAATCTTCCAATTCTCACCATATTCGAAATTCATTCAAAAATAATGAGAGCCAACCAAGAGAGATTTTCTCTTACTTGACTCTTACTTGAAAATAATAGACCGCGCAATAAGTTATATCAACCAAAACTGATGGTAACAATAACGACTTAACTAACATCTTAGTAGATGTATCGAACATCTTCTTAGGCTCGTATGAAATCTAGACGCTTATGCACGACAATGACAAAATTATTAGAAGCGACCAATTTTTTAAGTTATAGCTTTTGCCTTTGTCTAGGCGCAGTACTCGTAGTCGTTTGTCCAGTTCTCCCAGATAAATAGTATCCTTTATTTGTTTTAGGACAATTTTTGATCGGTTTGTGTATGGAATTGACAAAAGCGTTTGACGCGATTGTTGGGCAGCTTACGTTAATCCTTTACTTTTTCGATAGCGATAACTTTTGTCGATTGTATTTTTTCAAGGAGGTCCACAGCAATTAATAACCTAGGAATACTTGTGCTTCCAAAGCTACATACGCTTACTGATTTCTTCTAAAACATCTGTGGCCCTAGACAAGATGCGTTGCAAGAACGTTATCAATGTTATCATTATTGAAAATATGACGTAATTGACAGATTGACGTAAGCTGTTTTACGGTGGCGTTGAGCGTTTTGTCAATTCCATACATTTTGACAGTTTACGACAATCGTTTGCGTTATCGTTAACTATCTTGTCTAGGGCCTGTGATTTGTGAACACACGTTTTAATTAACATAGTTACTTATATTTTGTTGATAAAAAATTTAATTTGATTAATTTATTAAAGTTTAAATGAAGCCATTAAAAGTATCTATGCAAATTTCAAATTGTTCTACATTTTGAAGAATACGTAATGGATTTATAATTAATTTTATGCTTAGAATGTATTTTCTTAATATTATGTCTTCGTTTATTTAAGTGAAGAAATTTTAGATATACGTTTTCGAGACTGAGAATTACATTATATTTCATATTTTATTACTGTACTTACTGTAATTCAATGTTTACAATCTTACTTGATATTGCCTCAAGGGAATTGTAACGTTATGATAAAATATTGTGTTAGTTAAATTTTTCAAAGCACGGTTTTTAAAGAAAACGGAGGGTTATCGACATCAACTTTCACGCGACTGCCGACAAAAGAGGGAAATGTTTTCAACCTGTATGTATGTTGGTATGTATGGCTCTTTATTCCGTCGTAGGGGTTAAACGAATTGCCCAATTTTGCCAAGGTGTTGTTAGAATTGTCTAAGAATCGTCATTGGGATTTTTCATGTGTCACTTCAAAATTAAACATCGGAATAAAACAAATTAGATTATTTATTGCTCAAATATAAGATTTTACATTAAAGTGGTCATAAATGAAAATACATAAAAAAATAAATTAAAGTTAAAATCATTATATTAATCAGAATAAGTACTTAAATCTAGCACGAAGTTAATACATCGGTAAAATTGAAGCTGAAAATCCATGGTAACTTGTTTTTTTGTTCTTCATTATTTAAAAATATTTCATCATGTTTCAACTACATAATAAATATGGTTTTATTTTTAACAATACAGACTTATCTATACAAACTTAATACACTTTAAATATAATACAAAGTAAAAATTAAAAATTAAAAATAAAACTATGGCAAAAAAAAAAAACGAAATTAAACCTAATTATAACTAAGGTAAATACTATAAAATTGAAAAATAAATAAATTATATACCTAGATCTACGTAATTAAGATTCTCATTGCCAAAAATTAACATAATTCCCGCCTAAAACGACTCCACATTTCAAAATCCGAACTTAAATTTCTAGCTGACGTTATCTTCTTGTCACAATTCCCTCGCGATAGAACCGCAGCGCTATCTCCTCGGCTCAGGTCAAACGCGTTGCTGACTCCTCCGCCTCGTTAGTGGGATTTTGACGTCTTATGAAAATCCCTAAAGTGTTTGACTGTTAAAAAGAGCTGAATTCTGCTGATGTGATCCTAATTGTGTGTACAAAGCTTTGTTACGATTCTTCGAAATGAGTATGTTTTAAATTGACAGTATTTTTTGAAAAATACGTTTTGCTAAGAAAATATTCTAATTCTATTTTTTATTAACGGCTTTCACTCCTGTTATTGTGTATTTCGCCAATGTCGAGTTATTTATAGATATCACACGAGAAAACAATTTTGTTTTTTGGTAAAAGAGTATTTTCTCTAGTGGAATAAACAGAAGCTCATGGGGCTAGCTCCACGCGCTTCTGTCAAGTCAAGAAAATATTATTATTATTATAATATTATCAGTGTGTTAGCTACGTCCGCTTTAGACTAGTGGTCGGAATGACGTTAGTTTGATTGTAACCGCGATTTGTTTTTTTAAGTCTAGCACTAGATGTGACGTACAAAAGACCGCGTGACGTAAATTTTGTTGCCTCATTTTCTCAGTAAATAAAGAACAAAAAAATAAAAATAGTATGCTTTTGAGACAAACCTCTATAGGCAAGATGTTTATGAGGACACCTTTAAAGAAATCCTAAATTGTGAAATAGGATTTGAAATATTCATTTAATTTGCCTATAACTGCGGTGATTATGTTGCATGTTTACACATGGTTAAGGGCATTATCACACTTGCGATTTTTGGGCGAGTTGAATGCGAGGCGAGCGCGCCGCGAGTTCGCCGCGAGTGGGTAAAGATTTCACCGTGAGCGCGCAGCGAGTTCGCCGCGTCTAGAGTTGGGATTTTCCCGCGAGTATGCAGCGTTCGTTGCGCACTCGTGGCAAAATCGTGCACGCTCGCGGCGAAATCATTATGCGCTCGCAGCGCACTCGCTTCGTGCTCGCTTCGCTTTCAACTCTCCCGCAAATCGCAGCAATGTTACAGATTCTAAAATTATGGTGGTATTAAGTAGTTTCCATTTAAATGTTTTAGCCTTTTAAAAGGTTTTGCTTGCCTGCATTTAGTATGGTATGCTGTAGTTACTACTGGTAAAATTTTACAGTACTATACAATTACGTAAAAACAAATACTTCGTCTACCTTCGTACCCACTTCTCAACAAAAAGCACTCTGCTACGAGTTTTCTTTATGAATTCGTTATTAGTTCTTACTCATTTGTGTACCATCTAAAAGCGTCCGCCGATGAAATTTTAAGTACGTTTTAATCAAATTTTTAGGTCGTGCCTGCCTTTCAAACACTGACGATGAATTTAAATAAGCTTTCAACAACGTTGACTCGAAAATTGCATAAATATTAATGATTCCACTGACTACAAGTGATGGACTTAGATTATCTGAAAGGGATTCCTTACACTGTTATAGATAATGTAGGTGTTGTGAATTATTTAAACATTTTTGAATATTGATGACACTTGAGACGCTGGCACTGCTGAGTTCACGTAAACATTCGACACGTTCTTTGCCCTCTTAAATAAAAAGGACGCATACGCAATTTGATAGTCAAAGCAAATATAACCTACCATCTTAAGAAATAAGGTTACTAACATTATACGAGGTTCTATGAGACATACGCTCTTTTTTCTGAGGGTAGTTCTATCGAGACGCCTGATGTAATGCTGTCAGTGTCACTCAAAGGGAGCGTCGGTCCCGTGAAATGTTCGGGAAGCAACGTTCAGCGAATTCAAAAATTTTCCTTTGTGTTTTTAATTATTTATAAAGAATTATATGCCTTTTGTAAATTGTTACGATTGAGTTGAGAAACTGGTCATTGGTTGCGTTGGATACTATTAAATATCGATACCTGACAGCCATTTGCGTTTTGGAAATACTTTTCTCACGTCTGTAAGCGCTACATAAATTATCCTTATTACAATTACGTAAACTTAACAGGACAATTTTCTAAGTAGGTCTCGTTAAATTACATTTTTACACTTTTAAGAATCGAAGTTCACTTATTTTTTGGATTTATCTAAGGAGGATTGTGAGGAAAAAGTCAACTGGCGTAGTCGTCAAACAATTTCCATACTTTAGCTCCGAGCGGTAACGTTTCTCACTCCCTGAATCAAGTCCTAATTTTACATTTTTTTTAAATGTTGTAGTTATTATAAAAACTAGGTACATAATATTTACAACGTATCAAAATCTCACAATTATGTTATAAAAATACCCATAATAATATTTATGTTTCTTTGTTTCAGAATTGCACGCCCTAAAAATAGTGAAAGTGGTTGTACCAGAAATTATCCAATATGGCGTCCAGGACGCTGTCATACTAGACTGTGACTACACATACGGCAACGAAACGTCAGGACTAGTAGTGAAGTGGTTCTTTAGGAACAAAACCCGGCCAGTGTATCAGTGGATACCATCTCAGAAGCCTCAGGACTTGGGCATATTGAGGAGTAGGGTAGACTTGACGTACAGGGCGTCAAGCGACCCGTTAAAGATGCACAGGGCTTTGAGAATAGTAAAGCCTAATACGGATATTTCTGGAGACTACACGTGCGTGGTATCCACGTTCATGGAGGAAGATCAGCGGACGAAGCAGATGATTGTTTTTGGTGAGTATTTTGATAATTTTTAACCTTATGAACCTAGCTTTTGCGCGCAATTCCGTCCGCGTAGAAGTTTCCCTCGGAAACTGTTAAATTTTCCGGGATACAAAGTAGCCTGTGTGGTATTCTAGACTATAATCTATCTCTGTCCCAAATTTCATCGACATCCTTTCAGCCAGAACGCATGATTGAGTAACAAATATCCAAACTTTTGATACTTATGTCTTATTTTTGATAGAATAGATTATATGTATTTTACAAGCAGACAATAGGTAGAATGTTTTGCTGGATTCATCCAGATCGGTACCATCCTTTAAACTATCAACCTACAGCCGGTGAAAAGACGCATAGAGGCATCCTATCTTATTCCTTACGGTTGGAAACGCATTTACTTACTGACTGCGCTGGTTAAAGTGGATCTTGGTCTCGGACACAAATCCGAACACCACTCTAACCGCATTGGTAGTCTTAGGATTATAATCTTGAGATTGTAGTCTTTAGGTTGCAAATTTCTATGGGTCTCCAATCGTACTTACCATCTGGTGACCTGTATGTTTGTTTGACATTTCTATGACAAAAAAAAATATTTACCCATATTTATGCAGTCTAATCGATGCGTACTAACCCAAGGCAAGCATTTTCTTTTACTTCCTTGCTACTAATAATTTCAGGATAAATAAATAGTGCCTACGAAGCTAGCGGTCCTGGGTTCAAATCCCGGTATGGGCAGATATTTGTGTGATGAGCACGAGTATTTGTTTCTGAGTCTTGGATGTTTTCTGTGTATTTAAGTATTTATTTATTTATATAACATTGTCAGGTACCCATAGTACAAGCCTAGAGCTTAGTTTGGGACTAGGTCAATTTGTGTGAGATCGTCCCTTAATATTTATTTTATTTAAAAAAAAAGCCAGCAACATACGTCAATATTGCCAAACAAAACTGAAACTGGTTCTGTAATTCTTTCTTAATCTATATTGGAAACATGTAGGTATTTTCTTCTCAATCAAGCATCATCAGTACCATAATAATTTAACCAATCTTATGTCCACTCTGAATGACAAATAACTAAGGATGTCCTGGTTATTGACGTGAAAAAATAACGTACAAATAGGAAAACCTCTTGATATTCTTACGTAACTTTTTACCTAAACTCTCAAAATAAGGTTAGGTTGAAAATAGCGATAATTCGCCCTAGGATGACCTCGCCGACCAAAGTACGGTCCGACCCATTCAAGAACTTATGTACAAAATATTTATCCCCTCTATACGGGGAGGTCGCAAAACTTTCTCTTATTACGTTACCTACTTTGGCGCGTATAAAATCGAAGTGTGTTTGAAACGTTTTTTCGCTAGAGCGTTTCCAAAAAAAGTGCTCATAGTTAAGGCCTAAAATTAACAACGGTAACTTTTCCATTACGTCACGACAATTAATTACACTGTTGATGAAACCATTTTACTAACCAGTGAGGATTGCGAGATACCGCAAATTGGCGTATGGGGGCAATATGTATAACTAATTATCGTGACGAAATGAAAAAGTTTGCCTTGTTATCCTTAACTACGTACACTTTTTTGGAAAATGCCCTTTTCCTAGTGCAAAAATTTTATAAATATTTGAAACAACAAAATAAAATTATTGGTAGTAACTTATCTAATAATTACTTTTACTTTTTTGTTGCAGTTATAAGATAATAAGTATGATTTATGGACGCCAGATGACATAATAGACTAATAATAAATAGTAATGATACCAGTCTAATCAACCCCAGTTGACCTGGAATAGACTAAATGTCATAAAACTTTGGTCAACAACCTACTAAAGTATGTGAAAATAATTATAACCTTCATCTAGCAACTATTACATGCTTGTCACACGAAGGACCGCCGTAAATAAAATAGTATCAAAAATAAAGATGGCAGCTATATTTTTCGCTCGTAAAGGATTAATCAGCCTCGTATTGTACTCGTTTTATATTTATGTATTATTAAACACATTCATATTAATATTATCATTATAATAACATTAAAATAATATTAGCGGAATATATACGGCAACGGGTCTATTTTGGAATACCTAATCGTAATTTGTCCTAATGCATAATTTGACCGAATTTTCGTTTATCCTATTTCCTTTAGCCATTTCGTTAAGTTTAACGTTGTTGATTAACAGAGTTTACATCTTTAAAAACAAAATTTTATCAATAAATGACGACTACTATACTTATTATATTCTATTCACAATGGTTAACTTAAAGTAGGTACTAGTGTATATTTATCAACAGAAATAAAAGTAAAGAAGGTTGTAGAGTCCCATTGAAATGGATCCCACTTAGCATAAAATGGCGGCACCGACATGATACTGCAGTGCCATTGAAAAAATATTTTTTCTTAATGTCGTGAATAAGAAAAATGGACTTACAGGCCAACTAGAATATTACTATCTTTAATGGGAAATTTGTTTTTAATACCGAAAAATAAGATGATGCGTCTCTGCTGGTTATCAGCGGGTTTACCTTTTAAAACACAACAAACACTGCTATTTTACCCGACTGCCGGAGGGTATTGTGTTTCACAGCCTATATATGTATGTTTGTTCCTTTGTGGCGTTCTAGAAACTAAACGCGTTGACCAATTTTGATGATTCTTATGTCAATCGATTTGTCTTAATCTCGTGAGTGTCACTAAAGATATGACAGTGTTTAAAATTCAATATGGCGGCAACTAGACGCCATATTGTAAAAAATAATAAAAATAAAGTCGACGTGCCTAAGCCTTTAGAGTTATACAGTCAATCCCGGGAAATCCCGCATTCAATAATAAGAAACAATTATTTTTGGTGGTTGTAACCACTCTTAGTTACGTCCTCCCGCGAAGTTTAGGCAAATAGGCACTACCTATTCCGAGCTCTGCTGATAATAGGGAATGAAAATTAACCAGTTATTAACTGTTTTTGTATGGAAATAACCGGTTAAAATCGGTTAAAACCGGTTATTTGCATTCCCTTGCTGATTAGCATCACCGTTGTGTGCGTGTCTATACGCGTTACAACTACAAGTATGGCCCACCCGCTTTTGTACGGCTTGTTTTTTTTCCCAGTTGTCCGCACCTAGTAGGGAATTTTTATTTCCAGTTGTCCACACCTAAATTCATTTTTATTTTGTGGACAACTGGGGAAAAAACCCAGTTGTCCGCAGTGTGGACAAAGCGGTGCGGACAACTGGGAATAGCCGCTTTTGTATAGTAAAAGTATTGTAAAACTACTGCACCTCCTTATAGGGTTGCTAGGCAGGGTTGAAAAGCGTAACAAAAACCCGACAAGCCGGACTAGTTCTTAGTTTATCATCGTATCCGGCCAAATATATGGCAGGATACGATGATAAAAAAACCGCAACTCCACATTTTAATTGTATACTTATCTTATAATTTTGGGTGAACGCTTTTAAATTAATTTTAAGTTGAACCCTTCCTAATATTTTAATTACCTTACTATCTCATATTAAATTACCAGTAACTGCGATACACTTACGCTTGAGACCCTCGTTCTTGTGTAGATTGACATGGGTTAAAACCCTATTTATACCTATTTCTAAATTAATCTACCCACATAGGGACAAAGGCTTATTCACTCTTATGGATATGTAGCTACAAGTTTGGTCCCAAATGTGACAAACAGGTACTTTTGAGAACAAGTATTGTCCTCAACTTCGTCCACATAGAACTATCTTAATATTATTTTGGTAATTACTATCAAAAATTTCTGAGGTAAAAAGTATTTAATACCTGTTAGGAGGACTCAAATTATACCTGTACTAAATTGCAAGAAATCGGTTAAGAGCTTTGACAAATTTCGACGTAGAAAATAGACAGAGCAGAGTTACGATTTTATTATCTACTCACGAGCAAATATAAGTAGGTCACGTTGTAGGGAGATTTTTTACAAAGTGACCCATTATTTACGCACGCCAGTTTTACTTAAGTAAACACAGATTTCTTAAGAACTATACATAGTTATAGTAATTAATATTATGTTGAACTAAGTTTTATAAATGCAATGTAGAAATAAATAAGTCCCTATTAAGGCTCGCTCCTTCCGAAAGGTATCCAATTCATCCCGCTACATCCTGAAATTAAATTATCAATTGAAAATGTTAGTGCTTGTTTCTTTGGCAAATAAACACCCTATTCCTTTTAGTCTCTCATGTTCATTTATACAGGAATCCTTTTAACTGAGTTATATAAAAATTCAGCAGAGTTTTTTATATTTTGCGAGGCCAGCTAAAACGTTTACTTCTATATGATATGAAACGTGTGACCGTCGCCTGCCGCAGTTACTTGTTGGGCCAAGGTACGAAAAATGTGCGATTTTCGTTTTATATTTGTGAAAGTCAAAGTTTTACTAAGTAAAAAATGATTAGCGAAAAAAGAACGAAAAACATATTTTATGTAAAATATTTTAACTCGGGTTACTTTAGCCCTAGGGGGAAACATTGCCCACCCTTAAAACTATAGCTATTTTAGTGCTAGTCATCTTAAAATGGTTGAAGAATTTTAGAACTACATAAGTAGCTTAGGCCTGTTGTACAATTTAATAGAATAATTAAATTTTAAAGATGTTTTAACCCGAGTTTACTGCATGAATGTACATATAACGCTTTATTGGACACTAGCTGTTGCCCGCGACTCCGTCCGCACAGAAAAATAAAACACAGTTTATGTTCATCAGGGATAATATAGAATTCTAATGGTGAAAGAATTTTTCAAATCGGTCCAGATGTTTCGGAGCCTATTCAATTCAAACAAACAATCAAATCTTTCCTCTTTATAATATTAGTATAGGGTAAAACACCTAATTACTGGCCTCTAAAATACCAATTACTGGCACCTAGTGATTGATGAATTATAGTCTCTATTACCTTATTTTAAAGGTCATGGGGCCAATAATCGGTAGGCGGCCAACAATAGGTCAGTTTACCCTATGTAGAGTATAGATAGTATAGAAAACATAAATATAAAAACGTAAAAATGAAAAAAGTTTTACTTAATTAAAATCAGGAATAGAAAATGTTGCGGTTGTAATCGTTTACAAAAAATAAGAGATGTGGTACGTATTTTTAGGCTGAAAAACTATGAAAATCCTACTGAACTCTGTAATCATCTCGCAATTACGTATTTTCGTAATAATTAAAACTGCTAATTGATTTTCAAACAAAAACAATTTAAAGTGAAGGGCATTTTCATGGCGATAGGGTTTGCCAATAGTATAAACCTGCAAACTTACTATTGATTTGACTCTCCGTTTATAGTATTCGTCATTCGTACGGTTCTTATTTGAATAAAATAATAATAAAATAAACTTAAAATAAAAACTGTCACGACTAAGTAAACTTGATTTGTTCCTGAGGTAGAAGTGACCAAAAAGTTTATAACTACTAAAAATCATCTGAGACAGCATCAAATAACTTTAAACAGAAAATCCGTTTATATTTGTTTCTTGAGATAGTTTTTTTTCTTAGTCACATCGTCGGAACGCTACACTGAGCATAGTCCGACATGCTCTGGGTATACACTACATAATTCCGAATAGTCACAATTGCAAATTCATCAAAATCCCGAATTTTCATACTTCCGAATGCAATGTGTGAATTAGAAGACTTTAATTTTTGACATTGCTTATAAATCAAAAGTAACCTAACCTATGTATGATAATAATATTTTGTATTTAATCTTAAATAGCTCCAGCATAACATAGCTTTTGGCAAAATAAAAATTCGGACAAATGAATAATCGAAAAAATATTATTCGGAATTTTAAGGTGTTCCCTTTTTTAAGATACGTCCGCCTTAACTGTCACTGTAAAATGAGCTACAGTTAATATTACGTTAACAATATAATAATAATGTAATATCAAGAACTACATGAAACATACGCTCAGTTTTTTTTTTCATTCATTTCTTAAACTTGACTTATTAAAAATAAACTTAAGATTAAAATTATATACTTCTGTAATAAGACACATACGTAACGTGATTTTACACGGACGGGACGGGGACGGGACGAGACTTCAATATGGTTTCATAGAAAATGTATCGGAACGTGCATTCGTAACGATTGCACGTACGGGACGGGAAAACCAAAAATGTATGCAACCACGTCCCGTCCCCGTGCCGTCCACGTCCTGATCACGTTACGTATGCAGCGCCCTTTAGGCGTCTATTACAAAAAAAAATATTTTTCTTCCGCTTTTTGTTCATACTTTGCACCAACACCATTGTGTTTTTTGCAGGACTTAGCAGTTTTATACACGCCAGCATCTGCTATCCCCTCCACATCTCTTTTTATGTCGAAAACAGTTGTAAGGCGAAGGCTTTTTGGGTTATAAAAAAACGCTGTGCCAAGCAAAATGGTAGTATATACATTCTGAATATACATCGACTTCAATTAGGTTTGATTAAAGAGTTTCAGCGTAATGACATTCGTACGTGCCTACGTTTACTGTGCTATTTTGATCAAGGTTTGTGTTTTACAAGAAGAAAGTTGTTTATTTGAAGCTCTATAAAACCTATTATTTCCACAACAACAGTGTTTGCTGAACTGTAATTAGAAATTATTGAATTTTGAATCATACTGTCGATAAAATGTCGTCGCTTTTTAATCGACGGCATTTCCTTGGTTAATACTGGTAGTCCTAGACTGTCAATTATTAATATCTATGTACCTATTAGTGGAAGAGGGGGAGAGAGGCCTTTGCCCAGCAGTGGGACATTATGGGCTCATAATAATAATAATAATGTCCCTATTTGATATTTCAGATTTATTTTGTAACAAAAAGTGATTGTGAGCTATCCTCGTCCTGCCCAAGTATTTAAAAGCGATTTTCGATTCCGATTCTGCCCAATGTCCTCTATGAGATACATTTTTGTATGGATAATTTGAATTACCGGCCATTTCTATTTCTTCTTATTAAGACAATTGTGAAGCGACGCTTAATTTGCGTAGGTGCCAAAAAAAACTATACAAATTTAGCTCAGGGGACGTTTTTCACCCTTTAAATCAATTCCGAGTCCGATTTTTGAATATGTTGTAGTTGTTTTATAAAACTAGTTTACGTTTCCGTTTTTCTTCTGTTTTCTTTGTTTTCAAAAAATATATTTGAAATTATCGTAACAATTGAACTAGGTTTAAGGGAAGAGAAACGTTAACGTATTTTGCACAGTACCCCAATGAAAATGTTAAGCACTTTAGAGCATTGTCATAGTAAACTTTTCAAACGGAACATCAAATGACACACAAGGCAATGACAATGACATTCACAATGACAAGGTTCTAAGTATGCTCAACATTTTTATTGGGTGACTTTACGGTAGTTTTTAGCTTCATAGTTCTCTTAAAACATTGGGCAGGACAAGGAGAAGACAGTGATTATGATATATAATATACGGACGTATATTGCAAAACGAATAACTATCCCTAATTTATCAAAAAACGCAAAATACGAAATCAGTAAAAAAAAATGGCTGACCCAGTAAATCTTGAGATCAAACCCAATCGAAACTTTTTTAAGTCATAAAGTTAGCCAAGCGTTAAAAGCAAATCTATCACTCAAACGAAATTTTAATATTCAATGACCTTCAAAGCTCCTTGAAGTTTGCTGCAAAGCAGGTGATCTCGGGTTCACCGACCTTTCTACCGCTTCGACTCTAGTTGCAGACTTATGCAACATAGATTTATTAAGTAGCATTTACAAAGATAAGGTAGACTTGTGGTCAAGGTTTTTAGATACGATTTTCGTAAGATTTATAACCTTTAGTGACAAGTTATTCTGTAAAAACAATAAAAACCAGCCAAGTGCGAGTTGGACCCGCACTCTTGTAACACTAATATTTAGCCATAACGGGTATCGAATCCGTATGTGATCATAATAATACAGAATATTGATTTCCATAGAATATTATCAATTTATTTCTTATTGTTGCGGTTATATTGAAGTGTGTGTTACAATAACAACTGAGATTACATTTTATTAATTTATCGGTAGGTTGAGATTTAAAGAGAAAAAGTTAGATTGTTATAATATATTTTATATTATTTTTACTTGTATGTCACTTTAAAAAACCCAAGGATCTAGAATGACGATTTTTTTATTTTTTTGGTCATTGGATGGAATTAATTTCGATTTCGATCTACGAAATTATACCGTTCTCGTGAAATGTACGGTAGCTTCTGGAACTCTATTAATAAAATAATAGACCTTGTAGTGTTTAAACTATTAATATTAAACTATTCAATAATTTTTAACTTATCTTGACACTCGGATCACAGTATTTTCGCACTCTCTCGACACACCATCAGCCATCTTAATATCAGAATGAGAGCGGTTATAAATTTGAAATATTACCAAGTTGATTTTATTTTTAAACGCAAAGGAAACATTCGTCATTCTACCTCATCATTATTTCTAATAGTAAGACCATCATGATGAGACCCTATAGACTCGTCTGTACTAGTAACAACCACCAGCTGCCAAACGGCAAAATTATGAAAAACTTATCACCAATTTCAATTCTACTCAGTTAAAATAGCGATGCAAGCCATACCAATAAATATATTAAACTTTCAAGACCCGCTATTGCCTAGTTGCACAGTCATCTGCACCCAGAGCATGTCTTATAGCGATTCCCAACGACTATTACGTTTGGAGATAAACATTTTAAAAAGCTTAGCCCTGAGTGCCGTGCCAGCAGCGCAACTAGCACAACGACCATGGAAACTGTTGTTGCCAAAACAGTTTGTTGTTGGGGATTATACATGAGAATTTTAGTGATTGTTATATAAGCTGAATAGTAGTTTTATAAAGGGTTATGGTATTTTTAATCCTCGACCCAAAAACCGTAAAGTGCGATTCAGATATAGTTGAACCTTGAAAGTTGCAGTCGCATTTTCACAGTTAATTTTTTTTCGGGTTTTTTAGGGTTTACATTCTTTGGCGTAACACTCTTGTCAGAGTGGTCGTGGTCGTCACTTTGATTTTGTGGCCTGCTTCACAATGCGACGCCATTCTTCGCGAACTCCCGCCCTCCTGGTACATTCGTGTAGAGGACCGTCGACGGCGGTTTTTATTTGGTCCGTCCACCTCATCGGCGATCTTCCGCGTGGTCTGATGCCCTCGACCTTGCCTTGCACTACCAGGTGTTCGATAGAATACGAGTTTTTAGGGTTTACATACCAAAATAATAAAGCAGAACTAAGTATTTTTGAGTCTCGTGTAGTATACCATGACTTAAAAAAATCAATTCATATTAAAATGAACTTTTAAAGGGTTAAGGAAAGTATACAGCAAATACATGTATTTATTTCAAATTTAGTAACTAAACTTGTAGTTAAAATAATTAAGACTTTTTAAGCAGAAAAGTAGTTTTGTTAAGTGTAATGGTCAGATTTGAATACATAAATGTGTAAAGAGCGAGTCGGTTTTTTTTTGTTCTTTTTCTGCAATCTATCATCAGTGGATATTCAGCAATTGGTGTAGTTTAAATAGGTAGTAGGTTAGGGCTTGTGCAGCGCTCTCTTCGCTTGGCAGCCTGTCTATTCTTATAATCTCATGCAATGAGGTCTTGTAGGCACTTTCTTTTTAACCTTCTGGTTACTAGCTTTGGTTGGTTTGTCGTCAATTTGTTGGGGTGATGTGAGATTCTAACTTTATATGCTTTGGTTCTCTATACGATTTCTTCTCGCACAATATTGATGTCTAGGTCGTGATGTAGTCTGTCACTTGAGGCGTACCATGGTGCGTTTACAAATCATCCTTAAGACTTTTCATCGGAATCTTTGTAGTATATTTAGTTTTGACTTTGCCGCTGTTCGCCACAGTTGAAGCCCGTATGTCCAGGTTAGTTTGGTGATGCACTTGTATAGTAGTAATTTATTTGGAAGCTACAAAGCGAAAACGACATTACGTCTATTTCTTTACACCCATCTTTTAAGGGTTTCCATACCAAAATATTCCACCAAAAGTTTTGAGAGTGAACAGATACAATTGTTTGAAAAATTTACAATCGTCAAAATAGAACCCTGATCCACCATAAAACCGTGTCACAGTGCCATTTTGTTTAACGATTCTGAGTAATTAATTTATAACGTCACTGTTACATAATTGTTATGTGGGTTAGAGTTCCTTTTTACCAACTGTATTTTCAAGGGGTTAGTTAAGAAATAAACATTTTTATACTTCTTTCTGAGGAATTTCTGCAAATGAACCTAGACGCTACGAGACTGAATATTACTTTTCTTTATTAAATAAAAATATTTCTTCACTAAGTAAATAATAACCACCTTATATACTCATAACCAACTCTGTTTACTTGCTATTAGCTGGTCTAGACTTTAATCTAAACTATCCAAACTTTGTCCTACCTAAACACTGTTTGATACTTTTTATAAGTAAGGGTAAACGTCTTTATAATATCAAGACATTGTAAACTTGGAATCCCGACGGGGTAGTCAGAATTATGTCAAAAGTTTAACGTCATAGCGAATAAGTTGGGGCGGAGTTCAACTTTGAACCATGGTTAACTTTGCGTTTGTTGGTCCGAGATGATTCAAAAAGTTAAGATAAGGTTGTATTTATAATGTTTTTAATTTTGTGTCTTTTTAAGGCTACGGCTGAATTAATTTCAGGTTAATGTTAATGGTATTGCCCAAACGAAACACAAAGAAACAGGTTTTTATGTTTTAGGCGAAGAAAATGTTTCCTTTACAAAACAAAAGGTGAATTTTGTTGTTTTAGTGCGAAGACTCGTACTATCGTTTACGAACATAAAAATAATTCACTTAGATAACTAAGTAAGACTACTCTTTATAGCTAAGAAACGAAATTGTTTCACTATTTATTTATTTATTTTATTTATTTTTATTCGGGACATCAACAGCATTACAGTTTAATATGAACTATAAAAAGGCACTATAAATAAAGCCAATGACAGATGACCACAATAATATAAAAACTATAAAATTAATGTTTAAAAAAATAAAAACCCGCCTTCAAAAAGCAAAAAATAACTTCTTTAAAATGGTAGGTAAATAGGTCAGTCCAACTGAAGTCTGCTTTTGGTTAAAATATTGTTGGACGCCGAAGAAGTTATTTTTTGCTTTTTGAAGGCGGGTTTTTGTTTTTTTAAACATTTATTTTATTTTATACTTTTTAGTGATCCTATTTATGCTGTTACGTAGCTCCACTTCTAAATATTAATAAGAAACTATAGAACATTTCAAGCTCGCCGCAGACAACGCCGCAGGAATGTCATAGTCATGTTTAAACCTAAATGTGCTTCGTCATAGTCGCTCAACTTCCTTTATCGAAATAATTCTGGACATCAGAGCCAACTGGTCGGATGTGCATTTTTGACACTTTTCAGGACAAGCAAAAGTAACTTTAAAACGTTTGACACCGACTAACAGTATTAAAATAAAGAAAACTAGTAATTAATATAGAAGGAGCATATAATTGCAAGTATTTTCTGACATACAAGTTCTTTCTTACGCTATCAATAACATTGCAATTCAAATTTGATTATCAAAAGGGTGTGACATGCGACCTAAAATTAACAAGGCTTATGCTATGCTGTGGTCGGATAATAACATCCGATATTTTGGTTCTAAGAAAATTTGTGAACACGCAATAAGTATAGGACGTATGTTTAAATCAGACTATATGGCTCGAAATGAAATGGAAATATATTCAGTCTTATGTGAACATCAGATATTTTGGTCCGGGGAATCTCCACTATAAGACTTATTGGTTTTATTTTTTTCTTAGAACGGGGCGTCTGATGTTTATATCAGACCTTTTGGTTCGGGGAATCTTCAAAATATCCACAACACAAAGAGATAGCGATAAATTTTAATGGGCGATGGAAAGAGACAGAAAGCAAACGTACGCCCGACGGTTCTTTATCGTTTGACCGAATTTCATATGCAATAATTTCATTTGCCCGAATTTCATATGACATAAATTTATAATTTATATTTTCATGTGGTTGCCGAGTTAGAATAGTGCCACTCCATGTCTTCCCGTGGATGTCGTAAGAGACGACTAAGGGAATAAAGGCTTGTAGTACTGTTAGGCGATGGGCTTGCAACCTGTCACTAATACGCTGGTAAACATCTTAGCCTAATTGTGCAAATTGTGGTTATAGAATTATCAACAAGTTTTTAGAGATGTTTGTAATTCTTTAGCTCTGCCTGCCCCACTCTGGGAACGAAGGCGTGAGATTATGTATGTATGTATAAATTTATATGCCATAAGTCATATCATTTGGTATATTTTCACTTGACATAATTGTTAGGTGCCATACCGATACGTATGCCATACTTTTCATTTTCCCTATTATCAAGTGTTATAAAATTGTATGCTATAAATTTTAAACGCCATAATAATTATTTGCCATAAAATATTCAGAATGCGTATTATGCGTAGTACTATAAAAAAAGGGTCTGGCCTTCCTTACAGTAGGTAGGTTAGAATAGGTAAGTTATTATAATAGTAGTACGTAATCCAGATTGTACCAGTACTTCATTATACCCACTGACACACACTGATACAGTCTGGGTCTGCTTTTTCCGAAATTATGGCAAATGAAGTGTTATGGCATATAATATTAGGGATTATGAACATTATAGAAAGTAAATATTATGGAAAGTGTTATTATGGTATCTGATATTAGGGAGGTTGAACATTATGACATTAGAGTATTATGGCATTATGAAGATTATAGCCAGTGATCATTATGGCAAATGAAATTATGAAAAATGAAGGGATACCACGCTCGACGATTGCCTAAACCTTACGATTGACCGAGCGCGGCCGGCCGGCGATTGACAAGTATAAACCAATTTGTGTCTAGACCGCGGATGTGAAAATTCGGTGCAAATTAATTCATTTGTTAACAAGTGCAAGTGCGTACAGGATATTCCAAGACTTAGTTCCTATAGCCACCTACTTACTGCATCATCAGACCAGCTCAGTGTTACCATACCAATTATTGCATTGTTCCCGAAGATACGCAAGTATAGTAAATTTCAGCTCAATCGGAAACCGGGAAAAGGGTCAAATTTAACTTGCAAGATTTATCCCAAACTACCTAACTAACCAAGTCCAAGTTGCATTAAAGCTTGTAAATACTATGTAATTAAGTAGTAGAAATAGAAACTAAAGCTAACGAGTTCAACGACACAACTTATGAAATTTTGCAACTTTTTCCAGTGTGTTTCTTTTCGAAATTATAACATCATCAACATGCACTGACAGTGAAGGTCGTCTTTTTTTTGGTTGAAAAATATCATCTGAAACAACAATACAGGTACTGATACTTCACTCGAAAAATCCTGTTTAAAAACGAATGCACAAAACAAAACTTGTAGGTAATGAACTTGTAATGAAATATTTGAGTTTAGACACCTTGATTTCTTTTATTTTCTGCCTTTCGTGAATATCCTGATGACATGTGGATTTATGTCGTACCACTTTAACAATAGAAGCACTTGCAATTGTTAACCAATTAATTAATTTGCACTGAATTTTCATATGCGCGGTCTAGACACAAACTGGATTATACATGTCAATCGCCGGCCGGCCGCGCTCGGCCATACGTAAGGTTTAGGCAATCGTCGGGCGTATGTGTGCTATCTGTCTCTTTCCATCGCCCATTAAAATTTATCGCTAACTCTTTTGGTTGTGGATATTGTGGAGATTTCCCGAACCAAAAGGTCTGATATAAACATCAGACGCTCCGTTCTAATAAAAAAATAAAACCAATATGTCTTATGTGAACATCAGACCTACTTTTAAAGCCATACATGAAGATTACTAGATGCAAAAAGTCATATTTAAACATCCGTTATTTTTCTTCTAAGGTATTGTGGACATCCGACCTTTTTTAGTAAATCTAACTTCGTTAATAAAAGAGATAGCGATATAACGGTTAGATGGCCTGAAAGAGGACAAAAAATTGAGTAAGATTCTAAAAAAAAGTGATTTTGGTAAAAATTGGACATCCGACCAGTTGGCTCTGATGTCCAGATATCTTATCGCCACCCTTGGAATAGGTACCGTTAAGGAGTTCCGGTGGCCATCTGTGGTCTTCATCATCAGTTCCACTTCACCATATAGTACTTTTCAAAAGCAAATGCATGAGTTACATTGAAAAATACCAAAATCGCTATAGGTGTGCCTATAATATTTGAGGAGTTCTCTTGATTTCTCCATGATCCCATCATCAGATCCTGACGTGGTGACAATGGGACCAACTAGAAAGTATACCCATTCGAACAACGAAAAAATTTTTCAAATTGGTCCAGTGGTCTTCGAGTAATCGAGGAACATACATAAAAATAAAAAAACCCGACGAATTGAAAACCTCCTCCTTTTTTTGAAGTCGGTTAAAAAACACTTTCATGAACGTAAAGTATATACAAATGAGAATTTAATTCTTTAAGGGATCTCTTGCTGTTAAGCTTAGAATCACTGGGTGAGGACAAGGAATAGTAGGGGATCCGAATAGGAGACGACCTTCACCTAGCTGTTTATTCGATAAAAAGTATTTTATATCAAATTTAATATGATAAGTAATATATTTATTAGGTTGACTGGAAAAATTCAGTCCAGTCCTTATATGATTTGAAAAAAAAAAACCTGAAAATGAACTTTTTTTTAAATTGCTATTGCTTGTGTAATAGACCAATAACATACTAATCGAAAGCATGTTGCCTATAGAACATGCAGGTTGACTATTTTTTCCCATCTTAACTATTGGCTAGGTAGGTAAGTCGGTACTAATAATTTGCACTAAACCTAACGTTTGCATATTCTATAGGCTTCATGCTTTCGATTAGTATCTAATTGGTCCATTAAACAGGCAAAGGCAATTTTAAAAAAAAGTTCATTTTCTGTTTTTTTTTTATCATATAATAACTGGACTGAAATTTTCCAGGCAACCTGTTATAAATATATTACTAAGCATATTCAATTTGATATAAAATACATTTTATCGAATAAACAGCTAGGGAAGGTCGTCTCCTATTCGGAACTTAGACCAGAAGGCAAAAAACAACTTAAGCTCATAAAATATATACACAGTCAAAAGGTATGTATACACAGTAAAAAGCAATTAAGTATGATTAATTATATTATAACTACGTACTAACAAATAAATACAAAAATAATATTGATATAATATATAGGTACACTAACCAAACTTTAACTATTTAAAATTTATTAACAGTAAAAAAACGTAATCATTCAGCTACAATATTTCTGAATTCCCCTCAAGCAAACTAACAGAAGGGGACTGTCTCAAACTCAACGGAAGTTTATTTCTCAGTTTTACAGAGTGTACCGAGAAAGATTTAGCATAGACAAGCGTCTTATTTGACGGAACAGCAGCGTGAGAAAAATTAGCGCTTGACCAAAACCCGGTGCCCGCTACCTTGTGCTAAATAAGTACCTAAATTTTTGGAAATGTAGGGAGGAGAGGAAGGAAGAAATATAACATTAATAAGGAGTGACAGGACATATTATGCTTCCCTGCGACGACAGATGGGCAGCAGCCCAGCTGTGCGCGGAACTAGGACACGTGGTAGTATTTACTTGGAATTTTAGTTATCCGATTAAGTACTTAGGTACCTACTAACAAGGTTAAAAGTACTAAAAAATATCAATATTGTGTTTTAATCTACGTTTTGATATTAATAATGGAACAAAGCAATTCACCACAACACAGGACCAGAGTAATGCAATGTAGATACTGTCACGGTGTTTGATTGTTTTGGCACCATTAATCCTTGTTGTAAATCGTCAATAAACAATTTAATTAATGACCTAATTAGGTTACCTAACAAAAATAAAACTGTTTTTTATCTCAAAATAACGACGTTAATTATGGTTATTGATAACTTTAACGTGGTTTTTTGATCGTGCATGTGCATCGTTGTTTTTTTTTTACACTTGAAGTTCAGATACAACGATGATAAAATAAACAAATATTTTCGACGATTCTCCGTGGATCGGCATATTCCACAAAAAGGTTTTTAAATGACCTTTAAAACATGGTTTTCCTAATGTAAATAAAAATTGTCTTGTGCAACAGATGCGAACCTGCACCCATACGAGTGTTTACTTGCAGTTCCCGAGACGAACTTCCGGCTGATCCAGAATAAGACTGACGATGACACCGTCAACGTCATCTGCGCAGCGGAGGGCGCATTCCCTGCGCCTAACCTCACGTTGGCCACGCCTGACAGGTATGCTTTTTAAAAGCAACAAATATTAAAAGAAATGACAAGTATGACTTGGGATCGCGTAGATTTGTTTCAAATTGAATTCAAATCGGAATTTAATTATACTTACTGTACGGTATGGCATCTCGGTGCGCGAGTCCGACTCATGACCAGTATTTTTGCTACCGTGGTATCTACACAAATATTATAAATATAAACATATACATTTTCCCTTTTAAGCCCGATTTACATTGATCAAGGACAGTGGACAGTGACAGAGGACAGTACAGTAGTGTAAACCGATCGGACAGTAGCGAGTCGAGGTGCCTTGCCAGTGGATCCAAATAGAATCGCTTTGTATTTTTTCACTCCACTGTCCTTGGCACTGTACTTACCACTGTCCTTGACTAATGTAAATCCGATAGAAACCGAACATCATTAAACCACCAAATATCAAAAAATGGTCAAGTTTGACTTGGGCTCGCGCAGATTCGATTTGAAATTTAATTCTAATCGAAATATAATAAATAATATCTATTGTACGGTGTGGCATCCTCGGTACACGAAGCCAACTCGCCCTTGACTTTTTTTTTGGCTACCGTAATACACAAACATTACATAGAGAAAAGATTTGTTTTTTTTTAATGGATTGTGTTTTTATTTGTAAGCTAGGTACTGGATTAATTTTAAAAATTATTACCCCAATAGAATTTTAATTTATCACTGAGTATAACGTAGGTTTTATTTTTATTTTCTTCGAGGACGGAGTCACGGTAAACAATTATTTGCAGTAATATTATTATTTACGTGTACTTCAAGTTCTGTACGGTACATTTTAAGGTGTTGAAATATCAATATCTAAAGATGCGAGTGTTAACCTAAATAAAACAGTTTAAAGGAATAGATTTCAGTATAAATAAATAAAAAACAACTAGACAGAATTAGAAAAAGAAATAGTTTTATTTTAAGCAGAATGTTTATTTTACGATTTTTAAACATATTTGTGTCATATAAAATCCGTCGGACTGTGGGCACGTTTTGCTTTTCCTGTGCCATAAAAAATCAACTATCGCTTTTGGGTACCTGATACAAATGTATCTGATGTAGCTTTTATTCTGTAGCTTTATTTATACAATAAACTATCCAAATCACTCGAAAAAAATCTTAATAAAACTAAAATCGAAATATTACGGAACGCTATCCCCTCTAGTCCGCTTAACCTCAAACACTAGTTTCCCTTTTCCAGCGATTTCTCTCTAATTTCTGGCAAACGCCAGCTAGGTATCAAACCGTCAAATTTACACTGACCCTCCCTGCCCGTCTTGAACGTTGCATAGCACTCGTGAGCGGGGATTTTGGATCGAATTTGAGATATCAAATTATAATGGTCGTTTTAACGTGTTAGGAGCTACTAGTGCATATACTAACCGCATTGCGGACTGCGTTCCTGATATGCCGAACGACACGTGATATGGGATATTATGAGATTGTAGGAGATTTTAATAGCGATGTTACAGGGCCAATGTTAACATGATACGACGATGCGGCGTTTCTATTTGACTAAGAGTTGATAAAACCAAATTTTCTAAAACGAAACACGTCTAACAAAAAGCAGTCTTTAATCTGCCTGCCTGTTCATTGGTTAGTTGTAAACTTTTACAATAAAAAAAACTTTCACAATTGAAGAATAAAGACCTATTTAAAGATACTCGACTTTTCAAAATCTGTCAACACTGGTTGATCCTTGAAGTCAAAAAAATAGACATAAATACAAACATTCATAATAACTCGTGGTGAAATCAGACAATTGTTTGAATCTATTTTCTTAGAAATTTGTCTCTTCTTACTAAAATAATTATAACCTTTTATTGTCCTAAAAACTGATAGCTGGTTCTGTACTTTATTATTTTCCTTCTAGTTCTAGTTTATAAGAAGGGATAATTTCCTTTTTTGTAAATGACTTTTTCTTTTACTTCATGAGGCCTTTTATTCAGCTTAAGACGTACTTGAACGTTATATTAGAGATTATAAAGCCATTTAGGAATTAGTCACAGGTTAGAAGGGCGTCTCTTTGTTTTTAAGCCACTCAAAATAATTATTTAGTAATTGTCATTCTACGGTAGCGTTTGAGAATTATCTAATTTTACTTCTCTTGAGTGTTATAAGAGATATTTTTTAATTGGCACACAAAAAATCATTTACTGTTTTGATAGAGTAATTACTAAATACATTACTTTAGCAAAACACACCACTTATTTTTTTAATTCACTAACATTACTTCTTAATTAACAGTCGTATTAAGCCGTTCATTTAATTCGATTCAAATTGTTTTATAAATATGACACAAAACATAAAAAAGATTTTCCTCACTTTCCATAACATGATAACAATTTGTATGTTATTACATTTTCATTTGCTCATTATAACTTGTTTATGTATTTTTTTAATTGTAAAAACAAAACAGACTATTAAATAATAAAATAAAATAATTGTAAATCAGTCATAGTTCATTTTTGAAATGAAAGTTATTTTTAATATTCACATAAAATGTTATTAACAAAGGGCAGCACTTCAACTATCATAAGTTTTATTTTTATTTAATAAATAAGTCTAGTTTTAATTATTAATTGTATATTCATTATTATAAATGTGACTTTTAAATATTATCTTTACCTATTATGATCATAATAATTATCCAGTTAGTCGCCGGTACACGTAAAACTGAACAAAAAGGGGAGATAATTATATTTCCAGTCGTGCAAGAAACTTGGCAAGCGCTCCTTCGCTCTAGATTAAATACGGTTTCCTCCTCAAATACCACCTGTTTCTCCTCAAAAGCGTGAGTGAAATATATTGAGGTTAATAACCCTATTTAGAATTTTATACGGGTTTTAACCGTTTTGTTACAAAAAAGCAATTGCAGTTTTATTTTAAAACAACCCGATTATGGTGCGGTCATAACTGGATTACGACATTCTTAGCCAATTTAGAAAAGATAATAGTACATTATTGCCTAGGCATGGAAGTAGGCAATTGCGGGCCGAGTATTGGATTAAACGGACGAGCTTGCGAGTTGCGAGAATGTAGAAAAATTTGTGTTCGAGTCAAATCTTCATCGCTTGAACTCATTTTTTGAATTGTATACAAACAGAAACTTCACGTGAAAAAACCATCACTCCTTACCGCCTTTTTGTTTATGACAAGGAGAAACGCAATTGTTGTTTTAAAAAAAAAACATAAGCTATTCCAGGCACAAATAAAAAAGTTATGTTTCGAGTAAAATTTGGATGTATAAGACTTGTGCCCTCATTTTATTATGGCCCTTTTCACTTTTTAAAAAGTTACAAGCGAGATAGTAATGGAATTTGTATGCAACATTGCGGGCTTGTGTAGCGAGCACGCAATGTTTTTTTTTTAAATTTGAGAACTGTCAGTAAACTATGTACTTCGCGTCTCAATATGTAGATAGGAATGTCAACATTTCCGGACATTTTTGAGAAAAGTAATTATATTTTGGGTTTGTATCGATTAAAAAGTAATGGCAAATCTAAATACTTAAATGAGATTTTACTGAAATAATAAGAATGGTTAATATTACTCACCGCGTTATATATAATACTAACTAACACAAGAAGACACCCGCGACTTTGTACAGTCAACAGCATAAATAAGTGACCATTTATGTACCTTGTCGCTTTCAATCGTTTCACAATTTTGTATGACATTTCAAACACGACGTTAAAGTGACAAGGTACATAAATGATCACCTTATTTATGCTGTTGACTGTACGTGTGGAATTCATATCCCGATATTTCCCCTTTTCTTCCCGTTGGAGGGAAATTATTCATTAGTGCACCATTTGTAGTTCATTAGTTCATTAGGGTACCTAAAATAATATCCCCGCCAAGTTTGAAGTCCCTAGGCTGGATCTATCTGTACTCGAAAATCTAATTAAAAACCAAAATTTGACTGTTCCCATCTGGATTATTTCGTTATTGTAACATTGTTTCATAAAAATATGAATGGGAAATGTAACCAGTAATATTAGGGTAAGTTTTATTGATAAAAATACCTACACTTAAACCAAAATGCTGTAATCACAGCGAATCTGTGCCGGTTGAGGTTAGGATTTTGGTCTTCAATTAGATTTTTGAGTATGGTGATTTAACCTGTGCTTTGTCTGTTATTCAGTCAGTCACGAAAGAGAAGCTTTTGTTCACTTGACAGAGCTTTTATTTTGTGACCTTCGAAAGCCCTAACAATAAATCGTGAAACATCGCTTAAGTCTAATAAAAATATAAATGCATTCGTTTATTTCATTCTGAACGATTAGAGCAGCTAGAATCATTATTCACCTCTTGCAGAGCACAAATACCTACTTATAAAGCCAAGTGTCACATTCTACTTTGGATTTCCATACTTTTTATAAGAGTGATATCCATATGCTACCTCGTGAGTTCATTGTTAATCCGGTCCTTTGATGCTTTAATAAAACCGGGCAAAGACCGGGATTGAAGTCACGTCAAAAGATTATTTTTACAAAACGGAGCTCATTTTTCAAAAGGTCAGTAAAGCGTAGGGTTTCCTGTGCAGGGAAAAGTGGATGGCCCGTTTCATGAAAATGAACTCCAGTCTGTTCTTATTTGTTAATAACTAGCTGTGTTGTTTTTGCAAGCATGCCGTTTGGCCGAAATATTTTTGGCCAAATGCATCATATTCAAAAATGCTACAATTGTTTTATTTTTGTTTCATATCTGGGATACCGAGACCGTTTGCTACGTCACTTAGGTTAGGCTAGACTTGAAAAATAGATCAACTGCAATAGGAAACAACTTTATGACAAATTAAATTTTGGGAAATTATGCATTCGGCCAAAAACGTTTCGCCCAAACGGAAAAGACTCTTTTTTGCTTTTCTAGAGGATTTTGGGGTAAATTCTGGAGTAGAGTTAATTAATTTTATCGGGAACTAACTAGACGGCAATCCGCTTTTGTAGGTGTTTACTTCCTGGAATTCCATTACCATAAACGTTCAAAATCAAAATTTTGTTTTTTTTATTCAAGTCTGGATACATTTTAGTATTATTTTCCATTTGCTGACAATTTGTTTATTACAAAAATCTAACTGTTCATAGTTCTAAAAATAAAACACAAATTCCAAAAAATCCCACATGTTTTATGAAGTAAGTAACTTTCGTCGTCAATGCTAACTTTAACAATAATATCGCAATGTGTGTGTTGTTTGATCCATCCCAGTCCAACAGCCTGTAACGTGAAATTAAGAAATATAATCGTTTAAATAGCCCAAAGATGGCCATAGGGTATGCGTAATAAACGACTTTTACATTGACGACGTCACGTGCAAAAGGTTTTAAATCGTCTCTAGGCCTTATAATCGATTCAATAAAACATTGTTTAGCATTGCTATTTATTTTACAGAATACTAGATGGCGTGACTAAACACCTCAAGGCGGTCAACGGAAGGTACTCAGCAGTAGCTTCCGTGACTCTCCGCGACGAGGATCTACCGTCGCCAGCAGAGTTCATATGCACCCTGAGGATACCACAGGCGAAGTATGTCGTGAGGAAGGAGGCTATTTATTACCCAGGTATGTAACAGTTATGCTTAACTTTTGTATCTGCGAAGATTGTATCACAAATTATCATTAGCCAAACAATTTTTACCAAATTTTTATTTCGGTTTTAAGTTTTTGCAAGCTATGTTTCGGCGAATTATTGTTTAGTCAATAATTACTTAGTATTTTTTTAATATGCCAATTATCTTTTATGATACACTATGTTTTACAAACATATTGTTGACAATAAATTAGTATGATATTCGCCAAACAACTATTAATTTGCTTTTAAGAAAATGACATTAGACGAAAAACATTTCGCTGAAATTGCAGTACACGATCACAGTTATTTGTCGGTAAGTTAATAATCAGTAGATTTTAAACCAAGGGATGAATATGATCAATTACATCTCGAGATATTTAGGTTGCTCAAGTGCCAATGACAGAGAGGAAGAATACAAAAGGGTTGTTTGTTATTGAAACGAAATTTATCTTTAGACGAAGTCTTGTTTATAAAAATTATCAGTGTTTTGGTACAATTTCAAAACTAGTTTTGAACAGTCAAAAATGGCTGAGTGTTTGACCAATTATTTTTTCAAAATTTATTTCCGCCCTAGGGACGGAAATGCCATTTTCAGCCCGCTAATGAGATCATTGCTTTCCGAACAGCAGAGATGAAAAGTAGTTTGCTTAGTTTGTTATGGTCTGGACTATGAAACTAGCATCCCGAGCTCTTTGTTCAGGTAAGGGCAGTTTTTGTAATAGGCACTTATTTGTTGCCGCGTTTTGATTATTTTCTAGGTATCTAAGTATTTTAAATAATAAAATAACTTTAACAGAAAGCAAGCTTTCAAAACCCGACTGTTGCTAACCAACTTTAAATCGTTATAAATCCTAAGTGATCATTAAAAATGAAAAATGATCAAAGAAACCTAAGATGATTTTTAAATCCCTATTCAATGATACCCCACTTGTCATACTTGGTCGACCTTTTTTTATTTTAATTGCACAATATGGCGTCTGGTTGACCAGATTAAGACAAATCGATTGACATAGGAATCATCAAAATCTGACAACGGGTTTAGTTTTTATAGTGCCACAAAGGAACAAACATACATTTATATAAATAGGCTGTGAAAAACATTACCCTCCTCCTTCGGCAGTCGGGTAATTAAACTTCATACTCAAACTTAGCTAGGTTATTTTGGGACTGAAATAAAACAGGGAACACGATCGATTGACCAACGGCAACCAGCTAGGCTAGACAAGTTGCTTAATGCTAACGTAAACGATTTTGAAAATCTGTCAAAATAGTTATATGGAATTGACGTACGCGCTCGACACGACCCTCTGACAGGTAACGCCAATCTAATTTTGGATAAAGATAAAGAAAAACACATGCATCTTGTCAAGGGCTTCTGCAGACTTTCCGTGAGAACGTTATGCTGCTTTGTGTACATTTTGTTCTGCACATTCATTTGTTTTTGTTCATTTTGGTAAGTGAACGTTATTGTTATTGACGATCTCCATTGAAACGTTTCTCTAAGGAATAAATTGGGGTCTATACTATTGTCGGTCATATATTTAGTTCACAAGTATTGCCGAACTACTGCCGTGCGATTTCAAGTGGTATCATACGGTACAATGTTAAAGTAAAATTGTGTCAGTAGGAATTTTAATATGTTATGATTTTATTTCATTAATTAATTATTACTTTGACTATTTTTATTAAATTATTATTATTGTTGTTTTTGACATCCATGACATAATTTTATTTTACAATATTTTTTTTGATTTGATAGTTCAGTTTAGGTTCATTCAATTTTATTTTATTCAACAATGTAATTAATTAATGTACCTATGAGTCTTGTTACTTTAAATAAATAATAATTATTATTATTGCAAGCCATAAAGTTAACTTTTTCATCATTTTATAAATCAAACCCAATCTAATCTAGACTTACTTACACGTTTGATGTTTAAAAAAATCTGAATAGTTCCCGCAAAAAGACTCTTATTGATGTAAACAAAGATATTAATAAGGGTCATTATTCGAGCGTTTCAACGGCCTCACTTTTGTGGACATATTTTTGAAGAATTGGGCCTATATTTTGATGCCAGTCGTGGATAGGTATTGTATTTGTTAGATGTAACCAGGAACTAAATCGAAATCTGCACCTACTTCTACAAAAATGTGACCCCGAAAATGATTCGGAACAAACGCCCAAATAATGACCCATAGCCAAATAAAATTATGTGAAACAACCGGCTCCCGATAAATTGTAATTTTTTTGAACGTCATCGTAATTGCACAACAAGTGGGGATGAGCGATTTTAATAGATGTATTCAACCAGCAATAAAGCCGCTGGACAATTGCTGCGAGCACGATACGCACGCTTGCCATGTGAATATATAGCAGTAACTGAATGGTTTACACATTTCACCACGTGCGTTTGTATAACAGTAAATTTGTCTTTAACATTACATTATTCATAAATGCACTATAAACCTATTTTAGTTAAATTTTCGATTTTACGTACTGTATGCCACCTGATGGTAAGTGGGATCTGTGACTGATAGACATAGGCATTCTTACAACTACAATCTTCAGACTGCAATCCTAAGACCGCAAATGCGTTACCAACCCTGAGTATTGAGATGGAATGGCTCCATGCTAGTAATTTCACCGGTTGTCGTATCCCCACCGGAACTCTACAATGCGAACACGGCTGTATGAGCTGAGCTAATTAGTTAGGACTTTAAATGTTGATCCACCATAGAACCTTGTCATAATGACAGCGTCAAGCGACGAGATAGAAATTACACAGGAATTAATCGTTGATTTTATGCGAGAAGGTTCTATAGTGGTTCAGCAATTAAACTCCGTGACCGCACTGTCTTACTTAGAGACAATTACACTCGTTCCTTTTTTAGATACGTGTATGAAAAATGGTCGCTAAGCAACGACTTGATTGTTATTAATTGACTCTGAGTGCGACCGTTAGTCTTTAAAATAGCCTTATATCTACCTTAAGCATAAAAAGATCATTATTTTCATTTCATTAAACTCCGCAGCAATCTGCCTTCAGGAAACCAGATCGCAAACACAAACTTTAATCAAGAAAGAGTCATAATTGTACCCTTGTCGAATACACCACTAGGGACTGCCGGGATCCCCTGGATTGACATGCTAATGCCTTGTGCAAATTAAGTCCCACCCACTACCCAACCAGTTACCTGCTAATGGCTGTGGGAGACTAGGAACTACCTCTGGGCCTCCGTTGATATGGATCTAATTTAGTTTATTCCTTAGTTTTAATGTTTTTCGTGAGTTGTGACATAATTATGTGATAATGATTTCTGATTATGACTTGGTTTGCAAAAAACAAGGTGGATAATGACTAGTAAATTTTGAAACATTTAGATAAAAGGTATTCATGTTATGCAGCAACATTAATTAAAAATTACAATTTTTCAATTGTAATAGAGAATTATAAAATACAAACTGTATCAGAAAATAAAATCTCTAAATGTTAACGTGTAGTGTCAAGTGTGTATATTGTATGAAAATATTTCAAAATATGATTTTTACATATCTAAAGTCAATCACAGGAAAAGTTAATTCAACAATCCAACAGTTTTCATTATCAGTAAAACAAGAAAACCCATTAACAACGGATGCAAAAAGAATAAAACGCGATGACATAAACAGAACGCTGTTTATTTATTTAAAACAAGCAATTTAACCGTTTTATAAGTCGGCGAACGTCATTAAAGGCCCTGCGAAGAATAGGGATGGAAATATTTTTTTCAAACGTGGGCATGAAAATAACAATTTCGCGGAATAATTTGCAAGAGGGCCATTTAAGCTTTTTATCAGCAGAAAGTTTGTGTACACAGCTATCTTACTGTATAAGCCGGGAAGAGAACGTTTCCTGCAGGCAGTCCTCGTGAATAATTTTATGCTTCGTTAAGTCTATTGTAGAGAGAAATTTTTTAAACATAATATCGGTGGGTCGGGGAGGAAAACATTTTTTTAGGGAATCGCCGGGGCCTAAATTAAAAGTCAACATAGTCTATAAAGTACCTCTTTTTCCGCAGTTATTTTGAAGTTGATTGGACGTTGAAGGATAGATTATTATGATGGATCGAGTTCTTTCAATTACAGTATCTGGGACGATGTCCCTCGGGTATTGGGCTAATTTACTTTTGGTAAACAATACGATGGCGGTATCGAGGAAATAATCGGAGACTTGGTACGGCCAGATTGTATGGCAGGAGTTCTTGTGAGTCTGACAGCATGTCTCATAAGTTGATCAGGTATACTCGTATTATTTGAAAGTTCTTTGTGCGTAGTGGAAAAGCAATGACAACTATGATTAGAGACAAAATTGACAGCACATACGTAATGCAGTGCTTTTGTAAGATTGGATGGATGACAGGTTTTTTTAGTTTTTTCGGTCTTATAAAGTAAATCACAGAGCTTCTAATAAAGACTGTAAAAGTCACAGAGGCTCATAGTAGTAGTCATTGAGTTCGGAGCAAAAACCATTTTTAATCTACTTATAATAATTTAACATAATGCTAATTCAATATTGTTATCTAAATGATTACATGACATAAGAGGTTTTTTCCATATTTTATGGATTTTTGGTTATACATACATCATAATTTCACGCCTTTGTTCCCAGAGTGGGGTAGGCAGAGCTACAGAATTACAAACATCTCTAAAAACTTGTTGATAATTCTATAACCACAATTTGCACAATTAGGCTAAGATACCAGCGTATTAGTGACAGGCTGCAAGCCTATCGCCTAACAGTACTACAAGCCTTTATTCCCTAAGTCGTCTCTTACGACATCCACGGGAAGACATGGAGTGGCACTATTCTAACTCGGCAACCACACGAGGATTTTTGGTTATTAATAGATAAAATTCACATTGGCATTTTATGTAAGATTTCACACACACATCCAAATGGAAGGAAGATGAAATCTAACTTTACCATTTTTTTACTAGATAAAAAAGTGTAATAGCTTTTTTCTGCGACTAGTTCATTGTTATTTCCACGGGAAGTATTAACGTTTCCAGGATTAAAAAAAAACTGCTTTAATCCGGAACATGGATTATCCAACGTCCATGCCTCATTTTATTAAATCCAATTAGTATTGTCCAAACACTCTCACATAGTACGATTTCAACAACCTCTTATATAGAAAGTGTGATTTTAAATGTCTAAATCCAAAGCATTTTCTATATGCAGAAACATCCAATTTCATGTTTAAATTATTATATTTAATAACAAATTAATGTGGTAATTTTCTTTAATCTTATATTAAGTGGTTTTCCTTGTTCCAGGACCGATCAGCACGACTCCAGAGATGCCCACAGCGGCTGATATGCAATTAGCGGCTGCGGTTGGCTCTAAAGGTAATCCATTATTATAGCCCGTCTTCGTGAAATTGTTTTCTGCTGAAGGTATTTCCGCATACAAAAAATATACTGTAGTTTCATAAAACTCATTTGCACCATATTAAATCACTCTGTTTCATCTATAAAGGATTGACTAAAGCTGAAAATACGATGACTAATGGCCTGTTGTTTGATCAGTAGTTAAATTAACTAAAGATAAAGAAAATAGCGTTCGAAGAAATAAAATTCGATGAAATGATGCAATCCATGAAGTGAAGTTCGATAAAATGATAGGTTACCATTTGGAATATTAAAAGAGGCAAATTAAAGAGCAGGAAAATGAACGGCGCCATAACACAATGGTCAACAAATTGAAAAAATCGTTTTAAAACCTTAAACAGCGTATCGTTTTAAAATAAATAAAGATTACCACTATACATTGTTTTTAATATTTCACATACTCTATATCATATTCATTTTTACACAAGAGGTGAGAGAAAGAGAGAGAGACGCGTATAAAAGGTGACTGAGTAGACGCTATTTCAAACTTTGGCGTGGTTAATCTTTAATGGATGAAAATAAGAGTGATTAAATATATAACAAATGAGTTGTATAGAACTACATCTTTTGTTTTGAGTTATGACAAGTCTGTTACTTTTGTAGTTCTATGGAATATTGTTTTTGGGAATCACCTTTGAAATGATTGTTAGTCAAATTTAAATTTTATTTTGTTTTACGGATAGCGCTCCTTAATTCCGAAACGCTGGGTAATCCTACCATAAATTGTTTAACGTTTACCAAGTAAAGGTAAAAAGAGTTAATGTAAGTAAGTTATCTAGAATAAAATCAAGAAAGCTGGAAACTATAACAAGTGAAGGGGTCAACGAACTTAGCCTAGCTCTAAAACAGGGTTTAGCCTCGAGCGGTTTTAAGCGCTTTGAAATGTCACGAAGAGCGCTTTGTAAACGACCTAGCTGTAGCCCGTGACTCTGTCCATGTAGAAAAATGAAAGCCTATGGTAATCAGTGATATTTTCCTGTATTCTTTATTTAATTCATTACTAATAAAAATATATCTTATCTCTTTAAATTATACTAGCGACTCACCCTCGCTTTGCTTCAGTTTATGTGACTTTTCTGTAACACCCGTATACGTGGGGCATGGCGTGTAAGTTTCTGGAACTGCCCACTTACAATAAAAAAAATAAAAAAGCAATTACGAAATTCGAAAATATCAATTCAAAATATCATCTGGGAACATGTTAGTTTTTAATTTGCGAGACTGTCATTTGTTTTTTTTATTTTGATGGGGTTTAAAAAATTGGTGACGCTAAAAAAATTTTCGCTCAATGATATTTTACGATTTTCGCTGTGGCTTAAGTCAACAAGAAAGTTGCCAGAGACTTCAATTGGCATTTGGTGATGAAGCCCCATGTCGCAGCTCTGTGTATTCGTGCTTTGGAGAATTTAGACGTGGACGAGATCATCTCCACGACGATGTACGTGAAGGGCGGCCGGCGACTGCGGTTACAGAATCGAACATTGATACCGTAAGACAACTGATTGAATCTGACAAAAAAAATACTTGCCAGCAAATTCGTAATATATTAGGCATTGGAATGAGCCAAGTGCAAAAAATTTTGCATGTACATCTGAAGGTTCGGAAGTTTTGCACTCGTTGGATACCGCATGATTTAACGGAAAACCAGAAACGACTGCGTGTCGAGTGGTGCCGTAAAATGATTACAAAGTTTAATGGAGGACAGTCATTGGCTGTCTATAATATCGTGACAGGTGATGAAACCTGGGTGTACTGTTTTGAACCGGAAAGAAAAAGCCAGTCGGCGGAATGGGTCTTTCCTTTTGAAGACTTGCCGACGAAAGTTAAGAAAAGTCGGAGCAGCGGCAAAAAAATGGTTGCTTAATTTTTCGGAAAAACTGGACATTACGATACAGTGCCACTTGAAAACCAAAGGACAGTGACTGCAGATTGGTTCGTAAACAATTGTTTGCCCAGAGTATTGGAAAAAGTTTGGGAAAAGCGCCCTCGTAGCAAAGTCATCCTTCACCATGACAACGCGTCCGCACATTCCGCTAAGTTAACGAATGCATATTTGAAGGCCTCAAACGTGGAACTGATGACCCATCCGCCTTACAGCCCGCACCTCGCACCTTGCGACTTCTTTTTATTTCCAAAAATAAAAGATAAACTTAGATGCTTACGATTTACAAGCCCGGAAGCGGCGGTGAATGCGTTCCACGAAGCCATTGAAGAGGTCTCTACTGAAGACTGGACCCACTGCTTCACAGAATGGTTCCAGCGAATTCAAAAATGTGTAAATAGAGAAGGCATATACTTCGAAAAACAATAAATGTATCATAAATATAATATCTGGTATTATTTTTCAAAATCCAGAATCTTTCAGTATGACCTAAGTATAAACTAAAAATATATATCTCACGGTGAAAACTTATAAAATCCGTTCAGTACCTAGTTTAACAATTTTGTATTTTCTAATTAATATGAATGCGTCTTAATACTTTTTATAGGTTTTCTATTGTTTTGTTGCATAGTTTTCTAAAAAAAGAACAAGCAAAAAATATTTATAAACCAAATAAAGTGCAGTTAAACAACTTAATAATAATAATTTATTCTATGGATTTACACAAATATACTTAAATTACTACATAATAAGAAAATATATTATTTCAAATCTGGTGCCTAAAATATCATTGAAAACAAATGCTCAGAAGCTTCATAATTAGTTAGGTATACATTAATTCCCAAAAATATTCAACATACATTTTCTCTCTGAAACGTCAAATGATTAGATAATATTGGAAACTCATTCATCACATATTTTGGTTGACGACGTATCATCATTGATCATAAACCCAAATGAAAATCATCCGTAAAATATGTTGAGGCATGATGTTACAAACTTGTAACCGAACTATTGAGTTCTTAATATATTTGCGATTTGCAAATATGGTTTCAAATATTAACAAAAGATGTTTACGTAAAAGTTATGAATATATTTAAGATAACACCGCAATTGTTGAAATCGTACCGCCATCAGTGCCTGTTGTCCGGCCTAATATTTCAAAACGAGATTATGTTTATGGTCTAAGATCCGAATAGGAGACGATTTGCACCGGGCTGTTTATTCGATGGAAAGTATTTTATATCAAATTTAATACGCTAAGTAATATGCGGCGAATAGGTAGGCCGAAAAATTTCAGTCCAGTACTTATATTATTTAAAAAAAAAAGAACTTTCTTTTTAAATTGCAAATGCTTGTTTAATAGATAAATTACATACTAATCGAAAGTATGAAGTCTATAGAATATGGAAACGTTAGGTTTGGTGCTAATTATTAGTACCGACATACCTGTTAGTTTATACCTGCCTACCCAATAGTTTGACGGGAAAAAATAGTCAACCTAACGTTTGCGTATTCTATAGGCCTCATACTTTCGATGGTATGTAATGTGTCTATTAAACAAGCTATTGCAAAAAAAAAAAATTATGTACTGGGCTGAATTTTTTCAGGCTACCTATTCGCCATGTTACTTAGCATATTAAATTTGGTATAAAATACTTTTTATCGAATAAACAACCCGGTGCAAATCGTCTCCTATTCGGATCTCCTACTATTAAGAAATATAGAAGGAAAAATATGTAATAACAAAAACTGCAACTAATAATTACTTAAATACTAGCGGAAGGGCTCCTGGCTCAGCAATTGTCACGAAAGACTTCAAGACGTTGATATTTCATAAGAAATAATTACATTAAGAAGTGAGCGCAGGTTGTCGTTTCATTTAGAACGTAATTCCTTATTACGTTCTCTCTTATTATCTCAATAATGTGTGTTCTAACAAGATTCTCTCAATAATTACCCGATAGAGGGTTAAGTTTAAAAATAACTTTATTTAATGTACTAGTAGGTACGTTGTTACAGAAGTATACATTTCGTATTTCTACTTAAGTAGTTTAACGATGAGCCAGTCTACAAGTCAGTTAGTAACAAGACAGTTTTAAAAATTGGATATATTTACATGTTAGAGGTACAAGGATTCATGTTATTTTTCTCTTTTGACAATCGAACTTGTCTAGACAAGTTGGTTTACGCTAACGTAAACGATTTTCGAAAACTGACAAAATGTACGGGATTGACGTAGGAGCTCGACGCGACCGTCTGACAGCTTACGTCAATCCTATACATTTTGGATAACGATAATGAACGCCGAATGCATCTTCTCTAGGGAATTTTAACTGATTCGCAATTATTACTCGAATTATGTAGTGTAGAGTCCAACCAGCGAGTGGTGATACGAAAAAAGGCGGCAAATTCAAAATATCACTAGCTGGTAACACGAAATGCATAGCGACTGAATAGGTACTCATATGTATCAGCTTGTTTCATAGGTAAAATTGTTGCCGTTATGAAAAATTGGAGAAAAATGCTTGTGTCACCACTTGCTGGTCGGTCTCTCGGTGTCAGGTAGAGCCTGGGGTGTAATTCTCTCAACAAGCAAAGGTGAGCGAACGCAGCGAACAAAACACATTTTAGAGCGTGTATTCTAAATTAAGCAGCCTTATACGTCCCACCCTTCGTTTACTAGAGCTTTGTCACGGCATTCGCTAGCCTGGAGGTAAACAAACCAAATCACGTAGTTCTATTTAACAGCCAATCAAAACTGTTTTGTCGGACTTTGACGTTTCAGTGTTAGGTTTCTTTGCTGACAAACTATATCACGTGATGACTTGATAGAAGCGAGTGGAGCTAACCGCATGTGCTTTTGTTTATTCCACCAGAGTTAATCTTTAACCGAATAAATTGTCCTCGCGTGTGATATCCGTGGACTTATTCTTTGATGTGTTCATGGTGATTATCTAAAACTCGACACCGCCAAAATACACCATGTAAAAGCCATAAATAAAAACCGTGAATGTCACACATACAACCTTTAAAAATGTGTGGCATGTTTTCTCTCCCAGCTTTGCTTTAGGTCGTGTTTAATACAATATTTAGTCAAAATCCTTTTAAAGTTAATAACTTGACACCGAACCTCTTCGATGCTTGGTTTCTTAAATAACAACATCGACTTATTGTCTGAAAGGTAAATTGATATTCGCCGAGAAATCTAATATCTTTAATTAATTACTGCTTTATAGAGCGGTGTCAATTCTCCTCATCCAATTAAAAGCTATGGCACAATGGATTAAATATTCGATATCAGCTTTTCAGAGACTGGTTCTTTTTTTTTAAATTACTATCAAGAATATCAGATGGAAAGTTTTGTTTCGTCTTCACAAATGTAGGATGGAATATTTCATGTCGACTTTTTAACCTCGTAAGGCCCACCATACTACAAACAGGGAGTTTTTGTAAATGGGACTTTGAATCTACCAGCAAGGCAATAAAGTTCAATTACGTTTGTTCGATAATGCTATTTTCAGTTTATGAAGATAAGAAAATAAACCTTATTCTTATTACAACGCAGTTCAAATTTAATTGCCTTGATTATGTTCATCCTATTGCACACTGAGCCTTACGAGGTTAAGTTTGTTACAAGTATGGCTGTCATTGAGCCCGACTTAAAATTGTATGATTATTAAATTCAGATAAATAAAGAGCGTTTTTTTTAAATATAATTAAGACTTATCACTTAAAAGCCTCTTCCTGTAAGTTACGAAAGGAATGTTTTCTTTCCAGTTTTATTTTATTAATGTGAAAACTTATGAAATAATATTTTATTCATTAGCTGGAAGATAAAAATAATAGCTTCATCACTTTGTTTTTACTTTTATCTGTGTCTTGTGGGTGTAGTGAATAAATGTGTTTTTCTTTTTCTTTTTTCTTTCTTGTTTTATCCAGACTTTTTTCTCGTAAAACTAGTAAAGCTTCCTATATCAAATTATCTTTATCACAAAAATATCAAAGCAAAATGGGCCAAAGCAATGCCGGCGCAGGGTTCACTTTTTAACCGTAAATATCTAAAGATCTTTTTAAGTTTTTACGACGTAGTCTTTTTTTTTAAAGTGGAATGAAAGCCAAGATCTTTGTTCTCGTTTGTCGCCTCCATGCCATAGAAAATAAATCCCATTACAGTATCATTATCAAGCCAGGAATTCACTAGGGCACAAACGTTTCACACCACGTGTCGGCGACATGACAAGCAAAGTCGAGTGACTTAACTTGACATATCTGGCGACATCTCGCGATTGTTATCGGGTGTGCCATATCACGGCGACACCTGTCTCGCGATGTTGCCAGACATGTTATGTTGTGCAATGTTTCACAAAGTCGCTCGACTTCACATGATGTTGTTACCAGCTGCTGTCGCGCGATGTCACCAGATATGTCGTGCGAAGTCCGGTAATATTGCGCCACTTCACTCGACGTCGCTGGCGACACGTGTCGGGAGACATTTTAGCCAAATCACACTATTGAAACGCGCGAGACGCAACGTGTCGACACCCTATGTAAATTACCAACAAATCGGATGTTCACAGTGTGACTCTGGTCATAGAAAATAGTACGATTTGATTCGACTCAACACGCATCGCGTTTTTTGGGTTGCGTTGCATTTCAATAGTGTGTAGCAGCCTTTATTCCCTAGTAAATCCCTTGATTTATCCTCAAAGTACTTGTCTCTAATTATGTATTTTTTTACAGGAGCTAATTTGTACACCGCCATCACTGTTATCCTGGTGCCGGTCCTAGCTCAAACATTAGTGTCGTAAGTCAGCTGAGAGATGGATAGAAAAGGTAAGCAATTATTATTTAAGTATCTCTTAAAACTATTTGAAGAGGACGCTTACAAAAGCGAAGCTGGCCTCGTCGCGTGTTTTTGTTTTTCTTAGCAATTTGTATTAACGCTCTACTTAGTCTATATAATTCTGTGGAATGGAATAAATTATCGTGATGTGGCTTGTAATTAATTGTATATTAACGTAAAGTAATAATAATACTGATAATTTTAAAGTTTTAAAACAAAATATTGTAATAAACCATATTTTTCTCGGTTTCACATCGAAAATCACAAAAAACAAAAACACGTTCCGATGCCAGCACAAAAGAGAAAATGAACGGCAATATTTTTTTTATATTTCTTTTAATTTAATAGTATTTTTTTGGCGAAACTAATAAAAAAGACTTCCTCTTTATTAAATAACTGATAATTAAATTACTGAGTGTTGAGTTAAGTTTCCAAGTAAAAATATTTTTTTGGTGATGTTGAATTTAATTATTTATTCAAATGTTTGAAAAAAGTATATAAGCTATATTAATATTTGTCGTTTTTTGTTCCAGGTTATGTCCAATAATTTAAAATGGTAATATTTTGTACTGAATACATTCCGAGATAAATATTTTAATGTCTAGTCATAATCCAAAGTAGCGTACCAAAGATAAACACTCGGTTACTTTCTTCAACGACATTCCATCTTTAAATTTGTCTTGACGATTCCTATTCATTCAGAATAAACGATCTCGTTTACACTATTCCAGTAAAATTCCGTTCTATGCTTGTCTTCAAACTAGAATAGCTACTAAACAGGTAATTGTAATAAAAATCTTCTCTAATATATTAGAAACTGCAGTATACGGTATACTTATTAGTGGATCACAAAAAAACATCACTTGCACACATACAAATATTATTGAGCCACAATAAAACCCTGTCATTGAGATAGTGAATAAAAAACCCGGCCAAATGTGAGTCGGAACCGCACACGACGGATTCCTTAACATTCCTTAATTTTCAATGTTTTTTTTTATTATTATTTGTTGCTATAGCATCAATAGAAATGCACACTCTGTAGAAATTTCAACTGTCTACCTATTAAGAATTATGAGATACAGCCCGTTGACAGACAGACGGAAAAACGGTCAGCGAAGGCCCCTTTGAGACCCTTTGGGTACGAAACTCTAAAAGCGACGGCATTATTAATCATTGGCTTAGTGCGACAACCTTGTTTAATGGCTCATCAATTAAAGTTGTTGATTCACACTAACCCGCTCATTTCCAAATTACCAGGTTTAATATTTGTACCCAGTATTTCGAATGTTTTTGGGAATCTGGTTAAGAGAGAAATATGGTATCGAGTGCATTAACCAACATCCAACATAATTACATTTTAAGTCCCTTGCCAACAACAAAAGCTAAACGACAAAATGGAGACAACACCATTAGTTTCCTATCCGGAATCAGGCGATTGGAACTGATTTGATGTGAACAAGCAATCCGTATACCAGATCCGAGATTGAATGATTGATGATGGCCCAATATACGTAGACAACAGCATCCTTAATTTTATTAGCTGGAACAAACTTACTGGCATAGTGTGAGAAGGTCTTTATAATATTTGAAGGAGAAAAACCAGACACTGTAATAATACTACTTTATTTATTTAATTATTTGCAAATGTACTCGTTGATTAATAGATGTAAGTATCTGTCGAATTATAAATGGAAGTTTTGATTTGTGATTGCATTTTAAAGTACCTAGCTGATAAGAACCAATAATGAGCACGATTCGTCATCCAAAGATCATACAGCTATTAATTTATTGCTGCATAATAACTAAAATACATTTTTTTATAAGAATCAAGATTCCAATATTGGTCCTTGTCAATTACTGGTGCCATTACCTTCCATACATATTTCGCGAGACATACAAATCACTATGGTATAAGATCATACCTCAAAATTTGATGTCGCTTCTGTCTGATAAGAGTATTTTATTATGTACGACGTTTCGAATCGAAATGTATAAAACCGAGTACATACTAGCGAGCTGTGACCGAAACCGATACCGAAAATAGTTTCTCAAGAAGTCTTTATAATATAAAAAATTAAAATGTCTAGTTTCAAGATGAAAGCACAACATTTAGAGGTTGCACAAATTAACTACTTACGCTATAGCAGATTTTGAATGTCTATTATTAACAAGAAAACAAATAATAACTAACTTTCCAGTCAACTTATGACACTAATGATATCGACCATCATCACCATTTGTTCTGCCTGCTACGGCTTCGGAGAATTGCATAATCATTAAATTTGAATCAAAAAGTGGTCAAAGTGTGCAACCTTTAAGTAGCAAATAATTTTATTATAATTTTGATTACTGATGTTTTAGATAAATAGGAGTAGTTCGAGCGAATTCATTAAAAATTGCAAAGTGTGGAAAATGAAACACCCTATACTGTAAGCACGCAGCTGCTGTAACTGCGCTCGCCACGAGCTCACAACGATTGTCAGTTTTTCATGCAACATAAAGGACGTCGCAGTTCTAATAAAGTATGGCTTGCTTTTATGGTTACTTTATGTAGACAGGATACATCTCTACACTTGAACCTCATTACTGTACAGTTACAAGCATAAATATCTTTACAGCTATAGTGTAAAATATACGTGTACAAAAGCCTTATTGTCAGAGACATTATTTAGAGGCGTGTAGATATTTTTGACATCTTGGGAACGTATATTTATGACTTTGACTGTAGGTATACGGTTACAGCTCTCTTGTGTGTACAATGGTCTATAATTCGGTCAATATGAGATGGCCCTTGTGAAAGCTATATTTTGTAATTTTAAGCATGTACTTGGAAGCAAATAATAGGTGCTTAATCTTTTAAATTACTAAACTTCGTCGCAATGTTTGTATCAATGTATGTAGTATTTATTGTAAGACAAAGAAACAAGTGTTAAACGTGTTTGAAAGCTGTCACAAGCATCATCCTACATTGGCCCAAGTATAGTGATGGACAAATTTTAATAAAAACGAGATGTAAATCGATGAATACTTATATGTTAGTGATAAGATCTCGCATTGCCTGCTATTTGTAATCTAAAAACGACAATCAGTGTTTATAACAAAATACCAAAAAATACTTAATCACAATCAGCTCCTATTTCAACAACACAACCCGCGATTAAATTTGATACAATTGTTTGTTTCTTAGTTGTGTATGTACATTTCGTACAGTTCTATGTAAATGTCAAAAACACAATATAAATAAAGCTTTTACGTGTATTAATCGTTACGTGTTAACAGCTGAAATTGACTTTATATTAGAAAAGTAGATAACTAATTGTACAGCTCTAAGATAATTATGTGGATTTTTTCATAATTCAAAATATTTTTCTTAACGAAAACCGTTAGTTTAAATGTAAATAATGGAAAATGTACACTTTCTGAGCACGGGCCTAAACGCTTTGAGCGCGTGTCTTTTTTTAGGCCTTTAATTTACAATAAATGGGTCACATTACCGTTTAGTTTTAAATGGCAAACTAGAGCCATTTTTAATGACTGAACATTATTTTCGCTGTTTAAAACTAAACTGTAATTCGTTGCTGTAAGTTTCGGATTCAAAGAACATAAATGTTATAATTGTTCATGCATCCTCTTAGTTATGTACGCATCAGTGTTTTTAAGGCACATAGGCAATCAAGCATTTAGTATAAGCGTTGAAGAAGCGTCAAAGGAAAAACACGCCAATATTTTAATGTAAGAAAAACGCTTAAGTGACGTTTTAGCAAACATAGTGTCTTTTGTTTTTTGAACGATCGCAACTCGTTTGTCTCTTATTGTGTCCCTTTCTTAGTAATGTGGTAGGAGAGAGATGCTTTAATCGATAAAAGGTAGGTACTGGATGTTGTGTTTTCTCTAGATAAATGTGTTTAAATTTCCAATTTTATATCCGTAAAATAAAAACATCACATGTGTCAAACACAGTTTTTTTGACATTATAAAACCAGGGAACATCTAATATTGGCATTTTAATATAAAAGGCGGACCGATGCCGAGGAAGCAGCACTCAATACATAAATTGAATACTTTGCCGATTTAAATGTGAAATTGAGTCTTTTTAAATGGCCCCCACGATCGCCTGACTTGGTCACCTATGTTTTTATTTCATTATTTATGTGCTCGTTCAGACCCGCTTTCGTTACTAAAGGCATGCAGCTACAACTACTTACAGTTTAAATATATATGTCTATCGTACTTGGAATCTTGTCATTGTTATTTTCATGCTTGTCATTCCATATTCAGTTTCTAGTTTATTACGACAATGCACTTACAATCCGGGGGCGACTTCATGGAGTAAGCAAATTCGACTTACCTAAACACCGTTTTTTTACTTTCTTTACTTGCAGTACTTATTTATAATGTATTTAGTGGCTTATGTGATACTGTCAGGTGATCTTAGTGAATTTGCCCCGGCTGTACATATATTATAGTTTGAATGTATGTTGCATAAAGTCAATATTATACCCATTTATTTGAAATCTTAAATTACAATATACGTATTCCTGTACAAAGATCGATTGGCTTCGCAAGACGCAATGATTTAAAGTAAAGATCAAAGTCGGTTTAAACTCTAACTACCCGAGTTACAACTTAAAATTCAGAAATAGCACTTTCGAGGTAATGATTAAATTCTCGATTGGATTTGAGGGCCCGATCCCTTCAAAAACAGGGTATCAAATTTCGTTGGTTTTGTTAAATATCTCCTTTCGATATGAATTATGGACAATATTATAAATAAATTCCAATCATTTTGCCCTTATTCGTAAACGAATCAAAATTATTTTGTCTCGCAATCTCTATGAAATCCCTGGCCAAACTAATTTGGTCTCGCGAATCATCTAACCCTGTATAAGTTCATAGGAATAATTTGAAAACTAAGACCAAAATATTCTGGTTTTCATAGCTCACAATAAACCAGCATATCACGATCCCTGATTTCAAGTAGTTGCTATGAGTAATGAGGTTACAAAGGTTGTTTTCAAGCAAGTGTTTAGTTTGGACAGGGAGTAAGACCAATTATGAATCAATTGTAAAAAAGTTCATGGATAAGGGCTTGTAAATAATTATTTATATGAAATTTGTATGACTAAAGATTAAGTAAGTTTTTGTTTGTAAGGAAATAATAATACATTTGCTGTGCATATTGCCGTTTATGGATAAGATCCAATCAAGACTTTTATTGTGAGATTTCTTAAATTAAAATAAAAGGATCGTTGTGTATTCAATTGTTTCATTTCATCATCATCATCATCATGTCAGCCAAAAGACGTCCACTGCTGGACATAGGCCTCCCCCAAGGCTCTCCACTCAGACCGGTCTTGTGCTTTTCGCATCCACCGCGATCCCGCGATCTTTACAGGGTCGTCGCTCCATCTTGTTGGAGGCCTACCTACAGCTATTGTTTCATTTAGTAGTTCATATTTACTTGCCCATTTGTTAACAAAACACAGACCAGGGTAACCATGACATACTAAAGCAGTTAAATTTACGTTGAGAGAAAGGAACAGAGCTATAACAGTTATACAGCTCTGTCCCTTTCTATCAACCTAAACTGAACTGATTCAGTATGTCATGGTAACCCCTCAGGATTTCCATTTCAGTTTCATATTTCACTTTATTTAACCTTTTGCACGCCACGTCAGTGGGTTTTGGCCGACATCTGAAAGTAGTGCCACTGACGCCGGCCAAAGCCCAAACAATTTGATGATTAAAAGAGACTTTGTTTTGTATGAATTAAGTTGTAATTTGCATAGCATCGCAAACATGTTTGGCGCATGAACGACGCATTTTCTATTTGACGTTAGGCGATCAAAAGGTTTAAGCCTGAATTATGCTGCGGCGCACTCAATGTACGGTCGCCCAAGAATGAGGTCTACCAGTTTTGACAAAAGTTTCTGTGAGATCTAATTATCGCTAAGGTTACACTTGTCACTGTCATAATATTATTGCAAGGAAAAATCGAACTTTTTGTATCATGACCTGCAAATTAAATTCAACCGTGGGTGGCAGAACAGATTTTTGACCGACTGTACACGATACACACGTGAGCCACGTAGATCCATTGATCTAGCTGCGTGTGTCAACATTTCTATAACAACGAATGCACGCGTTAACTTTAAGCCTATATTCCACAGTAGTGCACGCTACGCAAGCACACGTGGGTATAAATTCGCTGTGTATCAAAATGTATATTACATATAAATATACATAGTCACGGTATGAAAAGGTTCGTCACTTTTCGACTCTATTTCAATGCTATTAAGGTCCAAAAGTGACGAACCTTTTTATACCGTGACTGTACACAAACTAACACGCACAAAATGACGTCAGTGATGTACGCCTAAAAATATTGATCCACTTGGCTCATCTGTGTAACGTATGCGTGCGTATCGTGCAAAAAGGGTCGAAAATAACCACGCGTGCTGTCGTGTGCGTGGTTGACACATTGAAGTAAGTCATGCGTGTATAACTGATGTAATTTTTTGAGTAGCGTCGTTGTGTGCCGCTGCAGGAGCTTATAAATGTTCGTAGCTCGATTCCGGGTTTAGGTTCTTGTTCAACTATCAGTATAAACCGCTTACTCCCGATGTATGAAGATTTGCAAATACCAGCTTTTAAATATACAGGAATCCCAAACAAAAATATATTTTTTACCAATTGTTTTTTTAACTGCTGTTTTAGAAATCTGGTTATCCAAAATTACCGGGAATGAGTAATTTTTACTGACACCCAAACAAAAGATTCCATAACTTGCAATATATGATACTGATGAAGTTTAAAACAAAGTAGAATAAAGGTTGTATAATACAGTTAATTTATTGCGTCAATCAAGTTATATAACCAACAGCTATAAAAATATTGTTTATATCATTCACATAAAATTAAATAAAGCATTTCAGTTTTAACTTCCACATTTTTATCTTCATTAAATGCCCAATGTTTTAATATTAGCATTTTAGATGACTTCCGTATCTCAAGTTTAACTTTCTAATGCAAATTCAGGCATGAAAACGAGAGAGATCCGCGAGTGAGATAACTTGGTTTGCTGCATTTACAAGTTTAAAATGCTCTAGAAAGAATGGGCTTTTGGTTTGTTATTTATTCGTAAGTTGCTTTGACAGTGTGCAGTGGTCAAATGAATTACTAGGCCAGTATATCAAAGTAAATAACTAACTATTTTAGCTAAAGTGTGCTTACCAGTGTAATTACACAACAGCGTGAATAATGTTCGTGCTACGGTTGCCCTAATTCTCGATGTGTTATTCTTTTTTTATGTGAGAAAGGAGGCAGACGAACAAGCGAGTCACCTTAAGGTAAGTGATCATAGCGACCCATAAACACCCGTAACACCAGAGAAAAGCAGGTGCACTGCTTGCCTTTGAGAAAAATTAGAGGAAGTAGAAGAAGGCGGAAAGGGGAAGAGGGGAAATTGGACCACTGGCTTTCTCACTTGACCAGACGAAACTTTGCTTCATAAATCTCATTCTGGCATTTTTTTTGGTCGCTGAGGAAATGATTTTACGCATACCACCTGGGCCCGGGGGGACCCAAAGTGGTTATTTGGGACTCACCAACCGAGAGTGGCAGGAATACCCACTAAATCCAGCGAGTCTCCTTCCGATGGCGAGGGCCGCAAGTTCCGGTTAAGCATTCGACCACGAACTCCACCGGCAGGCCCGCGTAGCGTGGGCGTCTCGTATAGGCCTGTGACGACTGTGACGTTCGAAACGTTAAAAGTTTTAATGGCTTTTTGTTCACGAGGTAAGGTTTTGAGTAGATTCAAAGTGGACCGACTGAAAGAGGGCGGCATAGTACAGTCAACAGCATAAATAAGTTATCATTTATGTACCTTGTCACCTTAACTTAACGTTTGAAATGTCATACAAAATTGTGAAACGATTGAAAGCGACAAGGTACATAAATGATCACTTATTTATGCTGTTGACTGTACAGGGTAGTAAACTCATTATCGTCATCGTTATTGTAGGATCATCATCTATAATAATATATAAATAAGCTTTAATTATATAATTATGATGATCCTACAATGATGATGATGATAAATATGATGATGGTAATGGTGATGACATTGATGATGACGATGATGACGATGATGACGATGAAGATGATGATGATGGTGATGATGATGATGGTGATGATGATGATGATGAAGATGATGATGATGAAAATACACTAAAACTAAAAAATACCAGTGACGAATGAGTTTGAATATCTTATTTGTGGGCTTTTTACATGCTTAAAATTATAATAGGGAAACAATAAAATTCTGGCATACATCACAATGTAAATAAATAATTAGTAGTGAGGGGAGGCCTTTGCCCAGCAGTGGGACACCTAAATAGGCTAAAAAAAAAAGTAAAAAAGATAAAATATGTATATTCAGTAAGAAAGCCTCACCTGTCTTGTAACCTAAGTTTCCTGTGTTAGTGTAAATAAAAAAAAAGCAATGCTAAGAAGTGGTCACTGACGGTCAGTTAAAAATTGATCAAAATTGCATCGTTGATAATGAATTTAATTTTCTTGTGAACTAAAATCCTTGATAGGTCGGTAAAACTATAATGCAATTTCTGAAAATGCCTTTTTTAGATTTTTAACCAGCAATTTGTCAAAAACCACAATGTCACAGTCGGTTCTAGCTTTTTGCGTAGCATAGCAATCATGTTTGTCGTATGAGTGACATATTTTGTATTTGATGTAAGGCGTTCAAATAGTAAAAGGGATAAATCGCTGAATTTAAACAAATTGTAATAATAAAACATGTATTGGAATTGCTGTACCTTTACTTTACAGAAGAACACTGTAAGAAAAAGCGTGATATTGTGCACAAAACACGAAATTGAAGTATAAAATTCGATATTTTTGCCCAAATTATTGGAGACCACTTAAACCCAGGTGGTATTGTGCGATAAATTCTCCAAATTGGGCAATTGCCTGAGTCTACTTATAAGCTATTGGGACTTATTGATTATAATGACTCGGACCTTTCCGATCTTTGTGAAATCTTTCCTGGTTGTATAGAACGAGTATGGTGAGAGTTATGAACTAATAGCAGACGTCCAATTCTAAGACAACTCGAAATTAAAAGTATGGCAGCTGCATCATACTTTTTTTTTTGTCATTAATAATAATGTCATCGTTTTGACTTGAGTAAGAGTGAGTAAGATAATTCAAATAGCATGGTTGAAAATTGTAGAACAGCCGTTATCAAAATGTTTTTTTTTAAATACTGAAATACTTGTAGTAGTGTAAGAATTTTCCCCTAGAACATAGATATTTGATATTCTCGGGCATATAAAATTAAAAATTACAACTGCAAAGAAGTAGAATTTCTGTTTTTTGTACAATAAAGTGTTTACATACATACATAAATACATAATCTCACGCCTTCGTACCCAGAGTGGGGTAGTACAGAATTACAAACATCTCTAAAAACTTGTTGATAATTCTATAACCACAATTTGCACAATTAGGCTAAGATGTTTACCAGCGTATTAGTGACAGGTTGCAAGCCCATCGCCTAACAGTACTACAAGCCTTTATTCCCTTAGTCGTCTCTTACGACATCCACGGGAAGACATGGAGTGGCACTATTCTAACTCGGCAACCACACGAGGCGAGGTTTACTATTCTCTAATTAGCTCGACCCACTGGCATTGTTTCGTCTCTTCGCATATTTTACAGCAATTATTATGGATAATGCACCGAGGAGCTATTTGTTCAGTTATAATGCCTGCGGTAAGTATTTTACACCGTATTTTAAAATACAACGGTTGTCTTTCCATCCCAACAACCTGGACGGATAGCGTCTACCACTATGCGATTTTTAATAGCACACGACAGTTTCATAGAATAAGATTATGGCGGCAGTATTTCTGGACCGCTACAACTTGAAGACTTTCAAAAGACAAGCATACTCTTTTCTCAAAAACCAGCAAAGTTCAATCTCAAATTCGTAGACAACCCTGAGGACTTAGATAAAATGCGTCTATTTTTCCGGTGGCCTTACCCTCGCACAGGAACAAAATAATTCCAACTCTGCTGTATGGCCGCAGGACATTTGCTGCCACATAGCGCGTAGCACTACACTCGTAGCCCATTCCAGCGTTTTTCCGCTTTGTAGCGAAAACTGACTACGAAAAGACAACCCGTCAAGCGGGTTGCTGGCACTGAAATTTTTAAAGGATAAGTTGGTGGTAGCATTCCTCAAGGATTCCGCACAAGGGTCATCTACCTCCTAAGAGTAAGAGTATTTTTTAATAGCTAACCCGTGGTGCTCAGTTAGTTTTCTATATTTTGTTGCAAAGGAAAAAATATCATAGAAGAGGGTTATAATAAAAGTATTATAAATCTTTTATCCGCTGTATTCCTTTACTTAGACTACAATATTAGCAAGACCTCGTTATCGTTAATACCTGGATTCCTTTTGTGAAATTTGAACCAACGAGGGTAAGAGTGCGAGGGAGACAGCGCATTTAATAATGACGTTACGTATGAAGCGATAGGAACATGTATAGAAAGAGGTATCAGATAGTAATGAATTTCATTCAATAACGTGTTGGAAGATTTTACTTTGAGATTTTATTATTTAAAGGTTTCTTTCGCTTGCCGTATCGTAAAATTAAAGGCATTTTATGTTTCAAAGAATCTTAAGCGACTAAAAAACAACTAATGGTTTTGCCAGATGCCACAGTTTTTAAAAAGATACTTAAATAAACGATGTTTCAATTAAGTAGAATAATTTTACGTAACCAATATAACATTACGAAAAGTAGGTATAACATTATACATGACGCGTGAAATCCTTAATAAAGAAACTTAATTTTGTTAGAATTTTTAGTTTAATGACTTTAGAAATTAAAACAAGATTTGAATATCACTTCAATTGTAATAATAATAAAATAAAAAATCTGAAAACATTAAAAAATTGTTTTGTTTTAATATTTTTACAAATTATAACCCCAAATACAAGAATATGTTGTAAATTCTGAAGTCCTAGTGAAAAAGGGTATACATAATGCGTCCTATAGATCAGTGAAAAAGGGTTTGTCTAGTATACTCCGTTTATGTATATACCCTTTTGTAGTACGAGTTAAGTCGACTTTATTACCTTTTTCATTAGATCCCCAGAATTGTACTGCGATGATAGGTCAGGATTCACGGTGAATATTTCAATTATAGGTCATGTTTTCGTATCCCCTTTACTGTTCGAAAACATGTTCTGTGAGGCTAGACAAGTTGCTTAACCCTAACGTAAACGATATTCGAAAACTGACATAATGTATGGAATTAACGTAGACGCTCCACGCGACCGTCTGACAGCTTACGTCAATGATAAAATATACATTTTGGATAATGATAACGATCGCCGAATGCATCTTGTTAAGAGCCTAACCTCTCAGTAGAACTCACGTTTTTAAACATTTCGCACCTTGAGAACAATAGTGACCTAATTCAAAATTTCAGCTTTCAAACTTCAAGTCATAAATTTATTATTATAGAGACCTAACTCGAAATTTTAATTTCTGAATTAGGTCACTATTGATCTGTAGGTGCGATATCTTTGTTTTAGGTAGGTACATGTTACGTTTCATAAGCATAAGCATAACCGAGCGTATGAATGTGGCATGACGAGGCGCATAATTCAAACAAAAAAATGACACAATCAAATAACCAATGTAACGGAGTTAACTTAACGGAAGACCAATTTAACGAAAGTTAACAAGAGCCTTAACATTCTTTTAAGTTATTTTTAAGTTAATCTGTTAAGCATAGCTATCAACGGATTAACGAGGTAATGCCCACCTTTGTTGACTTCTTATCTTACTTTAACTCTAGTTGAAGTAGAAAGTAGTGTTTTAACGTAATTGAAAATATCAAGCTAGCTTGTGCCATGCATATAATATATGTCAGTAGCAAATTGCAGTGAATCATTTTCATCTCTATATATGTGAATGACTCATAATGCCTATTAAACGATCTATTTACGTATACTTAATATTTATTGTTCCAAATACTGATCCAAATTCATAATGCATCAAACACTCGGAAAAGTAACGAAATGGAATAAACAATTCAACCCCCTGTGTATTGCTCTAATCAATCAAATAGGAACCGTGTTGCTACGAAATTAGAAAACACTTTCGGGTGTTTGAGATCGTTTGGATAGAGATGGGATAAGTGTTGTTTAATTTGATTACGTGTATTATGTTATGTGTATTTATGGCACCGAAAAGTATCTCTAAATATCCTTTATACAATACATTTCCCCCCAGATTGATAAACGCATAATAAACCTATTTTAGTTAAAGTGTTCTTTGTCCCTTTCTGTCAAATTCAAATGTCATAATGACAGGAAGGAAAGAGCATATTTCAAGCACACTTTAGCTGTGGCGTGTTTATGAATAAAAAGGTTAGAATTTAGATGTTTGAATGTTTGTGTAGACATGTACAAACGACTAAGTAGATTTAGATGGTAGACAATAAATAATTAATCTCCTGGATATCAATAAATATAACACTTTTCTTTTAGTCTAATGGCTAAATTAATGAGGAGTGAATTTACCAACAAATTCACTCCACATTTCGGACAAGAGCATCAAAGCAGAGAAGAAGCGCCGCAAGAAACTCTATTATTAAAACATAGATCAGACTAACAAGAAAAACTCTTGAAAATGGTTTCTAAAGCTTTATTTCAACAATAAAGTTTAATTAAAAACAGCTTGGTGCGTTATTAAGTTTAATATTGTTTTGAAAGATGCTATGCTCTAAACCAGAGTTTCTCAAACTGGGGTACGTGAGCTCCCATTGTTTGGCGACAAAATTGACTGAATCAGAATTAAGATTAAGATTGACTAAAATTGCTCCAGAATTCGTCCCGTCACATTAGCTAATATTAACAACATCGTTTTTCTGTAATAGTATTAACATTTATTTAAAAAACAAACCTTTTTATTGACTAAAAATATTTTTTTAAGATGCTCACAGTCATTTGGGAAATTAAATAGGGTATGTGGGGTAAAAATATGGGGAAACCCTGTTCTAAACCCTTCATACAAGTCGCAAAAGCAAGAAAGTTTTGAAAATTCGACTGCTTTTGTAAAAAATAAAGATATTCAATTGCCCTGAAGCACCAGGACTGACTGTGACTCTAGTGAAAAAGGATACAACTCTCCCGAGATTTAGGTGAAAAACGGTATAAGTAATATAATCCGTACAAGAGTTAACCCTTTCTTATTAAGAGATATAGACTTGTATTCCTTTTCACTAGAGCCACAGATATTACGTTTTTGTTTTTTATCATAGAGTAGGCAAGCGAGCAAACATGCCACATGATGCTTAGTGGGCTCTGAAAATCATAGAGATTGAAATCTTACGATAACTATCTCAATACTCGTACTGCAAATGCGTTGCCAACCTTGAGGTCTTCGAGGGATCTATGCTAGTGAATGCACCGGAACACAACAAAATAAACTCCTGTTGGGCGACAGATAAGATGGTGGTACTAATCCGGACAGACTATGCACAAGATCCTTTCACCAATAACTTCAAATTAAGTAGAAAAGTCTTTGATGGATATAAATTAACATCAAACTCCATGTTGGAGATGACAGTGTAAGCCGTACCTCTACAGCATCAGAATTTGAGGGTCTAAGATTAAACAATAGCTTGACACTCTGAAGAAGATTCCAATGATATCTTGCATTTTAGAATGCTGACGCTTAGTTTACAAATGGTTTTTTAGATTCAGACATGGGACGGTATCCTGCCTTTTGGCCAAAAAGTGTTTGGCAAATTGTATCGTTTCCTTGCCAAACATAATAAATATTCTGTCAAAAGTCAGAGAACCGACATGGAAATTAAACCTCGGTGCAAAAAGAGGTGGGTATAAGTTTGACGCATCGTAGTTCTCACACGGATGGACCGATTTGAACGCGGTTTTTGTTTAAAAGTCTATTTGAATTGGAACATTCTTAGCATGCTTTCATCAGTTGGGCCGTTATCAACTCTGAAAATAGGGGTCGTTTAGTGGACCATAAGGTCTGTTCATTCTTACTTGTCTTATATAGGAAACAACTTTCTAAACTCAAAATGAACCTTTTTAGGCTAAAACCGCTAATTTAAACAAAATAAACCAATCACAGATAATACACTGGGCAAATGATGTCCATCATTTTTATTCAGTTTACTTTATTTACGACAAAAGAGCTGTTTTAGCCAAAAAAGGTTCATTTTGAGGTAAGTAAGTTGTTTACTATATAGGTAAGACAAGTAAGAATGCAATGAAAATACCCCATTTGATATTTGAGGTTATATTTTGTACTGCGTTGACAGCTGTCAACCCTCTGCCTCTTAGAACGGCGCGACTATAGGAGTCAGTAACCCTATATATGGTTTTTCAATGCACGAGGGTTTGTTACTCCCAACATACCCAAAAACCATTACCTGCCTCCTTGGGCTTGGTTAAATCACCAGTATTTTTCCCTCAATACTCACATCACTAGCGCGTTTCGGAGTTCCGTTGAATAATAGATGCTCTGGATACGCTCTTGAACGAATTACCGGACTAAATTATTGAGCGCCTCTGACCACCGGTGTTGGAAATAAATCGAGTTAGTTATTTGACTTGTTGGCTAAGAAGGGGATAGAACGAATTGAGCTGTTACGGAGTTTTTGCGGAGCTCGCGCGCTAAGTGAAATAAGTGTTTTCTGCTTAAGGATTGTGTTAGTGTAAAAAGTCAGTAACAGTACATTATTAAACAAAGTAAATCATGTACATGTCAAGTAATTTTGTACCCCCTTACTAATAAACGTTGAGTAACGGTGGTACAGCTGTACAATGTTTTGTCCTTATCTGTCATTGTGACATTTGAATTTAACTGATAAGGACAAAACATTGTATAGCTATACCACCGTTACTCAACGTTTATTAGTGAGGGGGTAATGTGTATTTGTCGTACTCAGAGATATTTTAGACACAATATGAACTCGTTTCTTTTTCAAACTTGTGTAATATGAAGAAACGTCAATAAGGCCCGCTTGCACGTAGATTGTTCACGAATGATCAATATGAGAACTGTAAATTTTGACGAATTAACCTGTTAACCTAGAGTTAATATTCACGTGCAAGCGAGCCTAAGGAACGACTTCATTAACTCATTGTCAAGTCATTGACTGACTCTGAGTGTGGCCCTATGAGTCTCAGGTCTTATTTAACATCAGGTGGCATGTGAGCTTGTTCGCCTTTTACATGCCACAAAAATGAAAAAAGAAATCTTAAGACTATGTGCCGACCGTATTTTTTTGCACAGTTGACGCTATGATTGGTTGCTGTGCAATTTACGTAGCTGCACTAGTGAAAAAGTTACAGGGTGGGAAATATGGCCTGAATGGGTTCGAGTAAATACATACATTGCACTGTCACTCGGCATTTCTTTGAACTAGTTCAGACACACTGCCGTGTGTCTATTAGGTAAGATCGTTCGTTCTATATTGCAGCAACTTTGGTGTCATATGTACATACCATTATAAATAATCACTTTCCATCCCAAGTGTAACATTTCATCTCAATATCATTCCCCTATGTTACCCAACAATATACGCGGCATGCACAATATACCTTAGGATACGAGCTAGCAAATAAAACTCTTTGTCAAATGAACTAGACAAAGATGTAAATAAATGCTTGTTTGTATTTTTTTTTTAATGTATAAATTTATTCTAAAAATCATTGAAAAGAACTCAATTGACAACAGGTTTTTTTTTAAGTTGTTCTGCATATTATTATTATTTTTGTTCATTATTTACTGAGGAAATAAATAAACAAATTTCTCATTAGCAGAAATTTGTTTATTTATTAGACCTTAAACTCCTTATAGTCTTTTCTAACTCACAGCTAATGCTAGACTTAAAAAACAAAACGCAGTTACAAACACCGACAAATATATATTTTACCATTTTTCTCAGTAGATAATGATCAAAAGAAAAGTTTGCTCTTGAGACCTACAAGCATTGTGAACAACGTTTTCAAAAAAGTCAAATTGACCTTCAAAAGTACGTGATCTGGTATAATAATGGTAAATTGGTTACTGTTATTTTGTTAGTATTTTGGCCAATTCAATTGACACCGACTTTAGTTTTATACACATCATTTCCACGTGTCGTCGAACGTTAAAATGTTTTTGACTGAATATCCAAAGGATTAAAAGCGGTAACTGTCAGTGAGCGGCTTTTAGGTTTGTATGCGTTGTTAACCCATTAAAATGCCAGCTTTGCCATCGGCGTGCTATTCCATACGCTATGGTATTTTAAGCCTGGCTCTTTTTTCTATCCTGCCATAATTAGGATTGACAGGGAACAGGTTTTCAAAGTTTTGAATTGGTTTCTTTTAATAGCTTTAAAGGTAATCGACGAAAAATGACAAAACAGTGTATCTAAAATACAAATATTAACAAGAACCAAAAATAAAAGAAATGCCGCAATCTTATATTTTTAGTGAAATTATTGATTTGTCAACTAACAGCCATGACTGTCATTTACATTTTTTACATTCAAGTTTAATTTTTATCAGGGTTTCATGAATTTTGGTTTTAGTTTTCTAATTGTGTTACGAGTATTTTCATTGTTTTAAACTTACATTATATAACAAAAAAGTATTTTGATGCAACATGTCATAAATATTATTATAATACTCTTCATAACAGACAAATAGAGATTAGAAAAGAAAGAAAAAACATTTATTCGTGACAAACAGACAAACAAAACTCAACAAAATACGGACATAGACAAAAAACATGTTGTCACGAAATGGTTCCAACTCAGCGTAAGGCGCATTACACCGGTAAGTTGTTACTGTAAATTTTGAAACAAAGCTATATGCAAGAGAGTGATGCAAGATATTTGCGACTCACTCTTATACAGAGTTGCGTCTCAAAACTTACAGCAATAACTTACAGGTGTAATTCAGGCCTAAAGATAGTAAAGTTATAACAAAACCAAACATTACTAATATAATTATATTTAAACTAAAACCCTTGCGTCAAATAATTATTTTGGGATGGTTAAGACAAAACACTCTTAATTATTATGCACGGTAGAACACAGGAGCCCAACACGTAGATGATTGATTTACCAGAAAACATCGTAACTCAAGATACAACGTAAATAGAACAATTAAAATACTTACATTAAAATAAATGCGTAAATATTAAATTTTTTAAATATTGAATGAATGAATTGTTTCCACAACTTCAAATTAATTTCACAAAATAAGCCTAAGCTTTATTGAATAATCCACTAACTTCACAAAACAGAAGCGACTCTATTATTGCGTAATCCGGTGAAAATGGACTATAAATTGCTGAACGATAAAAGATAATCGACAATAGTGTTAACATCATTAACTTAATGTAGATTTAGGAAATCATTTAGCTGACCAAAATAATTTAAGCAAATTAATGACTATTTGTGTTTTGGTTCGTGATACTAATAATGAGCTTGCTCAGGTAAAATTGTGAGGGTGTTTTTTATTGAAGAGGATTGTCAAGCAAAGCTTATAATTATAGCGATACTGTCAGACTTAGTTTTTCAAAATATGTACAACTAGCCTATGTCAGTCAGGGATAATGTAGCATACTAATGGTGAAGTAATTTTTGAAATCGGTCTTTTAGTTTTGAGTTTATTCGTTATAAACATACAAAAATACAAAAATACAAATCTTTCCTCTTTATAATATTAGTGTCGATTCATTACATAAAAATCGTAAAAATTTGGATTCTTTTTAAGGGGACAGAAACGATAGCGCATTTTGTATTGAAATTCCGTCAACACAGAGAAGCTTTTTTTAATAATTTTAATAAAATTTTATGAGATGCCATAGTGGCATTGTTGAAGAATGAAGAAGAAGAATGCTCCCACGTATAACCACCGGTATTTTAGAACTATTTTAGAAGGATGAAATCATTTTTTATTGCTATAGGGATAAAATAAAATGGATTTCTGAATTGGACTTATGTTTTTTTACAAGCACACATGCTACCTGCGCTCTGCGCCTTTATTCTAGGCTGTAAAATCCAAATTTTATTTGATCTGTTAAGGTATTGTTTTTGACTCGGCTACCATTACTGTCAAGTAAATAAGAGCTATCAAAACGTTGACAATACGATAATAGCTCAATAACGATATGGTTTTTACCGTCTTGAATAGAGGCCCTGATGGTAAGTTGACTCTGAAGCACAGACATTTTATAATCTCAAAATTTCAATCTTACGATGACAATCCCAAGATCGCAAATGCGTTGCCAACCCTGAGGGACTGTTTAGATGGAATGTCTCTATGCTAATCATTTGACTGGGATAAATGATACGGCTATCTTATCTTATCTTACGTATTTGCCCATTTTGATACACTTCGACCCTTTAGGATCTTTTTGTGCAATTTACCCTCTTACACACTCATCTGATATGCAGGTTTCCTCACCATGTTTTTCCTTCACCGTAAGTGAATCGGGTAATAAACTTAAATCACAAAAAATCATTGGTTCAGTCGAGTACATAAAAATGTGTACACTTTAGTATCTTCTCTATTTAATATTTGAACTCGGTATCCTAAGATCACTAGTCGACCCCCCGAGCCGCTAGACCACCGACGGTCTTCTTCTTCTTCTTCTTCAGCAAATATCTGTCAACTGCTGGACATATGCCTCTTTCATGGATTTCCATGTGTATCTGGATACGCTCTTAGAAATATAAAATAGATACTTAACATATAACTTGATAACATTGGCAATAGTGAAATCTTCGTGGGTTGAACTTGGCAAATGGTTAGAAGTAGGAGTTTGACAAGCTAAAATAGAAGATTGTACTTTTATGTTGTTTTCTTTTACCTATAAATTCTCAGAAAGAGATTTTTAACTTAGGTAATCTATCTGTTAAGCCTTTGTGTCACAAGGGAGCCAAACAACTTCATTAGCCACCTGATCACCAGAGCTCGGAAATGGTGAGCTATTATCATATCATAAATGTGATTTGTAGATATTAATATGGATACACTCTGAAAGTAAACATTACAATAAAACGAAATTTTATTCATTATGATTGAACTTAAATGACAATGCATTGCAAAACGAGTACTGAATAAGATTTTTTATTTATTCTAAAGTTTCTATAAGTTGTTATAATGGACTCTAAGATTTTCTATATTTTCTTGCGTTTAATATTCACTTATAAAAGAAAAAAATCTTCTACATCCACTGCAGTGAGTGGACTGAAATTATACATTACACTGTCCACATCCGTCAGGGTATGTCCATGTTATGCAAACTCTCAAAACGGCTCCCTCTTTCCAAGTTCTGCTGATCATAGATTAGATAGCTAAATCTGTGACGAGGGCATCTGGTCCACTATATTCTATAATGTCTTGCTTCTATGAGTATATTTTAATCATAGTCTAAAGGTAAAGATGCAGGCCATACCAAAGTTTTTTTTAAGTACTATTAAATAGCTAGACCAGCGTCTACACATGGTGTGCCTCTTGACACTGATTTTGTCAGAACTTTAGAGATTTGTTCAACAAAAGTAAAGGCCGCCTGACTACGTTGGGAAGATAAGGAAAGGTGACACCACCACCATGTGAGATTAATAATAGCTAGGAACAGAGAGAGAGAGAGAGAGAGACAGAGAGAGAGAGAGAAAGAGAGTTGAACAAACGTAAATCAATAAGAACAGAAGCAGCACGAGACAGAAACAGCGGGTAGTGTTTAAATGCAGAACACGATGTTGATTTTCAGAGGGACTCTAATTAAAACTAACCAAAACCAGAACTAGTCACATCATGACAACATAGTAACATAAATAAATAAAAGGAGGAACAAAAATATGGTAAAAAGTGAACACTGTAACATGAAACATTAACGAATTTCTCAAACTATGTACTGTATGACAACTTGAATTAGCATTGGTGTACAGAGAGCATAAACAACAAATGAAACTTGAAACTATTATTAACTTAGACGTAAAGTGCAAGAGTCTACGAACAAAGTTTTAAATAGGTACAGATACCATACAAAAATTAACCCAACAATAAATCTAATGTTAAATAGTCTACGACTTGAATACACTCCGAATCGCAGGTACACCCAAATACTCAATTTATTGAACAAATAAATTTCTCTTTCGCTTTAAGCTTCCCCGTCACGTCGGCATGTCAAAATTCTCGTAGGTTTGATCGTGTTATTACGTGCGTCGTGCAAAACAAATGAGATGGCCGTACGTGGATCTTAGAGTACTAGAAACTCTACACAAATACGTCATAAAATAGAATTTCATTGCAAAATAATTAATTATATAAGTCATCTGCCAGGTAAGCCATCTTGCACTTTGGTTTCACATTACTTCAAGGCGGCTGCTACTGTCACTGTCAAGTAAATAAGAGCTACCGGAACGTTAACCTTAGTTTTTCAGTTTAAATTATGTTGTTTATTAATACTGATACACTCTTATCAATTGGACATTTGCCAAATCTCTTTGGAACGTCGTGAATAAACAAAGAAGAAAAATAAGTTAATAAATAAATGATAAAATACAAGACAAACCGTTGATAAAATACAAGAAAAAAACAAGCTGTAGCAATCGCAACTTAGCTAAGCGTAAGAGAAATAACTATAGGGTTGTATTTATATGAGCTGAAAGGAACTGTTATTTAGTTGGCCAACGTGACTTAAAATTGTGGCGGAGGTAATACGCATTGCGTGAAATTATAATTAAATAGAAAATCATTCTACTCCTATTTCAATATTTTGCTTTTAAGCGTTGATGTTTGTACCTTTTATAAATGTTTTGACCGTTAATTTTTGCTCTGTAGTTGTAAATAGGTGGTTTGTTGGTAAAATAATCATTTCAATAAAGGGCTGAATTAACTGCCAGATAATTATTATTATTCTATGACGATTTGTCGTTTCGGGCCCGTTGCAAGCCTCCCATAATCTAAATATTTCAAACTATTTCAACTTATTCATGAGTGGAAAAATTGCGCTTGGGAGTTCAGAAATCTGAATAGGAAAATATGTGACTGTGAAAACTTAATTCGGAAAGAAATACAAATAAAAATTCGAACAAAATTATGAGCCACACCTTGCAATTACCCAATCTCCCAGATAAATTGACCTACCTACCGTCTTTTGTATAGGTGGGTACTGGGTAGTTTCCCATCTCTGGTTAATGAAGATAATGCATGCCTCTTCCATCCCTTCAACCATCCCTAACAAGGTGAGTGTAAAACTTGACTCACGTAGTAGGGACTTCCTTGCTCGAATTACGGTAGGGATGTATCACACTCGGAATGAAATATTTTCATTCATAAGCCACGGTACTATGTTGAATTAAGGGGTTCTGTGATTGCAGTACATTTTGCGTTGAGGACGAAAGTGGGAAATGGAATTACGGGGGCATGGTTGGGACTGTTGAGGAGTTGTGGTGTTTTTATAATGCATATTTTAAGGCAATTTTTCAGTCATGCTGCAGAATCATAAGAGGGCTCTTAATTCGTCAAATAAAGGTACTATGCTAGACAAAAAGATCTCTCTTTTCCAATTGTTTATTGAAGAAAAATTATAAGTAAAATAATAATTTTCCAGTGATTGAAAAGGTATATCAAATTTATCTCAGGGAGTGTTCTTTTCGTTTTTTTTTGTAAACACCATCTTTTTTAATGATCCAAATGTGCCACATTTAGTGCCAGCAATGCTACGAGTGGTACGCTGTATCCTGTATCAGCAATTGCCCCCTATCTTTGTATTGTATATTTGTTACGAACACTGTGGGCTTAGTATGATTGCGTTTATCGCGTGAAAAAATGTGGATAAAGCATCCGTCACTCTCGTACTTTTAACGGTATCGGAAAGTGACGGATGTTTATACACATTTTGTAACGTGATAAACGAAGCGCTATACTAGGCAACCTGTACCCGACTATCAGGCAGGGACCGGAACCGCTTAGCGCGAAAGGAGTTTTCGATATGGTATTTGAGAGACTTGTTTTTACAAACCCCAAGGACGCGCTAAGCCTATCGTCGACTTAGTTGAATGACAGGGCAACCAAACGATACAGTTAATTCGACTAAGCACTAACCCTATCCCAATACCCCTTCGTCTGTTACCCTATTCAAACTTATCGAACGGTTTCAAGCTGGTTTAATCTGTATGCGCAAGAGTTTCGACTTATTATTGCATTACCTAACAATTCATAGGGTAGCGGCAGGTAGTAGCCGTTTAAGCGAGACGACCAGAATTCGCCTAAATGCGCAAAAAAGATATAGGCGATCAATGGGGTAATACCCAGTCAATGCTAAGTGCTTAAATATTAAACTACCGAAACCTCAATGAACTTGGTAAGCTCTATGGATGCTGTTAACTAATTCAAAGGGGTTCACCCTAACGTTAAGGTAACCCAATCATAGGGTAATCACATCGATTGGGCAACCAAATGATAGGGTTAATCAAATAAAGGGGTTTTCCGATCCCTGATATCAGGTCGTTGGCACGTTAAATTTAATGTCACGTTAACGCGTCTGTTTGAATTTGTGCTTTTGGATTCAAATGCGTATATTTAAGAAAAAGCAAGAAGCAACTAAATTGAATTTGTGTTTGAGTTTTAATTTTGAATTTAAAGTATTACATGTACTAAGCCAGATTTACAAAAAATATTAATTCGCATAATTTTCTAGATACTCAAGCCCATAATTATAAGAAGAGACAGATACTTACACCTTCAGATTCAGAGAGTAATTTGAATTTTAAAAGGGCTCTTTACTAATGACTTAGGTCATTATAAAAAGGTTTTTTATTTCGAATCTGACCCTTAAAGGAAATTTAGGCTGCGCCATTGGACTTGATAATAAGCGCCTTTTTGACCTTTTTAAAATGATTGCCAAGGATTGAGGTTCTCTGCATTTTTTCTTAATTGATTGAGATCAAGTTTTAGACTAAGTCTTAGTAGATATGTTTAATATTATTCTTTAGCTGCTTTTCTTGTTTTTGTGTGTATATAAACGACAAAATCAAAATATGCAGTCAATTTCAAGCTTGTTTTTTGTTAGACTTCTTAAAATTTCAGTTTGCTTAAAAATGTCCTAGCGAGAGACATCTCAGAAGTGTTTCCCACAGGAACCACTTCGCGTAAAAGGTGCCAAATGGCGCTAAGTGGAAACTTTGTAAGGCAATAAATCTTTCCTGGACAAAGAAAATTAATGGTTAGAATTGAAGCAAAACAAAGAAACAAGTTCTATTTTAATTGCAACGTAGTTTTCCTATGAGAAAGGCAATTGTTTAAGGCGCTTTGCCATTTTAAGGACAATGTGATATTTTTGCATACAGCTAAAAACTAAACGTCGAAAAAAAATGCTTTAGTTGAAGCAATTTGATTTTAAGTGCGGAAAAAAAAAAATATGTTTTAAAATCTAGCCAGTTCCTTACAGGCACATGAATACACCGGCACATGAAGTCCTATCTGGATCAAGTCGCAAAAGCTAGTAAGCCCACATATTTTCTTTTGTTGGGCTTTACCCAAGTATTTAATTTTAGGTTTTCACACCATGTGTTTCGTAAGGTATAATTGTTGTTGTTTCGTGATCGTAATGTATATTGAAGTTTACAAATAACACATGTTACCCTTTCATTGTTTTCATTGTTGTGTTCCGGTGTGGAGATTATGAAAACCGGGAAAACAAATAAATAAATACTAGCACAGAGGCATTCCATCCGGGTTCTCGGGTTTGGCAACACATTTGCGGTCTTAGGATTGCAGTCTTGAGAATGTAAATGTCTATCGTAGGTGAAACTGCAAAACCGCGTAAGTAACATTTTTAATACGGAGCAAAATGCACCTTTTTAATAAGATAGTAAGGTTTATGTTGCGCTATCATAAATTTGTTAGTTACGCGGTTTTGCAGTTTCACCGACGCTATGGGTCACAGATCCCTCTTACCATCGAGTGGCCTATGTGCTCATCGCCTTCTTCATAAAAAAAACATACGTTACATAGACTTTTTAGTCACAGCAACAAAAGAAACTTATCTTTTATCGTCATGGGACCTCATGTCGTCAAAAAAAGTACTAAAATACAATGTAACTCCCACTATTTAACCAGTAACCCACTTAAAAATAATAATGTACTTGTAAAGCATAAACTCAGTGAATAAGGGTATTTCCGAGCGGTCAATTTGTAGAACTATGGGCAAAACCGCAGAGCGTTGTATAATCATTTTATAGAATTTGTATTCGCTTTCCAAGTAATATTCAAGCCTCAACGTCCAGTATAAATTATGGGCAACGTCACTGAGGAATGTTCATTTATTCAGTCTGAATAATTATGTCACTGAATATCTAGGTCGGTTCGGTTCAAAGAATTATCGAACCAGTATTTCGTTATACAATGAAATGGGGACCAAATAACTTCCTATTTCAAACAATATCAAACTAAATACAAATACAAATACAAATACAAATACAAATATATTTATTTACAGAAAAACACAGTTAATGCAGGTTTTACAGGATAGCGGTGACTCCCACACTAGGCGTAGCCTGTATCGTGGGAATCAGAACATACACGAGAGTATCTTAAACAGTGCGGCAAATATCAGAACTAAAACATTATTTATGACAAAAACTTAAGTAGGTAGGTATTCTTGTTTAATAAGACGGGATAAATTCTAGTTACCTCACTGATTTACATAATATATATGAATATAAAACTAAGAGCTGCTGTAATTGTTATTTTGTGTGGAATGTAGGGGATAGAGTGTGAAGTGTAAGTGTAAATGTGTATTAAGTGTGTGTAAGTGTGAAAGAGAAAGAGAAGGAGAGGTGGTAGCCCTACGAGTGGTCAACTCTTGAGATCGGTCGGCAACGATAGCTGCCGACCACTGACGCTTACCTCAACGCTTCTTCGACCTGATCGTAATTCCACGATAGCAAAAGACTTCGTATTTGCTTTGCAGCCTCAGGAACCCGGCAGCGCTTTATATCACAATTTTTTAATACTACATTATAAATATGGGGGAAAATAAAAGCTTTAAACCGTTTAGCAAAGGAGGTTTTAAATGATGGAGTGAGAATAGAAGAGTATATCCGTCAAAATTAAAAATGTACAATCCGACGAAGCATTTAAACATCAGCTTAGAAACCTTTTATTGGATAATCCATTATACTGCCATGCAGGGTCTAAAACGAAGTAACAGGTTTTTTCGAGTTTTTCATTTGAATATTGAATTTTAACGAGCACGCTATAAGGAACACAGTCATCTAATATATTTTTCGAACTTTTTAATTTTTAATTTTTAAAATTATACTAATTATACTAATTTAGTATACTAATATATATACTAATTTAGTATGAAAAAAATGACTTTTTTCTCATACAGCATTTGAGAGCCTGCATGGCAGTATACTGTGTGGATGAATATATGGAGCTGGAATTGCAATTTTTTTATCGTATTGACATTTATTAATACTTGTACAAAATTATTGTTGTTTTATTTATTTTTGTATTCTTTGATTATTAGTAGGGTTTTGACGATCTTAATGTAATTTCGTATTTTTTCACATGTAATGCAATTTATTATTTTAATATTACATCGATGAATAAATAAACTAAACTAAAGTATCTATTGTCAGGTTCCTGCAATCTCAAGACCACAGATCCGTTGCCAACCCCGTATCATGTTTTAGCCTAATACTTGAAATAAAACAATGGGAACAATGCAACTTGATGGGATGGCAGGCTAATTTTTTTTCAGTTTGACAACTTTTTTCAAATAATTTATGATGTATTATTGACATTGCTCTGTTTGAACGCGAGTAACAATCTTTTTTTTATCTATGGACAGTGTTACACAAATTGTCCTAGTCAAAAGCTAAGCTCTAGGCTTGTACTATGGGTACTAGAAAACGACAAACCTACCAATGTAGAGAAATGATTATTTAAATACATAGAAAAATCAAGACTCAGGAACAAAATTACTCATCACACTAATATCTGCCCTTACCAGGATTTGAAGCCGGGACCGCTACCAACTAGGCTAACGAGTCATCAAAATCATTGACAAAAAATATTATACATACTTAAACTAACCAACTCATTAAAACTAAGCTCTATGAAAAGGCAAGTAATTTTGCTTGCAAGTTTTTGTGTATTATATTTAATACTTTAACTTTGCAATTCATGCTAATTCAATCAGTGTTCCACCATGCATCAAAAACCACTCGCACTAACGTTAACATTGTTTAACGCGCAATCATCAAAGTAATTGTTAATAATAACTTTAGCGCCATTTGGTGCAAAGTTTACAGGGCAATAAATCTTCCTTGGACACAGAAAATTAGATTAATGGTGATCGCTCTCGTGGCAAACGCGTTGATAGTGCTGTGTTGGTGGCCGTTATGTATATGTGTAGATACGAGGATTAGAAGTGCCTTTGGTAGCTTGGATTTAGATACGTTACGAAACAGTCACACGTTGGCATGTTAAAATTGCTTTCAACTGTTATTTGATGGGGTTACCTATCCCAAAGTCGAATTTCAGTCACCAAGTGTTGATCAGAATTTTCATAAGTTGGAAGATCATATTTTTATGTATTTAATAGTTTTTACTTTCCTAAATTGTTATAAAACAAACCTAACCTAACCGAACCTACAGGTTCTGTAGATATATCTCTTTAAACATTTTGAAATGTTATTAAATTCTGAAAAATATGGTTTTCTAGCTTAATACTTTGAAAGAATACCATTTCATGGCAGTGAATGCATAATTAAACCTCTGCAATGAAAACAGAAAATTAGGTTATACTTAGCGGTGGCTGAAACGTGTGGACAGTTGGACACGTAGATTAGAAGGATATAAGTCTATTCTGAAACCGTTTTACTTTCTTAGATTGTTATAAATCAAACCTAAACTATCCTACAGGTTCTGTCGGTATATCTCTTTAAACATTTTTAAAAATCAATGGGTTCAGATTTATTTTATACCAAGTTATGAATTTTCGGACAAAAAAAACAAAGGAAAACTATACGTCGGACTTGGGATAGACTACCATTTGATGGCAGTTAATGTGTAATTAAACTTCTGCAATGGACACAGAACATTACATTAATGTTGATCGCGCGGCAAAAGCGGTGATAGTGCTGTGTTGGTGGCCGCTATGTGTATGTGTAGATACGTGGATTAGAAGTGCCTTTGGTACATTTAGATACGTTCCGAACCAGTCACACGGTGCATGTTAAAATTACTTTAAACAGCTATTTGATGGCAGTAAATGTTATATAAGACTTGTGTAATGGAAAAAGTAAATTATTTAGTATCAATTTTAATTACCTGTACAAAATGGAAATGAAACACATACAAAATATAGAAAAGAGAGAAAACAGGGTGATGTTTAACATTTTGACATAATCAATTAGTCGTGCCGTGTTATACATTTTCCGACGTGACACGACTAATGACATGTGGAAAATGTAGAACCCGCCAAATTTACGTATTATGTCACATTGCGTAACATTACAATTCCTTTAAAATATAGTCGGCCTTACAAGTAACTGAATACTTTAGTGCTTTGTCACTTTAATGTCATGTTAAACCGCTGCACTAGTCTGTCAAGAACTTTAAAGTGACAAGGTACAAAAGTGTTAATCTACGTATAAGAGCAACTTTACCGTACAAAGATGAACTCTAATACTGTAAAAGATTTTATCTACACCCATATCATAACTCCTCTATTATGCGTTCACAACACAATTGACTAGGTCGAAGCATTACCTTTGGTAGTAAGTGACAGCGATGACAGCTGTTAATTTTGGAAGATGTTCCAAATTTGGATCTCATTATCTTACAATATTCGATAACGTAATGAAATTACGTTACAGCTGCCAATGCTGTCACCTACTACCACAGATAATGCTGGTCATTTGCCTTTCGGCTTCTGAACCTATCTTAGAGTACTTATAATATAATTGGCATTACGCAACTGTCACGTAAACTACAGGTACTACATTTGTGAAGTTTCTTCATCGATCCTTTTATAGACGAAATATTAAAACACGCTGTCGGTTTTAAATAGTTTACTTTTGTAAAAATTGTTTTATATTCTTCTGGTTGCCAATTACAGCAAGGTTACATCCCCCCAATCTACTGAAGTGGCGGTTACTTGATAATATCGTGGAATTAACTTGTTCCGTATAACATGTTTACTAAGAGCAGCTTAGGTTTACGGCGCGACTTTAATGAGCTATTGACCTTATAATGTTGACCTTTACAAAGGGTTCAACTATACATTGTTTCTGTAGAGACACTTTGAAAGGCCATTGTTTCATTTACTATGTACGTACAGTCAACTAATTTGACTTCTACTTAGGTCATTCTCAACCTAATGTACCATAATACCCGTAGTTTTCTGGTGTAGTTTTGGCGCTTCTGGATGTTTAACTAATTACCTTACCAACTTAGAGGCAGTTATTGACGATTAAGTCATTCCTTAGTCAAATAAAATTATATATTTTATAACGTATCTATTTTACTTTGAATAAATTTTTGGGAAAGTATTTCTAGAAGAGCAAAGTTACTTGGACTTTTTATGAAATAAATATAATTCTTGCCTTTAAAGTAAAGTTGGAAATACCTAGGATATTTAGCTGTCTTAAGGTCCGTTTTACATGCATCCATGTTTAAAAGATAAGAAAATAAAATATGTTTAGGTATTCAGTAAGTAGGCCGCACGAGCGCTTCTACACGTCAAAACTCTAACCAACGCTTCCCAAGAGGAGACCACTGCACTGCTGAGAAGAAACAATTCCCCCCCATCCCAACCCCCATTCCTATCCCCTCTTTTTGGAAAAACCCCGCGGATATGTAAACGGAGGAAGGACTTTCTCCTCCGGCCTTTCAGCACTGGCTGGGGTAGTATCCGCGGGAGTCTAAATTCTAGTTGGTAATAGGGGCATTGGTGTTTTAAGCCGGTGCGAGCCCGGCAGTACGTGGGCCCTCCATTCCCAGGTCTCCGGAAGGGATTTTCACCTCTGCCCCTTTTTCTTAAAGTAATTAAAGCAAAAAGCAAACAAAAGCAAGGACTTTTTTTTGTCATGGGCCCTTCAGGCGATTACCAAAAAAAAAAAAACAATGCAGTAATGTAACTTATAAACTTTCACAAAAAACTGAACACATATCAGGACCACATAGCGCCGCTACACTTCAATTTCAAAACCCAGTGCCCTTTAGTAAACGACGTCATAGTCCGGTATCGCAGTGGCGATATGTTACCCGGATCATCGGGCGGAGTGGACTCGAGAGATAGTGCGATAAATTATTATCCCAGGCCGGCCATTCATACGCGGCATTTATCACTGGGCCGGGTTAGGCTCGCTTTGATTTTGCTTTAGGTGCATACAAGTTGGAATAAAAAGGAAGTATGGCAGTATGAAAACCGTAAAACCGTATTGCCTTTCAGTTCTGAAATGGTATTGCTTCAGGTGCAGGTGCGTACGACTTGAAATAAAAAGAGAGTTTGGTCGTATGAAAACCGTAGATAGACCTGCTGTTTTTGTTCTGCAGTGTTGGTCAAAGCGCTGATACGTTTTAATTTTGCTTTAGGTAGTAGCTTCAAATCTAAAGGAATTATAATTGCATAAAATACTGTTAAACCATACTGCCTTTTGATTTTGAAATGGTATTGAATTTGGAACGTTTTGATTTTGTATACGACGTGAAATTAATAAATTAATAAAGAAACAAGATCTCAGAAGGTATTGAAGTAATTTTTGGTGCTATAATGGTACTTATTCAGATAAGTGTTGTAAAATTTTATAAATATAAGTTTACAGATATTTACAATGAGAAAACACTACTACGAATTGGCCCCATTGTTATCTTAAACAATAAAGTATAGTAACAACTGTCTGTTATCACACTGAAAATTAGAAATTCAACGTCACTGAGTAGGATATGTATCCCGCACTCGTTGCCAAAGTGCACTTTTTCATACTCACAATGTGTATATTGTTACACAATATATATACACCAAAATGTGTCTAAAATATGTACACAGACCTACAATACAATAAGCAATAATAATAAGGTCGTATGTGAACCTACATATTTTTGCTTTGTGCTGATATTTATTTTTAACTTTACTTATAGAAAAGTTTTTAGAATGAATAACGATAGGAGCTATAGCCAACCGTAAAATACTGAAACGATGTTGGTATTTATGGTTACTAAAAAAAACTTCAAACTGAATATAGTATGACAAGGTAGATTTTAGCAAATATCATTTCAAATGATAAGGAAGTTCAATAATTTAATCGTCCAAACTGTTTAAACTATGGTTTTATTATTGGGGGCAATGTTTAATTAAATTACGGCAGTAAAATACTCATTATTGTTAGTACCTACCTGGAAAACCGAGCATCACTCGGGTTGAATACGAACTTTTCCGAAGTTGACTACTTGACAGATCAATTTTTCGCCCCCGTAAACCAAAATAATTAAAATTTCATCAAAATCGTTAAAACCTTTTTGGAGAACGTGATTACAAATATATATAATAATATAAATATTTCTCGTTCAATAGTAAAGGATAAGCTAGTCCTATTCTTGATATTATCCTATTTTTGTTGAAGCCATTTTATTAGTCAGGCCAAAAGTAACATGAAAATTATGAATTATTTAAATAAGCTGCTTAGGCTAATTTATCACAATTAAAAAAAAACTATTTCCCTTTTTTGCAATGAGCACACAGAATATCTATTCTGACACAGAACATCTATTAACAAATTAATATGGTACATGTTAAGTACTTACCTACTGTTTGTTGAAAACTGTGTAAGATGCTTTCTCTTGTTAACTTATGGACTCGTTTCTCAAAAAGTAAGTCTAATAATATTAGTGTTTTGTCTCATTTTTTAGTTTTATTTAAGAGACAAAACACTAATATTATTAGACTTACTTTTTGAGAAACGGGCCCCTGGTGTAAACAATACTTACCCTACGAAAAAGCATTTTAAGAGATAAGTGTCAAGTATTCAATTTCATTGAAGTCGCTTTGCTCCCGGTGTTGCTAACGACCTTAGGCAGCAGTAACTACTTTTCTTCAGTAGGCTGCCTGTTTACTGTCCTTAGAAAAATAAATAACAATTAAACACACTAATATAATTCAACGCCTGCTATTTTACTTGCATTTTCACAGTCAAAAGTAATTTAGTTGATCGTTCCAAGGTTTTTTTTTAACGTCCCTGAGTTCATCAAATATACAACACAGACGTTGTTTGTTACAACAGTTAAAATCTGTCTTGTAATTAAATGACGTCACCAAAAAAATCCTACACGAGGATAAACAATATTAGTTAATTAGGTGACACTAGTGGTCAGTCGCGAGGCGTTCATACAAGCCGATTATTTACGGCTTTACCAAAAATTCCTATGCATAGAGTAGGTATACATACAAACAAAACGTAAAACCGAAAATAACCCGGTATACTATAGCTTTACCTTGCCTTCATAATACGATGCATAACCAAAACGCAATTTATTTACTACTAAGCCGAAATCTATCGCAGTACTCGCTCGCACGTATTCACTTACCTACAAGAAAGAAGCAATAACAATATATATATTCGTACACACGCGCAGTTACATTTCACTGCGCGCGAACTTATTACAATCACAAAATAATTCAGGTCCTGCGGTCGCTTTTCGCCGGACTCGAACTTAACACATTGAAACATTTTGCTAGCGCTTCGAACCCACACACAGACACGGCGGCCCGTATAACGTATTAAAAATCAGAGCGAGATGGTGCATTAGTCCGCGCTCACCGAGCGGCTTATTTCATCCAATTTTAAACTTTAAGTGTATAGCACGCGTTCACTTTCTTTTCCCGAGGACGCCGCCACCGCCACCTACGACCTTCAAACTTTAATCATAAATTTTGTATCCTTTTTTCATTACGCAATTACGCAATACGCGACGCCATTACTTTCTTTAGTTAGCGTCTTGTCGCGCAAAGACACACAGTGAAATTCTTTTGATAGTTTTTTTGAATTACCTATTTATTTAGTGTTTTATGATTCAAATAACTAGTAAAATTTAGCTCGCTAAGTGTTCGGTTCGTTCGGTGTTCATGTGCTGTGATGATTTGTTTGTAGTTACCTACTGTTTGGATTATTTGTTATTGTTCACGACGACGGAGGTTGGTGTTTCTATTCTATTTTACGTACGTTAGGTACCTATAGGTTTTACCCAAATCTTATTTAGGTTATATTCGTGGTTTTTAAATATTTTTGTCTGTAGGTACTCAAAGAATGCGTGTATGCGTGTCATGGTTTTCTTAACAGGTACAGAAGGCGGGTACGGACGGCGCATGCCGCGGGCTGTGGGTTTTCTTTATTCGGTTGATTTTGTTGCACGAATTTGTAAATAATTTGTAATTAATTGGTTTCTGTGTGCAGACCTGCAGTGCATGTACTTAATTTGGTTTATTTTTGTTTTGTTTTTAACAAAGGACAACTTTTTATTTTGCATGATAGGTATAAGGCAAGCTAATTTTTACTGTGTTTTGATTTCTAACGTAAATTAACTATATATATTGTCTGTGTGTTTAACGTGTGCGTACGCAACTAACGGCTTTTTTCAAAGCCACTTTTGTCATACTTGACATACACTGTTCATGTAATACCAGTGATGTCATGTATGGCGAAGGTGGTGAACACTAACTGCAAGGATCGCACGTAGAAACAGTTACCGCACTTACTTCAGCACTGCTTTTTGGGAACTAAAAGATTTATTAAGGTAGGTATGTTTTTTTAATTAATGGAAGGGGCAAACACGTACTCACGCCATACACCTTTTTTTGCTCCGGCTTGTCTAATTATTTACGTGACGCTTCGCCACTGCTAGTGGTCAGGAAATGAATACAAATGTAAAAAAAGCACCAATCATGGACAGTGCTTCAGTGATGATGAAGAACAAAAACAATATTTACAACAAAAAGGCGCAATTAAACGATTACATTCGAATACTGGTAATTCTGGACTATTTAAATGTATATCTAATTGTAACGCTAATAGCATAGTAATAACGCTTATTTTTACTGGGATTTTTCATGACTTGAGCACTGTCCATGCTAGGTGCCTTTAAATTATCAACTTTATGATTGATGGTGATGACTCCAAAGTGCCTGTATGCTCTATTGTAAAGTATTTGAGGAATACTACCTAGCGTTATCAACGTCCATTTGCAATTGGACATCCGGAATTGTAGCCAGGAAGATCGTTATTACGAATCTCAACTAAACTAAGTGTTATATTTTTCCATATTGAACCTGACAAGTGAAAGATGTTAAAGTCTGTCTGTTTAGTCAAAGAAGAAAATGAGAATAAATTTAAACGACTACTCAAAAATATTTTAATTGACAAATGTTACTATAGTATAGAAGATTTTTTCAATGATAATAGTTTAAATAACATATAATACTTAATAAGATTGACCATGAGTAATTATAAATATTATAGATCATAAGTAACCAAATTAACAAGGTACTAACTTAAGTATAAGAAAATATCGAAATAGCAATCTTATGGAATTAAAATTATTGACATAATACAATGTACCAACCAATCATACCTAATCATACCTAATCACTAATATTATTGTGACATTGTAATACCCTTACAGGGTTCCATGTACCTGCCTACACATTGCAACCTCAACATCTTGTAATACTGTATTGTACATGAAACAATGAATAAATAAATAAATAGCTTACAAAACTTGGAATATATTTTAATTTTACATAGTGAGCAAATATATTTATAAGTTATTTGAAACGTAGTGGAATGACATAAAAGCAGTCAAAAGCTAAAAGAAGAACAAAAACATCTCCAACATAATAATCATTACAAATCGACCTTATCACAAATTAAACTTTTAGTTAACTTAAGTTTTTACTTCAAATGCAGAAAAAATACTTGAACTCAGACATACATACTCATCGCAAAATTATTAAGTTAATAATTACAAAACAATTGACAGTTACATAGTGACCATAGAAGAAATAGTAAAATTACTCACAGAAAACTACAATCTGAATGGACGTAAAAATAAAATGTAAAAATCTAACAACTATTTTTTAAATTTTAGTCTCAAATAGGGTATAATAAAAAGAATGTTACCAAAAACAAATAAAGTTAAAGTAGATAAGAATATAACGTTATTTTCTCTGTGTGGCACCACAAAACTTCTAAACGAATCAACGCTTTGCAAAAACGGCTTCGGTCAGTTACTTCGTCGTTACGCTAATGATGCCTCACAACGAGTAAATTAGGAATCCGTTGCTGAAAGTGTTAAATCGACCCTTTCAGTTATTTAAAATTTATCGCCCACCATCAACTAACCAATTAGTTCAATTTGAGGGGGGGACTAAATAAATTTAATCCAATTTGTTGGCGCGACTAACAATACCCATTGCCAAGTAATATTACAACATTTTCCCGTTGGAATTTCTTGGTAAGTAAATGAAATATAGAATCAGTTTTTCTTGGAATTTATAATTATGGAAGCTCGTGGTTCCCATGAATAATGACCAGGTCAGGAGCCTTGGCGTTGATTAAAGGTGCCAGTTAGTTCATGTTTTATGGGAGAAAGAAAGTTGTTATTAACATATGGAAATGAAGTTATGAAATATTGATAGTTCGTTGCATATTTCTTTATCTAATGTTGGTTATTGACGTTTTTGGAAATCGTGTAGATGATTTCGAAGTGGGTGTTAAAACTTACAGTGCTCACTAAAATGTATAGAAACATAATAACTTTCTAAAAATAAACTGTACTGGATCATCATCATAAGTGCTCAAAAGTATCTTAAATCGCTCTTACACGTTTAGGCTGCGGCTCCACTGAGGCGGAGATGAGCGGAGCTGTGCCAATATTAACCAATAGAATCTAAACTAACGTGCGCAAGGCGCATTCGACGTGACCGCATGCGCTTTCTATTGGTTAATATTGGCACAGAGCTCCGCTCATCTCCGCCTCAGTGGAGCCGCAGCCTAAACGTGTAAGAGCGATTTAAGATACTTTTGAGCACTTATGATGATGATCCAGTATAAAATTTCAAAGTGACCGTAGTAGTCCGAGATTTCAAACTGCCATCCATCTAATAAAAAAGTTGAATCCTATTTTAGGTAAACGAATTTCAATCTTGAAGGCCTTTGAACATCTTTTCTTCTTCCAAATAAACGTAAAACAAGAAAAATAACGTACAATAAAACACTATTGCACTGTGCAATAAAAATGGAACTAACAATGATTACATACCAAAATACAAAATTAAATACACACATACATACATAATCTTACGCCTTCGTTCCCAGAGTGGGGTAGGCAGAGCTACAGAATCACAAACATCTCTAAAAACTTGTTGATAATTCTATAACCACAATTTGCACAATTAGGCTAAGATGTTTACCAGCGTATTAGTGACAGGTTGCAAGCCCATCGCCTAACAGTACTACAAGCCTTTATTCCCTTAGTCGTCTCTTACGACATCCACGGGAAGACATGGAGTGGCACTATTCTAACTCGGCAACCACACGAGGCGAGGATGTACTTACCTAATCATTAAATTTAAGAGCTAGGCCCTTGTCAGAGGAGTAATTGCCACTTTTCTCTGTTCTCTGCCAGCTTTTTCACCTCCTGATACGACACGACGTTGGCCAAAAAGAGGAAGTGGAAGACCTAGGCTTACTTACCTTAGCCATAATGTACCTGAAACATATATGTATTTAAATACAATGCAACATAGCTTGACTTAAAAACCTTTTGTTTTTTACATCTCGTCGGTGATACTCGCGTAACTAACAAGTTTATTAAAAAGTCTTAAGGAGTAAAGTTAATTTTGCTTGTTATTAAATTTGTTAGTTACGGCGTTTAGCAGTATCACCGAAGATCTTCCAAATTAAGTAGTAGGTAAATGTTTTGACCTGAATATTATTATATTCTCGCATGTGGGTTTGTTTGTATTTATGCTTTGTTCCCTTGTAGAGGCTGAATGCTGGTCTATTAAAAATAAATAAGTGTCAAAGAAGCCGAGTGTTTTAAAATATACATGACGGCGGTTTTCAAGACTTAAACTTTACAATAGCGACACGAAAATCATACTGCCATATTAATTATACAAATTGTGGTATCTCAAACAAAACTCTAAATTTATTATGTATAGACGGAAATTTATATTAAAACACGCGTTAACTTTTTAAAGCTTGCTAGTTGCAATGCCAACCTTTGTATCATTCGCCTATCGATTCAATTAGTTGCTACTATCGTCAGAACCCGAACAGAAATTCACAGTTGGTCAGAAGCCTTTGACGGAATCAAACATAAGTTAAGGTCGGAAATTCTTCGAAACTCCTCTCCTCAGAGACATCCGAGTGGAACAATCCACTCCCTCGCAAATTGAAACAGAAGGTGTCCTATAAATTCGCTCGCCCTGCGGAATTCGACCGAAAGTTCCTACATCGTGTGTGAATAATTTATCAAAAGTAGCTTCACAGTGAGGGATTTGGTGTTGGGAAAGTGAAAGTCTGCATGTCAGATGTTGGTGCAAATCTGGTGTCTTTTGTATGACAGTTCCGTGTTACAATAATAGAATAGCAATTACAATTTGAAAATAACTCAAGTTTTTAAAAGCCATCAGAGAAAATGAGGGTTTATTTATATTTTGTAAGATGGTTTAAAATCGTGGCTCCACTGCAGCAGCCAATACACATACAAAAAAAAACCTCAAATATTGCTTAAACCCCTAGAGCGTCGGCGATTTTAATCTTCCATACATTTAGTATGGAACGTGCGGCAATAACGCGGTTGCCACCGACGTCTATTGAATTAAAATGTTCGGACCTTATTTCTTTAGATTCCAACTAGATGTAAGTATTTAGGAAGCACGTTATGTGCTGCTATTATTATTTATTAAAAAAATATGAATGTACGCTACTATATTTAAATATTGTGCCCAATATCTAAAGTATCTATTTATCAGACTTCATTCTTAAACAAAGAAATATTTGACTAACGGCTCAAAGTCAGTTATTGTCGATTATTTGAAAAAGGAACGAGTTACTGGTCTATAAAATGTCTCTGAAGCGGTAGGAGATTAAAATTTACGTGCATAATAATTATTAACTGTAACGTTCCAAATTCAAAATAACCGACCGACATAAAGGGCACTTAATATGGAACCGTTCACGGATGGATAAATCCGTCGGCTCAAAATGAAGTTTGCCCATCGAAACTAGATGTCGGGCAAACAAGTGTCGTACAAACAGATACGGGATTGGATTGGGCTCGAGATTGATGGCTCTGTCCCATGCGCGGAAGTCTAGCCTGGAAAATTAAAAGTTCGGACGAGAAGATTGACTTTGGTCCATCAGTTTCTGTCCTAACGCTTGACCAGCCAAAAACAAAGGAAAGAGCGCGCTTTGGCAATTGTTTTCTCTGTTTAAAAATTGAAGAGGAGACTGTTTTTTCTAGCTAGGGTTAAAATCTTTGCCTATTTTAATTTTCACTTGTGGACATCTATGAAGTGATTTGTCTTCCTTTGAGTGAGTATGCAAGGGACGGAAGTTTAGGGATGGGGGATGGGTTAGTGACAAAAATAAAAAATATATTATTTTAGTTTAGTATTTATTTATTAAAGAAAAATTAACAGTAGATTAAATAATTATTAAAACAATGTTAAAACTAAACAAATTAAAACAAAAAGAAAACGAAACTAGGTAATTTAAACAAAACTTTAATAAAACGAACACCCCCTCTAACAGGTCCGCCCGCGGTATGCTCCCTAATCATATGACACTTGCTACATTAACTCTCTGGATAGCTAGTATTAGTTAGCAATTAATAATATTAAAATTCAAAATTCAAAATTGATTTCAATGAATCACTGGGCAAACAAACAAACGGATTAATTTTAAATATTTTAATCATAGCAGAGGTAATAATGAATATCTCAATATTAATTGTAAAATTGTTAATTGTAAAAACCACCACTTTCACAAACAGAAGTAAAATTGACGTTTTTGCAAATGACAGTAAACTTCATCAACCAGATCCCTCAATCATTCCAATTCTCATTTCCGCTAACCCTTTGAAGCCATTGACTAATTTCGCTCACCATCCACCAAGTACTAAAACAAAACTGAAGCTTAATGCCGTTAAAAATGTCTGCACTTTGTTCGAGCTAAGCGAACTTGCGCTGCAAAATGTTACCAACGCGGAAATTTATATTTCTATTTTCGTATTTGACTAAGCCCAGAAATAGTGGTCTCTTAAAGCTCTCCGTAGTAATTGCAGTTCTTAGTGCCTGAGTGCTGAGTCCCTGGGTCGGATAATCAAGAAATATAGCGACGTTGCACCCTTTACGTCTTCCCTACAAGTAATATATGGAGCGGTATGACCACTAGTTGTTATAGCGACGAGAAAATGGCGGGCATTGTTTTGTTTTCTGGACTAGAAATAACAGCTTTTTGTGTTGATGGTTGTTAGTTTTATGAAGGCTTTGGTAAATTATGTTTTGGGAAAGGTTTGATATAAGAGGAGGTTTTTCTGACTTTTTTTTACTTTGCAAGTTTTTGAGCAACAAGATACCTAAAATAGTTTAAATTTACAAACAGTTTAATTCCATTTTGATATAATATCAAAAGAATTTGAAATTTGAATAAAATATCTAAAATACGTACCTGAATTACTCGGCAATAACGGAATCATCATTGATCGTTTTGTGAGGTACTTGGACCATTCTACTTTTCGTTGTACATAAGTTTTAGCCACGTTCTCATTAAACTATTTTTATTTCAAAAAAACTGTAAAGTGCTGCGTTTTCTAAGTTGCAATTCGAAAAGGGACGTAAATAAGCTTATATTTAGAATTATCCTAATTCATAAAAAGTTATTCGTAATAACTATAAAGTGAGTAACGCAGTGGACGTTGATGTCCCCGCCTTTTCTATGGAAAAAGTGCAATTTACCACTGAGTTACCAAGATTTTTCAACAAAAATTGAGTAATTTAAGTGTTGTTTTTTTTTAAAACCGTTAAACTTAAACATTCTAAGTTCATGTTATTTATTTATACGCGGACGATAGCAAAAATGTTCACTGAAAAGTAAAATGGCCCACTTACTACTTATGACTCGTACAACAACATACTACACATAATAACTTCATACAAAAGATATTAATTCTGAAATCAGAGTGTAAGTTCAAAAATACTAAATGAATTTCCATGTAGCTTGTAGATCAAAAATGGGCAACAAATACATTTTTTAAAGGTCGTGGCTCTTTCCAAAGTAAACTAAAACACGAGTAGGCGGTTATTTTTGCCGGTGTATGTAATAATATCGTTATAAAACACTTTTTTTCCTTTTAATCAAACAAGATAACTTCTTTTTACCTCATAAAGAGTGCTAACCTCAATTTTGTTAAAAATCTCCTTAATTAAACTTTAAACAGTAACTTCGCCTACGGTCAGAGAGATTATGAACTTCTGCGCACGAAGATTGCTCATTGTTGCCTTCAAAGGAACGGATGTTTCGAACAAAAGGACTGTGGAATATTACATGAGACAATAATTTCTATTGTGAAACAATTAGTAGGAGATCCGAATAGAAGAAGATTTGCACCAGGCTGTTTATTCGATAAAAATTATTTTATACCGAATTTAATATGCTAAGTAATATATGGCGAATAGGTAGGCTGAAAAATTTCAGTCCAGTACACAATTAATAAAAAAAAAACTTTGATTTTAAAAATTGCAATAGCTTGTTTAATAGAAAAATTAAATACAAATCGAAAGTATGAAGCCTATAGAATATGCAAACGTTAAATTGACTATTTTTTTCCCGGCAAACTATTGGGTAGGCAGGTATAAACAGGTAAGTCGGTACTAATAATTTGCACCAAACCTAACGTTTGCATATTCTATGGACTTCATACTTTCGATTAGTATGTAATTTGTATGTAACAAGCATTTGCATTTTAAAAAAGTGTTCATTTTTAATAAAAAAAAAAATGATATAAGTACTGGTCTGAAATTTTTCAGCCTACCTATTAATTCACCACATATATTGAGCGTATTAAATTTGATATATAATACTTTTTATCAATTAAACAGCCCGGTGCAAGTAGTCTCCTATTCGGATCTTAGATCGAAATGTTCGTGTGAACTTTACATTCAGGTTACTCGATGCCCCGTAGGTCTAACTCTAGCATGAATATTTTAATCATACGTGACAATTTTTCCTATCAGCTTTACCATTCGAAAACAATGTTGTCATGTACTATTTGTTAGGTACAATAAATAATATTTCGCAAATAGATGATTTCGCATTTTTTGTTTTTGCTGAAACAATTACATTTTTGAAATCATTTAAATATGCGCCAAATACTCGTACATAACATTAGGATAGGTTAGGTAAGTATTTTAAATGTTAAAATAATACAGGGTTTAAAAAAGGAACGCCACATGGAAGGCAACTACCTTAAATATTGAAAATAATTTAAGGAGACTTAATTTTATTTATGAAAAAATAATTACTGCATTTATGTTTTTTTTTTAAATTCGTCTGCCTTAACCGGATATCGAATAGGTCAAATATAAATACAAATTCATGGTTTATGATACAGATCGAAAGGGTCGTTGATAGTGATCATTTTTTATCTAAGTGTTGTTGTTAAGGCAGGCGAATTTTCAAAAACTCATAAATGCAGTAATAATTGTTTTCAAAAATATAAATAGGTCTCCTTTGTATATAATTGGCTATTTTCAATATTTAAGGTACCTTGCCGTCCATGTGGCGTTCGTTTTCCACCCTGTATATATAAATTTCAGAGAAAAAAATATTATGCGAAATCATAAATTATGAGAAATAATACATTAGGAGCACAAATATTATGCAAATTAATTAAGACCCATCTTTTTTTCCTTTTTTTTATGGCAAGGAGAAGGCACGCGAGCACTCAGGCCACCTGATGTTAAGTGGCATCTGAGACCCATAGACATTTGAAATCTCAAAACTGCAATCCTAAGACTTCAAATGCGTTGCCAACCCGGAGGACTAAGATGGAATGCCTCTATGCTAGTAATTTCACCGGTTGTCTTATCCCCACATCGGAACACAGCAATGCGAACACTACTGCTTGGCGGTGGGTTAATGGATAAGGTGGTGGTAGCTATCCGGACAGACCCTGCACAAGGTCCTACCACCACTAAATCCATCCAACATCCATCTGTCCATCTGTAGCACGAACCTGAGGCCCGTTCCAGAAAGCCACTCTGCAACTCTGCACTTTGCAAATCCACGATAATGCAAAGTGCAGACAAAACGTGTTCCATAAAACACTCTGCGTAATTTGCAAACTCTGCAAAGATTATGTTCCTAAATGATACTTTGCAAATCCACAAATCCATACATTGTGTTTGACTCTGCCTCTTCAATTTTGCGATTGTCTTGTGGAACAGAAATACTTTGCAAATCCACAAATCCACACTCTGTATTTGACTCTGCCTCTCCAACTCTGCAATAGCTTTGTGGAACAGAAATACGTTTGAAGAGTGGGATTTTTGGAGTGCAGTGTTACAGAGTGGCTTTCTGGAACGGGCCCCTGTAAAACAGAGTCACATTTTACGGATACTTTGATCGCAGAGATCACGATAACAAGTGAAAGGCAATATAGATTTGCGCTGTACTCGTAGAATAGAGGCCCAACTGGACGAAATACGAAGGTCAACATCTTTATCAAAGTGGTGGATAATTTTAGTTCTAAATACAGACACGCAGGCGCTGTTCCAATCGTAATACAGATTTTCTTGACGTTTCGTTCACGTTACGTACTTTGTAGAAGGAAAAGGCTCGAAGCATCGAATGTTATTTTTTGTTATCAATTGATCATAAATAGTCTGCTGTATGTTCCAAATAGATTCTAATTTCAATTGGTTTCCGTATTTGGAAACTGTTCTAACTGAATCAATTATCATGAAAACGTTTGTGTTCACTAATATAAGCAAAATATTAACATGGCTATATCCACCTGTGAACCAGGACTACATTCTGCAAGTGCTATTCAAAACGCTGTAAGTGCTTCACATTTGATTCGGACTTGCAATTTTATACCTCTATCTGTAGAAGTGATATTCCGTTGGCGTAGTTTTGGCTTAACAGCATTGTTTACCAACTTGAGAGTTACTTACAGTAGCATGAACGCACATATTACGTTGTTGACCTGAGGCCGTTTGCGCCAACAAACCCGGCCATGTCGTACTTCGTATTGCTTTAAGGTATTGGAAAATTACTGGGATACAGGTCACAAATGCGTTGGAGTTGTTTTTGAATAGTTAAGTTATGAAAAACTACAATATATTTTTGTATTTGGCTTCTTTTATATTGTTTTTTATATCCATACTTCCTCACTCTCTATACTTCCGTATCCATACTAATATATTAATTACTAATACACTTATAATACATACATACTTATATAATCTCACGCCTTCATTCCCAGAGTGGGGTAGGCAGAGCTACAGAATTACAAACATCTCTAAAAACTTGTTGATAATTCTATAACCACAATTTGCACAATTAGGCTAAGATGTTTACCAGCGTATTATAATAATATACTAATATATTAATATACAAATATATCCTAAAATACTAATATGAGTATACTAGTATAATAATTAATGATCGGCGACCGTTACCATTTTATGTCACTTTAACGTCAAACGTAATGACTAATATTGGATAAGTCTGTGTTGTTAAAAATAAAACCATAATATTTAAAAACTCATTGAATTTTATTTGTTATTTTAGTAAATTATCATATTTTTTCCATGTTTGATATTATCAATCGATTCCTTTCGACACTGAGAATCCATTTATGTAAAGAAAATGACCTTTCTACATCAACAGTTGTGAGAGGTGCGTTGTTATAAACCGATATTTCATGTTATAAGACATGTTAAAACCTCGACAATAAAACTGCATACATTCTTAATGTATAAATTGTGCAAGTAATTTAAATCCAATCATATTATTATCTATGTTATACTTTCGGCGAAAAATTGCTACCGGTCGCCGATATTAAGAAATAAGAAATAAGAAGTATTTATTGTCACCCAAAACCAGTAAAATGCAAACAAAATTTTATAAAAAAAAAGGTGTGACAAAAGGCACAGACTCAGCATGTGCTGCGAGCGCGGGCGAGGGCTCGAGTCTTCGCAGCGCTGGTTTTCAGTCTGCCCCTTTCCGCGCCTCAGTTTAGTTTAACACAATTTAGCAGGTAGATCAGATTAGTACTTATACAATTTATTTATACATTCTAGATAAACAAAAAAGAATTACAAAAATTAAAAAAGAAAAGCGAATTATTAAATTAAAAAAAAAAAAATACTTACTTACTAATTTATTAATAGAATATTATACTAATTACTAGTCTGTTACTAATAATATTACGACTACGAAATTAACTGTCTGGCTGTCTTTCTATTTGTCTGTCTGTTACCGGCTTTCACGGCTAGACCACTGAACCGATTTCAAATAAAGGGCATTGGGTAAATTTGTTTGAAGAATATTGTAATTTTTTTTTTCAGCGGCCACGGATGGTTTTTACATAGTTATTTAGAGGACTTCTAAATACACATAGATATATTATAATTTATGGCGGTAAATAATATCGGAGCGGAGATTTTAAAGATTTAAGTATTTAGTTTTTAGTACAAAAGTACGCCCAAGTATGAATATTTAAATATCTCGGCTCCGATGCACTTTAGAGTATTACATTACATAGCAAAATATGTTTATTTTTAATAATTCTATCATAATTTACCACTTTTATGAATGGCCGCTCAACTTGAAAATATATGAATTTTACAAATGACAACACTTTTACCCAAACCCCTTTGGTATGGACATAGCTTAAAACCCGAGGAAGGACGTAGGGTACTACAGTTTACCCGCCATAAACGACTTCTAGGGCTAATATACTGTTATAAACAGAGGTCGGAATAGGTAGTGCTTATTAACCTAAACTTGATGCATCTTCATTCAATAACGTATTCCCATCTCACTCACGCATGAATGAACATGAGTCAAGTTTAGGTTAATAAGCACTACCTATTCCGACCTCTGGTTATAAATTTAAAATAAGATTAAACGCGCAAACGCTTTTTAATTATCTTTAACTTTCCCTACGCCGAGGGTATGCTGACGCCATCTATCGTTGTTTATTAACAAACGACACTCGTGTTTCAAGTTCGTTGAAATTAACATGAGTATAATGTGCCATATTGTTCTCAAGATATTTTTTAAAAGCTTAAGTGAAAAAAGTAAGCAAATAAAGTGAAAAAGCAAGCGTTCACTAATTTCGTGGATCTTAAGTAGGGTCTTGGTGGCATAATTGGTAATGCGCCTGCATCGGCCCGGAGAGCCAGAGGAGATGTAGGTTCGAATCCTGCCTAAGACCGTCGATTTTTTTCCGCTTTAATATACCGAGTTTACAACTTCGTAACAGACGTTTCTGTTAGATTAAAAAATATCTTGAACTTTCTATTGTGTCACGATCAGACTGGATAGGGATGGTGGTCCTTTTTATGTTGCTCAGTAAAAAACCGGGAAAGAACATATCGGACCATGCTCAGTCTAGGGTTCTGAAGCCGTTACTACAAACAAATTAGACCTCGCGACGAACTTAACTTTGCCGTTGGTTATCCCCATACATCGACATACGTCGCGCTCAGTTTATCAACACCGCAAATAAGTTTTCGGTAGGTATAAACATTTAAACCGTTTGTAACTCAAGAACCAATAAAGTCTACTTAGTCGTGATAGTTTTCCTATTAAATTCATTATATGCGCTTTCATTTAAAATATTTTTCAGATTTTTAGTATTTGTAGTTTTGGATGTAGGTGGGGGGGACTCTTGACTCTAACAAAAATTAGTGATTTATTTTTGAAAGACCTATCCAACGACACGCCACAACATAGGGTAGACGAGAAAAAAAAATACATTCTCAAGTTACGTGTAGGGGAGGTAAACAAAAAAAAAAAAATCCAAGATTTTATTTTACCACTTTGTTGGCGTGACTAATATGTATATTCATGCCAAATTACAGCTTTCTAGTACTAAGAGTCTCTGAGCTAGGCTGCGGACGGACGGACGGACGGACATGGCGAAACTATAAGGGTTCCTAGTTTGACTACGGAACCCTAAAAAGGTGCAGCAATGTTACCATGGTATAAAATAGCTAAGTTAAAATTTAAAATGCTGGTAGCTAGTAAAGTGTGCAGAGAACATATATTGCAAAACTCGTAGAAAACCTTTTCATTGTGAGAATAGTAACAGAATAAATAGAAGTACAAGTACCGTAAAATAGAGTGAATAGAGATTCACGGGGTGAATAGAAATACAACCTTAAATAAAGCATATTGTACTTATTATAAGACTGAGATTTTAACGTAATTTTCCAAAAGACTTGTCAATGAAATACTTGTTCTTATTAGTAACAAGTTATGACTTATTTTAGATTGTATTTCTATTCACCCCGCGAATCTCTATTCACCCCATTTTACGGTAAATAGTGACCGCATCTATTGTTACAATCTTCAAACATTTCTATCCAGTGTTATACCTACCTACTTTGTATCGTCCTGTCTTGAACAATCCTTTGTGATAAACTTTTAACCATGGACCTTATCTCATTTAAAGACAGTTGTACAGTCATGGAATTTAATTTGTGACCCACCTTAGTTCCAAAGTCAATCTGACATTCTACAGCAATAAGGTTGAGTTTCCTATCAATTACAAATGACTTGGCATCTCTAATGACAATGACATCTTCAAGCAGATTTGAAATGGGTAGCAAATTAACGTCCTTTATTAGTTTATCCGACCAGTCGTAATCATAAGGACTTGTTACATTACAATACTAGGCAGATAAGAAGTTAATCCAGATACATTACACAACCATGATATTTTACAAGCTTTTATTAACCTTGCAATGTATGTATGTATTCCATACGATCCTAAATTTTAACATTCGATAGATTTAAGCAGTATTAAGAGGTACAGTAATAAATTTTAACAAATACTCTCAATAATTAAGCGTAATTATTTTTTTAAAGTTTTCCCGGCCAGCAATGTAATGCAAATATTGAGTTGACAATAACGTCGTCAATAAATCAATGAACACAAAGTGCTTACGTAGACGACTTGGTTATTTGAATACATTGCGTGCCGAATTAATTTGTATGAAAAAATAATGTTTTCTTTTGTTAACTTAATGTATCATTTTACGTTAATTAGGGTCTTATCTAACTGCGCTTAAAATATAGGATCGTATGGAATACACACGCTGTATACGAGTCAAATCTTGCAAGTAAAATTTGACCCACTTCCTGGATTCCGATGAAGCCTATAATTTGCATACACCTTTAGTTTTGATGAAACTTCAATAATATAGTACCTTCGGGCTAGACTGATGATGAAGACTCAGCGTGACCATAGGAACTCCTAAATTAAACGTGATAGATTAGATTAGGGCTCGTTAGAATCGTCTTGACGAGTAGATGACGATTGTGCAAAAAAATACAGACCACAACAAAAGCCTGTCCCAAAAATCAATTTTTTGACGGAAACTTATTTGAATTTGATAATTTTGATAGCAGTAAAATAATGATAAGCTTTTTTGTTGCGTGTGAAATAGTTATTATACTGCTGCTAATATTACAAGTCTCAATATTTAGAAACGTTATGTTTGTGTAATGTGTCAGTATTGACTTCCTATCTGAGAAGAACTATAAGTTCTAGTAAACTGCTTGTGAAATACATAAGGAAAACAAGCAAATAAACAAAAAACCTAAGAAAAACAAACAGGAACTACTTTCCAGTGTACATAGTAAAAACACAATATCTTTTCCGTCTGCGAGCCCTCCCATAACGTATATTACTTTTCAAAAATAAAGTCTAGTCTAGGCCATAAAGACGAGTTCTAAGCATCTGAAACGGAGAACATTACTGCAAAGAGGCCGCAAAAATCCAGGTTCAAGTCGGTTTATGTTACTGTGCGTGGGACAAAGCTGCTGTGGAACAAGCTACGGCTTTGGTGGAAACATTCGGAGGAATAATGCTGCAAACATTACTTGCTCGGTAAGCTAACAAAGACGTTAGGCACCTTACTGCCGAGTCGTAAAAGTTTTAACTGAAAATAGAATAGCAAACCTTACAAAAAATTTGAGAAGTATGATTGAACATTTGAAGACAAGGTACCAACTGGGCCACTATTCTACACGATAAATTAATATTGTTTTTGACGTATTATGGTATTGATTTTAACTCGGCGGCCATTACTGTCAAGTAATTAAGGGCTATCGTAACGTTGACAATACGATAACATGTCAAAGGCAATAATAATTGAGACGTTATCTATGAAAAAGGATCTTATTGTCGATGGCGCTTCCGCCATTATTAACGATGCTCCGATATAAATACAACGTCGCGTGACGCAGTGCGGCGTAAGCACCATCGACGATAAGGTCCCTTTTCATAAATAATGCCACATATGGTTTTACCTACTTGATAAGATAAAGTGCAACCTCAAAAACTTATATTTGAGATTGCACTCTATAAACTTTAAGGTTAGCTTGTTACTTTAACTTATTATATTTTCCAATTAAGGTATAGTGCCGATGCGACATAACAAAAGCAATATAGGAAAATTTAGATGCCGATACCCATAAAGATTGAAAATATGGTCACGCAAAGGAAGAAGGCGCACATACAAAAGTGAGTGACTGTAAGTTGAAAAAAAAATACATTACGTTTTGAATCGGACAATATAATAAATGTTTTGCAACTTTTCCAAAAAAAACGTTAATGCGATTATATTTAGAATATCCGCCGCCATTTTTTAAGAGTCATAGAATTAATTTTATCTGTAACTTCGCTGCTATACCACCCCGTATATCGCTGATCCTATCAGGCGCAGGTGGCGTGCAGCTCGTATGATACCGCAATAACACTAAAATAAAAGTAAGCTATTGCACCAGACGCTGATTTCATTGCGCCTAGTCCGCCTACTGTTTGCTTTGCAGTTACCAATGTGTTGGCTATGCTTTAACAGCAAGCAGTCTTTAAGATTTTTTTAGGGTGCCAATTCCACACGGAACATTTTGTTAAGAATTTTGCGGTATACGTTCACTGTGAGTATGCAATGACCAGGATCTGCCTACAGGGCGATGTTTTTATTAAACTTGTCTCTATTGGTAGAATAAAATACAGCTTATTTACAGTCAAAAAGGTCATGTAGGGCCCTGTATTTTTTAAATGACATATGTAAACTCTTTATTACACATAAACAATTACAATACATGTTTGCATCAACATAGATAATGTACATAGGCGAACATATCCCATATTTAGGAAAATTTGCTACCCACTTTCAATTACTACTTCATCATTTACAAATTATGTTTTTTTATTTGTTTATAAGTCAAATAAAATCTTAAATCATTATAAACTACACTATGTACATTAAAAAAAAACAAGTCAACCAAGAATATGAAAACACTACTTTTGTATCGAGAATTAAGGCTGGATCCGCGGCAGAATCAGCGGAGACCCTGAAAAGGCGCAAGTACAGTCAGCTCAATAGAAGTTACGTATTTGGGGTCGAAACTTTGGGACCGTGGGGAACAGGAGCTCATAAATTTTTTAAAGATCTTTCCAAGCGCGTGGTCGACACATCTCGTGACCAAAATGCTAGCCTTTATTTGGCACAAAGATTAAGCATTGCCATTCAACGTGGCAATGCTGCCAGCATTTTGGGAACGATGCCCACCGGCAGCGGTTTATTAGATTAGTGTAGTTTTAAGTTAATTTTCGGTATATTTTATTGTATATATTTTTAATAGTCCTAAATATTTAGTTATAGGTACACATCAATAAGTTAATGTTTTATGTTCTTCTAAATAAATTTGTCTTTTTATTGTTTAAATAAACCTAACCTTTTGGTAATTACTTTAAATATACTACGAGTAATATTTCAAAGCAGAACCGCAACAATATTTGATTTTCTCGATTTAGTGCTATTAGGATTTACGAGTTTAGTTCAATATTTCACTTTCATATTTCAGCTACCGCATTTTTTGTAAAAGTGAATGCTCTTTTTCATTTCACTTTGTGACGTACACAGACACCATGGATGTGACAGCATAAAAGCGTTCATGTTTTATGCCAAAGCCTTCTTGAAAAATGTTTAAGTCTTAAATATTATGTGCTGAAAGCAAACAATTTACGTGTAAAAATAAAGTTGGATTTAAAACATCGAACGTCAAGATCTCTGTAAGCCCCTCATAGAGTGCGCTTCAAATATCAAAGACAACGGCAGCCGCCCTTAGGGCGACCATGTTATGATGTTTTTGGCAGGACTGTCCCAAAAAAAAAACAAAAAAAAATTGTGAATGTACATGAATGTTTGCATCTATTTTTATTTATTTAACTTGCAATGAAACAAAAACAATATTAAAACGTTTTAATAATTCAAATGGCTAAAATAGTTTGGAAGAAAAGTTTTTACTTATATTTAAATTACTTCAAATAGTATTGAAATTAGGTAAAAATATAGCACTATGAAGCCATTGAATTACTAAGACATGTCAAAATATTTATTGATTATAATGTAGTGGTAGGTCCAGCAAAGCTTCTATACTTAGCTATAATAAAAAATATTTAAAATTAAAAGAGGTTAAGTTAGGTTAGGTTAGGTTAAGTATGACTTTTAATGATATTATTATGAATATAAATGTCTATGTCTATGTGATAAAAATAGTGTGTTAAAATCCCTATAGTAAATATATATTGTCTTTCCCGGATCTCTACTCCACATTGCCGTTACCTCTATTTACTATATAGTTATTTTTTTAATAGCTTACATGAACTTGACGGTGAAAGTCAGGCGAGGCATAATATACAATATATTGCAATTCTATCAAAATGAAGAAAAATAAAGTCCAATACAGTTTAAAATGAAACGCATTTCTACTTTATGTTTTACCCTTTTTGATCCTGTATTATAATAATCAAATTGTCAAGGTGTAGTAGCTCTTTTTCGTATAAAATAATCAATATGATTTAATTACTGTCAAGAAATAAGATGATCTAGAACCAAATTAATTAAAGGCATTGTACCTCGAGCACGACCTTTTTCTTCCATAGAGTAAACATTAAATTAAATAGTAAACTTAACTTGATCGAGAAAATATGTACGATATCAGCCTGTATTAAGTACTAAAATTTGCTAGGACGTTGACATTGAAATAACTCATGGAAACGTAAGTCTGTTTTAAGGGTTCGTGCTACAGATAGATTATTGAAGACTGAGTTTATTTAAGTATTTATTTTCCTTATTAATATAATTATCGTTGCCCAGTACCCATAGTACAAGCCTAGAGTTTAGTTTGGCAAATTGACCTAAATTTGTGTAAGATAGTCCACCAATATTTATCCGTCAATATTTATTATACCAACACGTTTTCGAATAGTAAAGCCGATTCAAAAACAGGACGTTTTATTGAAATTTTTGCGCTAGACCTATATTTTTGTTACATCATGGTCACTCTACCGCTATGAGCCAAACTGCTAGTACCTGAGGCTTTGTTTTCAAGTGCGCTCATTAAGGACTACCCTCTCTTTGCACGAAAAATCCTCAAAGCGCCGCCCCACTTCAATGCCGGTCCAAACGGAGTTTATTCCAGAGGTAATTTGGTCTAGCGCACTGAGCGAAGCAAATTTAAAATCTAATTATATCGAAGTAGTTATATTGAATCGTTAAACTTGTTCTTTGTTACGAACATGCAAAAGATTTCTAGGAGAACGCCAAGTACAGTTGGCCTTATATGTAGTTTCACACTTTGGGTACCCCAGCTTACGTCATTCATAGTTTTTTTATAATGCATAATGCATTATCACATTTATCACTGTCATAAGTGGGTACACTACATAATTCCGAATTGATCAAAATCCCGAATTTTCATAATTCCGAATGAAATGTTTTGATAGAAGACTTTATTTTTTGTTATCGCGTATAAATCAAACCTAACCTAACCTATGTATAGTAATTAAAATTTATTTTAAATTTAACATAAATTACTCCAGCATCACAACGCTTTCGGAAAAATGAAAATTCGGACATATGAATATTCGGAAAAAATGTAATTCAGAATTTTAACGTGTTCCCATCATAAGTAATACGTTAGAGAATGACTGACTTCACTGTTGACTATCTTGCGGCGCTTCTTCTCAGTAGTGGTCTACTCCTTGGGAAGCGCTGGCAGATTTTTGACATGTAAAAGTATCCCCGCGCGGCCGAATAAATATGATTTATCTTTTTTATATCTCAGTTGAACTAGAAAAGTATAATGACAAATCATAGAATTTGTTTATTATTAGATTCTATCTTTGTGACACACCGTGTATTTTACAAAGTAGATACAATGAACATAACCTCTAAATTACAATTGAATACTGTCCTGTCCTACTTAGAAAAAAGGGCGTATATATGTCTCATAGAACCGCGCATGTATTATTTAGTGACCTTTATTCTTAAGACGGGAGGTTAAATTTACTTTTACTTACAAATTGCGCATGCGTCCTTTTTATATTATCCCGAGGGTAGTGTTGTAATTATAACAAGAATTAACGTCTATTCTACTCCGTAAATCACGGCTTTCGACAGCCGCTATTACTGTCTGCGTTTTTTGTCATAAAAATAGTACACAGAATAAGTACACAATTTAAAGCATAAATACACAGACAAAGTTTGATATAACTTTCGTTTAGTCAACTCAACGGAAAAAGGCAGCCACTTTTATCCGTTAGGTTACTCGCTCAGTGTCAGTAAGTTTAGTCATATACCTACTCAATAAAAACCACTCTACAATTATATGATAATAGTTTAGTTTACTAGAAAAAACAATAATAGTAATGAGGGCGCCACTGTAGGTACATCTGGCGTACATTCTCAGCACAACCTTAAGATTGTTTGTCACCGAATGTTGCTTTTTAAATAGGGAATATTCATGTTTTTTTCACAACACCAATAAAAGCTGATTCATGTTACAAACAGTTGAGAAAAATCTTTTTGAATAGCTATAAAAATAACCAAGATATAAGCCAACGAAGATTTGTTTCTATCTTTTTCTAGCAAAACAGAATTTAACATGGATCTTATATGACCGACCTGCTACATGACGTCACAGTGCATATCGGATCTCTCTGTCTAATCGCTGTATACTTATCAATTTAAAATGTATTAACCGTATATCTTGGCCTATTTCAATTTCAATTTTATTTTTGGTGATCTCTTTTACGACATTTTTATATTTTGTTGAGAAATGCGATTTAAAAAGTCATGCATATTCTATATTGCAATTAGCTCAGAATTTTGTCTTTTTCACATGCGTTGATTGTCAACCAAACATTCCACCAGAATCCAATCACGTTTATCAAATCCCAGACGACATTTAGGTCCAATAACGTCATTTAAAATTCATCTCCCATTAGATTGCTTGCGCCCCTAACTGCCTCCTAATCATGCGGTCGGGGCGAACACTTATGAAGTAGCTTTTAAAACTTCAAACGTTGCTTCTAGTTTAGGAGGGGGATACTCAAGAGGGATCCGAAAATTATTTATTAGTTGCCAAAAAGGGAGGCATTCTCATTAATTCTTAGCTCATTGTAATCCCTTTGATGATTCCACGCTGAGATTCTAAAGATTAAATGTTCGTCGAATATTTGTGAAATAAATTAGCTATATTTTGTATGACACGTGAAAAAGTTAGTATCTAATAAAATGTGCGCAAAGTGTTATTTTCTATGAAATATAAAATGTAAAGTTTAATTTATAAGTAAAAAACCGGTCAAGTGCGAGTCAGACTCCACACGAAGGGTTCCAAATCATTCTTATATGGGGCTCTCTTTAATTTTTAATTCAATTTTATGTTCGCCGGAAAATTACAACTTTTGCGTGAGCCCCAATATACACTGAAAATTTCAACTGTCTACTATTTATCTATTTATGTTCATGAAACACCCGCCGATGTAAAATCCGCCAAAGGACAGACGGAGAGAAAGACAAACTGACGGATAGCGAAATCTTAGTAATAGCGTTTCATTGGCACTCTTTGGGTACGGATCCCAAAAAACAACAACTGCATCAAAAAATGTGCTGCTGAGCTAGTGAGGATCAATACTAACACATATACAATTAAAACTACGTACTTGCAAATAAAATACCGAAAACAAACCTTTGTTATTATTATAAACCGAATTGAACTTAATAAACAACATTTTACTTCAAAACAGGCAATAACTAACTAACTAAGCTGAATAACCACTGGAATGTGTTCATCATTATCATCATTTAAACTACGAAACTTGCGCTTAGTTGAATAACCACTGGAATGTGGTCATCATTATCATCATTTAAACTTCGAAACTTGCGCTTAGTTGAATAACCACTGGAATGTGGTCATCATTATCATCATTTAAACTTCGAAACTTGCGCTTAGCTGAATAACCACTTGAATGTGGTCATCATTATCATCATTTAAACTTCGAAACTTGCGCTTAGCTGAATAACCACTTGAATGTGGTCATCATTATCATCATTTAAACTTCGAAACTTGCGCTTAGCTGAATAACCACTTGAATGTGGTCATCATTATCATCATTTAAACTTCGAAACTTGCACTTAGTTGAATAACCACTTGAATGTGGTCATCATTATCATCATTTAAACTTCGAAACTTGCGCTTAGCTGAATAACCACTTGAATGTGGTCATCATTATCATCATTTAAACTTCGAAACTTGCGCTTAGCTGAATAACCACTGGAATGTGGTCATCATTATCATCATTGAAACTTCGAAACTTGCACTTAGTTGAATAACCACTGGAATGTGGTCGTCATTATCATCATCTAAACTACGAAACTTGCACTTAGCTGAATAACCACTCGAATTTGGTCGTCATTATCATCATTTAAACTACGAAACTTGCACTTAGTTGAATAACCACTGGAATGTGGTCATCATTATCATCATTTAAACTTCGAAACTTGCGCTTAGCTGAATAACCACTTGAATGTGGTCATCATTATCATCATTTAAACTTCGAAACTTGCGCTTAGTTGAATAACCACTGGAATGTGGTCATCATTATCATCATTTAAACTTCGAAACTTGCGCTTAGCTGAATAACCACTTGAATGTGGTCATCATTATCATCATTTAAACTTCGAATCTTGCGCTTAGTTGAATAACCACTGAAATGTGGTCATCATTATCATCATTTAAACTTCGAAACTTGCGCTTAGCTGAATAACCACTTGAATGTGGTCATCATTATCATCATTTAAACTTCGAAACTTGCGCTTAGCTGAATAACCACTGGAATGTGGTCATCATTATCATCATTGAAACTTCGAAACTTGCACTTAGTTGAATAACCACTGGAATGTGGTCGTCATTATCATCATCTAAACTACGAAACTTGCACTTAGCTGAATAACCACTCGAATTTGGTCGTCATTATCATCATTTAAACTACGAAACTTGCACTTAGTTGAATAACCACTGGAATGTGGTCATCATTATCATCATTTAAACTTCGAAACTTGCGCTTAGCTGAATAACCACTTGAATGTGGTCATCATTATCATCATTTAAACTTCGAAACTTGCGCTTAGTTGAATAACCACTGGAATGTGGTCATCATTATCATCATTTAAACTTCGAAACTTGCGCTTAGCTGAATAACCACTTGAATGTGGTCATCATTATCATCATTTAAACTTCGAAACTTGCGCTTAGTTGAATAACCACTGGAATGTGGTCATCATTATCATCATTTAAACTTCGAAACTTGCGCTTAGCTGAATAACCACTTGAATGTGGTCATCATTATCATCATTTAAACTTCGAAACTTGCGCTTAGCTGAATAACCACTTGAATGTGGTCATCATTATCATCATTTAAACTTCGAAACTTGCACTTAGTTGAATAACCACTTGAATGTGGTCATCATTATCATCATTTAAACTTCGAAACTTGCGCTTAGCTGAATAACCACTTGAATGTGGTCATCATTATCATCATTTAAACTTCGAAACTTGCGCTTAGCTGAATAACCACTGGAATGTGGTCATCATTATCATCATTGAAACTTCGAAACTTGCACTTAGTTGAATAACCACTGGAATGTGGTCGTCATTATCATCATCTAAACTACGAAACTTGCACTTAGCTGAATAACCACTCGAATTTGGTCGTCATTATCATCATTTAAACTACGAAACTTGCACTTAGTTGAATAACCACTGGAATGTGGTCATCATTATCATCATTTAAACTTCGAAACTTGCGCTTAGTTGAATAACCACTGGAATGTGGTCATCATTATCATCATTTAACTACGGAACTTGCACTTAGCTGAATAACCACTTGAATGTGGTCATCATTATCATTATATTAACTAAGAGTTAATGACCTTCAGATGGACAAAGACGTCTCACAAGGTTTGCCACTGAGACCAATGTATGTATGTATGTAATGTATGTATGTTAACACTTTATTGTACAAAACACAAACATAATTATATAGCGGGTACATTTTATAAGATTAATTATGAGACTATAAAATTCTCATACTCTACTTATAGCTTGAACGGATACTTATTAACATATTAGAACTAATGCTTCTTAAATATTAAAAACAATATAGCCTAAATCGGACACTTGGTAACAGTAATGAATACAGTCTTTTTTATTAAATGCTTACTTAATTTCATGTCATTAAACTAAACAAAAAAAATAAGGCTTAAATTTAGGCTTAATCTGAGATAACAACATTGTATAATATATTACATAATATTTATGAAATTTCGGAAAAACTAATAAAAATTTGCATTACACTTTCCGAGAAGCAATTTTCTATGTAAACCTAAAATTAAATTTTAATAAGTATTAGTTACAATTGAGTGTTCGTAAAATTTTTCGTGAGAAACAGAATTAGTTTTTTTTCGTAATTCATGGTGTCCTTTATGAGTTTTCCTTGTGAGTCAGCCGTTATTGTGGAATTATCTGATCGTACTGAAAGTAGAAACATCATTTAAACTTTTTATAATATTTAATATTTTATTGTGTGGTTATTTCGTGGATTACTTAGGTAGTCTATTACAGAGAATACAAAAAAACCAACGGCGCAGCGTTCTAATAGAGGAAATGCTAAAAAAGTTAAGTTAAAAATATCACAGTATGCCTTCTTTACTAATAAAGGCTTAAATAATGTATATTTTTATTAAAAGTAGTTCCGAAATCAAAAAACTTACAGGAAAAAATATTAGTTGTAAAAAAAATCCAAAACCTTAATCTCTTAAGTCGCTGCGTAATGATACATACTATAACTCATATTTTTTTTAACCAAATTTGTAATCACAATCTTTCTAAATTACATCCTTATTGGGACTTATAGGCAGCCAGGGACCGGAAAACCCGTTCCTTTGCTTAAGCCGTTCGAACGGCTTACCCGTTCATGCGATAACCCAATCGTTTCGGTAACCTCGTGATCCGCTTACCCAACGATAAGGTAGCGCTAATAAGCCGGGATAACCTAACCCCTTCAGCGCTTACCGAATGTTGTTGGGTTTGATATTTGTTTATTTAAGCGCTTACCGTTCGGGTTAAGGTTAACCGTTCGCTCCCTACTCGCGTCTCGTCTAAGAACTAAAATTGTCTTAACGTATTCAGTCAGTATTTTAAGCGGTAACCGTAAATTAACTCAGTCGAATGGATTATCCGTTTAATGTGTTATCCAGTTAAGCACTTACCGAAATGTGCGGGTTTTTAAAAATCAGCGCTATAAAAAACTTTTCAAAACCCCGGGTAAGCGGTCCCTGCTTATAGGTGAACTTAAAAACTATTTTCACTTCTCATGCTCTAAATGACCCATAAAAAGCCATATATGCAGACTACAGTGATACTTTATGAGAATCTTGGAATTCCGGAGAGGGCGGTGGAGGGGCAGGTTGGTCATGTAGGGCCAACCTGCCCGTTGTCCCCTTGTTTCAACGACACTAATTTCATAGAACGTATAACTTCGCAGAGTTTTCGTTTCATAGAAAGCTATTTTCTGCTGAACCCCTGTTAATTTCAGGTTGTCTTAAATATGATTCACGTAGGTTCGGTTAGGTTAGACTTGTGACCATCATAAGATAACATGGAATCAACAGGGGTTCGGAAAAAAATAGCTTTCTATAAAACGAAAACTCTGCGAAGTTATACGTTCCAGGAAATTAGTGTCGGTGAAACAAGGGTCAACCAATCTGCCCCTCCTCCCTCTCCAGCTTGCTTGCCTTGGTCGTACACTACTGACGGGTCATCCTGAATTTTATGTATTGAAAATAAATACCTTGTCTCTGGGCAACTCTGTCCACAAAATCTCCAAGTTCTCTACCTACTACATCAATCACAGATTTGTTTCCATAAATTACGTATATTACGGCATTAGAAAGCCATTTATTCGGTCTATAATCTCTTCTTGGACTACGACTAAGTGGTACGTCAGTTATTTGGGAACACACTTCAACTGAAATTAATAAGAGCAGGATTTTAATGCCAATCAGTAAATGGTTAAGTTTCATTATGAGAAAGTACGTTTAAAGCAGCTACTTTGCAATTGGCAAAGATCGGTGCACTGAATGGCTTTTAAACGGATGCCTTGTTTTTTGTTGAAAAGGTGTGAATCATAACGATTATTGGAAACATCCTGGATCACTCAAACGGTAGAAAAAACACGCTGTGTTTTGTTACCACGGTACTAGTTCACTAAGCAGTATCATATCAACGGAACACTCACTGACAATGTTTACGTAAGCGTTGTTTATCTCTCTTTTTCCGTATTAAAAAAACGAACAAAATGTGAAATTAAAAGTGAGTAAGTATAAACCTCATTATTATTATTAGGCCGAAGGCATTCCGCCGCATTTGGAGCAGGTCCATTCCAGGTCCTGAAATCCTAGTTATAGAGTGATCGAACACTCACATCTGAATGAATGAAAGTTAATTACAAACACAATAAAAGCACACTGAAGTGGGGCAGTTAGAGCTGTTTTGTAAGATTCATCATTCTCCTTCCCTTATCCCAACTTATTTGGGGTTGGTGCAACATGTCTTTTTCTTCCATACTTATCTATTAGTCGTCATCTCGGTAGGTAGTCACTGTATCATCTTTCTTACAGTCCATCCATCGTTTCTTTGGTCTTTCTCTACTCGTATAGCCATCCATATTCATACTCAAAACCTTCCTGACGATATTTTCCCCATTCCTCCGCATCACATGCCCATAACATGACAACCGATTTCCACACTACTTTTCAGTCACAATAGTTCTTTTTACAAACATGCACATTTAAGACAGTTAAGACAGTAAAAGTGTCCAGTAATAGATTTTCATGCTTACCTTGCAAGAGCTCGTACCTAGGTGGTGTGGAAGTGGAGGCTAGACAAACCAAAGACAAAATCACAAAAGATATGTACACTGGCGAACTTATCTCGTTAAGGGATCTTTTCCAGTTAACATTTGAGCTATTGCAAAATATTTAAAGATATCAATCATAATGTGGAGCTTGATGTCTTCGTTTTTTGAAAATAATACTAATACAAAGCACGTTTGAAAAGAAGAACACTATTTTCCAGGTTGGGAAGCAAGGGTTTGGTGGACAATGAGACTAGTACACCATTACCGGCCAAGGCTTACATAGTGCTTTTATCAAATATGCACCTTTAATTCAGATTTAAAATTGCACAGCAGCGACAAGTACTGGATCTCACTTTTATTTGTCGTGGAGTGTAGTTGGAGTATTTGGAGCATGTTTGAAAAAAGTTTTTATGGCATAGAAAAGCAAACAAGCGATGCTATAAAGACCTATAGACTTTAGCATTCTCAAGACTACAATCTTAAGACTGCAATCCTAATAATGCTTATGCAACGCTTACACTGAGGACTAAGATGGAATGCCTCTATGCAAGGAATTTCACCGGTTATCTTATCTCCACAACGGAACATAACTGACGGATAGCGAAATCTTAGTAATGGGGTCTCATTGGCATCCTTTGGGATTCCAAAAAACGAAACGAAAACTGCATCACGTCAACGTGCTACCGAGCTGGTGAGGATCAATACACATATACAATTAAAACTATATACTCGCAAATAAATTACAGAAAACAAAACTTTGTTTTTATTATAAACCGAATTGAACTTAAATGATGATAATGAATAACCACTGAAATGTAGTCATCATTATCATCATTTAAACTACGAAACTTGCACTTAGCTGAATAACCACTGGAATGTGGTCATCATAATCATCATTTAAACTACGAAACTTGCACTTAGCTGAATAACCACTGGAACGTGGTCATCATAATCATCATTTAAACTACGAAACTTGCACTTAGCCGAATAACCACTCGAATGTGGTCATCATGATCATTATTTTAACTACGAGTTAATGACGTTCAGATGGACAAAGAGGTCTCATAAGGTTTGCCACTGAGACCAATGTGTGTATGTATGTAATGTATGTATGTTAACACTTTATTGTACAAAACACAAACATATTATACAGCGGGTACATTTTATAAAATTAATTATAAGACTATAAAAGTCTCATACTCTACTTATAACTTGATCGGATACTTATTAATATATTAGAACTAATGCTTCTTAAATATTAAAAACAATAAAGCCTTAATCTGACACTTGGTAACAGTAATAAATACAGTCTTTTTTAATAAATGCTTATACTTAATTTTATGTCATTAAACTTAACAAAAAAAATAAGGCTTAAATTTAGGCTTAATCTGAGATAACAACATTGTATAATATATTACATAATATTTATGAAATTTCGGAAAAACTAATAAAAATTTGTATGACACTTTCCGAGAAGCAATTTTTTATGTAAACCTAAAATTACATTTTAATAAGTATTAGTTACAACTGAGTGTTCGTAAAATTTTTCGTGAGAAACAGAATTAGTTTTTTTTCGTAATCCATGGTGTCCTTTATGAGTTTTTCTTGTGAGTCATCCGTTGTTGTGGAATTAACTGATCGTTCTGAAAGTAGAAATCTCATTTAAACTTTTTTAAATAAATAACTCATTTTATTGTGTGGATTTAATACTTAGGTAGTCTATTATAGAGAATAAAAAGAAACCAGCGGTGCAGAAAATAGTAAAAAAGTTAAGTTAAAAATATCACAGTATGCCTTTCGTACTATTAAAAGCTTAAATAATATTTATTAAAAGTAGTTCCAAAACCATAAAACCTACTGAAAAAAATATTAGTTTTATAAAATATCCAAAACCTTAATCTTGTAAGTCGTAATACGAGTATCTCAAGTTAAAACTATCGTAATGATACATATTATTCATCATGTTTTTTTAACCAAAGTAGTAATCACAATCTTTATAAATTACATTTCTATTAGGACTTATATGTGAATTTAAAGACTATTTTCACTTCTCATGCTCTAAAATGACCCATAAAAAGCCATGTATATGCGGACTAAAGTGATACTTCATGTATCTAGGGAAGTCCTTTTTATTTTCTTGGAATTTCGGAGATGGCGGTAGAGGGGCAGGATGGTCGTGTAGGGCCAACCTGCTCGTTGTCCCCTTGTTTCACCGACACTAGTTTCATAGAACGTATAACTTCACAGAGTTTTCGTTTCACAGAAAGCTATTTTCTGCTGAACCCCGTATATGATTCACGTAGGTTAGGTTAGACTTGTGACAATCATAAGATAACCTGGAATCAACAAGGGTTCGGCAGAAAATAGCTTTCTATGAAACGAAAATTCTGCGAAGTGATAAGATCTATGAAATTAGTGTCGGTAAAACAAGGGTCAACCAACCTGCCCCTCCTCCCTCTCCAGCTTGCTTGCCTTGCTCGTACACTACTGACAGGTCACCTTTTATGTTACGTATTGAAAATAAATACCTGGTCTCATGGCAACTCTGTCCACAAAAGTATCAAGTTCTCTTCCTAGTACTTCTACCACAGATTTATTACCATAAATTACGTCCATTACAGCATTAGAAAGCCATTTATTCGGTCTATAATCTCTTCTTGGACTACGACTTGGTGGTACGTCAGTTATTTGGGAACACACTTCAACTGAAATTAATAAGAGCAGGATTTTAACGCCAATCATTAAATGGTTAAGTTTCATTGTGATTAAGTACGTTGAAGGCAGCTACTTTGCAATTGGCAAAGATCGGTGCACTGAATGGCTTTTAAAAGGATGCATTGTTTGTTTGTTGAAAGTGTGTGAATCATAACGTTTATTGGAAACATCCTGGATTACTCAAACGGTAGAAAAATCACGCTGTGTGTACGTTACCACGGTACTAGTTCACTAAGCAGTATCATATCATCGGAACACTCATTGACAATATTTACGTAAGCGTTGTTTATCCCTCTTTTTCCGTATTAAAAAAACGAACAAAATGTGAAATTAAAAGTGAGTAAGTATAATTACAAACACAAAAAAGCACACTAGAGTGGGGCAGTTGGAGCTGGTTTGTAAAATTCATCATTCTCCTGCCCTTATCCCAACTTATTTGAGGCTGGCGTAACATGTTTGATGAAAAGATATAGTGAATACCGATATGACAACTAATCGATAAGTATGGAAGAAAAGGTCTTCCATACTTATCGATTAGTTGTCATCTCGGTATTCACTATATCATCTTTCACACAGACCATCGTTCCTTTGGTCTTCCCCTACTTGTATAGCCATCCATATTCATACTCAAAACTTTCCTGACGATATATTCCTCATTCTTCCGCATCACATGCCCATACCATGGCAACCGATTTCCACACAATTTTTAAGTCACGATAGTTCTTTTTACAAACATGCTCATTTAAGACAGTAAAAGTGTCCAGTAATCGATTTTCATGCTTACCTTGCTAGAGCTCGTACCTAGGTGTTGTAGAAGTGGAGGCTAGACAAACCAAAGACAAAAACAGAAAAGGTATGTACGCTGGAGAATTTATCCGGTTAAGGGATAAAGATAAAGATAAAGATAAAGATATTTATTCAGTAAGTAGGCCGCACGGGCACTTTTACACGTCAAGAATCTACCTTTTTATCTTTTCCAGTTAACCTTTGAACGATTGCAAAATATTTGAAGATATCAATCATAATGTGGAGCTTGATGTCTTCGTGTTTTGAAAATAATAAAATAATACCAAGCACATTTGAGAAAAAGTACATTATTGTCGAGTTTGGGAAGAAATGGGTTGGTGGACAACGAGACTAGTAACCACCCTTCCCGGCCGAGGCTTACATAGTGCTTTTACCAAACATGCATCTTTAATTCCGATTTAAAAGTGCACAGCAGCGACAAGTAATGGATCTGGATGGAGTAATCTAAAGCACGTTTGGAAAAAAAAATACATAGAGAAAGCAAACAAGCACACAGGCCACCTGATGGGATTAGAGACCCATAGACTTCTCAACATGCATATTCAACGTTTGAAGTAATGACATAAAGTGGTTTTTTCCATAAAAAGTGAAAAAAAAACCTAAGACAGCTAGTATGGGGAAACAAAACCATCTGTGATCGTCATCATCAGTTCCATTTCACTAAATCATACTTCCTGAATGCAAAAACTGGACTTGTTACTGAAAATACGATCTCCTCATCAGGTACCGATTTGGGGACACTGAGACCACTTCAAGAGTGTATCCTATCAAACAAAAAAGGTTGGATAGGTATTTCTCTTTGGTTTGTCTAGCCTCCACTTCCACAACACCTAGGTACGAGCTCTTGCAAGGTAAGTATGAAAATCTATTACTGGCTCTTTTATTGTCTTAAATGTGCATGTTTGTATGAAGTAAGTAGTAAGAACTATCTTTTCTTCCACATGCTCGGAAATGTTAAACTTACTGCTGTAAAATCAGTCCGCGAAGTTCTCAGTTCCAGGTCCAGGCATAGTTAAAAAAAAACAAAGTTATTATTTACCAACGGTAGCGGCCGCGAAAAAGTATGAAATTTCATTACGTACCTGGTGTTTTACTTTTTAAAGCCATCTCCAAACAGCCAAAAACTCGTGGAATCAAAATTCTTCCTCGTATATTTTTCTTTTTACAATGTATTTAAAAGTGTGTGCCGGTAGGCAAGTTTCGTAATTGTTATCAATTCACGTATTGATGAATTGCATTTAGATTAGATATTATCTGTACGTGTATCTAGTGCACATTAGTTAGTACTGTAGTAAGTTAACATTGTATATATACGCATGTGTAATTGTAATTAAATTAGATTGAAACTGACTGACAAAGTGGTTACTCTCTCACCCCCCATCAACATGGATACCTCCGGTAAAGTGGTGACCCCGAAGAAGAACACCATCCCGACAAGTAACATTAACGCCGTTGTCCTGCCGCAAGAATAAGAAATCAATACAAGAAGCAGGAGGAACATTAAGCCAGCAAGTTAGAAGGTATCAAGGAGCGCAAATTATTAATTTACTGCAATGTCGCCCCCGAAGACTGTCGCAGGTACGAGTACAGGTTCGTTGGAGATTAGGTCAACCACGGTGATATCCCGTATTCCTGAATTCTGGAAGGATCTTCCAGGTTTATGGCTCACCCAGTTCGAAGCATTAGTCGCGTCGCAGAGGCAGGGTGACGACTACAAGTTTAATTTGTTGATATCAAAGTTGGCCAAGGAAGAAATTCAGCAAGTTAGTGATGTTATTGCGAAGCCTCCCGAGACTGGGAAATACGATGCTGTTAAAAACCGGCTGATCGGATGCTACGAGGAGTCTGATCAGGTCAGGTTCGAGAAGCTGCTGTCAACTATGGAATTGGGCGATCAGAAGCCATCGCAATTATGGCACAGGATGCGGAATTTGGCCGGTAAAACAGTAAATGATGAAACTGTTCGGTTTATGTGGTTGAGACTCCTTCCGTCATCTGTTAGCGCAGTGTTGGCTGTAACGGATTCGTTATCAATAGACAAAATGTGTCAAGTCGCTGATAAAATTTATGAGAACACTAAAAGAACAGAGATATCAGCTCTAAACAGTCAACAAAACAAAACAGATGATTTTACAAACTGCTTAGCTAGCGTCGCGTCACAACTCGCAAGAATGCAATTTGACATAAATGAGCTACGGCACGAGCGCCGGCACAGCGATATGCAGAATGTGACTAGTAGGCGTTCTTCGTAAATCAAGGTCAAGTTCGAGAGGAAACTAGCAATTAGAACATAGTATGTTAATTATTATTTTGTTTTTGTAAATATTTATTCGGTTGACTGTGTAATAGTTTCGATTTCAGAAGTTTTTGTTTTACCTTCATGCAATGCCGTGAAGATGTTTAATATCTTAAATGACAGTTTATTCTTAGGTTATCGGTCAATGAGCCAAGAATGTCGCCAACTGAGAAAAGTTTGTGCTTTCATGCAGGGGCCATGAAGATGTTTAATATCTCCAATACGAATTAATTCTTAGGTTATCGTTAAATGGGCCAAGAATTTCGTAGAAATTGAAAAGAAGTATTGTGCCTTCATGCAACGGTCATGAAGAAGTATGTTTACCTCTAACTAATGCGAATTGAATTCTTAGGTTATCAGACAATGAGCCACGAAATCCGCTAACTGAGAAAACACTTGCTACCCCACGCCAATTACCGACAAAGAGTCGATGAATTTTTGGTGTAAATTATTATTTTAATGAAACATATTGCCCATAACGGCCCACTTTACACAGTCATACCATCGAAAATATTTCAGTAGGAACTTATTGTACTGGAGAATATCCTTTTAATTTGTATTTATTTTCTCTTGGGGGAGTACTGTGCCGGTAGGCACGTTTCGTAATTGTTATCAATTCACGTATTGATGAATTGCATTTAGATTAGATATTATCTGTACGTGTATCTAGTGCACATTAGTTAGTACTGTAGTAAGTTAACATTGTATATATACGCATGTGTAATTGTAATTAAATTAGATTGAAACTGACTAACAAAGTGGTTACTCTCTCACCCCCCATCAACATGGATACCTCCGGTAAAGTGTGTTTACTATTTACTTTTACTTTTTTTAAATAGAAATTGCATTCGTAAACAAAATAAATTGCCGAAATAACATAACTGCGTAATAAACTATATTTTATTCAAATTTAATTTATTTCGTGTAAATTTTATTTAGCATTAAATTTTATTTAATGCTTTATTTCAGTGTCATACTAAATCGTACGTTTCGGGGGGTTATTATGAGATAGCTATGCAGTTCAGTTAACGCTGAGAGAAAAGGACAGAGCTATATAACTGCTATAGCTCTGTCTTTTACGCTTGCCGTAAAATGAACTGCATAGCTACGTCATAATAACCCCTTTCCCCTTTTTTTTCAAGGACATGTTGGGACTGTGTTTAATATTATTCACCATTGTGTTAAATTTCCTCACATTGTTGGAGAAAAGCACTATACAAGCCTCGACCGGGAAGGGCGGTTGCTGGAATCGTATATAGCGTGGCCGAGACGCAGTCGAACTCTACTGGTCCCGCAACGGCCTATTTCCCGGTCTGTGCAGTAATGTACTATACCCTCGGGCGGAAAAAAGCGGTTGCTGGATTCGGTTATAAGCGTGGCGGTGCTTTAGCCGCGACAAGTCTGCTCGTCCAACAAGTTGTGTGAGAACCAAGCGGTTGGCGATAACCGCTTGATTCCCGGCCTCTACAATAATGTAGGTACTAATACCCTACGTGTCAAGTTACACTGATGGTATTTTGTTTAAGAGAGTAACTAAACAGCGTAAAGTTGGTAATTTTGTGTTTTTATAAGATAATAAGCAGAGATCGGAATAGGTAGAGCTAATTTGTCTAAACTTGACGCATATTCATTCATGCGTGAGAGAGATGGGAATACATTATTGAATGAACATGCATCAAGTTTAGGCAAATTAGCTCTACCTATTCCGATCTCTGATTAAGATATATAACTATAAGAGATGTAAGAGAATAATTTATTCAACTTATTAACATTACACTGTAAAGTGTTATTACGACAGCCTTAAAATGAAATCTTGCTGAATGTTTTATTTTGACCTAGGTGCGTACAACAAACTTTTTTTTTTTAATTTCATCCGTATCAGATACATGGCGCAGCTCGTAACAAAAAGTTGAACATCACGTCTCGGGATTAAAAATGAAACCCTGTCAGAATACGCAACGCAATGTAAAAGCATTGTGTCCTACATTTGAGACATATTATGGCGTGCATTATTTACTTGAAGAAACGTGAAGAATTTTGATGAGAAGACAAAAAGTTGTAAAATATGAAAGTAAAATTTTCATCAAAATTAAATAATCATCCTTTGTTTATTTGCTGTCCTTCGTTGTAAAAGTGAATCTTATATAATATTAATTTGTAGAAGTTACGATTGATTTGTAATGATGTTTGAAATCTAGCCAGTAAAATAGGGTGTTACAAATTTACAAAATGTTACAATAAAACCATTATTACGAGCATTAATTTTAATAAAATAAAAATTAAAAATATGGATTCTTGACGATTAAAAACATTAGTACTTTCATAGACAAAATAAACTCTTACCCTTAATTTGGCAAAAATAAAAAAGGTCAAGAATTCAAACCCTTTTTGATTTTGAATCAACAAAAAAAATAAAAACACATTCTAAATAAAAACATAAGGGTATGTTCACTGTGACATACATTGCCAAATTAAGGGTTATACTAAGATGTAGTTTCGTATTTATTCCTTAAAATTCTACTTCCACGTAATTTTTGCATGCTTTGCATTAATACATTCTTCAATGTCACCTTTATACCTGAAAAAATAATCAAGTTTTGAAAAGTTGTAATCTTTATTTGCGTATATATATACCTATTTTATTGTTTTTAATTTATAAATATATTACAATCAATATGTGTATGTATGTATGGTTTCTATAGACTTAACCAGCTGGCCTGATTTTGATGAATTTTTAGGCAATCTTCAATCAATCAATGTAGCAATCAGATTGGTATGGAAAAAATAGACTCATAAACCTAGGCATGGCCAGGCCTGTGACGCTTCTGCTGCGAGTTGCGATTTATACCTACTGCTCGCGACCACCGGCAGTCCTACCGTAGGGTAGTGTAACTTTTTAACAGTACTGCTATTACCTATGGCATCTTTTCCAGGCTGTTTAATTTTCTATTGACTTTATTCGGTTAGTAGGGTAGTCTTGTTGCTTGATTGAGGCAACTTTATCTGAAAGTAACAAAAAAATAGAAATGAACTCTTGTGAACGTGTGTCTAATAAAAATATAGTAACAATGAATAATCTTAATTAGTAATTCAATGAAGGGTTGAAAAAAGTGAGTATCAGGGGTTATTTTAAACATGTAATAATTACTGTATTTTGTTTACAAATTAAATGACAAATATTGCGTGTTCCTTATTTTTTAAACATCCTTATATATTAAATACGGCAGGAAATGTGCCAATTGCACAAGAATTCTATTACCTTACTAGTGACTCGATCTTTGTCAGTTTTTATTTGCAACATACCTATAGACACGCATGCAAGGATCGCAATACACAGATTATAAACAAGTTATATTTATAATTAAATAATTTACGAGAGTTGTAGACACGTTGTATGCTTAGACCGAATATGTTCGAAAAAAACTAAAAGACTAAATTTGTTTATGCCGCACAAGGCTGTTCTTTAGGATAGCTTGCAGTTTTATCTCACTATTAAACATAGACTTATAAAAAATATCCAAAAGCTATTGTTAATACACATAAGACATTACACTTTACAAATTTGGCAAATTAGTATTTGAAAGAATGCGTTGTAAATGTTTTATTCTTACCTTTGATATTGACAATCCTGTCGATTGCCTTCGATCCGACCTCCCACAGCTCTTTAGCGAACAGACTCATCACTGTTCTGTTAGAATAAATAAAATCCATAGCCTTTCCTACAAAAACATCTGACGAACTGAATTCATCATTCTCTATTTCCCTGTGTTTTTCTTTCAGTTCTTTTAAGGTCTTGTATGAGAAAATTTTGTGGATTTCCAACGCGAGGATTGCCAAGAAAAGAACTAGGGCTGTTCGAGGTGACATCGTGAATGGACGTGTATATGGACGATGTGGTTGGTTTATATGAACAATGGTGTAACATCAGTGGACTCCATTACATTGGTTCGGAGAAACGAACAATGATACTATAAGTTTTCTCACGACGAAAGAAATGTGTACTGACCAGTTTCTGTGTTGATGTGAATTTTTTGTAAAAGTGACGAGTTGAGAAGGTGATTGTACTGTTAGCAAAGCAGGTGAATAAACAACTCGTTCGGTGCATAAATATTAAACAAAATAGTAAAATAACGTTACAAATTAATGTAGCAAACAAGAAATACACAAAAAGGATATGTTTTAATATAACTTATATGTATTTAAGACTAGCTTAACACTTCTGCATTTTGTTAAACATTTCACGGAAATTGTTTTTTCTCAAACATGCAATGGAATATTGGCGTTATGTTAGTTATTTTAGGCCTCAAAGTATCACGTTGCGGGCGGAATTTCATACAAAATAAGGGAAGGGAAGTTTTTTTTTTAATTTTAATGTAATCATGGCGGCTGTGTTTATGAACAGGCTAAATAGCTGTTTCTTTTTAATATACTATGCCGTGTATCCAACCAAAGCGTTTGCATAAAGGCACCAGGTACCAGGAGGACAGAGGTTATTAGGGGTGCGTAGCGCAACTTAGATCGCAGGCGATGTAGCACGGTGCGGCGCGCCGCGGCGCAGCGGCAGCGCACCCGACTCAGTGCGGATGACTGAGCACTGTAGATTAATTTTAATATATGCACTCCTAGTATTTGACGTTGTAATTTTTTTTATTTTTTTATTAAATATATGTTTGAGAAATCACTATACATACCTCGCCGTGAAAAGTTGCCAGCCTCGTAACTATCCGGCTCACTAATGGCTGCACGGTCAGTGAATGACGATCCAGTCGTTCATTAGTGATGATATTTCATACAAAAGTTGTAAATTGGAACGAGGTTATTGTCTCAGAAATATCCCTACGTACGGCGGCCAGTTAATTTTAATTTATGGACTTTGTCAGTTTTTCCACTCAATAGACGACATTAATAATGTACATAATAGAAATAGTGTTCGTTTTTATTTTCTAAACGTCCGGGTTCGATTCTCGAGCTGAGTACAAGTTTTTGGTTTAATGTTTGGATCATAAATAAAGTATAAGTATTATATTTCCTCTATGTTTGGATGCAATTTTCTTTGTTACTAAAATCGATGACAATGTTCCTAAGAATAGATCTTGGAATGTCTTATAGTTTCAGACTTTCCCATACTGACCGATTTAAATGCTACACCCTATATAATAATATGACGTAACATGGGCCTATTAAAAATATGGTGAGACGATATGAACATAAAAAAAATCTGAAACGTACAAAAACTGAACTGCACAGAAAAAAAACTAAATGTTCATCAAAAGCGTAGTTTGGAGTGCGTTTAGTTTTTTTGTGGTGCTGTATTTTTTCGTGGGTTTTTTTTAATATTTTGCCGCGAAATTTAATATGTAGGCTTGGTAAGAATTTTGAACAAAAATTTACCTATATGGCGAAATGTAATTTTGTAAAAAACCCTTGAAAGTGAACGTGAACCCTTTAAGATACGTAATATTTCAAATCGTCTACATTTATAAAAAAAAGCCTTTTATTTCATGCAAACCAAATAACGCTTAAATATAACTTAAATAAATTACGTTTTTTTTTTTCTTCTAATCCTATAGTGTTACTTTTGTACTTTGTGCTAGATATATTTTATTTAAGGAAGGAATAATTTGCTTTACTGTTATATTACTTAATACTAATTAAAAAAACATATAAATCAAAAAGAGTCTGCAGGAACCCCTCCGCAGGTGAAGGCCTCCTCCAAAGATGCCCAATTAACTCTATCTCTGGCTGCTTGCATCCAGCTTGGACCAGCCGTTTTTGCTATTTCATCCTCCCATCTCAAAATAGGTCTTCCTCTTCCGCGTTTCCCGCATGGGCATTTCCACGATGTCGCCCTTATGGTCCATCGCTCATCTGTCAATCGCGCTACATGCCCCGCCCATTTCCATTTCTGTTTTTGGGCATATTTTAGAGCATCAATAGCTTTATTTATGCTTCTTATCTTAGTGCTTCGTATTTTATTAATTTTCTTGATTTTGAGCATGCTTCTTTCTAGACCTCTTTGGCACGTGATAATTTTTTTCTTTATTTTTGCGCAGTACTTCCAGGTCTGACAGGCACGGTAAGAGACAGCTAGTCATAACTTTAGTTTTAAGTTTTATCGGCATGTTGCTTTTGAAAATTTCTTTCAGGCTCCAATATTTGTTCCAAGTACGTTGAATACGTCTACATTTAACTGTCTTAAAATATATCCTTTGAAAATTCTTGTAAAAGGCAGAACCATCCCCAAGTTCCCTGGTCGAATTCGGGGATCCCCCAGGAGCCCTGGTACGTGACAAGCGCGGAAATACTTATGCTGTACAAAATTTTACTGACATACAATGTTGAATTCAATTGAGTATTGTTAGAATAAGCAAAATACTTGAGTGTAGGAAACGTTATTTCATACTTCAGTGTGCTAATCTTTAAAGGCTATTTATTATTCAGTTATGATAATACCTGAGTAAATGTTACATATCAATGTAAATACGAAGAAAAATCTCTTAACCAACACTCAAAAAAATGAGAGCCAACAAAGAGAGATTTTCACTTAGTTGACATAAAATGAATACAATAGTTAAGATATTAGTTATATAAACCAAAACTGATAGTAACAAACAGCAATTTCTTTAGTGATTCAACTAAAATCTTAGTTGATGTATCTAACGTCTTAGTTGGTGCATCTATCGTCTTGTCAGGCTCGTATGGGATCAAGACGCTTATGCACAACAATCACAATCTTGTTACAAGCGACCAATTATTTTTTTCAGTGAACGTTAAGAGATGTTTTCTGATTGATTAGAAAGATATGATATTTGTTCCATTTAATTTAGAAGCGTTCGGTAAACTACGCATCATCTTCACCACGATCTCCTCTTGGAAAGCGCTGGTGGAATTACGCGTTTGGTCTACTTACTGGTCTTATTTGACTATTATCTAATTTTGAAATTTTTGAAACAAAGGGTCACTTCTAAATTAATATTTGCGGCAATTAAAAAAAAATATCAAGGGACAATCTCACACACATTGACCCAAATTGATTGACTGAATTGATTGATTGATTGATTGATTGATTGATTGATTGATTGAATTGATTGAATTATCCTAAACTAAGCTCTAGGCTTGTACTATGGGTACTAGACAACTGTATAAACATACTTATATACAAGGTGCTTCTGACCTTGGGGCTTTAAATGCATGGATCGTTTCTACTCCTGAAACTGAACTGCTTTTGTTTCTGTAAGTTGTTAAAAATATGTCCATTTTTTTTTTATTCAAGTTCAATGTTATTTTCAATGTACGCGATCCAATTCTCCATTTTCCTTTAGCCCTCGTACCAAGGAAATGTCGCCCCCGTACCACGAGATCGTAATTTTATGGCCATGATGTAATACACTGATTTTACAACTAGACTTTAACATCAATGAGTTATCTACATTTAAGTTATTTTTTTATGTTGCAGTTAAGTAGCTCAGTTTAGTAGAATCCATGATTGCATTTAAAGCCCCAAGGTCAGAGGCACCCTATATAGAAATGCATACTTAAACACATAGAAAACATCCAAGACTACTACTAATAGTAGAATCCATGATTGCATTTAAAGCCCCAAGGTCAGAGGCACCCTGTATAGAAATGCATACTTAAACACATAGAAAACATCCAAGACTACTACTAATAGTAGAATCCATGATTGCATTTAAAGCCCCAAGGTCAGAGGCACCCTGTATAGAAATGCATACTTAAACACATAGAAAACATCCAAGACTACTACTAATAGTAGAATCCATGATTGCATTTAAAGCCCCAAGGTCAGAGGCACCCTGTATAGAAATGCATACTTAAACACATAGAAAACATCCAAGACTACTACTAATAGTAGAATCCATGATTGCATTTAAAGCCCCAAGGTCAGAGGCACCCTGTATAGAAATGCATACTTAAACACATAGAAAACATCCAAGACTACTACTAATAGTAGAATCCATGATTGCATTTAAAGCCCCAAGGTCAGAGGCACCCTGTATAGAAATGCATACTTAAATACATAGAAAACATCCAAGACTACTACTAAAACTAAATACTAGCGCTCATCACGCAAACATCTGCCCCTACCGGGATTTGAACCCAGAGGGCCCTGCCAAGATACATTGTGCTAACTAGCGTTTATATTCGTTTCATTTTTAAACCAATCACGTCACTGATAGATCACGTGACTTTTCGTATCAAGTCATCTACCAGTGACGAGATTGGTTTAAAAACGAATCGAATAGAAACGCGCAATTGGCAGGGCCCTCAGGACCGCTAGCTTCGTGGGCAGGTTCACTACCAAGCACGCTAACGTGTCGTCAACTATGCAATTATGAAAAAACGAACGCCACATGGACGACTACTACCTTTAATATTGAAAATAGCAAATTCTACGCAAAGGAGACTTACTTTTATTTTTGAAAACAATTATTACTGCATTTATGGATTACTGAAAATTTTCCTGCCTTCACCGGGAATCAAACTGGGGGGCTATTGCCTAACGCACATGCAATCGCAATCGTTTTCATTTTGAGAATTGAAGGCGAATCTGCATACAAAATGAAAACAATTGTTCCACTTTGAAGTCGATTGCGATTGCGAGTGCGTTAGGCAATAGGCCAGCAGGTCAAATATGACAAAATAATAAAGAGGGTTTTTTTACGGTCTTTAATTCATTTAAAGGTGTATGTGTTGTAGACATAAATGATCACTATCAATGACCCCTTTGATCTGTATCATAAAACACGCTTTTAATATTTTGTCATATAACAACCAGTTCCATTCTCGGTTAAGGAAGAGTTTTTTTTCAAAAATCAAGTAATGCAGTATTTTTTGTATTCAACATAAATGTAAGTCTTCTTTGCGTAAAACATGCTATTTTCAATATTTAAGGTAGTTGCCGTCCCTGTGCCGTTCGTTTTTTCCACCCTGTATACTTACCACCCTATAAAATAACACAACACACCCGAAAAAGGCCTCTTATTATCTTTGTTCTACTCATTCATTCTCACGGCCCAGTGCTTTAATCAAATCTGTGTGACCACGCGACAATCATGATCTCAAATCAGGATTTCCTGCATCTTGGGTCTATAACTAGGACAGTCCTCGCCTTGACCCCTCACATCGTTAGACGAAGAGCTAGAGACAAAAATGGTCAATTTCTAATATGAGTTTATTCACTACGTTGTTGTTAAGTTATTTAAAGTCACTTTTGCATTTTCAAAACAAAACAATTTCATTGTTAATCATCACAGATTACTGAGATTATATATGTCGGCGCTGCCGCTGCCATAGATAAAATAGGTCATGTCGGTTTTCTCTGCTTGCTCCATATAAGGCTAAAGGATTGTTGCCCTTTCTGCCATCTAAGGACGGCCATGGAAAACTTTTTGTCAACCTCAGAATTTTGCGTTTATTTAATTTTTACATTATTATTTTTTTCGCTCGTTTTTTTAATCATGTTTTGTGTTCAAATAATTATGTGTGTGTAACCTTCCGTGGCTTCACCGGATGGTTGGACGGAAGACCAGCACTGACTTTAATGCCAGCATTACGCTGAGTTGGGACCATTTCCTGGCTACTTCCTTCTTGTACATGTTAATCTGTTCTTTTTTTATGTATGTCACGAATAAATGATTTTTCTCTCTAATTATTTTCTTTCAAAATAGGTTTACAATGGTTTACCCTTGAATCACCGAATTTTCATTGCATCGAATTTTCATTTCATCGTACAGGCATTTCCACGTGCAGGAGTTATAATTATTTGATGATCACAGGTCTAACCTAACCTAACCTATGTAACCCATGCTTAAGATAACCTAAAAACCATAAGGTTTTAGCAGAAATTAGCTTTCGATGAAATGAAAATTCGATGAAACAACGCATTCTTGAAAATGAGTGTCGGTGATTCAAGGATCACCCGTTTACAATTTGTAGAGAAATGAAACTCGTCTATCAGGGTGCCATGTTTTTTTCTCTCCAGCTCTTTTTTATCTAGCCTATAATATGAGTGTCCAACTGTTGGGCAAAGGCCCCTCCCCTTGATCTCTATAAGTCCCTATTTGGAGTCTCTTTCGGCTAGTTGCTGAGGAATGCGTCCATGTCATATCTCTGCCATATCGTTGTTACTCATTTTTTGGGAGAACGGCAGCTGTTCAGTAAATAGTACCTAGTAAGAAAGTAAGTAACCTCTCTAATGCATTTTTTTTACAATAATTATATTATGAAGATAATGTTTGTAGAGAGGCAATTTTTTCTCTTTAAGAGGATTGTGAAGCTAAACATCTCCATACAAAATGTGAAAACGTTTCTCTCCCCTTAAACCTCGTCCAATTTGTATGATTTTTGGAAATGTTGTAGATATCCTGAAAAACTGTTTTCCTTTCCAATAAAATATTTCTTAGAACAACTAAGAACAACGAAGAAACAAATTTAAAAAATAAAAAACAGAAACGTACAGACCTAGGTCTTTATAACTACAACATATTCAAAAATAGTGAACATCGGACTTGATTTAGGGGGTGAGAAACGTTTTCGGCCGGAGCTAGTTTTGTATGGATTTTTTTTGACAGCTACGCGATTTTAGCGGCGCTTCACAATCCTCTTAAGGGGTCTCTTCTAGTTAAACTTAAAATAAATACGTAAGGACAATGCACGAGGATGAAAAAAATAAGTTAACCTCAAATATCATACATTTCAATTTATTTATTTTGAAATAGTTATATTCACAACACACCAAGTTTGAGTTTTTCCCGGTAGAAATTGGCAAAGTGCACTTTTTGTAAAATATATGCCAAAGACTCGTTATTACCGTCCACCGTAACCGCCTTGGCCTTCTAACCTAACCTATCCGAGTCGGTTCTGCCCTGATTCGTTTTGCTCGTTGCATTTTCGGAATAGTTAAAACTAATCACAAACATTTTCTGGTCTGCAATGAATATTTGACGTAACGTAGCGAAAACTGTATGTAGTATTGATGAAGTGAAAAATGGGTTAAGAAACAAAATACGAAACGATCACTAGGCTAGTTGTAGCACTGGTGAAATGAAAAATAGGCTTTGAAATAAAATACGTAACAATACATAGGGCAAGTGACAACAAAGAGAAAAGTTGCTCGGACTAAAAATATGTTTACTTACTGTCAAGTGGTGAAATAAAAAAAATACGAATCGTGCCATCGGAGAAACGTTAAAAAACGAAACGTTTTCGGTCAAATGAAATTCGGTCAAAAAAAATTCGAGCTTGCCTTACCTTAAAATCCGCTGCCAGACTCTGAAAGAATGAATATTGAATAATGGTGGTATGGCATACTGATTAGAGGAGGGGTTTCATTGATCTATAAAATTGCAAGCAATTTTCCGTAGTCAGCTCTTAGATCAGTGGCACGCTTTGAGAAATAGTCATGAGTTACGATTGACTTTAGAAAAAAAATAGGCGGCCATTTTGATATTCATATTATTCATTCATATTCATTTATTCCTTGCAACCATGGTATTTACAAGATGTTATCTTAAATAGCCAGTACAAAACATGGAACCTACTAGGGTGTAGCAATAAACTTAACTTATGAGTATAACTACATACAATTGAGCAATAATGAACTTATACTTAAACATGTTAAAATGTATACAACAAATGAATGACGCCCGTGAATGGAATTTCAAAGACCATTTTGAGAAACTTATTGACAAAGTAATTAAATAATTTCCACCAACAATTAACTCGTATTTTCGTGATTTATTTGACATCCTATTTATTTAATTTGTGTTTTTATTCATTACTTTGAAGAAAATATATGAAAATCATTTAAATGAAAAATTAATAAATTAGTTTTTAAACCGGTCTAAGTTATTTTTTAGGAGTAATTATTTGGAATAAGCGAAAAAGATTTGTCAGTATCGTAGCAGATGGAAAGAAGTTGTCTTTGTCTACCCCTCTGGGAAACAGGCCTTATTTAATGTAATGTAAAGAAATATAGTAATTATTTTGAAGATGTCGGGTTGCCTACCAAAAATGCTAAGTTTTTTTTTAAATAAAAAAGTTTGTGTTCATTTCAATTGAGTCCAGTTATGCAATATTTTAAGGTATGTTCCTTCAAAGATATCACTCAATTACAATTACGTGACGTCACTATTTAAAACTAGGGAAATAATGTTAAATACTGATTCAAGACGTATATACTCGTACCTAATTGTTTTCGAATGACCATTACAGACTATTAATGGGATAATTCCACGTAAGTTCAAATAAACACTTAAGTTTAATACGTGAAGTATAAATAAATACACAATAATAAAACTTAATACCATTTTAAGTTCCAACTTACTACCGTTCTAATTTTTCGCCCGCGAAACGGAAATATTAAAATAGAAAGTGTTGCCAGCTCCGCAGGGTCTGCGGCGGCGTGATAAGGAAGGTTTACAACAACCCTGTGCTTTATTCGCGTACTTTTGTGGCATTAGCGGTTCCCCGAGTTTATTGTTGACAATTTTTTTATCTGGCAACACCAGGAAAATTTAGGACTAATTTCGTTTTGTGATGGTTTGAATATGGAACACTGTCATTCAGCCAATAGGCTGGCTGCACAAATACTTTTATCATTAAAGATAAGATAAAAGATAAAAGAAATTTATTCAGTAAGTAGGCCGCACGGGCACTTTTACACGTCAAGAATCTACCAGCGCTTCCCAAGAGAAGACCACTGCCGACAAGAAACGCCGCAAGAAACTCAGCAGTCAGTCATTTTTTAAACATATTTCTTATTACAATGGTACTACTTAGTCTAGCATTATAATATAAAGCTATAAATATTAAATTAAATATAGTATCAAATAACATGCGTAGTTCAGCAGGAAAACATGCCAATTAAGAATCTTACGGGAGAGATAGAGAAAAAAAAAACACATACTTATGTGTATATAAGATGGTGCGAGACGACCACATAAAAGTTTCGATATGTTTTCCTCCATCAACGGTGTCCCCTAGACAAAATAAAGATTTTGCATTTGAATAAATTATTATTGACTAAGTTTCGGATTTAGGCCATGCATTTTTGTCTGTTAGATAGTCCTCGATCCTATAATACGCTTTAGACATTAACGACCTTTTCAAGTAATTTTTAACTGCTGGAAAGGGTAACTTTAAAACTTCGTCAGGTAATTTATTATAGAAATGAATGCATTGGCCAACAAATGATTTATATACTTTACGGACGCGGAATTTTCGTATAGCGATTTTATTTTTATTTCTGGCATTTAAATTATGTATATCAGAATTTTTGGTGAAAGAATCTAATTTTCTAATAACGTAAATAATATTCTCATAAATAAATTGAGACGCTACAGTCAAGATATTAATTTCTTTAAAAAGTTATCTTAAAGAGTCACGGGAGTTTAAGTTGTAAATAGAACGAATGGCCCTTTTTTGTAACACAAATATAGTTTGTATGTCAGCTGCCTTACCCCAAACCAGAATACCGTACGACATGACACTATGGAAATAACTATAATAGACTAAGCGAGCTGTCTCAACATTGGTTAGTTGTCTAATTTTCCTAACGGCGTAAGCTGCCGAACTTAGTTTACCTGCCAGTACAGCTATATGGGGACTCCATTGCAAATATTTATCTAATGTTATGCCTAAGAAAATTGCCTTATCTACCATTTGCAAACACTCGTCATTTAGAAAAATACTAGAATGTACCGGTTTAACATTAGGCAAAGCGAACCTAACACATTTCGTTTTCTTAGCATTTAGTAGCAAATTGTTGCTAGTAAACCAATTAAGTACTTTAACTAGTGTGGTGTTAATCCTACTGTAGTCTACGGATTTTCTATCTACCTTGAAAATTAGTGAAGTATCATCAGCAAAAAGTACAATATCACAAAGTTTATCTACTTTTGGTGGCAAGTCATTTATGTAAACCAAAAATAAAAAAGGACCTTAAATAGAGCCTTGAGGCACACCTATTTTCACTGTAGCTCCAACAGATTGCGTTTCGTTTACAACAACTGTTTGAGATTACATTTTTATTTAATTTTAGTATTATTTAATTAACGGTTCAAACAAGAATTTAAAATAGCTCATTTCCCTTTAGAGGATTTTTTTGTCTTATTGTTAGTCTACTTTATTCAATAATTATATACAGTGCATTAGCTCTTAGAAGGTGCTTCAGTTTTGTAATTGTCTCTCACTCGCCCTCATATGCTCATATCTCCACCTTTAATTCACAGACTTACTTTTATTTTCACAATATCAATTTCTAGATTTAATTGTTATTTAAAACAAGCAAATTTATTACAATTTATTTATTTATTTAATCTCTATTGCAAAAAAGTACAAATTAGAGTACAAAAGGTGAACTTAATGCCTAATGGCATTCTCTACCAGTTGACCTATGGGCAAATCAGATTTTTTGTAGTGCTGTATTGTATGAACGAAAGCATCGACACTAAATATTATAAACATAGGCACATGTAAATAAATACACACATAAATACAATATATAAATATATATAAGATATCAGTTCAATGAGAAAAAGTGTGCTCGAACTAATTTCTTAAGCGCAATCGCTTTCACTTTCTTTTTTTATATTATTTTTTCAGTAATAAAATCACTTACAAGTGTCTTTTTACAGATAACCAACTTTCCGAATTATCCTATGTGCCAAATATCACTAGTTTCGAGTGTCGTAACACTTTTCTATTTTGTGGCGTTATCTATGTCAGTAGAGAACCTTTCCCCACGTTACGTCCAACTAATAGGTCAAGTGCGTGCTTCCCCCCATACAGTTAAGAGTCATTTTGCGTACCTCTCTATCAAATACGAGTAGCGCTATTGGAAAAAATACTCGTAATAAAAAATGAAGCTAAAAAGTGAACAGATTTGTTTTTATCACTTTTTATTTTTGTGCATTTTAGATTAAATTAAGTCAAGAATGTAAAGATTAAGTGATCAAGTTATTTAAAAAGTAAATATTTTAGTAAAGTAAACAAAACAGAAACTTGAAAATTGAGTTTAATGATACTAAAACCATAAGAAAATATAATAATGTAAAAAAAGTACGATAAAAATATGAAACAAATACAACGGAACACGTGTCAAAGATTAAATACACACAGAAATTATTAAAAAAATAGCAATATCGACGTACCTATTTTTATTTTTGGCGTACCTTCTAATAAAAAATACCTATCACCAAAGTCAATCTCTTATTGATCTCGAATGACAAATAAAAATGTCAATTAATAATAATACTAGAAGGTTTGATGCAAATAAGCCGTCCAAAATACCCTAATCATCATTACCCCCTGATTATCAAAAACCCCTTGTTATTCGAGTCGTTAATAGAAAATATACAAAAATTCCCCATCGTCAAATATAGCAATACTCGATGCCTTAATGGAATTTTAATGAGAATTTCAGCTGTTAGCCGTAATTTCTTTTTTCTCGTGAAATAAAGGAGAGGCATTTTATTGGAATCGATAACAGACCGTCCCTTTCCAGATAATGCCGGAGTCACGACCTTATTTTATTGATTGCGTTCCCTTTCAGAGATGTTAATAGGGTTTTATGAAGTCGTACAAAATGGCGTGCATTTTGGACATGTTTGGTCACAAATAGGAATGCGCCATTCTAGGCGATAAACTCGTGACAACTCGTGGTAACGGTGTGGATCACACATATCGCACATGACAATCAATACCGTCTTAACTTGAAATGTGACGGTGTTGAAAAAATTATTCTAATTTCAAACTACTACAAATATTTATGCGCTACAATTTATTTTTGAGTTAATACGGTATTGAATGTCATGTGCGATATGTAAACTCGTTATTCATAGACAATAATGTTATATTGCATGTAGTGATTGTTTGTTAACCCAAATAAATTAAAAAAAAAGGCATCGTATTTGACCAGCTATGGTATTGTTTTTGACTCAGCTGCCATTACTGTTAAGAAAATAAGATCTATTACAATATTCACAATACGATAACACTGCCCTGCTAATCCAATACGCAGTATCTTAGATAAAACTCCTGTAGCAATATCAACCTTATTACTAACAAAAGAAAGTTAAAACTGCTTTGGTTATTCAATTTGGGATATTATTAGCTTAGTAGGGCAGAACAAGTCAAAAACGATATTATTTTTACCGCGTTGAACAGAGGCTCAGCGGGGCAAGTATGGCTGCGTCTATTATCGCGTGTCAAATGTGGATAAAGCGTCCGTCACTCTCGTACTTATTCACGTGTCTGAAGGTGACGGATGCCTTATCTACACTTTGTCACGCTATAAACGCAGCTATATTAGGCCCCCTGTAAGTGAAATATGTGTAGGTGATGCTAAATAAAGTGTTTGAGTTTCTTTAGCTCAAAAGACTTTAAAGGATTGTAAGGCTGAAATTTCCATACAAAATGCGATAACGTTTCTGTCCCCTTAAACCTAGTCAGATTTTTACGATTTTTGAATATGTCATAGATTATTAAGAAAAACTATGTCTATACGTTTTCCTTTCCAAGAATATATTTCTTAGTACGAAACTAATTCAAAAAACAAAAAGTATAAACGTACATACCTAGCTTTTCATAGTCAGAAATTCAGAAAATATTTGACAGCGATGCGATTAAAGCGTCGCTTCACAATCTTCTTAACTCTTCAAGTAACTGTCAAGAAAGCTATAGTTACTTCAAATTTGAATTTTGAATTCATGTCGTAAAGTATTAATTGTTTTTTTGACAGCAGCACGGCTGCTTGCTACTCGAAGGGTTAAGCAAAATTAGTTACTAGTATTCGAGTATAATTTTAATTAGGAAGGTATATAAACAGCGTAAGTTGTAAAGATGCATGTTAGGATGTTTCGTATTTGTATGGAAAAAAGTCATGTAAAGCTTACGCCCGAGATTTGATAATAAAAATATATCGCACCTTCAGAACAACAGTGACCTAATTCAAAATTTCTGCTTTTAAACTTCAAGTCATAATTTTATTATTATAGAAACCTAACTCGAAAACTAAAATTTCTCAGTTACGTCACTATTGTTTTGAAGGTGCGATATATATAAATGTTAAATTTACTTTTATCCTTCATAAAAGGAGAAGACTACTGCTGAGAAGAAACGCTGGGTGTATGTTTGCAGGTATGGATCCACATCTGTTAATGTGAGACCTGCCGGCCTATTGCCTACGCACTTGCAATCGCAATCAGGGGTGTGATTCTCTCAACAAGCCGAGGTGATCGAACGCTCGAGTGAAGGTCCAAGCGGCGAGTTTAAGTAGTCCCGACAGAGCGAACAAAACACGTTTTAGCGCGTGTATTCTCAATTAGGCAGCCTTATACGTCCGACACATCGTTCACCAGAACTTTATCACGGTATTCAGTCGCCAGCTTCAAAGCGGAACAATTTTTTTCATTTTGTAAGCAGACAAGCGTTCGATTTTCAAAATGAAAGCGATTGCGATTGCGAGAACGTTAGGCAATAGCCTTGCTTGAAGGCTTTATAGATTTTGAAATGCAAAGGTTATACTTGCATTAGTTCGTTTTAATCACCAAACCTTGCAGCCAAACAGATAAAGTTCAATTTAATTATGTCAAAATATATAGAACTGCCATTCTTAAATCTAGTTTTAGGACTAAAACTAGATTTATTTGGTTTCGTGCAAAGGGCCCTTAAGGAAGATTAATTATCTCAAAGCTTCTGGAGGATATAGTTCGTTGTTTAAAATACGCAAGAATAATTTCATAAAAGGCAAATATTTTGTCACATTGCATTGCTTTAAAAAAATTAAATGATACAAAAGTAAGGCACGCGTAGTGGAATTTGTAATTTTAATAAATTAATTTACACGCCAGCATTTTGTCCCGGGTCCATGCAATATTCTACAAGAAAATGCAATTATTTAAGGTATATTGTTAACAAAAGATTATGACAATAATTTTTATTATACCTTTTTATTAAAAATCGTTGGTAAATATTCGTCTGATATCAATATAATGGTACTAGTATTCGTTATAATCTTTAAGCAGTAGGTATGATGTCATTACGTTCAAAATGAGAAAAATAGTAAACCGCAGCTCAAAATGTACCTAACCTGTCTTCAAAAACGGACTTTCTTGTTTCTTTTTTTTTTATTCATAAGACTATTGTGATAACACACCTAAAACAATAAAATTCCATTAAATTAATGTTTTTAACAATGATGACGCAAAGCTGATGCGGCTTTGCGCCACTCATAAGTTTATTTGAAAATTTAACTAGCATCCGATTTTTATAAAAAAAAATGTCGGACCATTTTCAGCGTAGAGTTCCGAAGCCGTTATTACAAATACAAAAAAAATATCTCAAAGAAAAACAAATGTATTTTTTTTAAAGTTACCAAAGCACAACTCTAGCGAAAATTACACTTTTCGAGTTCAATATTTCCTAAACGGTCTTCCAAGTCCAATAATGGATATTATTATGTACAGAATGATTTTCTAAGACATATCCAATTACAAGTTACAAGTAAAAAAAATTTTTTTTTCGTGTCTTTATTTAACATCACTGAAATGTATAACCATGCCAAATTACAGCATTGTAGTAATAAGACTGTGAGCTAGATCGCGGTCAGACGAATAGTTGAGTTTCTTGCGGTGCTTTTTCTTAGCAGTGGTCTATCTACTGTTGGCAAACGCTGGTAGATTTTTGACGTGTAAAAGGCCCATGCAGCCTATTTACTGAATAAACATCTTTTATCTTTACATTTTTAATAACCTGCATATCACGAAATTCTTTTAGTTTTTGGTTATTTTGAAGATGGAGACAGGTGCAACACGGATATAATTTTTACAAATAAAAAGGTCGCATCCAATTTTAAGACAATTTTTACAAAAACCTATTAATTACCATTAAACGAGAATTTCTCATTACCTGATTTAAAAAACACCGCCATTTTTTAAATTGAAAAAATATTCACATTTTATCGCCCAAAATCCAGAATTTAGCATAACTAATAAGCATCTTAATTATAAAGCTCGAACAAAGACCTATTCAAACAGACCGCGTCCCTGTAATCTGGGCCCTCGATCGCTCTGATTGACCTTTATGCAAATCCCGAATTTGCCCGGCGCAGGCGGCGTGTATAATTAAATAATTAACCTGCCGCACTTCACTTTGTTTAAATAAAGCGTTACTGCCTTCTGCTGGCGGGAGTTCGTTTCTGGAGTGACTTACTTTGTGTAGAAAGCAAGAGCTGTGTTCTGCTCGGTAAAACAATATGGCTTTTGATATGTTGTCGTTTTGTTTTTCACTCGGCCGCCATAATTTAAATTAGAGCTCTAATTTAAACGTTGACAATTCGATAACATGTTAAAATCAATATAGCTTTACCATGTAGAATAGAGCCCCTGATACAGAGTGTTTTTCTTAAAATAATCAAAGTGATTGTTAAGTTAAGATTTTTTATGTTTATTAACTACTAGTTTCTGCCCGCGACTTCGTCCCCGTGGAATAGTTACTTTATGCTAACGCTAACTTTAACCCGCGACTTTGTCAACGTAGAAGGTTGAAACATTCTTCATTGGTGCTCTGCTCCTATTGGTCTTAGCGTGATGATATATAGCCTATAGCCTTCTTCAATAAATGGGCTATCTAATACTGAAATCATTTTTCAAATCGGACCAGTAGTCCCTGAGATTAGCGCGTTCAAACAGACAACAGTTTGTGTGTGTTAGTTTGTTACTCCTTCACGCTGTAACGTCTGGACGGATTTGAATGAAATTTGGATTGGAGATAGCTACTCTTTAGTATACCCTGGATTAACACATAGACTATTTTTCATCCCGAAAAAATTAAAAGCTCCCGAGGGAATAAAGATAATCGAAATCTATGCGGAAGAAGTCGCGGGCTGAAGCTAGTCTTTTATTTATTTATTTATTTATTTATTTTAATACTTTATTGCACAAAATTAAAAAAAAGTCTACAAAAGGCGAACTTAATGCTACAAGCATTCTCTACCAGTCAACCTTAAGGTGAAACAGTAGGTAGGTGCAATAAAATGACAATTAATTCCTTTTATCTAAATTTATATGGCTGTAACGGTAAATAAATAAAAAATATTTAAAATAAATTAGAATAAATTAGATACAAGGCGGGACCTCACGTTAGTCGTCTATATTCTGGAGCTGTTGCGAGGCAAGCATAGCAATCCAGACGTATTGCGACACGTCGCGCTGCGCGCCCCCGATAAGTACGTGGAGCGCAGGCGGCGGCCAAGCTGCTGGCCCGGGCGCCGTTCACGCGCGCACTCGCTACTCTCAACCGTATAGCCGTAATGATTAACTTGTTCCAAATGAAATCAAATCAAATCAAATTTTATTTATTGTCCGATCACAGGTATACAAGATGTTACAATATTTAAGGTGACCTAGTCCATGACCTACACTATTAATGGTGTACAATAATTATATGTCCTTCAGTCTAATGATAGAGCAAGCATTAAACAAATGTATACAAATGTCAACGCAGTTAGTTATACTCGTAATATAATACAATAATGTTTAATATAATGTCAGCAGCATAAAATTTCAATTTACAGTTTTACTTTATTATTTAAAAAATCATCTATGGAGTAAAACATCTTATTTAATAGCCAATTATTTAGAGATTTCATGAAATGAACTTCATCTAGAGATTTAAATACGTCGGGAATATTATTGAATATCTTAACACTCATACCATGGATACTATTTTTGTAAAAAGCAGAATGGGAGCGATATGAGTGTATTAATTTATGATTATTCCTCAAATTAAGGTTGTATTTACCAACTGTATTAAAAAGATTTACGTTTTTTTTGGTAAAAACAGACACTTCCTTAATGTAGAGGCAGGGAAATGACAGTATATTAAACCTTTTGAATAGTGGTCTGCAAGAGTCTGTTTGTGAGGCGTTAGACAAGGCGCGAACACATTTTTTTTTGCATTTTAAAAGCTTCATGCTTCACGCATCCATTGCACTCTGAGCGAATTAAATAAAGTGGCCTTACATGTTATATGCATTAATAATTAAGGGGGTTTGGTTGGCATTTTCTATTGCATTAGGTATTTAACCCGTAATGATAATATAATGAATATGATACTATGATAATAAATAAATGAATAAATATTCAGGTCTTAAAAAACAACCTATGTAGGGTATAGACGAGATATTTTGGAATGCAGGGGGCCTTGCCAAGATGCACTACGCTAACAACGTTTCTATTCGTTACGTTTTTAAACCAATCGCGTCACAGGTAGACCACGTGACTTTCGTATCACGTCATCTACCAGTGACGCAATTGGTTTAATAACGAAACGAATAGAAACGCTAGTTTGCGTAGTGGATCTTGGCAAGGGCCTCTGGCTTGTTGGACTTTGAATAAAAACTACGAAAATAAGAAGGGACGAATGAACAGAGTAGGAGTGAAAGCCTTTGGGACTTAGACGTAATTTATTCAAGTAGTTTACGAGTATGTATCGGAGTACGGCGATCTGTGGATTGCAGATGGTAGTGGCTGAAAATCAGCGCTGTATGTGTGTGTGTTCATTTAGCGTGTGTCGCTTTATATGTTTGTAATCTGTGGCTTTGTAGCATCCTAATGGACGCAGTTGCTTAAAAAAAAGTTTAAGAGTAACCAGCTCTGAAAAAAGAAGTCTCTATTATATCGAGGGTTTTTATGTATTTTATAGTTATGTATAGAGTTAGGACTTTTGGTGGTAAATCGTGGTCGCAGTCCATGGAGTCGCTATTTCCTACATAACACTTTGATTTTGACCTTCAGCATTTAAATATTAAATTCATTTTCTCCAACATGCCATTAAATATTGATGTTATGTTCCTTATAATAGGCCGCCAAGTATGACGTTTCAGGTGCGGCTAGGACAAGAGGTCGTTTATCGAATTTCATACAAATCCTTCAGGCCTAGGCCGGCAAAGTCCTCTTTTTTAATTTCCATTCCACATAAATTTGTGGCACAGGCATCATGACATTCTGCCACTATGCGTATTAAAAAAACAATAAACGATTTTATTTTTATTTTAGTGTAAACATGGCGGCTGTGTTTATGAACAGATTAGATAGCTGTTTTTTTTTTTAGCAACCGTGCATCCAACCAAAGCTTTTGCATGTTTATCTAAAGTACTAGACTAGGAGAACAAAGGTTATTAGGGGTGCGTAACGCAACTTAGATCGCAAACGGTGCGCTACAGGGCACCGGCGAGCGGGCGGGCGCACACGACACAGCGCGGATGACTGAGCACTGTAGGTGACTTTTAATGTTTATGCACTCCTAGTAATTTGACTTTATAATATTTTTTTTAATGAATTATTATTATGTTTGATGTTTAAGAAAAGCACTATACATACCTCGGCGGGAAATACGGGTTGCCCGCCTCAGACCTATACGGCCTCGCTTTGCTCGGCCGTCTATATGTTTTCGGCCGGCAACCCCTTTTGTCCCGGCCTCTGTAGTAATGTACTATTATTCATTAAACCGCTAAACCAATTTAAATGAATTTTGGTATGGAGGATATCTCTGCTGTGAAAGCGTTACAAACAAGCAAATATTAGTAGGTATGGAATAACCGAACTAAAAATGTATTTAGTTAATTTTGAAATATGACCATACTAAAGGTAGAATTAAAGTGTAATGTATTATAATAATTAGGAAATAGCGACTCCATGGATTCTAGAACCACGATATGCCACCAATATCCTAACCCTATATGTATACCTACTTGTGGTGGTTATAAAAAGTGTGTGTTAGTTAGATTCCTAATGTATCCCTCGGAATAAACACAGATATAAAAATAAGTTTGCAGTTTATGCATGCCAACGCTTAAACACAAGTCAGTTAACATTGCATTTCATTTTATTTTTGTATTACAAAATTTAAATAAGGTGGGTTTTAACACGACAAGCCTGTAGTGATTCTGCCTTGGAAGCTAGTGGTCCCAGGTTCATCTCGGTAAGGGCAGATATTTGTGTGATAAGCGCAAGTATTTGTTACTGAGTCTTGGATGTTTTCTATCTATTCATGTATGTATTTCTCTGTTTGTATTCAATAAAAGTTATAAATATATAAAGTATGCCCGGCTTCTTAATAGCTTTCGGCTGGCTATCGCTATCACGCTTGCACTCGCAACTGACAGTATATTTGTCACTCATGTGTCATAGAAAAACGAAGATTGCCGATCGCTATTAAAAAAAATGGTTGCACTGTACATGTTGCAAATATATAGGAGCCCGTAGATATTTTTAATTTATTCTGCTGATAATAAGGCCTGTATACAGTGTGTTACCAGCACCCTGGCTTTTTTTAAAGGAGGTTAAAATAACGTATATCTGTAACGTAACGTAACCATGACATTAATTTAATTAATAAACAAATTTTCAGACTTTGTTAACTTTCTAACAAAATTTTAATTGCCAGCAATGTAAAGCACAGCAATTTGACAAGTGTAAATGACAGTCGACGGATATTTTGATTGTTATGATTTGCCCCCGTACCACGACATGCCTCGTACTAAGCAACAGCGATACTGATAACGATGAACACGCAGCACATGCACTACATTAAAAATGGACAGTATCTAATAAAATTAATTGTGAAGTTATTTTAATTATTTTTTAATTGAAAATACTTGCAAATAATTGCTAAAGCAACATATTATCGGCAGCATTAATAAATGCCCGCATGCCGGTAACACACTGTATACATATATTTGGCACGTTGGCCGTGGCGATATTAGAGATGTTGACTGTATCTAAAGCTTAGTTTGGGACTGGGTCAATTTGTGTCCCCTAATATTTACTCCTCCCCTAACTTGCAAAGCCTAGCTTAATGATCATGAAAAATCTAGAAAACAATGTTATAAATAACTGCTTACCAAAATATAACGTCTATTAATGGACAAAAAAATGTTACTGAAACGAAACAGTTAAATGAGGCATTGAAAGCCGGCCGGAAAATCGACGGAAGATTGTGTTCGGACACAAACAAACAAATTTTCTATAGTAACGATGTTTTAATCCATTGATCGAATAAAAGGAATAGATGCGCGTCGAAACATGTAATTTTTAAGCAATGATATTAAAACATGTGTTGTTTAAAAAAATCCTAAATGAATGAATGCCATGAAACTAAATTTTAATTTAAAACGAAGTAAGTTTGTGTATCGTTAGATTTATTTTATTATTTTTACGACTCAGATACTTAAACTTTCAGCTTATTAACTAGTTCAACATGAAGCCTAAAAAACCCAACGTTTTGATATTTCCGTGTAAGTATTCAAATATTATATAAACCCCCTTGCAATAAAACGGACGGATAATGTTAGTTTAATGCTGTAACATAAAATTTCATTTAGTTACAGTATCTTTAACTACTTGAAAAAAATCGAAAGTGGCCGTTTTCTTTGCAAGGGGGTTTAAAATCCAAATAATAACAATACTAATGCGAAAGTTTGTATGTTTACGCTATACCTACCTACACACAAACACACACACATATAGGCTTATTTTTATCCCGGAAAATTTTAAATTTTCCGAGAAAATAACGCTAATCGAAATCTACGTGGACGAATTTAAGTCTATAAATTGGCGCTTTTTAATATGAAAATAGCAACTTTATTACTTTTAAACACTGTTCTTTATTGTTTCCATGGCATGCTATGCTGGTTTTCACCAAATCTACAAAACAAAATAAACCATCACTGGTCAAGAGATCCAAGGATCAAACTATTGAATATTTAAAGTATTCCCCATCTACCCTTCCAATTTATCTTCTACTGTATAATAAATCTCCGAGCTTAGGACCGCTCTGCCTATGAAAATGTATTTTACCCTGTTTACAAGGCTTTGTAATGGGTGGACCTCCCCAATTAGTTTTTTATTGATCTAAAAGCCTTTGGGATTCCTATTTTAATGAAACCTTTCTTTAGTTACGTGAATAACATTAAGTTTACGTAGTATTAAATATTTATGGCGGCTCTCTGTTTGTGTTTGCAGGTCCTTAGTCTGTAGTTGTTTATTTCCGGTTTTCTGTGGTAAATTATCGGTGTTTTGCGATAGGATTTCTTGTTTATTGTTGTCCTGGTAATAAATCGCTTACCATTGACAATTTTAACTACAATAGTCTAGTTCTATTTTAATTGTTTTAGAAATTACGTTTTTAAGAATTTAGTCGTAGCTACTATAAGGAATTATCACGATGAAAATGTGATTCAAATAAAGTTTTTGATACATACTAATCGTATGTTTAAGTCAACCGCTACTGAGAATGCAAATGAGTTGATAAATTTCAAACTCCAATATGTCCTTGAATTTTGGTATACGAATTTAAAACTTAATTTGTTCGAATTAAGTTTTAAATTCGTATACCAAATTTCAAGGACATATTGGAGTTGAAATTTATCAACTCAAATGTCTATGCGTCTTTGATCCCACATGCTATGGTGACTTATCAGGTGGCTTGGGTGCTGTTTGCCTTCAAAACGTAAAAAACTAAGCAAAGGTTTTTTTTAGTAATGATATTACACAAGAGTGTTCTAATTCTAAGTACCCACCAAAACAATGTATCGTAGTTTGGAGAAGATTATACTATAAGAAAGGGTACTTACATAAATGAAAATGGTGGAATCGATCTGGACTAACCCTGCAAGTCCTAGATCTTTGACTATAAATATTTGAATACATAAATACATACATACTATTACCTTCACGCCTTCATTCCCAGAATGGGTTAGGCAGAGCTACAGAATTACCAAAAACTCTAAAAACTGATTGTTATTTCTGTAACCACATTTTGCACGAACAGGCTAAGGTCTGTTCATCCTTACTTGTCTTATATAGTAAACAACTTTCTAACCTCAAAATGAACCTTTTTTGGCTAAAACAGCTATTTTAAACAAAATAAAGCAATCACAGACAATACATTGGCCATGTGATGTCCAAAATGTTAACTCGGTTTACTTTATTTACGATAAAAGAGCTGTTTTAGCCAAAAAAAGGTTCATTTTGAGGTTAGAAAGTTGTTTACTATATAAGACAAGTAAGGATAAACAGACCTTATATGTTAATATGCAATAAAAAATCCATACATCTTCCAAAACTTCCCTATCCACGGTCAATTTCACCGCGGACTCAATATTTACACCCCTAACGCAAAATAGGGGTGCATTGCAATAAACTCCGAAGAGAATACCATTGCATACGAACGAATTCGCAAAACGATTTAACGCACAGTTTATTACAACGTCCCCTCCGATTCGATTCATGCCGAGAATTTAATTAATCCCCCAATGTTTGAAATGATAATTGAAGATTGCCATGGAATTTCGCACGAAAGGGTGACGGCACTGGGGGCAAGGTGTTGATAGCGTTTTGGTTATGACGCGATATTAATTAAGAAAGGTAGGCTTCGATAGGTATTGTTGTGTTAAATTGAAATTGAAAATCAAGGTGCTCTTTTATATATCAGATTTGCAAAATACGAAACACGCATTTTTTTTTAATGGCTGATTTTAAATAAATTTTTCGCTGAATTTAATCATAAATAGTTATTCACAAAATAAACTTAACGTTATTTAACATTAAGTTACTTTTTTAAAATTTAAAACGAATTTAAATTGTAATTGAAAAAAAACCATTACTTTTGGACTTGTTATTGTATTGTCAACGTTATGATAGCCCTTATTTACTTGAAAATAAAGGCGACGCATTGAATACAATACCATAACAATCATATGAAAAGCAAAATGGGTTTACCGAGTAGATTTTTTTATATCAACCTTATTTTTTTATTTCTTTTTTTTATTAACCTATTTATTTATTTATTTAATCTTCATTGCACAAAAATACAAATTTGAGTACAAAAGGAAAGGTGAATTTAATGCCCAATGGCATTCTCTACCAGTTGCCTGTCTGTCTGTTATGTCTTTATAAACAAGCTTAATTACAGGTACAGGTTACATTGATTAAAAAGCACATTTTATTTAGGTTTTTAATCTCGTAACCCCGCGTACAATTTTTTTTACATAATATGGCTATTCAAATAAAGATCTATTGCAAAGGATATGAAGTAGAATTTCCCTTGTTTTTATGACTGACAATTAAAACAGAAAATTGACTTTATTGCAATCATAATAGGTTCATTTTCCTTTGGCAAATTTCGTTGTATGGTGGGTCTTAGGGGGAGTATTTTCAAAAACTCCCATAAAGGCGACCCTTATTTTATATCTTTTAAGCAGCTCAACCGTTTTTCATAAAACTTAGCTAAGAACCATCTTCATTAAACTCAGCTTTATTTAAAACCGCATCCAAATTTGTGTACCCGTTTTGTAGCTACAATACCACAGACATACACACGTTAGATTTAACTTTAGTCGGGTTAGGTAAGGTTAGGTTAGGTTAGGTTTCTGCGAAGCAGTCATCTCGCAGAAGGAGGAAGCGGAGCGAGCCAGAGAGACCAGCGCCCTCGCTGACCCGCTCCGCAGACGACGGAGGGGAAGGGCAAGGCGGCGCTACGCGCACCTTCTTCCCCCACCGTAACAGTGCGCTGGCCGAAGGGGTCAGGGGACTCCTTCGTCCACCGGGGCGCACCGGAAGTCTGAGGGTGCCTTGGTGAACCAAGGCTCCCTCCCGGAGTAGTTGGCGTCGAGGTGCCACAGCCGAGTGCGCTTGTTCGTGGTCGCGTGGCACCTCCCTGAAGGACGCAGATGGTTCACCGCTGGGTTTTTAGTGGGTATTCCGGCCGTTCTCGGTTGGCGAGTCCCACATAACCATCCCAGGTCCCCCTGGACCTGGGTGGTATGCGTAAATGCATTTCCCCAGCGAAAAAAAAAAAAAAAAAGTTTAGGTTAGGTTAAAAGTATTAACTCTGAATGACGTGTTCAATGTTACACCATAATGAAAATGCAACTTTTGAATGCATCTATCATTCTACCCCTAATGGAAACAAATTGACCTGAAAACTACCATATTTCTTAGAATCCGCGTGAAGGCTTCCGCCTTATTTAAGAAGCTAACTGCGATGTAGTATTTGAAGCATTCTATACTCTATCAGTAACCACATAAGATTTAAAATGCTCTTACTATTTCTATGCAGTTACCGCCTTCTTTGGAATCGCGGCAGCATTATACCTACTAGTCTAAGAGCCTACGACACTAAACCTAGTTCCATAAGACTACCAGATGATATAAATATATAATTAGTCACGTCTTTAATGGGGGGACTTGAAATGGCGATGCTGCAATGCAAAAAACTTGTCTGCGCGGAGGCCGATCAATCGCTGCAGCAACCACTTTCTCCGCTGTTTGGTACATGCAGCAGAGGTTTTTCTACACAGAAATTTATAGTTTAGTTTAGTTTAGTTTATTTATTCATCACTGTAGGGTGATGGAACCAGTAATGGACAAGGCACCAATAATGAACACTTGATTCTTATTTTACAGAAGATAAGGGTTAATCATTTGTTTTGCAACAAATGAATAACAATCAATTTTGGTCCGTATACAATTTGAATTAAGAGTGAAATGTCCATTACTGGTGCCTGTCAGCTAAAAGTGTCCATCATTGGTGCCGTCACCCTAATGTTACAATATAAATTGCATTGTATGTCAAAAATACGAAATTACATTGATATCGTCAACATTAATACAAAATAATAAAAGAATAATACAAAAATAACACTCAAATAATCAAAGACAACATAAATAAACAAGTAATAAATAGTCAGGTTCCGACGTCAAATATACAAAAAGTAATAAAGGTCAAATAAACAATAATAATTTTACAATTTAATTTGCATATAATCGTCGACGGAGTATAATGGATTATCCAATAAAAGATTTCTCAACTGATGCTTAAATGCTTCGTCGGATGGTACATTTTTAAGTTCAGTAATCTTTCCGATGAGCTTTGGTTTTTGGAGCAGATCGATCATACTAGATACTTAAGTGAGAGGCATCGCTTATCGTGCTTGCCATTGATTAAGCCAATGAGGGGAGCTTGCAGCATTACATTGTTGTATAGTCCTACCCCTCTTCTGTTCTGAGGAACAAACAACTTTTTGGGATATGGGAGTTTTATCAAAAAATAATATAGCTTTGCCAGGTTTTTTGCATTGCAGCATTGCCATTTTGTGTTCCCCTATTCATGAGGTGACCAATGATATTTTATATTAAGATACGTCATCCGCGCGCAAAAGCGTTCTTCGAAAAGGAAGGTACTTGCCTTACTATCGTTGAGTCGCGCTGTGGCCGCTGACACGCACGCGTCAAAAACAGTAAAGTTTTGTTACCGAAATGCAACAAATGTAAGTCATAAAAAATGCCGTCTTGTGTTTTTAGAGGCTCCCGAAATTATACTGTAACTATAAAAAGGAAGAAAGGATGTCCCATTTCATTCGTATGTACCTTAAATATTTTTTACATTTTTTGTTTACATCGCCATATTTTGTGGCGGCCATCACGCGGCCATGAACGGGCACGCCACGTCATTCGGGTACGCAATTTGAAACAACTATTTATCTCTTTCTAACAATAGCGTTCGCTACGGATTGCCGTCTTTGTCTGTAGAAATCTGGCAACGTAGCTACTGTCAGTAATTGGCGACGGATTTTATGTGCGTTTAGTATATTATGAGCATAACGTATCTAAATATAAAATAGCATTGGAGGTGACTAATTATTATATCATCTGGTAGTCTCATCGAACTAGGTTCAGTGTCGTGGGCTCTCCTACTACACGCTGTAATCTCAGGCTTTGATGTTTCGAGTACCACTCGTATTGCGTCTGAAGCGAGTCAAAAGTCCCCTCCGTCTAACTTCAAACGCCCTGATTCGCTTTTACACCTTAAAGTGGGTAGTTTGAAATCTAGACTCAAGGCTTGAATGACATCTAGGTGTTTCCTTTGATAATGCTTCTAATTAATGTTGACGTTGGCGAGGTGTTTCTTTAATAAGCTGCTTTTTGATGTTCGGTAATGATGTTTTTTTTGTCATGTTATCTTCTTTAACCGTGTTTTTTCTTGGCATAGCAAAGACTGTGAGAGAAAGAAACAAAAGTAACTGCTATTTCTTAGAATAATTATGCATCCGATTCGAATTCTTACTTTAAGGTACAAAAATTTTAACGTCGTATCTCGCGTTTGAGGATTTATTCATGACGTCTCGTGAACTAACAAATTAATAGAGTCCAAAATTACGTTTCGTTTTATTTATAGCGTGGAGTTGGCAAACGAGCTAACATGCCACCTAATGGTAAGTGGGATCTGTGACCCATAGACATTCGCAGTCTTAAGACTACAATCTTAAGACTGCAATCCTAAGACCGCAGTCGCGTTGCAAACCGTGGGGACTAACATGGAATGATGGATGGAAATACCTTTATGCTAGTATTTCACCAATTATCTTATCCTCACTCTGAAACACAACAATGCAAACACTGCTGCTTGGTGGTTGGTTAAAGAATAAGAGGGTCAGTATCGAGTCATAGTTCATTTCTGGTAAATAAGTTCTGTACTTTTTTTTGTAACAAGATCATTCATGTTTAAGGGGCCTATTTCATAACGACGAGGAAAATCGTAAAGGGTACTTTGTTATATTGTTTTAACTTTTTTGTAAGTAGCTAAACTTAGCTAGTATAATGTACAGGCTACAGATTTTTTCCAAAATGTAAGAAATCTTATCAAGAAAGTACCGAGAAAATTTTCGAAACCATTTTAAAGCTTTTAAATGTTCTAGTATCTTTTCGTGCAAATATCAAAAATATTCTAGAAAATTACTTATAATTTCTCTTAGGAACGTTCCGCAATTCAAAGTCAGACAATGGGAATCTACTCAGTTTAGCGACGACGATAAAATCACTGTTTTGAAACTTGAAATAGGCATTTTATAGGTTTTCCAATAAGAATCGTATCAGCAGAATAAATAATTACATTAAAATTATCCAATAATTTACACAATTTACCAACACCTTACAGACCACATTTTATGAACACGTTTTATAAAATAAAATCTTACTAATATATTCCAAAGCATTAAACGCTTAACACTTCACAAACCCCTTTAAAGGCGTCACTTTCACACATGAGAAATAATCACTTCAGTTAAAATTCTGCGCAAGAAATAATTAGGTTCTTTCTAATTAAAAGACGGGCGTCGGTATCTCTTTTTACCTTGTTCATCTGTATGTGTAATCCTTCCTTTGTTCGTTCTCTAAGCATCTTACGAGTTGTAATTGAATTTGTGGCTAGGAAGCTTTTAGGGCTTAAAGTTTTACCTAAAATAATTAAACCTGGAAGTTGAAGGGTTATAGTTGTACGTACTTACTTTTTATGTTAAGTATTTTTACCAGACCGTTGACATCACAGAGGGTTATATTACGGTACATCCTAAATGACATTATTAGGTATAGTAACATGCTAACGCTATTTTTACCCTACTATGGCGAAGCAAAGAAAGGGTAATGATTTATGTCATTTGTTGTTTTTTGAGATTTTTGTAGTAACGGCTTCGGAACCCTGCGCTGAACACGATCAGACATGCTCTTGCCCTGTATTTTTTAATTTATTGGACTATTTCATACGCTGCAATCTTGCAGGGTAACCAAACGTTAGGGGAGGATAGGCGACTTTAAGTAGTGCGCAATTGTGCGTGCTTTCCTTCGCCGCTCACACAACCATCCCCCGCTAACATCCAATTGCTTTTTGCAAATGTATGTCACCCCAATAAATGGTTACGCAAAAACTTTTCAGCTAATAGTTGCCTTTGCTAAAGCGCGGGCGCCAAAGACGAAGAATTTCATACAGTAGGAGATCCGAATAGGAGACGATTTGCACCGGGCTGTTTATTCGATAAAAAGTATTTTATACCAAATTTAATATGCTAAGAAATATATATAATTAATTAAAATTTTTAAAAAATACTTTGTTTTAATAAATTGCAATAGCTTGTTTAATGGACAAATTACATACCAATCGAAAGTATGAAGCCTATAGAATATGCAAACGTTAAGTTGACTATTTTTTCCCGTCAAACTATTGGGTAGGCAGGTATAAACAGGTAAGACGGTACTAAAAATTTGCACCAAACATAACGTTTGCATATCCTATAGACTTCATACGTTCGATTAGTATGTAATTTGTCTATTAAACAAACAATTGCAATTTAAAAAAAATAGAAGTACTGGACTGACATTTTTCAGCCTACCTATTCGCCACATATTATTTAGCGTATTAAATTTGATATAAAATACTTTTCATCAAATAAACAGCCCGGTCCAAATCTTCTCCTATTCGGATCTTAGACCAATACATCGACTCACCATTACTTGTCTGTTATGCGGGGTTTACTTACCCGGGTCGATTTTCGAAATCAACCGTCTAAATGGCAATTCGGCTAGGCCACAAGTGACTAAAGTCGCAAGCCCCAAAGTAGAGCAGCATCCGACTTTGGTTAAGCGGCGACCGGGCGCATGGTGATGGTGACTAAGATCAACCGTGCAAATACTCAGTCGAAGGCGATAGCTTGCTGCAATATGAACCAAGTAACCTGCGATTTTTATCGACCTGTAAATGAGGTGACGATTCATTATTTTACAAGCAAATGTGACTAGTCTAGTCCGCATTACATTAACCGTCGGCATCATGAATTGTAAATCTTTTCCCAATAGGTAGTATTACGGTGCCTTAGTGTAAAGGTCAATGTACGAAATTCTTCGTCGTGTCCGCGCTTTACCTCTCGTAACTAAGACATCGGTGGAAACGAATTTTTACCTAGATAAATGTTTCAATGCAAGTAAATAAATATCAGTGGCAATAAAACATAAACTGACTTAGTCCCAAACTAAGACCTTGACTTGTAATATGGGAATTAGACCACAATACACATCATTATATAAAAATATCCTCACTTAAATACCTACATAAAAATAATCCAACGCATTCGAACGAACACTCGTGCTCATCACACAAAACATTTTCCATTACCAGGAATCGATCCCAGGACCGCTAGCATCGAAGGCGGGGTCTTCTAAGGTTTAAAGCATAATAATTATTTGTTTATACAATTCGTAAGACGCTCTAAAGCCACACAAATAAGATTTAACAATGAAATACCAAGTATGTTTAACTGTTGTTGTGACTCGAGGTGACAGAATGAATTATTGCGACGTTGACATATTGCTCGCAAACAACTCCGACCGCAATCTTTTAGCGGACTTGTGAATTTTTGACTCTCTCAGATGGGATTTAGGAACCGGGAATTGATGGATTGATTGTTGTTTTTGCTTGTTGAGTTGATGGATAGGGCAGGAGTGTTTGGCAGGTTGTTAATAAGCGTTCAGTTGACAGAATAAGAAAAAGTAAACTTAATAACTAGCAAATTGCAACCTAGAGCCAAGTACGGGTACCTATTCTTTAATCGAAACCTCTTTCAACGAACGTATTACGCAGAATTTTCATTTCACCCAAACGCATTTAGAAGAAGAAGAAGAAGAAGAAGAACAAATACATTAAATTTATTCACCAACCATAAGACACACATATACAAATGATTTAAAAAAAACAGGGTAACAGGGATAGCACGCATTGCGTGTCCTCACGGCGGTGAAACGGACACTGGCTCAGTAAAATGCTGAGGTGTCAGACACCAACAGAGCTGATTTTCAGCCAGTACCGGTCATTTCTCGCTGCACGAGTTTTTTTTTTCGGGAGTCATATATCTAACCTTACCTACGTAATTAATCTTTAAGATATCCTGCAAACATCACGGTGTCAGCAGAAAATAGCGTTCGATGAAATTATAGAATTGATGAAGTGAAATTCGACAAAATAATGAGTTACCGCCTGGTACTCACTAGCGAGCCGTAACAGTTACTGTTGCACGTAACATCGTGCTGTGTACGCGGCTCGCGAGCCTGTTCTCCACTAGAAGCACGTTACTGTAACTGCTCGGTTACAGCTACAGCTCGCTAGCGAGTTCTAAAACTTAACCTAACACTATTGATATGTTTGTAAACTCTTTATTGCACAAATATTATTTTGACAAAAGAAGATTTACAAAATAAAATTTACGAAGGCGTTTATCCCTATAAACAATCATAGAAAACCGTGAGGACAAATCCTGAGAATAAGCAAAATCTATTTTTTGAACTGCTAATACTTTATACCCGACTGATGACCAGTAAGTTGCGCACTCCTTTCATAGTTTGCGGTATTGTTTTTGTAATCTAGAATCTAGCTGCTAGAAGTCATTCGTTGGATTTAATGTATAGTCGCTGTATGAAACGGTTAGTCACTTAGTCTTTTCGAATCTATTTTAATGCTGTTTATTTATTTCACCAAAAGTGACGAACCTTTCCAAACCGCAACTATACTCGTTAACGTTATTATAGAAAATAGATTAGATTATTTCCAGAGAAACGAGCGTCTCTTTCCCGATAACTTGATCAATAATCAATAAAATTCCATTTAAAACAAATATTCAGTTACGTCATTGCGATCCAATCTCACCAATACAGTCGCACTCAGAAACCGAACCTGTAATCTTTCAATTACAAATTCAAGATTCATTCGTTCCAATTAACTTTCGCTTCGATCTGGGAATACAGTCTCCGAGGTCTATTTCATTCGAGCTGGCGATTTAATCAAAAATATCGAGTGCCTTCAGTTTGGTTCTTTGAACTGTGGTTACTGAACCAAATGAGAGATTCAATGTATTTTCAAGATATCTTGAAAAGTAAAGGTAACTCAGAATTAATCATCGCTGAAGTGTTTGTCTCTTGAGTCATTATTTTGTGAATCCCTTTAATAAAACCGCTGTATTCAGTATACCAATTCTTTGATTGGTATGCTCTCGATTTTGATTGTGAAGAATTTGTTATTTACTTCTCGTTTTTAGTAGGGAAAAAACAGTATTTTGTAAGCTTTTCTTCTGTGTTTTCTTCAAATCTTACGAGATTTATAAGCCAGTTCCTGTTTTGGGCTGAAGTTTGAAACCCGATAACAATGTAATATTATGTCTAATGGGTGATTTACGTTAGTCTAGCAAAATCATGCCAGTATAAGTACATTGACGAATTGGTTTTCATTTTTGAGGCGAGAGCTATTGTAATGACCAGGCATCGTAAAATGCGAGCAAAATCCATCGAAATGACGTATGACAACCCATTAGGGTTGGCGATGGTTTTAAATTTATGAACTAAAATATTAGGTACTAAAATAATACAAATAAACGTTTTTTTACTGATGAAATTGAACACAATCCGAAACTCAGTTTACTGGCTGGTATATTATTTTATTATATTTACAATTTCAAATCAAATAATTCCCAATTTTAGACTTGGGATAGTAAGTAATAATTTTCGCAAGTACGATGGCGAGACAATGCACATAATACAATCAGATTGGCAATCATGACTAGATATTATTCGTAAATCTGTAGACAATGTACTTATCAATTCCAATAAGTTTTTTAAAATTGTTCCAAAGTAGTTTATAATTTTCTTGTCTAATTTATAACCTTTCAGAAAACTGGCCCTCTCCCTACCATTAAAATTAAAACCGTTTTTATAAACTTCAAAATTATGCAAATCACTCTCCTTACCAACTCCGACCCGTCTAGGCAGTATTTCTTTACATCCACAATTAAATACAGTACATTCAGATCAAATTTTATTTCAAGAAGCCTGTTAGGAAATCCTCGCTGGATTACGGCAGCCACAGTTCTTTCTCAATAAGCAAATGACATCCATGCAACAAACGTGATGCAAAACATGTCACGTTAGTAACAAACAAAAAATATATTTTTTTACTAACCATATTAAAAAAGCCTAGACAAGTTGCATTCTATCTAACGTAAAAGAGTAAAATGGTATAGTTTAAGATTGTTTTAGAAGGTCGCCTGCGCCTAATCTAAATAGGTTTGTCAATTCCATTGATTCGGTAAAAAATTGTTTCATTGTAATGTTTGTTTCGATCAAACATACGTCACTTTTTCGAAATGCCTTTAATATTCGAAAACGTTTACTTTTCTTTTACTTCATTTATCTAAAGCACGAGTCCCTAAATCAGACTTACACTTTGATACATTAACCCCCTTACTAATAAACGTTGAGTAACGGTGGTATAGCTATACAATGTTTTGTCCTTATCTGTCATTGTGACATTTGAATTTGACAGATAAGGACAAAACATTGTATAGCTATACCACAGTTACTCAACGTTTATTGGTAAGAGGGTAAGTTGAGGGTAACTTTTTACTTTACTATTTGAGTAAAGAAAAAAGTTAACGACAAAATAAAGATACGAAAATGTCAACTTTCTAAGTTCATGCCAGGATATTTAAGTATTCAAGCAAAAATAATACGGGGCCGCTATCCCATCGTCATACACGTTTTCTCGATGACGATACATTAACGTTACTTACGCGATAAAAGAAAAAAAACCTCAATGAAGCCACAGATATAAATACACATAGACAACGTTAACACTTCAATCTGTGTGAAAACCAACCGTGTCACTTTTTTCTACTTTAGTGGGACATACCAAGAGAAAGGAATTTTCCGTTTTCCGCGCAAAATCGATTCAAACTCGTCGCTTTTTTAGTCGCTTTAGGCATTTTCTTAATTTTCACGGCAGACCGGCTGCAAGAATAGCTACGTGAAATGTTAGTAGCTATGGCCAACCCCGACGCTTGGTCGGGGTTTAAGTCCGGATTCGGACACGCGAAGTAGAACAGATCTGATGCATATGCGTTATCTATAATAATAATAATAATAAATTGTTGCCAATAAGCCTGATATCGTGTTGACAGATCGATCTCAACGCCGGGCAGTGCTCGTCGACATCACCATCCCGCATGACGAGAACCTTGTGAAGGCCGAGAAGGACAAACTCAGCAAGTACCTTGACTTGGCTCACGAGGTGACCGCCATGTGGGATGTTGACTCGACTATCATTGTCCCGATAGTTGTTTCGGCAAACGGTCTTATAGCGAAGAGTCTCGACCAACACCTCAAGAGACTCTCGCTAGATGGCTGGATCAAGGGCCAGATACAGAAGGCAGTACTCCTCGACACGGCACGTATTGTGAGGAGGTTCCTCTCTCTGCAGCCCTAACCACCGGTAGCTTGAGCCCTGCCCCGCTGCCGGCGGCACTCATATGTTAGGTTTTTTATAATGTCTATTTTTTTGTATTAGTATTGTTATTTTACTTTTATATTTGAATATTTGTTAAAAAAAACCTAATGTACAGAAAATTAAATAAATATCTATAATAATAATAATAATAAAGTCATTTATTTCAGGCAAGTGTACCCATACATCATAAAAATTTACAAAAAGTGATTAAAAATAGACCAATAAATTAAAAATAAAATTAAATATATTAAAAAATAAATCATAAGACATAAAACTACAGCATAAACAAACGACTACTTTTTGTTAGGCTCACGGTGCACTTTAGCCAGTGTCGGAGCATCCGGCAGTCCAGGCGATCGGACAGTGTACAGAGGATCCCGTTATTGGACGACCGAATGCGATCTCGAAATGACGCTATGCGAGACCTTATGATAGCGAAGAAATCGGGGATGCCAGCTCGACGCACTGCAATAACGTGGCAGTTTCATCAAAGTGCGAAACGCATCATAGTACTGCACTCTGATGGTACTCATGGCGCGCCTCGTGTAGTTGACCCACAACTGACATGTCTATGTGTATTTATATCTATGAATAGAGCCTTCTTAGTTTTGAAACTTTAATTTAAGATGTTTAACAGTTTTACATGTAGTTTTGACTGTAAGGGGTTAAATTTTAAAACTTTACTTATTTTTAACATCATATTAATCTCATTCTTGAGTATAATTTGTCAAAACGAAATATAATTCAGTTTATTAATTAAATTCTAGACTCTGCTAAACGTTTTATTCATTTCACTTCACTCTTGCCTGTCCAATTATGAAGTAGCAGTTCCCGACATCAAAAGATATTCAAGTTTCACTCGCATAGATTAAAAGTTAATCCAATTCCGAGTTGAGCTTAAAAAAGCTCGTTTTTCCTCTAGGAGTTTTTTTAACAACTTCTCCATTGAAAACTTTGGAATATTAAATTTCCGAGATGACAAAACAAAGTCATTTTTCAAATGTAAAAAAGGATGTTGGATTTGAATTTGAATTTTTAGTACAGCGAAGCTTTAGTAAATTTACGGCAACCAAGTGCAAATATAAAAAAGGGTTATTAAAAGGTTGGAATGTCTTTTGCTGTCGATTTCTCAATTGCGTGGTAACAATTCGTTTCGTCTATCTCTCTATACATATAAAACGATGTGTGTATGTGGGCAAGTGTATAATATGTACCCTGTGCTTTTTCTTCTTTTCTTTTCTTAAATGCTGGAAATGGCCTCAATAGAATGTGCTCGTCAACAAAGCAATGCAAAGTCGGTTATTTGAGTACAAATTTACATTATTTTAGCACTCGTACCAAAGAAGCGGAATAGACGTGATTTTTTTAAATGGTCTAAGATCCTAATAGGAGACGATTTGCACCGGGCTCTTTATTCAATGAAAAGTATTTTATATCAAATTTAATACGCTAAATAATATCATTAAAAGAAATATTAAAAAACAACTTTATTTAAAAATTGCTTATGTTTGTTTAATAGACAAATTACATACTAATCGAACGTATGATGAAGTCTATAGAATATGTAAACGTTAGGTTTGGTGCAAATTATTAGTACCGACTTACCTGTTTATACCTGCCTACCCAATAGTTTGACGGGGAAAAAATAGTCAACCTAACGTTTGCATAGTCTATAGGCTTAATACTTTCGATTGGTATGTATGTCTATTAAACAAGCTATTGCATTTCTTTAAAACAAAGTTAATTTTTATTTTTTTTATTAATTATGTACTGCAGGCCTTTCGCGTAACTCACTCGCAATCGCGATCGGCTTCAAAACAAAACAATTGGTTTCATTTTGTATGCACACAAGCCTTCGATTTTCAAAATGAAAACAAATGTGATTGCGAATGTGCTTACACGAAAGACCTGCTGAAATTTTTCAGCCTACCTATTCGCCATATATTACTTAGCATATTAAATTTGGTATAAAATACTTTTTATCGAATAAACAGCCCGGTGCAAATCGTCTCCTATTCGGATCTCCTACTAAAATATTTCTGAGTGAAATCGCCAGAGTTCAAAGACATTGGCATTAATTGTGACCTCATCAGCAAAATACCTAACCTTCACTTTAACATAAAAGTTTAATTCCTTGTATACTGCAAACTGAAGATGATCGCCAACCACCCCGACTGCCCAATCTTGTCTCACTCGGTAGCGGTGGCATTGGGGCGTGTTAAGTAAATTTTAATGTATTTAAATAAAATGACATGACTAATATTAAGGTAATTTATTTTTGAACTTTTAACTTTTAATTTCAATTTTTGATTAAGTATTTAATTTACTTACAATATAGTCTAAGAACAACTTTAATGTAACTAATAAAGTATGGAATTCACATTCTGAAATAATAATAATTATTATAATTATATTATTATTTTTATTAAACGCTGACACCCCACCTTGTTTATTGTTTTTTCTAAATACATCTCAAATTTATTTGTGCAAGTACAATTTAAGAGAAAAACTTTATTTTAAAATATCAATTTTCAAAAAATAATAATGGCGAGCAGTAAGACTTACATTTTTGAATCAATATTCCTCATAATTAAAAGTTCATAAGATGTGTGTTCAGAAAATTATTTTAAAGTAACAAACAAAAGTACGAGTAAACTTTGCTTGTTTAAAGTTAGGAACATAATAAAAAGGTTTTTTAATGAAAAATGGGGAGCACCTTGTACCTACAAAGTATTTTCATCATAACGGATCCCCTTGAAGTAGAACTCTAATTAAAAAGAAGCCGTGATGATGCTGTATATTGGCGTGGCATAATTTTAATAAAAACTGCATGAGAAAACGATACTTTTTATTAAACTTTACTTGTTAATCACCGTTGTTGTTTTGATAGAGCAATATACGGTGGAAAATTAAGATAGAACAATTACTGGAACTGGAACTTAAAGCCACGAAAAAATTCACGGAAAATGAAAAAATATGCTGCGAGAAAAACATGAGTTTTGGCAAAAATATTTTGTTTATGCGAAGCGAGCCTATTTCTACCAAGAATAAAAATACTTTTTGAAATCAACCACGGTCAGAATACTAGAAAAATCACAAATCGTAAAAACTTTTCCTATACGGATTGTAAGAAAATTTAAAAGTATAATTTTGCATTAATATTTTTTTTGCAACCAGATCGTTTTTATCTTAATCTATAAATTCAAATTAACAACATATGTTTTGTAAGGTCAATTTTGCGTGGCGGCAAGGGTTTTAGAAACTGCCCTTACTGACCCATCTCAACTTTCCACCCTGTATATTTTATTAAACAATTTTCAAAAACAGACGTTTGTGTTCCCTTTCGTAACGCAATACCGAAACGAGTGTTCTTTAATAAAGTCTAAAAAGCTCAAGTTTCTAAGAAGCTCTTCCTTTCACGAATCCTCCCCCGGCCTTAATAAAAACGCAAAATAAACAAAATATCCCGGAAATGGGCAATCCGCTAACAGCATTCCCCATAAAAATCCTCAACTTGAATAAGTTTCCGTTACGGACTGCCATTGAAATAGCGCAGAATTATTTATATAAGATGGATTTTGCCTGCGACTTTATTCGCATGAAACTAATTCCTCGTTGTTCTCTCGGCATATAAAAAAAATACTAAAAAAGGAAAACTATCCTTTTTTTCTTTTCCGAGGTTTAAGCTATCTTCATGCCAAATGTGTTCAAAATTAGGTTTAGATGCCTAACATAGTGTCACAAATCAGAACGACATAAAATGCCCGAAAGTTAAATTAACGGAGACGTTTTGCTCCATGCCGTATTTACGTAGGGATACGAGTATACTCGTAAAAATAAGTTTGTTAGTAAGTACCTTCTTTCTGGTAAATAATTTAATGACTATACTAAATAAATGGTAAAAGTTTTTTCTTTATTATTTTTAAATCTACTTTTACTGGTCATTTGTCCTTTAAATTGCTGAAGTAATCTATCAACATAAAATATGATAGTATTTATTATTATAATTAGTCAATTACAAGTCATTGAAAAATACATGTCATGAGGGTATTAAAATTAAATTCGCATTATTCCAAATACAATATGAGAGCCATTTATATCTTTAATATTTGAGTAGCATACTTTTATTTTATTTTAAATACGTTTAGTTTTAATTTTTAATTGTATTAATTCTTGAATTCTGTAAATAAGTTACTGTAATAAATATATATTTATATGAATCAAGTGTCTTACACCACTATTTCCATGTGGTCTTTAACACTTGATTGTAGAAAAGGGGGTTATTGTTTTCGACTTTTATATATGTATTTATGTTTGTATGATTGTTTGTTCCCTCGTTAGAGGCTGAATGTTATTAGTTGTTCGGCAATGGGAACTTTTTTATTGGCACAATTCCGTATTAAATATAGACAAAACATCAAAATTAAATCGACTTTTCAAGACTTGTCTGTTAATCATTCAATGTTTTTTTGTTATTTTATTACACGTACCACTCTAATTCAAATCACCATTCTAATTTCAATCTTCAAAGATCCATCCCAAAATAACTGAATCAGAAAAACACTGACTTTATCTTTACAAAATCCAAGCCCCTTTGTACAGCCGCCGGTATCGGCCCTTCAGTCTCCGGAATATCACTCCTAGTTGCACGCTCAAAGTAAAAACTGCCTTTGATGTGAAAAGCCACTTGAATGCTGTCTCGCCTCGCACAATGAGACATTAGCGTGGAGATCCCAGATGAGCTATCAAGACTTGGCCTGTTTTTTAGGGTTCTTTGAAAGAGACTTGCGATTGCTATCCGTACTCGGTAGATTTTTGGTTTCCGTCGTTTTGGGGATAATGTTTTTAATGGCTTGTTATACAAGTCTGACAATGTCGCTTTTTTTCACTCGACTGCCGAAGGAAGAGGGCGATGTGTTTATCAGACTACATATTATGTTTGTATGTATGTTTGTTCCTTTGTGGCGCTCTAGAAACTAAACGCGTGGATTAATTTTGATGATTAGAATGTAAATCGACTGGTCTTAATCTTGTGAGTGTCGCTAAATATATGACAGTAATCAAAATTCAATATGGCGGCAACTAGATGCCATACCTATTGTAAAAAAGAAAAAAATAAAGTGTACGAACAATGAGAAGTGGGGTATCGTTGAATAGGTATTTAAATCATCTTTAGGTTTCTTTCATCATTTTTCAAAATGAAAAATTCAAAGTGTGTCTAACGAAATTATATGTGTCTAATGCTCGGTGGTACTTTACCAAGGGGGGCCTTTTTTATTTTTATTTTATATTATTTAACTTAGCTATGATTAAGTTTATTTTAGCTTTAATTTATTTTTTAATTTGTCATAGTTTTAGATTTAATTTTTAATTGTTACTTTGTATTATAATTTAAAGTGTGTACAGTTGTAATTTGTAATTTTGCCTAATAATAGACTGCTCTTATAATAGTAGGTACTTGTACATTTATGAATTTTAATTAAGTTTACTTGCTTTAATGATCACAAAATACGAAAACATGCAACGTTGCCAGTGCAGCTGTTGTAAGATGACTTCCAAAAGTTCAAGTTTAGTTAAGTAGACTTAATAAGTAAGGTGCTTTTTGCTCTTTATAAAATGTGTTATTAACGTGGTTTAACAGTATTATAGACGAATTGCAACCTTAAACTTGTAAAAGTCGAATTTTGCCAATTCTGAGAACTAAGATTGAATAAACAAGTAATTATTGACTTTTCATGCATGTGATGCTGCAAAGGCAGAACTCTCTATTCCAATTTTGTTTGACTTTTGGGCGATTTTCAAAAAAGTGTACATAATTAAGAACTAAAATTAAGAAACGGTAACTTTAGTCAGTTGAGTCACAAAAATTAACTATAACGTAATAAAACAAATTGTGGTATCTCAGACAAAACTCCTGTAGCAAGTTCGACCATATTATTATAGGTCGAGGATTGAATCTGCTTCGATTATTGAATTTGAGATACCGCCTCTTGGCTTATGAGGTCAGTATATAAATGAATGATTAATTTTCGTGACTCACCTGACTAAAATAACACTTTCTTAATTTTAGTCTTTAACTATTTACACTTTTTTTGAAAACCGCCCTTTTGTGTTAAAGAAGATTTAATTTACTAAACAAAGATTTTATGTTTTAGATAGTGGAAAACCAAACGGTGAAACAAATGACGTCAAGTTGAATTTGAAATGTTTAAGTCAAATTTTGTTTATAAGTAAGTCAATCATTTTATTATAAGTACAACAACAAATTTTAAAATTTTAAAATTTCATTAACAGTAACAGTATTTGCTTTATTAATAACAATTACTTTAATATTACAATAAAAAAATGAAGTTTAATGAGTCAAAATAGCTAGCTCAAACTATGTTTGAACAATGAACAATTTTACTTCAAGCGACATAATACACCAAAAAAATTCCTCGTCAGCAAACCATTCACTTAGCAAATACAACGAGACTTACCTGATATTGTATTTCCATTTTAACTTTATTTTCTAAGAGCCAAGAAAAATGAGGTGAAGCTACACTACAGCCAGCGCTGCTTTTAGCATAATGGAAGTTAGGCATCATTATTCAACGTTCATTCTACAACAAACTAGTTAGGTGAGCTATTAATCCTTACATTATTAGCTTCTTGACGCGCTATTTTATTTCTGTCCTGGATATTGACACGTTTCTAATTTGTTTTTACTGCCTAAGGTAAGTAATAAGTAAATATTTTTTCACACATCAAAAAATGTCCTTACATTATTTTGATCAAACCAAATCATGGTTTGGTCATTTAGAAAGGATGAAAGAAGAGTTACGAAAGAGGTATGGCAAGCGAGAGTGAGTGGAGACGTCGATAGGGGACGCCTTAGATTAGATAACTTAGTGATTAGATTCGCGGCGTACTTAATAAGGGCCAAATCAAAAGCACCCGAAACCGACGTACGTGCATGAAGAGGGTGATGAATGTAGAGGGAGCGAAAGTTGTATTTTTGGACCGATATGCACCTGGCGTTCCATAGTATTCGCCTACCCCATTTAGAGACAAGCGTGAAGGTATTGTATTTAGGTATGTATTAATTTGAGTATTCAATGTCAAAAACCAAACAAAATGTAGGGTCCATATTGATCTTTGAAAATTTCGATGATTATAATAAAGGTTATCTGGGTCTGTGGATAAATCCAAGTCTGTGTTTTTGCAACTAATCGGTTTTATTTTCGTATTAAGCAAGGTATCGACATTGGTATTTATTCCATGATAAACCTATTTATCGATAATATCTTTGTCCTTTTATTTTTTCCATTCCATTTTATCATTATGTAGGTTCTGCTATTTAAAACGAGAGAATGGTTTATTCATTTTAATTTCTCGTTGGAGATAGACTTGTTCTCTAAGTAGAAGTTCAAGTTCCAACTCCCTAGTTTTTTCCATCCAGTTCAATTCATTTTAAATAGTCTACAAAAACGTTATTATTATGACTAATTTGTTCTTCGCATATAAGTACTTACTATTGTTTATACCATGAATAAGCAGAAAGGCAATCTAAATTCTTATCATAACAAACGAAAAGCCAAAAGTCAAAACAAACAAAGCGCCCTCGAAACGATTTCTAAAACGCATCTCAATTATAATAATTATTTGTTGGCGCCGTTTCTCACCTTGTAAAAGTCAGTTTTACATAATATATGCAAGTCGCATCCACTTCTCAGTAATCTTCCTTTTATTTAAAACTTCATCACAAAGCATTCTCGGGTTACCGCCCAGGTTTAATTAGATTCAGGCTCTGAACTGATAAAGAGTGGGCCAATCGATGGCCTACATCCAACTGATAATTGAATTTTGCATTGTTTCCTTTTCAATTAAAAAACAATGCTCTTTGTGAAATTGCAATTCGATTCTTTGACGTTTTTACTTTTGTTGTCGTCATTGCTGATTCATGATTTCTGTTAAAAGATTACGTCGAATTTATACCCCTTTTGAGGTTAATTTTGTATAAACGCGTTATATTTTTTGTGAAAAATGTTTGAAACTTGTCTTCGAACTGGCAAACCCCAAAATCAATCGTATTTAGTGATGTATTTGCTTCCCAATTAACTACTTAAATGAAAAAAAACCTTTTCTTTTGGGTTAGACAACAAAAGTAACATCATTTCTACCATTAGTGGTAGTTGGATCTTGTGCAGGGTTGTCCGGATTGTGTGTGTGTATGTGTGTTACACCTTAGTCCTCAGGGTTGGAAACGCATTTGAAGTCTAACTAATGATTGCAGTCTTGCGATTGTAGCCTTGATAATTCAATTATCTATGGTTCACAGATGCCATTTACCATCAGGTCGCCTGAGTGCTTGTATTCCTTCTCTTTACCATAAAAAAATCACAACCAATATCAACAAAATATTTTCAAATAAAAAAACAAGTATAAGATATTAATCTTAATTTAACTTTTTCAGTGCCAAAGATTCAATATCAAAATATAATTAAGAAGTAATTCGAGAATTCTCGCACCTAAAAATTCATAGAATTACTGTAGCATCGTATGAAGACTATGCTGATTGAAAAACCAATGAATAGTTCACAGAGCATGCATTTCCGTTATTGAATACAGGGCAGGTAAATCTATTAGGAGATTACACTCATTTCAATAGGGAAAACACATACATCACAGAATAGATTTTCTTTTACGAGGCAGTGAGTTTTCATTTGATTTCTTTTGCTTTGAATGTACTTTGGGAAATCATGTACCTATAGGGTCAAGACGAATGGCTTCTGCCATTTCATTTTGAAGTACCTAATTTGTTTTCATATCATACTTGCTAAAATTACAGAATACGAGTATGCTCTGGTTTGGCGTCATAAAACATCACTTATATTAACAAGCCAAAAATATTTTTGACGGCCCGTTTGCTAATAGTTTATTTTATAGTTGTTTGATGACACTGAGGACCAATCAAGATCAATTTATATGTTATTTTAGAAATGAAATCGCCACATATTTTTTTAAAGTAAAACAGAGCTAAGTTTGGGACTAGGTTAATGTGTGTGAGATTGTCTCTTGATATTTATTTATTTATTTATTGCATTCGGAAGTATGAAACCTCGGAATTTTGATCAACTCAAAATTATGTAATGTAGTGTACCCAATGTCAGCATTATGCCGTAGATGCTCGGCATAATGCTGACTGCATAGTACATTATTGCCTAGGCATGGAAGTAGGCAATTGCGGGCCGAGTATTGGTTTAAACGGACGAGCTTGCGAGTCCGTTTAAAAATACGAAGCCCGCAATTGCTGTTCCTGCCAAGGCAAATATAGTGCTTTTCTCAAAAATCGGAACAAATAATTTGTGTTGGAGTAAAATCTTCATCGCTTGAACTCATTTTTTGAATTGCATACAAACAGAAACTTCATGTGAAAAAACCATCACTCTTTACCACCTTTTTGTTTATGACAAGGAGAAAGCAAGCTTTGTTTTTAAAAAAACATAAGCTATTCCAGACACAGGTAAAAAAGTTATGTTTTGAATAAAATTTGGATGTATAAGACTTGTGCCCTCATTTTATTATGGCCTTTTTCACTTTTTAAAAAGTTACAAGCTAGATATTAATGGAATTTGTATGCAACATTGCGGGCTTGTGTAGCGAGCACGCAATGTTATTTTTTTTTTAATTTGAGAACTGTCAGTAAACTATGTACTTCGCGTCTCAATATGTAGATAGGAATGTCCACATTTCCGGAAATTTTTGAGAAAAGTATATTCCTATTCAGACTGCCAATGACAATAACAAGTATACCTGACTGTAATTGTCTTTAGATAGAGGATGAAATAGTAATGAGAATAATGTTACCTCTAATTAGTTTATTAAAAAGGTTGAATATATATTCATCATCATCATCGTATTATTGTGCTGGGTGCGACAGAGACGAAAACCTCACTTATCAATAAAATCTACCAAACCTCACTACATTTTCAATGTCAGAAATAGTTAAAAAAAAAACTTTATTACAAGACTCTGTCAGTGTAATGGTGTTTTCAGCGAATGTGCTTTTCATCAAAAAATACAATACAAAATACAAAAATACTATCTTAAAATGGACATGAAGACAATGATAAAGTGTATAAATAAATAATATGACTAGACTCAACCTTCAAAAGTACGCGAATATGGAGTTATAATGGAAAATTGTTTTGTTTATAAGAGTGACGGTTCGAATAGGAACAAACTTTAAAGGGTTAGTCCCATATGTTACAATCAGCATACGTTTGCTAGCTTATTACAAATTAGTAAAGTTCATAGTGGCGACAAAAGAAAGCTGGGTGGTAAAGTGGGAATAACCCATTCAAAGTACGAGTATAGGTTTTTTTTTACTAGAGCTGAAATAAATGGAACGAACGAAATTGCTGTCTTTTAAACGTAGTTCGAATTTCAAACAGACTACCTGTATTTATTCTACTCACAAAATGTATACTTTCGCTCACCCATTCGATTTATTTATGGCATCTCTTGTGAAATGACTTATACTTATAATTCAAAGAGCTCTGCTGATATTTTTTTATAAGCTATTACGTATTTAGGTATTTATTATTGGTCTAAATAAAATTTGAATTTATCCATGAGGATGAGAAACAGTGATTTACTGAATGGTGAAGGGAATGTTTTTGTCACAACACTTTTTATATTTCCTCAATAATAATACAACCACAGTTTCATTCATCAAATACGAGTAAAAGTTTTAACTAATATTTAATGATATTAAATTAAAAAATATACTAAATATGATTAGCCGTTTATTTAAAAACTGTCATCGAAATTATCCGGATTTAAAACGATTAAAAAAAGTTAAGTATTAAATTAGTAAAGCAATGAAGTCTAACAATAGCTTTCATTTTAAACAAACGACGTAGGAATGCAAATGAAGCTGTTCCCATCGGTATGAGTTTGTTCCTGTTGATGCGACTGGATTCGATACAATCGGATTTTAATTAAATTCTTGACTGCAACTGCCTTTATAACTTTGTTGACTAAACAAGGTTAGATAAGTTTCTTCTTACTAAATCAACGAATATGTAATAACAATTTCCAATTTATTCTGCCAAATAAAGTAGGGCATAAAATCTGTTCCTATTCGTTCCGTCACTCTTAATTATAAACAAATCAATTTGCCATTATAACTCCATATTCGCGTACTTTTGAAGGTTGAGCCTAGTCATATTATTTATTTATACACCTTATCATTGTCTTTATGTCCATTTTAAGGGAGTAATCTCTATTTAATATTGTTTTTTTGATGAAAAGCACATTAGCTGAAAACACCATTACACTGACAGAATCTTGTCATAAAGATATATTTTTTCGAACTATTTCTGACATTGAAAATGTAGTGAGGTTTGATAGATTTGATTGATAAGTGATTTTTTCGTCTCCGTCGCACCCAGCATAATAATATTTATGATGAACATAATTTCAAACTTTTTTAATAAAATAATTAGACGTAACATTATTCTCATTACTACTAACTTATTTATGATCCCAGTTGGTCGAAATAAACGTTTTGAATTTGATTTTGAATTACTATTTCATCCTCTATCTAAAGACAATTACAGTCAGGTATACTTATTATTGTCATTGGCAGTCTGAATAGGAACAGACTTTAAAATGTTCCGTGCGATGTTTTTCCTCATATTGTTTTTTTTTATTTTCAAACAAATTATGTAGTTTCATTTTAAATTCATTATTGTGTACTTTAATTTCTGATATCTTCCAGATTTATAGTATTTGTAGGCTTCTGGGTTTCTCTAGCAAAAAAAGTCCCGATAACGATATACAAACAGTGGAACATTAAAATTATAAGACGTCGTTTTTTGACAACGAGCTTTAAATTGCTCGCAAAATGGATATACTTAAGTCGACTTAGCTTGTAATAAAATAGGGTATATTTATAATTCTTATAAACAGTTTAATAAACTTATACCCTTTTTTTAATTAGACAGAATACTTGTAACATTTTTCACTAGAGCATGAAAAACATCAGATTTGTGGTTTCAGGTTTATATCATTGACCGCAACTAAAACCATTTATTTTTAATATGAATACGTTGGCGTATTTATTTGCTTTGTTTATTCGTTCCATTGGCACCAGAACGAGCCAATGCACTTAAAGTTCATTTAAATTGATTGTTTTATCTGTTTCGAGTACAACCGAAATAGCTTCTTTTTGAATTTTGATTCACTGTTGTTTAGAGAACGGTATTTAAATCATGTTAATAAATTCATGTCAAAGTAAAAAAGATACTTTGCCTGATCTATTTTGCTTGTAGCGTACAAAGACAAAGATTATTATTTTTTTAAGATAGAAACTGCGACATACAAATTTATTTACCATCGAATTAATATGGACAACGGCTATTTTATATAGCATAGTTTATTCAGTAAGTAGGCCGCACGGGCACTTTTACACGTCAAAAATCTACCAGCGCTTTCCAAGAGAAGCCCAGTGATAAGAAGAAACGCCGCAAGAAACTCGAACGTGAGTCATTTTTTAAATGTTGCTTATGACAATGATAATACTTAATAATAATAATCTAACATTATACAATGAATGTAAAATGAAAATATAATGCGTAGTTGTAAATTTGTTGTTCTTGTAAATTATGTTCAAGATTGTGATGCGGATTAGTGTTATTTAAAAGTTTTTTGTGGAAAGGTTTTTGTGTATAACAGAGTAAGTTGTATGTATGTAAACACTTTATTGAATAAACAAAAGAGATAACAAATATAAAACAGACAAAAATGTAGCAGCAATGTACAAAAGTGGACTTATCAGTTTACATTCTTCTAGTTACCCTTTGAGCGATTGGGGAAATAATTAATGACAGCGAGTATCCGAATAAGTACAACATTAAAATAAAAAAAGGAAAATAGAACTCAAATTAAAATGTATACAATAAACAAATATAATAAATAAACATAATAAGCAGAAAAAAAGTCTTAGAACAAGAGTCATGGTTGATTTACATTAGTCCATTTAAAGCATGCCAGTAGAAGTACATTGACGAGTTGCTTTTCACGTTTGAGGCGAGAGCTATTGTAACGACGCAATGTACTGCTACTGTCATGGTACTGCTGGAGCAATGTAAATCAACCATCAAGCCAGTAAGTACTTTATCCGTCTAGTTTTGAAAGAATCTACAGACTGAGACTGCCTCATCGTTTTAAATAAACCATTGCCCAGTACATAATTCCATGTACGATTAGAAAATGAATAATTAATTATCATCACACAATATGTATAGGTATTTGCCCTTATCGAGGATCGGTACTAGAATCCCAACGTAACTAAAATCATTAAATAAAAGTAATGCATAAATAATGAATTTATTGTATAAATACAAATGAAAATCGTTTATAAACTGGTTTATTGAGGCAATAACCTAATTATCTTTGAACGAGAAGTAATTCCAAAAACTACTTTTTATTATGAACGGCGGGTAATTAACTTTTTTAGCTGTATGTTCACAAAAACCAAATACTTAGAACAAAAAAAGTCATTTCGAAATTGTTGCGTTATTATTTAAAATACAAAGTAACCATTAAATTACCTTAATTTATTTTCTAAGATTTTGACGTAAAGTGCATTTAGAGTACGTTTTCACCGGTTAGATGCGAGGCAACTAAGCAAGTAAAAAGCATTTTTTACGGGGAATTTTTTGAGCAATTATTTCCCGTCAATAGATCGGACATCTCATTCTATTACACTAAATTAGAGTAAGACACATATTTTTGCCGGCTAGAAGTTTCTGTTCAAACTTGTCCATATGTGTGCATTTAGCAACTTTAAGGTTTCGTAATTAGAAATATCTAAACATCCTAAGTTCCGGGAACTAATAAAGAAAAATTATTAAAAAACAATGAACCGATTCCAAATCAAAATTGGTGAATATATAACAATATAATATAAAATTTCATGCCTCACTTTTCCACCACCCGGTATTCTTTCATAATTTTTATTAATTTTCAAAAACGAATTATTAAAATCGGTTGACAATTTGCACAACATACCTACACAATTTGCACAAAAAACAGAGGAAATGAGAACCTCCTCCATTTTTGAATCGGTTTAAAATGACAGGACAGAGTCGAATTTTGTTGTTCTTGTTATATCATAAACTAGTGACCCGCGCTCGCTTCGCTTCGGTTTATGTCAGTTTCCTGTAATATCCGTACATAATCCAAAATTTATTATACACGAAAACCGTCCTCTTGAGTGACTCTATCTATGAAAAAAAACCGCATCAAAATCCGTTGCGAAGTTTTAAAGATCTAAGCATACATAGGGACAGACAGACAGCGGGAAGCGACTTTGTTTTATACTATGTAGTGATAGTGATAGTGATAGTGATAGTGATAGTGATAGTGATAGTGATGACGAGATGATACCCGGGTATGTACATACATGTACAATTAATTTTCCGCTACAAATTCTTTCTTAGTTCGCCCATAGTTACAAATATTAAAATACAGAAATTAAAGTAGATCCAGTTAACCGTTGGGCGAGGGAGAAAGAAAAGGTAGCAAACAATAGTTCCTAGGTTCAGTAGTTTAAGGTGGGCGTTGTCTGTTAGCTAAGAGTTTTAAATATCTATAATAATAATAATTAATATCAGGGGATAATGTCACACCAATTGACCTAGTCCCAAACTAAGCTCTAGGCTTGTACTATGGGTACGAGGCAACGATATAAATACTTATATACTAAAATACATAGAAAACTTCCATGACTCAGGAACAAATATATGTGCTCATCATACAAATATCTGCCCTTAGCGGGATTTGAACCCAGGACTTCTAGCTTCGTAGGCAGGGTCACTAGCAACTAGGCCAGCGCGTCGTCTAACGACAAAGTCAAGAATCTAGTTCTATTTATTTCTAGTACAAAGCAATAATAAAACGTAACTTACTTATTATTTATTTTATTCTAGTTACGTAAACGCGTTTTGTTGTCCTGGCTACCGCGTTTCCTGCCTATTATTCTCTATAGTATGTTCCGTTAAAGAAAATATTATACATTTTCTGGTGATGTTTTATCGTAGAGGGGTAGGTAGGTGAATAAATATTTCCTTTACGTCGGGTTTGTGAAATAGAATGAATGTAAATGGTTAGTTTTTTCTGATTTGTGCCTTGTGCCAAAAATCCCGGCTCAATCAGAGTTGCATATTTAAAAAAAAAAAACTTAAAAAAATAGTACAAATAAATATCTAAATATATATGGATAAAGCATCCGTCACTGCGGTACTTATAGTCGTGTCAGAAACTGACGGATTTTTTATCCAAATTTTGTTCCGCGATAAACGCAGTCATATTAGGCCCTGGGGATCTCCTGGGGAGGAGAAAATTATCTTAACCAAATTCACAGTGTTTCAAACTAAGCTCTAAGCTAGGTACTAGACATTAATCATACTTATAAAAAAAATACATACGGAATACTCAGAAACAAATTAAATACTAGTGTTTGTCCCGAACCATCGAACCCAGTACCCCTATATTGACAGGTAAGGTCAATATCAACTAGGCTAACCGTGTCGCCAAAGCATAATATTCGTCCTACTACCATAAAGTCATATGTCTTGTCATTATAATAAGAAAGAGTGATTTGTCGATCGTATTCTGGCAAAACAGAATAAGTGCACATTATTTAATAATGTGAAGAAGGCACGTTAAGTTTTGAGTGATCATAGCCTTATAATAATAATAATAATAATAATAAATCATTTATTCACAAGAACATGGGTACATAACATATCATGGTACAAGATATAAGGAGTTCCAACATATTCTGCCATTAGACGGCGTGTAAATATCTAGTAATTAAAATAATAATGCGGGTTAATTAATATGTCAAAGAAATAATGTGAATTTTCAATTAAATAATAATAATAGCTGTTAGAGTATCACAGAAATATAAATATAATATGTTTAAATTAAGGATACAAAGCACTCCGTGTATTTATAATAGATCCTTATCACTGAGGTAATCATTCACCGAGTAGTAACATTTCTTAAGAAGTAAATGAAATAGCCTACTTTTGAAAGAATTTAAAATCATGTCTTTATATGAATCTGGTAAATGGTTGAAAATCCGAATCGCCATACAGTAAGAGTTTATTCCGCATACTTTTAGCTTTTGGTAAGGCACATATAACTTATTGCTATATCTTCCTGCTCTAGAAAACACATCACATTTTTTTCTAAACAGGTTTCTTACGTTGAAGCATAATAATATTATGATATCAAGAAGCATAGTAAAAGCTTCTGCAGTTATACGGTTTTGCTAGATAGATAAAGCAGAAAGAACTGAGTATGTCTACGTATGAAACTTTTTTTTTTGAAATGCACTTATTCTATTTTGCCAGAATACCCTCGTTGTAGTCTTTAAAATAAGCTATTTTACTAAAAATAACAACATTTTAGCAATATAAATTTAGCTCATTTCTTAATTATTATTTTTCTTGGTATGGAGGAAGCATATGTGCTCACTAGACATTTGTTAGCTAGTGGACTCATTTAATATCGTATATACTAACATATCAAGCAATAATAGGGCCAAGACATCGTATGCCCACGTAGTGCTGAATTGCACCGAGTTGGCGCAGTACAGGGCTAAACAACTCATGAAAGGTTTGGTGGGCTTCCTCGAGGAGTTGGGAGGGCTTGACTGAACATATTATTATGTGGTAATCCCACCCACACGCAAAATATGCACTAGACGTCGAGTTGAGGTAACCAGCCCGCTTATAAAAAAAAACCAAATATATCGTATAAATAAATAAAAAATACCTAACTGTCAATATTCATAAATTCTTAAATTATGTTTAAAATTACGCGTCTCGAATATAACTTTAACGATCACAGTCTATTATTTCTATGAAAAAAACCATCTATAAAACAAAAAAGAGAGAAAAAGAGGAAAAAGTTCCTCCCTTTTGTTTTATTTATACCGGCCATAAATTCGTAAAATAACTAAATTGAAATACCCACAAAATGGGGGGAAATAATTACATAAATCTAAATCTCTTTCCCCCACTAAGACGTTTCGTTTGTTCATTTCCCCCTACATACGAATTTGTGTGAAATTTATGTATGATTGCTTGCATTCCTTCGTTCCAATGTTTAATGTTTTGTAAGGTTAGAGTACTTCATAAATCACTCAGAACAAAAGAAAACGGGAAGGCCAAGAGAATAAAATAGAAATAAAATGCAAAAGGAATATTTACTTTTTATCAGGGTTCAGTGTTTGAGTTTTTTTGCACTATTTACAAATTAAATAGTCATATTATTCTTCGAGTTGGTTTAATATTTACATTTGATTATTTTTTAACTTTAGTAAACAAACCTTAAATTTGTCCGATTTTATATTCAAGTTTTAAAAGGATTGATTTTTATCCAAGGAGCGGCATATATACTACTAGAGACCTGCCCTCGCTTCGCTTCGGTTTATGTGAGTTTATAAACATATATATTTAAACATAGTCAAAAAACATTTAACTTATGGTGAAAACCGCACGAAAATCCGTTTAGTGGTTTTTGAGATTATCGCAAAAATAAAGAAAGACAGACTTTTAATGATGTTTTACTTTTTTTCGTGTAAAAGATAACTTTAATTAGCCTTTTTAGGTACTATTTTAAAGTTTCTCCCAACCAGTTTTGAAGCTGCAGGCGTCAATATTTTACAAGGGCGAAAGAGTTTTCAAAGCTTGTTACTTAATTACGAGTAGCATACAGATTATAATAACATGATAATTATTTAGTAAAAAAAAATAAATGACGTGTTAATTTTACATGAATAATAAAAGCTCGCTCTACTCAATAAAATAAAAAAAGACTTTGTAAATTAGAAGCACATGACTATCAAAGAAACTTCAAATACAATTTTTAAACAAACAAAGAAACTAAAATCTCTCGTTATAGCAAAAACACGTTCTATTAGAGAAAAACTTTAAGCAATATACAATATACATGATAAATAAGGTAATCCCGCTAATATTATAAATGCGAAAGTTTATGTGTGTGTGTGTGTTCGTTTGTGCGTACGCGCGCGCGCGCGTGTGTGTGTGTTAATTCGTTACTCTTTCACTCTGCAACGCCTGGACGGAATGGATGAAATTTGTAATGAACAAGCTTATACCCTGGATTAACACAGACATACATCCCGGATTTTTTTATAGTTCCCGAGGGAATAACGACCAAATCTACGCGGAAAATGTCGCGGGCAAAAGCCAGGACATAAAACGGAACCCGTGCTGCGTCTCCCACTTTACGCTGGACTATTCTATTTCGCTTCAGACTAAATTGCCGTTATGGCTTCTTTATCAGCCAACTCAATGGTTATCCTACTTTATTTCTGTTTCCCGTTAGTTGCTGGCTTTTGTTCCGTTACTGTGCTAATGGATTTTAATGATACAGCGTCTTCGTAGGATATGAAATTAGAAATCGGAATTCTCTTGATTGGAGAAACAGATGAATTATTTATTTTCTCTTAAGCTCTTAGTATCGTTTCAGAGGATATAGTTTTGAAATAACTTTAGGAGCTCAAGTTGCGAAGTCATTAAGAAATTAATAGCGAACTGGGAATGGTTCTTTAGTTTTATCCGTGAAGATAATATTATAAATAAGAATAACTAATTATTAATCTAGTTAAAAATAAATTTCGTATTAGGCTATTACGAGTAGGTTATAACAAAAGAATAACGTATATTATGAAAAAGCAAGACAAATTATGTAGTGTGTGTCTACCATACAAACATATATTTTAAGGGCTGAAAATATAAGCCCTAATAAACATAATTTGAAAACTCATAATTAAAAAAAGCTTATTTTAAACTTAATTATTGTCATATTCTATAACCGCTGGCTTACAAATTTATAATATTAATTACTAATAAACATTTTTTTCTTAATGAGTAATAAATCTTCTAGAGATATATTAAGAAAAATACTGTGTGCTTATTTGTGATGCCACCAGTGCTGCCAACGTGTAGGCGATGAATCGTTTACGTCTTTCGCTTTTAAAATAAAACGTATTCTGCACTGAGTATCCAATGTGTTTTATTAGGTTATGGGCCCAGTACGCATATTTCATAAAAATAAACCTAATTTCTTCCTTAAAAGGACCATTTAATCAGTATAACGTTGTTCTGTGCTGAGTATTCAACTGTAAGATTAAATATAACTCAGATTACGATTATTCTCAGCATTAGTCAAAGGTGTCTGTATTGCAGATATTTAACGAATACCCTGATGGTATTGTTTGAGGCGTTTCAAAAATACACCCATACTTGTAAATTATACAGTACATTTGTAACGGGTGTTGTTTTTAAGGATAAAGTTTTTAAATTGAGACCACTTTTGAAAGAAATCCCTGAAAGGAATAAGTTCGATTTGTACTTGTTTTTTTGTTATATTGCGAGATTTATAGTTTTTGTATTTCTTTTTTTTATTCTTGTACCGTAAACATACTTTGATTTACGGGGTGACTTTGATAGTAACTACCATTCCAGACAAACATGTATTTTTTGAGGAGTTGGAATACGCCTCCATGGGTTTACTTGAGATATTCTTTCAAATATTTAGTGGTTTCAAAGTAGGTATTCGTAGTTTAAATTTGATTATAGTGTTTTTATTTTGTTTACGGAAAACTAAAATCTCAATTTTTTCTAACTATCAAGTCAAAAAAAAAAACAATCGTTGTTTTATTTTATTATTTTGTCTTTTAGTTTCTATAAAAATTCGTGTTAAACTTTGAATTTGATCCGTAACCCAGTACATTACTGTACAGTTTACTAAAGTAAAGAGTAAAAAGTAGTCCCGGTCAATTTGGCAATTGTCAGTTTATTGTGTGGTCTGTAAGTTTTGCAATTTATAATGAATAGGCTGAAAATTAAGCCAATATCTCTAGAACGATGTTGTTCGCAAAACCTACTCATAATCTATCCGAGCAAGTTATTCGGAGTAAAAAATATCGGTTAACTGTGGAATCGGTTAAAACGGAATATGTGGAGTCACAAGTTAACGCCGCTTAACCACAGTTATTGGATTACTTGGAAGTCAATATTCGCCGCGTTATTGCCAATACACGGGTCCAGTTGCTTGATGAAGTTATCGGAAATCCTTCGCTTGGTTTGAACCAGCCGTGATTCCATATTTTGGAAATCACTTTTAAACCATCCGTACTCATATTATAAATGAGGTGTATAGAATTAAAGACAGCTACATCCACATAATTCATGTTGGGTTAAGCTGTCTTTCATTCTATACACCTCAAATGTAAAAGTAGCTCTGTCTGCATGTTTGTTACGCTTTTATGCCTTAACCGCTGAATTAATTTCAATGAAATTGGATATGGAGTTATTTAGCTTGTGTATTGGGAGAGGACATTAAGTACTTTTTATCCCGGAAAATTCTTCATTACTGAGACAATAGCAATAAACAGACTTCTACGTAGACGAATCTTGGGCAACCAGGCATATATTTCACAAAAAGCCAAAAGTACGACCATAAACACGGCTTAAATGTTTTTATTCAATAAAAAAGCAAACTTTAAAAATCCCGACTGTTGCTAACCAACTTTAAATCATTATAAATCATAAACGATCATTTGTAATGAAAAAAATATGAACATAACCTAAGGATTATTTTTAAATACCTATTCACAATGATGATACCCCACATGTCATGGTTCGTCGACTTTATCTCGGCGTCTGCTTGCCGCCATATTGAATATTGATTACAGTCATATATTTTGTTACATTCACAAGATTAAGACAAATCGATTGACATTATAATAATCAAAATCGGTCCACTCGTTTAGTCTTTCGAGAGCCACAAAGGAACAAACATACATACAAACATAATATAGGCTGATAAACACATTACCCTCCACCTTCGGCAGTAGGGTAACTAGTATACCTTCACACTCTCAGTTACATTCTGTTCCTAAGACCCGTGTGTGAGACGCCTATGAATTACTGTAAGCAATTAGTTCAAATTACATTACGTATCGCAATTAAGCGGCATTGAGTGAATTAATTAACATTTCAAGCTGCAATTTGCTGTTGCATTGCATTTAACAGATACAAAATCTGTTTGGTAGTTTAAGTCCTTTATAACCTATTTAGAACTCAATAACACACGCTTTACATTTTACGAAGCTTTAAAGAGCCTGTCGATTAAGGATAACAGTTTTTTTTTTATGTAAACAGATTTTTGTTATTATATTTTAACTGACTTAAACAATGGAGGGGGTTCTTCGTTCGTTAAATTCTTATTTTGAATAATAATATGTTTTCCCCGATTACTGAAAAGCGGCTGGATAAGGACAATATTTTTTTGTTTCTATTGTTTTCAAGTTAGGATCAGCAGGCCTTTCACGTAACAACAATCGCAATCACAATCGTTTTCATTTTGAAAATCGAAGGCTTGTCTGCATACAAAATGAAACCAATTGTTTTGTTTTGAAGCCGATCGCGATTGCGAGTGAGTTACGCGAAAGGCCTACTGATCATGAAATCCTCGAGAAATTAAGGGAACTCTTCAGATATCAGACAGCATGCCGTCTATATAAGTAGAGGAAAAACTCACTACGTAATTAGTAAGTTGTATTTTTTAGTCAGTTATTCCTCTGTTCGCTACAACGATTTGGTTATTTTGCATGAATAATTCTCTCAAATTCTCATGGGTCGTCCCATTGTCATCTGGTCAGGATCTGATGATGGGATTCTGGAGAAATTAAGGGAACTCTTTAAATATTAGGCACACCTATCGTCTATATAGACAAAAAACTCTAGTAAGTTGTATGTTGAGGCACTAAAGCGAGTTAGTTTATTTTTTTATGAAAAATTCTCTCAAATTCTTACGGGTGCTTCCATTGTCATCTGGTCAGGATCTGATGGTGGGATTCTGGAGAAATTAAGGGAACTCTTCAAATATTAGGCATACCTATCGTCTATATAGAGGTAAACTCACTAAGTTATTAGTAAGTTATGTGTAGTTAGTAAGTTTTTCCTCTATACATACTCTAGTGTGCGACATCCATAAGAACATAAATTTTAAGTAACGATAGCTTCAAGTGTTGTCAACTGTTTAAAAAAGGAACTAAGTTAATAGCTCTAATAAATTTAGTGTAATTCATTTTTAAAGGGTCCATCGAGCAGCAATGTACAACATTAAGTCTAACTTAATGGTTACTGGTTAATTGTGGGATAATTGAGCTATGTTTGATACATTGCGTGGCGAAATAGTTGGTATGAAAAAAAAAGTACAACTTATGTTAACAAAACACATGTTTTTATGTTCATTACGATGCAAATTAACTGTTGTCAAAATATATGTTCCTATGGATGTTACACACTGTATAGTGATTTGGGTATTTTTTATGAATAGGGTCTGTCTGATTATATTATGTGGTCCAATTTTAATTTCGTCAAGATCTGGTCATAGGATCCATGGAAATTGAACAAAACTCCTTAGCAATTTGTAGTCGGTTTACGGTTGTTTGCAGGAGGGATCTGAATGAAATCACTTTTGCAGTAAAATGCAAATATAATTAAATGTTAAGACTACGGTCTATAGCATTTACTATGAACTATGCTTACTAGGCAACCTAACAATTAGCTAGCTGATAACAAATCAGCACGCACTGCCTAGCCTAATCTACCTAATGCACGTGATGTTTAAACTAAGAACACACAACGCTTTGCATATGGGTTCTGCCACGTCGTTTCGTCCATTCGTCATTTTAATTTAATATTATTATTATCATAAAGAGAAATCGTGCTATTTATCTAGTTTCTGGAATATAGTGATTATTTGCAGTGAATAGTGAAATTTCAAATAAAGTTAAATTGTTTATTTAGTAAATTGAATCGCCTTTACAATTCAAAAACAAATTTTAAATCTATCTGTAGTGTTACTATAGTAACTAGTCAAAGTAAATTTTGAATACACGACGGCATTTTTGATATTGTCGTCGTAAAAAAAATATGCCTATGTCACTCCTACAACCAAGGCGAATCTAACGATACTCCAGTTAAAATCCACGAAGCCGTTTAGGCTGCAGAGAGTGCTAAAGGAACATACACTCGAAAAACATAACCCTCCTTCTGACGCGGCCGGGCAATTTTATTTGAAAAGAACAATATCTTCTAAAGTATCAACAAGTTTGGAAATATAAAACTGTACAATGTCTGAAGTCACTACTACAAAAACTATCTCGGTATTACAAAATACGGTCATGCAAGTCTGAACGCACCTGAGCTCATACGCAGCTCCCGATCAACGATTTCTGAGATGAACGCGATGAAATAATATGCAAGCAAAACGACACTCTTGATAAGTTTCTGTCAAAAATTTCATTTTCGCAAGCTTTTGTCGCCGACTGTACTTTTTTTTGCAGAGTCATTATCTGCTTATCAAGACCAAACAAATGAGCCCCAACACGGTGGGTCTACGTTAAGCATAGCGGAGAATCTGTCGCCACCTTCTGACTCCATCATCAGATCAGCTCCATTTCATAATAGTATTGCATTGTCATCCAATTTACACATGTTACACATTTTCATTGGAAACCGGGAAATGGGTCAAATTTAACTTGCGAGATTTGACCCGTACGTACATACATTGCAAGTAAAATAAAAACTTGTAAAAACACAAGTAACTAACAAACGTGTATTTTATTTTCACTCCGCGTAATTGTTACTCACGTAACCTAATTCCGCCAACATAATTACGGTGCAAAGTCTATTAAACAAATAAGTTATTAACAAAATTAGACCCAAAACTGAATTTTCCGTCGTTTCCTCACAACAATGTAATTGACCAGAAACTTTATTATTAACTTTAATAGCGGAAACGTTAACCGGTTTCTAATCCCGGTACAAAATTAGGGAATTTCAATAACTAATGCTCTGGAAAGCCTGGCCATTCGGAACGGTGTCTGAATTTGTATTCCATGAATATTAAGTTGTCTAGTGAATTGTGGGTGTCTTACCTATTTGCATTTAAAAAGAGATGATAATCTGATTTCCTTACATTTACCTACCTACGTGTGAAATAGGCAAATTTTTGAATATACTACTTTAGTTTCCACTACATAGCAGCAGCTGCGAAGTTCATTGCCGCAATGACATAAGTAGTGAATTCAGTTCATGATAATTCCGATCTCATTTGAAAACATTTTTTGTAGAAGCACAGCTGCGGGCGAATCTGCTGAAATCTGAACAAAATTAGGTATACTTCAATCAATTCCATTTTTATATTTCTTTTATATTAAGAATTTGATATTACGTATGTAACCACCTAGTCAGAATATAGTTAGATAACTAATTTTGTAAATTACATGGTTGTTACCAAAAACCATATGAGTATTTGAGTATTGATTCATTGTTTCATGCAGGATTTCGAGGTTGTATATTTTAACAATAAAAATGTAATAATTATGTAGTTGAATATTTACAAGTTAATATTTAATTATTTTACCGTGATAAATAGCTACTTATTGTTACGTAATTATGGTCACTGGTAATTCATGTTATTACTCAATTAGATTATTTATATTAGATCTAACATGCTGCCCTGCCGATCTTATATAGGTATTATTATTGGTAATTACACATAGACAATCCTTATTATAATATTATGGTATTGCAATTATATAATATTATTATCATTTCAACTAACAAAGTTAATCCAGCTGCAGTCCTTTCCATGCCACAAAACAATTTTTTTCGTTAGTCATAAGTTAAGTAAATCTACTTTTCTCTGTTCTTGTGCCACTCAAAAAAATGTGAGACAACCAAGAGAGATTTTCACTTAGTTGACAAAAAAATTATACAAAAATTATGATATTAGATATCAACCAAAAAACACAGAGTAACAACAGCAAGTTCTTTAGTGATTCAACCAACATCTTAGATGATGAACAACGATCACAATCTTGTTAGAAGTGACCTATTTTTTTCAGTTTGGTAAAAGTCAATGATTAGTGGTTTTTAACTACGTTAAATAAAATCTAATCTCATTTTATATACAACGTTGAATAGACCATAAAAAATAAAAATACATAAATATTTCTTGTAGCGTGATAATTTAGTCTTCCCTCACCAAAGACAACTAAAAACATTATTAAAACTTGTTCACGAAAAGATTATTTGTGACAAAACAATTAGTTACGAGTCAAAATCGTTAGCACCCGGAGCTTTGAACTTTGAACGGTAATTCACCCAGCCCGTGAGAAAGAGGGTGTAAAAGACGTCAATAATGTCTAAAGTACATTAATTTCACTGCTTTCTTGGCCGTTGTAGTAATTATAAATAATATCTGCTCAAGATTTTGCTGTAGGGCAATTGTGAAATTATTTTACTCCGAATATATTTCAGAGGGTAGCCAAACTAGGTGGGATAGTAAACGGATCCTTGTATTTTCTTAAGTGTTGCAGGTGTACTTAAATAAAATATTGGAATAATAATAATTAAATAGATTAAAACCCGGGACATATTTGAGACCTTTAGAGTTCATAACGTGGAAAGGGACCGTTTAGGAAATGCCCTCGAAAAGTGTCATTTTCATTATAGTTGCATGTTCCACCCACTAAAGACAAAACTACAAGTAATTAAAATCTGAAAAATATCTTAACTGCACATATCACGAATTTATACGAAAAAATATCACGATCAAGAAGACTTGATTAGTTCTAGGCTGGGTTTTATAAAGATCCGTTAGATCAAATTTCGGTCAGGAATGTCAAAACTTGTATGAACCTGACGTTTTTACTTACGGGCCTTTATAAAACCGGCCCTTAGAGATACCAGCGACTAAAGTGTATATCACAGAATAAGAAAATGATAGCATAGAAACCGGACTATAAGACGTACTTTGCGTTAGCAATCTTTCTCTACTTTTTAGATTACGTATTACATGAGAAAAAATGAAACAAAGTAGGCTGTTTTTCTTCTTTAACTATCATTGTCACAAGGTTTTACACATTCCTATTGAAAGGATTTGTCTTTCCTTGTCCATAGGTCCAAATACAAAAGGTGCTTTTAGGTCCAAATCACGCCTTACTTGTGACGATGTACCAAATAACGAAAGAACATCTCTTTCCTTTCTTTGTAAAAAGAAGTGAACCATAATGTATTTTCTGCTTATTTAGTACGGTTTATTTGCCTTTAGTCTTTATTTAGTGGTACATACTTACTTCAAATCATCTAAGACAATGCCGAATAGGTAGTTTTAAATAGAAAATTGGTTCATACTTGTTGTTTTTTGAGATTGTTTTTTTTTGTGTTTGTAGTAACGGCGTCGGAAACTTACACTGATCGTGCTCCGCCACGCTTTTGACCGGTTTTTTTATTTAAAAAGAACGTTTGATAAAATACGATGCCACAAAGAAACATACTGTCTTCCTAAAACAATAAGGATATTTCCAATTCAATAATTAAAGCAGATTTAATTCTCTGCTGTTAGTAATAAGGTTGATATTGCTACAAGAGTTTTATCTAAGATACTGACTATTGGTTGAGGAAGACAGCATAGGCGTCAAACTTATATAACCCCCCCCCCCCCCCTTTTTTTGCAACTAGGGTTAAAAATGGCGTACCTCGCAATTTGTACAAACGTATTAATATCCGGAGTTCTTTATATGACTCTTTTTATTAAAGAATATCCGATCACCGTAAAAACGATCTGAAAATAATGATGAATATTCGCCAATCTAGTCTGCGGGGACTTTTCCAGCGTTTACCGTTCAATCATAATACGGAAAAATGTGTATAAAAATACAGAAACAATATCTCATTTGTCATCTTGAAGCTTTATACTTTGTAAAATGTATAAATATCTATTATTTTTAGAAAAAAATGAGCGTATATGTACCTACAGCTTTGATTGAGGTTAATTTTTTCGAATAAACAGTTAAACATAGAGGCACTTCCATGTTTATTCTGAATGAAATCAGCGAAATAATTAAACGTATATTATTATAAATTTGGTTTGATTTCTTGAATAATTAATATGTCTGCTGCTGGGTTTTTTCTTTGCTTCATTATAAAAAACACCAATTACTTATAATACTTCATGTCCAAAATTGTATCCGAACAAAATAAATTCAAACTGTACTAACCAAACGCACGGGTCCCCAATCGCCAGAGAATGGCTCACATAAAATTCTATTCGCAATTTCGTATTTTCACTTTTCGCTCTGACACGTAGGGAGCGGAGAAATGTGTTCGCTATGAAAATTTAAGAATGTCTCTGAGATCCCGGCGGATATGACCGGGGCACGTGACGAATGCTGCGCCTTGTGTCAAAGATTCGAGCCTTGCGGAAGAGCCTTTGAATGAACAGCTCAATGTCAATCAATTCAGCCAAAACAGTTTCTGTTAATATTTTTTGAGACAAATTTTGGCTGCTTTCTCTACTTTTATTGACACAGTCATTATACATCATAGATCAGACGAAACTAACAAAACCAAAATCATTATTAACGACGAAGATCCTGTTGCCATCTTCCGATAACATCACCAGACCAGATCCGACACGTTCATTATCATTGGGTTTACACATTTCATTAACGGGGAACTGGTTTAACAAATACTTGCAAGGTTTGGATTAAGCGTATAATGTCTAATGTAATGTAATATTTTTCGGCTGATATGATAATGATGATATAACTGACAAACAAACAAACATTTGAAGTTATATACGAGTACAAGCTCGTGAATATGAAAGAAATAAGAGTAGGTGGAAAAAGGTAAAGAAATAAAAGAGGCAATTACTAATGAAAATAACGTAGTTTTAAAGAAGACCGATGATGATGATGCCATAAAAGTATTCTTTATTAGGGAGGAGAGAAATGTGTTACTATGAAAATTTAAGAACGTCTCTGTGATCGGCGGATCTGAGATCTTGTCCAAAATCATTATTAACTGCTAAGATCCTGTTAACACCTTCCGATTTCATCACCAGAGAAAAAGATTCGATCAGATTAGACACGCATTGTCATCGGGTTTACACATGCCATGTATGTAATTAAATTGCCGAAAATTACATTAATGGAGAACTGGTTTAACAAATACTTGCAAGATTTGGATTAAACATTATGAGTATAAAGAACTAGGCCAATGTTTTTCAGCTGATACGATGAATAATGATGTTGATATAACTGACAAACAAGCTGAGCAACAAAGATTTTAAGAATAAACTAGTGTGAATTATCACATGAAGCAAAATAAGACATGGTTGATGCCGTATCGTAACAAATGGATAAAAAGCAAGCGGAGAAGACAGACAAGGTAGTAATAAAGTATTTCACTGACAAAATGGTAGCTTAAAAATCGAGAAGATAAAAGAAAAAATACTACCACTATGGCATGTGGTATAAGGATCTAAGTGTTTAAAAAAAAGAATAAAAATTGAATTTAAAAAAAAAACATACTGAACTGACGCTAATAAAGCTCACAAGGTAGGTAATGAAAAGTTTCTTTATGAAATTGGATCAGGAGTAACGTTACTAACTCAACGGAAAGAAACAGTTCATGCTTGAGGTACCTATCAGATTAGAAGTAAAAGGCTTAAAAAATGAACCAGACAATTTTGTGACTAATTTTGTCCGAATATATTAAGATAACTCTTTGTTTCTACTACAATACTGTGTGCAAACGCATGTATAAAAGCAGTAAATCTAGCTGAATCACAAAATCCCAACCCTTTGACCTTACACTTCGCCATGGAAATCCCAGCGCATTATTAAAACAAAGTGACCTAGAAACCTCTTCCAGGTTACTTTAGGCAGTTCGCCGCTTCGATACAACGTGTATGTTGGGTCGTATCGTACTTTAGTGCTTATTTTCAGATGATTACTCATAAAGCCTTATTTAGTGAAAGCTGATATTTATGTTCCAGAATAAAGGCGGTTTATCGTTTACTCGGTAATATTGATTTAAATCTTTATGAAGTAACGGTGTTATGGGTTGACATTTTGAAACGTGTTTTATCGAAAGGGGTTTGAGAGAAATGATGGCTTTGAGTATCGTCATAATAGGGTTATGTTTTTGGGATAAAGGTCTGTTTAGTGTACAGGGTTTGTTTTTAAGATTTATTGTCACATTAAATATAATATATCTCTGGTTTTGTCTTGTCAACTCCTTCATAATCATAGCTAAACTGCTAAAACGATTGTGATGGCAAAACATGTCACCTGTCGTTAAATGTTCTTTAAGGACATTTTCAATCCCCAGATTGCATTTTTTTTGCAAATCCTGAGATCTAAAATGGAATGCCTAATTTGTTAGATTAAAACCAATTTTGACTAAGACAAATTTAATGTTTTTAATGCAATATAATTGTGATTGATATGCAGAATAATTAGCACTATATTATATTTCAAAACGAAAATAATTAGCTTATTAAAGCTAAATCTGATATTAACCTAATTTCATAACCACAAAATTTCATAATAAACGCAACTAAAACTGCTACTAAATTAAACGAGCTATTATTAAAGTGCACCCGCTGTTTACGTGTAAAATATCAGTGAATTTTCCGAGAAATAACGGTGGTGATAATTTATATGAGAAAGGCTTCAAGATTAGGTCCATAATAGGCCCCATACATTACTCCGCTGGAAGCCTAGTTTGCCTCCTGGGTTTAGAATGTTCGCGCTTTTATAGTATCTGCGGAGCTGACTACACTTTGCTGAGAATTTATTTTGCTATAAATGAATATGCCGGCGACTACGTGGAAAGTATTGTCTACAGAAATGCTGAGTGAAATTCTCAGTTGTTGGAATGTGTTAATAATGTATTCTAATTCGTCGTGGAGATGTATTTGCTTCTGCTTGCAGGCCGATGGTCGGCTGTGTGTTACGAATGCATGAGATTTTGTGAGGTAAAGGATGCTAGGCAATCGAGCGTCCCAATATACTTGTAGTCTAATAATTTTACTTAGCTTAATTTGGTAATTTTGTTTCATGGTGCATTAGTTTACCAATAGCAATGCCATGCAAATATATTTATGAATAAATAAATAGATAAATTTGTTTGAACAGTGAAGGCTAAACAACTAGAAATGATCTACAAATAGGACATCAATTCTGGCAGCTAAAAGTTCTTAACAAACTGATTGTTTATTTATACATGCGATTGGATTTCCAGACCGTTTTCTTAAGTCGTTAGCTTTTTTTAAATTCAATTTGTGTGTTTTAATAAAAACCTGCAGGTATTATGATTAGTATTATATTTTCATGTAGGAGCAGGATAATGAACCAGCACATCACCTAATTTTAGTCAATACCTTGAATCGTGAAGATAGATCAAAACTAAAAAACAAATAAACAAACAAACAACCAAACTTTCGCATTTATAATATTAGCTAGCATATGGATGGTCCTAAATCTCTAAGGAACTAAAATACATATAAAACAAATAGCGAAACAATATAAATTTTGCACAAGACTGGAACAATTTCATAGTTTTCCCACTGGCGACAGCAAACAAAATAAGTTTAAATATATTCAAAGAACGTAAAATTTATATTGGTGTACTAAAACGTACTTGCGGTACACGGAATTTAACTTTGTCCACTCGAGGATTCGAAGGAAAATGCAAGATTAACTTTTAATAGATGGAACAGTAACTAAACAACTAAGTAAGTTATAGCCTAAAAATAGATTGTTTGAACAGCTAACATTATTGAAACGTATCGAAGCTAGATTGATTTGCATTTCTACCATTTTAGCCACGTTTCAGCCTAAAACATTTTTAACCCAATACCTTTGTGAATATGTTTGGCGTGAAATAAAATAATATTCATGCCGTATTTTTCACGTTCATTCTAACAATGACCTAACTCAATATAGTAGTGAACAATCGAATTGGGTTTGAAAAAATATATATTAGAGGTATGAATAATATTTATCACTCGGGTAATTCATTGTCCCTTTGATGTTTATTTTATGATATTTATTGTGTTATTATAAAAAAAATGTGAATCTTTATTGCACAATTAAATTAAAAATTGTGTACAAAAGGTAAGTTAATGCCCTTAGGTCACATCAGAAAATTATTGTACTCGGACATAATAAATAGAAGAATGTCATCTCTGAGTAAATGTGCTCGGCCTAGTTTTTTGAACGCAAATTCCAGTCAATATTTTTATATTGTTTTTTAAATTGACTTTACTGCCCCGTGAGCAGGGTAATAATGGGACTCAGGGAGCAGTAGCGGATATTCAAATTTCTGAAAGTCCATCAACAACTAAAACCAGAATATTAAGATGTGATGCCGATATCGGTCGGCATCACCATCCGAACAAATTTCCCAATTAGTATTCATGAAATTCAAATGGGATACGGACGAGGGCGAGCTTTTTAAAGGATTTGCTCCGAGACCTTGGATGAAATTTGGCCATTTAAGAACTGGGTTTCATGTAAATATGGCATAACATGTATAATTGTTATGAATGGTGATTATTACCGAAAATGTATTGTAGACTACTTTTTTAAATTCGGCAGGATAGATGTTTGTTACCCAATCACGTTGAGCAGTTAAACGGGTCTGACTTTGACCCCGAAAAATGAATATTTCCCTATTGAAAAGCGCTAACCAACTTATACGCGGACGGAGTCGCGGGCAATAGTAAGTTAACAATAATTTGACTATGCCTATATGAGCGTCCAGTGGCGCCCTCATTAGGTACGGTCACGGAAGTTAATTTGCTAATCATTTCAAAGAAAATCTGCTTGAAGATGTCATTGTCAATAGAGATGTCAAGTCATTTGTAATTGATAGGAAACTCAACCTTATTGCTGTAGAATGTCAGATTGACTTTGGACCTAAGGTGGGTCACAAATTAAATTCCTTGACTGTACCTACTATTATTGTGTTTTCTAATAAACTTAAGTATTGAGTACCGATATGGAAATCGAAGGGTTTTTGATTGTACAAATGAATGCACAATTTACAGGGTACAAATGACATATGACATATCTTAATAACAATTTTGAAAAAGTGGCTGCCGTTTCCGTTGAGTACCCAAAGGTTAAACGTTCTCTTAATATGCTATAGATCAACGGTCAGCAACAGGCGGACCGCGGTCCGTTCGCGGACCGCGAAAGGTCGAACCTTGGACCGCCAAATAGTGTAATGTATTGCATACCAAGTATAAATTAATACATAGATAAGGTATACTATACACCTTTATTAATTGAAATAATATTTTTAAGCCACATATAATCTAACTTAATACTTTTGTTTTTATCTGGACCTCTTTGAAATTTTCCCACAGTATCCGGACCCCACCTAAAACTACTTGCCGACCCCTGCTATAGATGGTTTATTCATTTGCATAAAAAAAACCATCCATCATCGATTTCATGACAATACTTTGCGCCACTGAACGCCCTCCGTTGAAAATTATTACTTAAACTTAAATATAATTAAGAGATACAGAGTTAGAGATATTTAAAGGAATCGAATTTCTACAATACGGACAAAAATAATAAATATGCCAGATTTAATTGAGTCTTTTAAGATTCGTTATGAAACTATTATTAATCTATACAAGTATAACTGACCGACCGACTTGGGAAATATAGAAAATATTCCTTGAATACCCTAGTGGTGCAATTTATAATCGAGTCGAAAATCGATCCTCAACGAAAATAAAAAGAGGGAGTACTTTCCATGCTGTATGTGATGTTCGATAAAGAACATTTTCTCAAAAATGTCTGGAAATGTTGACATTACTATCTACATATTGAGACCCGAAGGACATAGTTTACTGACAGATCTCAAATTAAAAAAAAAAACATTGCGTGCTCGCTACACTAGCCCGCAATGTTGCATACAAATTCCATTACTATCTAGCTTGTAACTTTTTAAAAAGTGAAAACGCCCATAATAAAATCATGGCACAAGTCTTATACATCCAAATTTTATTCGAAACATTACTTTTTCATCTGTGTCTGGAATAGCTTATGTTTTTTTTAAAAACGAAGCTTGCGATTCTCCTTGTCATAAACAATATGGCGGTAAAGAGTGATAGTTTTTCACATGAAGTTTGTTTGTATGCAATTAAAAAAATGAGTTCAAGCGATGAAAATTTTGCTCCAACACAAAAAAAAACTTGCGATTTTTGAGAAAAGCACTATATTTGCCTCGGCAGGAACAGCAATTGCGGGCTTCGTATTTTTAAACGGACTCGCAAGCTCGTCCGTTTAAAACAATACTCGGCCCGCAATTGCCTACTTCCATGCCTAGGCAATAATGTACTATTGTATCGTATTGCATTGTTTTGCAAATCCATAAAGTTTCTGAATATTGATTTTTTTAAGAGTAGTAGAACAATGCTAAACTTATTTGTTGCGCGTGAAGGAATAGTAATAACAGCACTGTTTTACGTAACTGCTGTCAAAGTCATTAATATAGGTAATCAGAAACTTCATGGTTGTGCAATGTATCAGGATTGACTTCTTTTCTACTTAGAACTATAGTTACTAATATTTTTGTAGTTTTAACCTACTGTTTTCGTCAATTTGCTGACCGAATAGGTTAATTAACATTTCGCACATGATAATCAATACCGTCTTAACTCGAAATGTGATAGTTTTAAAAAAATATTTTAATTTCAATCTAGTACAAATAGGTATACATTACAAATTATTTTTGAGTTAATACGGCATTGAATGTCATGTGCGATTTATCACCTACTAAATAATAATTTTTCTCAAGTTTTCTTTCCTGTCATACCCTCAATAATACCTAAATCTCCTAAGTCTTTAAACATTTACCAACGGTCTTCCTTAGCCAACAGGAATCTTAAAAAACTCTTTGCCTTTTTTCTGTGGTAAAAAATTTAGTGACGTTATTTGGGGATGGTCCCCTAGGAAATATCGTCCCTACGTGACAAATGCGATCTCGGGGATCCACCAAAATATACCGCGTTTGATGTATTGGACGCCTCGTATCGGATTCTATTATTCTAAGAACTCCAAGTGAAACATAAAACGGTTTGAACTCGATATTTTGTAAGTTATATAGCTGTTTAACCGCAAACTTTCATATCTTTATTATTGTATATGTGGGAGAGTTCCAAAGCTTTTTTACCGTATCGGACTATAGATGACTTTGGTAAAAGAATATTGTGGATACTCCAAGTCAGAGATAAGGTAAGAGACTTATTAAGTTATCCACAGTTCTGTCGAAGCATAGCTTTTTTCTTCGAAATAATACGAAATAACCTCTATTTTCAATTAAAAAATAATATTATTTAATTCTTGGAGTTTTGCAGAAAAATAAAGCAGCTACTTATAAGAAATGGTCTGTTTTCCGCTGGTTTTTCTACACTTTCATGTAAGGGGTATGTATTTTTGGTAGATGATTACTTTAGTGCCTAGTCATTATCAGTCCTAGCAAGCCTTTAAAAAGTCCTTATTACAGTTTAAACCTACGTCGCTATTGCCTAACGTACTCGCAATCGCAATCGGTTTCAAAGCGGAACAATTGGTTTCATTTTGTATGCAGACAAGCCTTCGATTTTCAAAATGAAAACTATTGCGATTGCGAGTGCGTTAGGCAAAGGCCCTCTGATTTTAAACCTACAAGGTAGATAACTAAGTAGCCACTTCTTACTTATTATGTTGACTTTTACTCCGTACGAGTCAAACCACCCACTGGAACCGCAACCAGTAACTAATTAGTATTTTTTGCACTCCTCCAGCAAGGCTTAGAGCATTGCAGAAAAACGATACAGTAATGTTTTCTATTTAAGACTAGATATAATTCTTCAAAGTCTTCACCATTCATTTCATTTATGTAGTTTCTTGCTTTATCAAACAAATTTCTCATCACGACGCAATTCATCAGCTACAAAATGGAATTAAAAACCGTTCCGATAAGGAACGCAGCTGTAAATGCCCTGGTGATTTCATTTACAGGTGAATGCTGCGACCTGAATTGCCTAGACTGAGTTTAAATTAAGTTAACGCTGCCGGTTCAGCGACTAGATGTATTTGAGTTTGGCGAGAATCCATTTCTAGAAATGTTTAAATTAAATTTTCTTTTCAGTATTGCTCCAAAATTGTGTTCTGGAGTGCCTTGCAGTAAGAAGATGCCTACGTACGTCATGAAAGTACTCTGGCTCAATTCTAACACTTAATTATAAATTATTTTCGTAGGTAGACAATTTTTTTATGGATGGTTGCATTATGTTTTGGTAAAAAATACTTAGTTTATTTCTGATGTGATTTTGTATCATTAAAAAATACCTACTTTTAGTTCAATAAATTGAATACTTTAAAAATCAGATTTAAAAATCAAGTCATCACAAACACAAAATTACAACAGAAATTTTAAATTTAGCAGTTGACACGAAATCCCAAAGTTCTAACATTGTTTTCTTAGCACAAAGTAAATTTAAGGGAAGTTCGAACTTTGGCAAAATCAGTTTCAGTTTGACAAACAGGCAAAGGCAAAAGTTTCTGCTCCAGGTACTTTTTGTAAAACACATGAACTCAATTGTCTGAACTTTTGTCAGCTTTAACTCGGCGTCTTATCGAATTATTATGTTGGACTTCAGTTTTAGATTTTTGTCTTGCAGAGTCTTTTGAACAAGGTAAGGTAAGGTATTAGGATAATTTTGATATTGATAAGGCATTTGCGAAACGTAAGGTTTATTTTAGATTGCGAAGAGTTCCAAAATTTTAAATTGAATTCACAAATTTTCAATTCAAATCTTTGCCAACTCGGCTCCCGTCTATATTAGACGGATATATGAAATCTCTCTGTACATGTTCTGCCGGATAATCCGGCTTTAGACTCGTTGGCTGTCAAACTTTTCAGCAACTGACATTGTTAACGCAAATCCTCGAGCCACTTACAAATAAATACAGTGATATTTGAAAGCTGATCTAATGACCGTTTGATATTCTAAAAATAAATATGATAGGCGTTGAATTTTTGTTAAGTTGAGTTACAAAGAAAATGGTAACAGTACATAGAAGAAGTAGACTTGGGTATTGATAACAATGATAATCAGTGATCGGGGAAAACGATGCAATATTTCAACAAAACTTAACAAAACTTACATTACAGCCATGAAACTATTAATATCCTTATACCAAATCCGAGACTCTGATAAAGAGTTAAATTGAACACTAATCTGCCAATAATATTATTATTTTTTAATAATAATTCTTATTTTGCTTGGTTGCAAGTTCTCCTTTATGTCAGCTTTACAAGTTTTGTTAAAGTTTTGCACCGTTTTCCCCGATCACTGATGATAATGTAACAAACAGGTGGGTGCTCTTATGTTACATTTCAATAATTCTTGAGTAAATGCCCTTGGGATAAAGGGTTTTGATATGTAGTCCACAAATGTAGGCTTCTATACCTTCGTAACAATATATGCATATACCTAGATGAATCGTAATCCATATTATCTTTTCATAAAAAAAGTAAAGTTGGTCCCTATATTAAGACGCTGTGGAGTGTGAAAAGTAGATACAAATAAGCCTTGACGTTTCAAGTGACCTGAGACGTTGAGGCACTTTGAATTAAATTTCAACGACAAAAAAATATCACCAACTTGTATGTTATAACTATTAATTTATAAAAAAACTCAGTACACAGCAAAGATTACGCTTTATTTTCAGTATTTACTTATTTATAAACCTGTATTAGATTCTGCTTCGTTATTATCATATCTTCTTTCAATTTCATGTAAACTTCTACCATTTGTTTCTGGTAAGCTAAAACAAAGTGTTACAGAACAAATATATATATGTCCCATAGAAGGTATATAACACTTTTATATCACATGTTGATAAAATAATCGGTGTCACTTTTACAGAAATAAACAACAGGAAATGCGATGTTCCGGAACTGATTCCAGAACCCAGCCCTCGTATACTATAGGTCTAACGCATAACTGAGTCTGTTCAGACTAATCTTTGGTAGCAAATCCCGTGTGTGTTTACGGTACGTCAAACGACGTAATAACTTCAGTCGGGCGTCAGCCTTGCTGTCCTCAATACGTGTTAATTTAACAGGTCCCTTCAAGTAAAACACACACGGGATTTGCTACCAAAGATTAGTCTGAACAGACTCAGTTAAGCGTTAGACCTATAGTTGGAAGTATTTCTCCTACTTATGACCAAGCTATACAAACAGTAATTATTGAAAGAGCTATAATATAAACAACCATTAAAGCTACTGAAGCAGAAATTAATCTCACAACTATATGTAATAAAATAACTAACAAAAATAAGCTTATTGCGGTACCAAAACTGCAAGTTAAAAAAGTTTTCTTTCGTGGTAAGTTTTTGCCAACAAAACAAATAAAAACAAAACCTGCAATCAATTCAATCTATTATAATTATTAAAAAGAATCAATGGAATCTATTATCATTATTAAAAGAAAATAATAAACATCAGTCGAGAAAGTATGCTCGACAAAATCATTTGTATAGAATGGCAATACAGTAACAACAGAAAACTGTACTTCTAAAAATAATACAAACGTTACAAAATAAGGTTTAAAAAAAGACATACTATATAAAATCTTGAAGACTTCTTTCAAATTAGGCTTTACTGGTTTTTCTTTTTGTTTATTTATTATTGATGCAAGATCTTCCTTCAAAAAAGTTTGATATCTCGTTAGACATCAGTCAGTCGTGGCTAATCAAATTTTTTTCCTAGGTAACACTTTTTTTTTGTAATTTAATATTAATTTAAAAGTTATTTTATATCTTTTAATTTTTACTTATATAATTGAGAGTCATGAGTAAATTTGAAACATAATTATCACAAAAATGAAGACTTGTAAAAATGAAACATTTACAAACGTCGAACAGTTTTTTTTATGCGTATAATAAGAGATTACTTGCTAATTCAAAATTGATCCACTTATTATTATTTCACCAGGCTGCATTTACTATTTTTAATAACAAATCACGTCATAATACAACCGTCAAAAATGTCTAAAAATCAAAAATATCCCAAATAAAAATGGCAAATAAATTTACTAATATGGCTAAAAATATATTTTTTGATTTACAAAATTGTGTGATATATTGTTATATACCTAATAAAAGATCTTTTTTTATGTCATAATCAATTTTAAGATTAAGAGAGCGTTTATTGAATTGGCTAGAGCAACGTGCCCTAACATCTTCAGCCAAATGTATAATTAGTAAAAATCTGAAAAACATCTTAAACTAGCTTCTGCTTGCGACTTCTTCTGCGTTGATTTCGAGTATCGTTATTCCCTCGGGAACTATTAATTTTCCGGGATAAAACGTAGCCTATGTGTTAATTCAGTGTAAGTTATCTCCATTCCAATTTCATCCAAATCCGTCCAGCCGTTGGAGCGTGAAGGAGTAACAAACTAACACATATACACACACACAAACTTTCACATTTATAATATTAAGTAGGATGAGCGCATATTAACGACCATAAATGAAATCTATCACGACTAACGAGACTCTATTGGTTCTTGAGATAAAGTGGTTATACCTACTAAAAATCATTTAAGACAGCACAAAAGAAAATTTTAATTTAAAAATTGTTTTTCGAGAAAGTTTTTATTTTTATACGAGTAGTAACGGCGTCGGAATCCTGCACTGAGCATATTCCGACGTGTTCTTGCCCGGTTTTTAAATCTTTGTATGGTTTTTTTTGTACAATTAAGTGTGCACACTAAAATGGGCCTAAAGGCCCGCTTCGAGCCGTATATGTTGTGTCTTTAACAACATGAAACGTTTCCTAATAGGGTCTAATTTTAGGGTCCCTTTGTGAATATTTAATACGAGACGCTAAGAGTACACTTAAGCAAGTCAAGTGTTAAATTAGGGACGCAATGTAAACTATATTGCATAATAATGTCTATTGTTTGTACCAGGACTTTGCCAATTAGCTTAACAAAAGTGATTTCAAACGGTCGTCGGCGTTGTAGATGGCCGGTTACCTTGTGGAATACTAAATGTGGTTACCACGTACTAGTTGTGTTGTAAAAGTGTGTAATTATTTTTATTAATAGTTATTTGGATAACTTTGAATAACATATTTCAATTGTTTCATCTTTACTCTTTTCGTCACTACGTTACGTAACGTATGCAACATATGACGTACTGTATAATCTTAATATAAAGTTATGACTATGACGTTGAACAAGGACCAATCATTGATTTTGATTCTTATTTTACAGAAGATAAGGGCTTTTCATTTGTTTTGCAGCAATCAATTTGTGACCGTATGACCTTTGAATTAAGAGTTAAATGTCCATTTTTGATGCCAGCGCCTTATATAGTAGATAAAGATAACGGAAAGAGTTAAGAAACTGATTGCACTAAAGCCGCACTCACATTTGTCTGATGTGTTGTGTCATGACGGTTATTGCTCACATCTAAATGACGTGTCATGACGCTTTCTGACGTGATTTTTAAACAATCCGCATCACATTTGTATAACGTGTTGTGTCGTGACTCGTTAGAATAGTTATAGCGCGTGCACACTATTCTGATCCGATCTGACGCGGCCGCTCCGCCGCCGCCGGCCCCCCCCACCTCACCCACTCTGACACAGACCAGCATCGCTTGTGATGCGACTCAACACAAGCCATCACAACACACTGAGTCAGACAAATTTGAACGTAACCATTATTAGAAGTATGAAACCGATACGATTGTTCAGACGCGTCACGACACAACACATCAGACAAGTGTGAATGGGGCTTAACGTTCGCACATTAAATTCAACAGTGACCCTAATTTACAAAAACCGCAATAATATCACTATCCAAATATGGATAGTGATAGTATTGCAGTTCAAAATTATTAACTTTTGTATGAAATCCTTTTTTGCAGTGTCACTTTAGCATTTAACTTGTTTTAATTTAATATCCAAAAGCCACAGACAAAGTGCCCTGGCTTTTGGATATATTAGTTTGTTTAAAAAGTCTAGCTGCCTCAATCTAGATTGGCAACAGTCGGAGATTTCTCAAGTCAGCCCTAGTTAGAACTATTTGCGATTTTTTAAACGAAGGCAAAGAATGAGTGGGCCAATCGCCAGTCTGGTTGGGTCAAATATTTGCTTTAGCTCAATTTACTGCAAACTGAATCGCAATGCTGAGCGCTTTACCCATTTAAATGATCCCGATCCGTTTAATGTTTTATTTGTAATAAAAACTATGAAAAACCGAGTGAAAACTTTTTTAATCCCCTATAAAAAACGACGATGTGTATATGTATATCTTTATATCTGAGTATGTGTGTGTCTTATGTATTTGTGTGTCAGTGTATCTCGTCCCTAACGGGTGCACATTAAGTTTCATGATAAAGTAAGAGCCAGCGATGGCCAGACCTTCGATATTTTATAAAATAAATATGTGTGTAGTGTATGTCTCCAACACTGGTAGAAACGATCAGCGAGTATGAAGTCTGAATCATGGTGGCGTCAAAAAATAAAAAGAACTCCCCAAATTCGTTAAAATATGAATAATTTTTTTTATATTTTCTTCGGTATAGTATAATAATAATAAATAAATATCAGGGGACAATGTCACACCAATTGAGCTAGTCCCAAACTAAGCTCTAGGCTTGTACTATGGGTACTAGACAACGATATAAATACTTATATAGAGAAATATATACTTAAATACATAGAAAACATCCATGACTCGGGAACAAATATTCACGCTCACCACACAAATATCTGCCCTTACCGGGATTTGAACCCAGGACCTCTAGCTTCGTAGGCAGGGTCACTACCAACTAGGCCAGCGCGTCGTCAAGAAATCAGCTCATCTATTGCCATCATCAAATATTGTGGCAACCCCCTGCCAGCCACCCTTAACCTTTAATAAATTATAATTATATTAACGTTATTTTATTTAAAAAATAGTTTTTATAATGCAAATGTCTATAGGTATCAGATCCCACTTACCATCAGCTGGCATGGCCATACAAAAATATATATGCAAAATAGATGAAATATTGACAAAGTACAATTTTACATCTATTTCTTACAGTCAATACAATTTGCAGATTGCTCTTATGCTGATATAATGAGTACTAATTAACATTATATCGTTGTTATTTATTTATTTATTTAAGAGCGTATAATGTCCCACTGCTGGGCAAAGACCTCCCTCGACTACAATAATTATATATATAAAAAAAAGCAAATTTAGGCAGCTGCATAAGGAACATAAATACCTTCTTTTACAGTCCGCAATAAAGGGCAGTTTACTTTTAAGTTCTTTTTAAATGTAATATGTTACTCGTAGTATTAGTACCCTACCTCATAGGTTAGGAGGACAGAGGCCTTAGACAACTAGCTTAACATTATCGAAAACTATTATAAGCGCTCGACCTGTACCCTTACCATGAGCTACAATTACCATACTCGCTAGCGAGTCGAATGCTCTGTCCCTCGCACTCTATAAGAATACTGCGAGGTCTGCGAGGGACAGAGATTCGACTCGCTAGCGAATACGTTAATTGCTACTCATGGTAAGGGTACTTACAATCCGGCAGCGTACGTCGATCCTATACATTTTCGATAATGATAAGAAGCCACTGTTAATCTATAGTAATACTAACACTAATACTAATATAATACGCACCTTCAGAACAATAGTGACCTAATTCAGAAACTTTAACTTTCGAGTTACGTCTCTATAGTAATAAATTTAAAACTTGAAGTTTGAAAGCTGATATTTTGAATTAGGTCACTATTGTTCTGAAGGTGCGAATATATTATATTTATACTCGTAATGAACCGATTTTGAAAATTATTTTACCCATAGAAAGCCACGTTATTTGTGAGTGTCATAGGCCAATTCTAACCCAAATGCCCAGCGAAGTGGGCACGGGAACAGCTAGTATTATAATTATGTTTGTCATGTCAACCGTGAACACTGTTTATCGATGATCAGTTGTACTTGAAAATAGTTTTTAGGGATTATGTTAGTGACTGTGTGTTCCTATGAATAAATAATATATTTTGCATACTCTAAGTGAGTGCTATAACAATATGGGCAGGGATCTCGCACTGCATTGCGACGACTCAGTTATTCGTCGACACCTGGCCCAGTCGAGATAGCCGTGCTGCAAGATACACGTGAAAGCGAGTTTCATCTCTACTCTATATCAGCCAGTTTTTTATCAATATACCTAATAAATATCAGGGGACAGTCACACAAATTGACCTAGTTGCAAATAGCTCTAGGCTTGTGCTATGGGTACAAGAAAACGATAAAATTATTTATATCGAGAAATACTGAATCCTGCCTTTTGGCCGAAATATGTTTGGCGGTATGTTTTGTTTCCCAAACGTTTCATTTGCCAACCCTTTGTAACTGTAAATATTTCAGGATTTATTTCAGTACCATCGTGTACCCTATAGGTTAGGTTAGTTTTATAAAAATCCTGACATAGTTACAGTTACAGAAAAGAAAGCGGGTTGGCAAATGAAACAGTTGGGAAACGATACATTCTGCCAAAAATATTTCACCCATACAAAGGTAACCCCCTGTTTTCGGGCAAAAATGCTAAAAAATAACCTTGTATCAAAAACATCATTTCGTAAAGTCAATATAAACAAATAAAAAAAAAAACATTTCTCGGAAACGATCCTCATTTCAAAATAAATGAATATCATAATACGTAACGATCTAAATTCTTGTCACTTTGGCCCAAAATAAAAATGCAACTGGGTGGTGGTGAAAGAAAAATTCTTTAAATTCAAAACTCGACGGAAATCCGTGACCAGTTTTCAAGACTTCGTGAGGTCGAGATTTTATATTTGTATGAGAATCGCTTCGTAGTATATTTGACTGAAATAACTGTTTCGATAGAAATGAGGACAAAAATGTGAAATAATTTATGTTCTTAAGCTTTTAAGTTGAAGAAAAAACATGACTTAGTGAAAAATTAAATTATAACCTCCTACGGCCCAGCATACAATGAAATTTGTCAATGGAATATGAATCTATTACGAATGAAATAAAGTCAATTTTCCAATTTCATCTAATGTCATAAAAACAAAAGAAATTACACTTTTACTTTATTTGCACTAGATCTTTATTTGAATGGCCGTATTTTATACTAGTTCTAGTACAAGGAACCTCAGGAGGATAATTTCATTTAACATCTTAAAAATACCTAAAATCATAACTAAACATCCATTCTACTCGGGTAAAATGTAATGGCTTTTGAAATATTGATATTGTATCCCCCTTACTAGTGAAAATTGAGTAACGGTGGTATAGCTATACAATGTTTTGTCCTTATCTGTCATTGTGACATTTGAATTTGACAGATAAGGACAAAACATTTTATAGCTATATCACCGTTACTCAACGTTTATTAGTAAGGGGTATAAGTTTTAACCATATTATACCAAAGTGACTTAAATGGCCAATTGACAACATTTCAAAATAAAAAGCATTTTTGTTTTTTCGCGTTTATAATATCTGGTTAAAAATTAGACTACCCGTGTGTCTCGGTTTTTCTTTATTTAACTTAAATTCGTCGTTAGTAATTTATTAAAGAAATAGTCATTAAAAAGACCGTATATACGAAGTTAGGAATATTGATGTCGTGATCTTAGCATGATATAAAATAAAAAAAGTAACTTTAAACAGAAACAGAACTGACTGTCATGTCATGTCACTTGTCAACAATAACAACTGTAACAACATAAATTCGTCGACTTTGGGCAGATTGTGGCTATCCACTTTTACAAATCCGTTAGTCACTTTCATTTTAAATAGCGTATATCAAAACAATAGTATTACGAGAATCGGAAGCGAGTCGTTAGAATTAAGTAATCTGTCAGACAGATAAAAAATTGATATGACAGTTGTATATTTTTTTCATTTCCTATGGTAATAAATGGACTGAGGGCACTATAAGTGTATTCCTTATATTCACAATCGAACTTTTTTTACTGTTTTTCCTAAATATAAAAAAACTACTGCATAAAAAAATCCAGAAATATTTTTACTGTAATCAGCATTGTAAAATCTACAAACGGTATTTTAATTTACTACCTTAGCACATATGAATAGTTGTCAATTTATGGGAAAATCAAACGATGAAAAACTAATAAATTCAAAATCGTATCACAACTCAAACATAAAATTAACTACAATTTAAATTCCACATTTTGATGTTAGCAATGAGTTTAAAAATAATATACGTCATGCTAACCTTTTGGTTTCATCCGCCATAAATTCATTCTAATGGTAATATATATTTCTAATACTAAACATTGTTTTCAATTTACTATAGAAATGATTTGTTTTATTTTAAGTTTTGAGTAAACACGGTGATTTATTATAGGTACGTTTAAATAAATTATTTAAGCCGCATCGAAAGTACCATTTTGTTATACCATCATGAACTTTTAACATCATCATAATTTTAAATTATTTCTTAAAAAAATACGATATGCAGCTGAAAGACTCCACTGCTACACTAACAAAACCATGTTCATAGGAAATTAAATCGTTTTGACCCTTACAAGAATACCATGAAATTTGCCGCTGAGATTTTTTAAAAACAGCCATATTGTTGTCGAGTTCCATTTTTCCACTGGCATTATCTCTGGTTCTGAGGCCTTGAAACTGAGATCCCACATTGAGATTTTACCAGCATCATGTTTACAAAGAAGTTCCAAAGATTCTTCGTATGCTGAAACCGTGGCAAAATCATCGTTATCGAGGATTTTGGGTAGCTCGCGTCCATCCGATTTAAATACTTTTATCACTAGAACTGACATCGCGAGTACAGTCACCGCTACCACCAACTTTGAACCAACGATGCACATTGATGCACATCAGCTCGAATCAGGTGTAGTGGTCTAAGATCCCAATAGGAGAAGATTTGGACCGGGCTGTTTATTCGATGAAAAGTATTTTATATCAAATTTAATACGCTAAATAATATGTGGCGAATAGTCAGTCCAGTACTTATATCATGAAAAAAATAATTAAAAATGAACTTTTTTTTTAAATTGCAAATGTTTGTTTAATAGACAAACTATATACTAATCGAAAGTATGAAGTCTATAAAATATGCAAACGTGAGGTTTGGTGCAAATTACTAGTACCGACTTACCTGTTTATACCTGCCTACCTAATAGTTTGACAGGAAAAAAATAGTCAAACTAACGTTTGCATATTCTATAGGCTTCATACTTTCGATTGGTATGTAATTTGTCCATTAAACAAGCTATTGTATTTTTTTAAAACAAAGTTAATTTCAAATTTTTTAATTAATTATATACTGGACTGAAATTTTTCAGCCTACCTATTCGCCATATATTACTTAGCATATTAAATTTGGTATAAAATACTTTTTATCGAATAAACAGTGTCTTCACGTGTGTCAAACGCCCACGCGGCGACCTAATTAGGCACTAAGCTTTTTGATAGTTTATATTTATTAAAGGTTGACTGTTCAGTCTTGATATCTATTTATGCTTTAACTGTTTAATTTAGTTATTTATTATTTTAACCGGACTTGTTGCGATCCTGCCTCTGCACTCGAGCATCACTGCCGGATTAAAAAGTTGGGGTTTTGTAAGACGTTGTAGTTTTTATGTCCTTGTTGTGTAACATTATTTATCAAGCGACGATAACAGCTTGCTTGCCATTAGGTACTGTTATCTTCTTCAACGGATTGGGTATAGAAATATTTTTCCTTATTAGGTTTGCACAAGATAAGTTAACGAATCGCTTGCATTGCTGCATTATTGGTGTATCGATATTTTTGACGCCTTGGGAAAGTATATATATTTATTACTATGACTGCATGTATCTACTTAACCATTTTAAGGTAAAATATAAAAGGGTTTGGGTAAAAGTGTTGTCATTTTGTAAAAGTTTATTTGTTTTTTAAATGACCAGCCATTTGTAATATTAAATGTATTCAAAACAAATATATTTTGCTACTTAATGTATTTTTAAGTGCATTTTGGCCTTAATTTTAAATTATAATTGGACCTTTTAGGCCGCTTCGGCGAACCTTTACTATCAAAACTTAAAACTTAAATCCTTAAAATTTATCTCTGATCCGATATTTGTAAACGCATTAAATATTATATTTATAATTAAGTGTATTTAGGGGGCCTATAAACTATTATAAGAAAAAAATTTACTAACTTACTCAATGCCATTTAAATCATCTTAAGCCTTTAAATGCAATTTAAACATTAAAAAAAAAACACTTTGACCGCTGATCTTTTCAAGCATCATAAAAATGCATTGAAAACTACTTCCAAGCCGGAGTTTAATATTATTTTACACTCGCTGCGAATGCTTCATTAAAAATGTAATGTTGTGGTACAATTTTCTGTACTAGAGTTTTTAATGAACCTTGCTGGAGACAAGAGGTTTAATCTCCGGCTTGCTGAGTAAAATATTAATATTAAACGACGCTTTAAGTTTCATTGTATACAGTTTTAAGATATTGCACGTTTACTTATTTATTATAGTAAGAGCAAATTAATATTGTTTATCAGATGAGCGTAATTAAGTATTTTATTTGACTCTTGGATGTTTTTTATGTGTTTATTAATCTTAATGGATTGTCAAGCGCCGCTTAAATCGTGTAGCTATCAAAAAAAACCATAGAAATTTAGTTCCGGGTGATAACCCCCTAAATCAAGTCTGATTTCCACGATTTGTAGTTATTATAAAGAACTAGATCATTACGTTTCTGGTTTTTGTTTTTTTAAATTTGTTTGGTTCTTAGAAATATTTTTTGGAAACGAAAACGTACAGACAGTTTTTCTGTATATATAACATATTCAAAAATCGTAAAAATCGGTTTTAAGCTGAAAGAAACGTTATCGCATTTTGTATGGAAAATTTTAGCTTCACAATCCTCTTAACCTGTATAAATAAGTAGGTTCATTGTTGTCTAGTTCTCATAATGAACAATTCTAGTAAATCCTAATTTAAGGTAAAATTTATTAGTGTCATACTGTCTCATAATTGTAATAATACTCATAAATAAATAAATAAATAAATGTCAAGGGACAATCTGACACAAATTGCCCTAGTCCCAAACTAAGCTCTAGGCTTGTAGGTACTATGGGTACTAGACAACGATATAAATACTGATATAGAGAAATATATACCTCAAAACAGAAAACGTCCAAGACTCAGAAACAAATACTCGCGCTCATCACACAAATATCTGCCCTTACCGGTATTTGAACCCAGGACCGCTAGATTCGTAGGCAGGGTCACTACCAACTAGGCTAGCGCGTCGTCATAATGTGTAAAGGTCATAATTATTGCAAGTCATAACGTATTTTTATAAGAAACTGTTTCTTCTTCAGGATTTTTATAAATCTAACCTTACCTAGAGAACGCTTATCTACGCGTAAGATATTTAAGAAAATCTGAAAGTTTACGGTTCCAGTGATAAAAACATTATGTCTACCAATGATTATGTCAACAAAGTAATTATGGGAAACAACGGGCTCCATTATAAAAATCTTCCTAGTAAAGTCTACTTAGTCTAAATATTTTATATTCCATTTTAAAATATTTCAATATGTCAAAGCACACGTAAAATATGAATTCAGTGTAGGTAAACGTCATGCGCACTAACAGTTTACTCACAAGAGGAATAAAATATGACCGGAGCGGTACTGAAACCTGTTACCTCATCTCCTTTCTAGTAGAATATTAACTAGTATGAAAAATGAGCTGCTTGGAACAATAAGTGCATAGGGCAATGTCATTGTATTTAAAAAACATGTACAGTGTGTTACTGGCATTAGGGCTTCTGCTTTAACTAACGATAATATGTTGTATAAGTAAATATTTGCAGGAATAATTAAGTCGAAGTTAACTAACGTAACGCTACAATTTAACTTTGTAGATTTTAACTACCATCAACGTATTGGAGCTATGTGTAAGTATTGTAATCAGTTATTGCTTGGTACATGGCATACATTGGTACAGGGGCGAAACAAGTTAAACGTCAAATATGGGGCTGCTGCTAGTGTGTTATTCTCTCAAAAAACGGCGGCCGGTCGGACGGACGAGTGAATAAAAGCGGCGAGTTTAAGTAGTCCCGTCCGACCGAAAAAAACACATTTTAGCGCGTGCATTGTCAATTAGGAAGCCTTATTCGTTCGAGAAGTCATGCTGCCAAATTGAATACACGCGCTAAAATGTGTTTTGTTCGCTCTGTCGGGACTACTTAACCTCGCCGCTTGGACCTTCACTCGAGCGAACGATCACCTTTGCTTGTTGAGAGAATCACAACCCTGTATTAATTAACTTTAACGCGCAGTGTACATTGCTTGTAATTTAATTTTTGTTAGAAAACAAGTGTGTACTATTTTTTATTCTTTTATTTAAAATAAACATGTAGGTTCATTAAGGAGTTGCCCATTGTTACTCTATATGTGCTCTATATCAAGGAAAGCCCTCATGCCGGTAACACACTGTAAATAGTCGAAGAAAGAATCTCTTTCTTTCTTTTATGGTATGGAGAAGGTAAACAAACACACAGGCCTGATTGTAAGGAGGATCTGTGACTCATATACATTTGCATTCTCAAAGATAAAGTCTAAAGCTTGCAATCCTAAGACCGCAAATGCCAAGCCTAAGTACTAAGATGGAATGCATCTATGCTAGTAATTTCACCGGTTGTTTTATCCCCACACCGGAACACAACAATAAGAACACTAGTGCTTGACCGTAGGTTAATAGATAAGATGGTGGTAGCGATCCAGACGGACCTTGTGAAATTTATTATGAACGCGACGGCAATGGTTTTTTATATACTAAACTTTTTAAACTACGATATGTACAAACATTTGTTATATACTATTCTGAACCTTATTTAATTAGCTAACGAATTGAGTTATAGCAATACAATGGTCGACTAGTTCTTGATTGGTTGTCAATTTTGGTGAGTCACATTTGTACGTAATCGTATGAGATGTAAGTACAAAGATGATATATTATTTGCCGGTACTGTATTTAGACAGAACTTAAATGTCTCTTTCGGAATATGTAACCAAGTTTTTCAAAGTTTTCTTGCCATTTGTAGCTAATTTAAAAACATTTTCATACCAGTCTGGTATTAGTTATTAACCGAACAAAGTATCAAAATATTTTATAACACGGAAGTGAATCTTTAAAATATTGAAATATTAAAGCTGCATAATATTTCAGGCATCAGTATAATAGGGGAAGCCTTCCATAAGCATATTGGCTGTTCGCCAAAGACGTTCGGGCGACCTGCAGAAATTGGAGCTGCATATTCAAACGTGCGAATTTACTTACGACAGTTTGCTGTGTTGTCAGCCAATGGCGATGACAGCGATGTGACAACAAGTTTTAGACATATTTTCTCATTTAACTTAATGAAATTAGAAGAAGAAACATGTGTCTGTTTATTAAAAACTATAGTGGGAAATAAGGTAGACCCTTTTAGTGGTGGACGCTTATTTCCTATAAAATGAAAATACATAATATTTCATTTGCTATAGTGGTTCATAATCTATAATGTTTTTTTTTCTGAAACCGTAAACTTTTCAGGTTTTTTTAAAATGCCATGTTATAGAACCCATTAGGTTAGTTTAGGTTTGTTTTATAACAATTCTGAAAACATTACGGTTTCAGAAAAAAAAACATTATAGCAAATGAACCATTATGTATTTTCATTTTATAGGAAATAAGGTAGACCCTATTTTACTAAAACAACAACAACATTCGTAGGTCAATAAGAGAATGTCTGATGTAATGTGAGAATTGAAAATAATAGAAACAATATTCTAAATAAAGAAGAGAAGAGGTTTTGTAAAGAAAGAGGCGTACAAAATCACAAAAGGCCGTCACAGGGCCAGCGTAGGTGTTATGTTATAAAACTTGATTTTCCCTTTTGTTTGCAATACCCTAAGGGTGGGTTTAGACCAAACGTGCAAATGCTCTAGAACATGTTTTATCTTTATTTTTACAAAGAAAACGTAAGAGATAATGCCATAGAATTCTTGTTCGTTCGCTTGATCTAAACCAACCCTGACAGCTGTCAACTCAGTACAAAATATGTTTGAAGTTATATTTTATACTGCATTCAAATATAAAGCTGTCAAATCGGGCCTCTTAGAACGACCAAACTGTAGTGCACAGGAACCTGATGGTAAGTGGGATATGTGACTCTTGGACATTATAATTCTCAAAACTATGATCTTAAGACTGCAATCCTAAGACCGAAAATGCGTTGTCGACGCTTAGGACTAAGGCAGAATGCCTCTATGCTAGTTATTTCACCAGTTGTCTTATCCCCACACCGGAATCCAGCAACGCGAACACAGCTATTTAGTACAACGTAGTTAGTAAAAAATCTGAAATATGGCGCTATGGTTACTTGGTCAAATAAAATGTGAAATGTTATGCGCACAACTATTTGTTGTACATATAAATAAATGCTTGACGTAGGTTTTTTTAAAGTAAAATATACATTCTAACCACCTCCACCATCATGACTACCCCACGCAAACAAAGTCAATAACAGAAACATAGATAACTTCGAGAAACACGTATACACCATTAAGAAATATTTTTATTCTTACCACAGATTTTAAAATATTTTTAAAATATTTTTACACAACGGCATTAAATCAAACAAATAGCTACCAAACAAAGAAATGATTTATCAAAGCAATAAATAAAATGTCCCCTAACTAGCTCACAAACAAATAAAGCAATCTGTCTACCTGTTTTCTTGCCAGAATAGTTTTAATTTTACTAACTGCATCCAAGGATGCATTTCGAACAATACGGAGAAATTAGCAGCGGTGCCAAAAAACTTTACACTTTACTGATTGGTCCGAACGATTCGTTAGCGGAATTGGGGTAGTAAAGAAGTGGCAGTTTGTGAGAAGAAATCTCCTTTCTCAAATATACTTGAAATAATCCACATTCTTTTCCAAAAAAAAGTGTTCATTCGGATAGCTACCACCATCATCTTATCAAACATTTACTTTTGTACAAGATTTAATAATTATTATTTACTACTTTAACGCCTTGTAATATGACTTACTTACTTTTAAGTATTTTCTATTTTATTATTGAATAAAATGACCTTCTGCAAGAGTTTCTTGCGGTGATTTTTCTCCGCAATGATGGTCTTGTTCGAAGCGCTAGTAGATTCATCCCAATTTACCGCCGTGTACAAGAGCTCTGAATTCACGTGGGCAATTTAATGAATAAATATTTTGAATTTTGAATGTTTTGAATTTGGACATTGCAATATGTAATGCCGTTAATCGAGAGCGCTGGAACATAATTACTATATTACATTTTAATGCAGAAGTGGTAGATTTTCCCTTTTCACTTTAAAATGCAATAACATATCTATGATGCTCAGTGTTTTTTCACGAAGATAAGTAAAAGTGAATGGATTAAACAGTAAAAAAGTATTTCTTAACCCGATAGTAAATATTACCGAGCAAAACGCTTGAGAAATACTCCCACAGGTTACTAATTACAATAAAAGATAGAGCTTCTATTATTTATTAGTGATTAAGCTCTGTTTATTACCTACTGGTACTGATGTGCCAAAGGAAACTTTCCAAAATTGCGGAAAATTTCGGAAACTTCTCACAATTTTGTATGGGGATTGAAACTTTCCGTTTCATAAATTTAAATTTCCTATATTTCTAGTGAAAGTTCCCGGAAAATTTTATGAAATTTTCCAACTTTTTGGAAACTTTCCGCAACTCACATCAGTAACTACTGGTACTAAAAAATAAATGTTTAAAAAAACAAAAAACCGCCTTCAAAAAGCAAAAAATAACTTCTTTAAAGTGGTAGGTAAATAGGTCAGTCCAACTGAAGTCTGCTTTTGGTTAAAATATTGTTGGACGCCGACTTCAGTTGGACTGACCTATTTACCTACCACTTTAAAGAAGTTATTTTTTGCTTTTTGAAGGCGGTTTTTTGTTTTTTTAAACATTTATTTTATTTTATACATTTTAGTGATCCTATTTATGCTGTTACGTAGCTCCACTTCTAAATATAAATAAGAAACTATAGAACATTTCAAGCTCGCCGCAGACAACGCTGCGGGAATGTCATAGTCATATTTAAACCTAAATGTGCTTCGTCATAGTCGCTCAACTTCCTTTATCGAAATATCTTATCGCCACCCTTGATATAGGTACCGTTAAGGAGTTCCGGTGGCCATCTGTGGTCTTCATCATCAGTTCCACTTCACCATATAGTACTTTTCAAAAGCAAATGCATGAGTTACAGTGAAAAATACCAAAATCGCTATAGGTGTGCCTATAATATTTGAGGAGTTCTCTTGATTTCTCCATGATCCCATCATCAGATCCTGACGTGGTGACAATGGGACCAACTAGAAAGTATACCCAGTCGAACAACGAAAAATTTTTTCAAATCGGTCCAGTGGTCTTCGAGTAATCGGGGAACATACATAAAAAAAAAAAAAAAAAATAATAATATCCCGACGAATTGAGAACCTCCTCCTTTTTTTGAAGTCGGTTAAAAATACCTCTTATATTTGAAAAATATTAGTGTGGACATGAAAATTAGTCACAACATAATAGTCAGTCACAGTTATTTTTGGTTTCTTAGTTTACCCGAAGAAAAGATACATTTATTAAACCAATGTTCAACTAGAAGGTTAATAAAAGTCACAACAGGTGTCTATATTAAGTCTAGACAATGTCAAACACAGGCTTTAGCCAAATTTATTATTATTTATCATCATATAATTAACTCATTAACAAGCGCTACATAATAATTATAATTGGCCTCGTTTCTTTGGAATTAATATTAAAAAGTGTTTGCGTGTAAGTGTATTTCATCTTTGATCTTAATGCGCAGTATAAATACTTATCTGTATGTGAAGAACATTTCAGTTTTGTTGTGTTTGATGGTTTCTGAGAAAAAATATATGTACGTACAGACAGAGCGACACACAGACAGACGGACATGGCGAAACTATTAGGGTTCCTAACTGGACTTCGGAACCCTAAAATAGATGTACAAAAGCGACCTTATCCCATCTCATCCAACATTTAATTGTTTTTGGGATTTCACAACCATTATTAATAAAAAAACACAAAATAAACATTAAATTTTAACGTTAACATTTTTAGATATTTTCCATTTAACAAAAGCCGTCGCAGTTACATTGGACCATTTCTTGCGTAAATATTTAACTAAAGCAAAACCAATTTTAAGCCTTCGGCCCCAAATAGGTCAGTTTGCCATCGATTTTGTGCCAGCAAAATGTGAAACTGGATATTACCCGCCAGATTATTCCCCGGAGAATAGAATTAGCTATTTTAGCTAGGGCTTTGAATAAACGGTGCAGTTGCTTGAAATTTATCGCCTTAAGTAAAAAAAAATAATTCTTCAGCGTGAACAAAATGTTGTGCCTCATCAAAATGAAAATTACTGTGCTATTTGAACTTTACTTTACTGATTGATTAAGTATTTCAAATCGTTAAAAGAAAGTTAATTTCAGTTATCTAAATTACTGGGCTTACATTTTAAAATTATCTAAACACAAAATTTGTTAACGTAGTAAGGCCCAGTGTGCAACAGGATGTACATAATCAAGGCAATTTAATTTGAACTGTGTTGCAATAAGAACAAGGTTTATTTTCCTATGTTCATAAACTGAAAATGGCATTATCGACCAAACGTAACTGAACTTTATTCCCTTTGAGTCCCACTTCCAAAATCTCCCTGTTTGTAGTATGGTGGGCATTACGAGGTTAAAGAGATATCAAAGAGATCACAACGGGTTACTAACGCAAATTATGTCGGTCACGGAAGTTTTATGTTTAAAGTTAAAAAAAAAATTAAAGTATGAATTTATTTTGCCGTGTGACATAAACGAGCTAGCTGCTTATAGCGTTTAACGTTTGAATAATATGCTGCAAATTATTCAAACGTTTAAATATTAACTGACATGAAATTAAAATCGATATAGCGAACGCTAAAAGTAACTTTCTCATGATGAAACAGCTTTCGTAAAATACTACATAAAATTCCAAGCTTTATTTAAATTCGTAGTAACTTTCTACTGAAACGATTTTAATCTATTTAACCTTCACAAATTTAACTCTTTTCGCCCAAACTTTTTCAATCGCTGATTAAGACCTCCCAGATTGAAAACAACGAAAATCTAAAAATTTGTTAAAGTCCAATTTCACGATTGTTCTTCACTAACGTCCCGAAACTTTTCTGAAGTACACTTAACTCTTTTCTTTTACTTTTGGAAAGTTTGTTACCAAATGCCATTCCCAGAAAATTAATGGGGAATTTTTCCTCCATTTAAACCCCCATTCCTTAGCGTTCTTTCATTATGTTTTGCGCGACCGTAGAAAAAGATGGAGTGAGATTGCATTTGACACTTAGAAACTGCTTTTATGATAGTTACAACATGAATGAATGAAATTTGACGACGTGCTAGCCTAGTTGGTAGTTACCCTGCCTACGAAGCTAGCGGTCCTGGGTTCAAATCCCGGTAAGGGCAGATATTTGTGTGATGAGCACGAGTATTTGTTCCCGAGTCGTGAATGTTTTCTATGTATTTAAGTATATATTTCTCTATATAAGTATTTATATCGTTGTCTAGTACCCATAGTACAAGCCTAGAGCTTAGTTTGGGACTAGGTAAATTTGTGTGAGATCGTCCCGTGATATTTATTTATTTATTTATTTATCTTATTTTATTAATCATAATGGTAAATGTGATTAAATTCAGTTGCGTGGAATTCAGGATCCCTTAATTTCGCGAACACTCATTTCATACAATGTTTCACTTCGCCGAATATTCATTTAATCGAAAGCTTGTTTCTGTTGAATCCTTTTTGATTTTAAGGTTATCTTAAGCATGGGTTACGTAGGTTAGGTTAGGTTAGACCTGTGACCACCAAACAATTATAACTCCTGCACGTGTAAATGCCTGTCGATGAAATGAAAATTCGGCAAAGTAAAACATTCTATGAAATAGTGTCGATGATTCAAGAGTAAACCGTGCAATTAATATTTTGCACGATCGTGAATAGGAAGAAACAGGACTTTATAAAAATAATGACTAAAGAAAAGCGAATGTGGTCAAATGCATATATTCACAATGTGCTGAATTACGAATAGGAAGAAACAATAATGGCATAAACGAATAATGGCAATAATGGCATAATAATTACTCAACGAATTAAGGCAACAATATTACCTACGTACATTGCAGACTGGAATGGTTTGTACTCGATGATATAACATCAGTTTGTCAGACGAAACTTTTAAGTCGGGGTGCTGCAAAACCATTTTATTCTAGCTGTATCGACTTTAATCATTTGAAAGTGCAATTCTGGTATATTAAGACATTTTTTAAATTAAACACAATAAATAAACTGACTGGCTAAACCAACGACTTACGCCCAGAGTTCCCTTAAGTCACTTACTGTCACGTTCTACCTTGGCTAATGAGAAAAAGACAAAATGGGTCTTGATGGCCGTTAGCTCCAATAAAAGTTTGTGCTGTACATGATACTCATATAGAGCGTCAAACTTTCTGGTACCTACATCAAAAAATACCGCATCAAAAATTTAACATATTTTGACGACACGTTAGCCTAATTAATAGTGACCCCTACAAAGTTAGCGGCCTCGGGTTCGATTCCCGCTATGGGCAAATATGTGTGATGAGCGCGACTATTTTATTTCTGAGTCTTGGCTGTTTTTATTTATTTAAGTACTAGCTTTTGCCCGCAACTGCACTCGCGTAGAAGTCAATTATCGCTGAGCCCTCGGGTACTGTCCAATTTTCCTGGATAAAAACTATCCTATGTCCTATTTCAGGACCTAACCTATTATGTGTGCCTAGTTTCATTCGTGCCCGATCCGTTTCGTCATTGAAGCGTAATTGAGGAACAAACATCCAAACTTTCTCATTTTATAATATAAAGTAAGTTTATTCCATTGTCTAGTACCCATAGTACAAGCCGGGAGCTTAGTTTTAATATTTAATTTGTGTATAACACAACAATATTCTGCACGTGCGGTAAGGAAGTGAGTGAGCTGGGACGACATGGCCGTACATGCTTCAGAACTGCCGGCAATTTGTACCATCACGGCACAATTAATGATCTGATACGTCGTTCGCTTGCCACTGCCTCTATACCAGCTGTCCTGGAACCAGCAGGATTGCATAGAGACGATGGCAAGCGACCAGACGGAGCTACATTGGTACCGTGGATACTAGGTAGGGCACTGGTGTGGGACGCGACGTGCGTTGACACATTCGCCCTTTCCCACGTCCAGTCAACCCGTAATTGGGCCGGTGCAGCAGCTGATCAGGCCCAAACACTCAAGCGCTGCAAATATTCGTCATTATTATTAATTACAAAATTGTGGCGCTTGCAGTGGAAACCATGGGACCTTGGTCAGCTGATATGAAAATCTTAATTAAGGCCCTGTCCTCTCGGCTCATAGAATCCTCCGGAGATCCTAGAGCTGGTGCTTACCTCCCCAAAGGATTGGGCTAGCTATCCAGAGAGGTAATGCAGCCAGTGTCATGGGGACCATGCCGCGAGCCGACCTGCTAGAGGGGGTGTTCTTTTTATTGTGGTGATTATTATTTATATCTTTAATATTTAAGTAGCTTAGTTTAATTTCAATTTAAATACGTTTAGTTTCAATTTTTAATTGTATTAATGTTGAATTCTGTACTTAGTTGGATTTACATATTAGTATGATTACTCTATTAGTAGTAATATTGTAGACTATATTATTACCTTATTATTACTAATAGAGTAATCATACTTATTGTGAGATAAAAAGTCAAGGTTATTTTTATCTTCCATTGATACATCGTCCATTAACTAAGGACAACGAACGAAAAGAAAAGATATCACAGACGTCCCTCTATTTTCCTCTGGTACTTACCCCGAAACGATGTATCTCGGTCAAATGATGTGGAAATAAAATATATGGATAGTCGCAACGTTTGGTTCCGACAATTTATTTGTTGACCGATTTGAACAAATCGCTTTTTAGGTAATGTTCCTTGCTGACGTAAGGCAATTTAGTTGCAATTGTATCTGTGATACTTATGCATAAAGTTGTTGTGCAAAGTAGTCGTCAACTACGGGTACACTACTTTGTTTGCCAGCATGACAAACAACAGGAGTGGCCTGAAAACCAGCGCTGCCAGCTCCCGCGCCCACGCGCAGAAACGCAGCATTAGCTGAGTTCGCTCCTTTTACCACATGCTATTTATTCATTTTCTAAGTTTTTTCATTCATGTATCTATTATTACTAAAAAAAAATTTTTATATGTGGTAATAAATCGATTTTCTTTCTTCTTCTTTCTATAAAGAACATAATGTTACAGTATAAATTTGAAGGTTATTAATATGAACCTCAAATATGCTTAATAAGACAGTGTCATAAAAAAATATTTTATTATTTATTTATTTATTTATCAACAGGTATGAAAACATGTTGAGTAACAAAAAACATTAATTAATAAACAACTTAACTCTAAATCATTTAAGAGTTAACAACACAATTATATTCGTACAAGACGTTGTTATTATGTGTACAGATATTATTTCCTAACATAATTGTATGACTTTGTATAGATATCAAACAAAAATCGTAGAAAAAAACGTAATGGAAAATTATATTAAATAGGTAAGTACTGCATATTATTTTGTTATGAATTTAACATACATACATACACAAACTCACGCCTTCGTCCCTAGAGTGGGGAAGGCAGATCTACAGAATGACCTACAACTCTAAAAACTTGTTGATAATTCTGTTACCACACTTTACACAACTAGGCTAAGATGTTTACCAGCGTATTAGTGACAGGTTGCAAGCCCATCGCCTAACAGTACTACAAGCCTTTATACCCTTAGTCGCCTCTTACCACATCCACGGGAAGACATGGAGTGGCACAATTCTAACCGGGTGACAACACAGTAAAAAAAATCAGTATAAAATGACAATAACTAATAAATAGGTAAAATTTCCTGGTATTATGGCGATTCCTACTTTGAAAACAATATTTGCAAAAAAAAACCAAAAAAAGGGGTGTGATAAAGTGTACTTAAATATTTTATTAAATTCTTTTCACTCATGACGCTGAATGAAAACTTGTGTATCTTTATAACTGTGTCGGCTGTAGTATATCTAGGAAGCTGCCAAATAGATGAATAGATTAAGAAGCTTTTTTTTTTACATAAATTTAGTTCAATCGGGATTTTCCACACAAAAAATATAAATAAGAATTGAATTAATAAGTAGTAGTGTTTTTTGGAGTATGTCCTGGAAACTTTTGATTTATGACAATAAGATTATATGATAATAAGATTTGCTTAAAGTTTAATTAATAAGAATTAACCGTTAAATTTAATACCAAAATAAGTCGATTAATAATTTTAAACAACAGATTCGCATGAAACTCTGAGGTATTATACGAGTCAATTGTTCTCCTAAATTGCCTTCAGAACAAAGTGCCTTGGAGTAATTAATTAATTCTAATACTATATGGTTTCTCTGTATGAGTTTAATATTTAAACATTAATTACCTAATGCAATTAAACTTAACAAGGGCTGCTTTTGATGATTACAAATTATAGGATCTTTCATAATTTTCTCAATTAAAACTAAAATGATTATAAAACTACAAAGTTATAAGGTGTTATTTGGTACCCAATTAGCATTTAATTAAAGTTGTCTGTTGTATTGTATTGTTCGTATTATTTGCCATAATTATGTTTAGTCATAATGTGTTTAAAGTCATAACTACCACAAGTCATAAAGTCTTTTTTATGAAACTGTTACAGTTTAAAGGATGTTATAATAAATGTTTAAAAAAAACAAAAAACCGCCTTCAAAAACGCAAAAATAACTTCTTTTAAAATTGTAGGTACCTAATAGGTTAGTCCGACTAATGTCGGCTTTTTTGTTGAAAATATTGTGGTCGCCGACTTCAGTTGGACTAACCTATTAGGTACCTACAATTTTAAAAGAAGTTATTTTTGCGTTTTTGAAGGCGGTTTTTTGTTTTTTTTAAACATTTATTTTATTTTATACTTTTTAGTGATCATAATACGTCGTTACGTAGTCCCACTTCTTAGTTGAAATGAAACTTTAACTTATATCAAGCGCGCCGCAAGCAACGCCGCGGGAAAGTCATAGTCATATTTGAACAAGTAAATATTCTTCGTTGTAGTCGCTCAACTATCTTAATCGAGATATCTTACCGTCACCCTTGAAATCGGTACCGTTGAGGAGTTCCGGTGGCCATCTGTGGTCTTCATCATCAGTTCCACTTCACCAAATCATACTTTCTGAACGCAAATGCTGGATTTGTTACTAAAAATACTAAAATCGCTATATGTTTGCCTACAATATTTGAGGAGTTCCCTCAATTCCTCACTGATCTCCTCATCAGATTCAGATTTGGTGACAATGGGACCACCTCGGAAGTATACTCTATCAAACCAAAAAAATTTTTTTGAAATCGGTCGAGAATTGACGGAGTAATCGGTGAACATACATAAAAAAAAAAAAAAATACATACAGTGGAACGTATAACCTCCTCCTTTTTTGAAGTCGGTTAAAAACTAACCGATCATAACCTAGCTATAAATAAGACCATTCAAATCTCACAATAAACACAAAACGCGACGTATAGCTAAATTTTTAGGTATGTTATGTGGACTCCTTAGGGGCGAGCGAAACAACGTTTTGCAAGCAAAAAAAGTTGTACTGCCTGCGTATAACGTGAAAAACAGCAAAACTTTCAAACATTTTGCAGTTTTTGCAATTCAATTGATAATTCCCTTGAAACGCATTTTTATCCTACTGTATTGTTTGGTCTAAAATCTTTTCACTTAGCATCCTATAAGGCTGAAATTACAGAATTTAACAAATATATTTTGTGTAAAAAAACGTTTCAATTGGCAAATCTATTTTTGACCAAACGAGTGTTTCACGAACAATACATTAGGACAAAAAACGGTCATGCACTCAGTCTAGATCCGTGATGGGAAGATATCTGGAACCAACGGTAAAAATACAAAACAAAAAACCGTCTGGATCGGTTCAATAGGTTAATGCACTATTCGGATTTAAAGGGGTTTGGGTAAAAGTGTTGTCATTTGTAAAATTCATACATTTTCAAGGTGTGCGGCCATTTGTAAAAGTGGCAAATTATGATAGAATTATTAAAAATAAACATATTTTGTTATGCAATGTAATACTCTTAAGTGTATCGGAGCCGAGATATTTAAATATTCATACTAGGGCATACTTTTGTACTAAAAACTGAATACTTAAATCTTCAAAATCTCCGCTCCGATATTATTTAACGCCATAAATTATATATATCTATGTGTATTTAGGAGGTCCTCTAAATAACTATGTAAAATTCATCCGTGGCCGCCGAAAAAAAAAATGACAATATTCTTCAAACAAATTTACCCAATGCCCTTTATGATCAGGATTTTATCCTTCATAAAATAAAATGTCGAAATTTTGTCCTCTGCGTATTTTCCTGCGATAAATCTATATTAACATATAAAAGATATGGACAATCTGTAATATAAATAAAAAAATTAGTAAAGGTAGTTTTGGCTGTGGCGGATGGAGAGATGTAGCGAAAATTATACATTTAGAATTCAATATTTCCTTTTCATCACACTTGCTCGTAAAATAGTGGTCTAATATGCTAGAAAAAACGACTGTACATCCAAAATAATACCCGCGGGCCTTATTTTTTCCCTTAACGCCCTACCGTGCGTAAAAGCTTTTTTTTTAATATAATACGTGTACTCAAACTATCATAATACGCCAGAACCCCAATTCTTGTGCCGTTCGAGACGAAATGTCAGTTGCATACAATTTTCTAAAAATCTCGCATATAAACTATTGATCTCGACTGTCCCTAGAATCGGACTCCTGAACACGTTTGACATTATCTGTGGTAAGTCATAGACAATGATGTAGTATGCCGCTAATTTATAAATACTGATTATAAACTGTGTGATTCCAAAATGTTAAGTAAAAGGGTGTCTTTGTGCACATATTAAAATTTAAATACATACATACATAAAATCAAGCCTGTTTCCCAGAGGGGTAGGTAGAGACGACTTCTAAATTTATATATCAATAAAAAACATGTCGAAGAAATGGATAATGTGACTCCGCCGGACATCGCCAACGCGGCTAGAACTATTAGTGGCAATCGGAAGTTAAAAATATGATCTTTTGTCTGATTTTATTTCATTTCCTCGCAATTGTGATGAAAAACATTGTATGTTACACGGGTGGTAAAGGAAATACAAACCTCGAGTCATTAAAGCCCTCAGCCTTCGGCTTAGGGATTCTAACAGACTCTCGTTTGTAATTCTGTCTTTACCACCCTTAATACACAATGTACTATAACGTTTCCCCGAATCTAATAACTGATTATAACATACAGAAAGTGCTTCGAGCTATTCAACAAAACCTCACTTGTAATTGAAAGCCTATGTGTTGGTATGTATGTTGATGTTCAAGACGATGATTAATTTAACTAGGTATTGGTCTTTTGCGCACGCTATGAATATCTATAATATTTACGACATTTCAGCTTTTTTTTAATTCTGGAAATAAGAGCCCAGACAAGCAGACCGACAAACGGATGAAACTATAAGGACCCCAAGTTTGACAACGGACCCCTAAAATCAGTGTATCGAAAACATCCGTAAATCCACGTTCGCTTTATTCAAAAGCCCAATCAGTGCATAAACCCACCGTGTAAAGCAGAGCCAAGCAAACAACGCAATGATACATAACTCTGATAATTGCTTACGATTGGTGTCGAGTCGACACTGTCGACGAACGGACTGTGGATGATTTGTTTGTATTTAAATCTACATTGTTATTGGATTATCCTTCTTTTGTCTTTAAAAAGTAGTAAAATGAATACTAATTAAAATTAAAACAAAGGAAAAATTCAAATTTCTCTCTCTCTCTTCCTAACTATTAGTAATCCCACTTGATTAAAGCCAAATTAAAACTCAAATAATAATTGAATAAGATTAAATTAATACTAAATAATAACTAAAAAAGTGGGCCGTGGGTGCGCTTCAATCAGTATAAAAACCTTTTTGTATAATTTCATTTAAATAACTACGAAATGGATAACAAAAGTCTAGCATAACAACAAAATGTATATTTTTTGTAGAATTACAGTCTCATAGTAAAACACTCATTTATGATAACAACCTTTTTGTATAATATTCATATGGGAAAATGCCATTTGATACCTATACTATACATTAAGTATAATTATTAAAAATTTAAAAGCATTTGCAATAATGATCAGGTGATATAACTAATTATAAATTATAATATGTTTAAATCAAGGTCATGTAAACCAATCTGCTAAATTAGATCCATCTCACATTTTCTTATAGGTTAGATTAGGTTAGAGTTGCGTCAAGGCGGGAAGCGCGATAACTACGAGGAATAGGAGCTCCGCGCAGCGGAAAGTGGAAAATAAAAAAAACTATAATTATATATTTTTTTTAATATTCAAAAACCGTTACCCATAAATACAAAATTAATATTCAGTTTATTGCTGTTTGTTTATAATTATTCAGCGTTATTATATTCGTTATTATATTAAACATACGTTTTGTATTTAAATATTATACAAAATGACTATTATATTATTAGTGCGCTATGCACTTCGTTATTATACACACTCATAATAATAATTATGATTCGAGGCATTATTCATTTTATTTTTATGCATTTTAATATTATACACTTTGATCATTATACAAATTAGAATTATGTAATTAGTGTTATGTACAATGAAAATTAGACCATTTGTTTTTATTCTAAACATTACACACCCGTGGGCCGTGTCGTGGTAAAATAACCCCAGACGCTGGCAGCATTTTCTTCGTTGTAAAGCAATACTTAGGCGTTGCCCGAAGACTTTTTGCCCATGACTTCGATCGTGTTGAAGCCGTTTTTGGTATTTCCTCAAGAACGGTACACATTTTCGGAATAACAAGTACTCTATGCCCGTATTCGCAAGACTCTAAAGACGGTAAGACAACTCATTTTCGCATTTCTTCTCTGCGCGTGCAAGAATTGCAATGTGTTTGCTTTTCTATAAAGGATTTCATACTTTATTTAAACTGTTTAAGATCAAAAATGCTCTTTGTAGAACACAAAGCAATTTCTAAACGCGCTTTATAATGTTATTATGCTTAATAAGGATATACTTTGTTATATCTAATACCTTTAAACGAAAAATTCTTGTATATATTATATATATATATATATATATATATATATATATATATAATCTGAATATTGGAAACGGCTCTAAAGATTTCGATGAAATTTGAAATATAAGGGTTTACGAGGGCGAAAAATCGATCTGTAAAGTTGTCACTTCGTTTTCAACCCGAGCGACGCTCGGTCTTCCAGGTACTTTTATGAAAACTGTACTCAGCTGTAAAAAAACCTTACAAGCGTTATAAAGTATAGCATTAAATTAACCAAACAACAGCACCCAAATTACGAAAATAGCCGAATGCCTACGATGCTATTAGTAAAGAACTGGCAAATGGACGCGGTTTTCCGAATCAATTTGTTAAGAAAACCTCCATTTCCTTGGCCGCAATCCCTTGTGTAATGGGATTAAAATATTTCTCGTCTGCTTTTTGTTATGGAAGGCTGAAATGAACGCTTTTAAGCCCTAAAATATTCACTTTTATAAGAAAAACAAAGGATTACTTGGTTACCAGCGCTGCAGCGTCAGTATATTTTCTTCCTCACTCATCACAAGAGATTTTTTAAAGATGTATTTCGATTTCATATCTGTTTTTTCATTTCAAGCGAGGATATTACGTCTGTGGAGCTTTATTTTAAAGTCCGGATCGAAAAGACAAGAAGTTATTTTTTCTCTGCTTCATTCACTCACTTCACTTTTCGATACAAACTTTAGAACGGGAGTTAAAGCCTTGACGGAATTGCCCCACTGACGTAACAGCCCCGCTTGATCTGATCAGTAACAAGCTAACAACGATGATCGCTGAATAAGGTAAATAATTATTAAATTTTAAATGAAACTAAATCTGCTTCGCAGAACTATCAATTCAACTTTGCATACATTGCTGCTTGAGGAAACTTAAAAAATTAGTAACGCTATGTTACCACGGGAAATCTGTGGTATTTTTTTTTCGCTAACTATCGTTAGTTAAAATTTATGTTCATAATGAAGACACACACTCAACCTATATAATAGTTATTACATACATACATAATCTCACGCCTTCGTTCCCAGAGTGGGGTAGGCAGAGCTACAGAATTACAAACATCTCTAAAAACTTGTTGATAATTCTATAACCACAATTTGCACAATTAGGCTAAGATGTTTACCAGCGTATTAGTGACAGGTTGCAAGCCCATCGCCTAACAGTACTACAAGCCTTTATTCCCTTAGTCGTCTCTTACGACATCCACGGGAAGACATGGAGTGGCACTATTCTAACTCGGCAACCACACGAGGCTAGTTATTACATTTTTAATATTATTCATTATAATGATAAATACATCTCTGACTCGCATTAAGTGAAAACTTGCTTGCAATATTTTGCAGTTTCACGCAGACATGATCACAATAGACGCTCAAATAATAGGAACGGTTTGAGTAACATTGCAACCGGTTTGTAACGATTTTGCATGAGTTGGTTAATTAAAAGTATAATGCGATCATTAGTACAGGCGGCTAGGCTTGGAAATAGGAAATACAACGGGTAAGAAGTGTTTAGTTTATAAATGAACTTTTGATTGGAGGCTAGAAACCAAATTAAGGGTACATGGAAATAACTTACCTAAGGTATATTTTGAGATATCGCAATTTTGAAAATTAGGAGCCATGTTTCTTGCATAGTTTTCGTGTCAAGCTTTACCAGTGAAAAAATACTGACTGTTGAGTTTCTTATAGGCTTGTGTCGGTCAGGAACTAAGAACTAAAAGGAATGAATTCCCGTCACGGACCGAAACGAACTAGTTCTTCGTAAACGATCTTAATCGGTCATCGGTCCTTTAAGTCAGTAGCAATTGTTGTATGTATGAGCGAAATAGAGCGAACGAGTAAAGAGCGCACGGCACGGCACTCGATGTGAACGAGACCAATAGTACCTATTTCAAAGCGTGTCCTGCTCAGATCTCAAAATTTGCTCCGGAGCTAAAGGACCTAAAGGAACTAAAAGACCGAACTAGTTCCTTTGACCGATTGAACGAGATTGGAGCGCTACTTTTAAAGACCGAGCGGGCGAAACTCTAGTTTCTTAGCTTATCAGCAATGACTGCAGGTGTCTCCTCTATACCCTCCAATTCTTCTGTACTGTTTATGTTTATCTCGACTAAATATGAAATAAGTAAGAGTGGAGAGCACACAGGTAGTGGCCTGTATGGTAAGTGGAATCTGAGACCCATAGACATTAGGTACAGTCAAGGACTTTAATTGTTATGCCACTATGGAACCCTGTCGCATAACGTTAATCATTCATTTAAGCGTAATTTCTGTCATGTGCTTTGACGCTGTCATTATTACAGGGTTCTATAGTGGCATAACAATTAAAGTCCTTGACTGTACATTCTCAAGACTACGATCACAAAACTACAACCCTTATAATAAAAATCTTCATTGCTTTGAAAAAACCTCGGATCTCATATTTAGTGATGAACGATTTTAAACTGAAACGCGAAGAGAATAAAGTACAAACTCATACGTCTCAAAATAACAGATACGGGTTTTCCCAAACTAGTAACGAAATTCATTACCAACCCTGAGGACTGAGGTGGAATGCCTCGATGCTAGTAATTTCACCGGTTGACTTATCCCCACACCGGAACACAACAATGTGAACACTGTTGCTTCATCTTTTCAAAAGGCAAGCGTTAAAAAGGCGACTGCATGTGTGTTATTATTTTCGTTTAACTTTTCATGTAAATACATAACACGATAGGCCCTGAAACATTTCTTACCATAATATTTACCTACTTAATTAGGTTGTACATATTTTCTACCCAGTGAAACTTGAAGCACTATGACGAATCTAAATCTACTCAAATAAAAAAAAGGGAAATACAGTTTTATAATGATGTTAAAATCAAAGTATTTATTCATTTAAATGAAGCCTAAGTATCATGTAAAGCGATTGAAAAGTAATTTATTAGTTAAGTACCTTACACATTTTAGTATAATGCATTACGGTAAAAAGCAGAAATGTACTTACATCTCACGTAAGCCATAAACGGCACTTTAAAGTTATTAAGGCGAATACTTATTACGTAGGGTGAGCATCGTTTGAGTGACCCGGTGGAATTTCAATCAACTTATATTAAAAATGTCGACGGTTTACTGTTGGCCATTTTTTATAGAAAGGCAATGTGATATTTTCAATAATGCAACCGGGATTTTTTGTCTGTTTTTGAAATGTGTGGTTTTTATTTTTCATTGCTTAGATACTTGATCACTTTTACATAAAACCGGAGTAGCCGTTTTAGTAGTAGTCTCTGGGTCAAAATCTTTTTCGATGCACTGAAATTTTCCACTCTGTCACGATCGTAATTTTTTTCTTTAAGTAGTAATGTTTTTTTAATCTAAATAAATTTTTATTTTATTTGAATCAGCACAGTGTTGTCAAACATCGTCAAACAAAATAAAATATTACTTCCTACAAAAACAACCACTCTGTCACATTTCCCGGGGACAAATTTCAATGCATCGAAAAAGATTTTGACCCCTCTACCTATGTTACGTAGTACAGAGGCCATATTATAAGCAGGGATCGAAAAATGCGAGCAAAATCCATTGAAATGACGTATGACAACCAGTTAGGGATGCCGATGATTCTAAATTTATGTACTAAAATATTAGGTACTAAAATAATACAAATAAATATTTTTTTACAAATGAAATTGAACACAATCCGAAACTCAGTTTACTGGGTGTTATATTTTTTTATTATATTTACAATTTCAAATCAAATATTTTCCAAATTTAGACTTGGGATAGTAAGTAATAATTTTCGCAAGTACGATGGCGAGACAATGCAAATAATACAATCAGATTGACAATTATGACAAGATAATACTCGTAAATCTATAGACAATGTACTTATCAATTCTTATAAGTCTTTGTTTAACATTATAGATAAACTATGAACACTGATAGGGGCAATTTATTACCATAATGATAAAAAGTGCTTTCATAATTATAAACACATTCCTCCATACATATTTAATTTATTCAATTATATTATAAGTGACAACCCTAGCAATTCAATGAATTTTGCTCGCATTTTACGATCCCTGATTATAAGCTATTTGACAAGTAACAAAAGAAATGAAAATCATTGGAAGATGTCAACTAGGGTGACGGCACCAATGATGGGCACTTGTAGCTGACAGGCATCGGTAATGGACACTTCACTCTTAATTCAAATTTCATACGGTCCTAAATTGATTGTTGCAAAACAAATGAAGAAACCTTATTTTCAGTAAAATAAGAATTAAGTTTACATTATTGGTGCTTTCTCCTTTAACTGGTTCCATCACCCTTTAAGATGCATTTGATGTTTTTTTTCTAGATTCGCAATAAAATACGGCTTTTGTAGCAGCTCGCAGAAGACAGCAGACTTCGAGATTATCTAAGTTTTCAAGCCGTGTTCCGTTCCGGCACACAGTCGCCACTAGCGAACTCTTTACACAAAATCTCTACTCTGTTTCAATTGTACTTCTTTTCACAGTGCAATAAAGTTTAAATAAGTTAATAAACAAAGTTAACAATAAGATTTTGTTTACAAGCGAGATAGGGTAAAGCAAATCTGATAGAGCTCCTGTCCATTTTCCAGCAAAGTCTAGTCTTTTTTGCATGGAAAAAGAACTGACATTTCCAGCCTCTCCAAAACCGCGACTACCAATTGGAAAGTCCTCTTTTATCCCTTGTACTCTGTCCCCCTAGTCACCTGGTGAAACAGAGACAAATGTACAGCCTCAAGCCCATGGTTTAATGTAATTTATTTGCACTCATGACACTGTGACACTACGACTTTGCCATAGTCGTCTGTCCCTTTCACAAATATATAATTTTATTGAGATATTGCATAAAGAAGTAGACTTTCTGATATAAATAATGTAACGCCTCCATAATATCTAAGTTTTTAAATAGGTTTTGGATGAAGGAGTTTTTTTATCTTGGATAGCAAGCAAAACCTTTGCAATAGGTTTAGCGATGGTTTTTGACGGGGAGGGAAAAAAAAAGGAGGATTGAGAAAAACAAGAAATATGGGGAACAGAAAAACATAAAAAAGATTATTTAAAAGAATTAGTAAATAAAGTGTACACGAATCTATTTTCGCGCTACGAAATCGGATAATGTTAGCCAATATGGCATGCGGTAGAGGCAGAAATTCAGGGAAGTAATCATCTCTATCAGTTTTTGTGAACCAGTATAATTTATTCTCGTGCGGATACCACTAATCTGGATTATGTTTTTAATCATTTATACTCATCTTTTATCGTAAAGTACAGTACATCCTTTCAACTTCTGGAACTGTTCATCTTGCAATTAAGAAATTCATGTAATAAATAAAATCAAACTGATATATTTATCTGGCGGAAAGTCCCATTGACATGAACGTTCTAGTGTTCAGGATCTCATACATCGATTGATGAATCGAAGTTCAGATGAAGATCAAGGTCTCGCTGAACGCTGTCCCTGAGAAACTGATATACGAAAATGATCATTCAAGTCTACGGACAATACAGTAATTTAAACTTCCTACGGGAATACAAGAGAGGCGAAAGTAATGCCCAAAGCTTGAATTAATTGCTTGATGTAACTGATTTCCAAGGATATACTACTTAAGCTATCTTTTCCACCTTTCATTCATTCATATATCAAGTCCTTCATAATATTTTCTCTTTGGCTATTTAAAGTATTGCCCTATCAGAGTGCTTGTCTTCTAAAATAAAAGTTAAGAAAAGAAACAAAATCACAAACTACGCACTCTATAGAGGGTTTCCTCTCGACCCCTAGCTTGACAGAGACTACTGATCGACAGACATACTATAAATAGGGAATTCCTTTAGTATCATCTTAGCATCTTAGATCGCGCTAGAGGGATACCCAGTCTGGTGACGAGTCTCATAGGTATGGCGATAGCCAGGGGGCACTACCAGCTCCAGAGCGGGTGTGGGGCTCTACCGTTAGCGCAAACCTTACATGTTTTCCAAACATGTACTCAGTTTTTAGTTAATTTTCACTCCCATAATCTCATTCTGCAATCAGCACGATAGTTTCCTTTCCTCAGTGTTAATTAGATTAGATTTCCAAAATGTTTGAGTTATATTTTCCTTAGGTTGGTTCAGGAGAGATCGTAACATGTTTTTTCTAGCTTTTGTAGGATTGTTCTCAGTAGCCACTTCTCAAAAGTATTTGGGTTACATTTCGGGTTATGATGTAGGTTTCTAGTTCTTTTATCCCTAGACAGATCACTTGGCCATTACAATTCCGTATTTGCTACAAACTAGATCAATTCTAAAAGTTTTCTTAGGGAATAGCGCGGCAGAGTAGAGTATGACGTCGGTTTTTGGTGCTTAAGTTTAGTTAGGTAGCTTGGGAGGTTACAATTTGTCGCTGCGACCAGGATCGTACCGTGCCGCGCTGTAGTATGTATTTCTTGCAATTGATCTGGTTTGTAAGTAAAGCGAGGGGAGTCTGAAGACACCAATTTGTTACCGTGAAAAAAGGAGAGAAGTGGATACTTTGCACATGGTAGGAAAATAGACAGAATAGGTAAAAGGTAGGAAAATAGACAAAAGGTATTTTAAAATTTCTTAGGAGTTCTTAAAAAATACTTCTTGCAGTTTGTTGATCATGGAAAAATATTAGTATTAGTCTTAAGGCAGTTACACACAGCGTTCAGTTAAACGCAGAGAAAACGCAAATCAATACTTATTACCGCAAACCTTTATTACATTATTTAAAATTTAGATGTAGCTAAGGGACTTATTCGGGCTGGGGGTTGCTATAACATAATTATAATATTAGTAGTTATAATTTGCTCCCAATCTGATGACTTTTTCAGTAGCTTTACATTACTTTGCTTTGATAGTAAAACTTAATTTGTTTGCATAATTTTAAATTGTTAATGTTTGCAAGCTTGCCATGTTCATAAATACTTGATTTTTTGTTCTAGCAGTAATCGGCGTTTATCGGCTTTGTGTGTGATAGCCTTAATACGAAGTACCTTGTCACTTTAATTTCTCTTAAGGACTAGTGAAGTGTAAGGTCTAGCATTTTTCTGGTAAATTGTTAGTTTAATCAGTGGACGTCAACATGCGGCCCGCGGACGTCTTACTTGCGGCCCGTGAATGTTTGTAAATAATTGTATACTCATAGGTATATTGGACTTCTAGAGTTAATATCACAAGTACGGTCTGTCTGTCGTTTATTTTGCCACCTTGTGGACCTTGCCTGCCAAAAGGTTGCTGACCGCTGAGTTTAATCGTTTGTCGCGTTGAGTCGTTTAAACGTTATGTAATGAACATACCCTTTAATATTAGCAAGGAAATAATAACATGAATAAAACTAAAACTTTAAATTTAATTACACTTTATGTATTAAATTATTACAGGGAAAATGCTTTAGCTGAGTTTGAATGTTTCAGGTTCTCTTGATTGGTCAGGCTGTACTCGCTGCAGTCTCTTACTCTTCTGGGGTCTCAAAATGCTTCGGAGTCTGAGCACTGAGATGGAGATAGTTAGTTCATTGTAGGGCTGTAGTTCGGAGCTGCCGTGGGCTTATCATGATAGGCCGTTCGTATCGCGGTTAATTACGATTATTTGCATTCCAAGGTCCAGGAGAAGTCTATTAGTTGAACAGATCCAGATGATATCACAGCGTGTATCTTCGACGTTACGTGCAGCGATGATTCCTTTATTTTAGCGCAGTACACTCTTATCAAACTTCTTTTCCATTTGCATTTGCTAATTGTGCGATGGACGATATTTATTTATATTTTTCACTGTCGTATCTACATATAGAAATAAATAAAATAAACGGACATGATTTTCACTTAGACGTTTATGACAGGTGGGAGATGTAATCACAGACTTTAGAGTAGTTTGCTTTTGCCTCTCCTTACCACAGAGTTGCAACAAGAAGGTTGTAGGTAGAACTTTGCAGTAAACATTCGTTAGGTTGTAAATATTTTTGGTAGAGAAAATTTTAAAAATACATTATAGTTTAATTAAAAAAATAACTGGAATATTTATTTAAAATAATAAAATAGCAATTTTGAATTGTACATATTATGTTGTATTTTCTAATATAGAATTGTACGAGCCAGAGGAATAACAGAGAAAGAGATCGGACTTCTCTTTCTTGTTCTTCTTTGTTGATGAATATTATTTCTATCTTTGTAGTATGTATTTATTTTATTTTGTTTTATGTAATGAGTAGATAGGTAGGTTCGTCACGCATTCCCTTTTAGCTTTTCCCAGAAAAAACCGGATGAAGGAGCTTTTTGTCCCTAGTATTAATGTTAGAGCAGCTTGGCGAGTCAAATGGAAGATTTTATGGGGCTGGCGGGCGCTGCATTGGTGGAGCCAAACTCGACTGCTTCGTCGTCGACAGCATTAACTATGCGATGGTGGAACGCACACGTAGATGCAGTCTGACGATTTTCTATCTGCGTACGCTTCGCTGCGATCGCTTCGCGTGCACTACGTTGCGGTTGTAAAACGCGTGCCACGGTTTGTGATAGTCAATGTCGTGTCGAGTGTCCAGACGACTGTTAGAAAGATTTCGTGTTCTGGAGATTTCGCGGTAATCTACCATACCAGTAGCGATCACGATTGTTAGTCGGAGGTATTTGTAGTTATGTGTATTTGTCAGGAATAAAATTGCCTTATTGTTCTTATCCTTATTATCAAGCATCGATATCAACATACAGATTTCGTGGCGGGGTACGGTATACAGAAAAACAAATACAAACAAATACATTTAGTATTTGGAACCTTTATTTTTATAAACGGAAAGAAAAGCTAAAGATGTATTAAAGGTTTTGAATTAATTACTTAGATTTATTCCATGGGTTTTGCTGTCAACCTTTGACTTCTGTTATAATATATACATTTTTAATGCCTAAAAGACCTTTCCCACTGACTAATATTTATTTGATGTGACAATTAAATTGACATTTGTTACCTATTTGGCAAATAGAATTTTTCGAATGCAAAATGAGTATTAAGGTTCTTTGTCATTATTTAGAATAAAACCTCTTAAGTATAAGAACTACATAAATTTGGGTTCAGTTAGCTGCAGCATACTTAAGTTAAAAAGTAACACGGAAAATAAACGTAGGTAATTATTCACTAAATAACCGAATGTATCTCTTTTTTTGCTACCATTCCGGGGTGCCGTGAAGGTTGAGTGTTGATACCGAAGTTTACTTATTAGAGAGTAGCATTTGGTCATTTGGTTTGTTAGAATGGAGTATTTAGGAAAATCTGTTAAAAATAAATGTAGATAACAAAAGGTTTGTTAGTTAGTTTTGTAAAGCATTTAGTATTATATATTCTTCTTTGAAGTTTTTTAAATTATTTTCGGTTAAGCCATCTGTCTGTTCTTGAAAATCGTACTAAATAGCCAAGATTAACATACAACGTATTTCATTCAAAATGTTATAGATGACGCTGTTCTTTTAGTTGGCTAGCTAGTGAAGTTTACATAAACTGTTTACCGGTTGTCATAGTTAATTTAGAATATCATAGATGCCGTGACTGTTTGGATAGAGTAGAATTAGTATCATCATAATACTCGTAGTCTAAGGAATGTAGTTAATAGAATGTAGATAATAGAAATAACGTAGATAAATATAAAATATTTTATTAATATTCCTTATTTAAGTGCTACCTAGTTAGAATCTGAAACAGGAATACCGAACATTTAATTTTTGGAGTTGGAAGCGCCAAACAAACAGATACATATACACAGAGGCGCCACGCGACGGACTCGTGGACGCGGTGGTACTTATTAAGCTCTCCGGTATGTGATTCATTGTTTATTTTAGGGTCTGGGTTCGATACCAATAAACGTTAGTTATATTTTATTTTCAAAATTTAAAAGTCTTTCACTTGGGGGGTTGTTAAACTATATTTGTTTAAATAGTTAATCTTAGATTTGAAGGGTTTTTTTCAACACTAGTGACCCTTGCTTCGCTTTGGTTTGTGCCGGGTTGCTGTGGTACCCGTGCTGGGCGTGCATGGGAACGGACGGACGGCGGGAGGCGACTATTTTGTACTATGTAGTAAAGATACTATTAGTGATATTAGGAAAATTTGCTGTCAAAGATTAATTATTTACGCATAGTACTTTCGAATGGAATTCTTTATACGTCAAATCTTTTGATCTCAACTAAGTATTTAATTTTTTTTTATTACTTAATTGATTTCTGATTAATATGAGTAGGAATATGTATTATTTACAGGTATAAAGTTTGCTGATTTATTTTTACATAAATACCTTATATTATTTTAGGGTGTTTCCAATATTAAATGGGAGTTTCTAAATTTAAAATAAAAGTCTGAAATTTTAAATAGGTATTTACTTATAATAAAATTAAATCCACTTTACTATAATTTAAAATATTATGTTTTAAGGAAGTATCTAATATTTGTTCGTTTAAGTCTGACGGTTTGATTACCGATCTTTTATTTCGACTATTTTTAAGAGACGAATTGAGACTATTAAGTAATTAAATCTTGATCTTCTTCATAGTATTATTAGAAAACATTAAACATTTACTTTTTTTGCGAGTGTCGTTTCTAGTTATTTTTATTCTTTAACCTGCTGTCAAATCTGTCATGTGCGTTCAGGGTTGATTACCTACGATTCGAGGATTTGTTCTAGGGTAGTTCAGCGGAAAATTTGCTTTAATTTGAGGGTTTTATCTTAATTAGGCGAATACATTATTTCTATTAGTACATTTTGAGGAATGTTTTGGGAGATTCAATTTAAATAAGATTACTGCTGCAGTTTGAATAAAGAAGGAAATAGTTTAGTTGTCATTGCTTACCTGCGATTTGATGTTATAGTGTTGTTAGATGATTTATATTTTTTTTAGCTTTTCATAAAGTTAATTTGAGGGGGATTCTACACATAGTTTATTTTAATTTGTTTATTTGAATTTGGACAATCGTTAAAAAGTAAAGATACTTCATGCTTTGTCAGCATTTTATCAAAACCGGATTAGTAATTATTCTTTTTGTTTTTTTTTACTCTTTATGAGATCCTGTTTATTATGCAGAAAATAGTGGATATAGTTCGAAGAGTGGCAAGGGACGCAAGTTAAAAAAAATCTTATTTCAATTTCAGTTATAATATATTTGATGTTTATTTTAGAAGCAGATTCTCAATTTTAAATGTTATAGCTCAGTGTCCGAAGATAATTAGGGGTATTAAACGTTTGGAAATCTGATCTAAAGGGGGTTGGTCAGGAATTGGGATTGCTTTTTAATGTGTCTTTCAAACTAAATACTTAATTAATGAGATTAAATATATATATATATATTCCTTGTTCGAATCTTTTCATATTCATATTCATATTTATTCATTGTTTTGTTAAATTTGGTAGCATTTCTTTAAAATATTTTAATCTATTTAGTCATTGAAGGGGACATACGACTTTTCCTACTGTAAAAATTAAAAAAATATTAATGTGAAAATTTGAAGGTTTGAGAGGTGCAATAATTGGAGCATGCCAATGGACATTTTGCTAGTCATTTATAACATAGTGTAATAAAAAATAATTTAAATATATAATAATATTAGTTCTATTAAAGTTAAGTCAATGAGTATATGCTCAAAGAAGTTCCATTTTGTTTGGACTAGTGTATTGTTTGGGGGAATGTTTGATGATTCTGCATTTAGAGGGCCCTAATGAGATTGGAGGAGTGTTATTTTCTTTAGAGTTTGAGAGCAGATTTTGTAAGTGAGCGCTTGGTTTAGTTTTCGCTATAGGTTGGGGATGAACTCAAACAATGCAACGGTTTCAATAAAAATGGAAACGTTTTATTGATATTTGATCCCAAGGCATTACACGGTACAAAAGGGCTTCTGTAGTGTTTGGAGTTAGGACAGGTCAGCTGACAATCTTTGCAGAGTTTAAACTGCCTTACAGAAGTGCCATACTATACAAGAAGCTAAGGCTATGATGAATATTCTTCGGCGACTCTACATGCTCCAAGAGAGTTTTATTTCTCTTCGATTGTTGATCTTAATTTGAATAGTTTAGTTACTGCCCACTTGACGTCCTTATCTATTAAAGTTAATCCGTTTTGCGAAGGGACCTGAAGACCTTCCGGACCTGGCGGAGGAACCCGTACAGACAACCGGCGGGCTATCAGGTTACGACTAGCGTTGACAGGCCTCACAACCCTGTTCTCTTTGTGAAATTGGTTATCCTTGATGGGATATAACTTGTTCACTACTAAATTATTTTACAAGTTGGGAGTCTTCACTCTAAGTTTAATCAAAACTCTTTTGGTTGAAAGACACATTACATTTAAAAAAAAACATTTGGGTTAAAATATGAATAAAATGCTAGTTATTTTCTTGTGCTTAAAGGTTTATTTTGGCTCTCCGATTATGCATGTTCCTAAATCTTTCGAACAAATGGTTCAATCGATTTGTTAATACTACATCTCAAGACGCAACACTTAACAATGTGTTATCTGTGAATAAGTGTTAGTTTAGATCCGAACGTTGAAATTTGAAGTAAATCTGATTTCACAGAAAACGCATACTCAACCGGCCGACTGCAATGGTTAGTGTCAATTTCGTCAACTGCTCATGCTCCAAAGGATGGATGTTGATAATCGGGATTGACTTTTAGCTTGGGTATGCTGATTATTGGGCTGTTAGCACTTTAGCTATCAAAGGCACCCGGTTTTTAGAGGGGGGAATTTACCAGTTCACTTATGGCCTGGGCAATGTAGGTCAAATTCACAGACCGGGCAATGTGGTCGCCGAATTGTTGTGAAGGGGTAAGATTCTACTACTAGAGTTGATTTGGATTGACAACCCAAGTTCCTCTTGGGGAGACCAGGTGTTCCTTGCGAAGAGTGATGATAGTTCATGGTTGGATATCGACAGGTTGAGAGTTAAACCTTAAGATCAACTTCTATTCTATTGGTATCAATACACACCACACCATTATTGTAATGGATTTAACATTTGAGAGATAGTGTTGACACATTGGTAGTTCATAATATTTGTGAATTAAATTAGTTTAAAATTTACTCCGGTGAAACTGTCCTCTCACCTGTGCAAATTTTGGGGGTTGGCTGTGACACTACGACTTTGCCATAGTCGTCTGTCCCTTTCACAAATATATAATTTTATTGAGATATTGCATAAAGAAGTAGACTTTCTGATATAAATAATGTAACGCCTCCATAATATCTAAGTTTTTAAATAGGTTTTGGATGAAGGAGTTTTTTTATCTTGGATAGCAAGCAAAACCTTTGCAATAGGTTTAGCGATGGTTTTTGACGGGGAGGGAAAAAAAAAGGAGGATTGAGAAAAACAAGAAATATGGGGAACAGAAAAACATAAAAAAGATTATTTAAAAGAATTAGTAAATAAAGTGTACACGAATCTATTTTCGCGCTACGAAATCGGATAATGTTAGCCAATATGGCATGCGGTAGAGGCAGAAATTCAGGGAAGTAATCATCTCTATCAGTTTTTGTGAACCAGTATAATTTATTCTCGTGCGGATACCACTAATCTGGATTATGTTTTTAATCATTTATACTCATCTTTTATCGTAAAGTACAGTACATCCTTTCAACTTCTGGAACTGTTCATCTTGCAATTAAGAAATTCATGTAATAAATAAAATCAAACTGATATATTTATCTGGCGGAAAGTCCCATTGACATGAACGTTCTAGTGTTCAGGATCTCATACATCGATTGATGAATCGAAGTTCAGATGAAGATCAAGGTCTCGCTGAACGCTGTCCCTGAGAAACTGATATACGAAAATGATCATTCAAGTCTACGGACAATACAGTAATTTAAACTTCCTACGGGAATACAAGAGAGGCGAAAGTAATGCCCAAAGCTTGAATTAATTGCTTGATGTAACTGATTTCCAAGGATATACTACTTAAGCTATCTTTTCCACCTTTCATTCATTCATATATCAAGTCCTTCATAATATTTTCTCTTTGGCTATTTAAAGTATTGCCCTATCAGAGTGCTTGTCTTCTAAAATAAAAGTTAAGAAAAGAAACAAAATCACAAACTACGCACTCTATAGAGGGTTTCCTCTCGACCCCTAGCTTGACAGAGACTACTGATCGACAGACATACTATAAATAGGGAATTCCTTTAGTATCATCTTAGCATCTTAGATCGCGCTAGAGGGATACCCAGTCTGGTGACGAGTCTCATAGGTATGGCGATAGCCAGGGGGCACTACCAGCTCCAGAGCGGGTGTGGGGCTCTACCGTTAGCGCAAACCTTACATGTTTTCCAAACATGTACTCAGTTTTTAGTTAATTTTCACTCCCATAATCTCATTCTGCAATCAGCACGATAGTTTCCTTTCCTCAGTGTTAATTAGATTAGATTTCCAAAATGTTTGAGTTATATTTTCCTTAGGTTGGTTCAGGAGAGATCGTAACATGTTTTTTCTAGCTTTTGTAGGATTGTTCTCAGTAGCCACTTCTCAAAAGTATTTGGGTTACATTTCGGGTTATGATGTAGGTTTCTAGTTCTTTTATCCCTAGACAGATCACTTGGCCATTACAATTCCGTATTTGCTACAAACTAGATCAATTCTAAAAGTTTTCTTAGGGAATAGCGCGGCAGAGTAGAGTATGACGTCGGTTTTTGGTGCTTAAGTTTAGTTAGGTAGCTTGGGAGGTTACAACACGCTCATGCCAAACGACTCGTTCCGACAAAGCGAGTTCGACACTTCACATACCCCGTCCTTTTCACTCCACATCCAAAGATATAATCAATAGAAAGAGACAGGTAAGGTGACATCGCGGTTGTTTTTGGAGCAGTACTCAGTTCAGTTCTAATGAATGTTTAAATTTGTTACGTTTACATAACGGCGTAAATTTTTGACGCGTGTTTGCCTAAGTGTAAAGTAATTTGGATTTGTTTTAACATTCAATAGGGCTGGTGTGATTGAAGGTATCAAAGCATGCAAATAAATATAATGGTCGTTGCCTAGAATATAATTTAGTTTCGTTCGGTGTGATGACCCTAATGGTCCTTTAGATTGAATAAAAATGAAAAGGATTTTATTTTTTTAAATGAACGTCGGTCTGTCCGTCCGCAGCCTAGCTCAGAGACTCTTAGTACTAGAAAGCTGTATTTTGGCATGAATATACATATTACTCACGCTAACAAAGTGGTAAAATAAAATCTTGAAAAAAACTTTTCTATTGAAGGTACCTCCCCTACTAGTAACGTGGGGATGTATTTTTTTTCTCGTCCACCCCATAAAGTGGACTGTCGTTGGATGGATAGGTCTTTCAAACATATTGCGGATTTGTGAAAACAATTTTTGGATTAAGGTATCCGTTTATGAAATATTAAGCTTTAACGCGCTATTTTTTGTTAGAGTCAAGTGTCTCCCTACAGCCAAAACTAAAAATACTAAAAATCAAAAAAATATCTTAAATCAAGGCACATAATTATAACGAATTTTAAAGGAAAACTATGACGACTAAGTAGACTTGATTGGTTCCTGAAATACAGGTGACTAAAGTGTTTATACCTACTAAAATGACCTAAGACAGCACCAAAATAACTTTAAATAGAGAATTACTTCATACTTGTGGTTTCTTGAGATAGTTTTTGAGTATTAACGGCTTCGAAACCCTACATTGAGCATGGTCTGACATGCTCTAGCCCGGTTTAATAGGTTTCTATCGGTTGATACATTGTCTATCATTGTTCACTTCTAATCAACAATTCACCGGGATGAAATTAAAATGAACGCCCAATACACAAAGCAAAAAGTAAATAGCAACTTTGCTCACAAAACAATACATAAATGATAACGCCTTGAATTTTTATTTAAAATAAATAAATAATATCAAGGGACGATCTCACACAAATTGACCTAGTCCCAAACTAAGCTCTAATCTTGTATTATGGGTACTAGACAACGATATAAATACTTATATAGAGAAATAAATACTCAATTACATAGAAAACATCCAAGACTCAGAAACAAATACTCGTGCTCATCACACAAATATTTGACCATACCGGGAATCGAAACCGGGACCCGCTAGCTTCGTAGGCAGGGTCACTACCAACTAGGTTATCGTGGGACTTTTATTTTGATGATTCCATTTAAAAAATGTATCCAAATCAGTTTATTTGATGGACATGATTCCACAAACATACACACAGATACTTTATAGTAGATTATACATCGAGGGGATAAAGCACTGTTTTATGTCACGGGCGCGATATTGAATCCTGAGCAAATGAGGGAATCCAGATTTAACTCCCGAGCGTAGCGAGGGTGTAACGAGTTAATTAAAACGGGGTCCTGAGTGCAGCGAGGGATTCAAGCTCGCCCAAGACGAAAACAGCTTTATCCTAAAGGAGAATACTCTACTTTTCTCACCTTTTATTTTATTTTCTTTGTTTTGCGTATATGGCTTGTAGTGGCCAGTTCGATTTTCAAATAAGTTCTGTTTGCTGTAGGTTTCTATGGAACAATTTTTCATACGAATTCAAATCTCATTATAGCCCGCTGGTTAGCCGATGGCTATAATCACTTACTTTAGGTTAGGTTTGCATGATATATAATTGGGCAAATTCGAGCTTGTGGTGTGAAAAACGTATTATAACACACCTATTTTTGGGTTAAGGTTAAAAACATTCGACTTTCCTGAAAACCTACGACATCAGATACTTAACAACTCGCTGCCAACAACCATGTAAAGCGAAATTGTTTCCCTTATTTACTGTCCAGCAAGCAATAAACAGCGTCAGCGGCGTGTGTGCCAAATTTAAATAAAACCGGTCAAGTTCGAGTCGGAATCGAGCGTGGACGGTTCTGAAGTTATTAAATTTGGCTTCGGTTGAAATATTTTCTCATTTACACGATGTCTGTTTTGACTAAAGGTTTTTACAAAGGTTTTTCATAAAATGTAAAAGTTAGGTTCGATTAATTTATTTTAGGGGTTCGCTTTAGAGGTGCCCTTTAAATAAAACTGGTATTAAAGTAGCGATTTGAATGGCCCTTATTGTTCACTTGATAAACTATAGATAACGATAATCCAGGATTAAATAGGCGCTCAATAGGTCTTTGTATATGTTTTATTTTCTATTAAGTATAAGCAAGCATTTTTTTTCTAGTTGTGTTGGAAAATTGGGTAACACGGGTAATAAGACGAACCCCCTTATTCATAAAAGCACTATTAACCTATTGTACTTAAAGTATTAATTAGCATAAGTCTGTTTCTCCCCAATACAAATGTCATAGTGACAGATGAGAACAAAGCATATTCCAAGCACACTTTAGCTATTGTGGGTTTCTGAATAAGAAGAATATCGATAGTATTTCCGCAAATACAACCCTTTTTTTAAACTTAGCTTGTATTTACTTATACGGACAATTTTCTGAGCAATAATTGGCCCCTAACATTAGCTATCTAATTCTAATTTGGTATAATAGAATGAGACGTCCGTACTGTTGATGGGCAATTATTGCTTAATTAATTGTTAGTGTAAGTGCACCGTGAGATATGTTTATGCAATTGAATTCGGCTTGGTGCCCATAATAGAAAATTAAGTACATACAAAGACTTATTTAATGATATAATTCAGCTCTGTTGATTCAGGGCCCACTTTAATGCATGTTTCTTTGTATTTTTGTTTTCAGCTCCTTTTTCACGAATGGAGACTAACTTAAAAAAACCGGTCAAGGCGAGTCGGACTCGCCCACCGAGGGTTCCGCACATGACACGGTAATCTCAATTCAAAATGCACCCCCGTCGTTCCTTCCATAAGACCCTGTATTTTTTGTTATTTAATTAATAATGTTGGGGTTTCAGATTTTTTCCTATATTTGTTGTATAAGGCGGTATTACTTGCCAAATTTCATAGTTCTAGGTCAACGGAAAATACCCTATACATTTTGATTCCCTTGAGAGTGTCAAAATATACGTTTTTTGCAGAATAAACGGCCGTATCTTTTTCTCGCTAATATAGACAAACGTCAAACGATTTTTTCACAGCTTCAAGGGTAGATTTGAGTATAATGCTTAAATTTCAACTCGAAACCTCTACGCGTTCCCGAGATAAATGGTCTTGACAGACAGACGGATAGACAGACGGACAACAAAGTGATCCTATAAGGGTTCCGTTTTTTCCTTTTGAGGTACGAAACCCTAAAAATAATTGAATTTGTAATAACATTTTCAGTTGTTACCTAGGTTAGTAAATTTTTGACATAAAATATCCTAATTGTAAATCTTATAACTCATTCAGTTCCGAGCTAAAGAACTGTGACATACAGACAGAATTTAGGGCTTCGTTTTATCATTTCATTACGAAACCCTAAAAAGTCGCCATGTAATATGTTGACGTACGATTCATATATTATGTTGGTATGAGTTAATGAGATATATTTTCGCTGGTAAAATGATGTGCGTATTTTTCAGAAAAGAACTGAGTTATGTTGTGTCCGAATTATAAATGATGTAGCTTTATATAACAATAAATACAGGGTGATATAAAGTACCGACTAGACGGTACTGGTGATGTCACGTTTTGTTGAGTAAGCTTATTTTGACGTGAGAATTTTAGATAAAACTCCTTAATTTGTGACTGAGGGCAATGCTATACTTTACATCTGTGTAAAGATTGAAGACTTTGGAGTGGTTCTCTTTTTACCTTTCCACAGTAATTGACAACATTTCAAAAAAAGAAGTATTTTAGTTTTTTCGCTGGTTAAAAATTAGACTACCCGTGTTTCTCGGTTTTTCTTTATTTAACTTAAATTCGTCGTTAATAATTTATTAAAGAAATAGTCATTAAAAATACCGTATATACAAAGTTAGGAATACTAATGTCGTGATCTTAGCATGATATAAAATAAAATAAAAAGTGTCTTTAAACAGAAACAGAAGGACTGACTGTCATGTCACGTCACTTGTCAACAATAACAACTGTAACAACATAAATTCGTCGACTTTGGGCAGATTACGGCTATCCGCTTTTTCAAATCCTTTAGTCACTTTCATTTTAAATAGCGTATATCAAAACAATAGTATTACGAGAATCGAAAGCGTGTCGTTAGAATCAAGTAATCCGTCAGACAGATAAAAAATTGACATGACAGTTGCATATTTTTTTCAATTCCTATGGTAATAAATGGACTAAGGGCACTATAAGTGTATTCCTAACATTCACAAGCCAACTTTTTTTACTGTTTTTCCTAAATATAAAAAAAACTACTGCATACAAAAATCAAAAAATATTTTTACTGTAATCAGTAGTGTAAAATCTACAAACGGTATTTTAATTTACTACCTTAGCACATATGAATTGTTGTCAATTCATTATGCCATCCTAAAGAGAAAAGGCACAAGTGCAATTCATTCATATAAGCATATTAAACTCTCAAAGGTTATAATAAGGTTGGAAGTGCAATACAATTCATATAGTAGATGTGCCTTTTTCCGTAAGAGAGCACAATATTATACCATAGGTACCCAGCCATCTGGATTAAAACAGATTAGTTAAAAAAAACTAATCAAAATCAGTTCATTCGTTTGGGAGCTACCAAATCTCAGACAGACACAGATACACATCTACACACACACACACACACATACATACATTAAATTTATAACACTCCTCTTTTTCTCTGGGGTTAAAATCCGAATATAACGCTGACTTCATCTTTTAGAGCCTGTATCTCTTAAAATGCTCAACCGATTTTCATAAAATTTTGCTAAGAACCATCCTATTAAACTAGCTTTCTTTTCAAATTAATTTCATCAGAATTAGTTCATCCGTTTGGGAGCTACGACGCTACAGATAAATAAATAAATAAAACACGGTATCCTCTTGAATCACCGTCATTTAATTGATCGAATGTATAATTCCATTGAAGGTAAATTTGTGCTGAAACCTTATCGTTTTTAGGTTATGTTGAGCATGGGTTACGTAGGTTAGGTTAGGTTAGATCTGTGACCACCAAAAAATTATAACTCCTGCACGTGTAAATGCTTGTCGATGAAATGAAAATTTGGCGAAATAAAACATTTACTGAAATGAGTGTCGGTGATTTAAGAGAAAATACCCAGATACACGCTTGAAGCTTAAAACACTCCTCTTGACTGTCGGAGGTTAAAAAGTTAAAGTAAAGTCGCCTTTATACCCTTGTGCTTTTGCTCGCGACTCCATCAATGTCGCAGTTGTTTATCGAGATGCCCTCGGGAATTAGCGATTTTCCGGGATTCAAAGTCCTCATGTTAGTTTGTTACAAATTATATCTACTTCTAGTGATTTTCGTATCAGACGATTGAGCAGTTGAGTGAAGACGGTGCAAACAAACAAACATTCTTATTTCTAATTCATACATACATGTGACATAAAATTATTATAGGTGCATGAAAACCTTTCGTGAAAAATGATCTACATGACTGATGATGAAAACCGCGTCAAAATCCATTAAGTGGTTTAGAGGGAGTTTAAAAAAAGGCATATATAAATGACTGATCCAACCTGAGACATTTTTAATAATTTCGAATGCCTCCATTTTGTTTTTATTACAACAAAGACGCTTGAAAATTGTTTAATTTGGTCCGATAAACATTAAACTATCCAAAATAAATGATTTTGTTTACAAGGTAACGCTTATTTTTATTAACATAATTATTTACGCATTATTAACACGTAACTATCAAATTCTGGTATTTTCTGTAAAATTCTTAAATTTTTATCAAAAAAAACTACGAAATTTTGTCTAATACATATCCAGCTAAAATGTTCAAAAATATCTCGTCTATCACCCCCTTAAAGCTTTGCACCTAGCGACCTAACATCCTGTATAACATTAAGAATATTATGATAACAATATAGTAGCGAGATAGACAATACAAAATGGAATAATGGTAAGTGTAAATGGTATAAGCAGAATTTTATTTAACTAAAATTGCATTCTGATACAAAATATTGCTGAAAATGCTAGACATCAAATAAATACGAATGATAGACAAGAATTTAGGCAAGAAAGCAATAAGTTTGGATCATTTTTGTCGAGGGATAAAATAGAGGATTGTCGCATTGGCATGGATTGCGACGCACTTTACGGAATAAATAGGCTTCCAAACAAATTGGACGAGAATACGTTTGAGAAAGGCTTACTGGTTCAATGTATGTGATATGTTATAAATATGATTTTTCACACCACATGCTCGAATTTGCCCAATTATACACCGTGCCCGGGACGTACCCGAAGGATTTTAACCATCGATTCTAGACCCTATTTGGAGTATATAATGTGGTATAACATGTCCAATATCGCATAATTTCCGAGATTTTTATTATTTAAAAAATAATTCCATAGTTAATTTAATTTGAACTGTGTCACCTTAACTTAAAGCAATATTTACTAAGAAATTGATTAAATTAATTTATGTTGTACGTTGATGATATTGCTACTTACAACATGAATCTTTCTTGGTAAATAATACTTTAGGTTAAGGTGACAGAGTTCAAATTAAATTACGTATGGAATTGTTTTTTAAATAATAAAAATCTTAGAAATAATTTAAAAAAAAACGAATAGTAAAATTGGGCTAGGGTAAGTCGAGCTCACGCTTTTTCGATTCGAAATCGAATAAAGTTGGAATAAAATAATATCACTGTATGGCAGATCGGAACCCTCGGTTTGCTAGTACCACTCGCACTTGACCAGTGTTCATACATCTAGTTAACAGTCCACCACTTCAACAGCCAATATGTACAAACTAAAACCGATGCTAAAAATTGAAAACATCGTAAGTGCAATTCGTCAGTTACTAAAATTTCAATCCTGTTTCCATTACAATATGTCTTAATTTCATACAGCTTATTTTGTACATACAGCGTTGGTTCTAGGTAATGTATGGGCCCGTTTGAAGTACTCCCGCTTGGTCTAGTGGAACGTTTTTGGTAGTTGGCCGATATCGTGTATTTCCACATGGTTGCGATGCTTGATTCGTATTCTGAACTTAACCTTTAACGTTAGTAACCTATTTCTATTCGTATATCTATTAACGTCTCCTTATTGACGCTATAAACTTCAAATGCAACAAAAAACATGTAGAATTGGTTAAACTTTCTTAAATAATATCTTTGAGGTCTTAATTCATGTCGTCACTATCACTACATAGTATAAAACAAAGTCGCTTTTGTCTGTCTGTCCCTATGTATGCTTAGATCTTTAAAACTACGCAACGGATTTTGATGCGGTTTTTTTAAATAGATAGAGTGATTCAGTAGGAAGGTTTATATGCATAATAAAGCTTGTACCGAAAAAAAACTGTAAATTTCAAATAACTGTCATTTTTATTCCAAACAAGATAGCTATTATTTTATTGCTGTCATAAATAAGTGTCATTCTTACCTTAGCTATTGCTATATAAATTATTCGGATATCTGGAAAAACTTACTTTCGACAATGAATAGAAAACAACGCCGCGAAATGGTCGTTTCCAAATGGCGTAAAAATCCGCAACGTCCTACGAGTCTTATCGCCAAAGACCTAAAGTTACCGCGAAGTTCTGTGGATTTTATTTTGAAGAACTATTTTAATACATTGTCTCTTGAACAGAAGCCTGGAAGTGGTAGACTTCAAGGGTCAACTGACCCTAGGCTTGACAAAAAGATAATCAATTGTATAAAGCGGAATCGAAGTATATCCGTCAGAGATATGCCAAAAAATGTGGCACAAATGCATCTATGATGCAACGAGCTAAGAAAAGAGCAGGTATGCAGACGGCAAAAGTGACCGAAAAGCAGCGTTCTGTAATAAAAAGCCGAGCTCGAAAACTATACGATTTACTTGGCACAACAAAATCACATTTAATAATTGATGACGAAACTTATACCAAAACTGATTTTACAACGCTTCCTGGTCCACAATACTACATGGCGGGTAAAGGAAAAACTCTTCTCGAGTCTGAAACAACTGTTAAGATTGGGAAATTCGATGAAAAATTTCTCGTATGGCAAGCTATCTGTGAATGTGGCGAAAAAAGCTCCATTTTTGTCACAAAAGGTACCGTCAACAGAGAAATATACATAAAAGAATGCCTTAAAAAGCGGTTGCTGCCATTTGTGAAGAAGCATAACGTCCCCACGTTATTCTGGCCTGATCTAGCCCCAGCCCACTACGCTAAGGACACGATAAATTTCCTCAAGGAAAATCATATCCCTTTTGTACCCAAGGAACTGAACCCACCAAACGTCCCACAGTGCCGCCCAATCGAGCATTATTGGGCTCAATTTTTTTTTTTTTTTTTTTTTTTTTTAGGTTCGCAATCTGGACGTTACAGAATTATGACTTATAATAAAAATAGAACTAAACAAACAAGTTTGGCTGCATGCCCTTCTAGGTGCGAACACAACATGCACACGAGTAATTGCACTTAATACTTAGTGATAATTAATAAAGTAACAAACAAATTAAAGAATTTAGAAAATACAAAGTAATGCATTATTGTACTAGATGATTGCTTACAATTTAGAAAAGAAAAATTGTTTTATATAAGGGAATTTTAAGAAAGACGGGTAAAGTGGCCAAAAATATAGACGACTTCCGCAAAAAATGGAATGCTGCAGCCAGAAAAGTTACAAAATGCTCCGTAAAGGCTGATATGGAAGGCGTTCGAAAGAAGCTGTACCACGAGTACAAAAAGTATTCAAATTAAAAAAGAAACTTACAATTAAGTTAGCTGAAGGTTTTTAATTTTGTTATACTAATATAATTATATTGATAGCTACCAAAAATATCGTTATTTTTTTTCATTTGAAATTTACAGTTTTATTTCGTTACACCCTTTAAGTTTTGGATTATGTAGGGCTATTACCGAAAACTGGCATAAACCGAAGCGCAGCAAGGGCGGGTCACAAGTTAAAAAAAAAAAAAAAACACACTTCTTCTACGAAATAGTTACCATTATGATTTATGAAATACTAGCTTCTATCCACGACTTTGTCCGCGTAGATTTTGGCTGTCGTTATTCCCTAGGGAACTTTTAAATTTTCTCGGAAGAAAAGTACCCTATGTGATCCAGGGTATCTCCATTCCAAATTTCATTCAATGCAAGAGTCAACATTTATTGTAACTTTTACTGTGGGACCGAAAATTATAAAAAATATTTAATAATCACTACAATCACGAGCCGTAATGCACAGTGTACTAAAACTCTTTAAAAAGTAATCCGTTATTTTTGCTCGTCAGGGTATTTACTAAACAATATGAAAAAAAAGCCCTCTCAACATATTTTGTAAAAATATTTGTTAAAACTGAAACGACTTGTTACAGTCGTACATCATTGCAACGAGCATTTTTCATTAAAATATACACAGTGCATGTGCACTGACAAAGCTGAGCTCACATCTGCAACTTTTTCCAAAAAGCCTCGCAACGAAAGTAAAATGTTGCTGTAAAAAGTAAAAATCGCTGGGAAAAGTCAATTTTTGCTGGAAAAAAGTAAATTTCCGGCGTCCCGGTCCAACTGGAACAAGCCGCAAGTTATCGTTCAGTTCACGGCTCAACGGTTAAAATAAATATGGCCGCCGACAGTCCTTTTTTGTGGAGAATTTTTCATTTAGCATGCTCCGTATTACGACCCGCTAATGAAAAGTGTAATGAACAAGAGAGAGCATTTAATATGCAACATTCCTTAGAATGAACTGATAAAACGACATCGTTATAAAATAAAAACTCTAAAAGTAAATTCAACATTAACAGCATAATTAATAACACAATGGCATTGCTAATGAAGATTAGTAACTTTTTTTTTGAGCGCCATCTATACATCACGCTTGGAACTAAGAGACTGATGCATGCCATCTAGCTCTAAAGGCATTTTATGGCGCTCAGAGTCGTACTTAAGAAAGAAATGATCCCTCCCTTCAATAGAGGGCGCTATAGTCAATGTGTTATCGTTGTTGCTTTTACTACTAGGTTTTGACATAGGCTACGAGATGCCGCTGTAAACAGTCGTGGAAAACAATTGCCTTCGTCTTTCTTCGTTAGTGTTAGTTGACTTTGATGGCGGTAGATGGCATTAAAATTGAAAATTTATATCCAAGCAAAATGAAAGAAAAATAAAAGTAGATAGTTAGTTTTATTTCAAATCGTTTTACTTAACTTACGTTATTAAAGTCAGTTTCCTTTATTTTATTTTTAAATTTCTTCTTTTTTTCGCTTAGTGTGGTAGGCAGCAGCTTTAATCCAGTAAGACAAGACAGAATATTTTGAGTAATTTGTATTACTTAATAATAACTATTCTATCCATACTCACAGTATACACAAACGTCGAAGACATTATTGTACGTATTATATAACTATTAAAACCCCCAAATAAGTGGCGATCTCTTCTTCGCACTCGGCACAATCGATTTTCATAAAATCTAGCTAATTGTAAGAATCATGCCAAATACAAGCTTTCTATCAAAAAAAAATCGATCTATCCGTTTGGGAACTACAATGGTACAGAAAAACATACAGATATATAGACACATAGATACACAGACACATACACAGATTCACACGTTAAACTTATAACAACCCCCTTTTTGTGGGGGGTTAAAACTAGGTACATTAAAACTTGCATATTAATTTAAGCAATTAAAAAAAACTTTACAATATCGAAGAAATAACTTCAAGAGCCTGTTTCACAATCGACAAATATCTGTCATATAAAGTTGGTCCTCTCCTTGTCTGTTTTCAAGTGTAAGACAGAGAAAGGGCCAAATTTATCTGTCAAATAATGCTTTACTTGTTGATTGTGAAACAGGCGGTAAAAAGAGCCAAGTGCGAGTCGGATTCACGCAGGAAGGGTTCCGTACTATATCTAACTGCAGCTTTATACAGTTGATCCCAGTATGAGAGGCTATATTTTTATCAAAATGTTTGCCAAATTGGGCTATCCCATAATTTTGTAATGTATAGTGATTCAAAAACCATTTCGAGAAAAGGGGTTGTAGAACCATTCCCTGTTATCAGATTATTTTACAAAATAAGTATTAAATAGTTATTTCTAATTTATCATTTGGGGTGGTCAGGTGGGTGAAATTGTCAAGCTCAACAAAGGGGCGAGGGAAATTACATGACTTGACATTGACTTTTTACGTGATCTGACAGAAACGCGTACTCTCAAACGAATTCAATAGTTTTAAAGCATGTCTCAAACAAACCAACTTGTAGTGACGTCATAAAGCCATTTTCTTTAAAAATTAAAATAAATTAATATATTGATTTAAATGCAAAAACCGTTCAATTAGTCAATTTTATCGAAAAATAAAATAAAAATTAGGAGTATTTTTTTTGTATTGACCGAACGGCTTTTACCGAACTTTTTGTGCGGGATTCTTTGTATATTTAAAACATAAAATGTTGCTATTACATAAAAACAGAGCACTGTACCCCAAGTAATACTTATTAAAATCGATTGCAGGCCATTCCAAAGCGCATTCCCGACTCGAGACGACGTAGCTATGCAAAACTTGCCTCCTATTGCAATATTAAACTGGCTTCAACGCAAAATGAAAATTTTCAGCCTCCATCTCATTAAACGTAATAAAGAATTGCGGAATGCAATTAAATATTAAAATTCTAGAATACCAAGTTTAATACGACGCTTATTTAAAAATTCTGATATGGGAGTTTTAATTTAAATGTTCCTCTGTTCTAACAGGTAAAACCGTATTATGGGTCATACACGGATTTAGGTTACCATCTTTCCTGTGGACGTACCCGAAGTTAACGTTTTTAAGGCCTAATTTGCTGGCTGAACCCACATGCTCATAAGCGCCGTCAGGTCCACTTTAGTACTAGGAAATAAAAACATAAATTATATGCAACAAATCACCACACCACTAGCGTTGAAAATGACTTGTAAAATACAAATATATAATACATTAAATTGTATTGTATGTATGTAAATACTTTATTATACAAACGGGAAAATAGCAAACAACAAAATAAACAGAAAAACAAAAGGTATGTATAAAGGAGAACTTATCCCTTTAAGGGATCTCTTCCAGTTTACTTTTGAGCGATTGGGAAAAGTTTGAAATTACGAATAGCCAAACGTACAACAGTGATAGGCACTAAATGTTTCATATTTACGTTAATATTAAATTAATATTAAATTAATATTATATTATTATTATAATAACCATTTTAAAGTACTTACTAAGAAAATAATATTTGATTTTTCCAATAATTTACACTTACTCTGTTTATTTTGTGTCAATTGATTCAATTACAGTCGAGTTCTTAAATATGTGTACAATTTAGTACCTTGTCACTTTAATAGCTGTGACAATTCATATATGGCAGTTCAACATGACATTAAATGGAAAAGGTACTAAAGTGTACACATATTTATGAACTCGACTGTACATAAAGTACATTACTGTTCAATTAATATTAATAAGCAAGATTATTTTCCTTTGATTGTTAATATGGAAAATACACAGTATGAAACAAGTATTATACGTGTATGATTGTATTTTTCAGATAAACTTCTAATTTGATTTTTTTCGAAAATTACTTGTATTTTGCAGGAAAGATACAAAGTTTCGAAAAGAACATAGTATCTTTCGCAACTTTCATCCCTACACACCACACACAGGACCACAGGAGAGATTAATTTAGTTTTTGTGTGTACTACTTTGACATGCAACTTTATGTTAATGGAACATCTTTTGTTTTCAACTCAGCCGCCATTACTGTCTAGTAAATAAGAGCTATCGAAAAGTTGAGTTGATAAATATCAAACTCCTATAGGTATGTCCTTGAAGTTTGGTATATACGAATTTAAAACTTAATTTGTTCGAATTAAGTTTTAAATTCGTTTACAAAATTTCAAGGACATACCTATTGGAGTTTGATATTTATCAACTCAGTTGCTAATACGAAAACACGCCACAGCTCATCATCATGTCTTTTCGCTTGTCTCTCATTGGGGTAGGCGGAGTCTATGAAACACCAGGTTCACCGGGCTAAACATACAACTTTCGCTTCCTCTACATTATATTAACATACATTATACTACATTACATTACATTATATTATTTATAGGATCGCGGGAACGCGGTGGATGCGAAAAGCACAAGACCGGTCTGAGTGGAGAGCCTTGGGGGAGGCCTATGTCCAGCAGTGGACGTCTTTCGGCTGACATGATGATGATGATGATGACATTATATTAATCAACCTCTTCATGCACGTACGTCGGTTTCGGGTGCTTGTGATTTGGCCGTTATTCATTATAAAGTTAATATAGTTTTATGTTGCCCAAATCTTCGTAAGGCCCACGTCAAATTTCGTTAGTTCGAAAAAGAATCTTATGTCAGTCAAATAAAGTCAAAAGTCACTTTGACAGATGTTCTAAATTTAGGACCTTACGAGGATAATAGATGCCTTGGATGCAGAATAAATTCTTAAAAAAAAACTGATGGAGGTAAATGTCTCAGTGGGTCACCCGAACGATACCATTTAGTGTGGGTCGGATTTTGGGCAAGATCCGTCCGGATTGCTACCACCATCAATCCAAGCATTCATGTTTGCATTGTTGTGTTGCGGTGTAGGGAAAAGATAACCGGTGAAATTACTAGCATTGAGGCATTCCATCTTAGTCCTAAGGACTAGCAACATATTTAAAGTCTTAGGATTGTAGTCTTAAGAATTCAAATGTCTATGGGTCTCAGATCCCACTTACCATCAGGTGGCCTGAGCGCTCGTGTGCCTTCTCCGTGCCATAAAAAAATATTATCAAAGTTAATAAATAAATAAATAAATAAATAAAATAAGCCTTTAATGCTGTTTAACAAGTTTACAATAGTACAAAGGTATCAACTTCATTACTAACGATCGGTTTCTCAACAACAGCTTGTCCTTCGACAAAGGCCTCCTCCAAAGACTTCCACCTGTCTCTGTCTCTTGCTATTCTGGTCCAAGCTGAACCAGCAACTCTTTTAATGTCATCTTCCCAACGTTTCATTTGTCGTCCTCATCCTCTTTTGCCATCCCTGGGGTACCACTCTGATATTTTTCTAACCCATTTCTCGTTTTTCTCTCTCAGCATATATCCTGTCCATTTCCACTTTTGTGTTTTGCATACTTTATCTTCTTCTTCATCGTTCCCTCAATGCTGAGGATCGCGACCACATGTTAGGGTTTTCCACTCAGCGCGGTCGTAAGCAGTGTGGATCGCTCGGTGCATGCTGCCGCCCACCGCCTTCTTCAATGGGTCAGACCATCTTGTAGGTGCCCGTCCTTGAGCACGCCTTCCGTCCATTTGCATACTTAAATTGAGTACCTACCTAATATTTTTAATTTTATTTAGTCTTATTTTATTTTTTCTCTTTACTCCGACTACACTTCTTTCTATTCCATTTTGACATACTATTATTTTGTTAGTTAGCTTCTCTGTCATTATCATACTTAGTATAGAAATAATTTTACTGGAAAAATTGGGCAAAATACTTACAAAATATTAAACTTAATAAAAATAGTGTCAAATAGGGTACCTCAGCAAGATGTACTCGGAAACATTACAGATACAATTTACTCTTAACTTTTTTAGCTTTCCGTACCCAAAGGGTAAAAACGGGACCTTATTACTAAGACTCCACTGTCCGTCTGTCTGTCTGTCTGTCTGTCACCAGGCTGTATCTCATGAACCGTGATAGCTAGACAGTTGAAATTTTCACAGATGATGTTTTTCGGTTGCCACTATAACAACAAATACTAAAAGCAGAATAAAATAACTATTTGAGTGGGGTTCCCATACAACAAACGTGATATTTTTTCGTTTTTTGGTCGATATTAATAACGGCAAATGTTATAGTGTCTTATGTTGTATAAGTAACGACTAAGGAACGACTTAATCGTCATTAGCTCTGAGTGCGGCCGTTAATTTTGCTAGGCTTAAATCATCAATTTCATCATCCTTTCATTTCTACGATACGTACTATCGCGATCGTTAATTTGTGATCCATTTCAAGAAAAATAGGCTTGATTTTGTCAATGTCATTAGAGATGCCAAATCATTTGTAACTTATAGGAGACTCAACCTTATTGTTGTAGAATATCAGAATGATTTTGGACCTAAGGTGGGTCCCAAATTTAAGTTTGTGACTGTACAAGCCAATTAGGGCCGGTTTTTTAAAGGCCCGTAAGTAAAAATGTCAGGTCAAATTTTAGTAACTTCATACAAGTTTTGACATTCCTAGCCGAAATTTGATCTAACGGATCTTTATAAAACCCAGCCTTAATGTCTCGTAAGCAGTAAAACATACGTAAGTAAAAAATTCCAACATTGTCAGTTCAATGAATTTTCAACGGTAACAAATTTTGACACATCGCCTACCGTTACCCAAAGGTCCAAGAAGGTCAATATGAATGGATGAGATTCCATATAAAAGCCCAAGAAAAAGGTCCATCTAATAAATTTTGTTCACGAGTACACGTTGGATAAGTGGGGTTTATTTCCTAAGATTTTGGGCAGCGCCCTCCCAAGTTTGGTTCAGACAGCGGGAGAAGATAGCTTACTAGTGAAGCGAAGATTGCAGTGTCGATAGTTTTGAATCCTTTTGTGCTTTGTAATCTTATCGATAGAAATAAAAAAATACAGATCATATTTGTGTTTTTTTTAAATACTGCTGACACACACAGCACAATTGCTGTTTGTACCCAAATTTTATGACTATGTTGACAATTAATGCTATTATAAGATGATTAACTTAACGGCCGGTAGTTATTTGACTGTTGGAAATATCTTATTATTTACAAAATAGGAAAAAAGTAAATGTACACTCAAAAATTTTAAACCAAATTAGAGAAATTTATGTGAGATATTACAATTACTTCGGTGGTACTAACAGCAGCAAGTCCATTTTAGATTCAACAAAATAAAAAAATGCCTAAGAATATTTTTCAAAGCAACCCATTTTTCAAGTTGGACACGTTGATTTAACCCCGAACTAGGATACAATTATTTAAATAGATATTGGGTAGCAACCAGATAAACAGACGTTTTTAAAGTATTAATAAGGATTAACAAACAGAATTGTAGATAATTCTAATGGGTAGTAACTGCTTAGCACCTAAATAATAAAACTATCGATAACTCCAACTCTTCCCATCACTGCATCTTAGTCGAGATAAGTTCGACATCTCGCCGTCTTCCACTAAAATATGTAGCGACACGATATTGAAAAGTTCTTCTTTGTCGGACGAGTCTTATGGCAACGGGAAACATTTGGACTTTTGTTCATTAGACAAAAGTAGTTGCAAATGGCTGTTCAGTCTTTTTGGGAGCCATTTAAGGGGTTGATGAGAGTTTGCGTAGGCTGGAATGAGCGTAAGTGTGGTTGCTAACCGTTAAGTTGCCAAGGTAAGTTTTATCGATAAGATTTGTTGTAAGAATCTTCATTGAAGGAAGAAACTAATAAATAACTATCGGGGACAATTTTACACAAATTATCTTAGTCCTAAACTAAGCTCTAGGCTTGTACCTTCTATGGGTACTTGGCAACGATATGTTTATGGGTGTCCCTCACAATCCCTAACAACGTTTGTCCTAACACATCGTTTGCCCGAATTTTCATTTGCCCTAAACTGGTTTTCAGATGAGTCAGGCAACTTTTAAAGTTTTCCAATTATATATTCGGTTCGGTTTAGGGTTGTATTATAACAATACTAAAAAGTTTTAAAATTTAAGCGGAAATGGCGTTAGGATAAATGAAAATTCGGACAAACGATGCATTAGGACAAATGACGATTAGGGCTTCCATAGCAGAACCTATATTTATATAGCCTCGTTACGCCCACCATACTTCAAACATGGAGTTTTTTGTAAGTGGGACTTTGAATCTACCATCAAGGGAATAAAGTTCAATTACGTTTGTTCGATAGTGCCATTTTCAGTTTATGAAGATAGGATAATAAACCTTATTAGTATTGCAACACAGTTCAAATTAAATTGCCTTGATTATGTACATTCTATTGCACGCTGGGCCTTACGAGGATAGAGAAATTAATACATAAAAATCATCCAAGAATTAAAAACAAATACACGTGCCATCGCAGAAAAAAATGCATTAATCGGGAATCGAACCGGGGACCACTAGCTTCGTAGGCAAGATCACTTTCCAAAACTTTGCTTAGCTATCGGTCCATGGTCGCCACTTTAGAACCTCTCTCTCCACCCCACAAAGTAATAAAATAATAAAATAAGTTATTGAATTGAATTACATTAATTAAATAAATTACATGAATTTATAATCGATATAATTAGCGAAACAGTGCGTACAAAAAAAATAAAAAATCAGAACTAGAAGTAGGCATAAACAGAGTAGCAGCATAGGTTTTGCACTAAATATACATGTTCCATTATACACCTTGACAGATCTATTTTTGTAGCTTAACGAAAAGTATGAAGCCCAGTTCCTGACCTAAATAGTTCGTCTCTTTATACTTGAAAAGTTTTAATTAAACTAAAACAGAAAATAAAACAACCATTGTTGTTATCGCAAGTTTACTAGCGATTCTCGAAACGAGTTTTTTTTTAGAGTTAAATATAAGTAGACGATGCCTATTTGGTATCGTATAAACTTGATCGCCAAAAGTCAGTTTTTAGTGAATAGTTTACCTTATTTTTTAGTAAAAATAGTACTTTGGTAAAATTTTATAACGAAAAATCAGTGCTAGACTAAATCAGACTAAAAAGGGTAGCCAATTTTGAAATACCGTGGTTATTGAACCGTTGTTTTGCGTAACATTTTTATTATTTCCGACTTTTTCGACCAAAAACTCTATTTGCCAATTTAAAGAGTTCATAAAAAATGTGCCATCAATATGGCAACTATGTAGCTTATGAAATGGTCAGAGCAATGTCACTTCAGAAATTTACAAAACAAGAAACACTTTAACATTTTCTTTAGAGCAATTGCAAGATGGAAGGAAAAGCGAAAAAATGCGGTTGAAACTGGCGTGAACCGGTTTCAGCCAGATATTACAAGCGCCATCCTGTTCCGACCAGACAAAACACGTATAATCAAGTCCGAACCAGTTTTATTAAAAAGAGCCGCATGATGGATATAGAAACAGAATTTATTTCGTTTTCCAGTACTGCGTTGGCTGCAGTTTTGAAACCTTTATACGCTAAAATTAATACAAATAATTTTAGAGTTAAATTTGAGAAATATTACCATAATCTTACTTGTTTAACATAAGGTTATTTTAGACATATAAAAAAACAAGGTAAGTACGTAGAATAAGTAGTTTATATTTTTCATATTGAGGACAGTACATTTTGAGCACAAAAGTTGGTTTCGAGCGCTATTTTATGATCTTACTTTATCTTAAAGATACGAGTAAACATACCGTTCTTAAAAGGCCTCTATTTTAACATATAATACATCACAACATACAAACAATAAACCTGTTTCTTTTAAACTTTATCTTGTTTCCAGAAATTTAATTTAATTTAAAATATCACTCGCTCCAGAAAATCCCAACACAACTCGCATTTTTGGGCCCCAGTTCCTCATTTCGATCGTGTCTAAAGCTTTAGCCTTTACGTCTTTAGTTTTTGTTCTCAAGATACACGTACAAAAGAGCCAGTTCCACGAAAACCATGATAGGAATCAGCAATTAACACTCCAGCCTTAGACTATCTTCAGATCCTTTGAAGTCACTTTAGGATTTTGATGAAAACACAGCTATTTTGGAAGCCTTCGGTGTGTTTGACTCGATATTGAGTGTCTGTAGGAATTTTTAAAGAAGCATTTTGGAACTTGAGAGAGCTCTATTTTAGAACTTTAGAACCGTTTGACTGAATAGTGTTTTGCTTTATTAAAATTGTAAGCTAGTCTGATTTGAAGTTTTTAAAGTTTAACACACTAAATACATGCAATTTCCAAGAACAGTAATTGCATGCTATCCGTAGTCTTTTTAAAACATTGCCTTTTTACCACAGACAAGAAAGAAAAGTAGGTACACTAATTTCACCGAAAACAGTTTTCGAAAAAATGGTTTTAGTAGATTTTTTTTATTGAAAGTGGGTTTGCAAAAAAAGTGAAGCGAGTGCAAAAACATTTTAATGACATTATTTAAGAATTGTATTATAAAAATGATTATGCTAAACTTCGTTGAATATTATCAATATTATAAATAAGACAAAAAAAGATACAAAAACATCACAAACTCAGCATGGCAAGGCCGCACCATCAACGAAGCCAAATAATTTGGCTAGTGGTCTGGAGTGTTATTCTCTCAAAAAACGGCGGCCGGTCGAACGGACGAGCGAATAAAAGCGGCGAGTTTAAGTAGTCCCGTCCGACCGAACAAAACACATTTTAGCGCGTGCATTGTGAATTAGGGAGCCTTATACGTTCGTGAAGTCGTGCTGCCAAATTGAATACACGCGCTAAAATGTGTTTTGTTCGCTCTGTCGGGACTATTTAAACTCGCCGCTTGGACCTTCACTCGAGCGAACGATCACCTTTGCTTGTTAAGAGACTCACCACCCTGAATTAGTGTCGTATTACGAATACATATGCTAGTGGTACGGATTTTTAATATAATATGCGTGATCTTAGCCTTTCCATTACTACTCGTGCGCTTAAAGATCAGCGAGAGCTTCACCAAGGTGTTTAATGAAGTAAAGGCTATTGTTTACAAAACAATATCATAATGTTTTTCATATCATATTGTAACATAAAGCCCCAGATACAAGTAATTAAGGTAAGATAGCAACACTCTGCTCGGTCCAACCTATAGCTGCGTTTCGTCTTTTCCAATATGGCATCAGAGGATTAATAATTAATCAACACGAAGACGTGATTAGCTTAGCGGGTATACCCTGCCTACATAGGTAGCGGTCACAGCTTCGATTTTTGGTAACGTGAAATAAATCAGGTCGTGTATTTGTTTCTGATAAATTTATATGACATGTGCGCTTTATAAAACGTACAAATAGGAAATACTTTTATTGTTGTCTACTTAGTTCCTAAAGAACTCATACACGAACAATAAAACTATTTTAGCTAAAACATTATTTATAATTTTCTGTCTAATTCAAATCCCAATGAAAAACAAAGATAAAGCATATTTTAAGCACACTTTTGCTATTATGCAATTTTATGAATAAGAGGGTCAGCCTTCAACTTAGTTTAGGATTAGGTAATTTGTGTGAGAATGCCCCCCGTATTTTTTATTATGATTTATTTAACACTGAAACCTTATCTAGTTTAAGATTATCATTCCACTTTAAACACCTAGCTCGCTTCCCTATCCCTGATAATTCAAGTCTGATTAAGCTTGAAGAGTATCTTTCCACATGAGCGGCGTGGCATCGCGGTTTGCAGGCCAATGCATAGGCCGATTTTTGGACGTCGGCCAACGAGATTTTTCTATTTTGTATCGAACTGGACGGAAATGCAGGCACTTTTCAGGTACAGACTGAATTCCGGTGAGGAAGGAAATGTTTTTGGGTTGGTTTATATGCTGTTTTATTATATAGGTAGTTTATTAGGTTTAATTTAAGAAGGAAACACGTTTATTCGTAAACAACAACAAAGAACATAATATAGATTGTACAAGAAAAATGTAATCACGAAATGGTCACAACTTAGTTCATTAAAGTCAGCGTTTTGGTCTCCCACTAGAACCATCAGATTAATCTAAGTAGTAAGATAGAATACTTCTATGCTACATTATAGTAAAGAATAAGACAAACAAACAAAAATCAAATTAAAAAAAAAAGTTCAAATTTTTAACAATTCTTTTAGATAACGTCCCTTCATAAAGAGCGTAGAGTGACGGAACCAGTAATAGACAAGGCACCAATAATGGACACTTGATTCTTATTTTACAGAAGATAAGGGTTATTCATTTGTTTTGCAACAATCAATTTAGCACCGTATGAAATTTGAATTAAAAGTGAAGTGTCCATTACCGGTACCTGTCAGCTAAAATTGTCTATCATTAGTGCCGTCACCTTAAATAATTCTTAAAATACGTGCCAAAAACTGTTAAAAAGACCCTATGTTGCACCGTGACTACAATCTCTGCATTGCCTAAAGGTTAACTGGTAGAGAATGCCTTACGGCATTACGTGCAATAAAGGTTAAATAAATAAAATGTTAAAATTATGTAAGACATTAAATATTTTTTATAATTTCAACTTCCAATAAAGATCTACATCTCCAAACTTCAAATACCATTGCATTGTCTTACTTATCATAAGGCACGGCAAGGAGCTCACAAAGAAACCCTTTTTTCCCGCTTCATCGCCGTAAAACGCGATTATTTCAATTATTTGACACCGTTGTTCTCTCGACCCTTCCATTGACCTAAATTCACAAACGCCAAACGTTCTATTTGTCTAAGCCACGCTGATTACCCACTAACATCGGTTTATACTACCACCCGAATAACCCTATTACTAGGAGTATTACAGCTAAACAATCCAGACTATTAAGGCGCTTTCATACTTACCTACGAACGCTAACATGAAAGGGGCGGACGCTGCTAAGCCGTGCACCGTGTGTGTACTCTTTAGATAGAGGAAATGCGACATTATTAGACTGAGAATGTAGAGGTAGACTACATGACGTATTAAAGGCGGTTTTTGTCCGTGATATTCCATGTCATGATAAACTGGCGTGTGTTGTGTAATACTGAAAATGTGACTAATGATTATTTGATTGCTAGTTGGATAAATTGGATCATTAATCTTTTTGATGTTATCATTTGTTAAATAGACGTGTTTAATAATAATAGTGTCGGAAATATTGGTGCGGCTTAGTTACTAATCATTATTTTATCAAATAAATCTCGGCTTTTGTTATATAAATGTATTCAATAATCTAAATGCATGTATAAATACTTAGGATGCCACTCTTTAATTAGTTCATGAAGACGCAACTTGGCTAGTGGGTGGTTCCGGGTTCGATTCCCGGGAAAACAAATATTTTTGTTATGACGGATGCTTTTATGTATTTAAGTTTGTATATACAAGTGTCCCAGAACCCGACGTCAACTCGCCTAGGGCTGATAGAGCAGCTAAAAAAGCTATCGATTTAACCCCTATGTATGTTCACCGATTTTTACTAGTGTCGGAATATTAATCACTAGGTGTCCCAGTGTTTGCTTTTCACTTTGTATGGAGAAAACAACTTTATGTGATTACTTAAAAAAAAATCGGGTAAATAGGTTTAAAAACTTTGCTGACTCTTAACGATTCTAATTATGTAAGATACTACTGAAAAACTTATGAACGAAAACATGAAATTAATGATTTTTCGTGACATGGAAAATTACAAAAATTACAAAAATTTCAAAAATTCAGACTAAAATGATCAATATCTCCGAAACTAGTAAAAATTGCTGGACATAATAGGGGTTAAATCGATAGCTTTTGAGCTGATCTATCATCCCTAGGCGGGTTGAAGTTGGTGTCTGGGACACCCTGTTTATCTACATAAGTATGATTGAGTACTCATAGTACAGTCGACTACAAAGACAAGTATACACTTTTGGAACTGGTGTCATTGAAATTAAGACAAAATTATACATTATTGTACAAACCTTGAGATAAGTTTGAGTCTATTTCAATTTATAATACATTATTCCCTGATATTACTAATTAGCTTGTACCGCGATTTCATCCGCGAAGATTTTGATTATTATCCCCTCGGAAACCTTTTTATTTTCCGGGCAAAAAATAGCCTATGTGTTATAAGCTATCTCCATTTCAAATTTCATCCAAATCCGTCGAGCCATTGCATCGTAAAGGAAAAACAAACTAACTCACAAACTTTCACATTTATAATATTAGTAGGATTATTACTGGTTACAATTAGGAAATGCAAATTAACCGGTTATTAACCGTTTTTGTATGAAAATAACCGGTTAAAATCGGTTAAAACCGGTTATTTGCATTGCCTAGTTACAATTCAACCAAAGCTTCTTTGCATCAGCGACTCAAGAACAAGCCTCAAACGTTTCTAATACGACGTGCACACAGTTTGGAAACATTCAGAAAGCTACCCGTGTGGTTGCCGGGTTAGAAATAGTGCTACTCCATGTCTTCCCGTGGATGTCGTAAGAGGCGACTAAGGGTATAAGGGCTTGTAGTACTGTTAGGCGATGGGCTTGCAACCTGCCACTAATAAATACGCTGATTAACATCTTAGCCTAAATATGCAAAATGTGGTTACAGAATTATCAAGAAGTTGTAAATAATTCTGAACAAAAGCGTGAGTTTTTGCATGCATGCAGAAAGCTGAGAGTGTATGCACGCTTTAAAGAAGCTTTAATGAATTTGAAAATCTTGAATATACGGTTATAGAGAAGCGTCGCATTAACAGCGATTATTAAAGGCGCTTATTTTATTCTCGACTTTATTGCACTTTTGCATAAAACCTAAAATGTATGGATGGTTCAAGTCCTGTCAAGCTGGTGTTCTCTCATCATTCATCATCATCATCATTCTTACGTGTATTATATAGTAAAAAACTTTCTAACCTCAAAATGAACCTTTTTTGGCTAAAACTGCTATTTTAAACAAAACAAAGCAATCACAGACAGTACATTAGCCAAGTGATGTCCATAGTTTACTTTATTTACGATGAAAGAGCTGTTTTAGCTAAAAAAAGGTTCATTTTGAGGTTAGAAAGTTTTTTACTATATAATACACGTAAGAATGAACAGACCTTAAAAACCCCTGCATCAAGTGCGTTTTCATCGTCTTAAATAAAACAAACCTGTAACAATATTTTTAATCAATTACGACTAAATAAACATTTTAAAGCTTTACATAATTTTCTCACGTAAATTAATTTTCTAAGCGTTATATTAAACGCTGAATAACATTGACTACCTATTATACTGTCATTCCATACGTTGTATTAGAAAAAGTTGTTTACTATATAAGAATGAACAGACCTCACAACTGCAGTTGGTAGTGACAATTAACAGAAAAAATAACATGATTATTATTTAAAAAAATATATATACTTTCATAATGAGAACATTGTAACACTGGTAAGGCTTACACAACAATTAGCTTAGATTAGAATTAACGCAGTCGTATGTAGGTACAAGTCTATTAGCTGTGTAACATCGTACGAAAGCTAATGATTGTATATTATTGTTGTGGTTGGCCGGTCGCGATAGGGTTGGGCTGTGTGTAACAAAACAATATTCGCCATTTTATTTTTAAGTAAAATTTTCTAATAGCTGTATTTTTTGAATTGAAATAAAAAACGGTTTGGTTTTTTCTCTGAATAATGTGTTATTATGGCGGATTTACGAACAAATACAAGAAAAGTCTACTTTCAACGTATTTTTTTTGTTGTATCATAAAAACGGTAAAATATAGAAGCGGCAAAATTGATATTAAAGAGAAACACAACAAATACCATAAATAATACGTTTAGTTTTAATTAATAATTGTATTAATGTTGAATTCTGTACTTAGTTGAATGTAAATAAAGTCTTTATATTTAATTATTTATATTTACCAAAAAATAGTCATGTGTGAGTTGGGCTCGCACCGATTCGGTGGTACGGAACCCTCGGTGCGCGAGTCCGACTCGCACTTGACCGGTTTTAAAAACTTAAAATGCAATGTTCATTTTAACAAATCCTTAATTGAAACGATAAAATCCCATTTTTCCCGTACTTGTAGCAATATAGCAGTATAGCTATTGCACACAGATTAAAGGAATTTTGGGATAGAAAAAAATTAAAAATATTGTGTTTAATGTAAAAAAAAAATTGTCCATTAACACTTTTCTTAACGTCTCTATTAAGGGAAAGGTACTTCGTTCTTTTGTTCCTTATAGGAACTAGAGGCATGTATGACGTAATTTTTGTACTGCTTTTGCTATCTTGTTAGAATGTCGCGACTTTAGCAACATGTCATTTTCACTATAAAATAATAAAACCGCTCTTGGTCCCCCATGTTCTGTGATAAAGGGCTAAGAACCTATACTACAGCACGTGTAACTGACATCATGTTTTTTAACTATCACCAACAAAATAATTAAATAAAACAGTGATGTACTCCACAATTAACAAAATCTGGGGATTTATCGATGCTCATTAAACGGTCCAAAGACAACAACAGTGCTAATTGTAGAACGCGTATAAACACTCGCAAACATGATCGGACAAATCCGCTTGCGGCCGGTATTGTCCGGATTATACCGGATAGGGATGTCTGGCACGTGAGTAGAAGGCGTATTGGATGGAAGGTTTATATTATCGACAGTGCAGAATGCTTAGAGTAAGGAGAAACATTGAAATATCAAGGGTTCAAAGGATCCTCTCATTTAAATTGACCTAGTCCCAAAGCCAATGATAAACTGACAAACTGTAGTTATAGCTGGTTAGCCTATTCGGCTTTAGTATAGTGTGTTTGTAAAGTGTTTTTTTTTAAATTAAATTATGTAATACATAGTTTCAGTTCTGTGTTGTTTTTATTAAAATGTTTTCCTTATTATAGCCGAATAAATATTTCTTTTTGTTTATTTCTTGCATAAACGCTCAGATAAATTCAAACCAAAGAAATGATTCAGGGTCACTACCAACTAGCTAGACTAACCATATTGTTATGAAAAGTAAGAAAATATATTTATTTACACAGCTCAACAAAACTGTAATGATAATCACAGCCCACTACGATGTGGACAAGTTTTCCAGGCTTGGATTAATAAGTTTGTATAAATATAGAAACAAGTATTAGGACACTTATTGGGTCAGGGTGGAAGACAGGGGTTTTACGAACACAAAATTCAGCTCGTTCCACACCGTATATTTCAACGTATTTGGACAGCGTTACAACAGCAAGCCAGAATCAGTAAGAACGTTTTAAAACGACCCGCCACTCTTTTTATATCAATCTTATACAATAGCAATAGGCCTGATCGAGTCAAAGTACCATCCACTTATAATATAATGCATCAAATAATCGATAACGTCTAATAAATCAGTCTATAAATTTAACATTAAATAATTTATATATAATCGACAGTTATTAATAAATAATTGTATGAGTACGAATATCTATCGGTGCGCGGGAGCATTGCCGGGCCTGGTGGCGCCCCCGGTGACAGGAAACGGTAACACAAGAGACATTTAAATTTATCATGTAATAATGAAAGATAGATAAATACAGATTAAGCAAGTCAGGTTTGCTTTTCTTATAATTGGATATTACCGATGGATATTACATAGTTAATCCCACGTACAACATTTGTATTTTTATTGAGTAAAATGGACTATGTTGACATATTTTAAAAACGTTCATCTTTTTTAACCTGTTAACCCTATGCTCAGTCAGTGGCTTTATTGAGCAGTAAATTATTTTTTATTTTTTATTGGAATTCATTGTTCATATTATTATTTCTCAGTTTTTGAATAACGTTTTCATATAGTTATTTCAAAAGTGTCTAGTGATGTCTTTTTATTTCAATTGTTAATCTAATGATGCTTTACCCCCATTTGACTACTGACGACAGCAAATAAATTATTGTTTTTCGCTTTAAAATATTTTTTTCAAGTACTTACTGTTAAAGATTATCGCCAATCTGATAGTCACAACTATATTGATGCTGTTAAATAAATAAGGAAGACCAAAAATGTGAAATCTAGACTAATTAAAAAAAAAGGCTTCGCATCGTATTAGTCTAGGAATAGGATAGAATGAAAATCACTCCACTATCAACAAAAGCTTACCACTAAAAGATAAAAATGATGAACAAAAAAAATCGTAAACAATATTTTTACATTCTAGAGGTACGTTAACGAAACGTGTTCCGCGTCACAACACTAATTTGAAACCGATTTCCACGCGACCGTCGTAACAAATATTAATTCCGCGCCGGATTCCGATCGTAATTGAAACGACAATATTGGCCGGCAGCTAATTTAAACGAGTTTGATGGTCAACTGTCTGTTTAATGAAGCAACTGAGCTTGATTTATTAGGCTCAGTAACGCTGCGGATCAGTAACGTGAAAATACGTTTATAAAGTACCGAGATTCAACGTAGAATGAAGGATGTTAAAGTAGGGGCCGAATAACGAACCTTGTGGCACCACTTCAATTTCAGTATTACTGGTCTTATATCTCTTGCATTTGAAATACCAATTGAATGAAATAGATGCAGCATGACAAGTCAGAGTCAAAGTAAGTTTCGCCATTAAGTAGAGATGCAGCGGAATACTTTTGACGGACGAAGTTGGTTACTGAATAGTGACTGAGGAATTCAAAACGATCCGTGGGTAGATCAACTGCCTGATGGGTTAATGGTGAATGAATGCAACAGTAGAGATATATTATGTGTGTAAACTCTATTTTGCACATAAAAAAATACAAGATTAGACATGTTTGCATCAATAAAGATAATGTAAATTGACGAGTTTGTCGCATAAGAGATTTCGTCCAGTTAACCTTGGAGCAGAATAGGCAAGGGCAAAATGCAGGAGGATAGATAAATTAACAAAATTACAGAAAATAACAAATAGTACATACATCAGATAAATACAAAAAAACTAGGGTAGAATACAAGTAATAGTATCACGTCCGTCTACTCCGTCCGTCCGTTGTAACTTTTGCCAATTAATTGTCAGCCGTTTCGTTAAACAAGAACTTGCGCTACATTTTATATTCCAATTAGCTTAATTAACCCGATTATAGAGTACCTAATGAGATTAATTGTGTCGTATAAAAATTAAATGATTTGAAAACAGAAAAGTGAGGATATTTGTGATAATTTTTCATCGATTATCAAGCTTTTTTTATAAAATAATCAATGCGTAAATTGCTCAATAGAGAGATTCTGTCTGATTGAAAATCTCCTCTATTTGAAAGTGGGTATTAATAATTTACTTGTTACATACTAGTAAGAATGAGTTATGCGCTATTAGTTAAAATAAGATAAGATCAGATCAGATTTTTACTTGTATAATACGGTATAGTTGACTCATAGTCAAAAATTATAATAAGGGGTTGTTAATAATTAAGGCAATGTAAATTCTGGTTCAAATTGCAACTTGTAACATAAGGCACATACCACTATGGCTTTTCTACAATTAAACACATAAATGGATGGCAATTAAAGTGTCACGTAAAAGTGGTAATTTTAAGTCGTTTAAAATCACTTTGTTACCTAAGGCGGCCTTTACACTGCAACTTACGATTTACTAAGTAGGGACTAGGGACGCAGCTATCTGTTGGAATGAGAAAAAAAATTCTATCTAATTCTAACAAATAGTTGCGTCCCTACTTACGTAAGTCGTAAGTTTCAGTGTAAGGCCGGGATTACACCTGTAAGTTATTACGTAAGTTTTGAGACGCAACTATGGGTAAGAGTGAGTGGCAAATATCTGCATCTCTCTCTTGCATATAGCTTTGTTTCAAAATTTACGTAATAACTTACAGGTGTAATCCGGGCCTAAAGCCGCTAAACTATCTGTCCGTCTGTCCGTCAAAACTCTTTTATTTCAACTACCCACCACGAACGGTCCCTAAGCCAAAGCAATCTAAAGATTCCCTCAAAAAAATCATTTTCGGAACCAGCTTTTGTTGCCGATTATACTTTTTTACACATTTGTCATCTGCTTATCGAGAGAGTGCTTAACTTCCTTTATTAAGCGAAAAAAAAACAAAATAATTAATAGAAAAATAGCAATTCAGAATATTAATAAAAGAAACAAGTTTATTTTCAAAAATCCAACAAAAATACAAAAAGAAAACAAAGAGCAAAATAACCGCCGGATGATGCGAAATGGTTTTCCGAGGACATTTTAATCAGGAAGCCATTGCTACTGTCATGATAATTAAACGAAGTGCTCACAATAATTCATACGTTCGTTGATAAACGCACCGGATTTAATTTTCCTCTTGACTTAAATCATTACACGTAATCCAGTTCAATTTCCGATATTGATATGATTTCGCTGAAGCGAAAAATGTACTGGGATATACCAGTTTTTACAATTTGCTCACTGACTCACATTAAAATATCATATTTTTACTTTAGCAACCCGCACTTGTTACATATTTTTACTTTATTCAGGAATAATGTAAGTTTATAGACTGAAAGTTTTTTTTGAAATCGGTTCAGTAGTTGTAGAGATTATGTGAGACATACAAACAATGCGCAACTCTAGATAAAGATATAGCCTAACTTTTGCCTGTGGTCTCATCTATGCACGTCCTTGCTTCTAATCCCGTCATCCATCTCCAGTCTAAACTGATACTTCACCAAATTTCATGTCTATTTGTTGAGGTGATGAGCAGACAACGGAAAAAACAATCAAACATGCTTTTGCGTTAACAATATTAAGCAAGAGTAAAAATTGTTTCGTTTAAAAACTTTATCCTTTTAGTTTATCTAAATCGAGAGACATCAACGCCTTGGTCTTTGTTGTGTTCGTTTTACTTACCACCACATTCTAGGTCACGAAATAACGAGTAGCGATCATGACACGTTTCAAAAGCGGCTAACTGAGTCGGCGACTCACACAATGTTACAGTAACTATGTTGCAACTTGCTCACTGACAGTGACACTGCGCTAGTATCTAAACTCCAGTTACTTAACACTTGAACACGTACAGTGTACCAAGGCAAAAGATAAAACCTTTGTTACCCGATTTGCTTTGACAAAACAAAACCCTTCGAAAAAACAGCTACATTTTAAATTCAGTTATTTTAAACTGGCGCCGGATTGCTATCTACGTAACAGATAGGACTCGTTATTCTTTTAATTTAGCACAACAAAGGATAAAAGAGGTGCCCGCTTATCTACATTGCAGATTGAGCTGTAAAGGACCGCCCTTCGACCTAAAAGGTTACTTAAATGAGATGCCCATCACGTCCGCGTGGCCCATAAGGGGATAAGTTTGTGGGCCAAGTTTCAATGTCGTCGTTTAGGAGTTTTTTTCAAATGATTCTCTGACAAAACACACAAAAAGCCGCGCAGAGCTCGTTTGCCCTTTAATTTCAGACGTGGTCTCCTTAAACGGACGCGTGACTTCGATACTGGGGGCGTATTCTGACGCGCTTTGGATGATAAATTGGTGTTTATTTTTAGGTGGTTTGAGTTTTAATACAAACTTAAGGTTTACGTCACTAACGCGTCACGTATAGTTAGGTAATATTTTTAAAAGCTTTTGTATTTTATTTGTTTTTTTTTGTATTTTCGCTAAAAAAAAAAAATCTGGTGTCTCCTTGTTTAACGGACAATTATTTCACGGAATGTATAATTTTACCGAATTTCACTTCATCTAAAACTTTTTACTGCTGGAATGAAGCTCTGTTATCTAAACTCTTCATTTCGTAGGTAGGTTAGGATTGATTATGCTTGTGACTATCATAATAATTAAACTCCAGTGCCTAAAAAAGCCTGTCGATGAAATGAGTATTCTGAGAAGTGATTCGTTCCATGAAAATATTAGTGCCAACAAAACAAGGGTAAACCGTATTTTTGTACGTACATAAGTTTATACAATTTGGCAAATATTTATTTAATCTTTTTTAGATCTGGCTTACACTACAATGTTAGCTTAACAACTACAGTGGAATCAGTAACCGTCAAATTAATTCAGCTTCATTGTTTGTTTAAAAATCTTCACTGAATAACTTTATTTTATCCTTCTGTTTCCATTTTTTTCAAGAGTAACAGTATGAGCAAATACGTTCATGATGATTTGTTAAGTTTTCTGAAGATCTTTAGAATGTTTTGATGTTTGCTTATAAATATATAACTATCAATAGCACAATCGTAGCTTTTTTTTGTATCTAGGTCAATTTTTATGATATGCCCTATTATTATTTCGTTATTTATTTATAACATGCGACTTTTTCTAGAACGACATGACAATAGCAGCCGCGGTTTGATTAAGCAATTTGGATTCTAACTCGCCGCGCCATGATCTCGTCACAGATAATATAGCTTTGTACTCAGGTTAGCCAACCAAGCCGTAGGAAAAAGGTTCACGTCCACCGTCTTTGCTTTATGGCCGTGATAAAACAAAATATCAGAAGGTTCATTAGTTGCTGTGATGATGATGACTTGGGTGGATTTAGGGGAAGGAATTAGATGTACGAGACTGGCTTGCAACATTTGTTTGGAATACATTTTGTTTCTTCGATTCGCATTTTCTTAGCTTGGCTTGGTAGCCTTGTTCAGCATAAAAATTAGGCAAAGAACGTGAATTTAAAATAAACATTTAGTAAAAAGTTGGTTAGGTTTCTTTTATTTAACTAAATTTTGTTTTTTGTTTATATTGCATCCTAGCAACGTCACAATTATTTTGTTTGCCTTTTAATTTTTCAATAGTCATGGAGTTCTCAAATGGAAGAACTAACTTTGGTACATTTTTTAAAATTAAAAGCTAGTTTGAGCCAAATGAATCATTAAAAATACAGGGGTTAGAAAAACAGCAGGTATTATTGAATAATTAAAGTCATTTGACTTCACATGACCTGATACTTTACCTTTACTTTACTTTACCCGTCCGATCCAACGACAACTTAAACAAAATATACTTGAGAAATTATGATCTATTTCTATGTCGTATGATAGAAATTCTAAATTGAAATTGCATCGTCTGTCATCAACAAAGTTGCCAAACCGAGCGACCTTCTTAACCCATTGTTAAAGACAAATATCGATATCGCTACGACTGCAATACAATTAAACGGTGAACTAGATCAAACCGGTTTAGCTGACTCGGTCTTAAGACAATGCAGTCTCCATTAGTAAGTACCGAACGCCAACAATAGTCCCTGGAACAATGAAACATTTTCCTCCACAATAGCTTTTCCTGAATATTGTATTTGACTGTACATTGTCTCCACCCGTTAATAGCGGGGCTCCTAACTCCAACCCACTTGAGTTTTGCCAACTCCTGAGTAATACTTAAGTTTCCTTAGTTCAGCTCTCTTACTGAAGTTTTGACGTACGCTCATACATATTTAAAGAGAGTGCAAATGAATGAAGTAATTCAAGCTGTATGAATATGAATATGGAAGTTTCTTTAAGCAAATAAGTTCACGATGCCTTTCAGTAATGGTTTAGTTCGGTAGTCTTGGTGAAAGCATTAAGTTTAGTCAACTAAGTGAATTAATTTAAATTTCTTACGCTATTTTCTGCTTACAACTTGCTTTATATTATCATTTTGTTACATTATGCAAATAGAGTCTTTAAGAAGTAACATTTTTCTTCTCCGGTAACGGGAGGAAAAGTCCTTGTAACATCTTCAGTTAATGTTTTAGATTAAAATGTTAATGTACGAATGGACTGCCTAATAAAGCAAAGAGAACATAACTTGTTTTAGGTGTTAACGTGCAATTATTTCTAAAACACAAAACTCTAGTCTAGATTATGAAAGACCAAAAAATTACTCGATGTAAAGTGCCTAAATAGAATCCGACAATCAGGTAAACAAAAAAATTATCCGTGATTACTGACATTTTGAATATAATCTTGATCTTACGCTGATTTTCGTAAACCAATCATTGTTTTCGAAATAATTTTTATAAAGTTAAATGACTATCTAAAGATGTTAATTTAATTAAAATATTTTGAACATGAAAAAGGTAAAAGACAGTGTTATCAAGCTGACACGATTACAGACTACTAAGGGATAGGTACTAACAAAAACAGGTTGATTCTAATATATTACCTTTCTGTTTTCTTCTTCCAACTTAAAAGATACTTGTTATAAGAAACACCGCTCTTCCACATGTATTGCAAAATTGCTTAATTATAAAAAAACATAAAAATCAATAAAAGTCTACCTGGTACCAGTATTTACAATGATGACATTTCTTCTCACTCTATTCGCCACAAATATGAACAAAATAATTAAATAATTAAATAATTAATGGTAAAAGAAGTTTGTTTGTATGTTTTATTAAAAAGATAGAAAATAAATAGCAGGTGTCAAAACAGCAAAAGGTGCTAGGTAAATTATTTAATTTTAACACAAATATAAAAATAATACGCAAAAAATAATACAAAACAGATACAATTTATACTTAATTTTGTACAAAGTGAATGCCCATTTTAACCCTTGCGATTCCGATACGGAATTTCCGTATCGGAATCATACATATTCTCACCATATTCTAATAAGCAGACCCTGTTAACATGGATGGATTATAAAATATACATCTCATGCGGTATCATATAATTTCGTCGAGGCTTGCTGCTCACGTAGCTGGATACGTGACGATTGCCCTCGACGGTTTCTGCAGGTTGGCACTTCTGGGGCGGCATAATGTACAAGATGGAGCGATGGTGCGCTCCGAGGAATTACAGGTGTGGCGATAAAGTTGGTCTTATTAATCTTGGGAGGTGTGCCATTTATATTTAATTGTAGTGAAACTATTGGCTAAGTTGTGTAATCAACTAGTTTTTTGACCTTCAATTTGGCATCATTTTGGCATGGAGAAAATTTTGAAAGCAATTTTTATTTTTCGTGGTGTTGTGTAATTTTAAGGATTGTATCTTAAAGATTAAGTTTAAAACACGTAATAATGGGTCATAATATATAATGGTTTTATTTCTATAACCATTAACTTATCAGGTTTTTTTAAGCCATTTTATAGAACCAATTCCTTATATCACTCTCTTTGTATTACTGGTCTATGAAACCAGTATTATTAAATAAATATACTTATATATTGTTTAAACAGCATAATCTACTATCAGCCCAATAAAACCCTGACCCACCTTAGAACGGTGTCACAAAAACATTATAAAACAAGTTGTTTAACACTTCGCACTGCTAGATCAAAACAGTATCAACTTAAAATCCTTGTTAGTTACGTTTCAAGCTCATAGAAGTTGTATTAAAGTTGATTTTAAAATACAGTTGTATTTTGATTTACTACTATTTTGATCAGTTTACATTAATCTGGCATAATTTTTAAAAGATGATTATACTAAATGATGATTATGCCAAATGATGAGTATGGCAAATGATGATTATGCCAAAAAAAGTTATGCCAGATGAAGGGTACCCATTTTTATCTAGCAGTGCGACTTGAATCATACCGTCACTGTGACACAGTTCTATGGTGGGTCAGATTTCCATTCGGCTGATAGTACAAGATGGAGCGAAGTTGTGCTCCAAGGAATTACAGGTGTGGTGATAAAGTTGGTCTTATTAATCTTGGGAAAGATGTGCTATTTAAAGTAGGGTAGACTGAAACTTTGAAACTGTTGGCTAAGTCGCCAGTTAACTTGGTTTCAGGTACAAACGTAGTTTTGTATATATTTTATGGCATATCTATGTAGTGAATGTAAAACTTTGACATTGTCATTAAAAAATCAGAAATATTTATACGTAGGTAGTGGTTTAATGTTTGCTACGAAAATTGAAAATTCGGTTGGTATCTGTGTCTTTTTTTAAGACGCAGCTAATTGTTTGACCTTGCCTGTGAAATAAAGGGGTCTGGGTTAGATTCCCGTTAAGGGCAAATATTTAATTGTGTCATTAAGGTGAGTATTTGTTTCTTAGGCTGGGATTACACCTGTTAGTTATTACGTAAGTTTTGAGACGCAACTATGGGTAAGAGTGAGCGGGAAATATTTGCATCTCTCTCTTGCATATAGCTTTGTTTCAAAACTTACGTAATAATTTACAGGTGTAATTCCAGCCTTAGGGCCAATTGCACAGAAAATTTAACCCTGGGTTAAGACACTAACTCGAGTTAAAATGACAGACTGACTGAATCTAAATTTTTGTGCAAGTGGCCCTTAGTTTTGATTTTTTTCTAGGTATTTTGGTATTAATAAAATAAACATGTCAGATTATAATACAATACAATACAATACAAAACCATTTATTATACAACAAATAAAAAAAACATAACAGAGAAACTGCACATTTAAAAATAATACAAATCAACAGGCGGTCTTATCGCTAATTGTATTCAATACCTATATTTGTATACCTTTATCCGACGACAAATGTTCCCAATGAGAATTGAAATATAGTGAACTGATTAGAGAGATTGACGGATGGCCAAATGTATGCGGGCGGCGTGAGCCCTTTCATTATGGCGATCCATATTGAATGCTGAAGAGTAACTACATTTTAGTTGGCGTATTGGTATCTATGAATAATTGTTTCTTTTTTTATTTTTAACTAGCGACCCGCCTTCGCTTCGCGTAGGTTTATGCGAGTTTTCTGTAACACCCATAGGGTGATGGAATCAGTAATGGACAAGGTACCAAGAATGGACACTTGATTCGTATTTTACAGAAGATAAGGGTTATTCATTTGTTTTGCAAAAATCAATTTAGGACCGTATGAAATTTGAATTAATAGTGAAGTGTCCATTACTGGTGCCTGTCAGCTAAAAGTGTCCATCATTGGTGCCGTCTCCCTACGTAAATCAGAATTTATTATAAATAAGAACTTTTCTCTTAAATCACTCAACCTATTGATAAAAACCCAATGATATAATATAAAAAGAGGTAGATATGTTACCTATACGGTATTCCGCGTGTAAAAATGGCCCGGCTTACGCACACATAATCAGTAAATATTGCAATTACACACTAATTCATAAATGACAAGTGAAAGCAGGATGGTATGCTAATTTCCGGGAGCGAAACAAAACGAGTATATGTTGCTCTGCAGAATAGTTCACGGATCCGTTGACGGTGCAAGATTAAGTAAAGGTGTACTAATTGGCTTGGTTTAAGGGTGCCACTATCGAAGTGCGTATAACATATCTACCTCTTTTTACTATATTATATCATTGATGAAAAATCCGTTGCGCAGTTTAGAAGATCTAATCGAACAAACGGCGGAAGTGACATTATTTTATACAATGTAAAGATTATTAACAAGCTGTTGGTGTCCGGCATTGCTCGGGTTGTTTTTTTTCTTTCATACCTTGTCCTGACAATATGAGCGCATCAATTTTTTTAAAAGAGGGTGGGGCAAAACGAGCATGCGCGTTACCTGATGGAAGTTAACACCACCGCCCATAAACACCAGAAACTCAAGAAGTTATGTATGACGAAGGTCACCTAAGAATGGCTTGACTGGTTTGGTTGATTTTTTGTTGTTTCGTTTTTAATATTGTCCGGTCATGGTTTGTATGAAAAAAAAAACACCCGGGCGACGCCAGTGACAGCTGAAGATAATAAAAAAATCTGCTACAAAAAAATTAAGAGTCAAATCAAAATCAAGACAAAAAAAACAATCTCCTAAAATAACCAACTCAATAGCGTTTATTTTTGAATAATCTAATTTTTTAAACTAAATTATACATTTTTTCCCGCTGTCTCTGCCTAGTCTGTACGACATATTGCATTTTAGTGAGTGTCTGTCTAAAATAAGTAAGAACAATAAAACACTTCAACAAATTATAAGAAAATGACTTAATCTTTGTCGTTCTTTAATAATTATAATAATATAAATACATACAGAATTATCTGCACATAGTATAAAACAAAATCGCTTCCCGCCGTCTGTCCGTCTGTATGTACACATCTTTCAAACTACTCAACAGATATTGATGCCGTTTTCATCAAGATATAGATAGAGTGCTTAAAGAGGAAGATTTTTTGTGTATAATAAATTCTGGATTTTGTACGTGTGTAACAGAAAACTCACATTAATCAAAGCTAAGTGAAAGCGAGCCGCTGGTTATTCATAAAGTTTATAACTTACAAGTCGCGGTGCGAACCAGGATGCGTGCAAAAGCAAGTATTTTTAACAAATTAACGTACCGCTAGAAGACGTTAGTAACGCACGCGTTGCCTTATTCCCATAACGCTACAACAGAACTATAACGACCTAAGAACCATTTTAAACTTCAACAAAATGAAACCTTATAACTGGCCGATTTGATTCTAAAATTAGAGCTTGTGTTAAGTTAGGCCTGTTTACGGAAGACTATTAACTATTAAACTAGATATTTTGCAGTCTAGAACGGATTCTACGCCGCATTAATATTAATAATGTATGAATAGAGATGTTATTGTTCTACCACGGTGTTTAATTAGCAAGGTAAGGTTCATCATTAGTAATACAAAGGCACGGGTGGATGAACGAGTTATGTATTTCAGGGCCGCTGTTCGACGCGGTAAAAACCGTATCGTCTTTGACCTGTTATCGTATTGTCAACCTTTACATAGATTTTATCACAGAATAAGAACATTATATCATAGAAACCGGATTATAAGACGTACTTTGCGTCAGCTATCTTTCTCTACTTTTTAGATTACGTATTACATGTCATGAGAAAAAATGAAACAAAAAGTATTCTGTTTTTTCTTCTTTAACTGTCATTGTCACAAGGTTTTACACAGGGACTTCTTTGTCTTTCCTATAGGAAGGATTTGTCTTTCCTTGTCTATAGGTCCAAATCACGCGTTACTTGTGACGATGTACCAAATAACGAAAGAACAGCAATAGATTCATCTCTTTCCAACTCACTATGAAAACCATAAGTAAAAAGAAGTGAACCATAATGTATTTTCTGCTTATTTAGTACGGTTTCTATGCCTTTAGTCTTTATTCTGTGGATAGATCTTATTTACTTGACAGTAATGGCGGCCGAGTTAAAAACAATACCATAACACGGGCCTAACATGACTGCGTTTATCGCGTGATAAAGTTTGCTTAAGGCATCCGTCACCTTCTGACACGTAAATAAGTACGACAGAGACGGATGCTTTATCCACATTTGACACACGACATAGACGCAGCTATACTAGGCCCGCAGGTCAAAAAAGGTTTTACACCGCCTAGAAACAGAGGCTCTGAGGTCGAGTGACAAATTGTAAATTTTCACCTTTTTTCATGGCAAAGAGAAGGCACATGAGCATTGGTTACCAACCCTGAGGACTACGCTAGAATACCTCTATAGTAATAATTTCTATGGCAATGAAAGCGGGTTTGTCTTGGAGGTAGGTTAAAAGATGAGATGTTGGTAGCGATCCACACGGACCCCGCATAATGCTGGCCATACACTATCCTTCCTATCGTCCAATCGGCATGCAGGCTGTATCCAATCTGCAGTTCGTCTATATACACAACACACGATCAGTTTAATCGTCCAATCGGGAGCGACGTTCAGTTGAAGCCATGGCGTCACAGGTGACAGACGACGATGTTTTAGCCGTTTTGGGCATTTTACTCGTGAAAATTAAACAAAAAAAAAAAGATCGAGCAGAGTGGTGAAAACAGTGGTTAATGAAAAGATAACAGTTTACTCATACTTTATTAAAAGAATTGAGGATTACATCAAGTCTATCACCGACAAAAATCTTGACCTGACTGAACTGACGATCGCGAACCACCATACACGGTCCGATCGGCATGATCCAATCGAAATGACAAGCCAACTGTCATGCCAATCCACTCCCACATATGGTCAGTTCTAATTGATCCAATCGGTAGCGTCACGCCGATTGGACGATAGGAAGGATGGTGTATGGCCACCATAACACAACTAAAGACATATGTAGTTGAAAATTTAAGATCACTTTACACTTCTTTCTAAATTATTGCCTTGATAGATGCACTTAAATTATCTCTTATTTTAACTAGTAGCTCGTTCGAAACCATATTCTTCTCTAATTTTGTAACCCCTAGACTGATTGTGCTGTGCTCATGTTCAAACTTAATCATTGTATTTGCCTGAACTATTCTTCTACCAAATTTTCTAAAGATTTTATCAACGATACTCAAATTATCGTCGAAGAAACATACAAAGATAAGGTCCATGTTAACTTTAAGATCTCAATTTCATTGCCCGAAAAATTACGGTTATTTTGAGTAGTTTCAATAAACTTAGTGTATTGAAATGGGATTTTATGTTACATAATTAATTAAGTAAACATTCGTATTTTTTCTAAGTAAATAATACTATCATTTTGTAGCGTAAAATCTCATATATTAACAGTAAATTTTAAACTAAGTACTACAAATAATCGAAAAATTGTCATTTTCTTTGCTGGGGGTGTTTTTTGTTTATGCAGCGTTTGTCTTCCATACGGACATTAATTTTAACTAACGATAGATTTAAGTAAATACTGGTAACGGTTTTATAATAATATTAAACTGTTACCCTTATAATAGCAAAACATTTTTTTTTCAAGCAGCAATGTAATGCAAAGTTTTATTTGACACTTCTGAGAAGCCGACTTAATTTCATTTCAATTTTAATGTTTACCTTATTCAGCGGTCGTCTACCTTTTTTTGCGATTCATTGCGTGCCGAATTAATTTATAAGAAATAAAAAAGTCTTTTTAACAAAAGATTATAGCCGTTAAAATAAATGCTCGTATGGAAGACACACTGTATATGTCCATACACTTAATTATTATTTTTAGCCGTAAAAGTCAAACGAGTAGACGGGCCACCACTGACGGTAAGCAGTCACCGTCATCCATTTACATCAGCAATGCCAGGCAGGGGCACAGTGAATGTTTTTGTTGCTCAAATATCAACATAAATTCCCAATTGCACCGTTTATTTGACCTCAGCTCCGTCGTTATGGTCAAGGCACTACTTGCTAATGGGCGTGGTAAATACTTGAGTGCACTAGAGGAGGGAGGCTATCCCCTGTTAAAATATTACCCCTTTTAGGATTACACGGGTAGGGTTGGTAGACAAGTATTTTTGCGTGGCATCTTAGATACCCACATCAAAAATTTCTAAACATGAAAAGTATCCCTAATTTGGTTTATTTTTACTATTCATTTATGATCAGTGATCGGATCTAGGATGCAATTTAAGTCCGTTATTTTAACATGGATATGAATATGACTTACAATCCCGCGAGTCTTTTTGTTACCTACCTTTATAAAAAGGTCAGTAACTCGTAATTTTAAATAGTTTACACTATAAAATTAACAAAACATGTAATAACAAAAAAAAAATACAGTACTGCATAGGAGAACTGAACGTAACTTTCACGTCTTATCTTTTATGGTATTTTTATTATTTTTATCTGTTTATTAGTTTAACCGTCGAAAAAAGTTATTAATTATTAACAATAACCCATTTCCCAAAATCCCGGGAAATCTCGAGTCACATCCATGTTAAGCATAACGTTTGAGGTCGTTTACCCCAAATTGCACCCTAGATCCGATCAATGTTTATGATCAATAGTATAGCTGAATTTTTTAAACGCACAAAACCATGGTTATATTTTTTTAGAGCTAAAAATATTAATAGCGTGATAAAATGTGTTCTTCTGCAGCCGGAAAAGTAATTAAAAAATACATTATAATTATATTCGCTAAAAAAGTTAATATTATTATAATTTAGTTTAAAAAAATAAGGTCCACGCAAGCTCTTTACTTATTATTTTGAATAATTGTATTTGTGCTGTTATCGTTACACATATTACTTCCACTCATACTGTAATTACTATACAATGAATACCAAATTCAGAATTATTTACCTTCATGACAATAATCCGTTTTGGAATTCCAATATTAAGAAACCAGTTTTTTTGTTATTCTGGTATCTTGGGGACGAGTAACAATGACAAGTATCATTATTTATTATTAGGTTATGTTAGATTGTGACCTAAAAATCCTGGGGCGAAAAAATATTTTTGTTTGTCAAGCGTTTTTTTTTTTCAGTGGCAACCCTACACCGGAACCAGGCCAACTGCGGCCGAGTGATGTTTTTACGCTTAATGCAGCCTCAGGGTTATGTCGGATAGTAAAATAAGAATCCCCCTGTAGACTTTGTTTCACGCATTGTGACAGGTACTTTAATTACGAGTACATTACAAGTACGGTCACGGACTTTAATTGAAGGACCTTGTCGCACAAAACCATCGATTAATTCCTATGTAATTACACAACTGCCCAAAAAAAGGAGTGTACTGTTTTCAGGGTTCATGTATGTATGTACGATTCTTTATTCCACCATAACTTCTAAACGCCTGAGCCGATTTAGATGTGTGTGGTATCGTTAGAATCCTTTCATCATCCCGGATGACATTTTATACCTAAACTGTCAAAATTGAAATAACAACAAAGGCAAAATGTCAATTATTAGCATATGTAGGTATATCGATGACAATATAAAAAAATGCAGTCGGGTTTTTAAACCTTGCTTTGCATTCAGTTATTTTTATTTCGTCACTTGACGCTGTCATTATGACAGGGTTTTATGATGAATCAATATGTCGCACCTTTAGAACAATAGAGACCTAATTCAAAATTTGTGCTTTCAAACTTCGAGTCATAAATTTATTATTATAGAGACCTAACTCGAAATTTAAATTTTCTCAATTAGGTCACTATTGTTCTGAAGGTGCGATGTAAAGTCGTTGATGGTTCCTAAATGTGATGTAAAATATTAAATGGAAATGCCGTTTGCATGGGAAAATATTGGCCAGCTCACATGTAACATGCCGTTGAAACGCTTAGAAAAAGAACTATTAAATAGGTAACTTACGGTATGATGGTGACCCTGCTTAAAGAACTGGTATGTCTGAAACAGTCCCATCGATTTTCACAAATACCTTATATCTTAATCCAGGGTATAAGCTATCTTTATTGCAAATCTCATTCAAATTCGTCCAGCCGTTCTAGCGTGAAGGAGTACAAACAAACACACAAACTTTCCCTTTTATAATTTAATTAGTTCAGACACAGATAACAATTGCACAAGGCTAGTAATACAAGATTCGTTTGTAGAAATAATACTAGCTGTTGCTCGCAACTCCGTTCGTTAAAGTCTTTAATTGCTACTCGCGAAAAACATTACCCTCCTCCTTTCTCGGGGCTCAACATATCTACATACCATTTTTTTAGGGTTCCGTACAAAAATGGTAAAAGGGTGACTCTTATGGTGAGACTTCGGTGTTCCTCCCCCCATTATCTCCGAGTTTCTTCTTTAAGTTTTTGGACCAAAAAAGCTGAAAAGTTCCTGATTTAACGATTTTATATCGTTGTCAAATTCTACAGTTTTGGAAAAAATATCAAAAACACTAAAAAGTTCATAACAAAATGTACATTATCTTTTGCGTTTTTCAACCATATTATCTTAAATACGGAACCCTCGGTGCACAAGTCCGACTCGCAAATGACCGGTTTTTTACTTCAAACTCGGTTCACCGGTTTAACTGTAAAAACGTAACAAAGAGACTTATTTTCACATTCATAATATTAGTATAAATAGTGAAAACATTTAATATGAGTCTGGCAATAAGAAACTTCTTTGGAATAACGAATATTAATAAACTTTGGGATCTCGCCTCAGGCAACGCTACGCCTTATTATTTCACATATACGTAGTGAAGAGCAATGAAAGCGGGTCATTTTGTACATAATTTCGATAGAAAGTGACCCGTTTTCATTGCTCTTGAGTGAAGTTCAAATATTATTGTAATTAACCATTTCTTTTTCCTTTGTTTTACCTTTCTTTTGGTTAGTTTTGGCAGGTTATGAAGATGTAACTAACGTAACCTTAATATTTCATCATCATCATCATCATCATCATGTCAGCCGAAAGACGTCCACTGCTGGACATAGGCCTCCCCCAAGGCTCTCTACTCAGACCGGTCTTGTGCTTTTCGCATCCACCGCGTTCCCGCGATCTTTACAAGGTCGTCACTCCATCTTGTTGGAGGCCTACCTACAGCTCGTCTCCCGGTCCGCGGACGCCACTCAAGAACCTTCTGACCCCATCGCCCATCAGTCCTGCGAGCGATGTGCCCCGCCCACTGAAACTTAAGTAATATTTAGGTGTTTGAAAATTAAAAAATGAAATAAAGTAAAGCCAACGAGACGAGATAAAGAATGTAAACAAGCTTTCAAAAAATCGTGTCACTTCGAAAGTAATCCAAACAGGAATGAACTTCACAAAATGGCGGTCCTAATGTTAACAACTTCTGTACTGACAGCTTTCCTGTACCACGAATCATCATCTACGTCATCTACCAACTGAAGATATTATTGCGTACGAGAAATAAGGACAGATATAATAATCACTTGCTTTCGCAATATAACTCAGTAATAGTCAGTTTGTTTACATTCTTTATCTCGTCTCATTGATCGTACTTTAGATAAAATAATAACTTTAAAGATTTTTTTTCACGTATTTTTATTTTTGTTATATCGTAAAAACGGTAAAACATAAAAGCGTCAAATTCGGTATGACTAGATTATAACAAATCTTGAAGAAAAACAACCTAATACTCAACCATGGCCAGGTGTAAGTTGGGTTTACGCTGATTCTATTCGTAATTGAATTCAAACACACAATATTTTTATATTTAACAGAAACGTCTGTTGCGAAATTCTAAACTATATTTAAGCGAAAAAAAATCTTCGGTCTTAGGCAGGATTCACAGCCTCCATACCGAGAATGAAAAAGCAAGCGATTACTAATTTCGTAGGTCTTAAGTAGGGTCTTGGTGGCATAAGTGGTAATGCGCCTGCATCGGCCCGGAGAGCCAGAGGAGATGTAGGTTCGAATCCTGCCTAACCGACGAAATTTTTTCGCTTTAATATAGTTTATAATAATACATGCAGTATGGAATAATATAATACCTACGGAACCCGTAGTGCGTGAGTTCGTCTCGCACTTGACCGTTTTTTTAATAATTGTTTACTAGTGAACAAATAGTAGAAAATATTGATAGCTAAATAGTTTTTTCTCAAAAATGTCTGGAAATGTTGACATTACTATCTACATATTGAGACGCGAAGGACATAGTTTACTGACAGATCTGAAATTAAAAAAAAAAAAACATTGCGTGCTCGCTACACAAGCCCGCAATGTTGCATACAAATTCCATTACTATCTAGCTTGTAACTTTTTAAAAAGTGAAAAAGCCCATAATAAAATTAGGGCATAAGTCTTATACATCCAAATTTTATTCGAAACATAACTTTTTTATCTGTGTCTGGAATAGCTTATGTCTTTTTTAAAAACAAAGCTTGCGATTCTCCTTGTCATAAACAAAAAGGCGGTAAAGAGTGATAGTTTTTTCACATGAAGTTTGTTTGTATGCAATTAAAAAAATGAGTTCAAGCGATGAAGATTTTACTCCAACACAAAAAAAAGACGATTTTTGAGAAAAGCACTATATTTGCCTCGGCACGAACAGCAATTGCGGGCTTCGTATTTTTAAACGGACTCGCAAGCTCGTCCGTTTAAAACAATACTCGGCCCGCAATTGCCTACTTCCATGCCTAGGCAATAATGTACTATTCCGAAATGATCAATAGAAAAAGCAAACGCAATCACCTTACTAACAATCTTCATAACAATGTTACTTTTAATGAATATATAAATCTGAAAACGTTAACTAAATGCGCTAACTTTAACAACTTTATCTTGATAGTCCATACAATAAAATGCTCGATAAACCCTCAGCTTCACTCTCAAAGGGTAGAGTATCAAAAGAAAACTTGAGTGAAGTAAAACTTTCCGGAGCAAAGTTACCTGCTATCATTTTCCCGATTTAAGATAGAAGAGGAGGGTGTATATTCATTCCTAGAATTATTAGCTGTTCAAAGATCAAGTTTGTAAATACAGGGTGGCCGGAATATCCTCGTAAGCCCTATGTTTTCTTAATAGCAGTAGTCGTAACTACCGAATGTACTATACCAAGTACATATTAAGAATAGTGTTTTAGAGTCCATTAATTAGTGCTTTAGAGTTAAAAATATTTTGTACGATAGTGAGTAGACAGGTCTGAACTACTATCATTAATTTGTACTTGTACAAGTACGCGAGGACTTACGAGGAGACGTCCAAAAATGTGATTACACAAAAAGTCGTCATGAAAAAAAAACTGGCATGTAGTTTTAAAAACATCCTAAGTTCATAATTGTTCTATCAATGTAAGAAACGACTGAAAAAATATTAAAATAATACATAAACTTAAGGGTTTTTCATAACATGGTCATAAGGAAAAATTACAAAAAATCAGATTAAAATTATCAATATCTCCGAAAATACTAAAAATCGCGGAACATACATGGGGGTGTGATTCAGATGGCCCACGACACGAGGGACCAAAATTTAACTTTTGGACGTCAATGTTCCGGCCACCCTGTATATCTTTTTAATGCATCTAATAAATGAGAAAGTTTGAATGATTGAAAAATGTGCTTATTCTACAAATAAGTACAGTGTACAGTCAAGGAATTAAATTTGTGACCCACCTTAGGTCCAAAGTCAATCTGACATTCTACTACAATAAGGTTGAGTTTCTCATAAGTAACAAATGACTTGGCATCTCTAATGACATTAACGACTTCAAACATATATTTTTTGAAATCAAATGGGTCACAAATTAACGTCCGTGACCGTACCAATACCTCATGAATACCATTGGTGCCTTCGTCTATACATTCAAATTTTAGTTAGGAACATCATGTACAGCATGAATCGGTTTTTACAGCTAGTAACTAAGGGGTGATATTTTTTGCGGGCGTACCTCCAGAACTTGCAAATAACGATAATGTTCATTTTACGCAGTCAACTCGTGTTACGTGTTTTTGTGTGTCAAAGTTTGTTTGGGTTACTAGCGGATGTTTGGAACCCTGTATAAGTTCGTTGTTTCTGAACGAATGAGGTTTTAGATTTGTAGCATTAAGTTTTATACATACATGTTGATTATAGTTTTGTTATTCAATCGATTTATAAATTAATAATTTTACCTTACAGTGGTTTTATCTTACGAAAGTGGATGGGCCGTACTTGTGTGTGTGGATGCACCTTTATCTTTAAGTGCGTAGCTGTCAGTGAGCTTCACCGTAGTGTGCGTGTCTATGTATAAACGTTAAAACTACAAGTATCCGCTTTCGCGAGATAAAAATATACTAGATTTGAAAAAACTGGAAAACTAAAATTTCAAAAGTCTATTAAGGTGGGACAGTTTAAAAATGTAAAAATAAAATGTGCTCTTGTTAATTTCAAACAAAGTTGTCACTTAAAAAAAAACTTATGTAAGTACTACCTACCCAATGTTAACATAATGCGGAAAAACCCCACGGATAAGTAAACGAAGAACTTTCTCCTCCGGCCTTTCAGCGCTGGCTGGGGTAGTATTCGCAAGAGTCTAAATTCTAGTTGGTAATAGGGGCATTGGTGTTTTTAGCCGGTGCGAGCCCGGCAGTACCTGGGCCTTCCATTCCCAGGTCTCCGGAAGGGATTTTCACCTCTGCCCCTTTTTTATTTTTCTAAGGATTTTTGCCTTTGGCCCTTCAGGCGATTACCAACAAAAAAAAACATACTGCGTATTTTAATTTGAAATTAATCTATCCTATAAATACTTCCTTATTTTCTGAATTCTTGTATCCGGTTACGATCAGTGGCTTTATGTATACACTAACTGTGTCACGCGACTCCGTCCGGGCACGAAAATAAAACATAGCCTATGTTACCTACTTAATAATGTAGTATTCTAATGGTGAAACAATTTCTAAAATTGGCCCATTAATTTGAGTTTATTCGTTACAAACATACAAAAGTATAATTTTTTCCTCTTTATAATAAAGGTAACCTATAATTTTATCAAATTTCACATCATCGATTTTAGTATTTCATCGAACGCTATGATGAAACTATGATGTATTAGGATATCTTAAACATTAATAACGTAGGCTAGTAACCTAGCCTTGTGACTAGGTTAGACTTGTGACCAAAAAAAAGTAACTCATGCGGTGAGAAATTCCTTCCGATGTAATGAAAATTCTGCGAAATCATACGTTCGTTGATAGCTGTTTCGATAAAATAATAGGTATCTGTACATAAAACCTTTTTATTAGATCTTTCTAGTTCATCGCAATTCGTCTCAATTTATTTTCATTATATTGTCCCACTTGACCTATCCTGTAAAACTTTGTCCAAACAATACAAGTACATTTATATACGTTAATCAAACTTAAACATGGTACATAAAATGATTTATAGTTACAAGAAATCTTGGTCATGTCCTTGATGATTATGTTACGATGTTTCAAGGAATAATGTATTATTCAACACAGTTCCAAGAAACGGTTATAGCCTGCCAGTAATCATTTATCTAAGAGGAATAATAGGAAAGTGATCCCATCGTCAGATTTCCAATAACTGGTCTCAAAGAGATCGTCCATAAATGAAATTATTCAATCTTATTTAAATAGAAGAAAGTTTTCATTCACCCGCCGTCTGTGAAACGCAATCAATAGTTTCAAAACTTCCTTTTTCATTTAAATGAATCTTTTGCGCGATCTTTAAGTTTTTAAGAAGTATCTAAGACCTTTTCTCTTTTGTTTATGAGACGAACGGAATGATTTTTACTCAATTGTTCTTTTTGCTTTTTGTATGGGCTATAAAAATGTTATGGATTCTGGAATTAGTTGTATATTCTGTTTAAAATAAATAATTTAAGACGTTTTTTAGTCATTACCATTTCATTAATAAACAGAGAAGTTTTTAAGTTTTCTCATGTTCTATCATAGAAACCCTGACCGACCATATAACTGTGTCACAGTGACGTTATGATTGAAGTCGTAAAAAGTGTCATAATTTTTTTTATCTACATCCATATCATAACTTCCCTACAATATGTTCAGAAGCGATAAACAAATCGCCTATATTAAGAAACCTGTATCTGTGGTTGCATCCTAATGTTTACATTAAAGTATAGTGCATCGTAATGTTTACATTAAAGTGTCGGTACCTAAACATTAAAGTATCGGTAATACTGTACCACTAACTTGAAAATGCAAGCCATATCTGTACATTATAAATAAAGTTTGTTTTTTATTATTATTATTATTTATTATTTAAGCTTTTGTACCACAAACAAGTTAACAGTATCACTAAATTAATAAATATACAGGCCATATCTGAACATATTATAAATAACTTATGATATGCATGTAGATAAAGTTTTGTATGCGGCTATACATAATTAGGCATTAAAACACTCGTGTGATCTTATTATGAAACTCGCCTTCGGCTCGTTTTTTAAGACCACACTCGTGCTTTAATGCCTCTTATTATGCACCAGCCACATAAACTACTATTATAACGTCATAGTGACACCGTTCTACGGGGGGTCAGTGTTCCATTATTCTGATTATACTATAAGACCTACGTTCTGCAAAAAATCCAACTATTTTGGGATTCCGTACAAAAAGGATGCCAGTCCCATTTTTTATGATATTATTATGGAAAAGGCATACGAGCTAAGCTAAGCGTCCGCTGTCCGTCTGTCTGTCTGCGATAGGGTTGTATCTCCTAAACCGTAATAGCTAGACACTTGACATTTTCTTAGTTTTTGACGTCACAGTTAGCTTAGTTGGTAGTGAACTAGTGACTCTGCCTACTAAGCTACCGGTCCCTAGTTCGATTCCCGGTCTTGGTAAATATTTGTGTTATAAGCGCAAGTATTTATTTCTAAGTGTTGGGTGTTTTCTAAGAATACTATATAGGTACATACATTTATTTCTAGAGCTTAGTTTAGGACTAGGTCAATTTGTGTGAGATTTTCCCCCGATATTTATTATTTATGCCTCTAAAAACAAATAATAATAAAAAAAAATGGCTTCCTCATACAAAGAATGTGTTTTTTCAACGTAGTACGGAACCCTTCATGTGTGACTACAACTTGCACTTGGCAGGTTGTGAAACAAACCTCCCTCTGCACCCAGCAGATAATTTACGAATCAACAGTTCAGCTGCTTTTAACGCATTTACCGCTAGCTACTGCTACGAGTGCTACGCTGAACCATGTAGCAGCATTTTTTCCGCTACGAAGCGAAAATTTGCTACGAACAGTGGATTTGAGATCGGGTCATTGGCACTGAATGCGTTAGTCTTTTGGGTTTAAGTAAAGTCGATTAAATACAAAATGAAGGATTTTTTTAAAGCGTTGTACTTAACTTTAAACAGGATGGTTTATAAATTTACAACCCTTAATAAATTTTAAACGGTATTCAATCACTTGTTCACAAACTGATTCATTTCACAAACATGTTGCAAAGCGTTTTTTCGAAACTGTAAATATTTCCGGATTTATTTCAGGACCATCTTGCCCCATAGGTTAGGTATGTATGTAAATACTTTATTGTACAAATGAGAAAATAACAAACAAAAAATAGACAAACACAAAAGGTTTATACAAAGGCGAACTTATCCCTTTAATTGATCTCTTCCAGTTAACCTTTGAGCGTTAGGTAAGGTTAGTTTTATAAAAATCCTGAAATATTTACAGTTTTGGAAAAAAAAGCGTTTTGCAATATGTTTGTGAAATGAATTAGTTTGTGAAACTTTTTTAGCTAATATATGTAAACCATTTCAAACCACCCGTATAACTAACTCTCCAAAAATCCTAAACCACACCAAAACGCGTTTCACAATAAAATCACGTAACGCGAACGCGTGCGTCCATGTTAAATTCATCAATGCCTAGATTGAATAATCGCCCCGGTCACCTGCCAATTACCCTGGTTGTACGGGCACAATTTATTGTGAAACCCCCCTGGGAGGAGAAGGGGGGGCCGTTGAAGCGGTAGATAATTTTGCTACTGACCGTTGCCTTTATTATTTAGTGGGCAGTTGGCAAAGTTTAGGTTTAAACGTGTAGGAATAGGGAATTGCCCTTAGTATTGATTTTCAATGGGGGATAAAACAGGGTAGTTTAAAAATAAGAAAGCATGATTTAACGTAGGTAACAAGGAAAATATTTAATTAACAGAAAGCATGTTGGATAAAAAGCAAGAAATTTAGCTTCTTAAAAATATTTATGAAATTAAAGATTATTTTTTACTAACTAACAACATTGACATTGAAACATGAAGCGCTGTATCACTTCAAAAAAAAAAGTTTATTATAGTAAGCATCAGAAAAAACCTTTAATAAAGACTATAAATGCTTATAGACACAAGGTGAATACAACATGCTTTATAATAATAAACTTATCGTGTTTATATACATAATGAATTGTAATAAAGTATAGAATTAAAATGAACTTTTCAAAGCAAACGTTACAAACATGTAGTTTTTAACTAACTGTTGTTCCTGCCGACACATAAATAAATATGTTAATTTTAACAATGTTGTATAAATCGTCAAACTATCTAGCTACTCTCCTGTATACATACAAAAAATGCTGTTTGTAACATGCCTTGTCAATGAAATCTAATTTTCAAACAATCTAGTACCTAACTCCTCCTGTATACTACAGTATAACCAAAGTCAAAAAAAAAATTGCAACTCACAACAGTCAGAACGTTCAGTAAATAGTAAATACCGGGCGTGATCGACTCAAACTGACGATCCGCTAGTTCAAAGCTCAAAGGTTAGTGAACGATTGCATGCCCGTGCAATTTTAGTTATTGGAACACGCTGTATATTGCAGTCCGCATAAACACGAACGCTATGTTTTGAACGTTAAAACTGAAAACTAAAACAAAATTTGATGTTGACCTAAATTAATGAATACGTAACGTTAGAAGCTAATCTAACCACTTCACAGTTTGGGGATTATAAACCAACCAAAACTAAATAATGCGGTTGGTAAAATGATGAGTGTTTTGATGCCAGTATCCTTAAGGTTCAATATTAAATAATTTCTAATAACACTCCATAGTCCAGATACTGACAGACAAACTCTATTTATCAAAAGAGTACCTTTTATCAGTTTCTGTATGGATAATGATAATGGATGGCTTAAAGGAAATCCAATGTCTAATTTAATGTTTTAAGGTAACCCTTTTTTAAATACCTGACTACCTGAAATACATTGCGTAGCTAATATAAAACCCAATGGTAAATTAACTAGTAGACTTAGCAATGCATGCCTAATCATCACCGGAATCACCTTTACGTCGTAATGACACAAGTAACAAAAATAATACGTAATCATTTTTGACGGCAACTATAGTTCTCATTATGACTTCGCATGTTAGAGCAAGATGCCTATAATTCCCAGCTACAAATCACGGTACAAGTCCTCCACTCAGTCTGAATATAACCCATTACCCTAAAAGCTCCAAAAGCAACAGATTAAAATTTAAGTGTACTTAATAAGCAAGTAACCTAAAATAGCCGGCCAAAGCGACGTTAATCTGTTACCAATTACGTTAAATCGTAAAGCTTCGAGCGATGTCGAATTTCAAACTGCGACCTAGTTGAACTAGAAACACTAGTTGCTTCGTTTCTGTCAACAGTTTTTTTGTTTTAATTACATAGGTGCATATAAGTTAAAAAAAATAGGTGGGGGTCTCCTTTAAGTGTTGCGAACTAGCGACATCTAGTGGTAGCTTATTACACGTAGGAGACAATGACTACGGCTGCGCCACCAGTGTCCAATAGCGAAATTAGATCTGATAGTGAGCTGCATCGCGCCATCGAAGTCTCCCCAGTCAGTTGACCTGCATACCACATCCAACTTCATCCCTATGGACTTCGGTCCCCAAGCATAACGCCCAACGGGAGAGAGATCTCGCGACGATGGACAATTACGCAAACTGCGAACTTCAAGCATTATGACGCAGTCTCACAGCAAGTCAGACAACCCGCACTGTGCACCACTTGCATTTTGATATACTACCTCCATGCCTGGTGTGTACAGTGCGCGCAATACTCTCACTCGGGTTTTTACACCCACGTCACACACGTCATCACCGTGAACCTCACAAAGGGGGGGGGCGGTATAGTGATCTAGCGACATCTAGCGGCAACTCGTTACACGAGCTACGGCAGTGCCATCAGTGTCCAATATCGTAACTAGATTTGATAGTGTGCTGCATCGCGCAATCGAAGTTTTCCCAATCAGTTGACCTATACAACTTCCAACTTCGTCCCAAGGCCTTTGGTCCCTAGGCACAACACCCACCTGCAGAAAGATCATTAAAGATAAAGATAAAAGATATTTATTTAGTAAGTAGGCCGTTCGGGCACTTTTACACGTCAAAAATGTACCAGCGCTTCCCAAGAGGAGACCACTGCTAGGAAGAATCGCCGCAAGAAAGTCAGCAGTCAGTCATTTTTTAAACACAGTGGTACTACTTAGTCTAGTATTAGTTATTACTTCCAAGACTAATAATAATACTTCGGAAGCGTTTTGAATCCTAAAAAAGCCAGTATACTATTGTAATTATCAGTGATCGGAATAGGTAGAGTATATTGACCTAAAGTTTGCGAAAGGACATTATATAGAGTGGTTATAACCGTGTGATATATGAATATATTTTTATTTTATTCGGGATTTCCGGTATTTTTCTGGTACTAGTAAATGTAGTCGCAAGGAAGTCTCCAGTTTATGTCTCTGTTCTACGAAGTTTAGGTAAATATGCTCCACCTATTAATTAGTTACTTAAAAGAAATGAGTTACAGGCCCCTTTTGTCACAAACTAAATGAAATATCCCATATAGTAAGTAAATATTATGTATATTTAGCATTAAAAATACCGGATTTCCGGATTTCAATAAAAATAAATTAATATTTCATCCGGTCGTAACCACTCTATATTATGTACTTTTGCGAACTTTAGGTTAATATACTCTACCTATTCCGATCACTGGGCAAACATTGGTTAATCGGTGATAGTTAGGTTAATTAACAATATAATATTACTTATCAATTAAATTATTTTTGAAGTGTTACTAAGTAAAAATGGATGAATTTGTCTACCATTTCTGAACTTCTGATTTTATTTCTAATGTACCAAATTAATGTAATAAGCATTTATTTTGACACATGAAAAAGTAGGTAATTCGGTGATATTCAGCTTAATGTGTGACATGACCTTGGTTATTCTGTGATATAGTCAGGTTAAGCTGTGGCTTATTTTAAAACTTTGAATAAAAGACATGAAAAAAAAAAAACAATTATAATGATTATTCTCTATTATGCCACAGGAGTGCAACCTCTATTTCTGCAGGCTGGACATAAATATGGTTTTCCACGTTCGGACTGAGTTGTGGCAGAAGGATCATGATGATGGCTGCTGCCATAGGCTTTCAAAGTGCTCCAAAAAATAGAAAACGTTTTTGCAGCTTTATAAATAGTAATTCCATTGTTAACTTCTATAACGGCAGCTTTTATGCTGGATTCATTGTAAGTTTTTTTTGTAGATCGTTTTTTGAAAGGAGTGTCCTGTAAAACAAATAAGTGTTTAAGTGTTGGCTTTGCCGTTAAAACATACATAAAACAGAGTCAAAATTGTATTGAGATAAGTTACTGCACTTGGTTATGTTGTGATATAGAAACATACAAAACAACGAAAAACATTAAGAAATCAACCGCCGAAATTAAGGATTTAACGAACGAAAATGTTAAGTTAACTTTGCTTTAAAAATATAAACACGTTTAAAAACTCTTACCTTAACGGGTTTTTCTTTTGGTTTCGCCATTACTTTCAGTTGTTTTCCGTAATAAAACTTTGATTACACCTCGTATCAACCCATCTAAGAAGGTACGTCAGGACAATTCATTTGCCATTTAATTTTTGATTTTTAATTTTTGTGAGTTCGTTCGGATTCTCGCCCTACGCTGTCATAATGAATGCAAGTTGAACTTCTTTTGTTCTGTAACTACATATATCCAACATTAATTTTAATTTTTTCATACAAGTATACATTATTACGCAGTCAAATTATTTAGGACTGTTAAAAATATATACAATAAAATATACCTAAAATTAACTTAACTACACACTAATCTAATAAACCGCTGCCAGTGGGTATCGTTCCCAAAATGCTGGCAGCATTGCCACGTTGAATGGCAATGCTTAATCTTTGTGCCAAATAAAGGCCAGCATATGGTCACGAGATGTGTCGACCAGGCTCTTGGAAAGATCTTTAAAATTTTTATGAGCTCCTGGTCCCCACGGTCCTAAAGTTTCGACCCCAAAAGGCTCAAATACGTAGCTTCTATCGAGCTGACTGTACTTGCGCCTTTTCAGGGTCTCCGCTGATTCTGCCGCGGATCCAGCCTTAATTCTCGATCCGGGAAGGTGTGACGGCGCAAGGGTGTCCACGCAAGTAGCATCCCACATCAATGGCCGTCCCAACTTCCACGGAATAAGGGTCATCCCATCAGGTCTTTTACCATCGTCACGCATGAGACCATTTGGTTCCAAAATGGCCGCAAAGTTGGCGCTGGTAAAAGCCCGGCGAATAATGTCATTAAGGCTGGAGTGACGGGAGAATCTGCCAGCGCTTCTCGCGTAGGACAAGCCGTGGTGACCAAGCCGGTCGACGCTAGCTCCACACTGGCAACGGTGAGGAGCACAACATTGTGCACCCAAGCGGAGTGAAGTTGCAATTCTGAAAGTAGATGAATCTAAAAGAGTTCCAGTGTTCGACGATGGGAGCGCCTGTAGCCATAAACCCGATTCCCATACTCCAACCGCTAGGATACGGGCACGATCTGCGTAGCTGTTGCACGTTTCTAAGAGTTGATTCCGTACTTGCTCGCAGATCGGTCCATCCCACAACCTCTGAGAAGAAGGAGTTTTGGGGAGCTCGGTATTCGGGCAGGCTACAAGCCATGCATCTCTGGCCTGTTCAAAATGAGGGATGTTAAAATTGGTGTTGGTGAGGGATGTATTTGATAAACGGTCCGAACATTGTAAGAAATTTTGAATTTTTTCTTCAAAAAAAGGGGATAAAGATTCATCGAGGATAGGAGAGCCCAGCAAACGAAGTGAAGATTTGTCTACCATTTTTAAATTTGGGGCAAGACGATTGAACTTTTGTAATATGAAGTCTTTTGCAAGAATTCCGTCCGAAATAAAAAGTTCACATTTAGAAAAATATAGTTCCAGACCGATTGCATTAAACTCTTCTATTAAAAAAGCTAGATCATTGAACACTGTATTTACATCACCGCCAAGAGTCCCATCATCCAAGTACCATACATTGAACTTCGATTGAAGACGTTGGATGATGGGGTGGATTGCGAGACTAAACACAGCAGGTCCAAGAGGATCCCCTTGTTGACAACCTACTGCCGAAGAAATTTCGTTGCTACAATACGTTAATTTTGATGGGGAGCCATAACATTGCCAAAGAAAACCGTATAAATTTGGAATTTTTTCTTTAACTTGCGTTAAAAGGGCTCCTCTATCCACAGAATTGAAGGAATTCTTAACATCCACCTTCAGCAGCACCTCACCACAATTTTGATTTAGATAGGTCCGGATTGAATGGATTCATACAAGTTAAATGTGATTTTCAATGTAAGCGATCCAATTCTTCATTTTTCTGTAGCCCTCGTGCCAAGGAAATGTCGCCCCGGTACCATGAGATAGTGATTAAATGGCCATGATTTAATACACTGATTTTACAATTAGACTTTTACATCAATCAGTTATCTAAACTTAAGTTATTTTTTAGTGTTGCAGAACAAAAATAGGTCAGTTTAGCGAGTAGAATCGATCGATGCATAGCCCCAGGTCAGAGGCACCCTATATTAATCTCTTTTATCATAAATAAAGTAAATTGAGCAAACATTTTCTGTGATTGCTTTATTTTATTTAAAATAACTGTTTTAGCCAAAAAATATTCATTTTGAGGTTAGAAAGTTGTTTACTACATCAGACAAGTAAGAATGAACACGGTGTAAATAGCCGGACATTCTAGTCGCGTTGAGCGCTATGACAATTCCATACATTTTGTCAATTTTTGACAGTTGTTTACGTTAGCGATAAATTTTGTCTAAGGCCACTTTGCATTTTAATTTTAAGTAAGAGCATCTGTAAACTTGAAGGAATCAACTTTAAACTCTATTATTGCTAGATTAAAATCGAGTAAAACGATTTAGGTTTACTAAATTAAAATGAAACACTGATCCAAATTGGCGCCAAACAATCCTAATTAAATCATAAACCAAATTCAAATCCAACCAATCCCAAACCCCCTTATCCCTAATCCCGGATTGTATGAGCTTCGGTTTTTTGATCAATACCTTTAGCAACCATCGGGACGAGATTTGGTACGAATAATCGCTCCCAAGGGCCGAGGCTGTCATCAATATTTCAAACGCGGCAGATGGGGGTGCCAACCGACAGTTCGTTCCTTCCTGGATATCTGTGGTTACTGATTGGCGATCAGGAGAGCTATTACTTAAGTGATCTGGGAGTAGTTGAAGGCCTACTTGGATAGGTTTTGAAATAAAGTCGAATTTGACGTACTTACGAGTATACTGTGTCATAAGAATCATTACAATTATATTGAGTATTTTTATCCGACTTCAAAAATAGAGGAGGATTCATTCGTCTGTTTTTTGTGTATGTTTATTTGACGATGTGTGATACATAGACATACCATAGATACCACAACATCCCCTTTTTAGATCTGTTATGTTATTTTATTTTTGTGCTGGTTTAAAATCTTTAAAATCCGGCTTGATTCCATGACATCTTTTATTTTTGCCAAGAAAAGGGTGACTCGATTTCTCCGTCAATTATCAACTGATTTTAATGATTCCTTTTTTAGTAGGCCTTCTATAAATTTTGTGAAAGAATGTCGGATGGTGGAAAAATAAGGCATATATAATATATATTGCAATATATTAGTCAATTGTGATTTAGAGTTGATTCATTCCTCGTGTGGTTGCCGAGTTAGAATAGTGCCACTCCATGTCTTCCCATGGATTTCGTAAGAGACGACTAAGGGAATAAAGGCTTGTAGTACTGTTAGGCGATGGGCTTGCAACCTGTCACTAATACGCTGGTAAACATCTTAGCCTAATTGTGCAAATTGTGGTTATAGAATTATCAACAAGTTTTTAGAGATGTTTGTAATTCTGTAGCTCTGCCTACCCCACTCTGGGAACGAAGGCGTGAGATTATGTATGTATGTATGTAGTTGATTCATTTATCGGTCTGTCGCGATTGAGTCACAAACTTCCATCCATTCAAACTTTCCCATATACATACATTATTATAATAGTAGTACGGTCACGGAAGTTAATTTGCTACCCATTTCGAAGAAAATCTGCTTGAAGATGTCATTGTTAATAGAGATGCCAAGTCATTTGTAATTGATAGGAAACCTTATTGCTGTAGAATGTCAGATTGACTTTGGACCTAAGGTGGGTCACAAATTATATTCCTTGACTGTACAATAAGAAATACTAATAATGAAAAGAATTGAAATATCTAAAATTCTAGTTCTATTTTGCAATTAGTAAAACTTTTTATACGTTATCATAATTTTCCCTAAAAAAATAATAGAAAGTCGCACTCTCTATATCCTAAAACATTAGCAGGACGTAATTATTTTAATCTGGCTCGCTCCGTCCTTAGTTGAAATATAAAATAAATTCAGTCTGTTCGCTGCCGAGAAAAAATAAATGCGGGCAATAAATAACAGGCTTTTGTCTGTTCATGTTTCACTTAAGTTGTTTTTTACACTAACCGAACTGTTCGTTTGTAACGGAACAATGGAGTATGAATATGTTCCAGTGGTTGCAGTTTATTGTTCGGAAAAAGTGGTTTTACAATAGTTATTGTGAATGCAAAATGTTTTTTGCATTTGATTAAGTGAATTGCCATAACCATACATTTTCCACTTATATACCATTCAATATTATCAATATTGAATGGTATATAAGTGGAAAATGTATGGTTATGGTTATTTTAGGTAAAATAATTTTATGAATAATAAGGAACAAACAAAAAGCAGCTTTAAAAAACTCGTCTGCATTTGTTTATACTTTGTCGTCGATATAATGTAAAAAAAAAACATTTTTATTACTTTCATTAAAATATTAAACCAATGACATTATCATTATGTTAAACTAACTTCATCACGCCGTTTAGGCTGCAGAGAGTGCCTAATTTATACACATACAGACACTCATAAATTATAACCCTCCTCCGACGCTATCAAGTAAAAATAACAACAATTTGTATCATGTTTGAACATGGCTAATAATACAATAAGTAGGTAATAAAGATGTTTTTTAGGAACTTTTACGTTTACTGTTTTTCAAAACATTTTGCAAGCTAGATACAGAGTACTCGTAAATAATTTTATACATCACATAAGAATTTAAGTAGTAATGTCTAAAGGCATGAAATAGTATGTTTATTTGAACTTTATTTATTGACACGGTAAAAGGGAAATAAGAAGTCAAATATGATACCTGCCACTCCAGTAGAAATTATGTATGGAGTTATGTATGTAAACACTTTATTGTACAACAGAAAAACAAAAAAAATACAATGAACATTTAAAAAAAATGGACAAAGGAGAACTTATCCCTTTAAGGATCTCTTCCAGCTAACCTTTGAGATAATGAGAAAAGTTAAAGGTTTTGCATCAAGTAGGCAAGTGTAAAACTTTGTTTAGGAAAAGTGCATTAAAATTAAACTAACCAATAAAAAATAACTATAAAAATAAATACATACAAATATCTACATAAATAGATACAGAAATATAATATATTTATACATATACATTCTTAAACTTACATAAACTAAATAATTATAATTATAACCTCAAACCCAAGAATAGCACAGTATTTTGAAAATCTTTGAACATATATTTTGTGCACTAACAAAAGTCTGACTGAATACAAAAGAACACATAAAATTCGAGCAGACATAGTGAAAAGTAAAAGGGTGCCACTGTCCAGATAAAGGACAACACACAATGAAAAAGACTCGTATATGGCAACATCGGCGGAAAATAAAGTACGAGTGAAAATACAAAGGAATTTAAAAAGAATGTTCTATGCACTTTGTGACATGTAGACAATATTTTCTGATACTCACTTTTTTATTAAAATCGAAATGAAAAGTTTAGAATGTGTGCTTTTAAATTTTTATTAGAAAAAAAACATGTAACACTGTTAGATAAGCACGTTTTTTCTTTAATGAAGTAGGTAAGTATTATGAAAAATAAATCGAGGAAGCTTGATTATCCCTAAACATTTTGTTTAACACATTTTAAGAGACTAGAGTTAAATATTTACTTCTATGATTACATACACGTAAACTCACAAAAGGTAAATAAAAAGTTTTCCGTCTTTGAATAACTAACCTTTATTAGTTACCTCTACAATGAATAATAAACTCTCATTTTATGAAACAACAGAGAGATTTCCTAATATTCTTAGTATTTCTGCTAAATATCTTTTAAAAAATAACTGTATCTCGCCACAAACATAAAAGTGCCTCTTTACCGCATAAAGCGGCACTCAACCACTAAAAATATAATAGCATCGACTCTTGCCTCCTTCAAAGCCAACACAGACAGGAATACCGCACCTCCAGTCATTTCTTACAATTTGCTCTTGAAATCCAATCTGGAAATGGCAACCACAATAAACTTTTCAGTACTATTAAGGTGCATATGTCACCTTTAGTACAAAGTTCCAGCGTTCTCGGAATGTTCCTCTTTTCCCCTGCCTTCCCCACTCGAAACAATTGTTTGGTCGCTTTTGTAGCGAGGAATTAAATGGTGATTGTGATTTGGTCTGTGGAACAATTATTTTGTGTATTAAGTTTATCAAGTTGTTTAACCTGATTAGGGCAAGAATCGAATGCAGCTGTTTACGTGTTTTTATTTTTATCATCATCATCATCCATCGTCATCAATCATCAAGTCATCAGTCATCAAGATATCCCGTTTTTTGCTGGGTGTAGTATGTATTTCCATCCTTTATCATTTCACGCAGTCTTACCATCTAGTCTATACTTCTGTTTCATCAATCAATCTAGCAAACCCACTTACACGCTCTAGTAATAACTAAGTAAAAAAAAAACATTTAAACGAGATGGTTTTTAACTATGTTTCATGAAAATCGACCGTAAAATACATCTGTTCTTAAGGTCGGGGGCGCCGATGAATGTATCTTTGCATTTAAAGTCTTTATTGTACGAAACATAGAAATTTAAATACATTTTTTTACAGAATAGAATAGAGCTTTGTACATTACAAAGTTGAACTTGACTCTTTTATCGTGGGGATACGGGAACACATAAAAATACCGAATATTTTTTTCCAAATATTCATTTGTTCGAATTTTCATTTTTCCGAAAGGTATGTTATGCTGGAGCTAAGTCTATTAGATTAAATGTTCTTATATATAATATAATTTACTATACGTAGGTTAGGTTAGGTTTGATTAATAAGCAATATTAAAAAATAAAGGCTTCTATGAAAAAACTGCATTCGGAATTATGAAAATTTGGGGTTCTAATCGTTTCGAATAGGTAATGCAAATTAACCGTTTTTGTATGATAATAACCGGTTAAAATCGGTCTTAACCGGTTATTTACATTCCCTATTTCGGAATTATGACTTCGGAATTATGTAGTGTACCCGTTTTATACGGCTATCCGCTTTCACTGACTCCATGCCCAATGCAGTCGCTGCGCTCTTTTTCGCCTTTATTGGACCGTATTGAGCCTCTGTGAAATGTGTAAAATTGCCAACAGTAGGATTCAAGGCAAACTTTTCAAACGAGTTTCTCGAACTAGAACGCTAAAGAAAACCAAATAGCTGCAGAGTGGATGCGAACTCTGCCGTAACCTCGATAGTCGGACTGGATGTTAGATACTCGTACTTTAGAGGACTTGTGGGATCAAAACTTATTATAATGTATGTATGTATGTATGTATGTATTTATGTATGTATGTAAACTCTTTATTGCACATAAACAATTACAAGACATGTTTGCATCAATATAGATATTGTACATAGGCGAACTTATCCCATATGGGATCTCTTCCAGTTAACCCTGAATAAGAATAAGCAAGGACAATGCAGAAGGATAGACAAATTAACAAAATTACAGGAAATAACAAATAGTACATACAACAGAGAAAGAAGAAGAAAATGAAATATCTTCTAAAATAAAATAAATAAATAGATAATAGAATATACTAATATATACTAACATATACCTACGTAAACAGCAGCTAAGTCCTACAACAGAGGTATGAATCAACACTCAGACTCATCTTGTTGATTAAGCCACAACTTCTTTAACCTTTCTTTCAATGAACCGACAGATCTAGATTGCCTCAAGCACATTGGAAGCCCATTCCACAATTGGACAGAAAATATAAATAATTTTGCTTAAATAATTGAATCCGTTTTTTCTTGAGGATATTAAGTCGAGGGAAGATGTGTCCTTTAACCGCAACGCAAAGGTGAGTAAAATGTTTGAGTATTCGTTACGATTTAATGGCGATATCAAAACGCCTGAATATCGAAATGTAGATTAGGTTGTAGTTTTTAGGGTTACGTACCGGAAAGAACCCAATCCAATTTTTTTTCGGAAATCGGCGGTAATAAATAAAAAAATATAAAGACAGTGAAATAATAAAGGGGCTCCGCAAACAAAAAACTTTTTTTTAACGTGTTTTTATTTTTGTTGTATCGTAAAAACAGTAACATTCGATCAGCCATTTCCATGAATGATTTACTTTCATTACATTATACTGTTTGGTTACACTTTTTTTTTGATATTTTATCTTAAGGCCGTTTGGATTTTTTTGTCATTAGCTGAAGCATAATGGGACTTAGTCTATTTGTGATTAAGACTAATAATGAAGGTATTTTGAAATTCAGTCGTAAAGAAACCTACTTAAATGTTCATAAGTTTATATTTATTTAGAATTTGTGTAAAGTGATCGGTTTGATATAACGTGCAGGTTAGAAGGTTCGTAAAAAGATCAAAAAATCTTAATTCTGCTGATACAAATAAGGGAACTTACCTTTCATTACAAAAGGTAGATAATAAAATTACTGTACTCACTTTGACCAATCAAATCTCATCAAAGCAAGAAAGGGAATAACAAGAATTGGATTTAGCCAATAACGCTGGACATCAAAGGCTACTCCATAATTTTGGGGATTTGTTTGACCTTTTGTCGAACCCCATTTCGTAGAAAAAAATTAATATGTGACGCACGCATACTCCCATAACCCATATGCGAAAAAGAAGTTAATTTATTGTGCCCAAAAACGTTTTCGGAGAACACAACAAATGAAAACGGAAGGAAACATTCACAGCGCGGTGTTTAAAATTTTCATGCGTCGCTTCGTTTTTCATAATGAGCTTGAGGCTTTTGAAATAAAATTATTCCCATTGTCATTTTAATTTCCACAAAATTGGAATTCTGTTCATTTAATGTTGAAGTATCAATTTCTGTACCTATTCTGTATTTATTTTCCGACGCGGTTGGAAACGTAAGATATTTCCAAATGATTTAATGTGTTCGCACCGCCAATTTGATGTACATTATTGAAACACTTTAAAACTTGATTTTATTAAAGGTAACACAAAAGTTTATTACAATGATATTAAATTGTGCTCTTATTATTTTTAAGGATCATTTTAGCTAACTTTTGCTAATTCAGATTTAAAAAAAATTTGAATTGACTTGCGAACATTCATTTTATCATACTGTTTCACTAACCTTTGACGACTAGTGCATCTATTCTACTAGAACCTCCTAAGACTCACCATACAAGGAAATTTGCCAAAGGAAAATGAACCTATTACAATTGCAATAAAGTCAATTTTCTATTTTAATTGTCAGTCATGAAAACAAGGGAAGTTCTGCTTTATCTCCTTTGCAACAGATCTTTATTGCAATGGCCGTATTATGTAAAAAAAATTGTACGCGGGGATTTACGAGGTTAAACCATTTTGCCATTGACATATTATCGTATTGTTTTCGACTCGGCCGCCATTACAGTCAAGTAAATATGAGCTTTATAACGCTGACAAAACGATAACGTCAAAGACAATATGGCTTTACACAGTACAATACAGACCCACGGCTGCTATTCCTTTTTTTCCAGCACATCTTTCATTAACATAGTAATCATATTTGTTGACGTCATCATCATCATCATCATCATCATCATCAGCCTATATTAGTCCACTGCTGGACATAGGCCTCTCCCATTGCACGCCAACGAGCACGATTCGTGGGACTCTCATCCAGCGCTTGCCAGCCACCTTGCGAAGATCGTCGCTCCACCTAGTCTGAGGGCGTCCTTCACTACTTTTGCCGATTCGCGGTCTCCACTGTTGACGTAAGCTTCCGTAACTCTTAATTACTTAAAATTTAGATCAATTACTATATTTTTTTCAAAACTTGTTTATAATGACCCAATTAAAAATTCAACTAACGACGCAAAAACATCACACGGGACTGAAAGGTGTTATATAACGGTAAATAACCTTCCAAATACCCTCACCCTGTTTAACTAGAGGAGTTTATTAGCTCACTATCAAGATTAAAAGCTGTTCGACAGAAGGGCCCCGACATGGTCCCGACCTTTAATTAAGAGCTCGAATCCTGACGTTCCACCCTAAAACGGATTTATAGTGGGATGTCAAATTTACCCGCTGAAATGAGGCAATTGATTAATGTGTGACTTTTAGGCTGGGATGTTCACATTCGGGAAGATCTAGGTTTTTTATAAGGACGTTAATGACTTAATCAAAGAAAAGGAAGGAAACAGTCACATTTTCTAGTTTCAAGTGAATTCTCAAACATTACAAAAGAAATGACTGATTCAAATATCAAATACGGTTCCGTAAACCGTTAGTAAAACATTTTATTCGCTTTCACAATATATTTTCACAGTTTATTATTTATTTTAATAGCGTGATCACCGTAAGCACATGGATATTGTTATATTTATTATCATAATCTCTGATTTACCCTAAAGTATACCTTTATTTAAAGATCTTGAGAGACCGGTAATTGGAGCTACTGCGATAGGGAATGAATATTTCATGACTTCTCACAGTTTCAACAAAAGCCGATTCATGTAACTAACAGCCGAGTTTTTTTTCATAACTATACAAATAAACTAAGATATAAGCTAACAAGGATTTGTTCCTATCTTTTTCTAGCAAAACAGAATTTAACATGGAGTTTATATGGCCGCCCTGTTACATAACGTCACAGTGCAAATTCGATCTCTCTGTTGCTTTCTAATTAGCAGTTTATAATGCTTGTATCATCCGTATTTTTTGCCGATTTTAATTTTAATTTCACTTTTGGTGTTCTCTTTAACGATACTTTCATATTTTGTTGAGAAATGCGATTTTAAAAATCCATGCATATTCCCTTTTGCATTATTGTCATCATTTTTCTGGAAAATTTCCTGAGCAAGATTAACCATTTGGGCTGCATTTACCTCCAATTACTTTGATAAGGAATACTCAAACTCAATGTCACTGTTCCAACTGAGGCTTATAATCCTAAGCCTATGTTACTGGTAAGTGATACACTGTGATGCCGATACACCACTATACAGCTTAAGAGCTGACAGCGTTATAATCCTCCTGTAACATGACTGTTACACGTCCGTAGTATCTTATTAGGTCAATCCTTGTTAGGACTACACAGCTAAGCTTTATTGGGAACTAGTTTTAGTTCAAGAAAAAGGCGTATAATATTTTCCGGAATGGCCAGCACGCGAGAAAAATAAAAGTATTTATTTTGTAATACCTGACTCAAATTAGTAGATTAAAATTATTCTCGGTTCAAGGTACGAAACCTTGCTTTTGCCCCAAATTACTCCCATGAATTATTCCTGTTTTATTTAAGTATCATAACATTTTCATTGTATATGTATAATATAGAATGAATGAATTATATATGTTTTTTACATCTCTCAATCTATTATCAAGAAAATAATATAATGGGTAGTATTCTAGCGAATGATAAAAAAGGGAATCTTCTACGTTGATGACAGCACTGTTGATGCTATGCTCACTTATGGCCGAACCCTATAGAGGTATTGAAACCGCGGGCAGATAAGATTTACTTCCGGTTAAAATTTGACATTTGCCCATACAAAATGTAGCAAATTTTGAATATAGGGTTCGGCCATAATAAGACAATCTAATAAAGGTAAATGATGCGGAAGTTAGTCAGTAAGTGATAACAAATCTAAATGACATTTTTTATGACGTAGAGAAGTTAACCAAGACCGCAAATACGTTGTCAACCTTGAGAACTAAGATTGAATACCTACACACGAAGATGTAAAAACATTGCAGTTCCAATAATATTACATACGTGTCGAATTGATAACCTCGAAGTTAGGTTAAAATGGAGACAATTCTGCAAAAGGCAACATAACATAAGGTTCAGAGAGCTAAATATGAATGAAACAATACAGTTAAGCATGTAGAACTTCATGTCTTGATAAACAATAAATTCAGAAGTTTTGATTGTTAAGGCTAGACAATCACCGGGGACAATGTTGAAGCGAGTTAGCAACTGGAAACTGTTGGTCCGCAGTTATGCAACTTTAGTGGAACTTGAAACTGATCGTAGTTGTAACGAGATTTAGCACACTTAGTGCTGCAATTTGACACGGCTAGCAAGTTTAGAATGGTGCAATGCTTTTTAGGGTTCCGTAGTCAATCTTAAATGAAAGCACACACTCGAAAAAAATGAGAGCCAACAAAGAGAGATTTACACTTAGTTGACAAAAAATTATTACAATAGTTAAGATATTAAATATATCAACCAAAGCTGATAGTTAACGACAGCCATTTCTTTAGTGATTCAACTAACATCTTAATTGATGTATCTTACGTCTTAGTTGATGTATCTATCGTCTTGTTAGGCTCGTATGGGATCAATACGCTAATGCACAACAATCACAATCTTGTTACAAGCGACCATTTATTTTTGTCAGTGCATATAATGAATTTAATAAATAACTATCACGGCTAAGTAGACTTCATTGGATCTTGAGTTACAAACAGCTTAAATGTTTATACCTACCGAAAACTTATTTGCGGTGTTAACGATGGGATAACAGTTTTCCAACGGCAAAGTTAAGTTTGTCGCGTGGTCTGATTTGTTTGTGGTAACGGCTTCGGAACCCTGCATTGAGCATGGTCCGTCATGCTTGCCCGGTTTTTTAATGCTAGATGGGGCAAACTAGCTATCGGGTCACCTGTGAAGTGATCACCGTTGCCCATAGACACCTGCAACACCAGGAGTGGTATTGTTTTTTTCATGATCCGAAAAGTTATAATTTACTAATAGGAAATACTAATATTGTAAAAACAGTGCGAATTTTGTGAGTTTGTATCTGTCCAACAAGGAATCTCTGGAACCACGGAATTTATTCGAAAAACATTTTTATCATTAGAAAGGTACATTATCCCGGATGGACATTGGGTATTCTTTTTTAAAACTGGAATGAGAGCAAGATCGGGACGCTAGTAATAAACATGAATATAAATAATAAACATTTAGTAGTAGAAGAGGTAAAATATTGAAAAACATATACGTAAATATGAAGATACAAACTAAAGAAAAAGATGTTTCATCGTACGGTCGACTTCAAAAATATTTTTTGTTTACATTTTTTACCTTATTTCTATCTCATTGAAATCAGGTGCAAAAGATTGTCTTTGACGTCAACTCCAGCATGATTATCAAAATAATGACAAAAGCCATAAGATTTGAAGTAAACTGAAATTTTTACATGCCAAAAGCTGTCAACACCATAATCGATATTTTGTAGTGTGAACCACTTATTGATGTAAAAGTTTTTATGTTGTATAAAAGCAGTATTTATTACTGTGCCTTTTACATAACTATACAACTTAGTAGTATTCAAAGTGTGGTACTTAGTTTTGCGGGCCTGTGTAGTAACCCAACAACCTAATCAAGTGTAACACACTCGACTGATTGGCTTTTAAGCCTTTACGGCTACTACACTCGATCTATATTCTAAATTTAACGATAACGAAGTGTAACATAATGTAATTTTAATACAAGTAACGTGAGTGTGAATAAACGGATCCCCTTAATATTCTTCACCTTCACTTCCTTGACATTCCATCACATTTACGTTGCTCACTTATCCTATAGTTGTTATAAACCGGCCAACAACGAACGCCGACCTTTTGTCCTATCCCTGTCGTGATTTGAATTCAATAAACGCGATCGACTCAGCCTCAGATCGCTTTCCATGGAAATGAAGCGAGTTTCTTTTTATATTTCGTCGTAGGAAGAGTAATTCTATTGCCGGGTAATCGCTACGGAGATTGGAGGTAGATATTAAAATCGGAGTTCGAGTTATTCCTCCGGTCTTTCGGCTGCTTTAACGCTGCTCATTTTTGTGCCAAGATATCCGCTTTCGATATAATTCTACGCGCTTCCGTTATCTGGTTTTTGGAAGTGATTTTGACAACCAATATCCGGTTGGTTGGTTGCTTGTATTGTTTATAACTAAATTCAAAATTCAAAATTTAAAATAATTATTCATTAAATCGGCCACAGGCTCTTGTACACGTCAGTAATAATGAGTGAATCTACTAGCGTTTCGGACAACACCGTCATTGCGAAGAAGCGCTGCAAAAAAACTCCAGCAGAAGGTAAGTATTTCAATCATAAAACAAATAAATACTTAACAATCAGCTTCATTACAAAGTAATATTAAATAATAATAATAAAAACAAGAATAAATAAAATCATTGAAAATATAAGGTCAAAAACGTTAAACTAAAAATAATGACTTGGAGAACAAAACGACGAGGTCTCTACGTCAAAAGCCATAACTAGCTTAGCTTCTAGACGGATAAATCAATTCAGACGCGGATTTTTTCTAAAGAGAGCTAATTTTAATCTGAAAACCGGTCAGGAAGAGGAAGTTACCTTTGTTTTTTTAGTTATTACATTATTGTTTTCATTCTAATTATATCTTCAGAGATTGAAAGTAACTAACTTATTTTTTATAACCCACGTGTGTTGTGTCTATCTATGTATTGTGCAAGCTTAAGTAATTACGATTGTGAACACAATGTTACGCAATAACAAAACAAATCCATACAACATTTATGACACCAATAAATAAAATTCCCTGACCGCAACATAGGGGTTATTATGCAATAAATTAAATTTATTTGTACTCATGTTTCAGTTGAAATAAATCCTTCGAGAATTAACGAATTGTTAAAATAACGCTCAAAATATTTGCACAATTCCAATCGTTTAATTTGGTTAAATAACGCTCTGTCAAATCGGTGCAACTCCATCGATGTGGTAAAAGCAATGTCCGGATTAATTGAGTGTATATGTAGGGATGGCATCCATTTTGTTTCAAGTACGCACTATGGAACATAAATCCTAAAAAAGTTAGTGGACTGGTAGAGAATACCATTAGGCATTAGGTTCACCATTTGTACTTATTTTTGTGCAATAACGAATCATTAAATATAATAACTACTATTTCATAATTGGTTCTGTTTTGTGCCAGCATTCCTTTTGGTCTAAGATCCGGATAGGAGAAGATTTGGACCGGGCTGTTTAGTCGATGAAAAGTATTTTATATCAAATTTAATACGCTAAATAATATGTGGCGAATAGGTAGGCTGAAAAATTTCAGTCCAGTACTTATATCATTAAAAAAAAATGTTTTTTTTTTTTAAATTGCAAATGTTTGTTTTATACACAAATTACATACTAATCGAAAGTATGAAGTCTATAGAATATGCAAACGTTAGGTTTGGTGCAAATGACTAGTACCGACTTACCTGTTTATACCTGCCTACCCAATAGCTTGACGAGAAAAAAATAGTCAAACTAACGTCTGCATATGCTGTAGGCTTCATTCTTTCGATTGGTATGTAATTTGTCCCCATTAAACAAGCTAGTGTATTTTTTTAAAACGATTTTTTTTTTAAATAGTATAGATTAGAATAGAAAACATTTATTCACAACAATAACACATAAATATAACACAAAAAATAAGGAAAAGAAACGACAGATAAGTGCAATTGTTGCAAAACGGGCCCAACTCAGCATGGTCTGGCTGTAAAGCCAACGCTGGTCTTCCGTTGGGACCGCTCGGTTAAAACACGGAAGGTGACACAGACATTACAAGTAATTCAAAAGAAAAACAAAAGCAAAATAAAAAATAAAAACACAACATACGATAATTTTTAATTATATACTGGACTGAAATTTTTCAGCCTACCTATTCGCCATATATTACTTAGCATATTAAATTTGGTATAAAATACTTTTTATCGAATAAACAGCCCGGTGCAAATCGTCTCCTATTCGGATCTCCTACTATTTGTTAACTTTGTGATTTTGTAACTTGTGTTAACGTTACTGCTTTTATTTATGTTTTAATTTACGCATAAAACTTGGTAAGATTTAATGAAATTCAAGAAAAAAATAACTAAAGACAAAACATTTATTCGTAACAAACACAAACAAAACGCCACGAAATATTGAACCAAAGGCCTTTTGTCACGAAAGGGTTCCAACTCAGTATATTCATAATCTCGAAAAAAAACACGCTGTATCTAAACCAAATTAATATAATGCATAAACAAACGAACATCACTATATCCCACAACGCGCTGCCATTGTCAACTGAATAATAAATAGTCATTGTTAAGATTATTTATGATTCAATTACATCAGGTCACACTGATAGGTCGAGTTATCGTTCATTTAAATTGAATTATCTAGTTTCTGTGGAAACTAACTGCACCAAATTATAAAGACCTCTCCCTTTGTTAAAAACATCCCCTCGTACATCCTCGTTTGGCCTAAGGACGGGGGAGGAGATCGTTCAAATTACAATGGTTTGTTCGAAGGGTTCTTAGAGAATGGAGATTATACAGCTCATGTTCATATCCTGAATGTAATATTTAGGTCTCCAGAGTGCTATACGGTTATTAACAACTATTACTTGTTGTATATTAAGAAGGTCATATACTATACTAGAATTACCTTAGACATAATTATCGTATATTTTATTAAAATAGTTAAGATTAATCTTTTGTTTAGTGAGACTAGTAAGTATTATGTTTATTTTGATCATTATCTCTAATATACCAAGTGTAAAATATTAATTGTAGCGCGACTGGCTGTTCACAATGGAGTGTTGATCCCTACTCTGATGTATGGTAGTGAATGTTGGGTGTGGCAGGACAAGCATGAAAGTCGTATAAACGCAGTTGAAATGCGCTCTTTGCGTAGTATGTGTGGTGTGAAACTGATTGATAGAGTAAGGAATGAAAAGGTTAGAGAGAAATGTGGACTAAAAGAAGATGTAGTGACTATAAGATTGAAAAGGGCATGCTTCAATGGTTCCGTCATTTGGAAAGGATGGATGAAAGAAGATTGACGAAAGAGATATACAGAGCAAAAGTGAGTGGGAGGGTCGGAAGGGGCCGCCCTAGGCGTACTTTTTCGAATCAAATCGGAGAAATACTGGAAAAGGGCCGGATCTTAAGTACCCGAAACCGACGTGCATGCATGACTCGATGTATGAATGTGGAAGAAGCGAAAGAGATTTGTCAGGATCGTAGCAGGTAGAAAGAAGTGGTCTCTGCCTACCCCATTTAATGTATGTATGTATGTAAAATATATATACATTTTTTCTGGAGTACTATTGTGCCAAGACGGAGATGGCGCGACAACTTGGACGAATATCTCAGCAACTGGCTGGAAAAAGCATTAAAAAGGTACTGCACGGGTAGCACAAGTTGTATTTTGTTGCTTGTCGCTCAGTGCATCTCTATCTTTACTGACTAGATAGAAAGGGAGAACCGAGCGACCAACAAGTCCCAACTTGAGCTAGCCCAACTTAAACTAGCCGCACTGGTGGAGATCTATGGGAGAGGCCTTTGCAGAACACTGCGACAATAAAGCAGGCTAAGATAAAAAACATCATGACCAAAACTATTTGTAGATTAGCATCCTTAATTTCTAATCTTTTTTTTTTGACATGGAGTAGGCTAACATACACAGGCTGCCTAATGGTAAACAATTAGGTCTAAGGCTAACAGAGATATCGTTACTACTTTGGAAAAAACTCGTATCTGATATTTCGGGGTGTATGAGTTTGAACTTAATTATGTTCACGTTTAAGTTTAAAATCATACGTCACGAAATATGAGATACAAGGTTTTTTAAAAGCACTGACGTTATGTCATCTTAAAACTGCTAATGCGAAGCCAACCGTAAGAACTAAGATGACATAGTTACAGTACGATAGCTCTTACACCCGTTTTTATAGTCAAGAAAAGTAATGACTAAAGTAACGATTTTGATATGAGTTTTGACATTACCAATACTCAAGTAATTACCTTTCCTGACTATAAATACGGGTGTTAGAAATTTCGGATTCAGGTAAAGTCGGATAGACTCGCGTAAGAGCGAGATTACAAAGAACGAGAGAGATTTACAAACCCAAAATTTGTTGTAGGAGCTATATCACACTGTAGCTGAAATATACAGAAAAATATTTTAACTCCAATAGCTTGAGCATGAACATTTTAACTGTACGGCACGAATCCTTAAATAAAATCACTTCAACTTTACTTCTTTATTTCGATATGAACGTCATCGTCAATGTCAACTTGCTATCAAGGTACCGACTAAATATATCTACAGGGTGCTGATATTAGCCTCCACACACAAGACATTATGAAATGTTATTCATTAATTTTAACGTTTTGCTTGTGTTCATGCATTTATTTTACTAACTCACGTACGCTACCTGGTAAAACATACCAGTATTTCTGTCTAACACTTTTATTAGTATTTAGGGTTAGGATTTTGGTGGCATATCGTGGTTCTAGATTCCATGGAGTCGCTATTGCCTAATTATTATACATGACACTTTGATTTTGACCTTCAGTATGGTAATATTTCATAATGAACTAAATACATTTTTAGGTCGGTTATTCCATACCTACTAATATTTCCTTGTTTGTAACGCTTTCACAGCAGAGTTATCCTCCATATGAAAATTCATTTAAATTGGTTTAGCGGTTTAATTAATAAATGAATTTTGAAATATTAAAATACTGAAGGTCAAAATCAAAGTAGTATGTAATATAATAAAAAGTACATAGCGACTCCATGGATTCTAGAACCACGATATGCCACCAAAAGTCCTAACTCTAAGGGCCTGTTGTTTGATCAGTAGTTAAACTAACTAATTGTTAAAATTTGTTAAAGGAATGGAAAATTTGACACATATCTTTGAGATTTTAACCATTAGTAACGTTTTTTGACCATTAGTTAGTTTAACTACCGATCAAACAACAGGCCATAAGTATTATCTATATTTACAAATAAATCACTTCGACTTGACTTTTGTTCCAAGATGTTCTACTGCTTTTATTACACTGTGTCTCTATGCTTGTCATAACATAACGAAACCTTAACATAACGCATACATGCGTGCACAAATACAAGCCGCACTCGGATACATTCCGAGTTGAAAGTGTTTTTTTTATGGCAAGGAGAAGGCACGCGAGCACTCTGGCCACCTGATGGTAAGTGGGATCTGAGACACATAAACATTTTAATTCTCAAGACTGCAATCCTGACTCCAAATGTGTTGCCAACCTTGAGGACTATAATACAGGTAAAGTAAGACTAAATATGAAAGTTAGGCAGCAAATTACATCAATGATTTTTTTTTTATAACTATCTTGGCACTGGAAATGAGGATCTACCGAGTCCTACCAAAATTTAGGGGTCCTACCCCCATAGCCTCATTCGATCCAGCGCATAAAAATTATGGAAAATGACACTTCACTCGCCTAGTAAAAATTCCCCCTTGCCCATTCCCCCCGATGGGGGTAGGACTCCTAAATTTTGGTAGGGCTAAGACCACAATCTCAAAACTGCACTCCTAAGAGGTTCTACTGATTTGATTATACTGTGTATATGCTTGTCATAATATAACCCTAGCATGGATGGTGGTTAAAGGTCATGCTAATGCGGTGCGAGCAAGTTCGATAGGCCATTAATCACTGATTAAATCGATGTTCCATATTACCTGAACCAATTAACTGTGGCAAACATTTAAATGCGCATAACTCACCATGATTAACTGGTGTGGTTTACTTTGACATTAAACAATATTGTTATAATGAAACTGTTTATTTTGATATTATTATTAATTTGAATTAACTGATAACAGGTTACTTATTGCAAATTATTTTCTGTCAAACGAATTGAGGGATTTCGTTTTGATGTCTTTTTTTTAGTTGCAATAGTTGGTAAAGTGATTGTGATCACATTGATTCCGAGCTTTGTTTTCAAAGTATTTAAAAATGTTTTTTACGAAAATTATTGTCAGGTAAACAAGCACTCATTCGCAAAAAAGTTTTGTGCTGGTGGCTGTAACGTCATAGTAGTTTACGGGACGGTTGCGTAATGCTAATTACGCAGAGTCTCATACAATACTTTATCTACACACATATTATAAGTACCTACTCTAAGATGGGTTCAGAAGCCGAACGGCAATTGACCAGCATTACCTTACCAGCGATGACAGCTGTAAGGTAATTTTGAAATTACGTTATCGAATATTGTAAGATAATGAGATCCAAATTTGGAACATCTTCCAAAATTAACACCTGTCATCGCTGTCACCTACTACCACAGGTAATGCTGGTCATTGCCTACGGGTTTTGAACGCATAATAGAGGAGTTATGATATGAGTGTAGATAAAGTAATTAAAATTTTGTCAATACTAAACGTCAGCTCAGTAGATATGTTTTTTTAGTAGCTTAGCACCTATAAATATGTTACATGTAGCACTGGTAGCAATGCAAGTCATTTATCATCGGATTCTCAACCAATCTTAAAGTATATAATAATATGTTGTGTAAATAAAATAATATTTGCAAACTGAACATATTTAGGCCTTAAAACACTCATCAAACCATACTCGTGTTTTAAAACTTCTCATTATGTATTAGTTACATAAACCACTATTTACATACATACCTAAAAAAATCACACTCAATTCTAACATTTATATTAAATTCAATTAATAATTTAAAAAACCCTACTTAGGTATTTTATTTAAATTAGCATAAAAAATTGTATTATCCTATCATCCTAGTTAGTTTATTTGTCATGAAGTTTTTTTATGCTATTGGAAACAAACAAGCCAGGTCATCTGATGGATACTGATCGCCGACCATGAACATCATTCACGTTAATTTATAGCTTTAAGGAACTTACTCTTCAACTTGACAGATGAATACGGCGAGTTTAAGTTCTCCCGTCAGAGCGTACAATGAACATTTTAGGGCGTGCAATCTTAATTAGGAAGCTTCACACAGCAATGCTACGAGTGCTACGCTGTAGCCTGTAGCATGTTTTTTCTGCAATGTAGCGAATATCTGCTACGAACAGTGAAACGTTACTCATGTGAGCTTGCTCGCTCGATCGGCCGATAGACAAGAGTTGACAAGATGCCGTTTTAAGAGTGTAATACCTCTGCAACAACAAACAGAGGAATCGCAAATCTTAAACAGCTATGTAGGAACACAGAGAAAACAATGTCAAAGCTAAACAAATCTTCCAAGGTTCACAAGTGGTCCAATTTAGTCACTGAAGCGGATTAAAGGCGGTATTTATTAACGGTCAAAATGAATGGAATAGAGATAAGCGCCTGATGCGACCGTCCGGCAGATTACTTCAATTCTATACATTTTTGTAAACGATATCGTTCGTAGAATGCCTCTTGTATGTATGTATGTAAACTCTTTATTGTACAAAAAACAGCAAATAAAATACAATATTTACAGAATTGGAATGTACAAAGGCGAACTTATCCCTTTAAGGGATCTCTTCCAGCTAACCTTTGGCTGATTGAGGAAAATAAGAAAAGTAGAATGTGGTAGACATTAGTACAAAACAAAGTTTACAGAAACTGCGTGAACTAAAATTTAGATCTTATGAATAAATACCTGACAACAGAGACATATAAAAGTAATAAAAATAAATATCAAAATAATTAAATACACAAACTTACATAAATATACACATATACATCATAAACGTACATACAATATACATAAATATATTATATAATAAAAACAAAGGACAGCATATAATTACAAGGAGTCAAGCCAGTATGTCCTCAAATTCCCTTGTAGAGATGCGACCGATTGCGATTTCCTAATATCAGATGGCAGCCGGTTCCACAGTCTGACAGAGTGCACCGAGAAGGATTATGTCTAGGGCCAAAGAGGCCTTATTCTACATTTACTGTTCCCCTGTTGCATTTTGTATTGTTTTCTACTCGGTGGCCATTACTGTCAAGTTAATAAAGAGGTATCATTACGTTGACAATACGATACCAATTAGTGTAAATAAGTACAGATAATGGCCTGTTGTTTGATCGGTAGTTAAAGTAACTAAATGGTCAAAAAACGTTACTAATTGAAAACATTTCAAAAAAAAAAGCATTTTTGTTTTTTCGCGTTTAAAATTAGAGTACCCGTGTTTCTCGGTTTTTCTTTATTTAACTTAAATTCGTCGTTAATAATTTATTAAAGAAATAGTCATTAAAAAGACCGTATATACAAAGTTAGGAATACTGATGTCGTGATCTTAGCATTATATAAAGTAAAAAAAGTTACTTTAAACAGAAACAGCACTGACTGTCATGTCATGTCACTTGTCAACAATAACAACTGTAACAACATAAATTCGTCGACTTTGGGCAGATTGCGGCTATCCGCTTTTACAAATCCGTTAGTAACTTTGATTTTAAATAGCGTATATCAAAACAATAGTATTACGAGAATCGAAAAATCAAGTAATCCGTCAGACAGATAAAAAACTAACATGACAATTGTATATTTTTTTCAATTCCTATAGTAATAAATGGACTAAGGGCACTATAAGTGTATTCCTAATATTCACAATCCAACTTTTTTTACTGTTTTTCCTAAATATAATCCAAAAATATTTTTACTGTAATCAGCAGTGTAAAATCTACAAACGGTATTTTGATTTACTACCTTAGCACATATGAATTGTTGTCAATTGTTAAAATCTCAAGGAAATGACGTGTCAAATTTTCGATTCCTTTTTCGAATTTTAACAATTAGTTGAGTTAACTACTCATCAAACAACAGGCCCTTTAGTATAGAGGGCCCTATCAATAAATAAATAACTTTGTAGCTCTTTACTTTCCCTCGTTGTATGCTCAATTGCAAAGATGAAAAGGATACATTTTTTAGACTAACTAGCTTCTGCCCATGTCTTCGTCCGCGTATATTTCCATAATAGTTATACCCTCGGGAACTTTAAATTTTCCGGGTTAAGAATAATATTATTATATAAATACTCGTAGCTATAATGTATTAATCCGTTCTAAATTTCATCGAAATCCGTCCAGCCGTTGCTGGGTGAAGGGGTAAAAAACTAACACACAAACATTCGCATTTATAATATTAGTAGGATATTGAGAAAACTTTAGTCGTTATACTTCTTATAAAATCCATCGCAAATCTCCCTTTCTTACTTAATGCACCTAGGTTCTTGAGCAATACACTATTATAGGTAAAACAATAAGTTTCTGGCAAAAAAATCATTTTTGTGACAAGCTTTTGTTGCCGACTGGTCATTTTATTTGCAGAGTCATAATCTTCTTATCATGACCAAACAAATGAGCCCCAACACGGTGGGTCTACGTTAAGTACAGCGGAGATTCTGTCGCCGCCTTCTGACTCCATCATCAGATCAGCTCCATGTAACAATAGTATTGCATTGTCCTCCAATTTACACATGTATTCAATTTTTCAGCTTCATCGATCAAATTCTTCAATCAGGTCAAATTTAACTTGCAAGATTTGACCCATACATACATACATACATACAAACATACATACATACATACATACATACATACATACATACATACATACATTCATATATACATACATAAATATACATACATGCATACATACATTGCAAGTTAAATAAAAGCTTGTAAAAAGTTGGCTAGTCCTTACAAAAATGCGACAACTTTAAATACGGCAAACTCTTCTAACTTAACTTGAAACGCTTGCCAAGTTCTCCCTCAAATCATTCCAAGTCACTTCGAACCGTCAACCCGGAGGCCAAATTAGTCCGTCTCGAAAACTAACTTTGCTTACTAAAATTAATTTACTGAGCCCACCATTGAGCGGAATACGAATTTAATTTTCTGTATTGTGTTAACAAATTATTACATTAGTGTGTGGTTAGTACTTTGGGAGTGGGACGCGGCAGCCATTCAAATTCAGGGTTGGGAACGCGGTAATTGAATAGAATCTTATTAGTTGTATAATTTATCAACGTATTATGTCGATAAATCTGGAAACAAATTGGTAAACTATCTTAAGTATTGGTTTTAAAAAGAGACAAGGAAGAAAAAATTGAGTTTGAGTGTGATTTCATGTGATATGCGATTTACGTAATATTGTGATCTTTAGTTGTATCGGTGAGTATCATACAAAAATCGTGACAAAGACACCAAAAATTTAAAATATCTTATTGATTTTATCAAAATAAGGATACAAAAATATGAAACAAGACGAAAAATATTAAATCGCACAATGACAAAATCTTGGTGGTTTAAAAAAACTAAACACTATTAATACGAAAATAAAACTGTTAATTCTGTTCATATTATTATGTATGTATGTAAATACTTTACTGTGCAAACGGGAAAATAATAAAAAATAAAAAAGACAGAAACATAAAAGGTATGTACAAAGGCGAACTTATCCTTTTAAGGGATCTCTTCCAGTTAACCTACTATGCATAAATTGGCTCGAAATATATTTACACTGCAAATGCATTATATTTTGGCCGTAACTAACCGATTCACCCAATGCGCACACTTTATCAACGCGGGCAGTATAATTGCGTTCAAATTGCGTTGTTAAACTAACTATGGTTTATGTTACTGAGTAAGAACGGTTTGAGGCGAACTTTAGCGAAGTTGAATTTAATTGTTATCATAGGTTATTACTTTAACGTTGTTAACATAAGCATTAGGCTATTGAATAATTCTAAGGATAAGATTTTTAGACATACATACATACATACATACATAAACTCACGCCTTTATTCCCAGTTTGGGGTAGGCAGAGCTACAGAATTGCCAACAACTCTAAAAGCTTCTTGATAATTCTGTAACCACATTTTGCATAATCAGGCTAAGATGTTTACCAGTGTATTAGTGACAGGTTGCAAGCCCATCGCCTAACAGTACTACAAGCCTTGATTCCCTTAGTCGACTCTTACGACATCCACGGGAAGGCATGGAGTGGTACTATTCTAAGCCGGCAACCACACAGCACATACATTACATACATTTTTAGACATAATATTGATATTATGAGTTTAATAGTTGAAAGCTTTATGGTTACTTAATTTTAAAAACTTAGCATGACGTTATGATAGAAAATTAATCCCATCCCATCCCTTTTGCAGAACGTTCTATCTGCAAAATGTCCCTTTCGCAAAAAGTCCCATCTGAAAAATGCACATTTCGCACAACGTCCCGTCTGCGAAGGCTTCGAAACTCAGGCAAGATCTAAAAAAAAATTGATTCGATTTTTATAAAAGCTAGCTGCTTTTTATAAACTTTTTCATGAAAATCACGTTTTGTAAACAAACTTAGTTTTTATAAAGGGATTTTTTGCAGATGGGACATATTGCAAAAGGGTAGTTTTGCGAAAGGGATATTTAGGATATTTAATAATAATATTCGTGATTTAGTTATAGTGATAAAAAGGCACCAAAACTAAATATTTTAAAACTCGAGCAATAAATTAAGCCGCAAAAAGAAATCTCATTACCACTCCGTCCGAGGAATTACCGGCTAACACTAGCAGCGCTGTAAAATTATTTAATACAATCATTCTGTTCCCACGGAAGTAATTTAATTCCGACATAATTTCTGAAAGCAACGTGTAACTGCGTGGCCATGGAGATGAGAAGTCTTGGAGATGACTAAGTTTGGGAACTTTTTGACGAAAAACGGTGCCCTTTATTTTTATAGCTCTTTACTGGTATAACTTTAACACTCATGACACAAAATGTTTATATTTATTGATATTTATGTAAAAAATATATTTGGGCGGTTTTCAAAAAAAGGGTAGGTACATAGTTAAGGACTAAAATTAAGAAACTGTTATTTTAATCAGGTGAGTCACGAAAATTTATCATTCATTTATAAACTGCCATCATAAGCCAATAGAAGATATCTCAAATTCAATAAACGAAGTCATATGGTCGCACTTGCTACAGGAGTTTTGTCTGAGATACCACCATTTGTTTTATAACGGTATAGTTAATTTTCGTGACTCAACTGACTATAGTTACCGTATCTTAATTTTAGCCCTTAACTATGTACATTTTTTTTTAAAACCGCCCTTTTATATTTATTAATAGGTATTTAAAGAAAATTCTTTTAGTGTTTTATTAATTTGGCAATTCGTTGTTATTAGTTATTTCTCAATCGCTCAAGGGTTAACTGGAAGAGATCCCTTAAATTTATAGGTACATTCGCCTCACATCCCTGCTATAATTTTGGCTATTTTGAAATTGTGAACTCTTTTGTTTGTAGATTTGTGTAAATTGATACACTTAATCGGAACGCATTAGTTCGTATTTTTTTGATGTTACATGATATTTATACAGTTTACACGATACAAAAATTGTATATTTATGTTACTGAATTATCTTCAATAATCCACGCTTACATTCAATTTGTACCTCAATATTTGTATGCGAATAAACATTTTGTGAACAGTAAATGTGTTTTAAACCATTACAACTGTCTTTATTTCAAAAAGCCTCCTTATATATTTACATAGATTTCATCCAAAGCCGTTGCAGCACGAAGGAGTAACACACAAACTTTTGAATTTATAATATTAGTAGGATTAATCTAGTATAAAAACCGAGTATATTTTTACGTTATTAAATCAGCGTGATTCAGCATCAAGTGTTTATTTATCGTCTCAAGAGTCAATAACAACGATTCAAACCCACAGTCACCTAGCTCTAAGGCTACAAACCACGCGACCGCAAATTAACACGTCAAGACCACTGCTAAACAAGACACCAATGGACCTGTAAACATAGAACAGCATTTTTAATTCGCAAACTCATCTATAAAAACCTTCTCCGCTCCATTCCGGCACGTGCCTGTCCACACTTGTAGACCAGGTGACGGCCCCGGCACTTTACACCCAACTAGCTGCATGAATTTATAGCCGCGAGCGCACCTAGGACAAAGCCTGTCTACTGCATAATGAAAATAGTGACTTGTTTTAACCTAGGTAAGTAAAAGGTTTTGCGGTGTATTTTTGCCGGCTCGTGGTACGAAGTCTGTCAATTTAGGGGGTTAATTTTTATATACGCGAGAGTTGTTGACTTTACGGTTTACAGTAATTTTTGATTGTTGATTTGGAAATTTGCCTCGTGTGGTTGCCGAGTTAGAATAGTGCCACTCCATGTCTTCCCGTGGATGTCGTAAGAGACGACTAAGGGAATAAAGGCTTGTAGTACTGTTAGGCGATGGGCTTGCAACCTGTCACTAATACGCTGGTAAACATCTTAGCCTAATTGTGCAAATTGTGGTTATAGAATTATCAACAAGTTTTTAGAGATGTTTGTAATTCTGTAGCTCTGCCTACCCCACTCTGGGAACGAAGGCGTGAGATTATGTATGTATGTATGATTTGGAAATTTTGGAGTAATGTTTTGGTTTTAGGTTGAGTGAGTTGCAAATAAATGGGTGGCTTAAAAATGTTGAAACCATGTATTTTAATAATGTTTCAGTTACTACACAAAGGGGTTTGGGTAAAAGTATTGTCATTTGTAAAATTCATATATTTTCAAGGTGAGCGGCCATTCTTAAAGTGGTAAATTATGATAGAATTATTAAAAATAAACATATTTTGTTATGTAATGTAATACTCTAAAGTGCATCGGAGCCGAGATATTTAAATATTCATACTTGGGCGTACTTTTGTACTAAAAACTGAATACTTAAATCTTTAAAATCTCCGCTCCGATATTATTTACCGCCATAAATAATATATATTATGTGTATTTAGAGGTCCTCTAGATAACTATGTAAAAATCATACGTGGCCGCTGAAAAAAAAAATGACAATATTCTTTAAAGAAATTTACCCAATGCCCTTTAATTAATACTAATTTAATATTATAAATACAAAAGTTCGTTTGTAAAAATTTAAAAATATGTTTATTGCTACTTAAAAAGAATTGTAATCGTAATATAAGAAAATAACCTTCCTTCTTACGCAGTCGGGCAAAAAACAAGAAGAATATAAAAAATACACAAAATTAACTTCAAACCAACATAGAAACTAAAAAAAAATCGAAATAGTATTTTAACGTCTATATGGTACTACTATAGGGTACTAGTCTTAGCTGTGTTTGTTATGTATTTATGGTTGAGACAGAGACAGTATAAAACCCGGTGACGGGTTTCAGTACAATTTTTTAATCCAGAAAATAAAAGAGAATACCGATAAACAACTTCAGATGAAGTCGCAGGCAAAAGTAAGTGGCACAAATTAAAATTTCCTCTGATACTGGGACAAAATAATAATACACACACCGTTGTCAACATCATACAAAGTTAAGTACCAATTTCACCAAACGATGTTAGCCACTTAGCAGACGATTAGTGTTGACAGCTGTCAAAATGTATGAACTAACAATCGATTAACATTGATTAAATTTAACATCGTTTGGTGAAATTGATACTAAACTGACCAGCTAGCCAGATTTTTTTCCGTGATCAAACGGACGTTAATTATTAAGCTGTTATTAAAAAGTCAATCTATAGTTACTTACACTTAGGTATGGAATGTAAGGTTCCTACGTGGGGTAAGGTACAAGCACAAAGAATTGTAATGGTATCTGAAGCCCATGGACATATCCGATCTCTAGACCGCAAATGCGTTGCTAACGCAAAAGATGGGATGCCTAGGCCAAGCATTTCACGCGTTGTTTTTGACGCCGGAATACAAGAACGCGAACAATGCTGCTTGGAAGGAAGTTAAAGGGTAGGATGGTGGTAAGGATCCAGATGGATCCTGCAGAAGCTCCTATTACCACTAGATCGAAACGTTTTAGTATAAAGTTTTTCGTGACGCTGTCATTAGAAAAGAGTTTGATGGTAATTTAAAACTGTGACTGGTGACTTATTGTCTATGATTCTCAATTTTATTCGTTGGAAACTTTTGTCTCAAGTATGTTTAGACGTACCTAACATTTTTTCTTGTGTACCGATTTCAATGATTATTTCGTTCGTTGGATAATAGGCTAGTGTCCTAAAAAAATATAATTAGTCCGTCTTTTACATTATCAAAAAATATTGAACACATATTTTTTCTTTTGTCAATTAAACAAAAAATGGCGAAGATAAAGTGCGTTGAAGTTTCGCGTGACGTCACGCCGTGGCACACTTTATACCACGTTGTGACGTCACGAGCCCCCACTCCCGAACTTTGATGCGCTTTATATTTGTCAATTTTGATTGATTTGATAGAGCAAAAAATAAGTGTTCAGTATTTTTTGATAATCTTACTGACGGACTAATTAGAATTATTACTTTTTTACCCAGGACACACCCCTATTGCATAAAACTCAATGACACAACATTGATTTGACAAAAAATAATCGAACATAATTCATATTTGGTCCCATAGATAGTGGTATAAGTCAGATTACATTGCTAATAATATTATATACTTTAGACTGATTTGGATATATTTTACGAATTATACGAAATATTACATGCATACACCAAATATATGCAATTCCAAGGAGATCGATTGTACAGGTTTCTTTTTACAAACGATTTTATATCAATACTTTTGTCATTATTATAACCATTAGTATATTAAAGAACGGTTTAAAAAGAAGCCATTAACAAGAAGAGGTCTTAACTCATCGCTTCTCATTATCTGTTAATGCGTTTTACATTTAAGTGCTCCAACGAACGACCCAAATGCAGATCCTTACTCTTGATTACGGAATTACGCCGAGAAGAAAAAATTAAGCTACAAGAATTTACTTTATGAGGGAAAACTCAGCGATATTAAAAGGTGTTATAGCCAATGATATTTTATATGAAGATACGTCATCTGCCTCGTGCGGTTGCCGAGTTAGAATAGTGCCACTCCATGTCTTCCCATGGATGTCGTAAGAGACGACTAAGGGAATAAAGGCTTGTAGGTTAGGCGATGGGCTTGCAACCTGTCACTAATGCGCTGGTAAACATCTTAGCCTAATTGTGCAAATTGTGGTTATAGAATTATCAACAAGTTTTTAGAGATGTTTGTAATTCTGTAGCTCTGCCTACCCCACTCTGGGAACGAAGGCGTGAGATTATGTATGTATGTATGTACGTCATCTGCGCGCAAAAACGTTCCGCAAAAAGGAAGGCAAATTGCCTTACTTTTTATCTATTTATCTCTTTCTAACAATAGCGTTCGCTATGGATTGCCGTGTTTGTCTCTGTCAGTAATTGGTCACGGGTTTTGAATGCGTTTAGTATGAGCATAACGTATCTTAGTATAAAATATCATTGGTTATAACAAGGATTTAATTAATTGTTTAATTTAAGCTAGAACTACGATAACAATCCAGAAGACACTTTCGTGGAAAATGGGCACAGCAAAGTATACTTACTAGAGTTGTTTATGTATAAATTAAAAGGAATAATAGGTATTTTTTTATTTCCAGATTTAACGTTCATAAAATGCTCATTCAACCATTTTATTATCTACAAATTTAAAAAGCTGTTATTTTTACCCGTGATGTAAGAATAATAACAAAGCCCCTTGTATTATTTATCAAATAAAAAACACAATTATGTACCTATTCATATAAAATATAGAACATTTTTTTTTTTTTGATAATTATGCCACAGTTCATCTTGTTAAACACACAAGACCGGAGTACAGGCAAAATACAAAATCGTTAAATTATTTAACTTCCAACAGATAATTTGAAGGCAACGTAACAAATTACAATAGAAGAAACATGGAGTAAAAATTGCACCCTGCACCCAATTACCATTTGTCGCAAAGAACCACGCAATGCGGTGAACGTTTCAAATACTGAAATATTAGGAAACATGGTATTCTCTAACGCTGCAAAGAGAGCTCGACGGGATGTTTAACAATAGACAAACATTTTTCTACCTCTCTAGTGTTATTCTAACAGCTCTAATTAGTTTAACAAAGGCAACGCATCTTCCTTCATGGCATAGAGAAGACAAAGAATACACAGTTAGGGCCGGTACAGACGGACTGCATTTGAACTGCAACCCAGCCGCAAAATGGCAGTTCGAGGCAGTTCTGATGCAGTTGATGTAACTGCATCGAAACTGCAAACCAACTGCGCAGTCCGCTTGCAGTTGGCGTGCAGTTAATCTAAGCGGACTGCGCAGTTGGTTTGCAGTTTCGATGCAGTTACATAAACTGCATCAGAACAGAACTGCCCTAGAACTGCCATTTTGCCATTTCAAATGCAGTCGGTCTGTATCAGCCCTTAGGTAACCTGACGGTAAATGGGATCGTAAACTCATAGACATATTTGTAAAGTCAAGACTGCAATTGCGTTGCCAATCCTGAGAAATAATACAATACGGAGTACTGTAACTCTTTTATAGTCAGTTTATTAGTTGTCTTATTCCCACACCAGATCACAACAATGCGAAAATTGTTGTAGGGTGATAAGTAAAATAATAAGATTGGTAGTAGCATTCTGATTAGTCCCACTCTCACTTTTTGCCGCTGGAATAACGCATTTACACATGTGACGCATACCACTTGCCGCTCGACCTGAATACCCACAAAAATCCCGGTGAGAAATCCTTTGCGTCTTTCAAGAAGGTGCCACGCGATCAGGCGATGCGTGAATTTCTTGGCACTTTCGACGCCTAAAACTCCGGTAACCGTGGTTTTACTAAGGTAGACCTCTGGTGCGCTCTGTAGATCACTCTTCACCAAGTCCGAGGCTACCCTATGTGGGATCTACCACGTTGCAAATCTATGTGTTCACGATAGAGAATTCCACCATTTTCGGTATGTATTTGCCCCGCGGTGGATTGTGATTGCGCCTCTGGCGCTAACGAACCGCTATCCGCGACTGTTTGCACAACTATTGCTGGCTGGCCGGTAAATAAGTCTGGGCTGAAATTTGTAAAAGGAATTGATGGTACGGACAGTATCCAAATAGTAGCTGGAATCATTGAAAAGAGGATCGTTGGATTGAATGACTACAGGGACGAATGAGTGCGGTTTTCATGTGTCTGATTTAAAATAGCATTTCTAAAGACCATACTACAATGGTACCTCCAAAGAACTACTGTGCACTTTCCTTTCTACCAAACCGGGACCTAGGTTAACTGGGTTTTAAGGCTCATTTTCTTCGTCGAACAAGTTTTATTCCAAACAGTCCCTTATGTTCCTCCAACTCCAATCCTACGTATCCAAATTCGACTATAAGCTGACTACACCGCCTGGCCTAAGTAGTTTTTTGTCTCTTCTTAGTCTAAAACTGACCTTTTTACCCTGATTCTGCCATTTAAACTACTGGTTAAGACTCAAAATCAATCTAAAGCTATATTCGTGCTAAGTTTTCGTAGCATTATTTAGAGTTAACTGAGATTTCTTTAATTTTATTTAACAACCATATCGATGAAATGAAATAGAATAGAAGCAAACGGCCTGTGGTTTTTAGGAAACTTCCAACTACTAATATTGATAAATGACAATATGTCAAATTAATACTTATTAGGGTTCCGTAGCCAAATGTCAAAAAACGGAACCCTTATGGATTCGTCATGTCTCTCTGTTGGTCCGTCCATATGTCACAGCCACTTTTTTCCGAAACTATAAGAATACAGTTCTTGATTCTTGATCTCTGTTGAAACTTGGTAAGTAGATGTATTCTGTGAACCGCATTAAGATTTTCACACAAAAATAGAAAAAAACAAAAAAAAATGGGGGTTCCCTATACTTATAACTGAAACTAGTTTTTTTTTTCATCAAACCCTTATGTGTGGGGTATCTATGGATAGATCTTCAAAAATAATATTGAGGTTTGTTATATAATTTTTTTCTAAACTGAATAGTTTGCGCGAGAGACACTTCCAAAGTGGTAAAATGTGTGTCCCCCTCCTGTAACTTCTAAAATAAGAGAATGATAAAACTAAAAAAATATATGGTGTACATTACCATGCAAACTTCGACCGAAATTTGGTTTGAACGAGATCTAGTAAGTAGTTTTTTTTAATACGTCTTAAATCATAAACCGCAATTTACCTTTCACGGAACCCTTCATGGGCGAGTCCGACTCGCACTTGGCCGCTTTTTTTAACTCCGTGCTTTACAGAGTCATTCATAATAGAAACGGCCATTTCTCTCCAATTTAATACTACTTTTGTTTTCAATAAGACTCCCCAACTTTGTCCTCTAAACACGTTGTGCATTAACACTAAGCACTAACGATAATTCGCAACACTAATAATGGGTATCTCACGGAACACGCCGGCCGACCACGGACAACACGCTGGAAGCCTTCCAGCCACAAATCGTGAAATTTATTTGCCCTCAGCCACTGCTAGTGCATCTACGTGGGGCGTTTACAAAAAATTATCACGAGAATTTAGAGAGCTGGAAGTGATAAAATATTTTATTGGTTTGAGGGCGATAATCCTGGTTTATGTTTCAACATGGATGCTACGAAACACTTTTATCTACTTTATTTTTAGAAAAGAAGAAAAGAAACAAAGAAATGTACTTTTTTTGACACACATTAGGGCACAGGTAAAGTACTTTAAAAATAATCGAATGCCAAATAGTGTCAAAAGGGGGTTAATCAGCCATGGTAAGCCACAGCGCTGGTTTTTAATTTTTTAATGATATGCTTTTGTTTAGATTTAATTAAGTAAATAAGGATAGATAGAACAACCTACATAACTTCAATAAACATCCAATTTCTTGTATGAACTTGTGATCAACATGCATCCTGTCCTGTGGAAATCGTTGAGTTGTTAAAAGCTAATATTTACGAGTATTGTTACATAATGTATTATCTACACTCATATCATAAGTCCTCTATTATGCGTTCCAAACCCGTAGGCAATGGCCAGCATTTACCTGTGGTAGTAGGTGACAGCTATAACAGCTATGTTACAAATTTGGATCTCATTACCTTACAACATTCGATTACGTAATTTCAAAATTACGTTACATTGTCATCGCTGTCACCTACTACCACAGGTAATGCTGTTCATTTACCTTTCGGCTTCTGAACCCATCTTAGAGTACTTATATGTGTGTAGATAAAGTATTGTACGAGACTCTGCGCAATTAGCATTACGCAACCGTCACCCTAGTAAACTACTATTACTTTGCTATCACTATTCTAGTCATTATTATAGCAACTAGTACTTATATTATCCTCTTCACCGAAACTTAGCGCAACGGCTTTGCTTTGTGGCTGAGTACTTTTTTTCACTAGTGTTTGAGTACTTTTTTGTATTAATGAACTATAACTTGACTTAAGACTACGGTGCAACGTTACTTTAGTTATTCTCTTTTCTTATCTTGATTTTTTTTAACTGTTCTAATCATAGATCACGTGATCTACCAGTGATTTAAAAACAAAACGAATAGAAATGCTTGTTAGAGTAATGCATCTTGGGTAGGGCCTTTGTTGTAGTGCCGAATAAAGCTGTTTATATAAAACTGTAGTGAGCAGTAAGGAATCCATTAAGCTGGAAAATCCAAATAACGCTTAAGGTTTAGTAATCAACATCCAAATTGTATGAATTTAATTACTATTTAACCGTCTCTTTCAGATAAACTTTATTTCTTTACCGGAAAACGTATAGTGGATGCAATATTTCGCGTGGCCCAAGTTATGGCATTGCAATTCAAATATCAAGTAATAAATAAACTAGTGTTCGAATTTTATCGACTGCTCGTTTTGTACTATATTTTGTGGTTAAGATTTTATCGTCCGATGCATTATTCTGACGGTGTTCGGTAGTGACATGAATTATTTCAGTTATATTAAGTCAGCTATTTGCATTGAATTTCAGCTTCACTTTTGGTTTAAAATACATAGGGACCGTATTTTGAATTTGAAATTTTAGGTCAATTGTCTGTTTTTTGTATATGTTCGAGGTTATCTTTAGAACTTCTGATCCGATTTTAGATTATTTTTTTCTTTTATATTTAGCTAAGTTATCCTGACTTGTATAGGCAAATTTTTAGTTTAAATCGAAGCTAAGCGAACCTGTGTTGATAGCTATTAATGAAGAGAGTTCAAGTATACCACGTTAAGTCATATTCTGCATCGATACGGCTGAGTTGGTAGTAGTTTTGCTCTAAGTATAAAACCGACGTGTAAAAGAGCCGCAATATGGCTAAATATCTGAATAAATTATCTATTTTTTCATTTTCTTCTTTTTTTAACCGACTTCAAAAAAAGGAGGAGGTTCTCAATTCGTCGGGATATTTTTTTTTTTTTTCATGTATGTTCCCCGATTACTCGAAGACCACTGGACCGATTTGAAAAATTTTTTCGTTGTTCGAATGGTTATACTTTCTAGTTGGTCCCATTGTCACCACGTCGGGATTTGATGACGGGATCATGGAGAAATCAAGAGAACTCCTCAAATATTATAGGCACACCTATAGCGATTTTGGTATTTTTCACTGTAACTCATGCATTTGCTTTTGAAAAGTACTATATGGTAAAGTGGAACTGATGATGAAGACCACAGATGGCCACCGGAACTCCTTAACGGTACCTATTTCAAGGTTGGCGATAAGATATTTCGATAAAGGAAGTTGAGCGACTATGACGAAGCACATTTAGGTTTAAATATGACTATGACATTCCCGCGGCGTTGTCTGCGGCGAGCTAGAAATGTTCTATAGTTTCTTATTAATATTTAGAAGTGGAGCTACGTAACAGCATAAATAGGATCACTAAAAAGTATAAAATAAAATAAATGTTTAAAAAAACAAAAAACCGCCCAGAAGTTATTTTTTGCTTTTTGAAGGCGGTTTTTTGTTTTTTTAAACATTTATTTTTAATAATGGCGTGCCACCGCGGTACTTCGCTGTGATTTCACCAGTGTCAAGTGAATAGATTACCTAAATCAATAAATTGAATATATCAAAAGTACAAAGCCAGAAATCGTTCAAACGGCCATCTTTCCTCCCCGAAGGTTACCGGAAGACTCCTTTTTAGGGTTCCGTAGTCAAACTAGGAACCCTTATAGTTTTGCCATGTCCGTCCGTCCGTCCGTCTGTCCGTCCGCAGCCTAGCTCAGAGACTTTTAGTACTAGAAAGCTGTAATTTGGCATGAATATATTATATTAGTCACGCCAACAAAGTGGTAAAATAAAAACATGTTTTTTTTTTGTGCACCTCCCCTACACGTAAGGTGGGGATGTAATTTTTTTTTCTCGCCTACCCCATAGTGTGGAGTGTCGTTGGATAGGCCTTTCAAAAATATTGCGGGTTTTGAGAAATCAATTTTTCGATTAAGGGATCCGTTTATGAAATATTAAGCTTTAAAACGCTATTTTATGTTAGAGTCAAGTGTCCCCCTTCCTACAACCAAAACTACAAAGACTACAAATCTGAAAAACATTTTAAATGAAAACACATATAATGAATTTAATAGGAAAACTATCACCACTAAGTAGACTTCATTGGTTCTTGAGTTACAAACGGTTTAAATGTTTATACCTACCAACAACTTATTTGCAGTGTTGGTAAACTAACCGCGACCTATTTCGATGTATGGGGATAACAGTTTCCCAACGGCAAAGTTAACTTTGTCGCGAGGTCTAATTTGTTTGTTGTAACGGCTTCGGAATCCTACAATGAGCATGGGCCGACATGCTCTTGCCCGGTTTTTATGTTATGCTTATGACTAACAATTAAATTTAATTTGTAGCCACTGTCGAATCGACTATGTCCAAGTGTCGTATTCAATCAAAACGTATTTCTTATAATTTTATTTACGATGTCACTTTCACATGGTCAATTGTGGCTTAGAAATCAAATTGGTTGACTGTGCATTTTCTTTTCTAGTCCGTCATTATTGACCAGATCTCTCCTAAACAGTTCATTGACTGTTTCACACTTTGTGGTACTTATATTATCCTCTTCACCGAAACTTAGCGCAACGGCTTTGCTTTGTGCCTGAGTACTTTTTTTCACTAGTGTTTGAGTACTTTTTTTGTATTAATGAACTATAACTTGACTTAAGACTACGTTGCAACGTTACTTTAGTTTTTCTCTTTTCTTATCTTGATTTTTTTTAACTGTTCTAATCATTTAAAAACAAAACGAATAGAAATGCTTGTTAGAGTAATGCATCTTGGGTAGGGCCTTTGTTTCGGATTTGTCTTCAGCTTTCAAACCAATATTGATAATACTCGTAAGATAAATACAGATTATCGAAGCAGTAGTCTGTAGGTACACTATTCTTTGTCTTAATTACCTACGTGCTTACACTAGTATTCTCCGTCTTAAAAGCTTTTCTCTTAATACTGAGAATGTAATACATTTAATAGGTACAATAATTTAAGTTAATTTTAGGTATATTTTATTGTATATATTTTTAACAGTCCTAAATAATTTGATTGCGTTGTGACAATTAATATTAAGGCGGTTTAAACATGACATTAAATATATTTTATTTATAGGTACACATAATAATGCTATTTGTTTTGTATATGTTTTCTTTGTTTTTAATGACTGATCGAGTGGTAGTTTTTTGTTTTAAAAAAAAATCTCTATCTAAAACCTAACTTTATTATTTGTATACAGTGTGTGACATCCATACGAACATATATTTTGACAACAGTTAATATACATCCTAATTAACAAAAAACATGTGTATTGTTAACATGATTTGTACTTTTTTTCATACTAACTAATTCGCCACGCAATGTATCAAACATAGCTCAATTATCCTTCAATTAACTTGCAATTAACTTGGACTTAATGTTGTACATTGCTGCTCGATGGACCCTTTAAAAATGAATTACACTAAATTTATTGGAGCTATTAACTTAATTCCTTTTTTTAACAGTTCACAACACTTAAAGCTATCTTTACTTAAAATGTATGTTCTTATGGATGTCACACACTGTAGGGACACCTTGCATGGCAGCGAATGTGGCGGCAGCAGGTGAACTGAAACAAATGCATTGAAAACGACTCGTGTCATGGTTCATACAGCCGCATGTATTTGTTTGTTTCCGCTCGCCGCTTGACGCTAACACGCTTAAGCGGCCAGACGGTCGGCGATTGTAAAAAACCCGAGGAAAAAATAATCTGTACCCGCACGTGTCACTTCAAATGTCACGCTCGTCAGTACAAAACATTTTTATCAACGAAATACGTTCGTAAAATAATAATCGCTACGTGACACTGACTTTTATGGGTTTTATATACGATCATTAAAGCGTGCCGACTAAATGACACGTGACAGAATGATACACGGAAATTTGCGGTGCCTCAGAAAAAAATGTAAATTGAGACAACCGTTTAATTTGGCCAGAAACGTTTATTATCTTCAGGGAAATTCCAGGCAGTCGTGACTCGAATGCTTCACTCCGGTTTTCATCAAAATTACTTCTCCGGCGGTTAGGAGGAAGGAGCAGTTTTTTATTCTAATTGCCAAACAAAATTGCGAGTAAATTAAACGATTTAAATAATCAGAAATTTAATAAAAACCCGCCTGGCTCGGATTTATTATTCTCGTTGCTATTGGAATAAAATTAATATCGTGATACATTTGTATTTTTTTTTAAATTTCAATTGAATCGGACGTAATAATTGCTTTCTATTTTAGCAATATTGACTTGGATTTTATATTAAAAATTTATAACAAAGAAGATAAAATGAATAGTCAACAGCTTTTCTTTCATGCCTAGCAATAAACTGAGATATTTAAATAATTAAAAGTAAGCATTGTCTTTTGTGAAATGCTTTATTGAAATGTTAGTTATGATGAATACATTGGAGCACTCATGTTATGTTTAGTAGGTATAGTGCCCCGTCCCTCAAATTGACGTCAAGTACAGTTGTGTCAAAGTACTTACGTTCAATTAAATACGAGTGTTTGTGGATGGAAAATGTTTATAGACTGACACTTGGGCATAACTATTATTCTACATTGGCTAAATACGAGTAATAACCAAGCCCAAATTTTCCGCATCGATCTCTTCCTTTGGTAAGTCGTATAAAACTTTCTTTATTTTTTTAAGTTTACCAAATTATGTGATTGTTTACTAATTCGGGCCTGCTGAATATGAATTTCGATGGCACTCCCTCAACCAAAGGCTCGGAATTTAAGTTTTTTTTTATGGTATAGGAGGCAAACGAGCAGACGGATCGCCTGATGGTAAGCGATTTCCGTCACCCATAGACACCTGCAGCACCAGAGGAGTAGCAGGTGCGTTGCTGGCCAGGACTGACGTTTCCTCCTGGCCGCTCTTCTACTGGATAGAATCATATTTTTTGACAGTAATCGTATTGTTTTTTAATTCGTCCATTACCTGTCAAGTACATTAATAAGAGCTATTGTAGTAGTAGTAGTAGTAGTCATTTATTTCATACATTACATTATTATTATGTCGCATAGTTATAATGAATTCACAATAAGATCATCAGTGTAAAAAAATAAAATAAAAAGTAAAAATCAAATAATGTCAATGTGTACAAAAGTAATAATAATATTAAAACAAAATAAAAACAGCAGAAAAACAAAATAAATATAGCCCAAATGTTACAGTCATAAAATGTCAAGACAAGAGTACAATAATATTTGGAAATGTCAAAAAGTAATAAAATAAAAAAATAACTCAATATAGCTAGCTATATCTAATCGTCACTATATTTTTAAACAGAATATAGTGATTTCTTTAAAAACAGATTTTTAAGTCGGCGACCAAATTAATTTTTAATGTCTGCGGGTAGACGCTTATATAAAGCGGGCCCTATTACGCGCGGGTTTTTGTTGAGCAGCGCCAACCGCCGCGGCACACGCTGGAGGCGGCCCGTTTGCCGGGTGACCCTGCCGGGCATGTTCACACGTTTGAATTTATTAATGTTGTTATGAGTATACATTATGATATCAAAAACATACTGTGAATAGTGCGTCATTATACCATATTTTTTGAACAGTGTCTCGGTTTTACTCCTGCCAGTGTACGAAGAGCTCTCATTGTAACGTTGACAATACGAAAACATGTCTAAGGCGATATGGTTTCACCCATTAGAATAGAGGCCATATTAGTATTCTGGTGATTCTACTGTTGTAATCCTTAACACATTCATTGCCACCGACGCGATAGTCGGGTTCACAGTTCGTAGCAGATATTCGCTAAATAGCGGAAAAATTCTGCTACAGGCTACAGCGTAGCACTCGTAGCATTGCTAGCTCTGAAAGTATTAAGACGTCATAACGTACCTACTCAGTTCACTGACCTACAAAAAAACGTTAATCTCCCGGAGTTACTGACAAGCATCACAGAACATAGGTTTAAAATAAGGGAGCCCTTTGTTTCCCATAATTTGATTGGTCATAATGTAATTGTTGACATAATTTTTGATAGTCATAATTTTTTATATCGCTGAAACTGTACACTTTTCAGAAGTTCTGAAATATCTAACGTGTAGACAAGGTTAGGTTAGGTTAGGTTTGATTTATAAAATCCTGAAAAAGTAACAGTTTGTTTAAAAAACTACGTTATTACCTGCGGTAATTATGACCTATAAGCACATGACTAAAAATAATTATGTCAGTCAATATAGACCCTTAAAATAAGCATTTCCCGTTTTTTATTCTACGAACAAATTTGACTCTTGTATGATTAATAGTTTATTGTACGAACGAGAAAATAACAAACAACAAAATACACAGAAACACGAGGGATATGTACACAAAGGCTTATCCTTTTAAGGGTTCTCTTCCAGGGGTCTATATCAAGTGGCATAATCATTCATTGTCCTAATGATTGTTTGGGCTAAAGTATTTCGGTCGAAAACGGTTTTTACAATTGAAAGGGTTTATCGTCGATGATACTGCAATACCGCGTAACTAATAAATTCAATAAGTAGCAAAATGTACCTTACTGACTTACTAGCTATGGTATATTTTACACCTTATTTAATTTGTTCGTTACGCGATTCAGCAGTATCTCCGACTATAATTATGGTATTAAACAGTAGAATAGATGCCCTGTTTTAGTGTTCTTGTGCTGGTAGTGCTTTAATCCTTGAGTCTTGATGTGTACTCAGTTCACTGACCAACAAAACAACCTCCCAGAGTTAGTAACAACCTCCACATGAGTTCACATAGGTTTCGAGTTCGGTTGTTACATACGAACAGTTTAACAAGCTTTTAACAAGCTTTGTATTAGGCTTTTCACATGGTAATATACAGCACGTAGTTATTATGTATGTACAAAAGAGATAACAATTACAAAAATTGCAAGTAATAGCCCTTATTTGCTTATAAATAAGGTTGATCAAATTTGCACGAGTACTCAAGTGGTTACTGGTTAACCGCTGGTTAATCATTACCAACAGTTGACCTGTGTGCTCTTTTTTCTTCTCTAAGCCATAAAATGTAGGAGGCTAAAACACAAACATACTTCGATAGCATAAACAATGTTCATTAATTCCGGGAAATGATCGTACCCAATTTATTCCAAAAGTGACTGTTGACTTTAACAAGGACCAATCACAGAAACAACAAAGGCGCGATTCGACCAAGGCGCGTTTAATCCAAGATTAGTCCCTACCTTATTTTGCCATTAAAGCTTGGATAAAGCTCCTATTCCAATTTGATCGCATCAGGCCTAAATATTTTATGAGTATTTACTTAGCCTAGATATTTTGCCGATAAATCAAAAACGGAACATCTCCGAATTGTGATTTCTCTGAGATAACCGTCTAGAGGCATATCGGGCTTTGTTTAGTGAAGAGTGTCCGTCGCCGATACTTATTTATTTATGTATTTATTTACTAAAATAGGAAGCCTCCATATGATACATAGGTATTATGTTACAGATTTTCGGTGTCATGTTATATTACAATTATGTATAACATACTTATAGGCTAACTCAGCATGCGTATAGTTTACTTATTTGTAAACATTACAGGAACACATACACTGAAAAAAAAAATTGGTCGCTTGTAACAAGATTGTGATTGTTGTGCATAAGCGTCTTGATCCCATACGAGCCTAACAAGACGATAGATACATTAACTAAGACGTGAGATCCATCAACTAAGATGTTAGTTGAATCACTAAAGAACTTGCTGTTGTTACTATCAGCTTTGGTTGATATAACCAAATATCTTAACTATTGTGTTAAAAAATTTTCAACTAAGTGAAATTCTCTCTTTGTTTTCTTCATATTTTTGAGTGTACACACAAACACAAACACGCGCGCGCGCGCACACACACGCGAAAAATATGTAAGCGTTTACTTAAAAATAAGTACCAAATCATACAGGATCTAACGCAGACGGAAGCAAGCAAAATCCACAAAAACAAAAACGTGTATAAAACTTCAATACAAACAACAACACTCTAAAAAAACGCGAAAGAATTTCTAGTTAAAATTATTATGCAATTCCGCTCCCGCGCCACAACCAGGCACTTAAGCTTCCTCTAAAAATATATTCATCCACACTTTTTCACACACTTACAGCAACAACGAGACGAATAGAGATCTTATTCGGCTCTGTCGATGTATGACATGTGAATTATTCATAGAATATTTTATCTCCTCCATCGCAGAGTCGATGTCATGTATGTTTTAGTTGAGACTCGGATCACGCTACGCGAGAAATGACTTTTCACTTTCAAATTTTACTGTTTTATAGCGATCGTAGCTTTGGCACTGGAAATATCGAGTTGAGTTTTATATTTGGTTAAAATTTTGAGAAAACGTGATAAAATGCTAGACAATACAATCGACTTTTACACAAAGTATATGTAAGAACGAGCTACTCTTAAGTTTTTATAAACTACTGTGTTTAAAAAACACAAAAAGACTTTCACTACCCCATTTTAAAATTGATGTAAAAAAAACGATTTTGAGACGTTTCGTAATGATGCTATACATAGCTAAGAATACTACGTCTGCACTGCAGCAGTGAGTAAAGACTTCAAAAATAAGCAAAACTTTAGTTGTTTTTAAAGTAAATAAAATAGATCTTGATAGGTACTTAATTCGGTTTCTTTTTAAGTAAAATGTTTCACAATGATACCAGTCAGTCTGTTGATTGATTAATAGAAGTAAGCAAACGTTGGGTTCACAGAAAAAATAAAGATAAAGTAAAACTCCTAAAAACAACCCAATAGTCACAATTACACGCTCCAGAAACACCTCTCATTCCCCAAAGCATATAAATCCACATCAAACAAATCAGCCATCGTTCCCGCAAACCAATTCCTCGTTCAAACATTTTTGAATATCATTCTTAAAAAAATGATACGGCGAACTCTGCGACGTTCGAAAATAAAACATTCCCGGATAGATTTACTGACCTGAATAATTTTCGGGCCGATTGTAGAAACGTGGAGTCCCTAGAGCGTTAAATATTTGATTATTCGGCGAATTAACGTCAGGATTTCGACGGGACTTGCGTTCACCGAGTAATACATAATTAAGATTTCTCAATGATCGAAATACCGGGGACAATCTTTAGGGGATGTTTGTAGCGGTATTTTGTTAACTGTATTTAAATGAAATATCAGGACAGTCAGGAAGAGACAGGTAAGATCCTTACATATTGTAAGAGGGAATTTCAAAATTTAATTTAGTTCCTGTTTTTTTACTGTCACGTTCCATATCCTTATACTCCTATCTATAGTAACTTTGTTACTACTTTTAAAACTTTGAAGTCTTAATTTACAATACGTACCATTTTTCAAAATTAATAGATCAACAATAATGGATCTCCGTTCAAAATCAGCCGGTCTATAATAAAACAACTTAAACATAAAACCTTGTACAGATCCTTTGTAATAATAGTACCAACGAAGTTTGCAACATGTCTGTGTCACTAAAAACTTGAAGCCTGCTCGAATATCAAGAAAATAAAAACTAAAGTCACCGCAAAACGAGACGGAACAAAGTTGGCAAAGTTGGAGCGTTGTCCCAACATATTTGTAACGCGTATTGTCAACTTAGCAGTCGGTGTGTTGGACGCTACCGAACCAAGAGATGTTTGGTGCAAGATAAAAAATGGGAAAACTGTTACAAAAGTCTTTGTTTTGTAATTCAAGTTCAAATTAAAAACTTAAAAATGTACATTCCGACGAAGCATTTAAACACCAGCTTAGAAACCTTTTACTGGATAATCCATTATACTCTGTGGATGAATATATGGAGCTAAAATTGCAAATTTATTTATTATTGTGTTGACAGTTATTAATCCTTGTATATTGACATCGGACGAGTGACCATTTATTTGATGTTTAATTGTTGTTGTTTTAATTAATTATTTTTGTATTAGTATTTATGTTTTGACGATCTCAATGTAATTTCGTATTTTTTGACATGCAATGCAACTTATATTGTAATATTACATTGATTAATAAATAAACTAAACTAAACTAAACTAATTCAAATAATTTATTTCAAATAACTATGATTCATTTGTTTAGTAACAAAAAAGATTCCTTACATCTATGTTAGTGATACATTAAATAATACATATTTTTACACAACCTTATAATTACGAGTCACCTGGGTCCGGACATGAAGACTAATGCAGTGATTCATGTACGGACAGTCCAGGCGGTTGGCGATCATGGCCAGGACGCTGTCGCGGCTGGCCCGCACTCTGCTCAGAAGGGACGCGCACCGCTTGCGGTAATGTGCAGGTGTTGTAATTACAGTTTTGTTTGTTAAGTTAAATGGCAATGCAAATATTAACAGATGGAAATGATGTTGACCAAAGTTGCAAATATTTTCAAATATTTTTTTATTCGTTCCGTTTAAAATACCTGCATCGTGTTCACATTAAGGGTTCCGTAGTCAACAAGGAACCCTTATAGTTTCATCTATCCGTCCATCCGCGGGTTAGCTCAGAGACCCTTGCTATAAAGCTGTAATTTGACATGATTATTTTTATTAATCACGCTAATAAAGATGTAAAGACACCTTAAAAAATATCGGGTGTACGTCTACACATACATAATAAAAAGCTGCGCAAAATAAAATACAGACGGTAAAAAAACTTAACTCGAATATTGTTATTTATCCATCTTAAGTTCAAAATAAGAAGTAATTATTTTATTCTAGGAATGTTTATTGTGCGGTCTATTTTAAATGAAAAATAAAGAATGCCGTTTGTGTTTTATGACATTTAAAAAAAATAGATGCTTTTTTAATTAAATAGAGCCCAGTAATTAAATACATATAAGCTTTCTAGCAATATGCAAACGAAAATATTATATAGTCTACTGTTATTTCCTTTTTGCTTTTGGATCTTAACATCATACAAATACAGTCCACAAGTGGTATAGGAGTTCTTTGGTCGACTATGAAACCTGGTCTTCCAAATATTTTCTTTATTTTATTTTTATAAATATTTTCTCTAGTGTAACACGTATATTTAAAACACAAAGCTTTGCCTCGATAAAACCACGTCGATATTCATTTTCCATTATACAAGCGCGTTTACTTAAAAATGAAGTAGTTAGATTAGATTGTTAAATTGTGAAAAAGAAATCACAGTTAATAATTTTATTTTTATAGGGTACATTTAAAACTATTTACTTACTGCAAAACGTGCGATTTTATTTGTGTTACTTTTTTATAAGCAAATAGTTCTAAGTATGTCAGGAAATGAGGTTAGAATTAATTAAAAAAGCAAACTTTAAAAACAGGACTACTTTTTTGATATATTATTGTTACCGATATACCTACCTATGTTAATAATAAATTGACATTTTGCCATTGTTGATAATTCAATTTTAACAGTTTAGGTATCCTATGTCTCTTGGGATGGTGAAAGGATTCTAACGATACCACACAAATTTAAATCGGCTCAGGAGTTTAGAAGTTACGGTGGAATAAAGAATCGTACAAGTCGACACACGTAAAAAGAGCCCTGAGCGACCTACCTGCGCAGTGAGCAAATTACGGACTAAAATGGTGGGGGCGTCGGGGGTAGTGTAAACCGCTCCGCTTTGCTGCTACGCTATTGGTTTGTCAGTAAACAACATGTGCAAACATATCCCCTCCACAAGCCACTCGGAGCTCTTTTTACGTGTGTCGATCTGTACATACATACATACATGAACCCTGAAAACATTACACTCCTTTTTTTGGGGAGTCGTCTAAAAATAGTTTTAAACTCTGCACTGTTACTCGTAATTATTAAATCCTATTCGTAACATAACCCTTGTAATAATTTTAAATCTACATTTTCAAGATTCTGTTGAATTTTCGATCTTATTTCGGAGAAAAAATAATTAAATTTAGGCGTTCACTTGAAGAGATTTTGTTTTGAAAGAGATGCTTAGATCGTTATTTAACAATGAGTTTAATGAGTAACCTCCTCGTCCATATTAAAATTAAAATTCTCCGTCGTATTTGGGTAGTTCTACTAGCGTTTCAACCGCTATCACTTTCCTGATCACAATATTAACCATTTCCCTGTAGGATCAGATTACCATTTTGAGTTGTGTTGAAGAATGCCTGGACTCCTAAAAAATAACCGAAAATGATAATCCGAACCTACAGGGAAATGGTGAATAATGCGACCAGGAAAGTGATAGCGGTTGAAACGCTAGTAGAACTACCCATTTAAGGATTTCCATTTAATAATAAATCGCATTTTCTTTGAGAATATGAATTCTGAGTAGCGTAGGTAAACACTTCAGGAATTATATTCGCGATAAACTCCTTTGATTTTGTTATAAGTTACCGTTTCAACGCTGTAAGAAAACGTGTACTTATGTACTTGAAAAAGTTAATTGAAGACTGAAGTTTGTAGGAAGTTTTATGCGCCTAATGGCAGCAGCATAGTATTTCTCTTTCTTTACATAGGAAACGAATAAAGAAAATACATTTTTTGTAAGTAACAGTTCATTATAAACCGATGCTTCTGCTCCGTAAATAATCCAAATAATTTGGAATTAAAACAAGCTTCATGTCTTTTGCGTTCTCCTTTATCAAACACTACACTAAGGCTAGGTTCACACTGACTGGTCGCTCGCTTAGCGTCCAGAGCCTAGCATGTTACCTAGTGAGTAATCGCCTAGCGAAGGCGCTAAGCGCGCAGTACGGCTGGTTGCGAAGATTCTAGTACGTTTTCACTTCACTATCCGAAAGTTTAAACGCTAGGCGCTAGACGCTAAGTAAGCCGCCTGTCAGTGCAGACGTAGCCTAAATATTGTTAAAAATCGTCAAAATAGACATCAGTGCTCATCTTAAATTTTCTGATAATATGGTTGTTTGTATTTAATTGAATGTAAGATTTTATTTCACAGGCATGACTGTTATCTTTTATTGTAAGTGTAGTTAACAAATTTGCCTTGCTCTATTGTTTTGTTTATGTCCCGATAAATTTAGCTAAAAATACGCTGGAATAATTTCTTTTAAAAAGATAACAACGGGTTACACGTAAATAACGTCGGAACTCGCTCGACATATTTCGAGCTCGTCCGGAGCCCCTAATCATGTACAACCGCGGCCACAGCACGACGAACGCGGGCCAGCGCTGTGTTTACCTGGCTGCTCGGTGCGAGTGGCGTAGCGGGCAAGAAACTACCCTTGTATTCTTCATTACACACATGATTGCATTAATTACGTAAGTAATCCGTTGTTATCTCTTTGACATGACTAAGTCTCATGGAAATTTAAAAAAACGCTACCGCGCATATCTTAGACCCTGAGATTCAGCTACTGCCAGAAGCAATCAAACCTATTTCTCAAACAGTCGTTCCTTCTTTATTGTTCGGGGTTCGGACTTTGTTTCGCACCATTCTTTACCCAATCATTATCATGATAAACAGTTGAAATTTTCATTGAAATATAATTTTCTTGAAATTGAGCTAGCTTTTTATTTAGATAGCGAACAAAATGTTTACACTTTCCTACGTTACTTTTTCCTTAACAATGAAAATTTGTTATTGTTTTTTTAAGCATTTCATAAAAGAACGCAGTTTCTATTTCATTGAAATCAAACGGTTTTAAATAAAACTGGAGGTTCTCAATTCGTCTGTATTTTTGTTACTGGATTTCTTTGTCAATAAAATTAGCAACCCATTTTAACTATCCTTTTTTTTGTCTGTGAAAAGTCAACTCCTTATTCATTTTTAGTCAGTTTGTTGTTTTTTAATCATTAATACGAGTATATTTTGCGCAATGGCCATTTTGATATTAGTATTTATCGACTAAAAATAAATATCTATAAGTTGATTTTGGCCTTTATTACAATGCAATAAGGTGAAAAGGTCTTTGTAGTCGACTGTACAAACAATAAACAAACGTAACTCAGTCATTGCGTCTAACATTGGCAACATGGTTACCAGAAATAATGTTTTTCATAGCATTTGGATGGCTTCCAGGTCTATGTCGGGATGTGAAATAGACACTCACAAGCCAAATATCATATTCATACATGACAATAATTCTGTGTAGATCGTCTATCACACAGTAGGGTAAATCATCAATAATTTGCCAAATAAATTATATAGGGTGACGGCACCAATGATGGACACTTTTAGCTGACAGGCACCAGTAATGGACACTTCACTCTTAATTCAAATTTCATACCGTCCTAAATTGATTGTTGCAAAATAAATGAATAACCCTTATGTTCTGTAACATAAGAATCAAGTGTCCATCATTGGTGCCTTGTCCATCACTGGTTCCACCACCCTACGTTCGTTGAAAGGTATTTAAAAAAAATATATACAGCACAGTGTGGGTTTAGAAATTTGCTGGTAACACAAGTCTTTAGTTTATGGTCCATCTGTTACGAGAATGCGTTGGGGCTAATGTGAATGTAATTTTCTAAAAGTAACCCACATTGTCCTTAGTACCATCGGTGTCCTAAGTACTCACGTTTGAAGGTACGCCTTGGTTATCCGTAATTTTGACACATTGATTGATAACGCTACTTTATCTCAATCAATTTTGCAATGGTCTGGAGAAAATAAAGATCGATGCACTAAATCCTCTCAATAACAAGCCAATACTGCCCTACGGAAAAAAGGCACATCTACTACATGAATTGTATTGCATTTCCAACCTTATTATAAACCTTTGAGAGTTTTATATGCTTCTATGAATTAATTGCACTTGTGCCTTTTCTCCGTAGGGCAGAATAACTGGCATGGCTCCGGCAAACATGACATGTGTTTGCCCTTTGGCTACACTTCCGAAATGCCAAAGACGTGTAATGTTGTAGTCGAAGCATTCTATACTCTATTGGTAAATACAGTCACGAGATTAAATTTGGTACCCACCTTAGGTCCAAAGTCAATGTGACATTCTATAACAATAAGGTTGAGTTTTCTAAAAGTAACAAATGACTTGACATCTCTAATGGCATTGACGACTTCAAGCATATTTTTCTTGAAATGGATCTCAAATTAACGCTTGTGACCGTACATTAAAATGCTAATACCCAGTCCCAAACTAAGCTCTACGCTTGTACTATGGGTATTTAACTAGACAACGATATAAATACTTATATAGAGAAATATATACTTAAAATACATAGAAAACATCCATGACTCTTTGAGAAAGAGGTCACTCGTCGAATCCGACTCGGCTGGGCAGCGTTCGGGAAGCTTCGCAGCACCTTTTCGTCCAAATTACCGCAGTGTCTGAAGTCAAAAGTCTTTGACCAGTGTGTGTTGCCAGTGATGACTTACGGATTTGAGACGTGGGCGCTAACAATGGGCATTATAAGGAAGCTCAAAGTCACTCAGAGGACTATGGAGAGGGCTATGCTCGGGGTTTCTCTGCGTGATATAATCAGAAATGATGATATACGCAGTAGAACTAAGTTTACCGACATAGCCCGAAGAATAGCCAAACTTAAGTGGCAGTGGGCGGGGCACATTGCTCGCAGGACTGATGGCCGATGGGGTCAGAAGGTTCTTGAGTGGCGTCCGCGGACCGGGAGATGAGCTGTAGGTAGGCCTCCAACAAGATGGAGTGACGACCTTGTAAAGATCGCGGGAACGCGGTGGATGCGAAAAGCACAAGACCGGTCTGAGTGGAGAGCCTTGGGGGAGGCCTATGTCCAGCAGTTGACGTCTTTCGGCTGACATGATGATCCATGACTCAGAAACAAATATTCGCGCTCATCACACAAATATTTGCCCTTACCGGGATATGAATTCAGGACCACTAGCTTTGTAGGCAGGGTTACTACCAACTAGGCCAGCGCGTCGTCATAACCTATGCACATGGCCACTTTTTTTTTACTACTAGTTAGAGGCAGGTTCTGCCCGCGACTTCGTACGCGTAGATTTCTACTATCGTTATTCCCTCGGTAACTTTTATGTTTTCCGGGATGAAAAATAGCCTATGTGTGAATCCAGGGTGTAAGCTATCTCCATTCCAAATTTCAACCAAATCCATCGAGCTGTTGCTGAGTGAAGGAGTAACAAACTAACACACACACTTTTAAATTTATTAAATTTATAATCCACTTTATGACGTCTATAAACGTCATCACCGCCTAGTGTTTACTAATAAATTAAAGGACATTCAAAAACGTTACAACAATCTCCTTTTACTTTAAATAAACAGAAATGTAAAGTGTACAACTAATCCTTCATTCTTCTCACATTAGACTTGACTCAGTTGACACAAAAGTTAAACACATAGCTCAAGCATGAAATGTTTCGCGAGTAACAATATCAACTCGTTCCCTGCCACCTTCTCGAAATGGCATATAATTCTGACACACCAAGCGTGTCAAAGGTACTAAATGCATCAACTTATTCATTATCTAGAACACTGCAGAGGTGAACACTCGCAAAAGTTGATACCAACTTTAGGTTTGCAGAATTCAAAACTGAGCGTGTAGTGTGAATTAATTTATTAACTGTTTCAATTATGTTTCAGCTTGTAATTATTATTTAGTAGGGTAATTGAACCAGTAATGGACAAGGCACCAATAATGGACCCTTGATTCTTATTTTACAGAAGATAAGGGTTATTCATTTGTTTTGCAACTATCAATTTAGCACCGTATGAAATTTGAATTAAGAGTGAAGTGTCCATTACTGGTGCCTGTCAGTTAAAAGTGTCCATCATTGGTGCCGTCACCCTATTGCATTCAATTGCCGGTGATGACAAAACGTATTTTGAACTCCAGCTGTAAATAATTTTTGTTTTACTTGAAAACATGACAAACCTTGTTTATTGCTAATAGTTCTTTGGAAATTATATTTCAAATTAGAAATTCCAGCGAAACCACAAATAGGTACTTTGACGAAACCTGTTTTGTGAATGTAATTTGTATTTTTGAATTTTGTGGAGAAATTAATATTAAACGTCACTTCAAAGTTGAATACTTAGCACTATATTAACTATTACGTGCCCTAGTAAATATATACTTTACACTAATAATATTAAAAATAACCTCTTTAACAGATGTTTTTTTTTGGATCCCCTTGGATTGCATAATTTGTTTTAGACTATTATTGTTTCGCATAATTGATTTGCAGTGATCGGGAAAAACGGTGCAATACTTTAACAAAACTTGTAAAGCTGACATAAAGGAGAACTTGCAACCAAGCAAAATAAGAATATTATTGAAAAATAATAATATTATTGGCAGATTAGTGTTAAATTTAACTCTATATCAGAGTCTCGGATTTGGTATAAGGATATTAATAGTTTCATGGCTGTAATGTAAGTTTTGTTAAGTTTTGTTGAAGTTTTGCATCGTTTTCCCCGATCACTGTTGATTTGGCATAATTTGTATTGTAGTCGCATAATAATACTTTGGCCTAATACTTTTTTGGCATATTAGGCTATTAGAATAATTTCAGTTGGACTAATTTGTATTAGACTAATACACATTATGCATGTTATTGTTTGGGCTAATAATTATTTGTTATATCTGTCATTAACCATAATTTAAGTTTTCTAAATGAATAAAACACAGTTGCGTTGTAACATATTAGGTAAGGTTAAATTAGTTACATTAAGTTGGGTTAGGTTAGTATGATATCCAGGCGCGAAGCGCCCAAGCAAAGCAGGATAGGAGGTCCGCGAAGCGGACCGTCAACCTCGCCTTAGTTCCTAAATATAATATAAACACAAAACTAACCTTTTCTCGTAGTACGTCTACGACTTTCGCTATAGCAATTTTATTGCTATGTGCCATTTGTACATGACTATTTTTTAGGACTATACTATTATGCATTTTGTAATGATGCTAATTTATTATTATGACTTTTTGTATTTATCGTTATTCTTCACTACTATTTGAGGTTAGTCTTCATGACGATTATGCTTTCTGTATTTATGCTTTTTAATTTTATACGTAAAAATATATGCGTAAATATGATAATGCACATCGCTATTTCGGCTAAAAGCTATTATGCGTAACAATATTATTACAAAGCATTTTATGCCATTCAATAGAGAACCGTTTTTTTTTTTAGGTGTTAATTTGTAGAAATACGAAACAGATTTTAAAACGCTACTTTAATTATAAAACAGTGCAATAGCTCCTAAAAGGACCTTTAGGATTTCAGGTACTTCTCTACCCTTTAATCGCCGATACCCATTTCATAGAATGTTTCACTTCGCCGAACTTTCATTTATCATTAAAAAAATATATTTGGTCATCGAAAGCTTATTTCTGCTGAAACATTCGGTGAACTAAAACATTCTAAAGAAATGAGTGTCGGCGATTAAAGAGTGTATCCCACTTCTCTCTCACTCACTCTCATACCTTCTTAAGCTAGTCTAACCGACTTTATTCTATCCTGAAATACTTTATAGGGGCTATTGTACTATATGTAGAGATAGAGAATCGAGATAAGCTAGCGTTAACTTTTGTAAAATGTTACCTACTTACGATGTAGCACCAGCCTCTTAAAATAATGTCATGTCAATTATTCGTTGAAATCTGATGTTGCTTTATTATCTTTCACGCGTTTACGTTAACATTATGAAAAAAAACTGCGGTTTTAATCGAAGTCCCGTTTGTGGCTTACAGTCTGAGCTGAGGTTTATCGTGATATATTATGATAAAAGCAATGTCTTCCAGACAACATCGGACAGACAGATAGCTAAGGCCACACATAGAGAAATAAATATAGATAGATTGTAGTCTTCTTGGAATCACTAATTCGGTACCAGTATGCTATATTTTGTGAACTAAATCATTAAATATATCCAAGTCGGCGTTAAGAAAATTATAGCCAGATTCTTGCCACTGACTTAGAAACATTTAATGAATAATTTAATTCTTATCAAAGGTGTTAATCACTATTTTATCTGCTTTATTTTCTTAACTTAAGTTTTACACTATCATCTACATAGTTATTCATCCACTGTGCGTTTCTAACTTACCTTTTTGCCGTGCACCTGATTTCCGTGGAATCAACTCTCGGCTTCTATGACTCCTTAGTACCATTAAAAAAAAGCCTACTCTTTCCTCAAAGACTGGCAGCTCACTTGCGATTCCGATGAGTCGCGGTACTCTTATGGTAACCTGGTAACCTGCTTGCTAGATTGCCTCCTTTTTAACCCCCAACACACTAAGAGGGAAATTAATATAAGTTCAAATTCAAATTTAAATGGTTGATTTCACGTACACGCACGCACGGCTAATTGTTATTAAACGTGTATTGTCTGTCTGTATACCAGTGTTATTATGTATCTCTCTTAAATTTATTTTATCATGAACCCGCAAACGCAGCACATGGTTTTATTTTAAAACACCACCACGTGCGCCACAATTTAAAAAGTATAAACAAGAATCCTAGAACAACCTGCTCAATAAAATTCGAAGCAAGTTCCGCTGATATTTTTGGCAGCTGTGCCGGGTCTAAACAAGTTTGTTTCCGTAGAAAATGTCCTACTTTTCGGGGGCTTCGAACTTCTGTGCTATTCAGTAAAGTTTCGTAGTTTGTTATTAGATTTAACGGCACGTTTGTATGAGTAAAACCTCCTCTCGCATGGTTATACTCGAACACCAAAGTTGAGTTGTTTGCTTAGCTTTTGTTTTAAGAGTATGCCGGCTCTATATTTTACTTGGCAAAACCATATTGTTTTTGACATGTTATCGTATTGGTAATATTATGATCATACACCGGATTGAAGGGGGCAAAAATGTACCAGTGCTAGTGATTGATTAAATATCAATCACTAGCACTGTGACATCTGGATCTTACATTTCTTGCAAAAGTAAGTCGTATCGTACTTTTAACGTCTATATCTGAATGATCAGCTTTCCATGATGATAAACGATCTTTTTTCTTTGGACGCACTTTTAACCGACTTGAATAACAAAAAGGTTCTCAATTCGTCGGAATGCTAAAGAATATTGTTGTACTGAATGATTTTTTTATTCAATGTAATTTCAATGGTTGTCAAAAGTGTCGAAAGCGTCGCTATTGCCTAACGCACTCGCAATCACAATCGGCTTCAAAGTGGAACAGTTGTTTTCATTTTGTATGCAGACAAGCCTTCGATTTTCAAAATGAAAACGATTACGATTGCGAGTACGTTAGGTAATAGCCCCTCCGGTCTTATGTTATCTTACCTTTGAAGAGATTGACTCCTTTAGATACAATTTGATCCTCAAATATCTTGCAGTTAACCACTTGCACACTCTATTTTTAGAACGTAAAGGGTTGAGATTCTACAGTGGAAAACTCTATAGCTTTTGACGTGATATCGTATTGTGGACGATTTGATAGCTCTTATTTACTTGACAGTAATGTCGTCCGAGATAAAAACAATACCATAATACGTCAAAGGCAATATGGATTTACCTGGTAGATTAGAGGCGCAGGGTAATCTGTAGGGAATGCAAATAACCGGTTTTAACCGGTTATTTTCATACAAAAACGGTTAATAACCGGTTAAATTGCATTTCATAGTAATCTACCTACTTAACTTCGTAAGGCCCAGTGTGCAATAGGATGTAAATAATGATGGCAATTTAATTTGAACTGTGTTGCAATAAGAATAAAGTTTATTTTCCTATGAACATAAACTGAAAATGGCATTATCGAACAAACTTAATTGAACTTTATTGCCTTGATGGTAGATTCAAAGTCCCACTTACAAAAAACTCCCTGTTTGTAGTTGTAAAAACCTCTTTGGTACATTGTGACCGCTGGGGTTTGAACTCGGGGCCCTACGGTCTCCGAAGCTCTTCGTATAGTCGGATAGTTAGAATCTGAAACTCGTTAAAGTACGTGTGTAAACTTCTCCTCTTAATTCATTAAAAAGCAATTAATTTTATAATTATTTAATGAATATTGAATAGCCTGATAAAAAGATATTGAGCATCACTAGTGGTCTCATCGCTACTTTACAAAAACTAAGACGGAAATAGCTAAAAAGGCTTTTTCAAAAAAGGTTTTTATACGTCTTTTTTTTCACTGTCTGCCAGCTCTTACAGAAAACAAAGCCAGATATTTGTTTCAGTAATAGCTTTTCATCAAAAATAAACGTATGATATGGATATGTTCCGCAAAATGTTCTAACTAACATTTAAGATTTGAAAAAAATACTTTGGAAGACTAAAATTAAAACCAGCTGGTAATCAGTTGGTATTTTTTTAATTTAAACATGGACGCAGACGAGCAAGTGAGTCACCTGATGCAAAGTGATCATCGCGACCCATAAAGACCCACAACATACTACCAGAATTATAAAGATAAAAATGATCCGTAATATTCCAACTGGCTTTTAACAAAATACTCCTATTTAGAATTTTCCTGATTACCAGCGATTCATTAATTCAACAAAGAAAAGCAGAAACTAAATTTTTCGCCACGGAAGTTGACAATGTTGTTCAAATAGTCCCCCAGCCGTGGTTCGTTAGCGCCCGAATCGCGCCGCAAGCCGTAAAATAAAGTTTTCCCAAAACAAGCCTGCTATATTTTTGTTTATTTTCCACAAAAATGTGAAACGAAAATGAGGTAAAATAGTTGTGGCTGGTATTTTGTTTGTTAAGGTTAAGTTTGCGAATTAATTTGATGATCCTCACAAAGCGCAAAAGTTCTTGATAATTATAATGAAGTAAATTATTTCCTAAATGAAATTAACTTTGGTTTGGTTTTGGTATCTGCCCTTACCGCCTAAAAAACCTAGGACTGCTAGCTCCGTAGGCAGGGTCACTACTAACTAACAATTAAAATCCAGTCTATTTGGACTAAAAAAACAGGGTAAGAAAACAAGCACTCTTTGACAAATATAATAGTCTACTAATTATTGAGTAAAACTTTGTAATAAACAGAGGAATGAAGTTGGAGTTGAAGCTAATTTTTAGAGTTGTTGGTAATTCTGTAGCTCTGCCGATCCCACTCTGGGAACAAAAGGCGAGAGTTTAAATGTATGTATATGTGTAAATAGATAAAAACCCCCGATTTGATGGCAACTGTTACTTTTGGAGCTGATAAATACCTTAAACGGCTCAACAAATTTTCACGAAAATTAGGTAAGAGCCATCCTGATTAATTAAACTAGCTGTCTTCTAAAAAAAACGTTTCACTTATTTGGTAGTTCCAATGCCTCAGACAGACAGACAGATATACAGACAGACAGATACACACGGTAAACTTATAACCCTCCTCTTTATTCGTCGGGTGTAAAAATAACGGAGCCTAACACCAAAACTTAAGAAACAGATCTCAAGAACAACAATGATAATGCATTACCCGACGCCGGCATTTGGTCTTACGAAATACGAATTTAAGTATACTAAGTACGCTTTATTAAGCAAAGAGCTCAGTTAGGAAGCCATTAAGAGAGAAACGGACTCGCTAACACAACTTCTATATTCTACGTGACGATAACGAACGTCACGCCGGCGTGATTATTGCGATCATTTGGTGTTGCCTCACGGACGTTTATTTGGTTCGAAAGGAATGGCTTTATAAATAAATTTAAAAATGCTAAAAGAGCTTGTGATGGTTCTAATAGAGATAAATTAGTAGGTACTATTAGAAAACCTATAAGGACCTTCTATTGCACTCTGTAATTTGCCAAGGTTGCTCAGGTGATAAACGTTACTACAACAGGGTACCTACGAGTATATTAACGAATCATAAATTTATTTATGAAAGGTGTTACTTAGTCATAAGTATTATCTTACCTAACCTACGTAATAATAGTTTAAGATTTCCTGAACACATCATGGATTCTGCAGTAAATATTTCGATGAAATTATGGTTAACTTCAGTTAAGAGTCAATATAACCGTTAAAACAATTGTAGTGTTTTGTTTTTGTTTTGTATTGAATGGCAAAGGTGAAGGCACCCGAGCACAGAAGTAGGCTGATGGTAAGATTGGCAAGTAAGATCTTTGACCTACATATATTTGAATTCGAAAGATTAAAATTCTGAGACTCCAAATGCGTTGCTAACCCTGAGGACTTAGATAGAATGTATCTATGCTAGTTACCTCACCGGGTTGTCTGATCCCTACACCGGAACACAACAATACGAACACAACTCCTGCTTGGCGGGAGGATAAGATGGTAGATATAAATCGCCACCGTGTATAGTCGATTATAATGTACCTATCCACTTTTAATCCTTATTACAATGCAATAAGGAGAAAAGAAGATTCATCTCTGTAGTAGTCGACTATACACGTGTTACATACTCTTATAATGGTAAACCTTTAGATTCTACTAAGAACGCCGAAACACATCAAATAGCTAAATCGAAATTCATTCAAAACCTATTAAAAACATGTACGAGTATGTTAACATAAAAGGTACAGGTCCTATTTGTACCTTTAAACGCAAAAAGGTTCATGAACGGCTTTCATTTGCAGCCAACAAAACGGGTGAAAGGAAGGTTTGAATTTCCGAATAGACTCTGTGGGGTGGCGAATTGATTGAATTTTAAACTTTTGCCTGGAGCTGGAGGATTTGCTTCCGAGCTCTAGTTAATTACTTGGTCTGTTCGAACGATGAACTCTTAGCAGGGTTAGACACTGTTAAAAGTGTAGATAGTTTTATACCATTGATACTTAAGCTATAGGAAGTTCTATACAAGTGATTTGAGAAGCTCGAGTGGGATTTAATGGAATCCTTAACTCATTTTACAAATATTCGCTCATATCCAGGAGCGCTAGCCTCGTAGTCTGAGGGATTACCGCTGTATTCAGAGACTTTTAAAAGACAAAATTAGTGACGTGTTGTCTTATTCTATTACTATAGTAAAAAAAGTGACAGCAGTAACTTTAATCAAGCATTAAATTTAATTGACGTCTCTGAGTGTGGCAGTTAATCTTTATTAACTGACACTGAGTGCGGTATACAGACGTATAACGCTAACGTAAAGGAGTTTAAAAAACTGAAAAAATACATGGAATTGACATTAAGCGCTTTTATCGACTGTCCGGCAGTTTACGTCAATCCTAAACTTTCTCGATAGCTATAAAATGTGCCGAATGAATCTTGTTTGGGGCCAGTTTTAACAGTAGTTTGTCTTCAAACGAATTTATATCGCTTGCTTGCATACGTACGTGCCCCGGCCGTACGCCCCGCGAGTTATCACTCAGCAAGCTCAACAGCACACACCAAGCCGGTTTATTTGGAGCCGCGCCGTCACCGCGTTTTGTTGCATGCGTATTAAGTATTTAAGTATTGAGCAACCGGCATACAGGCAACCCGCCCTAGCAGCAATAGATAACAGAAACTCCTAAAAGGGTGGAGAAAAACAAATTTTATATTTATACTATCAGTTTGGCTATACTTGTCGTTAATAATGTATATATCATGTCTTAAAACAGGACCTTACGGTACTGGAATTCAAAATTTTGCAAGTTTAGGCTAAACAATGTAAAACGGAAACCTCAGCTAATATTTGTATGCATACCGCAACTATTTGTCTTTAATGTTATTGTTTTGTTTGTGTTTACTTTATTAACCAAACTGATGGTTCGTAATTTATAATTAAATTTGACAGGCCAAGCGACGGGCGAATATTGAAAGCGAAAATTACTTGAGTAACATCAACAAGACGACTAAGCGGTCAAAGTACGTGACCGAGACGATTCCTGTTATTTATTAAGTACAGTAGCTTATGTTAATGTTAAATAATTATGTTTGGAAAAAACGGAACCCTTATAGGATCACTTTGTTGTCCGTCCGTCTGTCTATTAAGACCCTGGGCCATTATACTTTTCGTTGTACATAATAAGTTTTAGCCACGTTCTCACTAAACTAGTTTTATTTCAAAAACCGGGAAAGTGCTGCATTTCCTAACATGAAACTGGAAAAGGGACATAAATAAGCTTATATTTAGAATTATCCTGATTCATAAAAAGTTATTTGTAATAACTATAAAGTGAGTAACGCAGTGGACGTTGATGTCCCCGCCTTTTCTATGGAAAAACTGCAATTTACCACTGAGTTACCAAGATTCTTCAACGATAATTAAGTAATTTAAAAGTTGTTTTTTTGAAAAGCGCTAAACTTAAACATTCTAAGTTCATGTAATTTATTTATACTTGGATTCATAATTATATCGGTATATTTTTTATCGGACGATAAAAAAAAATTACACTGAAAAGTAGAATGGCCCCCCTTTATCTCGGGAACGGGTGGAGGTATCAAGTTGAAATTAAAGCCATATACTCAATTCTACGGTGCCTTGAAGCTGTGAAAAAAATCACACTTATAAGTTCACTTAAAAAAAAGATACGGCCGTTTATGTCGCCAAAATCGTATATTTCGACAGTCTCAAGGGAATCAAAATTTATAGGGTACTTTCCGTTGACCTAGAACTATGAAATTTGGCAAGTAATACAAGTCTAGGGAAAAATCTGTAAACTGTACATTTTAAAATATCAAAAAAACAGGGTCCTTTTATGCAACGAACGACGGTCCAAATTTTGAATTCACAATTTGTACGGATCCCTCGGTGGGCGAGTCCAACTAGCATTTTTCCGGTTTTTTCTCTTAATGGCTTTCACGCCTTGCTTTATTAACAAGGTGTATTTCGCCAATGTCGAGTTTTAGACAATCACCATTGACTTATTAGAGAAACAAGTTCATAGATATGACACGAATGTTGCGTGTGCGTTGTGCGTTGTGGTGACAGTGACAGGTGACAATTCTGTGTACATTGCGTAACTAAGATGAAGAGGAGAGAATAAAAAAGGAACTCGTAGATTTTTCTAATGTATACCGAATTCTCACGAGTCAGTGTTAGCTTTGTTAAATAGGATAGACCTATGTGCTCGTTTGTCTTCTCTATGAAAAAAAAAACCGGTCAAGTGCGAGTCGGACTCGCGCACCGAGGGTTCCGTATTTAAGATAATATGGTTAGAAAACGCAAAAGAAAATACTTATTTTGTTATGAACTTTATTATCTTTGCAATAAGGTCCATTTTGACTAGCCTAAATTTGAATACAGATTTTTAAAGTTTTTTGATAATTTTTCCAAAACTGTAAAGTTTGACAAATTAATTTTATTTTTCCCCTAAAATATAAGTAATTATCTTTAAATCAGGAATTTTTCAGATTTTCTGGTCCATAAACTTCGGAGATAAGGGGGGGAACGGTCATTTTTTGTAAATTTTTGGCTATAAATCAAAAAGTACACCCCGAAAAATTATAAAAGAAATTTTTTTCGAAATGTGCAGACTGAGCCCTTTCATATGACACCCCGTTTGCTATAATCAAATAACTTTCATTTTGCAACCCCCCATTTTAGACCCCTTAACAAATATTTAGAAACATAATTTCATATTTTTTTTACTAGAAACAGATGCGGGCAAGCAAGTTATACAACTATGCCAAATTTCAAGTTAATAGCTTCTATACTTTCTGAGAAAAACTGCTGTGAAATACAGACAGACAGACAACGAAATCTCATCATAAGGGTTCCTTTTTTACCATTTTGGTACGGAACCCTAAAAAAGGTAACACCAGTGATGCATTTGGTTTCTAAAACCTTACAGGGCCACTTGAACCAAAAACATTGAGTTAGGACACTAACTCGAGTTAAAATGACAGTTTTTGTATGAATCAGACGTTTACTAACTCGAGTTAGTGTCTTAACCCAGTGTTACATTTTTGGTGCAAGTGGCCCTAAGGCTAAACAAAATGTCAAAGACTACCTACCGTACTCAGACTTGACAATGAAGTCGTTCCTAAGTGACAGTTATTAATACAAATGTTTGAAAAAGGAACAAGTAAACAGTCTCTTAAATATTTCTGAGTACGGCGGTAACATACCAATTGCATATTTTTAAACGTGGCAAATGTATGTTAGTAAGGGCACGTTCACATAGAACGTCCGTTTTAGAGGATCCGTTTTAACGGATCTTTTCACCTTGTAATCTTTTTTTTTACTATATCCAGAATACTGTTTTGAGTCTGAACTCGCTCATACAACTACATACGACATCAAGATCCGTTAAAACGGATCCTGTAAAAATGGACGTTCTATGTGAACGTGCCCTAAGCAATAATACTTCCCTCAAAGGCCGGCAACGCGTCTGTGATTCTTATCCAGGTGTTGCCATCAGATGACCCGCTTCTCGTTTGGCAAAAAAAATGTTTACGACCGGACATTGTGAACGTTATAAAAATATGGATCGGCCCAATTACCCTCAGTCCCCATCTGTACATAAACTGATGATCCGTATAAATTACAAAAATAAATACAAACACTGTTAAATAAAGCAAATCCGATATCAACGCGACCAATCACACCGGATCCTGGTTGTTTGCTCGTCCCATATCGCATATTGCGATGCCGAGAGAAGGAAGTTTCATGCAGATTTCTTGTTCCCGATTGGTTTAAACTGGTTTGAACTAGTGTGATTTTGTAGTGCAAATCATGAGTGAGTGGCGATTTTCATTGTAAGTGTTAAACCATTCCAGTAACAAGACGACAGACTGAAGGGCCGTTTTCATTGACTGATCTTAAGGGTGCGGCTCCACTGAGGCGAAGACGAGCGGAGCGGGGGATATTAATCAATAGAATATAAACTAACGTGCGCAAGGCGCGCTCGACGTGACCGCATGCGCCTTCTATTGGTTAATATTGGCACAGCTCCGCTCCGCTCCTCTCGTCTCCGCCTCAGTGGAGCCGCACCCTTAGGGTATGTGTTAGTGTCTCATACAAGAGTTATCAAAGTAAATGTAAGGTTCACTTTCATGGGAAACGGCAACGACTTCATGGAGTTATATGAAGCAAACCAAGAGCGTAGATGGCTTCAAAAGTTCAAACTCCCGCGGTCGCGATGTACCAATACTTATTTTACAACTGAAATAACCTGATGCTCATATGTTGAATGGAAAACATTGTGAGGAAAACTGCACGTTCAAACAGCTGAGTGTGTAAGAGGGAAATTGCACAAACGATCATAAAGGATAGAAGTATATCCATATGGGTCCATCTATTAGATAAGATAACTAGAATATAATAGATAAACAAAAGGTATCTGAAGCAAACCACGAGTGACTGTGGCTGTGATTTCTATACCTAATTTGTTTTCGGCTTGCAGCGCCCTGCGTTTGCCACCTCGCGCAGTCATCGCTAGCGTCAAGAGATTTACTTTCTCCGCCTAAAGATCAAGGAAACCCGCTGTCACCTGTGTTTTGCGTCTAAATCATACCCTGTGGCCGAAGTAATTAAAACTTGCCCCCCATTTATCTCCTGTCGATTGGTGCGTGTGCAGTTTTTGCTAATCGTGTGTTCAATACAACTTTTAATTGGTTCGAACAAAGCTATGTCTCTCGGCTGCTGCGGTTTTTGGTTAGTAGGGGTTCGGTTTAGGGTTATTGACAAATGTTTTACGTAAATTTAATTTGTTTTGTTGGTGGTAGTTTTTAGTTGTGATTAGAAATAGTTTGGAAGTTAAAAGTTAAATAAATATTGGGGGACACACAAATATTGGCACTTGCCCAAATATTTACTTACGCATATATTGAACCAGGATCGCTTGCTTTCTTACCACAGATATACGCATAGATAACGTAACACTTTAATCTGTATGAAAACGAACTGTGTCACGTTTTGCTACCAACTGGGACACACCAACAGAACAGAATTTTCCGTTTTTCGCGCAAAATCGATTCAAAGTCGTCGCTTTTTTGGGCTATTGTAGTTTATCACGCAAAGGGGCATTTTCTTAATTTTCACGGCTGACCGGCTGTAACAACAGGCGCGCGGAACGTCAGTAGCGACGGCCAACCCCAACGCTTGGTCGGGGTGTAAGTCCGGATCCGGACACGCGAAGTAGATGCATTGGCGTTATCTATGTGTATTTATATCTGTATTTATTACCAACTCTTGGCTTACCGAGTCGTTTAGAAAGACCCTGATTAGAACAGTATTTATAAATTTGATCATTTAATGTGACTGGCGAGTCCTTTTGGTAACTGTGTATTGGGAATCATAGTTCAAATCTCTATCTCTTTTTTCCGATTTAGTTTTTAATTACGAGTGAAAATGATAGTATATCTGAAGTTCCGAATTAAGGCCCGGTTTTATAAAGGCCCGTTAGTCCCAGCCTAAGTGCTTTGTATTACTATCCAGGCTCCATAATAAAGACCGAAAATCTGCTGAAAGTCACGAGTATCTGATAAAAATAGGCAGCTGTTTTTTCCTTTTAAATAACTCGCTAGCGAGCTCATCGGTCGCCTTTAGCTGTAATGTTACAGTTATTAAAGAGCATAACATTTATTTATGCTCGAATTTGATCCATTGCACCCAGTTTGCTCTAAGCAGCCAGCAAAACCACTATCTCCGAAATAATACGCAAATTAAACAAGCGTAGAACCAGTCAGTCAGTTAACCCTCTGTAAACGATTTATTTCAGTCAAATAAAGCCTCACATTCTTCAATTGCTTTATTCCACTGGCTCCTATTCTTAAATCGAAATGCCAAGCAAAGCCAATTTTTTTGCAATAGCTGAGGGGACAGTTCACATCAAAAATTTAAAAATAAATCCAAGAAAGCGCAGCAAGATCCCCAGTAACCTTTTGTTGCTAGATTTTCTGCAGCGGGATTGTATTTTCCGGATCCAGACCAAAAATATCGGACAAAAGCCACTTGGGTAGGGTGACCACATTTTATGTCGGAATTGTTTGTTATATTTTTTTTGTGAAATAAATCAGAAATGCGAAAAAGGTATCACTCGTAACAGTTAAATAAAATTGTTATTTTAACGACGCGACGTTATCTTTTAAATGATTATTGCTATTCATATCTATTTTTATTCGTGACAAAACTATACTTTTGTTTTATTTGTAATAAGAAGTATTTTCGTAGGTACCGAGGAATTATTAAATATATAAGTAATTTCTGTATTGCAAAAAATTATAAATTATCCTTTAATAAATAATTAACAATTGTATTTACCTGTATATGACATATTTTGTATTCGGCAAGTGTCAAAATTTATCCCAAAGTCACCAAATATACCGCAGTTTCTATATTGGGACGGGGCATAAGTCATTTGTCTATATTGAATTATTGCAAGATAATAATATAGATTATATACCTACATAAGTAATTTAAATTTGTCTACATTAAACTACCAATTTAATTTAATATAAAGCCTTTAAATAATAATAAACTAGTCCCAAACTTTTCAAAATATATTAAAAAATAAAGAAAACGTGGTAACCCTATCGAGTAGCATCGTTCAAGTGGACATTTGACATCGTCGGGCAGCCCTAACGAACCGTTCAAACTGGACATACGTGCACTGTCAAGTTAACTGACGAAAATAACTGGAGTTTTGAAAACTACCTGTTATAGAAAGGCTTTGAGGTTATGATATTGAAAAGTTTAACACACTAATTAGTTTACGCGTTTAAGCCAGATTTAAATGAATGAAAAACGATACTAATGGCCTATTGCTGGATCGGTAGTTAAACTAACTAATGGTCAAAAAACGTTACTAATGGTTGAAATCTCAAGGAAATGTGTCAAATTTTCCAATCCTTTTTCGAATTTAAACAATTAGTTAGTTTAACTACTGATCAAACAACAGGGCCTAAGACATCTAAATGACTATGCGTATTATTTCAAGTATTTTTTTTATCATTTGGATTGAATAAAAAAAAAGATAAAAAGACATTTATTCAGTAAGTAGACTGCACCGGCACTTTTAACATTTTTGTTCCTTTGTTCAACTTATAGACATTTTCGACTTACGAATCAAACATTATCAGTATTCTGATTTCTAAATAGCAACTGTAAAATATTGTCAACAGTTTTTTTTATTATAATAGCTATACGCTTAATTGGAATTTGTTGATTGACAATTGTTTAACTTATTTTGGCCAGTAATTAAGCTGACAATTCATGTTGGAAATACAGCCTAACGAAAAAGGTATATGATATGCATTCTGGTATGAATGAAGATCCCTTAGGTTTAGTATTTTTTTGTATGGCATGGAGAATGTAAACGATCACACAAGTCACCTCATGGTAAGGTTTGATCTGTGACCCATACGTTTTGCATTCTCAAGACATAGTCTAAAATGCGTTGCCAACCCTGAAGAGTAAGATGGAACGTTTCTAGGCTAGTAGTTTTACCGGTTGTATTATCCCCGGGTGCGCCAAAGTTCATATAAAATTGCAACTCCGATTATTGGAATACCGAAATTTTTTCTCATACCATTTTACATCATAATGATCACTCTTCATAGTCTTCATAATATTTTTTAATACTAATGATCGGAACTTATACTCATCTGAACTTATAACGCCAATATTCATGGAACCGTACACTTTTCTGAATTTCTTAAATATCTTACGTGTAGATAAAATTGGGTTAGGTTAGGTTAGATTTATAACAATCCTCAAAAAGTAACAGTTTCTTAAAAAAATGCATTTTGAGTTGCGATAATTATGACTTAAAAAGTATGAACAAAAAAGTATAAGCAAAATTTTTCGAAGAAAGGATGAGTATAGACACAAATCTTTATTTGTATAAAAAATCTAAAGACCAATTTTATATGAGCCAATATGGACCCATTATCCCCACACCAGATCACACTAATACAAGTACCGCTGTTTGACTTGGCTTTGGGTACGGAAACCCTAAAAATCAGAAAAACCCTTATCAAACCCGCTTTTAAACCAACTTCGATCCCTACGATTATGTCGCATACATTAAAAAACGAAATCACTTACCCAAACAAAACAGCGTCGCATATGGATATCCCGGAGTTTCTAAACCATTCCACGAAACTAACTGCAGCATAAATACTGAAATAAATGTTCTGAAACCGGAGATGATTTACGCCTCGCTTTGAGATTGCCAGTTTTTACAAATATGTGTCACGTTTTGGTTACATGTGCTTAGAGTTTTTGTGATACATGGACAGACGGCCAATGACAATTATTAGCAAGCTAAAAACACTATCGTTGCAAGTTTTAGTTCAGGGCCTCTATTCTACGTATTGTTTTTAACTTGGCCGCCATTACTGTCAAGTACCTAAACAAGTCAAGCGTTGACAGTACTACTATAAACTATAACAAGTTTTTACCGTGTAGAATTTCGGCCTAGTTCAGTTTAGAATATGATATATTATCATGGCCCTGTGTTTTGATAACTCTGCCAATAATACTTATGCCAAAATTGTATAGGTACTTACAGCGCTATGCAGGTTTGTCAGCGTAATTTTTGTATGAGTTTGGTGGGTGGGAGCGGGTATAGATGCTTATAAAAGCTATACTTACTTTTTTTTTATAATAGTGGGAGGCAGACGATCAGGTGGCTCACCTAATGTGCTTGTAAATGTATGTTTCGTTTAAAAATAAACCAGAATATATTAAAAGCCTTATTAATAAACAGATTTTGAAAAGGATTTCCGTTACTAGACATTTCATTTCATAGTAAACATTGAATTCGTGGAAACTGACTGCGACTGGACTCAAGACGGGTATATTATCACAAAGGATCAGTTATGAAAGCAGCTTCGAAGTATTAATAATTTCCAATGGGGTTACCGTAGTAGATCAGGTATTGCCGGAATTCTACTGTGGCGCACGCTTCGCAAGCACAAGCTACGAGGAACGATTTTTTTTAAAGTAAGGCCAACGAGACGAGATAAAGAATGTAAACAAGCTTTCAAAAATCGTGTCACTTCGAACACAATCCAAACAGGAATGAACTGTCCATATCTCTTTCACAAGAAAACCTTTCCCGATCGCCTATAGTTACCGTATGGTGGTGATGCTGTTCAGCGTGTATTTGCAGTCAAGGATCTTGGGGTGACTCTTGATGCTAAATTAACTTTTGAGCAACACATTGATCACATCTCTAATAGAGCCAGAAAAAACCTAAGGTTCGTCTATCGTGTTTGTGCAGACTTTACGGACCTTGCTTGTGTTAAGATAGTATACTATTCTTATGTTAGAAGTCTTTTAGAATACGCAAGTTCTATCTGGTCCTCGCAGTATATTATTCACAAAGACAAACTCGAAAGTCTACAGAAGTCTTTTTTAAAACATCTCAATTTTCGCTCAAAGAAAAGGGATCCTAATTACAGGTCTGCGTGTGCTCGACATAGTACGATGAGTCTCGAGGACCGTAGAATGCTGCTTGGCATGTCACTGCTACACGATATTCTATCAGGGCGTATCGACAGCCCCGCTCTGCTTTCTGATATAACCTTTCAGACACCTTCTCTAAGAACTCGGCATTCAGAGAGATCTCTTTTTAGCATGCCGCTGGTTCATACAAAATACGCCCATAATTCTCCTATCTTGCGCATCCTTCGCACTTACAGTAAAATGTTTCGCTCAATTGATTTATTCGATTGCTCTAAACCTGCACTAAAAAATCGTATACTAGAACTACTTTCAGAAATGTAATGGGTTCCCTGCACATACACAATCTGAAAATTCAAACACTCACTCACTCACACGCGCACATACATCCACACGCACAAACACACTCACACACACACACACACACACATACACGCTATTACGCTTTCATAATATTGAATTGTTAAATGATTCTTCTTTCTAGTGTTAATTGGTTTCCATTGTTACTGTTATTCCTCACATTAACATTGTTCCATATGTTTTGTATTATTGTGGTCATCTGTCATTGGCTTTATTTATAGAGCCTTTTTATAGTTCACATTAAACTGTAATGCTGTTGATGTCCCAAATAAAAATAAATAAATAAATAAACTTCACAATATGGCGGCCCTAATGTTGACAACTTCTGTACTGACAGCTTTCCTGTACCACGAATCACGCGACGACAGCCGTCATCGACCAACTAAAGATACGAGTATTATTGCGTACGAGAAATAAAGACGGATTACATTAATCGCTCAATGTCGCAATACAACTCAGTATAGGTGAAAAACTTAAGTAAATTACCTGTTGCATGTAGTTGTGTAAAAAATTAATACGGAATATACGTCAAAGGGGTTTGGGTAAAATTGTTGTCATTTGTAAATTTCATACATTTTCAAGGTGAGCGGCCATTCATAAAAGTGGTAAATTATGATAGAATTATTCAAAATAAACATATTTTGTTATTTAAGGTAAACTCTTAATTGCATCGGAGCCGAGATATTTAAATATTCATACTTGGGCGTACTTTTGTACTAAAAACTGAATACTTAAATCTTTAAAATCTCCGCTCCGATATTATTTAACGCCATAAATTATATATATCTATGTGTATTTAGAGGTCCTCTAAATAAGTATGTAAAAATCAACCGTGGCCTTTGAAAAAAAATATGACAATATTCTTAAAACAAATTTACCCAATGCCCTTTCAAATATAGAATGTCGAATGGTCTATACATAATTATGTGTTACAACTACATGCAAGAGGTCATTTACTTAATTGTTTCACCTATACCGGTCAGTTGGTTTACATTATTTTTCTAGTCTCATTGGCTGTACTTTAGGCATGTGTCAGTGACGTCATTTTGATCATATCTTGCTGTCGGAGTAATACATTTTAGTGAATTAGGATTACTCAACCGCTGTTTCCTCTAACAGTCAGTTCTAAAATAATTAAACCGCACGCATCGTACTGCATCGCAATATAATTTCAATGCGACCTATTTCAAACCTGCCGCGTGCAGTTCCTCTTGTAAACAATCATAACAAACGACCTCAGAAGTTTCAGCGGAACTTGCATTTTCCCTCTTATAGTTCAGTTTGTCTCTATCATCATACACTAGTAAGAACAGGACGTCCTGAGCGACAAACACGTTGCAGGGTAGTTTCTGTTTTCCGCTCAGGTGTGGGATCTAGTTAGCTGTTTATGAGTTAGAGCTAAGTGGATTTGGGGACTGGAGGTAATCTTATAGCGTTAGCCACGTGAATGTGGAATGTGTAGCTCAAATGGAAACTCTGTAGCTGAGGAATGTGACTGCTTAAAGATGTATTTAACTATACCCTCTTATTCAAAAAAAGGTGGGTCTATATTGACTGACATAATTATTTTTAGTCATAATGTGCTTTAGGTCATAATCATCGCAAGTCATAACGTGTTTTTTTAAAGAAACTGTTACTTTTTCAGGATTTTTATAAATCAAACCTAACCTAACCTAGCCTTGTCTACACGTTAGATATTTCAGAACTTCTGAAAAGTTTACAGTTTTAGCGATATAAAAAATTATGACTATCAAAAATTATGTCAACAATTACATTATGACCAATAAAATTATGGGAAACAACGGGCTCCCTAAAAAGGTATTAGCTAAAGTGTGCTTCAAATATACTCTTTCTTTATCTGCCATTATGAAATTTGAATTAGACATCATTCAAAGAATACTTTAATTAAAGTAGGTTTATTGTGCTTTTATGAATGAGGGGTAAAGTCTTTTGTTCCCTCGAAGAGGCTTAACAAATGATTTAATTTCTAAGAACGATGAGATTTGTTTTATGTAACATAACAAGTGGCATTAGGTATAGTCGAAGATAAAGATATCAATATAATAATATACACTTCTGCACCTTTTTTCCGGAATATGGTGCAAAAGTACATACATATTTTTGCTCTCGACTGTAAAGTGTTAAAGAGATAAAAAAACAGGTTAGGTTAGGTTAGGTTAGGTTAGGTGCAGCGAGAGGTGCTGGGACAAAATGGCCTCTTTTTGTGAATCCGTTATCGGGCAAAAGGAGGCCGCTGAGCGAGAACGTGAGGAGCACCCTAACGCTGCTCCGCTCCGCAGAAGAAGGCAGGGAAGAGCGCGGCGGCGCTACGCGCACCTGCTCCCTCCGCCATAATGGTGCCCGAGCGCAAGGGTCGGGGAACCTTGTGCTCTCTTTAACGGGCCATTTGACTGAGGATGCCTCAGACCAGCCGAGGCATCCAATAGCCGAGAACACCGTCAGGGCGTCATCATCGAGTGCTACAAAGTGATCCTGTGGCGCCCCAACCCAACACGACGGAGACGGCATCCCGTTGGTTTTTTAGACGGTAGTCTGAGCCTTCTGCTCAGGAGTCCGTCATATCCACCCTAGCCCCCGACTAGAGGTGAGATGCGTAAATGCATTTTCTCCAACGTTAAAAAAAAAGGTTAGGTTCAAACACGCTTAAAATCAAATCGTTCGTAGAGGGGGCGTATGGGTGAGTCCCACATATGGGAGACACCATGGGAGTGGTGGGGAGATAAATAATTTCCCACCCTGTAAAAAAAAAGTTCAAGCACACTTATTATTATTGACAATTAAAAAAAAGGTTAGCTATCATTTCTTACTAACAAACAAAGTTTCGATCACTACATATTATAAAACAAAGTTCCCCCCGTCTGTTTTGTCTGTACGTTCGCGATGATCTCAAAAACTATTGATTGGATTTACGTGCGGTATTCACCACCAAGTAGATTCTTTTACAGAAGGTTTCTATATATAATAAATTCTGGTTTATGTACGGGTGTTACGGAAACCTCACATAAACCAAAGCGAAGCGAGGGTAGTCGCTAGTAAAAACCAAGATTAAGTTTACTCAACTTAGTCCTACTTAATATTAACAAAGTCACTAAGTCATTGGCAAACCCCGGGGTTTACATTTGAGTGAATGTTTAGTTTGGGGGTGTATAAAAAATATACATGCATTTTTATACATTTTAATTTTATGTTTTTGAACGCTGTACTAATGTTAAATAGTAGTTTACGTGACGGTTGCGTAATGCTAATTACGCAGAGTCTCGTACAATACTTTATCTACACACATATTATAAGTACTCTAAGATGGGTTCAGAAGCCGAAAGGCAAATGACCAGCTTTACCTTACCTGTGGTAGTAAGTGACAGTGATGACAGCTGTAACGTAATTTTAAAATTACGTTATCGAATATTGTAAGGTAATGAGATCCAAATTTGGAACATCTTCCAAAATTAACAGCTATCATCGCTGTCACCTACTACCACAGGTAATGCTGGTCATTGCCTACGGGTTTTGAACGCATAATAGAGGACTTATGATATGAGTGTAGATAAAGTACATTTATATACATTATACAGTAGTGGCAGGCTTGCGTTTTTCCCATACAATTGCCTACAAATACGAAAACCAATCAAATCTCTTTTATATAACATCAGGGTTTTATTATTAACTAGATATTTAGATGGAAATATTTTATTATTGACATAACTAATATAACGATACTATAATTAACAATATACAGGGGGTTTTACCAGTAACATTGGAACATAAATAACTCATATACAAATTTACATATTGAAAAGTTTAAAACTATATTCTGGACCGGCATTAGCATGAAATTTCCCATGTCGTCATATTTACGTCAACCTCTGGGACACTGTATAAAAATTTTAGTCTGATTACAAATTGCAGTGATAAAGAACAAATAAATCAATCGAGATAAACTTTATTTACCGATCACAAATACAATACGCGTTCAGAAAACGCCTCAAACCCAATAAAAGTCCATTTATTATTTCCATTAAACGATCCAGACAAAAATAAACAATTTAGAATTGCTTTTGTAGAAACTGTAGTAAGTGCAATACGCTGCAGCCACCGATGCGGCTTGCATCGCAATGCACTTCGTTACTCAACCAGACGGATTTTTCAGTTTCAGTTCCAATCGGTAATGGTTTCGGCTGAAGACAATAAATCTGAAGCTTATTGATGAAACGTGATCGCATTTACTAAAACGTTTTTTAGGAACTTTTACTTGCCTTCAAAATGTATTTTGTTGGGTGATAATACAATTTTATCAAATTTTCCTTGCTCACTCTTTTGTCTTTTTGTAAACCTGTTGAGTAAAAATTTGCAAAAGATTTTAAAATTAAAATTGAGAAAGCTTAGAATTGAAGAGACATGCACCAACAATAGGTAGTAACAAAATTAATTGAATTGATTTAGAAAAAATAATATGTTACTTGATTTGTGATATAAGGGGTGCGGTGTTTTTAAGTTGTAGATGGCATAGAAAACACAACAATGATTTTAAACAAGATTAATGCACAATCTCGGGACTTAGTTTAAAACCTAGCCATAAGCGAATAAAGAGATCTGATGAACTATTATCAACCTTTGTAACTCACATTAAGTTATAATAAAAAAAGGCGTCCTATTCGATCTTTTTTATTTTCCTACTCAAACTTCCTAATACCACGACCTTATCCTAAACAAACACAGTAATAGACTTAAAATTATTACGCGCACAACATAATTTTTGTCAACTACATGACCTTTAAGGGCACTCTATCTCCTAAACTTCCAACAGGGAAAACACAAATAAATCATCTCAGATGCTAGCAGTGACTCTATTATTCTCTACATCAACTGACAGAGCATTCGCGGCCTTATGTCTAAATCTATAAGGTTCAAACACCCTGTATGTTTCGTGTACCGAAAATAAAGGTAAACGTCTTATAGAGACTTAATCTCGGTGATATATCTTCAGATAGGTACATCCGGATACTGTAAGTGTATCGCGACATTATTGAAAGCTGAAGATGTTGGGTGAAAAAATATACAGCTCGGAAATGCGGCGTCGTTTTACGATTTTATATTGGGCGTGTAGTATAAATCAAAAAATACAAAATTATATTTTTTACGAAATTGGAGCAAGTGTGTACCAGAGTATTGTGTGAGTTACAAGTACACCTACGTCACATAAGTCCGAATAGTCAATTCTAAAGTATGTGAATGTTTTTGAATGACCTAAAGCAGCAGTTTTATGTACAAATTTTGGTTTAAGGGCCAATTTGATCAGTAGTTAACTGTACTAATGGTTCAAAAACGTAAACAATTGTTAATCTGGAACAATTGTCTAATTTTCGAATCGATTTTTAAAAATTAAAAGTTTCTACACTGATCAAAAATCGGCCTTAAGACAGTTATAAGCTGAAACGTGGTAAAGTCTAGATTTACCCCAAAATAACAACGGCCGTGAAAATGAAAATAAATGAATTCTATATTGACAGAGACGCGAAATTAAGCAAGTAAAAAAATAAGACGAACAAATACCGCAATTCAAATTAAACCGAAAGAAATACGTACTAAAAAAATGGACATCCTCTAATAAACTCTAACGCCCAATAAACAAGCAAGTCAAACAAATACCTACTTAAGAAAACAGCTGAGTAAAATTCTTAACGAATGCTCGACTTTCACAACAATGCAGAATAAACGTAAACAGAGCTTAAATTTCCCCAAACTGCCACACATAATGCTCGGAGGATCGTAAACAAAAGATAAAACAGTCGTATTTACTTACTTGGTTCAGTTTACAGTATTTGAGATGACAATGTCTCTTGCAACGTGTGATACGAGTATGATATGAGAGATAGCGAGAGAATTTCATTTGCAGATGATTTTGAATTCGAGTCGTGGACTGTTGTTTAAGTTTTGAATGCTACAAATTTATTTACGGTGCTCGTTGTGAAAGAGGGGAATACACAATAAAAGGGTAAGTAAAGGTTAGGTTTCCAGACAAAGTATTAGGTATGATATTTTAGGTTGTATTTTTAAATAAGTTGTTATGTTTTATTATTTTGTAACCTACAGCTTACATAAAGTAATTTTTCGTTAGGGAATAACATAAAGTCAACAACAGTGCTCAACTGGAGCTCTTGATGATAACTCCTATTTACTTACGTTACGTACGTATGTTTTTACTGAGTAAAAACTAATTGCTACTGACATCTTATTGTGTTGTTCTCGGCCGCCATTACTGTCAAGTAAAGAGCTGTCATAACGTTGACAAAATAATAGCAGGTCAAAAGCAATCAGGATTTTTAAATAGAATGTAGCCCCTGGTAAGATAATATGGAAAAAAAAACACAGTTTAAACATGGGAATAAACCGAATATACATACATACATACATTAAATCACGCCTGTTTCCCAGAGAGGCAGAGACCACTTCTATCAACCTGCTACGATCTTGACAAAATATCTCTTTCGCTTCTTCCACATTCATACATCGAGTCATGAATAAACCGAATATATTACAATAAAAATATCAAAAAAGCTTCCTTTAGTTAAAAAATCGATAAAAGAGATAACACTTGTTTATTTGCTATATTTCTTTGCGTATTCTACCATTTATCCTATCATATTTTCACTTTTATACCAAGGTCGCAGAAAATACAAGATATTCCCGCTCATTCCGCAGATGTACTTATATTTTCGTTTGATCAGGGCCTCCCATATTCAGCACTGGTCAGCGCAGGAAATTAGATTCCTTGACATGCTTCGGAGATTCCAGAATTCTTTCCCCATTTGATTGATTGATCGAATAAGAAAGCCGAGAAAAGAGTCTAGTGGAACGGTGCTGTTAAGTGATGCGTTTCTTTTTTTTTTTACTTGGGTTTAATTTGGCTTTGGCTAGCATTTATTGAAATATCTGGTAAAATTAAGTATTTATGAATCATAATGAATGGGTAAAAACTTCAAAAAAATGATTTAGCTAAGACTAATTCAATTTACAATTTATTACCTTTGCCTTCTAGTAGTGCAGTTTCAAACTGTTTTAAGCTATGTAACAGTGTTATTATTGCTGTGTTCCACTGTCTAAGAAAACCAGTGAAATAAATAGCATAATTAGGTATTCCATCTGAGTTCAAGTCCCAAGTAGGGTTGCCAACACATTTATAATCTCAAGACTATAGATAATTAATTTGAGTAGGGTCTCAGATCTAACATTCCATCAGCTGGCCTGCGAGCTCGTTCGCTTGTATGCCCTAAAAAATACCTAATTTTATTTTAGCCACTAATCTCCCCTACTTCTACCTACATAAAGCATAGTTAAAAGATTTATAACCAAGTTAGAAAAAAAAAACAATAAAACTTCTAAAATGAGCCGCGAACAAGAACCGCACGCTACCGCTCTATGTTAAAAACACCGCCAAGTCACAAAGTGATCTATCATTTTTATGAGCCACCCATAAAAGAACTAAACTCGTAGGCCGAGTGTACGTAACAGCCAATATAAAACCATTCTACGGCGAATTCACTAAAGTTACGCGCACTGATCCACTATATTTGGTAATTTATGTCTCTTGTGTTGGAAAATTCAGCAATATCAAGCATACTTCAGAAGTGAAATATTGTAACTGTAGTTAGAACACTCATCACTTAATACTTTCTAAAAATCAACTTTTAAATATTTATTCTATAAGTGCTTACACTTTCCGAAAGAAGAGCGCACAGTAGGCGTAGCTAAGATATAAACGCTGTCAACGATTCTATTTTCTATGGATTCGAAATGTATGGAGTTGACATAAGCGATCGACGCAATGTCATCAGTTTACGTCAATCCTATACATTTTATCAATTTTTGAAAATCGCTAACTTAGCGTTATGAATCTCGACTATGCCCCCTCTGCCCTCATACACAAATAGGTAGTATGTCAAATTCAATAGACAAATTAAATCCTTAAACATTATTAATAAGGTTGTATTTGATACAAGAGTTTTTTCTGAGATACCGCCATTTGTCTTAACAGTGGGCCTAGTATGGCGGCGTTTATCGCGTGACAAAATGTGGATAAAACATCCGTCATTTCTGACACGTCGGGTCATGTGGGGTAACTGTGCGAAGCGGGTAAGTGTGCGCAACCCCTTTATTTAAGAATGGGGATGGATAAGTTTGTGATATGTGTAAGCAAATTAAAGATATGTTGGTGTAGAATTACTTTATGCAAGAAAAACCCAGATGGTATCATTCATTTACTTGAAAAAGAAAATATTCAGAATCCGGTGCCGTAAAGGTTAAATTTGCTGTCATGGCGAAAATCGACACGAGTAAATAAATTTTATTTCTGTTAGTAATGTATTTAAGCTTTCAATTTTGCATAAAATTTGAAGCTATGTTATGTCTCAATAAATTGAGGTAATTTTGATCAAAATCAGTCTGCTTAGTTTAATAAAAAATCCACAAACTTCGCTCTGCTGCGCACACTTACCCGCAGTATGTGTAAGTGTGCGCATTTTGAGCTGGTTGAATTAAGGCGATTTTTCTTCGAGGTGGCAAGGTTTTATTGTTTATTTCTTGATTTAACTATTACCTTAATAAATGCTTCGCCAGATACATATTTTCATTTTCCTTTCATGCTTATCGTTTCATTTTGATACTAGTTTGAAAATAAAGTGCGCACAGTTGCCCCACATGACTCTATATAAGTACGAGAGTGACGGAGAGGTACTTTATCCATATTTTATCACGCGATAAACGCAACCATACTAGGCCCGCACTGCCCTCCTTAGAAAAAAGGCGTATGTCTCATAGAACCGCGTATGTATTAACGACCTTATTTCTTAAGGCGGAAGGTTGAATTTACTTTGACTATAAAATTGCGCATGCGTCCTTTTTATTTAGGAGGGCAGCGCAGGTCAGCCCTGTTGAGAAAAAGCGTCGCACGAAATTCAACAGTCAGTCTTTTTAAACAACCGACAAGGGTGTAATTAGTCTAATGTGTGTATCTGTGTATTTAAGAGCGTCGGTGGCCTAGTGGCTTAGGGGGTCGACTCGTGATCGTAAGGTACCGAGTTTGAACCCCCGCGATGAGATTTTCTAACTTAAGTGCTAATGCACTTACGGTGAAGGAAAAACATCATGAGGAAACCTGCAGATTCGAACAGCTGAGTGTAAGAGGGTAATTGCACAAAAGATCCTAAAGGTTCGAAGTGTATCCTTAATTACCCACCTGTAAGATAAGATAAGATAATATCTGTGTATCCGTCTGTGGTATTGTAGCTCCTAACCGTATGGATCAGGTGGAGTAGTGTTGTTATTGTTGTATTTCAGTGCGAGGATAAGACTGGTGGAATGACAAGGTATTTCAATAATCCTTAGAGTGTGCAGTCTCGATATTATAAATACCAGCTGTATCCTGCGACTCGTTTGCGTAGAAGTCGTTTATCGCGTGTAAAAAGTATCCAATATCCTTCCTCGAGGTTTCAGCTATCTCCATACCAAATTCCATCAAAATTGGTTCAACGGTTTAGGTTGCATTCGACAAAATTGGAATAAGGTCTTAAACGCCGAATTTGTATAGACTAATCTTTGAGTAAGTCTTATTACAAGTTTGGTCAAAGAGAGTTATTTTCGAAATTACTTACAATGTTAGTATGAGCCCAAACCTTAGAGCCCAATTCTTATCAGATGGCCTGTGTGCTAGTGTGCCTTATCCATGTTGTAATAGTAGTTTACGTGACGGTTGCGTAATGCTAATTACGCAGAGTTGCGTACAATACTTTATCTACACACATATTATAAGTACTCTAAGATGGGTTCAGAAGCCGAAAGGCAAATGACCAGAATTACCTTACATGTGGTAGTAAGTGACAGCGATGACAGCTGTAACGTAATTTTGAAATTACGTTATCGAATATTGTAAGGTAATGAGATCCAAATTTGGAACATCTTCTAAAATTAACAGCTGTCATTGCTGTCACCTACTACCACAGGTAATGCAGGTCATTGCCTACGGGTTTTGAACGCACTTATGATATGAGTGTAGATAAAAAAAGTTTTGTTCGATAACAAACGTGTGTTAACTCGGTGGGTTTAAAAGTTTTTGACTAGAAACTAACTGCAGTCATCTTACTTGGTGATTTAAAGGACGAAACTTCATTACGTTTTCCAGCTATAGTTCGACACAAATTAAACAAAGAGGGTGCTTAGCAAATGTTAATCAAATGCTAATGAATCGTGTGCTGTGCGAGACATGCTAATAATGGGCAGTGCGTGGGCTTGCCCAAAGTGCAGAGGGCATCTAAAATGTAAACTATAGTTCAGTCAACCTAAGGATCATCCCTGTGACAGCCATATTTCGTAACTAGCTTTTGTCCGCTACTTCGTGTGCGTAGATTTCAACCATAGTTATTAATTCGTAAAATTTTAAATTTTCCATTATGAATATGTATCTATATTATTATGTGACTTTAGCGAGATCCGCTTGATGCCTAAATGGTGGGAGACTGTCTAAGATAGGGCTGTGGAATTAAGGGAGGCTTTAACTGCAGCAGTGAGATGTTTAAGGCTACGACATAAAATAAATAATAGCAAATGCTTGCCTTTCTTATATCAAACTGGAAATAAGATAAATACTCTGTTCATTGTAACTTTTCGCGAATCGTCGAGAGTATCAAACGCACGAGACGGTTAGGAATTGATAAGGGCCCGATTTATAAAAATATCTGTAGATTAAAATGATCACTGTATTTTTTCAATTGGTGTTTGTTAGTCGCAAAAACTCGAGAATGCCTAAAAAATACTGTTGTGTTCGTAAAGGTCAGGACAAAGTTTGTATGAATAAAAAACCCAGGCGACGCCGGGCACAAACAGCTATATAAAAAAAATTGAGCTTAAATGCATCGGTCAGATACTGTTATTTAGAGATAGATCAATCAGCCCTAAGGGAAATTACATTTATTTATTTAATCTTTATTGCACAAAAGAATACTCTTAATATACAAAAGGTGAATTTAATGCCGTAAGGCATTCTCTACCAGTTAACCTTTGGGCAAAGCAGAGATTAAACTAGTACCTAAATTATCTCTTTGGAAAGGACATAAGAAACAACGCAATGTAGCACGAGGTTAAGTTCGATAATTAGTCAAATTATAGTAATAAGACGGGGTAAATGCACAGGGTAAGTAATATTAAAAAATGTGTTTAATATTTGATGAATGTGGAATGTAACTGTAACTATTGATTTTTCTCAAAAATGTCCGGAAATGTTGACATTCCTATCTACATATTGACACGCGAAGTACACAGTTTACTGACAGGCCGCAAATTTAAAAAAAAAAACATTGCGTGCTCGCTACACAAGCCCGCAATGTTGCATACAAATTCCATTACTATCTAGCTTGTAACTTTTTAAAAAGTGAAAAGGGCCATAATAAAATGAGGGCACAAGTCTTATACATCCAAATCTCCAAACATAACTTTTTTATTTGTGCCTGGAATAGCTTATGTTTTTTTTAAAACAAGAATTGTGTTTCTCCTTGTCATAAACAAAAAGGCGGTAAGGAGTGATGGTTTTTTCACATGAAGTTTCTGTTTGTATGATGATTTGACTCCGACACAAAAAAAAACTTGCGATTTTTGAGAATTAATTTTGAATATCTTAAACTTACAATGTATTGAATAAGCCAGTTTTTACGTACCCATAAATAATAAAGTAAAAAAATAATGTGCGGATATTTTTCATTTCATAAAGCTACAAGTATACTTGGTATCAATAAAACACGGAGGCAATTTTAGGAATCCTTTCACAAAGATCATAAAAAGTATATAAATTACTTCGTACCAGAATTTAAGACTCGTTCGATGAGTAATAACAATGGAGAAAGCATCTGTGGATTGATATAAATTGTAATATTGCTCGTGAAATTCTATTAAATGGCAAAAAAAAGTTGTATAAAACAAAAACCTTATTGGTTAATCTGCTAAATGTCTGTTTTATGCTGTTAGAGGTCACAGTAATAGATTTTTTTTCTCTGTATAAGATTCATGTAATTTAGTCTGCGTAGGATAGATCCCACCGAAAATTTTTTATGTCAAAAATAGGCCAAGTTCTCAAGTTTCACTTGAGTAGTCATACCTGAAAAGGTGCTAAGTTTGACACTAGATTGTTGACAGTGAAACACAAAATTGCTATTAATGCATACAGTTTGTTATAATTTCATGCTATGTGTTAGCTGTATTTAAGAAACTGCAATATGAGTTAAGTGGCAATAAATTGGTTTGACTAATACAAAATCAAAAGCCATTTTTTTTTAATTGGACAGGACTTGGCCTATTTTTACATTTATATTTGTGGTGGGATCTATCCCAAACAGACTAAATTACATCCATCCTACGCAGAGAAAATAAGTCTATTTTGGTGTAAGTTAAAAATATACATGTCAATTACTTTGTCCCAGAATAAAAGGCCCGTTCAATAAGTAATAGAAAATAAGAAACCATCCGAGGATTGATCTAAGTTGTAATATTGCTCGTCAAATTCTATTAACTGGCAATAAAAACTTTCTAACTAAAACCTTAACTTTTTATGTCGCTGATTGTCGGTTTTATGTTGTCAGCTGGAAAAAAATTGACTGGTTATTTTAAATAGGTGTATAATTTAAGTCTGCGTAAGATAGATGTATTGTTTTTAATTTAAGCCATAATTATGTTTAAAAATTTCTTACCTAAAATACTATAAGGTTTTGTGTAAAGTCGTTTATTGATATTCCTCTAGGAAGTGTTTTCCCGTGATCGACGTACATTTTTTATTAAACAGGTTCACCGGAATAACTGTCAAATTGTAACAAACAAACAGTATAATATTTGTATGTATATAGATACGGATTATGATAAGAACTACTAATAAATGTAGTCCTACGCATAAGACTAAAGCTGTACTAAAAAGGTTCGGAGCAAGAGGTTTTTAAAAGTCTTTTAGGTTGGGGTAGTCGGTTAGACTCGCATAGAAGTGTATGAGACGTAGAGTGTATTTTAAAAGTTCTTGCACTGAGTTTTTTTCATCTAAGTAGTAGATACGAGTAGTAACGTAGAAAAATAACTTATCTTAATTTATTATTAAGCCCAATTCTTTTACTTTGTTACCTAATGTATCTGCGATACTTCCAAAAAGATTTTTTTTTTATGTAGAACGTCGCCTCATTTATGTCAAGTAAATAGGAATTTTATTATAGTTACGTTGACAATACAATAACATATAATAAAGCCCTAGTAAGTGTATCACTTTCTCCCATTCATATCAAATTAACTTTAATATAATAGTTCAATAAAGAAAAATAATAATGTATGTCAAAAGTTTTCCAATAATATTCGGTTGTAATCTTCAATAAGTGATTCTACAGAGAATATCGGGGTACAATTGGATTATTGCTTTAGGAAACTTTCTGAGGCGTATTATACTTGAGCGATCGTGCGACTTCTGGCAATTTGATATTAATACGCTATGACGAATGGAGGGCTTCCTTTGGAATAATGATGAGACGTTATTGCGTTATTGGTATTATGAAAAGAGTTTGCGGTATTGAAGATGAGGAAAACCAGTGGAAGATTTCTTGCGATTGCTGTTACGATATTACCAAGACCGTACGGTTTACTGCTTTCGAAGACTTTTATAGCTTGCAGTATTTTCTGGAACGCATTTCACTGAAGAGCCTACCGACATTATTTACATAAGAAAATTTTCAATGTAATGGATGTTGTAATCATGTCACTGACAGTGGATTTATCTTAGGAAGTGCTTACAGATATGTGAAAACGTACAGGGCCTATTTTTAAGAAGATAATAATTTTTATCTACACACATGTCCTCTATTATGCGTTCAAAATCCGTAGGCAATGACCAGCATTACCTTTGGTAGTAGGTGACAGCGATGACAGCTGTTAATTTTGGAAGATGTTCCAAAATAGGATCTCATTACCTCCCAATATTCGATAACGTAATTTCAAAATTACGTTACAGCTGTCATCGCTGTCACCTACTATCACAGGTAAGGTAATGCTGGTCATTTGTCTTTTGGCTTCTGAACCCATCATAGAGTACTTATAATATGTGTGTAGATAAAGTATTGTACGCGACTCTGCGTAATTAGCATTACGCAACCGTCACGTAAACTACTATTATAAGTATAGGGTCTAAACAATAAAAAAAATTATTAAGAAAAACTTGAGTTGCGGGAAATGGGTTCACAATAAAACAGTTTTGATTTTTAATTTTGCGTGTGATGATCTACTACGTATACTTTTCTTTTATTAAACATAAATAAACCGTCAGTACTGTGCTAATACATACCAAAATGGGTTCAGTATTGTAAGTGGTTATTACTGGCGTGACTTTACCAGTGCATACTCGTACTAATAGTAAGTAGTTCAAGAAAACAAGCAAGCGTAGGCTATTACTACCTTTAATTGTCAACCATCTCGTAGAGTTTACATGTCCTGCACGGGTAGCACAAGTTGCACTTTCTCGCTTGTCGCTCAGTGCGTCTCTATCGTTACTGACTAGATAGAAAGGGAGATCCCAGCGACAAACAAGTCGCGGGCAACTTGTGCTAGCCGTGCTGGGGTGTGATTCTCTCAACAACGACGGACGGACGGACGAACCAGTGATTGTCCAAGCGGCGAGTTTAAGTAGTCCCGTCAAAGTGAACAAAATACATTTTAGCGCGTGTATTCAATTTGGCATCATGACTTCTCAAACGTATAAGGCTGCCTAATTGACAATGCACGCAGTAAAATGGGTTTTTTTCGCTCGGACGGGACTACTTAAACTAGCCGCTTCGATTCGCTCGTCCGTCCGACCGACCGCCGTTTTTTGAGAGAATAACACCTCTGAATCTATTATTTTACTTTGTCTATGTCCCTGTTGTTCTCGTATAGTTAAAATTGTAATTATATAGTATTGTTCACGTGTTGTCGTTGCTTTTTAACATCCTTTTCTATCCTCATTCCTCACCCTACCTTTCTGAAGTTTTAGCTTTCTGGCCACTGGATCTCAAAATCGCTTGCGTTCTGGTGATAATCTTTCCCTTGCTTGCTCATCAAATAAATCCGAAACTGATTCTAAATCCTTTTCGGTTAATGTTGTACGATTTTGGGATCTATTACCTACTGAAATTAGGCAGTCTCAGTCTGTAGATTCTTTCAAATCTAGACTAAAGAAGTTCTGGCTTGACACCTTGTTCTTAAACTTTTTCCTGCTTATTATGTATATTTATTTATTATATTAGTTACATTGTATATACATACATAATCTCACGCCTTCGTTCCCAGAGTGGGGTAGGCAGAGCTACAGAATTACAAACATCTCTAAAAACTTGTTGATAATTCTATAACCACAATTTGCACAATTAGGCTAAGATGTTTACCAGCGTATTAGTGACAGGTTGCAAGCCCATCGCCTAACAGTACTACAAGCCTTTATTCCCTTAGTCGTCTCTTACGACATCCACGGGAAGACATGGAGTGGCACTATTCTAACTCGGCAACCACATTGTATATATGTTTATATATTTTAGCTTTTGATATTTATAGACATTTATTTTAGTGTAGTACTTATTTGGCTATTCGTTGTCATTAATTATTTCTCAATTGCTCAAAGGTTAACTGGAAGAGATCCCTTAAAGTGATAAGTTCGCTTTTGTACATCCCTGTTATATTTTTGTGTATTTTATAATTGTTATCTCTTTTGTTTGTACAATAAAATGTTTACATACAAAATCTTTGATTATCTTGACAGTAAATGCCGAGTCGTTAACGATTCATTGCAATGGGGTAAAAACGCAATGAAATGGCCCCTTGACCAGACCCGGAATGGTTAAGAAGGCTGAAAAGTTGAATCACTAGAAAATTTGACTGATTCAAGATTACAATAAAAATTCGTTTCAAAGTCAAGAAAGAAAGGAAAAAGGTTGCAAGTCTAGACCTATCACCATTAGCCTTTGTTATAAGATCAAGTAAGAAAAGATGTACTCGTATCATGATAAAATCAAAGATCCAGGTCAGTAGTTTCGGCCCTTTACATTGATTAAATTCAGAAAGGTTTTTCAAGATCAATGGAGTACTGGTTAGTAATAGTATCAAAGGACAATCTCAAACAAATTGATCTAGCCCCAAACTAAAGGCTCGAACAGACTGCCAGCGGGACGGTAGCGGGCCGTGATGAGTGAGTGATGTGGGCGGGACGCCCGGTCACACAGAGCAAGCGCGCATCGCGCTGGCCTCGCGCCATCAACCCGCCAGGGTCGCGCCATCAACCCGCCAGCATCGCGCTCGTGTCCCGCCCGCATCGCGCTCTCCCGCTCGCTCACTGTGGTTTGGTCATTCGTTATGCCACTATGGACCCCTGGTGCATAACGTTAATCATTCATGTAAGCGTAATTTCTGTCATGTGGTTTGACGCTATCATTATGTCAGGGTTCCATATTGGCATAACAATTAAAGTCCTTGACTGTACCTACTTCACAATAATACACATAGTTTTACAGAATAGTACAAATTTAAATAAATAGAAACCAAGCATTCAAAATAAATCGCAAGTATTTATTTTTAATGCTTAGTCATCACACAAATATTTGACATTACCGGGGTTCAAACCTGGAACCACTCGCTCGCTACATACAGCGTATCTACCAATTATCTAGGCTAACTGTGTCGTCACTGGCTTAGTATTAATAGAAAAGTACTCGTAGTTCGTCTCTAGCCCTTTAGGAGTTTCTGTTACCTATTGCTGCTCGGGCGCTAGGCTTGCATCGATGCGCGTCGCTCGATAATTAATACGCACGCAACCAAACGCCGACTAAAACGACTAAACCGGCTTGGTGCTTCTTGTTGAGTTTGCTTGTGATGGCTTGCGGCGTGTACGTTCGAAGCACGCACATGCAAGCCGCGCGAAATATTTAACCTTATTGGAAAAGGAACTTTACTGTCGAATTGATAGTTAGGCGTTTCTTTAATTATACCTAGTTAAGGACTAAAATTAAGAAACGTTAACTTTTACGATGAGTTACGAAAATTAGCTATACTGTTATAAGAAAAATGGTGTTATCTCAGGCAAAACTCCTGTAGCAAGTGCAAGCATATTACTAACGGGTGAGGAGTGAATCTACTTCATTTATGAAATTTGAGATACTGCTAATTGCCGTTGGAGGTAGTATATAAATGAACGACAAATGTTCGTTACTCAGCGGAAAATTTAGCGTTTCTTGATTTTAGTCCTTAAATAGGTTCGAAATTTAAAAAAAAATGCCCAGTGGCTAACATAAGAAGTCTTTCTCCTGATATGATAATAATGATTGATTTTTTTTAAATTGATAAATGAAAAATGACAAGTCTTTAAACAAACAGGTTAAGTTAAATAATTCTACCAACAAAATTCTCATAAACATCTCTCGCTTTTCTGTTTTTTTTTAATAAATTACAAATTGAACCGACCTCTTACATCACGAGACGAAATAGGCCGGAAAAGCTCGTAGCGTTAAAAAGGAAAGAAAGATCACGTCGTTTCTTTTTACGAACGTTACACGAGATCGTCACATGTAATGTGCTGGATAATCGTGATAAACAAGCGTGGGGCGTATGAGTGGAGCCAAGATAATTATGCGTTCGGTAAAACCTTGTGGGGCCTTTCTTAAAAGGTTTTTTGTTGAGGTCGACCGCAAATGTAAGTTGGTTTGTATAGGTCGACGTAGCTTTCTTGTCACGTCATTGTTGGCTGTGTCCTGTCCTGTGCGGTTGGAGGGAACGCTTAGGAATATTTTATCATTCAAGTTTTACGGACAGATAGTGTGGGAAACGGTCTAGATGGTTATTGTATGGTTTTATTGGTAGCTTTGTTTTAGGAATACTAAGTAAAAAATAAAGAGAATACGGCTTGCATAGACGTACCTACTGATGTGCAAGTTGCGTAAAGTTTCCAAAAAGTTGGAAACGTTGTAAGAAATTTCCGGAAGCTATAACTAGAAATATAGAAAATTTAAATTTAAGAAACTGATAGTTTCAATCCCCATACAAAATTGTGAGAAGTTTCCGAAATTTTCCTACATTAAATTTTCCGCAATTTTGGAAAGTATCCTTTGGCACATCAGTATACGTACCTATAGATGCAATATAAATAACGTATGATTTACGATGGCGCAGTTAGCCTAGTTGATTATGCCTACAAACCATTTCCATGACGTCCTTGATGCTGAGATCCTGGTCCAGGTCGGCCCTGCCGTCTTCTGGATATCGTCCGACCAACTGGCTGGTGTGGTCTTCCTCTATTATGATATACATACACACGATAAACCAGTTTTTGTGGGGGTTAAATAAGGAAAACTATTCTATGATGATTATTCAAATTAACATGCAACATACCAAACTTTCTGACATACATTTCAAAATTTAATAAAATCAAATCACAACAAATGATTGTCAACCTTACTAGCACACTGATATAAGATGACGCATAAATTAATAACTCAACACAAATATTTGTTATAATATCCAAGGACATAGTTTAGTGAACATTAAATTAGTAAAGTTTATACGTTGCTATAGCATCGCTACGGTTATATGGAGGAAGTTTTCGCATTACGCCACGTAAGGCATTTGGTCTGCGAAGTGTATTTCCAGAGTGAAATTGCGGTTGCCGCATCGTAAACGGTTTAGTTATATTTATGATGCATAATGTACGCTTTGTAGATATGCCCGTTGTTAAAAAGTTTGGAAAGTTGAAGGAGTTGGGGAGTGTGAGGTTTGCAAGCGTAATAAAGGATTGAGGTTTTTGTGGGTTATTATTTAATATGGTGGTGAAACGTGGGAAGCCATTCTAACATTAGAAATTTGAAAGTAACTTTGCGACTGGCTGTTCACAATGGAGTGTTGATCCCTACTCTGATGTATGGTAGTGAATGTTGGGTGTGGTAGGACAAGCATAAAAAGTCGTATAGACGCAGTTGAAATGCGCTCTTTGCGTAGTATGTGTGGTGTGAAACTGATTGATAGAGTAAGGAATGAAAAGGTCAGAGAGAAATGTGGACTAAAAGAAGATGTAGTGACTAAGATTGAAAAGGGCATGCTTCAATGGTTCGGTCATTTGGAAAGGATGGATGAAAGAAGATTGACGAAAGAGATATACAGAGCAAAAGTGAGTGGGAGGGTCGGAAGGGGCCGCCCTAGGCGTACTTTTTCGAATCAAATCGGAGAAATACTGGAAAAGGGCCGGATCTTAAGTACCCGAAACCGACGTGCATGCATGACTCGATGTATGAATGTGGAAGAAGCGAAAGAGATTTGTCAGGATCGTAGCAGGTGGAAAGAAGTGGTCTCTGCCTACCCCTCTGGGAAACAGGCGTGATTTAATGTATGTATGTATGTAAGTAACTTTGTCTGCTTGTTATTTGAATTATAGGTATTTTTTATCCCGGAAAATTGGATAGTTCCCAAGGAAAGAGCGATAAACGTCTGCTACGCGGGTGGAGTTGCAGGTAACGACTAGTTGTTTATATAGTATATGAAAATAACGGTTATTAACAAACTGCTGCATGGTCACTAATAAAAAGGCTAACCGTGTCATTAGCCTTTTTGTTATTGACCATGCTTACAAAGCAGGCAGGCCAGGGTTCGACTCTTGTAATGGCAGATATTAATTGTGTTATAAGCAATTATGGTCCACTGGTATTTTTTATTATTTCACATTTAACTATATTTTATTTTTGGTAAATAAATTAATGAATAATAATAATAAAATAATAATAAACCATGATACAGGCTTAGCTTTGTTTAGCTTTGTTTGGAACGCCTGTGAATTTGTAACCATGTGATTTACTAAAATATTATATTATAATATTATTTTTAATGTCAGTTAAAATAATTTATAAATCTTTCTCATTGTCAATTTATAAGACAATTTCTAGTCTGCGTCTCATTGCTTACCGCTTGTACGGTATTAGTTCAATGGCAAAGTGTATTTAGTATGGCACTTAATATCGTTTCATAAAGTGTATTTTCTTAGAAATACCTATAAAACTGTATGTTGCCAATGTTTTTAATAATAGTTGTTTACACTTGAAATAAAAGTTCGTGATTACGGAGCAAATAAAGCAAATTAATTTGCACAAATAAACAGACAAACTAACTTTTGCATTTAAAAATATTTGAACCAATCAACTTCAATAAAACTGTTCGTGCGTAAATGGAACAAAACTGTTTACTTACCTGAAGGTGATTGGAGTCAAGATAACCAACCTATTTTTATTTAAATAGCATTTAAAAAAAAGTACCTATTCCAGGAAACATTTTGCAACACCCTCGATATTTTTTGGTTTTTCAAAGCAATACAAGTCCTAAATGTATTTATAACAAAGTTTAAACTTCCCTGTCAAAACTTTCCATCGAAATTCCTGCAAACGAAGTTGATACTAAGCTAACACATTTAACAAACCCTTAAGCCTAGCTCATATTTTAAATCAAAACCCAAGAAATACCCGACGTGGGGGATTATGTGATAGTCCGTGGCCACGAAACGAGCGGTGGCAAGACCCTGAATGAGAAACTAGTATAAAACAGTTAAAAAAGTTGTACAAATATAAAGTTATGAAAGTTCATAAATTATTTGAATTGAAATGAACTTCCGATTTTTTTTCTTAAAGTTATAGGATGGAACATGACAATTTAATTAATAATATTATAAGCCTCAGAGCACGTCCGCTAAGGATCATGAAGCCTTCTTTCTACTATATTTTTCAAGGTTAAGACTTTACATAATAATAGGAGAGCCAGTTATCATATGCAATAGTTTCCGCCCAACCGTTTTTTTTTCTAAATTATCTTAAAACTACGCTAGTTTATAACTTTATAAAAAGGAGTTTTTGTACAGTTAATATTCATACTTACTTAAAATATGTGGGTTAACCATAAATCAGGCTCCATAATTATCGTATTGTTATCGCAACAATGTTATTAGAAAGTCAAAATTCAGCACCTGAAATAATCCTTAAAGAAACTGGTTAAAATTAATTCCCAAGATTTGATTTAAAAATACTTTCAAAAAAATAATTAATTTAAATAAATGCCAATAAAAATCGCTTTTCTCATGGCCTCTCCCTAAATCACAGCAGTGGAACAGAGGCGTGTGTCGGGTAAACCTTTGACAAGTAATATCCAAGACTGCGTAATCGTATTATGTCACTCGAGAGTGTGATGCTCGAAGATGGGTCTGAGCTCGAAGAAGGTTTTTGTTTAACTCAGATGTAGATATTTATAGATTTGATGAGTTTCTACAAGCTTTTCCCTGTTTCTTTATTATGTTGCGTTTAGATTTGCTAGTCGATTTTGAATGAATTCTTGTGATAACTTGATGAAAATGCAATAGAATGCCATCTTAAAGCAAATCTGATGATAGTGTTTGACTCTCACTGTAGATTTACCGAGATTGAACAAAACAGTAATTCTAAAACGATAACTTAGAATAAAAAATATTAAATACACTAGCTTCTGCCTGCGCCTATATCCCCATTGATCATACCATGAAACCGGTTTTTCGGGGATAAAATTGTGTTAATTTAGGGTACAATCTATCTTCAGTTTAAATATACTTTCAGCATCAGTGATTCATAATAACTTACTCATAGGTACAAATACAAACTTTTTCATTTATAACATAAGTGTGATAGTGTCTGACCATAAGTCGATCATTCAAGCTTTTTATTTAACAATGGGCAAAACTGGTGTATTTAATTATTTCCATTGTGTAACGAAAATTACCCATTTTATGACTATTTTTCGTTACACAAATATTTTTCGTTACGTAAATTAACGATCGCGATAGTACGTATTAAAGGACTTAATTGAGACAACCTTAACATTCTTCCATTGTGTAACGAAAAATAGTCATAAAATGGGTAATTTTCGTTACACAATGGAAGAAAGTTAAGGTTGTCTCAATTAAGTCCTTTAATACGTACTATCGCGATCGTTAATTTGTGACCCATTTCAAGAAAAATAGTCTTGAAGTCGTCAATGCCATTTGAGATGCCAAATCATTTGTATCTTATAGGAGACTCAACCTTATTGTTGTAGAATGTCAGAATGACTTTGGACCTAAGGTGGGTCCCAAATTTAAGTTCGTGACTGTACATACAGTATTTTTTAAATTCACCCAAACGCTATCCACAATCGAATCCAAACTTAACAACTCAATAATCTGTCCTTTCAATAAAACTACGATTGAACCACGGAATTCTAAAAGGTAAGATACACCAAAAGGGTAAAAAACTAAACGGGACAAACGTGACTCAACTAGACAAAATAAACTTAAACAGACTCAACTTACCAGTTTTTCTGTTATATTCGTTGGGGGAAATAACGAGAACTTTTCGAATTATTTTGTATTTTGTCTAGAGTTCTTCATTCTTTGCAGAACAAAGACAATTGACCGGGAAATTTTTCAACAACTGTGATGTTTTGGGTCATAAACATTTATTTGTTTCAGGGGTTTAATATATTGGATAAGTTATACACAGCAATAATAAAGCAAACTTTTAAAACCCGACCGCATGTTTTTATATTGCAAAGAAATGGCAAACCAACACTTTGCGGGCCTATTATAGTATGGACTATGGATGCGTCTATATCGCGTGTCAAATGTGGATAAAGCATTCGTCACTCTCGTACTTATTTACGTGTCATAAGGTGACGGATGCCTTATCCAAACTTTGTCAGGCGATAAAGGCAGCCATATTAGGGCCCCAAGCCACCTGGGCCAAGAGTCTAGGAGGTAAAAACCATATCGTTTGACCTGTTATCGTATTTTCAACGTTTTGATAGCTTTTATTTACTTGACAGTAATGGCGGCAGAGTTAAAAACAATACCATAATAGGTCAAAGACGATATGGTTTTACCATCTAGAATAGAGGAGTTGATGGTAAGTGGGACCTGAGGATCATGCAAATTTACATTCTCAAGACTCACTCTTGAGTGAATAATGATATGCTAAAGCGAACAAACAAACCAGCATAATTTCATAAGGGTAGCTACAAGGTTTCTTGCAAGCAAGGTCAGGCCACTTTGTTTAACAACTAGTATTGTACAACTTTGTAATAAGCTCCTAGTACTTGCTCGCAAGCCTTAAACTACAAATGCTTGGTCAAACTTCAGGACTAAGATGGAATGCATCGAAGCTATTAATTCACCGGTCTTGGCTGGTAGGGTAATGGATAAGTATGTTTTGACTTTGTACTTTCTTTGGTAGACCCGAAGTCTTGGTTGTTTTCTATGTATTTAAATATAGTATGTTAATCGTTGTCTACGACAACAATGCAATGCAATGCAGCAGACATTGTTCGTAGAACTGATGGCCGATGGGGCCACAAGCTCCTCGAATGGCGACCACGTGTCGCAAGACGCAGCGTGGGTAGACCTCCCACTAGATCGTCCGACGACCTCGTGAAGGTTGGGGGAACTCGGTGGATGCAGGTAGCACGTGACCGGTCGTTATGGCAATCCTTGGGGGACGCCTATGTCCTGCAGTGGACGTTGTTTGGCTGAAATGATGACGATGATGAATCGTTGTCTAGTATCCATAGAAATAAGCCTAGCGCTTAGTGAATAGGTAAATTTGTGTGAGATTGATTGATTGTTTTAAGAAAGGGAGGCAAACGAGCGTGTGTGTTAACTGTTAGGAAGTAATCACCATCACCCATAAACACCAGCAACTCAAGAAGAGTTGTCGACATGTTGCCAGACTTTTAGGGAAATGAAAGCTCTTGTTTTAAAGATGTCATAACTGATTAGAAATATTGCCGAAGGTTTCACCGTACGAGGCAAAAAGTGCATAGTGAAATGCATGGCGGAAGAACGCCATTCAACAAGGTGATGTTGATGGAATCTGTTGGAACTCGGTGGTGGTTATAGTTCAAAACTAACCCTTTATTTATGTCATTACTTATTTATCATATCAAGTCATTACAAAACTAGTTCTGTGTAATTAAAATTGGGTATCATTATAATTCTTTATTCCGCGTATTACTTTGTCGTGATCATCATTCTTAAGTCAGTGCGTGTATCAACTGATGAAATCTTTGGCAAATTAATTTTAACAGTCATTGCCTTCGGAAAAAAAAATCCTTTTTATGATATTCGAAAAGTAAAAAAATACCCTTCAAAAAGAGATCTGATGTAATGGATACACGGCTTTAGAAAATGTTCAAGGATCGATAGGCATCAAGTAGCCGTTGTCAATTTATCAAAAAATATTGAAATTCCTTCGGCGTACAATGTCTCGAGGGTGCTCTTATAGGATTTTAGTATGAAGATCTTTCTATACCTAATAAAATGTAACATTTTTTTCTTGAAGTTTGTGAAATAGATATTTTGTCATGGTTCCGTGCCTAAAGGGTGTCAAAACGGGACCCTAATACTAAGTCTACTCTGTCCGACCATCCGTCTGTCCGTCTTTCCTAACTGTGCAGAGCTTTATAGTTAAAAAATTAAGTAAATGCCCTCTTGCATGTAGTTGTGTACAAAACTAATATGGAATTTACGTCAAATTTCAAATGTAGAATGTCAAACGGTCTATACGGATGTGTTACAACTACATGCAAGAGGAGCTTTACTTAAGTTTTTTACCTATACCTTTTGAACTTTAAGAGATAGCGGTTTTTTTTTCAGAATATCCTCATAAATATAAAAATACAAACGTAAAAATATACAAATAAAACAAAATAAAAACGGTCCTCATACAAAAAAATATTGTATCGTAATAATGGTAACCATACAATACAACCGATTTTTTTGTATAATACAAGTGCATGCCCTGAAGAAACTACAAATACTAATAAAATAAATGTTTTAAAAAACAAAAAACCGCCTTCAAAAACGCAAAAAATAACTTCTTTAAAATTGTAGGCACCTAATAGGTTAGTCCAACTGATGTCGGCTTTTTGTTGAAAATGTTGTGGTCGCCGACTTCAGTTGGACTAACCTATTAGGTGCCTACAATTTTAAAGAAGTTATTTTTTGCGTTTTTGAAGGCGGTTTTTTGTTTTTTAAAACATTTATTTTATTTTATACTTTTTAGTGATCATAATACGCTGTTACGTAGTCCCACTTCTTAGTTGAAATGAAACTTTAACTTATATCAAGCGCGCCGCAAGCAACGCCGCGGGAAAGTCATAGTCATATTTCAACAAGTAAATATTATTCGTTGTAGGTAGTCGCTCAACTATCTTAATCGAGATATCTTATCGCCACCCTTGAAATCGGTACCATTGAGGAGTTCCGGTGGCCATCTGTGGTCTTCATCATCAGTTCCACTACACCAAATGATACTTTCTGAATGCAAATGCTAGACTTGTTACTAAAAATACTAAAATCGCTATATGTTTGCCTACAATATTTGAGGAGTTCCCTCAATTCCTCACTGATCCCCTCATCAGATACAGATTTGGTGACAATGGGACCACCTCGGAAGTATACTCTATCAAACCAAAAAAAAAAATTTGAAATCGGTCGACAATTGACGGAGTAATCGGTGAACATACATAAAAAAAAAAAAAAATACATACAGTGGAACGTATAACCTCCTCCTTTTTTGAAGTCGGTTAAAAACCGATCGATGTTATGCTTAAACGTAAGTTTTAAAAATCCGGGTAAAAAACATGGTTTTATCTAAACGCGCTATTGGCACGTCTAAACGATAAAAACAAAGAGCTTGTACAGTCAACAGCATAAATAAGTGATCATTTATGTACCTTGTCACTTTCAATCGTTTCACAATTTTGTAGGACATTTCAAACACGACGTTAAAGTGACAAGGTACATAAATGATCACTTATTTATGATGTTGACTGTACATATAGAAAAAACAATGAAATAAAATAAATCTGTGATGTTCTCTAAAGAAACAAAAGCTGTTTTATCGATTAATTCTGTGCCTTTTTAAGAGCCATGCTGCTACAGACAGACACATACATACACATAGCGGTCAAACTCATAACACACCCTCTTTTTGCGTCGGGGATCCTAAATGGGTCATTACCCAAAGTGATTCGTACCTCGTCAGGTCCACCATACTACAAACAAAGAGTTTTTTGTAAGTGGGACTTTGAATCTACCATCAAGGCAATAAAGTTCAATTACGTTTGTTCGATAATGCCATTTTCAATTTATTAACATAATAAAATAAACCTTATTCTTATTGCAACAAAGTTCACATTAAATTGCCTTGATTATGTACTTCCTATTGCACACTGGGTCTTATGAGGTTAAGGCTGCGGCTCCACTGAGGCGGAGATGAGCGGAGCGGAGCTGTGCCAATATTAACCAATAGAATCTAAACTAACGTGCGCAAGGCGCGCTCGAAGTGACCGCATGCGCCTTCTATTGGTTAATATTGGCACAGCTCCGCTTGTCTCCGCCTCAGTGGAGCCGCAGCCTTAGAGCTCATCCATTACCACCAAAAAATAATACTTAGTTGTTGCCATTTTTGGCGGCTGTATTTTTTTAAAGTTTTTTGGCGAGTTAGCTCCTTGACCAAATGCATCGACCGCGTTCGGTTTTTATTTATCTACTATGAAAAATCGTTTATAACGGGCTTCAGTCGAACACGTCCAAACCGAATAATGAAAAAGCGCCATTAATATAGCCGATTAAATAATATTCGTCGACGAATTCGTTCAATAAAATAACAATCACGGCATTTGCCTTTTAAGAACCAGCCTTTTGTACATCTCGAAGCAATATCAATAGATATTTCTATTAAAACTATTAAGTACCCAATAGCCACAATACTCATACAACTTTTATGTCAACCCCGCGAAAAACCAATAACTTTTACGACCCCATCGAACCTCCAAAAATCAACGTCACCTTGTCAAATTCATATAACACGTGCCTCGGCCGTTACGTGGCCAAGTGTCCTGTCAAATTAGTTACAACAATATTACGTAGGGTGGCCACGTCACACTGGACCGATATTAAAAGTCCCATATCAAGTGCGGACCGTGTTATTACCCCTGCGGTTACGTCAGCTGTCCTTCTGACCCATGTTATGTGGACGTTAAACGTGTTAAACTAGGCGCTTAAACCTTTTTAATCCTCTTTACACACGTTCACAAGTAACTCCTGAGCTTATTTTATAAGTAAAAATGACGTAAACGACTGTGATGACAAGAATTCTCTTTGATATCACGAACTTTGGTTAATAAGATCAACAAGTGCTACTTTCGTTTGTTTTGGCTTATTAAGCTGGATTAGAGTAGGTTATTACTAAATTAATGGAAATTTTAGGGGATCGCTTAATTTGTTTAATATTTTAACATGATTGATGACGTTTACCATGCCAGCATAACATACAGAAATTTATTGATGAGTCTTACTGTAATTTGAAGTTATTCACGCCCTACCGCTATAAATTAACAAATTTTGTGCATAATATGGTTTAATATTTTTGCAAAATCATATAACAAATTTAATTTTAAAAAAAACTAAGCAACCTAAGTTTTATTTATGGTATGGAGATGGCGAACACGTCCACCTAATGGTTAGTGTGATCTGCGACACATAGACATTTGCATTCTCAAGACTACAATCTTAAGACTTAAATCTAAAGACTATAATCAAAAGATTCCTTTTATTAAAGTAATTAATTAATAACAGCAAACAAAAGCAAGGACTTTTGTCTTTGGCCCTTCAGGCGATTACCAACAAAAAAAAGGGTTCAAATGCTTTTCACTAAGATCATTTCACCGGATGTCGAACACAACAATGCGAACACAGCTGCTTGTTAGGTTAAACGATAAGGTGGTAGTGACCCGGACGAACCCTGCAAAAGTTCCCACCACCACCAATGCAATAAGGACCTTCATTCCAAAGCTACTTACTACCATCTATCTTTTCCACTTTATTCTAATTCCGTGAACAAAATAGAAAGTGCATTATATGAAATTTTAAAAGCTAACACGAGCGACCCGTTTAGTACGAGGATTAAACGACACACGACGCTGAAAGCCTTTGACACTCGACGTACAGTAATTGAATGTACGTCCGAAGTATAAGGGACGTACGAGGGAATATCACGGCAAGCAAATTAACAAGCTGTATTAGAAACATTACAGGCTCTGCTTGGTAACTTTTGCCAATAAAATTAGTAATATTACGTACATTTAACAAACTTACATTAATAGATGACTTACATGAATAGATATGGGCGGGGCACATTGCTCGTAGAACCGATGGCCGTTGGAGCGGGAATGTTCTAGAGTAGCGACCGCGAACCGGGAGACGCAGTGTCAGGCCTTCCACAAGGTGGACTGACGATCTGATAAAGGTCGCGGGAAACCGCTGGATGGCAGCAGCAGAGGACCAATCGTGGTGGAAAACCTTGGGGAAGGCCTTTGTCCAGCAGTGGACGTCTTGCGGCTGATGATGATGATAATGACGACATAAATAGAGACCAGCGAAATATTACCCTGTAACCCTTTCTTGAAATGGGATTTAAAGTTGGTCTTACTTATGCCAAAATTCAGTTCAACCTTTTGTGCTGTCAAGCCAAAGAGAGGAGGGGCAGTCTTTTTGCTGAATGCGTGTGAATTTGTTTGTTCCGTATTTATACCAAATAGTCCAAGTATACATTTCAAAAATCAGTTGTTGGAGACGGACATAAGTTGCTGTTATTCGAAAATAGAAAAATAGATTGCAATTTTTTCTATTTTCCGGCACGAAAATCAGACATCAAAAATGAAATATCTTGTGCAAAATTAACAAAAGAAAAGCTAGAGTGGTACGAGTAAGTACTCATTAAAACACACATATGATTACCTACAAATGACAAAAATCGCTTTAATAATTTGTTTTGACCATTATTTATACTCTTATCCAAATAAAAGCCTAATTTCGTGTACGACAATATAGAAGCCTGTATGTAAGCAATGTTACTCAAAGGCCAAAGGCAGCTAGCGGCAGAGAAGCGTTTTGTCAAAGCCAAAAAGAGAGCAACCCTTTGCGCCCAGTATTTAAATCTCGTTCGACTATCTGAGGGAAAATATCCATACTTGACCAAATTAACAGCTAAAAATGTTACACTGTAAAAAAGCAATTAAGCGACCTTTTGGGTAAGGATCATTAGCATTTTATGAAATCCGAACGGTAAGGTTTGTTTTGCTGTCAATATTGGTTTTTTCGTTATCAAGTATTATTAAAATAATTAAGAAGACATTTTAATGCAAGAACAAAACTTACCAAACTTCAAATCAGAGGGCTCAGACAAGATGCAGTACGCTAACTAACGTTTCTATTCGATTCGTTTTTAAACAAATCGCGTCACTGGAAGATGACGTGATACGAAAAGTCACGTGGTCTACCAGTGACGCGATTGGTTTAAAAACGAATCGAATAGAAACGTTAGTTAGCGTAGTGCATCTTGTCTGAGCCTTCAGTTTGTTTCTGATTTCCGATTTTGCGAGAACATTAGGTGTTATCAGAACAAATAGAACCCTATCCCAACATAGAACGGTGTAACAGTCACAGTGGCACCTATAAAATAAATATACACAATTATAACGTCAGGGCTAGGGTTCCATTGCTGATAGTACATTTAATACAAATTTTATAAATGTAACAAACAATAAAAAAATACCTGTTATCCAAATCACTAGGTACTGAATAGAATCACCTTGTGAGTGACCAGAAATGGAAAGCACTTAGTTGTTATTTTTGTATTTTTCACTTCGCTACCAACGTAGTAGTAAGTACTTCGGTAAACACCTTGTTTCATTATTATTTTTCTAATTTTATTTAACGTTAATTATTTTAATGCATAAAAGTAAATTTTAAAACTATTGTAGACTTGATTCAGCAAAAAAACCCGTCAGTTTTCCTTTGTGTAATGATAATAAAATTAACCATTGTAAATTGACATCATCGACACCATCATGACACCATTAACTAACCTGCCATCAACAAAATTTTAAAATGTAAGAAAAACTTAGTGACGCCGTGGAACACAGTGCGTACTTTTTTTAAATTCAGACTTATGAGCAGAGGTCGGAATAGGTAGTGCTTATTAACCTAAACTTGACTCATGTTAATTCATGCGTGAGTGAGATGGGAATACGCTGTTGAATGAAGATGCAACAAGTTTAGGTTAATAAGCACTACCTATTCCGACCTCTGCTTATGAGTAACATTTCATTAGAGGGCCATGGAAAAACAGTTAAATGCTAATCATTAAAAAGAGGTTATTCTAATTATTGTTCGTCAAAATTCTTTTTTTTATCCATTGAAATAATTCCAGCTTTCAAAATGTAATTACCGGCCGTCCAAATTATACGCGAGTTATGATATAATTTTCATGATTGTAGTTCATTGCTGCTTTAAAACCGTAAACATTTTCTTGCAGGACTTACAACTTCTAGGTAGGCTGAGATTTACGTGTTGTAATTTAATAGGTAATGAGATTCTGAGGATTATTATATTTTAAGGTATTACTAAATTAACAGCTGTTACTGACAGATAATTATATTTATAATGACTACCAGCTGGCAGTGGGGCAAGGTTTAAGGGCGCTGCATACGTAACGTGATTTTTCTCGGACGGAACAAGGACGGGACGGAGACGGGACGTGGTCTGACGTGAATTTTAATGCATATGCAAAGTGACAGTGACGGGCAACTAACGTGCTAGTGTTTTAAACAAGATGAATTTTACATTTGAAGAATTGACTTTGATTGCTATTGCTATAGACGACGAAGAACAAGAAGCTACGGCCGTCAGGAAAAAAAGGAGGTTTTCTGTACATCCTACATGCTAAAAAAGAGAAACGGGACGGGCACGTGCGGGAGGGGACGTGCTAAACATTGTCGCCAACGATGTTTTTCCCGCGTTGATGCCACGTTCCCGTCCCGCCCGTGATTCCGTTGCGTATGTACGTTCAGATACATTTTCTATGAAACAAAAAAAAATCCCCGTCCCGTTCCGTTCTCGTCCCATCCGTGTAAAATCATGTTACGTATGCAGCGCCCTTTAAGCTACCGATGGCAAAAGCTGACTCGGGAACCTCCTGATAATATACACCATGTGAATAAGTACAGCTTTATATATCTGACTCCTGGTGCATCCATCTAGTAAGAATCTTATGTAGTAATAGTGAAGACTTAATGTTAATGTTAATGTTAAAAGATATGTTAGGTCACTTCAATAGAAATAAACTGCTTAACAGTAATCAGTTCGGCTTCACCATAGGACGATCCACAACTGATGCAGCATCTGTACTCATTAAATATATATACAATATTTGGGAGAAATCCTGTGATGCAATAGGAATTTTTTGTGACCTTTCCAAAGCTTTCGATTGCGTAGATCATGCGACTCTTATATTAAAATTAGAACATTATGGTCTGTCAAATAATTCTCTAAATCTTATGTCTTCATATCTTAGCGATAGAACACAAACGGTTGTTGTAAACCAAACACAGTCCATTGGAGCAACTGTTAAATTAGGTGTGCCTCAGGGCTCTATATTAGGTCCTTTCTTATTTCTGGTCTATATAAATGACTTACCACCCACGGTAGATAACCTTTGTGATATTGTGCTATTTGCTGATGATACTTCATTAATTTTCAAGGTGGACCGAAAATCCGTCGATTACAGTAGGATAAACGCCACGCTGGTTAAAGTACTTAATTGGTTTACTATTAACAATTTGCTACTTAACGCTAAGAAAACTAAATGTGTTAGGTTCGTTTTGCCTAATGTTAGACCGGTAAAATCTAGTATATTTCTAAATAATGTGTGTTTGGAGATGGTGGACAAGGCGCTTTTCTTAGGGATAACTATAGACAAAAACTTGCAATGGAGTCCCCATATAGCAGTACTAGCAGGTAAATTAAGTTCGGCAGCTTATGCTGTTAGGAAAATCAGGCAACTTACCAATGTTGAGACAGCTCGCTTAGTTTATTATAGTTATTTTCATAGTGTTATGTCGTACGGTATTCTGGTTTGGGGAAAAGCTGCTGACATACAGACTATATTCGTGTTACAAAAAAGAGCCATTCGTTCCATATATAACCTAAACTCCCGTGATTCCTTAAGATTACTATTTAAAGAAATTAGTATTTTGACAGTAGCGTCACAATTTATTTATGAGAATATTATTTATGTCATTAAAAATCAAGACTCTTTTGTTAAGAATTGTGATATACATAATTTGAATACAAGAAATAAAAATAAAATTGCTATTAAAAAATTTCGTGTCCGTAAGGTATATAAATCATTTGTTGGTCAATGCATTCATTTCTATAATAAATTACCTGACGAAGTTTTAAAGTTATCATTTCCAGCACTTAAAAATTACTTGAAAAAGTCGTTGATGTCGAAAGCTTATTATAGGGTCGAGGACTATCTAACAGATAAAAATGCTTGGCCTAAATTAAACACCTAAATAACTTAGTAATAGCTTAGTCAGGAAAATATCTAAACATTGTAGGTATAATTATTGTCTAGGGGACACGGTTTCTGTAGGAGAATGTATCAAAACTATGTGGTTGTTTTGCACCGTCATGGGTAAGTATATGTATACTATTATTATTACAATTTAAGAGTTCATCTGAACATACTGAGTTTTGACACATTTTCCTGCTCAACTACGCATGATATATATATTTTAATGTTAAATTCATTGTTTTATATAATGCTAGGTTAAGTTCTATAATTGTATAAGTAATTTTAAAAAAAAACGACTGACTGTTGAGTTTCTTGCGGCGTTTCTTCTCAGCAGTGGTCTCTTGCGAAGCGCTGGTAGATTTTTGACGTGTAAAAGTGCCCGTGCGGCCTACTTACTGAATAAACATCTTTTATCTTTTTTTTTTTTTATGACTCTTCGGTTCAAGACCAGTTCAAGACCGGTCGCAAAAACAACTATCAGGCCGTATTAATCAGCTCTTAAAAGCTGCCAAGCTCCAGTTAGTCAAAGACTTGGAGCTTCTTCTTCTTGCTCAGCCTAATTCGTCCACTACAAAATATAGGTCTCCTTCAATGCATTCCAATTACCTTGCTCTTGTGCAGTCCATATCAGACCTGCTACTTTTGCAATGACACTCATACTGGTTGCCGGTCTGCCCGGCTCCTGCGACTCAATCACGGTCTCCACTCCACTACCTTCCTGCCCCATATCTCGTCATCTTTTCGGCTCATGTGATGTCCGCCTTCGTATGTCTACGTTTAGTACACGGTCCCTCAGAGAGATACCGAGCATGACACTTTCTTTGTTTAGAACGCAAAAACAAAATTTATTAAAAAAAAAGAATGTATAGTCCCGAAATATAAAGGTTACTATATTAATTTGGACATTGACGCGATGAAATAAAGTTAAAAACTGGCAAAACTTTTCACTCGCGACTGTAAATTATTTACAGTGATAGGCAAACTTAGTTTGATGACGCAACTGACGACTGAGTTAGTTAGCTTAATTGGTAGTGCACTTGCCTACGAAGTTAGCGGTCCAGGGTTCAATTCCCGGTATGAGAAAATATTTGCGAAAAAAGCACGAGTAATTTGTTCCCGATGTTTTTTAAGTATTTCTGCATATGTTTATCTTACCTATAGTACCAACCTAGAGATTCTTTATTTCATAGCTTCACCTCAGTTTTCACTAGATTTGTCAGCGACAGCGACAAAAAACAATATCTTTAACCTAATGAACATAAACATTCACTGCTTTGTACAAAACTATGTTAGAACTGCTCCAAAAACCGTTACAGCTTGCGACCATGCTGTTTTGACAGTAAATTTAAATGTGTAGTGAGGTAGTACACCAATATAAATATAGTACTTAAATTAATTAAATAGTAGTTTTCAGTCAGAAAACGTGAATGTTTTGTGTTATACTGTTTTCCAAGCACTTGATGACCAATGTAAGTGTTTTTTCCTCTGTGTAGTAGAAAACTATTTTTTCTGTGAAAGCTAGGTAAAAGTATGTAATCATTTCATCAACTTTTATGAAGCCTACTTGAAAAAGCTTTTAAGTGTAAATTAATTTAAATCTGCTACGGGTAGTATTAAATATGCGTAGTTCATTATAAAACTAATCTCAATTTCAAAGTCAAGCTTAAAGTGGTTTCCTAAACCTTATTAAGGGTTACGAAATGGTGTTTGGTGTACTGGCTTTATTGTTTTTTAACGCTTATAATAAAAAACGACATTACCTAGTATGAGTCTGTCTGCATGCATGTCTGTGGCTTGGTCAGTCTTAAAGTGAATGTCTGATATCAACGCGTTTAATAGTTATTTTTTATACAAGGGGGGAAAGTTGTATTTTACCTGCGAGTGTTCATTTGAAACACGAGCTAGCAAAAGGATTCTATGATTGACCACGAGCGAAGCGAGTGGTTCAAAAATAGAATCCTGAGCGTAGCGAGTGTTTCAACACACGAGACGTAAAATAACTTTTCACCCGTGTATAACACAAAACTTTTCATCTCACTACAGCGAGGAAAATAAGCTCAATTCCGCATTTTGCACGGTTTCCCGTAATTCCACAGGTGTTAATACGTCTTTCATCACTCGAATCACTCATTTTTAATAACAAAACAAACTAGAAAAACATGCGAATATTTAACGTTGACCCAAAGATGAAGGAAAACAGAGGCCCTACTTTGAAAAACGAAGTTCGAAGTTACGTTAGCTCCATCCCTTTCTCTCGATTTAGTCTCGAAGGACGTGTGACAGAGATGGAGCTAACGTAACTTCGAATTTCGATTTTTAAAGTAGGGCCTCTGCTTTACTACCTCTATGCGTTGACGTTAATTAAAAAGTTTTGACGTAAGTTTTTTTTTATTATTTCGGATACGTTTTGTTCGCACATCGACTTGCTTGGACTGTCAGAATATTTTATCCGTTTTTACAACAAGAATGAAGGGTAATGTTGAATGCTGATATTTATGAATTAAAATAAAGTTGTAAGACTGTATTTAGTATTTTTTACTCGATGCAATTCATTAAATGTGATGTTAGAAATTCAGCGGTTTTAACTTTTTACGTTTTGTTAGCTGTCAAATATCACTAAAGCTGCCTTCAAATGTCAAAACTCTTTCTTCACATGTGGATAAAAAGCGATTTTCTCAATAGATATCAAACAAACAAAAAGGGCTTTCCGAGCTAGTGAGATGAAAAATATATTTCCACTTTAACTAGGATGATTTAAGGTATGTTTTATGTAAATCGTTTGGGGCGTATAAGATTACTATAAGCCTAAAAAAACAGAGTTAACAAGTCATTATTTCAGCGGAATATCAGATTCGCAGATCGTCAGATTATTAAAGATGCTGTCGAGTTATTAAAGCTTGATTTTTTTTAAACTCGTTCAAAGAACGGTTTTAGGTATCTCGTGAAGGTATTTTTAAATGCTTTCTTTTCAATAATTTTACGAAAAATAAGATCTGAAATATACACATCAAAAATGTCTACGAATAAAAAATATTCCTGCATTATTTTAATATTTGCAATGCAGCGCGACGCATTGCAAAATATCAAAATAATAAATAAATAAACTACAATAAAAATATCAAATAAACAGAGAAATTCACACAAATTGACCCAGTCCCAAACTAAGCTCTAAATACTTATACATTCAAAAGAACTAATATATTTACGGCCAACGCACCAAAAACATGTGACACGCCAAACAACCTTATTACCAGTGGCGTAGGTGTGTAAATATTTTTGACGACTTGGGAACATAATTATATGTGATATCTATGACTTTGATTGTACTATGATTACGAGACAGCGATACTTATATAGATAAATACATATAACTATCCAAGACTCAGGAACATACACTCGCGCTCATCACACAATTATTTGCTCATACCGGGAATCGAACCCAGGGCCGATAGCTTCGCAGGCACGATCTTCTAATTAGGCTAAACGCGTCATCAATAATCAAGGGATACTTTTGATCCATAGTTATTTTTGATATGCTGCCTGCAGTGCTGCCCTGCTGACGAATCGCGGAATGTCAGACAAAAAATTGCGACCTTATCACCAAAATGAAGGAATTGGCCCCGATTTTCACTGGTCAAGGTCAGTGGGCAGCGGACAGTGACAGAAGACAGTACAGTAGTGTAAACCGATCGGACAGTGGCGAGTGGAGTTGCCTTGCCAGTGGATCCAAATAGAATCGCTTTGTATTTTTTCACTCCACTGTCCTTGACATTGTAATTGCCACTGTCCTTGACCCTGTGCCTTGACCAATGTAAATTAGGCTTTAGGGCAGTATTGTATGAAGTTTAAAAATTTACTCTCTATACTCTCTACAGAGTAGGCACCGAGTTATACGTAGCTACATTCCCGAAACAAGGGCGTAGATAGGAAAAGGGTGAATAACAAATTGCCACACAGCGTCGGCTTTGCAGTAAATGTTTAATTTGGCCCGGTAAAGACGCTTATCCCGGCAACAATGACAAAGCGCGCGTCACTATACGTGACGAAATTGGAGCCTCCCTTGATATCCAGGGAAGAAGGAAGTATGTGAAGATGGTGCATTATTGGTTGAAAGTCGTTCGATATTATGTCGTTTTTTAAGATATTGATGGAAATATATTTTTTTTACTTGTTGCGACTCGATGAACTATGAGAATATTGACTGGAGTTAAAATTAAGAAAATGTAACATGTGATCTATCTATAGATGTAAGTACTTTTCTAATCGTGAAAAGACTTGGGACCATTAGCCCAGTTCCGCATTTTATAATGGGAATTTTGGGAATTTCTAGTCCTGGTACTTAAAAGTGCGTATTATTTTGGCAAAATAACTATATCATCGAGTTTTGTTTACCCTGGTTAACATAATATTACAAAGGATTTTGGGTAAAACTGTTGTCATTTGTAAAATTCATACATTTTCAAGGTGAGCGGCCATTCGTAAAAGTGGTAAATTATGATAGAATTATTCAAAATAAACATATTTTATTATGTAATGTAATACTCTTAAGTGCATCGGAGCCGAGATATTTAAATATTCATACTTGGGCGTACTTTTGTACTAAAAACTGAATACTTAAATCTTTAAAATATCCACTCCGATATTATTTAACGCCATAAATTATATATATCTATGTGTATTTAGAGGTCCTCTAAATTACTATGTAAAAATCATCCGCGGCAGCTTTAGGAAAAGGAGAATTCTTCAAACAAATTTACCCAATGCCCTTTAAAACACAATTCATGTAACGTCTTTAAAGTTCCTTCTACTGTTAAATTTTAGTAATATTTTGAAAAAACGTTATATCAAAAAAAAAAAATCCCAAAAACGACTAATTAAAACTTAGACCCTTAAATCAAATTAATGTCAAGAGTGAACTGTAGATGAAGTGCTGACATAAATGTCGCAAGTGTAATGCACTATGTTTAAATAATAACTAGAATAATTATAATGAAACAATAACGTTATAAATTAATGATTTTCATGCATATTTTAGGTATATAAATTGTTGACGTGTAAATTATATTTACCAATAAATAACTGAACTGAACTGAACTGAATCATAATTTTCACTAAGGTTAAATGACTAACATGCTTCAACACGAAAAACATCAAAATAAACGGCGCTTCAGTTATCAAATTCTCAAAAAAACCTGAAAAATTAGCCTGCTTAAGAAGAGACAGATCGACGCAGAAAAAAAAGAAAGAAATTGAACTGTATAACTCATTTTCGGCCAAAGGGGCGCTTAAGCATTTTTACCTTTCCACTGTCAAATACTGGCCATATCACATATAGAGGGTCCCAACCAACGCTACAGGTCTATAAATATACTTACATTTTAGATTCTCATTACGTTTGTACATTAACAACAAAAAATCTTTTTAATTACAAAAATATTTTGCTTTCATCTTCGGAACGGAAACCCATAGAAAACATCACTGTAAATTAAACTAGGTTAACCGCGAAGCCGATGGTAGTAACGTGTTTTCAATCCATGACGGCACGCTCGGCCACTCAAATTGACGTTGAACGGTTGTATTGCGCAATGTACGTTAAATTAAGTGGAACTGTTAAGGTACTTTTCCACCGTCGAAACGAGGAGAGACGAGAAATGTATTGTTTTTTTTTAATTCTCTCACCTCGCTCACCTTCTGTGGAAATGATTGTTTTAAATCAAAATTTCAATTTTCGTCTCGCTTCGTCTAGCCTCGCCTTGCCAGTGGAAAAACACCTTTAACATTAACCTCGTGATGACTCGTGTACTTTACGAAGTACACAAAAACCAATCAATATGACGCCTTAATTAGATTTAAATAGAGTTGAAATTAATCGTCATAGGAAATCCAATGAAAACCAGAGTGTTAATAGTGACTAATAATATATTTATCTGGGACAATCTCGCACAAATTGATTTAGTCCCAAACTAACCTCTACGCTTGTACAATTGAGTTCATAATTTCATAATTATGTACACTATTTAATGTAATGTTTAAACTGCCATATATGAATTGTCGATTAAAGTGACAAGGTACTAAAGTGTATACACATATTTATGAACTCGACTGTACTATTGTAATAGACAAAAATAAACATAGTTAATTAGGTACGTAAAGGGTGGTCCAGACATAGAGGCCGCTTGTTGCAACTGTTTCTATGGCAACAAGCATAAACAATTGAATCAAATGTCAAAAGTATCTTAAATATAATTTATCCTAGTTTGCATTTCGGTATTGAAATCATAAAAAATCGCTCATAATGAAACGTATCGAGCACGAATGTCGAGCTAGGTCAATCATAGAATTTTACGAAAGCCATTGTCAAAATCGTCTTGACACTTTGTACCACTTCCGCCAGCAAAAAGTACCTGACCGGACCATCCGAAATGTGTTAAAGCGATACATAGAAGATGGGCAAGTAGGATTCAAGCAGCTTCCTGGGCAGCAACCGTCTGTAAATACGCCTCGATTACAGAAAAAGGTGTTGAAGAAGGCGAGACAAGATCGCAGCAAATCTGACCGTGTCTCGTCACGCGAGCTCGGATTGACACTTTCTACTTATCGGCGAGTAAAGAAAGCAGTCGGGATTCGAAGCAGAAAGAAGAGACGTAGTCCTAAATATAATCCAGGTCAAATAGATCGGTGCATTAAAGGTGCAGCTAAGCTGTACAAGGACAGTATTCCCAGCGGGCGTAACTTTTTCTTTGTTCTGGATGACGAAACGTACGTGCCGTTAGATCCGACTCAAGTAGCGGGAGACAAATACTACTTATCGGATGATGAACAAGAAACACCAGTCGAAGACACTTTACTCCCGACTGGGAAATTTGAGAGCCGCTATATGATCTGGCAGGCCATCTCCGAAGGTGGGAACATAATTATCCGAGCCGTTCGTTACTAACCGCACAGTAAACGGCGAAATATACTTGAAAGAGTGTATTAAGAAACGGCTGGTGCCTTTTATTCGGAAGATAAATGTACAAAGACCCGTTTTGTTTTGGCCAGACCTCGCTACGTCACATTACGTTGGACCTGTGCTTGATGAACTTAAGAAGGCAGGTATCTCTATTGTACCAAAACGAGACAACCTACCGAATGTGCCCCAGCTTCGGCCGATTGAAAGATTTTGGGCTCTTTGTAAGCAACGATATTGCGAGTTAAATAAGCCGGCGACCAACATTGCAAGTATGAAGCGAATATGGACGCGGATTTCCAAGCAGATCGCAGCCAAATCTGGAAAATCGCTGTTCAAAAGCTTCCGTTCCAAACTATTAAAATGTGCAAAACAAGGTCCCGTTGGAATATAATTTTTTGATATTTTTAATGTAAATAAATGTTGATCTCAAAACAAAACTCGGATTTTGTATAACTATATTAGTTTTTTTTTAATTTGTGTTTTTACAGGCGGCCTCTATGTCTGGACCACCCTTTATATAGATAAATACATGCTTAATTAAATACATAGAAAATATCCAAGACTCAAGTAGCACTCATAATATTTGCCCATACCGGGAAACGAACTCAGACCCGCTAGCTTAGGGACTACAACTAGTCCAAACGCATCGTCGCGTCATGGCTACTGAGGGCCCTGCCAAGATGCATTGCGCTAACTAACGTTTCTATTCGTTTCATTTTTAAACCAATCGCGTCACTGATAGATCACGTGTCTTTTCGTATCACGTGATCTACCAGTGACCCGATTGGTTTAAAAACGAATCGCATAGAAACGCTAGTTGCGCAATGTATCTTGGCAGGGCCCTCTGGGCTGTGTATTCTTTTCACACTCTTTCTGACATAATAAATATACTGATAAATGCGAAAAAGAGTATAGAAGCGATAGAAACCCAAGTAGCATAAAGTGGGGTCCTTGTGAAAAAGGGTATAAGTCTTCTGAAGATCAAATGAAAAAGGGTTTAAGTCTATTTTGCTTTGTTGTGTATATACCCTATTTTATTTCGAGTTAAGCAGACATAAAGTCTTTTTCACTTGGTCCCCAGCTCTGGTTTTCTTCTACTTGGTAATAAAAGTGACTGCTCTGTGCCTCACAGTTTTGCCACAGTGGCCGCAAATAAAGCGGTCCCGTGATTATTTACGGCGCTACACGTGGAACAGGTCTCGACGATGACGCTCCAGTGCGTCACCTTGTGATCTCCGCTCATTTATCTCAGTCAACGATAAATGGTTGTAATCCTTACGTTAAATTGTATGTTAAATTGACATTTATTATGGTGAATTAACTGTCAAAAAATGAAAATTATGTGCCTTTCACTGTCAGAAATAAATTCACCATCGATACAAAACAATGGACAAGACAAGAGCATGTCAATATATAAAAAAATGCCTAAAACATAGGTATTTGTCCATTATTTTTCTATCATAAAATGTTTGGTGCTATGTTGTATAATTTTTTAAGTCATGATAGCTTTTGTCTTTAAATTTGTTCTTTCATCAGAGATATTTATTAGATTTTAAGAAGTTATCGTTTTAGGTGGAAATTTCAGTAACCCTAACAAATAACCCTAACAAATATCCTAAAAATCAAATCTAAAATGATGCTTTGTAAAAGTCACACAATATCTTATGCTGGTAGGTACTAGTTTTACCTACGCTAGCGGTCTTCAGTCGAGAGAACGAGTGTAATTGTTGGGGATACTGCAAAACCGCGTAACCAACAAATTATTTATAAAGCAAAATAAACCTTAAATTTTTAGAAAAAAGGTGCATTTTGCTCCTCCTCAAAAATGTTACTTACGCGGTTTTGCAGTTTCACCGACGTAATACAACTTAATGGTTTACACCCGTCTAATTTTCTGTCACAAAAACACGTGTAAGTAAATAAGTAAAAAGGAAAAACTCGTTATGATTCTGTATCCGAAAATAAATCTCACTTACAAGATGTTTCTTTGACGTTATTCTACTTACAATTACTTACTCTAGACACAGGGTGTTTGTATTCTGGAGCTCCGAAAGATAAATTTAATGATAAGATCTTTTTGTTAACCTTATCGTGTACGTAACCTTGTTGTTTGATATCTAGATCTAGGTAAAAATACTAAAGTTTAACAGACTACAGGAATAAAGGATAACAAATAAGGCAACATTTCGTAAAAATGGTATCAACAGAAAGTTATTTTTTTATCAACATCAATAAACGATAACGGCCAATGCTCACTTAAGGAACAAATACTGCCAATATAGTAAAATAATCGTAGGTATAATAAATATTATGAAGAAGCGACCGAGTTTTATTTTCTGCTCCAAAAAATACAGAATATATTTTCCATTGGAATCCATAAAAATAGTTTCACTTCAATAATGTGTTTCTATGAATCTCTATGAATGGTCCATTCAGTCTGGAATGAAACACACCCTTTATAAGTTATTTATGCCATACAATTTACGATAAATCTTTTGCTTTGCTTCATCAGAGGCTGTGAGGGTAGTCCGAATCGAATTTCCGGCTCTTTATTCGAGGGGTAGGTCAACGGAAGTTGTCCAAAATGTATCTAGCCTCGAATTGCTTATTTTCTAAAGGTAACAAAGAAGCATTTTATCTTAGTCATCTTTTACAGATTGGAATTAAAATGTCTATATGCCTAAGCTCTAGTCTTGCCATTGGTTGACCTACGTACTGGTTTGCCTTTACATGCCTTTAGACTTTTCAGAATAAAATTCGTTTAATATGATATCAAATTACAAAAACATTATTCTCTGTTACGATTGGCACACTCGCACAGGCTATTTTCGAAACAATACAATTTAAATCTCCAAAAAAATGGTGATAAAACCGTTTCCAAGTTGTTAACGTGACAAAATGTTTAGAGGATGTATTTTATTGTCTTTTTTTACCAGTTACGTCACATATTGAACAGATACCAACGTGGTATTCTTCTTGAGTTGTGTAATATTGACAATAATAATGCGTATTGTTTAGTTTCCCAAAAACAGACCGAGAGAATTCCGACAAAAACCAAACCCGTGCTCTCAAAAAACTGTTTTTGTTTCAAGAATCATAGGAAGTTAAACATTTTTGATTAAAACTTAATATAAAACCAATCTACACTTTGTATCAAAGCGTTGTAAATATAGAAGTAACTGTGAATATAGATCAATAAAATACATTATGGAACATTAAAGCAAAACGAAGACAAAACCGCTACACGCTGTATGTTTATTTCAAGAGTTATCAAACAGGCAAACATATATTTTTATGTAATGATCTTAAGGAGAAGGTTGTCTGAAATAGGCTATTTAGCGATAAGACCGCCTGTTGACTGACTTTAATTATTTTTTGTATTTACTTTGCATTGCATTGGTGTTAAATAAAGCATACTTGTATTGTATTCTATTGTAAAGGCTCCGCGGAAAGTTGTCTGGGTGTTTTAAGTGGTCGTTATCAATTTTTAAACACGTTTTATGACATAACCGAAAAAAAATGCAATATAAAGCAAAGAAATGGGCTTTTGGCGGTGGGTACTATAGACCATAAGAGAAATTTACCGCTAATTTCCTTTTGCTATTTCTATTATTAGCTCAAAAATGTATGCATAACAACCTATTCAAATAAACTGTCAATGATGTTTAACATCCAGCTCATGTGATACGGGTGGGAAGGGGCAATAAATTACCAATGACTTGAAGTAGGTACATATTATAGCGAACTTGAAGTTTTAAAACATTTTTTACCAGCCATCAATGGCACAAACTCAAATTATAATAATTTATCATTAATTTACAGCATCATTATTTTACAAATTAAATTATTTATTATACGGTTCTGACGGTCACAATAAAATTTGGATGCCACTATTATCCACTAAATTCCAATTAATGATATCCGTAATGATTGAGCAATTAGCATTGTCATGGTAATTACAATACTAATAATGGTGTTGTAATCACCGCAGTGCTTGTAATAAAACCACTATCACCTTGACAACGATTTGGAATCATTTCCCTTTACACAACGAGTCATTTTCATCTTAGTTAACAGTTCATACACGGGTATTAAAACAATTTAACAATACCTCAATTTTCGCCGCAAGACGAATGAACGGGAAAAGCAAAAAGTAAGTAAATGAAAAAGACATTAAAAACCAACTACGAGCCTTGATTATACTGCCTCCTGAATTCGTTTAAATTAAGTCGCTTTGTCACAGGTGTTGAATATTTAAAAGTGAGGGAAAGAATCAGGCTCCTTGATTCCTTAAAGGCTGAGCGTCCTTGAGAGTAAGTCATTAGAATTAAATAAATTGTATAATTATAACATTTTAATCACTATAAAAAATAGGAATAAATTTTGATTATGCAAATCTAACAAACATTCTATATATTTATCGCAAGCATTTAAAAAATGAAGCAACCTGTATTTGTACAGCTCCTATTTAGATACACACAAAATAAATAATACATGGTGTATTTTTTTTTTAATTTGCAGTTTTAGAAAAAAAAAACATTCTAAACCAAGTCACTTAAATTAAACTAACTAAAATAAGTACAGCCATAATAATTAATAAGTACGAGCAACTTAACTGAAATTTCATCAAAGTAAAAATTTCCCTCAAAATTAAACTGGCATGAAGGGCATCTCAAGAAATCCCTTGAATTTCTAATCACGTCTTCGGGATACACGGTAAAGATTCCGGATAATTCGCCTACCTTACAATCCGGAGTTTAAGAGAACATTTCGGAATTTTAGTCGTGGCAAAATGTTATTAAGAAAAGTGACTGTTCCTTTGTTTTATTACCTGCCTACAACCAGTTCTAAGTTATGGTCAAAGTTTTAAGTCTGAGACTTATCGGGAAGTTAGTTCTAGTGTAGTAAAGACCTTGTGCAGGGTCCGTCCAAAGCTTTTAGACTGACCTGCCATTATAAAAAAAGTTATTATTTTAGTTTTTGAAAGCGGTTTTTTGTTTTTTTAAACATTTATTTCATTTTAGAATTTTTAAACAATGGAAATATTTAAACAATTAATCGTCTTAGCAATTGTCGCTAACTATCTTAATCGAAATACTATCAAATCAGAGAAATACTGCAAAAGGGCCGGGTCTTAAGTACCCGAAACCGACGTGCATGCATGACTCGATGTATGAATGAGAAAGATGCGAAAGAGATTTATGAGGATTGTAGCAGGTGGAAAGATGTGGTCTCTGCCTACCCCTCTGGGAAACAGGCGTGATTTAATGTATGTATGTATGTATCTTAATCGAAATATCTTATCGCCACCCTTGAAATAGGTACCTTTGAGGAGTTTCGGTGGTCATCTGTGGTTTTTATGATCAGTTCCACTTCACCAATGTATACTTTCTGAATGCAAATGCTAGACTTGTTACTAAAAATACTAAAATCGCTAAATGTATTCCTATAATATTTGAGGAGTTCCCTCTAATCCTCATCAGATTCAGATTTTGTGACAATGGTACCACTTCGGAAGTATACTCTACCAAAACATTTTTTTTTTTCGCGGTCAACAATTAACAAAAAAATCGGTGAATATACATTAAAAACAATACATACCATGGATCAGAGAACGTCCTCCTTTTTTGAAGTCGGTTAAAAATAGAGGTAGACTGAGGAATAAACTACTATTTATACAGATCTTGGGGATATTACGTATTTTAGATAACAGGCTAAAATTAAAGTAAATAACAGGCTCAACAGGACAAGGATGATACAAAACTTAAGAGGACTGTGAACCGACGCGACGCTTAAATCACGGAGCTGTAAAAAAAAAAACATACTGTAGCTCCAGGCAATAACGTCTCTCACCCCTTAAATCAAGTCAAGTACCTAGGGTGACTGCACCAGTAATGGACACTTCACTCTTAATTCAAATTTCATATGGTCCTAAATTGATTCTTGCATAACAAATGAATAACCCTTATCTTCTGTAAAATAAGAATCAAGTGTCAATTATGGGTGCCTTGTCCATTACTGGTCCCATCACCCTACATGTTGTAGTTAATATGATTAACAAAGTTCGTAAGTTTCCATTTTTTTTTAGAAAGGAAATCGTACAATCCCTGTTTTTCAAAATATCTACAACAAATAAACAAAATGTGAAAACAAGGAGAGAAAAATCATCGCATTTTGTATGGAAAATTTTAGGTTCACGATACCCTTAATGACTCACTAAACATGCTCACAATCATTTATCCAACTTAATGAAACATCTAACGAATTGCCGAGCGTGCAAACCTAGTCCTTTTTAATTAAGAAAGTTACTTCATAACCGAAAAACAATAAACAAAACTGCTGCAGAGAGAAGCACTTAAGCAAAACAATATTACTTTATATTCGCTAGGTATGATTGTTTTTGTTATAATTTAATAACTAATAACATTACTTTGATTCCTTAACGCCGGTTTACATGAACTCGTGAAATCAATATCACATTGCTTTCGCCGTCGTAGCTTTATCCGGGGGCATAGACAAGATGCGTAAAGGTGGCGACTGAATTGTAACATTTCGGTGTAATGTATCACCTGCGGTCCTTATCTTATCGCACCCATTAGATAAGAGCCGCGAGTGATACATTAGATACACTGAAATGTTACAAATCAGTCGCCACCTTTACATGTTAAGGCACAAGGAAGTTGGCATGGTTATGACACTTCGGAAAACTGGCGTGCGAAATAACGGGTGGCGATTAACTTGTATCATTTCGGTGTAATATATCACCTGCGATCATTATCTTATCACACCTATTAGATAAGGGCGCAAGTGACATTCGTTGAGTGTGTATTACTATAGCCGCTATAACAACAAATATAATAGAAATTATATGAAAGATTAATAATGAAGGGCTAAAAAACGCTTAATTAAAATCTACATCTGGAGCATTGCGTTGTACGGTAGCGAGACTTGGACACTAACACAGAGAGATAGAGAAAGGTTGGAAGCGTTTAAGATGTGGTGTTGGCGAAGGATGGAAAAAATTAGCTGGACGGAAAAGAAAACCAACGAAGAAGTTTTGAAGATGGTGAACGAGAAAAGACATATTTTAAAAACTATAGAATGTAGAAGAGGAAAGATGATGGGCCACTTGATGCGGCACGATAGTTTCTTTTTGAACATTTTGGAGGGTAAAGTCGAAGGAAAAAGAGGAAGAGGAAGACCTAGGCTCACATACTTTAACCAAATAAGACGGAAGGCGAATGTCGTGACGTATCAGGAGGTGAAAAGGCTGGCACAGGATAGAGAAAAGTGGCAATTACTCCACCGACAAGAGCCTGGCTCTTAAATTTAATGATGAATGAAGGGCATCCCACACAACCGTGTTTTTTTCGTCGTGGTACGGAACTCTTCGAATTCTATTCTATTTCTATGTGACAGTGGCGATTTAGTTTTTTGTTATAATTATAACGTTATAACGATCAGATAATAATTTTATAAATTCTATAGTATAGTTTAATGTAACCTACAAACGGAATTAAATTGAATTAACTTGACGTTTCAAATCAATTCGTACGAAATGTAAAATAAAATGTCACTGTGACACAGTTCTGTGGTAGACCAGGGTTTTATTTAACCAATTGTACTATCACGAACGTTAATTTGTGACCCATTTCAAGAAAAATATGCTTGAAGTCGTCAATGTCATTGGAGATGTTAAGTCATGTGTAACTTTTAGGAAACTCAACCTTATTGTTGTAGAATATCAGATTGACTTTGGACCTAAGGTGGGTAACAAACTAAAGTTCGCGACTGTACATACTATGGTTAACGGCGCAATCTTTCGCCGCTTATAACATATTCACATGACAGCCGGCTTCACCATCTACGGTAAAACAATCAGTGTCACAATTGCATACGAAATTAGTTCCAGTTTGAACCACTTTGGGTCTTTCATTCTCTCGAACATTCTACTCTTCCTCTTCTAAGAAGAGCTTAAAACAGACTAGAGGGTCTAATCTTGTAATAACTTTTACTATACAGCTTTATCAGAGAGAACGTTAACCTTAAAGGAGGTGCATAAAAGCCGGCAGTATTGCCTGCAGTATACAGTAGGTTTTGTTGACACGAACGAGTGTGTACTAAATATATTGTCTATGTATAGAGGTTTAATAATGTTTTATGTAAAAACAAAAAAGCGGTAGTTATAGCACAATTTGGACCGTTATTTAGGGGTCAAGTTATTTTTTAATTCTGGTATATTTAATTCATTGTAACATATTTTTTTAATCTAAATTATAGGGATCGATTCGAAAAGCCTATTCCACAAAACTGGTTATGAAATTTTCGTACATTGTTAAAAATGGGTGTATCCTAATTACTTTTAGTCATAATTTGTTTTGGTCATAATTATCGTAAGTCATAAGGTATTTATTTTAGGAAACTTACTATTGCAGATTTTTTTAAATTAAAACTTATTATCCTATCCTTATCTGTCTATATGTTAGATATTTAAGAAATTATATAGTTTACGGCTCCAGTGATATCAAAATTATGACTCAATAATTGTGTATTACATACACTAAGGTCAAAAAAATACATAAGAAACAACGCATTGAGCCCATTTTATTCGTGACATTTTACGTTATGTTAGTTTTGGCTTAGTCCCGTTAAAACTTTTTGGTTACGGAACCCTAAAAATGAAGGAAAACACCATATTATTATCTTCAGATGAGGTAAGCATAGTTAATTTGTCTGCAACAAGTAATACAATTAGAGGAAGCAATTTACGGCTAATGAGCAAATTGTGCAAATCAACCTGTGGCAGAAACATTAATATTGCAAATTCATTAAGAAGATGTATGAAGTTGGAACTTACACTCCACAGTAATTAGAACAGAGTAAACACGAGGAAATTACTAAATGTTTTCTAAAGCAGTTTGATTAGCACATGATTAATGTATAATATTTGCTTAGTGTTTTCAGATGGTGTATTTGTTTAGCAGATTATTAAGGTTTTAGCAGCTTATTTTTAAGGGCAAGTTCCGAAATAATACTAAAACTTCATATGCATTGAAGTACTTATTTACTATTAAATAATTCAAAACCCCAGATTTAATGGCGACCTCTTCCTCAGAGTTCATGTCCCTTAAACGGTACAACCGATTTTCATAAAATATACCTAAGTACCATCCCGATTAATTTAGCTTTACGTACATACATTACATACATTAAATCACGCCTGTTTCCCGGAGGGGTAGGCAGAGACCACTTCTTTCCACCTGCTACGATCCTGACAAATCTCTTTCGCTTCTTCCACATTCATACATCGAGTCATGCATGCACGTCGGTTTCGGGTAGGTACTTAAGATCCGGCCCTTTTCCAGTATTTCTCCGATTTGATTCGAAAAAGTACACCTAGGGCGGCCCCTTCCGACCCTCCCACTCACTTTTGCTCTGTATATCTCTTTCGTCAATCTTCTTTCATCCATCCTTTCCAAATGACCGAACCATCGAAGCATGCTCTTTTCAATCTTAGTCACTACATCTTATTTTATTCCACATTTCTCTCTGACCTTTTCATTCCTTACTCTATCACTTAGTTTTACACCACACATACTACGTAAAGAGCGCATTTCAACTGCATTTATAAGACTTTCATGCATGCCACACGTGCCACACCCACATTCACTAATTTAGTTTTAAAAATCACATTTAAATTGATCACAGATACAAAGACACTCAGACACAGATACACATTTACACTCGTTAAACTCATAACACCCCTCTTTTTGTAACGTATTAATCTTAAAAATCTTGTTTAGTATAATAGTAATTAATAAATGAATGACGACAATATTACTCTTCAGGACTCCACGTGATTTCCAGAGTCAACGAAGACATTCTAACTTGTCAAGAAGGTGTCTAATACGAACGTTGCTTTCGTCGGAAATTGTTTATAGGTGAAAAACTTAAGTACTTATATGGAATTTACGTCAAATTTCAAATACGAGTATAGAATGTCAAAAATGGTCTATATAGATCTGTTACTACTACATGCAAGAGGTCATTTACTTAAGTTTTTCACCTATACACTTGTTTCACTGACTCTCATTTCATAGAACGTAACACTTCGCAGATTTTTTCTCTCATAGAAAGCTATTTTCTGCTGAACCCGTGATGATTTCAGGTTATCTAGTGATAGTTACAAGGGTATCCTATCATTTTATCGACAATCAATTGGCAAATTTTCATTTTACAACCAACGATCGGCAAAAATATGATATGGCATATTAACGTTATGCAACTACAGGTTTAACAAATGATTCATAATTTAAATGATTTTATTAACCATATTTTTATTTTACAACGTTTCAATTGTCTAGTATATTATTAATAAAAGTTATGAATTAACAATAATAAAAAAATATTTGAAGTGATACGTTCTATGAAACGGGTGTCGGTGAAACAAGGTTACACCGTCGGAATTTTCAAGTTGAAATAAATAATTCCAAAAGTCGTTAGCAAACGATGCCCCAATTCTGCAACTGTACCGTAATTTGTTATTGTCTCATAGTCAATCAATTAATCACAATTTGCCGTATTTTTCATTGAAACAAGAAACAATTCATCATCGTTAATATTTCGATTGGTAAAGATTCATGGGCAGAAGTTGAGAAGCGAGCACGATTTCATCGATCATTCGAGATTTTTGATACATTTGCATGATAAACGACTTCTGAGGGTTAATTTACGGACGGATAGCAATGGAAAGATTCTAAGAAACACTCGAGTTTAATTTTGACTTTGTTTACTTTGTTCTTTAGCATTTTAAAGAAAAATCATGATACTTTTGTCCTTGGTCACTTACCATACCAGTTTAGGCATACCAGTTTGTCAACTTAAAATTCACTAATTTTGCCGCAGTATGGGTAGTGCTGTTCGTATCTTTAATTAATAAAGTTCGGTTTGGGAACCTGCTCAGTAACGTAAGTTAAGTATATTGATCAGTACAGCTAAGACTAATTAACAGAACATGTAGGACAAGTTGATTCTAAAACATCGTAATTTCTTTAACACTTAAATTACTTATGTTACTGGCAACACTTTTCGTGAAACCAATTCACCTTAATCGAGTGTTTTTCTTAAAGGGGTGAGAGACGGGCGAGTAAGTACGCCGTACTTGCGCATTTTCACGAAAAAGTGTACCCAATTAAGGACTGAAATTAAGGAACTTTAGCTTTGTCAGTTTTGGCGGCCTTCAATGTATAGCTAATTTTCGTCACAAAACTGACAAAATTAAAGTGTCTTAATTTCAGTCCTTAATTGCGTACACTTTTTCGTGAAAATGCCCAAGTAACGCGTACTTACTCGCCCGTCTATTACCCCTTTTACTCATTCAAAAGCCTTTAATTTTTAAAAAATGCATCTTGTTATTTTTAGCCCGGCTTCTATGCTTTACTTCTAATTTTGTGCAATACAGTCTGTAAACTTTTTGAGTGTAACCTTTTCTATTGAACTATTTACAAAGAAGCGAACGTGTCAAATGTTTTTCAAACGTCGATTTCAAATTGGCAAACTTCATAAATAAAAAAATAACTTTGCTCTTGTTCCTATGTCATCCGCAAAATAAATTGGAATTTTTATTATTATATCTCAAAATGAGACAAGGTGGCCTGGTCTTGTTTATGTGCGCGGGGCTACTTCTTGTAAGTTAATATTTGTTTTTTAGACAAATGTAATGTTTCTCTTACTTTACCAATAATTTACCTGCATTTTAAGGGGCTATTCTACTATTTTTATGAGTCTGGTTTTAGGTTAAAAAAATCGGCCCGCCTTACAAATAACCTCCTTGAGCCTTAAATCTTGAAAAATATAAAGTCACATAACTATAATGTTTAACTGAGATCTCGCGGATTTTTGAGGTGGTCCTTGTGCAAAATCCTTCCGGATCGTTGCCAACACCTTATCCTTTAACTTACCGCCGAGCAGCAGTGCTCACATAATTGTGTTCCAGTGTGATACGACAACCGGTGATATTATAGCATAGAGGCATTCCATCTTAGTAATACAGGAAAAATTGCATATTTTGGAGGCAAAAATTATGTACATCAATGAAACTTTGTTTAGTCCTACCAAAATTTAGGGGTCCGACCCCCATCGGGGGGTATGGGCAGGGGGGAATCTTTACTAGGCGAGTGAAGTGTCATTTTTCATGATTTTTATACGCTGCATCGAATGAGACTATGAGGGGTAGGTCCCCTAAATTTTGGTAGGACTCGGTAGATCCTCATTTCTAGTGCCAAGATAAAGTTATAAACAAAGTTTCATTGATGTTATTTGCTGCCTAACTGTCATATTGTCTTACTTTACCTTTATTATAGTCCTCAAGGTTGGCAACACACATACCATCAGGAGCCCTGTGTGCTCTTGTGCCTTCTCCTTGTCATATAAATAGCATGTAATTGTTAGGGTTAGGATTTTTGGTAGCATATCGTGGTTTTAGAATCCATGGAGTCGCTATTTCCTAATTATAATAAATATGTGACGTTACCTATGTAAAGGGACCTTATGGCGGATTGCGCTTACGCCGCACTGCGTCACGCGACGTTGTATTTATGTCAGAGCATCTTTAATAATGGCGGAAGCGAAAATGAACTAATTTAATACATTTTTAATTCGGTTTATCCATACCTACTAATTTTTGAAAATTTGTTTGTTATGTTTTCACAGTGGAGATATCAATTTTAACCAAATTTATTTAAGTCGTTTAGCGATTAAACGAATTAATGCATTTTGAAGTATTATGACAACACTGAAGGTCAAAATCAAGGTGACACACAGTGGGGCAACGGCGGAATTAATTCAATTTTGGGATGGTCATCAGTAGTCACATTTTTTATCTGATATGTATATAAAACATTTCAAATACCTATGATCTAATAAAATATTGCATATATATGTTATTTTTATAAAGAAATTAGGCCGCCAAACTCGTACAAATGAACTCGCATGAAATAAACGTTAAAAATACCTTGCATTTGCAAACGGTGTATTCCTCTCAGGTTATTGATTTTGTTTAACATGTTTCATTTATATACAAGAAACATTATTCCTACTATTGTAAATGAAATAACATTTATGGTTTCTCTTAAATTATGAGTAATTTTAGGGCTGTAAGAATTTGATAGAATTTCTCCCCTAAATATTACATTTCATTGGCTATAACCTTTTAGCTACAACGACCCTCAAGCTCTAATACAACAATATTTACACATTATTTAATCTAGATTATTATTTAATTGGTTTTAGCTGCAATAATTTGCAAACTTTTTATTACTACCTCATTAAGTGAATGAGCTTATTTTTCTAAGAAAAATACTTAAATGCGTTATCGATGGTAATGAGGGCAATTACAAAGACTATTAAATTATAAAATAGTATAAAAAGGGTATTTACAACATTGTGCATCATTTACTTTTGTGAATTCAATAAAGCAACACCTAATTGTACATTTTATTTTAAGTTCAATCAATGTAGGTTTTATTTAAAATATTAGTTGGAATGATTTTATTACACTTATAAATATATTTAAAATGTGTTTTTTTATCCATTAACCTAAAAAAAACAATTAATTCCGCGGCTCCATACAACGTGCACCACTGTGTGACATGATTAATATGATTATAATAAGTAGGAAGCTGCGACTCCATGGATTCTAGAATCACGATATGCTGCCAAAAGTTCTAACCCTAGTATTTGTCATTAGAGTGGAGGCGCAATTTTGGGAGGATCTTCTTCATGGAGCCTGTTACGTATCTCCTATTACTTCTGGACCACGGACCTGAGTGTTGACTTGGCGGGTGGTGTGCTGTTCATCGCTGGTGCGCTGTTATGCCTGCCTGCCTGCTGGCTGGCTACTCTGGTGCCTTACCATCCTAAGTCGCAGTCGCTGCTTGCTACGGTAAGTGTACCTCCAATGTGTATCTAATAGAACACTATTGCATTTGATGCTATAATAAGCTGACATTTGGAGTAACGTGTGAAGTAGATACACGGTGGGAAAACGAAACCTAAAATTTAACTTTTAATGACACACTTTGTTACCGACTGTATTATGTATTACTGTACTGATGATAAAATTGCTATTAAAAGAGTAACACAAATCCGAATTTGTCACAAAACGCTAATTTGTGACCCGTTTCAACAAAAATGTGCTTGAAGTAGTCAATGTCATTAGAGATCAATAAAGAACTCATTTGTAACTAACAGGAAACAGAAAATGTGAGTTAGTTAGATATAATTGAAGGTTTTTGAAGTGAGTTACTAATACAAAAATACAAAATATTAACGATTTTCACACGTTTATGACTAATTCAAAATTTAGATTCCTTATGTAGTTGTTGTTGAGATGGAGTGGTGAGTTGAGATCATAGGACAAGACCTGGAGGGAAACCGCTCAAGATCGGATAGAGTGGAACAGGGGGAGAGAGGCCTTTGCCTTACTAAAATAAATAATAATGTAGTTGTTACTTATTGTTTATATTTTTTTGTATTTTTTGATGTACAGCCGAGGAATTTGATGACCAGTTTACGTGATACGTCTATTTGACGGGTTATACATTTTCCACTTGTCATTAGTTGTGTTATACCGGGAAATTGGTAAACAATTAAATTGGTCTCTGCCTACCCCACTAAGAAACCTTTAAGAAAATGATTAAACCAAATTTTTGTTAAGACAATATTACTAGTAACTGTACGAGAGTTATGAAGGAAGTGACATTTTTCTTCTAAATCGTAAACTATATACCTGTATTTGCAGCTGCTATGCGTATCGACAGCAGCGATGATGCTCCTCAGCATGGGCCTGGTATCCGCAGCTGGAATCACGCGCAGCCTGCGTGACACGGCTTCGCTCAACGCCAGCATGCACCGCGCCATGGCGCTGGAATCGCTAGACCCCGCTATAAGGGGATCCTTCGCCTCGATGCAGTGTGATGTAAATCTGATAATCCATATTTTTAAAACTTTTTTTCATGTCAAACAGCGCATAACCTCAACCGTTGCGCCTAGGAACTTAAAAGAAGAATGAGCAAAATGTATGTAACGTTTTCTCAATGGTCGTTTCCTCATGGCTGAGAGTCGTGACCATCATAAGTGGCTCTCTTAGATATAGCACTCTTGCTCTTTGTTGAGCCTGTTAGAGTTATTCTACGCTTACGAAGCTGCGAGCGTTCTCTAGAATAGTACATAGTTTGGCTTTTTTAGGTCGGAAAATGACAAGTGGCATTGTAATGCCAGAAGAAATAATTATTTTGTAACACTGGTTTCAGAAATAATTGGCTCTTTAAAAAAAAATATTCATCGTCATCTGGACCCAATAATCTAAAAGTAAGATAAGAATCGCTTGATTATGAGCAAAAGCATTTTCTAAGTATACCTATTACGCCTAAGGCTCTCACTGATTTTACATTCCCAGGTTCAGGTGTGCAAAGTTTGCTTGCTTCCTTGACTTCTTGCATATTCGATGCTTTCTATATTTCGGAAGAACGTCAAGCATCATATAAGTTTTTGTTACTTTGTAAAGGTGGCATCACGGTCTTTTCCAGTTTTTTTTTGCCTTTAGAATGAAACCTCCGAATGAGCCGTTGTTTGTGCTTTCAGTTGCGTTGCTGTGGAGTCCAGGGACATGCGGATTGGTTCCGCCATCGTCGCACTCTGCCTGCCTCCTGCTGCGCCCGTGGAGGAAGGAAGAAGGTGACTTAAGTCTTTAATAGAAAGTAACGCACACATGTTGCATATTAAGTAGCAACGTAAAGGAAAATAAAAGGAAATTATAGCTCCTACTGGTTTTCAGAAATACGCTGGGCTTACTTAAAATGTTTAAACACTCTGATATCTTACTTTTTCAATACTCTGCTCTTAAGCAAGGTTTAGACTAGCAACAAGAAATCTATAAGTTGACTGCTGTTTTACTCTAACTTTTAAGAAAGAAAAAGGTATAAAATCTGTGCTACTTGCTCTACTTAGATCTGAAATTAAAGTAAGAGCAATCAACTCCTGCATTTTTATTGCCAGTCTAATTCGCACTTTTACAAACTCGGTTCTCACGATGTTTTACCGATACAATCACAGCATTGTGGTAATGTACTACCATTAGCAAAATGGAATCTTGACCCACCATAAAACTGTATCACAGTGACATTTTGTTTAATAATTCATACAATTTTGATTTCTATCGTTACTGTAACTCAGTTTTATGCTGGGTCAGAAAGATAAATGGCGTGGTAAAGCGGCTGGTCTACGTGGCTCACAGATACGAGCGCTTCTCTCCTCCGTGACAGACCTTACACCAATATGCCACCGGCAGTTCGCGTGGCTCACAGATACGAGCGCTTCTCTCCTCTGTGACAGACCGTACACCTATTATGCCACCGGCACTTGGCGCAAGAGTTTATTATGAAAACAAATTCAAAAGACTCTACTTTCAGTTCAATGTGGGTACCCTTAGCCTGTATTTTAATTTACGACTGTTTTATAGCTACGTTTGGAGCCCTGTGAGACACCAGTATTCGCCAACGGTTGCCTGCGTCCTGCCATGATTGAACTGCGTAACTACGCCAACGCGCTTGCTGCTCTCGCTTCGGCTATCATCATAATCTTGGTAAGTTGATACTTTTTTAAATTAAAAATATGCAGAAGTATGGAAAATCCAAAAAAAAGTGTCCGCTTGGAAACCTTAGCCAATCAATCATCAGCTCCTTATTTAAAAAAGCTGACAGTAACACCTGAGCGGTGACAATTTGATGCTGAATGCAATTGAGCAATTTAGGAAGTCCAGTGATATTGGAACTCGTCAACTTTGCAATGTATCGAACTGTCCCTTGAACTGGATCAGCAGCCAGCCACGTTATTGGGCCTACGTTTTGGCGCTAAGAAGCGCCCCCTTAGCCCCCTCTTAACAACGCAATAACAAATTACCCGTTCAAGTCCATGCAGGTTTGACACGTCCGTTGGTTTCCCAGCTGGGATTAGCATACATAGGCATTTAGCCCAGTCCAAAAAAAAAAAACTTTGGAAGGAGAACACTCTTGATCAATTAGACTGTATCAAATCGGTGTTTTGTCGTCGGCGAACTATTTTACGGCAGTCGAGCTATATAGGCAGTTCATCATCACCATCATTTCAACTGAAAGATATCAACTGTTAGACATAGGTCACCCCAAAAGTTTGCCTCAAGGACCGGTCCTTCGTTTTTTTATACTCAGGTTATGCTCGGAATATCACTACGTGATAAAAACAGATGAGATTCGCACAAGAATCAAAGTCACTGACATAGCCTTCAGAATTTCTAGACTGACGTGATAATAAACTAAGCATATCGCTTGCGGAACCATATATGCCCAATAGGGCCAGTACAGACGGACAGCATTTGAACTGCAACACAGCTGCAAAATGGCAGTTCGAGTGCAGCTCTGATGCAGTTGACATAACTGCATAAAAACTGCAAACCGACTGCGCAGTCCGCTTGCAATTGTCGTGCAGTCCTGTGGACCGCACACCGACTGCAAGCTAGCTGCACGGTTGTAATGCGGACCTGTTGCAGTTGGAGCAACTGCAATACGACGGCAATAGACCAGCGCCTCTAATCTACTTAGGCGGTATAAACGATATCGTAGTTTGCTTGTTATGGTTTTGTTATGACTTCGGGCGCCATTACTGTCAAGAAAATAAGAGCTATCAAAACGTTGACAATTCGATAACAGATCAAATACGATATTGTTTTTACCGTCTTGAATAGAGCCCCTGTATTGCAGTTATGATGCGGTCGATGTAACTGTATCAAAACTGCAAACCAACCGAGCAGCTAGCTTGCAGTCGGTGCGCGGTCGACAGGAATGCAAGCCAACTGCAAGCGGACTGCGCAGTCGGTTTTTAGTTTTGATGCATTTACGTCAACTGCATCAGAACTGCACTCGAACTACCATTTTGCAGCTGTGTTCCAGTTCAAATGCTGTCCGTCTGTACCGGCCCATAGGGTCACCACACCACAAGATCCATAGTGGGGAGACCTTCGTCAAGGTTTGGTTAAACGTATATACTTACCCCCTTACTTATAAACGTGGAATAACCATGGAGTAGCTAAACCATGTTTTGTCGTTATTTGTTATTGTGACATCTGAATTTGACAGATAAGGACAAAACATGGTTTAGGTAATCCAAAGTTATTCTACGTTTATAAGTAAGGGGGTTAGTTGATTATAATACTTAATGCTGGATTAATTTGCAGGCGGTGACTGTGTTCGCGGCGGCTTACACTCTGGTAACCGGTGCAGTAGAACGGCAGAAGATGCAGACGCCACAAGCGCTGCGCGTGGCCTTCCTCACACCACCCCCTGCCACCCCCTACACAACGTTCCCCGCTCCCCCCATCGGCCCGAACCCCCTTCCGACGCCCATGCAGGCTTAAAATGCACATACAACACAAATAATGCGCTGGCAACGTTGGTTATTTTCGTTTTCTTGATTATTGAAGTGTATTTAATTAAAATTCTCAAACGTAATAAGGAAATTTGAAACTTATAAATAATTTGAAACTATTTATTTTGATATAATTATTTAATTAAGTATAATAATAATAGAGTTTATTAACTCTTATATAATTGATAGATAAATTTTAAATTTTTAAATTTTATTGTAGTTTTCTCTGAATTTTTCATCAATCAAAGAGACGAAAAATTCCTTTTTGCCAGTTTTGTTCTTGTAAGAAGCCTCTTAATAGCAGAGCATGTTAACAATCCTATTGCACAAAAAGGCATTATAGCAAGACCATAATAGACCAAGCACAGATACTTAAACTGAATTGCGCTTGTGGTACGGTGTGAGTATGCTGCAAAAATACATTGATTTGTGTATAGCAGTAACGCGGCATAAGTTGCCCGAGCACACATAAAAGTACCTGTGAACGTTATAATAATATGCCTGTGTCCTATATTATTCGAGAAATAATATAGTGGATTGTAAAGTTACACTTTAGTAGAGCAAAATTTTAAATGCAATCACGTAATGAATACCACGAAGCTATAAAGGATTCTTCTAGTATTTTTAATGGCCTTTAACCCGAGGTTAACTAGGTTAAAAAATCGAAATTATACAATAATTTTGTAGGAATATTATAAACATAATAAAGTTATAAAACAACTTAAAAAAATGTAATAATGTTCGTTAAGGTCAGAATTCGTTGTAGTTGTTCAATAAATTATAATTTATAATCACTTCTGAATATTATTGTACTTTTATTCCCATTCGCCAAACCATGTAAATTGACCTCTTTTACGTGACGTGAAAAGAAAGCCAAGCCCTGTCTTACATTTTATTTTAATACAAAAAGTACGTACATACGTCCCCCCGTTTTTTCGTGCGGTCCCACCACGACCATAACTGCTGCTGTCATAACTTTCTCGTAGCCCCATTAGTATTTACGGTTGTGGAGATTTTCGTCCTGTATATGTATAGAATATAATAGAATACGTAGGTACTAGGTAGGTTTGGTTAGTTTTTCACCGGGCCCGGAGGGCCAAACCACCCAGAAATAGGAGCTCCGCTACTGGGTGATATGGCCCTCCAGGCCTGCTGCAAAACTTACATAACCGAAACCTATCTACGTATTTACAGTTTTAGCAAACCGCGCATCCCTATTTTAGTATACAGAGAGTAGATAAATAGTAATGGGGCTACGAGAAACAGTTCTCCCTCGTGGTCCCATTAATGGGACAAAATAATGGGACCACGAAAAAACGGGGCATACATCACTGACATGGCTAAAACGATCCACGAGGCCTACTTTTGTTAAATAAAATGTAAAGTATAGTTCCGCCAATTACTTTAACCTGTGTAAGCTTCACCATCTGTTATCGCTTGTAAAGCGCCGGGAGGTTGCTGATATAGTTTACCTATTAAATATCGTTAACAGTAATGTTGATTGTCCTGATTTGTTGGGCAGAGTCTCTTTTAATATTCCCTCTAGGAGTGTGCGGAATTATCGTCCTATTTCTGTTTCCCGGGCTTCAACTAATTATAGAAAAAATAGTTTTTTGTGCAGAGCTAGTAGGAGTTTGAATAAAGTGTTAACGAATGATGTATTAGACTTTGACATATTTGCAAGTAATATTAACACTATTAAAAATAAATTAATTCAATTTTTTGTAAAGAATCTTAATCCAAGATAAATCTTTCGAGTGGGGGGTTTGTGCTGCCGGTAAGCATAGTTATAGTTCACAGTAAATGTTTGGTGACCTGTAGTAGTTGTAACATATTTGCACTGTAGGGCGCTAGCGATTGCTGTAAGGCTCATTCTTTTTCAACATACTTAATTGCTAAATGTGAGAACCTGTAATTGGCTATGTGTTGTTAGTCTTAATTCTAAATTTTTGTAAAGCTTTTGGTTTTCCATGGATCCATAAATAAATAAATAAATAAATAAATAAATAAATAAAATGCGCGTTCGTGGCGTGCGTCCGACTGCCTGTGGAATTCTTGCTGAATAGTGAACGTATTTGCAGCGAACTCGCCACGGGCGCGCAGACAATTGCCGCGAGTGTGAAAAATACAAAAAGAGTTATCAGTGCTGTCCATCAAGCATAGCAACTTGCAATAGCGACCTGCACACGTAGACTTCGGACCGCGGGAAACGCCACGCGCCATTCCAATCTTCGCGACGAACTGTACGTGTAAATGCAACTGTAATAGTAAAATAGTAAAAAACCTACGGTTCGGACTGGCGCGTGGAATGGCGCGTGGCGTTTCCCGCGGTCCAAACTGTGCCGTGTAAAGGCCGCTAATAAATGAGCTACTCGCTTCCACTACTACTATGTAACGCCAGCCTCAGCCAATGCTAGACAGCCAAGCCAGCCAAGCCAGCCAACGCCGTGCCGAGCCTAGCCCGCCACTGAGCTATGAAGCGCAATCACGCTGATATTTCAGGACGCCTCGTTCGCCCACCCGGATGGGATAAATCACCATCAACATGTGACGATGTTCTGGAGCCAGACAAAGACGATGAGTCGCCGCCGGCTAGAAAACTTTTGAGACTGTTACTGGAAGATGAGGTGCAAAAAGCCATGCGTGACCTAAATGAAGAAACGCCCAAAACTGCCAAAATAAAGATTCACCGTGCAGCATCACTTATTCCTGAATTTGATCCCGACAATGACGAATGCACTACCGTCACTGTATGGCTAAAAAAAATAGATCAAATTGGCGAGATTCATGGTTGGAATGACACGACCAAGGCATTTCATCTTCAGGATAAACTGAGAGGTCAAGCAAGGCGATGGTATAACAGACTCGACGATTACGATTATTTTTGGGAAGATTGGAAGAAAATGGTGACGCGTGCTTTTCCCAGGCATCGCGATTTCAGTAATATGCTGGACGAAATGATGAATCGGAAGAAATTACACACTGAATCTATGACGAAATATTATCAGGACAAGGTTGCCATGTGATTCCGTTGTAAACTTTCTGATGCAGCTTCGGTTTCTTGTATAATTCGTGGCTTACCATACTCGCTCCAAGCTAATGCAAGGGCATATCAATGCAATCAACCTGAAGAACTATACGAAGGATTCCTTTGTGCGCTAGATGACTATCAGCCACCGTCCATCAACAGACGTCCACCGAATAAGGATAATGTCACACGGTAAGTAATGGATAAAAAGAACTCCCTATTCAACCCTGATGTAGATCCCTGCCCAGGATGCAAAAAGACCGACCATATTCTTCGCAATAGTCCACAGCCGGATTTACGAACTTGCTTCAAATGTGGTAAACAAGGCCATATTGCCCCACTTTGTAACTCCGCGGCCGCTGCTAAAGCTTTTGTAAGAGGAGATGACGTCAAGGAAATAAAGATTTTACAACACTATAACCATACCTACGAAAAGGTTGCGAAAATCAACGGCGTGCATGTGAAATCTTACCTCGATACTGGGAGCCAGGTGAACATGCTTACAACACAAGTATCCAAATTACTGAACCTCGAGGTGACTCTGACTAACACTGTACTCAAGGGTTTCTCTGGAAATCATCTATCAAGTTTCGGTGAAGTAAGCTTTCCAACTAGAAATCGATGGCATACTTTTGCATTGCAAGGCCCATCTTACAGATGTCGACATGGGAGGTATAAACTTGTTAATTGGTCAACCGATTATAAATAGTGATGCTATGACTCTAGTAGTCAGCAATGGCATCGCCACTCTTAAACAAGACGAGGAATTTATCAAGCGATTGGACGTGACCCAAGAACTTACTCGATTTAAGGTGGTCACTACACGCAAGGAATGCTTGCCACCTGGCGCTTCTATTATCAAGGTCAATATATCAGGCAACAGTGACGAAAATGATGTGGTCACTAAATCACAACATTATGAGCTTCGGGATATCTCCTACTCTATATCAAGCTACTCTATATCAAGGTCATCAACACGGGTAGCCGTGACAGCATCTGGCAGCATGGCGATGTGCTGACCAGAGCAGAAAGCTGCGACGGATCACCGCCATTTATTGCTCAGGTTGGTAAGCAAGCCTATTCTACTATGCCATTTACACCTGAAGCCACGGTTAGCCAGCAGAATAAAGTTTCTTCTATTTTGCACACTAGTCTGGCCAATATTAGCACTATTGGGGGAGTTAGTGTAAATGAGATCAAGACGGGACTATTAAATAAAAGCGACCACGATAGTTTGATACATTTATTATATAATTACAGTGATTGCTTTGCAAGTAACACAAACGAGTTAGGATGTAGTGATGTTTTACAGATGAAAATTAAATTAACCAGTGGACAGCCCATATATCGGAAACCTTACCGTATGTCACACAGTGAGCAGGAATTTGTTAGGTCTAAAATTTCCAAATTGCTAGAGGCAGGCATCATCCGCGAGTCAGAGACAAGTTTCGCCTCTCCTGTAGTTCTAGTTAATAAAAAACCGGTGACTATAGGCTCTGTGTGGACTATCGAGCGCTTAACGCTATTACCGTCAAGGATAGGTACCCCTTGCCTCATATCGACGATCAATTGTCTAAATTAGCAGGCAAGAATTTTTTTACTACACTCGACTTAGCTCAGGGCTATCACCAGCTAAAGATTAACCCCGACGACAGACACAAAACTGCCTTTATAACACCACAGGGCCATTTTGAATATACGCGCGTTCCATTTGGACTCGCTAATGCATCATCCGTTTTTATGCGCGCAATGAATAAAATAGTCGACTCTCTAAAAATTACAGGTAACACTGACAGTTGTTCAAAAACCGGTGTTAGTAGTGACAACGACAGCATGGGTAAATTTCCGAACGAATATGAGATACTAGCCTTTTTACACGATTTGTTACTGCCCTCAAGTGATGTACAATCAGGTTTTGAAATTTTAGAAAAAGTCCTTTCAAAATTTAGATCCGAAAATTTAAAGCTTAATATTAGGAAATGCTCATTTTTACAAGATAAGATAACTTATTTAGGACACGAGATATCGTCCAACGGCATTCAACCTCGCAGTTTCCCATCCCTAGTAACGTCCATGAGATACGTCAGTTCCTTGGACTATGCAGTTATTTTCGCAAATTTATTAAAAACTTTGCTGTTATCGCTCGCCCTTTATCAGATCTAACAAAAAAAAGTGCTGTTTGGAATTGGGGTATTGATCAGTGTAAAAGTTTGGAAATATTGAAAAAGTGTTTGTGTACAAAACCTACCTTAGCCCTGTATGATCCTGTTTTGCCGACGGAAATTCATACGGACGCGTGTAAGTCTGGAATTGCGGGTATATTACTTCAACAACAAAACGACGGTACCTTACGCCCAGTCATGTATTTTAGTAGGGTCACTAGTAAAGAAGAAAGTATGTATCACAGTTATGAATTAGAAACTCTTACAGTTGTCGAATTATTGCGGAGGTTTAGGGTTTACGTAGTAGGTAAACGAGTTAAGGTGGTAACTGATTGTACAGCTGTGCGAGCCACGCTAACGAAACGTGACCTTATTCCTCGTATTGCCAGGTGGTGGTTGTCAATTCAAGACTTTGACATGAGCATAGAGTACCGACCTGGAGACCGCATGAAACATATTGATGCCCTTAGTAGAAACCCTATAGACACCATGAACATTAACCGACTTAAAGTGACCGACTGGTTTTATACTGTTCAAAGCCAAGATGACAAACTGACATGAATGATTGACCAACTTAAGGAAGGGACAGCCACCTCAGACATTTCAAATAATTTTGAGTTTCTTAATGATAGGTTATATCGCAAAGTCATTAGCTGGAAATCGCCTAGCAGTTCCTTCTGTCGCTCGGTGGAAAATAGTTCAGATGCACCATGATGATATTGGACATGTGGGTTTGCAAAAGTGTATGGAGTTAATAAAAAAAAGATTACTGGTTCCCCAAAATGACTCGCTTCATACGAAAGTATGCAAGTGCATGCTTTCATTGTGCTTATGGCAAAGAAAACTATGGGAGGCGTGAGGGTATGTTATTTCCAATTTCTAAACCTACTGAACCAATGTGCATGGTCCATATTGACCATTTAGGGCCATTTTGTAGAACAAATAAAGGAGTATCAGTATAAATTAGTTATTGCTGAACCTACTCGGACAGTCAACTCTGTAGAAACCGTTAGAGTTCTCAAAAAGATATTTAGTTTATTTGGGTACCCAGATAAAGTTGTAAGTGACCATAGTAAAGCATTTACTAGTAGAAACTTTAAACAGTTTTCCAGTGATAAGCAGTTTAAGCATATTCTAACCTCTATTGCATGCCCTCGGGCCAATGGGCAGGTGGAGCATACAAACCGAACATTACTAAATGCATTGCGTGCTACTGATCCAAGCGAGGCTGCAAATAATTGGGCAAACTGTCTACCAGATGTCTTGTGGGGAATAAACAATACTCCTAACGTAAGTACAACTTACAACCCCTATGATTTAATGTTTGCAAAAAAATCTAGGCCACGTTGTGACGTAACCACTGAAGCTCGTGTCTCTCAGCCAGTAGAAGTTAGGCGAAGGACTGCTAGTCTAAAGTTAAAGGAAGCAGAAACAAAAATGAAGCGCAATTTTGACAAAAGGCGTAAGCCTAGTCGCGTTTACAAAAAGGGGGATTTAGTTCTGTGGGGCCAAGCACCCACAAGTAGTGCCACCAAAGTGAACACTAAACTCGATGATATTTATTCTGGTCCATATATCATTACCCAAGTGGTTGGCAATGACAGAAACAGGATCCGGAGCATTAAAGGTTTAAGAGGATATAAGGCCTTCACGGGCCTGGTTGCAGCTGATTCACTGCGACCCTACATAAGCGTGCCTCCTGTATCTGACAGTGCCGACAGTTCAGATGAACAACTTGAGACTGAAGACCCAGACCTTGATTTGCTGGAAAGCTATTATGCCATTCTCTCCATTGCGGGAGCAATTGTTGTTTCAGGATAGCTGAATGTAACGCCAGCCTCAGCCAATGCTAGCCAGCCAAGCCAGCCAACGCCGTGCCGAGCCTTGCCCGCTACTGAGTTGTCAGCCATTTGCAACTGGTAGGGTGCAAAGCCATATAAAGCGGTCGCAGCTTTTGTTTTAAGAAGTGACTTTGTCGTTCTGACACTGGGTGTAGAAAAAGGTGTACTGGTAAACAATTGTGATCTAGAGTTTCATTAAATTATCAGTGCGATTGCAGTTTTTTTATTGTTTTATTTAAACTGCTGATTTTAACTATGTATTATTATTGGGGGGGGGGGGGGGGTTGAGATGTCATGGGCCATATGTGCCACTTCAACCTTTGCTGCGCCGCTATTCTAGGCGGTAAAAACGATATCGTTGACCTATAATGGAATCGTTTTAAACTCGGCCGCAATGTTGTCGCAGTTGTTGTAATGACTGTCAAGTAAATAAGAGCTATCAAAACCTTGAAAATACGATAACAGATCAAAGAAAATATCGTTGTTATCACCTAGAATACCGGGCCTGATCTTTTGTGGCAGATCTTTGATTCGAGCTCACCACAAAGGCTCGTTGCATCCAGGAATATCCAGATGCTTTGGGCAGTGAGGAGTTTAATCTCTTTAGGTCCATGATATGTCGCCCTAGATAGATACTTCTGTTGCGCATATTAGTGGTCCGCATGAGCAGAGGATGTGCATGTCGCATCTTATTTCATACCCATTAGAAACCAGATGTCCAGACATAGGAATCCAGGGGGATTTTTTTTATGACAGGCAGGGAGTTCCTATATCGATAAAATCAATTATCGATGCTTGATTTATATACTAGTGATCACTCCAAGTTTTGCGTGTAATTTTTTTTTTATTAAATGTGTTAATATTAAACAAAATAATAACGTAATTCCGTTCTTCATTTTTCAAAACGATTTTTGAAACTATACTCATCATTATTTTTTTCTTCATTACTGTCCCATGTACTATTGTTAAAATAAACTATCAGAATTTGTTCCAAATTTTCGGGCGTTACACGTCTCCGTCTTGGCTGATAAATTTATTTCAGGTGGCTAAATGACAAATTTCTTTGGAGATAATAGGGGAATAACATTTTTTTTAAATATGCTGTGTGACACTCGTCTTCAGAACAATACTTACAAAAAAATACATACAATGCTCGGGGCGATCACTAGTATATGTAAAAAGCACCGATGATTGAGTTTATCGATATAGGAACTCCCTACCTGTCATAAAAAAATCCCCCTAAATTCCTATGTCTGCAGGTGTCTGTTCAGTGCTGTGGCCGGTTAGGCTCCTAGTCACTGGCGCAAGTCTTACTTAACTCAGCCGCTCTATTACTATGTAGTAAATAAGAGTTATAATAACGATCAGGTAACGATAAGATGTCAAAAGTAGCATAGTTATACCGAGTAGAATAGAGCCACTGCGCTGTTAACAAATAAAATTTAATTACTAAACGTTTTTAAAATTCGCGCGAAAAATTTAAGGTTTGCGCCGTTTGCGTCGCTTCGCACGCTTACGCACATACAGTATTCCCAGCTTCTTAATAGCTTTCGGCTGACTATTGATATCACGCTTGCACTCACAACTGACAATTTTGTCACTCGTGTCTCATAGAAAAACGAAGATCGTCGATAGCTATTAGAAAAATGGTAGCAGTGTACATCGTGAAAATTCTGAGACGAGCAGTTGTTTGTTTTATTCGCGTCGCATCGCATTCGCGCGCGATTTGCTTGTGTAAGGCACTGCGTAACATAAACAGTAAAGTTTATTTATAATATAGCAGTTTAATTTTCTAGTAACATTTTGGAACCAAACATCATTATAATTTCAGCCTAATATCGTGCTACGCCGTCACGGTCTATTTGTCGTAATTATACCTCATTACTAAAGTTACCGCTTAATTATTGACTTGAATATTAAATTATGCCTAAACCTAGTTACGAAATAAATTAAGATATATTTTTGTTAAAAACTAATCTTTATTTATGGACTTTTAATGTTTTCGATTCGAAATAGTTTTTATGACTTTTGTTCAAGCTAGTTTAGTATTATAAAAAGTAAAAGTAATACTGGTATGTCATGAATTTCACCAGATCACGCAACTTTGGCATGGGTTTATTATAACCTAATTATTATATCCCCCCTCCAATATTATTAATGTTCATTTACAACAAAAAAAAGAGTCGTAGGAATAACCTGCTTTTTGGAAGTCATTTCATAACACTACAAAATTCAGATGTACGAAGGAAACGTAAAGCAATTTCGTGCCTTCTTAGTATTTTTTCAAAACAAAACACGCATGTTTAAAGTTTGGCTTAGAAGATGTATATTAATTGATTAGCTTCTGCCAGCGACTTCGTCCGCGTAGGTTTTGAGTATCGTTTTTCCACTGGAAACTTTTAATTTTTCTTAGGTGAAAAGCCTCTCTTGTGCAAAATGTGGTTACTGAATTATCAACAAGTTTATAAAGTTGTAGAAGGTAATGCTGTAGCTCCGCCTACCCGACTCTGGGATTAAAGGCGTGAAGGTATGTTATTTATGTATGTAAAAGTAACCTTTGTGTTCATCCAAGCTGGTTCACCCTGTTGTGGCATAATTTTGTAAGTAATAATTCGACGCCCCCGAACAATAAGTCGGCAATGTGATATTATGGACATTTTATTGTTATGCAAAATTCGGAATCAGCGGGTCAGAATACATCATATCGACGCCCCCGGACAATAAGTCGGCAATCGCAAAAAGTAAATTTTACAGGAAAAAATATTTACTGATTTTGTTCAATATCTTTACAACCAGAGGGAGTACTAAAGACATTGATATATCAAACGAAAGCTATTTTTTTAAAGAATATAATTTATACAATTATACTTTATAATACGCATTCAGTATTAAGCAATGAGAGAAAATGCATTTTACAGATAATGAGTTAAAATTTATTCCCAGTAATAGTGACTTACTGGATTATTGTGGTAAATATTATAAAAGTTTTGATTTGTAACTGCATAACATGGACATTTATAACGATATTTTTTGTTTGAAGGGCTAAACGTAATATGTCATTACTAAGGTTTTTATAGTAATTTAAAACCAGGCAAAATAACGGCATTGTATGATAGCTTTGTTGTTCTCGGGAATGTAAAACCTACATATTCAAGTAAACGTGCAATACTGAATGACATCGAAATAATAAAATAACATAGTGTAAAAGAAAACTATCATAAGTTATAAGTATAATAAGATTTAATAATTAAAATAATCGAAAATAATAATAATAATTATTATTAGCCTTTATTTGCTGTAATTATAATTATTTACATGTCATTATCACTATTCAAGTTATGATTAGTCAATTTTATGTTATGCTTGTCATTAATAAAGGATATAAATTGTTAGTTATTCTCTGTTTTTTCATTCTTTCTGGAACTTGTCATATATGAATATTTATGTCTTTCCTTCCCTTTTTTCTTTAGTTAGCGCGCCCCTTGGATGAAGGCCTCCTCCAGTCTTCTCCATTCTTTCCTGTCTCTTGTCCTACTCCATGCTCGTCCTATTAATGCGTCTAAATTATTGCTCCATCGCAATTTGGCCTTCCTTTGGATCTCTTGCCATCTCTGGGGACCAGTCTGTTACTTTTTTTGACCAGAGAGTGGATATGACCAGCCCATTTCCATTTAAGTTTGCGTATTTTAACTGTTACATCTCGCACCCTAATTTGATTTCTAATATGGATATTTCTTATTTTATATATTCGTTTCTTATGTAATATGCTCCTATCCATATTATGTTGACATATCTACCTCAAGTTTAAGTTCATTTTTGTTTGTTAGGGCCCAGGTTGTGCTTTTCATAATTTCTTTTAAGGCCCAATATTTATTCCAGGATTTTTTTATTATTCTTTATATTATTTTGGACATATCTTCCTGCAAAGATATTAATTCCACTAGGTATATTTAGTCTCCTGTGTAATCTTTTGTGAAATTTCTGACATTTATAGGCGGTTTGTTGCTGTTCGGTAGTATTTTAGTTTTTGATACATTCATGGTTAACCCCAGTTTCCTACTCTCTGTTGCTAGATTGTTAAGTATTACTTCAAGGGTATTTGGATCTTCTGCAAATAAAAACACTATCATCGGCAAATTTTAAGTTGATCATCGATTCACTTTCAATTTTTATACCTTTTCCATTCCAGTTTATGTTGCAGAACATGCTTTCCAATGCAGCATTAAACAATTATGGGGAAAGAAAGCCCTGTTTTACTCCTCTTGTAAGTTTAAATTCTCTCCCTTCTTTTTCCAGCTTGATTTTGGCTGCGTTGGTGTTAATATATCGCCTTGATGATACGGTTTTTTTTTTCCCGTGTTCCCCGTACTAGCAAAGCTTGATGTATGCCATTGTATTCTAAGCTTTCAAACGCCTTGGTATAGTCAATAAAGGCTATGTATATTTTCTTCTCGTATTCATTATATTTCTCTATAATTTGGTTGAGTGTGTGTATAATATGATCTATGGTTGAGAAGCCGTGTCGAAAGCCAGCTTATTCTATGGATTGACTAGAATCCAGGGATTTTTCTATCCGTTTAGGATAATATAGGAATAGGTCAGTAGTTGTTTATGCTACCTATGTCTCCCTTTTTATGCAGAAGTGTAATAACAGCAATATGGAAGTGGAACCCTCTGTAAAGGAGACAGATATTTATTTATACCTGGATAGCTGAGACACTGGGTAAGTCCCTGCAGTTATCCAGGTTTCTCTCTATCGGTCTGTCTCATTTACAGAGGGTTCCAGGTGAGAATAGATGTTATTTCAGTTAGACAAGCGCGATTATTAAATTAAATAACATATTTTTAAATATTTTATAGTTGTAATTTTTAACAATAATCAAAAAAGGTAGGTACTTAATAAACAAAAATAATCAAGTAGGTACGTAATCTTATAAACAGTTCAAAAATGCATACAAAATGCGTCAATCAAAAAAATCTGTCATTATAGTTTTGGTCATACTGCTTCGCGTCTAGTATTTTTTACTAAATTTACTTCCAAAGTTATTTCGTCATCATCTTCATTTTCCAATGAAAACGAGAAGACATGACCAACTTCATCGCGTGTCTTTCCACTTTCATATAAGGATATTAACTTTAGTTTTTATCATTACAAGCCTTCGTTTCTGCATTTTTCAAATAAATATCCGTACGATAGCAAAACCAAACTGAAACTGGAGGTCATTTAGGCACAATTAACTAAGTGCGGAATTTGGGGGTCAACTAAGGATTAATAAACAAAACTGAAATTTATCTGCAAAAATGTCCAAGTTAGACAGGTACCTAATAAATTGACATTATCTCAGTTACAGAGGTCTACCTATAAATTAAAAGAAAACATTTTAGCAAAGTATTCTTTAAAATATAGTCTCAGTAAAAGAGGTAAAATTCTCTCACCGTCTCAATTCAGTGCTAGAGTGTCAGGACCTCAACATGAGTTCCAGCTATGGAGGTTTCTCATTTATCCTGGTCCCACTTAACCAAGTTGTACTGTATCTGGATATCTAAGACACTGAGTAAGTAGAATACCTCTTTAAGTGAGACAAATTTGCAGGTCCTAGTTATCCAGATTTCATAATTTTTAGCCATAGTTTCAGCATATTTTAAAACTTTGCATTTTGTCGGTTCCATAGCAACTAATAATTAATTTATTTACACGTTTTGGTTGGTAACACACTCAATAGATTCACAGGTAAGAAACTATGTTTTATTTTGTCACTGACACGTAAACACAAACACATTTTTTTTTAACCAGACGCACCAATCAATAATTACACGTCACTTTCGGTCAATAGAAATTTGCAACTGTTTATAAATGTAAACAAACATTACGCGTTGCCGGTGCGAGAACAGACACGTGAAGGGGCGCGGCATGTATCTATTACTTTCTAATGTTTAATCAAAGACAGAGAACAACGTACCTTATGATGGCTGAGCGGCAAAAAGACAGACGATATATTGGGTTCGTGACATGATCTGATTTGGTATTAAATAGTACACGCAAGTACCTGTTACGAATATTTACGAACGAATTATTTCCCTTTAAAACTTTGTTAGTAGCTATTGCCGTGTTAAGTTTATTAAATTAAATACGGTATTATCGTTTACCAAAAACTTCATAAAAATATTGACGCCAATAAACCGGTTATCGCATCGTACCAAATATCAAAGTAATAAATATATTTGTATTGATCTGTAGCGACACTTTTCTCGTAACATTTTGATTTTGCAGTTTCCCTACAATAAACACGTCATTCTTAATATCTTCTTTAATTGCATTAAAAAAAATCTGAAAAAAATATATATGATGTATTCTGACCCGCTGATTCCGAATTTTGCATAACAATAAAATGTCCATAATATCACATTGCCGACTTATTGTTCGGGGGCGTCGATATATATTTTTTTCAGATTTTTTTTAATGCAATTAAAGAAGATATTAAGAATGACGTGTTTATTGTAGGGAAACTGCAAAATCAAAATGTTACGAGAAAAGTGTCGCTACAGATCAATACAAATATATTTATTACTTTGATATTTGGTACGATGCGATAACCGGTTTATTGGCGTCAATATTTTTATGAAGTTTTTGGTAAACGATAATACCGTATTTAATTTAATAAACTTAACACGGCAATAGCTACTAACAAAGTTTTAAAGGGAAATAATTCGTTCGTAAATATTCGTAACAGGTACTTGCGTGTACTATTTAATACCAAATCAGATCATGTCACGAACCCAATATATCGTCTGTCTTTTTGCCGCTCAGCCATCATAAGGTACGTTGTTCTCTGTCTTTGATTAAACATTAGAAAGTAATAGATACATGCCGCGCCCCTTCACGTGTCTGTTCTCGCACCGGCAACGCGTAATGTTTGTTTACATTTATAAACAGTTGCAAATTTCTATTGACCGAAAGTGACGTGTAATTATTGATTGGTGCGTCTGGTTAAAAAAAAATGTGTTTGTGTTTACGTGTCAGTGACAAAATAAAACATAGTTTCTTACCTGTGAATCTATTGAGTGTGTTACCTACCAAAACGTGTAAATAAATTAATTATTAGGTGCTATGGAACCGACAAAATGCAAAGTTTTAAAATATGCTGAAACTATGGCTAAAAATTGTGAAATCTGGATAACTAGGACCTGCAAATTTGTCTCACTTAAAGAGGTATTCTACTTACTCAGTGTCTTAGATATCCAGATACAGTACAACTTGGTTAAGTGGGACCAGGATAAATGAGAAACCTCCATAGCTGGAACTCATGTTGAGGTCCTGACACTCTAGCACTGAATTGAGACGGTGAGAGAATTTTACCTCTTTTACTGAGACTATATTTTAAAGAATACTTTGCTACAATGTTTTCTTTTAATTTATAGGTAGACCTCTGTAACTGAGATAACGTCAATTTATTAGGTACCTGTCTAACTTGGACATTTTTGCAGATAAATTTCAGTTTTGTTTATTAATCCTTAGTTGACCCCCAAATTCCGCACTTAGTTAATTGTGCCTAAATGACCTCCAGTTTCAGTTTGGTTTTGCTATCGTACGGATATTTATTTGAAAAATGCAGAAACGAAGGCTTGTAATGATAAAAACTAAAGTTAATATCCTTATATGAAAGTGGAAAGACACGCGATGAAGTTGGTCATGTCTTCTCGTTTTCATTGGAAAATGAAGATGATGACGAAATAACTTTGGAAGTAAATTTAGTAAAAAAAACTAGACGCGAAGCAGTATGACCAAAACTATAATGACAGATTTTTTTGATTGACGCATTTTGTATGCATTTTTGAACTGTTTATAAGATTACGTACCTACTTGATTATTTTTGTTTATTAAGTACCTACCTTTTTTGATTATTGTTAAAAATTACAACTATAAAATATTTAAAAATATGTTATTTAATTTAATAATCGCGCTTGTCTAACTGAAATAACATCTATTCTCTCCTGGAACCCTCTGTAAATGAGACAGACCGATAGAGTGAAACCTGGATAACTGCAGGGACTTACCCAGTGTATCAGCTATCCAGGTATTAATAAATATCTGTCTCCTTTACAGAGGGTTCCACTTCCATATTGCTGTTATTACACTTCTGCATAAAAAGGGAGACATAGGTAGCATAAACAACTACAGACCTATTCCTATATTATCCTAAACGGATAGAAAAATCCCTGGATTCTAGTCAATCCATAGAATAAGCTGGCTTTCGACACGGCTTCTCAACCATAGATCATATTATACACACACTCAACCAAATTATAGAGAAATATAATGAATACGAGAAGAAAATATACATAGCCTTTATTGACTATACCAAGGCGTTTGAAAGCTTAGAATACAATGGCATACATCAAGCTTTGCTAGTACGGGGAACACGGGAAAAAAAAAACCGTATCATCAAGGCGATATATTAACACCAACGCAGCCAAAATCAAGCTGGAAAAAGAAGGGAGAGAATTTAAACTTACAAGAGGAGTAAAACAGGGCTTTCTTTCCCCATAATTGTTTAATGCTGCATTGGAAAGCATGTTCTGCAACATAAACTGGAATGGAAAAGGTATAAAAATTGAAAGTGAATCGATGATCAACTTAAAATTTGCCGATGATAGTGTTTTTATTTGCAGAAGATCCAAATACCCTTGAAGTAATACTTAACAATCTAGCAACAGAGAGTAGGAAACTGGGGTTAACCATGAATGTATCAAAAACTAAAATACTACCGAACAGCAACAAACCGCCTATAAATGTCAGAAATTTCACAAAAGATTACACAGGAGACTAAATATACCTAGTGGAATTAATATCTTTGCAGGAAGATATGTCCAAAATAATATAAAGAATAATAAAAAAATCCTGGAATAAATATTGGGCCTTAAAAGAAATTATGAAAAGCACAACCTGGGCCCTAACAAACAAAAATGAACTTAAACTTGAGGTAGATATGTCAACATAATATGGATAGGAGCATATTACATAAGAAACGAATATATAAAATAAGAAATATCCATATTAGAAATCAAATTAGGGTGCGAGATGTAACAGTTAAAATACGCAAACTTAAATGGAAATGGGCTGGTCATATCCACTCTCTGGTCAAAAAAAGTAACAGACTGGTCCCCAGAGATGGCAAGAGATCCAAAGGAAGGCCAAATTGCGATGGAGCAATAATTTAGACGCATTAATAGGACGAGCATGGAGTAGGACAAGAGACAGGAAAGAATGGAGAAGACTGGAGGAGGCCTTCATCCAAGGGGCGCGCTAACTAAAGAAAAAAGGGAAGGAAAGACATAAATATTCATATATGACAAGTTCCAGAAAGAATGTAAAAACAGAGAATAACTAACATTTTATATCCTTTATTAATGACAAGCATAACATAAAATTGACTAATCATAACTTGAATAGTGATAATGACATGTAAATAATTATAATTACAGCAAATAAAGGCTAATAATAATAATTATTATTATTTTCGATTATTTTAATTATTAAATCTTATTATACTTATAACTTATGATAGTTTTCTTTTACACTATGTTATTTTATTATTTCGATGTCATTCAGTATTGCACGTTTACTTGAATATGTAGGTTTTACATTCCCGAGAACAACAAAGCTATCATACAATGCCGTTATTTTGCCTGGTTTTAAATTACTATAAAAACCTTAGTAATGACATATTACGTTTAGCCCTTCAAACAAAAAATATCGTTATAAATGTCCATGTTATGCAGTTACAAATCAAAACTTTTATAATATTTACCACAATAATCCAGTAAGTCACTATTACTGGGAATAAATTTTAACTCATTATCTGTAAAATGCATTTTCTCTCATTGCTTAATACTGAATGCGTATTATAAAGTATAATTGTATAAATTATATTCTTTAAAAAAATAGCTTTCGTTTGATATATCAATGTCTTTAGTACTCCCTCTGGTTGTAAAGATATTGAACAAAATCAGTAAATATTTTTTCCTGTAAAATTTACTTTTTGCGATTGCCGACTTATTGTCCGGGGGCGTCGAATTCTTTGTGGCATAATCTATATAGCCATATTAGGCTTTGCGTATAATCTGGTGTCGCAGAATCTACATTCGCATAGTTTGATTACGCAGAATTTCGTTAGTCCGAATACATAAATTGTCCGAATGTATGATTTCGCAGAATACTAATTTTGCATAATTGCTGTGTTGATACCTTTGACTTTTTTGAAAAGTTATAAAATAAATCTAACCTAAGCTACTCTATTCTACCAGGATTACACAAAACATTTAAAAAAATATATATTGTCCGTTTAATCTGGAGAAAAATTATGCGAGAACAAAATTCGGGGTAACTATACATTCGGCGTAAAAAGATTCGGACTAACTCATTTTCGGGATGTTACAAATTATGCTAAAGAAGGTTTCTGCCACATTACCATTCGGCGAAAACCGATTATGCCAAGTCTTTATGCTAAAACAGTTTCGGACAATAACTTTTATGCCACATCGAGGGAACCCATCCCAATTTCATCCAAATCCGTCTAGCCCTTATAGCGTGAATAATAACATAGTAACACACAAACCTGAAAGCTTCGTCGTCAAATTACACAAAATAATTTTTACCATAATAAAAATAAATACGTTCTGTGAAATCATAATTTTGCAGACTCTAATTGAGTCTCACTCGAAAATTAGGTTTACTCCTCACTGTGCCGTAGGAAACGTTAAAATAATTTAAGTTTATTTTAAAATACAGTCTTGAGACTCAAAAGTATTTTTTCACGTTTGTAAATGGAAATATTCAGTTTTTATTCGGCAACTAGTCAAACAAAGAACTTTTACAACGTGTCGACGTTGACACATAATTAAGTGCCGTAAAACGGGGTGAGTAGGGATTAAGGGGTGAGTACGGACACAATATCAAATAAATCATAACTTGTTACAAATAAGAACAATTATTAAATGGACAACAACGTTACGTCTATTGGAAATAATTTCAGTCTTATAATTAGTAACATAAGCTTCATTTCAGGATGTGTCCCTACTCACCCCTTAATCCCTACTCACTCCGTTTTACGGTATGTTAACTTCATAATCAATGGCAGTTATGATCAAGGCATCTATTTTACACGGTAAATCTATAGTGCCCTTGACATGTAATCGTATAATTTTATTGTCAACCTTACGATACCTATTATCTACTTGACCTTTAAAAATAATAAGATAGCATGTCAAAAGCAATATGGTTTGACCCAGTAGAATAGAGACCAAGCCTTCTGTTTACTTTCTGTCAGATAAGTGTTATAAAAAACGGACGCCTCCATTTTGAGCCCAAGTTTATCGCGGAGTGATCAGGATGTTCTTGACGTTTTTAATGCCCCCTGAAAAAATTATAAGTAACATAGAGATGTATTTAAAAATCCTAGTACTCGTATCAGATCGTTTTTGTCGGATAAGTTTGAATTTATCTTGAATCAAGATAAATACGAATGTTTCCAAATATTCACAATATCCTATGATCATTCACCTCATCAGGTGCTCTATTCTGCTCGTTAAAACCATATCGCTTTTGACATTCTATCGTATTGTCAACGTATTGATAGCTCTTATTTACTTGACAGTAATGGCAGCCAAGTTAAAATAATACAATAGCATGTCAAAAGCAATATTATTATACCCAGTTGGATAGAGGCCCTGTAATCATTGTTAAGACTACTAGTTTCTGCCCGCGACTTTCTCCGCGTAGATTTCGATTATCGTAATTCTTGCGGGAACTTTTAAATTGTTTCGAGATGAAAAGTAGCTTATGAGTTAATCCCATCCAGCCTTTGCAGCGTAGTACCAAAACTAACACACACATGCACAAACTTACTCTTTTATAAAATGTGGGATTACAAAATTTAAATTACTGTAAAACGAGGTGAGTAGGCATTAAGGGGAGAGTAGGAACACAAAAAAAATTATATAACTTGTTAATAATAAGAACAATATTATTAAATGGACAACAACGTAACGTCTATTGGAAATAATTTCAGTCTTATAATTAGTAACATAAGCTTCATTTTAGGTTGTGTCCCTACTCACCCCGTAATTCCTAATCACCCCGTTTTACGTTACTGTTCAAATAAAGATATTTCATTCGACACCCAATAAATTAAATGGTACCAAGCGGAACCCCGTTGGTTCCCAGCCAAATTATAAGGCAATACAAACACGCTGTAAACATGTCATATTTGAGCAAGTAAATGAAGGCTCCTGTCAACATGTTTGACTTCATCACAACCTTGCCGGGAGCCTCGTAGCTACTAATGTTAAATTAACACATCGATTAGCTTATAGTGTACTTAGCTTTGATTAGTTCCGTTTATTTCTAATTAGTTGCAAGCAGCAATATATCAAAAGTTTATAGACGGATGGATGTCAAAATTATCCTTAGTAATCAAATGCTGTATGACAGTGTATGGCGGAGTTACTAATCAAAGAACACCGTATTATGTGAGATAAAATGCAACATATAATTAAATGTCATATACATGTGACGTTATCTAAGAAAAGTGACCTTATTGTCGATGGCGCTTCCGCCATTATTAAAGATGCTCCGATATAAAGACAACGTCGTGTGACGCAGTGCGGCGCAAGCGCCATCGACAATAAGGTCCCTTTACATACATACGAGGGGTGATCCATAAGTTGAGTTTCTTGCGGCGTTTCTTTGAGTTTCTTGCGGCGTTTCTTCTCAGCAGTGGTCTCTTGCGAAGCGCTGGTAGATTTTGACGTGTAAAAGTGCCCGTGCGGCCTACTTACTGAATAAACATCTTTTATCTTTTTTATCTTTAATTTTGATAATCGGTATTAAAAATGGGAGATATGTAAATCGTTATATTTTAATTGGAATGAGCACACTTTCTATATTTCCGGACACTTATTAACGTCATTCAATTGTATTATTTTACCACTATAAAAATAATTTTACTTTTAGAGGTCAAAATGGCCAAATTTTGTACCTTCACTATGTCATCACCAGCTCGTGATTTTTATGTAGTTGTTTTTGAACATTAGTGAATGAGAAGTAGTAGTCGAAAGTTAGGGCTTAATAACGGGGAGAGCGCTGCGGTTATCAGTTCTGATCTTTGGTCGACGAGCAGCACCCTTATCAATTATGAGGCTCTGAAGCACAATTCCTGCCGAAAATTCGTTTTTTTTTTCTTCAGCTTATTTTTATTATTTTGCCATAATTAGGATAGAATAATGTTATATAACTCTCCTAGATTATTTGAACTCAATCGCTAAAAACTAAAGTCGCAGTATTTATTTGTAGGCCTCAATAATCCTGGAAAAGGCCGAAAAAACCACCCTAAATTTTGGTGACAGAGCTGGAGATAAAAAAATCCACTGCAATGATAACTTATTTATCCTTTAAATCATAATGATAAATCAAGGTTTCATTTTCAATAACAATATTTTTTGTTAGTGTACCAGAACTTTTTCCACACAGCTCCAAATTATTACAAAACTAACTCTTATTTTTGCCGTCTTGTAAAATTGTTAATACAGATGTTATTTGTTTAGCAATCACAGGAAAACAAATAAATAATGTATACATGTTTTTTCTCTAATTTAAGTTTCATTAGTGCCATGGTATAGTCCACATTAAAAGAATATCATTATGTAGATGGTTCTTACTGATTCTCAAAACTTATGGATCACCCCTCGTAATGCCACATCTACTGCCATTGCGCTAAATATATGTAAACATACACCTTATTATTACTTACAGTCTTATAGTTTTACGATTACTAGCCGGAACGGTCCGCTATGTTTCGGTCTCATAAAAAGTCCTGTAGAAAAACCAACGTTGTTCAGCGAATTGCAAAGGTCAAGTGACATTGCTTGCAGAAACGATTGACATTAGGACGGAACGTTCTAGAGTGGTAACTGGACTGCTAAGCAAAGTATTAGCAGGCCACAAGGTTGACCGATAGTCAGGTAAAGATCGCGGAAAAGCGCTGCATGCGAGAATCACATTACGGACCGTTGTCGTGGAAATTATTGTGGAAGGCCTATGGTCGGTGAAAAACAGACATGGCCAGACATTATATTACATTAACTCATTCTGTACTTAAGTGTACTAATTGCATATTAAGGTCACGATAGGAGCAAAAAGACATATTGGTCCTCGTGCTCCTACCAGTAGGAGAACCGAGTAGGAGCAAGTGGAAATGGGGGTTAATCAGCCACTTTTGATAATTATTATAAACAACTGAGTATGAGTGTGAGTATGATGATGATATTATATTCTGCATCATGAAATGTGCTCTTATTACTTACTAGTACTATAACTTTTATTGTGTTTTCTAATAAACTTAAGTAACGCCTTAAAATCGAAAGATTATTTTATGTTTGAGCAAATGAAAACATGATTTATAGGTTATATATATAACTTCATAACATTTGGACTATGAGTGAGTAACTTAACGAAAATAGTGGCCACCTTTTTCCGTTAAGTTAAGTACACGAAGTTTAAAGGTTATTAAACCTTGCCTTATACGCTATACATTGTGTATTCATTTGTACAACAATAAACCATGCTTCGATTTCAAGATAATACTTTAGTCTATTAGAAAACACACACACCGAACGCTCGGCGTAGTATTAAGATAAATGAGTAAGACTTTTGGAGGGTAGGTTGATGGCGCCAGTGTAGGGCATCTTTTACCTGAGACGCCTAATAATGGACATTTGACTCTTAATTCAAAGATGATAAGGTCATAAATTGACTATTGCAAAACTTCTGTAAAATTAGAATCAAGTGTCCATCTTGGGCACATTTCCATTATCGATTCCATTACCCTATATACCAGCTTATAATCCTTTTTTATACATATATTTTCCATTACAACGTATGGTCTATTCATTCTTACTTGTCTTATATAGTAAACAACTTCCTAACCTCAAAATGAAGCTATTTTAATCACATCACAGACAATACATTGGCCAAGTTATGTCCAAAATGTTTACTCAGTTACTTTATTTATGACAAAAGAGCGGTTTTAGCCAAAAAAGGTTCATTTTGAGGTTAGAAAAGTTGTTTACTATATAAGACAAGTAAGGATGAACAGACCTTAGGTAACTTATTATATTTGTATCACACGTTTGATAAAACATTTCCTGATATTTTGATATATGTAAGAATTAAACGAGTTTTACGCAAATGAATTCACGGGCAAAGGCAGGGTAAGTGAAATCCTCTGTAACGTGTTTTTGTTTTTGACAACCTTCATTTTATTTCAAACCAAATAAAAGAAAGAAATATATAAAAAAACTGTAATGGAGTTCAAAGCAACCAAATATTGTATTAGGAAATTTAAATAGATAGAACAGTGCCTCTATTCTACTGATTAAGTGTCATCGTAATGTCAATTTGATAGCTCTTATTTACTTGACAGTAATGGCGGCCGAGTTAATAACCACAGAAGAAAGACTAAAGGCATAGAAACCATACTAAATAAGCAGAAAATACATTATTGTTCACTTCTTTTTGCTTATGGTTTTCATAGTGAGTTAGAAAGAGATGAATCTATAGTTATTCTTTCGTTATTTGGTACATCGTCACAAGTAAGGAGTGATTTGGACCTATAAGCACCTATAGTATTTGGACCTATGGACAAGGAAAGACAAATCCTTCCTATAGGAAGGACAAAGAAGTCCCCGTGTAAAACCTTGTGACAATGACAGTTAAAGAAGAAAAAAAAGCCTACTTTTTGTTTCATTTTTTCTCATGTAGTACGTAATCTAAAAAGTATAAAAAGATAGCTGACGCAAAGTACGTCTTATAGTCCGGTTTCTATGCTTTATTTTGTGCTAAAAAGAATACCGTAAAACGTCAAATCGAGAAACGCAATATGGTTTTACCGTGATAAAGGCCCTGGTAAATTGTTTTTGAAATAATTTTATAGTTCATTAACAACGTGTGGTGGAATCACAACTCTAATTGGAAATATAAAACCCTCTCTCATTTAATTCAGACTGTACAATGAGTCAGTTGTAATACACTGAAGGACAAATATAGACGAACGCAAAGAAAAACAATTCAATTAAAACTGTTTTTGTTTAATTTTATTGTGTTGTTTAATTAATTCTTGAGATTATTATTTTTAAGCAATAAAAGTAAAGCAAAAACATTATTATTATGACTATCCCTATAAATATTAAACAATATTTACCTATTTGCAGTTGTTGTGTAGGTTTTCTTAAAAATGACCATTTATAACGGTAAACAATATTTACAAGAGAAAAAATATATATTAATTAATAAAAAAGTATGAAATAAATAATTTAAAAAAAAAAACCCACCTTCAAAAAGCAACAAATAAATTCTTTAAAATGGTATGTAATAGGTCAGACCAACTGAAGTCTGCTTTTGGTAAAAATATTGTAGGACGCCGACTTCAGTTGGTCTGATATACCTACCATTTTAAAGAAGTTATTTTTTGCTTTTTGAAGGCGGGTGTTTGTTTTACAAACTTTTTTTATTTTATACTTTTAAGTGATCATAATTATGCTGTTATTCTCCCACTTCTCATATAAAAAAAGAAACTATAGAACATTTCAATCTCGCCGCAATCAAAGCCGTGGGAAAGGCATAGTCATAAAAATAAACCTAAATATGCTTCGTCATAATCGCTCAACTATCTTAATCGAAATATCTTGTCGCCACCCTTGAAATATATACCGTTTAGGAGTTCCCGTGGCCATCTGTGATCTTCATCATCAGTTCCACTTCACCAAATAGTGCTTTCCAAGAGCAAATACACAAGTTACAATAAAAAATACCAAAATCGCTGTAGGTGTATCAGACAACAATTTTAAAATCAAATCCTTTTTAAAAGATAATAAACCTTTTTGTTTAAGTGGGACCAGCCGTTATCATTGGAACTGTTAAAAAACCAAAATAATAGTTAACTTAATTTAGTACGTTCCTTAAGAATTTGTCCCCGAGTGTAATATTATATAAACGTTGTAATAAACTATGTGTGTATACTGAAAATATTCCTTTCTCATGTCCAAACAAAAAGCCCGAGCTGGATTAGCATATTTGCTATTTTTACACGACTGACAAAATGTGTAAGTGTGATAAGTGTAATGTTTTTACAAGTTTTTATTTAACTTGCAATGAATGTATGTAACTTTGTACGTAAGGGTGAAATCTTGCAAGTTAATAACACCCACTTCCCGCTATCGGAATGGGATGAAAATGATATTTGGACCACATATTGTAAACCCGATGACAATGCAATATTATAGTATCTAAGAGGTAATCTGATGATGGAGTCGGAAGGTGAGGACAGGATCTCCGCTATACGTAACGTAGACCCACCGTGTTAGGACTCAATAATTTGGTCTTGATAAGCAGATAAAGATTTTGCAAAAAAAAATACAGTGGTTAACAAAATCTTGTCCCAAAAATGAAATTTTTGACAGAAACTTATAACGGTTCACGTGCGTATGAAAGTATGTGAGTTGCTTTATTCCACGATAATTTCTAATTTTCTAAACTGATTTAGTTGCATGGGGTATCGTTGGATGAATTCTTACATCACCAGTATAAGGAGTACATTAGGGTTCCGTAGCAATATGGTTAAAAAAAATCTTATGTTGAAATTTTAGCGTCTGTCTGTATAGTTTTTCAGTAAATGCAAAAGCTATCAACTTTAAATTAAAGTACCTGGAAAACCGAGCGTCGCTCGAGTTGAAAACGAAATTTCCCAAAGATGACAACTTAACAGATCGATTTTTCGCCCCCGTAAACCCCTATATTTCAAATTTCATCGAAATCGTTGGAGCCGTTTCCGAGATTCAGCTTATAATATATAAGAATTGCTCGTTTAAAGGTAAGATTTGGCTGAAAATTTATGAAAATAATGGAAAATATAATTGATATTATTTATTTATTACTTCATCTACTTTACTTCAGCTATTTTCGTTTCCACGTCGTTTGACAAACAAAGGTGTTTATTTATATAAGCACTGGAAATCGACTAAGCATCTCTTGAAGAGCAGGAAAGCGTAAACAATTTAAGATTGTAGATACCTACTTTCTAAACGGAAGTCACACTGAGTGGACTTAGCAATCATGTCAAGTGTCGGGGGACGAGAAACAGCGTATTTTCTTTTCATTTCAAAAAGGGCAGTCATTTAAGCAAATGTTTGGTAAACAATATTAAATATGACTTGGGATGGAAATACAGCTAAGTGAAAGTCAAACATGTGTTGTGTAAAATGATAATCGTGTAAAGTGTGTTAAAAACTAACAAAAATGTTGTGTGGGGCAATTCCGACGATCGGGTAAATGCGTCATTTTTATGGGAGAAATAAATCTATGTAAGGGAGTTAAAATAGTTATAGTACGTTTTATTCCTTTATAATCTTACATTTACACCATGTTCGAAATTGCCCCACATGAAAAAAAAACTGCTTTATAAGAATAATTTGCTGGAAATGGAATCATTAATGAATTTCTGAAAAAAAAAACAGTTTAAGAGAACGTCGGCTAATTAACTAATTCTCGTGAACTAGTTAATTAGTCGCCAAAAGAGAAAAAAACAGCTTTCTTAATTTTTGTTAAGTAAATTTGTTGATTTCACTTATATATTTGATTTTACTTATAAACCACTTTAAAATTGCCGAAAATATACAAGTTTAAAATGAAATAGTTCAAAGTACGGAAAAAACTTATCATACTTGCATGTTTTTTTTGTTGTACTCATATAAAAAAAAAAAAAAACATTTATTTCAGACTACAGAATCCATAGATTATTAGTATTACAAACAGACTTAAATAACTATATTAGTTCCTAAACTTAAATGAAGAGAGTCATATGTACGTCTTTGTTAAAAGTGGAAACATTCCCTTTTTTACGGAAAATGCATATGTTGTTTGTACTAGATCCTCTAATACATCTGTCAATGTCGCGGGTCTGTTAGAACTCATTATGAGCACGACTTATGCACGCTTACCCAGGTAAGATGTGACCACAAGATTTTAATTACGGTTAGAGAGAGAGAGAAAAAGCACTTTTATTAAATTTGCATAGCTAGCGTGCGTACAAGCATAGACTTAAAGAAACTTATGAATGAGAACACGGCGTAAAATAATATTTGTTTATAAATGTATAAAATATTTTATAATATAAAATATCATTGCCCCATGTTTGTAAAATTATCTATTTTTTTTGTCATTTTGATGTTGCTTAGTTAAAGTATTTTATACATTTATAAACAAATATTATTTTTACGCCGTGTTCTACGTACTTAGATACGTTATGCTCATACTAAACGGACATAAAATCCGTCGCCAATTACTGACAGTGGCTACGTTGCCAGATTTCTACAAACAAAGACGGCAATCCGTAGCGAACGCTATCGTTAGAAAGAGATATATAGTTGTTTCAAATTGCGTACCCGAATGACGTGGCGTGCCCGCCATAGCCGCGTGATGGCCGCCACAAAATATGGCGATGTAAACAAAATATGTAAAAAATATTTACGGTAGTTAGGAATGAAATGAGACATCCTTTCTTCCACAGCCTCTAATAACACAAGACGGCATTTTATGACTTATATTTTGTTGCATTTTGGTAATAAAACTTTACTGTTTTTGACGCGTGCGTGTCAGCGACCACGGCGCGACTGAACGATAGTAAGGCAATTACCTTCCTTTTCGAGGAACGCTTTTGCGCACAGATGACGTATCTTAATGTAAAATATCATTTTTCTAAAAAATGTCCGGAAATGTTGACATTCCTATCTACAGATTGAGACGCGAAGTACATAGCTTACTGACAGTTCTCAAATTTAAAAAAAAACATTGCGTGCTCGCTACACAAGCCCGCAATGTTGCATACAAATTCCATTACTATCTATCTTGTAACTTTTTAAAAAGTGAAAAGGGCCATAATAAAATGAGGGCACAAGTCTTATACATCCAAATTTTACTCGAAAAATAACTTTTTGATTTGTGCCTGGAATAGCTTATGTTTTTTTTTTAAACAAGAATTGCGTTTCTCCTTGTCATAAACAAAAAGGTGGTAAGGAGTGATGGTTTTTTCACATGAAGTTTCTGTTTGTATGCAATTCAAAAAATGAGTTCAAGCGATAAAAATTTGACTACAACACAATTTTTTACTTGCGAATTTTGAGAAAAGTACTATATTTGCCTCGGCAGGAACAGCAATTGCGGGCTTCGTATTTTTAAACGGACTCGCAAGCTCGTCCGTTTAATCCAATACTTGGCCCTCAATTACCTACTTCCATGCCTAGGCAATAATGTACTATTATGGGGGTAGATTTAGAAACAGTAGAAATGACTGCATAATGTTTATTAAGGATGCTACCACAGTACGATGTGATAGCAAAATAGTTTTATGTACTATGAAATTATAATTATTGTAATATAATTTGGTATTTTAATTCAAAAATAGCATAAGAGACAAATTGCCCACCTCTTCTTGCAGATTAATAAACCTTTTGTTAAACGCTCCTTTTCAAACGTAAAAAGCGCGATAAGACGTGTCGCATAAAACATTTCTCCAAACTTTCTAAATATTTTCAAACACAAAATGCGGAAATATGAAAATATTGGAAATAAAGCTGCGGTAGCGAGGTGTTTCATTTTAAAAGAGCATTCGCTTTGTCTTTCAGTGAAAGCTTCATCCGAGCAGTAAGCAGCCGCTGCCAGTGCGCATAGAAAAATGAAACTGAAAAACAGTTCTAGGAATGGGTACGTTCGTTTTAAATATGCCTCTGACGTTGATCATTTAATTACTTTAATGAAACAGACCTTTCATTTCCGTGTTCTTTGTATTCAACGTATTAACGCTGTGATGTTTAAATTCCTTTTAAAATTGACACCAAGGCCCGTATTATGATCGTCTTTATCGCGGTGGATAAAGCTTTCGTCACTCTCGCACTTACAAACTGGTCAGAAAGTGACAGATGTTTTATCTACGCTTATCTACGTCGATAAACACGACCATTATCGGCCGCAAATCTAGTTGAATGTTCTTAGTATTGTTTACCTTTTAATATCGTTACAATGTTTTTTCTATACCTAAACAACTTCGTTATGTAGTTCAATTTAACCCTAAATAACACAAAAAAAAAAGTCGTGAACCCTTTTTAATTTAGAATAAGCTTTAAAAAAAAATAGGTATGTTATGATGGAAATTCCCATCGCCATGCAAATAAAGGTAAAGTTTCATGATCCCATTTCTTATATGATTATGACAATTGCAATAGGTACCATCAATATATCAAAAGCTAAATAAATTGTTTTAAACCGCAATATGAACCATTTTTTATTAATAAATATCATGAATATAAACCGCGATTTAAAAAAAAAAATTGGATTATAAAATAAATTTAAATATTACCCTCTAATTTCAAAACGAAACGACAATACTGTCTTAATAAACTTTCGAGAATTTACTTTAAAAAGTTATAACGCACTCTTTTTTATTAGAAAATGTAATAATAATAATTATTTACTATAATAAATATCAGGGGACAATATCATACAAATTGAGTCATGATACTACCTACTCATCGGCTTAGGAGGACAACAAATTCGCTTTAAAGCTAATTCTCCATGAAATATAGGCTAATAAATACACATGCGTAATGTGACCATAATTCCGAGCACTCAACAAAAACCGGGCCGTTGTGCTCGTTTCAATAAGACTCCTATCCCTAGTGACCTGTCTCCCCTATTATCATACATTACAATTTATTGTACACACAATAACAGCAGTTTTGGGGACTCCATTTCACATCAAAGAGGGCTCGTGGAAAACGAACTTTATTGTCGTTACCCTAAATATAATGTTGGGGGAAATAAAAACGGTTATTTTGCAAATTTGATTTGCAGATGTGAGTGGTCACGGGTAAAAGTATCATGCAGTCGAATCCTGGTAGACGTTTAATTTTTTTTTGTGACCATTTTGAACAAGTTCGTGTAATTTTCTACGCACATCATTATGTTGACAACTATTAATCTGTAAACTTTTACAAACAATTTATCTTTGGTGCTATTTTCCAAGTTCTGACAGTATTTATATACTAAGGTATGTAATACCGTCAAATTGAAGTTATGTTATGACCTTCTGCTAGAGTTTCTTGCGGTGCTTCTTCTTTGCAATGATGATCTTGTCTAGTTTAATTATTATTATTATTACTATTTATGAGTTCATCTGAACATACTGAGTTTTGACACATTTTCCTGCTCAACTACGCATGATATATATATTTTAATGTTAAATTCATTGATTTATATAATGCTAGGTTAAGTTTTATAATTGTATAAGTAATATTTAAAAAACGACTGACTGTTGAGTTTCTTGCGGCGTTTCTTCTCAGCAGTGGTTTCTTGCGAAGCGCTAGTAGATTTTTGACGTGTAAAAGTGCCCGTGCGGCCTACTTACTGAATAAACATCTTTTATCTTTTTTTTAATCTTTTGTCCGAAGCGCTAGTAGATTAACTCCATATAACCGACGTATAAATGAGCATTCATGTGGCCAATTTACTGAATAAATATTTTGTATGTTTTTAAAGGTTATATTGCTGCTTGTGTGAAAGCAAGTAATTGATTAAAGTAACCAGACGTCACCAACATCATTGCTTTTTCAATAAGGCGACGATGCAGTAAGCCTTGTTGGTACCTACTGACTATACCTGCGAACGCACCCAGGTTCGATTCTCGGCCAGGGCAAATTTTTTGTTATTAGCACATGTACATAATACTTATGCTTACATAAAGTAAGTATCCCAATCACAAAATAATCAAGTTCACAATTTCACTAACAAAATAAACTAGTGACATCAACACATACACTGAATTGTACATTAGTGATGCCAGCCTCTTCTTACGCTTAAATTAAAGCATCACGTTGCATGAAAACAAAAATCTCCAGCTTATAAAACAGATTGCCTTATAATGTTACCAAAACATTCCGCGAGTAACCTAATCATGCTTGTACGAGAAATTTAATTATTCATCCGTGAGAGACTCCATGTTTTTTTCCAGTGACCGAAAAAGCGAGGCGTATTTTTGGAACTACCGATAGATGGCGCCACCAGTCCATTAATCAACGGAAAGTGGGTAATATTGTCCGAAGTTTTTGAACAGCATTATCATCCTATTTATTACGATTTATATAATTTTAGTTACATTTGATGTGTTATATAGGGATAGTATTATTCTATATACAATATCGCGATGGTAAACATCTCGCATTTTTTTAATAAGCTAAGAAAGTAAACAAGAACAATTTGCTTAGTAAAATAAGAAAAAGATGGAGGTCGTATCTGAGACAACGGGATCTGTCTGTACAATTAAACAGCAAAAAAATATGTTTACTGTTTGCTCTTAGACTATACTCGTACAAAACAGTTTTGTGACTTGGCCCAAGTTTTTACCTACGCATCTTACGTTCCATACAAAGCTCGCATTGTGCTAATACGCCCAAACGTTTAGCCGTATAAATGTAACTAACGCACAAAGTTACTTTCACATTTATAATATTAGTAGGTATTAAATCAAATCAAAAAATTACGAGCAGAATTATGAAAATTCGAAATTTTGATCAATTCGGAATTTACCCGGCAGGGTCGGGGAGAATGTCCACGATGGTAGGGGTGAGAGAGTAACCACTTTGTCAGTCGGTTAAAATCAAATTTAATTACAATTACACATGCGTATAATGTATAATATAATGTTAACTTACTACAGTACTAACTAATGCGCGTTAGATACACGTACAGATAATGTCTAATCTAAATGCATCATCATCAGTACGTGAATTGATAACAATTACGAAACCTGCCTACTGGCACAAGGGATAATGACTCTTTGCATCCAAATCGGTCTATCCGTTTGGAAGCTACGATGTCACAGACAGATACATAGTTCACATACACACATATTTTTTTGCCAGCGGTTAAATTGGTACCGTATGTAGACACTCACGGCAAAATGCTAATGAAATGACAGCTAAGCCTGGAAACATCCCACAGCGAAGCTTAGTTGGTAGTTCATCCTCAATTAGGTATATTCCAAATGAAATACGGGTTTCGTGTCACTAGTAATTTGTTCCGAATAATTTGAGATGCTTTTAGTTCATTTGTTCACTTTAACGTGAAAGAGAAAAGGGAAATTACGTTTGAATGATTTTTAAAGCAAGTATTTCGGAAGTTCATGTTCATGCGATACAATTTCTATGATTAATTAAAGTATTTGTAATGAATCGAATGTTAATGTACTACGCTGTCACACTGAAAAAATAATTGATCGCTTGTAACAAGATTGTGATTGTTGTGCATAAGCGTCTTGGTCCCATACGAGCCTAACAAGACGATAGATACACCCACTAAGACGTTAGACACATCAACTATGATGTTAGTTGAAGCACTAAAGAAATTGCTATCTTTACTCGTAACTATCAGCTTTGGTTGATATAGCTAATATCTTAACTATTGTAATCATTTTTTGTCAACAAAGTGAAAATCTCTCTTTGTTGGCTCTCATGTGTATGTTCATGTATTGATTAATTCGTGGTTCGATGCAAAAATCAGCGTGAATTGGCATTATCTTCTTCATTTCACTACATAAAAAACAAAGTCGCTTCTGTCTGTCTGTCCCTATGTATGCTTAGATCTTTGAAACTACGCAACGGATTTTGATGCGGTTTTTTTTAATAGATAGAGTGATTCAAGGTTAAGGTTTTTGTGTATAAAAAGTTTTGAATTATGTACGGGTATTACAGAAAACTGACATAAACCGAAGCGAAGCGAGGGCGAGTCACTAGTTATAGTATAAAATGAAGTCGCTTCCGCTACCTGTTCGCTTAGATCTTTTAAACTACTCAACGGATTTTAATGCAGTTTTCAGCAAAAGATAGAGTGATTTATATGTATAAGGAAGGTTTATATGTATAATAAATTCTGTTTTATGTACGAGGGTGTTACAGAAAACTGAAATAAACCGAAGCTAAGCGAGGGCGGGTTGCTAGTTCTAAATAAATGGCATTTTGCAGCACTATGTTGTCGAGTTGTGATAATTTTTAAGATTCAAGAACGGAACTCACATTTATTTGTTAAAATGTTAAGGGGTTAAATAAGCTTGATTATGTATTTTTTTATTGACTATGCAATTTTAATCATCCCATTTTATTTAAAAAAAACGCAAATATTCTTATCCGTAAAATCTCCTCTTATTCCCAAAACCCCTTAAAGAATTTTCCTTATTAAATATTTTGACTTATTTATTTTAATATCACGCTCATCGTAAAACGTAACGGTAATGTCGTGGAAACAAAATGGCGGGCGGAAGTGCACAAATACGAGCCGTCATTGGTAGCTTGTTACTGCCGATGCTTATCGTCGAGTCAAGGGAATTCTTGAAAAGTTAACAGCTTAGTGTATTTAAAGAAACAGATGTCCCACTTCGCTACTATCATCACCTTTAAACTACTGTCAAGCAGCAGTATTCGCATTGTTGTAGTCCGGTGTGAGGATTAGACAACAGCCCTGCCCTGCCAAGATGACTTTTACCTTGACGATTTAAACCAATCGCGTCACTGTAAGATGACTTGATACAAAATGTCACGTGATCTACCAGTGACGCGATTGGTTAAAAACGAAACGAATAGAAACGTTACTTAGCGTAGTGCATCTTGGCAGGGCTCTCTGGTGAAATTAGTAGCATAGAGGCATTCCATCGTAGTTTTCAGGGTTGGCAACGTGTTCGTAGTCTTACGATTACAGTCATAGGATGGTAGTCTTGAGAATGCAAATGTCTATTGGTTTCAGATATGATTTACCATCAGGTGGCATGTGTGCTCGTTAGCTTTCTCTTTGTACTTATTTTTTTTTGTTTTGTCCTAATGCTTACTTGGTCAAATGAGACGAAAAAAAAAGACAAATAATGAGGACTTGATTTACCGACAAACGATTCGATTAAAGTTTTAAATTATGTAAAAAATATCTAGCCGTGGTTTATCACTCTCGATGAAAAAAAAACAATCAATTGATACATTCTTTGAATTAAATGTAATTTTTTACAAGAGCAAATATAATATGTTCGGGGTTAAAATTGTTTAAAAAAGATTTATATAATTCCAATGGCCCTAGAAAAGACGCTTTCTGCAAAAGTTACCGTTATTAAAAATGTATAGGATTAACGTAAGTTGTTTCTACGATCGCATCGAGCACGTATTTATAAAAATTTTATACGTTTTGGCAGTTTTTCAAAATCGGTTCGTATATCGTTAAGAATCTTATCTAGGGCTCCAGTATTGAAATGATAATACTACCAAAACCAAATTAAAAAAAACACAAGTAACAAACTTAGAAACTGTAGCCACCTCCCATAAGCAAGCAAAAAAGCAAGATTGCACCGATTATACGAACTACGCAAAAGAGAAAGCGCTCACTAAGTGGAGTGTACAATTTGAATGAGTGGATCGTGTTTGCCCGTTGCTCGATGGACGGAAAAAAAATTCTTTGTCCTTTTCGATTTTTAGTTGTGGTCACCTAAAGTGACATAAACGTTTTGACAGGGCCGAGATTCTAGGCGATAAAAACCATATCGACTTTGACCTGTTATAGTATTGTTTATAACTTGGGCAACATTACTGTCAAGTTAATAAGAGCTATCAAAACGTTGAAAATGGGAAAACAGATCAAAGACGATGTTTTTACCACCTAGAATAGAAAATACCAAAAATAAAACTTTACAAAAATACAACTAGTACCACTGTCATTTATAAACTGTAGCCACATCCCATAAGCAAGCAAAAAAGCAAGATTGCACCGATTATACGAACTATGCAAAAAAGAAAGCGCTCACTAAGTGGAGTGTAAAGTTTGAATGAGTGGATCGAGTTTGCCCGGTGCTCGATGAACGGAAGAGATCTTCTTTGTCCTTTTCGATTTTTAGTTGTGGTCACCTAAAGTGACATACGTTTTGACTGGGCCAAGATTCTAGGCGATAAAAACCATATCGACTTTGACCTGTTATAGTGTTGTTTATAACTCGGCCACCATAACTGTCAATTAAATAAGAGCTATCAAAACGTTGAAAATGGGATAACAGATCAAAGACGATGTTTTTACCGCCTAGAATAGAAAATACTAAAAATAGAACTTTACGTTTATTTATATGTAATGTTAAAATATGTAACCTTTTAAGTATTAAGTTGAAATAAATTATTATTATTATTTACAAAAAAACAACTACTTGTACCACTGTCATTTATAAACTGTAGCCACATCCCATAAGCAAGCAAAAAAAGCAAGATTGCACCGATTATACGAACTATGCAAAAAAGAAAGCGCTCACTAAGTCGAGTGTACAATTTGAATGAGTGCGTCGTGTTTGCCCCATGCTCGATAGACGCACAAAATCTTTTTTGTCATTTTCGATTTTTAGTTCTGGTCACCCAAATTGACTTATAAACGTTATAACTGGGCTGAGATTCTATCAAAAATAGACCTTAACAAAAAAACGACTTGTACCACTGTTATTTATAAACTGTAGCTACATCCCATAAGCAAGCAAAAAAGCAAGATTGCACCGATTATACGAACTATGCAAAAAAGAAAGCGCTCACTAAGTGGAGTGTACAATTTGAATGAGTGCGTCGTGTTTGCCCGATGCTCGACGGACGCACACACTCAAACGAAACGTCTTTGAAAGACTCCTTTCGAACCTTAGACGGATGTTTTCTGAGTATGAAGAGATCTCATAACTAAGAGCACGCTTTGATTGGGCTCTTACAAAGTTGTGTGCTTCCCTAGCTATTGAATGCGAGTGTATCAGGTTTTAAAAGAAGTTTGAGTTAATATTGTAATGAAAATAGTACGTTTTTGTATGCATGGTCCTTTTAAAAAACTTCAAAGTGGCGCGTGTGCTTGTAAATGTTTTTAGATAATTTTTACGCTTGTTTTGGGTTAAAGTTATGCAAACATTGTTGGGAGTAGACACCCAGTGAAATTAGTAGCATAGAGGCATTCCATCTTAGTTCTCAGGGTTACCAACGCATTTGAAGTCTTAGGATTGTAATCTAGAGAATTCAAAATGTCTTTGGGTCTCAGATTTCTCTTAACAGTGGCCGGAGTCCTCGCGTAGGTACCTACTCTTTGCCAGACAAACAACAATATTAAAATTAGTTGCCATTTCTAATTATTTTTAGGTACTAAGTTATTTCCAATTTATACGTCTGATACAAAAGTGGTGGAGATTTTTTAATAAAGGATGGTGATAAATTATAAATGTTTTCTATATTAAAGTTACTTTACTTCGCTACAGACCATAAACATCACGTTTATAAACGTTTTTATAAAATGTGTGGTTTTTTCCTAGACAATAGTACTTTTAATAATAAATACACATTGTACGCGAAATTGAATTTTATCTTAATCTAAAATTGTATGCAAATCCGTTTAGCTTTTACCCGACTGCGGCGAAGCTCAAAATGAGGGTTATGTGTTTGACCTGTATGTATGGATGTATGTATGTCCGTTCCTATATTCCCTCGTAACTGATCCACGGGTCAACCGATTATAATAGTCATTAGAGTCGTCTTGACGGCGCTATGGCACATACATTTTTTTTTTAACGCTTTTTTAGTCGGATTTTTTGTTTGAACGTTTTTGATATATATTGACGACAGTGTCAAAAATACCGTCGTGTTTTTATTTATTTACTAATTTAGATGATTAAGTTACAGATAAAGACAAAAAACCAACAGAGTGTTTTTACATTTATAGTATTAGTATGAATATGGATAATAATGTTTCTAAGTAAACATGAACTTAAAAGCGGCTTAAACCAGTTTTCACCGACACCAAATTCCTATACCAAGTTAATATTAACTCAAAGTAACTCTACAACCAGTCAAAGCGCCAAGTGAAAATACAAAAGAATTTACCTCGAAATTTCCCTGAAAACCAAGCATATCTATCTTGTCTCAGATGGCAAACTTGGCCCGTAAGCGATTTGCATTTTTAATGCTCACTAGATACGGTCCAGATTCTCTTGTACAATAAGGTACATTCCACAACGGTCTTGTTAACTTACCGTGTGTAAAATGGACACAATGCTTTAACAAAAGCGAATTTCAGATTCAGATTCCGAAATGGGAAAAGTTGAGTTATATCTGAAGGTCATGTTGTTTTACACAATCCTTACTAAAATAATATCCTTCTTCACGGCTCAACTCCTAAACTGACCGATGTGGATTTGGTTTAAAGATAATTTATAGCACTAAGACGGACAAAGGGTACTTTTTGTGAAGGAACAGTCAGTTTCCGACGGAAAAGCGATAATCACGACTTATCTGTATGAAGTCGCAAGTCGTTTATACAGGATAATAGTACATTACTACAGAGGCCGGGACAAAAGGGGTTGCCGGCCGAAGACATATAGACGGCCGAGCAAAGCGAGGCCGGATAGGTCTGAGGCGGGCAACCCTAATTTCCCGCCGAGGTATGTATAGTGCTTTTCTCAAACATCAAACATAATAATAATTCATTAAAAATTAAAACAAAGATTACAAAGTCAAATTACTAGGAGTGCATAAACATTAAAAGGAACCTACAGTGCTCAGTCATCCGCGCTGTGTCGTGTGCGCCCGCCTGCCCGCCGGTGCCCCGCAGCGCACCGCCCGCCTGCGATCTAAGTTGCGCTACGCACCCCTAATAACCTTTTTTCTCCTAGTACTTTACATAAACATGCAAATGCTTTGGTTCGATGCACGGCTTAGTATATTAAAAAAAAACAGCTATCTAGCCTGTTCATAAACACAGCCGCCATGTTAACACAAAAAAAAAAGTTTATTGTTTTTATTATACACGATTCCACTATGCAGTGGCAGGATGTCATGATGCCTGTGCCACAAATTAATGGGGAATGTAAATTAAAAAAGAGGACTTTGCAGGCCTAGGCCTGCAAGATTTGTATGAAATTCCATTATCGACCTTTTGTCCTAGCCGCACCTGAAACGTCATACTTCGCAGCCTATTATGAGGCACATAACGTCAACATTCCATTGCATGTTTGAGAAAAACATATTATATTAAGGGCCTGTTTCACAATCGAAGAGTAAAGGAGGATGGAAAAATTGGCCTATTGACCAATAAGGGCAAGCGATATGTCACCGGATAGGTAATTCTAAGTTGTAAAACTATTACTATGGCAGGTAGATCGAAATCTTTGTGTGAAATAAGTTATCACCATGCAAAAACGGCGATATTTCATAGTAATTATGCTAAAGTCGTCTATGTAGGCGTTCCGATGTTCCAGATTTAAAAAAAACCTCACAGTTATTTGACGTTTGCCGCTACACAAAATCGTTGTAGAATTAACAAGGATATCCGATGATATAGTGCTTATTGTTAATGGTTTCGAGGCCAGCGTTCATACATTTCTGCCCATTCTCCTTTATCTGCTATTGAAAGTTGGCTCTCTCCTTGTCTATTTTCAAGTGTAAGAAAGATAAACGGCTAAATTTATCTGTCAAATATTCTTCACTGGTAGATTGTGAAACAGGCGGTAAACAAAATTATTATGATGAGATTATATGAAACGGGTATCTGGATGTAAGAGATAGTCCACCAAACACTGAGAAAGCGGTTTAAGACCATCATTCCTGCTTTGAGAAATAGTAGAAAATCGTTACGATTATTACAAATATTCAAATGCCTATTTTTTATATAAACGTTATTTAACATACAAGCTCATCATGCATTTTTATATATAAAGTATGTAGAATACGGAAACCTATCGATGTTTTGTAAAACTTTTGCCCGCTGTTTCGTTTTTCCGAAATTTTCATTAATCGCACCTTCAGAACAATAGCGACCTAATTCAAAATATCAGCTTTCAAACTTCAAGTCATAAATTTATTATTATAGAGACCTAACTCGAAATTTAAAATTTCTGAATTAGGTCACTATTATTTGTTCTAAAGGTGCGAATTTTGTCCGAAAATCATTTTCCTCTATACCCATAATTTTTTCATTTTTTTAAGAGGTATAAATATACAGAAACTGTAGGTAGGTAAAGATTGGTTATTTTTATCCAGGGAAGTTAAAAAGTTTCAGAGAAAAATGATTTTCGGACAAATCAAAATTCCCCATGAAACTGCGGACAAAAGTTTTTCGAACTTAATATAGGTATCCGTAGAATAGAGATTTATTAATAACTAGCAATGTATTTAAAATCCGCCCGGTATAGCAGTAGCAAAATCTCGCGTAGTGCTTTCCGCTGGCAATAAACGTTATACATTGCGCCGTGAATATTATATGGCAACACATTTTTTAATAATAGTAATATTAAACACCCGAACCGCACCTTGTGTTCACAGTCTCTGCCTACCACTTTGGGATATAGGCGTGATGGTATGTATGTATGTATGTACAAAACTTTATAACCCTACAATAATTATTGAAATTTTTAATTTACTTTTTGTTATATTTAGACGCTATTTTGACTAAATTTAGCAACACTTCACATCTTCAGACATGATTATATTCCATAAATTCACAGTTGAAGTAATTCAAGTTGTTTGAACCAGAACTTAGTTACCCGGTGTGGAACGTTTGTGTCATGATCACAGAGTTAAAGCGTTATTTGATATGTGGTGTTCTACTTGGTAAAGCCATATTGTTTTTGAATTTTTATTGTATAGTTTTCAACTCGGCCGCCATTAAGTCAATAAGAGCTATCATAACGTTGACAATACGATTACGTGACAAAAGTAATATGGTTTTAACGAGTAAAATAAAGTAGAGTCCCTACATTGCAGACTAACGAGAAACGCGTAGCGATTAGTCTTTTCTGTGCTATGTCTACGTTATAATACGCTACGAGCGTTGAAGCTACGATATTTAGCTCTACGTCGTAGACATTTTCTAGATATTTTGATGCATTCATCGTCATCATAATAATTTTCAGCTGAAATTTGTGGGTTGCTTAATGCAATATTTTGACCGTTTTATTTAAATATTAACGTTTATGTATTTTTAAGTTTTATTAAATAATTATATTAAAGTACACCAGAAACACACATTTAATAGATTACAGTTCAAAATTGACTTGATTTTTATTTTACTAATCAAGAAACACGAAAAAATGCGATGTTCTCGGCTTGACTTCGTAAAAGGCATCTTAAACAACTGCATGTGCGTCAAGTTTCCTATTTCGGTGTTAAAAATTATTTTATTGAAGGTTAAATCATTAGCTACACATTTTTTTTTTAATTCCGTGACGTGAATTATTTTTATCATAATAATAACACCGTACATTGTTCCAAAATAATTTTATCAATTCACGAACCGAGCCAATTAAAATTTTTCAACGTCGGTCCAGCTCATTTTGCGATATTTTTCTTCTCGACGCGTATATTTTTTCCTAACCAAATTTACATATCGGGCGTCGGTGCCGATACCTTTTATTCAAATCGAATCACGTTGCGTCCCATAAAACGAACGTATACCCTCCACAGATTCGATGCTAGATCCGTCGTTCGCGAGCCGATTTAGCATGTCAACAATGTTTATTCGATCCCGCACGGAATGAGCAGAATGTTCGTTAACCGATCGCCGATTGTTTTTATCACGCTCGATATTCAAAATTTTAAATTATGATTCCGTTTTTAATCGGGTACGGGTTGTTTTATCGTATTTTGTGCCAGGCATTCTAAATTTTGTGAGTAATGGACTCCTTGTCGAGTTCTTGGCATTGAATTTGTTTGGGGAAAACAGAACGAGCCTGATTGGTGGAGATTCTAATTTTCTTTGTTTTGGGCATGTTTATTGGTCCATGAAGTCAAAGATTGTCAAAACGGACGTTGAATGAAAGGTTTAAATAAGCAAATTTATAGAGAATTTCATATTTGTTATAAAGGTTTGCGAAATCCTTCTTTGTCCAAAAATTTTGATAATATCATAAAGAAAAAACATAACGCTTCCTTTACTTCGCTGTAGTCAGGTAATGAAATTATCAGTCTTGATAGTTTTGTGAATTTTGACGAAGCTTAATTTCGTGCCTTTGCACTATTACGAACGATATTGTTCAGTAAGTGACCTTTAAAAAACATCTTAATGATTATAATAAGTCTTAAGTATTGTAAGCCCAAACATTACACTTAATTTCTGAGAGAACCAACATCAAATGCAGTGAAAATTAAATTACTCAAAAGGAATGTCATAAAAAATATCTAATAGGCGTAATAAAACGACGATTAGAGGAGAGCGGCGTTTGTACCCCCACGTTTTCTTCGGGCCCGTTTACACTGATTCTTACTTACAAGTAACTTGAAAGTATGTCCTCGTGTGGTTGCCGAGTTAGAATAGTGCCACTCCATGTCTTCCCGTGGATGTCGTAAGAGACGACTAAGGGAATAAAGGCTTGTAGTACTGTTAGGCGATGGGCTTGCAACCTGTCACTAATACGTTGGTAAACATCTTAGCCTAATTGTGCAAATTGTGGTTATAGAATTATCAACAAGTTTTTAGAGATGTTTGTAATTCTGTAGCTCTGCCTACCCCACTCTGGGAACGAAGGCGTGAGATTATGTATGTATGTATGAAAGTATGTCAATCTAGAGTTAGACTCAATATGGCGATAGTTCTTGATACTTGAAATCTGCAAATCTTGTGTGCAAAATGAATTTGAAATTCTTTTAATTACTAACCGACAGGCTTCATTACAGTTGGTTTTTTTGTTTTTAATAAGTACATAATATTGTTTCCGGTATTTTAAAAAGCTGTGCCAAAGTAAAATGAGCTTAAATAAATTGTAATAAGACATGCGCTTGCGGTGTACTTGCAGTTATTTTATATACTTCTTTCGTTCGTAGGTTAGTGTTAGTAAGGTGCAGGGTCCGGCTGAAATGCTACCACCATCTTATTTTAACCTACCGCCAAGCGATAGTGTTCGCATTGTTGTGTCCCGGTGTGGGATAAGACAATCGGTGAAATTACTAGCAGAGAGGCATTCTATCTTAGTCCTCAGGGTTGGCAATGCATTTGCGGTCTTGTAATTAAAGTCTTAAGATTGTAGATTGAGAATGCAAATGTCTATGGGTCACAGATTCCACTTAACCGTTACGTTTTGTGCCTGCACTACCCTGTCTTTTTTATCAAGTCGCAAAAGGGTGCCCTTCGACTGACCTAAAAATTTATGTGCTAAAATTTTTTAGTCGAAATTTTTTCCTATAATATTGAATGGCATTCTTTTTTTTAGCATAAAGATTTTTTTGCATACAAAATTTTTGTTCTAAAGCACTTTTGGTCTAAAATGGTTTTGTCTAAAATTTTAATTACTAAAAGGCTAAATCCATAATATTGCTCCGTTGATTTCGCCTCACGGTCAACGTTATACCAAAAAATCATCCGAGAAAAACAAGTTATTCCAAAAAAAAAAGTACTAAACAATTTTTCGACCAAACAATATTATGCAAAACAATTTCGATCAAACAATTTTCGACATTTAAATCATTAGACGAAACATCGGTATGCAAAAAAATATGATGCGGAACAAAAATAGGCCAAAAAATTTTAGATCAACCGATATAGACCCGTCGCAAAAACTACTTAGAATCTACTTTGCACTAGACGCGCATCTTAGAACTAAACAGATCACAAGTAAATTACCCACTCTGCCGACCAAAATAGAAAGGTAGTATGTGCATATATGGACGTCATACTATATACTGCCTTTTTCGTTTAGACGGCAGTACTAGCCTGCCAGTAAACAGTCTCGGAAGCGCTTTACAAATGCCACGGATAAGTGGCTGAATAAGTTTTTTTGCAAGTCTCTAGACTATTTGCTCGCTGATTCTGTCTTTTTTTTTGGTTGGATTAAAAAAGGTGAGTTAGCAGAAATGTATTTATGGACTAGATTATGAGAAAGAATATCTAGGGATGAGTCTATCTGACATGAGTCTTTTATCTTCAATTTCGAAGTAATGTTTTCGTAAATTGGCAAAGAATTATGTTTAGTCGATATATGACTATAGTCAACCGCAAAGACATTTTTAGTTCGTTTTTTCGTACCTCAAAAGGAAAAAACGGAACCCTTATAGGATCACTTTGTTGTCCGTCTGTCTGTCTGTCTGTCAAGACCCTTTGTCTCGGGAACGCGTGGAGGTATCGGATTGAAAAAATCAAACTTAAATAAAAAAGATACGGCTGTCTATGCCGCAAAAAAACGTATATTTCGACACTCGGTCTCAAAAATTTATAGGGTATTTTTCGTTGACCTAGAACTATGAAATTTGTCCGTATGCAAAGAAAGGCGGCGGTGCAAAGGGGTTTGGGTAAAAGTGTTGTCATTTGTAAAATTCATACATTTTCAAGGTGAGCGGCCATTCGTAAAAGTGTTAAATTGTGATAGAATTATTAAAAATAAACATATTTTGTTATGTAATGTAATACTCTTGTGCATCGGAGCCGAGATATTTAAATATTCATACTTGGGCGTACTTTTGTACTAAAAACTGAATACTTAAATATTAAAATCTCCGCTCCGATATTATTTAACGCCATAAATTATATGTATCTATGTGTATTTAGAGGTCCTCTAAATACCTGTGTAAAAATTATACGTGGCCGCCGAAAAAAAAATGACAATATTCTTCATACAAATTTACCCAATGCCCTTTTGAATTGAGTTAACCGTGTCATGTGCGGAACCCTCGGTGGGTTAGTCTCGCACTTGTCCAGTTGTTATTGCACTATATTCAATTGAAATAAGTTGCAGAAGTGGATACACGTCTATGTAGCCGACTGTACAGTACTTGTTTTGGCCAATAATGATGATTACGTGGCGGTTTAATAAAAAACAAAAGCGCTTATCCTCGTAAGGCCCAGTGTGCAGTAGGATGTACATAATCAAGGCAATTTAATTTGAACTGTGTTGCAATAGGAATAAGGTTTATTTTCCTATCTTCATATACTGATAATAGCAATATCGAACAAACGTAATTGAACTTTATTGCCTTGACGGAAGATTCAAAGTCCCACTCACAAAAACCTCCCTGTTTTTAGTATGGTGGGCCTTACGAGGTTATAGTCGACATTACCTTAACGATATCGTCCAATAGCAATTTTGCTGGCTATTCGTCCTTTTTTTCTCGGTTAAACGAGAGTAGGAGAAATAAAACGTGGCAATAATCAAAAACATTTTTTTTTCTTGTGCAACGCTAAGCACCAGTGTTCGCATTGTTGACTTCCAGTGTGGGGACAAAACAACAGAGGAAATGACTAGCAAAGTGGCATTCCATCTTAGTCCTCAGGGTTGGCAACACATTTGCGATCTTTAGATTGCTGTCTGAAGACTGTAGTCTTGAGAATACATGTGTGTAATCGTCCCAGATACCATCAGGTGGCCTGTGTTGCCGTTTTTCTTCTCCATGCCATAAACAAATATCGGAGTTGATATTTGTTTTTGTAGTACAGTAACTGCTTTAAAATAAATTTAAGTAATACTGTTCACTGTTCACATCGCTAGCATCAACAACATTACACAACTCACATCTCCCCATAAACACTGATCCCGCAGTTTGCGAGCAGCATAAATATTTTACTCTTTATTGCCCTGCTTATTTGACGACGGGAGCCTAATGAACAATTTCATTCTTATAAAGTGCAAATTCGCTGTCATACTGCGAAACGAGACATTATAATACCCAATTTCAGCTCAGAAAGAATATAAACGCACCTGTGATCGCTCGTTTTTCGCGTGATAAATCAGATTCTAATTTTAAGTTTGAACGTGATTTTACGGCGGCGATTTCATTTGTTTTACGGCCAGTTGTTGAAAAGTCTTTTTTAATGCTGGCCACTAAGAAACTACGATTGAATTTGTTCGCGGAAACGTTTGAATTCTACCTTATTTGAAGTAACTCTTTGAGTTTGGAACGGGATTCCCATGGGTTTACGTTTGTTGGGGTAGTCCCAATATTTTCTAACGAGTAAAGGACTGTCTTACCAGACATGTTTGATATATAGGTAAATTTTACCGACGTTTTTTGGAAAGGTTTAATATTGGGTAAGTCTATTAACGATTTTCGATTAATTTATCCCGATTAATAAAATAAATAGAAGATTTTAAAGTCCGTATACTTTTAATTTTCTGACATAGCATAGAGACCGGGATGGCATTTATCTGCTCAAAAACGAGCTTATCTCGAAATATAATTTAAAAGCGTTTGTCCTGATATACTCAAATTGAATTGCGTCCATATTGTTTATCAGTTTGTCAGTCTTTCACAGAGCCGTATGTTTTTGATTGTATGGGCAACTTAAGTTTTTTAATTAAAACGATTATCATAATCGAATTCTGCACCAAAAAAGAAACATGCACCCTATCCCTCTTATTCATAAACGAACCATAAACCAATTTAATTTATTGTTTTCTTTGGCCCTTTCTGTCAAATTCAAATGCCATAATGACAGAAAAGGACGGAGCATATTTCAAGCACACTTTAGCTATTCCGCGTTTATCAATAAAAGGGATAGTATGTAAGCCTCATACTCATTTAGCCAGTTTTTTTTACTAGTCACCGTGTTTAATATTAGGTATATTAAAGCTTAAAATAATACGTGTTAAATACTATTTATTCGAAATTATTTAATAACGCCAATTAATTACTACGAAACAATTTAACGCCAAACAAATCGCCAAAATTTTCAAGACTACTTGACTTAAAATTCCGTCGATCTGACTCAACCATGTAAAGTTTACAAGAAAGAGGAGCAAATATTTTGCCCCAGCATAAGACAAAGCAGCAATCCTATTATTGTTTTTAAATTAAATTTGTGGCGTATCGCAGGCGTCCGAGCTCAAACGGCCAATTTAAACACTTTGCTTTGTTACTTATAAGTCCCTAGATTTAATTAATCCCTTTATTTACTTGTGCAGAGATTTTGCACTTCTATTTGTTGGCTTTCGATTGAACTGAGTATTTCTTTCCTTTGTGTAACTCGCAGAAATTGTATAGTGAAATGTAATATGGTATAGTGGTATAAAAAAAAAACACAAAAATCATATATGTTTAAATGTACGTACGAAACAACGAAATAGATAAAAATCGGCCAAGTGCGAGTCGGACTCGCGCACGAAGGGTTCCGTGCCATTATCTACAAAACCATTAGCAAAAAACCGGAAAAAAATCACGTTTGTTGTATGGGGGCCCCCTTTAAATATTTATTTTATTCTGTTTTTAGTATTGTTGTTAATGGCAACAGAAATACATCATCTGTAATCATTTCAACTGTCTAGCTATCACGGTTCATGAGATACAGCCTGGTGACAGACATACGGACAGACGGACAGACAGACGGACAGTGAAGTCTTAGTAATAGGGTCCTGTTTTTACCCTTTGGGTACGGATCCCCAATAATTACCTTATCGGCCAAATTGTAATAATAACTAAAAGATAGATATGAAGCCCGATATGACGGTGACCTTTTCTTTCAAAGCTGATATCTCTTAAACGGCAAAACCGATTTTCATCAAACTTAGCTAAGAACCAGCGCCAGAAAACCTGCTTTCAAAATAAATAAAAAACTGCATTCAAAATGGTTGACCCGTTTAAGAGCTACGGTGCCCCAGACAGACACATACATAAACACACACAGAGAGATACAAACACGCACGCGCACACACACACACACACACACACACACACACACACGCGCGCACTCAATCTTCACTAAGATCTTTTTGTTAATATCAAACAAAAACTGCCCTCGCTTTTCAAACAGCACAGTGGGTTGAAACGTGTTGATACTTGAGTCACATTGTGGATATACATAATATTAACGCAGAAAAAAGATCGCAAATTAGATACTTAACAGACGGTCAAATCATATTTTCTGAACTAAATGAGTAGGTATCACGGCAGAATGCTTCCTCCTAATATTTAAACCGCGGATAGACTTGGTTACTTCGTGTTAAATATTGACATTTGCCAAGTGGCAGTTGGCACTCTTCCACGAAATCTTTACGCGGCTTGAATAGTGATATTAGTCATAAAAAACATGTAAGGATTCAAAATTTGGCATACTTACAAATAAGGGGCTGTGTGTATATTGATTCCAAAAAAAATAATTATATTTATTACTTTATTTTACATAATATAAAACAAAGTCCCTTTCCACGTGTCTGTCTGTCTGTCTGGATATCCGGATTTTGATGCGGTTTTCAATATCAGTTAGATACTTTTTTACGAATGGTTGTTATCCTTCGAATACTATAAATGCGAAGGCTTGTGTGTTAGTTCATTACTCCTTCACGCTGCTACGGCTGGACGGATTTGGATGAAATTTGGATAAATATAAATAATAAATATCAGGGGACAATGTCACACCAATTGTTATAGTCCCAAACTAAGCTCTAGGCTTGTACTATGGGTACTAACAATGATATAACTACTTATAAAAAGAAATACTTAAATACATAGAAAATATCCAAGACTCAGGAACGAATAATTGTGCTCATCACACAAATATCTGCCCTTACCGGGATTCGAAACCAGGACCACTAGCCTCATAGGCAGGGTCACTACCAACTGGGCCAACGCGTTGTCGAATGGAGGTAGCTTATACTTTACTACCCGCAAAATTTTAAAGGTCCCGAGGAAATAATGATAATCGAAATCTACGCGGACAAAGTCGCGGCCAGAAGCTAGAGCATATAATTACTGGTTTATATACATGTGTAAAAGTAAACTCATATAAACCGAAGCAAAGCGAGGGCGTCGCTAGTTGCTGAATACAAACAACATCTAAGATTGGAATAGATAATTTCGTACTTCCTTACCAAAAATCGAACCCGAGTAAAGAAAGAAAATAGAAAAATAACAGAAACAATATTGTTTTAACACGTGAAATTTCGACACCGTTTGAACCCAGATTGAAATTCAAACGAGGTAACAGACCCGTTGCATAAAGATAAGTTTAGTACTCAAATTAATTGGCCTGAAAAGTTGGCGTGTTAGTTAAAAGTTGGCGTGTCGTGAGTAGGCGTCAAAGGTGAGTTACTGGAACGGCTTTAGTTTCACTTGAAACAAAATATATAACTGCCCAAAATGGAGGGTGAAACTATAATTTTGGAGTTATTTACTAGTTCGTTGACATTACTACTTAGTTGAGCTAATTTGTTTTTTGTTTGCTTGTTTGTTTTGTTATAGGTAACGATTCAACGCCGCAATAAATCAAGATACTTTATACTTAACCGAGGCTCTTTTTGCTAAAAATTGTACATAATACGGCCATTAAAATTGTAAAGTGGAATTTCTTTTGTTTTTATGACTCATGATCAAATTAGAAAACTGACTTTATTTCATTCACAATGGATTCATATTCCACTGACAAATTACGTTGCATAGTGGGCTCCTTCACGTGGCAAGAAAACTATAGTTAGTTTGAATTTGAATTTTGAGTTAATATCATATACGGCTGCTTGCCAAGCGCCGGTTAAATCGCGGAGCTGTCAAAAAATCCATACAAAAACTCCGGGCAATAACGTTTCTCACCCCCTATAGTTATCAAGTCCGATTTCCACGATTTTTGAATATGTTGTAGTTATTATAAATAACTAGGTATGTACGTTTTTGTTTTTTGTTTTTTAGGGTTCCGTACCCAAAGGGTAAAAACGGGATCCTATAACTAGGACTCCGCTGTCCGTCTGTCTGTCTGTCTGTCACCAGGCTGTATCTCATGAACCGTGATAGCTAGACAGTTGAAATTTTCACTGTATTGCTGTTGCCGCTATAACAAGAAATACTAAAAACCGAATAAAATTAATATTTCAGGGGGGCTGCCATAAAACAAACGTAAAAAATTAGCCGTTTTATTGCTAATTTTGTATAGATAATGGTACGGAATACTTCATGCGCAAGTCCGACTCGCACTTGGCCGTACGAACGGGTACCTTTTATCCCTGAAAATAAACAGTAGGTATAGCCAAGACGCTAACGCTGCTAACGTTTCTGTTTTCTATAGACTCGAAATGTATAATGTTGACATAAGTGGTTGAAGCGATCTGTCATCAGCTTACTTACGACAGTCCTATATAATTTGTCGATTTTCGAAAATCGTTATATCGTAGCGTTATGTGTCTTGACTTGGGCCGCAGTTCCAAAAGGAATTGGTGCATATTTGTTTCATGCAAAGGTAATATATTATGTCAAAACGGTTCCATAAAATTGGAATCGTTTTGACATATCAAAATATAACACTTTTAATTTAAATTTATTCTGAGTTTGCACACTTGATATATTTTATGTTGTATTTATAGTTTTATAATAATGCTAGGTTATACATTATTTTAGAGAATGATAGATTATCGAGTTTCTTACGGCGCTTCTTCTCAACAGAGTGGTCTCCTCTTGGAAAGCGCTTTACTGAATAGACAATTTTATCTTTTCATTATTATTGTTTAAAAGCATGCTATTTGTCATCCAACATATGTAAAATTATGAAGCTAGTGTAGCTACCTCCGTTAATACCATTTAAGTACAAAATAGTTGACAGATTCTGTCAATAATTAGTAATTACGGTTTATGAGCTAATGCTCTATGTAAGCCGGGTCGGCAAAATTTTGTGCGCATATTTGTTTTATATTGCACAAAAATATTGCATTGAATGTAACATCTCTTGTTAAATTTTACGTGTTCGTAATGTTAAAGTGCCGTGTTGAAATTTCAAGAGCGCGCATTTTGAGTACTCTTGAGTATGTATAAAAGGCTTTGGATGTAGTGAATTAACCTACGGCATTGTTTTTCGTCAGAAATTTTTGTATTTATTTTGCTTTCTCAGTCAGAGTGCCGTCTATTTGGCATTATATCGATTGTCCGAAATCTATTTAGCATAACATACTTGGCATAATTGTTTTTCGATGATTGTTAACATTGCAGAAAGCGTATTTAGAAAAATTGGCAACTATCAAAATAATTGTTTGGTCAAATTGTTTAAAAGTATTTATCTACTATTGGCACGGCAGAATTCAATTACAATTAATGGTGTTAAGCAAAATAATCATATGGCATAATGCTGTGTGTAAAATGACATAATTAACTAACTACTATAAAATACAAAAGGCAGTGAGCGAGCGAGCGAAGCGAGCGAGCAAGATGGGTCAGAGCAGAAGCGACTCGGATAGGTTAGGTTAGAAGTAATTATGCAATATTATAATTATTACAAAAACAAATATGCGTAACAAGAGGAACCCTCTGTCAGCTCTATTACCATTAGTTAATTGAAATACAAGACGAATACAAACATATCCAACAAAATACTATGTTGATGATGCTTACGCACTACATCTGTACAAACCTTACCTTTTAATTTACCTGTGATGTGATCCTTTCCCTTGTGTTGCATGTATTTATAACCTAAAATTTGAAACACTCCCGCTTTAAATTCACGGCGCTTTAAAATAAATTTATATATGCGTAGATAATTTGATACGCCGCAAAAACCGGTATTATGCACATAATTTGGGAGCGTAAACGAAATTTTAGAAGGAAACGACGTCATAAAATACGCTGTATAGTTGAAGGGTGTTTTAAATTTTATGGTTTATTACAACGATGATGTCTTGAGACGTTTTTTTGTCTCCCAAAAGGCTGGTGATAAACTGGTGAAGATATAAAATTCATTTTTATTTTATTTTATGCACTGTTATAGTCTGTTTATTAATAATCTCGTGTATTATTATGTTTAGAGTTTAATGTGTAAGTAACTTTTAACCGTTTCTTTGCTAGAAAACATGATTATGTATAACTACGTAAAAAAATGATGATTATATTTAAAAATTAAATTAGCCTAGGGTTTGTTATGAACTTGCGTTTTTTTTTTAGACATACCTAACTCATTCACTAAGTTAAGGCCCTATGTTAGTACCACCTGTGGGTTAAATTGTTAACGCTCTACTCGTTAAGCTATAATATTACTAGTGATCAAAGGCTCTCCCCTAGTTACAGTTACCAGAGAAACATTTATTTTCCTAAATTTTGTCACACGCAGCTACACATCGAAACGCGTCCGAAAGTAAGCCAAGGTCATTCCGTTCTCGGCTATCGTGTTTTTTTCGCTTTATAAAAAGGACATAACGTCATTTCCTTTTGCGGAACGAGACGATCTGTGACCGGAAATGGGCTCATTTCACCCTTATTATCAAAACTAATCACGGAATATGTCGGGTGCACACGAACGTTGCCGGAAGTCCACGGGTTCTTCCAAGACATTTTGAAAAGTAAAGAGGAAAGAGTTTAGTGATGTCACGGGATAAAAATATATTGAAAAATGGGTTAATGCATTTAATTTTTCTGGATTTCAAAATTGATATGATTGTGTTTCGGTTGTTGAACATATCAATATAGGGTTATTTATTATAATTTCTTTGGAAACAAGCAATTTTCTAGGGGAAAAGTATCAATAAAATTACTGTACGAAAGATCCCATGGACACGTCGAGACGTGAAAGAAGGAAAACACTTTCGAAATAGAAACAATCTTTTGGTCATGGTTTCATTGGTATGGGTTTTGTTTGACGTTCTATAATTTATTTTTTTCAGGATAATAAGTATGTATGTATGTAAACTCTATATTGCACAAAAAATATAAATATTACAACTATAATATTAAACTAATGTACAAAGACGAACGTATCCCTAAATCTCTCTCTTCCAGCTAACCCTGAAGTAAATGAGTATAAGTCACTAAATATTTAAAAAGAAAACTTTGATTAAAAAATATGTGTAAAATAAATCATGGTTTTTAATAACCGATTTTACTAACGTACCAAGGCCATATTTTATTACCATACACCGGATTGACAGGGGCAAAATGTACCAGTGCTAGTGATTAATTAAATATCGACTAAGTTTATCGACAACTTTTTGTCGTGACATATGGATCTTATATTTCTTGCAAAAGTAAGTCGTCCCTTTAACTTCTATATCTGAATGATCAGCTTTCCATGAAGATACACGATCTTTTTTCTTAGAAGCATTTTTAACCGACTTAAAAAACAAATTCTCAATTCGTCGGAATGCTAAAGAATATTGTTGTACTGAATGAATTTGTTACTCAATGTAATTTCAATGGTTGTCAAAAGTGATTCGAGTCCAGATTCAATGTCAGATACCGGTTGTTTAAAGTTGCGATAAGTATAAATAAAAGAGGTTTGCACATAATTAAAAGGTATTCAAACTTGACCATTACTTACGATAATGATGATAAAAAATTGCTTTTTATCGATGTCGATAAACGTAGTCGACATTTAATGAATCACTAGCACTGGTATATTTTTGCCCCCGTGAATCCGATGTTTGTTTATTACCTCAAAAGAATTTTATTTTTCTTCATCAGCAGAACTTATAACCACGCCTACTATACACATACTTACACCCGAAAAACATTCGCTTACGCTTCATAGATAATCGGGTAAAAAACTATGACACAAAAACAAAAAAGTACTTAATCCTACTTACCCACTCAAAAGGTAACCCTCATATTCTTAGGCATCTGCCAAGTTCCAGCGATAGTATGAAATATATTAACGGCGACAAAATCTGTAAGGATTTTTGTAGCTAAAACCTTAGGCTAAGGAGATTTCTTGAAAGGAGCCTTCATAAAGCTACAAAGGAATTTTTTGTTTGCCCGCTTCACGAGATTTTGCCGTCGAGGTTTGATGGAATTTTCTCTGCTATTGAAGATGTATGACACTGTCATTAGCCTATCTTTTGTATCAGTTTACTTTTAGGGTTTTAGGGTTACATCAATGTATAAAACATAAAAAATGTATGTTTAAAAGGTATAACAAAAGGACCATTTCAACTTAACCTTATCAGGGGTATCAGGGTTCTAGGTTCTTTGAAAAATGAAGTAAGGTTTTATCTTTTTTAAATCAGATTATGACTGCTCTTAAAAATGTCCCTTGAAATTTTATACTTAAAGGTACAAGTACCTACTTATGACTTAAAATCCTTCAAACTCAATGAAATAAGAGCCAAATTATTTTAATAAAGAATAATATCAACCTATATAAATGTATTAATTAAAACAATCAAAAAACACTAGGGCTAACTATTTAAATTCTACGGCAAAATATATCACCGTATAATTTTGTATAAAATCAACGCTATTTTGTTCCTTATCATGGTAAAGAGCCAATAGTTATGTCAAAAAACAAGGAACTAAACAAGGAAAAACAATTTTAATACAAACTCTTTGATAAACCAACGTATTTACTTAAGTTTATCATAATCAGCTTGTAACAAAATACCTCATTTATTTTTAACACACAAATGCTCAAAATACTTCCCATTTCCACGTCAAAACGTCGTCTTTTCGTTCTTGATCTTTGAAAACATGTTTTCTTTTCAGTAATTGATTTAATTGTGCCAAAACGAGTCAGTAATGGGTTTTCTCGGCCCGCTTATTTGAACAGGTAATCTCGGAAATGTTGACAGTCTCCAGATAAATATTTAACGAGAAACTAAGTACGCTCGTATTTTATCGACGCTGCTTAACCAAAAGACAATCGAGGGAGTATTGTTACTTTGATGATTTATAAATATTTCACCGAAGAATTTTTTATGTCAAGATCCTAATCATCTGACACTAATGAACTTTTTTTTTAATGTTTTAGATTCGAGTAAATGTTGTGAAAAAATGGAAAAAATGGCTGCCTTGAGGCAACACTGTGTTATGAGATTTAGAAGTATGAAACAAAATCAGGGTCTGCAGGGTTGTCGTCATAGTAATCTAGACCATATTTACTATCTGTACCATCATGCATTGCAGCAATATAATATTCACTGAGGTGGTATGTTGCCTGCTTACCGTGTACACGGTGATACAGAAGGTTGACTGTAACTTATTGGTTTCAGATTTTGTTTTTTTTTTTTAAACCAGGGCTTTCATATCAGTGTCACTAATTATTGCTTAAAGTACTGGTTTTTACACTCAGCAAACAAGAGTACTATACTGCCGTAATACCAAAGAAGGCGACTAACTACAATGAAGTAGTCAAAGCAATATATACTTTATTGGTAACCACATTCAGTTTAAAATGCTTATATACCATTTCTATGCAATTCAGCCTTTTTGGAGTTATAATTCCTGTCGACCCTATAGAATCTTTTGTGGAATTACCCCTATTACACACGCAACTGAATGCTGTTCGAATGGGCAAGTTTCCTTACAATATTTTTTTTCCAACATAACATTATTTATTGTCAATAAGCTATGTACTCAAGACTGAAAAGCTTATTTTTTATGGTAAGCACTGGGCTTTACGGCAGCTTACGATCACGAGTCAAGACTAAAAGCCACTAGGATTGTTTTTCTTGGCATTTAATGCATTAATCAAAATTAAAATCAGCATTATAAATCGTAACGCAAGCAGTTATTTTCAAACCAACGAAACAACCGTAAACCTTTACATTTCTACCGACCTAAATCCAACATGTTGGCAAAACGCGAATTGCATTTGTGTGCAAAACACGTTTCACATTCGCGTGAACACACGCATTTGTGCACTAATGCGTAACGCATTTCATGGTGGCCGTGTTCGTTAGAGCAAAATTATGACACGCCAGTTGCCTATCGCATGCATAAACTAAGGTTAAATTGACTGGATACAGCGTTAAGTGATTTAGAGCCTGTTAAGCTTGCTCTATTTCTGGATGTGGAATAAACACCCTGTAAATAAGGGAGCTAATCGACCCGTTGAATCAAAAAGTGACCAAATATATCAAAAACAAGCCTCACCGGAAAACCCAAAAACCCATCAACCTGTTTATAGGCTGCAGAACGTGCTAAAGAAATAGACATATATATGTTAACAATCGAATAATATAACCCTTCTTCTGACGAGCAGTCGGGTAACAATATTGAAAACCAAATTAGAGACAATTTCTTTATTCAGATACACCTTATCCTAACTAATATAGTAAATGTTAGGGTGTGATTGTTTGTTTGTTGCATTTTAGAATTTAAGTTTAGTTTTTTTCACGGAAGGTTGTTAATATAATAGGTTTTTTTTTATGTTTGTGTGTTACAGGAAACTCACATAAATCAAAGCAAAGCAAAGGCGGGTCGCTAGTGATACAATACCTATAAATATACTTAAATTCTATCTTCATTTAAAAACTAATTACAACTTATTTTTACTATGGCAGATAAAGGCAGGTAGGCAAAAGCTAGTGCAGAACACTTGATATTATCAAAAAACAGTGGCACTTTACATACATAGATTAAAGGTTACGTCAGCATAAACCCTATGAAACAGAACCGTACTCCATATAACCGGATTACGTGAGTAATCCTATGCGGCTGAACCGGTTGGATCTGACATTGAACTTTCAATGTTTTTCCAAATAAAATTCCATTGGAATTCACAATAGATGGGTTTATCGAGCAATAATAAATAGGCCTTTACATCTATTCCAGATGATTTAAGTAGCACTATGGATTAAGACACTTTCGCTCGTGACTTAACAGGATTGTGAAGCGCCGCTAAAATCGCGTAGCTGTCAAAAAAAATCCATACAAAACTAGCTCCGGGTGAAAACGTTTCTCACCCCCTAAATCTAGTCCGACTTTCACGATTTTTGAATATGTTGTAGTTATTATAAAGTCATATGTTTCTGTTTTTTTTTTTTAAATTTGTTTCGTTCTAAGAAATATTTTCTTGGAAAAGAAAACGTACAGACATAGTTTTTCATGATATTTACAACATATTCAAAAATCGGAAAAATCGGACGAGAAACGTTTTCGCATTTTGTATGGAGATTTTTAGCTGCACAATCCTCTTAACAGGGCGATTCGGGATAGGGTCCCCCGGCCGCACGCACTAACAGTGTTAAAAATAATCATAGTCGTAATTCTGTAAGCTTTTGCTAGTTGGAGAGGCAAAAGATCATCGTATTTGCTCTAGTAGCATCATACCGAGGACGAGAACCTTCTCTCCTCTCTCTTCTTCAGCCTATAGCCACCCAATGCTGAGTGTAGGCATCCTGAATTGCTCGCCACCCATCTCGGTCTAGTGCTCTCCTCATCCAGTACCTTCCTGCCACCTTGACCAGATCGTCGGTCCACCTCATCTCCTCCAAGAACCCTCTGAAGTAGTTAAAATAAGTTATGAAAAAATTCCCAGTGATTTCTAAGAATATTCTTATTTTTAACCGACTTCAAAAAAAGGAGGAGGTTCTCAATTCGTCGGGGTTTTTTTTTTTTTAATGTATGTTCCCCGATTACTCGAAGACCACTGGACCGATTTGAAAAATTTTTTCGTTGTTCGAATGGGTATATGTTCTAGTTGGTCCCATTGTCACCACGTCAGGATCTGATGATGGGATCATGGAGAAATCAAGAGAACTCCTCAAATATTATAGGCTCACCTATAGCGATTTTGGTATTTTTCACTGTAACTCATGCATTTGCTTTTGAAAAGTACTATATGGTGAAGTGAAACTGATGATGAAGACCACAGATGGCCACCGGAACTCCTTAACGGTACCTATTTCAAGGGTGGCGAAAATATATTTCGATAAAGGTAGTTGAGCGACTATGACGAAGCACATTTAGGTTTAAATATGACTATGACATTCCCGCGGCGTTGTCTGCGGCGAGCTTGAAATGTTCTATAGTTTCTCATTAATATTTAGAAGTGGAGCTACGTAACAGCATAAATAGGATCACTAAAAAGTATAAAATAAAATAAATGTTTAAAAAAACAAAAAACCGCCTTCAAAAATGTAAAAAATAACTTCTTTTAAAATGGTAGGTCAGTCCAACTGAAGTCGGCGTCCCACAATATTTTAAACCAAAATCCGAATGCAGTTGGACTGTCCTACCATTTTAAAAGAAGTTATTTTTTGCATTTTTGAAGGCGGTTTTTTGTTTTTTTTCTTTGCAAAGAAAATATTCTCAATGTTCCTAAAGTAACTTTAGAGATCATTGATTTCTTCAGTAATTAATTGATCATTGATTTTTTCAGTAATTTCTTGAAAATATTTCTTAAGTTGGAAAGAAGTGGTCTCTGCCTACCCTCTCTGTGAAACAGGCGTGATTTAATGTATGTATTTATTTCTTAACTTCTAGGAATCTTATGCAACTTGTATATTTCTAGTTCTTAGGCGTTATTTGTCTCAAAATTCACAGCGTTTAGCTATGCAATTCTGTCTTTGTAATTTTACGAGACAATCTCGCACAAATTTACTTAGTCACACACTAAGCTTTTAGCTTGACTATAGTTAGTTGAAAAAGATAAACATATTTACTATAGAGAAACACATAAATACACAGAAAACATCTAAAACTTAGGACCAATATCGATCCTTATTGAACCGCAAGATACGTAGGCAAAATTACTACTTAACTAAATAGGCTAACCGCGTCTTTGACTGTTAGTAGGGAGCCGAATAGGAGACGACCTTCACCGGGCTGTTTATTCGATAAAAAATATTACATGTCAAATTTAATATGCTAAGTAATGAAAGGCGAATAGGTTGACTGAAAAATTTCGGTCCAAACATTACATGATTAAAAAAAAAAACGAAAATGAACTTTTTTTTTAAATTGCTATTGCTTAGGTTGACTATTTTTTCCCGTCATAACTATTGGGTAGGTAGGTAAGTCGGTACTAAATAAACCTAACGTTTGCATATCCTATAGGCTTCATACTTTCGATTAGTATGTAATTGGTCTATTTAAAAAGCAATAGCAATTTAAAAAAAAGTTCTATTTAAGTTTTTTTTTAATCATGTAAGGACTGGACTTAAATTTTTCAGTCAACCTATTCGCCATATAATACTTAGCATATTCAATTTGATATAAAATACTTTCTATCGAATAAACAGCCCGGTGAAGGTCGTCTTCTATTCGGATCTTAGGACCGTATTAATAAACTCATCTTGGTTGAGATGCCAATCACAAGACACGTCAAAAATGACAGTTTTCTATGGGTTGACGTTTACTTTGACGTCTCTCGAGATGGGCATTTCAGTCAAGACGAGTTTATTAATACGGCCATTAGACTCTGAGTCTGGCAGTGACAGTAATGGCGGCCGAGTTAAAAAATACCATAGTAAATCTCAAAAGCAATATTGTTTGCTGTCGTAGAATAAAGGCCTAGCCGCGGTACAGTTGCGATACAGCATCGACAGTCAATTAATGTAGAATGAACTCATTTAATTTTCGCCTACTGACTCACCTACCCACTTCCTTTACCCGATGGGAACGAAACAGTTGCACGTTAGGCAGCATTGCTAAATCAATACTGTACGATGTGGACTGTATATTTAAAAAATTAAGGTAATTACTTGACTGACTATAAAATGAAACACACATTTAAACTTGAAAACTGATGCGTGTACGAGTAGGTGTGGTCGGAAAGGTGGGTGCTTGCTGACTGCTTCGAGTAAACAGCTTTAGGAAAAAGGCGTCGTCTTATGTAACGAAAAGAGGGGGCGCAATTAGTGCCGTGGTGCACGAGGCCTTTTTCCTACGTGGGAATTAGGAGTGGGAGTAGGATGGTGTGTGTGTTGTATGTATAGCATCATCTCTTTTTATTCAGTTAACATGATACAATAATTAATATTATTACATTTAACACAATACAACAGCAAACAATAAACATAATAACTTATCCTAGACAATTATAGAAACACAATCATTCTAAAGCAAACATAAACAAAAAATATACATTATAACATTTAAACAAACATAAAAGGAACATAATTAATCAAACAAAATATGGCACAAACAAAAATAAAACGATAACTTCTCACGACTTTGATTTTATATAAAAAGGAAACTATACCTAACTGCCGGCATGGCAATGCGCGACAAATACAGTCGTGCCTATGCATTGATGCAAAAGCGATACGAGTACTATGCAATTAAAAAAGCGAAAAAGTGGCCGCGTGATTGCGAAATGCAATCGCTGCTAAAAGTTGCTTTGGGTGATATCCCTTAGAAAGGTCGCTCTCAGCACATGACACATGGCGGCTCCAACGAATGTGTGGTTACGTGGGCAAAATACAATCAGGAAAGTATCGCGACGGTATTGCAATTGTATCGCAACTGTAACGCAACTGCATCGCAGCAAAAAGTCACCGTGGGCGATCTACCTAAGTGGCAATTGAACTAATGGTCTGCACGTAAAGGCACTAAGCTCAGGTAAGCTCTCCATCGATAGACGGACAATTTCGTGCTCGTCGAAGCAATAATTACTAACGTATAATACAATAATGAAACTTTATCTAATCTATAGATAATAGAATTACCTGCATTGAATGTTGATATTGTTAAATATCGAGTCGGATAGCAGCACATTTAACGTTAAACATGAATTATTACTCAAAATTACTCACTTGACGGTTGTAAATAGAAAACCGTTTCGCAAGTTTCGGGCTCATTGAGCTATCTTGTGTGTGATTGTCGTTAAGGCAATTAGTTGTGTGATGAACGCGAGAATCCATATCCGTATTTATATTACAAATGTGAAAGTAAAGCTGTGTGGTTGCTGGATTAGAATATTACCACTCCCTGTCTTCTCGTGGAAGTCGGAAGAGGCGACTAAGGGAATAAAGGCTTGAAGTATTGTTAGGCGATGGGCTTGCAACCTGTCACTAATATACACTGGTAAACATCTTAGCCTGTTTTGTGCTAAATTTGTTTACAGAATTAACAACAAGTTTTTAGAGTTGTTGGTAATTCTGTAGATTTGCCTACTCCACTCTGGGAATGAAGGAGTGAAGGTATGTCTATTACGCTTTCACGGCAAAGCCTCTGATCCAATTTCGATGAAATTTAATATCTTGAGTCTCGGCAAAGGACAAAGTATATTTCTATTCCCAAAAAATAAGGCATACAAAAAGCGATGAACGACTTCTATGCGGACGTAGACGGGGGCAACAGTTATATTTTAGCTTGTAAAAAAAATGCTACTACAAGATTCTATTCTATTCTTAATTAATAGCTTTCACTCCTATTAAGCTGTATTTCGCTAGTGTCGAGTTATTTATAGACACTCCCATGGACTTATTAGAGAAAGAAGTCCATGGATATCACACGCGAAGACAATAAAATTGTTCGGTAAAAGAGAATTTTCTCAAATGGACTAAACAGAAGCACATGGGGTTAGCTCCACGCGCTTCTGTCAACTAAACTACTTCAAGATTATGAACATTGCAAATGTGTTGTCGAACCTGTAGAGTAAGATGAAATGATGATGACGATGATGCTGTAGGTAGGCCTCCAACAAGATGGAGTGACGACCTTGTAAAGATCGCGGGAACGCGGTGGATGCAAAAAGCACAAGACCGGTCTGAGTGGAGAGCCTTGGGGGAGGCCTATGTCCAGCAGTGGACGTCTTTCGGCTGACATGATGATGATGATGATGATTATATACATGCTTATTATTTCACTGACCGTCTTCTACCGCACCAAGGCACACAGTGCTATCACTCCCGTTTGGTGGTAAGTTAGCGAACTTATTTTCGGATACAATTAAATTCTTATCACATTTTGTGATGGATGAACCCTGCACGAGTTTTTACCATCACCAAAATGTAAATTTAATTGTATTTAAACGTTTTTCAACCATCTATTGTCACTCTGTTAGTGAACAGCCCTCCGGCCACTAGGATCCGTTGGCAGTATCCATCAATGGGAGTCGAGTAAACCTTTTGTGCATTCAGATCCATGAATGGAGTCGAGCAGACTTAATGTACACTTGAATCCTAGAGTACACGGTGAAGTATAACATCGTCTAGAATCGATCAATGGATTAATTATGAACCAGCAGGCCTATTACGTAACTCACTCGCAATCACGATCGGCTTCAAAGCGAAATAATTGGTTTCATTTTGTATGCAGACAAGCCTTCGATTTTCAAAATGAAAACGATTTCGATTGCGAGTGCGTTAGGTAATAGCCCCTCTGTTTAGAATAGAATCCATTTGTGGATTTTAAATTATTTTGATCTTGTCTAAATTTGGTATATTTGTAATTCATTGCATGACTCGATGTATGAATGTGCAAGAAGCGAAAGAGATTTGTCAGGATCATAGCAGGTGGAAAGAAGTGGTCTCTGCCTACCCCTCAGGGAAACGAGTGATTTAATGTATGTATGTATGTAATTCATGAATGTATCCGAGGTTATTTAATGTTTATTAGGATCCTTTAGAGGATCTTCGCAGATATTACAGTATATTACAATCAATCAATCAATCTGAGTAAAAATAAGTGTTTACTAGAATCCATTGATGGATCAGCGTAAACATTGTAGTAGTAATGTACAAAAAATCTATTTAAATCCACTATCAATTCTAGTATACCTCTATATTCGAGTTCATAAATATGTGTAGGTACACTTGAGTACCTTGTCTATTTAATGTCATGTTTAAACTGCCATGTATGAAATGTCACAGTGATACCTGTGACAAGGTACTAAACGCTACGCTCGACTCCATTGATGGATCTGAATGCACAAAAGATTCACTCGATCCATTGATGATCCTACCAATGGATCCTTGTGACCGAAGGGGTGTACAGCTCTAAGGCTTGTAATATTTTAATTTAACAATATAAACGCCATTAATTTTATTATAACAAAAGCGTTTAGCTACTCCGTTTCATGTAATATTTCATCTCTCTGATTTGTATAACTCGTTACAACAAAAAACATTCAGAAAGGATGAACCTATCTGGGGTATCGAGTTTCCAATTTAAAATGATGAACGTGGTAAAGACTAAACGCAAGTTACTAACTGAAAGCGTTTTTCAAATAATAATTAGTGATAATTATAAGTATTATTAGTCTTCCGTAAAAAAAAAGGAGAAAATTTACCTTTTCGGTAGGGCTTCGGTTTCTGTCTGTACGTCACTACTCAGAAAATTCAGAAGCTATCAACTTGTTTGGCATACTTTTATAACTTCTTTACCAAAATATTTTAAAAATGGGGTCAAAAAAAAAGTTAAAAAAAATATTTTTTTAGCCAACTGGGTCGTGCCGTGTGGCATTGTAAAATGGATCAATCCTTAAAATTTAAAATAGTTTTTATTCCGAATATTAATTTGTCCAAATTTTCAATGTTTTGAAAGCTTTTTGACTGGATACTACTACTACTGGACTATTTTAGATTAAATGTATAAATTAATTTCTGGTAACCTATCACAACCTCGAATTTTTTTTGACCGAATTTCATTTGACCTAACACGTTTCGTTTTTTAACGTTTCTGCGATGGCACGATTCGTAATTTTTTTATTTCACCACTTGACATTAAGGAAACATATCTTTAGTCCGAGCAACTTTTCTCCTTGTAGTCACTTGCCCTATGTATTGTTACGTATTTTATTTCAAAGCCTATTTTTCATTACACCAGTGCTACAACTAGCCTAGGGATAGTTTCATATTTTGTTTTTTAACCCATTTTTCACTTGATATTCATGATTGAATATTCATTTCAGGTAAGAAAATCTTGCTTGTAATTTGTTACTATCCAGAAAATGCACCGATCAAGACGAATTAGGGCAAAACCGATACGGATAGGTTAGGTTAGGTTATTTTTTTTGTGCCCATATAAATCTTGCTTGTAATTTATCCCGAAAATGCAACAATCAAGACGAATCAGGGTAGAACCGAATCGGACAGGTTAGCATAGTCGATTTAAAAGTGGGTAAACTATTAATAAACCGAGCCGTTACATTGGGCAAATGATACTAAGGTAAAATCAGAAATGGGAAATAGATAAATTGACAAACCATTACATTGGACAACTGTTTGTACGCCGAAACCAGTATTATGGAATAGATAATTTTTCAAACCGGTAAAAAACCTAAACAAGTAGTGACTAAATGAAAATATTCGAAGTGATCTTCCGGGCAAACGGAAAAAAACCCAAACCATAGTTGTCGAATAATATTTATCGAACCAAAATTCGGTCAAACATTTTTCGGAGTTCAGATAGCTAACCTTAATTTCTACACGAAGGTTAGGTAAGGTTTGATTCATAAGTGATTGTAAATTATAAAGGCTTCTATCAAAACATTGCAATCGCAATTATGAATATTCGGGATTTTGATAAAATCGGCATGATGAATCATCGGTATCGTGTATCCATTTATTTATCTATATAATTATGTTTATTGTTGCCTAGTACTCATAGTACAAGCCAAGAGCGTAGTTAGGGACTAGGTTAGTTTGTGTGAGATTGTCCCTTTATTTATATTCAAATCGCTGTCTCTTATGCGTAAAAGCGAATCGCGATGCGGGGGCAATTTCTAACGAAAACACGAGCATTTTATATAGCGCTCTTTATTGCATTACATAACACGTGTGATGTGCGATGTTTTACATATTAATCGCTTGGCGTGATTTCTCTGCGAACGGAGAAAACCGAGCCTCCGATATGCCTGTCACATTCCACGAATTAACTCGAATGAAGACTGTTCAGGAATCTGAATTTTTTTATTAAATTTGGGGCATTGTGTCGATGGAAGATTAAATTATAGCAGAAGTAACTTTTTTAAAGCAAACGATAATACAGGCCACCTGATAAAGTGGGATCTAAACTTTATACAGGGTGACATCGAAAACGTGATCAGAAACCACTTTTTCAGATTCGGTAATTGATGGCCATTACCAAGCAATATTAGTTACAAGAAACAAAGGTTATTTTTTTTGTTAATTTTCCCCTGTATTAAATCATCGATTCATTAAATCATGGTTTCCCTATTTTTAGTATCATTTTCATCATCTCTGTCTGTTAAGTAGGGTGACACAGTTTACAATAAATCAATTTATTTTGATCATTGCGTGATTAAGTCTGAATACAACATCTAAACACATACATATCTATATTATTAAGATCCCACTTTAATGCTTAATTGAGTCATCACTTTTTATCACGTCTTCGATGTCACTCTGTAGACCTCTGGACTGCAATCTCAAAGTTGCAATTTTATGACTACAATTTAATTTATAATCTTAAGGCTGCAAAAATGCGTTGCCAACCCTGAGGAGCAAAATGAAATACCTATAATATGCTAGTAATTTCACGGGTTGTCTTTCCCCCACATCGAAACAAATCAGTGTGAACACTGCTTCTCGTCGGTAATAAGGATTACGTTTAATTTTTCTACATTCAGTTACACCTTGTGTCTGAAGGTTTTGCTTCAATTTATTACCCTGAATAAAAATTATTGTTTTGTTTTTAACTTCAACAATGATGCACTTCCATAGTCCCATCTTACCTTACCAACAGATTTTTAAAAGTGTCTTTTTAACTATGCTTTAATGCCACCTTTGTTAGGTACCTAGAAAGTATTCCTTTTAATGTTCAAGTCTTTACACCGTGCAGTTAGTATAAAAGTAAAAAAACGGTATGCAAATTAAGTAACCAGTCAGTAAAGGGTTCGTTGTATAATATGCTTCGATATAGGAAACAAAAACCTATCAGCATGAATGTTGGCAAGCCTATATAGCAATTACTTTACCCAAACTCTGACCTCGAGCATCTGACTTCTTTTTCGGCGAAGTAGAGCGAACACGGGACGGGCTAAGTTCAATTCGATGGATAATCGAATAGTTTACGGTGTGGGATTTGCGTTGCGTCCCATTCGATATACCCTGAGCAGTTACAAGCCCGGACTCATGAATTCCATTGAAAATAGTCACATTTTAGAGTTTGTGGCCTGGAATCGTGGTAACACAACAATCGCGACACGTTGTCTGTTTTAATTGAAATGTAAAAGGTATCATGACTTTAAAAAACAATTTTGTCACTTACTAGCGTAGCCCGCGGCTCGATTCGCGTAATCACTATCGTAGTCCCCTGGAATTGTCCACCATTGTTCGAAAAATAAAATAACTCATGTTCATCTTCAGGCTTTAAACTATCTTTGTACAAGTTGCGTGGCGAAATTGTTATCGCTATAGAAAATGTAATAGGATTGACGTAAGCTGCCAGATGGTCGTGTCAAGCGCTTACGTCAGTTCCATACACTGTGACAGTTAACGAAAACCGTTTTCGATAGCGTTTAGCATCTTGTCTAGAGCCTCTGATCGCTTGAGGTGTTCAACCATAAAAACGGAACTACACTCAGGAACAATGAAAACGGGTCACTTTCTATGATAATTCAATACAAATTGACCCGTTTTTATTTCTCTTGACTATATTAGTCAGAAATAGACAGGTAGTGCAAAAGTCAGTTAGAACCTTTGTGAATTCACCGTTTCAATTGATTGCGTAATCTTAGAGGTATAAATCACGTCATGACAAACTTTAGTTAACTAAAATAGTCACGTAGTTAATACCAAATCATAGCAAGCAGAGGTGAGAACTGATATCGTGTACACTGTGTAGGCGCATACATTGACTATCATAACATAAACAGGATTGAACATAATGAAATCATAACATGCTGAGTCATATAATCTTCAGGTTTTTGTATTGCAAAGTTTAATGAAGTGATAAACTTGATGTTATGTGCCAATTTCTTATTTAAAGAATAGCACCTGCGTTTTAAAGTACTGGCTGATAATCTTCACGAATTTTCAGTTTTGTTTGTATTGTTATAATTTAAGTTTCTTGTTCGTTTTCTCATGGCCAAGGGTCGTGACTGACAGTGGTTTTGCTAGATAGAACAATCCAGGCTGTTCGTTGGGCTTGATGAAGCACACCTGGTGCTGCAGGGTTTCCAAGGAGAGATCAGTCCAGATAATTGGTGTCCTTCCTCTGCTCTCGCTCTTGTATTATATCGATGAATAATTAATTAAACAATGACTAGTGAAAATTCTCTTAAATACTGTATCGGTATTGTATTAAGTAAGGATACAAAATCCATTGCAATATTATGAATGTGAGAGTAATATTTTCGTCTGTTTGTTACGCTTTCACGGTAGCGACAAACAAATTCTACCCGTAGGTAGTACTTACTCAAAAACCCGCCGGAATTAAATTGAAAAGCATCCATGTTTGTTACTGGCCACCTACACTCACAGCAATAAATAACTCGCCACATTTAATTCCACTGTGTACACAAAATGTTAATTCAAGCAGAGCATTGCATACACTAGACATGAATGCAGAGGAATATCAAATTGTTTAGTACAGTATTACCATCTTTATTAGGCAGGGTAATTTGTCCAGTGCTCCTCATATTTCCTGTTGGCTTTATTTAGACAAGACCCATTAGCATAATGCTGCATTACTAGTGCCGCAGTTTCCTCAAAAACCATTTTATCTTAAACTCTACCCTATATTGTACGGCTTCTGGGAGACAGGTCAGGGGATCTTGGTGGCCCGTTTAGTGTTTCAGTGGACATTTTCGAATGCGCTCTTTGTAGACATAGAAGCTATTTCATTATGTATTGATGCTCCTGCTTTTGTACCTTATCTTTAACGCTTTTAAGATTAATTGCTTAGATTAACGTGGAATAGATTTGTATTTTGACTTTTCTGTTGGGTTTTTTTCATGATATTCGTATCAAATTGTATTTTATTTCAATTACTAAGCGAAGTTTTTAAATTACTAAATAATATTCCTTACGAAAACGATGTTATTTTATTTTAAAGAAATGTAATAATGTTTTTTGAAATTAATATCTCATTAAAACTTTTGAAGTAGACTTAAACGTCCAATTACAAATCAAACGGTAGAGAAATTTAACCATGAAGACGGAACAGCCAACCAAGTAAACACACTTTCACGTTTGTAATAAAAATAAGTGTCACTGGAAACACAGTCTACCCCACTCAGCTTAGTCAAAATATTATTTTAAGAGGATTTTGAAGCGACACTTAAATCGCGTAGCTGTTAAAAAATTTCCATACAAATGTAGCTCTAGGCGATAACACTTCTCACCCCTTAAATCAAGTCCGATTTTTATGATTTTTGAATATGTTAGTTTAGGTTAGTAACGTAGTTTGTACGATTATTTTTTTAATGTATATTTCGTAGTTTTTCATCATGTTTAAAATCGTAATTTTTGACTTGATTTAGGGGATGAGAAAAGTTATCATATTATGAATGGATTTTTTTAGCTTCACAATTCTCTTAAGGTGAAAAGAAACAATGTCTTGTACAATAAACGACAGAGCTTAGCCATATTTCATCAAACCTTTCAAGAATTTCGGCATCTCTGCATATAAATCCTTTTAATGTTAGCACACATCATCATTAACTTGATATAATTCTTCCAACTTCGAGGGCCCCATGAAAAACGGATGAACTGGGCAAATCCTGCCCAACTTTAGCAATATTGGCTCTTGTGGGATTAATCCTAAGCTGTGAATGAAGAAAATTAAAACTGCCTTTTTATACTTTTTTTTTGTGGTCGCTCATGTAATACGTGAAGCTTTGATCGAGTCTGTTTGTTTACGTGAAATTTGATGTTCGTTAATTGGGTACGTATAGACGCTTTCGTAAAAATCCAATAGTCTGATTCTGATTGGTTCAAAATGTCGTAGTGTAACATTGTCGTGTGTACAATTTTATAAGCTGCCGGAAAATCTTTTATGTAGTTTTTAACACAGTTATATTAGCTTCATCAATGCTAGAAGTACTGTCAACAATAAAGAATACATATTATTTTTTTGAAAAAACATACAAAGGTTTAAAATGTATAAAAATTATATTTTTATTTGTAATTTTCCTTTAAAACCAAACTCCTTACCAAAAATGACAAAATAAGGCCTTTATTATGACTATATTCTCTCAGCTACACCATTCTTATTGTCATGCGTCGACTAATATGGCAACCATAACTTAGATTTGTGAGAAAGTTTTATCCGTTATAAGTTAAATGCTTCTTCGTAATAGTTCTGCTTGTTTTATTATAATAACTTGATTGACAGTTTAACTTGAACTTTAAACGTGGGGGAACAGTTCTTGGAAACTTTTAAAACTGTTTGTTTTAAACAAGAATTTATTTAAACGGTTATTTATACACCGACTGTACAGTTCTTCTCCCATTAAAAACAATTAAGTGTCTAAACCAGGTGGTTCTTACCTTTTAGTCCTGGGGGACCCTTTGACAAAAATTCCGTTATGCCGTGGACCACCCAGTTGGTTTATTGATTTGGAGGTAATATTCAGTAAATAAATGTAAGTAAATAAAGGCTTCTTTTAGACTCTTGTCACTTATTTACAGTGATCGGCATAGGAAGTGCAATTTCGGGCGAATGACCTCAAGCATTATAAATATTATGGATAAGACCCGGGATTCCGGGATTCATATTTTTCCACAGAATATTTTCTTGACATGATATTAAATGAAGGTTATATAAGGTTTTTTGTTTGCAAGATTGTCGAAATTAAAGTGTCCAACTATATATTTCGTTACTACTCACTAAGAACTTTGTAAAAGCAGTAAAATTAAATAAACTTTTTTCAGCTTACTGTGGGGCTAGGTCAATTTGTGTAATGTCCCCTGATATTTATTTTAAACCAAACGCAACTTTAAAACTTTTTAAAGTGAAAATCCGGAATTACAAGTTATATCCATACTAAGCTTACGCACCGTAATCCCGTGAAATTGCACTACCTATTCCGATCACTGCTTATTTTATTGTTATAGCTCGCAGTCCACTAGAGATACTTCCAAGAACCACTAGTGGTCCGCGGACCACCGGTTAAGAACCACTGGTCTAAACAAACACATTATTTAGTTTGAAGGAAGAATATATTTAACCTTTTTTAAGAACAGTGTATTTATAAAAACGAGTTATTTAACATTTCGTCGGGTTTTTTCTTTGAATTCTTCCAATCATAGGCGAACAAATATGCTTTTGAATTCGTAAGGCTTTCTCCTATTTGGCACTGCGTCATACAATCTTGTCAAATGGCCGCTAGCATGAGTCACACTAAGACTCAATTATACTCATAGACCAAGTAACCAATTTGAAGTCAGAGGGCCCTGCCAAGATGCATTTCGCTAACTAACGTTTCTATTCGATTCGTTTTTAAACCAATCGCGTCACTGGTAGATCACGTGATCCGAAAAGTCACGTGATCTACCAGTGACGCGATTGGTTTAAAAACGAAACGAATAGAACCGCTATTTAGCGCAATGCATCTGGGCAGGGCCCTCTGATATGGTTCCTTACGGAATTTTAACTAGGTTAAAGGGCGCTGCATACGTAACGTGATTTTACACGGACGGGACGGGGACGACGTGGCGACAATATCGTTTCATAGAAAATGTATCGGAATCTGCATACGTAACGATTGCACGTACGGGACGGGCAAACCAAAAATGTATGCAACCAAGTCCCTTCCCCGTCCCGTCCAAGTCCTGATTGCGTTACGTATGCAGCACCCTTTAGTTTGGTGTCACTCTTATGCCCTTAGTTATAAACGTGGAGTAACCGTGGATTAGCTAAACCATGCTTTGTCCTTATCTGTCAAATTCAAATGTCACAATGACAGATAAGGATAAAGCATGGTTTAGCTAATCCACGGTTACTCCACGTTTATAAGTAAGGGCATTAGGGCTCAATTTCCATAGTTGTATTTGATAGAATAACACTAAATTAATATACAATAGTGAACTTATCTCTTCCTTTTAATATGATATATGATTAAGGAAACTCTACGAGGATAGGCAAGATAACAAGTTTTTTTTCTATTTCGATGTTTTTTATGCATTTATATAGCAACAAACCAAATAATGGCAACTGAAACATATTAATGTATTTTTTTATTTCTGCCTTTTTTGTTTAAAAGTACCTAAGATTTTATCAAAGGTTTTTTAATGAATTTTTAATAAATATTTTATGCATTTAAGGCCTTACGTAGATAATTAAATTATATAGATAGATATATAGAGATGATTAAATTATATATGTTGGTTACGAATTTCTAGCAGAGGCGAATCTATTGACAATGTGAAAACATTAATACAACATCCTATACGTACTTATTATATTGCGTGGAGGACCCACCTGGAGGGCAAGCTCCTAAAATATTGGAAACAGCAAATTCTACACAAAGGATACTTTTATTTTCCCAAACAATAAATTCAAAATTCATGTTTGTTTTAATAAGACTGTCTAATTCGGGAAGAAACAAGTTAAATATAACAAAAAAGGTTTAATTTTATGATACAGATCGAACAAGGCTATAAATAAAAAGACATTTAAAGACAAAATATTATTTTGTCTTTAAATAACACACACCTTTAACCTTTAGCGCTCCACGTCAAATACAAATCGCACCTTCAGAACAATAGTGACCTAATTGAGAAATTTTAAATTTCGAGTTAGGTCTCTATGATAATAAATTTATGACTCGAAGTTTGAAAGCACAAATTTTGAATTAGGTCATTATTGTTCTAAAGGTGCGAAATGTGTCACTCACACGTTAAGCACGTTTCAAAAGCTATGCAAAATTCAACATAATCCATACTTTAAAGAATGTCTCTTTTAAACTGTATTTGTTACAGCTGAAGCGTCGGTGGCATGGTAGGTAAGACAAAGGTGTGATTCTCTCAACAACGACGGACGGACGGACGAACGAGTGATTGTCCAAGCGGCGAGTTTAAGTAGTCCCGTCAGAGTGAACAAAACACATTTTAGCGCGTGTATTCAATTTGGCAGCATGACTTCTCGAACGTATAAGGCTGCCTAATTGAAAATGCACGCGCTAATGTGTTTTGTTCGCTCGGACGGGACTACTTAAACTCGCCGCTTTGATTCGCTCGTCCGTCCGACCGACCGCCGTTTTTTGAGAGAATAACACCCCAGGACACGCATTTGAGGTGTTTTTAGCTTTCAAATTGGCAAACTAAAGAAATACCGTAAAAACCGAGTAAAACACAATGGCAGTAAATCATACCTAAAAAAAAACAGAATTGACAATGAATTCCCGATAAAGACAGATTTTACAAAATTCCATGAAAGCAGTATTTATTATCTTTAAAAAAAGTAATTCTACTTTGTGTTCATTTTACTATTTCCAATATTTAAGGTAGTTGCCCTGTATAAGGCGTTAGTTGTTATTATCTTAATAAAAAGTAATTTTACTTTGTGTAGAATTTACTCTTTTCAATAGTTAAGGTAGTAACCCTCTATAAAGCGTTCGTTTTTCCACCCTGTATATTCAGCGAGACGTGAACCGTCAGTCTGGAGTTCACTCGAACCTTGTTACCATAATGCAACATTGACAAACGGAACCTTTTGATTACATTGCTGGCTGTGAATGTAAATCGACTACAAACAGCTTGCTAAAGTGTCAATGGCTAAAGAACACTTCTGTTAGCTTTAGCTAGAGAGCGAGACTCATTTAAATGTGCAAAAAAGTCATAATTAAAGTGTCTGAGACTTCACTAATTGATAATTACTATCTGTTCCTAATAGTTGTCTTTTCAGGTTAAGAATCTTAATAATGTAAAGTTTTCTAATCGTTATTAAGAAGTTAAAAAATCTTAATTATTACATACATACATAATCTCACGCCTTCGTTCCCAGAGTGGGGTAGGCAGAGCTACAGAATTACAAACATCTCTAAAAACTTGTTGATAATTCTATAACCACAATTTGCACAATTAGGCTAAGATGTTTACCAGCGTATTAGTGACAGGTTGCAAGCCCATCGCCTAACAGTACTACAAGCCTTTATTCCCTTAGTCGTCTCTTACGACATCCACGGGAAGACATGGAGTGGCACTATTCTAACTCGGCAACCACACGAGGCCGGCAACCACACGAGGCTCTTAATTATTAAACAACTTAAATGTATTTTATATCAAAATAATGTACGTAACATTCAAATATTAGAACCATGTTTATAATTAAAACTTTTATTTTAGCAATAAGTATACAGCTTAATGATTAATAAAAAAAAATGCTAGATTTCGTAAGATAAATCTTCAGTTATCAATCCATTTCGAAATCTGGTGTCCTAGCACGCCACAGTCTTTGCTGTAATGTTCATGAATCTCCAATAGCTAGAAGCCACTATAGGTAGCTTTTTTAAAAATTTTAAATGCTTTTGATTCAGAAAAACCGGCAAAAGCATGTCGGACCATGCTCAGTGCAGTAGGGTTCCGACGCCTTTACCGCGAAAACGAAAAACTATCTCGAAAAACAACAAGTTTAGTATGAACGAATTCTGTACCTATTTGAAGTTGTGTTGTTTTTGATGATTTTTTGTAGTATTACACTATTATTTTCATCTCTATCTCATATATTATTCAATTCTTGGTTGTGATTTTTTACTTTTAATTTCATTCAATTTTTTGCTTTCATTTAAGATATTAATTATACTATTTGTTTGGCCGTGGTTTGGGTTGGTGGGGACACGTAACTCTAGCGAAAATGATTCTGATTTATTTCAATTTTTAACAGCTATCCAACAATATTACACTATGTTGTAAAGATAAAATAAATACCCTTGCTTTACTTTATATTATTTTTTTACTTATTTCTTTATTGATCTTAGCGTGCGGTGCAAATATCTATTTACTTTAACTACTACTTATTAACTTTGATCGTTTTTAAGAAAGTGAGTGTGACAGACAGACAGGTGGACATGGCAAAACTATAAAACATCATAGATGACTTCGGAACCCTTAAAAGCGTCAAATAAACATCAATATAACACGCCCGTTCTAGCGCTAGCCTCCGGTTATGATCCTCGACTGTCTAGCTTCGTAACTGTCTTGATTTGACGGCCTTTGGCTGAGTTAGCCCCGACTTTACGCTAGAATTTGCCTCGTGCCTAACTTTAAAGTTAAAGTATGGTCGGGAAAAAGTTTATATGTATTTTCTTCTAGCTTATAGTCTGTTTGTAATAATAGTTTTAGTAAGAAAAGAAAGAAAAAATATCCGGCAGTTAAAGCTATTATTGAGCTTTAACTGCCGGATATTTTTTTAGGAGTGGAATATTTTATATAAAACGGGCTTTTATGGAGAAAACGGCACTCAATGTTCAATTCAATATTGTGCAAAACGCTCACTTGAACACAGGGCAAAAATATAAGTAAGATAATAAACTTTTATGATGATAATTCGTTATCAAAATGCACAAAGTATTTGGCATTAAATACAAGAGCATCACTGATCATTTTGCTTTTCCAATAAATTGTAAGATCATTTTTCAAATGATTTATCTGAAGTGTTTAATCGATACAAAAAAAACATAATAAAGGTGTTCTAATTTTGTGAATATTGTAAAAAAGTTTCGTAGAATTACTCAACCCATTATAATGCGTTAAATAGAAAAGTGATGAAACAGGTGGATGAGCACAAACGAGTAGGTAAACAGATGAGAAATGGGCTCCGGAGTCTTCAAAGGACCAGATAGAGGAAGGATGGAGTGCCTCTGTGCTATTTATTACACTAGCTACCTTACCTCTACAGAAATATAACAATGCGAACACTTTTGCAAGGTATGATGAGATTTTATAAAAGCTTTTGATCAGGTTAGTAGATTAGGATACTTCATAAAGTTCTTACTATAAGTGGCGGCAACTTACACAGAGGTAGTAATAATAAAGTGCCATAAATTCTCTACTTTACTACTAAATGACTCATTCATTCAAAAGAAGGATAGTGTATCAAAAGCAGGTGGCGCATTAACGGTGACAATAGAAGTGTAAATGAGGTCAGGAGTTGTTAGGCGCCTCCAGCGCTTAACTGTTGCTTCGATAGACATAATGGAACTGGAAAGGATTTAAAAATAGAACGATGCGATTCGAATATGGAACGAGATTGCCTGACTGGAACATTACGGCGTAAAAAACTGAGCACTTAAAGGTTAACGCCACTGTCAGTTGTTTTATCTACACTCATAATCATAAACCCTCTATGATGCGTTCAGAAACGGCAAATTATGACCAGTATATTAATCAACTCTATTGTTAGAGCATTTTTTTTTATCTGCGACAGTAATCTTATGTATTCATAAGAACATCAATTTCGATGTTCTTATGGCATTCAAATTTCGAACATCTGTGAAAAACAAAGAAATTTGATTTGACCTCCATTCTAATATCAGTCGAGATGACGTTTAGTTCGAAATGAATTGTCAATTTGCATAAAAATTTGACAAATGTCACATGTAAGTAAGATATCGAACGATATGAAAGTTGGGGCCGACTCTAGTTTGTCTCTGAATAAAAAAAAAATATGACAGCTGCCAAACTTTTCAATATTTTCATTGCTGCCATTACCGGTTAAAATTTAATATGCGGCTCCTGAATGCATCATGGACGCTTATGACATGTGGGTAGATAAAGTAGTGTATGTAACTGTACATACATAATTAGGCATTAAAACACTTGTGTGATGTTATTATGAAACTCGCCTTTGGCTCCTTTCATAAACCCACACTCGTGTTTAATGCCCTTCATTATGTACAGTCACATAAACTACTATTATATTGACGGTGTTTTTTTTAAAATATAGGATGACAAAAATCAGCATTTACTCGTATTTGGTACGTGTAGTAGGTATACGAAGCAGGTAATTGAAATGATTTGTTTAAAAAAATAACAATAAATCATTACGGTTCAAAATAAAATAAAATAAACATTTAAACACCATGAAATCCTTCGTTTTTAATAAATTTACCTTGAACTATCCTTTACCAAATTCAAGCTTCTTTAAACCCCTTTTATCCCAGCATCCACAAATAAAGTCGAAAACAAGTGATAAAATTATCACCTGTTCAACAATAAAGGCAACTTTAAGTGAATCCACCCGACCTTTTCAGCCCTTCGGGGAGTTTTCTATACAAATGAGCATCTGCATTTCACAGATAAACCTTCTCTGGGGACATTGAATCGGGGTCTTTAAACGAGCCGTGAAAACTCTTTTCAGGTCAGTTAACACCTGGACATCCTAGCTGAAAACATAATATATCTAGTGGACTTTTTTAACCTCTATGTAACCTGCCAGCAACATTTTTCGTGAAGACTTAGTACCAATTTCACTATACGATGTTAACCACTTAACAGACAATTAGAGCGTTAACAGCTGTCAAAATGTATGCACTAACATTATATTAACATTAATTTAATTTAACATCGTTTGGTGAAATTGGTACTAAGTGCCCGTCCTTTGGTCAGTAGCTAACTCAACTAATTGTTAAAATTCGAAAAAAGAATCGAAATCTTGACACATTTCCCTGTGCTTGAGATTTAACCATTAGTAACGATTTAATGATTAGTTAGTTTAACTTCTGATCAAACAATGGGCCCTTAATCGTTTCACATCGCATTTGCAAAATCGAGTTTATAACCATGAATAGGATGGCACAAAAATTGTCATTCAATGTTGTTCACGGAAGTCAGTCGGTGTTATTGGGCCTAAACCATAGAACTCACTTCCATCGGAGATTTTAGAAGTGCATAACGACAGAATATTTGCAACCGAACTTAGAATGCACTTAACCGACCTGATAACTAGGGAGACTTTTGGTGGCATATCGTGGTTCTAGAATCCATGGAGTCTATCTTGATTTTCACCGACAGTATTGTCATGTTTCTAAATTCATTCTTTTGTTAAATCGCTAATCCAATTTAAATAATTTGAATTATGGTTTAAAATCGATGTGAAAGCATACTGTTGCATGGAAGTGGTTGCATATAGCACGTGACTGGTCGTTGTGGCGATCCTTGAGGGAGGCCTATGTCCTGCAGTGGACGTTGTTTGGCTGAAATGATGATGATGATGATGAGGTATAGATAAACCGAACTAAAAAAGTAATTCGTTTTTTTTTTAAAGATAAAAGACATTTATTCCGTAAGTATTTTGAAATATAGCGATACTGAAGGCCAAAATCAAAGTGGTATGTTTATAATTATTAGGCAATAGCGACTCCATGGATTCTAGAACCACGATATGCCACCAAAATCCCTAATCCTAATGATACCTTAAAAGGTTTTATTTGCTCATCCGTTGACGTTTTTCCTCTGTTCAAGAACTACCATTTTTATATTGCTACGAATGGAGAAATAAATTCAATTTAGAAGAGAGCGACCCGTAAATAGTTCTGTCACGTCAAATTATTTGCCTCCGAGCATTCGCGGCCCAAAATACTATTTATTTACATCCCCTTACACAAAAACAACGTTTGCCAATTTTATTCCCTTCCTCTTTACCCCTTTCTTTTTGCTGTCGAGTAAATTGAAAGTTTATGGTAGTAAACAATAAGAAATTGAATTTGCAAATATACTTCGCTGGCAAATATTAATAATACTTACGAGGAAAAATACAGGAATTGAATTCTTTCCTTTGGTTATATTTGTGGTTGGTAAAAAAAATGCGTAGACAAGATGCAAACAATTTATATCAATATTTTATTTACAAAAACCACTCGCGACAAAGTGCGAGAGTTTTATTAAAAACTTTCAATTATTAAACTGCCAAAAAACAATGCATGTTAATTATTTAACAAATTTTATCTCATAGGATACAAAGCTGTCCAGGGACTGGATATTATTACTTCGTTTTTAATTTATGTTTATTTATTAAATACATAATATTTATCATCCAAGTGAAATGTGTATTTCTTTTGGAAAATAAAGATTCTTGGCTAGGTTATATCAATGCCATTTTAATATTTTACGTCAATTGCCATTTTAATATAGACACATTGTGAGATTCAATATTTCAAGTAGAATTTAAGAATCAGTAACAATTAAATATCTCAATATAATAAAATTAATTAACAGATATACGTTACATGGACGTTCGATAAACATAATCTACTTATTTTTATTTCTACACCAATGTTACCTAGAAAATATCCCTTATGAGATAAATTTTTCTCTTATTATTTACGCTATTAATGCATTTTTTGTAATGCATGCATTCAACTCTAAAATGATGGAGCCAGAAAAAAAACTGTTCAATAGGCAATATGCATGGATTTTTAAATCGCATTTCTCAACAAAATATGAAAATACCGTAGAAGAGATCAGCAAGAGTGAAATTCAAATTAAAAATAAAATCGGCCAAGAAATACGGATGATACCAGCATTTTAAACTGCTAATTAGACAGCTGCAACGGTTAGATGGATGGAGTTGGCTTATATCTTGATTGTTTTTATAGTTACCTATTCAAAAAATTATATTTCTCAACAGTTTGTAACATGAATCCGCTTTTTATTGAAGCTGTGAAAAAAAGTCATGAACTTTCCCTACTATTATTGCTCCTGAGTGATAATATCTCACGGGGGTGTCCCTCGGAATCCCTAACAACGTTTGTCCTAACACATCGCCTAAACTGGTTTTCAGATGAATCAGGCAACTTTTTAAGTTTTCCAACTATATCTGCGGTTCGGGTTAGGTTAGGGTTGTATTATAACAACACCAAAAAGTTTTAAAAAATTAAACGGATCTGGTTTTAGAATAAACAAAAATTCTGACAAACGATGCATTAGGACAAATGACGATTAGGGATTCCATAGGGGAACCATCTCACGGACCGATATAGAAACTTCTGCTTTCCCGTGGAATACGGAAGCGTTCAAACTTTCCTTTAAATCTCATAGCCAGTTCCATTACCGCTACATCCTAGTTACGTCAGAGTCAGTAATTAAATGAGTCATATGGACAGAAGCGGATGCAAGTTTGCACGTACGATCCAGTTCGCTGGCACCGTTTCACAGACAACTTGTGTGGACTACTGTTTCTCTCATTGACATGGCGTCAATCGGATTTACTAGCTGGAGTTTAGTTTAAATAGAGCAAAAGTGATGTGATTTATGTTGAATTGCTAAAATATTTAAAAACTTAAGTCGCTGTAAAATGCGAATAAAAACCAGCAAAATGCGAGTCTTATACAGTTAAAGACTTAAAGGGACCCATCTTAGGTTCAAAGTCAATTTTACATTCTATAACGATAAGGTTGACTTTCCTATAAATTACGAATGGCTTGTGATCTCTAATGACAGTGAAGACTTCAAGTTTTTTTTTTAAATGTGTCACAAATTCACGTTCGAACCCGTACACTGTACATTGTATATTAAGATCGAGTAAACATCACCTGACGTTTTTAGGGTTCCGTTGCCAAATGGCAAAAAACGGAACCCTTATGGATTCGTCATCGTATGTCACAGCCACTTTTTCCCGAAAATATAAGAACTATACTGTTGAAACTTGGTAAGTAGATGTATTCTGTGAACCGCATTAAGATTTTAAAACAAAAAAAAAACAAAAAAAATTGGGGCTTCCCCATACTTAGAAATTCACTCCAAAAAAAAAATTACATCAAAGCCATACGTATGGGGTATTTGTGGATAGGTCTTCAAAAATGATATTGAGGTTTCTAATATCATTTTTTTCTAAACTGAATAGTTTACGCGAGAGACACTTCCAAAGTGGTAAAATGTGTGTCTATGTGTGTGTAAATTCTAAAATAAGAGAATGATAAAACTAAAGAAAAATATATGATGTATATTACCATGCAAACTTCCATCGAAAATTGGTTTGAACGAGATCTAGTAAGTAGTTTTTTTTTTAATACGTCATAAATCGTAAACCGCAATTTACCAGTCACGGAACCCTTCATGGGCGCGTCCAACTCGCACTTGGCCGCTTTTTTTATATGTGGACCCACTTTAACTTAAACTTTATTTTATTTTTATTATTTAAATTTGTCGTTAAGCAGCCACAGTAACAAACGCTCTGATAAATTACAAGTGTCTACCTATTGTCGTTCATGAGATACAGTCCGCTGACAGACAGATAGATGGACGGACGGATTGATAGCGGAGGCTTAGTAATATAGGGACCTTTAGCACCCTTAGGGTACGGAACACAAAAAAAGTACTACGTTAACTAAATAATCAATTTAAAAAAAAAAAACTTAAAATACAATCAAACCTGAACATGAAATAGAACTCGGCTGTCTGTTGCTGTCTCACTCTCTTTAGCACCTATCAGAAAAAACAATACGCCAGAAAAAGTTTAAAAGCTATAAAATGTCCAGTATTTATTATGCTGTTTTACTGTACGTTTTAATATTCCCTAAACCCGCACTAAGTTGCTTACAACCTTAAAAATTAACATACATACATACAATCATGCCTCTTACCCGTAGGAGTAGACTACTTTGTTTCACTTGCTACGATCCAGAAAAACTTCCCTCGCTTCCTCCGCACTCGTCTCTTCATACACGTGCGTAGGTTTAGGGTACTCCTGACCTGGCCCTTTCTTAATACATCCCCGATCTGATCGTGAAACTTTCGCCTTGCTCTTCCCCTTCCAACATTCCCACTTACTATTACCTTATATATCTGTTTTGTTACTCGTAATCTCATTTCATACATTCTCTCCGCATGATCAAAACCACTTCGGCATTCCTTTATTAATCCTTGTCACTAAACATCTTTTAAACCAGACCGTTCTCTTATTACACTGTTCCTATCCTAAATCCCACACGTTAAAAAATAACACACCTCAAATACACTCATTTAAAAAAAGCCGAAAACGTCTCGAAACCACGTACATACATACATAAACTCGTGCCTTCATTCCCAGAGTAGGGTAGGGTAGGTTTGTTGATAATTCTATAACCACATTTTGCACAATTAGGAAAGGTGTTTACCAGTGTATTAGTGACAGGTTGCAAGCCCATCGCCTAACAGTACTACAAGCCTTTATTCCCTCAGTCGTCTCTTGCGACATCCCACCATTTACGAAACCATAAATTTGCATTTAAAACCTATCGTAAACAAAGGCTCGGGTAACTTAATTCCATTAGGGATTGAGATATCGAAAATATCCCTTGCACTTGACCGATTTTTAATCTAGTAAATTGAAGGTCTCTTTCCATCGAACTGCTATGGGACAGATGTGGCCAATGTGTAGTTTTACGCGTGAATGGGCGGGGAAAATCCTTTCAGCCATGTGTGGAAAATAAACCACCACAAACCAAATTTATCACTGTCCCGTCGGGATAAAGTTCAAGTTGAACAACACTTTTTTTCAGTTTTGCATTGTAAACCGAATAGCAAATTTCCCAGAGGCTATGCTACTCGGCAAAATCATATAACTTTTGACATGTTAGCGTATTGTCAACGCTACGATACTTCTTGTTTACTTGACAGTAATGGCGGCTGTGTTAGAAACAATACGATAATATTATCTAATGTAATATGGTTTAACGGAGTAGAATATAGCTCAGGGCTGTATAATTATGTGTGTAGACAATACCAACGCCTGACCCTGGCCGGCGGGATCGCTGCTGATGATGATGATAAATACCTGTTACAAGAGCAGTCAAGGCGGGTTTAGAATCGCGTGCTATGGCTCCTGAACGTTGAGGAATGATTGAAAATGAGAACACTGAAGTTAGATTGACTTAGTTTAATGCAATAACTTAACTTCTAGTTACGCTAATACAAAATTTATTGTAATAAAGCCTGAGAAAGGCGCACGTTTGGACAAGTGAGAAGAGCCGTGAATGATAGATATAACCTATAAGCAATGACAGCTCTAGTTCTACAAACTATGGTGATCTATCTCTATGTTATTTAAATCGGTTTCACACGACACAACCTAGTGATAGACATGATCATACAAAAATGAAAAACATTCCAATTTCCATGAACAATGTGGCAATAGTGGAAGCGGATACCAGTCGACTTAGCTTATAATAAATAACTAGCGTCCGCGTAGATATCGATTATCGTTATTTACTCGGGAACTTTTAAATTTTCCGGGATGAAAGCCTATGCAGGGTATAAGCTAGCTCCATTCCAAATTTCATCCAATTCCGTCCAGCCGTAGCAGCGTGAAGGAGTAACAAACTAACACATAAACACAAACTTTTGCATGTATAATATTAGTAGGATTATTAAATAGATAAAACCCCCGATATAATATCGGCTTCTTTTTTCAGAGCTGATATAAGTTCCGATAGTGATCGACATGTCAAAAGAAAATTTTATTTATTTGCATCGTGATATTATGTTTATTTATACATCAACATAAAACATTATCACTGTGTTTTGGGAAATGTGACCTTTACTTTTGTAATGGTGGTCATAATCGAAATTTTTCAAAATGAAAAAAAAATCGTGTATATTTTAAAATTGGCGTTAAAATATGCATTCTTAACATTTGTCATCGCTAAAATGAGGTGGTGATAAAAGTAATACTAATAAATAAAAATAAAAATAAATAAAAATAAAAATAAATAAAAATAAAAAATAAATAAAAATAACAAATAAATAATATTATTTTAGTTATCGCAATTCAAAGTATGGGTAACAAGTACTAGTACAGTGACGAGCACTACTCGGATGACTACCTTATCTCTTAGAGGGCCCAATCGATTTTGTATAAAAACTAGCTTAGAACCATTCCTATTAAACTAGATTTCTTTAAATAAAAACACGTCTGAATCGGTCGAGTCGAGTTACGATGCCATAGACGGACAAAAATACACACACACAAACACACACACACATGCACACACAGACAGAGACACACACACACGCACACACATACATACACAGAGAGAGAGAGAGGGAGAGGGAGAGAGGGAGATATATATATATATATATATATATATATATATATATATATATAGAGAGAGAGAGAGAGAGAGAGAGAGAGAGAGAGAGAGAGAGAGAGAGAGATTTCATATTGAACTCATGATACCCGTCGTTTTGGGTCAGTGTTTAAAAAACATCATGGATAGAGTGGACTTCTTGACTTATACGGTTTTCAGGGTACCTATCATTACCAACTACTCAAAAACGGAAGCTTTATAAGAATTGTTTGTTTAATCATTATTGCACAAAAGTATAAATTTGTTTAGAAACATTAGATGACTCGGCGTCCATCCGTCCATGTCTGTCAAGGGCATTTTCCTCTGAAACGGCTTTATTTTGTATCATTTAGTGGTCCAAATAAAGCCTCGTTTACCAATTGAAACTTGGAACTATTTATCGCAGCAAAAACCGAGTAACCGAAACAAAAATTGATCCCAGCACATACACGTACGGCTTGATTTTTAGCAAATTTATTTCGTGACCAATTGACCAAAAGAGTCTTTTATCGGGCACTTAATTAAAAGGTTCGCGTTCAACTTCATTCCGGATTCTGTTTTTAGCAATTAAGCGAGCTGCAAAGGTGTAGGGAGTAATGAAAAGGTTGGTTAATTTGGCTCTAACTGCATATGCATTATAGATTAACTTATTGCTTGTCCAATGCATTGCTATTAGTCGTTTCTGTTATTCGAAACACATGGTTTATTATTACTTGCTTCTATTGTGTAACGAAAGTTAACCATAATTACAATCCATCAATGAATCATGAATGAGTGAATGAATGAATGAATAAATAAATGAATGAATAAATGAATGAATGAATGAATGAATGGTTTATTTTGCTAATCATCATGTACAATAAGATGAATTATCAAGTTAAAAGTATGAACAATGTTCGTACCTTAGTGGCGAAAGCATGCAAAAAGATAACTTAAAAACTAGAGAGGAGATTGTAATGGACATTCTATCAATATAATAATACATTATTTATAAATTAACTTTTCCAAAATAAACTATATACACTAACACATATAAATAAAAATAACTTAGTGAATACCCAATTTTCTCTATGATAAACTTCAATCATAATAGTTAACAATAATCCTCTTATTAGGTCAGCATTGTATTCTTATGGTATACATATTATATAAATATGCTTATCTTTTGTCACACAATCTACAAAAAATAACGTTTCTTCATTCGAGTTCGGATAAAATCTGTTTAACTAGCATGCAATATAACAGTAGTTCGCCTTCAAACAAAGGTATCGCGCGGCTTGCATGTGTCCGTGTGTGTATGTGCCGCGAACTACCACATCAAACTCAACAGGACAGTGCTTGTGAATACCGTGATATGAGACGTGAACGCACTGACAAGTGAGCGAACGATCGTACAAAGCTGCCTAATTGAGAATACACGCTCTAAAATATGCTTTGTGCGCTCAGACGGGACTACTTAAACTCGCCGCTGCGACATTCACTCGTCCGTCCGACCCACCGCCGTTTTTGAGAATATCACACCCCAGGACGGACCAAGCCGCGTTTAGTTCCGTGCGTATTAAGTATCGAGCGGTGCGCATCGATGGAACCCCAGCACCCAACGGCAATAGGTAACAGAAACTTTTAAAGAGTAGAAGATTCCAATTTTTCTATTAATAAGTATAAAGCATCAAATAAGAGCAAGTGAAAGAGAAGTAAAAAGTCGACTGAAATTCCTAGGAAGGTAGAGCAATAGCGATCCCCAAGAGTTCTTGTGTTGCATTGTAATAAGGTATGCGATACTACCGAACACCTGTGACCTGTGACCTGTGACCTGTGGCCTGTAACCTGTGAGGTTAGACAAGATGCATAACATTAAAGTAAATGATTTTCGAAAACTGTCAAAATGTATGGGATTGATGTAAACGTTCGACGCCACCACATGGGCTGAGATTCTAGGCGGTAAAAACAATCGTCTTTGCCCTGTTGTTGTATTGCCAACGTTTTTATAGCTTATAATTACTTGACAGAAATAGCGGTCCAGTTAAAAACAATACCATAACATTACAGGTCAAAGACGATATGGTTGTTACATTTTACATCAATTCTATACATTTTCGTTAACGATAAAGATCGCCAAATGCATCGTGGTCAGGACCTCTGTCTTATTTTATTTCCCACTAAACTCGAAATAGTAACAATTTTCCGACCCGGCCCTTTATTTTTTAAAACTGAAAACATGTTACCAGTAGGCTATGAGCTAGTAGTTTTAGAGCGAAGGTAGACGAAACTTTTAATGCAGCGTGTTGGAAATTTTAAAACATGTTCGTACGAGTAGTCTGTTCAAATATTAAATGGTACGCTCTGACGTAACAGTTTTGTTACCGCAAATTGCTGCGTTGATCTTTCAGCTGTGGATTTATTTTATTTTATATTGTAATCTTTACAGCATAAAAATATAAATTTGTTTACTAATAGTGATTTTAATTCCTAATGGCGTTCCCTACCAGTTGACCTTTGGGAAAATCATATTTTTTTTGTAAACAGTGCAATTTTGTACGAACGAAAACAAATAACATAGAACATATTCATTTGAAAGATAAGAGTTGTTTTGTTAAGGCATTTTTTTTTATAATTTATCATTTATTTTACTTATAACATTGTCTCCATTGTCAACATGAACTGTAAAACTGAAGTTTTAAACGTACTCGGCTGTATAGCTTTCACACTCTCTCTGGTATCTTACTAATATTATGAGAAAGTTTGGATGTTTGTTACTCAATTACCCTTCAACTACTGAACGGATCGGGATAAAACTTAACACACATATAGGTTAGGTCCTAGAATAGGACGTAGGATAGTTTTTATCCCGAAAAAACATCTCATTCTTACGGGAAATGAAATTAATCGGTAAAAGCTGTGAATTTGCTCACAAGGTGGCGCCACTTTGTATGGACGAGTAACAAAATTAAAAGGTTGTGTGTTCTTATTTCTGTTTACGCGTGTCATCCTGTAATCCTTTCAGTTTGTATTCATGGATGTGTGCACACACACAATTTACTAAAGAGACGCACTTTTAGTTCACCATAAATGTGCCGTCGTCCACACAGACGAAGTCGCGGGCAGAAGCTAGTAACAAATATATTCACAGATTTCGGAGAGAGTGTGACAGCGATTGATACCTAAATTAATATTAATATTTTTAATGTGATTTTATTGTAATACTCTTAAGTAACTGACAGACAACGCCTTGACTTATCCGCTAAACCTAGGGACTTGAAATTTGGAGGGTATATTCCTTAGGCCATATGTGTCGCCGAAACGGTAGGAGATAGAGTAAGCGTATTTTGGAGTGGCCACCTAAAGTTGCCGTCAATAGAACTTGCAAAAGATGTAAATAAAACCAAACGAACCATTCACCATGGTTACTCGATATTCACATACTTTTGAAGATCAAGTGAGGTATTTGCAATGATTAATACAGTAGATAATTATTTTCCTATTAAGTATAAGATGAAATAACTATTCATTATACGTTATTTTTGATAAAAACACGTTTGGTGAATATTTGAGGTTATGTGTCAAACAGTACTAATTTGTTTACATCGGTCACAAGTTCTATTGACGGCGACTTTAGGCTCCCACCAAGGTGGTCGGATGACATCAGCTCGAGCACAGGCCCAATCTGGGGGAGAACCACTGCAAATCAGGCCCAATGAAGGAAAATTGGAGAGGTGTATGCTCAACGCTGGGTGCATGCATATGCGCTTAAGAAGAAGAATATTCCTTAAAAAAGAGAATTAAAAGGTGGAGTAGTGAGAAACTAATTCTAAATTAAAAGTGACAGGAATCTACGGTGATTCGCTAATCAATTTAATGGGTGCCCTTCGACTGACATAATGATTGTTTGTCATAACGATTGTTTGGTCGAAAATTGTTTCGTCTAAAACCCTTTTAGACTGATATTAAGGTTAAGGTAGGTTAGGTTAGTTTTCGCCGTTTTCGACAAAATGATTTTCGACTAAACAATCATTATGACAAACAATTATTATGCCAACCGATATAGACCGCAATTCAATAAACAGTACGTATAAATATCAGTGATGCTATTGTCATAATACCCTCCTTCTGACGCAGTCGGGTAAAAAACAACGGCTAAGGTTGAACCATTTCAAAATGATTGTAATTTTCACTCTCAAAACGCAATAAATTAAACAAAACTTAGCTAATTACCTCTAAACCTGCCATTAATCTAAGTAATTTATTTTATTCTTAATTTCTTTCGTACTGTTTCACTAATTGATCCGTCTAGAAGTTGCTTTAATTAAGGGTCGTCTGTGGAGATTTTTAACAAATGTCTCATGGTTCTATTACTCGCAAGTTTATTGTATACTAGAGTAATTTAAATATATATAGTTATCAAAAAGATAGACGTAAAGACACACGTTAGCTATCTACTTACACTATAATATTATAAAGAGGAAATATTTGTATTTTTGTATGTTTCCAACGAATAAATTCAAAAACTACTAGACTGATTTGAAAAATTGTTTCACCATTACAATGCTACATTATCCCTGAATAACATAGGCTATGTTTTATTTTTCTACGCGGAAGGAGTCGCGGGCAACAGCAGTCATTTGCACCAAATTCCATATCGATCATCGATCGTTGGACATGCATAATAATGTGCCATTTTATGGGCGTGCATATAAACGACGTATTGAACATTATTTCACATGTATTTAATAATAGTTTATTTCTCAATAACCAATACTTAGTAATATTGCCTCAAATAATACTTTAATCGCGTTAAAAATCATCTGTGAAAAAAAAAACAGGATTTAATATCAAATCGCAGGAAACTTTTCTTCCCTACTGCCGTATGAAAGGAAGTTCTTAATTAAACTTAGAATGATGATACGGCAGCAACATTAACTGAATGAGAAGATTTTATCAACAGGCTTTAGATATGAGTGGGGAATTTCTCGTTCTCACTTTTACTTCCCATTTAAAACTCTATTGTTACTGTTACAAGAGCGAGATTAACTTGTCTAAAAACAAGGATCATGTGTTCTAACTACCTTAATACTGTAATAATTAATGAAACTTACATCTTATCTTGTTGAAGTAGAATATGTTTTAGTCTGGCATAAGGGCTACGTGTAAGGCAATGATACTAGCGACGCTTTTATAGTGTTTAATTAGGGTGTAGAGAGACACCTTGTTTTGTTTGATCCTTCCAACTGCGCCAATTATATAAATACATAAATAAATAAATATCAAGGGACGATCTCACACAAATTGACCAAGTCCCAAAATAATCTCTAAGCTTTTACTATGGGTACTAGACAACGCTATAAATACTCATACAGAGAAATAAATACTTAAATACACAGAAAACATCCATGACTCAGAAAAGAATACTCGCGCTCATCTCACAAATATTTGCCCATACCGGGAATCGAACCCGGGACCGCTAGCTTCGTAGGCAGGGTCACTACCAACTAGACTATCGCATCGTCAAGATGAAGAATTATTCCTCTTATTCATAAACGTATGCTTTAAATATATTCTTTAGCGGTAACATCCATTGTGACATTTGGCTTTGACAGAAATTGACAGACATTTTAATGTTTTAATTTTCACTTGTTTTATATGAATAAAGCCACCACTGATAATAAGCTATTAAATTGATTAGGTACCAGAATAGACGGAAATAGCTATTATGCCAATAATAATGCAACCACCAAGCCACTGGTTGTCTATGTATAATTGACGCATATAGATTGAATTGATAACTATCACAGTACAGAGTATCAGAGAGAGGTAGCTAAATCCGGCGTGCATCTTATGGTCTAAGATCCGAATATGAGAAGATTTGGACCGGGCTGTTTATTCGATGAAAAGTATTTTATATCAAATTGAATGCGCTAAATAATATGTGGCGAATAGGTAGGCTGATTTTTTTTTGTCCAGTACTTATATCATTAAAAAAATAATTAAAAATGAACTATTTTTTTAAATTGCAAATGTTTGTTTAATAGACAAATTACATACTAATCGAAACTATAAAGTCTAAAGAGCAAGCGTTAGGTTTGGTGCAAATTACTAGTACCGACTTACCTGTTTATACCTGCCTACCCAATAGTTTGACGGGAAAAAAATAGTCAACAAGTATAACGTTTGCATATTCTATAGGCTTCATACTTTCGATTGGTATATAATTTGTCCATTAATCAAGCTATTGTATTTTTTTAAAACAAAGTTAAATTTTAAATTTTTAGTTAATTATATACTGGAGTGAAATTTTTCAGCCTACCTATTCGCCACATACTATTTAGCGTATTAAATTTGATATAAAATACTTTTCATCGAATAAACAGCCAGGTCCAAATCTTCTCCTATTCGGATCTCCTACTATTAGCTCAGTTTAGCGATTACGGATATAGCTTCTTAGTACATCAATGCATTCGAAACCAAAGCCTGACTAGAGTAGTTTGAATTAAGTAGATATTAGGTGCTTTATCAAATTAATACTTGAACGACTCGGCAAACCTTGCTTACTGGTTTAATAAATTAATCAGTAATTGCCGTGTGTTTGCCGGGTTAGAATTGTGCCACTCCATGTCTTCCAGTGGAAGTCGTAAGAGGCGACTAAGGGAATAAAGGCTTGTAGTATTGGTTAGGCGATGGGCTTGCAACCTGTCACTAATACACTGGTAAACATCTTAGCCTGATTGTGCAAAATGTGGTTAAATAATCAACAAATAGTTTTTAGAGATGTTGGTAATCCTGCAGCTCTGCCTACCCCACTCTGGGAATGAAGGCGTGAGTGTATGTATGTATGTTTGTAAACATTAATTAATATAGTAGGGTGACGGAACCAGTAATTAACAAGGCACCAATAATGAACACTTGATTCTTATTTTACAGAAGATAAGGGTTATTCATTTGTTTTGCAAGTGTCCATTACTGGTGCCTGTCAGCTAAAAGTGTCCATCATTGGTGCCGTCACCCTATACCTAATAAACTAAAGTATTGTCTTGAAATCGAAGGATGGTTTTTTGTTGTATAAATGAATACACAAGTTATAGGGTATATGACATAACTTAGTAACAGTTGAACTATGAGTGACTAACTTAACGGAAAAAGGTGGCCGCCTCCCTACACGAAGGCTGAAGGTTATTAATCTTTGTCATAATATATGCTATAAATTGTGTATTCATTTGTACAAAAAAACCTTCTTTCTATTTCATAACAATTAGGGAATGCAAGTAACCGGTTTTAACCGATTTTAACCAGTTATTTTCATACAAAACCGGCTAATTTGCATTCCCTAATAACAATACTTTTATCTATTAGGAGACATAATAGTACCTAATGAGGGCGCCACTGGACGCTCGGCGTAATCTTAAATTCAGTCGAGAACTACATTTATTTCGTTCTAAAATAAATAATAAACGCACCCAAATACGCAGAACTTGGCAGCAACTTAACAAAATGTACGATACCGCAGCGAGCGTGCGGTATAATTGGTCTAAATTGCCTGGGTAATCCACTTGACGATTTCGACTATTAAGTCTACCGCTAATTGTAGGTAGACTCAATTTGTTCGCGTAATACACTAGTGAGATAACATCGTCGTTTGTCTTGTTTTGGCCAAACTACAGGCGTTCCTATTTTGTTATGTGAATTCCGGAGTTCGATGGATTTTTTAGAAAATTCTCTTTTTGAATTTCATGGAGTACGTGATATTTTAAAAAGTAAATAATTATACAGTGTGAGCTTTTTAATCATTTTGACTGCGAACGCGTTAAAACTTAAAATATCAAAAATATTTACTAAGAGTTAATAAAAACAGGTCCTCTATTTAATTCGCGTGAACATAAAATCATGTTTTATTTGCGACACTAATTAATTTTGAAATAGTGAGATTGCAATACAAACATTTAAGATAATTACGTGTCTATGTAACACTTTATTGTACAAAACCCAGAAATTCAAATAAAATATTTACAGATTAACAGTATAAAAAGGTGAACTTATCTCATTAATGGATCTCTTCCAGCTTATCTTTGGGATATTTTATACTCGTGAGTATTAGATATTATAAACCATATTTTATAACAGATGGTGCTGACATTATTTAACCTTCACCTAGTTCTGATTTTCATTTAATTTTCTCTATAAAATTGTTCCTCGAAATAAAAAGTGCCATTTAGATAATTGTAGTAATTTTCTTACAGGTCTTTTTAGGTTACGCCCCATGGTTTTAGTTCTCACCTTGTACACTCGATTATTGAGAACATGTTTTAATATTAAAGTTGCAGTAAGCGTTCGTGTACACAACAAAACTAAATTAAGCGTTTTTTTCACAACACTGAAAAAAAAAAACGAGATATTATTAAAGTAAATCAGCGCGTGACAGACACAGATATAATAGGTATTTTGTAAAAAAAACTCACTATACTGGTATGTCATAATTCTTACATATTACATGAATAATTAAAAAAACTTTGCTTAATTCAATAACAAAAATGAAGTGCATCAAAGTGAGTTAATCTGCTAAGGATTTTTTTACATCCTGTATTATATAGGTCTGCTATGTGCATAGTTTCTTTGAAACATAAAAACTCACGCTGTCCCGTAATACGCTGTGCAAAACTACTAACGATTTAATTATATCTAATTGTATATTTTAGACGGAACCGAACGCAAAATTTTCACTGTACCGTATTCATATCCACAACGTACTCATATGCTTATAATTAGTGAGAGTGGTGAAAAATTGGCCTTTTACTCGCGGCACGTTATTCGTCTATATTAATCATGAACACCCTGTTATTATGACGAAGGTGGTTGAAGGGTTGGCAGGCGTTAGGTATATTTGGCCGTGTCTAAGAAATTCCGAAGAGGGAGGAGCTAACAACGCTATATTTAACTTCTTTCTTTTTTTATGAAGTGGAAATCAGATAATATAACTGCGATACAACATTTTTATCAAGATAAAATTTAAATAAAAAATATGACGGATCCATTTTCTACAAATTGTTTTAACCCCAAAATTAAGCTGTGGCCTTGTACTAGGGTACTAGACAGTAATTATATAGTTACGTACTTATATAAGTACATTTCACAGCATATAATTATCTGAAATATCCGCAAAGATGGTATGGATTGGGGTCAAAAAACTCATATGTAACTTATATGGGCGGACCAAGAATATTTTTACCGGCCTGTTTGCTTATTGGTTGACAATGGTTTTTCAACCCTATTTTTTTTTTATTATGGTGCCAAATGATATTTAAAACGTTAGTTTAAAAAACCTGTATTATCCAGGGCAGGTAAATACTATTTTTAGCCATTAAAGTAAAAAGTGGATTGCAAACATGATTTTCATAATGTGACGAAGTAATCACGAAAGGAAAAATATCGTTAATAAATTATATTCCGCCTGAGAAATCGTGGAAAAAATGTCATAAAGTTTACGTAGGCTTTAAGTCGTTAACTGGAATTTACTTTAGTATTTCAATAAAATTATTCGATGTCGGTGAAACCTGTCGTTATGAAGCGTTTATTCTTTAAATGATTGTGTAGGTATTTCACTTTATTATAAAGTAAAAATTGCCTTTGATATGTAATTTTTTTATATTTTTCTCGCAGTAGTTGAGAAAATTGCTGTGTTGGCATCATTGGTGTAAAGGGTAATTGTTGTAATTATTACATCAATGGTACAACTAGCACCGTTTATTGGTCTCTGTAGTCAATAGAAACTGCCACTGTCATTTGCCATGTCAAGCGGTGTTGTTGTATAACCTTTTTAAATAAAGTCAGTTGCGTAAGGCTTATGAAAGGACAACGTGTTTTATTAGGTTATGTGCTCAGTCATTGTCTAGAAACTGTTAAACTGTGCTAAATTCACTTGTGACTTTAACTACGTAGTGATTGTGTTGGACTTAACAGAAATGGCTTCGAACTCGTATATTGCTAGTGTGCCTAAGTTAAAGGGGCGAGAAAATTATGACGAGTGGGCGTTCGCTGCAGAGAATTTACTTGTACTTGAAGGAAAAGTGGATTCCATTAAGAAAGAGAGTACTGCAGCTGCTACTGACGACGCTATGACGAAAGCCAAGTTAATTCTTACCATTGATCCCTCATTGTTCGTGCACATTAAAGATGCTGCAACGACAAAAGATTTGTGGCTTAAGTTGAAGCTAATGTTCGACGATTCTGGGTTCTCAAGACGGATTACATTATTACGAAATTTAATTTCAATTCGTCTGGAAAATTGCGAGTCGATGACGAATTATGTCACGCAAATTATTGAGACCGGGCAGAAATTGTCAGGAACAGGATTTAAGGTAAATGATGAGTGGATTGGCTGCTTGATGTTGGCGGGGCTACCTGAGAAATATTTCCCAATGATTATGGCGATTGAGCATTCAGGTATCGCCATTACGGCGGATGTAGTTAAGTCAAAGTTGATTGACATGGCGGGAAATAATGATGATTCGCCGAACAGTGCTTTTACTGCAGGCAACACTATAAAAACCAGAACTACCAGAAGCAACGTTTTCATAAAGCTGGCAACTCAAACTTTAACAAAGATGGCGAATCATCGAGTATAAAAAATGGCAAGAAAATGATAAAATGTTATCGCTGTAAACAAACTGGACACTATAAGAGTCAGTGTACACAAGAAAAATGTGACAAGATAAAAAGTACGAACGTATTTTCCGCAGTGTTTCTAAGTGGAAACTTTAGTAAGAAGGATTGGTATCTCGATTCCGGAGCTAGTACGCATATGACGAACGATGTAAACAGCATCCGAAACGCCGCCAGTGATACGAGTATTAAGGAAATTATCGCTGCAAATCAAAGCGCTATGCCAGTGTTGTGCTCGGGCGATGTGGACATAATGACCATTACATCGAAATGTAAATATGAAGTCACGATAAAAAATGTCTTATGTGTACCTGACCTCGCAACGAACTTGATATCTGTTAGTAAGCTGGTTCAGAATGGCAATAGTGTATTCGAATAGTGTATTATTATTTCGAAGAAAAAGGCTGTTACATCTATAACAAGGAGCGTGAGTTAGTTGCAGTGGCGGACTTGACAGATGGTGTGTACAGATTAAACATAGAAAATAACCATTGTTTGTTTACATCATCATCTGAAGCCAGCAGTGAAGTGTGGCATAGAAGGCTCGGTCACTTGAATAGCAACGACTTAAATAAAATGAAGGATGGTGCAGTTACTGGTATCAACTACAAAAGCAAGGCGGACATTGATAGAAATTCATGTGTTGTATGCTGCGAAGGAAAACAGTCAAGGTTACCCTTCAGCAACGCAAGCATAAGAAGCAATGAAACACTCAACATCATCCATGCAGATCTGTGTGGACCCATGGAGAAGGCTTCTATTGGAGGATGCAGGTATTTCCTAATAATTGTAGATGATTATACTCGAATGGCATTTGTATATTTTCTCAAAGAGAAAAATCAAGTATTTAAGTACTTTAAAGAATTTAAAGCAATGGTTGAAAACCAGCAGAACAAAAGAATAAAAATATTTAGAACTGATAATGGCTTAGAGTTTTGCAGTAACGAGTTTGAAAGTTATTTGTCTGAAGCTGGTATTATTCATCAAAAAACGAATACATACACTCCAGAACAAAATGGTGTAAGTGAGCGGATGAATAGAACTGTTGTTGAGAGGGCTCGTTGTATGTTGTTCGATGCAGGGCTTGATAAAAGATTCTGGGCTGAGGCTGTTAACACAGCAGTATATCTACGTAACAGATCAGTAGCATCTGGATTAGATAACATTACACCATATGAACTCTGGACTAATAAAAAACAAGATTTGAGTCATGTTCGGATATTTGGAAGCCAGGTAATGATGCATATCCCAAAACAGAAACGGCTTAAATGGTACATTAAGTCTAAACAACATATACTTGTTGGTTATGCAGAAAATGTTAAGGGCTATAGGATATATGACTCTGTTAAACGAGGTATAACTATAAGTAGTGATGTAATTATCCAAGAGAACTTGCAGAGGAATGTATTGAGAGATAGTAATGCATCCGTTTCAGTGGGGGACGTGGTCCCAGTACAGGATAAAAATTACAATGTTGAGGGTCAAGAAGGAATACAGGATAAGCCCAATGAGTCCATTGAACTTAATATTTCTTCGGAATCGGAGTATGATAATGCTGAGACTGATTTAGATTCTACTTTGCAGAATGTAGAAGAAGACATACAGCCACAAGTAACAAAAAGGACAAGGCGACCTCCGGACCGTTATGGTTTCTCAAATCTTTGTACCTCATCCAATGAGGAGACATGCAATGATCCAGTCAGTGTCAAAGAGGCCCTACAAAGTCCAGACAAAGAAGAGTGGATAGCTGCTATGAAGGAGGAACTAAATGCATTCGAAGAAAATAATGCTTGGGTTGATGTTGATAAAGTGCCTTCAAACAAAACATTAGTGCAATGCAAGTGGGTTTTTAAAAGAAAACTAGATAGTGATAACAGTGTGCGTTATAGAGCTCGTCTTGTGGCTAAGGGCTTCACCCAGAAACCAGGAATAGACTATGATGAGACATTTTCACCAGTGGTGCGACACTCTACACTTAGAATGTTGTTTGCTCTATCTGTGCAATTAAATTTAGATGTTAGTCACCTGGATGTGAAGACTGCTTTCCTAAATGGTAATCTTAAAGAAGATATATATATGGCTAAACCAAATGTAGATAATGAAAGTTGTTAAACTTAATAAAGCTATCTATGGGTTAAAGCAGTCATCCAGATCTTGGTATGAGAGGGTTGATCATTGTTTGAGAGAATTAGATTTTAAGAAAAGTGCCCTTGAACCATGTGTGTTTACAAAATTTTATGATGATATAAAAGTTATTGTGGCTCTATTTGTAGATGATTTTTTTGTGTACTCAAACAATAATGAAGAAACTGCAAATTTAATTTCTGTACTGAGCTCTAAATTTAAAATAAAAAATTTAGGACAAGTTCAGCAATGTTTGGGAATGAGGGTTAAAATAGATAAAAAAACAAATGTAGTTACCCTAGATCAAACTCAGTACATAGAGCAATTGTTAAACAAATTTAATATGTCAAGTTGCAAAGAGGCTAGTACGCCAATGGAATGTAAATTAAATTTAGAAGAAAATAGTGTATGTGATGCTAATGTTCCATATCAGCACTTAATTGGCAGCCTTATGTATCTGTCAGTCTTGACTAGACCTGACATATCTTATAGTGTAAGTTTTTTAAGTCAATTTAATAAATGTCATAGTAATGTTCATTGGAGCTATGCTAAACGCATTCTCAGATATTTAAAGAAATCAAAAAATTATTGCTTAGAATATAGTAATACAAAAAATACAAATGAGCTGGAAGGATTTGTTGATGCCGACTGGGCAGGCAATTGTATTGATCGCAAATCCTAAACAGGTTACTGTTTTACTATGTCAGGTGCAGCTGTGTCCTGGGAGAGTAAAAAGCAGAAGACTGTAGCTCTCTCCAGTATGGAGGCTGAGTACATGTCATCAACTGAATCTTGTAAGGAAGCTATGTATCTCAGGGCTTTGCAATCAGAAGTAACTAATTATGTATATCCTATTACATTATTTAATGATAGCCAAAGTGCACAAAAATTGGCATTAAATTATGGTTTACATAAAAAAAGTAAACATATTGATATCAGATATCATTTTGTTAGAGAAGCAGTTAGTGATAATATTGTCAGTATTAAATACTTGCCAACAAATGATATGCCAGCTGATGTACTCACTAAGGCTCTTAGCCCTATGAAACATTACCATTGTATAAGAGGTTTGGGACTTATCGAAGTGTAAAAGTAAATGTTGTTTACATTGATGTAGTGGGGGTGTTGTAATTATTACATCAATGGTACAACTAGCACCGTTTATTGGTCTCTGTAGTCAATAGAAACTGTCACTGTCATTTGCCATGTCAAGCGGTGTTGTTGTATAACCTTTTTAAATAAAGTCAGTTGCCGTAAGGCTTATGAAAGGACAACGTGTTTTATTAGTAATTAATGGGTAACTTGTACACTAGAGGGCCTTACTCGTCCATAAATTGCATATTTTCCAGCCTCGGTCACTGACTTAAATACATAGACAAAATAGAGATATTGCTTGACGATGATGACAATGGAATGATGCCGTCCAGGAACCCGTAAACGTAAAAATGAAGAAAAAAACTTAAGAAACTATATAAGTATGATATTATTATTCTGAATTTTAAATTAAAATATTTTTCTTTAATAAGTATTTGTTGTATAGTTAATAGAAGCTGTAACGACAAACGTATTATATTTACCTTTTTAATTATTTGTTTTGAGAGTGATTGCTACAAACCTTTTATAATCCCATATTTTTGAATAAAGGGATTGTGTTCACCTTTTGAATTAAAATTTAGTTCTTTGCAATTAAAATTAAATCAATAAACAAATAAAAAATCTAGCTCACCCTGTAAACAACCTGATACAATAAATGAAAAGCATCCAGAATATATTAAAAGTATACAACAGTTACTCCGAACTCGTCACGTAAATTGTTTCGGTTCAACGGGTCCGTTTTAAAACGTGAAGTTTATCAACTCGCTCGTATTTGTTGGACCGAGGGAGTTTACTTTTCCTGTTAATGATAACTTGTTAACGATATGTGTTTAAAATTTTGTCGTGTGTTAGGAATAACTCCTATCTTTGCCTTTTATGGACAAGGCAACCAGCAGGCCTTTCGCGTAAACACACTCGCAATCACAATCGTTTTCATTTTGAAAGTCGAACGCTTGTCTGCATACAAAATGAAACCAATTGTTTTGTTTTGAAGCCGATCGCGATTGCGAGTGAGTTACGCGAAAGGCCTGCTGCTCCCGGGTCTTCTGATTGGAAGTAGGTAATTCAAAGACATTCGAAATCTCAGGACTGAAATAAAAATCGTCGGTTATACTGCAAAACCGCGTATCTAACAAATTAAATAGGGTGCAAAATACACCTTAGTTATAAAGTCAGTAAGGTAAATTTTGCAATTTATTGATTTTGTTAGTTACGCGGTATTGGAGTATCGCCGACGAAATGCAAATATACATGAAAAATTGTCATTAAGGAACGACTTAATCGTCATTAACCGACTCTGAGTGCAACCATTAAAAAAAATCGTTATCTCATCAAGAATAATAAAAAAAAAACTGTATTCTACTTGTTCAATCCATTCGCGAATGCTGTTTCATACCTGTTATTGAGGTATAGGCAGGCCATGTTTCCTTTATTATAATCTGTCTTGTTACTGTAAAGCTGCGTACTTTGTTGGTATGTCTAATAAATATAAAACTAGCGGACCCAGAATCGAACCCTTAGTTTGTTATATTTAAAAAAACTCAAACAGTGTATGGGAACCATAAAATTGTCTGGTTTAAATCGAACAGTGTTTCTAGCCTCTGTGCTACCATGATTGTTATTGAGTTCCGACCGGCCAATCTACTGGCTTTTCTATTTTCTTTTCGCTACAGATTTGTTGCGCTAGGCTGTAGATTTTATCCACAACACATGGAGTAAAAAATAAATTTTCAATACTGCGTACGGTACCAACTCGAAGTACTTTATGGTTATTGTTGGGGTTGAAATATTATTTACGTATTGCAAAAATGTGAACTATGCACAAACTTTTCATCTCTGATAGCTCTTTTACTTGTAACGAGGTTGTTACAACCTCCTTTGTTTGCTTTCCTGGCCACTCTTACATTTCAATTTAAATCTTTCCAAATTCAAAATTGTTTGTTTGTTTCTTAAGCTCATTCTCTAGAAAATTTCAATAGAACAGACACGGGATCTCGTGTCCTGGTGCTTCTTTAAAATAATATTTTTTTTTTTATTTATGTGTCTTCCTGTAATCTTGTTTTTAGATAAAGGTATTAAACGGTTACCCATCTGAAACACAAAAAAACGTTTGCCAGCTGTTTCATTTGCCATAATTTTCATTTGTCCGAAAGTCCTTTTTCTCTGAAACCATTTAATTTTCCTGAATTGTTATAAAATAAACCTAACCTAACCTACAAGTTCTGTAAGTATATCACATTAAACATTTTGAAAAGTTATTGGGTTCAAAATAAAATTAAAATTATGGCAAATTAAAATTATGGCAAATTAAAATTATGGCAAATGAAACAGCTGGCAAACGTTTTTAGTGTTTGCGATAGGATACCGTATTAAACACATAATTTATAAACAGTGATTCATTTATTAATAACTTCAATACAACTCCTCTCTCTGTGTGGGTCTCAGCGACATCAGAATCAGAATCAGAATCAGAATTTATTTATTTGTAAAACAAGAGTAAAAGAATGTTACAATGTTACATTAAGTACATATCTTGCCCTACCATACAATGGTGTACAAATATATATTTTTTATATAAAATTAGGAAATACTTATTAAAGTCACAAAAATTAATTTAAATTAAATCACAATTAAAAATACTACCCTATACCGTCAGATACTGATTGGAATGTAATGATAAAATTGTTTTATATTGACAATCAAATGAAAAACAATCAACACTGCTTTTAATATTCCAATTAACATACTAAACAAAATAATTTACTTTAATTTCATCATAAGCCTGAACTGACCACATTCAAAACAACATAGTTAACCAAACATGAAAAGCGTTAGCTTTTTGAATAATCCAATTTCATAACTATTGAATGAACAACGAATGAAACTTTCAAATGAGTGAATGGAACGTCACAATATGGCGTCAACGCGACAAATTGCGTTCAATAATTCAAATAGTTAGCCGCGATTTCATTCGTGCACTGATTTCGCATGGAATACATGAATTCAGTATTCAAAGCTTACGGCCTGAGGTGTGTAGCGTTTATGTTTAGCTATATATATGAATGTAACAGAGATATGAAGGTACGTGCCCATACCAGTAAGTGAAGTAAGTCTCATTACAACTGACTATCGTGACAGACGTGTCTTTTCATTTAACGCCATTCTCAGGCCGATCGAATACTAAATAAATAATTTTCCTTTTACGTCGATTGTCGTAAAGCAAAGCCGTTATGAATGATAAGAGATTTTTGTGATAATATATAAAGGGCGTTTTTACAAAAGCATTTTATACTTACTTTGATTCGTTTATTCAGTGAAAATGTCCTATTTCGTTACCAAGAAAAAACGTACTAAAAGCTAATTCGTGGAATTCTGACCCAGATTTTTTTATTTTTTAACAAAACATGTTTTGTTTAAATGTATAAAAAATTTCACCGTCAGTTCCTTTTTTGTTGTTTTTTGGGTTGAAAACAAAAATAAGCTGAATTTGCTACGTTATTAAGAAGTCACAATTACGAAGCTAGTATGAATTACCTATAAAAATAGATAAACGGATTCTTCCTATCCAGGATACATTCTGCCAAAAGGGACATCGCAAAAAGATCAATCAAACTTTTTACAAATAACAAAAGAGATCCATATAATACAGGTCAATAGTAACTAGCACTACTTAATACTTGACTCCGTAAGATGCTATCAGAATGGCAGTCAATGGAATGGCCCGTCAATAGGAAGGCACAGTATAGACAGTTGCCTAGCAGCAGTATATTAGCAGCGTCTCTTCCTGAATAATGGATAGTGCCTATAAATGGTGAAAGGCCTTTGATGATGCTTCGTTGTCCATTATGACACAGACAACCTTAAACCTTTTGTTCGTTCACATATACAATGATTCGAGATTTGAATTCGGATGATATAAGATTGACGAAAGAGATATACAGAGCGAAAGTGAGTGGGAGGGTCGGAAGGGGCCGTCTTAGGCGTACTTTTTCGAATCAAATCGGAGAAATACTGGAAAAGGGCCGAATCTTAAGTACTATCGCGATCGTTAATTTGTGACCCATTTCAAGAAAAATAGGCTTGAAGTCGTCAATGTCATTAGATATGCCAAATCATTTGTTACTTATAGGAGACTCAACCTTATTGTTGTTGAATGTCAGAATGACTTTGGACCTAAGGTGGGTCCCAAATTAAAGTTCGTGACTGTATCCGAAACCGATATGCATGCATGACTCGATGTATGTATAAATGTGGAAGAAGCGAAAGAGAAATCTGAGGCTTCTTACAGACGAACGGCATTTTTCCAACGGCAGAGGCTACTGCAGCCATCGCTACCTATCGGTGTATAGTGTAGTGTTTTTTATACCTTTTCTTGCTGTCCGTTTGTTACTTTGTAGACTGTTTGTTTGTAATTTTACACAGTACGTAGAATGGGGTTACTTTCATTCCTGGGGTAGGTTTACTTTGATAAAAACTGGGGTTACTTTGATAAAAACTTCAATTTGAAATGAAACGCAAATTATACGATTTCTGAACGCATCCTTGGGATTGTTTCTTTACCGTTGGCAACATTGAATATCACTGTACACGTGTCAGTAGCGGCAGCGGGATCCACCTCGTCGGTCGATGGAAATATATATAAAATATGTAAGTAGACGTTTTGTTACATATTTATAGCTTGAATAACTTCTAAGTTGCAGTTTGGAGTGTGGCAAAGACATTTATTATTAGTAATTCATTGAATCAGAACTTTATCTGTCTGTAATATTGATTTTTATTGCAAATCGTGACCTTGAGGATAATTCGTTTTTTGTTATTGTGTAACGCTTGGGGTGTCATTGATCGCACATGCGGGGTTACTTTGACCACTGATCAATGTAACCCCGTGAAATAACGTCTCTAAGTATTTTCAGGTCATTTCAGGTCGCTGAAGAGGAGGATGCAGAAACAGAATGCACGGAAGGAAGATACGTATTAGTTAAATTTTATACTTCACGTGGCAAGCAAACATATAAATATGTTTGCCAAATTATACAAACAGATCCTTTGCTAGTTGAAGGCTACAAGTCCTTCAACAATAAAACTAGATTTAAGAGGATAGTTAAGGATATTTCAGAAATTGATTTGTGTGATATCATAGTATATCTACCAAAGCCTCTAGAAAAAGATAATTATGTTGAGTTTCCATATGACATTAATATTAAAGAGTTGTAAATAGGTGGGTAAAAATTACTCACCTAATTTGTTAATTATTGATCTCAATTAATCAGATCTCAAGTTCTGTTGTGATTTATTATTTTAAGAAAAGTTTCCTAAGTATAGATATTACAGAAAACTTTTAAAAGACTGACAAATTATGTCAAAAGACTGTTATTTCATAATAAAGTTGATTATTTCTTAAATACCCTTGTTTTTCTTTGTCAATGTAACCCCAAAAACACAAACACCGTTATAAATTCTGAACCTATTGACGGATTATTTTCTATTTTTTTGTATTTTATTTCTTTTCTTTTCTTTATTTATTTACTTTTGAAATACGTTAAAAAAACGGTGGTTTCAATGTAACCCCATTCACAGTATAAATTTGATCACCAATTCTTTATTTTTTTAAGCGAATTTAAAGTATTAAAAAATATTCTAATGGTGGAATCAATAAAAGAACAAAAACCGATATTGAGGTATTTTTTGTGTTTTTTTAACTTTTACATTCGAGAAGATATAACCATTTTAATCTTGAAAATGATCAAATTCACCCCATTCTACGGTAGCTTTTCTAAACGTAAAACCAACAAAAGTTTTATTTTATTTCTTCAAAGTCTACCATTATTGTTCATATTGTTAGTATTGTTACGTACCAGGTGGGTCATTATTTGGGCGTTTGTTCCGAATCACTTTCGTGGTCACATTTTTGTAGAAGTGACTGCCGATTTCGTTTTCGTTTCTGGTTAGGTATCTAAGTTTACCGGACATTTAACAAATATCCAAAAACGGCATCAAAATACAAGGCGAGTTCTTCAAAAATATGTCCACAAAAGTGAGGCGGTTGAAACGCTCGCATAATGACCCAGGTAACCTATATTGCTTTGTTTACTTTGTCCTAACCTCCCAATAAAGAGAATATAACACTTCCCATAGACTGTAGTTTTTTGTTTTTTCTTTCGTTGATGTTGCCAGCAAAATTTTATGGTCATTTGAGATAATCTCGAACGAATCATTGTTATTTAAATCCTTGTTGTTTCTCTTCTAACGTTGTTTCGTGTTAAGTGTGTCACTTTCCGTCTTTTCACCAAGCGGGTCCAACGGAAGACCAGTGCTGGCTTTACGGCTAGCGCATGCTGACTTGGGGCCGTTTTGCAACAATTTCTCTGTGTCTTGTTCTTTTTGTGTCTATGTGATGTAATTTTGTATTGTTGCGAATAAATCTCTCTTTATCTTTATCTATCTTTATCTAGTGTACCTCGTCAACAACAACAACACGCGTACATCTGCAAGCGTCGCTATAGGTTGAAAGCTGCCGCCGACACGTTGGCGGCTGCCGCCGATATGTGGTGACGGCTGAAGTATCCTCGGCCGCTAGGCTGTAAGAAACCTAACATTGTTTGTTACTATATTCAAACTATACTACCAATAATGTAAAAATATATAATCACAACGCAATTTTCAGGTCTAATAATAATAAAAAAAAACATTAAATTTCACAAAGACCCAAGCAACATTATCTCGTGCACAGTGCACCCTCATCCATAATTCAGTACACTGTGATCCCCCACTCAATCTGTACCGCGGTAGTTAACGAGATTACTCTGACATTGTACACCTTTCCGTTGGATTTATGTGGGAGGGAATCGATAAACTGATTTCGGTTTTACAGTTTACATGGGGGTGTTTTTCATTCTGATTTATCTATCGGATTCACAATAGAATTGCAAGAATAACCAGCTGGCCTATTTCCTAACGCACTCGCAATCGCAATCGACTTCAAAGTGGAACAATTGTTTTCATTTTGTATGCAGACAAGCCTTCGATTTTCAAAATGAAAACGATTGCGATTGCGGGTGCGTTACGCAATAGCCCCTCAGGGCCCATTATAAATTGTCATTACCCCTTATTTTTATCGTATTTATCTTACTAAGTTGATAGTCAAAGCGGCTGAGCTATAAACAATGCGATTGCGAAAGAGATACAAACAAAGTAGGTATAACTTAAATAGATAATCCCCTATTCGCCCGTGTGGTTGCCGGGATATAATAGTGCCACTCCATGTCTTCCCGTAGATGTCGTAAGAGGCGACTAAGGGAATAATGGCTTGTAGAACTGGTAGGCGATAGGCTTGCAGCTAGTGCTGTGAAAGTTACATATCTTCATCTCTTGTACTGCCTATAAATTAACGGGGTGCAACAGTTAATAATGTAGCCACAGTTACTATCATTCATAATCATCAATATGTCTCCTTGGTGTGACAATCTTTAGCACTGTGCGGCGTGTGAATAAATACGAGTTATACGATAGACATAGATGCATAAAGTAGGTACAATTCGTATACCAAAATGAAGTTTTTCAGGCAGTGAAACCTCTGCATTTGTACTTTATTTTGCAACGTTAACGAGATGTCAGTAGCTACTTACAACACCAAAAGTCCTTAAAATCTTTCGGATTTAGGTAAAGTTGGATAGACAAGCTTAAGAGCGTATGAGAGCTATAAAAAGAGAGAAGAACCCCGAAGGCCGTTCATAAAGCACTGTACATACTTTTGACGTGACTTGTTGCTTTATTTCGGTTTTCTATACCGCTTAGAATAATGAATTCTAAGTCCCTTTTGTCAAAAACAACAATTGCTGGATTTGTCACGGACTCCTTTCACTTTCAGCAATTGTTTTATTGAGAAAAAAGCTTATAGTATTTGTAAAATATTATCTTTGCAAAATTTCAGGTTAAGTAGCTACAATCAATTGTTTTAAATGTATCTTTTATTTTAAGAGTTCAATGACGGTAGCAAGTAACCAGCTTTGCACACACAATCTAAATACGTGAATACGTTAAGAGGGCATATATTATTGTGTCTGTTTTTTACATACTTCATGTCTCCTTGAAACTATTATACGTGAAAACACGATTGAAAACCAAAACCTCGATCTACAAAAAATACTGATAAACCATTTTTCTAATAAAATGTTGTGATTTGGCTGCAATAAAGACGCGCGAAATCTAACATGTTATTTTATTTATTCCAGAACCAGTCTTCAAGATTTCAGTAATGGTATGTACTAAATTTCGGTAGAGGGTTTCTTTTGATAAATATCTTATGAAGAAGAATCAGGGTATATCAGGAAAGAGGACATACCACTGATTCCAGAGGGACGCCTTCAATAATTCACGAGTCAGGGGTTTGCAGTGCTTCAATATTTCTAGAAACTGTCTTTTTTCTCGAGAAATAAAACGAGTTCTTGATCAAAATACGACGACGTCAATTCGTATATTATTTTTCAACAGTACTAATGACTGCCATTTTGAAATTGTAAATTTCATTTTCATTTTATTGTTATTAAATTTACATGAATTTTTTGGTGACAGAAGCTACTTGAGCTTCATTTTTATTTTCATTTTCTTCGTACAAGGCATCAGTTTTTATATTTTGACTTTGATTAATAATTATTATTTTTATATAAAAAAACCGATCCGCCGAGCCGATCTTATTGCGAATTACGATTATGTGACAAAATAATGAAGTTTTCTATCCTAATATTATAAATCCGAGCTTGTGTGTGTTAGTTTGATACTCCTCCACGCTGCAACGGGTGAAATGGAGAAAGTTTATATCCTGGATTAACACATGTGCCATGGGTCCTTTTCTTCCCGGAAAAGAATAAAATTCCCGAGGGAATAACGGTAATCGAAATTTACGAATACGAATGTTTTTCACTTCGGATTGAAGTTACAAATTGAGAGAGAACGCATGGTAGTAAAAAATTGAAACGCCAATCAGTGGGCAAACAAAAAATACGTTTGCACCGCGATATTGGCCTGAACGAAAGCGTTCCAATTATTGCTACACTTAAATAATGAACGAGTGTATTGTTTTCAATTCTAATGCTGTAATTTTAGTGATATTTTATCTCAATAGAAAACATCGTATATAAAGTGTGTTACCAGCACCCTGGCTTTTTTAAAGGAGGTTAAAATAACGTATATCTATAACGTAACCATGACAGTAAATAATTTAATTAATATACAAATTTTTAGGCTTTTTTAACTTTCTAACAAAATTTTAATTGCCAGCAATATAAAGCACAGCAATTGGACAAGTGTTAAATGACAGTCGACGGATTCTTTGATTATTGTGATTCGCCCCGTACCACTTCAAGCCTTGTACTAAGCAACAGCGATACTAATAACGATGAAGACGCAGCACATGCACTACATAACATTAAAAATGGACAGTATCTAAGAAAATTAATTGTGAAGTTATTTTAATTATTTTTTAATTGATAATACTTACAAACAATTGCTAAAGCACATGTTATCGGCAGTTTTAATAAATGCCCGTATGCCGGTAACACTGTATAGCCGCTTTTTACAATTGTTTGAAAGTATCATGATTTTTTATCCAAATTGTAACTTTTTATTAATTTATCGTCACAACAGAAGTAACTTAATATTCGGGATGCAAAGTTCCCATTAACTATTGTGAAATGCTTTTAACAATGAAGAAAGTACGGTTGGTAGGAGATAAGATGTTTCACTTTTAACACAACTTCCTAGCAAATACAGATAATGGTAAAGTTTTAATTGACACACATATCGTGTTAACCTCACCATTAGTTTTATGGCGAACATTATATTTAACCCTAGAGAAAAGAGAACTGTTATAAATTCCTACCTTTTATACTTTTACGTTCATTTCACATTTTTTATGAGTGATTTAACATAAACAAAATGTTTTTTCTTTTGAAACAATTTTTTTTTTAATAGTTTGTGGGATGGGTCCCACGGGGCATGTCATGAAAAGTATAATCATGTATGTTAATGGTTATGACAATGTAATAAATTATTGCTTTTTACTGCAAGTCCTACAATTGAGTTATAATAATTTTAAAAATCTTATCCTAATTAATAAACACTAAAATAAAAATAAATATTGTATACTTATTTAAACATCACAAAACTATCGAATACTTGTAACTTATAAACTACAAGCCCAATGAAACTATCAGTGGCACCATTTTAACCTCGTAAGGCCCACCATACTGCAAACAGGGAGTATTTTGTCCGTGGGACTTTGAACCTAACATCAAGGCAATAAAGTTCAATTACGTTTGATCGATAATGCCATTTTCAATTTATGAACATAGAAAAATAAACCTTATTCTTATAGCAACACAGTTTAAATTAAAATGCCTTGATTATGAACATCCTATTGCACACTGGGCCTTACGAGGTTAACTGGGATTTAGTTCCATTTCGTCGGTGATACTGCAATACCTCGTAACTAACAAATGAAATAAAATGCAAAATAAACCTTAAAAAGTAAATCAGTAAGGTTACTTTTTCAACTAATTGAATTTGTTAGTTACGCGTTATTGCAGTATCACCGGCGATTTCACTTTAAATTTCGGCTACTCTTCAATATAGGGTGGGAACGGACACAGCGGCTCAACGCGCAGCGACCAAGCGTCATAAAAAATGTATAAATCAGTATAGGTCGATATTTCCTTCGTCTACTCGTATACCTACCTATTTGTCAGCTGACTGAACTAGAACTTCAATCACGTATTCTGAACACGATACTGCTCCAAGCAAAACAACAATGTTTCGAGCCGAGGACCAATCTATCTCAACATCGCCCGTAACAAATTTACGTACCCTTTGATGTTCGACGTGTAGGTACCATCGGCAACATAGTTAACTGACCATTTGTGAATTTTGTCACCTAAAACTGGGTCTTCATTTGTATGACTTTGGGGAGTACGCTCATGCGTATCGTATCGAGCACGCGTATTCTAAGTGTGAACACTGACTTTGTGCATATAGTATCACTAACGTAACAGCGTAGTTCATGTGGGGTAACTGTGCGCAGCGGGTAAGTGTGCGCAACGCCTTCATTTAGAAATGGGGAGGGAGAAGTTTTTGATATGTGTAAGCAAATTAAAGATATGTTGGTGGAGAATTAGTTCATGCATGAAAAACCCAGATGGTATCATTAATTTACTTGAAAAAGAAAATATTCAGAATCCGGTGACATTTGCCGTCATGGCGAAAATTGACACGAGTAAATGAATTTTATTTCTGTTAGTAATCTATTTAAGCCTTCAATTTTGCATAACATTTGAAGCTATGTTAATAAATAAGTAAAGTTAGGTAAATTTGATCAAAATCAGTCTGCTTAGAATAATAAAAAATCCACATACTTCGCTTAGCTGCGCACACTTACCTGCAGTATGGATAAGTGTGCGCATTTTGAGCTGGTTGAATTAAGGCGATTTTTCTTCGAGGTGGCAAGGTTTTATTGATAATTTCTTGATTTAATTATAACCTTAATAAATGCTTCGCCAGATACATATTTTCATTTTCCTTTCATGCTTATCGTTTAATTTTGATACTAGTTTGAAAATAAAGTGCGCACAGTTGCCCCACATGACTCTATCATAACGCCGTATCCCTTTTGATGATCGGGGAAAACCAAGTTGAGATAGATCGCGGCGTATCATGATTAGCGTTGATAATAACTTTTAAAATACAAGTAACTTTCAAACGCCCCCGTATCTTTCAATAAAATACAGAATCTTTCCTTGCGGATCTTCGGTTGAATCTTTCGCAAGTTTAAGTTTTTTACGTTTATTTTACGATGTATTTTTACCCGACTGCCGGAGGGTATTGTGATTCACAGCCTATATATGTATGGTTGTTCCTTTGTGGCGTTCTAGAAACTAAACGCGTGGACCGATTTGATGATTCTTATGTCAATCGATTTGTCTTAATCTCGTGAGTGTCACTTAAGATATGACAGTGTTTAAAATTCAATGTGGCGGCAACTAGACGCCATATTGCAAAAAATAAAAAATAAAAAGTTTACGAACTATGACAAATGGGGTATCGTTGAATAGGTATTTAAAAATCATATTCAGGTTTTTTTAATCATTTTTCATTTTGAACGATAATTTAGGATTTATAACGATTTAAATTTGGTTAGCAACAACAGTCGGGTTTTTTAAAGCTTGCTTTTTAATTCATTTCTCAATTTTCTGCGCTGAAAAGTCTAAAAAGATTCAGACTTTATTCGCATTATTATAATTATGATAGTGATAGTGATATTTAATTGTAGAATATGTATGTAAATACTTTATTGTACAAACGGGAAAATAACAAACAATAAAATAGACAGAAAAACAAAAGGTAAATATATACAAAGGCGAACTTATCCCTTTAAGTGATCTCTTCCAGTTAACTTTTGGGCGATTGGGAAATGGTTGAAATAAAAAAAAGCCAAACATACAACAGTGAAAGGGACTAGATATGTCATACTTACGTTAATATTAAATATCCAATTTAATACCTACTAAGACATTAAGATTTGTTTTTTCCAATAATTTACACTTATTTTGTTTATTTTGTGCCAACCGAGACATTGATTCGATTACATAATGTAGATTACTGTTAAATTAATATTAATAAGCAAGATTATTTCCCTATGATAGTAAATATGAAAATTACACAGTCATCATGTCAGCCGAAAGACGTCCACTGCTGGACATAGGCCTCCTCCAAGGCTCTCCACTCAGACCGATCTTGTGCTTTTCGCATCCACCGCGTTCCCGCGATCTTTACAAGGTCGTCACTCCATCTTGTTGGAGGCCTACCTACAGCTCGTCTCCCGGTCCGCGGACGCCACTCAAGAACCTTCTGACCCCATCGGCCATCAGTCCTGCGAGCAATGTGCCCCGCCCACTGCCACTTAAGTTTGGCTATTCTTCGGGCTATGTCGGTAACCTTAGTTCTACTGCGGATATCATCATTTCTGATTCTATCACGCAGAGAAACCCCGAGCATAGCCCTCTCCATAGCCCTCTGAGTGACTTTGAGCTTCCTTATAAGGCCCATTGTTAGCGCCCACGTCTCAGATCCGTAAGTAATCACTGGCAACACACACTGGTCAAAGACTTTTGACTTCAGACACTGCGGTAATTTGGACGAAAAGGTGCTACGAAGCTTCCCGAACGCTGCCCATCCGAGTCGGATTCGACGAGTGACCTCTTTCTCAAAGTTGGACCTACCTAACTGGACCGTTTGTCCCAGGTAAATATAGTCGTCAACAACTTCGAGCGCAGAGCCTCCGACTATCACGGGAGTTGGCGCCACATGGACGTTGGACATGACTTTCGTCTCGTCCATGTTCATCCTCAAGCCAACTCGGTCGGAAACTCCACTGAGGTCAGCGAGCATTGCACTGAGGTCCTCCATGGTCTCAGCCATGACTACGATATCGTCAGCGAATCGAAGGTGAGTGATGTACTCGCCATTTATGTTGATGCCTCGTCCTTTCCAGTCCAGAACCTTAAAAGCATCCTCCAATGCAGCGGTGAACAGCTTCGGAGAGATCACATCTCCTTGGCTGACTCCCCGCTGCAGAGGAATAGGCTTCGTGCTCTGGTCCTGTAGTCGGACGGACATAGTGGCGTTTTCGTACAGACACTTTAACACTTCGATATATCGGTAGTCAACTTGGCACCGCTGGAGAGACTGTAGAATATGAAAATTACACAGTATGAAACAAGTATTATGCGTGTATTATTGTATTTTCAGACGAACCTCTATTTTGTTTTCTTCGAAAATTACATGTATTTTATAGGAAAGATGCAAATTTTCGTAAAAAACTAAATGTATCTTTCCCAATTTTCATCCCTAATCATGATACAGTATCAAAACAATACCATACTTACCGATTTTCATACACGTATCCGATCGCGACCATCAAGCGATCTGCTACGGCGCGTAGCATGATCGCGATCTTTTTGCGTCCACACTAACGATCGTGATACGCGTCGGTGCTAGGCGATGGAGATATGATACAGCAAAATAACATAAATGTGGACCCAGCTTTACAATAAGGTTCAGTATTGGTCAATAAAAAGTGATGCTATTTAAACAAAAGTGAATTTTGTTTTTGGTAATCGCCTGAAGGGCCAAAGACAAAAGTCCTTGCTTTTGTTTGCTGTTATTAGTGAAGTATCATTAGCTTAGTTTGGGAGTAGGTCCGTTTATGGGAGATTATCCACTGATATTAACTTATTTATATTTCGTAAATAGTTAATTATTGTGTCGACAAAATAAGGTCTGAGTAATATTTTAATCATTTTAGCTACGTATAAGCGAAAACTCAACGATAGTAATTTCGTCAACGTCACAATCGTTTACATATTAATTCGGTGTGTTTATTTTATTTTACCAAATTCCACAGGACTTGTAATTTTGTTTACTTGCATCGTTTTCATTACTTTACTTACATTCAAATAGATAAATACTTGTTATTGTGCTTTACCTTTATTTTATACAACTTAAACAGAGGATTCTCGCGATTTTGTACATATGTACGCATTCATTTCCCGCTATTGCCGTTATTTCTTCCCTTTACGAGTTGAAATTTTAAAAATCCTTCCTCAATGCAAAAGAAAATAATAAATTAATATTTTACGCTACATGATTTTAAAGTGTATGCGTTATTTATCAGTCAGTCAGAAGCGGAATTAGTTTCATAACCAAAATTTCAAAACCCAGAAATGAAATTCAAAACGTTTGTAAATCAAATCATTTAATTTGACTTCACAGACAAAGCCATGCATCCACACCGCATCTCTCTTACCCGTCCTATCACACCTAACGTTTTAATTACAGATGCTAATCTGTTTTTAGTCTGCCACCGCACTTTGTCAGACGTTTAGGAAGGCCTCAAAGAACTTGTCAAAGCGTGTTTCAAAACGAGACACGGAGTTTCCCTCTGATCTGGTTAAAAGGGTAAATGGAAAGCGAGCGCTGCAGATTTGCTTTACGCACGACCAGGAAAAAGTTTATGGAAAATGGTCTCTAATGGATTGCATAATTATTTGAATCTTTGGCAAAAAAAGGATTGGAGAAAATGAAGAACTGTTGTAAGTGAAATTGGTAACATGATCCAATTATTACCTAAAAAAAATGATGCTACTTGAGGATTCGTGTTGAAAATTACTTGTAAACGTGTATTTTACAATGTATTTTTCGCATTATTATTATTATGATAGTGATAGTGACATTGAATTGTAGAATAAAATGTATGTATGTATGTAAATACTTTATTGTACAAGCGGGAAAATAACAAACAACAAAATAGACAGAAAAATAAAAGGTATGTATACAGGTGAACTTATCCCTTTATGGGATCTCTTCCAGTTACCTTTGAGCGATTGGGAAATGTTTGAAATAACAAATACCCAATAATACAAGTGTGAAAGGGACTAGACGTTTTATAATTACGTTAATTATTAAAGGACTTTAAATTACTAAGAAAATAATAATTGTTTTTCCAATAATTACACTTACTATGTTTATTTTGTGTCAACTGAGATATTGATTCGATTACATAAAGTACATTACTGTTCAATTAATATTAATAAGCAAGATTATTTCCCTTTGATTGTTATTATGAAAAATAAACAGTATGAAACAAGTATTATACGTGTATGATTGTATTTTTCAGACGAACCTCTAATTTGTTTTTTTTCGAAAATTACTTGTATTTTTAACCGACTTCAAAAAAAGGAGGAGGTTCTCAATTCGTCGGTTTTTTTTTAAATGTTTGTTACCTCAGTACTTTCGATTGGGTGAACCGATTTTGATGATTCTTTTTTTATCTGAAAGCTGGTGCTTTCCGATTGGTCCCATTCTTATCAAAATGAAGATTTGATGGTGAAATCCATGAGGAATCAACGGAACTCTTCAAAATGTATAGGCACAACTATAGCGATTTTGGTATTTTTCATTGTAACTCGTGTATTTGGTCTTGGAAAGCACTATTTGGTGAAGTGGAACTGATGATGAAGACCACAGATGGCCACCGGAACTCCTAAACGGTATATATTTCGAGGGCGGCGACAAGATATATCGATTAAGATAGTTGAGCGACTATGACGAAGCATATTTAGGTTTAAATATATGACTATGACTTTCCCACGGCGTTGCTTGCGGCGAGATTGAAATGTTCTATTGTTTCTTATTAATTCAGAAGTGGGAGAATAACAGCATAATTATGATCACTAAAAAGTATAAAATAAAAAAAAAGTTAAAAAATACAAAAACCCGCCTTCAACAAGCAGTCTGCTTTTGGTTAAATTATTGTTGGACGCCGACTTCAGTTGGACTGACCTATTAACCTACCATTTTAAAGAAGTTATTTTTTGCTTTTTGAAGGCGAGTTTTTGTTTTTTTAAACTTGTTTTTTATAGGAATACAAAGTTTCGAATAAAACAAAATGTATCTTGTAACACGCTTGTATCAACCATTAATAATATAAGTAATACCTATCCATATATTTTTTTTGTAGTGCCGCCAAAACAAATCTAAGCGAGACGACTTTCGTAAAAAACTAACTTGAACTCCACTTATTATGTCAACATAAATTTTGTAACTTATGACCTGTTTGAGACAAAAATCTGCTAATTCGTTGAAACACAATCTAAGTGCAGCACTTGAGACAAGGTCCAAGATAATATTGTTTTTGTCTACATTTTGCTTTTTGTTACGTAGAAATGTCACAAATGTTTAGTATTTATCACTCACTTGGCGTTTGCATATTTTTTGTGCACAAAGTTGCGTGTGAAAAGAATGTTTGGCTAGACTTAGCCCTGATTGGTTAATTGGGTTGGCGTCAGTTGCGAGAAGTAGGGATGATTTGGGGATTTAGGAAACATGGTGTTTAAGACGGGATAGTTAACCCCGGGACGCGAAACTGAGATATCGTGAGTTTTACCGTACGCATACGGTTAAGCCTAAGTCTCACCTTTGTCAATTATTTTAAACTAGATTCAGTGTTTTGATTTTGTGATTAGTGTACTTATGGACAATTTAACTTTAAAAGTCAATAAATAGTAGTTGTGGTTAGAATATTTCATTTTGTTTATATATTTAGATTTATTGTCGTTAATGTTAGTATCTAATTTATTTAATTGTGTTTGGGTAAGATTCTTTTTATGTCTTTTCAATATTACGGGCGAAGGGGTTCTTATATTTTGTGTCTTTATTATTACTTGTAAAGGTTAATAGTTTTCTTTAAGTCGTCTAGACAACTAGGAATCAAGGGAAGGTTTTACGTTAGTTATCATCTAATCTTAGCTAATTTGACGAACATATTATGAAAGGGAATAGTATGCGTGCAAGAATTATGTTTAGTGAATAATTTAGATTAGGCAAATATAATATTTTATTTTTGCTTGCTTAATTGATTATAAGCTTTTGTTATTTCAGACTTTATGAAATAGAGGGACGAGTAGTTCTATCTCACTCATTATCTTTAATCTGCTTAACCTTTATTTTATTGAGTGTGTCATAGCGCTTTATTAAGTAAGTTCTCGTGTCATGTTTGTGACGAGCTAAGGATTGATAACAAAAATAACTATTTTTGTGGTAACTATACATTCATTTATTTATAAACACTCACAAGCAGCACACGTGGGGTCAGCCCAGATAGCGGCTTGAAAGCCTTGCGACTCTGGTTGTCTAATTCCATTGCAAACACTAGACATATATCTTGCCATACCACTTTCTTGCCACCATTTAAATTCAAACCAGTTGCATTAGCAAACGCACTGTTTACGTCACACCTCTACACAGGCACTAGGTACTCACCCAAGACCTGGGTCATTTAGGTGTTTATAACTTTTACTAGTGGCTCTGAGGTGCAGACCTTTATACGACCCGGGCTAACTGCTTAGTGTGAAGTATGGTCAGTATTGTATCCTTTGTTATGGGGTTTCACTTACAGTAATTGTTATATTCGTCTCAATGATATTCAGACTATCTTGAACACGCCGACAATACCCTTAGTTGTCGTCACAAACCGCGGCTGGGTAATTCGGATTAGGGACGCGTAGAGTCATAGTTTTAAGAGAATAGTATAAGCGAGTAGCATAATTGCATGAGCGTGCTTAAATATATTTATATATATACTTTATTTTAGGGTAGTTTTGTTAGGAACTTAGGAAGCGAGTTAGCGTGGCAGGTAGTGTAGTGAGGTCAATCCCCATCCAAGAAAGAACCAATTTGACTGTAATTTCTTGTTCAATTTATTATTACATATACATAACGGAGTAGATTTAAATCTAAATCAAATAGGTTCTAGCTGTAACCGACCTCGTTTCAGGTAGGGGTTAAGTAGGGAAATATTATATTGTCTTACAAACACATACAGGTAGGGAATATTATTTTATATTATAATTATTTATAAATACATTTAAATAATACGCACTCCGGTACACGGAGGCCCCACGAGCAGTGACTGAAGGGGTATTCGATACTACAATTCCTGAGTGTCCAGGTATCTAAGAAGATTCTCGGTGAGTCGTATCCATTTTATAACTTTCGTTTATTTATTTTGTGTTATCTTGATTTTGGTTTATTTGTTTTATACCGTGTATATTGATTGAAATAGGTTTAGGTTAATTCTGTTTATAATATTATTTTACACAGCGTAGAGGGTTCTAATTTAGTTATATTTTAAAATCTAGACGATCACACGTTTTAATTTAAGGCCAATTAATTTAATTACACAACGTAGGTTATTTTTATTCAATTTTATGTAGCCCGGGGGTAGGAGTGTTACAATCTTTCGCAATTTTCATCCCTGTTGAGGATATCAGTAGTTTGTAGTCTACGTCATAGTGTTAAATACTTTTTGCCAAGGCAATGTAACGAAACAACAACGAAATTTTAGACTGCAGGAGCTCGTGGAACTAATCCCATGTCATTGTGCTTCTGTCAAGTCCACAAAAGAAAATATTCTTTAACCACACAGCTTTATTGTCCTCGCGTGTGATATCAACGGATTTATGTATCTAATTAGTCCATTGCGACTGCCTATAAATAACTCGACATTAGCGAAATACACCTTAACGGGAGTGAGCCACTAATTAGTAAAAAAAAACAAAACGTCGATGAAACTGCAATACCGCGTAACCAACAATTGCTAATGCCGCGTAACTGACTTGTGGCAAATTTTACAGGAGAGCATTAAAATTGAATATCTTTGTCTTTATTGAGGTTAGACTTACCCAAACGCTAAATAACTTTGTTAACCCCATAATTTAGCTGTTTATTATATTAAGCATCAAAATTTACCAGTATGTATTTATATAAAGCACTTACGCGGTATTACACAATTGAATAATACGTCATCTCTATACTTGTATACACATTCGCGGAATTGTAAAAACGACATGCTCTCTCGCGGTATCGACATGACGTGACTTTGGAGCTTTCTGATGGGTTATCGACACAGCTGTCAATGCCGTCTGGAGCCTATCACAGTGCTCTACCTACAGCCGCGAAAACTCAAATTTGACACATTTGTTAGTTACGCGGCATTAGCCATTGTTGGTTACGCGGTATTGCAGTTTCATCGACGAAAAGCAAAATTATTGAACACGGCTAGTTAAATTAAATTAGAGTCTTATATTTTTAAAATTCCAATGCTTTTAAAATCCTATTGTGCCCTATTGTTAGAATCCTTATATCATCTAAGAAGAAATAGGAAGACATTATTGTTTTTTGGAATTGAGGGACTAATAATTTATATACATACATACATAAGCTCACGCCTTCGTTCCCAGAGTGGGGTAGGCAGAGCTACAGAAATACCTACAACTCTAAAAACTATAATTTACCTATATATAACCTTTTTTTATCCTAGTATAGTATCAGATCAGTGGGCAGACCATCAGCTCGTTGGTCTGATGACATTTGGTAGACAGTTGGGAAAGGATGGATGGCGGTAGCACGAGACCGGGCAAAATGGCCTGAAAATGAAGAGGCCTTTACCCTACAGTGAGTGGATGTTGGCTGAAATGATGATAGTATTTACAAAACATGTCAAGCGTTTTTCCATTACTTTTACGAGAGAAACACGTTGTGATATCTTTGAAATGACGATGAATTTATAAAACACATTGAATTGCCTAATCTTAGCAATGATGAATTAAAACAAGTATGTAATTTTGAGGGCATTTCTATCAATTGCTTCAGTCTCACTTTATGTATGTTGTAATGTTATTGTTTTAATAATAAACTGTTTTTATTTTACTAAAACAATAACATTACACAAATATTAAAATTACAGAAACAAAAGTAGTACAAAAGCTAACTTATGCCTTTAAGTGATAACCTGAACGTCTAAAGAATATTACATTTTTGAATACGTGTTACATAATATTCTTTTTTAATTTATGACACAATTTGCCGATTAATTCATTGTCACGATTGTAAAACACCTTAACGTTACCCAATTTGTCAATTGATGACTATAGCCATGTGATCAGCAATTCTTTCAAAGGCTTCTCAAAGTCGAAGGACCGGCCGGACAATGGGTATTCAGTAGAGTGACAATGATCGATAGATCACGATGATATTCCATTTATAAGGGAAATCTGATAAATTAGGACTGTCATTGTAATATCACCTTTATCAGCTTTCTTGTTGCTTTTACTTCAATGATTATACTTTTATTAAAAAATATGTTTCCTATTATTTTATTCTCAATTACTTATTGAAAATGCGGCTATTTTATTAAAAACTTATGTTAGCTTGCACATCAAAAATTTCCAGGGATACAATCCTTACATAGTTTGGATACTTTACAATATTCGCAACGCAGTTTCTTGAAAAATATCAATCACGTTTTGGGATGCCTACCAATATTTTATTATTTTACTAATTATTACTGTAATTCTTACGATAATATTTTTATTCATCTATGAAAAGTATTTTCGTACCCTGTACAGTCACCAAAGTATAAATTGCTTTTGGATGAAACACAATAAAAACTCTTCAAGCCGCAACTGTTTTAACAGTTTCAAAATCTGCACAACCAATAAAAGATTTCCTAAAAACAATAGCTTTCCCGTCAGCAACATTTCGTTCGACCACTATTTCCTTGCTACAATAAACTTTTTAATTCATACGACAGAAACACAAAGCTGCCAGAATAACTGCATGATATATCGTTAGAAGCAACACCGAGAGAACTCAGCCGTGATATTTGGTCGCGCAAAATTTGAAATGAATCTAGGTGTATTCCAATTTTACGCTCTGCGGGTCTGTTTAGTTTCCTTTTCAATGAAGATAGCGACAAATGATCTCCTTTATAAATGAAGAGCAGATTATCTTTATTTGAGCATACTTTTATCGGGGGTAAGTATATTTGTGATCGTCTTTTGTTTTTTGTATCTAAATAAGTATCTTCGTTGAGCTTAGGTATTTGTTGATTCGGCCTACTTCAAGGTTGCTTGTTCAAAGAGATTGATTGTGATTATACAGACTTATATTATCATAAAGTTAGTAAGTTGGTATGTATATAATTCTGAAATCAATGCGAGTTTTTGAAAAATCAGGGTTTTAATTTTTATTATTAATCGACATTTGTTTGAGTGTCAACGAATAAATGGCTATTCTGATCGAATATTTACTGCCTCGTAAATTTATCGCTATCTTCATAGGCAGGCTCACTACTAACTAGGCTCTCGTCGTAGTGAGTAGGTATAACAGGTATAAATTGCATAAAATACTTTGGAATCTGTAACTTTTTTTTATCGATAAAATCTTTATTTGTATTGTTAGGCAATGGGTTTGCAACCTTGCAACTTGTCACTAATATACACATACATTTGGACATATTGCATTTGCATTTGCGTACGCATCAAATCTTTTCAAAAATATTTTAGTTCAAAATAGTTGCGTGACTAAATTTTTTTTTTTATAGTTAATTAAAGTTTTAATTAACTATAATTTAAAAAATTGACATCAATATACATATTTCAATTTAACCAACAGTTCACCACTTAAAATAATACTAAATCCGCATTAAAACGCTCGTCATCCGACAACCACAGCGGCTTTCAAAAGCATGTGTCCTGGGACAACCCGTCGCCATATCCCAGGATTTACGACCTCGGCATCCATTTTGTTAAAACCAACTCACGTGCAACAAGCAAAAGCACTCGACCTGAAAACTCGCGAAATGTTCAAACTACTCTCCGAACGACATCCAAAACGCAGCCGCTTGGGGCCTGTAATTATATAATTTTCGTTATATTTCCACGGTAATTTGGCGCTTTTGAGCCTTCGCACCTAACTTTGCGTTACGGGGTGTTTCGGAAACTACAGTTTGTGTTAGGTGTGAAGTTGTAGAATGAGAGAAGTGATTTTGTTATGTTCTTGGTGCTTTGGAAAGGTAAAAGGGAAGTTGAGAAGATTTTGTTGAATAAATACTGTCTAATGGCTCCAGATAAGACATTATTTGAAGAAGTCTAGTCTAGTGAAGATTGCGACAAACCGATAGATGAAATTAAAACAAACAAAATGGACCAGCCGTGGAGATCCTTTGGAAATGCTATGCAGTTATGGACGTCTTTCGGCTAATACGATGAGACCTGAAGCCCTATATTAAAATATGATTACATACGCTCTACCACTACTTACTAGCTCATATAAACGAATGTTAATTAATGGCCTCCCCAATACCTCATTTACCTCAAATAATAAGTGAAATTTATAAGGACCTAAGTAAGTTTATATAAGCATGAATTAGAGAATAATAAAATAATGTACCTAACAATTAAATAATTAATTATGACTTGACTCCCTAAAAATCTTCCTAATGAACATTTAGTGTCAAAGTAAGAATGTAACAATCGCACATTATAACAGTTTAAATTTTAAATACTATGTTTTTTCCGCAACTTTGTACAACTTTCTAGAGAAAATTGTAGCTCGTAACATTTTCCGCCTGACTCTCGTTGTTGGCTTCCATATTTAAACTGTGTCAAGGTTAAACCAGATGTGACTTTGCAAAACCTTGTAACAGCAATTTACTTGAATTGATAAAGAACTTAACTTAAGAACTTTAGTAATGAACTTAATTTCGTTAATAGTTAGATTTAGATCGTTATAAACAAGATATGTTTTTTTCTTGAAGGCTCTAATAGATAAGATATGTAAAACAGTTATTGGTTTTGTGTATCCAATACGGACTTGCAACAATCGTCAATAAAGAAACGGCTCTTCAAGCATACCATGCATGAGTACCCTTTATCTGGCATAACTTTTTTTGGCATAATCATCATTTGGCATAATCATCTTTTAGCATACAGACTTTTTTTCTGAAACCGTATAGTTTTCAGGATTATTTAAAATATCATTGCATATAACCCATTAGGTTAGGTTAGGTTTATTTTATAACATGCCAAATGATGATTATGCCAAAAAAAGTTATGCCAGATGAATGTAAACCACCATGCATGGCTATGTGGTATCAGTGCTCCTGTACGGATTTCTACTGTGGAGAAACCTCCTATGACATTAGCAGGTTAAACATCAGTCAAAAAAGTGCATTAGGGCCCTTTGTAATAATCCATCGCTAACATCAAGCAAACCTTTATTTGATGAATTGAAGCTACTCACTGTTCCATCACTATAATAAGGGATTGGAAATTCGGATGGTTTTATACCTACAATTAGCAAATTCCCGGAAAAGCTCAGCAAGTATGGAGTCGGCCTCTTAAAAATATTATTTTAATTATTTAAGTTCCGGGATTCCGGGATTGTATAAAACATCAGGAAATAGTGATATGTATAACTGTCAAAATACTTAGGCTATGAAATTATGTAACTAGACAAATTTAATTTAGTTTGATGTTGAATAGTTAGAATAGGTAAACCACATATTTGGAAAAAGAAACAACTAAAATATGTTATTTAATGTATAATTTAGGTATCCTAATTTCAGGTATTCCGGGAAATCCCAGGAAATTTATTAGCAAAATTAAATCCGCTTCCATACTACTTAACGTCAACGCAGTGTATAGGCACTGAGGACGAAGTTTAGGTTTAAAAACATCTGAATTTGCGATCCCTGACTCTAATATATACTGAAAATGAGCAAATTTGTAAAATTTAATTTAAATTTATTTACTCAGCTCTAAAATATTTGTAGATTCAATGGTATCTGTACTCGAGACAAATAATTCAGCAGAAAACTGTTTCAAAATAACGAAAAAAAAGACATAATAAAGCCATACTTATAATAATTTTGTAACTACGCTATGTAAATAGTTACTAGAAAAATGACTTTAATGGCACGTAATCTGTATTGTTAAAAAAATATTAAAGTATTAATGCATGAAACTTGACATTTTACGGTTTTTATTTTAGGCTATTATAGCTTTAATGTGGCTCTATACACGATCACATTTGCATGCTGATGTCGCCAGCAAGAGCGCTGACCAAATTTTATTACATAATCAACTATTGTAACCGCTTCTCAAGTGAATAAAATTCTGACTTGATTTGATTAATTTGGAGGTCATGTTAGTTGCTTAAAAAAAATGTCAAAAAAGGTTGTAAAAGGAACCTAAATATATTTGTCATAAATGTGCTCAAATATGCGTTAAATAAACAATATTTCTAAGTGCTTCACTGGCTTTTTAAACTTTAACCATTAGCTTAAGTACTGTTTTAGCTTAAACACGTAGTTTTTTCAACCCTATATCAGTATTGATCCCTTGCAACTCGAGATAGGGTTATTAATTAACGTCCAAATACAATAACCAGGATGGTTAGACAAATAGGCGGCATGAATAGGCTAAGCTGTCACATATGTCCACTCCAAAATACAAGTAAGACTTGTAGTATCTATCCCTTTCACTCTCGAGTGGTTGCACTTGGTAAGAAAGAGATAGAAGATGTAAGGTTCGATTTTGGGAGTACAGTTGCTCTTGACTCACCCCTAATTGCGTTTAGACATGCGAACGTGTCACATGCCACGGTTATACGAAGTTTCAAGTAGTGTGTAATTACATGTCTGTTTTAATTAACCTTTCTAGCGCTCTGTTCATTAAAGGTAAAAACGGAACCCTCGTGAAGAGGTTTCGCAGTCAGTTTGTTTTCCCTTCTGTTCACTATATAACTTTTCCACCGTAGGAAGTTGAAATTCGCTGTAGGAATATATCCTTTTATCCGCATTAACCTAACGTAACTTACTTAGTTTTTGTAGAGTGTAGGTGGCCTTGTTGCTGTAGGTGTATTCTCAAGATCATACGGTACAGAGTGTGAATGGTCTTATAATTAAGTAGCTGTACACTTTAGTGCTTTGTCACTTTTAAGTTATGTTTGAACTGCTGCACTAATCTGTCAAAGGCGTTAAAGCGACAAGGTCAACTACTCATAAGGCAGACTGTATTAATGAGATGTACCTTAAGGTTGAAAATTTGCCCATTTCTTAACAATTAGGTGAATAAGATGCCAATTGCACCTAACTGGCTTTGTTTGATATCTTATCTTATAGATGGGACGTTCCGGATAAACTTCAAGCCTTTCGGATATTTTATGCAATTCCGTGCTCTGAACCGATCAGCTGTTCAAATGCGCAGGTCTTTTTAAGACTTTCCTTTATCGTTATGATGAAAGAAAACATGGTGAGTAGACTTATAATGTACTAAAATGAGAAAAAAGAATTGGCAAAGTTAACTAATTTGATTTTTAGGCCACTATGGACTATGTTTAAGTGACGTCGTTAATCAAAACGTAAGAAACTTCTTATGATTTGGTTTACAAAGTCACGTCAATACATCATCATATGTCATATGTCATGGCGCTCCGTGCGCCCGGGCTTTGCACTCGCAACAGCGCCATGTTCAGCGTGTCCAGCCATCGCACCAGAGGGCTCAGACAAGATACACTACGCTAACTAACGTTTCTATTCGATTCGTTTTTAAACCAATCGCGTCACTGGAAGATGACGTGATACGAAAAGTCACATGGTCTACCAGTGACGCGATTGGTTTAAAAACGAATCGAATAGAAACGTTAGTTAGCGTAGTGCATCTTGTCTGAGCCCTCAGATATGCTCAGAATGCTGTGCTTACACGTCTCGCACGTTCTTATAACAATCACTTTAATAGTGTTGATCCATTTATGGGCACTAAGGGTACATTTATGGCAAATGTTAGAAATTCAATACTCGAAATAGACGTACAATGAATAGAAACATACACACGCACACACACACAAGCACACACACACACACACACACACACACACACACACACACACACACACACACACACACACACACACACACACATACACACACACACACACACACACACATACACACATATATATATATAAAAATAACTTCTGAACCTAATCTTCTGCTCTTAATGTATGCCTACCTAATTGTATAAACTGTGGTAACCTATAATTCGCCCTATGATTAAATCTATGTTATAATAATCAATGTAATAATATAAGGCTGGTTGGTTTCCTAAATAAATAAATAAATATAGTCCATAGTGGTTTAGGAATCAAATCGGTTGATTATACATGGTAACCGCTTCGCTTCGAACTTGGTACCTTGGGCCACCGACGCTCCTTGTTAGTTACGCGGTATGGCACTCTCCAACGAATTCGCTTTAATGAACTACTTACGTGCTCAGCGCAGGTCATCGTTTAAATTTATGATGAGCATGACCCTCGCTGACCCGAGGTGATGAACCGGATTAATATGCTATGAACCTGCGGTCAAGGCGACTGGTGTTAAGGGTTATATCACGAAACTAATGCATACAGAAGTAATTTATTTTTCTGCTTAATCTTTGGCGTTTATGTAGATGATTTGCTTCGAACTGCGGCTTGGATGTAGTGAAAAATCTAGCGATATTTAATTTGGTCGGATGAGTTGGTATTTAACTTGTTTTCTCAGTCAAGTTATCGGTGGGTACATAAGCTAATTAAGAAAGTGGGATGAATAAGAATTTACGCGGCAAAATACGAAGTCGTTCAATTATTTACTACAAGTAGGTATGTAAGCACAATTATATTTAAGTTATAGTCTTGAATTAGTATAAATATAAAATATTATCTAACTTTCTAATGAAACATTAGGTAAACGACAACGACACTGTTTTAATGTGAGTAGTCGATTACTAATATAATCATGGTAAATTTTTGTTTCGTTTATGTAAAATACGACGTACTTTTTCAGGTTTCGAATGGCCAATCTAGATGGGCAGGCCGCCCGAGTCGCCTGACCTGACCGCGCACTGTAGGTACGCACACGAGCGCGACATGCAACGCAGCGGAAAGGTTAACACAGGGTCAGACAAACAAATGCACACATCCGAGACTAGATAGCACCGCCGTGTTATAGCGGCTTTATTCAAGTTGCTTGTAACATTTGAGATAGTAGAAGTATAAATGGAAAACTATGTTATTTACTTGTGAATTTATTAAATATTTTACATTTATTTGATGTATGCAATAGGGGTACATTAAATAAGTAATTCCGTAGTCTTGAGAATTCAAATGTTTATTGGTCCCAAATTCTACTTACCATCAGGTGCCCTGAGTTGCTCGTGCGTCTTGTCTCTGCCATAAAAAAGAAAAGACATAATTCCTTAAGAAGCCTTAATTTTTAAATTACGCTTATAAATCAACTCTAACATTACGTAAGTATAGCAATTAAATTATAAATTATATCAAAAATAGCTCCAGCTTAACATGGCTTTCAGAAATACGAAAATTTGAACCAATTAATATTTGGAAAAAAATATTCGGAATTTTAGGGTGTTCTCAATGTTCTCATGCAACAGAGGTGGTTTACATTTATGAACACACAAAAACGTCAATGCTAACGAATAGGAATAAATACAATAGTAATTAAAGCGAAAAGGAATAATTTGGGATATTTTTTGTTTTACATAGTTAAAAGTATCTACTGTATTGATTCATCTCTGTTGTGGAAAATAAACAAAATTTTCCAATTATATAAAAAGTCAATATAATAGTTAAAGTTGTTTAGGGGAATAATCAAGACTATATATATCGGATTTAATAACAGTTACTAATGACTAATCGGATTAGGTTTTTCTTTGTTTCATTAGGCATTTCACTATTTTTTTTTTCACTATCAGAAAATATAGCATAATGATAATAATTTGATAGCAAGATGGTTCATGATGTAGTTAAATAGAATCTGTAAAGATTAGAAGATTAGTGTATACAAACTAGCTAAATCCGAGAAGCTTATCCACGTCATGGGTCTTAAGGTGTACAACCACCTCCCGGATGACATTACCACTACGCAAAGCGCACCACTTTTTAAACGTAGGCTTAAAAAATGGCTTGTCGAGCATGCGTTCTACGACCATAATGAAATATTTAAGAAAACAATTTAATGTATTTTATCAGCAATTAATATAACTGTATACTGTTATAACTTTATACTGACATGTAATGTATATATTACCAATAAATAATGTTATAATTTCGATTGTCTAAAGTGTCTTTAGCATAATATACTAATCATAATAGTTTTACGATTATTTCAGAAAGCTTATTAGGTATACTTGACAATTATCCGAATGTTTACTTGTCCGAATTTTAAATAGCAATTTTTTTGTATGCAAGATCTAATTTCATGAAAAATTTATTTTGCCTAATAATTATGTTGCGTAACGACCTTGTTTCATAACGTTTTGTACACATTTCAGTACCTTAGTGGTGGTAGGACCTTGTGCAGGGTCCGTCCGGATCGCTACCACCATCTCATCCATTAAACCACCGCCAAGCAGTAGTGTTCGTATTGCTTTGTTCCGGTGTGGGAATAATACAACCGTTGAAATTCCATCTTAGTCCTCGGGGTCGGCAACGCATTTGAAGTCTTAGGATTGCAGTTTTGAGATTATAGTCTTGAGATTTCAAGTGTCTATGGGTCTCAGATCCCACTTACCATCAGGTGGGCTGAGTGCTTGCGTGCCTTCTCCTTGCCATAAAAAAACCTTATTATTAAAAATGGTAAATCGGAATTATGAACCGGGAAATAGCAATGCTAAAAAGTTAGGTTGGGAGGCTTCGATATTAGATTTTTTTGTAATTACCGGGGAAATCTTGCTTCTTTACTTGCTTCCAAGTTGAATACTTTAATGCTGTAATCGTTTTTACCCGACTGCCGAAGGAGGAGGGTAATGTGTTTCACAGCCTATATATGTATGCTTGTTCCTTTGTGGCACTATAAAAACTAAACCCGTTGTCCGATTTTGATGATTCTTATGTCAATCGATTTGTCTTAATCTGGTGAGTGTCACTGAAGATAATTATGACAGTAATCAAAATTAAATATGGCGGCAACCAGACGCCATATTGTGCAAATAAAACAGAAAAAAGTAGACCAACAACAAGTGGGGTATCATTGAATAGGGATTTAAAAATCATCTTTAGGTTACTTCCAATCATTTTTAATTTTTAATGATTATTTAGGATTTATAACGATTTAAAATTGGTTAGCAACAGTCGGGTAGTAATTTTATTCCTTACGATGATTTGATTCATCAATATTATGGAAAAATATATGTGGCCCATGGACTTTATGCTTAGTGAATGTATGCGAAGCTTAACTATGCCATAAGAGTTTCTGTTACGTATAACGTATTTTCTTTGATTCGATTACAGTGCCCTTGCAGGGTTTATGTTTGGACTAAGTATATTTTTAAGATCATGTATACACGTAATGCAATAAATAAATGAGTATGAGTATGAGTATGCTCATAGTCGCTTTTACATAAAGCATTTATACATCAAAGAACCATATACAGACCGAATAATATTTTAAACACAACATCCTTTTTGGGTTAAGAGCTACACTTGAAAAACGTATCCTTGTTTTCAATTAATTAAATTATTTTCAAATATTCTCCAAATTCTCACGGACTTATTTCCTGAAGCATAACTATTGTCTTTTAAATTTAATCCGTTCCTCATAAATAAAGGCAGAAAGCGAAATAAATTTAATTCAAAACACGGCGGTTTCGTCAGGCGTAGGATTTCACTTTGCCTCTACAAAATAATTACGTTCTGTCTTCGGGCAAGCAAATAATTAATAGCAGTAATAAATCTCAAACTTTTGTCGAGTTTGGTAAGCTAACTTATTTATAATTTTAATATTTTGCCCCAAGTTTTTTATCTCTTGCGGAAGAGAGCGGATATTTTACTTGAGTTTTGGGGGTACCGAAACATACGCCAAAGTGAAGTGAAAATTAACGTGCAGATTTTAGAAACTCTAATACTTGTTGAATTTCAGAAAGACTTACTTTACTTCTTTATTGAATACCTTATTATTGAAATAATGTTTTTTTATTTATTTAATGTTAGTGTAGGCTGCGCGAGCGTTTTTACAAGCAAGAGACAATCAGATTTACGCATAATTATGTTTGTAAGTAACTCACAGTCCTTCAGAGTGTCTCTTATGCATTACGTCACGATAACTTCTAGTCCCTGAAAACTAATAAAACTCAAAGAAATATAAACTAGGTATATAAATATAAACATATGATTAATTATCTATCGGTCTTGGTTTTCGTGAGAAATTGTTTAGAGTTAAAGATGTCCTTCTGAACAGCGTCTTTATGTTTTTATGTTATAATGAATTGCGTTCACATCAAAAATTTAAAACGTCTTTTTCAGATAGCAGGACTCGTAAGTAATGTCCGTCGAGATCCCTAACACCATCTCTTTGCCACCAAACACATTATGTGTTCAGAGGCCCTTGCCAAGATGCACTACGCTAACTAGCGTTTCTATTCGTTTCGTTTTTAAACCAATCGCATCACTGGTAGATGACGAGTTACGAAAAGTCACGTGATCTACCAGTGACGCGATTGGTTCAAAAACAAAACGAATAGAAACGCTAGTTAGCGTAATGCATCTTGGCAAGGGCCTCAAGAAGAGAAAAATAACGTAGTATCGACATTCATTATACAATTTTATAATAATTTCAGACTCACAGGTAATTAAATAAAAAACTCATTTAAACTGCCCGTGGAAACCCTGCGTTCTTCGAATTCAAGTTAAAATTAATAATTTAACTCTTACTAACGTAACCGGTGCAAAACTAGGCGTTCTATTTAAAATTAACTAGGGTGCGGAAAAAAAAGCGGTAAAACTGAACAAGCTTGTTAACCGGCGACTAACACCGTTACGGTTTAAAAGTAAAATAACATTGTTGGGCTGTAACCTCAATTTTTAAACGTTTGTGGCTGAAGTTTTGCATGTACTAATGTTTTTTAAGTGTTGTGAAGATAAGCCCTAACCGAGATGCAAACGCTACTCACATTTTTCTTTTCTAACACTCAAAATTTATGGAATGACATTCTAGTGCGTTACGATAAACTACGTGGTCCACTGTCATCCTATATTTTTTGAGTGATAGGAGGATTAGGTAATTTATATTTCATATAACGTAAAATAGGAGAATAACGTAATTTATATTACATAAAACGACTTTTGTACAATAGCTTATCTATCTGCTATCTATACCAAAACTAACTTACTTACTGACGGACTGACAGATAGAGGAGGTATAATCTAAACCGCTAAACTTTGGGACTTAACATTTATAGAGAATATTCCTGGCATACAAGAGAGTATTATTCGAAAACTAACCCCTCAACAAAAAACTAGGTGGAGTAGCCAGAAATTAATTCTACGCGTACGAAATCACAAAAATACACAAAAAAAGCAAAGTAGCAGAGGTGGAGTGTACTTCCAATAAATACAATATTTATTAATATTATTTGCAATAAACTCCCAACGGAATTAGTTTACAAAACCCGCCTGATCCTTTTAAAGCGTGCCATCAGGTCATCAAGCTACTTCGACAGGATACAAACGATTTAACTGAGACTTAGTAGGAATTATCTGGTGTTTGTTAATTGTCGCCCTTAAGTGTGATAGGATGGAACAAACTTAAAGGACTATCATGCTAAAACCAGCAAAGCGCATGAATATCGGGTGTTCCAAAAAGTATAAGCACGAGTTCTATATAAAATAAAATGTTGCAAATTAGATTTTTACACATTTTTTTAATAATTAAACATTCAACTTATTATGTAATGAAATATGACATACATTTTTTTTAACACCTTTAATGGTATGCCAAAGACCGGACCTTGGACCTGACACTTTTCAGCACAGAACTCTGCTCTGCTAATCCAATACGCAATATCTCAGATAAAACTCTTGTAGCAATATCAACCTTATTACTAACAGAAGAGAATTAAAACTGCTTTGGTTATTAAAGTTGGGATACTGTTTATTAGCTTAGTAGGGCAGAACTGTTCCCGACGACTTTGGAGGCTTTCAACCAATTTATTTTAAAGGCCTCAATGGAATCCACTGCCTTAGTATTTTTTCCGAAGATATGCTTTGTAAGTGCCCAAAAAGTTTCAATAGGCCTGGCTTCTGGGCAGTTCGGCGGATTCATGTCACTCTGTTGACTTTTACCAAGCTGACGTGGTCTTCGAGTAGTGCACGGATGCCAAATCCAGCCAAAATAGAACAGGTCCATCATGCTTGGGAATCATAGGCAGTAGGCAACGATTTCAGCACTCGGTGATGTAAGTATCGGTCTTCATTGTTTGCGTAGTGACAAATGACTTGAATAACTTGCCACACTCACAAATAGCTTGCCACAGCATTTTGCGTATTTTGCAGAAATAAACATCAAATAATAACAACATTTGTTGGTGACCATTGAAACAGAAAACCTTCCTATATAAAACCTTTTTTCTAATCATTGTTGTGAAAAAAAAAACAGTAGGGAGCACTGCAAATCTGTGCTTATACTTTCTGGAACACTCGATAGTTCCTACGATAGTACCTGTCAAGTTCTTTTTAATCATTAATGGGTTTGCTTTTGACCTCATTCTCAGGTTTTCTTTGTTTGTATTTTTTACCACCTGCATTTTTTTCATTTCTGTTGATCACAGATCTCACTAATCACAATAATTATATTATTAATGATTAATAAAAATGATTATTTAATGATTAATCATTGGGTGTGTGGCCATCAGTCTTCTTCATGCGATAAAAAATACAAAGATTATGTTACAGTTATTATGAGCAATCAAATATCCAAGAAATGATAAAACATTGTATTAGTTAACAATAATTTCATTATAACATCTAAAGAACATTCTACTGCGTCTCTATAGGGTCTGATTTCGCTTATCATTCATATTTATTACCACGTAAACCCATCTTTATAATCTTCTTAAGAATCTACAATGGCTTACTCAAAACACTTGATAAAGGGTATATTCCAAGCCAAATGATTCTATCCGCATCCAACAAACAGCGTTTAACATTTTGATTCCACCGTGCGAGGAAACTTCTGAGGATCAAGTGTTGAAGTCTTCGCTAAGGGTGCTTAACTTGGCACTTCGGCGGAATCCGTAATAGCGGTCGTGACAAAACTCACGATATTGTTAATATTATGCACACAAATACTCTGCGATGTGCAATTTAATATCGGCTGGTGCGATCGGTTTTCAGTTAAGGGGTTTTGCGCGGTGATAAAATGAAATGTGTGACGCTTAGTTTTTTGGAATGCTTGGAATGGGTTTGAGAGTATTGGATAGATAGAAATACACTTGAAGACTTTTGGATTGAAAATAGTGCTAAAATTTCAAGTATTAAGTAAAAAGGCCTCGTGTGGTTGCCGAGTTAGAATAGTGCCACTCCATGTCTTCCCGTGGATGTCGTAAGAGACCACTAAGGGAATAAAGGCTTGTAGTACTGCTAGGCGATGGGCTTGCAACCTGTCACTAATACGCTGGTAAACATCTTAGCCTAATTGTGCAAATTGTGGTTATAGAATTATCAACAAGTTTTTAGAGATGTTTGTAATTCTGTAGCTCTGCCTACCCCACTCTGGGAACGAAGGCATGAGGTTATGTATGTATGTAAGTAAAAAGCAGATTTTGCTGTTAATTTCATACCCTCCGTCCACTACGACCCATTGATACTATCAATGGATCCTATTAGAATCCATTAATGGGGTCAAGTGAACTTTTTGTATATTCAAATCCATATAATATAGTAAAGGAGATTATGATTCATGTGGTATAAATTTAATGGTACACTCAAAAAAATGAGAGCCAACAAAGAGAGATTTTCACTTAGTTGACATAAAATGAATACAGTAGTTAAGATATTAGTTATATCAACCAAAGCTGATAGTAACAAACAGCAATTTCTTCAGTGATTCAACAAACATCTTAGTTGATGTATCTAACGTCTTAGTTGATGTATTTATCGTCTTGTCAGGCTCGTATGGGATCAAGACGCTTATGCACAACAATCACAATCTTGTTACAAGCGACCAATTATTTTTTACAGTGTATATGTTTAAAAACGTCACAGGTTGTTATTTATTTTATTTTATATTTTTACAAAATACAAATTTGACAGCAACAGGTGAACTTAATACCCAATGGCATTCTTTACCAGTTAAACTTTGAGAAAATCAGAAACTTGTTGTAGGCGGTGCAATATTTTATGATTGAAAGCATAAAAAGCTTAATAGCTTTTTATACCGCCTGTAGACTTAATATTTAATAATTTTTTTGTCCACCCCTTGATATTCAATAAAGTGTTTTGTGTATTTTATTAAGAGAAAAAAGACATTATATTGCTGCAAAAATACATTATACATACAAACAAACAAACAAAAAACAAAATACATGAATATACGCCGTATACACCTTATAGGTAAATACATTAAAACACACCTAACTACAAGAGTACGCGAACTTGCGCCAAACACGCCAGAAGGGGAAGATTTTTTCCACGGTATAAGATATTAATATCTTTATTGCAACAAGTGAACGTCTGCCTGCCCATTACCATGATGTATGGGGTTCGGTATTCTTTGTTTCTCGGGTATGCTCCGAACGTTTTCAGTCTCCCTAGGGTGTTAGGTATACCACAGACGGTTGTATTCTACAATCTGCAACAATATGTTATGTTTTTCTATTACTTCGCCCTGTTTTTTCATGCTGTGCAGAGGCCTTCTCGTTTTTGGATGAGTTTTGAGGATTGTACAAATGGATTTATAGTATAAGTAACTTGTAAAATTGTATGTTTATTAATCATCGATTGATTTAAATTGATAAACACATTTTTCAGACCGACCGTCTTCCGTCCGTCCGTCCGTCTTTTGTGATGGTTTTAGTACGGTTTGTAAAAACCGTCAAGTCACGAAAAGGAATTTAGTCAATATAACTCATTGGCTTTCACGACAAGGTTCTACAGTAACTCATTAACCCTTAATGTGGCAAAAATAAAAAAAGTCGGGAATTCAAACCCTTTTTGATTTTGAATCAGAAAAAAAATAAAAACACAAATTAAACAAAAAATGTGAACCTTATGGTATGTATGGTATACCATACACTGCCACATTAAGGGACAAAGTTGCTGGCTTTAAAACAGGAACATAGTATAATAGAAACAAAATTTTCAAATATAAGTATAAATCTAAAGAAAAATAAAAAAACCTAACTTCTCTATAAAGCCTTCTAGGTTTGATAAAATATCACGAATGAAGTTTAAAGTTTGAATGCAGTTCTGTTTAAGTTCTCTCTGAATAATACCCACTTCCATCTCGGGTCTCACGAAGCATATTGCACTTTTCTCTATCCATATTTACGTTATCTTTTTATATGAAGTTTAATGCTTCCGATAAACCATCCCACGTTATCAGGGTAAAAGATTGGCCCTCATCCTTTAACTGTTAGTTGAAATGCTTTTAACTGATTGATTTATGTGTAGCTTTGCAACACTCAAAAAAATGAGAGCCAACAAAGAGAGATTTTCACTTAGCTGACATAAAATGAATACAATAGTTAAGATATTAGTTATATCAACCAAAACTGATAGTAACAACAGCAAGTTCTTTAGTGATTCAACTAACATCTTTGTATCTAACGTGGTGTATCTTTCGTCTTGTTAGGCTCGGGTGGGATCAAGACGCTTATGCACAACAATCACAATCTTGTTACAAGCGACCAATTATTTTTTTCAGTGAATAAATAGCGGCAGATGGCGTTAGAATAAATTCTCTTAAAGAGTAAAGTGCGAGTTACACAAGCACACGATAGGTTCCGTGCCATTTCTCTATAGTTTTTAAATTAATTTAGCGATAATGGAAAATACGCACTTGGAATATTTCAACAATGGCTCATGAGATACAGCCCGCTGACAGACTGACGGACGGATGGATGGACGGACAGTAAAGGCTTGGTAATAGGGTCCTGTTAGTACCCTTTGGGTACGAAACCTAGAAAATCAAAATGACCATTTAGGTCACTTGTGCAGAGCCTTAATGTCATTTTTTTCCCGGTTTTTTCGGTTTTCCCGATGGTAAGGTGGTCACCGCTGGATAAGAATACCGGTAACTCAAGAATAGTTGTCGGTTCGATTCCCGCGGCTTTAGAGAATTGAAAGTTATTCTAGTAGAGTCGAGTCCATATTTATATGTGTACACTTTATTACCTTGTCACTTTAATCACTGTTTCAATTAATGTATGGCAGTTTAATGACATTAAATAGACAAGGTAGAGTGATGGAATCAGTAATCAAAACCGGGCAAGAGCATGTCGGACCATGCTCAGTGTAGAGTTCCGAAGCCGTTACTACAAACAAATTAGACATCCCAACAAACTTAACTTTGCCGTTGGAAAACTGTTATCCCCATACATCGACATAGGTCAGTTTACCAACACCGCAAATAAGTTTTCGGTAGATATAAACATTTAAACCGTTTGTAACTTAAGAACCAATGAAGTATACTTCGTCGTGATAGTTTTCGTATTAAACTCATTATATGTGCTTTCATTTAAGATATTTTTCAGATTTTTTGTATTTGTTGTTTTGGCTGTAGGGGGGAGGGGACACTTGACACTAACAAAAATTAGCGCTTTAAAGCTTAATATTTCATAAACGGATACCTTAATCGAAAAATTCTTTCCACAAACCCGCAATATTTTTAAAAGAACTATCCAACGACACCCCACATTACGGGGTAGACGAGAAAAACAAATACATCCCCGAGATACGTGTAGGGGAGGTACACGAAAAAGATATTTTTTTCGAGATTTTTTTTTACCACTTGATTGGCGTGACTAATATGTTTATTCATACCAAATTACAGCTTTCTAGTACTAAGAGTCTCTGAGCTAGGCTGCGGACGGACAGACGGATGGACATGGCGAAACTATAAATAAGGGTTCCTAGTTTGACTACGAAACCCTAAAAAGATTTTATTAATTTTTCGTCAACTAAAAGAAAATCTCTCTTGGTTGGCTCATATTTTTTTGAGTGTATTTTTTGCGATAATAATCCGTTGAATTGCAGGATCTCGACATTCTTAAAAAATCTCAATTCCAAATGAACGCGGAACTATTCGAGCTATTCATATTGCCTGGATTAATAGACTCCGCTTCTGACCTAATTTAATTACTTTGAAGTCAATAAGCCGACCAAATTAAACTGCTCGCTGTCGGGCACGGAATTACATCACGCCCATCTACATGCCTTTATGGCTATATAATACAATATCGGACGTTATTAAATTGATATGTTAATATAAAAAATGTGAAAAAGGGTTCTTTGACTGGAATGTGAAAGGAATGTTCGATATTTGAAATAAAAGGGATACATGCAGGAGTGATGTAAAAAAAACGAATTATCGATGAATTTTAGAAACTCGTACTTTCAAAGAATTCAACATTTTTAAATGATCTGGCTAGCTTTAACTTTATCAATTTTACTGTTGAGAGGGAAGTAATTTTGATTTCAATGACGATTTCCTATATTATAGACAAAAGTGGAAAAAAGATAAGGAACAAGTCGACGGGTTAATAGAACAAAGGCCTATCTGCAAAATGTCAGGTTTTCAGGAGAGGAGTACAAAGATTCAATCGTGTATATTTCATTAAGTATGTAAGTTAGCTTTTTAAAATTCTAAGAGGTGTTTAATAGCAAGACAAATATTTTATAAAAGTAATAAAATATTTAATTTCTTTACTATTTTCCGTGTTACTGGGTTACATGTATACATGGCCCGTTTTATTACGGAACTGCAGACGGCAAATGGTAACATAGCACGTTGTTCGACGGAACAATGTGTGTAATATTTTGACATAGCTCGTTGTTCTATGCATTTTCGTTAAAAAAGTAGTGTCCTAAGTAGATAAAATAAGGATATTTATTGACAAATCAACGTCTTTATTGAAAATACATATTTTTATTCTTCTAAAACGTACATTATCGTGAATATATTATATATAGGAACTTGGAAATCATCAGTCAACTATGAAATCGTCATTTATCTTAATCAGTAAACTATAATAAAAAGAAACAAAAATAACAACACTTTTTAAATACAAATATCTTAAAGATTTCGTCTAATAGGTATCATAAAACACTAGACTTTATATTACTCTCTATAATAATGATGAGGATGAGTGGGTACATCCGGCCGGATCAGGCGTACGGTCGATCGGTGTCCCGGTCATTCCGCCCAGTTCCCCTTGGTTGAGCCGTTGGTTACTGGCCCGGCGACGCTCCCATCCACCATGGATCCCATCTTCTGGTTTTCTTACAGAACAGAAGCGTCCCGTAGTGTATGCTTTTGAGTGCTTCATTGGTTAACACGTCCTCCCCGAATGTGCGGTAACTAAATCTGCCCTCCTAAGCAAAAATGCAATAACTAAATTCAATAGCCAAAGCAGATTCAACTCTCTTCTGTTTGTAACTAGGTTGCAATTTCTGCAGATGTTTTGTTTGAGATAACGCCATTATGCTTAGTAGGGCAGAAATGACGAGTACATGGCACACTTGGCTAGGACGTGCTGGCTTGTTTCCTCTTTACCATAATGTGGGCAGAGGGGATATTATGTGATGCCTATTACCGTTAGGCGTCTGTTGAGCAGGCAGTGTCCAGTTAACACTTTTGTTAGTATACTAAGATTGTACTTAGCAAGATTTAGTAGATACCTTGTTCTGTTTTTGTTTACCCTTCCAATCATGAGTTTAGATTGTGTTGTTCTCTACGCCTCATTTGGTCATTGTTTCGATTCTTCTAGCTATAACCCCCTTAGTGACAGTTACATAATATCGGGAGTACTAGCTCCGGGCCTAGGTACTGTTGGTCTGCTCCTGCTCTAGGTAGTTCATCAGCCTTCTCGTTACCCGTCGCTCCGCTGTGTCCCGGTACCCACGCCAGCGTGACTTGTGATGTGTCGCCAAGGGTATTCAGTACATTTCTGCATTCTTGGACTAACGAGGATTTGACTTCCGTGTTGTCTAGTGCTTTGAGTGCTGGTTGACTGTTTAAGTATATTATGTCGTTGCTTCCCGTTATATCGCTCCTTTCCTTGAGGGTCCGTGTACACTCTGTTATGGCATAATTCTTCTGCCTAGAAAACAATTGTGTAGCCACCTAGCGGTATTGTTGTGTACTCATTCGGTTCCTGGTTGGAGCTCTCCTGCATTGCCATAGAGATATAACGGCTTTTCTGCATTGCTCTTTTATGTGTGTCTTGTACATCAGTTTGCCGTCTAGTACTACGCCTTTTTCTTGTTGGTGAACAGTAGTATTTTCATCTTGTTTGGGTTTAGGTCTAGCCCTCTGTGTTGAAATCAGTTTAGTACGTGTTGAATCCCTTTTATCATGACTTCTCTCATTACACTTAGGGTATTAGCCCTAACTAGCAGTGCCCCGTCGTCTGAGTAAGCATGCATGCGTGCATCTCCCCTATGTTGGTTTCTTTAATGATCGAATCTAGTAGGAGATACCATAGGAGTGGTGACAGGCAACCACCTTGCGGGAAACCTCTACAAGTCTTTATCCTTATCGAGTCCCCACCAGTTGTGCTGTGATTGCCCTTCCTGTAAGCATATTATGGCCGTTATCCATTTCCTTATTGCGGGGTCTATGTCACCCCTTCGTAGACATTTATCTATATCATGTTTCTATCATATCATTATAACTAATCTAACAAACAGATACACATAATGTATAGGTACACACATTACATTTACTGTCGTCCCTCTTTTTGCGTCGGGGGTTAAAAAGAAACGAGTATAATGTAGTTAATTATCATGGAATACGATTCAATTTATTAGTTCACAACAAAATCACAAGTTAAAAAGGAAAATAAAAAAATTATATACACTATATACACTGTACTATTATAATTAGAATAATTAAGAACTAATGTAACCTATTATCTACTTAAAACTAGAATTATTAAATGTATTTGTGTACACAAGTACAAAAAGAATACCATTGGCATTGTACCCATGATGCTGGCTGCGTTTCCTCTCTGTATACTTAAAAATAATGAATGAAAAGTCATGGGATTGTTCTAAATAACAAACATTTTAAATCTTAAATCATGAAAAGTTAAATTAACCGTAAAAAAGTGCGATTATATATGCACAAAAAGTTACATCTGAGTTGATGTCGACAAACAACGGACCAAATTCACATGTTACCCTCTTTTATTTAAACTTTTCCGAAGAAAAACTGTCGATGTGCATATACATCACGTCAAAGTTCGTAGAAAAGAGATCGATTTAAATATAAACTGCATATTTTTGTTACGTGTACACAACAAGTGTTTTTAGACTAAATAAGGCTGCTAATCAATTTATTATAATTACGAATAATTTTAATGTAGTGCAAGTAACATGACTGACTCCGTAGTACATCGCCACATATGAACCTAGAACGGACAATTTAACGCGCACTCTCCGCTGGACATAGCTCGAAGTGACGATCGGCCAGCGACGCGGGGTAGCGCGGGGCGCTCCGTGTGTGTTTCGTTCGTTGTGCTACGCAGCAAGATTCACATCGTACGTTTTTCGGTTCAGTTATATCAGAAACCATACGTCATATAAAAAAAAATTAAATACCAATAGATAAGTCTTCAAAAAAGGAAGTAAAAAATACAATAAAAACGATTTCGTACTAAAATCACATAGATCGTTGTACTTCGAACCCGTCGAAGTGTAGTATCAAATTGTTGATTAAGTAATTTTGCAATGTGCATAACAGATATGTTATCTTTTGAACAGAAAAAAACAAGCAATTGATTGTGTTTGTTTTAACCCAGTGACCATTTGGTGCAAAATGTATACTTAGATACTCATTTTAGTAGTGACAGTTTAATAGGCGAAGGTTGAATGTAAACACTTTCACAAAAGTTGTCTGTTGTCTAGAGTACAAATCCCATTTAGGTTGTTCCCGCCAACAACTTTCCTTTTAAAGGGCGCTGCAAACGTAACGTGATCAAGACGTGGACGGGACGGGGACGTATGATAGATTATTTACTTAACAGTCATAGAGGCTGAGTTAAAAACAAAACGATAACCGAGAAGGAGAACCCCTGAAATGTTTCAGTGGAGTGCCATTCGACTGACCTAAAATTTTATGTGCTAAAATTTTTTGGTCGAAAATATTTCCTTTAATATTGAATGGCATACTACTTTTTTAGCATAAAGATTTTAATGCATACATATTTTTTGTTTAAAAGCACTTTTGGTCTAAAATTGTTTTGTCTAAAATTTTAATTACTAAAAGGCTAAATCCATAATATTGTTTGGTCGAAGCCCTTCCCAGTATAAAACACCTAGGTTTCAACTAATCTATAGGTTAGGTTAGGTTAGAATTGTGTCAAGGCGCGAAGCGTCACAATTACGCCGAATAGGAGCTCCGCTAAGCGGAGCTCCGTCGACTTCGCCTCACGGTCATCGTTATACCAAAAAATCATTCGACAAAAAAAAGTTTTTCCAAACAAACGTTATACTAAACATTTTTTCGACCTAATAATATATTGCAAAACAATTTTGATCAAACAATTTTCGACATTTAAATCATTAGACGAAACGTTGGTATGCAAAATAATATGATACGAAACAAAAATAGGGCAAAAAAATTTAGATCCACCGATATAGACCCGTTTCAGTGTTTCAAAATGTAACATCACGTGATCAAATGAAATTCATCAATGAAATACGCAAACGAAATTGAGGTGATCATAAAAGCTTTGGTTAATCCCGTTTTCCGTGCTGTGATCTATAAAGCCTATTACACACTCCTGGCGTCTGATCAATTTTAACGGAAAATTTAACATAATCTAGTTCAAGCCTTACGTTTAAATCATTCGAAATTTCATACAATTATTGAGGATACTTTTGGCCTAGTTGGTAAAGATAAAGATAAAGATAAAGATAAATTTATTCGCAACAATACAAAATCACACTACATAGACACAAATAGAATAAGACACAGAGAAATTGTTGCGAGACGGTCCCAACTCAGCATTCGCTAGCCGTAAAGCCAGCACCGGTCTTCCTTTGGGGCCGTTGGGGCGTTGTTAGTGATCCTTCCTACGAAGCTAGCGGTCCTGGGTTCGGATTCCCGGTTAGGGCGGACATTTTGTGTGCGCTAGTATATATTACTGAGTTATGAATGTTTTCTACGGGAGCACCTTAAAATTCAGTTTATTTTTCGGAATATTTATTTATCCGAATTTTCATTTTTCCGCAAGCTATGTCATGCTGGACCTTTTTTTATATATAATGCATAATATGATTGATTTTGGTTATGATTAATTTAAAAGCGATGGTAAAAAAAAAAACCTATATATTAGCTGTGTGGTTGCCGGCTTAGAATAGTGCCACTCCATGTCTTCCCGTGGATGTCGTAAGAGACGACTAAGGGAATAAAGGCTTGTAGTACTGTTAGGCGATGGGCTTGCAACCTGTCACTAATACACTGGTAAACATCTTAGCCTGATTATGCAAAATGTGGTTACAGAATTATCAACAAGCTTTTAGAGTTATTGGCAATTCTGTAGCTCTGCCTACCCCAAACTGGGAATGAAGGCGTGAGTTTATGTATGTATGTATGTGTAGGAACTATGGCTCTTCAGAATCATGTATAGTGTACCCGTTTCTACGGTTATCAATCCTTATTTATTTTACTAAGTTTGTTTGTTATAGTCTAGTTCTCTTATCCATACACCTACATGAAATTCCTACGAGAAATGTCGGACAGTGCTATCCGAGTGTAGGAGGAGATGTGCATAGAGAGATCTCTCTCCAGGCGAGTGTTATGCCTGTGGATTCAAGCCCGTTGGGATGAATTTCAAAGTTGTCTACTGTGTATCTATTTTAACTGACTGGAGAAACTTCGAGAGCGCAATGCAGCGCAATGTCAGATTTAGTTGCGTTGTCTGACGCTAGTGGTGATGTCATTGCTGATTGTTACAAGTTGTCGTTAGATGTCGCAAGCTCACTACAACAGTCATGTGAAGGTTAGTTGCTTGTAAGTCGTACTGACTCATAATTAAGTCAGCAATATTTAAACGAAAATGTTCTTTAGAATAAAGGTTTTTGTTTTATAAGATGGTCAGTCGATTTATGTCCGTGTGAAGCCCTTCTAATAGTGTTATGTGGTGGAAATAACAGGAATACAGATCCTAGCAAGCCTTCTTATTCCAAAAATATTTTTGGCAACAGCTGCCAAAAGCAACGTTCCTGGATAAAAGGAAAAAAAACCTTTACGAGAGCTCCTACAGTAACTAGGATTAGTTTACACTTTCAAGTTTTTGCAAATTACATTTGCACAGCCCTGTAGGATATTTCTCGTGTAAGTTTTTTTGCAGGTGGAAATAAGGACTAAGATTGAAAACACGCTGCCAACCCTAACTTAAAATTCCACTGAGTTAAGTATTAATGACTAAGGATATACTTGGCTGCACTGTCCACTCGCGGTGTGCTGGCGCCGCGCCGTCGCATCGTTTAATATTCTTAATCCACTGCATTTGTGAAACTAGTCGACAATGTTCAGTCAGTAACTAAAGCTGGGCCTCTATTCTGAATGGTATAACCATATTGCTTTTGATATGTCATCATATCGTCACGTTATGACAATTGACAATAATGGCGGCCGAATTAAAAACAATAATCGGGCCATTCTACTTTTCAGTGTACATTTTTGCTATCGTCCGATAAAAAGTGTACCAAATTATGAATCCACGTATAAATAAATAACATGAACTTTCAAAAAAAACACTCTTAAGTTACTCAATTATCGTTGAAGAATCTTGGTAACTCAGTGGTAAATTGCACTTTTTCCATAGAAAAGGCGGGGACATCAATAGTCCACTGCGTTACTCACTTTATAGTTATAACAAATAACTTTTTATGAATTAGAGTCCCTTTTCGAGTTTCAAGTTAGAAAACGCAGCACAATACCGTTTTTTGAAAAAAAAAAATGGTTTAGTGAGAACGTCGCTAAAACTTATGTACAACGAAAAGTAGAATGGCCCAATCATGTCATAAGCATATTGTTTTACCGCATAGAATAAAGTCCCTGGGCAAATTATATGTCAGGGAACAAAACTATCTCAAAGTAATTTCTTGTCATAAAGGTCAATTTAACGTCCCAATTAAAGATCTAGGTTTATCCTAGTATAATCGTATAATTAAAAAAATAAACACTTAAAAACTCTGCAAGATTGACCCATAACTGAGATAAGGCCTGTTCATTCTTACTTGTCTTAAATAGTAAACAACTTTCTAACCTCAAAATTAACCTTTTTTTTGGTTAAAACAGCTCTTTTGTCGTAAATAAAGTAAACTGAATAAACATTTTGGACATAATTTGGCCAATGTATCGTTTGTGATTGCGTTATTTTGTTTAAAATAGCGGTTTTAGCATAGAAAGGTTCATTTTGAGGTTAGAAAGTTGTTTACTATATAAGACAAGTAAGAATTAACAGACCTTACGTGGTACGCGGTAGGAAGGAAGGTTTTGCCCAGCTGTGGGAAATTCTGACCTAATAATAAATAAACATAAAAAGGCTCAGTAATAACCCACAAAATAGACCGCCATGGTATTTGTTAAGTTTTACTTTGACATTGCAGATTCCAATCAACGTGTATTCAGCGATAGATTCTCCGAGTTCGTCATATTTTATCAATACGTTTTCGATGTCGGGAGCTAATCTAGTATAACAGACCTTTTCATCGCATTGATGAGTCCTGGCTTACGGGTATGGTAAGGGAAAAACCTTTTCTAATCATAATTTCGGAGAAAGGGGATGTTCTAGTATGTTCGAGTAGGTTACCTCATATTAACAAAGAACATCATTATTAATATTTAGTAGTTCTAAGAATCGGATAAGTCTGCGATTTTCTATTAGAAATATTTTTATATCGTATCGTATCGTATCGGTGAGCCAATATGGACCCTTACGTAAGTCGTAAGTTGCAGTGTAAAGGCCGCCTAACATAGCTTTTTTATTTCAATAAGTAAAAAAAAAGGGTCCATATTGGCTCACCTAATTATTTTTACTCATAACGACTCATAAGTCCTAATCATCGCAACTCCTAACGTATTTTTTTCAGCAACTGTTACTTTTTCAGGATTTTTATCAATAAAACCTAACCTAACCTAGTCTTATCTACACATTGAATATTTCAGAACTTCTGAACAGTTTACTGTTCCAGCGGCATAAAAAATTCATTTTCGGAGTTCCGATAATAGGAGTTGCAATTTTAGTTGAACTTTGGCGCTCCCCTTACGTAAGTAGGGACGCAGCTACTGGTTAGAAGTAGATCTAGATTTTTTTTCCTCATTCTTACAGATAGCTGCGTCCCTACTTACGTAAGTCGTAAGCTGCAGTGTAAAGCCGGCCTAATTCTGTAGTTTTCAGAAAAGTTATTATTAGATATTCAAGTTATATCAAAGGTTTTAAAACTGGACATACTAGATAAGTAGAACGACATTAAAAACAGCAATCAAATTTATTGGATTATCTTAATGATTTTTATGTAAACTCATATCATAAGTCCTCTATTATGCGTTCAAAACCTGTAGGCAATGACCAGCATTACCTGTGGTAGAAGGTGACAGCGATGACAGCTGTTAATTTTGGAAGATGTTCCAAATTTGGATCTCATTAACTACCTTACATTATTCGATAACGTAATTTCAAAATTACGTTACAGCTGTCATAGCTGTCACTTACTACCACAGGTACGGTAATGCTGGTCATTTGCCTGTCGGCTTCTGAACCCATCTTAGAGTACTTATAATTTGTGTGTAGATTAAGTATTGTACGAGACTCTGCGTAATTAGCATTACGCAATCGTCACGTAAACTACTATATTTACACTACATCTGTAATTAACTGTCTTAATCTAAAAACCACTTATAGTTCCATCAAAATAATCCACAGATTGCAAGAAAAGGTACAATACCTAACATTTTAAAACTACCTTTAAGTACTACATTCACATACGTACCGGCCGATGGCAGCGGAGCGGAAAACGGCGGAAACCTTAAAAGCTTCCGATTGTTACAACGCCTCCAATCGGAGTGAGTGCTCTCATGCTACCAATGAGAGGCTGGGAATTAGAATTGTGGAATGCCATTTACGTTAAGTATATCTCGATTTAATTTAGGATAGAATTTAATCTGTTAAACACGCTTGAATCAGCTTTACTATAATCATGGCACCAGGGCCGGTATTCTAGGCGGTAAAAACGATATCGTAGTTTACCTGTTATGGTATTGTTATGACGTCAGCCGCCATTACTGTCAAGAAAATAAGAGCTATCAAAACGTTGACAATTCGATAACAGATCGAATACGATATTGTTTTTACCGTGATGAAATGAATAGAGGCGCAGGGCCCTAAAAATTCTAGGCGGTAAAAACCATATCATCTTTGACTTGTTATGGTTTTTTTTTAACTTGCCCGCTATTACTTTCAAGCAGGGACGGGCCCGCTAACCCATTCAAGGGGTTTCAAATGGGTTTTTATAAGGATTTATTTAGAAAAGCCTATCACTTGAAAGCCGTTCGATTTGCTTTTTAAAGCATTATTTATAAAGGGTAACCCATACCAAGGGTTTGGAATGGGTATTTCGAAATGATTAACTATCCAAATCCGTTTCGTATATTTAAGTCTTGTTCGATTTTGCTGAAAAAAACGTCCGATTGGCTTTTAAGTGCTATTTATAAGGATTACCCTTATAAAAAGCCGTTCGATTGGCTTTTTAAGCGCTATTTATAAGGGTTATCCTTATATTTGATTATGCAATAAGAGAGGGATATCAATTTAAGCTCTTTAGGTTTCCCTTATGTGAATGGTTAGATTAACAAATAACTAAGTCATATATTTCTTCCGAAGGGGTTATTCTTTAAGTGGGTTATACTTTGAGAGGTAAGTCTTTTAAAGACTTTTATCAGGGAATGGGAGGTCGGGTCCCTGCTTTCAAGCTTTTCAAAAAATTGACAATACGATAACAGGTTAAAAACGATATGGTTTTTACTGCCTAGAATATCGGCACAGGTCGGTTTCGATTAGTAAATTTAATTATTTACTACGGTGATTGAACACTTTAAAATAACTCGATTTGCATTTCAAAACTATTGACTGGGGACTTGAAGGCAATCAAATAATTCAAATTTGACTAACTGACACAACTACTTCAAGCCTACAAGTTAATACGAACAAAGATTTGTTCTCTGTACATAAGCAACGAATAAAATAATCAAACGAACGCCAAACAAAAGATCATAAATTTAAATTTCCCATTAATTTTCTCATGATTCACAAAATATAATTTCAAAGCTAAACACAGCGATTAGCTAATTCCGTGTATTATAAATCTCCCCCAAACGCTGAGCAGCCATATTTATACAAATATACAGAAAAATAAACTCAATTCATAATTTTATCAGCGCGCACGTTAACGGCTTTTGGCATACCTCACAGTTTTGATTCAGTAATGGACCCGATTCTACAGTGGCCTCTAAACTTCCTAATTTTATTTAGGTGTCGCTTAAACACTTTGCTATTCTACGAGCAGAGATTCATAATCAAATGACAAGCGCTAATTTGAATCTGACGATTCTTATTTTAGGCGTTCCATTAAATATTTAATAGATATTCTGGAATAGCACTTGTTAAATCTGCCGTCTAAACTATGTCTAAAAATTAGAAAATTTAGTTTAAGGCTATTTAAGCGATGTGCACGTAGAATCGGGTCCAATGTATGTTTAAAATTCATGTCATTAAGTACCAATTTCACCAAACTAGTTTGGTGAAATTGGTACTTGTTGAGTTATATTGTTGATTAGAGGAGGGCTAACGTTATTTGTTTCATCATCAGTCTTGGAAGCAGGATTTGGTTTTGTATACTAATTTGAAATCATTCGAAATTGGTTCCACACCCTCTCTCACTTCTCTTTTTGCTATCTTTCTTTTAATAAATTATAAAACTTAAATCAATTTTTAATAAGTTTGTCTTTAGTTTCAAGCTCATTCCTTAATGATATGTCGAAGAAACCTGTTAAGTTTTCTGAACAGAACGCAATATGACTTTCTTCTGATATTATTAAATTTTAAATTTTAAATTTTTGTAGTATTATATTCACTAGACTTTTTGCATCATTACCAGATAATTATTATCTTTTACTTTAACTACAGAGTTTGAAATCAGCCGTATTCATTTAAACGAGTTACTATCGTTTTCGTATTCTATTTATAAAGTTGTGTCTGAATCCCAAACGAAGGGTTCCAAACCACCGCACAATATTTATCACGTTTCTGTTTGATATCTCCTTTATTTTTTATTTAATTTATTTTTTCATTATTTGTTGTTACAACGGGTAAATTGTCTGCCTATAACGGTGCATAAAACCCGTTGTCAGAGAGATGAATGGACAGTGGAGGCTTAGTAATAGGCTCTTATTGACATCGTTAAGGTATGAAACCTTGAAAAAAAAAACATTATTTTATTTGTAACCTGACATTAAACCTCCCAGAATTTTTCCAACAGATGCAAAAAAAAACATCAATGAATTTGGTATTTTGAAATTTGAGTATGCTTAACGTAGCATACTGTTTTTAAAATGTTCTTTACAATACTTGCCTTCCGTACGCGCAATTTTCATATACGTAAGCAGTAAAACGGTATATGTTGACGTGTCTTCAGCATTATTAATGTTTTGGGGGATTTTGCCAGATGAAGTTTACCACTGATATTGCTCTTTTTGTATAAAACATAACAATTTACGAGGTAACTCCATGACACGTGATAAACTTGTTTACGTTTTTATAAAGGGTAAAAAAAACAGTAAAAATAATTAACAGTATGGAATAAAAAATCCCAGTAGTGTATGTTTTTGATCTCTTCAATTTAAAAGTTTTTATTTTAGTAAAGAGACTGACTTTAATTTGTTATCTGTAGTGACCTTTGATTTTATTTGAGTGTTGATTGAAATTTAAGATACTAATACAGTTGCCAGCAGAGAAAATGTAATCCAAACACCGGATCGACAGGGGCAAAAATATACCAGTGTTAGTGATTCATTAAATGTCGACTAAGTTTATCGATATCGATAAAAAGCAATTTTTAATCATTATTATCATAATTAATGGCCAAGTTTTAATACCTTTTAATTATGTGCCAACCTCTTTTATTTATACTTATCGCAACTATTAACAACTGGTATCTGACATTGACTCTCAGACTCGAGTCACTTTTGACAACCATTGAAATTTCATTGAATAAAAAATTCATTCAGTACAATTTAATATTCTTTAGCATTCCGACGAATTGAGAACCTTTTTGTTTTTTAAGTCGGTTAAAATTGTCCCAATAAAAAAAAGATCGTTCATCTTCCTGGAAAACTGATCATTCTGATAATTATACAAGATAAAAGTACGACTTACTTTTGCAAGAAATGTAAGATCTGTCACGAAAAAAGCTGTCGATAAACTTAGTCGATATTTAATGAATCGCTAGCACTGGTACTTTTTTGCCTCCGTCAATCCGGTGTATGGAATCAATCATTGCGCTCGAAAATATCTGACTCACTCTTAAGCGTGGGTGAGTCTTGAATCTTGCTACAAGATGAAATTATTATTTTTCATTTTGTAGCAAGATTCGTGATTCACTCTATATAAAAACCTTGACAGATCATTTCAGCTTAATGTTAGATACCTTCTATATTATTGCTGGTGATTTTACAAGAAATATTGCCAAAAACTGCTGACCAGGGCCTTTATTAAACTCGGTGTATCAATATTGCTTTCGACGTGTCTGTTATGTTATTGTTTTTATCTCGGTCGGTATTGTCAACTAAATAAGAGCTAAAGTTGACTATTCGAAAACACGTCAAAAACAATAAGGTTTTGCCGCAGTCTCAGCTCAGGCCATCTTACCTGACCTAGCCTAACATAGTCTAGTGAATAAGCAATCGTCAAGAACTTACGAAAATCTCTGTTCCTCATCACACCTCATCATCAGCCGCAAGTATCCACTGCTGGACAAAAACCTTCCCCGAGATTTTCCACAACGATCGATCCTCTGCTGCTGTCATCCAGCGGTTTCCCGCTACCTTTATCAGATCGTCGGTCCACCTTGTGAGGGCCTGCCGACACTTTTTCTTCCTTTTCGCGGTTGCCACCTTAGAACCTTCTCACTCTAACGGTCATCAGTTCTACGAGCAATATGTGTGCATACATTTTAGTCATCAGTAGTTTTTTGTACGAGTCTTTTCAAAGGTTTATAATGTCATAGATTAAAACTTCCCGCAAGGTCCTTTTTATTGGACCGATACCCAATTCGTCGCGTCATCAATGGAAGTCTATTATGTTATTCACTCGCAAACTTTTAACGAGAAAAGTTAAAAGGAATTTTAACTTTATTAAAAGCAAAATTATTGGGGGAAAAGTAATAATCTAAGACAAGTTAGAGTTTAAGCCGGATTGGAGTTCTACGTCATGGATCTGCTCTGGAAAAGTTACGTCACATTTATCGTCGTGAATGTAAAATAAGTAATACTAAATGAATAAAATATTAGGGGACAAAACTCAAACAAATTAACCTTTTTCCAAACTAAGCTCTAGGCTAGACAGCGATATAAGTTTTAATACTAATAAATAAATTTTATATCGATATAATTATTATGATGACAATATAATTACGATTAAGGCACGATCCTTTTATTTAGGGCATGTTTAGGACGTTAAAAGTAGAACATGGCAACACCAATTCATAACGTTATTATAACGTTATCCTGGTTTTGCATCGATGTTGATTTCGTTGCAATGTAGGTAGCACAAATTAAGATTAACGAGATAGCCTTATGATAACGATAATTTTCATAACGGTATGTTCTGTTTGTATACCATTTGTTTTTCTACAATTAACATGTTTGTATGTATAATAATTTAATTTGTTCTGGAAATGCGTCATTGTATGTTTTGTTCAAAGAATTGCCTACCAACCTTTGTTTCGATGAAAATACATACACGTTTGCAGTGTTTCTGCATGGAACAAAAAACTCCCTTTAGAAATTGTTTTAAGGGTTTCGTTTTAATTAACACAAAGGTGTTTTAAATTTCAAAATAAATATGAAGGGTTATGAACGGAACAATAAGGACTCCTTAGTATAATGCAAGAAAAAACACGTGATGTTTGTTATGCTGATTAAATTAATTTCTCTCTTAAGTTTTTCAACATTAAGATTTTATAATAACCTAAGCATTTTTAAACAATAATATTGTAATGGACACCAACCTATTCCAGAAATTAAGTTCGAGGTAAATAAACCTTAGTCCTAATTAATTCTTTGGGAAAAAAAAAAATGAGAGTTGAAAAGGATGACCCAAATTTGAGCCGCTTGGAGAAGTTGGGTTAAAGCAAAATAAGAACCTAAAAATAACTCTATGAAAAGCAAGCTTTAAAAACCCGACTGCATTTTTTATACTGTCGTCGACATACCTACATATGTTATTAATTGTCATTTGGCCATTGTTGTTATTTCAATTTTAACAGTTTAGGTATCCTTTGACACTCTCGCTGCGAAGACGAATCCAATGATACCAAATTTGTCAAAATCGTCCAAGCCGTTTTTGCTGTAGCGGGGAACATAGAACTGGACATACATGACGGTGAAAAACATAACCCTCCTTTTGGGCTCCGCCGCAGTCGGGTAATAATCATTTTACATCATGATTCATATAATAGTCTATGCCAATTGAAATTGGCAAATATGTAAACACAATCAAACGAACAAATTTATCATTATAACTCGATAATCACGTGCTTTTAAATATCAAGTGAGGTCTTAGCAATAATTTATACACTTGCCCCCTTACTAATAAACGTTGAGTAACGGTGGTATAGCTATACAATTTTTTCTCCTTATCTGTCGTTGTGACATTTGAATTTGACAGATAAGGACAAAACATTGTATAGCTATACCACCGTTACTCAACGTTTATTACTAAGGGGGTAGATCTTTGCTTTCACATTCAGTGTAAGATTAAATAACTATTAATTAAACGTTATTTTAAATATAAACACGCTTAATGAATATTTGAGGTATACCTAGTGTCAAACAGTACTAATTTGTTAACATCTTTGGCAATTTCAATTGATACAGGCTATAGAAACAAACACTGTTATCGAAATCCAAAGGAAATTAACAAAAACGTAAAGTAAAGAGGAATAAACGACGGTTCCTACACGTCGAGGGACAAAGGCGAGTAATCCGCTATTATTAACCGGGAAGTAAAAAGAACACTTCTTGAAGCAAGCTGGAGTAAAAACAAAAGACTCTATCCACCATCACATTAACTTTAACATAATGACCCTTAAGCCTAGCAGGTTAGGTTCTATATGCCACTCTAATCTAGCGGTCTGTCTTTATTATCGACTAAGTCCGTCGTTACAGGCGCGACACGGAATGGGCGTTCGCTCGGAACTCAGATTGCAAGTAATGCATTGATTTAAGGTCCATTATTATTTAATTCTACCCACTTTTCGAGAATTTACTGCGTATTTTTAAGGACGTTAACTACGTTCTTTAAGCGAATGACTCTTATTTCTATATCCAACTATTTTTATATTATTTTCTTTTTATCTTTATTACCTTCATTGCCTTGGATTTCATTTTACTACTATCGCATTCGTAAAGTTCTGCTACTTTGTTTAAAAGGTCATTTGCAATCAAGTGAAGGTAATCTTTGATTAAGTTTTTTCTTGTAAAGTAACAACTACTTACACCTTTGTGTACAGGAGAAAATACACGAAGCTGATGAAAAATAAAGAAATATAATTTTTACCAATAAAAATAGGTCGTTATGAAATTACAGGAAGCAATAACCTTCATAGTAGTTTTTCATTAACCTCGCCTCATTATTTTTAATGCGGCCTCATAAAGTTTCCAACTCTAATAAAAACTTAGTATATTAAATAAAATACTAGCTTTGGTTGTTATCCATAAAAGCCTGACTGCGCACGATCACACAAGCAAGTTTTTTAATCATTATTTATGTTTTTCATACTATAACAAAATGTTTGAGTCAACATTATCGGCGAGGAGTACCCAATGGCACTTTTAACAATTAATAAAATAAATAAATAAATAAATATCAGGGGACAATCTCACACAAATTGAACTAGTCCCAAACTAAGCTCATGGGTTGTACTATGGGTACTAGACAACGATAAACTTACTTACATAGACAAATATATACTTAAATACATAGAAAACATCCAAGACTCAGGAACGAATACTCGTGCTCATCACACAAATATCTGCCCTTACCGGGATTTGAACCTAGGACCGCTAGCTTCATAGGCAGGGTCACTACAATTAAAGGTACAGTCAGCAAAGAAAGTTGCTGAACAACATAATGTTACGAAAGATATGTGAAATTAATATGTTTAGTCACTTAACAAACAAATAAAATTCCATTAACATCATAAATTTCCAAAAGTAGCTCTGCTATACCTACAGTATATTTCATCAAGTGGCCGACATTTTAATTTCAAAAATGCCTGGATAGTGTACTTCCAAAAGTAGGTAAAGAGTATATAATTATTTTTAAATTATCAGCGAATTTATGTAGTCAGACATGTTCAGCAAATTTTGATATTTTACAGATCAGGCTAATTATACAATTAAGCATGTTCAGCAAGTTATGATTAGTATGCATATTAAGGAGTGGTTCAGTAAAAAAGTAGGAATGTATTATCTGGTATATTTTTTTATTTTTTACTAATTATGAAGCAGTTTTTTTTTAGTAATCTGTAAATATCATACTATGAAATAAAAATACAATCATATTGAAATGTATATCTCATACTTTAAGTTTTCTCAATATTTATTGCAGGTCCTTAATAACTTTTTGAACAATACAATTTGACAATCTTCGCTTGCCGTTCTCTACAATGCCACAATAGAATTTCTATTTTCCCAACTTGTTTTATGCTTTTAGGAATATCATCTTACGGATCAGTTATACCAATAAACTGGATTTTACTTTGGGTAGTAAGGAAGTCCCTCCAATCTAACCTCTGACAGAGGTTTTTCTATGGGAGACAAATTTCTATAAAAATGGCAAATACGCCAATATTGAAATTTCATGTAACTACCTCAAAGTGAACTCAAATCAAAAAAGTTAACTATTGATCAAAAGACAATTTAATAAGGTATTAAGTAGCCCATGAAACTTAACGGAAATACTATGTTTATGAAAAACACCTCATAAATTCTCCCAGAAGACGCTGTTCAAAAAGTTTTAGGTGAGATGTAATATAAAAGGCGAAAACTTGAAATCGCCCGTTAATTTTTACGATTGCTATTTTTTATTTTATTGAATAGTATCTACAGATAACTATAACAAATGCACTGCTTAAAAATTACCACATAATAAAAGAAAAACATATTATGTGCTGCTACTTTTTTTCCGGACCACTCTTTAGCTGATTTATGTAGTCAGAAATTTTCAGCAAATTTTGATTTTTTACAGATGAGGCTAAATTATTTAACTGATTTTATTAATAGGTATACATAATCTATGACTTGTAAAACGTGATTGTTTTTGAAATGAGCTTAAAGGTTTGATAAAATTTGAAATATCGAAATTGAATTCCGATATTGGGCCTATCAAAATCGTAAATCCGATATTCATTACCTTTTAATTCCGGTATTGTAATATCGAAAAAATGTAGTATTTCAAAGTTATCTGTGGAATTGCCTGGTATAATTTCAAATTCGTACACATAGAAGACATCACCTTCTATGCATTACATGTAAGGACATGATTGCAGTATCGGACCATTTCCAGTATCGGAATTGAAAATCGGTATTGAACCTCAATATCGGAATCTCGGAATTACGCAGGGCATACAATATCGACTATTTCCAATACCGGAATTGAAATTCGGCATTGCGTCTCAATATCGAAATTCCGATACTAGTATCGGAATTGGGAATCTATTAGAAAAACACACTTTCTATTCAAGTAGCTGGTAGATTCTTGACGTGTAAAAGTGCCCGTGCGGCCTACTTACTGAATAAATTTCTTTTATCTTTTATCTTTTAATATTCAATACCGACTTTCAATTCCGATACTAGAAATCGTCCGATACTGCAATCATGTCCTTACATGTAATGCATAGAAGGTGATGTCTTCTATGTGTACGAATTTGAAATTATACCAGGCAACTCCACAGATAACTTTGAAATACTACATTTTTATCGATATTACAATACCGGAATTAAAAGGTAATGAATATCGGATTTACGATATTGATAGGCCCAATATCAGAATTCAATTTCGATATCAAAAGTGTTCCGGTATTGCTCCGTCTAATCTCGGAATTGTAATATCTGAAAAAATTGGTACGAGATTCTGAGATTTCGAGATTCCGAGATCTCGGAATTCATGCCCTAGTTCTGACCAAACCTTGATTTTGTAAAGTATGGAATAAATAAGTATGCGAAGTGTTAATTTCAAAGTAAGTAAAATGTTTGCCAAAGAGAAACTTAACCAAATTTAAAATTGCAGAATATAAATGTGTTACCGATTGGTTTGTCAAATAAAACTACTGCGATCAGTTAGTTGGGATATTTCGCCGAAACTGCCGTAGGTACACCCCAAATACCACTGTAAAGATGAAATGGCGAGAGACGTACCGCGCATTGCAGAAAACAAGAAGGGGGTCGATTAAGGAAGAACACATTAACGCCATCTCCTATAGGAACGAGGAGGCATTGCCAGCTAAGTGTTTTTTATGAAACTTTTTTATATTACTTATAAAAAAATTTATCTTGAAAAGACGGTAGATTCGATATTAATCCTGAGCACGCACTAAATATAAAAACAGTATTTGGCCTTGAAACCCTTAACTTTCAATTGTTATGAAACTTCATGAAATATCGCACAGGTTAAAAATGTATTCCTACGTTAGCTAAATGAGTACAATCATGTAAGTGTTGCTTAAATTGCTTTTTGCCTTATTTGGGAATGAAACCTAAGTTAACCTATGTAAATTATCTATAGTGATGCAAAATGTTTTGTAATTGTTTATGTGCAACAGAGAGTTTACATACATAAAAAACTAAAAAAGGATGACTCTAAATTCTAAATTTACGTGGAAAACTATACAACAATAAAAAATTATACACGCAAACTTAGGTTAACCTTTTTGACTGAACATTCTCTACGCATTAAAATATATTTTAAAAACAGGGTGTACCAAGTTGCGTGAAATGAACACGATGGCTTGACAAAGATTAACAAATATAGATATGTGACGTCTATGTACGCACAGGCGATGCCAGCTATTGATTCGTAGCGTCACGCGAACTAAACATTTTGACGATAATATTGTTGACGTGCGATATTTTTATAATTAGAGGGTTTGGTGCTATTGACAAAGTAATATCTAAAGTTTTTATGGCTTCATAATGGCTTGAAATAGATCATATTTACGTGTAAAACTAAAATATGAAATTATTTGTTTCTACTTTAAACGAGCGGTTATTACATCTTTTGGTAGCTTATTCAGCTATCGAAATTGTGAAATTGATAATTTAAGCACAAAACTGACCAGGTAAAATTTGTCTCTTGCAATTTAATATCCTTTCAAAATATTTTATTTTCAAGGAAATCGGTATTACTTATTATTTAAAAAAAAATATCCCGACGAATTGAGAACCTCCTCCTTTTTTTGAAGTCGGTTAAAAAGAGGTTCAAAAACGATCATTTCTAACGGTTATTTAATATTCAAGAACTGCCACTAAGCGTTAAATGGAAGGAAAAGAGGCTTTTGATTCTGTCTTATCGTTCGCGCACACACTACTGCAAAATTGTAGTCACATTATAAGTATAAAATGCATCTAACTGTTATTTAGCAGCGATTACTTAACCTTATTACAATCCTTAATTAATGATAATTATTTAAATTTACTATTACATGCACGAAGCGACCAATTGCAAATTTAGCCCACTGAACTACATTTTTGGTGTAAAAGTTTATTCTGTCGAAACAGACTTTTTAGCACGTCATTATTAATAAAAAAAACGTCATTTTTATGATAAAACGTTATTATAATTATAATTCTAAATAATTAAGGTACATGTTCCAATGTCGAGTTATTTATAGGCATAGCCATGGACTAATTAAGAGAAATAAGTCGATTACATCAATTATCAATTGTAATCACACGCGAGGACTATTTGGCCGGTAAAAGAGTATTTACCCGACTGCCGAAGGAGGAGGGTAATGTGTTTATCAGCCTATATATGTATGTTTGTTCCTTTGTGGCGCTCTAGAAACTAAACGCATCGACCGATTTTGATGATTCTTATGGCAATCGATTTGTCTTAATCTTGTGAGTGTCACTAAAAGTTTGACAGTAATTAAAATTCAATATGGCGGCAGATAGACGCCATGTTGTAAAAAATAAAAATAATAAAGTCGACGAACTATGACAAATGGGGTATCATTAAATGGGTATTTAAAAATCATCTTTAGGTATCTTTAATTATTTTTCATTCTGAACGATCATTTAGGATTTATAACGATTTAAAGTTGGTTAGCAACAACAGTCGGGTTTTTAAAGTTAACTTTTGGTTGTTATTTTCTCTTGTGGACTAAACAGAAGCACATAGTGTTAGATCCACGAGCTTCTGTCAAATCTAGGAGACATGACCAATAAACGATTTGATTACCCCGATTTAAAGTTGGTTAGCAACAACGGTCGGGTTTTTAAAGCTTGCTTTTGGTTGTTATTTTCTCTTGTGGACTAAACAGAAGCACATAGGGTTAGCTCCACGGGCTTCTGTCAAATCTAAGAGACATGACCAATGAACGATTTAATTACCCGGGTTTATTAAATTTCACAAAGCAATAAACAACTCGTTCTATTCCGTCCGTAATTATGTTTTATCTTCATAACTCAGCCATTTTGTAATCCATTTCTGCGAGAAGCAAAAAGTATTTTGTCTGCTGAAAACAAAGCATACTTGGGTTAGTCTATTTCACAAAAATTTGCAATATTCTAGCTGCTGCCCTGCTGTTGTTTGTTCTTGTTTATTAGTCGCATGCAATAGACGTGGCCCAGTAAAATTTATGTACGAGTAAATAAATTGAGCTATTAAATAGCATCAAAACAATATTGTTTCCGTACAATTCGTATGATACATAAATATGATAAAGACGCGTATATATCAATTAGAGCGTTCAAAAAAAAAAACCTTAAGTAACCGTTAAATGTATTCATAAAAGACTTACAATTGATTTAGGCGTCGTTTAGTCGCACAAAGAGCAACAAATGACTTCATTGTACAAAATTCATTCCATTCATTTCCATTAGCGCTTCACAAAGAATGTCCTTTTAATTTTTCCCGTTCATAATGCATTAAATTTACAAGTTAATAAGTGACTCTTCGATTTTTACCTTTAAAAATTCATGGTATGCAAATTTATTTGGGCAATTTTGAAAAGTTTGATCGTTTATCGGTTGAAACTTGATTTAAGCTGCTCAATATGTGCTACGTCTTTTTGTTTTGGCCTTTTTTGTTAGTATTTTTTTTTTTTTTTTAACTTCAGTACTTAATAACTTACTCTTTACATTACCGATTTACCTTGTTTTTTTACAAACTTTTATTTAACTTGCTTTGTTCGTATGTCTGTCATTCCGGTTCAAATCTTACAAGTAAATTTTTATAATGGGGAAAATGTATAAAGTAACCCACTTGACTGCTCTGATGTTATAATCGGAAGGTAGCAACAGAATCTCCGCTGTTCTTAACGTGGACCCACCGATTTTGAATTAATTAGTTTAGTCATGATAAGCAATGAAAAAAAGTACATTCGGAAACATTTTTTTTTCCAAAATCAAGAAATATACATAAACTTAACTAGTACTATAAATAATCGTAGATAAACTTGTTCTTTAATAAACATTTTGTTAGCAGGTATTTATTATTTGACACCCTTGTTTCCCTTTGTAATTAAACACGTGTGTTTTGCCGTTCTTACCCCTTTGTTGTGGGCAGAACTCCGCCATCGCCAAGAGAAAAGCAAAGGAAAATCAGTATCAATTTTATTAATCACTAAAAATGTACAGTACACCCACACCTTTGAAATAGGTACACTACATAATTCTAAATATCGCACCTTCAGAACAATAGTGACCTAATTGAGAAATTTTAAATTTCGAGTTAGGTCTCTATGATAATAAATTTATGACTCGAAGTTTGAAAGCACAAATTTTGAATTAGTTCATTATTGTTCTAAAAGTGCGATTTATAACTCCAACATAACACAGCTTTCGGAATAATGAATATTTGAAAAATTATAATTTGGAATTCCCCTTCCCCTTTTCCTTTTTTGAAATGTATTAAGTACATATTTTCTTTTACATTTTTTTTGTAAAGCAAATACAACTTGATTCATAGGTAAAAAAGTTAATGATGAAAAAAATAATTAACTGGATTTTACTGTATACGCAATCAGTTATATTATATTTCAATCAGAGTGGTGTTTGTCTTATTTCTCTCTCTTAGCATCTCAAAGATGAACACGTCTGCGTATTATAAATCGGCAAGCTTAAGTTGTCTAACGTGCTCGTCCTAAAGTTGGATGTTTCGCCATCGATACAACTCGGCCAAAGTCAGTAAATACCGAACTCTACATTATAACGTGGGTTGATTTAATCTAGCTGGTTTATAATCCTTTGATAAAAATAGGAAAAATATGTTTGTGAGAATCATGATCCTATTTCATCATAATAATGCACCAATTTAACCTATTGATCACTGGCTCTATTACTTGACTTGGCGGCCATTTTTCAGCCGGTTAACACTGGCAACCCTCTCACAAAACATCTTAAACAAATTTATTCAAGCTCAGGCTGTTTTGTTTGCTCGCTGCAAATACATTATAACAACGCTTTCTCCTTTACTTCCTTATTCTTTGGTATTTAGAGCTGGCTTAACAATTGGTTCTTGAGTATTTTGTAAATCGATATAATTCGGCAAGAGATTTAGGAATCGAGTATCTATGCGATGACGTTGATTGACGTGGATCTTTGTGATTCATTCATGCATGAACATCTGTACGGATTCGGATGAAATAGCGAACAGGACCTCTCATAGTCATTGCCTAAAGGTAAGTATTGACTGTGACATAACCAAACCGAAGCTTGATAGTTACTTTCACTGATATGCTTAAGGTCAAGTGGGGTAATAGCATCAACGGGGTAAGTGCGACAAACTATAATATTTTTAGGGATTATTGTTAGTTTGACGGACTTCCCCACCTTACCTTACGAGTATTTCGACAATTTACGCACACTACTAGGTGCACTTGCCGTCCCCGGGCAAGTCTAAATGGAGCGAAGCGGTTTGCTAATATATAACATACTACAACAAACAACCTTACGTTAAACGTGACAGCTGTCAATCGTAAGCTCTGCTACAGATTTCTCATCATGTTTTTAACTAAAGTTAAAGATGAATTCAAAAAGGTTACGAGCGAAGAGCGTCGCTTAAAATCGAAGTTCCGGCACTTTTCCCATTTTTTCTATTGAAAGTCTATGGGAACAGATTTTCGGTGATTATTCCTCCGTGGTATGTCCGATTTTCAAATTTTTTTTCTATACCATCTATGGCTAGATGTCGTATTACGGGCTAAATTTGATCCTGATATCTCTAATAGTTTGGGAGGAGTATGCGGGCAAACGAAAATCAGAATCGGGGAAGAATGGAGCTTCGGTCCAATGATACTATAAGTAAGAGCCGTATTAATAATACTCATATTCTTGGCCGCGATGCCCGTCACAAGATATATCAAAGATACGTTAAGCCATAGAAAATTGTAATTTTTGATGCATCTTGAGACTTACATTACCGTTGAGATCAGTTTATTATTAAAGCCTTTACTGTGCCCTAAAATTTAGGTCACTGTTTTATTGGCATACGAGTATAATTCAGGTGAACATGGCTTTTGGATTAACGATGATTCAGTCTTACGATTATGACAAAGGGAATTAAGATTTCTAATATAGACCGACACAAAGTAGCTAGAGCATATTTAAAATATGCTTGATCTTCTCTTTCATAGGGACATTATAGGTGTATAACTTAATTAAGAGGCGGGGTAAGCATGAGGTGCGTGGGTGAGTAAAATATTTGCACAATTTTGTACCTTGTCACTTTAATCGCTCTAACAATGCGTATATGGCAGTTTAAACATGATATTACATAGACAAGGTACTAAAGTGTACACATATTTATGAACTCCACGGTAAAAAAAATCTCGACTAGTCACCATTAACCCTCCTCGTGCACCTCATGCATACGTTGTACGCCTGTTGTTGAATAAGTTGTACGCCTATAGGATTTGGCAGAAAATACGAAATTAAACGTTTACTATAAAATAGGATCTGAATACCAAAACGTAACATACAATTTAATCCATACTAATATTATAAATGGGAAAGTGTGTATGTTTGTCCGTCTTTCACGCTTCAACCACTGAACGGATCGAGATGAATTTTGGCACACATATTGGTTAGACATAGGATAGTTTTTATCCCGGAAAATTGGGCCGTTCCCGAGGGAGCAAAAGCTAATGTATTATCCACTAATCCTATTAATGACAGTATCCTACTGATGAGACTTATCTTTATTAGTCATTACGTTTGACGGTAAAGCGACATAAAATGCTACCAGTCGCTGATCAGTAAATATTATAAATGCAAAAGTTTGTGTGTTACTTTGTTACTTCTTCACGCTGCAATGAATGGATAGATTTGGATTAAGTTTGAAATGGAGATAGCTTAGGTGTACCCTGGATTGAGCCCGGATAAAAACATCATCGCAATCTACGCGGAAGAACTCGCGGGCAGAAGCTATTTAAAAAAAAAGTACCTAACTTCTTGCGATTTTGGAAAAACTACCCCTAAGGGGTAAAGGATGGTGTAGAATTTTGTGCGTATGAGAGTTTTGTCATTTTTGAAGTAAGAAACGTGAAAATTAGTAGGTATATAGGCTACTACTTATAAATAAAAAATATAGGTTTAAGGGATAAAAGAGGGTTGTAGAATTTTGTATGAATTTCGTCATGATTGTGATAAAAAATGTGAAAATTGGTATTTAGGCTAACAAAAGTAACGGCGGGTCGAAAGTAACAAATGCTCTGTAGGTTTATCCAATAGACAAAACACCGCTTCGCTGCCGTCAGGTGATAGCCGGTGGCGCCCTCTCACTTGCATTCAGTAGCCGCGCACGCCACGCGCTTGTAGGTTGTGCTAGAGGACGCTGCGTGAATTCACAACTCGAAAGTAAGTTTTTTGATGTTTTCTTATTCAGAGTTTACGTAGTATTAAAAGGATGATAATAAAATGAATGTTTGCATATAAATTCTTGATTAGATTGATTGTACAGCGTTAAAATTCTTTTTTGTCTAGCACGTTCCGTTTCAAGGTTATCTTTCATGATTTAACAAAAATGGGGTGGGGTACAAAAGTAACATAGCCCTACGGGTACAAAAGTAACGTGTTACTTTTGTCCCCGTAAGGATTTACTTACGTCATTATTTTATGTGTGTGTTTATTTCAACAGAATGCCGCGACAACGCATTAGAAAAACCGCACGAGGAACTACGGACATGGATGTGTACCGAAAAGCGGCTGAAGAGCATTTGAAAGAAGGTGCAAAAATTAGAGCACTGGGAAAAAAATATGATGTTTGCCATGTGACATTATATAGATACATCACAAAAATAAAAGCAGGAAATACTAGCGCAGTTGTTGGCTACCGTTGCGTCAACCGTGTTTTTTCTATAGATGAGGAAAAAACTCTTCAGGACTATTTGATCGAGTGCTCTGGAGTTTATTTCGGTTTGTCTCCACTTGACGTCCGTAAACTGGCATACGAGCTGGCAATTAAAAATGCTAAAACATTTCCTGAAAAGTGGCATCAAACTCAAATGGCGGGTAAGGAATGGTTGACGGGTTTTCTAAAACGACACCCGAGACTTTCTTTGCGGTGTCCTCAAGCAACAAGTTTGTCGCGGGCCTCCAGCTTTAATGAACATAATGTGAGTAAGTTTTTTGATAACCTCGCTGCGGTAATGGATAGGTACACATTTGAGCCAAAAGATATCTGGAATATGGATGAGACAGGTGTGACCACTGTCCAAAAACCTTGTAAGATTGTAGCTCAAAAAGGAATTAAACAAGTAGGTGCAGTAACCTCAGCAGAACGTGGGAGATTAGTAACTGTTGCTGTTGCGATTAATGCTCAAGGAGGACACATACCTCCGTTTTTTGTATTCCCATTGAAGCGATACCAAGACCACATGATACGTGAAGGTCCTGTTGGTTCTGCTGGAGCTGGCAATGCTAGTGGATGGATGCAAGAAGCAGATTTTTTACTGTTCTTAGAACATTTCAAAAAACAAGTCAAGCCAACGGTTGATCAAAAATGCTTACTACTGCTCGATAACCATGTATCGCATATATCAATCCATGCTCTAGATTTTTGCAAAAAAAATGGAATAGTATTGCTGTCGTTTCCACCCCATTGCACACATAAGCTTCAGCCTCTGGATAGAGCAGTATTTGGACCATTCAAGAAAATGATAAACACTGCTACCGACAACTGGATGCGTAATCATCCTGGTCAAACGATGACTATCCATTACATTCCTGGGATTGTTAGAGACGCATTTCCTCTTTCTGTCACTGATAGAAATGCGATTGCTGGGTTTACCTGTACCGGTATAAGTCCGTTTAATAGGAATATATTTACTGCTGTTGACTATGCACCATCCTCTGTGACTGACCGTCCTTTACAAGTTATAAGTGAAATTCCACCAAATGATCTATTGACCAGTTTTGATGCAACGCCCTCCATCCAAGATGATTCGAATATGCCTGTTGATGATCTTTCAACATCGAGTGACCAGCGTACAGAGACTAATGATTTGTCAAACAAAGCACACAATAATGACAAATCACAGTCTGTTCAACCTTTACCGGATCCATTATCTGATGACGCCAATTTACTTTCAAATAACGCAATTTCTGATCAAAGATCAAACACGCCAGTACCAGGACCTAGCGGGCTACAGCAAGCAAGTTCTTCGCAGTCATTTAATTTCCCACCTAAAGATCTTAGACCATTACCACAAGCAGGTCCGAGGACTGAAACAAATAAAGGACGTAAAAAACGTAAGACTGCAATCTTGACGGACACACCCGAAAAAAACGCAATCGAAGAAGAATACCAAAGAAGAAATAAAGCAAAAAAAACAGTTTTACAACCCGTTACTGGAAAAGGCAAGAAGAAGTTGACATCCGCAAAAGGAAAGGGAAAAGGAAAGAGGACAACGAAGAAGGCAACCAAAGGCAAGGAAAATAAATCTGACGACGAGGATTGCTTCTGTCTCGTTTGTTTAGAATCTTTTGCTAATAGTCGACCAAATGAGCAATGGATACAATGCATCGACTGTAAAATGTGGTCACATGCCGAATGTGTCAATAATGACAAAAATTATATGTGCCATAATTGCGAATCGGAATAGAAGATTGATACTGAAGAGTCTGATTAGAAAAAACGTATTATGATTGATCTCATTACTTAGATTAAGAATTATAAGAAAGAAGTTAATATTTTTGGTTAGTTTTCAAGAAGGATATATTTTTTGAGCATTTAAAATACAAATGTTTACTTGTGTTACTGTTATAAAGTTTTCTAATAAATAATTTGTTGATTTAATAATTTATATCATATTTATTACAAACCCCTTTGTCCTGTTACTTTTGCCCCACAACGTGTTACTTTCGGCCTGATAGCGGGGTCGAAAGTAACAACAGCCGATTTTTTTTAAACTCTCTTTTTATCACACAAAATACATAATAATTAGGGAAATCAAGATACTAATCTGTGGAGCATTAACGAAATCTACATATGGCTATATTTATCTCATCAAAAATGTGTCAGTTTACTAGAAACCAGCGTAAAAGTACAAACTGTTACGTTTGTACCCGGTCTCCCCTACAACGCATTAAAAAAAAGTTACTTATGGCGATTCAGAAAGAAATCGTAAGGAGGGTTAAATGGGGGTAGAAGTAGTAAAGCGAAGTTAAAAAACTCATAGCTATGAGCTATGATAATAGCTGTAATGTACTGGGAGTAAGTACAGTTGGTTAGGTTGATTTTTTTTTGGTGACCGAAATTAAATACCTACACTAACTGTTCTTTATTCTTTAAAAACGAATCGTGCACTTACACCTACTATAATACTTTACACACTAACACCATAATCATATAATTCGTTCCTGGTGAAATTGTGCGACTTTAGTTTATACATAAAAGTACAGCGACAAAGTTCTTCGCAGGGTCGCGAACGCCGGGAGTTAAAATAGGAGCGGCAAAGCCCGCTCGCACTCAATGCGCTCATGCATCGAAGAACTTCGTCGTTATTGGTATGCTTGGGATATTGTCAGTTTGTAGTATTCAAATAAAAAAATGTGATAAAAAATATGCAAACCATTTTTCTTTTTGTTATCGTAAAAACGATCCAACACACAAGCTTCAAAATTCGGTATGATTATACTTACATAGTAAAAAACTAAAAAACAACAAATACTGAAAACCTGTCAAGTGCGAGTCGGACTCACATACCGAAGGTATTTTTATCGACTACGATTTCGGCCAGAGCGATTCTGTGCGCTGGATGTACCTACCTATTTACATCCTATACCTACTTCATATACCTATTATAAATGCGAAAGTTTATGCGTGCGCGAGTTTGTTATTTCTTTGCTAAAAAGGATGGACGAATTTGGTTACATACAATTAGGAATTGAGTTTGCTTATAGACTGGATTAACACACAGGGCTACCTTGAATCCCGTGGGATAGCAAAATTACTAATTCTACGTGGATGAAGTCGCGGGCAGAAGCTAGTAGCTAATAAAATTTAAAATTGGTATTTCATAGAAAATAGTAGATAAGTTTTACGTTAGCAGGGTTGTGGGCTAAATCTTGTATTTAAATATAAAAAAAGCTTAACATCGAATGAAAATAATATTTTATGATACCATGAAGCTCCTCCTCCTCCTCCCTCCTTCTCTTTTGAATTTAATTTAGCTTATGGCGTTTTTTACTGGAATTAATTATGAAACGTTTACATACTGCTACTTAAATTTTATTTTAATTATATTTTAATTAAATATTGCCTTGAAAAAATTCAAAGGAAGAGTTGTAAGTTGGAATTCTATACTAGGTTATCTTATAATTAATTACTTTTATAATAATATAATTATTCTTCATGTTATTCAGTTCCTCTTCTAAGCGGTAAACTGATAGCTCTTGTTTACTTGCCCTGTATAGTTTCTATGAGTATTTAACATAGTCTAAAGCAGTGTTTCTTAACCTGTGGTCCGAGGACTCCCGGAGGTCCACAAGTATATGTACGGGGGTCCGCCGAAGTCTCACCTATGGACCATTTAACAATAATAAATGCCTAAAACTTTCGTAATCGCTACGCTTACTAAGCATAGCGAACGTGCTCCAGCGAGCGGAGTCCAAGACCGAACCACATACCTCTGTGAAAAAGCATTCTCTTCCCTTCATATTAAAAACAAATACAGAAACAGATTACAAGTGGAATCCGATTTGAGATTGCAATTTAGTAGTAACATCAATCCAAATATCGCCAACTTAGTTGCGAAGCAGCATCAACCTTCACGTTAACGTATTTTTTATGATTACGTTTTTTTTTAAATGCTATGAAATGTATAGCTGTTTTTTTATATTAAGGGGTCCATGGATATGTGCTTGATTTCCTAGGGGTCCGTGGACGGAAAAAGGTTAAGAACCACTGGTCTAAGGTGTATTTTACTCCTAACCTTCTTTTATCAACAACAATGACATAACATAACATACATAATCTCACGCCTTCGTTCCCAGAGTGGGGTAGGCAGAGCTACAGAATTACAAACATCTCTAAAAACTTGTTGATAATTCTATAACCATAATTTGCACGATTACATCCTTGACATTGTTAAATTTAAAGTCCCAGAAAGTTTTATATTAGTTGCGAAAACTACAACAAGCTATGATAGAGTGGCTACGACCTCAGTCGTGAGTGATGCCCGTGTCCGGGATAACGGGATTTGGCCTAGTTTACGTCGCTCGCGGAATTTCGTCACACGTTACGTAACAGCAGGCCGTGTGCGTTTGGTTCAGTGTTTTTGTTCAGCGACCGTTTTCAGTCGCCTAAAGTGTATAACAGTTTCCGAGAAATGCTAAAAATGCGGAGCGCCTTTTAATATTGTTTGTTGATGTTTTTACTGTACAGTCGAGTTTACCACTTTAATCGCTGTGACAATTCATATGTGGCAGTTTAAACATGAAATTAAATAGACAAGGTACTAAAGTGTACACATATTTATGAACTCGACTGTACCTGACTGTGTATATTAGGTAGTTTTTGTTTAGTGTGCTGCGTTTTTCAAGGAGAAGCTGATTGTTGGCCGCAGGTAAACCTGAAAGTAAAGTTAGAATAATTAAGATTATCAGAATTATTTTGAGAATAATAAGTATTCATTAAGAACTTCCTTATTAAGGAAAAATAAGTTCTTACTAGCATGTTATTGATGAAATGCCAAGATATTATTATGTTTAAATTCCATCTGGGTTATTCAACGCTTTAACTGATCAATGTGAAATTTGCTGCGGAGATCTTTTATAATATTTACGGCCGTAATATATTATGGCTAATTTTCGTCACAAAACTGACTGTTAAAGTTTCTTAATTGGAGTTCATGTTTTAGTGAAAACGCCCATTAACTAGTTATAGCTTTGAGCAAGCTACTGAGTAGCTCACTTTAATAATTTAATAGCTCAAAACTATAAAAAAGAAACGAATGATCTGCCACTCGTTTGATGGATCGGGAGGAAATATGCTAAGAGGTTTGGTTCGAATATTTCCACTCTAAGAAAATTAAAATTCGATGAAAGCATATTTTCGAATAGACGTTGAATTTCAAGGAAACTCTCCTGGATGTTGGTTTGAAATATTTTACGCCAGACTTGAAAAGTATTGCCCCAGTACTGAGAACGCAGAAGGTTGATTAGCTTAATGAAATTTTACAGCATTTATTTTAATATGCTTTCCCTATTACTTCGTTTGTGTGTTACTAGTAGAATTTTCTCTTTGCTTTAGCAAAAATGATTCAAAGGAGGAAGACGGGCAAAGCAGTGTTTATCAAAAATTGCACATAAATCAAATTTTCACCTTTAGAACAATAGTGACCTAATTCAAAATTTCTGCTTTCAAACTTCAAGTCATAAGTTTATTATTATAGAGACCCAATTCGAAATTTAAAATTTCTGAATTACGTCATTATTGTTTTGAAGGTGCGAAATGTAATTTAAATAAGCTCAGAATTTAACCGAACTAAATAGTTCTAGGTTACATTACATTTATGCAGATATTCCATTTAGCATTTAGTACACCTTTTGTACTCCAATATTATATTATTGTGTATTAAAGAATTAATAATGAAAATATAATTGTAGGGTGTATATACAGGATGGTGCAGGTAATTAATTTTTTTTTTAAAGAATATTTTAGTATACTAATCGAAGGTATCAACAGAAAGGTTAAGAAACATTACCTAGGTCTTAGAAATAACATACATACATACATAATCTCACGCCTTCGTTCCCAGAGTGGGGTAGGCAGAGCTACAGAATTACAAACATCTCTAAAAACTTGTTGATAATTCTATAACCACAATTTGCACAATTAGGCTAAGATGTTTACCAGCGTATTAGTGACAGGTTGCAAGCCCATCGCCTAACAGTACTACAAGCCTTTATTCCCTTAGTCGTCTCTTACGACATCCACGGGAAGACATGGAGTGGCACTATTCTAACTCGGCAACCACACGAGGAAATAACAACGTCGATGAAATCTAACATTGATTAATTTTATCGTCAACTTACAAAGGATACGTAGGATTTGCAAATTACAACAACACTACAGGCAAAATTGCAAATTTTTACCTAAAGTTATTCATAAGTCATCACATCTCAAGGATTTAAGGCACTTCATCATTGATTGTTTCCCTAATTAAATATCAATAACGGGAGCCCTTTGTTTCCCATAATTTTATTGGTCATAATGTAATTGTTGACATAATTTTTGGTCGTCATAATTTTTTATATCGCTGAAACTGTAAACTTTTCAGAAGTTCTGAATTATCTAACGTGTAGACAATGCTAGGTTAGGTTAGGTTTAATTTATAAAAATCCTGAAAAAGTAACAGTTTCTTTAAAAAAACACGTTATGACTTGCGATGATTATGACCTAAAACACATTATGACTATCACTATGACCTATAGTAGTTATCCAGCTTTATCCCTGTTTCTCAACCTAAGCTGAATTTGAATGTAAATCGCGCGAGATACGCTCATCAATGATGCATAATGTAAACATATAGCGTATCTGCTGTTCCAATTCTGTTCCAGAAATTACCTGGAACATTCCCCTCAATACTGTTATTGGTTCTCTCAGCCTTCGTGTCTGGGAAAGCTTTATGTTGGTGATTTTCTCGCGCACGTCTTTGAGCGGATGCATTTCCAGTTTTCCACATTGAATTAAACTATTTTGTTGAATTTATGATAGCTCGTCTTAACTTGACAGTAGAAAAGGGTACTGTATCATGTTTTGAACAGATAAAGTTACCTTTCTGATACACTGTGAGCCTGTGGAACTTTTGTGCAAATTTGACCCTCACATACTCCGTTGAAATTTGCAGGTTTCCTCACAATGTTGTTCCTCACCGTAAGGAAATCGGATAGTTTAAACTCATTGCTACATGGCCACCGGTGGGGTTCGAACTCGGTACCTTATGATCAAATTAATTCATTTAAAAATGTAATAGAATTATAATGAAGATACACCTTGTAAATACTAATAATTAACACGTAAATATTAATTTTGGCTGCAATTGCAACATTGGAAAGTAGTTCATAAAAAAGGCAAAGATTTTACTGCAAATTAATTAAATTGTAGGTAGAACAAAAGTAGTAAATAGAATTCTACTTTATTTGAACTTGGTACAAAATAAAACAGTTCGTCGAGCTTTCAGCCATTTGAGTAAACAAAAAAAATTCTCCGGGAGTCTGCCGCAAATACCCCCATTACCAGGCTCTTTGATAGATATTGTGCCATCAAACAGGAGTGGTTTAGCTTTACCTTTATCTTGAGTTCGCTCTTGTGAATAAAAAAAATCTACATCACTATTCTAAGAGAAATTTGGTGTGCCCTCTTCATTGAGCAACGTTAAAAGCGGTGCTTCAGTTTTTTTTAAAGAAAAATTTTTGCAAGGGGGTAAGACAACCGGTAAAATTATGAGACGTACTAAAATATTAAAAATAAAGTTTCAAAAATATATTCCATAAAAAGTACCTACCCCTGTTAGGCACGATGATACCACAAGAATATTGACCTTCTTATACTATGGGAACGATAAACATACTTATGTAGAGAAAATACATAAATAAAAAATAAGAAAGCCTTTATTGCTGTTCTTAGTTATACATGCTATGAGAATATGAAGAAACATCTAAGACTCTGGAACAAAACGCGATTATTACACAAATATTTGCCCTTATCGGGGTTCAAACCAGGGCGGCTACCGCAACCGCTAGCCTTGTAGGCAGGGTAACTACCCACAAGGCCAACCACGTCATCATCTTATGATATTTTAAACCTTATAGTGGACAACCAATTTATAATTATGAGATAACACATTATCCATGGGCTTTAGAAGCCACTTTATACTCGCTCGCCTTCACTTTAACATAAAAACATACGAAAACCTAATCTTCATATTACTTTGTATTTTCTAAATAAAGCAATGCATCGTTGGCACTATCTCTTCATGCAAATATTTATTCTATTGTTACCCAGTTTACGAGTGGATACGTTATTGACGCTTCGCCTATCGCAAAGTATTTACAAAGTTTGTATCATTAAATATTCTGTTACACTTCACACAAAAACAGAGAGCGCCGAGAAAGCGCATGCGAATATATTTCACTAGCTTTCGTCAAAATAGAACTTATTTATTTCTCTTCTTGTTTGGTTCATTGAAATTCTAACCTTACGGCTTATCAATTATAACTCTTCCACTTTTTTTGCAAATGCACCAAAAAAACGTTATAACGAACACGAACAAAAATAACCTGTTAAATGTTTAATTTCACTATTTCTATTAACATAATTGACTCCGGGTATGGATCATTAAATGAGGGTTATAAATAATAATAATTGGAAACCGTTAACCTATAATATTACTTGCCCGAAGCATCATTTTGGAGTTCTAGTGAACAAGGCTATAAGTCAACTTAACTCGTACTAAAAAAGGGTATTGTACTGACCTCATCTCGAGTCAAACCTTCAAGCAAGAATTAAATTGTCTTTGGTATTTGACTGGTTAGAAAACGGAGAGAGTGAGGGGGTTGCTAGGAAACAGTTGGGAGTTGACGGGAGTGATCGTCGGGCTTGAAAAAATGTTTTCTTAATTTTTTTATTTGCTTTTCTTTATAATAATAGTGGTGTATCCACAAAATTTTCCTTTTATAATTAATAATGTGCGGTGTGCATAATTGTGAATAACATATAGGAGGTGATCTATAGGAATTTTGCAGGGAGACGTTAGGAGATTTTCGTGAGTTTTCATGTAGACTAAGTCTACTTAAAAAGGTAAATATTGTAGTCCTACCGTTGTTGGAAACACTTATCTATAAGAAATCATGTTTACGAATAATTTGGTTTATGGTTTGAGAACAAGAAAATCGAACTAGTGATTTCTCATAGGTATTTTAATCTTTCGTATATGTCTTATCATTTAGAATAGAGAAGCTTGGGGATGAGTGTTCTGGTTGAGGATCTGAATGACGAATGGAAGGGGATGGTCGTTGTTTAGAAGGGGTTCCGTATGGTGTTTAATTTATTGTGAATGTTTGTTGTGTTTCAAGGTATAGTAATAGAGTAAGGAAAACTTTCGTAGTACAGGGAATCCTTAGTTGCATATTTAACCTTTTATTTTAATACATTTCACGCGGGAGCATGATCCTGAGAGCTCCGTCGCTTACTACGAGGGCTTCTAAGCGGTTTGGTGTCGCTGTCGTGAGAGTTCGGTTTGCGGCTGCGCGGCCTTGACATCTCGTCGGGACCCGAAGCTAAGTGTTGTCTTTTAGTGGTTACTCGATGGGTGCATCGTTGCACTTAGGGTAGTAATGCAGTTGGTTACGAATGACATTTGATGTCGTCATTTTCAAAATATTTTGAATTATGGAAGATGTCATTGCAATTTTGACAACAAGGCTATTAGATCATTCGTAGCAAAGCTGTCCTTGTTAGAACATGTTTATTTGAATATTTTTTCTTTGATTTTGATTTTTTTTTATTTACGAATATTTTCAAAATGTTTTGAGTTTCGAAATGTTATATTTTTTGGAAGGAACAATTTATTTTAAAAAACAGAACAATTTTTAAAAAATAAATTCTTAGAAGCAAATCATATTGAATTTAGAAGTGATATACGCTGGTCGTCGGAAAACCAAACTAGTGATAAATTTCTTTGAATTATTTCACGGGATTTTAATTCTATTGCGAAACTAATAATTATTTAAAGGTAAATAATTTTATTGTTCATTTGATATTCTTTTATAAATGTTTTTAATCAAGGGAATTCAAAGGTTTATTAATAATTCAAGACTGATCTAATTCTTTTGGATCTTGTGTACCTTTTAGGACTCCATGTCTGATCTTCAGTTTATTGGAAGAACTTTTCTAAATTTTCCCATGCTGTTTGGCTAAGATTATTTAGTTCTCTTTCGGCTCTTATATTGGGGTTTACAGTTTTGCTTGTGTCCTGGCAATTTAAATTACAATTTATCTTTACCTTTCTCGTTTAATGCATCGGATATTATACATGTTTCTATTCGAGTCGAAGAGGGTTTAGTGTCTTGGTGAAAGTTATCAGCGGGTCACAGACGTCGATGACATCTTACCGCCACTAAACATCTTGGATTAAAATAGCAAGCAGAGACACTTCACACTGTACGCTAAGTTTCCATACAGACTGCACAGACTGCTTCAGTGTGTTAAAGGTTCAAGGTTAATAGCTTCAAAATTTATCTTGGGGAACCGGGGTCGGATTTGAGTTGCGTCAAGAGTCGATCTCACCTCTGGTCGAAAGACGTTAGTTAGTTGAGGTGACTTGCTGGCTTGGTTTTTATGATCTCATGTCAGCAAGGATGCCTGCGAGTTTAGCTCGGCAACTGCTTTCTACTCCCGGCTCTCATGTCGGTTCGTGGGGACTCGACTAAGCGAAGCGAAAGCTGAGCGTGTGATATCGGGTGCCTTGACGGATTCGAAGGGGAGGAGACCTCCAATATTCTGGGTTTGCTTTGATACCTGTCACACTGGATTGTAGAAAACACACACATTCCGTCGTCCTAAATATCCGAGGACACAAGAGGGGTAGTTTAGGTCAATAGTCTCTCCATCTAAATTATTAGGAAAAGAATTAAATCCTGTCTCTTGGAGTGACTATAATTTGTCGGGCCCTCTGTTCTCTTGGTTACGAGGACTTACTCAGACTGACTTGGCGACGTAATGGAAGCTCTCCCCAGACAAGTTCGGGACAGGCTGGCGGAGTGTGTCCAGCCTGGAGTCGAGCACACGAGCAAGAGCGGGGAGGGGCTCTGCTTTTACCAGACCACAATAACTTGTCGAATTTCCATAAACTGAAGTTCTCTAGACGTTTCTTTTCTTCAACTAATACAATTATTTGAATTCCCTTATTCTTGAATATCTCTTTAATCAGAAGAATCTGTTATCCCTCATTCTCGCCTTAGGAACCATGGGTTACTAAAACATTTAAAAAACCCACACAACGTTACTACCACTATTTCGATTGGCAAATATCTTTTGTCTACCGGTCCGCCAAACAGATTAAATAAATTAATCTTTCTTTTATACTTTATAAGGCCTGCCCCCTGGGGTCAGCACAATTGGTGCCGTGACCAGGATTCTAGGGTATTAAGCAGATTGAGGGGAAGAGATTTTGTGAATTAAGGGAGAGGCATTACTTTCGTTTCTCGAGATTTATGAATAGTGCAATTTGCAGGTTGAGGCACTTCACTATGCTAAAAGGAGGAAATAAAGCTTTCACTATTGCGATTGAGGGAAATATAGGATCAGGGAAGTCTACCTTATTAGAGAAATTGAAAGTGAATAAATTAGTAACAGTATTACCGGAGCCAGTACACAAGTGGCAAAACCTAGATGGGATTAATTTATTTCAATTGATGGTAGGAGAGCCTAAAAGGTGGGCGAGTGTATTCCAATCGTATGTCATGAGAACTTTGATAGATCACCATGTTGCGCAGGTGAATACTCCTATCAAAATAATGGAACGGTCCGTTTACAGTTCGAAGTATTGTTTCATGGGTGTACTTCTTGACAATGATATAATCCATCCGGTAGAGGTTCGAGTCCATGAAGAATGGATGCGTTTACTAAAGGACCATATGTCTATGAGTGTCGACTTGGGAATCTATATACGGACAAATCCGGAAGTTTCATTTCAGCGAACATTAAGTAGAGGAAGGTTGGAAGAAAGTTCGATTACACTAGGTTATCTCACACAGTTACATAGTAAGCATGAAGATTGGTTTTTGGGAGATAAATGGCAGGATTCTTTTCAGAGTATCAGAATTATAGATGGTAATTGTGAACCAGAAGCGATCGTTAATCAATATCGAGATATTGAAAGGGAAATAATAGCCACTTGGGAGACTAAGAATTAGTTTTTTTTTATCATAGCCAAACTTTATTCCAGAGTTACAATTATGAGCAAGAAGAGCCGAATTAACCGAAAGACATCGCCACTGGCCGAGGAAATGAATGCTACGCATGAATCAGAAGGTCGTAAAAGGACTGTCGTCGGGCAAGCAGGTGCCTTGTCTTTGATGATTAGAACATTGCGGTCGACCATTGGGAGACTGAATTTGAGAGTGACAGAATTGCAGAACCAAGTCCAAGGTGGCCAGGTGAGTCTAGAATCTAGCTTAGAAAAGCCTCAGGTTGCTACTTGCTCTTTTATTGATGGAAGATTTGATCGTCCCAAATTTCCCGGAAGGGGAGATATTCACCCTGTCTCTTTTATAGAAGACTTATTTTCATATTTACGAAGAATCCCCACAAGAGAACATGTCATAGATAATATAATAGGATGTTTGGAGGGGGATGTTAGAAGATGGGCCAGAATTTATAGGGAACGTTGGAATACGGAAGAGGACTTCAAGTCAGATTTTATGGACACTTACTGGGGAGAGCCAGAACAGAATTTACTGCGAAGAAATATTGTATGTGGAGTGTGGGAAAAAGATAAGAACAAATCCATGATGGGGTATTTTATATCATTAGCAGGGCAGGCCAAAATGTTAAGTACGCCTATTCTGGAAGGTCAATTAGTTGATGATTTAATGCATCATTTCCCAAGGGAGGTCCAATATGCTTGGAGGATGAGGAAGGGAACGACTATTATTGAAGGAACAGAATTTTTAAGAGATTTGGATGATGTTGATAAGCAAAATCGTTACGTAGAGAATCGAGGTAACGGGCAGACGTCGTTTGGAACGAAACGTGCCACGACCGAATTGGTAAAACCGAAATTCACAAATAAAAGACCTAAGGTTGTTGCGAGGCTTGACGTGGAAGAAGAAGAAGATTTTGGTGGAACTGAAGACAATAACAATGATTTAAACTAGTTGAAGCTGATTCTAAGGACCCGAAATTAGCTTACAGGAAGAAGGGCATATATTGTAACATCCCTTTGCGGATAATGTTGAAAAATGGGTGGAAACCAGGAATAGGATTAGGGAAAGACGGACATGGAAATTTATATCCCATATCGGCTAATAAGACTTGGTCAAATTTTGGTAGATGTGGTTTTGGGGATGAGAATAGAGTTCAGAATAGGCAAATTAAGTTGAATTTAGATGCTTTTTCAAATCTTTCCCCAAGTTTATTAGATCGGCCACGTGTTTCTGAATTTTTACAAACTTTTGTTGCGGCATCTTTGTTTGATGAGGAGGTATGTTTTGATGAGGGTTCTCGCAAGGTTAGAGCGGAGATTGTTATTGAGATATTAGGGAATACAATAAATGGGTTGATAGATACTGGGAGTGAAGTGAGCTGTATTTCAGAAGAATTTTATGAATCTTTACAAATTACTAAAGATACAAGGTTTCCATCATTACCAGTGAAACCTATACAGATTAGAGGAGCAGTAGGGCAGAAAAGTTTGAAAATACAGCAGCTAACATCTGTTGAGTTAAAAATTCAGGGGATAAGTTTCGATACTGGATTGTTGGTAGTTCCAAAATTGACAGTACCGGTGATATTAGGCTTTGACTGGTTACTTTCCCATGATGTTGTTATTAATTTGCGAGATCCTAAGTCTTTAATTCTGTCGGGTAATGGGGAAGAAGTTAATGTACCGTTTATTGATGAAGGTCAAGAGAGTGTAAATGTTAGAACTCTACGAGTCGGTCAGGATGATAAAAGGGATTCCATTGTGAAGAGTGAGGATTTTCTGGATAGACTTAATGTGGGAGTAAAATTGACTGATAGTATGAGGATGGATTTAAAGCAAGTTTTAGAGAGTCATAAGATAGTATTCACGAAGCAAATTGGTAGGGCAAATTGTTATGTTCATCATATAGAAATGTCTGAACACACTCCGCGAATAAATAGATCCTATCCGATTCCGTATGCTTATCGTAATAAGATTGATGAAAAATTAAATGAGATGGTAGAGTTGGGGATTATTTCTAGAGGGGCAACTCCTTATAGTAGTCCTTTAACATATGCAAGCAAACCTGATGGGTCTATTCGTATTTTACTTGATGCTAGAGAAATTAACAAATACATGGTGGCAGAGTCAGAGGCCTCACCAATGCAGATAGATGTTTTAATTGCATTTCATGGTGTAAAATTTATAACTATCGTAGATTTAAACAATGCGTATTTTCAAATTCCTATATCAAAAGAGAGTAGGCAGTATACCGGGTTTACTGTGAATGGGAGGTCCTATATGTATAATGTTTTGCCACAAGGTCTGAAGACGTCTGTGGGAAGTTTTAGTCGGGCGATGGATGTAGTGTTGGGGCCAGGAGTTAGAAGTTTTTGTGTAAATTATTTAGATGATTTGGCAATATTAACGAAAGGGAGTTGGGAAGAACATTTGGAGCAATTAGACAAGGTCCTAGAACGATTAGAGAATGCGGGTTTGACTTGTAATTTAGAGAAGTGTAAATTTGCTTGTCGGGAAGTGAAAATGTTAGGACATATAGTTTCTACTGAAGGGATTCGGACTGATCCAAATAAAGTCAAGTCGATTCAAGAGTTTCCAACTCTGAAAGAGGTGAAGCATGTGCGAGCATTTTTAGGGTTATGTAATTACTACCGGAGATTTATTCCAAATTATAGCACTTTGATTATTCCTTTGACAAGATTGTTAAAAAAGGAACAAGTTTGGTATTGGGATGAGGAGTTAGATACGGCATTTAAGAAATTGAAACAGGAGTTTTCTACAACTATTATGTTGTCACATCCAGATGTGAATAGAGTTTATTATTTGCAGACGGATAGTTCAGGGGTAGGAATTGCGGGAGAGTTATATCAATATGACGATGAGGGTAATAAACGGATTTTGAGTTTTTGTGGAAGGTCGTTGAGAGGATCAGAATTGAGGTGGACAGTTACAGAACAAGAATTTTGGGCAGTAATTTATGGGGTTAAGAAGTTTGAGACTTATTTAAGGGGGGCGGAATTAATTATTAGGACTGATCATAAAGCTTTAGTGTTTGTAAAGAACATTAAATTATTTAACAGTCGGATTACAAGATGGATATTGTATTTAGAACAGTTTAATTACACAATAGAGCATGTTAGGGGGGTCGAAAATGGGGGAGTGGACGTTTTGTCTAGATTTCCAAGGGATGGGGACATTCAAGAAGGGAAAACTTGGTGTCCATCGATAATGTATATGGGGGTGCAGAATAATACTGAATTAGAATCTAAATTAGAACAGATGGTTCAGTTTCAGGATATGGATAATGTAGCAAAAGGCATTAAGGAACGCGTGCTAGGGCAAGTGGAAGGAGGAAGTCGATTGTCCAGAATAGCGATGCATTGTTCAGTTGTCGATGGTGTGCTTTATTTTAGGAAACATGTCAATGATGTTGAAGTTTTATATTTACCAGAAGCTTTGCAAGCTGAGGTGTGTAGACAAGTTCATTTGGAGTTAGGGCATTTGGGGATTTATAAAATGATGAAATATCTAAAACAAAGATTTTATTGGCTTGGAATGAAGAGAATGGTAGAGAAGTTTGTTAGGTGTTGTCATATTTGCCAATTATCCAAAGTGGATAATGTTAAGTATGTGGGGGCGTGTAATTCTATTGTAACGGAGAATCCAGGGGATTTAGTTATGGCAGACCTTTATGGACCCTTACCAGCGTCTAGGGGGGGAATAACATACATATTCGTAATACAAGATTCTTTTACTAAATACATTAAATTATATGGGTTGAGGGTGGCAACAGCGAAAGCGGTTGTGGTTAGGATGCAAAATTCTGCATTAACAATAAAGCCGAAAACTGTAATGACTGATAATGGAAAACAATTTATAGGGAATACATGGAAATTAGGATTACGGAATATGGGAGTTAGGGCTATATATACAACTATTAGGAACCCTAGGCCAAATACGACGGAACGTGTTAATAAAGAGTTGGGAAAATTCTTTAGGATTTATTGTCATGAAAGGCATAGAAATTGGGGTTTATGGTTAGAGAAGATTGAGGAGTTGTATAACAATACATTTCATTTAAGTACGGGGTTTACACCTAATGAAGTTCTTTTTGGTAGTGTGACTCATTTATCAATAGATACCCATTTGCCTTATCTTGTACGCAATAGGGATATAGGAGAGATTCGGGAGCAAGCTAGGGTTAATTTACAATTGGCTAGTCAACAGAGAAAGACTAGGTTTGATTTAACTCATAAATTAATTCAGTATCAGGTTGGAGATTTGGTTAAGTTGCGAAGATTGAACAAGTCTGACTCTATGAGTGGAGTTACTCGGAAGTTTGATTTAACTTATGAAGGTCCATACAGGGTAGCAGCAAGACAGTTTGATAATGTTTATGTTTTGGTACACCCCGAAACTTTGCAAGAGAAGGGGATGTTCAATGCAATACATTTAGCACGATATTATGTTTAATCAGGAAAATGAAGTTAGAAGTTGGGGAATTAGAAATTTTATAGGGACGTTGATGTCGGTTATGAATTTCCATGCAAAAGCATTAGTGAGTGTTATGTGGGGTAGGATTAATTCGGAGTAATTTTGCTTTGGAATATATTTGAGTATTAGATTATATGGTATTTGGTGTTTAGTTCAATATTATAAGGTTTTAGAAATATTAATAAAGTATTTGCTTACTGGCTAGTGGTTTTGAATTCATATTTGGTAATGGAGGTTTAATTTAGGAGAGGGGGGGGGGAAAGATGTAGCATAGGGGAAAAAGGATTGGGGGGGGGAAGAAAGATAAAATAAGTTAGGGGACTCCTTAAATAGTTTTGGGGTTCAGTTGGTGAATTGGTTATGAAATTTAACTCTTGTTTGGGATTGATTGGAGACAAGGAGTTGGAATAAGAAGGTTAAATCTTGGCTCCGTTGAATATCGTCAAGATTTAGGGGGGGATTGTACTGACCTCATCTCGAGTCAAACCTTCAAGCAAGAATTAAATTGTCTTTGGTATTTGACTGGTTAGAAAACGGAGAGAGTGAGGGGGTTGCTAGGAAACAGTTGGGAGTTGACGGGAGTGATCGTCGGGCTTGAAAAAATGTTTTCTTAATTTTTTTATTTGCTTTTCTTTATAATAATAGTGGTGTATCCACAAAATTTTCCTTTTATAATTAATAATGTGCGGTGTGCATAATTGTGAATAACATATAGGAGGTGATCTATAGGAATTTTGCAGGGAGACGTTAGGAGATTTTCGTGAGTTTTCATGTAGACTAAGTCTACTTAAAAAGGTAAATATTGTAGTCCTACCGTTGTTGGAAACACTTATCTATAAGAAATCATGTTTACGAATAATTTGGTTTATGGTTTGAGAACAAGAAAATCGAACTAGTGATTTCTCATAGGTATTTTAATCTTTCGTATATGTCTTATCATTTAGAATAGAGAAGCTTGGGGATGAGTGTTCTGGTTGAGGATCTGAATGACGAATGGAAGGGGATGGTCGTTGTTTAGAAGGGGTTCCGTATGGTGTTTAATTTATTGTGAATGTTTGTTGTGTTTCAAGGTATAGTAATAGAGTAAGGAAAACTTTCGTAGTACAGGGAATCCTTAGTTGCATATTTAACCTTTTATTTTAATACATTTCACGCGGGAGCATGATCCTGAGAGCTCCGTCGCTTACTACGAGGGCTTCTAAGCGGTTTGGTGTCGCTGTCGTGAGAGTTCGGTTTGCGGCTGCGCGGCCTTGACATCTCGTCGGGACCCGAAGCTAAGTGTTGTCTTTTAGTGGTTACTCGATGGGTGCATCGTTGCACTTAGGGTAGTAATGCAGTTGGTTACGAATGACATTTGATGTCGTCATTTTCAAAATATTTTGAATTATGGAAGATGTCATTGCAATTTTGACAACAAGGCTATTAGATCATTCGTAGCAAAGCTGTCCTTGTTAGAACATGTTTATTTGAATATTTTTTCTTTGATTTTGATTTTTTTTTATTTACGAATATTTTCAAAATGTTTTGAGTTTCGAAATGTTATATTTTTTGGAAGGAACAATTTATTTTAAAAAACAGAACAATTTTTAAAAAATAAATTCTTAGAAGCAAATCATATTGAATTTAGAAGTGATATACGCTGGTCGTCGGAAAACCAAACTAGTGATAAATTTCTTTGAATTATTTCACGGGATTTTAATTCTATTGCGAAACTAATAATTATTTAAAGGTAAATAATTTTATTGTTCATTTGATATTCTTTTATAAATGTTTTTAATCAAGGGAATTCAAAGGTTTATTAATAATTCAAGACTGATCTAATTCTTTTGGATCTTGTGTACCTTTTAGGACTCCATGTCTGATCTTCAGTTTATTGGAAGAACTTTTCTAAATTTTCCCATGCTGTTTGGCTAAGATTATTTAGTTCTCTTTCGGCTCTTATATTGGGGTTTACAGTTTTGCTTGTGTCCTGGCAATTTAAATTACAATTTATCTTTACCTTTCTCGTTTAATGCATCGGATATTATACATGTTTCTATTCGAGTCGAAGAGGGTTTAGTGTCTTGGTGAAAGTTATCAGCGGGTCACAGACGTCGATGACATCTTACCGCCACTAAACATCTTGGATTAAAATAGCAAGCAGAGACACTTCACACTGTACGCTAAGTTTCCATACAGACTGCACAGACTGCTTCAGTGTGTTAAAGGTTCAAGGTTAATAGCTTCAAAATTTATCTTGGGGAACCGGGGTCGGATTTGAGTTGCGTCAAGAGTCGATCTCACCTCTGGTCGAAAGACGTTAGTTAGTTGAGGTGACTTGCTGGCTTGGTTTTTATGATCTCATGTCAGCAAGGATGCCTGCGAGTTTAGCTCGGCAACTGCTTTCTACTCCCGGCTCTCATGTCGGTTCGTGGGGACTCGACTAAGCGAAGCGAAAGCTGAGCGTGTGATATCGGGTGCCTTGACGGATTCGAAGGGGAGGAGACCTCCAATATTCTGGGTTTGCTTTGATACCTGTCACACTGGATTGTAGAAAACACACACATTCCGTCGTCCTAAATATCCGAGGACACAAGAGGGGTAGTTTAGGTCAATAGTCTCTCCATCTAAATTATTAGGAAAAGAATTAAATCCTGTCTCTTGGAGTGACTATAATTTGTCGGGCCCTCTGTTCTCTTGGTTACGAGGACTTACTCAGACTGACTTGGCGACGTAATGGAAGCTCTCCCCAGACAAGTTCGGGACAGGCTGGCGGAGTGTGTCCAGCCTGGAGTCGAGCACACGAGCAAGAGCGGGGAGGGGCTCTGCTTTTACCAGACCACAATAACTTGTCGAATTTCCATAAACTGAAGTTCTCTAGACGTTTCTTTTCTTCAACTAATACAATTATTTGAATTCCCTTATTCTTGAATATCTCTTTAATCAGAAGAATCTGTTATCCCTCATTCTCGCCTTAGGAACCATGGGTTACTAAAACATTTAAAAAACCCACACAACGTTACTACCACTATTTCGATTGGCAAATATCTTTTGTCTACCGGTCCGCCAAACAGATTAAATAAATTAATCTTTCTTTTATACTTTATAAGGCCTGCCCCCTGGGGTCAGCACAGTATATACAGCCTTGGCTAAAGGTGTTGACCACCTATGCGTTTTCATATAAAAGTCAAACTTTAAAAGGTGCATTTATATCTTTAATTATAGAAAATTGTATATCTAACGGAAACTTTAATCATATTTATAGACGTTAAGGGAAATTCCGTGTTTTTTTTTAATTGTAAAACCTAATTTTTTCTAGCTTCAGTTTTCACACATAAACTATTAGTAGGAGATCCGAATAGGAGACGATTTGGACCGGGCTGTTTATTTGATAAAAAGTATTTTATACAAAATTTAATATGCTAAGTAATATATGGCGAATAGGTAGGCTGAAAAATTTCAGTCCAGTATATAATTAATAAAAATATTAAAAATTAACTTCGTTTTAAAAATTACACTAGCTTGTTTAATGGACAAATTACATACCAATCGAAAGTATGAAGCCTATAGAATATGCAAACGTTAGTTTGACTATTTTTTTCCCGTCAAAATATTAGGTAGGCAGGTATAAACAGGTAAGTCGGTACTGGTAATTTGCACCAAACCTAACGTTTGCATATTCTATAGTCTTCATACTTTCGATTAGTATGTAATTTGTCTATTAAACAAACATTTGCAGTTTTAAAAAAAAGATTTTTTTTTTTTAAGATATAAGCACTGTACTGAAATTTTTAGCCTACCTATTAGCCACATATTATTTAGCGTATTAAATTTGATATAAAATACTTTTCATCGAATAAACAGCCCAGTCCAAATCTTCTCCTATTCGGATCTTAGACCATAATTCTACTAAAGATTTGCACATGTTCAAATACTTTTTTTATAATTTAATATTGTACATTTTATAAATTCAAAATTAGTACTTTATTTATAAGTTAAAAAAGAAAACGTGGGGTGCTCAACACAAGGCTGTACATAAACAGAGTACTATACTAGACTTAAGCCCTTTTTCACTTTGCACTAGGACCCCAGCATTAACAAATTAAATTAATGAAAATATCGTTGAAAAATCCCACACATTCTCTCTTCCCTCTGAAACATAAATAGAGTTTTAATAAAGTTTAATGGGCAGCGCGTGTAAAGCAACAATGTTTCTAGTTTTTACGAGTTTATCGTTTCGATAGTTAATACGTATAAAAGGGTAAAAGTAAATGCACTTTTAAAGTTTTATTCACATATGGATTTTCCACGTATTCCAGGCAAAAGGTTTTTACTTCATTTAATTTTTGAGAATTGAGTGCTTAAAAGTTTCATTCAAAATGAGGCAGCCATTTACAAAACATGTATCCAAAAAAAACAGTATGTTTTAAATACACAAAAAACAATTGTTTGAAACAATAACGATCGATTGCGGACATTATTCATGTTTTATTCATTTATGGTCCTTCAAATAATATATTATGCTTTTACCAATCAATTTGACGAAAAAGTTAAATTTAAGAGGAGCGGTCTCAATTAGGTACTGAAGCTTAATAAAAAATATTCATAAATTAATTATTTCCATATTTACGTAGTGCATCATGAAAAGGGGTGGTTAAGCACATAAATTTACATATAACAAAAAAAAATTGCGGTTGTATAACTAACGACCACTTGAACTGATTTCAGTGACAAAAGGAAATATTTAACTTTTCTTTAAAAATTACGATTATTTGTATGTTTTATTTATTTATTAAACCAACTAGAAAAATTACAAATAAACAAAAGCCTTGCAAAAACGGTTTTAGGACATTTTAACCGCAGGAAGACTTTAAAAAAACAATGTACTATAATCTTAGTATTATACAATGTATAGTTTGACATAATGGGACTTGTTTGTTTAATTTTTTGGAAGAACTAGCAAGCAATTGTTTTGAACCTGGCAATAATTTCACAGCACAGTTGAAATTTTCGGAACTGCTGCTAGCGGAAAACTACTGGCCCATTTGCTCCACCTGTTGCAATTCCTAAGCAGTGGCAGTCTCGTAATGTCCAAGCTAATAATATCCTTGGACGTATTGGTATTTCGCCAGAGTCGTAAAACAAAATGATTGTTCGCTAATATGGCTGAGCAAAGTAAGTGTACTTTATGTTTGACCCTAAATCGTAAATACCAATATTTGTTTATAATTATTTGCAAGCTTATACTTATACAAAGAAGGTTTTTTCCACTTATGTAATTGCTCCACTGCTGGGCAGACTTCTCTTTAATACTTCAGAGAGTCTATTTGATGTCTACGGTAAGTTGCTACGGAATACGGGAATAAGATAAAAAGCACTGACTCCCCTCATTATTTCTATCCAACGAATCATCATCATCATTTTAGCTAAAAGGTGTAATGTTCTAAACTGGATCTTTGGAAACTGAAACTTTTTCCACTAGATTCCTGTGACCTTCACCGCGCCTTCTCTGTATTATGTATGTATGTATGTATGTCTGTATGTACGTATGTATGTATGTATGTATGTATGTATGTATGTATGTATGTAGGTATGTATGTATGTATGTACGAGTATGTATGTATACTATTTTTTGTACAATAATTGAAAATTTATGTCTTTCCGGTCCATAATTTATAATGAAAAACTGTTTAAAAAACTCGATTATTTTACTTCTAGATTATGATAATAATCACTTCTTGTCAGGAAAATAGTTTTATCTTGCATAAAGTTGGGAATCTGTCATTTTGTGATATTTTCTACAGGTAAGGCCTTAATAATTAAAAGCCAAGTTTTCGACCTTAGTGTGCTGCCGCGAGCCTGCCATGTCTTTGTCTATAAAACAAAGGAAATTTTCGACGTATAATTTCAGATCAAATTTTAATGTATATTTCAGTTTTACAGAAAGTAACAAGACTAAATTTAGTTTAAAAAATTATTCCTACTCGTATATACATAGTTACTGAAATACGATACTATAAACAATGGCCAATTAGGACTAATAGCACAAAATTTCAAAATTTAATTTAACGGTTAAATATCACCGCTGCCCAAAGACAACCGTAACTCCTGGAGACAACTACATTGCGTAAGACTGTAGACTCGTCTGACATGACTTGTCTTGTCGTGTCGATCGAGCGACTGACGTGGTGGAGTACTGACAGCCTTTACGTAAACGATTAGGCTAACGTCCGGCAATGGCTGGCGATAAGCTGATTAATTGATCGATGGATTAATTAGGATAGACCACTTTTCTTTAATCTATTATGCCGGAAATTCACTTGGCGGCATTTTCCGAATACTGATTTCTTTCGTTTAAAATGGTTGAAAGAGACGCTACTACAATATTTGACAAATAACAACCAAGTGAATTGCCGACATTACCGCCATTGCCGCTTGGCCGAAATATTTGTAGCCCATTTACATTTTACAAAAACCGATTGTATATCATGTGTAAAAATTTTTTTCGGGATACCGACACCGCTTATAATGTTAGTAAGATTAGGTTATACTTACAACTACATAAAAAAATAAAAAGCTAATAAGAGACTTTACGTTTTGGCCAAAGCCAAAAATAATTCATACATAAATAAATTTGACGCTGCGCTGGCCTAGTTGTTAGTGACCGTGCCTACAAAGCTAGCGATCCTGGGTTCAAATCCCGGTAAGGGCAGATATTTGTGTGATGAGCGCGAAAATTTGTTCCTGAGTCATGGATGTTTTCTTTGTATTTAAGTATATATATCTCTGTATAATTAGTCATATCGTTGTCTAGTACCCATAGTACAAGCCTTGCGCTTAATTTGGGATTAGGTCAATTGGCATGACGTTGTCCCCTGATATTTATTTATTTATTTTTATTTATTTTGCTTGGAAAGTCAGAGGCTTTTTTCATTTTGGTTGAGCCTATCTTACTTGTCCATCTTCAATAATCGCCTTTTGACGTCATGATACTTCTTATAAGGTCTCTTTTCGAAACGGAAAAACAATGTTGCTCTTGCCGTGTTACCGAATTGTTATTATCTCGGCCGCCATTTCTGTCAAGAAACGCTATATGTCAATAGCAATATTGTTTTACTGTGTTTAAATAGAGGCCCTGTGAAATGAAGTAGACGGCGATAATGTGGTTAGTTTAGTTTAGTTTATTTTATTTATTTAACAATGAAATATTACAATAAAGAATGCATTGCATGTCAAAAAATAAAAAATAACATTCAAATCGTCAACATAAATACAAAACAACAAAGCAACAATATGGGCTAATATAATGTGGAATAGATATTGATATAGAAGCCAGTTGACGAGCATGTCAGCGGTTACGTCAAAGAGAAACCTTAGTATCTGCTGATTTATGACTAGAACACAAAGGATTTATAACGTATGTGATAAAAGTGCATAGCATACTACGCTCGAAGCGTGTTCGAGCGAAACGATAACGCTTAAATAAAGCGTAATGCGCGAGCGGAGTTCAAACGATGCGAGGGAGCGCTTTCAGATTGAATTTTCCTGTTGTTTAAGTATGAGAAAAAAGCATTATCTGTTTAAGTACAGGGGAGTTTCGCATGTCTATGGTGGGAGTTTGGGGTGATATAACATATCGAGTTACAGGAGAAACTCTTCAAATTTTAATTGTGAAAAGAAGAGCCGAATTACTTTCTTTTAATTTTACATTCTAAAAAATGCTTAGGTATTATCATCGTAATAAGTTCTTGCGGCGCTTCTCAGCAGTGATCTCCTGTTAGAAGATATGGTAGATTTTTACTTTGTTTATGGCAAGGATAAGGCACGCGAGCACTCAGGCCACTTGATGTTAAGTGGGATCTCAGACCCATAGACATTTGAAACCTCAATGCAATCCTAAGACTTCAAATGCTTTGCCAACCCTGAAGACTAAAATGGAATGCCTCTATGTTAGTAATTTCACCGGTTGTCTTATCCCCATAGCGGACCACAGGAATGCGAATGCTACTGCTTGGCGGTGGGTTAGTGGATAAGATGGTGGTAGCTATACGGACGGACCCTGCACAAGGTCCTACCACCACTAAAACTTACTGGAGATCAAGCTCAAACATTCGAAGGCTATATTACAAACTGTCAAAACCTAAAAGGCAGCAACAATTTTATTAACTGCAAAAATTGACCTTCGCTGCCTTACAAAGTTTACAGAATTTGTGATCACAGGCCTTTTTGTAAACAGTCCACCCCTAACCAATTATAAATCTTATAGTTCTATTTCTTTCACTGAATGCAACTTGGCAGCTTTTTAAAAGTTCATAATACAGCCTCTGGTAACTCTGAAGGCACATTTTAAGAAACTCATAGAAAGCGTACCAAGCCTTCATAACTTATCTTAACGTCACTCTCGCAGCTAACAAATGAACAAATTTCTTCCCCTAATAATGTACTGTTTTCCCTCAACTTCTCATGCATTATGGCCTGTAATATTGCGTGTACCGTCAAAGATTTAATATCCCTTTATTGCTTTTCTACTAAGGGATTGTAAATATCTTTTTAATGAGGAAATATCAGCAGAGGAAATAACACGAAGATATTTTTTTAATAGATAAGGTCATTTAAAAGAAAGCTGTGGTGATTAAGCTTGATCATAACATGGAAAGATAAATTTAAAAAGGTTTTGCCTTACGGCGTATGAATGTATCGGTAGAGGTACTTTTGAATAACAAAAATACTTACAACTAAAAAAATATTGAGCAAGTAAATTTCAGTACATACGACATTCTAAAAATATTGAAAACGAAGACAAAAACGTTAAAACCCTTTACATATATTCGACGTGGTATTTTCTTGAGACTTTAAGTAAGACGTAAACCGCGAAGACGTTATTCAATGTCGAAGTGAAGCCCTACATTTAACGAGAAAATAAAAATTTATTTTTGAAAAACATGCATGCCATAAACAATGCTCCACCGAACTGCCTAATCAGTTTGTAGGATGAGCTACACTATCTGCCAAGTTCACTAAATTAAATAATATATTATGTTAACTGGCAACATTAGGCCAAAAACGAAATAGCCTTTACTTGGCATTGGCTAATGTAATTATACTCTTAACTTAGCCCTATCCAAAACGACAAATTACGTTAAAACATTATAATGGTCTAACATATAGGGATAAGTTCGCCATTTTACATCCCTGTTATAGTTTTGTCTATTTTATAATTGTTATCTCTTTTGTTTGTACAATAAAGTGTTTACATACATACATACAAAAATCTACCAAAGTTATTTATTACCAGCGTGAACCTTGAAAATCCCCGATTGCAGATTTACAGAATTGTATGTAGTGTTTTGCTGCCTTGCCTTTGTCTTTCTTCTTGCAAAAATAGAAAAAAAAATAGCCATTTCAAAATCAATAAACTGATAACAATATATACTTTATATGTATAATAGATATTTTATAATAAACTGCTTGTAGAAAATTCCTCTTTCTAACAATAACGATGATTACTAGTCTTATCACGCGTCTGAAATTTGATTCTTCTGAAAAAAGGCATCTAATTAATTTGTATGTTTAAACCAACGCAGGATTTGTTTTACGACTAAGTAAATGATTTTCCTAATTTATTACTGCATGTAATTGTAACGAACAAAGGAATAGGGATTGCTCCTTAATTTGTTTCGCTTTGTTAAGGTGATGAACTTTGAAAAAATATTTTTGTCGAGATTTTGCTTTTTTTCTCGAAATACCTATCTAATGTAATAATGGGCCAGGCTTCTTTGAGGTGCGTAATGAAATGTTTTTGTAAAGTGAAATTTAATATGGTTTACTTGAATAAAAGAACAAATTTATACAGAAAATAAAACTTAATTTAGGTACTCAACTTAAAAAAAGACCGAATTGTTTTTGAATTAAGTATTGAAACTAAAAACGTCATTAAGTCAACAAGAAGTGGGATTAGAGGTATTCAAATACTTATAAAAAAAATATTGACGGTCTTAATATAATAATAAAAATTGTCACTAATAAAATACATTAGGTAGGAATACATAGTACCTTGTCGCTTTAACGCCTTTGTTAGATTATTGCAGTACTTCGTACATAACGTTAATATGAGAAAGCGCTAAAGAATGCATCTTAATTATAATGGCCGACAGTACCTTTAACTATTATGACGTCGATAATACCTATTTACGAGTAGGTACTATTAGGTACGTAATAATCGTGTATTCAACAATAACATAACTAATTACCCTGTAATAATATCGCCATAATGTTCCGCGTTGTATGTACTATATTTAGCCAGTTATGATGATATTATCATATCCTACCATATTGAACTCAAGACGTCTCGTATGTTTATAAAGTATTTTACTTCGACAGTTTGAGTCCTTTAAGAGAGCTTGTAGCTATAATATTCTATACTAGCTTCTGCTCGCGACTTCGTTTGCGTAAAATGAGTAACCTGCTATCTCAAAAAACAGTTTTATTTTTCAGGATAAAATAAGGCTAGTGTTAATTTAGAGTTCAAGCTATATTCATTCCAAAGGGGTTTGGGTAAAAGTGTTGTCATTTGTAAAATTCATACATTTTCAAGGTGAGCGGCCATTCGTAAAAATGGTAAATTATGATAGAATTATTAAAAATAAACATATTTTGTTATGTGATGTAATACTCTTAAGCACATCGGAGCCGAGATATTTAAATATTCATACTTGGGCGTACTTTTGTACTAAAAACGGAATACTTAAATCTTTAAAATCTCCGCTCCGATATTATTTAACGCTATAAATTATACATATCTATGTGTATTTAGAGGTCCTCTAAATACGTATGTAAAAATCATCCGTGGCCGCTGAATTTTTTTTAAATCTTTTAAATCCGTCAAGCCGTTTCAGCTTAAGGGAGTTACAAACTAACTTACAAATTACTTAATACTACTGCGAGAGTATCTAGTAGGTTATAAGTGGTAACGCCTATTAGATAACTTTTCCGATTCTTATCCTTACATTTTCTGTATTAAATAGATAAATTATTCAGACACGACACTCGACACCATAGGTAAGAACCGTGAAATAATAATCGCTTTTTTATTTTAACACCATCTCTCGCTGTTTAAACCCTTAATTACCCAACGTATTAAATAAGTAAAACCGCAAAATCCATCCGCACACTTTTAGCATCTGTGTCGACACAAATAACCCTTTTATTTACAAAATCACCGCGAAAGAAACCCTATTTCAAACAATATAAATGACTTCATTAATTCCCTTCCTCTTGTCGGACCATGGTCACTGCCGCAGTTTTAATATTTAAGGATTTATGGTCCCACAGGCGACATTCATTTTGGATACCGAGTGCAGTTGCGGACAAAATAAGAGATGAAACATGGCTTTAATAGTTTTTCGCAATTTTTGTGTAATAGGCTAGTGTCCTAAAAAAATCTAATTAGTCCGTAATTTACATTATCAAAAAATATTGAACTCATATTTTTTCTTTTGTCAATTAAATAAAAAATTACGAAGATAAAGTGCGTTGAAGTTTCGCGTGACGTCACGCCGTGGCACACTTCATACCACGTTGCGACGTTACGAGCCCCCACTCCCGAACTTTGATGCGCGTCAATTTTGATCGATATGAAAAAGCAAAAAATAAGTGTTCAATATTTTTTGATAATCTTACTGACGGACTAATTAGATTTTTTTTTTTTACCCGGGACTTACCCCTATTGTCCATTAGGTATGTATAATTACTGATCTACTTTATTTATAAGCTAAATAAAACATTATTTCTTCTTTTTTATTAAATACTAGCGGCTCGCCAGCGGCTTCGCCCCGCTTTAAATTTTCAACTTTTTTTTCCCAGTTGTTTCTTTTACACAAACCTTGTAATGACAATAACGAACACAACAAAAAAGAAATCAGCCAAATCGGTTCAGCCGTTCTCAAGTTATAGCGTGACCAGGACAAAGAGGGGTTCATAAGTATATATATATATATATATAAATTATTAAATAAGTCAAACAAAATATAAATTATAGTTTCTCCAGTTTCCAAATATTTTGTAGGATAAATCTAAATTATTCGCCCTATTTTTGCTATAAAGCTACAAAAAATAAGAGGAAACATTCAAGCAATGAGGGCGCTACGAATTACCTCGAGCTTTTAAGCAATATAAATCGGAAATCATTTTTTGCTTTAATCATGGGGTTTACCGCGGGACGACTTAGCTGCGTTCCTCAGCAACTACGTGGAAAGGGCAATAAATAGGGATTCATTAGAGGCTTGCCCAAAAGTAGGAAAACTAGGGAAAAAACGTTGCTTACATAAATGTGTATACTGCGATAAATGGGTATACCTACTGCGTACATAAATGAGTATACCGCATTCATAAATACATTCAGATCAGCCAAATGTTACATTTGGTCAGATTCGGTAGCTGCATAGAATTGGATTTTGCAGTTTTAGTGGAATTATTAAAAAAAAACTATAATTACTACTTAGCTGACATAATCTTATCCCAAAAGTTATGAATTAAGTGGTTTTCATTATCAAGAACCTATTTTTTTGTTGTTTTTTTTTCATGGCAAGGAGAAGGCACGCGAGCACGCAGGCCACCTGATGGTCAGTGGGATCTTATTATTTGACATCATAATTTTGTTGGATTTATTTACAATAAAGTGATATTTTATGCTGAATAATTATGTTCTAAAGGTTACGCTTACTTGTATCTGACATAATATTAATTGTTCGAAATACAATTTGCATATCATTTCGCGCAAAAACACCTTTAGTCGAATGATATTTTTTGCATAAAAATACTTGGCATAACCACGACACTATCTATATTGCAGCATATTATATTTAGCGAGGGATTACCGACATTCATTTATTATAATTGTATGTATGGTAGTTAGGTAAGCTAAGAATTGCGACCCCAACAGAACGAAACTGTGCCAGAAAAGTAGGTTAGGTTATTTTAGAACTAAATGCCACCTTAACATAATTATTATACAAAAGATAATTCGATTATGTTGATATTATTATCATTGATAATGTGGCAAAATATGATTATGAATGAGAAAATAATACGAAGTGATTGCGTGCTAAAAGAAACTATGCGAAAGGTATTACTGTCAAAAGATATTTTCTAAGTAACATACAAAAATAAGCAATAAAATTTCTGCAACACCTTGGTAAACCGTTTTTAAAGGAGTAAAGTAGGTAATTCATCTAAAAAAGGTTACTTTTGCCATTAGGAAAAAAAAATCTAACAATGATATCTAAGTACATCATAAGAATAAAATGCTTCGCTTTTGCTATGAAGCCGTTTCGAGTATCTATTATTTTATTAGAGTGCCAGTGCCAGCGAATTATTTTTTGCGTTTTTGAAGGCGGTTTTTTGTTTTTTTTAAACATTTATTTTATTTTATACTTTTTAGTGATCATAATACGTCGTTACGTAGTCCCACTTCTTAGTTGAAATGAAACTTTAACTTATATCAAGCGCGCCGCAAGCAACGCCGCGGGAAAGTCATAGTCATATTTGAACAAGTAAATATTCTTCGTTGTAGTCGCTCAACTATCTTAATCGAGATATCTTACCGTCACCCTTGAAATCGGTACCGTTGAGGAGTTCCGGTGGCCATCTGTGGTCTTCATCATCAGTTCCACTTCACCAAATCATACTTTCTGAACGCAAATGCTGGATTTGTTACTAAAAATACAAAAATCGCTATATGTTTGCCTACAATATTTGAGGAGTTCCCTCAATTCCTCACTGATCCCCTCATCAGATTCAGATTTGGTGACAAAGGGACCACCTCGGAAGTATACTCTATCAAACCAAAAAAAATTTTTGAAATCGGTCGAGAATTGACGGAGTAATCGGTGAACATACATAAAAAAAAAAAAAAATACATACAGTGGAACGTATAACCTCCTCCTTTTTTGAAGTCGGTTAATAAAACACTACAATTTATAAAATGTCATCTTCTTGAAATGAAAAATTAAATAAAAATATCTTTCAATAAAACACATTTACGTTACCTAGGGCGAAAAGAAACGAAAAGCTTTATAGCATCCCTTTTACTGTCTTCAATTGTACTTAATGCAGTAGTTGGCCGCGACGTAGTCTATCCCGGTGAGGGTGATACAGGGAGAAGTGAATTAACCTGCCCTGACCTCGGCCGCGGCACGGTAGAGATCCGAAATCTTTTGTTATATTAGCGTTGAGGGAAGATTTCGTTGCGATTTTGTAAAATAATATCATTATACCAGGAGATTATATAAAGAGGAGACCACTTAACAGAAACGCTTGCGTTTTACCCAAACAATTGTCTCCAAAACTGAATTCTAAATTTTGATAGCCAATCAAAAAATTCTCAGTATAGGTATCGTTAAAATTAATAAACTATGGGTAAAATTATGTGAAATTTGTCTGTGATAAAAACAAAGCTTTAATTTTATAAAAACAAAATCTTTGGCGTTCATACAAAGTTGTAGAAACAAGGTATGGACGCGTCGGCACTTAGTTTTAAATCCCTATAAAATAGGTTATTTTTTGTCAGAGTTTCATTATAAGGATACGAAAGTAGGAGGTTAAAATTAATTTAGAGTCCTAGTTTGAAGCAAGTAGGATACTTAAACTCGGGAGGCCTATCGTTTTCAATTAGGATCATTTCCGAAAATAGTTTAAGTGTTATTCAGTTCTTAATTCAATAATATTAGTATTTGGCATAAGCCTCTGAGTTAGACAAATGAACAGCATTTTTAATTAAACATTTTAAAGGACATTTAAATTTCATTGCCATGAAATGCCCTTTTTAAAAGTACCTATTGTACCAAATCTAACTTTTATTTAAAACACATTTTTACTTAAAGCCATTATTGCAATTGAAAAAATTACTTCATATGAAATAATTATTAAGTAATATATCAATTTATTCGGCAACTTAATGTGATGCATTTATTTTTTAATTTTGTGGAAATATAATTTAAATTGCCGTATTTATATACAAATTTCATGAATTAAACTTGAAAAAATTCGCTTCCATGAATACCAATCACCGTCCAGACGCGAGATTCAGTTAAGATGTTATACATGTAGATAACACTTCCATTATCTTTAAAAGATTTTCCGAAGAGAACATAATAAGAAAATGAGATCAGCGACTCGCAAATTACAGAACGGAATAATCTGATTCAGACAATTTTAACTGTGATTACAGAAAGACTGCATGAACCAAACAAAAGTTAAGACCAAACTGTACAAAATGGCGTTTGGTTCCTTAGGAAATAAGTATTAGAATCTTACATTTAAACTTAGCAGTGTTATTTTAGTTTGTAAATTTGTTCTGTGATTTATTACTACATACGCCAAAAACAAAAAAAATAGACATGTACGAGTACTTTCATGGAGTTAATCAGGTAAATGTTCATGACACCCCGGCAAAGAAGAGTAACTCTTTAGATATTAGTTTAAATTTAAAGTGGCCAAAACCGGTACTTCTATCCTACCTAAGTACCTCTATAATAGGAAGATAGACAAGGCAAGTCACATCAAGTTACGTTACAAACTATATAATATATTCTGCTTTACAGTAAATGGTATTTTTAAAACGCATTAGTCTCCCTGAATACTTTATTTCCGTCGTAGCTAAATAATGTCTATCTGTATCTGTTTTGTCAACTGTCAAATTAGCCTGTAGCAGTGTCGATACGGATAAAATGGTGGCATAGAAAGTCTACTGAATTATAAAACTAGCCTGTTCGAGTTACGAAGATAAACATAAAAACATCATAAATTCAAACACTTTTTGACTTTGTATCAGCAACAAAAAAGTGAACATGGAAAAATTGGATGGAAATTTCCATCACCATGCAAAAAAGGGTAATGTTATGTAAGATTGATTTCATTCCCCACACTTTAAAATAAAATTTTCTTTCAAAATTATAATAATGAAAACTGAAAGAGCGAACTTCCCTCTATCAAACCAAAACGTCTATTATTTTGGTATATTGCACGCGTACGTCTTAATTGATCACTTTATTTACTAATCAACAAACTAAGAAAAGGCTTCGATCCCTTCCAATCACGGAACCCTGCAACCATCAACCCAGATGCTTCTTCCAATATCCATTAACCAACCCAATGCGATACCTAATCGAGCGTAACTGTTAACTTCAGAAGCGTTACGAATAAAGACATTGCTTTATTCAGCCCTGGAGGCTACTAAATACCATCCAATGACCTAGTCGTCCCTTCTATTAATCTTTTTAACAGCCCTTAAAAAAGATAAAGGTGCCTCTGGACCCTGTAAACGGACCTTTTTCTCCTCGTGTCTAATTAAAATTGTCCAATTTGTAAAGGACTCTTAAAGGATAAACCCGGATTAATATATAGACATCGATAACGAAGAATGATACTAAGGTATTTAACACCTATTGGCCGGGACGTTTTTCTGTTCAACTGTTTATTGGAATTGGAAGTAATTACGGACCGTTTCTAGTCGTTTGTATTCCTCTTAGTTTATTTGCACGATTGGAATCCTTAAGCTGTACTTTACGATCAAAAGAACAGTTTGCTCAAACGGTAGGTAAACAAATTCTTGGTAAGCACGGAAAAATACGCTAGAAGTACGGTATAAAGTAAGGGCCGGGAGCGACTGGATGCATAAAGCATTAGACCGGGCTCTGTGGCGTGCCTTGGGAGAGGCCTATGTCCAGCAGTGGACTGCAACGGGCTGATGATGATGATGATGACGGTATAAAGTGCATTTTTAAGATACCATTTCAGCTAATTAATGACTACTAAGAAACAGAATTAATAAAGAAACAAAAAAGTAAACAGTTTTAACGAAACACAGTTAATCACATTAGACTTATTTACTAACATAATAATTGTAATATAACTGCGTTGAAATATAAATGCCTCAAAATTTAATCAAAAGGTATCTGAATTAAAAACAAATACATTAGGAAACTTTAATTACGATCAATAATTATAGCATGAATGCGTTTACAATAATAATACTGAATATTCACGTATTCCAATTCCCAATCGAATACATCATGAAGGTAATGATGTGAATAAAACCGGATACAATTGATTTAACTTTACGGTATTACGCTACTATTTTCAGTCCGTTACTACACAGAATATCACATTCGCAAAACATCATACCTATACGCATAACATCATACTAGCAAAACACGATATTCGCAAAACATGATATTTACAAATAGTGGGGTTTGGTTATAGAATCGTAGGTAGGTTTAGGTTATGTTAGATTTACAGTAGGCTCGAAAGGCCAAACTACACAGACATAGGCTAGACTACACGTAGAGCATGTCAATTAAAATTTATAACTGTTTGCATGATGACAAGAAGAAATTAGCGCTGAACTTATTTAAGAGTAGACTTAAAAAATGGTTAATAAAGGAATGTTTTTACTCAGTCGAAGAATATTTTGAACATTTTAAATTAAAATTATGACACGTGAATTATGTACTACTTAATTGATTGTTTACTTTTAATTATGCGATCTCAGGTCCATTTTGTATATTATTATCTTATTGGACATATAAATTTTGCATGCCAGTTTCTGGTTAAATGTGCGAAACTTGTACAACTTTATTGCCATCTTTATGTACCACATTTTATGCGAAATAAACATAATATTTGTATTTGTATTTATTTGTAGGAGGTCCGCGGTTTTGCTACTATGATGATTTGCGAATGTCATTTTGTTTTTTTTTGCTTTTATGATATTTTTGAGAATGTCATGTTTTGCGAATATGATAGATATCCAACGACGGAGGGCTTAAAACTACTTAGTTTCAATACTAACAAAAATCAACCAAAAGCACGTCGAACTAGTGTAAGCTCCGTCGCGATTTGACCCAAAAGCGACAGAACGTTCAAAATTTAAAGTAAACCTTTAAGTATTAAAATCACAAATTCCTTATTTATGACTCTGATATTGTCTGAGATAAAGTGACCGGGACATACCAACAAACAGACGGCATTGCAACACTATGAGGTTCTTAAGTTTGACCACAGATCTTTTAAAACATATCAAATCTCAAAAGCAAAGAAAAACTTATCGAATGCGATGAAAGGAGGCACCACTAAGATGGCACCCAGAAACGATGCTTAACCAAGCAATTCTTAGCGAAGGAATTTCGCCCCAAGATAAGTTTTTAGTCACTTATTATTCTACTTAATGTTGCCTTCATTACAAGGATGCTGGTATTTTGAGTCGCAATTGCGTCTTGTCTAATCAGAAAGATCAGTATTTTATATATTTTTTTTACAAAAAAATAAGCCATGAGAATAATCAAGGTCCTTCAGAACACCCAAAGGCCGAACAATTAAGGTATTAATCCATTATAAACTATAACCAAGTTCATACATTTCCTTTGAAAGAATCCTTTTTGACATTTCTATCCCACAGAAATTGATTTTACTTAAAGCGTCTAGACTTTCTCAAAACAGACAGTTTATCCTAAAAACCGATTTAACGAAAGTGACTTTTTGTGTTATCGTCTTAAAGATATCTGCACTGACGAACGCGGTGGATCAATTTCTTTTCGCAGATGTTCCTCAAGGGCCGTTATTGGATCCCTTATAATAAAATATTCGGGATTTCATTTTCACATGGTGCTGTACTGGCTGCGACTCGCTGATATGCTTTCGGTGTTTTTGTTGTTTACAATACAAATAATTAGCTGCCTTAACTGCAACGGTTTCTATTCAGACTATTTTAAGTAATACAACTGCAGGAAAATCTCCCTATCTTCAGTGGTTATTTAACACCATGCTTACATAATAGTAGTTTATGCAACAGTTGTATAAGAGAGGTCAAAAAAGACGAGTGGTGTGGTTACGATGTGAGCCGCAGGCGAACATCGTAAAGCAAGACGCCACGAGTATTTTTTGACTTATTTATACACCGTTGCATACAATACTTTTTCTACGACTAGGTTTCAAATAAAATGCAAAATTAAATTAACAAAATTTTATTAATATACCTAGGTTAGAATACGAACGAACGAAGCACAGAACAACAAACGAGCGAGAAACATTCGAAAACAATAAAATATGTGTCTATGGTTAACTTTGTTTTTAAATTGATGTGCACTTGCCAGGTTTCATAATTTTTAAAAAAAGTTGCACAATCGATTTAACTTGTGAAATAGGGACTAAAAAACACCTAATGATTTGAGAAATGAATTCTTTTACCTGATTGGTCGATTTTAATATAGCTGCGTTCTGGTTGGTTGATACCAAATAAAATGTTTTTTTTAAAGAGTTAAATTAGTAAAAGAGCTTACATACCAAAAAGAACCTAACGTTCCGATTGACAGTCAATGTGTATTGTGATTGGTGGTTTAATTTGGTGAAGTATTTTGATTGGTCAAATTAACCTAAGTGTAAGCTTTGGCAGCTAGGCATATCGTTTTGGCTCAAAAAAGCACAAGTGCTGTTAAGGGGAATAGACTAGATAGACTTTTCTACGGAATGTTCTGCGGATATATTATCTATATTCTTATATTAGTGTTCGTGACTATATAAATGACAGATAAAAGTACAGGAGTAGGAAAAACAATTTGCAAGCAAATGTTCTTATATCTTACGTTTCGGCCTCGCTTATGAGACACCATAATAACATGCCTTGTAACATATCGTAATTGGTTTATTTTTAGGATTGCGTGCCCAAAGGGCAAAACGGATATCTTTTGCAGACGCTCTGCTTTCCGGTCCTCCATTATATGTTTCTTCCTTCGTGTGTCCGTTCGTCCGTCTGTCTAACTATGTATCAGGTAGAAAAGCTTTTAAACGAAATGAGTTGCGGACCTAAAATTTTTATATTTTATGTAAATTGTTCACATATACATAATACTTACATTATTCACTGGTCCGGGTCTAAAGCTTGTGTTGGTCATTAACTGCATAGAGCTACAAAACATACATTGGACACAATGAACACCGACCTTACTGGTTTTTTTGTACAAGTAGGTACGACTAAAACCCATACCTTAATCACTTTCCTTATTTTCTAAAACGGGGAGAATGGCCCAATATTTATTTCGTATGCAGAATATTTCTCCAGTTAAGCGATAATAATGCTTCTTACGTTTACGCTCGTGCGATGTTGTAATTGGATCATTGCTGATTATTTTCAGTGTTTATTCTGATTACGAATTGGATTTGTTTCGATTTCAAAAAAGTTTTATTTTTATGTTACATCAAATGAAAATGAATTCAGCAGAATTATTAGAGTTTTATGCACCTTTTATGAATTGACGATGAGTTTGAGAATATTAGTGGGCATGTAACATGTTACTTATATTTTATTAAAAAGTATTAAAACATGCTTTTATAAGCATCAGAAAAAGTATTTTCTATACAAAGAGAATTGTAAAAAATTACTTATTTCAAAACAGTAGGGTGCTAAACACTACTGTGCTCAAACGTATGTAACTTATGCATTTATAGTGTTTTAGCAAATTGATTTTTCCACGACTTTTTGCAAATCAACGACCCACACAAGCTTAATATCCTGAGAAATCCTGTCTTGTCCGGTTTTTTCCAGTCAAATCCAGATTAGCGTCTCAGTACCCGCCCCCCGAACATTTGTCATCTTAATAGCACTGCGAAACAGTCGGCCGTAATAAAATTATACTAGGAAACATCGGGGAATTAAATTCTACTGCCAACCTCTTAGCAGGATGTGAAACTGTTCGTAAAATGGCGTGGTAAACTGAATATAATAAATAGAAAAACAGAAAGAATAGAAGTTAATTATGAAATATTAATTAAAATAACTATTAAGTAAGTGAAAACTCCAGATTATTGGAAAACCTTTCAGAGCTGATATCTCATAAATGGCACTTGTTTTTTCTGTAAGAACGACTCCACGCATACCCCCTTACTAATAAACGTTGAGTGACGGTGGTATAGCTATACAATGTTTTGTCCTTATCTGTCATTGTGTTATTTGAATTTGACAGATAAGGACAAAACATTGTATAGCTATACCACCGTTACTCAACGTTTATTAGTAAGGGGGATAAAAAATAAAGTAAGTAAAGTTAAAGTTTTTTTCACTTTAAAGATAGGGTGGAGTAACGCTAATTCCAGTTATTATAATAGACTGGCTAGATCCGCGTCTAAAAGATAGGTTCAGTGATATCGTTATTCCACACTCTAGCAGTAGCTAAATCTCACACTTTCTACCTTTTTCTCCTTCTTCTACCTTTTTATTTATGTGAATTACTTGCTTATTCTATTGCATCTTAAATAAAATTAGTTCAAGTTTTAATTGTTTAATAAGTTTGTAATAAATATTCTTCCATATTTTGCTTCTATCCATGTCTTTTGCGACGGATTCATAATGTCAGGTCGGGTGGCTTATAAGAGAGACTGGCGCCTAACCTCAATAACCCCTACGACCGGGAAACCCGACCTTTAGGATCATGGTTACACCTTCATTAATTTAGTTGAATATTTCAGTCTGTTGACAGTATTAGCACAGTAGCAGAGTTTCAAAGGTTATTGGTGAAAAACATTGGACTTAGCAACATTAAAGCTTGAGATTATCGCAATCAATATCTTTGTAAGAATAATTACCTGTGAAGCATTTTAGAAGTATAGATTATTTCAAATCCCTAGGTAACCAAAGAACATATATTATAACAAGCTGTTGCCCACGACTTCGTCTACGTAAATAGATGTCGTTTATCGCTAGTCCCTCGCGATGTAATTTTCCGCAAAGAAAACTAGTAACTTTTTCCATTCCACGGGGTTCAAAAAACCTCTGTACCAAATTTATTTAAAAAATGTTGAGAGAATTCAACTAACACACATTTAAAATATTAGCTAGAGTGGATTACGAAATGCATAAAGTTGTCAAAAACTAATATTTAAAACAGCATTAATTTGTTGAAACACGTTATAGGTACATCCGCCACGAACCAGTTCTAAAGCATAATGCTAGATAAAGTGCTTCCTACTCGTAAGGGCGATAAAGAATTTAAATGAACCAGAATTCTTCGTTAAGTAATTTTAATTTACCTAACTTCGGCCGTATTTACCTGACGGAAAATCTTTTTGGTGCTCTAACCGTTGTAGCATGAGAACTGAATGTAGAACGTATAACTTGAACATTAATCCATTGTTTTGCAACGTCATACAGATGAGAGTAGATTGGGTGGAGAAATAAAAAAATAACAGTAATTTTACTGCATTGCTACACTGAAAATCATATCGTCGCTGGAAAGGCAAAACTACTAAAGCGCCATTTTGGTCAAAATGAGTTATATATACAGTACGACTGCTTTTTTTTTTCTGCGTCGTTTGGTCTGGGTCTCGTAGCGATCGGAGCATGTTTTTGGCGCTTTAGTAGTGAAAATTGGGTCAAAATTTCAATAATTTCTTAGGATTTTTTACTAACATCCGACTCATTTAGACATATTTTTGAATAGTTGGCGGTTAAGTATTGTGCTTGCTGTATCTAGCCGTTTCAAGCTTTATTAGTAATTTTAGATAACATAACTGAGGATACTCGGTGGTGATTATGTAAATTTCGCTTGTAGTACATACTAAATGAAATGTATTTTAGTCAATAACGTTTACGCAATAACCGTCAGTTGTAGTAATTTAGTATTTTTTCTCTTTTGAAATCATGTGAAGTCATGTTTGTTAGTAAATAATCTTATAGCAGGAATCGACGATTGTGGCGCTTTAGTATTTTTACCTTACTCAATAAACAAAGTAAAAAGGATATTAGTATATTTCAATGCGGGACTTCTATCTGTTACATCTGTTAAGAAACTTTGAAATACATACTTAAAGAATATTACGAGATATTAGTAATTATTAAGTTATAAAATAAATTAGAAAAGTATAGGTAAGGCGTTATGCGATTCATAAATTTGTAACAAATTCGACCTTTAGTCTATTTCTCAAATTGTTTTCGGGTGACATCAAGCGTATTAGACGCGCAAGCAATGTCAAAACAATATCTTTTGACATTATGCGCGCCAGTTTATAATTATTATTTATGCTAGTTACCTCAGAACTCCGTCATTTATTAACCGATCTGGAAAATTCGTTTTTGGTTTGATAGGGCATACTTCTGGAGTAGGCTTACTGTCATCAGGTTAGAATCTGATGATGGGGTCCTGGAGAAATTGAGGGAAATCTTCAAATATTTTAGGTACACCTATAGCGATTTGGGTATTTTGTATGTATAAATAGCATATGGTAACTCGTACATTTGCTCTTGAAAAGCACCATTTGGTGAAGTAGAACTGATGATAATTAATGAAGATCACAGATTCACCAGAACTACTCGTACCTACTTACTCAATAATTTAATAATTTCATGGGTTGGGATTTAATGAATATTATTTAATGCCAATTTATTTAATATTAATACTATTTATTTATTTATGGAAACGCATACCTATTTATTTGATAAAAAAGAATGATGTCCCGTCAAAAACATAAATGTGAAAATGGGAGCCATGTTCAATATTTTAAGAATATGCGATGCATGGTTATCGCCTTCACCGACATAAGAATTGAGATTTAAATGGGTGCCAAGTTCCGTAGATAATCCTGATATTTATTTATTAAGAACGTACAACATTCTAAAATTAATTAAATAGGTACACAATTTCTTATTTTTTCTCATACGATAATGTATGCTTGATCTGGCCGTTGGTCCAGACATCTAGCGAGAGTCTCCTGAGGTGTTGGTCGAGCCTCTTCGCTATATGACCGTTTGCCGAAACAACTATCGGGACAATGATCATCGACTCAATATCCCACATGGCGGTCACCTCGTGAGACAAGTCAAGGTACTTGCTTGTCCTTATCGGCCTTCACGAGGTTCTCGTCATGCGGGATGGTGACGTCGACGAGCACTGCCCGTCGTTGAGATCGATCTGTCAATACGATATCAGGCTTATTGGCGACAATAGTCCTGTCCGTGATGACAGATCGATCCCAATAGAGCGTAGCACGACCATTTTCGAGAACTGGCGCCGGTGTGTACTTATAGTACGGCACTTCAGACTCAACAAGACCATATTGAAGAGCAAGTTGCTGATGGATGATCCTGGCCACGAGGTGATACTCGTATCTGTGCAAGTACTCGCCGTTGGCCAAATGCGAACAACCGGAAATTATATGACTGAGGGACTCGCCGGGCAACGGCATGCTCGACAAATGTCGACCGTGCCATCCCTCAGAATATATTTCCGGTAATTATTCGTCATTATGACCATGCCAGCAATTGCACAGACAAAACCTTCGGTTTCCCCAAAGAGGTCACCAAATCGCAGCCAGTTCACGGACGCTAAAAAGTCTACCTCGGGTCTTGTTAGGGCCCCGTAGAAGCGTCCGTGTAGCTCGTTGCTCTTCCACACGTTCTTGCGGTCTTCAGTGCTCAACACCGTTGGTCTGTGCCAGTTCTCGTTTGCCAAGGAGAGAGGCGTGAGGCTCTTGTCTAATGCAACCACATCTCGATGCATCCCACACTCATTGCTAAGGAAATAATCCCTGAGATTGCACACCTCGCGGTTGTGGAGATTGACATTGATTTGACATACCAAGATATTTGTAGGTTTCAATTTCGGAGAGAGATCTGAGACTCATCGTCTCAGAAAGCTGCAAATTCGACCGCACACTTATCTACACCGAATTCCATCTTGATCGCATTACTGAACTCTTGTGTGATTTTCAATAATGCGATAAGATCTTGGCGCTTCGATACAAACAGTGAAAAATGACTTCAGCTTCTCTACGAAGTCAATAGCCAAGCCCAGAATCCGTCAGCAAAGATCTGAGAGGATTCAAGGCTAGGCAAAACCACAAAGGACTACTGTCACAGAAAGCTGCAAATTCGACCGCACACTTATCTACACCGAATTCCATCTTGATCGCATTACTGAACTCTTGTGTGATTTTCAATAATGCGATAAGATCTTGGCGCTTCGATGCAAACAGTGAGAAATGACTTCAGCTTCTCTACGAAGTCAATCCAAGCCCAGAATCCGTCAGGAAAGATCTGAGAGGATTCAAGGCTAGGCAAAACCACAAAGGACTACTGTCACCCTGGAAGATGCCTCTTTCAATCCTTAGGCGAATCAAAGGGGACTTCTCGACCACCTGGTTGACGAAGGACTGTGACCCACTGCCCCATACACACACCTAAAAAGGACCTCAAAGTTGCATCAACTTTATACAACTCTAAGATCCTTTCGAGCCATGAGTGAGGCACCGAGTCGTAAGCCTTCTTGTAGTCAATCCAAGCAGCCAAAAGGGCCGCCTTGCTATGCCTGACTAGCTGACAAATCGTTATGTCTATGAGGAGGAGCTCCTTAGTACCTACCCCGGGACCCAACCTTACATCCGTTTTGAGCAGAGGCCAAAACATTATTTGCAATAAAATGTACATTTAATTTTGTGCTCAAAATGGATGTAAGGAGCTTGTAGATGGTAGGCAAGCATGTAATGGGTCGGTAGGTAGTTCTTTGGATCCGCGGTACTACGGGACTTGTGGAGCAGAAAGGTGACACCAGTTGTTAATAGGTAAAGGTGGCAAGGAACCTATCTCAAGGGAATTTCAAAGTAATTCATGTTTTATTTATTTCTTGGTCTATTAATTTCAACTGACATTCATGCGTAAGTAATATTGTTAAGGCTGAAACAAGAAAAAAGTCCTACAAAAGGTAAATCATCAGGATGGTTAATTGATCATTCTGCCCTTTAAGTAACATACATTTGAAATTTAACTTATCTTAAATGCTAAATTCCTATTTGCTTTATGGCTTTGCAAAGTATTTTTGACAATAAGTCATTTCCGCTTATGATTAACATATTTTTTATACATGTAAGTATTTTTTTCTCGAGAGTAAGTAAAAGGAGACAAGTCCTTAGTATTTATTGACTCCTTACCTAAAACTTTAATGTGGAGGTTAGTAATTTTATCTTACCAGCATTTTTTTAGGATTAAGAGCATTAATGCTAAAGCGACACGTAACTCCGTAAATACTGAACACACGTACAATACGATAAATGAATCGTGCAGATAAAAAATAAACATGATATGTCACCCTTTACAGCCTCCATTTTCATTCAAAAGAAAAAAAGTTATGACATTGTAAAGACAAAAAAAACATTAAAAATGCTTTTTCTCGAAATGACCCTTTTGGATGTTAGTAGTTTTGCCTTTCCAGCGACGATATCAAAGACACGAACAGTTATAGTGCCATAGCCATTTAAAAAAAACGGTTTAAATTAAAATTGGTATGACTAGCACATTAAAGTGTACGAGAGTTAGTGAAAGAAAAGTATAATCCCAGACGTTATTTTAAGATATTTTGCACTGAAAACGTTAAAATTGCGATCTTACAATCATCACATAATAATGTACAATTCAGAAGAAGAAAAACAAAAATCTTTGTTTTGTGTCTTTTTGATCAACTGGCCAGAAACCGATTATATGCTATTAGTATCTTAAAATAATAGTAGAAACTTAAAGGTACCGCATTAGTATAAAACTCAACACATTTTTTAGCAAGTACCTACCTATGTAAAATAATGTCCTGTTAGGACCAGACAAAGTTTTTTATGAACCTGATGACAGAAGCTCTCCTCCAGTTGCGCCTCGGACCATAAAGAAGCGTCGGCTTGAAATTTATAGCTGTGAAACTTTTGTAGATTGGGAATTATTCTCCTTTAATGTGTTTTTAAAGCTAGTTTTGCTAACAAATATTTAAGTTTCATCGGATGTTTCGATGAGTTTCAATCACACCTAAACGGATAAAAAATGGACAAAGGATAATTCTGAATTCACACATCATAATGATAATGTTTTACTTTGAGAAATTATAATTATATTTTAAGAGAGCAATAAATTAATGACTTCTACGCAGATAAAGTCGCAGGTAAAATAGCCAGTTAATAATAAATCCCTAAAAGTTTTTACTGGTTTCATGCCACCTTTTTTTTTATAAATAGTCTTCAGTTGCTTACCTGAACCAAAACCCTACAGATGAACATTCGGACTGACAGGCCAAGAGCATAGTATAAATAAAAAAGTAGTTCACCTCTGACTCTTTAGGAGTTTCTTTACCCTTATGCAAGCACAACTTCCACTGCAAGTGGAGCGGGCCCGGTACGGACTCAGTTTGGCTTACAACGGCATCTCCTCAAGAGGTTTGCTCACGGTTGAAACAATTGAAGTCACCGTTGTAAACTAAAGCGAGTCCGTACGGGGCTTGCTCCGCTCGCAGTGGAAGACGGGCGTTATGCCTCTCGGGCGCTACGGTTGCATCGATGCGCGTCGCTCGATACTTAATTTAATTGACGACGTGGTTTCACAGCACTCTAAAAGTAACACTTAGACCATTGTGGCATAAAGTTCAAAATAATAGTCATAATGTCTGTGAGAGGTATAATATAAACACGTCAGTTAAAAGTTAATACGCACGCAACCAAACGCGGTGACACGGCGCGGCCCCGACTTAACCGGATTGATAAGTCCTATTGAGTTTGCTTGTGGTGGCACGCGGCGTGTGCTATCAAAGCACGCACACATGCAAGCCCCGTAATATAGGTACCTTTGCTGGAAGAAGAACTATTGTTTATACTGTGCTGAGAGGGTCGCAGCTATTTTCCTGAATGAGAAAGTGATATAGCTTAACAGTTTGGGAGATCCGCTATTTTTTTCTATTTTACTACTTGGTCGTTTAAATAATGACACCAAAAAAATCACAAACATTATACTTGAATAACATGTAATATAGTGTTACGTACGTGGGGGTAGGTAACTGATAGAAATGCACGAATACACCGATAATCAAAAGTAGACTTTAATTACGCACTCACTTAAACCGTTACAAAACAATTATCGCACAAATAACTTCGAATACTCAGATGATCGCTCGGGTCGCTCTTATTCGCACTGATCGCTTTCCAAGTAAAGACTGACTCGTCGCAACCGGTGTCCGCCGTTTTATAGTTCCCGAGTCCGATTATTCTAGAACGCCTTCCGGAATGTTCGATGTACTTCGCCCCGCCAAGGTCAATCGAGACTGTTCGTTGCTGGAATGTTCTACGCCTTGCTACCTTGTTGTTTTTACGATCGCAATGACCTTGACTCACGGGTCTGGATGAGTCTGGAATGTTCCGCGTGTTGCCGTCTCATTTCGTGATATCTCTTTCACACGCTTCTGGAAGGTTCTCAGTATAGCTGTCTCTTTCTAATCATGCTATCTCTTTCACACGTTTCTGGAAGGTTCTCAGTATAGCTGTCTCTTTCTAATCATGCTATCTCTGTCACTCTTAGTGGAAAATGGCCATATACTGAAATGTACTTCAAAGGCCCATAAGGGGTCCTGAAAATGCCTCAAAATGGGTTTTCAGGTTATGGCGTCATCTGATAGAGGGTGGCCTGAAACGGACTGAAAACATGTTTCAGACGCCTGAAAACAACGGCAAGTTGGTCGAAATTCTGATAATCTGGTATGTGATAGAGCTACCTCTGAAACGGACTGAAACGATATTTCAGCCTGCTGAAAACGCTTCTAAAGCACCAAAATTAACGATATAAGATGAGACGCCTTATGCCATCGGCGTAACACTACCCCCTCCTAAGACATGCTCGTCCCGAGCATTATTAGTTCCGTAATATCTCGCCAGTCGGTCAACGTGGACAACCTTGCAGGGACTTCGCTGGCTCCGCTGTATCCGATACGTAACGTCGTTGATCTTTGTGACTACTTTGTATGGCCCTTCTCAATTCGGTGATAGTTTCGGGGATTTCCCTTTTCTTCGCATGGGGTTATGCAGCCATACTAATGAACCTTCCTCGAACCCCACTTGGTTAGATTTTCGGTCATAACGTGTTTTCATCTTCGCACTGGCTTGAAGTCCGTGTTCACGAACGTGACTGTAAACATCGTCTATCCGGTTTCGCAAATCACTGGCATACTCGGTGATCGATTTCGGCGAATCTGGAGGACGTCCGGTTAAAAGGTCTGCAGGTAAGCGAAGTTCTCTTCCGAAGTTCACGTAAGCTGGAGTGACAGCCGTACTTTGTGAGTTGCCGACCTGTATGACATCAGGAAGAGAGGAATATGCCTATCCCAATCCTTTTGGTGACTTTCAACCACCTTGGCCAAATGTCTTTCCAGCGTCTGGTTGAATCTCTCGACCATTCCGTCCGATTGTGGGTGATATGGCGTTGTCCTGGTCTTATGAATACCCATAATTCGGCAAGTCTCCTGGAACACCTGGGACTCAAAGTTCCTGCCTTGATCACTGTGAATTTCGAGAGGCACCCCAAATCGACAACACACTTCCATTACTAATTTCTCCGCGACTGTGACTGCTTCTTGGTTAGGGATCGCAAACGCTTCAGGCCATTTGGTGAAGTAATCCATTACAACGAGGATGTACTTGTTCCCGGATTCGGATGTTGGAAACGGGCCTGCGACGTCCAAAGCAATCCTTTCCCAAGGTGCTCCAATGTTGTACAACTTGAGCGCACCTCTACTGCGTGTTTGCGGCCCCTTAACTGATGAGCAGTTTGTACACTTCCTGCACCAGTCTTCCACATCTTCACGGCAGTGAATCCAGTAGAAGCGTTGCCGAACTTTCATTAAGGTCCTCTTCACTCCAAGGTGCCCACCGGAAATTCCGTCATGGAAGGATCTCAACACATCACTTACCCTTTTTCTTGGAACAACTACCTGCAGGTGAGCATCCTTTCCATTTTCCGTCTCCCATTTTCTGCACAGTACGCCATTATGCATAAATATACCAGACTTTCCCATTGGGCCCAGTAGCTTTTTGTTACAGTACTCATTGGGGCTACTTCACACCATTTCGGTTTGGGAACGCCTGCTTTGATCCAATCGAAAATGGGTTTAATGTCCTGGTCTTCTTGCTGCGCTTGTTGCATGACTTCATTACTCCATTCTTCACTTACAGTATCAGTCCGCAACATTCTCACACAATCTTTGCCCTCTTGCCTTACACAATGTTTACAGTCATCCGGACAAGGTCTTCGGGAAAGCGCATCCGCGTTGCCGTGTGATTTTCCACTGCGATGTTCAATAATAAAGTCATATTCCTGTAGTTGTTCAATCCATCGTGCTACTTGACCCTCAGGATTTTTAAACTCCAATAACCATTTCAAAGCAGCATGGTCAGTTCTGATACGAAATTTGCGCCCAAGCAGATATTTACTGAAATGCTGTAACGTCTTGACAACTGCCAGCAATTCTCTCCGAGTGACGCAGTAATTCCTCTCTGGTTTGGATAGTGACTTACTAAAGTAGGCGATAACCACTTCCTGATCTCCTTTCTTTTGTGACAAAACTCCTCCGACACCAGTATTACTTGCGTCTGTGTCAACAATAAAATCATTCTCAGGGTCTGGGTATCCCAATATCGGAGTTTCACAAAGCCTTTGTTTGAGATCCGCAAAAGCTGCTGCACACTGATCATTCCAGTCAAATCTTCGTTTCTCTTCCGTAAGCTGGTGCAACGGCTTCGCTATATCTGAAAAGTTTTTCACGAAACGTCGATAATATGAGCAAAGTCCCAAAAAGGCACGAACTGCGGTCTTGTCCTTCGGTATAGGCCAATCCTTAACGGCACTTATCTTTTCAGGATCTGTCTGGATACCGTCTGTTGACACCACGTGTCCTAAATAATTCACCTTACGCTTGAAAAGTGAGCATTTTTTCGGGCTGAGTTTCAGGTTCGCATCTCGCAGCTTAGCCAAAACTTGCTCCAATTTTCCAAGGTGATCGTCGAAGTCTCTACCAACAATTATCATGTCATCCAGATATACCACGCAAGTATCTCCAAGTAGACCAGCAAGTATTTGTTCCATCAATCTCTCAAAGGTTGCTGGTGCATTACACAGTCCAAACGGCATAACATTGAACTGCCACAGTCCCTTTCCGGTCGAGAAGGCGGTTTTCTCCTTATTGTGGTCCTTGATTTCCACTTGCCAGTAGCCACTTTTTAAATCCAACGTGGAAAACCATTTCATTCCATTTAAAGTGTCTAACGTGTCGTCGATTCGTGGCAGTGGATAACAATCCTTTTTGGTTACATCGTTAAGTCGGCGATAGTCAACACAAAATCTCATGGTGCCGTCCTTCTTCTTTACCAAAACTACCGGTGAACACCAAGGACTTGTTGATGGCTCAATAACTCTGTTCTTCTATCTTCATCTTCATCTTCAATCATGTCTCCCACTTCCTTTTCGCGAGCTACTGGAACTCGCCGAGAACGTTGTCGGATAGGCATGGTTCCGCCAGTGTTGATCTCATGTTGTACAACTCCAGTTCTTCCAATATCACCGTCGTGCGCAGAGAAAACATTGCTGTAACGCAGCAGTAAATTACGCGCTTTCAGGAGTTCTTCCTTGGTGAGATTGTTTTGGCAACCATCCAATAATCCTGTAAAGTCCACTCCTCTACTTGCAGGTTGTCCGCTTCCATTCGATCCCTGGCAACTTCGTATCCAAGAAATTTCTTCGCAAGTCCCGATAAGGCTTCCTTTACTAAGGGCATGTTTAGAGTCGCTGAGGTTTAGGACCCTTATAAACGCTGCAGATGACGTTGTCACAACCGTGCGAGCTGTTAACCACGGTTGACTATCATCCATTTTTTCTACTAATACGCAGCGATGAGATCCTCGTCCTGCATAGTGTGGTAATTTTACAGGAACTAGAGTTTGAGATCTTGGTCGAAGAATAGTCCTTCTGGCGCAGTAGACTTGTCCACTTACGCCACCTTCCATAGGCACTTCATCAACTCCGAATTTCAGGACACCGCCTTTCAAGTCGATTTTGCAGCCATGTTTTCTCATAAAATCCAATCCAATAATGCAATCGTCGATGATGTTAGCAACGATGACTTTGTGCCAGTAGTTCTTTTCCCCAATTTGCAGCGCCACTCCTTGCTCCCCCAGGATGGAAATGTACTGGCCGGTAGCTGTTTGCAGCTGAAGATGCTTGGGTCGGACAAGATGATCTCTGGTTAAATGTTTCAGTAGCCGAGAACTGATCACAGTCCGAGAAGCTCCGGTGTCGATAGTAAGGTGACATGGTATTCCACCAATTTCTCCTTTGACGACCAGACTGTTCCCATCATTCACCTGTGAGATCATAACTGGGACATTTTGACCGCCAGCCAGCACTCGTCCCTTAGTCCTGGCTCCTACTCGTTTCCCTGATGCGGCTCTAATGCATCAGAGCCCGCTGGCCTCTCCGTTGGGCCTGTTGTATCTCGTTGTGTTCTATTTCGTTTCGGGCAACTAGATTGTATGTGCCCGCGTTCTCCACACCAATAACACCTTGGTCCAAATTCACGGTGATGAGCAGTTGGCTCCCTCGCCGAAACTTCTCGCACCCTAAAAGGCCTCGAGTCCTGGCGTACAGCTTCGACCTCCAAGGCGTGGGCAACTGCATCCTTCACGCTCCCATGATGTCCTAGTCGCACAGCAGCTCTGACTTCTAAATCACGGATTCCATCGATGAAGGCCTGTACTAGCATGCTGTCCACAAATGAAGCCGATGCACTTTGGTACGCTTTCCTGACCAACTTTTATATTTCCAGGGCCCATTGTTGTAATGATACATTACGTCCCTGGGCTCGATCCTTAAGCTGAGCTCTAAAGACGTGCTCGAGATGGCTGTCACCATAACGTGCCTCCAAAGCTTCAAGGAGGCGGTCGTAAGTCTTATTCTCTCCCAAAGCTTCCAGCACGGTGAGGGCTTCATCTCGAAGTGCCAAAGTTAGAGCCGTCTTCGCCTGGTCCTTGTTCCAGCCATTCGCCTGGGAAACTGACTCAAATTGGAGTTTATAGGCTGTCCATGACGAAGTCCCATCAAACGGTGGCGCCTTAAATCTTCCAGCAACCGGGATAGAGGTTTCACACCCAGGGGAACCATTGGCCACTTTGATTTCCAGCTTTTTCACTTCATTTCTTATCGTCTGGAGGCGATTTTCGTGGTCTTCAACTTTCTCATTAACTCCATGAAGTCGGTTCTCGAATTTAATGTCCATGTCGGTGAGTTTTCCTTGGACCTCTGTCATTTCCTTCTTCCATTCGAAAGTGGCCTCTCGTACCTCTAGGAGAATTCTCGATTGTTCCTCCTGGGATTTCTTTTGACTCCGTAGTTCATCACGGATAGCTCTCGATTGTTCTTCTTGGAACTTTTTTTGACCTTCTTGGATAATTCTGGATTGTTCCTCCTGGGATTTCTTTTGACTCCGTAGTTCTTCACGGATAGCTCTCGATTGTTCTTCTTGGAACTTTTTCTGACCTTCTTGGATAATTCTGGATTGTTCCTCCTGAGCTCTGAAGCGTTCCTCTTGGGCTCTAGATTGTTCCTTCAAGAGGATCAGAATCGTGTTGAGGTCGATTTCCGGCTTAGGTGACACTGTTGTAGAAGCCGGTGAAGTAGCGGTGGACGTACCGGCGGCAGCCGCAGAATCCTCAGCTACAGTCTGGCTTCGGGTTTTGACACCCTCCTGCTCTTGATCTCGCGGAGTTACTGGCATTTTCTATCCCACTTCTGACACCAAATGTTACGTACGTGGGGGTAGGTAACTGATAGAAATGCACGAATACACCGATAATCAAAAGTAGACTTTAATTACGCACTCACTTAAACCGTTACAAAACAATTATCGCACAAATAACTTCGAATACTCAGATGATCGCTCGGGTCGCTCTTATTCGCACTGATCGCTTTCCAAGTAAAGACTGACTCGTCGCAACCGGTGTCCGCCGTTTTATAGTTCCCGAGTCCGATTATTCTAGAACGCCTTCCGGAATGTTCGATGTACTTCGCCCCGCCAAGGTCAATCGAGACTGTTCGTTGCTGGAATGTTCTACGCCTTGCTACCTTGTTGTTTTTACGATCGCAATGACCTTGACTCACGGGTCTGGATGAGTCTGGAATGTTCCGCGTGTTGCCGTCTCATTTCGTGATATCTCTTTCACACGCTTCTGGAAGGTTCTCAGTATAGCTGTCTCTTTCTAATCATGCTATCTCTGTCACTCTTAGTGGAAAATGGCCATATACTGAAATGTACTTCAAAGGCCCATAAGGGGTCCTGAAAATGCCTGAAAATGGGTTTTCAGGTTATGGCGTCATCTGATAGAGGGTGGCCTGAAACGGACTGAAAACATGTTTCAGGCGCCTGAAAACAACGGCAAGTTGGTCGAAATTCTGATAATCTGGTATGTGATAGAGCTACCTCTGAAACGGACTGAAACGATATTTCAGCCTGCTGAAAACGCTTCTAAAGCACCAAAATTAACGATATAAGATGAGACGCCTTATGCCATCGGCGTAACAATAGCAAACATATTTCATACATAGAAGTAAATATTTCTACAACTTGAATAAGTTTCCTGCTTTTTGTACTCGTAAGCATCATCCGTTTTCCTCTTCATTCAAGATTAAAAGAGAAACAAAATGATATAACTAGCGAGACGTCAATTATTATTTTTGAACTATAAACTCATTTATTATGTAGGTGTCTGACTGGCTCTCTGTCAATATTTTGGTTCTTCTCCAGTGACATCTAATTTAAGTACGCCAGACAGGCTGCTTACAAAATAACAGATAGTTTTGAGCCGCTTGAATGCGCTTCCACTAAGACTAAAGGAAATTAAAAATGACAAGTTTAATTATTATCATTATCTTATGTCTTACGTTTGTCCAAGAAGGTATGCTTTCCTGCTGCTAACCTTCGGCAATGGTGCTTAACTCGCAATAATTAAATTAGTTTATGTTCACGATTTCAATAGCTATTCCATCGCTCTTCTATTTTGAAGACCGGTTTTCTCTAGTTTCACATTTTATAAAAGAAACACTACCGATTAAGTAATCAAATCATTATTGTCTAAAATTAAAAAACTTGCCAGCTAATCAGTTCTCAAACTCCCTCAAGCATAACAGTGAAACTTGAGCATTTACCGATTCCTTAAATCTTACAGCGCATTATTGGTTTTGTTTGGAGCCTTTATAAATCTGTGGCGGTTTTATGATGCGGTGCTCCATGGTGTTATTATTTTTCGTAGCATAGGCAAGTTTTTAGGATCAAACTTACCTAAGTTGAGCCATATTTGTGCTTAGAACACATGGCGATGAGGTGATTACAATATTAGTTTAACGCCGTCTTAAAGCTTCTGTTGTAACAAAATATTGAGCATTCGGATTTTTTTTCGGACTGGACAGCAAATAAAACAAAACAAAGGAAAATGTAAACAAGTAAAAAATCCAATAAAAAATCAAGCAAATGCTCGTCAAAAGTAATTTGGATAACCAAGACATGACGTCATACTGGCGAATCGTTTGTCAAAAAACCTTTTCTCAAGCATTATGTATGCCTCGGCGGAAACGATTATTTCCTGACGAGTTGGTTACGAGTCTCCATTACTTAGTCCATCCCTTACTTTCCGCGCCTAGGCAACAATGTACTATAGGTAATATTACGTATGTACGTGCGTAATGTAGTGTAGTCATAATGAGAATTTGGTGATTTTACATTTTTGTGGTAAAACCATCTACTGTTTTATTCTTTAGCCTACCGCCAAGCAGCAGTGATCAAATTTTTGATTTAATCCGGTTAAATTAATAGCATAGGGGCATTTCATCCTTTACAACCACGTTTGTGAACTTAGAATTGCAATCTACACATTTTAAAAAATAAATTCCATGATGACCCTTAACAAATGCACAATAAAGGAACTGAAACGTAAACTGCAACCTTGGCTTATCAACCTAACATATGAGGAAACGGAAGAAGTATTGAGTGGGATTAAATAACAAACACACACACACACACACACACACACACACACACACACACACACACACACACACACACACACACACACACACACACACACGCACACACGCATACACACACATATACACACACACATACACACATAAATATATAAGGTATCTTTAAAACTTTTCACGTCGAATCGGTAACTCTGTCTGAAGTAATGGTTACCTACGAGACAGGCTAAGCCTAGTGTAGGGGTCAGAAATATCTATAATTGTTAACTCACATAGCTCTTTGTTAAATGTTACACCTACAACATTGATATGTATTTACTCCTATTGAATGAATACTGTAAGGCTGTATATTTAATTAGAGAATAAATAAATTTGTATTTGTATTTGTATTTAGTCAGAGATTGCCAATGTCTATGGATCTAAAAATTACACTTACCGTCCAAGTGGCCTGTAATGTTTACTGTTTCCATGCAATGAAATACCCAAGAGAATGCTTAAGTTTATCGAAACACGCCTTTTCTGCGTACGGAACAGAATATACACCACACTGGACATTTTTCACCATCTAAAGCCCAACCGAGGAAGTTTGCCTTATTTATGTCGGCTCCATGCCGTTTTATGTTTCTTGTACGCTTAAATGTTTTAAGAAACGACACTTTAATTTATAAAGATTTTTATCGTTGTTTTGCTGACCTTGGATTGTATTTATTGGGTTAGTTAGTATTGAATTTCCTGATTGTTAGGGGCCTCCTTATTAATTCCAAAGGCAAGGAGTAAAATCTGATTGTAAGATATTATTCAGGATATTACATTCGAATTTGCAGTCCCGGAATATTTGGGACTGATTTTGTATGGGCTAGAATCGGAAATACGACCGATACATACCGGTTTCAACCGCAGATACGAGATACTGTAAAAAAACGGATAAAAGTCCATGTCTACAATAATGTCACCCCCTCTCTAAAAAAGAAGGGTTTTCTAAGTTTTGTCTCAATGCTGGGCAAGGCCTACTTCCACTTTTTCCAGATTTTTCTATTCTAAGCAGTGTCTAGTCTAGTTTGTGTAGTTCCGAAGGATAGTACGGTCACGGAAGTTAATTTGCTACCCATTTCAAAGAAAATCTGCTTGAAGATGTCATTGTCAATAGAGATGCCAAGTCATTTGTAATTGATAGGAAACTCAACCTTATTGCTGTAGAATGTCAGATTGACTTTGGACCTAAGGTGGGTCACAAATTAAATTCCTTGACTGTACCTATTTAAGCTCTTTAAAAATCCAAGAACGGCATACTCAGTTCTTGCGTATTCGTTTTTAAATATTTGAGCGAAATGTGAGAGCCAAATATAATGAACCCACAACATTTTTGAAGTAAAATATTTCTCTGTTTAATAACAACCGCTTCAATTAGAACGTATCACTGCCTCATTAAAATGTTTCTGCCTGTTTGTTTTGTGGTAATGACGTATTTACTTGATACGTTGCTCCCTATTGAGTAATGTTTTGGTTATCTATCAGTGCGCAGTGCGTTTTTAGTTCTGCGATATTTATTACACATTTGAGTACACATACTTACCCGTATTTAGTAAATTGGGCGGACACATCAGTCTGTTATATTAAGGGTAAAATTTTAGAACGTTTTTTAGACATTTTTTTTAATGTAACGAGTTGTAAGACACATTTGAAAGAAATAAAATGCGTTTGAAAATGAAAATTAGAAGTTTGGAACGAATTGATTATTTGAATTATTAATTCTTGTTCGCTGCGTCTGCCAAGACCAGTCCTTGTAGAATACCTCTGAGGGAGGCCTAAGTGTACATTATGTCCAGCCGTGGATGTCTTTCAGCTTATGATTCGTAAATTACTTATTCCTTTTGAAAACCTTGAGAACCAAAAATTTTGCTCTGCAAAATGACTCGAATAATTAATTTACTCACTGAGTCGTTACATTATAATGACTCAATGCTAGGTTACGTTAGTGGTTACAATCAGGACGGATCCTGGACAAGATCCAACTATTGACAAGCCTTGAGCACGTCTTGACTTACATCGTGAATATAAGAACAAAAACTGCTTTCAAGTTGTTGTAAACACGCTTTATCTCTAACCCTATCGTTAAAAAATGAGATTGAGGTCAAAAATTACATAACTATTCTTAAAAAACGTTATTTTGCTATATTACATAATAAGTAACGGGATGGTGATATGTAACTGCTATAGCGCTGTCCCTTTCGCTGAATGGAACTTGCCAGGTTGACCCTCATAACATGACCACAGGTGTGAAACAATGCAGCATCATTAACAGAACAATCAAAACGCTTAAAACAATCAATGTCATTAACACAAAATGGCGTCCATTTTGTATGAACTTTAGAGAGCTTGGATCTTCCTTTCAACTCCTAAAGGTTAGTTCTCACAGAACCCGTTTTTTTTTGTTTTAAAATTATCTTTATTTATCAATAATTAACAAATTTTACTAGTCTAGTGTACAATTTTATCCTAGGTAGTAATAACATCGAGATAATAATAATAAATAATAATAAATATCAAGGGACGATCTCACACAAATTGACCTAGTCCCAAACTAAGCTTGTACTAACAACAGACAAGACAGTGAGATAATGACAGTTTAGTGAGCTAATAACGCTTATAATAAACTTTTTAACACGTAATGTAAAGGATTGTAACATGCAGTAACATTAGCTTTAGATATAAAAGACAACATCCAATAAACATATATTATGTTCGCATTGTTTGCTTACATTTAATGCATACGTAAAAATATATTTTAGAAATAATGTAATGCAATGCAGAATAGCATTTATATGGTAGTTACCATTCTTACCATATAAATGCCATTCCGATTAACCATCCAAGTTCCTAAGTAGTAACAATGAGTAAGCAGTTGCATGCTATACAACTTATTTCTGGATTTGTCTCAACTTAACAATTGAATAAGCATAATAATATTCGTTTTTTTTTACGATGATAATGAGGGTAATTTTTCGGTGAGTGCATAGAATGTGTGAGGCAAGCGGTCCGCGTCTAGCCGCCGGCCGCCGGTACTGGTCGCGCGAAATCACAGAACCCGTTTGCTTTGCTTAACTCAAACAAACCCGCAAGTACAATTTAATATTAAATATCACATAGTTATGAATACAAAGTAAACATGCTTTATTTCTAACCCATCGTTACCAAAATAAATTGAGGTGACAAAATTGGTTCTTTTGTAATAATAGAAGTAATAAACAGGATGAAGATATGTAACTGCTATAATGCTATCTCTTTCACTGCATGGAACTTAGCAGGATTTACCCTCATTATAACGGCCAAAGGTGTAAAACAATGCAACATCATTAACAGAACAATCAAAACGCTTAAAACAATCAATGCCATCAACAAAAAATGGCGTCCATTTCGTATGAACATTATGAGCTCGGCACGTCCTTTCAACGCCTAAAGGTTAGTTCTCACAGAACCCGTTTTGCCTTGCTTAACTCAAACAAACCCGCAGTTAAATTTTAATAATAAATACCACATATGAATTATCCACGTCGAAATATCACAGCAGTCTGTCGGTACGCCGCTAAATTTATGCCACATCACAGCATCGTTGCTCGCATATTCATGACAGCCTCGACAGAAATACTGAAACATATACTGTATTTATTCACCCTTATTTTATAAAATTGACGCAGTGTTAATAAATCGGGTGATTTAATGAGAACCGTAGAGGAAAGAGATAATGTAATGAACACCTTAAAATAAAGATTGTTTTTTATTGAAAGATTGATTTTTACTTTAAGCCTTGATACGTTGCCACATCATAATGAAACCACGAAAATTTACTCCTTTTCTGCACTATCCGAGTACTGAAAAAAGAATAGGTAGGGCAATTAGTAAGAGTTATCCCGTCTGCCAGTAATGAAGCGAGGATTGAAAGTTTCTAGGTATATTTAATTTTGAAGTGTCGACACCTTCGTAGGAAAATTTATTACAATTGATGGTGACTTTTAAGATTGTCAAAAATCAACACTCTTTATCACTTTAGGTTAAAAATAAACCTTTAAATACAAAAAAAATCGTTTGAGTAGTTAAATGATAGTTCTATTGAGGTACGAGTTACGAAAACCCAATATAGTATGTAAGGGAAGTGCAACTTATGACACAGTTCATTATTAAACAGCCAAATCACTCCTTACATATTTTTTTTCTATGGAATTATTTTTTAATAGAGTTAGATTAAGTAAATCTCTTGAAGTGCAATTTGTTAATTATGAATATGAGATAAATCTAGATATTACGTTTAAAATAATATGACACACGTAGTTAAGTCTTTTCTATCATCATTTAAGCTTAGTTTACAAAATTTCCAAACTTATAATTCAAAACATAAAAATAGAGACTACGCACTAACTACACTTTGACTGTAACTACATTCAAATTTTTTTTTAAAATAAATACTCCAAAGTAAGTTATTAAATAGGTACTGCTTCTCATGATAGCAACAAATCAAAACTTTCTTAGTTTATTTTCAACATTTACAAAGGTAAAGATGCTTATTCAGTTTGACATGTCAAAATCTGATCACTGGCTACTGAGCCATAACTACACATCGCTAACTTGACAGAAGCGCGTGAAACTAATAGGTGTACGACTTAATTGTAAGTCGGGGTAGGCATGAGGTGCGGGGGTGAAGTACGAAAAATCTCGAGTAGTCGCCATTGCCCTCTCCCCGCACCAAATGCATACCCCGGCTTCGTCCACCAGCGTACTCGTAAAAATACTCTTTACCAAACAATAGGCTAGCGTCCTAAAAAATTCAAATTAGTTCGTCATTTACATTATCAAAAAATATTGAACACATATTTTTTCTATTGTCAATTAAACAAAAAATGACGAAGATAAAGTGCGTTGAAGTTTCGCGTGACGTCATGCCGTGGCACACCTTATACCACGTTGTGACGTCACCAGCCTCCATTCCCGAACTTTGATGCGCGTTATATTTGTCAAATTTGATTGATTTGAAAAGCAAAAAATACGTGTTTAATATTTTTTGATAATCTTACTGACGGATTAATTAGTTTTAGTTTTTATTTTTTATTTATTAGTTTTTTTTACCCAGGACACACACCTATTTTCCTCGCGTGTGAATCCATGGACTTATTGCTTTAATAAATTCAAGATGGTTATCTTAAACTCAACATTGGCTAAAAATACCTTGTTCAATAAGAAGTGAAACCTATTAAATAAAATAAAAACAAATCGATTGGTGTAGCTGTTTACAAACGATTCTGTTGCCTTTCTTGATTAATTACCAGCCGCTATCGATAAGGAACTCCTTGAGGCCCAATTCATCATACACAAGCCGCTATCGCTGATGTCACACGACCCTTAATTTTCGGAGTTATCTAATAAATTACATCATTAATTTCAGTAAAATCAGGCCTTAGTGATAAGTGGTCAACAAAATTGATATAAAATAATTACGACTGTTGTAAATATGTCAAATACTACATGACTTGAATTTAACAGCGCTTTACTTACAGAGTGTCCTAGAATTTGACGTAAATATTTAAGGGGTAATAGTATGAAAGCTCTTTTTATAACAGTACAAAACATAGCTTTAAATTTTCGATATATTTATTAGTTTAGAAGTTTTAATGAAGCTTTTAATGAAGATTTAATCAAGCTTGCGGTATATCTTTGGCTAAAAATAGTTATATTTCTGAATCCAAAACTACACGCTTAAAGTGGAAAAAAGGCCTATTCCCTAACGCACTCGCAGGGTGTCATACGTGATCCATAATATCGTTTGTCCGAATCGTCAACTGTCCTAATTTATCGTTTAACTTTTTAAACTTTCCAAAAATACCTGCGGTTAGGGTAGGTTAGAGTTGTGTTACAACAACACTTAAAAGTTTTAGACATCAGGCCGAAGTGGCTTTTAGGACAACGATGAATTAGGACAAATGACGATTAGGACAAACGATATTATGGATTCCAATATAGACCCGCACTCGCAATCGCAATCAACTGCAAAGTGGAACAATTGTTTTCATTTTAAAAGAAGACTCGCCTTCGGGCTGTAAAAATTAAAACGATTGCGAATGCGAGTGCGTTAGGCAATAAGCCCTATAAGCAAGTATAATTACGGTTTCAGAGGGCCCTGCCAAGTTACATTGCGCTAACTAGCTTTTCTATTCGATTCGTTTTTAAACAAATCGCGTCACTGGTAGATGAAGAATGCATCTTGGCAGGGCCCTCAGGTTATTCTTTGGCACATTTAACCGACTTAAAAAAGGAGGCTGTATGTGTTCCATTTTCGGTTGTACGTATTATGATTTTTTTAATTTTTGATCACCGATTTATCCGTCGATGGAATTGTGCACCGATTTGAAATAATTATTATTTGGTTTAATAGAGTATACTCCCGAGATGATCCCATTGTCACCAAGTCAGTATCTGATGACCTCCTATCCATGAGGAGTTGGGAGAACTCCTGAAAAATTAAAGACAACGATTTCAGTATTTTCAGTAACAAGCCCAGCATTTGCATTCAGAAAGTATCATTTGGTGAAGAGAAACTGATGATGAAGACCACAGAGGGCCACCGGAACTCCTCAATGGTACCTATTTCAAAGGTGGCGATAATATATCTTGATTAAGATAGTTGAGTGACTATAACGAACAACATTTCAATGGTTTGAATATATAATTTCGGCGAGCTCGAAAAAAAACAATGAAAAGTATAAACTATGAATCGCCTGCAAAAACGCAAAAAAAAACTCATTTTTAAATGTTAATAGGTCAGGCAAACTCAAGTCGGGGTCTAACTATATTTTAAATTAAAAGCCGACAGCCATTAAATTTGAAAAAAAAGTAATTTTAGGCCGTTTATTGGTTTTTATAATATTTACATTCACATCGTCTTTTCCGGATAAATATTTTTAGACAAAATTATCAATTTGTATTACTTTTAACAAAAACAGAAAGTTGTTCAAGTTCTGTAAGAAAGCTTTTGTTTCATTACGAGTTACACGTATGTCAAAGTCGAATATCAAAAGTTATAAAAATAAATAAATAAAAAGACGTCCCTTATCTGAGGTTGTTTTTTTTTGAACAACCAATAGCAGTCTTACGCAAACGCCAAGTATCAAGTTAAATTATCTAATATCTAACTTAGACCGCAAAGTTACGCCGAAACTAAGTTGGCGCGCCCTTGATAAAGTGTATAATTACAATGCTTTACATAACTTTATATTAAACGTGGCACCAGTACCTAATGTAATTCTTAGGGTTGTTTATTGGGCGGGATTTAATTTAGCACCTATTTTAGAATTATTCTGACACTTTTATGACCTTATCGGAATAGGTAGAGTATATTTACCTAAATATCCCAAAAGGACACAATATAGAGTTGTTACGACCTGGTGAAATTTTGATTTATTTTTATAATATCCCGGATTTCTGGTATTTTTCTGGTACTAGTAAACGTAGTCGCCAGGAAGTCTCCAGTTTATGTCTCTGTTCTACTAAGTTTAGGTAAACATGCTCCACCTATTAATTAGGTACTTAAAAGAAATGAGTTACAGGCCCCTTTTATGACAAACTAACATAAAATATCCCTTGCCGTAAGTAAATATTACGTATATTTAGCATTAAAAAATACAGGAAATCCGTATTTCAATATTATGTCTCTATATTATGTCCTTTTGCGAACTTTAGGTAATTATACTCTACCTATTTCGATCACTGTTTATGACACCACAATATTTTGTGAAGCTTTAGGTCCACATCTCGATCGGACTAGGTAGCAAATACGACCAGATCGCTTGGCGAATTCATTTCGATCTAACTACATCGCTTTGTTCCTAGATCGAAATAAGATCAGATCGCTTTGCGACTACATGTCAAAAAGAGCTAGTTTCAAATTTCCCAGTAATAGGAGCTCCGCCGTGCGGGGCTCCGTCGACATTGCTCAGACAAACATTTAGATGAAAAAAACGACGTGGTAATTTAGCTAGTCCTATGTCTACTTGAATAAATCAATGAGTTAAACATAAACTACCAAATTTCCGGAGATCCTAGAGCTGGTGCTTACCTCTCCCAAATGATTGGGCTAGCTATTCAGAGAGGTAATGCAGCCAATGTCATAGGGACCAAGCCGCGAGCGGACCTGCTAGAGGGGTGTTCTTTTTATAGTTGTGATTATTATTTATATCTTTAATATTTGTGTAGCTTAGTTTTATTTTAATTTAAATACGTATAGTTTTAATTTTCAATTGTATTATTGTTGAATTCATTAAAAGGTATACTTATTCTATTTATATTAAACAAAGTCAAATACTCAACACTTGATTACGTCACATGCCCGTAGTTATAGACCTTTTGTCAAATTAGAGTTTAATCCCTAAGGGACGGAACCATCCGGTGTTTACATTGGGGTTCAACAATCGTGGAGCGGGACAATTTGGACAAGAACGATCTTAATTAACGGATATACGAATCAGTATGTATGTTGTTGGGTATAACAATTATTTTATTTTGGGTTTCAAAAATAGCAACGGGTTTTAGTTTAGTAAACGATCAGAGAATATTCGGTGCCATATATAGTTTATCCAAGTAAAGATAGGTGTGTATCTACATAATATGCCTGCCTGCCTGAGGTGTTATTCCAATTATGAATGCGTCGATTGAGCGAGCGAGTTTTATTCGAGCAACGGTTAGGCTTCCTAATTGCGAATGCACGCCCTAACATGTTTTTTTACGCTTTGACAGGACAACTAAATGCGCTGGTTAATATTCCATTGAGATGGATACTGAGTTCCTTAGAGAAAAACATGGCTAATGGCTCTATCAATAAGGTCAAAGAAAAAGAAAGCTGTTTAAAAATATATAGCTATTCTTGTCTTTCTGCAAACTTAAGATAAATTAAGTACTGTCATGATTTATATTCAATTAACAAATCAACAAACAGATTGAATTTAGTGGTAATAGTGGTGCGTTTACTTTCATTACAAACAAACAGATTATTTCATCCAAGAATAAAAAGCAACAGTAAAATAATTTAACTTCTTGCGCTTCGGGGTGTCATAAAAATAATATAATTTAATCATCCTGTATAAACCCCGCTTCTAAGAAAACCCTGACAATTAGATCACCCTGTGAAAGAAGTTCACCCACCCAGCAGATAGGTCTTTCGAGGCCTGTCTCGACTCTCGTCACCACCCTAGCAATATATCTCATGTGACACATACCAGGGCGTTTACTTTACTCCGAAGCGAACACTTTATATCATTTTATACTTCTAAAGCTTATCAAGAGGATGTATACATTTGTTAGGGTGATGGAACCAGTAATGGACAAGGCGCCAATAATGGACACTATGGGTTATTCATTTGTTTTGCAACAATTAATTTAGGAACGTATGAAATTTGAATTAAGAGTGAAGTGTCCATTACTGGTGCCTGTCAGCTAAAAGTGTCCATCATGTAATGGAACCAGTAATCGACAAGGACCCATGATCGACACTTGATTCTTATTTTCCAGAAGATAAGGGTTATTCATTTGTTTTGTAACACTCAATTTACGACCGTATGATCTTTGAATTAAGAGTTAAGTGTCAAAGTGTTGAAGTGCCATTACCCTAGCATGAAAAATAAATCTACCAAGTACCTACGTATGTTCAAAGAATAAAAATATCTATGGTGTTACGTGACAATAAAAATTCAAGTAAATAAGAACATAATTCCTGTTATCCACTGGCGCTTATTGATATTGATGCCACCCATACATCTTCCCGGTCCCGGACCGTATCAATCATCCATCCTTCACACTTAATACCTTTCGGAGCTAAAAAGGACAACTCGATCGTGTACATACAGGGTGAATTTCCGGGTCGGTTAAAACGAAAATACATCAATAGTGTTGATAAAACAGTTCTGTTTCCAAGTAAATATTTTACCATTGAATAAACGTTATTGGATATAATAAGTACAGTAAAGTAAGGTAAACTCAATATTTAAAAATAAATATACATAACGTTTTCGTGAAAAATATGCTCACTAAAAATATTTTTTTCTTAATTTTCATTCCGCTTTAAGTTTTGCTAGTCGTACGTCTCTTTTAATCCCTATGTGAAAACCATAAAAAATATTAAAAAACAAATGTACATACATACATAATCTCACGCCTTCGTTCCCAGAGTGGGGTAGGCAGAGCTACAGAATGACAAACATCTCTAAAAACTTGTTGATAATTCTATAACCACAATTTGCACAATTAGGCTAAGATGTTTACCAGCGACAGGTGGCAAGCCCATCGCCTAACAGTACTACAAGCCTTTATTCCCTTAGTCGTCTCTTACGACATCCACGGGAAGACATGGAGTGGCACTATTCTAACTCGGCAACCACACGAGGAACGAACAAACGAAACGAACGAGATTCAAAAACAAATTTGTTTTTGAATAAAAAGGTTTAGCAATATAAAAATTTAATAAAATCCACAGTAAATAGGTACGTATTTGTTCACAAAGCCAGAGATAAACGCTTCAATTCCTGTGGCTCTTAGATGTTCGGAAATCTGATAATTACTTGCTTAGTGAATATTAAACCACTAACTACTTTGTTTCGCCAAATCTGGCTCGTGGCCAAGAAAGGAGGATTCTAAATTCAAAATTGATGTGCAGATATAGATTAAAAAAATACAACATCGTATTTGGTCGGAAAAGTTCGTATATAAACTAATTGAGAAAGATAAATACGAAATATTCCGACAAATTACGATTTCATTTCATAGACTCATAGATTACTTAGTTCTAAAAGTTAAGCTTTACTTTATTTTGGAAATATGTTTCAAGCAAGTTTATCAATTATTTACGTCACTACCAAATTTATAATGCATAGTGAGATACTTTACAATTTAAAACTCACCCTATGTTAAAGGGGCTATTATGTAAATCGTATCACGTCGGGACCTCATAAGATATGGTTTCCCAGCCCGAGATTCAATACGTTCCATGCCCAGTTCCTTGATATTTTTAGCTTTTGAACTCCTTTTGGAGTTTGTGGATCTGAATCTGTTTACTGGTTGATCCTGTATTAGAAAGGTCTACGCTCTTGTAAATATCGCTTATGGAAATCGTTTGATGCGAACCTTATTTCCACTGGACTGCAGTGAGGGCAAGGCTATTTTTAAAGCTGCCACTCGAATCCACATTTTCCGGGTTAAATGATAAAACTTGATTCATACATTCACATACATCAACCTTGCATCATTCATGCCTAAATATTTTTTTATCTATTCTAACGCTAGAAGTCATGATCAAACACATGGTTGGTGGTGTTGTGGTGGTGGTATTTTTTCAAGGCAAGAAAAAGGCAACCTGGTGGATCTGGGACCCGCTCGTTTATCTTCTCCAAGCCATAAAGAGGTATATTTAAGTGCTACTGCGTAGATTAAAAGTGCTATAGCTTCATTTTTTGATTAAATAGTTATGTTTTGCTGCAATCTCATTACCAGAGCTCGCAAAGGGTGAGCTATTCTTATGTCATTAATTTCATGTGTAGATATGAATATGGATACGCCCGGAAAATAAATATTAAAATAATTCATTATGATTAAACTAACTCGAATCCACCAAAAATGTTACTTGTGTGTTTTTGTAAAAATCCCTTCAATTGAGAATGTATAAGAGACTTGATTGGCACTGACTTTGACGTATATATCAAAGATAAAAAACTTCAGTCACGTCCATGTGGATATATTATCTAAAGAGGTTTGCTCTAATAGTAGTTAAAACTGTCTTCGCCCTTAAGCGGACTGCAACGGTGGTATGCAAAATCAACTTCTTTGCTTACGGCGGCGTCGTTGATCGGGTCGCCACCTTCCCGAACACATGGTTGAGGGAGGCGATGGCTGAGATATGCGTCATACTCGTGAACGGGTGCTGTTTGTGGGGTCCGGTCTGTTCACGTCTGCAAGGACTTGTTGCTCAGTTAATTATTCCAGTTATGGCTTTTGACGTAGAGACCTCGTCGTGTTGTTCTCCTAGTCATTATTTTTAGTTTCATGTATTTGACATGTAATCTTTTTAATTTTTACATTCATTTGTAATGTTTTTAAAATTGAATTTGTATTTTTTTTATATGTAATATTTCTAATAATTTATATTTGTTGCTGTATTACCTTGTAATGTAACTTACTTTTAAGTATTATTGTATTTTATGTTTGAAAAAATGACCTTCTGCTGGAGTTTCTTGCGGCGCTTCTTCTCCGCAATGATGGTCTTGTCCGAAGCGCTAGTAGATTCACTGTATATTACCGACGTGTAAAAGAGCCCGTATGTGGCCAATTTACTGAATAAATATTTTGATTTGATTTGATTTGATTCAACCAATCACATTCCGTAGATTCTACACTTGTGTTCGTTTTAACAGTGACGTAAAGCTCGTAGCAGAAAGGCAGCCTAGATAAAATCATTTCATTAATTATTAAATTACACCTGGCGCAACTACCATTAAATGACAGGGTATTCCATGTTATGCAAACTCTCAAAACAGAACACCCTTTCCGAGCTCTGCTCATTACAGGTACTGTTGACGCGTCAATAATTGACTCGGAATCAAGTCCGTAGACAATTTATTATCTTTTAGCATTGTCCTTGTTGCTCAAATGTAAAGGTTCGCTGCTTGCAGCGTGTCGGCTGCATTTTAATCGTACTGGCTGATAATTACGTCAGCAATATTGAAAAGGAAATGACGATTGAAACAGTTGCTCAAAAAGTGGTACTTTTTGTAGCTATCTGTATATCGTGCGGAAAGTTGGATTTTTCGCACTAGTGAATTTTTCTTTCCCGCTCTTTTTTAAAAATACTTTTGTATGAAACCGTGCATTCAAACAAAGAGTTTGCATGTTGAACCACTTTATTTACTTTTTGATTACGTCATTTAGCATTGAAACTATACATAATAAGTAAAAGGGTTTTGTTTTTATGTATGATGGTCAGTCGATTGACGTTCGCGTGAAGCCCTACCGAGAGAAACAGAAAAAAATAAGTATAATATTGCATTGGCGTTCATATTTAAAATTTAGAACAGAACCCGTATAAAAGAGTTCGTACAGTACTGACATATACTTTATTAATAATATAAATGGTTTAGAGGACTGCGGCTGCGTATGCGTAGCATTAGGTTCCCGCTACTCCCCCAATTTCTTGGGGGTTGATTTTTGGAAAATTCTTAGTGTACTCTTAAGGTACCTATCTATGGAACCTAAGGTCCAGCGGTTTTGGCTCTGAGTTAATTGATCAGTCAGTCAGTTTCTTCATGTATATACCTTTCTTTGTATAGTATAAAATGAAGTCGCGTCCGCTGTTCGCTTACATCTTTTAAACTACTCAACGGGTTTTGAAGCAGTTTTCAGCAATAGATAGAGTGATTCAAGAGGAAGGTTTATAATAATAATTTATAATAAGTTCTGAATGATTTAAGGGTGTTACAGTAAACTCACATAAACCGAAGCGAAGCGAGGGCGGGTCGCTAGTAATAATATAATTCCAAGATTTACAGCATCCTGTATTAACTAAAAACCTCAAATTAAAGGAAGATCCCAAGAACTTCTGAACTCATCTTAAGACGGCGATATTATCCGTCAAAGCGGAGCTTATCTCTGTTATCAATGATCTTATTTGACAGAATCCCGTTTTTATACCATTGCCTGTGCGGCAGGATTATTGCGGCTTCGCTAGAATTCCGTTGAAAGGTTTGATTTGAATAATCTTTGAGAATAATTGTCGTAATTTTTCGTTGAAGAAAAATGTAAAAACACGTATAGTTGTTAAACAAATTTATTAAACTACTGGAATAAAACTATTGCGCCATAACCAGGGCCTCTATTCCACTATTTTTTTTCTGGAATAATTATAGGAATAATTTATTAACTTGATAGATAAAGTGGCGAAATTGGAGTACTTATTGTTTTAAAGGCAAGAAAGATACAAAGTAAAAAAAACAGATTTTAGAGATTTTATGCAAGCTGGTCATAGAACCAAAATCATAACAAGTCTAATTAACAGCAACCTTAAAAACTCGACTACGCTTTCAGCATTAGGACTGAGGAATTCGAATTTAGCCTTTGTTACTCTTTAGGTAAATACCAATCTACCTCACACTTGAAAATCCCTCAAGGTGTTATGCGTATAGCACGTCTAAAATAAACATAGATATATTTACACCCAACGCTGTACCCAACAATACCCCGAGCACAAACTTTTACGTTCTATCGAGTAAAACCGGAAACTTACTACCGAGCTGTGATTGTAAGAGCGGTTCTGCACTACGTCCGATCCGAGTCCGATCCGAACCCGTGAAAATACGGATCTATAGAGAATTTGGATGACGGAAGCCATCCGTCATCCGATTTCTCTATAGATCCTTATTTTCACTTCGGATCGGATTCGGATCGGACGTAGAGCGGAACCGCTCTAATTGTTGCACGTAACATAGTGATGTACGCGGCTCCCGAGCCTGTTCTCCACTAGGAGCTCGTTACTGTACCTGCTACGGTTACACTTACAGCTTGCTAGTGTACCTACGTTTAGTATATAGGTACATACTTACGTTTAGTATTCATACTAAAATCATATGTGGCGTTCTCTATGAAAAGGGACCTTATTATCGATGGCGCTTAAGCCGCGCTGCGTCACGCGACGTTGTATTTATATCAGAGCATCTTTAATAAAGGCGGAAGCGCCATCGACAATAAGGTCCCTTTTCATAGATAACGCCACTTATAAGAAATAACTTTAAATAGAAAATTAGTTAATCATTGTAGTTTTTCTAGTTTTTTTTTTAGTAATAACTTTGGAACTCTACACTGAGCATGGTCCGACATGCTCTAGCCCGGTTTTTTTATCTTATACTCCAGAGGGATGGCTAAACAATATCAATAAAATAAAAATAAGCCAATATTTTAATTACGAGTAACATTGGCAGCCTACTCTTATTTAAAATGCCTGAGGCAGTGTACTTCCGATTGCTCTGATGTTACGGATGTTTATGGGTCAGGATAGCTAGCTCATTCGCCTCCTTTTTCCACGAAATAAAGTATTTGGAACCTGGCGGTATTTCGGTTAGCTCTGAGAACAAATCATGATAGTGATATAATTTAAAAAAGCGTGACTGACTAGATAGCCTGGATCCAGGGACATAAAAATCAGAAGGAATATTCATTAGGTGCCTAAGGAGTGCACTAAGAATTTGTTTTCAAATAAACGGAAAGCAACAAGGGAATAACGAAATTTAAATTCTAAGCGAACGAAGTCGTGGGCTTCCAAAGTAAATTAATAAAAGCATAGAAATTATGCCCAATATCAATGCCGAAATTATGCCCAAAATGCCGAAAGAGTTATTAGCTCAGTAAAAAGTTTTGGCAACTTTATTCAAGCGACCTTTTTGTCGGCGAGCGTGTATAATCTTAAACCGATAATTTATAACTTGTACGAGTATTTGGAAACAGCCAGCTGTTTAGGGTTTCGAAAGTCAAAAGAAAAGTTTGAACCTTGATTGACTGCCAGTTCTCGTTTATTTGATCAATATCAAAAATTGGATATTGTTCAAATGAATCTTGTAAGTTGAGGTCGTTTTTAATGATGTTTTGGTCCCTTATTATTTTATTTACTTCAGGGATAAAGTAAACAAAATAAATAGAGCGATAATGTTACACAATCCAAGATCTAGGCTGGATATATTATGTACGTTGCTACGTACAGTATTGCTTTGTACGTGTATCAACTCATTTATATTTAGATCTATAGAGCATCAAACTATAATTTACCAAAAAAAATATTTAAATCTTTGTTGTGTTGCTACTAGCGCGTAAAAGCAAACTCGAACTTGACCATTTGCTCAATCTTGAAAACTGTTCAAATAAACGCCATAGAGTAAAAACTCGCGTTTAATATAAAACTTTTGTGCCAAAGAAAATACCAACTTTTCTCCCACATCTTTCCTAGGTCAACGCTTTACCAATTCCACAGACGCCGTCGTCTTATTTTACAAATAGTACTCGTTTCACGAAATAACAGTTCGCGGTTATGTGACAGTTTTGGGGGCTCGTAAAACGCACAAAATACCGGCGAGGAATAAATTACTAAGGTTGGTATAAAAATTGTATTGGAAAAAACTCCGCCTTCTTTTATTTATGCGTTTAGACAACTGTCACACCAGAATTTGATCACTAAGTTAGTTAATAAAAAGTCAAGTAGAAAAAAATCTTGTAACAATGCACATATCTCTTCATTATTATCTTCATTTAAGCCGAAAGACATACACTGCTGGAAATAGGCCTCCCTGAAGGTACAAGAACCAGTCCTATGTCGCTTGCGTCTATCGGTTTCTCGCAACCTTAGCCACACATCGTTGAGCCCCCAGCTGAAAGACGTCCACTGCTGGACATAGTCCTCTACCCAAAGTGTGCCACAAGGGCCGATCATGTGCCGCTTGCATATATCGTTTTCCCGCAACCTTAGCCACGTCGTCATCGGTCCACCCCGTCCACTTTTCACTTAGGATGTGTTTGTTAATCTCTAACCTCGACTGTTTACTTGTCCTACAAGATCTTACGGAACAAAATGAGCCAAGTCTTTCAAATTACCAATTATTGTAGGTATTATTTGCAATTATTACCTGTGTGGTTGCCGGCTTAGAATAGTGCCACTCCATGTCTTCCCGTGGATGTCATAAGAGTCGACTAAGGGAATAAAGGCTTGTAGTACTGTTAGGCGATGGGCTTGCAACCTGTCACTAATATACTGGTAAACATCTTAGCCTGATTATGCAAAATGTGGTTACAGAATTATCAACAAGCTTTTAGAGTTGTTGGCAATTCTGTAGCTCTGCCTACCCCAAACTGGGAATAAAGGCGTGAGTTTATGTATGTATGTATGCAATTATATATTTAATGCACAAAGCGTAACGCACCAACCTCGGCCGCCCTTTCTGTATAAAAATGTGTAACAGGACAAAATAAACCAAATCACTCCAATGATACTTACTTTGACAAATTATAGTCTTCCTTCAGCACTTTGCCTTAAGACCTAACAGGTATCTCTCAGGTAATTTTTCCTTCCATAGTGGCTGAAAATACGTGTCCTGGATAAATATTTATTGCTTAAACTCCAGCTTCTGTACAAACTTTAAAAGCGCAAACAAACGACACATCTCAGTTGCACGCAACGCCATTTCGATCTTATGCCTTTGAAATAGACCGTTCAAACATCGTACGTCACTGGCAACGCATGCATTTCCGAGGTGCTATTCCCTAACTCTGCTTTTCAGTTTACATTTTGTTTAACCCATAACCATTTTTAAACGACCCCTAAATACGTAGCAATCATTTCAAATTGAAGCTCAACTTTTGTTTATCAACTTTTTAACCCGATTTTTGTGATCTAGAAGATCACACAGTGACATTAAATAATAGACTTAAATTTACCTACAGTTTACAGAAAGGTAATTTGAATAAGATTAAATTGGAATTATTACTAACCAGTCTTGTTTTTAGTGAAGTTGTCTGCAAAGCTAGCTGTCCTGATGAAATATTTGTTTAATAAGCGTGAGTATTTGTTTAAAGTCTTGCATGTTTCTATGTATCTAAGTATGTTTTTCTCTATATAAGTATGTTTATCATTGTACAATCCTAGAGTTAGTTTGTTGGAGATAGTAACCTGGGACGGGAGCCCTTTGTATCCCATAATTTTATTGGTCATAATGTAATTGTTGACATAATTATTGAAAGTCATAATTTTTTATATCGCTGAAACTGTAAACTTTTCAGAAGTTCTGAAATATCTAACGTGTAGACAAGGCTAGGTTAGGTTAGGTTTGATTTATAAAAATCCTGAAAAAGTAACAGTTTCCTTAAAAAAACACGTTATGACTTGCGATGATTATGACCGTAAGCACATTATGACTAAAAATAATTATGTCAGTCAATATAGACCCACCTGGGACATAATATGGCTGCACTAATCGCGTGACAAAGTGTGGATAAGGCATCCGTCACCTTTATCCACATTTGACACGCGATATAGACAAAGCCATTCTAAGCCTGCTGATGTTCATTTATTTATCCATTTTAACCTCGCGTTAGACAATAACACCAAAGCTTCGAATAGAGTTAGGCAAGAGCGAAACGCCGTCTTTGCAAATGCGGCGCAGATGTCGGTGAATGGAAGAGATGTGATTCGATTACCATTTTTCATAGAACTATTAGATGGAACATTTGGAACGGTTTTGCTTATGATTTTAAGTGAATGTTTTTGTCTAGGGTAATTCACTTTAATTGCATTGCCTAATCCCTAGGATCAAACATCTCCATTAACAGTCAACCTGTGGTCTACTATAAAATACATCACTAAAGTCTACCTTTAAATTGACAAACGCACCTCAAAGCGCTTTCAGATTAAGCGGTTTGTCAGGCGGTAAGTACTTAGACTTCAGTGCGACAGCCTCGCGACGACCGCACTGCTAATATTTGTAGGGTCTCTAGTCGCGCGACTAAGTTAAGCAGTGCGACTGCCGCGCTGCTCAGCCGTGCTAACAAACCGCCTAATTTGAAAGCGCTCTTAGTGACTTTGTTGATTTTTGATAAGCAAACGAAATTCAACCTTAAGGCACAACAAATAATTGCCTGACTGTGCACAGCAACCTTCAGCCGAACAAAATAATGAAGTCTTGTGATTTTTTTACGTTTAATTTTTAGCACACGCTTTACTTTGCAGAGATTGTAGCTTCGCACTAACAAAAATCTCTCACAAAAAGAAAGTTTAAAAACTCGACTGCATATTTTGATATTGTGGTCTATTAATCTTTCATAATGTATAATTATACTTTTAAATGTGTCATTTGGAAATTATTTTTTACATTAAATTATCCATTGACACTTGTGACGCTAAGACAAATCTTACGAAACCTCGTTTGCCCAATCTGGGCCATCCTTACAGGGGGGTTATTATGACAAAGCTATATGGGGGTCATTTTACGGTGAGCGTAAAGGACAAAGCTATAGCAGTTATATAGCTCTTTCCTTTTCTCTCAGCGTAAACTGAACTGCATAGCTATCTCATAATAACCCCCCCGTTTCTACGAGAGAGCAAAAAACCATACATACATTACATACAGGTTAAAAACCTTACCCACCTCCATCGGCAGTCAGGTAAAAAAGTGTAACTAAATATACAACTAAATTTTTCACAGAATAACCTCTTAATAAACCTAGTTACGGAAAAATGAACTCTCAGTACCTACACTTTGAAACTGCACTCATGCAAGCCACGATTTACCGTAGCTTATATTAAAGCCGTTGCATGCACTTAGACATCCATGTTACCGCAATATGCGGTTGCGGGAAATTCAAAATGAGCTGCAAGTGACAGCGGGAGCTTCCGCAAAAATGGCTACAAAAGTGTGGAATGCACGAGAATGTACGAACAATGAGACGCTTTTGGGGAGCACGAGCGAAGCGAGCATCTTGCTTTAGTAGATTGTAATTATAGTTTAAAGTGAAACATGTGTTAAACGGCTGCTTGAGTAGATTTAAAATAAAATTTAATTAGACAATCTAAAAAAAAGGTAAATTTGCCAGTGACTTGACTGTGCTATTAAATGAGTTTATGTCTAAAGAAGTAAATGGAAAATTTGGTATTGATTTTTTGATCTTATTAAGGTAAAGGTAAAATTTTGACAACCAGAGAGAGATAGAGATTTTATAAACTTAAGTAGGTACTCAATTATAAATATGAATAATATTCTATATAGATTGACATCACATTACATTGTGTATACCTATACATCAAAAAAAGAAATTGTATTTATTTTCTCAATATTCAAATGTATGGAATTTTAATTTGTATATTTGCAACGGTCAACCCTAACCTTTTCGTCGATATTTCCAACTTATTTATTTCCTCCCAAGCGTTCAAGTGTAGTTACTTTACAAAATATCTAAACCAGCATCCCGAGTAGCCGGCATCTCTATTAGCTGTTTTCTTCCCAGCATTTTAAAAGGAAATTTGAACATTTTCACCTTGTATTTCCAAAGCCTCAAGGAAAACATAAATTTAAGTTTGTTCACGAGATAAGGGAACTCGCCGTAAGACACAATAAGACCTTTTAAACCGTTTTCCGTTCACTACGGACAAAAAGGATTTTGCTCGTATACTTTAGAAATCTTATTGCACATTATTGACTGGTGAGTGAAATATACTTTTGCAAGAGGGTGCGGGAAATTGTTAGGAATTGTGGAGATTCAAACCATCATTTGGAGTGTTTATTGGTGCATTATGATACTGGTTTTGAAAAGATTATTAATTACTCTTTAATTTCAACACTTATTAAGAAATTTTGGTTTTTTAAAAGAAAGATTAATATCGACTTTTAGGTCTGACTAAAAAACTCACAATGATCAGTACCGTAACGTCCACACCAAGAAGAGAAAGAAAAAAATCTATTAAAAATTAATAGTAGGTACCTAGGTACAGCTGTATTACTAAGCGGTCTTCCAATTTTTACATAATTTACTATGAAAGCTAGGACTAACCCTACAAACTATCAACAGTATAGTAGTGGACCACTGTATCCCTTCACAATTCCATACATCCTATTGCTATTTTTAATTTTTCGCGTATTTTCCGCCTTTTTAATACATTCTTTTTTTCATAAATAAAGTTAGGTAAACTTATTATTTACGTCAAAAGATGGAAAAAACATAATTTTTACACTCTATTTCACGGTACATACTAACTAGATTGTTTCTAAAAACAAACTCTTTTTACCATGTCGCCAGGGACCCTTCGTCACGTAGGTGCCTACGTGCCAGAACGCGTCCTCCATGTGCCTACTCAGCTTACTAAAATGTACGAAACCTTCACGGTAGCATTTTAAGGAGGGGACATAATGTAGACGTGGATAAGTTAGGCCTTGTCGTGTACTGTTTATTTAAGGTTTCTGAGTTATTATTTTAAAAAGGAATGTTTGATAAAAGAAGCAGTCATTGTCAGAAATAAACAATGCGGAAGTCTCAATAATTTGGAGACCTCAAAAATACCGAGATAATTTATGTAAAATATGAGAGGCTCAAAGCAAGAATTGAGTAATATTTACAGTAATTACCGATAGTTTATCTTAAGAAAGTTTCACAATAAATATCACGTAGTTTTCATCAATTACGTTAATCTTATTTGACAGGAATGAACTAAAATACTATTTCTAAACATTTTGTTCATGCTTAAAGAAGTAAGGTATTACAAAAGTCCTAAGTAAATAATCTAAAAATAAAGGAGATTGTCAAGTTTGGACCAAATGATACCCAGAAGTGAAAACACCTCAACCGAGTTCTTTACGGTACTATCTATTAAAAAAAACACATATTTTCAAAATTGGTTCATAAGAAATAAAAATTAATAAAAGCTTTTGTTTTGTCGTTTTTACTTTGCACTTTAGATTTTCTAAGGTTTTTCTGTGAGCGATTATCAAATGCACCCTTTGAGCGCCAACAACGCCTAATGTGGCCACAAGTCTTCAAGCCCACAACGCCACTGACGACTAATGATAGTAATGATTTTGTTGATGCATTTATCAACATAAAGCGACCTTGAAGATTGCTTTATGTGGATGAACCTAGGAATAATTGGCCGTTGTGCGCACGTTGTATGCCTAATTTGGTTTTTAGTTTGGGCTATGTACCTAGGCACCTTTTAGGTGCTCTGCTCTATTCCTCGGTAGAATTATTATCACCGACGATGACGACAATAAGAGAGTAATGTACTATTAAATTGATTTTATTGATGATTAAGTTCTGATTAAGTTCTCACCAAAAAATCTTTTTTTTTCATGACTCCCGGTTTAGATCTTGGAGCGCTTTAATCTAAAGTCTAGTGTTATCCTAAGGAACCTAATGCACTATGTGTTCATTCTGGGCAGCACTTGGTCCAAATCCCATACAAAGATGGTCAATCTCCTTTAACATTCATTGAAAAAATAATAGACCATGTCACAAAAGCTTCAATTTGCTTCGTATACTTTTCTATACACACATAATGTACATTAGGAAAATCAGCTTAGATGCCCTGCGTTAAGCTTTTTTCCATTTGCAAGTAATACAAAGGATTCAGAATGACTTTCACTAAAATATACTTTCAATCGGTAAAAGAATTCTTTGCGGTGCAGGCGCTTAGCAAAAATTACATACATACATAATCTCACGCCTTCGTTCCCAGAGTGGGGTAGGCAGAGCTACAGAATTACAAACATCTCTAAAAACTTTTTGATAATTCTATAACCACAATTTGCACAATTAGGCTAAGATGTTTACCAGCGTATTAGTGACAGGTCGCAAGCCCATCGCCTAACAGTACTACAAGCCTTTATTCCCTTAGTCGTCTCTTACGACATCCACGGGAAGACATGAAGTGGCACTATTCTAACTCGGCAACCACACGAGGCAAACATTAATACTTTTAAAATGAGAACCTAAGTAATTGTGATATCAATATTCATTTAGTAACGTTAAACAAACCCAATTAAAATGTTAGGAAATAATTTAATAGGCATCACAAACCAACGAAACGAGTTTATAGGAAGGACTTCACTTTTACCTTGATGACCCTTAATATTTAATACTCTCAAATTAGAAGTACCTATTTTTTAATAGACGTTAAGATGATTTAAAAGTCATTCTTATTAAAAGCTTATTTAAGTATGTTTGTATGTAGATAATTCATCAATTTCATGAAACGAGTCTCAAAGATGTTTGAATGTATTAGATAAACACCGAAATATTTACTGTAACAAAAAGTTAAGTCGGATTGACAGACAAGCTTAATTTTTTAGTAAAAAAAACCAACCAAGTGCAAGTCGGACTCAAACACCGAAAAATACATTAACACGTTGACTGCGGCAATGGAATTGGCGGACTTACCGCGAGTGCGTTACGGGAAATATTTGGTCGTATCGAAGTTTACCGTGGTGCGTTACGACCAGTATTTTCCCGTTCATAGTGTGTACTTTGAATGGCTGTAACTTTATCAAAAATAACACTACAAAGCTAATTTTTAGATATGTGTTAGATTATATAGTTTATTTTAACAAACTGAAATAGTACCCGGCTAAAGGTTTTAGTTTAGAAGATATAACCTTTTTACGAAAACTTCAATTTAAGGGAAATTATTTCCCGTACCGCACCGAAAAGGAATTAAGTTAAGGATGTGACAGTGTTGTACTAAAATAAACATCGATAATCAACATAATTTATTTATAAAAAAACAAAAACAGCAATTGCGTTCTAATCCAGAAAAAACAAAAATAAAATATTTACCTGTAGGAAAAAACAAATGTTGTCCATAGAAACTAAACAAAGTACTTATCTAGCCTTCCGTATACTTAGCCCACTACTTATACATACCAGCATATAGAGGACTAGGAAGATAAAAATCAATCCTGACACATTGCACAATCATATTTTTTAATATTATATTTTCGTTTTTATTTTTCTTCGTGTTCGCTTCATATTAATATTTGTCGATATCGCAGAGGTGTTACTCCTTCCTATCGCTAAATGAGACTGTTTGCACCTTCACCTGGGTGCGGTACGGGGTCACAACTAAGAGAAAATACTTCCCGTATCGCACTAGACAGCAAAACTGACACGGTGGCGCGTTACGGGAACTATTTTCCCGTACGATGTTTTATTACCATTAATTCAAAATAGATCTTGTATTCACAAATCTATAGTTGACTCTTTCATACCTTCATGGGAACCTTGTTAACTCCTTCCCGCACCGAGGGGGAGAATACTAGTTTTGACCGCCGCACCCAGCGAAAGTCGAATACGGGAAAATAGTAGCCGTACCGCACACAACGTGTTAATTGTCTAATTGTTTTCTTTGTATTTTTTTTTGTTATTGCGGCCATAGTGTAAATTTTAAGTATCTAGTTATTACGGATCATGAGATACAGTCCGCTGACAGACAAACAAACCGACAGACGGATAGTGAAAGCTTAGCAATAGAGTCCCATTAGCACCCGTTCTAGACGAAACCCTAAAAAGGTTCTCAAATTCATCGTTCTATAGTCAAAAGCAATGAAAACAGGTCGCTTTGTATTGAATAACCATAGAAAGTGACCCGTTTTCATTGCTCCTAAGTGTACATTCACCTTTAAAAGAAAGGAAGTTGGTGACTCCGAAAAATACTAGAAAGCAAGGTACCTAAAATGTATCTGCTAGATCCATAATATACCATATACGTAGCTTCATTTCACGCACTCGCCCAAGCAAATCATACCCCTTTAAGTATGCTAAGAAATTTGCCGAAGAGCATAATAATATAAGAGCACGTAACTTTTTGCCTCGCTAAAGTATTCTCAAGAACTTTATCAGATAAGGTCCTCAAGAACTTGACCTTTAATCCCTGAAGACAATGTTCGACACGTCGTCTGATAAGTTTCTTTAACTGTATTTCGAATGATAAAAGTATACTTACTTATGTTATGTTATAGAAATATTTTACTGATCCGTAAGTAATATTCTCTAGGCTCTATAGAAATGATGAAAGACTTATCTTTCGAGGTATTTTTATCTTGTTCAAAAGAAACTAGTAAGTAAGGGAGCAAATGTTTTTGTGATGGAGCGCAAATATTTATTCCTGAGTCTTAGATGTTTTCTACTAGAACAATGTAATTAATATAAAAATATGTGCAAAGGCGAACTTGTCCCTTTAAGGGATCTCTTCCAGCGATGTAAGTATACATTAATTTATATACTTGCGACCCGTCCTTGCGTCGGTTTATGTGAGTTTTATGTAACACCTGTACATAAACCAGAATGCAATTTACACGAAACCTTCCTTGGAAAATTATCTAGCTAATGGTGAAAACCGCTTTAAAATCAGTTGCTTACTTTGAAATATCTAAGCGTACATACCGAGAGACAGACGGCGGGAAGCGACTTTGTTTTTTACTATGTAAATAAGTTGGTCTATCGTTGTCTAGTTCTTACAAGTATTACTGAGGGCCCTGCCAAGATGCATTGCGCTTACTAACGTTTCTATTCGATTCGTTTTTAAACCAATCGCGTCACTGGTAGATGACGTGATACGAAAAGTCACGTGATCTACCAGTAACGCGATTGGTTTAAAAACGAAACGCTAAGTCCAATAGAAACGCTAGTTTGCTGTGTTAGCTGTGTTGCGATATGGGGGTAAGACAACCGGTATATTGCTTTGCTTAGTGTCATTCCATCGAAGTTCTCATTTTCAATTAACATCTGTTTGACCGTAAGGCCAGCCAATTTGGAGCAGACCCTTACAGGTTCTGAACTCCTGGTAATAGGATGTCTAAACACCCTCATCTGTATGATTGTCAAATTAGAACAGCTTGACAAACTGGATTCCTTCAATTGACTGTCAAGGTGAGCAACGCAATTGTAGTCTCAAGATAGTCATCGTAAGATTGCAATCCCCAGATTGCAAATGTCTAAAAGGTAATCCACTTATCATCAGATCACCTGTGTGCTTCTTTGCCTTCTCCGAGGCATAAAAAAAAGGGCGATACTGATTGTACTTCCACTGGGTCAATTTGTGTGAAATTGTACCCCATTGACTAATATTTCTTAACTTTTTATCAAAACAACAATATTTTTAAAAGTGTAAGTTGCTATACAGCGTTTTTTCTCAATTGAAACCAACATTAAATTACAAAACGCAAGCATATCCGCTACATACCGTACCGTTTCAAATTTTTCCGCGACACATATTTCTCGCCTTAGTTGTTCCCTAAGGAAACGAGTGAAAATATTACTCCATAGAGATAAACCATGCCTGAAATACGAACATCGTCGGGTTATTTAGCATTTTACTTGCATTCCATCTGCAAGAGCTGCGGGCCGATTATGGTCGTGTTTATCGACGTAGATAAGCGTAGATAAAACATCTGTCACTCTCTGACCAGTATGTAAGTGCGAGAGTGACGGAAGCTTTATCCACCGCGATAAAGGTGACCATAATACGGGCCCAGGATCGATAACCTAGATCAAATTCCGATACATCAGCTAACAGCACTTTGCTCTAAAATTATTTAGTTTTACAGAGTTTTTTTTTTGTAAAATGTTACGATTATGTGCAGATGTTTAAGGGTTGTGGTTTTGTTGTCATGGTTTGTATTTTATTTAGGTGAACGGCAGTTTGTAAACGGTAGTTTATGATAGATCTATTCAAAATAAATACTTCTAATGTTTTGAATGTAACTTATTTCTTAAGAGTATTCGTACACGGCCTAGGGGGCCTAGTCAATATGCACCGTAAGTTAACGATTTTCGTAAAACGCAAAATGTATAGGATTGACGTTAGCAGAGGATAGATCGTGTCGATCGTTTATATCAACTCCATAATACTTACAGGGTGTCCAAGAAACCGACGTCAACCCGCCTAGGGCTGATATAGCAGCTGAAAAGCTATCGATTTAACCCCGATGTATGTTCAGCGATTTTTAAAAGTTTGGGATATATTGATCATTTTATCTTAATTTTTGTAAATTTCCCTTGTGTCCAATTATGTAAGATACCACTGAAAAACTTATGAAATAAAACATTAAATTAAAGATTTTTCGTGACATGAACATAAGGGAAAATTACAAAAATTAAGATTAAAATGATCAATATCTCGGAAACAAGCAAAAATCGCTAAACATACATAGGGTTAAATCGATAGCTTTTTAGCTGCTCTATCAACCCTAGGCGGGTTGACGTCGGTTTCTGGGATACCCTGTATTTCAAGTTGATAGAAAACAGAAACGTTATTAGCGTTTGCATCCTGGCTAGGAAGTTAGCCACTTGATTGCTCGTGCAAATTTAATCGAGCTTATTTATAAGCAAATAAGGGCTATCACTGGTAGCTCTTGTAGCACGATGCACGTGAATGGTCAGGGCAGCCTTCCAGCAGCGAGTATGATGTCAGCAGTTTTCTAAACAGGATTATGTTGTTCTGTCATCTAAATAGATATCTTCAAATAAAAGTGTTATACTGTTATGTATGTTCGCTTGTAAGGTAATTGTACAAATGGGTTTCGTTGCCTGAATTATATATTCTATCGCTAAAAGCGCCACTGTGGCAAAATAGAATAACAAATAAATTAAATAGCCTAATGCACGCCTTTATACATCAGTGGCCTAGGGGCAGATTTCACGCGAAGGCAATTTAATGAGCTTCGAGTTCAGTTCAACAACGCGTTCAGGGTGCTGATGGGGCTGCCTCGGTCCTGCAGCGCGTCAGGGATGTTCGCGGATGCGCGGGTAGACTGCTTCTACGCCACGATGCGCAAGCGATGTACGTCTCTGGCGCGCAGGGTCCGGGCCAGCGCCAACAGCGTCCTGGGTATGATTGCTGACAGGTTTAAAGGTTTGATGGATTTAGATACACTAAATCACTGCCGTATGATACATTTAAACACGAAGTGTATTTATACTGGATGACACTGATTTAAGCGAATTGTGTATTTTATTGATTTAATTTTATTAACTGACATTCTCATTGCAATGTATAACTTCAATTTTCGGTTAGTTTATGTTATGTTTAGTGTTGTTGTTAGTGTAAGTACGGACTGTACGTACATTGTCTGAAATAAAATTGATTTGATTTGATTTGATAATACATAATATCCCACTTATTTACAAATACTTAGGTTAGGGTCATGTACAAGGGATATGTATATAAAAAAAAATAAGTATTAAAATAACTATGACAGAGATTAAAAATCCGATATAATGGCAACGCCTACTTTCAGAACTGATATGTCTTAAACAGCTAAGCGATTAATTGAAACGTACCTAAGAAAAATCGCGACTAAATTAAACTAGCTTTGATAAAGAAAAAAACCGCTCACAGTCACACAAACGCACAGAAACACAGACACAACACATTCACAGATATACACGTTAAAATCGTAACATCTTAGGTATAGCATCTAATCAAGCTCACTAGATATTACATTGCAATCTAAACTGCATTGCCAAATGCTGCATGTGCAATGTTTATCGTATTATCCGGATCGCAAACCTGCAGGCTATTTCTGGATGCCTAGAAATTCTGATGCGGATCGCGATTTTCTGATATAACACTTTGATCGGTTCATCTAAATATCTTGATAAATATTTAACAGCTTTGCGTTACGATTTATATTAATAATCTCTGATTATAATTAATAAATTACAAGACGATTTCCGTCATAAGCCGCGAAGATACCAAAGTCAATATTTTTTAACTTAAGAATAAAAGGTGAGTATATTTATCAGTTAAAGTACAAAGCAGAATCACCTAACGCAAATATAAATAAACAACAAGTCTAATAATAAAAATCAAGCTTTAAGACCCAACTTCTGATTAGATAATGTCGTCAGTAAAATGTTAGCTATCATGCATGTATTTTTTATTATGCAAAATTCACATTTAAAAATGTACCCAGTGACAACCGCGACCCTAAGCCGAATCAAACGACACCTAGTCATCGGGTCATTCTTGTAGCCGGTACAAAGAACCATACATACATACATACATACATACATACATACATACATACATACATACTCACATACAGGTCAAAAACATTACCCTTCGACAGTCGTGTAACAAACCACCCTTTTTTTACTAATTTTAAAATACTGAAGAAATAAATGATTTTTTTCTTCCCCGAAAATTAAATTAAAATCAAGGATCTCAAACATAATTTCAGGAACAATTTTTTTTTTCAAAAAAGAATAATCTTAACTTCTTGGGAGACCACAGGTTAAAGCGATTGTTTTCTACAACCAACCTTGCCAAAATACTCTCTCCTTCTAGATTTCTACTATCGACATTGTTAATACTCTCACCTTCCTCTACAACGATAATTCTAACAAGCGCTATTTTTCTGCAAAATCGTTCTTAAACTTACCTTCAGCTATGAAACTCTATACCAAAGCTGTTTAATATTAAGCAAGAAAGATGGATAGGTGCACTTAAGAACGTAGGTCCCAAGCGACCGCCCAGCGGAACCACCTCGTTGCACACTGGGAACTTTTCCCTTTTTACTTACAAAGAACACCAGTTTGTCGCCACTTTGTCCACTGTTCTGGTTCTCATTGTAGAAAAACTTTTTGATAAGAATGCCGGAATGCTTTCACGGATTGTTTCAGACCGAGAAAGGTTTTTATCAGGCTTTTTACGATTGGCTAACAAGTTTTCTGTTGTGTTTAATAAAAACTCAAATGATAGTGTTATTATATTGTACAGTATATTTTTAAATAATGTTATAAATATTATAAGTAATAATAAGTATACAACTTGATATAAAACCAATATTGTACCAAAAATCAGGAAGGATGGTATGATGCATCGGATATTTTAGACATTGTAATTTTTAGTGAACTAAATTACGATCCAAAATCATGCCACAATAAAATAGGTCATTGTGTATAAAGAGAAAGTTCTCGCCATGTTTTTTATTACATTCTCTTCGACTTAGTTCAGGAGAGGTATTTTTGTCTAATTCTACGTAAGTAAAAAACGTAAGTAAAAGCTGGCTCGTAGATTTGCTGGTTGTACACTTGCAGTCAAGGTTACACTTTTTAAGGCATATTGCAAAACTTTTTACACCAGCAGGTTATGGGCTAGTTACACTCATAAATCATACGGCACCTTGCGAATACTCTACAATAATGTATTCAGGGCCTTGTTGAGGCTTCCTCCTCGCTGCAGCGCTTCTGGCATGTTCGCCGATGCGCACACGGACGACTTTTTTGCACTCATGCGCAAAAAAGTCGCTTAGTCAATACGCAGAGTGGGAGGGAGCCCCAACAGTTTCCTAAAGGTTTTAGCGGGCAGGTTGGACAGCGCGTTGCTGGAGAGGTTTACGGTGCTGCACGCCACGCGACCAGCCTAGTGACCCAAACCAAGAGCTTGTGCCGGGCTGCCTACCTAACTTTTATTTTTATTTTTATTTCTAGTTTTTACTTTTTTCATAAAAATCACACTAACATAGCTACTTAAGTTCTATTTGTCTACTAACCAACTATGGATCAAAGTTAAGATAAAGATATTTTATTTTATTTTCTTTATTTTATTATAAAAAAAAATGAAAATAAACCTAGTTCGTCCGGCACTTTCTTTCTTTAACTTCAAAGATAATTAAATTTGATAAACCGCCGTTTTTTATTTATTCCTTTAACCTCTTCTTATTTCCAGTACTTAAAAGGATTGAAGTGTCATTTCTAAGAAGAAGCCTTCTTCCCTTCAAGATTCCAAATCAAGGAACCGACGCAAACAATCAAAACTTAAGTACTTTCACTTCCTACATGCGAATGGGAACAGTTCTTTTGTTCGAAGATTTCCGTTAACGTATCAGTTCGATAATGACTTTCCTCAATAAAGTACTCAATGGGGCCAATTCAAACCTGGTATCTTCAATTTTACATTATTAAATGTAATAAAGATAGGTATTTAGAATTTAAAAACTGTTTAAAAAAACAGTGTAGAACTAAAAAATTGTTTATTTGACTTATGGGCAATGTAAAAAAGGATTAATTTCAACACTTAAAAAAATGTCATCGTGAAACTTTATTTCTTGTTGCTTGGTTTGTTGCCGAAATCTATACTTTTTCTGTTTTCTATAAGTACTTATAGTTACAAAAAAAATAACGCATCGATTATTATTTAAAACAAAACTTACTTCTAAATAAAAAAATGTTTTAGTTTTTGCGTTACATACATAAATTATGGACTACACTTGTCAGTTCCTTATGTTCATATTAACATTATATTAAGAGTTATAATTTAGCTTGAAGGCAGATATTTTTATGATGGTACGAGATGACCTACATTTGCTTGAAACGGCATTCGGAAATTCGATTTGAACTTTTCTCGCGGTCTTTGATGAAGCAAAGTAAAAGTTTCTCCGTATTGTCTTGATGACGGCGAGAAGTAAAATGATTTACATTTTTTCATTCACAAAGGGCAAAAATACAAAAGTTTATTGCTTACAAAATAAAACCACAAAATGATGAGAAATATTTGATTAGTAAATATAATAAAATGTTTGCTAAATAAGGCACTGTATTAGAATAGAAAGAGGTTGGCGTACGTTATTAAAAAAATAATTAAATGTCTAAGTAAAGATGAGTTAATTTTTTGAATGTAGAAAGCGTGTTTTTTACAGGTTATGAAATAGAAAATAATCGCAATCGCAAATTATTTGTAATGAAATGATTATAGCATGTTTACCTCTCCTTTCCAGCGAACATCCTAACATGTTATTTAACTGGGAGCCTGTTGGTTTCATACTTTTTTTGGTCATAAATTATTCTATTGACATAATTATTGGTTGTGATATTTTTTAAATCGCTGGAACCATTCACTTTTCAAAGTTTCTCATATGTATAAGACATGAAAATGTAAATAAGTCTAGGTTAGGTAAGGTAAGGTTGGATGTATAAAAATCCTGAATAAATAAATACACACTTGCAACAATTATGACATAAAAAGGTAAACAAATTATGACTATAAATAATTATGACAATCAATATAGACCCTATTTAACATTTTCACGTGTTTTTATTCATTATCAGAACACGTTAATTGTGTTGCGAAATTGTTAAGCTAATACGGAACATGTTACCAAAATACACGTCTGATTACGTAGCTTATTTTGTCATTCAGATTAAGTCGGTAATTAACTGACACGAGGCTTTGATCTCTCACAAAGGGATTTTACTTAATTATGAAACGTTTTCTTGGAAGAAAGACGTCCTATAACATAATTAATGGCTTTCCTTATTTAATTGTGACCTTTAAAACTTTTTGTGATTTTGTTGTATTTTCATTGTTTAAAACAAGGTACATACAGTCACAACACGGGATTGTTAAGCTACAACCACTGTTCGTATTCTGGCAGTGTAATACGATGCGAGTTTAGTTGGTTATGCTCGTATATTATTATGTATAATTCGGCTAAATTCTGAATTGCTACCATTGAGAATTTAGCCGAATTATCATTATCAGTGGCTTATCATTCTCGTGTTGTGGCTGTACCTATATATTTTAGAGTTTTATTTTAATGAACTGGAGAACTGGTACCGTAGATGTTTTTTATTATTTTATTTATAGTATATTGTTGCAGAGGATACCCAGCAAACATTTTAAGTTTTTATTCCTAGGCTGAAGAATATATTACTAATTTAAGTAAAAACTACGTCATACGCACCAATTATTTTCACTTATTCTACTTTCTGACTCCCTAGACAAAAAATAGGGATATTAAAACGTAAATTTTACTTCATCAATACCCCATAAAGTAGGACATTTGATGGTTCAGAATAAGGCGAAATATTAGGTAGAATTACTTTGAAATCCGACTAATAGGTCATATATACTTTTATGTGCATATTTTAGGTATTTGCGACGTAATTATTACCTTTAAGTCGTTGATTTATATCACTTTTGCTACCAATTTTTAAGTTAATATTACTTTCAATCGATACTAAATTGAGACCATAAAGTTAAAAACACTTATAAGTAATAAACAATACCATAAGGTTGTGCTCTGATAACCTATTAGTCAAACTAACCCAAAAATTTAACATACAAGTCGCAGGTCGCGGGGGCGACTTCAGGTTAAGTGTTGTTTTAGTCACGAGTAAGTCATTCTTCGCAAACAAAGACCAAAGATAAAAAAAATACAGACATTCAAGCAGTTACTATATATAGGAACAAAACTTTACGAAGACAACTTAAATAAAAATTAAAAATGAAATATTAAAAGAAGGGCAACAGTCTGAATTGGCTTCTACATGTAGTTTTCGTGAAAATACAACATTGAGTCAATTTACTGATAGAGACCAGTAAGGATCGTGATTTCATGTCTTCGAATGACTTCTTCGTAATGATGAATTAGAAAAAAAAACCTATAAATCTGAAAATATAGATAGCAATGAAAACTCTGCAAACAAAGACTCTGAAAATAAAGACTGGACATGAAGACGTTGGAAATGAAGACTCGGCTAATATGAAATCAATAAAAGTTATGGAAGACGTAAAAAAATGGACGGCACAGCATAAACCTAGCAGGTAGGGTATTTAAACCTAGCACTGTACCGAAAAGTAACTTCTTAAATTATGAAAGTTTCTTATGAGAAATTCTCGGAAATTTCTGAGAACATTCTTGAATTTTGAATGGAATGAGAACATTCTAAATGCTCTCAAATGTTTCCGATAATATTCTCAGTAATTTCTTGAGAAGATTTCTTAACTTCTGAGAATGCTCCGCAACTTGTACATTTCTACCCCCTCCGCATCACTAAACGAATTCTTAGTTTTATTGAATAAATAAAAAAAGTAGCTGCATAAAATGTACAGTTTAAGGAATTTGAAAAAAAAAACAAAATACCGCCTTCAAAAAAGCAACAAATAACTTATTTTAAATGGTAGGTAAATAGGTAATTTCAAGTGAAGTCGGCTTTTAGTTAAAAATATTGTACCAAAGTCGCCGACTTCACCAGCTACCTACCATTTTAAATGAAGTTATTTTTTGCGATTTTGAAGGCGGTTTTTTATTTTTTTAAACATTTATTTTATTTTTTCTACTCGCGTACTATAACCTGCTAATATTGATATCGTTAATGGTACCACAATACCACCTATAGCGTAATCGAAAAGTGAAAAGTATTCTATAATGAGCGTTGCCATGGTAATTAACAGTTCTATAATAATTATTATAGCATTGTTATTACCATGGTTACAGTCATTCCGGATATCAGTCTTGGCGTTTAGTGAACACTTGACATCTTAATTTGTATAATAAATAGTTAAATATATTTTAATACCGATTTAAATGACGTACCTATAAAAAACAAAATTAATTTTGAGACTAATTATGAGTTTAAAATTACATTTTTATCAAAATACTGGACATAGATGATTAATATCCACCGATTTGTTATTTGGTTACCATGGTTACGTTCAATATGGATACCAACAAAATGGCGTTTCATTTGGCTTTCCAACTTTTATGATAAAAATTGTCAGAACTGTTTTCTTAACTATTAAAATTGGCATGAAATTTGTAAACATTTCACAAATTATTAACGCCAATAGGAATAAAGAAAATGACTTTGCTGACAAGTAATTTGCTAGCAGAAAAATCGAGGAAAGTATACAAGAAAAGTTAGCGATTGTTAATTTTTTTTTCATTATCATTTTAAGCTTGTAGAACAAGTTATGTATGCAACGGTACATAATTATCTCTTAAGGTACTCGTACCTGTAATTCGTACCTTAAGAAGCTTCATTATGAACCAGTTACATAAATAACTATTATACTTTTTAGTGATTATAATAAGCTGTTACGTAGTCCCATTTCTTAGGTGATATGATATTTTAAGGCATTTCAAGCTGGCCGCAAGCAACGTCGCGGGAAAATCATAGTTATATTTAAACTATTAAATGTTCTTCGGTATATTCACTTAACTATCTTAATCGAGATATATCTTATCGCCATCGCCACCCCTGAAATAGGTAGGTACCGTTCAGGAGTTCCGGTGGCCATCCGTAGTCGTCATCATCAGTTCCACTTCACCAAATGTTACTTTCAGAATGAAGAATTGTTACTGAAAATAGTAAAATCGCTATGTATATGCCTATAATATTTGAGGAGTCCCCACATTGCCTCACGGATCCCGTCATCAGATTCAGATTTGGTGACAATGGGACCACTTCTGAAGTATATTCAATCAAACCAAAAAATAATGTTTGAAATTGGTTTACAATTGACGGAGAAATCGGTGAACATAACTACATAAAAAAACATATGGTGAAACATAGAACCTCCTCCTTTTTTGGAGTCGGTTAAAAAAGGAAGACACATGAGCTATTTGATGTTTCAATGTTCTGGCAGAATAGACATCAGTTTCCGTTCTAAATTAGATGAAGATGACCATGTGGAAGGATTGTTGAACCTCTGCGCGGAATTTTTAATCTTTAAACACAACAGGGACACATCTCGTTCGACCACTGTCAAACAAATAGCTAGTCAAATACTGAATGCGATCGCGGTTGCATCGACCTATTTTTACCTATTGGTCGCTGATGCAACTTTAAACCATTTCTCTACACCATTCGGTCGCAGAATTATATCTATTTAACCTAAAATTTACTTAATTACCAATAGGTCGTATTTTTAGGTAAAATGTAACCTTTTAGTCGAGCCGACATTTTGTTTGGTTATAATTAAGACGAGTTTTTTCAAATTGCGTAATTTAGGCATGTTGTAATATCATGAATAATAAAACACCCAACGGTACTTCTATTATCTTACATAAAAAATAAAAATGTTTAGAAGTTAATTTATATTCACATACACTAAGACAAAATTAAAAAACTTGCAATAATGTACCTTGAATTTACAGAAAAACTAATAGCTACTCTTGAATATTTCAAAAGCCCATTGGTAGTTTTGAATGTAAACCTAACATGATGCACGAAAAAAAATTCAGCGCACTAGATTTCATCGTATGAGTATGCGTAATCGACCTAAATTATTTTACATGAGGAATTGGCCGCCATTATCATTGCAAAACTTTACATTCGTTTTTAGATAGATATTTTGTTTCCGAGTGAAAAAAAAATGTATCTGTAATATTTTTGTCTCTTTTTCGCTTCAACACGTCTCATAAAAAAAAAACCTGCCAAGTAATTAAATGGAAAAAATTACGTCGAGATCATGTTAAAGCTTGGTAAAGATTACCAAATTACTACATTGCGACTACACGATACGCCGTGACGACGTCGAATCCACCTCGAAAAAATTACCGACGCGTTGACCTCATGGTCGTAATTTCTAAAATTACGTGGAATCGACGTAGCCGGCACGTGCTTTTTTACCCCATTTAGGTTGATTCTACGTCGACTCGACGTCGATTCGAGGTAACTCATTTTGGTCACCGTGAAATTTGCGACCATAGGTGCTTTTATCGCAAAAAATCGTATTGTTTTTGACTCGGCTGCCATTACAGTGAAGCAAATAAGAGCTATCATAACGTTGACAATACGATAGCATGTCGAAAGCAATATGGTTTTACCGAGAAGAATAGAGGCCCAGAGAACTTATTGTCTAACCTAACCTAACCTAACCTAACCTAATAACTTACCTTTACCACGGCATATTAGTAAATAGGCCATTCTTGACCGAGGACCTTATTTTACATTGTGTATACCCCTGTTATCGTATTGACAATGTTATTAACTTAACAGTAATAGCGGCCTAGTTAAAAACGATACGGCATCAACAAGTGTGAATGTCCCAAATTGTAAAATACGACTTTATCAACCTGGCAACGTCGGAAAACCAAGAAATGAAATTAACGCTCATGTGACAAAATTCTAAATATAACATCCTCATTAATACAATAACAGCCAAAGGTGACATTTTCTTATGAGACCTTTAGACCTCACTCATTAATTATATTTAATAAGGTTTCTCGTTAGATCGACCCAATAATGTAATGGAGATAGTATCAGCAGGCCCTCCTTAAGAGGCTACGCCTACACAAGAATGAAAAGGGATGGCTTTTATTTGCTTACACACGAAGAACGCAAGATGGAGATAGTTTGCGCGCGGCTTGATGGCAGTGTCAAATTCAATTAATTGCATTTTTCTTTATAACCACTTCCATTATTAAAAAACTGGTTTACCAGAATTAAGAACTTATAAATACTCAACAATTAAATTAAAAATCATCGTTAAAGATTGTAGGGTTTTGAAGATTCAGCCAAACAAAATGTGAAAAGGTATCATGTTTGAAAAATATAACTATCGAGGATTTTGTTTTTAATCGTGTTCACGTTAAACAGTCTCAAGGAAATTTGATCAATTGTAATATATCCAAAGAACAGACACTTAGGCGTTTTGATTATTGACATCTACTATCTATCTACTATCTCTATTGGAATACTACTGACTTTATCATATGTGGCCTCTTAATTTATGGAGATTACGCCATGTTTCGTTAGTTCTACTAACGGAATAGTTAAACTTGGAAGGTCTAGTTCCTGGCAGAGGTGTTATAACTTACTCGCTCGCTCGGTGATCAACTAGGAAGCAATCAAGACTCGATTAATTTAGAATCATTTATTTTATTTTTATTTATTTATTCCAAAAATAGTGTTGTACATTTTTAATTAAATTATTTGCCAAACGTTCGTTTCATGATAATTATCGCACTCACTTCAAAATAAAGAAAATAATATTAGTAATATTAGCACTATAGTCGCCACGCTAGGATTCCCTGTGTTGTGGCAGGCTGTATTTAAACTAAATAAATAGTATTTATTTTTAAATTGAGAATTTATACATCAAAAAAGAGGGATAAAAAATACCAATAATAAATTACAAGTCCTAACATTGGAGCTCAGTTCAATGCACTATAAAAAAAACAACTATAACTAACTAATGCAGGAGCAAGTTACCTACTAACTAATAAAGTAAAATGTGAGCGAATTTACAACAAAACATTATAAATATAAAAAATTAAAATATTGTTAAGCTTAGTATATATACCACTGTGTGTGTGTGTGTGTGTGTGTGTGTGTGTGTGTGTGTGTGTGTGTGTGTGTGTGTGTGTGCGCGCGTGTGTGTGTGTGTTTGTTTGTTTGTTTATGAGTGTGTGTCTGTCACATTTTTTGTCATTTTGTTGGTTTCAGAATTAATTCGGTTGAGTCATAGTCCAGGAGTAATAGATTTTGCTTTACACATGCCTTACAGCGAAACCTATTAATTTTATAGAAGTTAAGCTCTCTGTTTAGTTTGCTATACAAGAAGGGTCCAAGGTAAGCAAAAGATTTTTGTGCAAATATGGTTCGCGTTTTGGGGGGAGCCCAGCGTAAGTACCTGGATAGGGTAATGACTGTATCTTTCGCATTCTTGTGGAACCGGAGAATTACAGCCGAAATATACAGCTGTCGTACTCTGAGATAGTTTCGCTCCGAGTACAGGAGGTCAGTTGGGTAGCGGAATGGTTTTCTGTATGCAACCTTAAGTAGGGCGCGTTGGGCTCGCTCGATTTTTACTACATGGGTTTTGCAAGCCGCTCCCCAAGTCACAATACTATAGCTTAGTATGGACTGGCATAGTGCAAAATACACCATTCTTAAGGTGTCAATACCAGCCACTGCTCCCACGCGTCTAAACACGTGTATAAATTTTCTAATACGGCTACTTAATGATGAAATATGGTTAGACCATGTAAGGTGTTGATCTATTAAAACCCCAAGATATTTGATAACATCCACTTGTTCAAGATGTGGGCATGTGCAAGCTGTGTTTTGGTCATTACAGGAATAGATTACTATTGAACGAAAAGTTGAAGGTGCAGAGCGTTTAGAAATGCTAAAATTTATAACCTTCGTCTTTGTAATATTCAGAGTGAGCAAGATAAAAAAAATATAAAAAAAGATGTTTATTCAGTAAGTAGGCCGCACGGGCACTTTTACACGTCAAAAATCTACCAGCGCTTCGCAAGAGACCACTGCTGAGAAGAAACGCCGCAAGAAACTCAACAGTCAGTCGTTTTTTTTTTAAATTACTTATACAATTATAGAACTTAACCTAGCATTATATAAAACAATGAATTTAACATTAAAATATATATATCATGCGTAGTTGAGCAGGAAAATGTGTCAAAACTCAGTATGTTCAGATGAACTCTTAAATTGTAATAATAATAGTATACATATACTTACCCATGACGGTGCAAAACAACCACATAGTTTTGATACATTCTCCTACAGAAACCGTGTCCCCTAGACAATAATTATACCTACAATGTTTAGATATTTTCCTGACTAAGCTATTACTAAGTTATTTAGGTGTTTAATTTAGGCCAAGCATTTTTATCTGTTAGATAGTCCTCGACCCTATAATAAGCTTTCGACATCAACGACTTTTTCAAGTAATTTTTAAGTGCTGGAAATGATAACTTTAAAACTTCGTCAGGTAATTTATTATAGAAATGAATGCATTGACCAACAAATGATTTATATACCTTACGGACACGAAATTTTTTAATAGCAATTTTATTTTTATTTCTTGTATTCAAATTATGTATATCACAATTCTTAACAAAAGAGTCTTGATTTTTAATGACATAAATAATATTCTCATAAATAAATTGTGACGCTACTGTCAAAATACTAATTTCTTTAAATAGTAATCTTAAGGAATCACGGGAGTTTAGGTTATATATGGAACGAATGGCTCTTTTTTGTAACACGAATATAGTCTGTATGTCAGCAGCTTTTCCCCAAACCAGAATACCGTACGACATAACACTATGAAAATAACTATAATAAACTAAGCGAGCTGTCTCAACATTGGTAAGTTGCCTGATTTTCCTAACAGCATAAGCTGCCGAACTTAATTTACCTGCTAGTACTGCTATATGGGGACTCCATTGCAAGTTTTTGTCTATAGTTATCCCTAAGAAAAGCGCCTTGTCCACCATCTCCAAACACTCATCATTTAGAAATATACTAGATTTTACCGGTCTAACATTAGGCAAAACGAACCTAACACATTTAGTTTTCTTAGCGTTAAGTAGCAAATTGTTAATAGTAAACCAATTAAGTACTTTAACCAGCGTGGCGTTTATCCTACTGTAATCGACGGATTTTCGGTCCACCTTGAAAATTAATGAAGTATCATCAGCAAATAGCACAATATCACAAAGGTTATCTACCGTGGGTGGTAAGTCATTTATATAGACCAGAAATAAGAAAGGACCTAATATAGAGCCCTGAGGCACACCTAATTTAACAGTTGCTCCAATGGACTGTGTTTGGTTTACAACAACCGTTTGTGTTCTATCGCTAAGATATGAAGACATAAGATTTAGAGAATTATTTGACAGACCATAATGTTCTAATTTTAATATAAGAGTCGCATGATCTACGCAATCGAAAGCTTTGGAAAGGTCACAAAAAATTCCTATTGCATCACAGGATTTCTCCCAAATATTGTATATATATTTAATGAGTACAGATGCTGCATCAGTTGTGGATCGTCCTCTGGTGAAGCCGAACTGATTACTGTTAAGCAGTTTATTTCTATTGAAGTGACCTAACATATCTTTTAACATTAACTTCTCAAAAACTTTACTTAAAACCGGTAGAATAGAAATGGGACGGAAATTCGTTAAATCACACATGTCGCCCGATTTAAAAAGTGGTATGACTTTACTATATTTCATAAGATTTGGAAAAACCCCCTCTGAAATGCAATTATTGTAGATTAAAGCTAAATGAGGTGCAATTATATCTATGACATGATGGATCACTTTAACTGACGCTCCCCATAAATCCTCAGTTTTTTTAAAACTGAGCGATTTAAATACCTTAACAATAGAAATTGAATCTACATGGCTAAAATCAAAGGTTACATTACATTAAGTAACATTAGCACAAAGTAGTTTTTGAGCTACAATCGCAGATGATTGAAGACAAGTTGTTCTGAAGCCAGACTGCCACTAAACCAAGACCCTCCTGCACTAAGTTTCTGACCGTATCCCATGATTTACCATGAAAAATAATTGCCGTATCATCAGCGAAAGTGAACAACTCTGCATTTGCTTAAGTTTGCACAAATCATTAATGTAGACCAAGTAGAGAGTGGGGCCAAGCACACTACCCTGAGGTACGCCGAAATCAACATTGGAATAGTTACTTGAGATTCCATTTACTCTTTGTTTTCTACCCATCAGATAAGATTGGAACCAACTAAGTGCAATGCCACGTATACCAAGTAGCTCAAGTTTTCGCGTGAGCAATGGTCGGGAAACCGTATCGAAAGCTTTCGCAAGGTCAAGGAAGACTCCAACACATCTTTGCCCTTCATCAAGTTTGCGTGCTACGAGATCAGTAAGCTCTGTGATGGCATCCTCCGTGGATCTATTGGAGCGAAAACCATACTGGTTACTAGCCAGTATATTTGCATCTTCGAGGTATTTAAGCAAGCGCTTATTGACCACTTTTTCCAGTATTTTAGAAAGTGTACTCAGCAAAGAGATTGGTCGGTAGTTTGAAGCCAGAGTCGGGTCACCGGTTTTATATATTGGACATACATTTGCAATTTTAAAGCATGTGGGAACAGAGCCGCTTGAAATGCTAAGATTGCATATATGAGTCATTGGGCTAGCAACTGCAAATCTGGCATTCTTTATCAACTTACTACTTATGCTATCCATGAGTGAGTTAATAATATTTAAAATTTTAATTTCGTCTGTAGGAGTAATGAAGAATGGGACTTGGGACTTAGTTTGTTAATAAGCAGTGGATCCAAGGAGTTTGCCAGTTCAGTTTCACTTTTCTTGATCGTGTCTAGAATTTCACCTGCCAAGTTTTGTCCCACGTTCGAGAAATAGTCATTCACAGCATTAAGGGTAACTTTTGGGTCATCTTCACCTTGTATTAGTTTTTCACTGTTGGTTTTGTTTGGCGAGATTTTGCATATATTTTTAACAGCTGTCCATGTTTTTTTGCTATTACCTTTACTTTTTGCTAGTTGGTCTCGGTCATACTCATTTTTAATGTTTTGTAGGATATTATTGCAGTTATTTCTATATTGTCTGTACTTTTCCTGTAGAAGTTGATCCTCTGGATTTTTCCGTGCTTTAGCATGAAGCGCATCTCGACGTTTTTTGCACCTTACTAATCCCGGTGTAATCCACGGTTTCAATATTCTGTCTGCGTTTTTAACAACATGTATGGTTTTATTTTTGTTGATCAGGTGATTGCAGAGAGAAATAAACTCTTGGGAAGCTGCTTCTACATCAGTCAGTGCATGAAGTTTTGCCCAGTCCTATTTTTCAAAGTTTTTTATTAGCGCCGTATAGTCTATTTTGGTTATTATTTGCTACTAGAATCATAACGTTGAGGGGCATCATTCATGCCACATATAACTGTATCGTGGTCTGTTATGTTGGAGCTACATAAAATAACAGTAGATAACATGTTGATTCTTTACAAGCAGTGGTCAAGGCAGTTTGGCCCACGGGTAGGAAAATAATGACCTGACATGAGACCATAGAGCGCCAAAAAATTGAGGTATTCGTCGTTTCGTGAGTCAGTGGTACCTTCCTTAATGTCTATAATATTCATGTCACTGATGACAACACAGAGACTGCAAAAAACCGCTAATGTTGTAAATAGCCGGTGATCGATATACTGCTAGTACAGAATTTGTTTGCTCAACGTCTATAAGAAGGTAATTGGCGTCACCTGATTGCGGCTCGGATATTTTTATATTTAGCCCTCCTTTGAAAAACACCACGATTCCATCGTTTTGATTTAAATAATGTTTTGTGAAATAGAAAGTATAATCCTGAAGTACAATATTAGTAAAATCAGTATTCAGCCAACACTCAGTCAATATAATAAATAATGTCTGGTTTAAATTCCAGTCTAGATAAAAATACCGTAAATGCATCAAAATTCTTTCGAATACTCCTTATATTCTGTGCTACTATCGTAAGTTGTTTGTTATTATAGCCTAGGTGTTGTTTACATTGTTCCGGATTAGCTACATACACGCTATTCACCATGGAAATGTCATCTAAATCATCAATAATTTGTCTAGACATTTTATTTATTTATAGTAAAACGAGCGTCCTGATTGACGCTTAAAGTATGAACGGGCTGCATACAGATCCCGTTAGTTTCAATTATTTCGATTTTTAAAAAAGCTCACATTTTCCATGGGTAATACAGTTGAATAAGGACACAGGGTATGTATCTAAGTCGTTGTGTATACAGATAGTATACAGAATAAGTATCGACAACTGTACTTTGTAAAGATGTAATGAGTTTGCAGGTTATTTTACTATATGAGCGCTTACGGTTTGGTAGGGTATGTTGATAATCATTGAATCGGGTTATGTAATGTTTAGTTATCTCGAGCTTGCCGTCGCGTAACGACAGCGAGCGTTCTGTATTTGTTTTTATTGTGTATTGTGATTTTGTTTCAGTTGTTATGGTGTTTAAGATGAGGTTTGTGTTTTGTGTATGACAGTGGATTGTAGTACAAAAAAGTAAAACGTAAGTGTATGTAATAATAGTTATTAAATGCCAATTAAGACCTAAAATTGAACATAAACATGCAACATAAATATCTAAGCACTTATTTATATGGGTGCTTTCGGTGAGTAGTCACGTCGAGTCCTTGACCGCCGGCTGCGGCGACAGCGCCGCCAGCCGGCCCTCGCTGTCGACGGCTATGGCTGGAGGCCCGTCTTGCTTGCGCAGAAAAACGCGTCCATTCGAGATCCAGCAGTAAGCATATCCCTCAGCCTTAGCAAAACTGCGAGCGAGAAAGTGAAGCCTCCGCATTTTAGGTGTAAGGTTATCCGAAACGTATATATTGGAGAACTTTTTTCAAATCCTGAGTCGAGTTGAACTGGGATTTTGGGTTAATTTTATTGTATTTACGAATCGCATTAATAAGTTTATATTTCTGGAGCGTATTGGGAAGTTCAGCGACGTTTTGGGCAACGTGTAATATTTGTACTGTCTTCTGTAGTAAACTTATTTGGTGGTGTACGGTTCATTTTTCACAGTAATAGTAGTATAGTTTCATTGTAGGCCTATTTGCAGTTACCGACGGCAATGCTATTAGCACACTAGCAAAGCTTCACACACATTTAAGCGGAGATAACACGCATGTTATGGGCGGAGCATGCGTATGCACTTGTTGGCAAATTACAATTATCTCTCTAATGCGTATACGCGATCGCTTATCTTTGTCACTGTCACTCACGCGTCAGCAGTGTCTTAGTTCACTTATGGCTGATTTACATTGTTCCAGCAAAAGCATGACAGTAGAAGTACATTGACGAGTTGGTTTTCACGTTTGAGGCGAGAGCTATTGTAACGACGCAATGTACTTCTACTGGCATGCTTTTGCTGGACTAATGTGAATCATACATTAGTTTATGATGGCCTAGTACTGAATTTCATATATTTAAATTTTACGAAATATTTATTTAAGTAATTTAGACACACAAATTCACACGACTGGTCAGTAAAGCGGTCCAACGGAAGAGGAATTTAAAAATAATGTAATGTATGTATGTATGGTTCTTTATTTGCTAGAACGGCTGTACGGACGACAAGCGACGTGTCGTTGGATTAACCTAGTCTTAGCTCCACCAGTGTGTCTGGGTGCTTGAAGAAAAAAATCTTATTTTACACAAACGACATTATTAAATAATGCAGCCGAGTTTTTAAAACTTGCTTTATTTTATTTGTTAAGCTTCGCTACAAGCTCGTAAATAAACTCTTAGCCCTCACCTTAAAAAATAACAGCTTATTCACACAGCATTATTACGTCGCGTCGCGCACTGCGCTGCGCTCTCGAGGGAACATATGAGTAATTAATCGAATTCCATACATTTATTATTATTATTAAACCAAATCAGCCGTATGCGCCACGTTCGCTCAGGGGCATCATTCTATTACTCGCTCGTTCGACCATTATCAAGCCTTACTTGAGTGAGAACATGGCATGAAATGCGTGATCATAGTAAGTGGTGATCAAGTTATTTATACCAGATATAAAACTATATTTAGCAAAAAAAAAAGCGTTATTCTTATGTAAAATGAACAAACTAAATTAAGCGTTATGGCGTTTGTTAGAAATTGTCCAATATGCAAAATCAAAAGTATCCTACGCGTTGGTTGAGTTGATAGTGACCCTGCCAACCTGTTTGATTCCCGGTATGGGAAAAAAAATGGTATGATGAGCGCAAGTATTTGATTCTGAAACTTTTATATTTTTTCTATGTATTAAAGTATATATTTCTCTTTATAAGTATTTATATCGTTGTCTGGTTCGCATAGTACAAGTTTAGAGTTTGGGACTAGGTCAATTTTGTGTGACATTGTCCCCTGATATTTATTTATTTATCCTATATAGGTAGTGACAAATATTAGGTCCTTTCATAAGAAATTGGCGTTTTATATGGCAAAAATATACCCATAATACACCCATTTTCCGAGCTTTTTCACTTTTCCAATTTGTTTCAGGTGAATTAAAACTGTTTTATCACTCACACCGCCTGCCGCTAACTCTGACGTAGTTTGTGATGGATCCGCTTCCACAATCAGTCTCCGGCCGTGCACGAGGCTTGTTTTGTAGGTCAAAATTTCCAGAACAAAAACGTTGGAACCAAAAACGTACCGTGTTTTCTTTTACAGCAGCTGCCTCATAAACATCATTAAGCCTTCGAGCCGTTTCTGCAGCACTGGTGCCACGATGGAACTCGTATTCGTAAAGAACGCGATATTTTAAGTTCTCCATATTGTGAACAGAATGATGTCAAAGAAAAAACAAATGACGCGATAACAAATGAATCGCTAAATTCGAAGCACAAATACATGAGCTAAAATTTGAAATAAATTTGAATTGAGAATTCTTAGCCAAACACCAGATATTTTGAACCAAAGTGGCCAGTTCAACAAAACGCCAATTTCATTGCAAGGGCCCAATATTACGTCAATCCGTCGAGGCAATAAGCATTCGAAACAAATAAAACACTTCTGAATTTGAATTTATAATATTAAATAGACGATGATATGAAAACCTTGTGTAAATTTGTATTAACTATAAGGAATTCGGAGGAAAACGATCACACGGGAATAATTTGCGATAGAATTACATTAAAGGAAATAGTTGTTTACCTTCCCGAAATAGCTAGAGCTACCTTCGTGTTCAACAGCGTATAATTTATCACGCATTTCCGCTCCTTTACCCAATCATCCCTTAGAGGCCGTATTTTGTTTGCAACAAAAAAAAAATGTCTTATTAAAAAAAAAAGTTTTGTTAGAATGCATTATATTTGCGTTCAAAGCACATGTAAAAGATTTTTTTTACGTATTTTCGTTTTTGTTGTATCATAAAATCGGTTACAAATCCAGAAGAAAAACCACAAATAAAATACAAATGTGAGTCGCGCTGATTCGATTCGAAATTTGAATATAATTACCCACTATGCGGCTGTACGGAACCCTTAGTGCGCAGTGGATCGTTTTTTTCTAGTTTAATTTCTCAGGCACGATTATCATATAACTTTAATAAATGTGATAGTTTCCTAGCGTTAATAAGCTAATTTCTAAGCAGCTCCTAACTCAATATCAAGTTGACACCGAGTCCTATTAGCGTGCCGATGCATCTTGAGCTAATATCTCAATACCCGGATTAAGCTAGGGGATAGGAAGTTACCGGGTAATTTCTGCGGGGACATGTCTCACCGCTACTTACCGGTACTTACCTAACTTAGTGTCAGCTGAATATACATAGCTTTCAGTATGTGACGGTCTTTAGCGCAACGTTATGCTTTAGTTAGATGCATCAGAGAAAATATTTTCAGGAAAATTTAAAAATGCTACTTTAACTAAAATAGGTTTATAGTGTGTTTATAACTAAAACAATTAAGACTAGGTAATAGTGGTAGGTAATAGATTATGACCACTATAGTCTTACTATTCGCAATTCGCTGGACTAAGTTGGTGATTTTGGTTCTTCTGCGGATTTCCTCATTTCTGATTCGATCTCGCAGTGATACGCAGAGCATAGCCCTATCCATTGCCCTTTGGGTGACCTTGAGCTTTCTTATGAGGCCTATTGTAAAGGACCACGTCTCAGTTCCATTAGTTATTACTGGCAAGACATACTGGTCAAAGACTTTTGACTTTTGACACTGCAGTAACTGGGACGAGAATATGCTCCGTAGCTTACCAAACGCTGCCCAGCTGAGTTAAATGCGGCGATCGACAGGAGGTGGGGCACATTGCTCGTAGAACTGATGGCTGTTGGGGCGGAAAAGTTCTAGAGTGGCGGCCGCAGACCAGAAAGCTAAGTGTTGGCAATCCTGGAAGGATCCTGGAAGGTGGACCGACCTGGTGAAGATCGCGGAAAGCCAATGGATGCGAGTAGCACAAAACCAGTGGTCATCGAGATCCCTGGGGAAGACCTACGTCCAGCAGTGGATGTCTTTCGGCTGATATAATAATGATGATGATGACTATAATCTAGAACCCACTATTTTAGAAAAAGTCATGAAAAAACTTCCTAATTAAGATTTAGTTGACAATAGAGAGGCTTTGATGTTGGCACTATGAATAAAATGTATACCCATTATTAACTAAAGCTCTTAATTACTTGAAATAAGGCTGTGTTTCCACCAGAGCGCTGCTCAACAGCTCAACAGAAGAACGCAAGGAAAATTACCACCAATCGGATTTCTTTACTTTCCTAGCTTCGCACACTGTAGCATTTCTATTGGTGGATTTAGCCTTATCCGTTTCCTAGTGAAAACGCAGCCTAACAACCTGCAATGAATCAGGCTAAAGTCTGTATAAAGTTTTACGATTCGTTGTTCCTCTCAGCTAAGTGGGGCACGTGACCGGGTGCCGTAAATTACAACCTGAGAAAGGCTTTCAGTTGAGATCTAGCTTGTCTTAGTTTCTAGGATTTGGAGGAAAAACTAGCTCTTGCGAGCACATTTGTCCTGGGAACTTTACTTGTTGGAGTGAAAGTATGAACGGTATCTATGTAACATTTATTTTTTTAAGGTTAGTTTATAACAAAATATAAATACTAATATAAATTAACTTATTCTAAGTAACTATTTTATGTACCAAATAACTTCTGCCCGTGACTTCGTCCCCATGGAATAGTTACTTTGGTCTAACGCTAACTTTAACCCGTGACTTTGTTTACGTAGAAGGTTGAAACATTCTTCATTGGTGATCCGCTAGTCCGCTCCTATTAGTCTTAGCGTGATGATATATAGCCTATAAGCCTTTCTCGATAAATGGGCTATCTAAAACTGAAATATTTTTTCAAATCGGACCAGTAGTTCCTGAGATTAGCGCGTTCAAGCAAAGAAACAAACTCTTCAGCTTTACGAGTATAATATTAGTATAGATATCCCCTAGGCCACTGCCACCGGGAATGGTGCCCATAATGCTGGCTGCATTTACTCGTTAGATAATTATTGCCAGCCGTTGGCCGAGGAAAGAGCTAGCCCTATGGTCACCCGAGGCACGAATTAGTAACTTAACTTTGGTATTAATCTTCTTATCTCTAAATATTTTGACGTTCCATGATAGAAAATACCCTACCTTACCCTCTACTTTTCATTAACCCTCGACAAATAAGAGAGGTGTAATAAGTATTTGCATCTGTATCTGTTTATGTGTGTAAATGTGTATGTGTGTATGTCTGTTGCATTCCAATACGCAGTATCAAAGATAAAACTCCTGTAGCAATATCAACCTTATTACTAACTGAAGAGAACTAAAACTGCTTTGGTTATTGAATTTGGGATGCTGCTTATTAGTTTAGTAGGGCAAAGCTCTGAAAGAAGAGGTCACCAATGTATAGGGAGTTTTATGTAAGTATTTAAAATTAGTTTAGTAGGGCAGAGCTCTGAAAGAAGAACTCACCAATATATCGGGAGTTTTATGTAAGTATTTAAAATTAGTTTAGTAGGGCAGAGCTCTGAAAGAAGAACTCACCAATATATCGGGAGTTTTATGTAAGTATTTAAAATTAGTTTAGTAGGGCAGAGCTCTGAAAGAAGAACTCACCAATATATCGGGAGTTTTATGTAAGTATTTAAAATTAGTTTAGTAGGGCAGAGCTCTGAAAGAAGAACTCACCAATGTATAGGGAGTTTTATGTAAGTATTTAAAATTAGTTTAGTAGGGCAGAGCTCTGAAAGAAGATGTCACCAATGTATAGGGAGTTTTATGTAAGTATTTAAAATTAGTTTAGTAGGGCAGAGCTCTGAAAAAAGAACTGACCAATATATCGGGAGTTTTATGTAAGTATTTAAAATTAGTTTAGTAGAGCAGAGCTCTGAAAGAAGAACTCACCAATGTATAGGGAGTTTTATGTAAGTATTTAAAATTAGTTTAGTAGGGCAGAGCTCTGAAAGAAGAAGTCACCAATGTATAGGGAGTTTTATGTAAGTATTTAAAATTAGTTTAGTAGGGCAGAGCTCTGAAAGAAGAAGTCACCAATGTATAGGGAGTTTTATGTAAGTATTTAAAATTAGTTTAGTAGGGCAGAGCTCTGAAAGAAGAAGTCACCAATGTATAGGGAGTTTTATGTAATTATTTAAAATTAGTTTAGTAGGGCAGAGCTCTGAAAGAAGAACTCACCAATATATCGGGAGTTTTATGTAAGTATTTAAAATTAGTTTAGTAGGGCAGAGCTCTGAAAGAAGAACTCACCAATATATCGGGAGTTTTATGTAAGTATTTAAAATTAGTTTAGTAGGGCAGAGCTCTGAAAGAAGAACTCACCAATATATCGGGAGTTTTATGTAAGTATTTAAAATTAGTTTAGTAGGGCAGAGCTCTGAAAGAAAAACTCACCAATAATTATGGGGAGTTTTATGTAAGTATTTAAAATTTGTTTAGTAGGGCAGAGCTCTGAAAGAAGAACTCACCAATATATCGGGAGTTTTATGTAAGTATTTAAAATTATTTTCCATTGTTTATATCTCCAATTGTTTTGCTAAATAAAGGTAACTCTTATTAAGTTGATAGCAACCTTGATACACTAAAAAAATATTCCACGTGTTTGCAATTGAAACGACTGCTTACTAGTCTAAACGAAAGTTTTATTAAAATTATAGCAGATATTTGAGCGTCGCTTACTTATTTTTTTAGTTCAGGAAATATGAATAGGCCATATATAATCTTCACTAAGATCTTTTTGTTAATATCAAACAAAAGAAATATAAAGCTGCCCTCGTTCTTCAAACAGCACAGTGGGTTGAAAGGTTTTGATACTTGAGTCACATTGTCCGTTAAGTCTTAACGCAGAAAAAAGATCACAAAGTAGATAACACGGCCAAATCATATTTCGTGAACTTTACAAAGAGTTGGCTCAATACGTACATTTTGCTTCTGAATATGTTTTCTAAGCAAAAATCCCTACCACGCACTAAAATTCTTGATTGTCAGCATCGTCCAATCAGCTACCAATGCGTAATATTTACTAAACAAATCACACTGTAGCTCATATAGAGATTTCGACTTAAGATGACGCAATATGATGTCACACCCACACAATAATCAAAAGGGATGACTTTATGTGCAGTAGATGTATCCACTTTTGGACATTATTACAATGCAATAAAGTGAAAAAGTGGATATACGAGTATCTCTTTGTAGTCGACTTTGCTTTTGCACGAAAAATGTAACGTTAGTTGGAAATAGTTTGCGCGTGCCTTGTTTTTTTTTTATATAGTAAACTTACTATAAAACCATAAGATTTAAGAAAAAAAACGTTTGTCGAAATTAATAAGCATTCAAATTAATAATCAAAATTCATCGTTAATTTTAGGGTTTCTAAGATATAACCAAAACCAGGTGAAAAAAATTTCATTAATAAAACGAGGTTTTTGTTTAGTTGTGTTTCTACGTGGGTTAGAGAAAAGATATAAAGTTTAATTAACATTCAAAGAACAAACACCTCGTAGGCGTTATTATTATTGAAATCCAAATGATGGAACACTATCGATTTTCCGATAAATTCTCCAGTATGTTTAGTTGGTTTTTGTTTACAGACATTTATTTCATTTTTTTTCGCCCTTCTCTTGGAAAGTGACAGATTTTCCGGAATAAATAGTAAGTAACATATATCTGGCTCCTAGCTATATACCTAACTAATCTGTACCAAATTCTACAACAATCGGTTGAGTATTTGAACCGTGAAAGCTTTCACACTTTCATATTAATTATGCGAGTTAAATTAACACAGGGACTTTTGGCAGCCAATCTGATGAAAATGAATGTCGAAAAAACTTTACAGTTAACTTTACCGATAAATAATGGAGTTTTATTAGCCCCACTGGATCTGAAATAAGTAAGTAATTACTGTTTTTACTTTTTCTAAAGTATCTAAATAAAACATGGCATTATGTTAATGTTAAATATCTTCTTCTTCTCTACTTCTTCTTCTTATTTCTACTTTATTTTATTTTATGTGACGACACAGTTCGAGTAGTTTAATCTAACAGTGTTGCAGGTTTGATTCCAGCTAAGAGCAAATATTTAAGTGACAAATATGATTTTGTTTTTGAGTGTTGGTTGGTTTAAGTATCTTATTTATTTTTAAATATGTTTATCGTTGTCTAGTACAAGCCTAGAGCTTCATTTAAGACCAGCGCTATTGCCTAACGTCATCGCAATCGCAATCGGTTCCAAAGCGGAACAATTGTGTTCATGTTTTATGCAGATAAGCCTTCGATTTTCAAAATGAAAACGATTGCGATTGCAAGTGCATTAGGCAACAGCCCCTCAGGTCAATTTTGTGTAAATTGGGTTCCAATGTTTATTTTATTTTATAGATTAATTAAGCAACACAGCTTAAGATACTTTGCTTTAAATAATATAAATAAAATGTTACAGCTATGTTACACGCTTTAGTTTAGAATCAAAAATAATTTTCCCTGCTCTAATAATGCAATTGTCAAACGTACCGCTTTTGGTTCATGGAAATAATTTGATTCGACTTTATTGGTTAACGAATTTCCGCAAGCCACAAACTCGACTTGTTTCCCCGCAAATTGCCCCTGAATACACAGATCCGTGTTATTCTATCATTATTAAACTAAAGCTTGGTTTGCACTTTGCGATTTGGTGGTAGAGTTACTTGTAAGTAGTGATTATCTACCGTTATGCTTCAGTCAATGTAGAGCAATTTGGTGGTAGAGTGACTTGTAAGTAGTCATTATGTAGTGTTATGCTGCGGTCAATGTAGAGCAATTCAGTGGTAGAGTGACTTGTAAGTAGTAATTTTCTACTGTTATGCTTCGGCCAATGTTGAGCAATTTGGTAGTAGAGTTACTTGTAAACAACTTTTATGCTTCCATCAATGTAGAGCAATTTGGTGGTAGAGTGACTTGTAAGTAAAAAAAAAGCTACTGTTATGCTTCGGTCAATGTAGAGCGATTTAGTGGTAGAGTGACTTTTAAGTAGTAATTTACTACTGCTTTGCTTCGATCAATGTAGAGCGATTTGGTGGTGAAGTTACTTGTAAGTAGTAATTTTATACTGTTATGCTTCTGTCAATGTAGAGCCATTTGGTCGTAGAGTGACTTGTAAGTAGTATTCCTACTGTTATGCTTCGGTCAATGTTGGGCAATTTAGTAGTAGAGTGACTTGTAAGTAGTAATTTACTACTTTTATGCTTCGGTCAATGTATAGCTATTTGGTGGTAGAGTGACTTGTAAGTAGTAATTATGTAGTGTTATGCTGCGGTCAATGTAGAGCCATTTGGTGGTAGAGTGACTTGTAAGTAGTATTCCTACTGTTATGCTTCGGTCAATGTTGGGCAACTTTAGTAGTAGAGTGACTTGTAAGTATTAATTTACTACTTTTATGCTTCGGTCAATGTATAGCCATTTGGTGGTAGAGTGACTTGTAAGTAGTAATTATGTAGTGTTATGCTGCGGTCAATGTAGAGCCATTTGGCGGTAGAGTGACTTGTAAGTAGTATTCCTACTGTTATACTTCGGTCAATGTAGGGCAACTTTAGTAGTAGAGTGACTTGTAAGTAGTAATTTACTACTTTTATGCTTCGGTCAATGTATAGCCATTTGGTGGTAAAGTGACTTGTAAGTAGTATTCCTACTGTTATGCTTCGGTCAATGTTGGGCAACTTTAGTAGTAGAGTGACTTGTAAGTAGTACTTTACTACTTTTATGCTTCGGTCAATGTATAGCCATTTGGTGGTAGAGTGACTTGTAAGTAGTATTCCTACTGTTATGCTTCGGTCAATGTTGGGCAACTTTAGTAGTAGAGTGACTTGTAAGTAGTAATTTACTACTTTTATGCTTCGGTCAATGTATAGCCATTTGGTGGTAGAGTGACTTGTAAGTAGTATTCCTACTGTTATGCTTCGGTCAATGTTGGGCAACTTTAGTAGTAGAGTGACTTGTAAGTAGTAATTTACTACTTTTATGCTTCGGTCAATGTATAGCCATTTGGTGGTAGAGTGACTTATAAGTAGATTTTCTACTATTATGATTCGGTCAATAAAAGAAAAGAAAAGATAAAGAAAAAACATTTATTCGTGACAAACAGACAAACAAAACAACAAAAATACTGGCATAGACAAAATACCTGTTGTCACGAAATGGTTCCAACTCAGCGTTCTGCTTACAAGCATAGTAGCATGTTGAGCAATTTAGTAGTAGAGTGGCTTGTAAGTAGTAATTTACTACTTTTATGCTTTGATCCAACTTATTTAATTAATTTTGTCCGATTATTATTTTAAGCAATTTCTCATGAAATTGAGATGTTTCTTTACTAAAAATATAATTTTAGTACACTTATTTTGACTTTAATCGAAGTTTACGTCAAAAAAACATTGCGGCTCAAACCTATCCTAAACTTAGTCGCAACTCGTACGGAGAAAAGATTGCTTAATGATTGAATTCTATAAATAAATAAATCAATATCAGGGCACAATCTTACACCAATTGACCTAGTCCCAAACTAAGCTCTAGGCTTGTACAAATAAACATACTTATATAGAAAAATACATACTAAAATACATAGGAAACATTTTCACTCAGAAAGAATACTCGCGCTAACCACACAAGTATTTGGCCATACCGGGAATCCAACTTGGGACTTCATAGGCAGGATCACTTCCAACTCGGCTAAAGCGTCATCTAAAATAATCTCAATTATAAATATATGAATGCGATTAGTATATTTAAAAAAACGGTGCAATTTGCAAAACAATATATACACACATTTCGCAATCCGAGCTACTAAATATACACTACCACACTCAAAGCACTTGCAAATGTCGATAACTTGCCAACTCACTTTGTCAATGTAAACGAGGCTCGCACTCTGGCAAAATAAACAGAAGTTTGACTTCAAAGACCGAGAAACTGAAATAATTGGAAGTTGTTTGCGTATTTCCTGCCACTTGACATTGTTTTGACTTAAAACATGTGAGTGTAAGTCTTGGAGTACGTAAAGGCACTTACAGTTTACGTAGACGGAGGAACCGAGTGTTAATTTAAAGGTTCCCACACAATGTAACGACTCAAACCGGCTTTGACTCAAATAAAGGCATTCAATGAGATGTGTATGCACACAAGCAGAATATTTCAAATTGGATTAACATCTTATTGATAGTAAAACTTTTAGGAAAACCACCGTACTGGAGTTTTTTATTTACCTTTTTTTGTAGTTCTTTTAGCTTTTTTATATATCTTAGAAATAAAAACATACAATAAAATCGTTAAATAAAACCAAATCTACTTTTAAAATGGAATTTTTTTTGTTACTCTCTCTCTCTCTAACTCGATGCATAACTTGTCACTTTTCTCTATCTTTCAAAGGTTAGCTGGAAGAGACCCCTTAAAGGAAAATTTTGCCTCTGTAAATTCATTAAATCAATTGTATAGTTTTTGTTTAGTTCAATAAACTGTTTACATACATGCATAGGTACATAATTATTTTTAGGTATCCGTAAAAAACCAGACCAAAGGTACTTAATGCGGCCTTTGCGTCATATACCTACTCTATAACTGTTTTACGATTTTATAATGTCAATTAAAACCATAATCATTTATTTTTAAACTATAAAATAAAAAATTCAATTTTGCTTCTTATATTTTTGCCACCCGCTGGTAGGTACTTTAAAACCCAGCAGTGAACATTCATATTATTAGCTGGCTATCATAAAATATGCTTCTCATTATTAAACATTGATAGGACTTCATCAATATCATACAATTTAATTTGCGTCTATATTGGTCTTTTGCATATAAATCTATTGGAGAAATGTTGAAATGAAGTCGGATTCCGAGAATTCTTGCGATGCTTGCCGTTCAGTAACGTCGGCTGCAGTTTGTTCTATGTAAATGAATAAGTTGGATTTATTTACTTGAATAAACACATTTTGTGCAATGAAATTTAATGCTGATATATTTTAAGTGTTAAAAAGGTTATGGTTGTTAATGGTTGGAAAATATATACGTACAAAATGTACCTATTTGGATTTTAGTAAAGGAGAATGGGCAAATCTGTATGGAACTTGGTCTATGAGCGGCCAAGGATATTTTTTTTATCTGACGATGTGGTATAGTCCTACTGTTACTTGGTAAAAGTTTCATTACCGTGACTTAATTGTAATCAGAATAAAAGATGATTTTCTTCTACAATACTTTGCGTAGTTTTCCCGATTAGATGTTAGATCATCAATATATCAAATGTTTAGGAAAGAAGGGAAATCTCAACATTATATTGATGATCTAACATCTCAAAGTGAAGTATTTAACAACTATCAATATGTTATTTATTTACTATTAGGCAATAAAGTACAACTTACAGATATAATAAGTATACAAATCATAAGTCACGGTGTATAATAAATCTGATGCTGGTAACAAAATATCTTCTTGAATGTCTTGATCGAATTCGGAATTACGTTTAAATAATTCATTTTTTAAATAGATACAAATAAAAGTTCTGTACAAAAAGTATTCCTTAATATCAGAGCTCTCATATGACACTAATGTCATCAGTGGCCGCCGATAGGCCAATTTGCCCTTTCTCCTTTCCACAAATTCTTAATTTATAACACATAATCTCACGCCTTCGTTCCCAGAGTGGGGTAGGCAGAGCTAAAGAATTACAAACATCTCTAAAAACTTGTTGATAATTCTATAACCACAATTTGCACAATTAGGCTAAGATGTTTACCAGCGTATTAGTGACAGGTTGCAAGCCCATCGCCTAACAGTACTACAAGCCTTTATTCCCTTAGTCGTCTCTTACGACATCCACGGGAAGACATGGAGTGGCACTATTCTAACTCGGCAACCACACGAGGAATTTATAAATTATGATATTTAGGGACGGGTGCGCCGAAGTTCATATAAAATTGCAACTTCGATTATTGGAACTCCGAAAATTTTTCTCATTCCATTTTAGATCATAATGATCACTTTTCATACTCTTCATAATATCTTTTAAAACTAATGATCGGAACTTGTACTCATCCGAACTTATAACGCCAATATTCATGGAACCGTACATATTTCAGAATTTTTTAAATATCTTACGTGTAGATAAAATTAGGTTAGGTTAGGTTAGATTTATAACAATCCTCAAAAAGTAACAGTTTCTTAAAAAAATGCATTATGAGTTGCGATGATTATGAGTTAAAAAAGTATGAACAAAAAAGTATAAGCAAAATTTTTCGAAGAAATGATGAGTATAGACTCAAATCATTATTTGTATAAAAAATCTAAAGACCAATTTTATATGAGCCAATATGGACCCATTTAGGGACCGTTTCACAATTGACGAGTAAAAGGCATTGGGTAAGTTTGTATGAAGAAAATTGACTTTTTTTTCAGCGGTGTCGAATTATTTTTACGTTGTCATTTAGAGGACCTCTAAATACACATAGATATATAAAATATTATTTATAGCGTTAAATAATATCGGAGCGGAGATATTAAAGATTTAAGTATTCAGTTTTTGGTACTAAAAGTACGCCCAGGTAAGAATATTTAAATATTCAGCTCCGACGGACTTAAGAGTATTACATTACATAACAAAATATGTTTATTTTGAATAATTCTATCATAATTTACCACTTTTACGAATGGCCTCTCACCTTGAAAATGTATGACTTTTACAAATGACAACACTTTTATCCAAAATCTTCCATTCAAAGTTGGCTCTCTCCTTGTCTATTTTCAAGTGTAAGAAAGAGAAGGGGCTAATTTTATCAGTCAAATATGCTTTACTTGTCGATAGTGAAACAGGGGGCAAGTCAATATTTTTAACCGACTTCAAAAAAGGAGGAGGTTATACGTTCCACTGTATGTATTTTTTTTTTATGTATGTTCTCCGATTACTCCGTCAATTGTCGACCGATTTCAATTTTTTTTTTTTGATTTGATAGAGTATATTTTCTAGGTGGTCCCATTGTCACCAAATCTGTATCTGATGAAGGAATCAGTGAGGAATTGAGGGAACTCCTCAAATATTGTAGGCAAACATATAGCGATTTTAGTATTTTTAGTAACAAATCAAGCATTTGCATTCAGAAAGTATCATTTGGTGTAGTGGAACTGATGATGAAGACCACAGATGGCCACCGGAACTCCTCAATGGTACCGATTTCAAGGGTGTCGATAAGATATCTCGATTAAGATAGTTGAGCGACTACCTACAACGAATAATATTTACTTGTTCAAATATGACTATGACTTTCCCTTGGCGTTGCTTGCGGCGCGCTTGATATAAGTTAAAGTTTCATTTCAACTAAGAAGTGGGACTACGTAACAGCGTATTATGATCACTAAAAGTATAAAATAAAATAAATGTTTTAAAAAACAAAAAACCGCCTTCAAAAACGCAAAAAATAACTTCTTTAAAATTGTAGGCACCTAATATGTTAGTCCAACTGAAGTCGGCGACCACAACATTTTCAACGAAAAGCCGACATCAGTTTGACTAACCTATTAGGTGCCTACAATTTTAAAGAAGTTATTTTTTGCGTTTTTGAAGGCGGTTTTTTGTTTTTTTTTAAATTTATTCTCCAGTTATGATAAAACACTTATTCTCATCAAAAAAATTAATTTGTTTTATAATTTGTAACAGCCTTCTAAGATTATCATAATAGTCGAAAGACAACTGTTTCTCATTTCACATGTACATCTTTAAGGTGCCGCAAAGGGTGCTTTAAGAGTTTTTTATGAGGTGGAGTGAAAGTCATGTGACGAGAAGAGTTTAAAATTTGAATGTGGAGGACTGTATAGTGGAATAGGGAGACTTAAGAAGAGATGGATGGAATATGTGAAGAGTGAGATGAAGAAGAAGGGAGAGAGTACTTAGATGACGGCTGATAGGCATGTTTGAAAGAAAAGATGGGCTGCGCAAACGATTGGGATAAGAGCAAGATGTTGATGATGAAAGTGTACTTTGAGAAGACCTATGTGACCATTCATTCAGTATGAGAATTCGCAGTAATTTGTGTAGCTAAGCAATCGCACAACATGACACGACAGGACACGATACGACACGACGGTCCTCTACACGAAGAATTGCGATGGCAGTTCACGAAGAATTGCGCCGCATTGTGAAGCAGGCCACAGAAACAATGTGACGACCACGACCACTCTGACAAGAGTGTTACAAAAGAGAGAAGGAATTTCATAATAAACTGATCTTAACTGAGAAGTCTGAAGATACATTAAAATAAACGTCAAAATTATTACTGTTGTTCAAAACTCACGATCTTAGCCAAGATCAGTATTATTAAATCGGCCCTTAGACACGAGAGGTCAAGAAAAAAAAAACTTCATCAAACAAAAAAGTACCTTTTACCTCGTGGTTTTCCTTAAAACTTAATAACGCTTTTCCAAATTTCTAAAGTACATCCAACATTATCTTTAAGTACTATCAAGAAACTTAAATGTTTAGTAGTTTGACATACGTAATTTTGCCGGGTTATACATTTTACACGTGTCATTATTCAAGTCACGTCTAGAAGTGTGTAACACAGCTAATTTAAATATCATGTCAAACTGCTAAACATTCAAATTCCCTGACGCTACATCACAAGTAATGTTACGGTAAAATCCAACGGCGTTGTCATACATAAACCATCATACAGCCACTCTGTGCGGGGCGTAATATTTTAACGCTCAGCTGTGAAGTGACGCTATATTTAGCTACCGTTTGACGACCTACTTATAAACGTAAAAGCCTTCGAAAAGAAAAAGGCAGTACTAGAGTATGGAAACCTTATGCGTATACTGCTTTTCGCTTCAGACGGCTATAGCACGTTGTTTCTGCAGGGAAATGAGCAATGCAAGCAAAAGTGTTAGGAGCTCTCGCTCTTTTGAGCTCCGTTTGTGCAGTAAAACACGCTTACGTACTGTTTGAGTTAGAGGTTATTTGTTTCAACGTTTTATAGAACGCGTGCTGGAATAAAATGTTTAAATCCTTTTTCCCTTACTGTACTCATATTAAGCGAATGAGTTGGTTATTTTTCGCAGGAAGTGACTTGTGTATATTTCGATGAGAAATTAAGATTTAATATTTCTTAACTTTTTAAGACAGGGCATACATTTTAATGTTAGGGATTATCGTTAGTTTGTGTCAATTCCTTTCATGATTGGTACGTTTAAAACGGGGGATACAATTGAGTATCATTTCTAGGCCCATTAAATTTATTAGCATTATTTTATCCCTTACACATATTTAGTTCTATTTTGTATTGTATACTTAGATATTTATTTGTTAGTAATGTTAGTTTTATACTTAAGTATCAGATTAGTTTTGTTAGATGTAAGGGCCGCCTTTTACGGTAAAAGCCTCCTCCAAACCGTGCCAGGTAGCTCTATCCCTTGCCTGTCTGGTCCATAGGTTTCCGGGAATTTGTACGATGTCGTCACTCCATCTTTAAATTCTACCTTTCCTTCGTTTTTTATCTATTGGATACCAATTTGTTATTATTTGTGACCATCTTTCATTCATAGATCTCTGAATATGTCCTGACAATATCCATTTCAGTGTCAGGGCCTGTTTGACCGCATCTCTTGCCTTTGTTCTTTTCCTTATAAGTGAACCTTTGACTCTATCTTTCAATTTGATGTTCATGTTTTTATTTAAGAGTGTTTTTTTGAGAGACCAAGTCTGGCATGCATAGGTAAGGCAGGTATAGGTAGGTTTTCGTTTTCAGTCTTGTGGGTATTCTCTCTTCTAGGTCCATAGACACGCATAAGTGACTGATTGCTACATTATTTTCTATTTATTATTAAATATTGCGCAAAAGCTTACACTTAATATAAAAAAGGCGAATTTAATACCTTAAGGCAAGAGGCAGTTAGTAAGCGGTAGGCATAAGCCTTTTTTTACTTCTTTTGGCGAACTGACACTGACTGGTTTTTTTCCTAGTTATGTGCTATTAGGAATTTGTTACTGCTGTTATTTTAACGCATTCAGCTGGTACTTGACCTTAACTCAGACGGTACAGTATGATGTAATTTTCTACATAAATGCAAGTTTCACGCTTCCGTCTACAAGCAAGTTTCGTCGTTATAATCGCTGAACATCGTCGACTGCGGTAATAAGATTATTACACAGTAAACATTTTGTGAATTAAATTTTAAGTAGTCCTCCCTGAGAGTAATTGCCGTCTCGGAGCAATAAAACGTTTCTACACAAAACCTCGTTTCAGAACGCAACGAATTTTGCTCCTTACCTGCAAATTTATACAACGGTAAGATTCTGGAAGAAATCGCGCTTCTTTATATTTATATCTATTATTGTTGTTAATTACGCCAATTTTTTTGGTTTAATACAAAAAAATGTGTTTTAAGTAAAATGACGTGTTCTTGTATTTCTGTCGCTGGCATAGACGGAAGTATCGAACTGGACGCTGTTTTTTTTAAATTAAAAAGCTAGATTAATCACGGTGGTCCTAAATTAGGTTAAATAATACTGGCCGTAGATAGACTGTCGATTAGTGGTTCGATTTTTGAGAAGCAAGTGATTAAAATAGAAAATAAATCACACGCGAAAGAATTAAATTGAATTTACTGGTTTGTTTTAAATTCCAAAAGTATTTTTTGGCTAAATTCTGAAAAATCGGCTGCTGGTAAAGATTGCGGGAAATATAAGGTTTTGTTACTTACTGAGCTATTTGTATTGATTTCGATTATATGCTAAAAACGAGCAATATTTGTGTATATTATCTTCATTATCTTTCTTTACATAGTATAAAAAAGTCGCTTTCGGCGTCTGTCTGTCTTTCTGCCTTTTATCTGTCTATATATTTGCAAACTCCTAAACCACGCAATGGATTTTGACGCGGTTTTCACCGTCTGGCTGGTGGTTTTTCACGAAAAAAATGTAATAGTAAAGTATGTTTTTCTTTAAATTTATTTATTTAAGCTTTATTGCACAAAAAAGTACAAATGGTGGACTTAATGTCTAATGGCATTCTCTACCAGTCAACCAACTAGTCATACAGAAACTAACAAACGCACTACACGGGTGTTACAGAGAACTCATATTAACCTAAGCGAAGCAAGGGTGGGTCGCTAGTATATTCTTGAACACTGCGCACCTTTAGAATTATAGTGACCTAAATCAACATTTCAGCTGTCGATTTCGAAACATATATTTATTACTATAGAGACCTAACTCGAAATACAACATTTTTGAGTTAGGTCACTATAATTCTAAAGATGCGACTTGTAATGTTCGGCTGTAACGATTGTTATTGATTTATATTGTAAAAATGCAAAGCTACAAGCTATTTACCAATACTTAAGAAAAACAAACATCTTAGCCTAATTGTGAAAATATGTTTTTTTTTATGGCAAGGAGAAGGCACGCGAGCACTCAGGCCACCTGATGGTAAGTGGATACAGAATTATCATCAAATTTTTAGAGTTGTTGGTAATTCTGTAGCTCTGCCTACTCCACTCTGGGAATGAAGGCGTGACGGTATGTATGTATGTACTTAAGAATAATCCAGTTCTTATTTTTATCAGTCTTTTAAGCTTAAAATATAACTTATGCAACAGTATTGTTCTGAGCTTAAATTTAAAATTATGTATTATGAGCATGCACGCCTCAATGTATGAATGTGGAAGAAGCGAAAGAGATTTGTCAGAATAGTATTTAGCAGGTGGAAAGAAGTGGGCTCTGCCTACCCCTCAGGGAAACATGGATTTATGTATGGTATGCAGAGAAGTATTATAAATTTATTTTAAATTACTAAACTGGGTAAAACATAAAACGATAATCTTCAAACATTTACACAAATAAAAAAATCCTCAGCCTCTGAACTCCATAGTTATTTTTAATTTACTCAAACTGAGACCCGTTTCAATATGGAAAAGTTAATTCCAAATTAAATTAACTTTAAATTAAATAATTCAAAGTTTAATTTTCCAATTACCGTTTTGACTTTAAGTTAAACGTTTAAATAATTTGAATCTGGAATGTTTTAAGGCTTTATTTTATGATCCATTTGAGTTTAAGTTTGACTTTTAGTTTTAGAATCGCACCTTCAGAGCAATAGTGACCTAATTCAGAGATTTTAAATTTCGACTTAAATTTTGATAGCTGAAATTTTGAATTAGGTCACTATTGTTCTGAAGGTGCGAATTGTTTACAGTCGATGTCTTTAGAGTTCAGTTAAAGTTAATTATGAGATAATATTAATTTTGATAAATTTTCTTGAACAAGCGTCATTTTGCGAACAAGAGGTAGAACACACATCATGTTTATGTTTTAGTCTCTGCCTTTGTTTTTATAGTTATATTGAATATTTATAATTATTTATAGATAATTTTGTATTTTATGACTATTATATGTACCATATTATTATATGGCATATATATTTATAAGTATTAGCAATAATTAGAAAAAAATGTTTTAAGTTTTTAATTTTATCTCTGTCTGTCTTCTTATTCTGGTGCACCCAATAATGTAAATTTCTGATTGATTATTAGGTTCACTGGTAGAGAATGACGTTAGGCATTAGTTCCGCCATTTTTACTTATTTCTGTGCAATAAATATTGAACAAAGAAATAAAATAAATACAATAAATACACTTTAAAAACGAGTATTAATCATTTATGAGAACTTTTGTTAATAACTTTACAAAATAGATACATATTTTATATTCTTAGTAAAATCCAAACTTCTGTCTTGCGTCGTTAATTATTAAGTTTACCTCATACGTTGTTGTTTTTTTTTTATTATATAAGAGTACATAATGAGCTGTTTTTTGTGAAACGGGAAAGCTTAACCATTCCTCATCCAATAATGATTAAGAACAAAATAAATTGATGTTCACATGAAACGGCACATCGCGTCTTTATTACATGATGCAAATTACCATCTTCAATTTTTAGTTTAATTAGCTCACTTACCTGATGGTATGTTTATTGATTGAATTGTTTGGTTTTAATTTAACTTTTAATCTTACTTCGCAATAAGCTGACTTGAACCTTTAAACCTAGCTCAAAGCTGTATGAAAAAGAAAGAATACAATACATTTTTTTTATTAACATGCTCTATACATGAATTGAAACAAGCGGCACAGATTAAATAAGACTTACTAGCGGTTAAAATGAATAAAGGTGCCATGCACTGTCAGAAGTAGTGATCCAACGACGGTTCATTCACTTTTCTTAATTAGCATTTATCCCTGAATAGTCTGTCTGGGAATGCCGTCTTAGGCGTTATTAAACTTCAAAATAGGAATGATAGGCGTCGAATATTAAATGGATTGAATTTCATTGGATGCTGAAAATGCTAAACGACTAGAATAACTAGAATTTTCACGCTGTCATTTGATAAATGTCTCTATCTTGTCTCTATTTAGAAAGGGGTGTATCTCCTCGATGAGCCAGCTGTGGTTGCATGTATGAACATGTTGAAGCTGGTAATATAAATTCATCATCATCATCATCATGTCAGCCAAAAGACGTCCACTGCTGGACATAGGCCTCCCCCAAGGCTCTCCACTCAGACCGGTCTTGTGCTTTTCGCATCCACCGCGTTCCCGATCTTTACTAGGTCGTCACTCCATCTTGTTGGAGGCCTACCTACAGCTCGTCTCCCGGTCCGCGGACGCCACTCAAGAACCTTCTGACTCCATCGGCCATTAGTCCTGCGAGCAATGTGCCCCGCCCACTGCCACTTAAGTTTGGCTATTCTTCGGGCTATGTCGGTAACCTTAGTTCTACTGCGGATATCATCATTTCTGATTCTATCACGCAGAGAAACCCCGAGCATAGCCCTCTCCATAGCCCTCTGGGTGACTTTGAGCTTCCTTATAAGGCCCATTTTTAGCGCCCACGTCTCAGATCCGTACGTCATCACTAGCAACACACACTGGTCAAAGACTTTTGACTTCAAACACTGCGGTAATTTGGACGAAAAGGTGCCTGCCTGAAGCTGGTAATATAAATTATGTACTATTAAATAGTTTCTATATAATTTGGATTGCTTAAAACTACATATTTATAAATAGGCAGGGTAAAGAAGATTGTATGATATTAGATGAATACCACTATAGTATTTCCCCAACCACAAAACAAAGAGGACTGTTTTGATCGTTGCATGTCTACCACTAAAATACACAACTAAGTTAAGTTTAATATGAATCGCTTTGACACGACTTATACGGGATGCAGTTCTATATATTGGGTGTTTTAACATATATTTTTTTGTAGATATTTCATTAAGGGTTTTCGATTAGGGTTGCCAGATTGTCGGGATTTGGCGGGATTCTTCCGAATTTTTTATGTCCTCCCGATTCCGGACAAAGTAAAAAATCTGCCGAAAAACCACTTCATTTTATAAAACAATAATTTTAAGTCCCGAATTATCGTCAAGCGAAACGTTGCCACTCCGACGCTCGGAGTAATTTTGTTATTTTTATATATTTACTTTAATTTGACTTTATTTTTGTTGCTCCCGAGCAAAGTTCCAAAATCCCGAAAGATTGTATTTTTCTCCCGATAATAAAGTCATTCGATCTGGCAACCCTATTGTCGATTGAAATAAAATCCAAAAATACGAGAATTCCTTGAATTTTCGTTTTCGTATTGCTGTGCAGAGGGATGCTACATTGCATGTGACTGACGGACAGACGGATCGACGGAGTTAACTCATCAATAACGCTTGACTACTATTGGAATTCGGCACAATTCAGAATCTTTGGAGTCTGTTTGTTCAACTGTGTATTTATGTATATTTATATTATACGGTTGCAAGAGTTGCACGTAAATTTTGCGATTTGGTATTAATTTAAATAAGTCCGCTCTTCTTTCTGTATGCTATCTTAGAGGCAAAAAAAAAATCAAAACCGACAATAAGTACAATATTTAAATAAATTTTATTTCAAGTCAAGAATGATTTTTCATCATCAAACATGTTTTACAGTAATAGCAAAAAACTGGCCAAGTTCGAGTCGGATTTTCACACGAAGGGTTCCGTACTACAGTGAAGAATACACAAAACTTCTCTTGTCTCATCTTAAAGTTCCTTTTTTATTCTTAGCCACTGCATCTTGATAGTGGCAAAAAATAGGGGAGGCCTATGCCTTGCAGTGGGACACTAACACCAGTTAGTAAAAAAAAAATGACATTTCAAATACAATAAAACAAAATTATAAATTTTCAGGTAGGTAAATGAAATATGCGAATGTTATTTCAAAACATTATTTGCGACACTTTAATAGGAAAATGAGAATTCTATTATTTTAGTGCGAACATTTCCACGTAACACTATTGATAGTTCCGCTACAAACCAGCCTGTATCATTTTATAGATCAAAAAACCTATTCAAATATGTTTGGATCTCAATAAATTCCCTATAATAACGAGCAATAATTCACTTCGGCTATTCCAGAATATTATCAGAATGGTCTCCAAATTCGTTGGGTCCCCGTAAATTTTATTCGATATAACAATGGCCGGTTTATTCTAACGCCATCGAAAAGAAAGCGTTTGCGATTTCCTCGGTGTTTTGTTGAATAATTCAACAATTTGTTGTTGATATCACTTTTAGTGGAGAAAGGACTTCGTTTAGCAAAGTATCTTATTTAGGTACCTATTACTGTGAATTTACACAAGTAACAAAAAACTATTCCATCTTATTACTCAGTGTTTGCGACGCAATTGCAGTCAAAATCAAATCAAAATTATTTATTTGCTGAACACGGTTACATAGATCTTAAATGTAATACAGTTCATGCGTATTCAACCTGCATGCAGGTGTGCAAAAAAAATCCAGACATTTTTATATATTACATATTTGGGTTTTTAGCGCGTCAAATAATATTTTATTTTGTAATAACAATTTTCCTGTAGCCATTTATTCAGTCTCAGGATTCACACCCGAGATTGTAGTCTTGACATTGCAAATGTTTATGAATCTCTTATCCCACTTCTTATTCAGAGGGGCTATTGCCTAACGCACTCGCAATCGCAATCGTTTTAATTTTGAAAATCGAAGGCACAAAACAATTGTTCCAATTTGAAGCCGATTCCGATTGCGAGTGCGTTAGACAATAGCGACGCAGTTACTTACTTCAGAGCCTCCATCATCGACGTTGAGTAGTGCGCCTCTCTGTATTTTATTGATTATACTTTGTACAGTGTGCTCAGGAATTGCATAAACTAATTCCACCATCACCTTTCCATCTTCGGACCTCCAGGCGGAAGCAGCGGCGTCATCCTTATGCTGTCGAAATACCTGTCAGCACAAAGCATTTCGGTATTTTTTCTTTATTGCGAACTGCAAAAGAGTGGAATTGGGATGGATATAATTTGGATGTCTTCAAATCAAGAGTAAATAGGCTTTCTACTGAACCTGTGAGCTTCATATTTGACTTCATCATCATTCACTATCAGATTTGATAAATCGCTGGTAAGTCCAGAATTCAAAAAGGTGACCTAGATGTTTTCTCAAATACTCGTAGTTAGTTTTGTGTGACCAGCGCGATTAATCTCTGATTCACCTATAATGATGAAGTCTAGGATAAAGCTCACTGGTGCAGTAGAAGCCTTCATCTTGCCTTCTAAAAAGCTTTGATACTTTTTTTTACAAGGGACGATCTCACACAAATTGACCTAGTCCCAAACTAAGCCCTAGGCTTGTACTATGGGTACTGGATAAAGAAATAAATACTTAAATACATAGAAAACATCCAAGACTCAGAAATAAATACAAGTGTTCATCACACACATATTTACTCATAACGGGAACCGAACCTGGGACGGCTAGCTTTGTAGGCAGGGTCACTACCAACTTGGCTATCGCGTCGTCAACACGTCAGTTTACAATACCTTAATACTTAATTATACTATATTATGCAATACTTCACAGGTTACCTCGCCCTTGACATCAATACGGGGAACCGCGAACGTGCCACATAACCAACATAACGTTTAGTAATTCCTCGCAATCACGCCAACCCCGGCATTCGCATGTCGCAACATGTCGAGGATTGTCAATACCTATTCTAAACAGACGGGATTTGTTATAACAAGGAATACTTATTCCATCGGGAGAAGGATCAAGGCTAATCTTTAACCACCGTTAAAAAGGAAGATGTTATAAGTTTAAAGTAAGTATAGGTGAAAAACTTGTAAATGACGTCTTGCATGTAGTTGTGTATAAAACTAATATGGAATTAACGTCAAATTTCAAATAAAGAATGTCGAACGGTCAAAACAGATGTGTTATAACAACATGCAAGAGTTCATTTACTTAAGTTTTTCACTTATATCTGTGTATATGTGTGTTTTTGTGTATGTTTGAAGCGTGGTAGCTCCCAAACGAATGTACCTTTTAGGAAGTGGTTTATTCTAGCGAAAGCTAGTTTAATCGTGGTGGTTCTTAGCTAGGTTTCATTAAAAAACGTAGGACCGTTTAAGAGACAACAGCACTATAACGTGATTTCCATTACATCAGGGGTTTTATATAAAAAAGTGCAATTTCATATATTTATTTGTATCGGTGTGTTTAGTACAAATCTTGTTCTAACTCTAACCACCGCAAACACAAGGCGAAATTATCATTATTGAGAGATTTTTTTCCCTTTTTTTGGTCACATCTTATTTATAGATACTATACATTCAAAATCCACCCTTTTTACCTTATTTCTGCATCCATTCTTTTAAAAAAGTAGGTTATTTTTAAATAGAATTTCCGATACACAGCAGAACAAAGATCCAATTTATTTTGCGCATGCTTTACCCCGAACCGTGCTCAACTCCCCAGTTTTTGACAGGTTGACGAATTGAATTTTGAAAAATCCGCCCGACTGGTTGGCAAGGCGCCTCTTGGGTACATGAGTGCATTGCTTACGTACAAGCACTTACGTCTTTATATAAATAAGTTATATTACATTTAAGAAAACATTTTAAAGCTTGCGATTTATTGGTGTTTTGGCGGTAGATCCGTTTTTTCACCAGAATACACTAGTTAATTTTGATGACGGACTTGACAGAAGCGCGTGGAGCTAACCCGATGTCCTTCTGTTTAGTCCACCAGAGTAAATCTCTTTATCCGAACAATTGTCCTCGTGTGTTATGTCCATGGACTTGTTTCTCTAATAAGTCCATGGTGATTGTCTAAAACTCGATACTGACGTAATACACCTTGAAATACAAGGAGTGAAAGCCAATAATAAAGAAAATAAAAATACGACACGTAGTAGTACGTATTTTCCCTACGAAGCTAGCTGTTCCGGGATCAAATTCATTTTAATGTTTTGTACTGGCTATTTAAGAAATAACATCTTGTAAATACCATGGTTGCAAGGGATATGGATATGAATACATTGTTTGTGATAAGTGAGTGCAAGACCTTTTTTCTTAGTCTTGGATGTTTATTTGTATTTAAGTATGTATTTCTCTATATAAGTATGTTTATCGTCGCCTGGCTAGAGATTAATTTGGGTAAGTCAATTTTTGTGAGGTCTTCTGATACTATCTAACCCAAAAAAACTGCAGTTTTATACATACCAGCTTTTGTTCGTAAAGTATGAAATGAGTATGGAAAATAATAAAGCAAAAATTATAACGATTGTAAACTATGATTTAAGACAAAATAAGGACGAGTCAAAGTCCATTATCAGACGACATTAACCTATAGACACGTTCTGGGAGGAATGTTTTTCCAGACAACACACCCTTATCGTTGTGGTTGCAGCAGGCAAAGTGTTTGTTTTACTTAATGAAGCAGCCAACAGAAGCGAGATGTTTTTTCTATATGATGTAGTCTGCAACAATGCGCGATGGCTGCCTGCTGACAAAATTTCGCTATACTTATTTGTGGTATTAATTAAATGTTTCTATTTTAATGTATTAAGTTTTGACTATTTTATTCAAAAATATATTTAGTTGGGTTATCAATCCAGTTTTATTTTATTTTGAAGTCCCACTGAGCAATTCATAACATACTTCATACAAACTTTTTTACTTTTTCATGGAATTTGTGTGTAAGCAGTTTTTTTTACAAAACATTATTTATCTAAGAAAAAGTCGCAAAAACGTTAAAAGTAAAAGATTATAAATAGTTTAGCGGCACGTCATAAATCATTTTGAATTTTTTTATAAACTTACCTATTGAAAAACTAAGAAATATTCTTAGGCAAGTTTAATCATCTTCATTCACTAGCAGCCTTATCTAAATTACGCACAGCTCTAGTACATCCAATTATTCCAACTAAGCTTGCCACAGATAATTATTATATTATTATCTATGTATATGACACGCTTAATTATAGAGGTAGTGACCTATCTGACATTGCGTCATCTGTAGCAAGGCGAAGGTCAGTGATTTCAAACAGCCACCGAAAACAATGACTTAAGTAAACAGGGTTCTGACAATAAATTAATTTCCCTCTATTCGGAGGAGTATATTGTTCGCCGTGTTAAGGGCTAGGGTCCCGGCGGACACAATAGATAAAGTTTTAGACTAATTCACGTAACCGTCGTTGAGCCAAACTAGTTCTGGCGATGATGCGTACACAATTCCAGGAATGGGTCATTGTATGTTATGATTTTCATTTTGTGTGAAACACTACGTTGGATCGCTATTCACATGGTTATGACAGTGCTGATTTTGAGATAAGATTAAATTACATTGAAATCTTAGGCTAAGACTAAGTAGCTGATCTAAATAGGGATACTACTGAATTAGTATTTGATTTACCTAGACGAGTCCGTAGCACTGGATTAAAATTAGTGCGCGACCGCCGTAAGACAGTGCTAATTTTGTGATAAAATTATGACAGTGCTAATTTTGTGTTAAAATTTAATAACATTTAAATCTCAGGCTAAGACTAAGCTACTTAGTAGCTGATATAAATAGGGATACTACTGAATTGGTATTTGATTTACCTAGACGAGTCCGTAGCAGTCGAATAAAATTAGTGCGCGACCGTCCGAAGGTTAAAAGATGTATTGATTTTCTTTTTGCATAAATTTTGAAATTAGCAAGAAGATATAAACCTAATTTAAAAGATAAAAAGTCGTTTAAATGCAACTGCGGGTTGCGTTTATCGCGTGACAAAATGTAGATAAAGCATCCGTCACTCTCGTACTTATATACGTGACAGAAAGTGACGGATATTTTATCCACATTTCGTCACGTGATAAAAAATTGACAATAAAAATAAGCAGAGTTTTTAATGGCATGGAGGAGGCGAACGAGCATACAGACTACCTGATGGTAAGTGGGATCTGAGACACATAGACGTTTAAATTCCCAAGACAACAATCCTAAGACCGCAAATTCATTGCCAGCATTGTGAACTTTTTCATTATTGTCAAAATTTTACGTAGTTTTTTTAATATTTTCAAAATATTACGTAAATAATAAAATTTATTTCTGATTAAACGAGATAAAATTTTTTTTATCCCAGTAAAAATTCAAAAAGCAGTACATACCTACTCGTAAGCTATTCCCAGCTCTTATTAAATTTATCTACTTAAATTTTATTTTATAACACGGGTAACCTATTTCCTAGCATAATGAAGAATAATCTAGATACATAATTTAACTTTAAAACAAGAGTGAATTAATAATTTTAAGGTACGCTGTTACAGCAGGGAACAACTTTTACATTAAACGCGAAATACGAGTTTAGATAGAAAAGGACGATGCATTATTAAAATATACTAAAAGCTTTGCTAGTTTCGAGAGATACTGGTAAATATCGAGTTAATTTACGTTGTAATGGCTTTAAAAACCGGTTTATTTTTACGGTTGATGATAATACCGATTAAAATGACCGGATAGTTTAAATTTTCACAAAGTAACCTTGTTTTTAGAGAAACATAAGTAATATCGAGTTTATTTTTATTTTGGCTTAAAAAACCGGTTTCCGATTTGAATTACCGGAAAGCTTTTGCTGACACAAAGTAACCAAAGTATATCGTATTTTTTTATTTTATTATTAAGATTTCACGTTGTAACATTCGTATTACATTATTGTTTAAATCATACCATTATAATAATGAAGTAGGCCGATTGTCGGCTGTGTGTTGTGAATGCATGAGATTTTGTGAGATCAGGGTGTAAATTAATTTTACTTAGCTTAACTTAGTTAATTTGGTTTCTTTGTTATCCTTGTCGGTCGACTAATGCATCAGCAATAAAACGTGATTTTAAATAGATGAAAATATACATACATACATTAAATTACGCCTGTTTCCCAGAGTTGTAGGCAGAGACCACTTTTTCCACCTGCAACGATCCTGAAAAATCTGTTTCTCTTCTTCCACATTTTTATACATCTAGTCATGCACGCACGTCGGTTTCGTGTCATCATCATCATCATCATCATGTCAGCCGAAAGACGTCCACTGTTGGACATAGGCCTCCCTCAAGGCCCTCCACTCAGACCGGTCTTGTGCTTTTCGCATCCACCGCGTTCCCGCGATCTTTACTAGGTCGTCACCCCATCCTGTTAGAGGCCTACCTACAGCTCGTCTCCCGTTCCGCGGAGACTCAAGAACCTTCTGGCCCCATCGGCCATCAGTCCTGCGAGCAATGTGCCCCTCCCACTGCCACTTTTGGCTATTCTTCGGGCTATGTTGGTAACCTTTCTTCTTCTAGTGCGGATATCATCATTTCCGATTCTATCACGCAGAGAAACCCCGAGCATAGCCCTCTCCATAGCCCTCTGAGTGACTTTGAGCTTCCTTATAAGGCCCATTGTTAGCGCCCACGTCTCAGATCCGTAAGTCATCACTGGCAACACACACATAGATACGGCCCTTTTCCAGTATTTCTCCGATTAAAAAATAAATGACAAAAATTAAATAAAATCACTCAGCTGATATTGTAGACAAAAAGATCGGTCAATTTAATATAATAATAAATGAATGTTGTCAAGCTACTTGATATCCTCGTAAGGCCTAACATACAACCAAATTTATCAATGGAATATGAATCTATTGTGAGTGAAATAAATTCCATTTTCTAATTTGTTCATTAGTTATAAAAACAAAAGAAATTCCACTTTACTTTCTTTGCATTAGACCTTTATTTGAATGGCCGGACGAAGACCTTTTAAAAGGACTTTGGGCCTTAGGAGGTTAAAATTGTAAATGTAATAAACTGCCCTAACAAGGTGTTTGCGGTGAACCAATATGCGTATGCGAGTTATTGCAACGGGCAAGCTGCTACAGTTAGCAGTCCGTCGTTTGCTAATTGGTTTTAGTAAAAAAAACCTAGTGTAAGTATGTATATAAAAAATATTGCTTGTAAAGTAATTTGATTATAAACGGAAATATATTCGAATTAGATATTTGCTACAATAAAAATAATAAGGCATGGATCTTGCTACAAAAAGCAAGGTATTCTTCAGATTCTGATCCTTATGTCCGAAATCTCTGATGTAGGAAAATCTTATTTTTAATTTTCTTTTTAGTAATTGAACACGATTTCAATTTATTTCAAAGCTGAAACTTTTAAAGTAAACGCTGTGGGTTCACAGAAATTCTTCAGTAGGTACCTGAGACAAATTTAGTTTAAAGAAATCAACTAAAATCCAATTTATTGTACCGAGTTCACTTTAGTTATTAATTATTACATACATTTTTAAAGTATATACGTTCAGTAAAAAGATTTGTTAGATCATTTTCACAAAAGCATTTTTTTTCATAGTAGTGAATTTTCACATCGCGTTTTTTCATAGTAGCGAATTTTCACATCGCGTTTTTTCATAGTAGCGAATTTTCACATAGCGATCATTCATGATCGCAAATTTAATTATTCGTCCTTCTTCATGTAGCGATTTTTTATAAAGCGTTTTATAATGTTCGCGTTCATTTTTTTCCCATATTTTAACAGTAGATTATTTTATCAGTCGCTAATTTATCTAATCCTTCTTTTTTCGAAACTCGATTTTTTACACGATGATGTTTTATTATTAGCGTTGTTTTATGCAGGTCACTTTTCATCACTTTAAAATAATAATGTAATCCAATAACAATGGCGATTCTTCATTCATGTTTTATTATTTAGGCTTCTTTGTAAACGTGTTTGATACCAATGACATGAAACATTTTTGGTTAAAAAAAACTGCCGCTGATCGAAATCAAATTAATCGTTAAAAGCTGTGAATTTGCTCACAAAGTGGCACTGCTTTGTTGAGTAACAAAAATAAAAAAGTGAAATCTCCGCTAGCCATGATTTTGACGTTATGATTTTGAATCGAACAGAATGGTCATTGGTAAGAAGCAACGTGGGAAGGTAACTAATAAAAATAAAACAGCTCTTATATTTAATTAACCACAAATTTAATTATTTTCCTCGGTTAATAAAGTTGACCTTTCGGAGTGACCGGCCATGTTTTATCCCGCAGCTTGACCCGGGCTTTTTGTAAAATTAAACGCGGATGGAGCAGGGGGTGCAGCTTATCCTAAATAACTTCTAAACTAATCAAAACCAATAATAATCAATAAGCATTTTATTAAAGCATACAATTTACCAATATTTACTTACATAACTTAAATACATTCTCATTCCGTTACATTTAAAACAATTAAAAAAAAACTCCTTGTACTTCATCTTTCGACTTAATTAAATTTAATATAACTTAACTTTCGAATACATTGTTCGATATTTATTTGGCCTTGTAAATATTCGTTCATTATGAATTGGATTTTAAGGTCCATTGATATATATTTTCGGCATCTTTTACGATATATTTCATTATTCATGTTCGTTTGAAGAATATTGAACTCAATTGCATTCGGTTCGTCTTTTAAGGTAGAAATCACTTGAAACAATTTTGGTTTTTTTTTTTTATTTAATCGGCTGTGCCACCCCTCGACAACATTGTTTGTGCGATGGCGTTGTCCATAGCATGATATCAATTTTATATTATTCATTGTAAACCATTGCCTAGATAGGTAGTCATTAAAAATTTCAATATTTTTAACTATCGGTGCCTGGCTCATAACACTCATCCATCCTTCGTGGATTTTCGTGTCTGGAAAATGAGCCACGGCCACGCATTTACCAACATAGTGGCTCCCTTCGCGACTATGGGTTATTTCATAACTTTCGGCATGTTTCCAAATGGCTTGACTCAAGTGAAAAAAACAACCGGTTATTTTTGCTGTTGGATAAGTCTTTTTGACGGCATTTATTGCCGCTGTCTCAAAATCGGTTTTAATGGTTTTTGGATCAAACTCCGGTAATACTTCTTTTAACATATTGAAAAAACATTCGTATGTTTCTTGTTTCTTATTTTCTAACAACCCGTAAATGAGTGGGACAACTTTAGTATAATCATCGGTACTCCCTATATCACCGTGTATCGTGTAGAGTTGTGAATAAGGCCAGGGAGCAGCTTTAAAAGTGCCATCACAAAAAAAAAATTAACATTTTTTATGTAGTCCTTACAATTTGGGCCAGTAAAAATAAGCACTTCATTTTTTTGTCCACAAAGAAAGTTTTTTGCTAAGTTTTCTGGAATTTCTACGTCCTTGCAATTCTCGAAAACACATTTTCCGTTACTTTGGTTCCGTGCTCGGTAAAGGGCATCCCTTTTTTTATGAAATGGTGGAAGTTTATCTGCGTACTCCTCCGACATGAACTGTCGCATTTCTTGCTCGTATATCTCCGGTATTGGTCTATAGTCTTCTTTTACCTTCTCTTTTAAGAAAATTAGTTTTTCCTCTACATCAATGCTTTCATAATCAGGGATACAAACATGATCATTGATTCGTATAATTTCAGATCTTTCAGCATTTGTTATAATCTGTCCTTTGCAGGGTTTCCTTGTACACCGCCAGACTAAGGTTCCACATTGATTTTCTCTGATTAAAGAATTTCTGCGTCCAGCTCTTATCAAAAATTCACGCCGTGGCTGCTTTTGATGAAGTAAAAATCTTTAGTACTTCTACTAGAGGGACCTGGATCTATCATTTTTGAGAACGGTATCCAATCCAATTTTAGATAAATATTGTTTTTACAGCACTTTAAAACAGAACTAAGATAAGATTTTAGTAACGTCACTTCACTTTAATGTCACTCCGACACGACATAAAATGTATGTGGTTAGGTATTATGACAATTGATTCTAAAGAGGTTGCCTCTTATAGATAAGTATCTAATAAACTGTTACCTATCAGAAAGGCCCGCTTGCACGAAAATGTTAACCGCAGGTTAACCCTTGGTAAGCAGGTTTATTCGTTAAAATTGTCAGTTCTCATATGAATCTGAAATTCCTTAATATTTTTTCCTAGGTTAACCTAGGGTTAAATTTACGTGCAAGCGGGCCTTAGAGTCTATGAGTTAAGCTGCGGATGGACGGGCATGGCGAAACTATAAGGGTTCGTAGTTTGACTACGAAACCCTAAAAATGTGTCATCATGCCGTTTGGCTGTAAATGAAGCCCGGCAAGTCACCTGAATGAAGAATCGCCATTGTTATTGGATTACATTATTATTTTAATGTGATGAAAAGTGACCTGCATAAAACAACGCTAATAATAAAACATCATCGTGTAAAAAATCGAGTTTCGAAAAAAGAAGGATTAGATAAATTAGCGACTGATAAAATAATGTACTGTTAAAATATGGGGAAAAAATTAACGCGAACATTATAAAACGCTTTATGAAAAATCGCTACATGAAGAAGGACGAATAATTAAATTTGCGATCATGAATGATCGCTATGTAAAAATTCGCTACTATGAAAAAACGCGATGTGAAAATTCGCTACTATGAAAAAACGCGATGTGAAAATTCACTACAATGAAAAAAATGCTTTTGTGAAAATGATCTAACAAATCAGTAAAAACCTTCTTCATCCGATAAAAACAATACACGGCAAAAAAACAATCAACGGTTTTTTCGATTCATAAAACTTGACTTCAATTTCATAACGCCTCATTTGACGACGCGTTGGCCTAGTCGGTAGTGACCCTGCCTACGAAGCTTGCGGTCCTGGGTTCAAATCCCGGTAAGGGCAGATATTTGTGTGTTGAGCGCGAATATTTGTTCCCGAGTCATGGATGTTTTCTATGTATTTAAGTATATACTTTGTCTATATAAGTATCTATATCGTTGTCTAGTACCCTTAGTACAAGCCTAGAGCTTAGTTTGGGACTAGGTCAATTGGTGTGACATTGTCCCCTCATATTTATTTATTTATAATTAAATCGTAGCGAAGCAAAAATAGGTTGACAATCAATTTTCTTTTTTCAACTAGCTGAAAATACGCTGTCCTAAAAAACCTCCCTGACTTCTATAATCATTAAAAAGAAAAAAAAAGTTTAAAAAAACAAAAACCCGCCTTCAAAAAGCAAAAAATAACTTCTTTAAAATGGTAGGTAAATAGGTCAGTCCAACTGAAGTCTGCTTTTGGTTAAAATATTGTTGGACGCCGACTTCAGTTGGACTGACCTATTTACCTACCATTTTAAAGAAGTTATTTTTTGCTTTTTGAAGGCGGGCTTACCATTGAACGTACTTTTGTTGCGTTATTTAAGTTTCTAATATTTTTTTATGTTGTTTCCAGTATTTGCAGAAAAAAACTAGACATAAATAAAGTATACCTACTGTTTACAATACTTCTACTGTGGCCCACCCTACCGCTTGCGTATGCGTACAGGGAACGATGCGAAGGAAACAATTTCAACACTTAATGACTCCTCCACACTAAGTTTAATAGATACTCTGGATTCGGTTTGATCACGCAATACCGCAGAATGCGAGTGGAATGGGGCACAGTTCGGTGTAAATTAGAACAGGAATTTAGTCTTTGAACTATAATGATGTAAAACACTTCGTTAAGGCAATTAAAAAGGTCGTATTTGGCGTTTAAACAATGTTGAACTTAGATTTAGTGGTTTTAAGGTAACACATAAACTCACCCCTTCATTCCCAGAGTGGGGTAGACAGAGCTAAAGATTTACCTTCAACTCTAAAAACTTGTTGATAATTCTGTAACAAAATTTTACACATGTAGGCTAAGAGGAATAAAGAGAGTTAAACTATCAAAACTATTTTCTTGGTAAACTTTATCAATGTCGATGAACTTTTTTACCTTAACACAAATCAGTGTCACATTTTCACTAATGATTTGATAAAATATTTTTCAATAATAAGTCTCCTGTTTTAAAAGTTATTCGTAGCTTGAAAAACATTCGGCTGTAAGCGGTTTTAGAAAGGAAACAATTATTTTCAATTTTAGCTTTAGCTAGATGCTATAGACGCCAATCGATGACACGCTTGGTGAAGCGTCGACACAGTATACACAGCAGGGGCCCTAAAATGGCTACGTTTATCGCGTGACAAAGTTTGCATAAGGCATCCGTCACCTTCTGACACGTAAGTAAGTACGAGAGTGACGGATGCTTTATCCACATTTGTCACGCGATATAAACGCAGCTATACTAGGCTGTTTATCTTTAAACAAAGTTATATCGCGCGGCATGTGTGCTTGCCTATATCATACGTGGCACGACCATAAGCGAATTCAACGGAACGGACCAAGCCGGTTTAGTTAGGCCGCGCCGCCTGCGCGTTTCATTGCGTGCGTATTAAGTATCGAGCGACACACCCAGCCCTAGAGCCCGAGCGAAAATAGGTAACAGAAACTCTTAAACGGCCGGAGGTTCTTGAGTGGCGTCCGCGGATCGGGAGACGAGCTGTAGGTAGGCCTCCAACAAGATGGAGTGACGACCTAGTAAAGATGGCGGAAACGCGGTGGATGCGAAAAGCACAAGACCAATCTGAGTGGAGAGCCTTGGGGGAGGCCTATGTCCAGCAGTGGACGTCTTTCAGCTGACATGATGATCGCAATCCTAAAAATTTATGACTTTAAATGTACCACTACAAAATTAGCTTACTACAAGGTTAGCGTTGCGTTCAATTTCCGATGAGTGAGTGTGAGTATTTTGTTTCTGAGGTGTTTGTCTTTTTGAGAAAAGGGATCGTTGCCTAGTACCTACCCACAGTACAAGCCTAAAGCTGAGACTAGGTCAATTTGTGTAAAGTTCTCCACAGATAAATATTTATGACATTAAAAGCTATATTCATAGGCTGAGCTTGAGAGAGATACTATTCTCAAGACACGCCAAACTGTCATTTCGAACGGGCATCTCAGCTAAGATCATGTTATTAATAGGTATAGCCTTAAGATTGAAAGGAACCATAAAAAAAAAGATTATTTATCGATGTGGATAAACGTGGATAAAACATCTGTCTCTTTCTAACCATGTAAGTGCAAAAGTGAAGGATGCTTTATCCACCGAAATAATGGTGACAATGACACCATGTACCCTGTCGCTTACTAAGCAAGAACAGTTTGTTAAAATCAAATTTCCAGCTGAAATTTTCTCACCGTGCCGACCCAAAATGTCGTTTTAATTTCTACTCACTCGGTTGATAATCTGAGAAGCCTAATTAGGCTAACGAGTTTGCTATTAAATTAAATGAGTGGTTTAAAGTTTTATGGCGTACGTAAGATTTCGCTTTTAGTATGCGCTTATAGCGTGCTTATTGGCTGGTTAAATACAATGTTAGTCTTGAAATGCTTTGTTGTTGCCTCCTCAGTATTGATTCAGGAAATAGAACCTCCAGGGGTGTGTTATCAAGAAGCAGTGCGGGGACTATTTATGTTTCAAGCTTTTGTTAAAATTACTACTATAGAACCTCTCCATTTAAGCCCTAAAGGTCAGCAACGCATTCACGATTTTAAGATTAATTAACAAATTTCAGGAAACAATGTCGTACCAATTGACCTAGTCCCAAACTAAGCTCTAGGCTTGTACTATGGGTACTAGACAACGATATAAATACGGGTACACTACATAATTCCGAAGAGTCATATTATATCCGAATTGATCAAAATTCCGAACGAAATTTTTAGATACAAGACTTACCTAACCTAAGCTAACCTAACCTACTTTGAATGGTGGTGGAATTTTAAGGTGTTCCCTATAAATACTTATTAGATAAATATATACTTAAATACATAGAAAACATCCATGACTCAGGAACAAATATTTGCGCTCATCACACAAATATCTGTCCATACCGGGATTTGAACCCAGGACCTCTAGCTTCGTAGGCAGGGTCACTACCAACTAGGCCATCGCGTCGTCAAACAACAACATTTTTAAGATAGCGAATCCATGGAAAACTAACTTAAGAAAACTTACTTTTTCTAGTGGTAAGCAAGTGCAAGGTCGATCTGGTTATCTACGACCATAGTACCCCTTTCATCATCATCATGTAGTCCAAGCCGAATCCGGCGACGGCGACTCCTATCATGTCCATCATTGGGTCGTTATTGTGGTGGGCTCTGATGTGGCTAGCGAAACCGAACTTCGACTTGAAGATCCTATCACACGGCACATAATACTTAACCCAATTACAACTACACACTCAACTCAGCTGGCCAGCTTTAATACCCCTTTAACCTGTCGCCAAATAGCAGTGTTCAAATTGATGTGTTCTGGTGCGGGGCGTGACAACAGAAGGAATGGCTAGGATAGAGCCATTCCGTGTAAGTCCTCAGGGTTGGCAGTGCATTTGCGGTCTTGAGATTTTCATAGTAAGATTGCAATCTTGGGTTTGGATTATCTATCTTATAAAAAACCATCAGGTGAACATCTTTTCCTTTTTGTTATTTTCTGTATTCCTGTATTTAAAACTTATGCGTAAAGCATTAATAAATTGTGCTTTCAATTATATAATCAAATGCCGAGCAAATCTGGTTATTTATTGAAGGTAGGTAGTTAATATACTATACAATAAGCAACTCTTAGAAATTCATAATCACGTACTGAATATCTAATATCCTAATTATCTTAAATACATAATATACCGCTCTACGCTGTACGCTGTGCGTATCCATAGAGCGTTTTTTTTTAAACTTTTAAATAGATAAAATACACCCGACATAATTGTGTGAACTAATAACTCTACAGACCATTTTTTTTTTATAAAACGTATTTAGGAATCATCCTAGTGGATCAAGCTTTAAATAAAAAACCGCGACTAAATTGGTTTATCTGTTAAGGACAGGTATGCAGATACACACGTTAAATAAGACTAACAAAAAGCAAGCTTAAAAAACCCAACTGCTCTTTGGATAATGTAATCAATGTAATCTTAGTTATCACGTATATTTTTTTTATTACGACAATTTCTCATTTTTTTAAAGTACCCAGTAACACCCGCGACTCTTAGGCGAATCTAACAATAACTCCCTTGTCATAATCAGGCCACCCGTTCAGCTTTTACAAGGGAACATAAAACCACCCATAAATACATGCATACATACATACATATTTACATACATACATACATATATACATACATACATTTAGGTCAAAAACATTATCCTCCTCCGTCGGCAGTCGGGTAATAAATTAATAAAAATAAACACAAATATTGTTTTACGGCCAATTATTTTGTGTCACTTTGACAGACTGCTATAATAAGTAACAATAATTTTGTCGTGTTAAAAATAGCCCACGCGAAAACTACATTTTCAGATGTGTCACAAAGTAACTGCCCGTAAAATGGGGCAATAATGAGAATTGCCTTAATATTGCCCACTGTCATTTTTATCACACATTGTATTGGTCATTTTACTCGTCGTTATTCCCCAAATGTTTCGGTTGACAATATCAGGAAATACATTTTTATATTGTTTGAACCTTATCGCTTCTTCTTTTAAGGTCAGAGAGAGCAAAATAAAAATGTTTGTTAATATTATTTTTACTCTTTCGATATTATTCTGATATGATGCCTATTTCTAAAAAAAATAACTACGGTTAAATGTATTACTTTCTTCAGTGACGTAATTCCAATTTATTTAAGCCCAGTACTTCTAGTAATTCTAGTTTTCAGTTGTTAAATTCTAACAGTTCTTATTGTCAACAATATAGAAGCAATATGGGCTAACAAATAAAAACAAAAGGCACTTATTATTGCTTCTTATCCGCAATGATGGTTTTGTCCGAAGCGCTAGTAGATTGACTTCATATTACCGACATGTAAAGGAGATTTATATGGCCAATTTACTTGTTTTATTTGAGAATGAGGTTTCGTTACTTCCATAACGTAACGACAGAAGCAAACTAAGAAACGATACACAATATAACTGCTAGAGGATGTGGAACGGGTCCAGCCTGGCTGAACCCAGTGCTAGTCTTCCGCTGGAATCATTTTTGGTGACTCCAACGCAGATCAAACGAACAAAAAAATTAATTAATAAAATATGATAGAGAGTAACACTGCTTGCAATCCAAAAAAATATCGTCAACTTTGTTGCATTCTCTACATCTCTACATAAACCCCCGTTAAGAAGTACACGTCTCTAGGTTTAGGGCTTTGTTCCACCAATATGATTTAGGAAGCCCAAATGAATGTCGTGAATTATTTTAGTTAAAGGTAACGCATTTGTTATTGTATACTGTATATAGTGTGTTACCGGTATGCGGGCATTTATTAAAACTGCCGATAATATTGTTTGCAAGTATTATCAATTAAAAAATAATTAAAATAAATTCGTAATTAATTTTCTTAGATACTGTCCATTTTTAATGTAGTGCATTTGCTGCGTGTTATCAGTATCGCTGTTGCTTAGTACAAGGCATGTCGTGGTACGGGGGCAAATCAATAAAATCAAAGTATCCGTCGACTGTCATTTACACGTGTCACATTGCTGGCAATTAAAATTTTGTTAGAAAGTTAACAAAGTCTGAAAATTTGTTTATAAATTAAATTAATGTCATGGTTAAGTTACAGATATACGTTATTTTAACCTCCTTTAAAAAAGACAGGGTGCTGGTTACACACTGTATAAAGGAGATTTCGTGTAATACACAAATGAGATTTGGTTAATTTAAAACCTAATGCCTGTCCTAACCTAAAATCTGAATAATTTAGAATCCAATGGCAGTTGTGCACCTTTCGTACATAAAAAGTTCAACAATAATATTCCAGCAACATAGACTTAAATTTGCATCTTAACCGCTGCATCCCGTCAAAGTAAACTGCAAAGACTCAGCATTTACAGCTTAAAGTTAATTTTAATTAGAAAAGTTCGGAGCAATTAGGTGTAGCGCTGCTCAACTAGCCAGGTATTCGTTAGTCAGATAAATTGGAATTGTTTAATTTGGTTGCTCTGCGTTGTACGCTGAGCCCCGTTAATCTTTGCCGCTTGAATATTTTAATGAATTTTGGAAGGATTAATTCTTGAAACAAACCTGTGTTCGAATGATAACGGAATTGACTTCAGACGCCTTTGTTTGCAGTTTGTGCGTGTTTATAAAACGGTTTTACGTGATAACGGTTTGGTTTTCGAAGTAATTTTCTTACTGAGTTTGCTTGGGAAGCGTTTTGAACATGAATAACAAAGTCGAGGACGTAAATGTTTCGCCCTTAAGTCTCGGAAAGATTTAGGCAACCTTATTTCTACGTACTTTGGCAACTTTGTGTAGATTTCATGTTTAGGTTAAGATTTCAGGTACTTTTTTTTTTGTAGTCGCCTGAAGCGCCAAAGACAAAAGTCCTTGCTTTTGTTTGCTTTTTGCTTTAATTACTTTAAGAAAAAAGGGCAGAGGTGAAAATCCCTTCCGGAGACCTGGGAATGGAGGGCCCACGTACTGCCGGGCTCGCACCGGCTAAAAACTCCAATGCCTCTATTACCAACTAGAATTTAGACTCCCGCGGATACTACCCCAGCCAGTGCTGAAAGGCCGGAGGAGAAAGTCCTTCCTCCGTTTACATATCCGCGGGGTTTTTCCAAAAAGGGGGGCTAGGAATGGGGGTTGGGATGGGGGGAGACTTATAGCTATGTGAGTCGCGGAGTGGGAATAATGTTTTCCATCATAATAAATGTGTGTTAGTCATAATTATTAGAAATAATAATTTGCGATTCCGATTTTCACAGGTCATGTTCGTCGAAAGTAATAAGAAATAATATTCGTAACTTGTAATGTCATAATATACTGCAATTCATATTGTTAAAGGTTATAACATCACTGTTCATGGTAATTATAACTTTAAAGATCACAGCTCATTAGAACCACCCTGTACCCGACCCGCACCGCCTCGCCTCGAGCGGATTGTATTCTTTATATGGATTTGTATGGGCATGCGCTCACTACATCAACTACGCTACGCTTGGTGGTTCTAGGCTACGTAGTTGATGTAGTGAGCGCATGCCCATATAAATCCATATAAAGAATACTAACCGCTCGAGGCGAGGCGGTGCGGGTCGGGTACAGGGTGGTTCTAATGAGCTGTGATCTTTAAAGTTGTAATTCATCAAATTTCCCTAAGAACCTAACGTTTGCAAGAATGTAGTAGCAGTACCTTTTCTGTAGGGACCTATATAAAAAAAAATTACTTTTTCATGGCAAGAAGAAGAACCACAAGCACCCAGGCCACCTGAGGATAAATGAAATTTGAGACCCACATACATTTGAATTCTCAAGACTCCAAATTCCATATGCGTTGTTGCGAGCTCTGATGACTAAAATGGAATGCCTATTTCTTTTACCAACTTTAAATCATACAAATATGCCCAGCGTCAATGCATGCAGCAATTAATGTGAAGACTTTATTGCACACTAAACATAACAAACTAAACGACGACGACGAGCTGCCCTAGTTGTTACTGACCCTGCCTACGAAGCTAGCGGTCCTGGGTTCAAATCCCGGTAAGGGCAGATATTTGTGTGATGAGTGCGAATATTTTTTCCCGAGCCATGGATGTTTTCTATGTATTTAAGTATATATATCATTGACTAGTACCCATAGTACAAGCCTAGAGCTTAGTTTGGGACTAGGTCAATTGGTGTGACATTGTCCCCTGATATTAAGTTAAGTTAAAACAAAATAAAAAATGCAAACTAAAAAACTTTATTTAACATACTACTACGTAATGCAACATTCGCATTAAGTCCTATCTAACTTTACCAAACACTCAATAATACAAAGTCACATAGAAACCTATTACCCATTACCCATACTCACACAGAAGCAGACCAAATATCTCCTTCTTAAATAACTTTACCTCACAGTTAAAAGTTCAAAAGAATCCTTTATTAAAACTTATGCTATCTGAAACCACTTCATTGAAAACCATTTCGCTTCCTTAAGAATAAAAATTCAAGAGAAGATTACTATCAAAGACTGAGATAATAATAAAAAGTCACGACCCGCACTATCCAGGCCTGAAAGCACTTGGTCATAATGCTTGCGTTAAACTGCTTTATCTTGAACCTGGCCAGTTTTTTTAACCGGTTTCTTCTAGGAGTTAAACAGCTTCCTTGGAGACTTGAGTTTTCTGAAAAAAAAAGCAAGCTTAAAAAATCTGAGTTTGTGGTTGTCTGTCCGTTGTTTAAAAACATTTATTTGGAACAATAGTTTTTTTTTATAATAGTGGGAGGCAGACGAGCAGGCGGCTCACCTGATGGTAAGTGATCACCGTCGCCCATGGACACCTGAAACACCCAGGGGGTTAAAGGTGCGCTGCCGGCCTTTTAAGAAAGTGTAGGCTAATTTCTTGAAGGTTGCCATGTTTTATCGGTCAGGAAATACCATTGCGGCGATTTTGTGGCGAGTAGTTCGGTGGTAAAATTTTGCAGCAGGTAGGCTCGAACAATTCATCAGAGCACTCCCCATATATGCGGTAGAAGATACACAAGGATGCAATATCTCTCCAATATGTTCTGTCAATATGGCATTTTTGATCCAAGACAAGAAAAAGGCATATTGTAAGTAGATACTTGTGTATCTGAGTAAGCGTGTGTCTGTGTATCTGTGTCTGTATCTGTGGGTTTATGGCATCTTATCATCGTGGCTGAAAATGGATTTAGTTATCTCAATCGGGGTTGTTTTTTGTTCATCAAAATCAAGCTATCCTTTTAGTTTGTATGACGTATCAAAGAAATGCAAACAAAAAACGTAATCAGGTAAAAAAAAAAGAAAAAAAAAATCATAACATAATTAGTTTATTTACAGAAAGGCAATACATTTATAAATTATTAAGAAAGCAACTATAACTTAACTTTAAATTTATTGTAGTAACTTTTTAATGACCGCTTGCCATAAACTAACGAGTGGGTATAAATGTATGGATTTAAAATAATACCACTTTGCCAATTTTTTAGTTTCCTTCAGTAAAATTTATAATTGCTTTTTCTCAAGAGAAATAATGTTGGTTATAAGTACGAAGAGTAATAGGTCTGCTGTGAGAAGAAGAAGAAAAAGAAAGAAGATTATTGCAACTTTGCCCGCGTGCTATGCGGCGTTTATCTGTTTCAATTATATTAAGTTTAACTCTTATTATCTTTGAGTAGTGAACTGCAATCTATATGTAAGTATACGTTAGTTTAATACCCAAACGAATCTAACCAAGTTACTAAGTAAATTTTTGCAAGATTGTTCCCTAAATTATATTTTTTACTACCAGGTTTTGCGCGTAAACTCGTTTATCGTTATTCCCTCGGGAACTTTACCTTTCTAAGATAAAAAGTATTATTACGACTTATTTATTTGAGGTTTCTGTTTCCTATATAACAAACTTTATTTAAATCAGTTAAGCATAGCTGTAAAAGCGGATCAAACAAACATAGCTAGGTACTTTTGCATTTATGATATACCTTAAGTACTGATTATAAGTGTATGTAGTATAATAGTATGGTGTAAATAATATATGATATGGTATGGTACGGTTTGAATAGAATAGAAGTTCGCACCTTCAGAACAACAGTGACCTAATTCAAAATTTCTGCTTTTAAACTTCAAGTCATAATTTTATTATTATAGAGACCTAACTCGAAAACTAAAATTTCTCAGTTACGTTACTATTGTTTTGAAGGTGCGAGTTGTTTTTAAAGTATTTATATTCTTTTTAAAGTTTTTAAATTATATAGATACGGATACATTCATTAAAAATATCTATTATGTATTTAATTATGCACTTTAATATTATTTTGAGGTTTAAAATTCTTTTGTTTTTCGAGTTTTATTATAAAACGAGGTTGTCATTAAACATCGGTATCATCGTTCAACTTTCATGGCACCCGATAAGGGTAGCAAAAACAGAAATACAATCGAATCGAATACTTAATGAATAATAACGTGTATTTTCTGTGTTATTTTTACACCAAAATGGCAGAAAATTCTATCTTAATTGTCTAAAACAACAACTGTCTAAAAAGCAAAGAGGTTGAAATACCGGCAAGTGTAAATAAAAAATTTATTCAATACCTGACTTACCTACCCATAACCTCAGTCAGTGTGGAAAGGTCATTTAGTCATTTAAAATTGAAATAGTATTATCAGCCAGTTACTGACTTCAAAGTTTGACAGCAAAATCCATAGAACAAATTTTAGAAATTTATTCAAAAATACATTCTTAGCATCTTTCTTTTTGTTTATAAAAAAAGGTTCAAAATATTATATTTGTTTTTCTGCAAACCGTACTCTGCCATGAAAGTTGAACGTTCATACCGATGTTTAGTTATCATACTAAACCAGTCAACGTTGTAGAATCTTCCACGTCATCTTTAACCCCTAGCATTCTCGCCGCAGCAGAAATCTCGTTTATGTGCTGATTCAGAACATCCTACGAAATAACTAAGCCGCTCTGACTAAGCCGTGTCAAAATTTAACCGCATGAGACACTGCAGAAGTGTCGAGCACACGGGGAGGGTATTCTCTTAGTGCGGTAATGTACTGAAGCTGTAATCTACTTGGCAAAATCATATTGCTTTTGACAAGTTATCTTATTTTTAATGTAGTCCTCAGGGTTGACCACATATTTGCATTCTTGAAATCGCAAATTTATATTGGTGACGTCTTATCTCACTACTCTCAGGACTGTACGCTTACGTGCCTTCTTTAATGCCATAAAAAGAGTGAAGGTAAACATTATTTTACACATACCTACACTTAGGGTGCCTCTTATTTTTCGACTTTTGATAAATAGTCGCGGCAACCCGCCATTCACTTCTATTACGTTAAAAATGAACCTATGATTTTACTCTTTGATTTCGATTGGGTTTTAGGGGTCGCTACCACTTGTCAAAGTTTGAACTTATTGTATGAAGAAATATTTTTCGACATTTGAAAAAAATCCGTGGCAACCCGCCTTTCGCTTTTGTTACCCAAAAAAACGAACATATGACGTCTTTTTTTTCGACTGGGTTTTAAGGGTCGCTACCACGAGTCAAAGTTTGAAATTAATAATAAAACATGCTATTGCAACTATTCGTTGCATTATTTAAAGGCGGTACACTCTTACTCCACTATTTTCATTGAAGAATAAAATAAATTAATAACCATCAACGGAGAACCCAAACAATACTCTCCTACTCCTACCTCTACTATTCTTAAGACTGTAAAAAAAACAGGCACAACTACCCTAACCCAAAAAAACTACATAATTAACCTAGTTAATTTTTTATTGAAAATAATAGTTTTGATTAAGATTGGAAATTTAATTTTAAAAAACGCATAAAAATGTTAATTTTTCACTGGCTGGTACCCACCCGTAAATATTACTTTATAAATGCGAAAAAAGTAATAATATGATTTTTTGTGTCTTAGAACAGAAAAAAAGAGGACCGCGCGATAAATTAAAAAAAAAGTTTTATAGGCCATATAAGAAGCACCCACACAACAAAAAGTATTTATATATTTTTTTTCGTAGCATAACTTGTATTTGCTATCCTGTCATCATGTCTCTATAATTGGTGCCTATTATTTCATCGAAACACCTTTCAATGAACGTAACATTATGCAGAATTTTCATTTCATCGAAAGACATTTCTTGTCACATGATGATTTTTATTGACAACCGCAAGTCTCATCTAACCTTACTAACATAATTAATGTTTAAGATATAACAAGAAATAGTGTTCGATGAAATGAAATTCGATGAAATAATACAATCGATGAAATGAAATTCGATAAAATAAATGACGGGTTACCCTTTATAAATAAAAGAGAATAGACCAACCCAGGTTACAAGGAACAATGCGCTTAAACCGAATGACAATCCCACGAGGTTCGCCAGACAATTATAACCCTTACAACACACAATTACGTCACATATTGTGTCGTGTTTGGGACAAATAGACATGCGCTCCTATCCACAGCATCAAGTCTAATCCAACGTACATCGTGTAATGAAAATCGTATTTATCAAAGCAAAGTAGAGCTACATTTGTGGTCGCTTTCCTCTGTTGACTGGATTTAAAGGTGTCAGGAGGAATAAAGGGATTTCGGTTTTAGACTACTTGTTGGAATAGAAAAGATACTCCGGATACTATACTCGCCATTACTGTCAAGTTAATAAGAGCTATCGTAACGTTGACAATATAAGGCCATACATTCAAGGCAATGTGGTTTTTAGGCGATTAGAATAGAGCACCAGAGCCGTCTGAGGGCTCAGACAAGATGCACTACGCTAACTAACGTTTCTATTCGATTCGTTTTTAAACCAATCGCGTCACTAGTAGACCACGTGACTTTTCGTATCACGTCATCTTCCAGTGACGCGATTGGTTTAAAAACGAATCGAATAGAAATGTTAGTTAGCGTAGTGCATCTTGTCTGAGCCCTCTGGTTCCTCTATTTATTACTTAACGCACTCGCAATCGCAATCGTTTTCATTTTGACAGTCTGAAGGCGAGTTTGCATACAAAATGAAAACAATTGTTCCGCTTTGAAGCCGATCAGGATTGCGAGTGAGTTACGTAATAGGCTTTAGCAGGCCTTTAGCGTAACTCACTCGCAATCGGGATCGGCTTCAAAACAAAACAATTGGTTTCATTTTGTATGCAGACAAGCCTTCGATTTTCAAAATGAAAACGATTGTGATTGCGAGTGTTGTTTCGCGAAAGGCCTGCTGATCACATGTACATACAATTCCGTGGACAATTTTTCGTTTTATTTGCTCTTGATTATAAATATTTATCGGTGGTTAATAGTTATAAAACCATTGCGAAAGTGGTCGAATGATAATACCTATTTTACTCATAGGTAATACTTTTCTAAATTAGTATGCTATTTTCTATTCATTCGCCAACGCTAGTGATTAAACTGTTTGTTTTCAATACAACGGCAGTCTTCATCAAGATGCAGAAAAGAAGTGATTTGTGAAAATCGACAAAATGTATATTGACTTAAGCTGATGACCGGTAGCAATTTTTCAACGAAAGTATAACATGGATATGAATCTATTCAAATTTCGTGCACAATTTATATATAAGAAATGAATGCAGTTTTATTATCGAGGTTTTATCATATCTATCTTCAACGATAAAATATCAGTTTACAACTACGCACCTCTCACATCTGATGATGTAGAAACATTCTCTTTATATAAATGGATCCTCAATGTTAAAAGGAATCGATTGACAATATCAAACGTAGACAATAAATATGATAATGTACTATAACAAATTAAATTCAGTGAGTTTTTAACAATATAATTACGGGTTCATTTTTGACAACACAGACTTATCTATATTACTCATTAGGTTTGACGTTAAAGTGACGTAAAATGCTTCCGGTCGGCAAATATTACTGATGACAGATCACGTCGACCGCTATGTCAAATCCATTATTTTCTAGTCGATAGAAAACAGAAACGTTACCATCGTTTGCATCTTGGCTACGCCTACTAATTCTTTTCAACATGTTTGCCGCATTGTACCATCAAGGGCTTTAAATGTTGATCCACCATAGAACCTTGTTATAATGACAGTGTTAAGTGACAAGATAGAAATAAAATAGGAATTAATCGTTGGTATAATGCGAAAAAGTTCTATAGTGGTTCATCAAAGTCCATTGACAGTACACTAATACCAACATCATCATCTTCAATCTTCATCGATCTATACAAGGCCAATACTGGACAAAGACCTGTATTTTGTGCGCCGACAACTACAATCTGCGGTCATTCTCATTGAGCTCCTTGCCAGCTTACGAAAATCGGCACTTTGTCTAGTCTGGGAACATCCTTCACTTTACTATATTATTTTGCATGATAAACATAATGTTATGACGACTAATAGGGATGTGTGGAAGGAAAAAACATGCTGTGCTGACCCCAGATGATTGGTATAAGGGCAAGGAGATGATGATGACGATACACAATATACAAGCATAGTGCGGCGTCTCCAATTTCTCCATTTTATGACTGATTATGAATTGACAACAGGAATGTTTTTAAAAGGTGTTTTGAAAAAAGCATGCTTATTGACGTTTGTCTCAAAAGCGTGCCATTTCTTTTTGTTTAGAATTAACTGAGAAAAATTATAAACAAATTTCTGCTTATGGCTAAAGAACTTAAACTCTAAGCTAGTGTAAGACTTTTAAAAAACGTGGCTACTAACAAAATAACGTCATTCCGACGACTAGTCCAAAAGGGAAGTAGCCAACACTGATATAAAAAAAACACTTCTCATGCTCTTAAAATATTACTTTAGTCTCTGCACATCGGGTCTAAAGCTCCTTATCTTAATCTCTAGGGACTAAAGTTTTTTTATTAACTTACTTTGGAAACTCCTAAACAGCCAATCACGGTGTTGGTGAATGGAGGACTTTTGCCATTTTCAGTTATTGTGAAATATAAAAAGTTTTCGATTTAATGATTTCATTAATCGTGTTTAACAAAATTAATTAGTTTTTTTATATATATTTTTGCACAGTTGTCATTTTGAGGTTATTTCCACGCCCTAAAAATTGTCTATACACAATCACTGAAAATGGCGAAAATCCTCCATTCACAAACACCGTCATTGGCTGTTTCGGGGTTTCTAAACTAACTACGAATATGAATTCATTTTATTATGAATGGCCTAATTAGTTTTGAAATAGTTTTCAATTTGAATCCGTTGGATTAAATATTGAAGCATTGAAAGCGTCACTTTACAACAACAAAAAACAAACGCGGATTTTTTTTGTAAGAAACATTGTTATAATAAATATTGTAATATTGTTTCGAACGTCGTTTATTTCCTCGCCTTCAAAGGGAAAAGTAGAGTATTTAACGCGAGACTAGACCACCATAATGACACTCGAACTATAGCAACACTCGCGCCGCTCGTGTGGAGCATCTAGCGTCATTATGGCTTGTTTTTGTCCCTTGTTGAACAATCTACTATTTTTCTCAGTAAATATTAATCGAAAGAAATAAAAAATAATTAAGTAGTATGCTTTTGAGACAATCTCTATAAACACGATTTTTATCAGAATACCTTTTCAAAAAAACCCCGTTATCAATAATAAGCGATCACGGAAACTGAAACCAGTTCAATCCAGTTCCCTTTGTCCTAAACGACATAAAACATTCAATCGCCGGGCAGGTGTTGACTCCGTTAATGATTCATACGGGCAGCTGACACTTCAATTGGAGTTAAGTAAAGCCACCGACGTAATTACGGAACAGATGCGAAGTTCCGATTGTTTCAGCGTGTTTTGGAGCTAATTAAGTAACGACACAACGTCAATGGGTTCTGACAGAACAGAACAGTGTGTGTTTCTAAATGTGAGTCTGTACATTCTATATTCTTCACGATAAAACCATATTGATTTATCGTAAAGTTTTTAACTCAGCCGCCATTCATGTCAAGTGAATGGTTCATCCTATTGTGGCATAATTTTGTAAGTAATAATTCTTTGTGGCATAATCTATATAGCCATATTAGGCTTTACGCATAATCTGGTGTTGCAGAATCTACATTCGCATAGTTTGATTACGCAGAATTTCGTTAGTCCGAATACATAAATTGTCCGAATGTATGATTTCGCAGAATACTAATTTCGCATAATTGTTATTATACTGATACCTTTGACTTTTTTGAAAAGTTATAAAATAAACCTAACCTAACCTACTCTATTCTACCAGGATTACACAAAACATTAAAAAAGTATTGTCCGTTTAATCTGGAGAAAAATTATGCGAAAGCAAAATTCGGGGTAACTATACATTCGGCGTAAAAAGTTTCGGACTAACTCATTTTCGGGATGTTACAAATTATGCTAAATAAGGTTTATGCCACATTACCATTCGGCGAAAACCGATTATGCCAAGTCTGTTATGCTAAAACTTTTCGGACAATAAATTTTATGCCACATAGAGGGAACCCCAAGTAAATAAGCTACAGCCTTGGCCAAAAGTATTGAACACCCCACTTTTTCCTTTGTAACTTATAAATAAAGTATTATTATTCAATTTCAAGAATACACAAAGACGTAAAACAAAAAAAGTGTTCGAACATGTCCAAATCATTAGTACATAACATTTCGAAGTCGCTATTTGCGTGTGAAAACGGAAGCTAGAAAAAGCAGGGTTTTAGAATAAAATGATTAATTGTATTTTTTTCCACAGAATTTACCTAACGTCAATAAATATATGTCATTTTTTGGCGTTAAACCGAATACTAATATACAGGTGACACGTAAGTCGTTATACAACTTACCACCAGGGTCCTTCTACCCACAAATATTAACAACTTTCACTATGGGACCAGCTCTGAAATCACTAAAAAAAAAACAGCTGTTTCATACATTTTGGTCGCGGACGTATTGAACTTTTCTATGAAACAGCTGATTTTTTTTTCGTGATTTCAGAGTTGGCCTTATAGTGTCAAGTTTGATTATTTTCAAAAATCCAATAATGCAGTATTTTTTGGTTTCAAAATAAAAGGAATTCTCCTTTACGCAGAACTTTCTATTTCCAATATTAAAGGTAGTTGCCGTCCATGTGGCGTTCGTATTTTCCACCCTGTATAGGAAGTTGCCGGGCGGTCGTGTCGAGCGCTTATGTCAAGTAATTAAATTCTCTATAGGGCCTTTAGGCCGACGTATTGCTGACGTTATAACAGCTTTTATCAGTTGTATGCAAGTGGTATGGCAATTCTCAATACAGGCTAAATCGAAGTAGAATAAAGGCTCAATTACAACTTGTCTAAAACTATATTGTCACCATTTTTTTTTTCAATAAAGCAGCCTTTGCTCCCAATTGTATGCAGCCATATCATGGCATAACAATTTGCAATATTGTTTGGTGATTTTTCTGAATATAGGTTCGAAAAGTTTGACAATATTAGATATTAAGTTAAGATCTTCATGGAAATGAGTAAAAATAAAATTTGCTCGCCATAAAAAAACGATAAAAAGACGTTAATTTTGTAAGAAATCGTAAAAAAAACTTTCACTTTAAAAGTTACTTTCTCGTTTGCTAACTCTCTACTTACATTCCAAAGATACAAAAATACTATAAACAAAACCTTTCTTAAATAATGAAATGAACGAAAATAATGCGTGACTTGATGGTTAATATCCAAAATTGCATTAAGTCAGAAATAGCTTTATCAATAATGCGTTCAAAAGCAAAGTTTGACAATAATTTGCAAGCAGATTGCAAAACCATGTCATTATTTCCCAGAATTCATTTGCATCTCCACTATTTATTGTTCGAGATAACCTTTTAGTACTATTTGTTAAAACTTTGTTTTAGGTACGCTTCATTTGCATAATTAATTTAGAAACTTTGGCTAGCGCGATTAAAATTTTAAAATGTGAATGTAATGAAGGTACGGCCAGGCTTATAAGTAGCTGCACATTTTATTGGTTTGTCAGTCTGACGTCATGTTTAGACCCCGGTATCTTGTCGCACTGACGTCGCTTTTTTTAGGGATTGAATGTTCATTTTATCGACTATCTAAATTTATGTCGATAGTATGTACTTAGAGTTATATGTTATATGCCATGTCACTGACAAGGAGTTAAAATAGTCACTTCTAAAATGCGATAAAAACAGAATTTGATGAATAAAAGTCAGTGAGTTATTTAAAACTGTTTATCATAGTTTTTCCAAAATAATTACATTATACTATTTACTAATGAGGTTATCTACTCATTTTTAATCAAGAAGTTTAAATACCTACGTTATATTGAGATTGAGCAGAGATTTAAAGGGCAAAATATCAATCGCATTGTTGAATAATATAAACTACAAACATCGATATAAAGACGGTCGGTAAAATAATCATTCAATCCCTACGAAAAAGCGACGTCAGTGCGACAAGATAACGGGGTTTAGTCATGTTTGAACTGCTGCAATAATCTGTCAAGGCGTTAGGGCGACAATGTAAAAAAGTGTGTAGTTATTACAATAAGGCTGACTGTACAGTAAAAAAAAATCTTTCCCTTTTTCACACTCTGTGACTCTCTTTCTCTCACAAATACACTGACAGATGCCAGAGAGAATCTGACAGCGATATACAGCCGAGTACTATGAATATTGTAATTTTTTCTACACCGTTAAAGAAGCATAACTATAAAAAGTACGTTTCCCATGCTCTTCCGATTTTAGAAAAAAGTGGTACGAGTATGTACAGGTAGATTCACTAAAGCTGGCACGAATGGAACGAACAACAGTAATGTCACCTATCACTGTGTGAGTGCCGTCCTTTGAACCGAAGTTCCAATTTCAAACCAAAAACCTGCTATTATTTTACACACTTGTATACTTTCGTTCACTCATTCAATCCATTCGTGCCAACTCTTATGAATCGACCTGTACATGAAACTAATAACCTTCCGTCTAGCAACAATTTTCTTATTTTTGTGTTACAGTGTGGGGATAAGACAATTAGTAACTCACTAGCATACACAGGTATTCCATATTAGTCCTCAGGGTTATTAAGGCATTTGCAGCCTGCTTAATGTGTACCACAATTGTGGCATTTATACTTTAACTTCGACTTACTTATGTAAACTAGAATTTCCATAGTCTTAACGCTAAAGGGGTATAGTCAGGATACTTTTTTTTTTTTAACTTGTTTACCTTTCGACTTGGCAAAGGTGCCTTTAAATCTGTTTGACCTAGTAAGTGTAGCAATATCTGTTCTTCATGACCTGGTACCATAAAAGCGACGTTCATTGTCTGAGAAATGAGATGGTCGAATCCCGGATGGGCCGATGTATGCAAATTAGTTGACAAGTTCCGAGCCCCGGGGGCACCGTGGCCGTTGGCATAGCACACAGATTGTCAATAAGGACGCAAATTAATTTAACTTTCTCTACAATTTTGCAATTGAATTCAATATATTTTTTGTGAACAGCAGGAGACAGCAAATTGTCCGCAAGTTGTTTGTCGCTCGAACATCTCTTCGTAAGTCTCTAACAACAAGTCAGAAAATACAAAAAAAAATACAAAAATAGTTTTAAAAAGAAGTTCATAATATTAGTATAATATATAATATATTCCCTGCGCTTGTAGTTAAAGTTAAACCAATGTACGTGCTATAACTACAGTAATGTCATAGTTCTTTTATTTTCTTGAAAATAATACTGCCTTTTGCTGGCTTACAACATTGGCTGATCACGTTGGGCCGATATGTAAAGAGATCAGATGTGTTATTCTCTCAAAAAACGGCGGCCGGTCGAACGGACGAGCGAATAAAAGCGGCGAGTTTAAGTAGTCCCGTCCGACGACCGAACAAAACACATTTGAGCGCGTGCATTGTCAATTAGGGAGCCTTATACGTTGGTGAAGTCATGCTGCCAAATTGAATACACACGCTAAACTGTGTTTTGTTCGCTCTGTCGGGACTACTTAAACTCGCCGCTTGGACCTTCACTCGAGCGAACGATCACCTTTACTTGTTGAGAGAATCACCGCCCAGGGAAGTGCTTTATAAATGAATGCATGCATGTTCCTGTAAAGCATTCTGGTTTATGGTGATATTTTTATACGGTATTAGATTTGTTTAATTTTTAACGCGTCAAATAACTCATCGATGATACGAAACATATTTCATCTCTTGTCAACTTGTTGCTAATGATGGTAAACCTTAAATTAATCTTTTCATCATCTATGGTCACTCCAAATTGCAGTGGATCTCTTCCAGACATGTTGCTTAATTTGTGGCACACTGTACTTAGTGCAAGCAAAACAGCAAAGAATCAAACCAAAGCAGTTTTTATTCATTAATAGTAGTTAATGAGACTGTACATAATGAAGGGCTTTAACACGAGTGTGGGTTAATAGCATCACACAAGTGTTTTAATGCCTAATTATGTACAGTTACATACACTATTTTATCTATCCACATATCATAAACCTCCATGATGCATTCAGGAGCCGCATATTAAATTTTAACCGGTAATGGCGGTAATGAAAAGATTGAAAAGTTTTCTGGCAGCTGTTATATTTTTTTCTTAATTCAGAGACAAACTAGAGTCGGCTCCAACTATCATATCGTTCGATATCTTACTTACGTGCGACATTTTGTCCAATTTTGTATGCAAATTGACAATTCATTTGGAACTAAACGTCACATCGACTGATATTAGAATAGAGGTCAAATCAAATTTCTTTTCACAACACTGCTCGGAAATATGGCCATAGATGGTCTTGTTTGGGGTCACAAAACTTCACTTATAAGGACAGACCAAGAATGTTTTTGTCGGCGTGTTTGTTGATTGGTCGAGAACATTGTTGTCCAACTTTAAGAACCAATGAAAATCAATCAATCAATTTTTGTGTCATAGCTCCTTAAAATGAAATTTTGAAATCGACCCATCAGAACACACCATTTTGTGTCGTAAAATATTAGGTGTATTTTTGCTAAAAGATACACAGACTAAAAACTATGTCACTGCTTCTTTTTAAATGTAATTCAAACTTGGCCCCTAATCTCGAACGACTAGAGATGAAATTACATGGGAGATATGGCGAAACAAATACAATTTCATATGGAGTTGACATCTTCATCTCGCATGTTAGTTTATTAATCTCGAGTGCCACGAGAATAGGGGTCCAGATTAAAAAAAAGTTATCCATGATAAAATTGGCGGTGATGTCACATTAACATGAATTAAAATTTGAGTTTTGAATATGAATTTTTATTTTATTTCCTCTCAGTAGTTGTGAAAAGCACTATGTCTGCCTCGGTAGAAAGTGCAATTTATGGACTCGCACACTAGAGGGCCTCAACTACGTTTCGGCCCTCTATATGACTCATCCAAAAATCGCGTACTTTTATCCTCTGCAACAATGTACTATTGTTTTTCAGAGCTGTTCGAAATTTGAATGTCATAAGAACATTGAAACTGATGATCTTATGAATCCATAAGATTACTGCCGCAGATAAAAAATTTGCTCTAACAACAGAGTTGATTATTATGCTGGTCATAATTTGCAGTTTCTGAACGCATCATAGAGGGTTTATGATATGAGTGTAGATAAAATAATTAAATGTATTTATAGCAGATTTTTATAATCACATGCGTCAGTAAAAAAATATATTACAAAAGGTATTCGTACTGTTATTTGTTTCCTTACTATGTTCTTATTACCTACCCAGTGACGCTCATAATTTTAGCCCAGTGGCTATGTCTTACCTTGTTATTAATCAGGCTTTCATTTGTTTCACGCTTTTTATCAATTCCCACATTTATACATTAATTGACTTGAAAAAAATTGCGCGTTGAAATGACTGTACAAATAGCGTAAAATTAAAATAATATATATTGAAATGGTTTTAAAGGAATAAAGCTAAAATTAATTGGAAAATACTAGAAAAATCTTGTACTCACGAGACAAATATTAAACAGTTTTATAAAATAATTATTTACTTGTATCATATTTTTAACAACTAAGAAATGAAGACACTAAACAATGTAAGCAAACGTTAATCATAATATTTGGTTCATTTTTTGCAGAATGTGGGTAGATAATTAAGTGTGGAGTATGTTTTTTAGACAAGCTTCAGATGGTTTTCTAATTATTGAAAGATACCGAGTAAATTTGAAATATATTTATAACTCAGCAATGAGGTTGTTATTTTCAGAAAAATAATAAAACTTCAGTTCCAAAAAACTTAGCTGATTTAAAAATCCGTGTGTTATTCAACCTGACCGAAAAAGAAAAGGACATTATTTTTCATTTACCTTACCCTATTTAATACAGACCTATATAGAAACATTAAACATTTCAAAAGGGGTAATATGGCCTGGCAACTTTAGCATCTTGCTCTAACCATAACAATTTGACGTACAAAAAATGCTGTGAAAAGTTGTTCGTAAACGGCCCCTAAGAGTAACCAAGGCATTAATATGCAGCTTAGCCTCTCCATCTAGGGCGAACATCATTTTTATTATGCAACTCAGGTAGACGGTAAAAGGAGCTACAGTTGTGTTTTAATGCTCCAAGACTAAACTCTCTGGAGATGCAAAGCAGTTATTTCTTGCTTGTCGATTTTTGAAAATCGAACACTGAAAAATTTCATTCGAAAACAAACGTGAAATATTAAAATCATTTTTTTTAAGTTCGTTGCTTGTGACGATGTTTTGCATGCGATATATTTTCTACATACGCTCGATTATTATTTGCTCGATTCTGTAAAAATTTCACTCGCTGTTCATCCTGTAACTCTTATGAAGTGATTGTCTTAAATTTTTGACAGCTAAAACTAGTTTTTTTTTGACTTTGTCCAGGTGACACAGTGAACGGTTAGTTTCTACATTTCATAGTTACCCAGTTTGTCCTCGTCCAAACTTCGTTTTATAGGCCAGCTTCTGCCCGCGACTTCATCGGCGTAGATTTCGACTATCGTTATATTTCCTCGGGAACTTTATATTTTCTGGGATGAAAAGTAGATTATGTATTAATCCAGGATATAAGCTATCGTCATTACAAATTTCATTCAATTCCGTTCAGCCGTTGCAGCGTGAAAGAGTAACAAATTAACACAGATAGGGCACACTCACACAAAATTTCGCATATAATATTAGTAGGTATGATAAAATAACGAGAGAATATAGATAACTTAGATGGTTAAATGCATGAGATCCCATAAAGTCTTTGTAAATTCATGCTTTTCTTTTGTTTGTACAATAAAGTGTTTACATACATACATACAAACCGACTACGCGCCACGAAGAGCCCTAAGCTAAGTAATTTGAATGTTTTCACATCTTGAAAACAGGGTTTATGATACAAAATAGCGCTCACATTTTAATATTTGAAGAGCTTTTTTTCATGTGGAAGTTTCGCCAGCCCTAACTTTTCCAAGGTAACAGCGGATCGAGAGCCATCGTCTTAAACAGGGGGTGCATTTTAATTTTTTCCCACCTCGTTCCTTCGGAATACGCAATATTTTTAAACTTCCAGCTTTATAGCGGGTGTTAGTATAATCAGGGGCCATTATTTAGGATTGGATTGCGTTTTTCTCTATAATTTTGAAAGTAGCAATGAGCTATGCGGTATTGTTAACAAAATTATTTGTGTTGTTAAATGTTCTTAAATAAAACATAATTATGGGGTGCGCTTCAATCAGTATAAAAACATTTTGTATAATTTCATTTAACTAACCACGAAAAGCATAATGAACGTTTAGCATAAAAACCTATTGTATAATTTTATCAGGCATACGATCGAATAACATAACTCTTACTTAGTATAACTATCATTTTCTTGTTATCATGCATTTTAAGTCAATTTCTTCTAACCAGGTTAGGTTAGGTTAGAACAGTGACCACATTAATGTTAATAAAAGCAGTAAGAAATATTTACTTTTTAAATTAATAAACATTATAGTTTTTGAAATTATGCATTTCGTTTTATGCATCGGGACTACGAGTATTATATCGATGGTTTATTATGCAGATTGAAATTATGCAATTCGTGTTATGTAAAATGATCATTAGACCATTTGTTTTTATGCTAAACATTACACACCAATTATTATGATGAAACGTTAACCTAGTAAGAAGTGACCCTTCCTACGAAGCTAGCGGTCCCGGGCTCAAATCGCGGTATATCTCTTACATCTAGTACGTTGAAAGCATGTCGCCGCCGCAACAATATTTGTTATTTAATCAGATTCAAGACACTACACTTCAACATGCAAATCATTTTTACTTTTTTTTATTTATTATAATTTATAAAACTCCAGACGAAAGTGCAATAACAGTTTAAATCACTGTTTTATTTAAATCTGTCAACCAACGCCAGTCGCTCCATTTTGAACAAAATAAAAAGGCGGCGTATAATTAGAGACTTCCAATTAGTGAAATAACTTTTTAAATCGGTTCAGTAATTCCAAAAGCCCACACACAAGAAACATACAATTTTACCTCTTTATAATATTAGTTTACCAAAAGATAAACACCACTTACAGCTGCCGAAGATCAAAACGAATTTTCAAATTAAGATCGTTCACTTATTAAGAGGGACCTTTTACCCCTGCTCTTTGCAATAAATATTAAATTAAATACTTACTAATTGAAGGGCGCTTTTCAAAAAAAGTGTACATAGTTAAGGACTAAAATTAAGAAACTGTAATTTTAGTCAGATGTGTCACGAAAATTAATCATTCATTTATATACTGCCCTCATGAGCCAGTATGTGGTATCTCAAACTCAATAAACGAAGCCGACTCAAGCTTCACCCGGTAGTAATACAGTCGCACTTGCTACAGGAGTTTTGCCTGAGATACCACCATTTGTTTTATAACGGTATAGTTAATTTTCGTGACTCAACTGACTAAAGTTACCGTTTCCTAATTATAGCCCTTATAGTAGGATTTATTTAAAATATCGGAATCCACTTGAGAGCTAATCTTTCAAACAATGGTATTGTTTCTATTGTAATCTCTAACCGCAAATGATCAGTACAAAATGAAACGAAATAAATAACAAAATCAATCATTTGAATAGCGACTTTGTTTCCTAAGCTTGTAGGTAAAAATTGAAATGACAGCACATTCGCTACAATACTTTTTGAAATTGAGAACGGTACCCGGGTAGTCTGTTGCGTTAGCAACAGTGAGATACAGTATAGTTCCTTGTTCCGTCATTACAATTTGTATCTTTTAGCTTAAGCAGCAAAGTCGCTATTCAAATGGATTATTTTGTTATTTATTTCGTTCCATTTTGCACAGATCATTTGCGGTTGGAGTTTACCATAAAAACAATACAATTGTTTGAAAGATTAGCTCTAAAGTGGAAAATCCTACTATAACTATGTATGGTTCATTCCAATAGACTTGACTTATTTAGTAAACACTTTTATAACCTCAAAATGCATAATTTTTGGATAAAATGCCCGTTTTCAGCTGAATAAAGCAACTAGAGACCACATTTTGCACACAATTTGCCTGGTTTTACATCATGGATAGTTTTTTTTACGACAATATTGTTATTTTAGGCGAAAAGGGAGCACTTTGAGAAAACCGCCCTGAAAGCGTTCTTTTAATTCCTAAGCGTACGGATTTCTCCTGATTAACTACTGGCATTAGGTTTATTCACGGTTTGCACTAAGCCTCTATTCCTCTGGGTAAAATCATTATTCCCTTTGACATGTTATCTTATTTTCAATATTACGGTAGATCTTATTTACTTGACAGTAATGATGGCCGAGTTAAATACAATACAATTCCATGTCAAAGGCAGCTTGGTTTAACGCTGTGCAGACCCTGACAGAGTTTGCGATAGACTTGAAGCGAAATGTCTAATTGCTTATATTTGACAGTCAGATTATTATTTGATGCACCGCTCGGCTCTGGTGAATAGTCCACTTCAAATATTTTATAAATGCGACCTAAAGTCAGAATATTTTACTTAAAGTTCTACGAGTCTAACTAGTCTTACAGGAGTCGTTTCTGCTTAAGTCTGTGATTTAATTCATAATCTGCAAGGACTGAAACGGAGTTGGCAAGTAATTTACAAGCATTCCTTTTTGTGCCAAGGAAAATGGAGTCACCTCATCATAAGTTTCACTCAATTAAATTTTTGTTTTGTTCTATCAGTATTTAAGTAATACTGAGTCTTAACTTAGATCTCTTCAATTTTTAATTAATATAAGAAAAAATATAAAATAATAATCCTAATATTTTTTTCTTTCTAGACGACCCTAAGCTCTCTTTCTAACTCTTTTAGTTTCTTGAAAACCAAGGAGCAATTTTAAGTGATTAGATATAATTAGAGGCCGTCTAATGAAAGCCGAACCTGACAAAAAGCGGCAAATAAAAAAAACCTTCATATTTTATTACCGATCAAAGTAGGAATAAACGATTTTGATGCTTTTTTTTTGGGCACTATGGGAGAGAAAACGCGTACTTCTATACTATTCCATTTTGATCGGTAATAAAATATGAAGGTTTTTTGAATTTGCCGCTCTTTGTCAGGTTCAGCTTTCATTAGACAGACTCTATTCATCTTCTGTCTTCTTTAACTTTACATAGAATAAAACAAAGTCGCGTTCTGCGTATATCCGCTAACTCCTTCTAAACTACGCAACGGATTTTGATGCGGTTTTCGCCATCAGTGAGATAATATTTCACCGAAGGTGTATGAATGGTAAATTCTCGTTTATGTAAGTATGTTACAGAAAACTTACATAAACGGAAGCAAAGCGGGGGAGGTCGCTACTATTATGCACAATAAACTTCGGCTATGTTAAGTAATGAAGTCCCGCCACAATACTTAATTTTATATACATCGACACGACCATGCAATGCCAATTTGAATGGCGGAGTGGGCCGTCGTGGATTGAATACACCATAAAAATAATTGATTTCAATTTCTACTTAAACACAATCATTGGCACGCGACAGCAAAGTAAACAGTGATTAAGGTTTTACTACTACCAGAGTACCTACTTGACTACGCGAAAAGAGTCTATTTATAGGTAGAATCGTCAATATTGTCCTAATGCATTGTTTGTTCGAATTTTCGTTTGTTCTAAAGCTATATCCGCCTGAATTTTGTTTGTTTTTGTTTTATTATTATACAACCTAGCGGCATGTATTTTTGGAAATCTTAAAACACATCTGACTCAGCTGAAAATCGGTTTATGACAAATAAACATTTCATTTGATTCTTAGGGTCACCCACGCGAAAAAATGGTATCTCGAATACCCCTTTCAGCCCGAACTTAGGGTAAAGTCGAAAACGATATTGAATCTTATTGAATTTTCCCAATTAACAGATAATATCTCTCGTATTGTTTTGTTTTTAAGGGTTAAATTTGTTTGTTTTTGCTCGTTTTCGAGTCACGGAAAAAACGGTTAATTTTCAATAATATTTGACCAGCACTATTGTATCATTATGTCCTAGGAATACAATATGAAGCGAATTGAATTCTCTCTCATTTGAAATGAGGATGTTTTGCAGGAGATGCATGATAGAAGCCCTCGCTTATTGTTCGCACTACCTGATTTCGACAGCATGGTAAAGTGAGGTTTTAAAGGAAAATGGAGGCAGACCACCAGGTAATTGAGTGATCACCGCAACCCATAGACACCAGAAGAATTGCAAGTGCGCTTCCGGCCTTTGAGAAAAGGCTAGGCTCAATTTAAAGGGAATTGTTTAAAAACGATAAACCGTCTCCATAAACCCAAATCCCTACGTCTACCAATAGAATTTGAGGAGTTCCTCAATTTCTCTGGTACCTTTACCTAATGGCAAATGAACTTGAAAACAAAAAAAATATTTTTTGAGTGATAGGTAACTTCTTTACGCAGGGTAAACCATTTCGTTACGTAACGCGCGTTACTAGACAGCCTGTCTGGCTTCCCTTTCTCTCACGCATACGGCAGCCGGCGGTTGTACTAATTTTTAAACAATTTTTTAAATACAAAAAGATACTGGAATCGTATGGGGTTTGAACCGTGGCACCATGGCGTCATAGACCTACCTCTCAGCCGCTAGGCCAATCGTAACTTATAAGTATGGACGAAAATGGTACACAGTATTTGATCTTACCTGCTGACGTCACCCCGTATTGCGTTTCTAAGCATAAGTACTATTGACAGTGAGCATAATATTATAACCTAAATCTATCACCGTTTTTGAAAGTGATTAGTTTAAGTTAGTTGTTACTGGTTCGATTGTCTTGAAAATCGTTATCTGAGGGCCCTTTGGTACTACAAATGCGAACCCGTAATCAGATTTTAAAAAAGTGGCCGCCGTTTTGAAGTTTTTTGTTACTAGTTCGATTATCTTTAAAATCGATATCTGGGGATGCGTCGGGACAGCAAATGTGAACCCGTAATCAGTACTCAGATATAAAAAAAGTGGCTGCCATTTTGAACTTTTTTGTCACTGCTTCGATTGTCTTGAAAATCGATATCTGAGGATCCGTCGGGATAACAAATGCGAACCCGTAATCAGATTTAAAAAAGTTGCCGCTATTATGAACTTTTTGAAGTGATAACTTCTTATGGTAGGGCTTCGTTACGTAACGCGTTACCGCGCCAGTCTGTCTGACTTCCCTTTCTCTCACGCATACAGCAGCGGCAGGCAGGGTCTTCGTCTCTCACTCTAACCCACAAATTTAGATTAGTTATCACTTCTGTCGGGCGTCCCGAGACGCACAATGTTGTTTTTCCTAATCGGTCTACCCGTCTTTGAATAAGCAGGGAATATAGATAAAAAAGTTCCGATAAGCTCAGAACTTCTTTTTTCAAGTCGGTTTGTGTTTACGAACTCATTGCACGACTCATGCAAAATGCTAACACTATAAAATAAAATAAAAACAGTCTTGGTACTTCTAATTATTATTCATAAATGCGACAAAACTACTGTTGCTTTCTTTACCTACTGTCTACTTTCGCTAGACCAGTAACTGTCATACTGTCATTAAAATCTTTATTAACACAGGTCACTAGCCTTCATCGCGTGCCGTTCGTTTTCCGTTTGACCCTCAATTTGCTGCATGATTAATTGACTTAAGTTACCTTCTTTTTTGTTTCACCGTCGCAAATAAACTGAACGTAATGTTTATTTGCACGAGTAAGCTCGAGATAGGTTTTGTGACTAGCAATGTACAAGTTGCAGAACTTTCTCACAAGTAAAGAAATCTTCTCAAGAAATTACTGAAAATGTTATCGAAAACATTTGAGAGCATTGAGAATGTTCTCTTTCTATACAAAATTTAAGAATATTCTTAGAAATTTCCGAAAATTCTCATATTAAACTTTCACAATTTGAGAAGTTACTTTTCGGTACAATGGTATTTGCAACTATAGGGTTTGTGAGTAATAGTCATTAGTGTTATAAAAATGGGTGGCTCAAATTTAGGCCACTTATTTTAAAACCGTTTTCAAAAACTAAAATTATTTGTTTTTTCCATCTTTATTCTTGAATTAATATTAAGGAAAATTTATTTGGAGCTTAATTTCTTAAAAAAATAACTTGAATACTCTCTGGGAGAGGACTAGTTTATAGAATAAAGAATATTACGACAGAAAACTAAATCATTTATTAAAATACCGGGTTAAACTTATTTTTGAAAATGATCAGTTTTTGGTGTTTTATTTCTGAGTTATACTTATTAAGTTATTAAACGAAAATTAAAAAAAAAATTGCTGGTTTTGAAGAAAAATCTGTACTGTATGGAGAATTAATTCTTAATTTAATCGTAAAAGTCATAAACTAGCCTCATTTTTGTTCTTACCAGATATTAAAAAAAAAAGTTTAATTTTCGAGACAAAAAAACATCTTATATCTATATTTATATATCTATATTTATTTATATTACCGTTTCAAAAAAAAGTGTAATTCCTCTGGTTAGTTTTATTATCCGTCCGTATCTATTTTTTTTCTTAACACCAAAATCATACCACAGAGATCTTAACTACGTTATGCCACAAACCTCAATAGTTCCGGTACTGCGAACTGGGGAATGTTAGTTTATGTGAATAGATTACACTCAAGTGTGCCAAATTACTGGAACCTACTTGGGAGTTGTATTGCAAAATTAAATTGGTCTGTGTCATGTTAGAGTCAGCCAAGAAGGTAATAAATTAAAAAAGAAACCTGAGGTGAAGATTTAGTGGTGGTAGGACCTTGAGCAGGGTTCATCCAAATTGCTACCACCATTTTGTCCTTTTACTTACCACCAATAAGTAGCGTTTGCATTACTGTGTTACAGTATAGGACAACCGGTCAAATGACTAGTACAGAGGCAATTTATTAGTCCTCAGGGTTGGGGCATTATGAATTTGCAGTCTTGGGATTGCAATCTTGAGATTTAAAATGTTTATGGGTTTAAGGTTCCACTTATCATCAGATTGTCTGAGTGCTCGTATGCCTTCTCCAGCCGTAGGCAATCTGGTCACCATCATCATCCTTGCCCATTGCCCTCGGCCTCTATGGACCAAAGGCCTTAAAAAAAACTGGTGAGTCTTAGGATCTCTCTTTATCATAATTGTATATAAACACAAATTTAATTATACCACTCAAACTTTGACTTCGTTGTGCCTTGATAGTTCCGGTACGCAAACTTGGAAATGTTAGTTTATATGAATATATTACACTCAAGTGTGCCAAATTACTGGAACCTACTTGGGAGTTGTATTGCAAAACTAAATTGGTCTGTGTCAGAGACAGCCAAGACGCTCTGTATTTAAAAGGCAACGTACCTCTATTGCACTTTATTTTAATTTTAAACTATATAAATTTCTCATTTTTAACATCGTAACGCATCGTTATAAAATATTAATGTTAAGTCCATTCGAAAGTTCATTTTTGAAATTTAAACGGGATATCGATATTATATTTTGATGTGAATGTATTATGTGAAAATGTCCTTTTTAAATCCGTTATAATCAGAGGTCGGAATAGGTAGTGCTTATTAACCTAAACTTGACGCTTGTTCATTCATGAATGAGTGAGATGGGAATACGTTATTGAATGAAGATGCATCAAGTTTAGGTTAATTGGCACTACCTATTCCGACCTCTGGTTATAATACATAACTTTGATACTTTCAGTATGGATAATAATGTAGTTCCCATCTACTTTATGATAAAAGCGCAGAACTAGGCCAGTGCACAGTGTTCGTTTTTAGACAATACCCAAACACTTTAAAATAAAATAATCACAAAAATTTCGTCATTGGGATGTAAAATTTCTACAAAGATACTTAATTTTTAAATGTTTCTTTGCATTTTTAAATTCGCTATATCATGGTCATCCAGACTACCGAAACTACAAACCCCGAGTTCCGTTCCACACTCAACAAATTTGTGTGTATTGTCCCCTGATATTTATTTGTCTGTTTTTGCATTACATCGTCCATATAACTAGTACCAAGGATTCGGTTTCTTGTCTCCGCGTGAAACTAGTCAAGTCTAGAACTAACATCGTTGTTATTATTAAGTTAAAACCCAGTTAAGTGAGACCTCGAATTATAAACAGATAACATTGTTTACGTTACGGGGCCGATTTTGCCATCTTGGAATTAATTAAAATGTGTTTTCATCTCTCCTGTAAGTAAGGATTTCTTTATCTCAATAGCAGACTAAAAATAGCATTTATACTTCTAGGGCGAAAAGTGACTTTGAAATAAGATTATGTTTCTTCTGAGCAAATTCACCAAACCAGTCTTTTGTGATAAAATTCGCAACACACAATACGCTAGTGTCCCAAAAAATACTTAACTACATATTTTTTAATTTGTCAATTAAACAAAAAATTACGAAGGTACTGCGTTGAAATTTTGCGTAAAGTCGCGCCGCGGCACACTTTATGCCACGTTTTGATGTCACGAGCCCCCACACCCGAACTTTTATGAGCGTTATATTTGTCAATTTTGATTTGATTTGATAAAGCAAAAAATACGTATCCAAATTTTTTTTGATAATCGTACTGACAGACTATTAATTACATTTTTTTTTTACCCAGGACACATCCCTATTTGTTATTTTACTTGATCTGATTTTACACACTGACAATTGATTCTTACCCTTTCTAAATTTAGTGGTGAAAGGGCGTTGTGCAGAGTCCTTCCGGATTGTTGCCACGATCTTATCCTTTATGCTCCTGCCTTCCGTGCTGTCACCGAGCGCTCCCAACGGAAGAACAGCGCTGGCATGACAGCCGGCACATGCTGAGTTGGGACCGTATCACAAAAACAGTACTGGCCAAATTTGTGTAGTTTTATTTTTTAATCTATTTATTTTTACGCAATTTGCGTGTTATTTTAATCTATCTACGGTTGTTGTGAATAAATGTATTAACAGTGTTCGCATTGTGTTCTGGTTAGGGAATGCAAATAATCGGTTTTAACCGGTTTTAACCGGTTATTTTCAATCAAAAACTGTTAATAACCGGTTAAATTGCATTCCCTAGTCTGTTCTGGTGCAATACAATCGATGAAATGACTAGCATAGAAGCATTTCATCTAAGTCCTCAAGATTGGCATCGCATATGCAGAATTGAGATTGTCATCGTAAGATTACGATCTTGATGCAATGTCTATGGAATTCACAGTCCAATTACAATCAGGTCACTTATGTGCTTGTTTGCCTTTTAAGTAAATGTAATTTATGTGATATCTTTAACCCATTTAATGAACTAATTGACGCTAGTCATAGCTCAGTGTAACCTCAACTTCGCAATCGAGATTCGCCAATTCGTCCGGAAAGCGACTATCCTTCTGGAAGTTTCTCCTTCTAAGTTCTTCTATCGTCCGACATACTCTCCCCTTATATAAAGGCACTGGGTAATCCACATGTTCGCTCCGAGTGATACTTGTGTTTACTTACCGTTTCATTATGGGCTGCAGTTTACTTAGGACTTAAATTTAAAGAGTCGGACGGAATTCTGTTTTCTCCAAATACGTAGGTTTATGTTTTAGCCGGAAATTTAAATTTTAATGTAAAATTGTGAAAGTAAAAAACAATTAGTACGGTTACAAACTACTTAGTGTTAGTGGTTGTAAGTAAATTTAAGATTTTTGAGGATTTTTGAGAGTATTATTGCTTTTATTTTCGTCGTAGTCCAGTACAAATCTAGAGCTTAGTTTGGGACTAGATCTATTTATGTAAGATTTTCCCGTGATATCACATAAATTAGTGACAGCCAAATTTAAATAAACTTTTATTCCGTATAAACTTTTAATGTAGATTTTAACTACTCTAGGAAACTTAAGTCTCGACGACTATTAACGCTTTCCGACACCGAACATTACTCTGACGTAAAGTTTAATCGATTTTAACTGGGCCGGTATCCAAGGCGGTAAAAACCATATCGTTTTTGACCTGTTATCGTTTTGTCAACGTTTTGATAGCTCTTATTTACTTGACAGTAATGGCGGAATTACGATAATAACGGAACGTTGATAATACGATAACGTGTCAAAGGAAATTATGGTTTGATCCAGTAGAATAGAGGCCCAGGGGGGTTATTATGAGATAGCTATGCAGTTCAGTTTACGCTGAGAGAAAAGGACAGAGTTATATAACTGCTATAGCTTTGTCCTTTACGCTCACCGTAAAATGAATTGCATAGCTGCTGCGTCATAATAACCCCCCAGCACGGTTTTATACGTAGCTAAAAACTCTGCTTGCACTAACTATAACATTGTAACAAACTTTATTATTTACCTAACACCTACATTTAACAAGTAACAAAACTATAATAGTACATTACTGCACAGACCGGGAAATAGGCCGTTGCGGGACGAGTAGAGTTAGCGTGGCCGAGACGCAGTCGAAGCCGCGATATATACGAGTCCAGCAACCGCCCTTCCCGGTCGAGGCTTGTATAGTGCTTTTCTCCAAGATTTGAGGAAATTTAACACAATTGTTAATAATAATAAACACAGTCCCAACATTTCCTCGAAAAAAAGAACAGAAACGTACGATTTAAAATTACACTGAAACTAAAATATACAAGGAAGAATTTTGATTGCACGAGTGTTTGGCTGTTTGGAGATAGTTATCCTAGTCCAAACATGGTTTTAAAAAGTAAATCACCAGGTACGTAATGAAATTTCATACATTTTTCTCGGCCGCTGCCGTTGGTAAATAATAACTTTGTTTTTTTTTATTTTGCCTGGGCCTGGAACTTAGAACTTCGCGGGCTGATTCGACAACAGTAAGGTTAACATTTCCGAGCATGTGGGAGAAAATAAATTTTGTATAATGCACGTCAACATTACATAACTTCGTGTCGATTTATACATCCAAATAATTATTATGCTTAACTGTCCGTTATTCATAACTATTTATTTGAATAAAACCCCCGGTGTAATGCCGGGTTTCCACGGCCCGTTGTTTCACAGATCTGGGGGGTTATTATGACATAACTATGCATTTCAGTTTACGCTGAGAGAAAAGGACAGAGCTATATAACTGCTATAGCTCTGTCCTTTACGCTCACCGTAAAATGAACCGCGTAGCCATGTAATAATAACCCCCTGATCGTGCCAGGCCAGGCCGACAGACCGTGGGAACGGTCGCATCCGATGAGGCCTGTAGTCGCCTGTCGTTGCCTGTTCGATCCGTCGTGAGTCGGTAAGTTCAAAGGCGCGGCGCGGCCCGACGGTGCCTGTCGCGGCCTGTAGGGGCGCATATGCGTTGGTTCATTTCAACCTGGGACAGCGCGTGCACGTACACGCACGGGTATCGACTGGCGTGGCGCGTTCCGGCCTGGTCTGTAATAACACGGGCCGTGGGAACCCGGCTTAATAGCGACCCCTTCTTTCAGCGCTGTTATCTCTTAAACGGCTCAACCGATTTTCGTAAACCATCGCTAAGAAGAAGAGGAATGTTTGTCTTTATCTTAGCAAGTCGAAGGAAGTGGTCTCTGCCTCTTTCCCGTAGGGGTAAGAGGCGTGATTGTATGTTCGTATGTACAGTCATCCAATAAAAATGTTGCGCATACCTACTTAGAACCTTGTCATTGTGACTGCCATTGTTATTGTCACACTTGTCATTTAATGTTCAGTTTGAAGTTTAAGTTGACACTGCACTAAAGTGCTTAACATTTTCGATGGGGTACTGTAGTTAAGAAGCAACACAATTCAACTAGCTTTCTTAAGAAATAAACTGCGTCCTAATCAGAACATCCATTTTGGAGCTACAATGCCACACACAAACACACAGATACACAGATTCCTTAAAATGGACCCCTCTTTTTGTCCGGGGTCAAAACATTCTGCGGACTGCTAAAACTTTTTATATACCTAGTGAACTTAACTACGTTAAGTTTCAAAGGCTTCAGTAACTGCAGAAAGTACTCAAAAGCGCCTGAAAATAACCGGTGATTAATTCAAGTTCTTTCAACCTTGGGAACTTTTTGTAAGTTCGTGGAGTCGACAATGCTTGAATTTAACTTGACAACTTTACAAGTGTTTGATCTAGAAGTAGCCCTCATACTATTACAGGGTTCCGTACCCATGAGGTACTACTCGGACCTTATTACTAAGCCTCCGCCATCCATCCGTTTGTCAGTCTGCAGAATGTATCTCATGAACCGTAATACGTAAACAGTTGAAATTTCCACAGAGCGTGTATTTCTATCGCCACAACAACAAATTATAAAAAGAAAATATGAAAGGCCCTCATACAAGAATGGTAAGGAACCCTTTGTAAGCGAGTCTAAATTACATTTGGCTCAATCCTAGTAATCCTACTAATATTATGAATGCGAAAGTTTGTATGTGTGTGTGTGTTCGTGTGTTAGTTTGTTACTCCTTCACGCTGCAACGGCTGTACGGATTTGGATGAAAATTAGGATTGACATAGATTACACCCTGGATTTATGTGCTATTCCTTGGCTACTTTACATTCTAAAATATTTATAAATTCCCGAGGGAATTACGATAACCGAATTCTACGCGGATGAAGTCGCGGGCAGAAACTAGTAATATATATAAGAATGTTTTTGGTTGTTGATGCTAAAAATTAAGTAATAAATGAACGGTTCATTGTGAGGGATCTAGGAACCTCCAAACAAAGTGCTTATGACGAATAAACTGCAAAAAATATTTTGCTACTTTGGTGTTACAACACTTTTACATTTTTTTTTATATTTAGCCGGATCAGCGATATTAATTTCGGCCTCTGGTACTTTAAGGGCCTGTTTCGCAATCATCAAGTTTTATCTGCCATTGAAAGTTGGCTCTCTAATTGTATATTTTCAAGTGTAAGAAATAGAAAGGGCCAAAATAATTCGTCAAATGTGATTTACTTGTTGATTGTAAAACATTGTGTTAAAATAGTAAGTAATTAAAAACGTTTTGCCATTAGTCTATTACTTGAAAAGCAGGTCAAAAAAGTAACATTATTTTTTTCCATTGAGAAGCGCGTAAAGTATATATAGGGTGCTGTTTGGCAACAGCAATTCACACCATGTCGAGAACTTGATACGTAAACTGTGATTTTTCACCCTGTTTGTTTTGTAGCATCTCGTATTGCTTAGACACTAACGGTATTCAAAACCACCAATAAAAATGGAGGCAAAACAAGTAAGAGTACAAAGGGTGTTCTCGTAATTAACGTAACGCGAGTTTTATTCGACGCTAAGCTTTTGTTAACATGAGTGGCATTTGCTTGCCATTAGCATACTTTATTTGCCTTTGTGTTAAAATAGTTTGGAATTTGAGTTTATTATAACATACTGGTTACGATTTTGGTAATTAACCTTATTTTTATTTTCGTACTTAAAAATACGCGTACTTTCACAAGTTTTTTTCTTTATGTATTTCTAACTCAATAGGTCTATTATCGTAAGAGTTCCACAGTTCACCGGTAATAATGTTATTCAAACCATTGTGACCTTGCGCGTCTGTGGATAAACGTGGATAAAACATTCTGTCACTTTCTGACCGCTTCGTAAGGAAGAAAGTGACGAATGCTTTATCCAGTGGTATAAAGGTCGTGGGAAGTCTGATTAGTACAAGTTTAGCTACATTTATTGTTGCCACATTACATTTTAATGTAGCTCCGTCTCTCAACTTCAATGTACCTCTTACAATGTACTGCTACTACAAAAGATCTTCTAAAATTAAAATTTAAAAGTACGGATTCAAAAATGACAACGTTCCAGTTGCAGAAAACAATGTCCCGCCAGGATCAAAACAGATTTTTTATCTAGGGAGAATTTAATTTAAACCATACCTTTATAAGCTTTATCAGCCACCCGTAACGCGTCAGCACCCGGCTAACGTCCACTTACAGGATAATCGTAAGTAGTTAACCGATGCATCATGCCACCAAATTAGATCACTCGGGTTAGCTTAGGTCAATACAATTAGCTTTAAATTGGCCAGAAGGGGCATTAAGTACTTTTACCGTCATGTCATAATCTTGAATTTAGTTTTGTGTGTGAGTTGTTAGTATTGTGACGTGAGTTGGTTAGTTGGTTTTGTGAATTTGGACTTGTGTGAATATTTGGCGATAGATGAGGTAATAAAAGAACAGAATATTTTATTAGTGGTGGTTAAATCACCTCAAAAACTTCTTTTCAAAAATGCATGCAATTATCAATCGCGCTGTATAAACTATATTTTATAACGAATAACCGCACAGCTACACGTGACAAAAAAAATGTTTTGCTGTCATATTACTGACTTAACACCGATATAAATCTTGTAACAAATTATTTAACGTATAAGAAAAGTAAAAAAAGAACTATTTAATTTACTACATTGTTACATAATAATGTCGTTATTTTACCAAATGTAATACAAAAATTATTGCGAGCCTCGATTAATGAGGTCATTATTTCGATGTTGTTTGTTTTGTACTGTTTGTGTTTAGGATTCACATTTACTGATAAAACAATGCACTGTAGTAATTATGTCACGTAGGATTTATTTGTTACATTAGCAACAGCTTTTAATTTAAACCTGTTGCTAATGTGACAAATACAAATTATATTGATCTCTAACTGTTAATTTTTTTTAAACAGTTATATATTAATACAATTTTTAGCATTAAAGTCTGTTATGTATGTATATAAAATACTTTATTGTACAAATAGGACAACATCAAACAACAAAATAGACGGAAACACAAAATTTGTGTACAAAGGCAAACTTATCCTTTAAAAGGATCTGTTCCAATTAACTTTTGAGCGTTTGCGTTTTATTTAAAACATCCAATAACCAAATTTAGAGCAGTAAAAGTGACAAGATAGTTTTTTATGACAAACATAAACAACTATTTAAAAAAAATGAATATTAACCGTTTGTTTTATATCTTGCTATAGCAAGATAACAGTCTTTCATAATACCATTTTTTTCGAAATAAATAGCTAACAGTCACTTTCTTTTAAAATGTAACTGAATTTCAGTTCCAAACTATACATCATCTGTAGCACACACTTCTGCCTTTCAAGTTCCAAACCACACAAATACATTTACCAAGCAAAATAGCACTGTAACTTCCAAGTGCTAGATCTAAAATTGTAAATCGCTACTTTCCCTAAGGCGCGACTGCGGTTTCCGAGAGTTTTGCCGCCTAGAACTGATTTCTAGAAAGTATACACGCTTAGCAATTCCAAGTAGAGGCAACTATCAATGCTTCCAATACTACGTCCGATTTGCAAGCGAGTCACTACTGCCTTTGAGAGGGCTGTGATGTTTTTATGAATGGATTTTCTTTGATGTAAGGTAAACATAAGCTTATACAACCTGTTCGGAAAAAACTGACATACAGAACTGTATCGTTATTGACTGAATTACTTATGGTGCGTTCCTATATTCAAAAACGTGGATAGAGTTGTGACGTCTCGTACAAAATGTGTCAAATTTTAACGAGACGTCACAACTCTATCCACGGTTTTGAATATACGAACGCACCCTTATTAAACAAGTGACGTACTATATAATCTGATGTATTGTAGATAGAAATAAAGGTATGAGAAATATTATTGGATCAGTAGTTTTTGTTAGGGGGGATATGATTGAAGAATTTTTTAAAGCATACAGGCTCTCTGAGGCTCTATTCTTCTCGGTAAAAATATTTTGCTTTTGATAATGTTATCGTATTGTCAACGATATGACAGCTCATATTTACTTGACTTTAATGGCGGCCAAGTAAAAATGAGACGATTACAATACGTGTAGAGACAAAGCAAAACAAGGACCTAGTGTTTTTTTTTTAATTGCTAATTTACGAAATACCCTAATTGTCACAGAAAGGTCAATGACAAAAATGTTGATTTCATTTTGTTACATCCTATAGAACACTATGACTCATTATGGCTTATAAGTTACAAAAACACATTTTACTGAAACCTTTTGGCTCGCTTATAATAATAACATAAAATACCCGCCGCCACCAGACCAGAAAATTTTCATTTCGAACTTTGACATTGTTAAAAAGTTATTCATTCCCAATAGATTGATTAAAAAGAAGCAAAATTTCTCTTAACAAAGAAAACGGAATTAAATTCGAACTCAAAACTCACGAGCGAAAGGAATCACTGGGGATCATGGAGTACCGTCACATCAATCAATGGTAGAAATGCATAAATTAAATTCTATTATTTCGGGTAGGGTTGCTGTTTAGGGTTCCGTAGTCAAGCTTGAAGCAATGTTATGTACGTGGGGGTAAGTAACCATATATTTGTATGGAAGACACACACTGTACATGTGTAGCACCGAGAGTTTGGAAAATATATAAAAAATTACTACTACTTTGCCTAATTTTATGAAAGATAAAGATTAAGACTAAGAAATTATTTATTCTCTTAATAATTATAGGAAACCTATAAGAATCCTGTTAGTTCGCATCGGTTCGATTTAAACTAATAAACTTAATGAAATTGAAAAAAATCCAGTATCATCAGAGACGCACTAAGTACGTGAGTGCATACTTAGTGCTATTCAGTTTATAGTGTTTTTTTTTACGTAGGGATATCCCCGGTAGATGAACTCGCACATGACCAGATTTTTTACAACAAATATTGTGAGTGTTGAAATAATTCTGGTTATCTCTCCTCTAATTAATTAGAAATACAACGGAAGTTAGTTGCTGTTGAAGTAAACTGATTTTAAAAAGATGCGATGATACGTGAGCAAGAAAATGTAATGTAGATATACCTACCGTAAAGACCAAATAAAAGTATAAATTAAATATTTTTTAGTTTAGATATTAACAAAACTAGACATTATTTTATGCGTAGTTTCCGTAGTCCCAGTATGCGTCAATCCCCTTTCCATATTTCTCTAATGCTGGTATTGGTGTTTTTTTTCTTTAAGCTCATGTCACAAAAGCGCCTGTCGAAGATGTTATAAAGGGTAAAGAAAATATTTACGAACGAATTACTGTTCTTGCTAAGCGCTCCTTACTCCTAATTTAGCAATAACTAAATTACTACCGCTATTAAATATTTAAAATGAATGTCGCTTCGCAACAACCCCAACAACCCTACCGCTACCCTTCGCTTGAAACTTTTAACTACGCGAAGTTTGTTTACTTCCTCAACACTAATATTATTTAGAACCGGGCTTGTCAGTGCGGTGCTTGCTTCATGAGGCTGAAAACGATTTACATCCTTGGAAACTTTCTTATGAAATGCGTTAATGTGTATAAACATAACCTCATTGTAAAAGACATTTCTAAAAGGTGATTAAAATTTAAAAGAACGAACTTAGTAAAAATATTTCAATTCATTTATTTTCTGCAATATTTCTATTTCTCAATCAAATAACATCTCAATGTGACAGAAGGCACAAGTTCAGAAATATTTGGTGTGTTTTGTATTAATACTTTAGAAATTATTATAAAAATTACATTTAGTGCATTTAAAAATTATTACATTAAAAACAATTTTCTGAAATTAATGCGTTATAATGATTAGCCATCGTCTACAAAATTAAAACTAAATAAAACAACTTGAAATCATAAGTTAAAATAATTCCTTTACTCGTTACTTGTAGTGTCTCCCATAAATCAGCGTCAAAACATAATACAATATTTGACAAAATGCAATGTCATCTGCTAAGTAATAAACGCGAATCAGTGACCCTCAAAGTCTAAATTTAGTCGGTTATATGTCAGCTCTGTGGACTTTAAAAGGCAACCCGCTGTATAAGGATACAGCGGATTTCCGAGACTAAGAACGTCAAAGAGATATTTGTGTAAGGCCGCCGAGCGCGTCTCTGTTACCAAAAAGTCATATTATAAGTAGGATGTTAAATAAACTTTGCTGCATCTACTTCAAACCCAAATTCTTACCATTATTTCTATGGTCTGTTCATTCTTACTTGTCTTATATAGTAAACAACTTTCTAAATTCAAAAGCTAAAGCAGCTCTTTTATCGTAAATAAAGTAAACTGAATAAACATTATAGACATCATCACTTGGCTAATAATGTGTCTGTGATTGCTTTATTTTGTATAAAATTGCTGTTTTAGCCAAAAAAGGATTCATTTTGAGGTTAGAAAGTTGTTTACTATATAAGACAAATTTTCATACTTGATCATTCCAACCTTTATAATGTCAAAGTTTTCGGTCTAAAACGTAATTATTCATAAGGTTAACAGTTCTAACATAATCAAATATTGAAATTGAATTATGCTTGCAAATCAATCAGATACAGCGTGAAATAGTCGGTCAAATGGACATTGGTTATAATTCAAAAACATAGGGTGTTTTTTTTTTTCAAACTTTTTTTCCGCATATTTTTATTTTTTTATCGTAAAAACGGTAAACTATACAAGCGTCAAATTTTGTAGTACGAACCATAAAGAAAAAAAAATGGTTAAGTGTGAGTTGGGCTCGCACTGTTTCGATTCGAAGTCGAATTGAAATCGGAATATAATAATACCTACTGTGTGGCGGTAGGTACAAAACCCTCGGTGCGCGAGTCCCAGTCGCATTTAGTCGCATTATTTTATATTATTTATTTATTTAATCTCTATTAGTACGAATAAAAGAAAGAAATAAGTACAAATGGCGGACCTAATGGCTAATGGCATTCTCTATTAGCCGACCAAATAATCAATCAGAATTGATTGTATCGTTTTCAATTTTGGACCATACAGTGTTAAATACTTCATTTAAAATTGAACTACCAATCTTTAAATAAAACATGCATGCTGGCATAATTCAACGTTTAATTTTGGCGATATGAACGCTATACTACAGTTGATTTTAACTTTATGTAGAACATTTCAAAAGGCACAGTTATCTTAAACTTTATACGGGTATTATAATCACCATAGAGTGTTAGAACATCTCAAACTTCGTCGAATTTATTTCGCGTTGCGTACAATGTTTGTGTTGGTTTATTCCTTAGTGTACTCAAATAATTTACTACAAAAATTATAATCTATAAATTTATACAATACATGATCCCTGTTGGTAGTTGATTTGTATGACTAACCACATAATTTGCTGACTTATCCTAAAGCAACCTTTAAAAATCAGTTTGTTTAACTAAGCCATTTGTCTAAGTCACTGAGAACACTACCAACATTCATTACATACATCGAAAAATATTGTTATTATTTGTTATTTGAGCATTAATTATTATTAATTGACCTTTTGATTGATACACATTATTTTCCTGGAGTTGGTAACTAACAAGGCTCTTTAGCGGAATATCACATAATTCCAACAAAATACGAGCACATTTCTATGAACCTTCTGGGATATACAGAAACATTTTATTTGGAAAACATTGACCTTTGATCTCCCGTAATACCTTCACATAGCCGTCCGATAAACGGATATAGGATGTGGATTGGATTTTTGAAGTTCGCGCATATCCATGGATTACGCGAAATACACAGTATTTTTGTAAAAAGGGAGTTTTCTGATCGATTTTCAGGTAAAATATGAAGTTTTTTTTACCACGTAAGAGAAAATAAACAACGTTACATTGGCTTTCATTTGAAATATTACTTTATGGTAAGTCACATTTTACTTGTGCGCTGGATTTAAATATAGGTCATATAATTTTTAAAATAATTCCTATTTCGAAATGAAGGACACGTACTTATTTAAAAAATGTGATTATGAAGTCTGAAAAAAACTATAATGGCCAAATATAAATGTATGTAAAGCATCCTACGATATGTAACAAAGATAAATAAATTTAAATTTTTAATAAATAAAATAAATAAAATAAATAAATAAAATAGGAACACCCTGTGTTGCTGTTTTATAACCTACTTTTCACCGGACTATAGTTAAAGGAAGGTAAAAAGTCAATTCTGACACCTGTCATAACATTACAAATTATAATTTATAACCTTAAAATTTAAGGAACCGTTATTATTTAATTGTACTGGAATGACAGGTGTCAGGAAGGCTAGCAGATAGTGTCCGCAACTTGTTTGTTGCTCGGATCTCCCTTTCTATCTAGTCTGTAACGATAGAGACGCACTGAATGACAAACGAGAAAAACCAACGTGCTAGCCGTCCAGGATTGACTTATCCTCCTTTATCTGTAAAATAGGAGCAAGAGGAATACATCTTATGTTCAAGTTTCTTAGGAGAGAAAAGGTAATATATGTAAATGAGTGTAACTTTATTCCCTCAGAGCCATTAGGAAGACTTTGACCGTTTGATAAGTGGGGGGGAGAACCCATCTCATCGGGTTGTGTCTTCAAAGAAATTATGTACAGATCCTTATAATTTATTTATGGAAATAACAATTAGTGAGTTCGTTTTAGGAAAATAATAGGGGATTTTATTTGGATTCTGAGGAACGGTGTAAGTTTTTAAAATATCTGGCGCCGCCGGTGACACACGGGATGTGTTAAAATTATTTACATTTAGAGGTAAGGCGGCAATGACTGTGTTAAGTAAGGTTATATACCTTAACACGCTTTTTCAGATAGCTATTTACTATAAATTTATTGTAGGTACCAGTTGGATTTTTCACTTTCTCGAAAAACGTAGTCTTTAAAAAATATATTGGTGTAAACCGTGTGCTTGAGAGCGTGATTCAGAAACGTATCATGTATTAGAAAATCGCGCTCAATTGAGATACATCTACAAAATACTACTATTAAACCAAAAAATACAATTTTAATTTATTCTTTAATTTTGCTTGATGCGTGCCGACGTGAATTTAAGATGCTATAGGAGTCTCTTCACCTCCCCCAGCGTCTTTCACCCCGCAAGCCAGCCGCGTAAAAATTTGTCTCAATAATTTATTTCAAATACACGTGTTTAAATTACACCTTCATATCTCTTCCATGATCGAAGGACAGATAACACACAGCCTTAAACGCTGGAGGTAATGGCTTGAAATTTAGTGAGAATATGCCTTGGGTACCTAAGGGGTGTACTAAGTTTTTTTTTTTGGAAATCAATAGAGGGCGTAGCAAGAAACTAATTCTACACGTACAAAGTCGTGGGCGCCGTCTAGTTAAAATAATAACGGCTTGCCAGCCCACATAATATCCACATCTAATAAATAAGTAATCGGTAATAATTAACTACGCTTCCCACAGGGATGCTCGCATATTAATTGTGATGATTAACCTAACGCTCTATCACACGCTAGTTAGTAATATTGTAATTAGATATACATTTCACCTACTGAGAATAGGGATAAATTATTATACTATATTATTTTCTCTTAACGTATGTCCAAATGGATTGTTTTTATGTAGTAGCTGATTTTGTGGTAAGAGATGTTACTACAGGTATTTTTACGAGTGACGACCGATTTTTCCAATTTCTAGTTCAAATAGAATAGAATAGAATAGAATAGAATAACTTTATTTCAGACTACAAGGCCCATATTTACAAATACCTTACAGACTAGCATACATATCAATGTATAACATAAAATTAACACAACTATTAATAAATTTTCGCGGTGTCTGCTAGACGGCGACCACGAAATAACAGTAATATCTGACAGTTACAGATTGGGTTGTTCTACTAGCGTTTCAAACGCTATCACTTTCCTGGTCGCATTATTCACCATTTCCCTGTAGGTTTGGATTACCATTTTCGGTTATTTTCTAGGAGTCCAGGCATTCTTCAAAACAACTCAAAATGGTAATCCGATCCTACAGGGAAATGGTGAATAATGCGACCAGGAAAGTGATAGCGGTTGAAACGCTAGTAGAACTACCCGATTATCGCTTTACCTTTCTATGTCATATGAAAGAAAAACACAGAGATCACATTTGTCAGACAGATAGTAGAATCACGCATTTGAAAAATCAGCCTTAAGTGAATATTATTATCGACAGTCACGTCAAGTGATTAAAACTTCAATACTAGAATATAATTTAACATTTCCCAAACATGAATTGGATTCTCTTATATAACTCACCTTCCAGTTCGACGAGAAATTATATATCGGTGAGCTTGAGTAGTCCCATCGATTGTTTGCAAAAAAATGCAAGATTGAAAGACGTACAAAATAATAAACGTCCAATTATGTACCAAACTTTAAGATTATATTTATTTAGGATTGCAATATTTGCACTGCTGGCCCAAAACAGTCACAACTCAAAGAGACTTGCTAGTTTTGTTTTAGGTTCGAAGAAGTGGTATTCAAGTTCATTTTGAAATACAGATGCATTTTCAGTTGTTGCTGTTTTGATCTAACATTATTGTCCATCTTCATCTCTATTGCCAACGCATAAGTAAGACACAGCGATACCTAATATGCTTAAAAAAGTCAAAGATAGGCCCTTATTTTGTTAAAATACTTCGCGAACTTTTCGCGAAATATTGCTTACAATATTAAAAACAACAAGGGCGCATTGTAATATGGTGTGACGTAATTGATTAGGCGTCGGGGCGTGACCGCACTCCCGGGACTGGCTCAGCTCTTTCTTGTTTGTCATCAATATTAATTATTCCTAATAAAACTTAATTAAACACGATGTTTGACAAGAATATACTTTTAGCTTGGTAAACACCCTGTACATGTTTTGCTGTATTTGTCTTATTTCTTATATTGGGAAAGTGAAAGAATTTCTTTTATTCCAAAATACAAAGTGAAAGTTACTGTATGCCGAAACTTAAACGGTAATTTCTCTTGAAGTGAAACGAAATTTATTCGTTTTGTTTTTTCTTCAGTCTGTGCTTAAAAGAGTATAATGGGACCAAAGAAGTATAGGGCTTACTCTCTGCAGACAAAGATAATAATATACTACAGAACTCCATTTACTTTTTTTTTATGGTGTAGAAGGCAAACCAGCAGACGGATCGCCAGATGGTAAGCGATTACCGTCACCCATAGGCACCTGCAGCACCAGAGGAGTCACCGTTGCCGGCCTTTCAAATGAGAGTACGCTCTCTTCTTGAAGGTTTGAAGGTCGTATCGGTCCGGAAATACCGCAGGCGACAGACCATTCAACAGTTTAGTTGTGCGAGGCAGGAAATTCCAAGTGAAACGCACAGTTGTGGACTTCTAACCATTTAAATAATGGTGGTGGAAATTCTGTCGCGTAGAACGAAGGCGGAAGGATGCGGCAGGAATTAATGCGGCAGGAATCCCCGTTGTACAAGCGATAGAGAATGCAGAGTGAGGCTACATCTCTACGTAGCGCCAAGGAGTCAAGCCGATCAGAAGCACGCAGGCAGCCGACTTTTCGAGTTGCTTTCCGCTGGATGCGGTCCAGAGGGAGAAGCTGGTACTGGGGGCCCCAGCCAACAGATGAGAGCAGTATTTCATATGTGGCCGAACCTGCGCCTTGTACACCTTAATTATTACTACTTTAATTGTACGTTGCTTTCTCAATCACAGATTACACTTAGGGAATGTTTTGTTTATTTTATACAGAAGATATAAATTACTCAAAACAGATGTAAACAAAGGTTTTGCTAGTTAAACATTATCACAAAGGGCCAATAGTGCCCAGAAATAGGAGCTCCGCACATATTTCCGTTGACTCTTGCCCAAAATTAAAGAAAGAACACTGGGCGACGTTAACTCTCAACTATGTATACAAACTTTAAAATGTATATGCATAACCTCTCAGCATTTGAAATCTAAACGCAAAAGCGGGTTCTATTAAATTACTAGACTTTTAGAGTGCAGGTTTATGTTCACCTATCGCACAATTAAAAAGTTGCTGCAGCAGTACACGTACTTGTACTTGCACCACGAACTTTAAGAGTATTATGCATCACCTGTTACTACTATGTCCATTCCTGGTTTTCTTTAGCCGCATACATTACAGTTACTTCTCGTGTGTTCCGTCTCCCACGATACAGGCCCAGCCTAGTGTGGGAGCCACCGTTTAATTGTAAATGTTAACTCTTTTGGTAAATAAATGATTTTAATTATTTATTTTTTTTAATTATACTAGCGTCCCACCCTCACTTCGCTCGGTTTATGTGAGGTTTCCGTAACACCCATACATAATCTAGAATTTATATATTATCTTGAATCACTCTATATATTGATTAAAGCCGCATTAAAATACGTTGCAAAGTTTGAAAGATCTGAGCGTACAAACGGATGGAAAGCGACTTTGTTTTATCCTCGTAAGACCCCGCGTACAAAAAAATGTACATAATACGGCCATTGCAATAAAGATCTATTGCAAAGGAGATAAAGTAGAATTTCCCTTGTTTTTATGACTGACAATTAAAATAAAAAATTGACTTTATTGCAATCATAATAGGTTCATTTCCCTTTGGCAAATTTCGTTATATGTTGGGTCTTAGGAGGTTATACTATGTAAGATTTATAACAGTGTTTCATTTTATTTAACTGGTATTTTATCCTCGTAAGGCCCAGTGTGCAATAGGATGTAAATAATCAAGGCAATTTAATTTGAACTGTGTTGCAATGAGAATAAGGTGTATTTTACTATCTTCATAAACTGAAAATGGAATTATCGAACAAACGTAATTGAACTTTATGGCCTTGACGGTAGATTCAAAGTCCCACTCACAAAAAAACTTCCTGTTTTTAGTATGGTGGGCTTTACGAGGTTATGCTATTATTATCATATTCCATTTTAAAAATGTGCTGAAATCGGGCACATAGAAACATCAAAAATGCCCAAGGATCAAGAAGTCCCTATTTTTAGGGTTCCGTACCAAAATGGTAAAAAAGGAACCCTTATGGTGAGACTTCGTTTTCTGTCTGTCTGTCTGTATGTCACAGCAGTTTTTCTCAGAAACTATAGAAGCCGTCAATTTTAAATTTGGCATAGTTGTATAACTTGCTTGCCCGCATCTGTTTTTAGTAAAAAAAGTATGAAATTATTTTTCTAAGTATTTGTTAAGGGGTCTAGAATGGGGGGTTGAAAAATTAAAGTTATTTGATCATAGCAAACGGGATGTCATATGAAAGGGCTCAGTCTGCACATTTCGAAACTATTTTTTTTATAATTTTTCGGGACGTACTTTTTGATTTATACGCAAAAATGTACAAAAAATGACCGTTCCCCCCCTTATCTCCGAAGTTTATGGACTAAAAAATCTGAAAAAATCCTGATTTAAAGATTGAATTACTTATTTTTTACAGTAAAAATAAAATGAAGTTGTAAAACCTTACAGTTTTGGAAAAATTATCAAAAAAAAAAAATCTTTAAGAATCTGTATTAAAATTTAGGCTGGTCAAAATGGGCCTTAATGCATAGATAATAAAGTTCATAACAAAGTAAGTATTTTCTTTTGCCTTTTCCAACCCTATTATCTTAAATACGGAACCCTCGGTGCGCGAGTCCGACTCGCACATGACCGGTTTTTTTTTATTTGCGTGTATTTTGTAAACTCAACGACAACGTGCTGTATTAAATTAATAATCATTTTATGGCAGCATGATAGTGATTAGGATATTCTTAGTCAACTTCCCATGTAAATTACCGAATACACGTTTAATAAACTTTGATTGGCAATTAATACTAGAAGATAAGCTGTACAAGAAAACAAGGTTTATTAAAAAAAAATGGTCATTTTTTTACAACTGATCTACTAGCGCCAACTTATGTAAAGTGATTGCCATCTATGGACACCTGCAACACCTGGAAAGAAACTGCAGACGAGTTGCAGGCCTTTAAGAAAAGAGCGTGATTGTGTCTTGAAGGTCTCCAAGTCGTAGCGGTCCGGAAATACTGCCGCAATAAGCTGATTCCATAAAACTGTCATAGGCGGCAAAAAGTATCGTTAAAAACGTTCAATGATATATTTCTATTCATCGAGGTAGTACGGTGAAGGAACCTAGTCGCAGGGAAACCTAAATATGTAGTTTTTCCGAAAACTTATCCATATTTATAAAATAATATCAGCACTCAAAAAAACGTGAGCCAACCAAGAGAGACTTTCTCTTAGTTGACAAAAAAATAATACAATAATTATGATATTATTAACATCAACCAAAGCTGCTTATTAGCTTAGTGTTTCAACTAACACCTTAGTTGATGTATCTAATGTCTTGTCAGGCTCGTATGTTATCCAAGACTCTTATGCGCAACAATCACAATCTTGTTAGAAGCGATCATATTTTTACAAACTTTTATTAAACTTGCAATGTATGTATGTATGTATGTATATGTATGTTTATATGTATAAATATCAGCCCATTCCGTTAACGGTAAGTGGGTCAAATTTAACTAGCAAGATTTGACTCACTTGTTAACGGAATGGGTTGAAAGGGGTTTGGGTGTTGTCATTTGTAAAATTCATACATTTTCAAGGTGAGCGGCCATTGGTAAAAGTGGTAAATTATGATAGAACTATTAAAAATAAACATATTTAGTTATGTAATGTGTCTTAAGTGCATCGGAGCCGAGATATTTAAATATTCATACCCAAGTACTTTGTTGCGTACTTTTGTACTAAAAACTGAATAATTAAATCTTTAAAATCTCCGCTCCGATATTATTTAACACCATAAATTATATATATCTACGTGTATTTAGGGGTCCTCTAAATAACTATGTATAAATCATCCGTGGCCACTGAAAAAAAAATGACAATATTCTTCAAACAAATTTACCCAATGCCCTTTGGACCACAAAATAATATGTAAACCCGATGACAAATAATAATTATGGTATCTAAGAGGTGATATGATAATGGAGTTGGAAGGTGGTGACAGGATCTCCAGTATACTTAACATAGACCTACCGTGTTGGAACTCTTTTTTTGATTTTGATAAGCAGATAAAGTACAGATGACTGCAAAAAAAGTACGATTGGCAACAAAAGCTTGTCTCAAAAATGACATTTTTGATAGAAATTATTTTCAGTGAGCCTTCTCTCAAGTCTTAACTAAGTTTCCTTCTGATTTTGATGTAAACATATCCGTATAATGCAATGACACGCTGTATCAATTCCTTATTACATATTCAGGCATGTATTTCTCTTCGGCTCCCTTTCGGCAAGCCGCGATAACTAAGTTAGCTTCCAATACCCGTCAATTTAAAGTTATAGATATTAAATTACGTAAAGGTAGAAGGAATTACGAGCACCCATAATTTCGTCAGTTACTTAGACTAAGGTTTACGTAAAATTAACGACGAATAAGTAACTACCAGTAGATAAAAGATGGAATCCCCTTTAATCGCATAATTTGTTTTAGACTATTATTGTTTCGCCTAATTGATTTGGCATAATTTGTATTGGCATAATAGTACTGTCGCATAATAATACTTTGACATATTACGCTATTAGAATAATGTCAGTTGGACTAATTTGTATAAGACTAATACACATTATGCATATTATTGTTTGGGCTAATAATTATTTGTTATATCTGTCATTAACCATAATTTCAGTTTTATAAATGAATAAAACACAGTTTTGTTGTTACATATAAGTAAGGTTAAATTAGGTCACGTTAGGTACATTAGGTTGGGTTAGGTTAGTATGATATCCAGGCGCGAAGCGCCCAAGCAACGTAGAATAGGAGGTCCGCTTTACCTCGCCTTAGTTCCTAAATATATATAAACTCAAAACCAAAACTAACCTTTCCTCGTTGTCCGTCTACGACTTTCGCTATAGCAATTGTATTGCTATGTGCCATTTGTACATGACTATTTTATAGGACAATACTGGTATGCATTTTGTAATGATGCCAATTTATTATAATGACGTTTTGTATTTATGCTATTTGACGTTAGTCTGCATGCCGATTATGCTTTCTGTATTTATGCTTTTTAATTTTATGCGTACAAATATATGAGTAAAGATGATTATGCACATTGTTATTTCGGCTAAAAGCAATTATGCGTATCAATATTATTACAAATAATTTTATGCCATCCAATAGAGAACCGATAAGATGAATGATAAAATGAAACATAAAGCTTGTGAGAATTTAGAATAAATCCTGATGAACGGTTGTGTTTATTACTACCATTTTATACTAAGGGCTGGTCACCCAAGGATGTATTTTTAACGTTGATTTTTTAATGAGAATAAAAGGAAATAATTACTTTGGCTAGAAGCAGACAATTACAGGCTTTAAAATAAATATATAAATATAATTTATTATATTAAATTAATTATCTATACTAATATTATAAAGAGCAAAGATTTGATTGTTTGTTTGCATTGAATAGGCTCCGAAACTAATGGACCGATTTGAAAAATTCTTTTACAAATATAATCTTCCATTATCTCTGATGAATATAGGCTATGTTTTTTTCTGCGCGGACGAAGTTGCGGGCAACAGCTAGTATATTATAAATATAAATGCATATATTGTTAAGTTTAATTTTTATGCTCTTTTCCTAAGTAAAGTTGTACACTTGCCTACTTGATGCACAACCTTTTACTTTTCTCAATCTCCCAAGGGTTAGCTGGAAGAGGTCCCTTAAAGGAATAAGTTCGCGATTCTACATTTTTTTTTTTAAATCTTCATTGTATTGTGTTTGTTTTTCTGTAAGTACAATATAGTGTTTACATACATACATAATGATATTTTCGTCGATTAATTGACTCGGTATTAAAAAAAACACGGTGGAAATGATTGAGAAAGGCCTGAATAACAGTGAACGTATTTCAGCTAATGATGATGATGTATCAAAATTCACTTTCATTGCACGAGAATATCTATTCCACATTAAAAAAAGCTAAATGTTTCTATCAGAATCTGTTTTTGTGTTAATTTTGTTTCAATCACAACAGGTAAATCATAAGCGAATTAAAAATAATAATTGTGCCTACGCACATCACTTTCATTCCAAAAACAGGACATAGCAAACATTTCATATATTTCCATAATAATTCCCCTAACGTCCCCTACCTGATTAATTACCCCCCATCTCCGATTGTATACAATTACCCTGTCATCTTGAGTCCGACCGCGACCGCAAACTGCCCCAATACCGCTTCCGATGAAGGGGACATTTGCAACTTTGGTTCCGTATTGGCCCTTACAGATTTGTTAGCGGTTGGTCCACTTTGGAACCATTTGGTGCAGGATTTAATTGAAATAGGATTTTTTTGTGATTATAAATAAATAATAAATTAATATATTAGAAGACAATCTCATACAAATATATCTAGCCCCAAATCAAGCTCTAACTTTGTACTTTGTGGGTGCGAGACAACAATAAACATACTGTAGCTGATAGATGCTGGACTGGTGGGAGGCGAAGTAAAACATCAAGGATCGTAAGTAAAGTGTTAAAGAACTTGTACATGTGAGCTCTGTGTGGCGCTCGAGAGACGACTGACGTGCGGCGCACCCGCTGCTATGCCCACACACGCACACATGCACAAGACCTCGCGCACGTTTATTAACACATATGCAAACAGCAAAGGTAAGTACCTTCATTTCTAATATTAAAACTAATAATTATTTTACTAACACTTTTAGGTTTTTTTTATGTTTCAGGTGCAGAGCTTCGCGTCGTCTACATCCTCCCCCCATTGCCAATCAAGGGCAATCATCAGCTGTGGGGAGAAGAGCCACACGTGACACCGGTCTGGTAAGAATTCCAGTTCTTGTTTTAATGTCAACAATTCGGACACGTCCATCGGTACCAGGATGCACGTTTTCTATTATTCCTTTAGGCCAGGTGTTTCTAGGCAAAGTGGGATCAACAATGACGACCACATCTCCTTGTTTCAGTTGGTTTCCTTCTTGAAACCACTTTTGTCGTGGCAGAAGAGTTGGCAGGACTTCACGAACCCAGCGTCGCCAGAAAGCGTCGGTAAGTCGCTGTGCGTGCCTCCATAACTTTTTGCGATACAAGTCCGTATCGTCGAATTCGCCAGGTACGGGTAGATTGGATGACGAGCCGATAAGAAAATGGTTTGGTGTCAGGCTCTGTGGGTACTCGTGGTCTACAGAGACATGGCACAGGGGACGACTATTTACCATGTTTTCGATTTCGGCCAGCAATGTGATTAAGACTTCTTCTCGTGGTGCTCTTTCTTTCAGTACCACTTTCAGCGCTGTTTTTACACTTCTGACTAGGCGTTCCCATGCTCCGCCCATGTGAGGACTGGCGGGTGAAATAAAGTGCCATTCGATGCCACGATTAGTCAACTCATCATACACGCTGGCTTGATTAATTTCTTCAAATGATTTATTTAGCTCGGTGTTAGTGGCTCTGAAATTAGTGGCGTTGTCTGAATACATTCGGTATGGCCATCCGCGTCGTGCAGCCATTCGTCTTAAGGCCATTATAAATGAATCTGCTGAGAGCGACGGCACCAGTTCTATGTGGATCGCTCGCACGGTAAGACAGGTGAATAGGACGCCGTATCTTTTTTCATGACGGCGCCCTATGGTGACCTCCATATGGCCAAATAGATCTACACCACAATGCGTAAAAGGTTTGCTATGGTGAGCGAGTCTAGCTTCCGGCAGGTCTCCCATACGAGGGTTTGAGGGCTTCGCCTTTCTTATACGGCAATACAAGCACCTCGCAGCAACAGTTCGTACAGTAGGGCGTAAGTTTATTAGCCAATATTTTTGTCGAATTTCATTAACTACGGTCTCATTATTTCCGTGTGCTGCCCTCTCGTGGTAGTGTTTGGTAATCAACCTTGCGACCGTGTCACGACCGTCCAATATTACAGGCCGTTTCAGACACGGGGCAACACCAGACGCTGCTTGAATTCTCCCGCCAACGCGGAGTAATCCGTGTTCGTCTAAAAACGGTGTTAATTTGCGCAATCGGCTGCTGGAATCTATATATTTATTATTTTTCAGCAGCGCAACTTCTTCAGCAAACGAGTTCATCTGTGAGTATCGTAATAGCTCCATTTCAGCACGCTGTGTTAATTCTGAATTAAGTTGTACTTCGCGGGATGTTCTACACTTTTTTATAAATAGTAAAACATTTGCCATGCATCTCCACAAGCGGACCCATGAAGAAAACTTATTTGGATCGGGCGTAGATGCGTCATTGCCTTTTAATTCGTATGTTATCGTATTAGCTTGTAAAATCTCTTGATTGTTTAGTGTTATTCCAATTTCAGGTTTCCATTTAGGCCATTCTTCTTGTGGTCCGTATAGGAAGCAAGGACCCCGCAGCCATTCACAATCATTTGTTAATTGGTAAGTGTTTATTTTGGTCGCTTTGTCAGCTATGTTCATTTTTGTAGGTATGTAATTCCATTCCAGTGACTGTGATAATTCGTCAATCTCTCCGAGTCTGTTTGCGACAAACACGTTATTAGTTATATTTTTATTAACTGGTGCCGCGCGACACTTGCAGGCTATGAATGATATGCGCACATCTTTGTTTTTGTTTACTTTTCGCCAATAAGCCACCGCGGCCATTGCGGTCGGTGAAGCGTCACAAAACACATGCAACTCCATAGTCATCTCATACTGGCCCGGAGCGTTAGAATGCGCTTGGGCAACGGTGTCTCGCTCGCTCTCACTTAGTATAGGGTAAAAGTACCATCTTGGTATACGTAAATGTTGTAACGATTGCAATTCTATTATACAGCTTCGAAAAATATCATTTTCTTTTTCTTGTATTTGGTCATCCCATTTAATTTCGGTTTTCCAAGTATTTTGTAAGATAATTTTCGCCTTTATTGTAAATGGGGCTAGAAAACCGAAAATGTCATATATCGACATAAAAATGCTCAAAAGTTCTCTTTTTGTAGGCTTTCTTTTCAAGTTTATGAGTTCAGTAGGAATTCGCTTCAGTGAAAGGTCGAAACCAAACGTGTCGCTGGATGGGAACCAAAGTAAACCAAGTGTCCTCTCTGGTAAGTCATCGCACCCGGATTTGATCCTTATTGCTATATCACTTAAGGTTTCTTTTGGCGTGCATTCCAATACTATGTGTTTATTAGAAATCCAATTCCTAATTTCAAATCCGCCATGTCTATGAATCTCCGAGACTTCTTGTATCATTTTCATGGCTGAATTTTCATTGTCGACGCTTTCTATGTAATCATCCATATAATGGGATTTCAGGATGGCTTCAGTAGCTTCAGGCATCTCGTTTTCGAATCGTATTGCGTTTTTGTTTTTAATATGCTGTGCAATAAAAGGCGAGCAGTTCGCCCCGAATATTAAGGATGTCATAACATAGGTTTTGATGTCTTGGTTTTTGTCATCTCGCCATAGAAATCGTAAGGCGTGCTGGTCTTCATTATTTATCTTAACGCGTAGGAAATAATCTTTGATGTCGGCCACTATTGCTACGGGCTTCTCACGAAAGCGCAGCATGATGCCCAGCAGTGATTGCAACAAGTCGGGTCCTTGTAGCAGACAATCGTTCAAGGAGCGTCCAGCGGCGGCGGCGGCATCGAAAACTAGCCTTAACTTTCTTTTGTTAGGATTGTCAACGCCGAAGTGAGGTAAATACCATACCCGGCCTTTGTGGGAAGAAAGTTCACTGCCGGATAGCATCCGAGCATAGTCGTTATTTAGTAAGTGGTTAATTCTGTCTATGTATCTCGTCGCATAATCTTTATCTGAAGACATCTTTCGTTCGACGGCGAGAAATCTTCTATAAGCACTCGAAAAGGAATCGGGCATTGAAATATTATTTTTCCAAGGTAGACTTACAGTCCATCTTCCATTTTTAAATTCTGCCGATTTGTCAATAATGTCCACTGCACGAACTTCGTCCTTATTTACTCGCGGATTAGAGTTCACACCGATGGATTCAATGGCGAACGCCCGTCGAACTAACTCATGTAGTTGTTTATCCCCTTTACTTTCAATGTGTGCATCACTAGGGCTTTGTTTCGTCGCGTACATTGCTACGTCCTTACATGTGTGCGTCTCCAGCTGTGCAGGGCAGGGCCCCGCGGGGGTGGCGGCGGAGAGCGGAGAGGAGGCGGCGGCCGGTGAGGCGCGCTCGCGCAATGTTGTAAGCAGCGCCGTATGCTCAGCGGTTATAGGTGGGCCGCTGCGAGCGAATGCAGGTGCGGGTACGATGCCGTGCAGGCACCATCCGAGCGGTGTAAGGGTTGCGCACGGTTCGTTAATACCACGATAAACAGTTCTAAGTGTCATTATTAAACGGAAATGGTCCTGTCCGATTAACATTTTAGGTTTCACATTCACATTTGTACAAATAAGATGGTCTTTTAAATCACGCAAATGTTCATAGTTCTCAAGTTTCACTTCCGATAGCTTCTGAATAGGCAAGTCCAATTCGTTTATTTTTCGTGCGCGCACTTCATACATTTGTCCGTTCGCAGTCGAAAGGTTAAAGTTCACACTTTCACTTTGGCAAACGATGCTAGTGTTCCACGCACCCCTAATGCGTAAAGTTTCAGGCTGACCTTGGAGATTTACACAGTTTGCAAGATCAGCTGACACCAGGGACACTGTAGCACCATCGTCCAGCAAGGCATGCGTACTGATAACGCCGTTTGGACCGTGTACGTTTACGCGGACTATTTTTAACATTACACTTGCACTAGGCGTCGTAGCCACGGTAGTGTTCGTCACTGTCTCTGATTTGGAGTTACTCAAGTCACTATCACTTTGGGTCGCTATAACTGCCGGCCGCGACGCCACGTCTGCGGCGCTGACGTCATCGCTGCGCGAGGGCTGCTGCCCCTTAGCTGGCCAGTGGAGTAGTCTATGGTGGGCCAGGCCACAAGCCTCGACGTCGCACGACGCAGCCGGGCAAGTTTCTTTCCCGTGGCCTGGCAACAGGCATTTGTGACACAGCTTATTTATTTTAACGAAATGCCACTTGCTTTTCCGTAACGCGCGCTTAAACTTTGTGCATGTTGATATGGAGTGTGCTTCAGTTTTGCAAAATTTACACATCGCATTATCACGAATATTGTTTAGCACGGAGTGAGTCGTGATTTTGCGGTCATCTGTTTTCCTGAGGGTCTTATATTCTGTTTGCGCATTAATGTGGCTTATCCCAGCTGCGGCAACTTTTGTAGCTTCTTTTTGTAGGAAATCGGAGAATAATTGTAACTTCGCTTTACTGTCGTCTTGATTCTCATAAATGTAGTCCGCCCACTTGTTAATAAGGATGCTTGGGCACTTCGATAAAACAGCGTTTAGTAGCTCTGGGCTTCTTAAATAATCTGTTTCGTTAAGAGATTGAGCGACGGCGACATAATTTTTAATCTTGACTGCAAAAATCACTAGTTCAGTGTGATAATTAAACGGCAACGGTTGCAGTTTTTTTACTTGTAATGTAATCTTGTGAATGATTAGCTCGGATCTTCCAAAACGTAGTTGCAGCGCTTCCAAAATTGTAGTTGGCGAGCTGTCTCCGATGAGAAGTGATGACACGGCTTCTCTAGCGTCTCCGCGCAGGCATTTGCCGAGTCTCGCTATATTCTCGCTATCACTGTATTTACACAACGCGGTACTTTCCTTATACGCTTTTTTGAATTGAAGCCACTCGAATGGGTCCCCAGTAAATAACGGCAAATCCTTTGGAGTCGCTAGGCGAGATAAAAAATGTGTGTTAGCACTTTGTGAGGCGACAGCCAGGTTCTGGATAGCTTGAGTTAGGTTTTGCAGATCAAACGGACCCGGCGGCGGAGGTGCTGGCGGCAGTGGAGCCGGGGGCGCAGCCGTGAATAACTCATGATGAGATTCTTGGAGACTGTTTCGTAACCATTGCTCCACCTTCGTAGATGTTCCAGCCAAGGATTGTTCCCGGCTGCTATGGCACTTCTGCGAAGCCTCGTCATCCAGCGCGGCAAGGTCTGCCGCGAGTTTTTTATCGATTAAATCTTTTTCGATCTGAGCCTTTGCTTCGGCGGCTTCTAGTTCTAATTGTTTTTTACGTGCCACAATAGAAAATCTTGAGCTTTTCTTCGAAGAAACGGATTTAATTGCGGCAATAGGTTCTATTTTCAAGCTACCCCCTGGATGAGGCATCTTGACGGGTTTTTGAGTCCTTTCTCTATATTTGCAGGACAAGTCTTATTTGAGCGCACTTCACTTAAATTATCTGCATTTTGTTCCAGCTTCTCTCGTATGAGAGCACCACGCGTTTTAACCATTGTGCGCGGCGGCGGTGTGCTGAACATTCCAGAATATTCTGAGATCCCTCACTGTCTTCGGTTTCGTGCTTCCACGATCCGGTTCGATTGGACCAATTGTAGCTGATAGATGCTGGACTGGTGGGAGGCGAAGTAAAACATCAAGGATCGTAAGTAAAGTGTTAAAGAACTTGTACATGTGAGCTCTGTGTGGCGCTCGAGAGACGACTGACGTGCGGCGCACCCGCTGCTATGCCCACACACGCACACATGCACAAGACCTCGCGCACGTTTATTAACACATATGCAAACAGCAAAGGTAAGTACCTTCATTTCTAATATTAAAACTAATAATTATTTTACTAACACTTTTAGGTTTTTTTTATGTTTCAGGTGCAGAGCTTCGCGTCGTCTACACATACTAATATAGAGAAATACATATAAAACAATAGTAATACAACCAATACTCAGAAACAAATACTCGCGATCATCACACAAATATTTTGTCCATACCGTGAATCGGACCCAATTTGTTTTGACTAAACGCGTTGTCAATCGAATCCTTGATTGATCAGTGTTTTTTTTCCGTGTACAGAAAAGATAGCAGGCCATGGGTTCAAGGGTTAGTGATAGAAGAGAGCATACCGGGCACTACCTATGTTGTAGATGTCGAAGGGTTAAAATGGAAGCTTCACATTAACCAGATATTATATTGTTCAGAGGCCTTACAAAAACTTTGCTAATGTAGTTTAGTTTTTTAAGGATTATAATATTAACAAGATAAAAACTTCTTTAGTGTAGTTTAGTTATTTAAGGATTATAATATTAAAAAGATAAAAATGTTGTAAAAGTAAGCTGGGGAGAGTGTGAGGAACGGAACGCATTGCGTGGTCTTCCATCCCTGTCACAGGCATCGTCTCTCCCTCTCTACAACTGGAATCGTGTGTATAGCGTTTTGACTGAACTGCTCGGTACTTAATAAACTCATATTAATTAATTATTGAGCTTTATTTCAAGAATATCACATTCCGGATCCCCTTGAAATATCGACAAACATTTCATGGAATGTGTCACTTCACCGAATTTAATTTCATCTAAATCTAATAGTTTTTAGGTTATCTTAAGCATTCGTTGGGATTCGTTCGGTTGGGATAGACCTGTGACTACAAAATATAAAGCTCCTGCACGTGGAACTGCCTGTCGATGAAATGAAAATTCGGTGAAGTGAAACGTTCTATGAAATTTAATGAGTTATTAAATTTAATTTGAATTTAAATTTAATGTGATTATTATTTATATCTTTAATATTTAAGTAGCTTAGTTTAATTTTAATTAAATACGTTTATTTTTAATTTTTTATTGCATTAATGTTGAATTCTGTACTTAGTTGGATGTAAATAAAGTATTAAATTAAATATGAGTTTCGATATTTTAAGTGTAAACCGTTTTTTTCACATTAATAAAACAGAGTAGGGTCGAACTTTTTGTCTTTCTGTTTATTTGTGTCATCGTATTTATAATAAGACAGTTTAAATAAAGAAGAAGAAGTAATCAAACTAACTTATACTCATGTCCTTTCCACATTAAATCTGATACTTTATTTTTCCTGTGGGAACTAATAAATTACACGGAATAACAATTATCTAACGATATATTCAGGAATATGAGGCCTTTCTGTCAAAATCAGTGATATTAGTTTATAATTATGTGCTGGTTTAAACACTTATGTATACTATATTTAAATAAGCTTGATCAATTCATCATTAATTTCGTTTAAAATAATAACGCGAGAACATAATTAGAAATCCCTTCAATTATTTACCCTAGAACAAATTATTAGCAAGCTTAATATTAAATTGATGAAATTGATAAGGTGAATAGTTATTTTAATTAAAAGTTATGGTTTAATTTTAATTCGTCTAAAATATATATTCAATAATCTTAGATTAAAACGCAAAGAAACTATCAAACTATTAGATTACACGATTATTGGAATTAGATATTTATAGACGATTCTTTTAAAGGGGTACCAGACGAATTGAATGATATTTCAAAAATGTCCTACTAGCAAGAAATTGAATTAAAATTACAAAGTTAAGTAATAAGCGCTTCAATTAGTAAGCCAAGATAGTAATTAGTGGATAGAAGTGCCTAGTCCGGCAGACAGCGGGTCGCAAAATTAATTTATTAACACCTTAATTGGTAACTTAGCCGCGGAGAGGAAAATTGTCGAGGTTAAGTCGACCATGTCAAAACTTCCCCGCTTCGGCCGCGACCAAGACTCTAAGCCAAATATTTTATTAAGGGAGTCAGTTTATACCTTCAGAGGCAGAGAAAAGTTGATATATTAATTAACTCGTGAATAAGTCCGTCAGGCCAAAGAGTCACTTCGTTTCACGCAAGCGCATAAGGATCTGTCAAGATACGCCCTTAGGTAGTTTGAGCGTGGCGTTCGGGCAGCGCACACGAGCGAATACGTACCGCTTCGCGTCGTTATTCTGCGAAATTCGAATTTGGACTCTAACGTTTGTGAGTTTGGACGCGTGAACATGAGTTAGAGATGCCGCCGGACGGCGGTGCGATCGTACGCGCTAGCACTGAAACTTTGCATTTTAGAGTCGGTATTTTAGCTGTGTTTGTTGTGGTGTCTGTGAACGGTGCTCATGATGAACGGGCAAAGTTTATCCTGGGTTACGGTGAGTGGGATGCTTAAGTGTTTTATCGCGCGGGCGATTTGTGTCGCTTGGTTTTTGTTTATTTTGTGGTTACGGCACTATGCGGATGTGGGTTCAGTAGTAACTTGACTTACTACGAGTAACCCTGTGTAACTTGTCTTAAGTAACTTGATATAATTGCATTTTTTTTTGTTAATCGCGTTAAATGAACTACAATTTAAGCTCAGTGATATCTGAAAGGTAATGTATTTCGTCAATTTTTGTAGAAATAACAAGCAAATTTTTTTTTTTGCTTTCTCCGTCATCTTCGATTTTGTTTTGTCCTAACGACAATCTTATTAAGGTTTTCAATAATTCTTAAGAAAACGAGTAAACAAAAGTGAGGAAAAAAGTTATTACAGAAATTCAGTTGTGAGCACTCAACTTTTGAACTCGACGCGTAAGCTTTATATCTTTAAATCTTTTGCACTTAAAAGAGTTCCGCGATGACTAAAAATAAGGAAATTTCATGTTGAAAGTGGAATGATTTATTAAGTATTAAGCAATCCTTTTTCTACTAATAAAGATTTATTATCTTCTCTCTTTGAATACCTCTTATTTAATTTAAAAGGTTAATAAATAGTAGTTTGGCTATAATTTAAGTGACTTACTTATTCATTATTCTTTATACAAATTTTTAATCAATACTTTTTATTTTATTCTGCTTTACAATTTAGTTTTTAATTAAATGAAAAGCTTTATTAAGGCCCTGTCCTCTCGGCTCATAGAATCCTCCGGAGATCCTAGAGCTGGTGCTTACCTCTCCCAAAGGATTGGGCTAGCTATCAAGAGAGGTAATGCAGCCAGTGTCATGGGGACCATGCCGCGAGCGGACTTGCTAGAGGGGGTGTTCTTTTTATAGTGGTGATTATTATTTATATCTTTAATATTTGAGTAGCTTAGTTTAATTTTAATTTAAATACGTTTAGTTTAAATTTTTAATTGTATTAATGTTGAATTCTGTACTTAGTTTTTAGTTATTATTTAGCCACGGTCTATATAAGACAGAAAAATAAAACTGTTAGCTATTTCGTAACAAACACAGAAATCGCTTGATGTGTTAAAAATTCAACAAACTTATTCAAAAAGCAGCAACTTTAATATTATATTATTCAACTTGCTGCTTTAATAAAATATTAATGCCATGTTCTCCAACAGTGATCCAATGTTAAAATTATGTTTGTACTGTGTACTTAAAAAAATACACTTTTTTAAAATATAATACCTATAACTTTATGAATAAGGAAAACGTAGTACCTATATAAGTAGGTACCTGTAAATCTGCAAATCCCTACTATAAGGGTTCTGGAGGTCAAATGGAAATAGTACCTACCATAGTATAACAGAATCTACCGAATTTAGATTTTTGGGTAAATGGTGATATATTTTTAATAGCGGTACGAGAAGGGCAGTTATAATCAGGGATCGGTAATTCGGATCGATATTTACCTAAACTTTCTCGGCGGCGTTGTTGTTCAGTTGTATGGAGGCGGACTCAATCACATAATTCATTAATAAAATTCACGGGATTTCTATATAAACAAATTACGTCATAATTAAGGATTTATATCAACTATTTGAAGTTATTTACCAAATATTATTTAATTTACCTGTAACTCATTCGCCTAACGATTTTATAGGAGCAAAACGGAACGTTTTATCCTACATGTAAAATAATAATTATTAACGTTTTGGGGAATCCCGGAATCCCGGAACTTATATATTATTAAAATAATATTTTTAAGACGCCATGTTCGCCTATCTTTTTCCGGCATTTTGCCAACTTTAGGTAAATATCGATCCGAATTTCCGATCCCTGGTTATAATATAATAGTTTTATTCAGTATTCTAATAGTATAATTTGACTATTTAATATAAATTAAAAATCTACTTCGTACACGTACCCGTAAAAATCTATCTCGTACCTTCTTTTAACACAAGGATCACTTTTTAACTAAATTTAATGAAGGTCATGTGCGTAATGGAATTTATAATTATACAGTTTTAGCGCTCTCGAGCAAAAAAGGACGAAGGTTACTGGATGTACTGACTACGTTTTCAAGCTGCCCTATTTAAATAGGGTTTATTTTCAAATGAAAGCTAATACTTTATTTTAAAAGGCTTTCATGAGTAACACGTTGAAGGATTATCAGCTCTAAAATAAATATTATACTATATTAATTAGGCATTAAATCCGCCATTTTTGCTCTTTTTGTGCAATAAAGATTAAATAATAAAAAGTAGGGTTTGCAGTTACACACAGAATAAAAGTTATTAAAAAAAAAAAACTATAGTATAGTATTAGCATAGTGACCGCGTGCTACAGCTTCAGTCATCACGAAAGATCACATCCTGGTCATAATATGTAATGCTAGATCAATAAAATTCCATTATTTGAAAGAAATATAATACATAAATAATCAATATGGTTCTTACACGCGTTAACCTAGCGTGCTGGACAAAAGCGTCTAGCCAGCGGCAGGCAATAGGTATTATTAAGCACTATTAGTGCATAAATTATCTAATTTTATTATAACTTCGCAAGGTCGTATCTGGAGAATAAATTGTTCTTTTATAGGCCTCTTTGATTTGAAGCTATTCTGCATATAATAATAATAATAATACGTTTATTTATAGATCTTGCTTACAACTAAATACATATATTCTTCTGCCAACCCACAGAGTGGTTTGTTGGCAGACGAGCCGAGGACAATATGATCCTATATGTCAGAACGGGACCCTATTGAATACATTTCGACCTTGTGGGACCTCTTGTGAAATAACTCCTCTTTACTAAACTATATTAAAGTGAAAAAACTCCTCTTTGTAGAACAGTTCCTGGTCTTTTCCACATACAAGAAGTGGATAATGGAGCGCAATGGAACTTCCGTGGATTACCTTGGTCCTGCCTAACCAATATTAAAGAATTTTCTATTCTTATATATATAAATAGGAAAGCTTTTGAATTATAACCGTTTTTTTTAAAGTACACGGAGCCAAAATCCATTTTAAGGGTTATAAATAAAGTTGTCGACTATGTGTTACAGATACGTTGATAATATAATGTCAAAACAGCCACACTGAGAGGTCAGTCAAAATCATAACATTATTGTTATTTCATTTAAGTAAATGACCACAAAGTTTATCCATTTGTTACAACAGCTAAAACATAAAACCAAGTCACGGAAATTTCCGTTTATTTTATCATAATGCTGTTATTTGGCAACGTGGACAGAATAGTTTAAGCGAGTTCTTGTCTTTAATTAGTTTACTTGCATAAGTCTATTTGTTATCCATTTACATGTCTTATTTTGGCTGTTTTAACCCATTGCGGGATTCTTGACGATAAATTATTGGATTTTGAACACATCAAAGAGCTATACTTATAGTTCACTTTGCTATATTAAATTAGAAACAAAACGATTCGTAGCAGAACCATGTTACCAACATGATCCGGGAAATCTTACTAGAGTACCAGTGGAATAATTTCATAAACTAAATAGCTAATAACGAATTTACAACAAAGTATTTATCAGGTGGCGCTTTATTTGTCAGTATTTGCCAAAACATAATCTTTCATTCCGCATTAGACATACCGAATGAAATAGATGCAAAGAAACCAAAATTTCAATGTGAGGTCACACTACATACATACATATGTAGGTCACACTAAAAGTTTCCTGAATTGGCCACTTACATAAACAATATTTGAAAAGTAATTATTACGTTTGAAAATGGAACTCTTTGGCTGTAGAGTACAGTTTGTTTCATCTGACTGTCAATTGTTTTTACATTGTGGCGCCATTTTAATAATTGCGTGTCTGCACTAAAATGGATTTTAACTCGGGAAATTTTTCGTAGTATGATTTTCTACGATTTTAAATGTAATTTGACATCTCAGGGGGAAGAGGAGTGGTACAAAAGTTTTCAAAATTGGTTTAGTCGTATAAAAAAGTGCATTTACGCAAAGGGAGAATATTTTGAAAAGCAATAAATCCAGCTTTGACCATAAATTATATGTTTTTCTTATTCATTCCGGAAACTTTCAGTGTACCCCACGTACTACTTTCCGACGAAAAAGGTGGTAAACGACCAAAGGAATCAATAGATACAAGAGGCTTAGAATCGGTCTTTGTGACGATCTTTGGTTGAAGCTTACACCAATAGTGAACAGGTCTGAGATTCTCGGCAGTAAAAACCATATCGACTTTGACCTGTTATTGTCAACGTTTTGATAGCTCTTATTTACTTGACGGTAATGGCGGCCGAGTGACAAGCAATACCATTAAAGGTCAAAAACGATATGGTTTTTACCGCCTTGAATAGAGGCTCAGCACGGGTAGCACAAGTTGTATTTTCTCGCTTGTCGCTCAGTGCGTCTTTATCGTTACAGACTAGATAAAAAGGGAGATCCGAGCGACAAACAAGTCGCGGACAACATGTGCTAGCGTTGCTGAAACGTAAAAAAATTTAAGCATTCGAAAATGTCAAACATATCTGAACATTCTGAACACTGTAGGATGACCTTGATAAAAAAAAAGAGTGTAAACAGCGTACATTACAAAAAGAACAGTGAATTCAATGTTACCCGTGTCCCAGAACTGAAATTATATTTCAAAACAAAACAAATTCAAACAAAAATGAGTTCTTATTTAAAGAACAATACGCAAACATTGACATTAACTTATTCACATTATAATATTTATGATTGCCCCGAAAAAGATACAAAGCAATTTATCCCTGAGTTGGCATCATTTGTTTATTTATACAATGAAAGAGACGAAAGAAGGAAAATCCGAGATGACTTCAAAAGTTATCTTGAAGCACCATTTATTATAATCTGGGATAGTCTGTTCTCGTCAGTTCAGGACCTTAAGGTAATCCTTTAATCTTTATTGTAGACTTGACTCAAGGCTCTGCTATTATCATTAAATGTTATTCCAAAGTTTTGCGTAGCTCGGAGGTGTATTTAGAATGTATTTACTTTTGGTAATAAAGTGTTGTTTCTGATTTCAATGTGAGTTTTGTTAGAGTTAGTTCAAATAACAGTAGATCAACATTGTTTTATTTTACTATGTGTACTAGTCACTAAGGTACATTTTTGAGTGAAGGTTGTTTGTGATAATTAAACACGTCGATCTTCCATGGTATTTTAATGCAACTAACCCTACGTCACACAAGGCATAGGATAACATATTAGGATATCTAGATATAGGTATAAGTAACTAACGCTCGCGGTTTGAAAGCGAATTTTGACTAAACACTACGTTTCAAGAAAATTATCGACAATCTTTTAACTTTCACATATTCATTTTTTATCAGTGTTAAACATGAGGATTGTAAACGATTTTCAAACGAGATTTAATATCAGAGCTGTGATTGTTATATAAGTACTTATAGATTTTAAAGGGCCTGTTTCTTACTATGTAGTTAATCGTTACAAATAATACGATTATGTTTAAGGTTTACAAATGACGTTTTCTTTGAACTACATGTATGGCACGGGACGATGCAGACCTCTATTGATAGGTGGCGGCCGGACTGACGTCCCATCAGCCCTACACTTGTCGATAGTCGGCAGGCAGCCTGACAATCATTGTCACTTGCCAGTCAACCGCACACCGCGTTGTTCGTTTCGAACTGTCGTCTGCAAGGACTCGTTTTGACTAGGTAGTGCATGTTAACTGCAAGTCCCAGGGTCTTTAATATACACGCAAGGCCAAATCAATAACTGTTGCTTCGAAAGTTTTGTCACATAAGTAGGTATATAGGATAGAAATAAAATGTTAATTATCAGCAATCCAAGCATGAATACATTTTTATATTTTTGTTACCTCATGCTTAACGTAAATGTTTCGAGAGATTTTTAAATTTAACAGAAAAGTCTGTTACGAAATTCTAAACTATATTAAAGCGAAAAAACATCATCTTAGCCTAATTGTGCAAATTGCGGTTATAGAATTATCAACAAGTTTATAGAGATGTTTGTAATTCTGTAGCTCTGCCTACCCCACTCTGGGAACGAAGGCGTGAGATTATGTATGTATGTATGTATGACCCTACTTATGCTGACGTCATCTATCGTTGTTTATTAACAAACGACCAAACGTTGTTTTAATATAGTTTGTAAATGTTTCGCTTAGTAATGGTAGGATCTTGTGCAAGGTCGGTCGGGATCTTGTTAGCCCTACCACCAGTCAGCAGCGATCGCAGTTGTGTTAAGGTGTAGACAACCGGAGAAATTACCAGCATTCCATCTTATTCCTCAGGGTCGGCAACGCATTAATTGCGGTCTAAAAATGCAAATATTTCAGGGAGTAGGGTCTCAGATCCCATTTATTATCACCTCATTAAAGCTCTCAAATAAAAACCTCAAGCAAGAGCAATGATAATTGTTGACGGAGAACTAAAAATCGTACGTTTATGTTATTTTTCAGCCCACCTAGAACATGAAATGGATTATACATCAATTTTGTATATGAGCGTTCCACCGTTCACTGCATCCCGACCCGAAAATATCCAGAGCTGAAACTATAATCCTCGTATATGAACTAAAAATAATGAGGGCCGGCGCCCTCGGTACCCTCGCCCGGATTAAAGGTGAACGTTTGAAGCAAAATAATTCAGAAAACGTCAATCCTTTCGTCAATTATATGGCAAACGTAAACAATGAAATATATTTTTATTTATACCCGCAGTAGGCAGAAATAAATCTGGGAACCTAGGCCAGAGCCCCTTGGCAAGATGCAATACGCTATCTAGCGTTTCCATTCGTTTCGTTTGTAAACCAATCGCGTCACTGGTAGATCACGTGACTCTACATATTACGTCATCTACCAGTGACACGATTGGTTGGCCCCAGGGGCTAACGGTAACGATTTTCGACAACTGTCAAAGTGAATGGAATTAACAACAATGCAACTCAGTATGCCTTTATCATTGCAGAGTTATTAGTAAAGGACAGACAACTTATTCCAGCCGACATGGCCTAGTAAAACCGGGACAAATTCCACGCGGTTCCTTTTTTCTATAAGGTGTTTTCTACGGGGCTATTGTAACTTTTCATACTAAAACGTGTTCTACTTTTAATATTAGTATGAAAAGTTACAATAGCCCCGTAGATGCAATAGCCCCGACTCACCTTACTTAGTAGAGAGAAACGCCCCAAAGGAAACAATTTAACTACTATTACGTTAGGCCTTGCTTTTCGATCCTTTATCCGCTATCAATCTGTCAGCTAGACTCAGCTTTCACAAAAACAAGGGAATTGAAATGTTACTAACAGATAAAAGATATGAGAGCCAACAAAGAGAGATTTTCAGTCGGTTGACATCCGGAATGAGATGATCCGGCATAAAACTAGGGTCACTGACGTAGTTCAGAAGTGTAGCAGACTGAAGTGGCAGTGGGCTGGTCACATCTGTCGCAGAACCGATGATCGGTGGAGTAGACGGGTTCTCGAGTGGAGACCACGGCTCGGCAAGCGTAGCGTAGGACGCCCTCCAGCCAGATGGACCGACGACCTGAAAAAAGTGGCTGGTGGTGACTGGATGGCGAAAACGGGAGATCGGGCCTTGTGGCGAACCCTGGGGGAGGCTTACGTCCAGCAGTGGACTGCAATAGGCTGAAATGATGATGATGATGATGACAAAAAATGAATACAATAGTTAAGATATTAGTTATATCAACCAAAGCTGATAGTAACAACAGCAATTTCTTTAGTGATCTAACATCTTAGTTGATGTATTTAACGTCTTAGTTGATGTATCTATCGTCTTGTTAGGCTCGCATGGGATCAAGATGCTTATGCACAACTATCACATTCTTGTTACAGGCGACCAATTTTTTTTTTAGTTTACACGGAAAGAGCATGTCTAGTCACCTAACTTTTAAGAGAAGCGATTCATATGATTTCACATGTATTTTTCATGAAAAGGTTTTTTAAGGTGAAACAATAGAAGTTACATTCAGATTTATATCTGTAACTGAAAAGTAAGTAATAGTTCATTACAAACCCTACAATTTTAATATATAAAAAAATATTTAAGGAAAAAGCGTCTCGACAAATATGTTCTTCCCGCGTACACTTCAGATTATGTCGTTTAATATTATTGCACTGAATAATAAATTAGGCTACCACAATCCCTTTTTTATTATGATCTGGGAGCGAATATAATAAACTGTCAAAACTTGATAAATTCCAGGCAGTGCTTTCATTGTGATAGAGATAATTATACTCCTATAGCTCCATCTCTTTTCAGAACTAGAACTTAAGTCTTAGAATAAACGGATTTTAGATACGTTCTTTAACACGCAATAAGAGACTCCATTTAACAGTTAACAAAGTCTAAAATTAAGAAGCTGATTTAGGCTATTTTTAAATAAATTTATCGAATGAATACTTTGCATTCTTTTACAATGTCGATGACAATGCAGTAATAGGTGTTCTTCAGAGCCGGTATGATGATGGAGGTGGAATGTAGGTGTAGGAACATCTACTTTTAAAATTAAATATACCCAATTGTTTAGAAAATGGACACTTACGATTATTTTGAGTAGTAAGGGCCACTTGCACCAAAACATTTAAGCCTGGGCTAAGACATTAACTAGAGTTAAAATGACAGATTTCGTATAAATCAGACGTTTACTAAGTCGATTGTCTTAACCCAGTGTGAAATTTTTGGTGCAAGTGGCCCTAAGTTTATTATAAGTAAAAGGAAATATTTTTAAATGTTAGTATTTTTTTAATGGGTCAATCAACTTTTCTTTGTAGCTCGTTGCCATGGTGACGTCTCCTGGGTCACACATTGAAACTATGATTTCAATGGATATAAGTCCATTACCATTCTTTTATGGCTTTTCTCCTGAGTGTGCTAGAAGACAACATTATGAAAAATTTCGAAGAAACTAATCACTGTTGTCTCCTGGATTACGGGACAGCATAACAACAACAAAAAGTTGATCCACCCTAATATGTATAATTAGTATTCTTCGTTTATTATTTTTGAAGCATAAAATCTCATTACTTAAAAGCATAATTTAAACTACTAGAAAAAATCGAAATCCCCAGTTCTCTTTTCAAGGAGGCGTATAAACTCACCTGACCTGTCTTTAAATAGATAATTAATCTAAACATAAATACTTTTCTATCTTCTAAAAATATTCCTTAAGCCCGTTAATAGTCAAACAAGACTAAATCATTGGAATTCGGTCGGTCTCGGTCATCGTTTTAACGCGTCGAGTGCTTGATTATTTTAACTGTTATTAATTGCCCGCTGCGCACTCATACAAGCGGATGAATGTAATCTTACACTTGCCATACATGTAGGTAATATGCACGTACAATGCGATAATAGAGTTGAATTTGAAGTGAACTGACAACGAGTACTGGACCGATGGAAGATGGGGTAAAAGGTTTCTGGAGTAGAGACCGCGAACGGGCTGGAGAAGCATGGGAAGACCGCCCACGAGATGGACGATATAGTATCGGATTGGATGCGAAAAACACAAGACCGCTCTAAATGGGCTAAAATGGAAGAGACCTTTACTCTTTGGGTAGATCAAGGTTGAAGAAAAAGAAGAAGAAGTTCTGTTACGGTCTGATACTTTGGAGAAATGCTGTGGACGTCGACAGGATTTTCAAAATTCAAAAAAAGTGTGTCAGTGTGATATGTAGTGCAGGGGTTAGTGATAGCTGTACCCCATTGTTCAAAAAGCTGCACATTCTACCACTGCCATGTTTGTACATTAGAAGCATAATTCGCACCTTCAAAACAATAGTGACCTAATTCAAAATTTCAGCTTTCAAACTTCAAGTCATAAATTTATTATTATAGAGACCTAACTCGAAATTAAAAAAATCTGAAATAGATCACTATTGTTCTGAAGGTCCGATATGTATTTTTGTTGATTCCCACCAATTCTATTTCAAAAAACGCAGTGAGATTTTCCAAAGGTTAACAAGGAAAAGAATTGTGTCTAATGTACAAACCTCCTTGTAATAAGGCCATTGTATGGTAGGAATGTGTACAACATGTGTATAGAAGTTTATAGCCATCTACCAGAAAGTATGAAATCGCTTACAGGAAACCTTTTCAAGCGCATATTGACAAAATGGCTCATGGATAAATGTTTTTATAGTGTTCAAGATTATTTGAAATTTATTTGAATTATTAGATATTTTTTTTCGACATTTTAAGTATTTAAATTTTACGAAATAATTTCACGCTTGCATGCGGGCTGAATGCACTGTGAACATTATTTTGTAACACCTTAATTTATCACTGTATAGCAAAAAACTTATTTGATTTGAAGAGAGTACCGGACCTTATAAGCTGCACACTTTAATTATTAGTGCTTTGTCATGTTTGAACTGCTGTACTACTCTATTAAAGGCTTTAAAGCGACAAGGTACAAAAACTCTCTGGACGTGACCGAAGTCTACTCAGACGTTGGCAAAATACATCTATTGCAAAAGATGTGAAAGCCATAATTTAAAAAAAAAAAAAAGGTACAAAAATGTACAACTACTTATAAGGCTGAATGTACGTATAAAATAGTCATTTAATTTTGTCGAAAAAATCGAAAATGAGCTGTTTTAGAGAAGCACCTTACATGGAATCGAATATAGAAGCTCAAGCACGAATATTTCAATCATACGTCAAGTTTTTGAATTGCCCTTACTGTTCATAAAGTGGACTATACTTTTACGCAATCTATCAGAAATACGAACCTCTAAAACACATTCACGACGACGATACCAAAGTCAATGTTAATGTTGATATGCTAAGAAATTGTAATAATTCGTGATAAAATATTTCGTGTTTCAGATGAAATCGGATAGAAGGACTTACACGCGGTATTTGTGTAATTTAAGAGCAAATTTAAATAAAAAATGATTTTTTTACAACACAATTTTTTCACTACATACCTTTCACGAAAAGTCGTAATTTTATCGAATCTCACTTCATTGATTGTATAATTTCATAGAATTTCATTTCATCGAACGCTATTTTCTGCTAATGACTACAAAAAAAAACTCATGCAGCGAATGCTTTTCCAAGAACTGAAAATTCTGCGTAATGATAAATTATGATCGTTGAAAGGTGTTTCGATAATAGTAGTTTATGTAACTGTACATAATGAAGGGCATTAAACACGAGTTCGATTTCGAATTCGGCTCGTTTCATAATAACATCACACAAGTTTTTAATGCCTAATTATGTACAGTTACATACACTACTTTATCTACCTACATATCGCACCTTCAGAACAATAGTGACCTAATTCAGAAATTTTAAATTTCGAGTTAGGTCTCTATGATAATAAATTTATGACTTGAAGTTTGAAAGCTGAAATTTTTAATTAGGTCACTATTGTTCTGAAGGTGCGATCATAAGCCTCCATGATGCATTCAGGAGCCGCATATTAAATTTTAACCGGTAATGGCGGTAATGAAAAGATAGAAATGTTTTCTGGCAGCTGTCATAGTTTTTTTTTAATTCAGAGACAAACTAGAGTCGGCTCCAACTATCATATCGTTCGATATCTTACTTACGTGCGACATTTGTCAAATTTGTATGCAAATTGACAATTCATTTCAAACTAAACGTCATCTCGACTAATATCAGAATAGAGGTCAAATCAAATTTCTTTGTTTTTCAGAGATAATCATTCAGAGACAGTCATAATCATAAGAACATCGAAATTGATGTTCCTATGAATCCATAAGATTAATGCCTTATATAAAAAATTTGCTCTAACAACAGAGATGATTATTATGCTGGTCATAATTTGCGGTTTCTGAACGCATCATAGAGGGTTTATGATATGAGTGTAGATAAAATAATGTACCTACCCACATTATTACAACATTTTAATAATATGTTCGTGTAATTAATCAAATAAGTCTAAACCCGCCCTACTACTTAAACACCTTTTTATCTGACAGCTGTTGCATAAAAACATAACCTATTTTCCATAAGTACAATGGCGAGCAAAATAATGAATCACTGTGTTTAAAAGTACTTTAAAGTGATTTGTTATGTTTGGTTGTGAATGCATTTTAGATTGTGTAATCATTGAAATTAAATCGTGAGCTTTACTTTAGAGCTTTGTTTAAGTGCTAGTTTTGTGGGTAGACTAAAGTATTCCAATTCGAAATATTCCAAATTAAAATACTATTTTAACCGCGCAAGTCTCAGAACTTACTATTGGCTGACCGTTAAACTTAATGTGGTCAAACGATTGTGTTACAGTTCATTTTAATTAGAAATTAGGCTTGAAAGCTTTTTAGGATTACCAATAATATTCTATGGTCCATTCCAATACACTTGTCTTATTTAGTAAACACTTTTATAACCTCAAAATGCATCATTTTTGGATTAAATGCTCGTTTTCAGCTGAATAAAGCAACTGGAGACCACATTTTGCACACCATTTTCCTGATTTTACATCATGGATAGGGTTTTTTACGACAAAATTATTATTTTAGGCGAAAAGGGAGCACTTTGAGGTTATAAAAGTGTTTACTAAATAAGACAAGTCTATTGGTATGGACTATATAGGGTAACTCTTTTTATATGTTGACCATGGTCTATCTGTTTTTTTCCTTTTTGCCTATAAATAATACCATGCTTTTGTTCCACAAGATAACCATAGATCGTCATAAATAGTGCTAAAATCAACGTCGTGACTTACCATTTAAAAGCAAAAATAACAACAAGCAAAGATCGAGTTAAAATAAAAGCGTTAAAAAAATGCTCCCAATTTCACTGGCAATATAACCTTTTTCAACTACAGGCCAAAACAACAGCACTTTAGAAAGAGACCATTTCAATTCCGCCGAAACCCTAAAAAGGTAAGATCCTAGGAAAAAATCTAACAAAAAAGCGGAGAAACCCGTCAAAAACATTTTGCCGTTGTTTCTATTTGAGGAGGGATAGCGTTGAAGTGTCGTACGGAGTAAATGGGGTCCGCGAATCCCCACCGTTGAGTACTTCGAAGTTTACGGTACCGGATTTCGAGAAAATGGCGTGTCATATACAGCGTGCTACATCATTCTTAGTTGTGCCGATTTACGCGCGGCTCGAGGGTTCCGATTCGGTTTCCGAACGAAATTGTTGAATAAATTTAGCTTTGATACAGTCGCCGGGGAAAAATTGGAGGCGCGAAGTTTAAACCATGCAAAATTTAAAACATTACTTTTAGGTTAGGTCACGAATATCAAACGCTAAGCGTGGGATTTTGAACATTTTATTTCTTGTTGAAACTAAATGCTAAGTTACCTGCTAAGGATTCGCTGGAAAAAATCCCTAAAAGGACCATCGCCTTTGTACTTGTTTTTTTTGTGATATTGTCTGTGTCTTGTATTCTTTTAATAAATTCTAAATCGGTATGTATGTTAAATTCGTGGTCATTATTGGTTTTGCAGTAGTGTCATGTTTTTAACATGCGTGACAAGAATCGCATGTTGAAAATCATACAGCTTAACTAGTCAAAAACAACATGATAATAAGATAAATAACTATTTTAGAGACAACTAAACAAAATGTTTCATTAAATGTAAAGTTCAAAAACACTAATGCTAGGTACTTTGCACATAATTTGCGCACCCTATATTGTCAGTATTCAAATATATACCTAGTATCTCCATTAAACAAAACCCAAATATCGGTTTGTAAATTCAATTTGCATAAAATAACGATTTAAAGGTCATGTAATCAGGTCAGTGAATGCTATTGGATATCCCAACTTTTATGTATTTAATTGAACTGTTTTGACTATTTGATTTGATAAAGTGATAATGAACTTTATCACAATAGCCTCTTAGAACCTTTAGAATCGACCTTTACAAAACTTGGAGTATTTTAAGTCCAGAAAATTTAGAAAGATATAAATTGCTAAACTCTCCCTTACCGTTCCATTCAACAAAACTCGTACCTATGCTAAATCCGTCACGGTACACTCTGTCCGATTGTGGAATGGGCTTCCAATGTGCTTGAGGCAATCTAGATCTGTCGGTTCATTGAAAGAAAGGTTAAAGAAGTTGTGGCTTAATCAACAAGATCAGTCTGAGTGTTGATTCATACCTCTGTTGTATTGTAGGTTTTAGCTGCTGTTTACGTAGGTATATGGGAGTATATATATGTATATTCTATTATCTATTTACGTTATTTATTAAAGAAGATATTTCATTTTCTTCCTCTTTCTCTGTTGTATGTACTATTTGTTATTTCCTGTAATTTTGTTAATTTGTCTATATTGTCCGCATTGTCCTTGCTTATTCTAATCCAGGGTTAACTGGAAGAGAACCCATATGGGATAAGTTCGCCTATGCACAATATCTATATTGATGCAAACATGTCTTGTAATTGTTTATGTGCAATAAAGAGTGTACATACATAAATAGATTATATGACTTTGTACGATTGTGAACCAGAAATTCACTCAACCCGTTATAGATATTCGGTCGACTGTACTAGATAAACAATGCTTATTCATTCAATTTTCCATTCGGTTGCGCCACACATTTTATTATTTTCCGTACAAGGTAGAGAAACGAGTGGCACGGAAGCCGAAGAAAAGCTTTGTCTAGAATTGTATACGTATAAAAAGTTGAGAGTTGGTAATTGATCGTGAAATTGTGATATTTAAATTGGATGTAGTTTACAAAAAAGTTTGTTAATAATGCGGGCGTAATTCATGACATGTGAAGATATAAATACCACAGCAATGCTGTTGGTAAAATAACCCAGAAGGTTCAAAGTTAACAAATAAGTATAATTCAGCAATCTTTATCAAGCCACACTCTGAAGTGGATATTTGAATCCTATCTAATAAATTTCGTGTTATATTAGTTAATAGGAACTATTTATAGTACATTGTGTATTAAGGGTGGTAAAGACAGAATTACAAACGAGAGTCTGTTAGAAGCCCGAAGCCGAAGGCTGAGAGCTTTAATGACTCGAGCTTTGTATTTCCTTTACCACCCGTGTAACATACAATGTTTTTCATCACACTTGCTCGTAAATGGTGTTATTCCATGCCTGTATACAGAAGGACAATGGCCTAAATTGTTCCCGCGGGAATTATGGCGAGTTTGTCATCCCTAGGGAGTAATGACTTTCTTTTTAAAATTTGCAACTCTTTCGTACATCATTTCTGACTAAGGAGGTTTAATTTTCAGCCAAAAATTAAATCGGTTTCTAATTTCATCTTTAAAAATTAGCTATAGACTAACTTACATTACACAAAACCTATACGCTGCATTAAACTTCATTATTTTTATACCTATTTCAAGTTTATATCAACATTTATCATTAATTTTAGTAATTATACATTTTTATCAAATTGGCTAAATCTGGCTCGAATCCAGGTCGAAACTAAACGCAGTTATTATCTGTGGTAGAGGTCACAAAAAAAATATCGTTTCCATTTACGTTCCCGTTCGTCGAAATTTATTTCTTTATATTTTGCAGAGTTAAAGTGTTTTCTCTTTGTTTTTTTTCCTCGCAAATGTGATGAAAACCATTGTGTGTATCACAGGCAGTAAGGGGATTACTTACTCGAGTCATTAAAAGCCCTCCGCCTTCGGCGTCGGGCTTCTAACACTCTCGTTAGTAATTCCCTTCATACTACCCTTGATGCACAATGTACTATTTCATCACAATTGCGAGGAAATAAAATAAAATCAGACAAAAGATACATACCTCTCTCACGACTTCGCCGGCAATAGATTTTCACTAATAATTTTAGCCGTGTTGGCGATGTCCAGTGGAGTCGAATTATCCATTTCTTCTGATGACGACATGTTTTTTATTTATATATTTTAATATGTGCAATTTTAATATACACCCTTTTAATTATGATTTTGGAATCACACAGTTTATAATCAGTAGGTATTTATAAATTAGCGGCAGACTACATCATTGTCTATAACTTACCACAGATAATGTCAAACGTGTTCAGGAGTCCGATTCTAGTGACAGTCGAGATCAATAGTTTATATGCGAGATTTTTAGAAAATTGTATGCAATTGACATTTCATCTCGAATGAAACTTCATATCGAATGGCACAAGAATTGGGGTCCTGACGTATTTATGATAGTTTGAGCCCAAGTATTATATTTTAAAAAAATGCTATTACGCACGATAGGGCGTAATGGTAAAAAAAATGCCCGCGGGTATTATTTTGGATTTACGGTCGATTTTTCTAGCATATTAGGACACTATTTACGAGCAAGTGTGATGAAAAATTAAAAACACTTGCATTGTCGTTCACGAATAATATGACTAGTCTTCTTCGCCAACTTTCCTTTTTTTTGCACAGTCATCTACTAATTAAAATCCAAGCAACAAATCTAAACTCTGTACTACTTTTAGTCAGAGATGGCCGATATTTATTCGAATGACGAATAACGAATAAGAATAACCAAATTATTCGCGAATAATGAATGAAATTCTTGGATGATTATTCTTATTCGAAAAAAATATTCGTCGAATAATTCATTTGCGAATAATTTATTCGCGGATAATTTATTCGTTCAACGAATTGCCACGAATAATTATTATGTACTACTTTTGTACCTGCTCCATTGTTCTCTAATAAATTAATAAATTATTCGTTATTCGAAAAGTAGTCGAATGATTCATTCGTGGATAAATTATTCGCGAATAAATCATTCGCAAATAAATTATTCGCGAATAAAAATATTACGAATTATTTTTTATTCGAATGATTATTCGAATAATGCCCATTTCTGCTTTTAGTTAAGAACGGCGAGGATTACGTTACATTCCAACTCCATCATCAGATCAGCTTTTAGATACTATAATACTCAAGAAATAAACTGTATTTATGAAATTAAAAAACCTGGTTTGAAATTCAGGCGTTCCTAGAGACACCTTTCGTCTCTATGATCACACCATCTTAACAGTTTTATTGTATGTCATCAAAAATGCATATTAATATGCATGCAAAATTTTAAAGCAATCCAATTAATACAAGTAGTCACGTGGGGCGAAAGTGCGCACTTTATTGTTTAAATCGACTTCCCACATTTGTTTACATTATTTTAGTTAGTTGCAAGTGAAGTTAATATAAGTGTGTTAAATGAAAATAAAACAAAAGAACAGTCACAAACCTATACGGTGCAAAAGTGGATACATTTATTTGTAGTCGACTGTTCCTACCCAAGACAAACAAACAAACGTTTAGTTAATTAAAATTGTAACAAAAGGAAAGAAGTAAAACATCAGTCTCATTATACACTAACAGTATTTTATTAGAGAATCTTTATAAAATAGAGCTCGAGCAAAAAACTGAAGCAATTTAATGAATTGGTTTCTAGGGAGAAATTTTATTATAAACTGTTTAATACCAGTAAATTTGCAGAAATTAGCGACTTTGTTTTGGACTTTGAGAGTTACTCAATGTTTACTAATTACAAAACACTTAGTAAGCTTCTTAAATTTTATCGCCTTTCGATCGTTATTTATTTTATTATAGCTCTTGCAATTTACGATGGCGAGTGGGCTTTACTTGTGGTAAACACATATCTGTATACGTGTCAAAGTGTGCGTGACAGCGAAAGTGGGTATGGTAAGCATAAAAAAATAAAAAGAAAATTATATTATTCTTGAACATAGTGAAAACTTTGGCGACCATTATTGCTCGTCCCTATAAACAATATAAAATAAGATAAAACATCGAAAACAACAAACTATTTTTTTCTTGCCGTGATATGCGACCTTCTTGGTCGCATCTTCTACGAAATTGTTCTCTATCGTGTCGAGAAGATGACATTTGTAATTTCTCCGTATTTCTTCTCCTAAAATTACGTACAATTTTATGTGAATTAATACCTATCTGTATCGGTTTTGTCTTTATTTCAGAGGACTTATTATGGCCGTGTTTATCGTTTGACTAAACGCGGATAAAACATCCGTCACTCTCCTACTTATCAGAAAGTGACGAATATTTTATCCACGTTTTGACACGCGATATAGCTCTGTCACGAGATAAACACGGATAGGCCCACAGTTCTACCTCATAAATTTACTATTTTTATTTTCAATATTTTATATCACTATGAATAATCTTACGTTTTTTCCGGAGATCAGACATGCTGACGGTACTTTGTGGCAGTTAGCGTCGTGGAAACAATATGCACAAGTGACTTGAGCGACGGCGCGCTCGCAACTGATCGCTCTGTCAGACACGCACACTACCGCAATGTGCATGTACACGTTCAACCACTAATAAAGCCCACTCGCCATCGTGAATTGCAAGGGCTAATAACGTTTAGTAACGCTACGTCAGAATTTCCAATGTAAAATATTGTATCAGAATCAAGTTTTATGTTGATGATGAAAATATTTAAAGTGGAATATTTTAGTTTATAAAATGAACTATCTCAATTGAACTGTAAAAATTATGTTAAACCTCTTAACATCTTTTATAAAACAGTGGAAACACCTCATTAAACTTATACACAACATTGACTCATAATAAAATCGGGAACTTGTTCTGTGTATCAATTTAAATGGTTAATTTACTTTTTTCATGACTTTCAATAATTAAATAAAATCTTTTCTTTGTCATCCCTTCACATTTTTTTCAATTTCCACAAACTGAATTAAGAGCTAGTCTTTCACTGATACTGATCTCTATTGAAAAATTCAAGAGTTAAAAATCAGTTTTTATAAATCGCTGAAGATCCAGCCATCAATTGTACAGAGCTGCGCCCGACCTGTCATTCTTTTCAATGCCGTTTGATAGATTGGCACTTATATGCGCTTATCGTCTTAAAACAGTATTTATTTTCCAGTATTTCGAGATTACTCTAAACTATCGTAGGAAAAAGCGTAGGTATTGTTGATACAGTAAGGGAAATTGAAAAATGTACCTTTTATGTCTTATTTACATCGTCACAAGAGCGAAAAAGGTACGTGTTTCAATTTCCTTGACTGTACATTATTTATTCAATAGTATTCTAGTAACTAGTCATAGGATACTATCGTAAGTTAGAAGTTTTATTTCCTGACTGTTTTATAAGTCAGAGAATTTATAAGATTTTTTTTCTAAATCCATTATTTCTTTAACATAATATTTAAACGGATTTACCTACAGAACTTGGTACGTAAGGTTAGGTTTGTTTTATAACAATTTAGGAAAGTTAATTGATTTTACTCTTTGGACTGATGATATCCGAAGGACTGCAGGCAGGGGCTGGATGGGGGAATCCCAGGATAGAAAATTGTGGCGAAACATGAAGGAGGCCTACGTTCGACAGTGGACGGACCATGGCTGATGATGATGATGATGATGATGAATTGATTTTAGAAACATCATTTTCTAACTAAATTTTCTAGTGTGATGAAAATCCGTTAAGCCTTTTAAAAATATTTTTATAATGATGACAACGAGCAAGCGAATCCATGAATACCATTAAAATGCAAAATGTCAGAAGTATCCCAAGTACTCTGCCTACCTTCGAGAAAAACTTGAATCGTTTCTTTAAGGTAGCCTACGACAGCAAACGATTTTCGAAAACTTCCAAATTGTATGGAAGTGACATAAGCACTCGACACAACCATAAGGCATTTTACGTCAATCCTTTATACATTTGATAACGATACCGTTCTCACGAGGCTCTTGTCTAGGGTCAGTGAGTAGGTATCGGTTCAGAAATACCCACGCTAAGAGCCAATTCCACAGAGACTAAACGCGTGGGGAATGTTTTCATCAAAATGATCATTACGTTACTCATGCCTATGTTTGGTGAAGTTATTTTTACCAAAGCAATTCCTTTTTATCATGAATATACAAAGAAATTACGCTACAAAAGGTTATGCCTAAGGTGTAGCCCCAAATAAACTGGTCTTAGTATCTTATCCAGATTATTCAGAGTCCCATTTTTGGGAAAAGGCCACCTCATTTTCTCCACTCATCTCTAAAAGTTAAGACAATACTTGTTCATACTTAGCTTTTTTTAACTGTCTTCAATACCGTTGAGGTTCCTATTTTTTCGCGATTGTGTTCTGTTTTTTATTCACATTTTTTTTTTAATACTATTATAATAATAGTCAGTGATACTATCACGAAGTATACCTAATTATATTTCTTTGTGACAAAACACATTTTGATTATTAACTCCTCCAATATAGGCATTCCTATATGGATTCGAGTATTTTATGTAAGTATCTAGTGTTCATTCCAAAGCATCACAAGGTGAAGTAGAAGTGATGGTCAAGTTCACAGTTACCAAACGGAATGCTACAATAAGAAGCATTTTGGAGTACGGTATCTTACGATGAGATTTCCTTTTGCTCATCAAAATGCAAACAGTTAGTCAAATTTAGTACCAAGATCTATTGAATGATTAACGTCTCTGCTTTATGGTAAGCTATTTTTTTTTTAAATCAACAGAAATGAAGTAGATGTGTGCGGTAGTCTCACTAAGAAGTGAAAAATTAAACTGAGTATGAAACACAAGCACGTCCACCATGGTCAACAAAAAAAAGGTTTTGTAAAGAAAGAGGTGTACAAATCACAAAAAGGCCGGCACATGGCCAGCGCAGGTGTTATACTGTTGAATTCCTACAATCTTGTAAACATAATTTACATAATCGTACGTATCTATTTGAAGATTTTAAACCTGATCTTAAAGCAGAGTCTGAATATAATTCGAATCCGTTGATACTCAAGGATTCCTCGTACGTGATCAGTACCTTTATTGGTAGAATTTTCAAATAACTTCTAAATCGGTTTATAGCGAACTCCGTACGATCGTCGAGGGGGTCATATTTGTAAACGTTTTGTTTGTTATTACTTTTTCGACCTATATGAGAGTAGTCCCCCAAGGATAGAGCGTACGTGTTCACATAAAACCTTTACTGATTCCACATCGATTCCAGATTTTGTTTAGTACGTTGTTATTTTATTGTTGTACGCTTTTGTTTTGTTCTGGATAATACCAATAATAAAATATTCCAATATAAGTTACAAGATTACATTAATGTTTTTCTTGTAAACTTTGCTTCCTTTTCAAGGAAGAGAATTACCGAATTTAACTCCGGCCCTTTTGCTGCCTGGGACTTAAATAGTACATACACGGCCCTGAAATGTAAAATCATTGTTCAAACGACTCTGTAAATAAAAGCTATTTTGGCTCATGTATTCGGACAGCAACCACAAATACAGATAAATTGGTTGCTATCTAAGAACTTACTTTAAATCAATTCCACTCAAATTTAGCATTGTACTAACAAGAAACTTCTCAAATTGTGAAAGTTTCTTCTGAGAAATTCTGGGTTGCTTCCAAATTGTCAGTGTTCTCAAAAATTTCCGAGAATTTTCTCTTCTCTACTGATATCTTGTGAAGATTGCCAAACTTCTAGGAATGCTCTGTAACTTCTACATTGCTATTACTCAAGTTGAATTTTGAGTCAGTTATAACGACTTGAGATTACTTGCCGAGTCAAAAAAGGTCATCCCTAATTTAAAGCAATGACGGCCAGAACGAGAAACACGAGCAATAATTGAAACAAGTTTACTCCTTTGGGACTAAATTGACGTCGTCCGACAGATTAAGTTTTTAATGAAATTCCAACTGGAATCGTTGCCATGAATATTTTCCAGGGTCCAGTGGAAATAATTATTTTTAACAGTGAAAGATTAACAAAATGAAACCTAGTGAAATTGGTGATACTCTAAAAGTTTGCTGTTCGAACTAAAAAATAATTCGATAACTAAATATTTATAATCAAAAACGATGTTTGAATATTTGTACCTACACTAGCGATATTTTACATTACTCTATATAAATATTCTTTGAAATACTAAAAACTTCAAATCATAATATGATTTGAAGTTCTCAGTATTTCAAAGAATTCATTGGACGAGAATCAAAGTGACAAAGTTTAAGTGAAATATTTGAAAAATAATAACTTGAATCTAGTAACGAATATCATTCATTTCCAGCACCCTATTTTAAAATTGCAAGCAGTCTTCTGATTAATAAAAGTTGTTCAACTTTTACTGACTAGGAATACTTACAGACTTCCTCAAATCTTGAAGTACAGACTGTTCCCGTTTTTAACAGCATTAAAACTCAAAGTTCAAAACGTAATCCATAATTGTTTGTTCTTCATCCCGAATGGTGGAGAATTCCGGGATTCCACTGCCGTGCTTCAACTTTTTCATTTCCCATAGGTATTTGGCTTTGAATTAAGCAAAATTGCGGGTCACTGTTGGATTTTGGGGAACATTATTTGCCAACTGAACGTCTAAGCCGCTCCGCGTCCTTAAACAAATGAATGCTTCGTCGATTATTGTAATTCGAGTATAATTAGGTACCTATATCGAGTTTAAAACTGTGACGTATTAGAAGCTTAAATTTCATACTACTTCTACCATGCCTACGGGGAAGTGAGTCTTGGTTGGTTAGGTAGACTAATTCATGCCACCGCTGACAGGAAACGCGTCAATTATTACCTTTTCAAGCATTTATTACTTTTCTCTTCTGGGGGGTTATTATGACATACGATTAGCTATGCAGTTCAGTTTACGCTGAGAGAAAAGTACATATTTAGCTATATATAACTATTTTGTGTTGTGTGATGTCGCTTTCTGCTATAACTGTATGTAATTTTCGATAGTAGGAAGCTCTTGTCACAGGGACAACACCATGTGAGCTCATCAAAGTGTTGCCATTCCATTGCGTGTTGTGAGAATCTATAGATGGCGGTTTATATTTTAAATATTTTTTTCTTAATTATTGCTGTCAATCGTTCACTATTTTAAATGTGTATTGAGTTTTTTGGTTTCTTGTTTTATTTTGTTCTGTATTTTATGTTGACTTGGAATTTTATTATCTACAGACTTTTTGCAAAGGTATATCCGAGTGATGACAAGTTGCGGAGAAGTTATGTTAGAATAGCTTCTCGATTGCAGTTCACTACGTCTCCTCGTTGCAGACTGGTTAGAACGAAAGAAGTGGTAGTTATGCATAACCTGTGAAGCTTTAAGACTGCTTGCCGCTAACGTAAACGATTTTCGTAAACTGACCAAATGTATGGAATTGACGTAGGCGCTTAAAATGACCGTCTGACAGGTTACATCTTATCTTATCTTATCTTATCTTATCTTGTTCGTGGGGTCCTTACGGATACACTTCGACCCTATGGGATCTTTTGTGTAATTACCCCTCTTTTAGCGCTTAATCCAATGCAACCTCAACCCATTCCAAAAAGCGGATAGTGGAGTGCAATGGCAGTGCCTTGAAATCGTTCGGTTCTGGATAGCCACAACTTCTGATGTGCCAAAGGAAACTTTCCAAAATTACGGAAAGTTTCATGTAAGAAAATTTTGGAAACTTCTCACAATTTTGTATGGGGATTGAAACTTTCCGTTTCTTAAATTTAAATTCCCTATATTTCTAATGAAAGTTTCCGGAAATTTCTTAGATCCTTTCCAACTTTTCGGAAACTTTCTGCAACTTGCACATCAGTAGCCACAACCGAGGATTTTCATTCTTACTCCAGCGAGGGCATCACATTCACATAGTAATTGTTTCATTGTTTCCACCTCTTCGCCGCACAATCTACAATCCTGTGTTGTCATAAAGGCTTATCTTTGAACAGCTTACATCAATACTATATATTTTGGAAAACGATAACTAACGCCGAATGCAACTTCTCTAGGGCCTCTGGTGTTGTTAGCCTCTTCTTGTTGCATAGTTGTAAGTTACTTAAGGGACAGTCCGGATCGCTACCACCATCTTATCCATTAACCTACCGCCAAGCAGCAGTGTTCGCATTGCTGTGTTCTGGTGCGGAGATAAGACAACCGGTGAGATTACTAGCATAGCATTCCATCTTAGTCCTCAGGGTTGGCAACGAATTTGAAGTCTTAGGATTGCAGTTTTGAGATTGTAGTCTTGCGATTTAAAATATCTATGGGTCTCAGATCCCACTTACCATCAGGTGGCCTGAGTGCTCGCGTTCCTTCTCCTGACAATAAAAAAAAGAGGATTGTGAAGCTAAAAATATCCATTTCCATACAAAGTTCAATAATCTCTCCCCTCAAACCTATTCCAATTTTTACGATTTTTGAATATGTTGTAGATAGTTATAATAAAAACTAGCTCTGTACGTTTTCCTTTCCAAGAAAATATTTACTCGGAAAAAAATGAAAACGTACAATCTATTTTTTTATACCACTTCAACATATATGTTGAATATATTCAAAAATAGTGGAAATCAGACTTTATGTACGGGGTGAGAAACGTTATCGCCTGAGCTCAATTTATATGGAAACATTTTTTGACAGTTACGCGATTTAAGCGTCGTTTCATAATTCTCTTTATATAGCGCCGTGACATATTCTTTTTTTTTCAATATGGCGGCTCTGACACCAAATTAATTATGTTAATTATATTCTATTTCAAAATATTAAGAAGCATATCCAAGGGATAAATCTATGAAAACAGGTTTTTACACTTGAAAAAGATACTATTTTATGCCTTTTCCTGAGATGATTCAGTTTTGGGTACTTAATAATTTATTCTTTAACATCCTAATAGATTAATTTGAGGTGAAAAATAAGTAAAATATTCATCTAAAAAGAATTAAGACGTAAACTGCGTAACAAAAAGATAAAACAAAAACCAAAGTAACACCTCAAAATATTTGTTATCACGATATTTCATTCCACATTCTCAAACAATGTCATGACTCACTGACCTTTTGCCGCCAAATGAACATAATTTCCTCACAAAAACGTTTTCCTTTGCGTTGTAATTATTGTGTATGCTTTATTAAACGTCAAGGAAACAGAATAAGTAAGTAATTCTTTTTGTTATTTTAAATTTGGAACGGGCAAATCAACTTGGTGCTTTTTTACATAGTAATTTCTAACGTGAATTGAAAATTTGGTTGTAAATTCAAAATGGCCGAGAAAAAAAGTCATTCACATTGTGTTAAATACTCCATCTCCGGTACATCTATGATAATGCTTTTACAAGTTAAAACCATTAGAAAATAACTCTTTCAAATGCATTTAATCTGATTATCCTATAAACTACCGTTAAGCAGCAGAAATCGTATTGTTGTGTTCTTTAGTGAAGATAAGACACCCGGTGAAATTACTTGCATAGAGGTATTCCGTCTTAGTACTCAGGGTTGATAAAGTAATTCCAGTCATAGGATTGCAGTCTTAAGATTGTAACATTAACCATCAGGTGGCCGTTGTGGTCGTTAGCCTTATTCATGCCATAAAATAAAACTGGGAGCGGATGCTGTGCGTTAATGCGCGTTTCCATAAGTACTAAAACCGCTTCCGCTACGCTTTTGGAATGCTTTATACTATGAAACGCGTCGCAATGCGCCGCCTCCGCTCTCAATGTGTTTGCGGCTTAAGCCGTGTCCAGGCCGCTACACAGGGGAATCTAGCAAAACGCTATACCAAGTAGAATGTTAGAAACATTACAACTAATTGTTCGTAACTGCGTTTGGGAGCATAGTTCACAAACGATTTTGGAACATTTTAATGTTTGTTACGAGTCAGTTACTGCAACCGTTCCGTTGGTTTAGTAGTTAAATTGATAATTAAGCGTAAAGTTATGAGTTCCATTTCCGGTTGTTCTACATTTTGTATGATTCAAAATGTTTAACCACCCGATTTACATGTATTTGCACTGAAAAAGTGTTGGTCGCTTCCAAAAAAAAGTGATTTTAGTGCATAAGCATCTTGATATGAGCGTAACAAGACGATAGATGCATCAACTAAGACTAGTTAAATCAGTAAAAAACTTGCTGTTGTTACTATTATCTTTGGTTGATATCACCAATATGCAAACAAAAACATGCGTTATGTTAGTAAGTGATTCCTAAGGCCCACTTGCCAATGCTTTACCAACCCTAAGGACTATAATAAGATGCTCCATCTCGTATATTAGCAATTAAACCAGTTGCAATCTTAGAACCCAATCACAACAAAGCAAACACTTGCACACAGCAGTGCTTCGTGGCAGATTTGTGAGAAAGATATGTATTTGTTTTATTTTCTAACAAACAAAACAAAGAAATAATTAGTTACATAGCTAAAATCTATTTGGTAACCAATAAGGAGCTTATACAGAACTAATTAATCAAAAAGCGCATTATTATTAATAGAACCAAAACGTACTTAAAACTAATTATTTGCTCACGATAGTTGGTATTCAGAATTTTACGGTAGTCAATTAATAACTAAACTATTTGTTCCAATTTCATTTTCTTGACTGATTTACGACGAGGTATTCAATAACTGCTGTTAAAACTGTTGTTATTAAATATTAAGATAATAATAAACGTGAAATCAAAGTAAAGTTTGATTGTTGGTGAGAAAACTGGTTTAATCACATTCTAAATGACCTGAAGGGAGTGAAGGGTGATAAAACATGGGCCAAATAGTTTACAGCCTGCAATCTCAAGTCACATGGGGCCACAAGCTTCTCGAATGGCGACCACGTGTCGGAAGACGCAGCGTGGGTAGACCTCCTACTAGATGGTCCGACGACCTCGTGAAGGTTGCGGGAACTCGGTGGATGCAGGTAGCACGTGACCGGTCGTTGTGGCGATCCTTGGGGGAGGCCTATGTCCTGCAGTGGACGTCGTTTGGCTGAAATGATGATGATGATGATGAATGTCAAGTCTAGAATTAATATCGCCCGGTTTTTTCTTCGAACTTGACCGGAAATACTGCCTGTGTCTTGATTAAGGGCCCAGTAGTAAACAATAATTTGCCAAACTCAGTAACAGATGCACCGTGCTTGTTTTAGAATATGTTGAAGAATTGAATACTTGAGTAGTCGTTATAAAGTTACGATGAATTTATTAACGGCAGCATTTATTATTAACTAGCTAACCTTGTATTATTTAGAGGTACATTGTTAAGTATAAAAATGATTGATATTATAACTAGCTGCTGCCCGCGACTCCGTCTGCGCAGAAAAATAAAACAGCCTAAATTACTCAGGACTAGTAGCATTCTAATGGTGAAAGATTTTTTTAAATCAATAGTTTTTGAGTTTATTCGTTACAAACATACAAAAAACCAAATCTTTCCTTTTTATAATATTAGTTAACATTGTGAGTGTGTAAATACTATTCGTTTTACCAGTAAATATTATGATTATGATTAAGACGGAATGCCTCTATGCTAGTTATTTTCCTATTTTGTCACATACACGACAATGCAAATACTTTTGCTTGTTAGTATACTGAAGGATACGATGTTGGTAGTAATCAGAGGCTCTACTTTGAAAATCGTAGTTCGAAGTTAAGTTAGTTCCATCCCTGTCACTCGCCATTCCAGACCAAACCGAGAGAAAGGGATGAAGCCAACGTTACTTCGAACTTCGATTTTTAAAGTAGGGCCTCTGGACGGACATTGCACAAGGTCCCGTCACCACTTAACCTTAAACTTGATCAACCTTTTTTAAACTGTTTTTACGTAAAACACTGACTAATACAATTTTCTCTTATTTAAGTCTTTAAGGCCTATAAAATAAGCACTAATTAAATTATCCTTTAAACTTCAGATATCGCGAACCCCGGTTCAATTTATATCCTTTCTACTAGAATTAAATTTCGGCATTAACTTTAGCCTTTAGGGGGAGAGAAATTCTTGAGTTTACACGACTCAATAAAAAAATTGAATAAGCTCGTAACTTTCGGCCCGCGGGACGGCAATGGGCACACGTTGGCTATCAAATTAAAACAGATTATACTGAGAAAAATCCTACTTTTCCTGCATTACTGCCCGCTTTTATGACTTCCTTGAGTTTTTACGGGGATCAAACTTCATCAGCTGGCCTTGATGAATAATTACTTTCAAGCTTTACTGCTTTTACGAATGAAAATGATGATTAAGGGGGCCTAATATGGCTGCGTTTATCGCGTGACAAAATGTGGATAAAATGATACTACATAGAACGTACGTACGTACGTACGTATCATTAGGACAGTTGGTTTAAGAGGTAGTTTCAAGTTCACGGCATCAAAAATTTGGAATGATCTCCCGCCTCCTTTAAGAAGTAAATGTCCCAATCAACTTTTAAATGCAAATTGCGGTTTTTACTGTTAAATAAAAAAAAAATAGAAGCTACGTAAAAAAAACTCGTTTCAATGGTTTTTTATCAAAAAGTTTCCTGCTGTTCCTACATGTTTTTTAAATACCTTCGCTTTTTTTTTTATTATTTTGTTTATCTAGACTAAATAAATTGTATACTATCTGACTTACCTGCTAAATTGTGTTAAACTAGACTGAATGCGGAAAGGGGCAGACTGAAAACCAGCGCTGCGAAGACTCGAGCACTCGCCCGCGCTCGCAGCACATGCTGAGTCTGTGCCTTTTGTCACACCTTTTTGTTTTTTTGTATTTTACTGGTTTTGGGTGACAATATATAGTTCTTATTTTTATTCTCATACTTTATTCACATTTTGACACACGATATACGCAATCGTACTAGGCCCGTAGCAAGTTAATATTTTTATCAAGATCTTGTTTAAAAGTATTGAAATACTTTACCACATAGCCTAAGTTTATGGGACAATGAACTTGTGATCTTTTTCATTTATCACTAGGGATTCCGAGGGATACCTGAGTAAAGTGTGTAGGGAGGTATAGCTCCAAAAGGCTCGCTGGGTTTCTAGAATTCATCATTCCACTTCACATATGTTAGACGACCTCTAAGACATCTTTCCATTACAATGATTCCCGTACTTCAGATTCATTTAACCATACAAATCTTACGTAACATATACCTTAATACAAGTACAACTCGAATAAAACGGCTTATAAGTAATCTCCCCAAATGTCTGGCTCAAGATGTAATTACAAAACCTAATTAGATCTCCTTGTTTCAGGTTTGGACGAAATCACGCTATCCTAGAATGGAAAATGGAATAAAACCTGACGAAATACTGAGAAATTAGCGAGTGTAAATAGGCTTATAGATAGGTAGATTATATACGCAATGTATAGTGTCAAGTGTGCTGGAAGAACTTTGATTGCTTTCCTCCTGTTGGCAGTTTCTTCGTCGCCGACGGCCACACAGAATTCTATTATTTCAGGTAAGAACATTAAGTACACGACATTATGGTTTCGTTTGCACTTTCCATAGGGTAATAATCACTAATAGCGAGTGCACTACTTTGTTTTGGCGTTAAAATACTGAACATTCAGATAAACACGGAAAATGTGCCAGAGTACAAGAAAAAATCTGCACGTACAGTCGAGTTCATAAATATAATATACACTTTAGTACCTTGCCACTTTAGTCACTATGACAATTCATATATGGCAGTCTAAACATAGCATTAAATAGACAAGGTACTAAAGTGTACACATATTTATGAACTCGACCGTACTACGTTTCTACAGATTCTTAATTTATGAATAATCACATTAAAGTATGTACTATTGCTCGTTAAAAAAATGCGTCAACAACACTTTCTTTTAAAAAAAAAGCTTTATAAAGATCCATAAATAAGGTACAAAAACAAAAAACAACACAAATAACAATACAATTTTATATTGATACAGTTAATAAAGTGTAAATTCAAGGCGCAATCACAAACAGTTGCAAACACAAAGGCGCAAATAAAAAGAAATAAAACTGGGGTGCAAAATAACACGTAGAATATAAAAATATACAATCTTAAAATTCAGAATACAAGCGTCAGTTAAAGAAAAATACGTTTATTTGCGGTTCATGGTCGGTTGGTAGATAGTAAATCATTCAGTGTAAGCCTGTGTGAATGCGACCAAATGCCAATTTCGACTGCAGCGGAAATTTTTACGATAGTGTATTTACGATGTTTAAAATAAGACATATTTTCGTCGCAATAAACCATGACCAGCCATTACGTTATATAACGTTTAAGTACCTAATTTGAATTACACACAAAGAAATTTTTAACATTTGTACTTTCTATTTTTGCAAACTCCACAAAAGCCCCTCATTTCTCGTATCGACGTTTGATGTTAAAAATATTGTAATTTGAGCAATCAGCAGGACTCGCGACTTTGACATCAAACGGGGCTATCGAAGTAACAGGAATTAAAACGATTTTCCTCCAATTTTGTAAGGGATGTAAATTAAGGATACTCTAATGTACTCTGGGCTTGTAATCATTTTCCAAGAGTCGACAAATTTTGCAGTTCAATCTCTGTTTTCTGCTTGACTAGCTTTCATAGATTTAAAAACATAATAATAAAATGTCATTCAATTGACAACAATTCATATGTTCTAAGGTAGAAAATTACAATACCGTTTGTAGACTTTACATTGCTGATTACAGTAAAAATATTTTTGGATATTTTTATGCAGTAGTTTTTTTTTTATATTTAGGAAAAACAGTAAAAACAGTTGGATTGTGAATGTTAGGAATACACTTATAGTGCCCTTAGTCCATTTATTACCATAGGAATTGAAAAAAATATTCAACTGTCATGTCAATTTTTTGATTCTAACGACACGCTTTCGATTCTCGTAATACTATGGTATTGGTATACGCTATGTAAAATGAAAGTGACTAAGGGATTTGTAAAAACGGATAGCCGCAATCTGCCCAAAGTCGACGAATTTATGTTGTTACAGTTTTTATTGTTGACAAGTGACATGACATGACAGTCAGTTCTGTTTATGTTTAAAGTTACTTTTTTTTATTTTATATCATGCTAAGATTACGACATCAGTATTCCTAACTTTGTATATACCTACGGTCTTTTTAATGACTATTTCTTAAATAAATTATTAAGGACGAATTTAAGTTAAATAAAGAAAAACCGAGACACACTGGTAGTCTAATTTTTAACCAGCTATTATAAACGCGAAAAAACAAAAATGCTTTTTTTTTAAATGTCAATTATTTTCATACAGTTATTTACCAGATAAAGTGACCTGTCGTGTAGTGGGATCTTAATTGGGAGCCAGTCTAGTTTAAAAGGGCAGGGCGCAGTGTGAAGTGACCTTTACTGGCCGGGTGTGGCCTCGGCTCAATGTTTAAAATACACGCGTGGTTAGAAAAATTCTCATGTGAAGATAATTTGTCTCACTATTTTCAATTGGAATTAGAATAAAACGTAAAATGTAACTGGTAAATTTAAATAAAATTATGGTGCGAATAAAAAAAAAAATATCTAAACATTCTATTTTTTTTTAGAAAACCAGGATTTAAAGTAAACGAACTATTAACCTTGATAATAGTATATAATTAGAAGACAGAATTTGGAAAAATCAAGTTTAATTACCAGTTGTATTTAATTAAGTATGTGCCTTGTTATTATACTCGATTTTAATGAATGGTCTTGGCATTTTATTATTAAACCACTAAAAAATATTCCATTATAGTACTTTGTACAATGAACAGCCGTGAAAAATAATGGTTACTATTTTTGTAACCATTTAATGTTACCATTATTCCGTATTTATCTTTTAACTTAGAGATAAAATGTATTTAACACTTTTAGTGTAAAAGCAAAGTTTGCCGCTACGGTTTCACTATTCGTAGCAGATTTTCGTCACGAAGCGGAAACACAGTGCTACGAGCTGCGGTCGTAGCGCGTAGCGATGTTTGTCAAATATTAGGTTTTCAATTTGATATATTTACTCGTAGTAGAATGCTTTTCAGTATTATTTTTCCTACGTTACTAATTTTATAAAGCCTTTTAATTTGTTCATGGAAAGGATACAAGTTGTAGAATTTCTTCTAGAAGCAGTTTACATTGGCACTTAGGTTATACCTTGTTATTTATTTTATTATTGTACAGATATTTTCTGTTGGCCACTTACAACAAAATGATAAATCTAGATTTGGGCAAAAAGTTAAGTTTAAGTCAAAAATTATAAACAAAGCAAGTTTTTATTTCACGCAAGTGACACTTAAAATTTGTTTTAAAAGTCTATAACTACTACCCTGGATTTCGTGGTACAAAAATATTCAGCGTAAGTTTTTTTTCTAATATTTTGTAAATTTTTACAAAATAATTTATCTCGCAAAATATTGTACTAACATTAACAACTACTTGTATCTTAAATGAAACAAAGAAAAATATTCGAATTAAACCCTTGAAAACCTTTCCGGAACGAGGAAGAGCTAAAGTGGGTAAAGCCGAAAATTGATTTATAGGGAAAGGAGAGGTCCTTGTCCTTTGATAGATGAATCCGAGTTTGCTGAAACGATGGGCTTTGATTCATTACAAAGTTTTCACAAATTCATACGTGACAGTATTCGTTCATAAATTCATAAGTAGTACATTGGGTTGCGGTTTATAAAGCTGTAGTAAAGCTTACACACATCTATAATTCGGAACAAAATTTATATTTCCACGATTTCGTTTCAAAATTCAATAATTTATTTATTACCACACACACACACACACACACACACACACACACACACACACACACACACACACACACACACACACACACACACAAACACAAATGCAACGATAAAGCACTTTGTTTTTAATGTTTTACATAACTCTATGAAAAGCAAGCTTTAAAAACCCGATTGCATTTTGTACACTGTCGTCGATATACCTACATATGTTAATAATTGTCATTTTGCCATTGTTGTTATTTCAATTTTAACAGTTTAGGTATCCTATGCCACGCGGGATGACGTAAGGATTCTAACGATACCTCAAAATCGGTCAAGGGATTTAGAAGTTATAGTGGAATAAAGAAACTCACATACATACATACAAACATGAACCCTGAAAACATTACACTCCTTTTTTTGGGGCAGTCGTGTAAAAAGACACATATTTTTTAGGGCATTAATAAAACATCCTCACAGACCACCTGATGATAAGTGAAATCAGAACTCATAGACATTTTGAAGACTAATCTTAAGACTGCAATCCTAAGACTGAAAATGCGTTGCTAACCGTGAGGATTAAGATAGGAATGCCTCTATATTAGTATTTTTTTGGCACACAACAATGTGAACACTGCTGCTTGGCGGTTGGTTAAAGGATAAGAATAATGGTAGTGATCAATCCGACCACCACTTAATATAGAAATAGAAATAGAAACATTTATTCGACGAGCACAGAGAAAAAGAAAACAGAACAGAGAAAACATCATAAAAAAACACACACAAAAATAAAAACAAAAACAATAAAGAAGGAAAGATAAAAATGCAATTGTAGGATAATGTTGCCATGGGTGATATACCACTTACAAAAAATACGCACCTACTTTAGATACTTTCTATAGATTCCTTACTTTAACATGTGGTTCTCTTAAGATTTTAAATAAATAATAATGTTTTTTTTTTCTTTAAAACGCAGTAATCGACGTAATATAAAATAACAAGCCTTACCTCACCGCTCCCTTACAACTACTATATCACTAAATAAGCCCGGTGAGCTGACACTCGATCTGTCTTCAGAACCACAGCATTATTATCTAAGCACCTTAATATCTCAGCTGTACCCTCATGGTACTCATATATAACTCTTATATGACCATAACAAAAGGGAGGACAGATAAAAGCATGTTCTGAATTCAAAATGAACTGAATAAAGCATATTATTTGACTTCTGCGAACGGCCCGCGGACTCTGGAAAGTTTTATTAATGCTGTCAGCCTCCACTTTTTATTTTATGTGACATTTTATGGCTGGTAATTATGATGTTTATTTTGTGACGGTAAAAACTATTAAGGTAAGTAGCTGTTGCAACGAAAAATAACCTAAAAATTAATATATTTTTTCAAATTATAACGCTTAACTCACGATGTTTAAACTCATGTTATGTCTCTTATTTTCAATTAAAGGTCGACCCGCTCTTGTCGTACATGTAAAATGAATAGTATAATATGCCATAAGTAATCACGGCTGTCGAGAGCATACCCAATTACAATTACACCGTAATGATGCTTGTGATACCAGGTCGATGTCGGCTGGCAAGTTTGTTGTGCCGAGGGTGTTTAATTACTACGGCGATAGGTGTCTCCAGAAACGCCTACCCTATATACTCAACAGCCTGCCCTCTGACATCAGGCAGGAAGCCATTATAGCAAAGATTGGTAGAAAGCTGTATAGTTACCTTATTAAAAGTATAATGGTAATTTAGGATACTTTACCTATATTGTGTTTAGTTTAGATTCATTATAGATTTAATAAGAGAGTAGAGACTGCTCGATCCTACAGTCAAACTGTGCAAACGGTTTTGTGGGACATATGTTCCTATATATGTTGTAATTTCATATATTTTTAATAAATAAATAAAAAATAAAAAATAATATGTGGCGTTATCTACGAAAAGGGACCTTATTGTCGATGGCGCTTACGCCGCACTGCGTCACGCGACGTTGTATTTATATCGGAGCATCTTTAATAATGGCGGAAGCGCCATCGACAATAAGGTCCCTTTTCATAGAAAACGCCACATATTTTCAGAGATATATTAGATATAAGGCAGAACCAACAATAAAAATTGAAAACCTGATTTTAATGCGATAGAATCATACGACAGTTTATATAGCATTAAGATCAATTTTTAAAATAAATATTTTAGAATCCACATAAAGTAAATGCCTTGTTGCAAAGCCGTAACGAAAGAATGCTTCTGTACTAAGTATTATTTTTCAAAACTGATGATTTTGACGGATATTGGGCCCATAACCTTTTTCGAGTCTACTTTAAACACAGCTCAGATGCAGAAGCTACCTTCCAACTTCAACGTCAAGGGCCAAAATTCTACGTTGTTTCTACTTGTTTTGTTATCGTATGGTTATAACTCAGTCGCCATTACTGTTCAGTAAATAAGAGTAATCAAAAAATTGACAGTACGATAACAATAACTGTACAAAGTGAACGTAGAAAAAGGTGTCCATTATGACACCATGATATGACATATTAAAAGTCCATCCCAATTATAACAGGAACCGGTCCGAAAGTGAATTTCCAGTTTTAAACTTTGAAAAAACATGTAAAACTAAATAAAACCTTGTGATACAAACATTATTTTACGATGAATACATGATAAGGTTGCAAAATTCTAAGTCAATCCACAAAACATTGCACATGAATGAAAATTTGGAATATTCTGAACATTTCGATGCTCGTTTTCTCTAGCAATCCAGCGCTAGTGCCTGGCAATCGGTATATCGATCGTCGCATAGTAACGAGTATTTTACTATTATTGATTTTGAAGTTTACGACATCTCATGCAAACATCTGTTTCCCTACCCGGGTGTTTATGAGTTCCTTCGTGCTTCGTTTTATGATACGGAATTTTAGTTAGGCCAATACAATGTCTGCGTTATACGACCTTGTTACTGTTATGGGTGTTGGATACTTCTGAAGTTGTCAAAAAGTACTGAACCAAATACTAGAAGGAAATACTTGGTATTGCTAAATGAGAGTTCCAAAGTACCTTTTGACATTATAGGTTCTTCAGGCTGTATTTAAGAATTTTTGTGTTTATAAATTAGTTTTTTTTTTCAAATGGTAATCTTATCGTATGGAATTTGATTGAAAGTAAACACATTCTTGCCGAAGAACTTTTTTTTCTTAATTACATAAACCCATTTTGTATTTTTTAGGTCCTAACAAACATAAGAAAAACCTCCATCATCCTTTAAGTATCATAGTTCAACATTAACATACCTGTTCCTAGAAACCACTAACCTACCTATTTGATTTGGCATTCCTGTAAAAAATACTTCTGCGTCTAACTATGCGAAACAAGAAAGTATTTTATACCAAGCAGGAGTACATACCTAGTATAAGTACATCATAAGCATCACCCGCAACAGTAATGTCCAGAGACTCTTCGAGTTATGACGAACTTTCAAGGTCGACATAACGTTAGTGACGCATCTGGCATCTTCGCAGATGAGACTAAGTTTATTAGATACTTTGTTGGCTCCCGAGGGCACAATATATATTTTCGCCTTTATATTATATCCAAATTATTTCGTTAATTTTTTGGCCTTAAAACTGAACGTATGGTCTGAAGTTTTGTTGTGTTAATTTTAGTAATTGTTTTTAATTCCCTGTGGACTTGGCGAGAATATAATAATGAAATATTTTAGGTACGAAACGAGTTTTATCAAATTTTTAGACGAAAAAGGAAGGTAAAATGTTTTTAGTCAGGCGAAACTGAAATTCAAAGAATGTAAAAGTTTTATTTTAAAAATACTATAATTGTTTAGTAAGAAAGTCTATAAAAATAGCTCTCAACCTTATCAATCATGATCAATTTAATGTAAATGATCTATCCAGACTAATGTTATAAATAATAAGTCCACGTAGATTTCAATTATAGTTATTCTCTCAGGAACTTTTAAATTTTCAGGAATGAAAGTAGGCTATGGTTTAATCCAAGGTAGAAGCTATCTCCATTCTAAATTTCATCAAAAACCGTCCAGCCGTTGCAGAGTGAAGGAGTAACAAACTAACACAAGAACTTTCAAATTTAGAATATTAGCAGGAAGTAGGATGTGAAAGTAACCTTGTCTGTTTGTTATGTTTTCATGTCTTAACCACTAAACCGATTAGGTACGGAGATAGCTTGAAAAACGAAGAATGACATGGGGTACTTTTTATCGCGAGTAGCAATAAACGACTTTTACTCGAACGGAGTCGCGAGCAATAGCTAGTTGATTATAAAACTAGTACCGCTTTCAAAGTTTCATTTACTATCCGCCCAATCTACAAAGTAGAGTTCCACTTTTCATTTCGCTATTAATCAAATTGAATTAAATTCGGGCAGGGTTATAAAATCGATAGCAACTGAGCTTATATCTTAAACGAACTTTTGTTGTGAACTATTTATTGCCTGCAATAAAACCCAGCTACCCTTTTTATTAAATCAATCACTGAGTGCTGCAGCGAAACAAATTGTATTATGGATATTCAGACAACGTTTGATAGTGACAAATAGGGCGAAAAAACTTTATTTTGCGTTGAAAATTCGCGTGTATTGTTGGACCTTTTTTGTTAAAAAATGTATGATTTTAAAATTGGAGAGAATATTTTAGAAGTTGATGATGCTTGCGTTATTGTAGATCAAAACAGGACATCACTGTTTAGAAATTGACGTCAGCAGGATTTTTTTTGTTTTTTACAGGCTAATAGAATATACATCCAAAAGCGCCATATCCAATTTTAGTCGAAATTACGCGTCATCATAGAAGATTCTCATGTTTCGGTTTACAAATTGGACATGTGATTATTATACCTAGATATTTTTATAGCATGAACAACATGTGGTTAGTGCTTGACATAATAAAAAGATCGACAAACCTGTTATCGATAACCACCACTTAAACACCACCACACACGTATGACTCGATGTATGAATGTGGAAGAAACGAAAGACTTATCAAGATCGTAGCAGGTGGAAAGAAGTGGTCTCTGCCTACCCCTCTGGGAAACTGGCGTGATTTTATGTATGTATGTATGTATGCATTTTATTATAGTTATTAGAAAAATATTCACAATGCCCTAAAACCCATTAAAGTACCTTATAAGAACATAGCGAAATCAAATCATCAAGGAAAAATTACAATCATATGTCATATGATTCATATAACAACATGGTGCGTTATATATAAAAAAAAAAAACTATCAATTTATTAATATTTTACATACTTCAGTGAAAATCACTCTGACATTGAATTGGTACTTATCGATAACAGGATTGTCGATGTTTTTATTGTGTCAAGCACTAACAACACGTCGTTCGTGCTAGGAAAATCTCTAGGTATAGTGATTATTTCTTAGACTGCCGTCACACTAAAGTAAGCGGCTGACTGTAATGTAATAGTCAAAACATTCTATACTCTATTCGTAACGATATTCAATTCAGAATGCTTTTACTATTACTGTGATTTACGGCAGTAACCTAGCTGTTGGATGTTTATTTTTGTTTATATCCTCTCTCCTAAATATTTCTTTTCAGTCACTAACCAAACCAAGTTGGTAGTCTGCCTGGTTTTTACTAACTGTTCAAGGTTACACATCAGTTACTTACGAGAAAAAGAGTCCCATTAAATATCGGACGAGATATAGTACAGATGTAGTGAAATATCCTTTCACATCGTATTTTCTCGGAAATGTTCGTATTTGTCATGCTACTTCAGTCTGACTCAGTACCCATCAGCAAACGTGGGGGAACGTCGCATCGATATAGAGTGATTAATACCAGGGTATTTTTTGTTAATTAAGATTAAGTTTGTTTCATTTATTTTTAATAGTCATGCCGAAAGTATTAAGACCTGGGAAACGTTTAGATCGACAAGCCTGTGAAATTATTTTCAACTTTTGTTTATATTTCTTCTTGTTTACCTTCACCTAATTTCTATATATTTGATCGTGGTGGTTTTAACATCTCGGTGTGATATACTTCAAACTCGTGGTTTGACATTTGACACTGATAACTAAAGTTGTCTATTTATATAATACAAACATGTCACTTAATAATTCAATAATTCATAGACACGTCGGCATCATTAGGAAGTAGGCGTGAGTTCCGAGTTTTCACGATGTGAAAGGATTGTTCACAAGATCTGTACCGATTCCTTAAGAGATGCATTACTGCCTACATCATAGAGTCAATTGTAGAAATATGGGAGAGCGCACATCTCAAAAATATGTCCCAATGCGCCTTATTCCAGTGTAATAAGAACTAAGAACTTCGTAATATATTTATGAGCGGATTCTTTCGAATATTTTTGCACTTGACTCTACCACTTTCCCGTCATACTTTGATAGACCTAGCACCGTTAATTACCGTATCTGATCAATGATCAGCAGAATAAGTACTCAATAAGTACGAGTATGACTAAAAAACTTTGTCTGACGCGCCTCAACTTGCCAGCTGGTCCGATTGATCTTAGGGTTGGCTGCGTACTCGTATCTCATCTCGAGGGAAACATGACACGTTGTTTCACGAGACCTTTAGCTTTTTAGTATTTGCTGTTATGTTTTATCGTCGTTTTAGAGTCGACTAAGGGAATAAAGGCTTGTAGTACTGTTAGGCGATGGGCTTGCAACCTGTCTCTAATACACTGATAAACATCTTAGCCTGATTATGCAAAATGTGGTTACAGAATTCGCTTGCCGAATGCAATAAGGGCACAACTCAAAATTTTCGAGATTTGAGATTATTGCGGAATCGTGATCTAAAGTGCTCGTTTTACCGTATGCATTAAAGACTTTAGTCAAAAGGATACTGTAACAGACCAAAGAGGGCATTTATGCCTTTACTGCACTAAGAGAAATGATCTATCCCTTTCCTGCTATATGGGCCCATCACCAGTCGGCCGCTTGCACTCGACGCAAACGCACGCGGTAATTTGTGCTACAAAGGCATTTCTTAGTTGTGCCCGTATTGCATAATTTTTTAAACTCATTTTCAAGTTGTGCCCGCTATTTTTCACAATAAATCGAAGAAAATATGAAAGAACTAAACTTAATATTTTATATAGGTATATATTGTAAATTATATCCGTTATGTCCGACCGCACTTGTAAATTACATACAACATAATAATAATATATTAAATTAAATGATTTTAAATTTAGAGTTAATTATAGAACGAAAGTATGTTCCTATATAATATGATGTAATTATTCTTATACAAGCAAATAATTCTGCTGAAGTCTACTTAATTCGTTGAACAATTCGACTGAACAGTGGCATATTTTTTAATGGAATTTAATGAATTCCTCTGTCATAAACTGGCGTAAAGTCACATATTGGAACTTCAGGTACACCGACCCTCGCAAGAATGTGAGTCGGCGGCCCCGGTCCAGAAGGGCTTGCACCTCTGTCTCCGGGATGTTGATGATGGCGAAGGTTTCTAACCGAGCCTTGCCTGTTAGCGCTGATGAGCAGCCACCGGTCAATGCGGACTATTCCGGCCCCAGGCGCTCTGCTAATGAAGGGAGTTTGCTACCTCCCCGAAATCGTCCCAGACACCCGGGAGCAGAATACCGCAGCGAACTCTGTTTGGCACCTCATTTTCACGCTTGACCACCAACTTGTCCCCTGATGAGAGGGTGATGGTGGCCATGCATCACTTAACCCAAGCCACCGCTGCCTGGTCTCCGCATCATATTGTCAGGGTTCCGTTAGCGTATAGCGGTTTGGCCTGAAATTGTGGTCCGGCCGCACTCTGGGGGTTCTGCATCGCCACAGCCATGACGAAGCCCTGAATCAGGTTGAAGGCCTCTTCGGCGAGTTGTGAGATGAGGTGAACCTTGCTTGCAGACGTTACCGCAACCATCAGGTCAGCTTTTTCTGCGTCCGCGTATGCTGCTCGCGGGGTCCCAGCGGGGAACTCGATCCTCTGCTTCTTAGATTCGCCTCTCGGAGACAGAGTCTCGTCAAGGCGTATCATTTTCACAGAGGCCCGAGCCACTGGATTATTGGTGCTGGCTCCTTTCCCTTTCGGTGGGACACGGTTTGCTGTCAGTTGGCTAAGGCCATTGGTAGATCCCTGCATCTCCACCGTATTGGGAGCCCCTGACGGATGTGCAGGCAACGTTGCAACAGAGGCTCTGTTGCAACGTTGCCTGCACATCCGTCAGGGGCTCCCAAGCTTGTTCCGCTAGCATTTTGCGGTACATGCACCTCTGTTTTTGGTTCCTATGCCTCCTCTTCCCGAGGTCTATCGCGCTGGGACCAGGCGCATCCCATTTGGCGGGTTGCTCCCTTTTCCCCTACGTGGTCAACACGGGAAGAGTCTAGCTAGAGTCTAGCTGGGAGGATGTTGTTGGTGTGGGCTACAACGCCGGTGTCTACCCCGTGGCTGTAGATTTCTCTGAAAACGGGACGATCTCTAGGTTGTTTGTTGTTGTCGGCTGTTCTGTGTGTGTGTGTGTGTGAGTGTGAGGTCCACGCTCGGGCTTCCGGTCCTGCTGGTTTCCCTGCAGACCTTCCTCCCCTCGCAGACCTTTTGTTTGTGTGTGGGGGGTCCTGCAGCACCGCCCCCGTGTGGGTGAGTGTTTGTAGACTTCGAGCTCGAAGGCGTTGCCTTAAAGCCACGTGTAAAGAAAGGTAGCGGCACTTTCTTGCCACTTACCTTCTGCTGTGTTGGGTTTGTTGGGGTAGCTGGCTGGGCTTTCGCCCTACCGCTACTTTTGTGTGGTGTTTGTTTGAGGTGGGGTCCTGCGTTACTAGTACCCGCACCTAGTGTGTGGAAGAGGACGGCACACCCAGAGGAGATCTCTTGTTCAGCACCATCGAGTTTCCCCTCCGACACCCGCGGCGTTTCAGATCGTACATGTTCCAGTACATGTTCCATGTTTGTTCCGGTTTTTTCTTCATCTCTCTAGTTTCCCGCCCTCCACGGAGCCCGCACCTTTGGGAATGTCTTATTAAGAATATCACCAGGAATACTCGAGAGATACAGACATGTTGGGTTGGGTATCATTGCGCGACATCGGGAGCTGCAGATGTGTGGCTGGGTTGATCGATCCGAATCTTCCAAGGTGTTCCACACGCCCTTGCCCCATTAGCATGGCTGACAACCTGCCCTCCCAGAGGACCCCCTTTGGAAAGTTTACTTTAAACTGTTACAAGCAATTTTGTTTTTCTTAAAAAAATACGATTTACCATGAGACTTTTGATAACTTGATGAGAGATCTTTTTTTTTATATTTGACTTATTTGTTAAGTATTTTCTAAATAAACGTTATATTAAAAGTGTTATGTAAAATTAGTGAAATAAATACGTACTTACATGTCATAATATATTAGTTTGGTTAATATACATTGTGCAATGGATGATTATATATATTGTGAAACAATTACAGGTTTTCATTTAATTATGTAAACCCCTTAATTAACTTAAACATGTAAATATATTAATTTAACATTTTATTTTGTCATTACATTTTTCTCACAGTTAACAAAAATGGCACAAATTCTTTGTGCTACAAGGGCTCAACTCTAAGTACCCATATTTAAATGCATATAATATCAAAATTATTTAACATTTAAAACAAAAATATAATTAATACAAAGGAATATATCCTACAGAAGAGATAATACCAAATATTATATGTATAACTGCAAATTAAGAGAAAATACATTTGTTTTTGCGGACATACACCCATTTATTAAAACTTTGACAGCCAATTTCTCCAAATGTTGCTTTTTTGATTTGTGCACTTATTGCATTCGGCAAGCGAATTATCAACAAGCTTTTAGAGTTGTTGGCAATTCTGTAGCTCTGCCTACCCCAAACTGGGAATAAAGGCGTGAGTTTATGTATGTATGTATGTGTTATGTTTTATTCCTGAAAAAAACAATAAAACAGCAGGAAATTTCTAGATATAGATTTGGCTTAATGTTTGTTAGGATGGTTACCACCATTTATTTATTTATTTAATACTTTATTGCACAAAATTAAAAAAGTTTACAAAAGGCGAACTTAATGCTACAAGCATTCTCTACCAGTCAACCTTAAGGTGAAACAGAAATCAAAAAGTAGGTAGGTGCAATAAAATGACAATTAATTCCTTTTATCTAAATTTGGAAAAATGTTGAACTATTATTTGAACCATCTTGTCCTTGCCTTCCGTCGACCAGCAGTGTTCGCATTTTTATGTTCCGGTATGTGGATAAGACAATCCGTGAAATTAGTAGCATAGGGGTAATACATTTTATTCCTCAAGGTTGGCAACGCATGTGCAGACTTGAGATTGTAGTCTTGAAAATGAAAATGCAAATTTTATTTCAATATTGAATAGTCGGGATCCAACACTGTTAATTCAATTCTGTACAATTTCTTCGTGTTATTAGCTAAACTAGTTTCCCTCCGCACAGTAGAATCCACTTATAAAGTTTCCGATAAGTACCAGCAGATTGATCAAAAAATCGATACCAGCTTTAACAAGTTGTACATAATGACGTCTAACTTTAGTTCACTGCGGTAGCTGTTTTAAGTAGTTAATTTCTGATTTTTTATCAATTTAAAAATAGAAAAATAATTCCAATTTGATAAAAAAGGCAAAATGTTCTGGTTCTGTGGTATTTTTTTGGGAAACATTTCTTGCATTTATTTAGCTTGCTTTCATTTTATTTATGTACGAATTACAATTGTATGAAAGAGCCACACAATATGCAATTAATTGGTATAGGTAGTCCTTGCACATTTTTTTTAAAATAGACTAGATGGACTACAAATCTCAAAACTGCAATCCTAAAACCTCAAATGCGTTGCCAACCCTGAGGACATACCTCAGGGTTGGCAACGCATTAACCCTATATTTAATAGAATAGATCGAAATACACAATTAAATACACAAATAATTTTCACAATTAAACTTATCTTTCACTTTCGTCAGCAGGCTATCCAGAATAGCCACAAAATAAGCCATTTGACGTAAAAAAAACATTTATTTCATTAAAATTAATGGTCGTTTCCAGCGAAAACATAAAACCAAACGATCTTATCGCGATCCGGAACATAATAGAAATGATTGCCGACCGGTAAATCATAAGGCAATTGTTAAACTTCCTAATACCTCCAATTAACGACTCTCGAGAGGGTTCCTATCTGCCCATTTTGACCTCATTAGCCACCGGATTTCGAAGGAACTCTTAAAACAATCTGGGAGATGTTATTCTTAGCTGAGTAATTCTATGTATTCAATGTATGGGAATATCAAACAAATTAATAAAGTTTTAAAACTTGTGTGAAATGATACATTTGGGTGTGGTGTTTAAAGTTCACTGGTCTCCCCCCCCTTGCCCTGGCCGCTTCACCCCCCCCTGCCGTGAAATGTGTCCCTGTTAACGGATTTTTAACATTCTTGGGACAAGCATAATAGATACGAAAAAAATGTCAAGGACAAAAATGTTTCGTATTAAATTTTAAACAGAAAAGGTTATATGTATTTTTTTTGTAGGATTGACGGTTTTCAAGCTATAGCTTCAGGTACCGGCCACTAATATATCGCCTTCGTACTTACATCTTATACGATTCCATACAAATATGACTTACGAAAATTGACAATCAATCAAGAACTAATAGACCAATTGTAGTGTTTTTACGTTATTCGTTAGCTGATTAAATGAGGTTCAAAATGGTATATAATAAATGTTTATACATATCGTAGTTTTCACGGGGGAACCTTTTTAAAAACCATTACCGACGTGTTCATACTAATTTGTATGAACGCGTCAGCGATGGTTTTTTAAATGAAACTACTCTTGATTTCTAACTATTATCTAGTTCCCATAGTAAAGCCTAGATCTTAGTTTGGGACTAATTCAATTTGTGTCAGATTCTCTCTAGATATAATCGGTATATTATATATTTTATGTTGTCTGAAACACTGCCACTTTCATATGACATTTTTGGATAGAAAAGAAGTTTCAGTCTTGATTATTTGAATATGAAACCAGCTTATAAATAAAATCAAATCAAATGCCTTGGATGTACTTCTAATTGGAGAAAAATTTAAATAAGTATAAAATAATACATTATTACACGGTCGTTCTGACGTGTTACATAAACTTAGGTTAGATGTATTGTTACAGAGAAGGGTTACCTTTGCTTTAACTACCATTTAGGCCTAATTTTTCAATGTCCAGATATCAGTAACTGTTGGGTAAATTTTAGCTTGGTCCTTTTATTTTATTTGACATAGAGGGACCAAGCTAAAATTTACCCAACAGTTACTGTTATCTGGACATTGAAAAATCAGGCCTTATTCGTATTATTCCTTTTCTTATTAGAATGTTGAAAAAATACGGAACGTCGGCAGATTCAATAAGCATTTATTCTGATAAAACAAAAAATGGAGTTATGAATTCGTCTTATCTGTCTGGAAGAACTAAGAGATTACCCCGTTCCATTTGTTCAATCGATATCCATTTCTATTTCCATATTGACACGCAGCAAGCTATTTCGTTTGTGATCGATTCTTTCCAACTATCGCTATAACATTGTGTTATTTTCCATTTTGCTCTCTTTAATATGGTGGTCAATAAAAACCTCAGTAAACGGTATGCTGTTTAACTGTTTTATCCTTCTTTGAGTAGTTTTAGAGCTAAACTTTATCTTTTCTATAATAATTTTGTATTAATAGCGTAGTAAACGAGTCAAATATGCAAGTTTTCTTGTTAGTAAATAAAATTATCTGTTTGGAATTATTTAGTAATGACTGACATACGAGTTTAATCAATTCTATGCATTAAATCTTCCGATTCCTAAATCTTTTATTTATTTTCTCGATTTCAAAACAAACAATGTATTAAACAAAATCATTCGCTTTTTTAAAGAAATTCTCACGACAATAGAACGTAATTGCCATGCAAATGCGAAATATAATACGATATATTATTCCACATCCAAGGGCGTGTGCTTAGCGGATAAATAAGAACGGGCCCTCTCTAAAATCCCATAGTCAACACAAGTTTTCCTTTTAGAGGAGAAAACACTTGGGAAAAGGGTGCTTTTACACGGTAACGTTTTGCTAGCGACGTCAAATACAAGTCTGACCTTTTCTTAAGAAGACTTGTCAAGATCGAGGGAAAAATATGATATAAAAAAGATTTCATAAAAAAAAACACTACGGTTTGTTCGTGCCTATTTGCTATGGTAACGTTTAAATTTACTAGTCATAAAACAATTAGGTCTATAATGACGTGTCTGTATTAGAAGGGTCGAGATTTTTTTTTAACGAATCTGTGTCAAGTTGTTACATTATTTATTGCCTGCTTTACCTACTTTGAAATTCTGGAATATCAGTTGATAAAGTACGAGTATCATGTCATTTTGTCTGCAATAGGTACTTAGAAATATTACAGATAAAATTTTGAACGTGTTTTAAGGTTCATCAATAAACAATAGGTTACCTCAAGGAAATTTGATTAAACATTTGAGCAATCGTTTGCAACCAATGTGAAAATAGCCTAACCGTACAACGCGGGTGTGCAAATAAATCTCTTAAAGACAGATAAGGGCCCGATCCGAAGAAAGGCCCCTACTAGAGCACAATAAAGCAACCCAGATAAAAATAATAGAAACGAACAACAGAGATAGTTCTCATTCTTTACTTTTGCCGTCCCTTGCTGTTTTGTGCTCATTTTGCTTCGAGCCGGGATTCTTTTTGAAACTTTTCCCTCAAAGGATTGGCATTTGGTCTGTCGCAGCTGTTGTTTTGCATTATGAGCTGTTCTAGGCCATCTGGCTTTGGAAGCTCAGGCTATTGTTAGTTTTGAAATAATTGTTATTGTAGACTGAGCTAGCTTTTTTTATGATATTAATTGCTGGCCGCGTTTCTGCTCGCATATAATCTATTGAAGCTGATCCTTTTCTGAATGGTACTATGTTTTAGTACAAAAATAGACTATTAATAACTCGTTGAATTTCTTATTCTAGCAAGAAAACTCTGTTCTATCAAATTTACATAAGCAATATCGATTCACAACCACCTATTCCCTTCTCTCATTCTTTCAAGGGTTAACTAAAATCTCTTAATGAGATAAGTTTGTTATTTAACGTCCTTTTTAATCTTCATCGTATTATTTTAGTTTTTATCTTTTACAAAAGTGTTAGGGTACAATAGAAAAGCAGACGGCATCGAATATTGTTTAATTTTATTTTGTGTGACTCAATCACTTTTCCATTTTTTCATTCTTTATTTTGATTCCAATTAAGTACTTTCATTTTACCTTCAGTTTCTCAGAAAAGTTTATTTTTTCATCTAAAAAATATTTCCCGTAACTAAAATCACTCGGTGCTCTCAGTTGCAATTTCTTCGCTATTTAACTAGTGCTTGAGCCAGATAAAGTAAATATGTACAAGTTTGAGTCATCTTGCAACTCGTTGCTAAGCCGCTAAGCTTCGGTAAGGCCGATAAACTTCGCTAAGTAGTCCGATTTCTCGCTCTTCAGGTCTGGTTATCTTAGTTTCCTGAACTCCACGGAAACTGTGATGTTTCTTGTCCTATTTGGATTAATACGTTTACAAGTTTTTTAAGTAAACTAATCGCTAGATAGTTGCTTTAGTTTGTATTTTTCTGGTAATACGGAAACATTCACGAATAATATTCTGTTGTGTGGTATCATGTATCAAGTTTATCATTATTGGTATGATAGTATGACAAAAGTAGGTGGAAAAGGGAATCAGTTTTACCCCCTTACTAATAAACGTTGAGTAACGGTGGTATAGCTATACAATGTTTTGTCCCTATCTGCCAAATTCAAATGCCACAATGACAGATAAGGACAAAACATTGTATAGCTATACCACCTTACTCAACGTTTATTAGTAAGGGGGTTAGAGATTATGGCTTGACGTATTCTACCAAAATGGTGCCGTCAATGGCAGCCGGTTTTGACTGTCAACAATACGATATTTTGTCAACGGCCAGCATTCAAATTCCCACTTGCTAGCTATCCTGTTTCATTGGCTGTACGTTTCAATAGGTTAAAGCGAGACTAATACATGATTCGCTGTTTATTCGCCACAAATGTAAGCACAGTTTATGAGGCCAAAATCGGGTCTTCCACACATGCGGGGTGGAAAAAGCGAAGCAATTATCGGGTCGCCCATAGATGAGAAGATAGCGATTGCGCATATTTATCTTTTGACAAATTGGCCCTTTCGGATACATGACATGACATTTCGGATATTTGACGGATGCCAATTGGCCATTGGACTTATTTGGACGTTTTCATTAAAAAGTTTAACTTTGTCAGTTTTGTGACGAAAGTTAGCTATACATTGCCGGCCGCAATGTATGGCTAATTTTCGTCACAAAACTGACAAAATTAAAGTTCCAATTTCAGTCCTTAATTGGATACACTTTTTAGTGAAGACGCCCATTTAGTATTATAATTACTGTGCTGTAGTCTTACCAAAGAAGGCGGCTAACTGCATAGTAATATTAAAAGGATTTTAAATTTAATGCGGTTACCAATAGGGTACATAATAGTTCGACTGCTACATTTATAGTATAACTAGCTTTTGCCCGCGACTTCGTCCGCGTAGAACTCGTTTATCGCAGTTAAGTAAATTAATAGTTTTAAGTAATTCTATAGTTTGACGTCCTCCCTGGCAAGAATGATCTTTCAAACAATATTGAGATCGAAATTTACCGGGACACCAACTTTAACCATTCACTCTTACGGGAGGGCACTCCCGATACCTCGAAAGAGTTCAGGAACTCTAAGGGTAGGACGTGACTTGCTCTGTGTCTATGACATTGTCTACCAATAGATACTCCACAACATCGCCTTCTACATGAGACATATTTTTATATTTATCCGCCCGATAATTTCGTTTGTCGGTGCTAATATCGCCCTCTCGCACAAACATTCTCTATTCTTTATATTGTTTTTTAGATCGGGGTACACGCTATTTTTTAGATCATCTGTGTTTTGTACAATATTACAGAATTCGCGGTTTAATGTATTCAAATCGTTACTATCTCTCGCCATACGATCTTCGACCATTTTTTAGTAGAGCTGCCGGATATATTGCCCCGACTATGTATCATGGTGTACTCGTAGTTCCTGGCATATTTGTAGTGAGGTTAATTTTTTATATATATACTCATATCGTAGATGCCGAAATGCATTTATTTTATCCGCTGGTGTGCCCCTAGTTATCACCGGTAGATAAGAATCTGTCTAAATTCGCCGTCTCAAAGCACCATCCCTCCCATGATAGTTTGGTTGCTCTTAAAATATCCATCATAGTTCAATATTACATATATTATATTATGAGTCTTAATACTAATTATAATGTAGGTATCTATCATTATAAATGGCGGAACTCCCAAACATCATCAGTGAAAAAACAAAGACAATTATATTCTTCAAACAAATTTACCCAATGCCCATTAATCTCATTCGGTTCTGCGGTTAATCCGTGAAAACGTAACAAACAGACAGACGACAGACATAATTGAATTGCCATTTTGAATTTCTACCTATACTTTCACATCATTTTCGAAATCTGCGTCCTCAAAATCTAAGAAAATGACAATTATGTCCACTTTTTAAAAAAGATTATGGCCTTCATCTTGAATACTAAATTTGACATAATTTTCATAATCTGCGTCCACAAAATGTAAGAAAATGATACCAATGACGACTTTTTCAATAAACATCATGACGGCCATTTTGAATTCCAAATTTGATATCATCTTCGAAATCTGCGTCAACGCAACCTAAGAAAATGACACCCATGATGACTTTTTCAAAAAACACCAAACATTGTCGTTATTCCCTCGGGAACTTTTAAATTTTCCGGGATGGGATTTTTCTGTGTTAATCCAGGGTGCTACCTCCATTTTAAATTTCATCCTAATCCATCTAGCCGTTGCAGCGTTAAGGAGTAACTAACTAAAACCCCCTTTTACCCCCCACCCCTACCCATAGGGGTAGTTTTTTCTAAATCGCTGAAAGCAGTATATTTTATTTATAAACAGTAGCCTAAATATCAATTTCCTAATGTAGCCATTTCGATATCTTCTATACAAATTTCTACTCCCCATTTATCGCCTGAGGGGGAGTTTTACGGAAATCAATGAAAGTTTTTTTTTATTTTAAACAGTCTTAAACAGTAGCTTAAACACCAATTACCACGTTTCCAACTAAAAAAATTAACATAAATGACCAAATTGTCATACAAACTACCATCCCAAATCTCGCCCCCTTAGGGGTGATTTTTGAGATACAAATTTAATCTAATTCAGTTCCGCGGTTTATCCTTGAATGCATAACAAACAGACAGACGACAGACATAATTACTTTCACTTTTATAATGTTAGTATGGATTTTCTTTGTACAGCAATATTATGTACACCTATCGATGTATAGTTTTTTTACCCCTTGAGTATTGTTTGAAATGACATTTTAGAATTAAATAACCGACCAATTCGCCGAAAAATGAAATGCCTGTCAGTAATTATTTTCAAGTGATCATAATAACCGCCCTAATATTAAATAACAGCCGTAGAATTAATACGCCGTGAATAGTATTGAAAATAGCGAAAAAAAAATTTAAAATCTGGATATGTCAACGCTGACAACTTCAATCTGACACCGCTCCTTTTGATATAGACTAACAAAACTGAATGTAGGTACAAAGCCTGTCTCATGTTGTCACACTGGATGGCAAAAGCCATAGGAGAAATAAATTATTCAATTGCGCAATTTTGTCAAATAATTACTAATATTATTCTATATTAGTAATTATTTGCGTCCCCAAAAACTAAGAAAATGTTACCCGTGACAACTTTTTCAATAAATATCATTGCCGCCAGCTTTAATTCTAAATTTGACATCATTTTCATAATCTGCGTCCCCAAAATGTAAGAAAATGATACCAATGACGACTTTTTCAATAAACATCATGGCGGCCATTTTGAATCCCAAATTTGATATCATTTTCGAAATCTGCGTTAACGCAACCTAAGAAAACGACACCCATGATGACTTTTTCAAAAAACACAAAGATATTGTCGTTATTCCCTCGGGAAACTTAAAATTTTCCGGAATAGGATTTTTCTATGTGTTAATCCAGGGTATAAGCTAGCTCCATTCTAAATTTCATCAAAATCCATCCAGCGCATATTGCAGCGTGAAGGAGGAACAAACTAAAACTCCCTTTTACCCCCCTTAGGGGAAGTTTTTTCTAAATCGCTGAAAGAAGTATTTTTTTATTTATTATCAGTAGCCTAAATACCAATTTCCAAAGTGCTTATTTTAAAAATAACTTTTCTCCTATACAAATTTCTACCCCCTATTTGAACCCTTTAGGGGATGAATTTCCAAAAATCCTTTCTTAGTGTACCCTTAGGGTACCCAAGAAATATTCCCTTCAAATTTCAAGTCCCTAGGTCCAGCGGTTTAGGCTGTGCGTTGATCGATCAGTCAGTCAGTTTTACCCCTTTCCATCCCTTCGGGGATGAAATTATCAAAAACGCTGAAACACGTATTAATTAATTTTCAATTTTCAACCTAAACACAAAATTTTAAAAGTCTAACTTACACTAAAACTGACGGACTTTCATACAAATTTTTATCCCCTTAGGGGTGGAATTTCCAAAAATCCTTCCTTAGTGGATCTTTACACTATATAAGGTATCTATGTGCAAAATGTCAAGTCTCTAGGTCCTAAGGTTTGGGCTGTGCGTTGATATATTAACAATCCGTTTTACCCCTTTTCATCCCTTCGGGGTTGAAATTATCATAAACGCTGAGACACGTATAAGTTGAAATTCAATCGCCAACCTAAACGCAAAATTTGAAGCGTCTAACTTCAAAACTGACGGACTTTCATACAAACGTTTTTCCCCTATTTTACCCCCTTAGGGGTGGAATTTCCAAAAATCCTTCCTTAGTGGATCTCTACACTATATAAGGTATCTATGTGCAAAATTTCAAGTCTCTAGGTCCAGCGGTCTGGGCTGTGCGTTGATATATCAACAATCAGCTTAGCATTTTATATAATAGATTTACTTCATATTAGTGTATAAAAGAACCCTTATTTACTAAATGCCAATCCAATGATCCAATCGCATGGAATTTCTTAATGAGAACTTTAACGGTGAATGGAATGTTTCTCAAATTGTGTGCAAACGTTGGTCTGTCATTTTTGTTTATAATATAAATTAAATAATGTGAAGAATAAATATTTTTCTTTACCGTGTAAAACTTTGCTTTACAAGGATTTTAGTTACAGTCTTTCGTTTGTTCTTGGAGAGTAAAAACACAATGCAGCTCCTTATAAAAGGACTCTGTACAATGAAAGCGAATAAATATACTCCAATTATATTACATTACTTGACACACTTTTGTGAATATTTTTTTCAATTCCGTAATGACTTATTTAAATTTGTTAGTTTTATTTTCAATCTTATGTTATTTTGTTTAAAAGTTAGAATAGAAACGTGAATATTAGTAGTTGACGCTCATTGGAGCATTTAGATCTAAATGCCCGCAGCTCTTAACTCAACCAAAGAGTTGACCTTCCCGCATGAAATGTATAAGGAATAAATGAATGATTCATTTGTATTTTGAAGTGTAACTGTTACTTTAAACAATATTAAAGCTATCATGTGACTTGACAAGAATAACCGAGTCATTAAGTCGTTTTTAAATAATTATGTTAAAATATGAAAGTTACATTTAAATAGGTGTTAAGAACCCATTAACAAAAAGTTACCCTTTTTTTAGCTTTTTCATTCACGTGACGTTACTTTCTCCTACTTAACGTTTAATTAACTGATTGTATGAATAACTCTTCCAGGAACGCCCACCTCAGTATCGCCTGAAATATCAGAAGCCTTTTTTAGGTGAAAAAGTTCAGAATATTTTTGGCAAATGTTTTATAATTGGACGGTCTGTTTCCTCCTACGACTACGTCTACCTTAAACGCCGACGTCTTCTTCCTACTTCTTAAAACTAAAGATCATTTTGAGGTGCCCCGTAGAAAGGCACGTTGCCGCGACGTGCAGATACACGGTGCCGTCATTCATTATAAAGTGCAATATTAAGCCCAATGTCCTGCGCGTAGAGTTTAAAATAGTTGTCACACGGCACCGTGTATTTGCACGACGCGGCAACATGCCTTTCTACGGCGCCGCGCCGTTTCACGTTAACGACGCCGTGCCGTGGTGTTGTTTCCAGGCACTTACGGTATTGATGTAAAACGAGACTCACGAGAGATGCGACCGAAGTGACTACATAATAACAGACTATGTAGGTATGCACCTTACGTTTCCACAGGACCGACTGTCAGCTTAACGCACATTCATTAAGCGTGTCCTTGAGACAAAGCTTAAGTTCGCGACTAACATATCTATCTACGTTTTTTCCTTCATAACGTTATCATAGCCACCAGTCGATATCGATTTAATTGTCATTGAAGACATTCATACTTATATTATGAACAGTTCATTTCACTCGTAGTTCTTATAACCGATAAGGTTAAGCAGTTTTTAACTCTGTGGTCCTATTAAAATAGAGTACAAAATCATTGACAGATTATACTGGACTTGTACACTTTTTTAATTGGAGTTTAGGAGATTTATATTTTCTGTGATGCAAATGAATAAGGGTGTAAGTATAATATGCTCTACCTATGATTTATGCACTTTTTATCACTAGTTAAGTCCATTTCACTAGTGCGACAAGATTATGATCAAAACACAAGTTGAACTTGTTTATAACAAGTGAATTTTGAGGGTAACCTATCGCAACCTCGAAAAGTTTTTGACCGAATTTCATTTGACCGAAAACGTTTCGTTTTTTAACGTTTCTCCGATGGCACGATTCGTAATTTTTTTATTTCACCGTTTGACATTAAGGAAACATATCTTTAGTCCGAGCAACTTTTCTCCTTGTAGTCACTTGCCCTATGTATTGTTACGTATTTTATTTCAAAGCCTATTTTTCATTACACCATTGCTACAATTAGCCTAGGGATCGTTTCGTATTTTGTTTCTTAACCCATTTTTCACTACATCAATGCTACATATAGTTTTCGCTACGTTACGTCAAATATTAAACACCTAAATAACTTAGTAATAGCTTAGTCAGGAAAATATCTAAACATTGTAGGTATAATTATTGTCTAGGGGACACGGTTTCTGTAGGAGAATGTATCAAAACTATGTGGTTGTTTTGCACCGTCATGGGTAAGTATATGTATACTATTATTATTACAATTTAAGAGTTCATCTGAACATACTGAGTTTTGACACATTTTCCTGCTCAACTACGCATGATATATATATTTTAATGTTAAATTCATTGTTTTATATAATGCTAGGTTAAGTTCTATAATTGTATAAGTAATTTTTAAAAAAAACGACTGACTGTTGAGTTTCTTGCGGCGTTTCTTCTCAGCAGTGGTCTCTTGCGAAGCGCTGTTAGATTTTTGACGTGTAAAAGTGCCCGTGCGGCCTACTTACTGAATAAACATCTTTTATCTTTTATCTTTTTTTATTCATTTCGGTAAGAAAATATTGCTTGTAATTTGTTACTATCCAGAAAATGCACCGAGCAAGGCGAATTAGGGCAGAACCGATACGGATAGGTTAGGTTAGAAGGCCAAGGCGGGAGCTTTGCTCCCGCCTTGGTCTTCGAGGTAATTTTTTTTTCTGCCCAAAAAATCTTGCTTGTAATTTATCCAGAAAATGCAACGATCAAGACGAATCAGGGTGGAACCGAATCGGACAGGTTAGCATAGTCGATTTAAAAATAGGTAAACTATTAATAAACCGAGCCGTTAAATTGGGCAAATGATACTAAGGTAAAATAAGAAATGGGAAATAGATAAATTGACAAACCATTACATTGGAAAACTGTTTGTACGCCGAAATCAGTATTACGGAATAGATAATTTGTCAAATCGGTAAAAAACCTAAACAAGAAATGACTAAATGAAAATATTCGAAGTGGTCTTTCGGGCAAACGTAAAAAAACCCAAACCATAATTGTCGAATAATATTTATCGAACCGAAATTCGGTCAAACATTTTTCGGAGTTCAGATAGGTAACCAATTTTGAGAGGTGTTAATCGCTATGATAATTATTTTGTGTGGCAAATAAGGTCAGCAGGCCTATTGCTTAACGAACTTGCAATCGACATTGACATCAAAGTGGAAAAAATGTTTTCATTTTGTAAGCAGACTCGCCTTCGGACTGTCAAAATGTAAACGATTACGATTGCGAGTGCGTTAGGCAATAAGTCTGGCTCTGCTTCAAAATGGTATAACGTGCTTCAAAATTGAATTTGCTATAGCATAACTAAGAACTGGACTAATACTTTGAACACCCCAATGCTAATAAAAACAGTCAGAAAAAACTCTTAAGTTTTCACTAAAATAACGTTTCCGTAAACGCATGTCTCAAGATGTCTCGAACTCGTAGGGTCTCTGTTGACATTGAATTACATTTGGTCCGGCGGTTTGTGGAACCATGCCGGGGTTGAGGGCCCAGCAAATATTTACTCGGACGCGGAGGTATCTGTCTTGGCATTGTGACCCTCATTATTTTGTTCCTTATAGCACAATGGATTGCTACAGCATAAAGAATGAGTAAATTATGTTGTTTCAAGTAAGACACGGTGTAAAAGAAGTTTCTATTTGAAGAGAAATTAATATTGTGTAGTATAAAAATGCACAATTAAAGCTCGTTTGAACCTATTAGTGTAACATTTTAATAATAAATGTAGCTGGGAAAATAAATTCCCAGTAGCGAACGTTTAATAGGTACTTTTATTAAGTGATTATTTAATAAAGCATTGTTATGAAAGCGTGCTTCATGTAGCGTAAAATCTCTTTTATTCAATGAAAGCGTGCAAAAAAACTATTTATGTCCCAAACTAAAGACATGGCGAAGATAAGCAGATGCAATTAATTTAATGGGCTATTTTTTTTTCTAATTCTATGTAATAATAGTCCCATAGTAGCATATAAAATGTCAGGTTTCTTGAATTCAAATTCGTAAGATTTTTTTTCTTTACAATTAAAAGGTCTTCTCAGTCATTATAACCAATTAACCTCTTTCGGCAGTCGGGTAAAAATGACTGTACCAGGCACCATCATACATACATAAATACATTAAATCACGTCTGTTTCCCAGAGGGGTAGCAGGCAGAAACCACTTCTTTCCACCTGCTACGATACCAAGGACCATCATGACTAGCAAAATTCAAGTTTTCGTTATCAGATCGCGCTACCAGTTTCGTGCTATCCAACAATAATCTAAAACTTTTAATTTACCTCAAATATAGCGAAACATCTAATAACAAAACGCTGAATTTCCGTAACTTTCAACAAGAAAAATACAAGCAAGTTTTAATTAAAACAGAAGGCTTGAAACATTCTTAAAACGAAACGCAATTGTATTTTTTCCCTCTGTTGATAATCGCAGGAGCGGGCCCCGGAGCTTGAAGGATTTCCTCATTAATTTAGAAGTGAATTGTGTAGCTAAAACGGCTATAAAAATCTGCAAAGGAATCCTCTTAAATGTCGTTTACAATGTTTTCAAAGAACCATTGGCGGTGGCATCATTCCCAAAGCTTCAAGCGTTATTGTTTTAAAATACTCATTCGGGAGGTTTTTTTTCATAATTACTGCCCAAAGCGAAGCCTGAGAAACCTAAAAAGTTTAACGTACCTTTTAGAGTTGTATCAATGAAGTATTATTTAAAGGAAGGCTATTATCGAGGGAGGAAGTGACGTGGTTGGATACAAACAAATAGAGTAATTGAAGCCAAGTAACTGGCATTCCAGACATAAGAGAAAATAAAGTCTCGGTAAAAAGCAAGAGTGTATAAGGTTTTGGTTAGGTATTTGCGCGTTCTCATTATTACCGTTACTCCTTGCTTACTCTATAAATTAATAATTAAACAATGTTTCTACTAAAAACAAGCAAATATACTCGTTCATTATTATAAGAAATACAATGGTACAGCACTTTAGTTGTTGAATGTTGGTAAAGAGTTGCAAAACTCAGATTATTTCTGTTGTTTTTCGGTCTTTCGACTTGATATTTGCACTGCCATCAGCATCTCGTTCTATGGTGGCTTTATCATTTCACAAATAATTAATTAACTTCTATTTCTTGTTTTTCATTGTCCCCTTTCTTTTCAAAAAACGTTCATGATTTTTTCATTAATTAGAAAAAGGAAGCGTTTCACAAAGACGGACTTAAACAGTGTTTAATAATAAATTAACTCTCTAAATTATCATTTTGTGAATGCTGTTTAAATTCTTTTTAAGAATACATCTTGTAGCTTTTCTTTAATTATTATTTTGTGATGTTATTTTCGTTCTGTTTCTGCATTTAATAATTTTTCACTGACAATAATGATAAAATGAAAATTACCTTTACGTACAGGAACTTTTGACCCGTGGTTGCTTTACTTTAGTAAGCATTTTGCTCCGGTCCGATTTCAAAGTCTTGTAAAATACCATCCCTCGAGTACATTGCGTCCAGACCAACCTTACATTACTCGCATGCTTTACAGTTTCCTATTAAGTTTATCATCATACATGCTTTATGGAATTATGTTTTGTGAGTCACTAAAAACTCAAAGTAATCTTTACTACCTCTTTTGTCTTGAAAGAAATTGTTGAGTAACCTTTTTTTCTGGAGAACAAGGTGTGAACGTCGTTTTTTGAAGTCTTTTAGCCACTTAAGAACTCTTTCGCCTCGTCGACAGTTCTATTTTACGACGAATGAAACAAAGATGTAAATAAGTATCAATCTTGTCAAATATTTTCGGGCCACTTATTACATTCCTATTTTATTAATATAATATTCTTAAACGTGCTGCGCCAAACAAAGGCAGGAAATATAATTTTACCGTCACCGTTTGTTATGCCTATTGAGGTAAAAGCTTAATTCGTTCTTATTGATAAAATATATTGAGCTTATTGTTTAGACGGTATTATGGGGATATAAATCTTTTGCCCGCGTCGGGAGCGGCCAGTGGACCTCTGTGCTTGGAAAAATATCGATGAATTTGGAACAAACAAAAGGATAATAGGATGTGTATTTTTTCCAAGTTCACTTCAAATACTTAGTATAACTTTACTAAAGGTTGTAATGATCGATTTGTTTTTTCTTTAAATCGAAATTTTCTTTTTATTCATTAAATTACCATATTTATATTTTTATCTCCATCATTAATTAATATTTTATTATTTTTTCGTATTTTTAATTTTGAAATATTATTAAATTTCTTACTACGTTGTTTTCTAAATAATAATGTTATGATAAAACTTAATACTATTTAAATTAATTAAATTAAATAAAACGGTTCAAATTTAATAGTACAAAAATACAATAAAATTTATAAGACTGCAAACGAAACGAAACTGAATAAAACATTTTCCTTTACGCAAACGAAACTTGGCTATCTTTTTGTATTAAAAATACGGATATCCCAACGGTCAAGACGTTGACACGGCATTTCCTCTAAAATAATCAACAGCGGCCACGTGACCGTCTCTTACCTACCCCCTAAAAGATTTATAACGGGGGCGTTACCGCGGTTTATCTTAATCTAAGCTGCGACCTCGTATTCCATTTTACGTCTCTATCAACCGATTTCCCATTTTGCTGATTTTCCCATTCGAATTTTTGTCTAGGTGTTTCCTTGAACGACTCACTGTATGTTTGATGTTCGGTATTTTCTAACATTCTTTACTTAGGCTTAAAAAATACTTCCTTCTAAGGAATTTTCATAACACATTAATTTGACTGCGCTTTGCTCTGAAATTTAATTTTCCGTTCTTGAAGTTTTATTAAAAAGAACAGAACTTAAATCTTCGCTTTCAGTCTTCAACATATTTTTAATATTGCGAACGTTGAAAAAGTCATCCGCATATTTTGCATCACAAAACTGTTTATTTTGTTTTGCTTTAAAAATGCATGTTTGCGTAGAAATACGAAAAACACTTTTTATTGAATATAATTCTAAAAATAGTGAGACCATTCTTGCGTTACCTATAGAAATTTTACAGTTTTTTCTAGTGAAAATTAAAACCAATTAAACAATGAAATAATCGGGTGGAAAATATAACAGTCATATTGTTTTAAGTATTTTGATAATTGAGCGAGCGAAGTAAAACGAGCGATCAAGATGGGTCGTGGCAGAAGCGACTCGAATAGGTCAGATTAGAAACCTAATCGTTCGATGTTAGGTATTTTAAGCTGAAACAATCTCCTGGTTTAATTATACTAGGATATCATCCTGTCCTTATCCCAATAATTTGAAATCGGCGCAGCACGTCTTTTTCATCAAAACATCTCCCTATCAGCCGTCATTTTCTTTGCCCTTTTTTCCAAATAACACTTGTATTTGCTCCTAACATGGACTTAAAACCCCCCAAAATAATTTAAACCCTTTTTTAAGGCCTTATAACCATACATCGTGGTTTTCGGTGCGATAATGATTTAAGAAAGAGTAGAGATAAACAGAGAGGTTAATCAGAGAAAATATATAATTATGCCTAATGAATAACCACCTCTCTGCGAATTGTATACACACTTTGATAAAATTTTATTTTAACTCATGCAGTACTTTAGCTTTACTACCAAGGCTAAATAATTTTAATTAATTGCCTACAGTAAATTTAGTAGTTTACACGATTTTCATCATAAACGATTAATATTTTTTTTAATATTTGGAACAGTTAGTCTGCGGCGTCTTGCTATAAATATCCATTTCAATGAACTGAACGATCTTTCTACGTCGGCAGTTGTAATACGAATAGGTGCATATAAATTTCATAAATCAATCTTTACACGTCCAATATCTGTGAACTATTTGCTTATAAATGAGTACGGACTTAACTGAAGAGGTTGATAATGACTGACCATTTCATTTATAAAATACTTATTTTTTTTATATTTAATTATTCATTAGGTAGAACTCTGTTAGAGTATATTCTGTTTTTTAAGTCAATACCTACTATTTGGCTAATGTCAAACATTCCCGCACCGAAAACCCCGATGTATGCTTATAGCTCTTAAACAGCCTAATCGACTGTCATTAAACTAAGCCAAATATCAACAATTAAATTATAGTACATTACTACAGAGGCCAGGAAAAAAAGGGGTTGCCGGCCGAAGACATATAGACGCCCGAGGAAAGCGAGGCCGGATAAGTCTGAGGCGGGCAACCCCATATTTTCCGCCGAGGTATGTATAGTGCTTTTTTCAAACATGTAATGAAATAAACAACAAAAAAATCAAAGTTTTTTTTTTAATACGCATAGTGGCGGAATTTCATGATGCCTGTGCCACAAATTTAAGTGGATTGGAAATTAAAAAAGAGGACTTTGCCGGCCTAGGCCTGCACGATTTGTATGAAATTCCATTAACGACCTCTTGTCCTAGCCGCAACTGAAACGTCATAACTACTTCGCAGCCTATTATAAGGAACATAACATCAATATTTCATTGCATGTTTGAGAAAAAATAATATATAAAACGCGATCCATCTGTTTTGGATCTACGAAGAAAGACAGATACACATAAACATACTTTAAACTTACATCCTTCTGTTTGCGTCAAGGGTTAAATATAACAAAGTAATAACAATGATGTAAATAAACGCCAAGAATACCAAATAATTAATGAATTACCCAGCTAACGATGAAACAGGCAATGCTCAGGTAAGAATAAAATGCGTTTTCTTGCGGTGAAATGAATGATTTTCCTTTTCACAGACTGTTTGCCAATTATTTCTGGGCAGATTAGCAGGGTGAAATCTGTCGAGAATAAAAGGTGTTATGGGACATATTAAAATGTATGTTATTACGGGTTACGTTGACGATACATTATGTGTTTTATTTTTAGGGTTGTAATTACGTTGTGGTTATCCTCTCTCTCGATTTTTAAATCCAAAAAAAATGTGTCTGTATCTGTGGAATTGTAGCTCCGAGGCAAATTGACCGACTTTGCCGCGGTTTTTTAAAGAAGCCATTTCTAGGTTTTATGAAACTTTTTTGGGCTGTTAAGCGATATCTGCTTCAAAGAAGTAGTCGCGATTATATTGGAGGTTTTATCTATTATATAATAGTAGTTACCATGCCAAAGAGAAGCCAATAAAGAGCACAAGGCTGATATTCTACACGGTAAAACTTTATTGTTTTTTATGTGAATACGGAATCACATAAAAAACAACAACGTTTTGATAGCTCTTATGTACTTGACAGAAGTCATAGTCATATTCATTTATTGATTTATGTTGTACCATGAGGTCTTAAAATACAGTAGGTAGCTACAATATAAACCCTGCAAGGCACTGCAACAAGACACAATAGGTTCATTAATGTTTTACCAAATCATCATTTGACAAACTATATCATTTTACAAACTTTCAATTCGCAAAGACGTATTTCCCGCCACATTTTGTTTCATTTTTTTGTGGTTATTAATCTAATCTAACCTAACTTATTTAATAAGCTCATGTAACCTATGTAATATGTTATGGTTTAAGCACAATTACATTTTTTTGAAATGAAAGTTTGTAAAATGATATAGTTTGTCAAATGATGATATAATATATAACAGATGATATTTAATAATAAAAGGCTAACAAGGATAATGGCGGCCAAGTTAAAAGCAATATCATAACACGTCAAAGGAAATATGGGTATTGAGTTGAATAGAGGCACTAGACTTCACTTCCCAGTAGTGGCCACTAATTAGTGGGCTCTGAAGTCCATCGACATTTGCAGTCCCATTTTTTTACATCGATTTACGTTGCGCTATACTAGAAACGATTAATGTTTTGATAAAGTTCTAGAATTATAGAGTTGGTGTAGAAAATAGCAATTATATATGTGGCTTATTTATTTTATTGGAAAAATAATTATATTTACATGTCCTAACGACACGAAAATTTAATGTAGCGCAAACAAAATATCTGTTTGAATCCAAAATTAATACCTGCTTGTTTTATGAGATTTCAACCTTTAAATAGGCTTTTGAAAATTAAAACTAAACGTATTTAAATTAAAATGAAACTAAGCTACTCAAATATTAAAGATATAAATAATAATCACCACTATAAAAAGAACACCCCCTCTGGCAGGTCCGCTCGCGGCATGGTCCCCATGACACTGGCTGCATTACCTCTCTGAATAGCTAGCCCAATCCTTTGGGAGAGGTAAGCACCAGCTCTAGGATCTCCGGAGGATTCTATGAGCCGAGAGGACAGGGCCTTAATAATTAGTATACCGAATAGTTGTTGCCCGCGATTCCGTTCGCGTAGAAGTCGTTTATCACTCTTCGAGGTTTTAGATATTTTTATACTTACCAAATTTTATTGAATTGTTTTCATCGGTTTAGCAGTTAAAGCGTTACAAACAGACAGAAAAAGTTACTTTCACAATTATAATATTACATATTGAAATAAATGAACTCTTTGAAAGTCGAATGTAAAGATCATGGCCCATAATCCTGCGCGGTCAAAAAATGTTTGCGTACATAAACCAAACTGGTGGCAAATTTTGCACTGACCCACGTTTTATTTTAAGTAAATAGTTTTAAAAAGTAACATGGCGGTAACATGTAATAGTGCAAAGAAGATTGGCTATTAATATATCTTTTTTTGGCTGTTAAGTATTATTGTATTTTATGTTTGAAAAAATGACCTTCTGTTGGAGTTTCTTGCGGCGCTTCTTCTCCGCAATGATGGTCTTGTCCGAAGCGCTAGTAGATTCACTGTATATTACCGACGTGTAAAAGAGCCCGTATGTGGCCAATTTACTGAATAAATATTTTGATTTTGATTTTGATTTGATTAGGTAGGTATATGAAATCCCTAATAATCGTTTTATTATTTTTTCTTTTATAATTACTAATGCGACATATCCCATTATAAAGTATACATATTTATCTTTAATTCCCGCCCTGTTTCATTTCTGTACTCCCTGGGTATTATTTTCAGACTAGGTGGGCCGTGACCTTTGATTTGAAGGTAATTATTTATTTTCAATTTGTTCAAATGTAACGAAATTTCTTTGATAAGAACATTCAAAAGAGCAGTCGCTCTTTGAGCTAAGATTGTCAGGTTTCCCGGGATTTTCATAAAGATTTAATTATCACGAATAAATGTTATTTCAAATGTACGAGTAAGTTTTTATAATCTGTAGGTTTTCTTTACGGAGAATATAAAGAGTAAGGCTTAATATCTATTATTCATTGATTACATACCATAATTGGCTCTATAATTATTTATATTAGGGTTCCAAGTAAAGCACGTAGTATTAATTTTTTGAGTTCCGTAGTTAAAGGGTCCCAAATGGCACCCCATTTAATAAGCTTTCGTTGTCCGTCTGTCCGTTTGTCCACCTTTACATTAAAGAGCAATATCTTCTGACCATTAATAAAAAACTCCATACTGAAAAAGTTATTTTAAAACGTTTTTTTGCTTTATCGTAAAAAAACGGTAATACACACCAGGTGTCAATATCAAAAAATCAACAAATAATAAAAGTCTTACGTTTCAAAATCCTCACCGTGCCTTATAATTATAAAAGTTATACCATTGTTTTTTTTACTAAATACCTTCACGCCTGTAAATCAGAGTGGGGTAGGCAGAGCTACAGAATTACCAACAACTCTAAAAACTTGTTGATAATTATATAACCATATTTTGCACAGCTAGGCTAAGATGTTTACCAGCGTATTAGTGACAGGTTGCAACCCCATCGCTTAACAGTACTACAAGCCTTTATTCCCTTAGTCGCCTCTTACGACATCCACGGGAAGAAAATGAGTGGTACTATTCTAACCCGGTAATAACATAGGATTTTTTTATTACAAAATGCAAAAAAACTGTTATACTCGGTCACATTTTCTTGCATGCGCTTGCGTTGCAATACGTGTGTTTGTCCAAACAAATATTTATTCAGCAAAACCAATTCGAAATATGATTTTTAACATTGTCTTGTTATGCAAAGCTAAGCTTGGATGTTTGTAAAGTTTGTTTACAGTGCCAGAACCTGACCACAGGTTCGAAGCGAGCGCTGGCAATTCCACAAACTCCATTGCGAATATTTAGATTTCTATTCAGAGGTTTTGTTCTGTAAATTGAATGGGCAGTTGTTTGTGCTAATGTTTTGATTTGTTGAGTGAATGTTTACCAGTTAATTGTAATACTTGTTATAACTTTGAAAGACAATAATATTTTAACTGGTTTGCTGCTAATGATAAATATAGTACATGATTTTTGTTAAATAACCAAGCATTTTTAAGCAATTTCCTGCCTAATGTACCTAATCTACGATTTTTTTTATGAATGATTTGAATAACTGGGCAGGAACGTAGTAAATCCATCAAATTTGTTCTTATTAAAAATAATGGGCAGGATGATGATAAAATAATACAATGAATTCCAGGGGACAATCCCACACAAATTGGTCTAGTCCCAATCTAAGCTCTAGGCTTGTGCTGTGAGTACTAGATAGCAAAATAAATACTTACAAAGAAAAATAACTACTTAAAACCGGCCAAGTGCGAGTTCGACTCGCGTGGAGAGGGTTCCGTCTCCACACCATATGCCTGTCTGTTAGTCTGTCTTTCTATCTGTCCACCTGTTACAGCAGATTTGCTCCAAAACTACTGGACCGATCGAGTTGAAATTTGGTACAAATATGTAAGTCGGTGACTCAAAGACGGATGCGTAACGTAAATAAATGAATTTTGAACAAGGGGCTACTTTTGGGGGATAAATTGGGAAATTTTAAAAATAGTTTCCCAAACCTTATTGTGTGACTAGTCAAATAAAAGGGCTTGTTGTGAACATTTCAAATATATGTGTTGTATAACTTTAACATAAACAGTTTTGAAGTTATTTAAGAAAATACGCAAACCCTTATCTCTGAAACTACTGGCCCCAATATTTTGATAAAAATACGGAAAATAATTCTTCACCTAAACATTACAAAAAAAGCCCTCTCATTTGACTAGTCACACAATAAGGTTTGAAAATCTGTTTTTTAATTTACTAATTTACCCCCAAAACCCCTTACGCGTCCGTCTTTGGGTCACTGACTTACATGTGTACCAAATTTCAACTCGATCGGTCCAGTAGTTTTGGAGCAAATCGGATGTGACAGACTGACAGACGCACGAGTGAACTTATAAGGGTTCCTTTTTTCCTTTTGAGGTACGCAACCCTAAAAACATAGAAAACATCCGACACTACCCTGCGAATCGAACCCGGGACCACTAGCTTCGTAGGCAGGGTCATTACCTACAAGGATAACGCGTAAGGACATCGTCATTAGAATAATAGAATCAGCTCGGCTGATTTATTGTTTCCTTTTCAATTATTTTCCAGAAAAAAACATCTTTTTTATGTATTTTTAAAGAAGAAAACTAAAACAAAGTTATTTGCTCAGAAAGCTTGATTATAATGAAAAAAAGTCATAAAATTCAGCAGACAAAGATAGGAAAAATGCTCCGTTCAATGAAATTTACCGATAAGACTGCAACCGTGGGGGGGGGGGGTGCTGCAATGGCTTGGTGAAACGGTCCATGTCATACAAGACGATCCACGTCGAGACAGAAATTCCAGCTGCAGTCGACACAAATTTCATGCTCGCGACTTTGAATTCAGTAAAGTGAATGCCAGCAGAATGTACATACATTTTGTTCTCGCTATATTTTCGGATGTTTTTATAATTAAATACATCATAAGTTGTGGTTTTCTCCATCTCCAACATGTGATTACGTTGTTATTTCTTGGAAAAAATTTTCGTAATACAGTGCTTTTTTTCCTCGTAATTGTAATAAATTTTATTAATATTTAATGATAATTTTTCGTTTATTTTCTACTGCGTGTACACAGACTCATGAATATTTTACCGATTGCTTACATTTTTTGTATTACATTGAGTCTTCTACCAAATAATCATCATACTAAATAACTTTACTATTTCTTTTGTTACAATGTAGCGTGCAAATTGAAATCTAACCCCTTATACGAACAGGAAGTCGTGGCTTTGACTGGGATCGAAACACGTCATTAGAAAGTCTTCTTTAAAAGTTACTTTCGTGTTAACCACAAATTACCTTTGACATTAGCTCCAAAATAGACTTTAAAAGGTCAAATTTTAATTTTAAAGTTTGACCATAAATAGAATCCTAACTACATTTCTAACTAAATCGTATGGTAGCAATTTGCGGGTTAATGTTGGTAGGTGTAGGTATGTATTCATGTTTTTGTGACTTCCTGAAAGCTAAACGCCGTGACGGTTTCGAAGCGAGGGGTTTTTTTTGTTGTTTGGCAAACGAGCACAAAGGCCACTTCATTATAACTGGAGTCTATGACCATAGGCATTTGCATTCTCAAGACTATAATCTAAAGACTGCAATCCTAAGACCGAATGCGTTGCGAAACCTAAGGACTAAGATAGAATGTCTCTAGATAGGTAATCACTTCCTATTTTTAAGAATCTTTTAAAAGAACACCTTTTGTCACTTCGCTAGTTTGTTTTTTCTCATTACCTTTTATTTTGTATTTATGTATTTCTAATTTACGTACCTGTATGTATTTATTTAAGGGATATTTTTATGTATTTTTAAATTGTTTAATTCAGTTTGCACCGCCTGCCTATTTCTATTGTTTATATTTAACCATCTCTTCTTTGTAAGGTTGTCTGGAAGAGATCGCTTTTTAGCGATAAGACCGCCTGTTGACTCACTATGTAATCTATATTTTAGTTTCTTGTATATTCGTTACTTGGTGTATGTGGTGTTTCAATAAAGTGTTTTGTATTGTATTGTATTGTAGAGATTTCACCAGTCGTCTTATGGTCTAAGATCCGAACAGGAGACGACTTTCACCCAATAGGGTATTTGCCTGATATTAAATTTCATATATTAATTTGGATAATATATCAATATACGTAGTATGATAAAATAATTCAAAATCAAATTTGAAATTGGTAATAAAATAAAAAAGTTATAGCCTTTTAAAGTTTTTTGTCTATCTCTTTCTCACGAAACGATGTTTTGCGTGTAATTCATATGGCGGTTGAGTAATATGACGTCATATTACTGTATTTTCCTCTCTGTCTAAACGCAAGTTTTAAACATTTATATCTTTCTTATTTTTAAAGATATTAATAAACTATTTATACTAGGCTATTGGGAAGGTAAAAAAGCTTCAATTTAAATACTAATAAAAAATTAGACAAATACCCTATTGTTTATTCGATAAAAAGTATTTTATATCAAATTTAATATGTTAAGCAATATATGGCGACACAAAATGCATTTTCAAATTTTTAATTTAATAATTATATACTGGACTGTATTTTTTCAGCCTACCTATTCGCCATATATTACTTCACATATTAAATTGGATATAAAATACTTTTTATCGAATAAACAGCCCGGTAAAGGTCGTCTCCTATTCGGATCCTCTACTATTATCCCCTCACTGCAACACAACAATGCGAATACTAACTGCTTGGCGATGAGTATAGTATAAGATGGTAAGAACGGTATGGACGGACATTGTACAAGGTCCTACCACCATCGATAGTGATCCAAGGAGTCTCACTTAGTATGTGTTACAGGCCACTATAGATCTCAGTCTAAAATTCTTAGTTTTCATGCTACAGATGAAGTCGGCTTTTTAAAGCTTGCTTTTTTTAAGACTTATTGTAATATTACAATTATGGCAAAACATGGATTGTGACAATTATAATTATTTCTTAATACTAATTCAAAACATTATCATCTAGATTAATTAGAGCGTGTTTTCCGTCTTCCAACACACAAACATTCAATTACTCGCTTACCGTCTCACTGAGCAAACGTCTTGGTTCAAAATAAATAATTCAGCATTCGGTGCTCCGCGGCCAAACATTGTGTTTTACGTTCCAGATGTTTTCTCGTCTAATTTTCTTGATAGTTCACATTAAATGTTTGATTTACGATTAAACAAAGTAGTTTTATTTGACAGGTTAGTAGTTCTATTTGTAACAATTCAAAAAGGAATTTGAATTGTACTTTTTATTTGTAAATGGATCTTGTGAAAGGTTCGACCGGATCCTTTAAAATACGCAAAGCAGCAGTGTTCGCACTGTTGTGTTCCGGTGTAGGGATAAAACATCCGATGAAATTAATAGGATAGAGGCATTCCATCTTAGTCCTCAGGGTTGGCAACGCATTTGCGGTCTTAGGATTGCAGTCTTAAGATTGTAGTCTTGAGAATGCAAATATCTATGGGTTCCAGATCATTAGGTAGCCTGTGTGTTCATTCGCTTTCTACATGCTTAAAAAAATAATCCGGCATTTATTTTGTACCGAATAGAACTAAATATGGCCTACGATTTCGTCGGCGCAAAGGTCGTTTGTCGCTGTTCCCTCGAAAAAAAATTTTTTTTTTCCGAATTGATAGTACAGTCACGGACTTGAATTGATGAACCACTATAGAACCTTATCGCATAAAACCAACGATTTATTACTATGTAATTTGTATCTTGTTACTTTACGCTGTCATTATGGCAACGTTCTATGTTTGATCAACATTTAAAGTATTTGATGGTATCTTTTATCAATCACTGAGCTTTAAACTACCTCTGTATCAAATATCACTTCAATTGGTTGAGGCGTTGGATCGTGAAGGCGGAATACACAAACAAACATACTGTCACATCTATTGTAATATTATTACTATAAATAAGGATTATAATTATGGATAATGAAGAATTAGTAAGGAGTGTTTTTAAACCTTTATTATTTATATTAAAATACTAAAAAAAGTTTAATAACGCAATTCTTAATTTAATTTCCAATATTTTTACCAACCAGTACGTAACCGTAACAAACTTAAACTAACTTATTTGACATCATTGAAAAGCCTTGCAGTATTTAAAAATATACCAATAGCTTGCCGGCAAAAACAGAAAGAAACGAACCAAAAAAGCCAAGTAAAAAATAATCAACTGCTGCAATTTAATGTAAAAATCCAGGCTCAGTTAATTCCAATGTAAGTTTTATCTCTTCGGGGTAACTAACGGTTGAATGCGCTGCGTACCTTCCTTTGAAAGAACGGCCATTGCTGTTCGAATGCTTTATATCGCAGTTTCATTATGTTTGTTCTTTGTTTCCAAAGGGGTTAGTGGAGAGATGGAGAGGTAAATTAGTGCACGGGTTTAGCCCTGAGTTAACATTAGTTTGGTGTTGAAAAGTTTTGCTCGAAGTATAATGCGTTATCGGAGAACTTAACTTTGCTACAGCGTGAAGGGTTTGTGTTCAATACTTCTTTATAACATTATTGTATGTATGTATGTACGAACATAATACAATAAGCATAACAAAGGATGTACAATGACGAACTTATCTCTTTAAGGGATCGGTTCCAGCTATGCTAGATGTATTGAGATTAAATCGTTTTTAATTATTCCAATTTTTAATTTAGTTTTTATAGTTGATAATGTACAGGTATAATACTATGTGAACAAATTTGAAAATATCCATCATTAAATTAAGTGAAAAAAAACTAAAATGTAACTCGAGTAATGATTATAGTACTCATCTCGCAAGGAACACAAAGATCCGATAATCTAATATTCAAGATCCGATAATTAATATCAAATTCCAATTCAAGATAATGTAATACGAGTACATTTCAGATAATTATGGAAAGATTTTTCAGAATTGGTTTCATGGTTAGGCAGATAAAGATTGAAGTCATGTCTGATAGATATAAACTCCCAAAATTCACACACACTTTTTCTAATTATTAGTTTAGATGTGTCCTCTCAAAAAGCAAACATAATTATATATATTTGTGAACTTAAACACATTTCGCAAGCAACTTCAAGTTAATTTAACATTTGCGCAATTTTCGATCGAAGATAAACTTGAATAAGTAACTCAATCTTCAATACCAATTTTCAAAGAATGACTTATTAATGTAAAACCAATCCGCAATATAAAAGACAAAGATTTTTTATCAACCTGAATGGCGTACAAAAGAATTTTAATCATTCCTGTAAAGGGTTTGAAATTCAAACGAGAGTCGGTGGCCATTGTTCTAAAATTGTAGGTATAAGATCCAACAAAGTAAATTTACGCTTCGTCGATTTAGTCACACAGCGCCAATGAGAAGGTAAGGGTCCCTATACCTTCATGAATCCGAACGGATGAATACATTAAAGTTACATTGACCAAAAAGCGGAATTATAAATGGAAATGTTGAGGTTCTAATGGGCAGAGGCTGTGCCACTAGCGATAGACGTCTTGTAACTTACACAGATATGTTTGTTAACTTCGTTAAATATGTATTTTGAAGCCTATTACATATTCACAAATGACAGAATCAATCAATGAGAAAGATCTAGTTTTTAGACTTCTTATTTACCGGGCACTAGTATACCTAGGTACAAATTTTCAAAAGACGATTGTCATACCGCACTGCTAGATCAAAACAGTAGTAACTCAAAATACTACTGCAATTTAAAATCAACTTTAATACAACTCCTATGAACTTGAAATAAAAGTAGCAAGGATTTTGAGTTGCTACTGTTTTGATCTAGCAGTGCGAACTTTGAATTGGAGTCCAAGCTTTTATGAAGCCCACGCCTTCACTTCATCTTAGTTTATTAATTATGTATTGTATGCTAAACCGTTCGATTCAGAATTATGTCGCCAGAGAAGTTTCCAGAAGTTTTGCCGTTGCCAACGGAAATTAATATCTCTAAGCTGTTAAATTCTAATCTGTTTTTAGGCTTAAAAACGAATAACCTTTTATCATTATTAGTAACTGAAAGACGTCTACTGCATTTTTTTTAATGATCATAGTCCAAAAGAGACAAAACTCTGCCAATTTTTCGTTAGTATAGGATAGAGTTTTAGGAGTCGTATATCTCTGTCCCTTTTAGTGCCTAGAATTTGTCAAGTTTTGACAGCTCATAATAGAATCTATTAGATTCCTGCGTTTAACAACAGGCGGTTTATGGGTGATTCCACGGGCGTTTCAACCGCCGTCAGTCCGCTATCATGAATATTGAAAGAATGAGCTACACCGAGCAGCTAACATTAACACAGAGCTATACTGTTATCGTACTTCTTGCCACAATTGATCGAAGTTTAAGTATATTATCGCATATTTCTTAAATACTTACGACAGCGGACTCAGTTCAGTCCGTCCGTTCAGTCAGTCCGCTTATCCATCTAGTGGCAAACCTACCCTCACTGCGGCTATACGTAGGTATGTGGTATACCTACACCTATGCCAGGGGTGACCAACTTGGTTAGACCGAAGATCTACTGTTCACTGACGATACCCTGTGCGATCTACCAATTACATACTTCTTAGGTACATTGCGCAGTCTGTTCTAAATTTTTATATTATTTGCCTTGCCACGATCGACTGGACTAATAGTCGCGATCGACCAGTCGATCGCGATCCACCACTTGGCCACCCCTGACCTATACGGTATACATACTCCTGTATTGGTTCTGCATGCAGATTAAACCGCAATGTCTCAAGACTTAAATCTGTGGAATTTATCGTACCTACTATTATTCTGAAAAATTAATATAAGTACTACCATTCTATTCACGTTAAAATAATTCATCAGGAGAGTACGGCGCACGCCTATTCAGCATTGACCTACTTTATATAAAACTGTATTGAACTTACGTGTAATTATGCTGCTGACAAGTGGTAAAAAATATATATGCATTTTAGTACCTTGTCTATTTAATGTCATGCTCAAACTGTCATTATAATAATTGTCACAACGATTAAACTGACAAGGTACTGAAGCGTATACATATTTATGAACTCGACTGTACCTATTGATATTTTAATAGTGGTAAGAGGGTCTGTCCAGATCGCTACCACTTCTTACCCTTATTATCCCTTCTTATCTCTTAACCTACCGCCAAGCAGCAGTGTTCGCATTGTTGTGTTCCAGTGTGGGAATTAAACAACCAGTGAAATTACTAGCATAGATGCATTATACCTTAGTCACTCAGAGTTGTCAACTTTGGAGTCTCAGGATTTCAGTCGTGAGAATTTAAATGTCCACATGTAGCATGTGTGCTCATGTGCCTTCTACTTTGCCATGAAAATGTATTTTTAAATTTAAATCTAAATTTATGTCTACCTTAATGTCTTCGTGACACAGAAAATTAGATAGGTAAGTCGCAAAGCATGACTAAATCAATTTGATTGAGTAAAATCAACGTTCGTGCACGGAAATACGTCTTTAGGAACAAATTCGATCTATTGAGGTTGAATATTTATGTCAAATGCCTATGGAAGTCAAATAGTGAATAAATTTTTGTTAACAGAATTGATGTTTTAGCTAAAATTCTGATGATTATTAAATCTAAAACATGACACCTTTATCTGTTACGATTCCTTTTGTTAAGATAAATGTGATATGGGTTAGCAGCATAACTTAATTTAGGTTTCATTGCACAAAAATAATGCACCCGTATACAAAAGGCGAGCTTGATGCTGTTAACTTTTCTTAAAAGTTGTACTGTCTTAAGAACAGTGATCACTTCTGAAACAAACCCCTAATTGTAGATAACTCCGTTCTAGATATTTAAAACCCAGTCTGGAATTCAATTTTTTGCTTTTTTTCTCCCTAGATTATTTCATTCTTTTTAGTAACGGAGTACCTAACGTATTGTATTGAAGTTGTGATATTAGCAGCATATTTTTTTTTATTATCGAGTGCAAGCACAACCAAAATAGGGTTTACTGATTTGTGTATTTATTTGTAACATTTTTCACTAGAAAGACTTATCTACACTAATATTATGAAGAAAGTCTTGATTGTTTGTTTGTTTGCATTTAATAGGCTCCAAAACTACTGGACGGATTTGGAAAATTCTTTCACCATTGCCGCGTTATCCCTGAGAAACGTCATAGGCTATGTTTTATTTGTCTGAGCGGACAGAGTTTTTAATAATTTTGTCTTATTTGATTTCCTCAAAGACAGTTTAGTCATAGACTTAACCATTCAGGAGATTTTTAATCATTAACAAAATGGTACCTTTAATTAAGTAAGGGCATCCAATTTCTAACAATAAAAGCTCTTAAACGGAAAGGTTTTATTATAGTTATGAATTATGAATTCAAATCGTAATTGTTAAGCAAAATTCTAATTACTAATTCACAGTAAACGAATTAAAATGGATCTCGGCTAGACATATCTGCCGAATGCATCCGGACCCAGTCGGTTGTAAATATTGGTCCATTCAGAATTACAATTGATTGGCTCTCAAGAATCGGTCGCCGGAGTACAGGCGGATCAAAAAGAGATGGCGGGACCATTTAGAAAAAAACAATCAGGTTTAAAGTATCCGTCACCCTCGCACTCACATACTTGACGCATGGTCATGTACATCAGTAAATACGACCATAATAGGCCCGGCCCACAGGTTGCCAAACATAAGTAAAATTTACGATGAGAGAAATAAGGACATTCCAATTAGATTTTATCTGATAAAAATCCCTACTGTGATATTAACTTACTGTATAAATTATGCAATATGCAGCATAAAAGAAACAATTTACAACCACGAGCGTGTTATTATTTTGCTGGGCAGGCGTTTCCGGAACTCATCATAACAGCTGTCGACAGAATGGATAGATGAAAAAACTTTTCACATAAATGGTGAGATGTGCGGAGGCCGGGGTTTGGTTAAACATTGGTTAACTATGTATAGCTAAGAGGCTGTGTTGTGTGCCATGTGGCACATTAAATAAAAGGTTGCTTTTAACTAGATTGGGAGTGTTGTGAATACCTGCGTTAACATCTTGATTCCATACGAGTTTAACAAGGTATTATATAGCTGTCCGCAGTAAAACTAGAGCATTAAATAGTACTTTCTGTCTATCACCGTCATACTCTCTCTAGTATCTGACAGTGTATTTGTCATGCCAGAGAGAGTGAAAGCAATAGAGAATCAAGTACTATTATTACTTTGATTTTACTGTACATCAACTTAGATGTTAGTTGAATCACAATGAATTCATTGTTGTTACTCTCAGTTTTGGTTTATACAGCTAATATTATAGCTACTTTATTCAATTATTTATTTATTTCAACTCATTTTCACATCGTAAGCTACAAATGGTGGATTTAAGGCCAAATAGCGTTCTCGACCAGTCAATCAATAGAACGAAATAGAAAAACACGAGTTCAGGGCATAGAAAATTAGCATTGAAATTTATATCAACTGAGAAAAAAAATTGTCGGCTTTTTTTTTGTGCACTTCGAGTAGTTAAAAGATAGAGTTGTAGCAGTTTTATAGTTCCATCCAGGCCTGAAACTTGGTTAGTTTCATTACTTCATAGTACGACCTCAGCTGATGCACTTGGATCTCCTCGTTTATAATGCAGGAAGCGAATTTCTACGTAGAATTTTAACTTCAAGGCGCCCTTATTGCAATATTTTATGGTTAAAATCCTGGGCCTATCTCATCACTTTCTTAATAGCGATTGGCAATCTTCGTTTTTCTATGAAATGATACGAAAATGACAAAAATACTGTCAGTTGTTAGTGCAAGTGTGATAAAAAGGCAAGTCCAACGCTATTAAAAACCGGTCAAGTGCGACTTGGACTTGCGCACCGAGAGTTCCGTACCGCCGCACAGTAGGGATTACCATGATGAATTCGATTTCGAATATACTCAGCGCGAGCCCAACGTCACACCTGACATATTTTTAGTACTATAATCCTACCAAATTTGACGCTTCTCTTTTTTCAATTATGTTACTAATGGTACTGTAATTACTATAATTATGAAAACTCAATAAATGGTTTGATTTGATGTTTTACCGTTTTTACAATAGCTAATCGGAAAAAAGTATTGAAAAAAAACCTGTCTTGATTATTTCACTTTTATTTTGTTAGTAAATCCGCCTTAACAACATATCGCTCGATTAATAATAAACCAGCTTAACTCAAAATTTGAAAAAAATGAATTTTAGTAATAAAACGCCATTAATCCAGTAGTGAGTGTAAGAAGTGTCTATTTCTTAGAACGGCCATAATTGAGCGAGAAAAAGAGATAGCCTTAGTTAACGCTTTTTAATGGTAACTTACTAGGTTTGTAGGGATAGAAATCTCAGTTATTCATGAGTTATACCACATTTTACTAACCCCAAATTAAAAATAAAACGATATATTCCACATTCAAACGAGGAAACTAACATATCTTTATTATTAAAATGATCTAACACAAAATGTACTATCGGCTTCAAGATATACATGGCAAGTACGGAATTATGACTTTTTAAACTTTGAACTCAATTTGCCACAATTTACGGTTTTTGAGTTAAGCCGGTTTATTATTAGGTGAGCGATATATCCTAAAAAAAAGTCCGCTATCTATTACGGTTCAAAAGATATATCTCTTTAAAGTAAGGACAGACGGACGGAAGGGCAGCGTAGGCATATCAATAGATCTGCCAAGATGAAATACGCTAACTAGCGTTTCTATTCGTTTCCTTTTTAAACCAATCGCGTCACTGGTAGATGATGTGATACGAAAAGTCACGTGATCTATCAGTGACGCGATTGGTTTAAAAAGGAAACGAATAGAAACGCTAATTAGCGTAGTTCATCTTGGCAGGGCCTTCTGGGTCCCGTTGGGCTCCCTCCTTCGGGTACGTAACGCGAAAGAGCGGGGAGTACTCTGTATTTTGAGTAAATTAAAGTAGTATAAAGATCGAAGAAGACGCAACATCTTTAGGATACGGATATTTCAACGTACTCAGTGAGACTTTAGAGACAATTAAGTCGTCGAAATAATAATTATTATTCTAATTTAACTTGTAAGTGTTACATCAATTTCAGAATTTAACTGCAAAAATAATTAATATCAAGTATTAACTCCGTCAGATTTGATTTTAATAATGCTAATGTGAATTTAAACATAATTCTGTTGCTAATTAATAATTCAATTGCCGCTTAATAGATTTGTGTTGATAGCGTGTTTGTGATTTGAATGTGTATTGATTTCTATTTTACCTATGTCAGTTACGGCTTCTATTTTAAAACTGAGCTGATTTAGATCGCTAACACTGTTTTACCAGCTAACCTGCTGCTAACCAGCAGTGTTCGCACTGTATTTTTTTTTTTGGGGGTAAGTCAACCGTGAAATGAATAAATAATTATGAAAGATAATGATAATAGAGGTAATAGTAATGATTTTTGGTAACCCGTTTGCAATTTCATCAATATCATCAAGTTGTGTCTTTTTGCCTTCTCCATGGCATGAAAATAACTAATAACTTCTATTTAGTGATAAGTGACGATAAAGCGATCATACAATAATAATGAAGAATCAAACATAAATTTTCCGAAAGGATATTTTTTTGCGTAAATTGCAATAGTGTAAAGCATGCTATTCTGATATTTCTGAGAGATTTTCCAGATAATATGTTTCCCGGAGTAATATCAAAGTATCTTTAGTAACGATGTTAGTATAGAGGTATTAAAATGTATGAATAGTAAATAAATGACAATTACTTAAGTGGCCAGTTATTAACAATTTACCCTATCCTCGTAACCGTACTACAAACAATTAAAATTCAATTTTCTTTACTAATAAATGTCATTTTCAATTCTTAAACAAATTAAAATGAACTTTAGACTAATTAAAATATAGTTTAAATTAAATTGCCTCGGTTATGTACCTTATATAGAACACTGGGTATTACGAGGACATGTTCGTTCACACGACTTCTTTATTTGATGTAACCTATTTAAGTTTCGTTTCAATAACATCCAGCAAAATAGAACATTCAGTAATTGTATTAGACTATCCTTTACTTTTTTAATGGTAAAAAGAAGGCAAACAAGCACAAAGGGCACCTGATGGTAAGTAGGATTTGAGACCCATAGAGATTTGTATTTTCATGAGTACCATCTCAAGACTGCAAAAATGATACGCCGCTTTGCTTGTTAATTCCTACTTTCCGTATAAGATTTGTCATGTACAGTAAACCTATTTGATTTATAAACCACAATGGAACTATTTTAAAGTGACTTGGTTCAATTATAAATGCATCCCCTCTTGGGGAGGAGTGCACAAAACCCACCTACTTCCAATAGAGTCCCTTCATAAAGTAGGCATGTTTCTTACATCTCTTTACCTCACTTTGGACCTCTACAAATATCTTTCTTTAAGTTCGGTAAATTAATTTTACTATGCACGTCATTAAAAAATAACACTCGATGTTATCTTCATCTTATTTTAACAAGTAAGAACAGATTATTTACTTATATTATTTTGTACAAATCTTGTTGTTAATTGTTAACTTTATTTTCATAACTAACAAATAATCATAATGACAATTACAAATGAAAACTAAAACTACGGCAAATTAAAAAAAATATGCAAAAATAAACCTTATTCTAACTAAGCTAAATATGATTAAAATAAAACTTAATAAAAAAGTTAATTGTGATCCTCTGATTAGTATAACTACTAACTTTGAATTCACCTGAAGTTTATAACTTTGAATAGACATCTGAGGGTTGGAGACCTGACCTAAAGGTACCACACTCCACCGCACAAGTTCTTGAACTATTCTGAAGTTAATTATTTTTAATTCACTGTATAAACTGTATCCTTGTGGTGGAGGCAATAAACACTTCTTACTTCTACTAAAATACTACCCTCTATTACAATTTGATTGATTACGACACTTTGAGTAAGTTCCATGGTATCTTAGGAATCAAATTGGTTAACTGTACGTTTAAATTCTAAGGGCTTTTCTTTGTCAATCCACCCTTTAACACTGGTTCACTTTGTACAAACAAGCTAGTAACAGGTGAAATTCCGCGGCCCCTAGTTAACCTAATATCTTTCTATCGGGCCTAAATGAAAACAAGGGAAAAACCGTTTCGCCCTCAAAAGGGTTTGTCGAGGCGGAAATTTGTCCTACGTCACCTGGCCACCCTTCTGGGACCGAAGAGGTTGCCGTGTGTAAGTATTTTGAGACACTCTTACCTTTTCCGTAAAATATATAAGGTTAGGTTAAGTTACGAATTGCAGAGAGGAACTATTTGGGAAAGGGGACTAGGGATCCATATAGTTTTTATGAGCATAATGTTTATAATATTATAAAAAGATAACAAAAAACTGCCTCTCAGAAAAATACAAATTTTAAATCAATTTACGACAGCCAAACTGAAATAAAAGTGATTAAAAAAATAATGGTTTTAAATATTCCCCGTTCTAAAACACTTAAACCCTTTAGAATCCTTTGTACAAATACCCATTTTACACACTCCGCTACAATAATAGCATCGAGTATATTTAGGTTTGAAATCTTATTGGTAGGTTCTAGGCCACTACGGTGGTTCAAACTCGGTGACTTACAGTTACGAGGCAACACCTTAAGCCACTAAGGCAACAGGCGGCAGGTTAATACAAGTTTGTATGATTTTGGTGGTGATCCGGTCTGACTCTGCACAGCGTCCTATTGTCACTAAAAGTCTGTAAGGTGGCAGTTAAACCACCTACCGAAGTCCTGTCAATCTCAAAGGAGATTGACAAGGTTTGGACCAAACGCTGCCCAGACGTGAAAATACCTCTAACGAGTTTCTTACGTTACTATCTATTATAAAAAACACATATTTTCGAAATTGGTTTGAGAGAAAAAAAAAAAGGTTTTGTATTGCCGTGTTCGTTTTGTTGACGACTATAGAAGTTGTCGTTGATGCAGTCATCAACATAAAGCAATCTTCATGCTAGGAACAACTGGCTGATGAGTGTATAGTATGTGCCTAGTTTGGTTTTTAGGATGGGCTAGGCACCAACTCATGGTTAGACGCCCTGCTCCAACCTTCGATAGAATTATTATCAATTAAGATGACGACCATTACTAAGTAATGTATATTGATGATTGATGATTTACTTCTCTACAAAAAGTCTTTTTTTTTCGTGACTCCTGGGGTAGATCTTGAAGCGATTTAGTGTATCGTCTCGTGTTAGCGTAAGGAACATCATGCACTATGTGTTCATTCTGGGCAGCATTTGGTCCAACTCCCATACAAATATGGTCAATCTCCTTTTCTTACTGAATATAAGGCATTACTAACATTTTCTTAGTCTTCTTATTGGTGCTTTCTTAACACGGGGGTCGTAGAATTTTTGTCACGATAAGTAATAATAATTTTAAGTACAAGCAAGTCACGTTAAGTCTGTCGTGAAAACGCACAGTTCATAAGCAATTCATGTTCCTTCGAATAACTTAAAAGACACTGACTAAGTAAACAATTTAGAAATTATTTCACAAATAAATGTTCAACGTAGTAAACAAGTACAATTGAAATGTCTATTATAGTTTTGTCAAATCAACTCGCTCGCGTAGTTAATTTGTCTGCGACAGGCGAGCACGTGACGTGACATTGATTAACCAAACTTATAAATGTCGCAATAGTATTGAAGAATTATTAATAAAAATGTTTTGCATGGGGATTTTTAAATGGTTTTATGAACAATCCTGGTATATAGTTTGCCTAGTGGTTAAAAAATATTGACTTTATTATACTAACGATCGGACGATCCGGTGAAGGTTGTAGAAAACCAATGGATGGTTGTGGGGATGATGATGATGATGATGATTATAATAACGGTTATAACGTTGATGATCATGGTGGTGGTGGTGATGATGGTGACGCTGGTGGAGATGATGATACGAGTAATGGTTATGATCATATTATTATTGAATATTTCTATAACTCCAATCTAGCCATTCTTGCTAGAGTCGTATTTAAGTATGATCCTTGGTAATATTTCTTTAATTTATACTGCCTTGTTTTGTGCTCAAGTGCATTGAAGACCAAAAACCAACAAACCGGTTCTGTGATATTTCTTTGTTAGCAAAATGGAACAACATAATTACATTTTTACTGTAGTTAAAAGAGATGCAGACCATTCGTAACCGAAAAGAATATTGTCAATGGTACAGCTATTACCTTTACGCGTGTCCTACTTACAGATGTTTCTAAAAACACATTATTTTAAAGGTATACACTACGTTATAAAACGAGAAAAAAATGAAAAGGGTAATAATTTTCATGCAGCAGAAGTAAAAAAGGGTGAATTTGCTAAATTATTTATGTTAAGAGCATGATACGTGTGGTTAATTCGGGTTTTACATCTGTTTTGAATTTAAAGCGTTATTTTGTGGATGCTCATTTCAAACTTGACGTTTTACGCGTAATTAAGTAGGTACAAGCACATTTTCTTGTGCTAAAACAATGTAAATGATTCTGTTGAACTCGATCCTACTTTGGTATTCATAAGGCAAAGACGTCAATACAAAGATACAAAATGTTGTGTGGGTTGTTCCACCATATTAAAAAGAGTATAAATTGAATATACCTAAAGAGACAAACGGATGCACAAGTTGTAAAATTCACACATTAGCATAATGAATAGTGATAGATAAAAAATACACTATTTACATTTTGAAAATTATAGACTGAAATACAGATTCACACTGACAAACTGGCAGTCGTGCCATGACTTTAAAGGACCATTTGACTACGGAACCGTAAAATAATGAAGAGAGATACGGAAAGAGTGAAAGTGAGTCTTCCTGTTCTTTTAGTTTAAGGGAAAAAAATTCATCTAACTGATTTTAGAGGCTAAATACGGCGATTCAAGAACAAGCTGTAGTTAAAATTAAACATAAATCGATCAATCTTTATGATAATGAATACATTGAAATGATTCCGGTATTCGTGTTTTTTCTTATTATTGGACACTTTTTCATATTGTTTTATTATCTTTGGGCGACTTTGACTTTTATGAGTTTTTTGTCATAAATCTTTAATATAGATGTCGTGACATTGATATAATGAAGCTTGTTGCTAAGGTAAGGGTAATAAATCCTTGGTAATCGACAAAATGTTTATGCTATCAGTAAGAATGTGTAGAATTGTTATATCGCTTTTTCCTAGGAATCTATATTTTTTTTTTAATAACTAGTATCACTTTATCCTTTCCTAGGATTTAACTTATCTCTATGCCAGATTTTATTATAATCGGTAATAATTAAGCTGTAAAAGCAGAACAAACAAACAATTTTTAATAAGTTACGGTCGCATTTATAATATTAAGTTTAGGTATTTACCTTTTTCTAGCACCGGCATAGTCTGTAGAAGCCCTAGAACTTAGTTATAAAGTAATTTACTTTATGAGAGATTATCATACTAAGTTTAGGGAAAAAGAGGAAGAGGAAGACCTAACCCAAGTAACATTTAGTCTAAAAATAGAGCATTTCAGTAGAAAAGTACCGTTAAACGGGGTTAGTAGGGATTAAGGGGTGAGTAGGGACCCAAACTAAAACAAGTCATAACTTGTTACGAATAAGAACAATTATTAAATGGACAATAACGTTACGTCTATTGGAAACAATTTCAGTCTTATAATTAGTAGCTTATGCCTCATTTTAGGTTGTGTCCCTACTCACCCCGTTTCACGGTATTGTGAATACAAAACTTTAGGTCTAATAAAAACTAGTTGGTAGGATATTTTTTTTGTTTATTTCTATTATTATCTTTTATTTCGAGGGCGCGTGAGTTTATTGCTATTAATTGATATACATATTCATGGAAAAGTAAGAGCCGCAAGCAAAATTTCGACAGAGAATAGAAATATGGGTACTTAACTTACTACTCGACTAATAAAATTCACATCACAAATTATACATGGCCGGCCGCAATTCAATAATTCTATAAAGTAACTAAGAAGTTTTTCAATGTGCAAAAAATAATTCTTATATCCAGATTTTTACCAGCCCGAGCCTGTAGGTACTGTTACGTACGTGGGGGTAGGTAACTGATAGAAATGCACGAATACACCGATAATCAAAAGTAGACTTTAATTACGCACTCACTTATCGCACAATAAACTTCGAATACTCAGATGATCGCTCGGGTCGCTCTTATTCGCACTGTTCGCTTTCCAAGTAAAGACTGAATCGTCGCAACCGGTGTCCGCCGTTTTATAGTTCCCGAGTCCGATTATTCTAGAACGCCTTCCGGAATGTTCGATGTACTTCGCCCCGCCAAGGTCGATCGAGACTGTTCGTTGCTGGAATGTTCTACGCCTTGCTACCTTGTTGTTTTTACGATCGCAATGACCTTGACTCACGGGTCTGGAATCTGGAATGTTCCGCGTGTTGCCGTCTCATTTCGTGTTATCTCTTTCACACGCTTCTGGAATGTTCTCAGTATAGCTGTCTCTTTCTAATCATGCTATCTCTTTCACACGTTTCTGGAAGGTTCTCAGTATAGCTGTCTCTTTCTAATCATGCTATCTCTGTCACTCTTAGAGGAAAATTGCCATATACTGAAATGTACTTCAAAGGCCCATAAGGGGTCCTGAAAATGCCTGAAAATGGGTATTCAGGTTATGGCGTCATCTGATAGAGGGTGGCCTGAAACAGACTGAAAACATGTTTCAGGCGCCTGAAATCAACGGCAAAGTGGGCCAAATTTTGATAATCTGGTATGTGATAGAACTACTTCTGAAACGGACTGAAACGATTATTTCAGCCTGCTGAAAACGCTTCTAAAGCACCAAAATTAACGATAAAAGATGAGACGCCTTATGCCATCGGCGTAACAGTACTATAAGAATAAAATGGCCAAATCGTAGAATTGTAGCTGTATAGTGGAATTTTATTAAACCCTAAGTCAGCTTGTTATTTGGCGTATACAGCTATAATACAGCTATTAAACAGCTGTATTTACACTTGAAGCTGTATAATTTGGGGCCCCTTTTGGATGTATAAAGGCTGTATATCTAGATATACAGCCCCTATGCAGCCAAGTTATACAGCCTAAAGTAAAAAAAATATTTATAGTACAGCCTTTATACAGTTATAAATTTTATTTGAAAAGCTTACTTACTTCAGCCAAATAAAACAGAAGGCCAATGTCGTCTCGTATCAGGGGTGAAAAAGCGGGCAGAGAACAAAGAAAAGTGGCAATTACTGCTCCGACAAGAGTCTAGCTCTTAAGTTAAATTATCATACTAAGTAACATTTAACATTAGTTATGTATGTCATCTCGCGTGGACGGACGGTTTGGTCAAGTCCGCGGGGACCCGCTGGATGCAGGCCGCTTCCAACCGGGTGAGGTGGAAATCTTTGGGAGAGGCCTATGTTCAGCAGTGGACGACTTATGGCTGAAATGATGATGATGATGATGATGTATGTCATTATTGAGAATTAATAATTTTGTGCAACAATGTTCAACGAATTAATGTTTTCCAGATCACAAACTTTTTTAGACTAAAAGCTGAACCGTCTATCGATTAACATGAAAATACCCCCTTCCCAACTTGTTTAAAAAAGTAAACCAACAGTTCATTACCACTTCATAAATATAGAACCAACGTCAACGGTATATTTCCACGGTCGAAACCGTACCTTAATTGTTCTATTCCTACGCGTAATTTCGTTGCACAACGTTCCATTTTTCATTAAACTCCAAATTGCTTTCGGTCCCGCCTTGCATCATCAATAATACCTTGTAAATGGACTTGGGGGTGTGTTTTGACAACGCATAAGCTACTTTTCATTAATTTCTGAGCGACATGCGATATGCGACTTTAGCTTGCTGCAGTACGTTTCCATTGTTTTGTCCGATATTGCCGGTTGAATGGTTTATTTACGTGTCAAATATGAAACTGGAATGCTCGCGTAACTTATATAGTGATAGACTTGAGCACATTCACTAGAACGCTCGCTGAAATAAGCGATCCGATTGGTTGTTCATTTCGAAAACTCAATGGGACGCTCAGTTTGGCGAGCATTCCAGCGAATGTTCGAGTAAATGCTCAAGTCTGTCAGCAACTTTAGAGCTGCTGTTAAGTTCAACTTTATGTAACTACCGATTTGCCCTGGTTTTGCACGACTACCATATTCAATAGAATCATACTTAAGTTTTTTTTTTAAATTTAGCTTGCTTTTTTTCTCCACTTCCATTTTTCCAAATTTTTTTTATTTAGCCTGAAGATATTAAATGTTACAGAGCCTGGTCTTTAATTTAAAATTATACATAGGTAAAGCGTGTTTTAGTGTCATAAGATATTTATTCATTCCTTGCATCCATTATATTTACAAGACATTATTTCTTATTTCTTACTAGTACAAGATGTTTGAAACGAGATCATGATATATGAATAAGCTTTAGATGGATCATTTCTTTATCTTAAGTATAAAACGATGTACGTAAATGTAATAATAGTTTTTCCGCAAAGTGTCCGGATCAGTATCAGCTTCACAAATTGTAAAGATGTACAATATTTTTAACATGGCAAATATGGTATCCAACGATTATTAATCATGGTTAATAATATCGTTATAACGTGGAAACGCGTAACCACGCTGTGGAGTTTATTATCGCAACCTCGTTGTTTTGGTTACCAAAATATGATGACGATGTGGTTACAAAGCAATTGAGTTTTTGTATTTATAACGCAGAAAATATCACCATATATTTTTCATTAACGACCTACATTACCCACATTAACGCTGACTATTTTATTTTGAGTTGTGAATGTAGTTTTGTATTATTAAGGGAATTCAGCTTTTGAATTATTTGCAGAGAATATTATACTAATCTTGTGAAGTCGTTAATGTAATTTTACAAAAACAAGTTATATTAAACATGAGAGAAATAAACAGCTGGATAAGTAGTGGACAAAAAGATAAGTAGTGAACAACAGGTGTGTTATTCTCTCAAAAAACGGCGGCTGGTCGAACGGACGAGCGAATAAAAGCGGCGAGTTTAAGTAGTCCCGTCCGACCGAACAAAACACATTTTAGCGCGTGCATTGTAAATTAGGGAGCCTTATACGTTGGTGAAGTCATGCTGCCAAATTGAATACACGCGCTAAAATGTGTTTTGTTCGCTCTGTCGGGACTACTTAAACTCGCCGCTTGGACCTTCACTCGAGCGAACGATCACCTTTGCTTGTTGAGAGAATCACAACCCAGGACAAGTAGTGGACAATGGAGATAATTTGATGAGGTCCTTCAGTCAATTTAAACATATATACTAATTTAAATGTTACACGGGATGTGTAACATAGTATATATGTTCGTATTGAATTTTTGAACATGCAAGTCTGATAGCATATTGAAATTTCACAAGGTTTTACTTTCCGGTCATGCAATTCCTGGTTGTGATACGTAACCCTGCAGGGTCCGTCGGGATCATTACAACCATTTTACCCTTTGACCTGCCGTCAAACAGCAGTATTCGCATTGTTGTGTTGCAGTGCGGAAATAACTAGCACAGAGGCATTCCTTCAAAGTCCTCAGGGTTGACAACGCATTTGTAGTCTTGATATTATGATCTTAAGGTTGTAAATGTCTATAGGTTTTAGAGTTATTACTGTGTGCTAAAGAAAACTCATGGACATGTGCGTTCTTCAAATCCTCACCTATGGAACACAGACTTAGTCTTTGACTAATATTCAAAAATCTGCTCTCAAGGTTTGCCAAAATGTTATGGAGCGTAGTATTTTAGGCGTCGAATTGACTGATCGCATCAGACATACAGTCATATGCTCCAAAACCCAAATAGCTGACGTAGCCCTAACAGCTGCCCAAGTGGAACTAGGCCGGACATATCTGCCGCATGCCCGACGACCTTTGGGCAAAAACAACCACAAATTGGATACCGCAAGATCGGATACAATGATGTGGCAGACCCCGGCGTAGATGGCAAGATCAGCTTGAAGCCTTTCAGCACAATTGGCGGGAGATTGCCCATAACCGAATTACGTGGAAAGGTGGGAAATAGGCCTTTGCCTAGCAATTGGATTTGCTTTCTCCAAGCTATTAATATGTTTTTGTTAAGGTCACAACAAAAACATATGAATCATTTTCATTATTTAGCTGTATTTTAATTATTAAATCTTTAATGCGCCATTGTCAAATACGGGGGCACGCCTACGAGTCAACGACTGTGCACAGTATTTTTTTTTGGTTCTTTTTTGTTTGGTGTGTAAATTTGATGGCGTTAAACACCTCCGAAACAAATGGACACTTTGTCTGTACACAATAGTATTTGTTCATAAATTATAAGCCCGTTGATTAAATCATATTCCTAAAACGGAACTTAGTTGAATATTATATTACCCTGGTCTTTTTCTGTAAAAAATAACTATAGTCAGTTCAATATTGACAAAATAGAGAAATTTACAAATAGTACAGGCTCTATTAGATAATACCTTATCAGAGACTGGGGCCGTCTGTCAGAAAAAAACACTGGTAATATTTGTACATATACAGGTATGTAATAGTATCGAGCAAATCCTTTGTCAATTTAGGACCTTAATGTCTTCATAAACTATAGTTATAATAGATGCAAACTCTTTTGGGAGCAAACGAGTAAAGCTTGACACAATACAGGTTGTTTTTTCACCATCGCAAATTATAAAACCTGCTGAAGGCCCACAGGTGCTGAAGGCCTGGAAGCAAAGTGCAGACAAATTGGGATGGGGAAGCTAAACTCGTAAAACTTTTAATAGGAAATTTTAAACTTCGCTCTTATGTTATGTAGATGATTCTACTGCTCCCGAACTCTTTTTAATACACTGCAACTTGAAATGTGCTCTTTATGTGACTCTATCACAACAAAATTCAATGTAGTTAGCGCAAAAAAGTTAATATGTCAAAAAACTACATGACATGTGTTTGTGATACTCCTTTATGCTAAATAGACGGCAGTTTGTTAAATTAAAATTATTTTTACGTATACATATAAGAAAATGCTGTGTTACAGGATTTTTGTAGTTTCTTGTGGCATTTCTTATCTGGTCTTGTCTGAAGCGCTAATAGATCAACTTTATTACGAACGTGTAAAAGAGCCTTATGTTGCCAATGAACTAGATACATATTTTGCTTTTTATTGACAAGATTTAACATTTGATCTTGAAATGAATTCTTAACGTTTGCAGTTTATGAATAAACGTTGTGACTTTGATATCTACGTAACTATTGCGACACAGAAAAGAACAAACAAGCTCCGTTATTTTTAACAAACGACTGTACATTAAAGCGGTATATTAGCGTTCTGAATCACGTCATATGCATAATGACGGAGTTGAAATTAGTTCCGTTTCAATTTAATATTGTTCACCGCAACTGAACTCTGCATCGATTCAAGCCCTAACGTTGGAGTTCTGCTTCTCAGATTGGTTGGTTTGAGTTTTCACTGTATTTGTGTTTTGCAATACATGATATATACCGTGTTTCTGTTTATCCATGGCTAAGAGCTGTTATATCGGCGATTTTTTGCAAACGGTTACAGCAATTTAGTCGCGATGCAGTTGCTGCTGCTATATAATTATACTCTGCAGTGTTACTATAAAAACGCAAAATAGTTACGTCGCAGGAGAATTTAAATTTGCCATGCCACTTTGTTGCGATAAACAAAAGAGCTTGAACCATTAGAAACTTATGAATCAGCAGCGTGTTTGCATGGATTCAACCGCACATTTTTAGGGTTCCGAAGTAAAACAAGGAAGCTTAAGGTTCCACCATTTCTGCCTGTCCGTCTTCCCGCGTTTTAGCTCAGAGACTCTTGGTACTACAAGTTTTAATTTGACATAACCCTTTACACCCGAGAGAAAAAAAACCTTAAGAGCTCAGTGTGACATAACGTAACTTCATTATTACTTCATAAGGAGTCTAGGAAAAATAATAAAAAAAAATCCTGACTGAGCTGGTCTTCCACAATCAGACCCTCACGTTCGTGTGGCTCAGGAATAATATGTAACTCGCACGTTCGTGAGGGTCATGATGTAATTGTGTAGAAAGGTTACCTTTAAACGGTTATTAATGGGATCTGTGGTCGCAGCTGCGCGAGCAACAGTGTTGAAGTTTTCTCTCGTCATTATTATTCATAAATAAATGTTAAACCTGTTTGATTCGCTAAGTGTTATACACCTTATTGTAGCTGCTAAAGTGTTGTTTAAAGTGTCGTTTGTTTCGTGGAAAAATTCGCAGTAGTTTAGAAGATATTGCGATAATCATTTTTAAAATTATAAACAACCGTCGAACATCTGACAACTGAGTTGACGCTGGGCCGCGGCGCATGAGTCATGCTGCGCAGTGCGCACCGATAACGCTCCAACTGGACGCTCTTCATTGCTGTTTTAAGGTACATTGCTGTGTTCGTTATATCGAAAAGTAAATATAAATTTAAAAAATGGCAGCAAAGCCTACTTGCGGTAAATGTATGAAGAAAATTGTGGACAAACATTTTTTGACGTGTTCTGTATGTAAAAAATCTTACGATCTTACTTGCACAAATTCAGAAAAATTGTTTGACCTAATGGACAAAGAACGAAAGGCTTCGTGGTCCTGCTCGAAATGCCGACAAATAAAAGGCCAGCCGAGGAAAGCTAGCACTCCGATTCCAGCAAAGAAAAGTAGTGCTATTGCTTCTGCTCCCAACCGAACAGTAACAACACAAAATGGAAAAACCAGTGAAATACCTTCCACAGTTCAGGCTCAAATCCAACCGCAACAGCTTCAACAACAACAGTTAAATGGTTCCGTTGACAACGTAACAGTGAGAAGATATAATGTGCCAGTAAGGAATTCTTTTGAATCATTATCGGATGAAGAATTCGATAGCTCTATTATTCGAAATGACACTCTGAACAGAAGTTGCCCGAACCTGACTATAAACTATAAAAATGAAGTTGACGTCTTACAAAGTAAAATAATGAACTTGCAGGAAAGGCTTGAGTTCTCGGATAGTTATAGCACTAAACTCCTACTAGAAAACGAAGATCTTAAAAAAAAAATTACCGAATGCCTACGGCAAATCCAACAGTTAAAGGAAATTTGTAAATCTACGACTAGTTCTAAAGTCTTAAAAACAGGAAATAAAACAAAAAACCAATCACAGATAATTTTAAACAAGGTAAATAAAGATCTAAGTACGGAAAAAACTGCCGATAACTTAAATATTCAGCCAAACAAGGAAAGTACTTTTACATCAAACATAGTCCACCAGCAATTTGATCCGGCAAAACGGGTGATAAGGAAAAACCCCAAAATAATACATATCCTAGGCGGAAACCAATGTCGCGGACTGGCAGCTGCACTTCTAAACTCAAGACAGAAGACCTTTTATGAAAAATATCAAGTGACATCTTCAATCAAGCCCGACGCACGTTGCGAGGACATTCTTAAATCACCAGAAACATTAAATACCAGCTTAAGGAGTGTAATTATTATGAATATAGGCGAAAATGATAGTAATCCAATGAAATTGCTTGCGGAACTTAGCGTTTTTATAAAAGCGCGCTCTGAAGCTTTTATTATTGTAACTGGTGTTAAAAACAGTTTGCACTTGAACGAAAACAAGCTGAACTACACGGTAAAATTATTATGTAATAACTTTGACAATTGTGTATTCTTAGATTTAGGAGATCTGGATTATTTTGACAAGATTTTTTTAAGCAAATTATGTTCAAAAATTAATTTCCTAGTCGATTCTCGTGACTATGCCAATAAATACTTAAGTTACAATAAATTAAAGCCTAAAATAACGCACAATTTAGAAGGTTTTACAAGTAGGGCTCATAAGTCGTTCGATAGGGAATGCGTTCGTAGAGGGACTATACCCTACTACTTCGAAAAAATTTCCCACAATTTGACCACCGATACTAAAAAATCACTAGTACAAAAACCTATCACTGATTATCTTATAAAAAGTAAGGAGACGCAACAAAAAAAAAGTAGCTTTTTTCGTTCCTAACTGTAACATTTTAAACATATTTCACCAAAATATAGCAGGTCTAGTGAGCAAGAGGGACCTACTGGAATTGACTTTTAACGAATTGGCGGAAGACAATAAGCATTTCGATGTGTTATGTTTCTCCGAAACATTCGTGAAATCGGGTAACGAAGGTAATATGCGCATATCCGGTTATCGACTGGCAGCATCGTATTCTAGAGCACATCAAAGAAGAGGTGGAGTTTGCATATTTAGCAAAAACCACATACAAACATTGGCATTGTCATTTTTGAACGAATTTTGTGAAGATTACGTTTTTGAGTGTTGTGGTGTTGAAATACCGTCCATAAAATGTATTGTAATTTGTATCTATAGAACACCAACAGCTTTCTCTGCAATTTTTCTTCGGAAACTGGAACTAATCGTAACCAAACTTAAACATAAAATAAAATTTAAAGTGGTTATAGTCGGGGACTTTAATATAGACTTACTCAAGGCCTCAGTGAACTCAAGGGAACTTACAAGAATCGCATTAAATAATCATTTTAGGTTGCACATACTCAATCCCACGCGTAAAGACTCGTGTCTAGATCAAATACTGTCAAATATTCCCGATGCTCGCAGTGACATTCTGAAGTTAGGTTTGTCTGATCACGAAACTGCTCAATGTCTAAGATTTGATGTTAGTGGTTTGGAAAAGCAGTTTTTACATTTTTATCGTTATAAAAGAGATTACAGTCCAGTGAACGTTGCTAAATTCTGCGTCTGCCTTAGGAGCTTATCGTGGTCCGACGTATATAAGGAAAAAGACGCATATATGGCATTTAATATATTTTATGAAACATTCATTCTTTTTTATAAGCTGTGCTTTCCGGTCATCAAAATAAAGATTACAATTAAGTCCAAATCTAATGTGTGGTTTACCCGAGGGATTAAAAAATCTGTAGTTACAAAAAGACGCTTACGGTTTCGTTATTACAGAAAATCGGAAAACTTAGTTAGTCATGTGCAAAATAAGAATAACTATAATAACTATTCTAAGATTCTCAAGCGTTGTATCAACCAAGCCCACAAACTTACAAACGTTAAACATTTAACCCGTTCCAAAAATGTATGTAAGGCAACATGGGATATAATAAAAAAGGTAACAAAAAGCAACTCACTTAATGCAAATGTAGATAAATTAATTATTGATGATGACCTAATATTGAATCCTTCTGACATTGCAAATACATTTAATGACTTTTATATAAACTTGACAAATTCAAATTCTGGTAGTAAACGTAAGCCTGACATTTCACTAGTTAAAGCAAATACAGCCAATTTGTACTTGTTTCCGACAGATGGAAACGAAATATGTAAAATAATCAATACCCTTAATTCGACAAACTCGACTGGTTATGACGAGGTCCAAACCAAAATAATAAAGGAGTGTAAATATGAAATTGCTGCGGTCTTGAGCTACCTGGTTAATATATCTTTTACAAGCGGTGTCTTTCCAGAACCCTTAAAACTTTCCTTAGTTAAACCACTCTATAAAAAAGGAAATAAAGATTGTGTTGATAACTATAGACCAATATCCCTCGTTCCGGTTATCTCCAAGGTCTTTGAAAAGGCGTTTCATCGACGTCTAACGTCATTTCTTGATAGATTTAGAATAATCAGGCCTGAACAGTTTGGATTTCAAAAAAATAAATCAACATCATTAGCTGCTTTAAATTTGTCAAATAAAATTCTAGACTACATGAACAGGAGCTTGCCAGTATCAGCAATATTCTTCGACATGAGTCGAGCCTTTGATTTTGTTTGCCATGAAACACTCCTAGCCAAATGTGATATGTACGGCATAAGAGGAATAGTCAATGAGTGGCTTAGGGATTATTTGAATGGAAGAACTCAGTTTGTGGAAATAACCCAAATTGACTCAGCCAACACGATGTCGGCTCATAAATCTAAAACTAAACTCAATAAGGTTGGAGTGCCGCAGGGGAGTATCCTGGGTCCACTTTTATTTTTACTCTACATTAACGACTTACCGAATGTAACAAAATTTGACTGCACTCTTTTTGCGGATGATCTATCTGTTGTTATACCGTGTTATGACGCTAAAACTTATAACAACGATATTAATGATATGATAGGTAATATTATAACTTGGTTACATAACAATAATCTAAATATTAATATAAAAAAGACGACATTTATACAGTTTGTGAATAGGAATGCTAACAAACAGTCTCTTGTCGTAACTTTTTCAGATCAGGCTGTGACAGAATCCTGTCATACAAAATTCTTAGGTATACACTTAGATGATAAGCTTACTTGGAATGAGCACGTCAATGGCCTTTGCAGCAAAGTAAATTCCTTTGCCTACGCATTGTGGAGACTAACAAAGATTAGCACCAAAGAGTCAGCTATACAGGCCTATCATGGATATGTCTGCTCCCTACTGAGGTACGGTATCCTTCTATGGGGCAATTCTTGTCACGCAAAGCGAGCCCTAATAGCGCAAAAACAGTGCATCCGAGCTTTATGTAACGTTGATGTTTTGACATCATGTAGACCCTTATTTAAACAGATGAAGCTTTTAACCGTGCCCAGTATGTATATATACGAAGTTTGTCTATTTGTTAAATTACATCCAGAGCTATATAAAAGAAATAAGGACATATGTAAGTTTAATACTAGATACCCAAATCGTCTCGTTATTCCTGCTAAAAAAACGAAACTGTATGGGAAAAGTGCCTATTGCATGTCAATCAGCATTTATAATCGCTTAACCGATGATATTAAACAATTGCCAATTAATTTATTTAAAAGCAAGCTTAAAAAATGGTTAATAGAACAATGTTTTTATTGTATTGACGAATACTTCAATCATTTTGTAGACTGACTGTTTATTAGGTTTAAAATATATATTGATGATGTGAAATAGCTCTTACTGTGTTTCTTGTATTTTAGTCCATTGAAAGTAGGTACCTATTGTTACATTGAACTGTTTAAAATAATAGTGTTGACACGGATATATTTATTAATTATTACTTCGTTTTATATTTTGCATGCCAGCTGCTGGTAAAATGTGCGCGTTTATGATTATGCAACTTACTACCATCCTTTGTACCACATTTTAAGCAAATAAAGACATTTTGAATTTGAATTTTGAATTTGAATGAATTTAAATGAATAAAACACAGCTTTATAGAAATAAAAACTAAGTAACTTTTATTTACTAATAATTAAGTCACTAAATCACAGCGATTTCTCAGGCAGCATTACAAAATAATTAACAAAATTACAGTTTTTATAACAAAAAATCCTGATCAATGTGGAAAATCCGAATCAACTACATGAAGTGCGTTGCGAACGGCCAAAAACCTATCTCTTGTCATAACGTTGCACACCAATGACAATTTAGTCCCAGCTCTCCAGTACATAGGTAATCTAGGATAAGGAATGCAACCCATAACTAGATGAATGGAAAGGAGCTTGCAAATTTCTGAGGCGGTCGTTTTCAATTCTACGCCTGTTTTTCGCATGTAATACAAGTTCGTACATCTAGCGATCTCTTCCATGAAGTCGTTGTCAATGTACTCATGAAAGTACTCTACCGGGGAGCGGACAGGTTTCACTGGTAGCGAGGTGTAATTGTGTGGCTTATCCGTAAACAGAACTCGCTTCCATGTTCGACTTCGAGGTGCGGGTGCTGATATGGATCTTCCACTGCGTACATTTCCCCGTGTACGAACAGATCTACCTCTACCTCTACCTATTCGAACATTTCTAGGTATAGATTCCGACCTACCTCGACCTGGTCGTCTTCTAGCTCCGATTTGCAACGGTGAAATAGGGGGCTGTGATAGTGTCCCTAGTGGTGGAGTCGCTGGTCTCGGAGAAGGGGATGGAGAAGACACTCACGGTGAACTTAGGGCAAAACGTGACCGTGGCCTTACATCATGCAGATCATCAGAAATTTCTTCATCCAAGAGCAAGTCATCATCACTGGCTAGATTATCGAAAAAGTTAGGCACATCTTCCAAATCATCGTCATCTAAACCTTCAATTTTTGACAGGTTTCCATCTACGAGCAGATCTTCTATCCTTTTATCAGTCAACGGAGCTCCTAAAATAAGCAAAAAATCACAATTATTAAGCCAAGTGTGTACATAAATAAGTTATACCTACTAAACCGACATCACAGTACACAACCGAAACCGCACGATTGTGAGAGTTCAATTATACACAACGCAACCGTAATCGCACGATCGTGATAGTTAAAATTCAAAAACAAATTGCAAATATTTATTTAATTCAAATTAATGCATAAAAATTAAAATAAATCGCACACACAAGTACTCTTTGCAATCCGATAGTAAATTACGAAGATATTTAATGGTAACTAGTAAAAAAAATCCACTTACGATAGTGAGTCCGACGTTCAAAGAACACAGCCATCTCCCACGCCACGTCAATGAGACTGAAGAGTCCCGACGCGTACGCATGAGCCTTTGGTATTTTTTGTCTCATCCTAGCATAGCCGCACGATCGATCGGCATCGGTTGGGTTCGCAAAAGTGGTTTGCCATACGCGTAATATTTTTTTAAAATCAATACTCACGATCGTTTCAAGTCGGGTGTAAAGGGATAGTTATATATTTATATTATTACGCCGAGAAAGATGTAAAATTTAATCATGAATAAAAAAATGATGTCGAGTGAGCTCCTAAAAAACGTAAGGTTCTTATTTTTGTTATATTTCCCGTTTAAGAAATATTGAACTAGAAAAGTGTAATTTTCGCTAGTTGTGTGTCCCGCCAGCCCTGTAGCTAAAACTACAAGTGATAAAAATCGGAAAAATATCATAAATAAAAGCACATAATAACGAAATTAAAAGGAAATCTGAGGAACATTGACTGGTTCCTAAGATACGAACGGCTAAAATGCTTACTAAAATTCATCTAAGACAGTTTTTTGGTTTTGTATTAACAGCTTCGCAGCCCTATACTGACCATGGGCCTACATTTTTTTGGCCGGTTTTTATTGTATGGTCTGCATCAATACAAACGTGAGGTTGAATCGATACGAACGCTAATCAATCGCTTGCTAGGCTTGAGCTACAAAAATAGTAAGCCTTACTAACTACTTATAGGCTTTTGGAAGACAAAGCATGGCAAAAGCCACTGCTTATTGCGTAAAACATTTTCCAAATGTCATTACTCCAAACGAGCTTGATAGGTAACTATTTAAACACCTACTTGATTTGGTCTTTGTGCTCACGCAACGAAACTCAAGCATAGACGGTGACATAATGAACTGAGCAGGCAAAATTCCTTCGAAACGTTACATGTAATATCATAACTTGGGTCAGTTATGTAACATTTTTAACCCGCTGCTCACGTAAAATACACTTTCATTTAAGCATACGGCGCAGTCCTTTGAAGACACATACAAAACTGTCAGGCATTGTGACAAAATTGCGGTTTTTGCTCTGACAGGTGTGCGGTGTGTACGTGCGTCCGGCTTGGCTTGGAAACCTTCGTCCCACGGACAGCTATTTCCTTTTTCAACATACTCTCGGCTCAAGAGAAAAGAATAAGCGGAATCTGAAAAGACTTGTGTTTTTTCTAGACGCTCAGTTCGCCACTTTTAGCTACAATATATTTAAGAGAGACGTATTGACCTACTAAAAGTTGTTAGAGAATTTGTGGTTGGGGTAGAAAATAATACTGCATTAAGTTGTGTTGTAAGGAGGGTAATGTTCTTGGCCTGTAGGTATTATTATGTATGCTGGTAGATTTTTGACGCATAAAAGTGCCCGTGCGGGTTACTTACTAAATAATCATCTTTTATCTTTATTTATTTTTTATTTATGTGTAGATATTCATATTTTTCCACGTAGAGGCTGAATGGATGGCCTGATTTCAAGAAATAAGTTTTTGTTTTCCATGTAATTACATTATAATATTATGACATGCAGGTTTTTTCAAAGCTTTTTTTTGGTTAGACTAGTTCAAAACTTGAAAGCACTTAGCAATATGAGATTAGAAGTTTTAAACGCTAAAACAAAAGAACAACTAGAAGAAACGTTAAAAAGTGCTTGATTTTTGTAACAGTGGTAATTCTCAGGGCGTAAAATTTGTTTTTATTTCTTTTTCCTTTATTTAATGGCTGTCGTAATGTTTTACAACCGGCCAGCTCAACTTGACAGTTTGTGAAATAATAGCTAGCTGAGAGAAATTTGAGCGACGCATAAAAAATGTAAATATAGACCGAGTTAATGGTCGGCATTACTGGGAAAAATATATCGTATTTTTAGGAAGTACAATATGTTAGGCGGATCCTAACGAGCTTTTTGGCTCGTATATACAAGGCCATTATTACAGTCAAAGTGCTATACGGGATCCTGTCGTTTAGGAGAATTATTATTTGGTTGATTGAATCATTTTGGAATGATTAATTTGCGTTTAAGACCTATTACCACGGGTAAATTTTATAAACATGTACATAGATGTTTTATTATTATACGTAATTGGATGTCTAAAAATGTTGTCATTACTCGTACTTATTATAACATCTCTATTATACACATTTTATATACTTCGATGCTGAAATAGTTTTTTTCGAGTGTTATGTATTTAAAACTATAAAGATGATGTAGCTAGAAACTTTATGCGGTGTTTTGTAATCAAGTACAATTCAACACGTCTTGTGCAGTAATAGTAGTTTACGTGACGGTTGCGTAATAACAGGCATTACAACATGAGTGTGGTTTATAAAACGAGCCGCAAGGCGAGTTTCATAATAGATCACACGAGTGTTGTAATGCTAATTACGCAGAGTCTCGTACAATACTTTATCTACACACATATTATAAGTACTCTAAGATGGGTTCAGAAGCCGAAAGGCAAATGACCAGCATTAGGTACTTTACCTGTGGTAGTAGGAGACAGCGATGACAGCTGTAACGTAATTTTGAAATTACGTTATCGAATATTGTAAGGTAATGAGATCCAAATTTGGAACATCTTCCAAAATTAACAGCTGTCATCGCTGTCACCTACTACCACAGGTAATGCTGCTCATTGCCTACGGGTTTTGAACGCATAATAGAGGACTTATGATATGAGTGTAGATAAAGAAGCATTACCGTTCAAGGGATAAAATGCATTATTTCAAAACGTCTTTTTTTCAATCCGCTTTGCCCTCCCCTTTTATAAGTAGGTAATGCAAGCGTAGCGAGGGTCTTCTCTACAGGTATCACTGTCCCAGTAAAGGCTTTAAAGGATAAACACTGGGCTTTCGCATCCCGCCTTGAAATGATACGACGTAATGTTTTTCTACATTAAGAGTTACTGAATCCGAGGTCCTATGCTAAGCGTGAGTGATGGTCATTTTTTGAATCCTTGGGCATTTTACTCTTGTGAATAAGTTAGTAGTGTGTTGTTTTGTCGAGGTTTGGTTCATTGTGTTTTGGGAAAATTGATCGCTCGGTGAAGTCTTGGCCAGACTGTTGACGTGGATAGATTACTTTTCTCAAAGTTTCTGCGAAGGGATCAGTAAGTAGTAAACTTGAAAACTAAGTTTTCTGTCGTGTTTTTGACCTTTAAAAGAAAGGGATGAATATATTAAGCACACCCATACTTCATAACAATACGAGTATAATGTGAAACTCTCTCTACCTGTCTATTTTTTATGCTTTTCCAGTTAAACTACTGAACCGATTTCAATGAAGCTTGTTGGAATATATGTATGTACGTATGTTCGAGTTGCATAATAACAATGAAACATAATTTGCACATATATATTTCTGACTCAACTAATCTAGTGTTTGACATTAGCCAGAGAATAGTAATATCGATAATTGTCTATATCTATACGTTAGGTCGTGCTCTTACATTTCTAAGAAAGGTGAGTCAAAAGAAAGAAAACACATAAATATTGGTTAGAAGACATTCAATACCTATAGCGATCGTTAACGACTGCATTATCAACCGATATTTTTTTATGGACACATGAAAGCATTAAAGCTCCAGCTGATAGTAAGTACTAGCAAGAAGGGTCTTTGACCAATGAAAATGAACATTTATAAAGCGACAATATCAAGACTTTAATCCTTTTACAGCACATTTCTAATCTATTACAAACGAATTTAAATAGCCAGTTCTATCAAAAACAGTATTTTACCTACGATATACTTAAGAAAGTAATTGGGCGATTTGTCCTACTACGTTTCGAGAGCATTTTTTTATATTGTGTAATGCCAAACTTGCCTTGTAACATCCATTTATAACAAAGCCGGTAAAAGTTTCTCTAATAACCATAATAAAAGATTACTTTACAGATAAATATCTAGAAAAAAGTTATTACACTTAGCTGGTCTCACAAAAGTATTCACGAATCTGCGGGCTTATTATGGTATAAAGGTATATCGTGTTTATCGATGTTGTTAAACGTGGATAACTCGTCGAAATGTAAGTGCTAGAGTGTCGGATGCTTTTTCCACCGCGATGAAGGTGATTACAATACGGGCCCTGTACCCTTACATTGAGATACAATTACCGTACGCCTGTGTGCCTCACAGCATTCTTATAGAGTGCGAGGAAGAGCATTCGACTCGCTAGCGAATACGGTAATTGTAACTCATGGTCCGTATCCGTCACTCTCGTATTTATGTACGTGTCAGAAAGTGACGGATGTTTTATCCACATTTTGTCACCATTTTGTTACCATGAGTTACAATACTGTGAGGGACACAGACTCCCGGAACTCTTAGTTTAAGGTACCTTGCCTTGAAACTGTCTTTACTTGTAATTTCAATGTTAAAGTCAGAGTTGTATAATTTAGTAGCGTTCCATTTTCTTTAATAATGTGTTTACTTCACATTGTCCATGACATTACCCGAATACTCTACGTACTTAATCACTCACTAAATAGTTCAAACAATGAGTTAAGCGACCGTATTATCCTTAAACTATAAACAATAAAAAATATGATGTAGGTACTCGTACGATTTAATGCATATCATTATACATTTAAATAAACTGATCTATTTTAGTTAACTAAAGCTTTTGCGCACGAGTCCGTCCGCGTTTATCGATATTCCCTCGGGAACTTTCCAATTCATCGGGATAAAAAGTAGCTTATGTGCTATTCCAAACTAAAGTCTATCTCTGTGCCAAATTATATCCAGATGCAGTCAGCCGTTCTGACGTGATTGAAGAACAAACATTCTGCCCGCGACTTCGTCCGCATAGAATGAGTAATTTTGCCATCCTACGGGAACAGTGATTTATTATTCAAGGTAGCCCTGTGTGTTAATCCAGTGTTTAAGCAAACTCTATTCCTAATTGCACGTAACCAAATTCATCAATCTTTTTTAGCAAAGAAGTAACAAACTTGCGCACGCATAACCTTTCGCATTTATAATATATGATGTAAATAGGTAGGTACATCCAGCGCCTAGAATCGTTCTGGCCGAAATCGTAGTCGATAAAAAATACCCTCGGTATGTGACTCCAACTTGCACTTGACCGGTTTCCAGTATTTGTTGTTTTTTTAGGATTTGTATTATGTATAATTATACCAAATTTTGAAGCTTTTGTGTTTTATCGTTTCTACGATACAACAAATAGAAAAATGGTTTGCAGATTTGTTTATCACAATTTTGTATTTGAATAATACAAAGTGACAATATAAAACAAAGCAATTAGGACGAAGTTCTTCGATGAATGAGCGCATTGAGCGCGAGCGGGCTTTTCCCCTCCTATTTAAACTCCCGGCGTCCGCGACGCTGCGAAGAACTTTGTCGCTGGACTTTCATGTATAAACTAAAGTCGCACTATTTCACACTGAATGAATTGTATGATTTAGATCTAAGTGCGTAAAGTATTATAGCAGGTTTAAGTGCCCAATTAGTTTTTAAAGAATAAATAATAGTAAGTGTGTTTAATTTCGGTCCAAAAAAACTTACCAGGTGTAATGTAACATGTTACACAGCGAGCATTCATGCAGTCAGTACGTAATTGCTCGCTGGTTTCGCTGTAATACTACGTACCGACTGCATGAATGTTTGCTGTGTAACATATTACATTACACCTCGTAACGTTGGTCAGTACCCAGTTTAAGCTATCTCCATTTCAAACTTGATCCAAATCCATCCATTCGTTACAGCGAGAAGAAGTAACAAACATCATTACTTACAAACTTTCACATTTATAATATTAGTAGGATTAGAAGCAAGTAACAATAGTTAGATTTATGTGTATATTTTCCGTTTCTACGTATATTTTATCAACTCAACCGTAACGTGCGCCCCGTAAACGTTACATCTGAACCCTCGCTTTTATCTCCGCATTTCAACTATAGCCCAGCTGTCAAATAAAATGACAGCTCGTGCAATTTGGGTAACGGAATAAGCCCTTTGCTATCCAAATACTGTCAGTTGACACTGAACCTCGCTGTGAGAATTCGAATTCAATTGTTTGGCTTGGTTTTTAGGGTTCCGGAAACAAACAAAGAACCAAGAAACCCTTTTTAGTTTCCCCATTTCCGTCAGCCCGCCTATCCGCGTCTAGCTCAGAGACTTTTGGTACTACAAAGCTGTAATTTGGCAAAGTTATTCACTTTAATTACGCCGACAAAGTCGTAAAATATTATAAACTCGTTTTTTTTCGGGTACCTCTTATACATGTGAAGCGAATCGAGTGCGGAACCTTTGGATATCTCTTAAAAGTCACTGTACGTGTTCTTATACATTTTTAGATTTGTGGGACCGTTTAGGAAACCGCATTCTCTAGCCAAAACTTACAAGTGATAAAAATCAAAATCAATTATCGTAAATAAAATATACATTATGACGAACTTAAAAGTAAAGCTATCACGACTAATTAAAATTGAATATTTCCTGAGATACAGGCGGATAAAGTGTCTATACCTACTAAAAATATCTAACAACAACTGCCTCGTGTGGTTGCCGAGTTAGAATAGTGCCACTCCATGTCTTCCCGTGGATGTTGTAAGAGACGACTAAGGGAATAAAGGCTTGTAGTACTGTTAGGCGATGGGCTTGCAACCTGTCACTAATACGCTGGTAAACATCTTAGCCTAATTGTGCAAATTGTGGTTATAGAATTATCAACAAGTTTTTAGAGATGTTTGTAATTCTGTAGCTCTGCCTACCCCACTCTGGGAACGAAGGCGTGAGATTATGTATGTATGTAAATATCTAACACAGCGCCAAATAAGTTTAAATAGAAAAATTGTACAAACATCTTATTTTTTGAGTTCGTTTTTATGTTTGTAATAGTAACTTCTTCAGAACGCTACACTGAACATGGTCGGACATGCCCTTGCCCGGTTTTAACAAAAGTAACTTCATTAAATAGTAAAAAAAATCATTTTTTTGACAATTATCGAACTTTGAATCATTATTATTTGATATCATTATGATTTGGATAGCATTTTATTAAACCACATTTAATCAGAGTTCATTTGTTGCCCAAATGACCGCCATGCTAATCTTATTCATTACGTCTTTTTTATATTAGTACATTGTAATGGCATTTCCACTTATCATGTTGTTGATGTTATGGCTCCTATTTATTGAACAGTAAGAGAAACACGGTCCAAAGCCTAAAACCAAATGGAACAGAGCTCGTGACCTACATTTGTGTCTCTTGGGAGTCATGAAAGTTGACATCACTCCTTTAAACTATACCTAGAGGGTATACTAACGCCATCTTTTGACGCGAATCCTGGTTAAATAAGTTTTAGTAAATAACATTATTTTTGTACTTATAGATTGGTCATACTGTACCTGATGACAGCAATAAAAACATAGTCTTATTGAGAACAATCTAACTCCAAACTCTGTGGTTTTACGTTTAGTACAGAGGAAATGCTGTTACCACCGCCATCTATAGATCGATTTTGAGACTGCGTAATAATGAATGGCCATAGAGTTAACATATATACAGTAAAAATCAAAAGTATTATCATACGAAAACAGGTTTGCCATACTTGTGTGTGGTAGATCCACGTGCACGTTGTCTCTATGTGCGTAGCTATCGGTCGCTACGCGACGCCGTAGTGTGGGTGTCTATACGTGTTACAACTACAAGTATGGCAAACCCGCTTTCGTGATATAAAACAACTGTTTCTTATTTTGACGTATTATTTAAAATTTACTTAGTTACAAGTGAAGTTTATAATTATAATAATAAAAGCAGATTTTAATAGAAAGTTTTTTCCATCTTTAACAGCTGGAAATCCTCTATCGTCGGTGACTGGGAAGGCGACACCTGTCGCCGCAGTTGTCGGCGGCAACGTGGATTTGCCGTGCGACTCCAGTCCGCCCATGCGCAACGACAGTCTGCTGCTTGTCGTGTGGTATCGGGACGATGATCCCGTTTACAGGTATGTTTATATTGTAAGAGTGAATGAGAGTGAATGGCCTGTCATAGTGGTATTTGGTGGCAACATGGACTTGACGTGCGATTCCAGTCTACCCATGGGCAACGACAGCCTGCCTCTTGTCGTATGGTATCTGGATCCTGTTTACACTTAAGTTTGTTCTGTAAAAGTGAAAAAGAGTGGATAGGAGTGTCACAGCAGTTGTTGGGGGCAACGTGGACTTGTCGTTGCTAAACTAGTCCGCCAATGCGCAACAACAGTCTGCTGATTGTCTTGTTGTATATCGGGGCGTTGATCCTGTTTAGAGGAAAGTATATATTGTATAAGTGAATACACGTAAATAAGCATTACCGAAGTACAAACCTGTGTAGGAAAACTTCGTATTTATGATGCTTTCTCTCTCAGCTTTAGTATTAGTCCCCATCGTTAATTAAGAAACCAAGCCATGCACCAGACACACATTTTCTACAAAATACTATATTGTATGATTAACGCTACAGAACCTACTTAAACATATTTCTTCCATAACAACTTGCTCGTCACTTCTTTGTCATACAGATAGTTTATTTACATAAAAAACTGCACTCTAATCGCCAACAACTTAATAATCAATCAGTTTTTCATATTAAGGAGTACGAGTAGTTATGTAACGGATAATAATATGTTTTTTTGACACATAATAACAATTTTTCGCAATTGGAATTCCAAACCTAAACACAAAACTTTTGTGAAAATCACTCTCAATTTACAAAAACTGTATGTATAAAAAATTAGTTCTCAACAATAACTTATTTAATAGAATTGGACTTCAATAACAGCGTCCAGAAGTTAACTAAATTGGAATTGCGCGGCACGATCGCAATCGCGTAGCCTGTCAGTCCTCAAACGATACTTGGACTGTTTGACCGGCCGTTTACCTAACAAATCAGTAACTTTAGTTAACACAATAAATAGGGCAAGCACTTGGTATGATTACGCTGTTCTAGGTTTCGAGCAAATAATAAAATCGATTTACTATTTTCGCGGATAAACGAAAACTTTTTGTACTGCTCCTATACCCAACTGTCCAAGAATGAGGGTCATGTTTTTGAATTATAAGGTTTATTTCTTTGCAGAGCCTGAATGGAAAGAACTATTTTGACAAACGTGTCGTTAGTTTCGGCTTAGCGTCGCAAGTTGCTAAATTGACTAGGTATTTTAATTAAAAAAATGCAAAATTGCTGATCAAAAATATTTTACATCGGTATAAACATAATTATGTATACAGGTTGCCTCTGATCTTGGAGTTTTAATTGCAACGATCGATTTTACTTGCTAAACTGAACTACATTTGTTCTGCAACATTAAAAAATAACTTAAGTTTAGATAACTATTATAGTTAAAGTCTAATTGTGAAATCAGTGTATGAAATCATGGCTATATAATCACTATCTCATGGTACGGGGCGACATTTCCTTGGTACGAGGTTTAAAGAATGGAGAATTGGATCGCGAACATTGAAAACTACATTTAATAAAATGAAAAAATATAGTTGCATATATTTTTAACAACTTACATAACAAAAGAAGTTTAGTTTCAGGAGTATGAACGAGCCATGCATTTAAAGCCCCAAAGTCAGATCTTGCGTATTTTAAAGACTTGTTACAATGTTCAGTGACAAATTGCTAATATAATGGAAAATATTAACATCACAACCATTTTCTCAGAGGAATCAGTTAACTTTGATTGTAAATATAAACATAGTGTAAGTAAACATAGACTATAACTAAGCTACGCTAGAATAACCAATAAAATTGGCTGTTATACGTTAAACAAACAAACATCAGCGTGCATCAAATCGTTATGGCGTCAGCTGCAATATTGCTGCGCGGAATGTTGAAATTCTAAACCCGAGATAAATTATCACATCACTCAGTAACGTATTACCGGGAACTGCTTATAGTAAGTTCTTTACTCTGTTGGAATTTATAAAACTGGAATCCAGTTATTAAAACTACTAGACAGAATGTTGAAATTCGAATCCCGAGATAAATTATCTCATCACTCTCAGAGTAACGTATTACCGGGTCTGTACCCTTACCATGAGCTACAATTATCGCTTGCGAGTCAAATGCTCTGTCCCTCGCACTCTATTAGAATACTGTGAGGGAGATAGCATTCGACTCGCTAACGGGTACGGTAATTGTAACTGATGGTAAAGGTACTGCTTATAGTAAGTTATTTACTCTGTTGGCATGTATAAACCTAGAATCCAGTTATTAAAACTATGTTTCTTCTGAATTTTAAGTCGCCCTTCACACTGTCATCATAAGGTTTAAGGTTTAAGATACTTTATTCTCAAAAGATTTACAATCACTTACTGAGAAACATGCATTCATTAAAACAATTTTTTCTCGGTGAGTGTAGACGGAAAATCATGCTAAGACAATAAATAAAAATACGAAGAGCGTAAGTTCAGTATACATATATTCACCTAATCATATAATATTTTTCCATACAAATATCACTTGTTGTTTCATCATCCTATTATAATCATCATCTTCATCATCATTATTAGGCTAAAGACCTACTCTCGCCATTATGACAGCTCCCATACCACTCACATAATCTGGTCTGGAGGCTAGAAGTGAAATAACTTGGAACAGTATACAATACACAAATAATGGATTGCGAGAGACACTCAATACATACATACATACATAAAATCACGCCTGTTTCCCAGAGGGGTAGGCAGAGACGACTTTTTTCACCTGCTACGATCCTGACAAATGTCTTTCGCTTCTTCCTCATTCATACATCGAGTCATGCATGCACGTCGGTTTCGGGTACTTAAGATTCGGCCCTTTTCCAGTATTTCTCCGATTTGATTCGAAAAAGTACGCCTAGGGCGGCCCCTTCCGACCCTCCCACTCACTTTCGCTCTGTATATCCCTTTCGTCAATCTTTTTTCATCCATCCCTTCCAAATGACCGAACCACTAGACACTCAGTAAAAAATAAATAAAAATATGAATATGATAAAGATAATAACAGTCATTGTAATAGCATGTTATTATTATATAAAGAGGAATATGCCCTTGGCTTAAATCGCCGACCGTATTCTGGATTTGTAAATTAAACTAAACTACTTCTCTGAAAACGTCAAAACAGTACCAAAATTTCCCATTACTTATAAAAACATATTCCTAACATTAATAAAAAGATCTTCATAACCTGAATCGTTATTATTCTGACGGATCGTCGAAAGAAATGTCGCCATCCTTACCCTAACCCCGAATCATACAAAGTAATATCCATCACGTCATGTACATAGAAATTTATCCCTTTTCGATATAATGAAGGCTATTCAAAATGTACGAGGAATCGATAGATATGTCTGACTGGTGGCAGTTAGACCCGATATTATTTCTCCGAGCTATTTGTACAAAAAAATGGCGACCTAAATTTGTAAATGTAAAATGGCTAAAAGCTTGTGCAGTAACCGTGTTCTAATAGGTAATAATATTGTAATTTATATTATGGTTTGCTATATTTTTTGAATGCTGTGAAATATTTCCATGCTGTTTCTAATTATTCGCTGGTTTTATGAGCAGTGTACAAACAGTGATATGTTGAAATGTTCAAAGCAACTGTCATTTTTAACACCCTAAAAATTTAATATATTTAAACACCCGATATATTGGCGATCAAAGGAGATAGTGGACCCGATTCTACGTGCACATCGCTTAAATATCCTAAAAATAAATTGTCTAATTTTTAGACATAGTTTAGACGGTGGATTTAACAAGTGCTATTCCAGAATGTCAATACAATATTGAATGGACCGCCTAAAATAAGAAGGGTCAGATTCAAATTAGCGCTTTTCATTTGATTATGACAGCTGCTCGTAGAATAGCAAAGTGTTTTGGCGACACTTAAATCAAATTAGGAAGTTTAGAGGCCACTGTAGAATCGGGTCCATTTTCAAAATACCGAACCGATTGTCATCAAATCTATCTAAAAAATCATTGCGGTTAAATAAACTACGTTTCTTTCAAAAAACCGTGACCGAAACAGTTCATCCGTTTGCAAGAGATGATAAAATAATAGAAAAACAAAAATACACAATGTAACACCTATAACACCCGCCGAGTGTTAAAAAATATAAAAAACATGGTTTTGGCATAGTTTCCGTAAATTGGATAAATTAGTTATTTGCTCATAATAATAATCCACGTGAAGGCACAGATAATGCAGAGTTCGCATACGGCACTGACAGCCAATTACAGGCTTAATCTACTGAAGGCAACTCCATGAGACAGACAATACGGGCGGAATTACACTCGTAATAAATAAATCTAGAATACAATAAATTTTAATACACAGAACTGGATTTTATACTCGGCAACATGGTAACAAATCCTCATTAGACAGAGATTTATGGATCCAAGTTCAATGGTGCTGCGGTAGGCGTTTTAACGAGACACATGCATAATACTGAACGTAAATCGCCTGCCTTGATATACGCTTAATGGCATTTGCTAGGCGACATAGCTCGTGATTCAAAATTCCGAGCAAATTTGCGCATAAACGCGTTTTAAGGAGCAGTTTGAGAGCCTTGTTCTCGTATTAGAGCCTGATTTAATTAAGCGCCTGGTGTCATGTGTGCCGAGAGTTCTCAAGGATTGATTCTTGGAAATTACCTTGTTGATTAAAGAAGAGTTTAAGACTATATATATATTTCACTTGTATTTGCTGTCTTTTTAAGTATGTACTCGATTCTGTTCAGTTTTTAATCACATTTAACAATGCGTATTTTTGTGCATTTACCATCTTATACCGCTGATTCCTCATTAAGTTCTTCCTTTACCGTAAGACTACTACACCAATTACATTGATTGTTGTACATAGTTTAATCTAATTGGTACACGACGTACTGCTGAGGTTTGAATTCGGTACGTTACAATCACGAGCCACCGACGCTATTTAACCTGCTTGCTTTACAATTTCTAGTATAAAAATGTTTTTATAACATACAGATATAGTGAAAATAAGTTTATGTCAGAGAAATCATTTTTGGTGCAAGAATAAGCCATCATCTGCTTATCAAGACGAAATTAACGAGCCCCAATTCAGCGGGTACATAGTACAGCAAAGATCCCGTCGCGACCCTCCAACTCCATCATCAGATCAGCTCGTTGGTACAATAATATTACATTGTAGTCGGGTTTACTGTATTCCAAATTTCAGCCCATTCCATTGACGGGAACTGTTTCAAAGTCGACTTGGAAAATTCCAGAATAAACAAGTAAAGTTAAATATAAACTTGTTATAAAATATAAAGCATAGTTTTTAATCGCAAAAGTTCGTATTTATTAGTCAACTTTAGTGCCTAATGATAAGCTATTTGAAAAAGCAAGTGGAATATGAACTTATGCGACAAAATAAGATGCCGTATGATTATGCACTATATCTGTACTATATTGTAGTTTCTGTGGATAGCGTTGAGCGTGAAACGCTTTAATAAACTTCAACATTTTATCTAGCCTTCTGAGACTTTCAAGTAGCAAGACCGCTCAGTGGATGCAACGGAATGTATTCAACACTATTCCATTTCCTGAAATAGAAACAAACGTTGTGACCTAGAAAGAGCTATCATTTTCCTCTAGCTGCAAGCAATTGCGTAGAAAGTATTTCAATAAGTTTAAAAGCTAGTAACAGAAGACTATCTGTTTAATAAACTATAATGCATTTTTATTTGTGTTTTATGACAAATTATGCACTTTGGAATTCACGTAAATTGATTTATCAAATATGGTGCACTAAGAGTTGCAAAATACGACCGAAGCTGTAAAAAAGTCTCTGAATTACTTCCTTTTTTGTATGCGTCTACATGTGACAGTCACACATAAAAACGTAAATACAGATACATACATTAAACATGTTCACAAAGTTATTGTCAACAGTCACGCAACCCTAGTACAACGTTCGACAATTTTAAAAACACGTGAACATCAAATCGAATCGTGCTCCTGCCGTAATTCAATATCCAATTCTATCCGTGAAACAGCATAACCACCAAATTGACATTTCAAGTTAGGCATGTTCATGGAAAATGAAATTTGCTTGCAAAAAGCCAGAAGGCTGCATCGGACGCAGTGAGACCGAGCGAACGTTGTGTTTATTAAAATTTGAATTCAAACGACACTAGAGTTTTTGAAATTTCCGGAATAAACTCGACACCAAACGCCAAGCAGTTTCAGACTAATCATTTGCCGCTTGCCGCCAGTATTTTTTACTTGGATAACTTTTTGAATTAGCGTTTTGAAAGCGGCTATAACTACTAACTTTAAAAGTCTTTTTATGCAAGTAGCTGTCAAAATAAATTTGCCTACTTTATAAGGAAAACCCGTCGTTTTCTCTAAAGCGTTTTGACGTTGAATTTACTTCGAATAAAGTTGACTCAGTGTCAAAGTTAAGTTTTGCAAGAATCCATTTTTTGTAAAGAATTGGGAGCTCAGAGGGAAGTTAGTAAAATAATCGTATTTACGAAAGCTGAATATAAATAACATAATTATATTTCCATTGTTTCGCTTCAGTTAAATTGAAATAAACTTGAACCTAACTCATTATAATTTCCGAGTTCGCTATACTTAGCGATACGACTTTGAAGTTTTATTACTTATTCAGTAACTGTGAAGGAAACTTTTGAAATAGGCTCGTTAGTGTGAGAACTATTTTGCAACCTACTCGTAATTGCCAGGAAATCTAGAGTTATGAGAATATCACTTCAATTAATGAGGTGAGAGTATTTACGAATACAGTTCTTTGTGTGTTTTACACGGTTTGCGACTAAAAAGAGACAAATTTTTTCTCAAGACGCAAACCGTGTTACAAATTTGAGATTGCATTTATGTTTTATTTGGTTTGATTATAATATGGGTACAGAGTAGAGTTAAAAAAATAGTATATTTTTCTGAAAATAGCTTTCTAACATATTAATAATATAATTATGATTAGTAAACTTTGAAATTTCGCTCTTGCTATTGTCATGCTGCTTTCAATAAAAAAAAACTATAGGTTACAGGGAATTAGTTGAAAGAGAGCTGATCTTTTAGATATGTATTTCTTGCGATTTTATGAAACTTTGATTTTCGACTATTCAACAGTTTTTCAAAAAATCTATGTTTTAATTAGCATAGTTGTATAGAAAGCCTTTTTCATCAAATTACTTTAGAAATAAAAATGAAATTATTTTGCAGGAATTTGCATTTAACAATTAAATAACCAGCTCTTGCAAATATAGCAATGACCTGAACATCATCTATTTATTTCTTTGTCTTAATAACCTGCTCAGACCTCATATGATAATTGTAATAAGCGACAAACCTGAATATCTAAAGAACTGATATTGTTCAGGACACATTTCTAGAATATCCCAGCCCAATATTAGGTAGCATTTCCTAAACACAAACAATGCCTATCACGCATTGTGACGAACATCGCTTGTGATCTGAACAATGCTACTCGCTAACTGATTAGTGTTCGTCAGGCCAATTCGCAAATCAACATGAAATTCAAGCTCGTGTCATTGTGGCCTCGATGATACTTATGTACAAGAATTTGCTTGCATTAACTACCTACGCAGTAATTATATATATTGGAACTACTTAGTATTAATGTTACATTGAAAAGATGTGTCTTGTTCAAGTTAGCTTTTAGAATACAAAACTGTTATGACCCATACAAATTTGCAATCTCAAGACTGGAATGGTAGGGGCCGTAATAAACTTAACTTGCCTGATATACCTGTCTCAAGTTACATCGAAGTAAACCTCAAATCACGCAAAACTGTCATTCTTGGCGAGTCTTGAGACGTGCATCTCAGCTAAGATCAGTGTTTTAGTACGGCTTTAAGACTGCAAAAGCGTTGCCAACTTAGATAAAATGGCTCTTATGCTACTCTTAGTGTCATTGCTGCTGAAAACTGCTGATTTTTCAATGAACGATTCCGCTTTCTAATTGACTAGTGTTCGTCAGGCCAATTTGGACATCAATGAGCTTCTGCACGATAGCTTTATAATTAACATAATGGAAGGGCAGGTGGAAGGAAGACGAGGCCCGAGAAGACCGAGAACCAATTATGTCAGAGAGATTCAAGAAAGAGTAGGAGCAAGCGCATACCAAGAGATGAAGAACCTTGCACAAAACAGAAATAAGTGGAGAGAATTACACCGAAAAGAGCTACGCTCTTAAATTTAATGACGATGACAATGAGCTTCATAAATATACAAATTTTTGTTTGCACAATCGATTTCACTATTCAAAATAAAGACATTTACACATAGTAAAGTTACATAAAAGTTTGTGAAAAAACTTACTTAAGGCGTTTTGTAGATTTTTGAACTGCATACAGTAAAAAACAATCCTACGTATTTAATTTCATTAGTTACTATACGTTCACGATTTTACACGCGTATTTTTAGTCTAGTTCAGACATTAACCATTAAATTAAGCGAAAATTTTCAACCGAAAGCCGCCTTCCGCCGAAATTACATCACAAAACAACATGAATTTCAACTCATTTCACTGTCCGATTTATTATTCCAGTGGTCTTGGTTTCAGATCGAAAATAACACTCATTCAATATTCCGTAAGTCTGCGGCAGACTATTACGTTCTGCATTTAGCTCAAATCGATGTGAAAAGTCCACTGTGTGCCACGTGCACAAATTTATTGACATTGCACACATGAAAATTACAGCGTTGGCTTGCTGGGGCGCAAGGCAGGTATAACTCGGCTAATATAAAAAGGTTATTCCCTAAACGCAAAATGGTGCGCAGCAAATATCCTTTTATGGTTTACCTATAATACCTAAGTCACACACTGCGTTGTTATTTATGACAGTACAGCTACTGGCTTTGTGTAATTCTATAGTGCGAGTAACTATTTATGATGCACGTAAACAAGAAGCTGGATGCAAGTGGCGTAGGGTCAGGCCACTTTTATCGTCAAGATAATAAATGCTACCTACATTTTAGGAATACGGATCTATATCGTCTGCCATAATAATTTTTAGTCATAATGTGGGTTGGGTCATAATCATTGCAAGTCATAACGTTTTTTTTTTTAAACTCTCATCCTTGTCTTCACGTTCGATAACTAGGAAATTAAAAAAATGATGGTTCTAGATATGTAAATATTATGACTATCAACAATTATGTCAACAGTGAAACTATGACCAAAAACAATTATGGGAAACAAGTAAAGATATGGTTTCATGCAAAGTGGAATAAGGGCTAATTCTACTTGGTAAAACCATATTACTATTGACATTTTATCGTATTATTCTTCACTTACCGTTATTACTGCCAAGAGCTATCATAAGTTGACAATAAGAGAACATGTTAAGATCAATATGTTATTACCGCATAGAATAGAGCCTCAGAGGTCCTGTATCTTGAACCCTCAGGGCGAGTTCTCTATACTTTGCCCTAATGCAACACACGATGCGAGTTGCCGTAGTTATAGTTAGAAGGTTCAGTTCAACTTCTTGTGTAACAGTGAAGTAAATGCCAGTTTATGTTATACCAGCTTTTGCCGTGACATTTATAGTTATTCTCTCAAAAATTGTTACATTTTAGTCTTTAACACGTCTCTCTAAAGGGGTTTGGGTAAAAGTGTTGTCATTTGTAAAAGTCATACATTTTCAAGGTGAGTGGCCATTCGTAAAAGTGGATTATGATAGAATTATTAAAAATAAACATATTTTGTTATGTAATGTAATACTTTTAAGTGCATCGGAGCCGAGATAACTATTTAAATATTCATACCTGGGCGTACTTCTAGTACCAAAAACTAAATACTTAAATCCTTTATATCTCCGCTCCGATATTATTTAACGTAATAAATTATATATATATGTATGTGTATTTAGAGGTCCTCTAAAATAACTATATTAAAATCATCCATGACCGCTGAAAAAAAAAGTCAATTTTCTTCATACAAACTTATCCCATGCCTTTTTACAACGATCCGGTAAGGCGATAATTCGTCAAAAACAAACAAACTTTGGAATAAATGTAACACGAAAATACCACCCACATTTCATGGTAGTAAGGCGTGCACCGCATTTGCAGATGTTCTCACTTAGCGTCAGGCGGCCTGTGCGATGGTTTGCCTGCTCTATGCCATAAAAGGTATCCTATCGCATAGGTCCAAGTTTTGTTAACCAAATGTTTAATGTTTCCGAAAATTCATAACTTAGAAAAACACTTATTACTTACTCATATTACTTACTTATTACTTTTTAGTCACTAACCCACCGCCAAGCAGAAGTATTCGCATTGCTGTATTCCGGTGTGGAGATAAGACAACCGGTGAAATTACTAGCATAGAGGCATTCCATCTTAGTCCTCAGGGTTGGCAACGCATTTGAAGTCTTAGGATTGCAGTTTTGGGATTGTATTCAAATGTCTATGGATCTCAGATCCCACTTACCATCAGGTGGCCTGAGTGCTCGCGTGCCTTCTCCTTGCCATAAAAAAAAACACTTTTTTTTCAACCATTTACTTTTCAGAATGTTCATAGATTTATATACCTGCAGCAGCGCTGTAAAACCAGGCCCTCTATTCTATGACGTTAAACAATATCGCTTTTGACCTACTATCGTATTGCCAACGTTTCGATAGCTCTTAATTACTTGACAGTAATGGCGGCCGAGTTAGAAACTACCATAACACGCTAAAAGCAATATTGTTTATCGTTGTAGCAAGGCCCTGTAAGGTTAGGTTAGGTTTTTTTTATAACAATCTAGGAAACTTAAACGGTTTCAAAATAAAACACTAATTTATGAAACGGTAATCTAAATGTGACCTTATATGGGACCATAGGTGACCTATAAAAAAATCCTGTAACTTCTGTTTAGTAATATCGTTTTATACCGAAAAGTGCGATGTAAATTTTTTCAATATCGTTTCTATGCCATGGCTTGCACGTTTCTCGTGCTTTCGTACCCAAGCCAAGGCTTGTCTACTCGCAAAATGGCAACACTTAATATGCATTATGCGGTCACGCGGTACGAATATTTGTATTACTGTATATAAAATAAAATACAAATTGCCTTGTGTGATTCGAGTATAAATGGATTGTCGATATAACCGCTATTGTTATTTTGTTCGTTAACACGTTTAAATGGAACCTAATGCATATGACAAGCTGGAATAGATATTGGTTAATAAATTTTAATTGGGAAACTATTATTTTTAATTTCGGCCATGAATATGTATTTATATTATGCATGTAAACTCTTTATTGCACATAAACAATTACAAGACATGCTTGCATCACTATAGATAATGTACATAAGCAAACTTATCCCATATGGGATCTCTTCTAGTTAACCTTAGAGTAGAATAAGCAAGGACAATGCAGAAGGATAGATAAATTAACAAAATTATCGGAAATAACAAATAGTACCTACATACAACAGTGAAACAGGAAGAAAAAAAATGACTGGTGAGTTGATATATTTTGCGTGTTCATTCACATTTACTGTAAAACAGCAATCACTTATCAAAAAGTTAAATTTTAGAGAAGGTAGAGCAGCCTTTCAATTTAATATAATATTGACATTTACATTAAATTTGACATCTACATTGAGTTGAGTACACAAGGTCACGAGCGTTAATTTGGGACCCATTTCAAGAAAAATATGCTTGAAGTCGTCAATGTCATTAGAGATGTCAAGTCATTTGTAACTTTTAGGAAACTCAACCTTAATGTTGTAGAATGTCAGATTGACTTTGGACCTAAGGTGGGTACCAAATTTAATCTCGTGATTGTACATTGAGTTTAGCTGTGATAGGACTTTGAGCAGGGTTCGTCCAGATCGCTACCACTATCTTATCTTTTAACCTACTGCCAAGCAGCAATGTTCGCATTGTTGAATTCCTGTATGGCGATAAGACATTTGGTGAAATTACTAGCACAGAAGTATTAGTAGTAAGGGTTGGGAGCGTATTTGCAGTGTCAGGATTTCAATCTCGACGGTGCAAATATATCGCACCGTCAGAGCAATAGTGACCTAATTCAAAACTTTTAAATTTCGAGTTAGGTCTCTATAATAATAAAAATAAATTTATGACTTTAAGTTTGAAAGCTGAAATTTTGATTTAGGTCACTTTCGTTCTGAAGGTGCGATATATGGGTCTCAGATCCCACTTACCTTCGTTTGCCTTCTGCATGCTATAACAAAAACGTGTTCCATAAATAAAATCCAAAGAAAAACTTCCGCGATAACTTCAAAAACCTGATTCAAAGACCAGTCGAAGTTATTTCACGGGAATTGAAGAGTAACGACGCTTGCATTACTATAAATTTGAAACCGTGATTCCAGAGTTGAATTTTTAAAGTTGCTCTGTTCTTGCGAGTACCGGGCAAGTTTTATTGGTTCCGGTAACAGGATGTTCGTCGAGTTTAAGTAAGTGTGTTCTGTTTTTAAGTGAGAATTACTTCGTTTTCACTTTTTTTACTCTATTATAGACAGCACAAACATACACTTCACGTAGTTCAATAACAACGTAACACTCAAAACATTGTTTTTGAAGTCATGGTCATTTTGGTTAACATTTGAAACTTTTCTTTCCAACTAAGTCTACTATTTTTGCTCATTCGTATTTTTCTATTGTAACTTACTTTAATAATTCATTTTTGTTTGCCTTTTTGACCAAACAAGCATCATTCTTAGTTTAATAAGATACCGCTTTATATCAGTCGCTTAAATTTAATAGTTCGTTAAAATTGCTTGTCACTATTTTGAAACAACTTGGAAAAAAATAATTACATGACATGCATTTCAAAGTTACAAAACAGCATACCTATATTAGTTTCTGACGTAGGCGTGCAGTCGTTTTTATTAAAAACGGACATTTAAATTCATACGCGATAAAGCATGCCCTTCAAACCCCAACATACATAACGGATACCAAGCCCATAATAAAGTTGAAATGATGTCAGAAACCAAAAGTCCTACATAACATAACAACGTAACTATGTCACAATTTTATCGAAAGCATTCACAATAAAAATATCATGCCTCCTGCGATGGTTATGTAACACATACGAAGGGAAATTGCGTAACATACCAAAAAGTGTTCGGAAAATGGGTCCTACTCACGTCAACATAAAATATCTCTCATGTGAGCATTTTTATTTGCTTTTCTATGCTGTAGCGAGGACCTGACTGATATTTAATGGTATGTTATGTTAAGGTTTTGTGGAGTGAAATTCGAAATTCAAATAGCAACGGCATCAATAGTGAATGAAGGAAGCTTAGTCTGGAAACATAAGCATTAATGCAATATCGAGTATTGCAGTGCTGGGAACGCGCGGAATGCAGGATTAACAACATAAATAGTCTTAGTGAACATGGGAATTTGTGCTTCTAAAATAATTGTTTATTCCTTATTCGTTTTAAAACAACGTATGTTCATTTTGTTATGTTTTTATTTCGACATTAGTTCATAAGCATTTAATGAGATGACGGTATAATTGATTACAAAAATAACCAAAAGTCTAGCTATTGACAAAGAAAACAAACGACACTAAAATGTTACATATTAAAAAGACATGAAAAAAATACTCTCCATTTTACTAAAATAAACCATTGAATAATTAATATATTTTGCTATAATACAAAATTTATGTCTCGTTAACTTCGTAATACGATATTAATTACAGACAAAATGCACCGAACAAGTTTGCACAATCTCTTTTCCAGTATTAAGTAATAATCACATGATACAAAAAATCTGTCTGTCCCAGTATTCAACCAACTAATCCAACTACAAACATTTTAACAGCAACATTCCAAAAACCTAAAATTCTCTCACTCCTATCCACTCAAGTCCCAAACATTTGGGGCTCGGAATATTTTTGGGCCTCTGCGATGCGCAATGCGGCAGAAATATTGTGACAGAGGCGGTTCGCTGAGCGTTCGGAATTGAGCGTTGAGTTTTAGCTACACAAGTGAGGAAGTTTTCTTAAGCATTAGATTGTTTAATTGGGGTTGTGGTGCAAAAACCGACTAAGTGTCATTTGCCAAGCTTATTAGCGCACGGAATTAAGCATTTCTAAATGAGAATATGGTTGACATTTTATTGGCACTTCAGGCTCGTTGGGGATAGTGCAATATTATGCCACGTATTAAGTTTACAGTTTCAGGATTTTCAATTTGGAGTTATATTTTATCGTCTCTTTATTGCATAAAAAAGGGAAACGAGCACACAGACCACCTGATGCTACGTGGGATTTGAGACCTTTAGACATTTTCGTTCTCAAGCCTATCATAAGACTGCAATCTAAAAATAAAATTTGCGTTGCCTACTTTGAAGACTATGATGGAATGCCTAATGCTAGTTATATCACCGACTGTCTTATCCCCACATCGGAAAACAAAAATGCGAATACTAATGCTGCTAGTGTAATTAAAGTCGGTGATTTGTCCATTTTGTTTGACATTGCTTACGTGGCTGTAAAGCGACCTTAGTCTGTTTTTGTAGGGTATTAAAAAAGGGTGTTTAAATCTGTTTCCCAAACTCGGTTATTCCGCGTAGCAATTATTACAGGCGCGATTTTTCCTATTAGTGATTTTAACTAATCGAATTTTTCCTCATTCTTAATTTTTCCTGGTCGCATATTTTCCATTCTGGATTTCTCCTAGTCGCAAATTTCCCCATTGTAATTAGCCCGAAATAAGTAGGTAGATTTAGGCTATGTATGTTTCTAAATATTTTTTGCATTAAGTTTTGGGTTTGATGAAAAATAAGTTTTGTAAATTTGTAATTTGCTGAGAACGTGAAGGGTTAACTTAGGTACGTATTAAATCAACTAAACAAAAGGTTCAAGTTTTTCTCTCGTAACTCAAGATATTAGGTGTTTTTGACGTTCCATAAAGTGTTATGTATTGTATTGCACCTATACTTTCAACATTAAATATTTCAGTGTCTTAAGGCTGGTCCCACGAATTAAATTGTTACGTAGTTAACTAAATTTAAATTAAATTTTTACACATTCGCTATAGCTAAGCTGCTTAGTTAGCCGGTAGTGTATTCCATCCACTTTGACATTTTCAAAACTTCTTCTTCGTAGGGCTCAGTGTGCAATAGGACGTACATAATTTAATTTGAACTTTATTGCAATAGGAATAAAGTTTATTTTTCTATCTTCATAAACATAAAATGGCATTATCGAACAAACGTAATTGAACTTTATTGCCTTGATGGTAGGTTCAAAGTCCAATAAGAAAAAACTGTCTGTTTGAAGTATGGTGGGCCTTACGCGGATAACCAAAAATAGATAAAAATTTAATTTACTTACACGCTATATTTGAACTTCTACCTTATTACTAAATTATTTGTTTACACGATTTAAACATTTAGATACCAACGTACGTGATTCACCGTGTGACCGAGCCTTAAGTTCAACGGTGAGGTCAATATAAGTTTATTCAGTTTTATGATACATAATTAATAATTATAACGGAAAATTGTGTTAAAGTACATTGCCACCTTGAAATAATAACTTATCACAGCAGTTTCTTGAATTATTTAGTAGTTACAAGAATCAATAGGTTGGTAGATAGTAAGACCTTAATGAGTATTTATACTTATTACAACACAAGCAGTGTTATCGATAACTTGTATAACATATAACCTATAATATGAGTTTTATAATATAGCGTTTTTTATTATAAATAAATATGAATCAGCATTTTACTAAATTATCATTCTATTTGTATCACTATAATTATACTCGTAACGGGAGTGACGTCACGGAAGGTGATACGCCAGTATACGCTTGCGCCAAATTATTTGCCATTTTCGTTATCTTGTTAAAGTTTCCCGTGTCTGTGTTGTCAGTGTTTACCTTAACGACCAACAAAGGTGTGGGAGTGTTCGCAACTCGCAGCGCTCTTGTGATCGTGAGCTTATAGCTTTATTGCCGGCCCTATAATCAGTGATTGATATTCTGCGTGTGTGGGTAGGTGCATAACATTTACACAAAAAATACAGACTAAGGATTGGAGTTATTTATTTAGTAGAAACGGATACAATTACTGGGAACTTTCATAACGTCTAATTTTAAGCTTAATCGGAATAGATTGATAAATATAAAACCGATCAATAGTATTTTTTACCACAGCGCCATCTAGCGATTCACGTTAGAAACTAAGCGCAAAGATGGTTCAAGAAAAATGTATGGCCTGTAAGAGATTCCTGCCTACCACAGATGGCGCTAAGACAAGAGATGTCGTCACCTGTACGGTTTGTCCCGGTAGGTATCACAGGATCTGTATAGGTATTCCGGAAAAGTTCGTAGTACCTAAGGACTGGTTCTGCCCTGAGTGCAAGGCGAAGGAGAAGAAAACCGGTAACCTCAGTACTCCGGTTAAGGACATATGCGGAACATCTGTAGCGCCCCCGTCCGTGCCACACACCAGCCCTGAGCCTCCTCAGCAAAAGGAGACAGAGGTTTGTGCCCTGCGCCGCGAGCTGGCGGAATATATGGCCGAGCAGCGCGAGTTTCGGGTGGAGATCCGCGCCTCTTTAAAACAAATGGGCGAGCGGATGGACGACATCGAGCGGAGACTGGAGGCAGTCGAAAAGAGAGAGGCTGAGGAGACTCCCGGGAGTGGCAAGGTCGAGGAGTTGCAGCAATCGGTCGCTCGCCTCCAGCTGGAGCTGAACGACCGAGACCAGGACTCGCTGCTTGCCGACCTGGACGTGGGTCATCTCCCAGAGGAAGCCGGAGAAAATGTCGTCCACACGGTCACCGTTCTCGCCGCAAAGTTGGGGGTATCTCTGGAGCCGCGGGATATTGTGTTTGCCGAGCGTGTGGGCGCGCCCGACGCGGCCGGGGCCGGTGCCGCCGGCGGAGCAGGTGGGCGTCCTCGCCGCGTCGTCGTGAGGCTGGCTCGTCGGCAGCTGCGGGACGAGTTGCTGCAGGCTGCCCGGGTACGACGCAGTTTCACCTCGGCCGATGCCGGCCAGGCGGGCGCGCCGCGCCGCGTCTACGTAAACGAGCGGCTCACCCGGAGGAACCGGCAGCTGTTCCACCAGGTTAGGGAGGAGTGTCGGAAGAGACAGTGGAGGTTCGCCTGGACGAAGAGAGGGCGAGTCTATGCCCGGCAGAGCGACGGCAAGCAAGCGTACGGCATTCGTTCGGACGCAGACATCCAGCGTGTTTTTGGAGGGAGCCCTATTTGAGTGGTTGTCTCATCCCTGTTATGGACTCATACCTGTAAAACTGTTTATTAGTTTGACATGGCGATGCACTGCTCTAAAGCTACTATACACTACAAGTACTTATATTTACAACTATGTACAAAACTACTACACTATACTACTATACTATACTATATTTACTGTTTTTTACAACAACAAACAACAACAAAACTATATGCTATATTCCAATTTAACTATAAAACTATCGTCCTATAAAAAAATCCTATCGTCCTATAATCGTTGTTCAAATTTTATTTGTTTATTGTTTTTTAACTACTTTTTTACTTCTACAATATATTTAGTACTTACAACATTAATTACCTTTTGCTATGGTTAATAAAATGTTGAAAATTGGTCTGTTTAACGCAGGTTCTCTTGGCACAAATCACGACAATTTAATAGTAGCTTGTACTCGACAAGATTTAGACGTGTTGGCGATCAACGAAACCTGGTTGAGGGCGGGGGAGGAGGGGCGAGCGCCAGTCATTGCAGGATACAGATTACGCCATATTCCTAGACCGCAGAGTATCCGGTCTCGTGGCGGAGGCGTGGGCTTTTACGTAAAACGCGGCGTTAGCGCTCGCACCTTGCCCCACCCGGTGGACCCGCGGCACAGTTCGGTCGAACAAATGTGGGTTGCATTGACCCTTAACGGAGGGAAGATCGTTATCGGGACGGCATACCGACCGCCTTGGATGGACGTCGATCTATTTTTTGACGCTGTTTCTGATACAGTGAGCTCTTTCCACAATTATGATAATTTAATTATATTAGGTGATTATAATATTAATTTATTAGCCAAAAATGACATAAAAATAGCAAAATTTAATAATTTCTTAACTAGTTTTAGTCTGTTGCAATTGGTATCAGAGCCAACACACTTTACAAATACCAGTCGAACGTTGCTCGACGTAGTTTGTTCGGATATGCGCGCAAAAAACATTTTAATCGATCATGTAGGCTCTCTCAATGGGCACTGCCTTGTTGTTGGACAGTTCAATGTAAAACGGGATAAACCAAAACCTTATACAATAACATACAGACCACTTAAAAACATCGACCTGGAGAATTTTAGCAAGGACTTGCAAAGTGTGAGATGGGATTCGATATCTGACCTGGAAAATGTAAACAGTATGCTAGGAGCGCTGAATAAGAATATTGTTAATCTTTTTGACCTTCATGCACCTATTAAGTCAATTATAATTAAGGCCCGCTCTTACCCCTGGATCACGGATACAGTCAAGCTCATGATGCGATTGCGTGACAAAGCAGCAGCTGAATATCATAAAACTGGGTCGGACTGTAAAAAAAATTATTACAAGGATTTGAAATCCATGGTAAACCAAGCACTGTTTTTTGAGAAAGCAGCCTACTTTAAATATAATATAAATAACAAAATTCATAATCCAAAACTTCTATGGAAGAACCTTAAATTTACTTTATTGCCTAAAAATGATACTGAACTACCTACCTTTTTTAACGATCCTGATACCATAAACAACCATTTTCTAAGCTTGCCAGGCAGTTCAGAGGTTTCTTTGTCACAGCTGACTTACTTTCATTTTCATAGGCTTAATGACTCTGTTTTTCGTCTAGAACCAATTAGCTCAGGAAAAATTATCAAAATTATAAACAGTCTAAAATCAAATGCAGAGGGCTGCGATGGCATTAACAAGATCCCAAATCCATGTGAGCTTAAGGAACTTAGGCCAATAAGCTTATTACCATGTATGTCTAAAATTATGGAAAAAACTGTCTGTTCACAATTAACTGATTATCTCGAAAGTAACAACATTTTGCCTGACGTACAATCTGGTTTTAGAAAAGGGAGAAGCACAGCAACTGCTTTGTTGGATGTTACTGATAATATCTTGTGTTCTCAGGATAAAGGAATGTGTACCTTATTGGTGCTACTGGACTTCTCCAGGGCATTTGACTGTCTGAACATCAACTTACTGCTATCTAAATTAAATTACTATGGCTTTGAAAGTAAGACGCTAAGCTGGTTCGACAGTTATCTCAACAATCGCTACCAGTACGTAAAGCTGAGTCTTAATGGTGGTTCTTCGAAGATCTCGGAAAAAGTTCGAGTTACTAGAGGAGTCCCTCAAGGATCAATTCTCGGTCCCATACTGTTTATTTTATATTCTGCTGATATAAAGACACAAATCACACATTGCAATTACCATATTTATGCTGATGACATACAAGTATACATCTCGTGTAAACCATCTCAGATTGATAGTACAATAGAAAAGCTTAATATGGACCTCTCGGGAATAGCTACTTGGGCCACAAACAATTGCTTATTGCTAAACCCAAGTAAAACTAAGTATCTTATTTTTGGCAGTAGGCAACAGTTAGCTGGTCTCAGTCCAACAAGACCTGTCATGTTAAAGGACGAACCCATTGAGAGAGTGTATGAAGCACGAAACTTGGGCCTGTTAATGTATACAGAACTTAGATACGAGAAGCATATTTCCAATTCTGTTAGGAGTTGCTTCTATAAACTTAAAGTGTTATACAAGATTAGGCCATTTATAAATGAAAAATTGCGCATTCAACTAGTAGAGTCACTTGTTTTATCAAAACTAAATTATATGGATTCTGTGTTTGGCTCACGCATACTTGCAAAAACAAAAAGACTCATTCAACGCGTTCAAAATGCCTGTGCTCGCTTCTGTTTCAGCATTCCGTTAAGGGCCCATGTCACTCCATTTTTAAATAAACATGCAATTCTCAAGATGCAACACCGTCGCAAGCTGCACTTGGCTTGTCTGCTTTTTGGAGTACTGCACCACAAAGCACCATCGTATCTCTTTGAGAAGCTGTCTAGTCAAAGGCTTCGTGGGACTCGTCAATGTGGAATCCAGTTGTTGACACCCAGACATGCCTCAGCTGCTTTTCGAGGAAGTTTCCGTTACATAGCAACCAAGTGCTGGAATAATATCCCGCCTCCCATAAGGAACCTGCAAAATATACATAGCTTCAGAATAAAAATAAAGAAATATATATTTGAACATCAAGTAGCAGAGGAAAATTTAAGGCTTGACACCAGCTGCTTTTAAAAAAATAACCCTTTCAGAATATTAATTACAAACAATTACTATTGTAACAGTTTACAATTATTATATTATATAATATGTATTATATATTATTATGGTTAATATTATCAGGACAGTTTTCTTTTTTCAACATAATATGACCACTTACTCTTCTTCTTTGTAGTTTGGTAGCTTAATAGGTACCAAATTAATCTAATTTCTTGTTTCGTTCACCAAATTTCAATATTTATCTTAAATGCATAGTTGAATATAAGCATGAGTATGTCACTACAATTTGTAAGCTTTGAGCAAAGTACATACATACCTATGGTTTATGTCCCATCTGCCTGCATTGCCATGCATATTTGTTAAGTAGAAGCCGGTTTATTTGTCTACTTCTTTTTAACTTCTTACTTTTGTTTTAATTTAATTTTCTTGTCCCCGACGAAAACGGTGGTTTTCCGCATTTTGTTGCACCTCAGTTCGCCACAATTTTGTATTTGTATATATAATTTCCTGTACAAAACATTATTCACTTTAAAATCTACTGGGAAACTAAATTAATAAAATAATAGTTCTGGTGTCGCACGCAGCATGCATTGTCCGGGGTTTTCATTCAACACCCAAGTCAGGACGACCTTATCTATATATATAAAAAGCAAATATTGTATTGTATACAAACCAACTTACCAGTATTGCCTACTCCAAAACCAACGTACTTCACTGAGTCGCTATCATAATGATGTGATGTATGAGATTTATTACTGTCATGGTCAATTTCTAATATGAGTTTAATCACTACGTGTTGTTGTTAAGTTATTTATAGTCACTTTTGCATGCATCAAAATAAAACAATTGCATGGTTAATCATCACAGATTACTGAGACTAAGTCACAGATTAGATTATGTCGCGTGCTGTCAGCGCTGCCGCTGCCATAGATAAAATAGAATAGGTCATGTCGGTTTTCTGTGCTTGAACCATGTAAGGCTAAGGGACTGTTGCCCTTTCCGCTATCTGAGGACGGCCATGGAAAACTTTTGCGTTTTTTTTATTATTTTTTTATTATTATTGTTTTTTTTCTCTAGTTTTTTTATTATTTTGCAATCATTCCTTGTTTTTCAAATAATTATGTGTGTGTAACCTTCCGTGGTTTCACCTGATGGTTCCAACGGAAGACCAGCGCTGACTTTAATGCCAGCATTACGCTGAGTTGGGACCATTTCGTGGCTACTTCCTTCTTGTACGTGTTAATCTGTTTTTTTTTTTATGTATGTCACGAATAAATGATTTTTCTTTCTTTCTTCTTCTTTCTATTAATGAGATACTCGTAAATAAAACCATGACATCTTTTAAAAGATTATGAATCGATTTTCATGAAGCTTAGCTAAGAACTACCGCTAGAAAACCTGCTTTCAAATAAACTACATCGAAATAGGTTTAGCCGTTTAAGAGCTACGCTACTACATACATACAGACACACACGCATAGCGGTAAAAAGTAAACACCCCTCTTTTTGCGTCGGTGTTTAAAAAGAACTACTACTACATTACTAAAACGGTCTCATGATTTTAGTTATGTAGGTACCTACATTACTGTCGCAACCTCAAATTGTTGAATATAAAAAACCCTGTCGCAAAAACCCAACGAGTAATACCAGCATAATTTATTATTTTATTTTTATTTTCCATTTTCCAAGAATCCTCGCACAACTTATAATAGTTCACCATTTCCCAAGTCCGCGCGCTTGTTTAGCTCTTTTTTACATAAAATTACATCCCATCCATTTAATTAACCCACATATTACTCACTGCAGGACATACGCCTTCTCTCTAGTAGCACCCTGTCCGGTTCTTGTAGCTTATTCAGATTCTTTCACCCTTGCGATGACGGCTCAGGGCGACTTTGTCCATAGTCCTATTTCGTCACCTTCTTAACTCGTCCACAATGCCATGTCGTCAGCATGTAGTTCCTAAATTGTCACCTTCCTAACTCGTCCACTTTCTGATATCATCAATACCCCATTTTGTCTACATTCCTATTTTGACCACAGTGCCAACTCGTCCACTTTCTTTTATCGACCTCAGTACTCCTTGGTCAGCAGTGCCAACTCGTCCGCATTCCTGTATCGACCTCAGTGTCAACTCGTCCGCATATTTGTACTCGAGTCTGGGTGTTCAATATTTTTACTATAATAGTTGACGAGTTGGCACTGTGGTCTAAATAAGAATGTTGATGAGTTGACATTGTAGACTAATAAGGGATGTTGACGAATTGGCACTGTAGTCTAATTACGAATGTAAACGAGTTGGTACAGTGGCCCACGTAAGAAAGCGGACGAGATAGGGAAGTGACGATATAGGAATGTTGGCGAATCGAAACAGTAGATCATATGCGAATGACAACGACTTAAGAAGGTGACGAGATGGAACCATGGCCGAAGTCATCCTGAGCCGCGATGACAACCACTCTGTGTCCACCAACCGTCTTTCTGACTAATCAAGTGTCTTTTTCTTTTCCATTTTTATATTTTAAGCCTAAATCCACCTACAAACGTTCCCAGCAGAATAAAAAATGCGTACTAAAAATAATTAATTCGTAGAAGTAGAAGTAGCGCGAAAATAAGTGAGGTGTTATTTTTAAATAGATAAAAATAGTTCGTCTAATTCTCGTATCGAAAAAAGGGTGCTATAATCCCTTAATAAATATCCTCGGCAGTTAATAAAACTTACCCTGAGCTTGTTTATTATAGGCACACATAAATGTACTGAAACGAAAGGCCTCAGTGCTCCCTCTTGGCCAATGCATCCTCGACGTAACGAGAAAACATCAAACTGAATTAGCGGTACCGTTATTTCGTAAATGTTTTGTTTACGGAACTTTGAGAAAGGTTCGTTTAATTGTTATAGCCTATACGATTAATGAAATGTGGATGAAAGTTAAGTACTCTTATTGGAGTATCCTCCATTAATTAAGATACCTACCTTTTTATTTCGATACTTATTGACACGTGAAATGAAATCAAAACTGCCTCAGACCACGAGGAATTGGCAACACTTCCCGACGCCGCTTAGATTATGGAATTCCTTGTTTTTATTCATTTAAAAATACAAAAGTAGGTATTATATTTGACTGTTTTTTATTTGCTTGTTATAATCTTCTAGTGTTTATTAATCTTTAAACGATAACCAACTCCTACGCAATCGGAGTTTTAGGTAAAAACATGTATAAATTCATTAAGTTTATCCTTTTAACGTTCTTGACAAGTTTTTTTTTCTACGCGTGTGTATTTTTTAAACCTGGAAAGACCGGAATATGGTCATGATTTTTTTGCGTTATAATGATTTTGACACACACTCTTTACAGCAAAACATGATAATCTAAAGTGTGAAACAACCCGACAAACCTGTCGAAGGCCAACAACAAAATGGCCGGTTACGTTTTTAACCCTGGCAATTTCCACGTACGTAATGAAGCAAGTTCGCGGCCGACCATGCAAATATTGGTGCCGTCCCTTTGTGATCCTGTTTGACTTGAATTGACCCAACTGTAGGTATGTCCGGATCTTCGTTAACATCGCAACTCAGTAATTAAAATAGAACTTGAAGGGTTGTTTACTTTGCTTGTTAATTGGGATATAAAGGTTTAATCAAATACAAGGGTTAAGCTGAGCATTGTATTGTGAAGTGATAAATATTAACCGAGTTACTGACCTGACCAAAATTTTAACAACGAATTTATGTTTGAAATGGACCACGGTAATAAAAACCGGGCAGGAGCATGTCTGACCATGCTCAGTGTAGGGTTCCGAAGCCGAAGCCGAAGTTACTACACAACCACCATCTGAAAAAAACAACAAGTAGGTATGAACTAATTCTCTATTTCAAGTTATTTGGTGCTGTCTTAGATGATTTTAGTAGGTTTTGACATTTTAGTCGCCTGTATCTCAGGATCCAATCAAGTCTACTTAGTCGTGATAGTTTTTCTTTATAATTCGTTATTTGTGCTTTCATCTAAGATATTTTTCAGATTTTTTGTATTTCTAGTTTTGGCTGTAGGCGGGGGGGACACTTGACTCTAAAAACAATTAGCGCTTTAAAGCTTAATATTTCATAAACGGAAAACCGTATCAAAATCGGACTAGTACTTTTGGTTTTGCACAAACAAATGTTTACTGCAGCGCCCTTGGTAAGTTGTCACCGTAACAGCTTATCTAAAAACATGCAACAATCAAGCCCAAACCCATAACTGTAAAACGCATCAAAATCGGACTAGTCGTTTCGGGGGCAAATGGCAACATTGGTTTGCACAAACAAATGTTTACTGCAGCGCCCCCTGGCGAGTTGTCACCGTTACACTTATCTAAGAACATGCACCAATCAATCCCGAACCTATCACTGAAAACCGCATCAAAATCGGACTAGTAGTTTTGGAGATAATTGGCAACATTGGTTTGTACAAACAAACAAACTTCCTCTCACCCCAAACGCATATACTTACCGTCTCCGTACCGTCATGGATAATAAATAATAAATTCTTAAAACTACCAAAAATAAACTTATTACAAATGTAAGGTTAATAATAAACCTTAAACTAAAAATAATGTCTACGAAAACAACACGATGAGGTCTCTACGTCAAAAGCCATAATTAAAATAATTAATTGAACAACAAGTCCTTGCAAACGTGAACAGACCGGACCCCACAAACAGCACCCGTTCACGAGTATGACGCGTATCTCAGCCATCGCCTCTCTCAACCATGTGTTCGGGAACTAAATTGAGAAAGCAAGACGAATACAAACTTGGCAAAATGCAGTGTTGTTTGGTTATGCTAAAATTATCTGTATATCATTTATGAATTTTATAAATTTCAAATTACGGAGGCTCTCTGAGAATATGCATGTAAATTGTAATGTTAATATTAAGAGTTTTAGCGCAGAAAATACGCTAAAGGTCGTTGCAGTTATTTTCAGTACTGAGAGTGGGACTCGTTCAAAGTTGAAAGTATTTTTTTGCCGCAGTTCAGTCAACTGGATCTCATGAGCGTACATTTTGTATCGCATTAGTAAATTTTATATGAGAGTTGGAAGTTTGTTTCTGTTTTTTCTAGTTGTGAATGTGTAATTAAATCCTTTGAAAGCGTTTATGATGGCAGTGAAGGGAAAATTTCAAAAACGTGATTTTAATAAATGTGAATTAGGCAATGATGAAAATGATTAAACGTGTGTAAATTATCAGAACATTTTTGCACAAAGTGAATGCTTAATAATAGGTATATTATTTTGTACATTTACATATTACTTAAAATATAAATATTATGATTATTACACGCTAGTAATAGGCAAGAGAGTGACTACCTAACTAGTAACTTTCTTAAAACGGTAAAGTACGACCACGAACCGAAGCTAGTGTAACAACTAATTATTTTAATACCTCGGCACTTAACTTCTCATATTCGCCTGTTTTCATAATACAGTACTAAGTAAGGGATATTTTACACGCTGAAAATCTCGCCGAATATTCAGCAGTGGAGCAATTTTTCGCCGCCAAATATTCACATTGCTTTGATTACATGAGGGCTTACCGCCATGCTCTGCAGGCTTATGATGCTGCTGGTACAGAATGACTTTTTAAAGTAATAATTTCAGTTGAAATATTTCTTATGAAAAAAGTATTCAATTTGCTTCGGTTTTTATCCTTTAGGTATTATATCTTCCTTTTTTAAATTGCAGAAGGATCGAGTTTAGACTTTACAACTCGGTATAGTTTACATTTTTTTTTAAATGGTACAATCAATTTTTTTATAAATATAAAAGAAAAAAATGTGATGTGTGTGAATGTGAAGATAAATGTGTACAATATGGTTGAATTTGGTTAAGATATGGTTTGTTTGGATGGTTTGCTTTAGTTCTAGTTTGATTAGATAGAGTGATTTTGGTTGATTAGTTTGATTTGGTTCAGTACTAAAAAATCAAACTCAAACCATAACAGACGTATATTTGTACTTACGTACGTTACGGCGCGGTGATGCTTTTTGCAAGATTAAATATCCAACATAAAGCTAAAGCAATATAATTATAATTTAATTAAGTCTAAGCACCATAATAAATCTAAAAGAGAAGACATCATTATCAGTACTGCCCTGCTAGTGTATGAAGCGAACTTTCGGCATTTGACCGAATTAGGAACCATCGTGATGTGAAAAACAAAATGCATTGATCTATCAGTTAGTCAGCACCACATTTAGATGTAACCCACTCATTACAGTGTAAAAAAAACTTCTTCTGTCATCGGTACCAATGTTTTATTAAACTCCAGGTCACGACTGATGCAAAACATTGGCTGCTGTAAAACTTTATTACCACAGAATTTATTTCAAAACCAAATTGGCATCCCAAACTCATTATTGCCTTTACGATTCCCCATAAAATGCGACATTTCCTTATCCACGTTGTCAAATTGTAATTAACATCTTAATGAACTGGAGCATATAAAACAATATGAGCTTAGAATTACTTGTGTAATATGAAAATGTAGGACTAATTGGGAGTTGAAGATGACGTCAGAATTGCTCTGGCGCGGTCGGTAGGATGTGACAGCCGCTTTCCGCGTAATTAAAATGTTGCGTACTTGTTCAGGTATTTTCGGAAATATATACGAATAAATACATACATACACTCACGCCTTAATTCCATAAAATGGCGTAGGTAGAGCTACAGAATTACCAAGAACTCTAAAAACTTGTTGTTAATTCTGTAGCCACATTTTGCACAATCAGGCTAAGATGTTTACCATGTGTATATTATGTATGTGTGTGTTATTTATTTATTGTATTTACGTATATATTTAAGTAAGTATTTCTTTGTATGTGCCTATGTTTATATATGTATTGTTGATGTTATCGTTCATAATACAATATTGCATCGCCTACAAAAAAAAACTGATTTGCTCAAAGGTCAACTTGTAGAGAATGCCATTAGGCATTAAGTTCACCTTTTGTACTCAAAATTTTATTCTTGTGCAATAAAGATTAAACAAATAAATAATGAATATTAGTGACAGGTTGCAAGCCCATTGGCTAAAAATACTACAAGCCTTAATTCGCTTAGTTGCCACTTACGACTTCCACGGGAATACATGAAGTACATACATATTTGTGACAATAAGAGAATCGCACGAAAGCAATTAGGTAGGGATATTGACAAATATACAGTTTCTATATCAAATTTGTGCTACTAAGGAAAAACAGGAACAATTTTGTCCTTTTTAAATTAAGGAAACCAATGGTTACCACGATCTTAAGACGTAAGGAATAAATCATAGTGATGGAGAAAAAGACTAACATACAGAAAATCGTTATAACTATTTAAAAGTTCTTTTAATTCCATTGTTAGGTCGAACTGATCTTTGTTTTTGTCGTATCCATGCTTATAAATGTTTTTCTTTAGTTTATTGTACTTTTTGATTTTGTAAAATTATAGTTTTGGACTTTAATTTCTATAATAATCATCTTTAACCTTCAATTTCTGACACATTATGAACATTTCTCGTATATTGACATATCTACAGTATCCACTCTAATATTTCTCTCGTTAAGTCTGGAACAGACGTATGAAATAAGCAAAAGTGCACCCAACTTTGCTTCAGTTGAAATACTTATCACTACCGAACTTTAGCAGCAAATTTCACCAGTCGCAAAGAGATTCCATATTTGTGGACCTGCAAATATAACTTGGGAATGAGCCCGACTGCTATTAAATTGGTTTTTGCTAGCAATATGAACTCGGTGGATAGTTACTGGGATTGTCAAAATGATAGGTTCAGATTACTTTTCAAAGTTTGTACGTTGCGCAAAAACCGTCTCCTGTCTTTGTAATATTATTTAGAAAGCCGTTGTTTAGGCTTGTAAAGGATTAATTATTACGTTTTTTAAATTTAATACCATTTTGTTTTAATGCATTGAAGCATTAGGGAGATGAATCATTCTTTTGTAGGGTCCGTACCCAAAGGGTAAAAACGGGACCCTATTACTAAGACTCCACTGTTTGTCTGTCCGTCTATCACCAGGTTGTATCTCATGAACCGTGACAGTTGATAATTTCACAGATGATAAATATTTATGTTGCTGCTATAACAAGAAATACTAATAAAAACAGAATAAAACAAATATTTAAGTGGGGTTCGCTCGATATTAATAACGGCAACTGGTATAGTGTCTCATGTTGTATAGATAATGGTACGGAAGCTTTCGTGCGCGATTCCGACTCGCACTTGGCCGGTCTTTTTAATACTATAAAAAAAAGTTTACACCGTCTTTTATAAACCAAGTAAGATAAATTAGCATCGCACCGTATCAGTGCTATGATAGAAGTTACTCCACCGACATAAGCATAGCTTGAGTTGATGATGAGAAACCGTGTGAGGAAAAATAGAGAGAAGATTTTTTAATTTGATGAAATAAGACATCTAATCAAAGCCCGGTCATATCAGTAGGCAAAAACTGGCAGATAATAGAGGAAAGTTTAAATAACTACACTGACAAGAGCGTACTTAGTTGTAGAGATCTTAAATGATGATAAGATTAGATGTCAATTAAGACTGTTCCATTTTTTGATTAATGCAAATTCTTCCAAAATTTTTTCAGTGTTTTTTATTAATTAATGTTAATTAGTCAACAAAAAAAACAGAATCCCCTTTCACTTTCTGTTCTGTAGTATCAAAGTTAGTTATTTTCCAGGTGGCTTTCGTACATTCCACTTTGTATAATATGTAAAACCGCACCAAATATACTTTGCGAGCAAACATTATGGTGACAAACGTGAAATCCTGTACAAAATTTTCTATTGTATTGCTTGCTAAAGTATATTTTTCCCTCTTCATGACGTAGAGTCTCATTGTTAGTGAAATACCAACTTTTTTAGTCTATTCCCAGCTGCTTTTTCACTATAATCTTTCCATTTAATAATTTTAACATAAGTTACCTAAAAAAACTTACATCAATTCGAACTTACACTAAACTTATCTTTAATGCTCGCTAGAGAGTCAAATAATGAAAACCGATCTTTCCTAGCATGAGCAAGACAGCCGGAAAGTAGATTTACATTTGAATAGCAGCTTAAGTCTTATGCGGAATACCGGCAGGGTTATTGTGTAGCTCGAATTACTAATGTCGTGTAAACTTACTTAGCCAACGATAATAAATCCATTTATGTGACGTTGCTGTTGTTAAAAGTCAATGTTTCTAAATTAGGCGCGGACGGGTTCATTGAAGTCTATTGAAATGATACCGTTCCGATACAAGTTGACAGCTCTGATAACGTACAGCTTAAATAAAAAACAGGGCAAAAACAAGCACTTTGAAATAAAAAAGAGGTTGTTGTTAGTTTATTTGACACACAAAAATAGGTGAACAAAAACGTAACGATCGAATGCCAATCGGTGTCAAACAGCAATGGCAAGCTAGCGCGTTAGTTTTTAATGGTTCCTATTGAACGGTCAACTAAAATGATGATTTGTAATAGCTACAAAAAATGCTCTGCCTATGCAAAACTTGTACAAAATCATACTAATATTTTATGAGGTACTTGAATTGCACTTTGTTCATACGGTTAAACTCGATAAGTATGGCTGGAAAACTTAGTCTACCTCGCCCGGACTTGGCAGTTTTGTCTGTCCTACAGATTTTAGTGTTCTATTTAGAAGTGGTTTTATATTCGAGTACCTACCTGCAATACTACAATGCAACTTGCTTTTATTTTGACCAATTTTATAGGTTTGATAATGATGCGGATTGCTGACCCTAACACTAGCAGTTTTTTCCGTTATCTTTTTTTAAGAGCATTAAGAAGATAAACGCGCACACAGGCCGCCTGACAGTAAGTGGGGTCAGTGACCTATAGACATTTGTATTCTACAGTCTGCAATTTCAAGGCTGCCATCCTACGACCGCAAATGCGTTGCCGACCTAGAAGACTAAGTTGGAATGTCTCTATGCTAGTAATTTCACCGACTAATCTTCAGTGTGTACCTACGCGGTTCCCGACCTTGCCATCTAGATTTATCTATCTATGTCTTTACATAGTATCAAACGAAGTTTTTCTGTCTGTCCGTCGGTCTGTCTGTTTGTATATTCGCTTACTCTTTCTTAACCTCGCAACAGATTTTCACCATCATCAGTTAGCCTTTTTTTCACACATGTATAAAACATTCAGGCTTATGTACGGGAATTACAAAAAACTCACTTAAATCGAAGCGAAGCGAGGGCGGTTCAGTAAGGTCATATTCTTGTTTATCGTTAGCTACTCGCCTGTCACTATTTTAACTTAACCGTCGCTTCACAGAGCATGCAAATGAATCAGATGCAATTAACATTCCCGACGAGACGGCCAACTTATGCGATTCATTGTAATTGAATTAAAATATTTGATCACGCTGAGATGTGTCTGCAATTTTGTGAAATACCAAACTTGGGCTGCAAAGGGCTGTTTTACATAATTGGCGGGAGTTACGCTTTCTCCGAGTGATGAATCCAGTAAACTTCTTTAGCAAGTTTTGGCTTTGCACGCGTTCACAGTTTTTAGGTACCTACCACAATTCCATTATTAAGTACGAGTACGCAGCTTAAATTATACTGAATCATTTATTGAGAATAACAACATTTATAATATTAGCTACGCTTATGAATGGAACACAATGTTCATGGAGAGGAGAGTTTCCAAAAAGCAGGCTTGCTACAAGACACCTGCATCAATGGTGCACCCATCACAGGGCTTGATAAAATAGGGTCCTGGGAATACGAACTGGTCAAGCATTGGCCGTTTTTTAACTGATATAATATCTGCAAGAACCTGCGGTGGAAAACATGCGTCAAATGCTTAAGCTCGAGTATTTCAAATAGTTTCGTCATCATCATTATTACCATGTCTGCAAAAACACGTCCAATGATGGATATAGACCATTTCCAAAGAATGGAGAGAGAGTACTTTAGACGGGTGCGCCAAAGTTGATATAAAATTGCAAATTAGATTATTGGAACTCCGAAAATGTATCTCATATAATTTTACAACCTAATGCTCACTCTTCATAATCTTCATAATATTTTTTATACTAATGATCGGAACTTATAATCATCTGAACTTATAACGCCAATATTCATGGAACCGTAAACTTTTCAGAATTTCTTAAATATCTTACGTGTAGATAAATTTAGGTTAGGTTAGGTTAGGTTAGATTTATAACATCTAAAAAAAGTAACAGTTTTTGAAAAAAATGCATTATGAGTTGCGATGATTATGACTTAAAAAAGTATGAACAAAAAAGTATAAGCAAAAATTTTCGAAGAAATGATGAGTATAGACACAAATCGTTATTTGTATAAAAATCTAAAGACCAATTTTATATGAGCCAATATGGACCCACTTTAGACGTATACTGTCGAACCCAATTGTTTTTCTCCAGATTGTCTGTTCTGATTGTGTCTCCAGAAAGTTTGTCCTAACGCATAGTTTTTCCGATTTATTGTCTGTCATAAACTGGTTCTAGCTGATTTAAAAAAAATAAGTTTCTCAAAAATACCTGCGGTTAGGTTAGGGTTGCATTTTACAAACACTAAAAAAAACAGGCGGAAATGGCTTAAGAATAAATGAAAATTCGGACAAACGATGCATTAGAACAAATGACGATTAGGGATTCCAATATAAACCAAGTTTAGTTATTATTATAGTAACATTGCCGAGTAATATTTCACGCAAGCCAGAAGCTTCCACTAACACGTCCAAACTATAACATTGTACGCCCCTCAAAACTATTTCGGATCCGCCGATTAAGTTCCTTCACGAGTAATCTCAATCACCAACAAATCTATTCGCATACCGTTCAGCCACAAAGGCCCACCCGAATTGATCATAGCCAAACTGAATGTTCCCGTATTGTGGTAAAGCCTAAGCTAATCTACATTGCAGTTTATAACGCACGAACCCGTATTGATCTGGTTAGCTACTGTTCATAATGTTTGGAATTGGAGATTCACACGTGCCAACAAGGTTGAGGTTCGTAAGCTGCTAATATTATTAATAAAGCGAGATTCTGAATCTGAATGTTAGTTATGTCTACCCATTTGTTCTTTACGCTTATACAGTTAAACTGCTTAGCCAATCTGGACGATTGTAAGTAGATAGCAAGAATTAGAGGCACATAAAGTGCCTTTTATCCTGGATAATTTGATAGTAGACGGACGAACAAAATTTGGTTTTTTAGAAATTATTCCAGCACAAGACTGTCTGAGGACATAAATAATTTATGGCTATGATTATGTTTCGTTTTCTTATATAACGCAAAAATATCTACTTAAATAAAATATTTCAATAGCTTAAATCAAATAATGGTATTCCTTAACACTGACGTGTCTGTTTAAGAAAAATATATCACGTTTTGTACAACGCAGAATATATTTTCGCGTGTATGGGCGAACTTATGTTTACTATATGCATAGGGTAAAATTACCAGTGGTCAGCCAGAAACCTGTAGTCGGCCTCTGCCTATACTTTGTAAGTACGATAGATATCTTCCCACTCTTCGCACTCATATAAGGTCGACTACTGGTCTCTGGCTGACCACTGGTGACTTTACTCCACTGTATGCATAAACAATTGTCCAACTAAAACTTATAGAAAACCGAAACACAATATTGCCGCGCATTTTGACTGTTGTGAAAGCTATTTCGTGTTTGAATTGTTCAACAACCATTTATTTAGCTCCGCCTCGGTCAAATCTTAACAGAGCTTCAACCAACTTTTCACTTACAGCTCTACAGTGGAGTTGAAACGCAAAGTTGAGTTTAAATTTATTATGATGACCTCATCTTGATTATACAGGGTGGTACTCGATAAACTGTACATATTGAAAGGCATGAAATTTTAGGTTAATTTATAGGTAAAACAATTTTAAAAAAATTACCCACTTTTTTTTCTTAATTTTTTTAATAAATTACAGCGAGAATGTCATTTCGTTTTCATAAAAACACGATTTTCTCAAAATGTTGTGAATATTTCACTATTTTTTTTCTAAAACCGTTAAAAACAATTGTAAAATATCTGCAAAATTTTGAGAAAATCGTGTTTTTATGAAAACAAAATGATATTTTTGCAGTAATTTTCCACAAAATTAGCAGTTACCTAGTTATTTTTTTTTAATTTGTCTAATATTGTTATCAATTATTATAAACCTAACTAATGTCAATACTATGCATTTTGTTGTATCTTTTTTGGGCTATTAGATCAAAAGTTACACCAGTGAGTACTACTCAAACGTTATTAAAAAGTTTGACAATCTGTAAAAAAAAAGCAGTGGCAAAAATATTAAAAAAAAATGTTTTACCTATAAATTAACCTAAAATTTTATCCCTTTCAATATGTACAGTTTATCGACTACCACCCTGTATAACTGGAATTATTACATACATACATACATAAACTCACACCTTCGTTCCCAGAGTGGGGTAGGCAGACAGAACTACCAACAACCCTAAAATCTTGTTGATAATTCTGTAACCGCATTTTGCACAATGAGGCTAAGATCTTTACCAGCGTATTAGTGACAGGTTGCAAGCCCATCGCCTAACAGTACTACAAGCCCTTATACCCTTAGTCGCCTCTTACGACATTCAGGGAAACACATGGAGTAGCACTATTCTAACCCGGCAACCACACGGGGTATATATTTCATAAAAATGTCTTTAAACCGAGTTGAAACTGTTGTAACAACAAGCATAGAGGCATTCCATTTTAGTCCTCGGGTTTGGCAATGCATTTACAGTCTTAGGATTGCAGCCTTAAGGTTGACTAAGCCTATGTCTAAAAGGTCTTAGATCCAACTTACCATCACTTGCCCTGTGCTCGTTTGCATTCTTCATTCTGCATTCTCAAAGCAAAAAAAAAAATTATATTAGTGTTAGATGTTGGTCGAGACTAACTGAAAAGCCTTGATTTTGTTAATCAACTTGACCTATATCGATGTCACACTACCGTACCGTAGGTTTAAATAATATGTAATAAAATCAGTGATGGTGGTGTGTGTGAGATTGATTAAATAATTTTCAATTGTTTACAAAAATAATATGATTCTAGCCTCAAATCATGGTTTTGTCTGTAAAAGCAGTAAACTCTTATCATGAAGTTTTGTAGCTGATTACCTCATTTATCTACAAAATTAATTGATTACGTCTAACCTAGTCTAACCTCGCCTAACCTAGCTTCGGGTCGGCATTGGGTTTCAAACTTAAATCGTTCAATGCCGGTCTCGTTTAAACCCATACAAAACGTACCTTAAGTGTAGTTCTTGGCATTTGTGTTAAAGGTCTTATCGCACGTAGGAAATGAACTTTGTTCGCCTTGTTTGTTTCGCATTGTTTAATTCCGTAACGCAAGTTAATTAATTCCAAGTAAATAGCATTCGATTTACTTTACTCTAATTTTTATTCTATAATTGTATAGTAGAGGAAGGTTATTTGTGGTTTGCAGAGTTCCGTACGCAAAGGTTGCCAAAAGGGACCCTTTTAGTAATTATTTCACTAATTAGTTGTGTTGGTTTGATTTTATCCAAGTAATTCCCAATGCAAAAAAAAAAAAATTCTTAGCTTAAATAGCTGTCTTTTTATTTCACCATAATCATAAATGATATTATCATTGAGTTATTTTTAATTGATGTCAAATAGAGCCACGGAATAACTTGTTTTACGAGAATTGAGTGAACCCTACCAAAAAACATTTACATCGCTAGAATCACAGGAAAAAGCTAGTTCATTTACTAAAAACTGCTGCATTCAATCTTATAGTTTTTTAAACTTGTTTCATGCAACAGCTGCTGCCAAACGATAAACAATGTTAACTTCAGTTCAGTCAAAACTCTAGACCCATTCAATCTATCAAACAAACGAATCCGACGCGACGAATACAATTTCACACATTGATGATGTTGCGCCTTTAATTCCACATATGTGAATAATAAATATGTATCCAAGCGCATGTAAAATTTTATATTGCTTACAAGTGCAATGTTAATTGCATACGTAAGCTCCAAGCTCTCTAGGGTATGCCGTATGCATTACAACAGCTATAAATTAACTTGGGATGCGGAGTTTGACTATTGTTAATTGTCTAACCTAGCTCGAAATTTATATGCACCTGCAGTTTCCTAGGTAAATACGGATGCAGTGTAAACTGTACAATTTGCCGACACTGAACTCGAAAATCGTCATGCTTGCTGGCGGTACCGTGGCGCCGAAACTTGGGTTTTAGCAATATACAGAAGTCATATACACAATTTAGGTTACTTGCTTGTTAGAAGTGTTGGAACCAAATGATTTGAATTCACATTTTCTGTTATTACTTTCTGTTATCTTATAGATACTAGACATATATTTGGTCATTATTTTGTTAAAACTGATGTCTTTAATTTTATTCATGTTGTTCATAACATATTATTTATCGATTTCACGGCAATGAATCTGGTTATTGTTGGTTTAGAAACTAGAGGAAGACCAGCGAAGAGCCAAAAATGGACGTGTCAAATGTCGATAATGAGTTTTTACAACTAAATAAGAAAAATCCATTTATTAAAATCCGTTTTGGGATGTTTCTTTTAAGTCTTCAAACTAGGTTACCATTTTTTTTCATAGATGCTAAGTGAAAAGAAAGATATCTTAGTATACTTAAGTATCATGTTACAAATGTTTAATTTGTCCACAGCTATGACACCCGAGCAACTGACGACACGGGCCACTGGATGGAGGAAGCATTTAAAGACCGTGCTCGATGGAACAGCATACATTCAGCGCTGCACATTCACAACGTCCAAGCTAGGGACCGAGCCACGTATCGCTGCAGAGTTGACTATCAGGTCTCACCTACGAAGAACCATAGAGTTGCCCTTGATGTTGTGGGTGAGTACAAATCCTAGCTCGCTTCCACATGCGTCGGTATGTATGCTGTAAAACACGTACAGTATGAATTGTGCAGGTTGATTGATGGTTGCCTAGCAACCTTTATACTGCACTGCTGTCATACTAAATCGTAAACTGATTTTGTTTTGTCTGCGCAAAAAAAAAGGACAACCATACGATCGTCCGTAATGCAGAGGTCATACTGAATCTGAATTTTGCTGCATACATATCGACCATGTAACTGATTGATTTATATTCAATAAAAATGCTTGAAACTTGATATTAAAGCGTAACGAAATCATGAAGTATAACGACCTTCATAAGCAAGTATAGCCTTAGAATCATATTGCTTACAAATACAAATAAATTTCTATACAAAGTTGCTAAGCCAAAGAAAACAACAGGATACAAATTGATCGCGTTAAGGAATATGTATTACTAGAGAGTGCCAACACTGTGGATCCTACTGCACAGAGATAACTTGCTTCGTGTCGCACCACGACCACTTTAAATTAAATTAATACACATCTTGCTGCAGTGTCTTCAGTATATCTGGTTTAAGGTTTCTCTACACACCTTACATTAAGTACTTTATTGGTGACAGTTTAATAAATGAAAGAGTTATGAAATCGTTATACATAAACATTTTTGCAAACGGATTATCATTGTTTGCGTATATTTTTTAGAGGCATGACGGTGATTGACGTTTAAATTATGACTGACAGTTTATTAAAAAGAATATGTTTGAAATTGTTCACACATTTCTTTAACTAAATCAGGATTTTCTGTACTATGGGTGTAATAAAAACCGATATTAATACGCATATATATCAGAAATATGTATGATTTGGGTAGAAACATGGTCATCACCCAAAATTTGCTTATTATTTGCGAATTTATTTTTTGGCATAGCGTAAACAAACAAGCACTTAGGTTACCTGATGGTAGGTAATTAGGTTCTGGAGGGCACCATTTGCAATATTTATTGCACTCAAAATTGCAAATCTATCTAATCTAATACCTTAAAACGAGTAATTCAACGATTTCGATGAAATTTGAAATATAGGGGTTTACGGGGGCGAAAAATCGATCTGTCAAATTGTAATCTTCGGGAAATTTCGTTTTCAACCCGAGTGACTCTCGGTCTTCTAGCTACTGTTTATTTATATTACACATTCTTTGCCAACCCTGACGATAAAGGTGGAATGCCTCTATATTAGTCATTTTAGTGGCAGTTTTCGTGCCAGAACACTAAAATGTGACACTGCTAGGCAGTAAGCTAGTGGGTGCGATTGTGGTAACGATCTGAGAGACCCTGCACACGATACTACTGGTTCTCCTATGGAAGCCCTAATCGTGATTTGTCCTAATGCATCGTTTGTCAGAATTTTCATTTATCCTAACGCAATTTCCGCTTAAATTTTAAAACTTTTTAGTATTGTATACAATAATTAATAATAATAATATCCCTAACCTAACCGAACCGAAGATATAATTGGAAAACTTAAAAAGTTGCCTGACTCATCTGAAAACCAGTTTAGGGCAAATGAAAATTCGGGCAAACGATGTGTTAGGACAAACGTTGTTCGGGATTGTGAGGGACACCGACCCAATACTACTATATCAGCGAGCCTTGGCAAAGTAGGCAATGATGCCAAATGGTTTAATAAACAATTTTAGTTAGTTATTACCCTTTTAAAAGTACTTCGCTGTTAAGTAAATGTGTAACACTAACCGTAGGTAATCAAATGTGCTAAATTTTACTAGAAAACTTTGGCTTCTATCTTTCGCAAATACTTGTAAAAATAACGGTTGCTAGAATTTGTGTGTTAAATATATTAAAAATGTCGAATTTAATTACCTACGGCATGTAATATACTAATCTACTCAATTTTAGTTGATTTTCATTTCGAATTGAAAACTATTGAATTTATACATACATACACATACATAATCTCACGCCTTCGTTCCCAGAGTGGGGTAGGCAGAGCTACAGAATTACAAACATCTCTAAAAACTTGTTGATAATTCTATAACCACAATTTGCATAATTAGGCTAAGATGTTTACCAGCGTATTAGTGACAGGTTGCAAGCCCATCGCCTAACAGTACTACAAGCCTTTATTCCCTTAGTCGTCTTTTACGACATCCACGGGAAGACATGGAGTGGCACTATTCTAACTCGGCAACCACACGAGGAATTTATAGTTTAATTTATTTCCTTTATCAAAAGCAAATCATTACTCGTTTACTTTGTTTTGAGTACAACGTGGTTCAAACCCTACCCTAACCCAATTAGACTACGATTCCATTCCAATCGTAATCAATCAAAATTAGACTGATAGGGAACAGCGTAAATGTACGTGCGGTACATAATTATTGAATCAATATTGAAACAGTTACCAAATACCTAATTATATTGTAATGAATTGCTCTGAATATCTTCGGTACCGTGTCATTTATCAAATGAATATTACATTGGAATAAATTTGCTTCGTATTTCTGGGATCCCATTTATAACTGGGTACCGTTTTTGGGTCAGCCCTATAATAAAAATAATGACATAATTTTCTCGTGACAAATTGAATTATATACTAGGGTGATGGAACCTGTAATAAACAAGCACCAATAATGGACACTTGATTCTTATGTTACAGTTAGAAGATAAGGGTTATTAATTTATTTTGAGACAATCAATTTATAACCGTATGATTTTGAATTAAGAGTTAAGTGTCTTCAGCTAAAAGTGACCAACATTGGTGCCGTCACCCTACTTACTAAAAATAGGTATGAGGCATTTACATGTAAGAGTTATTTTTATGGTCAAAATTAACCATTACGCCACGCTTACGTTCTATCAGATTAAAAGTAGCTTTGGTATAAGTTGCTTTGCTTAAAAACAAAACCTTAAATTAAAAAAAAAAATATTAAAATAGTTAACAATCGGCAAAAGCATCTTCTATCCCAAGAAAAAGTAACTGTTTTACTCGGGAAAATAAAAATAAAGAAAGTCCAGATTTTTCACTTAAAAACGGATTATGGCGTCATGGAAACGACACGATCATCCTAATTGATTTGATAAATATCAAACTCCAATATGTCCTTGAAATTTGGTATACGAATTTAAAACTTAATTTGTTCGAATTAAGTTTTAAATTCGTTTACCAAATTTCAAGGACATATTGGAGTTTGATATTTATCAACTCAATTACGTGTATTATTATGTTAGCCAATTTTGTTTTTCGCTAGAACATTATTTCATCATTTTATAAATTAATTCAGTATTTCCGCGGAAATAATAATTTCCGGAGGATCGCGAAAGTACAAGATTAGCCGGATGAACACGTAACGTTAATGTGATATTTTCATTTAAAAAAACATTTTACTCAGTCAGCCGCCGGTAGAGTAGTATCGCACTGATGAGAAAGAAGAAAGAAAGAAAGAACGAAAACATTTATTGCCAAACATAAAAATAGTACCTACACAAAAATAATAAAGAAAAGAAGAGAAGTCGTCGAAGTCTCTCTATGTCAATAAATGGTTAAAATTTCAGATGAAAAATTCTCGGAAACTTCTTAGCATATTCTTTATTTTTGTGTGGAAAGAACATTCTCTATGCGCATAAATGCAAACTTCCAGGAATTTTCTGCAATTTGCACATTGCGCATTGCTACGACAGATACATGGCGCGGAGCTCTTATACATCGCATTTATATGCCTATTTTTGCTTCGGGAATGCTATATTGCGCCCCTGGCCTTAAGATTGGCTGCAGGGTTGTGCGTACCGCGGGCGAACATGTGCTCATTACTTATTCACTCCCTTGGAACGTGATAACCCTAATGTACCTAGTGTGCTAATTTAATACAGCCTTGCGAATATTCGACGTGAAAGTGCATTACCTAACCTAATTCCATTAATGTTATATTACTGAAATTTAGAAGCTGCGTGCTGACACAAATTAACTGATTCAATTATCTAAATTTAATCAACCGGTAAAAGTTGTTAGTGGTGGAACCAGTATTGGACAAGAACCCAATGACGGACACTTGATTCTTATTTTACAGAAGACAAGGGTTATTCATTTGTTTTGCAACAATCAATTTAGAACCGTATGAAATTTGAATTAAGACTGAAGAGTCCATTACTGGTGCCTGTCAGCTAAAAGTGTCCATCATTGGTACCGTCAACCTATTATGTATTAAACTGTTTATTTATCATTTTGGATTTAACAGCATCTTAAATTGATTAAGAAAATAAAATTGGAGTTATTTTAACACATGCGTTAAGTTTTTAACAAAAACGCATTCGTCTATGGATATCTGATCCCACTTATCATCAGGTGGTCTATGCAGTGTGCACTCTTTTAATACCTCTATGCTGTAAAAAAAAACTTACAAATGCCTAAAAGGTAAAAAAACAAAGCAACGCAAAGAAAGATAAGATACGAGTATATACAGCCACAGATACACAGAAGCATCTATATCAACTTAAATTATATTGTAACATTGTAAAAAAGAAACTCAAAAGCTTAACACCAACCCCTTTAAATCTCCCGAAGTATCAGACAACAGTCACGATAAAAAGACGAAATGCAATAAAACGAATCTAAGACCCACTAAAAAAAAGTTGAACAAAAACCCTATCGCAACATTGATCTGGAAAAATCCAAGGTGAAACTTTATATTCCCACCTAATCTCGAGCCGGTATCTGCTCTCCCCTTTTTGTGTTTTAATAAAATAATTCACCCCGAAACAGTGGGGTAACAAAAGCTATGAAAAGTCGTCGTCGTACTCGGCCAATCTCGATAAAACTCGGCCGATCGTAAACTTGACCCTCCCTTATCCGGCCGGCATCAGCACGAAACTTTAAGGAACGTACGCGCCGGATGATTTACGTTCGGTCGCGCATTCTGACAGTAAAAATGTGGGTCAGATACCAAATTAAAATTTTACCGTACTCGGATCTGTTGGGTCGGAAAACTATGATCAGATTGGCTTTACGACCGAGCAACTAGTGTCTGCAGTAAACCTTATCATCTTTTCGAATAGTCTTATCGTAAAATACGTGCTTAAATTTTACAACGGTAGCAAGTCAAATTTTATGTTTGGTTATCTGAATCGGTTAGTATTTGGAATTCATCTTCTTCCTTCTAAATCAACCGGTGATTGGCTGCAGTCTAGGTAGCCGGTGACACAGGGTTATAGCATGCTAGTGTTTGCTAAACGACGTTAATCACGCAATTCAAGCGAATCTACGACTTTCTAGTTACGTTTCTATTTGGATTATTATTCCAAAAAACGTATCAGTACTTCGACACAAAACTTTTGAAAGCAACCTTTAGTATACTTTTATGACATACATAAACTCATGCCTTCGTTCCCAGAGTGGGGTAGGCAGAGTTACAGAATTACCTACAACTCTAAAAACTTTTTGACAATTCCGCAACCACATTTTGCGAAATCGGCTAAGTTGTTTACTAGCGTATTACTGACAGGTTGCAAGCCCATCGCTTAACAGTACTACAAGCCTTTATTCCCTTAGTCGCCTCTTAGGACATCCACGGGAAGACATGGAGTGGCACTATTCTAACCCGGCAACCACTCGGGTTATATTTTTATTATTATATATATCACGTCTTAGTTTATCAGAGAGACTGTAATTACCAGTTACATTAATCTGGCAACGTCTGTAAAGAAGTCTTTTCCGCCACTTTATCAGCTTTATACAGCCATGAATGCTGCTAAGCCGCATCAAATCAAGCTTTGCTCAGCATTACACGTTAATATCATAACCAATTATATAACCTAGTCTGTAAAATCCGCTTATGTCGCTTTATAAAGCACACTCAGACGGAGACTTCATTTCGTCTAATAATATTGTGAACCTCGTATTTTATTCGTACCATCACAAATTGTATAAGGTACTATTCTACATCTATTGAATTCAGTTAGGTAAGAATTTGTAAAGGAAACAGTCATATTTTGTTTACCAGGTATAACGACTGAGATTCAGAATACTTAAGTACGACGTAGAACTTGAGAAAGAAGTCAAAAAAATCTCATAGCTATTCAATTTATAAGCACAAGATGTTTACAGAGTAAGTATTGCGTGAAGTAAAATACTTACGTTATTATTGTAATCAAGATGGCCGAACTCGAGTAACAATAGGAATATAATATACTCGAATATGAATCCGTGCATAATGAATAGCTTAGCTCCCACTCATACATAAAGTAGGTATAGTCACGTTATGAAAAGATTCGTTACTTTTCGTCTCTATTTCAACGCTTATAAGGCCTAAAAAGGACGAGCCTTTTTTTATTTTCATACCGTGACTATACATAGCGGATAAACGCTGTAGGAATCATTATCTACTTCTTATTTAATTCTGCTGTAGTATTTTTAACCTAAGTATCTTTTATTTATTCCTATAATTTCCTCACGCTCGTGTAATTAATAGGACCACGTTTCTTTTTGTTTCTCTCCGGTCTTGGTTCCAAGTTGATATTGGCATTGCCTGTTCTTTCTACACCGTGGCTGTTAATAACCCGAAAGATTTAACCACGTATTTTTAACGACAATACGATTAAATAATGTTGTATCAACATGGGTCTAATTATGTGTCTTAATTAAATTACTATCTCAGTACAAATTAAATCACATTAATTGCCCGCTTCTTTGTGAACAAGTCTTTAGTTGAGAAACTCAAGTGAAGAACAGTGAGCGAGCATGACAATTCACGAATCGCTCCGAAATCATACGACGTACGGCGAATGCCGTGACTTGTGTTCCATGACAAGTGTCAATTTATGTCTAGCATACGTCTAGCACGATGATTGTGTTGAAATTATTTTTATTTATTGGCACCACAAAATACCACACATAATTATGTATCCAGGTACCTACTGTAAAATTTATGTGTCTGCAACTTCAAGATCGATATGTTTAAGAGAATCATTAGGTGCTACAAAATTAAAGTGCACTTACATTATTATTGAAACTTTGTGTTTTAGGTATCTTTTCCTTTGACTGACAATTACAGCCATTAATTGTTAAGTATGATAATATTCGAAGGAAATCATACCATTGAAATTATTTTTTTACCTCATACCATAGAGTGAAAGGGACTTTGTTGTAACAGCGATCATACTAACCTGTACCTACGTTTTAAATCATTTTAGTGACAATGGATTTCATACTAGCCATTTATCAGTAGAAGCACTCTCGTGACTTAGTACAAACCTAATTATCTCTGTTCTTAGTGATAACAGAAAAGCTATTTGAGATTAAAGTGTGTAAGATAAAGGAATAATTATTCAGCTTGATGCACTACACTGTATTTTAGTTGCATGTTATATCCTTTTATCACGATTAAAATATTTTACCAAATAGTAAAACCTTTTTGTAGATAGATACCAAACTTCTTCATCAAGAAGTAGGTGGCTACGTCATGCTTACGCCTTTAGGGTGTGTTAGACTGGAGATTTTACAACTTTTGATTTGTTTTAAATAATTTATATCTCCTTAATTATGAGATTTTGGACTATATGTTACATAACTTTATATACTTTAATTAGGCTCTAGTATCGTAAGCTTAAATCTTTCGGGTTATTAACGGACACGGTGTATAAATACGGTAATCAGTTCATGTACAAACACTTTTAGTACTTCGTCACTTTAACTTCATATTTGAACTGCAATAATCTGATACGTCCTATTCTCACGTTGTCGATCCCGCAGTGCCTGAAGACAAAAGTGTATCTGTATACATTGTCTCTACCTTTATACAGTGTGTCTCGCCCGTGATGACCTAAGGTCAAATTGAAAAGTGGCTTTGCGAGCTATGGAGGGCTTTGCGTGTCATTGATGGATAAGATACGCAACGAAATTATCCGTTACTAATAATACTACGTTGGTTGACATAGCCGGAAAGGCTAGCAAGCTGAAGTGGCAGTGGGCTGGTCACATCGACTGATGATCGTTGGACCAGATTGGTTTTGGAGTAAAGACCACGCACGGGCAAGCGTAGTGTATTTAGGCCACCAGCTAGATGGACGGACGACGTGAGGAGGTTTGCTGGGAGCGGTTTGATGAGGGAGCCCCAGGATCGAGCCAGTTGGCAAGCCATGTGTGGACTGCTACAGGCTGATGATCATGATAAATAATCAGCTACAAGCGTTAAAGCAACAAGGTTCAAAAGTGTGCAGCTACTTATACAGCTGAGTGTACCCTCAGTAGTTTAAGCAGTCAGGCTTTTATTGCCTATTGCACGAGTAACATAAAAACTGATTTAGTATTATGGAGAACTTGGGAATTTGCTCAGTTTTTTCGCATCTTTTAAAATTGATGGCCGTGATAATTGTTTTTTTAATATAACGTATTTACACGAGCGGAATAATGTTATCAAAAATGTTCTTATTAATATCATTATGGCGCAAAAATATGTATTGTTACGAACAGTAAATATCATAATATTGATAAACCTTCAGACAGCTAGTGAAATTAATGATCGTTAGCGTATTAATTAACATCATCCATAATTAGTTTAACGCATGACAGTTCCGTTAAATCAATAATGATTAACTTTATTATTAACAGCTGATGATATTGAAAAGAAAAGATAGTTTTTTTATACCTATAGGTTTATTTTGTATAATTACTTGTGTTTTCTTCTTTAATTTTCTTGGTGAAGGACTAGCGTCCCGCCCTCGCTTCCCTTGGGTTTAAGAAGCAAATAGCCTATATCGATCCGGAATAATGTATTTTTTAAATTGCAAAAACAGTTTTTCTAATAAATTCTGTAGTTTTGGGGATTAACAAAACAGACAGACACAAAATCAAAAAAAATCGCTCTCTCGCTTTATTATTATAATATTAGTTTAGTTTAGTACGAAATTACTAGCATAGAGGCATTCCATCTTAGTTAGAACTCAGGGTTGGCAACGCATTTGAAGCCTTTGGATTGCAGTTTTGAGATTGTAATCTTTAGATTTCAAATGTCTATGGGTCTCAGATCCCACTTACCATCAGGGGGCCTGAGTGCTCCCGTGCCTTCTCCTAGCCATAAAAAAAATAGACTAGCGACCCGGCCTCGCTTCGTTTCGGTTTAAATGTGAGTTTATTGTAACACACCTACATAAACCAGAAGCGATTATACATAAAAGCCCTCCGTGAAACATCTAACTGATGGTAAAAACCGGTTCTCTATCGTTTGACCGAAATTTTTATGCAATAATTTCATTTGCCCGAATTTCATATGAAAATGAAAATATATTATATGCCATAATGATCATTTGGTATAAATTCATTTGACATAATTGTTAGGTTCCATAACAATACGTATGCCATACTTTTAATTTTTCCTATCATCAAGTGTTATAAAATTGTATGCTATAAATTTTAAACGCTATAATAATTATTTGCCATAAAACATTCAGAAGTCGTAATTCGTGTCGTAAGTATGGTACTATAAAAAAAAATCGGATCTGGCGCTTGGCCGGCCGCTCCCGCGGCACGTTCGCTTCGCTCACTCGGCTCGCGCGCTGCAATGTCGCAGTTTTACCTAACGTAGACTTTCCTTACAGTAGGTAGGTTAGAATAGGTAAGTTATTATAATAGTAGTACGTCATCCAGATTGTACCAATACTTCATTATACCCACTGGAACACACTGATACATAAATGATAAAAATAGGGATTATGAACATTATAGAAAGTAAATATTATGGAAAGTGGTATTATGGTATCTGATATTAGGGAGGTTGAAAATTATGACACTAGAGTATTATGGCATTCAAAAATTATGGTATGTGATATTAGGGAAAATGAAGGTTATAGCCAGTGACCATTATAACAAATGAAATTAGTGCAAATGAAATTATGAAAAATGAAGGGATACCGTAAAAACCGTATCAATATCCGTTGCATAGTTTAGATGGAGTTAGCGGATACATAGGCAACAAACAGACAGACGCGGAAAGCAAGTTTGTCTTATATCTTCTTTATTTATTACCATAGTATAAAATGTAGTCGCTTCCGCTGTCTGTTCGATCTTTTAAACTACTCAACGGATTTTAATGCAGCTTTCAGCAATAGACAAAGTGATTCAAGAGGAAGGTTTTTATGTATAATAAGTTCTGGATTATGAACGGATGCTACAGAAAACTCTCATCAACCAAAGCGGAGAGAGGGCGGGTCGCTAGTCTAAAGAATATAGAAAGAAGATTATAGATACAGATAAACCGTGTATGGCTTGCAAAGCTGAAAGTAGTAACCAATAATTTAATTAATTAAGTTTATTCATTTTTGTGATATATAAATTGAATGATTAAAAAATGGTTTATTAATCAAAAATAGATTTCTTAAGCTAGCGGGATTCGATTCCCGGTTTAGGCATATATTTGTAATTAGCACGAGTAATTGTTCCTATCTTGTGTAATCTTTATTTTGTATCTAAATTTTTTTCTATAAAAATATGTTGTTGTACCCCATGCATTGTTCTTACTCATCTACTTCAGGGTTAGCCGGAAGACATCCCATTTAAAGTTAAGTTCGTCTTTGTACTTTAGTTTAATATTAATATTGTATTATTTATATTTTTGTGCAATAAAGAGTTGGCATACCTAAATACATACATATGTTTATCGCTATAAAGTATCCATAGTAAATAGTAGTTTGGGACTTAGTTAATCTCTGTGTTACATTCAATCATATTTCGAACACGAAAATACACCTACCTTTTTTGTGTTGCATATAATCCTTTTTCCCTCGTTAGTTTCCATCTATACATTAACCATTGTTTGCTTATCAAAGCATTATATTAATGTAAGAATGTGTTTGAGGAAAAATCAGAAGCCGCAATGAATCATAATACCAATATTATTTATAGATGTCTCTGTAAATAACGTTGTGTTATTTCTTACGTCCATCTGATAAAAGTAGAAGGGTTTTTTCCGTGCTACATTTTTAGGGTTCCGGCCCCCAGCGGGACCCTAGGACTAAATAATTAATAAATAAATATCAGGGGGCAATGTCACACCAATTGACCTAGTCCCTAAGCTCTAGGCTTGTACTATGGGTACTAGACAACGATATAAATACTTATATAGATAAATATATACTTAAATACATAGAAAACATCCATGACTCAGGAACAAATATTCGCGCTCATCACACAAATGCCGGGATCTGAACCAAAGACCGCTAACTTAGTAGCCATGATCACTACGCAACTAGGCCATTACGCCGTCAAAGCCTCCACTGTCCGTCCTTTTGTCTGTCAGCGTGCTGTATCTCATGAACTGTTATAAGTAAACAATTGAAATTTTTGCAGATATTTTAATTTTCAATATAATAAAATAACAAAGATGTAATTAAATAAAAAATAAAGGGGGCGCCCATACAAAATTCATATTCCTATTGAGTGATTCATAATATGAATATTATTCGTATTTGGCAGATTTTTTTTAAATTTCATTCCACTTTGGAACTCAAAAATTAAATTCTCGATTAAAGGCTGTTTTTAAATCTCAAGGTAAACACTATCTGACCGATACATTTTAACCTATCCCTTTCTTTCATATCACAAAGAAAAGGAAAGCGATAACTTTATCTGGGATTTAAAAAACAACGGCCTGCGTGATTTTGCATAAAAAGGAAAACTAATAGTAAGTAGTTGATATAAATAATGTTTACTATAATTATATGCTTTTATTTATTCTATTTTAAATAGTACTCACTATAACTCCTTCACTGGAAGATCACTGGAAGAGATCCCATATGGGATAAGTTCGCCTATGTACAATATCTATATTGATGCAAACATGTCTTGTAATTGTTTATGTGCAATAAAGAGTTTACATACATACATACATAACCTCAAAATACTTTAACCTTCACTGGGTCAATAATTTAATAAAAAGGTCGCCTGGATGTTAATTTTAATCCAAGAATTTCAAAATCTCCCTCAAAAGCGATACACGTTCATATAGTATACATTGGCTTTGTTCACCTGAAGGTAGTTAATTTTAATTAAGTTGCTTGCGGTTTCTAGACGCTTCGAATGCAAATAAGCATTGCACGTAGAATTCAGGGTGTGCTACTATTATAATCTTAGCATCTACAACGACCTACTTCATTTTTTTAAAGTTATTTATTAAAATAATAAACAGAGCCAGTTTAATTTTATTAATGTGGAAAGATGGTTTGACTATTCATCAAATTTTAATAAAAATCGAGAAAATCTCACTTCTATTTAACGTTTCCAACAGTAAACGAGAACGTTTGAATGTTGTATTTATTAATATTACTTACTTGTTTTTTCTTTATAAGCTTCTTAATTCAAACATTAAACCCTTCAGTCTATGTCATTAAATAAATATGTAAATAAATACGCGACAATCTTTCACAAATTGACCTAGTCCCAAACTAAGCTCCAGGCTTGTACTACGGGTACAAGGCAACGATACAAATACTTATACATATAAAGAAATAAATATTTACTTTAAATATATAGAAAACACACTAGACTTAAAAACAAATACTTGCGATCATCACATTAATATTTGTTCGAACCCGAAATAAAAAATAACGATAACCGAAAACTACGCGGACGAAGTCGCGGGCAGAAGCTTGTTTAAATTGAATTACTTAACCCTAGTTACCTACTCACAAAAACAACTTATTTTAGAGCTCTCAAAGGCATCATAAAACTTTATAAGATCAACTTAAACTACCCCAATTTAGTTTTATTGCTATTTAGCAAAACAACCTATAAAATGTTAAGCAATAAATAACGCCTTAACGTTCGTACTTTCTCTTTAGCATTTAAATATTAAATTTTATCTTCTCACTGTGCCAATAAATTTAGCAGCAAATAACGCCCACTGAAGATATCGTCTCCACACCACAAATAACCTTTTCCACTAATTACTCGTCTTCATTCGACCTAATAGGATTCAGGCACGTTTGTAGATATTGGCTTGAGAAGTGGGCCATTGGCTGACGACACGTTGCCACATAATATAGAGTAGCAATATACACTAGCAGACCGTTTCCAGAAATTTTGAAATCCTTTGAGGAACATTCTGGAAAGCTTTTGAAAGCATTTGGAATGTTCTCTTTTTTTACAAAATTGGGATTATTTTTAGAAGGTCGCTATAAAACTTATTCATACTAATATAATTAATGTGAAAGTAACTGTCTGTTTGTTAAACTTTCACGGTTAAGTACCAATTTCACCACACGATTTTAAATTTAATCAATGTTAAACAACTGTTAGTTCATACATTTTGACAGCTGTTGTTAACGCTCTAATCGTCTGTTAAGTGGTTACAATCGTATGGTGAAATTGGTACTAAACCTACGCCTTAATTTCACTAGATTTTTTTGTATAGACATAAATTAGCAGTCTTAGGATTGAAGTCTTAAGATTTTAGCCTTGAGATAAATGTCTATGGGTCTCAGATCCCACTTACCATCAGGTGGCCTGTATGCCTTTAGTACCGTTTGGTAACCAAAATTTCGTAACCAGGTAAAGAATTAAATTAAATTAATAGGTGGTTGCGAAATTCTGGTTACCAAACGGTACTAAAGGCCTGTATGCTCGTTTGCCTTCTCCTCGTCATTAAAGGAACAGAGTAACGAGCAACACCTAGATCGATATAATTATTTCTTTTAGGAGGGGAAAGTTTATCCAATTTAATTTTATCGAATATTATATATCCGTTTATATTGAAAACAGGTTCTAAAACGGTCTAAAACTCGCGGCCGTAAACGTATTTTAATCCCTTTCTCGATAATTGGGTATCGTACGGCTTACAAATCTGTTTTTTCAGCTTAGCGTGAACTAATTTGTTTCGAAATCCCCTCTATAAAGTAACAATTTCGAGATCGCCGTAACCATTGAAACGAGGCCAGTGATCTTGATAAGCAGACCCGTCAAACCCTCAAACTCTAGTCTTTTATCCGCACGAAAATCAACACGGAACTTTTACGAATAACGGGCGGGCGAAACTTTTTTGTTAAGGAAACTTTTTTTATTGACAGGGAAAAAATGTAATACGGTTGCTGTCTGTTATACTCAAAATTGTCTGATATTGTTCCCCAGAGATGGTGAGAAATACAAGGGTACAGGGAAGCAATGAAAACATTCAATAGGGAAATGCTGGGATTTTTTCAATCGCATTTCTCAAATTACTGTAAAAGTGATCTATAAAAATAAAATTAAAAGTAAAATCGGCCAATAAATATGCATTTTAAACTGCTACGCTGTGACGTCATGTAACACGTCGGCCATATTAACTCCATGTTAAATTGTGTTTTGCTAGAAGGACATAGCAATAAATCTTTTTTGGATTATATCTTGGTTACTTTATACTCGTATCTATTTAAAAAATTATTCAACTGTTTGTTACATGAATGAGGTTTTATTGAAGCTGTGAAAAAAACACCATAGTATTCTTTATACGGCCAAGGAGCAATGTTCGAATACTTGTGTTCTAGTTTAGATATAAAACAAACGGTGCAAGTAGTAGCAAAGAAGAATTCCATCTTAGTCCTCAGAGTTGACAACGAATTTGGAGTCTTAGATTGCAATCTATAGGGTTGAAATTTTGATATTTTTTTTAAATTGAACAAGCTGTAGAATCTAGTAAATTGACAACTTTATCTCAATACACACTACAAAATGCCTGCCTTTTCGTAATCCAACCCATTCTCTTGTTTATTCATCAGGTCGTTGACAAATTTGATCGTTTATTCCACTTACCCTTTGACCCTTTTGGACTATTTACTTTACAGCTTAAGCTGGAAGAATAATTTGGCTGGGCGTATTAGTTGCAAAAATAAACGTAAAAAGAGCCGTTATAAATATGTATTAGTACAATTATTGCGAGGTTGGCGGTAATTTCTTTCCGAGAAGCAAGAGTAAGGTCTGAGTTACATTTCTTTGTTGGTTAGTTATATTTATTTCAGTCAAACTGTGTACGTTTTTTGGTCCTCCAACCCAAAAGGAGGGGCATTATTTCAAATAGTCTTCGCAAACTTTTACATTAGATCTTAAATTATTACATTTATGCGGGGTTAGTTACCGGGGGGTGCGGGGGTAATTATTTATTTCCCAAAAGCAAAGGTCTGACTTTATTTTATTATAATTGGTTTTGTTATATTTATTTCTTGCTAAGGTATATTTGGTAAAAAATTCTAGTTATTTTAGTTGACGTTTAATGTCCAAACCAAAAAAGAGAGTTGTTATTTAACAAGGTACTCGAAAATTTCCACAACCTCTTCTATTGTGTATTAAATCTAAAATTATTTTATCATATTCGTCAACGTCAAATTCAGCGTTAAGCAATTTCCTACCCGCCACTTCTAATAAAACTTCTCAATGCAAATAAAAATCTGCTCGGCTGACAAAATAACTATTTTCAATATAATCAGAACGTGGCACATGCCACTTCGCAGTCCCGTTCGCATTTTTCGAACAGCGTAATACTCATTTTAGGCCGGCCCCACTTATGCGAGCGTACGAAACAATGAACGGGTGCCAGCTGTTCATTCCGGTAAGCGATAGCAACGTTGCGGGAATGGATATGAAAGCTCCGCATGATTGCAGAGATCCTCCTCTGAATACTCATATCGTGGAACCTTTTGTTTCGAGTCAACGAAAACATTTTCATTTCCTCGGCCACATTCAGCCCTGTTCGTAGTTTGTTTATCCTCAATTTGAGGATATTTGGGACGCCTTCGACGCCTTTTGCAATTCTACGAGTTCTGATTTCGAATCTGAATATTTTGCGCCGATATCGGAGCGTTGTTTGAATACGCTGGATTCTTTGAATTATTTGAAGAGGAATTGCGGTAACCCGCATTCAAAATTTGTTTTTCTTCTCGACATTAGCAAATTATTTTTGCGTACTTATCAACATAAAATAATATGGTATACATAGAATAAAATGTAATAAATCGGTGAAGATAGGACAAGATCGAAAATACATTGGAGAAAAGGATCATCTGGTCTCAGATAAATAGGGATCGAAGAGTCACTGTCACCAATAAAGCGCAAGCGATTCTCGTCCTTCCATCTCACCCGTCAATCGCCCGATAAGCCAGGGGCGACATTCATTGACAAGCTCTTTCATTCCGAATCATATAATAAAACTGTCGTTTTCTAATTCTCGTTCCTTTCAGAGCTCCCCAATAAGCCGGTGATCTTTGACGAATTCGGCAAAGAGATATCCGGTATAGCGGGCCCTTATAACGAAGGGGGAGATTTCAAGCTCATTTGCTCAGTGAACCGGGGTAAGTGTGTTTCACCACTCTTTAAAATAAGAATACATGTTTGAACACGCCGAATATTCAGGGTTTGGCAGTCAAGCGTTTGAGGTGTCTTGTTTGGTGAAAGCAAACAACTGCCGCTGCTGCAGTTTAGCTATTGAAAGGGCGTTATTTAACCTCCTGACAACCTGACGTTAAAGAAGTTTAGTTATAATTTCAACTCTATGAAAATATAATTAAAGCGTCATATTGATTGATTTTTATGTACTTTGTAAAGGACACAGGTCGACACGAGGTTAAAGGGTCAACTTGTCAGTTTGGCATGCAAAAATAAAAGCAAAAACCGGCCAATTGTTGGATAGGAAGGGTTCCGTGCAATACTTGAATAGTGGCCTCCATGTAATTATTTATTTTACTTTAATTTTATTATTTTGTTATTAAAGCGGCCATAGAAATTCACACTCTGTATTAAAAATAACAGAAAGACGGACAGAGAGCGGGAGCTTAGTAATCGGCACCCGTTGCGTACGGAACCCTAAAAGGTAGAGTTAAATAACTAAAGAAGAGATATCAATTTTAAAAAAAAGCGTAATTTGCCATTAAGATGTCGAGCAGTCAAAATACTAGCCCTAGGGAGATATTTAATTTCACACAACTTCAGATTTAAAGTAATGTTTTTAGCTTAAAAGGATTAAAAACGGAGCTTAAAGGCACGGTTTTTAAATTCAAGCTATATTGTGGGTCTTCTCGCAGATACGAGTAAATGTTTTTCAACGAAGATTTCATACAGCACTTTTTTAATATACGCGCAATAAAGATTACTTAACCCTTTTAAACTCCACGCGTTTAAACTTGCTCGAATAAAAGTAAAAACGTCGAGCAAACTTGTACGTAAAGTGGAGACCCAGTTGATACGAATGTTTTCAGTAACGCATGTGTGACGTAGATACAAAACGTAAAAAAAATGTACCTTTATAATATTAACGTTGCTAAACGACACTTTTAAGCTCTCGTGAATTAAAAACTGGATTCCTGTTCCCATTTTATTCACTTTTGTGGTAAAAATTGCTTATTTTCGCATATCAAATAAAGTCTTTAGTTGGATACAAGTATAAAAGCATTCCATGCTACCGGCGACGTCGTAGGATTTTATGCTAAGTGCTGATATGGGGGAGTTTTCTTTATATCACGAGCAACTGAGGTAAAAGACGGCGTATAAATTTAAAACGACAAATAGAATGAAGGTACTAACGTGGTTTTTATTGAAGTGATTCTGCTCATAATGTTTAAATGTGTCGCGTTTGTGTAAATTTTCATTCTTTTATGTAACACTCTTGAAAGTGAGCATTTAGGGAAATAATCTGTTATTTAACTTTCATAATACGAACACTTTTAAAATAAAGTGTTCAAATGTTCACGCGGCAGTTAAAGTGTTTGTTTAAAGGGGTTTGGGTAAAAGTGTTGTCATTTGTAAAATTCATACATTTTCAAGGGGAGCGGCCATTCGTAAAAGTGGTAAATTATGATAGAATTATTAAAAATAAACATATTTTGTTATGTAATGTAATACTCTTAAGTGCATCAGAGCCGAAATATTTAAATATTCATACTTGGGCGTACTTTTGTACTAAAAACTGAATACTTAAATCTTTAAAATCTCAGCTCCGATATTATTTAACGCCATAAATTATATATATCTATATGTATTTAGAGGTCCTCTAAATAACTATGTAAAAAAACATCCGTGGCCGCTGAAAAAAAATATGACAATATTCTTTAAACAAATTTACCCAATGCCCTTTAATAAGGACCGTATTTATCAAAAGATCTCGGCTGACATGCCAGTCCTAAAATACGTCAAAGTAAACTTCAAGTACTAAAACACTCTAATTTCCGATGTGGCTCGTAACCGACTTCACAATCGAGATCAGTTTAAATATTTAGTTGGTTCTAAGTCTGGAGAGATGAAATTCGAAATATGATTAAGATCGAATGGGCTAAATGCGTCAACGAGGCAAGTACCGCAAATCATATACAGTGTGTTACCAGCACCCTGGCTTTTTTTAAAGGAGGTTAAAATAACGTATATCTGTATGTGCATGCATTTGCCCCACCTGAACTGAACTGACTTTAAACAAGTCTAACATTAAATAATGCATATCTTAGTCACAAACTCTGTACAAATAATATACAATTAGGCAAATTCTTAAAACCATCTCCATTGGTAGCGAATTAGGAGTTGTTTAAAATTGTTTTTTTTTCTTTAATACGTTTTATATTATGTTAAGCATAAATTTTTAGGGGTCCTTTCCTAAAGTTCTTATTACTAAATCTTCTCCATCCATTCATCCGTGCGTCAGTCTGTCAGCGGGGTTTATCTCATGAACCGTAAATAGGTGAACTGTTGAAATTTTTAAAGAGTGTATATTTCTATTGCTGCTATAACAAAAGATACTTAACTCATAAAAAATAAAAAAAATACTAGGGTTATACGAGAATGGCGCGCAACCTGTCGTATGCGAGTCTACTAGCACTTACTAGCAATTAGCAGGTTTTTTATCCTCCTGACTTTTAACCAAAATTGTATTTTTTTTTGCAACAGGCAACCCGATTCCAAGACTGCGATGGCTTCAAGGAGACACGGTCCTCGAAACCTTAGATCCAAGTATTCTTCAAGAATCTGGCCCGATAAGGTCATTGACCTTAGTGGTCAAGAATGCGACTCGCGCGCACCTGTCATCGGTTTACACGTGCGCCGCAGATAACACGCTGTTATCAAAACCACAGACAACTACAGTGAAAGTTGACATTTATTGTAAGTATTGTTGCATTATTTTAGCATTTTGTGTCGTGATGCTGGACAAATACTTTCCCTCTCTACTTTCTTGACATGTACTACCTTCACAGTACTTAGCCTTTCGTTCAATTGATATGGATTTATAGTCAACCAAGAAACACCTTTACCACATTTCCCCTAGATGTATTTGTATGACGATAAGATCAAAAAATGATAACATATTATCTAAATTAACGAAACGAAGGTAACAACATTATTTGTAATTATGATAATACATATTTTGTCAAAAAGAAAAGAAAGAAGGAATCCTCATTAAAGTATACCTATTTATATAGTTTATACATGTATTGTCTCACGTACCCTATTCACAAATAAATAACCCAAAAAAATATATTTTACTAAACCCATTCCATTCTAATTTATCTTAAGCCGCATTTCCCAAATTTAATAAAACGAAACGTATTTCAAAACGGTAGTACCTGCCCTTCGCATAAATTTGCGCAAGGATTGGCGGGAATCACTTTTTACGATCTCAAAACGCCTGTTCCACCTTCTGCTTAACTATAAATCGTCTCATACATATTTTTCAGATAGAGCACAGCATTACTTACCTTCCATACCTTTCTGGAAGACGCTATCGGAATTTATATTGAAATACGCTTCCCAGACGCTTACTTTCTCCATAGCTTTGTAAAAATCTGTCAGGTCGGAAAAACGAAGTAAAGTTTGTTTTTTATTTCAGATTTTACATAGTTCACAGGTTTTCTTCGTTAAAGTGTTTCTTCTAGTAACTGTGGTACTTAAAACTGTAACTATTCTGGGCTGTTGTGGTTTTTGCCCTAGTACATTCTTTGACCAGCCGTCGGGAAGTAACAAAGAATAAAGCATATTTTATAATGTTTGAAAATAACACGTTCACTTTATCGCGTAAGTTACCTAGTTTATGGTTGAAATGTATTACTGGTTTGTAAATAATACAGCAATTGAAATAAATATCCATTACAAAGGAAATAAAATGGATTTCTTTGTTTTTATGACTGACAATCGAATTAGAAAATTGATTCTAAGATATTCTCATAAGCTCATATTCCAAAGAAAAATTTAGTTGTATGATGGGCCTGAAGAGAATAATATTAAGTACTTGTTTTTTTTTAGCCTATTTGGGTGTCCCACTGTTGGGCAAAGGCCTCCCCTCTTTTCCGCCATTCGTCCCGACTGAGTGCTCTCATACGCTTTGAAACGCGTCTAAGTCATCCCGGCTCTTACACGATTGATTAAGCAAAAAAATACATGATTTTTATAATAATTATATTGATTGTTGATAATAAAAATATGAAAAACTAAATTTGGACACTTTTTTAAGCATTTTTTTTGTTAAAACATTAACAAATTACAGACGTAAAAAGTATCACAAGATAAATGTAATTTTAATCACATTTAATCACGATTCTGTAAAATACAGTAAATTTAAATAAACCTTTTAATTAGTTCTCCATCTGCACACCTAACTCAATGTTTCTGCTTTGAAAATAAAATACAACTTCCTGGTGCAACTGCGAGGCGCTTCGCACGAAGGCAGCGAAGGCTTCATGTCGTCAGAAATTGCATTTTCATGCTCAATCATACTTACGAATGTCATGTCAAAGAAGTGCTCAATCACGGCTTCATTTTCAAGCGTATCTCGGCTTTAGTATGGAATCATTTTATGGAACTGAGAAGATTAAAAAAGAAATCACGTGGGATCGTTATGAAGTTATTTTAATGTAAAGTGATGCAGTGAGGTTTTAAGTATGTATGAAAGATGTGAATACGGAGTTGACAGCTTGATATAAGAGTGAGGAGATAGGACATTGAAAGAAATTAACAGACCCACTTATATCCGAGTTTATATTCAAACAGCGGATACAGTTAAAGTTTTTTTTCGTTATACAGGGTGCCTCTGATCTTGGGGCTTTAAATGCAACAATCGATTCTACTTGCTAATTGAACCACTTTTGTTCTGCAACATAAAAAATTACTTAAATTTAAATACTGATGTTAAAGTCTAATTGTAAAATCATTGTATGTTAATTATGGCCACATGTCATGGTACAGGGGCGACAATTCCTTGGTACGGGGGCTAAAGGAATATGGAGAATTGGATCGCGTACATTTAAAATTACATTTAACTTATATGAAGAAAAAAAAGTTGGGCATATTTTTAACAACTTACAGGACAAAAGAAGTTCAGTTTCAGGAGTAGAAACGATCCATGCATTTAAAGCCCCAAGGGCAAAAGCTCCCTGTATAGCTTCAGCATTTCTATTGGTATAAATTTAGCCAGTAACAAGGTTGGAAGCTACACGTGATCAGTGAAAATGGTGTTGAAGTTACGTAAAGTTTTGCATTTTACATTTCCCGGAACAAAATGTGTAAAATTTTAACCCGAAGTAACCTGACCTATATGTAGTTTAAATATTGAGATCAGGGCTGAAATTGTGCACGGTAAAACCTTATTATTTTAGCTCTTATTTACTTGACAGTAAGGTAAAGTAAGACCGAGTTAAAGACCATTACACGATTACACATCAAAGATAATATGGTTTCACCGAGTTAAATAGAGGCCCAGTAAAAATGAATACATAGAGCGACTTCGAGTTAATATTTGAAAGTGTGTGTAAAATTTACATTATTTATATACAGGGTGGAAAGTTGAGATGGGGCATTAAGGGCAGCTACCAGATCCCTTGCTGCCACGCGAAAATGATCTTAGGAGACCTTTCCCAACTTTTTGAGTGATGACAATCGACATTCACAGATTTTTAATAACATGTACAGTCAGCAAGAAAATCGTCAGAATTGAGTAATTTTTTTTTAGTGCCATTCGATCCCATTCCCATAAAGGATTAAAACACTCTTTGAGACCAACTAAGGTTAGAGTACTAGAACACCCATAAATCAAAGAAAACGTTTTCCATCTGGTAGCTGCCCTTAATGCCCCATCTCAACTTTTCACCCTGTATATATCTACATATATATACGCTCACGCCTTCATTCCCAGAGTGGGGTAGACAGGCCTGCAGAATTACCAACAAGTCTAAAAATTTGTTCTTAATTTCTTTAACTACATTTTGCACAAACAGGCTAAGATATTTTTACCAGTTTATATTAGTGACAGGTTGCAAACCCATCGCTTCACAATACTACAAGCCTTCATTCCCTTAGTCATCTCTTACGACTTCCACGGGAAGACATGGAGTGACACTATTCTAAGCCGGCAACCATACGGCAGAAAATATACTATTGAAGTAACAAAATCTACCTCCGGTTTGAATATTACGAAAGATGATGGATATCTAAGCAATCTACCTTGCTACTTTACCTCTGATTTTTATTAACACCTAAAACACATGAGCATAGTCTTATGATTAAGTATTCAACGTGGATGTGAAATGTAGCGGCATACAGTTTCTATGTAAATGGGAACGTGGGAGACCGCTGTCTCTTATTTATTTTGTTCTCGGCGACAAAAATATGAGATAGTTTTTCAGAGAAAATATAGACTAAACTGTGTTTTGCAAGTGCTTACGTAATATTTTTGGACAAATTTAGCTTGCGTACATAAAAGGGTGTTTTTAGAATTTGAAAAGGTTTTATTAAGTTTGATCCAAATCAATTTAGCTGTAAAAACTATAGTGTAATAATAATAAACTAGTGTAATAAAAACAAACTTTGAAAATCTGACAGCATTTTCTGATATTACCGTCTATATTAAATAATTATTATAAAAATAAAACTTAACTTTAATTAAAATATACCTACTCTTAGTCTCTTACACAACTGAGACAATTCTAACTACACCTTATGTTAAACTCCATCAAGTCGTTTAGGCTGCAGAGCGTGCTACGGAAATAGACATACATAGATAATTATAAACATACATTTAAAAAACATAACCCTCATTCTGACGCCGTTAGGTAAAAATTCCAAAATTCCAATAAAAGTTTCCATTTTTGTAATAGTCCTCAAAAATATACTTTAAAATAAAGTTGAATTGCTTTCTATGTTTATCAACATTATTTTTTTTCCACAGTGCGACCTATCACTGTAGAGATTCTATCCAGAGAACAGCCATTGTCAGTCGGAAGGCTGACTGAGTTGTCGTGCAAGTCAACTGGAGCGCGGCCACCAGCCACAGTCACGTGGTGGCTTGGTGGGCGGCAGTTGAAGTCTATTACTAAACAGAGGGTAAGAATTTAATTTTTCGTTTTAGCCTTTCAACATTATAAAATATATTTTTTTATTTTTGGGAAAGGTAAGGCACGCAAGCGCTCAGGCCACCTGATGGTAAGTTAGATCTGAGACCCATGGACATTTCAATTCTCAAGAGTACAAACCTAAGACTGCAATCCTAAGACTTCAAATGCATTGCCAACCCTGAGGACTAAGATGGAGTACCATAGAGGCATAGGCTAGTTATTTTACCGATTAATCTTATGTATGTATCTAGCTTTCCTCGTCCTGCCCAGTGTTCTTAATAAAGGACACATTCGATTTGGTAGTTTCTTCGAGGGATATCAAATTTTATATGTAAAATGGTCCTTTTTAGAGGAAATTGGGCAGAAACCGGAAGTATAATTTCCCCGATTCCCTTAAAGTAGCCAAAGTAAGACCCATATTTAAATCTGGTTACAAATTAGACCCCGGCAATTACAGACCCATATCGGTTCTACCAGTAACATCAAAAGTATTTGAAAAGGTTATACATCAGCGACTAACAGAACACCTTGATGACAATAATTTCCTTTCCGACAAACAATATGGGTTTCGCTCAAAGTCAAACACCCTCTCGGCAACTGCAGATCTTCTCACTGAAATAAAGGTTAATATAGATAAGAAAAACATTGCACTTGGTATCTTTATTGATCTAAAAAAGGCATTCGATACAGTGAGCCATAAACTTTTACTGTCAAAGCTGAATTCCATAGGAATTGTTGGAAGTGCATATAAAGTTTTAGAATCATACCTAAACAACCGGATGCAAATCACAAAGCTAGGTCAAATGAAAAGCAATCCTCATGAAATTAGATACGGGATTCCACAGGGATCTATTTTGGGACCACTATTGTTCTTGATTTATGTAAATGACATGCACAGTATTGGTCTTAAGGCACACCTAACTCTATACGCGGACGATACCTGCCTGTTTTACTTTGGTCCGAAAATAGTAACTCTGATAGAACAAGCGCAAAACGATCTACATCTACTACACAGATGGCTTCTCCGTAACCTATTAACGATCAATGAGTCCAAAACTAAGTACATAATATTTGCTGCAAAAAATAAAATTATTCAAAATCATGATCCCCTAGTGATAAATGGTGGAATTGCAAACCGTACAACATGAGAAATACCTCGGCCTTATTATGGACAATACATTATCATGGAAACCACATATTGACTCCCTACGCTCCAAAATCACGTCACTAACGGGTGCATTGCGAAGTATCATTCGATGTCTGCCAAAAAAGGTACGTTGCACCATCTATGACTCACTCATTAAGCCTAATCTAGAATATTTAATAGAAATATGGGGATCTGCCTCAAAATCTAACTTGAAACCCCTGCAAACCTCGCAAAATAAAATAATAAAACTATTATTTAACTATAAACGTCTCACACCAACAAACACGGTATATAGGGAAACAAAAATACTAAATATATCTCAAACATATATATACAATACGTGCATACTAATAAGAAAAATCATAAATAAAAATATACATAGTCATATAACATTCACCAAAAGATCAGAAGTACAAAAAAGATTGACGCGACAGGCAAATAACATACTCCTTCGACCACCTAGAACACTATATGGAAAAAAGAATATAATATACGAAGGTGCTGAATTGTACAACAAACTACCAAAAGATGTCAAAGATGCCAAATCAATGATAATTTTCAAAAGAACACTAAAACAATACGTATTAAATAATAAATAAATAAACATAATAATAAAATATATAATATAATAATAGGTTGTTACAAAATCATGCACATCTTTTAAGGCTTTTCCAATTTACCTTACATTAGATAATATTATCCACACATAATTTATTATAAATCCCATCATATAACGAATATGTAATTAACCAATGGTCACACGCGTAGTTCGGTTTAACTGGCCCTACGCTCAGCATTATTATTGTTGCATAGCGCTTGCTGTTGCCAAGCGCCTTTTGTACTTTAGTCGTCGACCGCTTATGCATGCTACCCTCTTCTAATTATATTTAAGTAAAAAATATTGTTTTCTCAGTAAGTGATTTATGTAATCTTATGAGAAATAAATGTCTTAAACCATAAACCATATTAAAAAAAATGCTCGGGCAGGACGAAGCTATATATTGACGATGTTATTATTTGACTATCTCCCCATAGGCTGTAGGTTTCCCGTAATGCGGTTTCCACCATCATCAGTTAAATATTTTTTGGGCCCTGCACAAGGTCCAACCGCCACTAAAACCACCACCAATACCACTATTCAGCAATACGGCGTATTGTGCCCAGGCCTTACTTATATTTATCAAGAAAAACAAAATATATCACATCAAAAATGAATACTAACAAAAATAGGTTAGTGAATGTGTGATCAACGTCTTTGACCACTAAATTAACGTAAATATAGGATTTTAGGAGCGTATTGGGCGCTTCAACTTTATTCTCGGTACTATAAATAACTCTCTATAGCCTGTATCAATTGAAAGTGCCAAAGATGTAAACACATTAGTAATGTTTGACACATAACCTCAAATATTCATCAAGAGTGTTATTATATAAAATAACTTATATAAATAGTTATTTAATCTTAAATTTAATGTGAAAGTAATGATCAAGTGTATAAATCATTGCTAAGCTCACACATGATCTTTAAAAGCTCGTGATTATCAAGTAATAATGGTAAATTGTTTTTTTTGGTTGTGTTTACCTATTTACCAAGTTCAATTGGAACAGATTATAGGTACTAATTTATAATACTATTTACTTGTCATTTGTTGATCTAATATCAGGGAAATGTATAGATTTGACTGGAGTATGACCTCCTTAAATCTCGTGATGATATACGAGTATTATATAATATAAAAAAAAAACGTTAGCCTTTTATTATATCATTGTACTTATCTAAAAATGCTTGAATCGCAGGTTTTCGTTCGTTTCATTTTCTCTACCGTTTTTACTGTTTACTTACGTATCTAAAAAATCTCGAAACACAGCTTTTCGTTCGCGTTTAAGTTTGTTTGTATATATTAAAATAAATAACCAACAGAATTTGATGGATAGGGTTATGGAAAGCTGTGTGTAAAGCAATATATTTTCATAATTAAATTTTGCTGTGATGGTTCTCTGAAAATTGATAGTAACAAATTTAATACTGAAACCGATAAGAATGCCAATTATTTCTCAAACATCGGTGTACTGTCGATATTGAAATTAATTTAACATTTCAATAACTCAGACATTGTTTGCCTATATATTTTGTTTGCCTCCACTATCTAATAATTACAAAATTTGATTTAAATAAGTAAACAATTTAAGGGTATTAAACACAAAACCGGTTTCATGAAACCGGTCAAACACTTGAAGTCATTCATAACTTCGAAAAATATCTACAATATAAAAAAAGACATTTATTTTGTACGTAGGCCGCACGGGCACTTTTACACGTCATAACTATACCAGCGCTTCCCAAGAAGAGAACACTGTTGAGAAGAAACGCCGCAAAAAACTCAGCACTCAGTAATTTTTTAAATATATTTTTATTACAATGATAATTATTAGTCTACTTAGCATTGTATAAAACTGTAAATATTAAACTACATATAATATCAAATATCATGCGTTTTTCAGCAGGAAAACATGCCAAAATTTTTACGAGAGAGATAGGGGCAGAAAAAAGGAAGCAAAAAAAAAACACCATCTTCTAAGATGGTGCAAGACCACATTAAAGTTTCGAGTTTAAATTTGCAATACCACTTTTTCCTGCGGGACAACTTAAGAAAAACTGTACTGATATACAAAGCATTACATTGTTGTATCTTGTATAATTATCTTTTAAGTCGAAATACTTTACAAGACTCCACTACTTTATCCTAAGTCTTTTCCAAGGATTTGAGGCTCTAGATAAGATGCATTCGGCGTTCCTTATCATCAGAGGGCGGAGTTTTCATGGCAAAAATCAAACGTTAATAGAGTTGGAACGTTGAATTTTATCGAGTATCGATAAGTTATATTTACGAAGCGTATCTATCTTTAATTATTTATTAACAAAAATAGACCTCAAATGATGATGAACAGGAACAACTTTTTTTTTTTAAATCCCAAATTGTGGATTCGTAATTCTTTTCCATGGGATGTTGCAAGAAACTAGAAATATAATCAAATCTAGATAAAAACATGAATGTGTTTTACTCGTTATGTGAGTTTCAACGTAGTTTCGACGCAATTTTTTTTAAGTTGCTTTGTATAGCCGTATATTGTTGAATTATTAACCATTTTTCACATACATGAATTATTTATTTGCAAAAATACTAGTTAGTGGCAGAAATGCCACTTAACTGCCATGCGATTTACTTTTAATGGTGATGCAACTCGCTAATCAAAAAGGTTAATGTTAAAAGTCAGTAATCTACTCGTTGCAAGAATATTTAAACTAATGAAAACTAAACTCAAATTAATGTTGATTATTGACATATTAATGCTAAGTAAAATATCATCCTTTATTTTATTATATTTTAATTTTATTATGGTTCGGTTATATGAAAAATTATAATTACGTTTATGAAGGCTAGTTGAATTGTTAATTGTGTATTCATTGTAAGTAATAATTTTGTTTTGTATTTTGCATGCCTACTATAATAAGGTAAACATTACTGAACTATGTATCTGTCTTCCATCTTCAATAATGTACCTACGTGATGTTTTAGCAAAATAAATGAATTTGAATTTGAATTTGAAGATTAAACTTATAGATAGATGGCAAAGTCGATAAAATTTAACATTCCAACTCTATTGACGTTTGATTTTTACCGTGAAAATTCCGCCCTCTGCTTATCATTTTTTTTCTTAATTAATGGCTTTCACTCCTTGTGTTTAACAAGGTGTATTTCGCCAGTGTCGAGTTTTAGACAATCGCCATGGACTTATTAGAGAAACAAGTCCATGGATATCACACGCGAGGACAATTGTTCGGTTAAAGAGATTTACTCTGGTAGACTAAACAGAAGCACATGGGGTTAGCTCCACGCGCTTCTGTCAAGTCCTGCTTATCATTATCAAAAATGTATAGGATTGACGTAAGCTGTCAGACGATCGCGTCTAGTGCCTACGTCAATTCCATTCATACATGTCAGTTTTCGAAAATCGTTTACGTTATCGTTAAGCAACTTGTTTAGCCTCACTGAATCTTCGCGACGGTAATCTTTAACAGGTCGTTGGCCCACCATTGAAGTGTAGTCTTCAATACGGAAAGAAATAACATTATGGTCTAACCGAAAGTTTATAGGCTAACTAACCTCCCGCGACTTACATAAAACTTTTTTTATACAATTCCCCCTATAAAAAGCTTATTTTATTCACTGAAAACAATAAATTAAAAGCACTTTTAATCACTATTTTGGTGTTTGAATTTAGAACACACCAATATATTCGAAATCCATCTCAATGGAAGAAGAGAATTCTCGACTTACAAACTCATTGTGCAAATAACTCCTCGAGATATGATTGGTCGACATTAACGACAAGGAGTTTAGCATTAAAAAAAATAGTGCGGCTTAATCGATTAGAAAAATGTACCCATTTTGTTTCATACCAGGGTACAGAATATTGTTTCAAATTTCATCTACCAAATAAAAAAACTGGCCAAAAGAGAGTCAGATTTGCACACAAAGGGGTCTGCCTTTATTTCCCCCCCACACTTTTATACAGGAATTGTTAAGATCGAGCAAAAAACAGAAAAAAACACGTTTTTTGTTAGGGCTTTTTTTTTTCATTTGCCGGCAATAGAAATACACACTCAGTAAAAATTTCAAGTCACTACCTAAATCGGTTTATGAGATATGCTGAAAGACAGACAGAAAGACAGTCAGAGACAGAAGGGCAGCGGGAGGGTTTAGTTTGGCACCATTTTTGTACAGAACCCTAAAAACAAACTTCACATAATATCTAAACATCCTCACAAAATACATTTAAAAATTTAGTATTCAAAAAATACTTAATAGTTTTATATTATTACGTAACCTTTCCAACCCAAGGACACCTACCTATCTGTTGCTAGCCTGAGGCCGTATACTCCAAACAATAAAAGAGACAGATATGTGTAACTGCTATTAGCGCTATCCCTGTCACTGCCTAGAATTTGACTGATTTTGATGACATAACACAGCCTCTGATTTGTGATCTCAACCTATCTCAATGCTTTGATCGTGAAGCAATTACACCTTGGGGCACTTGGTTTACTCAAGCGCACCTTGCCCGAGCAATGTTGGTCACTCGGTAGTCCCTTTCTATCTAGTTGGTACTGAAAGAGATGCACTGAGGGATAAGCGAGGAAATACAAATCGTTATAGTCGAACTACTGCTATTGTCTTGTGAGCACTTGTGGAAATGGCAAACATTTCTCAGAGAGACGATCAAAGGACGCCTTTGATAGGCCCAGTCAACTATTGTAATTGTGATAACGATGAATTTGTTTGGCTTGCATGTTGTTTTTGAGACGATCTTCAACGGTGATACTCGCTATTTATTATTGTTGTTATCCTGAATTCTTATTTTTTGTTTAAATGGTAAACTTAAGTTTTGTATATACTTTTACCGATTTTAATATATTTTTCTACAGTTTAACATAACATGCAATCCCAATTTAACACACAGAATATATTCAAACATAGCTGCTTAAAATCAATTCCTCGAAAATGCTTCTAAGAATGATGGTTAAATAGAAACTTCTATTTCAGGACGACGACGATAACGAGACGCAGTCACTGCTCCAATGGACGCCTCTCAAGGAGCATAATGGACAAGTTCTCACTTGCCGGGCGGAGCACCCCAAGTTCAACCGCTCAACTATTGAGAGCAAGCTGCCTCTCAATATTTACTGTGAGTAACTCTTTGGTAACACTGTTGAGTAATGCTATGAACGCTACGCCGTAGCTCGTAGCATGTTTCTGCGTACCGATTTTGCTAATAACCAGCAGGCCGATTATGGTCGTGTTTATCGACGTAGATAAGCGTAGATAAAACATCTGTCACTTTCTAACCAGTATGTAAGTGCGAGAGTGACGGAAGCTTTATCCACCGCGATAAAGGCGACCATAATACGGGCCCTGGGATCGTAAAATGCAAGCAAAATCCATTAAAATGACGTATGACAACCAGTTAGGGTTGGCGATGGTTCTAAATTTATGAACTAAAATATTAGGTATTAAAATAATACAATTAAATATATTTTTTACTGATGAAATTGAAAACAATCCGAAACTCAGTTTACTGCCTGGTATATTATTTTATTATATTTACAATTTCAAATCAAATCATTCCCAATTTTAGACTTAAGTAATATTTTTTGCAATTACGATGGCGAGACAATGCAAATAATACAATCAGATTGACAATCATGACTAGATATTACTCGTAAATCTATAGAAAATGTACTTATCGATTATAATAAGTTTTAGTTTAATATTATAGATAACCATGAACACTGATAGGGGCAATTTATTACCATAATGATAACAAGTATAAACACATTGCGTTTACACGTTGCTTTTTAATACTATTTTTAATCCTCGTTTACCCCTCTACCTTTCTGAGCGATTTAGCTTCATGGCCACCGGCTCCCAAAACAGGTTGCGCTCAAAGGCCAATCTCACCCTCGCTTTCCCGTCCCACAGATCCAAATCCTATTCCAAATCCTTCTCGGTGCATTCTGTCAGGTTGTGGAATCGGCTACCAACTGGCATTAGGCAATCACAATCGGTAGATTCCCTAAAAGGCAAATTAAAGAAGTTCTGGCTTGACTCCTCCTAAATAACAACTATCCTCTAGGTACATAAAATGTAGTTTATGTATGTATATCTAAGTATTAATATATATTTCTGTATTTATTTGTGTAGGTATTTGAATGTAATTTATTAGTTTTATTTTATTTACGTAGGTTTTATTGGTTAATGTGTTATGTTCTTCTAAATAAATTTGTACACTTGCTTACTCGATGCGCAACCTTTCAATTTTCTCAATCTCTCAAGGGTTAGCTGGAAGAGATCCCTTAAAGGGATAAGTTCGCCTTTGTACATATTTTTATATTAATTGTATTTTTCGGGTTTTTCTTTTGTACAATAAAGTGTTTACATACATACATATTTACATACACATTCCTCCATAAATATTTAATTTATTCGATTATATTATAAGTCACAACCCTAGCACCTCAATAAATTTTGTCGATCCCTGCTAATAACACAAGTCAAATAACTATTAGATAGATTAAAATCTCTAATAGTGACCCCAAGATTTAATATCTTCTTTACGGCCCAACCAATTTTAATGAAACGTAGCTAAAAACCTTTCATATAACAAAAAAACCGTATCCAAATCGGTTTTCTCGTTTAAGAGCTATGGTGTTACAGACAGGCACACAGAAAGACACACACACATAGTCCGACACCCGTTTTTTGCGTAAGGGGTTGTTTTTTGTTAAACAAGCTTTGAAAATCCAACTGCTGTTTGGATATCGTCAATATAATGTTAGTTATCATTGTAAAAATAAAAAAATATATAATGACACCAGCGACGCTTAGACAATCTAACGACACCTCGCTTGTCAAAATCAGTCCACCCGTTCAGCTTTTACATGGGGACAAAGAAACATACATATTACACATACATATTTACATAAAGGTCAAAAACATGACCCTCCTCCTTCGGGAATCAGGTGAACATGAACAACCAGGGCCTCTATTCTTCTGGATAAAACCATATTACCTTTGACATTGTTATCTTTTGAAATAGGCCACCATAACTACAGATCTAGTGAATAATCCTTTCACTATGTTATTTTTTTTGTCTATGAGTTATTGAATTATTAAGTGACATGTTTGTATTAAATAAATAGAGTACTTTAGTTATCAGTGTCAAATGTCAATCCACGAGTTTGAAATATATCACACCGAGATGATAAAGCCACCACGATCAAATATATAGAAATTAGGTGCGGGTAAACAAGAAGAAATATAAATAAACTAGAGGACGCCCGCGACCTTGTACGCGTTGACTTAGTTTCCCGCTATTCCCCGCTACTATTTATTCCCGTTGGGGGTCGATTTTCGGAAAATCCTTTCTTAGTGTTCTCTTACATCATGAAAGCAACCCCTGTACCAAATTTCAAGTTTCTAGGTACAGTAGTTTCGGCTGTGCGTTGATGTCTAAGTCAGTCAGTCAGTTTTGCCTTTTATATATATAGATGTTGAAAATAATTTCAAAGGCTTGTCGATCTAAACGTTTCCCAGGTCGTAATGCTTTCGGCATGACTATTAAAAAGAACTGAAAAAAAACTTAATCTTAATTAACAAAAAATACTGTGGTATTAACCACTCTATGCGACGTTCCGCCACGTTGTCTTGATGGGTACTGAGTCAGACAGAAGTAGCATGACAAATACGAACATTTCCGAGAAAATACGATGTGAAAGGATATTTCACGTTCAAGTAAATAAGAGCTAGAAAAACGTCGACAATACGATAACACGTCATAAACAAAAATGTTTTACCGTGTATAATTTTTAGCCCTGGGCATCTAATTGTACCGGTTCAAATCATATTTCCTTTGACGTGTTGTATTGTTTTTAAATCGGCCGTCTAACTGTCAAGTAAATAGGAGCTATCAAAACGTGGACAATACGATAACACGTCAAAAGCAATAATGTTTTACCGTGTAGACTCTCGGCTCAGGTGTGTTATTCTCTCAAAAAACGGCGCCCGGTCGAACGGACGAGCGAATAAAAGCGGCGAGTTTAAGTAGTCCCGTCCGACGACCGAACAAAACACATTTTAGCGCGTGCATTGTCAATAATTGACAATGCACGCGCTAATTATCCCTAATTATTAGGGAGCCTTATACGTTCGTGAAGTCATGCTGCCAAATTGGATACACGCGCTAAAATGTGTTTTGTTCGCTCTGTCGGGACTACTTAAACTCGCCGCTTGGACCTTCACTCGAGCGAACGATCACCTTTGCTTCTTGAGAGAATCCCCACCCTGATCTGACTTGTCAGTCAACTAGCCTATTACTTAGCCGTGGCAAAGCGATATCGGTATCGTTAGATAGAGCATAATAATTAGAGCATAATAATAAATAAATAATAAATAAATATCAAGGTACAATCTCACACAAACTGACCTCGTCCCAAACTAAGCATGGGTATTACTAGACAACGATATAAATACCTACATAAATAACGAAATAAATACTTATATAATTAGAAAATCGTGCTCATCACACAAATATTTGCCCATACCGCGAACCGAACCCAGGACCGCTAGCTTCAATAGGCAAGGTAACTACCATTTATACGAACGCGTCGTCAATTGTAAAGGCATGTCCACTAACCGTAACTAATACGAGAAAGTTAATAATCGTCATTTTGAATATTCATTTAATCGATGCTTAGTTCACAGGGTTTATTCATTCATGATTCACTTGATTGGTCAAAATTTAACCAATGTGACCAATCAAGTGAAATAAAGAAACAGGTAAATTTTCAATGTTTTTATACTTATCCGTGCACGTACGTAATCTAACACATTTTTCCTGCAGCTAGAATGCAAACTGTCACAGTGAGGTATAGTTGCTTGCAAGCTCGTATATTAATTCACTGCAGCGCCCCCGACGAACTGCAATCCGTGTTCATTACCATCTGCACCGAGTGCATACTAGGCACATTAATATCACGCCTTATGTCATTCAGAACTTGGTCTTTACTTAAGGGGAGTAGGGAACTGATTAGCTGAATTTTGGCGTGTAAGGTAAGAAACGGAGAAGTTAAAATTGGGTTTTAAACCTTACTGTTGTAAGCTAAGATGTGTTTTTGTAAATTTAATCAATTTTTTAACAAAACAAAGCACGGAGACTCTTAATCACACAAAAATAAAAAATAAACTAAAGAACCTAATAATATAACTAAACTAATTAAAATAAAAAGGATACTAAGTTGCCTAAATAGTAAAATGTAGAATGGTTTGGTAACATATTTTTTAATCATAATACTAGTAATTTTATATTGTATGCATAACTCGTTTTGTAATTTAAAATTTTGAATATTGATTGCTTAAGTTGTACACATATTACACTTGACTGGTCACTTTGTATTGAATTACCATAGAACGTGACCCGTTTTCATTGCCCTTGAGTGTAAATAAACCCTGAAATGAGTATTGAAAGAGCCGACGTAGCATATTCATTAAATAATTTAAAACTAACCGCGATCAGTAGGCGTTACCTTGACGCCACCCTCGATTAATAAGTTATTATTTAAATAAATTACCTATAGTTTCCTTTTTTGGTGTATGAAATCAAAATTTGACTAAGTGAATGATTCATTAATTTATGATTACTTGATTGGCCTTGATACTTTTTATAAGCCCGTGTTTCAAGTTAGGAAACCTACTATTGTATTAAAACGGTTTGAATAAATATTTTCTCTGACCAACTTCACTTAGCGACATAAATTCTCAAAGGAATTGACACATAAAATAGCCTATCAGTACTTCCTCTCTATCAAAGAATTTTATTTCATCCTGTACGCAAATCATTTGAAACCTTATTACAGTAGCAATGAGCTCAAAGTTAGAGAGACTCATTTCTACCAGGACTTCATATCTCGAAAAGAGGCTCGGAACTTCGCAAAATTGCATCATTTGAAAATGAGTTGTATGTTAAAGGCAGTTGGGTTTACGACCGGTGTGTTTGCAGTTGTGCCTGTGGCGACAATGCATCTCGGTGCCAAGATAAACCCGAATGACATCGAAGAGGGGGACGACGTTTACTTCGGGTGTGAGGTCGACGCAAATCCACCAGCTTATAAAGTGGTGTGGGAACATGAAGTGAGTGCATTTTCTTTGTTGTTATTTTGGTTGCATAAAGCCAGCACGTGACTTGTTACTTACAGTGTCATGTTTGCCTAGTCGTGTTAGTTTGTGACAATATGATGAAATGGAGTCTTTTTAAAAGCGAGGATTGTTGTTAACAGAAAGGGATTTTTGAATGTTTGTTTTGTTTAATTCAATACTGTTACGTTTATTTTTAGAGAATTTTCGCCAAATTTTGTAAGCGGTACGACACATGCAGTTGTAGTGTATCCTCATATTAATTTTTCGACGGGTATAGTTCATTTCAAATACCAAGGCCCGATTCCACTTGAGAGGGTCATTAGGCGTGAGCAATACGATTAGTGATAACAAAAGATTGTTGAAAGAAGTTGAAGTGCTCAGGTAGTAAAGGAATTAGTTATCAATAGCTAAAAATTACGACTCTCATTGTTAAGTCTCAAGTGGGCCATGGTATTTGAAATGAACTATATCAAAGCTGGGCTTGTGGGCTTCTATTTAACTCGGTAAAAACATATTGCGTTTACGTATTATTGTATTGTTTTTAACTTCCATTACTGTCAAGTAAATAAGAGCTATCGTAACGTTGACAATGCCATAATACGTCAAAAGCAATATCGTTTTACCGAGGAGAACAAGCCAAGAAAAAAAACCAAGATGTATACGAACTGTTCCGACCAAAAACGATGTCGTCTGTACAGTGTTGTAGTTGTATCTTTAACATAGGGTGATGGAACCAGTAATGGTGGATCAATGATGGATACTGATTCTTATGGTACAGAAGATAAGGGTTATTCATTTATTTTGAGACAATCAATTTGTAACCGTAGGATCTTTGGATTAAGAGTTAAGTGTCCATTATTGGTGCCTTCAGCTAAAAGTATCCAACATTGGTGCCGTCACCTTAATAATAAGCATGGCCTGTGTCAATTGAAATTGCCAAAGATATAATAGTAGATTGTTCAATAAGAGACTGAAACAAGCCATAATGACAAGAGTTGTTTGGCCACGCGAGCGAGCGATCGAGCGAGAGTGACTATAGTTCGAATGTCATTATGGTTGTTTAGTCTCGCGTTAAATAATCTACTTTTCACTTTGAATGCGAGGAAAAAAAACTAAGTTCTATACAAAATTACAATATTTAACAAAGTAACAAAGTTTCTGCCAAATTTGTTTCGCGGTCGTCAGTTTTTTGTAAAGTGACACTTTACAAAGAGACAAATGCTTGCATATTTAGCCAACAGATACAAGCTTGAAAACTATTTAGACCATGCCTTATAAAATAAAATTATCCTTAATATATTTAAATAGATTCATATTCGTAATCATTAATCGTGTTTCACGAAATTAAATCGGTTTTTTTAAATATTTTTGCCTAGTTGTCATTTTGAGGTTATTTCCACGCCCTAAAAACGGTCCATACGCAATCACTGGAAATGGCGATAATCCTCCATTCACAAACACCGTGATTGGATGTTTAGGGGTTTCCAATGTAAATTAAAAAAAAAACTTTATTCCTTAGTGATTAATAAGGAGCTTTAGTCCCGATGTGCAGACATAGTAAAATTTTAAGAGCATGACACATAACCTCAAATATTCATCAAGCTGGTTTTTATTTAAAATAACGTATAATTAACAGATATTAATCTTAAACTGACACTTGATCTTTGAAAGCAAGTGATTAAGTAATAATGGTAAATTGGTTTGTTTGGTTGTGTTTACATCCTTGCCTATTTCAATTAGTACATTTTTTCAAATTTCGAACGCCTGTTTCAATTTAGTTAAAAAAGTCTGTCAAAGCGATAGCGAAAAAATAACTCATAAGTCAGACCGTTTGTAACTGGCAGCTTGTCAATAAAGTCAGCATTTGATGTATTTGACGCATTCCGTATGCAAACCACGTACGCTTATGACAATTCCGATAAAAACAAAACTATACGCGAATTTTAAAATGAGAACGTGAGTTTTTTTTCAATGACTTTCCACAGAGCCCGCCTGTTTTAGTGTTCATTCAAATACCTGCATATTGAAAGCCAATGAAAAGAATGTGCTATATGAAAATGATACTTCAACATTCATTCTTGCGTTTTAATTAAAAAGTGTGGTTTTTTATCTAAAATAAACACATAATATTTCAAAAGGGAACGTCCGCATGACGATTTCCAATTTACTCCTAACCAAATCCACGATTTTGATGTTTCAATTCCTAAATTTGTTTTTAGTTCGCAGTTGTATACTTATTACAAAATTAATATTAGGTATACCTCTAGTTATGAAAAGTTAATTCTTTAAGAATAAAAATAATAATTATGAGTTGCATAATTTTTTTTTTTTTTTTTTAAAAGCATATTATTTAATTACGTATGTTTTTTGGCTTTTATAAAATAGGTACTTGTTTACGTCGTTTTTATAATCATACTACATCAGATAACATGCTAGTCAAGCTGAAGTTAACATAAATCGATTATTTTCTAAAATAACTGTCAAATGCTTAAATTTTTCCCTAATAAGCCTTCTTCAATGTGGAGAGGTTAAGTAAGTAAACTTTAGCAACAGTTGGCATTAAGCCGTTAAATAACGTACCGAAAGAGAATAACTACATAATTATCATGAATTTAAAACCCAGCCATAAATTTGCAGCAAAACATATTAAAAATGTGTCAATCAGTTATGCCGATTAAAAAAAAACTCGACAGTTTGCATAAAATTACGTAATAATGAACTTATTTCCCAATGCCTCTTGTAAAATTAGCAAAATGCAAAATTTAATATAAATGACGTTTATTTCAATCTCAGGGCACAATTCTACAACATAACGCAGCATCTGGCATTATCCTGACTGGGAACACGAACTTGGCTCTTCGGAACGTGTCCCGATTTCAGGCTGGTCGGTACACGTGTACCGCTTCCAACGTGGAAGGCGACGGGCGGTCAGCGCCGTTGCTTATGCAAGTTGTTTGTAAGTATAATGAATTGTATTAATGTTAGAGAGATTTGCAAATTGGTGCAAGTTGTTGTAAAAAAAAAATGCCATTGCGTAGGTGCTTTGCAAAATGGTTGTAGGTATTATGGTACCAACATCAATTTTTAATAATCAGACATCGAAGTTTTTGTGGCACGAATAAAATTGTCCTATTTTGACTTGACTTCCGAATGATATTCAGCTATCGATAAATTGTACTTTCTTATGACAGTATGATTATGAGACAACGTATAATATGAATAAGCAAGTTGCATACCTATTATACAGTATAAAGTCTGGTTTTCATCCTGTACCTACAGACGTTGACATAACATGACGGTCATTTTCCCTCAGGAAGATTAGTTAAAAGAAGTTTTGTGTAAGAATCACGTTAATAATACAATTATTATCTATTACAAATTAGTATCGTACTCAAAACAGTGTATATCCAATTTATTGATGTTTCTTTTATGGGTGCCTATTATTTTATCAAAACATCTTTCCACGAACATTAACACAGAATTTTCATTTCATAAAAGGCATTTCTCGCCGCACGAGTTAATTTTCTTTGGTATTCACGAGTCTAACGTAACCTAACCTATGTAATTAATGTTAAAGATATCCGGAAAACATCATGTTTTCAGCAGAAAATAGCGTTCGATTAAATTAAATTCGATGAATTGATACAATCGATGAAGTGAGATTCGATAAAATGATAGGTTTCCTTCTTTTATGTAGAAAATTCTATGAAATATCTCACTGCTAAATCAAACCAGTAGTAACTCAAAATACAACTTTATTACAACTTATATGAACTTGAAACAAAACTAACAAGGATATTGTGTTGATATTGTTTATCTAGCAGTGCGAATTATATTGCTAACGTGCTTTTATGAATACAATCGTAATTATATTTGAATTTATAAGGGTGCTTTTTCAAGCCTTCTATCCCTTTGGAATTGATAAAATTAACTTGACAGAAAAAAACCCTGACTGAAATATTCTAAACTAAACAAAACTCATTTGGGGATAGAACCGTAAATAAAATATTTCATCTGCAAAAGTACTTGAGCATCTGATTGTATTTTTGAATATATTTTACTTTATATTTTGTAGCCAAAATACAACAGAATGTATTTACGCTTTCTCATTTTAAGTCCTCAATTTACTTCTACGTTAATATCAATACTAAATTCAACCTCACAAAGTGCTTTGGTTTCATTTAAATAAATGATTGTGTGTTAAGTATTAATGCGTTAACCATACAATACGAGTATAAACGAAAATCAATCATCAAAATGAGTAGCAGAATTTATTGGCTCTCAGTCTTAACGTTAAAGTGCTCTTGTAATATGAAATTTCAAGTAACAACTTTTACTACTACCACTTGACCTCTTGCCAGTCTCTCTGATATCTCAATAGCAATATAATGCCTCGATAAACTTAAAGTATTTTTTTATTAATTTCTTTAGACAAGCCTTTGTGTCGCAAAAAAGAAGTAAAAACGATCGGAGCGGCTCTTCAAGAACCGGCGAGTGTTGTGTGTGAGGTTGACGCTTTTCCACCTCCTGGTACATTCGAGTGGACACTGAATAATTCCGCTGGTTTTATAAAAGTCGACCCGGTAAGTAACAGACTTTTTTTATTGTTATTAGTAAGTATTGCAAATTTAAAATGTTAAATTAAACGTTTTCGAATCGCCTTGACTATTCGAAAACGTGTTCTGAACATATCTGCAGCATGACTCTGTAAAATAAATTCGTATTTTTTTAAATACATTTACGTATTTTCATCTAAACTCGTTGACAATGCAATAATCAACGTCAATGTCAACTCGCTATCCAATTTAAGTACTTAATGCATACTAGAGGGCTCTGATATCAATCGCCATACAAATATTTGCTCAGGTTTATTTTGTCCATATTCCCATCTCGTCCACATTCCCATTCCGTCTACATTCCCATCTGGTCCACATTATCATTTCGTTCACATTCCCATCTCGGACACATTTTCATCTGGTCTCCATCGCCATTTCGTTCACATTCCCATCTCGTACACATTCCCATCTGGTCCACATTATCATTTCGTTCACATTCCCATCTCGGACACATTTCCATCTGGTCTCCATCGCCATTTCATCCACATTCCCATCTCGTACACATTCCCATCTGGTCGACATTATCATTTCGTTCACATTCCCATCTCGGACATTTTTCCATCTGGTCTCCATTGCCATTTCGTTCACATTCCCATCTCGGACACATTCCCATCTCGACCATATTGAGAATGTGGACGAAATGTGAATATGGACAATGTGAACTTTAGCGTAAATCTCGATGATGATACGTTAACGTTACTTACTAGATCGGCGGTAAAAGTTCATGCTTTATAATAATACGTAACTAACGACCCGCTTAGCGAGGTTACTTCTTTAAAAAAACATTCATGTTGATTTATACTAATTGAGGACTGGAAGTTTAATATTATTTTTTGTAATAATACATTTTGGTCTCTTACATTAGTATCTTGAGCAGTAAGTTGGTCGTTGAGTTCAAGTATTTTTTTAACCTTTATTAATATTAACACAGTTTTGAATTTCTTTCAATAATAATTGATACCTAATTGTTTGCTAACGCCGAAGGCGTTTCATATGTTTTTTACTATGTTATTAATATTTAATCAGCCTTCAATTCTATCGTAAAGCTCGAAAAATATTTCTAAAAAATTTAAACATTCCAAATGATTTCACCAAAATTTATCAGACGGAACTTGTTTAAATTGCCTCCTTACCTACTCACATTATTTAAACAGAAAAAAAACTACAAATAGAGATAAAATCTGCGAGCTAAGCAAAGAATTGAAACCAACCCGATTTGATTTTCTTTTCCTTTTTTCCTGGCATGAATTTCGGAATAATGCTAAGAATACGTCGCCGCAGGACTACATCCCTCCTAGGAAGTTAGAAAGATTTGCATGAGACGTTTTATGTTTTATTCCTTTATACAAGATGGAAATGTCCTATGATAAAACAAGATTTCTTCTGGGATGTTAGGAGTTTATTAAATGATAGTTCGTTATTTAATATTACTGTCTTTTTTCGAATAAGTATATTTGATTTATTTAGTTTGCTTGCTTCAATACAATATTAAGAGTCTTTAGGAAGCCAAACATGTAGTAGTGCAATATATTTAGTGGGTATTTTTTAATATTTAAAAAATCTGAAAGTTTGGATGTTTGTTACCTACTCAATCACGACAGGCTTTTATTCCGGAATATTGGACAGTTTTCGAGGGAATAGCGATAAACAATTTCTACGCGTACGGAGTCGCTGGCAACAGCTAGTGTATAATTGGGGTTCTTGTGAAAACGGGCACAAGTTGACTTCACTCGTAATAAAAAAGGGTATATACATGAACGGAGTATACTAGATTTAACCCTTTTTGCACTTGATCTTCAGAAGACTTATACCCTTTTTCATTCGGACCCCAGGTCTATTCTACTCCGTAAAATTTTATAGCTTTTGACTTTTTATCGTATTGTCAACGTTACGTTAGCTCTTATTTAAAAAAAAAACAGCCTTTATTTCCTTAAGAGTTAAATTACATTTAGATTTATTATAATATAAGACCCTTAATTAGAATTATATGTAGTGTACATATAATTCTAATGAAGGGTCTTCCATTTCTGGATAAAGGCCTGCTCCATCTGTTACAATCTTTCTTTGTTTTGCGCAGCCCTAGTCCAGGTTTCACCTGGTGTGGCTTCGATGTCGTCCTGCCATTTTTAAGTAATGGTCTTCCTCTTCGTCTTTTTCCGTCTCCGGGGTGCCAGTGTAAAACTTTTTCACTCCACCTTCCGTCTTATTTAACTCTTATTTACTTAACAGTAATAGCGGCGATTTACGGCGAAGATTACTTTACATTAGATAGAAATACGTTAACATGTTTATTTATTTATTTTCTCACTTACAACTATTTTTACAGGTACTAAGCCTAAGACAATAGTGTAACTACTTTTACTTGCTACTACCCATTATAATAAATTATATACCTACTATATATCTATAATACTACTCTTATAACATATCACGAATAGTGCCGTTATTGTGAATTCATTCAAGTTAAAATCAATTAATAATTTATCCTTGGCCATGTTTAATATTATATACTTAATACGCACTCCTAGATCAAAACAGTATCAATTCAAAATCCTTGCTAGTTTTGTTTCAAGTTCATAGAAGTTGCATAAAAGTTGATTTTTAAATACAATTGTATTTTGAGTTACTACTGTTTTGATCTAGTAGTGCGAATAATTAAATCGTTTCTTTTGTTTCTAAAACAGTTCCGAATCTATAACTTTGTTCACAGGCGCGATACACGGTCGAATCAAAGGAAGGAAAATCAGTTCTCACATACACTCCAGTTGCTGAAGTGGATTATGGCACATTGTTGTGTCGGGCATCAAACTTAGTGGGGCAACAGGTGTCGCCTTGTATGTACACTTTGCAGCCGGCGACGAGGCCGGAGGCGCCGTACAACTGCACAGTTTACAACCTTACTGATGACTCTTTAGATTTAGTTTGTACTGCAGGTAAGCGTAATCGACAGTAATTTTAATAATTGGAACTTGTCGCATGTTCATTCACGGGTGAATGAATTATTTTGAACTTGAGGTATTAATTTCTATTTTATTCACCTGTTTTATTTTACAGTTTTTTGCTGTAACTTTTTCTATTTCAATGGAGTGTGAATAAATTTGTCTACTTCACTCATTCTATTCCATTGACGTGTGAATGAACAGGCTTCAATAAGTGCGTAAAAATGCATTTTACTTGTAACGATTTTAATTTCATTGACGCATGAACAAAAATACATCATTAAGTGTAGGTACTTTAGCTTTACATATTCCGACCACAGATTATATGTAATAAAATTTATGTCTGATGAAATTAGGATTGTGGGTTGCCCTCCCGTTGCCCAACTCCTCCCTAATTAAAGGAAGAAAGATTTAACCTACGCAGTTTAAAAATTTGGTATACCTACTTATTTGAAAAGGTCATCCTTTTTGTGATAAAGCGTGAACGTTGCTGGTAACAGATTAAGTACAAAATATAAAAAAAAAGGTTTCTGATTTGTTGCGAAAAATGGATGTATCTGCGACCAAATCTTTAAATATTATTTTCAGTACCAAAAAAGAAGCTATAAACCTGATACAGAATTTAGTTCACTTTACATGGTATTATAAAAAGTTTACAACTATAAAATGACCATCATTTTGTTGAGCTTGCCGAACGCGATTCTATTAAAACAATGCTTTGATATTATTATTGAAAATATGCCATGTAACTTTAATTACAGTAAACCGTATTACGTTCATGAAAATAATTTCCGCGGTGATTTTCTCTCACTCTTTAACCTTGGGGGGAACCCAAATTACTAAATTGACCTTTGAACAATGGTTTTTAAGCACGATATAATTTAACCTGAAATTCTTTACTGAACAATTAATCATGAAGGAAATACAATTAAAAAATACTTTCAAAGCAGTATTTTCCGTTCTGTCAAAGCGTGCTTGAAAATTTATCAAGTTTAATGTTATTATGTTGATTTGTAATATTGATCATGTTCAGTTTAAAATTATTTTTAAGGCTCGTTATGATTTTGATGATTTCTATGCAATCCATAAATTTACCCCTCTCGATCGATTCCTCGTCGATTTTTGAAAATAACTGATAATAAAATAAGTATTATTAGGAATAATTTACGCCGTGATAACGTTTATGAGTGGGCACCAATTTTTGATATCAGAGACGTGAGAATAATTGTATTTTCCGGTGGGATTCAAAAATACGAACTTGTTGAAATCTAAAAATTCATCAATTTTGGTGAGTTGGACTCACCGGATAAAATTCAAAATCGATTCTCAGTTTCCAGTGTTCTTATCTTACTATTTTAGGTTTACTATCATAAAATATAACATTTAATATTTTTTTAGGCTACGAAGGTGGTCTCCAGTGTGTATATATCGTAGAAGTCTGGGCTAATGAAGGACTTGTAGTGAATACTACCAATGGTGTTGCCCTGTGGAACCTCCGAAGGTTAGGAGCAAAACGCCAGCTGCGTTTAGTTGTGTATGCTGTGAACGCTCGAGGCAGATCCGAACATAGCACGTTCACTGTGGAAACTGCTCCGAGACTATCACCTAGAACAGGTAAGTTATTATCTATTATCTATAGATACGAGTATAAAACTCTTTCAAGACTGTTTAACTGACTGACAGACAACGCACAGCCTAAACTGCTTAACCTAGGTACTTGAATTTTGAACGATATAATTATTATGTTCCTTGAGTTCTAGGGCTGCACTAAGAAATTAATTTTGGAAAATTGACCCCAATGGGAAGATATAGTAGCAGGAAACTAATTCTGCGCGTATTAGAGACATATCGTTACATTGCGGTTACGGATTGTACTTTTGCTCTAAGATTATGCTTAAGTGAGTAAAAGCGACTTCAATTGAATCCTAAACTCGATTTGTAAATTAATTCACTGTTGCGAAATAAAGCCAGAACATTCTAAGCTTTGCAAGATAATAAATAATAATCTTAAATATGATGTACAAAAATGGTTAAAACTGACGAACAGCCGGAACGGCCCGACATGTTGCGTAACGATTTTGTGGGTGTGCTGTTTGATCATGTCAGGGTGAATGTATGGATGTGTTTATTATTATTTGGTATGAATAAATACGTTATGTTACCACTTAAAACCATGACTGTAAATTAAGTTGTTTATCTGCAAAGCCAATGAGTAATACCAAAGAATAAATAGAAAAGTATCTCATCTCTGGCCCTTTAGGAGTCTGCCACAGATCAACAGTCAGACTGACAGGCCGAGAGGAACGCAGCTATTGGTTGGAATGAGAAAGTTATACTGTCTCTCATTCAGTGGCGGCCCTTTAGGGTCTAACTACATCTATCGGCGCATGAGTGCGGGCCAAACCATACGATATCATTTTAGCTCTTATTGCATGGACATACAGTTTTTTGACCAGTTTAATCCTATCTCGCGTTGATATACGTAACGGATTATTAGCTATCTAATCTTTAGTAAAAATATATATTAATATAATTGTTACTTCCAGGGGGCCTAACATGGCTGCGTTTATCGCGTGGCAAAATGTGGATAAAACATCCGTCACTTTTTGACACGTATATAAGTACGAGAGTGAAGGATGCTTTATCCATATTTTGTCACGCGATAAACGCTACCATACTAGGCCCGCTGAACGGATTCCTTTTATAAACCCGTTTCGTTGTTCTCATCATACTTCCTGCGACTCATTAAAAAAATGTAGTTAGTATCTTAGTGATAATGTTCTTTTTTTTCTGGCAGAAGCCCAGGAGGCATGGGAGGTCAACTGGGCACTAGGAGGTGTACTCGGGGCCGCTATAACAGTTGCTGTCGTTCTATGCCTTGCCCTCATTGCCACGAGGTTTCGGCAGCGTTCGAGGGATTATGAAGGTAATATTTGTTTGTTTGTTCGTTTTTTAACTACCTTAAAGTAGGGCTTCCAATTCCGGTATACCGGGATCCCGGTATTCCGAGATCCCGCGTTATTTTCCAGTCCCGCTTGATGCGGGATTGCGAGCGCGGGATCCGCGGGATTTGCGGGACTGTGGAGAAGCATATTCTCGGGTGTTTTCGAGCTAATTTGACTGGACTTTTGACATAATATCTTCAAAGTCCTTGCAGTTACCATGCGTCGCGTGATGATGAAACATTACATCTTCCGACGAAACATATACCGCAAAAAGAAATTAAAGATTTTGTTATGAGAATGCAGTTCAGTTTTCTAATTAATCTGATAACAATGACAAAGGAGAGGTTTTTCATCAAGGACATCAAGTAAAAAACAACAATGATGATGTTTGGCCATCCGATCTTAATCTTACGATGCAACAGGAGTTAGAGTTAACTAACATAACAAGTAGAATTAAATACAACCCCTGTATTACATATTGTATTAGTGACTCTATATTGTCTGCCATAATAATATTTAGTCATAATGTGCTTTAGGTCATAATCATCGCAAGTCATAACGTATTTTTTAAAGAAACCGTTACTTTTTCAGGATTTTTATAAGTCAAACCTAACCTAACCTAGCCTTGTCTGCACGTTAGATATTTCAAAAATTCGGAAAAGTTTTCAGTTTCAGCGATATAAAAAATTATGACTACCTATCAATAATTAAGTCCACAATGACTTTATGAGCAATAAAATAATGGGAAACGAAGGGCTCCCTGTATTAGTATCACACTGTAGGGCAAAGGCCTAATAGAATGGCAAAACATACAGTTATAATTAAAACTGCTTTATAAAAAAAGGCTCACGTTAGCAATAAGACTTAAGAAACATTTATCAAAACGTGACGTCATTGTAGAAAAAGACAATGGGTGAAATATTATAAAATAATTTCTGCATACATTATTTCATTTCATTTTTATTATGGGCGCCCTACTAACAGACATTATATCACGATAATGTTTAAAATGATCCGTATAACATATTTAATTATCTTTTACTCAATTATCGTTGAAGTTTTCTCGGAAAAGCATTGAACCCAACGATCTAGTTCGTGGAAGCTATGATTCTAGCCAGCAGTATATGATTACAAATTAATGAGACATACCTAGGTATGTTTTGTCACTATAACGTCATGTTTAAACTGCTATACAAATTTAATAAAAACGTTATAGCGACAAGGTACAAAAATGTTCAGCTACACACAAGGCAAAAGGCCTAGTAGTCGTGTAGCAACAAAGTAAAATCGCTACACCATTAGGAACATAACGTACTACATTTAAAAGCGTTAAGACAATTAATTTGTTTTCCTAAAATTTAAACAGTAAAAAAAATATTATAGTTTTTTTTCCAATTAAATTAAAAAACAATGGTTATAAATAAATAAAGCTATATTTTCCAAGCTTCTCTTACCAAGTACTGACGCAAAATATAATACACCTCAATTGAAATTTCAATAAAAACAGCGCACCTATTTGAACTTCGATAACGGTTAAACCTTCACAAAATTGCCTGAACATTGTTCATACAGGCCGGTTTACACTCAAACAATCCATTTCCACGCTGGGATATAACTGTGGCGGTGTAAACATAACGCGATCACTAAAAAAAAGTTTTAACTTTTAAAAATCGCCGTACGACTATGATTCTTAAGTTAAAAGCGTTTACATTGGGAATCGTACATGGTGCTGTTTTTAGTTACGTCAGTATTTTATACAGCGTGCGATTGGTTTTTATTCCATTCCAGTAGGACTGTGCTGAACAGTGTTTGCACAGTCACGTCAGCTCCGTTTAAAACTGCCGCTATTACCTAGTTCCACTTACAGAAATTGCTGACATTTTCTGCATAATGTTTGTTTCGTTAGTTTTTCCTCTAATTATGGAACGTTCGTGGTAATAATGTTTATATGACACGCTTGTTATATATATTATCAATTTGTTAACTAGGCAATGCTTACGACGTTAATTAAATGAAAATAAAATGAAAATTTAAAATACTCGATTTATGTTAGTTATCTTTTTTTTATTATATTACTGCTTTTATAGATTACAAGCTATTCCCAACATAAAGTAAACATTCTGAAACAATTTCTTATACAGGGCGTGTTTAATTTAAAAAGCGATTCATCAATCAATTTAATTAGAAATGATATCGGAAGGGTCGCGACCCTTAACAAGAGAGATACAAGGACAAAGATAAGAAAAAGGGTTATTAAAGAAACCCTTTTCTGAAATTGCCGGATTCTTAATTGGATTGACCAGAGACATTATCAACCTATTGAATATAAAGGACACCCTGTAGCTTGTATTATGTATGAAACGAAGTGGATTTCAACTCGATCAAAAGAATTGAATGTAAAATTTGTAACGATGATACTTCGGAAGCTTTTATGATAAAGTTTGTTTCATTTAAATTTTGTTTCAAGAGGCATTTGCTACGTTTCTATGCAGGTACATGTTGTAAAGTAACTAATAAAATTTAACAATTTAATGAGGACGCAGGACAAATTTCAATTACACAGACTTATTTTGTTGTAGTATATATTATCTCATAAAGCAAAAACGGCTAAGACCTAGCTCTTATATTATAAGAGCTAGGTCTCAAGATAAAGTACGCACAAGAGAGACTTTAGCGGCCTCGCATGATTGAAAAAGCCGTATATCGGTAGATGTTCATTAATATTTTTTAAAACATCATCAACAGTGAAGGCGATTCAGTTTGGACAATTATCTGAATCCAAATAATGTCAATTTTCTAACCATTTATAATCTTTTTCAGTAACAATACCATCGTCGAAGAATCAAAAGGCAACACTGGCGAAACGAGGCTCACCACACGGGCCAGATGATCGGAATCCCGACTTAATACCTCTAAGTAAAGGTAAATACCAAATACTTACTTACCTACTACTTATCTATTAAGTACTTACTGAAACGATGACGCGCTGGCCTAGTTGGTAGTGAGCCTGCCTAAAAAACTAGCGGTCCTGGTTTGAAAACTCAGTAAGGGCAGATATTTGTGTGATGAGCGCAAATATTTGTTCCTGAGTCATTTATGTTTTCTATGTATTTAATCTCCTGAGGTTTCAAATAATAAAGATCGAAAAATTCTAATAAAGATCGAAAGAAAGAAGTGTAACTTCTTTTGTTTTTATAACATAAGATGAAATTGGAAAATTGAGTTTATGTAATTCGTGATAGATTCATATTCCAGGGCGTTTTCACTAAAAAGTGTACCCAATTAAGGTCTGAAATTAAGGAACTTTAACTTTGTCAGTTTTGTGACGAAAATTAGCGGTACATTGCGGCCGTCAATGTATAGCTAATTTTCGTCACAAAACTGACAATGTTAAAGTTCCTTAATTTCAGTCCTTAAATGGTACACTTTTTAGTGAAAATGCCCTCCATAGACAAATTTCGTTGTATGCTGGGCCGTAGGGGAATAAGTATATATTTCTCTATATACGTATATTTATCCTCGTCTAGTACCCATAGTACAAGCACTGAGCTTAGTTTGGGACTAGGTCAATTGATGTGACATTGTCCCTTGATATTTATTTTATTTATGATATTTACTCCTCTGGCTCAGCCACCCGAAGTGGCTCTTGGCCTCCAATACCCAATACAAGTGGGCCCTGTCTCGAGCAAACTCCTCCAGTTTTCTACATACAGGGTGCGTAGGTCTTTCTCCACCTAATTTTTTAGTTGTGAATTAATTTCTGCTGAATTCAAAAGTCCAGTTGGTTTTGTGTCGCCGTATGAACCAAACAGGAGTTTTGTATGAAACCCAATGCAGCAGAAATAACGCGACCGAAAATACGCGACTCCCATCTCACAAAATTACGCTCGTTTGGCTTCACCCGTACTTGAGCCATCAAACTATTCGACGATCCATATGTCATCCAGCGTTGCTTGCTGACCACCCAATCACATCTTCAAGCATTCTTACTAAATATCCGAGTCCCGAGGTCTAGCGGAATTGTTTTCTTCAATGATGTTGGGCTCATTTACCAGATCTTCAAGCTCCTGGTTTTTCGAATCCTTTAACTGCCATCTTCCCTCCGCGTCAGTCCTCAGATTTTCGGCAGTTTGGAGTTTGTATTCTTACTCCGAAAATTAAAGATTCATTTTTATTTGACCATCTTAAGACCGACTTGATGTATGATGGGTATAAAACTGTGTTGAACCATAATAGAAGTACAAATACCAATTACTATCAATTGTAAAAACCAGGGTGACCAAAAAAACGGTAGGGTGATTCCACGGGCGTTTCAACCGCCGTCAGTCCGCTGTCATAAATATTGAAAGAATGAGCTACACCAAGAAGCTAACATTCACACAGAGCTATACTGTTATCGTACTTCTTGCCACAATTGATCGAATTTTAAGTATATTATCGCCTATTTCTTAAATACTTACGACGGCGGTGGAATCACCCGGTAAAAGCAATTGACCTAAGCTTATAAATTTGATAACTTATTGACAAAGCGCTATCGTTCTATCAATTTGACTTACCTAATACATTTTTCTGAGTCATTATTTGTGCAATCGAAATGATAATAAATCTAACCTAAAAATGATGAATAGTTTAGGAACCATTGAAATCAAACATATTGTCGATTATATACAACGAGCTGTATTAATCAATGTTCGCTTACGTAGTGAAATATTATTTATGTTCTTAGAACAATTTCTAGCAGTGTCAACTCTAACGAATCTAACACATTTTAACTGCACATTTTCCCACAACACCACACGAAATTACTCCTGCACGGAGTTCTAAAATTTAGCCTTCAATATACACTCGGGTTTATTTAAAATTTGACGGAGCTAGCGGTCAATATACGACGTGAGTTATTACGGCGGTTGTGTTCAACACATCGAGGCACGGAACAATGAAGTTTTAAGCTTGCTTTGGCATTTTAAAGCGCACCTGTTCAAAAATAGAATCACCCTGTTTCGGGAAGTTTATGTAGTGGTTAGGTTAGGTTAGGTTAGAAAGTGGTGAATTGGATATTGTGAGGTGGCAATGAAATGCAATTGTGTCACGTCACGTTTGTGGCTTTTGGGCGAATTGATTATAATTCTGTTTGTCATCTTTGTCAAGATGAAGATAGAATGAAACATGTTTATTTTGAAATTTAAGCAAATGATTGCAGTTTTAATGCGTGGTTGACAGGCGTGTTTTTTTAAACTGGGCTTTTTACAGTATAGGTACATACTGTTACTTCAAAAACATAATTTATGCCAGAAATAATAAGAGGAGATTTTTTTTTGGTTTATTAATGCTCCCGATGGTTTTAAGAGATCACTTTGATGAGATTTGTGCAAACAAAGCAAAAAAAAAACGGTCCAGTGAGAGTCGGACTTGCGCATCGACAGTTCCGTTCCACCATGCAGTAGGTATTTTTATATTCCGATATAAATTGGAATTCGAATCGAATCAGCGCAAGTCCAACTCAGACTTGAGCAGTTTTTAGTATTACTTGTTTTTCTTCATGATAATCATACATATATACTATAATCATACAGATAATCTATAATCAGGCAAACAGACAGGGGGATAGACGGAGGGACGGACAGCGTAGAGAGTAATAGGGTCCCGTTGGACATCCTTTGGGCACGGAATCCTGAAGAAGGAGATAATATTTAAAATTACTCAATAAGTTGAAAAAAAAACGGATGTGTTGAGGCTGATGATGATAAACGAATGTAAAATAATTTATAAACAAAATTAAACTGTCGTTATGATCAAAACAAAACTATAACAGATCAGCTTTCACTTACGAGTATGCCATTACAATATGTCAATAATGTGACACATTGCTCATTAATTGATTAAAACTACTTTCATTAAGCTAAGTGTTTACATAGAATTCCAACGCGTCTGTCAATAGATGAAATTGTTTTCCTTCCTGATGTGTGTGCATAATGGTTGAATTTAATTTTACTTAATGTGACAATACAGTGCTATAGCTATTAAATACTCTTCGGTGTTGTACCTCTCTTATTTGCTATGAGTATGCGAATCTTCCTGACTTAACACACACCCAAAATACTTTTTAACATTGTAATTTCTTGTAAATACTTATTCACAGCTGCTTTCTTGATGTCCAGTCGAGTACAAAGAGTTATATCCACTTTTTCACCTTATGCACTGTAATCAGGTTTATAAGTGAACACATGTATACCAATATTATAAAGCTGAAGAGTTTGTTTGTTTGTTTGCTTGAATGCGCTAATCTCAGGAACTACTGGTCCGATTTGAAAAATTCTTTCAGTGTTAGATAGCCCATTTATCGAGGAAGGCTAAGGCTATATATATCATCACGTTAGCGTTAGTAACTTTTCCATGGGGATGAAGTCGCGGGCAAATGCTAGTCTGTTTATAAACGACTGTCCCCTGTAGTAGTGCCCAATTTATAAGTCATAGCTTTAAACAAATTCACGTTATGAAATGTAATGAGTAGTGTGTAAGTAACGTTATATTTGGTTGGTTTGGTTTACATTTTTAAATACTATTATCATTCATGTTAACTTCTTCGCAGTATTACTATTTTTGGGAAGCGCTGGTAGATAGTTTTGTTACTGTTTAATAAATAAACATCTTTATTTTTAATTTTAACTTCACCGTACTGCAAAGTCAGTTACACATAGTTATATTCATCACGTTCACTATAGGTAATTCAAAATGACACCATGCTTTCTAGAAATTAACTACATTTTAAAATGTGATTTCAAAAGTTACATCTAACGCTAAACAGGATAAAAGAGTGATTCACACGAAATTTCCAAGAACAATGTCCCATGCAACAAAACTTCTAACGTTGGTAGTAAGCCAGATGCTGCCAACTGCTGAATGCGAGAACTTAAAAGTACTGTTTAGTTAGACTGTTTCGCGACGTCAAGACTTCGACATGCCGACTTTAAAACTTTACTTATTAGCGAACTATCTTTTTGCTAGTCGAGAGCTTTTTCCTCTAAGAGGATTAGTGAAGCGAGTTCGTGTTTATTTTCTTGTATTTATGCTTTGCTTGGATCGATGCTTTGCCCGGCAGCAGTCCACTGAATAATCAGATTACCAGCAGTAACAAGGCGCACTGTTGCTTTAAATGAGTTGGTTCCACGAGCAACCTCTTTATATGCAATTTCTTATTCAATTCTCGGTCTGCAGTTTACGAGTATTTCACTCCTAGTTTAGTTGGTAACTGTGATGTTGGGATTTGAGTTGTTGCTTGTTGTGCATTGTGAATTTAAGTTTCAAGCACTTTTGATGTTTCGTTTAATACGCTGGTTTTCTGTGTCTACATTATAAAAAACGACTTCGACATTATAATCTTAAGTGAACTAAGGTCAACTTACAGTGACACTTAGTCATAGTATCAGATCATAAAGGTGACTAAAGTACAGAAACAAACTCTTCTTTTGTTTTGTTATGTTTCTTAACATAACGATGATGATATTTAATTAAAGCAATCATAAGGACTAGCCTGATTTAAATTTTATTTTAATAATTTACTCTTCTTTTGGGTTGACGTGTTTTATTTATACTGACTATGGTCACTAAATTCTATTTTATATACATTAATATTTTCTACAATTAGTATAGTAGTATTTATTTCTAACTTTACCTCAAGGTACATATTGAAATTTTATGAAGTTTTCGAATACTGACAACAATAATACATATTACTTTATGTGTGGTTGGCAGAGGTAATAACTTAACATAAACTAGTAAATCTGAGCGAGTTACGGAAAAGAAAAATGCTCTCGGTTCGAGCAAAGGTTACCCTTGCCAGTCGCTCTACGGTTACTCGTAATTATCTGCAATCTCCTTTCATGGTTGTTTTGCTTTGGCTCTTTACTCGAGATGGAGGTAGAAATACGCATTAGTCCACCATCTAATTAGTTCGTTTTATACCGTTTATTAAGCCACGTTTTAACCTAGTTTAGATTAATAAGCAGCAATTACGTTTAAGAGTTTGTGTTCTACAAAACCAGTTAAAAATACAAATCGGACTCTACTAACGAAAGAACCTTCAGAAAATATTTAATTTAGAAATCTTAAATATTACATCTTTATGCTATAAAATAATCTATACACTATTAAAAATAAAATGACAATTACTGCAAGGTAGCCTACGGTTAGTCAAATAATCTTTCGGTAAAGAAGAAAACATACAGATTATGACAAATACGCTTTATGTTTAATAACAAAAGGTGAAGATGTCACGATTCACGTGTAGTGGGTTTTCATAGATAAAGAAATGAGATCAAGCAGCAGCCGGGCTTTATAAGCCATCTTATTATATAAAAAAGACCTAGGTGCGGAACCTTCGCTACTGCAGTCCGATTCGTACCTGATTGGATTTATTAAAATAGAGAAAACATTTACAATTAAAAAAAACAACATTAGGAAGCTGTGTTCTAATAATTAAATTCGAATAAAAAAAACAACAGACCCTACCAAAGGACCGGTTCAGAAAGAACCTCAGAAATCCTTTCAAGTTGAAATTGTTGTCGTTTTCAAAACCTTGTCAGCTCTTTGCTTCTAAAATTACTTCCCACCCTAATAATGACAATAGTAAAGTTGTTCGCAATTCTATGCGCGCACGTTGTGATTTTGAGCTAACGGCACTGTTCAATTAAGCTACCTTGTATCTAATTATAGGAGCTGTAGTTCGGACCTTACTAATTAACTAGTCTAGCGTTTCAGACTAACGCTAAATTCCTCACTCCCCTGTTTTGTTATTTCTAAAGTACATCATTTCGCTTTCCGATTTATAGGTAACTTTCAGCAAGTTTATTCGTTCAAGAATAAAACTAAGTAAGACAAAAGAAATAACAAAATCAATTAGATAAAAACACAGTGAAATATTATTGCTTTACAGTCGACTACAAAGAGATGTTTCCACTTCTGAACCTTATTGCAAATTAATTAGGTGAAAATGTGGAAACATCTCTTTGTACTGGGGTGTCCCAGAAGTAAAGAGACAAAATTAGGTTAGAAATATTTAATATAAAGAATGCAATAAAATCAAGGTTTATTGGTTAATAATAAATCTTGTATTATTAAAATGAAATAAACTATATCGAATTGGTGCATACTTAAACTTTTTTACCAATAAAATTTTTTTAAGGGTATTTGCTGTCTGTCTCATCACAGCTTTTCCAGATTTCAAAATTACAGTTTTAGCCAATCTAGTCCAACGACGGTTAAATGCAGTGAAAGATTTGGGTTTATCCGCTTGCTTTTTAACATAATAACCAGTAACCTATCAGCCTCAACTTAAAGCAATACAATATCGCTTGCCAGGAATACAACATGTATCAACAGAAGGCAGGGCTCATCATTAATAATGAGAACTTTCTATGTTTTTTCGTCAACTTTATCACAATCTGTTTAAGCGTGCTTCTCCTGCCCTTTTATGTACTTTTGCTCCAACCACACCAAATCTTGATATCTTTAATTTTACTGCTGTAACTCTAATAGATGTCAATGGAACTTGCTCGAACGTGTTTTTTACATTATTTATGTTTTGAACGGTCGAAATTGTACGCTGTCGTCCAATAATCTATTTAAAATATCGGTTTTCTTAACATAAAATATATTTATATTTCTGTTATTACTTGTTCTTCTAGCTTCCTCTTCAGTAAAATTATGTATCATTCGCGTTTTCCCGTGACATTGATAGTACTGAAAAACTCTTTTCTCAATTAGTTCTTGTTCCGCTCTCTTTATTATTGAAAACAAGCGAAAAAGTAGTTACGCGACTCCCGGCTTATTTGAAAGATTTAACGTCGACTCTCGACGATGTTTTCTCTTTGACCAATTTTGTCAATGAAAATTGTCTCTTTACTTCTGGGACACCCTTTAGTTGACTGTACAAACATACAGATACTTTAAACTGTGCGCGGAAACATGAAAATATGTCTATGTCATAAGAAATCTATTGTAATGGCCACACAGCCTACGAGTGCACGTTTTCCAGCGTTAGTCTTAGTTTTGGGAAGACAGAAAAGGTTTTTAGACCTCATTTATTTAAGAGACTTAACACCACTAACATTTTTCACCTCTACCTAGACACTAGTCTGACCTTCTTTAATTTAAGTCCCCTCTCCGACTTTGCCCTTCAGTTTGTCTTCAACACCACTAACATGTTTGTGCACTAGGTGTGTGTCCTCCCGAGCCTCCATCGTACTCCGCTGCGGTGGCGACGCCTGAGTCGCGGCACTCCACCAGCGCGCACAGCATTGCCCACACCCAGTCACCCGGCACGCCTATATCACAGCACGCTGCTTACGCTGACTCACAGGTAGATAGAAGTAACATAACATTAAGTAGAGATGATTGGGATACATTTAAAAGTGCCGACTGAATTGTAACATTTCGGTGTAATGTATCGCCTGTGATCCTATCGCATCCATTAGATAAGGGGTGCGTGTGATAAACTACACCGAAATGTTACAAATAAGTCGCCACCTTGAAATATATCAGTTAAAATATAAACAAATAAGGTAACTTTTTGTGGTTTTTTTTAATCGACGTGTGAAATTATAGATGAGTCATCACCATGTTATCTTACGGGCACCAAAAAAGCTTTTCGCAACCGCTCAGCGGTGGACTGGAAGAGATTCCCTAAAGGGATAAGTTCACCTTTGTACATACCTATTGTATTTCTGTCTATTTTGTTGTTTGCTATCCTTTTTATACAATAAAGTATTTTATACAACATACATCCATAAACCTCAGTCCGAGATTACTGACAATCCAAGATTTGTAAAGGAACGTGACAGTACCTTAAGAGAAACCGATAGTCTGTTCTAATACGACGAACTGACAGGCCAAAATAGTACGGCAGACTGTTCGCCTGTGTTTTATAATTAATATTGAGTTTTATACACGAAAGCACCCGTCAATTCTAATTTTCAAAGATTTAAGTTATGGGAACTCACTTTTTTTAAAGCGTTATTAGAATAACAATTGAAGAAAAAAATATAAGGTTAATTTTACCAGATAGATAAATATCTGATTCCATTGACATTCCATGACAAATGCTAATCGTACAATGGGACAAAAGCAGCATCCTTAAAACGCAAAATAAAAAAAGAGTATATTTTTATTCATTTTCAAAATGTTACGAAGTTAAAACTTTTAAAATAAATCGTTGCCAATAACGCGTCAAATAAAATCATTGCGTTGGAAACACAATAAATGTATCTATTCACAAATATATCAGTAGTTTTATTTCTGTTCTGATAAATATACGCAGTTTATTTCAAAATTGTTCAAAATTCAAATTCAATAAATATTTATTCAAACACCATAAAAGTCCATCCATGTTAGTATAGTTTAAGAAGTATGATTTGGCCGTCTGTTATCTACTTTGCAATCTTTTATCTGCTTTAAGACTTACCGGACGTAAACTTAACCTTAACCTTTCAACCCACTGTTCTGTTTGAAGAACGAGGGCAGTTTTACGATAACCTTTGGTATAATATTTTAAAAAAATTAGTGAAGATTACAGACGGCCAATTCATATTATTATGGCTAGGGTTAATATTTTTTAACTAACACACACATAGTCTTTTTAATAAATTTCCACATCTAAGCCTGTCACAGTTATATAATTCACAAAAACTTGAAAATGGATGCGCAATCATGTAAATTCATCCCCTTTTTGAATCACAAACCACACTTCTGTTTTTCACATTACAAGAAAGAGTTTTCCCAAGAAGGCAAGAATTTTCTATTCTTGGCGGTACAAAGGGTCTGATTGTACTTTCCTGTTTTCCTCGTGCGTAACGGAACGGGCAATCAATCATAACATAATTTACCTTCAGGAAACTTCATAAAAACAAACTCGAGAGTTTTCTTCTAATACATATACCCTTCTCGTACAGTTCTCAGTCAAAAGTTCTTTAGTCTAAGGGACGACAACAATGTTTTGTTAGAATTCTAGACACTTCAATTTGATGTTACTCTTATTTAAGATTTAGATTCCGGGAATGTTGGTTACATTGTGTGTAGGGTTCACAAACGGGTATTATATCGACGTTGCTTTGAATTATTTTCGTAATCTCAAAGTAGTCTTCGAAAATATTTGATAGACTTAACGCAAGAATACAAAAATCCATCAAACAAATAAATATCCTTTTGGTTGGACGCATTTGTTAAAAGATTTAACCCGTTACTAATCTCGTGTCAATCTCATGCGCACTCGTATTAATCGCTTTATATGCTTGGACAAAACGCATTTTGCGAACGTTATCGTATTCGAAAATGTATAGGATTGACGTTAACTGCCGGATAGTCACGTCAAGCGTTTACGTCAATGCCATACCTTGTGACAGTGCCTGATAATCGTTTACGTTAGCATTATGCATCTTGTCTAGGACAACAGAGAACTGTTTTTTCTCTAAATAACACTGTAGGCAAACTCAGCAAATTTCCAATACAATCTAATTGTTCGTGCAAAATCTTTTAACCTTGTTAATAACTCGGCTTCAGCTCACACAGCTAAAGTCTATTGAAAATAAAAAATAACACTCAATTATTTATATTACTTACTTTTTTTTTTACCACTAAAAGCTTATTGTCAAGTCGTACAATGTACTAGTCTAACTTGGCTTGCAAGAAAAAAAAAAAAGCTACCCTTATGATGAAAGTATGCTTGTCTGTTCGGTAGCATATCATTATTCTCTAAAGATTAAAGTCTTCAGAATGTAAATGCTTATAAGTCTTATTTCCTACTTAGGGTGCTCCTTGAATCACCGACACTCATTTGAAGAATGCGTTGTTTCATCGAAAGCTAATTTCTGCTGATACCTTATTGCTTTTAGGATATCTTACGCATGGGTTACGTAGGTTAGGTTAGGTTACACCTGTGACCACCAAAAAATTATAACTCCTGCACGTGGAAATGCCTGTTCGATGAAATTAAAATTCGGTGAAATGAGTGTCGGTGATTCAAGGGTAAACCTCCTACTTATCGTCAAGTGACTTGTGTGCTCGTTTGCTGTAAAAAAATTGCTCATTGGGACCAAAATTTAGAACTTAAAGACTTATTAAGAAGTACAAATCCAGCCAATTTACATGAACGGACATTCTTTAACTGCAGTATCTTTTGCGCTATCTTTTTACTGTCTAGAACTTAGCAGGTTTTGACACTGCATAAAACAGCGCCTCTATTCTAGACGGTAAAATCAAAATCGTATTTGATTTGTTGTTGTATTGTTAACGTTTCATTTGCTCTTATTTACTTGACAATAATGGCGGTTAAATACAATACCACAACAGGTCAAATACGATATGGTTTTTAACGCCTAGAATACCGGACCAGCTCAAGTTATCGGTCCAAAATAACAATTGGCTAAAGCACACTGACATAGCAATGTGATAAGGGTTTCTACTAGTTTATTGAGAGCCACTAAAGTCTTGACGATAAACTGCCAGCGGTTGAAATAATAACTTCGCTGCTTATCTAAGAGCAATCTTTAATCTCACACCGAATTAAGTAGGTCACTAGGTTGTAAACGGTGACAGATAAATCGGTCAAGCACGCTTCGGAGATGGATTATTATATACTACCTACTGGTCGATAACTGGAAAAACATTAATTTAAATTAAATTTACTTAATAATAATGACTTGGGCTAATTTTTACGATGAATCAGTTTGGTCAAGTCTATCGTTTGTTCGATATTTTTAAATCTCATTCGATGGCTAAAGCTCAACAAAATGGAAGTTACGCCTATGTTAATAACAGCGTAAATTTTCTTTTACTTTACTCCCTTATGTCATTAAATAAATAAAAATAAATAAATATCAGGCGATAATGTTTGACCAATTGCCCTAGTCCCAAACTAAGCTCTAGGCTTGTACTATGGGTACTAGACAACGATATAAACACTTATAATGGAGAAATATAATACAGAAACAAATATTCGCGCTCATCACACAAATATCTGTCTTTACCGGACATTTATAAACTGTTAAAAACAGCTGAGTTACACTATAAGCGATAATAAAGAACCTGAGTTCTAAAATAAATGGTTGATTTCAGAGTGATTCTGGGAGGAGTTGCGTGAACGGTGCCGTGCGATCGCATCGAGAGGTCGTTACCACCCGGACGCCATTGCTCGCTGCCCATCAAGAAAGCTGCGTTTAGTACTAGTTTTATAGTTTTTATGATTTCTAACCCCTTTGCTTGGTTTATGGGCCTTTTATCTCTTTATTAGTATTATAAAGAAATGGATAACGTAGAAACATAGGCATTGTTCTGTTAAAATTACACAGATATTTTTTTCCAAGTACAATGGCACAAAATTGAAATATCGACGGTAAAAAGCGTAAACGCTGTAACCCGCAAAATCAAACTTTACACCAGAGCCAAAAAACTTTTGAAATTTTACAAAAAAAATCATATCTTTTTTTTTATTTGAGCCATCGGTGCCATTTTTATACTACATATGTATTTTCAAATTCCCTATTAGATCATATGCCTGTCGTGTACCAGAAGTGACTAGGTTTCTTTTTAGTGTCGGTTACAGCAACCTGACTTTTTTTTTCAATACGATAAAACGCTGTTAATGATTTTGTTAAATGTATGGAAAGGTAATAATCAGTGGGATTTCTAATAAGCGTAAGTGATGTAACCACCATTCTTTAAATGTTGAGCACTGCCTAAATTGATGTTATGCTGCAGTGCTTGCAGTTTAAAAAAATCATAATTGTATTCAATGATAGATGTCAAAAAAGGTTATTGATATTAAAACGACGTAAATATGAGATAACATTTATTAATCCTTTTTTTAAATGTTATCCTAAAGAATTAATTAATACGAATGTGTTTGTATGTGTATGTAAATATATTTTCAATCCTCCATTGCGTGCCTTCTCTGTTACCTTCACTATTTTCTTAAAAAAAATGTATATGTGTGCCTTATGGTTGGTGAATAAATGTATTTCTTCTTCTTCTTCTTCTTCTTCCATTAGATATAAACATCCGAACATCTACATTATATTTATTTATATATATATAAACATATACATGCTTATAAACATTTACAATACAAGTCTAGTTGAAAAAAAGAAATACATTTATTTTAACGATAATTATGCATCGCTACAAGCACTTCGTATAAAAGAAGTATATTATTATGATAAATTAAATATCACAAGTTAACTTACTCATGAAATAAAGTCAATTAAAATTAAAAACATCAATGTTTAACAAACTGAAAAGTACACTATACTAGCGTTTCTTCAAACTAATAACTATTATCAAAGTATTGTTAAAATTCGTAAAGTAGTTTTAATTACTTGTAATTATGTAAAGCAACACTTAATTCTCAGAATTTATCATACTAAGTAGTTACTATTTAAACGAAATAAGAATTCATTAGTATAGTATTAACTATTCACATTATTTGCACTGGTTTACTATTAAAATAGATATAATTACATTTTAAAGTTTTGTTGTCACGCGGTGAAAGACCGTTACACCACACACAACTTGATCCGACGGCGGTCTCAGACTGACTGATCGGGGCGGTAAGCCGTTACCCACACAGCATGAGCGCGTATTTAAAATACGGTAAACTCAAGCGACCAATAATAAGCAATCGTTTAAGAAATGAGGTAAAGGTCAGTAATATTTTTGCGTATTACTTCATATTTGGTGTAACTTGTGAGTATTCACATTATGGTGTCTGATTAAAACGTAGTAAGTCACTATCATCTAAATATATTTTACAGAAAACGTAGTAAGTGTAGTGTCACTTTTTTTTTCAATTCGCGTAAACGCTGTAAATGACAGTGGAAATGATTTTACGCACGCAGTAACCTACTGGACTCGAAATTTTGTAAAATATGAATTGGTGTAAATGCAAATGCAAAATAAAGACCTGTTTTTTGGCAGCTTACAGCAATTAATTTTGCTATATGTCAAAAAAGTACATAAAATTTCAACGCTGTACAGAATTTTCTAATCGTCGTAGAGCCACGAGACCCGGACCATTCGACGCAGAAAAAAAATCTGATTCCGAATATGCAAAAAAAATTTTTAGGTACATTGTGGGTTACAGCGTTTACGCTTTTTACCGTCGATATATACGTTTACACTGAAGTATTAAATTGCTGTTATTGTGAGTTTTGGTGATTAAAGCTTTATATAATCAAAGTAACATAACTATTGAAATTTAAGTAAATCTAGCTGCATCCGTAGATTCCAAAAGGTTTCAATGGGACCTTATTACTAAGTGTCTGCTGTCCGTTTATCTGTCTGTCGGTAAACTATATTTTATGACCCGTACAAGGTAGAGAATTAAAATTTCCAAAGACTGTATTTCTTTTACCGCTTTAACAATAAACAACAAATATTTAATTTAATAAAAAAATAAAGGTACAAAATACCTAATTTTTTGGCAGTTTTTTCTCGACCTTAACAATTGCTGTACCTATCTCTTCAATCGTAACACGTGACACATGTTTTTTTTCTAAAAGTGAGTAATAACATTGCAGCTATAACAACATAATATATTATAATATATATTATAATATATTATAATCATTTAAAAAAATAAAGGTGTCTCCCAGACAAGAATGGTACGGCACCTTTAGTACGTAAGACCGAATCGCACTTGGCCGGTTTTTATAATTATTAATTTACTTACTTATCCTACGTTTGCGCGTAAATTTTAATGAATACTTGATTATTTTTGTTGTGATACATGCTTCACGCGGGAGCATATTAAAAGTTGAAACATAAAAGGCTGGTAACTATGCAAAGGGGAATTCCCGTTTCATTATGGGTACGTTCCACTTGCCGGCACTGTAATTTAAAATTAAAAAGGGAATTCCAGTAACACCGTTAAGTGGAACGCACTTTTTTGTTACTCTATGTATTATGTAAAGTAATATTTTAGATACATGCAGTGTGTTATTGATTTTTTATAATTTATAATCAAATAGCGAATGTTAAAATATTTTACTTATTAGTGAAAATGGCGGCGAAAAAGTCAAATTAACTGTTCTGTAATTAGAAAATGTTATATCAAAATATCTAAATTTCGGTTTTATTCATGGGTAGGTTAAACTTTTAAGGCAAGGACTGATATGAACTCAAAATGTAAATAGAGAAGTAGAAATTAAAGCCATTTCTTCGTAATTTCACTTGTTTACTAAGAGGGAACAAGTGAAGGAAGGCTCTAAGCTAATTTATAATTTATCTCCTAGAAATTTAAGTCGATAATGTACTAATATTAAAATCATTAAATGACAGTCACAATTTTTTTATTTCAAAGCACTCATTAATAAATCAAATTGATGTTCTAAATTGTACAAAAATATCGGCGGATGAATATATTGTAAATATAGAAATATAAAACTATTTTAATCTGTTTTAATGGGAATTAACCAGTATTTCAACTCAGTTTTTGAATGAAATGTAAAAAGATTTTTTTTCATTAAACGTAGAAAAAGAAACTATAGTTAAATGAGAAATGTAAAAATCACATTCATTCTTAATGCACAGACTGGTTGTTTCAATGAAATCAATTGCTCATAATACTGCCTGCCCTCAGGGAAAAAAGGTTCAACTGTAATACAACTTTCACTGTATAAGCAACCTTATTTACAGCTGCTAAGAATGAATCAGCTGTGTTTTTTAGGTACAGTTGCGCCCTTTACTTTCGAGGGCATAATATTAGTACCAATACAATTTAATTTTCGCACGATTGAAATGATTGTTAACCTAGCCGATTCATTAAAAAGAACTATTATGAAGCGACGAACATTTTTTATTAAATGTGATTTAAAAAATGTTAAAAGTATTATAACCTGCTGTTTTATTTAATTCCTGTTTGATTCAATCAAACCTCGTAATATTGGGATATACTTGATATCCCTCGTGATGTTTCTCTATACATGTAAACCAAACGACAGCACGTTAAGTGCTTGTTTACGGAGACGCGGGGCGTCGCGCGTAGCGTTGGGCGGCGCGGTCGGCACTAAATTCAAACATATGGCGTTGTATAAAGGCGTTTACGGAGAAGCGTTTTTTCGCGCGTTTGCTTCAAATACAGCGTTACTTGCGGCGGAGCCCGCGGATGGCATCGCCGCGTTGTAGGCAGCGTCGCACGCGTCAATAACGGCGGTTCCTGCTACTGCGCCCGCAGCGGGGCTCGCGGCGGTACCTTCTGACAGTCTTGTGCTCCGCCGCGCGCTCCGCTACACGCTCGAGCGTCCGCCGCGGATGTAGCGGACACCGCTACTCTCTACGCCCCGCACCACGCGCCGCATCACGCCCCGCATCTTTATAAACAACACCGTATATTCCCATATGTCTGTGTTTGCGCGTGTAATGACGCGGTCCGCTTCGCGCGCCGCCTCTCTGTAAACGGAAAAAACGCCCGACGCGCCGCGCAACGCCAAGCCGCACGCCACGCGCGACGCTCCGCGTCTCCGTAAACAAGCCCTAAGAAAAGAGATATCTTTTCAGACCCGACTATATCAGAAGGGAGGGTTTTGTTTTTCGAGTGTGTCTATTTCTGTGGCATGCTCTGGGGTGTTATTCTCTTAAAAACGGCGGTCAGTCAAACGAGTGAACGCGGCGCAGCTTTTATAAACCGGCATGTTTAAGTAGTCCCGTCAGAGCGTACAGAACACATTTTAGCGCGTGCATTATCAATTAGGCAGCAGGGCTTCTGTGGGACGGTCGAACGTAAAAAAAGGCTGCCTAATTGAAAATGAAGGAGGTGGCAGGATGATTTCGGCGTGTTTCAAAGCGACTGGCGGGAGAATGCAATCAGTAGGGAAGAACGGCAGAAAAAAAGGGAGGCCTTTGCACTGCACTGGGACACTAACAACGACTAAAAAAGGCCTTTGCGTAATTTTAACTTTCCCTTTCCTTTTTGTAACATTTGTAACTTATATCCATAATAAAGTTGGTCTATAGTCTGTAGATAGTTTGTCTCAAAATATCGAAAGGTCCCTTGGGAAACGTTATCATTGACTAACACGCCAAGTCGCAGGCGAAAACTAGTCAACGTTGACCCACTCGTTCATAAAGTTATAATTTAATTTCAGGATTATTTAGACTGAACAGAGTCTGCCAAACATTTACTTGAATAACCAAAGTAGTTCGAGATGTTGAATCTTGCTAACAGTTTAGTTAGGCAAGGTTAATTCGTAATTGACTTTGCTAATCAAATAATTACTTATTAAGATGTTTCACATTTCGGGAACACTTCTTGGAAGTTAGAAATTATATTATGGAACTAAATTACACCATGGATTACCCAAATTGGTAAGCAATTTACCCTGCTAAGCAGCAGTGTTCGCTTAATTGTGTTCCTGTGTGGAAGGTAAGACAGCTGATGACATGATTTTATTGGTGTCCCCTTGTTTTACAGACAGAAAAATTACAGAATTTTGTTTCACAGAAAATGTTTCATATACTATTTGGTCCTTGTATTTTTGCTTCGAATTTTTTTTTTTTTAACTATTTACTTGAAAGAAACAAATTCCACAGAAAATCAATTCAATCAATTTTGTAATTTTATTTTTTCATTACACAAACTTATCAAACAATATAATTATTTTTTAACGAATATTGTTTGGTCAGTGTATTTTTTCATAGCATTTCATTTTAACGACAACAGTATTCAAAGTCGTGGGAAACCCAATATTCTGTGAATAATTTTTGTGATATAAATATGAGTGAGCGAGCGAGCGAAGCGAGCGACCAAGACCTCTCTGGGCAGAACCGACTTGAATAGGTTAGGTTACAAGGCTATGGCGGGAGCGAAGCGAAGCAAGCTCCCGCCTTAGCCTTCGAGGTTATTTTTTTTATATCCCTTGAATAAGCTATGCGATACAATTTGATTGTAAATTAAAATCGTTATATGCGTTTATATTATACGTAAGATGAACTTGCTGTCTGCAAATGTATGTAGGTATGCTTTTTTTCAAACGTTTCATTTCACACACCTTCACAAACTGCTCCCAATTCTATAAGATGATTTTATTGTTATTAAGTTATATTTTAAATAAATAATATGAGAACAAAGAATATTTAATTTGCTATTCTATGATATGAAAAAAGAAACATTGATTTTTATTTGAAATAAAAAACGATGATTTAAATGTCTTCAAAGTAATTATTCTACATATTGATTATTCTATGAAATGATAATACGAAAAAATTTTTATATGAAATGAAATTCTAAACATCTTCTGTCTGTAAAATAACGTACAACCGATTTTATTCTTGGTAAATACAAACGTACGAGCACACAGGCTACCTAATGTTGAGTGGGATCTGAGACCCTTAGACATTTCCAATCTCAAGACTGCAATGTCAAGATTGAAATCCTAAGAATGCAAATGCGTTGCGAAATCAAAGTAAATATGGATTAACTAGACTAACATGAGAAGCTTACAATACGGATCATATTAAAGACGCATGTCTCTTATTAAAAAATATGGGTCCATATTGGCTCATATAAAATTGGTCTTTAGATTTTTTATACAAATAACGAAATGATGAGTATAGACAATACTCATCATTTCTTCGAAAAATTTTGCTTATACTTTTTTTTGTTCATACTTTTTTAACTCATAATCTTCGCAGCTCATAATGCATTTTTAAAAATCTGTTACTATTTGAGGATTGTTATAAATCTAAACTAACTTAACCTAATTTTATCTACACGTAAGATATTTAAGAAATTCTGAAAAGTGTACGGTTCCATGAATATTGGCGTTATAAGTTCAGATGAGTATAAGTTCCGATCATTAGTGTTAAAAAATATTATGAAGAGTATGAAGAGTGATCATTATCATGTAAAATGGTATGAGAAAAAAATTCGGAGTTCCAATAATCGAAGTTGCAATTTTATAATTATGAAGTTTGGTGCACCCAAAAAAAAAATTATTCATACACTTAATTGGCTACATAATGGCTCTGTTACACGTTGGCAATATAGACTGATTCTAATATACAGGGTGTTAGGTAATGAGTGGATAATCCTTGAACTACGGATAGAGGGTACTTAGGACGTTATGAAAAAGCTAAAATAGGTCTTGTAAAAGTCGCACGGTTTTCGAGATATTTGGACTTTTAATCGGATTTTTTGTCATTTTTCCTTATGTCCATGTTACGAAAAACCCATAATTTCATGTATTAATTCATATTTTTTTCACTTTTTTCTTGAATGGTTAGAATCACTATGAACTAAGGAAGTTTTTAAAGCTACATGCCCATTTTTTTTTCATAACAACTTTTTGAGATGAAACAACGAAAAAAAATTTGAATTAATACATGAACTTAGGGGTTTTTCGTAACACGGACATAAGGAAAAATGACAAAGGTCCGATTAAAATGACCAATATCTCGGAAACTATTAACAATTGCTAAACATACATGGGGGTTAAATCGATAGCTTATGAGCTGCTCTATCAGCCCTATTCGGGATATCCACTATTTACCAAACACCCTGTAGCACCAAACACACTGAAAAAAATAATTGGTCGTTTGTAACAAGATTGTGATTGTTGTGCATAAGCGTCTTGATCCCATACGAGCCTAACAAGACGATAGATACATCAACTAAGACGTTAGATACATCAACTAAGATGTTAGTTGAATCTCTAAAGAAATTGCTGTTTGTTACTATCATTTTTGGTTTATATAACCAATATCTTAACTATTGTATTCATTTTATATCAACTAAGTGAAAATCTCTCTTTGTTGGCTCTCATTTTTTTGAGTGTAGGCAGGTAAGAATTTTATTACGACACCTAGCACAACTATGAAGTTTCTGAAAATTGATAATGTTAATATCAGTGAAACAATGCTAAATTATTTGTTGCGTGGGAAGGAATAGTAATACAGTACATTTAACTAGCTGTTGCCCGCGACGCCATCCGCGTAGAATTTGTTCAATGCTACTCGCAGAAAAAAATATTTTTCGTGTTGTAAAGTGGCCTATATTATGTTAACCCATTATAGACTGAATTGTTTCATTATTTAAATTTATTTTGAATTTTAATGTATGGAAAAATAAGGCACAATTTCTAACCACGACCCCGGTACCAAACGGGACCGCTAGTCTATAATGGATCAAGGTTATAAGCTATCCCAATTCCCAATTTCATCCAAAGCTATCCAACCGTTGCAGCGTAAAAGAGTAATATAGTAACACTCACACAAACTTTCGCATTTTTATAATATTAATGAGATGTATAAACATAAACGATGAAATTTTCGAAACTCTTAATTCCATAAGAACTGAAATTTCTTGATTCCCGGGCAGATGCAGGCCCTAAACCTATTATGAAATGAAAAGCCTACTCAACAACCCCGAAATAACCTAAGACATATTATAAGAATACCCTCATTTCTATACTTTGCGCCACAGTGTAATAATCATACATTACTCCACGCTCGACTTCAATGTTGTTACGTAAGCAGTTTACCGCAGGACCCCTACAAACCACATTGTATGGTTTTCTAAGATATAACTTATGAGCACGTCGTGTTGCTAATGCAAACCGGAGCTCTATTCTACTTTGTAATATCATATCGCCTTTGAAAACAATCGCATAATAATGTCAAGTAAATACGAAATTTCATAAAGTTACGAACTGTCATAAGGCCGGCATTACACCTGTAAGTTATTGCTGTAAGTTATGAGCCGCAACTATGGGTAAGAGTGAGTGGTAAATATCTGCATCTCTCTCTTGCATATAGCTTTGTTTCAAAACTTACAGTAATAACTTACAGGTTTAATGCCAGCCTAAAGTTGGCAATACAATTAAATGTCAAAAGCGGGCACACTAAACTACATAGGGTGACGGCACCAACGATGGACAGTTTTAGCTGACAGGCACCAGTTATGGGTGCTTCACTCTTAATTCAAATATCATACGGTCCTAAATTGATTGTAGCAAAACAAATGAATAACCCTTATCATCTGTAAAATAAGAATCAATTTCCTTTCATTGATCCTTGTCCATTACTGGTTCCGTCACCCTAATATAATATTTTATTCCGAATTTTATAAACACGAATTTTAAAATTCTGATTCGGAAATCTACAAATCATCGCTAATCCGAATTTCAGTTTATCGAAGCATCAAGATTACGATTTAGTAATTTCCAAATTATCAAATTTTCGACTTTATAAAATCCTGTAAAATACCATGCCAATCATCAATTATCAATTCTCCCAACAGACGGAACACTGATATTTCAATTTCCGAATGTTCTTCCCCGAATTCCGATTTGTTATAATTTAGAATTTTTAGATACCTACCCTATCCCTTAAAGTTCTATGCATTATGAACGCTAAAGTATTTTTTTTCTTCACATTCCCGCTGTTTTACTTAGATAATCTTGGTACTAAAACCTGATATTTAGAATAGTTATAAATTTACGCGTACAAACAATCGTAAAATAAAATCTAGAAACATTATTTTTTGGGTAACCTACCTTCGTATATACAGTGTTGGTCAGATAATTAGGGTCGCTTGCGTTTTTCTCATAATTATAACTGCCTACAAAATGTGTATGAACGGCAAAAAAATATTTTTTCAAATCCTTATGAAACGAAATATTAGTTTTTAACAAATATAAATTATACACACATTTAAATCTTATTTTATTCGTTAACGATAAGTCTAGTTAAGAACTTTTTGAATGATTGTCCTTAATTATGTCACTGTGACCATCACTGTCTATATGTAAAGTAGAGATATTTTTCCTCTTTTGAGCATCAAGTGAGGAGCACGTTTGTTTATGCAATTAACTCTCAGAAAATTACTTTGTATATATATAACTATGAATTTCTAAGATTTGGGGGACTGTTTGAGAAATATTTAACTCGAAGTGTCATTTTTGCTAGAGTTGCATGTACAGTGTACAGTCGAAACAACAGGTCATAAAAATATGAAAATATCGTAAATAAAAGCACATAAATAACGAATTTAATAGGAAAACTAACACAAATAAGTAGACCTGATTAATTCCTGAGGCCCTACTCTGAAAATCGAAGTTCGAAGTTACGTTAGCTCCATCCCTGTTACTCGTATTTCGAAACTAAATCGAGAGAAAGGGATGAAGCTAACGTAACGTCGAAGTTCGATTTTCAAAGTAGGGCCTCTGAGATACAGAAATTATGTAAGACAGCACCAAATAACTTTAAATACTAGAAAATTTGTTATTACTTGTTGTTTTTCGAGTTTTTTTTAGTAATAGCGTACCCTACATTCAGCATGATCTGTCATTCTTTTGCCCGGGTTTAATTATAAAACAGCTATTGTTGTTGTTGTATTCATACAACTTCCACAAAAGCAATCAAAAACGACTAAACAGCTCGGCTGCGCGCGTACTATCCTCTTTGGACGGACGCCATAATCGAATAGCCGCCGGTTATCTTATCATATTTCATAGCTGCAGCCAACACAAGTCGGTCAACGTTTTACATTGTTGTCTGGTACGTATAGAGGATTTTTTATTGTAGTAAGACTTTGTACTGTTATTTTGAATGGGGAGAAAATTTGAAGAGCGATGAAAATTAAGTTCGAAAGATACAAACAATCGGCCGAGACTCAAATCAGAGGCAAATTGACCAAGGAAAATTGTCGATAGATGATTTTTATACCAGGGAGCAAAAATAATAGGTTTTTAATTAAATTACTAAAAAAAGGTTTAGTACCAATTTCAACAAACGATGATAACCACTTAACAGACGATTAGAATGTTAACAACTGTCAAAATGTATGAACTAGCAGTCGATTAACATTAATTAACATAAATTTAACATCGTTTGGTGAAATTGGCACTAAAGCTCGTGCCTCGTGCCTCTGGAGTTTCTTGCGGCGCTTCTTCTCCGCAATGATGGTCTTGTCCGAAGCACTGGTAGATTCACTCTATATTACCGACGTGTAAAAGAGCCCTCATGTGGCCTATTTGCTGAATAAATATTTTGAATTTTGTTTTGTTTTTTAATTTTAAGGATCTATACTTAAAGAACAAACCATATAATTTACCATATTTTATTGAATTATAGCATTTTGGTACGGAATCCTAAAAAGCACACCCTAGTTTTGCACAACCCTACCTAACAATAACCGAATTGAAACCCGACAAAACTAGTAAACTCATAAATTAAGTTCTATATCCCGAACATGATACATAACTTTTAATCCCGGAGAAGAAATATTCACCCCATAAATAACAGGGAAGAAAGCTCGATGGCCGGCATTGTTCCGTTGATGCAGGTTGACGCACAAAACGTTTGTCCCGCGTCACAGGGCAGAAATAGACTAGGAAAAAGCAGTAGAGGTACTGGGTAGGTTAGATTACCGTTTGGTAACCATACAGAGGCCTTACTTTGAAAATCGAAGTTCGAAGTCAGTGTCACTCGGCATTCGAGACGTAATCGAGAGAAAGGTATGGAGCAACCATAAATTCAAACTTTGATTTTCAAAGTGCCGAGATTTTATACGGTAAAAATCTATCATCTTTGACGTGTTTTCGTATTATCAACGTTTTGATAGCTCTTATTTACTTGAGAGTAACGGCGGACAAGTTAAAACAATGCAATAACAGGTCAAAGACGACATGGTTTTGACCGTCTAGAATAGAGGCCCAGTATACTGGGAGCTATAGCTCTTGACGTGTGATCGACTTGTTTTTAATTTGGCCACCATTACTGACAAAACCTGGGCTAAGATTCTACACTGTAAACCTGTGTGTTTTTGATGTGTTTCCGTATTGTGAACGTTGTTTTAGCTCTTTTTGACAGTAATGGCGGCTGAGTTAAGAACAATACGATATGTCAAAGTCAATTACTTTTACCCAGTTGAATAGAGGCCTTGGGGGTAAGCATGACATGGCTAAGCAACTCAGTTTAAGATGAGTGTAAGGGACAGAACTGTAGCAGTTAGGAGCCAGTCTCTTTTTCTCACAGTCAACTAAACTGCATAAGTATGTCACGGTAACCCTTCTAACCCGTTTGGTTTTAAGGTTTTTGAACTTTGGTCATACATAGGTACACATAATAACAATAACACAACAGGTCATACACAAAAAATTAAAATTAAAGTAAAAAACTTTATATTGACAACAACACCGACAGGACATGCACAACCATCCCATTTTTTTTCTAGTATATTGTCATATAAATTGAACATAAGTATTATTAGTGTTTTACTTTTTGCTACTTACTCTGTCCGCCTTACTAATAAACGTTGGGTAACGGTGGTATCCGTTTTGTCCTTATCTGTCAATTTTAAATGTCACATTGACAGATAAGGACAAAACCTTGTATAGCTATACCGCCGTTACTCAACGTTTATTAGTAAGGGGGTGTATTTATAACGTCACTACCATCTATAACTACACCTGGAGTGGTTTAGCAAAGAACTACAGCGACATCTAGTGAAGCACGAAACAAAATAAATTATCAACCTGGTAGCATGAGGTAACAATACTGTTTTATTAAAATACTCCACCTCTGGCGAGGCTTTACAACCATTTGTTATGCATTCTATTCCAAATTTTCATGCGTATTAATTATTATAAAAGTATCAGTAGCGTGATTGATTAAAATAAATAACAGTGAATCAGCAATCTAATGAAGCACGAACAGCTACTGTTTTTGCAGCGTACTGTGTACCATCATAAACATCTATAATTACTACATCTAGCGTATCAGCAAAGTACATCACAGCGACATCTGGCGAAGCACGAACTAAACATAATTATCAACTAAGAAGCTTGAAGGTAACTCTACTGTTTAATCAAAACACTCTGCCTATGGCGATGCGTTACAACCATTTGAATGTTTGGTGCGTACTGTGTATCATCATAAACATCTTTAATTACTACATCTAGCGTATCAGCAAAGTACATCACAGCGACATCTGGCGAAGCACGAATTAAACATAATTATCAACTAAGAAGCTTGAAGGTAACTCTACTGTTTAATCAAAACACTCTGCCTCTGGCGAGGCGTTACAAACATTTCAATGTTACGTATTCAATGCTGATCATTTTTACTGCATACATTTATAACTACTACATCTAGCTTCTAAGCAGAGTACATCTCAGTGACATATAGCGAAGCACGAACTAAACATAATTATCAACCAAGAAGCATGAAGGTAACTCTACTGTTCAATCAAAACACTCTGCTTCTGGCGAGGCGTTACCACCATTTGTTACGAATTCATTTTTTCTGCGTACTATTTAGTATAATCAACATCTGAAATTACAACTGCGAAGCGTGATTGAGCAAAGTACATAACAGCGACATCTTGTGAAGCTCGAACCTAACTAAATTATTACCTAAGTAGCATGCAGGTAACTCTACTTTTCAATCAAAACACTCCAACTCTGGCGAGGCATTATAACCATTTTCTTGCGTATTCAATGCCAATATTTTTTGCTGTGTATCTATAATTACTACAGCGTGTCAGCAAAGTAAATCACAGTGACATCTAGCGGAGCACGAACCAAGTATAATTATCAACTAAGAAGCATGAAGGTAACTCTACTGTTCAATCAAAACACTCTGCCTCTAGCGAGGCGTTACAACCATTTGTTACGTATTCAATGCCCAGCCAGCCCGCCTATTTATCCCGCTACCATTCACTGGCCGAGTCGTCTATCAATCCAAATCGTTTCTGTCGATTGATCAGACCTAGTTACATCAATGATTCCTATGGCTTGGCCGCAATTATGTTAATCGGAGGGTATTTTCTGGATAAGTAGGATTAGCTATTTTTGTGTCTATTGTTTTTTCTACGTTTTTATTTAAGAACCTGTTATTCAAGAATTCTTGTGATTTAGTCATTTGAAAAGAAAAAAATAGTTATTTGCTTATTACGTTATTGAAAACATGACCAACGAAATTAAAAAGAAAATGTTGAGAAATTTGTATTCTTGCTTTTGTATTGATTCGGTTTTGGTAAATCTCCCGCCGATCTTGTCGAAAGGCGTCAAGCTCATCTGTGCCAGGCATGTTCAAAATGAGATGACTAAAACAAGATGGTATTGTTCAGAGTGGTCACAGATCGAAGTTCAATGTAATGTTTGTTTTTAAAATCCTTTTAAAGGACATAATTGCTCGTTAACTCACAGAATATCAAAAACAATATGTACAAGACACTTTTTTTACACCGATTTATATCGAGTTAGCTGTAAAAACGAACTTAAAACTATTCCACTGTCGACACCTTCTTTACGCCTTAACGACGTCATATTCAGAGAGAATCATCGATGGGTCTTGGGAGAAACAATAGGTATAGTGGAAACATACAAAATACCTTAAATATTAAACTCCAACAAATACTAAAAAGATGGCTTACCCTTAAATAGCGTGATGTAATGAAATTTCGGTAACAAAAACGAAACCTAACTCATAATCATGATCCGGATTAAATAGCTTTTAGTTTCGAGTGAAAGTAAATTTGGTTCTAACGACCTGTGGTTTCATGGTAAAGTATTTTCATGGTAACTTACGAGAAGCAAGTGGAATAGGGTTGCAAGGTACAAATAAAAAAAACACCTTATAATACGGATCTTTCACACAAACAATGGGTATTTTCACCTTTTTCTAAATTATAATGTCTTGTTTTCCCGGTGTTCACAGGGTGTTCAATATTTTCAGCCCTTGAAATTTAAAACATATATTTAAACAACTTTTATACCTGTCATTTTGTCTACTCCAATAAAAATGTTGACATCACCTTGATGTAAAACTAAAATGTTCAGTGTATGCCTTTTTAATGGCTAATTTTATCTCTAAGAGCGCACCGTGCAGTCCCAAAGGGCACCTTGTGCTTTCAACCGAGAAACAGTTATTTAGCCTGTGACTTATAAAAACAGGGTTAATCCTACCCACGTGGCCAGGTAAGGTTTTATGGGGAAACTGGAACTAAGGTTTCCTGCTTGCGTTTAAAATTGAGTTTAATCTACGAAGGACCCTGTATATCAGAAGACCTCATTACCCTCGACTCCAATAATATTTGTACTCAAATATGCCATCATTCCATATTTTATTTAAGATTTGATGACACTGTTTATAATATTGTGTGCCAACATAATATCATATCGATTCTTCCGCTGCAGTTAGTAGAATCGGATATCCGCAATCCGGTCCGGTATGAGCAAATATTTGCCAAAAAAAAAAACAGACTTAAACATTACTTACTTAATTAATATTTTTTATCTATATTTGAATATAAATCGCTTACTAGACACCATAACACAAGCCAAGAGCTCAGACACAAAATTATTGAAGCTTTTATTGATTTTGTGATTTCGAAGAGTGACTTAATGTAACTTATTGATTGTAATCTTTATCTTGATTATCATCGTTTATACCATTTCAATTAAGGATAAGTCAATTTATTTTTCCAGTCAGATTAAAATCAACCATTATTGCCTTTATACCTTAACGTTTATCGATAATGTCTAAATACATAACGTTCTTTATTGGCCTCTGCTAGCCGCCGTTTACGACGCCATTTATAACGTTTAATGCGATATTGCCTTTTATATTTCAGTGTCATTTTTATTGAGTTTAAAACTCAAATGTCACTATTAAGGTAGTTTTATTTGAAACCAGTTTTTTCTCGCAATTTTTAATTATCTAAACTAATCCATAAGTATTATCAGACAGTAGAGGTATTGACTTGTGATTGCAAGATACTAAGTTTGAAGTCAATGGCAAAAATATGGACACTATGGGAGTGCTTGTTCTGGCAGTCGATACTCCAACTACATGATATTTATGTCGTTATCTAAAATATTGTACGCCAAATATTATTTTGCCCGATTGTAGATTCAAAAATACTTACAATCATTCACACTTACATTTTGTTACAGCATCTGACAAAAACCCGATTCGACCGCAAAACTGTTTCTTAATGATTCATAAAAAGACGGTTTTTTTTGAGAATTATGACCAAAAATACAGTTTTTATGCAGATAAAATTACCTTATATCATTATCATATAATTATGTATTGTATAAAACTATCTAATTATATTCATTTATGAACATATAATTAGAAATCGTTTTTATGCACATATAATGATTTCTAATTAAATCCTATCAAAAACCTTAGAAATAGTTTTCTGTCAGACGAGGTTTTTGTTACATGCTGTATTAAGGTTATTTACCACCATACTGCCCTCGCACGGAGAAAAGGCACAAGTGCAATTAATTCATAGAAGCATATTAAACTCTCAAGGGTTGTAATAAGGTTGGAAGTGCAGTACAATTCATATAGTAGATGTGCCTTTTTTCCGTATGAGGGCAGCATACTTCAGAAACATTTTAAAGACAGTTAACTCGTTCCTTTTTCAAACGTTTGTTTAAAAAATCGTCATTAAGGAACGCCTTAATCGTTATTAAGTTCAAAGTCAGCTCTGAGGGCGGCCATTAGTCACAATTGCCTAAATGTTTTATTCTCAGTACCTAAATAAGTATTTTCACTTACTTAACAGCTTTGTGGTGGTGACAGTCCGAATACACTAGCATTCTTCACAGAATGACGTGACGACACTAACGACATACTCTGATCTTTGATCTTACTTTCCATTTATTTTAGTTCTGCAATGTTGGCTACCTTATTCACATTATTTTTACAGACTGATTTTATTTACTTGATAAGTTTTTTTAATGTTAGTCAACTATTTCCTACTAAAATTGAAAAGAAGATTAATTTTCTCTTACGAGGCTGACAGCCGGGACTTTTTAAGGAAGCTAAATGAAGGTAACGAGAGGATTCTGATAACTATGGCGGCTGCTGCGAATGGTTATGGGAATAATGCTTTTGGGGGATACTAAGATGCCTAACCCTCTCGCAATCGCAATCGTTTTCATTTGGACAGTCCGAAGGCGAGTCGGCATACAAAATGAAAACAATTTTTCCACTGTGAAGTCGATTGCGATTGCGAGTGCATTAGGCAATAGGTAAGCGGGTTGGATTAATACTTTGTAAGGAGACACTTAGAGAAAAAGTTTTTTTTTTAAACCTAAATGCAGACTTTTACAACAAGTCATTGGCATTAAACTATACCCCTTTTATTCGAAAAAGAAAATGTGAGGGTAACATTAATCTGTTTTTCCCTGATTCTGCATACAAAGCAGAACCATACTTTTTTAAGAATGTAAAAATTTCAATACCTAAAAACCGTTGACTTATCCCAACACGGAACCCTAAAAAGGCCGTGAAATAGCCGTAGCGTATCCCGAAATCATTACTGTTGAGTTTTATGCACAACACTAAAAGGCAAGGCCAGAGACAAAGCGAGTTCTCCCGGGAAAGGGCACTCTCCAGAGTTAAGGGCGTGTTAAATTTTATCACGGTAAGGTTTGCATTGTCAATAAATAGGTTAACGTTGTGGGATTAACACCCTTAAAGTCTTAAGGTGTAAAGGTTAATATTTGATGCATGTACTGGAACACCTGAGGCTTGATTTGGCAGTGGTTTAAGTGCTAGGAACTATAGAGGTGGCACGTGAAGTGGGTAGGTGAAGTTATTATAGTAAAGGCGTTCCAGCTTAGGCATTAGGGTAAATAATTATAAAGATGACTCCCTATGTATTTTTGATTTTTGTATCTTCATATATGGCAGTGTAACATTACATTAAATAGACAAGGTACTAAAGTGTATACATATTTATGAACTCGACTGTACCTGAAAATCTAAAAAACAATCAATTCCAAAACACAAAGAAATATTTTTTTACTTGAGAGCTTTCAAATGGTACATGTATCACAAGATATATTAAAAAAAATCGGTAACAAGATTTTTGTTCTGCAAAAATAAATAGTTTCATATTTCTAATTTCTATTGATGAAGCTTTGTTTGGACTACGAAATATAACAAATACTCCAAATTTCAGCCCGATGACTTTAGCCGTTTTAGAGAAAGAGGTCTTAACAGACAGATAACCAGACAGATGTACGGACAGAAGGACAAACAAACAACTAAGTCAACTTATAAGGGTTCCGTTCTTTAGTATTTGGTACGGAACCCTAAAAACTACTGGACTACCTTTTCAAACTAAAAGCAAGTGTGCGCATAACAGAACTATGCGGATTTGTAGTAGATTCAATCTATACCCGAAAATCTAATTAAAGACCAAAATCTGAAGGTTACCATCTTGATTATTTCGTTATTTTAACATTATTTCATAAAAATATGAATGAGAACTCGTGTAACCAGTAATACTAGGGTAAGTTTTATTGATAAAAATACCTACACTTAAACCAAAATACAGTAATCACGGCGAACGTGCGCCGGTTGAGGTTAGGATTTTGGTCTTAAATTACATTTTCGAGTATTGTGAAAGTTCATGTTAATTGTTTTTTTACTAGTTGTCTACACGCAGAATTAAACACTGTAAATAAAACTTCGCCAGAGTCGATATCTTTAAAAAAACATTGCATGTTCCACCACAAGTTGCCAAGCTGTAATTAAGAAGTTTGCCCTCGTCACTACGTAACCACGATATAACTACCTTGTAACTAGTCCAGCGTTTTCCCTTTTAATTACAAGGAAATGAACCGAACGCTTGATAAGGACTCGAGACAGGTTAATTCTGGATCCTTCGGTATTTGTTGTTTGTCGTAATTGAGATGTGTTTTCATGGAAGAGAAAAGTTTTGTTATTGTCTTATGTTTGGAAACTTGGTCGTTAGATATTATGTTATTAGATATTGCGTCGGTACTCGGAACAAACACGTTTTTAGTAAAACTAAAAGGTACTCAGAGTTGAATGCCAAGGATTCTCTGGACATTTTCCCTATGCGCATAAAAAACAATCTAGTAAACCTAACCTACCTACTACAGAATATGCGATTAATATTAGGTTGGTTTTTCAATGTCAAAAAAACAATATCTGTCGTAAAAAAACATTTTCTTTTATAAAAAAAGATTAAGCCATGAATAATGATGGGCAAAAATGTATGGAACCCAGCCCAGTCACCAATAGAATTATAACGTATGTAGGCCTATTGATCCCACTATTTGCTGTAATTGTTATTATGACGACTAGACTGTGAAGGCTGGGAGAATCGAGATATTTTTTTACACGCGACGCAAAAAAGTGAGGTGTTATAAGTTTGAAGTGTAAGTGTGTGTGTGTGTGTGTGTGTGTGTGTGTGTTTGTTTAAACGGGGTAATCTCTGGAACTACCCGTCAGATTGGAATAAATATTTTTGTACATGATAGCCAGTTTCATGAGGAATAGTTTAGTCTTAAAAATCGGTCAAGCGTGAGTCGGATTTACGGGAAATAGCATTACAACGCTTGCGCGGCACAGCTAGTGTAGAAATAAACGTTGTGTGTGTGTGTGTGTGTGAATATTTGCAGGCTGATAACTCTCTTCTCCGGGCTTTTTGTAGTTTGTCCCCGTATTAGAAAATGAAGCTTATGTAACTAGCTTTCACGTGGTATACATGAGATTTGTATTGGTTATATGGGCCAATTTGCCCATCATTCTTTAAATGTCAGATACCTTACTCTAGTAATATTGAAAAAAAAGCTCTAAATTGACAACTTCTAGACATTAGAATCTTACATATTGGATGTACGGAGTAAATGCAAGTAAAATTTCGAAATTGACGATTACGACACCAGCTTTTACCTTAAACTAGAAAATACCATTAGGACTTACGGCCCGGCGATGACTGTGCTCAACCGTAGCAGCGGTGTAAAGCGGCGAGCGGTAATAAAGAAATACATAGAAATGTATGAAACGTGCCACTAGTCGCTGCAGTGGCGAAAAGGCAATTTCTATGCATTTGCTTTCGCCGCCCACCGCTCATCCTATGCACAAAGTCGTTGTCATGCCATTAGTAAATCTATTTTTTTTTTGCAAAATCAAGATATTACAGTGACTTATACATTAACAGAAAAAAATATTAAATAGACAATAGTGATAATAATAGCGACCCTTTCTTTGAACTGATAACTATAACCTTCTTAACCAATATTCATAAAACCTAGCTCAAAACCATCTCGATTAAACTACCTTTCGTTTTTTAATCCGCATCCAAATCGGTCTAAAGTAGCTACAATATTACAGACAGACGCACAGACACACACGTTAAATTGATAACCCCCTTTTTTGACGGTTAAAAAGATCATTCCAGAAAATTAGTTTCCAAAATATGTATTTTTATCTTTTTTTAGAGGTTCAGCCCAAACAAATATTTACCCACATCGAGCTTGGAACCTCGCAGAACTTGACGTAAATATTACGGCATAATAAAGCTACTTCTTTTCCGGTCCAGAATATAATTTTAGCTTTTCAATCAACGGGATTATTAACGTAATAAAGTATTAATAACGAAGACAAAAGACCTACAGATTAAAGATTATTTGGAACAGTGAGAAAGTAAGTTCCAAATACACTAAATAAAAACACGTTTCAACACCCGAAGTCAAAAAAAACAGTCAATTCATGTGCTTTGTGCAACTAGAATCACATGTAATAATCTTTATTTTACTTATAAATAGGATCAGAGGGCATACTCGGCTGTATTCGCCGATGATCGTCTATGTTCGCCGATGATCGCCTGCAACCCGTGATTTGTCGGTTTTTCGAGCACGCATCAAAAGGATTCACCGAGTAGTTCGTTGATCTGACCACACTATCGCCGATCATTGATTCTCGGGTGGACAATTAATTAAAAATAAATTGTATTATATAGTTATTTTATCTACATACTTCGTTTTATTATGATCAAGTTTTTAGTATGCATTTTAGAATGCTCAAGCACCACCATCTTCTTTTCCTCCATTTATTAAATAATAAAGCAGCAACACAATCCACGTCCATCTTGTACGCTTACCGTTCGAAAACTACTACGGGCGATAGTGTAAATGCCTGCACATTCATCGTACCGAATATAGACGATCAGACCATCAACGATCATCGCCGATAGTGTAAAGGAGCTATTAGCTAGGTTTTATGTTAATCGATTAGACCATTTAAGAGATAATTAAAAAGAAGGGTCGCCATTATGTTGGTGGTTTTATCTATAAATACTCAATGCAACACACGCACAACTAGTGTTGGTAACGACTCGAGTTTTTGAAATCGGCATTGTAAAAACTCGACTCATATTTACGGAACTCTGAGCTTAAAAGACTTCCGAGCCTATTTAGTCGTGAGTCGAGTCCTTTTCGAGTCTTATCGAGTCCTGAAATGACAACTCAAGCTTTAGAAAGGACTCAAGTCTTCATTATAGGACTCGAATCTTTTTGATGCACAGATGAAAAAAAACTATAAAAGATACACACCTATAGATTTTTCATCTATAGGTGTGTATCAAAAAGACTCGAGTTCTATAATGAAGATTGAAGTTTCTATTCAAATATATAAAAAATGACTACGAAAGGATTGAAATAAAAATAAAAATACATACCTACATGAAATGATTTTAAACAATATGTAGGAACTAACTAAAACTTAAAACGAAACACTCGAGTCTTTATAGAAGACTCTAGGCTCTATAGAAGACTACAGGGGGGTTTTTACGACATAGCTATGCAGTTCGTTTTACGGCCAGCGTAAAAGACAGAGCTATATACCAGTTATATAGCTCTGTCCTTTTACTACTGAACTGCATTGCTTTGTCATAATAACCCCCCAAGAAGACTCAAGTCCCTCCAAAAAACTAAGTCGAGTCTTAGAATTGGAGACTCCAAGTACTTGAGTCTTTACCAACACTACGCACAACTCACTACTACCCCCTCTCTCACTGACGCCCAACTCCCGTAAAAAACATCTGTTATAAACCACTTAATCTCGTCACCAATCCGCAAACAAAACCAATATACGCGACCAATAACAGCTGTAAACATCGCAGTAGCACTCGGGCCGTAATAACGTGACAAAGTTTGTCATCGCCCTTTATTACGTACGGTTACGCGTCAGTATAGCGGACTTGTTTGTGGCGAGTTGCCATCGAGATAGTTGACAACTTTTTTATTGTTGAGCGATCGGGACGTGACAAAAAAATGAGTTAAAATTGTGACAGTTTTTTGTTGTTGTACGGGAGTTTTTACAATTTGGGCTTTTGAATTTTACATAATTATAAAGTGTTACTTAAAAACTTTTTAGAAAAACTGTATTTTAGACTTTAAGTTATAAGTTAATAACCAAAATTTATTGAAATTTAAATAGTCAAGGTTTTGAAGCATGTGTATATTTTTTAATACAGTGAGGCTTATCAAAATATTGCTAAATTATACCTCGCACGACTCGTAGCAACTAAAAGTCTCTTTTAAAATTCATTTACCTAAACATAAAAAAACTAGTTTACCTTCAACCCTATGACTGCGCCAATCACAATTATGCCAAGTAATATAAGACATGCCTTCCTTCTTCACAGTTCAACGACTAAATTAATCGATGTGAAATTTGGTACAGAAATAGAATAAAGCCCGGAGCAGAGATAGGCATTATTCGAATATTTATTCGAATAAAAAATAATTCGTAGTATTTTTATTCGCGAATAAATTATCCACGAATGAATCATTCGATTTCTTTTCGAAAAACGAATTGTTTATAATTTTTTTAGAAAAAAATGGAGCAGGTATTCCGGTAAGTACATAATAATTATTCGTGGCAATTCATACATACATACATAATCTCACGCCTTCGTTCCCAGAGTGGGGTAGGCAGAGCTACAGAATTCAATTCAATGGATAAATTATTTGTCAATAAATTATTCGACGAATAATTTATTCGACGAATAATTTATTCGAATAAGAATAATCATTCGTTATTCGGGAATAATTTGGTTATTCTTATTCGTTATTTGTCATTCGAATAAATTTTGGCCATCTCTGGCCCGGAGATGGAGATGTGGCCGAGAAATTTGGCCAGTTTAAGTTTTCAAGGGATTTACCGTTTTTAACTATTTAAAGGTAAAAACCCCCGGTTAATAGATACACTTTCTTTCAGAATTGATATATCCTAAACAGCCAAACCGATTTTCATGATAAATGGCTACGGACCATCTCAATTGATTTAGCTTTCATTTAATTATCTTTAAATCAGGAACTTTTCAGATTTTTTGGTCCATGAACTTCGTAGATAGAGGGGGGGGGGGGGGGGCGGAGAACGCTCATTTTTTGTATATTTTTGGCTATAAATCAATAAGCACGTCACGGGAAATTTTGAGTCCTAGTCCCATATGACATCCCGTTTGCTATATTCAAATTACTTTAATTTTTTAGGGCCCCTTTTCAAATATTTAGAAAATAATTTCATAATTAATTTTTTGTACTTAAAACAGATGCGGGCAAGCAAGTTATACAAGTATGTCAAATTTGAAGTTGATAGCTTCTATAGTTTCAAAGAAAAACTGCTGTGACACACAGACATACTGACAGACAGTCACCGAAGTCTCACCATAAGGGTTCAATTTTACCATTTTGGTCCGGAAACATAAAAACAGCATCTAAATGCGTCCATTTCTTTGGGAGTGACGAAGCAGCCACTAACAGACACAAAAATACACCCACATAGGTACAAAGATACACAGAGACACACACAGTCACCAACATTCGTACACTTTTAACATACCTTTTTTGTCGAGGGATAAAAATAAACACATTCACCCGCTCGATCGATGATCAATTGATAGATTAGAATAAGTAAATAACAACAGAACCGCATTATACACGTTACTAATGATACCTCTATTTCTTTTTTATATCTTGTTTCTTTGGGCAACCTTTAATTGGCTTTCTTTTAATAAAGGTGCACGATTAAGTAGAGAGAATTTATGCTTCTACATCACCAAACATGACAATAATATTACTTACTAATGACTAAATTAATGTTGTGATAGGGAAAAATACAAGCAAATAAACATACTATTTACTAGTTAATCGTAACGTAACAAACTATCTGATGGTGAGTGGGATCGGAGACTCATATTATATTTTGCATTGTCAAGACTACAATCATCAGACTGCAATGCAATCATAATACTGCAAATGCGTTGCCAACCCTAAAAACTAAGATTGTATGCCGAAAAGCAATAGATACTTCTGAAAACTTGATGAACATAGTGAGCAAATACTGCAGACAATCTGAGAAAGAATTACGTTTGTGTAATTGATACATAATGAGAGTCCTTAAAACACGAGTGAGGTTTTATGAAACGAGCCAAAAGGTGAGTTTTATATTAAGATCACAGAAATGTTTTAAGGACACACATATTATTATTATAAGTACTATAATATTGGTTCAGAAGCCGACGACTTGACGACAAAAATGGCGGCACAACAAACTTTTGCAGTGTCAGTGTCTCGAATATGAATGGTTTTTTTAAACTAATAAAGTCCCTATTCTTATGTCGTTTGAAATCAAATGTCGTACGACATTTTACTAAAAAATATACTGATTTAACGTTTCCATTGATACTTTAATTAGGCCTATTAAAATTGTGTTGGTTTTTGGAAGATGTTCCAAATCGTCGGTAATACCGCATAAGTGACAAATTTAATAAGGTGCAAAATACACCTTATCCTGCAAGTCAATATTGTACATTTTGCAACTTATAAAATTTGTTACTTACACGTTATTTCAGTATCACTGACGAAATTTGAAACTCATTACTTTGTAATATTTGATAATATAATTTCGAAATAACGTTCCAGCTGTCATTTAATGCTGGTAATTGCCAACGGGTTTTAAACATACAATAATTATGTAGGTATGTTGAAAAAATATTAATTTACACGATTCAAAAATGAGTTCCGAACACTTAGTAACACGCCTGAATTGGTCGGCATACCTAAGGGTAAGCCACACGGTAATAACACAAACGAATTAGGAAAGAGTACATGGCTTCTAATTTTCCTAAATAGTGCTAGTTCCTTCTATTATGGGCTTAATCTCTGCGAAAATGTATCCTGCAAACGTGTTGGGAAAATACTGGGGTTCATTTAGTACAGTCAGGTGCGGTTAATGGCTGATTAAAAACGAATTGGTCTGTTACCGTTGCTTGTTATTAATTTTGGGAAAATCTCTTGAAGAAAGAAGAAGTATAAAGTGATAGTTAAGAGCATCGGTGGTCTGGTGACTTAGCCATTTTGACTCGCGAAAGTATGGTACAAAGTTGTACATTACCCGACTCTTTCACAGTTAATGAAAAACATCGTTTGCGATTGCACAACAGATCCTTTTGATTGAATTGTATCCGAAGGGCGTAATGGACAGGCCATTCAAAGATAAAGGTGCAATTTTTTTTGTTAAAACAATACCCGTCAAAGTATGAACGTCTCATTCTATTACACCAAATTAGAGTAGGGCAGTTATTGTTGATGAGCAATTATTATTCAAAAAATTGCCCGTGTAAATGCACCGTTAGATAGGTATTAAGTTACAGATGCTCTACGGGTGTATGTTGTTTCTTAAAATGTTTCCTATTGAGAAAGCGTTTTGAAGTGGTAAAGATTTTCATCGGTGAGTTATTACCCGACCGCTGAAGGAGGAGGGTAATGTGTTTCACAGCCTATATATGTATGTTTGTTCCTTTGTGGCACTATAAAAACTAAACCCGTTGTCCGAGTTTGATGATTCTTATGTCAATCGATTTGTCTGAATCTGGTGAGTGCCACTGAAGATATGACAGTAATCAAAATTCAATATGGCGGCAACCAGATGCCATATTGAGCAAATTAAAAAAAAAGTTAACCGAGTATGACAAGTGGGGTATCATTGAATAGGGATTTAAAAATCATCATTAGGTCTTTTTCATCATTTTTCATTTTTAATGATCATTTAGGCTTTATAATTATTTAAAGTTGGTTAGCAACTGAACAGTCGGGATTTGAAACCTTTCTTTTTGTTCAAATTATTTTTATTATGGTAATATTTGATTTCATCCTAATTGTTTTGAATGTGACTTTTGTTGATAGGGCATTACCTAATTGAATTACTTTGTATGTATGTATGTATGTATATAAATACTTTATTGAAGAAGAAATTCAAATACAATGTTTATAGAATTAGAATGTACAAAAGCGAACTTATCCCTTTAAGAGTGGGGCATTTTGACTTTAACTTTTGACTAGTCGAATTCCTGTGACAACAAAAAAAACTGTCTTCACACTTAAATATAAAATCGTCAGCGTTTTAATGATATTCACAGCACGTACTTCTTCGATTACTTAAAAATGTATTTACGTATATCCCGCGCCCATTTCGAGAAAATTTATACGAGCATAAAATATGGCATTGTATGAATTTGATAATCCTGAACAAAGAATTAAACCCACTTGTTATATAAGAGGAGCTTTAATACTTAGTACTGTAGAGCTCGCTTCAGCGATTATACTTAAAGCACTTTTGTTAAAAAGGTATTTATTATCAGCAGCTTAAAACACATCAGTGCGAGTAATGTTATTCCACAAAAAAATATTCATCTTTCAAAATAATTGAATACGCGATAAAATTAAAATAACAATCTCGCCACCCACAGCACATAAACATTAACCCCTACTAATAAACTTTGAATAAGGGTGGTATAGCTATACAATGTTTTGTCCTTATCTGTCAAATTCAAACGTCACAATGACAGATAAGGACAAAACATTGTATAGCTATTACCACCGTTACTCAACGTTTATTAGTAAGGGGGTAAATAAATCGTAAGGACAAACAAAAAAAATAACGAAAAAAGTGTTTTTAGTGTAACGTAACTCTTACTTACCAAAACAAATAAAGCAACTATAGTAAAATATTATTTTTAGCGTAGTTCCAAACAGTTACGTAGATACGGGCATACTTAATACACAAATTTTGGGGAAAAAATACAAGTACTACTTAGTACTTGTCCTAAAGTCTACCACAATGCCTAAAGCCCCAGGCCAACTATAACGTTTTTTATTACATGTGTCGGTGTCGGTACCACAGGGTAACACAGTCAGCAATGTCAACCTCATAAATATGCACTTTATCACCTTGTCACTATAACGTCATGTGAACTGCGACACAAAAATGTTGCAGCAGGGCAGGTGTTAAAACGACCATTGAATAAATATTCAAGCTATTCATATCGTTTAGATAAAACTCGTATCTGATATTTCGAGATGTATGAGTTTGAACTTAATTCTCTTCATATTTAAGTTTAAAATCGTACGTCACAAAATACGAGATACGAGGTTTTTTCAAAGCAATGACGATATATTGACCAACTGCTTGTCATACTCGCAAAATACATTATTATTATGACTTACAAACTGGACTGAACTAGAAATTTTTATGTCTTATAATTCAACAGCGCATGGCGACGAAAAGTTAAAGGTGAGACGTATTTACTTGTACCTATAGGTTTTTAGAATAGGAATTTGCTAGGACGTCAAAAGACACAGTTACACAAATTGACCTAGTCCCTAGTTACTAATATACATACAGGGTAGTAGGTATGTATTAGACATACAGGGTGTCCCAGAAACCAATGTCAACCCGCCTAGGGCTGATAGAGCTGTCATTTAACCCTTATATATATGTTAACGATTTTTATTAGTTTGGGAGCTATTGATCATTTTAATCTTAATTTTTGTAATTTTCCCTTATGTCCATGTCTCGTAAAATCATTAATGTCATGTTTTATTTCATAAGTTTTTCCGTGTTATCTTACATAATTCGAATTAAGAATCAGCGAAGTTTTTAGGGTGTGTAATGTTTAGTATAAAAACAAATGGTTAATTTTCATTTTACATAACACGAATTGCATAATTTCGATCTCTATAATAAACCAACGATATAATAATCATGATGTATAAAACAAAATGCATAATTTCAAAAACTATAATGTTGATAAATTATAAAATAAATATTTCTAACGACTTTCATTACTATTAATGTGGTCACAGTTCTAGCCTAACCTAACCTAGTTAAAAGAAATTGACTAAAATTGCATAATAACATGGTTTATAATAATTATAATAAATGAGTTCGATCATATGCTTAATGAAATTATACAATTTGTTTTTATGCTAAACGTTCATTATGCTTTTCGTGGTTAGTTAAATGAAATTATACAAAACGTTTTTAGACTAATCGAAGCGCACTTATTTGCCCTTTTTTTTTTATAATCACATAATTTTTGTTTCTCCATACTAGGTGTCCCCAGTGTTTGCTTTTCAAGTTGTAGGCATGGAAAAACAACTTTCGGTCATCCAGGTACTATCTACTTATCTACTCGCAAAAACCCCAGACCGGACGTCAACGTCCGCATACTGAGCTAAAACTCTTAATTCCGAGAGACTCGCTGCCCGGAAATACTCTAAAAGACTTTGGATCTAGTCTTTCTGTGGACGCGTACTCGGAAGACTAAGTACAGTCAACAGCATAAATAAGTGATCATTTATGTACCTTGTCACTTTAACGTCGTGTTTGAAATGTCATACAAAATTGTGAAACGATTGAAAGCGACAAGGTCCATAAATTATCACTTATTTATGCTGTTGACTGTACGTAATTTACCCAATACGTCTCACCTCTAATGAAAGGTTAATAAAACGCCCATAATTTCACCAACACAACTGACGCATGCTGCCCTAAAACGCTCCGCCACCGCGGGGCTCACGTCAGCGTTTCCTCGACGGGCATCCTTCACTCACTTTGAACGTTGCTGAGTAATTACACCCGTGTCCGCCTCCATCCTGTTTGTGTGTTTCCTGTAACATCTCTTTGCTATCGGTCTGTTGCGTAATCAGAATATTCTGAGGCTATTTTGTGTGATGTTTGAGTTACTCATTGAGGCATTGGAACTTGAAATTGCTCTCGAGAATTCTTTTCATAATAAATAATTGAAGCACTTAAAGTTAGTAAATCGTTGAAATTGACATTAAGAGCGCTTTCACATGCGCGTTGTTATAATAATCGTTTCGTTAAATGACGACGCGATAGCCTAATTGCTAGTGAACCTGCCTACGAAGCTAGCGGCCCCGGGTTCGATCCCCGGCATGGGCAAATATTTGTGTGATGGGCACGAGTATTTGTTTCTGAGTCTTGGATGTTTTCTATGTATTAAGTATTTATTTCTCTATATAAGTATTTATATCTTTGTCTAGTACCCATAGTACAAGGCTAGAGCTTAGATTGGGACTAGGTCAATTTATTTAAAAAAAAAACGCGCTTACGTACGCGCTACTTTACGTGCTCCATAAAACCCGAACACGCGTATGCGCTTCATTGCGGGCTAGCCCGCATGCTTTTTGTTATACATTGCGTCACTGCAATAGCTCTAGGCTCAAAATTTTTTCAACAACCCGTCAATGAATTGCTATAAGCATGCGATCTATCGCCCAATGAAACTGAGCCTTATTTCCAGCAAAGACGCGTCTTTCGCGGCTCGCGCATTTACGAGCTAAAAACGCGTCAACGTTTCGCACCTTTAGAATTATAGTGACCTAATTCAACATTTTAGCGGTCGACTTCATTACTATAGAGACCCAACTTGAAATCCAACATTAGTGAACTAGGTCACTATAATTCTAAAGATGCGGTTTGTACTAGTTGCGCGCGTGTGGCAAAAGGCACGCCTATACGCGCCTAGACATGCTAAAATTGAAAAACCCTAATCTGATAAGGACTTTAATTCATGGCAGGCAACTGATATATTTGCAACACTAACTTAAGCGAATGCTTTGTCAAGACCCAGTTATATGACCACTTTAAACAAACATTGCATTTTTAAACCGGCTAGAAAATAATGATGGGCAAAAATGTATGGGACCCAGCCCAATCACCAATAGAATTTTAACGTATGTAGGCTTATTGATCCCACTATTTGCTGTAATTGTTTTTATGATGACTGGACTGCAGAGGCTGGGAGAATCGAGATATTTTTTTAACCTCCAACGCAAAAAAGAGGGGTGTTATAAGTTTAACGTGTAAGTGTGTGTGTGTGTTTGTTCAAACGGGATAATCTCTTGAACTACCCGTCGAATCGTAATATTTTTTTTTGCACATGATAGCCAGTTTTATGTGGAATAATTTACTCGAAAAAATCGGTCAAGCGTGAGTCGGATATACGGGAAATAGCATTGCAACGCATGCGCGGCACAGCTAGTGTAGTAATAAACGTTGTGTGTGTGAATATTTGCGGGCTGATAACTCTCTTCTCCGGGGTTTTTGTATTTTGACCCCGTATTAGAAAATGAAGCTTATGTAACTAGCTTTCACGTGGTATACATGAGATTTGTATTGGTTATATGGGCCAATTGATTGATTGATTGATTGATTGTTTTGGGTGTTTTTTATGTAAGTCACGAATAAATGATTTTTCTTTCTTTTCTTTTTCTTTTCAATTTGCCCATCATTCTTTGCTGGCAGTGAATTTGTTCAGTACTTTCACAGCTGATGAAGGTAGTCCATACTATAGGTCTGCATCGTAACGGACTAAATGGCAAATCTACAGGACTTGTTAGGAATGCTAAATGTGGACAGTGTAAATCATGCGCTCGGAATAGGTCACATCGTGACAGTACCTCTTAACATGACAAATACCGTCCACATTACCGGTACTGACGCGTCACTGACACAGTCGCGGAACCATATTGGGATGAAATCTCACAAATGTGGACACCCCTTAACGCTTGAACGGCCATATTGATTTCCATTAAAACCTAACAATCAACTATCCCGAATTAATTATATTCGATTAAAAACCTGCATTGGAATTGGTCGATTTGTTTGGGAGATACAAATCACTGTCCGACATACAGGCGAAATAAGTTAAGAGAATTATAGTTTAACACAGGCATTTTTTATTTTTCACCCGAGTAATTTATTTAATAAGGTTAAGGTTGAAAATAAATAGTTCAACGCTCCAAAAACAACCCATTTAATTTTTTTTTGTAGATGAGTTACTTTTTAAAGACGAATTCAATGTGTATAACAGAATAAAAAATTGAAGTCCAAAAATGTTTTTTTTTTGTAATGTAAGCTCCAATATGATTACATTTAAAGAACAGAATTCTAAGAAAATATGATCAAAGACAACAAAGTTGGTTTATAATTTAACGAAAGCAACAATGAACTAAACTAATATTTAAATAATATAATTGAATGTGTTAGAATTAGATTTTCTATCAAAATAAAATATTTCTTACATAAAATTCCTTTTTATAACAATTAAATCAAATTACAAAAATCCGGGCTAGCATGTCGGACCATGCTTAGTGAACCGTGCTCAACACAAAAAAAACTTGAAAAACAGTAAATATAAACTTTTTTGATTTATATTTATTTGCTGCTGTCTTACATAATGTTTAGTACGTATAAATACTTAAGTTTAACTAACACTTAAGTGTATCTCAAGAACTAATCAATCTTAGTCGTGATAGTTTTCCTTTTATAATTCGTTACATTATGTGCTTTTGTTTAAATATATTTTAGAGATTTAGTATTCGTAGTTTTGACTGTAGGGTGACATATGTATATCCAAAACGGACCATAAAACTAAAAATTACACACACAATATACACATATTAATCGTTTTTGATAGATGTCCCAGACTTTCTTTTTACTTAACTACATTCTATAATCTTCCCCCAGGGCAGTTGAGGCGACGAGACTCCGAGGCTCTACCAAAATACGAGGACGTCATTGGTTTTTGTGACAAAAACCAATGACGTGGCCCTCGATCAAAAGTCACAAGCATAGCTTATGTTGGCAGTAATGTTTCCCGGTAAGGGCGTATATTTATTTGATGTGCGCGAGTATTTGTTAATGAGTCTTGATCATTTTCTTTGTATTTAAGTTTGTATATCTCCTCATAATTAACCTAGTCCCAAACTAAGCTCTAGGCTTGTACTAAACTAGACAACGATATAAATATGTACTTATATAGATAAATACATACTTAAATACAAAGAAAATATCCATGATTCGGAAACAAATATTCTTACTCATCATACAAATATCTCCCCTAACGGGAATTTAACCCAGGACCGCTAGCTTCGTAGACAGGGTCACTACCAACTACGCCAGCGCGTCTATAATGTATGTATGTATGTTTATCACTGGTTCGTACCTATTGAATCCAAGCCTATAGTTTAACTAAACTATAACAACAAGGACAAGGACAAGGTATATTAGGCCCGCTTACACGTAAATTACACCCCAGGTTAACAGGTTAATTTATTAAAATTGACAGTCCTTAATAATTTAACCCGGGGTTAATCTAGGGTTAAATTTGGTGCAAGCGGGCCTCAGGGCCACTTGCACAGAAAATATAACCCTGGGTTAAGGCACTAACTCTCGAGTTAAAATGACAGTTTTCGTATGAATCGGAAGTTTACTAACTCGGGTTAGTGTCGTAACCCGGTGTTAAATTTTCTGTGCAAGTGGCCCTTAGTGTACAATTGTCCCCTATTTTAATACTGAAACAAAAACATCTCAGTAGAAGGAAAACCTTTCGAAGATTGCCTGGATTGCATTAATAGGCATTAAAGTCCGCTTTCGAATTAGATAAGCTAAAACCAAGCTTTGACTTGTCATTGTTACTTTTTGCACTAGAATCTGGATCAGTTGGCAACTTTGTAGCACGATTAGTCGCCATTGTGGTCTAGCTAAACAACCACAAGCGTATCTCGTATTTATCAGTTGACAAAGTAGGGCTTAGAATAATTTAAAGCCTTTCCGTACCACAACTTAGTCTTAAGCCGTACCTAAAGACGCTTCATCCACGTGAGCCTGGTATAACGAATTTCTTTGCACTGGTTAATGTACAGTCACGAGATTAAATTTGGTAGGTACCTTAGGTCCAAAGTCAATCTGACATTCTACAACAATAAGGTTGAGTTTCCTAAAAGTTACAAATGACTTGACATCTCTAATGACATTGACGACTTCAAGCATATTTTTCTTGAAATGGGTCCCAAATTAACGCTCGTGACCGTACTTACTCAACAGAGTAAGTATTTTTATAAACATCATTAGAATTTAAACCTCAAGTCACGTGTCATTGTAGCCATTATCCTTATCATTATCTTTTTCTACGGCAAACGTAAGTAGAATCCTGACAGCGCTGGCTGTCCCCCAACAACTGACAGGTCAGCTAAGGCTTGATTTCCTCCTACGCTGACATCGGTCGCTGACGTCGGTCGAGCGTACGAATATACACCATTTTTGCGTCTGCGGCAAATTTGCTATATATTCGTACGCTCGACAGACGTCAGCGACCGATGTCAGCGTAGGAGGAAATCAAGCCTAAGACAACGGGCCGAGCCACTCAAAGTCATAATTTGGAAGATGTCTTATTATTAAATATGTATTAACTTTTTGCAAAACTAAAAAAAGTGTCCGTTAATTTGACCAAAGGTACGTTAGATAAACGTATCATTTTACAAGCTAAAAAGTAAGAAAAAACGTATTTGTGCTTGAACCATTACATAAAACATAGATTACGTGGCCTAATTAAATAAATGAGATTGCGTTAGACATTTAACAACAACAAAAAATTGCGGCGGGAAGCACCTTCTTGCTAAATGAAAGTTTGTTAAATAATATAATTTGACAAATGATGATTTGACAAACTAATGCACCAAAAAACACTTTAATGAATTCAGTCAAAAATGAAACATGTCAAACTTTGAGGATATAAATTATTACAACAACGGTAATCAAAAAATAGTACTCGTAGCGTAGCGAAGTAAATGAAGCCTCATCTTATGACACGACATAACTCTGGGATCCTAGTGAAAAAGGGCTTAAGTCAACTTTGCGCATAATAAAAAAGGGTGTAAGTAATATGCGGAGACTACTAGACATATACCCCTTTTCACTTAAACCTCAGAATACTGAACCCCCTTTTCACTAGGTCTTCAACTATACACGTTTAATGTGTGGTGAAATTCAATTTTGGAGTTGCAAAATCCATCAAGTCCGTCATTCTTGCTGTACATTGTACACATGTTGCAACAGTTTGCCTTAGGCACACAGTTTATATTACACTATCTGAACCGGTAGAGTATGACCCAGTGCAGTCGGCCACGTTGCCCGGCCGACCGGCCATCAATCTTCGGCCGCTGTTTAGGCCATCGCTGATAGCAAATGGCCTGTTCTAGGAATGCTAGGTATTCCTCGTGTGGCTTAAGTAAGTTTAAGGTGGTTTGTTTGGCTTGGTTATCTATTTTTGAATTAGGAGTTTTTACGTTTTGAACGTAAACGAAAGTAAATGTGGCTAAGTTTTTTAGAATAATCCTAAATTTCTTTTTATATTCTGGCAAAGTATGCTAGTTGCCTTTAAATCGATTCGTGGAAGTAGCGTATAAAGAGAACAACTTAACGGAAAGGTGGAAAAAATTAGAGGATTGCACAGCGATACGAATGAAATAATATTATTATTATTTAATATTTATTTAATATATATATTGTGAAATAACTAGCATAGAGGAATTCCATTTTAATCCTTAAGGTTCGCATTGCATTTGCGGATTTAGGATTGTAGTCTTAAGATTATAGTCTTGAGGATGCAAATATCTGCGGTTTACGAATCGCACTTACCTTCAGGCGGCGTGTGATGCCATAAAAATATGTATTACGGAACTCGAGGACTATTTTGACAATTAACAGTTTCATTTTATTTTACAACATTTTCTCAAACATACTATGAAATATTGATGTTATGTTCCTTATAATAGGCTGCGAAGTATGACGTTTCAGGTGCGGCTAGGACAAGAGGTGTTTAATGGAATTTCATACAAATCGTGCAGACCTCGGCCGGCAAAGTCCTCTTTTTTAATTTCCATTCCACATTAATTTGGTTTTCCCTGTCACTAATACACTGGTAAACATCTTAGCCTGATTATGCAAAATGTGGTTACAGAATTATCAACAAGCTTTTAGAGTTGTTGGCAATTCTGTAGCTCTGCCTACCCCAAACTGGGAATAAAGGCGTGAGTTTATGTATGTATGTATAAATTTGTGGCACAGGCATCATGACATTCTGCCACTATGCATATTAAAATGTACTATAAAAATAAAACTTTGATATTTTTATTGTTTATTTCATTGTATGTTTGAAAAAAGCACTATACATACCTCGCCGGGAAATATGGGGTTGCCCGCCTCAGACCCATCCGGCCTCGCTTTGCTCGGCCGTCTATATGTCTTCGGCCGGCAACCCCTTTTGTCCCGGCCTCTGTAGTAATTGTACTATAAATTAGAAACGCAAATTCTATTTTTAAAATCTCTTAACACAACAAAAATATTCGACGTTTGTATTTGTCCCAATATCCCAAGCTAAAGCAGAAACTAATCCAAGGCAGCCTACGTAGCCGACATTAGCAGCGGGATGCGCATATTGGCTAAGTTGGCGTCACGTGCGCCACATGTGCCGTTGAGGACTTATCGCCAACTCTCGTTATCGTCTTTGTTGGACGCCGTCCGTATTCGGAATAGTGCAGTTTTGTTGAATAGTTTATTTTATCATGCAACTGAAGTTTTTATTGTATAATCGATTGTGAATTATACTCAAGAGCAATGAAAACTTGTCACCTTCTATGGAAATTATATAGAAAGGGACCCGTTTTCATTGCTCTTGACTCTTGGAACGATTAAGGGTGCCTAAAATTGTTAAGTCGATTGTAAAAGATGTTAGGGCGTGGGCAGATATTATTGACTACCTTATCAGTATGTTAAAAGATATATTCTACCCGATTGAGAGAAATCAAAGTAAAGGTTATACGTTTCAATGTATTTTTATTAATTCAGTGTCATAATTGATCCGTTAAAAACGTATTAATACACATATCCCTAAGGTGATCTGCGCTAGAGATTTGCGCTAGGCTTCCTAAGATAACCTATTATTATGATAAAATTAAATAAAGATATGCATCATATTAGTGCCCAATAGGGTTTAAGTTTTAATTTTTTAATTATAAATATTATAACGTAACGCAAATAAAAAACTACAAGTAATAAACCCGTTGCAACGAGAAATAACTAGCAGCAAAGCGAAAATGAAAAATCGGCGACCCGTTGGTCGCCCAATCAATAGACTCCGGGTTGCTATTTACATTTTCCAGTTTTCTCTTTTTTATTCTGAGAGTTTTTTGCTTTTCCTAACGCTCCATTATAAGCTCTTTAGGTATACAATAAAGAGAGAAATGCACAAGTTAGACGCCAAAAAAAAATTAAATTAATAATAAAATTAGACAGCTATGCCATATGCCAAACGTGTTGTGGTAATATTATAATGCTGAATCTTTAAGAGTTTCTGGACTACTGATGTGCAAGTTGCGGAAAGTTTCCAAAAAGTTGGAAAAGTTCCAAGAAATTTAAATTTTAGAAACGGAAAGTTTCAATCCCCATAGAAAATTGTGAAATGTTTCCGAAATTTTCCTTCAAGAAATGTTCCGCAATTTTGGAAAGTTTCCTTTGGCACATCAGTATTCTGGACCTTCTGCCGCACACAATTTTCAGCTATTATATACAATACGAAAGAAGAAGAAGAAGAAAAAGAAGATGAAAAAGAAGACGACGAAGAAAGAGATTTGTCAGGATCTTAGCAGGTGGAAAAAAGTGGTCTCTTTCTATACCTCTGGGAAACAGACGTGATTTAATGTTTGTATGTATGTTCTTACGGTACTCCAAAGAAAGTCAGTCAAGAACTTTAGGTAGTGTCTTATATTAAACTTCAAACTTTTTATGGCAATGCATAGGCACATCTGATGGTAAGTAGATTCTGAGGCTTTGAATTCTCAAGACTATAATCTTGAGATTTTACTCTTGAAACTGCTATTATACAAAATAATATACTGCGGTACCAACCCTGGGAACTAACATGGAATGCATCTATGCTAGTAATTTCACCGGTTGTCTTATCACACCGGAAAACAAAAATGCAAACACTTAGATCTGTGGTAGCACTGACAGCCTCTAGACGTCAAATTTTATCCTCCGAGTTTTCTTATTAAAAAACATTTTTAAATTGAAGTAATTTATGTTTATATCCTTATAGTTAACGTTGTTTTACTCTATGAAGTAATTGTTAATAAGATTTAGGCCCATAAAACTTCAAGAACACTAAAAACAGGCCGCTCGCAGCAGCTCCGTCAACCGTCAACGGACATTTTCAAATTCATAAAGGATAACCTGGGAAGTATTACTTTTAATTTCTTTTTACACTGTTTTTAACACTGTGTTTACATCCATACTTTTCACTGCTCATTGCTGAAGCCGTGAGCGACGTCAAAATACAAACATTGGCACCGTGCGATCTCTCTTTACTTGACATACAGTGGAAGTATAGTTGAGACAAGCCACTTTTGCCACAGACATTGCCCTACACGATACACTGTTCACCAACATCTATTCACACACATCCTTGCATAAAATAACCTGATTATCAAACTTCTTCTCCACTTACTCACTAGTTTAATATCTTTCAGTGTGATTGTGGAGTAGCTGTGAAACCATGGCTGCATCGAACATCAAATCGCGCAAAGCCACTACACGCCAGCTTGAGATACAACTTAAGGCTACCTTGAAAGAGCTGCAAGCTGCCAATACCTTAAATGACCAGCTACTAAGGGAAAGGGAAGATTGCGAAGAAGAGCAAAAAAAAATGTTGGCTAAAAACACAGTGTTAAGGAATGACCTGGTAGAATATGACTATAAACTAATAGATGCACAAGATAGGGTGGAGCAGTTGCAGACCCTCGTAGATAATTTTAACCAGTGCGCTTCTACTCATGAAGTTGCATTGAATCGTATAATTAACCTCGAAGAAGAACTCGGTGCTGCTAATGAAGAGTTAAATTATCTACGGAGAGAACGTGAGTGTTATGACAGTTCAATTACACAAAATTTGTATCAGGAGATGGTAGGTGATAAGGATAATAAGGACAGTAATATTAAGAACTTAATCTTTTTCAATAGTAACAATAAATTAAAAAAATATGTTTACATAAACAAATACATAAGGCGTACTCAGAGGCTAATAAAAAGTCAGAGGTGTCTCAAAAACTATTCTAAAATGAAATTAGAGTTATCGGTTATGAAAAATAGGGTGCAAAAATGCAATAATAAATTAGATTTAGATAGGACTGAACATGATTTAAATGTTCACAAATTAAATGCAGAGATTAGTAGATTAAGAAAAAAACTTGAGGACATGTCAATAAAATACTTAACGGCTCAAAGTGAAATCAAGGAGCACATGCTGGCATTCACACAATTGCTGGAGAGTAGTAAATATAATGAAGACCGTTTTAATTCTTTAATTAATAATGGCATTGGTGATTGTAATTGTATAGGAACTGTACCAACAGCTGTGGTTCAGCCAGATGTGGCTCTTGATTCTTCTAAGCTAAGTGCCCCAAAAATAGTTTTAGATGAGTCCCCTAGACAAATTAGCAATAATAAAACTATTATTTATTCGGATCAGATAGGGTCTGGAATGGGTTCCATGTTAAGAAACAAATTGACACAAAATGTAACAAATTTTTGTTATCATAATGCAAATCTTATGCAATTATGTCATTTAATATCAAAGGGAAGTTATGACAGTTCTACTACTCTAGTGATTCTAGTAGGAAACAGTCTTGGTATAGATAAGTCTAGTGTAGGTAGATTATTGTCAACATTAAACCTTATTGAAGAGGCAGGCATTGGTAAAATTATACTTTGTGCATTACCATATTCACAAAATATGCCATACAATTATAATAATAAAATAGCATACTTAAATTCTTTAATGTATAATGCTATATGTCATAATAGTAAATATCATTTCTTCGACTTAAATAAATTTATTAAGCACCTCACGCTAACATCTGAAAAAATTCATTTGCCAAAGAAATATATTTTGACTTTGGTAGAACTTTTGGCTTTTAATATAGAACCAAATAGATATAACAGTGGTACAAATTCCATTCCTAATCATTTAAACTAAAGTATAGGACAGCGGAAACACCTTTGAGTATAAATATAGTTCATCAAAATATTCAAGGGTTTTCCAGCAAAGAATTAGAAGTAGGATTATTTTTAGATACTGAGAATGTACACATTATGTGTATTACTGAACATTGGCTTAGACCAGATGAATTAATTTTTGATTTCGTTAATTTTAAATTAGTTAGTTTTTTTGCAAGAAAATCCACCATTCATGGTGGTTCGTTAATAATTGTTAAAAGTACCATTAAATCCAAAGAAAGGAAAGATATTGTTAGGCTATCCATAGAGAGGCTTGTAGAAATCTCATGCATAGAATTAGAAAATTACATAATTATCTGTGTTTACAGACCACCATCAGCTGATTTTAGCACATTTGAATCCAGTATGGAAAATGTGTTAAAATTAGTATGTAAAACCCAAAAGCATGTTATTGTCTGTGGAGATTTTAATGTTAATTTACTGGAATCTTCAAATAATACTATTAGGATCTTAAGTTTATTTAAATCTTTTAACTTAGGTAATTTGTTCTTTGAACCTACACGGATAGGAGTTTCAAGTGCTACCTGTTTAGACAATATTTATTGTAATTGCGAGTGTTTGGATAAGGAAATATTTAATTGCTTTAATTCTGATCATAGTGGCCAGAAGGCTTTTTTTTTAAATGATTTTCATCAAGAACCGCAGGCAATAACATACAGACCCATAACTAGCAATCGTTTAGAATTATTCAAAAATAAAGTTGAGAGCAATCTCTGTGGGTTATCCTTTTCAAATAATGATTCAAATAGTATTTATAAAGATTTGTTTGATGTAATTCTTCATCAATTTAACAACAATTTTAAGATGAAAACTGTTTCTGGGTCAAAAACTAAGTTTAGTGAATGGGCTACTGTAGGCATCCATAGAAGTAGAAATAGGCTTTATGAACTATATAGAGAGAGGGAGGAGAACAAGAATGCTGACTTCTTAGTTTACGTTAAGAATTATTCGAGGACCTTCAAGCGAGTTTGCTTAACTGCTAAGTCAAACTTTTTAAGTCTTAAACTCAAAGCTTCTGATAATAAGGTAAAAACGGTGTGGAAAATTATAAATAGAGAAACGGGTAAATCTAAAACTCGTGATAATCAAGTCACCCTAAACAAGGGTGACAAACAAATCGCGTCAAACAAAGACGTGGCCTTAGCGTTCGAAGATTATTTCTCCACTATAGCTATTAATACAACGAAATGTCTTCAATCATCTGCGATTGTAGCTCAAAAACTACTTTGTGCTAATGTTACTAAATGTAATGTAACCTTTGATTTTAGCCATGTAGATTCAATTTCTATTGTTAAGGTATTTAAATCGCTCAGTTTAAAAAAAACTGAGGATTTATGGGGAGCGTCAGTTAAAGTGATCCATCATGTCATAGATATAATTGCACCTCACTTAGCTTTAATCTACAATAATTGCATTTCAGAGGGGGTTTTTCCAAATCTTATGAAATATAGTAAAGTCATACCACTTTTTAAATCGGGCGACATGTGTGATTTAACGAATTTCCGTCCCATTTCTATTCTACCGGTTTTAAGTAAAGTTTTTGAGAAGTTAATGTTAAAAGATATGTTAGGTCACTTCAATAGAAATAAACTGCTTAACAGTAATCAGTTCGGCTTCACCAGAGGACGATCCACAACTGATGCAGCATCTGTACTCATTAAATATATATACAATATTTGGGAGAAATCCTGTGATGCAATAGGAATTTTTTGTGACCTTTCCAAAGCTTTCGATTGCGTAGATCATGCGACTCTTATATTAAAATTAGAACATTATGGTCTGTCAAATAATTCTCTAAATCTTATGTCTTCATATCTTAGCGATAGAACACAAACGGTTGTTGTAAACCAAACACAGTCCATTGGAGCAACTGTTAAATTAGGTGTGCCTCAGGGCTCTATATTAGGTCCTTTCTTATTTCTGGTCTATATAAATGACTTACCACCCACGGTAGATAACCTTTGTGATATTGTGCTATTTGCTGATGATACTTCATTAATTTTCAAGGTGGACCGAAAATCCGTCGATTACAGTAGGATAAACGCCACGCTGGTTAAAGTACTTAATTGGTTTACTATTAACAATTTGCTACTTAACGCTAAGAAAACTAAATGTGTTAGATTCGTTTTGCCTAATGTTAGACCGGTAAAATCTAGTATATTTCTAAATGATGAGTGTTTGGAGATGGTGGACAAGGCGCTTTTCTTAGGGATAACTATAGACAAAAACTTACAATGGAGTCCCCATATAGCAGTACTAGCAGGTAAATTAAGTTCGGCAGCTTATGCTGTCAGGAAAATCAGGCAACTTACCAATGTTGAGACAGCTCGCTTAGTTTATTATAGTTATTTTCATAGTGTTATGTCGTACGGTATTCTGGTTTGGGGAAAAGCTGCTGACATACAGACTATATTCGTGTTACAAAAAAGAGCCATTCGTTCCATATATAACCTAAACTCCCGTGATTCCTTAAGATTACTATTTAAAGAAATTAGTATTTTGACAGTAGCGTCACAATTTATTTATGAGAATATTATTTATGTCATTAAAAATCAAGACTCTTTTGTTAAGAATTGTGATATACATAATTTGAATACAAGAAATAAAAATAAAATTGCTATTAAAAAATTTCGTGTCCGTAAGGTATATAAATCATTTGTTGGTCAATGCATTCATTTCTATAATAAATTACCTGACGAAGTTTTAAAGTTATCATTTCCAGCACTTAAAAATTACTTGAAAAAGTCGTTGATGTCGAAAGCTTATTATAGGGTCGAGGACTATCTAACAGATAAAAATGCTTGGCCTAAATTAAACACCTAAATAACTTAGTAATAGCTTAGTCAGGAAAATATCTAAACATTGTAGGTATAATTATTGTCTAGGGGACACGGTTTCTGTAGGAGAATGTATCAAAACTATGTGGTTGTTTTGCACCGTCATGGGTAAGTATATGTATACTATTATTATTACAATTTAAGAGTTCATCTGAACATACTGAGTTTTGACACATTTTCCTGCTCAACTACGCATGATATATATATTTTAATGTTAAATTCATTGTTTTATATAATGCTAGGTTAAGTTCTATAATTGTATAAGTAATTTTTAAAAAAAACGACTGACTGTTGAGTTTCTTGCGGCGTTTCTTCTCAGCAGTGGTCTCTTGCGAAGCGCTGGTAGATTTTTGACGTGTAAAAGTGCCCGTGCGGCCTACTTACTGAATAAACATCTTTTATCTTTTATCTTTTTATCTTATGTTTGCCGATATGTTAAAGGATACGATGTTAGCGATCGTGGTTTTTATTGGCCAACTGTTGACCCGATAGACGGCTGCATTAATTTTGAGCACGATAATAATGAAGTTAAATTGCAGACTAAGTTTAGTTTTCTTATCAGAATACTTCTGTCCGAGCCACTAGTGGACAGCGCGGTAATTTCTCTAGAACTACTGCCTTCGCAAAGTTCGTTACAAGTTGTCACGACACCGATATTTGCTGTTATAGACTTGTGTATCGATATTTAAGTTGTTTACTTTACGAAGAAATATTATTACTCGTTATGAGTTTTGTGTTGTTGTTTTTATTCGGTAATTTAGCAATAAACTATTAATCACTTTTTATTTATTTGTGAACCATAGAAATAAGTTGACACATTCATTGCTAGCAACCCGCTAGTCGGGCTCTCTGTTCGTAGGCAGTTTTCGTAACAAAGCGGAAGAACGCTGGATTAGGTAACGAGCGTAGGTGCGTAGCGCTAGTGTATGTGTGTATGAATGTATGTAATTTAAACACTTTATTGTACAAGACAAAAACAAGAACAATACAATGAAGATAAAAAAAGAATGTACAAAGGCGAACTTATCACTTTGAGGGATCTCTTCCAGCTAACCTTTGAGAGAAATTTTCGGATATGATAAAGGTTTCTCTCAAAATACAGCACTACATTTTTTAATCATAGGATAGGCACATATACCTACCTAAGAATATTAGTAGCCACCTCACTTCTAACAAGCATTTGTACAACTATTTACTAACGGGGTGTATAATATCGGTTGGTCTAAAATTGTTTGCCCTATTTTTGTTTCGCTACATATTTTTTTGCATACCAACGTTTCGTCTAATGATTTAAATGTCGAAAATTGTTTGATCGAAATTGTTTTGCATAATATTGTGGGGTCGAAAAATTGTTTAGTATAACATTTGTTTAGAATAACCCTGAGCGTGAGGCGAAGTCGATGGAGCTCCTATTCCGCGTAGTTGTGGCTACTCGTGCCTTGACATAATTCTAACCTAACCTAACCTATGGATTAGTTGAGACCTGGGTGTTTTATGCAATAATATGGAATTAGCCTTTTAGTAATTACAATTTTAGGCAAAACAATTTGAGACCAAAAGTGCTTTAGAACAAAAAATATTTATGCAAAAAAATCTTTATGCGAAAAAAAAGTATGCCATTCAATATTATATGAAACATTTTCGACCAAAAAATTTTAGCACATAAAATTTTAGGTCAGTGAAGGGCACCCCTGTCAGAGGCGTTGAAGCGACAAGGTGCAAACGTATGCAGCTGACATTTTACTTTAAAAGAAATAAAAAAAGAAAAAACCATTTTTCTTCAGTAATTTTGTAAGCATGTAAAACTATTTTACCTTTAAAATCATCTCCTAAAACACAATTTACCTTTTTAATCCTTCACCGTATCACGGTAGCTTTGCCGCATCCAGCCATGCGTGGCACCTTCGATAAACCTCCGCAGATTATCGGAGATGGCTCAAAATCACATCAGTGGCGCTACGATCGATAGCCACTACCACGCTCGGGTGCGCGGGGGCTGATTACCATGCCATCCTAATATCGAAATTGTCATCGATCTATAAGTATTAGGCATTAAATAGTAGTTGCGTCACAAGGGAGCAATATGACATATTTACAGCAAGGGTGTACATTAAATCCAGAGCGTAGCGAGAGATTCTAAAATAGAATCCCGAGCGTAGTGAGGGATTCAAGTGTTAACGCCCAAGGTGGAAATAATTTTGCTACCGTGTGACACATACTGCTTTTCACACCACCTATGAGGAAAATAAAAGATCTTAGTGATGAATCAAATTTAATTATGTACACTCTCTAAAAGTGCTTAAATTATCAAATTTAACAATAGAAAATTATCAAATTTGGCAACAAAATATCCTTGAACAGAAAAGTGCCACTTTGATCCCTCCTAGCAGGGAAGAAAAGTCCCCTTTCCGAATAAGTGATGTGAAAACTAAAATAAAATATGAGGAATCCCGTGTGGTTGCCGGGTTAAAAAAGTGCCACTCCATTTCTTCCCGTGGTTGTAAGAGGCGACTAAGGGAATAAAGGCTAGTATTGTTAGGCGATGGGTTTGCAAACATCTTAGCCTAATTGTGCAAAATATGGATACAGAATTATCAACACATTTTTAGAGTTGGTAATTCTGTAGCTCTGCCTACCCCACTCTGGGAATGAAGGTGTGAAGGTATGTATGTAAAATATGAGGTGTTGATGGTACTACATACTTTTACCCCTTATTCAGAAACGCACTGTAACCCTATTGTTGTTAAAGTTTTTTCTGTCTCTTTCTGTCAAAATTCAAAATGAAGGATAAGAATGAAGCATATTTTAAGCACACTCTTGCTACCATGCCATTATAAATAAGAAGGTTATTTATTTTTATAAATATAATACTTACACTTTTTATATCTTATAAAACTATTTTAGTCACAGTATGCTTTGTCACTTTCTATCAGATGCAAAAATTTCACAGTGAAAGATAAAGACAAAGCATATTTTAAGGCCTTTCTACATTTATAAAATACACAGGGTTAGTCTCTAAATTATAGTTTAACCCGTATCTAACCGAAAACATTTACTTATTTCATTTTTAATAGAAGCGTACAAAAATCTCCTCTATTTGCTTTATACACAAACCGACACACCAAGAAAATTTAATATTCACCTGACAATTTTTAGACATTTATAAATAGATATAAGTGATCACAATCATAAAAAATGCTTACGCCTAATATAAATAGAAATCATTTTAAAATGTACATAGGATCTAGGAATAAATTAGTCTGAAACTACGTGGGTTAATAACAAATTCTCAGGCTCTGGCATAATGAAAGACTTATGCCTAGAGTTCCGATGAATAACTTATGACCTCCACGAGGTTAGGCGAAACAGAAGTAATACAAACAAATTTACCACAATATGCATAATATTCATTTTGAGCCTCTATTAAACAATGTAACGTTAAAAACTCGTGTTATAATAAAATTAACTAAAGTATTAGAATGAGTTAACTCAAGACAAAATGGAAGCGCCAAATTTCAAATAATGAACAATACATTTATAAAAAAAACTGGTCAAGTACGAGTTGAACTCGCGTGGAAGGGTTCCGTACATGCGTATTTTTTTGATAGAATTCTTGTAGGATTTCCTGTACATTACAGGAAATCCTACAAGCAACGAATTTTTTTTTTTCAAAACTTTATATTCAGTAGTTTCGTCTTCTATCATGAATAAAATCAAAACTATTTATTTTACAATAATAAAAAAAATATATTTGAGATCCTCATAAGGAGGCCTCATTTGATATACCTAATTATTACACACTAAGATTTGCAAAACTTTTTTTTTAAATTTCCTAATTTGTCCCCCGAGAATGACCTTTATTTTAAAACAATATTGATATACTTTGCACATCTGTGTTTGGGTCATATGATTACACCATCCTACCAAATTTCACCTGATTTGGTCCAGTAGATTCGGAGCAAATTGTCTGTGACATACGGACGGACAAACAGACAGACGCACGAGTGATCCTATAAGGATTCGGTTTTTTTTGATTTTTTTGTACGGAACCCTAAAAATGACTTACTTATTTTAATAGCCCACGTACTTACTAAAACTGTCTAATAAGACTTACCATGCAAACCAAGGGACCTTGGTAAGCTGATATGAAAAGCTTTATTAAGGCCCTGTCCTCTCGGCTCATAGAATCCTCCGGAGATCCTAGAGCTAGTGCTTACCTCTCCCGAAGGACTAGGCTAGCTATCCAGAGAGGTAATGCAGCCAGTGTCATGGGGACCATGCCGCGAGCGGACCTGCTAGAGGGGGTATTCTTTTTATAGTGGTGATTATTATTTATATCTTTAATATTTGAGTAGCTTAGTTTAATTTTAATTTAAATACGTTTAGTTTTAAGTTTTAATTGTATTAATGTTGAATTCTGTACGAAGTTGGATGTAAATAAAGTCTTTATTAAAAAATAAGACTTACCAAGAATACGTCAAAAGTCTTCTCCTCAAGCAAAATGTATTACAGCACGAGAAATCGTGTTAGAGAAATTATAAACGAATTTCTTAAAACTGCGGTATCTATCTAGCAGTATGTAAATACGTATGATATCGTCGGATGGAGAACACGCAGAGCGAGTCCAATTCGAATTCGGGCGATCGTTGAAGTAATTGTTCGCAAACATCGAGTTAGGCTTCTACACCACGGACCGTTACGGCTACAACACTAATGGCTCTTATTTGCTAACTTTACCACATTTAAAGCTTGCAGTTTGAATCTGGGGTTGATATTGAAATTTTACCTAGGTACTAAATAAATTCGAAAGTTTGTGTGTTTGTTACTCCTTTACGCTGCAACGGCTACACGGATTTGGATAAAATTGAAAATGGGAATAACTTATACTTCTCATCCCGGAAAATTTAAAGGAGAATACCCAAATAATGCCTGGAATGTACAAAGATATGTATATTTCAAAAAAATAGTCGTAATTGAATATAACTAAACAAATTCTATGGAAGTCTGCTGAACTCCGGAGAAACAAACACTAATTAATTACTGTTATTACTGGAACATCCTTTGCCTGCACGGTTTTATCATTTTGTTACGTCGAGTTGCCACTCACACAAAAAGTATTATTTATGCATGATAATTTTATCGTCATTAGTTTGTCTTAGCGAAAAAAATAGATCAAGTTAACTAGTTCTTATGTTACATGTTAACATTCACATAGATCTTAGCGACATCTACAGCCTTGGCTTGGCCAAAAGTATTGAGCACACATGCGTTTTTCATATAAAAGTCAAACTTTAAAAGGTACATTTATGTCTATCGGGAAAAATAGTCTTGAAGTAACTATTTTCGTGTAATATTTCGCACGAAAATAGTTACTTCAAAATGATACATAACATAATTTCACGCCTTCGTTCCCAGAGTGGGGTAGGCAGAGCTACAGAATTACAAACATCTCTAAAAGCTTGTTAATAATTCTATAACACAATTTGCACAATTAGGCTAAGATGTTTACCAGCGTATTAGTGACAGGTTGCAAGCCCATCGCCTAACACTACTACAAGCCTTTATTCCCTTAGTCGTCTCTTACGACATCCACGGGAAGACATGGAGTGGCACTATTCTAACTCGGCAACCACACGAGGCTTCAAAATGATAATCTACTAATAATTTACACATGTACAAACACATTTTATATTTTACATCTTTGTGTATTTTTGAAATTAGAAAATAATACTTTATTTATAAGTTACAAAGGAAAAAGTGGGGGGCTCAATACTTTTGGCCAAGGCTGTATTGTAGTTTTTTTATGTCAACATAACCACTTTAATTTTAAAGAGAAATCTTAATAATAGCAAAATCCCAAGTTTTTAAATCATTTTTAAGGAGTTTTCGAAACTTCAATTTTTTTTGCGTATTGTTATGTATGATTGGGTCTTGTACATAACAGGCATTTCCTTGTATGGCCGGTGGGCATTCCCCTTTCGTAGGACATAACGATAATCGAAATATATATCGATAATTTTATAATGGTTTCGAGTTTTAAAAGGTTAACTGTTTATTATTATTAAACTTTATATCAACATAAAACCGATATCTTCACGTTTTTATTCCTAAAAAGTATTTAGATATGGCAAGCATAATAACAAGGAGATGAGACGAAAAAATACTGGCGAATAATGCATGTATGAATGTACGGTCCATACCAATAGACTTGTCTTATTTAATAAACACTTTTATAACCTTAAAGTGCTCCCTTTTCGCCTAAAATAATAATTTCATCATAAAATAAACCATCCATGATGTAAAATCAGGGAAATGGTGTACAAAATGTGGTCTCTAATTGCTTTATTCAGCAGAAAACGGCCATTTAAGCCAAAAGTGATGCATTTTGAGGTTATAAAATTGTTTACTATATAAGACAAGTAAATTTTTATGGAGTTTAAACTTTTTATTTTATTATAATTATAGATAAAGTACGTGGACGAATTATCCCATGTAGGACCTCTTGCAGTTAACCAAGTGGAATAAATAAGAACAATGCAAGAGGATAGACAAATTAACAAAATAGGTAACAGCAAATAAAATTTTAAAATAAGTAAATACACACGTGAACAGCAATTAAAACCTACAACAGAGCTAAGGATCAACACACAGACTCCTTTTGTTGACTTAGCCACAACTTGTTTAACTTTTTCTTTAATGAACCTACAGATCAAGATTGCCTCAAGCCCAGTGAAAGCCTATTCTATAAATTATTTATAATGTAAAAAGGTTAAGTACCTTTAAAAAATGTTTTTGATACTGTAAATACACAAACTGTAGCCAACATTACGTAAAACATGTCAATGACATTTTACAACGTTGGGTCAGCCAATTTGGGAACTTTTCTAAACCAAGTCAACGTTCGCGTTGAAACGTTTCAGGGAAAGTTACTTAGAAAAAGGGTTTTTAAGGCCCCATAAAGATGTTTTTCGTCCCCTTAAGGGGTTGGAATAGGGCAGTAAATAAAACTAAATCCTCGGACGACACCTTAACCCAAGAAGCTAATAAAACCGTGAAAGCATACCTTCGGCTTGCCTTCGTGGAATCACGTACCAAGGGACAGGATATCTAGGTTAGTATTATTATAACATTAAAGGCTCTATTCTATTCAATAGAACCATATTGCTTTTAACATGTTATCGTATTGTCAACGTTATGCCAACTCTCATTTGTTGAAAAATACATTTGTTTGGAAAATGTTGAGAAATATAGATACCTTGGGTCCTGGCTGTCTGTAACGGGTCTATATCGGATGGCATACAATTATTAGTCCTATCGTTGTTTCGCATAACGTCTTTTGTCCTAATAACGTATGGCATACACTTGACTTTGTTCTGCATATTTTTGACTGTCCGAAATTGTTGCTCCTATTATCGTTTGTCCTAAATATTATTTGCCCTATCGTTTGATGTGGCTAAGATTCAACTGTCGAATGATTGATGTGCATAATTGTAATATTCCTAATATTTAATGTGCTAAAATTTGTTTTCGTTCGTAAACAAATTCGGAAATTGATTTCGGGAATTGTCGTTCCGAAATTGGTTTCGCTCGTTAGGGTCACAGTATTCTACCTAACACTCCTCCTCGCTTCGCTCGTCGTCGTACCTAACCTAACCGAAATCTGACCAGCCTAAAGGTAGAATACGTTACGATTCTGACTTCACACCTGCCATAGTTTAGTTTAGGTGCTGTAATTGTAGCCGATTTAATAATAGACAAAATAATTCTTAGGACAATTCATGTTAGGAATATTGTGCTTTAGGTAATTATATTTTAGAGTTATCAATATTAGGACAAACTTGATTTAGGACTTTAAATGAGTATGCGCAAAAATTATTAGGACAAACGAGTACTATGCCATTCAACAGTATGCCAAACATTATCGGCCAAACATTTCCCGTCTGTAACACAGGAAAGCGATACAGAGGTAAGAACGCATATAGAAATCGCTCGTGTTTCTTTTACCACCATGGAGAAGATTCTGTGCTATCGTCATCTCTGAATCAAAGTAGGAACCAGAGGGGCTATTGCCTAACGCACTCGCAATCGCAATCGTTTTCATTTTGAAAATAGAAGGCTTGTCTGCATACAAAATGAAAACCATTGTTCCGCTTTGAAGTCGATTGCGATTGCGAGTGCGTTAGGCAATAGGCCAGCTGGATATTAAATTGTTACTCGTACATTTGGCCTCTTGTATTGTATGGATGCGAAGCATGGACCCTTAAAGAAAACCTGAGGAAACAACTAGAAGCGTTTGAGATGTGGTCCTACCGTAGAATGTTGCGCACCCGGTGGACGGACCACATCACCAATACTGAAGTTCCTCGGAGGATGGAGAAAAATGTAGAGTTGGTTCGTGCGATAAAATGAAGAAAAGTTACTTAACTGGGCCACATATTATGAGAAACCACCAAGCACCACGCGCTTCTTTAAACGATGGGGAAGGTAGCCGAAAAGCGAAGAGTTGGAAGGCGCAAGGTGTTATGGCTCCGTAACATCAGGGAGTGGACTGGCATAAAAACAGTAGAACAATAATTGCTCTGGACAAGACCAGATTTAAGGAGCTGATTGCTAACTTTCAGTAAATGAAGAGGCACACTAAGAAGAAGAAAAAAATACATGTAGAGACAAAATGGAATGAGGTTACCCGGAAAGGCAATCGAAATGGATCCGTTGGAGAAAGTCTGAAATTATATGAGATTGTGTTTTGTCTTTAGTATAAATTTTAGTTAATTTAAGAATAAATACCTAAAGAGAAAGTTTGAATGTTTGGATATTTGGATGTTTGTTACTCAATCACGCTTTAACCACTAAACAGATTGGGATTAAACTTGGCCAACATATAGGTTAGGTCCTGGAATAGGATATAGGATAATTTTTATCCCAGAAAATTTTAAACTTTTCGAGGGAATAACAATTAATGAGATCTACGCAGACGAAGTCGCGGCCAAAAGCAAATTTAAGAATAAAGATCGAATTAATTCAAAGAGGTTTGATGTCTCTTGGGTAGATACACAAATTGAAAACTAACCAGCGGCCCTAACTAAACTTTGCAATATGCATAACACTAACGTAAAGAATTTTCGAAAACTGTCAAAATGTGTGGAATTGGTATAGTCTCTAATTCCTGCCTACAAATAGTATATAAAAAGCTATCATAACTTTGTCAATACGATAAAAATGTAAATTTATTTCTCTATAAAATATAATACAAAATAAATATTACAAATTAATACTAAAACTGTTTAATATTATAACTAAGCTACATACAATTTAAAACAAAACTTAATAAAAAGTAAAAAAGAGATAAAGTAGTAGTAGTAAGTGAAGCGGAAAAGTACCATGATGAAAAAAGAAATATAACGGTATATTTCGTTGGTGTTGAAAATATATTGATAGTATAAAATTTATGTCGTTATGATAAATAATAATTATCGTTATGGCTATGTGGAAAACTATACGGGATCCCTTTGAAACGCATTTTTTTTGCATAGAGTATCTTTTCGCATAACATCCTATTAAGTAGGCTGAAATTGCAGAATTTAATAAACGTCTATTTGTGCAGATTGGGTTAGGTTAGGTACGGTTAGTTTTTTTATTATAATTTAAAAAAACGTTTCTATTTTAAAAACAGTTTTCGGCCAAAAGATTTTATGCGAAAAGATACATTATGCGTAAAAAATATATACAATCCAACAATGAACCAAGCTATACCAATGTAGTACTGGATTAATAGATTCATCCAACTTGTGCCAACATTTCGTTACCCTACTTTAAATTTCCAACTATGATCCCTGACACGAAATTGAATTTTCGACGTGGGTCCGCCCTTTGTTCTGATACCGATTTTAATTAATATTTTAATTAATAAACTAGATGACATTGTGTAAAGACTGTTAAACTACAAAATTAGAATTGAGACGTTGTTTTAAATAATTAACATTTAATAAAGTTCAAACGCGTTACAGATTAATTTATAGTTATAATTATTAATATTACATGTTATTACTTGACAAAGCTGTTAAGTTTCGTTTTAAAGTTCACACTGCCTTCTAATTTAGCGGTAAGCTACAAATTGCGACCAATGACGACCAGCCATTTGAGCAGTGTTGCTGGATTAGACCTGTAAAATTGTAACTTGTAGCTTTGTATAAAACGTGCCCCCGGTATGGGCAAGTATTAGTGTGATGAGCTCTAGTATTTGTTCCCGAGTCGTGGATGTTTTCTATATACATATTTAAGTTTGAGTTGCTCTATACATCGTGCCCGGGACCTACCCAAATGATTTTAACCATCGATTCTAGACCCTATTAGGAGTATATAATATGGTATAACATGAAGTCCAATATCGCATAATTTTCGAGATTTTTTTATTTAAAAAAAAATTATTATTTTTTATTATTTAAATAATAAAAATCTAGGAAATTATGCGATTTTGTACTACATGTTATACTATATTATATACTCCAAATAGGGTCTAGAATCGATGGTTAAAATCCTTCGGGTACGTCCCGGGCACGGTGTATAAGTAGTTATGTTATTTTTTGTTCAAAGTTAGCTTAGTTTGTGACTCGCCACACTGTGGTAGATTATATCCTGATATTTATTATTTAACTGTTAATAGAGATTTGTCAGGATTGTAGCAGGTTGAAAGAGGTCTCTTCCTACCCCTCTGGGAAACAGGCATCATTAAAAGTATTTATGTATGTAACTGTTAATAAATAATAAAACACTTATTTCTCTGTCTGTTTTTATCTTTAATTAAATTACATTAAGGTTTAATAATTATAATGATGAACACAACTGACTCTTTTTTGGGTATTACATTGTGAAATGATTATTAAAAAATTGCGTATGTCTATGTAATAATATTTTTTCCCACTTATAATCAGAGTGCGTGGCAGTGGAAATCTATCTGATAAAATGCCAAGATAAAGTCACTTAGTTTGATTTGACAACAATATTACTAGAAGCCGACATTAAAAGCTGAGCCGGCATCACATGACATCGCATATTTAAGAAGTTCTGGATTTCATAAGTGAGATCCACAAAGTATGCTTAATTCAGATTCTGTAATAGAACATTTTGAAATGATGAGACTTATTTTTAAATAGTCTGAATTTTTAACATATTTTCATATGTAAACTAGCGACCCGCCCTCGCTTCGCTTCGGTTTATGTGAATTTACTGTAACACCCGTATCTAAAACAGAATTAATTATACACCAAAACCTTCAGAGAAAAAAAAAAGTTTCAGTAGTTTTTGAGATTATCGCCAACGTACAGACCGACAGAAACAGTGGAGACTTTGTTTTATAATAATTTATGCTATGATATATTATCTCCTTTGAAATTAATGAATACAGCAATTAATCTAATCGCTAACCAAGTCTCGAAACTAATATTACTTTGTCGAACATTGTCATTAAATGCCTGCAATGAGTAATGAAAAATCCAGTGCTTATTTTGTGGGCCGAACCTTAAGTACCCGATACCGACGTGCGTGCATGACTCGATGTATGAATGTGGAAGAAGCGAAAGACATTTGTCAGGATCGTAGCAGGTGGAAAGAAGTGGTCTCTGCCTACCCCTCTGGGAAACAGGCGTGATTTTATGTATGTATGTATGTATGTATTTGTGGCATTATCTATGAACAGGGACCATAATGTCGATGGCGCTTACGCCGCTCTGCGTCACGCGACGTTGTATTTATATCGGAGCATCGTTAATAATGGCGGAAGCGCCATTGACAATAAGGTCCCTTTTCATAGATAACATATAATTTTTTTGCAATCTCCGTTATTCAAATTTTTCTTAGCATTTCTATGTTTTTAACTTCTATATACAGTATTTTTTGCGATGCAACGCTAAATGGAACTGCCGCTTGAAGTTTCGTTTTCGAGAACAATGCTGGGGTCCTAGTGAAAAAGGGAACAAGTCAACTTAACTCGTAATAAAAAGGGTATATACATGAGCGGAGTATACTAGACTTAAACCCTTTTTCATTTGATCTTCAGAAAACTTATACCCTTTTTCCCTAGGACCTCAATGGGTGTCCTACGAAGTATGATTGATTACGTTATATCCATCCTTTAAAATAAGCCTGACAATGATTACAAAGAGATTCAACTGACAGATACGTTTAAAAAAGTGGTATCTCATCTTGTTAATGTTAAATGTTTGTATTTAAAGCGGTTTGGGTAAAAGTGTTGTCATTTGTAAAATTCATACATTTTCAAGGTGAGCGGCCATTCGTAAAAGTGGTAAATTATGATAGAATTATTAAAAATAAACATATTTTGTTATGTAATGTAATACTCTTAAGTGCATCGGGGCCGAGATATTGAAATATTTATACTTGGGTGTACTTTTGTACTAAAAACTGAATACTTAAATCTTTAAAATCTCTGGTCCGATATTATTTAGCGCCATAAATGATATATATCTATGTGTATTTAGAGGTCCTCTAAATAACTATGTAAAAATCATCCGTGGCCGCTGAAAAAAAAAAGACAATATTCTTCAAACAAATTTACCCAATGCCCTTTGAATAAGTACAGTCACAACACGGAAATGTTAAGACTCCTGCCATAGGTCGTATTTTGACCGTGTAATGCAAATTGTAATTAGTCGGTTATCCTTATCCATTATAATATTATATACGCGAACGTTGGTATGTATGGATGTTTGTTACTCTTTCACGCTGCAACGGCTGGACGGAATTGGATGAAATTTGGAATGGAGATAGCTTATACACTGGATTACAACATAAGCTACTTTTTATTCCGGAAAATTTAAAGGTTCCCGATCGAATAATGATAATCGAAATCTACGCGGACGAAGTCGTGGGCAGTAGCTAGTAATCGTATATATCCAGTTTGTATTACTCGGCTAAATTAGCGCTTAGGATTGCAGTCTTTAGATTGTAGTCTTAAAATTGCAAATTTCTATGTGTTACAAACTCTTTGTTTGTGTGACAGTGACTTAGTTTTAAACTTTATGAAATTTCTATTTTCTATGTCACTCTTTAAAATAAATGGCGTATCGTACAACATAGTTTTCCTGACTTCGTGTAATTTCCTAGTATTTTTTTCACTATGGGTCACAGATCCCGCTTATCATCAGTGGCCTGTGCCTTCCATCGACTCGTTTGCCTTCTCCATGACATAAAAAACACACACACAAAATCGAATGTAACTCATACTGTCACGTGTTAATAATCATAGACTAAATGACTAAGAAATATAGTAGTCCAGTAAAATTGGCGATTGAAAGTACGGGGTAGTTTGCGTCAAATCCGGTAGTTCTGATTTTTTGCAGACTTGTTCATGATGTTTGCCCAATGAATAATCCAAGTTTGTGACCTCGAGCGCCGAACGCAACTTTATCAAAAACCCAGAATTTTTCGGGCTTTTTTCAGATTTTATCAATCATAACGCTAAAGAACTTCTTTTTGATAGTACAGTCAACAGCATAAATAATTGATCATTTATGTACCTTGTCGCTTTTAATAGTTTCACAATTTTGTATGACATTTCAAACACGACGTTAAAGTGACAAGGTACATAAATTATCACTTATTTATGATGCTGACTGTACCTTCTAAAGACGTTTTTAAAAAACACTAAATTTGCTACATTATGAGACCAAAATTGTCTCTGTAGACCTAATAGTTTCTGAGATAAAGCTTTTCAAAATTCATTTTTTTTTTGAACTTCGCAATTTTTTTGAATACCTTTTACGAGTTGCAGAAAAAAATCAGACGGAAATCAGCTTCAATCTGGCCAGGCTACCTCCTACACGAGACTCTGCTGTAGTCACCAACTTGGACTATTCATTGGGCCAACATCATAAAACATAAAACAGGATGAGTAGGGATTAAGGGGTGAGTGGGGACACAACCTAAAATGAAGCATATGTCACTAATTATAAGACTGAAATTATTTCCAATAGACGTAACGTTATTGTCCATTTAATACTTGTTCTTATTTGTAACAAGTTATGACCTATTTTAGGTTGTGTCCCTACTCACCCCGTTTTACGGTACCGTATTTGACGCAAACTCATGATGTCTTAATGGTCTAAGATCCGAATAGGAGAAGATTTGGACCGGGCTGTTTATTCGATGAAAAGTATTTTTCTCAAAAATGTCTGGAAATGTTGACATAGTTTACTGACAGATCTAAAAAAAAAAACATTGCGTGCTCGCTACACAAGCCCGCAATGTTGCATACAAATTCCATTACTATCTAGTTTGTAACTTTTTAAAAAGTGAAAAACCCATAATAAAATGAGGGCACAAGTCTTAGGCTGCGGCTCCACTGAGGCGGAGACGAGCGGAGCGGTGCGGAGCTGTGCCAATATTAACCAATAGAAGGCGCATCCGGTCACGTGGAGCTCGCCTTGCGCACGTTAGTTTAGATTCTATTGGTTAATATTGGCACAGCTCCGCACCGCTCCGCTCGTCTCCGCCTCAGTGGAGCCGCAGCCTTATACATCCAAATTTTATTCGAAACATAACTTTTATATCTGTGTCTGGAATAACTTATGTTTTTTTTAAAAACAAAGCTTGCGATTCTCCTTGTTATAAACAAAAAGGCGGTAAAGAGTGATAGTTTTTTCACATGAAGTTTGTTTGTATGCAATTAAAAAAATGAGTTCAAGCGATGAAGATTTTACACCAACACAAAAAAAATTCTTGCAATTTTTGAGAAAAGCACTATATTTGCCTAAGCAGGAACAGCAATCGTCCGTTTAAAACAATACTCGGCCCGCAACTGCCTACTTCCATGCCTAGGCAATAATGTTCTATTATATCAAATTTAATACGCTAAATAATATGTGGCGAATAGGTAGGCTAAAAATTTCAGTACAGTACTTATATCATTAAAATAATAATAAAAAATGAACTTTTTTTTAAAATTGCAAATGTTTGTTTAATAGAGAAATTACATAGTCATCGAAAGAATGAAGTCTATAGAATATGCAAACGTTAGGTTTGGTGCAAATTACTAGTACCGACTTACCTGTTTATACCTGCCTACCCAATAGCTTGACGAGAAAAAAATAGTCAAACTAACGTATGCATATTCTATAGGCTTCATACTTTCGATTGGTATGTTAAATTTAATAAAAAAAAATTGTTAATTATATACTGGACTGAAATTTTTTAGGCTACCTATTCGCCATGTATTACTTAGCATAATTCGTCGCTAGAAATCAATAATGCTGTAACCCTCAAAAATCAAACTTTACACTAGAGCCAAATTACTGAATTAATTTAAAGAAAAAAATCATAACTTCTAAACGGTAGAAGGTTTTTTGACCCCCTTTTGAAAAAAATATTAAAATAAATGCTTTTATTTAACTGAATACTCAAATTTGATCTAAACAAGGTTTAAAGGTACTTTTTGACGGTTACAGCATTTTTTTTATTTTTTTTTTACCCGAAAGAATGCTGTAACCTTTAAGAAAAATGTATGGTGGTGTTATTTAAAAACCAAATGAACAGGTGTTTTAAACTGCTGTAAATAAATCATAACCGTTTAAAACGTTTTTGGTCAAAAAACATTTACAATTTAAAAAAAAAACGACTACAGTCTTGCTGTAACAGGATTTTGGGAAAAAAAACAAGGTATAATAAAATGTTGTACGTACAATATTAAGCTGTTTGCTAGGCGTTTAAAAGAAACACGTTTAAAACATACCTTTATTCAAGAAAATGTAATTCTTTAAAATAATTATAACTAACCAATGGAATTGCCACAAAGTTTGACATTTTTGCAATATTCCTAAAAGTTTGTGTTAGGTCCTTCATTGAAGTCATCTTTGTGCTGGGTGTAACAGATGCTTCTTGTTTTATATTTAACTTAAGTTTATCTGATGAGGCTTTTATTGTGATGTCGCTCGTTACTTCAATCTTGGGTTTTTTGGATCTAGTTTTGTAACCACCGACATTATTTGCCTTTAAGTCGTCTAACCATTTTCTTCTATGTGACATCTGAAAATGTATAATAAATAAAATACTATATTTATTACATAAATAAGCTTTTTAAATTACTTAATAGGATTACTAATTAGAAGAAAGAAGAAAATCCTAGTTATGGTTTAATAAATGCCTAATTAAAAAAGGTTCCGCCGAATTGAGAACATCCGTTTTTAACATTGGTTAGTTTTTGTTCATAAGATACTTTGTGTGTTTACTTAAATATTTTTAGTGTTAGTAATTAGAACAAACGTCTTCACGAAATAAACCTAATTAGTAATATAAAATGTAATTATTTAAAACACCAAAAAACCCGACTGCAATAAAAAAATAACGGAAAACCGAAAAACAAGCTCTCTAATCTATAGAAAATTATAAGAGCAATGTACTTATTGATATTTATAACAATTTAAATTTAACTTAGAAATTGCTCTTACAGTTTTCTAGAGATTAGAGAGCTTGTTTTTCGCTTTTCAGTTGATTTTTTATTGCTGTCGGGTTTTTTTAAATAATTTAATTTATTTTACTCTTTTTGGTTTTATAAATAAATTAGTGGATTAATTAATTATAACTAAGCGATATCTGAGCTCTGGAGCTTGTACTTTTAATGTCGCGAAGCTACAAGTCACAAATTACAAGCGAAACTCTCTTTCTAGCAAAAGGAATTTATTACTTATCATTTAGGTACGTATTTTTTTCACTTTCTTGTCGAAATGGTAGCATCATAGTGTTATAATGTATATAATATATTTGAAATGTGCTATTTAATAGTTTTCATTTGATACCCATAAATCTATAAATGGAGGGGGAATAGAGCACCTATAGATTAACAGAACAAAAAAAAACAACAAAATCGATGTATTACAGGGAAGCTCTGTAAGGCCGGACGGCACCTAGCTGCTCCTCAGACTGCTCTACACAAGTTGTAATTCGCTGAGCTAATTATTACGTGTGTCCAGCGTAATACTCCGTTCGGCCTTACAGGGGGGTTATTTTGACATAGCTATGTCATAATAACCCCCCAGGACTTCCCTCTAGTAGTCCCTACCTACTACTCGGCTATCTTTGTATTTCAATGAAACACGAGTATCAAATAGGTACTTATTATTGTCATAGTGAGGAGGAGCGGGACAACGATGACAGCCGAGTACTATTAATACCTCTCTAGTTTTACCGAAAATTGTCATTCAATAAGTTATATTGATATAGAATTCAAATAAAATAACTTCATACTTAAATACCATGCCTAAACAGTACCTACCTACCTAATACTACTCGATTATCTTTGTATTTCAATGGAACACGAGCATAAAATATCTATTATTGACATAGCGCGTCGGAGCGGGACACGATGACAGCCGTGTACTATTAATACTCTAGTTTGACTGAAAATTGTCATTCAATAAGTTATATTGATATACAATTCAAATAAATCAACTTCGTGCTTAAATACCATGGCTTAACACCTATTGATTTTAGTTAAATTACTTCGTGGAAGAAAACCTACATTCAAAATGTAATTATTATTATAAAAAAACTACTTTCTCATTTATAAATTATCAATTTGTTAAATAATACAAAATTTACTCACGATCCCGCGAGTCCAATATACGCACTGCACTTCAATCCGCTCTCTCCGACGCACACGCACTCACTAAAAACCGCCGTATGCCGCGTGCTCCACAAGGTGAGGGAGGGGGGAAATGTCGTAACGCCATCCAGTGCTTGTGAAGTCGCGTCCTTTAAAATGTCATAACTGCTATGGAATAGGAAAAATAACACGTTTGAATTGCTGTATGTAGCTGTGCGACTTTAAATTAAACCCAAAAAAATGCTGTAAATAGCATGATTCAAAAAATTTGGAAAGCAAAAACGCTGTATAACGTTAAAAACAGGAAGTTTCTTACCTTGTTTTGCTGTAAGTCCAATATTGACAAAAAACACCGGATTTTAAGCGGGTTACGACACTTATTTCTTCTTCAATCATCCAAATATCACAAAAAACCTATGCTGTATAATTTTTATTTATCATCGTAGAAACACGAGACCTAGACCAATCGACGCAGAAAAAAAAATGCTATAAGAATATGCCAAAAAACGATTTTCGTACTTGGAGCGGGTTACAGCATTATTGCTTTCCAGCGACGAATTATTAAATTTGGTATAAAGTACTTTATATCGAATAAACAGCCCGGTCCAAATCGTCTCCTATTCGGATCTCCTACTATAAGTTACTGGAGTATAGGGCCTCTATTCTAACACGTTAAAGGACGTGTTATCGTATTGTTAACGTTTCGATAGCTCTTTACTTGATAGTAATCGCGGCCGAGTTAAAAACAATACCAGAACGAATAGAGACGCTGATCACGACACCCCTCTAGTATTTATCCCCTCAAGAACCATTCTAACCTTTAGCAGAATACCTCCCTCCCGAATAATATACGGTTTGTTTGGAATATTTTTCCTGCAATTGTTCTGAAAGCCATTGCTGAATTTATTCCGTACTCCGCATTGAGGGTCTCTTTGCACAAGACTACTTGATCTATCCGCACTTGGCGGTAACAGGGTAGGAATGCAGTATTGTTACTCGAATGCATAAGGATTATATAGATTTACTAGCTTCTGCCCGCGACTTCATCCCCGTGGAATAGTTACTTTGGGCTAACGCTAACTTAAACCCGCGACTTTGTTAACGTAGAAGGGTGAAACATTCTTCATTGGTGCTCCGCTCTTATTAGTCTTAGCGTCATGATATATAGCCTATAGCCTTCCTCGATAAATGGGCTATCTAACACTGAAAAAGTTTTTCAAATCGGACCAGTAGTTCCTGAGATTAGCGCATTAGCATAGCGCACAACAAACTCTTCAGCTATATAATATTACTATAGATATTGTTATTTGAAAGAGGGGATTGAATATAAGATTGTTTTTAGGGTTCCGTACCCTAAGAGTAAAAACGGGACCCCATTACTAAGACTTCACTGTCCGTCCGTCTGTTGTTTATCACCAGGCTGTATCTCATGAACCGTGATTGCTAGACAGTTGAAATTTTCACAGATGATGTCTTTCTGTTGCCACTATAATAACAAGTACTAAAATCAGAATAAAACAAATATTTAAGGGGGGCTCCGATACAACCAACGTGATTTTTTCGTCATTTTTTGTTCGATATCAACTACGGCAACAAGTGGACGCTTGAAATATTCACAGAATATTTAGTTTAGTGTTCACTTTAAAAATAAAAAATGAAATCAAAATAAAATAATTATTTATTTATTTATAGATAATGTTACGAAACCCTTCGTGCACGAGTCCGACTCGCACTTGGCTGGTTTGTATTAATGAGATGTTTATTAACTTGGTGGTTAAATTAATACATTTATAGTTGACTAGCTCGCCTTCGCTTCGCATCCGTTTATGTGAGTTGCGTGGTTCATCAAAATCCGTTGCATAGTTTAGGAGGAGTTAGCGGATAATTATTATACAAACAGACAGATGGAGAAAGCGATTATTTTTTACTAAGATATATATATATATAAGAGGACTATCTAACATCTAATAAAATATTATGTTACGCTAAAACTAAGCTCTTTGTTTTACCCATAATAGAATAGAATTTAATAAAATACTGTCTTGTCTTGTCAGGATCGAACGCGAGACCATCAGCTGAATTGATTAATAAAATTATAATTCGACCATGTATAAAATTAACTTCTATCTAATGTGAAAATTGCAAATCAAGAATTTTAAAATAATCATTTTCCATTTCATCCGAAATACATTAACAACATCATTCCCATGGAAAATTATCACGTTAATGATGACGAATAATGTTTTGCTACTAAACATTTAAAGCAAATCGCTGCAACCATGTAATTAATTAAATACGTATCATTATCAAAATTTTAATTAAATCCATCAGATGTTGAAATTGTCGAATCACCTTAATATAACATGCTTGCTGATTATTTGTTTGAGAAATTTTCTATAACTCGATGAAAACAATAAAGCACAAAAGTTTTTAGCTGTTCCCCAATATAACATCCACGTAGAAGTTGTTTATCGCTGTTCCATCGGAAAATGTCGATCTTTACGGGACCAAAAATTACCCTATGTTCTTAAGAAAGAAAAAAAACCATTCATTCCTGACAAACAACAACAAAAGACAGAGAAATACGCACAAAAAGAATGTGGTCAAGATATAGTTCCCAGTCAGCGTACTCCTGACATTTACGTCAGCGCTGGTCTTCCGTTGGAACAATGTAATTTCAATTTCATTATAACAATTCATATTATTAAAATAGTTATTCAAATTCATTTATTTCGAATGTCTTAGATTCATATTTGTTAGTGGTATACATATACATTCTTATAATCTAGTTGTTAGAACACACATTAAAATTTTATTTGTGGTAAGGGGCATGCAAATCACAACAACGGTTCATGTAGGGACAGTCAAACCTGTCCGCGATCATTGCGAGGATACTGTTGGAGCTGGCCCGCACTCTGCGCACCAGAGAAGTACATCGCTTGCGGAGTGTTGCATAAAAACAGTCAACCCTTGCCTCCGCGGACGTTCCCGACGCACTACAGAATCTAGGCAGACCCAACAGCACCCTGAACGCATTATTGAATTGGACGCGAAGGGCGCTGAATGCTTTTTGGGTGTATTTTACCCACAGGCTACTCGTGTACAGAGACGTGCAGTACGCTCTAAACAGGGTGATCTTCACCGCTCCAGAGCAACGAGCGAACCTGCGGGCTATCATATTAGCTCTCACTGACAGCGCCCTTCGCTCCCTCTTATGGATGGTACCTACGGATGGTATAGATGGATGACAATAATGATTCTTCGTCATTTTGAACAGTTTACAGAAGAACTCGTTGAATTTGAGGAATTATTTTGTTGACTTGCTAGAATGATCGTGTTTGTCCTTAATATTCATATCGTCTGGGTATTCACTTTTAATGTAATATTCATTAAAATGCCCATTTTAAATTATTGACAGACTTATTAAAGACACTTCACAGTTTTAAGACACTTATTATATGTCTTAAAACTTCGTTCTTCAATTGAGACGTGATTCCGTTACTTAACTTTCCCATTACGTTACCAATTTTTTTAATAATTTCACATCAAATTATAATTATTAATTACACCAAAGTTATGTTGTACGTAATTATAATTATACTTTCTTAACATTTGAATAAGAATTATACAAAAACGCGGTAATAAAATAGGAAAAATTAACAACTGATAAAAAAATGCCTCAATTGATGAAAGAACGTTTTATTAATTCCTATACTGTTCGCTCAACCCTATGTCCCAGCACGCCACGTTATACACAGCTGTCTGATATTACCGCAGTATCGCTAATTTAATCTTCCGAATAATTAGCGAGGCATTCCATTATCAGATCTGCTTCTGTCTTACCCTGTAGTTTTGGATACGCGCCAGGAATGTTATTAATTTATGATAATAAAAAGTTCTCGTTTTTATGACTATGGAGATTTCGAAGTTAGGAGAGTCATATGATAATGGGGTAAAGAGGTAGCTTTGGTATTATTATTGTACTGTTAATAGAGAGAGATAGATATACAGTGTGTGACATCCATACGACCATATATTTTGACAACAGTTAATATGCATCCTAATTAACATAAAAACATGTGTATCGTTAGGGAGCCCTTTGTTTCCCATAATTTTATTGTTCATAGTGACATAATTTTTGATAGTCATAATTTTTTATATCGCTGAAACTGTAAACTATTCAGAAGTCTGAAATATCTAACGTGTAGACTAGGCTAGGTTTAGTAAGGTTTGATTTATAAAAATCCTGAAAAAGTAACAGTTTCTTTAAAAAACACGTTATTACTTGCGATGATTATGACCTAAAGCACATTATGACTAAAAATAATTATGTCAGTCAATATAGACCCTTATCGTTAATATAAGTTGGACTTATTTTTTTCATACTAACTAATACGCCACGCAATGTATCAATAATAGCTCAGTTATCCCTCAATTAACTTGCAATTAACTTAAGAGTTAATGTTATACATTGCTGCACGATGGACCCTTTAAAAATGAATTACACTCAATTTATTGGAGCTATTAACTTGATTCCTTCTTTAAACGGTTCACAACAATTAAAGCTATCGTTACTTAAAATGTATGTTCTTATGGATTTCACACATTGTAGAGAGAGAAATATTATCAGGTATTTTCTTTTCAAAATTGTGATATTTATTGTGTTTTATGGTGATATTTTATGATAATGATTATGATACTTCATAAAAGAGTTGTAGACCGACAGATAAACTCAGTAACTTTTTTATAAGGTGAGAGCTTGTATGAAGATTTATTTGAAATATTAACTAAGGCCTCTATTCAAATTAAAATAAAAAATAAATAAATATCAGGGGACAATGTCACACCAATTGCCCTAGTCCCAAACTAAGCTCTAGGCTTGTACTATGGCTACTAGACAACGATATAAATACGTACATAGAGAAATATATACTTAAATACATAGAAAACGTCCATGACTCAGAAACAAATATTTGCGTTCATCACACAAATATCTGCCCTTACCGGGATTCGAACCCAGGACCGCTAGCTTCGTAGGCAGGGTCACTACCAACTAGGCCAACGTGTCGTCAAACAATATTGTTTTTGACCTGTTATTGTATTGTCAACGTTTGGATAGCTATTTTTACTTGACAGTAATAACCTTTACATGTCAAAAGCAATTAATATTGAAAATTTGGGCGGATTTTTAAAAGTTTGTACCTAGTTAAGGACTAAAATTAAGAAAAGTTAACTTTTCCGCTGAGTTACGAAAATTATCTACACTGTTATAAGACAAATGGTGGTATCTCAGACAAAACTCCTGTAGCAAGTGCAAACATATTACTAACGGATGAGGAGTGAATCTAGTTCATTTATTGAATTTGAGATACTGCTAATTGGCGTTGAGAGGTAGACTATATAATGTACGACAAATTTTCGTAACGCAGCGGAAAAGTTAACGTTTCTTAATTTTAGTCCTTAACAAGGTACAATCTTTTAAAAATACGCCCTGAGGGCTCAGACAAGATGCACTACGCTAACTAACGTTTCTATTCGATTCGTTTTTAAACCAATCGCGTCACTGGTAGACCACGTGACTTTTCGTATCACGTCATCTTCCAGTGACGCGATTGGTTTAAAAACGATTCGAATAGAAACGTTAGTTAGCGTAGTGCATCTTGTCTGAGCCCTCTGTTCATCGTCGTGAAGTGATAAAAGAAAAAAAAAATTTTTTTCAATCATCTTTTTTTATCGTAAAAACATATGAAAGCAAGTGGCAAATTTGGTATGAATACAGTACAAAACATGAAGAAAAATAAACGAATACTACAAAACGGTCTAATGTGAGTAAGGTTCTCGCTGATACGATTTGAAATCGAATTCAAATCAGAATGTAAAAATACATAAACTGTTAGCTATTGTATTACAAACTTAAACAATACTTAATTACAATTATATTCTAACGTATATACAGTCAAAACTTTCCTTAGTGTTTCCAAGATCATCATCATCATCATGTCAGCCGAAAGACGTCCACTGCTGGACATAGGCCTCCCCCAAGGCTCTCCACTCAGACCGGTCTTGTGCTTAACGCATCCACCGCGTTCCCACGATCTTTACAAGGTCGTCACTCCATCTTGTTGGAGGCCTACCTACAACTTGTCTCCCGGTCCGCGGACGCCACTCAAGAACCTTCTGACCCCATCGGCCATCAGTCCTGCGAGCAATGTGCCCCGCCCACTGCCACTTAAGTTTGGCTATTCTTCGGGCTATGTCGGTAACCTTAGTTCTACTGCGGATATCATCATTTCTGATTCTATCACGCAGAGAAACCCCGAGCATAGCCCTCTCCATAGCCCTCTGAGTGACTTTGAGTTTCCTTATAAGGCCCATTGTTAGCGCCCACGTCTCAGATCTGTAAGTCATCACTGGCAACACACACTGGTCAAGATAATATATGAATAACTAACGGCGAGTATATTCAATCCCTGTTTTCTATAATAAAGTAAAAAGCTACCCTCAGAAATACGAAAATAATATAAGTGATTTTATTACTTTTTACCTGAAGGCCAAAAAATAATAATAATAATATTAAGCCAGTCATTAGTGTCAGATGCTAATAATAGTGCACGATATTTGAAAACTAATAATAGATAAGGGCTCTTTATATTATGAAAAACTATATGGTTACTCGATAACCATATAGTTTTTGATATGCTTTCGTATTGCTGCAACTGTAAATATTTCAGGATTTATTTCAGTATCATCGAGTAGAACCCTAGGTTAGGTTAGGTTAGTTTTTAAAAATCCTGAAATATTTACAGTTACAGAAAAAAAGAGAGTTGGCATATGGAACAGTTGGGAAACGATACATTTTGCCAAACATATTTTTGCCAAAAGGCAAAATAACAATTTATGAAAGAAATTCACTTACGAGTAGTTATGTCCTTATTAATAAACGCGTAGTAACCCTGGAGTACCTTCGTAAGCCATTCTTCATCCTTATCTGTCACTCTGCCATTTGAATTCGACGGAGAAGAAAAAGAATGGCTTAGCTACTCCATGGTTACTCCACTTTTATTAATAATTAGCATTTAAATATATTACCAATGTAAGAATCATTCATTAAAAGAAAATTGTTGCTTACAATCATGATTTTGCTATGAGATGAAAACCGTATCGTTCGTCTTATTTTAATACAGTGGTTAAAATTTTACCGTACTGGTTTAAACATACGATGTAGGTTACAAAGTAGGTACTTTTTACTGGCAGCGCTCCAAAATGAGTAAAAATACAAACACCTTTATTGTTAAACCGAAGCAGCTCCGTAGCATGCTTCGTCGCACTTACGTAGCATGCCTCGTAGCACTTTAGTAAACCCTAGCGTAGCACATGTTTCGCTTAGCAACTAATTAGGAAACGTTCAAAGTAATGACTACTAGAAATGCTTTGTTTAGCAAACCAATTAAAAGAACGTTAATCTTTTCCTCGGCGGTTCATTTATCCCTAGTTTCAATGAGAAGCTTTCAGCTTTCACAAAACGTGACTCATACCTCTATCTATAGAGCTTGGAGTACAATATCTCTATACAACTCGGCTCTGCAAACATCAAGCTAGCCCGGTTACAACGCTTGCTTAGAAGTTCACCCGTTTCGGCATAGATGGCGCTGGTGATAGAATATTCTTCGCAACTGTTTGAGCTACGCTAGGCATAGGCACTAAGCATTTTAACATTACATTTTCAGGAAAAAAATGCGTGCACAATGTTATCTTGATATTTAGGACTTTTAATTTTTGACGAGTTATGACGATGTATTTTATAATAACTTTCATTATTATACCCAAAAAGCATGTTTTATTAAAATAAATATTTTGTTAATAAAGAAAGAGATTTATTACAATATGTATTCTTAAATGAGATAAATATAGAGATAACAATACATTTAAAAAAAAACGTTTTCACTTATATAAAAACTGAACGAAAATAACAAAATGATTACTTACTACTAACGCCATCTAGCGAAATGATTTCGACTTAATTCATTACGAGTCGTGCATAATTCTCTAACAGCAATAAATTCATAAGCGTGCAAAGATGGTGTAAAGTTGGACGGTTTAAAAACTCTTTTTATAAGTGAAAAGGAATAAAAATGAATGTTTGATGAGATAAAAGATAGGGACTGATCCAGTAATGGACATGGACCAACGATGAACACATGATTCTTATTTTACCGACGATAAAAGTTATTCATTTGTTTTGCAACAATCAATTTAGGACCGTATGAAATTTGAATTAAGAGTGAAGTGTCCCTTACTGGTGCTTGTCAGCTAAAAGTGTCCATCATTGGTGCCGTCACCCTAGCACTAAATCATTATAATATTAAGTATTTGGATCATGGTTACCTTGTATGAAGTTTGGGACAACCCAAAAGAATTGATATGTCATGATTTAGGTATTTCTTTGTAGCTTCTATTATGGGCACCGACTTGAATTAATTTGCAGAAATTTGTAAGGCGTAGGTTCTAAGTTGCTACCCCATTTTCTTTTATAAGTGAAATATGTTTCAGCTTGGTGCCTGAAGTACTTTCAATGACCTATTCTATTAATGATATATTATTCAGCTTTGTTAGGTCCGGGCCTATTCTGACGCGTAGTTCAAAGCTTGTATGCTTTTATTATTAAAAAAAGAACCTTTGATTTGGATAGAAAATAAAATAGTAACGCTACGAGATAACTCTTTTGGAATGTTACAAAACCAAACAAAAAATGGAGGCGAAACGTTAAACAATCCATGCGTATGGGAGTATATACATCGAATGTTTCGCTCGTTATGCTTTCACGGCTTCAACGCTGCACCAATTTCGACAAAACTTTGTAAGTAGATAGTTTCAACTTAGGGGAGGGGCGAGGAAAAAACGATTGAGTTGACATCTTCTAAAATTTAAAAGTGATTAAGGAACTAATAACGATTAAAAATTTCTAATTGAACGTACTCGCAAAAATAAGGAAGAGCAAAATATAATTTTGCGTACACTGAAAAAATAAACATCGCTTCCAACAAGATAGTAAATAGGTTTTTAAAGGGTCGGCAACGCGCATGCAATACTTCTGGTATTGCAGGCATCCATAACCTACAGTAACCGCTCACCATCATGGTATAAAAAAGGTAAAAACTCATCGTTTTCGAACCGCCTTAACTTTTTTAAAATGTGTTCTTAGTTTATCCGCAGTAGGAACTACTTAGACTAATGTTTCCATTTATTATTGTACCGTAGGTATACTTCATTTTTATTACTCAGTGACGATACGAAATTCAATGTGCCATCAAATTTTGCTTCTATAACCGGCCACAGGTCGCTCTTTCTAATCGCCATACGCATTTTCGTGATGGCGATACGTTAACGTTACTTATGCTAAAGAAGGAAAAATTTAGTGAACAAGGTACGGTACCATCAGCAACACATTCAATTGACCATTTGTGAATCTTGTCACCTTGGAATAAAGCTCACTAGTGGTCATTTAACAGTGATGCAGTTTACGGCGGTACTTACGGCGCCCAGATAAAATTCAGTACCTACGTTGCGTTAACGAATCAAAACCTCAAGACCTCTAAAGTATACCGACGCGTATCATGAGCGTTAGTGTGGACGCAAAAATATTGCGATCATGCTAAGCGCCGTATCTGATCGCCTGCGGTCTATGATGCTAAACGTTTATTAAATAGGTACCCGCGATCAGATACGCGTATCTACTATAAGCACTCTATCATGATACGCAGTTATGATTTGATATGTGATACGCCGCGATCCATCTCGAGTCGGTTTACCTCCGATCATCAAGGGATACGGCGTTATGGTACGATGCGTTGCTAGGGTACAAATTTTGAACGCAGTTTTCATGCGACGATGCTAGTGACAGGTAGAGTATGCCCAGAGTGAGCGTCCTTACTTAAGATACGCGTGCTCGATACGATACGCACGATCGCGATCGCCAAAGTTATACAGATGTGGACCCAGTTACCACAGAACGGCTAGCACATGTTATTCGCGTCATGTTTGTCGCTCGGATCTCCCTTTCTTTCTAGTCTGTAACGATAGAGACGCACTGAGCGACAAGCGAGAAAATACAACTTGTGCTACCCGTGTAGACGACCTTGATTTGTTTCTACGAGTATCTTAATAATTGAGCTGCGTCAAAATAGGAACAACACGCAAGACACTCACTAACATCCACTTGAAATGCACTGAAGGGTCAACTTACGCTGGCCATTATCTCTATATCCACGAGCTCGACTGTGAATTATTTTAGAGAATAAACCGCCGGTTTAAATATTCCAACCGCAAACCCTAAATCACTATGACAAATAGTAAAATCAATTTTCCGCAGCCGTATTTTACCGAGCCAGATAAACAGCTAATTCGTTAGATTAGCAATGTCGCTTGTATTTATAATGGGTCAGATTGTTAATGGAATTTATTAATGAGTTTGTGATCGTATTACTCATGAAACTAGAGTTATTAGCGGGAATTGTAAATGATATCTAAAACTGTGAAATGATTTTAAGCCTGTTAAGAAGAATAAATATAAACTATTAATTAAACCCAGATGGCGACTATAACGTATTTATTTACCTACCTACAGTCAAAAGCACAAAATTACGTAGGTACCTATACAGCTGTAACGACAGACATTTATCTACCAGTCGAGTATAAGATTATGTATTTATTTTTGCACTTTATCCCGTTAAAATTAGGAGAAAAAGTGTAGATATATCTTTGTAATGGATTGTATTTAGACGTCATTGTCAATATTATAAAGACGTGTAGATAATTTGGACGTCGTAAGAACGTATTTTCTGTTAAGGTGCGACCTTGGTTAAAACACGGAGACGGTACACTGAAAAAAATAATTTGTCGCTTGTAACAAGATTGTGATGGTTGTGCATAAGCGTCTTGATCCCATACGAGCCTAACAAGATGATAGATACAACAACTAAGACGTTAGAGACATCAACTAAGATGTTAGTTGAATCACTAAAGAAATTGCTGTTGGTTTATATAACTAATATCTTTACTATTGTATTCACTTTTTGTCAACTAAGTGAAAATCTCTCTTTGTTGGCTCTCATTTTTTTGAGTCTACGGAATCGCAGTGACGCATCGTATCCGTACCATTTTTATCGCATGCCCTCCACACTGCTGCTCAACATACGCTGACGGTGTGGAATCGCAGTGACGTGCCGTAAATGTCAAGATAAAGTCGTGACGTTTACGGCACGTCACTGCGATTCCGTACCGTCTCCGTATTTTAAGCATCGGTGGGTGGGCAAGTGTACAGTGCAATACTGCACAGTCAAATTCATAAATGTATACAAGTTCCCAAGACGTCAAATACATCTACACGCCTCTATGACACTGACAATAAGGTCTTTTTACAGCTATTTAGCTGTAAAAGGTTCGGGAATGGTTGGTTAGTAATTTATTAACATAAGAACCGAGAGCGAGAAAAAATAAGTACACACCCGAAGGTTCTTTTAAGATTATTGCACAGGGCATTAAACTGGATAAAACCAGATTGCTTTCATATAGTATCATATTGTTTTTAACACTGCCAACATTACTGTCAAAGTACATAAAAGCTATTTTAACACTGATTACACGATAACATGTCAATACTACGAGCAGGGACTTTTTTTTAAAGAGGGATTTTGAATCTACCAACAAGGCAATAAAGTTCAATTACGTTTGTTCGATAATGCCATTTTTAGTTTATGAACATAGGAAAATGAACTTTTTTCTTATTGCCACTTAGTTCAAATTAAATTGCCTGGATTATGTGCATCCTATTGCATACTGGGCGTTACGAGGTTACACGAGTAGTAGCGACCGCAAATCGAAAACATGGCAAGCTTTTTACAAGGTTAACCAAAGATCTCGAAAAATAGCATATTCTGGAGGCAAAATATGTACATCAATGAAACTTTGTTTATAACTTTATCTTGGCACTAGAAATGAGTATCTGCCGAGTCCTACCAAAAGTTAGGGTTCCTACCCCCATGGGGGGGTATTGGCAGGGGGCAAATTTTAATTAGAGAATTAAATGTCAATGGTCTCATTCGATTCAGCGCAAAAAAATACATGGAAAATGATACTTACTCGCCTAGTAAAATTACCCTCCTGCACATACCCTCCCAAAGCAAAGGACCCCTAAATTTTACTAGGACTGGGTTGATCCTCATTTCTAGTACCAAGATAAAGTTATAAACAAAGTTTCATTGATGTACATAATTTGCCGCCAAACTGCCATATTTAGTAATTACTTTACCCGTATTAGTGCTTGTTTACGGAGACGCGGAGCGTCGCGCGTAGCGTTGGGCGGCGCGGTCTGCACTAAATTCAAACATTATGGCGTTGTATAAAAGCGTTTACGGAGAAGCGGTTTTACGCGCGTTTGCTTCAAATACAGCATTACTTGCGGCGGAGCCCGCGGATGGCAACGCCGCGTTGCACGCAGCGTCGCACGCCTCAATAACGGGGGTTCCCGCCGCTGCGCCCGCAGCAGGGCCCGCGGCGGAACCTTCTGACAGTCTTGTGCTCCGCCGCGCGCTCCGCTACACGCTCGAGAGTCCGCCGCGGATGCAGCGGCGGGCACCGCTACTCTCGACGCCCCGCACCACGCGCCTCATCACGCCCCGCATCTTCATAAACAAAACCGTATATTGCCATATGTTTGTGTTTGCGCGTGTGATGACGCGATCCGCTGCACGCGCCGCCTCTCTGTAAACGGAAAAAACGCCCGACGCGCCGCGCAACGCCAAGCCGCACGCCACGCGCGACGCTCCGCGTCTCCGTAAACAAGCCCTTACTGTTGAAGATTGCAGAAACTGATGGATGCCAGTACAAAACTGACTGTCGTGGGGATCGATGGAGAAAACATATCCTGTCTAGCAGTGGAAGTTTTGCCTGATTTGCTCTACAAAATATGAAAATACCGTAAGTATGAGAATACCGTAGAGATCACCAAAAGTATTATAAAAATCGACAAGAAATTAAATGAAATATAACTCCTTATAAGACAGCGATTAGACAGAGTTCCAATATGCACTGTGACGTCATGTAACAGGTCGGCCATATAAACTCCATGTTAACTTCTGTTTCGAAGAAAGATAGGGACAAATCTTTGTTGGCTTATATCTTGGTCTTTATCATCATCTGCAAGTCAGCCGAAAGACGTCCACTGCTGGACATTTTATTACTTTCTTTTTTCTTTATTTAAACTTTATTGCACAATACACAAAGTAAGTACAAAGGCGGACTCAATGCCTTGAGGCATTCTCTACCAGTCAACTATTGGGCCAAACAGAGACAAGTAAAGGTTGGTGCTAAATTGGATGAATCGTTAAATTAGAAAGAAAGAAAGAAGAAAAGACAGTAAATTACAGTTAAACTCATTTCTTTCGACAAAAGTATCCAATTTGTTTTTTAGTCAAAATAATAAGGGTTCTTATTAAAGGTCTTTAACCCCATCAAATGATATTTTAACAGAAATGTATGCTGCTGCCACTTTGCCGCGATCCTTTACTCCTTTGAAAGTGAACGCATAGTTTGTTCGAGGTCGCAACTACCTCGCTATTGTATCACATTCTTGCTTCAAACATAGCTCGAGCATACTTCGGCATCGTTACGTATAACATTTTAATAAACCTTTGGAAACAGTGTAATAGGCTTGTATTTGTCATTCAAACTTTGTCGAAAGAACAAAGTTTACTTAAATGAGACACGACATTCCTAGAAATAAATTAAAAACTGGTATCAAGGATTTAAATAATGAGATTCAATCATCTTCTTCAGTGAGTCATCTTCGAATTATTTATAGAGCAATACAGTAACAGTTGGGTCATTATGACATAGAGACATAGCTAAGTCACAATAACCCCCCTGGTCATATCAATAATGGGTTTTTTATTATTGCTAATAGTGACCCAATTCTAGTCCACATTTTTAGACCCTAATGTACACATTGGGCCAATGCGTTGGACCACGGCATGGGCCACCGTGGAGAGGACTACTTGGCTGCGCTATTGGTTTGTTCGTAGTTGGTGACTAACGCTGGCCGGCCGACTAGCTGGTGTCGGTTTTTCGTGCACACGTCGAAGGACCTTCTATGAAAGCGCCAAAGCAGAATAATCAATAAGCCAATGTGTACACGTGATTCCATATTTTGGCCCATTACCTCGGCCCAACGCATTGGCCCAATGTGTACAGCGGCCATTAGGGCACCATTTGCCTATTCAAATAATAAAATCGTCAATATACACAAACACAAAATCGACTGAATATAAAAACTGCCTAGGCCTTTATTGAACTGGGCAAAACCTTAGTACCTTTCACGTGTAAATTTATTGTGATCGGGGCATAATTAAATTTAAATTGACCAAGTCCCGATCGAAGCTCTAGGCTTGCACTATGGGTACTTAGACTCTTGTAAGTCTTCTTAAGTCTTGGATGTTTTTTATGTATTTAAGTATGTAATTTCATCATCATTTTATAAAAGCTGTATATCAGTATTTATGTATGCGTTTATTATATAATACTCAATAAATTATTTAAGTATATTACACGTGTATTAGTATGTTGGACCATATAGCATATAGTATAGTATGGTTGTACAGCGTTCCGTGAGTCACCAAAACGGTACTGGCTGAAAATCAGCGCTGTAGGTGTCTCACACCCTGAGCATAATGCTGAGCCAGTGTCCGATTTGCTACCGCGAGGACACACACTCCGTGCTATTTCTGTCACATTGTTTGTTTATTTTTGTTTGTCTATTCGTGTTTTTTGAGTAGTGAATAAATGTTTTTCTTCTTCTTCTAATTCTGTATGATATAAGTATGTTTATCTTTATCATAGTACCCATAGGTAGAATTCTAGAGCTTAGTTCGGGACTAAGTCAATTTGTTGTAGATTGTCCTCTAAGCCTCTATTGTAAGCGGTAAAATCCATATCATTTTTGACCTGTTCTGGTATTGTTTTTAACTCCGCTGACATTACTGTCAAGTAAATAAGAGCTCGCTCAAAGAGAGGAGTCGGCAGGCCCCCAGCAAGGTGGTCGGATGACATTACCTCGACCGCAGGCCCATCTGGCGGAGATCCAACGCAAATCGGGCCCAGTGCAGGAAAATTGGAGAGGCGTATGCCCAACGGTGGGCGTATATGCGCTGCAGAAGAAGAAGAAATAAGAGCTATCAAAACGATAACAGGTCAAAGACGATAATGGTTTTTTCTCCCACATGCTCGGAAATGTTAACCTTACTGTTTTAAAATCAGACCGCGAAGTTCTGAGTTCCAGCAGGCCTTTCGCGTAACTCACTCGCAATCGCGATCGGCTTCAAAACAAAACAATTGGTTTCATTTTGTATGCAGACAAGCCTTCGATTTTCAAAATGAAAACGATTGTGATTGCGAGTGTGTTTATGCCAAAGGCCTGCCGGTCCAAGCAAAATTAAAAAAACAAAGTTATTATTTACCAACGGCAGCGGCCGCGAAAATGTATGAAATTTCATTACGTACCTGGTGTTTTACTTTTTGAAACTATGTTTGGACTAGGATAACTATCCAAACAGCCAAACAGTCGGGCAATCAAAATTCTTCCTTGTATATTTTACTTTTGAAATGTCATAGACTAAAAAGTTAAGGCTTTTCAAACAGCGTTTACAACGTATTTAAAAGTGTGTCAAATAGTTTGACTTTCTTTTAATAGAAATTGCGTTCATAAACAAAGTAAATTGCCGAAATAACATAAACGCGTATTAGATGTTATAGTTTAAACTATATTTTATTCAAATTGAATTTATTACGTTTTTGTGATTTTATTTAATACTTAATTCAGTGTCATACTAAATCGAACGTTTCTGTTATTTTTTTCAAGGAAATGTTGGGACTGTGTTTAATATTACTGATAATTGTGTTAAATTTCCTCACATTATTGGAGAAAAGCACTATACAAGCCTCGACCGGGAAGGGCGGTTGCTGGACTCGTATATAGGACTCTACTCGTCCCGCAACGGCCTATTTCCCGGTCTGTGCAGTAATGTACTATTACCGCCTAGAATCTTGGCCCTGATGTTTATTTGTGTTTATTTATATTCCAAGTTAATTTAACACATAAGATACAGAATATTTCCCCATACCGAGAACAGAACCCAACACAGCTAGTTTCGTAGACAGGGTCTCTACTAACTAGGCTAACGGGTCGTCTACATAATATGTCCGTTATGTACCTATTCGACTAACGGTTGCCTAATCGTGTACAGTCACAGCACACGTGTTTCTATCTGAACAAGTCGTACCTTTATAAATATAAGTACGAAGTCAATTACGTAGGTACATAATTACCATAAATCGACCGTTTACTAATAACCATTACGCCTAATGTTGGGATCGGTGTAAATTGGTCGGTGTATACTGAGCGCCTGGGGTTAAGTTTTAATTTTACTGTTTTATTTAGTTAACTTATTTTTGTAGCTGTGTAGGTAAGTTAGCTGTTTTAGTACCTATAAAATTAAAGTGTTTATATACATTCATTACATAAGGGACATTTGTACATATAGTATAGTTACTTAGAATAAGTTAATTTATTAGTATGTTGCTTTAGTGATGTTTTTATAATGTTTCTGTTTTTTGTTTAAGTCCTTAATAAATTACAGGATTTTGATTTTGTTTAACACAACTTAACAAAGGCACTTCTTTAGTTGAAATAAATTGTTTAGTACAAGTAAGTCGAAAAATAAACTATCAAATAATTTCCGATACAAATGACCACAAAATGATTTCACAATTTAATTTTGTAGTTTTTTGAACTGTTTAAGCTATTTGTTGGGTGAAACCCAAAAAAGACAATTCTTAATTAAAAGAAAATTCAAATATTGTGACCAATAATAAAAGGAAAATGTTCACGAATTGAATGCAGCTGTTTCATCAACACAACTATTTTCTGGTTAAAATTAGATAACAATAAAAATTGCGCTGACATTGTGATCTGCGCTGTAATCAGTGTTGACTGTCAAACCACTTTACTTACTATACTATAGTACAACTGGTTTACTATAATAGTAAAACTAGCAAATACTATAGAAAAAATCTGATTATACAAGATAAACATACGGACGGACGGACATACATGACGAAACTTTAAGGTTTCCATTCCATGCCGTTTTGGCTACGGAACCCTAAAAACTGACGTCGGATATCGGTTGATATTATTGATACCTACCTCGTTATTAATCCAAATCGATTTTGATAGATTCAACCGAACGATAAAATCTCCACATAAGCTGTATTTTTTAAACCAGATTGAAGCGACGGATTTGAAGTACTCGAGCAATACAGGCACCGCACAGATGGTCAGCGTAAATATTTACGTAAATTGAAATTTCAAATGGATACAGTTATGGGCTGGATATTGCTAACTGAATTTCGGACGTATTTCTGCATCTTTTATATTAAAAAGGGATTTTTTTCCTTTAACAGTGGCCTGTTCGAGTCAAATGTGTTTTTGCGAGATGTTTTAACAAGTCAATTATAATGTCTATAATATTGTTAAGCATCTATTTCTATTTTTTATAATAGTTTACGGCTTTCACTCCTGTTTAAGATATGCCAATGTTGAGTTATTTTTATATAGTCCCATGATCTTATTTAGGGTAATAAATCCACGTATAGTGAAATTCATATACACTTTGACGTAAGTATATTGGTAAAACTGTCACCTCTTATCCCTTTACATGCTATTTATTTATTTTCTAAGTTTTTTCATTCATATATCTATTATTACTAATATTAGTTTTTTTATATGTGGTATGTGTATGTGGTAATAAATGATTTTCTTTCTTTCTTTCTAATCGCGGCTAGATAATATCACACGCGAGGAAAAATTGTTCGGTAAAATAATATTCTCTCTTGTAGACTAAACAGCAAAGGCGGTTAGCTTTAGACGCTTCTGTCAAGTCCATTTTAAACGTTACGGAAGCTCTAATTATCTTGACAGTAATGGCTACCGAGTTGTTAATAATACGATTGCAATAGGGGTAAAAACGAATGGAACTCCAGCTAATGATAAAACAAATGAATTAACCTAGTAACAATTTGTAGTAAACCTGCCTACGAAGATAGCGATCCTGAGTTTGACTCCCAGAAAGGCCAAATAATTATGTTTGTTCGTACTTATTTATAATATTTCTCCAGCGGTAGATGAACTGTGTTCACTTTTCCCCCGCTGGAACTGTTATACAGCGTGTGTATTCCATACGATCCTTTATTTTAAGGGCAGTTAGATAAGACCCTAATTAACGTAAAATGGTACATTAAGTTAACAAAAGAAAACATTTTTTTTTTCATACAAATTAATTCGGCACGCAATGTATTCAAATAACCAAGTCGTCTACGTAAGCACTTTGTGTTCATTGATTTATTGACGACGTTATGGTCAACTCAATATTTGCATTACATTGCTGGCCGGGAAAACTTTAAAAAAATCATTACGCTTAATTATTGAGAGTACTTGTTAAAATTTATTACTATACCTCTTAATACTGCTTAAATCTATCGTATGTTAAAATTTAGGATCGTATGTAATACACACGCTGTATGTAATTACAATGTTTTTTTTTCCTATAAACAAATTAAATACAATATGGCAGTTTAAATATGACATTAAATGGACAAGTTACTAAAGTGTACACATATTTATGAAGTCGACTGTACATATATATATATTTAATTTGTTTATAGGAAAAAAAACATTGTAATTATATACAGCGTGTGTATTATATGAATTGTCACAACGATTAAAGTGACAAGATTCTTAAGTGTACGCAATGTGTACACACATACATTTATATTTTTATATATATATTTATATATATTTATTATATATATTTATACAAATAAATTTATATTTATATTTATATATTTTTATATATTTATTTATATTATTATAATATATTTTTTTAATATATATTTTTTAATATTATAATATATTATTATTTATATATATATATATTTATTTATATTTATTTTTTATATATTATATATTTTTTTATATTATTATTTTATATATTTTTATATATATATTTTTTCATGAACTCGACCGTATTATAAAATATACATATTTAGTTGTAAAAATAATGGGGTTCTTTTTCTATTCTACTCGGTAAATCAATATTACTTTTGACATGTTATCGTGTTGTCAACGTTACGATAGCTCTTATTTACTTGACATTAATGGCGGCTGAGTTAAAAAAAAACAATAGCATGTCAAAAGCAATAATGGTTTTACCAAATAGTAGAGTAGAGCCCATTTGTTTACTTTTTGTTTGATTTTTTACATCAAATTTCTTAAAAAAATATGAAAATACCGTAAGAGAAATTAAAATTAAAATGCACTATGACGTTATGTAAAAGGTGGGCCATATAAACTCCATTTTAATTCAATTTTGTTACAGAGATAGGAACAAATCTTTGTTAGCTTTATGTCTGGTTTTTTTAAAATTGTTCAAAACATATTTCTCAACTGATTGTTACATGAATCAATTTTTATTGAAGCTGTGAAACAAAGTCTTGAATATTCACTATTTTAACGTCTCAAGGTTTCTAAAGATAAGTAGAATTTAAGTAAATCTGATCTCTTAAATTCCCTGAACAGTAAGGACTAACACCGGATGTACTATTTGTCGCCGCACCCCAGTTTCCGGCGCACTTCCGGTCTCGGCTTATCACAATGTCTTTTATTTTATAAAATGAAATGTTGAAAGGATTTAAAAGTATTATTTTTGTAGAAGCTGCTCAGTGTGAAATATTTAACGCTTTGAAATTGTAATTATTTTGTTTTTAAGGTATTTTTTAAGCTCAAGATTTTCTTGGGTAAAAATTATACAATAATTTTATTTATGTGCTTGTGATTTTTTCTTTATTTTACAACCGTGTAAATAGAACTAAAACATAACATAATAATATGACTACTTAAAAAAAACTATGCTAAATGTTCATAACATAAATTTAAAAAGACCCCCTGTGCTGTGTCTCGATGATGCCCAGCATTTCCTCGTTGGATTGTGAAACTAATACGTTGAGCAAAGAAACTTTCAACTCTGTAATCTCCCATGATCTCGTTTTTTTTTGAACGAATGCAGGTCTGTTTGTTTTCTTTTAACGACATAAACTGCTAAAAATACCTAATAATTATCAGCATGAAATTTGACAATTATGATAGATTTTATCATGAAAAAGAAAAAAGCGTAGTTTTTATGTTGAAAAATTGTACCTACACTACATACCGTACGAGTATAACCGACTAAACCCGAGTTGCATTACACAGCCAAAATACGAACATTGGCAAGTGGCTCAAGAATCTCGTGTCATGATTGTGCCTCAAAATCTCAGTAAACTCCGAACACCCAAAAATGATACTACACCGAACGTCCCAATCAAAGCATAAACATGCATTATTCAGCGGTCGACGTTAATTGAAATGCACTAGCCCTCTTCGATGCTAATTTCATTTATACCTCACATAAATCAGTTACCCACTTATTAAACCTATAACGACGCTTGTGTAATTAAAATCAAAAATGACACCTGCACTCACTGTCCGTAAGATGCTACCAGCGTTTTCTTGCTGAATTGCTAAACTAATGCGTTGAGCGAGGAAACTACCAGCTCTTTAGTCTTCGATGGCTTCTATGAGCCTTCTTGATTTTTCTTAATACAATTATTTCCCTTTTATTTAAATATAAAAAACAGGTATGTTATCTTAAAAGGATAATAAGGTTTAAGAATACGAGAAAGAAACCAAGTTGAATCAGTATTCTCTCATTCTAAATACCTACTATAAACCTAAATTTATAAATGTCAAACTGTACTCTTGTTAGACTACCAACCCATGAATTGGACCCAAAATCTGAGTTAACTCCAAACACCCAAAAATGACACTACACCGAACGTCCCAATCAAAGCCCAACCATGCATTATTCAGCGGTCGACGTTAATTGAAATGCACCGGCCCTCTTCGATGCTAATCTCATTGGCACCTCACATAAATCATTTACCCTATGCTATCTATAAAGCTAAAATGACGCAACTGCTATTTAAATCCCAAGGGAAATGTAACCCTTTTGTTATAATCATAGAATCGTGTACACGTAAGGGTTTTAGAAAAGTAAATCTCTTTTGTTTTTTGAGAGTGTGGTATAGTGAGAGCTTCTTGGTTTTCGTGATTGCGGTGGTCTTGTTTAAATGGAGGGATGTTATTTGAAATTTACAAAAATTAAACATGTGATAAAAAAAGTTTTTTTGGAAGTTTGAAAATATGATCAACTAAATTTTAATATTATGTCACCGCTACTCAATACAAATTAAAACAATATACAGGGTGTAAAAGACGGTATACTTAATTACCTAAAAAAAATCTTTTAGAACATTGTTGTGGAGGTTCGTCCTAAAATGTGAGGTTGGAAAAATGTGTTTCTAAAAATAATTTTCGCAGCTCTTGTAACTACATTGTAAAACTTACCGCATGGGGCCAGCGCCCTAGACTTCACAGCAGCTATGCAGTGCGGATTTCCGATACATTGCTTTCATACTTAGATTCAGTACGTTATAATACGTTCTTTTAATCGCAATGTATACCTAAAAATATATGTACAGGTAGATTCACTAAAGCTGGCACGAATGGAATGAACAAAAGTAATGTCACCTATCACTGAGTGAGTGCCGTCCTTTGAACCGATGTTCGGATTTCAAACCGAAAATCTGTTATTATTTTAGATACTTGTATACTTTCGTTCACTCATTAATCCATTCTTGCCAGCTCTTGTGAATGGACCTGTAAAAAAGGTTGGCTTTTTCCCAGATAGAAAACACACTATTTTTCACTTTAGTAATACCAGATTCTCAATATACTGGAATCCCAAAACTTAACAAATGGTTTGAATCTAAAGCCCTAGACAAGATGCTTAACATTAACGTTTTGACAAAACTGACAAAATCCGGCAGCTTACGTCAATCCTACACATTTACGATAACGACAACATTCATCGAATGCATCTTGTCTAGTGCCACTGTTGTTTTAGAAATCCGGTAAATACTTACTACTAATACTTCTGGTATTTTTGGAATGATCGGTTTTCAGTAACTCGTCCCCCACACCCTGTATTTGTTTAACCAGCTTGTTGTAATGTTATCGTTCTTATAGTAAAAATTGGTCGACCGTTCTGGGGTCTACCCTAAACTAAACTCCAGCATAAATTAAGCCTTAGGACAAAGTTCCGTAGATCGGGCGTTAAATTTGTTATTCAGATATTTCTCTGCTAATGAAGATTTATATCCCACTCATTATTTTGCCAAGCAAATTCAATTTTGTATCTCATTTATATTCAACTCACCAACTTAGTTTAACTTTGTGTGGAATTAAATGGAAGTTCCAATTTTGTACACAAAGTGCTTTTTAAGTGATTAGTTAGATGGTAAGTGAAAGTTTAGTTTCTTATAAGTATTCATTTCGAATTTCTTTAAAGCTATTAAGTGCAATAATAACCGCTTCCTTGCTAAAGCAACGGCATCTCCTGCAAAATATTTGTACTATGTGCAACCTTACTTCATTGATAAACACACTTTCACACGTTAAAAATCAACCAGCGTTTCCTGAGAGTAGCGCACTGCTAAATAAAAGCGCCGCAAGAAACTCAACAAGATGCATTACGCTAACTAGCGTTTCTATTCGTTCCGTTTCTAAACCAATCGCGTCACTGGTAGATGACATGATATGAAGAGTCACGTGATCAACCAGTGACGCGATTGGTTTAAAAACGAAACGAATAGAATAGCTAGTTAGTGTAACGCATCTTGGCTAGGGCCTCAGTCAAACAGATTACTTATTCCACTGACAGTTCTTATCATTGTTGAGAAACATTGATCACTTATCTGATTATTCTAACGGCGTAAGCTGCCGAACTTAATTTACCTGCTATTATTTGTTAATACCATTGTAAGTTTTCGTCTATAGTTATTCCTAATCAAAATTAGTTTCAGATATTGTAATATAATACTAGGCACGCCCCAGTTTGTCTAAAGTAGTTAGTCTTAAGACTTAAGACTTCTTTCGTCTTTTCGTTGATTTTGCTTTGCTTCTGCGTGCCATCGAAAATTTAAAAATAATTACAGGAAGACCACACACATAAACAAATACTTGTCGTCGCGCGCGTATATTGGCAACATTATAGTTGTTGATTTGATTAAGTAGTACCGGATCTTACTTCTGATTGGTTGATTTAAATTGTAAGGTGCAGTGAACGCAGTGTGGTGGCGCTAGTATCGTTTTTGGCGCCATTACACGAGGACAGAGTCGATGAACAGGCACTCCATTGCGGACCACCGTTGAGAACGGTCACTATCATCACCATCGAACCTGTCACGTTCACAGTCACTCCTATACCTACTGTGATTTGAAATATAACGTCACTAGTGTGGAATCTGCGTTTTTCTGTGTCGTCCGCTAACATGGATGTCTCTCCTCGGGACGACGCTGATGAGCCACCTAACTCTCCGCTTCTTCCACCTCCGTTATCAGAAGTGGGATTCACTCAAGCCCACCATCATCTTCGGATAACCTCCTGCGACTGCTGCTCGAACAACAGAACCAGAATATGATACGCTTGATTGAAGCCATGCGACCGCCATCCTTGTCTACCGTGACAATTAACCTACCTGAGTTCAATCCTGATCTAACGGGCGCCGATCCACAATCCTGGTGCTCGACTGTGGATATCTGCCTCAACGAACATCCATTGGAAGGTGGAGCCCTAATTATCGCACTGAGCAAGGCCCTAAAAGGTTCGTCATCAACATGGCTTTCGCACGTCGCGCACACAGGAATGACATGGCAAGATTTCAAAAACCTGTTCTTGGCTCGCTACGACACTGCTGAAACATGTGCAGCCACTATTATTCACGTCATCAATCATCACGGCCTAAAGAGGGAGAAAATCTTGCCGCATATGCCAGTCGGTTATTCACATCGCTAACGGCCAAATGGAAAGACATGAAGTCTGAAGAAATCGCCATTTCATACGTACTCGCACATCTTGCACAAATTGACCATAGAATCAACCGTTTAGCATTTACAACCGACATTAAAACAAGGACGAAGCTAATCCAGGAAGTGCAAGCATTTTCTTTAAAACGCAAGCCAGAACGAAGCACAGATACCTTCATTCACGAAACAAAACGAAATAGGATGAACTTCACTTCACGAGATGTAAACAAACAGCTTCAGTGTCACAATTGTCATAAATTTGGGCACAAATCGGTCGATTGCTACTCCAGAAACAACAAACCGGCGTTAAAAGCACACGCATCATCGTCTTCAAGCTCCACTCAAGACCCGAAAAAATTATGTTTTGTTATCGGTGCGGAGAAAAAGGCCACATCGCTCCTCACTGCAGAGGCAACGGAGTCGGCGCGCCTGGCATTGGCGCGGGCGTCGGAGCCGGTGGTGGTGCAAGCAGCGCTGCGCTCGAGCGTCGGGTCAACATTTGTGAGGTGACCGGTGTCCGTGGCGAACTTACGCAATCTGGTGAGTCGTACCCTTTTTATTTCGATAGTGGTGATGAATGTTCTCTTGTGAAGCTAAGCATTGAAAACCGATTGACTGTTTAAGTGCAATGACGGAAATAGATTTACATTCAATCACTACTGACATCTCACGCGCATTACGAGATGATCTCGTTAATTTGTTGACAAAGTTTTCGTTTGCTTTTATAGACGGTTTACCACAGACGCGAGTGACAACAGGTGAATTAAAAATTAGACTTAAAGACCCGACACGTACCGTGTATCGCCGTCACTATCGTCTCAGTCCGCAAGAGCGAGATTTGGTGCGTGCTAAAGTAAACGAACTATTGAATGCCAACATAATTAGACCAAGTAGTGCTCCTTTCGCGAGTCGTATATTACTCGTGGATAAGCGTGACGGAACAAAGCGTATGGTGACTGATTATCGCGAATTGAGCGAAAATACGATCCCCGACCGGTTTCCTTTGCCGCGTATTGATGACCAGATTGCGCGCTTGTACGGTGCGAACTATTTCACGTGTTTAGATTGCGCTAGTGGATTCAATCAGATTCCTATTAAAGACCCTGAAAGTATTGAGCGAACGGCCTTCATAACCACTGAAGGGCAGTTTGAATACTTGGCTATGCCCTTCGGGCTACGTAATGCACCAAGCGTTTTTCAAAGGGCTGTGTCCAATGCTTTAGGAGTCCCTGCTAACACTGATACAGGGGCCCTGGTAAGTAATTATGTGATCCTTTATATGGACGATATTTTAATTCCGTCCCAAACTGTAAATGAGGGGTTGATTCGACTGCGAGAAGTATTAACTGCCTTAACCAATGCTGGTTTTTCCCTGAATTTCTCAAAATGTTCATTTCTTATGCGACGTGTGGAGTTTCTTGGGTATGAGATCTCCGCCGGGCAAGTCAAACCTAACCCACGAAAAGTCGAGGCCCTAACCAAACTTCCGCCACCCGAAAATGCTACACAATTGAGGCAATTTATAGGCTTAGCCTCTTATTTTCGTAAATTCGTCATGAATTTTTCTCAAATTATGATCCCGTTATTTCGTTTAAACACCAATGATCAATTCAACTGAACCCCCGAACATGAGGAGGTCCGACAAAAGATCATTTCAATTTTAACGGAAAAACCTGTGCTCACGATTTTTAACCCGGACTTGCCAGCTGAATTGCACACAGACGCAAGTTCACTAGGCTATGGGGCGATTCTATTTCAAAAAGTTGACGATGAATTGCGCGTGGTGGAGTACTACAGCCGACGAACCACAGACGCCGAGTCAAGGTACCACTCTTATGAGCTGGAAACTCTGGCGGTGGTGAAGGCAGTTGAATATTTCCACCATTATTTCCAAGGGCGACATTTCATAGTAGTTACTGATTGTAACTCACTCAAAGCTTCTCGTGCCAAGGTCAACCTTTCCCCACGAGTTCACCGCCATTGGGCGTTTCTACAGTCCTATGACTTTGAAAACGTTTACAGAGAAGGCAAACGAATGAGCCATGTAGATTTCTTGTCTCGCAACCCTCTGCCCGATACGCCTTCTGTACGAGTAAAATCGAGTTTTGAGAAAATGGAGCAAATGTTAGTCAATATAACCACCTTATCTGACAATTGACTTTTGGATGAGCAGTTGCGAGACGATGAAATTCAGGCTATTGTCGTCAAAGTAAAAGAGAATCAGCTTCCTCAGATGTAGCGAAAACATATGAAATTCGTTCAGGAATCTTACACCTTTGCGTCCAAAGAAACAACCGCACGCGATGTTTACCAATAGTACCACGTGCTTTCCGTTGGGCTGTTATTAACCACGTACACGAGTCCTTTATGCATCTCGGTGCAGATAAAACGTTAGAGAAGTTGTACGAGCACTACTGGTTTGACAAAATGGCAAAGTACGTTCGGAGATCCATTGACAATTGCATCACTTGTAAAGTTTCAAAAACTCATTCTGGGAAAGTACCAGCCGAACTCCACCCCATACCCAAAATAGCCGTCCCATGGCACACGGTGCACGTAGATATTACCGGCAAATTAAGCGGCAAAAACGACCAAAAAGAGTACGTTATCGTTTTAATTGACGCGTTTACTAAGTTCGTGCTTTTGTACCACACACTTCGTATTGATACTCCCAGTGCTATTAGAGCTTTGAAGTCTAGTGTTTCCCTTTTTGGTGCTCTCACGCGTGTGCCTCGTGTGGTTGCCGAGTTAGAATAGTGCCACTCCATGTCTTCCTGTGGATGTCGTAAGAGACGACTAAGGGAATAAAGGCTTGTAGTACTGTTAGGCGATGGCCTTGCAACCTGTCACTAATACGCTGGTAAACATCTTAGCCTAATTGTAAAAATTGTGGTTATAGAATTATCAACAAGTTTTTAGAGATGTTTGTAATTCTGTAGCTCTGCCTACCCCACTCTGGGAACGAAGGCGTGAGATTATGTATGTATGTATGTACAATATTCAGTTACATTTAATCGCGACAGGTTCGAGTCGTGCTATGGTCAAGTGGAGCGCGTGATGGGCACATTAAAGGGAATGCTTACCTCAATAGAGACTTCTAATAGGTCATGGCAAGATGCTCTCGACGAAGTACAGCTAGCGTTAAATTGCACGGCGAATCGCGTAACTAAAGCGAGCCCACTCGAACTCATGATTGGTCGTGTAGCACGGCCTCTTAGTCTTTTGACGGCTGACGATACCGAAAACCAGATCGATATCAGCGAAGCAAGAGAACAAGCGGCCCACAATATTGAACACAGTGCTAGTTACGAAAAATCTCGTTTTGACTGTAATAAGGCTAAATTCGATAGGTTTGTTGTTGGCGATTTAGTCCACATCCTCAATGAGGAAAGAAACCAAACCAAACTAGACCCTAAATACAAGGGACCCTTCAAAATTTTAGAAGTCCTTGAAGGTGATCGATACACGTTAAAATCCTTGACTAATAACAGAAGTTATAAATACGCTCACGATCGCCTTCGAAGAATGCCTCAAAGTACGGTACCTTCTGAACTTAATGTTTATGACTTAGAGTCTAACTCTGATAGTAATTAGAGATTTTGCTTACACATACACACACATGGCTCATTTTGTTCTGGGTTGCGCGTGCTACAGCACTGGCGTAGTTGTAACTGCGGTCCTGGTATAGACCGAACAGGGCGCGATGTGCGACTGGTGTTGTGGCAGCGGCCGGTCTCGCAATAACAGTTGATATTATCCATGAGGACAGTGTTTTACCATGACTCTAGCGTAGTTATTTATTTTAAACCTTTTATTTTGCTTATCCAAAATAATTACAGTTAGTCATGCAATTAAAAATTACCGCCTTTTTACATGTACTATTATTACTTTATAAATTTACTAATAAAACGTGATTAAAATGCAAAATCCAACGCAATTGATAACGTGTACTTTATTGGACTACGTAACACAATCAAGAATGAAGCGAAAGCAAATTCATTAAGATCTTAAATAAAACTGATGAAAATTCCATCGAATAACTATCGAGTCGTGCAAATTATTCGCAACGTTTCCGTAAACAATATCCGTGTAACGATCGTCGAAACATTCGTTATTGCGAAATTCCGACACTTAATACAACGTTAAACGTTCCTCAGATGGGTGTAAATTGTAAATCTCTCAAATATTTACTGAATACTCGACCGGACGCGAGCAGGAGTGGAAATGTACGGAGCCTTTAGTTCGAGCGCTTTCATACATGATTGGTTGAGAACGGTGTCAGATTTATTAACAAGAAAAATATCTTGGTTAACTTAGCAATAATGTAGGTCAACACTAGCGGCAAATCTTAGATGTGGAGACAAGTTGGTTTTAAATCATGTTTATGATAATTTTGATAAAAATATAAGTAAATACATTTATAAGAGTTGATAATCAACTTACAGAAGGGTGACAGAGATAGCATGATTAGAAAGAGACAGCAATACTGGGAACCTTAGAGAAGTGTGTGAAAGAAAAAACACGACTAGAAAGGGACAGCAATGCTGAGAACCTTCGAGAAGTGTGTGAAAGAGATAACACGATTAGAAAGAGACGGCGATACTGAGAACCTTCCAGAAGCGTGTGAAAGAGATAACACGAAATGAGACAGCAATACGCGGAACATTCCAGACTCATCCAGACCCGTGATTCAAGGACATCGCGATTGTAAACAGAACAAGGTAGCAAGGCGTAGAACATTCCAGCAACGGATAGTCTCGATCGTTCTTGGCGGGGCGAAGTACATCGAACATTCCGGAAGGCATTCTAGAAAGATCGGACACGGGAAGTATAAAAGGCGGACTTAGCTGCAACCGAGATTCAGCCTTTACTTGGAAAGCGATCAGTGCAAATAAGAGCGACCCGAGCGATCATCTGAGTATTCGAAGTTTATTGTGCGATAATTGTTTCGTAACGGTTTAAGTGAGTGCGTTATTAAAGTCTACTTTTGATTATGGGTGTATTCGTGCATTTCTATCAGTTACCTACCCCCATGTACGTAACAATATAGTAAGCTCTAATACCATATCTTTCAATAGCTCAGCGATACTGCTGTCTAGTGACGTGACCCAACAAACATTTAGGCGTCAATTAGAGCTTGTTTTAGAACTTAACGAGTTATTAAGGTTCTATAGCAGCAACATTAACAACTTTTGGCGACATAAGAGCGTAGATAAGCAAAATCTATCACTTAAAGTTATACAACAGATTTATAAGGGTGAGTTTAAAGGTTTAAGAGATAGAGCAGTGATTTTTAACTCTACAATACGGGCAAAGCATCTTGTGTTATAGCTTTAAGTGAATCTTACCACTATAAGATCTAAATAAGAAGTAATAATTGACTACAACCTCCCAAAGTGCTATATAAGTGATAATAAGCTCTCGACAAGAACCAAGAGTTGCACAAAAGCAGTAATTACCGCTATAAGCTCTACAACGGTGCTCATAAACTCTTTTATAGCACTAAATGCCTAAAGAAGTACAAACCTCTCTTGTGTTACTTAAAGCCATAAAATATAGTAGAAATATTTTTTGCTATTATAGAACTTCTAGTGCTTAATGTGACTTCTGTATAACTTTAGGTAGAGTAATAGAGCTTAATACCACTTCTGTACCCCTTATTTGATCACTCGTGACATATCAATATTGCGACACAACCAAAAAAATCTAAAGCAGCCAGAAATTCTTGGAAATGGTTTAATTTAATATTTAATTTGAGTATTTTGCTTTATTGTATTGTAATAATAGTTGCACGATACCTTAAAAATAGTATAGATAACGTTTTATAAGATTATTCTAAAAGTTTAATGTCACTCCATATCTAGTAAAATATTCTTCTCAGCAAATAAAGAACAGACATAGGGCGCTTAAATTATTTGTTAATAATACATATGCTTATTCACAGTGTACTTACCTTCGCAGTAAAAAGTCAACTTTTATCCACTTGCAAAACGTACGCGTTGGTATATATCATTCACTTTTACAAATCCGCCATTCGTGATGGTTCCGACAAATGACATATTAAGTTTTATGTTGACGAAATAATAAAAGTACCTATCTTATTAAATGTTAAATATTTCTTAGAACCTGAGGCCGTTTTTAACCTTTGTGGATCTATACTAGAACTGAAAGCGTTAATAATCACCTATTTGCAACCCTCTTAACACTTAAAGATATAGTGAGCGACATTGTAGTTCTACTGTACCGCTTAAGGAGTTAGTATTCACTTATTTGCAGCCTTCTTAGCACCTAAAGAATTAATAAGCGTTATTTCACTCTATTGTACCACTAAAGGAGTTAATTTTCGCCTATTTACCACCTTTTTATCCCTTATAGTTTCAGTTATCGCTATTATAGCTCTCTTATAGCTTTATTATACCTCTTATTCCATTCCTTAACTCTGCTTTACCGCCATTAAAGAACCTAAGGTGATTAAAAAGTGTGCCCTGCCCAATTCGGGGGTATAGTAGAGTTATAGCGCGCTCTAACTCCAAATCGTAACACTTATTTATAACCTTAGGATCTGGTTAGCGCTCTTATAGATTTCCTATAACTCTTTTCTTAGCGCCTACGTGTTACTTGGGGAGGGACTGGGACTGATTATTGACTCACACCTGATGTTGGTTGGCCCATTGGTTGACTGGTTAGAGAATGATTTAAGGCATTAAGTCCGCCATTTGTACCTACTTTGTGTATGGTGCAATAAAGTTTAAATAAATAATGATTAAAAAGAGTTCTGTCTACCAATATGAATCATGGACCATGGAACTATTTGTAATAATTCAAATACTAAGAGAATGAATTCAATTAAAATGTTACTTTGTCATAACTCCATAGTGGCCTATGAATAAAATTGTTAATTGAAGGAACATGTAGCTTAAATGCGAATATTGAGATGGATGTGAAGTATAACAAGAATGGATAGGAATGAATATGCAAGAGGAAGTTAAAAGGAAGCGTCAAAAATGCGAAAAATGAAAAGTAATTATGTTATGTGGATTATAATGGTGTAGGTGTGTTATGAGAGGAGATAAAAGACATGTGAAGGGAAGCATTTTAAGTATGATTGTCTAGGGTTATAGTAGAATGGAATGGAATAAGTAAGACTGTAATGAGTAAGGGTTTTGACATTGTAGAATACATATGATATGCATATAGTAGATAAAGTTATGTATGTGGCTGTACACATAAAAGGGAATATACATGGTTTTTTTACAGCTTCAATAAAAGCTGATTCATGTAACAAAATCATTTTTTGAATAGCTATAAAAATAATCAAGATAATAAGCCAACAGAGATTTGTTCCTAGCTCTTACTAGCAAAACAGAATTTTACGTGGATTTTATATGGCCGAACTGCACAATGACGTCACCGGTGCACTTCGGATCTCTCCGTGTAATTAGCAGTTTAAAATGCTTGTATCATCCGTATTTCTTGACCGATTTTAATTTTAATTTCACTTTTGGTGATCTCTTTTACGGTATTTTCATATTTTGTTGAGAAATGATATTTAAAAAGTCCATGCATATTCCCTATTGGGCATTTAAACACTCGTGTGATCTTATTATGAAACTCGCCTTTTGGCGCATTTCATACAACCACACTCGTGTATTAATGCCTCTCATTATACACCAGTCACATAAATACTATTAAAACACGTAATAAAATAAGGATTTTATTACGTGTCTGACAATTTCAATCAATTCAGACTAGTGTTTTACGTTGTCTCGTTAGTATTTTTAATGATCTTCTTTAATTAAATCTGGCTTAATGGTGCTTCGGATCGAGGTATTTTAATGATGAGTTCAGAAGGTTTATTTGAAGTGAGTAAGGGTTTAATTTATAAATACAAATAAAGTAACGATGTGATTATAAAAGTTAAAATAATATTTTGCTGTAGATATCTGAAAAGTTCTCCTTTGTGTTACGGTGAGATAGTCTAGTAAAATAAAATAAGAAAGAAAAAAACAGTACCTCTAGTGAATTAGGAAATAACTCAAAATTGTTACTTTTCTATAGTAGCAAAACTCAATCTTTTTTAGATCTTAAGCTAAGCATTTAATATTAGAACATTTCTGGCATTAAAAGAGTTATAAAGTCATGGATCGATTTTAAATTATCCATGAAGTTTGGGTATTTTCTCCTATCTATGCATGTATATTTTTGAAATCTGCGTCTTTGTCACTTACCATTCATATTTGTTCAGAAAACCATTTGTAAACACAAAGCTGAGGCCGAGGGACCCAACGAGGTTAAGGGTGACGACATACAAAAGCGCGCTATATCATAAGAATTGTCACGCGATGGCTGTAAAAGTCTTCAATCATTTGCCTGAGTGTCTAAGACAAATCACACCGATTGCAAGGTTTAAATACGAGTTATTTGTTTGGTTAAAAGAAAAATGTTTCTACTCCATTCAAGAGTTTTTTAACTTTGACACCAAATTGTTGACTTAATTAATAAATAATAAAAGAGAAATAATAATTATACACAACTTGCGTGATGTTTATATAAGATTAGATTAAAGAATTATCAATGGTAACAATATTAGGATTTTTACAACTTAAGAATTTGCATGCTAGACATAGCTAAGTGTGTGCTCTAGTATCTAAAAAATAAGACCAATGTATTCCACACTTATTGCAAATAAATATTATTTTATTTATTTCATTTCATTTCATTTCATTTCATTTATCTCCTCCTAAGTCCGCCCGTTTTTATAGCTGTTTATCTATTCTAGTCCTTTATTTCTAATTTTTTTATGGCAAATAAACGGAACGGCTTATGGCAGTTGAAAAAATATTTAATAATAACAAAGTTTGAACTCTTTTTTTAATATTGTAATTAATACAGGATATTATTAACACCCTGTAAATTTTAATCAATTACCGCATTTTCTATTGTTTCCTTGCAATTGTTTAGTATTCTGAAATAAAAACAACAAGATACTTTTTTAATTTATTTAAAAAAGATTTAGAAAATACATTTTCACTTGAAATTATTCTCAATTTTTATATGCCCTTGATAGATAACATTTTCACGATTAACAATAGCCCTTTGTTCTTCTTTGATGTATAAAACGATTCCAAAACTAAATTCCATCATTATCGTTTCAATACACAAGCGCACAACACAATAAGTTAAAAATAATAATCGACATAATTTGTCATATCCACCGAACATGGAACAAACTTAAACACGCCAAATAGGACCATAAATTCATGTATGTAGATGCGTATATCATAAACACAAAGGGTATCTTTCGATAAACCGATACAAAACATCTTCGCAAACAAAATTATGACGCTCACGGACACTCCTCCTGTATTTCACACCCGCTCAATGTAGGTACTCGGGTTATCCCTGAATCAGCAAGCCAAGCAATTTTATCCGTTCGACCGTCGTAAAAACGGAATTGAACGTTCATATTCGCGTGTACCGTACACCAGGGTCGTGAGTTGCGTTAACGTAAGTTCTTCGTCATATTTTTCTTACAATATCGATACATATTTTTATGAGGGATCAGCTATGTCGCGATAGTACCAATAAAGTTGCTCTGCCAATAAGTTTTCCTTGTATTTTACGACGATGTCCGGCTGATCGTATTTCCTTTTGGCAGTTTAATAATGTAAGGCTAATAGTTGTCTTATAGTATTTTGTAGCATTAACTTGTTATACGGGGTGAATTACTAAAACGTTTGTAAAAAAATGTTCCTTTTTACTTCACTGAAAATATTTTATTTATATTGCCACGCATCAACATGTATAAATTCCAACTTAACTGTCAAAAACTAAAGTAAACATATGCTTTTTATTTCAGTTATTTTATAACTCCTTATCTATATATCCTATCTTAATGTTCTTTACAACCCCCTAAGCTTTATTAACTGCATCGAACAATAAAGAATTGTCGATGAGAAAGCATTATACCCAATCTATAATCATGTTCAATTTGCAACTTAAAAACGATAAAAAACTGCTATATTTCAAACACCATTCCTTACTAACCTGTCATTAAATCTACACATAAAGGTTCATAATCGTCGCGGTAATGTTCCGTTTAGAAAATTTATGCTAACGACAGGTACGAGTAATTTACGCTTGTCACGGGGAAAAGTCACTGAAAGCATTCGCAGTTCTTTTGTTTTCTTGCTTTGGGCTATAGAAGTTAAAGTGTTGAGCTCATAATAGTTATTTATGTAACTGGTTAGAGCGCGAGCTTGCGAGCGCTGTAATTACAGGCACAAGTACCTTAAGAGCTAGTTATGTACCCTTGCATACATAACTTTTTCTACAAGCTTAAACTGATAATGACAAAAATAAACAATCGCTTACTTTTCTTGTATACTTTCCTCGATTTTTCTGCTAACAAATTACTTGTCAGCAAAGTCATTTTCATTATTCCGATTGGCGTTAATAGTTTGTGAATTTTATTGTTTATAATATGTTTACAAATTTCATGCCAATGGGCATTGGGTAAATTTGTTTGAAGAATATTGTTATTTTTTTTTCAGCGGCCATTGATGATTTTTCATAGTTATTTAGAGGACCTCTAATTACACATAGATATATATAATTTATGGCGTTAAATAATATCGGAGCGGAGATTTTAAAGATTTAAGTTTTCAGTTTTTAGTACAAAAGTACGCCCAAGTATAAATATTTAAATATCTCGGCTCGTGCATCGGCACTTAAGAGTATTACAATACATAACAAAATATGTTTATTTTTAATAATTCTATCATAATTTACCACTTTTACGAATGGCCGCTCACCTTGAAAATGTATGAATTTTACAAATGACAACACTTTTACCCAAACCCCTTTAATTAAAAACAGTTCTGACAATTTATCATACAAGTTGGAATGCCACCTGAAACGCCATTTTATTGGTATCCATATTGAACGTAACCATGGTAACCAAATAACAAATCGATGGATGTTAATCATCTATTTTTAGTAATTTGATAAAAATGAAATTTTAAACACATAATTAGTCTCAAAATTAATTTTGTTTTTAGTATACGTAATTTTAATTGGTATTAAAATATTTTTGACGGTTTATTATACAAATTAGAACGTCAAGTGTTCACTGAGCGCCAAGACTGACATCCGGAATGACCGTAACCATGGTAATAACAATGCTATAATAATTATTATAGAACTGTTATTACCATGGCAACGCTTATTATAGAATAATTTTCACGTTTCGGTTACGCTATAGGTGGTATTGTGGTACCATTTACAATATCAAAACTAGCGGTTTATAGTACGCCAGTAGAAAAATCTCTTTACTTGCGTTTTTTATGACATTGAGAATGCACACGACAACACTGGCCACCTGATGATTAATCGACTATGAAGCCTATAGACATTTGCAAACTGTGCATTTTACTATGACAGTTTCAAAACCGCAAACGTGTTACTGATCCTTACGATGCTTATGGTGGGTTCACATTTACGGTATTTCATTGCTACATGGTTTCGTGATCGTGTCAGTACCGGTTATGTGGACGGTATTTATCACGTTACGACCAGGGATCCAGGGATCCAGGGATCGTATACCGGTATTATTTTCATACAAAAATACCGGTATTCAATTTCGGTATCTCGCTTATTATTGAATATTTTTGCTCTTCAGTGAATTTATATAATAGAATAGTGTTATTACCTAAATTACAGTCGAAAATATCAAGGAAATAATGCAAATTAAGGAAGATATTTCAATTTTAATTAATACCGGTATTGATCCCTGGTTACGACATACTGCCACGATGTGACACGTCCCGAGAGCATGATTTACACTGTCCACATTTAGCGTAATGTAGATGCCACGCAGTCCGATCCGATGGAGTTAACTTTACCCCCGCATCGTAACACAACAATGCGAAGAATCCTGTTTGAACCCAGGTTAAAGGTAGCGATCCGGACGGACGCTGAACAATGTCCTACCACCTCTAATTCTATCACTTAATTCCTCAGTAAAGGAGGGTTGGCTATGAGGACAAGTGATATATCACCGGATAGGTAATTCTAAGTTGTAAAACGATTACTATGGCAGGTAGTTCGAAATCTTTCTGTGAAAAAAGTTATCGCCATGCAAAGACAGACGTGTTTCAAAGTAATTATGCTAACGTCAGGTGTACTGCCGTTTAGTCAAAGTATTTTTCGCCAAATTTCACTTCCCAAAAAACTTATCGCAGTAGTTTCATTTCCCAAACGAATCTCTAGCACATTTACATTTCGCATTTTATTCAATTGGTCAAATTATCATTTGGCATCATTTTACTGTGTCAAGTTTTATTAAGACAAATGTTTATTAAGCAAACGTTTTCCTTTGGCAAATATTATATTCCAAAAAATGTTTGATCAAATTGTTATTTCGCACACTCAAGGTTAGTTCTTATGTTAGTTTAGGTTAATATTAGGTAAGTAGGTTTAGGTTAGGTTAAAGTTCATCAGGCCCGAAGGGCCAATCTACGCAGGATAGAAGCCCTGCACAGCGTCACGGAAATAACTCCATCCATCGTATCTACTTTCAGTAAAAACAAATACCCAGTTAGCTCAAATACGATGGTTATGCAGCACGCAGTAAGAAAACTACCCACTTAACGAAAGATAATCCTACCCTAAATCGTATCCTATGCACTACTCAATTAGGATGTAAATCGTATGCCATACAATATTTTGGAAAGAGTATGTTATGCCAAACGATACATTTTACTACATGAAATTTGGTAAACTGAAACTTGACCAATTAGCTATTTGTTAAACAATAATTTGCTAACTGTTAAATTGCGAAAAGTTGTTTTGACTTATGATTTTTTGCCAAATGATAATTTGAGTAAAATAGTTTGCAAAGTGATACTTTGGGAAAAGATTTTGATTTTTGTCTTAATAAAACTTGACAAAGTAAAATGATGCCAAATGATAATTTGACCAATTGAATAAAATGCGAAATGTAAATGTGCTAGAGATTCGTTTGGGAAATGAAACTACTGCGATAAGTTTTTTGGGAAGTGAAATTTGGCGAAAAATTATTTGACCGAACGGCAGTACACCTTCTCACAGTTATATTAGGTTTGCTGCTACGTAAAATCGTTGTAGAATTAAAAAGGATATCTGATGATTTAGTGCTTATTGTTATTATTTCTAGGCAAGTGTTCATATACTTATCATATATGATTTTCCATCTTTGTACATACAATTTATTGCAAATAAAGAAATTGAAACTGAAGCTGAAACTGAAATATTTCAGTTTCAGCTTCAGTCCATTCTCCTTTGTTTAGCATTCTTTCCTTGAGAACTACCAAACTATCTATAACGTCTTTACCATAATGTCTTTACCATATTTAATCCAACCCACTTTTTAAATGAGTAAGTAATTGAAAAAATAAAGGAATTAAACATCCTACATCACTATTACTTATAATACCTATTAGTAACGGTAGGCCTTGCTAAGGTTTTAAATGTATAAAATTAAACAACTGTGCTTTGTATACTAAGACTCGATATAAACTAAGACTCGCGGATCCCACAGTCAAACTGTGAAAACAGTTTTGCGGGACGTGGTTGTAGAAAAGAGAAGGCCAGTGACTTGTATGTATGTATGTAAACACTTTATTGTACAAAATAAAAAAAATACAATGAAGATTTTAAAAAAAATACAAAGGCGAACTTATCCCTATGCAGAGATTTGTAACCGCTGTTTGGGATTGCAATTAATGATTTTGTTAGTGCACATCCAAATTCATATGGAATTTAAATTAAACGTGCCTGTTTTTACGTTTTTTAGTAGTAGGAAAGTTCAAGGTGTGCGTGGCCTGCAAGTAAGTTGTCAGTGACGAAAAATCAACATAAATTCTTTAGAAGAAATGCGAGTGGTAACAGAGAACAAATTGATAGTATAAATGCAAGAAAGCAAAATAAAATACCATAGTAGGTACAAGTCCTTTTTATTCCGTTTTTGAAATATATTTTATTTTATATATTATTGGAGAAAAAAAAAATCAAGAACCAGACCGCGAATAATTTCAATCTTACTTTATATACCTCTATGTAGTCCTTATGCTATAGTTTGGTCAGAACGACAGCCATATTTATTATTATCTGATGTTTGTTTCAAAAGTATTTCCAATCACATTTCTTTTCATCTGGCAGGTCCTATAATTTAATCGAAACATCGTTCAATAAACGTATCATGACACGAAATTTTCATTTCGTTAAAATGCATTTCTGGCCGCATGAGTTTTTTTTTTTTTGGAAGTCACACGTCTAACCATTCCCAACCTATGTAATTAATGATTAAAATATCCTTAAGAAATCAAGGTTTCATTAGAAAATCGCGTTTCATTAAATTAAATTCGTTGAAATCGATGAAGTGGAATTCTATAAAATGGTTACCCAACATTCATCTAATTTTTACCCAAACCCAAACATCCCATATCTACACGCTTTTCGTGATAAAATCAATAATTGCAGAATAAAGTCCGTTTTTCCTGCCGCCTCGTATCTCGAGCACCATCCACCGATGGAGAGTCAAGGATCACTCTTGGCGAGGGCTTTCATGCCTACATACATAAAAACCTATACGTTGATGTGCGTTAGTTAGCGAAAGTAGATTTAGATGTATAGAGCTTAGAGTAACATGATAATAATGGTTTCAGAGCGATATTATACATTCGTTTTTAATCACTTTTTGCATTGTTTTGTTTCGTTTTTCTCTTAGTTTGAGACAAAGTGGATTAAATTAATAATTAATTATTTTAAAAGTCACAAAACAACCTGTATTTAAGCCCTTGACCATAAAAAGTGGTGTTGTTTTAGGGGTTTTTATATATACTTTACGTGTATCTGTGTATCTAAATATTATGTATCTGCGTATATTTGTGTCTGAATATCTGGGCGAGGTTTTTTTTAAGAAAGCAAATTTAATCAGGATGGTTTTCTTGTGTGCAGATCCTGTTACGAATGTCACAATATTTATTAATATAATTCAAAACTAAACTAAGTTATTTAAGTCCAATTTAATTTCAGCCCACGAGGCTCTTACTGCTTTTTTGTTGACTGAATATCTCAAAATATGAAAGATATTTGGAATTGTTTACGTTTCAACCCACCCGTTTTCATTGTAATCCCCCCACAATTGACGAAAGGAATGACTGGCCAACATTTAATACTATAGCTGTGTAAATTAATAGAAAGCCCGGGATAAGGAGGGTGTACGGGTGGGGGGAGAGTCCGACACGCCCCCCAACCTTTCGTGCATGCCGCGGCTCTATTATTTCATTTTTACTTAAGATATTTAGGGTAGACTCACGAAATCTATGCTAGCAACGTCGCACAGTTTAGTTCTCAATAATTGATATGAAATAAAAAACACAATGTTTTTTATGAAATTTGTCCATCATGTAGCCTCGTGTGGTTGCCGAGTTAGAATAGTGCCACTCCATGTCTTCCCGTGGATGTCGTAAGAGACGACTAAGGGAATAAAGGCTTGCAGTACTGTTAGGCGATGGGCTTGCAACCTGTCACTAATACGCTGGTAAACATCCTAGCCTAATTGTGCAAATTGTGGTTATAGAATTATCAACAAGTTTTTAGAGATGTTTGTAATTCGGTAGCTCTGCCTACCCCACTCTGGGAACGAAGGCGTGAGATTATGTATGTATGTCCATCATGTTGTATTTAAATGTGTGTGATTAAATATTCTATCGCGATTGGAGTTATTGTCGAATAATTTTTGACTTTAACATTATTCATAATACACTCACAACAGCAGAGCTACGGAATCACCAACAAGTCTAATAATTTGTTGTTAATTCTGTAAGCACATTTTGCACAATCAGGCTAAGATGTTTAATAGTGTATATTAGTGACAGGTTGCAAGCCCATCGCCTAACAATACTACAAACCTTCATCCCCTTAGTCATCTCTTAGTGCTTGTTTAAGGAGACGCGGGGCGTCGCGCGTAGCGTTGGGTGGCGCGGTCTGCACTAAATTCAAACATATGGCGTTGTATAAAAGCGTTTACGGAGAAGCGGTTTTACGCGCGTTTGCTTCAATTACTTGCGGCGGAGCCCGCGGATGGCATTGTCGCGTTGCACGCAGCGTCGCATGCGTCAATAACGGTGGTTCCCGCCACTGCGCCCGCAGCGGGGCCCGCGGCGGAACCTTCTGACAGTCTTGTGCTCCGCCGCGCGCTCCGCTACACGCTCGAGAGTCCGCCGCGGATGTAGCTACACCGCTACTCTCTACGCCCCGCACCACGCGCCGCATCACGCCCCACATCTTTATAAACAACACCGTACATTGCCATATGTTTGTGTTTGCGCGTGTGATGACGCAGTCCGCTGCACGCGCCGCCTCTCTGTAAACGGAAAAAATCGCCCGCCGCGCCGCGCCGCGCAACGCCAAGCTGCACGCCACGCGCGACGCTCCGCGTCTCCGTAAACAAGCCCTTACGACTTCCATGGGAAGACATGGAGTGGCACTATTCTAAGCCGGCAACCAAATGGCAGATTTTAACATATTTTTTCTTAAAATTATAAGCCTCGTAATGACCAAGACTTCGTTATACTGATATGTGAGATATACTGAAATTTATCATTTGTTTACACAGAGAAAGTAGAATTGAGAAGTGTCAGTTTCTTTGTAAGAGTCTTATTCAGTTGGTACTGCGCAGTAAGTAGTTCTAAGGCACTGATATAATGGCAATTAAGGCCTATAGGACAGCAGCGATGGGTCATTTACCTTAATTTTGCAAAGAATCTTAACTCTTTGGTTAATAAAATAACTAGGCACTAACAGCAAAGATTAGCGTTCAGATATTTTCGACCTCGTAACAAAAGTCTAAATGGGAATATGCATGGGTTTTTTAAATGTAATTTCCCAACAAAATATGAAAATACAGTAAAAGAGATCACCAAAATTGAAATTAAAATTAAAATCGGTAAAAAAATACGAATGATACAAGCATTTTAATCTGCTAATTAGACAGAGAGATTCGAAGTGCACTGTGACGTCATTGTAACAGGTCGGCCATATAATCCGAAAAAACGTAAAATAATCGTAAAATTATTGCTAGAAAGAGATAGGAACAAAATCTTTGTTCTTTGTTATAGCTATTCGAAAAAATATCTCACCTGTTTGTTACATGAATCAGCTTAAATTGAAGCTTTGAAAAAAAACCATGAATAGTCCCTATTGAACAAGCAATACATTTGCTTCAAGCATCGATTTGTATACATGAAAATACTTGCTCATAAACAAAGCAACTCATATTTATAACAAAGCAGAGTACAACAAAGCTTGATAGTTTACCCGACCATACACAAATACGCTTCAACTGAGCAAGGTACTATGTGCCTTGGTAAGTTTTACAGAAGTGGCTGAGCTAGTGTTTGCAGAGAGACCAAGTGGCCTGACTACAACTTATACGTAAACTTCTGCCGCAAGCTAGAAGCTTATAGCGATTAACAATAATAATACTACCTTTATTGGGTAATTGTGCTGGTTGATTGTTACTAAATAGTTTCTGCAAACTGTAATCTCTTTCAATGTTGAAACTATATTTGCGGGTAGGAACTAGAGCAAGGAGTATCCGCATTACTACGTAGAATAATTTTACTCATTCAGTTTTACATTAGTGCCTCTAATTATCAGAGCTCTATCCTACAGGTTGGTACTCGATAAACTGTACATATTGAAAGGGATGAAATTTTAAGTTAATTTATTGTTTTTTTTTTAGAGGTTGTCATACTTTTTAATAAAGTTTGGGTAGTACGCTTACTTGTGACGGTGTAACTTTTGATCTAATAGCCCAAAAAAGATAAAACAAAATGCATAGTATTGGCATTAGTGAGGTTTATAATAATTGATAACAATATTAGACCAATTACAAATAACTCAATAACTGCTTTCTTTGTGGAAAATTACGGCAAAAATATAATTTTGTTGTCATAAAAACACGATTTTCTCAAAATTTCGCAGATATTTAATAATGTTTTTTTAACCTTTTAAGATCTAAAATTAAACGAGGAATAATAATAAGCAAAAAAAAATAGTGAAATATCTACAAAATTTTGAGAAAATCGTGTTTTTACGAAAACAAAATGACATTTTTGCTGTAATTTAAAATTTAAAATCTGTAAAAAAAAATGTGTTTTTTTTTTTAATTGTTTTACCGATAAATTAACCTAAAATTTCATCCCTTTCAGTATGTACAGTTTATCGAGTACCACCCTGTATATTATCATATTGTTTTTATAGGAGCTATGACGTTGACAATACGGTAACATGTCGAAAGCGATATTGTTTTACCAAGTAAAATAGAGCCCCTGCCTGGTGGCTTGTGTGCTAGTGCTTAGTAAATAGGCTTTGTACCACTTTCTTAATTATTTCTGAGTTACCAGCTCATCCCAAGAGAAGACTATTGTAACAAAGAAGCGCTGCTAAAAAAAACCTAAGCTAGCGCTCCGAAAACGATTACAAGAACATTACAGTAACCTATATTCAATATTTTTTGAATAAACAGTAACTTATATTTTGTTCAAGCAAACCTGCGAACCTTAAGTGGCAGTGGGCGTGGCACATTGCTCGTAGAACTGATGGCCGTTGCTATCTGGAAAGCGAAGTGTTGGCAGGCCTTCCACAAGTTGGACTGACGATCTGATCTGCGAGTAGCACAAAACCGGCCATTCGTAGCGATCTTTGGGGAAGGCCTATGTCCAGAAGTGGACGTCTTTTGGCTTATATGATGATGATGATGATGATGATGATGACGATGATGGTGATGATGATGATGATGCTGATGATGATGATGATGACGATGATGATGATGATGATGAGATAAAAAAGAAAATATCTGCACTGTGGGCCCATGGACATTTAGAATAACAAGGTTGCCCTGAGGTCCAGTAAATGTCCATAGGTCCCAAGTGTCCCAGGTGACCTGTGTGCTCGTATGCAAAACTTTTGTTTGGTCGTGCTTGTTTTTTTTTTACTTTTTTTTTTTTTGTTTCGGGAGTTCTATACTCACTTTCTTAAAATTACGTGTGTAGCGATTACGGTTCATGAGATACAGCCTGATGACAGATAGACAGACAGACAGACGGACAGCAGAGGCTTAGTAATAGGGTACCGTTAGCAACCTTTGGTTACGGAACCCTAAAAAAAACTCTTCTGATCTAGATTAAAGTAGATTTACGCCTACATAACAATTATTAGTAAATTTACCTAAAATGCGCGTTTACGTTGTTATTACGCACCCACGCGACTACCTTTACAATAGGGTTATTGACGGCCCTTATACTATCGTCAATTTCGTCGGTGAATCACCGAAAAGAGTGGAAAACTACGTTAGGCTTAGGGCATGCGAAGCTCTTCATAGATGGAGTTGACCAGAGCTGGACCAATAAACTTTGGAAACTCAGCAGAATTAAGTGCTAAAAAAGGGGTAATTCCACAAAAGATCCCATACGGTCGAACTGTATCCGTAAGGACCCCACCAATAAGATAAGATAAGATAAGATAAGATTGTTGGTTTAGATGAAAAACTCATTAACTTAATAGTAAGTTATGTACATACTTAGTGAGTTTTTCCTCTAAACCGACGTTATGGTATTATCGTCGGTGGTAGTGTAATATCGCGCAAGGTTTTTATTAACAATAAATTCTGGCTTATGTACAGTCAAGGAAATGTACTCGCGTACCTTTTTGACTCTTATTGTCATTGTGACAAGAGTGAAAAAGGTAGGTACGCGAATACATTTCCTTGACCGTACAAGGGTACGTTTCGTTTGTCCGAAATTTTCATTTGTCCGAAAAACATTTCTCTCTAAAGCCATGACCATTTCATTATGTTTTAAGAAGATAGTTTAAATAGATACTTACAGAATCTGTAGAGGTTAGGTTAGTTTCCAGGAAAGTTAAACGGTTTCAAAGAAAAGGGATTTTCGGACATACGAAAATTTCGGGCAAACGAAACAGCGAAAAAAAGTTTTTCGAACTTAAGATTGGTAACCATGTACATAAGTTTCATTAAACTTACATGAACCGAAGCGAAGCGAGGGCGAGTCGCTAGCTTCTTATTAATTAACCCGCGCCTTGCCGGGGCCTCCGGGTCTATTTGCCAAGGGCCACGGGGTATCTTTATTATATCTAATGCATAGGTATTGTTATGAACGCAACATACGTTCAGAGAGGGGTAGACATAAATTGTTACTAAGTCTACCGGCCTAAGGTATTACTTACAGTAACACGCGTAAGCTAGTGTAGGTACTCGTAAGGTACTGAGGTACGCATCCTTGCTCAGATTTTATGAGATATTTTATTAGTCGGTTTACTTGACTTGTGGTTTCATGACTATGCCGATATGGTTTGGTAATAAACTGGAAAAAAGGCGGAAAACTGATTTAAAGCAAAAACAGAAGTTTTCAGTGGTAAAAATGAATTGTTATACGCTAACCAACGAATTGAACCCACGTGAAATATAAAAACAAATCAAGACTGGACTTAAGGCCCATTTAGATTATGCAAGTATCTTGTACAAGAATCGGCAATAATTGTATGCAATTATTTTGTTGCAATAATCGTGTTTAAGAATTGTACCAAACGTAAGATGACAGCAATTAATTATTTCCTCAATTTCATTGTATGGAATGTGCAAGAAAGTTGTATAATGTAAATGGGCCTTTATTATTGTATTCTTCATATTAAACCGTAATACATTGCAATGGCTGCTTTTTTATATAAGTGTATTTTGACGTCATTGTGTACTATCTAAAGATATAAAACCCTTTCGTGTCTGATTGACTGACTAATTGATTGACTGACTGACTGACTGACACACAAATACAGCTTTAACCGCTGAACCTAGGGACTTAAAATTGAAAGGGAATTATTTCTTGGCTATCTTGTTAGCACTAAGAAAGGATTTTTTAAACATCGAACCTTAACGGAAAGAAATAGGAGGAGTAGCGAAAAACTAAAATGTAATTATGTGAACGAAATCGCAAGTCATTTCATTATAAATGTCTCGTTATTTTTTCTTCTAATCGTTTTGAAACTTTAAGAAAAGTGACGGTCTTACTCGGAGTCAGATTAAGAGTTCCAATAGTGACGATATTTCATTCTCAACTTTGATAAAATAATGAGTTAATTAATTATCACTAAATGCTTTTGAATACGGATATATGTGATATGTCAATAACTCAAAGCATGATATGTGGTATAAAAAGTTTTTAATGAAATAATACGGAAGCCATTATTGAAAATTAATTGTCAATTAAATCTTTGCCATGTTATTAACTTCAGCCGCGAAATGTGGTGACGTATCACTAGCAATATTGGGTTACTAGTAACCGAATATAATGTAATTGGAGAGTGAAAGGCGAATGCCGACGCAACAATAATAGAATTAATTTTGATTATTGGAGAGTTATTGAGAGTTGCTTTGAAATTGATTCCCTTATGAACTTCGAGATATTAATGTGTAATTACGTTATTACGAAATGTAACGCTGAGTTACGAGGATTCAAATATCGAATATTAATTTTGGATGTTGGTGAGTTTTAGATTAATGATTTGAAATGTGAACCCTTGTGAATTTAAAGGATGAAGTAGAGGCATAGGTTTGGAAAATTCATAAATAACCGTTTAGCTCCGTTAGAGCTAGCCAAGATCCTATCTACAAAAGAAAATGTCTAGAAGTGTAGAAATCTGTCAAAATATTGAAATATGAAATGATACACGATAGCACGACAGGGCTTATTCTAATTGGTAAAACCACATTGCTTTTGACATGTTATCGTCTTATCAAGGTTACGATAGTTTTTTTTTATGGCAGCAAGGCATCTTGGCAGGGCCCTCTGGTGCGACCCCTGGTATAGGTAAATATTTGTATAATATAATAATAATATAATATCGGGGGACAATGTCACACAAATTGACCTAGTCCCAAACTAAGCTCTAGGCTTGTATTATGGGTACTAGACAACGATACAAATACTTATATTGAGAAATAAATACTTAAATACATAGAAAACATCCAAGACAATATAATAATGAATGGTATAATGAGCATAAGTTTTGTTCCTCGGATTAAGATGTTTTATATAATGCGAGCGACCCGCCCTCGCTACGCTTCGTTGTATGTGACGTTTCTGTAACACCCGCACATAATCCACAATTTATTATACGTAAAAACCTCCCTCTTGAATTACTCTGACTATTGCTGAAAACTGCATCAAAATCGGTTGAGCAGTTTAAAAGATCCAAGCGAACCGACTTTGTTTTATACTACGTAAAGATATTTAAGTATGTATTTTTCTCTCTATCTTATTCTCATACCGGAATACAGCAATTTGAACACTAATGCTTAGCGGTAGAGGATACGATGGTGGTAGCGATCCGGATGAACCCTGCCCAAGATTCTACAGTTAACAGAAATAATAATATTATCCAGCATTGGACGCAAAAATATCTGACACGCTCTTATTCCTCTAGTAATAAAGACTTGTCGGATATTTTTGCTCCCTATGTTGGATAATATATTATTGCTGGTTGCACATTTCAAATAAAAGCGTGTAAAATAATCTAAGCGTAAAATACTGGTTTCTTATTCAACCTGACGTACTATATTTAATAATTATTTTATCTACACTCATATCATAAGTCCTCTATTATGCGTTCAAAACCCGTAAGCAATGACCAGCATTACCTGAAACGAGCTGCAAGGCGAATTTCATAATAGATCACATGAGTGTTGTAATGCTAATTACACAGAGTCTCGCACAATACTTTATCTACACACATATTATAAGTACTCTAAGATGGGTTAAGAAGTCGAAAGGCAAATGACTAGCATTACCTTACCTGTGGTAGTAGGTGACAGCGATGACAGATTTTGGAAGATTTTCCAAATTTGGATCGCATTACCTTACAATATTCGATAACGTAATTTCACAATTACGTTACAGCTGTCATCACTGTCACCTACTACCAAAGGTAAGGTAAAGCTGGTCGTTTACCTTTCGGCTTCTTAACCCATCTTAGAGTAGGTACTTATAATATGAGTGTAAATAAAGTATTGTACGAGACTCTGCGTAATTAGCATTACAACACATGATTCAACACATCTATTATGTTGTAATGCCTGTCATTACACAAACATCACGTAAACTACCTATTACCAACCTCGTGCATAAAAATGAAATTTCAGCAACGGTGCCCTAAAACTACAAAGTTGTACAAAGGGTACGACGGGAGGAAATGAAGGAATCGTCAGTCGCCGCGACGCCCACTGAAATGAGCAATGTAATTTCCTTTAGGATCATCTGAAGAGAAAAAAACTTAGGTCATTTTTTTACGGCCGCGTTTTAATGGAATATTTTGTGGAATGTTTATGTTTAATTGTAAATGGTGAGCTGGGGTTGTGAGGAGGGTTTATGAAACGTTTATAACCGTTTTATGATTGTCTTGTTTATGACAGAGTAATATTGAAACGCTTAATAACATGGTTTTGTGAGTTTTCATATTGTTTTGTTGCAGAAAATTCACAAAAATAAGGGAACTTTGTAATATTTTAAAATCCACATTGTTAATACTGGAACACCAAAACTAGTATTTTGGGAATGAGTTTTATACTTTTTTTATGCTTAATTATTATATTTATATTCTTTAAAAGGTGCAGGCAATGAGCACACTGTCACAGGTCTTCTGATGTTATAAATTAATTAATTTATTTAACAAAACGTTTATTTAAATTTGTCGGATATATCAATATTTAAAAGAACACAAGTCTCATCTTCTATAAGTAGATGTGCCAATGGTTTTCTTCGTCAACATAATTATGATTCACAAGATAACACTTTACAATAGATTACAATATAAAATACTTAAGGAAAACAAATTGTGATAGAATTTCATTATGTTTAACAAATACCACGCTCGAAATTGATTTGCCGTTTAAATAATATTTTAAGCCCATATCATTAGGTACTACGAAAAGGACGTAATTAAATGAAATTGACCAAACAAAAACATGCGTATACAAAAGTCCACTCCACTTAGTCCCATCAAATTACGTCACTACCGGCGCGTAAACAAAATGTTTACGTCAGTTAAATCCTAATTATTCATAAGCCCATAATTATCATCAATACAAAATGTACTCGTACATATTTAAATGAGATTTACGAAATTAAAGTCCACTCCACTTAGTCCCATCGAATTCCGTCACTACCGGCGCGTAAACAAAATGTTTATATTCTGATTCGCATTTGTCACTGAGCCTGCTGACAGTTCTTTATCCCTGGCTCGATAAAGTCATTAAAATTCAAGACTCAAAAATTGAGAAAATTAATAATTTGGCTGCTTTTTTTCAAGTTTTTGTTTGTGTTTTGTTATTCCAGGTTGGGTCCAAGATGGCAAATGAGCATCCGGATCACGTTTAAATGAAAGTAATTAACTAATTTAACAAAATACAAGACAAGTATAATATCAACTGTCCTCTGGGTTCATAAAATGTATTTTATGTAAGTGTATGTACATATATTTAGGTATTAATATATATATATATATCTCTCTCTCTGTATCTATTTATGTAGGTATTTGAATGTTATGTTTTATTTATAAAGGCTTTAATGGTTAGTTAATGTTTTATGTTCGTCTGAATAAATTTGTACACTTGCTTACTTGATGCACAACCTTTCACTTTTCTCAATCTGGGTTAGCTGGAAGAGATCCCTTAAAGGGATAAGTTCACCGTTGTACACATTTTTATATTATTTGTATTGTTCTGGATTTTCTTTTGTACAATAAAGTGTTAACATACATACATACATAATACATAATGGTGTTTTTATGACTCAACATTTCTACAACATAGTCTCAAGTTTTTTTTGTATTAATTATGATATAAAATATTTATCCAAAACAAATCGTAAAATAACTTTTTTATGTTTTACGCATTAATTTGTTTTTCTCAAACATGCACGGAAATAACGGTTTTCCGATTGAAACACATGGACGGAAAATGCCTCTTTTACTCCTAGGAGTAAAAAAACCATATGAAAACACTTTCCGTCCATGTCCCTATGTTTTTTCAAAAGTGCTCTGTATTGCGTATAAAATCGAAAGGACCATGAAAAAAATCCCGTACACCCAACTTGTGGGGGCGCAGTGAGGGGCGGCGGCGCGGCGGGGCTCTGCGGAGCGGCGGCGGCGGCTCGTTGTGCGTGAAACTATCTTAACTAATACTCGTATGACGCAAACAAACATTCTCTCCGAATTTTTTGTTTTTTTTTAAGGTTTTTAAAAATACTTATAATCATGTGTTTGTATAATTTCCTCGCATTGTTTGAGAAAAGCATTATGTATGCCTCGGCGGAAAAAAGGATTTCCGCGCCAATTAAATCCTTATTATTCATAATAAGCATCAGTACAAAATATACGTAATTAAATGAGATTTACAAAACAAAAACACACGAATACAAAAGTCCACTCCACTTAGTCCCATCGAATTCCGTCACTACCGGCGCGTAAATAAAATGTTTATGTTCTGATTCGCATTTGTCACTGATCCCGCTGCCAACTCTTTATCCCAGGCTCGATAAAGTCATTACATTTCACTCATTATCCGCTCCGGCTTCGCCCGCAAATCCGCCGAATTAAGCACTTGGCACAGATATTAGCTGCGAGCATGGATTTTACGATGGCTGTTGCAATTTATTACAATGAGATTATGGTTTCGCCTGTTTATTTACTTTGTTTTAACAATATGCTGATGGGAAAAGTGCTAATTGTTCACGGATTATGTTGTTACAACAGCATGTAGGTTAATTTACCATGCAATTTTTAATAGATTAATAAAAATAAAAATATAAATATTGTCTCATATGCAGTTGCTATATTCAATTTTAATCTGCAGTTAGATTTTTTTGCTACCGGTAATTAAACAATTTTAAAACACATCTATAATAATATTATACAGAGGTAAAGTTTTTGACGTTGTAGGGGGTAATCTCTGGATCTACTGAACCGATTTTAATATTTTTTTACCAATAGAAAGCCACGTTATTTGTGAGTGTCATAGGCTATAATATTAACCCAAAATGTTTATTGCCAAACGAATTGGGCACGGGAACAGCTAGTTTTATAATAAAAATCATAATTTGTGACGGCTTCAGGCATGTGTTGGCATTAGGGATGTCACGAATGTCATATTTTTCACATTCGCGAACGCAAATGTTCAGAGGGCGAATGTGCGAATGCGAATGCGAAAGCGAATGTAAAGGAATCACATTTTAAAAAAACCTTTAGTCAACTTAATTCATCGTTTTAATGAAAAAATAACAATAAATCAATTCTTATACAGTAAGTGTATTGTTATAGGTAGTTGTAGTTAAATAATTTTATATTCGAAGTTCAAAAGAGACATATTAGATTTCAGAAAAAGAAATTTTGCCGCCTTGAGGCGATTTCTAAGAGGCTCGTATATAAGGCCGGCTGCACTGAACAATTGTTCACTCGGAACGCTGGCCGGTTTACTTACGTGGGGAACGACTGATTAGTTATATACATTATAACATTTAAAACCGACTGAGGCGACTGACAAGTGACATGACAACTAAAACGATAAACCAATCAAGAAAGTTTTTGTCAAACGAAACACGTGATGCCGGCTTACGCGCTCATGCGCTTGCGCGAACAACAAAAGACGCGTGGCTTGCGGGCGAGTCACGACATGATCAGCACACATTCGCATTCGCTAAACATTCGCATCGATTATTGCGAATGTGAATGTCGATGCGAATGTTTAAAATAATGCGAATCATTCGCATATGCGAATGCGAATGTTCGTAACATCCCTAGTTGGCATTATACCTAAACATTACTAATCGTTTTGTTTTTGGTTTTTTATATTATTTAATACAATAATTGTATAATGTTTCGTTCTGTATAACATTTCACAACTTTCCAGTTAATTATCAACATAATAATAAACCAACCTATTCAGTTATTTCTTACCCATTTTTTATGACGCGGAGAAGGCAAACGAGCACACAGGACCGACATATTAGACATATTTTGCATTCTCAGAACTACAATCTAAAGACTGCGATCTTAATACCTTAAATGCTTTGCCAACCCTAACAACTAAGATGGACAGCCTCTACGCTAGTAATTTCTCCGGTTGTCTTTTCCCCTCGCTGGAAAACAACAATGCGAACACTGCTGCTTGGCGCTTTGTTAAAGGATGAGACGATAGTAGCGATTCGGACGGACCCTGCACAAGGTCCTGCCACTACTCAAACCACTATATTGAGTATAAAACACATACAGCTTCACATACCTACAACTTACCTACATAGTATAAAACAAAGTCACTTCCCGTCGTTTATCCCTCTGTACGTACGCTTACACTATACGGGGTTAAAAGAAATTCCATAAAAGTAGAGTTCAATTGCGATAGATTTTGTCATATGTAGACCCCGTTATCTTGTCGCACTGACGTCGTTTTTTATCTAAATGTCGATGGTATTGTGCTTAAAGTTATGTCATGTCACTGACAATGAGTTAAAGACAATAACTACTAAAGTTGTGATAAAAAGTAATGGGAATAAAAGTCGCGTGTGTTCGTTAGTTAAAACTGCTTATCTTAGTTTTTCCACAATCATTACATAAGGTTATTGCATCTACGAGATACAATACTAATGACGATATCTACTTATTTTTAATCAATAAGTTTTAATACCTACGCAATATTTAAATTGAGAAGAGATTTAAAAGGCAAAAATTAATCGCTTGGTTGAATAATATAAACTACAAACATCGATATAGAGATGGTCGATAAAAAAAACATTCAATCCCTACAAAATAGCGATGTCACTGTGACAAGATAACGGGGTCTAGACTCATATGATACCGAATTTCCTGTAACCCTTTTAAAACTATAGGTACGCTACGGATTATAACCTCCTAAGACCCACCATACAACGAAATTTGCCAAAGGAAAATTAACCTATTACGATAGCAATAAAGTCAATTTTCTATTTTAATTGTCAGTCATAAAAACAAGGGAAATTCTACTTTATCTCCTTCGCAATAGATCTTTATTGCAATGGCCGTATTATGTACATTTTTTTGTACGCGGGGTCTTACGAGGTTAATGCGGTATTCATCAATAGAGTAATTCAAGAGGCAGGTTTTTATGTATAATCATTTCTAGGTTATGTACAGCAGTTACAGAAAACTCACATAAACCGAAGCGAAGCGAGGGCGGGTTGCTAGTACAATATAAAGCGACGTGACCTCGCATATTTACATTGGATGTGCCAATGCTCAGAACGAAATTTCTTCCACAATTCTAAACGCGATTTGCAACATACACTGACCCGATATTAATAAAAGTTCGATCGCTGGCTCGTTGTTGCTGCCGAGCACGTTTTGATTGTCGAAGTCGTAAGTTGAAGAAAACTATTTATTAATATTGTTTTGTGAAGCGGGAAGGCGTTCGATATTTTTCTTAATATGAAAATGTACAATTTAAGTACAAGAAATGTTTCAAACGACGGCATAAATCGCATCAAAATCCATAGAAAAGTTCCATTTTTATTCCCGATCAGGTATTCTAACACAAGATCTATTCTAATCGGTGAAACATTATTACCAGAGGTCGGAATAGGTAGTGCTTATTAACCTAAACTTGACGCATGTTCATTCATGTTCATTCATGCGTGAGTGAGGTGGGAATACATTACTGAATGAAGATGCATCAAGTTTAGGTTAATAAGCACTACCTATTCCGACCTCTGATTATTACTTTTGACATTAAATAACGCTTAGGCCGCGTACGCGTCCACTGTTGGCTGCGCCGGCGGCGCGCACTGTGTCGCGAAGGAAGTCTCCCTTGCTCCGCGTCTTGACGCAGCTGAATGCGCTTCTGGTATCAGGTGTGTTATTCTCTCAAAAAACGGCGGCCGGTCGAACGGACGAGCGAATAAAAGCGGCGAGTTTAAGTAGTCCCGTCCGACCGAACAAAACACATTTTAGCGCGTGCATTGGCAATTAGGGAGCCTTATACGTCCGTGTAGTCATGCTGCCAAATTGAATACACGCGCTAAAATGTGTTTTGTTCGCTCTGTCGGGACTACTTAAACTCGCCGCTTGGACCTTCGCTCGAGCGAACGATCACCTTTGCTTGTTGAGAGAATCACCACCCAGTACCTGAATGTGATTTGTTTGCGTGGCGATGGGCAGCTGTATGTCGTGAATGTCTAAGATTTTGCGAGATGATGGATGATAGGCCATCTAGTAAGTATTAATTGACTTCTGTTTTTAATTTATTATCTCTACCGTTTGTTATTTATACTTAAGTTTCTCGGTGTATTGGTCCTACTGTAATGCCGTGTAAATGAATTTGAATAAATAAATATATAAATTAATTAATTAATTATCATCGTATTGTTTTTGAGTCGGCCACCATTATTGTTAAGTCAATAAGAGACTACACTAGTTACGACATAATGTTAACAATATGATAAAATTTCAAGACCAATGGGTTTTACCGATTAAAAATACAAATTAAAAAAAAACGTGTCCACAGAGTAAATGCCTCAATTTATCAATGTGAAATTTTCTAAGTCGTATACACATAGGTTAGCCCGGACAGCCATATAAAGTATTTTTAACGTAAAAATTAAATAGTTTACCGAGGGAAATGCTATTAACGACTCCTCCGCAAACAGAATCTCACAAAAATAAATAATTATGGATCGGAATTCTGCAAATATTTCAACAGATTTGCGAATATGTCACTTAGCAAAAGGACGAGGGAAAACCGATCTTGAATTCTTTTAGACAAATACCGAGGTAGTAGGGTTAGCATTTTTGCTTAGCCGACAAAAAATCTACAGAAAGTGGAATAGGTATTAATTATGGTGTAGTTTATTTTTCTCAACTTGTTGTTTTGTCTATAGCAACACCTACTTTAACCTACTATCACTATTAATTAGACTAAATCCCCGATGTAATAGCGACCCCTTCTTCTAGAGTTGACGGTTACTATGAAATGAATAAGAAATTCAATTTAGGATGGTTAACTGAAGGCGATCCCTTTATGGGATACGTTCGCCTTTGTACATACCTTTTGTGTTTCTTTCTTTTTTTCATTATAAGATAAAATTATTTGATTTAAAACCGCGACTAAATCGGCCTACCCGTTTATGAGATACGATTCCACAGAGAAACACACAGTTTCAACAAAATCGGTTGGGCACTTTATGAGATCTTAGTTTTCAAAATAAAAATTACGCCGCAAGATTAAGGTTTTTGTGTATTTAATAGTATTTTGTAATGATATGTTTTGGGTTTTTAAATACTTATTAAGATATAGGCAGCAGTGGTGTAACAAAACAGCCTCCGACCCCTTTGCCCCAATTCTTAAAAAAATCCTTAAATTAAAATATAAAGTCAACCTTATTTTCAACGTTAGTTGTTGCGTGGTCTAAATTGTATCGTACACATGCGTTACATTTGTAATTATAATGAACCGCCGCCGTGGCAGCTTAGATTGTCTCGACATTTACATCACCGCTACTACGGAAACTCGTAATGACGTTCAGAAAAATGCTGCTCCAGGAAATTAGAAACTGCTTGTTCAGTGGACTCCACTCAACCACAGTACGAGTACAATAGAATAGCCTATTAATGTTGAGAAATACTTACTAGAACTTGATTTAAGCGTCAAATATTTCGGTAATAATGTTATTTTTCTCAAAAATGTCCGGAAATGTTGACATTCCTATCTACATATTGAGACGCGAAGTACATAGTTTACTGACAGTACACAAATAAATAAATAAACATTGCGTGCTCGCTACACAAGCCCGCAATGTTGCATACAAATTCCATTACTATCTAGCTTGTTAACTTTTTAAAAAGTGAAAAGGGCACAAGTCTTATACATCCAAATTTTACTCGAAACATAACTTTTTTATTTGTGCCTGGAATAGCTTATGTTTTTTGTTAAAAACAAGAATTGCGTTTCTCCTTGTCATAAACAAAAAGGCGGTAAGGAGCGATGATTTTTTCACGTGAAGTTTCTGTTTGTACGCAATTAAAAAAAATGAGTTCAAGCGATGAAGATTTGACTCCAACACAAAAAAAATCTTGAGATTTTTGAGAAAAGCACTATATTTGCCTCGTCAGGAACAGCAATTGCGGGCTTCGTATTTTTAAACGGACTCGCAAGCTCGTCCGTTTAAACCAATACTCGGCCCGCAATTGCCTACTTCCATCCCTAGGTAATAATGTACTATTACACCATAATAAATAAATAAATAAATAAATATCAGGGGACAATGTCACACCAATTGACCTAGCCCCAAACTAAGCTCTAGGCTTGTACTATGGGTATTAGACAACGATATAAATACTTATATAGAGAAATATATACTTAAATACAAAGAAAACATCCATGACTCAGAAACAAATATTCGTGCTCATCGCACAAATATCTGCCCTTACCGGGATTTGAACCCAGGACCGCTAGCTTCGTAGGCAGGGTCACTACCAACTAGGCCAGCGCGTCGTCAATAAGGGTAACCATACCATATAAGGATTACCATATAAGGGTAATGACCAAAAAGTTGGGTACACTAACTCACTCAATTAATTTTTTTATGAAACTTTTCCGTTGTGTCACGAAAATTAGCTATACAATTATAGGGATACTTTTCGTCGCACAACGGAACTTTTTTCGACTTCTTTGTTTGTATGGTTAACTGCGCTTAACTGCGGTCAAACTTTTTGGTCCTCACCCATAAAAGTCGATGTCAAGGTCCTTGATTTCGGTATTGAATTTACAAATTCAAACTCCTACCTACAGTAAACTGAAGATACGCAGTTTACCTTGACACCAGTCACCGCAGTATAATTAATTACATATTTTTGGATTTGATGTTAAAAATCTTACTGGAGTTACAAGTGTCAGGTGTCATGTTTTATATTCGCTCATTCCTGGAATGCCAGATGTTCAAAATACCATACTTCAATTTACTTGAATTTCAAAACCTAACATTCGAATTAAAGTAATGTTTACTATGATAAAAAAAGTATGTTGCCATTTTGAAATTCCGGTATTGTTGAACTAAGTGAATAAAAGTCAATCTTTGAAACACGTGTCATGTCACTCAATAATCGATTTATTCTATAAGTAAAATTATTACGACTAGATAGCCTCATAAACAATTCAGTTTTTCAATTCCTCAACGGTGAGGCAAAGTGGCCTCGTCAGAGCACTATTAACAAGTTAGTATGTGCATCTTTAATTTGGTAACATAATTCAACGGTGAAGCAGCTTGGCTAAAGCTATAGGTGCTATCGAGGAATTAGGATGTTTTAGTATGTAAACTCCACGTCTCATTAATTGTGTAATTCCGGGAAATTTATGAAATGGCTAATTAAGGTATAGCTCCTAAATGCCTTTCAGTAGAACTCAGTCTATATGGCGTGTCTTGAATCTTTGTTCGCGCAGACACTAACAACAATTCCGATGATTTCCGAAAGCACGATTAAAACCCACGGTCAGACTTGTACGTAATAGTTATAAGGTGCAAATTAAATTACATCTACTTTTTCCATCTCACTCACGGCTGATTGAATGACACGCGGGCGCGCGTCAACATGGCGTCACTAATAACCAATAATAGCCCAGAATACAGACGCGCAAAGCATGGATCATGCTGATGGGTTCCCGCGCTTTGAAAATTCACATTACATTGATAAGCCATATCAGTTGTGTTTTACTGTTCCTGCTTACGAGTGCGCGGACAATTTAATTTTGCAGGTTAATACTTTGTTTTGTAAGGTTTTTAAGCAAATAACACTTTAATGTACAATTAAACCATCAAAAACATACTCGTTCTTTTTTCCCCCACCCGTCTAATATTTTGGAACCAGCGGTAGGGGAGTGTTGTCACCGACGCCAAAATTCAATTTGGTTCAGGTTTAGTATTACCAGGCGAAATTTTTGGCTCCTATCCAGTAATTGTGAGCCTCAAGTCATCAATAGGATTATCGTCTATTACTTAATTTAATAACTGAACGTAGAAGGGTGAACATAAAATATGAAGTGCTTTTGTTGTAAAGTTGAATGAAGTGAATTAGTTATAAAGAGTTTCTCCATAATCTCCGTTATGTATTTAAAAGTTTAGAACCCCCACGATAAAGTGCGATCCCTTCTTTAAGACCAGCCCCTTATTTCACCATACTGACAGTGATGTGACAGGTGACAATTCGTTATACATTTCAAAGTTAACAAGCTTCCACATGGACTTGACAGAAGCGCGTGGAGCTAACCCCATGTGCTTCTGTTTAGTCCACCAGAGTAAATCTCTTTATCCGAACAATTGTCCTCGCGTGTGATATCCATGGACTTGTTTCTCTAATAAGTCCATGGCGATTGTCTAAAACCCGATACTGGCGAAATACACCTTGTTAAACACAAGGAGTGAAAGCCATTAATTAAAAAAAAAAAGCTTCCACATCAGTGGGATTGAAATTTCACCTGTCCCCTGTCATTGTCAGCATAGTGAAATAGGGGGCTGCCCCCTATTTCACGTTCCTAATAATGACAGGAGACAGGTGACACTTTGGTGTACATGGCGTAGCTTATATAAATCCCAGTGATGTGAAAACTTATTAACTTTGCAATGTACACCGAATTTTCACTTAGCACCTATCATTGTCAGGGTAGTGAAATAGGGGGCTGATATCTCTAAAATTGGCAATTGATTTTCATAAAACCTACCTAAAAAAACCCGATTTAACAAGCTGGTTAAAAAAAAACTCATCCAATTCGGTCCATCCGTTTGGGAGCTACGATAACACAGACAGATACACACTTCACAGATACACAATTTGAAGTTATAACACCGCTTTTTTTTGGGGTTTTAAAAATGAGGGAATAACGAAATACTAATTTTAGGGAGCTCTGGTTAAAGTTGTATAATAATAGATGTAAATTCCAGGTAAAAATGGATTTGTGTGCCACTACTACCAAAACTTTGGTGAACTAGCGACATCTAGCGACAACTTGCAACAAACAAAGCAGTGTCAGACAGCGTAGTAAGTTGACATTTACAACTTCCAACTTTCCAACTTCAACCCCACTTGACAGAAGCGCATGGGGCTAACCCCATGTGCTTCTGTTTAGTCCATTAGAGAAAATACTCTTTTACCGAACAATTGTCTTCGCGTGTGATATCCATATACTTATTTCTCTAATAAGTCCATGGGAGTGTTTATAAATAACTCGAGCACTCAAAATTGGCGAAATACACGGGAGTGAAAGCCATTAATTAAAATTATAATTAGAACTTCATCCCAGTGAACTTTGGTCCCCAGGCATAATACCCGCCTGGAGAGAGATCTCTCATTTATCCTCTCTTTCTACAGAGCCCTGTCGCAACATACTAATATATTAAACACATCTGATCTGTTCTTATGACATGAATCTATTGTGGCACACAAATGCATTTTCACCACAGCACCTTAAAATTTTGCTGTTTAAAGACAGTGAACCAAATTCGATTTTGCTGCGAGCGAAAGACAGTGAGCAAAATTCGATTTTGCTGCGAGCATGAGACAAAGTAGCTTTTTAATTAAAAAAGGCTGAGGGGTTAATGTAAATAATGGTTTATTTTTTACCGTTTTGTATTTTTCACCTTTAGGTACGTATTATGTTTTCGCAACTGAGGTGGAAAGTTGTACAGTCAAGGACTTTAATTGTTATGCCACGATGGAACCCTGTCGCATAACGTTAATCATTCATTTAAGCGTAATTTCTGTCATGTGGTTTGACGCTGTCATTATGACAGGGTTCCATAGTGGCATAACAATTAAAGTCCTTGACTGTACGTGAAAAACGAAACCTAAGTAATTTTGATCTAGTGTCCTTGAATGCCTCGCTGCGCTCAGGATTCCAGCAAAGAATCACCCGCTATGATCGTGATTCAATTATAAAATCCTTCACTTACTTGGGATTCAAAATAAAAACGGGATTCAACTTTGCTCTCTTGTTGTTGCATAAATAACCCAACTGAAGACTTTGGTACTTAAAATTTTATTTCAGTTTTGAAGGTGTTGTTTGCGAAATAACTTTTATTATCAGTCATCCCTTTATTTTCATATCGCAACAACTCTAACTTTACTCCAACAAAAGTGCAACACAAGCAACTTTTAATTTAATCTAAATGCAGAAGTAATTATTTTTGCATGGTCCGCCAGGCCGCGGTTGGATCTACAAAATATTATATTGCCAACACAGAAAATTTTGAAATACAAAAACTTTTGCGGGCAACGTTCAAAAGTTATTAAAAGTTTTCACGATTTTAAGGTTCGTTTTGTAGTCACGATGTTTGAAATGTGTTTTTTCAATTTACGATTCGCTTCATATTTCTCATTAGAGGAGCTTTTCAAAACATTAGAAAAAGTCACGCATTTAGTTATTAACTCTTTTAAGTCATTTTTTTTTTAAGTTTAGTATTTTATAAAGTCAGCAGAACTTGTTTCGAGATTGTTTTTAAGAGGCCTCATAATGATAAAGTTGGTAGTGTTCCGCGATCTAGATCTGAATTACCATAACGCCTATTGTTACGTTATTTGAATAGGTATGTTAAATTTAATCATATTACTTTAAGATTGATAAATGTGAAAACACTATTAAGACACAAAATCCTCAATAGTTTAATTTTTCAAACATGACAACTACTTCGCTTTTTTTTGGTTGAATCTTCGAAACTCTACGATCCTTTACGATGATTTTTGATTCAATAGTTGAATATTTATAATTTCTTAATTCTGGTAAACCATTTTTTCAATATATGTTGTGGTTTTAATGTAAACAGTAATTATTTTAATTCGACGCTGTCATCAAGGCGCGCGCAAACTATCGCCGTCTCACGTCCTTCACGCAGAAGCACATAAAGATATCCTTTATGCGTGGCAGCATTATGTGACCTCTTAAAATATAAATATTATTTACAACTACGATTGCCGCCGTCAGCGGTGCAAGGCTCAAGTGCCCTGTCGAGGAGCATTGGTTTTTGTATCTAGCCTTTGGTCCAACTATAGCGAGAGTCTCTATTATAACTATAATATATAATTATACGGTTAATATACTCGTAGTAAGTGCAGTTATTCTATTTTTCAACATCTAGGCCTTGCTTACTAAGAACAAATTACCGTAACTCTTATAGTTTCCAAGTTTTCCATACTGGCCCATTTGGGTTTATCACCCTGAATAGTAATATACGAAGCTGTGAAAAGTCAATTGAATTACAAATAATTCAAATAAAGTTTGCTTCATTTTGAGGCAGAATGGTGTTGTAATTGATCGGAAAATGTTTATGAGCGCCGTTTAACGTTGTTACATTGTTTTTTATGTCGTTGAATCAACTGGACTTATATAGTTGAAAAAAAATACCCTATTCATAAACGTGCAATAAATTAAGTGTGCTTGAAATATGCTCTGTCCTTATCTGTCATTATGACATTTGAATTGGACGGAAAGGAATAAGTTTATTTTGCGTTTATGAATAAGGGAGTAAGAGAGTAACAAAAAAATCCTGAAAGTTGTATAAATAAGAGTATTATGCATAAATAAATTCAATAAGTGTGATTATATGTGGAAAGGATTTATTTTTAATTTTGGCGTTTTTATTTTACCATACATACATTGAAAACAAACATTCGGTTAAATATTGTCTCTCTACAATTTTTTTGGTTCCTGCACTTCACTATCTTTAACTTTCAATAAGAATAATATATGAGATTTATCTTAGATCATTTCAGGTGACATTTACGTAGATGACAGACCAAATTAATTACTGGGAAATCAGAACCTCTAACAGAAATTACGTATCAATCAGCTACCATCTGAATAGCCACAGAATTTGATGCACCAGCCTATTAATAATTCAGGGAACATATTAATCTACGAAAGTGCATGCTAAACCCATCAAGGATAATAATTATGTACGTCCCTGTCATTCTCATCTAGTGTGCAAAGGATAGATGATTTCTAATTTCACCACAAACGTGAAGCTTCACTGACGTAAGTAATTACGTCGAAACATAATACATACACTTACGTTGTTACGGGAGCTTAATTAGGAGAGATTGGACATCTGACATCAAACAATTTAATTTAAATAATTGTAATTGACGAGATGAATTGCATACAATTTGCGCTGTAAAGAAGGCATCAGGGATACTACCCGAGATAGAGATTCGTGGAAGGACGGGAGGGAGGCTTTTGCTCGGCAGTAAGACATTACGAGCTGTTAAAAAATAATAAATATTTCAATTTAATGCCTTTTGTATTAAGTGCTTATACTCCAATGAAAATTAAAAACCCAGAAAAATATTCTATACAAAAATTAAAAAAATAGTTCTTTTTGAATGCACACCTTATAGACTATATTTTTAAAGTCGTTAGCAAAGTAAACTATTTAGCTCACTAATAATATTTCTTACTAAAAAATATCTTTATGATAAGCAGTTTATGAAGATGATCGAGCCAAAAAAACGATTAAATAATTATTCTTTTGTGATTGTGATTTCGCTGTATAAAGTCAACCGACTCCATGGGTTTCAAGGCACAGGCTCAGCCTAGTTTGAAATCCACCGGATACTGCTCCATTTGTAACTATATGACTTGTGTAAATAAAAAATAATCTTATTCTTATTCTTCTTATTAAAAAAACCAATAGGTACTCGGGTAGTAAAAAGTTAAAATAACTAGTGCTATTGAAACTCCAGTAGGTATAACGTAAAAATCACTCCAACCAGTCACATAATGTATCTTAAGTGTACTTACGTAAAATCAAAACATATTATGGAAAAACAGGTTACCTTAAGCTTTTCTCTTATTTATTTAATGATGATGAAGACAGGCCACTAAAATTAAATGGTAAGTGTCTTTGCAATCTCAAAACCAGAATATCAAGACTGACTTTACTTCTTCCTCTTTCCTACTTTTCGCGATTCGTTTTGTATACTACCAGAAACATAAGGTTACTTTTTTTTTCATAAATGGACAATTACTCTTATTTTGGCAAAATGGCGCATTGCAGATTTTTACAAACCGCGATCGATGTTGCTTTCGTTATTTTTCTACTACATGAGTGTCTACATAATTCTATTATTAAATGGGAATGTGGCCAATTTGCATTTGGGTCGGGCATTTTTTGTAGATAGCTTGTTGTGTTTTTAGTAATACCAACTGAACTCTTCACTTAGCATGGCCTGACATGCTCTTGACTGGTTTAATAGAAAAGACAATATTATGCTTTTTTATTATGTTTAAATTGCTTTACAACTTCAATAAACGTGCATTTGTATATTTACCTACTACAATGACGACCCTATCTTAATAACAAAATATTGAATAGCTTTTATTTTATGATGAATATTTCGAATATAAAATTCGTCGTGTATCAATTTCATGAACTGAATCCATTGTGTTTTATCCGCACCAACTAAATTTTAATGTTTCGTCGCTTATCAAAATCATTTCCAAATTTAAATACAGGTTGTTCTGTGAAGAAACGAAATGAAAATTATTTATTTTCTGAAATACAGAAGTGTAGGAACAAAGGCTTGTATTTCAGATTTTCGCCGGCTTTCATAATTTTCTTATTTGCCGTCGTTTTTTTTCTTGTTTTCAATGCCATCTGCAAAGCGAGGGGCGAACATAATGCCCGGTGGTATTTACATTTAAATAGGGAAATTTCCTTTTATAAACACGTTTTAATTTGTAAATTATATTTATTTGAATACCTCCGTTAGGGCTGTTAACGAAGAGACGTAGCGTAGTATACTCATGTTAAATAATTTAAAAATATGAATCCTGAAACCTTCAAAAAATACTTAAGGCCTACTTTACTAATTTAAAATTAAAACATGAAGAGTTATTTAAAATAATGCATGGATTAGCTTTCTCTTGTTACTTGTGATTGAAAAAGACGCTGTTAAATACTTACAATATTCTTGAAAACGATTTTTACCTTTTATTCAACTTTACTTAATTTTATATTAACTATCCTGTTTATGTCAAATGTATGCCTTTATACGGATACTCACTGAAAAAAAAGATTTGCTAACAGTAGCAAATCTTTTAGCTGCTTGTAACATAACTTGAGTAACTACAAAACTAAGGCCTACTAGTAGCTAAAACCACTTCAGTAAAATAAGTTAAATAACAAAACTAGTTCGTGATGTCTTCCAAATCAGTTTTGCAATATTAACATAGTTTGGTTCCTAAGTATTAAAGTTTGGCTAAACGTCAAGTAGCCAAACTAGTTTAGTTATTTTTTTTTTCAGTGCTCCATTTAAACAGACATAAATGTCGCTCTAGACCACTGGTTGTCACTAGTGTATTTCACTAAAGTAAATCCGCTTCGTATCTCCCTACTATCCCGGCAATACCAAAATGGACCGAGCAAATAGAAGAACCAACGAAATTGAATTTGTACTCTGGCGGTCGGGAGTAGCGACGTTGCACGATCTCCCTCGGGATACTTCGGGGCCGAACCTACCCGATTCTCAATTCAAACCATTTGACAGAATAAACCAGTGATGGCGGTTGAAGATTTGTTCTTAATTCAAATATTTCACGGGGCAGCGCACTGTTAAATGAGTCGCTGAGAATTCTGAGTAATTGAAGAGAAATCGAAGTTCGGATATTGTTTGTTAAGCTTTAAAACGGTTTGATATATATTTTATTGCGCAATGGTCCATGAAAACGTCTATTATTAATTGCTTACTGTAATGGATTTTGAAGACGCATCTTTATGTTTTTATTTAATCTTTTCTCCTACAAGTTTAGAAAATGTTATCCTTACTGTTGTAGTAATAAGTTCCAGGCCCCGCCAAAATAAAAATAAAAGTTAATATGTTCCTATGGCAGCGGTCGCGCAAATACCGCGTTTTTACTTTTTAAAAGCATGTTTGGACTAGGATAACTAACTCCAAACCATCAAAGTTCTTTCATGTTTATTTACCTTTTTAAAATGGCATAGACCCTCAAAAACGACGTTTACAAAGTATTTAATAAATTTATCAAATAGTAGTATTTCCGTTTTTTAAACAGTTTTACGTTCATTAACAAAATGAATTGCCGAATTAACTTCAACACGTACCTATTAATGAATATTATAATAAAATGTAAGCCCCGATTGATACAAATTAGATTTATTACCAATATTTCAATTTGTGAGTTTATTAAATGATATATTTCAGTTTCATACCTTAGTCGCACCTGACTCCAATGTTAATTGAATTATGAGTAACGTCGATGATGATAGCGACAATGTTCTTATTTTTTAAGGTAAATTTGTGACTGTGTTTAATATTATGAACAACTAGAGGACGCTCGCGACTTTATACGCGTAGAATTAGTTTATTTATTTATTATTTATTTACTTTATTGGAGAAACAAACAGGAACAAGTGAACAAAAAATAATACATAGATTTGAATATTATTCTAAACATGCACTTACCCCCTTGACAGTTCTCACTAAAACACAAGTATAAGGTGGGTAGTTTAGTACGAGGGTCACACTGAAAGTTTCGGGAATAGAAAAAATATGCAGTTAAATTAAATGAAAGTATTTTTATTGTTTTTCAAAGTATTCTCCGTTATATTTTATGCACTTTTCCATGCGTTCAAACCATTCGTTAAAGCACTCATTGAAGTCTGAAATGGGGTCGACAAAATGGCCATTTTAAAAGCCTCCACTTTTGCTTCCGGCGTCTGTATCCGCTGACCATGCAACTTATCCTTAATTTTGGGGAATGGGAAAAAGTCATTGGGGCTTAAGTCGGTGCTGCATGGAGTATGGTCCAGTAATTCGACTTTTTCACCGTTCTGATACTCAGTTGTTTTCCGAGCGGTGTGAGGGATGGCATTGTCGTGGTGAAGGATGTTGCGGCGATTAGGGTTTTTTTTTCGGAGTTCAGCAAAGATAATCGGCAAACAAATAGTGGTGTACCAATGGGCAGTGACCGTTCTACGATCTTCAAGAGAAATAGTAGCCACGTGACCCGATTTGGAGACAAACGTAGCCACCACCTTTTTGACCCTGCTGCGAGAACGAATAACTTTTGTCAGCTTGAGTTCATCTTCGTAGACCCCTACTCGAGGTTGGTTTTTATTTTCAGGCTCATATGCATATATCCAACACTCGTCACCTGATACAATGCTAAAAACTGCATTTGAGCTTCCTCCGTTGAATATATTCAAAATTCTGCGGCAACAATTGACACGAGTCGTTTTCTGCTCGTCAGACAATAAGTGAGGGATCCAACGGGAAAACAACTTTCGCACGCCTAATTATTCGTGTGAAATAATTTGTATCTCACTCATTCCAATGCCCAAAATCTCTTGAATCTCCCGATATGACACATGTCGGTCTTCCTTTATCAGCTGACGCACAACATCGACGTTTTCTTGCATGACTGCCGATTTTGGTCGACCTTCACGCACGTCGTCCGTGAGGGATACACGGCCCACGTTGAAATTCTGAATACCACCTGTATATTGTCGTCTTTGAAGGTGCTTCATTACTAAAAGCAGCATTCCGCATCCGGTCTCCACATTGTTTATGTGTTAATCCACTTTTAAAGTCGTAATAAATCATAGCTCTTACATTTTCACGGGACAATTCCATTTTTAGCAGCGACTCAACGACTTCAAAAAACAATTGAAACCGAACCATCGCTTTTTTTTCTATGTGGCCAGTGTGTTAAGATAATGAAACTTTATAGATTATAAAAAGGTATATCATATGTGTCAAAAATATGTTTGTAAGTATTAGATTCCCGAAACTTTCAGTGCAGCCCTCGTACTCTTACGCTACGCTTAAACTAACAACACTATTTAAGCGGTCACCTATCAGTATAGTGGGCTAAAAAGCGCTTTAGTACCTTGACACAGTAAGCTTCAAACAGAACATCAAATGACAATGTATCACCATGAAGAAGATAATCATAATGACACGGTTCTAAGTAGGTATGCTAGGATTTTCACTATATGCTTATATTATGTAAACAAAGCTATGAATCTAAAATTTCACATATTTTACTTCTAAATTGATATTTGTTCATATTAAATATATCTACTGAAACAAAAAACTTATTATATGAAGTACACAAACGGCGCAAAGGTGCACGAACCCCGCTACTCCCCCTATTTCTTCCCGTTAGGGATCGTCTTTCGGAAAATCCTTTTTTAGTGCACCCCTAGACCTCATAAGGCACCTACATGCCAAATTTGGAATCTCTAGACCCAGCGGTTAGGGCTATGCGTTGATATGTAAGTCAGTTTAGAAAAGCACTATACAAGCTTTGGCCGGGAAGGGCGGTTGTACGTATATAGCGAGGTCGAGACGCAGTCAAGGCCGCGCTAACTCATACTCGTCCAGCAACGACCCCTTTCCCGGTTTAGTATCGTTTGGTTACCAAAATTTCATAACCAGGTACAGAATTACATTAAATTTAAAGGTGGTTACGAAATTTTGGGTACCAAACGGTACAAAACCCCTTTGTGTACTGTGTACTGTTATAATTATTGCATGAAAAGGAAAAACTGACTATATGAAAGGTTGACTTGCGCTTCACTAATGCTTAATGGCTTCTCTAAGTTTGTATGGAAGCCAATATCGTAACCATTTTCAAAATTTTTGCACACTGGTCGCGATATTGGATACCAAATGAGAATACATAAAATGGGATGTTGAATGTCAGGAATCAATATGATGAAGGATTTAATGCTTGGTTTAATATTACAGCCATTGCCCATCGTAATATTATAAGTATGGAAGAGTAACCTCAAAAAAAAACCGCAAAGTCAAATCCGCACCAAAACACCCACTTTTTGAAATTAAAAGAACTTATGTATCGAGTGGCTTCGATAATCAACTAAATATTAATTGAGTTAAGGTTTGAAGTCATTTATTTCAGATATTGATTTAGCGTTTGAGTAGTCATTTATATATTTCCTCTTTCTTTTTAGGCGTTGATATAAAAATTTAGATTTAGAAACGAGGACATTCCTCGTATGTAAATCATGAAAACAAAGCATTTACGAATGTAACCTAGATACCAATTCTTTTCTAGTATCAATACGATTTTAGAGTACCAATTAACTTTTTCTAACAACAACCAAAACCAATACTCGTTATTTTTTAAAATTGGTTACAGGTTTGAATTTATAACTGAGCTAAGTTTTTACTAATTAGGTACCTCAGGCAAATCTATACAGAGTTCCAAACTCAGTAAGAGGTTGAGTTTTTTTTAGTAAAGTGGTTCTTAAAACAATTAAAGTTTAGCATTTTATTAAAATAATATTGTTTCCGTAATTAATACTAAAATTATGGTCACCTATGTCCATGAACATATTTAAAAATCAACCGATATGATGAGTAAAAAATTGAGTATGTAGGGTGGCCATAAATATTTCATTTAATGTTTATTTAAATAAAAAACAAAGGTAGTGTAGTGAGTTTAAATTTAGTTTGTTTCTACACGACCCCGCAGTCTGTATAAATAAAATCCTATGTTTTTCCAAACAACATTTTATTGGTTATAGTTGCGTTGTGTCTTGTTTTTATTGCTTTAGCCGCTCGTTACCGCAGTGTTTGTCAAATTGTGGCAAAAACCATGCCAGCGGTGATGAAGTGTTTTTGTTAGGCCGTGCGAATGTGGTCCACACGGATTTTATTGCTCGGCATTCGTGTTATTGTACACGTGGTTAATAGTTTTGCTATCATGAAAATATACGAGGTATTTTTAATAAAAATCTCTGTTTTATGAACTCATATTCACAAGGTTCTAAGTCCATGTGGAATTTTTCAATTTACCTATTGTTATTTTCATATGAGTTTTTAATTTTCCAGGTTTTTGTTAACGTATAAAAATGAAAAAAAAAATGTTAATATTAAAGCCCAGCAGTGGGACACATAAGGCTCTTAATAATAATAATAATAAGTAGGTACCTTGACTTCGCTCACGAGGTGACCGCCATGTACGATGTTGACTCGACATGGTGATCATTGTCCCGATAGTTGTTTCGGCAAACGGTCTTATAAGACCGAATAAGGCTATAGCGAAGAGTCTCGACCAACACCTCAAGAGACTCTCGCTAGATGGCTGGATCAAGGGCCAGATACAGACGGCAGCACTCCTCGATACGACACGCATTGTGAGGAGGTTCCTCTCTCTGCAGCCCTAACCACCGGTAGCTTGAGCCCTGCCCCGCTGCCGGCGGCACTCGTACGTTAGGTTTTTTATGTTTATTTTAAGTAATTAGTATTGTTATTTTACTTTTATATCTGAATTATTATTTTTTTACATAAAATTAAATAAATATCGAAAATAATTGTTATTATTATTATTAAAGACTAACCATGCGCCCAGTTAATTATACTGGGCTTTTATTATACCTTATTGTTTTTCATATTTTATGTTACCATATTATTTATAAGCTATGTTTACAAGCTAACATAATGTTGACAAAACGATAAAGTCAAAAGCAATGTGGTTTTACCGAGTAGAATATAGCCCCGGAACATAATAATTATAGCTAAAATAAGCAACACTTGTGTTGTAAATTAAGTTTTAATGCAACATAAGCCAGTGTCCGGATAACTAGCCGAGCCACTTATGTTTAGTGCTTAGTTTGGGCACTTGCACAGTGTACGTCAGAAAACAGTAGAGAGATTGTGTCAACACAAGATATTGCACAAAATGATAGGATTTTTTGACTTGTTTTGATGCCTGAATAATAATGGATTTTAAAAAGCGTTTCATGAAAAGTATGTCTCCTTTTATAGTTTTGAACATGAAAAATTCTACTTTTTATAGACATCGAAGTTTTTACTAAAATAAATTTAATTTAACGCACGTGCACAAAATCGATTTATTTTCTTTAAAAAATAGACAGATCCACGTTTTGAATAAATTGTACTCAAGACTAAAACTAGATTTATATTTTCTTGAAGGTGTTTAAATGTGTCTAAAGCAATAAATAAGATTGAAGACTAAAACATGCCGCAGAAAAATCTACTTGTTCCTTATTATTACTATGCAAAACCATGTAAGTCATACATACATACATACATACATAACCTTCACGCCTGTAATCCCAGAGTGGGGCAGGCAGAATTACCTACAACTAAGTCATTTATTACTTAAATCATTCACAAGACTTTTAAACAAAAAAATGTAGATTATAGGTGGTATTTACAATATGCGTTTTTTATTTTATTTTAAGGCCTACTGTTTTTTCAATGTTAACTATTGATGGGTTTATTACGTAGAGCCAACGGGTTGTTAGCTAGAGAGATTAACTCTATAGTCTTCCGAGGAAGAGCAAAAATACGCTCATGGCCAGGTGGAGATTGTTACTTAAAGCTGTAAGTAAACAGAACCGTACAGAGACCCGGTAATATCTAAGATTAAAGAAAAGTAGTCTCCTGCCGGCATTGTATAAGGAACATAATGGCGTAGACTTGTTACTTTACTTTATCATTAGTAGTAGTAATGTGAAAGTGGGTTGGTTTACATTTTCTCTTTATGGTTCAACTCAAATCACACAGAAATCGATTTAAGGCTAGGTATGGAAATAGGGTAGGTACTTTTTTTTTCAGAAAATTCAGACGTTTCTAAAGGAAATAGCGATTACACTTCGGTGTGGCCACATATCAAGCATATGATAGTAAATTTTATAAAATAGTGATTTACAATTAAGCCCATTCACACGGTAAATATTTGCTGAAAATCAGTTGATCAAAATCTAATGAGCCACAAAAACGTTCTCACTCACCTAGCCATGGTCACAAGAAGATGGAAATTAGGGGTGTTCTTCTGTTTTTAGGCCGAGTTTGAGGAATTGGATTTGATTCTTTCGAATTAAACAGTCTTATATTGTATGAAATAACTTTATTTACATCCAACTAGAATTCAACATTAATACAATTAAAAATTAAAACTAAACGTATTTAAATTAAAATTAATCTAAGCTACTCATATATTAAAGATATAAGTAACAATCACCACTATAAAAAGAACACTCCCTCTAGCAGATCCGTTCGCGGCATGGTCCCCATGACACCAGCTGCATTACCTCTCTGGAGAGCAAATATGATATTTGTATGATATTTTAAATATTATGTCGATTAAATAGTATTTTCTGAGTACTGAGGAAGTAAAGTGACACGCCGTAATTTAAACTAAAATTCTTTATTTTCTTTAGTTTCCTTAAACACTGGATTAACACACAGGGCTACCGTGAATAATAAATCACTGTTCCTCTAGGAAGGCAAAATTACTAATTCTATGCGGACGAAGTCGCGGGCAGAAGCTAGTTTAATTGATAAACAAATTTTCAGGCTTTGTTAACTTTCTAACAAAAATGTAATTGCCAGCCATGTAAAGCACAGTAATTTGACAAGTGTTAAATGACAGTCGACGGATACTTTGATTATTATGATTGGCCCCCGTACCACGACATGCCTTGTACTAAGCAACAGCGATACTGATAACGATGAACACGCAGCACATGCACTACATTAAAAATGGACAGTATCTAAGAAAATTAATTGTGAAGTTATTTTAATTAGTTTTTTATTGATAATACTTGCAAACAATTGCTAAAGCAACATATTATCGGCAGTTTTAATAAATGCTTGCGTAACACACTGTATATCTCATTCAATTTATAAATTCTGCAAGGGCACTGCTAGAGAATATCATACAAATACAAAGGTCATAATTATAAAAGGATGAACAAAAAATCAACTGAACTTTAGTCGAAAAGAATAAAGAAATTAATATTGGTGTTATATCATACTATAGATATCAGGCATTGTGCTGTTCATTGCGTTTGAAGTGGCGAACAATTAGGAACCTTAATGTCTTGGACTAAGTTCATTTTCTCGAATGGTTAGACCTTTTAGGCATTCTATCCCATCCAATTTTCTTGAAATTTTATCACCTTAGATACGGCTGAATGTTTCACCATTCAAATCTTTTCGGTTTACTATGCAGTTACATCTTCTTGAATTTTTATCCAAGCAGATATTAAAAACATACTGTTACAGGACATTTTTCTGACCTTTTCGCGTGTTAGTCTTTTTTGCAAAACCAATGCAACATATTTTTTTGGGCTCGCTGTTCGGTTAGATCTATCTGCAGCTGACTGTACAAATATATATTTCATTTCCAATGTGCTTATAAATAATATGCTGAATAATTTTCAGATATTTAAAGATTCTCGGTAAAATATGTCCGAAAATTAAAACGTGAAGTGGACTGCAATGATGAAATCCAATAAATATTAAATACCTAAATATTTCGGTTCTAGCTATGGATAGTGGGTTCTGTTCGTCTATTATACAGTATTATATTTATTATTTGTAATATGATACATCTTTTTTAGGGAGACGAGATATAGCTCAGTATAGGTCACGCTGCAGTTAAAAATGCCCCTTTTCGTCAAAAACATACAACATTAAAAAAAAAATAGATCACGAGAAAAAATTGCAACATAGATTTGCTTAATTAAAGCATCATCATTTGCAATATCCTGAACTCTTACCATATTATAACAATATCTAATGTAAAAGTATATACATTATTTTAGCAATATGTTCGCTATATGTACATACATTTCAATCAAGTTCAACTAATCAAAACTTGAAAACGTTATTAAAAAAAAAGTAACATATCGTCGCTTATCTAACAACACCGCTCAAGTCGAAAATTAGCGGTTTTTACATTTAAATGTCATTGGATAGAGCTGCTCATTGCGCGTCGATCTACCAATCATATTCTAGACGTTTCGGCCAATAAGAGATCTCAATTCAAAAACCCATTCCCAATTTGAGCAAAATCAATCTCAAAATATTGAAAATACACGGTTTATTCGCTCTCCTGAAAAGTTGGTCAAAATGACTTGAGCGGTGTTGTTAGATAAACGACGATATATGATTCACAATATACTCTCATTTTACTATAAACACATAATTTTAAATAAATCAATCTTACTAATATGAGCACACCTAAATATGCCACAGCCAACCGCGCGCTATGGAGCACCGTCTTATCTTATTCCTACATCGCTGTGTCTGAGGTGCAGTTGGTGGTAGGTACTACATTCCGAGCGTTTAAAGTAATATTATTGTAATGAATTTCTACCCTCAATGATTTTTATACCATGTTACTTTTGTCTTAAACATCAGTCGCATCTTCAGAACAATAGTGACCTAATTCAGAAATTTTATTTTTCGAGTTTGGTCTCTATAGTAATAAATTTACGACTTGAAGTTTGAAAGCAGAAATTTTGAATTAGGTCACTATTGCTCTGAAGGTGCGATCTGTAAACACTGTATGCTTAGTATTAGTTTTAACCTGTAACCTTTCTCATGTAAGTGAATTTTGTAATTCTTTATGAGAAATAAAGCTCTTTAAACATAAAATAGGTATTGAGTATTGACTTTGTTTAAGTATTTTGTTGAATATTTGGCAAACTATTTGTTCAATATTAATAAACATAAATATATATGTATATTATTGTTATATATACATTTATGTTTCAATGATAAGCCGCGAACTAGTGAGAAACTATTTTCAATTTGCCAAGCCCAGCATCAAAATGTAAGTTGATTAATTTTGAAAAGACTAAAGCACAGAATTAAAGCCATACGCCCTTACTTATGAACGTGGAATAACCGTGGGGTAAGCTAAACCATGCTTTATCCTTATCTGTCAAACTCAAATGTCACAATGACAGATAAGGACAAAGCACGGTTTAGCTACTCCACGGTAACTCCACGTTTATAAGTAAGGGCAATAGAGTTTATCACGCATTCTCACAGTTTTATTTAAACAAAAATGTTGATCCATATTGGAATGACCTACTTAAAGGCAATGGCGAGTGCAAACCATATTTATGAAGGTCCACACGTCGATTCCCCTGGTGATAACGTGTAATTCCCCCGTATTGTCCGCTCACGGGGTAAGATACGCACTATTAATGGTTATTTATTTTTTGTTGATTCACCCTGAGTGTTTAGGTATATCTATTAAAACCACAAAATAAAACGCAGTTGAAAATTTTGTAGACGTAAAGAATACTCTTTTTCACCGTGTTATATTCTATGAACTGGATTACCGCTATTTTTTAGGGAAAGAACCGGCTGTGCGAGTTGGACTCGTGCACAGAGGGTTTCGTACACAAATTTACCAAATACCTAAATTTCTTGCCAAATGATCCGTTGAGTTGGATATTTTTCACAGTTCCGGATTCTAGAAAGCTTTCCCGAGAAAAAAGGTGAGAGAGACAAACAGACAACGAAGTGATCTTGTTATGTAAGGGTTCCTTCCTTCCATTTTATTTGAAGTACGGACTCAAAAATCATCTCGTTTTCGGGTCAATCCCTGATCAATTTTTCGTCAATCGATTGAGGCATTAAACCATAAATACAACAAAGAAACACTTAAGTTTGGATGTTCGTTACTCAATCACGCCAGAACGGCTGAATGGATCTGAATGAAATTCAGCTCAGAGATAGAGTCTAGTCTGGAATAGCACTTGAATTATGGTTCTAATTTTAATTCTAATTTTAATTAATGGCTTTTACTCCTATTAAGGTTTATTTCGCCATTGTCAAGTTATTTGTAATAGACAATTCCATGGACTTATTAGAGAAATAAGTCCATGGATATCACACGCGAAGACAATTCTATTGTTCGGTATAAAGTATTTTCTCTAATGGACTAAACAGAAGCACATGGGGTTAGCTCCACGCGCTTCTGTCAAGTCAAGTTAATGGTTATGACGAAAAACCAAGAAAAACCCCATGACATATTCTTTGGTTTATGACAAACAATTTTGGTATTTTCGGCCTCGGTATATCATAAATTATGGGATAAGGAGACGACCTTCACCTAGCTGTTTATTCGATAAAAAGTATTTTATATCAAATTTAATATGCTAAGTAATATAATTTATAATAGGTTGACTGGAAAAATTCAGTCCAGTCCTTATATGATTAAAAAAAATCTGAAAATGTTTTTGTTTTAAATTGCTATTGCTTGTTTAATAGATCAATAACATACTAATCGAAAGTATGTTGCCTATAGAACATGCAAACGTTAGGTTGACTGCCATCTTAACTATTGGTAGGTAAGTCGGTAGTAATAATTTGCACTAAACCTAACGTTTGCATATTGGCTTCATGCTTCGATCAGTATGTAATTGGTCTATTAAACAAGCAAAAGCAATAAAATAAAATAAACGTTTTTTTTTTTTTTATCATAAGTACTGGACTGAAATTTTCCAGTCAACCTATTATAAATATATTACTTAGCATATTCAATTTTAGATCAAATACTTTTTATCGAATAAACAGCTAGGTGAAGGTCGTCTCGTTTCGGATCTTAGACCGTAAGTAAATGGCATTATTTTAACAAACGAAAAAGACACAAAAACTACCTTACTTTTTATATTATTTTTAACCCTCAACATCATGTCAGTGAACTCACTAAGCAAGCAACACTATTTAAAGTAGCACTGCCAGCACTATAGCGGTATAACGCAACTTTGCCGTATTTCGGTATGTTATTTCCCTCTGTGGGCTCTTTTAATTACAGTCTGACCTCCATGTATCATAAATTTTAATGGACTACGAACCTCGTGTGCCATCTAGTCACCGGAGCAAATTGCATTTTAGAATTTAAACGTAAAACAGAAACGTTACAATGTGTTCGAAAATTGAAATATTCAAATTAAAATATAACGTCAACTGTAACGTCAACATCACCGTGTACAAGTAGGTTTTATAACGACAGAATTTCACAATAACCACTCGTCTGTGGCGACAAAAATAGTAGTTGTTGTCTGTGGAGCCCGAATCGTGCCTTGTAACGCATTGCAACGCTTACAACTGCAACTGATAATTTAGCGGGGTTATTTGAGTGACTACAGCTCAAGGCTAAGCTTGTTACCTATCCTATTTCACTGGCAATACACCTTAATGAGTGTAAAAGAGTTAAGTGTACGTTTGTCTGCTGACGAACAATGTCCGAATCGGCCCGAATCCAAATTGTCTCATTCTTAAAATACCAGAAATTTCTTACTGACTTATTCTAAAACGTCTTAATTTCTAAATTATCAGAATTCTGATACGTCTGAATCTTAAAATAACTGAAATCCGAAACATCTGAATGGCAAAATGTCTATTCCAAAATATTCTTCTATAATGTAATATTACAAATCGTCGGTGATACTGCTAAACCGCGTAAGTAACAAATTTATGATAGAGCAAAATAAACCTTAAGTATTGACATACCAAAAAGGTGCATTTTGCTCCTTATTAAAAATGTTACTTACGGTCTTACGCGGTTTTGCAATTTCACTGAAATACGAGTATGAAAGAAGAAACTGACTAGTTGATCAATCAACGCACAGCCGAAACCGTTGGACCTAGGAATTTGAAATTTTGAGGGAATATTTTTTGTATATTCTAGGGCTGCACTAAGAAGGTATTTTTGGAAGGTCAATTTTTGTAAGATTGTCGCTGATATTTATTTATTTATACATTTGCTGTAATGCTGCTCCTTCTTCCTTTTTATTAATATAGTAATTTAAAATTCATAGATTACCCCTGCCTGTCTAATAATTATGTTAACGCTAACCTTAAAAAATCTATTTGTTTAGCCATATTGTAGTTACGTTAAATCTCAAATTTACTACTGTAACCTTTAAGAAAAGACAAGTGAGCCGAGTTCTTTGTCTTATAAAGTTGCCTTATTGAGAATGCACGCGCTAAAATGTGTTTTGTAGGTGCTGACGGGTCGCAGCGAATATTATAATACAAGAGTAAGTAAAATTCGTAAACATTGCATCAGATCTCGTAAAGCGGAAAATAATCATCTGATCGGGTCGCCACCTTCCCGAACACATGGTTGAGCGAGGCGATGGCTGAGATACGCGTCATACTCGTGAACGGGTGCTGTCTGTTGGGTCCGGTTGTTCACGCTTGCAAGGATCTGTCTTCCAGTTAGTTAATTTTATTATCGTTCTTGACGTAGAGACCTCATTGTTTTGTACTCCCAGACAATTATCAATTAGATAAATTTTTATTTTAACATATAATTCAATGAACTGACATATTTTTTGATGCTGCAACAGAACTTTTTTTGTTTATGTAATTATTATTCTCGATATTTATTTAAATTTCTGTAAATTAGGTTTTTTTCAATAAATTTTTAAATATAAAAGTAAAATAACAATACTTATACAAAACATAAACACTATAAAAAACCTAACCTACGAGTGCCGCCGGAAGCGGGGCAGGGCTCAAGCTACCGGTGGTTAGGGCTGCAGAGAAAGGAACATATATACGTTCGAGAAGTCATGCTACCAAATTGAATACACGTGCTAAAATGTGTTTTGTTCACTCTGACGGGACTACTTATACTCGCCGCTTGGACAATGACTCGTTCGTCTATCCGTCCGTCGTTGTTGAGAGAATCACACCCCTGATGTCGCCAATTTACTAAATAAATGATTTTCATTTCATCTGATTATTTATAAACTATCAAATGAAAATAATCACCAATGCTCCCCCAAATATTATATAACCTGGTCCATTGTTTAGTAAGACGACGGAGGAATCTCGTTTCCCACAGTATTTCCACACGCAATTAAAATCTTTTATAGCAGTCGTATGGCGTTTTATTACTAAGCGTTTAAATAATTTTATGAGATTGCGTTCTCGAAATTACCCCATTTTCTTTTTAAACAACCTTACTTTGCATTTCAGTTTACGCTTTTGAGGATTTTGTTTGGATTTTTTTGTAATAGGGTGTTTGATGTATAAATATGAGATTAAACATTACGTAAGTTATTTTATTTGATAATGTAAAATTCATTGAAATGTACATGTCATAAACAAAATAAAGCGTAAAACTGTTCCGAGAAATCGATGAAATGTCACTTAAAAGAATAACACTAATCGTCAAATTTACTTAATTCACAGGTTAAGTTAGATCGTGAAACGAATAATTAATATTAACAATTAACATACTTGATACTTGTGAAAATCAAACGCCATTATAACCTAGTTTTACCAATGACCAAAACCCAACGTTCCCATCTATTACTAGCAGTTAAATCAAAATAATACGCAGTCATAAATACACAAATCGAGCTACCGGCTGGTCGACTTACAACGGAGTTAGACGGGGCAGAAAGAAAATTGGGAGAGAAGGGTCGTGCGAAATATTTCAATATGCCATTCACATTTTTTACGACCGCCATGTGCGGCGCCTTACGATTGTACGGAACCGCAATATTGGCCGATTCCGACGGTTTCTCCACTTTTTTCGATAGGTTATCAGTAGGTTGAATAGTGCGTACGGTAACAAAGGTTGTGATTTTATTTGCGTTATAAAGATTTGGGCTGGGTCGGATTAAAACTGTTACTATTCTATGTGTTTGCTTATGTACAATATCTATATTGATGCAAACATGTCTTGTGATTGTTGACGCGCAATGAAGAGTTTACATACACACATACCTACTATTATTTTTTGCACATGCATGTTACAGAGAATAAGGGTTTTTAATTTATTTTGACACAATCAATTTAAAATCTTTGAATTAGGAGTTTTGTGTACATTAGTGGTGCTTTCAGATAAAAGATTCCATCATTAGTGCCGTCACCTTATGGTTATTGACATACATAATTATTAAGAATGTCTAGTTTAAACTAGACGTTTTCGTAGTATTATTACTACGAAAACGTTACTTGCTTATTTTATATTAATTTTATCAGATTAATACATCGATAAGATATCCAAATTCGTATAAGGCCTTTAACACGACTCATTTTGACCATTTTGAGAACAGTTAGGTTTTATCATTATGAAATACTGCTAATATATTGTAATACATATTGTATTGTAAGTAGTAAGCAGTAATTTACAAATTCTGAATAATATTAGGATTTTTTTTTCGCTTCACCGCTCACTAAAGTATTAGAAGAGAAACTATACCGTGACATTTGCTCCTACACGATTTGTTAGTTAAAAACCCAACGAAGAAAAAACAAAAGAAAGAAGATGCATGAGAAATACCAAGACTTATATTTTTAAAGTTAAAGAAGTACATCAAGGTCGTGTCGCACGAGAATAATAGTCGCACTCAGATATCCGTTTTTAACAAGTCCGTAACGATAGAGACGTCAGACTAAGTGATGAGCTTAAAAATACAAAATATATGCAGATTCACCCAGAATGTGAAGCAGTTGACGTGTAAGAACGATGTGATTGGCGGTAATTCTACCGACAAGAGCGTTACGAGTACTATTACTTAGAGAGTGAGAAAGATAGCCTCGTGTGGTTGCCGAGTTAGAATAGTGCCACTCCATGTCTTCCCGTGGATGTCGTAAGAGACGACTAAGGAAATAAAGGCTTGTAGTACTGTTAAGCGATGGGCTTGCAACCTGTCACTAATACGCTGGTAAACATCTTAGCCTAATTGTGCAAATTGTGGTTATAGAATTATCAACAAGTTTTTAGAGATGTTTGTAATTCTGTAGCTCTGCCTACCCCACTCTGGGAACGAAGGCGTGAGATTATGTATGTATGTATGTATGAGAAAGATACACTACTACCGACTTGACAAAGCCTTACCTTACTTCATAAAAGAAAGGATGTGAAAGAGTCCAGAGTGTAAAATCGAAAGTATAATAAAACCGCGCAAGAGCATGTCTGACCATGCTCAGTGTAAGGTTCCGAAGCTGAAGCCGAAGTTACTACACAAACACCATGTCAACAAACAACAAGTATGAACTAATTCTCTATTTCAAGTTATTTGGTGCTGTCTTAGATGATTTTAGTAGGTATAAACATTTTAGTCGCCTGTATCTCAGGATCCAATCAAGTCTACTTAGTCGTGATAGTTTTTCTTTAAAATTCGTTATTATGCGTTATTTAATCTAAGATATTTTTCAGATTTTTTAGTATTTTTAGTTTTGGCTGTAGGGGGGGGGGTACACTTGACTCTACCAAAAATTAGCGCTTTAAAGTTTAATATTTCATAAACGTATCCCTTAATCGATTTTTTTTTTTCATCTCACTAGCTTGGAAAGCCCTTTTTGCTTGTTTGATATCTATTGAGAAAATCGCTTTTTATCCACATGTGAAGAAAGAGTTTTGACATTTGAAGGCAGTTTTAGTGATATTTGACAGCTAACAAAACGTAAAACGTTAAAACTGCTGCATTTTTAACATCACAATTAATGAATTGTATCGAGTAAAAAATATTAAATACAGTCTTACAACTTTATTTTAATTCATAAATATCAGCATTCAACATTAACCTTCATTCTTGTTGTAAAAACGGATAAAATGTTCTGACAGTCCAAGTAAGTCGATGTGCGAACAAAACGCATCCGAAATAATAAAAAAAAACTTAAGTCAAAACTTTTTAATTAAGCCGTCAACGCATAGAGGTAGTAAAGCAGAGGCCCTACTTTAAAAATCGAAGTTCGAAGTTACGTTAGCTCCATCTCTGTCACTCGTCCTTCGAGACTAAATCGAAAGAAAGGGATGGAGCTAACGTAACTTCGAACTTCGATTTTTAAAGTAGGGCCTCAGTTTTCCTTCATCTTTGCGTCAACGTTAAATATTCGCATGTTTTTCTAGTTTGTTTTGTTATTAAAAATGAGTGATTCGAGTGACGAAAGACTTCTTAACACCTGTGGAATTACGGGAAACCGTGCAAAATGCGGAATTGAGCTTATTTTCCTCGCTGTAGTGAGGTGAAAAGTTTTGTGTTATACACGGGTGAAAATTTATTTTACGTCTCGTGTGTTGAAACACTCGCTACGCTCAGGATTCTGTTTTTGAACCAATCATAGAATCCTTTCGCTAGCTCGTGTTTCAAATGAACACTCGCAGGTAAAATACAACTTTCCCCCCTTGTATAACAAATAACTATTCCACAAATCCGAAATATTTTTGAAAGACCTATCCAACGACAACCCACACTATAGAAAAAAATACATCCCCACGTAACGTGTAGGGGAGGTACACTAAAAAAAAAAACATGATTTTATTTTACCACTTTGTTGGCGGACTACTATGTATATTCTTGCCGAATTACAGCTTTTTAGTACTAAGAGTCTCTGAGTTAGGCTGCGGACGGACAGACTGATGGACGGACGGACGGACATGGCAAAACTATAAGGGTTCCTAGTTTGACTACGGAACCCTAAAAATTAACAGACTTTTTATAATCTTTTGGTTAGTGCATAAAAAGTGTGTGAGCCGTACCAAAATTGTTGTTTTTATCTGTTTTTAGCATTGTTTTTATAATTGAACTGTATCGTGTTTTGTTTTCAAAGAGTATTTGTATTGCATTGTTAAAAACCGTAGGCAATAACGCAAAGCTAACAGCCACTCAACGCCTACCTTATATTCCCGAAAAACAACAACAATCATAAATTAATAAGATACAGAATCAATGTTTCTTGCTTACCAGAGGTTGGGTGTTCTCCGTAGATAGAGCTTTTAATGGGCGGACGGCGGCAAAAACGGCCCGCGGAAGCACACAGATTATAATATTGGAGTTTCAATTGCACAAGTTGGTACAATTTGCTGGTTCACACTATTACTGCCGCGCTTGCGCTGCTGACTCTTTAGTTGATACTCTTACTTTAATTACTGTTTGCTTTAATTTGGGGTAATAAATGAGCTGTTATTACGTTGCGTGTTGAGTTCTGGTTTGATCCAGTTAATGATTGTAAAAAGTTTTTTTTTTCTCATAGTAAATGTTAGGGCGATGGAACCAGTAATGGACAAGGCACTAATAAAGGACACTTGATTCTTATTTTACAGAAGATAAGGGTTATTCATTTCTTTTGCAACAATCAATTTAGGATCGTATGAAATTTGAATTTTATTAAGAGTGAAGTGTCCATTACTGGTGCCTGTCAGCTAAAAGTGTCCATCATTGGTGCCGTCACTCTAACTGCTTTAGGAAATAACTGGTCTAGAGCAAATGCAAATAGCGTTGATAGTTTTTCATTGATGTTAATCACACGGGAGAGGCCGATTGTCCAGAAGAGGACGATATATACAGTGAGTTACCGGCATGCGGGCATTTATTAAAACTGCCGATAATATGTTGCTTTAGCAAATTGTTTGCAAGTATTATCAATAAAAAAATAATTAAAATATCTTCACAATTAATTTTCTTAGATACTGTCCATTTTTAATGTAGTGCATGTGTTGCGTGTTCATCGTTATCAGTATCGCTGGTTGCTTAGTAAAAGGCCATTTTACATTGCTGGCAATTAAAGTTTTGTTAGAAAGTTAACAAAGCCTGAAAATTGGTTTATTAATTAAATTAATGTCATGGTTACGTTACAGATATACGTTATTATAACCTCCTTTATAAAAAGCCCGGGTGCTGTTAACACACTGTATATTATAGTGATTCAGATGATGACTTGGGGCTATTTGCACAAAAAAGATTAATCTATTTAGTTTTAGTCTAGTCTTTAGTACAGTTTAGTAAAATCAAAATCAGAGTCAGTTAATGAAGAAAAATATATTTTTAGTATTAGGTAACCTCAAAAAAATACTATACGTGCGGTTATAAATAAGTTATCTTTACAAAACACGCATAATAAAAAACACATTTTTTTTGTCTCTTTTAACTATTAACATCCCAAAACTGTCGATTTTTTTTTTCAATGCTCTTATTATTAATATTTGAAGAAATTGATTTAATTGTGTCAAATCCAAATGCATTAACGTAATTATTGTGGCGGTCTCAGAGCCCGAAAGTTTGACAAATTAGTCCGTGTTTTACTACTCAATGGGAACTTCGTTTGGGCATAGTTATGTGAAGTGAATTTGTCTGGGAGCGCCTTTGTGAGCAAAGTCAAATGACTGAAGTAAGTGGTAGCGTCTGCGAGTTGTAAACGTAAAACGTAGATTTTGGTACTGTTTTTTTTGGGATTGCTGATTTTTATGGTAACTGACACTTGAGACATTTTGGATGCCCCATCCTTTCACTTAACAATTTTGACCAAATCGAGGGAAGAGGAAGTAGGACGCCCTTTATTACCCGCGAACTGCATAATTGTGTAATGAGGTGTATGTAAGTACTACACGTCGCACAGTGGGACAACGGCGGAATTAATTCAATTTTGGGATGGTCATCAGTAGTCACATTTTTTATCTGATATGTATATAAAACATTTCAAATACCTATGATCTAATAAAATATTGCATAAATATATTATTTTTATAAATAAATTAGGCCGCCAAACTCGTACAAATGCACTCGCATGAAATAAACGTTAAAAATACCTTGCAGTTGCAAAGGGTGTATTCCTCTCAAGTTATTGATTTTGTTTAACATGTTTCATTTATATACAAGAAACATTATTCCTACTATTGTAAATGAAATAACATTTATGGTTTCTCTTAAATTATGAGTAATTTTAGGGCTGTAAGAATTTGATAGCATTTCTCGCCTAAATATTACATTTCATTGGCTATAACTTTTTAGCTACAACGACCCTCAAGCTCTAATACAACAATATTTACACATTATTTAATCGAGATCATTATTTAATTGGTTCTAGCTGCAATAATTTGCAAACTTTTTATTGCTACCTCATTAATGAATGAGCTTATTTTTCTAAGAAAAATACTTAAATGCGTTATCGATGGCAATTACAAAGACTATTAAATTATAAAATAATATAAAAAGGGTATTTACAACATTGTGCATCATTTACTTTTGTGAATTCAATAAAGCAACACCTGATTGTATATTTTATTTTAAGTTCAATCAATGTAGGTTTTATTTTAAATATTAGTTGGAATGATATTATTATACTTGTAAATATATTTGAAATGTGTTGTTTTATCCATTAACCTAAAAAAAACAATTAATTCCGCGGCTCCATACAACGCGCACCACTGTGCGTCGTTGAATAAAACCATTCTTCTGGCAATTTTATTCTTAATTCTGAGTTCATTTAATTTTCAGTCTGTGTTCATTAAAATCCTAACGCAAAATATATAAATATTAAACGACGATTGACCTAGTTCTAAACTAAGGCTTATACTATGGGTACTAGACAACGATTAACATACTTGTACGCTTATATAGAAATACAATACAAAGAAAACATTTAAATGTAAGGCCCACCTAGGGCTTCCAATCCCGCAGACTATCTTGAATCTCGGTATCTGCGGGACTGAACATTTTCAATTCCACGGGATCCTGGTATTTGCGGGATCCCGCATAGAAATTGATACTACATACATACATACATAAACTCACGCCTTCATTCCCAGAGTGGGGTAGGCAGAGCTACAGAATTACCAAGCACTCTTAAATAAATTGTTGATAATTCTGTAACTATTGATATCTATAATTACAGAATTATCAACACGTTAGGTATATACCTCGTCCTCGTGTGGTTGCCGAGTTAGAATAGTGCCACTCCATGTCATCCCGTGGATGTCGTAAGAGACGACTAAGGGAATAAAGGCTTGTAGTACTGTTAGGCGATGGGCTTGCAACCTGTCACTAATACGCTGGTAAACATCTTAGCCTAATTGTGCAAATTGTGGTTATAGAATTATCGACAAGTTTTTAGAGATGTTTTTAATTCTGTGGCTCTGCCTACCCCACTCTGGGAACGAAGGCGTGAGATTATGTATGTAGGTATATACCTAACGTGAATGAAATAAAAGAAATAAATAACATACTTATCTTCACTTTTAATAAGGTAATTTACTATTAAGAGATCAATTAAATTAAATTTTACTTTTATGGAGCCCAAAAATATAGGGAAAAAAAACATACATACAATAAACAAAAACGAAGAAAATTTTCAACAGAATGTTGAAAAAATCAATTACTTAAAGCTTAAATTAGTTTGGTGGGCATTCAATTGATTTTTTTGGGAAAAGAACTTAAATCGGTCATTCTCCAGAATTGTGTTCTCAGTCTAATTAACACCGCCCTTTTTTTCCACTTGGTTTTTGATCAAATTTATGCAAAATGTAGTAACATATCGACCATTCAAACTTTAATATTTATTGGGCACTTAATTATTATTAGCGGTTAATTAACTAGAAGGGTTTTAATATTTGCGTGACGCGCGAATTAGAAAAGCGATGCGTTAATTAGGTTTACTTGCTTGCGAATTAAAAAAACTACGCGTTTATTAGATAAATGTTCATGCCAAATATATATTTTTTAGGAAATAAGACAAAAACTGTCAGACTGTCTATTAATTTTATCATATTTATTATATTGCAACGTTGAAACTATTACGAACATAAAATATCCATCACGATATACATACATAATAAGCTAACTAATATTTCACTGAAATAATCGTTCTATAATCAACAATGAAAACGATAAAAAAAATCAGAATTTATAACTTTATATTATACCTTAGGTATTATGAACAAACGATAACAAATAAATTCCCGTATCTGCTAAAGAAAAAATAATACTACTTCCTCCTACTTTTTAAATTCCCTATCTATCTTTAAAAAAAGTAATTTAAAATTTAAAAACCCGATGAACTAAAAGGATATAAATAAACTAGTTAATTTTATTGAATCTAAGGACACCTCATAATTCATAATGCTAAAATCCGTCGAGCCGTTTAAGCTTTACATACATAAGTTATGTAACATAACATACAGACATTCAACTTTAAGTATGTAGTTTAATTATTGCGGGTGGTTTTAATACATAATTTATACAAATATGAAGAATGATGCCGGGTCCTTAGGATTTTCCTTACATGATTAGAATTACAGTTGTCACTTATTGTCAAAATGCAACTTTTTAATGCGGTCAGCAAAATTTTCATGTTTTCCAAGAGAAATATGCTAGGAAAATAAAATAACCTCTAAAAAACATATTGTACAAACACTTAAGCACACAGATACGATCATAAGGATGATTTTAAGGTTAGGGCCCCTCTAATAACACCAGTTTGACATAATATATGTCATTCTAATCATGCCATCATTCTTCCGGGAATTACATTTTTGTAAAAAAAATATTCCTGTAAATTAATATAAACTGGTTTAGCTTAAGCGAGCAATTAGAAATAAAATACTTTTATTTACCAAAAACCTTTTTTACTACTCTTAAACTAATTAACGCGTACATTTTTGGCCCGTGAATTAGACGTGTGTATTAGGGATTCTTGATAAAAAAAATATAACTTCTTTTAGGTACATGTGATAAACTACATAATCCAGTAACTGTTAAATACTGAGGTTCTTAATGTATACAATAATTTACAGAGCTATAGAGTTATTGGCTGATTTTAAAAACGTGAACGTGTTAATTAGAATTTACGAGAACCAAAACATGCGAATTAGATACTTACATTTGTAGTGTACGATCCACACAACATTAACACGTCTTTCTCTCAAGAGGGTCTTGACATGAGTGTCTGCTCACGCAAAATGCATTACAGACGTCTGTCTATTTCTTCAATGGCCTTGCACGGCCAAGAATGAAAGCGGCGCGTGAATTAGTACACGTATCGGGACAAAGTTTCTTTATTTTATATCTTAGTGATATATTACTAAATAAATTTGGTATTTTTTTTGTAATTTGGATATCTTATCTTTCATTAAATAAAAATACTTTCATTCATCTTTCCTCTTGTATATGATCGGGGAAAATAGTTATATTAGTGATTTCGGAAGTGGGACGCGCGGTGTTAATTAGGAGAATGGGGTATTGATTTTTTTTTTCTCCTAGAAAGGTATTCAATATTTACTTGAAAATTCATGTACACCTCAATACGAGTACCTTCTAGGAAGAAAAAATATAAATTATACCAAATGCAATAGTTTTATATTTTTTAAGCCCGAGGACATACAGAAATGGCTGTCTGGAGAATGACCGAAATATGTATCTAAAGCGGCGTTTGCCAAACTACTGCGTATTTTAGAGGCAATAGCCAGCAGCAGAAAAAGCCCTTTCGGCTTCCACATTAGTCAGCGGTAATCCTTCTAAGGCTTTATGTAAATGATAGATATTTACCCAATGAGCTCCCAGATTCACAAAAAGCTTTTTTTAAGGTGCACTTTAGTGTATTAGCTCGAGACGGCGACGGAAAAATTACATTAGATGCTGACGATATAGTCAACTGTAACGCCTGTTGCAACGTTAGATTAACATGATCATGCTTCTCCTGGCAGTCCCGCAAATCCCGCGGATCCCGCGCTCCTAATCTCGCAACAAGCGGGACTGGAAAATAGCGCGGGATCTCGGAATACCGGGATCCCGGTATACCGGGATTGGAAGCCCTAGGCCCACCATACTACAAACAGGGAGTTTTTTGCGAGTGGGACTTTGAATCTACCATCAAGGCAATAAAGTTCAATTACGTTTGTCCGATAATGCCATTTTCAGTTTATGAAGATAGGAAAATAAACCTTATTCCCATTGCAACACAGTTCAAATTAAATTGCCTTGATTATGTACATTCTATTGCACACTGGGCCTTACAACGTTAAGACTCAGAAACAAAATATTCTCACACGGAGATACACCGCAGGAACTTTTAAAAATACTTTCTCGTTCGGGTAAAGTGAGTTAAACTAACGTAAGAATGTATGAGAGTGAGTGGGAAAGAAGTACAAAACTGAAGGTCGTTTTAATTGCTATTGTACTGAATTTCAAGTTTCACATTGAATAACTAGGCTGTGCGTTGCTGTCAATCAGCCAGTCAGCAACAGAAGTTTTATAAAATATGTGTGTAGGTAGCGTTGAAATACGTCGACGTTCGAGGATTTCGTTATCGCTATAAATTCGGGTACTAACGCAAGCCCCTTAAATATTCATATTCCAATATCGACGAAGCAACGAACAAACGGTGAGATATTTTTAAAATGGCCGGGGTCTTTTTCGATATGAAACAAGCATCACATTAACCGTCAATAGCATTGCTTGTTTTATTTGTGAACAAAGAAATACATTTACATAATATTATAATTCCACAAAGAGCAAAAATAGAAGAATATCGTATTCTTGGCCCTTGTTTCGTCTCGTAAACCGAAAATAATTTGAATACTTTGCACAAATTAAATGAGACATCGAGTATTGAGATCAAAAGGTTTTCAGATGAGCAAGTTCGGAGTAGGTAGGTACGTTTAATTTGTCAAACGAATGATGGATGAGAGAAACAAAAATATTGTGTAGGTCGTTAGATGTTTTTATATTGATCCGCTTGGCGTCTAGCACTCTTGAAACTTCTGCCGTAACCAAAGACGGCGGCTTACTGCAATGTAGTAGCCGAGCCATTTTAAACTTTATTAGTAACCAGTTTAAATATAAAATTCTAATATTATTACTATGCAATAAGGCACTTTCTTCAGTATTACGGCAGACTTTCACAAGCCTCATTATTATGAAATTTTGTATCGTCCTTATGTATTTTCTATACCTCTTTGTTGTAGAAATAATCAATTTTATTAGGTTTTATAAGAAAAACATATTTGACAAACCCTTGTCAGTTTCCTTGACGTGAGCAGGACTTGAATGAGGCAAAATCGTAGCTTGGCGTCATCAAGATGTAACACGTCATCAAAATACATACATACATAAACTCATGCCTTTATTCCCAATTTGAGGTAGGCAGAGCTACAGAATTGCCAACAACTCTAAAAGCTTGTTGATAATTCTGTAACCACATTTTGCATAATCAGGCTAAGATGTTTACCAGTGTATTAGTGACAGGTTGCAAGCCCATCGCCTAACAGTATTACAAGCCTTTATTCCCTTAGTCGACTCTTACGACATCCACGGGAAGACATGGAGTGGCACTATTCTAAGCCGGCAACCACATAGCTCATCAAAATGTCACGTCACACGTCATCAAAATATAAACTGAGTTTATAGATTAATGTTATGATCTAAAATAAATTATTTCAATTTCAATTTTGTGGTACACAGATAAGTGCCGCGTAGCGACGGTGTGGATTGTTGGTATGCCTGCTCTATTTATTTATTTATTCACGGCTCACAAAACAAGTTACGATCAAAAATAATGCAAATATTATGATAAAAATATGTGGATGAGACTATAACTCTAAATGTGTCCACAAAATGATTAAAGTGTATTTAAATTTTTGATGGTTAGTGGTATTAGTTAGGTATCGTATACAAAGTTAGTGATTTTTTTTTTGTTAGTACAGCGAGGAATTATTTTAATTACTATATATTTACTGAATTAGGGTAACGGCACCAATGATGGACACTTTTAGCTGACTGGCTCCAGTAATGGACACTTCACTCTTAATTCAAATTTCATACGGTCGTAAATTGATTGTTGCAAAACAAAATGAATAACCCTTATTCTCTAAAATTATAATCAAGTGTCCATCATTGGTCCATTACTGGTTCCGTTACCCTAAGGGCTGAGTTCACCAACAATTAAACGGACGGTTAGCGTTTTAACAGTCGTCAAATGTATTGACTAACAGCTGATTCAATCTTAACCGTTGATTGATTGGTGAACTCGGCCCTAAGTACAAAATATATTGTGAATTTAGTTTTTAAAAGTGGGAAACTTGCTAATAAAAATATCTAAACAAGAATGCTCAGTCACGGTATCATTATACAATCGGCACATTCGCGTTATAGGGTTGTAGTAGGATGTGTTATTATTATAAATTTTAAGGAGAAATATTTTATAGGAAGGATTCGCGCTTTGAATTTAGTTCTAAAACTTATAAGGGTTTGCTTAACAATACTAATCAGTCTTACAATGCGGCTTTATCAGTCTTAAATGGATTTTAGCTAGCTGATTTTCTTATGCAATTCGATTCAACAAACTATTATTAACCGGAGAGCCTGGGTTATGCCGTCAACGCGTTATTAACGTATTTTTTTAAAATTGTATGATTTTTTTTTTGTAAAATCTCTTAAAACCTCCTCCTCCTCCTCGTGTGGTTGCCGAGTTAGAATAGTGCCACTCCATGTCTTCCCGTGGATGTCGTAAGAGACGACTAAGGGAATAAAGGCTTGTAGTACTGTTAGGTGATGGGCTTGCAACCTGTCACTAATACGCTGGTAAACATCTTAGCCTGATTGTGCAAATTGTAGTTATAGAATTATCAACAAGTTTTTAGAGATGTTTGTAATTCTGTAGCTCTGCCTACCCCACTCTGGGAACGAAGGCGTGAGATTATGTATGTATGTCTTAAAACCTTAGTATTAGTAAAATGGACTTTTGTTAGCGGGGGCCGTGTTTTGAATTTTCAAATACGGCCGAGTACGGCAGGGAAAGGGACGACGCAATAGCAAATACATTGTTGTGTCACGTTCAAATATCAGCCATTGAACACGTTATAGTTTCTGAATCCTGAACTTGTACTTTTTAGTGTACTCTCGGCAAGAAATGTGGTCTACCACCCTACGGTTGAAGTTCATTTGTACGTCATGATACAACAAGTTCCATTTTCCCTTGCAATAATATTATGGCAGTGACAAGCGTCACCCTTAGCGATAATTAGATCTCACAGAAACTTTTGTAAAAACTGGTAGACCACTTTCTTGGCCGTCCGTACTCCTGTTTTACGTCATATTATAATATACCTACCAATTTTTCATTGCATGACAAATTTTAGTTTTGTTTTACTTTTCCAAAAAGACGACATACCGAAGCTAGGCGTTGACGAAACACATGGTTTAAAAGATTAATCAGCGAGACGTTTACTGGCCATTTTTGGTCTTACCAATCGCCAGTGTAGCAAAGGCTTAAGGCAAAACGAGTTCATAAAAAAACACTGCAATCCATTTATAAACCCTTATTATGACGAAGTTTGCCTCTGGGTGACCCTGCCTACGAAGCTAGCGGTCCCGGGTTCGATTCCCGGTCAGGGCAAATATTTATGTGATGAACGCTAGTATAGAGCTTAGTTTTGGACTAGGTCGATTTTTGAAAGATTGTCCTTTTTTACTAGGGTTCCGCACCCAAAGAGTAAAAACGGGACCCTATTACTAAGGCTCCACTATCCGTCGGTCTGTCTCTCTGTCTGTCACCAGGCTATATCTCATGAAACGTGATAGCTAGACAACTGAAATTTACACTAATGATGTATTTCTGTTGCCGCTATAACAACAAATACTAAACACACATTAAAATTAATATTTAAGGACACCCTTACAACAAACGTGATTTTTTATAGATAATGGTACGGAACCCTTCGTGCGCGAGTCTGACTCGCACTTGGCCGGTTTTTATATTTATTATTATAACCGATCCTCTAAAAATCAAGTGTTTTGTGGATACATTATTATTAAACGAGAACCGTTTTACGAAAATCAACTAAACAAATTCGTGAACGTTACTTACCTTGCATTCTAATTGACAGAGTGCGTAGAACACGCTAACCCCTATTTAACCTGTAACAAAATTTGAAACTCCTTTAGTCTTCTCTCTCTTCCTTCACCCTGTGACAAATCGAGTGAAAGGGATAGAACTAAAGCAGTTTAAAATTTCATAGTGCGAATGCTACGTAAGCCCTTTGAAGCGGTGAAGTCAAATCTCTGGCTGTTTAATGGCGCCCACGTCTCTTATGTAAATTTTCAGTAAATGTGCCACCGTGTCTTGTTTACGCCAAATTGTAGGATTACCTCCGCCGACTTAAACTTTGTTAATTTTAGCAGAATGTGTTATGGATTAGGCATCTTAATTATTCTTGAGTTTTGTTGACGTTACGTAAAGGAATTAATATAAGTTACACGTGCGGTTTTAATTTTAATATTGGTTATGTTTATAAACTTTTAATTACATAAATATATTTAAAAAAAAATGCCATAAGGAATCGATTTTTTTTTAGACAGATACTTTTTATTAATAAAAATTGAAATATAAGTCAATTGGAATACAGGGTGATTATTATTGAAAAGTAAGTAAAATATCACCAAGTCAAAAAATTATCACCCTGAACAAACCAATGAACTTAGAAAACAAAAGCAAAACGCAATAACACTTTTCACCATTTTGGACTCCTAAAAAACGTAAACCGAGTCCCGAATGCACACTAATCGGTACTTAGTGCCGACACTAAGCTTCACCGACACACGGACTCACATTGGTGCATTACTGAACATTGTGTTATTCTTTACCGGCTTTGCCACACATTTTTGGAATTATGTGGATCTCCTCATCGCGGATCGTGGCATATTAAGCTTTCATAATATCTTGTACCTACAGTTATCCACTTTTGGATACACTTTGATCTTTTGTCTTTCGAATGTAGGTACAGGTTTTCTCACTAGGTACCTATGTTTTTCACTGTATAAGCATTGGGTACCTAGTACTTTTTTGTATGAAAAACGCATTAGTAGACATGGCAACCACAGGAGCTTGAACTTGGTACCTCTCCGACACTCTTCGACGTGATACTCGTAGGGACTTCATGAATCAATATTCCTTTTTTTACTACTCGAAGCCCACCACTGCTTTTGCCCACTTACTCTCCATAATCGAGACCAGCAGGCCTTTCGCGTAAACACACTCGCAATCACAATCGTTTTCATTTTGAAAATCGAAGGCTTGTCTGCATACAAAATGAAACCAATTGTTTTGTTTTGAAGCCGATCTCGATTGCGAGTGAGTTACGCGAAAGGCCTGCAGATCATAAAGCAGGTATGAGATGTTTGCTCAATCGAACTTAAGTAACTGAGGGTCAGTACTGTACCAACTTTGTACCGTGATGCGTATCTGCAATGGTAGCTCAGTAGTCATAAGAAACTTTGGATGCAATTCTTGACATAGGTGGTAATTTAATGAAACTTAACCATAGCTACCTAACGCGGCACCAATTCTTAAAGTAATAATGGTCAGATAAAATCAGAGTCCATAGTTTTGCAGCGCGATCATACTGTATTCAAGGATCAACTTAAGCCAGTTCGAGAAAGTGAACTTGGTTATTTCTGCGTAATGGAATAACACCACAGTGTTAGGCGTAGATCAACAGCGGCCGTACTAGGGATTTGTGAAATTTATTCGCTCGCGTCGAGTACGACCCTGTGTCCCTGTGATGCGATGTGTAAACTGTGGAAGTGGCTTAGCCCTCTCAATTTGGATTTAACATGAACGGCTGCTTTCAAGGACTTCGGTCTTTAGTCAGCAATGTCGTTGACGTATTTATTCCTTGGAACATATTTTTCATGAGTAATATAGAGTGGGATGAAATAAAACGAAACGATGTTTGAATTTTAAATGGATGTGCAGGTTTGTTGCAGATGAAATTGCGAACTTTATATTTACTAAAATCTACAGGTATCCTGCATGCAAATTAAAAATAAACCAGATTAAACAAAATTAAAAAGTCTACTGTTCAGTACGTTTAAAACAATATTACTTATTTATTATAATTTTTTGCCATTTATGTATCATAAGTCGTCAAGATATAAGTGTTACGCAAAATATCTCTAGCTATTTATTTATTGAATTAAACTTAAACCTTTTAACCTTTTTGTTATTTGCAATAAAATTATATCTCAGTATATTCATCCGCTGTTTTTATAATAACGAAGACTTTAGCGCATAAAAATCAGCCGGTGTCAAATCTTTTTAATCTCATCGAAACCAAACCTACGCACGAAAAAATTAAAACTTGATTCCAAAACAAAATATACCAATTTTGTGACACCCTGTTTCACTTCCATCCACTTTCTCTCCCCAAGGTCCCCCGGCGCCCATTCACCGTCGTATGTACCCGTTTCGATTACATTGACGTCACGGTTTCGCTACAAAAAGATAAGTATTGGCTCCTAATGTAAGGGTTAGGGGAGACTGGGGACGCGCGTAACTTATTCACGGATAATAAAAATGTACACTTTCGATTTTAAGGTAAGGCTCGGGCGTTAAGAGGTGATTACGTTTGTAAAAGATGGTTTTGGAACGTAGAATAATGTTTTTTTTTTGTAGAATTGGATCTTATTGGTAAGTAAATAATTTTATTCTAAGTACTAATTTTTTTATAAGTATTAACTTCTCTATTACCGATAGACCAATCTTGAACTTTATTTTGGAACTAGTTCAATTAAAATAAGTGTGAGATTTATTTATAAATACCAATTATAATTTTCAAATTAAAAAAAAAAACGCTTGATTTTATTTTCTACACTGTCTAAATACAGGGTGCGTCAGTAAATTCACCGAAATTTACGCTGTTGTGTCGGATTACACTACAGGAAAGCGTGTTCCGAAAGCTAACTAACTGCAGTCAACATACTATCGAGCATCGGAGCCGACACGAGCGCGGAACGAGTTTCTGAACTAATAAAATGCGAAGCAAAGCGTTTCGCGTAAATCAGTACAATCGATTTTCGGATAGTAATCAGGGCAGAAGTTGCAGGTCTGAGTTTGGGTTTGACGGAGTACTAAACTTATAGAGTTGACTTCTACTTTTAACTTCCGACAAAAAATTAGGGGTGTCATAAGTTAACGTGTGAATCTATGAGTCTGTGTATCTGTGTGTCTATGTGTGTGTCTGTGTGTCTATTTATGGCATTGTAACTCCCAAATGGATAAACTGATTTGGACTCGGTTCGGTTTTAAAAGAAATCTATTGTATCTTGTTGATTATCATTCGCTATTAAATCGGGGGATTTTATCTATTTGGATAGTTCTACTAGCGTTCCAACCGCTATCACTTTCCTGGTCGCATTATTCACCACTTCCCAGTAGGATCGGATTACCATTTTGAGTTGTTTTGAAGAATGCCTGGACTCCTAGAACATAACCGAAAATGTTAATCCGAACCTACAGGGAAATGGTGAATAATGCGACCAGGACCCATTTCTTAGTTATGTATGTATGTATGTAAACACTTTATTGTACAAAAGAAAAACAAAAAACAATACAACGAAAATGTCATTAATGGTATTGAAAGGGTATATACTCGTACTAGCACTCAGGCCAACAGATCGTGAGTTTTAAGCCCCATGACAAAATTTGAACCCTGAGGACTAAGACAGAATACTTAGTCTTTTATGATTGTCATTTTACGGACTGTGTTTTCTCCACACTATACTAAAAGACAGCTATGTGGATACTTAACTTAAGTAAGACATAATCCATACTGGATTTTGAACAAAGCACATATTTCTGTGGTCCTAGTGAAAAAGGGCACATGTCGACTTAACTCGTAATAAAAAAGGGTATATACATGAACGGAACGGAACGAACTTAAACCCTTATTCACTTGATCTTCAGAAGACTTATACTATTTTTCACAATTTTCAAACGTGTTACGTAACATTTCTGTAAAATTTCTATATAAGCCCAACAAAATACACGCTTCATGACCTAAATTACAAAATTAAGTGCAGCAGAATCAGATTCGTACCAGTTTTTACTGCCTGCTCCGTTCGTTTCCAAGTCTCCAGGGTTTCCCGCAAATTACTGCACTCCGGGCATCGGCAAAAACGGACAACACGACTTGCTGGAGATTAATTTTGATTGCAAAACTTTGTAGCGGGGCGGAGTGTAAATCTAAAGTCGTCAGTTAGCTTGTACAGTTAACGTTCAGCGATTTTCGATTGATTGACACAGGATATGAGAGAAGTTGAATAAAAAATAGCTGTTGATGTAACTTGAATAATAAATAAATGTCACCGGGCAATCTAACACACATATTGGACCCAGTCCCATGGTAATCTAAGTTTGATCTATGGCTTCGTAGACAACGGTAAACACACATTATATAGAGATATACCTTTAAATACATAAAAACATGTTAGACTGAGGAAAAAATACTTAAACTTATTACACACATATTTCTCCTATAAAATGAACAGTTTTCTTTCTCGATCTACTTTTTATGATTAGTAAATTTTCTGATTTGATAGAACATATTTTATTAGATTCTGAAACTCATTATGTAGAAAAAGCTCGGAAGAGTGGCGTATTACGTTATACATTGTGCCCCAAAATAAACATGGGAACATCGACTGAATTTAAGTGGGACTTCCGTTTCAATTGTCGATAGACCGCGGTGAGGGATCATCCTGTGTATAGGTTTTACATTTATAAGATTTTACGTAGAAGGATTGCATAAATGACGGTAGGTTTTTTGGCTTTCGCTAACATTCGGGGTGGGAAGATGGCCGATTAAAAGATGTCCGGCTTTACTTTTGTTTTATTCTGTTTACTGATTTACTCTACTCACTTGACACTGGCGACATTACTGCGGAATGCCGCGGTGGAGCGCCATTAATAAAAAACCGGCCAAGTGCGAGTCGGATTCGCGCACGAAGGGTTTCGTACCATTATCTATGCATTAACAAAAAAACGGCAAAAAATCACGTTTATTGTATCGGAGCCCCCTTAAATATTCATTTTATTTTAATTAAATTGTTTATTTTTAAATTGAATACACAACTAAATATTCTGTGAATATATCAATTGTCAACCTGTTGCCGTTATTCATATCGAGCAAAAAAAACTGTAAAAAATCACGTTTGTTGTATGGGAGCCCCCCTTAAATATTAAATTTATTCTGTTTTTAGTATTTGTTGTTATAGCAGCAATAGAAATACATCTTTTGTGAAAATTTCACTTGTTTAGCTATGACGGTTCATGAGATATAGCCTGGTGACAGACAAACGGACAGCGGAGTCTTAGTAATAGGGTCCCGTTTTTACCCTTTGGGTACGGAACCCTAAAAAGAAGATGAAGGAGTAAGGTTTATAAAAAGTATCGTTCACATTTTATATTTTAGTGACAATCTGTTCTTCCATATAGTATTCCAAATTCCTATCCATTTCAATAAAATGGAAAAATAGATAAAAAAATAGTTGATGCTCCAATCATACACATACAATTTTTATAAATGGAAAAGAAACTATAATCACAAACGAACGTACAAACTAATGGGAACTAATAAAATAACTCTGCAAGATTTAAACTCAACATTAAAAATTAACAAACATTATTATTATGACATGTGAAGTGGATTTTTTTATGAATGAATGGGTTCTTTCGCGAATCTATTTTTAGAACCGATTTTTTTTGTGAATTACGTCGAATTAAGTAATTTTACGTCTCAAAGTTCTTCAAAAATGATAGTTTATTACATTTAAATAAACTATTATTTTTGACGAACTTTGAGACGTAAAATTCACTCAAAATTAAAAAAAAGAATAAGTCCTTTTGAGTATAAACTGTCATGTAGGTAAAGATAGGAGTTGAAAAAAAGGTTCTTTTTTAACTTAAAAATAGTGCCAAAAAAAACATTGCACTAAAAAACATCAAAAATAATAATTATAATACTATTTATGTAAATTTACTACCCTTTTATACTTTGATCCAATGTAGACAGGCTAACAAGGTTTAATCCCATTACGTGACTAACCTATATATCAATTAAAACATTATATGTGTAAAGCACAAAATGAAACGATTCCATCCGATTTATTCCAATTATTTATTTAAACGAACGTTTATGCCCAATGTTTCCTTAACGAACCTGAAAATACTTGACATAAGAGTAAACAAAACTGTAATTAATTAATTTTAATTATAAGCGGCTGCCGGCAAAGAAGCCTCGGAATAAAGGCGGTACATTCAACAAGAGATAATTGGGACAGTCTGATATTTCAGTATGATTAATAACAATATAAATCAGCCCTAAATCCGGGCTTTAATGCGAAAATAAAAACGACAGAGGAAATGTTAAGGATGTATGAGTACTACCCATAAATACACTTGTGCTGGCGGTAATTGGAAAAGATATCGAGTTTCAAAATGTTTTGCTCAACTTAATTGGTAGGGTGCTCTTTTTTAATCATTAGCGTGTTAATACTGGACAAAACATTGCTTTATTCAAATTGGATAATTTGAAGTTGCATGTATCTGTATCAGAACTTTTACTAGCAAAAAATATAACACCATTGATGTAAAATTATCAAAAAGACGGAAAAATAAAAAAAAACTACTTTTTTGATAATTTTACAAATGTAAAAAAAAAGTCATGGTATAAAACTTTTTTAAGAAAATGCTCTCCTAGTTTAATACAACCAATCTGTCAAATGTGAAATTATAAATAGTTTTAAGTAGACGTAACAGCATTGGGGTACCCATTTATCGCACGAAAAATCCGAGAAATGTTGACAATATTGACACGTCTTTGCGACTGACACGCACCGTTCTTTTGTTTTTAGTCACTTTCTATTTCGTGGGTGCACTAGGTTTCTGAGTTTTTATTTAAATTAATTACTTAAATATACATATCCGCGGTTTAAAAAGGTTCATCATTAAAGTTCTAAAAACTTATCAGCATTCAATAGAGTTAAAATGTCACAAACTTCTTCATTCTGCGACGGTACATTTGTGTTGTGACGCGTTCTGAAGTTATTTTAAATCAAAATCGTCAAAAGGCGCATTTACACTACTTATATTTGTTGTAAACATTAGATGCGGTTATCGTTTTCTTAAACACTAATTATAATATACGGGCTCTTTTCACATTTTCAATACCCGTTTATTATTATTAGCGACTTGAATAATAACGGAAACTGTTGGTTTTAGGACAGGGTAGGTACAACGTGACTTAAAATATTGCAAATTAGCTGTAAAGACTATAAAAATCTCAAAGGAATGCGTCACATTAATAATCACCGTGTATATAACAGTCATGTCTACATACGTATAGTTCCACGCTTTGCAATGACTTTTAAACCTGTTAAAACAGCAATTAACGCCACTTTTGTAAAATAAAAGGTAAAAATTAATGATGGTAAAGCGCTGAAACTTGAGATCCCTGCTTAGTTCTGAATAAAACTGCCTTTACCGGTGCAAGGTAGCTTCACACAAGGAGCGTTTAAGTTTTCAAAGTAAAGAATTAGCTGCGAGCTCTTGAATGTCAGTGTCGACGTTCGAAATTGTTTCCAAATGCAGGCAAATACCAGCGTAATTACAAAATGCTGGGTTGCTAGAGTTTCTATGCTTTTAACACCGTTCGTTAAGGACGGTTTTGGCGCGGTGCAGCAAAATAAATGGGGCGTAAAGCAGACTGTGATGTAAAATGCAGTCCAAAGATTTTATTATGGTCTGGCGGGAAAAGCATTTTTCCTTGTTAGAAATAAAGGTTCTTTGTGAGTTTTGTTTGGATTTCCCTAGATAGTGACAAATCATCGTTACTTTTTGTGATAAAACGGAGTTTTCCAACGTCGTTATCATAAAAAATATAGCTTACTTAGATATCTATGTTTGGTTTTAGTCTAAAAAACGATGCCTATGGATAAAGTTTTTTTCTAGGTTATAACATGTTCTAAATACACTCACGAGCAAAACTAACGGGTCTGAGTGCGTTTTTCATACAAATGAGGCTATTTCAAAGCCTTGGTTCTTTGCCAGGGGTTGTTTTGAGAGAGGTTTAATGGTGGATACTCCGAGGTTCAACAGAGGAGGTCAAAAGTTCTTAAGATATCTAACTGATCGCACAATCAGTTAACACCACAGCGAGACAGTTTGGTTCAGCATTTGGATTTCCTTACATTTTATTTTAGATGTTTTTCTGAATATGCACAATTCTGGCGCTAACCGCAGATTCAATCAGTTGGGTATCTTAGGCACTCTAGAAGTCCTGTATCGATGCTCGGGGTATCCATCATTAGATTTCACCAAAAGCATCCCCTGGCGAGGAACCAAGGCTTTGAAATAGCCTCGTTTGTATGAAAAACGCACTCTGACCCTTTATTTTTGCTCCTGAGTGTATTTACTGGTCAGTGCAATATGCAGTGAGTGTGCAGTCGTTAGAACTGCAACCGGATCGCGCAGTTAGTCATCTACACAGTTTTCATGCAATTATAATTATTTATAATAGTTACTGCAAAAAAGAGTTATTTTCCGTTTGTTATTGATTTTCTGTTAGTTGATTTGATAACAGACTTGTTGGGCAATCGTTTTGATTTTTTTTCTACGATCTAATGGTTTAAGATCCGAATAGGAGACAACCTTCACCAAGCTGCTTATTCGATAAAAAGTATTTTATATCAAATTTAATATGGTAAGTAATATATGGCGAATACCTATTCGCCATATATTACTTACCATATTAAAAATTAATTAATTATGTTAATATATGAAAAATTTCAGTCCAGTATATATATAATTAAAAAAAAAATATTTTTTTTTAAATTGCAAATGCTTGTTTAATAGGCATATTACATACTAATCGAAAGTATGAAGCCTATAGAATTATGCAAACGTTACGCCCGTTTACCCTTTGTTAAGTACAAGTGTGAAGTTCATACATTTGCTACTTGCCACTTGACAGTGAATGTATGTACTTCACGGTTGCACTTACGTGTAAACAGGGTGTAGGTTGAGTGCAAATGATTAGTACCGACTTTATTGTTTATACTTACCTAAGACTACCTAGACAATAATTATGATGGGAAAAAATAGTCAACCTAACGTTTGCACATTCTATAGGCTTCATACTTTCGATTGGTATGTAATTTGTCTAATAAACAAGCAATTTTTTGTTTAAAAGTTGTTTTTTTTTTATTAATTATATACTGGACTGAAATTTTTCAGCCTACCTATCCTCCATATAATTATTACTTAACATATTAAATTTACAGCTCGCTGAAGTTCGTCTCCTATTCGGATGTACTATAATACTTCGTCCAGCTTTACAAAAATGATGTTTGGATGTTTGTCGTCACGCATAAATGATTTAGTCGATTTAGTCGATGCTCGGGTTGAAATCGATCAAGGACATGCAACTCTCCTGTCTGATAAGTCCCGTAAGAATAATGTAATGTTGATAGGGTTGGAAAGATTGGGTTAGTAGGTGGTAACTCTACTTACAAAACTAGCGGTTTGATTTCTGATATGGGCAAATATTCCTGTGATCAGCGTGAGAATTGGCTTCTGTCTTGGACGTTTCCTTTGATGTTTCCTCTATAGTCCGTATGCGAGCTCCGAGGAATCTTAAGAAAAGCTGACGTTAGGATTTAGTGCAGTGATTTAGTCCATATTGCGTTAATGATAAGGCAAACTAAAGCGATAAGGCCTTCTCGTACTGGGGAGGCGGGGTGCGATGCGATGGGAGGGCGCGGCGTAGAGTTGTGCCCGCTCGGTCTTTAAAGGGAGCGCTCCAATCTCGGTCAATCGGTGAAAAGAGGTTCGTTCTTTTAGTTCCTTTAGGTCCTTTAGCTCCGTAGCAAATTTGGAGATCTGAGCAGGACACGCTTTGAAGTAGGTACTATCGGTCTCGTTCACATCGAGTGCGCTCTTTACTCGTTTCCTCTGTTTCGCTCATACATACAACAATTGCTACTGACCTAAAGGACCGAAGACCGATTAAGATCGTTTACGAAGAACTAGTTCGTTTCGGTCCGTGACGGGAACTCATTCCTTTTAGTTCTTAGTTCCTTACCGACACAAGCCTAGCACGGCGCACACCCGGCTTCTTTCCAATCCCCGATTCCTCTAAGCTCAAACGCGGGCTATAACTCCAATAGTTCAAGCCTAAAATTTAGTTTGTACATTTGACCCGCCCTCGCTTTGCTCCGTTTTATCCGGTTATGTGTTTACATAAAAACCTTCCTCTTGAATAACTCTATCTATTGGTGAATACTGCATTAAAATCCGTTGAGTAGTTTAAAAGATCTAAGCAAACAGACAACGGAAGAGACTTCATTTTATACAATGTAAATCTATAATACATATATTTTATTAATATTATAAAGAGTCAAAGTTTGTGACGTTGTAAGGGGTAATCTCTGGATCTACTGAACCGATTTTGAAAATTGTTTTACCAATAGAAAGCCACGTTATTTGTGAGTGTCATAGGCTATATGTTAACCCAAAAAAATGTTTATTGCCCAAAAAGGTGAGCACGTGAACAGCTAGTACTATGTAAAGGAGATAAGACTAATTTAAGTGAGATTGTTCCTTGATATTTATTTATTAGCATGGCATTTGATTCTCGTCCCTAGATCTGATATCAAAACTATTATTTTTTATCAATAGTAATCAAGACTCGTTCGTTACTTGGAATCACTTTTCTTTTTATTTACTTTCGTCATGAATAACAGACTTCGCTTTAAGTGTTATTAGTTGCATTATTACAGTTTCACAGAACTGGATAATACATTTAACAAAGGGATGAACTAGTACCTACAAATCAAGTGCCTCTTCACAAAAGTGAAGCTTGTCTTTGAATATTCAGGAGCTCTTATCTTAAATAGTGTAACAAGTTCTGGGAATTCATTTTCGTGTTAGTAGGTTACCTTAATAGGCAGTTTTATTAAGGTTTGGAAATACGCCAAACTGCTTTAATACATTGTTAATTTAAGGGTTATATCTAATAGAGTTATTTTTAGTATTTTTTCTCACGGAAATATGGTTAGGAGGCAAAATTAAGATCCCGTTTGGCAAATTTTTTGATGGTGGTATAACCTAGTGCAAAGTTCGTCCGGTGCAGTCTTTTATCTTTTAACCTACCGCCAACAACATTGTTGGCGTTGTTGGGATAAGACTAGTGAAAATACTAGCAATGAAATTTTATCATTGGCCTCAGGAATGCCAATTGTTTTGCAGTCTTAGTGCCAATTTCACCAATTTCAGTTACTGTTTTTTAAAGTGCAATAAAGTGCATTATCCTTATATTCTACTATAATGAATCACTTCATCATCAGGAAGACATACATTTTAAGTTTTTAAGTGTCTTTAATTCATAAAGCATTTACTTTTTTTACACTTATTTTATTGTCATTGTTACAGGTGGCTCAAATATTTAAATAACTATCATTATCTGCCCTCTAACAATCGTGGCTCATTATTAACTACATTGTCACCACATCGCGACATAGTCTTATGATATTAGTCTTGAGATTGCAGATATCTAACGACTTTTTGATACCACTTACTCGTACCATCAGGTGGTCTGTGGGTTTATTTGATCTCTCTCTTGTTTCGTCGCCATTTTGATCGAAAACTGAAATATTGTTTGAATAACGAAACCTTTATAAACGGCTGAGACACGCTTAATTTCAACAATGACAACGTCAACGCGTAAATCAACAACAATCAACAGAACATTTAAATCCACTTCCAACTCACTGTTAAATAAATAAGCCCTCTGAAGAAGTAAGATAACAAAACTTAAGAGTAAAGTAGGCACAAACTTAGTTAGGAACTTAAATTGAAGTCTTCTTCAAAGAAACTCGGTATTAATATTTGTTGTGGACAGGCCAATGTTTGTTGGTCACGGTTGATATTTGCTTCGGGTCTCAATCAGATTAAAAGTGCACGTTCAATTTAATCTTCTGACGAACTCCATTTTGGAATTTATTTTTAATTATTATTTTTCTGCTGTCGAAGGGTTTATTTTTTAACCCCCAACAAGAATAGAGGGGTATCTATGCCCAACGTGTGTATCTATCTATATGTATATATGTGTATCAGTACACGTAAGAAATAGTCATGAGAAATGGCCCATCGAAAACAAAAATTATAACTGTCCACTAACCTAAAATTAAATAAGTGAGATTTCTGTAGATCCGGTCGATCGGAGCTACGATGCCACAGATAATTATACAGACATTGTATGTTTGTCTGTATAAATTATCTGTGGCATCGTAGCTCCGATCGACCGGTTCGACAGAAATCTCACTTATTTAATTTTAGGTTAGTGGACAGTTATAATTTTTGTTTTCGATGGGCCATTTCTTTCATCAATAGAATAGAAATAAGGCTGTATTTTATTTAATAGCTGTTTCTTAATCTGCATTTGTCTTAACCGCGCGGCAGTAGTGAGCCGAGTAATGACTGTGGGTTTTGGCTTTTAGCGCTACTAAATTTCTTAGCACCTTACAAGCCGACCTTTAAATATCGTTATTTTACCACAACGTTACCTATGTATCGTTCTTCTTGTGCTATAACTTTAAAATAGTGGTATTCATTTCAATTGATCGATACTTTTTTAAACGATATAATAACGTTATACGTCACCTCTTTAATGTGTTTAACTTTATTGGTTCGTGCATTGCACTGTACAGTGGCTTTCCTTGCCACCCATTTGATATTTATTACTTACACGAGTCGGTAACGGCACGTTTCTGTGATTCTGGGCATTAAACATACTAGCATAGCGTGCAATTTACAACATGATTACTTACATACATTATTATAACGCATTTTTTTTCTTATGCTTTTGATTTTAGTGAAAAAAATATCGATATATTTGAACGATGTTTTAACTAACAAAATATATCGTTATGATTTGGTTATTTTTCGTGACGTTATGAAAAACTACATACATTTATAGTGTGTATGATTTTTGTGCAGCGGTAGAGAGCGGCAGGCGGTAGAAACGATTCGTGGCATGCTTCATGCTTCCTAAAGCATTAGTTTGTTTTGCCACTTAACACCTTCAGATTCAAATTTAAATTCCGATTCTATTACTTAATTATAATTAAGAGATCCCTATCCTCACGATACCAACACTGGATACCAGCCTCTCATTGATGAGAAAGTAGTAAGTAATAATGAAAATGAAATCACGCCGTGATCTTGTTTACTTATGAGAAGCGAAACTCGTATTTGATAATCATGAACATTAGTCACCCAGCAGCAAAATCAAACGAACGTCTATAAATCAGTAGTAATTGCTAAATTCATATCAGAAATAAAAATCTACATTCTTCTCTTAAAAATTAATAACTAAGCCGGCGGCAATTAAACAAAAGCAATATTACTTTGGGGTTTCGGTTTCATTGGAATATACAATCAAGCTTGGAAAATTATTTAATTTTATTAATTGCATGTACTTACACAGTGAGTAAGGTCTTGTAAAGGCGAAAACGCGAACAACTTACTTGGCGCTTCATATCGCTTTCCCGCGCTACTCAACTGCTGACGTATGCGGATCTGCTGACGTGAATGTTACATCCCATCCCACTCACGATCTCGAAACAACAACATCAGTAACATATACCGCACAATATTCCAAACTTACCCGTACGATAAATTGTTTACATGTGTTAGTTTGGTTCTGAATAAACTGAAACGCTGAGATATTCCAAGTTCGATTAACTATCGAACTAAACTAACTGTTTAGCTGTAAATACCGCCCGGCGTGCGCCATAGTTCGGTTATTGCTATGGAATGTTTTACACAGAATTCTGATTATTTTGAACTATTTGTGCATAACAGAATGCTTCTGAATAAAAAGGAATGTTGTCTGTAAAAGCCACCAAGATTTAAAACCGCAAATTATTTTAAAAGTTCGATAGAAAATAAAAGTCCTTTTGAAGAAAGCGGCATCTGGAATCAATATTCTCAGGATTAGAATTAATAATTATCTGCACTTAAATTGGGTATCCTGCCATTTGGCCGAAATATGTTTGGCAAAATGTATCGTTTCCCAACCGTTTCATTTGCTAATCCGTTTTTTTTTCTGTAACTGTAAATATTTCAGGATTTATTTCAGTGCCATCTTGTAGAACCCTATAGGTTAGGTTAGGTTTGTTTTTTATAAAAATCCTGAAATATTTATAGTTACAGAAAAAAAGCGGGTTGGCAAATAAAACGGTTGGGAAAGTACTTATACGTTTTTGCCAAACATATTTCTGCCAAAAGGTAGAGAACCCTTAAATTGATTTGTTACTGTAAATATCAAATATTCGGTGACTTTATGGTAACATTAAGAAAAACAAGTACATGACATCCACATAAAAATAGAAGAAGAACATGAATCCAAATGACAAGTACATTAACAGTTAACGATGTTACCTAGGTATAATGGTAAAATTCTAGGTTCTCTGACCACCCATTAAGAACGTTGTAGAAACACGATATACAAGGTATGTATACTACGTCATTATCATGGTTTATAGGTAAGTAATAGCTACCTCAGTATATGCTTTACATGGAACTGTCGTCACTTCAATGATATGATACTCAATATTGAATGAGTGATTCTGGATACTCATAATGAGTATCTAGAATCCAAGTTTAAAACAATGTAAAAACGCTCTTTCCATCAGAAACAGAACATCTTTCCTACGAAAACCGCCTTGAAACTAAAAAAAAACTTAGAACTGCAATTTTGAAGTTCGAACACGCAAAAAAAACGTGCATTCTATTCATGTTCTCCCGCTCCTCCTTCGTTCTCGGTAAAAGTAATTAAGTTTGAAACGTTACTCAAATAAATTCCTCCGTCCTTCTCTACCGGACTGCACTAATTGTGCACACAGCTGCATTCGCAGGATTCCGGATACCGTCAGTCAACATTCATTTAGCCGAGAGATCGTTTAACAGCCCACAGTAATGGTAATAGTCCCATAAATTGCTAAGCAAACTTCTCTTTGCGGAAAGTTGGTATATTAGATCCTGAGAATTCTGAGCTTGATTTGAGTGCCTCAAATTTAATACCTTTTAATGCTTACGGAGCTAATTTCTGAGGCTAGTAGGTAGGAAAGAGATTTGATGAACCCACGATTTCTATTTCATTGGCAAAACCATATTATCGCCTTTGACAGTTCCGTTAACGTATTCTAAACTTAACGATTGCTCTTATTTTCATGATAGCAATGGTGGCTGAGTTAAAAACAATACGATAATATGTCTCAAGTAGTATGGTTTTCCCCATGTTAATTGTTGCAATGTTGGTTGGCAATAAAGGCCGATGGCATTGTTTGACTTCTAAAATTGCAAGCGTTTTATATTGACTTCAAATAGTACCTATACTTAAAAAAACTTGTCGTGTTTTATGAAAGTCCGCAACAGGTAGCCAAGAATATAAACAAGGCATGATTTGATATCATTAGAAGTTCGTAAAAATATAGACGATAGTTAAAACAATATGTATAAATTCTCGTCTGATGTTTGTCAACCGATTGTAATCCAACAGCAAACAGGGGCTGTATGTTACTCGAACTAAGCCTAATTGCTTTTGATATGTTATAGTGTTGTCAACATTATGATAGCTTTCATTCACTTGACAGTAATGGCGGTTAAGTTAAGAATAATACGGTAACGAAATATAATACTGGTATTGTAGGCAGGCAGGTAATAGTAATAAAACATTTAACGAATCACCTGATAATATAAAAAGAGCATTCATCAATCTACTCGAATTGAAAATACCTAACAAACGAACACGCGAATTATGCATATGCAATAGCCAGCGGCAAATTAACAAGCTTTAATCAGGATACGTTCCAATACACGCAGCTTTCGACTGGATGGCGTTCCGTTTCATTAATATCGATGCGTATGCGACGTCTATGACCGTGCAATATGGCAGCTTAGCCTCACTTGAGTTTGGGGTAATTAACGGTAACCTACGCTTCATTAGATTTGATTTGAGACTAATGTCGCCGTCAGTTGTGTATTTGAGTCAAGGACTCGATATCAGGTGGATTTTGTGTGAGAATTGCAGATCGTGGCAGGAATTATTTAATTTATACGTGCTGGAGTTTAAAATACAAGTTAAGATGCAGTAAAGTGGTTGGATCTCTTTTTACCATTTATACTGGTAAATAATAGATAAACAAGCACTATATATCCTGTTAAACTAGATAATATATCATCATCGCTCTTTTACCACTGGAACTCTGGACGCATTGATGGGTATACCATCCATACTAGCTGTGGTTCGACTTTTTTTACGCATACAGCGATGACATGAAACTCCCTGCCGGCGTCCGCAATTCCAAGTGCTTATGACCCGTTGGCCTTTAAAAGGGACATTAATAGGTACCTTTTCAGTACTTTTTTTTCTACTTCTTCTTCTTGACTCTTTGGTCTCGACTAAGGTGTATAGCAACACGATTTAATAAGAAAAAACGCTTAACTTCTGAAAAATACTAAATCATCAATCAATCATCAACAAAGCCAATCTCATTTGTCCGTAACTTTAATAGAAATAGAAATAGAAATAGAAAATTTTATTTGCTAGAATGCGTTTTACAGGGTCTTAAAAAATAACATGGGTTAGATCGTACATTCAGTGTCGACAGTACGACATGCAAATTTTTAATTATATGGTCATTACAAATCATGTCAAAACAATATAAATAGTATTACCGTCTACTCGAAACATGCATACAATCAATTAACATAATTACATGACATAGGCTTATCTACAAGTGTTCTCGCCATTTATAATTTATCCACTACTTAGCTCCGTTATTAAAATATTCATTTAAATTGTAAAAACAATTAGAAAGAAGCCATCTACTAAGCTCATTTTTAAATGTAGTTCCCTTCAGTAATTTAATTTTAGTAGGAAGAGCATTATAAATCTTTATGCACATATTATAGGCATTTCTTTTATAAATATCAGTGCGGCAAAGTGGTCTATGTAAGAGATGTTTGTATTGCACCCTGGGCATTCTTGTTCTTACAAAAATGTCGTGCCGTTCCTTGAAATGTTCAGGATGCGCTTTGCAGAACAAACAAACCTTCAGTATGTACATGCACACCAAAGGTAATATGTTTAGTTGTTTAAAATAAGGTTTGCAGCTGTCCATAAACCATGCATTTTTTATTGCACGCACACACTTTTTCTGCAATTTAAACACCCTATCTACGTCCACGGAGTTACCCCACAAAGTTAGGCCATAATTGAGAAGGGATGAAACGTGACCGTGGTAGGCCGTGATTGCAGCTTCAGTGGAGACGGTTTCTTTCAGTCTTCTTAATGCAAAAACAAAACGATCTAATTTGGAGCACAAGGAGTTAACGTGTTCTTTCCAATTTAATTGTTTGTCAATAATTAAACCTAAAAACTTAAAACTACTGGTTTCTTCAACAAGCTTATTGTCATAGCAAACATCCAATTGCAACGGTATGGCCCTGTGCGAGTGAAATTGCATAAAATTAGTTTTAGCAATGTTTGTCTGTAGTTTATTTTGGCAAGTCCATAAATGCAAATCTTTTAAGGTTTTATTTATATTTCGTTCGTAATTTACTTTATCATCTCCTTTAATTAAAATAGTCGTGTCATCAGCAAAGAGGATGCATTTAGATGATGTCGCTCGGGGTAGGTCATTGATATAAATGAGAAATAAAAGGGGTCCTAAGTTACTTCCCTGTGGAACTCCGGAATTGTTATTTCGCATTTGAGATCTGTAGATAGTTTTAACCAGGCTATTATTATTCTCCACCACCATTTTTGTTAATTCTGTGCACTGCTTTCTGTCTCTTAAATAACTATTTAACCAGTCGTGAGCTTGCCCCCTAATCCCGTACGTATCGCATTTTGACATCAGTATTGAGTGATCAACGAAGTCAAACGCTTTGCTTAAGTCGAGAAAAATTGACGTAATCGGTAATTTATTATTGTTTGCTTCCGTCACATATTTTACAAATTCAAAGCACGCTAGCTCAGTCGAGTAACCTTTCCGAAAACCATGTTGTTCTGGCTGTAGAATATTATGTTTATTTAAAAAGCTAACTAATCTTACATACATGGCCTTCTCAAAAATTTTGCCCAAAATAGGTATAATTGTGATGGGACGATAATTATTAGGGTCATCGTGATTACCCTTTTTAAATAGAGGTTTTACAAGTGACAATTTAAGTTGCTCAGGAAAGACACCTTGAGTAAATGATATATTTATAATATGCGCAAGCGGAATGCTTAAGCATTTAGCATTTGCTTTTATAACTTTTGTTGTTACGTCATCTAAACCACTGGTTTTACTATTATTTAAACTCATAATTAATTTGAAAACTTCTATATCATCAACTGGCTTTAAAAAAATTGAAGATGGCATCATGCTACTTAGTCCTAATCTGTTCTGTAACTTGTGCGTATTTAAATTATGTGTTTTACTTAAGTCAATAAAAAAGTCATTAAAAAAATTGCAAATGTCTTGTGGGTTGGTGTATGTTACATTATTAAAGTTAATTCTATGGATGTCATTTTTTTGTGTGTACATTTTAGTGTTAGAAGATATTATGTCCCAAGTGGCTCTGCATTTATTTTTATTGTTAATTATATATTTATTATTGCTTATCTGTTGAGACTTGTACATACACTTTTTCAATATCTTATTATATTGCTTAAGGTAAAATTTGTTTACACTTATATTACTTTTATGACTTCGAGATTGTAAAAATAATTTACGTTTAACTTGGCATGATTTACGAATGCCTCTCGACAACCATTTTACTCTATTTTGACGATTTCGTACTTTGACCTTAATCGTGGGGAAACACAAATCATAAAACAGTCGCATTAGATGATAAAACAGGTTAAAGGCTTGATTGAGATCGTTAGATTCATGAACATCAAAAAACGAAAGGGCTGAAATACAGTCATGAAACTTACGTATATTGTCTTGACTATAGTCCCGTTTGAATTCGTACCATGTCGTTATAGCTTTATGACTTTTGATTTTAAAAGTAATAGATTGTGCTTTTTCGTGGTCAGAAAGGCAAAGATCATGAGATCCAGGTATTGCGTCCTTTATATTGCTGGCTATATGGTCGATGCATGAATTTAACCTAGTAGGGCACTTGATATGTAACGTTAAATTATGATTCAATAGAATACTTGTCAAATCTTTTGTGACCGAGTTTATGACCAATGTGTTAATGTTCCAATCACCGCATAATACTATTTTTTTCTTCCTATGTTTTGAAGTAATATAAAAGAGCAATGTATCTAGTTTATATAAGAAGATACCTATGTGGCACTGTGTTTGTACTGGAATTCTATAAATAGTTATAATTAATAAATCAATGCCTACGACTTCTATTCCACAGCACTCGAAATAAAATTCCGCCGCTATCTTTGACAGAAAATCAATTGGTTTTGTTTCCAACGTCTTCTTAACAAGGACAGATGTACCGCCTCGGCCTTTGTTTCTGCAAAAAGAAGACGCCAGTTTATAATTACGCAACCTTATGTTGTTCTCCGTACCACGCTTAACAAAACTCTCACTGAAACAAATCACATCCGGATAACGCAGCTCCCTTAATGCAATTTCTAAAATATCAAGTTTGCCTAGCAATCCCGCAATGTTCTGATGCATAATTGAGAATTTGTCAGACGTCAAACTACTATGTAGATTTAACGGTTGTTCTACGAAAAAACTCGCAGCAAGGCGTATCGTTGTCAACCGGGTCATTCTTTGTGTTATATTTGCAGTTTATTTTAGCTATAATCGCTACTAGTTTAACAACATCCTGAAAAATTGTCCTAATGCCATGATTATTTATCCGTCCAGAATGTGCATAAAACATATCAAATTCATAAGTAAGGTTGCGGTTGCTGTCAACAAAGTAAGCATATCTATTTTTCACAATATCATTATATAACAGTTCGTTGAATATTTCTATTCTACGATTTATCATGTTGGCAAAATAGCCACAGTTAAAAGTTGGAGCACAGATAATAATGTTAGTGTGATTCACATCAGACAAGGTTTCGTTTACAAAAGACACTAAAGTAACATAATTTTGGGATTTCTTAAAATCATCTTCACCTATGAATATTATACAATAATCGCTCATTGTATATTCAGTAAGCTTGTTTTTTAGTCTATATAAAAGGTCTCTGACACCCACATGCGGCGAAAGAAAATGACATATATCATAATCATCCCCGAAGGAAGAGTTGGATATAGACAACATTTTGTTAAATTTATTGGTGCTTAACATACAAATTTTCTTCGTTTTAATCTCATTCTCGATGACTGCGGTGTCTTCTGTTGGTTCCTGCATTGGATTTGGATTGTGTAGAATATTCTGCATCAAATCTGTAGCACTATTATCGCTAATATTTCCTTCCACGTTTAAGTTTAAATCTTGACAGCTATTGTTAGGTTCAGTGTAACTTTTATTTGGCGTAAAGTTCAACTTTGATTTCCGAAGACTCCGTCTTCGTTTTTTGCCAGAAGATTGTTTTGAATTCGAGTTGCAGATGTGTGATAACATGTTAATTTTTGTGCCGTATGACTCCATGGTTTTTTTTAACGCATTATTTTCTGACAACAAGTTAACAATTTCTTGTTCAGCACTTTGGAGCTTATTTTGCAAATCACATATCTTAGTGTTCATTGCATCTAACCTGTCTTGCAGGTTATCACCTATCTCTGGACAGCTTCTATTAAGTCTGTTATATATCATGGAAGACGATGATAGTGAAAAAGGTAATGCGTCGTGTTCATCCAAGTCTGATAGGGAGTCAAAAGAGTTTTGTGTTGGGACGTTTACCATATATTTTTTACGCTGTGTGATGTTCCTATCAAATGACAAATGGAGATTACTATCATCGATGATAGTGCGATTTTGCTGCGTACAACAATCATGACACTTCCACTTTGCTTTGCTTTCCTCGGACATAATATTGTAGAAGCGCTTTTCCGAAACATTCGTGCATGCAAGGTGATAAATATTATTACATACATTGCATTTTAAAAATAGCCTATTTTCAATCTCCTTACTGCACTTTTTGCAATTAAGACAATCTGTGTCCATCCCAACTGCATCACGGATATTACGATACATTGTGAATATTGATTTCATAAAAGAGTAATCAATTAGAATAGATCTGTTTTTCTTGTAGGCCTATTTTAACGGCTGTTGAGTGCCGACGGCAGTTTGTTATCTTGATCTACCGTTTAAATCACTCCGGTAGCCGTTTGTTTCGTCAACGTAGTTGACCGCAGCCAGCGCTTCGTGCATGCGCAAACGCTGCAAAGCACAGCTGTACCCGCGCCGTTCAGTCGACCGCCAAGGCCGCAAGCGCTGCAGCCGCTGCAGGTGCGTCGTCCAGTTACCCGCCGACCGCTGACCCGAAGGCCGAACGCGATAACGTCTTGCTAATTCTTAATGATCACTAAATTTTTTAATTTTTAATATTGTCATAACTTTTGAATGGAACGTCCTTTAAATAATCCAATTTCACTTTTAAAATGCTTTAATTTTCAGCTTCACAGTGGTATATAACAAATCACATAACTTGCAACTTTTCTATTTAAAATGATTAAAAGTATGCCTAGAGCAGTATTAAGCGCTGTTGTTGCGCGCGCGGTCGCGGGAGATCGGTCCTCGCGGAAAATACCAAATTTTAATCTCCGTAATATTATATTTTAGAGCTCTGTACCAAATACTGTTAAACATTATAAGATGACTTTGTTGTTCGTGTCTCCGTCTGTTCGTCGGTATGCCAAGAACCATTTTTCTTTGAAATTTAGAATAGGTGTAATATTTCGACTTTTTAAATTATTTGCCTTTGTAGGTACTTGTTTGTTTTTATTATATTGCTTGTGTTTTTTATTTCTTTTTTTCTTGTACAATAAAGAGTATACATTCATGCATATACGTACATATTTGCTTTATTCATTTGAATGTTGTCCAGTTTTAAAGGGTAGTCACATTTTTTAATTTCTGACATCGATGACTTTTACAAATTCTATGTAGATAATGACCGTAAAATACTAATAATGATACGCAGCCCACTTCTTGTTTGTTTTAATTAATTATACAAATAAGACCGAGATAGGTGCTATAAACTTGATGCTCGGTTCTGACTTGCATTGCAAATGCCCATTTATATGAAAAGCGAATATTGTCGCCAGCTACCAATAAAATAGCCGTACTGTTCAGGACAGTAAGCAACCTTCTGACAAAGCTCTTCGATAAGTCGTTGGAGTTTACACGACAAGAAGTTATTGTCGTGTAGACGGCAGTTAAATCAAAGTTTTCACCGTCTTGCTTTGATATTGTATTCATAATGTTGAGATTATGACAGCTTTCATTCACGAATAGTTGTTTAATTACGATGTCGAAGCAAGTTGGGTTAATTCAATATCCTTCAATGGAAATCCTTGAGCATTATTTAAATAAATCTTAACGTTTCAATACTTGATCGCTGTTATGCCTTTTAATAGAGCCGTGTCAGATATTACTAGGGCCTGGCCACAACACCACGGCACGGCGTCGTTAACGTGAAATGTCGCGGCGCCGTGGAAAGGCACGTTGCCACGTCGTGCAAATATACGGTGCCGTGTGACAACGGCTTCAACTATTTTAAACTCTACGCGCAGGATATTGGGCTTATATGTATTGCACTTTATAATGAATGACGGCACCGTGTATCTGCACGTTGTGGCAATGTGCCTTTCTACGGCGCCGCGCCGTTTCACGTTAACGACGTCGTGCCATGGTGATGTGTCCAAGCCCTTATTGTTGCGCCCAATGTTGGTTAAGATTATTATTAAGTCGTTGCATGTAGGTACTGTACCTACATGCAACAGCTTCTCTTTTTTGTATTATGATACATAGCTTTTTTGTACGCACTTATTTTTGGTTCGAAATCTCATTGAAGAGCTTTTTCCGAAGCTACCACAGGGAATCTAATTACAATATGAAAGGCTCTCAAAAATCGTTGATATATATATATTGAGTCAATGGCGTCAGAGTTAACAACAATACGATAACATATCGAATGCAATACTTATTGTTGTACCGCGTAGAATAGAGACCCTGGCTCCAAATTCTACTCAGTGAAACAATATTGCCTTTGACATGTTTTCGTATTATCAACGTTATGACAACCCTTTATTTCTAGACAGTCATGGTGGCCGTGTTAAAAACAAAACAATAAAAAGCAGATTGCAAGCTTCTGACAAAGCTCTTCGATACGTTATTTAAATTATGTAATTAAAATGATTTTAATGACTTTTAAATTTTAATGACTAATTCTACTGTAGTTTAACAAAAGTTTATATTAATGCTAACCTAACCTAACCTAACCTTAACCGAAACCTAGATTATTCACAAAAATGTACCTAGATACTTAGTTCTCTCTATAAAGACCAATTACTTATAGATATATATTATGAGAGACGAAGCGTGTTTAAGTTTTTAGTTGAGTTCAATTTTATTGCATAACAAAAAATAATTATTTGCGCATCGTTTAGACGGTAAATCTTATTTTAATTTGACTTTATAATAATTAATTATCTGTGCATCGTTAAGAGTTGAAGTCTTATTTTAATTTGTCATTCTATTAATTTTTTTTTATAAAACAAGCATATTTCTTAAAATGGGTACTGCTTTTACTACTATTAATTACATATTGTTATGATTACATAATGTCTTTTAATACAATATTACCCCCAATAAAACCACGTAGATTCCTTTTACAACAAAGGTTACAGTTGTACACTATAAAAAAATTGTCTTAAAAGCCATTTTCAATTCTTGTTGTCCGTCTTAAAAGCCATTTACATTAAAATTTTTTGTAGTAAAAGCCACGCTATCTCTGGATCTATTAAAGCTACGGGATTTTAAATTTATAATTATGAAACATCTCGAAAACCTAAGCATAATGAGCTCAAGTGGTTTATAATAGCTTGAGTATTTCAAAAAATATATGCAAAAATAAAGTAACCATTTTCGTTTTATACTCGCCCTGAAAAAGTGCATTTTGGCTTTTACGACATTTGATACTTTAAGGGTCGATATGTAAGAATAATCATTAAACATGAACAAAAAAAAATTGCTTTGAAAAAGTAACCAGACTTTTATGGGTTAAATATATTTAAAATATTTTTATACACCCTATAGTTACTGAGATATGATACTTAATACTATAGGCTATAACGACATATAATTCATTTCCTTAGCTTGTCTGAGTTCTTTGGCCTCCCCAGTCTCCAGACTTCTTCCACCATTCGTCCCTAGGCAGTCAACATGCTTCCGCTCCTCGCTTTAGATCGCGTCCGAATATCGTCCCGTTATAAAAATGTGCTACAGTTTAAAAACATAATTTAAAATACCTGTAAAAAAAGATAACCCAGATATATTTATTGTATCGTGTGACATTAAAACTGTCAAAATCTATCACTAGCTTCTGACCACGACTTCTTCCGCGTAGATTTCATTTACATTTATTATTCCCTCGGGAACTTTTATATTTTCCGGGTTGAAAAGTAACTTATGTGTTAATCCAGGGTATAAGCTATCTCCATTTCGAAATTCATCCAAAACCGTCTAGCCGTTGCAGCGTGAAGGAGTAATAAACTAAAGCACTTATTGGTTTTATGCGGTAAACGCGATGCATTCGACGCAAATGATTGTATATCAGAGGCCCATTTCGCGAAGCTACAATTTACAAATTACAAGCGAAAGTCTCTTTCTAACTCCTTTTGCTAGAAAGAGAGTTCCGCTTGTAATTTGTAACTTGTAGCTTCGTGAAACGGGCCACAGGTAATAAACTGCGGTTACCACAGCGTTAACCGCGTAATATATTATGTTTGATACCTAATTCTATCTGATGTAAAAATTATGTGCGTCAAACGCATCGCGTTTATCGCATAAAACAACTGATCGCTTAACACAAACTTTTGTAATTATAATATTAGAAGGATTCTCTAGCTTTGATCCATACTACATACTAATATTACGAATGCAAAAGTAACTCTGTTTATTTATTACCCTTTCACACCTTAATCGCTGTACCGATTTAAATAAAAAAAATATGAAGATTGCTTGAATCTTTGAAAGGTCATAAAGTACTTTTTATTTCGAAAGAACTAGACAGTTTTCCACGACAAACGACTTCTACACCGACGAAGTCGAAAGCGTAAAACAAGTCAGTAGTATACAACACTAATTCTGAACTATTGTCAATGATGAACAAGTCGCGCCAAACCGTACTAAATTTGCAAGCCAACCACGGCCCTAACAACGGCGGGAATCCCCGCTGTAGACTAAAGCTGCGTTCTAATTATGCACCAAACGCGTCGACGCATACGAAGCGTTCCGTTTCACGTTCACACTCGCGGCCCGATTCTCTACCCAATAGAGATGTTGTCGATCAGGAAAAATTGTTTTATAATCTGTTTTACATTTTCTGAGATTCACTTCCTGATGACCCGCTAGCAATAAAACCAAAAAGACAATCTTTAATAAATAAAGCTTTTATATATAATATTAATTTACTATATTTTTGTTTTTATGTTTTTATTTACAAACTGTTTTATTATTTAATAGTTTACTAAGAAATCTCTATTACTGTACTTTGAATTTTATTTATTTAATTTAGTTTTGCAAGTCCTTTAACGTCTGGAACACAATTAAGGAAATGGTTTAAAAATGTATCACATCTTGTTTCTGTACAAAATCAATTTTAATTTGAGGCGGTTATACCGACCTATACCTCTCAAATATTGTGTTACTATGGCAAAAATAAGAGAAGACATTGATACAAAAAATAATTTAAATGTTTCTAAATCCAACATCAGAATCTAAATATTTCGGAAATGGTGTCAATTTTATGTTATCTTGTAATCACAACTTAAGAATGAACCCCAGGTACGGTGATCGAACAAAACCGCGCGAGCGCAGTGCACTACAAAACGTTGTACAACGGAAGCAATTAGTCATGTCAAAAAAATTGAAAAAAAATGTCAAACATGATTTCAGTGTAATACAAATAACGGTATTTTTAGAGTTGGACGCATTGAGTTTCAAAAATAGGTTGATTTTAATTTTAAAAAGAAATCGTCAAAATTGTTAACACCGCAACTTTAGAATTAACCCCCCAGTGCGGTTTCGGAATAAACCCGCCTGAGCGCAGTGCACTATGAAACCTACAACCAGAGGTATCTCTAGTCAATATCCGTTGTTCTGATCAGTCGTGGTTAGTCGTTTTAAACACGTCTTTATTAGATGTGCTTATAATGTAGTAAAAAATCCTAACAAAAAATACATTTATATCAAGGGACAATTGACCTTGTCCCAAACTAAGTTCAAGGCTTGTACGGTCGCGTAAGTTAATTTGCTACCCATTTCAAAGAAAATCTGCTTGAAGATGTCATTGTCAATAGAGATGCCAAGTCATTTGTAATTGATAGGAAACTCAACCTTATTGCTGTAGAAGGTCAGATTGACTTTGGACCTAAGGTGGGTCACAAATTAAATTCCTTGACTATACTATGGGTAATAGACAATGATAAACATACTAGAAAATAAATACTTAATCCAAAACTTACGAACTTGCGCTTATCACGCATAGCCGCTGGCTCCGTAGGTCATAACCATGTCAAGATGTAGAAGAAGGAACGTCAAACATGATTTAAGTGTAATTGAGTTGATAAATATCAAACTCCAATATGTCCTTGAAATTTGGTAAATGAATTTAAAACTTAATTCGAACAAATTAAGTTTTATATTTGTATACAAAACTTCAAGGACATATTGGAGTTTGATATTTATCAACTCAATTGAAATTAGGTAATAACAGCTATTTAGAATAGTCTGTCAAAGTTTACGTCAAAGTGAAATTATAATTATTTGTCACCTAACGCGAGGTTAAATTTCTTTGTCTTTGCTTTAGCGCTTTGTCTCCTGTTGGCATATTACAAAAATCCAAGTACCTACCATTCATTCATTCATTATGTAAATACAATCTATCATTCATTCAATTCAATCGTTCATTATATTCTTGTTAACTCTTACTTCAATACAGACAGTTGAATTACAAGAAGTGTTTGTCTTTCCTGGCCCTACCAATTCCAATATCTCCGTTCAAATTTTCCAGTAAGCATTTGGGCTAGATAGTCTTATAATCCATTTTTATCCTTACTAATTTTATAAATGTGAAAGTATGTTTGTTCTTTTGTTCCGCCTTCACGGTTCAATGCCTCCACCTTCTTTATAATTTCGAGACAGACAAAGGATACTTTTAATCCCAGAATAATAAACAGTTTCTGAGAAAACAGCAGTATAGGGACGGAGTCACGGGCAAAAGCTATGTTAGTTATGCCATACAAATCAATCCTATTTAACGCAAAACAAAGCTTTACATACCGATATTACATGCTGGACCTACCGTTGATAAGAACTACAATGCCGCATTGCAAACAAAAACAACAGCAGGCATTGTTCAAAGTGAACAATGAGAAAAGTGAAAAAGCTTGAAATGACAGCTTTGAGGAAGAATCTAGTGGACTTGTGAAGAGACACTGCTACACGGCTGTTATGAAACGTGAGATTCTACAGAGTTATGTTACTTTACCTGTATATACAGGATCATTGTTATTTGATACATTGTTTTTATTATCTAGCCGCGATTAGAAAGGGATTAGAGGTGACAGTTTTACCATATACTTACGTCAAAGTGCATATGAATTGACAGCTATTCCAATCCCAAACTAATCGCGGTTCCATAATGAAGAGAACTCTTTGCAGCAAAGAAGGTAAGGTAGTGGTTCCTTTGAATTGAAATTTTCGAGAAAGTCGACCCTTCAAATTCACAGATGCATCTTATGGACCTTATTGATGTATGATGTCCAAATGGAATTTAAACTTCACTGATCACATATTTTTGCCGACTTAAGTTTTCCGGCGTATGCTTGGTGCCAATTGATGCAATCAATGCAAAAAAATATTTGAGCTTTTAACTTCATACCAATTAATACCAAAACATTTTTGGCATACACTTTTAAACCAAATAATTCAATCAACTTGATTAAGTATTTGTAATCTTTTAAAGGGCAAACACTATTTTGTTTAATTGTTTAAGCGATGAAAGCACTAAGCTTGATTAATTCTGAAAACACTTAAATTTATTTAGTTGGGCAAGTCGAAATAAGAGTCCTAAATAAATATCGGGCAACATATTTGTAAGTACCTACTGAAATAAAATTGTACCAGTAACGACAGCCAAGGCGCAACAAGCATGTCTGAAAGACTCATTTCATCATGATCATCATCATGGTGTCCTTTTGGTGATCCAATCTTGGAGCCTCTTTCCTCTTCTTCCACTCTTGGCGATCTTGTGCCCGTCTCATCCATTTTTGACCTCCGTGCCGTCGAATTTCATCCATCGAGCGCTGCGGTAGTCTGCCGCGCCCTCTAGTATCGGCTCTGGGTCTCCGTTCAAGGACTCGTCTTGTCCAGCCACTCTCGTCTATTCTCGCAATGATTCCCGCTCATGTCCACTTTTTCTTTGCTATAACAGCCATGACGTCATTCACTTTGGTCTTACTTCGGATCCATTCGTCCACTCATTTAGACAGTTAAAAAGAAAGGGCTCTATGCAGAATGAATATGGCATGTGATTTTTTTTAGTTCATGCTGATTATTGGCACGGTACATCCAATTCCCAGATTAAAGTTGTCATTCTCTTTTTTCTGTCATCGGGAAGAAAAGGTTAGAGATATTATTTATCTGTCAGATACCATATTTAGGGATGGATGAATCTGCCTTCAATGTAGTTTTTGCCAAGTGAAAATTTGTAATTTCACTTATACTTTTGAATGCTTTCCATCACGTTCAAGATACACGTAAACGTGCCTACAACCTGCAGCCCATTTACGGGGTGATCAATTTTAAATCCAAAGCAAATTCGATTTGGAACTCGCCAATTGCCGCATATTCTTTTGATTGCGAGTGCACTGTAAACGTGGGCCATCCCCAAATTGACGGGGCGTACGTATCAATTACCTAAATGGATCTCACTGGCTTTTCGCTCCACCGCCCGGCCCGCGGAGATAACGCGTCAAATGGCAAATTGCGTTTCAAAATTGCGCCTAAAACTAGTTTCGGACGGTTTAAAGTTGTCACGTGTCATGGGAAATCCAATGTTTTTATGGAGTTTGGTTTTGATGTAGTTTTAGTTTGAAGAATTTAAAAACTGGTGGTATTTTTTACATTGTATGAAAACATTGTTCATTACCTAGAACACTCCGATGATTTCAAATGGTTAGTTAGGTTAGCTACGTTTGTAAACGGTTCAAAGTTGGTTTTCCTTAAATATCTTATAGATATTATATTTCTTGCACTTATTGTGAGTGCTATAATCTAACACAAAGTAAAGTGCCCTTTTAAAAAGTAAGGGTAAAAAAATATTAACATCTTTATGCGGCAGTTATATAACGCATCACACCACTTCAACTTCAAACATAATTTGACATGCACGCATACCACGCACTAACGCACAGACGTTTAACGTTTCCACGCAGTGCTAAATTGGAGGGAAGCTCACATCAATTACATATGCACACATGCCCAAAGGTCGAAGCACGCAACACTCGCAACGCTCGAGCTCCTCGCTAATTTGAGCAAAACTGGTTTGGGCCAGATATAGCAGGTCAGAACCAGTACGATACAGTTATTACAAGATCGAACCGATCTGCTCGAGTATTTGGCTCGTTTTGCATTTGAACGATTTGAGAATGAATGGGGCTTGAATGTGGGTTTAGTAGCTTTTTGTTGTGATTTTTGGTTTTATTTGAAATATTTATCATTGACTAAGTAGTTATTTATTTGCTTGATTTGATTAAATTAACGGTACTGATAAAGCAAAGAAGTGAAAACATCGAAGTTTTTATCTATTTCATTACAAGTTTTAGAAAAAGGTAAATAAATTCAAAGAAAATACCATAACATTAAATTAAACACACAAATTGTCATGATTAAAATCGTGAATATGCGAAACTAAAATAAAAATGAATAATTTTCTTCGAATTTATCCAAATGTAGATTCATACGAATACATATATTATATTCGATGCAACTGTGCGCCATTATTATATTTTCAGCTCACAAATATTTGCATGGATGATGTTTGTTGGATTTTTATATCTCGCATTATCCGGCCCGCATGTTCGTTTCTCGCAACACAAACTAAAAGCAAGTCAAACAAACACAGACTGACAGGCCGAGAGGGACGCAACTATACAATACAATTCAATACTCTTGAAATCAAATGAATGAAAATGAGAAAGTTACTCTCATTGTAACAGTAAGTGCCTTTATTTTATTTTAATTTATTTCTTTACTCCAAAAACATTGTGGTACATTTTTAATTTAACAATTTGCCGAACGTAAATTTATTGGGAATTATTGCACTCACTTTTGCATTCTGCATGCACCTGACAACTAATCGACTGACCCTTATACCGAGTTGGTTTTACTCAGCATATCGGCCTGTCAGTCCGATCGTTGGTTCGTGGGAGCTTTAACAGTCCGCCGACCAATATATTACTATGACATGTCAGTTCATCGAATCTGAACACAGACTATAAAATTTTCTTAAGATTTAAATAAATAAATAAATATCAGGGGAAAATATCACACAAATTGACCTAGTCCTAAACTAAGCTCTAGACTTGTACTATGGGAACTAAACAACGATAGAGTTTTTTATATAGAGAAATACATACTTAAAGACATAGAAAATATCCAAGACTAAGGAACAAATACTCGCGCTCATCACACAAATATTTGCCCATACCGGAAATCGAACCCGGGACCGCTAGCTTCGTAGGCAGGGTCACTACCAACTAGGATACCGTGTTTTCGTGTCATTTCATATATATATCTTCATATTTCGGACTGTCAGGCAGCCTAAATGCATGTAAACTGTTAGTCTATGGTGATTTTACACAGTTTATTTTAATGCAAGTAAATCGAGGACAGTTACGTGTCAGGCGTGCTAGTAAACAGTCCGGAAACCTGGCATTGTTCGCCCACCGGCGATAATTTTACATCACGCAATGCCGACACAATGCGCGACACAGAAATGAAAGAAACGCGCCTTTCTTTTGTCCGTCATAAACCATTATAAATAGCACTTACCTTTCAAAAGGTTCGTTTTGTTATGTTTTAGTGTAATTGATCTAAATTATCATTTGTAAATGGTGTTAAGAAAGTTTTTGCAGTCTGAAGAAAGTGTAAATCGCCCTCACTGAAGCTTAAATTTACGCAACGGGGTCCATTTTAGGTCATATAAAATTGGAAAGACCAATTTTCGAAGGAAAGGTGGATTTATACTTTCTTCAGACTGCAAAAACTTTCTTAACACCATTTACAAATGGGAATTTAGATCAATTACACTAAAACACAACAAAATGAACCTTTTGAAAGGTAAATGAGGATTTTTTTATACAAATAACGATTTGTGTCTTTACTCATCATTTCTCCGAAATATTTTGCTTGTACTTTTTTGTTCATACTTTTTAAGTCATAATTAACGCAATTCATAATGCATTTTTAAAGAAACTGTTACTTTTTGAGGATTATTAAAAATTGTCCTAACCTAACCTAATTGTATCTACTATTGTTAAGAAACTCTGAAAAGTGTACGGTTCCATGAATATTGGCATTATGAATTCAGATGAGTATGAGTTCCGATCATTAGTAATAAAAAATATTATGAAGAGTATGAAGAGTGATCATTATGATGTAAAATGGTATGAGAAAATTTTTCTGAGTTCCAATAATCGGAGTTGCAATTTTATATGAACTTTGGCGCACCCGACGCAACGTTAACTCAGTTCTATGTCTATTGCGACACGTTTTTAATGTGTCTTTTATGTCGGCCGATGTGGTCACATGATATGTGGTTTTGGACATCCAAAATAACGCCATTTAATAGGATTGTGAAGCGCCGCTAAAATGGAGTAGGTGTCAAAAAAAAACCATACAAATTTAGCTCCCAAGTCCGACTTTCACGATTTTTGAATATGTTGTAGTTATTATAAAGAACTAGCTTTTTAATTGTTTTCATTTAAGAAATATTTTTTTTAGAAAGGAAAACGTACAGACATATATTTCCATACATATCATCGACATATTATCATCAACATCATCATCAACATGTTCAAAATTCGTAAAAATCGGACTAGGTTTAAGGGGAGAGAAACGTTATAGCATTTTGTATGGAATTTTTTAGCTTCACAATCCACTTAATTACTTTTTCACGCCACTGCCCGGAAATGTGGCGAAAGATGGTCTGTTCTTTGTCCCCAAAACAATCAATAGTTGTACATTGAATGAGCAGGCCTCCTATGAATTTAAACTCGGCAACAATAACACTGCCCCCGATAGTAAAAAGGGCGCATCTAACATGAAGTCGAAATCGAGAAATTAAATGTTTTAGTTGAAAATTAAAAAAATGTATGCTGTCTCTAAACAAATAGACATAAACACTTTCCGTAAACGAAGTCATATAGATATGTACCATATTGTCAATATGGTATTAAAATATTTTTTTATTTGTACTTATTAATTTATTTATTTAAGTTTTTCCTTTTCATCTTAGCAAAAAAATGTCTGGAAAATACAGGATACTCCGTTTAAAAGACGCAAGTAACCAATTACGCCTTTTCAACTGAGTACAATCACAAACTTCTTTTTAATATAAGTGCTTGACAGATATTTCCTGCTGTTCTCCTAAGATGAAAGGGCACATTTGGACACAAGCGTCTTTTCAATATAGTAATTGATATTTTAAACAACTACTTTTACTCAAATAAAAAAGGAATATCTTCTCTTTTTCTACTACTTTGACATGTAGGTAGTTCAACTACCTGTGAAATAAACGTTTTGAAATAATAGTTTGCACATTAACAATGTTCTAAGGTACAATCAGGAAAAACAATAATAAAAAACCGTATGAAAAAGTAAAGTTTATTAACCCTTAATTTGACGATGTCCAGTATATTCGTACTGGACGTTGTAAAGACAAAAATCTACACGTAAAACTAAACTTATTAGATTATGGAATCTCATATTAATATAATACAAAAAAAGCCAGTGCGGACGGTAATTTTAAATGAGGAAAGACGCTTCTCACTTATCCTCGGTAAATGATTTTTTGTATGTTTTTATATTAAATATGATATAATGACTTATTTACATATATTATAATTTAAAAGGTAAAAAATATTATTATCAAAATACATTTAAAAAAATTAATATCCAGCATACTTCCCATTGCCAATTAGGTAATACGTACAAAAAATAACTTCCCATATTTCCCATTGCTAATGTCACGGTGTTCTAATTTGTGTTTGCTACGACCAGCATACTTCCCATTGCCAATTAATTCGTACAAAAAAAACTTATACTTCCTGTTAAGCCTTATAATAAAGTATTTATGTAAAAAGTAAGGATTGTTCGCCTAGGTTTTACTGCTTATAATAAACTGAAGCGTATTTAGACAAAGAAGTGAGAGCTTTTACCGTGTTAGGGCGTCTCAATGAATTTAAATTAAAACAGTTTGAGTTCCGGGTATGGACATGATAATATGATTTTTTTTCTTGGAAATATAATAATTTCTATAGGAAAACTCAATAAACCAGTTTCATGCGGACAAATTCACCAGCAAACACTAAAGTACAAAATACTATCATGTTTAAATTTGTATTAAATTAAACCTGCAAGCGGATTTTTTTTTGTGTATTATACCTTAAAAGTTTAATAGAGTTTCGTCTGATATTTGGACTAAAAAATATTTACAATTCAGAAAACACATCTTGTATATCTTTGGCAATGTCCATAATGCTTGACATTAATGCCGAATTTCTATTCTCCGCAAAGTTGGCAATGTCCACTTGTCCAGTTTACTTGACATACGTGGACAAACTAACAATTTTAAACTAACAAAGACTTTTTTTATAATTTTTCCGGTAACAAACACCCAAAAAAATAATGACACTAACTTAGTTGTATTATCGCAAAAATAAAACATGCCTACATCAAAATCAGACGCAAATACCACGAGCATCTTAGTGAATTAGGAAAAAATCACTACTGAAAAGGCGCAAGTGGTCATTTGCGTCTTTTCTACTTAGTTTTACGTGTAGATGCGTCCGCGTCAATATAACGTGATCGAGCTTTGGCTAAGTTGAAAAGACGCAACTGGCCACTAGCGCCCTTTTCATTAAGTATTTATGTTAGATGCGTCTAACACAAAACTTAGTTAAAAAGGCACAAGTACTTAGATGCGTCCTTTTATTGAAGTATACGGTGATGGATTATACCTTACGTCTTTTCTTTTATTAAAGTGTTGAAAGTTTGACCAAACAAAAGGGCGCATTATACGTAGTTACGTCTTTTTTACGAAGACCACCTACATGTTCCTGAAATGCGTCCTTTTAATTAAGTTTTTGTAACAAAGTGACTGAAGTTACGCCCTTTTTGCTTATGGTAACTTCTAATCTAGCCTACCTAGGAAAAAACTAAAAATATCAGTAGGTGGGTCTTTTTCTGCTGATCACGGCAGTATAATAAACTCATTTTTGGCAAAAGTGTTAGATGCGCCCTTTTTACTATCGGGGGCAGAACATTGTTGGTCTGTTTCATTGAGCAAGTCGACCAATCACATCGGTCCGCTGATCACTGTTTCGTCCAATCAGAAAACGACTTGTTCTGCATATGAAATTAAATTGGCCAATGAGAAGTCGTTTTGTTTTTTAATAATATTTATCCCTTCACAGATAGGCAAAGGAATCAGATTCCATACAGCCATATATGTCTGTTTTTAATTATCTGAAATTTAGTTATGTCACGGTCAGAGTCGTCAGTTTAAAGAACGCCTTTGAATGACTGGCCCATCTGGGACTCTAATAGGGCTCCGTTTATCGCGTGACAAAGTTCGGATAAGGCATCCGTCACCTTCTGACCCGTAAATAAGTAAGAGAGTGACGGATGCCTTATCCACATTTGACACGCGGTATAGACGCAGCCATACTACGAGTAGGCTCGCTGCTGGTCTTTTGCACGTGTAAGATCGAAAAAAAGGGACTTTACTCTATTTGCATTTTAAACTTTTTCATAGTCAAGTAAGTAAAAATACCATAAAATTAACAATAAAATTAACGATACGTTTAACCCCTTGTGTCCCACGCTACTCGAGATCAAAAAGCAGCGTAACCCACGGGTTTTAAAGACACCCACCGCGTTAATTTGCTTTCCACGTCCTATCCACTTACTCGTATACTTTTTATACATAAAAATGTACATTTTTAGAAAGGTGAAAATATAACTTACCCAATTATGTCCAAAATTAAACGGAATAATTCATAATCCAGTGTATGCAGCCAATTGATTTCAGAGAAAAGTTAAACTGAGACAGTTTTCCAAAAACACTCATATCTAAAAAAATACCACACAATCGTATATATTATTGTAATTTTCTGTTTTTCTATGTTATATTCTATAAAAAATATATGAAAACATACAGTAGATCACATAAATTAAAAAGATAATAGCACTGCACATGCACTCACGCAATGATTGGATATAGTAGACTGAAGTTCACCATGAGTTCACCTGACCATATTTAGATTTTTCCGTTTAAGTGTTATGATTGGTTGATGTTGGTTTATAGCTAATTTCACACTGAATCTATTGACATACTATTCATGGGAATTTATGTACTAATGGGAGAGACTAAGGACAGAAAATCGAATAATGGTGTACCGGAAACCACCCGGCAGCTATGCTTGCCGGTGGGTTACGTTGCTTTTTGGGTCCGGCCGGGTTAAACCAGTTAAGGAAGGCGTTGTAATCATTTTAAATTATTCTACTCATTAAAATGTACCTATCTAATGTTCAGTTGATGTTTTAGTGGTGATATTTCAATGAACTACTAAGTATAATCCGGAAAACTTTTACTAATGTTGTAATATTTTGTTTTAGTATTTTACCTATCCTTCTTTAGATTTTACCCGCTTATAAAAACTGTGAATTCATGAATGTACATGGGAAATAACTTTCAAAGTAAAACCCCCGAGGCACTTCAGACAGGGCAAACATAGACAAACCGCAAGAGCTCATACATGCTTAACAGGTTGCCTCTACCTCGTTTCCGTCACCTCAAAGCCTTTGGCATACCCACTGAATAGAGATCTTCAAACAATAACTCAGATAGCATTTGCCGCCGAAAAAACACAAAGAGACGCGGCCCAATTCAGTTGCATTAATCTCAAGGCGTCATTGTCTTTTAGATTACGGTTCGTGTAACCGAAGCCGTAAACAAGGAACTCATCACAGACTATGATGTCCCTCCTTTAAATTTGCCACCTTTAGCTCCCCAACAAAGGGGATAAAAATTCTTATCACGGACAACAATAGGCGTTGGTAAACAATCACTGACCTTTTTCGGCTTTCTTTTAAGATCTGACTTTGGACTTTATTATGGTGTTTGTCTCTTTTCTTTAGCCCTTGGATTTGTTGATTGTTTTCATTTTCGAAACACTGGGGTAATTTTGAATGATTATTGCCACATTATTAATGTGGAAGAAGCGAAAGAGGTTTGTCAGGATCGTAGCAGGTGGAAAGAAGTAGTCTCTGTTTACCTCCCTGAGAAACAGGCGCGATTTAATGTTATATGTATGAGTTTCTTGCAACCCACTTATGATATGATATTACAAATTATTTTTTAAATATTTTTGTAAATCAAGAGGGACTTATTTTCGAAGGTAGATTATCGATTGATCGTGAAAGTATGAACTATTTGTTATATAATTATAACCTAATGTTGAGTTCCTGATATTTCGATGTAAGCACCGTTGACTTATTTATTTACTAGACTACTAAAAGAACCGTGTCAAAGTGAAGTATATTACGATTTGATTAATTACGTCACGTGATCACGGGTAGCCTGAAAAAATAAGGGGTGGTTATAAATTAATTATAATAAAGACAGCTCTGTTCATTAATTTTCACCTCACAGATGCTTAGCCGTGAGTCACAGAATAGTTGATAAATTAAATGTGTAAATTCTTGAATAAGTAATTTGTTATTAGAATTATCTACACATAATTTTTAACGCATCGACTGTATATTCTGTCGTCATGTTTTGAATTTTCACTCGATCTATACCTTCTTACTACACAGACCTTTTTAAAACTGACCTTGGCTGAATTTCCGTTAAGTCACATCAGAAATGACAGCTTTAAATGTCAACGTTTACTTTTAACTTATCTTGAGACAGACATCTCAGCCAATGTTAGTTTATAACTAATAAACGGCCCTTACTATGATAGCTGGCTTACTTTTTGCTCAGAACGGTTGTCCGACGGTCCAAATTAAAAGCTATACATTTTAGTACCTTGTCACAGTAATGTAAATAAATGCGAGTGGTTTGAATTTAGTATATCAGTAATTGCGACAAGGTAATAAAAATTACAGCTACATAATAAGCTGTTAAAACAGGATTGAAAAAGTCTATTGGCATGAAATGCACGTCACTGCGATGCTGAAGGGGTAATCACGGACGGACTCAAAGGGTTGATCCATTGGCAAGCCAACGAGGTAATGCCGTCAAAATTAAAAGCACATGACGAGCCAGCGAGACTTACGCAATATTACTCTTTTTTACTCAGCTGCTGTAATACTGGATTTTCCGAATTTTTAGCTAAGCTCTGAGTAGTGTGTATATCATCGTAAGGTGAAAACCTCAGTAAATACAATTTTAGCAAAATTTATTATATTAAGTTGGAAAGAAATGTTCTAATTTTACTCAAAGCATTGGTGTATTATTTTAATTCCATTATATGACGTGTCATAAAAACCTCGCAAATTCTTTCAAACTTGAACCATGTAAACACACAAGACTCCTCTCTCTTCCTTCTTCTTAGGCCGGGATTACACCTGTAAGTTTTGAAACAAAGCTATATGCAAGAGAGAGATGCAGATATTTGCCACTCACTCTTACCCATAGTTGCGTCTCAAAACTTACGTAATAACTTACAGGTGTAATCCCGGCCTTATAAATTATCTCATTTGTACGTACGAGGTTTTGACTCTATGGCGACGTATAATTATAATTTGTACCTACGAGGCGGTGTGATAAAATAAACTAACTCAGAAAGATTTTCGTTTTTGAAACTGCAGAAGGTAATTCGAAGGTTATAAAAGCAGCGGGGTTTGCAAAGGCTGCTTTTTTTTTCACTTATTTAATCCTTCCTGTACGAAAAATCCTGGTTTTTTGGATAATGAATCCTCTGTACGCCTAGTTTTGGTGGCTCTGTTGCTTTAATAAAGAGAATAGAGTTCCTTTGTACAGCTTTACTAGCACCACGTCATCTACAGGCTGAAGCTTTTATTTTACCTAAGATTCCTTTTTTTGTAAAGACCAAACCATAATCTGTGAGATAAGCTTGACAAGTGACAGATAAAGGGTTACCAGGGTTAGACGAAATATAAATAGTGTTGTGGCTGATATCGATAATCCGTATATACTCAACTTTAATTGTTTACTAACTCGGAATCAAAAACGTGACTATCTACCTTACCTATGTGTTATTGCTTGACACTACACACAATAAATCTTACATGCATATGAACATATTCGTTTTTGTTTCATCCATTAACGTCTAGCCAGTAATTTCAATATATGCATGGCCGGCTGCTAACTTTATGTATGATGCATATTTTAATTTGGAAATGATTAGATAACGTCACATACATAAATAACACTGGTAACCAAAGCCGTATTTTTTTATATCGATTAAAACAGTACTTGTATTGTAGCATCACTAGTGCAAAATGAACTGGTATAAGTTGTCTCATGGATTACGGTTTAGACTTTAGGCGACGTTCAAAGGGTAGGAATTAAACATCACATATTACATATTTTGCTAATAAGCAAATTTATTATTTCAAGAAACTTTACACGTATGCATTTTAGATTTACGATATGTCAAGAAGTCTTTAAAAAGTCACCGAATACAATATTTTAGCAATAATAAGTATTTTTGTCTGAAAGCAACACAGGAAACAGTGATTTTTGTCTTATGATAGCGCGAATTACTTATTGTTGTGAATTTTAAATAAACATTGACAAACAGTGTAAAATTCACAAAAATCATATTTCAACGAAATTAGTGCAAAATATTAATAAATAAATAGTCTCATTTAATTTGTTTCACATTTATACCTTATTAACATCATACTTACTTATATACATATATACAAAAATCTTTAAAATATTTTCCTAATATAATTTAATAATTTTATTTTAGAATTCGTAATTCATAAAGATTATTTACATGTTATGTTAAGTGTAACACTTCAAATTAAGTACAAAGTACAATGATAAATTTCATAGCATCACAGTGAATTCATTTTTTAATTGTAAACAATACAAAAACTCTCAACTAATTATTTAATAAGAATTAATTAACTAAGACTTAGTTTAGTAAGACTTATTTAGTATTGAATATCCTCGGATAGTTTTATGTCGTCCCTGATATTATAAATGTTTTCATTTTATTTATAAAGAATGTCTGTGATTTTAAACTACTACAAAACACAGCTAAATTGTTGACTTTAGTAATAAAATAAAGAGTAGTAATATAACAATCATAGTTACAAAAATGCTATTTTTCTGTTAGGCATTATTTTTATATTTATATGAATTTATTGTCCTATGTTTCTTGCGAAACCATTATTTTAAAAATTATTACTGAATTCATTATAAGAACCAAAATTCGGACAATTATAAACTTCTAGAACACACAATACTTGCACGTACGAGTACACCTAGCTTTTATGTACACAAAAACTAATACATAAATTAAAAAAGTTAACATTATTGAGCCAAGAATCTAATTTATTTATTAATGTGCAATAGATGAAAATTTATTTTACAGTCTCAACCAGATTTCGAAAATCTGACTGCCCAAACAATTTTCAAATAAACAAATTATTCTAATGCATCGAATAGGTATATAAAAAGGACACTTCGATTTATAAAGAAAGACCATCACGCTTCAAAGACGCTACTTCCAAGAAATATACCTTTTGAAAAAAAAAAGGTCTTTTAATATCCTATTTTATGTCAAAGGAAACAGGAGACACTCTTCAAATTCAACTTCGATGTCGCAACAATTGCCTAACCTAAACCGATCTGTCTTAAAATTAATTCAAAAATAGAAAGGCCTGTTTCCCTTAAAATAAACTGGAAAAACGCTAGTGTAAATTCGTATTTTTAAATTTTCGTTCGAATTCCCCGAGCGTTTGTCACAGAGTAGTTGGGAACAGACTAGACACAGCTCTCGCGCGTGTTGGCGAGAAGTGGCGTCCTTGTAGTCACGACCTCTCTCCGCCTCGACAGAGTGCCGCTTGTTACGCTGCGGCGATCGTCTGCGACGGTCCCAATGCTCTGTGAAAAAATATATGATGAGAACAGAACTCAAAACGATTTGCTGTAAAATAATTACGAGAACGAGAAAGGAACAAAGGCACCGGTTTATATTTTCTTCCGTTCAAAGTGTACACCGTAGTACCTTTTTGTCATGAAATTACCAGCAAGGTAATAATGGGGACTGATATGTATTGTAATGAGATAAGGTTCTATTAATAAAAGTAGACCTTGTCGCATTAAACTCTTTGTACAAAATATCCAAAATTGTTGTTTTGTAAGAAAGTAGTGAGACACCGCTAAGCCATGGGGCTAAGCACACATATTTTATCTTAAAACTAGAACCAAGAATTAAAAGAAGATATACTATTTAAAAGTGTTCATTATTTTACGAAGGAAACTTTCTTATTTCACAGTATCTATCTATCTTAGGTACCAAATTAAGCTAATTAAGTGACGAAGGGACTGGTGCTCTGGATTAATAGTTTTTTTCCTAAAATATGAATTATCATAAACATTGACGAATGCCAAAATCAACAAGATCATGGTTTAAATTACTTCTACATACAACTCAATAAATAAAATGTGTTATATTTGCTTAGCAAAATGGTGAAGCAATATCACTATTCCTATTTCAATTCCCTGCTTATGCTAGCAACTCCTTAAGTTTCCTAAAATATCAGATAATTATAAATGCGATTCTTAACCTTTATTTTCCATTACAATAAATCATGTATCACATTAGTTCAATGTAACAATGGAAAATCTGACCATTCTGAATATTACCTACTCATTTGAACCGGCTTCTAAATTTCCAAAATCAAATCTCATTACCTTCAAACTAGATTTTATCACTCCAAAGGCCGAGCATGATTAATCCTAACTTTGGTCAATTATCGGTTCACTATTAGGGAAATGTTATTAATAGAATGATCTGGCACCCGTGTCTGAAGACGTCATTACCGAGCTTACACGTTACGGCCAATCCAATTAGGAACACGCTGTAGAGCGGTTGAAGGTGGAATTAAATGAAGAAATTATTATAAAGGATGATATCACAAGTTATTTCAGTGACGAGAAGTATGCAGCTTTATTTGCGTGTGTGTGTAAACAGTATTTTAAAGTAAATGAAGAATAAGAGAAATAATGTAGAAAAAAATGATTAATTAGAGCAAGCATTTTACAATCAATTTATTAAAATATGTATATTTAAAATATGGAAATAATATTACAAAAAGAAACTCCGTTTTTGTACTCAAATTGTTTTTTTGCAAGAAAGTAAAGTAAACCAAAATTTCACAATATTATTTAAAAAAAATTAAGTATAAAGGCGAACTTGTCCCTTTAAGGACTCTTTTCCAGTTAACCTTGTGATTACTGGGTGCGGGCAATGTATGAGGATTTTGTGATTAAATATTACAGAAAAATTATACTTTAGTCATTATCATTACGAATATTATTGGACGAAGTAAAACGTAAACAAAACTTGTTGAAATAACCCTGTTTCAATACATTTGGTGTAATTACAAAAGTCGACATATTTGTTTTTACAATTCAAACGGCTTTTATTGAAATAAACCATACCCAAAGTCCGTGAAAAAAATACAACATTATTCATTAACTTAAGCTTTAGGCTTTTTCTCTTTGGTGTTTTTTTATAACAATCGACATACTTAAATAAAAACGTATATACGAGTACGCGTACTCTCTAGGATTCGGTTATTTCCGGATGTACGCAAAAATATTACTATACCTACACTACATTAGTCTGCATAAACTAAAGCCTACTTTAGTATCCCAATCATAATTCAATACGGAACACCTTAAAATTCCGAATTATTATTTGTCCGAATTTTCATTTTTCCGAAAGTTATGTTAAGCTAGGAGCTATTTTAGATTAAATGCATAATTTAGTTGTCAAACGTAGGTTAGGTTAGGTTTGATTTATAAGCGATAACAAAAAGTGAAGTCTTCTATCAAAAAATTGCTTTCGAGATTATGGAAATTCGGAATTTTGATTAATTTGGAATTATGACTCTTCGGAATTATGTACCCTAATTCGGGAAACGGCCCATGGACTGTAATTAAAATCTTTAAAGACTATTTTATTATTTATTAGTTATCACATTTATTTGTAGCATTACTGCATTTTGAACCTAGACCCACTTCGCAGGTAAGGCATCAACGAAGCTCACACCGAGGCATCATCATCATAATTGTTAGACATAGAAATGACCAATTATCCATAATAATACGCTTTAACAGTTGAACCAGTAAAACTTGATAAAATTTGATACAGAAATAAAACTCGAGAAAGGATTTGCGAATTTTTTTATCCCGGAAAATTGGGACTCCCTTGAATCACCAAAACTCATTTACGCACTTTTAGAACAATAATGACCTAATTCAAAATTTGTGCTTTCAAACTTCGAGTCATAAATTTATTATCATAGAGACCTAACTCGAAATTTAAAATTTCTCAATTAGGTCACTATTGTTCTGAAGGTGCGATTTATTATTTGATCGAACGTATCATTTCATCGAAAACTAAATTCTGCAGAAATATTATTGTTTTAAGGTAATCTTTAGCATGGGTTACGTAGCTTAGGTTAGATCTGTGACCACAAAACATATATAACTCCTGCATGTGTAAATGAAAACGCTTTTCGATGAAGTGAAAATTCGGGGATAAAACATTCTATAAAATTAGTATTTAAGGGTAAACTCGGAAAATTAGTCAGTTTTCGAGGGATTCACAATAAGTCACCCTTTCCACGCGGACGGAGTCCGTGGCCTCAGCTAGTAATGTTTATTATAATAAATTTCACCCCAATGAATTATTACCTGTTATCGACCAGAAACCGTGAGCAAGATCATTAAAGTTTGGTTTTATACTCGTACCTATTCGTCCATTAAAATGTCTCGTAAAATATTGGTAAGCGGATATCGATTTTAAAGTTACTTTGATTACGTGCATGCATGACCCGATGTGGAAGAAGCGAAGGAGATTTGTCAGGATCGTAGCAGGTGGAAAGAAGTGGTCTCTGCCTATCCCTCTGGGGATCAGGCATGATTTAATGTATGTATGATTTAATTCTGTACAGTTAAAGTTTTATTAAATTGACAATATAAAATATACAGACAATATGCAGTAATATGCACTATTTATACAAGTTCTATTAGAACTTATTTCGGCTACTAAAACTGAGATCATAATTATGTTTAAATAATAAATACGTTATAAATTAATATTAAGCAAATTTCAGAACTTAAAAAGTTCAAAATTACTTTAATAAAAAATATGCCTTTGCTTTCAAAGTATCAAGAAATCCTTCAGAGTTTCGTAAAATCGCTGCATAAAAATATCAGATAAGAATTCAATACAACTCACCTGAACATCAGACGCTGGTGTGTTTGGCGTGTGGGGGGTGTTAGACCGCACTTCCTGGTGCAAGCTGTGGGTGCTCCGCGAGGACCCAACGGGAGGGGAGACCACCGCGCCGTAGGGGGGAGGCTCGGGGGGCCGCTCCAGGTCACGCGCGCAGTTAAAATCTAGACGAAATGACATTTAATTAATCGTTAAGCTGTGTGTTAATTACTGTTATTGTTTTGTTTGTTCTTTCATCTGATCTTACGTCTGCCGTGGTAAAGAGCCCCACTGTTGCATATTAAGAGCATTGTGAAGGGCCGCCAAAATCGCGTAGCTGTTAAAAAAAAATCCGTACAAATTTAGCTCCAGGCGATAACGTTTCTCACCCCCTAAATCAAGTCCTATTTCCACGATTTTTGAATATTTTGTAGTTATTATATAGAACTAGGTGCGTACGTTTCTGTTTTGGTTTTATATTTGTTTCGTTCTAAGAAATGTTTTCTTGGAAAGAAAAACGTACAGACATTTAGTTCGCAGTATCGCATTTTGTATGGAATTTTTTAGCTTCACAATCCTCTTAACAAGAAATGTGCGAGGAAGGAAATAAATCCACCAATAGGATAGAAAACTTTACACTAACAAAACATAATTTCAACCAATACGGTAATCAAACTTACTGTAAGGTTTTTTTTTAATTTATTATGCCAAGTATACACATTGAAAGATCATTAAGAATAGTTTCGCCAAACTGCAAAGCACTTTGTTTTACTTATTTTGTTTGTATTCTGTTTGTTTTTATTTATTTTATTTTACTGGTGTTTAACAGATAACATTAACGTTTTTATTTATGTCTTCACTGTTTATTGTACTTATTGTGTGTACCAACATCGTTTAGTTTTGTTTCTATAAAAGTACTTTCTTTTTCAATTTCCTTTCAAAGTAAAAAGGACAAGGGAACTTAAATTGCTCCGTTGTTATCTGTATTTCTTAAAATAATTTAGGTATTTCTAATATATGAGTAAAAAGACTGTCATTGAACCAGTAAACTTCACTTACTTCATACTAAGGTACCTACCATCAAGGAGTCAGGAAGACTTCCTGAATCCGAAGATTTATAAATTTAACTCAATTTCACAAAAAAAAAATGTTGTGCCGTTTTTATTACGACGGCAGAGTGGTTCATCATTTAAAGTCCGTGACGTGCGAATACGTGAGATAAGTGTTTTTGTCACTATATAATGTAAGATAATTATTTACATAATTTAATACGGTAGATTTTTTCATACCGTTTTTCTAAATATAAAAGTTTTAAAACAATACGAAATACTCAGTTAAATGATTTAATAACAGATGTGAAAATTAGAAGCCTAACTAGCATCATTAACAAAATGTTGGTGTAGCCCACAGTGATAGCGGCTGTAATTTAAACTAATTTTCTATTTCGCAGTAATCGTAATGAAACTTCATTGTCATGACCAAATTTAGAGATTTATGAAGAGATTAATTTGTGGTTGTGATTTAATTAAATTATCAATATTATTATAATAATGTATTGGATGCTAAACCCACATTCATTTATCGGTAAACAAGTTTTTCCTGTACATGTAAAGCTCTACCGGGACTGATTGACTGACACAACGCACAACCTAAACAGCTGACTTGAAATTTGGAATGTTTTCTTAGGTACCGCAGAGGTGCATTAAAAAAGGATTTAAAATGGACCCCCAATGGGAAAAAATAGGGGTTAGTTCTCGGTTCTCCAGATTCTTGTGAACGATTAAGGGTACGCGAGAATGTCACATTTATAAGAAATTCCGTTGAAACGAGAATCCGATGAAACAGGAATCCGGCGAATCAGGAACTAACCCTTATTGGAGGTCTAAAACTGTCGTCATACCAGAGAAGGTATAGCAATTGTATAAGCATTTTAAACGTTATGTGGTTGCAAATAGGGTATAAAATGCTTCCACTACTACATTGCAGTTAGCCCTCTTTGATATTTGGGCAAAAAACTAATTCTACGCGTACGAATTCGCGGGTGTTCTTAAGTAACGGATAAAGCACAACGACACTCATACATCCTAGATATTGCACATCTTCAAATACACCAGATGCACAGAGTTGATAGATTTCATTTTTACTTAATTTCATGTTTTCAAAAGATAAACCTACTTTTAAACTACCACTCTACCATTTTTTTCACTTAGTAAACCTGTCAGAATTTTAGTGACTTAAGTGCAAGTATTTTTAATTTAGTAGCAGGTTTCGTCGACAGAACAGCTCAGCCAAAGCTGTAGGTACCCACCCCGGCTAACTAACTTACGAACTCGCTCAACGTTGAATTGTAAAGTGAGTAATAAAGGGAATAACACCCCACATCAATAGCTTTTGCTAGAGGCTTCGTGAGGTTTGCACTAGGTATATGTATGTAGTACACAGTAGTTTTATTTTTAATCAGGGGACGATTTTACACAAAGTTTCGTCCCAAACTAAGCACTAGGCTTGTTCTATATGGGTATTAATAACGATTTACATATTTCCATATTATAATTAAGTAAAAAAATGTCAGAGGACAATCTAAAATAAATTGACCTAGTCCCAAACCAAACTCTACGCTTGTGGACTGGACTGTGCGGTGGACTATATGGGTGGGTGAATATTCGGGCGTTTCAACCGCCGCCATTGTTGTCTTCAATTATATTGACGAAAATAATGATAACTACCAACAACTTTTGATATAATTATCAGCATACCTGGTAGTAGTATCCATTCCATTTAAAAGAACAAGAAATTTTATTAAAGTTTATCTTGAATAATATGTGAATACAATAATAACGGCGGTTAAAACGCCGCGTAATCACCCGGGTATAAGACAACGATAAACATATATAGCACGCATAGTAATTGAAAATAGAAGTTATTCAAGATTTAGTAGTTTAAACCAAAACCATAAGAATAAACAATAACTACACGTAGAAGCGAATCTCCTTTACCAAGGCACCAAATGCCGCGTTTTAAATACCTACTTCCCCCTTCACCCCGCTTCGCCCCGCTGTCTTCCGCGCCCTAAGTTAGGGCTGTCACTTGCGAAATATTTTAATCGGTTTATGGATGTGTTATACAAGTATAGTCACGAAATGTTATTTATGTTTTTCTTCAACGTGGAAACATTGTTGCAAAATGATATTAATATTATCTCCAGAAAATTACATGGCTTATGTGGCTATAAATCATAGCTATAAAACACGGAAACGAGTCTATAAATGAAAAAGTATTATTATTACATTTTTACACATTGATATTATTTGATTTTTACTCTTTATCTTATTTTTTTACACTGACGATCTTATTGTAAATTCATTATAACTATGCGACATATAATAATATAATTTCCAATATGAAATAAATGACTACTACTGACTACTACTAAACAACCTTTAAAATAATAATTAAGCTCAATAAGTTTATAGTCTGGGATCCAGAGTTACTTTTTACGTTCGTTTCCGGTCCATTACTTTGATTTTTTATTAAGTTGAAAAAGCTTTATTACAATATACTATTCTTACCTATTAATTCATTTTTTGTCACTTTTACAGCCTACCCCACTCTGGGAACGAAGGCGTGAGATTATGTATGTATGTATGTACAGCCAAATAGACTGCATTAATTTTTTCTCATGGCTAATTTAATATATATTATACCTGCGTGTGTGGACTCTGTCAACTAGTACGGAAAATATATCGTAAAATGCATTGCTATAATATATATTTTTGCATATTAATATATATTCCGTGTGTAACACCCCTGACTGACTACACACCTCAGGTGTCGCCAGGAGGTAGGTATCTAACACGCGGAGCGCGCGTCGGAAGCCGGGAGTTTCTCTTCTACGTGTAGTTATTGTTTATTCTTATGCCAAATCCTACCTTTTCCAAGCGGCACAACGTCTGGATTCTTGTCGTCAGGCTGGATTGGGGAATGGTTGGTGCTCTGAATTGATCCGATGTACGCCTTCACTGTCTGAATTGGGGCTGCAAAACAAAAGAATAGAAGTAATTTTTGTTCACCGGTTAGCCAACAAGCTTGAATAATAAGCAAGCTTTTTTTTAAAAAAAAAATTCCCAACTTCTGTTTTTGATATTTTCGGCGATATTATAGGTTAATAAAAACACCATTCCCTCTCTACTATATTCATCATCATCATCATCATGTCCGCCGAAAGACGACTACTACTGGACATAGGCCTCCCCCAAGGCTCTCCACTCAGACCGGTCTTGTGCTTTTCGCATCCACCGCGTTCCCGCGATCTTTACAAGGTCGTCACTCCATCTTGTTGGAGGCCCTACTATATTATAACTTATATAACTAACCTAACCTAACCTTACCGTAGTAATGAAAGAAAGATTACTAGGGTAAGGTTAGGTTAGGTTAGTTATAATATTTTAAGCAAAGCAGTGAGTAGGTTTAGGACTTTTGAACAAATACCGTGGTTCTAGAATCCATGGAGTCACTATTTCCTAATTACCACCTTGATTAAAACCATACCTTCAGTATTGACATGTTACAAAATTAATTCATTAATTCATACTGCTGAACCAATTTAAATTATTTTTGCTATGGAGAATATCGCTCTGAAAGCGTAACCTCATAAATATAAGTAGCTATGGATATACTAACTAAAAATTAAATTTATTTTGAATTTATTTTGAAATATGACAATACTGAAGGTCAAAATCAAGATGGTTTATCTATAATAATAAAAAAATGGTGTTTGTATATTTTTTAATATTTTTTAAAGTCCTAACCCTACTCATAACTTTAAATTCCATCAAGCCGTTTAGGGTGAAGAGGGTGCCAAAGAAATAGACATGCATACATATATACATAAACTCGAAAAACATGACCTTCTGACGCAGTTAGGTAATATGTAAGTGATCTGATTATCACTACAGACGCCATGTGGGTGACTCCTAACGGTTGACGCACACATAACCGCTCGGCACCGGATCGGAACCACCTCAACTCGAACCGCTAATATTCGTATTCTTTGTATAAAACTCCATACTTTAACGCACACTTATTAGCATCGGAACGGCAACGCCTCGCCTCGGTACAAGCTAGCAGTTGTCCACTGAAAAATGTATCGTGCTAGTACAAATCAAAGCTCACTTTTCAATGTCTCACTTTGAGCTGATCCGGTATCGAGCGATTATGTCTGTGCCAACCTTAAAAAGTATAGCGCCAGGTCAAACGTAAACTTTGTGATTCGGAAACAGTCAGGGAGAGACGATGGCCGATGGAAAAATGACCGGCTTTTACTCTTGCTTTCTTTTATTTGCATTAGCATTTGTAATTATACACACTCACGTGTCATTTGCGAAATCACTACGGAACCATAAATAAAAAAAAGAAGAAGTAATTTTTGAACACAGTCACAAACTAAGTTTGGCTTTATACAAACGCTACATTATCATTATTTTAAAAACATTAAGATTTTAATAATTCATCATTATTTTATTGTCATAGTTTAATATTAGCAAAAAAAGAAATCAACGTACAAAATAGGCATACGCGAATACAGGGTGACCTTTAAATTTCAATTTTAAATTAGCTGGTTCAAAAATGTTCGTGTTTGATGTATAACTTGTTCACATGATCTTGAACAATGCCGCTGAAGGTGTTTAAATCTAAAAAACGGTTTCCAAACCTTTTATGTTTTTCGTTGTTTTACCAAAAAGCGTTTTACTTCGACACCACGCCGCGCCAGAGCCTGGCACTAGGCTGGTACTAAAATCAGTCAATACTAAGACAGATACGTCATTCACCTTCAAAAGATTTACAATCGCTCAACCACTGGTAACGAGATTTTCATCGAACATCCTATTCTTTTATATTCAATTCCCAAAAGATTTTTTTCCTTTACTGTAATTTTACTTTTCCTGAGAAAATATATTCATTTAACGTTTGGTTTTTGTGGTTACAAAGCGCAAGGAAACATTTGTCTTAGTCGGCCTCTAATGTAAGTTCTTTCGAGGATTCAGCCCATTATCTCAAAGTGAATAAACAATGAATAGTGCGTGGACAATGGCTTTGTTTTTTGTGATTTTATATATTTTACTACCTTTTATCCGCGACTTTATGTGTCTTCATACCAATCACTACGGACTTTTAAAAGTTTTGAAGTGAAAAAATCTACTTTCTTTTATCAACTGTATTCACAAAAAAATACATTAATTCATCCCCCCTTTTTCAACATGCAAAGATTTCGGGAATGGAAATAAGCAACTTTTACACTAATGAAAAATTGCAAATAAAAACTTGGTCAAATATAACGTTGAAATGAAGCATTATACATATTGTTGCACCACTGAATTGCTACTCAATCGCTTTATGTTATTATTTATCCATCCAATATAAGTACCTAATCAAACGAGCAAAATTATGTTGGCTCGAATTCACTTCTAAAATAATTTCGAAATTGAGGCATCAAATAGTAAATTATAAATTCATCCTGTATTCAGCAACCAATCTGTGTACAGTTATTTATGGCGTGAGACGATAAAATCTACTAATGAATATGCAGATTTTGCTTAAAACTGATGGGAATTCAAAATAGGCGGAAGGGTCCTTAGAACTTGCTACCTACTGAAAGCACTTCAAATCATTTAGGCTTAGTTAAGCCCCCTAAACTACTAATTGACTATTGTATATGCAGAATACGCAACAGATTGTACAGGTATTATAAGTAAAAGGTCAAGGGATGTTTTAGTAGCATCCTGTATCTTTATTTTGTGTCATCTAAAAGAATAAAATGGATTAAATTAAGTGGTTTATTTTGTACTGATGGTATTTTCACTATTTTCGATTTAAATAAAAAAAATATAATTATTATACATTATTATAAAAAAATATAAAGTTACGTGAATATCGAAAAAAAGATGTATAATAATAATAACATCCTTTTCTTTGATATTAAATTCCTAAAAGCTTTTTATTTTACTGTAGTTATACTTTTCCTAAGAAAATAATTATATCCATATACCAGTAAAAACAGTACAACAACGAACAAAAGCATCAATATCCGGCAGGGTTCGAGGAAGTGTCATTACCCACTTCAAAACTTCACAGAAAATAATTTTACAGCTCTATTGAAAATATGATCGCACTCTAGTCGCGGCGTAGTTACTTAATCAAGCACGCTAACAATACCAAGTCGACTTCCCTAACTTCTTGTAACTTACACTAGGATGAAAACATTTTCTTGGCTCACTTTAAACGTCTCATACGTTACTTGAAGGGGCAGAAACTAAATAAAACTGTCGCAAGCAAGTGACGAAACATCTGCAATTTCAGTAGAAATGCAGTAGGACATAAATCACATTTGAAATGCAGTGAACGCGGAACGGGCGTTCAAAAATGCTGGGCACGCGACGGAATCTGCTCCAATTCTCGCTCAAGTTCCCCACCGAAGCAATTCCGACTTATTTGTGGTCTGACAGAATATACATTGGGTTTGATCTACCATGTAAATCTTGAACGATAGGGGTATAACTCAAACTCTCAACAGAGTGTTCTCATAGTTACTACCTATCTAACTATAAACATGCTGTATATAGCTGAGGTCTTTGACTTTTAGAAACAAGTTTTTAATATTACAAACGACAAACATTACAACGCAAAACTAAAAAAAAATAAACCTCTAAAATTTGCTATTTAATTTAGCCTTTGAAGTGGACGTAGACAAACCACTAACGAGGTTTTTGTTTGCGACAGAACAATAACCCTAACGTTAAATAAAAAAGGACAAGCATTCGTTGAAATTAAATGGGAAACGACTAGCGTTTTCGCGTCCTAAAATAAGAAAAACTAATAAAAATCTTTTTTTGAAAAAAAAAACAAATTCTGTTGAAATATCAGCAAAGTTACGGTCTATTACATAAAGGGTGTTATTTTGATCTATAAAATAACGCCTTCATAAATTCAACTCCGTCCTTTTAGGTCTTCCTATAGGTATTTCTCACGCGATATTGCAAAGGTGCACTGTTGACTAACGGTGTTTCTGGTAAAAGAATAAAGATTTCCCTCTGGGTTTAAAAATCGTTCTACAAAAAAAGATGTAGAGGTTGTATTTATTTGAACTGTGTTTTAATTAGAAAAACCTTTGTAAGGGTAAAGATTGTGATTGTGAACTATTTTTACACTCACCTATAAAATAAAATAAATGTCAAAGGAATATTATATCGCGCACCAACGCCAATAGTAGAATAAGAACTTTTTTTAAAGTGTATTAAGTAACAACAGTTGTTAAAAAGTACACTAGAACTCGGATAACCGTGCGATGGATGCAAGACCTTATCATAATAATACCAGTATACTTATCTAACATTAAACAACTGGGAAAAAATTCAGTTAAAACAAGCCTATATTTATCATATCTATTAACATTTATGCCGCGCCTACCATGGCATATTTTTTGTATCTACAGAGTGTTTTTATTAGATTTTCCCCTTCGTCACAGCATAAAATTGTAACTGCTTGAGACTTTCCTTGCGATGGCAATATTATATTATACGGTTGACATGTACACGTTACGTAAAGTATTATTATAGACGTGCTGGGTACTTTGCATTACACTTCAAAATGCAGGCAACGTCGTAGCCGTCAAAATTGTAAAACGGGTAAAATCTTCAAGGACCAACATTATTCAACAGTATTGGAGTTATAACTTTAAGGACCATTTGAACAAGCAATATTGACGTAGCCGTTAACTATTAGGCGCCTTGCTCTAACATAATAGAACAAACGTAAAAAAAACTTTGTACATTTTATCTGCTTACATTATTCTAGACATTTATTTCTTACTAAGAGATTAAAACAGAAGTTAAGTAAATGTCATCTGACCCCGTATCACGGTAGAAACTAAACTAAACTAAACTTATACTAATTCCAAAGATACAAAAAATAAAGTATGTTGTTAGATGGGTGAATCAACTTTTTCACCCCCACGACTTTGGTCTGCTACGTTACAGTACGATCAAACTTTCACATCAATTTATGCTTAAACAGAGCATGCAAATTAATCTAGAATTGGAAGCAAGTTTATAAAACAAATACTTCGTAATAAAACATGATCGATTGTCCTAGAAAACTGAAACTAAATTACAATTTAAAAGTTATTTTACCAGGTGATTTACTTTCTTATTGCTTACCTTCATATTGCATCGGCCGATGATGCCGCCGCCTCGCTAGAAGAGCAATGATGGTGACCACAACTAGGGTCCCCAAAGTTCCGGCGACAATGCCTAGCGCCCAGCCCGCCTCCACTCCGTTAGTGTTTGCGGTTTTGGCTTCTGTTTAGGACAAAGACTTTCATGAATGTCCCGAATATAGTCACTACATACCCATGCTTTGCTTTGGTCAAGGCAGGCAAATACGAACTGTATACAGGATGTTCGATCCAAATGGATTAATGCACTTTGAGTCTGTCATAAGAGACACGGAACTTTGGTCTTTGGAACTATGTCGTTGCTTTAAGAAATGGGCTAATGTCCTAAAAAATTCTAATTAGTCCGACATTTACGAGGGCTGCCTTTTAAGTACTGTCGTTTGCAAAACTCCCGTGAGTATTAAAAAAAAAACTAGTATCATCTTAAAATATTTGAATTTAGAATTCAAAAACAAAATAATGTCTCGAGATCGGCCGATTCGTTTTAGTACAGCGTCGGTTCAAAGTTGACAAGTCGGTTGTGAAAATGGAAATATTTTACAACTTTAAAAGGGGTTTAACGCGTCTTCAGTGCTTTGAAGAGCTGACTACGGTTTTTAAAAATGAAGCACCATGCATCCGGACCGTGGAACGTTGGTATTTGGAATTTCAACGTGGTTGCTCTAGTCTTAGTGATAGGCATCGTGAAGGCCGACCAAAAACAGCTGTAACCCAGGAAAACATTGATGCTGTACGGCAACTGATCGTCGAAGATCGCCATGCGACATACCGCGAGATAGAAGCTTCATTAAGCATTTCAGGGACCAGTGTTCAAAATATATTGCATGATCAGTTAGGTGTAAAAAAATTGATCTCACGCTGGATACCACATTTACTTAGTGAAGACCAAAAAACGGCTCGCGTTAGATGGTGCCGCAAAACTCTGCGGCAATTCAACCGAGGAGACTCTAAACACGTTTATGACATTATCAGTGGTGACGAATCTTGGATATATGCCTACGATCCGGATTCTAAACAGCAGTCGACTGTTTGGGTGTTTCAAGATGAGCCAAAACCGACCAAAGTAATACGCTCACGGAGCACTTCGAAAAAAATGGTCGCCACGTTTGTAGCGAAAAGTGGCCACGTTGCGACCATCGTGCTCGAAGATCGTAAAACAGTTAATGCTGACTGGTATACCACTGTTTGTTTACCAGAAGTTATCGGCGAGTTCCGAAAAAATAACCCAAGACGTCGTATAGTACTGCACCACGATAATGCTAGCTCACACACCGCCCGGCAGACAATTGCGTTTTTAAAAGAACAAAACGTCGAAAATTTGGATCACCCACCGTACAGTCCAGACTTAAGCCCTAATGACTTCTTCACTTTTCCAAAAATCAAGCAACGACTTCGTGGTCAACGGTACCGGACGCCTGAAGAAGCGGTTGAGGCATACAAAACGGCCATTTTGGAGACCCCGACTTCGGAATGGAATAAGTGTTTCGAAAACTGGTTCGATCGAATGAAAAAGTGTATTACATATCACGGTGATTACTTTGAAAAACAATAAATACCACTTAACACTTAAATTGTCTTTAGTTTTTTCAAACGACAGAACTTAAAAGGCACCCCTCGTACATTATCAAGAAATATTGAACACGTATTTTTTCTTTTGTCAATTAAACAAACAGTGACGATAAAGTGCGTTGAAGTTTCGCGTGACGTCACGCCTCGGCACACTTTATACCACGTTGTGATGTCACGAGCCAGAACTTTGATGCGCGTTATATTTGTCAATTTTGATTAATCAGAAAAAGCAAAAAATACGTGTTCAATATTTTTTGATAATCTTACTGACGGACTAATTAGATTTTTTTTTACACCCCTGTATTGCATTTAAAGTTTTTTTTATAAATTCTCATAAATACATTTCAGGCTAACTCTTTTCCCAAAGGACGGCAACGCATCTGCAATTTCTCTCCTGGCGTTGGCTGTAGGGATGCTTTCTATGAGCTGAGCCGCTGGCCCGTTTGCATTTTCGAGTAGAAAAATTCTACTGGAAATTTTCGGCTCCATGTAAACAATGTATCCTTATTTTGAAAAACTACCGATTTCGGTTGCCAGTTATAGAGAACTTGATAAACATTAATGCATTTTGCTTGGGTCTAATTGACTGACATAATTATTTTTAGTCATAATGTGCTTTAGGTCATAATCATCGCAAGTCATCACGTGTTTTTTTAAGGAAACTGTTACTTTTTCAGGATTTTTATAAATCAAACCTAACCTAACCTAGCCTTGTCTACACGTTAGCTATTTCAGAACTTCTGAAAAGTTTATAGTTTCAGCGATATAAAAAATTATGACTATCAAAAATTATGTCAACAATTACATTATGACTAATAAAATTATGGGAAACAAAGGGCTCCCATTTTTCTTCACTTAAAATTAATATCATTGTTCTAAAGAAACAACCGATCTCTATTAATTAAAATTTCAACCTTCCCCGTATTGAGCCATCAGGAATCACACTGTTTCGTAGTTCGGTATTCAGTGCATTATTACAATGGAGAATGGGCGGCCAGAGAACTGTATGGCAAACGCTCTAAGCATTTACAGTTACTGTACTGAGGAAGTGTTATGAAGTATCAAAACCTGCCAAGTTCCAGGCATTGTTCGAGACAGAAATATCTTATTGCTATCGCACTGTCTCTTTAATTTTAAGGTTATTTTTATACGGCCTTTGTACATTATAAGGGAAACGTGTGATTGCTTCGGCTAGAAACAAAGTACGAGCCGTTATGTACAGAAAAAAAAATATTAAGAAAATGTAAAGTAGCTGTTCAATATGGAAACATAATATCAAAGTTGTATTTTAACGTAAACCTTTATTGGACCTGCGTTATTTTAAAAATAAATACAGTCAGCGAAATGTTAAAATAATTTGAACTGTATAAAGTAATGGCAATTATTTTCCTTGTTTTAGAGTCATTCGTGAATTAATTAATTAAATGTTTCAGTACCTATCTTCGTGTAAGTTTTTCATCAAGCGGAATTATTAACATGGTTTCAGATCGCATAATGTATTTATGAAATGTATGTTTTTGTGATCAAAATTTAAGCGCTCAGAAAATAGTCAAACTTTCTGATGAATGATGAGCCCAAGGTGAATAAAATTAACAAAAAAAAAAAGCCTGTTAATTACAGAAAAAATACGCAAATGAAAATAAAAAATAAACTAAACAACTACATCTTCAAAAAATGACCCTTAGACTACTAACCGGTATGCAATGCAAGCCTTGACAGCGTTAATACTCTAAGAACGGCGGTCTCCGACCGTCCTCTCGCGTTGTGGGCATAGAAGACCAGCTTCACCGTCTTCCCAGAGCCAAGACCTCGTAGTTTCCAGACAGGATTGGCTGATGAGGCGTTTGCTATGAGCACGCCGTGCTCCCAGGCTTCCACGAAGTAAATTGTCTGGATGCCACCATCGTAACCTGGTAAGAAATATATCTGTCAATATTTTTCCAAAGCTCGACAAAGAAATAAACTGTTTCCAGATTTTATAGACTGCTTTAGGTTCAGAATAAAATAAAATAAACTAGAATAGATTGAATGGGTTAATTTTTTTTCGGCGAATTATGTTTGCCGAATGTATCGTTTCTTAACCGTTTCATTTGCCAACCCACTGTGTTTTCCGGAACCAAAAATATTTCAGGATTTTATAAAAAATAACCTAACCTAACCAATAGGGTTCTACACAATGGTATTGAAATAAATCCTGAAATATTTACGGTTACAGGAAAAAAATTGGGTTGGTAAATGAAACGGTTGGGAAATGATAGATTAGGCAAAAATATTTCGGCCAAACGGCAGGCTCCCAGATTGAATAGATAGAATAAACTTGACGATGCGATGGCCTAGAGCTAACGGTACATTTGTGCGAAAATTTGCTCCTGAGTCATGGATGTTTTCTATGTATTTAAGTATATATTTCTCTATATAAGTATTTATATCGTTGTCTAGTACCCATAGTACAAGACTAAGTCAATTGATGTGAAATGGTCGCCAGATATTTATTTACTTATTTAAAACAAAGTAAGATTAAATACCCCCAAAGAAATTTTGATATGCGTTCATCATTAATTTTCATCAAACTTTATTTAGAATCACCACACCTAAAGAAGTTTTCACCTGCAAAAATAAAACGATTTTAAATATAATTGATAGGTACAAAGCTACAAACAAGATGAAAATAGGCGTCAAACTCAGCGCCAGCAACCCGCTAGTTTGGTTCTCTGTTTGTAGGCAGTTTTTGCTACAAAGCGGCAAAACGCTGGGATCGCGTAACTCAAAAATTCAATAAGGTGCAAAATACACCTTAGCAAGTATCAATAAGGTGCATTTTGCAGCGGTATTGCACTATCACCGACGGTAGCGCGTAGCGCCTCGTGACATCGAATGTGTTGAAACACTGGGTATTTTTTCATAGTTGTAGTGTTTACAATCTACAAAGGCGCGCCCTACTTCACAAATTGACATTATATAGTTACGACCGAATTATATAGTTATGAACGAATTGACATTAATTAGCTTTTTGATACATTTCCAGACGTCACACTACTAGCGACACGTGGAAAATGTACAACCCGGCTAACTTGCGTAAATATTATAATAGGGTGGGCTAGAAATATTTGCATTTTTACTAGCTTTTACTCTAATTTGAATTATTTTTTTGCATTTAATATCAACCTACTAAATATTTAAATTTCTCTATAGTACGTAAAATTAAGGACCTAGTAAGGCGCGACTTTTTCGATTGAAAAGATTATAAGACGCAACGCGTAAAATATAATTTTGCGTCTTCTTTATATTATTTCCCAGAGGGCCCTGCCAAGATTCACTACGCTAACTAAAGTTTCTATTCGTTTCGTTTTTAACCAATCGCGTCACTGGTAGGTCACGTGACTTTTCATATCACGTCATCTACCAGTGACGCGATTGGTTTAAAAACGAAACGAATAGAAACGCTTGTTAGCGTAGTACGTCTTGGCAGGGCCCTCAGGGCTTAATCGACGTTATCGTAAAAATTATGTTTTCATTCTATTTTACTGTCATCGTCCACGAAAATCAGTTACGAGTAAACTTATAATCATTTCCAAAACGAGTTCGTGTAAAATTCAACTACTCAACATTTGATTTTTTTGTTTTTAATTAAGAGTTTTTTCATACTCTAAAATTTAACCGTTTGCAAAAGATTCAACATAACAGTGCTTTAACTTTCCGAGAACCCATTTGATCATAGTTTCCTTTGAACATTGTTCCTATTGAATCCGATCGGGTTCCAGCTCCAGCCAACTGTAGTTAACTTCCCGCGGTGCAGCGTCAGAGGCCAACTTTTATCTAGTTTCTCTACTCCAACACCATATCTGGTTTAATTAGATCTGATATGAACACGGTCACTTCTATTCTATTTTATATTGTGCCTGCATTTTCCAATAAGGTTGCGTTGTGTTAAATTTGATATTATATTTGTCTCTATTCTTGTTTCATACCAAAATGCTAATGGTGGTTATTAATTGTATAGATTTTGGCATGGGGGAATGGGGGTTGAAAAATGAAAGTAAGATTATTAAAGCATTTGGGTATCAAGTGTAAGGGCTCACAATCAGAAACATATTTTTTTTAAACATTTAACTGTAGTTATTTAGGTTACCGACATAGCTCGAAGAATAGCTAAACTTAAGTGGCAGTGGGCGGGGCACATTGCTCGCAGGACTGATGGCCGATGGGGTCAGAAGGTTCTTGAGTGGCGTCCGCGGACCGGGAGACGAGCTGTAGGTAGGCCTCCAACAAGATGGAGTGACGACCTTGTAAAGATCGCGGGAATGCGGTGGATGCGAAAATACCGGTCTGAGTGGAGCGCCTTGGGGAAGGCCTATATCCAGCAGTGGACGTCTTTCGGCTGACATGATGATGATGATGATGATGAACTTTAGTTACAAAATTAAAAATAGTACCATTGCGTCTATAAGCAAACGGTAGACTTAACTAAAAAAAAAAATTTTCTTTTAAACGTTGTCTAAATAATATATTTGGAAAATCATTTTATTCTTATAAAGCATTTTACGCAAACATTATTTTTGTCGATTAAATCAACATTATTAAGTTACACAAGTAGGTATTATGATCAAAGTCAACTTAAAAACACAGATATATGGCTTTATTTTTTAACCACCGTTAACAATTTCATTCAACGCACCCATCGGTGATGACGACGTTCTGATTTTTCATACTAAATGTACTAAAATCGCCGATATTAAAGGGGTTAAAATCTAAATAGGCTATTTGACAACATTGAAAATATACTACAAAATGTAGTCATCCTATCAGATAATAGCGTAAAAAAACATATTTCACTTTATTTTAAACTAAGTTATGCATATTTTTTTGGAAATTACATGAAAAAAATTGTAATATTTTTTGAAATTTTATCTGTGGCAGAAACGCTATGTGATTGGTTTGCAGCTGTGGTTACTTGCTGGTGACGTCACACACAAGTAACTACAGATCATAAGGGCATATCTCTTCAAATGATTGTTTATTGTTTACTTGCGTGTGACGTCACACTTGTCATATGGCCAGCGCCATGACAGAAACAGCGTTTTTAGCGCGGTTTTGAAAATTTAAACTTTAACTTTGATTTTTAGTGAGAATACAGTAGAATCTCAAGGAAATATCAATGTAGTGTACTTGTTAATTAATAAAGAATCATTTAAAAAGGTTTTCTAAAATTAGTCAAATAGCCTATTACTAAAACTCACCTGGCATACATCGCAGCTCTACAGAATCATCGGTAAGATTCAGCGAAGAACAATTAAAAGGTGGATCTGGCCGCACCGCAGGCAGCAACGTATAACGACATGGTTCTATCTGCTGCCCCGCCATGTTCGAAGCTCTGCAAGACAGACTCCCGTAGTCCCCTTCCAAAGTAGGGGTGTACGTGAGAATCGACTGGCCGTTGTTTACTGAGAATTTCGTCTGTGAAATAAATATAAGTGTAAGAGGGCAACATAGGGCATTAGTTCGTAAAACGGGATTTGTGGCATTATCTATGAAAATGGACCTTATTGTCGATGGCGCTTACGCCGCACTGCGTCACGCGACGTTGTATTTATATCGGAGCATCGTTAATAACGGCGGGAGTGCCATCGACAATAAGGTCCCTTTTTTATAGATAACGTCACATTTGAGTTTATACTTCTTAATCCAGTCGGGGTCTATGCTTTACAAAAGGTGGAGCATGGAATTTTTTGATCTATTTTGTTAAGGAATGGAATGGTAAGTTTTCGATTTTGAGAGGGAAGGTGCGACAAACGTGTTTATGAGAAGTACTTATAAATAGACAAAAATTTACACAGTTTGCATACATATTTTTTGTATGTCTTCCGATAAAATATTTTCACAAGACATTTACAACTCGTTCCACATTTTCCAACGTTGCGAGGAAAGAAAACAGCATGCATCTTCATGAATTTTATTCTGTGACGTTACATCTACAGTCGTATTTTTACAAGCTATATTTTACTTCATTTCTATGTAAGTATGTTTGTGTCAAATCTCGCATGTCAAGTTTTAACCAGTTACGGTAATTAGCAAGGGCTATAATTTATGAAAACCAGATAATAGTGAAATATCGAACCTTTACTTTCTCAACCTCTTATCTGATCGAATAGTTACATATAAAACCGGACAAGAGCATGTCGGACCATGCTCAGTGTAGGGTTCCGAAGCCGTTACTACAAACAAATTAGATCTCATAAACTTAACTTTGCCGTTGGAAAACTGTTATCCCCATACATCGACATTAACTCGCGGTCAGTTAACCAACACCGCAAATGATAGTTTTCTTATTGAATTAATTATTATGCGCTTTCATTTTACATATTTTTCATATTTGTAGTTTTGGCTGTAGGGGGAGGGGGGGACACTTGACTCTAACAAAAAATAGTGCTTTAAAGCTTAATATTTAATTTAAATAAACGGATTTATGAAACACCTATCCAACGTACACCACACTATGGGGTAGACGAGAAAAAAACATCCCCACGTTACGTGTAAGGGAGATAAACTAAAAAAAAAATTGTCAAGATTTTATTTTACCACTTTGTTGGCGTGACTAATATGTATATTCATGCCAAATTACAGCTTTCTAGTACCTACTAAGAGTCTCCGAGCTAGGCTGCGGACGGACGGACATGGCGAAACTATAAGGGTTCCTAGTTTGACTACGGAACCATAAAAAAAACCACTCATGTTCCAAGGTTTATAAAGACTACTTTCCTATCAAAATATTCGATCAGATAAGATGTTGAGAAAGTAAAGTGACGGTATTATGGCACCTTACAGCTGTTTTCATGGCCATCCACTGTATTTAACGTAGACCCACTAAGTTTCGATTCGTTAATTTGGTCTACATAATGACTTTTTTTTGACTGAACCGTAAGACTAAGATAGAATTAGTACTATTATTTATTTAAACGTTATTGAAAAACACAAAACTTTGGTACAAATGGCGGGCTTAATGCCTTAAAGCGTTCTCTACCAAGGCCAATCAGAGAATAGTTGAGGTGGGTACGAGCATTTCAGCAAGGGCCTTCACTTCAATGTCCCTATTAAGACCTTTCACCTGTTGTCTTCCATACACCCACACAATGCAAACATCGCTGGTTAGTGATATATTTAATAACAAGATGGATGGTAAGAACGGTTGGAATAGGGCTATTAGTATTGGACTGACTATTAATGATCACCTTAAGCGATATTACTAGAACCCGAAAAACCTTTAAGATGCAATATAATTTATGCGCAATATGCAAACGTGGTGTGCTTGTTGGATATAACGTTACTTGTGCAAATTACTTGAGTATTATAGCACGAATGCATGCGAATGATAACGGAGTTTCATAGTGGCAAAATGTTAAACAAAATACTTTACATTCGTCAGCTATGTAATGTCCACAAACAGAACACGTTAACTTTGCACGAATAGCGGGGATTTTAGTATTCTGTTTATTTAAATACCTTTTAAGTTGTTACAAAGGTACCTTTCATGGCTTATGTTTAGTAAATGGACACACGCTTTGTAAAATAATTGGGCGTTTAATGTGTATTACGAGTATTTCATGAAAAACAAAGATTTCACAGTACTCTACTCATGGATGAAAATGAGCTTCTTAGAATGGTCATAAATGTCATAATAATATTCGCGGTATATTTTTTAAGTTTATCTGACCTTTAATAGGGCAACACATGCATTAATCCTCTAATAAGTACCTCACTATAGTGTTTTTAAATTTTAATGACGCACCCTGCCAAACTAAAAATCGACATGAGCAGAGGGTGCTCCGTCGTGGATTTAAAAACTACATACTCATTGAGAAATACTCATCGATGTTATGCCACAATGCTTTTACAGTATTAATATTTCCTTTCAAGAACTCATATTTCAATAAAATAACACTGTTACCAGCGTGAATCCTTCTCAAATTGCACGCTCCACACGACGTATCAACACAATTTCGCAAGCAAACATACCGATTCCAGCTCCACAGTCCCCAAAGAGTTATTCAGGGTCCACTGGAAATTCTTCGGCGGGGGGAACGCGTCTACTTCGCACGTTACTCTGGCCGCCTCGTTTAAAGCTGCCCCGACGATGGCCGGCGCTCTGTTCTTGCATACTGGCTTATCTGCGACGTAATGGAAATAAATGCCGGTTGTATTTTCTGAAAGGTTCCTTTTTACGCTTTATACGAGCGTATTCAAAAGAGTGAGAGGAAAGATTGTTGAAATTTCAATGCAAAGGTGCTATTTAGAATGTATTTATTTATGATTGAAAGCTTAAGACCCGACGCGTTGCTAACCCTGAGGACTAAGATGGGAGACCTCAACGCTAGTAATTTCACCGGTTTTTTTATCGACACACAGGAACATAACAAATGTGAACACTGCTGCTTGGCAGTAGGTTAATGGTGGTAGCAATCCGGACGGCTATTGCACAAGGTCCTACCACCACTAAATGTTAGCTAGGTATGCGTTAATATTCTTTAATTACCTCGCTTTGACTTAGCAGGAAATTAACTAACTAATATTTGCAGTATAAATATTAAACTCCTTTGCAATGAATTTGAACAATTATACACGTAATTTAAATACACTGTAAGAAAATTAGAGTTTATGCTACAATATCAAATTATATATTCCTTATAAAGTATTATTTTTTCTTCGTTATAGAATAGAATAGAATAGAATAACTTTATTTCAGACTACAAGGCCCATATTTACAAATACCTTACAGACTAGCATACATATCAATATATAACATAAAATGAACACAACTATTAATACATTTTCGCGGTGTCTGCTAGACGGCGACCACGAAATCGCCGAAATAAGACTCCCCTCGGCCAGAATTCCTCCTTTAAAAAGGTCGACAGATCTATGGTCGGTACTCTCATCACAAATGACTTAAAATTAACCTTGTGACGAGGTTCTAACCACTCGACCCTAAGAGTAAATCCGGTCTTAACTCGTACATACTCTACGAGATCTTTTGCCTCCGTAGAGTAATGTAAACGGGACACGTACAACTGCGTCGTGTTATGTAGTATACAATCTAATTAAATGAAATGGAAATGTCCTTACATAATATTTTTTCGTTTCGTTCTTTGCTCGACCTTAACAATTGTTGTATCTCTTGAACGGTAATAGGCAGAAACAATATTTTTTTCAAAAAGGGAGTATAAAGCCAGGGATAGGGGACAAATGTCCTGCGACACGTGTCGCCAGCGACGTCAGGTGAAGCTGCGCGACGTTGCCGGACTTCGCTTGACATGTCTGGCAACATCGAGCGACACGTGTAGCCACGACGTCGTAAGTAGCGCGATGTCGCCAGATGTGTCAGGCCAAGTTTTGCGACGTCGCACGACTTCGCCTGATGTCGCTACGGACATATGTCGCACGATGTCGCCAGATATGTCAGGCGAAATCGGCCGGCTTCGCTTGACATGTCGCCGACACATGTCGTGTGACATTTGTCGCCTAGTGTATCCCTGGCTTTATTAATACAATTTGCTTAATAAAAAAAATTGGGGCCCCGCATACAAGACTGGCACTTGGCCAGTTTTTATCCTTAAGGTTGAAAATTGAATGAACCCATAATACGACTCATAAAACACAACGTCGGCCTAAATTGCAAACATGCTAAGTCCATTTTTAGGATTTAGCAGTTTTGCACTCTAAATAGATGAAATAAAGTGCAATCCTGCTAAATCCTAAAAATGGATTTAGCATGTTTGCAATTTAGGCCGACGACAAAAAAAAAGTGGTTTTAATAGTATCGAAGTCACCCTATTTCCACTAGTCAATTGTTACTAAACTCACAACACACATAGCTGTCATATAGCTCACGGCTTCACACTTCACACGCCATTGCTGTAGCAAATTGAATGCACATGCATCCAACGCATGACTTGCAAATAGAATCAGATGCAGTCGAGAAACACTTTGATTGTCCATACATTCCGCCTTGCATCGCAAACAAGTACGCGTAACTATGGAACTTTGATGCTCAGTTCATAAAATACGAGTATATATTTTTCTTTAATTGGAGATCAATTTCTTTGCGCTTGCTTGGGTATAACGAATAAAGTCTTCTTAAAATAAAGGAATGAAGGCAAGAGTTTATGTATGTACCTATGTAAAATAAGGTCCCCTATTGGATCGCATCATTTTTTTACGCATCACGTATCTTTACGCTTAAAATCGTTTGACCCAAAATGGTTTTTACAATAGAATAAATGTTTTAAAAAACAAAAAACTGCCTTCAAAAACGCAATAAAATAACTTCTTTAAAATTGTAGGCACCTAATAGGTTAGTCCAACTGATGTCGGCTTTTTGTTGAAAATGTTGTGGTCGCCGACTTCAGTTGGACTAACCTATTAGGTGCCTACAATTTTAAAGAAGTTATTTTATTGCGTTTTTGAAGGCGGTTTTTTGTTTTTTAAAACATTTATTTTATTTCATACTTTTTAGTGATCATAATACACTGTTACGTAGTCCCACTTCTTAGTTGAAATAAAACTTTAAGTTATTTCAAGCGCGCCGCAAGCAACGCCGCGGGATAGTCATAGTCATATTTCAATAACCTCCTTTTTTGATGTCGGTTAACAAGTAAATATTCTTCGTTGTAGTCGCTCAACTATCTTAATCGAGATATCTTATCGCCACCCTTGAAATCGGTACCGTTAAGGAGTTCCGGTGGCCATCTGTGGTCTTCATCATCAGTTCCACTTCACCAAATGGTACTTTCTGTATGCAAATGCTGGATTTGTTACTAAAAATACTAAAATCGCTATATGTTTGCCTACAATATTTGAGGAGTTCCCTCAATTCCTCACGGATTCTCTCATCAGATTCAGATTTGGTGACAATGGGAACACCTCGAAAGTATACTCTATCAAACCAAAAAAAAAAATTTGAAATCGGTCGACAATTGACGGAGTAATCGGTGAACATACATAAAAAAAAAATACGTACAGTGGAACGTATAACCTCCTCCTTTTTTGAAGTCGGTTAAAAAACTAACCTACTCTAACCTAATCTACAAAAAAGACGTTTATTAAATTCTGCAATGTAAGCATAAAAGGGATATGCGAAAAAAATAATATGCGAAAAGTAAATATGCGTCAAAAAATTATGCGTTCCAAGGGGATCCCGTAAAATAAAGGTAAAGTTTTGCTTACAAATGTATTCATAATGCTTCGTTTTAACTCCAGATTTATTTCACATCTTTACATAGTATAGAATGAAGTCGCTTTCGCTTCGATCTTTTGAACTACTCAACACATTTTAATGCAGTTTTCAGCAATAGATATAGTGATGAAAGAGAAAGGTTTTTATATATTTACATTGGTGGTCACATAATTAGGGCCACTTGTTTTTTTCCCATACAATTGCCTACAAATATGACTTTTCAATTTTGACCACCATTCAAAAAGTTCTAAACTAATTTAATATTTGGTTACACTCATCGTTCATTAATGAACTAAGGTTTAAATGTATGTACAATTCATCTCTGTTGAAAACGGATCTTTCATTCTATAAGGATTTGAAAAAATAATGGACGGGTCAGCACTAAGTTTTTAAATCCCTATACAATATAAGGTTAGTTTTTAACAGTAGTTCATTGTACATAAATTTAAACCTTAGTTAATGATCTAAAGTAAATGTTGTATTTAGCAATAAAATTGGTCAAGAACTTTTTGAATGGTGGTCAAAATTTAAAAGTCATATTTGTAGGCAATTGTTTGGGAAAAAAAACAAGTGTCCCTAATTATGTGACCACCACGTATAATAAATTTTGGATTATGAACGGGTTTTTTCTAAAAAACTCACATAAACAGAAGCGGAGCGGGGCGGGTCGCTAGTTTATGATAATCTAGCTTTTGCACGCAACTCCATTCAAGTAGAAGTCATTTCTCGCTATTTCCTTTGAGAATTGCTATCCCAGACTATAGTTTATCTCTGTGCAAAATTTCATCCAGATCCGTTTAGCCGTTCTGGCGTGATCGAGTGATAAACATTCAAACTTTCGCATTTATAATATTAGTAAGATAATACAAGATTAAGAGTAGAACGAAACATATATGTAGGGTGATGGAACCAGTAATGGACAAGGCACTAATAATGGAAACTTGATTCTTATTTTACAGAAGATAAGGGTTATTCATTTGTTTTGCAACAATCAATTTAGGACCGTATGAAATTTGAATTAAGGCTGAAGAGTCCATTACTGGTGCCAGTTAGCTAAAAGTGTCATCATTGGTGCCGGAATATATGTGACGTTGCCTGATTGTGTTAAAGTAAATTCAATTCTGTAAAAGATCAACCAAACCGAAGCTTTAAATACACTGACGCAACGTTTGCAAAGTGATGCGTCTACTGCGTCACGTTTTAATAGTATATTATTGCCTAGGCATGGAAGTAGGCAATTGCGGGTCGAGAATTGGATTAAACGGACGAGCTTGCGAGTCCGTTTAAAAATACGACGCCCGCAATTGCTGTTCCTGCCGAGGCAAATATAGTGCTTTTCTCAAAAATCGCAAGTTTTTTTTTGTGTTGGAGTCAAATCTTCATCGTTTGAACTAATTTTTTGAATTGCATACATATAGAAACTTCATGTGAAAAAACCATCACTCCTTACCGCCTTTTTGTTTATGACAAGGAGAATAGCAAATCTTGTTTTTTTAAAAAAACATAAGCTATTCCAAGCACAAATAAAAAACTTATGTTTCGAGTAAAATTTGGATGTATAAGACTTGTGCCCTCATTTTATTATGGCCCATTTCCCTTTTTTAAAAATTACATTATAGATAGTAATGGAATTTGTATGCAACATTGCGGGCTTATAACTGTCAGTAAACTATGTACTTCACGTCTCAATATGTAAATAGGAATGTCAACATTTCCGGACATTTTTGAGAAAATGCATTTTGACGCCGGCCGGTGTGGTCACGTCCAAAAGAACGCCATGTAACTTTTTGCGAAATACGCAGATCCATTTACGAAGCGTATTTTAAGCTTTGTGGTCAATACTTCATGGAACGCATCAACGTGGATTTAAAATACTTTAATACATGTTATACATAATTATGATATACACTAATCATGTATTTGCTAAGGCAAATGTCTACTTAGTATAAATAAGCGACCTAGGAGCGCTATTCTACATGTTGTCGTATTGTTTTTAACTTAGCCGCCATTACTATCAAATAAATACGAGTTCTTATAACGTTAACATGTCAAAAGCAATATCGTTTTACCAAGAAAAATACAGCCCCTAGAGCCACAGGACGAATATTTCCCGAATTATGGCAGAAACCTTATACATAGTTAAACGAAAGGAAGCAAATTGAAAATTTATAGGTTCACAATGGACCTTGACTTTCCACTATGAAATTTTGATGGACTTTTTTATAGTGTACATACTACGTACTTTTTCAAGTGTTAATGAAAATTACCCTTAATTTTTATTAACAAAATTAATTGTATGAGTCAAGTAACACCTAGCGACGACGCGATAACCTAGTTGGTAGTGACCCTGCCTACGAAGCTAGCGGTCCCGGGTTCGATTCCCGGTATGGGCAAATATTAGTGTGATGAGCACGTGTATTTTTTTCTTAGTCTTGGATATTTTCTAAGTATTTAAGTATTTATATCGTTGCTTAGTACCCATAGTACAAGCCTAGAGCTTAGTTTGGGACTAGGTCAATTTGTGTGAAAGCGTCCCTTCATATTTATTTATTTATTATTTATTTTAGCCATCCAAAGTTTAAACACGAATCAACTGTGCTAAACTCTGTTGATAGACTTTTTTCTTGTGAAGCACGATTGGCTCGTGAGCGAACCACTTTGCATTCGTATGTGATTATGAGTGTTGTGGGCCAGTCCCACATGTGTATACAAATCTGCATGACAGGAAAAGGGACCTTTTGACCCTGTACTCGCTATTTTGATCTTGTTTGTTGTTCATTGAAGCCTCAATATCAACATAAAGGGCATTGCTTTAACAGCGTTTCAATGAACTACAAACCACTGAACTAAAATACCTACTAGCGGAAAATGTTATTACTATTATATGCTCGATTTTTTTTCATTAATGGGGGCAGGTGAGACTTGTACAGTTTTATTTATCCTCGTAAAGCCCAGTCTGCAATAGGATGTGTACATCAAGGTAATTTAATTTAAACTGTGTAGCAATGAGAATAAGGTTTATTTTGCTATCTGAACAAACTGAAAATTGCATTATCAAACAAACGCAATTGAACTTTATGGCCTTGATTTTAGGTTCAAAGTCTCACTTACAAACAACTCTGAAGTATCGTAGGCCTTACGAGGATAAGGGTACCTATTATTTTATCGAAACGCCTTTCAAAAACCTATCATTTACGCAAAAAAAAAAACATCGAAAGACATTTCTCGCCGTATGAATTGATTCTTTTTGGTAGTCAGAAGTCTAACCTAATCTAACCTACGTAATTAATGAACTAAACTAAACTAATGTTTAGGATATCCTTAAAATATCATAGTTTCAGCAGGAAATAGCGTCCGATGAAATGATACAATCGAGCAAATTATCGATTATCTTTATTTATATCTTTATGTAAATACAATATGACTGGAAGCTTGCATCCATCAGCTGGCCCTACAGACAGGCATACATGATGAGCACAATCATGTTTTTTTTACTCAGTTAACCAAGTAACTTTCTGAGCCACTATGACAGCAACTTTGTCAAGTGACGCAATAACTCAAATCGTAAAGTTTCTTTGAAATTGATTGATAACGTAACTTTGACATAGTTTCATAGTGTCACAGAAGTTCATTTTGATTGACATAGTTTCGTTTGATAAATATTAAAGCGAGTAAAAAATGCACACGCCCCTTTGTTTATAAATGAATGCCGTGCTTATTAAATTATTTGGGTGAGCACTCCAAAATTACCTACTGAAGGGATAATAAACGTTGTAGAACAGAGGTGATAAAATATAATTTCCCAAGGGCCGTTAAATACTGTTTCTCGCAGTTTCAGTGGACGCTCGCCTTAAATATTTATCGTAATATTTTACTTTTGGGAAACGACTTTAATAAATAAGGCTTAAAATCTGCGCTTTATTCATGACCGTCGCTATTGATAACTGTTATCGAAAAAAGGTTTTCGCTGTGAAATATTGCTTTAAATATGATTACCTACTGGAAATGTACGATCATTAAATCACAGATCTGAGTGTCGTGTTTCGTATCCAATTTTCGTTCTGAATTAACGTTGGGACGTATCGAAATGAATGCCGTTCGTGGAAATCCATTCGTGGAATAAGTTAAGCAGTAACAGTGATGATTGAACAATAGTTGGGTTGTTTTCTTTATTTACGGAACATTTTAAGCGTTTTTGACACAGATTTAAATACACATAGATAACGTAAAAACCTCAATTAGTATGAAAACCAACCGTGTCACTTTTTTCTATCAACTGGGACGTCCCAAGACACGAGAATTTTCCGTTTTCCACGAAAAATAGATTCAAAGTCGTCGCTTTTTTGGGCGAAACCTCAGTAGCGACGGCCAACCCTGACGCTTGGTCGGGGTTTAAGTCCGGATTCGGGCACGCGAAGTAGATGCATTTGCGTTATATATGTGTATTTATATCTGTGGTTTTTGATTTGTGGCTTAAAAAATTGAGTCAAGTAATTTTGTTTAAGATTTATAATAGTAGGTGTTAAACAGATTTGGAAAATGTACTCCATTTTTTTTTATATTGCGTTTTCTAATCCCGCCTTTTCTATTCAAAATTCAAAATTCAAAATATTTATTCAGTACATTGGCCACATCAGGGCTCTTTTCCACGTTGGTAATATGAAGTGAATCTACTAGCGCTTCGGACAAGACCATCATTGTGGAGAAGAAGCTTTTACTAACGCAATTGATACAGAATTTAAAACTGGCGTCCTTATTCAATTCATAGTTTTTAATGTGGGGAACAAGACTTGTTGATGCTATTATAATTATAAGCTGGTGGAAAACTATCACTTGATTTGACCGTACCTTCACAAGTTTAGCGACAAAAACTTGACCTAAACCGCTGCATATCAAGCACGAACTAGATATTTTCATGCATTCACTAAACTCGGATGCACTCCAAGTTGAGAATCGATCACGGATCCAGCATCTGCAACCAACTTAATTCTCAATAGAGTCAAGTTTGTACAATTTAGTTTCGCGGCTAACTTCCGCGCTAACTTTCTTTTGGTGCCGGGTTAGTTGAAAAATGCAGTGTTAAAGTTCGTTGGATATTTTTATTGTTAAATTTAGAAGTTGGGATTATTTAAATCAAGTAGGTACTAATCTACTAACTTTTCTTACTCAGATAAAGATAAAAGATAAAAGATGTTTATTCAGTAAGTAGGCCGCACGGGCACTTTTACACGTCAAAAATCTACCAGCGCTTCGCAAGAGACCACTGCTGAGAAGAAACGCCGCAAGAAACTCAACAGTCAGTCGTTTTTTTTAAAAATTACTTTTACAATTATAGAACTTAACCTAGCATTATATAAAACAATGAATTGAACATTAAAATATATATATCATGCGTAGTTGAGCAGGAAAATGTGTCAAAACTCAGTATGTTCAGATGAACTCTTAAATAGTAATAATAATAATCATATATATATACATATACTTACCCATGACGGTGCAAAACAACCACATAGTTTTGATACATTCTCCTACAGAAACCGTGTCCCCTAGACAATAATAATTATACCTACAATGTTTAGATATTTTCCTGACTAAGCTATTACTAAGTTATTTAGGTGTTTAATTTAGGCCAAGCATTTTTATCTATTAGATAGTCCTCGACCCTATAATAAGCTTTCGACATCAACGACTTTTTCAAGTAATTTTTAAGTGCTGGAAATGATAACTTTAAAACTTCGTCAGGTAATTTATTATAGAAATGAATGCATTGACCAACAAATGATTTATATACCTTACGGACACGAAATTTTTTTAAAGCAATTTTATTTTTATTTCTTGTATTCAAATTATGTATATCACAATTCTTAACAAAAGAGTCTTGATTTTTAATGACATAAATAATATTCTCATAAATAAATTGTGACGCTACTGTCAAAATATTAATTTCTTTAAATAGTAATCTTAAGGAATCACGGGAGTTTAGGTTATATATGGAACGAATGGCTCTTTTTTGTAACACGAATATAGTCTGTATGTCAGCAGCTTTTCCCCAAACCAGAATACCGTACGATATAACACTATGAAAATAACTATAATAAACTAAGCGAGCTGTCTCAACATTGGTAAGTTGCCTGATTTTCCTAACAGCATAAGCTGCCGAACTTAATTTACCTGCTAGTACTGCTATATGGGGACTCCATTGCAAGTTTTTGTCTATAGTTATCCCTAAGCAAAGCACCTTGTCCACCATCTCCAAACACACATCATTTAGAAATATACTAGATTCTACCGGTCTAACATTAGGCAAAACGAACCTAACACATTTAGTTTTCTTAGCGTTAAGTAGCAAATTGTTAATAGTAAACCAATTAAGTACTTTAACCAGCGTGGCGTTTATCCTACTGTAATCGACGGATTTTCGGTCCACCTTGAAAATGAATGAAGTATCATCAGCAAATAGCACAATATCACAAAGGTTATCTACCGCGGGTGGTAAGTCATTTATATAGACCAGAAATAAGAAAGGACCTAATATAGAGCCCTGAGGCACACCTAATTTAACAGTTGCTCCATTGGACTGTGTTTGGTTTAAAACAACCGTTTGTGTTCTATCACTAAGATATGAAGACATAAGATTTAGAGAATTATTTGACAGACCATAATGTTCTAATTTTAATATAAGAGTCGCATGATCTACGCAATCGAAAGCTTTGGAAAGGTCACAAAAAATTCCTATTGCATCACAGGATTTCTCCCAAATATTGTATATATATTTAATGAGTACAGATGCTGCATCAGTTGTGGATCGTCCTCTGGTGAAGCCGAACTGATTACTGTTAAGCAGTTTATTTGTATTGAAGTGACCTAACATATCTTTTAAAATTCACTTCTCAAAAACTTTACTTAAAACCGGTAGAATAGAAATGGGACGGAAATTCGTTAAATCACTCATGTCGCCCGATTTAAAAAGTGGTATGACTTTACTATATTTCATAAGATTTGGAAAAACCCCCTCTGAAATGCAATTATTGTAGATTAAAGCTAAGTGAGGTGCAATTATATCTATGACATGATGGATCACTTTAACTGACGCTCCCCATAAATCCTCAGTTTTTTTTAAACTGAGCGATTTAAATACCTTAACAATAGAAATTGAATCTACATGGCTAAAATCAAAGGTTACATTACATTTAGTAACATTAGCACAAAGTAGTTTTTGAGCTACAATCGCAGATGATTGAAGACATTTCGTTGTATTAATAGCTATAGTGGAGAAATAATCTTCAAACGCTAAGGCCACGTCTTTGTTTGACGTGATTTGTTTGTCACCCTTGTTTAGGGTGACTTGATTATCACGAGTTTTAGATTTACCCGTTTCTCTATTTATAATTTTCCACACCGTTTTTACCTTATTATCAGAAGCTTTGAGTTTAAGACTTAAAAAGTTTGACTTAGCAGTTAAGCAAACTCGCTTGAAGGTCCTCGAATAATTCTTAACGTAAACTAAGAAGTCAGCATTCTTGTTCTCCTCCCTCTCTCTATATAGTTCATAAAGCCTATTTCTACTTCTATGGATGCCTACAGTAGCCCATTCACTAAACTTAGTTTTTGACCCAGAAACAGTTTTCATCTTAAAATTGTTGTTAAATTGATGAAGAATTACATCAAACAAATCTTTATAAATACTATTAGAATCATTATTTGAAAAGGATAACCCACAGAGATTGCTCTCAACTTTATTTTTGAATAATTCTAAACGATTGCTAGTTATCGGTCTGTATGTTATTGCCTGCGGTTCTTGATGAAAATCATTTAAAAAAGAAGCCTTCTGGCCACTATGATCAGAATTAAAGCAATTAAATATTTCCTTATCCAAACACTCGCAATTACAATAAATATTGTCTAAACAGGTAGCACTTGAAACTCCTATCCGCGTAGGTTCAAAGAACAAATTACCTAAGTTAAAAGATTTAAATAAACTTAAAATCTTAATAGTATTATTTGAAGATTCCAGTAAATTAACATTAAAATCTCCACAGACAATAACATGCTTTTGGGTTTTACATACTAATTTTAACACATTTTCCATACTGGATTCAAATGTGCTAAAATCAGCTGACGGTGGTCTGTAAACACAGATAATTATGTAATTTTCTAATTCTACGCATGAGATTTCTACAAGCCTCTCTATGGATAGCCTAACAATATCTTTCCTTTCTTTGGATTTAACGGTACTTTTAACAATTATTAACGAACCACCATGAATGGCAGATTTTCTGGCAAAAAAACTAACTAATTTAAATTAACGAAATCAAAAATTAATTGATCTGGTCTAAGCCAATGTTCAGTGATACACATAATGTGTACATTCTCAGTATCTAAAAATAATCCTACTTCTAATTCTTTGCTGGAAAACCCTTGAATATTTTGATGAACTATATTTATACTCAAAGGTGTTTCCGCTGTCCTATACTTTAGTTTAAATGATTAGGAATGGAATTTGTACCACTGTTATATCTATTTGGTTCTATATTAAAAGCCAAAAGTTCTACCAAAGTCAAAATATATTTCTTTGGCAAATGATTTTTTTCAGATGTTAGCGTGAGGTGCTTAATAAATTTATTTAAGTCGAAGAAATGATATTTACTATTATGACATATAGCATTATACATTAAAGAATTTAAGTATGCTATTTTATTATTATAATTGTATGGCATATTTTGTGAATATGGTAATGCACAAAGTATAATTTTACTCATCATTGAGGTTCATTTTTATTGAGGAATAGCCCGAATGCGTTACAGTCGCGTTCATAAATATGTGTCAACTTTAGTATCTTGTCACTTTTAATCGATACAATGTAAACATGACATTAAATAGAACTTTTAAATTTCTTACATGGCTGTAAAGCTAAAATTCCACAGCGACGTACCCTACGCACGCACACGTCACACACAATTAGAAACAAAATCCTTGATAGTTTTATTTTTCAAACCTGACACATTTTTCGCATATTTTTGGTTGTATCTTTGAAACCCTACGATCATTAACGATGATTTTCGATTTAATAGTTGAGTATTGACGTTCTCAATCCTGATAAACCACTTTTTTAATAAATGTTGTAGTTATAAAGTAAATGGCAATTATTTTGAATTTAACGCTGCAATTGATACGCGCGCGGATACTATCTCCATCTGACGAACGCGCGGAAGCACATAAAGCCCCCCTTGGCAGCATAATATGTGACCTCTTAACGCATTCACTGCCACCGACGCATATATGCGTCACCGTGAGGTCCACCCAGAGCCCTCAACGCATATGTGCGTTCTTACAGTAGGCAAGCTCCGTATAAAACAAAAGATGTGGCACCTGGCGAAAGTTCAAAAAACAGTACTGGCAGTGAATGCGTTAAAGCAAGGTATAGTACTGTATTGATACTGGCTATTTATCAATGCACTCACATATGACTTGCAGGTTGACCGGCGCGGACCGCCCGTCCCCCTCTACGTTGGATGCTGTGCATACGTATTTCCCTGCATTCTCCCGGGACACATGCTGCACAGCTAGGTGCGCTGAGCCGGCGATCACGCCTGTTCGCTGGTTATGCGTAATTATTTGACCCTGAAATAAAACACCCTTTATAGTCCAGTTTGAGGAGACATTTACAAAAGGTGGTTCATTAAGGGTAAATGTTGTTTTGGTATGAGGTTGTTACAAAAGTCTACATTTTTGACCTTGGTAAGCGGAGTAACCGCCATCTTGAATTTGTTATTTTTATATAACGCCTTAGCGATGGAGTCCCTGTCAAAAAAAGCTTATGGGAAGTTTAATTAACACAGAGTACTTACCTTGTTACATTTTATGAAAACACGTTTATTTTTTAAGTTTTTTAGTACAAATCTAATAATCGGAGAAAAAAAATATTTACATGAAAAACGGAATCTATTTCGTTTTCATCAATTATTATAACCTACCTCATACAACCTTTTAAGATGAAGAAGGTGATTCATCTTTTTAATAAATGCTTCAAAGATTAATATCGTTCATTTATTTTCGTATTGTGACAAAGATTATGATTTCAATTATTTTTGCGAATAAAGAAAATAACGAGTGACCGAGGCGTATTTTATGTACTATAGTAATTAAATAAACTGTCACTTACGTTATGTTCCCACACAACCTTGTAAGCTTGTGGGTGTGCGCGTACAACGCAATCGAAGTAGACGTCGTCTCCCTCTTCTATGTCATTCGGGTTCAATTTAGAACCCAACTGTAGAACGACTATTGGCATATCTGTGGACAGAACGTAATGGATAAAAAGGGTTTGATATGACTTAAATCATAAAAAAAGAACGCTGGCAACAAAGAATTTAGTACATTGACCCACTCCACTTTTTTTTACAACTTGTGATGACACCGGTTAATGCACGCATCACGGCAATATCATTGAGCGCGCTTGACAGAAATAAGTTAATGTAGAAGATTCTTCAGCGGCGCTCTACCTTACGAACCTAATCTTAACAGTCCAAAACTCAAACAATACAATTATATTTAAGTAATTATATAAAACAAAACCCAACCTTTGAAAACCCAAGCATTGGTAGAGACGAGGTTTTATTATGGCACAAACATTAACCTCATTTTTAGGTATGTGAGCAAAAACAATTAACTCACTCATTTGTTTTTTACATTTCATTCATTTTGTATTTCGAGTCAAAATATCATTTTAGGATATGTTAAAGTGAACTGTCATTTCTGATGCGTCTTGAAACAGGCATCTCAGGACTTTGATCAATGATCAAAATAGCTAAATATAGCTTAAAATACTCACAATGCAAGGTGAGCGATTTAGTAGTTTCTATAGTGACGTGGTCTAAAGTTGAGTGGGTCGCCCTGCACGTCAGGACCCTTCCATCATGCTCCATTCGGGGCGTCCAGCGCAAGACTGATACCGTCTCGTTTCCATCCTCGGAGTTCTAGAACAAAGATATAGTTTAAAATATATCCAGTAGGCATAACATCGTAACATACTTCGTTCGCACGAAGTCTTCTTTTTTAATGTGAGCTGTTAAGGAGTGGCCTGGGTAACATAAAGGACTTTAAATGTTCATCCAACATAGAACCTTGCCATAATATCACGGACGGGAATGTCACACCAATTGACCTAGTCCCAAACTAAGCTCTAGGCTTGTACTATGGGTACTAGGCAACGATATAAATACTTATATAGAGAAATAAATACTTAAATACATAGAAAACATCCAAGACTCAGAAACAAATATTCGCGCTCAACACACAAATATCTGCCCTTACCGGGATTTGAACCCAGGACCGCTAGCTTCGTAGGCAGGGTCTCTACCAACTAGGCCAGCGTCAAGTGACGAGATAGAAATTACAATCGTTGGTTTTATGCGAAAAGGTTCTAAAGTGGTTCATCATTTAAAATCCGTGGCCGTACACTTACTTTATTTGTATTTGAGCAACACACAACTTGGGTAGTATTAATAATACAGTGAATAGGCTATTACTGATACAGTGAACTTCATCCTCGACTTGCCATTAGATGAGATAAAAGTTACTATCTGGTCAGTCCTTTACAATAGAAAAAGTGATTCAGATGAAATTTAAAAGAAAGGCAACTAATAACTTGAAACTCGAGTAATTATTTCTTAAAACTTTGAACACAGTTTGGTAAAAAATTAAAATACACTATTTTCGATTGACATGCCCAGTAAATCTGACGATGACATCTCGATGTAGAGTAAGAAAGAAATTAATAACAACCAAGTGATTGTTGAAACGAAAATATTTCCAAGTTATGTATATATTTGTAAAAATTCAATAAATGTTGGAAATCGTTAAACTTTTAACAAGAGATCTATCAGGCAATTTACAAGCTCATTTAAAAATCCAATAATTGCGCAGAGCTACTCTTAAAGAACCTCCAACAGGTTAAAACTCGTATCGAAACTCAGTTATAAAAAAATATATGAAAGCGTATTTGAGCATTTCTAAAAAAGTTTGTACATTTAATTTACGACTTCGATTTGCAAAAAAAATTGCAGGTTGTTAGGGTGAATGAAGCTGAGCCTTAATAACATAGTCTACCAAAATGTCCTCATACATTTGTATGAAACTTTCTTTTTTTGTTACCATGAACCAAAGAAAGTTAGTAACAAAAAAGGAAAGTTTCATACAAATGTATGAGGACATTTTGGGAGACTATGTTATTTAGGCTCAGCTTCATTCACCCTACAAACCTGCAATATTTTTTTGCAAATCGAAGTCGTAAATGAAATAAACATTTTTTTTAGAAATGCTCATTTAACCAGGTTCAATTAGGTTAAAATTGTAACCATAAAAATTGGGCAAGAGTGGCCTAAAATACATCTAGATGATAATGATGATTAATTGTAAAAATATATATCTTTTAAGAGTTACATTCAATAAAATTATTCGAATTTAACGTTATACCAAAGGATACTAAAAATTAAACGTTATACCAATTAAACATCATAGTTAATAACATGTTAGTTTTTATTGTTATATCTCATCATCATCATCATCATCATGTCAGCCGAAAGACGTCCACTGCTGGACATAGGCCTCCCCCAAGGCTCTCCACTCAGACCGGTCTTGTGCTTTTCGCATGCACCACGTTCCCGCGATCTTTACTAGGTCGTCACTCCATCTTGTTGGAGGTCTACCTACAGCTCGTCTCCCGGTCCCCGGACGCCACTCAAGAACCTTCTGACCCCATCGGCCATCAGTCCTGCGAGCAATGTGCCCCGCCCACTGCCACTTAAGTTTGGCTATTCTTCGGGCTATGTCGGTAACCTTAGTTCTACTGCGGATATCATCATTTCTGATTCTATCACGCAGAGAAACTCCGAGCATAGCCCTCTCCATAGCCCTCTGGGTGACTTTGAGCTTCCTTATAAGGCCCATTGTTAGCGCCTACATCTCAGATCCGTACGTCATCACTGGCAACACACACTGGTCAAAGACTTCTTGTTTCTAATTGATTGTTATATCTAACGTTTATTATATCATTTGATATTATATCAAATGTTACATTTTATGAGACGCATCTAACTATGGTATCTTCAAAACTTAGTGCTGTTGTACACAAAACCACTCAGTTCATATTCAACTATTTAGAAGTTAACCAAGAACGATTAACTTACAATGCAACACCGTACACAAACACGCAAGCAGACTTTACTCCGCCATCCAGACAGTTTGGATTAGCAACAGTTTTCAGCTTACTTCAGCTATTTCGTGTGGTTTGAATATAAATTAGTATTAGCAAACCTAACCTAACCTAACCTATCCTTTTATTTTACTAATATTATACAGGTACACCAGTTTCTTAATAGCGATCGGCAATCTTCGTTTATATATGAAACACGAGTGACAAATATACCGTCTGTTGCGAGTGCAAGTGTGATAGCGATAGCCACACGAACGCTATTAAGAAGATCGGAGTACTGTAAAAGCGATAGATTTTGTGTTGCTGCAACGGCTGGACGAATTCGGATGAAATTAACACATAGCTAAAAAAAATCAAGTTTCCTAGGGAATATCGATAGTCAAAATGTACGCGAAGTTACGGGGGGAGCAAAAATAAATTAAAGTAAAGAAAAATATTATTTGTTAAAGAAAGAGCGGAATATGCATAAAACAATATTTATCTTGGGAACATATTTTTTTTTGAGATTGTAAATTTAAATCTACGCCACGGTAAATATGGTATCCATTTTTAATGTACACAACGTTTACTTGGTGGAATGGTGCGTTTATTTAACAAGTAGGTATGGAAAAAAGAAGGCAAAAGCCTGGTATATTTCAAGATAAAGCTTGAAATATTTTTGTTAGGTTAAGCGCTGCAAATAATAATAATGTGTTACAGGTGTGCGGGAATTTAAAAAAACTGCTAATGATAACACTTGTATTAGAAACTGTTGACGACTCTTATTAAATAAAAAATGAATTAACTCCTTACATTCTAAATGTTTCCAATGTATGTAAATTTACTTCTCCGTACATTGCTTATCCATTTTTTTGTTAAATAAATAACGGTAGAAAAATGTGTTTTTTAAATAAAATAACTAGCGAACCGCCTTCGGTTCGCTTCGGTGTGTGAATTTTCTATAATACCCGTACACAAACCAGAATTAAATATACATAAACACCTTCCATGAAAATGTATATAAATTATCGTGAAAACCGCATGAAAACCCGTTCAGTAGGTTTTGAGATCATCGCGAACATACGCGGCGGGATTTTGCTTTATAACATGTAGTGATATTTTTTCGTTGTGATATGCACGTAGGTGCAATTTGATAGCCAAAGTAAATTTAACTCTAAAACTGTTGTATTAGTGACCTTTTAAGAAATAAGGTCACTAATACAACATGAGGTTCTAAAGATATACGCCCTTTTTTCTAGGGAGGGCGGTATTTTGATAACACACTAAATAAAGAAAAAGAATGGGAAATTTGCATTACCTTCTGTGGCTCTGCAGCAGTCACATGTTTTCCATCCAGCCACCAAGTAATGACGGCTGGTGGTCGCGACCCAACTGCCCTGCAAGCCAGTTCCGCCTCCTGGCCCACCGAAAGCGGCTGCTCTCTTGCCAAGATCTCCACCAGGAGAGGTCGCACTGTGGGTCAAAAAACAACTTACGTTAAATATTTGGTGCAAAACAAAAGAGGATACAATATATGTTAAAGTCGGTAGTGTTCCGCGATCTGGATCTCAATAACCATAACGCCTATGTATCCGTTATTTGGATATATTAAACTTGATCATATTTGCTTGAGACTGGCAAACGTGAAACACGATTAGAAATAAAATCTTCGATAGTTTTATTTTTCAAACATGACGCCTTTTTTGCATATTATTGGTTGAATCTTCAAAACCCGACGAAAAAAACTACGATGGTTATCGATTCAATAGTTGAGTATAAGTGACCTCTTAATCCTGTTAAACCATTTTTTCAATAAATGTTATGGTTTTAAAGTAAATAGCAATTAATTGAATTTGATGTTGCCATCAATGCGCGGGCGAATTATCTCCATCTCACATTCTTCGCGCGGAAGCACATAAAGCCTTTCTTTTTCATTCTTGTGGGGGTGTGGGACCATAGGTGGCCTCTTAACGATATTTTCACGAGCGGGGCTAAACCTAAATAAAGGGTCCGTTTCATTGGTCAATGGCCCACACGCTTTTCGTGATACATTGCACCGCTGCAATAGCACCTGGCTCAATAATGTTAAAACAACTCGTTAATGGATTGCAAGCATTATTCTTTCTTTTTGAGAAATGAAAATGAGCCTTAATTGCTTTTGACATGTTATCGTATTGTCAACGTTAAAATAGCTCTTATTAAGGTTTTTGAGAACAGTTCCCCGTAGCATTGCATTTGAGGGTAAGAACCCACTTCTCATCGGTTCCACGTTCTATGAGCGTCTATCCGCCAAACTTAAAAAACGCACAATCCGAAGCATTTAAACATCAGCTTAGAAACTATTTATTGGATAATCCATTACACTCCTTGGATGAATACTTGGAACTTTAATTGTAAAATTATTATTCTATTTACATCTGTTACTTATCGTTGTACATTAACATCGGATACGTGACCATTTATTAGATGTTTTTTTGTTGTTGTTTTAAATAATTTGAGTGTTTTTTGTATTCTTTGATAAGTAGTTTTGGTTTTTTCTAATTTCGTATTTTTTGACAAGCAATGGTATTTATATTGTTATATTACATACATACATACATACCTTCACGCCTGTAATCCCAGACTGGGGTAGGCAGAGCTACAGAATTACCTACAACTTTAAAAACTTGTTGATAATTCAGTAACCACACTTTGCACAAATAGGCTAAGATATTTACCAGTGTATTAGTGACAGGTTGCAAGCCCATCGCCTAACAGTATTACAAGCCTATATTCCTTTAGTCGCCTCTTACGACATCCACGGAAAGACATGGAGTGGCACAATTCTAACCCAGCAACCACACGTTCGAATTCATTCACACGTAACCCAGCCCTTACAAAAGTATACCCAGTGATGCAGTGCTGTGCAAGCCGATGTACGGTAAGAGAAACTGCAGAAGAACGTACCTTTTTATGTCTTATTCACATTGTGACAAGAGTGAAAAAGGTACGTCTTTCAGCTTCCCTTACCTTGTAAGTTCAGCGCGGATAACACCGGGCGGTTACCCTTGTTTATGCCAACGGTCCGGTCCGGTAACCCCTTCAAGGGGTATTGAAAGGGTTTTGAAAGGCTTACAAAGGGTTAAACCCTTTCAAAAACCCCTTAAAGGGGTTACCGGACCGGTCCCTGGTTTACGCATAATCTTATAAACTGTCCGAATGTATGATGTCGCAGAATACTAATTTCGCATAATTGTTATTCTACTGATACCTTTGACTTTTTTGAAAAGATATAAAATAAACCTAACCTAACCTTCTTTATTCTACCAGGATTAAACAAAACATTAAAAAATACTTTCCGTTTAAGCTGGAGAAAAATTATGCGAAAACAAAATTCGGCGACTCTAGACATTCGGCGTAAAAAGTTTCGGCGAAATAGAGGGAACCAACACCGGCCATGCCACAACTTTTAATTTGGTTTTTGTCGATGAAAATTTACAATGAACTAATAATTTGAACTTGAAATATTTTCTAGCGCTCAGTATCTAAAACCTAATATTCGTAAAACTCATTTACAGTACAATAATTAAGTACATGATGCAAGTATGCTTATAGTTCCTACTAGGCAAATAAGAAGGCAATCCCGATACATTGCATAACCATGAAGTTTCTCATCATGACGATGATAATGTTGTCAGCAGTAAATCAATGATAATTTATTTATTGCGTGAGAAGGAACACTAGTAATAGCATTTTTTTACTGCTGTTTTATCTACCTAGTACTGTAGTTAAACTTGAGTGTCATATTGAATAAAAATGAAGACACTCCCACGTACTTCATTGTAGAAAAAGGGGAGTTTAAATCTAAATAATAGAATACCTCGATTTTTTATCTCCAATTAAGATAAGCAATAAATAACCTTCACAAGAATAATTAAATACAAATGAAACTTTCAACATAATTATTTTATCATAGAAAGGACGATTTCCGTTAATACATTTCGAATAAAGCGTTGCTAAGCTATAAAAGTTCGCGCCTCACTGAAGTAGTGAACTAAAACAAAACAATGTGAAACTAAAGCCTTCCTTTAACTAAACGCTCAGATTAAAATCATAACATTTTAGCTTAAAAGCCAACCCTGGGGAAAATGGATGGTGTTATGTATTATAATGGAAAATAATTTCCTATCTGCGGAATGGTGTTAGGTCGGGGGACAATGCGGGCAAATAAAAACTAATGGTTGCTCGGGTCGCGAACTTGGTGGCACAAAAGAATTGTGTAACCACGGTCCCTAGCCGTCATATCAGAGGTAAGCCGCGCAGGCTGCGTGATCTATGTTAATCGCTGGGTTTTATGTGGACTCAGTTTTGCAATAACACTGAATGAGCGGTTGTCGGCAGGTTAAGCAGACTTTATGAGAGTTTCCCCCTGCGGAACTTGGTGAAACTATTTTTGGGATTGGGATTTTGGCCCGATACTGAGTTAACTCTTTTGATATTTGTGAACGTTGTTTTGATTGTAAGGTTGCAAAGTTTTGGGTTGGGTTTGTTGTTTATTTACCATTTTCATGAATGATAAAAGCAATTTTGGGAATTAAATATTTGTGTTAGTTTTGTGAAAATTATTTTAAGTTTAAAATAATGATATCCGGCTTTGAAAATTAAAAATTACGAGGCTATTTACGTAAGAGATAGCGCTTTTCTTTGTTACGAGTTATTTGTTATTTAAATAAAAATTATAATGTTTATATTAATCCAGAAATAACAGTCTTAAATAATGTACCATAATTTTGTAATACCTACTTAAACTTAGGAAATAAAAAACATTTTTTTTAATACATTCTAATACATCTCTTATTTCAGTCTTCCTATTTTGTTATTTACTTATTTTAACAACGAAACGTTACAAAACGAACTCCCAAATCAATAAGTGGCTATAAATAATTAACATCATTCCCTATCGAATAACTACTGATCATCTATGACACGATAACTAATAAAAACCTCTCCCTCTATCATATTCCGGCTCCATCGCATATCTCATAGCAAGCACGTATTGGATGACGAAGTGCTCTGTCAGGGCTGTCACCGCTTATTATGTCCCGCGCGGTTAGTTAGACAAATGCCCTAATATCAGGGATGTGTCACGGCTATGTGCTTAGTGTGGCACCTGGAGAGATTGAACCTTGCTAGGAATATACGAGGCAGGTCTGGTGGGTAAGCTTGAAGGATTTTCTTTTATCATCCTGTTTGGATGCTACTAAAAAAAGAAGGAATTTTTCACTGAAAAGTTACTAAAAAAAGCATTAATGGTCACGATTTCCGCATGTAACCGTTGTAAAAGATAAAAGAAATAGAAGTTATATGCTTTTATTATTGTTCGTTTTTGGAAATAATAAAAACTGTCCAAAAATTATATTATGTTGATGACATGACGGTAAAATATGCACTGCCCTATCAATTTCCGAGCAAATACCGACTCGCAATGATGTACATTGATGACATAACAAAGGCTATTACAGGCCTGATTCAGATTGGACTCATTATTAGCTTTTATACATATCCGATATGACAGGCAAACAAAGTAACATTAAATTTGTCTCAATTTATTAACTAGTGACTGTTCGCATAAAACTTATCAATAGAGATTTCGTTGAAAACTAAAAAGTTTTCTAAAATAAAAAACAATTACAGGTTACTGTATGATTATTCTTGTGCAAAGTTTTATGTAAGTCTGTTTAGTAATTCATTAACTTAAATCCACACGTTGTCTAAAAAACCACCTAAAAATATAAATAACTATTGTCGTGTTTTCCAGTTCTTTCTAAAACCTAACCTAGTTAATTCACTTAAAGCCTTACGCAAGTTTCTAAAAAAGTCCGAGCCCCAAGGGAAATTTTATTTTGTGAAAACCAACGCCCAAACACCGTTAGCCCGAATAACTCCAGTCACAACAAGTTCACACTTTAAGTACCTACTGTGCCAGGGTTATTAGTACGGAATATAATTAATGGGCTGGTCATAACTCGTATGTCTAAATAGGCTCAGGCGAAAGGTCAACACGTATTACTGGCCGAGCCGTAGCATTTGACCTCCTAGCCCAAGGACTCATTATGTCGAGAATAGTTATTAGGTTTCTACTGGCAGGGTTTTTTATATTAACTTTGAGAACTGATATAACAATTAAGACATTGTTTTAAACTAACGCAATGTTTGCACATACTAGAACTTTAAATCTGGACTTTATTGCGTAATAGTAATAAAGAAAATTTACCTCGACATCTTGACTATGTTACAACGACCGTGGTCACGAGAAGACAGAAGTGGAGGGTGTTCGTCAGCTTGTCATGCAAGTTTTTCGGCCAACTCGCACTCGGTCTTGTTTTTGACCTTTCGAAGATTGATCCAAAGAAGTTAGACACTCTATTGTCGAGGTATTGTTTATTTATTAGCGATAAAGTCCCGATCTATAATTTTGGTTTGATGGTTAAACATTGCTTACCGATGAATATTTTCAACACAACACGACAAAAGGCGAGGAATGCGTTCGAGAGAAGCATGTTAGGATCCGTGCATGAATGCACGAGAAGAATAGAGAGATAAGTGTATTTCACAGCTCCGCTCCACATCCTTGCAGCTTGAATTACTGACGTATTCCTATAGCATATAAGTAAATCAACTTCAGGTCTTTTCCTATAGTCTTTTACAAATTAATGGCTGTTTATAAAGTCATACAAATACGAGAAGACTAACGTTTATTTAGTATTGCAGGAAACGATTAAAATAAGATCGATGGTTTGGTATGAAACACAGGCAATTATACTTATTATAAAAACTTATAATACTGCTCTGCAAGCTGAACTGTCAAGTGGATAGTATAAAATGATTCCGTCTGTCTGTTTGTGTCTTTGTCTGCTTAGCTTTACAGATTTTGATGCGATTTTTACCATTATTAAGAGGATTTTTAGCGGTAAACTTACATTTTCTATTTTACCTAATAACAATAATGAATAAAATAATATAGTAAAATTTATTTCAGACTCAATACACAACCTGTTATGAGAATTGTACGAGTTTAACAAATTAGTGTGGAAATTCGAGGAAAACTTTATTAATATTGTGCTCTCCAGATTATAGAAATAAAGTATGTAATTATATTTCATAAGGTATTCAACAACAGAAAGTAAGCCTGTTTATTTTAGAATGTAACTAACTGTTTATTATAATTCCAGGGATTGGCATTCAACTGAAATACAAATTATGATAACATTTCGTTAGGACTGGCCAAATACCGGACAAACTAATCAAATTCTGAACGCAATTTTGTTACTTACTTACACATAGTTCATGTATTTGTATTTTCTTGTTAATTTTCTATGTTTGGTATTCAATAAAGCGTCTTTGTATTGTATTGAAAAAAAGAAACATTTTAATTACTCAAAAAAAAACAACTGCTAATTTTTGGTGGGCGCTATTTGGTGTAAACAAGCCTGGAAAGTATATTAAGCAAAATAGAAAAAATACTCACAATAAAGTTGAATCTGCACGTTGACTCTCAAAGGAGGCACCATCAGCGTGTTATCAGCTGTACACGTGTACACAGCTTCTAGATAGTCCCTGGTGAGCCTGGGGATCTTCAGCTCAAGGACACTAAGGCGTGAACCATCCTCGACTGGCTCTAACGTCTGTATGGGCTTGTCGTCTCGCCACCAGCGGAGACGAGGCATCGGTTTCCCTGCGAAACAATTGGTAAGTTAATAGTGATGTGTTACTACGTTACTAGTAGTTTATGTGACTGGTACATAATGAGAGGCAATAATAAAAGAGTGCGGTTTTATGAAACGAGCCGAAAGGCGAGTGTTTTAATGTTTAATTATGTGTACATTCGCATAAATAACTTTATCTACATGCATATCATAAGTTTTCTACAATATGTGAGAAACCTGTATCTGTGGTTATCCTGTACCTAAATGTATCTGTATTTTAATATTGGTGACCGATACTTTAATGTGAACATTAAGATGCAACCACATCTATAACTGATACTTTTATGACATGTAATACTTTAATGTTAATATTAAAATACAGCCAAAGATACAGAGGTCATAATAAAGGCCATTTGCGTATCGTTTCTGAAAAAGTTATAGGGATTTACAAAATAGCGATATACCTACAAAATGTGGCCGGACGGAATTGATGGCGAAAGATAGCGTTACATTATTTCTATTAAGTAATTATATCCTGAATCCACGTTTTCGTAAACGCATAATAAACCTATTTTTAACCGACTTCAAAAAAAGGAGGAGGTTCTCAATTCGTCGGGATATATTTTTTTTTTTTTTTTTTTTATGTATGTTCCCCGATTACTCGAAGACCACTGGACCGATTTGAAAATTTTTTTGGTTGTTCGAATGGGTATACTTTTTAATTGGTCCCATTGTCACCACGTCAGGATCTGATGATGGGATCATGGAGAAATCAAGAGAACTCCTCAAATATTATAGGCACACCTATAGCGATTTTGGTATTTTTCACTGTAACTCATGCATTTGCTTTTGAAAAGTACTATATGGTGAAGTGGAACTGATGATGAAGACCACAGATGGCCACCGGAACTCCTTAACGGTACCTATTTCAAGGGTGGCGATAAGATATTTCGATAAAGGAAGTTGAGCGACTATGACGAAGCACATTTAGGTTTAAATATGACTGTGACATTCCCGCGGCGTTGTCTGCGGCGAGCTTGAAATGTTCTATAGTTTCTTATTAATATTTAGAAGTGGAGCTACGTAACAGCATAAATAGGATCACTAAAAAGTATAAAATAAAATAAATGTTTAAAAAAACAAAAAACCGCCTTCAAAAAGCAAAAAATAACTTCTTTAAAATGGTAGGTAAATAGGTCAGTCCAACTGAAGTCGGCGTCCAACAATATTTTAACCAAAAGCAGACTTCAGTTGGACTGACCTATTTACCTACCATTTTAAAGAAGTTATTTTTTGCTTTTTGAGGGCGGTTTTTTGTTTTTTAGTTAAAGTATTCTGCGTCACCTACTATCAAATTCAAATGTCACATTGAACGATAAGGACAACATATTGTCAGTTTGTAATTTTGTTGTATCACAATTTTATTTCGATCAAAACTCGTACTTATTAAAGTAAATAGAATGTAAAAGTTACGTTTAAAATGAATCGCCAAAATACGTTTTCGTTTGACCACCAGTAAACAAAATAAGCAATATGGCAACTGCAAATATTATTTTACGCGCCGCAAAACTTAATACTTAATATAACTGTCAGTAAAAACGGACGGTAGTATATCAAATTTGCTATAGAAGGGTGAATATATTGACTTGCAGCAGATTGGCTGAGATGGTTCGAATGAAAAATGGGGGTATTTTTCGAAGTGACCTCTTTTGTAGCGGAATACGGGGTGTTCGCGACTGACCTATTTTGGTGTTCAGGATAACAAAATAATCAATGATGGGATGTTATATTTGATTATTTTTAAATGCTTCGCAAAATTGCAAAAGTAACTTGCGATGAGTGTCGCATTGTCGTCCAAGTAATTTTAGATTGATTATTATAACATTATACTTAAAAAAAATGGTTTATTTTTATGGTTTTGTAGTCAAACTGCTTGCTGCAAAGTGCTTATAGTGTCGGCGTCTGGTTTTTTATTTCCGTCTATATGTCACATGCGGTAATCCATAATTTTATCGAATTTCGATTCATCGAACGCTATTTTCTGCTGGCACCATTGTGTTGTTTTAGGGATATCTTAGACATTAATTACATAGGTTAGGTTAGGTTTAAACTTATGCAACGAGAAATGCCTTTCGATGTAATTAAAATTCTGCGTAATCATACGTTTTTTGAAAGACTTTCAGATAACATAATATAGGTACCCGTCACAGGCTCTTTTACTTAGAGACTACACATTCAAAGAACTTAAAATCACTAAATAATTATGACGAAACTAAAAGGAAAACTATCACTACTAAGAAGACTTTAATGGTAAAATGTCAACACGTACTGAGAATCATCTGAGATAGCAACAAATAATTTTAAATGGGGAATTAGCTTATTTACTTATTTTACTTGTTAATAGTTTTTCTGTGAATATGGTTGCCGAGTTAGAATAGTGCCACTCCATGTCTTCCCGTGGATGTCGTAAGAGACGACTAAGGGAATAAAGGCTTGTAGTACTGTTAGGCGATGGGCTTGCAACCTGTCACTAATACGCTGTTAAACATCTTAGCCTAATTGTGCAAATTGTGGTTATAGAATTATCAACAAGTTTTTAGAGATGTTTGTAATTCTGTAGCGCTGCCTACCCCACTCTGGGAACGAAGGCGTGAGATTATGTATGTATGTATGTATTAGAATAACTAAACCCTACGCTGACCGGTATTTTATACTCCATTTCTGACTGCATTTATAAGAAAATAGAGGAAACCCATTACTTCTCATTTTGATATTTATTTTTAATACTTTTACATGTCTCTGTTAGTATTTATTCATAAAATCTAAATTTTAGTTCACGCAGTTTCTGCAAACTTTGTTTTGTACTAATTTCTACCACATTCTACTTTTCTTATCTTCCTCAATCACCCAAAGGTTAGCTGGAAGAGATCCTTTAAAGGGATAAGTTCGTCTTTTTACATTCCAATTCTGTAAATATTGTATTTGATACATACATACTTTGAAAGTGCAAAATTATTTTCTCGCAACACCCTCTATTTTATCCCGTTGGGGGTCTAGTTTCGGAAAAACCTTTCTTATAACTCCCCTACAGTATAAAAAGAAGATTCCCTCTAAATTTCAGGTCCCTCAATTGCGTTGTCAGTAAGTCACAAAAAGGTTTTAAATAAAAATAGTTGCATATTTTAGTACTTTGTCACTTTAAACCTCCTGTTTGAACTGTTGCACTAATCGGTTGAAGGCATTAAATCGACAAGGTACAAAAGCGTTCAGTTATTTATAAGACCAACTGTGTACAGGCAGAGGTAGAACTTTATTATTATAACACAAAGTCGCTTTCCGCGTCTGTCTGTCTGTCTATCTGTATATCAGCTAACTCTTCCTAAACTACGCAACGACTTTTCATGCATTTTCAACCATCAGATAATTTTTCACGAATTTTTTATACGTATAATAAATTCTGGTTTACAACAAGAAATTTTGGAGATAAATGGCAACATTGGTTTGCAAAAACAAACAAACAAACATCGTCTCCGTACCGTCGTGGGTAAAAATCTCGAGTAAACCGAAGCAATGCGACGGGTTGCTAGTTATCGATAAACAATAAACACAATACCACCAATAATGATGCTACTAGTTTTACCTCCACTTACAACACAGGTAAGTTTGAGACTGGTGTCTTCTATGTAGGGACCGGCCACGCCGATTACTTCTTTGTCTAGTTCATCGAATATCTTCGGCTTTTCTGGTAATTCTGTGAACAAAATAAAATAATATTATATTTCACACACAGAAGAAAATTTAAGACAAATATACCAAGTCCAGAACTATGGGTACTAGATAGTAGGAGATCCGAATAGGAGACGATTTGCACAGGGCTGTTTATTCGATAAAAAGTATTTTATACCAAATTTAATATGCTAAGTAATATATGGCGAATAGGTAGGCTGAAAAATTTCAGTCCAACACGTAATTTTTTTTTTTTAATTATCTTTGTTTTAAAAAATTGCAATAGCTTGTCTAATAGACAAATTACATACCAGTCGAAAGTATGAAGCCTATAGAATATGCAATTGTTAGGTTGACTATTTTTTTCCCGCCAAACTATTGGGTAGGCAGGTATAAACAGGTAAGTCGGTAGTAATAATTTGCACCAAACCTAACGTTTGCATATTCTATAGACTTCATACATTCGATTAGCATGTAATTTGTATATTACAAAAGCATTTGCAACTTTAAAAAGTTCATATCTAATTTAAAAAAGTAGACTAGTACTTATGTACTGGACTGAAATTTTTCAGCCTACCTGTTCGCCACATATTTAGCGTATTAAATTTGATATAAAATACTTTTCATCGAATAAACAGCCCGGTGCAAATCGTCTCCTATTCGGATCTTAGACCAAGACAACGATAAAAAAATCTTAAAAAAATACCTACTCCTGCTTTTTACGTAAATATTTGATCTAACTTGGAATCGAACCTAAAATCACTAGCTATGTAGGCAGGGCTAACTACCTAGGCCAACCTCGTCATCAATATATCAAAATAATCTAAGAACCAAACAAGCCGTGTTAGGTCAATAAAATGGAATAGCAATTGGAAAATACGCCTGTTACTAAACTCTGCAACCCCATTATCTCATTTAACCAAAATAAACATCATCAATGAAATTCAAATTTATGACCATAGACCATAAAAAAAAAACATGAAAATATCTATCGGCCGCACCGAGTCAGTTAATCACGATAAAGTCATTTCTTGCAAATGTTTTTTTACAGAAGTTTGAAAAAGGACGAGTTTGTTGTCTCAAAATGTTTCTGATTACGGTGAAAAGAACCTAATAACAATCACTATTCATGATTTAGAATAAATTGTTGACTGGCTGCATCTTTTCCGTACTTTTTTAGAAACGGCATGTTATAATTATGCCTTAATTTTAACCTTTTAAAAGTGAAAAGAATATTAAGAAGTCAATCCCTAGACCTGTCAATTGCAATTTCTAACCTATTCTTGGGTTTGACGTGATAATTTGTACCTGAATGACAGGTGTCAGCTTTGACTTCTTATCTTCCTTTCACTTATCTTCCTTTATTATATATTAATGTTAATCGAAAATTGACATGCTTTTATTTATCTCCTGCCAAACTTACAATCATAGATTAATAATGTCTAGTGTATAATATTGCCTATCGATCTGTCGTTGGATTGATGTCTTGCTTCATGTTAAAATTATTATATTCTCTCACTAGTATAGTTTTGAAGATTATATCGATATGATAATGTCTCAAGTCAGTGTTCAATTAAAATCATGAACTGTCAGCAGTAGGTACAAGATCAAAAAATGCAAACTCATTTACAACTGTTGCCAAAGTTAAACAGCCAACCTTTCTGCAGGCTAATCATCAACCACAACGCGAGCTTCAGGTAACTTTTGAATTTATATCTACATTAAAAGTTTCAAAGAATAAGGTATCGTTTTTCAAACTCCGGAGAGGTATAAGGTTTCATACTTAAAAGTATCTGGCAATTTTTTCACTACTAACAACTAAGAATAAATTGGTCCTAGAAAGTTTGTATTTTATCGTCTGAGAGGTAAAGTTTATTCTTACTAAAAGTTTTCAGATCTTTACATAATTCACTTTTATATGAATTTTAACCTTTCATGCGAGCATTATAATTATTAAATTTTATACTGAAACCTTCATACATGAATACATGAGAACACTCTTATGTGCACTCTACTCTTGATTATACCCGCAAATGGCATTTTGATTTTTATCTGGTTGCCCAAGAATAAGGGCAATATTTTTATCTTAACTTTTATCATGTGTTCAAAGTATAAAAATAAACGTATACACAAAAAAAGTATTATAGCTATGCATGGTTTTACACATTGATGACATAAATAAAAGTTTTATTTGCAAAAAACCATGTCAAAACTCGTTTTTTAACTCCTTGAATACCATAAAACAATTCCAATATATTACTAATAATTATTCACCAAACTTTGAACGAGATCCTTTAAAATTTCCCTTTTTATCTCCGCATTCCGTTCCAGGAACTATTCTTCCACAGTTAAAGTATCCCAGCAGCTCCACCATGATAAATGTAAGGCACGCACGGGGCTCCCATAATTGAGTTACCCTACATTAAACTTTTTCCACGGACCGTATATTGGCTAAAATAAAAAGGCTTCTAGCCCCGTCGCAAATTACTCTGGGCCCGAATCTTATCATCGTTATAACGATTTTTAAAATGTTTTTGGCAATCCTATTAAACGAGGGCTTTAATGTATGTACCTTCGCGTAATATAAATTCAAAATGAGCGTATGTAGTATGATTATATAGCATGAGTTTTTATATCCCAGGCCGGTGAATAGATTATGAATAATAATCGTTTTAAAATAAAACCTGAAAGTTTCCGGATCATGTAGTCTGAGAAAAAAATACAATCTTGGTTTTATATAGGTAAAAGTATTAATTAATTTCTTAATATTTTTGAAAATCTGTGACATGAAACATTACAAAGAAATACAAATACTTATGTTGTATGTAACAAACAAAATAAAATACAATTTAATACTTTAAACCACCATTTAAATACAATTTAAATTCACTAAAACTCACTAAACCGACAACCGTAACCACACGAATGATTTTAAGTTCAATTTACTCTGTTACATAATTAATTTAATTATTCTGGCCATTATTTTAGTTCCCCGATCAATTTCCGAGTAGGTAATAGGGAATATAATCGTTTGCTATTTGTTTCCACGAACGGATACGATATAGGTCGCCTCGTTGAAATTGTGATAGTCAATCATTCGTTGACCTCTAATCAGGTTTGGATGAAAATGGACATTATGCGTTAATCTCCATTGGGAGTTATGGGACTGGGTAAAAACGTAAAATCCAAAAAAAATATTTCGGCTGTTTTTTTTTTCAAAGAATATGTTATGCTGCTGGCCTATTATGGTTTGTAGGGTTCCTTACCCAAAAGGTAAAAACAGGACCTTATTACGAAGACTCCACTGTCCGTCCGTTCGTCTGTCTATCACCAGGCTGTATCTCATGAACCGTGATAGCTAGACAGTTGAAATTTTCACGGATGATGTATTTCTGTTGCCGCTATAACAAAAAATACTAAAAACATAATAAAATAAATATTTAAGGGGGCTCTCATACAACAAACGTGATTTTTTTGCCGTTTTTGCTCGATATTAATAACGGGAACAGGTAGACGCTGGAAATATTCACAGAATATTAAATTGTATGTTCACTTTAAAAATAAATAATTCAATTAAAATAAAATAAATATTAAAGGAGGGCCCCCTACAACAAACGTGATTTTTTATTGATAATGGTACGGAACACTTCGTGCGCGAGTCCGTCTCGCACTCGGCCGGTTTTTTATCTATTTATTTAGATAAATGTGATAAAACGTCTGAGGCGCGATGTTTGACGCTTACGTGAACGATTTCCGTTAACAGTCAAAATGCATGAAATTGACATAATCGACCGATGCTTATCTCGGGCAGTTTACATCAACCCTATACATTTTTAATAACGATAAACGTTCTTGCAATGCACATTGTCAAGGGCCACTGACACTTTCTGTGCAAGAGTGGCGAATGCTTTTGGCGAATGCTACACGCTCGATATTTATCGTGATATTTAGATCATAATCCAGGATCACGATATTTATCGAGTGCGTAGTATAGCGTATCACGTATCGTGATACGGATCGCTGGATTTCTAGAAATCCAAAAATCCCCGATCTGTATCAAGTATCGCCGATAAATATCGAGCGTCTAGTGCTACACGCTCGATATTTATCGTGATATTTGGATCATAATCCAGGATCACGATATTTATCGAATGCGTAGTATAGCGTATCACGTATCGTGATACGGATCGCTGGATTTCTAGAAATCCAAAAATCCCCGATCTGTATCAAGTATCGCCGATAAATATCGAGCGTCTAGTGCTACACGCTCGATATTTATCGTGATATTTGCGTCGTACTTAATACGATAAGTGTACTCCATGTTTACCGTCGTACTGACGCGATTCGTATCGTGTGTGTACCAAAATATTACTAGATAAATATCACGTTAAATATCCCGATACATATCGAGCGTGTAGCATTCGCCTTACCCACATTCATCCATTGCGATGAAAGAGACCATAAACACAGACCATAAACGGGGGCTGGACCTTTTTTGATCTGAATTCATAATTTAATTGCTAAACCTAGGCGAGAACTATGATTGGTCGTAATCAAATGCGCAAGCAGAACCTGCGGCCCTCGCCAAAAACGGCCCAGACGGAGCATCGCACAGCTTTTTGTGGGTATTCCGGCCACTCTCGGTCGGCCAGTCCAACAATACCACCCACGCCCGCATCCCCTTGGCTCTTGGGTAGTATGCTATGCTAATTTGTTTTCCTAGTAAAAAAAAGGTTAGAATTAATAGCAAGATTTATATAAGGAAATTCTAATAAAAAAAATATGTTCGGCATGAAGAACATTCGGGATTTCTGCCAAATCGGCATACGACTTCGGGATAGTGCACCTATAGAGAACCTTCTTTGAAGGTATATCTTTTTTTAATATTTTTTTTTTTTCTACTTCAATGAAAATAGATTACAATTTAAACGTATGTAATATGTAGAAAAAATAAATTCCCCTCAACAACTCTTTCAGACCATAAAAGTACCATGGATGCAAATGTAATCTTATCAATTATCACGTCCATTCATTTAAAATGTTTATGTTAAGTAATACTTATTTCAGATATTTATATTGGGTATTTGCCGTAGTTCAATGCCTTTGACCAACATATTGCAAATTACAACTTACAAGTATCAAGACTAGCGCTTGCACACGAGGACAGTTAAGTCTTGAAACTTGGAACTGGCGATATAGTTTGTAAGTATTCATGACAAACTATCTCGAAACGAGTTTTATTTGTAATTTTCAAGTAAAGTAATTTATTTTATTTGTGTAGGCACAATCGACTACAATTATTTGTATTTACTTAAATAAATAAGTGAATCACTTCACTCTGTTACACAGCCAATCAAACATGTTCTGTCAACCTATGATGTGTCAGTGTTCCAATTCTATTGGCTAACTATTTATATCACGTGGTTCAGTTTGTTTACATCTCGTTAAATATAGGTAAATAAAATCTTTGGTCCTAGTGAAAAAGGGTATATATAAGTAGACTTAAATCGTAATTAAAAAAGGTATGTATATAATATAAACGTGAGTATACTTAAACCCTTTTTCACTTGATCTTCAGAAGACTTATACCCTTTTTCAATAGGAACCCAGAAATTTTATGTATACTTATCTACAACATTTAAATAATTATTTTCAAGTAGCATAAAAATCGTCATAATTTATAGATTATTTTCGGAACACGTATAACTATGTATAGCCAAAGGATCACAAAGTTTTATAGAGAACATTAAACCAAAAGAGTTATTATGCCAATAAAGTTGAAATTGGCTTAACGCCAAAATGCAGAATGTGGATACTGTCAAATGAATAGGAACATTTATTTCAGGTCGCGGCTGAATGGGCACCTTTTTGCATGCATACGTTGACCAAATTAGGGTAGAGTTATAGATCAAAGTTATACCTTAAGTTAACTATGCAGAAAGTTTAGTTTAGTAATGGGTTCACTTTGAAACTGTCTCTCTCTAAATGTATACGTTAAAATATCAAACTTATTAGCGTATCATTTGGTCAAGTTATTCAATTTAGATCTTAACGGCTTAGCGAGAGTAAAAATTGAAGTGGATAACGCGTTCCTAACGCCACAATTTAGAAAATAAGGTTAATTCGACCCATTCTCTTTTATTTTTCGCAATCTGAATGCTTTTCTTGTGTTGTATGAAATTTGAAATTCAAAGTTGTATTACTCTAGAACTTATAAAGATAAAATACGAAAAGTTTCAACCCTAACTGAATATGAAGTTATTCACACACATACACACAAACTCACGCCTTTATTCCCAGTTTGGGGTAGGCAGAGCTACAGAATTGCCAACAACTCTAAAAGCTTGTTGATAATTCTGTAACCACATTTTGCATAATCAGGCTAAGATGTTTACCAGCGTATTAGTGACAGGTTGCAAGCCCATCGCCTAACAGTACTACAAGCCTTTATTCCCTTAGTCGACTCTTACGACATCCACGGGAAGGCATGGAGTGGCACTATTCTAAGCCGGCAACCACACAGCTAAAGAAGAAGTTATTCAAATAATATTAAACTGTTCTTTTAAACTAAACGGAGACTTTAGTCCGTCAACTACGGTACTTAACTGCTGGAGACGCCGGGAGTAAAGATTATATGTGGCATTATCTATGAAAAGGAACCTTATTGTCGATGGCGCTTACGCCGCACTGCGTCACGCAACGTTGCATTTATATCGGAGCATCGTTAATAATGGCGGAAGCGCCATCGACAATAAGGTCCCTTTTCATAGATCTCTCATATTGTGTTTCATAAAACCTTGATCAAGGTAATTTATCGTATTTATCCTACCAATACTATTCATACTCGTAATAAAGTAAGTTCACAATTAACTTAACCTAACTGAACAAAACCGCAAAGTTAATTTGATGTAATTTCATTCAAATATTACTTAGGCCCTGAAAAAGGACATAGCGTCGGTGTAAACGTAAAATTCACTAAGTCATTAGTAATTTTTATGTACTTAATGAGTTTTACGTTTACACCGACGATAGTATACATAGTTTTTATCTCAGAAAAGTTGATATTCACCAAAAAATTAACAATTGTCCGAGTATACCTACTAATTACGAACTAATAACGACTAGGCGGGAAAATCCATATCGTCTGTGGTTTGTTATCGTATTTTTAACGTTTTTATAGCTATAATTTAATTTAATGGCAGCCGAGTCGAAAACTATTCCATAATAAGTCAAAGACGATTTTTACCGCCAAGAATAGAGGCCTTGGCCCCATGTAAATAAGTAAAATCCCCATTCCAATCCCATTTCGTCGGTGATACTGCAATACCGCATAACTAACAAATTAAATAAGGTGCAAAATACACCTTAGCCATATTATCAATAAGGTATATTTCGCAACTTATTAAATTTGTTAGTTACTTGGTATTAGACTATCACCGACGATTTGTAGAACCAATTTAGGCCGCAATTCACCTTTGTCGCGATTTGTCTTCACATACAACGATTTAAATTCAAAAATGCCTAATATAATCTTCAGTGATAACTTAAACACATTCAAACATAAATTGCTGAAGTCAATTAGAAATTAATTTATTCTTAACATCAAAAATTGTTTTTAGTAACATTATATTTAATAACTGTAATTGTACCTAACTATGTGAACCGCGCACTTTAAATGTGAATGCTGTACATGCCTGTTATAGGCTTACATATAATGAATAATGTTGTCAGGTTATATTATAATATGAATGATGGATATGTATGCTGTTGGCATGTCTTTAATAAATAAATAAATAAATAAATAAATAAATAAAATCTGTGACCCCTAAAAGTTGTTAATGCATTGCCAACCCTAAAGACTAAGATAGAATACCTACGAGTATATACAGGATGTCCCAGAAACCGAAATAAACCCGTCTAGGGCAGCTAAAAAGCTATCAATTTAACCCCTATGTAAGTTCAGATACCACTGAAAAACTTATGAAACAAAACATTAAATTAATGATTTTTCTTGATATGGACATAAGGGAAAATTACAAAAATTCAGATTAAAATGATCGATACCTCCGAAACTAGTAAAAATCGATGAATATACATAGGAGTTAAATCGATAGCTTTTTAGCTGTTCTATCAGCCCTAGGTGGGTTGACATCGGTTTCTGGGACACTCTGTATGTTAGTCATCATATTTCATGTTTTCAATGTTATATAAAAAACCATATTAAGCTTTTAACAAAGCGAAAATGCCATAATGATAATCGCAACCGAGCCGTGTTCAGACGCTGGCAAGACTCGTGGCGGCCATTTGGCTCTGTTCCGATACAACCCAATAAATAACCTACATAACGCTGTTACAGGTGACCGTCTCATGATAAATTGACCGTTTACAGTACATACTTACCGTGATAGATGCGATGCGTTCTTTAAAAAATATAAATGGAATTTACAATGCATTCACAATAGGATGCAATGTAATATTACATAAATACAAGTGGTAGCAAACCTGAGTTTGCACAATTAAAAATTAATTTGACATCAATGTGCTTGTCACAAATTGGATATCCATGCAAAACCGCACATATTAAAACTACCGCATAAATAATTTGTGAATGTCAGCAGGTAATTGTGTAATTCAGGTCTAGACAAAAAAACCAGTTCACTCTAACTTTCACGCAGTTTAATGTAATTTTTCTCCTCGCTTCGCTCGTTATCGTATCTTACTCATCGCTTGTACAGTCAAGGAATTTAATTTCTCACCCAACTTAGGTCCAAAGTCAATCTGAAATTTTACAGCAATAAGGTTGAATTTCCTGTCAATTACAAATGACTTGACATCTCTATTGACAATGACATCTTCAAGCAGATTTTCTTTGAAAAGGGTAGCAAATTAACTTCCGTGACCGTACAGTAAATATTTTCGTAATTTAAAAAACTAATCCTGTAGGTATTTCCAGAAAACATAACATTGCGTTAAATCCGGACGAACGAGTACAGCTCTTGACACAATAATCCGGATTTCCGTGAAAAAATGGTTTTTGCAATTATTCGCTACAATACTTTTATTATTTTGACTTTTATGTTCTTTGACGAAGTGATCACCTACTTTAGTTGTTAGTAGGGATGCCACCTTTTTTTTAGTAGAATATAGTATTCATTACCAAAAGAGTTAGAAAAATAAAGTACGCAGCGTAAATGTAAAGTATTTTTATAAGTATTTTTAAATACATATTTCTTACCAAGTTATCACTCATCAGACCTTGCTTTTTAACACCGTTTTTGACAACGATTAAAGTATCAATCGCGTTCAAACATGGCAAAACAAAGTTTTGGTCGAGAGTTTTTGACGGTTGCGTTGAGGTACAATTTCGTTTAAATTTATTAATTATTAGAAAAAAATATCCATTAAAAACCTTTTGTCAGAAATAAAGTACTTTGGCGCACTTTATGTGTTGAATAAAATATAACGTACGGGAAGCTAAAATAGAGAACAATACTTTATAATAAAGTACGGGTGGCAACCCTAGTTGTTAGTGTGCCTGCCGACAATGCTAACGATCCTGCCAGGCCTAGTATGGTTTCGTTTACCGCGTGACAAAATGTGGATAAAGCATCTGTTACTCTTGTACTTTTTCACGTGTCAGAAAGTGACGGAAGCTTTGATATTAGGCCCCCCTCCCTGGATTGGATTCACTACAGGTAAATTATTTATGTGATGAGCCTGAGCAATTATTTGTTCCAGAGTCTTGGATGTTTTTTTATGTAGAAATATTTATTTCTTTATGTAAGTATTTTATCGTTAACTTGAAAGTACCTATCCTTACGTACAAGCCTAGTTTTAGACTAACCCTCTAATTTATTAACGCGCAATAGCTAAAGTATGCTTGAAATATGCTGTCTTTATCCGTCATTTATGATAGTAGAATTTGACAGAAAGCAACAGAATACTTTAACTAAAATCGGTTTATTTTGTGTTGAAAATAAGGGGTAAGTCAATATAACTGAGAATGAGAAGAAAAATAGACACTTTTAAAAGCACAACATTTTGGTTTTGTATTTTTTGTGTTGAACATCATTTCAGCAGTTTTTAGCTCTCTGTGTTGGCATTTCTGTTTTAATCTATAGTGTTTTATAGTAGGTAACCAAAAAAAATTGTAATATTCGAAGTGTAATAACGAAAGCTATCAAATTCCCAATTTGCCGAGATAATATTGGAATCAAATTTCCGCGATCAATGTCCCGAGTAAGTTATTTTTTTTTACTTTATTTTATTTTTAATATATTAGTTTATGTCTCTACCCCTTTTTACCGTATTTAAATAACATAATTTAAAATAATAATAATAATGTCTCCCTTTTGAGCACCAAAGCCAGCACGTAAATCACGTCATCGAAAATCAGACGCCAAGCGTCGGCAATTGCCGTCAAACTTTATACGCCACAAGACTCTGTGGCGTCTGAGACACGTCGCATTATTTCGCTGCTTGACGTTCAAAAGTTTAATTCTCATAAAGACATAACGATATATCCTACCAGTTAAATCTCTATTCCATTAGTTTAGTGGTGGTAGAACCTAACTCTTACCACCATCTTATTCTTTAAGCTACTGCTAAACAGTAGTGTTCACTTTGTTACAAAATTGGTAAAACGACTAGCATAGCACCATCTCAGCCTTCACGGTTGGCAACACAATTTGCATCTTGAGATGGCAAATATCTATGTGTCTCAAATTCCAATTACCATCACGTATTTACCTTCTCCATAATATGCCATAAAGAAAAAAACTTTTTCACATCGCCTATTCGGAAAGGCGACTTTTCTTCCCTGCTAGGAGGGATCAAAGTGGAACTTTTCTGTTCAAGGACATTTTGTTGCCATAAAATATAAACGCAATGAAATTCGCTCCGCTTCAGGATTCAATGTACGCCCTCGCCGTAAATATGTCATTATGCTACCCTGTGACACAATCTACTATTTCCAACAAATTTATAGTAGAAAGGTAAAAGCCAGTCACTTTTACGAACTCCTTTCATAGGGTAGCACTTTCCGATTAATCAAAACCCCCACACAACAATTCCCAACCTCTAACAAGAAGAACGTTTCAATATCCACAAATTGCAGACTGCATTATTCAAGCACCGTCCTGAGTGCAATGGAAGTTTGCATTCAAATGCGAACTCGAAATTGTTGCCTATAAATTTTATATCCAACGAGACTTAGACGGTGGGAACGACAGTACTGGCAGCTAATAATTCCTGTACATTACAACTATTCCTTTCGGAGGCTGAATAGAGTCAAAATTGGATACTAACTGGCAAGTTTGAAAATAACTTTCTCAATTGATTATTTGTCAAATTACTGCTAAGTTATAGCGGGTTTAGTAGTGTTAGTGTTTAGATATAGTTTTGCTCAGTTTTATATTGAAATTTAGGTTGTGACTGCCAGAATTTCAAAGTTGTATTTAAATTCGTGGCTATTTAAATATATTAATTTATACCTTAATATTATAAAGAGAGAGTCCAAAAGGTACATTATTTCGGATTGGCATAGGCTATTGTTATTTGTTTTCACCGAAGCATAGCGAGGATGGGGAGTTAAATATGAAGGAATAACAGTTTCACTATTGTCTTCACTTTCTTCAACACTTAATTCTTTACTTAATTCAGCAACGTTGTGAAAATACAATAAGATTTCAAGTAAGCAAAAATGTAAGGTTAATTCAGTGCGTATACTGTCCTTGCCTAAAAACTTTGTTCAATCTTAAGCTAGTAGAGCTATAATTCACTTGTCCAACTAACCACACATGCTTTATAGCCTGTTTATTCCCAAGTTTTCCCGAAACGCTACGAGTTATTGAAGGTCCCTAAAGACGTTAATACTCTTTTCTTGAAGACCGGCTACGCACCTGCGATGACGATCATCAATTGATCTACTGGCCTTGCCTTCATAAAATAACCGTTTTTACTTACCAATGACGTCTAAAGCGATCTTATGATTCTTAGTGGGCGACACTTTGAAGTCGACCCGGCATCTGTACTGGGCCCGGTCAGAGGCCACCACTCTGTTCAGCCTCAGAGCTGAAGGAGAGCTGGGTATCCACGTGGCTCGACCGCTCAGTGAGTTATCAGCCCAGTGCGCGGTAGGTCCTTTGACCCGTCCGTCGAAGCTGTTGAAGGAAAGCAAAATTAATACAATGTTTAATGAATTAACATATCGCACGTGTCATCCAACAGTGACATTATGGAAAAGTAATTTATACAAAAGTTTTTCAACCGCAATAATGACACTATTCAAAAAGTTTTTTTTTAATTTTATGTCACTGTTTGATATTTACTTATCTACCTAAATATATAAAATAAGAAATCGATTGACATATCATTCCTAATTTGGCACGTAGGCTCCTTATGTGGTCTAAGGGTGCACTAAGAAATTATTTTCCGAAAATCGACCCCCAACGGGAAGAAATAGGGACAGTAGCGGGAAACTAATTCTACGCGTACGAAGTCGCGGGTGTCCTCTAGTTTGTTAATATGAGATTAGATGTCGCCCTCGATTTCGTAGGAGTAGAACAATTTTCCTGCTACTCAATAATTTAACACAAGAAATATTTCCTCCAAATTTCAAGTGCCAAGATCCAGTGGTTTAAGCTGTTTGTTGTCTGTCAGTCAGTAAGGCAGTTAGTCACGCAAGATTAAGGTGAAAAATTGAATAATCCTTTTTCTAAAGAAAACTGGGTCTTTAACACCCAGAACAACAGACAACCGGCCCGTGGCATTCCACGTCTTGGCTATGCACGTCAAAAAAGTTGACGCGGAGCAAAATCAAGTGGCATGTTTTCGTGAAATGAAAATACAAACATTACACTTTCGCAACATCTAGTACGCATGTCACTGTCACACCACGAATACATTTTCATAGCGCTTTACTTATTTCTACACAAAGCCTTTTTAACATACATGACGTTATCATTGTAAGCCTATACTAGTCTATTAGTAGGCTGAAATAGCTATGGGCAGGGCACATAGCTCGAAGAACCGACGGCGTTAGGGCAGAAAGATTCTTAAGTGGAGACCAGAACCTGGCAAGCGCAGCGTGGGACGACCGCCTGCACGATGGACCAGGGATCAATACCGGTATTAATTAAAATTGAAATATCTTCCTTAATTTACATTATTTCTTTGATATTTTCGACTGTAATTTACATAATAACACTATTCTATTACATAAATTCATTGAAGAGCAAAAATATTCAATAATAAGTGAGATACCGAAATTGATTACCGGTATTTTCGTATGAAAATAATACCGGTATACGATCCTTGCGATGGACAGATGACCTAATAAAGGTAGCAGGAGGTCGATGGATGCAGGCCGTATTGGATCGTTTTTGCTGAAAATCAAAGGGGGAGGCCTATGTTCAGCAGTGGACGACTACGGGTTGAAATGATGATGATGATACTAGGCCTCACTGTTGAGCATAGACCTCTCGTTGTTCGCAATCGAACACGATCTGCGGTCACTCTCATCCAGCTCTTGACAGCTACCTTGCGAAGATTGTTACTCTACCTAGTCTGAAGGCGTCTTTACACCGCTATTACATGTATACTACCTGTTTAACATAGGTATATGTTGCGATAACCCACGACAAGCGCTGCACTATGAAATAAAAAAGCTTTAAAATATAATTTATTCCATAAAAACACATTCCAAATGCATATCAACGATTTCCCAAGCATTACATCAAAAATTCAACGCACGAAAAATGCCTCTATTCACCGTAATAGGGTCATTTCATTTACACAGCTAGACGCTATACAGGCAATCTAAAGTAATTGTGGCTAACCCTTCCACTGCGGACACCCTAGCCTTGAGCCTCGGCCTTTTTATTATGAGGATTATGTTCAGAATCATAATAATATCGTACACGGCTTTCGTTTTAACGGTGCGCTTATTTATTACAAGCGGTCACGCTTATTACTGCCCTATTTTGTTAGGCCTTGCAACAGCAAAGTTTTTTGTTGAAATGAAAACGTTTGTGGTATTTTCATTACTGAAATGAGGGGATTTTGTTTTTTTTAAGGGTTTAATTAGAGCTGCTATGAAGATGAAAATGCGGACGAGGTTTCACATACTAACACGATGCAAATACTAGCCAGGGACGAGAGGGAATGCGGGCAGTGGTCTACCAAAACAAAATTTAATTATCTATTCTAATCTGTCTATATGTAAATATGGGTTTGCTGCCTGAAAGAAAGGTTGAGATTTTTAAATATTTTTTTATTATGTACAACCAGTACTCTTATAGATACACTGAAAAAAAAAATTGGTCTCTTCTAACAAGATTGTGATTGTTGTGCATAAGCATCTTGATTCCATACGAGCCTAACAAGACGTTAGATACATCAACTAAGACGTTAGATATATCACCTAAGATGTTAGTTGAATCACTAAAGAAATTGCTGTTGTTACTATCAGCTTTGGTTGATGTAACTAATATCTTAACTATTGTATTCATTTTTTAACAAATAAGAGAAAATCTCTCTTAGTTGGCTCTCATTTTTTTGAGTGATACTAATTAGTAATAAATACAGGGTTTTATTTCTCTTTATTGTATCCCAGCCTGCTTCTATATAGTTTTATAATATTTCTATTACCGAAAAAATGGTTCAAATATACAAAACAAATACGAGAGGTTAATTTCCGGCTATTGAAGCAAACTTATTTTGATGGCCAGTATTATTTACAAATCTCTTTCTAGATTCTAGACCTCTTTTTTGTATCTTGATTACTCACTCGTAGAGTTATAATTTGAATATTTTTCGCAGAAAACGTAAGCATTTAGCCTTACACCTTAGCCTTGAGTCACGGTGAGTTCTAAGAAAAAGCATGATTACTAAGAAACAGCCTTTATTGACTCGCGATTTGAAAAGGCTCAAGTTAAAAAGTCTTCGAAAGATGTCTGATGAGGTTTGGTGACGGGTTAAATTAAAAAGTGGATAAATCGTCGTCAACTGGAACGGACGTGAAAAGGAAATGACAGAATTCAAAGGCGGAAAGTGGGATAAAAAGAAAAAGTCATCTTTTAATCCTTATCATTTTTATCCTTATTGTAAATGCAAATGTGTTTGTTTATGTGTTGTCTTTAAAACTCTGTGACTTCACACTCTGGGGTCTATTCTACACAGTAAAACCAAATTGCTTTTGACAGTAGATTGTATTTTCAATGATAACAACAGACAGCTCGACAGCTCTTATTACCCGACTGGGGCCAAGCCCAAGGGTTATGTGTTTGAACTGTATGTACCTATGCCCGACTCTATGTTCCCTCGTTACTACTAAACGACTAAAACGATTTCAATAAATTAGACGTGGTTAGATTCGTCTTAACCACTAGAGTGTCATAGGCTATAAAATTATTGGAAATCAAAATGGCGGATTTTTGTCACCAAATTGCGCGGCATAAAAACTAACATTATGTTGACGACATTATTCAAACAGCAGTTGGGTTTTCAAAGCATGCTTTTTGTCAGACTTGTTTACTTGACGGAGTTAAAAACAATACGATAACATGTGAAAAGCGATATAGTTTTACCGAGAAGAATAGAGCCCTAGACATAACTATGCAAAAGCATATTCAACGTAATTCAACTATAATTATGCCTACAGGTTAAGCACTGGCTGGTCCACCTATAATAAGAGTACGATAAAACAATAAAAACCGACATTTTTACGATTTGATTTCTGCAATAAATGCTTGAAATAGGCCAAGTAAGAGGCAATTACCCACTCAACAAAATTAGCCCCCACCATTGCTACGTCGTTTACATCTACCTGCTGAAATTATAATTTATTGTTACCCATTTATTTCCCACTGCGGGACAGTCTTGCGAGAATTCAACCTGGTTTAAAGACGGCAATTGTTTTTGCTTAAAAGCAAGAAAATTTAAATGTTAATGGTTGAGAAACTGCCGGTTGAACTCTGTACCGTTAATCAGAGCTGCGTTTGTGGAAGGGTGTGTCTGTTATAACTTGAATTGAACTCTTCTTGAGTTGCTGCTGTTTATGGGCAGTTTTGATAACTTCCTATCAGGTAACTTACATGCTTGTTTGCCTCTCTCTATTACAATGAAAACATCGAACACAAAGTGTGTTTAGTGTAATAAAAAAAAAACAGAACAATCACACACAAAGTGATTACGATTACGTCTTTCTTTAGTGACAATTTTGTATATAATAGGTTAAAAAATGGAACGAGTCAATTGTCTCTAAAGTATACCTGAGTACGGTGGCTAGACTTAAGATAATGGTCTGACAATTCGTCGTATTATCATTAGACTAGAAGTTTCTTTTGTATTCACAAATTTATTTTTAGATTTTGGACTTTCAGACTGCCTGACGGGCTTGAAACTGCAAGTCAACTATTAGTCAGTGGTGTCCAGAATGTTACTAGACAAATTACTTTCTTATATAGATAAACTAGCGACCCGCCCTCGCTTCGCTTCAGTTTTTGTAAGTTTTTTTGTAACACCTGTACATAAACCAGAATTTATCCTATCCTACTAAACCTAGTAATATTAGAAATGCGAAAGTTTGTGTTTATGTGAGGGAACAACTTGGTTTTTTTTCTGTTTCGCTTACTGGTTGACTGTTAGAGAATGCCATTGTGCATTAAGACCGCCATTTGTAATTTATTATATTTTGTGCAAATAAATTTAAATAAATAAATAATTAACAATAATCGAAATCTACGCGGATGAAGTCGCGGGCAGAAACTAGTTATAAATAAAAACATTTAAAAAAAAAGTTCTAACTGTTGGTGAAAACCTCATCAAAATCCGCTGAGTGGTTTAAGAGCTGTTACCGTATTTACAGACACACAGACAGACGCGGGAAGCAACACTAATTTATACTATTTGAAGAAACTAAAATAGAAAAGTTTACATTCATAATCTTTCATGACTAACACCACAGTGAAAAACAAAAACAATCCTACTTTAATATTTATTTCAATCCTGTAACCATAACCGCTTGAAGTTGTACCTTGTAAGCTACTTTAAACTTTAATGTTAACCTTACCCAGATAGAAATTCTTAAGAGCGCTCGAATGAAAACGTTACACATAAATATTTCATATCCGACCGTTGGGCTTAACATGGGCACTTACTAAGCTGATATCATCAATCAATTTCGAGAGCCGGGGGCAATAGAATGTATATAAATTCGTCATAATCGCTCATACCCTGGATCAGGAGTGGTGACAAAGATGATAGTTAAAGGATTTAAGGTTATATAACGTTTATGAGCCGTGGAAACCCACAGGAATTCAGACGAAGGTAGACATATTTGAGTCGCCATTGTAATTTTATAATAATGTACACTCAGGAGCAATGAAAACGGGTCACTTTCTAAGGTAATTCAGTATTAAGTGATCCGTTTTTATTTCTTTTGACTAAGAGTTACTTCACGATGAAATTAGTGGATTGCACGAATAAGGGTGTCCTAAAAAATATATGCAATTTAAAGTAACTCAATTTCGTTAAATGAGCACTTTTGTATGGAATCTTGCCAAACGCAATCGCAATCGACTTCCAAGTTGAACATTTGTTTTCATTTTGTATGCAGACTCGCCTTCGGACTGTCAAAATGAAAATGATTGCGATCGCAAGTGCGTTAAGCAATAAGTCTGCTGGTCCTTGAATTACCAGAAACAAGAGTTAAGTCATGAAATCGGGATTTGCCTATTCAATGATAATATACAATCACATAATGACTGTTTTACGAGAATACACTAGGACTCTGTTGGTGTTTTGACCATTTTGAAGCATAGTCCCATTTTTTTTCCTTTCATTTTGAATTTGGTAATTTCTAATCATCATCATCATCATCATCATCATTTCAGCCTATTGCAGTCCACTGCTGGACGTAAGCCTCCCCCAGGGTTCGCCACAAGGCCCGATCTCCCGTTTTCGCCATCCAGTCACCACCAGCCACTTTTTTCAGGTCGTCGGTCCATCTGGCTGGAGGGCGTCCTACGCTACGCTTGCCGAGCCGTGGCCTCCACTCGAGAACCCGTCTACTCCACCTAATTAATAATTTAAGTAATTTCTAATAGATAACTTTAATAAGGATTTACATATTTTAATAAAAAAATGTAAGTTGTTTAAACCCAATTTTAGTTTTCTATGAATTAATGACGTCGTAACTACAACAAGCTAGCAATAACAATGATTATACTATGAAATAATTATTTAGTATGTGAAAAAAAAAACATATTAAAACAACTTATAAAAAATAAGTAAATCCTTATAGGTTTATCTATTAGAAATTGGCAATCTCCAAATCAATTCAATAAATCATTTTATGGACAAAAATGGTTGACGAATTATAGAAAGTGAGTACTTAGGCTTGAGTTTTTGTTTGTGATATCAAATTTCACCCGCAGTCTTTTTTAATAAAAAACATTATCGACTTTGATGTTTGGAAAATATTACCTTACAAAATTTTACTACTTACTGTACAATATACAGGTTGTTTTTGTATTAAACCAACCATACCTCAATCACGCTTTATAAAAACATAATTTTATAAAGCGTGATTTAAGTATGGTTTTTTTTTTCACCTAAAAAACGGTGATAAAAACTGGTCTCACAGAATACGTTTCAATATTAGGAAACCAATTGCTTACTAAAGAAAGGAAAATATTTTATAAAATATATTTTTGGTTTAATAAGTCTCGCTTACAAATTCGGTTGAATTGGTAATTTTTTTACGCAACAGACATAATTTGCTTCTCTTATCACGAGGATCCAGGGACCGAATTGAAGAAAAAGCCTTGATAAAAATGGAAACAAAATTATTTGGTCTGTAAACATTGGTTGATGAAACTTTTTCCATTTCCGAAAATCTGTTATTAAGCAACAATAATGACTATAATATTTTATCGTTCTTGCTTTCTCAGCTTCTATTTCATCAACAAAGCAATGAATTTCAACTTATTTAGCTTTCGTTTCTTGGCAACTCTCACCCACATTATTAAAATTGACTTCAGCTAATAATCAAACTTCAGTTATATCGCTTTCACTCCAACATTTTTCATCGTCTACTTAAAATTGTAATAAGAAAGATACCTCATCACTCCGAACACGTTCAAGATTGAATGGGAAAACTGTCAAAGTTACGCTGACAGTTAATTAATTCCATGACAAATGATCCTTACCCGAGAGGCCTATTTACTGCAAAAAATGTAAATCATTGTAAAGCATCACTTACAATAGAATTTCAAGTCTACATTGAAAGCGAAATACTTGTTATTAAGTTTTAACAATCGATTGCATGACTTCTTTTTGCGTCCTAATTAACTGCCCGTGTGATTGCCGGTTTAGAAAACTGCTACTCCATGTCTTCCTGTGGATGTCGTAAGAGGCGACTAAGGAAATAAAGGCTTGTAGTACTGTTAAACATTTTAGCCTGATTGTGCAAAATGTGGTTAGAGAATAAAATTGTCAACAAGTTTTTAGAGTTGTTGGTAATTCTGTAGCTCTGCCTACCCCAGTCTGGAAACGAAGGCGTGAGTTTATGTACGTATGGCCGGACGGTTTAACACTGGTTCCGTGGGTTAGGGGCCGTAGCCTTCTGTGGGATGCAACGTGCGTCAGCACTTTTGCTCCCTCGCACCTCGGCTACACGACTCGGGGCGCGGGTCCCGCCGCAGAAGGTGCTGCAAGGCTCAAACATTCCAAGTACTCTGATCTCAAACCAGTGTATGAGTTTGTTCCGGTGGCGGTGGAGACCAGTGGTCCTTGGTGTGTAGAAGCAAAGACTTTTATTAAGGCTTTGGGACAGCGATTGAGGGATAGGGGCTGTGATCCTCGGTCCGGTTCGTTTTTGGTCCAACAAATTTCGTTGGCAATACAACGTGGAAATGCTGCCAGTATATTTGGAACCTTTGAGCCAGGCGCTATCCGAGCCGGGGAATAATTATGTTTTTTTTTGACAAAGCACGTTGCTGATTGGTTTATGTACGCTGTTGACGAAGCATGGTTGCCGATTACTTTATGTACATTGTTGACGAAGCATGTTGCTGATTAACTATTGTAAACTCTTGACGGAGCATGTTGCTGATGATTCTTGATATATATTTGATTAAGTAATAAATTGAATGGCTACTGTATGTATGAATTAACTGAAGTTGTGCCGTCCAACGGCAAAACGCTGCAAGTAAAAACCCTAGTTTCGAGAAAAACTCGTCTAAAGGTTTTTAAGTTTCACGCTGGAAATCACCTATTATTTTACACTCAGTTGCCGGTGCTGAATTGATGGTGATGCAGAGTAGGCAAAACGCTGCAAGTGGTCCGTTCCTTGTTCCGAGGTAGTGGTCGTACAGTACTTACGGCGTTCTGTGGTGATCAGACGGCATTGACGGTTTTGGTATAAGACATCACATAGCAGTCATGATGTTTGTCTAGTCTTATGCAGAGTTACCGCGTTTTGACAGTTTACTACCGCCTTAACTAGAAAATATTTTTAAAAGTTCTTATTTAGGTATGGTAGAAGCAATCAAGAGGAATCGTTTGATGCAAGTCTGTTAACACAAAACACTGTAACTCAAGTTGCAGCGTTCTGCCGTTGGACGGCTGAGTTTCATATACAGCATGTTGTTTTTATCAAAATCATGAGTGAAATATCATCTAATCCAACATATCCGACGCTTACTGTATTTAGGTTTTACAAACAGAAACGTATTTATAAACTGTGACAAACAACATGTCATTTCGCAAACGAAACCCCGGGCACAAAAAGCCGTTTAATCTGATCAAACATTTTGCTCTACCAGCATTTGTGCCCAAACTAATTTGGCACTCGCATGGGTCGGTCATGCATAACAAATGTGCGCCTGAGCGATTTATAAAATATTCACACATTGCCAGACGGCGATTTAGCTATGAATCTTGGCTGAAGAACACGATATGTGGTTATTACAGTGCATCAGCGTAGAAGACGATAACTCGCTAACAAATGCCCTCGTTATATGCAAATACTATCTTTTGTATTCGCAACAGTGTGATGAAAAATTTAAAACAAGATTATTATATATTTTTCTTTACAGATAAATAATGCTCCGTTAAAAATCATATTCTTGCCAAGAGGTTTAAGTTTCAAACCAAAAAGGGAAATAATATCAACTGAAAATATGGTAACTTGGTGGTAGACGAACCTTTTATGATAAGCAAATCACTAATCAACCCTACTAAACATCTCTTTAAATGACTATCATACCAAAGAAATCACAGGATGTTTAAATTGTTTGACTAATCAAACAAAACATACAGGGTGATAATATTTCCTTCAACACCTTTCTGTAAGTGGGAGGTATTATCGAGTTCGAAGCGAAGTGGGTACTTGACGTAACTACCAGTAATTATTTACTAATAACCCTAATTTCATACAAAACTTCAAAACAAATCGTTGAATCGACCGCAATGTCGCAGACAATACATTGTAGGGGCGTTTTCAGGTCGTTGTTCTACCGCACGCGACCGGGCTTATTACGTGAAAAAAAGTATAAAAATAAAGGCACGTGCTTGAATACGACCACCCATTTACGTCTGCGAGGTTGGCTGTGCTATTATTTAACTTTATCCCGCTGTAGAATTCACCGTCGAAACGTCTTATTTATAGATTTGCACATGACTTTTAAGGATTGAAAATGAGAGTTTGCCGATTAACAATTAATTCGTAAACTACCTTTATATTAGAAGATGCGTAATTAAAGGAAAAACATAAATAGTAATAGTACCATAGGCATTGTGTAATAAATTATACCAAAAAAGCTGATATTTCTCACAGGTAAAAATACAATAATTGTCCTGTTAATTCGACAACTTACAGGATGTTTCGTTTAAGAATAACACCACTGGCGTAATAAGGCCTTAAGATGGCTTGTTTTGCATCGCGGAGCAAACTGACGCAGTAAACATAATGTTCGCACATGAATATGTTCGCATATTTTGTGTTGCACGTTTAAAATGAGTGGATCCTTGGGGAACTTTACATGAATTTTAACCCTGTGTTTGTGCGTTTATTATTCGTTGGTAAATAATGATTATTGCTGTACTTAATGGTTACAATGTGTTTTCAATTTGGCGGTCGAATTTTAATTGGTTTTAACATAAACTTATTATAATATCGCACGTTATTAATAATAATATTACTACTAACGAATTGGTTATCATCATCATCATCATCATGTCAGCCGAAAGACGTCCACTGCTGGACATAGGCCTCCCCCAAGGCTCTCAGACCGGTCTTGTGCTTTTTGCATCCACCATTTATTTTTTCCATAATTTTCACTCTTTACAATAACGACCGTTTTTGAAGACCTGGCATGATTTTGGCAAAAAATACTTACCTACTTAATATTTATTCTCGTGCTCTGTTTTTACTTTTATGTATACAACTCTCTAAAATAGACAAGATCTCTATTCAAAGCATCTTGTATCTCACAGTATAGATTGACTGGAAGGCCACATTTTATACTGAAACCTTAAATACTGCTCGATTTCAAATACAGTTAGCAAGCTTTCGACCTTGCAGACCTTACTAAACTTTGTATTGTTTTTTTACATGTTCTTAAGATAAACTTTTTTTTTCTCCTTCTAAATTTCTCTAAAATTGAACCCACCTGTATATAGGCACGTCGTCTTTATACCACACGACAAGTAGCAACGCGTCCGGCGGCTGCGGCGACCGGGTGTCGCACGGCAATGACGCCTCGCCGCCCGACACGGCCATCACTTTCACGACGTCCACGGATTCCGCACGGACACTCGACGACGGCCGCAAACCTGTTGACAACGCTGCTGTGAATATTTGCTGTTGCTGTGTAACTAGGTTTGAGGGGTTGGCTTATCGTTGTGGGTTTAAGTTAGGCAAATTGTTTTTTTTTTGTGATTTGCTTAGGTTTAAATATTTACTGACGTGACTGTCTATTTTGTCTTCTTAAAAACAGTGGATGGCCTATTCATATTTTTTACGAAGCATCTCAAAGCGCATTTCAAGGCGAGAGTAAGATTGTGGTGGAATGCGTACGAGTACAGTCAACAGCATAAATAAGTGATCATTAATGTACCTTGTCACTTTAACGTCGTGTTTGAAATGTTATGCAAAATTGTGAAACTATTGAAAGCGACAAGGTACATAAATGATCACTTATTTATGCTGTTGACTGTACCTAAGAGTAAGTTGGTACAGTCGACTATAAAGAAATATAGTCACTTTTGGACCTTATTACAAAAAATACGGTGAAAAAGTCGATACATATCATATGTTTTTAGTCGACTGTAAAGGGGTTTGGGTAAAAGTGTTGTCTTTTGTAAAATTCATATTTTTTTTAAGTGAGCGGCCATTCGTATTGTTGTATTGTAAAGGATCAATTCAAAACGAACATATTTTGTTATATAAATACTTTTAAGAGCATCGGAGCAGAGATTATTATAATAATACCTCTAGATACATAGGTTTAATTGTAGTACCAAAAACAATTAGTTTAATATTTTTATGTGTATTTAGAGGTTCTCTAAACCATTATATGAAAATCATCAATCGACCCGATTCTACGTGCACGTCGCTTAAATAGCCTAAAACTAAATTGTCTAATTTTTAGACATAGTTTAGACGGCAGATTTAACAAGTGCTATTCCAGAATTGTCAATGTAATATTGAATAGACTGTCTAAAATAAGAAGCGTCAGATTCAAATTCGCGCTGTCATTTGATTATGACAGCTGCTCATAGAATAGCAAAGTGTTTTAGCGACACCTAAATAAAATTAAGAAGTTTAGCGGCCGCTGTACGAGGGCTGCTACTTATGTATCCGGAATCTGGGATTCCAACATTTATAAACGTTATATCTGACCTCCATGGTAAAATTTGAACTTTTTTTTAATACTGGCCGCTATAATTTTTTTTCTTATGTACGCTAGTCTTTTGTTTTTGGCGGGATCAAAATGTCATCTCGCTGCAAGAATGGAACTCACTCGTGAAAATATTCGTGCTATGATTTATTATGATTTTCGGCGTGGTTTAACGCAACAACAGTGCATAGATCAATTAACTTCGACTTTTGGTGATGAAGCTCCATCGAAAAGCACTGTGTACCACTGGTTTAGTGAGTTCAATCGTGGACATGCATGTATGAAGATGCAGTCGACGCGTTCAAACAGCACGTTTTGGAGATACCTCAGTCAGAGTGGAAAAAATGTTTTAAAAATTGGTTTCAACGTATGCAAAAGTGCATCGATCATAAGGGAGAATATTTTGAAAAACAATAAAACCATATTTAGTCATATACGTTTGATATTTTTTTCTATTCCGGTTACATAAGTAGCAGCCCTCGTAGAATCGGATCCAATGGCCGCTTAAACTAAAAATAACAGTAATGTTCACACAAACTTACCCAATGCCCTTTGTGAGATTAATATAATAATAATACGCTAAAGCTACTATAATATTATAAATGCGAAAGTGTGTGTGTGTATTAGTTTGTTACTCCTTCACGCTTCAACGGCTGGACGGATTTGGATGAAATTTTGAAATAGAGATAGCTCATACCCTGGATTAACACATAGGCTACATTTCAGCCTGGAAAATATAAAATATCCCGAGGGAATAACGATAATCTACGCGGACGGAGTCGCGGGCAGAAGCTTGTAAGTAATAAATAATGTGTTAGTTTTAAGTTTTTTTGTATGTATGTTAATCTGTAAGGTATCCGTAATTATGGGCCTCATTGTTTATTCTTGCAGCGAATATGTTGTAATTTATTGAAAAAATAATATTAAATCCATGCCTTAAATCATTTTTTTAAGGATTTTTCAGAAATAACAGCCGAGATGGACCAAATGTTCTTCTACGAAAATGACCATGACGATTATTTTTGAACATTTGATCCATCCTTTTCGAAATTTAAACTAACAATAATTTCTAAATCTATACACCCTGTATACCCAATAAAATTGATCCTCCAAAATCACATCTCTCCTATGATTAACCCCCCCGTTTTTATTAAAGTCCGGGATATATTTTATACCCCGGCAACTCGTTTGCGCACTCGAACGCCCTAAGAACACGGGGCGCGATCGTGACAAATTACCCGATTAACAATTCGCGTCCCGCCAAGGAGATGGCGCGAATAACGATCCAATATATCAAAGGATTTTTCCACTGACGAGACTGTTACTACGTGTTTATTAAGATGATGAAAATGGCAGTGTAAGGGGATTTTGCGGGGATTTTAAATACTAACCCCCTTACTAATAAACGTTGAGTAACGGTGGTATAGCTATACAATGTTTTGTCCTTATCTGTCATTATGACATTTAAATTTGACAGATAAGGACAAAACATTGTATAGCTATACCACCGTTACTCAACGTTTATTAGTAAGGGGGTAAGTATGTGAATGGAAAACTTGATTGCCGTAACAAACTTTATCTACACACATATCATAAGTCCTTTATTATGCGTTCAAAACCCGTAGGCAATGACCAGTATTACCTGTGGTAGTAGGTGACAGCGATGACAGCTGTTAATTTTGGAAGATGTTCCAAATTTGGATCTCATTACCATACAATATTCGATAACGTAATTTCAAAATTACGTTACAGCTGTCATCGCTGCCACCTACTAGCACAGGTAAGGTAATGCTAGTAATTTGCCTTTCGGCTTCTGAACCCATCTTAGAGTACTTATAAATTATGTGGGTAGATAAAGTATTGTACGCGACTCTGCGTAATTAGCATTACAACACTCGTGTGATCTATTATGAAACTCGCCTTGCGGCTCGTTTCATAAATCACTCTCATATTGTAATGCCTGTTATTACGCAACCGTGACGTAAAGTACTATTACTATATTAAAGCGAAAATTCGTCAGTCTTAGGTAGGATTCGAACCTACATCTCCTCTGGCTATTCGGGTCGACGCTGGCGCATTACCACTTATGCCACCAAGACCCTTTGTAAGATCCACGAAATTAATGATCGCTTGCTTTTTCATACTCGGAGGGTATGCTGACGCCATCTATCGTTGTTTATTAGCAACGAGACTTATGTGTCAAATTGCATTGAAACATTATTGTAACAAACTTTAATTTCTATTCTACTGGGTAGAAGCTATTTATTGCCTTTGGTGTTATCGTTACTGTGAAGAGATATATATAATCCGTAGAGTAGAGAGAAAAACAAGAGCTATCCTCGTAAGGCCCAGTGTGAAATAGAATGTAAATGATCAAGGCTATTTAATTTGAACTATGATGCAATGGGAATAAGGTTTATTTTCCATTCTTCATAATCTGAAAATGGCATTATGGAACAAACGTAATTGAACTTTATTGCCTTGATGGTAGATTCAAAGTCGTACTCACCAAAAAACTCAATGTTTGTAGTATGGTGGGCCTTATGAGGCTATCATAAGGTTGATAAACAACACAAGATAAGGTTGACATATCAAATGCAATATGATTTTACCAAGCTCTAGCTCCTTTTGGAAGATTTAATGCTTCTGAGGTAGTCCTTTAAATAAATGAATATCAAAATATCTAATTATACATACATACATACATAATATCACGCCTTCGTTCCCAGAGTGGGGTAGGCAGAGCTACAGAATTACAAACATCTCTAAAAACTTGTTGATAATTCTATAACCACAATTTGCACAATTAGGCTAAGATGTTTACCAGCGTATTAGTGACAGGTTGCAAGCCCATCGCCTAACAGTACTACAAGCCTTTATTCCCTTAGTCGTCTCTTACGACATCCACGGGAAGACATGGGAGTGGCACTATTCTAACTCGGCAACCACACTAGATATCTAATAATGTATTGACTAATTTTCAATACATAATAGAAACATTTAACGTTTTCTCATTTTAAGAAGGTACTTTAATTTATGAATTTTTATGATCTCTTAATGCAAATATTGTATAATAAAATACTCTTTTACTGACCTGGCTTGGTATTGTTTGAAATAACATCACATTATCAAGGGCTGAGTAAGTCACACAATATTGATACCCCGAAATTCATTCCCTTTGCTCGATTAACAACTTTATTTGTATCCTTGTGAGGGGATGGAGCGAGTAACGATTCAATATATCAAAGGATTTTTATACTGACGAGGACTGTTACAACGTTTTTATTATGATGATAATGGCGGAGTTAGGGAATTTTCTTGAAATAGAAAGAGATACCGTAGAATTTACAATGAATTTCTAGTTTAGCAGTAGGCAAGTTCACAAGTAATTTAGTAAGTCAGCGTCATTATTATTAAAGTAGTTACAAAAAGTTCGTCAATCATTTTCATCATGGTAAGAAGATTTTTTTTAGTGCCATCGCCGGGCAAATATGCAGACAGCTGACCTGATGGGATGAGGTCACCGCCGCCTATGGACATTTGCAACGTCAGAGGCGTCGCCAATGCGTTACCGGTCTGGTAAAGATTTAATGATACCCTTTTTAAAAAGTTCTATGTTGTAACGCATTGGTAAAGTCCCAGCAGGAAGCTCATTCTAAATTCCTATAGTACGCACTAGAAACGTTCTAGAGAACCGGCGCGGCGCGTAGTTGAACGCAGTGACTCGAGAAAATGGGAATGAAGCAGATAATTCGAATTAAGACCAATATGAATTTTTGTGCATTGCCGAGAATTTTGATACGTTTTTATGGAGTAATAAAATCTTTTTGTGGGGAAGTTTAACGAGCAAGGCAAAACAAATATTAACTTGCAAAGATGAATCTTGGTTCAAAAAAGTAAATGCATAATACATAACACCCTGTTAATAAAATGTGAAATTTGAGTGGAAATTCAACCTAAAGACACATTATTGAACACTAAAGAAAATGAACTCTAACAGCCTGTTGCTATGACAACTATGGCGGCCATGAGTAGCAAGTTTCGGAAACAAATGTACAGAAATCTCTCCATCATCGTCTCGCTGCGCTGACTCATGGCATGGTTCCTACATTTCTATGCATTTGTTTGTCGCCGCTTGCCGCTCGCCGCCGCTGCCGCTATCACGTGAGGTCGTGGTCAGGGAGATCTACTTTGAAAATAGAAGTTTGCAATTTCATAAGCTCCTTTCCTTTTTCTATTTTTTCTAGATTTAATCAAGAATGACAACTGAAAAGGATTAAGCGTCCGAAATTTCAAATATAGTATTCCGTAGCAACCATCAAAAAAGACAAACGTCAGTTTCATTATAAAACTCATTTATTACACAAGCGCTAAAACCAACGACAATAGCATCAACTAATTCATTGTAAATAGAGTTACGTAAAACAAAGCAACTTTACCGAAACTAACCGCAACATCTAAAGTTATTGAGACAAGTCCCCCGTAATCTCATTATGTACTACGTCCCAATTACTGACACAAAAAGACGGAACCGTCTTCTCGTATTACCAAACTAAGAGACCCGAGAAAGATTGCATGAAGACTTTGAGCAAGACTAGCCTTTAACCCTATTGAAATGTATTAGCATAAGGCTGAAATTGCAATCTTGCGTTAACGATTTGGGCGTGTGCCAAAGTCGGAAGGAAGTCAGCAAGTCAAAAACAAGCAAGGCTACCTGTAATGGGATATCGCAGCCGGTTCTATTTGAAGAAGTTTTCGGGGAGTTTAACGGCATCCAATGGAAATTGGATTTTATATTCCTTGTGTGACTAGGTTTTGTTATTTTAATAATAAGACTGACCAGCGATTGTCATCTGCCTCAACTTAAAGTATGGCATAGTTAACTAGTTCAAAAGTAATATACCCACTCTTTTTTTTTATTACAGATTTGGGAAGCGGATTCCACTCTTCAGCAGTTTGCAAAAAAGATGTACTGAAATTCAATACCAAAAAAACTGCCATACTCAATATCTGAACAAAATTTAATACAAAATAAGATCATTTTTTTTAGTAACTGAATCAGTTTAATATGCTGGAACAAGGTTTTAAATTTCGAGTAGCTGTTGCAATTACGTTCAATCCATTTTACAGTAAAGTCATATTTCTGTTACGACGATACAATGTTGTATTTTAGTAGCATTGTTATAGTATTTATGTTTTTACTCTTTCACGTAACTTTAATATTTTTGATCAACGAATAGAGTGTAACGACAGGTGTTACTACAGCATTTTGAAGTGGCGCGAAGTTATTAAAAGCTGCAGTTTTTTGGAACAATATTAATTATGCTGCCGTTTCACTCCGAATATTTAATGCCCTACTTATTTTCAAATTATGTTTTCCAGCTGAATATTACCAAGTGAATATTTAAGTGGACGACAAATGTACAATCGACAAATAGTTCAAAAATAAATATTTTCTTTTAACCGTTTAAGTAAAGCAGAAGATTAAGAAGTCATCTGACGGATGTAGTGCCAAAAACTTAGTATTATGTACTCGTACTTGAGAGCGCGGGATTTAATATGTTTAGACAATCACTGCCGTTGAAACCCATGTAGGTTGTTTATCCATAGAAATATAATGAAGGCACAATCTTCTTTATATAGTACTAAACAAAGTCGCTTCTCGCCGTCTGTCCCTCTGTATGTACCTTGTCACTTTAACGTCGTGTTTGAAATGTCATACAAAATTGTGAAACGATTGAAAGCGACAAGGTACATAAATGATCACTTATTTATGCTGTTGACTGTACGCTTAGATAGTTCAAACTACGCAACGGATTTTAATGCGATTTCACCATCAATATTATAGATTGAAAGGTTTTGTGTACAATAAATTCTGGTTTATGTTCGGGTGTTACAGAAAACTCACATAAACCGAAGCGAAGCGAGGGCGGGTTCCTATTGTTGTATAAATTTCAATATGCTATAGATAATATGGATTAGAAAACTACACATTGTATTATTTCATCAAAACTAAAGGTGTGACGCTCAGGTAGGAATGACTGACTTTGACTCTCATTTCTGTTTTTTTAGTGCTCATCACGGTTGGTCCTATATATACATTTGATTCTCACAAAATATAGCATCGATTGGCACCATCATAAAAAAAAATCTTGTACCTAATGACAACTGGGGCGCTGAATGAACGGGGCGGGATGGTAATCGCGCCATTTGTCACAACAACAATTGGATTGTTTCCGTTAAGTTCCAAAGAAACAAATTGTTGGGACCGTTTTAAATTGAGAATTGTTCAACAGCTATTTTTAGAGGGCTGGGGAATTCGCTTCCGTTTAATGCCTTTGGGTATAAACGTCTTATTTTCGATTATTTTGAGGTAGTAAACTGGAAACATTTTTACTTATAAAAACATGGTTTACACCTGTTTGAAATCCATTGTCATAGTTAGCTTAGAGCTCTAATGCTGTAAAAAAAATATCCTTTAGGAACCTATGGCTTAGACAAGATGCATAACGCTATTGTTAATGATTTTCGAATGGTACTCTATTCTATGCGATAAAATTAAATCTTAATAGGAAATATGCATGGATTTTTTATATCGCATTTCTCAACAAATTATGAAAATACCATAAAACAGATCGGCAAAAGTTTATTTTAAATTTACGTTATAAGCATTTTAAACTGCTAATTAGACAGCGATTAGACAGACAAATTCGATATGCACCAGCTGTAACGTGACGGCCATATAAACTCAATGTTAAATTCTGTTTTTCTAGAAAAAGATAGGAACAATTATTTCTTGGCTTATATGTTGGTTATTTGTATAGCTATTCAAAAAATGTTTTTACATGAATCAGCTTTTATTGTACCTTTGAAAAAATTCATGAATATCTATTGCTTTTGCAATTTTATCGTGTTGTTACTGTTGTTACTAACTCACCCGCCATTACTGTAAAGTAATTAAGAGCGATAATAACCTTGCCATTTCGATAAAATGTCAAAAGCGATTAGGTTTTACCGAGTAGTATCTATTGTCAAAATGTATTTAATTGACATAAGCGCTCGACGAGACCGCCCGTAATAAACGTCAATCCCATACATTTACGGTAACGTTCGCCAAGTCCAACTGCGGGGTCCATATTGACTCTCATAATTATTTTTACTCTTAAAGTGTTTTATGTCATAATCATCGGAATTCATGAAGTATTTTTTCAGTAACTGTTACTTATTCAGGATTTTTATAAATCAAACCTAACCTAACCTAGCCTTATCTACACGTTGAATATTTAAGAACTTCTGAAAAGTTTACGGTTCCAGCGATATTAAAAATTATGAATAACAATTATATGATAACAAAATAAATGTTTTAAAAAACAAAAAACCGCCTTCAAAACGCAAAAAATAATTTCTTTAAAATTGTAGGCACCTAATAGGTTAGTCCATCTGATGTCGGCTTTTTGTTGAAAATGTTGTGGTCAACGACTTCAGTTGGACTAACCTATTAGGTGCCTACAATTTTAAAGAAGTAATTTTTTGCGTTTTTGAAGGCGGTTTTTTGTTTTTTATAACATTTATTTTATTTTATACTTTTTAGTGATCATAATACGCTGTTACGTAGTCCCACTTCTTAGTTAAAATGAAACTTTAACTTATATCAAGCGCGCCGCAAACAACGCCGCGGGAAATTCATAGTCATATTTCAACAAGTAAATATTATTCGTTGTAGGTAGTCGCTCAACTATCTTAATCGAGATATCTTATCGCCACCCTTGAAATCGGTACCATTGAGGAGTTCCGGTGGCCATCTGTGGTCTTCATCATCAGTTCCACTACAGCAAATGATACTTTCTGAATGCAAATGCTGGACTTGTTACTAAAAATACTAAAATCGCTATGTGTTTGCCTACAATATTTGAGGAGTTCCCTCAATTCCTCACTGATCCCCTCATCAGATACAGATTTGGTAACAATGGGACCACCTCGAAAGTATACTCTATCAAACCAAAAAAAAAAACTTGATATCGGTCGACAATTGACGGAGTAATCGGTGAACATACATAAAAAAAAACATACAGTGGAACGTATAACCTCCTCCTTTTTTTAAGTCGGTTAAAAATGATTATTAACAAAAAGTTTAATGAAAAAACGAGTTCTCCCAACCGCAAATTTAATAGCTAAGTGTACTATAATTGCACAAATTATCCGAAAATGCCCAAATGTATCCAAAATGGCCTCTCTGTTTAAAGATAATACAAAAATAAAGGACAATACTTTTAAAAGGGAGACATTTTACATTAATAATGACCGTACGCAATTTTACATTTTATGCTTAATATATTTAAAATTCATTTTTCTTGACCGCGCATAAATGCAAAAGTTCTCCTTCGTAAGCTTTCTATAATATTATAAACGTATTTTTAACATAATCGTTTATAGTAAAAATAAATACCTACCTACATATTTTATTCATGAATTATTCAACCTTATACGATTAAATGTGTAGGTAGATATTTGGTAGAAAAATCTTTTTTAGGCCCTCGGGATCGTTTTATCTGGTTGAACGTTTTTGCTCAACTTTATTTAATTCTCTCAATGTTAGGTTTTTCTCGATTCAATTTATTTTATTTCGTTTAAAAAGTAAAAAATAGACAAGCTTAGATATATCGTTCACTACCAGGAAAAAGTACAATACAATACAATACAAATACTCTTTATTGAACACCAGAAAACAAAACACGGAACAGTACATTAGTAAGTAAGTAGTTTAGCAATTTTTTGTTTTAAGTTTTATGTTTTAAGTTTTTAGTTTTTATTTGTTTGTCTCCTTTTTCTGTGTTCTCACTATGTAAATTTTTGATTGTTTATTTGGTCAACTAGCAGAGAATGCTATTAGGAATTAGGTTCGCCATTTTTACTTATTTTTAAATACATATAGACACCGATGTTGCATTATTCTTCTTATTTCCGAACTTGGTTTGCCACACCTCCGTGTATCAAATCATGAACCTTACATTTTATGTGAACAACATGACTGTGTCCTTAGCTAACTTAAGTATTTCTTTAACACAACAATTTACTTATCTGTTATTCCCCCATTTATAAGGAAAGAATCACCAGGCCAGTCGACAGAGGCATCCTAATCGTAGATAGCTGTGGCAACTGGTCGGGGTTGCCACGTTACAGAAAGTATTTATAGGCTATTTATATTATGACCGTTGCTGGTAATCGATTAAAATTTTATCGGCAGCTTGAAATTTTTAAATACAAAATGTTGCCTGGTTTTCCTCAATGTTTAAATATCTATTTAAATACAGAACATGTGTCTGGGGGTCTATTTTAGTTCGCACCTTCACGTCCTATTCTCTCTCTCTTCTCTTCTCTCTTCTTCGTCTCTATTCAACACGGTAAAACCAATATCGTTTTTGACCTGTAATGGTATTACTTTTAACTCGGCTGCCATTACTGTCATGTAAATAAACGATATTGTTTTTTCCGTGTTGAATAGAGGCCATGTATGAGAACATAATAACAATATAGGTACAACAGTACCGTATAAAGGGCATTGGGTAAATTTGTTTGAAGAATATTGTCATTTTTTTTCAGCGGCCACGTATGATTTTTACATAGTTATTTAGAGGACTTCTAAATACACATAGATATATATAATTTATGGCGTTAAATAATATCGGAGCGGAGATTTTACAGATTTAAGTATTCAGTTTTTAGTACAAATTAAGTACGCCCAAATATGCATATTTAAATATCTCGGCTCCGATGCACTTAAGGGTATTACATTACATAACAAAATATGTTTATCTTTAATAATTCTATCATAATTTACCACTTTTACGAATGGCCGCTCACCTTGAAAATGTATAAATTTTGCAAATGACAACACTTTTACCCAAACCCCTTTGTGTTGATCGCTGTGACATTGAAGTTTCGAAGTAATCGACAACCCTACCGCCTCTCGATGCTAATCGCATCGTTTGTCACGGAACGACGCGAATTACTCGCGTGCGTCGGATAATATTGTCCCGCCGCTGAATATGCACCCGCATCGGATAAAAGAACGATTAAACTGGCAACGATATGGAAAAATCCTGTCAAGTGCGACGCGCACTGAGGGTTCTGTACCGTACGACATGTCGGCATGTTTTAAAAGGGTTTCTGCTATAAGTACTTTTTGACGTTAGAACGAAAATAAAAATCTTCGAGAATAGTTTCATGTTTGGGGAGTGAGTATTATTATTATTTTACGTATTTTAACACAATATATTTTGGTAATAAAAACCACCTGCTATCTATTACGGTTTAACTTTTTAAAACTATGGCAGACGAATAGACGGATAACGAAAGCTCAGTAATAGGGTTCTTTTTTTACACCCTTCAGATACGGAACCCCAACAAGTACCACTATAGTGAAGCGATCATTAAAATGATAGCTGTTTTCTGTTAACTAACCCTGCCCAATCATTTTCTGCAAACTTAACCAGCTTAACCTAACAAAACGGTTTTGTGCCAGTTAAAATAATATCAGCCCTGAAAAAATTAAATCTATCAGCAGAAGTCAACGGTTTTATTTTTTGTTTGCATACCATAATGTATGTTAGTGCATAGTATAAATGGAATAGTAGTTTGTCTCCGGTTTTTCAGGAATTTCCATTACCTATTGCCGGTCGGACGCTTGGGTCCCGTCGACGTCGTCAGCTATGGCGTAACCGGACTAAACCGGTTTGGTGCGTCCTGTGGTGCGCACACATGCAAGCCGCGCGATATAAGGGCGCGTCCACATAGAACGTCCGTTTAACGGATCTTTTTAACCGACTTCAAAAAAAGGAGGAGGTTCTCAATTCGTCGGGTTTTTTTTTTTTTTATGTATTTCCCCGATTACTTGAAGACCACCAGACCGATTTGAAAAATTTTTTCGTTGTTCAAATGGTTATACTTTCTAGTTGGTCCCATTGTCACCACGTCAGGATCTGATGATGAGATCTTGGAGAAATCAAGATAACTCCTTAAATATTATAGGCACACCTATAGCGATTTTGGTATTTTTCACTGTAACTCATGCATTTGCTTTTGAAAAATACTATATGGTGAAGTGGAACTGATGATGAAGACCACAGATGGCCACCGGAACTCCTTAACGGTACCTATTTCAAGGGTGGCGATAAGATATTTCGATAAAGGTAATTGAGCGACTATGACGAAGCACATTTAGGTTTAAATATGACTATGACATTCCCGCGGCGTTGTCTGCGGCGAGCTTGAAATGTTCTATAGTTTCTCATTAATATTTAGACGTGGAGCTACGTAACAGCATAAATAGGATCACTAAAAAGTATAAAATAAAATAAATGTTTAAAAAAACAAAAACCCGCCTTCAAAAAGCAAAAAATAACTTCTTTAAAATGGTAGGTAAATAGGTCAGTCCAACTGAAGTCGGCATCCAACAATATTTTAACCAAAAGCAGACTTCAGTTGGACTGACCTATTTACCTATCATTTTAAAGAAGTTATTTTTTTGCTTTTTGAAGGCGGGTTTTTGTTTTTTTAAACATTTAATTTTCTCCTTGTAATCTTCTTTTTTACTGGATACAGAATACTGTTTTGGGTGTGAACTTGCTCATACAACTACATAGAGGTACGCCATCAAGATCCGTTAAAACGGATCTGTAAAAACGGACGTTCTATGTGAACGCGCCCTAACTTTAATGAAGATGAACTACAGTTTATTTTATACCGTGGTTAGGGTTTGTTTGTCATTCTAAGTCTTTATTTTTTAATCGTTGTCTATTTTTATTCTTTGTTTCTTGTTTTCTTTTTTGCAATCGTGTCGTCTTTGTATTTTTTTGTATTGGCGTAAAATAAAAAATCTTACTTTTGTTTTTAAATTCATTATCATCTAGATAAGTTAATTTATTGACCTAGTGAACTTTTTTACGACTAAATACAGTAAATAATATATTATAAGTCAGCTTGTTAAATGAATAAATTTTGGATTTTGGATCAAACAATTATTACGAGTAATATAAAATTTATAATTAAGTATAGACTAAGCGATCAGCCCTAGTTATTAAAAGAAACACGGTCTAATTATCAAATTGCCCCGATAAGTATCATCATTAATTTTAATACACCATTAAATCATTAACGGTAAAAACAGAATTCTTAAATCATAAGTTAATTTCATTTGACTATACACTATATATTTTACGGTTTCGTGTTGAGGCACAAACACAAATGTAAATACAGGTATGAAAATATTGGCAGGTTAAGTTAATTATTGAATCATACTTCTAAAAAACAGGATTAATTCGATATAAGCACTTATTGTGTAGGTACTGAGTTGATTTATGTATAGTGACTTTTTTTTTCCTATTTAACTTGAGGGGAGAAGCGAATGCAATGTATGCTGTCTAGCAAAACCAGTCCGCGGGTCCACAGAAAACCAGCGTCGCATTGCCAATAGGTGGTACGACATATAGCTGAGTGGATACCATTTTCGCAGCAATACTTATCACACACTGTAATGTTATAATTTTTAAGCGAAATAAATGATTTTCTATTCTATTCTATTCTATTCTATATCAATTAAAAAACTCATTTTCTAGAATAAATCAAAAGACAAAATGGAGTATCTAACTAATTTCACGCATCGGTATTTCAATTCAAAAACAATTTATTTCAAGCTTCGTATTCGAAAACCAATAACAATATACAGCCACTACAAATCTAAGCCCGACATCGATTCGCCAAATTGTTGGCATCTTCGCAAAAAAGTAGCGGAACAACCAATAAAACAGTAGTTTATCAGACGTTTCGAAAAATAATTCGTTGGGGTAGAAAAGTAAAATTTCCCCGCCCGTGTACGTACAAGTTTTACGAGCAAACATTGGAAACAACTGTTCCCTTGGGCCGTGACGCCGCTGTAGATAGATAGACGATTGTCTCAGATGAGGATAGATGCCGTGTTGACTGGGTAGGCTTCATTTTACCCGACTGCCGAATGAGGAGTGTAATGTTTTGACCTTTATGTATGTATGTAAGTAAGGGGGGTAAGTGCGCCTACTGAGAAGTGCGATCAACCATATATTTTTAGGAGATATTGTTGGTTTGGCGCATTTGCCCCGTAGACGCAATTACCCCACCTTACCTTATGTAAGGTTCTTTGTTACCTTGTAAAAATGAACAGATGGGCCGATTTCGATAAACGAGGTGTTGATAGAATCGTCTTATTGTCGCGAGTGTCACTGGGTACCTTTTATTAAATGTGTAATTTGCGATATAAAAAAATAATACATGATAACTAACATTACATTGACGACAAGGGTTTCTTAAAGCATGCTTTTTGTTATTAACCTTTGAGGCTAAAAGGGGTGTTATTTTATACCTATGTCTGTTTGTATGTGGTATTGTAGTTCTCAAACAAATGAAGCCATTGGGACGCGGGTTTATTATAAAAAACTATGGCGGTAGATAACTTAGTTTCATAAAAACTGATTGGGCTGTTTAAAGGGAGACGTATTCAACTTTCTCAATCTATCAAATTGCCGCGTCCGTCTCGGCCTGTCAGTTCGACTGATCCTCTGTGGCAGCACAAGAGTCATCAGCTCTGAAAGTATAGGTTGCCATAAACCTTGGGTTTCTTTCATCTATTTAACAGTTATTATGGATGCATAATATAGAAGAAATAAGTAAACAAACAAATTACATCGCAACTGGATTATTAAATCTGTTTCGGCATAGTAACTTGGGTGAAGAGTACATTTTTCGAAATACCCTATAAATAAAAAAATCATAATTGTCGAGTAATACATGGTACAGTTAGAGAAACTGAAAGACTTACCTATTAATGAAGTATTCACATAATGAAATGCAAGTCTTTTAGTTTCCCTGACTTTACATGATCTTTTATGCTGCAAAAGGAATATATCGAAAAACCAAACTTAAATAAAAAAAAACACAAACTCTAAAAACCCCACTTCAACTTTGGATATTGTCGTCTATAAAATGTCTATTCCCATGTTGTTTCAATTTAGAATTTATTTTTACAAAAAAATGCACTAACCAAGTACCACTAACATTACTTTTTAACAAGTGTAAAAGGTCCCCAAGATGGCGTGAGGGCAGAGCGACTTTTTCTTACGACAACGATACGTGACCGTAGCGAGACAGCGAGTTTGAGCAAGACACGTAGCGCCCGAATTGTGCTCTGACATCGATAGCAAGGTAAACGTGTTTTGTTATGAATATTTTTAGACTGGTAACAATAACATTGAAATTGTAGATCCCATCTCAAAGTTTCAGTGATCAATTTGTTTATTTATTTAATCTTTAAAGCACGAAAATACACGTTTGAGTATAAAAGGTGAACCTTTAAGCAAAGCAAAAAATGTTGTAGACGGTGCAATATTTTGTACGAAACGAAAGCAATAGGAGAAAAAATAATAAAATAAAACCGGGCAAGAGTATGTCGGACCATGCTCAGTGTAGGGTTCCGAAGCCGTTACTACAAACAAATTAACTTTGCCGTTGGAAAACTGTTATCCACATACATCGACACAGGTCGCGGTCAGTTTACCAACACCGTAAATAAGTTTTCGGTAGGTATAAACATTTAAACCGTTTGTAACTCAAGAACCAATGAAGTCTACTTAGTCGTGATAGTTTTCCTATTAAATTCATTATATGTGCTTTCATTTAAGATATTTTTCTGCTTTTTTGTATGTGTAGTTTTGGCTGTAGGGGGGGGACACTTGACTCTAACAAATATTAGCGCTTTAAAGCTTAATATTTCATAAACGGATACCTTAATCGAGAAATTGTTTTCACAAATCCACAATATTTTTGAAGGACATATCCAACGACACCCCACTGTATGGGGTAGACGAGAAAAAAAAATTACATCCCCACGTTACGCGTAGGGGAGGTACAATAAAAAAAAAAAAAAAACAAGATTTTATTTTACCACTTTTTTGGCGTGACTAATATATATATTCATGCCAAATTACAGCTTTCTAGTACTAATAATCTCTAAGCTAGGCTGCGGACGGACAGACGGACGGACATGGCGAAACTATAAGGGTTCCTAGTTTGACCACGGAACCCTAAAAAGCATAGTATCATGCATCGAATATAGATTATAATGAGTGTACCTGAATATACATATGTGAACACATAAAAATGTATATTAAATACTTCCTAAAATCTGTGCAATATTAATAGGCTCAAAATTAAATATATGTTTAATGGAATATAGTCCTCTTTGTGCTCTGATATTTATTTATAATTAACTATCTCAAGTGATCAAGACGTATTCAACAATATTTCATGAAATTTTAAGACAGTAAAAATACGTAAACAACAATATAGAAGGAAGTAATATAAAACCGTTTAACGAGAAAAATCCTCGATTACTCAGACGAGATGTTGAACCAAAAAACCAAAGGTCAAGTTATAAGGATCAGCTTTACAGATCGATTGTATTCTGGTGAAGGGATAAAGACGAGCTACAACATTGGTGGCTACGTTAGCCACATGAAAGAAAGAAAGAAAGAAACATTTTTTTATTCAGACATCTAACAAAAGGACAAAACGAGTACTATAGAAAGAGAGACAAAAAAACATTTGGCTGACCTAATGCCAGATGTCATGAAATGGTCCCAGCTCAGCATGTTGCCCGCACAGTATGCAGATGCAGCATGCGAGCACACCATCAGCACTTTTCACGGAGTTTTGCCTTGGTCGAAATTGGCTGGATAGCATCATCATCATCATCATTATCACCATGATCACCATCATCATCATCATCATCACCATCATCATCATCATCACCATCATCATCATCATCATCATCATCATCACCATCATCACCATCATCACCATCATCACCATCATCACCATCATCACCATCATCACCATCATCACCACCATCATCATCATCATCATCATCATCATCATCATCATCATCACCATCATCATTCATCATCATCAAAGACGAGCGTTGAAATGACTTGCGTAGAGGCATTCCATTTAAGTCCTTAGGATTGCCAAGGCATTAGCACTCTTAGGATTGTTTGTATTTATTCTGTTTTTATTGCAAAATTGCATTACCGTACTTTCTTTTTCACTGTTACTACTATTTTTGTAGGTTAGATAATTAACACGGGTTTATTAAATTTTCACAGGAATTTTTAACTGAACGATTTTGTTAGTTAAAAGTTTTTGACAGTCCGTTTTAATAATGAATATACTTATTATATATACAAGTAAATCGCTAAAAAACACCAAAAAGTTACTCATTTCGGTATATGTCGAGTTTACAAACGGTTAAAATGATTTATGCTATTTTTGCACAGCTTTAAATAATTCAAGATTCAGTTTCCCACAAAGTTCAGGATTTTCTAATGGCCTGTTGTTTGATCGGTAGTTAAACTAACTAATGGTCAAAAAATGATTAAAATCTCAAGGAAATGTGTCGTTTTTCCATTCCTTTCTCTAATTTTAACAATTAGTTAGTTTAACTACTGATCAAACAACAGGGCCTTAGAGATGTTCGTAAGTACTGGAATTATATAATGTAAATACACTTTACTTCCAAAATTACGTAAATCCAGGGTCTTAACTTCTTAATTAGTTGACTTTGTGTTCTGAATATTTTATTCGTTTCCTTAGTTTAAAAATTACCTGATTGTGAAAGTGTGGTTACAGAATTAACATTTTTTTTAGACTTGTTGGTAATTCTGTAGCTGTGCCTACCCCACTCTGGGAATGAAGGCGTGAGTGTATACTAATGTATGTAAAAATTAGGGATTCTTATTAATTACCTTTATGCTTGTACATCAGAACTTTTCTAGTGTTGGTTATTTAAACTAAGATAATTATGTTTTATTTCAAGAAAAAGCTCCGTATTTCTTTTGTTTTGTAACGTTCTTGCATTGATTAAATTTTTTTTGTTTATACCTCTCTGAATTTAATAAAAAATCAATTTTAACACATTGACAGGCACTGATTCGCTTGGTAGGTCCATTTTTTTATGAAAATCAGAACCCTTGGCAGTAAAACTGTTAAATAGCTTAATTCTTATCTTTCCTGCATGTTTTGACATTCCCTACCTTATTTAATATATTATGAGTACGCTAATAAACATTTAAAAACATGAGTTCATCATTCAAGCCTTCCCGTAAATGTCTTTGCATTCAATATTCAGCGTGATACCGTACGCCGGGGCACGTCGCCTTTGCACCGACAGTTACTGTTGCGAAGCGCTCACAATGTCTTGCTGCGCGGGTAAACTGTCCTCCGAGATTCTTTGAGAGACATAAATCGGTGTAGATTACGTTCCGGCACAATACGCTGACCGTTCCGAGAATTTTCTGTCTCTTAGTTTGCCAAGCTAGTTGTTATGTTTAGGTTGACTATTATTTTTAAACTCTGGTACATTTTTCTGTATACTGATATTATTCATTAACAGATAATTGTGAAATAATGACGGGTTTTTCAAAAGCACGTGGCTCATGGATAAGCGACCCGCCGCCGTTTAAGTGAGTTTTCTGTAACATCCGTTCATAAAACAGGATGTATTGTACATAAAAACCTTCAGTGAAAGTTTATCTCATTGATGTTGAAGACTGCATCAAAATCCGTTGCGTGGTTGACGACAATTTAGCGGATATACAGACAGACAGACAGACAGACGTGGAAAACGACTTTGTTTTTAATTTGTAATTGTAATAAAAATAAAGAAATTACATGTATTTTATAAGCCGCGTGTGTCAGTATAAATAGAAAAGTATTTCGTCTCCGGCCCTTTAAAAGTTTCTGTTACCTATTGCCGCTCAGGCGCTAGAGGTACGTTGGTGCGCATCACTCGATTACTTAATACGCACACAAACAAACGTGGCGTAAGCGTGGGCGTGACTAAAGCCCGTTACACACTGCCGGCGATCCGATCCGATATGATCCTGAAGTACAAAATAAGAACGCACGCGTTCAAATTACATAGTTAGAACAGATCGATGAATCGGATCGATGACAGTGTGTAAAGCGCATAAGCCGGCGCGGTCCTTCTTGCTAAGTTTGCATGTGGTAGCTAGCGGCGCGTACGTTCGAACCACGCACATATGCAAACCGCGTGGTATAACTTTTATTGAGTACTGTTTATAAATACTGTACTGGGGTTGATTCTACTAATTTAGCCCATCTTGCTTCGGTATCATTAGAACATTGTTGATCTTATGACAGTTTTACTGTCAAGTGAAAAAAACCTGTCATAACATCAACAATATGATTTTTATAACTAGAGATGCCGATACAATGTGGAGGAACACTGTTTTACCCGACTGCGGCAAAAGTAGGGTTATGTTATTTGAGTGTACGCAAGTATGTATGTACGTATAGATATTTATTTTGCACGCTCTGCAGCCTAAACAGCTTGGTAAGTTTTAAAGTATGAGATATTAGACATTTGTCTTGGTTGTAGTCACACTTTAAACATATAATATATGACGACTTTATCAAAAATATCAGTCAGGTTTTTAAAGCTTACTTTTCATTATTTAAAATTAACATAGTTGATTTACCTTCACCCAACCTATCAACACCATAATTCCCCGCTATTTTATCGACATTTATCCCACAACCGACATGTTTCCCGTTTGTAATAAAAGCCTATAAAAGGTCAAATCCCTTCCAGAATTGCGTTTCACTTCTATATAACGTTTAATTCAGCTCGCTCCTCAGGTAAAAAGGCAGTGCTTCAGCCATTCAGCTGCCCTTCTCGAATAAAAATATGTTAACCGAGCATTCAAAGGTAACCCCGCTAAGGTGCTTGTTATCATAAAATGATTGAAAAGGAAATCCAATTACCAAATCGTTCATAGAATTATTATACATTTCGTTTCGATTTGGGTTTAAGTCGGTCAGGAACTAAGAACTAAAAGGAATGGATTCCCGTCACAGACCGAAAGGAACTAGTTCTTCGTAAACGATCTTAATCGGTCTTCGGTCCTTTAGGTCAGTTGAACGTATGAGCGAAACAGAGCAAACGAGTAAAGAGCACAAGCCACGGCGCTCGATGTGAACAAGACAAATACTACCTATTTCAAAGCTTGTCCTGCTCAGAATTTCCAAACTTGCTCCGGACTAAAGGACCTAAAGGAACTAAAAGACCAAACTAGTTCCTTTGACCGATTGACCGAGATCGGAGCGCTCCCTTTAAAGACCAAGCGGGAGCAACTCTACTACCGTCCAGTGTTTTCATTAGTGTGTTCCAGACAACTGGTGAAGTTCCTCATCTTTGACCTTAGAGTTGGCAATGCATTTGAGGTCTTAGGATTGCAACCTTTAGACTGTATCTTTTCATCACACTTGCTCGTAAATAGTGTCCTAATATGCTAGAAAAATCAACCGTAAATCCAAAATAAACCCCGCGGGCGTATCGTGCGTAATAGCTTTTTTTTTTAAATATAGAACGTGGACTCAAACTATCATAATACGTCAGGACCCCAATTCTTGTGCCATTCGAAATGAAGTTTCATTCGAGATAAAATGTCAGTTGCATACAATTTTCTAAAAACCTCGCATATAAACTATTGATCTCGACTGTCCCTAGAATCGGACCCCTGAACACGTTTGACATTATCTGTGGTAAGTCATAGACAATGATGTAGTCTGCCGCTAATTTATAAATACTGATTAGTGATTATAAACTGTGTAATTCCAAAATAATAATTAAAAGGGTGTCTTTGTGCATATATTAAAAAAACATGTCGTCATGAGAAGAAATGGGTAATGCGATTCCGCCGGACATCGCCAACGCGGCTAATATTATTAGTGAAAATATTAAGTTAAAAATATGATCTTTTGTCTGATTTTACTTCATTTTCTCGCAATTATAATGAAAAACATTATATGTTACGGGTGGTAAAGGCAATACAAAGCTCGAGTCATTAAAGCACTTACAGACTCTCGTTTGTAATTCTGTCTTTACCACCCTTAATACACAATGTACTATTAAGAATGTGTGCTCGTTTACCTTCCCATACCATAAAAAAAGTAATAATAATTTATTTACAGTGAAGGTTGAAGACCTCCAAGTCGCCTCTATGACCCGATATTGAAAATAGGAACACTCTTGTATATTAACCTCTCAGAATTTTAATGAAGTTAATTATTTGATTGTGATATTCATAAATAAACAACAGTTGTATTCTAAATAAAAGTTTTAACATAAATCAAGTTTTTAAAGACACCACCACCATCCCCCACAGTACCTACTTACATGTAAAATAGGTATTACAACCTCATTATATTGCGTACTGAAAATCTGCTTTGTTATGGAACCCCTTAGCACCTTTTTTTCATAAATGTGGCAGTCATAATACAACTTTTGTGTGGGACAGATTTATTCATTACCCTATTATTTTAAAGCTAAGCTAAAGTTTATAGAAGGTTTTTTTTTATGTATGGCATAGAGAAGGCAAAATAGTATACAGGACACCGGTTGATAAATGGAATATGAAATCCATATACATCTATTTTAAGACTACTGTCTCAAGACTGCCATCCCAAGACTCAATTTATTCCAACCCAGAAGACTTTGAGTGAAATGCGTCTTTATAGTTACCTATTTCACCGGTTATCTTATCCCAACACAGTTAGGTGAAAATATAACAGGTAAGATTACATACATACATACACTCACGCCTTCATTCCCAGAGCGGGGTAGTCAGAGCTACAGAATTACCAACTACTCTTAAAACTTGTTAATTCTGTAACCACATTTTGCACAAACAGGCTAAGATGTTGACTACGTACTTACATTAGTGACAGGTTGCAAGTCCATCGCCTAACAGAACTACAAGCCTTTATTCCCTTAGTCGCCACTTACGACTTCCACGGGAAGACAAGGAGTCGCACTATTCTAAGTCGGCAACCACACGGCAAAAACACACAAAAACACGGCAGAGGTAAGATCACTATCGTATAACAGTGTATCAAACACAAATTGACATAATATTTTTACTTTTAACGATGCGTTATGTACGACAAATTGGCTGTATGATGTGACAGTCACACATCATGTGTCAATAAAAAATACCGTAACATTTTATACGAAAATATACACGAGTAACAATATCGTTCGTGGATAATTGAAAAGCTTGGCACGGCAAGTATTGGTTTGAAGCATCGGAGTTTTCCTAATGCATAGGCAGCCATCATTTGCTTTTGAGTCAAGGCTAAAGTGCATTGCTAAAATTTAAAGGTTGCCAGGATGCACGCGTTCCCATATAAAAGGAGTTTAATTTCTAATTTTAAATTTGAAAATAGAAGAAAATCTAAGTTCAAAATAAGTTTTGTCTAAGGAACGTAAAATATACCTAAAACACACTAAAACACACTATTATTAACTGCAGGAGTATCACTACAACACAAAGTGAAAAGCAAACACTGAGACACCTAGTATGGAGAAACAAACTTAAGGTGATTACTTAAAAAAATACTGAGAAAAAACGAGGAAATAGGTTTAAAAACTTCGCTGATTCGTATGATTCTAATCATGTAAGATAACACCGAAAAACTTATGAAATAAAACATAAAATTAACGATTTTTCTTGACATGGACATAACGGAAAATTACAAAAAATCAGATTAAAATGATCAATATCTCCGAAACTAGTAACAATCGCTGAACATACATAGGGGTTAAATCGATAGCTTTTTAGCTACTCTACCAACCCTCTCAGTTTTAGCATTGGTTTTAGGGAAACCCTGTATATAGTTTTACTTTATATTATAAACGCGGAATGATGTGGAACGGAAAATGTCCGCTAGTTACTCAGTGTTTTTTTTAAACATCGCATTAAATGGCCTTTTACATTGATTGACCAGCAAATATACCGGGTTACACTTTATATAGAGGTACGTTATTGTGAAAAATTATCCCGATTTTTTTAACTCGTAAGTATAAATTATAATCTTTTAACTTCTCATGATCTTAAAATACTACTTTAGTCTCTGCACATTGGGACTAAAGCTCCTTATTAATCCCTAGGGAGTAAAGTTTTTTTTTAATTTACTTTACCCCTCATTTTTGACTGTGGGTTTAAAACGATGTTACTTTAGGTCTTTATTACAATTTCAAGGCTTTATTTATTTTACAAATGAAACTTAGCAAGGATCTCCATTTCAATTATTAAAACCAATCAAGAGGATTAATTACCAAGATACTAAGTCAATAATCGTTCCTAATCTCATTTATAATTAGTGTAAGATTGATTTGTAATATCAATTAATGCTTTGTTAGGTATGGTATGATATTATATGTCCTCGATGAATATAGGTTAATATAGGCTTAACATTAATTTAAACGGTTAGTATTGTGTTTTGATTTCTCAATAGTTAAAAGTAAATTTCAACAAAAAAATCTTTTGTATTAAAATAAATTGTCTGTACGAGTAATCAAAGAAGAATATTTAAAATTACTTCAGGAAAAACCTAAAGAGCATATTTTTTGCGTTACATAATATTCTGTAACAATAGAAAAAATGTAATGTAATGTAAGTAATGTGTATACAAGCTCTTGCCCGCAACTCCGTCCACGTTAAAGTTCATCATCGCTATTTTCTCTGAATCAGTCCAGTTTTTCGGATTAAAAGTATAGCCTATATCCATTTCCGGACTTAAAACTTTCTCAGAAGTAAAATTCACTTTGAACGGTCGGGGCTTTAAAAAAACAAGCTGGAGCAAATAAACCCACTTTTACATTTATAATATACTATTGACCCGCTCTCGCTTCGCTTTTGTTTATGCCAGTTTTCTGTAATACTCGTACATAATCCAAAACTTATTATACATATAAACCTTCCTCTTGAATCACTCTATCTATTAAAAAAACCGCATCAAAATCCGTTGCGTAGTTTTAAAGATCAAAGGCGGACAGACAGCGGGAAGCGACTTTGTTTTATACTATGTAGTGACTGCCCTGATATGATAAATGGCCATATCTCAAATAGAACTCTTGTAGGAATTGCAAACTCATTACTAACAGAAGAGGGTTCAATCTTCTTTGACTATTAAATTGCAGATTCGGTTTAGTAGGGCAGAACTAGGTTTGGCGCGCGATTCCGACTGCATAGAAGTCGTTTCTCGCTATTCACTCGGAAACTGTCCAATTTTGCGCGGTAAAAAGTAGCCTATATGCTTCTTTAGACTATAGATAACCCATCTCTGTGCCAAATTTCATCGAGATCCGACCAGCCGTTTTGGCGTGATTGAGTAACAAAACAAACTTAAGCATTTATAATGTTAGTAAGAACTTTGACGTGTAAAAGTGCCCGTGCGGCCTACTTACTGAATAAATTTCTTTTATCTTTTATCTTTATCTTTAAGAATAAGGATTTCACGTAACCTTTTTTAAATATAATTAATCACTTATTCGTTAAAAAATAAAAAATAAATAAAAGAGGACGTACATACACTAAATCACGCCTGTTTCTCAGAGGGGTAAGCAGAGACCACTTCTTTCCACCTGCTACGATCCTGACAAATCTCTTTCAATTTTTTCACATTCGATTAATCTAGTTCTAAATTAAGCTCTAGGCTTTTCGACTCTATTTCAACGTTATTAAGATCCAAAAGTGACGAACCTTTTCTTACGTCAAGGTAAGAAAAGGTTTGACTTTACATACTTTATCTACACACATATCATAAGTCCGTAGACAATGACCAGTCCAAAACCCGTAGGCAATGACCAGCATTACCTGTGGTAGTAGGTGACAGCGATGACAGTTGTTAATTTTGGAGGATGTTCCAAATTTGGATCTCATTACCTTAAAATATTCGATAACGTAATAAAATTACGTTACAGCTGTCATCGCTGTCACCTACTACCACAGGTAATGCTGGTCATGTGCCTTTCGGCTTCTGAACCCATCTTAGAGTACTTATAATATATGCGTAGATAAAGTATTGTACGCGACTCTGCGTAATTGGCATTACGCAACCGTCACGTAAACTACTATTAACACATAGAAAACTTCCAAGATCCTGAAACAAGCACTCGCTCTCATTACCCAAATATTTGCCCATACCGGGAATCAAACCCAGGACCACTAGCTTCGTAAGCCCCTACCTAAACTAGGCTAAACACATCGTCATTTAATAGAAAAAGGGAATAAATCCACGTCTTAAAAATGGTCTCTAATCTTAATTAACAGTATAGACAATGCTACCTTTTCACATGTGCTGGCGACCTAAATAAAAAAACGTTATCCACTGCTCGCTTGAGCAAAAAGATAACGGATTCCGCTTAACCAAAGCGGTACCCTAACTGGATTACTTTCGTCGCAACCCATACGTAAAAAGGTATAACGGGAAATCCCACCGCCCGACGAATTGTCACTTTTTATCCCGGACAGTGGTGCAATCACTCGGTCCAGCGACCGGGTTAATTAATGAAATCTATTAACTTCCTCCTGAGGGACGAATCGGTAGGTTTTTTGCTAGAAAATCCCTTTTTTTTACTAAAAAAATGAGAAGGGTTTGAATGAGTGGTTAACGATTGGGTTGTTAATTTATTGGGAAAGTTTTGTTTTAATAAAAATGGTTTAAGGTATTCGGTTTCTTGACCCGTGGAGAAGTTAATCTTTTCATTGTTACGTAGGTATAATAAAGTTAATCACAGAACAAAAGAGTATTTGTTTGTTTGTTTTGCCTATGGTCTAATGCACTAACCGATTGACGTGAAATAGAGTGCAGAGATATCCTGGAAACGGATATAGGTTTTTTTCATCACAAAAAAATTGGACATTTCCCGCGCAAACAGCGATAGACGAATTCTACGCGGCCAAAGTCGCAGGAAAAAGCTGGTAAATACTTAATTTGACATCAAGTCAATTACTCGACGTTTTACAATATTCAGATGTTAATTAAACCTGCAGGCCTTTCGCGTAAACACACTTGCAATCACAATCGTTTTCATTTTGAAAATCGAAGGCTTGTCTGCATACAAAATGAAACCAATTGTTTTGTTTTGAAGCCGATCGCGATTGCGAGTGAGTTACGCGAAAGGTCTGCAAGCCTAATGCAATCGCAATCGTTTTCATTTTGACAGTCCAAAGGCGAGTCTGCATACTAAATGAAAACAATTGTTCCGCTTTGAAGCCGATTGCGATTGCGATTTGCGAGTGCTATAGGCAATAGGCCAGCTGGGGCCTTAGTCTACATTGTTTTTACACTATTTTTATCAGATTGTTATAGACTGCTATTATTATCAAGTTACAGTAAAGTACAGTGACAGTAGGATAGCTAAGAGTGTAAAATTATGTAGATTACGACCTTGAATCCCTTTTTAATAGTTTAAATATGATTTAAAATGATACAGGGGTTTTATTCAACGAAACTGCTTTGCTAAAACAAATGGCATATCTCAGAAAAAAACTCCTATAGCAAATGTAACCTTATTGCTAACAGGAGAAGATTGAATTTGGCTTGATTGAAGTTTTTTGACAAGAATCTAATCTCTACACTAATTTGTTTTGAATTCTGGACGTTTTTAGTAACGCGATTAATTGTAAACGGCCACATTCCAAAGCTATCCTGTCTGTTCACTTAACTTACTTGTTTACTTATTGTAGCGTAGTCACCCTAAGTGGATCTTGGTTTCCGACACTAGATTACGCCTAGCCCGGTCTTATGTTCGCTCTTGCCAATCCTTAAAACCGAGGCTCTTTAGGTATTTTTGAGGGTGCCCTTCGCAACTCTAAATAACGTTTAACCTACCGCATTGAAAATGCAAATTATAATTTGTACTAAACAGGTTTTATGCTAATTATCATTTGTACTTAACTGGTTGTCAGCTAAGTCAAACAACTTTTAAGTTTTCTTAAAGAAGCGGTTAGGTTAGGTTAGGGTTTAATTATAACAACACTTAAAAGTTTTGTTCTAATACAACGTTAAGAGGATTGTGCAGCTGAGAATTTCTATACAAAATGCGATAATGCTTTACGATTTTTTAATATGTCGTAAAAATTAGAACAGAAAAAAAAACGTAACCTCGTTTTTTTAGTAACTACAACATATTCAATAAACGTGGAAAACGGAATTGATTTAAGGGGTGGGAAGTTATCACCCGGAGCTTCATTTTTATGGATCTTTTTAGAGCTATGCCAATACAATTCGCTACATTTCACAATCCTTTTAAACTAACATAGAAACCTGATTTAAATAAGGAATGGCTTAAGGATTAACGGAAATTTGGACAAAAAATGCATTAGGACAAACCCCCATGTAATAGACCCCACTTAAACTATAGTACATTACTACAGAGGCCGGGACAAAAGGGGTTGCCGGCCGAAGACATATAGACTATGTGTGGATAGGTCTGAGGCGGGCAACCCATATTTCCCGCCGAGGCACTATACATGTGCTTTTCTCAAACATCAAACATAATAATAATTCTTTAAAAAAATTAAAACAAATATTACAAAGTCAAATTACTAGGAGTGCATAAACATTAAAAGTAACCTACAGTGCTCAGTCATCCGCGCTGTGTCGTGTGCGCCCCCGCCCGCCGGTGCCCCGCAGCGCACCACCCGCCTGCGATCTAAGTTGCGCTACGCACCCCTAATTACCTTTGTTCTCCTAGTACTTTGCGCTTTGGTTGAATGCACGGCTTAAAATATAAAAAAAATAGCTATCTATATAGCTATCTATAGCTATCTAGCCTATTCATAAACACAGCCGCCACGTTTACACATAAAAAAAAGTTTATTGTTTTTTTTTAATAGTGGCAGAATGCCATGATGCCTCTGCCACAAATTTATGTGGAATGGAAATTAAAAAAGAGGACTTTGCCGGCCTAGGCCTGCACGATTTGTATGAAATTCCATAAACGACCTCTTGTCCTAGCCGCAACTGAAACGTCATACTTGGCGGCCTATTATAAGGAACATAACATCAATATTTCATGGCATGTTTGAGAAAAGTCTATTTATAAAATTGTTTAAAGACTATCTTTTAAAACGACGAGCCTAACTTTCAATTCCACAAGTACTTTAACTGTGCTCCTAAAAAAACCCGTGCACAGTCATGAATGGCCTTATTTCGGCTTGCACCCGCGTTGCAGCGAGAGTGCACCGAGATTGCACGGGGATTGATTGCGGATTTGCCTGCAGCAGTAATTTACAGAAAAATCTGCACCTTCACTGCAGTTGACATTTAATTCGGCTTTTAGATATGCCTTTTTTTTCTTCTTTTTTTTGTATTTGATTTTAAGATTGCATCGAGGGTCCAGTGGCGCCCTCAATACTATTATTGTGTTTGCTAACAAACTAAAGTATTGTCTTGAAATCGAAGGATGTTTTTTGTTGTTAGCGGGAGAACTTTCTAACCTACAAAATACACACAAAAACAATTAGTGTGATATCGCTATAAAAGTTGTTTAATTTTTCAAAGTTCAAAAGTTCTTTCCATCTACCGTATGGACATCAAACAAATGATTCACGCATAACAAAATCGTGGGTGTAATTACATAAAATCACCTAAACTAAATATTAACAATGATAAATCAAGCCGCGTCAATCAATTAAGAACTATTATAATCCAAATAATGAATAGTTTGATGACGAGCTAGCCTAGTCGGTAGTGAACATGCCTACGAAGCTAGCAATCCTGGGTTCAAATCCCGGTAAGAGCAGATATTTGTGTGATGAGCACGAGTATTTGTTTCTGAGTCTTGGATGATTTCTATGTATTTAATTATTTATTTCTCTATGTAAGTATTTATATCGTTGTCTAGTAGGTACCCATAGTACAAGCCTACAGCTTAGTTTGGGACTGAGTCAATTTGTGTGAGTTCGCTCTTGATATTTATTTATTTATAGTTATTATATTTAGGCGTGCTACTACCATTTTTCCGTCGACGACTCGTTCAGCCCGTTTGGTACCTACCTACGAAGCTAGTGCTCCAGGGTTCTATTAACGGTATGGGCAAATATTAGAGTGAGTTTTGGATGTACTCTATCTGTTTAAGTACTTCCAAATTTCATACAAATCCATCCAGTCATTGCAGCATGAAGAAAATAACACACATATACACATACACTCAAACTTTCGCATTTATAACTTTTTAAACTAAGTTCATAATTAATTAGTTTATTGGGAAAAGATCAAAAATATTGTCGATGGAAACTAACCATCGGCTTTAGATGTGTCATAGGTAACTAATTATGGCTCATATATTGAAAAGTTAAATGTTTTTTTTTTAACAGGCGGCGCTTTTCCTTGTTTAAAACACCCTGATCAAAAGCATCAAACTCTTGGTATCATAATTATTAAACTAGAAAATCAAGTGCATAATTAATACATAAACTAATAAATTGATCCCCAAAACAATACACACACACACACACACACACACACACACGATATCATAATATCTTAACCTCGTAAAGCCCAGTGTGCAGTAGGATGTACATATTCAAGGCAATTTAATTTGAACTGTGTTACAATAGGAATAGGTTTATTTTCCTATGTTCATTAACTGAAAATGGCATTATGTTATCGAACAAACGTAATTGAACTTTATTGCCTTGATGGTAGATTCAAAGTCCCGCGAAAAACTCCCTGTTTATAGTATGGTGGGCCTTTCGAGGTTAAGTTAGAACTGTAGACGCATAAGTAAAAAGAATACGTATAAAATGATGATATCCGCAGTAGAACTAAGGTTACCGACATAGCCCGAAGAATAGCCAAACTTAAGTGGCAGTGGGCGGGGCACATTGCTCGAGGACTGATGGCCGATGGGGTCAGAAGGTTCTTGAGTGGCGTCCGCGGACCGGGAGACGAGCTGTAGGTAGGCCTCCAACAAGATGGAGTGACGACCTTGTAAAGATCGCGGGAAAGCGGTGGATGCGAAAAACACAAGATCGGTCTGAGTGGAGAGCCTTGGGGGAGGCCTATGTCCAGCAGTGGACGTCTTTCGGCTGACATGATGATGATGATGATGATGATGATAAGTAAAAAGACAATGAAACGGATATTTCAAGTAAGTTTTGGAATGTCTATTACATAATTAAGACAACACAACAAAACATAATTAAAGTGAAATTACTAGCACAGAGGCATTCCATCTTAGTCTTCAGGGTTGGCAACGCATTTGAAGTCTTAGGATTGTAGTCTTGCGAATTCAAATGTCTTTGGGTCTCACATCCCACTTACCATCGTGTGTCTTGTCTTTGCCACATTTTTTTTTAATATTACACATCCATTCGGTATGTTTAACCATATTTCCATAATGATTCCTTGCTGGTCTCAGCTTTTAGTAACCGGTGGTAAATCTATACCAAAATTAAAATGTATAAAATATGTTTATTATTTCATATTAAAATTCGACCAATTTTTATGTGACAAGGTGTCACATATTAACCCAAAGTAACCAAAACTATCCAAAATTTTAATATTGGAACTGACATAAGATGTTAAAGTACCTACAGAGCAACATGGCCACTATTTTACTCGGTTAAACCACATTGATTTTGACGCATTATCGTATAGTCAACGTTAATGTAATGCAATTAGGTTATAATATTAAAAATAGACCTTATTGCATTGTAATTTTTGTAGAATACGTCTCGTTTGCTTCTAATTATTTAAATTTGATAGAACAGCGACGGTTTGTTTTATAATTATAATTTCGAGAGTCGCTCCTTAGCCAGCGTGCACGGCATATCAAATGTACCTATTAGTTGAAACAGTGAATAAAAAGTATATTTTAAAATAGCATAACCATTATTTATTTCAAATAAAACCCCACCTTTCCTTAGCTCTCATTTACTTGACATTAATAGCAGCCCAGTCAAAACCAGATGGCAACATGTCAAAATCATTACTAGGTTCTACCAAATAGAATTAAGCCCAAGGGTAGCAATGCGCAGAATAAAGTTTTATTATTCATGTCATGTATGATATATAACCTGTGGTGTTGTATAAAAATAAAACTATTAAAGTATGCCACGTGAACGACGGGGTATTTCACAGTACATTGATGCGGGGATGATATAAATATTCATGCTAGAGTAAGAGAAAACGCGGCGCAGCGGCATGTTAATGTCGCGGCTTAACACTGCGTTTTGGTACAAATTATAAGCGACTAGAGGATTTCTATGTCTTCAAGCGTATGGAAGTTGTGTCACCGATAAAGTACCCCTCGAATCGAGTTTAGGTCTGGCTTAGGCTGTTCGATGTCAGCAAATCAGTCTGCTTAGGATTTAGGATTTTTGTATATTATTGTATAGATGATAGAAAATGGCATTTGAAAAACAAGTAAGCCGATTTAATAATAAACAATTATAACTCTTTTTTTAAACTAGTGATTATGACTTCAAATACTTAATTTGTTTGAGAAAATTAATATTAATGGTTTATTTTTACGAACACAAGTAGAAGAGTGTATTAGAGAATAATATGCAGCGAATACTGAAAGCATTTTTTTAGATAAACAAAATTTTATTCAAAAAAATAGTTTGTACAAAATGAAAGTATAATCAATTGTGTTACTTAAATAAATATTAACTTTCTTTATCTGACTAAGATAGTATAATAACAATTTTTTAACATCTTCGAAGCAATACCTAACTTTGTTGACCCTTCTAAATATCAAACTTATTAATCACTGGTTAGCATGGTATGTATGATATGGTATAGTATGATGGTAATTGTATACCTAATTCAGAGTTTTAAGTTCTTAAGCTACAAAACTATCTAAACTTCCCAAATCGCTTCAGCACCCGTACCCGCGTCCGCTACCACTTACACCTTGTCGCAAACCGTAATAAGGGCGGGGTAATTCGGCGTGTACTCCACTCGTGCGGCGCCGGCTGCTCCATACTAGTCGATTTACTAGTTACGCGAGCGCAAATCTCAATCTAAATATGCGTTTAATTTAAAGGGGTTTAGCGTATGTTATTATAGGGTGCAAGAGCAGAATGAAATATTAATTATATCTAGGAATGCGAGTGCAGTTTCGGTTTAAAATAATATTACTTGTGTGATACTGTGCTTTAATAACACACTTACTCAAGTAGGTTTGTGTTATAATACTATTATAACACATTCACTTGAGTGTTAAGTAGTGCTACGAGCGCTACGCCGTAGCCCGTAGCAATGCTCTTCCGCTACGAACCATAAATCTGCTACAAGTAGTGCTCCTGCCTTAGTATTAACAATGACGTTAAACAGATTAAAAATATGGTTTAATTAATAATAATTATGTTTTATTACGTATGTTTTTTTTTTACAGACGTTGATTAGATTTGACTTGTCAACCTATTGGATAAACTAGCTAATAAAACAGTCAGTCATTGTCACAAAAAAAAAACAAGTGTGAATTTATCATCGTTAACTATTTTTTTAGTAACTATAGTGTTATTACTATATTTTTTGTACATTGACGCAATCATGCAGCGTCAAATAGAGTAGAGGGGCGTGCAGTCGCGGATTAAGAACACTTTACTTATTTGGATGCAGTAGTTCAAAAAGTTCCGTTAGAACTTAACTAGAATTAGCTATTACTCTAAAAAAAATAGGCCCATCCATATATGAGAATTTATAGCTTAAAATTACCAAAAAACAATCACCAAAAACCAATCTAGATTCAACTTAGTTTTACATTCGCAACCCTTCCAAATAATAAAACGCAAGAATCACTTCAATTTCTCGGAAACTATAAAACTGTCCGGTGCAAAAAAACCACGCCCCAAGCCCACATTCCCGTAGAATTTCCCACAATTTTCCGTGACAATGCACCTCGCGTGTCTCACGTACAAAAGAGAAAGCGTGAGCGTCATTTCGCCCCGTTATCCCCTTGAACGTGTCTGATAAACAAAACAACATCGTTGTGTCACCAGTCTTGCTAATTTTAATTCTACGATAAAACGTTCAGAGCTCGTGACACGTCTGACGAGTTAAAAATATTTACAGTTGCGAATTAGTGGCAGGGAACGCGATAAGCTTTGGTATATGTGTATAGGTATAACCCGTAACCACAATCGTGGTGTAATTTTATTACAGTCGCCTATTTTGTAAAAAAAAAAAAAAAATTAATTACAGCTCTTCTAATTCTGCGTGACATATTTGTTACGCTTTTTTTGACAAGTATATGTAAAATTTATGAAAATATAATAATTCTATACAAATATATTTTTTCCACTCCACAACACAATTACAACTGAAGCGAATACAACAATTTAATTCGCCACGATCAACGACCGAAGGCCTTATCGCCATATAGCAACTCTTCCATACAATTCTAAATAAATAGAAGAAAAAAAATCTTTGTAACGAGTTGTACTTAATGGGCTCTAAAAACCTCACAGTCACCATAACGTACTAACGACTGTCATGTGAATTCAAAAAAAAAGATAAAATATATTTATTCAGTAACTAGTAGTGGTAGTGTTTCTTCATTAATGTCTAAATAATAAGTATTCTTTGTTAAGACAGAATATAGACATATCAATATGTGCCATATGGTGTAACGAACATACTAACTACCCTACACAACCTTTCACATTTGTAATGGTTACGAATTAAACATGAACTTCAAATAAAGACTTTACGATGCAGAATTGCGGACGACGGTATCTGGACCGCGAGAGGACGAAGTGGTTACGTTCTTGGTAATTTATGTGCTGTAGCATTTTAGATCCACAAATTGTATATTTAAATCATTGTTTCTACTAGAAATGTTTTTATTTTTGGTAAACTTAACGTTGAAGTATTTTATAAGGGTTAATTCTTGTTTCGTTCACGCTGATTTCATAGAAAGTATGGCTTCGCAGAATCTTCATTCCATTGACAGGCATTTTCTGTATTTATCCATTTATTTATTGTTATTGTTTTTATTCTTATCATTGTTGTTTTTTCCATGACTATTTGCTTATCATTAGGGTACTGGAAAATATCCCTTAAAGGCATAAGCTTGCCTTTGTTTTTGTTTTCTTACCAACCAACAGCATGTTTTAAAACAGTATACATACATACATTTTCTAGGCACAGGGGTTAACTTTTTGGGATATTCATGTCTTACCTAACCTAACCTACGTAATTATTATTTAAGGAACCTGGAAATAACACGGCTTCAGCAGAAAATAGATTTCCATGAAGTGAATTTCGGTATTTCGCTAAGTTGCGATATTTTTGGGGAAACGTGCGAGGATGTTGTCTAACACCGTACGTTAATTACTTTAAACACAAATATTAAGTTTTATTTCTAACTAGCTTCTGCCTATAACTCCGTCCACGTAGAATTCGTAATTTTGCCAATCCCACGAGAACACCGATTTATTTTGGGATTACAACTTTTGTGTCCCGTTGTTTCTCCGACAATTTTTTCATCGAATGTATTACTTCGCAGAATTTTGTAGGCGCAGGGGTTTACATTTTGTGATAGTTACAACCCTAACCTAACCTACGTAATTAATATTTAAGATAACCTTAAAATAACACGGCTTTAGCAGAAAATTGCTTTCGATGAAGTTAAATTCGGTGAAATGATACGTTCGATGAAAAAACCGTTAGTAACGCAACGGGACACTGCTTTATAATAAGAGTTTCGTCTAGCAATTCTTAGACCGATAAGGTGGACCGACGATTTGGCTATGGATGTGAATCGATGAATGCAAGATAGCCAGGAGTAAATCATGTCTAGCATTGGACATGTTTTGGCTGAAACAATGATAATGATGATGACTTGACAAAATATGTACTTGTGAAGAACTGCAAACTTGCATGCAGTGCCTCCAGCTGCCTGGAGTTTGGCAAGTTTTGACACTTTTACAGCTTCTGACGACACGTTAGTACACGGTAGCGACCCTTTTGAAGCTAGCGGTCTCGGATTCAAAACCCGGTAAGTGTAGATATTTGTGTAATGAGCGCGATCTATGTATTCCAGTATGAATTTCTCTAGAGAAGTATGTTTATCGTTGTATAGTGCCATTAGTACAAGCCTGGAGATTAGTTTGGGACTAGATCAAGTAGCACTTTACGGTACTAACAGATTAATTATGTGACAATGTTTATCATTGCTCCATTAGCTAAAAATTTTATTATTAAAAATTCAGGGTAGCTTAAAAAAAATGTTATTCGAAAATATAGAAAAAAAACACGGCAACATCGAAAGATAGCAAAGTGAATTTTGCCAAGTTGAAGACGTAGGTTTCATTATAATAATTTAGATAAAAAATTCCATAATACTAAATAAAAAAAGAACCTTTTTCTAATTTATTTTCTTTCTTCCTCGAATATCAAGTGGTACCTAAATGCTATAAGATAACCGATGTGTACAATTATTAATCTGTAATTTTTATATCTAGTGTAGTTGGTGAATAAAACTCAAGCAGCCAGACATTCTCACTTAACCTTTGGCTTATATAGATTATGTTGCTAGCTCAGGACGAGTTTTATACTCGTATCACATAAGTCCACTAAAAGAATGGCTGCTGCCGTTATAGCCGACATATGGTTCGTGTTTCTTTTGCTGTTTTATTTCAAGACATTAAAATGTTATTCCTCAGACAATCAACACTTAAAAATATTAGTACAGATACAGTTTTAGATTGAGAAAGTATGTAGTTTCGATGAGGACATTGACTTTTGAAAGATTAGGCCTTCAAGAAAAAAATATTCATATCCAATTTTGTACAACGGCTGTTCATATCAGACCTCCTGTCAATTTTACACGTGTTAAAAATTATATTAAAAAATAGAAATAGGTATATTGTGTTCTGTTTTTCAGTATTTTGAGCTTATACCGAATATTTATTTTTCAAAAAAGCGTCTGTTACAAAGGCTGTTTTTATCAAGCCCTGCTAGCTTGTTGTACATTGGCTTGTAAAATCACATTGCAACAGCCCTACTGGTGTGATGCTTACACTCTCACGAAACTTCTGAACTAAGGGATATATTTATTTAAAAAGCGATAGTATTTCAGCGTTTGAATAATAAATAAGACTTAATGTATTTGTTTAAAGTAATAAACGTACAGCGTTAGTCAGAAAAACAATAAACACACTTATACAACAGCCTCGCAAATTTCCCCAAAAATATCGTATTAAATCCGTAAATAGGTCAAAGGAAGGGAACTTAGCGAAGCAAACAAACAAGTAAAGTAAATACTTAATAAGTAAACATGTTCATATCGGGAACGCAGGTATAACTCTGACTAATACAGCGCGCATGGCACTTAGATGTAAGGCGATTTCAGACACGTGACTTGCATAGCATGAGAGGTCGTTACGGTATCAGATTTTGGGGGAAAATTCATACGTGGGGGAAACACTTGGCGAAATTGAGATATATTGTCATGCTCAAGATTACGGGGGTACTGAGACATGGTGATAAAATGAAGCTAGATGACTTGATGAGATGTATGTTTGGGGTTTAATGTGAAGTTTTCGTTGTTTACACAGCAAGCTTGCAAAATTGTTCAGGTAAAAATATTATTTTGTTAAAATCTGGCAAAGGAAGAAACAGAGTTCTTTAAATATAGAATGGTATGATTTTTCAATGTTTTTATTTAATTTTCAGTAGATTAATTAATGTACCTAAAGATAAATATTTATTTTCATTCTGAGAGCCGGTTTGAGTCCCACTCTTCGGCAAAGCCCCACTTTTTACACGACTGCCCCAAAAAAGGAGTGTAATGTTTTCAGGGTTCATGTTTGTATGTATGTATGTATGTGAGTTTCTTTATTCCACTATAACTTCTAAATCCCTTGACCGATTTAGATGTGTTAGGTATCGTTAGAATCCTTACATCATCCCGGGTGACATAGGATACCTAAACTGTTAAAATTGAAATAACAACAATGGCAAAACGATAATGATTAATATATGTAGGTATATCGACGACAGTATAAAAAATGCAGTCGGGTTTAAAGCTTGCTTTTCATATAAGGTCTGTTCATCCTTACTTGTCTTATATAGTAAACAACTTTCTAACCTCAAAATGAACCTTTTTTGGCTAAAAAAGCTCTTTTATCGTAAATAAAGTAAACCGAGTTAACATTTTGGACATCACTTGGCCAATGTATTGTCTGTGATTGCTTTATTTTGTTTAAAATAGATGTTTTAGCCAAAAAAGGTTCATTTTGAGGGTAGAAAGTTGTTTACTATATAAGACACGTACGGATGAACAGACCGTAGTTATTCCAGGTTCTGTTCTGAGCAGTCTCTGGTCAGTCCTTTAAAAAGGAGTCCAACTTATTTTGCTATCTCCAACGAGGTCTGCCTTGTAAGTCTTGAGTTGTTGGGCTTTCCTTTTGCGACTTAAGCCCACTGCTCGTTCGGCATGCGGCAGACGTGACCAGCTTATTCTGACTTCAACTTGGCCGCTTCCTGAACGACGTTGAGTGTTTGAGTCATGGAGCGCATGGTGGTGTTTCGAATACGATCCGTTAGTTTAACACCTAAAATGCTGCGGGCCATAGCTCATTCACTAATTCCTGGTATGGACATTTCTAAAGCAGGATATTAACAGTTTAAACATTTATTTAAAGTTACAATCTGTATTGCCTCATCAACTTAAACTTCAATAAATTTTTCAAGAAAATATCATTAAGAGAATTAAGAAAATTATTTAACCCTGTACAAATTAAAACTGTTCTTGATACGGAATCAGGTCCTGTAACACAGGGATCCCTAGCACTGGTTTCTGTATTGTTTCTACTTCTTGTAAGGTTTCATTTATGCAATAAACATTTCCATTTTCATTTTTCATTTTCATTCTGAATTCACACTTTTTTTTCAATCTAATCATTAATAAATTCGCCTAAATACCTATATAATATCCTTTTTTTATCTTCACTGTAGTAAAGTATTTCTTACACACGCATACATGCATTAATTAAATAGGCTCACGAATATTTGTAACGAATCTTTAATTTACTCTATCTTAAGGGACGGAAGAGTTACAAAAGAAGCCCAAAAAGGATTAGTAGGTTGTTATTATACAGTTACGTAACTTCAGTGCCTTATGATCTCAATTTTAGTGTATTTTATGATATGGCGGTCCTTTTATAATTTTTCAAACGTGTGATCGTCTTCTTATGTATGGAAAAATATGCCGTGAAATGATCAAATTTTGGAATAAAGAAGGGCAAATATAACAGGTAATATATTGATCAAGTTTTCAATGAAAATTGTAACAAACTTGCTTTGGGAGTATCACAATATAGAAAGTAATTTTCACAAACTAAATAGTGTGTGTGTGTCAGTCAGTACGCTTATTTATTCCCCCAAAGTCAACTTTGAGCCAGCTCCTGTTATTAACATGAGATATATATTGATTGATGTTATGTAAACCGGTTTACATTTATGAACAATATCTCATTACAAATGGAGTTTGTCTAAAAGCCAATCTGATAATAGATTCGGAAGGTGGCATGGATCTACACTCTGCTTTATATAAGTTCAATAGGTTAAATCTCCTAAGATTAGTCTCAATGAACAGGTGGATGATTCTGTAGAATTGGTTAAATTATTAGCTTAGCGACATGCCATTTAAATCCCCAGGGTTGGCAACGCTTTTGCCGTCTTGAGATTATGATCGCAAGATTGAAATCATGTGATTAAAAATGTCTATAGGGTCAAAATCAACAATCAGATAGCCCAGTAAGCTTGTATGCCTTCTCCAGGCCATAGAAAAAGTTCCTATAAAAGATCTTGGCCAATAATCCTGCCCGGTCAAAAAATGTTTGCGTACATAAACCAAATTTGTGGTAAATTTTGCAGTTCTGACCCACGTTTTATTTTAAGTAAATAATTAAAAAAAAAACCATGGAGGTAACATGTAACAGTGCAAAGAAGATTAGCTATTAATATTATCTTTGATTAGTTAGGTATATGAAATCCCTAATTAATGTGGGTAGTTCAGTCTTCGTAGTTCTTAATGCGACATATACCATTATAAGGTATACATATTTATCTTTAATTCCCGCCCAATTTCATTTCTGTACTCCCTGGGTATTATTTTCATACTAGGTGGGCCGTGACCTTTTGTCTCGAAAATGGTGTTTATAAAACAAAAGAATGATTTCGACCTGATAAAAATGGGGTACATATTTTTTATTGGTTCATGCATACAATTTTTTCTTGTCATTTCTTTCGATGATTACTCAACAATTGAAACCTTTTTCGAAAATACGCTCACACAAAAAAATCTTCGAGATCAGATGAGATCAAACTACGAGTCTTCAAGTTATATTTTCTGGAATAAACAGAATCTTAGCTGGGTTTGTTTCCAAGTTAAACATAAAGAGCGGCTTAAAACCAGATCAATATGTTTCGAGTATTCTCCGGGATCTTGTTTGATGTTATATTTGGATATATTTTTAGAAAAGCATTACGTTTCGGTAAAATACATAATATATAATGCTCTTGGTCTTAGCTATTTATGGAGGTATTTTCAAACCAGACTTTCGAAAGATACATTTTTGCCCGAATGGTGTCCGTCCGGCTATATCTTCTGAACTGTAAGAGATAGCGGATGTTTTTTTTAAATGATGTGTCATTACGGCGGATTTCCTAACAAATAAAAAAAGGATTCTTTAAAAAATAGATTCCAATACAAGAAACTTTTTTTTTTCAACTTTTTATTTATTTATGTTGTGTCGTAAAAACGGTGAAACATACAAGCCTCAAATTTGTTATTATTATAGTTCAAACCTTAAAAAAACAACAAATACTTAACTTGGTCAAGTGTGAGTTGTGCTCGCGCTAATTCGATTAAAAATTGAATTTAATTCGGAATAATATAACAATATTTATTTGGGTGCGCCAGTTCGACTCGCCCTTTACCGGTTTTTGGTCATCATGTCAGCCGAAAGACGTCCACTGCTGGACATAGGCCTCCCCCGAGGCTCTCCACTCAGACCGATCTTGTGCTTTTCGCATCCACCGCGTTCCCACGATCTTTACAAGGTCGTCACTCCATCTTGTTGGAGGCCTACCTACAGCTCGTCTCCCGGTCCGCGGACGCCACTCAAGAACCTTCTGACCCCATCGGCCATCAGTCCTGCGAGCAATGTGCCCCGCCCACTGCCACTTAAGTTTGGCTATTCTTCGGGCTATGTCGGTAACCTTAGTTCTACTGCGGATATCATCATTTCTGATTCTATCACGCAGAGAAACCCCGAGCATAGCCCTCTCCATAGCCCTCTGAGTGACTTTGAGCTTCCTTATAAGGCCCATTGTTAGCGCCCACGTCTCAGACAACACGGTTTTTGGTATAACACAGTATTTATGGCGTTTTATAACACTAACTTTAACCTTTATTAGGATGACTTAACAGATCTTTAATTAACCAACCAATTTTTTTGCTTAGATTAAACGATTGGTTACGATTTTGAAATATTAGATGAATTAACTGCGGAACACGAAACCGTCCTATCCCACCGGCTCAAATTTGTGACCACCCTTTTTTGCGTCATTTTAAAATACTAAAGAAATAAATGATTTTTTTCTTTCCCGAATATTAAATTAAGATTAAGGATAAATTATCTCAAACTTAATTCCTGAAAAAAAAAATTTTTTTTTTTCATTAAAAAACTAATCTCCGTGGGACAGCACATGTTAATTTTTCAAATTCCTTTGCTTTCTGTCATTTCTACTGTGTTTAAGCTTAACTACAGTAGGTGTACGGAAAGTAGAATCTGAAGAAGAGTTACCTTCTTGCGGCGCTTCTTCTCCGCAATGATGGTCTTGTCCGAAGCGCTAGTAGATTCACTCTATTTTACCGACGTGTAAAAGAGCCCTCATATGGCCAATTTACTGAATAATTTTGATTTGATTCTTGACTTGTACTATTTAATATTTCTTTAACCTTTTTTTGGCCTGGGAGGGTGAAAAAGAAAATAAATAAAATGGAGAAAGTAAAATATTTATTATGTAGTTCTTATAAACTCCTTCGGGGTTACATTTAAGTTTTATAATCTCAATTTTTAAGTGTTTTATTTGAATTCTCAAGACTGTAATCCTAAGATTAAGAGGACTAATGTGGAGTGCGTCTGTGCTAGTAATTTCACCGATGGTCTTATGGCACACAATACGAATAAAGTTTCTTAGCAAATCCACCTAATCGATTATTTAATCCCACAGCAAAGTCAATAATTAGATAGAAGTATTCCTTAACATCATGACAATTTCGGTGGCGAAATTTATTCAAGGGACCACCGAAATTAGCATCAGCGACGCACCGACCTCTTTATAATTGCCGTTGGTGTTTACTCGACGTTCTCTTAACGTTTGTCGGATGTTGCTATTGAATAATGGATTAGATTTGCAAGTTGGCCATCGGACTTTAAATTTAACCTTTTTGGGAGCCAAAAAGAGGTTACCCTTTTGTTTTTTAACCGATGTCAAAAAATAGAAGTGTAACGTTTAACGTATCAATATCTGTGTGTTTCTTTATGCATATCTGTGGAAGTGTAGCTACCAAATGGATGGACTGATTTGGATGTGGGTTTTGTAAAAGAAAGGTGGTGTAATAGGGTTGGTTCTTAGTAATGTTTTATGAAATTCCGGTGGCCTGTTTACGAGATATCATCTCTGGATGAAGGAGTCGGCATTATTTCGGTGGGTTTTATATTTTTAATATTTTTTGGTTTCACTCGGTGGCACTACGCGACTTGATTGTTTAGGGGTCAAATTATTTTATTTACAGTTTTAATAGGCCGTGACAAGTTGCATTCTATAATTCGATTTTTCAAATATGTTAATAAGTATGGAAGTGACATAAGCACCACACAGTAATATAAGTTTTCTTTGATTTTGGTAATCATTAAGTTTTTTAATGCATCATGACCAGTTCCACTGTTAATTCAAGTAAATCACCTACTTTTTACGATTTACGACCACAAAATAAGTCATTTTGATGTGTGATGGTTTAGAAATAATTAAAAAAACAACTTGAACACATTTTTCACAAGCCAGTATTTTTTCCGTGTATAACCTTGGAACTTAATATCGTCCCATTACTTTCTCAACCTCGTATCTGATCGAATAGTTAGATAGGAAAAGCACTCATGTTCCCTAAAGAATAAAGACTACTTTCCTATCTAACTATTCGATTATATACGAGGTTGAGAAAGTAAAGGTACGATATGGTGTAGATATGTATAGTTGAAATAGAACAATTTCCACGGATACAACACGAGAACCCAAATACGCGTGGCAATGATGTCGCAAGCCAGTTATTTATGACGCTATTCATTATGTAAAAGGTTCAACAATCGATACAGTCATAGCTACAGGCATTTTGTATTTTGGGTCACTGTGGATCTTGTCTGGAATAAATACATTAATAAATAACAAAAGACAATCTTACACGATGTGGTACAGTCCCAAACTTTGTTGTACGTATTTACTACCTATAAATAAATACTAAAACACAGAATAAATACATCAAAATTATAAAACTTCACGTATTGACAAATATACACAATTGTAAATAGTACAAAAAAGGAAGATTAGACAAATTTATAAACGTTGCGCTGTAGTGTGAAGTCAAATAGGACTCAGCTCAGCATGTGCTGCAGCCAGAGCTACAGCGCCGGTTATCAGCTAAACTCTAGTACGTAAGTATTTGGTGGCTGAATGCGAATGCATGGTGAAAGAAGAATATAAAGCATACAGAGTGGTACACGATAAACTGTACATATTGAAAGGGATGAAATTTTAGGTTAATTTATCGGTAATACAATTTAAAAAAAACACTTTTTTTTCTTAATTTTTTTAATAAATTACAGCAAAAATGTCATTTTGTTTTCATAAAAACACGATTTTCTCAAAATTTTGTAGATATTTCACTATTTTTTTGTGTTTATTATTATTCCTCGTTTAATTTTAGATCTATAAACGTTAAAAAAAAATTGAAAAATATCTGTAAAATTTGGAGAAAATCGTGTTTTTATGAAAACAAAATGACATTTTTGCTGTAATTTTTAAAAAAATGTAAGAAAAAAAAAGCGATTTTTTTTTTATTGTTTTCCTGATAAATTTACCTAAAATTTCATCCCTTTCAATATGTGCAGCAGTTTGCAGTAATTTTCCACAAAAAAAGCAGTTACCGAGTTATTTTTTTTAATTGGTCTGATATTGTTATCATTATTATAACCTAACTAATGTCAATACTATGCATTTTGTTTTATCTTTTTTGAGCTATTAGATAAACCTAAAATTTCATCCCTTTCAATATGTACAGTTTATCGAGTACCACCCTGTATTTGAACTCATTACATAGTTATTTGGCCTTACCAAGAATCGTACCCGAGACCGCTAGCTTCGTATGCATGGTAATTACTAACTAGGAAAACAACCTCGTCTTCTCCAAAATACGACACATATCATATTACTAGCTTGACTCGTTCATGCGCTAGAATACCGCAAGGATCCGTGTCTATGTTTGATTAGCCAGGGCTTTAATGAGCCATCATTTCGTTTCAGGTAAAACCTGTAACACCCGTTTTTATAGTCAAGAAAAGTAATTACTTTTCTTGACTATAAATACGTGTGTAAGACACAAATCTCGAGCAAAATCAAGCAAGAAAATGAATAACGCATCAGTTTTTTTGGTATAGAGAAAGCAAACAAGCATACATGCCATTTTCATTCAAGACTACAATGTTAAGACTGTTATCCTAAGTCTGCTAATGCGTTGTCAATCCAAATGCTAGAAATTTCCTATTAGGGTGACAGTTGACAGGCACCAGTAATGGACACTTCTCTTAATTCTAATTTAATACGGTCCTAAATTGATTATTGCAAACCAAATGAATAACCCTTATCTTCTGTAAAATAAGAATCAAGTGTCCATTATTGGTGCCTTGTCCATTACTGGTTCCACCACCCTAGTACCTTTAGTCTAGTATAGTTGAATTACATACATAAAAAACCCCGATATGATGGTGACCCCTTGTTTCAGAAATGATATCTCTTAAATGACCCAACCAATGTTCATGAAAACTGAATCAAAGCTAAGCACTACCGCTAGAAAAACCTGCTTTCAAATTTAAAAGAAACCGCATCGCAATCGGTTCACCTGTTTATGAGCTACGGCGCCACAGACGGACACACAGTACACACACACATACACGCACACACACACACACGCATACACGCACGCACACACACGCAAACACACGCACGCAAGCACGCACGCACGCGCGTTTGTATTTATTGAAGTTACGACACACTTCGTGAAAATCAGAAAAACTTTCTACAAACCCCACGTCCTTGATAACGAAAGTCACCATCATCACATTTAGTCAGACTTTGTTAAAATAAATCTAGGATATCCCTGACGTGACCTTCTGACTCCTGACCTCGGTCCTATTTCAGGTGAGAAAGGTTCAGACACGACGAATATGAGTCGCAAAATAATACAACCCAATCTTCAAATGTAAATTTTGGGGATTTTGCACGAGAACGAAATCAAGCGACAGGGTATTTTTAAATTATACTTTCTTCTGTTTGTGAATTCCGTGAAATTGTTTTGTTAAATTTTAGTTTGATGGTAAATAGAAAACAATTTGAATTATCCGTATTCAATGGTTATGTGGTGAAAATATTATGACAGGTTATGATTTATTGAAAAACGGTTATCTAAGGTAATCCATTACGATTTTGTTAGCTTTACATATCGAAAAATAATGTGTTGGAAAATATTAGTTAAAAGGAATCGTTTATTACTTTACTGGCAGTTATGAATTACTTAAAGTTAACAATACCTTTTTTCTAGTTTTTTCAGTTCCCGGATCAAGTTAAGCCCATATCTATTTTTTTTTATTAAACCCTCATTAAAAACCGTTAAGTTTATGAACGCCTTGCACATTCAGGATGTGTAAAACACTTACACATTCAGATGTGTCAAACACAATTCGATGGTTACGATGGCAATTGACGTAAAGGACAAATCACTACTTTTTAGGACAAAGGAAATAAAAAAATCACATTCAGATGTAATTAGTAGTAAATTATGTCTTTATTTACGACGTTTTCGAATTATGTGATAAAAAACTGTATTTATGTTTTGTCAAAATAATCATTATGCCTAATAAATAGTATGGCTTATCATTTGACCAATATAATGAACTCAAACTCTAAGTCACAATATTTACTTAATTGTCATTAACACACTGCAACAAAACCTTTGGAATAATTTATCTGATGAAATACAAAATGAACAGATCCCTCCAGTGAATTACGGAGTAATGTGGGAATCCGTTAGAATTTTGTTCGGCATTTAAATAAAGTTTTAATTTGAATTTCTATGTTTCCCTTGTTCTAACCGTGTATTAAAAAAAAAACAGTGCATTATTAACCGAAGCATGGTTAGCCTAACATTCTATTCACCCAAAGTTTCCCGTGATCTGACGCCTCGGAGCACAGAAGCGTGCACAACTTGGTTTGTCAGCATATCGGCCAAGTTTCAATTATGGCACGCAAAGAAAGTTCGAATAGTTAGTCTTGCACGTTGAACATGACTTCGCGGCTTTGTGTTTGAATGGCTCGAACTAAGTTGAATTACTGATTCTTGTTAAAGTTAAAAGGATGAAAGATGCATAAAACAGGGGTGTGCATATTTTGGGAATGGTTAATAATTACGTACGACAGTAAATTAAAGAATCGGGAATATGATTGCAAGTGATATATGTGTTAAATTAAGAAAAAAATGCGTAAAATGATAATTATGATATGTGTACTAAACTTGACCTTGAAGCATTTAATAGTTATTATGACGGTCAATTAAAAAAAATTAGAACTATGCGGTACTTTTTTTAATTTACCACATGAGTACTTTAGTTTTATTTTTAAATAATCATTTATTTATAACAAGCTTCGTCAAATACTTATGAATTAAAAATCATCAGCAACATGATTCAATTCATCAATAGTTTACAATAGTTAATCAGCAACATACTTCGTAAACAGTGTATATAACACAACATGCTTTATCAGTTAATCTATAATTCGTTTCGTAGTTTTATTATTGGTATTAATGCGGTTAAAGATTTCATTATTATTACATCAATAAGCAAAATAAAAAAAACATTATTGTGTAGGTATTACGTCGGGAATAAAATAAACGCAAACTCCATCTTGACTAAAACACGATACCAAGTTTCATATTAAAACCTATAAAGACTGATATTGAGAGAGTTCCTGAAATGACAGCCTGCAACACATATAACGTGGTACAATGTTAACTCATGAACAATATCAGACATTACCAAGTTTAACCAATATGTACCGAAGTATACATCAATAACATTTCAATTCAAAATACAAACAACGCTTGCCGTGCTCGAACATTTGCTGAATGAAGCACAATATTGACTAAACATGCTTCACATTCATGGTTCAAACAGATAACTAGAGCTTGTTGAACAAGCGAAAGCATATCGGTAGCTAACCCGTACTTTGATTAGACGATACCTGAAAATCAAACCATTCCAGAATCATTCAAACATTGGACGCTTTAAAATTTAAAACGTCCAATGTGTGAATGGTTCTGGAAAAACGTGTATTCATTGTAGGATGTCGTCCTAGGTCCGTTTAGATCGTTACCACTATCTTGATGATGATAATGCCATCATGCCGTTTTTGGCAACAACGATGCTTCATGAACTTTCAAATGCTGCTGAGCTAGATGTTACAGCTCTCTGGTGTGCCCTCCATTGGCTTGCATAGCCAAATTTTTGCCGCGAAAATACTCGGACTCCCACCGACCACTGGCCTCTGGTGGTCGGTTTTTGAGGTATTCCCATTTCTCATCCCGCTCAGACTTTCGATTTTACCCGTTAACAAACCGCAAAACAGCAGTGTTCGCATTGTTTTGTTCCAATAAGGGTGTAAGACAGCCGGCGAATTGACAAGCACAGAGGCATTCTGTGTTAGTCCTCAGGTTAGGCATTTGCAGTCTTGGGATTCCATGTATCAGGCTGTGGTCTCAGGGCCTATTTACCATCAGGTGGCATATGTGGTTCTCCATTCCATGCCATAAAAAACAGACCGTTAATTTTGCAACTGCTGGATTCAAAACGATGCGAGTTGAAAAAGTTTCAGCGAGAATTTAAATACAGTCACGAACATTTTGACGTTGGATTTGTAAGTTTCCAATTTTAGCAGCCGAGGTAAGTTTCGAGACCGTCTTTGTCCCTGAGCTCGATTTTGGAGCTGTACTGAATATATTACCGGAGTTGTAAAACCGTAGACTTGATGGTACATGTCTTTGACCTGTGTTCGAGAAAAGTTTTGCGTGTTTTGCGATTTCGTATGAATTTCGTGGAAATTTTGGAGCCTTTAAAGGGTAAGGACGTTGTTATCGATTATTTATATAAAGTTAGTTAGTTTTTATTTATCAACTCTTAAGATAAATACGCATATTAGGGCGTTTTCACTAAAACGTGTACCCCAATTAAGGACTGAAATTAAGGAACTTTAACTTTGTCAGTTTTATGACAAAAATTAGTCATACATTGAGGCCGTCAATGTATAGCTTATTAGAGTTAGAGTTCCTTAATTTTAGCCCTTAATTGGGGTACAAGTTTAAATGAAAACGCCCATTAACATAGAAGTGACGCTATTTGAATCCAGGTTAAAATTATATACGTAATTTTTGACATTAATAAAATTAAAGATATCAGGAGGCGTAGTCAAGATGCATAACGCCAAGTTAGCGATTTACGAAAATCTACAAAATTGTATAGAATTGACGTAAGCTGATTACAGAGGGCTCAGACAAGATGCACTACGCTAACTAACGTTTCTATTCGATTCGTTTTTGAAATAATCGCGTCACTGGTAGACCACGTGACTTTTTGTATCATGTCATCTTGCAGTGACGCGATTGGTTTAAAAACGAATCGAATAGAAACTTTAGTTAGCGTAGTGCATCTTGTCTGAGCCCTCAGATCACGCCAAACGCTTATGTCAATTCCATACATTTCGAGTTGATATAAAACGGAAACATTAGCAGCATTTGCATCTTGGACAGACGTAAAGGTATTGAAATGGCCCGACTACCTAATACCTTTAAACGAGCCATTCTTGTATATTATATTATTATAATCTGAATCTCGGAAACGGCTCCAACGATTTTCATGAAATTTAGTATGCAAAAACCTCGATCTAGCTAGGTTTCTATTTTTAGAAAACTTACCAAAAAAAACCGAGCAAAGCTCATCCAGGTACTTAACTTTAAATTACATGTCATTCTAACCTAACACCTAGGTAAATATCTCAAGTCTTCACGGAAAAGACAATAAATTTAAGTCCATATGCCTCAAAGTTTGCAACTCATTGCATAATTCATTAACATCGCCATGGTCTTAAAAACAAACTCATTTATATGTGGATTATTTCAAATGTCATTATTCAAAATTAGCAGGCATTCGGTAGCTCAGTTATCTTGTTGGGGAATTCTCTAAGACAGGCGCTTTATCCCCACTTTAGTTAGAGCTGTCTCGTTAACGATTTATGGGTGGGAGTGAGATGCAAATAGACGGTGTAGGTTCGATTTCAACTTTAGGCGAGCCCGGCTTTTGAATTTAAATATGCATTGGTAAAGTGGAACTATTTGCAGGATCGATAGGATTCTGGACTATGTGATCTGAAAATGGATCAGACACAACACTGTAGAATCTTGGGGGCGAAAGTCACAGATTCTTAATAACTCATTATATGAACATAATTTGATGTTAAACTATTATGACATGTTTTTATAGCTGCTCAGCAATTAATTGTCATAGCTCGTTGTTATAATATTTTAACAACTTGACCGCCAGTTTTTGATAATTAGGTTCGTACAATAACTATAAATATCAAAAGATCAAAAATTTAGGTTGAGGAACTCCTGGCAATAATCCGAAGATACCATGAGCGTCACTCGCATTGAAATCAAGCTTTTCCGGATCGAGAGATCTATTTTTTGACACGTAATTTTAAAATTCATTTAAATTATAGCCATTTTTGAGAACTTACAAATTAGCCTTAAATACTGATGTGCAAAAGGAAACTTTCCAAAATTGCGGAACATTTCATATAGTAAAATTTCGGAAACTTCTCACAATGTTGTATCGGGATTTAAACTTTCCGTTTCTTTAATTTAAATTTCCTATATTTCTAGTGAAATTTTCCGGAAATTTCTTGGAACTTTCCAACTTTTTGGAAACTTTCCGCAACTTGCACATCAGTAGCCTTAAAGTACTTACAACTAATACCCAAAAACATTACCCTTCGTCGAACAACGGAATATTTTGCAGATTGCTTAAGCGCTAAAATGGATGGATAAAATTCTTCAAAACTTCATAACTCATGTAGAATGTAAAACAAATGACTTAGTTATTTTTTCAAACGTAACTTATGATTCATTATTCATGTAACGCGACTGTACTGATTTATATTACGAACAAGTGTAGGAACTTTGTGAAATATAACTCAAGAGCAGTTGAGACAGCTTTGAAACTAATACGTACAAAGGTAATCTTACTTTGAAATTTAACAATACGACGACGAATATGATAAAACGCGGTATTTTTTAAACGAAGTTCAAAAGACGTGTTTCATCTTAGCATATCTATCATTTCTTGCCAGGATCACATAATCGTATAAAGAATTAACTTTTATGAATAGCGTTTACCATTGTAATATTAAATTAAACATTGATGATTAAATATACGAAACTAAACTAAACAAAGCTCCTCCAAAATCCAGTCTTGCAAACATACTTAAAAGCAGTGAGTGATTGTTTCTGTATACACCAAGGCAACAGGGGACTTACATATTTTCACATTCGTACAAGCCTATAGCAGAATTCAATTTATTTTCCATTACAGAATTAACCATTAGTGGTTGATCTGCAACAATACATCAAACTCCATTTCGATAAGCCGCTTGACAACGAAGAGGGAGGTCAAATAAATCGGTCAGTGAGTCGGTAAGGCACTGGATACGTTCCATTCTGGTCACGTACCGACCAAATATTTCCCGATTTCTCGCGGCTGGCCGTCTAACAACTTTAACAGGTGATTTTCTACCCATATTTTATTTACTACAAGGAGTTTTTGGGCTTTTCAATTTTCTCTAATGTTTCGAATACGTTTTGTGCATACTAAATGTAAACGTGTTTCTTTTTAAATTTATGTTTACGACGACCGCTTGGACTAGAGTTATTTATTGGTGCAAGGAAACCTGAGTCGGAATGTTCACGTTTTATTTAAAACGAGACACTTACCTACATGACTTTAACCGCAAACTGAGACTTTGTTTAAATGCCTTGTAAATGTTTAATTATTTTAACTATTGAAAATTTGATGCATTTCTTAAAGTTTAGTGGTGGTGGGACCTTGTAAAGGGTCCGTCTGGATCGCTTATACTGTCTAGTTTTTAAATCTACCGCATAGCTAGGGAATGCAAATAACCGGTTAAAACCGGTTATAACCGGTTTTAACCGGTTATTTTCATACAAAAACGGTTAATAACCGGGAAAAATTGCATTCCCTACTGCATAGCGGCAGAATTCGCATTGCTGATCTGTTTAAAGGTAAGACAACCGGTGAAATTACTAACATACACTCGCATATTCATTCCAACTCAGTCCTTAGGGTCGGCAACCAGGGTTGATTGTAGTCTTGCACATTTATGGGCCTCAAATACCAATTAGGCGGCCTGTATTGCCTTCACTTTTCCATATAATAATAAAAATATACGCAATAAAAATTACAAATCACTTTCATGTTCAGGCACATGCTAAATAATCATAAATGCATGACGTTTCCGAATTATACCGCAGTATAGTAATACGCAGTGCATATCGTGACATCCAACATGGAACTGCTCATAAAAATATATGAATGGCGCCATAAAACCTGCAAATAGAAGCGTATCAAAAGTTCTGAAGCCTATTCCAACTGCCAAATTATGCACAAACGATGTACAGTAATAGAGTTTGAATGTTAGATAGATGAAAGCTTTAGTTTTTGAATTGCTCTCGGTTTAGATATTTCGCATTTTGAATAATACCTCCTCGTTTCATAAACCAGTAAAGAAAATAACAGTTTTGCTTGCCTTTTTTAGGGTGGGTATGTCAAAATCAAAAAATCAAAATCAAAATATTTATTCAGTAAATTGGCCACATACGGGCTCTTTTACACGTCGGTAATATACAGTGAATCTACTAGCGCTTCGGACAAGACCATCATTGCGGAGAAGAAGCGCCGCAAGAAACTCCAGCAGAAGGTCATTTTTTCAAACATAAAATACAATAATACTTAAAAGTAAGTTACATTACAAGGTAATAAAGCAACAAATATAAATTATTAGAACTATCACATATAAAAAAAAATACAAATTCAAAATTAAAAACATTACAAATAAATGTAAAAATTATCAAGTCAATGTCAATCTAGGAACTCTTATACTTTTGCCACGTACGTGTTTACAATACAAAAAATTTGTTCTTACACATATACGAGTAGATATTTATACCTCACACTTAGATCAATAACAATATTATATTTTTTTTTAAAGTAGGTACCTCCCGTTGATGTTTGTAAAGCAAGGGTAAAATATTTTTTTATTTTGTAACGTCGTGTGATATTTTGTTAGATAGCTATTAAAAACTATGATGTGTATGACATGTGTTTTAGTTGTGAAGAATATATAGAATTCTAAAAGTGCCATTTTCACTAGAGTTACGTGTCCCACCCCCTAACAAGCGAAACTATAAATAATAAAAATCAGGAAAATATCTTAAATGACATAATTATAACGAATTTAAAAGGAAAACTATCACGACTAATTAAATTCATTATTTCCTGAGATACAGGCGACTAAAGTATTTATACATACTAAAATCATCTACATATAAAACCGGAAAAAATAATAGAAAATTAGCTAATACTTACACCCGTATTTATAGTCAAGAAAAGTAAGTACTTGAGTAAAAGTAAGGACTAAAGTAACGATTTTTATATGACTTTTGACATTACTAATGGGTACTCAAGTAATTACTTTTCTTGACTATAAATACGGGTGTTATTGTTTTCCGAGATAGCTTTTTGTTTATACAAACGATGACAAATCAAATGCAATTAGGTTTAACCGAAGTAGAATAAAGCCGCTGAAAATAATTTTGTTTCACTATTTCACCTCAGTATTTCTTCCTGAATGTTAAAATAACTCGCATTATTTTCATCTGCACTATATTTTAGTATTTTTTTGCGAAACCCGATTCCCCAGTACTCTATAGCATTGAGTCACTCATAATTTTCACTCGTGCGCCACACGCAACCTACTTGGCGTTTTAATTGCCACTTACTTTATCAAGGTTATTAATGTGGATTGGATAGTGATAGCCTTAATTGGTTTGGCGTGCTATTATGTTAATCTTCAGTTTGGAAGCTCGCATAGAGGGTTTGCCTTCTTTATTGGGTAATTTAACCTCCGACAAAAAAGAGGAGTGTCATAAGCTTAACATGTGTATATATCTGGTCGCCACTTTCCCGAACACATGGTTGAGGAAGGCGATGGCTGAGATACGCGTCATACTCGTGAACCTCTGCCTGTGGGGTCCGGTCTGTTCACGCTTGCAAGGACCTGTTTTCCAGTTAGTTATTTTAATTATCGTTCCTGACGTAGAGACCTCGTCATGTTGTTCTCCTAGTCACAATTTTTAATTTAAGTAATTTAGCTTACATTTGTAATGATTTTATTTGTGTTAGTTTTAAAATAATTATTTATTACTGTATTACCTTGTAATGTTACTTTTAAGTATTATTGTATTTTATGATTGGAAAAAATGACCTTCTGCTGGAGTTTCTTGCGGCGCTTCTTCTCCGCAATGTTGGTCTTGTCCGAGGTGCTAGTAGATTCACTCCATGCTACCGACGTGTACAAGAGCCCTCATGTGGCCAATTTACTGAATAAATATTTTAAATTTTGAATATTGAATTCTGCGTATGTGTGTGTCTGTGTGGATGCTGTAGGGAGCTCTCGTACGGATACCCTTCTCTTCTATCAATAATAAGGTCAATGCTTGCATCTGTATTCTTGTTATTTCCATCACGTAATTATTAGGAGGGCTTCACCCGGACATCACTTGACTGACCATCTTATCAAACAAAAACTCTTATTCCAAAGAGCATTTCCGCTTAAATATTGCTGATGTAATAATCAGCCAGCACAACTTAGATGCATTCAGCACGCTACAAGCAGTGAATCTTCACAATACACCGACCTTCCATACTGGAACACAGATACGTAGAAACTTACAGAAATCCAAAAATCAGATGAAATTTGGCCAAGTTTTAAGTTTCGGTCAGTAGGTTGATCCGATTTACTTTTTTTGTGTAGATACTACTAAGTTTTACCTCATCAACATTTCGCCACATAAAATGTCCCCCTCATTCACGTAGGTGCGAGTCCCTAAAAACTTTATAAATAAAAACCTCACCATGAAAACGTTTATTGAACCTTACCACGGAATATTCCAAATTAAATTGCCTAATATCAACCAAACTGTCACAACTAATGGAGCAGAACTCCTAAACGCACCCAAACAAATTGAGCAATACAATTTTGATGCGTCAATCTAATTCAGTCTTTATGTTTTTGTAATAGAGCTTCACGTGTTTATGAGAAACAACGTATGTTTACTGACACCAATTTTAAAAGATATCATGAAAACATGGTATTCCGTGGCATTATTAATATTTCGGTATGGCGTTCTTAATAACGACTCACTTTACGTAAATTGCTACGCGATGCTCTGTTCCACCTATTTGATATATCTTGTGATTCAATCGATATACAAGTAGCCGTACTGGGGCCCGTTTCTCAAAAAGTATTAGTGTAATAATATTAGTGTTTTGTCTCATTAGTTTTATTTCCGAGAAAAAACACTTATATTATTAGATGCTTTGAGAAATGGGCCGCAGGACTAGCATTATTGATGAGTTTTTAGTTTAAATGAGCGTAGTTTCCATTGATATTTAGATTGTCATCATCATCATCATTTCAGCCGATAGTCATCAACTGCTGGACAAAGGCCTCCACCAAGGTCAAGGTCATTTGTCACTTGAATCCATCGGTTTCCCGCAACCTTAGCCACGTCGTCGGTTCACATTATTAGAAGACTACCGATGCTGCGTCTTCCGGTATGCGGCCACCACCGGTTCCCTTTGGAACGCATACATTTTTTACGCATATATTTATGTTTTTGCATATATTTTTTTCGCATATCCCCCTCCCTTTTTAGGCTGACATTGCAGATTTAATAAACGTCTATTTTGTAGATAAGGTTAGGTTAGTTTATTATAATAATTAAATTAAAACCGTTTCTATTGTAAAAACCGTTTTCGGTGAAACTATTTTATGCGTAAAGATACATTTTGCTTAAGTTTCTGTTAGCGATGTGCCCCGCCCTCTACCAATTAATTCTAGCAATTTAATTCGTAGGGCTATGTCGGTGACTTTGGGTATCAGAATGTACGACTACTCTATTTACAAAAACAGCTTTTCGTTCCCACGTCCATAAATTATTAACTGTGGCAAGTTATCAATACCCGACTCAAAAAAGTCCTTTAGCTTTGACATTTCTTTTTAATTAAACTTACGCACGTCTCCTAGCAAGAGTTTCTTTTACGAATGGTTTTTCCAATAGTTTTGAATAACTGATTATAATAGGACTGTTTTTCAATTGTCGGCTAACAAAGCGTTAACAGTAGCTTTTGTTATAATAGACTGATTGTTATCGGGGTTTGATTGATTACAAAATATTTCCTACCTGCTGCTACTAACTGCCTACTGGTCATAATGGTATTTTGTGTATAACTCTTCAATAGAACCGACAATTTAATGCTTTTATCTACACACATATATCATAAGTCCTCTATTATGCGTTAAAAACCCGTAGGCGATGACCAGCATTACCAGGCAAGTGGTAGTAGGTGACAGCGATGACAGCTGTTAATTTTGGAAGATGTTCCAAATTTGGATCTCATTACCTTACAATATTCGATAACGTAATTTCAAAATTACGTTACAGCTGTCATCCCTGTCACCTACTACCACAGGTAAGGTAATGCTGGTCATTTGCCTTTCGGCTTCTGAACCCATCTTAGAGTACCTATAAAATGTGTAGATAAAGTATTGTACGCGACTCTGCGTAATTGGCATTACAACACTCGTGTAATCTATTATGAAACTCGCCTTGCGGCTCGTTTCATAAACCATACTCATGTTGTAATGCCTGTCATTACACAACCGTCACGTAAAGTACTATTATGAGTATGTAGTTCATGCTTTCTAGGGTTCCATACCCAAAGGGAGCCCAATGGGACCCTATTAATAAGTATGCCTTCGCTATCCGTCCGTCATAACTTTAAAGAGCTATATATTTTAGACCGTAATCAAATCAAATCAAATCAAATCAAAATCATTTATTTCAGCCATCTTTGGACCATAATATTATTACAAAGTGTTAGTAAATTAAATTTAAAAAAATTAACCTAATGTTAGTATTACATATTTTTACTGAGCACATAGGTTTTAAACTAAGCTAACCTACTTAGGCTGATATGCCAGTACGTGAACCAGACAACAATGATTCACATACTGACAATCGAACCTCTGAGCGAACGTCGCCAAGATGCCGTTGGAGCTGGCCCGCACCCTGCGCACCAGGGATGTGCAGCGTTTTCGCATGATGGCGTAAAAGCAGTCCACTCTTGCATCCGCGAACATACCTGATGCGCTGCAGAATCGAATAGAGAGCGGGTTGATTTTTATAACAATACGTGTTATCACGGTAGATTTACTAACGAAAAATAGAAATGAAGAAAACGAAACAACAAAGGGGTCCACTAGAAACGATTTTCTTAACGTATTTTTATGTTTGTTGGATCGTAAAAACGATAACATCGCACTAAAATCATCGCATCACGTATGATCATGGAACAAACCCTGACGAAAAATAAATAAAATAAAAAATAGTCAAGTGTGAGATGGGCTCGCGCTAATTCAATTCGAAACCGAATTCAAATTGGAATATATTAGTAACCCTCCGTGCGCAAGTCCGACTCGCACTTGGACAGTGTTATATTATTTAATCATATGCATACAACGTGTTTCGGTATATATCTGTGTTTCCAAAACAGATCTGAAGCGATTCGGACACGGTTTTTTTAAGTAAAAAGTTAGAAGGGGGTTCTTGGTTCAATAAAACGCGGTAAAGCTGCTTAAGATTTTTACATACGTACCTAAATAAAGTTCAGGAAATATGAATTGGCCGTCTGTAAACAAAGTTAATCGTAAAACTGCCCTCGTTCTTCAAACATCACAGTTGGTTGAATGGTTAAGGTACACTGTAAAAAATAATTGGTCGCTTGTAACAAGATTGTGATTGTTGTGCATAAGCGTCTTGATCCCATAAGAGCCTAACAAGACTATAGATACATCAACTAAGACGTTAGAAACATCCACTAAGAAGTTAGTTGAATCACTAAAGAAGTTGCTGTTGTTACTATCAGCTTTGGTTGATATAGCTAATATCTTAACTATTGTGTTCAATTTTTGTCAACTAAGTGAAAATCTCTCTTTGTTGGCTCTCATTTTTTTGAGTGTTAGGTCCGGTAAGTCTTCACGCAGTAAAAAATAATCGCAAAGTCGATAACAGACGGCCAAATCATATTTCCTGATCTATACAACTACGCCTTTTTCTTGTAGAGGTAGAGAGATACTACTTCCTACCACTTGCTACGATCTAGACAAACTTCTCTCGCTTCTTCCACACTCATGTCTCTCCATACTCGTGCGTCAGTTTAGGGTCTCCTGACCTGGCCCTTTCTTAATACGTACCCGATCTAACCGTGGAACGTTCGCCTTGGCCTTCCCTTTCCAACATTCCATTCCCATTTACTCTCTTTATTTAAGATTTTAAAGCTCTAAAATTAGCGGTAGCAATGTTGTCGATGGTTTGTCTATTCAATAGTATAAGTATAGGTTATAATCAGAGGGCGGAATTCTCATAGCAAAAATCAAACGTCAATAGAGTTGGAATGTTAAATTTTATCGACTTTTTCAGCTATCGATAAGTTTAATCTCCTTCTGTATTGCTGACTTTTAACATCAACCTCTTTAATTAGCGATTTGCATCGCCATTAATAGTAAATCACATGACAGTTAACTGGCATTTCTGCCACTAGTTTTTTTGCAACTAATTCACGAAACAAAAACGAACAAAAAATAATGAACAAATGGATAAAGAAGTATTCTTACCTTTCTTACAACGAAAATAATTCAACAGTATACTGCTCTACATGTAAGGTTCATTTAAAGCAACTTAAAAAATATTGCGTTGAAACTCACATAACGAGTAAAACTGATTCATGTGAGATTAAAGCGGTAAAGAACGCTATTAGTTTTTATCTAGATTTGATTATATTTCTAGTTTCTTGCAACATCCCATGGAAAAGAATTAACAATCCACAACCCGTTTTTTTTTTATATGTTTGTTGTTCCTGTTCATCATCATCTAAGCTCTATTTTTGTTAATAAATAAATAAAGATACGCTTCGTAAATATAACTTATCGATAGTCGATACAATTCAACGTTCCAGCTCTAATTGACGTTTGATATTTGCCATGAAAATTCCGCCCTCTGGTTATAATAATTATAACCCAAGCTGTTCCCAAAACTAAATGCATTTTCGACATACGGCCTACAATTAGGTACTGCTAAGTAAATAAGATCTATTTTGACAACGACTTCGTTTCAAAAAAAACATAAGAAACATAAAAAAACAGAGACGATCTTATGATTTCTTCCCGCTTAATTCTAACATCAAGGTGTCGATTCCAAATGTTTACTTACAAAATACACGGGCGTCTATTCTGAATTCCTCCCACGTAATTTCAGTTTCGTATTTTGACGTGTAAGCTCGAGACGAATGATGAATATGGAGGAGGTGAAAGAGGTGTGACGGAATCGTCGCGTCACTTGCATGATCGTGTTTGTAATTTTACATGTTTCTTGTATTTTGAACAAAGAGGTTTGGGTAAAAGTATTGTCATTTGTAAAAGTCATACATTTTGAAGGTGAGCGGCCATTCGTAAAATTGGTAAATTATGATAGTATTATTCAAAATAAACATATTTTGTAATACTCTTAAGTGCATCGGAGCCGAGATATTTAAATATTCATACCTGGGCGTACTTCTAGTACCAAAAACTAAATACTTAAAACCTTAATATCTCCGCTCCGATATTATTTAATGCCATAAGTTATACATATCTATGTGTATTTAGAGGTCTTCTAAATACATATATAGAAAATCATCGGTGGCCGCTGAAAAAATAATGTCAATTTTCTTCATAGCAACTTACCCAATGGCCTTTGCTACAAGTTCATCATTAACTAGCTGTTGCCCGCGACTCCGTTCACGCAGAAAAATAAAACATAGCCTTTGTTACTCAAGGATAATGTGGCATTCTAATGGTGAAAGAACTTTTGAAATGGGTCCAGCAGTTTTTGAGTTTATTCGTTATAACTAAACATACAAATATACAAATCTTTCCTCTATATAATAACAAGTATTGACGTAGATGTATATTGAATTCGCTACTTACGAGGAATTTAGTCTTTTTTATGCCATGGAGAAGGCACACAAGCACACAGAACACCTGATGGTAAGTGGGATCTGTAACCCATAGCATTATACATCTGAATATAAATATTTTGTTTATCGTACCATCAATTTAAATAACTAACAGGTTAATTAACAATTCGACCCTGCTAAGGCAAAAAGAAGCATCTCAAATAAAACTCCTGTAGCAATCAAAATCTCATTACTAAGAGGAGAAGATTGAATCTACTTTAGCAATTAATGCTGACATACTGTTTATTGGAGCTGTGCAGAATTATTAAAGATACGAGTATTATCTCAAGGTAATATGTTTTACAAGGTAATATGTATGTCTTCTGAGCAACAGAAATGTAATTAAGATTAGGTATAACTGGAAACTGTTTTGGCTGATTAACTTTTTAAATTTGATTGTATCTTAATACGTTATAAAATATTGCTGTTTGTTTCCCAAATAAATAAATAAATCTCCAAATCATTATTAAAAAACAACGTGCAATGTTAAGTAACAGTAAAAGCCAGAATATACTACTCGGTACTATGTACTAAATAAGGCGGTTTTCTTATTGGTCAGTACGGCATACCGAGACGATGTCAAACGCATGTAAATAATAGGGGACTGCTTCATTAGTAGTTGCAATGCTCCAGTTGCATCGTGCCAACCGACCAATCAGACAACGGCTAGTGTAAGGAAACTTGGTCTATTATTGCGAGTTAGAAACAGAGTAACCTGAGATAGCGGCACTGAAGCCCTACCTCTTAAATTAACATCAGCAAAACGAAAATAGACATCCTCTGTAGCACGCCTTTTTTTATTTGGTCAGCTCCTTATAATAAATAGTTTTAAAAATGAAACTGTATCCATAGGTACTTAAAATGACTTGACAGAAGAGGTTTAAAAAAAAAATCGTGACAAACAACAACAAATAGTTCCCAACTCAGCGTAATGCTGGCATTAAAGTAGGCGCTGGTCTTCCGTTGGAACCATCAGGTGAAACCACTGGTCACAATACGACGTATGCTGTACATGATTGTTAACTAGACTGGGTCTTGATTGCGTGTTTGTATTAAGTCACCTGTAATAATACATCATCCAGCATTGCTCTTAAAATATCCGACACGCTCTCATATTTCTCTACTAATAATATTTTGAAGCGCACTGTTGCATAATTTATTAATGCTGGTGACTTGAACTATTGCCAAACTATATGCGTCATCCAAATTACATATACAAAACCACAACAATGAAAGCGCGTTTCTTTAATATCAGACTTCAATTTATTTATTAAAGTGTTGAGAGGTGTAAGTAGGTGTACCCAAAAGTTCCACAACTTTGAAACTTACTTGTTGGCAAAATGGCAAACGCAACGATAAGTGAACCAAGCGATTACATAGCTATAAATTTCTGGGCCGCTGATAAATAAATACCGTAAAACTACACAACTATGGCCCTAGCTTACAACAATAGTCCAGTTTTACTTATCACATTATTCTTAAAATATGATAGCTTTAGCTATAGCTAGAGTTTAGAGCAATTGATTTTAGGCTGAACTGTACATATACACAGCAATAATAGCAGTAAGGTATCATATTTTAGAATAATTTAATGAGGAAAATTGGACTATTGTTGCAGACTAGGACCATAGTTGTGTAGTTTTACGGTATTTAAAAAAGAATACTAACCAAGGTATCAAATAAAAAAGTAATAAATTACATAAAACAAAACAAACAAACAGTCCTTGATACCTTATTTGAATTCCGTATCTTACATTAAATTATTCAACCAGCAACATAAAACAAAAGACACGGCTCATATCCCATTCATTTCACACAAGAGTGATTTTTAAATAATTTCTAGGCCCATTCAAATTTTCCGTGTGATACCCTCAATTCTCAGAGGCAATTTCGACATTTTCAGCAATCGTGCGTGCTGGGACGAAGGCAATTGGAAACCGTTTGTCCGTGATGAGTCCGCCTGACACTATTGAACGTGTAATTGCCTTGTTTTTGACGTACCTTCAGCTTTCACGTCCACTACCCCGGATCAAATAAAGGTATACGGTACCCAATCATTATTACTTTCCCAAACGCCATTGCTGTTTCCGCTGTAATAAGATGTCGTGTCAGATTCATGGACGTGAATCGACACAAGTGGCGTTTATTTATTATTTATTTGATTGCTTCATGTTCCATTGTTCCGTAGGAGTTTGGATTTAAGTGAAGCGTGGGTTTGAAGGTGGATGACGATAAATGACAATTTAAATTGTACCTTATTGTGTTTCTAAAAACGTATTATTTATGAATTCTATCCATTTACGGTAATCCATGTTACGGCGGCCTTCAAATCAGTTTTTATCAAATATTGTTGTATCTCTTTTATTCAGTATTTAAAATGTAAGAAATGTGATACTAGGTACGTTGAATACAAACATTTTAATTATTAAAATTAAACTTACTTTTGCGTACACCTTTTTCACGTATAGTTCACCTTGACTACTTGATGACACGACGGTATAAAAGTTAACGTTAATGTCAATTTTCTATCAAATTTAAGTACTACTAGAGGGCGTTGAGGCCCTGCCAAGATGCATTACGCTAACTTGCGTTTCTATTCGTTTCATTTTTAAACCAATCGCGTCACTGGTAGATCACGTGACTATTCGCATCACGTCATCTACCAGTAACGCGATTGGACAAAACGAATAGAAACGCTAGTTAGCGTAGTGCATCTTGGGGCCACTGATATCAATTGTCTTACAAATTTTATCGATGACGATACGTTATGGGTCAGTTTCATTGGTTAAAAGCCCGCATGCTTGTAAAAATCCATTGACGAGCTGTTTTAACATAATTGCGCTGGACGGTATTGCAGTGACGCAATGTACTAGGTACTAAAAGCATGCATGCGGGCGGGGGTCTAATTAAACTGAGCCTTGTGCCTTTAATGTTACTTACCCGATAAAAGGTAGAACTTCGTACTTGGGGTATTTAGAAAATACTACCCAGTAAACTTCGGCTTTTTCAATTTTTCTACGAAAAATACAACTCAATTAAATTTTACAAAAACACCGTCCAGTAGCGTTATCAAATAAAACTTATTACACACTAGAGCAATAAATAACCCGGTATATCCGACAAAGATCACGCACCTTTTTACCGCTCGCCCCGACCAAGTGGCTCTTTTTCATGCAAAATACATATAGAACGACGCACGCAACCCTTACTGCCGATTTATTTTGAAAAGGAACAATGGTGGACAATAAAAAAGTGGGGTACGTGTGAACGCGGGTTTATGTGACCTTCAGATGCAAAGTACGAGGTTTCACTCATTTGTCGTCACGTCATTTTAAAATACGTCCGTAAAAAAATAAAAGAAGTTGGATATAGAATTAAACCTAACCGGCCAATTAAATATAGTGGTTAAAGAAACGATTCAAGCTTCTATGCATAATGCATAGTTTTAATGGACGCTGTAGGTAACCTGTCGTATATTTCTTGCTTTCTAAAGTAAAAAAATTGAAGTGACATCGAAGTTTACTTCGAAAGAAATACTAAATGTGTTTGCGTAAATATCATTATTATAACGTTGTTTTTAGGACATATTTAATTTTTAGTCTTGCAAATCGCAATTCAATCGGTATATTTTGTTACACTATAATGATCAAAACATAAACAAATATATATTAACAAACGTAAAATTAATACATAATATCAATCATGTCTATCAAAATAATGATTGTTTATTTGAGCAAATCTCCTTAATGTGCTTAAATTTAATTCGTTTTGATCATAAGGAAAAAAGAATTTACTGCAAGAATTGCTCAACATCCCTTAAGGAATTCATGAAACGAAATATTTATCTAAATGATTTACAAAATTTAACTATGTTCAAACATAAGCAAAGGCATTCCTAAGAGAAAGACATTCTTGATTAAACTACGCTTCACTACCTAAGTATAGGCACAACGACGACATATTAGCTATGCTTTGCTCATTATATTGTGCAAAGTTTACTAAAGTGCTTGAGGCTCAAACATTTTCAAACAGGTATACTGTGAGATACGTTGAGTACGCCTTTATTATATAATTTATTTGCGTGTGTTACTGTATAATTTATTATCAGTGGTTAAAAATCTTTTAAAAATAATTCCCGAAAGCCAGAGACCCTAATGCTACACAAACGTTTTTCTTTTCTATCACTCAAAATTTATGGGATGACATTATCGTGAGTTACGATAAAGTGACTAATGAGAGACGGGAGAGTTGAGTGGAGATCCGAAACACATAAATATTTGCAATATTCTACAATCACTCTCATAGTTATTCTTTTTTTTAAATACGTTTTCTATTAATAACAGTAAATTTTTGAAAGCAGCTAGTCTCAAAATTTGTGATTCCATAAGGGCTTTGTTATAAAATCCACCTTAAATACTATGTTATGTTAAATATCTTTTTTCTATCAATAAGAAACCTAAAGAGTTCCTTTAAAAGGGTTTCAAGTTTATCAAAGTTCTTTCTAGCTATAAATTAAATGCAATCATAGACTTTCCAATTCAATTTGCGTAACTATATTAAACTCTCAAGTATTTATTTTAAAAGGCAAACATTAGTTTGCGAGTATTCTAAATTTAGTTCAGCCGTATTTTTAGTTCAAAAGTGTTCGCGGTGCAATAAAGGGGAAGTGCATTTAAAAAGTATTAAAGTTGAGACGTTGGTAGTAAACCGCGATACGAACTGATTTCATAACAAATATTTATAGCGAGCCGTGGAACTTATATTCTAACAATAAAGAGTATTATTAGTACTCGCCTTTGGACTTTAGTAGGTAAAGTTTCAGATTTTATGGCACTGCTGGGAGAAGATAAAAAATAAATATGCAACGTCTGTGTTACCTTGAAGATAAAAAATGAAAATGGATAAAAACTTGATCTATTTTGTGGTAAAGTTTAAAAGATACAGTGAAATATAATTGATAATCATTGTTACTAATTAGCCTCAAATAAAATACGTTGGCTGCAAAAATAGATTAACAGGTTCCATCCGTGAAACACAATAAATATGGGTAATCTTTATAATACTGCTCGTGAGTATACTAACTAGAAGATGCTAATTTCAACTAATGATTATGTTTGTTTAAAAATCAAGAAATAATGTTTTTTGTCAACTCTTCCAATGATAAAATTGCCAACTCCATTGTAATGACATTATGCCCTGAAGCATTAATCAAATTGAAGGTTTATTCCATTCAGTCTCTAACCTGGAATCGTAACAAATGATTCTTAACAAAATAGGTTTTATGGGTGACTAACATTATTAAGACCGAAAGGTTTTTGTACTCCCATAAAGCTGCTATGACTCAAGACACAAAATAAAAATATTCATCGCTTAATTCGCCAAATAATAATACATACAGACAAAGACCACGAAATGTTAATGCAAATTCGCCCCCAAAGATTACAGCTCTATAAAATGCAAGTCCAAGTTGAAGAGACTTAGCATTTTAAGTTGGCAAAGAAAAATGAGTTCATTCATTTCACTTAGCAACCCGAAACTAAGTAGTACTTACATTCAACACTTACTGCCGTTGCAAAAATGGGTTGAAGCAATCACGCTAATGAAAACAAGCCATACTGCCGGCTAGTAAATATTCAACGGATATTCTGTAACGACTAGCGTACACGGGGCTAGGGACTGGCAAAACTGAATTATGTATATTGAGTTTACTTATAATTATCATTAGTTACTAATAAAATGCAATTGAAAACACAAACCGATAAGCTTTGGAAACACGTGAAAGTTCTATGCCTTAGGTAACTCAAGGAAAGCATTATTAAAATTCATCAATTATCACAGTTTTGAAAACAAAAATGGGGGAATTGTGACCAGTATAAGGCTTGTCATTTATTTATTAAATTTGATGAGTAATTTCTTTGAACAGGTCTTGATAGAGTAAAGATGTTGACGACGTTGTCTCCAAACCAGATCTACTAAACAAGCGGTTAACCTTGTGTGTGGGCATTTTCTTAGACCTGGCTAATGCCTTTGACACTGTTTGTTCCCATCTTTTACTCCCAGCTTAAATGTTTCGGAATAAGGGAATACGGTCTCAACTAGTTCAGAATTTACTTTCAAAGTCAGAAACAGTGTGTCCATGCGGGTCGTGTTTGTAGTGAGCCCTGCAATGTTGACTGGCGTTCCTCAAGGGAGTGTGCTCGGGGGCCACTCTTTTCCTTATCTATATACGAGTAAACGGGTTGTGTACACTCACCCTACCTAGTACAACCATTATAACCTTAACTGATGATAGGAGTTTATTAGTACAGGATGGTACAGGGAATAAGTTGGGTATCGGACCATTTCCAGTATCGGAATTGAAAATCGATATTGAACTTCAATATCGGAATCTCGGAATTACGCTTGGCATACAATATTGAACTATTTCCAATACAGGAATTGAAATTCGGTATTGTGTCTCAATATCGGAATTCCGATACTAGTATCGAAATTAGGCATCTATAAATCACACTTTCTATTCAATATTCAATGCCGACTTTCAATTCTGATACTGGAAATATCGTCCAATACTGCATGCCCTACATGTAATGCATAGAAGGTGCCGTCATCTATGTGTTGGAGCTTAAAACTAAACCAGGCAACTCCAGAGATAACTTCGAAATTCTACGTTCGTTTCGATATTACAATACCGGAATTAAAAGATAATGAATATCGGATTTACGATATTGATAGGCCCAATATCGGAATTCAATTTCGATATTGAAAGTGTTCCGGTATTGCTCCGTCTAATCTCGGAATTGTAATATCTGAAATATTGGTCTGAGATTCCGAGATCTCGGAGATCATGCCCTAGTTGGGCTAAAGTACAAGCATAAGCATAACAGATCACCGTAGTATTGACTTAAGTCCTTTCTTCTTCTTTATTAACTCCAAACGTTTTCTTCCCTTTTAACTCTAGAAGGCCACAATAAAGTGCAAAGTACTCAAAAACTCGACGTCCATCCTCCCTTTGCGTGTGTGCTACACGTACACTCACACGATAGCATCTATACTAAACACATAAACTTAAGTAGTGTTCGCGAGGTTAAATGGTAATTTTTCAATTGCTCCTAGTATGTTCTGCTTTTTTTTCTAAATGTTTAGTCTTGTAAAACTAATAATTAGGGTAAGGATTTTGGTGGCATATCGTGGTTCTAGAATCCATGGAGTCGCTATTTCCAAATTATTATAATACTCAATGACACTTTGATTTTGACCGTCAGTATGGTCGTATTTCAAAATGAACAAAATACATTTTTAGTTCGGTTATTCCATACCTACTAATATTTGCTTGTTTGTAACCCTTTCACAGCAGAGATATCCTCCATACCAAAATTCATTTAAATTGGTTTAAAGGTTTAATACTGAAGGTCAAAATCAAAGTAGGAAATAGCGACTCCAAGGATTCTAGAACCACAATTTGCCACCAAAGGTCCTAACTCTACTTGTAATGCATTCGTTATTATCGAAACAGAAATATATTAACAAGAAAATTGTTCTGACCGTCACAAATATGATAACTATTATCCGCAAAAACAGAAAACTTAAACGAGAAAAAGTTGTGTTCTTATTTGATTTATAAATGCATGCATAAATACGGGTGTAAGCGGTTTATTCCAAGTAGTAACTTGCGTATTGTTATTCGGTGTCCTTTTTACTTTTTCCTGAGTATATATAGGAATTTCTATTACCTATTATCGCCCGAGTGCTAGCGGTTGCGTCGATGTTCGTCGCTCGATACTTAATATGCACGCAACTAAACGTGACAATGGCGCGGCCTCGACTAAACCGGCTTGATGCGTCCTGTTGAGTTTGCTTGTGGTGGCTCGCGGCCCGTTCGGTCGAGGCACGCACACAAGCAAACCGCGCGATATACCTTTATTTAAAGATGAACTACTGTTTATAATGCGCTTTTGTCGAGTGTAATAAGTATTATTATGGCTCTAATGCCCTTACTTATAAACGTGGAGTAACCTTGGTCCCTATCTGTCAAATTTAAATGTCACAATGAGAGATAAGGACAAAGCATGGTTTAGCTACTCCACGGTTACTCAAAGTTTATAAGTAAGGGCATAAGACTTTAAATTAAAAAACAGTTAACTTGATACTCGTACTCGTGAAATTTTGCACTTGTATTATTCTATTAGAAACAGTGTCTAACATGGTTTATTTAATACTTCATCCAGCATTATAATATATTGTACTCGTTATAAGCAAAAACTGCCATAAAAACGGTCACGACGCTAGAAATGAAGTCATTTTATTATTTCATCGAGTATTATTTTGCATACTTAATGTTGCTGTCTTGAACGCGAGGAATGATTGGTGATACTTTTTACAAACCTCACAATCAGATGCCGAACAATGTTTTAGTTGGGAATTAAAAGGGTTAGCAATGTATGCTTGGATGTGTGAATTTCCTTGGTTGGTAAAAAAATCTTTCGGAAATATATTCTAAAATCAAAACAGCGATAGTAAATTACTAAAATACTACATAGCCATTGCTTTTTTACAAGCATTGGCTATGTGTGTGTTAAAAGTGAGTGCCGCGTCTATTGTGAGTCCAAGTAGGTTGATTTCCTGAGGCATATCAATCCCCCCCGTGTTTAGGCGTGGTGCATCAAATTTTAGCTTCCGCGTAATAACCATCGCCTTTGTCTTGTGCAATGCGAATTTTAGTTTTTTTATTTATTTACTGTTAGTAATGTAGCAGGCCATGCACTTTGCTCTTTCGGGGCGAATCTACATCGTCGGATCTCACTTGTTCAGTCTTTTGTACGGGTTGAATAGCGTGCAAATGAATATGAATTATACGATAGAAAGGGAAGCATTGAGTGGGCACGGTTGAGGGCCTGTTATTTTATATTGTATTCTGTAGTAGTAGGTAAGCAGTTGCTTTTCTAATCCCAAAAATCAAAAAACACAAGGGTAATGTTATTTTGTTTATCTACACTCATATCATAAGTCCTCTATTATGCGTTCAAAACCTGAAAGCAATGACCAGCATTACCTGTGTTAGTAGGTGACAGCGATGACAGCTGTTAATTTTGGAAGATGTTCCAAATTTGGATCTCATTACCTTACAATATTCGATAACGTAATTTCAAAATTACTTTACAGCTGTCATCACTGTCACCTACTACCACAGGTAAGGTAATGCTGGTCATTTGAATTTCGGCTTCTGAACCCATCTTAGAGTACTTATAATATGTGTGTAAATAAAGTATTTTACGAGACTCTGCATAATTAGCTCGCCTTGCGGCTCGTTTCATAAACCACACTACTATTTGTTTAATAAATGCTTTTTCATTATATAAACATTATTAAGCGGTACTAGGACCTTAACCTACTGCCAAGCCGCAGTGTCCGCATTTTTGTGTTTCAGTGTGGGGATAAGACAACCCGTGAAATTACTAGCATAGAGGCATTTCATTTTAGGCCTCTGAGTTGGCAACGCATTTGCGGTCTTAGGATTGCAGTGTTAAGATTACAGTCTTGAGAATGCTAATGTCTATGAGTCAGATCCCACTTACCATCAGCCGCCTATTTCACCATCTTGACAGTGATAGGTGACAGGTGACAATTCACTTTACATTGCAAAGTTAACAAGCTTCCACATCAGCGGGATTCATATCAGCTGCGCCATGTACACTGAAATTTCACCTGTCGCCTATCATTGTCAGGATGGGAAATAGGGGGCAGGTGACTTGAATGCTTGACAGCCCCCATGCCATAAAAATTAAGTGTAATGCACTCTTAGCCTCGTAAAGCCCACCATACCACAATCAGGGCCCTTTTGTAAGTGGGACTTTGAATCTACTATCAAGGCAATAAAGTTCAATTACGTTCTATAATGCCATATTCAGTTTATGAAAATGGGAAAATAAACCTTATTCCCATTGGAACCGAGTTCAAATTAAATTGCCTTGATTATGTACATTACATTGCACACTGGGCCCTACGAAGTTGGACACACGAACATATGCGTTTCTTTTCCTGAACACTACGATAAAATTGCCTCTATTCAGTCTTACAGCCATCTTCCGCTGTCTTACACCAGAACACAACATGAGAAGTCTGCTCGGCAGCAGTAGGTAACATAAACATTCATTTTAATAATAACTCACGTCAAAACCAATATAAACATGGGTAACGAATAAAGGATATTTCGTAACCACTGTGATTAAATTACGTGAGGCGTGAACGAAATCAATAAATCACCTGGGGAAGGCTTGTACCGTAAATATGAAAGGCAATCTCTACGGGTACGTATTTAATTAACAGAAATAACCCTGGGTTGTCACTTTATCATGTTATAAGCCTTTATGAAGTGAACGTGGTAACATGACAGCTACTTTATGAAAAGCCTGTGCAGAAAAGATTAAATGACTTTACAGTTTTTTTTTACTGCTGTCAACATTATTAATATTCAGAATTTTCATGATTGTGAACTGTGACATTTTATATGGTAAAACATTATTGTTTTTACATGACTGCACAATTGTAGTTTATGCAACTGATAGGCCTACTTATGTACAGTTGCATACACTACTTTATCTACACATAATTAAGTACTCTAAGATGGGTTCAGAAGGCGACGACTTGACGACATATTTAAAAATGGCGGCGAAACAATCTTGTGCTGTGTCAATGTCACGAATATGAATGTTTTTTATTTAAATCATAGAGAAACAGATGAAGTCCCTATTCTCATGTCACTTGAGATCAAACGTCGTGCGGTTTATTTTAAAAAAAACATACTGAATTGACGTTTTCTATCGATAACTGTTTTAATATCTATGGATACTATAATAGAGACCCTCTTGAGTTTTGACAGCTGTTCCAAATTTAAACTCATAACCTTAAAAAAATCGGTACTGTAATAACATTACAGTACAAATTTGACCTACTACCACAGACAAGAAAATTCTCATAGTTAAATTGGTTGTAATATTGCTGGTCTTTTCTTACGGTTTCTGAACACATAATAGAGGAATTATTATATGTGTGTAGATAAAAAAATTAAAGGTTTCATGTATGTATGTCTGTACGATTCTTTATTCCACCATTACTTCTAAACGCCTGAGCCGATTTAAATGTGTATGGTATCGTTAGAATCCTTTCACCATCCCGGGTGACATAGAATACCTAAACTGCTAAAAATTTAAATAACAACAAAGGAAAAATGTCAATTATTAATGTAGTTAGGTATATCGATTACAGTATAAAAAAGGCAGTCAAGTTTTAAAGCTTGCTTTTAATTTAGTTATTGACGTGTTTTCGTATTGTCAACGTTTTGATAACTCTTATTTACTTGGCAGTAATGGCGGCCATGTCAAAAACATTACCATAATACATCATAGAATGAGGCTGACACAGTCACTCACGTACAGTCAAGGAATTTGATTCCTAGGCCACTTTGGACTATTTTAAAGTGACACTGTAAATAAAATCATAAGAAGTCTGTTACGTTTTGATTGATAACGTCACTTTGACATAGTCCAAAGTGGCCTAGGCGTCAAATTCCTTAACTGTATGTGTACTAAAGCCACTATAAAATATTAAATGAAAAAAAACGTCGAAGTCAAATTATAGTTTTACCCAGTTGAAAAGAGGCCCTGGGGCCCGTTCCAGAAAGCCACTCTGCAACTCTGCACTGTGCACTTTGCAAATCCACGATAATGCAAAGTGCAGAGTAAATGTGTTCCCAAAAACACTCTGCGTAATTTGCAAACTCCGCAAAGAGTCTGTTCCTAAAAGATACTTTGCAAATCCACAAATCCACGGCGAGTCAAATACAAAGTGTATTTGACTCGCCTGTTCAACTTTGCGGTTGTCTTGTGGAACAGAAATACTTTTCAAATCCACAAATCCACACTCTGCATTTGACTCTGCCTCTTCAACTCTGCAATAGCTTTGTGGAGCAGAAATACGTTTGAAGAGTGGGATTTGTGGAGTGCAGAGTTGCAGAGTGGCTTTCTGGAACGGGCCCTTGGATTGACTTCTTATCTATCTAGTAATAGGTACATAGTTTTGAAATGATCATCCTTCTTTTGACTTTGCTAACTCGGGCAACAAGTCATTAATTTTAATTGTAAATCCATTTTCATCTCTATTTTAATGCAGCTAAGGCCCAAAATAAAGATCCATTTCCCAGCGCGACTATTATAAGACTAAGTGGTTAACTTGCTTAGCGATCCGGGTTTGATCCTTTGATCTTTGTTTCATATTTGTGTGCATTGTCCAACAAACTTTTAGTTTAGATCGTTGTTTGGGACTAAGTCAACGTATGTCCCCCTGATATACAGGGTGACTGGAAATTCGCCATATTCCTTGAAAGGATTTGCACAATTTTGCATTTTTTTGGCATTATTTTTATTTTTCATAATCAGTGGGTGGCTATTTGAAAAATGCTTTTTTTTATTTCTAAATGACGAAGGTTTTACACTATTACTAGTTTTAGGTCGAAAGGCGGGTGTTTTAAAAAAAAAACTAAAAACGTGAATAACTCGAAGACCAATGAGTTTTCACCCCTGGTTGACTGGACTTAAATAGTAGAATAACCCCTTTCAAGGAATACGGCGAATTTCCAGTCACCCTGTATAGTTACGTTATATGAAACTAGGTTTTGTTCATTCGCATTATCAATCTAAATCGTTTATTTATCACTGCTTTAAATATTTATAGCTACTCGTATTTGAGTTCTAGTGTGTGTGACAAGTGTTTTAAATTAAACATACTAATCCAGTCAAATTTCATTTGGTTTGTAGAAATAGCGGAGGTTTCACTTGAAATTAAAATACATGAAGAATTTTAAACGCCCGCGACTTTTTTATCAAAACTTTTGGGATATATAATATTGCATCCTTGGTTCATCCAGATTTAAGGCGTCCTAGCGTCATTGAGTGACACATATCCAATGACGCCGTACTTTTGAATTATGAGCAGGTAGGTTTATTACCCGGCGAGTTTAAAATGTCCCATCAGAGCATACAAATAAAATGAAATGACTTGTAATCTCAATAAGGCAGGTTCACCCGTTGAGCGAGCCCGATCGTATGATTTCACATACTTGATCATCCGTTTGACAAAGAGAATAATAACACCTCAGTAATATTTCGAGTGCAATTGATTACTTGCATCCCTTGGTTCACAATCTAACTCATTTACTAACAATATCAAATTGATAGAGATATTGAAATTGTTACAAAATTAAAGGTTTATACTACAACTAAACTCAGCATAACCAGATACTCCAAACTAGCTGCATTCAACAACACACTGACATTTTGTAGTGCCTTTTTTTATGCACTCGGTTTTTGTTTTTTGTTTTATTTACGTTATATTGGAAATAACTGCTGCGCTTGTGTGAGGTTAACTTTGGTGATTAAAATTTTTTAATTGGCTTTTTCTCTATCGTTTGTTTTTACTATTCATACAACCATATTTTGATAATACAGGTTGTTTTTTTGGTCAGCAATTTCCAAAATAGGGGTCACAATATAATGTACGATTCTGAGCTCAAAAAATATTTTTTTTTTTTTTTTTTTATGAAATGTCTAAAGAATATTATCCTCGCTATTTTATAAACCATGACACTTTTTAAACGCCACGCCACACTCAAGGTTTGTACATTTTTAACAATCGTTGTACAAAGCTGATTCACCTTTTTAAATACGCCAAAGACAACTCTTGCGGTTTTGTAATCCATACCGTTATTCTGTAGTTAAATGCCATTTCAGAAGGATTTTTAACAACAATAATCTACAGTTTTTTAACCTGAACCGTGTTTGTAATCTTTGACGGTTCTAAGCCCGTAACAAGTATGAAGGGAAAGATGAATCATAACATTTTGTACGGTGATTACGTCATAAAAGTCTTCGGTAAACACGGCGCATGGTAACCACAATTAAGTGAAATAATGGGAAAAATTGAAAATACTATTTCACTGACTTCCTAAGGTTTTTTAATTTTTTAATGTGATATTCGGATTCAGCATTAATTGAACTATCTTTCCTGTTTGGGAAGTTGTCGACCAAAAACAAACAAACCTTTTCCTGATAATAACGAACACAACAAAAAAAAAAAAAAATTTGGCAGCCGTAAGATTGGTTAAAATATCTTTGTAATTAGTAACCATTTATCTTAAGTTATTTTATTTATATTTCATTTCTATGCATGTCTATAATATCACCGTTTTAGGTGCATGTTTTATTAAAAGTTGGTAGCTTTGTGTTATCAATTCTTAAGGGTGCGGCTCCACTGAGGCGGAGACGAGAGGAGCGAAGCGGAGCCATTATTAACCAATATCAATATTGGCACAGCTCCGCCCCGCTCCGCTCGTCTCCGCCTCAGTGGAGCCGCACCCTAAAAGTGTAACATAAGTTGGTGAACACTCTGTTGGCGTATGAACTACACACTTGTGCTATCCTTAATAAAAATATTATGGTTCATTACAAAAGTGAGTCAAATCAAATCAAATCTCTTTATTTTTGTTTACAGGTAACTTAAGAATAGGTGACACATGGTATAAATATGTCCCGCTGTAAACCTGCAGGCGTACAAATTCAAATATACATTTAATGTCACATAAAATAATTTAAAACAAAATAACAAAAGATTTAAATGTCAACAAAATAGTTACAGATTAAAACAACATCTTAAATCAAACACTTGGCAATTAGATATTTGGCTTTTTTGGCAAAATATTCCTTAATGGAGTAGAAACAGTTATCAAGTAGCCATTCTTTCGCGTTCAGTTTTTCGCGTCTTTAATTAGCTGACATAAATCTATAATATTTCGATTGTTTCGAAAACTTCTGAGGTCATCCCTTGTCAAAGTAGATTAGGCTATAAGACGTGATCATTTCGTAATAACAATATTTAATCTGTGTTTAGCGTAGAAATATTGGATTTTGAATACAAATATGAGGCTTCTTTTTTATTATATAAATTTTCATGGAAATCACTCACGCGTTGTAAGTAATTTTAACAATAACGAAATTATTAGGAATTATTATTTATATAAAAGTGTTCTTGGAGTTCATAAAAATGTACCTACTTATACATGTATTTTATGGCTTTTTGGCAAAATAGTCCTTAACGGAGTAAAAACAGTTATCAAGTAGCCATTCTTTAAGTATTCTCTTAAATTGACTCCCAGGGCATTCCACAATAAAATTGGGTAAGTGGTTGTAAATTTGATTAGCCATAAAGTATGAGTTATTTAAGTGAAACTTGACTCTAGACCGAGGCAAGAAAAAAATGTTTCTATTCCTAGTTGATCTCGGATAGTAGGTGCTATGCTTTTCAAAAAGTTCAGGGTGTTCTCTCACAAATATGCACATCTGGTTAATATACAAGCATGGAAGTGGTAATACTTTTATCACTGTCTGAGTCACTGTTGACCTGTTTCTCATTTTCTAGACCACTTTAGACTAGTATTTTAGGCGTCCCCGTTAAAATAATCGGCGTAACTAAGTTAATTGTTTTAATCGAGAATATTGGCTGAACTGGAGAGCTTAGTTTAGTTCCATCATTTATAGAGGCTAATTAGATTAATTCCCCAGCGAATTCCAAATTACGTTAACAGCTCCGGTCCAGTTTTGTTAAAGTGAAAACCAATTTATAAATAACTAGTTTTTGCCGCCTGGCTTAATTGTTATTTTGTTCTTTTAAATTTTAGACACATGGGCCAATGAGTTTTTATGATGTTATTTTCTTAACCTATTCCAATAAGGAATATGAATAGATTTTTTAATCGCATTTCTCAACAAATTAAAAAAAAACCTTAATGGTGCTTTTCCACCAGCGAGGCGTGACGAGGTGGGACGAGAATTGAAATCGCTCCGACCGATTTCTACCAAAAATTGCCAGTGCGTGCCCACGCGAGCCCGTGCTTCCCGGCGAGTGCCCGCGCGTCCCGGCGCGTGCCCGCGCGAGCTCGCGCGATGTCGTCCCTAGATTGTGTTGTTATTAAATTGTTACAATGGCGAAGTGCTACTAGATAATATATTTTAAATAGCTTTAGCGAGCACGCGCTATACCGCGCGGGCTGGCGCGATGGCGCGCGAGAATCGTGTTTCCGTTGCAGAGTTAATAAACACTCTATATACGCAGCAATACGGTTCATTATTACAATAACAAAAATTTCAATTCTCGTATCGCATATCCTCGCCAATCCGTACTGTTTCCACCGAAGATGCGCTAGGATTTTGCCATACAAATTTCAATTTTCGTCTCGCCCCGCCTCGTCTCGCCTCGCCGGTGGAAATGCACCTTAACAGAGATCACCAAAAATGATTTTAAAATTAAAATCGGCCAAGAAATACGGATGATACAAGCATTTTAAACTGGTAGTTAGACATCGATTAGACACAAAGATCACTAATGAACTATGAAGTCATGTAACAGTTCGGCCTTATAAACTCCATGTTAAATTCTGTTTCGCTAGAAACTTTGCCAATCACTTATAAACGGATTTATACTCGAAAATCTAATTTAAGACCAAAAAAACTACGACAGATACGTCACTGTTATAAGTGTCAAAGTCACTTATGTCAGTGTCAATCGAACATTTCAGAGTTAGCCAACCTTTTTGAATTGATAATCAAATTATTGTAAATATTTATAGATAATTCTGACATTTTCAATATCAAAAGTTATATTTAACAATAGAGAATATGCATTCAATTTTTTTTCTACCCGATATTCAAAACATTAAAATATCCCAAAACAAATATTTTCTCATATAGTGTGTTAAGTAATAAAATTAATGGCGGGTGTGTTCAATGGCGATTTTTTTATCAGCTAAAACAAAATGATATGTCTCATGGCTCGTAAAATGCCCGATGATTGTCATTATAAAGTGAGCTACACACTTTTGCCCTGTTATTTTGTCGAATAGCTAAACGTATGTTATATTTAAATTGCATCTAACGTTGTTTACAACTATTGTTTATTTATCGTACCAAATGTAATTAATACCTGAAGTACAAGTGTAATAACAGTTTTGCTACCAAAAATCTACTATGGTTAAATATTTAATAGGCCATCTTGTATTTGTGTAAGTAACTTGAGTTTACTTATTTATTTAAATCGAAGGTTTAGAACTACCTAACTACAAATAAATATTCTTACTGCGGTCTTTTAAAAAGTGGAAATATACTCAGGCAATTTTTTTTTTAGTGGCAACCCACATTTGTCCTTAATTATATTTTCGAGTATAGATAATTTGACACACAAAAAATCCAATGCAAAACCCTGGCAATATTTACCTATACTAATATTACAAAAAGGTGACATCGTGTTCCTCATTAAGGGTTAATCTCTAAAACTGCAGAGACCCTAGATTAAATGCATTCGGCGTTCGTTATCCAAAATAAATAGAATTGACGTAAGGTGTCAGACGGCGTCGAGCGCCTACGTCAATTCCATACGTTTTCGAAAATGGTTTACGTTAGCGTTAAGCTACTTGTCTAGCCTAACTGAACCGATTTAAAATGTTCATTCACTAACGTCAAGCTAAGTATAGTCGAGCCCATAAATATGTGTATAATTTAGTACCTTGTCTATTTAATGTCATGTTTAAACTGCCTTATATAAATTGTAGAGATGGGCCGACTAGTCGACGATTAGTCGGGAAAGCCGACTATTCGGCATCATTTCTAGTCGGTGATTAATCGGCGACTAATCGGCAAAAACTGCCGAATATTCGGCACTTTATTGCCTATAGGAAATATCGTCAAAACATGTCCACACACGCGATTTTCTTTTCGACATAGTTATAAAAAGCACTAGGTAGTTCGTTTTAATACTATAATTAGGGTTCTAATTGTTTTTATTGTCGTGCAGAAAACTGGTCAAAACATGGTTAAAAAACGCAACGGACGAACCGAAACGAACGTTCCCGAGTTCACCCGAACTTATTAAAATCCTACGATCGGCATTGCCGACTAGTCGGCTGATTAAACGGCAAATTGAAAACCGATTAGTCGGCCGACTGGCCAGTCAGCAAAATCCGTAGTCGGCCCATCATCATCATCATGTCAGCCGAAAGACGTCCACTGCTGGACATAGGCCTCCCCCAAGGCTCTCCACTCAGACCGGTCGGTAGTCGGCCCATCTCTAATGAATTGTCAAAGCGATTAAAGAGACAAGATACTAAAGTGTACACATTTTTATGAACTAGACTGTACCATATTAAGTAACTACTTTATGTTGTTTAATCGTGAGTAAAGCGAAGACGGGTTGCCAGTATCGTTTAAATTTAAAAGTTTGGGTAGTATGTTTATCTTTTAATTCACGCATAAACAGCTCCACGTGTTTGGATAAAACTTGGCACACGTGTAGTCTATGTTCCGGATTTAAAAATAACCGACCAAGAGCTGGTCTGACTCGCACTCGGAGGGTTCCGTTTCACATTACAATTTTATCTAAATCGAGCAAAAGCACGTATTTTATATGACGTATTTCACCGGTAATTTGGAAATATAGGTGTATACTCTGTAAAAAAATTAAGTGTCTACCTATAACAGTTCAAAGAAATAGAGCAATTGTTAAACTCAAGCAAATTATAAAGAAACTAGCTGTTGCCCGCGACTCCGTACGCACAAAAAAGTAAAACATAGCCTATGTTACCCAGGGTTAATATAGCATCCTAATGGTGAAAGAATTTTTGAAATCGGTATAATAGTTTTTGAGTTTATTCGTTACAAACATACACACACAAAAATACAAATCTTTCCTCTTTATAATATTTGTATAGATTAGTATAGATAACACGTTTTATGTATGGGACCAACTGATTTTAACACTACTATTTTGTTATTATAACTAACGGCAATACACTGAAAAAAATAATTGGTCGCTTGTAGCAAGATTGTGATTGTTGTGTATAAGCGTCTTGGTCCCATACGAGCCTAACAAGACGATAGATACATCAACGAAGACGTTAGATACATCAACTATGATGTTAGTTGATTCACTAAAGAAATTGCTGTAGTTAACTATCAGCTTTGGTTGATATAACTAATATCTTAACTATTGTAATCATTTTTTGTCAACTAAGTGAAAATCTCTCTTTATTGGCTTTCATTTTTTTGAGTGTAGAAATACACATTGGGAAAAAAACATGAGATACAGCCCTCTGTCAGACCAATAGACGGACAACGGAAACTTAACCTCGTAAAGCCCACCATACTACAAACAGCCAGTTTTTTGTCAGTGGGACTTTGAATCTACCATCAAGGCAATAAAGTTCAATTAAGTTTGTTCGATAATGACATTTTCAGTATAAGAAAATAGGAAAATAAACCTTATTCTTATTGCAATACAGTTCAAATTAAATTGCCTTGATTATGTACATCCTGTTGCACACTGGGCCTTACGAGGTTAAGGCCGGTATTAATAAACTGATCTCGACGGTGACGCTCGTCTCAAGGTGCGTCAAGTTTTCGACAGTTTTCTATGGCTTGGTATTTACTTTGACGGGCATCTTTGTCAAGATGGGCCCTTAGTGGAGACCGTTTTCGTTACGGTATTAACGGTATGGTACCGGTATTGGATATCGATATCGCTTCGTTATAAAGGTAGAACTAATCCGGTTGTTTTTTTTTATTATGGCTCTACAAGTCATGTAAATGTGGAATTTTGTTAATAACTCTAATACATAGAGCACAATTATTTTTTAAAGGTCCCATCGAGCAGCAATGTATAATGTAAACGAAGATTTAAGTCTCAGTTGATTGCAGGTTAATTGGGCTATTTCTGATACATTGCGTGGCGAATTAAGTTGTATGAAAAAAAGAAATACAACTTATGATAACGACACATATGTTTGTATGTTAATTAAAATATTCCGTTTACACACCACTGTATAAAGGTACGCTACCGGTTTAAAATAACGGTATAGCTATTAGCTACCTTTATTAAAACAGTAGTCAACCGGTATTATTTAGGCACCGATATTTAATAGCCAATCCGCCAAACAAAATTTAACAAAAATAGATTGGTTGATAGAGAGAGAGAGAGAAAAAGAATAAATTGTTTGGCGCTGTTGGCGGCACACTCATAAAGTTCAAACAATACCTTTATGAAAACGGTTCAGGTATCGAAAAAAAATAACGATATCGTTACATTCCGGGTCCGATAAAATCTTTTGCGCTACCGAAACCAACCGAAACGAAACGGTATGACATCATACCGTTTTAAAACGGTACTTTTATTTTCCCATTATGCAATCCCTGGCCCTTAGTAATAGGGGACTCTATTAACTACTAAGCCTTTTGACACCTTTCAGGAACGAAACCCTAAAAAATACTTTTAACATTTACCGCCAGCCAATGCTACGAGTGCTACGCTGTAGCCCGTAGCGGCATTTTTCCGCTACGGAGCGAGAATCTGCTACGAATAGTATACCTACCCGACTATGCTGAATGTGTTTATACTAGCAAAATGGATAGGTTTCCAGGAAATATCGTTAAACGAGTTGTGTACGGCCGAGCGTTATTATGTATGTAATTTTCGAACTGCCTCACATTTCTGTTCTCGTTAGCCGTTCTCGTTTAATTTCGGGATGTACATCGATAAGGAATTAATGTAATCAACATTATTTACCAAGGTTAAACTTTAGCAGAAAATATTTTAAAGCCACTGAATTAATGTTCGATGGAAATGTTTGTGTTGAATGATGGGCCTTTATTCTACAGCGATAAACCATATCGCTTCGGAATTTTTTCGCGTCTTTAATTAGCTTGTATTAATCTATAATATTTCGATTGTTTCGAAAACTTCTGAGGTCATCCCTTTTCAAAGTAGATTAGGCTATACGTAGGGTTGCCACCTTTTTTTTAAAGAATAAAGTATTACTTACCAAAAGAGGAAGAAAAATAAAGTACGCAGCATAAATGTAAAGTAATTTTTCATTATTTTTAAATACATATTTCTTATCAAGTTATCACTAACAGACCTTGCTTATTCTAACAGCGTTTTTGGCAACGATGAAAGTATCAACCGTGTTCAAACATGGCTAAACAAAGTTTTTGTCGAGGGTTTCTGACGGATGCGTTGAAGTACAATTTTGTTTAATTTTAATAATTATTAGAAAAAAATGTCTATTAAAAACCGAATGTCATAAATAAAGTACTTTGCCGTACTTTATGTGTTGCGTAAAATATAACGTACGGGAAGCTAAAATAGAGTACAATACTTTATAATAAAGTACGGATGGCAACCCTAATAAGACGTGATCATTTCGAAATAACAATATTTCATCTGTGTTTAGCGTAGAAATATTGGATTTTTAATACAAATAAGAGGCATTTTTTATTATATATAGATGGGAATCACTCACGCGTTGTAAGTAATTTTAACAATGATATAAAAACGAAATTAGTAGGCATTATTATTTATATAATTGTGCTACGTGTTCATAAAAATGTACCTAAGTACTTAAACAAGTATTTTTATCCCATTTTGAGCAATTTTTATAGTATAATATAATAATATCTTCTATTTATGTATTTTTTCTTTATTGAAAAGATATTACGAAAACCTTTATAACAGAAAAAAAACATGAAACAAGACTTTTGTTACTTTTGATAACCAATTAGTATCATCAATCAATTAGTTCAGTTCAATACAGTCCAACTTCAAGCTTAGTTTGGCAAAGCTCTAACCCAAAATCAAAATCTCTGCTGAAATCACTGCCTGGAACCTGTCAGGGTTAGACACTTCATAAAACCGCCCCCTTTAAATATCGATGTCAACGATACAATCGGCCACTTCAATAACTCTCAACGGTATAAGCCCAGAATATTCAAGCGAACGCCCTCTCCGCGTGTTGCGTAACAAAACCTTTTCCGTGTAGGCTTCAGTCGTATCAGATAACGCGGATAAGATCTGTTTTTTCCGGACATCCGATTCCGCTCTTCGCGTTTCTCTTTGGTTCGTGACACGTACTTATCTACTCGGAGCCAATCGCGTAGGGACGAGATTCGAGAGATCGTGGAGTTTGATTAATTTAGTATTAATACTGATCTAAGGCGGCCCAGATAGTAAGATGGTGTTATTAGAGTTCCGTTCCAAAAGGCTGAATCTGTTGTCCGTCTGGAAATCTGTGTCTGTCCATGTCCGTCTCTCCGTTTGTGTGTCTGTCCGTCTGTCCGTCTATCCGTCTATCCGTCTATCCATCTGTCTTTCTATACACCTGTCCGTCTGTCCGTCTGTCTATCTGTCCATCATTCCGTCTTTCCGTCTCTCCGTCTATCCATCTATCTGTCTGTCAAGTCACGTTCATATACCTATATATATATGCTTGAAGTGAATCGGATAGTGAAGAGATTCGTGAGATCGTGGAGTTTGATTAATGTAGTTTTAATAATGATTAAAAGCGGCCTAGATTGACTCGAGATAACAAAACAGGGGTGTTGTTAGAGTTCAGTTCCAAGAAGCTGAAACTGTTTTCAGTCCGTCGGGCGATCAGTCCATCTGTCCATCTGTCCGTCTATCCGTCTGTCCGTCTGTCCGTCTGTCCGTCTATCCATCTGTCCGTCCGTCCATCTGTCCACCTAGCCATCTGTCCGTCTGTCCGTCTGTCCGTCTGTCCGTCTGTCCTATCTACCTGTCAAGTCACGTTCACATACCTAAGTTGCTGCAAGAACGAAGCCCAACGGAGCAAGCGCTACTCGTGTATGCGTCTTATTTACTACCTACTTTGGTTAATTTATAAGTAGTTAACACAAGACACAAGTTATTAGTGATTTTGACATCCTCTCAAAATATCTGCATCCGCATCCGTGGCTATTAAAAACTGCATATGCAACATTCCTGGTAGGTACCTGACTCTTTCTTCTACGATCCCGTGGGACAAGTTAAGCGAGCGTACAGTTTAAGAAAATCAACACCCTTATATCAAACTTTTAGTTTACGCTTATACCACATCGTTGGCAAACAAGTTTGCGGGCTTGGCAGTAAGTGGTTATTATAACATAATAACGATTTAGAAAGTCGAATAGTTACTTTTGCTAAGGTGAGACAGAAAAAGGGACTTTTCATGTCAAGTCAGGGATGTTATCATGTCAACGTTACAATAGTTCTTTTTTACTTGACAGTTACGGTACCCGAATTAAAAACTATAATATGTCAAAAGCAATATTGTTTTACTAAGAATAATAGAGGGTCAAATCAAGAAATATTCGGACTCAAGCACTGAGGGCATCTTAGTGTCTAAACCAAGGTAGGATAATAATTCGCTGACAATTTCGAAATCGAGATGTTTAATCAAATTAACTATGAATATTAATAATTCAATACAGTTTATGTACATAACGTAACGAAAAAATACTAAATGGATTAATCAAATCTACTCATTTCTAAACGCGATAGTAGATCTAATTTTAATTTGACTAATGTTTTTATCGTACAAATGAGAAATGCTTACTTATCGGTGTGGTAATTTAATATAGTGTTTTTGGGTTTAATACAACAGCATTATCAATGTATTTAAGTTTATATTGTTACATTAACGTCTAAATATATAAAAATTGACCAAATAATTAACCAACTTATTTTTGGTAAGCTAAACATAAAGATAAAAAATGTTATATGTTATTTGTAATAAAATAGAGATCCCTTACACTTTATGACTGGAAATAATTAACAGGCATCCTCTCCTATACTTTTAAACGAGCAACATATACCTAAACATATATCTGTACTCACGTTTTTAAAAACGGCTCTTTCGATTTTGATGAAAATTGCGGAATAGGGGTGTTTTGGGCCAACGAATCGATCTGTCGACATCTGTCTTCCAAGAACTATATTATAATCTGAGTAAAAACTTTATACTTACAAGAATAAAAAAAATGAGTTACCCCCATTATATTTCAACATTACCCCTACCGCAAAAAAACTGTCTGGTTGTCTGTAAAGATGGTTTAAGGACGATAATTTTACGTGGTAACGTCATAAGAAAACACACAAGCCGAACGCTTAGGCCGATCGTGCCTCTCTATCGCTTGTTCCGCGCTCTCGCTTGCACGCTCGGCTCAGGCGGAACGTGACACTTTTTCGTGCGTGCAGCCGGCGTTCATCGATTTATAAGACGTTATCACGTCAATAACCTTCATAAAATTGTTGACCGACTTAGGTATTTTTATTTTTAAATTAAAAAGATTGCCAATTATTTTTTGTAATTAAGTGAAATACAGTTTGAAATTCTATCAAGTTGCAGTATCTTAAATCATTTATGACTTACAGCTGATCCATTCTCCTCATTACCAAAACAAATTTATTTCCAAACTGTTTTCTAAATCACTCTTCATCCTACTCTGTCTCAGCCAAGAAACGAACAAAGGAAAGAGCCAAAACAATACAAAACACGATGAAGAAATACCGGGGCGTATTTAAGTTAATTCGGTTGGCCATACTAGCAGCTGTTGCGTACCCTTCGATTAACTAATAACATAATCGCGAAGGAGTGGCTTCATTACGGCTCATGGTCTGCCGTGTGTCGCTGTGATGGATCGATGACAATATTAACACGTACATAATTTATAATGATCGATATTTAACCTCTGTTGTTTTTTGATTCGTTGAAACATGATACGTGAGAGGCGACTAAGGGAATATAGGCTTGTAGTACAGTTAAGGTGCAATCCCACCGCTGGTTAAAATACGGAGACGGTACGGAATCGCAGTGACGCATCGTATCCGTACCGTTTTTATCGCATGCCCTCCACACCGCTGTTCAAAATTTGGAATAGCAGTGACGTGCCGTAAACGTCACAACTTTACCTTGACATTTAAGTCACGTCATCACTGCGATTCCGTACCATCACCGCATTTGTCAGGATCGTAGCAGGTGGAAAGAAGTGGTCTCTGCCTACCCCTCTGATAAACAGGCGTGACTTAAATGTATGGATGTACTAACACTAATCCTAAAAAACAAACATCCTAGCCTAATTGTGCAAAATGTGGTTACAGAATTACATATCAACAAGTGTTTTGGAGTTATCTGCTTGTGTCAATATTGGTGAGAGCTACCATGTCGTGGATTAAAAAGAATTGGAATTTGCACAAAAAGTGCACCTAGATTTGATCACCAAATACTAATTGTGGTTGTAACAGTAGGTAGGTTGGTAGATATCTTCAGATGCCCGAAGGGTAAACCACCCAGAAACGGGAGCCCCGCCCTTGGGCGTTTTAAGTTAGTGAAGGAATAGATACGAGTAACATCTTTGTCATTTTTACTGATTACTTAACAGAATTTGGCAGTTTGTAGTACGTCTACAGTCCGGAACATGCTTTCAATATAGTTTAAGCCCTCGACCCAGAAATTGGCTGAGCCCGGCAAAGGTCGCCGGAAACCGCAAAAAGCGGTCAAAGCATAAGCGATTGTTTAGCTGTATTATTGTTTTGTGATCCTTTGTTCCAAGAAAGGGAAACAAAGGGACTAAAAATAGCAATGTGAATTAGATATTAAGGACATGTCCAATATTTTCGTGACCTTTGTAATTGAAGTTTGTGATAAGTAGTATAATAAAGAGTACATCAATTATTATTTTTATTGTGTTACACTAGCATAGAAGCGATGGAGAGTTACTAGATATTCGTAAGACACGTTAAAAGCCTTTATAACGTCACACAAATTGACCTAGTCCCAAACTAATCTCTAGCCTTGTATGATCTCTAGACAACGATAAACATACTTATATAGAGAAATACATACTTCAATACATAGAAAACATAAGACTCAGGAACAAATCTACTATGATATTATGTACATTTAAATAATAAAGTCCTGTATTTATATTTATTCCAAATAATTTACAGTAGTCACCTCGAAGCGTAAGCCTCCGCTAGGCATCACCATACGTCCCTCTCACTCTCACGACCCTTCGGTGGTTTTGTCGAAATACGTAGATCCTGCGGGCCTAGTATGGCTGCGTCTATATCGCGTGTCAAATATGGATAAAGCATCCGTCACTCTCATACTTATTTACGTGTCAGAAGGTGACGGATGCCTGATCCAAACTTTGTCACGCGATAGACTCAGACATATTAGGGCCTCTATTCTACTGTGCAAAACCAAAAAAACCAAAACAGTATCAACTCAAAATGTTTGAAGTTCATATAAGTTGAAATAAAGTTGATTTTAAAATACAGTTTTATTTTGAGTTAAATACTACTGTTTTGATATAACAGTGGGTGTTGCCTTTGTCGTCAATGTTACGATAGCTCTTATTTACTCTATAGTTATGGTGTCCGAGTTCATTACCATAACTACTGATGTGCCAAAGGAAACTTTCCAAAGTTGCGGAAATTTTAACGTAGGAAAACTTCGGAAACATCTCACAATTTTATATGGGGACTTAAACTTTCCGCTTCCTAAATTTAAATTTCCTATATTTCTAGTAAAAGCTTCCGGAAACTTCTTAGAACTTTCCCAACTTTTTGGTAACTTTCCGCAACTTGCACATCATTAACCATAACACATCAAAAACAATATTGTTTTAGTAGAAAACAGGCCGTGATTGAAGCGAGAATGTCATAATTAAACGACAAACTAAACAATTATAATTATGGTCAGAAATTAAATTCCGTCTGGATCCCAATCACCAATTTGTCCTTTAACCTACCGTTAAGCAGCAGCGTTCGCATTATTGTGTTCCAGTTTGGAGATTAGACAGCTGGCAAAATCACTAGCATAGAGGCATTTTATCTTAGTCCTCAGGATTGGCAACGCATGCAGTTTTAGGATTGCAGTCTTGTGATTATAGTTCCGAGGATGTTAATATCTGTTGGGCCTCAGATCCCACTTACAAATCGATCGCCCCACGTCAAATAAAAATCCAATAGACACTTCATTCAGATGAGTACTTTAGGCGGTAGAGTAGAACATACATGTATTATAGGCTGCTCAAAACAATACCCTTCCTTTAAGAATTGTCATAGTCAGGTAAATAACATGAAGAGGTAAATAGGTTTCATACATACATACATAAACTCACGCCTTCGTTCCCAGAGTGGCGGAGGCTGAGCAACAGAATTACCTATAACTCTAAAAACTTGTTGATCGTTCTGTAACCAAATTTTGCACAATTAGGCTAAGATATCTACCATGGTATTAGTGACAGGTTGCAAGCCCATCGCCTAACAGTACTACAAGCCTTTATTCTCTTAGTAGCCTCTTACGACATCCACGGGAATACATGGAGTGGCACTATTCTAACCCGGCAACCACAAGATTTTATTTATAACGGAAATTGTAGTTACAAATCTATAATCATGAAATATACTTTCATTCATAAAAAAAGTAAAATTACAGCTTTATTTTTACTATTTAGGTGACCTATATAACGGGCGCGGACATTTATTTACCGTCATGGGAATGTAATCTTTATTGTAATAGGTAAAACGTATATTTGGGCCTGAGGCATTTATGTAATTGGATAGCTAAAAACCCACTTTGCCCGTAGAAGGGAAGTCTAAAAACGTTTTACTCTGGGCCCTGTGTAATTGTCTGACTTACTAATCCTCACCTAAGTGTTTATTTGTAAATTTGGGACAACTGTGTTTCTGATTCTAGATAGGGATGTTTTGGAAATTTGGTTTGAGTTCTTATCGTGCTATAAAATGTACGTTTTAGAATTTGTAGTAACTACTTTTATCTATTAAGTATAAAGCCTAAATAAATCGTTATTTTACCAAGAGTTTACGTAGATTTTAGGAATAATTATTTTTCGCAGTATTGTTTCTTTACGTAGAAGACGCAGCGTGGGTACACTTCCAAGAAGGTGAACATCGACGTGGCAAAGGTTGCGGAAAACCAATGGAAGCAAACGGCGCAGGAGTGGTACTTATGGAAAACCGTGGGAGTCATTAAAGTCTGTGTCAATTGAAATTGCCAAAGATGTAAACAAAGCCAATCGAACCAATTTACCATTATCACTCGATAATCACGTACTTTTTAAGATCAAGTGAAGTTTTTGCAATGATTTATACACTCGATCATTACTTTAATATTAAGTTTAACATTACATTATTTTAAATAAAAACACGCTTGATGAATATTTTGAGGTTATATGTCAAACAGTACAAATTTGTTTACATCTTTGGCAATTTCAATTGGAACAGACTATATGTCCGGGGCTGATCCTTGTGGAAAACCGTGGGAGGCCTCATGTCCCGCAGTGAACGTCTTTGGGCTAAAATGATGATGATGATGACTTCATTTTAGTAGAAAAAAAACTATCGAAATATATAAATACTCCCAAAATACTTAGATGTAATCGTTTCTAACATAATTAGTTTTAAATTTAAAGGTTTATACAAATATTTTACTGTGAGTATACGCTAATGTGCTGCCAAGCAGTGATGTTCACACCGTTGTGCTTCGGTGCTGAGTTGAGACGGCCAGAAAAATAGGCAGGCTAAAAGCATTTCACATTATCCTTAGGCCACAAATCCATCTTACCATTAAGGCGGGCTTTTTGCCATTGTTATGGTTTTTTTTTTTACTGTGCAGGAAAATTCTTGTTTTCATTTATTTCTAACGTTAAATAAGTAACTACATTCCGGGGGCCTTTTTCCGTATTTGTGTTTAATAAATGATCCCGCCCTCAGTTTAATGGCAGGAAATATTTGAGCCGAATCTAATCGCTCACGCAAGAGAAACGCCAAAATAAACGAACGCTACCGAAATCTTGATAAAGTAGATACTATTAAAATAAACATCTGTATTCACGGGGGGAGGCTTATATAAAGCAATGGACGAAATGATGTTCATGATGATTAACTCTACGGCAAAGTCAAGATTTTGTTATTGAAGTGTACGGCGAAGTTTTTGTTTGAAGTCACTTTTGCCAAAAAGAAACTTCTAAGAAGTTCTAGTCCAGAAACTACCAAATATTTACGAATACTGAGAAAACAAATATACTCTTGGTAAATTTGTTGATTACATCATTGAGACACAAATTAATCGTGTGTGTGTAAACTCATTAAGTAAGTATATTAGCTCCCTCACAACAAAAATTAACACCCTTAAGGTCACAGCACACATATCAACTCGGAAAGGGATCGTCACCCCATCAACTCGAGCCGTTCAGTATCATTTGTATGAAACGCCCTACTGCAACGCACCCTTATCGGCATCGGAAAGGCAACGCCTCACCTCGGCACGAGCTAGCAGTCGTCCACTGAAAAATGTATCGTATTAACACAGGTCAAAGCTCCCTTTTAAATGTTTCACTTTGAGATGATCCGGTGTAGAGCGGCTATGTCTGCGGCAACCTTTACTCATAAAATATGACATGTCCCTATATGACATTGTGACTTTGACACAAGACAGAAAGTGACAGTAAATGCTTTAACTTAAATAAGTCTATTGTGCGTCTATCTATAAATAATTAATTTCTTGTAGTGATACTTATTAATACTGGAAAAGGACCGAATCTTAAGTACCCGAAACCGACGTGCGTGCATGACTCGATGTATGAATGTGGAAGAAGCGAAAGAGTTTTGCCAGGATCGTAGCAGGTGGAAAGCAGTGGTGTCTGCCTACCCCTCTGTGAAACAGGCGTGATTTAATGTATGTATTTATACTTATTAATCAAGATATATTGACGTCTATTTGCTGATTATAAGCCACGTAGTGTTTACCTGTGACTTTTATCATTTTACATGCATCAATGGAGTAACCTTTTCATAGATTGAAACTCCCCGATGTTATTGCTGCCTCAGAGCTGAAAACTTTCTATTTAAGCTAGCCAAGAAACATTCAATTTTTTAAATAGCTTTCAATTAAATTAAAACCTCATAGAAATCGATCCATCTTTGGTAGTTACAAAGCCACGGACAGGCTTTTACACAGACAGAGAAAAACGTCAAATTAATACAACCCAATTTTATTTCCGAAAAATTTAAATATAATAACATTCGACAAGAACTTTTTCTGCATATTATTTAATTTAAACCCTGTCACAAAGCGTAAGGTCACGACGACGGTAAAAAAGGCAAAAATATTAATTAGCATATTGCCATAACCCTGTCACAAATGTACAGTGGCAAAACTATTAAAGTCCATAAACATACACACAACACACAATTTCTCTGTGTCTTGTTTTTTTGGTATCTATGTAACGTAATTTTGTATTTTTGGGAATAAATGTCTTTTATCTTACGAGAATCTTTATATTTAAACGTACTTTAACTAGTGATGACCCGTCCTTAAACTAGCCAGTTTTCCTGAGAAGAGTTACTAATAATGTATACGCAATAATACGCATGCTTCTAAAGAGGTCGAACTAAACTAGTAAGTTTTATTATCACTACCTATACTCGCGCTATTTTAACAGGCCCAAATTGATAGCTGTCAACTCAATACAAAATGTGTTTGAGGTTATATTTGTAGGGCACAAGTACCGTTGGTGGCCACTGTATCTTTTTCGGCCACTTAAGGTTGGAGTGAGTATCAAAAATACTGTAATATTAAAAATAATTTTAATAAATAGGTAAGACTGAATATTAATATATTATTAGCAAGGATCGGAAAAACAACCGTCATTTAGAAAACGTAACCCTGTTCCGTATAGCAGAGACTTCCTTGATATTAATTAAAAATATTATTAGGTATTTTATAGATTTATTATACAATAAGTGATATGTACTTAGCGACCATTTTATTAACGAATGACACCGATATGTTAATTAAAAAACACAAACACACATACAAACAGTAAACCAATGTCAACGATTGCCCCAATGTCCTCCGTAAATTGTGAATAAACTTTTTCGACTCATAAATAGGTCCTAAATTCACGTCGTTATGGAATAATAATAATAATAATAATAATAAAAATATTTTATTGGAATCAAAAGAGCACCTCCATCAACTTAATTAACTTAAACATAAGAAACCTAACATAACATAAGCATTGGTGGTGCTGCATCCTGACGCCAAAAGGGGTCCACTCAGCATGTGTTGCAGCACGAGTGCTGCAACACATGCGGAATAACAGGCGAAAATTAAAAAAATACATTCTTTTTGATTGGCGAAAGTGTTTTTTTCCCATAACCATTATGGTTTTATTCATTAATAATATTGTTGCTGAATACATATAAATAATGGTATAATAAATGTAAAATACCTAATAATATTTTTAATTAACATCAGAAGGAAGTCTCTCCTGTAAGGAACAGGGTCATGTTTTCGAAATGACGGGCGTTTTTCCGATCCTTGATTATTAGTTAAAATTTAGAATGGCCAAAAACGGTTCAAAGATGGCCAAATCCGGTACTTCTACCGGTACTTCAACTTTACTGCATTGACAACTGTCAAATTGAGCCTCTAAGAGGCTAATGGCACCTCACGATTACCCCCTCCCCCTAATCTGCCAACCGATCCTTTTATTTAAACATTGTAATGTATGTACAGTCGAGTTCATAAATATGTCTAGGTACCTTGTCTATTTTATTTTATGTTTAAACTGCCATGCATGACAAGTGACAAGGTACTAAAGTGTACACATATTTATGACCTCGACTGTACAATCTACCACTTTTGTACCAAATTTTATGCCGGGTCATCGATACTTAATATCGTCAAAATAAACACACACGAACTTAAAAATGCTAAGATCTCACATCGTTCGGTCGATTAAAATCGCCTCAACTTGTGAACAGCTCTTTAATTAATTATTAACACGCCACAAATTGCAATTTTATTTGCCGGTTAATAATCCATAACGGCAATGCACGAACTTCAATTTCATTGCGCCGTTTCCTAGAGTCGAGCCACATTGCCAGTAAATTGCCTGAACCAAGCAAGCTATGCAAACTACGCACACTGGAACCCGCCCATACATCGTAGTGCTCAAAACTCAACTTTGAAATTGTGGGTATTTTGTACTTAAATTAAATTATATGCAAACAAGGAAATAGTGAACCTCATTGCAGAGAAATACCTTCATTATCAGTAGTCATTACGTAGTTGCATTATGTCAAAATCTAGGATTTTATATGTCACGTCAATAGTAACTTGTATTGCAATTGAATTAAAATGATCTTATTTCCGATAATGGACAACATCTTTTGATCATTTTTAGTGCATGTAGCTACAAAAGTGGTCGTTATTATGATTCTTTATTCGAAAGTAAAAGACGTCGTCCTTTTTTTAGAAAATGAAAAAAAAATAAAAAATAAGTACGTATGTTTATTTATTATTGTTTATATAATGTAAAAAATAATAATTATATGCACTACTTCAAATTAAGAATGTAGAATAGTACTGTCTTTGCTTAATTTCACTTAATTAGTTTTGAGCACTGCAATGTATGGGCGGGTTCCAGTGTGCTACGTTCTAAGCTAGCACTCACTGACCTAGAAAAATAGTTTGTTCCACATTAAACCGGTTCAAAGTCTACCGTATAAAGAACGTGGGAAATGTTAACCTAGAAATACAAAGTTACTTATTGTTTACGGAACTTAATAACAAATCTCTCAAACAATTTTACACGTGACCGTAATCAACTGACAGTCGTTTAGAGTTGATATTTGTTTGTTACATTTAGCTCACTTCTTTCCTTTTACATCGCAAGAGAAAGCGAAACCACTGGATCTTTATTCCAATTCCTTGCTTCGATACTGTGATCATACCTTCTGTTGACGTTGACAGGTTCTACTGTCAAATGAATAAGAGCTGTCAAAAAAAAACCATTTCGATATCGTAGCTAGATGATCTAATCTAACATGTAAATAGACTCTGTTAGAAATAAGAACCATTATTTGCTGTTTGAAAAATCCGATGGCCTGTTTATACATATTGTGTTAGTTGTTGCTAAAAGTTAAACTGTACGAGTACCTTCACAAACTGATTTTTTTCAGCAACTATGGAACCTTGTTAAAATGAAATAACGTCATGTTATGATACGAATTCAATCAGAACATTGACATAGAGAATCTGTGACAAGGTTCTAGATATACTTAATATAAGTACGTAGTCAAACAAATGGATTTCTGAGCCACTATTGGAACTATATCAAAGTGACGAATGAAGATGTTAACTAATTAGTACTGTTTGACACATAACCTCAAATGTTCATCAAGCGTGATTACATTTCAAAATACGTATAATATATAATTGTGTAATCTTTCACTTAATATGAAAGTAATGATCAAAACAGTGTATAAATCATTGCAAAGACCTCACTTGATCTTTAAATCGTGATTATCAAGTACCAATGGTAAATTGACTCGTTTAGTTTGACATCTTTGCCAAATTCAATTGACACAGACTATACATACAAAATTTTTTAGGACTTGATTTACTGCGTTATTTTGACATAGTTCTATAGCCTAGAAATCCATTTTTTTAAGCTTACGAGGCCACATATGCTTCCATGCCCACACAAGAATCAAAAAGGATGGCCTTATGTGCTTCCGCGCGAAGAACGTGAGATAGAAATACATGCAAATTCAAATAACTGTTGTTTAATTTAAAACTACAATAGTTATTAACAAAAATGTTAACCAGAATTAAAAAAGTATAAGTACAAAACATAGTTTTTCGAAGATTCAACCAAAAACATGCGAAATAGATGTCATGTTTGAAAAATAAAATTGTTTCTAATCGTGTTTTCACGTTTAACAGTCTCAAGGAAAATATGACCAAGTTTAATAAACTCAAAGAATACATAGGCATTATGGATATTGAGACCTAGATCGCGGAACACTACTGACTTAATCATATATGGCCTCCTGACGTGGCGTATTTTTTTCTTTATTTTTTGTTTTGTTTTTGTTAGTTTAGTGAGTGTGCTATGATTCCAACGGAAGACCAGCGCTGGGCTTAACGCCAGCAAACGCTAAGTTGGAACTATTTCGTGACAACAGCTGGTATCTTGTTCATGTCAGTATGTTGTTGCGTTTTGTTTGTATGCTTGTTAGGAATAGATGTTTACCTACACACATATCATAAGTACTCTATTATGCGTTCCAAACCGGTTGGCAATGACCAGCATTACCTGTGGTAGTAGGTGACAGCGATGACAGCTGTTAATTTTGGAAGATGTTCCAAATTTGGATCTCATTACGTTACAATATTCGATAAAGTAATTTCAAAATTACGTTACAGCTGTCATCGCTGTCACCTACTACCACAGGTAAAGTAATGCTTGTCATTTACCTTTCGGCTTCTGAACCCATCTTAGAGTACAATATGTGTAGATAAAGTATTGTACGCGACTCGGCGTAATTGGCATTACGCAACCGTCACGTAAAGTACTATTATTCTATTCTATTCTATTTCTATTCTATTTAGCACTAACCTGCAATGTTGAAGCTTCCAAGTAGTAAGGTCCACAGGGACAGAGCTCTCGCCGGGCTTGGTCGGAACCACTCCATCTTATCCCGCAAACAGTTTACAAAATAAATATTTTAGACACTTCCCTAAATCCCCAAGATTACATTTTCACTGGGCTTGTTGTTTATTCGTCCTCCTCCTGAAACAACGGAGTCAAATTGATAATTTTCCCAAATTCTTCTTGGCTTGCTTGCCAATTTGGAACCGAGGTTGGAATAACAGCTGCTGTATACTCTTGTAATTGTCGCTTTTAATGGTTCTTTAGGGCGTTTATAATGTCAGAATTTAAAGTTTATTGCGGACACGGTTTCACATAGATTAGTATAAAACCGGTTTCTTTTATCGAATATTGACAGATTTTTAGTACTCGTATATAGGAAGGTGGAACCAGTAACAGACAAGAACCCAATGATAGACACTTGATGCTTATTTTACAGAAGATAAGGGTTATTCATTTGTTTTGCAACCATCAATTTAGGACCATATGATATTTGAATTAAGAGTGAAGTGTCCATTACTGGTGCCTGTCAGCTAAAAGTGTCCATCATTTTTGCCATCACCCTACTTAGTTTTGAAACAGCTTCATTCATATTCATTTTGTTACTGAGGTGAAGATATGTACACACATTTAAAATGTTTAAGGAGCAAAAACATTTATTTGATGTGTGTACATTTCCCATAAAATATAACGAGGAGGACGAGGCGCTCAAAATGTTATACTTTTTAAGAGAATTTCTTACCCACACAATACACAGACTTGAGGTCAGATATTTTTGAGCACCTATATTTTCATCTCAGCTATACTAAGGAACGGTAATAATGTAATAAAATATTTTTTTGTAATATTTAAGAGGCTGGATACGCTATAAATAAACGAGTCCTTAACTATTTGTAGTGTAACTAAATTAATTATAAATTTGAACTATATCCAAATAACAAAACGTTACTTATTTATATTATAAAATTTGTAAACAGTTTCAGTGCTCCTAAAACTTCAAAATTTTATTTATTCTACTCTGTTGTTTTTCTAACTTCAAATTTGTAAAAACAAAGTAAGTTTGCACAGCAGATGTTAATTTTAAAGTAGAAAAGCAATGTCAAATGAGTAACATATGGTTACTTACTTATTCAAGTGTGTATCTTTAAGTTATACGGTGATGACTTAGCAATAACGTTTGAATGTCATACATAATTACAAGTTAGGTGACACGGCCGATGTGAGTTGCTGTTACATTAAATTAGAAACTTCGCGCACCCTATCCCTCTGACTCTTCATTAGTGATAAAGTCGAGAGAAAGAGTCAGGGTGAACGTAAATGGTAAACGTTAATGTAATGTAGGTACCTACTAATGAAGGTGCTCTTACTGAACCTAATTAAGGAATCTTAGAATGGTTTAGGTAAACGTTTATTGTGAATTTAACTATGTACAGTCAAAAGCATAAATATTTATATACAGGTATAGCTTCACATATACATAATTGTGTGTAAGTACGTGGACTTTATTGTTAGTTATTTAAAAGCGTGCAGATATTTTTGACATCTTGGGAATGTGTATATATGTATTTATAACTCTGACTGTACTTCAAAATTTATTCAAACCGATTTATATATTTCAATCGTCATTTGCAAAATAACTAACAATGCTTATTTTTACTTTTTTTGTACTTCAGATTTACTGTCAAAATGTAAAATTTCGACATTAAAAATTCGTATTTTATTTATAAATATAAAACTTGCGGATATTTAACTATTTAAGCAATGACTTTCTGAAACATACCTAGCCCTTCTTTTAAAAAGCATATAACAAATAAAACAAACCAGATGCAGACATAGATCTTTACAGTTACCAGGGTCTCTATTCTGCCCTCATAAGTCAAAAGGCGATATCTCTAACTCAATAGCCAAAGCAAATACAACCCTCTCCCGTTAGTAATAAGGTTGCACTTGCTACAGGGTTTTTGTCAGAGATACCGCCTTTTGTCTTAGGAGGGCAGTATTAGACACGGTTAAACAAAATTTGCTCTTATTTACTTGACAGCAATGGCGGCTGAGTTAAAAAAAAACGATAAAAATACCTACGTGTCCCCCTGACTGAAAGCCACATAACGAAAAACATAAACCGCTTAACCTAGAGACGTTTTTGTATGAAAAATTCATTGGATACTCTGAGTAAGAAAGGAGTTTTCGAAAATTTACCCCCAACAGGAATAAATAGGAGGAGTAGCGGGAAATCTCTACGCGGACACAGGCGCTCTCTAGTTCTATTTATTCACAACTCTGTGACGAAGGGTAGGTTTAATAATGTCACTGCCAAACTATATAAACAGACTGATATTTCATTATAGCATTATTAAAAGGACATCATGGCGGGTCACGATAAGGCGTCTCAGGACATCAATCTTCATATTTCCTAAACAGTCTGCGACGACGATCCATCTTACTAAATTGGTGTCTATGTTAATCTACTAACGGATTTGTTTAGTAAGCGTTTTGGAGTTAAGAACTTTAGTTTTAGGACCAAGTTAGTTAAAAGTAATAACTGTCGGATCTTAAAGCATTAATTAAGGTTTGTGTGATTAAATCTTAGACTGATTACACAGTTCTCATAATTGCTATTATTAGTAAAAACGGTACAAGTCAAGATGAGACTTTTAATTAAAATCATAATCTTTTTCCATTTAAATCAAATCAAATCAATTTTTTTTTGAGTTTTTAAGTCATTGAGAAGGCAAGTGAGATACAATCTTAATACTACTATCCTAAGACTGCCAATGCGTTGCCAACCCTCAGGACTAAGACGGTATACCTCTATGCTAGTAATTTTACTGGTTGTTTTATCGGTATCCTGGGGCACAACAATGCGAACACAGCAGCTTGGCTTGCATTTAAAATGCAGTGGATTTTGTCACATGTTAAGTATTCAGTACTCAATTATGTCCTGTTTGGAGTGTTGAGAAAACACGTGTAACATATTACCCGACTAGTTTCAATTTACCCTTTTCTCTGGCGATTTCTTGTGTCGAGGCAGTAATTATGATTTAAATTAAATATACCAATGCATATCTTTTTATTTTTCGATAAAATACATTTTTAAGTATAGGTGACATCAAATGAAACCAGATTTCAGGTTATTTTTTAATTTTGTCACTTTAAGTAAAATAAATTATAACACTACTATTCAGCGCTGATTAATTAACTCAGAAGAATCTTCTGAGTTAATTAATCAAATTTTCTAAGCATTCCAATCTCATCGATTTCATGCACATATACATAAAAAGTCTTAACAAATAAAAAACCCCACCTCACATTAACGCCACTCCACTTAAACCTGGATATTTTTTCAGAAAGTAATCTAATAAAATAAGAACAGCAAAAACATTTCCTGCAGTCCCTATTTCAGGACACGTACTACCCAGTGGTCCATTTTCACCGCAGTGGCAAATCATAACAGCTTCGTCTTCGCTCCATTATCCGACCAACTAAGTGGATAGGAGCACCTCAAGTTGCTTGGTGCTACAATTTATAAACTAAAGCGAGTTTTCGCAACTTAAGAGGCCACCTATGGTGCCACGCACCCACAAGAAAGAAAAGGAATGGCTTTATGTGATTCCGCGCGAAGAATGTGAGATGGAGATATTTCGCGCGCGCCTTGATGGCAGCGTCAAATTCAATTAATTGCTGATTACTTTAAAACCACAACATTTATTGAAAAAATGATTTGCTAAGATTAAGAAGTTACATAATTATACTGGACTATTGAATCGAAAATCATCGTTAAAGATTATAGGGTTTTGAAGATACAACCAAAAACATGCATAAAGGGTGTCCTGTTTGAAAAATAAAACTTTCGAGGATTTTATTTCTAATCGTGTTTTCACGTTTACCAGTCTCAAGCAAATATGATCAAGTTTAATATATCCAAAAAACAGATATAAAAGCGTTATGGTTATTGAGATCCAGATCGCGGAACACTCCAGACTTTAGCATAGGTAGCCTCTTAATAAATGTGTAGAAAGGAGATATGTTTACTTTTACAATCTTATCTTTTATAGCCATGGTAAGTATTAGATGTAAACCTTTTTACTAAAGAAACAGTCTACCGGCTGCCGCCGGCGCCGCCGGGCTGACCCTTGGGTATTGAAAACTAATCTTTCTTTTTTCGTCGATATCAATGTGATACCTGCCAATACTATTAAGGTATCAAGTAAATGTTTTCTATCAAAACTTTATTCCCTTCTTTTATTTATTTGTGAGAAATAAGGCATTATATGATACTACGTTAAAATGACCGAAATTATTTTATTTATAAACTAGCTATGCCAAAATGCAATCGCTGCTAAAGTTTATGCTTTCTATCGGCTCGAAAAAACGTAACGATCAACGCGATCTGTTAATATTATTATTGTTCATTTCCAAAAATCGTTAACTTAACTTAATTGGTAGTCAAGATACAAACGCTACTAACGTTTTCCTTTTCTATCACTTATAATGTATGGGATGACATTACGATTAGTTACAATTTACCACGAGGTCAAGTGTCATCCCATACAATTTGAGTGACAGAAAAGAAAAACGCTAGTAGAGTTTGCATCTTGGTTTAGCTAGGGGTTAAGGCGTCTTGTCACCTTAAGACCGAAAACAATGCCGTTAGTAAAAAAAATAGTACACTTTTGATTTTTCTAATCAACACATAGAATAACCATACAAAAACGCCATTTTAACTTTTAAAAGAGTTCTATTTTTAAACAGTTTTTTGACCACCTCTCTAATAAACTCAGACAATAAAACGTCCAACTTTTCGTGGAACCGCGACGCCATCTTTAAAAGTCTCACGTGCACTCTGCCCCCGAGAGTTGGAGACACTCAGCCTGCCTCTTATAACTTTCACCGAAGCATTAGGGTGACGTTAAAAATTCAAGAAAAAGCGGAATCGCAACTGCGTCCCTCTAGGGTACACTTAGTGGGACGCCAAAGTGATGTAATGAAAATTCTTAATGACACAAGAAACAACCGCGTAAAGAGGTTTAAGTTAGTTTTCTTGAAAACAGAAGCATTAAAAGGCGGAACATCGAGTATCCGATCGAAGAAGTTTTAAATTAATGCGCATGATAGTAGTTTTATTCAATAATGGCGCGCCAAACTATATACATTACACAATATTCATTGATGGAACTAAGTAAGACTCCTATTTAAGTGGAGAGGCGCTGTCAGTGCCTACAGCGTATTTGTAAGCTACTTTTTAGTTCGTTCCGTGACATATTTCATTTTATGCTAACATTTTTGGCTTGAAATGACTCCCAAACAAGTCCTGCCATATTGGTTTTTTTCTTTTATGTAATGAAGCCAAAATTACTTTAAAAAAAAATACCGAATGTATAAGCATTTAGATCGATAATAGCATTTAAAAAAGCCTTTTAGGTTCGAATAGAGTCAGTTAAAGTATTTAAAGAACATAATGAGTGCCAGAGTGAAAGGGAGGTCCTTTTAAGAGCTACTGCACTTTACATTGGCTGATTAATCAATAAAAAGGCGCAATGTATATTTACACATCATTTTCGAACACCGTAGTTTTTTCCCAATCAATTTGAATTAATGAATTGTACCTAACATTTATCTCAATTTAGTTTTCAATCTTATCTCGAGACAATACGTTTTAACCGGATCCTAGTGCCTCTAATCACGCAAACGCGTAAGCACGAACTTACAAGAACCCCTGAAAACCGACGCAATGCTTAATATATCTCGCGGAGCTCAATCAAGCCACCTCGTACTCGTAATGGAATGCCATTGTCGTGTGCGTTTTCATTAACAGCAGAGATATGGATAATGAGAATTGTGTAACGTGTTTAAAAAAAACCGGTCAAGTGTGAGTCGGACTCGCGCACCGAGGGTTCAGCATTGAAAATAATATGGTTGGAAAACGCAAAACAAAATACTCATTTTAATATGAACTTTATTTTCTATTCAATAAGGTTCATTTTGAGTAGCCTAAATTTAAATACAGATTTCTTAAGTTTATTTATTGGTTTTTCCAAAACTTTAACGTTTGACAACTTCATTTTATTTTTCCCGTAATATATATTATAAGTAATTATCTTTATATCAGGAATTTTTCTGATTTTTTGGTCCGTAAACTTCGGAGATAAGGGAGGAATGGTCTTTTTTTTTAAATTTTTGGCTATTAATCAAAAAGTACGTCACGGAAAATTATAAAAACATAGTTTTGAAATGTGCAGATTTCATATGACACCCTGTTTGCTATTATCAAATCACTTTCATTTTTCAACCCCCATTATTTACCCCTTTTCTAATATTTAGAAAAATATTTTAATATTGTTTTACTAAAAACAGACGCGGGCAAGCAGTTATACAGCTATGCCAAATTTCAAGTTTATAGCTTCTATAGTTTCTGAGTAAAACTGCTTTGACATATAGACAGACAGACACCGAAGTCTCACCATAAGGGTTCCTTTTTTACCATTTTGGTACGGAACCCTAAAAATACATGACATTATCAAAGATTCTAGTGTCCTTGAAAATGTCGAGGAGGGTTTTTTTAGTTTTATATCAACCCCCGAAAAACAGAAGGCTGTTTTAAGTACCCATAACGTGTGTGTGTATGTATGTGTGTATGGGTTTGTGTGTGTGTCTCCCTGTGGTATTGTAACGGGTGTACTGGTTTGGACGTGTTATTTTTAAAGAAAGTAAGGTTAATCGGAATACTTTTTAGATTTTACAGAAATTGGTCAGTCTATTGCCCGCGACTTCGCTTAAGTTGTAAATAGAACAAATCGAACCAATTTACCATTTTTACTCCACAATCACGAACCTTTGAAAATCAAAAGAAATTTTAATAGTACATTATTGCCTAGGCATGGAAGTAGGCAATTGCGGGCCGAGTATTGGTTTAAACGGACGAGCTTGCGAGTCCGTTTAAAAATACGAAGCCCGCAATTGCGGTTCCTGCCGAGGCAAATATAGTGCTTTTCTCAAAAATCGCAAGAAATAATTTGTGTTGGAGGAAAATCTTCATCGCTTGAACTCATTTTTTGAATTGCATACAAACAGAAACTTCATGTGAAAAAACCATCACTCTTTACCACCTTTTTGTTTATGACAAGGAGAAAGCAAGCTTTGTTTTTAAAAAAAACATAAGCTATTCCAGACACAGATAAAAAAGTTATGTTTCGAATAAAATTTGGATGTATAAGACTTGTGCCCTCATTTCATTATGGCCTTTTTCACTTTTTAAAAAGTTACAAGCTAGATAGTAATGGAATTTGTATGCAACATTGCGGGCTTGTGTAGCGAGCACGCAATGTTTTTTTTTTTAATTTTGAGAACTGTCAGTAAACTATGTATTTCGCGTCTCAATATGTAGATAGGAATGTCCACATTTCCGGACATTTTTGAGAAAAATATATTTACTTGTTCATTACTTTTATCTTAAGATTGAGATGGTTAAGACAACGCTATCAAAGGGTTAATGAGAATAACCCCCCATCCTTATTTTTACACGCTATAGTTAAAGTGTATTTAAAATAATTATAATTTGCATCTGTCATTGTGACAGAGAAAAAATTATTTCTTTAAAATAGGTTTATTGTGCGTTTATGAAAAAGGGGGTAATGTTTAGTACCAATTTCACCATACGTTGTTAACCACTTAACAGAGGATTAGAGCGTTAACAGCTGTCAAAATGTATGAACTAGCAGGCGATTAACGTTGATTAAATTTAACATCGTATGGTGAAATTGGTACTTAGTCTACCACGTTTCTATTAAAAAGTGGGTACTTAAGTAATTATAATATTGAGCATGTCTATGCTGAAAATCATTAAAACATTTTTTTTTATTATTATTATGATTCACGGCGTTTGTTTCCTTTGTGTGATTCAGTAAATATCTTTGGTAACGTACCAAAGACATATTACATTATAATTACAGATTTTGCAATAGCACAAGTACGCATATAAATAAATTCAGGTATTCATACTACATTTACTTAGGTACATGGTATCGTGAAACACACAGCCTAAAATAAGTCCTAACTTGTTACAAATAAGAACAATTATTAAAATAATGGACAATAACGTTACGTCTATTGGAAATAATTTAAGTCTTATAATTAGTAACATTATGCGTCATTTTAGGTTGTGTCCCTACTCACCCTTAATCCCTACTCACCCCGTTTTATGGTAGTTTGAAAAAAAAGCAAACCACGTGGCTCGGCTAAGTGATCAATACATTTTCAAGAAAAATAAGTGAAAATAAGGATTGGGCTAGCTATCCAGAGAGATAATGCAGCCAGTGTCATGGGGACCATGCCGCGAGCGGACCTGCTAGAGGGGGTGTTCCTTTTTATAGTGGTGATTATTATTTATATATTTAATATTTAAGTAGCTTAGTTTAATTTTAATTTAAATACGTTTTGTTTTAATTTTGAATTGTATTATATAGCTGAGTGGATACCATTTTCGCAGCAATACTTATCACACACTGTAATGTTATAATTTTTAAGCGAAATAAATGATTTTCTATTCTATTCTATTCTATTCTATTAATGTTGAATTCTGTACTTAGTTGGATGTAAATAAAGTCATAATTACTAGCTTCTGAAACTAAAGTGAAAAAATAAAACATTGATCTAATTAAAGTCAGTTTTTAAAACACACATGATTAACAGTAGTTAAGTTTTCATTTTACGGGTAACTTTTATTTGAGCTCTTCAAAAAGCTCCACCATTACTTACAAGGAAAAGCAAGTAAAATTGAACTAAAACAAAAAGACAAATCAATTTTTCCATATATCAGCATCCGAAGATAGTGCAAACCCAGAAGTGCATGGCAAGTTCTACGCGGCGAACTGCATTTCAAAGACAAATAATTGCATTGGAATTTCTAGAGGGAATACGGAATTTAATGCTTGCTCCGCAAAAATAACGACGACGACAAATTTACGAACAATGGAAATTCGAAAATAATATTCTGCAAACTTAAATTTGTTCGAGCACTCTACCGCATTCGGCGATGGCGACGCGCCGCAGAATTAGTTTCGTATTGACAAATAAATGCTCCACGAATATTGAAAAGAAATATTCTATTAACACGACGGACTGCTCAGATATTTTTTTATTCATTGAACTAGGACTCGTTCTTCGTAATTGAATGGAAATAAGAAATCATTACAGGTGAACAATGTTGAGTTTAATTTTTTATATTATACACCTAGTGAAATAATACTTTTTATTTGAAGAGAGTAATTTTGAACAAAGTATTTTGTCAATTTATTGGCTCTCTATCAAAAATAAACGAGGTACGTACTTATTCTTACGCTTAAGGTTTTTTTTTTACAAATTCAATGCGCAAAACATTAACCCGAACATTTCAACTGAAACGTAAAAAAGCGACAGAAGAAATTTCATCTATACAATGAAATTTATCTTAATAGCCACCTGCATAAAAATACACTGGAGCGAAGCCTTTTTCCAGATAGCAAACACGGAGAGCTCCTCATTCTTCCCCCCTGGATTATCTCCAAGTAGAATCTCTTTATGGGTGACGGCTATCTATGCATTTAATCCACTTTCTCTTTTTATCTTAAGACAAGAAAAAGGGCAAAAAGGTTTGTCTTTTGTCCGCTCAGGGTGACCTTTCCGTTCCAACGTTTATTAAACAAAATACCTTCACCTGTGTTAGTCGTCAGCTGAAATTATTTTTTCTAATTTCAATGAGAGATCGAGTAATTTATTCTTTTAGAATTCTGTTGAAACGGTATACGGAGTGTTCTCATTTTTAATTAAATATTTATTATTCATTATTTAAATTTCGAATGGCGTCGCGATTTGAATCGAAATAGGATCTTTTAGCTCTTTGCAATCATCAACAAAATTGGAAATTAACATGATATTTTCGTTTTAAATTGCGAAGTTTAATTTGACTCGTTTTTTTCTGTAAATTGTTCGTTAGATGTGGATCCTATTCCTCGATCAAATTAAACTTGACAGCTACGGCAGTAAATACACACAATTATGACGAGCGCTCGTACCTTCCAGGAATGTACAACACTTATGAATGAAATATTAAATGCGCCATTACCACGGTATATCCTAATTAAATTTCAGCAAACGCACATGTTTACGTGTTCAACCCATGGAGGTGAAAGCTAGTAGCTGTTCCTATTAATTTTACGGGCGCAAACCGCCCTCGATTTCAAAATTCAACATTCTCCTCCGTTTCCTTCCGTTAATTCTGTTATAAACTAAGAGCAAGTAGGATAGAGATAAGGTTTAAAACTTCACGTAGCAAGGCCTGAAGTCGAGTTCGTCAGCAAAACGCTGGGCTGTCAATTAAGTTGCCCCGGTAACGTGGATAATGAAGGTACGACGCTGAAGTGAATATAATTTTCGAGCAGTACTCTTGTTAAGATGCTTCCAACGCCCGTTTTCATGATATTAGCATTGTTCTTAGTTTCATAACAGCTTGTTATAGTAGAAACATGATATAATTAAATTTTGATGGCAGAAGTTGATGGCCTCTTACCTAATTTAATAGGAATAGTTTTTATCAAAATTAATGGTTAAAAAAGTAAACTTCTTAAAACACTATTTGAATAAAGCATTCGTAGTGTATAAAAGTATCTACTTAAGAGCGTTCTAAAATTCGTACTACTTGAACTGTGTTCAAAAGATATGACGTATCTATTCAAGATTAATTGTTGTAACTTTTGACCATTGATTTTAAATAGCCGGTTATAGTTTTATAAGTTAAAATTATCACAATTAATTGATAATTTCAAAATTATATTTAATAAATCATATTAAATTACATTGTATTGTATTCGATGTAACTAATAGGAGATATTTTCACCCCAAACTTAGCTTTTTACATTGTTAGCATTTTCGAGATGCTGTTAGCAAAATCGTTAACATTATTCATATTTCACTTTAATATAAAACGTAATTTTAAATAGTTTTCCCAAAAACTTAAATTCATTACCTAATATTAAAGCAAAAGGAGTTACGAATAGTTACCAACCGTCAACGTTGCGTGACACACCTGTGGTTGACGCGCCATTTGTTCGAGAGAGGTGAGGACGCGCCGACCATGTTTCTTATACGACCACGCTCAACCAAAACACCCTATATACCTTCGAAAATACGAAAACATACGATATTCCGCTTTTGATGTTGGGCCTGACGTGACACGGTACGCTTGCGAGTCGCATGACATACGGATGTTTTGTGTTAAGTCAAAGGGTGAGCCAATTCGCGATGTTGATGGAATGTTTTATTTTTGTTACCGTAAAGCCTCTTTTGGATGTAGGCGTGCGGCTTTTGTTTTCAGCCTGTCGGTATTCTCACGGAATTGAACTTCGTACTAACCGTAATCTAACCAAATCTAACCTGCGTTAGATGTGTGGCTCTTGAACTGTGTAGCTGGAATAATGGCGCTCCAATTTGCTGCTGCAATAACATCAGAGAAGTAAGTCTCAAGGACATGTTATGTTTATTTAACTCTATAGGTACGTTGTTTTGATAGATAGGTTTGAAGGATAACTGAGAAGAAACAAAAGTTTTTTAATCAATACTTTTACTGATTGACTTTTAAATTGCGTTGTTATCAAACAACCCACCGAGTCCCATAAATTTATGTTCAAAATATTTTGTTCGAAAACAACATCAGCTACAATTCTGAAATCACCCTTTACCCGTTTCACCCCACTAATAATCATAAATGCAGAAAGTTTGTGTGTGTGTGTGTGTGTGCGTGTTAGTTTGTTACTCCTTCACGCTGCAACGGCCTGGCAGGATTTAGATGAAATTTGGAATGGAAATAGCTTATACCCCGGATTAACACATAGGCTACTTTTTATCACGAAAAACATAAAGGTTCCCGAGGGAATAACGATAATGGAAATCTACCCGGAAGAATTCGCGGGTAGAAACTAGTAAAATAAAAAATTAAGACAAGCAAAAATTTACTCAATGATAGTAAAGATGAAGGCAATAAAACGTTCTTGCCTTTTAACAATGCATTGAAAATGGCGATGGATAAACATGCTTATTTGCAAAACAGCAACACTCACTGAAGCACTACTTAGTATTCAAACACTGCATAAAGAACAAGGCTTGAATGTTGAAACGCGAGTAATAAAGTCTGCAAAACCCTACACAAATGGAACTGTCTCCGGTTCATTTTTATTAAAAGAAATTCTACAGGGGGAGCAATTTATTAAATACGCACTAAGGCGATTATCTTGTTGCACGAGAAACTGTCAAGGGACACGAAAGATAAAGGAAGCAATATTAGTGCCTGGTATGCGATTTGTGTCATTAGTGTGGGGCCTGATCTTTTTTGTAGACGTTGATCACTTTTTATTGACTAGAGACTTTATTTTGATGGTACGGATATATCCAACGATTTCAATTGGTGGTGACTAAGCTCGAAAACCAAATTAAGGACTTGAGATCCATTCCAACGAAGTTGAGTCGTTTGTATTAAAAAATAAATTTAATGTACCTTAGTTTGGGTTTTATCTAGGCTTGTACTATGGGTACCGAGAACAATAAACATCATAATATAGAGAAAAAAAAAACGTTTTAACCTCGAGATCGGTTCACAGCTGATGTTAGTAAGAACTTGCATATTTTTAATCGGTTGAAAACTTCACGATCATTACAGCTTAGAAACGTATAAATTTATTGACGTATTCGTTAGATACGTAAACAATTTCGTGTCGTAGGAACAACCAAATTTAAATACAGGATGATGTTCGTATAATGGTAGCGTAACGCGTATTCACGAGACTGCATCGCTTTTGAGATACATTGTCCTAGTGTTTTGTGTCTTTCACATGAATATCACAAATGCTGCCGTAAGAGCTCAAATATTCATCTTCGTGCCTTTGTATTCAGACACCAAGCAAATATATAGGTTTGCTTAAAGTTGCTAGCTAAAACATATATTATACGATAGAGGTAAATCCGCAGTTACCCAAATTTGTAAGAGTATACTCAAAAATTAACTCTAGCGCTCGCAACAAAGACTCCTACTAACGCATAATAATTATTCACGTCAATTCCCGTCTTCAACTTAAAACACTTTTCATTGTATCCATTTATAGCAAAATAGTTTTCTATTTTCACACGTCGTACGCTTTTTATAAAAATACCTGAAACAATAATTCAGGGTACATACAGGGGGATTACAAAAGCTGTGTGTGACTGGCAATTTGTCTAACTTACCTATCCGTCACTGGGCGAGACCGATCGGCGCGGTTGAGTATTTCCCGCGGTCTTTTTTTGGGTCAAACGAGGCGAGTGACTGGTAAAAATAGGCGTGTAGTCGTTCTTAACTTTAGAAATGTGGGCTTGGGAATCGATTATGATAGAGGTACTGAATTCAACTATAATCAAATAACAGATACTCTTACCGATATGATCTAGTACTACTTACATAAATACAATATAATGAAGACTATTAACTCCACATACGCAGATTTATTTGTTGTATACCAAGTATATTTTGGTTGTCTTTTTTTACTGACTGCGCAACAGGTGACTAAATCATATTTCCCGAAATATTCAATACTGCCCTCATAAGCCAAATGGCGATATCTCAAACTCAATAGCCAAAGTAGATACAACCCTCTCCCGTTGGTAATAAGTTTGCACTTGCTACAGGAGTTTTGTGAGAGATACTGTCATTTGTCTTAGCAGGGCAGAATACAGGACCTAAGGTCCAAAGGATACACTATATTTGTTCAAAAAATATTGCAATCCTAACCAGAACTACATATTTAGTTTTTCTTGCACCCGTTAAATTAAGCTCCTGACCTCATTAAACACCTGTTGTATCTGTACCTGGTTCATCTACTTGTCGATCTTTGATAATAGACCCAATGACTGTTATTAAAAAAAGTACAAAATTATAATACGAGTACAATAAGATATCCAAGACTTAGGAACAAATATCGCACTGCTAGATCAAAACAGTAATAACTCAAAATACCACTGTACTTTAAAATCAACTTGAATACAACTCCTATGAACTTGAAATAAAAGTAGCAAGGATTTTGAGTTGCTACTGTTTTGATCTAGCAGTGCGATATCTACTCGTGCTAATCATAGGAACATTTGACGTTACCAGAAACCAACCCCGGTACCGCTATAGCTTCGTACCAACTGGGTGACGGTACCAATGTTGGACACTTTTAGCTGAAAGCACCAATAATGGACACTTAACTCCTAATTCAAAAATCATAAGGTTATAAATTTATTGTCTCAAAATAAATGAATAACCCTTATCTTCTACAGGCTGTCCCAAAACTCAACGTTAACCCATCTTGGGCTGATAGAGCAGCTAAAAAGCTATTGATTAAACCCCTATGTATGTTAGCGATAGATATTGCGGAGATATTGATAATTTTAGTCTGAAATTTTGTAATTTTCCCTTATGTCCATGTCACGAAAACTTTAACATAAAGGAAAATTACAAATTTCAGACTAAAATGATCAATATCTCCGAAACTAGTAAAAATCGCTGAACATACATAGGGATTAAATCGATAGCTTTTTAGTTGTTCTTTCAGCCCTAGGCGGGTTAACGTTGAGTTTTGGGACACCCTGTATACCATAAGAATCAAGTGTCCATTATTGATCCTTGTTCATTACTGAGGCCTCTGCCAAGATGCATTGCGCTAACTGGCGTTTCTATTCGATTCGTTTTTAAACCAATCGCGTCACTGGTAGATGACGTGATACGAAAAGTCACGTGGTCTACCAGTCACGCGATTGGTTTAAAAACGAATCGAATAGAAACGCTAGTTAGCGCAATGCATCTTGGCAGGGCCCTCTGGTTCCATCACCCTAGCGTAACTGCATCGTCAATCACGGAATTCTAACTGAATTCGTGTTCCACTACACACGAGCGAATCCACAAGCTCACCTAACCCGGTAAAGCCACGTCTACGCTTCTTATCCGACACAATAGCTAACGTTCGGTCGCTACTCAAGACAAATGGGATGTCAACCGCAGCGCAGTTCGTTGACGAGCGAAAATTGCTTTGATTTTCTAACAAATCCTATCATACTGTTGCATTGTTATGGAATACGTATAACAGAATAGCAGGCTGTATTGATATAGAGGGGGTTAGATAACACACAATAATATTTATATTTTCTAAATTCTAATCTTACTAAAGGACTCCCGCGTATTAGTACTCGTAGAATTAGTTTTCCACTACGCCCCCTATTTTAAGTGATATTGTTTCCCTAATTACTCTCCAATAAACGTTTTTTGACAAGTTTATATTTAAAAAAACCGGCCAAGTGCGAGTCGGACTCGCGCACGTAGGGTTCCGTACAACTATACATCTAAATAAATGTTTTTCTTTATTCTTTATTATATTGGAGTTGATTGAATGAAAGGTAAAATGCGGTTTACGATTTATAACGTATTAAAAAAAAACGAATTATTAGATCTCGTTCAAACCAATTTTCGGTGGAAGTTTGCATGGTAATGTACATCATATATTATTTTTACATTTATCATTCCCTTATTTTAGAAGTTACGGGGGGGGGGACACACATTTTTCCACTTTGGAAGCGTCTCTCGCGCAAACTATTCAGTTTAGAAAAAAATTATAATAGAAACCTCAATATCATTTTTGAATACCTATCCATAGATACCCCACACGTATGAGTTTGATGAAAAAAAAATTTTTGAGTTTCAGTTCTAAGTATGGGGAACCCCAAAAATTTATTGTTTTTTTTCTATTTTTGTATGAAAATCTTAATGCGGTTCACCGAATACATCTACTTACCAAGTTTCCACAGTATAGCTCTTATAGTTACGGAATAAAGTGGCTGTGACATACGGACGGACAGACGGACAGACATGACGAATCTATAAGGGTTCCGTTTTTTGCCATTTGGCTACGGAACCCTAAAAAGTGTACCCATCTAAGTTTTTCTTGGAAATAAATTAAAAAATCCCCTTATGCGATAAATTTCCAAAATTTCCTTACTATAGCGGTTATAAAAACCCTAAGTCCAGCGGGTTCGGTTGTGGCTTGATCGATCAGCCAATCAGTTCAGTTTCTAGGATGGATATTTGGTACTTTACGGCGGACGGCTAAACAGATCCGGATGTAATTTTAAACAAAGATAGGGAATAGCACATAGGCTGCATTAAATGTCCAAAAATTTAAATGAACAGTTTTTGAGGGAATAGTGCTAAACGACTTATACACGGACAGAGTTCCGCGCAAAACGACATGTCATGTTATTTAGAATAATACAATATACTGTATAATATGCTATAAAATTGGTAAAAAGTCGGTAATTATTACCAACTTGTTTTGTTTGCTTATTATGTGTATGTTTGCATAGTTTGTTCTAGAAAGCGTTAAAACTTTGTATGTACTTTTTAACATTTTCTGTTTTTTTTTCGTTGTCTGGAAGAGATCGCTATTTAGCGGTAAGACCGCCTGTTGACTCACTATGTAATCTATATTATATTTTTGTATATTCGTTACTTGTTGTATGCGGTGTTTCAATAAAGTGTTTTGTTTTGTATTGTATTGTATTTGTAAAAATTGTATTAGTGTTAAATACTAACTAGGAATACCATTACTTTACTCCATTATAATATTATTGAATTTACACATCGTTAGCCTTTTTAGGTAAACTAGAATGTCACTAAACTAATCTCAATAAAAAAACTGTAGCATTAATGATATTGGTTTAAACTTTATGAAAATAATGGAAAAAATACGTAAGAAAGAAAGCATAAAAAATTCCACATTCATTAAAATGTACACAATACAAAAAAATGAATAAATGTAATGACTAACGTAGACATAACTCCATCTCTCGTTGCTTGGATAAAAAAGGTCAAATTAACGAGTATGTAACGAGTAAAAAAAGTTATACGAATCATTCCTTCATTTTACTTCACTAGTAAAAAGTCCAGTGATTCTTAAATAATTCTAAATATTCAATTGTGATTCTATAGGATGATCAAAAACTAGCTTTGTTTTATCTATTAGTAGGCCGGTCACCTTCAAAGCGCCGACGTTTCACAATACAAGCAAAAGCCTGTCCCTTACCTACTGATGCGAGAGGGACAAGTCCCTTTAACAACGTCTGCGAATAAGACTACAGTGTGTCCTTGTACCCAGAAAAATAAATATACGACACGTACGAGGAAGAACATGGTTATTTTGACATGGGCCGAAAGAATATTTTTGTAAATTGTATTAACTGATTAACTGACTGGGTAAATAAGACTGCATTTGTATTATCTTTGTAGATCAGATTTAGGAAGAAGCAAGTATCAAAATTTATTTATTCAAGAACGTTTGTTTTTTTGTGATTAACACAACTGAGAATGAACTTAAAGGAGAATATCGCAATAAAAAATAGAATTCGCTCAAAACAGAAAGTGATTGTAAGATTGTAGTAGGTAATGATTTTGAATTGAAAAGTAATCAAATAAAGTTATTACAAAAAATAATTCCGTATTAATTTAAGACATACTCATGTAAATAAATTCAATCAAACCAATTATTTATAATCTTTTCAACAAAGTTTTCTCAAGTTTTGTCCGCAACACGGATTCAAAATACTCGCTAATAAAAGTTATTTTTATCTATTTGCACTTACTACAGAAACACGCTGTATATTAGGCCTTGAGGGTCGAGCGGGACTACGAACAGTAAGCCATTAATATAACAAACGTTTGTGGCCATATGAATAAGTAAATGTAGAGTAATTATCTCTCGTGTATTAATTATTTACTTAATGACACTGATAATGAGGAAGAAGGATCTAAGACGACAATGTACTGGTAGTACATAAAGTACGTAGATTAGATTATTAATGCGATTTGTTGTGTAAATGTACATACAGGTTGTCCCAAAATTTAGTGTGACTTTTTTAAAATATTTTAAGATCCATTAAATCAGTTTGCAAAGTTGTAGGTACTCGTTTTAACTTCTTCATCTATTATAGTAACGTCTATTAGTTTAGGAGTTTTTAATTTAGGACAAATTAGTATACTATGGTCAAAATTATTCAAATAAGTGTAGGTATTGCAATAATAACTCCTGAACTAATCGAGATTAAATATTGAGTAGTTTAATTGATGATTTAAAATAATTTAAATGGTCACCGTGGTGGTTTTGCTAGTATCGTGCGTCGCCCTCACTTGTTTATTCCAAGGTTAGCTGAAAGAGATTCCTCAAAAGGATAAGATGTAAGAACATCATCTTCATATAAGTATAAATATGTTAAACAATTTCAAGAAGTATTTAGTGTATATAAATATTAAGAAATAATAAACGTCACTCATTTATAATCATTTATGAAACAAACTGAAGATAAAAATAGCAACAAACGCCTTGAAGACTCATTATTAATTTGTATTGAAAAGGCCGTGTGTGACCTAACATACACCAAGCGTGCCACAGAAAGGTGAGCCAAGGAAATTGCAGAAATCAGGTCAAGATAAATCGATCGCGATTTTAAACTTTAACGGCACACTGAACTTCGACAACAGCCGTTCTGTACTTTTAACACACTTAAAAGTTGTTAGTCTCTCTACGAGTTGTAATATTATTAAAAACGTCGCTGTTTCTACTTGTTCACTTGCGCTCTTTATTTTTAAACTAAACACGCTGCGTTATGAATTTTGACGCGGTTTTTACCGCTATGTGAAGAATTTAATTTGAAAGGTGTATTTGAATACGTAAATAGCTACACAGGGGAAGCCGGGGCGTGGCTGTGGCGGCAACAGCGACGAGTGACAAGCGGTAACAAAGAAATACAAAGAGATGTATGCAGTATGCCGTGGCGTGGCCATTAAACTAATTCTTACATGATATCAAAATCTTACCTTTGTTTCGGCGAAATGTGTTTGCCAAATTGTATCGTTTCCCAACCGTTCTGCCCTACTCAGCTGCAGCAGCAGCATCCCAAATTTAATAATCAAAGCAGTTTTAATTCTCTTCTGTCAGTAATAAGGTTGATATTGCTACAGGAGTTTTATCTGAGATACTGCGTATTGGATTAGCAGGGCAGCGTTTCATTCGCCGATCCGCTGCGTTTCTGTAATCGTATTTTTTTCAGGATTGTATAAAATCTAACCTAATCTAACCTAGAGGGTTCTACACGATGGTACAGAAATAAATCCTGAAATGTTTACAGTTACAGGAAAAAAAATGGGTTGGCAAATGAAACGGTTAGGAAACGACACATTATGGCAAACATATTTTGGCCAAACGGCAGGCAACCGTCAAAATGTCTTATCACTTGACGTGACTTACTGGGGCTACATTCTACTAGTTAAAACTATATTGATTTTTACATGCTATCGTAATTTCAACGTTACTAAAGCTTTAATTTACTTGACAGTAATGGCGGCTGACAATACTGTAACATAAATATTTTTAATTTTAAGAGAAACGTCTGTTACGAAATTATAAACTATATAAAAGCGAAAAAAAATCGTCGGTCTTAGGTAGGATTCGAACCTACATCCCCTCTGGCTCCCCGGGCCGATGCAGGCGCATTACCACTTATGCCACCAAGACCCTACTTAAGACCTACGAAATTAGTGATTGCTTGCTTTTACATACTCGGAGGGTATGCTGACGCCATCTATCGTTGTTTATTAACAGACATAGGAATCCAGGGGGCAAAATTTAATGACAGGTAGGGAGTTCCTATATCGATAAACTCAATTATCGATGCTTTTTTTATATACTAGTGATCACACCAAATTTTTTTCTGTAAAACTATTTTTTATTAAAAGTGTAAATGTAAACAAAATAACGTAATTCTTTTCTTCATTTTTTTAAACTTTACTCATCTTTTTTTTTTTCCAAATTTTCGGGCGTTAAATGACTTTTCAATTTCTGTGGAGGTAATAGAGGCATAACATATTTTTTTTAATATGCTGTGTGAACTTCATACTCAGATTATTTTTATGGTATAGTAGGCAAACGAGCAGACGGATCGCCTGATGGTAAGCGATTACCGTTTCCCATAGACACCTACAGCACCAGAACAATACTTACAAAAAATACATACAATGCTGGGGGTGATCACTAGTATATGGAAAAAGCATCGATAATTGAGTTTATCGATATAGGAACTCCCTACCTGTCATAAAATTTTGCCCCCTGGATTTCTGTCTGTTTATTAACAAGATGTAGGTTCGAATCCTACCTAAGACCGACGATTTTTTTTCGCTTTAATATATGTAGTTTAATACTGTAACATGTCAAAAGCAATATTTTTTTACCGAGTAGAATAGATCCCACCTTTGAGATATAGTTCTATTGTGACTATGATTAAAATCCAAGATTGTACCTAGAAGGTTGGTGTTTAACGCTTTTTACTTTAGATTTTACCATAAAAATTCTCAATCTTTATCTTTACATATGGTCTAAGGTCCGAATAGTAGACAACCTTTACCGGGCTGTTTATTCGATAAAAAGTATTTTATATCAAAATTAATATGCTAAGTAATATATGGCGAATAGGTTGACTGAAAAAATTCAGTCCAGTCCTTATAATTATGATTTAAAAAAAACTGAAAATGAACTTTTTTAAATTGCTATTGCTTGTTAAATAGACCAATTACATACTAATCGAAAGCATGAAGCCTATAGAATATGCAAACGTTAGGTTTAGTGCAAATTATTAGTACCGACTTACCTACCTACCCAATAGTTATGACGGAAAAAATAGTCAACCTGACGTTTGCATATTCTATAGGCTTCATGCTTTCAATTAGTATGTAATTGGTCTATTTAAGAAGTAATAGCAATTTAAAAAAATAGTTTTTTTTAAAATCATATAATGACTGGACTAAATTTTTTCTGTCAACCTATTCGCCATATATTACTTAGCATATTAATTTTGATATAAAATACTTTTTATCGAATAAACAGCCCGGTAAAGGTCGTCTACTATTCGGATCTTAGACCATATGTAAAGATAAAGATTGAGATTTTCATGGTAAAATCTTATGTAAAACGCGTTAAACACCAACCTTCTAGGTACAATCTTAGTTTGTAATCATAGTCACAATAGAGCTACGAGTATATCTCAAAGGTGGGCTCTATTCTACTCCGTAAAAACATATTGCTTTTGACATGTTACAGTTGTTTTTTATCATTTTAGGGCTGGACTGATTTTTTTCAGTCAACCTATTTGCCATAGATTAATTAGCATATTAAATTTGATATATAATGCTTTTTATCGAATAAGCAGCCCGATGAAGGTCATCCTCAGTATAAAAACTATAAAACAAAGTCGCTCCCGCTGTCTGTTTGCTTAGCTCTTTTGAATTACGCAACGGATATTAATGCAGTTTCTATCAATATATAGAGTGATTCAAGATAAAGGTTTTTATGCATACAAATTCTGGATTATATACGGGTGTTACAGAAAACTGACATAAACCGAAGCGAAGCGAGTGCGGGTCGCTAGTTTTAAATAATTTAGATAAATAATTTAAAAAAATATGTAGACGTAACATGTGAAAAATGACCAATGCTAAACATCAAGCCTTCCCCATGGATTACTACGAGTATAATAAAGCGAAGAAAATGTAGAACACTCTTGCAATGACATTGAATGTGTCTCTTGAATAAACCCTATGGCGTTTATTAAGTAAGTAACTTTATTACAAGAGGATCTTACGGTGGTACCTACTCGAATGTATGTATGAATTAAGCCATCATTAAGTAGCCGAATACATGACCGCAAACAGATTTAGTTAATAACAATGAATTCGTTCTTTAGTGTAAATTTTTCATACTCAAGTTCGAAAAAGGAACAAGTTTATTGTGTCCAAAATGTCTTTGAGTACGGTGGTTAATACCATCATACGGACTTAATAAATAAAGGCTTTATAAGGAGCTGCTCACTGTTGTACCTAGTCGCTTTAACGCCTTTAACGAATAGTGCAGCACTTCACACATGACGTTAAAGTGACAAAGGCCTAAAGTGTTCAGCTACTTATAACGCTTACCGTACAAGCGTACGCCACACGAGCAAAATTAATAAAACACGTTTGACTGCGGTACCAAAACCTTATTACCCTAACAAAGCGTACGAAGCTTGCTTAACACGCTATACAGGGTGGAAAAAACGAACGCCACGGCAGATCCTTAAATATTGGAAATAGGAAAATTTACGCAAAGGAGACTAACTTTTATTTTTGAAAATAATAAATGCTGCATTTGTGGATTATTGTAAATTCATCTGCCTAAACCGGAAATCGAGCTGGTCGAATATGACAAAACAATAAAGTCGTGTTTTGTGATACAGGACACAGATCGAAAGGGTCATTTATAGTTATCATTTATGTTTACAACACCTTTAAATTTCATCATGTCAGTCGAAAGACGTCCACTGCTGGACATAGGCCTCCCCCAAGGCTCTCCACTCAGACCGATCTTGTGCTTTTCGCATCCACCGCGTTCCCGCGATCTTTGCAAGGTCGTCACTCCATCTTGTTGGAGGCCTACCTACAGCTCGTCTCCCGGTCCGCGGACGCCACTCAAGAATCTTCTGACCCCATCGGCCATCAGTCCTGCGAGCAATGTGCCCCGCCCACTGCCACTTAAGTTTGGCTATTCTTCGGGCTATGTCGGTAACCTTAGTTCTACTGCGGATATCATCATTTCTGATTCTATCACGCAGAGAAACCCCGAGCATAGCCCTCTCCATAGCCCTCTGAGTGACTTTGAGCTTCCTTATAAGGCCCATTGTTAGCGCCCACGTCTCAGATCCGTAAGTCATCACTGGCAACACACACTGGTCAAAGACTTTTGACTTCAGACACTGCGGTAATTTGGACGAAAAGGTGCTACGAAGCTTCCCGAACGCTGCCCATCCGAGTCGGATTCGACGAGTTACCTCTTTCTCAAAGTTGGACCTACCTAACTGGACCGTTTGTCCCAGGTAAGTATAGTCGTCAACAACTTCGAGCGCAGAGCCTCCGACTATCACGGGAGTTGGCGCGACATGGACGTTGGACATGACTTTCGTCTTGTCCATGTTCATCCTCAAGCCAACTCGGTCGGAAACTCCACTGAGGTTAGCGAGCATTGCACTGAGGTCCTCCATGGTCTCAGCCATGACTACGATATCGTCAGCGAATCGAAGGTGAGGGTGAAGGTGTACTCGCCATTTATGTTGATGCCTCGTCCTTTCCAGTCCAGAACCTTAAAAGCATTCTCCAATGCAGCGGTGAACAGCTTCGGAGAGATCACATCTCCTTGTCTGACTCCCCGCTGCAGAGGAATAGGCTTCGTGCTCTGGTCCTGTAGTCGGACGGACATAGTGGCGTTTTCGTACAGACACTTTAACACTTCGATATATCGGTAGTCAACTTGGCACCGCTGGAGAGACTGTAGTACAGCCCAGGTCTCGATCGAATCGAAGGCTTTCTTGTAGTCCACAAATGCAAGGCAAAGGGGGAGGTTATACTCTTCGGTCTTCTGTATAACCTGCTGCAACGCATGTATGTGGTCTACGGTACTATAGCCTTTTCGGAAACCGGCTTGTTCGGGAGGCTGAAAATCGTCAAACCTGCGCGCGAGACGATTTGTGATGACCCTCGAAAACAGCTTGTAAACATGGCTCAGAAGTGAGATGGGTCTATAGTTCTTCAACAAAGTTTTATCACCTTTCTTGAAGAAGAGAACCACCACACTTCTGTTCCATGCTTTCGGCGTTCTCCCTTCGTGGAGGACGGAGCTGAACAGCGTCTGAAGGGCCCTAAGGGTGGGTTTACCACCCGCCTTCAGGAGTTCGGCTGTAATTCCATCCTCACCCGGGCTTTGCCATTCTTAAGTTGTTTGAGGGCCATACTAATCTCGTACAGTCTGACGTCGGGGATATCTTCGGTATAGTGTCGGGTTAATCTAGCCCTCGGGTCTTTAGCTCGATTTTCGACGGGTGTTCGGGTTGTCGTGTACAGCTGTCCATAAAACTTCTCAACTTCCGCCAATAGCTCAGGTTTGGATGAAATGACTCTGCCGTCGTCGGTCTTCAGCTTCATCAGTTGGCTTTGGCCAACAGACAGATCCCTGGCAAACACCTTAGAGCCCCTGTTACGCTCAATAGCCTCTTCAATACTTTTAGTATTGAATCGGCGTATATCACGTTTCAGAGACTTCGAGATCTGTCTGTTGAGCTGCCGATAGCGACAAGCGTCACCAGAGGACTGCAGAATCATTTCACGCCTCATCTCCATGAGCCTAAGGGTGGAGTCCGAGAGCTTCTTGGTTTTTGTACGGCGGATCTTGAAGAACTTAGACCCGACCGTTTGGACAGCTTCCACGAACCCGTCGTTGTAATCGTCCAGGTCGCTACCTAGGCACTCGAAACGGTTTTGAAGTTCGAGCTGAAAGCTCTCGGGGTTTTGGAGCTGAGCGGGTGCCGGGCGGAGCGTAGACTTCATCAGTCTAGACCTTTCAAGCTTGAACTGGATATTCAATGAGCCTCGTACCATACGGTGATCACTCCCGGTTTTAACCGCACTGATCACGGAGACATCATTGAATATGTGCTTTTTCGTCGACATGTTAAAGTCTATCTCATTCCTCGTTACACCATCAGGACTCATCCAGGTCCACTTCCTATGCTCACGTTTCCTGAAAAAGGAGTTCATCATATAGAGTCCCTCCTTCTCCATAAAACTGGCAAGTAGGTGGCCCCGGTGATTCCTATGCCCCACTCCAAAATTCCCCACTCTCTGCTCTTCACCGTCTCGTTTACCCAGCTTTGCGTTGAAGTCCCCCATAACAACCGTGAAGTGAGTTTTGGAGCTACGCATGGCTCTGGAAATATCCTCATACATAGCCTCCACCTCATCGTCGGAGTGTGTCGAGGTCGGCGCATATACCTGTATGACCTTCAACGAATATCGTTGGGTCATTCTGAGTACAAGGCACGCTACCCTGCTCGACACGCTCTCGATCTTCACCACGTTGTTCACGAGGAACTTGTGGACGATAAACCCGAGACCTCCCTGGGACTGGTGGTCGCCCTCCCGGAAATAGAGCAAGTTACCGGACTTCAGGGTTATCATGTCTTCCCCCTCTCTACGGACTTCTGACAACCCTATGATTCCCCATCGTAACCTGCTCAATTCCTCCTCCAGTTCCAGCAACTTTTCGTCGGTCCGCAATGTTCGGCAGTTGTATGTTGCCAGGGCCAAAGGTCGTCGTTTCTGGTAGCCGGGTCTCTGCCGGAGATTACCTAAAGCACCCCCTGCCCCGCCGTTACCATAGCCGCTACCGGAGCCAGCCTTTAAATTTAATTAAAACCAATAAAAACACGACTTAATTGTTTAATCATATTCGACCACTTTGATGACCAGAAGCAAAACGAATTTTCCAAAATCCATAAATGCAATGCTTTTTATTTTCAAAAATAAAAGTGAGCCTTTTTTGCTGAGAAATTGTTATTTCCATTATTTAAGGTATGAGTAGTTGCTGTGCATGTGGCGTTCGTTTCTCCCACCCTGTATAGTAATATACCTGTATATCTGGCAACTTTTAATAACGCCTGTGGCACGAAACTACTACCTACGTAATTCTCAACACCTTATTAAACCATAAACCATGGCGGATGACTTAGTATCTACGTGAGTAATGTATGAAATGGAAGCTCGGGCTAGCTTATTTTATATTTAGTACGCTTGCAACACGTGGAATGGATTATTAGCAGTGTTAAAGCTACCGTTATAAAACCTTCGTTAGTTTTTGGTGATGGTTTACGAGATTTTAAAGTATATTCTCTGGTTTATTTTACCAGTACTTTAGTATTGAGCAAGGGCCTTATTGAATGTTGACTTTACCCGTTTTGCTATCGTAATGAATTATAATTAACTTATTAACTTGCCAGTTATGTTTATATACAGTTTCTACAAATTACCGCGTTAATTTGGCTAAACTACACTACACCATGTAGCTGGGTTTTCAAGTGATGTCTGCGTACCGGAAAACACAAAGTGGGCAAGCCCCTTAGGTTAACTAACGATGTGGTATTTGCTGCAGGAATCCGATTAATTGTGGTAACGCAAACGCACGTACCACGACTTTAAGATAATTAAAAACAAAAGTTGAACGACGGGCTGAAACAATTATTCACCGAGGCTTATGTTTGATTGATTGAAATCTTTTGCATTGTAACTGATTTTTACTACAAATGCCAATGGCGTATGACATTCTGGAGCATCTGTCCTTATCTGTCATTATGACGTTTCTATTTGACAGAAAGGGCAACGCATAGTTTATATAAAATAGGTTTCTAGTGCGTTTATGAATAAGGGGCTTAAAATTCACCTACAACCAAATTTATTCAGAAAATAGAACTAAAAGTTCTGATGCTCAAATCAAATTATTCAGTAAATTCGCTGTATCAGGGTTCTTTAAACATAAAACATCCGTGAGACTCAGATGTACTAAAAAGATCACAATTCACGTAGGTAAATAATGACGAAAAACGCTCGACATACCAGCGCTTCGGAAAAGACCATAATTGTGCTGATATAAGCGCCGGAAGAAAATAAAGCAGAAATTCATTATCATAATAAAAAAATTGATCTTCGATCCCTTGTGTGTCAAGGCTGTTACAAAATTCACGGAAAGACTGATTGGTATATAATTAGTTTTTCCTCAAATAACAATAAATTATCGCTATTTTGCACACGTTTTCGCTGTAAACGAAGTCAAAATTAGAAACAAGTCAGCAGCAAATCTTTTTTGCTAAATCGAGTAGGTATTTGTTTAATTTGGCCACATATTTTACCACTTACACTATCAATAACAGCGACGCATCCTTGTTTCGGGAGTAAATACATCACCCGATTCCTGATTAGTACCTACCTAACATTTTTTCCTTTGAATACCGATTTTTTTTTTCCAAAACGTATGCTTGGTCAATAACAGAGTGCCCTAACTTTTATTGATTCTCCATTGACCTATTTATATAACTCACCTGTATAATCAATAATGATGATGACTGACTATTTAACGCAGCTTTACATGAATCAGCTTTATAAAAATAAAGGTAACCGAATTCTAATCAAATCATTCAAATAGCAATAAAAAGGGTAGGTAGACGAGATGTCGTGGTGTGTTCCAGTAAATCACCCAGCATACCGCGACGATCCCCGAACCCCGAGAAGGGAACCGATGAGTTACGACCATTGTAAATTCAGCATAGGTTTAAGACGTTAATTGGTAACGGAATTTCATCCTTAACTAGTATAAAAATCGATTTGTGATAAATTAAATTGCATATAATCACGGTGGTATAATTTTATTAATTCGGAAAATAAATATGAAAAACCAAAAATATTGAACGTGATGTGATGTACAAAAATGCTCTAGGCATAGCAAGGAACCTACTTACTGCCATATTTAGAAATTTTTGAGAGTTAATTGACACAAAAGAACGTCTCAATCGCCATTTACTGCCTCAAAGTGCAGCTGTTAGTATTCCTTATTTATTAAAAAAAAGGCATAAAAAAATAGAATTTATATTTAATACATTGTTTTACGAAAACCAGTGCTTAATGAATATAGTTTAACAAATTTAAGAAGTTACAGACAAGGAAATTGATAAATTGGTACATCCTTCTGCTAAGTATTGTTATGAAAACTCTATTAACTTGACAGCAAAGGCAACCGAGTCGCAAACGATACCATGGCAATAGGGGTAAAATCGAAGTAAAATAACAGGTCCTGTTATACGCAACCTTAAGATCAACTTGTATTTTTTTGTAAATTTTCATCTGAAATGGGTTCAAAGACGAAACAATCTTACAGCCCGTAACGAAAATTACAAAGTTTTTAATTTGTCTAAATGCATCGCTGTTTCTTCAGAAACAGGTCAAAGCGGGAGCGGCAAGAAACAAAACAGAAAATTTGATTAGCCCGTAATTAAGTTGAGATCTGGATAAGACAGAAATGACTCTGCAAAATAGAAGGACAAACAAATTAGTGCGCACTGAAGTTGATTGATCTTGTGATGTTATTTTACAAATTACTTCGGATTTAATTTAATTAAGATTTATTTTTTCTGTAAAAAATAACGTTTTTAAGACATTGAATATTTCATTCCATTAGATATCTTATCTTAATACCTTATTTCGTGGGGTCGTTATGGATACACTTTGGCCCTATGGGATCTTTGGTCTGATTACCCCTCTTTTTATTTAGCGCTTAGTCTAATGCTGCCTCTACCCCTTCCAGAAAGCGCATAGTGAAGTGTAATGGCAGTGTCTTGAAATAGTTTGGTTCTGAGTAAGCACCGCCAAGGATTTTCATTCTTACTCAGGCGAGGGCATCACATTCACACATTATGTGATTCATTGTCTCCACCTCTTTCCCGCACATTCTGCAATCTCTGTTGTCATACAGGCACATCTTTGCTAATAGATGTCCAACCCCAAAGTTTCTTGTGAACACTCCGATAATACACCGAGATTTGTCTTCTGCTGTGTTTTTTCAATGTTCATTGGTCCAGCTTTGGTCTACTCTTTCTATAAGTAACTTTACGTGCTACAAGCCTGGCATTTTCATTGGATAAGACAACCGATGAAGTTACGAGAATTGAAGCATTTAATCTTAGTCCTCAAGGTTGACAAGGCATTTGCAGTCCTAAAACAGCTTTTGGCTGAGATACCCATCTAATTTTTACCAAATTAACATGTTTTATCTATTATCCTTTTTATCATGTTGAAGCCATAGCAAATTATTTATTAATCTAGTTATATTCGATTGGTTTACGAGGAGTAGTAATTTAGTAGAGACGTGAAGCGGCGCAATGGCGCGGAGGTGGTAAAGTAATGTTCAAATTTGTATGAAACACACCGTCCTAAATCCAGTCGATAAATAATCGACCCTTTGCACATTGCTGGTGCTGCGCCGTATCGCTACTTTGTTTCTAAAAGCAGCTATGGTCCCTTAAAAAAGGCCAATGAAGAGGTTTTGAAGATGGTTGACGGTAAAAGATTCTTTTTGAGCATTTTTAAGAGCAAAGTCAAAGAAAAATAGAAAGAGGAAGACATAGGTTTAAATACTTTAGCCAAAGCTAGCAATGAATAGAGACAAGTGGTTGTTTCTTCACCGACAAGAGCATAGCTCTTAAGTTAGTTTCTTTGCATCATCATTTTTGTTTAAAGAGGTCTCTTTAATATAACATTTGTGGATAAAAAATGTTTTTTTTTGTGTGCAATGCCGCATGACAATTCTGATAACAATTCAGAATGCTTGATAAATTTAAAACTAGTGTGTTAACGTTTTCAGAGCTGCACAACACAAAATAAAAAAGGAAGGAAGAAATGCAGCTACGCTACAATATACATGAATACAAAACCAAAAATAACACAACAAACAATAGCAAAAAGGCTCCTGGCTCAGCAATATATGTGTTGTCGCGAATTGCTTAGCAAACCTGATATTCTGGCAGGACCTAATGAGCTTAAACCTAATTTACTTAAGCCAGTGAAAGGGGATGAAGGAACTACGATAAGAGGGACGGTTGTATGGGTCAAGGTTAAGAAACTAAGGGGAAACACATGTACCTGTAAGGTAATATAAAAAGTAAGCAAATGTCATCAACAAAGTGTCAACATTTATGTTATACATTATTTATTATTAACTAACGTCCCATACTGACTTCGCCCGGGTTAAAAAATATCTAAACGTAATAAAAATCTTATCTAAATTAGGTCCACTATTTTAAATGGTGAAATATTTTTTCAAATTGGTGCCGTGGTTCCGGAAATTAGCCTTCACATTAAAACAAACTTGCAAAATTCGCTCTCTTCCTCGTAAATACTACAGTAAGTTATAGTTATAAATAATTGGTTGGCAACGGATTTGCAGTGTTAGGATTGCAGCAGCGTTGAGATTAAAGGTTCTCAGATCCTACTTATTTGGTGGCCTGTGTGCTAGCTTGCCTTCTCCTTGCAATAACAAGTAAACACCCTAAAACTGTGCCTACTAAGGCCTCCTCTCTAGATTTCCATAATTTTCTATCCATGGCAAACTCCAGCCAACTCGAAATTACTTTAAAAAAATACGCAAAAGACTGGTCAGTATCTAATACCTCATAGGCATATTGGTACCGGTTTGAAAAATACGTATAAACACACGTGTTTCTAAACGGGCGAATTCATTTAAAGCTCCTAATGTACGCAGTTCGTGTACATTCGGATTTTAACGGGGTCAGCCCAATCATGCTAATGAAAACGAGCCATGCGATCCTGCTGTGTTTGGCTTCTGAATATTCAGGGGCTATTTTCTTAACGGCGATCGAGATTGTTGCCGCAGTCTAAAATTATTATCCACAACATCAGCGTTCGGCGGCCGTACCGTAAAATTTAACGGTGATTGGTTATATTTAAAATCTTCTATGGATGATTTTTTGAAATTGTCGCAAAAAAGAAGCTTTTAAAAACCACCTGTATATTTTATATTGTCGTCTATGTGAATCTTTTTGATCGATTTTAAGATACAATTTGATTTTAGGATTTTACAACAAAATGATGAAAGCGCCATGTAGTGAATCTGTCATTCTTTACATTCTCAGTGGGTATATTGTATTTTTTTGGAGCCGAAAATAATATTTTAATTGTACGATATTTTTAATAAGTTAGTGCATGATTAATTTGCTTTCGATAAACATCGAGAGAAGATATAACTATTTTTATCATCTTTAACTAATACTTTAATTTAACCTCTAACATAATAAAATGACATCATTAGAAGATCATTGTTAGTTTTACACTCCAACATCCATTCAGTAAATGTTCAGATCTAACTGGACTCTAACCTTTCTAATTTTCAAACAAAATGCAGGTTTGCAACTTTACCAGGGATGTTACGATATGTTTAAACCATGTTTATAGTTTGAATCCTAGCATTTTTTTCTTATTTAAGTACCGAGTAAAAGCCTCTCCACATCACCATGTCGCGGCATCGCACTGTACACCTGTACTGTACACAATGTGCCGCTTTATGGCGGGTGTTAAGTATATTTATTACTGTGCAAAACGTATTTGGCATAACATATCTAGTATAATATGGTTTCGACGAATGTTGACATCGTAGAAACATATTTTTAGTATAATTGGTAAATATCCGAAAGTTTGTGCGGTTGATTTTTAAATAGTATCTATTGTTGAGACCGAATTTTATTGCGAATATTTTCGCTCCGTATAATGGTCATATTGCATAATGTTATGTAGCTTAATGGGAACAAGCGGGCAACATAGGTCGGGGGCAGAAGCGAATCGGATAGGTTAGGTTGCCGGGAACATCTTTCTGACATTTTTTAACTAATCCATGCTGTTAATATGTTAAAAACGTTTATGCCCTTATTCTGCTTAATAAGTTTATGCGTTTTATTGTTTATTCCTTACAAATATTCGACTAAACAATGTTATGGGTAAAGAATATTCGGCCAATTTAATTTATGCGTAATGATTTCCGTGCAACAATACTATGCCATATGCGTTTCTGCTTATTGACACGTATGTTAAAAGTTATAATGCCTTAACATTCCAAAAAAAAAACTAAGTAAAGGGTCTCCACGACGTGCAGCGCCTTTCCGTGATGATGTGGACAGGCCCTAAAAGCTGCGATGCTAAGATGAATCTAACAACACCTCGCTTGTCGACAACAGAGCAATCGTTCAGCCTTTACGAACTCTTAAACTTCATTTTACTTCTCTAACAAGCACGTGCACATAAGGTTTGCAAGTGCATATATAGGTATATACAGGTCAAGTACATTACCCTACTTTTTCGGATTTCGAGTAAAAAACCCGGTGAAGGATCGCTTTCATTGCGTTTAGCGTTATGGCTCGTAACGTAGCGTCATAAAATTCTTTGGAGTTGCATGTGTCGTTAAAAATATACGCCAGTTTAATCGGCAACTAATAAAGCTGTTACCGAAACTCGGATCGTTGGAATTGAAGTCGAATTGAGTTTTAATGAATCTTCACCTACTCATGAAATAAATGTTATGTCAAAATGATTGATGTTTTTTATGCATATTTCTCTGTTTGATTTTTTTATGATTATTTTCTAGTAGGTATCAGGAACTGAAAAGCAGGCAGAGAACCGAGAAAAGTGGCAATTACTCCACCGACAAGAGTCTAGCTCTTAAGTCGAATGAAATAAATAGAACAAGTCTAGAGTTTAGTTTGGCACTAGATAAATTTTAGCGAGATTTTCTACAAAAATGTCTTTATTTAAATATTTACTTATTTGTGAATACGTCAAATATGTCGAAGTAATTGAACATAATATTATGAAGTTGGGATTTAAGCTTCGATGGTGTCCTTGTCTTCGTAGAATTTATTTCTTCTAGCTTGAGAATTGTTAATTTTATCCGGAATAAGTACGGTTCAATGTTTATACTCAGTACTTATAATACCACTAAATACTCTTGACCCTTTGTTGATTTTTGTCGAGGACTTTTACCAGACAAGGTTGACATTTCGTTGAGTGCCTAAACCTAGTTAAATCCTTACAAAAACTCTGCAATTCTACTTCAATGTGCATGAAGAAAAACATTACTTACGGTTCAACACATGCTTATATTGTAAAGGTAAAAGTTTAAATGGAAACGTAGAGGTGCTTCGCAAAGTAAAGAAACCCGATGTACGAACTGCAAACCATTCAGAAGAGGAAAGTGGCCTATCTAGGTGACTTTCTCAGAAACGAGCGAACCAACTGCTTCAAACAATTGTCATAAGCAAAATTGAGAGGAGGAAGAGGCGTTGACAGAACCGAGATGTCATGGCTCGGGATCAGACCTAAAAAGACGTCGCTAGGATTGAACAGCTATTGAACAGCTATTGATTGAACAGCTACTGCCAACCTCCAGTAAAAAATAATCATTTTAAGGGTAAACCAACAGATATAGTAAGCCCATAGAAATAATTTAAACAAGTTTGACGCAGACGAAGTTGCAAGCAGTAGATTATTTTAATCTACACTAAGATAAATACTTTGTACTGCAAATACATAGACAACATCATAGATTCAGATATAAATGTTTGCCCTTTTCCAAAATGGGACCATTAGCTTTGCAGGCAAGGTCACTCTATGAATTAGGCTAACAACATCGTCTAAAATACACCGTAAGTAAGTAATAACTAGGTATAAATTACGATTGATTATCAATGACAATGTCTATCAGCCTGCCTGCGTAGAAATGAACAGAAAATATCGAGTTTATCAATGCCTTATGCCTGAAAACATCACAAAGCGACCAAAGAAACTAAAATGGACGGCGTCATACCCGTCAATAAATCAGCTGCGATTGGAGATATCAATAGAAAGGTGAGACGGGTATTTTACGGTACATTCAGGGTGCTATACGTCACCTTGTCAAACAACAAAGCGGAATTCCAACCCGTCTCTGCCAACCTTTGTCTGTCACTGCCAAACATGTCTTACAAAACTTCAAGGGATCATTAATAATTCATTAACATTTTCCAAGTATATCCTCTTACACATTTATCTAAATTTGAAAGTAATTTAAGTCAGATTCTTGGGAACAGGAATGGTATAATTTTGGAAGTAATATAATTTGCTTTCTGCTACACATTGATTATATTTGTTTTATAATGGTGTTATTAAAGACTGATTAAATTAAATTGTAAATGAAATACATAAGGTGTGTGAAATAAATAAGTAGGTCGAATAATGAGGTGTCAAAACTTGCGCCGAATTTCAGAGTGTGAATGGGACGAAGATAATGTAACTACTATAACGATGTCCATTTCACTATTTAGAACGTGATAGAATTTTTCTTCTTATAATTGTTTAGAAAAAGTCGGATATCGATCCAGAATGGAAATATTTGTAGGTAATTTAAGTACCTATTGTGTAACTACCGACTTACCAACATGGCAAAACATCTACTACAAGTTTTAGTTAATAGCTTTTGTAACTACCAGTGCAACTGCTTCAGAACAATTAAATAGTTTGGGAAAATTGACTACCCACTGCCATAATGTCCTTTTTAGTTAGTATAAGTGTTGAGTCTAGTGCAAAATTTTATCACATTTTCCAGCACCTTTAAATTAATTTAATAAGGAGCAGCAGTTGACACAAAACCTCCTCAAAAAGCAACTATACAAAACCCAAAAATCTTTTAAAATGTTGCCATAAAACCTCATATTGTTGGACGCAAAAATGGTTTATTAGCGTACAAAGGAAGTAGACATAATAAAAATAATGCTCCAAACGGCGCTACGGCGTGTTTCCTTCTGCGTTTCTCTTTTGCCTTCCATTTTCAAAGCGAATTTATAACCGAAATAAATCTAAAACTGTTGATAGAGCATTTTTTCGAAGCGGGGCGTGCATATCGTTAAAACGCTCGGAGACCACTTTAAAAACTGGTTTAGGTGGAATGTTTGTATTGTTTAAATCTCTGGATGCATCTGCGGATATTTAACTACGTGTGCTAACTTTTGTATTGTATTTTTTGGTTTAATAACGTTTATTAAACGCAACATGCGCACTAAAACTTACTTAAAGAGCTTATTATTTAGTCTTTTAACTCTTTCGAGTGTGGTACCGCAATCAACTAGAGACAGTTCAATAAGCCATACTTTACAAGCACTAGTTTTAACAAATTGTTTGTGTCTTTTGTAAAAGACCGGGTAAAGAGGGATTTTCTAGTGATAAAAAAATCGCGTACAAGTTGTGTTAGCCGCCTACCTAGCTAACAGTGATATCTAGATCTATCATCAGTATTGCCACGTATCAAGCATTATGTCTATTATGTATGTATACATTTTGGTGATTTTTAATGAATTGTACGTAAATCTTTTTTAATACTCGTAACTTAATATATTAAAATCTTTATCTCATAACAAGGTCACACTTACGACGAGCGATCATAAAAAACTTAACAAATTCTTACAATATTCATAGCACATGTGAGCCTAAACTTTTTTAAACCAAAGTTCAAGACAAAGCATAGCGACAAAGAAACCAGTCGGTTAAAATATCGTCTCAACGATATTGATTACAAACTCTGACGTATTTCACAAATTTTCAAACAACTCCTAAATTGCTGATCCGGCCAACATGACGGTAACTTTTATTAATATAAGAAGTCGGCGGCGACGATGGCTTCAAATATTGCAGCTCAACATGGGGATAATAAAAGAGTAAAGGAAATTGATGAGGGAAGCGTGGCGCCCCCTGGCGCTAAATCTCCGAATCCAATATTACACCTTAGTCCTAAATAAAAATCCGCGAAGAAAGGTGCAAACAATGTTCGTGCTTGCAAAGTAGCTATTGAAGCAGGCGCATTGCGCTCTAGCAACCTTATTAAGTCCTGGTATCAAGAATTTTATAAGTTTAAAAATATGTGGAATAACGCTGCCAGTTTTTTGCTTATACGTAGACGTTATTAAACTTGAGTAGTTTTTTGTTAATATTTTATATACATTGTGCAGTATTCGCGATCATGATTTTGTTATTTACTTTAAACAATTTTGTTTAACTGTATAAAATAACTTCATGTTATTATTATAATATTACACCGTCGATAAGACTTGCTTTCAAATCTGTAGAAGTTACCTGTAACCTTTCGGTTTCATCATGAGATCAAGGGGCTTACCATGACATACTGTTTAGTTTAGGTTGAGAGAAAGGGACAGAGCTGTATAACTGCTATAGCTATGTTCCTTTCTCTCAACCTTAATTGAACTGCTTTAGTAATCCGCCAGTTCTATGCAAAGTAAAAAATACATTGCTATAAGGTTAACGTTATGTATTCAAAATTAAGGTCATTCTAGTAATGAGAACAGGTACAAAATATATTACAAAATGTGAACCTTAGATATAGAGATACATACCTGTAAAGTATAATAAAGCCATGCAAAAGGAAGCAATTTCAGATTACTACAAGTCTTACTTCGTCACTCACTTGTCTCCGCGAAAGAGATATCGCTGTCCCCTTCCTCATACAACCTCCCCAACTCACTTACAGCAAATGTATTTATGATTAATGTATTTCCCTTTTAAAAGATACTTAAGGGTCTTTTACGGGAACTCGCACGCCATAGTTAGACAAGGAAACATTTTTTGAAAAATAAATGCCAAATGTTGAAGATAATATAACAAAGGGACCAATTATTTCGAAGCAAGAGGAAAAAAATTAAAACGAATAACTTTCGCAATTTCAGACTTTTCAATATCTTAAGTAATGTTTAATTTTCATTTGAAGCGAAAATAAATGAAAAGAAGAGTCATTCGGCGTAACGAAATTTGTACAACGTGCGGATTTTGAACAGATCCTTTTTGTGTCAAATCTCGAAATCTATATCTTGATTGTGTATCTTTTATTGTGGGAATCTGCAATTCAGATTTATGATAAATATCATTTATCTTGGGAAAGACTTTTTATTCAAGAATTTTAAATTCTCTTAAGCTACTAAGCTGCGCGCAGACAATGCTAAGTAGTGAGCACTAGCCGCTGCCTTGCTCATCATCCATATTTAATCTGTAGTAAAAGTACAGCTAGTTAAACTTTTTTAATAATACCAGTGCCTCTACTGGGTAAAATTACCATATTACCTTTGACATGTCAATGATATTTTATATTAAGTTACGTCATCTGCGGCCAAAAGCGTTCCTCGAAAAGGAAGGTAATTACCTTACTATCGTTCAGTCGCGCCGTGGCCGCTGACACGCACGCGTCAAAAACAATAAAGTTTTATGGCCGAAATGCAACAAATATACATACATACATAATCTCACGCCTTCGTTCCCAGAGTGGGGTAGGCAGAGCTACAGAATTACAAACATCTCTAAAAACTTGTTGATAATTCTATAACCACAATTTGCACAATTAGGCTAATATAAGTCATAAAAACGCCGTCTTATGTTTTTCGAGGCTGCCGAAATTATAGTGTAACTATAAAAGGAAGAAAGGATGTCTCATTTCATTCGTAAGTACCGTAAATATTTTTTACATTTTGTTTTACATCGCCATACTTTGTTTAATTTGCACCGATGGCGTCACTGTCACCTGTGAAACATGAGATACACAATTAGTTATCGCATGAGTGCGATAAAGACGGGTAGCTATATGGCAGCCATGAGCGGGCACGCCGCGTCATTCGGGTACGCAATTTGAAACAACTATTTGTCTCTTTCTAACAATAGCGTTCGCTACGAATTGCCGTCTTTGTCCGTAGCAACTGTCGGAAATTGGCGACGGTTTTCGAATGCGTTTAGTATGAGCATAACGTATCTAAATATAAAATATCATTGGTTTTAGTATTGTTTTTAACTCGGCCGCCATTACTGTCAAGTAAATAAGAGCTGTCGTTACATTCACAATACGATAAAATGTAAAAGGCCATAATATGGGTATACCACAATAGAGGCAATGAGCATTAAATATTTAGCACCCTGATAAAAACCATTGCAAATTGCAATGATTACTTAATTAGTATGATTTTATAAACGACATATAAAAATGTTAAAAAAAACAAAAACCCGCCTTCAAAAATGCAAAAAATAACTTCTTTTAAATGGTAGGGCAGTCCAACTGCATTCGGCTTTTGGTTTAAAATATTGTGGGACGCCCTTCAGTTGGACTGACCTACCATTTTAAAAGAAGTTATTTTTTGCATTTTTGAAGGCGGGTTTTTGTTTTTTTAAACATTTATTTTATTTTATACTTTTTAGTGATCCTATTTATGCTGTTACGTAGCTCCACTTCTAAATATTTCAAGCTATAACTATAGAACATTTCAAGCTCGCCGCAGACAACGCCGCGGGAATGTCATAGTCATATATAAACCTAAATGTGCTTCTTCATAGTCGCTCAAATACCTTTATCGAAATATCTTATGGCCACCCTTGAAATAGGTACCGTTAAGGAGTTCCGGTGGCCATCTGTGGTCTTCATCATCAGTTCCACTTCACCATATAGTACTTTTCAAAAGCAAATGCATGAGTTACAGTGAAAAATATCAAAATCGCTATAGGTGTGCCTATAATATTTGAGGAGTTCTCTTGATTTCTCCATGATCAGATCCTGACGTGGTGACAATGTGACCAACTAGAAAGTATACTCATTCGAACAACAAAAAAAATTTTCAAATCGGTCTAGTGGTTTTCGAGTAATCGCGGAACATACATAAAAAAAAAAAACCCGACGAATTGAGAACCTCCTCCTTTTTTTGAAGTCGGTTAAAAAGCAAGCTTTAAAAACCTGCATCGCTATTGTCTAACGCACTCGCAATCGCAATCGGCTTTAAAGAGAACCAATTGTTTTCATTTTGTATGCCGACAAGCCTTCGATTTTCAAAATGAAAACGATTGCGATAGCGAGTGCGTTAGGCAAAAGGCCCTCTTGACTGCATTTTTTGATAATGTCGTCGATATATATTAAAAACTCTAAAACACATAAAATACGATTGATTTTTTTTTTCAATTATAAAATGACGTATCATTTATCAAAATCGGTTGATCCCCGATTAGTAGTTACGAAGGGATATAGGAATGGACAAACATACGTTACTTTTGGGCTTCGTCGCATTTGGGTAATAACCCTCTGTTTTGGGCTTCGCCATTTGGGTAAAAACTTAATACAGTGTTTATCATTATCACAGCGCAGCACATATTTTGTTCAAACATCCCATTACGAAAAGGTTTACTATAATCTAAAGTTAAAATAAATAACAACATTTTCAGAACCAACGCTCTTGTAGTTGCTAATGGGTAAAATGTCTAACGACACTCCGCCACAGATTAAAGTAAAGACGACATTTTGACGCGAACCCTAGTAACGTCTACGAGGAGTATTAGTTGTTTTATATGAGAGTGCCGTGTTCATGCTAGCGACATATTTTCTGGCTGAAGCAAGAACGTCACAACTACGCCTCTATTCCAGGCGGCAAAGTCCAAATCGTATTTGACCTGTTATGGTATTGTTTTTGGCTCGGCCACCATTACTGCCTAGTAAATAAGAGCTATTATAAAGTTCACAATACGATAACAGAGGGGTTATTATGACTTAACTATGCAATTCAGTTTACGCTGAGAGAAAAGGACAGAGCTGTATAACTGCCATATCTCTGTCCTTTACACTCACCGTAAAATGAACTGCATAGCTATGTCATAATAACCCCTCTGGTTAAAACGATTATGGTTTTTACCGCGTTGAATAGTTTTTTTTTTAATTAAATAGTGCCCTACAGAATTTGTTTACTGAACAAAACTATATTTTGGTATAATTTTTCAAATTATTATGTTACCCATTATCAACGTTCAGATGGAAGAATACTGAAACAGTCAAAGGAAAAATATGGATGTAAACAAGTCCAATCTTGTAGATTTTGATTTTGTTACAATACTTCATGTTCACTATCACTTTATCTTATCTTATCTTATCTAGCTATATCTCCTCAGGCCTCTCCACGATTCCTCATCCAGTGACTCCTGGTCCAGTCTTTACCGAACTGGTCCAGTTCGTCTTGCCTTCTCCTACTTGGTCTGCGTCTTCTTCCCTTGCGGCTTGGTTACAACTGGGTAAAAATTTGGGACCGAAGCTCACCTTGGCATGCGGCAGACTTGATCAGCCCAACCTTTCTCCATCTTTGTTTTGGGGCGTATAATCGTGTTCACGATTCGGTCTTACAATTTGAGCTCGAGAAGATTAAATAAAATGATACCACTATCAATTTACCTGAATTGCCGTGATAGAGTTCTATGTCGTCTTGTAGTTTATGAAGGTAAATATTTGCAACATTTAGTGGCTACATAAAAAATAATCTATAATTTTTAATTCTTCAAAATTTATTCTTTAATTTTAGGCATGCTATTGTTGAAGTTGGGTTGATCTATAATATTTTTATATAATTGTTAAAGTAGTTTTTTTTTATGGTGTTTATTGTTTGTTAATTATTGTGTATTAGTGTGTAAGTTATACTTTTTTTTTTTGCTGTAAGTAATTTAATGTGTAAGTATTTTGGTCTATATACTGTAAACTTATATTTTATAATAAGTGAAATAAATAAATAATATTATTTTTTCAATTATCCACTATTTTAAAAACCGTACCAAACTAAATTTTAATTTTTAATCACTAAGGTATTTTGTAAAACCTAGATTGTTGAAATGAAGCAGTCTTTAAATAGCAGAATATTAATGTTAATCACTAAAATACTCTTTAAAAGCCTTCTTGCAATCCCTCTTGATGAAATTTTGACATTCTGTGAATGTCAAGCCTCATCTAATCGAAAGACGTTGTAATTTTAAGCGATAAATTAGTTTTGGATAACTAGAATTTGGTTTCACAGAAGAAAATCTTAAATTAAGGGCTTTAAAAGTGCGCTTCTAAATAGAAAGAAAACAACAAAAAATGCTTTGATTTCTTAAAACGAAATTGAGGTGATTAAATTTAGCTAACAACCGTTTCAAGAGTAAGTTGAACACCTCTTGTGTTTGTCATTTAATTAATGGTTTAAATTGCATCAAAGTCAAACCAGCACCTAAGTAAAGGGACGACAGAGCGGAGTTTTGGTATTCCCTATCGTAGTTAGCTACCTCAAGTAAATAAATCTTACTATCCTACTAATCCTAGTAACGGAACCAGTAATCGACAAGGACCCACGATCGACACTTGATTCTTATTTTACAGAAGATAAGGGTTATTCATTTGTTTTGTAACACTCAGTTTATGACCGTATGATCTTTGAATTAAGAGTTAGTTGTCGGTTATTGGTGCATGTCAGCTTAAACTGTCCGAAACTGGTGCCATTACGTTACTAATATTATAAATGTTTTTGTGTCATTATATAGTTGTATGAAATTTGAAAAGAAGACGGATTTATACATAGGCTACTTTTCCCAGAAAATTTAAAAGTTCCTGAGGGATTAACAGTTGCCGGCAGTACCTATATATAGATGTTATTTAAATATGTCCCTTTTTAGGGACATAATAATAATATAATGATCTGCCAATTTTTTAACCGGGATTGGCACACAACGTCAGGCGTCGAAAGCAAGACATTCTCACTGCTAAATACAGGCTTTAGCTTACGGTCTTCACCACAATCCGCCACGTGCCACTCGCATTAAGTAGTTCTCCGTGACTTTTATCGAGAAAAATACCCAATCAATATTCAGTCTTTTGGTACGTGATTACCACTTCAGAAACTTTTCCTCAAATGGCGTCGATTCTAAAAACAAACTTTAATCTGTCGTTTAATGCTAACAACAATACTACATTAAAACTATAACAATTACCCGAACTCCACACGATACTTCCAAATCTCCACATTTTTAACCCTGGTCTTAAAATACGTTTGCTGACGAAAAAACCGATGTCTTGTCATGCAGTTTTCTTTTTATAATACGATAGCTAGCTTAATCGGAATATTTTTAGCTAGGGTTAATGGAAATCGGTTATGTTGGTTTATCCTTGTTTTGGGTGATTCCACGGGCGTTTCAACCGCCGTCAGTCCGCTGTCATAAATATTGAAAGAATGAGCTACACCAAGCAGCTAACATTCACACAGAGTATACTGTTATCGTACTTCTTGCCACAATTGATCGAAGTTTAAGTATATTATCGCCTATTTCTTAAATACTTACGACACCGGACTGACGGCGGTTGAAACGCCTGTGGAATCACCCTTTTGTAGACACACATTTCATAGAATGCTGAACGTATCGCTTCACAGAATTTTCGTTTCATAGAAAGCTATTTTCTGCTGAACCCGTGTTGATTTCAGGTTATCTTATGATGGTTACAAGTCTAACATAACCTAACCTACCTGAATGATACTTAAGATAACCTGAAAACGAACACGGAATCAGCAGAAAATAGATTTCTATGAAACGAAAATCCTGCGAAGTGATCTATCAAATGAGTGTCGGTGAAACAAGGAGACACCGGTTAGGTCATGTTAGGTTGATTGGGTTGAATTAAAAGGAGACACAATTAAGATGGTGGTTTAATTAAAACCAAGAAAGTAGAAACTCTCGTGTTACTATCGAAGAAAAAAATAATAGTCTTGTTGTTACTTTAAGATTTATTTTACCAACTACCTAACTATTTCTGTTAAAACAGACCGAAATACAAGAGTTGAGACTTTTTCATTCGAATTCCTCAAAAATACCATGCATTATAATACTTTGTAGGTCATCTCAGCTCTCCCAGTGACCTCCAAACAGTTTTTCACGTCACAAACTAACGCGAAAGCTTTTCACACTTAGTTTACAGTTCAAACGAGCTTTGTCAGTAACTAACTTTAACGTCAGTCCTGTACAATGCTTTTAACGTTTTCACATTAATTTTGCACAAAAAATACTGCATGGTTTAGTTTTGTTTTAAAAGCAAATTTGCAATTATTGTTGTGGAACCTAATTTTATAATTTGCAAGTTTTTGCCCGCGACTGTATCTTCGTAAAATTTGTAAGTAATACGCTTTTGCTGCATTTTCCATTTTGTTTGCATTTCTTGTATTCCCAATTTTATGTAAATCCATCCAGCCGTGTCAGCGTGAAGGCATTACAAACATACTTTCCCATACACACACAAATTTTCTCTTTTATAATATTAGTGTGAAGTGTTACGAGTTGCTTATTATGTACAAACGAGCGGATGATTGCCAAAATGATAAACATCATTAGCTTGTTTAATTGGAATTATAATTTAGAGTTTTCCAGTTAGACTAAAATCTTGATAACTTGAATTTAATTAAAATACTGAAAATTTAATAATGCAATATACCTACACCGTTTTGATACTTTTTATGCTGTAGTATTTACACTAAGTTCTGGGACACCCTGTATCATAAAATATTACCCGCTACTCACAAAATCACTGGCTAGGGGAGAAACCTGATTGCGAAAGCATCGCTGTGACAATTGGCTCATAGTTTCAAGAAATTTGCATGAAACGAGCTATCCACGATACGGATTCGAAATCTCACACATGCAAATGGGCAGCCATTGATTGAGCATCGAACCGATTAAAGACAATTGAAATACTATGGTGCCGTATTTACTATTGCGTTATGCGCTGAATGGACCTGTTTACTCATTTATAAGCCTTATGAGTATTAATAAAAAATACTGGAACGCAACAATGCAAACTGGGCCAAAATGATAAATAAATATATTTATTTATATGAATTATGAAAAAATAACTAAATATCAGTTAAAATAAAATATAAGATGTCAAATTGCAATTTAAAATTATAATATAGAAGGGTACAATAAGGGTTCATAATAAATTATGAATTTAGTCAAAAAGCCCGCCCCGCGCCACTCCCGGCGGAAATATCAGTTGAATACTTTTTAACCCACTGCCAAAAAGAGTAATATTTTTTAAGTGTATATTATATAATATAGTGTAATGTATATTATGTTTTTTGGTTTCCCGTAGAAAGCAGCCAATTTTGGCAGACGACGCGTCGTGTCGTTAGATTTTGTTTTTTCGTCGTCAGCGTTAAAGTCTATTTAATTATACAAACCTAAAGATTGTGCAATTTAAAATAAATACACGGTCACTAACTTTTTTAGTTCGTTTTTTGTAAAGTTTGTAATCTCAAACGTTAGATAAATACTGTTCTGTTTTAAGCCCTTCCTAAAAGTACAAATATATAATTTAACCCATACAGCATTCAATATAACCCAATCACATCTTCAGCGTAAATATTAAATGTCGTTTCGAACCAGAGCCCCCTGTGTGTGACGTGTAGTAATGACATTTCACGTGAGGACTCCACTTTCGGAGATTTGAGCGCCACTCTAGACCCTTGACGCTTCACGACGTTTTGACTTCCAGTAAGAAATTTAATCTGAGAAGGGACAAGAGCTGGTAAACTGATAATGTTCTGACTCTGATTCTGAGTGATTGGGTCAGGATTAGAGTCATAAATCTCGAGAGTGTTCATTCCGTTTGATTTTTTCAAGATGGATACGTATGTCAAAATAATTACGGTCAGTATATAGGATGATGCCTGTGACAGCCATATTTCGTGATTTCATACACTAACTATACTTGAGCGAGGTATATAAATGGTGAAGCCTAAAAAGCGTATTTTTTTAATTTATTTTTGGGTTACGTAATTTCTGAAAAGTTAGATGTCGTAAAGTTTAATGAAAGGTCAAAGGAACACGTGCAATAAGATTTTATATTAGCTGTCACCGGGATTATCTTAGATTGACAAAACTATATTAAAGATGTGAAAGTGGGTTTGTTTGTTTGTTCCGTCTTCACAGGTTAACACGATAAACGAGGTAGTTGAAAAGCGGAAACAGACAAAGGCTACATTTTACACAGTTTTTTAGGTAATAACTATAAAAGAATTTTACGTGGTCATAATTGCTAGCAAAACCTTGTTGTAATGCCTAAATGAGTAATTTATTAAAGTTTATCAAACAATTAATTTATTTATTTATTATCAAGGCGTGAGTTTATGTATACATGTATGTGTCAAACAATTAACTAAAACATAATTGCAGCAGATTCTAGTTTGGCTTTTTAACCGCAAAACCGCTACCAGCGGGCCGATTATGGTCGTGTTTATCGACGTAGATAAGCGTAGATAAAACATCTGTCACTTTCTGACCAGTATGTAAGTACGAGAGTGACGGAAGCTTTATCCACCGCGATAAAATTGACCATAATACGGGCCCAGGGTATCACATTATTATCGAGATGATTTCAATTGCATTATTTTATAGTAAAAGGTGTTCATTTTTTTTTCTAAATAATTAAGTTTGTACTTTATGAAATAACAAGCATAAAAATAGCCAGATTAATGAAAACATTATCAAAATTAATCACGATAAAAAATTGAAAATAAGTACCTGAAATTGTATCCAACTATACAGAGTCACACCTAATGAATAGACCCCGTTATCTTGTCGCAGTGATATCGCTATTTTGTAGGGATTGAATGTTTATTTTATCGACCGCCTCTATATCGACGTTATGTAGTTTTTATTATGCAACATAGCGGTTGATATTTTGCCATTTAAATCTCTGCTCAATTTCAATATATATTATATAGCGTAAGTATAATAACTTCTTGATTAAAAATAAGTAGATAACCTCATTAGTAACGTATCTCGTAGATGCAATAACCTTATGTAATTATTGTGGAAAAACTAAGATAAACAGTTTTAACTAACAAACACCCGTGACTTTTATTAACATTTTTTTTTACGCCATTTTTAGTAGATATTGTCTTTGACTCATTGTCAGTGACATGATATAATAATATAACTTTAAGTACAATACCATCGACATTTAGATGGTCGATAAAATAAACATTCAATCCCTACCAAAAAACGATGGCACTGCGATAAGATAACGGGGTCTAGTAATGAACTTTAACTTTTTACTGAAAGGAATTGGAGACGCATATGCGATCTTTGCTAAAAGAATATGCTTGTCTCTTGAAGGAATAGTACTTAATTATGTATGTAACACTTAATTACATTCATATACCTACACAGGCTTAATTAAGTAATAGTATCATTTACTTAACTATACTTAAGAATCAGGATATAGGATTAATGGTTTTTGGCTATGGTTTGTGTGAATTTGTGGTAAATCGATGCATCACAACCCAATGGAACTAGTTCGCAAATGGATCTCCTTTAAGCTGCACGAGTAGTACGTTTCATAGATGCAGTGGATTCACAGATTTACAATCTACTAGCAATCTCCTTGCGTATACAAGCCATTTAGTATTTGGATATACCAAATGCTTATTACTTTTATAATCTTATATATCTTATAATATAAGATGGTGGTATAATATAAGAAGTTAAAGGATATATATTATATATCCTTTAACTTCCCGCTTAGCAGCAGTATTTGCTCATGTGATCCAGTGATAAGACAATCGATGAAATTACTAGCATTGATGCACCTCGGCAACGCATTTGCAGTCTCCAGATTTCAGTCTTGAGAATGCAAATGTATTTGTTCTTGTTTCCCTTTTCCTTACCACAACAAAAAAGAAGCAACTTTATTCTACTTTTGTTTAGCCTATCTTGCTTTTATTATCATAATCAAACTGTTGACGTTATGACAGCTCTTACTGTCAAGTGAATAATAAGCTCACAACGTTAAAATTTCATCACGATATCAAAACAAGATAAAGAAGAAAAAATAATATTTTTATTTCAAAGTAAAATAAAAACCGCCGTACTCAGAGACACATGGTACATTTTAGAGACCAATTATTTGTATCTTTTACAAACTTGTGTGCGAAAAATCGTCACTTTATCAATTAAATCGTTATTGGCCCTTAATAATCTAATTTAGATGACTAAAATAATACTAATTCTTGAATAATTGGGTGAATAAGCTGGATATTGATGTATTCAATTGTAAAGTCCCTTCCGTGAGGCGAAGTTTAATAGCGAAATGTGTTGTTTGAGCATGTTTTGTGTACCATAGGTTACAGAACCTTTTGTCGATCTACCTCTGGCTAGTATTTAGCAGTAGTTTTAATTTTACCTTTTATTTGCGCTAGTGTTTTTGTGTAGGTGCGTGTACCTTTGAAGTTTGAACTAAACTTTAAGTTTGCTACTCAGTCACTACATGTGAAATCCTTTAATTGGTTTTGTGTTTCTTATTCTTGTTTCATATTTTGTATTTGTAACTGTTGGATTTCCTACCAATAAATAAATAAATAAATAAATAAATAATTAAAAAAAACTAGATACTAAATAAAAATATCCAAAAAAAGCTTCTAAGGACTCACAAAATATTTGTTAACAAATCATTTTGTAAACCTTCAAAATTAAATAACAAAGCGGGAAAGCCTGCTTTGACCTGATTTGGGTATAAAAGTGGGCAATATTTCTTTTTGAGAATCCCGGTGTTCAACTAGTAATTAGGGCTGCCCCCTCAAATTCCCAAGGCCGTTAGTACGTCTTGATATTATAATAAAATATGCCAAATCCATTTCAGCGCAGTTTTTCCTTCCAGCTTACTGGCCCGAAAATATTGTTATGGCTCAACGTTGGAGGGAATTTTAATAATAGCTCCCTACTTTGGCCGAGCATTGCTTTTTATACTTTTTATACTTAATAAAGTTTTGACGAAACACCGGCTTTGGTGTAATGTTTTTAAAATTTCCTTTGCTTTGTTAATACGTGACTTTTGTTTTCTTTGTTAACTTTTGTTACGGCTAAGCGTGGTAATATGGATTGAGTTAAAATTGAATAAAGGTGGATGGCTGTTAGGAAAGATTTAATGGTTTTTGAATTTATATTGCAAAGTTAATAAATCTCTGTTTTCGGTGTTTAATAAAACAAATATTTACAATTTCAGTACTTTAACTTTTGCTTTAGTCAAGGATACGACTTAAAAATAAGAAGTATTTTTTCTCAAGTTTTTTATGCTCTTTGTTTTTCTTGGGTTTGTTTTTTAATATTCATTTGTCCAGATTTAGGCCCATCTCTGTAAAATCATGCTTATGTAACCAATTAAGATTTTAACGAATAAATGTAACTGTAGATCAATAATACGTGGCCCTGATACAGTTAAGTGGTTTTGGGTTACTTACAATAATAACTCCAATTTATACATTTTGAAAAATGCAATAAGCATTAAGATGCAGCAAAAAATACCACTTTACAAAATATCTAACTAAATACAAAAAAAAGTTATATTAAAATAACTTGAGCAGTTTTCTTTGTTTTGTTATAGCTTTACTATCAGAGCACACTGTATATCATTAGCGGGCTATTAGAACCCTCTGTATATACGAGCGCATCCCGCGCGTGACAAACAACTTCGTCCCAATATCCGACCAACGACCGCTTATTACGCTAAGTGATTTTTGATACATCGTGTTCAAGTTTTAAGCTTAAGATTGTTCCAAGTTTGTGGAAGTAAACAAGATTAATTTAAAGAAAGTTTGTATTCACTTAAAGGGACTGAAGATGTTTTTTTATTAATGAATTATTTTTTTTTCTTGGCTCGAGGTGTTTTGTTTAACATGACTTGTCCTCACTTATAGTTGAATAGCTACTATTTATTACCAAATGCATTGTACAAAAAAAAAACCATATAATAATAGGAAACCCAGTAAAATACTTTTTTTATGTTACTTTCCGGTTATTTAGAAAAAAATACAATTAAGAAAAAGAAAAACTAAGGAGTTTCGTAAAACAATAGAGCAGCTGCATAAAAATCAAATAAAACCTTTTAAAACCACAGCAGAAATATAACGACTTTAGTAATTTGTGCCCTGCTTCATCTCTGTACGTCAGAGTACTTAAGGTTTATTATTTGAATCAGTCCCCTTACAACAAGGCGATGTCATTCATACATAGAGACAGCCATAACACTCTTATCGTCGAGTACAATTATAAGTACGTTTTCACGCTCTAGAATTCGTTTTAATTGCACATCAGTTCGATAGGTATATTTGTTTCAGCGGGCTTAACAAATAAACATTATTGTAGAATTATACCTCGCGTCTCTTTCTCTAATTAAGCGTTTCCATCAAGTGTACCTTTAACTTAAAAGTATAAGCAAGTCAACACCATGTATTGTAGAATCCATCAAACCGTGTTATCTACAGGAGGTTTAAAAAAACAGTCATGAATATAAATACATTTTTTTTTTGCCCATCTGTTTAGAACAATAATGGAAGTCTAATTAAAATTGGGTTAGTTCCCGATTCAAACAGAAGGCGCAATTAAAAACATGAGCTAGAATTGTTTTATTCCTAAAACAAAGCATCTCGTTAACATAATTTTTTCACCCTTTGACATAAAAATTTAGTTACCTACTGAACATTTCCAACTGTTTGAGTTAACACAGTCATTTTGGTTTTTCTCTTTAAGGATGAATCAAGGTTATAATGAATTCTGATTGACATAATTGAATCCTTAAAAAGAGTCAAACGAAAGAAGTAACCTTAAAAAGCCCTTGTTGAAAAGAAAATAGTCTTATTCTATTTCGAAGATCCGGTTATCATAGTTGGTAGTTACAGTCGTTTTATTTATTAATTAAAAGCGGGTAGGCCATATTTGAAGTTGTAACGTGTAAAGACACTCACACTTCGGCGACATTTAGCGACGACCGCTACTCATTGGGAGACAACGTGCACGTGCATCTACAAACATATATATATGGCCGGCCCGCTTTCGGGGGATAAACCAACTGTAGCAAATATTTATTGAGTTTTTGGTTATTCTTTAGCTCTGTATACCCCACTCTGGGAATGAAGGCGTAAGTTTATGTATGTATGTATGAGCGTGGCTATTTTTTGTTATGAATGTTTTACAAGCGTAAGAAGACCTTAACGGATAACTTGATTGCGATATTTGCGATGTGTTTTTTTTTTAAAGCGTGCGTTCCGGGGACTTTAGCAGAAGCAGAATTATATTAAGATTATAATTTGTAACAATAAATAATTTATTAGTTAAACCAAGCTCATATGGTCTTTTCAGGTTTTAAAACTGATAATTACACACATACATACATAATCTCACGCCTTCGTTCCCAGAGTGGGGTAGGCAGAGCTACAGAATTACAAACATCTCTAAAAACTTGTTGATAATTCTATAACCACAATTTGCACAATTAGGCTAAGATGTTTACCAGCGTATTAGTGACAGGTTGCAAGCCCATCGCCTAACAGGACTACAAGCCTTTATTCCCTTAGTCGTCTCTTACGACATCCACGGGAAGACATGGAGTGGCACTATTCTAACTCGGCAACCACACGAGGCTATAATTTTATCTTATTTATTTAATGAAAAATACTTTAGATTTAAAATTTAATTCTAACTCCTGTAATTATTTACAAACTGTCTAAATAACGTACCTAGTGTTTCTAAATTAAATCTATTCTTGCCTGCGACTCCACGGACAAGTCGCTTATGACTATTCACAAACGAAGAGCACCCTATACGCAAAATAATGTATGGAAACGTAAGTTTGTTTTAGGACTGCTACGGATAGATTCTATAAAGTGTATTCCATATGTTCAAATAGTAAAGGCAATTTAATTAAGAGGCCACCTATACTAAAGTCCGGAGTGTTCCGCGATCTGGATCTCAACAACCATAACGCCTTTGTATCTGTGTTTTGGAGGTATTAATCTTGATCATATTTTCTTGAGACTGTCGAACGTGAAAACACGATTAAAAATAAAATCCTCGATACTTTTCTTTTTCAAACATGACACCTTTTTTGCATGTTTTTGGTTGAATCTTCGAAACCCTATAATCTTTAAAGATGATTTTCGATTCAATAGTTGAGGATACGTTACTTCTTAATCCTGGCAAAACATTTTTTCAATAAATGTTGTGGTTTTAAAGTAAACAGCGATTAATTGCATTTAACGCTGCCGTCAAGGCACGTGCGAACTATCTCCATCTCACATTCTTCGCGCGGAAGCATACAAAGCCATCCCTTTTTATTCTTTTTGGGGCGTGGCATCATAGGTGGCCTCTTAAGGCAGTGCTGGTAGGATTTTGTAGTTCCGTCCAGATCATTACTAACATCTTATCCTATAACCTACCACTAAGAAGCAGTGTTTGCATTGTTGAGTTCCGGTTTGGAGGGAGATAAGACAACCGGCAAAATTACTAGCATAGAGGCATTCCATCTTAGTCCACATGGTTAGCAACACGTTTGCGGTCTAAGGATTCAGTCTTACGTTTGCAAATGTCTATGGGTCACAGATCCCACTTACTATCAGGTGCACCTGTGTGCTCGTTTGCCTTCTCTATGCCATATAAATACCGGCCAAGTGCGAATCGGATTCGCGCGCGATTGGTTCCGTACCATTATCTATAAAATATTAGACAAGCGGTTTTCAAGCGTCTACCTGTTGCCGTTATTAATATCAAGCAAAAAACGGCAAAAATAATCAAATTCAAATTTATTTATTTATTTATCAAACAATTAGAATAATCCTTTTAAATCTTATACTATAGTAAATTAAGCAATAGTGTTAACAAAAAGGTTTCAGGCATGAATTTCAATGGTCCTCACACTAGAACAGGCCTGTGTCGTGAGAACCGATACGATGCGTTACCGAGGTAGATCAAAAATACATGATGCGTGAACAGATTACAGACGTGGAGTAAACACACAAGATTGAATGGTGTGCAAGATTACATTAGGAAATTAAAGTAAAAAATATTATAGGTAAGTGAATTTAGGTACTAGGGTACACGATTATTGTATGGGAGCCCCGCTTAAATATTTATTTTATTCTGTTTTTAGTATTTGTTGTTATAGCGGCAACAGAAATACTTCATCTGTAAAAATTCCAACTGTCTAGCTATCACGGTTCATGAGATACAGCCTGGTGACGGACAGACAGACACACAGACCGACAGACAGACGGACAGTGCAGTCTTAGTAATAGGGTCCCGTTTTTACCCTTTGGATGCGAAAAAGTGATGAGTTACAAGTTTAGAGATTTATAAATAATATATCAACGTCATTTAAATAGCATTAATATACAATGAATTTATATCGCAAATTAAAATCTAATCTTAACTCGTCAATCAAAGTCTAAATTCAGTCCGGTACTTATTTGAAAAGGGAACATAAATGTCTAAACTTCATTTTTATTTGGGCTTCGTTTTATGATGAGTAATGTATATGAGTAAGTAATTTTCAAAATTATTTTATAAAGATATTTTTCTATTGTTTATGCTATGTTTTTTAACTTTTTATTTTTAATGACAAGCAAATAAGATAATAATAAAAGAGCGATACAGCTAAAAGTATTCCAAACTCAAACAAACTTGTAACATTTATTTGAAAAATACGCACTGCAACTGAACTTCTTAACTTCGTCTCTCCGTTTGTTACACTTTGACGGCTAAAATGCTGAACCGATTATGATGAAATTTGGTATAGAGATAGCTTGAACCCCAGAAAAGGCATATCTCACCTTTACTATTCGATGACGATACGAAAGTCAATGTCGATATCATTGTCAAAGTGCTAGGAAGTTTTGCCACTAAATACGGAAACGAGGCGACAATTTCAACTGTTACAAATTTTCTCGATGACATTAATTACGGTAACGTTACTAACTCGTTAGAAGATAAAAGTTCTTGCTTTAGGGTATAGTATCCTTACCATGAGTTACAATTACCGTACTCGCTCGCCAGTCAAATTCTCTATCCCTCGCACTATATAACAATACTGTGAGGGACTGAGCATTCGACTCGCTAGCGAGTACGGTAATTGTAGCTCATGTACCCTTACCATGAGTTACAATTACCATACTAGCTTGCGAGTCAAATGCTCTGTCCCTCGCACTATATAACAATACTGCGAGGGACAGAGCATTCGACTTGCTAGCGAGTACGGTAATTGTAGCTCATGTACCCTTACCATGAGTTACAATTACCATACTAGCTTGCGAGTCAAATGCTCTATCCCTCGCACTATATAACAATACTGCGAGGGACAGAGCATTCGACTTGCTAGCGAGTACGGTAATTGTAGCTCATGTACCCTTACCATGAGTTACAATTACCATACTAGCTTGCGAGTCAAATGCTCTATCCCTCGCACTATATAACAATACTGTGAGGGACAGAGCATTCGACTCGCTAGCGAGTACGGTAATTGTAGCTCATGTACCCTTACCATGAGTTACAATTACCATACAAGCTTGCGAGTCAAATGCTCTATCCCTCGCACTATATAACAATACTGTGAGGGACAGAGCATTCGACTCGCTAGCGAGTACGGTAATTGTAGCTCATGTACCCTTACCATGAGTTACAATTACCGTACTCGCTAGCGAGTAAATGCTCTGTCCCTTGCAGACCTCGCGGTATTTTTACAGAGTGCGAGGGACAGAGCATTTGACTCGCTAGCGAGTCTGGTATTTGTAACTCATGGTAGGGGTAATTGTAAAGGTACTGGTATCAAAATAAAAGGAGGCAATGAGGAAGACTTAATTTCCAAAATAATGCCCTCTCTAAACTTTTAAATTATTCAAAGGGTACAGAAGAAATTACCTTATAACTTCAACATTTTCCGCGTTTATTATTAATTTCCCTTAACAGGTCGCACTATAAGAGTTACTTTGATATTCTCGTAAAGGCCAGTTTAAAGTTAGACTCGTGAAAGCGCAAAGTGCACTTATTAACTTATTTAATACTTTATTTCGGCAGGAGTATGCTAATGTGGAGCAATAACTCCGGGCCTGGCGGAACACGTGTACTCTTTTACTTCTATGCCCGTGACACGAATTGCGTATGATAATTGTGTAGAGTTTTCAGCTGACGGTCGTGAACGTGTTAAAGCGGGATCAGACTAAACTTTTATTATTTAAATATATATCTGTATAAAACTCCCGTTTTAAAATATAAACTTGTACCCAGCCGAAATATTTCTTATCCTTCACACATTAAAGGCTAAAATACGAACATAAGGCACATTTTTCTTATCAAATTAATGTCGAGAAATAATAGGGCATTTCTGTGCGAGGGGCGGCGCGTTGAAAACGGAACGTGAACTCTTTAACGATAAGGTTGTTTTTTATGTGTAGATTAAAAGTAAGTATATCATTTTCTTGGAGGGGTATAGTTTGGAGTACGGAGTAGTTAAGATGGTGCGATAACGGTTTTAATACGAGCCGGAAGTACCGACCTAGCCTCTGGCGGTTACTGAAAATAGTGCAATTTGTTCTCGATATTGTAATGAAAGCTGTTAGGCTTAATAAGAGTGATTATGCCGCAGCAACCGTAAATAATGGATCCTCAACAGAAGCAAGCTAACTTGGGGCACGAACAATAAAATGATGTAGCAAAATATTTTTGCGACAAAAAATATATCAATGTTACTGTCAAGATTAAGATGTTATTTAACATTAACAAATATAATATATTCTCTCAACATTTTGATATAAAAACAATAAAACACATGATTATTTCTCTGTTTTTAAATAGTTTCACAGTAATCAATCAAAATTCTATTCATATTTGTCATATTCACGTAAATTGTCTTTTAAAACATTTAAAACCAGTCAACTTGATTTTAAACGGAAGCAAAACTGGTTTTATAAATTCGATACTTTGATAGAATTCAGTCTTTCTTGGACAAACTTAATAATAACTTCGCCGCTATAATCAATAATCTTAATTGTGATATCATTTTAGAATCTCCATAACCTCGTTAGGCCCAGTTTGCAATAGAATGTACATAATCAAGGCAAATTAATTTGAACTGTGTTGCAATGTGAATAAGGTTTATTTTCCTATGTTCATAAACTGAAAATGTCATTATCGAACAAACGTAATTGAACTTTATTGCGTTGATGGTAGATTCAAAGTCCTACTCCCAAAAAACTACCTGTTTTTAGTATGGTGGGCCTTACGAGGATAAAACAGGCAAATTTTTAAGGAAGCAGCATACAGGTTCCGATACATTTTTATTACACCGTGCGATGTCAAACTTGGCGGAATAAAAGAACTCAGATTTCTAAACTTTAAATTTGAGTTGAAAAATCTAAAAAACTAATAATTATTTATTACTTTCGTTAAAAGGGCTTTAAAGAAAATTTAATCAGCTTTCTTTCACATTAAACGAAACGGAAAAATTCTAATAACTGTGGTCGTGGCATCGGAAATGCTGAACCAGGGTGCCGCATTTCCAAAATGATTAAAAGTTGAGATATCTCTTTTCCATGCGACTTTTACTAAACATGAATTATCATATTTTCAACACTCCTGAGCTGAGCTATCCAGCCTTGAAAGGTAGTCCACTATATACCGGACACCCTGCATAATCTGAATCTCGGAAACTGCTCCAACGGTTTTGATGATATTTGAAATATAACGGTTTTCGGGGGCGAAAAATCGATCTGTCAAGTTGTCATCTTCGGGAAATTTCGTTTTCAACCCGACGCTCGATCTTCCAGGTACTTACGTTTAAAAAGACATGTAAATCCTATTACTTAATGCAAAGGTGTAAATCTTGAATCATAATAACGGCGCTATAAAATAAAAACCTTGCCTTTTCCATTTCCCAAATGGCACAAAAACATAACTAATGTACTCTCACATAAAGAGAGTTGTTTTAAAAAATGGTGAAACATATACAGTAAGAATCACCCCACTCGCTACACCCCCGAGTCGATTTTTCATTCGCAAATTACATTCGTACTCTACCAAATAATACAGTGTTATTTACGTGGCGAAATGATTCCTTTTTTGTCTCTAACAAGTTGAACTTCTTTTGTAGTCGATAATAATGAAGCTAATTCATTTGGACAGTAAGTCTGTTTGTTATTGATGGCGTTTGAATTTCGTTTTTATATTTCATAAGGAACAAAGAAAGTTTGAGGATTACTGTTCATATATTATGCCAACTAGTTATTAAAGCATTTTTTTAATTTAGACTTATTAGTTTGACAACTCAAAATATATTATTGTTGCTATTATTTAGGTAGTAGTGATTTCGTATCAATAATTTAAAAAGTTTATTGTTTTGGATAACTAATATTGACTTATTTATAACTTAAATATATTTTAACGAGTGGTGAGCCGAGTTTGTTAGTGACTGCCTACGAAGTTAGTGACTCTGTATTCGATTCCCAGCAAAGACAAATATTTGAGTAATAGGCGCGAGTGACGACCTTGTAAGGATCGCGGGAACGCGGTGGATGCGAAAAGCACAAGACCGGTCTGAGTGGAGAGCTTTGGGAGAGGCCTATGTCCAGCAGTGGACGTCTTTCGGCTGACATGATGATGATGATGATGAGGCGCGAGTATTTGTTCCTTAGTCTTGAATGTTTTCTATATAAATAAAAATTATAAATTTATTTTAGGTTTATCGTTATCTGTTACCCATTAGAATAAGCCCTAGAGCTTAGTTTTGGACTAGGTCAATTTGTGTTAGATAGTCCCTGGATATTTATAAAAAATAAAAAGTTTTATCTGCTTGAAACCACAAATGGTAAACATTTTGTTTAATTTAATACTTATCTGCACTGAGACTAAATTCAAATTCAAATTCAAATCATTTATTGCGTGTCACATTACGTTACAACAGGTGGAACTACAACTACAGGTATACATGTGACGCCCTGCGAGGGCACAGCAACATGAGAGGGCTACTACCCGTTTAATTATCATTATTCTAAATTATATTTTATATTTAAATTATACATATAACTTACTTAGAGGAACTAACTTATAGGAACGCAAAGAATTTTTTTATTTCATTTTATTAAACAGTTTTTTTAAAGTGTTTTTAATTAATAGGTACGCTAATTATCTCTGATTATTTCCTAAAGGCCATATAAAAATATTTTCACAAAATCGGTCTTGCATGAGCACTATATCCTCATTTTTGAATGCCCTAAAGACCACACTTTTCACTACAGTTTTGGTACAACCCTTCAGCAAAGTTTAAAACTTGTATCCAAACGTATATATGTCAAGTACGACGAGTTATTGTGTCCTTTCCCATGGGAACGCTAGTTTGCGACCTCTTTTTGTTACGCGCCAGTTTGAACGGCGGTAAAACTCTATATTCACTTGTTATGTATTCATGTTTACATATTAAGTTTTGTATGAATTGTAAGGACGTGGGTTAGTACTTATTGTTAAGACTGCGCTGAGCACGTACAGTCAAACAATTTGATTCCTAGGCCACCATGGACTTTGTCAACGTGAGGTTGTAAACCAAATCAAAGAAAGTCTCTTACGTTTTGTTTGTTAACGTCACTTTAACATAGTCCATAGCGGCCTAGAAATCAAATTGTTTGACTGTACGTTGAATCTAACAATGACACTATGTTAAAAAGGAATTCATACAAAAGTTTTTTTGAATGATAAATGGGTTTGCGTTTGGCCTCAGTTTCAGCGTTTTTGCCGCAATAATGTCACTATTTAACTATAATTTTTCAAACTTAGTGTCACTTTTGAATTTACCGTACGGCCGCCGACCGTCCAGTGGCGCCTTGATTATTCTATTTTTGTGTTTTCTAATTAAGTATTGTTTTGAAATTGAAGAGTGGTTTTTTGTACAAATTAATACCGTGTATACATACTATCATGCAAATGATGTAAAATATAGCTTATAAAAATACGACTGTAGACATTAGGTCACAGTATAATGTTCGTGATGCTGCTGCTTTGTTTCGGAAAATGAGGAATGAGTTGTATTTTTTTGTTGTAAAAATGTTATATTCCGTCGTTTGTCACTATTTATCTTGAAGACATATAAACTAAAAATGTATGCACTAACTGTTTATACTTCTCATAGACAATTTTAATTGTTGAGGAAACATTTAAAAATTAAGAAATTTTGCCATCTTCGTTTCAAGTCGTCACGTCGCCGTCACTTGAAATAAAATTATACACAAAAATGTAACATTCTTGAAAAGCATTATCATGTAGCATAGCATCTATTAGCACAAATCTTTAACTAGTTACTTACCTTAACTGATAAAATCTTGAATCTCATTTTTTTTCTTAAACAATTTAATAAAAACAACTCCTATAAATATCTGTTTCACAATTTTAATTCAATATGTTCCTATAACTGCATAAAATTTAAAAATTTTGGTACCTATTTCCCTCTTACTTATCAGTTTTTTTTTCAAACACAGGTGTGTGCATTTTCACAAAGTTGCACACATAAATAAAAAAGCAGCGTTACATTTTCATGACCGTCCCAGTTGCAACGCGCCATCTTTTTTTGCACAACGCGCCTGATCCGATTTTAATGAAACTTGCAGTTATTAAAACTGGTTTAATCACAAAAACCTAAAGTTCGTGGATTTGCATTATTATTACGTTGTCATTTATTGGAAAAAAAATATTTCCGCAAGTTTAAGTTACATACTTGCCTAACTTGAACCACAGACTTGAAAATAACTCTAAGCAACTCATGACTGCTAATGCCCTCTTAAGCCAATAAATACTATCTCAGATTCAATTGCCAAAATATATTCAATCTTCTCATGTTAGTAATGAGGTCGTGATTGCTACAGAATTATTATTTGATATTTATTTGGACGCTGCATGATGGTTTTACCAAGTTCACAGTTCTGTTGTAAACGTTCAACGGTTTTCTCTAGAGAATCAAGAGAGTCATGTTTGGTAAAGTTGGTAACATCTCACTTTTTATTACACTATTTATTTAGTTTACATTTGTCTTTTTTCAGGTTGTTTACTTTAAATTTTGCATGTTGATTCTCAACTACATATGGGGAGCGCACCAGGGTTGGACACGAAGCTAACGGACGTCAACAATGGACACTAAACTCATTCAACGATCATACGGTCATAAGTTGATTTTTGCAAACCAAATGAATAACCCTTATCTCCTGTAAAATAAGAATCAATTGTCCATTATTCGGTCCACCACCCTAGTACGTTTTTGGAACGAGATAAAATTTGAAAATCATGTGTTAATTCGATAACAAGGCAATAGTTATACTGTCTTGTACTATGTTAAAAATACCACCAGTAAAATAGAGTGCGTTTTTTTTGTTGGTATATTCCTACTTGGATTTTTTATATTTCAACTAACTGACGTACGTGGATATTTTACTCTTATATATTTGTTTACTACTTTGACTGTTACTGGCGGCTAATTTAGCTATAAATATGCAATATATTATGCAACATTAACGAGAAACAAAGAATAGTAGTTTACCTGACGGTTGCGTAATGCTAATTACGCAGTCTCGTATAATACTTTATCTACACACATATTTTTAGTACTTTAATGGATGGATTCAGAAGCCGAAAGGCAAATGACCAACATTACCTTACCTGTGGTAGTAGGTGACAGCGATGACAGCTGTAACGTAATTTTGAAATTACGTTATCGAATATTTTAAGGTAATGAGATCCATATTTGGAACATCTTCCAAAATTAACAGCTGTCATCGCTGTCACCTACTACCACAGGTAATAATGGTCATTGCCTACGGGTTTTCAACGCATAATATAGGACTTATGATATGAGTGTAGATAATAAAGTACATTGTGTATTAAGGGTGGTAAAGACAGAATTACAAGCGAGAAGGCTGAGGGCTTTAATGACTCGAGCTTTGTATTTCCTTTACCACCCGTGTAACATACAATGTTTTTCATCACAATTGCGAGGAAATGAAATAAAATCATTCAAAAGATCATATTTTTCACTTACGATTGTCACTAATAATTTTAGCCGCGTTGGCGATGTCCGGCAGAGTCGCATTATCCGTTTCTTCTGATGACGACATGTTTTTTATTGATATAATTTTTTTAATATTTACGAGCGAGTGTGATGAAAAATCTTTTACTTAATACTGGAACGAATAAGTTGACTTAGTAAAAAACTGGACGTATTTAAAAATAGAAACACTAAAGGCACTACTAATGGTTTTGAATTGGGCATTCGAGTGAAGACCTTTACTTAGCAGTGAGACACTTTTATTAGCCACATAAAAATATAAGCAAAGAAAAATTTGTAAAGGTAAAATATCAAAACGAGCGAGTTTTTGTACCTGGGGTTTACCATGACAACTAAAGCATTTCAGTTTAGGTTGGGAGAAAGGGACAGCGCTGTACAGCTGCTATTTTTATTATATTCTATTCTATTCTATTCTATTTATTGCTTTTCACATGTTATCGTATTTTAAACGATACGATAGCTCTTATTTATTTGTCAGTTACGGCAGCCAAATAAAAAAAATACGATAAAATGTCAAAGGCAAATATGGTTTTACCCAGTGAAAGAGAGGGCCAGTTCAATGTTGTTTACTTATTTACTTATTAGTCGCTTTAATTATACTTTCTACAAAGTTATGGAATACTTGAAGGCACTGGTAATTAAAAAGCGGTAAGTCCCAGTGTTTTTTTAGTTCAGCTCTTAATATCAGTGAAGAGGGGGCAATTTCGGGTGTCCGTCTGGTCACATAACAACTATTGTCATAATTTCGATTGTCATAACACTTTACGCATAAAGTTGTTGCTCATAATAGTCTTTTGTCAATAATGATAGTACGCATAAGGCTAATATTGGCACAGCTCCGCTCCACTCCGCTCATCTCCAGCTCAGTGGAGCCGCAGCCTAAACCCTCTAACTCTCTCTATTCTAAAAAATGAAAATGTCTACTTTTCAAAGGCGAATGGACAATATTTAGAGGTTGCACAAATGAACCACTACTTAAGAGGAGCAAAATTTTTATTTTTTTTATTTTTCCTAAAACAGCAAACTATAACTAACTTCCCTGTCAACTTATGTCAAACACTAATGATATTGACCATCATCACCACCAGTTGCGGCTTTGGAGAATAAGTTGCCAAAATGTGCAACCCCTAAATACAAACTAATATTATAATTTTGAATACGAAAAATTTCAAAATGTCAAAAATAAAACACCCTAAAATTTAGGTTATAATTTGTACTGCAATGACAGCTGTCAAGATTGACTTCTTATCAGCCAGGCACTATAGTTATAATATAACAGCTATAGTGTATTATAAAGTATGAGATGAATTAAATAACATTATATTACTGATATCAACAATATTATTTTTATTGAATGCTTTAAAACAAAGTTCACATTAACCCAGTTTCCGTTCCGATCTCATTTCTACTATAACGAATAACGTTCTCTATGGATGAGTATGACCTAGATTGTTCACTATGTGCCGTATAATTTTAAGGCTATAGAGTAGCTATTAATCTATATAATAATTCTGAGTTTTGACACGTTTTCTGCTCTACGCATGATATTTTATTTTATATTCATAGTGTTATATAATGCTAGGTTAAGTATTATCATTTTGAGAAATAAACTCATTTGTAACCTACATACATACATACATACATACATAAACTCTCGCCTTCATTTCCAGAGTGGGGTAGGCAGAATTACCAATCACTCTAAAAACTTGTTGATAATTCTGTAACCACATTTGGCACAATTAGGCTAAGATGTTTACCAGCGTATTCTGCCCTTCTAAGCATAGTGGCGATATCTCAGACAAAACATCTGTAGAAATTGCAACCTAGTTACAAACAGAAGAGAGTTGAATCTGCTTTGGCTATTGTATTTAGTTATTGCATTTTTGCTTAGGAGGGCAGTATTATTGACAGGTTGCAAGCCCATCGCTTAACAGTACTACAGGCCATTATCCCCTTAGTCGGCTCTTACGACATCCACGGGAAGACATGGAGTAGCACTATTCTAACCCGGCAACCACACGGGGAAAAACCAATTACTTGAAAATAAAAAAGTTACTTTGTTATACGTTAGCGTTGTCTAATATTCACTTTACAAGCATAGGAGCTTAATAAGGGACTCATATAAATAATGTTATTTTATGGCCCTAGTAATAAGTATCTAACTTTTTACAATCTGTATTATAATATAAGTCGTATTTTTTTATTCCCATTCCAACAAACAACCTTATCTGTATTTATTTTGCCTATTACTTTAAAAAATAACTAATATTACCCGTCCGTTATTGTTTGGCTCAAGTACCTTTTTTATCTAACACGCTAAATCTGACCCTTGAAATATTCAGCAGGTTGAGTTTAAAACGTAAAATTTACATACATTTGCATTTTTTTATGAATCCTATTTTTTACTCCGAATAACAGGGGCAAGGTGAAAGGGTGGAATGAGTGGACGTTTTCTATTATTGAAATGTTGGAGGAAAAAACTATGGGCTTATTGCAAAATCCGGGACCTTAGGACCTTTTTTCTACGATTAAAACCATAATTGCCTTTGACATCATATCTTGGCCATAATTTTTTTTACCCGACTGCGCCTGGAGGAGGGTAATTTGTTTCACAGCTTATATATGTATGTTTGTCCCTTTGTGTCACTATAAAAACTAAACCCGTTGTCCGATTTTGATGATTCTTATGTCAATCGATTTGTCTTAATCTGGTGAGTGTCACTGAAGGTATGACAGTAATCAAAATTCAATATGTCGGCAACAAGACGCCATTATGTGCAAATTAAAAAAAAAAGTCGCCGGAGCATGTCATGTGGGGTACCATTGAATAGGGATTTAAAAATCATCTTTAGGTTTCTTTCATTATTTTTCATTTTGAATGATCATTAAGTTTTTTTTTATCAGGTGACAAAGTCACACATTAGTCCAAAACTAAGCTCTAGGTTTGTACTATGGGTACTAGACAACGATATAAATAGTTATATAGAGAAATATATACTTAAATACATAAAAAACATCAATGACTCAAAAATAAATATTCGCGCTCATCACACAAATAATCGGTCCTTACCGGGATTTGAACCCAGGACCGCTAGCTTCATAGGCAGGGCCACTGACTACCGATTAGGCCAGCAGCGCGTCGTCAAAATTGGTCTATTTTGTAGGTAGAAACCATATTGTCTTTGACAGGTCATCATATTATTAACGTTACGATATTTCTTTTTTACCACATTAAACGTCAACAACCCGATAGTCGGGTACACTATTCGTAGCGAATCTCGCTACTTAGGGGATAAACGCTGCTACGGGCTACGGCGTAGCACTCGTAGCAGTGGCTGGCGGTGAATGTGTTTGACAATAATGGCGGCGGAGTTATCAATTATAAACAATATGATACCACGTCAAAGGCATGAAGATTTGACCATTTGGAATAGATATCCTTATTGTTTAATTAGTTAATTTGTCATTGATTTAGTCGGGTACAGCAAAACCAGCGAACTACAAATATTCGGCTTTCATACCCTGACAGATGCCAGAGAGTGTGACCCTGCGCCTCTATTCTAGGCGGTATAAACGATATCGTAGTTTTCCTGTTATGGTATTGTTATGACGTCAGCCACCTTTACTGACAAGAAAATAAGAGCTATCAAAACGTTGACAATTCGATAACAGATCAAGTACGATATTGTTTTTACCGTCTTGAATAGAGCCGCTGGGACGATGGGTTCAAAATGGGTTGGAGACTTAAAACATTGAATCGCAAATCGTCCCTTTACTTTCTCAATCTCTTATCTGATCGAATACTTAGATAGAGAAAACACTCACGTTGCAAGGCTCATAAAGACTACTTTCCTATCAAAATATTCGATCAGATCAGGTTGAGAAAGTAAAGGACGAAATGTTTTCCTGGAGTTTCTACAATGATTACCTCCAGTAAAGTTATTCCATCGTAGTCGTCAGGGTTGCCAATGCATTTGGAGTCTTAGGATTGTAGTCTTGAAAATTCATAATAAAATGTATATGGGTCTCAGATCCCACTTAACACCAGGTGGCCTGTGTGTTCGTGTGCCTTCTCCTTGTTATAAAAAAATACATTGTTTTGATATTTTGCAAGTTTCGGTCAGCCAAGAAAATGGTCTACCAGTTTTGAAAAAAGTTTCTGTGAGATCTAATTATCCTTATGGTTGACACTTGTCACTGTCACAATATTTTTGCAAGGGAAAATGGAACTTGTTGTATCATGACGTGCAAATAAACTTCAACCGTATGGTGGTAGACCGCATTTACCTCATAAAGGTATTATTTATGTATGTTTTTAGGCTAATGTACGTTATTCCTACATATAATATCCTTTATGAGGTAAAATAAACGTGAAATAAACGTTGACTTTCCCTATTCATTTACATTTAAGTATTTTATTTATTATGTACGAGTTTATATATTTATTTATTTACACATAATGTATTATACTATGTATTTATTATTTACATATTTTTCGTATTGATTTAGAAAAAATCTTAGTTTCTATTGTTTCCTCTCATCTATATTTTGTACTTTAGTATTTTTCTATTGTTTGCTACATGTTTTTGTTTCTCACTTAGTGTTTACATACATACATACATAATGTAGGAAAATGTTTTAACCTCATACTTTTTTGATGTGTGTACTAATAGCATCAGTGATTTTTTCTAGACACGATAACGTACAGTCGAGTGTAAAAATATGGGAGAACGCAACATCTCCAATATATGTATATCTCAATGCACCTTATTCCAGTGTAATAAGAACTTGTAACATATTTATGAGAGAATTCGTTGCATACATATTTTTGCACTTGACTGTACACCATTTACCATAATTAAACAGGTCGTTTTTATCAGCGTCTATAAATGTACTTAAACTGATTTAATATTTATTACTTGAATGCTTTATACAGGGTGGAATCTAAGTCGTGATCACAATGATCACCTCTGTGGTCTACCCACGAATATGAACAAGTTTCACTATGGGACCAACTATGAAATCAAGAAAAAAAACAGCTGCTTCATACATTTTGGTCGAGTAAGTATTGAACTTTTCTATGAAACAGCTGATTATTTTTTCGGGATTTCAGAGTTGGTCCCATAGTGAAAGTTGTTCATATTCGTGGGTAGACCACAGAGGTGATCATTTTGATCACGACTTAGATTCCACCCTGTATACTATTATATATACCTGATATTAAAATGAACGCTGACTCGAAAATTCTTGGAACCAAAAACCATTACTCGATGTCTGATATCAAAATACGAGTATAACAAATTTATCACGTATTCCCAAAAAGGATTTTTTTTCAACATACACATTTAATAAATAACATTTATACACGAAATAAAGAGTAATTCATGAAAGTTTTTTTTTGTAACTTAATCTAATTTATTTTTTAGGTAGCGACATATTACTTTCGATTTTGTTCTATTTACGGCTCTATTTTATTCGGGCTTAACTAAATTGCTTTTGATATGCTATCGGATTTTCGTAATGATAGCTCTTATTTATTAAAAATACGATTACAAGTCAAAAGCAATAAGGTAAGATCACTATGAAATATTTAATGACACGGGCCTTAGGTACCGCCGTATTAGACATTTAGATACAATAAACTCGTGTCGCCTAGGAACAAACTTGTATGACAGTGAACGCATATAGTATGCACCGGCGGCAGTTAATGCGTTTAGTGCGGCCGTTTGAGTCTTTTTTATGCTAGAGCAGGCAAACCAGGGGCACTGGGTCAAAAGAAAAGAACGGAGTAAAAAATCTGAATCTGAATCTGAAATTAATTACCGCTGCCCACGGACACCTGGGGCCCATTTCTCAAAACTGAATAGACTCGCAATATTAGTTCACTCAATACAATTTTCTTCAAGTCTACTAGTGTAATGTGCCGCATTGGGCCCGCTTCTCAAAAAGTATTAGTCTAATAATATCAGTGTTTTGTGACGGAAATAAAAGTACAAAATGAGACAAAATACTAATATTTATATTAAATTATATTGGACTAATACTTATTGAGAATCCTGTGAACTTGTTGCCCAAGTGGCCCTGCCAAGATGCACTACGCTAACTAGCGTTTCTATTCGCTTCATTTTTAAACCAATCGCGTTATAGGTAGATGAAGTGATACGGAAAGTCACGTGATCTACCAGTGACGCGATTGGTTTAAAAACAAAACGAATAGAAACGCTAGTTAGAATAATACATCTTGGCAGGGCCTCCTGTGGCTCTATTCAAGACGGTAAAAACAATATCGTATTTGATCTGTTATCGAATTGTCAACGTTTTGATAGCTCTTAGTTTCTTGACAGTAATGGCGGCTGACGTCATAACAATACCATAACAGGCAAACTACGATATCGTTTATACCGCCTAGAATAGATTCGCTGTTTGTTTGTGCTTCAAGTTACTTTGACGGACAAGTCACATTATGACACATGTTTAAATGTCATATGTGACTTGTCCTTCAGTAACCTGTGTAATTCTGTTTGTTTGTGCTTGAAGCTTTTTTTGCGTTTAATGGTGGTAGGACTTTCTGCAGGGTGCGCCCGCTACCACCATCTTATCTTTTAACCATAGCCAGCGGTGTTTGCATGTGTTCTGGTGTGGGGACACGACAATCGCTGAAATTACTTTATAGTCCGTTCGCGTTAAGAATGCAGTAAATCATTGCTATCCTAGCCTAGCCACGCCCCCTAACCAATCTACAGGCCTAGTATAGCTGCGTCTATATCGCGTGTCAAATGTGGATAAAGCATCCGTCACTCTCGTACTTATTTACGTGTCAGAAGGTGACAGATGCCTTATCCACACTTTGTCAGTTGTTGCAGCCATATTACGCCCCCTGCTGGTCGCTCAAAATTAGGTTTATTTTTATTCATTAAAATTAATCTTCTTAAATATAGTTCGTTTGAATTTTAACTCCACTGCGAATACACATTTACCCTTCAGTTGTACTGATGGGTCACTGCATTCTTAACGCGAACGGACTATAGTATAGAGGCATTGTTGTCGTCAGGATTGGCGACGCATTTGGAGTATTTGGATTGCAGCCCTAAAAAATTAAATGTCTATTGGGTGTCCAATTCGATTTACCATCAGATAGCCTCTGTGTTTGTGTGCCTTCTACAAACATTTATCCCTTGGTGCGAAGTGAAAGGAGCATCAGTCAAAACTGTGACATAATTCAGTTAGGGTAGTTTGAAGGTTGCAGTGAAACGGCACAGGAAATAACGAATTTATTTTGATTGGCTGTCTGCTCCCGGTCTGTTAGGTTCCAATTAATTATTCAGGCTCTATCCATTCTCGACAAACTAATAGAACATTCTTTCTTAATTAAAAATGACTGAATATATTTGGCTGTTTTTATAACGGATGACAAAAGTTACGCCTATCTGAATAATGAATAGAGTTATTTGGAAAGCATTTAGATTTTAGACGAACGATATTTATTACCGTTTTAGGATAGTTAATCAATACCTATGTTATCCGTCAACTTAAAGTATTGTTTCCCACTAATATTATTAATGTGAAATTTTGTGTGTGTGTGTATTACTTTGTTACTTCTTCACGCTGCAACGGCTGGACGGATTTGGATGAAATTAAAAATGGAGATAATTTATTTTCTGGTTTAACACATAGGTTACTTTTCTTTCCGAAAAATGACAATGTTCTTGAGGGAATAACTATAATCGAAATCTACGCGAACGAAGTCACGGGCAGAAGCTAGTTGTTTATAAAACAGACATTAATCAATCAATTCTATAAATGCTACATATTGAAAAGCACGCAGATTACTTATGCTTTGATGTATACAGTCAAAGTGACAGGTACCTATACTTACGAAACGGTTATTCATGTAATTGAAATATAAATGCCACAAATGTTACTGATAACAACGCTGAAAGCTATTTAAAGACGGTACAATAACAAATCGTTTGTAATAATGGAACGTTCTGAATTTATTAATGTTCAATTTGATCACTTATCTATCTATATAATCTATATATATAAAAGGCAAACCTGACTGACTGACTTAGATATCAACGCACAGCCGAAACTACTGTACCTACAAACTTGAAATTTGGTACAGGGGTTCCTTTTATGATGAAAGTGAGCACTATGAAAGGATTTTCCAAAAATCGACCCCCAGCGGGAAGAAATAGGGGGAGTAGCGGGAAACTAATTCTACGCGTACGAAGTCGCGGGCGTCCTCTAGTATATATATATAAAAGGCAAACCTGACTCACTGACTTATATATCAACGCACAGCCGAAACTACTGTACCTAGAAACTTAAAATTTGGTACAGGGGGTTCCTTTCATGATGTAAGTCAAGTGAGCATGAAGAAAGGATTTTTGAAAATCCATACCCTAAGGGGTTAAAATAAAGTTACTTGTCATTTAACTTGCGAATATATTTATTTTAAGTTTTCATCCTCGACTTTTTTTGCAAACTTTAGCATTTTCGTCAAATAGGTGAGTGTGATTCTTTGATGAAACGTTGAAACAGTACAGTCAAAAGCATAAATAACTGTACCTAAAGCTATCAAGTCAATTGTGTGACTGTACGTGGACCTTATCGTCAATGATATAAAGGCGTGTAGATATTTTTGTCACCTTAGGAAAGTGTATTTATATTTATGACTTTGACTGTACTTTGTATCTTTAATCATGTCAGTAGCTTGGTTTTCTTTTAATTATAATACGTTTACTTTGTTTGATTGCAATTGTATTACTTATTATTATAACCAGAGATCTGACAAATGGGCGTCATTACTCGCAATTATGTGGACATGGTTCCAAAGATTTTAATTAAACAATTTACTCGTAATTACATTAATTGATTACTTACCCTAAAAATAATTTTGATTCTCTGTAAGGCAGTAACAAATAAATACAAAGACTTGTTACTGTATACATTTATTAAAGCAAATAAATATTTATATTAATATTTTTTCCGAGGTTACTTTATTCCTTTTCACGGCTAAAATAAACTTATGAGGTGAAAAGCTCCTTTCGCAATCCACGGATGTTAATGGAGCAAACTTAAGTAGATTAATATTAATGGCCAGTGCTCACGTCTTTGAATTATTTATTTATTACTGTCCTGCAAAGGATCAAGATTAAAGTTCAGGTAAGTAATCAATTAATGTAATTTAATTTGTTTAATTAAAATCTTTGGAGTCATGTCCACATTATTGCGAGCAATGACGCCCAATTCTTCGATCTCTGATTATAACTTTGAATGTTTTAAAATCAATTATATTTCTAACTTATTTCAAACGTTACCAGGGCCTCTATTCTAGGCGGTAAAAACGCTATCGTATTTGACCTGTTATGGTTTTTTTTAAAACTCGGCCACCATTACTGTCAAGTAAATAAGAGCTATCAAACTGAAGACAATACGACAATAGGTCAAAGACGATATGGTTTTTGCCGATTAGAATACCGGCCCGTTGTTATTGATAGAAACTTATATACTCGAAAATGTAATTTAAGACCAAAATCCTAACCTCAACCGGCGCACATTCGCCGTGATTACTGCATTTTGGTTTAAGTGTAGGTATTTTTATCAATAAAACTTACCCTAATATTACTGGTTACACGAGTTCTCATTCATATGTTTATGAAATAATGTTAAAATAACGAAATAATCAAGAAGGGAACTGTCAGATTTTGGTCTTTAATTAGATTTTCGAGTATAGAGTGAACGCCCCTAACCCATTTCTATTTAACCTATAAATACCAAGATCGGTTTGTAAAATACACAAACAAGAACTAATAATGCTTCCTTTGTTTATCTAGTAGCTCTCTACGTGAAGGTTTTACGTTAGTAACAACAAAAAGCAAACTTTAAAAAACTCGACTGTTGTTGCTAACCAACTTTAAATCGTTATAAATCCTAAATGATCGTTCAAAATGAAAAATGATTAAAGAAACCTAAATATGATTTTTAAATACCTATTCTATGATACCCCATTTGTCATAGTTCGTCGTTTTTTTTTTAACTATAACGGTGTTATTTGCCGCCATATTGAATTTTAATAACTGTCATATCTTTAGTGACACTCACGAGATTAAGACAAATCGATTGAGATAAGAATCATCGAAATCGGTCCACGCGTTTAGTTTCTAGAAAGCCACAAAGTAACAAACATACATATATAGACTGATAAACACAATACCCTCCTCTTTCCGCAGCCGGGTAAAAATAAGTTTATTTTTTACCCGAATACAAAAAAGGCTTTACCAGAAACAAAATTGTGGGTGGATGGGGGCGAAATTGATTGATTGATTTATCATCCATCGAGTAAATTGGTTATTTCTAACTGCTGTTTGAAAGCTAGTGAGCCTTAAAATGTATCAATATAAGTATTTCCAAATGTAATAATATTATACTTGCGATGGTTGATTCCATTTCAAAATGATCCTGATCGACACATTCAAATTTGGACGCACGTGTTGACTGTTTTCGTAGGAATGTCAAAGTAATATTTATCAATACGTACTTCTGTGCTTATGTAATTATAAAAAAATGTTTATGTATCAGTTACTTTAAGATTATAATTATGGGAAAAAAGCAAAATGTGTCCAAACAAGAAAATGTCGAAAAAAAGGGATGTCGAAACAAGATTCTGACAAAAAAGAGTTATCGCATGTAAGATGTCAGTATACTTTTATAGATTTTTTGCAACAGGAACTTTACTTACGGATAAGTATATATATGATAAATACAAACAAATTAATTTTCAAATAATTTATTTCGGCTATCTTTGCATAATTTAGTGTTAGTAAATTAAATTAAAATTTAAACCTAATACTAGTAATGGTGTCAGATACGGCAGATACACAGGTAAAAATTTAACATCCTCTTTTTTGTCGAAAGTTAAAAATAGGACATGCTGTATATGAATGTTGTTCAGATACTGAGTCGATTAGTAAAAAAAACAACAAGTGTCAGTCAATCGATATTATAAAAGGTATAATTTTCTATAGCTATGTCAATCCGTATGCTAGCCGCTACAATAAAGTGGGTGTAGACAAATTACATTGTATCAGTCATTTAATAGCTTTGATGGGGAAAACATATTATGATACATTGTGGTATGATAATTTAGTTTTCAAGTCATTGGCTCCTGTAGCGTTGTGTGAAAAGTAACTCTTAGTTTATTAACTGTTTAAGATTCATCGTTTTATTTGGCTTGAGTGATAATTACGTTACGTGTTTTTTTTTAAAGTAGATTAATAAATACAGGAGGTTCTCTTCTATTAATATAAATAATTTAAAAAAACCTCGTGTGGTTGCCGTGTTAGAATAGTGCCACTCCATGTCTTCCCGTGGATGTCGTAAGAGACGACTAAGGGAATAAAGGCTTGTAGTACTGTTAGGCGATGGGCTTGCAACCTGTCACTAATACGCTGGTAAACATCTTAGCCTAATTGTGCAAATTGTGGTTATAGAATTATCGACAAGTTTTTAGAGATGTTTGTAATTCTGTAGCTCTGCCTACCCCACTCTGGGAACGAAGGCGTGAGATTATGTATGTGTATGTATGTATTTAAAAAACCACGTCCCGTGACTTTTCTGACGAGTCAAAGTACCTATACAGATATGGCATATTGATTTATAGATAAAATAAAGAAAAATATTGTAAATTACGTCTGACTATATATTTTCATTTTAAGCTTATATGTACCTCCTGTGCAATAAAAAGTACAGACAACAGCAAAAGTTGTCGAAAAAATTGTCAGTATATTTTTCTACCTTTTGTCACTCGCTTGACACTGCCCTAATATTCAGCACAGTCAAACGAAGCCGGGCATTAAGAATTTAACATTCGAACAGCGCCGTGCGTGCGACGGTGGCTCGACACGCACCACGTGTGGTCGAGGCGGGCCCAAGGGCGGCGGAATAATCATGTTGGCGGGCCACTCGTACAGTATAAAAGGTGTTTTTTTCCGAGTAGTTTTCGACTTAGTTAAGCCTCTACAATCGCAAATAACTATTCAACCATAGTGTGTATGTGGGTATGAATGGTTTTTAGCTATTGTAGAGGGTAATAGCATGGCTTGATTTCCATAAACGAGTTATCATTAGATTTGACCAAGCGTCTAGAGCGTTACTGGGTACTTTAATATGAAAATTGGTTCCATACCATAGTTACAGGGGCTCCCTATAATTTTTTATTTTATTTTATTTCTATAAAATTATTTTTTTAGACATTTATTTTTTTATTATAAAAGAATTAAATAAAAATTTAAAGGGGGCCCTTTCAACCGTCTACCTTCATAAGACAAACAAACGGACAGCCGTACTACCCTTTTACTTACCCTTTAATTGATAAACGCAAAATAGCTAATGTGTGCTTAAAGTATGCTTTTTTCTTGTCTTTCAATGTGACCTTTGAATTCGACAGAAAGTGACAAACAATACTTTAACTAAAATAATTTAATTTAATTTTTAATTGTGCGTTTATGAATAAGGGGGTGAGAGTTTCTATGTTAAGTTTGGTTTTTGTTAGATTACGGATTTAACGAAGCCGGCCACACGAAGACAAAACAATAACAGTTACATGATACAAAATAAAATTTCCGGAATAATCGGATGTTTTACTCTAGTCCCTATCAATTAGACCGAGTTTAATAAATGGTATGTCATAATGTTTCGTCAAGAACGTGTGAGTCACCAGGTTTCGTCGCACTTTTATTATTTCTTGTAGAAACCAAGCTACAAGCAGCTTTGCAAGCGCAATATTTTCGCTTTTCTCTGAATTTGCATTTTATGACAAATAATCTTATTTTCGCTGTAAGTATGTGATTGTAGCATTTATATGTAAATACAGGGTGCTCCAGAACTTAACGGAGCAAGAAAGCTCCTTCTACACCGGCCCAGAATATAGTTAATTCGTTCAGAAGATCATTCAGGAGTTATTAGGTTTTAATGATACTGGTAAAGAACGGTACACATTTTCCTTCCTTGCTTATATTTACCAAGATCATTAAAACCTTAGTAACTCCTGAACTAATTAATATAATTGGAAATTTAAAACTATATTCTGGAGCGGTATAGAAGGAGCATACTTTTTCCGTGTTACGTCAAGTTCTGGAGCAACCTGTATATTTGATACTGATTCAAATTGTATTAAATGCCTATAATTTTAGCCAAATTAGGTTATAATGTCTTACTTTTTAATAACAAAGAATATTTAATCTCGTTAATTACTATTAATTATGAGTAAAAAGCTTTAAGAGCTATTAAATTAATTGCTTAAGTAAAAGCGGCTTTTAAAACTAACGTAGGTATAAGTTTTTTTCACGTCATTCCACTCGAAACCTTGACTTGAATGTTCAGGTAATTGCTTTTGTTCTTAAAGCATTGTTAGTTCAAGGATAAAACATTTTTTATGAAATATGTAAATAACCACACAAAAAAACCACATGTAAAAAATAATTTAAAAGAACATTCTAATAAAACTAGCGTTTATTTTCAACGTCAAAGAGATGTAAGTAAAGTTTTTAATTGTAGTTAGCATTAAGGTACAAAATTAACTGAAAGGTCCGTAACTATGTACAGGGTGGACCCATAATTAAAGTTAATCTTTAAGCGATTTTGCCCTTGACCGGATTAGAAACCTGAGCTATTGATAAAAAAAAAATAGCGAATTAGATAACATAAGGTTACAGTCTGTATCATTTGTTTTTTGTTTTGTGATTTATCTATAAAAATTGCGACATATTTGTACTGTATCCATGAACGTTTGGGGAAACATTGCTAAATAGTTATTTGGTCCTTTCTTATAAATTTAGTTCTTGTCGTTAAGGTTAAATCACAAATTTAAGACAAGTTATTTTAAGTCTATGAGGCAGTTTATTGCCTTCCTAATGACGTGCCTTTTGCTTAACTTTGCTTGTATTTTACTTTTGAATATACAATTTGTCTTATCTTTGACGTGTCCTTAACGTTGATGTCAAAATAACTGCACCATTCGGTCCTTTACAATAGTTTAAAACACAGTCAGCATCCAAAACCGAGTTTCAAAACCATGGATGGTAACCATTTGCACAAAACACATGTTCCGCTGATTCATTATCTGAACACAACACTACGCATCTGAGTGCCAAATACAATATGCTTCTAATTCCCGAACACACAAACAAATACCTTCGCGCATACAAATAGATATTTGTCCCGGCAACCCTTCGGTTTGCGCTACATATGTATCCTAATACACAGGAGGTTTGGGAATTTTGCGTGTTGCTTGAAGAGCGTGGCTAATTTAGGTGTTACGAGAGTCTTTAACATGAGAACACATAAACCCAAATAATTATAAAACCTTGAAAACTAATTTACTCGCCCTTTTTCACTTATGTGAGGTTGTTTTAGGTTTCTTAGAAATGTACATAAAAACCAATGAATCATTTGTACAATAATTACTGTAATTTTCTAAATTCCGCGCATTACTCTAACTGTGCATATCATGAGTGACAATGTTAGCAATACATAGAAATGACATTATATTCTTTCGACTTAAATATACAACCTCACGATGGCGTGGTAGTTAGTAAACAATACACTTACAATTTAAAACCTCCTTATAAATTTACCTAAATACCGCAATAATTTCCCAAACACCCTGTACACATCATACGTGTATGTGTGCGCGTAGCTCGTTACGTCTAATAATATTAGACGGCCATTGTCAACGTGACAGCCGTCGGTGGCAAGGATTGGTTGGCATATGGAGATGCTTAGATATTTATATTGCTGATTAGTAGGGTAATTAATAGTCATTATCATTCATTTACATTTTCATTTAATTGGACTTTGAGGGTAGAAAGGAGAAAAGAAACCTAAATGGAGATGTTTACACTGAAGAAGATTATGAGGAAAAGATAGGTGAATATTTAGATGACTACTGATATACATGGTGTGGAAAAAAACTCTCAATAGAAAAATAATCGTGGCATTTTAGACTAGTATAGTTTTGAAAACTACTTAGCTGAAAAAACCCGATCCATAATCATTACTCAATAAATAATGAGTCTCCATCATTTACAACACATAATACCGTTAATTGCCGTTCAAATCACTCATTTTATCGTAATGGCGCACTTCGATACTTTTGACATATTTAGGTCACCGAGAATAATATTCGTTGTAATTGACGCTTTTTCACCTATTTCGTCCGCATAATAAATAATGTGCGTATGCATTTTATCGCGTTTACAAAGTTTTCGTTTACTAAAAAAAGAATAAGTATTTTGTCGTAAATTTTACTATAGAATTTCCAAATGTCTCCGCTGTTCTCCAAACGTAAAACAACGTAAGCCTTATTGAAGAAAATAATTATATTGTTTCTTGATAAAAAATATACGAATGGCGTTTTTTATCATAACAATCATTTTTAAAGCTTGAAGTTGGCTGGCGAGGCTTAAGTAATTCAGGGTTGTTGTGCTCAATCATACAAAAAACATTGTATTTCTCATATTTTTCACTATAATAATAATGTCTTATCATTTATCATTAAAAACAGATGTTTGATTATTAATGATAACTAATGATAACACAGTAAATTTGGCAGTTTAGTCCTATACGAGCCAATACAAGCTAGGTATAAACTGTAGTCTTATGTATTGTCGGTCCGTAGCTTAGCAATTTTTTTCTATCAACTGATTTTATGTTTGTATACGGCTATTAGGTTATAACAGGCTAGTTTTTCGTAACTCGACGACTTAAATATGGGCATATTTTGCGTCAAAAGCGTGTTCTTTTGATAGTCGCGAAGCCTCGTATTTCTTTGTGGATCAAAGTTCCTTTATTTTGTGTAATTATCTATCTATCTCTAGGTTTAATACAGCTGCCTTTACTGTCAAGTTAATGAGAGCAATCATTACCAAAATCATTAACGGTATCGTTTAATGAATGTTAAATAATGGTCCCATCCACTTTACAGCGTTCAATCTTTTAGCAATATCCTGAGCTGGTCGCCTTTTAGGCGCCTGTTTTTTTTTGGTTTCGTTGTTTTTATGGTAATTTTTACAACTTCTATATTATATTTTATGAGTAGGTAAACTCATAACAATATGTCACTCGTCATTGCACATACAATACTGCCGTCCTACCAGAGAAGGCGGCTAACTGCAATATAGTAGTCAAAGCATTCTATACTCTATTGGTAGCTACATTAAATTTAAAATGCGTTTACTATTACTATGCAGTTAGCTGCCTTCTTTGGTAGGACGGCAGAATATTAGAACTTCATAATTACAGTAGAAGGTATACGGATTACGTTAGTGAATATGGTTATCTTACTTTAGTAATGTTTTCTTTCTGTTTATGATTTTGTGGGATCTTGATAACGATTTGTTTATGATTTAGTTGGTGTAATAGTAATATCAGTAAAATAACGTTTATAATAACTGTGTCAAGTTAGTTAGTTAGATATATATTAAATTTGTTTTTGGTTCAAATGTATAATTCCTTGTTATTTGATTTATGTTTTATTGTTTGTTATAGTTTTTAATTTTCTAAGGCGTGTACACCTGTAAGGGTAGGGTTAAGTGAAACATACTTTATAAGCGAATTTACCTGCAAACTGTAACCTTAATCTATACGCAATAAATTTCATTTCATTTCATTTCATTTCAAAAATAGTATATTATTTACCCCGAGTTTTTTTTTAGGAAAACGAACATGATAATATATAATTATGTTTTCACAAGAATTATTTACGTTGAAAGATACAATTTCAATTCTACATTATATTTAATTAAATTTAATTGATTCACGGTAATTTATTCCACAAAATATAACTTTACAAATTTTAAAAAATACCTACTAACTCCTAAATTTTAAAATTTCTATTCATTTTAAGGTTTCATTTTCCTTAACTTTAAATCTTGATACATAACATGTACCAAACCATGTACAGCAACAGGTAAAAAAGACCAAAAACATTCTGATTACAGAGACCGGGAAAATAAATAGGAGTTTTTACCCTAATCTTTGCTTTAACTCAGACAAATCGCAAGATGAAGGAACAGGAGAAATAACTTTACCATTTTATTCCTGACATAATGTTACACGTTCCGAAATAATCGTTCTATTTCTAACGCAAAAGAGGGTTAATATTTAATTGCCTTTATTTTGTGAAAGGTAAAACGTATTTAATAATTTTACCGTCATTTTCATTTATAATTTACTGTTAAATTAATAAAATAGTCTAGTCTTCATATCTAAATACTGAAAATTAAAATGGGAATAATATTTTCTCTGCTTTTAACCAGTATTATTACTAATATTCCCAAAAAATACTCGAATCTTCGCATTATACTATTCCAAAAAAAAATATCTAATGATTTAATTTAGATATACATAAAAGCAGATATATAAAGATATATTTTGAGTATCTTTTCACTTATTAACTATATGCATTTCATTTTAACTAGTACGAAAGAACACAACCTAATAACCCGGTTCGAAAAGTGAGATACAATTTTTTTTGATGAATTTAATACTTATTCTAATTTTCACTTCCTCGTTAATAAAATTTTACATTCTCGATTCACGACTAAAAGTATTTTATTTTCTCATTATTAAAGTCTGTTATTTTTCATTAATAATCAATAACGTGTTTTTAATGATAAAAATTTAGACTCAGATTGGCCGTGTTCGCATAACTTCTCATTAAAAAATACTAAAACCCATTAAACTCATTAAGCCCGCAACACATTAATGGTACACATGCAAGCAGTCATTAATAACGTTCGTGCCAACTAATCCGCCAGCTTTTTGCGTACAAAATACGTCGCAAATATTCCAGCCATACACGTCGCCGCAGATTTAACCGTAGAATACGTTTTTTTAATGCATGCGTTTCAGATTTAATCCGATTTTGAGCCTGTCGATAGTCGCTGTACCTGGTATTTCTTTCCGGGTAAAAGTTTCTTCATTTTGTATCCGTATAGTCTGATTCTAAATTAAAAAAAAAACTGTATCATAAAAAAAACTAACGTTATTAATAATTATATCGTTTTTTTTTTACGGCAGCTTAAATAATGTTAAATTAATAATGATAATGATGATAATGGATCCATTTGCGACGTCCATTTGTTTGCTTTTAAAGAAATTATACTCTTTATAGGCTATAAAACTTTTACGCGTACCTCGTTGCACTTAACAGCAAACCATAAACTCACCTGCATTTCAAAAATCCATTGCACACTTCACATAACACTATATCTACAAAACTTTAAATACTCTTAAAAGTTTAACTTTTGAACTTATTCTAAACTTCGCTAACACTCACTAAGTTTAGGCATATATAACTTGAGACGTATTAAAAATATGTACAGTATGTATTGGGTCATAATTGGTGCTTTGACAGGTGAAACTCGCGCGGGAATTCTGGTTAGAACTGGCACGAACCGGTCGGAGCAGGTCGGAACTGGTCGGCGACCGGCCAATTACTGAAGAGAACACGCAAGCCCGCGTCTAAGGTGCCAGTGCGCATGCCTCGATACGATTGACACTCGACGAGCTTATATGTAATACTATAGTGAAATTCATAAGTTTTGGAGGTTTTTAATAACTTTTTTGTTAATGAAAATGATGTTGATTACGGATTCAATTCCGAAGGGGATTTCACGAGGTTTAGGTTAGCCATAGAGAAATAATATTTTTAGGTCGACCTTTTTTATTACCGTGTTTATTTTTTAAGTTGATGAAAAATATGATTTTGACTTAATGAAATGTTACTGTTAATTTTGTTTAATAATACTGTGATTGTTACTTTTAGCACCCAATACTCACAGAAATACATTTTAAAGTAGTTGAAAAAAAATTACCTATCTTTTTATTTTTGTAGCATCAAATGAAGTAGTATTGTACAATAACGATTTTACTATAAGGTTCTTTTTTATCTTTATGTTACCAGTTTGTAATTTTTTGTCAAATAATAATGTTAACGAATCTTGCAAAGTAAAATACCAACTTTTGCAAATAATTACTTAATTGAAAGCCAACCGGAAAACGTAATAATTTAAAAATTACTTTTCCGGGACCCAATTAAAATAACGTGGACGGTCATTGCGGGTCTTTTAATTATACATCTCATCAGAACTCGTTGGCAGAAAGTTATTCAAAGCTATGGTTTGACTTGTTCAGCTTCGGAAGGTAGAAAGTTGGCAAGGCTTTTAGTGGAACAAATTGTTCTTATGAGGGCAAACAAAATGGGACCGAATCAATTACAATTACCGTTTTTTAAATGTCTGCAGCAAATTTTGTGGGGGTAGAACAAAGCAAAGAGCAAAGTCCATCTTATTCATTAACCACCGCTCAGCAGCAGTGTTCGCGTTGTGTTCCGGTGTGGGGATAAAATAAACGGTGAAATTACTATCATAGAGGCATTCCAACTTTGTCCAGGGTTGGCAACGCATTTGAAGTCTTAGGATTGCATTCTTGAGAATATAAATGTCAATAGTTCTCAGATCCCACTTATTCTTAGGTAGCCTAAGTGCTCGTGTGACTTTTTCTTGCCATAAAAAAGATGATACTTGTGATTAAAATTAACCTACGAGTATATTGCTCAATTTACAGAATTCAACAATAATACAATTAAAAATTAAAACTAAACGTATTTAAATTAAAATAAAACTAAGCTACTCAAATATTAAAGATATAAATAATAATCACCACTATAAAAAGAACACCCCCTCTAGGAGGGTCCCTATTTTGTTCAATATATTGTTTCAAACTTCAATTTGAATTTATTTATTATCGTCACATTATCACTATCATTAGTTACACGTCCTTTCCCATATAAGCTTTATAGAAGTTAATATACGAGGAAAAAGAGGGAGAAAAAGACCAAGGAGAAATAATACTTTGAACAAATTTGAAAGAAGGCCAAGGTCGTGTCGCAGCAGAAAGTTAAGCAGTTGAGAGAGAAGACCGGAGCGGTTGGCGACTCCACCAACAAGCTTGGTGCTTAAATAAAGAGAGACAGTGATCAAAGTTAACTCCACATGGAGCTAAGAAGAGAAGAGCTTTAAGTGTTAAATACCATATTGTTTTCAAAATAACAAAAAAAAAAATTTACTTTTGCGGTTTATCGCTTTTCCTGCTTGTTTGTCGAATTTTTCGGGATAAAAAGTAGCTTATGCTATTCCAGACTATAGTCTACGAATACGAGTATCGCTTTGCTAAATTTCATCCAGATGCGTTCAGACGTATTGGCCTGATTGAGTAACAGAGTCCATACTTTCGCAATTATAATATTAGTAAGATAGTTTAGTTATGAATTTATGATAATATAATATTAATTGGTTGAAGAAGAATGAAAACAAGGTTAATACTGTTAAAGTTAGAGCTCTGAGAAGTATTATGGGCTGATTCTCTGTTATGTTTTTATTTGGTGTACAATAAAGTGTTTTGTATTGTATTGTATTGTATTTAAAGAGTTTGGATGATAGATAGTGTAGGAAATAAGGATGTGGAATTCAAGAAGATTTAATGACAAATATCGAAAAGGACACAATGATTTGGACATTTAGAATGAAAAAAGAATTACAAAAGAGGTATGGAAAGCGAGAGTGAATGGAAATATCGGTAGGGGCCGCCTTTACGTACAGTGATCAAACTCGTGATATACAGTACCCCAACAAAAATGTTAAGCACTTTAGTTCGCTGTCATAATAAACTTCAAACTGAACATCAAATGACAAGTATGACAATAACAATGGCAGACACAATGACAAGGTTCTAAGTATGCTCAACATTTTTATTGGATGACTCTACCTACTGGGTGATGAATATAGAGGAGTAAAAGAAGTATTTATAGTCTCTGCCTAACCTGCCTATAATTTATGTAAACAATGTTTTGTTTCTAGTTTTTATTTTCAACATTATTTTAATATTTTACAAGTTCTTTAATTGCGAACGGATCCCTCAATATTTTTTTACGAGCTGGTTGATACATCTTTTTGGAGTCGACTTTACGAAACAAGTGAATGCGTATTCGACACGCACTCACTCGTTTTGAATTTACATTGAGCCTTCATGTAACAAACTAAATTAAGACCCAAGCAACCCAAACGTCGTAGGGTAGGTCATGTCCGCAAAACGAAAAATAATAAGTGTCCCATCCATACAAAGACAGACGTGGCGACGAATAAAACAACGCCATTGGTCCATTGACGCCGAAATTAATCCACTGGTGCGGGGCATCTTTTAAATCGCTAAAAGCTTTAACACGGTCCCTTTTTATCAGAACGATTGTACAAAACCACTCAACCCTTTTAAACCCCAATCCGAAGTGCGTCCGGTCGTTAGCAGACATTAATGGAATCCACCCGGTTACTCTGCCGTGAAAATAACAAGGAGCAAGGATTTCGGAGACTCAATCTGTTGTTTCAAACAAAAACATTGTTCGCGTCGCTGGAAACGTATTAGAAACTTGTTGAGGCATGTTTACTTACATTAATTATACCTCGCACATTACCGCGGACTGAAGGCACGCGTGCGAGCGGGTGCGCAGCCAGACGCCGTGAGAGGCTTTTTCTGTTGCGTTAGGGCAAGGACACACGATGTAACTCAAAGGGGAACTGCACTTTGAGTTTCTTTTGAGTTTTATGCTTAAAAATCCTTATGAAAAGAAGCCTTAAATGACTAAAAGTTCAGGTTAAGCCTTTTGCGTGTTTGAATTGAGTTTTATACTGTTGGATTTGATGCATGCTGTTTGTTTTTTTAGTAATGAAACATTGCAAGGAAACCACTGCCCCTGCAAATACTTTCTTCGTTCTTTTTTGTCCCAATTTAAAGGACCCCATTGAGAGAAACAAAAATTAAACACGACAAGTTATTATCATTTTGTCAACCCTATTTGTTTCGAATACGTTCACTGTTGCTAACAGCACCAAAATGGCGATAATCAAATTGCTATTACGTCGTCAATAGCCCGCCCATAGAGGTCAGCGGAGGTACCCCATTACCATGAGCACGCCTGACCTATTATTTGATATTGCGTTGACAAGATTTCCCATTTTCAACGTTTTCATACCGTGTTATATTTTGTGCTTTTTTACCAAAGAAAACAAAACAGTGATAAAAAGTCGAGTGAAAACAATATTTTAAGGGTAAATTCAAATGTATAAACTAAACTCAGCGGAAGGATGTATACATTTTATAATGCATAGTCAGCGTCAAAAGTTGACACAAACTTTTGTACTCCGTCACTTTACAGTCACGTAAGATCAGACAGGATTGTCAAATGCGTTAATGCGAATAAATACAAACGTTCTGAACCAATCCGTGGCACAAACCCCAAAACAGACTAGTTTTTATCATACAATATTTTACGTATACTTCACCTTTATTACTTTATGACGATAATAATAGTCAGCGTTAACGTTACTTACTCTATAGAAGGTAAAAGTTTGTCTTATAATAAAAACAACACGATTTGCAACTAGTTTGAAACTCACATGAAACGCGTCACTAACCTGTTGCATCGAAATCTTCTTGCGGTTCATGTTGCTCATATATTTTTAAAAATTAAAATAAATCAAGAATAAGTATGGTAATTAATTTTATTATTTAATCATTGAATTAGGTAAACCAACAGTAACACAAAAAAAAATAGTGAGCCACAATATTAAAAATAGCCCTGCTTGTGCACCAATTACAGGTGTGCAACAGAATTAGCACAGTCAGGGATCAATACAAAAAACAATTACAAAATATATAAAATTAACAAGTATATTAAAAGTTCAACACAACAAAAGCCTAAAATTTAGATTATTATCACATCAACTGAAACAAACCTGTGATTCAGTATACATTGCGTACGTTTAATGGAGGTTAGTGAATACGAAAGTAGTTAGCTCTGTAATGTATACCGATCGCCTATCACTTGAAATAGGTTCAGAGACGTGAAAGAGCTTGATTTTGTGAAGGATTACGGTTTTAAAACTACTTTCAAATATGCAATCCGGTGTAGGGATAAGTAAATCGGTGAAATTACCAGCATAGAGGGATATTCTATCTAAGTCCCATTTCTAGTCTTAGGATTGCAACCTTAAGATTGTAGTCTTGAGAATTGAAATGACTATGAGTTCAGATCCTACTTACCATCAGAGAGTGTGTAGGTTCTCGTGTACCTTTTCCTCCATAAAAGTAAATGTATACAAGCGGTACTAATAAATTTATAAACTGGGTTTTCACATTGTGTTATTAGATTTAGTGTTGCCTGTGAACGAGTGATTTTAACGGGTGTAGTAAAAATGATTGACACGTTGATCGTCGGTGACACATTTTTTTATATTTATTATGTCATATCGTCATCTCTCTTTATCCATTTCCTTTTCTTGGCAAAGCAAAAGTCCAGGCAAAATTCTATAAAAACAAAAAAGTATTATTTATGAAGAAAAGTAAAAAAAAATAGTGACTATGTTAATTTACATACACATACATAATCTCACGCCTTCGTTCCCAGAGTGGGGTAGGCAGAGCTACAGAATTACAAACATCTCTAAAAACTTGTTGATAATTCTATAACCACAATTGGCGCAATTAGGCTAAGATGTTTACCAGCGTATTAGTGACAGGTTGCAAGCCCATCGCCTAACAGTACTACAAGCCTTTATTCCCTTAGTCGTCTCTTACGACATCCGCGGGAAGACATGGAGTGGCACTATTCTAACTCGGCAACCACACGAGGCTATGTTAATTTTGAAGCATAAAATCTATGAACTACTCAAAAGAATCGTCAACAATTCCCTTTGTTTGAAACGGGGTTTATCTTCTAAGACATTGTTCTATTAAAGGTAAAGTTTTGCTTTTCACTTGTAATTGAGTTTAAACATCATCTATAAAATAAACACTTATTTATAAACATAAACAATGCAACGAATGTTTCTTTGTTAGCATACCAAAACATAGTTACTTTGTATGTTCCTTTACATTTCACGCTGGAACAAATTTTGCCACGGGCAACGCTAAAATTTCGTACATATTTGTAATGCAGGTCCAAGCAGCGGTAGAGGCATTTCTACGTAACTTATTTCAAGGTAAAATGAAAAATGACGATGAAACTTTGAGCTGAAACTGAGTATGGTAAATTACGGAAATTATTTCGTACTAGCTTTTTTCCGTAACTTCGTCCGCGTAGAAGCCGTCTATTATTATCGAAAACTATTCAATAAGCCAAGGTTAGAAGTACCGTATGTTCATTACGACGATCGATTGAGTCTATGAACGGTTAGAAAAAAAAATCGGGGACAATCTCACGCAAACTGACCTAGTAAGACTTAGGCCTGTATTATTGGCACCGAACAACAATATTAATACATACATAGAGAAATAAATATATAGAAAAATATCCAAGACTCAGATACAAATACTCGAGCTCATCACACAAATATTTGCCCATACCGGGAACCGAACCTGGGACCACTAGGTTTCATAGGCAGGGTTACTACCAACTAGGCTAAAACGTCGTCGTCATAAAGTGAAAATGACATATAAGTACGTTATTCTGAACAGGATTAAACTGTAGCAATATTAGAATTAAAGCAAACGACGACCAACTATTTATAGTTCCACGTATATGCTCACATTTATCTCGTATGTAGTTCGCTCATTAGGCGAGTACTTAAGCACTTAGCGTGCATTCGTCATGTCTCGGGAACTAAGCATTAGCACAGGTCCTAGCAAATGCTATTAAATTAACGTTGTTTGTACGCTCACAAGGATCTAAATGCCAGGTGTCTTATGATGTTAAAATACAGTACTAAGCGGCAGAATGATTGTTCTTTTTGGCTTGGAAAATGTTAACGATCACAGACCTATGTTGATATGTTTAGCTTGTCACTTACTAAAAACTTGACGACGTAATAGCATTTTGATAATCGCCATTTTGTCGCTGTTAGCTACAGTGAGCGTACTTGGAACAAATAGGGTTGACACAATGATAATAATTTATCATGTTTAATTTTTGCTTCTCACAATGGGGACACAAAGTAACTGTCATTTTTTTCACCAGCCTGTACTTGTTATTACGGGGGCAGTGGTTTCCCTGCAATGTTTCATTACTAAATAAAATGTATGACGGTAATAGCGCGAATTTGGCGAAACTTCTACACAATATTCACAAATTAACGGCACAAACGCTAGGTATTTTGAGGTTAAGTTATTTTGCAAGCATCTAAATAATTAAAATAGTTACGATTTACAATGCATGGGGAAACGAAATCCATTTGGAGGAAGATAAATAATTGACTACTTTTTATCATTTTATATTTATAACGCTTTATTTAATAGTTTACACTTACATTATTTAATTCTCAATGTTTATAACATCATGCACTATGGCTACGAGTTTCTGCAAGTTCGTAGCGCTACGAAATGCTACGACAGCTACGACGTTCTGCATAGTGCACTCAGTCAATTCCACTGGGCTCTGTTCAACACAGTAAAACCATATTGCTTTTGACATGTTATGATATTGTTTTTATCTACATTCATATCATAACTTCCCTATAATATGTTCAGAAACGATAAGAAAATTGCCTTTATGAAGAAACCTGTATCTGTGGTTGTACCTTAATGTTAAAATTAAAGTATTACATGTCATTAAAATATCGGTTATCGATGTAGTTGTATCTAAATGTTTACTTTAATGTATCGGTGACCGATACTTTAATATGAACATAAAGATAAAGGTTAATTAAGATACAGGGCAACTACAGACATAGGTTTCTCACATATTGTAGAAAACTTATGAATTGCATGTAGATAAAGTTATGTATGCGACTGTACACATAATTAGGCATTAATACACTCATGTGATCTTATTATGAAACTCGCCTTTCGGCTCGTTTCATAAAACCACGCTCGTGTATTAATGCCTCTCATTATGCACCAGTCACATAAATAAATATTAACTCGGCCGCCATTACTGTCAAAATTATAAGTAAGAGCCTATTGTTATTTTTCGAATGCGATAATAGTAGGAGAAAAGTTCTTATAGAACAAGGGACTTAAAGCTTTGCCCTATTGTAATTACATTGTCAACGTTACAATAGCTCTTACCTTAACAGTGAAGGCAACGAATAAAAATTCGTAAAGAAAAGGGGGAAAGGAACATATTGAATTATGTCTTTTATATTTTCTCATCGTTTTCATAATTAGTGTTAACATAATGTCACCTTTACTGTGAAATCAATAAGAGTACTTATCCAATTTAAAATAAAAGTGACATTATTGTATAGTACAAAGCAACATGGTATCAAAAACAAGCGGTTATCATGTAATTAACGCAATATTTATTATTATTTCTCAACAGTAAAGATTATCCTAAAGCATGACGTACTTTGTAAATGAATCGAAGAATTTTTAAATTCCAAAACCGCAATGTTTGGAAGTAAACCAAAATAAAACTTCGTTTTTTCCATTCAATAAACCTTCAAAGCCTCGTCAACATCTAAAAATCTAAACCTGCTAGAACTAACAGGGGTGCAATTTTATTTTCGCCTCCCGATTGTTTTTCACAGGCCAGGAACAGTCTTTTTTTGGTGATTTGTCTTCGGACTGAGCCCCGTTCATCCGCTGGGCTTACACGGCTCAATTTCGAGTGTAAGGCGATATTTTGTTTAGGTTTTGCGAACTGCATCAGAATAAAAAATAATATTATGCAACTGTCCGTAATGGAGAGTTTCGAAATACGAGAGCTGAATTTAAAAAACCGAAGCATAGTCAAGTTTATAGAACGCAAGTAGAGAAACAACACAAATAAATTATGTATGTATATCAATGTACTGTTTTATTCATTTGAATAATAATTATGAAATAATTAAAATAATGTAGCGTGATCTTAATTATGAAGTGATTTAGACTCTTTGGTTTTGCCTTGTCACTAAGGGAAATGGAATTTTATAACTTCTTTCTTTATTATTTTTTACTTATGAGTCACTGATCGTCCATTCGTTGCAAGATACTTTCGTTTATTTTATAATAATACTTTACATCATGATAAGACCCTTGCCCATTTGCTCTTTTCTTTCACAAAAAAAAACACAAATAACTAAGACAGTAAGATAATAACCATATTTAAGTCAGTAAAATCCATCCAGCCGTTTGAAAGAAAGAAAGAAAGAAAATAATTTTATTTCTGCAAAATGATACATTTTTCCTTATAGCTAACAGTTTGTACCTAAAGCTAATTATGGTAGAACACTTAAAACTTAATCTTAAGATGACTTAGCAAATAGGCATGCAGGATTTTAATTTTTATTATAATGTAACAAATTGCGAAAAGTGAACCAACGTTTGGATACAACTTAACTAAAAATATTGGGAGCATTACATAAATACGCACAAAAAACATAACCTATAAATCGCTTAAAAATATATTCTCTGTAGAATAAATAAAATACAAAATCCATCATTTCATCAACACAAAATCCACACCGCATAACGTCATTTTAATCCAAACTAAAATTTACTTCCAACAATATGAACCCTTTCACGGGTATGACGCCGGGAAACGGTAAGAATGGCGGGTCACGAAATTCAATTTTCACGTACATAGTGAGTTTAACCCAGCAAAGCCTAAAATAACACATCTTGTTGCTTTTACACATACTGCGATAAGATACCTCGGCGTTATTATAATTAAATAAAACAAAGCGTAACAGCTTATTTCGCGCATTTTCTGATTAACGTTAAAGCGATGAGCATAAAACAAGTAACCACGAACGATTAAAGAGTTTTTAATTTATTTTAATCGTAATAAATTTGGAAGAATACCTTAAGAGACTCTCGCTAGATGGTTGGATCAAGAGCCAGAAGAGGTTCCTCTCTCTGGAGCCCTAACCACCCAATAGCTTGAGCCTTGCCCCCCGCCCCGCCCGTAGCGCGTAGGTTAGGTTTTTTATAGTATTATTTTGTGTATTAGTATTGTTATTTTACTTTTATACTTGAATATTTATGTTAAACCTAATTAACAGAAAATAAAATAAAAATTGGAAATAATAAATTTGGTAGTAACCCTATCTATAATGCTAGCGGGCCCTGGTTCGTTTTACGATAATATTTAAACGATGAGCTCGAGAATTAGTTCGTGAATTTACTATGTTTATTTAACTATTTTTTTAGTATATTAATCATTGCTTAGAACCTAAAGTACAAGCCTATTTATTTTAGAAGTAACTAACCCATTTTGAGTAAGATTGTCCCCTGATAAATATGTACACCTATTTACGAATCTTTACGTTTAGAAATTTTAGATAAGACTTTTTGTATACTTAAGTTAAAATTTTACTATTTTTTCGCTCTTTGTGTAACGCAGATAACTTATAAAATTCCTCTTTTCGCGTCGGGAAAAAACATTAATTCTGGTTAAAACAGTGGTGAACCAAAATTAATACATGTATTTTATGTATTTATCAATACATATTATATAAATGTTTATTTTTTATTTTTAGCCTGATCATTGTTTTATCATATAAAATTATAAGCCACGCGTTAAAATGAAAACAGCTGGTGTAGACAAAAGACTTAATACAGATTTATCTATTTATGTAAGAAAAAGTAGCTTTAAATCACAAAGCTCGTAATTTTTTTCTTTTAATCCACGTGAATCAAAGCACGATTTTCATTTCAATAGTACATTACTACAGAGGCCGGGAAGTAGGGGGTTGCCGGCCGAGTTCCTATAAACGGCCGAGCGAAGAGAGGCCGGATAGTTACGAGGCTGGCAACCCCACTTCACGCCGAGGTTTGTATAGTACTTTTCTCAAACATATAAATAATTCATAAAAAAAAAATCTCAAACATGCAATGGAATGTTGGCGTTATGTTAGTTATTTTAGGCCTCAAAGTATCACGTTCTGTTCATAAACACAGCCGCCATGTATACACAAAACTTAAAAAAAAAAAACTTCCAGGCCTAGGCCTTCGATTTTGTATGAAATTCCTTTACAGTTCTCTCGAGGTGTTCCGCCCGCAACGTGATACTTTGAGGCCTAAAATAACTAACATAACGCCAACATTTTATTACATGTTTGACAAAAATCTATTTGTACAACTCTTTTCTTAGAAATTTTAACATGTTTTTACCTTAAAAAGTACACCCGTCCTTCTCAGTCTACATTTTATCTTGGAAACGAGAGAGACATCGACCTTTGCAGTAAAAAAGTTAGTGCTGGTCCCACCGGTGGGCGGACTTGCAAGGCACGGACTTTCATATTACTTACGAATTTTTCCATAACAGTTTTGATTTATAGACCAGTGAGATTAAATTCGAGGAGTGCCTCTTAGAGAGTAAGTGCACTTTATTCATATCGACATTGAAGTTATTTTTAACCTTTGACTAAGAGGTGTGATAAGTTTAACGTATGTATCTACGTATCTATGTATGTCTGTCTATTGATGTATCTGTGTATTTGATGATGATGGATCTGTATGGACACAGTTTTTTTTTAACAAAGCATGTTCTAGCTAGGTCTCATCAAAATTGTCTTAGCCGTTTGCAGCACTGAAGGAAGAGATCCCCATTATATCGGAGGATGTTATCTTTCTCATAAATAAATGATGAAGTCACGTGTGATTTTTTTTCCTAGTTCTTTATCTGTTTTTTATCTATTATTTTTAGTGTGCAATATTCAGGATTTTTTCCACGAGATTTTTTTTTTTTATAGCAAGGTGATGGCAAATAAGCACACTGGCCAGCTGATGGTAAGGTGAGAGAGAGAAAAGCAAAGCCTAAGTTTGTTACATACTAACCTCCTTATTCATAAACGTACAATAAACCTATTTTAGCTAAAGCGTGCATAAGCCAAAGCATATTTTAAGCACACTTTAGCTATTACGCATTTATGAATAGGAGGGAAAGCCTTTTAACTTAAAAAACCCTAGGATTAAAATAAAAGAGGATCACGTTCTAAATTCCGTTGACACATTTCCACCATTTTGAAAACAGAAACGCGTCAACTTTCAACGCACCAGTCCAATAGGGATGAAGGGATAATCGCGTAAATCTGAGCCGAAGCCGCTTAGCCGCGTTGTACGACTTCTATGATTACGGTGGCACGCGTATACCGCGGAATATGCCAGTGACAAATCCAGGAACACCACTGAAGTAAGTTAACTGCAATGACTGCATACAAAACCCGACCAGTGCAAGTTGAACTTGTGTGGGAGACCGTATGAAACTGATAGGTTTTTCTGTAATGTGTAAAGAACAAATTTCTGTATTGAGATCAACATTTTTGGCTTACTAGTTTCAGAGATTAGGGGAATGGTAAATTTTCATCAATTTTCTTACGTAACTTTGAAACTATTCATTTTATTTTCCATAAACATAAAATTATGTTTATGGAATTAAATTATTAAAATAATTTTATTTGAAACCCTCACAACAATCCTTATGTTAAAATGTCACACGAAGGAACGGATATGACGACGGACGGACGAACGGACGGTATGGATGGAAAAACTTTTTTTTCATTAATTGCCCCCCAAAAAGTGACCTCCTTACTTAAAATAATTAAATTCACGTTACACTTCCGTGTTTGGTTCACAGAAATTCATATGCGTTTCATATTTCAACTTAATCGGTCAAGTAGATTCGGAGCAAATCTGCCGTGACAGACAGACAGACACACGAGTTATCCATAAAGGGTTCATTTTTGGCAAGATAAAAAGCAAACAAGCTCACAAGCTGCCTGAAAATAAGCGGGCTCTGAAACTACATTTGTAATCTTAAAACAATAAATAACAACAAAAAACAAGCTTTAAAAAATCCTAAATGATAGTTCATAATGAAAAATGATTAAAGAAACCTTAAGATGATTTTTAAATACCTATTCAATGATATCCCATTTGTTAGTTCGTCAACTTTATTGTTTTTCTTTTTTACAATATGGCGTCAAGTTGCCGCCATATTGAATTTTAATAACTGTCATAACTTAAGTGTCACTCACAAGATCAAGACAAATCGATTGCCATGAACGTCATCAAAATCAGTCCACGCGTTTAGTTTCTAGAGCGCCACAAAGGAATGAACATACATAATAATATAGGCTGAAAACACAAATACATACTCGTAGAATGCTTCTATGCTGGTCAATGCCTCTATGCAAGTCTGTTCACTGTTTGGATATTTGCTATTTTACAAGTTATTACAAGCTTGTATTTAACTTGCAATGTATGTAGGTATGTATGTATGTACGGGTCAAATCTTGCAAGTTAAATTTGACCCACTTCTCGGTTTTTGATAACGCTAAAAATAATAATATAGTACCATCGGGCTGGTCTGATGATCGAGACTCAGGGTGGCCATAGAAACTCCTAAATTACCCATGATAAACCCGTCGTGTTAGGGCTCGTTAGAATTATCTTGACGAGTAGATGACGATTGTGCAAAAATAAGTACAGCCGGCAGCAAAAGCTTGTCCCATTTTTTTTGACAGAAACTTATTTCTACTACTGTTACTTAATTATCTTAACAATATGGGCAAAAATGTATGAACGCTGGCCTAGAAACCAATAACAATAAACACTATATCATCTGATATCCTTTTTAATTCTACAACGATTTTGTGTAGCGGGAAACCTTAAATAACTGGGAGTTTTTTTTTAATTATTGGTCATCGGGACGCCTACATAGACGACTTTAGCATAATTACTATGAAATGCTGCCGTCTTTAAATGGCGATAATTTATTTCGCCCAAAGATTTCGAACTACCTGCCATAGTAATAGTTTTACAACTTAGAATTACCTATCCGGTGACATATCGCTTGTCCTTATTGGTCATATAGGCTAATTTGCCCATCATTCTTTGGAAGTTCTTGAGGGTGTTTGAGAGTGGTGGTTCAACCATTTTGCAGGGTCTGTCCGGGTCGCCACCACTATCTTACTCTTTAAGTTGACGATAAGTTTTAGTCCAGTATGGGATTAGATATCTGGTGAGTTATAGATTTTTTTCCTAGCCTGTTTTTGTGTCCCACTGCTGGGCAAAGGCCTCCCCTCTTTTTAGCCACTCGCCCCTATCCAGAGCGCAACAATAAATATAAAATAAATAAATATCAGGAGACAATGTCACACCAATTGACCTAGCCCCAAACTAAGCTCTAGGCTTGTACTATGGGTACTAGACAACGATATAAATACTTATATATAGAGAAATATATACTTAAATACATAGAAAACGTCCATGATTTAGGAACAAATATTAGCGCTCATCACGCAAATATCTGCCGTTACCGGGATTTGAATCCAGGACCGCCAACTTCGTAGGCAGGGTAACTACTAACTAAGCCAGCCGCCTCTAGTCCTCAGGGCCAGCAACCTTTACTAGCTAGGTTACATGTTTGTTGATTTGCCTTCTCCGTGCCAAGAAATAAAGTCATAAATTATAACTTAAGATTATTACATCGCCAGTAATACGATAGAAGATCAACCTAAAAAAGCAAAAATAATGTTAACTACTTATAAAATATAATATTAAGCATACAGGATTCGGTCAACCTGCCTAGTTTACCATCTTCAGAGAAAACACTCGGTTCGTGTTTTGATAGGACCATTCTCACATTATAGGCGACTTGAGATGAAGGACTTATCAAAATGTTGTCTTTTCCGCCTGCGGAAACGTATCATACCTTCATAATATTATAACTGGAAATGTAATATGGTGTTAAATCAACCCAGAGTGCGGCTGAACTCAATAGTAGCTGGGGGGTTACCATGACATACTAAAGCAGTTCAGTTTAGGTTGTGAGAAAGGGACAGAGCTGTATAACTGCTATAGCTCTGTCCCTTTCTCTCAACCTAAATTGAACTGCTATAGTATGTCATGGTAACCCCCCCGTATAACCTTGTCGCAGCTAATGATGAACTAAATACAAACCATTCTGACTTGAATACGTTACTGTGACAAGGCATTTTTATGGGCAAACGAGCACACATATGATAGTAAGTGGGATCTAAAACCTAGTCACATTTTTAAGACGACAATCACAATACTGCAAATGCGTTGCCAACCCTGAGATACTTTGAGTTTGGCTGTACATTTCAATCTACTTGAGTTTGTCACTTTAAGTGGAGATGGGCGGGACACTTAGTGAGGCGGAATGATGACAGATGGACAAAGTTAGTTACTGGTTGGTAACCACGCGGTCTATTCGAAACTTCGGTTGCTCCATCTCTTTCTCTCGTCATTTAGGTCTAAATCGAGAGAAAGGAGTGGAGCTAAAGTAACTTCGATTCTCGATTTTCAAAGAACGGACTGAATAGTGACTAAGTAATTCAAAATGATCCGTAGACTACCTACTTAATGGTGACATCCGTACATGGATGCGATTAGCGCAGTACTGTAAAGAGTAGCGTGATAAAGAGGCCTATACTAAACTGTGAATGAATACAGGCTGATTGGATGTTACTTTAGTATGTGTAAAACCCATCCACCACTGATCTTTAGTCAAATAATATAAACCAGTCTTGTTTTACTCTGTGCTGTGTAATGTAGATTCAAAATAGAAGGGTAGCCGCCAATAAGTTAACATTTTTTATCTAAGTTTTCCGTTGTGACACGGAAATTAGCCATGCAATTGTAAGGATAGTTTTCGTCGCACAACGGAAGTTTTTCGCCTTCGTTATTTGTATGGTTAATTACGCTTAACGTTGGTCCAACTTTTTGGTTCTCACCCATAAATCATGTACTTCCCAACTACGTGTTAATATAAATATTACTAATCCCCATTCTTATTAATATTTAAAATTCGAAAGTGTTTTGGTTTGTTTTATCTTTACTGTTCAACAGCTCAATCGATTTTCATAAAATTTAGTACTGGGTAACTTTTTAACCCAGAGCTGTACAAAAGACAATAAACGGCGCGGCGTCACAGGCAAGAACCAGTATTTTTATGATTTTATTTTCGGTATAGGGGAAGTTGCTAAAATTTTCAAATACTTTTAACGTAAAAATATCCATTAACAACACAAGGGGAAATATTATTAAGCAAATCTGAAAAAGTTACAAAATAGGGTAAATTCACAGATATAAATAAATATACGTAGATAACGTAAACACCTCAATCTGTATGAAAACCAACCGTGTCACATTTAGCTACCAACTGGAACACACTAAGAGAGGAGAATTTTCCGTGTTCCACGTAAAATCGATTCAAAGTCGTCGCTTGGGCTTAAGCTATTGCAGTTTATTATCACGCATTGAGGCATTTTCTTAATTTTGACGGCCTACCAGAGGGCCCTGCCAAGATGCATTGCGCTAACTAGCGTTTCTATTCGATTCGTTTTTAAACCAATCGCGTCACTGGTAGACCACGTGACTTTTCGTATCACGTCATCTACCTATGGCTTAAAAACGAATCGAATAGAAACGTTAGCGTAGTGCAACTTGGCAGCGCCCTCTGCTGCAACTTCAGGCGCGCAGAACGTCAGTAGCGACGGCCAACCCCAACGCTTGGTTGGGGTTTGTCCGGATTCGGACACGCGAAGTAGATGCATTTGCGTTATCAATGTTTAACACTTTAAGCTGAAGGCACCAACTTAACTCCTAATTCAAAAATTATACAGTTATAAATGTATTGTTGTAAAACAAATAAAAAACCTGTATCTTATTTTAAAATAAGAGACACGTGACCATCATTGGTCCTTGTCCATTACTGATTCCACACCCTAAATAAAAAAGAGACACCTTATTTTAATTCTGGGTATTGACAATCATTACTTAATAATATCAAAACCATTAAATCGTTAAGTAATCCAATCCTCATTAATTGCTTAACATGATTGCGATTACGTAACATAATAAAACAAACCAAAATCAGATTTATTCGCGTGCGAGATAAAACGAAAATGTTTCCAGTAATTTTGTAGGAAACAATTTTATTTAATTAGATTTTAAATGTTGTTTGCTTTACCCGCATGGAGTCGGAGTAATTAAATTTTTAAAACAAGCTCGCGTGTTTAGTTGACCTAATGAAATGTATTATTCTAATGAAGGGCTTATGCTATTTTTGGTTATTTGAATAGAAGCAAAATGAGTGATGAACATAGCTGGACAGAGCGAAATTAGCATATGGGAAAATTAATTTGACCACATTTTGGAGTTGAATTGAAAAGCCAAGCGTTAATCATATTTTAATAAAACGAGTTTGTAAGCCTCATACAGGCACCAATAAGTATAAATATTAAGTGCCTTTGAGCTTCCCCTCTTATTCATAAACCCACAATAACTAAAGTGCGCTTTGTCCTTATCTGTCATTGCGACGTATCCATTTGACAGAAAGGGACCACGCATGCTTTAACTAAAATAGGTTTAGAGCGCTTTTATAAATCAGACCGTTAGGCTTTAAATTATCATCGACTCTTTTAATCAAGTACAACATCATTTTGTTTTCAGGTTGACACGTTTGACAGGTATAAAAAAGACCCAATTTGAAGTTAACGATGCATGCTATACTAGCTGAAACAATCCTGGCAGTAGACGTCAGTTCCGCTGATTCACGAGGCCGCATATAAAAAAATTAATGCCCAGAATATCGAGAATGGGCTCGAACAAAAAGGTCCCGGGTCCTACAAACGGATTCCGATTCCCCCAACAGAAAATGCTAATGGAAATCCAACCATTATTGTGTTGGTGCAAAAACAACAGGATGCCGTTTTTGCCGGCCTAATCTGCTCCCGGCTAATAAAGAGGGAACGGCATAATCCATTGTCATTATTTACAGTCTTGCGGGGATCGATCATGGCGGGTACGAATATTTTGCAGAATTGGCATGTTTTTGCTAAGTTTAAAGTTTATTTTTCAAAGTTACGATTTAAAGTAATATAATTATTTATTCAGATGTCAACTCTTAAGCTTTGCCAGAGAGCCATGGAGCGTAGTATTCTGAGTGTTAAGCTTACAGATCGCGTCCAAAATACAATAATACGCTCCAAAACACAAATTGCTGACGTAGTTAAAACAACCGCCAGATTCAAGTGGGACTGGACCGGACATATATGTCGCATGGCCGATACCAAGTGGATAACAACAACTTCAAATTGGATCCCCCACGACAAAATTCGGCGTCGCGGCAGACCTAGGCGCAGATGGCGAGGTCAGCTTGACGCTTTCAGAAGGGACTAGCACGAGGCTGAACAAGACAGGGATGCGTAGAAGGACAAGAGAGAGGCCTTTGCCCAGCAGTAGGACACTTCAGGCTAACAAATAATAATAAACAATAATAATTATTCGTTTTATTTGGCTTGAATGATAATTACGTTACGTGTTTTTTTTTAAAGTAGATTAATAAATTCAGGAGGTTCTCTTCTATTAATAAAATAATTTAAAAAACCTCGTGTGGTTGCCGAGTTAGAAAAGTGCCACTCCATGTCTTCCGTGGATGTCGTAAGAGACGACTAAGGGAATAAAGGCTTGTAGTACTGTTAGGCGATGGGCTTGCAACCTGTCACTAATACGCTGGTAAACATCTTAGCCTAATTGTGCAAATTGTGGTTATAGAATTATCAACAAGTTTTTAGAGATGTTTGTAATTCTGTAGCTCTGCCTACCCCACTCTGGGAACGAAGGCGTGAGATTATGTATGTATGTAATTATTATGGTTCGGTCATTTGGAAAGGATGGATGAAAGAAGATTGACGAAAGAGATATACAGAGCAAAAGTGAGTGGGAGGGTCGGAAGGGGCCGCCCTAGGTGTACTTTTTCGAATCAAATCGGAGAAATACTGGAAAAGGGCCGGATCTTAAGTACCCTAAACCGACGTGCATGCATGACTCGATGTATGAATGTGGAAGTAGCGAAAGAGATTTGTCACGATCGTAGCAGGTGGAAAGAAGTGGTCTCTGCCTACCCTCTGGGAAACAGGCGTGATTTAATGTATGTATGTATTATTATGTATCGTTAGGTACCTATTAGAACTGCAATGACACTAGAATATTATTAAGAATAGAAAAGATGCGTACAGGTTCTTATACTCTTTGGGTTACAAGTCCATCCTGGAAGAAGTTTTAGCTTAGGAGTTGTAAGTTAGGAGTTGCAGTGGCGGGAACCGCCGTTATTGACGCGTGCGACGCTGCGTGCAAAGCGGGGATGCCATCCGCGGGCTCCGCCGCAAGTAACGCTGTGTTTGAAGCAAACGCGCGTAAAACCGATTCTCCGTAAATGCTTTTATACAACGCCATATGTTTGAATTTAGAGCAGACCGCGCCGCCCAACGCTACGCGCGACGCCCCGCGTCTCCGTAAACAAGCACTTACTGTTCAACGCCTCAATCGATTTTTATAAAATTGAGTACTGGGTTTTTTGTAACCTAAAGCTATACAAAAGGCAATAAACGGCGTGGCGTCACAGGCAAAAACCAGTATTTTTATGAGTTTATTTTCGGTATTAGGGGAAGTTGCTAAAATATTCAAATACTTTTAACGTTAAAATATCCATTAACAGCACAATACCAGGGAAATATTATTAAGCAAATCTGAAAAAGTTACAAAATAGGGTAAATTCAGAGATATAAATAAATATACATAGATAACATAAACACCTTAATCTGTATGAAAACCAACCGTGTCACTTTTTGCTACCAACTGGGACACACCAAGAGAGGAGAATTTTCCGTGTTCCGCGTAAAATCGATTCAAAGTCGTCGCTTTTTTGGGATATTGCAGTTTATTATCACGCAACGAGGCATTTTCTTAATTTTCCCGGCCGACCGGCTGCAACAACAGGCGCGCAGAACGTCAGTAGCGACGGCCAACCCCGATGCTTGGTCGGGGTTTAAATCCGGATTCGGACACGCGAAGTAGATGCATTTGCGTTATCTATGTGTATTTATACATATGCACAGAGAAAAAAAGACAGAACAGAGAAAAACATCATAAAAAAAAGGATGGCAACACAAAAATAAAAACAAAAGCAATAAAGAAGGAAAGAAAAAATACAATCGTAGGATAATGTTGCCATGGGTGATTCTGTGACGTCGAAATTGACACCACTCAGCACTATGTCACAGCATAGACCGCGACGCTGGTTTTCAGTGGCGCCAACGTGACACACGAACGAAGGGACAGTGTTTAATTAAATAATATAATAAATAGTAGTAGATATAGTTATAAATGGTTGTAAAACAAATTAAAAACCCGTATCCTGTTTAAAAATAAGAGACACGTGACCATCATTGGTTCTTGTCCATTACTGATTCCACACTCTAAATAAAAAAGAGACACCTTATTTTAATTCCGGGTATTGACAATCATTACTTAATAATATCAAAACCATTAAATCGTTAAGTAATCCAATCCTCATTAATTGCTTAACATGATTGCGATTACGTAACATAATAAAACAAACCAAAATCAGATTTATTCGCGTGCGAGATAAAACGAAAATGTTTCCAGTAATTTTGTAGGAAACAATTTTATTTAATTAGATTTTAAATGTTGTTTGCTTTACCCGCATGGAGTCGGAGTAATTAGATTTTTAAAACAAGCTCGCGTGTTTAGTTGACCTAATGAAATGTATTATTCTAATGAAGGGCTTATGCTATTTTGGGTTATTTGAATAGAAGCGAAATGAGTGATGAACATAGCTGGACAGAGCGAAATTAGCATATCGCACCTTTAGAAAAATAATGACGTAATTCAAAATTTGTGCTTTCAAACTTCGAGTCATAAATTTATTATTATAGAGACCTAACTCGAAATTTAAAATTTCTCAATTAGGTCACTATTGTTCTGAAGGTGCGATATAGGAAAATTAATTTGACCACATTTTGGAGTTAAATTGAAAAGCCAAGCGTTAATCATATTTTAATAAACCGAGTTTGTAAGCCTCATACAGGCACCAATAAGTATAAATATTAAGTGCCTTTGAGCTTCCCCTCTTATTCATAAACCCACAATAACTAAAGTGCGCTTTGTCCTTATCTGTCATTGTGACGTATCCATTTGACAGAAAGGGACCGCGTATGCTTTAACTAAAATAGGTTTAGAGCGCTTTTATAAATCAGACCGTTAGGCTTTAAATTATCATCGACTCTTTTAATGAAGTACAAGATCTTTTTGTTTTCAGGTTGACACGTTTGACAGGTATAAAAAAGACCCAATTTGAAGTATTTAACGATGCATGCTATAATAGCTGAAACAATCCTGGCAGTAGACGTCAGTTCCGCTGATTCACGAGGCCGCATATAAAAAAATTAATGCCCAAAATATCGAGAATGGGCTCGAACAAAAAGGTCCCGGGTCCTACAAACGGATTCCGATTCCCCCAACAGAAAATGCTAATGGAAATCCAACCATTATTGTGTTGGTGCAAAAACAACAGGATGCCGTTTTTGCCGGCCTAATCTGCTCCCGGCTAATAAAGAGGGAACGGCATAATCCATTGTCATTATTTACAGTCTTGCGGGGATCGATCATGGCGGGTACGAATATTTTGCAGAATTGGCATGTTTTTGCTAAGTTTAAAGTTTATTTTTCAAAGTTACGATTTAAAGTAATATAATTATTTATTCAGATGTCAACTCTTAAGCTTTACCAGAGAGCCATGGAGCGTAGTATTCTGAGTGTTAAGCTTACAGATCGCGTCCAAAATACAATAATACGCTCCAAAACACAAATTGCTGACGTAGTTAAAACAACCGCCAGATTCAAGTGGGACTGGACCGGACATATATGTCGCATGGCGGATACCAAGTGGATAATAACAACTTCAAACTGGATCCCACACGACAGAATTCGGCGTCGCGGCAGACCTAGGCGCAGATGGCGAGATCAGCTTGACGCTTTCAGAAGGGACTGGCACGAGGCTGAACAAGACAGGGATGCGTGGAAGGACTAGAGGGAGGCCTTTGCCCAGTAGTAGGACACTTCAGGCTAACAAATAATAATTAACAATAATAATTATTATGGTTCGGTCATTTGGAAAGGATGGATGAAAGAAGATTGACGAAAGATATATACAGAGCAAAAGTGAGTGGGAGGGTCGGAAGGGGTCGCCCTAGGCGTACTTTTTCGAATCAAATCGGAGAAATACTGGAAAAGGGATCTTAAGTACCCGAAACCGACGTGCATGTATGACTCGATGTATGAATGTGGAAGAAGCGAAAGAGATTTGTCAGGATCGTAGCAGGTGGAAAGAAGTGGTCTCTGCCTACGTCTCTGGGAAACAGGCGTGATTTAATGTATGTATGTATTATTATGTATTGTTAGGTACCTATTAGAAGTGCTATAACACTAGAATATTATTAAGAATCGAAAAGATTTCAACAGGTTCTTATACTCTTTGGGTTGCAAGCCCATCCTGGAAGAAGTTTTATTTTAGAAATAGGTATAGATACGAGAATGGATAGGAGTTGTAAGTGATACACAACTGGGTCTCTATATATATTAACTCAGTAAAACCATAGTCTTTGACGTGTTATATCGTTATTAACTCAGCCGCTGTTACTGTCAATCACTTTCAATTTAAAAGAGCTATCGTTACGTTGACAATACCAAGGCAATATGGTTTTAATCCCGTAGAATAGAGACCCTGTTATGGTATTGTTATGACGTCAGCCGCCATTACTGTCAAAAAAATAAGAGCTATCAAAATGTTGACAATTCGATAACAGATCAAATACGATATTGTTTTTACCGTCTTGAATAGAGCCCCTGGTCTACCGTGCAAGCGATAGAGAGGGTACCTATGGCAAGGTCGGATTTCAGCTTACAACTGTTTCGTTGTCATATCACTATCATTTTGTTTTAATAATACGTAACGTTATTGTAATACAATCTCCTTATTTACGAGTAAGGCTCTTGTCGGTGTGATGCAAAGACCTCTACTTCTAACACAAATAAAATTATTTCCACATTCTCATTTAATACGCATAATATGCGTGATGACAAGCAATTTTTGTCGCTTACTAGCGATTATAAGCTAACGTAAGAGGTCATAAACAAGCGTCAGAGGTGTTCTTTCCACTTTTTAAAATACAAAATTAATATAACATGCATGCAATTTAATTAGCAAATTATTTTCTTCCATGTTCCATAAAGTTTCTAATGAAAACCGATCAATTTTCACTTCCCGGGTTCTTAATAACTTGGGCGACTGCATCGGAAGTCCATTTTAATGAGAATGACTTGACTGAATTCAGTTTGACACGTAACAACGCGCGTTTAATACGAGATTGTGATCGTTGTTTAGTTATACGTATATTAACGAATTATTATGCTCTTAGTAATAAATAATAAGTATTATTTATTATTAGACTTAGTTGAATTTGCCGTGAAAATTTATAAAAATTGATGGTAAAACAGTATTGCTTGTGATTTGCTATAGTATTTTTTTATACTCGGCCGTCATTACTGTCAAGTCAATAAGAGCTATCGAAACGTTGACAATACGGAAACACGTCAAAAACAATAAGGTTTTGTCGTTTAGAATCTCAGCCCAGAGGGCTCTGCCAAGATGCATAAAAAAAATGAAAATGAAAATGAAAATATTTAATCGATCTCACACACAGCACCATCACCAACTTAAACATATAATTTAATTACTACTTAATCTTAACATTTAGGGTGCGGTAGTGTGACATCAATATGGGTCTTCACTCAGCGTTGAGTGTGTTCATTGTGACGTGATATGAAAACTCACGTCATCTACCAGTGACGCGATTGGTTTAAAAACGAATTGAATAGAAACGCTAGTTAGTGGAATGCATCTTGTCAGGCCCCTCAGTTTGGACTCATTCGGGCATTAACAGAGAGTTAAGTAGCTACGTACTTGCGTATATCTTTTTTTTTCTTTATAGCCCAAAGATCTAGATTTTCAGATGAATATCTCTGACAATTTCGACAAAACCTTAATTTCGACTAACGAAGTTTATACATTTTAGACTGTTAGACTACTAAAGTAAGAGAAAATGTAACGTAATTACAAGCCAGCGACATCCAGGGCCCGCATTATGGTTGCCTTTATCGCGGTAGATAAAGCATCTGTCACTCTCACACTTACATACTGAGGGCTCAGACAAGATGCACTACGCTAACTAACGTTTCTATTCGATTCGTTTTTAAACCAATCGCGTCACTGGTAGACCACGTGACTTTTCGTATCACGTCATCTTCCAGTGACGCGAAACGTGTGTTAGCGTAGTGCATCTTGTCTGAGCCCTCTGGTCAGAAGGTGACAGATGTTTTGCCCATGGTTATCCACATCGATAAATAAACGCGACCATAATAGAACTGCAGGGCCTCTATTCTAAACGGTAAAACTATATTTATTAATTTCAACTTTATTGCACAATACACAAAGTAACTACAAATGGCGGACTTAATGCCTTCAGGCGTCCTCTACCAGTCAACTATTGTCTTTGGCATGTAATCATATTGTCAACGTCACAATAGTTCTTATTGACTTGGCAGTAATGGCGGTTAAAAACAAATACATAACAAGTCAGAGGCAATATGTGGCATTGTAGCAAAAGGGACCTCATTGTCGATGGCGCTTACGCCGCACTGCGTCACGCGACGTCTTATTTATATCGGAGCATCGTTAATAATGGCGGAAGCGCCATTGACAATAAAGTCCCTTTTCATAAATAACGTCTCATGGTTTTACCCAGTAGAATAGAGGGCCAGTTTTATACCTCACTAGCTGTTGCCTGCGACTCCGTCCGCGCAAAAAATTAAAACATAGTTATGTTACTCAGGCATAATGTACCATTCTAACGGTGAAAGAATTTTTGAAATCGGTCCAGTAGTTTTTGAGTTTATTCGTTACAAACATACAAAAACACAAATCTTGCATCTTTATAAAATCAGTGTAGATAATATATAAGGTATATGTGAATTTTACAGTATAAATACTGATTTTCTTAAATTTATATTGTTTTTGTATCTAGTACAATAAAGCATATACACAATAAACAGTAGTTCTATTTAGCTCGATCACCAAAAATATTACTATTAATAATCACTGCCACTAAAAATCATTAAATCGTCAATCATCAGTGGAATTAAATCATTAATCAAACAGCTTCCAGGCAATGATTAATGCGCGCCACGCCCCCAGGTAGCGCGGCTAATTAACTGTTATTTGTGCAAACAATAAAAGAATGTCCATTGAATCCGCTTTAAGAACAAACTTAACTCAGCATATGAGTCACTGTAATTTAAAACCAATTGGATTGAAATTAGAACTGTAATTGCAGCTCGAGTGTGAAAAACATAGTTCCGTTTTGGGTTATTGTAGCAGTACTTTTTATTGAAGGAAGAAATACAGCGCGGGAAATGCCTTGACTCGGGCAGGCGCAAATCGTTATTAACGGAAATGACCCGCCACATCTGTTAATGTTTGCAAAAAGAGTAGGTACTGATTAATTCTCGACAAATGCGCAAAATAAAGTGGCGTTAAAAAGGTCTTATTCCTCCAATTTAAATGTAAAACAGGTATTTATAATAAAAATCAAGGTTAAAAAACCTTACAGTCTGTGAGGACTTGGAAAGTGCTTCGGGATTGTACTTGTCTCTCACTCGCTCTTAATACGAAGGTATGAGAGCGAGTGAGAGAGAAGCAAAAACCCGAAGCATCATATTAAGAGCTGTCACACTGTACCGTGTTAAGGTTCTGTCGTCAATATACGCTAAATGTGCAATAAAAGTGACGCTAAGACTAATCAACAGGCCTATTGCCTAACGCATTCGCAATCGCAATCGTTTTCATTTTAACAGTCCAAAGGCGAGTCTGCATACGAAATTCAAACAATTGTTCCACTTTGAAGTCGATTGCGATTGCGAGTGCGTTAGGTAATAGGCCAGATGGAAATCCGTTCAGCCTCTATGTGCGAAACAGAGTCAAAATGTGTTAGACTTAACCCCAGAGTTATGGGACAACAAATATGTTTTTTTTTATAGAAGTGGGAAGCAGACGTGCAGGCGGCTCACCTGATGGTATTTTTTGTTTCAAGATGATAATGAACTGGACTGAGATTTGAGTGAATTCCTCTGATGTTGCAAAGATGAACATGAAGTACAGGTAGGGGTACCGCAACTTGCGCCTTACTCTTGCCTCGGGCAAGAAGAAATTACGATATGTAATATATGTACGGGACTATCTTGCACAATTTGACTTAGCAACATACAAACTTTTGATTTTAATAATAATACATAATATTTATACACTAATTCATTGCATTTTTCTTTTGACAACGAACTTCTTAGGTGATAGTAGATCAATAAGGCTAACCGCATCGTCCAAGTTTTTGTTTTTTAAATAAATTAAAATAACCTAAAATTGAGTACCACAAAAAAAACTAAGAGAACTTAATTACATTCGTAAATAACACACATCGTTCATCAAACTCAACTACAAAACGATGACACTGACCAAAAAAACAAATCATTTTTCATACACCGCACCAACGCGCGAACGTCTTGCAAGGCAGTACTTGTAAACATCTGCCACGTCTAAAACTGAGGGTAGGAGCGGTGGCAATTACAGTGGAGACATCTGCGTCGGGTTAGCTTATATGCAATAAAGTGGACGCCACGGATCTAATCGCCCCAGTCAGCTCTGGCACGGCACACCTAACTGAATAGTTCTGCGGTTTCTATTATTAGGTGACTGGGTTTATGTTCGTTGCCTAATCGACTGTTCATCGGTTTCTGTTACTATATTTTTCGCACGCTATATATTTACTTCATTTGTAATTTGTAATCAAATCTTTGAAGTAAATTTTAACCTTCTGCAATTCCAATAATATAGTACCATCAAGCTAGCCTGATGATTAGGGTGGTCCAAAATAGTATGAAGATAAAAAAAGTATATCAAATCCTTCCTCCACAAGGCTTATTTTTGTTTGCTACAAATTAGTTACTTATGTGTCAAATTTAAACTTGTTATGTGATCGTTTACTGGTCGCCCAAAGCGTTTAGTTTATGCCAAAAAGATCTCATTCTCATACAAAACGATATCTAGTAAACTTAGCAAAAACTAAAAACAGAAGCTACTGCTGCAACTCGGAATACAGTGTCATGATCTTTCCAAAGTCTTTCTTATTCGATATCTTTATTAGATGTATGACGCTCTATACATTTTTATATGAAAAAAAAATAACATTATGGGCGACCTGTAAAGTTTGTTCAATTGCAATAAAACTTGGTAAAGCGGATTTTCGAGTATTTTGAAATAAAAAAAAACTTGTGGAGAAACAATATTACACACTTTTGTTGTTTGGACCACCCTACTGATGATGGAGACGGAAGGTGGCTATAGGAACTCCTTAATGGCTCATAGTAGATCTACCAAGTTTCGACTAATTTTACTCGTCTTTTGATAATGAGTTTATCAGTTTATTAGTTAAGTGAGTTTTGACATAGATCGCGTTTTTTTTCCAAGATTTTACTTGTAGGTAATTTATATTTATGAACGGTCGGTAAAAAAGTGGCCTACCAGTTTTGATAAAAGTTTACGTTAGATCTAATGTGCAAATGAATTTCAACCGTAGGTTGGTAGACCACATTTTTGGCTGTCTGTACCTATTGATTATTTAAATGTAGTTTAGCATGTATTGTCAGTGTCAGTGGCCATTATTTCATACTTTATTTATTTATTTACTAAATTTATTTTATAATTTGAACAAAAATAATGACATGCAAGAGTTTATTGTGATGCTTCTCCTCAGCAATATCTTTCAAAGCGCTAGTAGATTAAATCCAGAGTACCGAAGTCTAAAGAAGCCCTGAGATGTCCAATTTACTGAATACCGGCAACTTGCAGGGAAGATAAATCTAGATTTAGTTTTCAGCACAGCTTAGTTGTGTGTTGACGATCTGACTGACAAACAACACACGGCCTAAACCGCTGACAATAGGGACTCAGGATTTGAAGATAATATTTCTTGCCTACCATTAGGAGTGTGCTATGAAAGGATATTTGGATAAAATAAATTTCAGTCCAACTGAAGTCGGCTTTTCGTTAAAAATATTGTGGGGCGCTGACTTCAGACTAGACTGACCTGCTATTACCTACCATTTTAAAAGAAGTATTTTTTGCGTTTTCGAGGAGGTTTTTTTTTGTGATCATATTTATGCTGTTACTGTTATTGTAGTCCTACTTCTCAATTTATAAGAAAATATAGAACATTTCGGAACGCCGTGGGAAAGTCATATTTTTAAACCTCAAGGTGCTTCGTCATAGTCGCTTAACTATCTTAATCGAGATATCTTATCGCCACCCTTGAAAAAGGTATTAAGGAGTTCCGGTGGCTACCTGTGTTCTTCATCATCAGTCCCAATTCATCAAATAGTGTCTTTCAAGATCAAATGCACGAGTTACTATGAAAAATACCGAAATTGCTATAGGTATGCCTATAATATTTGAGGAGATCCATAGATTTCTTCAACATCCCATGATCAGATTCTGACGTGTTGACAATGGGACCAACTAGAAAGTACACCTTTTAAAAAAAAAAAAAAATCGGTCAATCGGTGTTTGAGTAATCAGGATCGTACATTAAAAAAACCCGACTTTTTGAGAACCTCCTCCATTTCTCGGTTAAAAATCGATCTACGGAGGAAAGAAATGAGTATAATAATAGCGGGAAACTAATTGTTTACATTCGGAGTCGCCGGTATCCACTAGTAAGGTATAAAGAGACTTGGTGGTCAACCTGCCCACAGTTCTAAGTCGTGGAATCCAGCTAGTGAAATTCGACCACAGTGTTGAACCTACAACTACAATTTCCTTGATTAATACTAAGCTAAAATTAAATATATTAAACATTAAAGAAATACTAAATATTGTAATTGTATGTTACATGGCACGAACATAGTTTACTGGTTTCGATAGGATAGGTACGAAGGATCGTCAGTTTGCCGTCCAGAATTAATTTAGTGATAGTGACTGCTAGAGTAAGTTTGTGAAAAGTTATTTTGACAGTTCTGATGTGGGTGTGTTAAGGTTATGTTCCTATATTAATCTCTTGTTGGTTTAAAACAAGGGTTATTTTTTTGCTTTTACTATTTTTAAACTATTTATTTCTTTATTTAATTTATACTAGCTTTTGTACGCGTTTATAATGTTTACCTAGGCTTATTTACCTGTTTACCTAACTGTTAAATTTTAGAGTACGATGTGAGGCTTTGTCCTAATCCAGAACATTAATTATATCAGTGAATTTCATCCAAATTTATTTAACCATTTGTGCTTACAAACATTCTCATGAATTTTCACATTATTCATGTTGTTATTAATAAAATTTATTTATTCCTTGCAAATCGGCAAACGCAATGTAGGACGCCCTCAGAATAGGTGGAGCGACGATCTTCGCAAGGTGGCTGGCAAGAACTGGATGAAAGTGCCCACGAATCGTGCTCATTGGCGTGCAATGGGAGAGGCCTATGTCCAGCAGTGGACTAATATAGTAGGATAGGATCGAGTGTCGTCATATCTTAAGTTGGCTTTGGCATGAAGACACATCGTCAGCACGGTTGGTTCCCTTACTACGAACAGCGACGCGCCTACCATCAATTACGCGAACCCCTAAACGTTTTATGCCATTTTAAGTTGTAGCTGCGACCACTGCCTACGGTCTCATGCCTGGCGCTCACCACCGCCACACTCCGCCACAGTCGCCATCGCAAGTTGTGGTGATGTCGTTACAGTCGGAGCTAGTCAGTCCTAAATAGCATCACTTGACTTGAAAAGTGGAGAGTTATCAGCATAGCTTAATCAATATTAGAGGCGTTGGTAGAAGCTTGGACAAGGCCCGTTCGTTTTGCTACCACCATCTTAGCACTCACTTGTGGCCAAATAGCAGTATTTGCATTATTCCGATAGTGAATAATATGCAAAAATTACTAAATATTATAGTGGTATAAGGTAAAAGCTCCTATTATGGACAGTGCTCCAGTTATGAACAATCCCATAAATATAAGTTTCTGAAATTGATATGTTTTTAGTGTTACAATTAGATTATAATTATGAAATTATTCGGGATTACCACTATTAGAATAAGATGTTCAGTATTGATAAGTTTTCATTCAAAAAAATGTTAATGTTCATCACTGGAGCATTGTCCATGATAGGTGCTTTTACCTTACTACCTTACATTTTAAAAACGTTTTTCCCTATTACAGATGATAACTGAGAAGATCGACTTCTTAACGTGAAACTCGTCTACTTCGTTGTTTCTAATTAATATCTTTGGGGTTATTTCTAAGAAATCAATGTATTGTTAATTTAATACCCATTTATCTACTATATGTTTTTTTTTCATTGAAAATTAAATAATTTTTAAGCTTAAGGAATAAGATTCCTAGTACAAGGCGAAACTATCGGATTACGTGCCTCTTCAAAGTATAACAACATTATCAAGAACTTTTATAACTTTGATTTTCACAATGTAATCTGATAATACCTCCAACCTAGCCATTAAAACAAGGCAGGGAATTACCAATCCAATCCGAGTCGACTCAAATCTGTAGATACAAGCTCTGCAGGCTTAAGTGAAACTAACTACAGAAGCGATAAAGGCTACCCTGGTGTGTGTACAAGCTCCAAGATTGGCCTGAGTCCAAGCTCTCGATAATGGACTTTAAGCAAACGCCGTTTTATACAAGTCAAAGAGACTACAAAAATAGTCCCCTGTGCAAAGTAAATTAGAAACTCTTAGATCCTAAGCTTAAAAGTCATGCCTCATCCATCCGTTGTTCGCTCGGTAGCTTTGATGAATAAATAAAGCAGGCTGAAAAAAGAGATTAAGCCGACGGCGTTGTAGCTTAATTAAAGTGCAACGATTAAAATACCTTTTGTGGCTTGATTAAAAGTGTGAAGTCCACACTTTACGTCACTGGCCGTAACACTGTAATAGCTCTTTGTCTAACTTGTCCAACAAAGAACGAGTGTTCTGAATGTACCGTGTTAATATGCAGAAATAAATTCAAATGGCTGCAATGTATTTTTACCACAAAACGGCACACGTCATTGTCAATTTACAAAATTATTTCTGAGTTTGGTTAGCGCTCATAACTATAACTGTCGACTGATCCTTAATGAGTCGCTTTATTTTTGTTCGTACGCTGAAACACTGTCATATTGGTGTCTGATTATTTTTAATGATTTTGCTTTCAGAAGTGGTCTGGAAGTTTGAAAATATCGACTGTTTTGTACCATATTGTTGTTATTAACATGCATAAGTAATTGTTTTTAAAAGGACTCGAGACCGACGTACGTCTATGAAGAGGTTGATGAACCGGTACACCTGACGTTCCATAGCCTCTGCCTACCTCTTTGGGAGACGTGAAGGTACGTATAGTGTACCTATATACAGGGTGAAAGTTAAGATGGGGCAGTAAGGGCAGCTACTAGATCCCTTGCTGCTACGCGAAAATGCTCTTAGGAGACCTTTATTAACTTTTTAAATGATGAAAATCGACGTTCACAGATTTTTGAGAAAATGTACAGTCAGCGAGAAAATCGACAGTTTTAAGGTTTTTTTTAATACCAATCGGTCCCATTTCTATCAAGGATTAAAATACTCTTTGAGGCTAACTAAGTTTAGAGTACTAGAACACCCACAAATCAAGGAAAACTTTTTCCATACAGTTCGTTCGTAGGATATTTAATTACAAAGTGAAATTTTCTTTTGCTTAAAGATCATTAAATATGGAGACAACTACAATAAGGATATTAGAAATGAGAAAAATCGGTATTATTGTAAAAAAAACAACTAGAGTTTGTGCGGAAATAGGCTCCTAACAAATCTAACTTCTCTTGATTCGAACCCATTTTTGACTAACAAACACACTAAACAGAACGTTTCAGAGAAAAACGAAAATTCAAATAAAGCATGAGAACGTCGTTCTAAATTCAAAATTTAAATTATTAAACTGTTTCATCCATGACGGTCAGCTTCAGCTGTGTAGCAAAATGGCGTATTTAGAGTTCTCTTTCCGCACAAACTCTAGTTCTTTTTTTTTTACAATATTTCTATTTATGTCATTTCTTCCTTCCTTGTTGTAAAATTGTTTCTTATAAATGTTACGTATTCGTTGTGCGTAACCATTGCAATTTAATTAAAATCATAATTATCTACTAAGTAGGTACCTATTATAAATGTAAAAGTTTGTGAGAATGTCTAGATTTCTATGTTTAGATCTTTAATCTATATCCTGGATTAGATCATAAGATACCCTCCTTTCTTCAATGCTTTATAGATTATGTATACACCAGTATTATCATAGATAGCTATTGTAAAATGATACCTATCTTCGAGTATAAATAAATAACACGGAACAACCTTACATAAATTGAGCTAGTCCCAAACTAAGCTCTCGGCTTATACTATGGGTACTGGATAACGATATAAATACTTATATGGATTAATGTAAACACAGAAAACATCCAAAACTCAGAAACAAATACTCGCGCTCATCAAACAAATATTTGCACTTAGTGGGGATCGAACCCGGGACCGCTAATTTCGTCGGCAGGGTCACTACCAAGTTATCGTTATTGCATTGTTAGCTCGCTAAATAAGCCAAAAATCCTAATTACCACGTGTGTTTTCCACTTGTTTGCTATTTCCGTATTCACGACATTAACAAGCTGTTTATTTTGGTCTATAACGAACGCAAAAACATAGTTCACCTGTGGCCTGGCGAAGGTATGCAAACTATGCCAATTTCGACATGAGCCCGACGGGCAGAATGCTCGAGCACCGCAGTCCGTTCCGAGATGGGTAACGGAATGGACCAAGCACAAATAACCTAAATTTTATCGTTGCCAAAGTACCTATCCATATCGTGTTAATTTTGAACACACTTATATCGCTTTCACTTGTCACTCATGTTTAAATAAATCATGGAAGTCAATTTTACAATCAATCAATATATTTTTTAGTCGGATTGAGTTGAAATTTGGCATACTTATGCAATTCCGATGACAATATAATAATAATATATTACCATTGAGCTGGTATGACATAAAACGTATGCAATCAGAAAGCTCTGTTAGATGTTGTTTTGTTGCGTGTTAGGGTAGTAAAATCTATCTTCCATCTCTGTGTTAATTTTTGTGACCGCCTGTGTTTAAATTTTTGTGTAACTTATTAATGTTATTAGCAAAAACATGTCTTTGACGCTTCTGGTATAAGAACTTCCAATGAGACCCCACACTTCAAAATCACTGAAGTTGTCTAGCCCACAGGCAAAGAAACAGACATACAAAAAATGCATAACCACATGCATGTATACATACAAACACCCGAATACTATGTATCTTGAGCAGTTGCGTAAGACTCGGTATCGTGTATTCATCACCGCACTCCAAAAGTTAAAATGTTACAACGTACAGTCCTCATGGAAACCAAAACTCTAACTTTTGAAATTGTTTGCATTTCTAGAGAATTGTTACACTCGCACCGCACCGTTTGAGAAAATAACTAGTACATTATTATAAGCATATATTGTTATTAAATTAATTATTTTTAAATGCAAATAAATTAATTCTTATTAAAAATCATTTATGCTGTAGTATATTTATTCCTGGAAATATTTTCTTTTTTTAATCCTAATATGACAAAACAGTTATTAGTATTATTAGTAAATCGTTTATAAAACTTAAATTCAAATGATTGAGGCAAAACAGATGTTACATTTTAATATTATACACCACTACATACATCCCGCCCAGAGATATACAAATATCTTATATGTGTGTTTAACATGCGTCATGCTTGAACATTAGTCTAATTTGTCAATTGGTTTCGCGTAAATATTCTTGCACGGTGTAGTAGGCCTTATCGGGTAAAAAATTAAAAAGTAGTTTTCTAAAATCATTAATACATTCAGTCATCAATATTTGACTATGTAACTTTTTATTTGATGCTCATTAAAGAAGTATAAATGTATTTTTCATATACACCTTTCTTCCGCGAACGGCGTACAACGTTCCATGTCAAACTTGCTATGTATTCTCAGGCACGACAAGAAATAACTCAAAGTTTGTCTCCCGGGAACTTAATAGATAATTTCTAAGTCGAACAAACTTCGCAACTTCTGAGCTTGCTTCTAAAGTTACTATTCTTAAATTCACAAAGGTACTTACTGTATTCAAAATGAAGCTGCGTTCAGTGGAATTTGAACCTTAAGGTTATCTGTTTCTAGTTGGGGTTTGGGTTGGCGATGTCCTCCCCCTTTTCTATTGACCGTTGCAAGGGAGCAAGTGTGACTACGGAACCGTGAAAAGTTAAAAAAGCACCGTCTGTGCTTCCGCGTCAGCACAAGCAAACTGCTCAATTTCCGGATTTCAAAGGCCAAAGGAGCTCTAAATGCCGGCTTCGTGTAGGAAATAATATTATCTTTGGATCAATAGAAGAACGTTCGAGTTAGAAAAAGAGATGTTTGATCGATGCATGACTATGTCAATACGCGGGCGAGTGTTTGAACCGATAGCGACCAAAAATACTGGTTCAATAAGAATGGGTATATTTTTTGTGACTAAGTTAGAAAATGATTTATGTTTGAAAAAAAAAATGAATAAGACCATAGTTTTATTAGGTATTTAATTATGTATTTGTTTGCTATCGCATTCTAGGTAGGGGTTTCCATACTTTTAATACATAACACTAACAATGTTTTTTTTTTTCACGCTGACTATTCAGAAGAAAAATATGAGTATTTAGGTTTATGATTTAGTTTTTTTCTAATTATAGAGATAAATACTCAATTTTATTTCCCACATGTCACCCAAAACAAATAAAAAAACATCAATCCCCGCCACGCTCAAAATTCAAATTGAAGTTCCAATAAAACACTCCTAAATAAATGAATAGCTACTTACCACTCAATTCTTGACCCACCGGCATGGTAGTAAAAGGATATCGGAGAATCGAGTAAAATGCCCCACGTACATGGTGATTTAGGGCACCCCCACCTGACAGTCGCGCTCGAGGTACTTAATTAATAGAAGGGGAGGTATTTACTTAACGTTCCGGTTTAGGATAGGTATACAGTGCGAGAAAAAGGAACCATTTAGCAAAGTAGAACGCTCACTTAGATAACAGGGGTGTCGGGCAGTATACTGAGAATTTTGTAGATGGGATGTGGTAATTGGTATAGTTCAGGAAATGTGAATTGGCCGTCTGTAACCTTTACTAATGGTCTAAGTTTTTTTTTAATCATATAAGGACTAGACTGAAACTTTTCAGTCAACCTTTTCGCCATACATTACTTAGCATATTAAATTTGATATATAATACTTTTTACTGAATAAACAGCCCGGTGTAGGTCGTCTCCCATTTGGATCTCCTACTATAAGATATTTTTGTTAATATCGAACAAAAGGTAATCGTAAAACTGCCCTCGTTCTTCAAACACACAAATTATCCAAATACTCGGTAAGACCAACACAGATAAATAAATATGGATACAATTTGCCACAATTTTATTATTAATATCAAAAATATTGTTTTATGAAAAGATCAGGTAAATGGCCAGAGGCATAAACACATTTCACTTTTTGAAATTTAATTTTATATTTTCACTAAAAGAGTTTCTCTTTAAAATAACGAATAATTATTTGTTATTAAATCGTTAAAAGTATCAAGCTCAGTTTAAATCACAGTGCATTATTACGAAGTAATGATAGGAAATCGGTTTATTTATGAGTACTAGGGTCGAGTTCCTAAAAATACACTTTAGTACCTTGTCACTTTAATCGTTGTGACAATTCATATATGGCAGTTTAATCATGACATCAAATAGACAAGGTATAACGTGTATACATATTTATGAACTCGACTGTACTTTTGGTTTATACCTAGTTACCACTTCATTTAATTTATTCAGATAAACTATTTACTTCTGGTTCTAGATTAAATTCAATACACAACGATGAAATTGTAAAAATATAATCTAAAACCTTTTTCTATCTTATACCGCGAGACTTAACGGGTCTCGTTCTTAAGGCTCAATTTTATTAATCAATAGCCCGTATAATTCCAATCCATTGACGGGTTGTTTTAACATCTTTGAGCCGAGAGCTATTGCGGCGACGCAATGTATCACGAAAAGCATGCGCAATGAAACTGAGCTTTTATGTTGTTGACTCACCCACTCTTACGCTTTTTGTCTACGGTTCTATCATACGCACTCTTTACTCGGCTTTACAACTGGGATGTTTCCCAGGTTGAGATTGAATAGGTACTATCTAAGTAAGCAGGGTTAGTCTGAGAGCTCGACTTCACTTAGCGTCCAATGGTTTCGAATGAAAAGGCATTCATCATATAAAATGCGTATATATTTTAATAAATAAATGAAATATTAGACCATGGTCTAATATAAGGATACGTTTTAGGTCAACACTAAGATAAACGTACATATAAGTATTATTTACTTCTGGAAGTTAATTGCCAAAATATTTAAAGCCGTACGTCAGCGGTCTAACAAAGAGGTAATAAGATTAATAAGATAAGGTTAACTGGTAGAAAATGCCATTAGGCATTAAGTTCCCCTTTTGTACTCTTTGTGCAATAAAGAATAAATAAATTAAGTAAATAAATAATGGTGACTAGGAATAATAAACATACAGGTTGTCGCATAACTTGGCGTAAATGTTTAGTGATAAAATTTTTGTTAAATGCGGGTCCAGAATATAGATTTAAATGATTACTACTACTTAGTAAACTAATGAACATATTGGAAACTTAAAACTAAGGCTTTCTTAAATATTATATTTTTGTTAACGCGAAAGTGTTTTTTGCTTGTTTTCATTTTTGCGGTGCAACGACCTAACGGTGATTTAATCGATTGTTGTAAAGGGCATTGGGTAAATTTGTTTGAAGAATATTGTCTTTTTTTTTTTCAGCGGCCACGGATGATTCTTACGTAGTTATTTAGAGGACCTCTAAATACGTATAGATATATATAATTTATGGCGTTAAGTAATATCGTAGCGGAGATTTTAAAGATTTAAGTGTTCAGGTTTTAGTACAAAAGTACGCCCAAGCATGAATATTTAAATATCTCAGCTCCGATGCACTTAAGAGTATTACATTACATAATAAAATATGTTTATTTTAATAATTCTATCATAATTTGCCACTTTTACGAATGGCCGCTCACCTTGAAAATGTGTGAATTTTGCAAATGACAACACTTTTAACCAAACCCCATTTGGTATTGATAGTTTGTAGCCCAAAAATGAAACAGTTTCAAAGGAGAACAGTGGTAAACCACAACTCTGAATGGAGTAATATTATTAACGCTCAAGTGTATTTTATTTGTTTGTTTCTTCTAAAGAAAGGAAGGAATATAAAAAATATTGACACAAAAATAACACGGTTCTAAAACGGTTCAACGCATCAACCGAAAATTTGGTACATTTGATACATTTAGCTCGGAGACGGACATAGGAAACTATTGTCCCGCAAAATCAAGCGGACTAAGTTGCGTGCAAAAGCTAATACTAAATATTTACACAACATCGTGTCAAGTAGCGTTTTGAAGACATTGCACGTCTGCAGTACGTGGAACATTGCAGGAGCATTTTAAAGGTAAAATTTATTTGGGGGAACTAAATAAAAATACCGAGGCACTCCGTCGATTTGTTCCGTTTAATATCGACTATGGAACCCGTTCGGCTGCGGCCATAGTACACAAGGGCGTTCACGGGTAATAAAAAAAGTTAAGCTTCGATTTTCAAAAGTCAACAAACGTCAAAAAAACGGCTTGTAAAACTATTGGTGCACTCGTATCAGGAATATAAAAACTTTTCTATTTTGCAGAAAAATAGGAACTAGGTATCCTATTCATTGCAACTCAGGATTAACGAATGAACACAGATAAAAAATCCGGGCAAGAGCATGTCGGAACATGCTCTGTGTTGGGTTCCGTCTCTGTTACCACAGAATACATAATATTGCTGCAACTGTTTTATAAGTTGGTCGACTATTAATCGTTAAAATCTACATACGAACGTACCTAAACCCTACTTTGAAAAACTTTTCCAATGACACCTAACTAAATGGAAGATAAAAGTAAAAAATATATTTTAGTTTTACGTGTATCTAAAATCAAACCGTTCCCAAGATTTTATTTCACAGTTTTGTCGGCGTGATTAGTATCTATACAATGAGCAGAAACTTTTTAGAACTTAGACGCAGAAACCGGCGGACAGATAGAAATACAGATGGACATATCGAAAATTTAACGGGTCTGGTTGACTATGAAACCCTAAAAAGTATTACTAGTGTGGATATGGACCCCGATTATAAACCTTCCGAAAAAATTTTTCTAGATGATGACGTTATTAATCGTATAAAAATTCTAAAGATTTAAGCAAGCAGACACACAGACAGGAATAAAAACATTTTAAGGCCGTTCAGAGGTTTTGTTCGAATAATTCGTAGGAACAGAAGTATTTTTAAAAATGCAGCAGTTGTTTTAGGAGACTTAAAACGTTCGAAAAACCGTTGTTAATTCTCCATTCAATTTTGTAAATGCTGAAAAGCAAAAAGAATAAGGAGTAGATATTTGAAAATCCGTATTTCGAAATTTTCAAAGCCTAAACTCACGTTACGAGTAAAGGCTAAAGCTGGCAGCACACATGCCATAGTATCACAGTCATCGCTTTTTCGGACTCTTTTAGGGCGGTTTCACCTCTGGCGTTTAGTCCGGCATGGAGCTCGCTTCGAATTATTCTTTTTCCTGCAACATCCAATACTCTAATGCCTCCGCCTGCAATAAAGTCGCGACTTTATCGGCTGGGTTATAAATTGAGGGTTTCAAAGAACGTTTTTAAAAGAGAAATAGGGTATTTTATAAATAAAACAGCACTCCTGGGGAATTGCTAATAGTGGTGACTGCGTTAGTCCTTCGAACCGTTAACAAGCTGGTTAATAAATTGTAAACAACATTGATTGGAAACACGTTATTGAAAAATATTTGACAACAAAAAAAAACAATTCCATAGATTTCTAAAAGCCTAGTTAAGATGCGAACGCTGCTAACGTTTTCTGTTTTCTACATACACATACTCATACACAACATACCTTCAAGCCTGTAATCCCAAAGTTTGGTAGGCAGAGCAACAGAATTACCTACAAATCTTCCTTGTTGATAATTCTGTAAACACATTTTGCTAAGATTTTTACCAGCGTATTAGTGACAGATTGCAAGCCCATTACTTTACAGCACTACAAGCCTTTATTCCCTTAGTTGCCTCTTACAACATCCATGGGAAGACATGGAGTGGCAACCCGGCAACCAACGACGGTTTTCTATCGACTCAAAATGTATAGAGTTGACATTTAAGCAATCGATGCGATCTAGTCATCAGCCTTTGTCAATCCTATACATTTTGTCGATTTTCTAAAATCGCTAACTTAGCGTTTTGCATCTTGAATAGGCGCTGGTTACTGTATAAATGGTTCATCTCGACCACTTTCCTATCTCAGCACTTTAATTGGTTGTTTTTGGACAAATAATCTGTTTTAATTTGTTTATTATGAAATTCGATAACTATTTCCAAGTGCCATTTACAGGATATCACGATCTGTCCACGACTTTGCACGTAACAACTGCGTTCGGCCGGAACAATGCACAGATATCGCCCCATCTCGCCGCTGCGGTGTCAATTGAAATGGGCAATGATGTAAACAAAAACGAACCCATTTACCAATTTTACTCGATAATCACAAACGTTAAAAGGGGAACGCTTTTTTTTCTCTTAATTATTTTCAGTCAATGTATTGTTATTCATAATCACCGTAAGTCATACAGTGTTTTTTACTGAAACTGTTTATTCTAGGATTTTTGAAATATCTAGCTGGTAAATGAGGTTAGGTTAGGTTGGGTTTAGTTTTATATAAACCCCGAAAAGGACATGGCCCGTTTTACTATGGCGCTGTGCCCCAGAATGTACAGCAATCATTTATATCTCAAATTAAGGCGAAAAATATATACTTTCAATATGTATATATCATTTTACATATAAAGTAGCGGTTTAAAAGTAATTCGATCCTTAATTATTTACATAACCTCAAAACACATCATAACGTGCAAGGCGCTTTGAAGGCCTACTGCTCCTAAACGGATTGTTCAAATTGCTTCGGAAAAATATATGTTACGTGTAATAATGTCAATAATAAAACATTTGTTGTTTTTCTAGTAATTACTGTTATTTTTGTCAGAAAATACAAACCAAAGTATCCCACATTTTGCGCAAAAATCCTTTTATTTTTCTTAACGCCAGAAGCGATTTTAATCATTCTTTCGCCATGTAATAGTCAATTTAACGATCCAAAACATTATTATTTGAACCTTTTAAAACGACCATATGGTTAGCGTCAGGGAGCAAGAAAGCATTTAACAAGCAAGTTGCGGGCATTCACGCAATAGCGCTCGCACGGTTACGGAGTATTGCTTGTTGGCTCCATGTGTATCAATAATAATCATGCAAGATTAGTGCCACCGAGATGAAACTCGGTGTCAGTAAGTGTGCGGTCATGCACATTTTACGAGGGGTGGTTAATTGAATCTCTTCTCTGTCCTTCAGATGTTGTAGCTTACCAATACACACGCAGTGAATGTTAGAGACTTGGATATTGTGGACGGCGACGTCAAGCAGCTACTTAGTTTGATAGGGCGCACTGGATATGAGAGTCCCGTCTACTGCTAACATCACGTCACATGCATAGGCATACAACTTAATTGAGAGCCGGTACCTATATACATGAGGTGCGGGAAGAGGGCAATGGTGACTTGTAAAGATTTTTCGTACTGTCAAGGCAATCGAAAGACTTGAGTCGTGGTTGCACTGCTTTTTGTCCCACTGCTGTTCGACAGAGCCCTACCTCGCGGCAGGGCTCGTATTGTAGGGTGGTTTGGTTTGGTGGTTTGGGGCATGTAACCATACCTAACAACCCTGATCTACCTAACTACCTTTATGAAAAAAAAAATGATATCTGACGAAAGCGAAGAGCAGTGGGACCAATAGTAAAGGAACCACGAGTCAGGTGTTGAAGGACGTACATACATACGTGCACCCCTTTTTTGCTCTTGCCAGAATGTGAATACTTACCTGAGATATATAAAAGGCAAGTCTTTCCCTTACTGTAACTCACCCCCGTACCTCATGCTTACCCCGGCTCTATTTCTGGGTGTTTTGGCCCTTCGGGCCAGCTGAAGCACCATCATGACCCAAGCCTACCATATATTTATGATTTTTTGTCTAGCATGCCATTGCCCCGGTAAGTCCTTCAGCAGACATATTATTTCCGGTTGTCCGCATTTGGCCAGCGGTTTTTATATATGCACATAAAGGGGGAACCTCGCAGCCAAGATTATCCATCAGCAACATGCTATTTAATACGGTCTTGTTAAGTTCGAAGTGCTGTACTACGAGTATGCACTGGCGCCATTTCTCGAATATGGTCGTGCCGCGCTCTAATGAGAGCGATTTGTCATCCCCAGAGATCGGAATAGGCAGAGCTTATTTGCCTAAACTTGACGCATATTCATTCATATGTGAGTGAGATGGGAATACATTATTGAATGAATATGCATCAAGTTTAGGCAAATTAGCTCTACCTATTCCGATCACTGGTCATCACGGACTAAGACTTTTGTCGCCAATAAGCCTGATATCGAGTTGACGGAATATTCGCGGTAGTTCCTTTGGATGTTCCTTCGAAGGAACTATGAAAGAAGTACTGCGACATTTTTTTCGCCTTTGTTCCTTTGCAAACTGGGATTTTTCCTCGCTTTTGCTCCTTTACAAGACCTGAAGGAACAACTGAGACCTTTTTTTCGCATTAGTTCCGTTGCAAGAAAGTTCCTTCTGGTAACTACTTTGTATAACCTGCGGTAACCGAATTATAATTCGCCTTATGATTAAATCTATGTTATCCTAAATAAATAAATAAATAAACTAATTTGATGGATCAAAGGCGAATAAAAGTCGCAGTACGTCAATCATCTCTTGTGAAGGAACTAGGGCGAAAAAAAAAAGGATTTTAGTTCCTTAAACATCCAACTATCAAGGAACTACTGCAAATAATAAGAGTTGACAGACCGATCTCAACGCCGGGCCGTGCTCGTCAACGTCACCATCTCATGAAGGCTGAGAAGGCCATGCTCAGCAAGTACTTGGATTACGAGATAACCGCCATGTGGGATGTTGACTCGACGATGATTGTCTCAATAGTTGTGTCATAGAACGGTCTCATACAGAAAAGTCTCTCCTTATGATGATAGATGGCTGGATCAAGGGTCAGATGCAGAAAGCAGTAGTCCTCGATATGGCACGTTTTACTAATATTTGGTTAACAGTAAGGAGTCACCTACACGGGCGAGTTTATTGCGGCGATAGTCTCGCTGTGCCATCTTCAATAGTTTAAGTGAAGTGACTCGACAGAGTCTCGTAAGCGTTATCGTACTTAAAAAAAACTATGTGCAACTAGATAAACTTGTATGACGATGTAGTATTTAATGAAACCTTACTCAAAAACATATTAGTAGCAGTTTGCTACTTACAAGTACTTGGTAATTTTTAAACGTCACATGTTGCACCCGTGATATAGATGCCCCCCCCCCCACCCCTTTCTCGGCGGGACGCTGCTAGTTTAAAAGTCCTAAACTGCTAACAGACTAGAGCATTTAGGTACTGGTAAATAAAAAATAGTTGTCGAAGGAACGTTGGGAGGCAACCAATGAGATGGACTGACGATCTCGTTAAGATAGGGGGAGAGACTGCTTAAGCTCACTCAGCATTAGGTGACGAAAGGTTGAAGAGAGAAGAGAAATAATTGTTACATTCATTAAAAGTTTTACAGGTAAAATTATCTTTTTAGTTGTATTATTCACAGTTTAAATGAATAAGTGTATGAAATAATGACAATGTTCGTATAGTATCCACTATTAACTAGTGATCCACGTTAATATCAATTTAAACTCTCGGACAATCAGGTTAAACCGCCTTCAACAACCCACTAAAATCATAAATCAAAAATTGTTTTAAGAAACAAAAAAAAATCGCCTTCAAAAACACAAAAAATAACTTCCTTTAAAATGTTAGAACGGGAAAGTCATAGTTATATTTAAACAATTAAATGTTCTTCATTATAGTCGCTCATCTATCTTAATCGAGATATCTTATCGCCACCCTTGAAATAGGTACCGTTGAGGAGTTCCGGTGGCCATCTGTGGTCTTCATCAACAGTTTCACTTCACTAAGTGATAGTTTCTGAATGCAAATATTAGACTTGTTACTAAAAATACTAAAATCGTTATATGTATGCCTATAATATTTGAGGAGTTCCCTCAATTCCTCACGGGTCCCGTCCGACCACCTCGAAAGTAGAGTAATACTCTTAACCTTTTGAACGCCATACGTCGAATACAAAATGTGCCACCCACACGCCAAACATGTTTGCTATGCTATGCAAATTACACCTTATTGCTACCAAAGAAAGTCTTTTAATCTTGAACTCTTGTCGGTTGTAGCCGACGTGGCGGCAGTGGCACGACTTTTAGTTGACGGCCAGAGCCGACTGTGGCGTTGAAAAGGTTAAGTATACTTCTTAATCTTCATACTTGAACGAGAGTCGATGAATACACATTTAAAAAAAACATATAGTGGAACATAGAAGCTCTTTCTTTTTTGAATTTGGTTAAAAACTCGTCCGCTGCTTGTGGCGGCCACTAGTGACTTCGCTGTGGTCGGCACTAGTGGCCTAATGTGCTGCAGCTGTAAAGTAGGCAAAAATAGTGGCCTCAATCGAGTATGTTTTTAACCGAAGGATGATGTCATTTAGTGCGGCAAGTCTTGAGAAGCGGCCGGCACTTCTTAAGTATGGCAAGAAAGTGATGTCCTAGCCGATCGACATTACTTCAGCAAGGGCACCTTTTGTTTTACACACGCCCGGTATTATATCTAACTATGCCAAATCACAGCTATGTAGTACGTTCAGTGTCATAAATATATATATACCCTTATAACCTCGCAGCAGAGTCATGTTTACATATTTTTGAAAGTTTTACTGTGTCTATATATTTGATGCTGACTGTACCAAGAGTCTCCAAGTTAAGCCGCGGTCAGATGGACAGACGTACATACGGAGATGGCGAAACTATAAGGGTGCCTTGTTTACTACGGAACGCAAAAAACCTAGCTAAGAACAATGCCGATTGAACTAACTTCCGTTATAATTAAAAATACGTGTATCCCACTAGTCCCATTGAGTTGTCCCATTATGGGACAACTGAGACGATTTCATCCCAGTAGTTCCATGGGAGAAGTAACAATAATATTTTGGTCTTAAAAGTCCCAGGTAGGTAGGTTTAGGTTTTGTTAGTTTTGCAGCACGTCCGAAAGACAACCCAGAAAAAGGAGCTCCACCATAGCGGAATGCCGTCGACACTATCCAATTGATTTCTGGAATGAGGAGGAATGCGAAATAACGACAGAGCTAAAGAAAAAATAAATTATATGTATATACTGTGGTGACGGTAATGGGACTTTTGGGACCAATAATAAAATATATATATTAGTGCCACTTGTCCCATGGGACTACTACTACTGGGACGAAATCGTCTCAGTTGTCCCATAATGGGAAAACTCAATGGGACTAGTGGGATAAACGGACCCGTACTGTAGATCAACCGCGTGGGAGCTACGATTCCACAGACAGACTCACAGATACAGAGACACACACACACGTACACACATCCAAGGTTACATTAAACTTATAACGCATCTCTTTTTTTGTCGGGGGTTTAAAAAGTTTTACGTAAGCTATTTTTAAGGCCGTTTAAATGATACCTGGTGCTCTATTCTACTCGGTAAAACCATACTTTTGACACAGTTATCGTGTTGTCAAACTAATGATAGCTCTTATTTAGTAGGCAGTAATAGAGGCCGAGTTAAAAACAATACGATAAAATGTCAAAAGCAATATGGTTTACTGTGTAGAATAGAGCCCCTGAGTACCTATTCAAAATGACCCGGTGTGACTTAACCGATTTTTAACGGCACCACAGACACAGTTTACCTACAAGTGTGACAATTCAAAATCTGTAAAGATATTTACTTATATAGACTGTCGACCCTGTTTGGGTTGATCGTGAGTTACAGGTGCGATAATCAATAACAACCTGAAATACCAATATTGGCCGGCGGTTTCCTTTTATAATTTGGAAGATAGGCATTATCGAATTTTGTTCGAAGTGGCCAATGGTATGATAATAAATGCTGGTCAGTAACAGCTTAGGGCAGCAGCGTTCAATTATGTAAAGTAATGAGGAACCTTTAAAATAAAGTATGGTGAATTGGTTATATATAAATGTTTGTTTAACATGTACAATAACTTATTTAGTTTTCTTTACTTACATTACTAAGCGAAATTAAGGTCGTATCGATAGTCCGGTAGCACCAAGTTCAAGCAGCACTATTAGCAAAAGGATTGAAAAAACTATAGGGAGGTACCTACATATGACAATAATACATTAACGGCCATACTCAGTCATTTAATGACGATTAGGGCGTTCTTTGGTGAACATTTTTTTAGACATAAAATTGAAAAAGGAACAGACGTTAACCGTCTCTTAAATGACTCTGAGCACGGCGGTAAGATAAGTAGAGTTAAGTAACAGTTTATTGACCGAAAGATGTATACTTACAAATTAAACTAGTGCGATTCGTCAGTGTACGGGAGAATATATTTTTTCAGTTTTTGAATATCAATCACATATTATTACCGTTGGGCACCTTGTGTAGGCCCGTTTTTAAGGTCGTTCTTTATTTATTTAGTCACATGATTAATGGGGGAATACGAAATGGCAATGCTGCAATGCGAAAAACCTGGGACAGGATTTTTTTTAGTTATAATTCCAATGTATAAATCCAGCAGTGGTTTTTCTTACACAGAAATTGATGATCTTTCAGATGAGCTTAGGTTTTTTGAGGAGATCGATCATAGTAGATACTTAAGCACGAGGCGTCGCTTATCATGTTGCTGCTACTGATAAGCCAATCAGGGGGGCTTGCAGCACTGCATTTTCGTAGTCTTACCCCTCCCCTGTTCCAAAGAATAAACGAAACTTGGGAGTCTTATTATCATACTAGACATCGGACTTGTAACTAACAAAAATTAGCTTTGTCCTGTTTTTTGAATTGCAGCATTGCCATTTCGTGTTTCCCCATTAATAACGTGACTAATTACATAACTGTATGTTTATCGTTATCTAATACCTATAGTACAAGCATACAGCTGGGTTTGGGACTAGACTCAATTTGTGTACGAATTTCCCCTTATATTTATTTATTTAAATATAAAATAGCATGCGTAGTTCTGCAGGAAACCGTGTGAGAATTATTACAAGAGAAAATAAATAATACTTTTATAACATGACGGTACTGACGGTGTAAGACGACCATATTATTGTTTTAATGTTTTCTTGTGTGCCGTCTCCCCTGCAAAAGATGATTGTTGATTTTCTAAAAACACTCAGACTATTACCACCACCCTAGCGACCACCCTGAACCGAATGCTGGTCTTCAGAAAACACTGTTTTATAACGAGCCCTCACAAAGGTGGTCGTCAGTGAATCTCATTTTGACAAACCCTTGGGGGGCCGATCAAGGTGGTCAGATGTTAAATAAGTATTAGGAATTGAAAGTTGTTTTGTTCTTCTCTTGAAATTATTTTTTTAACTTTTTTTTTTTAATACTGTCTTCTTCATACTGTTTTCTTTTTGAAATCCAAAAGTCATGTCAGTTGGCCGCTTCAGTTTACCTAAAAAAAACGATAAGTCTAAGAAACAAGAACAACCCAAGCTCCTACATAGCTCAGTCAAGTAACGCCTGAATTTGGCAAATAAATAAGTGCATTAGGTATACCTAGGTATTCTACCCCTACCTACTCCTTGTATTTTCTTTTCTTTTGCTCTTTAACAACAAATAAATATATGATTTTGTAAAAACATTAATAAGCTTTATTGTTTCTAGGAAGCTTAGTATTCGAGATATTTACGAAAAACCAAAAGAAGAACATTTAAACCCTTCTCTTGCTGTAAGCACGCGGTCCTAGACTGGGGACTTTTAGTATGTTTATATTTTGGGGGTCGCCCCTACCTACTACAGCACCTAAATAATAACCAGACTTCACGATTTACTGCATTTATTTTTGCTTCATTGACTGAACTAACGTATGGAACCAAAAGATGTCAATAGTGTTTATCTGTTCAACCCCCGACGCAAATAGAAATTGTTGATTCTCATCTCTTACATTCAAACATTTTTCAACATCCGATTCCATCATCAGATCAGCTCTTATACACCATAACATTGAATTTTTAATTATGGCGTTGAACCCTGAAGATTTAAACAAATAAACACACTTCCGCATTTATTATATTAATAATAAGGGCTCCAGCTTATACTGACACACAAAGAGACATGTAAAGCTTATATAAAATCATTAGCTTTTTGTTTCACTTGGTCTACGTGGAGCTCTTTTATTGTTATTCCCCCGGGAGCTACACAATTTTCTGGGATGTAAAAAGTACCCCATATAATTTCCCGGTGTTTAAAGCTATCTAAGTAAGAAATTATCAAAAAACTGAATCAGTAATTTAGCCACGAAGGCGTAACGAACACACTTACAGACTTAATAGAAATCCGAAAGGATATATATTATATTACAAATTCCGCAGGTACGTACTAAAAAAATCTATAAAACAATTATTACCAGTGACCTCGGAATTTTATAATATTTAGTGCCTACATCGAATATTTCGTAAACTTAACACTATATGCAATACATAGCAGTCGATGGCAAGAGCCAGGTTAGCCATTGTTTTCTTGACAACGGCTTGGATTGGATCGAATGCAGAATGCAGACCGAACATTATTTCACGCTGTGGTTGTTTTGTGATAGTTTCTGATAAGTAACTGTGACATACAGATAGACATAGAAAGACGGCCGGAACATACATACATACATACATTAAAACTGATAGTTTCTGATAAGTGACTGTGACATACAGATAGACACAGACAGTCGGTCGGAACATACATACATACCTACATACATTAAAACTGATAATTTCTGATAAGTGACTGTGATATACAGATAGACACGCAGACCGACGGACGGAACATACATACATACATACATTAAAATTGATATTTTCTGATAAGTGACTGTGATACACAGATACTAGATAGACACAGACAGACGGTCGGAACATACATACATACATACATATGTACATGAAAACTGATAGTTTCTGATAAGTGAATGTGTATTTGTTGACGTAATAAACCACGAGCTGCTTTTGGATAAGTTGCACTATTATGGGATACAGGTCACCTCCCACCTTCTACTTACATCATCACTGTGCGACCGGAAACAAGTTGTCAAATTGTCTGCGGGCGGCAAGAGACTCAAATCTGATGTTGGCACCGTGACAATGGGGATCCCTCAAGGATCTGCCTTGGGAAACAGCCTATTTCTGGCTTACGTCAATGATCTTCCGACCAGCATCACGGCCGGCGTTTCTGTGCAGTTCGCAGGTGCGATGCGCGCACGTATGATCAGCTCGCTGGGAAAATTCATAACGCATGTGATCAATTGAAGTGGTTTTCGTGTAACGATTTGCTCCTGAATATAACAAAATCAAACGTCATGATTTTTTCGGGGCGTAGTGGTCCTGTTCCTCCGTGCGTTGCAAACAGTCCGATGCCTATATGCGATCAGTGTAGGTTTCTCGGCTTCACTCTGGACTCGAATCTTAATTGGAAGTGCCATGTTGACCTGTTGTGTGGTAGATTGAGTAGTGCAGTTTTTGCGTTGCATAAGCTGAAATTGCTTATAACTGACGATGCTCTAAGACAGGTATATTATGCACACTTTCATTCACTGATTTCGTACGGCACACTCTTATGGGGAAACTCTACGGATGCCATCACGGTAATGCTGATGCAGAAACTTGCTGTGCGTATGTACGTTGGTTGGGGCGAAGTCAAGACATACTTGTCGGGGCATTTTCACAGCGCACCGCATAATGAAGCACTATTCACTTTACATATTCGAAATCATTATGTTTGTCCGATCAAATATTTCTTCGTTTGCAACAGTTAACGTCATCGGCAAACAACTCCGTCACACAGGGCGTTTGAGAACTGTTTCTCGTCGCATGGCACTTGCAGGTAAGAACCCGCGCCGCATCGGTCCCACCTACTACGAGCGTCTACCCGCCGAACTCAAACGCGAACCATCTGACGAAATGTTAAAGCGCCGGCTTAGGAATCTTTTGTTGGATAACCCACTCTATTCTGTAAATGAGTATATGGAACTTGACATGTAAATTCTGTAAATATTGTATTTGATTTGCTGTTTTTTGTACAATAAAGTGTTTACCATGATCTTTTTTGTATGTCAATCTTATTTGTATGTATGTACATACAAATAAGATTGATTTTTTTTAATTTACTTTGTATTTGTATGACTTTTACTTTTACTATTATTATTTAATTCTATTTCTGACGACCTCAATGTAACTGCATATAATTTGAGATGGTCATGTAACTTATAATGTGTTATATTGAGTAATGAAATCTAAATCTCAATCTGAATCTGATATACAGATAGACACAGACAGACGGTCGGAACATACATGCATACATTAAAACTAATAGTTCCTGATAAGTGGCTGTGACATACATATAGACTCAGACAGACGGACGGAACATACATATATACATAAATGAATACTCTTTAGGTAAATGTAAAAAAAGTCAGTTTTATAATAGGTAGATTCTAAGAAAAAGTAAATGTGATATACCTACACAAAGACGTATAGACAGATAGACGGAGAGACAGGGACTCACAGATAGACAGACGAACAGATAGGTAGACAGGCACACAGACAGACAGACTAACTTTCGTATTTGCAGTATTAGTATGAATACCTACTAGAGTCAATGGTAAACCAACTTACAACAGGAAATCATCCCAGACTCAGAAAAAATGTACTAGAGGGATATGTTCGCTTTTGTACTAATAAGTATTTAACATACATAAATACAAATACTAGTGCTTATGGCACTAATATTCAACAATTCCGGGAATCTAGCCCGGGTCAGCTGGCATCGTAGGCAGGGTCACTCACTACCAAGTAGGCTAAGTGTTGTCTTATATAAAACTAAGTAACACTTATCATAAGTTGCTTCGGCTTTAACAGCTATTGCCGGTCCAAGTCGCTTCCTTGAGCTGGTTGTGGCTTATACATATAACCGCATTAACAATCACTAACTTTATATGTGAACACCTTTGTGCTGTAATGCACAACAATATAAGTTCATAAATCAAAAATATTCTTCTTAAAGTGCCTCTCCAACTTAGTGAAGGTTGGCTATCAGCAATTAGAATTTGTCCCGTGGTAAAACACAACATTAACAACTTGTAATACTTACAGCATTTATTATTGTAAACCACGATATAGCATTTCATTGTAGTAAGCAACAAATTATTTTCTTTCAATCCAATTTTGTTTTTAAATGGCATGACCAATGTCACAGCATGTCACAGTTAGTAACGTAAGCGACTATTACTGCCAGCGACAAGACTTGTTTTGTCTGACAACCAGCACAGTGTATAAAAGGATTGACAAAAGTTTGAAAATACAAAGGTTTGTTATAAAAGTAAGATTTTAGTTGCAGGTTCCTATTTTATTTATTTATTTATTTAGACCATTTTTAAGCCATTTTTGCTTTATTTAAGTATTACAATAAGACAAAACCTCGGCCTTTCTGAGGCTCTGTGTAAAATGTAACAAAATGAAGGACTCAAATACGCAGCATGTACAGCCAAAGTAATAAATATATAAACCCAAGACGTCTAAATATCTACACGCATCTGTTATTACTAATGATAACATTTGTATATAAATATATTTCACGCGATAATTGTGTTGGTTGGATATTTTGTGCTTTCGACTGTAGGTACGCTCTTTAAAAAAGATAAAAAAGATAAAAGATGTTTATTCAGTAAGTAGGCCGCACGGGCACTTTTACACGTCAAAAATCTACCAGCGCTTCGCAAGAGACCACTGCTGAGAAGAAACGCCGCAAGAAACTCAACAGTCAGTCGTTTTTTTTTAAAATTACTTATACAATTATAGAACTTAACCTAGCATTATATAAAACAATGAATTAAAGGAGGAATTTCACCGCGGCGTACGCACTCGTACGCTTCGTAACTAAATGTTTGTAGATACTCCTACAGACTCCTACAGCGGCAAACGCACGAAAAGACGTCAGTGACACACGCCTAGAACCATTATTAATCCACGTAGCCTCTGCTCACGTGCAGAGTGTGCGTGCGTAGCGTGCGCCTCAGAGATATAAAATAGAATAGAATATTCCGGCTGGATGCAGTTAGACAGTCCTTGTCTATTTTATTTGTTTTTGATTAGCTTATAAGTGGGGTCCAGACTTGTATCGTTATCAAGCACGCGTATAGTAAATCCTAAGTATCCCCTCATTTTGGCGCATTGGTGTCACTTGCAGAGTCTTGTAAAAAAAAACACGTCAAAATTAACTTAGCAGTGGTAAAGTAAGTCGTAAAATAGGTATCAAAACACGTCCATGTCACAATACGGGTTTAAGGTACGAGGTGAGGCACGGAACGCGTTTTTTACACGACTCTGCCAGTGATACAAATGCACCAAAATGAGAGTCCATACAGATACAATTCAAAATGTTTGCTCGTGATCGCAGCGGAGACGAATCAAGTCAGTGCCCGGCTTTAAGCCGTATCGTAATACTGCCTTCTTAAGCAAAAATGCAATATCTAAGTAAATTCAATAGCCAAAGCAGATTCAACTCTGTTCGGTTTGTAACTAGTGCAATTTCTACAGGTGTTTAGTCTGAGATATCGCCATTAAGTTTAGTGGGGCAGAACAGCGTATCGTATCATTAGGTATTCCGTATCGGTAACTAAACGTTTCTATAGTTTGGACGTCGCATAATCTTTCCCTGCGATCTAACTTTTCGAGTGAAAAATGACGATCACCGACACACATAGGTGCTAATTGACGGAGATACGATTCGCTGAAAAGATACAAGTGTGGACCCGGCTGAAGAGAGTAGTCCCATTTGATCAAAACCGTTTGACCGACTAAACAATGGGCTATACTATAACCCAACATCGGGGCTATAACCGAACAATTATTGATGCTGATTAATAATGATGATTCAATGAGTCAATCGAAAAATATTATTAAGTAGTTGGGTACCTACCTACGTGGCCTCCTAACCATTCGAAAATAATGTTTTGCAATGTGGTCAATGTTGGAAACTTAAACCTTATCAAACGTTGAACGCACAGCCCACAATTAGCACAACGCAACGTCATGCTTATTTTTGTATTTAGTCTTTAATCTGTGTTTAGTGTTTTCTTTCTGTCTTTTGCAAAATGTCAGTGCTATGCAAATTAAAGATTAGTCTTTTCCAAAGCTAGGCTAAGTACTGAAAAGAAACTGCTCTATTAATAGCGCGAAAAGGGCGCGAACCACCGTCAATATTATTTTTTATTTCTATTTTGCATCCCAAGTCTGAAGTCCAAAGAGGCCGTATGCCATATTAAATCCTAGCGAAAGGTACAGAGTGATGTCAGTCATATGTCTCTGTCCCTTTCGTTACCTAGTACTTGTAAGTTTTAATAATTTGTAATACAGCCTCCAGGGATTCACCTTTTTTAATAACACGCCGGCACGCGTATGTGTGCAGGCCCAACTGTCAAGTGGGTGGTTTCCGGCACGCAATATCTTTTTTTTTGCTTACTTTTTTTCCGCTACTTTTACAGAGATTTAATTAATCTCACGTGTAATTATTAATTAATTAATTATTTATCACATATGTCTCATTCGTGTACAAGTTGGGGCACAAACGGGCCATGTCCTTTGAAGCAGTAAATATTTCACATTTTTTACAAAACTTACCTAACCTAAGTAACTTATAGGGTTCTAAATGATGGTCCTGAAATATATCCTGAAATATTTACAGTTTCAGGAAAACAACATTTTGCAAATGTTATATATGTTTGTGGCCGTGTGATAATATGTTATGACGTATGGTTACCGGCTTAGAATAGTGCTACTCCATGTCTTCCCATGGAAGTCTTAAAAGGGAATAAAGGCTTGTAGTATTGTTAGGTGATGAACTTGCAACCTGTCACTAATATACACATAGTAAATATCTTAGCCTGTTTGTGCAAAATGTGGTTACAGAATTAACAACAAGTTGTTAGGGTTGTTGGTAATTCTTTAGCTGTGACTACCCCAATCTGGGAATGAAGGCGTGACGGTACGAGTATGTACTCGTATGTATGTTTGTGAAATGGGTGCGCCAAAGTTCATATAAAATTGCAACTCCGATTATTGGAACTCCGGAATTTTTTTCCCATACCATTTTACATCATAATCATCGATCACTCTTCATACTCTTCATAATATTTTTTAATACTAATGATCGGAACTCATACTCATCTGAATTTATAACGCCAATGTTCATGGAATCGTATACTTTTCAGAATTTCTTAAATATCTTACGTGTAGATAAAATTAGATTAGGTTAGGTTACATTTATAACAATCCTCAAAAAGCAACAGTTTCTTGAAAAAATGCATTATGAATTGCGATAATTATGACTTAAAAAGTATGAACAAAATAGTATGAGCAAAATTTTTCGGAGAAATGATGAGTATAGACACAAATCGTTATTTTTAAAATCTAAAGACCAATTTTATATGAGCCAATATGGACCCTTGTGAAATGAATCAGTTTGGTTGGGTACCGATTTATACACTTGAACTTTACATTCATAATACAGTGCCAGCAATGCTACGAGTGCGACGCTGCTGTAGCCTTCAAAGGATTTTCCCGCTAGGTAGCAAAATTCTGCGCAATAAATATTTAAGATAAGGTGTCAAACAGTGGTAATTTGTCATCTTTGTCCATTTCAACTAACACCGATTTTATATCTCTGTGCACTTGTCTTTTAACGCTTGCGCAGTTAGTCGACATCGATGGCATCGCCGCGCAAAGCTTTTCCTAGCTTTTAAATAGTTTCTAGTTGAATTATTATGTCAGAACATCATCATCATCATCAGCCCACATCAATCCACTGCTGGACATAGGCCTCTTCCATAGCACGCCAGTGAGCTCGGTTTTCAGCTCTTCTTCTCCAGTTACCACCAGCTACCTTGCGAATATCACCGCTCCACCTAGTCTGAGGGCGCCCTACTCCACGTTTGCCAATTCGTGGTCTTCAATCTAGAACTGATCTTCCCCAATGGCCATCAGTTCTACGGCAAATATGACCAGCTCATTGCTATTTCAGCTTGTTAATTCGCAGAGCTACTTCGGCTTTGTCAGAATATATTCTGTATTATATCCCTCTGTTTTTTTAACCCCGGCAAGATAGAAGGCTGTTATAATTTTAACTTCTGTATCTGTGTGTCCATATAGTTTTTAAAAGAAAACTAGTTTTATTCGGGATAGTCCTGAGCTGGGTTTCAAGAAAATCAGTTCAGCCGTTCAAGACATGTCAGTTCTAAAACAAAGAGTCGCCGTTGTATCAGGATTTTTATCTCTTAAATAGTTGCTTTACTCATCAGTCCAAATAATGCTGACAACGTTCTGTGATTTTACGTTTTCGAAGGCTGCTGTTTGCTGAACATTATTTGTCATGTTTCAACGTAAGGCCTCCGTATGATAAACTTTTTTATGCTAGAGGAGGTAAACGAGCAGGTCACCTAATGAAAAACAATCGCCGTCCCCCACAAACACCAGTTACTCCAGGAGAGAAAGGAGGGCCTGATATTCCGTTATTTTGTTAATTTGGTATCCTCTTGTATTGTCCTTGTTTACTTTACTCCAAGGTAAACTGGAAACGATCCCATATGGGATAAGTTCGCAATGTAAATTATCTATATCGATGCAAACAAGTCTTGTAATTGTTTATGTGCAATAAAGAGTTTGCATAGGTACATCAAATGCTCTGACAAGCTTGGTCAGATTTTCTTAAACTATTCGATTTTTAACATAACCGGGATTTTGAAGTTGTCCCGTCAGAGCGTACCACATTTAAGGGCGTAAATTCTCAGCTTACCTGCTTTACCTGTCGAGTGAGCGAGCTCGTGTGATTTCGCTCACTCGATCAACCGTTCGATAGAGATTAGAGAGCCGTTTGAAGAGCACCTTTGAGAACTGAGTTCAATGCTACTACGATTCCGTATACGGCTGCAGTGTCCATATACGGCACATCAATATGACGGCTACGCATGTGCATACAGCTCGTTCCTAATATTCAAACAGTCGATAAATTTGGCTTTGGTTTGGTTGAATTTGGTTTTGATGACACGTTAGCCTAGTTGGGAACTACAAAGCTAACGGACCTGGGTTCAATTCCCGGTCCCGGTCCCAAATATTTTTGTGCTGAGTACAAGTATTGAGTTTTGGAAGTTTTCCGTATATTTAAGCATCTATTCCCTCTAACAAAAGTAATTATATCGTTGATTAGTACCTATAGTTCAAACTTAGAGCTTACTTTGGGACTAGGTCAATTTGTGTGGGATTATCCCCTGACATTCGGTATTTATTTACTTCAGGTTACAATTTAACACAATAAGAAGCAAATGTATTTTTTTAACCCAAAATAACCAAATCTAACCTCATTTTGACTTCTGAAAATAAGCATAAATCAAGTTTAAACAATTCAACTTCAAAACACCCAAACATAACACGATAAAAACCGAGTAACAAAATTAAGTTCTGATCAAACCGACTGTAAGTCGGAATATTAACACCAGCATAATACGTCCAACCCTTCCCGGCGGGTTGGGGCAAATTAGATTATCTGAGTTATACACAACCTTATTGCCCCGGACTGCGGGGCCAGTTGATTAATGCCGCCATAGTTTCCGTTACCTAGTTATCTGTTACCTAGATATTATATTTGCGATATTCACGTTTCATTAGGTATAGAGTTTACGCTTTGACCTTGCGTTGGGCTTATGTAACAACCTAATTACTGTCCTCTAAAATATCAGTTTCTGGCACCTAGTGATTGTTGAATTATCGTCTCTATTAACTTATGTTAAAGTTCATGGGACCAATAATTGGTAGGTGGCCAACAATAGGGCAGTTCACCCTACTGTATTAGCGGGCATAATTATTGTTGTCGTTATCAATATAGATAAAACATGTCACCCTCTGACCAGTGTGTAAGTGCGAAAGCGACGGATGCTTTATCCACCCTGACAATTTTCACTCCAGTACACATTATAACCTCAACCCTAAGAATAGGTTATCAAATGTAGGTACTACAATAACAGGTTTGAATTCTTTTCATCATCATCATCACCTCGAGCATGTTTTGGATAAATGCCTTCCCAAATTTCCCCATTCATTCTCAGATGAAGTCTCTATTCTCCACTTCCTACCGGCATTGTGCTAGCAGCATCTCATTTTTTTTGTATTAATTATTATACTATGTGATATTGAGGAAGTATTCTCAAGAATTTGTATTTCAACAGAATTATATGTATGTACCTATGTATGTTATTTGCCAAAGAGGTTTTTTAATGTCTGTATGTTGTTTTTCATTACGAGTATGTTTAAATGTACGTCCCTATCGCGGAAATGGAATTTCTGCCAAAAGAAAAACACAAAAACAACCGTTTTAAAATTATTAAATTTTAACTTTCGAACAGAACCTTGACGTTTCTCAGGACAACAAAAACAACTTAAGACTTTGTCACGAAATTACCTACTTTCATTCATTACCTACTTTGGCTTATGAATTTAGGGTTGCAAAAATCCGGAATAAATCGCGTTTTTTTCCAAACAACTCGTTTTTTTCGGATTTTTATGGAAAAATACAATGAATTTTTCTGCTCTTATTTTAATCTATATTAGGTCATATTTGCACCTACAAAAGGGCGACATCGACGACATGAAGGCAGAAGCAAATAAAAAATAAAATAGGTGGCGAGAGTGACACTAGTGACAGTGATTGACTATGAATAAATTGTCATATTCATTTGTTATTTTTCCTATAAAACCTGAAAAAAAACGGAAAAGAAACTAAACTTTCAAAAACTCAAGTAAAAAACATTCGTTTTTTCCGCAATTTTCAACGCTACTTATGATAAAATGTGAATCCCTTTACTGATATTTATTAACCAAACTCTTTTTAAACGTCTCTGTCAGTCGGTTTGTAGAAATGAGGTCGATTTTAATGAATAGGCGTAGTATGTGCTATCGACTTGGAAAAATCATAAACAACGGGTACGGTTGTAGGGGAAAAAAGTGTGTCGGTATGAGTATGTATGTATTGTTTGATTTGCAATGGTTATTTTAAGGGGTAATTGAAAAGCAATAACTGTACTGTAGTGACAACTATTGTATTTTTTATATATTGTCCTGAGCTAGCCATTTTTTAAGCTAGGCTAGGAAATTGTGTCTTGCCACCTATTTTATTATTCCCTTATACAAAAAATCTTTTTTATAATAATTAAAAGCTCCTTATATTATGTTAAAACCACTTAAACTGCTGAAAACGTAAATTACAACAAACAATGCAACTCGAAAACAAATAACAAACACATTTAACGCTCTAACTCCCCCGTTCCTAGTATCCGAACCGCTGGCATCTTTAATATTCAAAGATAATTTGCACGCCACTGTACCTCGCACAAAAACCGTACTCCTTGAACTAATTAACTGGCATCAAAAGCCCTTTCCTACCCTTACATGGCCCGCCAGTGTATAAACCGAAAGGTTTCGGAACAATTTGCTAATTAATTTTGTTCTTTATTACGCAGTTCTGAAGGCGGTGGAGTGACAAGTCGGACGGAAAACTTCGCGTGTTTGATGTCTGACGGGAGTTTCTTTGACTTCCGTGGTGTACCTATACAATATACATAGGTATGTAGCAGTTTAACCTCTTCAATTGGTCCTCGGAATACATGAAAATGACGTCCCACGCAAGTACTTTGTGGTTTTGAGATGTTTCCGCAGGCATGATCCCTTTACACTGTTATAAGGGGTTGGGAATTACTAATTAAGTCAGAAAAACATGTTTTGTCGTCTTCAATTTCACCCTGTATATCTCGACCTGGGTCTCTATTCTACACGGATAAACCATTATTGCCTTTGACTTTATCGTATTGTTTTAAACTCAGCCGCCATTACTGTCTACATTACGATAACATGCCAAAAGGAATCTGGATTATTCTGGATTTACCGCGCAGAGTAGAGGCCTTTCTTCAATCTTTACAAGGTTTTACTTCTTAATTTCATATTATTAATATATTAGTTGCTAGTACCTATGTTTAGTTGAAGTCATGTAATTCGTATTGGAAACAGCGTCGCTATTGTCTAACACACTCGCAATCGCAATCGGCTTTAAAGCGGAACAATTGTTTTCATTTCGTATGCAGACAAGCCTTCGATTTTCAAAAATGAAAACGGTTGCGATTGCGAGTGCGTTAGGCAATAGCCCCTCAGTTCCTATTGTCATCTGGAGCATATAAGTGTCTCATTCGATCAGAAAGCTGCATCCCTCTCAGCCTGTCAGTACGACTGTTACTCTGTGAGAGCCTTTACCAATATAAAACAGCAATTCTCAAATATGACTGAGCACAAAAATACAGGGTGATTTCATTACATATTTTTAAGGTTCAAACGTTCCAACGCATTTTATTTACAGTATATTAAAGAAAAATATATTGTAATATTTTGCTTAGCTGTTCAAAGGAAGTCGTTTCAAAGATAGCTCCTGTAACACGTGTGTAAACAAGATATTAAAACAGATATAATACAGTATAAGACAGGCCCGTTGAGTTCGTGCCCGAAACCTTGGTCACAGTACACTTAACTGAATAGTAGGTACAAGGTATTATTAAAAGAATACGCATGTTTAGTGTAGTTGGTATTGACCCTGCCTACGAAGCTAGCAGTCCCAGGTTCAATTCGCTGTATTAAAATTGGGTCATAATAAGCATCACTCTGGCTCTTTCCGTCTTCCAATTGACTCCAATTTGGTAGGCAGACAGGACGGGTCCATATCGGGTGTATAAAATTTTAAGACATATTTTTGATTCGCATTACAACTTGTGTCATAATCATCATTACGCATAACTGACAAAATTCATAAATTAGTTCGCATATATTTTTTAACCATAATGTTTGAGAGCATAAATAACATTTGTCATACATTTATTGCCCATAAAAACTTTACGCACAATTATCAATCGACATAACAATTTTGACTGAATTATTGACCATCAATAACAAGCGTAGCAGTTAATTTTTGATAAGGTCACAATTCTAACCTAACCTAACCTACTTTTATGGTAGCAGTTCGTTTTTATAATAGCGGCAGTTCTAACCTAACCTACTTTTCTGGTAGCAGTATGACTAAAAATAATTATGATCTACAATACAATGACTGAAAAAAAAATGATATTCAACATTATGGTTTAAAAAAAAATTATGACATACGATTATGATAATGAAAATATTATGCGCACTATCATCAATGACAAAAGACTTTTATGAGCAACAACTTTATGCGTAAAGTGTTATGACAATCCAAATTATGACAATAGTTGTTATGCGACCAGAAGGACACCCAGACAAGGACACATACACTGAAAAAAAATAACATTATTCATGACCGAATTGAACCTTCGAACCTTGTTAATAATGGCGTCTTACTGGTTTTCAAGCATTTATTAAAAAAAATGTGATCAGTTACTCTTTTAGCTTCACTATGTGTAGTATGAAATTATATTTTTTCAGTGTATTATCTTAACCAATTCTCTGGGACAAGGTGTTCTTCGACAATGACAAAATGTGCTTACCTGGGGCTAGTCTCTAGTAATCTAAATACCAAACTTCATCAAAATCAAATAAGCTGAAGGTGTCACAAACAGACAGACAGACAAATATGGCACTCATATTGGGATTGTTCTAATTTCAAATCTTTATTCGATAAAAAAAGTTAAAGTACAATTTGAAATTAAAACTTGTAAATACACCTGCGAGCCTATCATGGTCGTGTTATCGATGTAAAACATCCTGTCGCTTTCTGACCAGGTATGTAAGTGCGAAAGAGGCGGATGTTTTATCGACCGTGTCAAAGGCACACACACACACATACTCGCTTTCCCGTCTCACAAATCCAAGTCCTATTCTAAATCCTTTTCAGGGGAGCCCTTTGTTTGCCATAATTTTATTGGTCATAATGTAATTGTTGACATAATTTTTGATAGTCATAATTTTTTATATCGCTGAAACTGTAAACTTTTCAGAACTTCTGAAATATCTAACGTGTAGACAAGGCTAGGTTAGGTTAGGTTTGATTTATAAAAATCCTGAAAAAGTAACAGTTTCTTTAAAAAAACACGTTATGACTTGCGATGATTATGACCTAAAGCACATTATGACTAAAAATAATTATGTCAGTCAATATAGACCCCCTTTTCAGTGCACTCTGTCAGGTTATGGCCGCCAATAGACAATCACAATCAGTTGATTCCTTAAAAGACAAATTGAAGAAGTTCTGGCTTGACACAAGCTCCTAAATATTGTATCAACTGTCCTCTACATAAGTGTAGTTTATATTTAGTTTATGTAAGTTTAAGTATGTATATAGATGCATAAATATAGGATATTTCTATATCTATTTTTGTAGATATTTGAATGTATTTATTTTTTATAGGTAGGTTTTATTGGTTAGTTTAATTTTTATGCTCTTCTCCTAAATAAAGTTGTACACTTGCCTACTCGATCCACAACCTTCACTTCTCTCAATTTCTCAAGGGTTCGCTGGAAGAGATCCCTTAAAGGGATAAGTTCACCTTTGTACATTTTTTAAATCTTTATTGTATTATTTTTGTTTTGTACAATAAAGTGTTTACATACATACGTAAAAAGGCATAATACGGACCACACCTTTGAGTCAGAAAAACGTCAAAAATGAACAATATGAACGTTCCTTTACCTCATGTTTGACATGACCTTAATCATTGGAAATAGATAAGCCCACTTGCTCATAACTGCGGACTGTGACCAGGCAATAACGCAATCAACTGACAGATGTCGCGTTATAATCCTATAGTCGGCGTACCTACGAATATTGGCCGGATATATTGCACATTATCGCCGTCTCCCGAACTTGCTCACGTAGTAATCCGAGCATTGAGCTGAGGTCAGCGAAGGTTTCTGATTCCAATATTGGTTGGCTAACTTTATTATTAATGTTTATGAGATACAGAGATGGGTTTTAGTAGAATTAAGAAGATTTTAGCTCGTAATATTAGCTTAAGAAAGTTTTAATGGCGATTTAAAAGCTACTTGGAAGCATTAGTTATAGCAATTATTAGATTTATTTTGATGTTTCTGGGCTTCTATTATATTTGGTAAAATCATACGACCTTTGACGTGTTATCTATCGTGTATAGTCTGTGCCAATTGAAATTAGCAAAGATGTAAACAAAATTAAACGAACCAATTAACTATTATTACACAACATTTATTTACTTTTTTTTTTTATTGACATTTGCGTCAATAACATCAGTTACGCAGATGACATGGTGCTGCTGAGCGCCTCGCCGTGTGGGCTCAAGAAACTGTTGCGGACGTGTGAGGAGTTTGCAGTCAGCTGTGGCCTGAAATATAATGTGGCAAAAAGTGAAGTCACGGTGTTTGAAGCCATTGGTAAGAGCCCATCTAGCGTGCCTCCGCTTAAGCTACACGGTGTCCCCTTAAAAAGGATATACCGATTTAAATATCTGGGGCACTGGCTTACTAAGGACCTCAAAGATGATGACGACATGGAGAGGGAGCGAAGGGCGCTGTCAGTGAGAGCTAATATGATAGCCCGCAGGTTCGCTCGTTGCTCTGGAGCGGTGAAGATCACCCTGTTTAGAGCGTACTGCACGTCTCTGTACACGAGTAGCCTGTGGGTAAAATACACCCAAAAAGCATTCAGCGCCCTTCGCGTCCAATTCAATAATGCGTTCAGGGTGCTGTTGGGTCTGCCTAGATTCTGTAGTGCGTCGGGAATGTTCGCGGAGGCAAGGGTTGACTGTTTTTACGCAACACTCCGCAAGCGATGTACTTCTCTGGTGCGCAGAGTGCGGGCCAGCTCCAACAGTATCCTCGCAATGATCGCGGACAGGTTTGACTGTCCCTACATGAACCGTTGTGGTGGTTTGCATGCCCCTTACCACAAATAAATTTTTAATGTGTGTTTTAACAACTAGATTACAAGAATGTATATGTATACCACTAACAAATATGAATCTAAGAGATTCGAAATAAATTAATTTTAATTTGAATTGAATTACTCGATAATCACGAGCTTTTAAAGATCAAGTGAGGTCTTAGCAACGATTTATACACTTGATCTTTACTTTCACATTAAGTTCAAGATTAAATAACTATTAATTATACGATATTTCAATTAAAAAACACACTTGATTAATATTTGAGGTTATGTGTCAAACAGTACTAATTTGTTTACATCTTTGGCAATATCAATTGACACAGACTATATTCAAGGATACGGTAGCTCTTTTTTACTTGACAGTAATGGCGGCCGGGTTAAAAACATTACGATAACACGTCAAAAACAATATTGTTTTACCGTGTAGAACAAAGGCCCTCGTGCTACTAACTACCAAAGTTTTCTTCAATTAATCCACCAAAATTCTACCTGATCGTTTATGTAACAATCCAACTATTTACACGAACAGAAAACAATAACAACTAAGTTGTTTAAACTTACTCAAAGTTCTTCATACAAAGGTAAACGTCTCAGTCATGATCAAAAGTTAAGCTACAAAGTTTTACAAACCACAAAATTCTTACATAAATGCTGGAACTTTGCTTTATTTTTTTGCAGTGTAAAAAAACGCACCCGGCACACATGCATATCGATCGGTCAAGCCCAGTAAAGCATGACATACGAGGGCTTCCGTATTTAACGGTATAATAAATTTCAGTGTAATAAGCCTTCAAAAGATTTTATCTACACTCATATCATAAGTCCATATCATAATGAACAGCATTACCTGTGGTAGTAGGTGACAGCGATGACAGCTGTTAATTTTGGAAGATGTTCCAAATATGGATCTCATTACCTTACAATATTTGATAACGTAATTTCAAAATTACGTTACAGCTGTCATCGCTGTCACCTACTACCACAGGTAAGGTAATGCTGGTCATTTGCCTTTCGGCTTCTGAACCCATCTTAGAGTACTTATAATATGTGTGTAGATAAAGTATTGTACGAGACTCTGCGTAATTAGCATTACAACACTCGTGTGATCTATTATGGAACTCGCCTTGCGGCTCGTTTCATAAATCACACTCATGTTGTAATGCCTGTCATTACGCAACCTTCACGTAAACTACTATTTGGGTTCGAGTCAAGTGAGCTAGACTCGTAAAACCAATAAATAATTATAAATATCAGGGGACAATCCCTCACAAAGCCTAAACTAAGCTCTAGTCCCGAACTAAGCTTTATCCTTGTACGTGCATCCTTTTAAATAGCTGCATACATTAGTGTTTTATCATTTTAGCATCATTTTTGAACTGCTGTACTAATCCGGGCGTTTTTACTATAAAGTGTACCCAATTAAGGGCTGAAATTAAGGAACTTTAACTTTGTCAGTTTTGTGACGAAAATTAGCTATACATTGACGGCCGCAATGTATGGAAAATTTTCTTCACTTTTCGAATTGCTAGCTTTGTAGGAAGGGGTAGAACTGCCACCTAGACCAACAGCGTCATCATACAATCATTATGAGAGCTGAGAGGTAATGGCGAGTCTGAAGGCTGTTTTATATTGCGCTAGAGCTAAAACGGCGTTTATGGCGTTAAATAATATCGGAGCGGAGATTTTAAAGATTTAAGTATTCAGTTTTTAATACAAAAAGTACTCCCAAGTATGAATATTTAAATATCTCGGCTCCGATGCACTTAAGAGTATTACATTACATAACAAAATATGTAATAATTCTATCATAATTTACCACTTTTACGAATGGCCGCTCACCTTGATAATGTATGAATTTTACAAATGACAACACTTTTACCCAAACCCCTTTAATACCTATTGGAAATTATTTAAAGGAAACGAAAGTGGGTATCTCAAAATTGACGATGTCTTTTGCTTACGGAGGTAGCATACTCATCGTATAGTAAGTAATTGAATCGTTACAAAGAAGTCCCCTTTAGAACCGTTAAAGACCGGTGTATTTAGCCGCAATAACGATGGCTATCCGATTTACAAGCCCTACTTGGTCGCTCAACAAAGTTGCTAACATTACCTGATTAAACCATATTTTTACATAAATAGGTATCGATGTGTTGTAGCAGACTACATTATTGCCATCATTTCTACCAAAAAAAAAAAAACTACTGGACTTAAGATTTCTCTAAAATCTCCACGTCAGGTTTGTACTTCGATCAGGAAGCCCGTCGTTTCCTATAACTTTGTTTTTTATCATAATGTCTTTGTATAAATAATAATTTTAAGTCATAATTTGTATTTTGCTAAAACCGTAAACTATTCAGAATTTTCTTAAATATGTAACTTTTAAGATAAAGTCAGGTTAGGTTAGGCTTGATTTATAAAAAAACCGGTCAAGTGCGAGTCGGTCTCGCGCACTGAGGGTTCCGTATTTAAGATTTTCATAGATACATGACACGGTTAACCAAATTCAAAATTTGGACCGCTGTTCCTTGCACAAAGACCCTGCTTTATTTGTGATTTAATTAAAAATGTCATATTTATTCATATGTAATATTTATTCCGGTCATATTTGTAGGTAGGCAATTTATGGGAAAAACGATGTGGCCACGTACATAAAAAAACAATGTATATAAATGGGGAACTCCTATAAATTCGGAATTATTTTTCCTGAAGATATGATATGAAATTTGAAATAATTTTGAAATTTGAAATAATTTTATTGTATAAAATGATAGCTTTATATTATCTGATATGCCGGAGCTACGGTTAGGTTAGTTTAGGTTTGATTTACAAGTGATATCAAAATATAGTCATATCAAAACATTGCATTCGAAATTATGAAAATTTGAAATATTGATCAATTCGGAATTATGTAGTGTAAGATTGTAACTATCCATAAAATGATAGTATGTATGGTTAAGAATGCCAATGGTTATTTGGTTTAGGCAGAAAATATTATTTCTAAAACAGAGACCAATTTACCTGCAACAAAATTGCATGTATCTTCTTATTCTTATTATTTAATTACTGACTGATCACACGATAGACATGATTAAATCAAAAAAACATAAGCAATTATCGCCCCAACACACATCGATCCAAATACTAACCTGTATCAAATGCTAAATTGGAATACTAATAAAGGAAGCGGCATCTCATAAAGGGCCATTATACCCGCCAAACTAATCAAGGGGACCAAATTGAATTTAATTTTGCAAGCGAGCGTACGTCCGCCGAGAGCGGGCGACATGCCGTGTAGATTATGATTTATGGACTGCTACCCAATGTTTTGGAGCAGACTTCTCGATTTACCTTCCTCGATTATTCAGTTCGAAGAACGCATGAACTCTCAATTCGGGTTGGTTTTTGATTCGGTGTCTAATATCTTTTTTAGTCCACGAAACCCTAAAAACCGATCGATAGATGATTGCGAATATGAATGTTACGAGTATATCAAGAAATATATCAATTAATCATTGATACTAATTACGTTTACGATTACGTTGAGTGGACAATAGCGGGACCGAGAAAGATTGGAAGCCTTCGAAATGTGGTGCTGGAGATATATAGGAAAAATTTGCTGGAGAGAAAAGAAGAATGAGGAAGTACTTAGCATAGTGAAGGAATAAAGAAGTCTATTGCAAACAATAGATAATAGATGAAGAAAGATGTTTGGTCACCTGTTACGGCACGACGAGTACATTAAGATGATAATTGAAGAGAAAATAGAAGGAAAAAGGAAAAGAGGAAGACCAAAAAGAACTTACTCGTACCTAGACGTTAAAACAATAACTTTAACAAAAAGCAAGCTTTCAAAAACCGACTGTTGCTAACCAACTTTAAATCGTTATAAATCTATATGATCATTCAAAATGAAAAATGATGTAAGAAACCTAAAGATGATTTTTAAATCCCTATTCAATGATACCCCACTTGCTATACTTGGTCAACTTTTTTTTTTAAATTGCGCAATAAGGCGTCTGGTTGCCGCGATATTGAATTTTGATTACTGACATATCTTCAGTAACACTCACCAGATTAAGACAAATCTATTGATATAAGAATCATCAACATCGGACAACGGGTTTAGTTTTTATAGTGACACAAAGGAACAAACATACATATATATGCTGTGAAACACATTACCCTCCTCCTTCGGCAGTCGGGTAAAAAGTAGGCGTCGTGCTGTATCAGTGTGTTAAAGAGAAGGTTTGGAATAGGAAATAATGGAAATTATTCTAGCGACAAGAGCATAGATCTTAAATAAGTAAATGATGACTCATTACGTTTATTTCATTCCACAATGACAGTTTCAGGATGTTAGGTTAGGTTAATATTTTGATTATTTTATGGTTGTTAAAATACATGGTATTTTTTTCTTTATTATATAGTATTTTTATCTAGTTACTTAGTCTAAGAGTTTTTCTTAAAATAGAACTGCAATCATAACTCAGTATTGACTTTCTGTTCCTTACGCTAATTAAGATAACGCTCGTCGATGTAGCAATTACGGATACGACGTTTCTCTACACATGTTATGTACTCGTATAATAGGTATAGGTTCTAGTTTGTATACTGGTCTGGTACCCGTAGTACAAGAGAGTAGAGTATTTGGTTGTTCCCGGTTAATAGATACACTACATAACTCTAAAGGTTAATTTATATAAGATTGTCCCTTGGTATTTATATTTTATGTTTAGTAACAGTGGATGAATTAACCATTGTCAACCAACACATCGAACACAAGCCACTACAAAGTACAAACGTATGAACATAAAACTGGGAGCGGCCACAACCACCCCGGCGGGCCACAAAACGTAGTTAATTACCCCACTTGGATAAAATTTAATTACGTTTGTTTTCGCAGACCACGTGCTTATTAAATGAATGAGCATTTTTTTTAATTGCGGTCTGATTTTTAAATTATACTTGAGATATTTTAGTTTAGTCTGTTGCGTATTCGTTTTATAATAAAAATGTTTTTTTTTAATTCCTTCCCTGAGCCTATGTTATAAATTAATTAATATCTGTACGGCTATCGCGTCAAATATATGTATACATAAACCTTATTGTCAGTGTTATAGAGGCGTGTATTATTTTTACCGCCTTGAGATTGCTCATAATATAGTCGAAGTCATATAATATATTATACATTATTATATGACTTCGACTATCTTGTGGGTACTAGACAATTGCAGGATTCACCGTTACCGATTACGGTATGGAGGACATGATGACTATACTCGAAAATCTAATTAAAGACCCAAAATCTGACCGTTCCCATCTTGATAAACCTGCATTAACTGTGTTTTTCTGTAAATAAATATATTTGTATTTTGTTATATTTGTTGATTATTTCATTATTTTATCATTATTTCGTAAAAATATGAATGAGAACTCGTGTAACCAGTAATATTAGGGTAAGTTTTATTGATAAAAATACCTACACTTAAACCAAAATGCAGTACACAGCGAATGTGCGCCCGTTGAGGTTAGGATTTTGATATTAAATTAGATTTTTGAGTATAGACAAGAATAAACATAGGACATAATATTAATAATATAGTAACACGTATAAAACAAGCAAAACTCAGAAACAAATATTTGCTCTGACTGGAAATCGAACCTAGGACCGCTAGCTTCGTAGGCAGGAACAATACCAACTCGGCCTACCGCGTGGTCAAACACGTCAAATAAGCCACAATTATTTAAATAAATAAATATACTGTTTAATTCACAAAAATAAATTGTTTTACTTCTAAACACTTCTATTAAAAAGAAGAAGAGCAAGCTTTAAAAACCCGACTGCATTTTTTATACCGTCGTCGATATACCTACATATATTAATAATTGTCATTTTGCCATTGTTGTTATTTCAATTTTAACAGTTTAGGTATCCTATGTCACCCGGGATGACATAAGGATTCTAACGATACCTCACACATCTAAATCGGTCAAGGGATTTAGAAGTTATAGTGGAATAAACAAACTCACATACATACATACACACAAACATGAACCCTGAAAACATTACACTCCTTTTTTGGAGCAGTCGTGTATTAACTATTTATAGTTAAATGACTACATCCTCGTCGATTTTTTTATCCATTTCACTAAAAGAAATACCTAATTTAAAATTCAAAGTTACTTTCAAATCCTCCAACCATTTTAATTGTTATTTTATTACTATCTGTCCGTGGCGTAGCGGAGCTCGCCGTGGCTTTAATTATGACATTTTACTAAGCTAGCCAGATGAAAAAACCACTGTAATTTTTAGTAGCCGCATATTGCTGAGTTAGGCCGAGATTATAGGCGGTAAAAACCATATTATCTTTGCCCTGTTATCGTATTTTCAACGTTACGATAGCTCTTATTTACTTGACAGTAATGGCGGAGTTAAAAACAATACCATAGCAGGTCAAAGACGATATGGTTTTTATCTACACATATATCATAAGTCCTCTATTATGCGTTCAAAACCCGTAGGCAATGACCAGCATTACCTGTTGTAGTAGGTGACAGCGATGACAGCTGTTAATTTTGGAAGATGTTCCAAATTTGGATCTCATTACCTTACAATATTCGATAACGTAATTTCAAAATTACGTTACAGCTGTCATCGCCGTCACCTACTACCACGTAAGACCAGCATTGGTCATTTGCTTTTCGGCTTCTGAACCCATCTTAGGGTACTTATAATATGTGTGTAGATAAAGTAGTACGCGACTCTGCGTAATTAGCATTACAACACTCGTGTGATCTATTATGAAACTCGCCTTGCGGCTCGTTTCATAAACCAAATGTTGTAATGCTTTTCATTACCCAACCGTCACGTAAACTACTATTACCGCCTAGAATAGAGGCCCTGATTGATTGTAGGCCTATTTACATATAACTGTATTAGAACTAAATAAATATTTCTTCTTTTTCTTCTGAAATCTTCTCAAAAAAATATTGAGAATATCCTCGGAAACATTCGAGAACATTGTTAATGTTCTCTTTCCAAGCAAAATTTAAGAGTAGTAGAACTGAAGTACAATGCAATTTACAAGTGAGTTCACCAAATAACAAAATTACATAACATGATTAAAATTCCGTTCAAACTAAAACTAATCAGCCATTCTGTAGTTAGTAAGATTCTCTCGTTCCGCATTTAGATTGTTTCGAGCCACACTTCCAATATAAAAGACTTAACCGACAAAATGAAGATGTTTACAACCTATTACATAATTTTGGAAATAGGTCAATCTATTTTAATTCTAGGGAATTTTGCGGTGTGGGAATAAAGTCACTTATTCCCTTTTGCATTTGATTGTGAGTTAAATTGCAACGTAGTCTGGTACTTTGGAATGCAAACGGCGTTTCTCTGGTGCGGGCGAAACGCCTGTGATTCGACTTACGCTTGATTGGGTACGTACTTCAAATTACTGTCATTGTTTTTACTTTAACGGGGATAAAGCAAGTGACATTAATAAACTGAAATTGTGATTTAAATAATAATAAATAGTTTATCAATGATAATTATTGTACCTACATTGTTTTATTTTATTTTATTGTGTGTAAAGAGGTATTGTAAAAATAATTTTAATAATTATTTAATTATAAATACAATAAAATTAAAATATTATATTTCTTAAAAAGGGTGTTTTTCTGCCTAATAAGCAAATTATTACATAAATAAATTACACAATTTAAAACTAAAAACAATACTTTAACTTTTACAAATAAAAATAATTGAAGCAAAAAATAAATTCATAGTAAGTTCAAAGCTCCACGGTAATCCATCAAAATTATTTTAATTACATAGTTTTGATGATGACATACATTTATACGGAAAAAAAATATATGAAGTTTCTGCGGAAATACCTATAAATGAAATTTATGTAGACGGAGTATTAGTTAAAAGCTAGTAAGTCATAAAGTCGGGAAAATATAAAAGTGGCCTTACGCGTTTAAATGACAACTCTAAGTTCACATAATTTATTAATAATTGGCAAGCACAGAGCGGGGAATCGAAGTGCTCAATTTGGTAACTGTTAAAAGTTACAGAATGTTCAAAATTGTTAATTTATAAATTGAGTTTTTTTTTAGTGTGCCTAGGCACTGATATTTTGTAGCGAATCATAACAAACTATATATTTTTTAAAAGGTTTTTCTATTGAAAATAAAAGTATCGATACAACCATAATTTAACCCGAATTGACAAATATGAAAAATACAACATAAGTTGAATAATATTGAGTTGATTTACGTGTTTTTAAGGGGTACACTACATAATTCCAAAGAGTCATAATTCCAAATTGAACAAAATTCCGAATTTTCATAATTCCGAACGCAATTTTTTGATAGAAAACTTAACTTTTTGTTATCGCTTATAAATCAGACCTAACCTAACCTACGTACGGCAATTAAATAATGCATTAAATATAAAATAGCTCCAGCGTAACATAGATTTCGGAAAAATGAAAATTCGGACAAATGAATATTTGGAAAAAAGTAATTCGGAATTTTAAGGTGTTCCCGTTTTTAAGGGCTTAGTGGCGTGCGAATGAATACGAATTATTTGGCAGAAAGGGAAGAACAGCGGCCAAGTAGGCATATTCGACCTAATTCAAGCTGTTGTATTAAGAATAGCTCCTTCTGTACTTGTTATATTTCCCTAAAACCAACGATATTACAAAAAAAGCCTCATAGGATAATGACTATAATGAAAATACACAGACAAAAATATTGGACTTTTTAGAGTCTCGAAGCATGGTCCGACATGCTCTTGCCCGTTATTTTTCAAATACGACTCGAATAAAAACCGTAGCTAAAATTTGGAATAATCTGAAAATAATTTTTGTTCTTTTATTTGCCGCTGCAACCGCATCATGGTACCGAAAAGAACTTTTATAACATTGGATATCACATTTCCTTGGAAACATACAAAAACAGATGTAGCTATAAATTACTTAAATTAACAGTCATAACATAACACTCGAAACACTGACACTGGGTATCAAAATCCACGAATTTTATTAAAGTTACGAAAGTATTTCATTTTTACGAAGGTTAAAATTACTTTTACGTGTTAGTTAATTACGTTTTCTAGAGTTGTTGGTAATTCTGTAGCTCAACCTACCCCACTATGGTAATAAAGGCGTGAGTTTATGTATGTGTAAAATTACTTTTTGGTTGCTCGTGAGCGTGTTGTAAATTTAGTATTCATAATTTGACGGCACCATTGTGTGACACTTTTAGCTAAAGGCACCAATAATGGACACCTAACTCCTAGCTCAAAGATCATAGGGTTATAATTTGATTGTCTCAAAATAAATGAATAACCTTTATAGTAGGAGATCCGAATAGGAGACGATTTGGACCGGGCTGTTTATTCGATAAAAAGTATTTTATACCAAATTTAATATGCTAAGTAATATATGGCGAATAGGTAGGCTGAAAAATTTCAGTCCAATATATAATTAATAAAAAAAATAAAAATTAACTTCGTTTTAAAAAATTACAATAGCTTGTTTAATGGATAAATTACATACCAATCGAAAGTATGAAGCCTATAGAATATGCAAAGGTTAGTTTGACTATTTTTTCTCGTCAAACTATTGGGTAGGCAGGTATAAACAGGTAAGTCCGTAATAGTAATTTGCACCAAACCTAACGTTTGCATATTCTATAGACTTCTTACTTTCGATGAGTATGTAATTTGTTTATTAAACAAACATTTGCAATTTAAAAAAAAAGTTCATTTTTAATAATTTTTTTAATGATATAAGTACTGGACTGAAATTTTTCAGCCTACCTATTCGCCACATATTATTTAGCGTATTCAATTTGATATAAAATACTTTTCATCGAATAAACAGCCCGGTCCAAATCTTCTCCTATTCGGATCTTAGACCATTATCTTCTGTAACATAAGAATGAAGTGTCCATCACTGGTCCTTGTTCATTACTGGTTCCATCACCGTACGAGTACAAAGATCAGAATTTTGAAATCGTCTGTTTGCGCCGGCGCTTCGCCACGGTTCCGAGTGTGCAATCATTGCACCCCTAATTGGATCGGTACGAGTGGGGCGTTTGAGGTATCACAAGTCGCTCTACTTAAATAACTTGTGCGAGCTAACAAGACAAGTTATACGTCTCTGTGATGCAGTATGAGTGACGACTCTAATTAAAATTAAGTAGCTGTATGTTCCGAGCACACTCACCATTGCCCTTTGAGTGCCTTTGAGCTTTCTTATGAAGCCCGGGTCATACACAGATTTAGTCTAACGTCTTTCCTATCGATATACCATAAGTTAACGTTTTTAAGGCCTTCTTTTCTGGCTGAATCCATTTTCGCATAACCGGCGTCAGGTCTACTTTGGTCCTATCAGAGAAAAACATAACTTCTATGCTCACAAACCTTTAACTATTGACTACAGGGAAGACAACTTCTGTGTTTTCGACTGTGTGTATGACCAGTCCATTGTTAGCCAAGCCTCTGCCAGAGATTCACTTTAGCTTTCCCTGCCCCGCTGTACCTAACCATGAGAGCTAACTTAATCGATGGATTCAAGCGACGCAGGCCTGGTTCATATGCCATACCTTGGCAAGACCTATGTCTAGCAGTGGACGTCTTTCGGCTGAAATGCGAATGTGATGATGAATATGTATATATGTGTTAACTCTTATTGGCACTTAAACAACTATAATGCATACTTTAATTGATATAGTTATTTATTTAAAATTTATTGTACAATGAAATAAAAGTACCTACAAATGGCGAAATTAATGCCTTAAAGCATTCTCTGCCAGTCAACCGACTACCACCAATAGTTAACGTACATAGGCGAACTTATTCTATAATAATGGAATGTCTAATAGTAGTTTAGGCTAGAAAATGAACTTTAAGTGAAGATGAGCGAGACATTAGCAAGGCGGCTTACATACAAAATACAAATCGTTATATTAAAAGAGCAATATTTTCGACCATTCAGCAAACAGGCATTGGAAAACATTCTTGACCCTGTTCAGATAATGATGTCAAGCCTACTTAGACAATATTTCGGAGTAAAGAATTGTTTCAAGTTGGTTCATATTTTACCGCAGTAAAAAATAAAAACGTTACAAATTAAAAAGCTTTTTTCTTTATTTATTTTTGTAAAAAAAAACTCTATTAACTCATATATATAACATTAACTCTAACCATGTTAACTATAAACTATAGGTACCAAAATCATATTAAGCAACAATGGAGAGAAGATGCTTCAATAGATTTCAAACAATCTGTTTAAGGGTGGATTCCGGATACCTGCGGTCTATCCGGCATGATTCCGAACATGACTCCAAACTAAATGCCACAGCGGCGAACCGAACAATTAACTTTGTACGTCAACGAACAAGGGCCATAATTATTATGATTTTTGAAACCTGCCAAGTTGTAATCAGTAAAAATTGGAATGTTTATTATGGGTCATAAAATATGTGGTATCCAATCACTTGCAAACAACATTTATATCACAAACTGATTCATTTCACAAACATATCGTTTTGCAAGACGCTTTGGTTTCCGAAACTGTAACTATTTCAGGATTTATTTCGGGACTATAAGAAACCCTATAGGTTAGGTTAGGTTAGTTTTATAAAAAATCAGAAATACTTTCTTTTTCGGGAAAAGCAGCGTTTTGCAAAATTATATGTTCGTGAAATGAATCAGTTTGTGAAACGTTTTTTAGCAAATGATTGTAAACCTTCATATTTACCTACATGTCTCTTTGCCTAATTGTGCAAATTGTGGTTATAGAATTATCAACAAGTTTTTAGAGATGTTTGTAATTCTGTAGCTCTGCCTACCCCACTCTGGGAACGAAGGCGTGAGATTATGTATGTATGTATGTATGTATATCTCTTTACTCCTTACGGCTTGGGCTTTGAAAGTTCATAATATAACCTATCGCTTGCAATTGATGGATGATTTTGTTCACCGAAAACTTAATACTTGTACTTGGACTTCGTATGTGCAGAAATAGTTTCCCACTATTTTAACCCCTACGGGGTGAATTTCCATAAATTATTTCTTAGTGCACCCAAGGCTTTCCATGGAATATTCCAGGGACCCAATCACCCATTCCCCAATAAAAGCCTTTAAAAGACTTACCTCTCGAAGTATAACCCACTAAAAGAATAACCCCTTTGGAAGAAATATATGATATGACTTAGTTATTTGTTAAACTAACCATTCACATAAAGGAAACCTAAAGAGCTTAAATTGATATCCCTCTCTTATTGCATAATCAAATATAAGCGTAACCCTTATAAATAGCGCTTAAAAAGCCAATCGAACGGCTTTTTATAAGGGTAACCCTTATAAATAGCGCTTAAAAAGCCAATCCAACGGCTTTTACTAGTTAAAGGGATATTGGTATCACTCAAAATATAGCGCTTTAAAAGCAAAATCGAACAAGACTTATACGAAACGGAATGGTAAGGGTAACCCTTATAAATAGCGCTTTAAAAAACGAACGACTTTCAAGCGATCGAAGCGGCTTTTCTAAATAAATCCTTATAAAAACCCATTCGAAACCCTTGAATGGGATAGCGGGCCAATCCCTGGAATATTTCCTCCAAATTTCAAGTGCGTAGGTCCAGTGGTTTCGGCTGTGCGTTGATCTATCAGCTATAGCATATATGACTAAAATATGCTCTGTCCTTATCTGTCATAATGACATTTGAATTTGACAGAAGGTTTATAAGTAGTGAGTTTATGAACGATGGGTTGGAATAATTATAATGATGAACATTATATTTATCATCTTTTAGGACTTTTAAAGGTATCCTATTTCCCATAATTTTCATTTTATTTTGAACCCAATAACTTTTCAAAATGTTTAATGAGATATACTTACAGAACCTGTAGGTTAGGTTAGGTTTATTTTATAACAATTCAGGAAAGTTTAACGGTTTCAGAGAAAAATTACTTTCGGACAAATGAAAATTATGGCAAATGAAACAGCTGGCAAACGTTTTTTAGTGTTTCAGATAGACAACCATTAACCTATTACAATACAAAACCCTTCCATTGTAAACCATACAAAAACATTACAGGAAAACAACTGGAAAATTTGGAAACCCTGATTCACTGCAGTACCTCAAACCTGAAAAACCAAACCACAACGCAACCAGCATTACCCGTCGTAATTAAATTTACATGTACGCGGAAAAGGTTGGTCCGGGCTTGGGCTATTATTTAAAATGAAATAACATGGTTATGCTCTACCTTATAATTATAGCCTAAGCTACGAGTAATTAAAATCTACCGCAAAAAAATGCTGTAATAAATCACGCAGTAGTTATAATTGTGTATATTTAATTTTAATTGTAATTCAAGATTTGTTTGTTATTTGTTTCCTATTCAAGGAACGTGGAAATCGAAGCGTAAATTGGTGCATGCACTATGTTCTGCGAGAACGTTGACTGTGTTACATTTCTTCACAAAGCGTTCCATATTGTAATGAGAGTGCTGTCATGACAATAACAGTTCCTTTTTTTGAGTGCATAATGACACTACGCCTCGTATCCTGAATTCGCCACTCATAACACAAGATCCATTATTATGTGACAGGTGCATAAAAAACTATATCACAATAAAGTGTGTAAATGTAACTTGTAATGCGCACCTACATAATAATTATTATAAATTACAAAAGTTTTGTAATAAACCTTCGTTGTTATGCCTTTATAGTTTATTTTTTAAATATAAGCTTGAATTAAGGTCACAAAAGCATAATGTTAAATAGTCGCTCGGCATTTCATTTGACACGATAGCTACCTCGTTTGATTGCATGATATAAAATTTTAATCTATCAATTAAATAATTAAGTTCCATTATGTCATTAAACGCAATGATAATTATTATATTCCATTACTCGTAATATATTTGTATATAAATCACTAAAGATAAGATAAGATCAGCCGTCCGTTGTTTGCTCACGATATGGATTGCTCACTCGAGCAGAAGCGCCAATTGATCACATTAAGGTACCGAGTACTGGTGTGTGAAGATACAACAAGCTGATCAATACCGATAAATGATACTGGCTTTTGCTGTCCGACCATTCAATAAATCAATCTTATTATAAAAATAATGTACTACGTATTTATACATTACTTTTTGGTGAAACTCTTACTTTTGAGGAGGCTTTCGCACAGTCATATTAACTGCTTAATGATACCAAACTTCCGATTTTTTTTTATTGGTTTCAAGACTGGCAAACTAGTATACAGGCCACCAACCCTCTCCTGATAATGACAAGTGACATGTGACAATTTGGTAATACATTGCAAAGTTGTCTGCCCATATACATCACTAGGTTTTATGTAAGCTGCGCCATATGCACCTAAATGTCACCTGTCACCTGTCATTGTCAAGATGGAGAAATAGGGGGCTGGTGGTAAGCGGGATCTGAGACGCAAAGGCATTTGCAATCTCAAGACAACAATCTTAAGACTACATTACTAAGATTGCAAATGTGTTACCAACCCTGAGGACGAAGGTTGGATACCTCTAATTTCTCTTGTCTGGTACATAATTTCACATTAAAATACAACAGTCAAAATTAGAATGAACAAAATATTGGAAACAAGAAAATTTCAACATCTAAGACGTAAAATCATTATTAAAAGCAGACTGCAGACATGAGATTTTTTTTTTTTGTAAAAGATACTACGATTTCCACGGTTAGACGTAGAGTGGTACTATTCTAAGCCGGCAACCACAGGGGTCTATGGGAACGAAGGCTTGGAGTATTGTTAGGCGATGGGCTTGCAGCATGTCACTAATATACACTGGTAAACATCTTAGCCTGTTTGTGCAAAATGTGGTTACAGAATTAACAACAAGTTTTTAGAGTTATTGGTAATTCTGTAGCTCTGCCTAGCTCACTCTGGGAATGAAGGCGTGAAGGTATGTATGTACGAGTATGTATGTATGAATCAGATGTCTACTTATAAGAAAAAACAATTTTAAATCAAACGAGATTGTAAGCTTAATTAAAACATGTAAAGCAACTTTAAAAAAAGAACGAACATTTTTGATAGACGCTGTAACAGTCCATTATGCGAAACAAATATTTTTCCTCGAAATAAGTTACTAACAAGCCAAAGATCACAATTTCCTTGTCGGATAATAAAAATGTTTCTATTGACAAATAATTAAGTAAGTGCGCCCAGCTAATGGAATGCCGATCAAGCTTGATTTGTGGGGTGTTGGGGGTTCCGCCGTTATAACTAAAGTTGACTATGCAACAGGCTGCTACGGTAAATATTGTTTTTTTGTTATATAATTCAGTCTTGCACAAAAATATATAGTTATATTTTGGATGAAAATTGCCTTTGTTTACGACAGTTTTGTCTATATAATTTATTATAATATTATAAAGAGGAAAGATTTGTTTTTTTGTTTTTTTTTGTTTGAATTGAATAGGCTCCGAAACTAGTGGACCGATTTGAAAAATTCTTTCACCATTAGAATCCTACTCCGCTGATGAACATAGGCTATGTTTTATTTTTCTGCGCGGACGGAGTCGCGGGCAACAGCTATTAATATTATAAAAAGGAAGGATTTGATTGTTTGTTTGTTTGTTTGAATTGAATAGGCTCCGAAACTACTGGAGCGATTTGAAAAATTCTTTCACGATTAGTATCTTACATTATCCCTGATGAACATAGGCTATGTTTTATTTTTCTGCGCGGACGGAGTCGCGGGCAACAGCTGGTCAGTTATAATAATAATTGTTAACAAGTGCTATGATTATTTTTCTTTCTCTGATCCTTTATTGGTAAATAGAAGTAAAATACCTAGCGATAGTAAGAACACGAAACTTCATGGTTTTTTTGGCATTATTGAATAAAGACCCAGATCAATTCCGATTCATTTTTAATTTGTGCAATTTCTCAAATCGCTTTATGTCACACATCATCACATAGGTATTCTTCCCCTTAGGCATGGTTGTAAACTTTTTTGTTTTATACCAAACCTAAGACCGCATTGTGAGATGTTAAATCCGGTATCCCTTAATTTTTCATAATTTCATTTGCCATAATGGTCACTGGCTATAACCTTCATTTTCCATAATATTACATAACATAATTTCATTTAACATAAAGACATTTTTTCTGAAATCGTAAACCTTTCAGTTAATTTTTACATGCCAGGCAGCAGTCTTGTAAAGTATAGCTGTGTCTTTTTGCTGTGTGTTGTGTTATATCAATGTTTAGAACGTGCATTTCAGATTTCAACCTGGCAGCATCTGAAATAATTGTACCAATTCCTCATTACAACAATAATGGTTTACCATTAAGTAGCCTGTGTGCTCGTTTGCCTTCCCTATGAAAAAAAAAACATGGCGTCCATTATACGCGTTGGTTGTAAAATTATTCTTTTCAACTAAGGCTAATGTATAGAGCCCTCCAACCGAACCCCACAAACGACTCTGAATACTTTATAATTAATTATCTCCTCAATTATAACATGAGTATTCAAAGTGCCGCTGCCTTATTTCCTCTGTGCCATAATCTTGTAAAATCAGCTTCTAATTAGCATAATTGGTTTTCGACATAAAAACTTCCGTAGGTATCTGTAAAAAGGAAATTTTACTAGGAGCTTTGTTTTATGCTCACAATTTATGCGGAGTGTTATCAAGATGTGAGAAAGGATAGGGTTCGTTTTCGGTGTTTCGAGAGAAATTACGATTTTTATTGAAGTATTCAAATATAGGTAGGTAATTAGCTTTTAGAGTTTGTGTGATTTCCAATCGTTAAAATACGACTTGATTAGGGTAACCCATTATATTATCGAATTAAACTTCATCGATTGCATAATTTCATCGAATTTTATATCATCGAACGCTGTTTTCTGCTTAAACCATGATGTTTTCAGGATATCTTAAGCATTAGTTATGTAGGTTAGGTTAGGTTAGAATTGTGACTACCAAAAAAAAACTCACGCGGCTAGAAATGCCTTTCGATGAAATAAAAATTCTACATTCGGTGTTTCGATAAAATAATAGGTACCCCTTGATTAGTTTTCAAGACAGTTAATATTCTTTTTTTCATTTATTCTTTCCTAGTTATTTTAAATGCTATCGGGAGTAATTTTTTTATATAAATTATTTGAACCCTTTTTTTATGTGTTAGTCGGTAATTAATAAATATTTATCAGTTGTTTTTCTTTTCCAATTTCACACACAAAAGAAACAAAATAATATTGTTATTATACATTTGTATGATATTATGTTAATTGTACATTTAAAAAAAGGGAAAGTTGAGTATTCATAACTTATAACGTCAAACTCCAACATAACATTTATTTGACACACTGCGTTACAACAGACATAATACAAAAACAAACAAGAAACGTTGCAAAACTTAATGTTGCATTAATTCGCAAAAACATTATTCCTAAGAAAGAAAGAAAATACATTTATTGTCCCGAAAACGATAAGGTGCAAACCGTAACAAAGATAAAAGACAGAAAACATTATGATTACATAATATCTCAGTAACCTGTAACAGCCAGTAAAACATAAAAAGCAATAAAACTACAGTTGCAACCAGACGTCAATTACCTGGACACCATATTTATAAATTAGATATTTTATCGTCCCGCGTTTACCAGGTCACAGTCGCAGAGAAATTGCCAGGTCAATAAAATTGTAAAGGTAGCGTGTTACGTTTCTCCTGCTTCCTTCCCTTGCTAACAAGGTAACAGACACTGGGTCGTTTATCACGCCGTGCTGTAGCGGCGACCCGATAAACACTACATTTCTCACCCTTACCGCACTGACACGATAAAATACTTCTCGAAATGATTAAAGTTTTAATTGTTTGCGGACATCATTTGCAGTTTCTCGTGTTTTGGATGGAGGATTTTTTTAAGTTTTATTTAATGCTGTTTTTAGCTATAGTTTTAAAATAATTTTAATGAAGTAAATAATATAATATAATGAATGAATGATATTTAATGAAGTAAATATTTGATAGTGCCAAGTATAGCCATTGCCATTTGAGATGGCCGTTGTGGAAGCACTAGCATATTCAGACTCTTTAGAGGATGCGAACATAGTCATTATAACGGACTCTAAGAGTGCTTTACAACATTTAGCTCGGTGTACCTCGACTTTTCGAGGAGCGCCGACAGCTTATACAATCTTAAACCTCATGTGGAAATACAAGTCTCATAGCATCAAGAATATTGAGGGCAATGAAGCAGCCGACCGACTAGCTAGGGAAGCTACTTCTGATGGAATCCTACTTTTCATTTTACCGTATTATTCAGATGTATTGGGTAAGGTCAAGGTAAGAGTTTTGTTGGTAAAAGGTCTCAGGAAAAAGGCATATGGTACAGAACCGATCAACCCGAGCCGTTACAGTCTCCTTGGCTGAGTGATTGTTCCTTGTCTAGGCAGGATCTGGTTTTGGCGATGAGACTCCGCTCCGGACACGTTCCTACCAATAATTTTAAGTTCTTGATGGGTATAGCTGATACCCCTAACTGTTCGGACTGTGGAGTTGTGCGGGATGTGTTTTAATGGAGTGCGTACGGGGCCAGTTTCGTCGCCTAACTTATAGTATTGGACAGTGCAATACTGCGTTAGCTGATCCTTTATCAGATGAAGCCAAGTTTTTATACAGATTGTATAAACTATCTACCTAGGCTAAAATTCATTTATTCTTTGTAAAACGCACGGAGCGTCATGATCGTTACAAGACCAAGCTTCTTAAAATTTGATTTAAAAATTATATCTAAAGAACAAGCCTAAACTTAAGTTTGAAAGTACGCTAATTTGTGAGATTGTTTCCTGACATTTATTACTTATATAAAATTAAAATTCAAACCTATATACACAAAAAAATAACTAAAACTCAAGAACAAAATACTCAGGCTCATTACACAAATAGTTGCCCCGGGAATCGAACCCTGAACCGCTAGCTTTGCAGACAACTAACTACCAACTACGCTAATCACTTGCTTCACTTTTTAGTTTAATGTTTCCATGGGAATAACAGTTTCACGCAATCAAAACAGTAATTGCTATGTTAAAAATATTTAATCATAAATTTCACTAAGTTCCTTAAAATAATATTTTCGTATTTTCAATAGCAATCAAGCCGTTTCACTTCTGATTAACATAGTTTCCACAAACTTCCTCGATGAAACTTCGAACCGAAACTTACTCCAAGCCCATTCCTTTTTGCTAATTTGTTGGATTCAACCATAAAATTCCTACAAAGTATGAAACAAGAGTTTGAAAATTTAAAATTGCTTATTTCGAAAAGTCGAGTTTAAGTTGTGTAATGTACAGTTTGTTTTGAATATACTTGCCAAGGTACATTTTGTTCTGTGTTCAATTTTAAATAAGCTCTTACTATTAAAAAGGTATAAATAATACATGACCTCTACTTTCAGTAAATACATATATATTATAACATTTAGACATTTTCTACACTGATAACATAGGTTGTGATAATGAAGCGGGCGTGAGCACACCTTAGCTGAATTTGAGCTTTAGGACCGTTTAAGAAATTATTGAACTTCGTTAGAGTTTCGTGTCCCCCGCCCTCTCCCCCTACAAGTAATATAAATCTGAAAAATATCTTAAATGAAAGCACATAATACGTGCTAAATATTATTATATTATAACGAATTTAAAAGGAAAACTAAATAGACTTGATGTGTTCCTGAGATACAGATGACTAAAGTGAGTATACCTACGAAAAAGCCAAACTTTTAAAAATATCAAGCTTTATGACAGTAGTTAGACATTTCTCGCTTAATAAATAAACATTTTAAGGTAAATTAGGCCTAAACGACAGGCACGCTGTTTAATTTGGCAAGGTTCTACGTATTTATGTAAGTTAGCTCGATGCTTCAGGCAAGTTACTTAACTCGCAAAGGTACCTTTGTATCTTCGAATAATTAACGGCTAGGCCAGGGTCAAACTAACAATTTAACTATTATGATTAACGATCTCACTGATTCAATTTGGGAAAGTACTTCGTAACTATTCCGTGGGAATGTAAATAAAGTTCAATTTCAATAGAAAATAATAATAATTGGCATTTTGTTAACGGTCAGCGGTAGTCTTCATGACAGGTCCTTTGTGCGTTCATGTATGATATATTTTAAATTTTATATATTAATAAATTCTTTTACATTTTAATTGAATACGTCGATGGGATGATGTAGGATTAATTCATATGAAAAATAACGCAACATTAAATTTTACGAGTAATTGAATTTACTTTTTTATGACTGGAGAAAGAGGCTTTAGCCTTTGCCCAGCAGAGGGACACTAAATAGGCTAAAATAGACTAGAATGGAATAGAGAAGAGGTCATAGACAATGCATTCTCAAGACTACAGTCTTAGGATTACAATCGTAAGACCACAAATGCTAGTTATTTCACCGGTTGTCTTATAGTCAATTTTTGTATAGAATTTCGGTTCATAGATTTTTTTTTATCATATTATTAGTTCAAAGAATAATCAATATGTAGAATACTTACTTTGAAGATATTTAAATCATACTTTTTTGTTACACATACAATTCAATGTTTAGATATTCATATCAAAGAATATCAAATCAAATATTCTTGATCCTCATATTATTTAGTTAATGTATAACTTATTACCAAGAATAGTACATTTTGATGCCAGTGTGTGTTTTCTGGTGGGGTCACATTTCTAACCTAACCTAACCTACTTTTCTGTTAGCAGCTCATTTCCGACTGGGTCGCAGTTTTAACCGACATTACTTTTCTGGTAGCGATTTCTAACCTGTTCTACCAAACAAATAATATTCGTTTAAAAATAATTCTACTGATTGATAAGTTTGGTAAATAAAGAAACGATATTATAAAATTCATTGAATTATGTTTCTGTGAAACGTGCTTTCATTCAGGTAAATTAGTCGTCGAAACAATAATACTGTAATTAAAAATACAAGGACTAAATATTACATGAAACATTTTCTGCGAAACGAAATTTTACGAAATTTCTGTCTGTGAAACAAAGGAACACCCAAATAAACACTTCTTTCCATGACAAAAATAACAGTTCTAAATTCATTGGAATAACGATACCCTATCGATTGTACATTAAATTTAAATCACTTACCGATTAACATTTGTAAGCACGTCAACACTCAAATACCTTTCTGTAAAGGTTTGCATTTAGATTCGTATAATTTTCGATGCAAATCCAACCAGAAATGGACTAATATATTCAGGAATGGCGGTAATACATTCCTGAACGAGTTAATCTAAGGCTTGGCGAAGGTTTTGGCATGTTTTGGAGGCTATTATGCTGCAAAATTTATTGGTTATACGACGCAGATGGCCACTGATGGCATAACACGTCCGAGTAAAATAACTTATGATGAAGTTGCAAAATGTAAGCCTATTTTGGATGGTAACTAATGTTTGAACAATAGGGAATATTCATGCCATTTTTTCATAGCTTCGATAAAAATTCATGTAACAAAGAGTTGAGAAAAATCATTTTTTTTAAATAGCTATAAAAATAACCAAGTTTACCAATGAAGATTTTGCTCTTATCTCTTTCTAGCAAAAAATAATTTAACATGAAGTTTACTGTCGCCGACCTGTTACATGACGTCACAGTGCATATCGCATCTCTCTGTCTAATCGCTGTCTAATTAGCAGTTTAAAAAGCTTTTACTATCCGTATTTCTTGGCCGATTTTAATTTAACTTTTGGTACTTTTTATTTAAATTCTTTTTGATTATTATTTCCTGAGAAAAAAAAATGAATATTATTAAATATTGACTAGAAAAGAACGTGTGGCGTTTAAACTCTCTAGCGATTAGGTAGTAGAAATTTTATTTATTTTCTCAGTAAATACCAAAGTAACGTAAACATTAAAAAGTTAGTTTGCTTTTGTGACAAACCTCTATGCTATAAACATGATTTAAATAACTTTAAAAAAAGTTCATATCGTCGATTCATAATTTGCCAAACAGAATCATTTTACAAATTTTCATTCCGCAAAAAGTTGCTTCCCGCTAGCATTTTGTTATGCACAAATATTATCGGGTCGCGAGCAAAATAAAAAACTCAATTATGTTATGTCAAACGAAAGTATATCAAATAAAAGTTATCAAAGGTACCGAGTGGCAGAGTGACTGAAAAACCAATTTTCAGTGATGACATTCTGATGCAGTACAAAATGTAATAATATTAAATTAAATTAATTGACTAAAGTGTTGATAATCCACATTTAAAATATAAATAGTGGTTACATTCAAAACTGTTTCTCGGCAATGCCATTTTAATATTTTTCCGTGAATCGCTATTTATATTATCAAACAAATCAAAGATGATCGAAAAGATCACTAAATAATTAAATTATAAATCGTAAAAAATATTTATAATATCCATTGGGCATAAACAAGAATGTCAAACGTTTTGTCGTTACCGAATACATCTTGTTTACGGTCTTTTTTTTTCCTAGTTCCTTTGCAATCAGTCCGAGGACTATAAGCCAATCTTCTGTGCGGCATTGCAGATCTTAAGTATAGTGACTGAGATTAATTATTTATCTACAGCAAGCATTACGGGTCGCCTCTTCAGACGACTTAGAAATATATATTTTTTTATAATTGTGGGAGGCAGAGGAGCAGGCGGCTCACCTGATGGTAAGTGATCACCGTCGCCCATGGACACCAGAAACACCCAGGGGGTTAAAGGTGCGCTGCCGGCCTTCTAAGAAAGTGTAGGCTCGTTTCTTGAAGGTTGCCATGTTGTATCGGTCCGGAAATACCATTGCAGGCAATTGATTCCACAGTGCGACACAGTGTGTACGTGGCAAGAAGTTTCTCTTGAGAGGCATTGGTCCTATATCAGGGTTTGGGCGAGTTCATTGCAGTGTCTACCCAGCCTCTTGTACTTCATGCCTATTTTAGGAACTTCTTGTTTTATTGTGGGCATTTGCATATACTCATGGATTTAATTTGTTTTAACAACGACAACATAACACCTTGATTAACACCAAGGTGCATTTGTTGTTTGAAAGACATTTTTTTTACGTTTACGGAGTCTGGATACTAATAGTACATTACTACAGAGGCCGGGACAAAAGGGGTCTGAGGCGGGCAACCCATATTTCCCGCCGAGGTTTGTATAGTGCTTTTCTCAAACATCAAACATAATAATAAACTATTAAAAAAATTAAAAAAAAATTACAAAGTCAAATTACTTGAAGTGCATAAACAAAAGTAACCTACAGTGCTCAGTCATTCGCGCTGTGTCGTATGCGCCAGCCCGCCCGCCGGTGCCCCGCAGCGCACCGCCCGCCTGCGATCTAAGTTGCGGTACGCACCCCTAATTACCTTTGTTCTCCTAGTACTTTAGATAAACATGCAAACGCTTTGGTTAGATGCACGGCTTAGTATATTTAAAAAAAACAGCTATCTGGCCTGTTCATAAACACAGCTATAAATAAAATCGTTTATTGTTTTTTTTAATACGCATAGTGGCAGAATGTCATGATGCCGGTGCCACAAATTCATATGGAATGGAAATTAAAAAAGAGGACTTTGCCGGCCTACGCCTGCACGATTTGTATGAAATTCCATAAACGACCTCTTGTCCTAGCCGCAACTGAAACGTCATACTTGGCGGCCTATTATAAGGAGCATAACATCAATATTTCATGGCATGTTTGAGAAAAAATATTTTTATGATTGAACAAATAGATAAAAAGCCTTATAACAAGTACATAAATTAACCAACCTGTATTTTGTCATCACGCACTTCTCTACTATAGTAAAAAGGGATAAGACATCCCTTAAACTGTAAGGCTTAAAATCCTTCGCAAATCTTTGCATTGTACTCGATAATTTTCATAACCTAATTAATCATTAGTAAGAAATTTAACTCCATTCCCGCCAAACCAAGATATTCAAATAAGTTTATATTGCGAAAATAAACAAGTGACCTAAACCAGAGCGACAGGAGTTACCAGTTCGCCGGCAATCAAACTCAGTTGGCTGATTAACATAGTTTCCGCGTCACGACAACTTCGGCGGAATGTTCTAGGTATTCTATGGGTAGGGGCGAGTTTATAGCAGCTTTGATAAAATTTATTATACTGCAGATTTTTATCAAATCTTTCACTAGGCAGGTAAGAGACAATCCATATTTGAAAACCGGGTGTGGACACATTGCACGCGAACCATGAAGTGGCTGAATATTTATATGTTGGCGGCAGTGAAACAAATCTGTTATTACTGTAATAGTGTTTCTGGAATCTCATTGGTGAGTTATTCATAAAAATGCCAGGAATTTAGAATTATGATGGTCTGCCGTGTCACGCGACTGTCAGTTATCTATAGATAACTAAGTTACGCCCTACAGGTGTCAAATAGCTTATTTTCTATAGTACTTTGCCCTACTAAAACACTTTTTTTATAGGCATTTTTACCGAGTTCGACCGAAACCAAACCGAGGGGGGGCGGCGGGGTGTGAGTCCGGCGAACTCATGTATCTTGAAAAAAAAACAACTCTGTCACACACACCTCTTTCAAACTAACAAATAAGAACGCGCCCGCGACTATCTAATATATCTCAACTTGCATTAAATGGCGCACTCTTAACTGATACCCAAATGTAATATTTTACCTACTACCTTTGTAACGCTAATCATAGTATTTTGATCTGCTACAAGTTGTTCTTCTTGTGAAAAGTCTTTAAGATCGTTTTTCTCAATTCGCCACTTTTTGAGATGCAGTAGTCGTGCCTGACACGGCAGTGGCTACAAGTGAATCTAAGGATCCTCCTTGCTCCGCTCGTTGTAGTACTTAACTTTTAGCTTCCATATATTCAGACTACACTTAAATTTACATTTTCATTACTTTAAGTATTTACACATTTTCTTTAATAAATTAAATAAACAGGTCAGGTCAGCAACCTGTAAAAGTAAGTTGAGACGCTTCCACGTGTATCCACAGGGTACTGACACTTTAAATAGCTTTAATATAATTAGAACTTTGCTCCCAACTTCGCCCTTTATTTGTTATTACCTAGAGCCTCTTTGTGAACGCGTGTAACCAATTAATTAGTAAGTATTTAACGATACACTGCCGAGTTAATGCCTTAAATGTTCCGCGAACTGGTTAGTGATCCGCTCCATTAACTATCTTATAATCGAAATACCAAGATTGATAACACCAAATTGGAATAAGTAATGTATTTTACACCTGGTCTCTACAGTATGAAGTCGCAAAAATTATTCATACATTAAAATATTAATTTAATTAATTTACTAGTACATTGCAAATTAACAAAACATAACTATTACATAAAAAAAACCCCGATATAATGGCAAATCTTTCTTTTAGAGCTGAAGTCTCTAACTTGGCTTAACCGATTTTAATGATACGTATTTAATACCATCCCGATTATCTATCTTTTCACTTCTCATGCTCTTAAAATTTTACTTTAGTCTCTGCACATCGGGACTAAAGCTCCTTATTAATCTCTAGGGAATAAAGTTTTTTTTTAATCCACTTTGTAAACCCCTAAATAGCCAATTTTCAGTGATTGTGTATGGACCATTTTTAGGCCGTGGAAATAACTTCAAAATGACAACTGTGCAAAAATATTAAATAAAATGATTTAATTTCGTGAAACACGACACATTTAAATATATTAAGTATAATTTTATTTTATTAGGCATGGTCCAAATAGTTTTCAAGTTTGTCTCTGTTGGCTAAACATGCAAGCATTTGTGTCACTTTGTAAAGTGTAACTATACAAAAAACCAACAACCGTGAAAAAAATTTGTCAGAAACTTCGTAGCATATTTGTTAAATACTACTAATACTATTAAATACTGTAATGTTGTATAAAACGTCGTTTTTTTTCCTCGCATTCAAAGTGAAAAGTAGAGTGTTTAACGCGAGACTAAACAACCATAGTGACACTCGAACTATAGCCACTCTCGCTCGCTCGCTCGCTTGCGTGGATAAACATCTCGTGTCATCATGGCTTGTTTTAATCTCTTGTTAAACAATCTACTATTATGCAACACTAGCTTCTTCGGTCGCGTAGATTTCGAGTATCATTATTCCCTAGGGAAATTTTAAATTATTCGGGATAAAAACTATCTTTTGCCCTTTTCCATTACCTAAGCTAATATGTGTGCCAAATTTCACCCAGATCCGTTTAGTGTTTGAAGCGTGATTGAGTAACAAACATCCAAACGCCCAAACTTTCTCATTTGTAATTTCGAGAAATTTATTTAATTTTAAAACCCCTACAAAAAAGAAGGGTATAATTATAAGTTTCACTTGTTCATCTCCGTATCTATGCGACTGTCTCTGGAATCTTAGATAAACCAATTTTACCGAACCCAACCGAAAAAACTAGTTTGATCGGGATGTTTCTTTTAGCTAAATGCTATGAAAATTAGTTCAGTCATTAAAGAGATATTAGCTGAAAGAACAGACAGCCATTATATCGGGATTTTTAAATCTATTTATAGTTATATGAAATGGTGTTCCGATGTATTCGTTATTCTCTAAAAAAAAAAATCCCTTACACGGGATGGAAGGCTTAGCCATTTTATGAAACAAAAATACTAAAAGCAGTTTATAAGCGCAATTCTAATATTAAAGAAATAAACATCAATAGCTTTGCAACGCTAAGCCGTCCCTAGCAAGAATAAGCTTACGTAATAAATGCATCGACATATCAGCATGGGGCTTTACAACTAATGAGGCAAATTGAGCTTGCTGAACGAATATTCGTTTCTTATTTATCTCTTCTTAGGAAAGTCAATATTTTGTTCTGCGGCATTTTATTGCCTTTAGCAAATGTAAAGGTTTAGTTCCAAGTCGAAACTGTAACCCCTTACGCCTGTAGCATACTGTCACAAAACTGAAATGAAACCGAACCGAAACTGGAACACTGCATCGCAATTATATTAAATTTTGATTAAAATATCTGGTTTCGGTTCAGTTCCGTTTCGGTTTTGTGCCCAGTATGCGTCAGGCGTTAGTTTGATGTTTTTAATTTATTTTTGCATGCCGACACACAGCAAAGCATATTCTCGGAGCTCCTTATTCATCAAGAACCATTTTAAATTTTGTAAGTTTTGGGACGTGCTAGCTTTGTGGGGAGGGTTTGTACATAGGCAAGATAGGGGAAGATAGGGAATTTAATCTAATTATATACAGATAAGCTATTTGGGCCGGTGTCAGGTTAATAATGTCAGGTTATGGAGTAAGACTAGGTAAGTAAGGTAGTTTTTGTAAATGCGCTAGATCGTGTACCTCGGCAGAAGTAAATTACGCAATCTTGAAAAGTAAACTTCTGCTCTTCGTAGATTTAAAGCACCCTATGTAATTGATTTTTTGTACCACGTTAGTAACAAACATGCGTGCGGTACAGGGTTAGGCAATTTGGAGTAATCAGTTGTTTAAGTAAATAGTACTAACGGTGCCTCTACTTTGTATGTCCGTTCTCAATATTCAAATCGCGGATAGATTAGGATACTACCAGACACCGGTTAACAATTATTTTGACGTTTTTCACATACAAAATGTGACATATTTGAACCCGAAATAGCTCTCGGTGATTTTAAATCTCAATGAAACTTTATGACTTAATTTAAATCAATGGTATCATAAACTTGAGCACCAAAACCAAAATGACTCGTAAATTACAGTACCAGGAACACAGAGTGTAAAGAAGGGTTAAATCGAGACAAACAAGTTCATTACTCTCGCGGTCAGTGGGCTGCTGTATTACGGGTATACTCGTATCAGCCGGCTCGAACACACCTCGTAATTTATAGCACCCTAGTACAATTTTATTTTAAATAAATTATTACTGTTTTATTTGTAACAGGAAAAGGGAAAATACGATACAATTTTGAATTACTTTAAAACAAGAAACATCGATGAATTAATTAGTGCGTTAAAATTACTCGAATTCCTACGCAATTCTAAGAATAATAACAATCTTCTAAGAAATTAAGTACCTAAGTAGACTTGTGTTTATTTTCGTTGTCTTAAACTCATGTTACAAATGAGAACAAAAAGCTTTTTGTATACCACAAATGTTACGTCAAATCATTAATTACTTTATGTATACCTAACCTAGAAACAGAGAAAAAGTAATGTTCATGAAATGTGAACATAATATCAACACGGTTTTGTTCGGTTTATTCGCAAATCAAAGGAATCGAGGGCCTTCAAAAATGTTACATTATTAATGTTTTTATTTATGTAAAAGCTTCATTAGATCTTTGGGTGTATCATTACTATTTGCTTTGAGCTTGAAAGACCAGAACGAAAAAATAAAAGTACTACGGATACTAAACGAAGATAAACATACTTATATAGAAAAATACATACAAAAATAAATAGAAAACAATTAAAACTGAGGAACTAATTACTTGCACTCAACATAAAATATTTGCCCTAACGGGGAATCAAACCTGGGGTCAACAACGTCGAGTGAACGAACGAACGAGTGAATATCCAAGCGGCGAGTTTAAGTAGTCCCGGCACAGCGAACAAAACACATTTTAGCGCGTGTATTCTCAATTAGGTAGCCCCGTCCGTTCTTCGTTCATCAACGCCATATCACGGTACTGGTCCGCTACCTTCGTAGGCATGGTCACTATCAACTAGGGTAACAAAAGACGCATGAGGGTTTTAGTTACATTATTACGTTAACACCTTACGTTGCGCCTGTTTTCTACCGTACAATAATTTCATATTTTTGTCTTTCCTTGTTTATTATTTATGTGGTGTTTAATAAAACGTATTTGTATGGTATTGTATTGTACGTTAAAGTAATTTACACTTTTATTTCTAAGGTGGTCAAAGACCTTTCGATTGAACAATAGGGATACCATAATAAAGAAATGTCTTGAACAAAGTTTTTAATGGATTCTGTTGGGAAGTTTTTTCTTCTCGTATTTTGTGTTCAGTTGTTACTCATTGTTCAAAGCAACAATGACGAGCTTGGTCGAGAGTTCAATGACGTAGGTGTACAACTTTTGTACTAGTTTCCTATATTCGAAGTAGCTGATCTAAATTACAAGCTAGTATCGATTTTTCTCAAACATGCTCGGAAAGGATGGCCTTTCTTTTGAAAAACGAAGACGCGAAGTGCCTCATTTTCCCCTTAGGAGTACAATAAACGTATGAAATCACTTTCCGTCCATGTCCATATTGTTTTTTAAAAGTGCTCTCTATTGCGTATAAAATCGAAAGGACCATGAAAACATGCCGTACACCCAACTTATGGGTGGTTGTAGTGTGGTGCGGCGGTGGGGCTCTGCGGTGCTGGCGGCGGCGGGCGGCGGCTCGTTGTGCGTGAAACTGTATCTTAACTAATACTCGTAGTTTTTAAACAAACATTCTCTCCGAATTTGTCAAAGGTTTTTAATAATACATATAATCATGTATTTGTATCATTTCCTCGCATTGTTTGAGAAAAGCATTATATATGCCTCGGCGGAAACGAGGATTTCCTGACTCGTATTTTAGAAGGCCTCGCTATTGCTCGGCCTGCTAACTACCTCGTCAGGAAATCCCTTATTTTGCGTGCCTAGGAAATAATGTACTATTATTACAAAAGTTTTTGGTTTTCTTTTACGACGTAGAGGAAGCATGACCACACATGCGCGCACATAAGTGGGGTCTGAAACCCAAAGATATTATCATTCTTACGACTGCACTCCTAAAACTGAAAATACGTTGCCAACCCTGAGGACTAAGATGGAATGCCTCTCATACCAAAACACAACAATGAGAACACTGAAACCACTGCTGCTTGGCAGTGAGTTAAACGTTACCGTAAAATGGGGTTAGTTTGATTAATTTTAAAAATAAATCTTCTGTAACTCCCGCTTTTAATCGTAAAATTAATTATTAAAAATATTGTATTGGCGACTACTCCTTTGGAGTAACTTAAAGCAGCTTGAGACAGACTACGGTTGACGGCTTAGTAGGAAAAACTAATTATGCAGCTGAAAATCTCGATTCTTAAAACGGGGCTACTTTCATTATCTCTGTGTTTACATCACAATATCAAAGTCACCCCCGAAACATGACAAAAAATAGTGGTTTTTTGTTTCGAAGGTTTTAAATCCAATTTATCTGAAAATACTTGAACTACTAATATTTTGCGCTCGCATATGAAACATATGCAAGTAATGTCGCGAAAGAGCTTAATAATAACTCAGACATTGCACAAAATTGATGATTCAAAAAATTATCAAAGTCGCCTCGTGTTTTCAAAGTCACCCCATTTTACGGTACTTATGAGCATAGGTACTATGGAGTAATTGCTACTTCTTTTTATGCTCTGCCAGCTTTTTAACCTCCTGATACGACATGACATTAGCCTTGTATTCTTGGCTAACGTAAATATGAATATGCTTACCTATAATCAGCTCACTATTACGTGTAATCGAAGAATAAGCGACAAAAAAAAATTCAATCATGCATTTAAGGGTTAAAATCGTTCCATACAAGATCGTACCAACACTAAAACACCACTCGTTGAAAGACAAAATAGTAACTACAAAGCACTAAATTTGAAACTTCTGATGCCCTATCCCTATCACTCTTCATTTGTTTTTAAATCGAGAGAAATGGACAAAGCTAACGTAATTTCGAGTTTCAACTTTTGAAGTATGGCCCCAGCAGGTTGAAACAAATCAAGTGTTTCCAATCCAATCCTAATAATACTTAGTTAGTTGCAATCCATATTATTAGTTATGCAAACTACGAGTTGGCTCTAGGAGTCTAGGTTTGAACTACAGGTACAGTCGAGTTCATAAATATGTTTAGTACCTTGTCACTTTAATCGCTGTGAGAAAATATATATGGCAGTTTAAACATGACATTAAATAGACAAGGTACTAAAGTGTATACATATTTATGGACTCAACTATACTACCAAAACGATATATACACACTCACATAGAGAAATTAATACTTACACAAAAATAAAAGACCCAAGACTAAGAAAAAAAACTCGCAAAGTAAATGGCAAGTTTCGTATTTGTAAGTAGTTAAAATATACTGTTAGGAAAACAGATTTTATACTCAGAATGGAGAAAGACAATAACTATACAGGGTGTCTTTAAGCTCGGGGCTTTAAATGTGTACTTACGTATCGATTCCACATCGCAAATGGAACTCCTTTTAAAATACAATACAAATACTCATCGAACACAAAAAAAATACTCAACAGTAGTTAGTTATAGGTATATTACAGGTGTTGTTACGGCTTAAAAGAGATCTCTTACAGACAACCTTGGACAAGTACAAATAGAAATAGCTAAGGACACGGCGTAAACTAAATTGCTTTAGAACTCAAAATGAACAAACGAAACTTAAAAAAACATTTAAATTACTACTTGTGTCTTGCATCTTTTATAGTTTCATGCAAAATAAATAGTATTTTCAACGCAAGACGTCCGTTGTCGTAACCCTCGTTACATCAAAACCAAAGACAGGTTCAAGTACCGCCCCTGTACCAAGAAACAAAGTCGCAGAACAAAAGAAATACCAGTATCATTTGAGGAGTAGAATCGATGACTAATTTAAAGCTCCGTGCACAAAAGCACCCTGTGTATAAAAATGATAATTTATTTTAGTATCTAATTAATTCATACCTTTAAACTATATATAATTATTATTATTGGGGGGTTGAGACGGGCCTTGTGAGCCACTTCGACCATTGCTGATCTTTTGTGACAGCCCTTAGTTTAGAGTTCACCGCAGAGGCCCGTTGCGTCTAGGAATTTCCAGATGCTTTGGGCAGTGAGGAGTTGTATCTCTTGTGATACTTCTATTACGCATTAGTGGTCCGCAAGAACAGAGGATTTGCATGATGCCACAAAACGGCTCCGGGCCAACCAGGGGGTTGTCAGCACCGTTCCTAGCCAGTTCATCTGCTATTTCATTCCCATCAATGTTGGAGTGCCTTCACTGGTATCCTGGTACCCATCTAAGTATTACTTTGTTGGAGTTTCCTAGGGCATTTAGGTTTTTTTTACAGTTTTGGACTAGTTTAGAGTTTATCTCCAATGCGTCTAGTGCCAAAAGGGCAGCTTGGCTGTCCGAGTTGATGTAGATGTGCTGGTGTCTACGGTTCCTCTCAAGGTTGTTTTCCGCGCAATTGTCAATGGCGATGACTTCCGCTTGGAAGATTGACGCCTACCATGTTGACGCTGACTCTGAGTCTTGGTCTCTCACCATAGATGCCGCACCCCACATCGTTCCTTTTTTTGGAATCATCCGTATACCAAATGTGGCAACCCTCTTTATAGTCCAACTGGCCTTTCAGCCATTCATCTCTGGAGGATATCTCCACTATATATAAACTACTCTAAGATATTTTGTCTAGGGGACACGGTTACGCTAGGAGATCATTATCGAAACTTAAAATAGATTCAGATTCAGATTTTATGATTCAATATAACACAGTATAAATTACATGACATGTCAAATTATATGCAGTTACATTGAGGTAAGTCTTGCATAAGTACAATATTTTTATTATTTTATTATTTGCTGTTGTGTTAACTCTGAGTTTTCCTGCTCAATATTGTTATTTTAAATTGACAGTTTTATCTAAGGATTGGTTAGGTATCATCATTGTCATAATCAATATTTAAGGAAATAAGACTAACGGTTGAGTTTCTTACGGCGTTTTTTCTCAGCAGTGGTCTCCTCTTAGGAAGTGCTGGTATTTTTTTAACGTGTAATAGTGCCCGTGCGGCCTCCTTACTCAATAAAAATCTTTTACGAGTATCTTATCTGTATTCATAAGCGTCATTTTCTTTGCAGAAGGGTATATTTCCAATGCAAATAAGTAATATTACGTCATGCAAGTTGCCATGTAAGGCAGTCACTAGATGGCACTCTTTGATACCGTATCGTATTCCTTACCATTTGTATACGTCGCCCACGTACACATATGGCTGATTTCACGTACTTTATTGTGTTTGAAGTGTCGGGGCTGATCTATTGTCATTCCGGACCCGGACCGAGCCGCACGTTCTGCCAATTGGAAATTCCGGCTACGAAATATCAATACGTAGAGTATATTTATTGCAAGAATTTTATTAGTTAAGTGTTGCAAATTGTAGAAATTGAGTTTTATTTTTAGATGGTGCGGATTTTGTAACAGTTATGTTTTAAAAATCTTTGAACTGCATTGTGGGGAACTTTGGAAAAGAATTCTCTAGTTTTAAATATCTGTATTATACGTAAATTAATAAACAGCAGTTTCGATTCTGGTCTAACAAGAATAGAGTTTGATGTTTATAAATTTAGGTAAAGAGGGTTATAAGTAAATATATATACAGGGTGGAAAAAACGAACGCCACATTGACGGCAACTACCTTAATTATTGGAAATAGCAAATTCTACGCAAAGGAGACTTACTTTTATTTTCGAATTCATTGAATACCGCATTATCGGATTTTTGGAAATTCGTCTGCCTTAACCGGGAATCAAACTGGTTGAATATGATGAAATAATAAAGTAGAATTTTTACGGTCTCTATTTAATTTAAAGGTGTATGTGTTGTACATATAAATGATCACCATCAATGACGCTTTCGATCTGTATCATAAAGCACGACTTTATTGTTTTGTCATATTCAACCAGTTCGATTCCCGGTTTAGGCAGACGAATTTCCAAAAATCCATAAATTCGGTATTGAATGAATTCGAAAATAAAAGTAAGTCCGCCGTCCATGTGGCGCTCGTTTTTTCCACCCTGTATATATTTACTTATAACCCCCCTCTTAACCTAAATTTATAAACATCAAAAATTAAATAATTCCATAGTGTCTCCTTTGCGTAGAATTTGCTATTTCCAATATTTAAGGTAGTTGCCGTTCATGTGGCATTCTTTTTTTCCACCCTGTATAGTAAATAAGAGCTATCTTAACGTTAACTATACGATAACGTTTCAAAGCAGTTTTGGTTTTAAGGATGTTAGAGTAACACACGCGTCCATTATAACGACATAAATCGGAGCCGCCATTTTGTTTAACAAACACCAAATTGCATGTCTACTTAAAGTTTGGAATCATTTAGCTCCCCTAAATTCTAACAACAAACCCGTGAAAATACGGTTAGATGCATCCAGAAAATTACGTGGTTTTGCCCTAATACTTACAGGACAGTACCTGATGTAAGGCCCCGTCGCTGCGCTGGAATCCCAAATTACGCCGCAGTGGGAGCGGGGTGCTTTCTGCAACATTACTCGCGTCTGCTTTATGTTAGACTGTAGTGATGTGCCGTGGAAAACTTGTTACCAGTAAATACTATTTGGAATTAAACCTGGTAAATTATTAAAGAGCCTGGCGTTTGGCCGAAATATGTTTGCCAAAATGTGTCGTTTCCCCACCGTTTCATTTGCCAACCCAATGTTTTTCCTGAAACTGTAAATAGTTTAGTTTATTTATTAATCAATGTAATATATAGCAGGATTATATATAGGTATATGTCAGGATTTATTTTAGTCCATTCGTGTAGAACCCTATAGGTTAGTTTAGGTTAGTTTTTATAATATCCTGAAATATTTACGGTTACAGAAAACAAAGCAGGTTAGCAAACGATACAATTTGGCAAACAATTATTTCGCCGAAACAAAGGTAACCCAATTTTTTAATGTTACCGGTAACATTCCTATTGTTAGAAACGGGTACATTATATAACTCCGAAGAGTCATAATTCCAAATTGAACAAAATTCCAAATTTTCATAATTACAAATGCAATTTTTTGATAGAACACTTAGTTTTTGATATCGCATATAAATCAAACATAACCTAACCTACGTGTAGCAATTGAATTATGCATTCAATCTAAAATAGCTCCAGCGTAACATAGCTTTCGTAAAAATGAAAATTCAGAAAAATGAATAATAGGAAGAAAAGAAATCGGAGTATCTAGGTGTTCCCATTAGGAACATTTAACAAATTCAAATTCAAATTTATTTATTTGCATAAAATGTGGTACATAATCTGGTTAATAAATATGTTTGTAGTCCCACACATTTTGCCAACAACTGGCATGCAAACAGGAGACAAGATGCATCACTAGGCTGGACATGCTCTTAAATACTAATACATACAACTATCTAACTTATTAAAATCTTATTCATGTACATTCCCAATATTACCAATGTTACTACCAATATTTCATAAACAAAATTAAAGTAACATCACTTACAATCATTTCATACTAGTAGATTAAATGATACTCATTACAAAATAGTAAATATTTCAATGTCAGTAATAAGTAATATAATTAATTTATACAATAAAAACATACATCAATGTCACAGTCTAATGCTTAAAATACTCAAAATATTCATTGATAGAATAAAAACATTGCTCAATTAACCACTTTTTCAGTTTACGCCTAAATAAAGTAAGTGGCAAATCTTTAATACTATTATGTAAGCAGTTGAAAATTTTAATTGACATGCAAAGGGTGCTTTTGCCATACAATTTAGTATTTACGGCGGGAAGGACAAGACGGTTTGGGTATCTCGTATTAAATCTACACGTGTCTCTGTTTGTTTTGAATAATTCAGGATGCATTTTTACAAATAAACAGACTTCAAGTAGATACATGCTAGTCACTGTCAGTAACTTTAAATGTTTAAACAAAAAAGGTTTGATTTGCATTTAATGTTAATTACTTGTTAAATAGGAAATGCGCATTAATTCTCTGTTTAGCTTTATATATCTTACGGTACCCTTTAAGACAAACTGGGGTAAGCTTAGAGAATAGAGGCTCTGGTAAAATCTGGGAGGAGCGCTACCGCCAGAAGTCTTCTACACCTCCTCCAACACTCTGCTTTCGGCGGTAAGGGAGTGGGACGCGAGCCCGCTTCACGAGCGTTGGAGGGGCTACCATAAGCCTGTCATCGCGGGATCCGGGTGACCCGTGGCGCCGCCTATATAGCGGTTTAGTTTCTTTACATTATAGTTTCTTAGTTAAGTTTAAATTGTGTATTTTTTGTCTTTTTATGGAACCTGTTTTCCGGAATAAACTATTTCATTTCATTTTCATTTTCATTTTCATAAAATACCCGCTTTAAGTAATTTGCTGATAGTGGCACATCACTACTAGACAGTGAATGTTGTTGATAAGTTTGTGCTTTAACGAAGAGTTTCTAAGGCTATTGTTTGAAAGATTTCGATTAAGGTTAGGTCATGAAAACAATGTAGTAAAAGGATTGAGGTTGATAAATAAATAGTGGTTAAAGTTACTGAGACGACACATTACAACTAATGAAACACAACATACAACATGAAATAATATAATGCGATGTAAATAAAAAAGAATGAGTAATATAATGTCTCGATGTTTCTCGTCAGACAGCTAATTTGTAGGGTTCCATATAGGGAATGAAAATAACCGGTTATAACCGGTTTTAACCGGTTATTTTCATACAAAATCGGTTAATAACCGGTTAAATTGCATTCCCTAGTTCCATACCAAAATGGTAAAAAGAAACCCTTATACTGTGACTTCGTGTCTGTCTGTATGTCACAGCAGTTTTTATTTGAAACTATGAAATCCATCAATTTGAAATTTGGCATGGTTGTATAAATTACATGTCCGCATCTGGTGTAGTAAAAAAAATGATTTTTAATACTTATATTTGAAAAGGGGTCTGGGTAAATGGGAGAAAGTTGGAAAATTAAAGTGATTTGATTAACGTAATGGCACCAGTGTTCTACACTTTTAGCTGTAGGCACCAATTATCTTAATTCAAAGATCATACGGTCATAAATTGAGTGGTACAAAACAAATGAATAACCCAGATAACCCTTATCTTCTGTAAAATAAGAGTCATTGTCGATCATTGGTCCTTGTCGGTAACTGGTTCCATTACGTTATAGCAATGCAGTTTCATATGAAAAGGCTCAATCTGCACATTTTAAAACGAATATTTTTATAATTTTTCGTGATGTACTCTATTTCGTACATTTTTGATAGCCAAAAATATACGTAAAAAATCCTGAATTAAAAATAAACATTTATATTTAAGCTAAAATAAAATGAAGTTGTCAAATTATAAAGCTTTGGAAAATTAGCAGTAAAATCAAAATGCTAAAATGCTAGTCAAAATGAATCTTATGGCAATCTGTAAAAATCGATATTAAAATTTAGGTTCTCCAAAATGGACCTTGTGACATAGAAAATAAAGTTTATTACAAAATGAGTATTCTCTTCTGCGTTTTACAACCATATTATCTTAAATACGGAACCTTCCGTGCGCGAATCTAACTCGCACTTGACCAGTTTTTTAACTATTAATTTTTGTCCGGCAGCTTGAGCATGATAATAATCCTCACCCAAAGGTCTTTGCTTACGGCGGCGTCGTTGTTCGGGTCGCCACCTTCCCGAACTCATGGTTGAGGGAGGCGATGGCTGAGATACGCGCCATACTCGTGAACGGGTGCTGTTTGTGGGGTGCGGTTTGTTCACGCTTGCCTCACCTGTATTCCTGTTAGTTATTTTTGTAATCGTTCCTGACGTAGAGACCTCGTCGTGTTGTTCTCCTAGTCATTATTTTTATGTAATGTTAAGGACCTTATATTTGTAATGATTTTATTTGTGTTAGTTTTATTAATTATTTTTAATCTTTTTTTACCTTGTAACGTAACTTACTTTTAAGGATTATTGTATTATTTTATGATTGCTTCTTTTCCGCAATGATGGTTTGTCCGCGTTAGTACATTCACTCCATATTACCTTCGTATAAAAAAGCCCTCATGTGATCAATAATTTACTGAATAAATATTATGAATTTTGAATTTTGAACTCATATGAACTCAAGATGTTTTTTCACCTCTATTTAAAGAAATACCTACGAGGATTTTAGGCTGTAAACAAATATTAAATTCAATTTTGTGTAAGTTTTCGTAATATTTCGTATTTTCATAGGGCAATGTACCATTATCCATTTTAAGTTGTGGCAAAAAATTGCAATACTAAGAAACTCTGAATATAAATATATAGGAAATCAAAAAGTTTAGGATTTAGTAAGTCGGTTATTTAATTATGCTTCGTGATACTGGATTTCAGGATTCATGATCAGCTAATTCTAAAAGTCTTGGACAGAATACTTTACTTACTACATATCAGATCTACGATCCAGTAAATTATAGCCAAATAAATAAAAAATAAAACACAAAATTACACACCATTAGAACATACATCATGTTTTCAAATGCTACGTGCAATCGGGAACCGATTCGAGTTATGTCCATATGTCTAAAAATGTCATGGCGTCCTTGCAGCCGAGGCGGCAATATCGAGGGGTACCGGCGTGTGAAATTGGGTGCCCATCGGCTGGTGTTAGGCCAAACGGCCTCGATAGAGCTAGGAGCATTTGCATTAAATCTAGCTCTGTTAGGCTCATAACTTCTTTGGAATTGTGTTTGTTTGCAGATTTTGCAGTAATATTTTTCGACCAAACCAAGTTAGCAACTACTACGGCGCGGCATTCGTATTTTAAGCCTCAAACGCACTGCGAGTGGAAGCGACGCGTTCCAGTGCGTTCCTATAATAAAAAACGCTTTAGACACGCTTTCAAAACGCAATTCGGGACCGGGTGGGGGTAACGGAAAGCTCAGAGCGTCGGTGGCCTAGTGGTTTAAGGCGTCGACTCGAGATCGTCAGGTACTGAGTTTGAACCCCAAAGTCACCATGTACCGATGAGTTTTTCTAAGTACATTACCCGATGCTATAACGGTGAAGGAAAAATATCGTGAGGAAACCTGCACGTTCGGACAGCTGAATGTGTAAGAGTTTAATTGCACAAAATATCCTAAAGGGTCGAAGAGTATTCGAAAGGGTCCATGACGTGTAAGATAAGATATGATAAGATAAGAATGGTAAGGTCTCTTTTCTGGGTGAACCTTTAGTCGACCGAACGAAGTTCTTAAAGTGAACTAAGACTGCGTGGCGTTCGTGTGTTTGTTCAACGACATGTTAAATATAAATGACTAGCTTCTGCCCGCGACTTTGTCTCCGTGGAATAGTTACTTTGGGCTACTGCTAACGTGATAATATATAGCTTATAGCCTTCCTCGATAAATGGGCTATCTAACACTGAAAGAATTTTTCAAATCGGACCAGTAGTTCCTGAGATTAGCGCGTTCAAGCAAACAAACAAACAAACTCCTCAGCTTTATAATATTAGTATAAATAAGATCTTTATGAAATTTGGTACGAAAGTAGTAGTGAGGTCTCTGTTTAGCGCGAACTAGAAGTAAAAACATCTAAATAAATCTGCGCATTTGCTTACTTCGCCAAATACAAGCATTCTAGCGTGCGTATAAAAAAAACTATTGTGCTTGCACCACAACAAAAACATGTTTTAAAATCCACCTCTGAAATACATTTTTCTGCGAATAGTGTATAGAATTTCAAGCAATTTAATAGCTATCAGACCTTTTTTGTGATAAAACTATTTTACCCTCTAATTGGCTATCTGCGTTCCTCGTAAAAGTGCTGTTACAAAAGAGGGGTAAAAATTAAACCAAAATAACACTTTGTTGGGTGTTAAAAGCGAAAAGATGTCCAAGTATATAGTGCATAATAATAATTGATCATCTATCAAGTTTCTGATAAATACGTAAGTTAGTCGAATTATAAATTTCCCTACGTGATACGATAAATGACATGTGGAAAATGTATAACCCGGGAAAATGTCAAATGCTATACATTAAAATTCGTCGATAGTACATAATGAAACAATTTTTATTTACACGTTCATTTATTCTCCACAGGGTTAGGAAACCAAGTTTTTTTTAACCAGTTCGTCAGAACTGCCTTGGATTTCCAAAATAACATTTTCATTTCGATTCAGCTCCAACAGAATAGACATTATTTCGGTTTCGATCAAAGAGCAAAATAAAACTGTTCCTGCTCGAAATATACGGTTAATTTCGCTCGCTAATTTGTTCGCACCGCCCGCCACCACCACCCTTTTCTAGTATTTCCTGACCTAATAGCAAGCTCTTTAGTTGTATTTTTACTTGCTCGATTTGAAGCCAAGCAGGCCTTATATTAAAACATAGTTGCCACGCCACACAAATGCAGGAAGAATCAATAACAAAAATAAAAGGTTAATCCCAGCGATCATAACGCTCGCGATTCGATTTCGCTCCGAGAGAACGTTTAAAAAGAACTTAGTTAAGAACCATAAGTAACCGGTATTTTACAAACCGTTCCCAAGCCCTAATACGCCTCATTGTGATATACTACTAAATGAAGACTGCTTTATGTCTTTACTAGTTTTCGCCCGCGACTCCGTCCGCGTCGAAGTCGTTTATCGCTGCTCCCTCGGGACCTGTCCAATTTTCCTATAAAAAAACTATTATATGTCCTATTCCAGGACCTAACTAATGTTTGCCAAGTTTCATCTCGATCCGTTCAGTGATTGAAGCGTGAAAGACGGACATACATACACACTTTCACATTTATAATATAGTAAGTATAGTATATAGTGTAGTATAGTATATAGTATAGGTATAGCATATAGTATAGTATAGTATATAGTATAGATTTGCTGAAGCGCATGGTAAAGTACAGCCCCACAGCACGATCATTTCATTGACACATTCGATTAACGTAAAAGCCTATTCCATTTAAATTACCGCCATCATCTAGAGAAACTATCTAGATTTAGTATCTCACTTCTCCATTTATCCCGGATATGCCTTAAAAGCCATCGTACCAACTAGCTTTAGCCTTTTGGTCCTAAATTGTCAATCGTAGTGCATGAAATTCTGCAAATCTTGCTCAGCATAGACGGCGATTTGCTTAGTCAAACGATTTCCCTGTATATGACTGGATACAGTGAGGATATGTTTATGTAAATACCGTTATGGAGACAGAGATTTGATGTAAGGCCGCATACTGAAGTTCGATTTTCATCTGGACGTGCAGTTGCCCACATTTTCCGTGATGTTAGTATTAGCACAGAGTAAGAGGTATTTGTTAAGCCGTGCAAACAAAGCTGCGTGAGTGTGTAGTGTATGTGAATTTATTCGTACAGCAACACACGCTTGAAATAATATACATGGATTTTTTAACCGACTTCAAAAAAAGGAGGAGGTTCTCAATTCGTGTTTTTTTTTTTTTTTAATGTTTGTTACCTCAGAACTTTCGACTGGGTGAACCGATTTTGAAGATTCTTTTTTTATTTGAAAGCTGGTGCTTCCAGATTGGTCCCATTTTTTTCAAAATGAAGATCTGATGGTGGAATCCATGAGGAATCGACGGAACTCTTCAAAATTTATAGGCACACCTATAGCGATTTTGGTATTTTTCATTGTAACTCTTTTGGTCTTGGAAACCACTATTTGGTGAAGTGGAACTAATGATGAAGACCACAGATGGCCACCGGAACTCCTAAACGGTATATATTTCGAGGGTGGCGACAAGATATTTCGATTAAAATAGTTGAGCGACTATGACGAAGCATATTTAGGTTTAAATATATGACTATGACTTTCCCACGGCGTTGCTTGCGGCGAGATTGAAATGTTCTATTGTTTCTTGAGAAATGGGAGAATAACAGCATAATTATGATCACTAAAAAGAATAAAATAAAAAAAAGTTTAAAAAAACAAAAACCCGCCTTCAAAAAGCAAAAAATAACTTCTTTAAAATGGTAGGTAAATAGGTCAGTCCAACTGAAGTCGGCGTCCAACAATATTTTAACCAAAAGCAGACTTCAGTTGGACTGACCTATTTACCTACCATTTTAAAGAAGTTATTTTTTGCTTTTTGAAGGCGGGTTTTTGTTTTTTTAAACTTTTTTTTATTAAAACGCATTTCTCAACAAAATTTTAAAATACCGTAATAAAGATCACGGAAGGTTAAATTAAAATCGGCCAAGAAATACGGATACAAACATTTTAAACTGCTAATTAGACAGCGATTAGACAGAGATTCGATATGCACTGTGATGTCATGTAACAGGTCGGCCATATAAACTCCATGTTCAATTCTGTTTTGCTTTTAAGAGATTCAGTCTTTGTTTGCTTATATCTTGGTTATTTTTATTGCTATTCAAAAAATTGTTTTTCTGAACTGTTTGTTACATGAATCGGCTTTTATTGAAGCTGTCAATAAAAGCCATGAATATTCCTTGCTGATCCACGTGTGTGACTTGTGCGTACGTAGTGTGCGCCGAAGTGGTATCTCTGCTTTAACCGTTTGAACGCTTTGAATACAAAATGTGTCACACACGCCAAGCACGTTTTCTATGCTTTGCAAATTTCAACTCAATTTATATGAAACAGCCTCTTTTAATCTCGAACTAGTGACGGCTGGACTTTCAGTTGGCGGTCAGAGCTTTCTGTGGCGTTCAAAAAATTAAGTCAGCAAACAGCATCAGTAATCATTTTTTTACATTCAATTAATCGCTACTACCTAATTATTAAATAGTTTACAAAATTGAGCTTCTTAAATTAAAGCTAATATAACAAAAGATAATTAAGTATAATATTAAGCAAAAATATTAATTGGCTTATTACGATGCCTAACTTGGATTTTAGCCTTAGGTACTAGACAACAATATACGATGACGACTTGGTTAGGTTAGGTTAGTTAGTTGGTAGTGACCAGCCGGCCTACTGCCCAACGCACTCGCGATCGCTATCCGCTTCAAAGCGGAACAATTGTTTTCATTTTATATACAGAGAAGCCTTCGATTTTTAAAATGAAAACGATTGCGATTGGGAGTGCGTTAGACAATAGCAGAGGGCTTGCCTAACGCACTCGCAATCGCAATCGTGTTCAATTTGACAGTCCGATTCTGCGTTCAAAATGAAAACAATTAACTTTGAAGTCGATTGCAATTGCGACAACGTAAGGCAATAACGACGCCGACCTACAAAGCTAGCGCTACTGGATTGGATTCCAGGTAGACATAATAATATATTTCTGTGACAGCTCGAGTATCTGTTCCTGAATCTTGAATGTGGTATATTTATTTTCTCCCACATACTCGGAAATGTTAACCTTACTGTTCTAAAATCAGCCCGCGAAGTTCTGAGTTCCAGGTCCAAGCAAAATTAAAAAAAAAACAAAGTTATTATTTACCAACGGCAGCGGCCGCGAAAAATGTATCAAATTTCATTACGTAACTGGTGTTTTACTTTTTTAAACCATGTTTGGACTAGGATAAATAACTCCAGACAGCCAAAGACTCGTGCAATCAAAGTTCTTCGTTGTATATTTTACTTTTTAAACGTCATAGACTAAAAAAGTTAATTATTTCAAATAGCGTTTACAGCGTATTTAAAAGTGTTTCAAATAGTTTGACGTTTTTTTTTAAACAAATTGCGTTCGTAAACAAAATAAATTGCCGAAATAACACAAACGCGTAATAAATGTTATAATTTATACTGTATTTTATTCAAATTGAATTTATTACGTTTAAATGTGTGATCTTATTTAATTAATGCTTTATTTCAGTGTCATACTAAATCGTACGTTTATTTTCTTTTTTCAAGGAAATGCTGTGACTGTGTTTAATATTATTAACAATTGTGTGTGTTAAATTTCCTCACATTGTTGGAGAAAAGCATTATACAAGCCTCGAGCGGGAAGGGCGGTTGTTGGACTCGTATATAGCGCGGCCTCGACTGCGTCTCGGCCACGCTAACTCTACTCGTCCCGCAACGGCCTATTTCCCGGTCTGTGCAGTAATGTACTATTATTTATTTATTTATTTAAGACATGCCAATAGCATACATATTCATCATTCACATTATAATATAACCTGCCAACTTTATTAATTATATGTAAGTCTATTACAGGCACGCACAGCATTTACATTTAAAGTGCGCGGTTCACATAGTTACTATTACAGATTAAATATAAGAAATTATCGCTCTGCTAGATCAAAACATTATTAACTCAAAATCCTTGCTAGATTCGTTTCAAGTTCATAGAAGTTGTATTAAAGTTGATTTTAAACTACAGTTGTATTTTGAGTTACTACTGTTTTGATCTAGCAGTGCGTTATATCTATGTATTTATCTATATAAGTACTTATGTCTATTATTGTCTAGGACCTATATTACAAGCCTAGAGCTTAGATTGGGGCTAGGTTAATTTGTGTGAGATTTTGTCCTTATATTTATATATGGGATCCCCTTGAAACACCGAAACACATTTGATCGAATCTATCATTTGATCGAATGTCATTCCATCGCAAGCTAATTCCTACTGAAACCTTATTTTTTTAGGTTATCTTAAGCATGGGCTACGTAGGTTAGGTTGGGTTATACCTGTGACCACCAAAAAAGTATAACTCCTGCTCATCTAAATGCCTGTCAATTAAATGAAAATACGGCGAAGTAAAACATTCTATGAAATGTGCTTTGGTGATTCAAGTGTAAATCTTTTATTTACATAGAATATTTAATTGTATATGGATAAAAACAAAAACATTCACGGCTCGGGAACATAATTTATTGCTCATAAAAATCATAGCACACAAAAATACAAATATTTACACTGAACGGGTATTCGTATCCGGGGCCACTCTCTTTTTTATTTGCTAATGTACAATATATTTAGCAATTTCAAATTGAATTTCATCATAAAGAACCGAAATATGGGTACAGTCACCAACAATAAAATATTATCCAACATTGCGCTGAAAAATATCCCACATTGCCGGTAATAATAAAGACTTCTCATATACTTTGAGCACAAAGTAGAAGAATGTCATTATTATTAAGGGTAAATGGAGTAAATTCGGATCAGTGGCCTTAGACAAGATGCATTGCGAGAATGTTATAGCTATTGAAATAGTATAGGAGTGACGTAAGCTGCCAGACGGCCGCGTCAATCGCTTATATCAATTCCATACATTCTGACAATTTTCGAAAATAGTTAACGTTAATGTAACCTCGGATTACCGTTCTCTAATTTTAAATATCTGTAGGTAAACTTACATGTATAAATTTTAAACCTTAAACATAAGAAAACCCAATCCAAACTGGCCGCAATGTACATCAATATGTTCTGAATGTGTAATGATCGCTATGTGTATCTCCAATCTCAAAGGTGATCAACCTGTGCTATAAACAGAACAGAGAGTTCCAGCTAATCCAAGCTCATAACGAGCGATCCAGTTCACAGCGTCCGTAATGACGCCATTTCTCGACCGCAATAATTTATATACCGACTATTTTCTCGCAATTAGCGCATTGTTTCCCGCAAGTACAACCCAATTGCAAGCACTTAGTTATGCGGAATGGGGAAGACGCAGAAATCAAGTGGTTACTTCTCTCGACAACAATCTATTTCAGCTTGGAACTCTTGTTAGCGCTAACAACGAGCGGAAGCGAGCGACGGAGGACTTAGCTTGGATTGTGAATTCTCCGCTGTAACTTGGCACTTTTTTCCCCGTCCCCTTTTGTCTGTTCGTGTTGCTTTTAAATGACATTATTACGTGTTACGGAGTTCCCGAGTTTGTTGTTTGGCGTTATTGAAAAGACACGTAAGAAACGCGTTTGGGTGTTGGCCCGTAATGGGTGGCGCGGTGATTCACAATGCATATAAATTGAGTTTATGGATAACAATGTTTTAAGGTGACTAGCTTTGTATTGACAAGTAACCGTAGAATGTCAGCGGTTCGTGTTTACATGGATTAGTTCCTTACTCGTGATATTCCTATTTGGTCAAATTTCTGACTCGTCATATTCCTGATTCGTCATATTCCTAACTCGTCATACTATGTACATTTGCCTGCACAAACTTATTATAGATTCCTTTGTGGTAATCATAAAAACCTCCTTAGATAAGTAATAGATGAGTGTTACTTGTCTATCATGAAGTTAAATGTCATTGTCACTTTATTATTTACATCGTGCCATACACTAATTAGTACAATCTGACCTAATACATATTAATCCTGTAAGCACGTTATTTAGTTTGGGAAGACCGAAAAAAGACTTATCACTTTTTAGTTTAAAGATGCTGTATCCTGGAGCCGGTGAAAGCTTGCTGTTTTTACAATTGTTACTTTGTGGCCGTGTGCTAATAATTGCTTTGTTTTTTTTTAACAAAATATTGATTACATTTTTATAATGGAGGTTCGAAATTGCTTTAAAAGCAGTTGTTATAGGGCGCTCAACGGGTTAAACGTTGTCCGAATTATCATTTATCTTAAAATTTGTTTTCAGCTGAGTGAGACAACTATTTAAGTTCTCCAAAATACTTGCGCTTAAGTTAGGTTAGAGTTGTACTATAAACAAAACTGAAATATTTTAAAATTTAGTCGGAAATGGCTTTAGGATAAACGAAAATTCGGACAAACGATGCATTTTAGAACAAATGCCGATTAAGGAATCACACATTTTACTCCGATAGATCTCTACATTGCAAAATTAAGGTAACTTTTCGCCTTAAACGCGTGGCTGACTGACTACAACTAGTTAATTAAATAATTACCTAAGTGATTATGTTTAGTTGTTTATAATATTTGTTTTATTATTACTGTTTAAAAGTAATTATATTGACTATATTGGTTCTAAAATTTAATTCACGTAGTTTCTGTGAACTTTGTTTTTGTACTTATTTCTACTCGTTACCACTTATTTCTTAACTTTCTCCTTATAAAGTTTATCTAAAAAAGATCTGTTAAAGGGATAAGTTTCCCTTTGTAAATTTCTATTTGTTTTTGTATTTGGATTCTGTACATACAACTTCTTCATCAACGAATTGGAAGGCGAGTTGTTTGAAACAATAACAAAACGCAAATGTTTTGTTCAGCTAAGACAATACTTAATCTTGTTTGTTGACTATTATAATATTTTCCTAAAAAACAACTTCTAGAAACGTTACAACCATTCTTTGTCCAAACAATAAGCCTTGCTCAAGGAACTGTTATAATAATATAAAAAATGCACGGAGCGCAATGTTTAGCATAAAAGCAACAAGTAACGTTTTTTCCAAAGGGATCTTGGAAGTTTCATTTAACTATCCATAAACTTGGCCCGGTGGCGCTACACTTCCAACTTGGCTTATCTTAACTATAGTTTAAAGCTCCGCATCTTTTATTTTTAATCCCCGACCAACGACAAACGCTATCGGAGTTGAAATTACTTTGTTCTAAAGCAAAGATCGAATATCTGCGTTCATTTTTCAATACTTTGTAAGCGAGGAGCGAACTTTACTAGTTATCTACTTAAAGTTAGCGTTCTGGCCACTAATGCGGGTACCTTGCGAGATTAAAATAAACCTGCCTTTAAGGTTTTTTAAATTAGTTATGAGCCCTGGCGCTTGGAAGTTGAAAAGTATTCCAATCTCATCGAGAAATTCGAAACCAATGTTAGACTCTACTTAATAATTGGGTATGTATTGGAAATCATATTTTTATTAGTACTTATTACTGTCGGTCCGTATCATCGTTTGCCATAAACGACGACAGTTTGACGACGCGCTGGCCTAGTTGGTAGTGCCCTGCCTACGAAGCTAGTGGTCCTGGGTTCAAATCCCGGTAAGGGCAGATATTTGTGTGATGAGTACCAATATTTGTTCCTGAGTCTTGGATGTTTTCTATGTATTTAAGTATATATATCTCTATACACGTATTTATATCGTTGTCTAGTACCCATAGTTCAAGGCTAGAGCTTAGTTTGGGACTAAGTCAATTGGTGTGACATTTATTTATTTGATTTGTTATAGATTCATGCATACCAACATTTAGATACAAATTAAAAAAGTTTAGGAAACAAAAGTCCCATGCAATTGCATTACTTTGACGGCATTCAATTATGAAACATTTCAACGAGCACAACAACGCCAACGCATCAACATTCCTTTCTCTGTATTACGGGTGTTTGAACACTAACGTCAAATATTCTTAATTTGTATAATCAAATTTTTCTAATACATTTTTGTAATTATCGAGCGAGGTAAACTACGCCGAATGATTTAGGAACGAACGGTAATGATCTCAATCGATTTATCTAATAAAAGAAGATTAGCCTCCGGTAACAGGACGCCAATCTTAAATTTTACAGCGTTCGGAAAGTGACCGTCTTCTCGATTGTTCAGATAACAGGCTTCGGGGATCCAATTTCGTTAACTTTGGAACAAGAATATCATGTATTTCGGCGAAAGCGTATTTTGCTAATTTATAGAATGTGTTTGACACATCTTTGTTTGTTTGGAAAATGGCACATTAATGGAAATGGGCTCAAATTTGGACCACAAATGTAATCATCATTTCAGCCAAACAACGTACACTGCAGGACATAGGCCTCCCCCGAGGATCGCCATAACGACCGGTCATGTGCTACCTGCATCCTCCGAGTTCCCGCAACCTTCACGAGGTCGTCGGACCATCTAGTGGGAGGTCTACCCACGCTGCTTCTTCCGACACGTGGTCGCCATTCGAGAAGCTTGTGGCCCCATCGGCCATCAGTTCTACGAGCAATGTGCCCCGCCCACTGCCACTTCCGTTTGGCAATTCTTCGGGCTATGTCGGTGACACAAATGTAAACCCGATGACAATGCAATACTATGGTATCTATGAGTTAATCTGATGATGCAGTCCGAAGGCAGGATCTCCGCTATACGTAACTGAGATCCACCATAAGCAGATAATGACTGCAAAAAGTACTGTCCGCAACAAAAGTTTGTGCTAGCATTTTTTTTTTTTAAATAAGTATGTAAAGAATAAGGTATAAAAAAAGTTTATTTTCATTAATTTATCGTAATATTACTAACCATATTTATTGTTCGTGCTTTTACTAGACAGTTATCGGCATTGGTAGTAGATTTATAACAATAATTAAAATATTATCCGTCAAAAGAAAGAGTTTTGTTTTGCTATGAACAGAAACAAATTTACAGCAGATGTTCGTACACTTTTTATATTACACGCGGCACACTATTAGTCATGAGTATTCGTCTTTGAAAAGGATAAATTTTGTTGAGGTGCGAACAATAAGTAACCAGCACGGCTAGCACAAGTTGCCCGCGACTTCTTTATCGCTCGGATCTCCCTTCCTATCTAGTCCGTAACGATAGAGACGCACTGAGCGACAAGCGAGAAAATACAACTTGTGCTACCCGTGCAGTAGCAATTAAAGCCATACGATAGTATATGCTCACCTAGGGCTAGCCCTAGTATCGTATGTCTTTAATTAGTAGCGAATCTGGTATTTTACATGGAATTATTTTTGACAATGCGGTTGACGTAGTTGATATTGGCATTGCTTACGATCCAGCATTCTACGGCATTCAAGTCCGAAAAAGGGCAAATGTTTGTGTGATGAGCGTTGTTGCTGAGTCATGAATGTTTTTTTTTATGAATTGCAGCAGCTAACTGCACCTATGTTTATACTGTACTGATACTTAAAGTTTAAATTCTAAATAATGTCATAGAACCTTGATACTCATTTTGCATTCGAAAATTAATATGTGCCAAATAAACAAATGTCAATTGAATTGTCACACCAAGAAAATATTAGTCAGCGTGGAAAGGTCATTTAGTCATTTAAAATGGATATAATATAACAAACCTCAAAAGGTTAACAGCAAAATCCATGGAACCAAATTTAGTAATTTATTCAAACCCTTAATACATTTTTAGAGTCTTTCCTTTTGTTTATTAAAAATAAAGGTTTTAAAATACTAGATGTATTTGTTTGTATTTATTTTTCTGCAAACCGTACTTTGCCATGAAAGTTGAACGTTGATACCGATGTTTAATTACAGTACATACTGTAGCGAAATTCTACTACGAACGGTGTACCCGACTATCAGGATGTTCGCGATAAATGTGTTAAAGAATGCTTAGGCTAAGCATATCCTGAGATGCAGGCGTCACAGTTCCTTACAGTGTAGAAATCTGTGCCGGCACTACAACGAGCTGCAGAAAAAGACAGACACATATCAGCCTTTCACGTGCTACGTGGAACTGCGCCAGCTTACCGTTTTAGTAGTTTAGCGCAATAGAACCTAGGTACACTAAAATTCATAAATATATATACGCTTCCATGACGTCAAAAAAATCTACACACCCTTGTTCCACTGATAATAAGGTCTATGTATACATATATTTGGAGCGATGGCCGTGTAGATATTAGTTTTTTGACTGTACAAGCCTAGAGCTTAGTTTGGGACTTGGTCATTTTGTTAGGTTTATTTTAAAGTGTTTTATATGTAGGTAGTAACATTAACATCCATCTTCTTATTATTAATGTTAAATACTATCAAACAAAAGAAATTAGACAACGAAAACACGGAAAACTTTTTATAGGCACAAAAACACGGTAATTACATACCGAAACCCTCATAATTAAAATACTCCGATTGTCCACGACAAGACTAGAAAGAAGTCGTTCACTCAAAACTTGGTAGCACTTAATTATATTCAGGGAAGATATCTGTGAAAAAAAAGGGAGTTTCGGTAAACAGGGTCGTAACTTTAAATTGGTTTTCCGAGAACAATGGCAAGGTAGCAATAGCGCCAGCATCTCATTCGTTCAAAGATTTATGAAAAACGAAAAATGTATTTGCATTTCGTCTGTGAGGACTATTACGAACTGGGGAATTGACTTGTGGCAGACTTCGCGCGGGGTATTTCAATTGGGGCCCATTTTATGATGCATGTTCTTGTACCTTTTACAATTAACCTTGTACTACCACTCGTAGTTTAGAAGTACCTAGGTAAGTTTGAGTCGCTATAGGTCCATGTCGTAACACGTCTAAAAAACAAGCTTTAAAAAACCCAACTGCTGAATGGATAATTTCGTCAATATAATGTTTTCAATTTCAGATTTAATAACATTATGGTTGCTATTCAAAATTAAATCGTTATAAATCCTAAATGATCATTCAAACATAAAAATGATAAAAAAAAACTTAACGATGATTTTTAAATACCTAACTTTTCAATGATGCCCCACTTGTCATAGTCTGTCGACATTTTTTTTCATTTTTAAAATATGGCGTCTGGTTGTCGCCATATTGAATTTCGATTGCTGTCATATCTTTAGAGACACTCACAAGATTAAGACAAATCGATTGACATAAGAATCATCAATACCGGCCCACGCGTTTAGTTTCTAGAGCGCCTCAAAAGAACAAATATACATCCATATACAGGGCGTCCCAAGACTATGGGACATGAAGGGAAAGTACCTTAAATATCGTAGATAGGATATTTTACTGAAAGAAGACTTTATGTTATTTTTAAAAATAAGTATTACTGCATTCAAAGATATTCTAAAAATTATTTGCTTCGTCTGGGGATCGAACCGAGTTAAATGTGAAAAAAAATCACCGTGTTTTTATGATGCCAATCGAAAGAATGAACAAAAAATAATAATTCTTCTTAACTAAAATAGTATCCTTAAAGAAAGGAACTTAAGGAACAACGTGAAAATAATCATTTTAATCAAATTAAAAACATACATGACACTACCGAAGTTAGTTGAGTATTTTTTGTAAATTAAATATTTTTTGCAAATGAATTAATTAAATGCTCAAAATGTGATCCCTCTTGTCTTATGCAAATCGCCAATCTTTCCGCTGTATCCGTTGGATGTTGATTTTCTTATCATAATTATTATGGCGAAAACTCCATATGATATGGCTCAATTCTGTTTGTAATTCGCCCACGTTGTCGTATTGCTTTTTGTATAGCAAATCTTTCACTTATCCCCAAAAGAAGTAATCTAACGGTGTTAAAAGATTGACGTTTTGCATAAGATAAGAGGGATCACATTTCGAGCATTTAATTAATTGATTTACTAAAAAATATTTAATTTACTAAAAATACTCATCTGACTTCGGCAGTTTCATGTATGTTTTTAATTTGATTAAAATGATTAATTTCACATTGTTCCTTTCTTTTAAGATACTATGTTACTTAAGAAGAATAATTATTTTTTGTTTATTCTTTCGATTGGCATCATAAAAACACGGGTGATTTTTTTTCACATTTAAGTCGGTTCGATTCCCAGACGAAGCAAAAATTTTTTTGAATATCTTTGAATGCAGTATTACTCACTTTTAAAAATAACATAAAGGCTTGTTTCAGTAAAATATCCTATCTACGATATTTAAGGTACTTTCCCTTCATGTCCCATAGTCTTGGGACGCCCTGTATACATATCTAGGCTTATAAACACACATTACCCTCTTTCGGCAGTTGGGTCATAAAATGTCATCGAATCCCAAGAAAATATTGATGTAAGTATAGTGATAAAGTTCTATGTTGGCATAACAATTTTAGTCCGTGGCCGTCTGCCGAACACATAACCTGTAAAAATAGTACCATTTCAATCGATTTTTTATTATTTGTAGTATTTCAGCGTCGGCTAAAATGAAAAAAGCGGCCAAGTGCGAGTCGGACTCGCCCATGAAGGGTTCCGTGAAAGGTAAATTGCGGTGTACGATTTATGACGTATTAAAAAAAAACTACTTACTAGATCTCGTTTAAACTAATTTTTGGTGGAAGTTTGCATGGTAATGTGCATCATATATTATTTTACTTTTATCATTCTCTTATTTTAGAAGTTACAGGGGGGGACACACATTTTACCACTTTGAAAGTGTCTCTCGCGCAAACTATTCAGTTTAGAAAAAAATGATATTGGAAACCTCAATATCATTTAGACCTATCCATAGATATGCCACACGTATGTGTTTGATGAAAAAAATAATTGAGTTTCACTTCTAACTGTGGGAACCCCCAAAATTTATTGTTTTTTTTTCTATTTTTGAGTGAAAATATTAATGCGATTCACTACATCTACTTACCAAGTTTCAACAATATAGTTCTTATAGTTTCGGAAAAAAGTGGCTGTGACATACGGACGGACAGACAGACAGACAGACATAACGAATCCATTAGTGTTCAGTTTTTTGCCATTTGGCTACGGAACCCTAAAAACGCCTTGGTCACTGACGGATAGACATCACGTCAGTTATCATTATAAGGGTTCTGCAGGCCTTGCGCGTAACACACTCGCAATCACAATCGTTTTCATTTTAAAAATCGAACGCTTGTCTGCATACAAAATGAAACCAATTGTATTGTTTTGAAGCCGATCGCGATTGCGAGTGAGTTACGCGAAAGGCCTGCTGTTTAGAACTTTTAACGGAAGGACCCTAAAACTATAAGTTCGAGATCATTTGGAAAAATCTGCGTCCAACTATAATGAAAACTGTACGACTATCGGTATTTTTTTAAAAGTACTGTGTCCACGGATTCATCATAAACTGCATTTCGAGTCACAGTTTATTGGATTTACAACTGTTACGAGTCAGATTTGTCCCGACCACTTCAATTGATACCAACACCTGATTTTTATAAAATATGGAAATACAATACCTGAATAACTTCCCATTATTCAATTTAATAATTTAAAACGAAAATTTCGGACATCTCTAAAAGGGGTGTCCCTCACAATCTCTAACAACGTTTGTCCTAACACATCGTTTGCCCGAATTTTCATTTGCCCTAAACTGGTTTTAAGATAAATATCATATAAATAAATATCAGGGGACAATACCACACCAATTAACCTAGCCCCAAACTAAGCTCTAGGCTTGTACTATGTGTACTAGACAACGATATACATACTTATATAGAGAAATATATACTTAAATACATAGAAAACATCCATGACTCAGAAACAAATATCCGCTTATCACACAAATATCTGCCCTTACCGGGATTTGAACCCAGGACTGCTAGCTTCGTAGACAGGGTCACTACCAACTAGGCCAGCTCGTCGTCAAACGATGAGTCAGGCAACTTTTTAAGTTTTCCAATTATATCTTCGGTTCGGTTAGGTTAGGGTTGTATTATAACAATACTAAAAAGTTTTAAAATTTAAGCGGAAATGGCGTTGGGATAAATAAAAATTCGGACAAACGATGCATTAAGACAAATGACGATTAGGGCTTCCATAGGAGAACCCTCTAGAAGTATACCTGTTTAGGTTTTTAACTAGTTTCTCAAAATCCAATTTTATTTTAAAGCTTTTCTCTTAACCCTTTTTCAGGCCTTGCTAAAGTAAGGATACAAGCAAGAAATGGAATAGAGCCACAAGTTCCTGAAGAATACTGATCCATGAAGTCATATTTCAGGAAAGTTCAATTAAATTTGTGTCATAAAATGTAGGTAGTTAAGTTCAATTTTGAGCGACATGAATATGGTCAATGAAATATACTATGCCTGGAAAAGGGTTAAATTAAGAAGATGAATATAATTTACATGAAAAAGCTTTTTAATAAATAAATAATGATAAGAAACTACTTAAAAAGACTGTTTAGGTTTATCCTTCCAAAATGTGTAGTTTATGGATGACCGTATGATATATTTGCCTATATCAAATGAAATTAGGAAGAAGAATATTAAAATACGTCTTTTGTTTCAGCTTTATAAACAATATATTTAGAAAAACTATTGACTAAAATGGAAATTCATTCGATATAATATATTTTTTTAATCCAATTTTTATCTTTTTTCAGGTGTATTTTATCTCACTAAAATTTATAACGACGTATAAATACATAAAATACGCGATAAATAATAAAAAAATATCTAGAAACGGTATAAGATCAAATGCAAAATATTTTTTAGGTGTATCCCAATTTTTAATATCGTCTTATTGTATTTTAGTTTTAAAGATATCCTCCCATAAGAAAAAATAAAATCAACTATAGCACATGAAATGTGGTCACTGTGCGTTCAAATTCGTATGTTCATTGCTCTCGAGTATCGACCCTACAATTCCTATTGCCTCCCGAACCTCATTTAGGCGTTCGCTTGCCACATCCACAGCCGCTAACATCTCTCCCCCCTCGTGGGGGTTAAAATCGTGAGTATAATTCCGTTTTACCTCCTGTCTAACCTGCAGAATGCATTTCCCTTAATGAACTGGCTCCGACCTGCCTCTGACGTCATTATAATGACTTCTATTGTCAAGCACTTGTAAAGGAAAAGCCAACGTTTAATTATTCGTTTAGTATTAAAAGTTGCAGTGACATGATTTTACAACCTTGTTAGATCACATTACATATACAGGGTGGCCGGTATATAGTCGACTACCTTACTTTTTAATAAGATCAGTAGCCCTTTGTTCGTATATAGGGTGTCCGGTATATAGTGGACTACCTTACAGGGCTGGATAGCTCAGCTCAGGAGTGTTGTAAATATGATTATTCATGTTTAGTAAAAGTCGCATGGAAAACGAGACAACTCAATTTAAAAAAAAAATGGAAATGCGGCACCCTGGTTCACCTTTTCCGATGCCACGACCACAGTTATTATAATTAATCAGGTTTCGTTCACAGCAAACGAAACTGAAAAATTCTTATAAATGTGGTCGTGGCATTGAAAATGGTGAACCAGGATACCGCATTTCCGAAATTTGGAACAATTGAGATATCTCGTTTTCCGTGCGACTTTTACTAAACATGAATAATCATATTTACAACACTGAGCTATCCAGCCCTGTAAGGTAGTCCACTATATACCGGACAACCTGTATACGAACAAAGGGCTACTGATCTTATTAAAACGTATATGTTGCATTGTAGGGTTAGTTATGAGAAAAGGTTTTATACTTTCTTTAGGGTCCATGCAGTTTGCTACTACCATCTTATCCTTATACGTACTCTCACACAGCTGTGTTTATACTGTTGTGTTCAGAGGGCCTAGTAGGGTGACGGCACCAATTAAGGCCACTTTTAGCTGACAGGCACCAGTAATGGACACTTCACTCTTAATTCAAATTGTATACGGACCAAAATTGATTGTTATTCATTTGTTGCAAAACAAATGAATAACCCTTATCTTCTGTAAAATAAGAATCAAGTGTTCATTATTGGTGCCTTGTCCATTACTGGTTCCATCACCCTATGGCTGCGTCTATATCGCGCGTCAAATGTGGATAAAGCATCCGTCACTCTCTTACTTATTTACGTGTCAGAAGGTGACGGATGCAAACGCAGCCATATTAGGGCCCTAGAGTAAGGAGATGACAACTGGTATAATGATTAGCATAGCATCCGTAGTCCTTAGGGTTGTCAGCTCGTTTATACTTCTAAGATTGCAGTCTTAAGGTTGTAAATGTCTATGAACCTCAGAGCTCACATACTATCAGATGGCCTGTGTGTTTAACAAACTATAGTTGTTAACTTTGAATCAATGTTATGAACGTTCTTATTGTTATTTTAGCCTGGCAACTTCTAAAAAAACTTACACAGCACTCAACAGTTAATATTTTCTTTCGTTCGTCGTTCCTCATTACTATGATAACGTATTAGATATAGGTCTTGCAATTCACGATGGCGAGTGGGCTTTATTAGTTGTTGAACGTGTACATGCACATTGCGGTAGTGTGCGTGTCTGCAGAGCGATCAGTCGCGAGCGCGCCGCCGCTCAAGTCACTTGTGCATATTGGTCCACGACGCTAACTGCCACAAAGTACCGTCAGCATGTCTGATCTCCGGAAAAAATGCAAAGTTATTCATAGTGATATAACATATTTTTATTTTGAAGTACGCTAAAATATAAATAGTCAATTTATGAGGTAGAACTGTGGGCCTATCCATGTTAGAGCTACATCGCGTGTCAAAACGCGGATAAAATATTCGTCACTTTCTGACAAGTATATAAGTAGGAGAGTGACGGATGTTTTATCCACGTTTAGTCACGCGATAAACAAGGCCATACCAAGCCCTCTGAAATAAAGATAAAACCTACAGATTGTACGTAATTTTAGGAGAGAAAATACGGAGACATTTCCTCACAGACAGTCATCTTCGCGACAAGACTTCTTGACATATCACGGCAAGAAAAAAATAGTTTGTTGTTTTTTGATGTTTTATCTTATTTTATATTGTTTATAGGGACGAGCAATAATGGTCGCCAAAGTTTTCACTATGTTCAAGAATAATATAATTTTCTCTTCATTTTTTTATGCTTACCATACCCACTTTCGCTGTCACGCACACTTTGACACGTATACAGATAAGTGTTTACCACGAGTAAAGCCCACTCGGCATCGTAAATTGCAAGAGCTATACAACTAAATATAGAAGACGCATGTGCAGAAAGATATTAAATTTAATAAACTGCTTTTTAAGTCTTCGCACCTACTTTTCAATGCACAATCGCAATAAGATAAAAACCTTTGCGAAAAATCCCGTTCTGGAAATTCCGAAGTGGCACTTTTCATTTCAATATTCCGCCGCCGTCCGAACGATTCCCAACAAAATATTGACAAGCTTGTGACCCGGGGAAAATTAAGTTTTTCCCGTCACGTCAGGGAGAATTTTACGCGATAGTTGATCACGTCAAATCAATATTTGATACGTGCTGGGGTTTTATTAAGAGATTGATGTTTCATTGAGCATGATTTTTACATCTTTTGATGGTTCTCACAGTAACATCGTCGATATAATTATGCAAAAACAAAAAACAAGCTTTGAAAACTTAATTGCATTTTTTGATTGTGTTCTGTTAATATGTGTACATGTACATTTTGTCATGTTGTTTTTTATTATCAAAAAACCGAGCGATATTCTTGACCCTAAAGATTCTTTACCACCCTCGCGGCGAGACGATAATTTAAATTTGCACAAAAAGACTCTCCTGGCGCATCTTCGTTGGAAATGGTTTCAAAATACAAGTAAGTTTAATATCTCGCGCCACCTCGTTTCACCTCGCCTGGCCGGCGGAAAATACCTCAAGACAAATATAACATCAAATCGCTTGTTAAAATCTTCTGTTGTTAGTCAGACTAGCGCACAGGATTCCGTACTTGCGCAACAAAAAATAACCCTTCGATTTCAAGACAATACTTTATTAATAATACAATGAAGGCCCCACTGGACTCTCGGTGTAGTTTTAACTGCATACTCTACATATTTTGCTGGCTTCCCAACCAAACATCGCATCCTTTAAGTTTAGCTACACCCAGTTAGTCCCCCGACAGTCTTGCCAACCACTGATCATCGCTTCATAATCATCTAACAACGTCAGAACGAGGCAGGCTAAGTTTAGTGCATACTGTAAATAATTTACCCGCCGCCAAGTTGCTTGGCTAGTCTACGTCTAAATTCAAGGTATTCCGGCTAAAGCCCGGATGTCTTGTTGGATTGGGATATTTTTAGATTGATAGAGAGTAAAGACTGGTTGGATCGGAGGTTTGCGCTTGTAAGTTTTCTAAGTTTTTATATGACGAAGAAGGCAAACGACGGTATGGTACGAGAGATCTGAGACCCATAGATATTTGCAATTTCATTTCGAGGAATTTCATCTTTGTCTTCAGAGTTGGGAACGCATTTGCGGTCTTAGAATTGCAGTCTTTTTTTATGGCAAGGAGAAGGCATGCGAGCACTCAGGCCCCCTGATGGTAACTAAGTGGGATCTGAGACCCATAGACATTTGAAATCACAAGACTACAATCTCAAAACTGCAATCCTAAGACTTCAAATGCGTTGCCAACCCAGAGGACTAAGATGGAATGCCTCTATACTAGTAATTTCACCGGTTGTCTTATTCCTACACCGGAAAACAGCAACGCGAACACTGCTGCTTGGCGGTGGGTTAATGGATAAGATGGTGATAGCGATCCGGCCGGACCCTGCACAAGGTTCTACCATCTCTGAACTCTTTACTCTGAAGACTTAAGAATGCAAATGTCTATGGGTAACAGATTGCACTCATTATCAGGTGGCCTTTGTGCCCGTTTTTCTTCTCCATGCCATAAAAAAACAACGCAAAAAACGAAACATCGGTCAATTTTACAACAAAAACATAAATAAAGTCAAAACTCAAAACAACTTTCCATCAGCCGTCGCATAAAACTCGTATCACAATCAGATTCATAAATCGTACACGTTTGTCTACAAATTAAACGTACAGATGAGAGCGCGTCAAAACGCTTCCGCTTCAAAACAATTCATTGTACGCCGCCATTGTGGAACGAAATCAACGAATAAACTTTTCAATACGCTGACAAATTCGAGAGGTGAGACCGGAACGGTCCTGCGCAGACGTCCGGTCAGGCGCGTGAATAATAACGGTGGTCGGACGTGTAGTGTACACCCGCCTTTAGTTATTCACATGTGCTAAATTAGTTTGAATGCTTTTTGTGAATCGGTGAGCATTTTCAGCATGATTTTATTTATTGATAGCTTCTGCCCGCGGCTTCATCTTCGTAGATTTCGACGTTATTCCTTTTTAAACTTTTAAATTTTCTGTGACAAAAAGCGGTAGTAGTAAAAAAGCACGTGGCGTTTAAGCTCTTTAGCCATTAGCAGAAATTAGTTTATTTATTTTCTCTGTAATTAATGGTAATGAACAACCAATTAAATAAAAAAAAGTTTTCAAAACGGCTTTAAAGAAGTTCCGGTTGTCGACTGATTAATAACGTCACTTTGACATAGTTCCATTGTGGCCTATGAATCAAATTGGTTGACGGTACAGTCAACAGCAAAAATAAGTGATCATTTATTTACCTTGTCACTTTAACGTCGTATTTGAAATGTCATACAAAATTGTGAAACGATTGAAAGGGACAAGGTACATAAATGATTACTTATTTATGCTGTTGACTGTACAAGGGCGGGTACGCCATAAATTAAAAACATTTTTATACACATATTAATGAATTTTCTAAAATGCAACTTATCTATTTCTAGTGTTCATTCTACTTATTTCCTTTTACGATAAACATAACGTCTCGTTTGACGCGCAGTTGGCAACATGGCTGCCATTTACGACGGGTCTTAAAAATGATCGACGTATTTCTGTATTTACCCTTATCAATCATAACTGACTTTATAGTGGTCGACAGAGACACGCCACCAATTTCAACCGTCGCAAAACGTAATAAGGAATAGACTTGAGTGGCTGTGGTGTAAAATATTATGCAGACTTTGTTGAATTTTGCATAGTGACGTGAAATTTGAAGCGATGGATATATAATAAGACGAAGTAAGTTTTTGAATGGACTGTTATAACCAAATGGGGTACGATTTGTATGACAATAGCAAAAAATTGCGTCAGTACTCAAAAAAATAAGTATGTACGGAACCCTCTCCACGCGAGTTCAACTCGCACTTGGCCAGTTTTTTCTTATTTAGATAATAAGAAAAAACTGGCCAAGTGCGAGTTGAACTCGCGTGGAGAGGGTTCCGTACATACTTATTTTTTTGAGTACTTATATGTTTTCCTGTAATCTGCAAGCAATGAACTATTTTGTATAATTAAATGAAAATATTTTGTATTTTTTCAAAATTTTAGGCTCAGTAGTTTCGGGGCCTACCTCCAAAACTACTTACGGGGGAATTTCGTCTTCTTTCATGAATAAAATCAAAATTATTTATTTTACAATAATAACAAAAATATATTTGAGATCCTCATAACGAGCCCTTTCATTTCATATATGACGCAGTAAGGTTTGCAAAACTTTTAATTTCCCAATTTGTCCCACAAAAATGAACCTTATTAAAAAAAAAAAAACTTTGCACAACTGTGTTTGGGTCATAGGATTTCACAATCCTACCAAATTTCACCTGATTTGGTCCAGTAGATTCGGAGCAAATTGGCTGTGACAGACGGACGGACAGAGTGACAGACGCACGAGTGATCCTATAAGGGTTCCTTTTTTTTCATTTTTTGTACGGAACCCTAAAACCAAAGATAAAGGTGTAATTCTATTTGTGGCGGCAATGCCGCTTGCGGTCGCGGCCGACTGCCTACTGGTTTATAGGTATGGTTTTCTATGAAATACGTTCCGAGCATGGCGACGGTGCCGCGCTTCATAGAAAACCATACAAATCAGAGAGTAATGCGGTTGGCCGCGACCGCAAGCGGCACTGCCGCCATAATTGGCACCTTTAGAAAGAGATTGTTTAATCTAACACTGAAAAAAATAATTGGTCGCTTGAACTAAGACGTTAGATACATCAACTAAGATGTTAGTTGAATCACTGACGAAATTGCTGTTGTTACTATCAGCTTTGGTTGATATAACTAATATCTTAACTATTGTATTATTTTTTTGTCAACTAAGTGAAAATCCTTCTTTGTTGGCTCTCATATTTTTAAGTGAAGACGCATTTTTTACGATTTTCACACCACGTGTGCTCCATTTGGGTTTCACTGTCTATTAGATCTCGGTTTCGGAATTATAACCCTTCCAGAATTATAGCCTCCATATTGCCATTTGCCTTCAACTGGCGCGACCATTTTGCGTGAATTTCCATCAAGTTGCAGGCCCACGGGTGGTCCTTGCAAATTTGCCGTATCATGTTAGAAAAAGTACCATCAGGTACCTATTCAAGAAAACATTATTGATGTTATTAGTAGGAGATCCGAATAGGAGACGATTTGCACCGGGCTGTTTATTCGATAAAAAGTATTTTATACTAAATTTAATATGCTAAGTAATATATGGCGAATAGGTAGGCTGAAATATTTCAGACCAGTACATAATTAATTAAAAAATTAACTTTGTTTTAAAAAATTGCAATATCTTGTTTAATAGACAAATTACATACCAATCGAAAGTATGAAGCCTATAGAATATGCAAACGCTAGGTTGACTATTTTTTTCCCGTCAAACTATTGGGTAAGCAGGTATAAACAGGTAAGTCGGTACTAATAATTTGCACCAAACCTAACGTTTGCATATTCTATAGACTTCATACTTTCGATTAGTATGTAATTTGTCTATTAAACAAGCATTTGCAATTTAAAAAAAAGTTCATTTTTAAATTTGTTATAAATACTTTTCATCAAATAAACAGCCCGGTGCAAATCATCTCCTATTCGGATCTTAGACCATATATTTTAATCTTATATCGTTGGATTATTTGATCCGTTGATCTGATTATATAAGTAGTTTATGTCCTTTCCCGGGAATCAAACTATCTTCGGTGTAACGGTTTAGCCGTGAAAACGTAATAGACCATCAGGCAAAGTTACTTTGACGACGCGCTAGCCTAGTTGGTAGTGACCCTGCCTACGAAGCTAGCGGTCCTGGGATCAAATACCGGTAAGAGCAGATATTTGTGTGATGAGCGCGAGTATTTGTTTCTGAGTCTAGGATGTTTTCTATGTATTTAAGTATAAATTTCTCTATATAAGTATTTATATCGTTTTCTAGTACCCATAGTACAAGCCTAGAACTTAGTTTGGAACTAGGTCAACTATCAGTATACCTAGATTATGATAGCAGGATATTTGAAATACCGCGATCAAATTTCACGGACTCTTTCAGTCATAAATTATTCAAGATCTTTTCGTTCCCAATAAAATATGATACGCATTTGCCAATAAATATTTAATAAACTTTGTGTTAAATATATCTTTGACTGTTGTTGACTCTAAGCCCATAAGCTTGTAAAGAGACGAAAACCCTCTTTTAAGAAAAGCAGGTAAAAAATATGAGAATGAAGTAAAACCAGCCTTTTAGAACATTAGCTTTTTGTAGAGAATTGTAATCCCTCCGAGCGTGGAATGATTTAAGGTTGTTGGTTCTTTCAATACTTGGACCATTCTACTTTTCGTTGTTCATAAGTTTTAGCCACGTTCTAAGTAAACTATTATTATTTCAAAAAACGGTAAAGTGCTGCGTTTTCTAACTTGAATCTCGAAAAGGGACGTAACTAAGCTTATATTTAGAATTATCCTAATTCATAAAAAGTTATTTGTAATAACTGTAAAGTGAGTAACGCAGTGGACGTTGATGTCCCCGCCCTTTCTATGGAAAAAGTGCAATTTACCACTGAGTTACCAAGATTCTTTAACGATAATTGAGTAATTTAAGAGTTGTTTTTTTGAAAACCGTTAAACTTAATTATTCTAAGTTCATGTTATTTATTTATACGCGGATCCATAATTTGGTATACTTTTTATCGGATGATAACAAAAGTGTACACTGAAAAGTAGAATGGCCCACTTATGTCTTTGTAAATAGAACAACAAAATATAAGCCATAAGTACGTACATTTAGATTAGAAGTCAATACGCATTTCTGTGGCAATGACCACTCGAAATCATTTTACATCGCGTTTGCGAGGAGTAATGAAAGAGGTAAAATTTGTTAAAGTTGCATCCGTTCCTGGACGTCGAAAACTTGGATTCCAGGGGCTAGGTTGGCTACGTATCATTTTATTTGATACTACTTTTCCCTTTCCCATATTTTTTATTGATCATAATCACAAGGCTTAATGTACCTACTTGCGTCTATTATTCTCGAAAGTCATAGTTTTTTAAAGCTGAAACCGTAAACTTCTTGGAATTTTGTAAATATCCAACGAGAAGATGAAGCTAAAAGCTATTAATTAGTAATAAAAAAATCCTTAAAAAATAATCAGTCAACGCAAATTATATGGGATGACGTAAGCTACCGGACGGTTGAGTCGAGCGCTTATAAATTTCCATTCCATACACTTTGACAGTTTTTGACAATCGTTTGCGTTAGCGTTAAACGTTATAGTTATTTTGTATAGCACAGCCTAACCCGCATATCTGTTCGTTTATTAGTAGATGTCAGTATTTAAAATACTGTAAAAAAACACACCTAGCCCTTGAACTTTAGAAAGAGCTACAATAAACAGTTATAAAGTAAAAATATAACGGTTTTCAAAAAAACAACTCTTAAATTACTCAATTACCGTTGAAGAATCGTGGTAACTCAGTGGTAAATTGCACTTTTTCCATAGAAAGGGCGGGGACATCAACGTCCACTGCGTTACTAACTTTATAGTTATTACAAATAACTTTTCATGAATTAGGATTATCTATTATATAAAATGCTAAGCTGATTGTTGATATATCAACCCACAGCCCAGACCGCTGGACCTAGAGACTTGAAATTGTGCACATAGGTACCTTGTATAGTGTAGAGATCCACTAAGGAAGGATTTTTGGAAATTCCACCCTTAAGGGGGTAAAATAGGGGAAAAACGTTTGTATGAAAGTCCGTCAGTTTTGAAGTTAGACGCTTCAAATTTTGCGTTTAGGTTGGCGATTGAATTTTAACATATACGTGTCTCAGCGTTTTTGATAATTTCAACCCCGAAGGGATGAAAAGGGGTAAAACGGATTGTTGATATATCAACGCACAGCCCGAACCTTATTACCTAGGGACTTGACATTTTGCACATAGATATTTATATTTTGCATAAGGATTTTTGGAAATTCCAACCCTAAGGGGATGAAAATTTATATGAAAGTCCGTCAGTTTTCGTTTAAGTTAGACTATTTAAATTTTGTGTTTAGGTTGAAAATTGAAAATTAATTTATACGTGTTTCAGCGTTTTTGATAATTTCATCCCCTAAGGGATGGAAAGGGGTAAAACTGACTGACTGATCGATCAACGCACAGCCTAAACTGCTGGACCTAGGGACTTGAAATTTGAAGGGAATATTCCTTGGGGTACACTAAGAAAGGATTTTTCGAAATTCATCCCCTAAAGGGTTGAAATAGGGGGTAGAAATTTGTATAGGAGATTAGTTATTTTTCAAATAAGCAATTTGGAAATTGGTATTTAGGCTACTGTTTATAAATAAAAAATACTTCTTTCAGCGATTTAGAAAAAACTACCCTTAAGGGGGGTAAAAGGGAGTTTTAGTTTGTTCCTCCTTCACGCTGCAATGGCGGTGGATGGATTTGGATGAAATTTAGAATGGAGATAGCTTATATCCTGGATTAACACATAGGAAAATCCCATCCCGGATAATTTAAAGGTTCCCGAGGGAATAACGACAATATCTTTGGTGTTTTTTGAAAAAGTCATTATGGGTGTCGTTTTCTTAGGTTGCGTTGACCCAGATTTCGAAAATGATATCAAATTTGGGATTCAAAATGGCCGCCATGTTGTTTATTGAAAAAGTCGTCATTGGTATCGTTTTCTTACATTTTGGGGACGTAGATTATGAAAATGATGTCAAATTTAGAATTCAAGCTGGCGGCAATTATGTTTTTTGAAAAAGTTGTCACGGTTAACATTTTCTTAGTTTATGGGGACGCAAATAATTACTAATATAGAATAAGATTAGTAATTATTTGTCAAAATTGCGCAATTGAATAATTTGTTTCTCCTATGGCTTTTGCCATCCAGTGTGACAACATGAGACAGGCTTTGTACCTACATTCAGTTTTGTTAGTCTATATCAAAAGGAGCGGTGTCAGATTGAAGTTGTCAGCGTTGACATATCCAGATTTTAATTTTTTTTCCGCTATTTTCAATACTATTCACTATTCACGGCATATTAATTCTCCGACTGTTATTTAATATTAGGGCGGTTATTATGATCACTTGAAAATAATTACGGACAGGCATTTAATTTTTCGCCGAATTGGTCGGTTATTTAATTCTAAAATGTCATTTCAAACAATACTCAAGGGGTAAAAAAAATATACATCGATAGTTATACATAATATTGCTGTAGAAAGAAAATCCATACTAATATTATAAACGTGAAAGTAATTATGTCTATCGTCTGTCTGTTTGTTATGCATTCAAGGATAAACCGCGGAACTGAATTAGATTAAATTTGCATCTCTATTTGGGATGGCAGTTTGTATGACGATTTGGTCATTTATGTTATTTTTTTTAGTTGGAAACGTGGTAATTGATGTTTAAGCTACTGTTTAATACTTTTTACATAAAAATTTTTTTCGGTAAAACTCCCCCTAAGGCGATAAATGGGGAGTAGAAATTTGTATGGGAGATATCGAAATGGCTACATTAGGGAATTGATATTTAAATAAAATATACTGCTTTCAGCGATTTAGAAAAAACTACCCCTAAGGGGGTAAAAGGGGGTTTTAGTTAGTTACTCCTTAACGCTGCAACGGCTAGATGGATTAGGATGAAATTGAAAATGGAGGTAGCACCCTGGATTAACACATAGAAAAATCCCATCCCGGAAAATTTAAAAGTTCCCGAGGCAATAACGATAATGTTTGGTGTTTTTTGAAAAAGTCATCATGGGTGTCATTTTCTTAGGTTGCGTTGACGCAGATTTCGAAAATGATATCAAATTTGGAATTCGAAATGGCCGTCATGATGTTTATTGAAAAAGTCGTCATTGGTATCATTTTCTTACATTTTGTGGACGCAGATTATGAAAATTATGTCAAATTTAGAAATCAAGATGAGATCTTTTTTAAAAAGTGGACGTAATTGTCATTTTCTTAGGTTTTGAGGACTCAGATTTCGAAAATGATGTGAAAGTATAGGTAGAAATTAAAAATGGCAATTCAATTATGTCTGTCGTCTGTCTGTTTGTTCCGCTTTCATGGATTAACCGCGGAACCGAATTAGATTAATGGGCATTGGGTAAATTTGTTTGAGGAATATTGTCTTTTTTTTTCAGCGGCCACGGATGATGTTTGGGAGTTCCGCCATTTATAATGATAGATACCTACATTATAATTAGTATTAAGACTCATAATATAATATATGTAATATTGATCTATGATGGATATTTTAAGAGCAACCAAACTATCATGGGAGGGATGGTGCTTTGAGACGGCGAATTTAGACAGATTCTCATCTACCGGTGATAACTAGGGGCACACCAGCGGATAAAATAAATGCATTTCGGCATCTACGATATGGGTATATATATAAAAAATATACCTCACTACAAATATGCCAGGAATTACGAGTACACCATGATACACAGTCGGGTCAATATATACGGCCGCTCTATTAAAAATTGGCGAAGATCGTATGGCGAGAGATAGTAACGATTTGAATACATTAAACCGCGAATTCTGTAATATTGTACAAAACACAGATGATCTAAAAAATAACGTGTACCCCGATCTAAAAAACAATATAAAGAATAGAGAATGTTTGTGCGAGAGGGCGATATTAGCACCGACAAACGAAATTGTTAGGCGGATAAATATAAAAATATGTCTCATGTAGAAGGCGATGTTGTGGAGTATCTCTTGGTAGACAATGTCATAGACACAGAGCAAGTCATGTCCTACCCTTAGAGTTCCTGAACTCTTTCGAGGTATCGGGAGTGCCCTCCCGTAAGAGTTAATGGTGAAAGATGGTGTCCCGGTAAATTTCGAGCTCAATATTACATGTGTTTGAAAGATCATTCTTGCCAGGGAGGACGTCAAACTATAGAATTACTTAAAACTATTAATTTACTTAACTGCGATAAACGAGTTCTACGCGGACGAAGTCGCGGGCAAAAGCTAGTTCTAAATATAAGCTTAGTTACGTCCCTTTTCCAGTTTCAAGTTATATGGCAACACGTTAAACCAAAAAGAGCAGAAAATAAAATGTAAACATCGTTCGTATTTCCGCAAATGGGGCTTTCACACACGCTCTTGAAATATCGGCTCAGTTTCATCCAATCAGTTGCGTCTGTCGCGCGATGTTAGCTTAGGTCCCAAAACACATCATTTAAGCCTTACGCTTGCGCATGTGCGTGTAATCATGATCAAATAGACGACCATTGTGACTGATATTCAATAACGTTGATGCTGCGTCAATTTTTTTCTGAATAATCGCTGTTAGACTTACCGATTCATACAGGGTGGAAAAAAACGAGCGCCACATGGACGGCAACTGTTTTAAGTATTGGAAATAGCAAAATTCTACGCAAAGGAGACTAACTTTTATTTTTGAAAATAATTATTACTGCATTTATGGATTTTTGAAAATTTGCCTGCTTTTACTGGGAATCGACCTGTCAAATATGACAAAATAATAAAGAAGGGTTTTTTACGGTCTTTATTTAATTTAAAGGTGTCTGTTGATTAGACATAAATGACCACTATTAGTGACCCTTTCGATCTGTAAAATCCAATAATGCAGATTTTTTTGTTTTCAGAAATAAAAGTAAGTCTCCTTTGCGTAGAACTTGCCATTTCCAATTTTTAAGGTAGTTGCCGTCAATGTGGCGTTCAGTTTTTCCACCCCGTATAGCGCACCATCTTTTAAGCGATTAACATTAAGGTTAGGGATAAGGAGATTTAACGAGGAAATGAAATATGAGCACCTGATCGCAAGATTTTCAAGCGTGCTGCTGCCAAATAACGAGCCACGTTAAACGCCCGGAACTCCGTTTTGCGTCTATTTTGTAATGAAATTAATGTGCTTGGCATTGTTTGTAGGTACAGTGGATTATGAACGCTACATGTAAGGAAACAACTTTATTTTCACGGGCTTATTTTATTTTTAAGAATAATTAATAGTCAGTTTAGATTTTTGAATTACAATAAAAAGTATCCTAACATGTGTATCATTTCATTGTGTATTCCATAGCCGGGAACGTTATGTCGTGTACATTATGTATTATAATATCAATCTTAGTTCGTACCGCTGTGAGTTCAATATTCAGATAATTAGGCTATAGGACGCGTGACAGGCTAAACCTAAATAGGACCTTTTTACGCTTTTCAAACGCTTTCAATAGCGCCCATTTTTAATAAAATTATACGTTGATGAAGAAGCAAAATCTGATAATACTGGCCGTTTCTATACTGGTGAAACATTTCGTGAAATTTCTATAGCGGTGAGATTATAACGCAACAAAAGGCCCGTCCACATTATATACGCATTTATCCATATTTTATTCCAACCAATCAATCTTTGCTGCTATTTTCCGATCGCCAGCTCTACGAAAGAAAATAAATCTTTTGTAAAAGTTTTCTCAACAGGATAGGTATTATTCATGAGCTTGCCAACGGTTTGATTGATCGCGCCGTTTGTTTTAATGCAAGTCACAGGAGGAGAAACAAAGAGAGACTGAGGGTTACTTAACAAGTTTAATTAATCTCGCTAAAGGCTCTCAGTTCATGGCAGCATGTGAGCCGTCGTCCTATGCAATTTTAAATAAAACCAAATAGAGATCATTAGGTCGAATATTAGTTTCCCACTGTTGTTGTCTTAAGTTTTATAAGTTTGATTTTTTTCTGAACGTTTCTACGATTGTTGTAAAATAAACCTAACCTAACCTGCAGGTTCTGTAGGCATACCCCTTTAAACTTTCTGAAAAGTTAATGAGTTGAAAAAAAAAACCTAACTTATGAACTTTCAGACAAATGACAACAGAACAGTTAGAAAACAAAACCTCGGGCTTGCAGTAGAATACCGTCGCTATGATTTGCGGGAACTTAAAATTCAATAACTGGTTAATAACATAAAGAGATAAGCAAATTGTATGTCGGTTTACAAACTAATTCTATTTGTTATACTTGGAATCACTCCTACGTGGATTGGACACTCAAACATTTCTTCAGTATACTTAGAGTTTACCTACCATACCGAAAATTCTTCGAAACAAGTTCGACACGTCGGATAAATCCTGTATATACAGAAATACAACAAAATATTTCGCGGAACGTGACATCAAAGAGTAAGGCCTATTTTAGGTCACGTACAGTCAACATAAATAAGTGATCATTTATGTACCTTGTCACTTTAACGTCGTGTTTGAAATGTCATACAAAATTGTGAAATGATTGAAAGCGACAAGGTACATAAATGATCACTTATTTATGCTGTTGACTGTACCTATACACCGAAAAGGGATGTACGTCTGTTCGTAAAGTTACCCATTTTCATTGATCCCGCGTCGCTATTGTCTAACGCACTCGCAATCGCAATCGGCTTCAAAGCGGAACAATTGTTTTCATTTTGTAATTGAAATTAAATTGCAGTGTTCTGTATTTAAAGTTGCTTTCATTTGTTTTCATGCTTAATATTGGCTCTAATGGTCAATCTAATCATCAATCAAAATCATTTACTGAAGAGCTATGCTCACGTCGGTGGAGTAATGACCATTCTACCTTATACGGACCATATCTTTGAGACACCACTGGTATAGCTGTTTGTTTTTGGTTTGGCTGCTTCCACTCGATAAGTAGGTACACTCTTGTTGTGTACAATGTCACAGTACAGACACCAAAGGTATATATTGTTAAGTGAATGCGGCAAATCGAAAAATCAAATAAATTAATTACTTAACTTTCGATTAATTACAGTTTTTACCTATAATATGATAATAAATATCGAGACCAATAGATAACTGTTTTTATAAGATCAAAACTTAAGAAAAAAATTAACAAACCGTTTTTTTTTTCAAATCTTTTGTTTGCTCAGGATACTATGCTTGTAAAGGGAACAGCATGGACACCGTACAAGTAATGTATTAGAACCTTTTTCATGCAATAAGTAGCATTTTTAAAAAGTTGATTAAAAAAAAATGTATTGCTTACTAATAACAGTAATACTAAGAACATATAAAATGCATCCACGTAGACATTTATCACTGTTCTCTGAGAACTTTCCCATTGTCCACGATAAAACGTACCCTATATCTATCTCCGGTAAACTATCTCTATACCAAATATCTCGTCAATGTTGAGGCGTTGAGGTTGAGGTGGCACAAACAATCAAACTTACTTATATTAGGGAAAGATAAGCATTAAGAGAGATAATTAAAATTTAAACACAAAAAAGCCGTTCTCCCTAAACTTGCACCACCTCTAACGTGGAGCTTCAAAATCTGCCGTAATACCAAAGAAGGCGGCTAACTACATAGGAACAATATAAGCATTTTAAATTTAGTATGGTTAAGAATAGAGTATATAATGCTTTAACTACATGACTGCACTTGTGGCCTTATTTGGTATTACGATAGAAATGTTCTTAACGCTTACATTCTGTAAGCTAATGTTTTACATTGGGATAGAAACGCCAGGCAAAAGTTTGCCCAGGTGATGTATCATCGGGCTCGCGTTAACAGCTATTTTACATAAATCCCTGGATTAGGTTGTTCGCTTGATGGGTGAGAGATAATTATTGTGCTATGTTTTATTAATGGAATATTAAAGCTAATTTGAAGATTCAAAAGCACACAACCTTGGTCTTAATGGTTGGCAACGTAATGCAGTCTTTAGATTGCAGTCTCGAGTATGCAAATGTCTATAATTAAAAATAGAGGAGTAACTTTATTAATAAAAGAACATAAAACATAAACTAACTTATTGATGTGTACCTATAACTAAATATTTAGGACTATTAAAAATATATACAATAAAATATACCTAAAATTAACTTAAAACTACACTAATCTAATAAACCGCTGCCAGTGGGCATCGTTACCAAAATGCTGGCAGCATTGCCACGTTGAATGGCAATGCTTAATCTTTGTGCCAAATAAAGGCCAGCATTTTGGTCACGAGATGTGTCGACCAGGCGCTTGGAAAGATCTTTAAAAAATTTATGAGCTCCTGGTCCCCAAGGTCCTAAAGTTTCGACCCCAAAAGGCTCAAATACGTAGCTTCTATCGAGCTGACTGTAGGTACTTGCGCCTTTTCAGGGTCTCCGCTGATTCTGCCGCGGATCCAGCCTTAATTCTCGATCCGGGAAGGTGTGACGGCGCAAGGGTGTCCACGCAAGTAGCATCCCACACCAATGGCCGTCCCAACTTCCACGGAATCAGGGTCATCCCATCAGGTCTTTTACCATCGTCACGCATGAGACCATTTGGTTCCAAAATGTCTATTGATCTCAGATTCTACTGACCATCAAGTTGCCCGCGTGCTCGTGTGACTTTTCATAGCCATTAATAGAAATAAATAGAATAGAAGAGGGACATTTTGAGAAATGTGTAATGTATTTACACGTAAATAAACAAGTAAAATACAAATCCTTTTTAACTAAAACTCCCTTGGGGCAGACATATGTCAAGCAGTTAACGTCTTTTGGCTGAAATAATTACTTTACAAAAATGATTTGAATTTGTTAATGTTCTCGTTAATTGAACTAACATCTTTCCATTTTGTTTACATGGCAGCCTTATGACTTATTTTAAAGAAGCATAATCTGATGAATTTACTGACAACCCAAACAATTCCGGCAACTCTTAAACAAAGCCTCGGCTCCAACATAACAAAATCAAGCAACCTACTTTATTTACAAATTACACAACTTTGCGCGGAACAAAAAAAACATCTTAAGAAGGTTCGGATAAAAAAAATTGTTCTCCATTTGGGGAATATGAAAATTTGTGGGCTCATCAACGCTGAGCCGCATAATTTTGGTCCTCGCGACAGAAATGAGGAACCTCCAAACAGATAATGACGTCATTTATAAGGATCAAAAATTATATCGCCCTGTTTACAACTGCGAGGTTCGTGTGAAGTGCCCGAGTGCTTGAAGAGACGCGTCAGAAGAGGAATGAGGTGAGAACTTTTTCTGAATGCAAATAAACTCTGTGTTGTTTTTATGCGTCTTTGATGTGGGTTCTTGTGTTAGATATTTTCACCTGTCATCTTAATTAAAACCGCTTCAATTTGGGATGCAGCTTTTCTTGTTGATGTTAAATAACGTGTTTCTTTGTGTTTTGTTATGAATTTGATTCAACCTGACTGCCAAAGGTATCTAGTCGTATACGTAACTAATGTATTCACAAACAAATATTCTCATTTATAATTTTACAAGGGACAATGCCAGATCTTGGCTTAAAACACATTTTTTTTAAAAAGCCCGCGGATACGAATGGTGTTGATATGACCTGTTTTGTATGAAATTTAAATTCAGTATTTTATTACTTACACATTAAGGAACTTATACGAAAAATAGAGCCATCTATTAAGACACTTTGTAAATAAGACAACTTGCGAATAACGGGTTGTTACAATTACATTTAAATAATTTATTTTAGACAACTTCTTCAGAAAAATTTACAACACAGCATTGTTTTAATATTTTTCTACATCAAATAAACCCAATAAGGTTGGTCCTGGGTAAATAATAATTCTAATTAGTCCGTCAGTAAGATTATCAAAAAATATTAACCACGTATTTTTTGCTTCTTCAAATCGATCAATATTGACAAATATAACGCGCATCAAAGTTCGGGAGTGGGGGCTCGTGACGTCACAACGTGTAATAAGTATGCCATGGCGTGACGTCACGCAAAACTTCAACGCACTGTATCTTCGTTATTTTTTGTTTAATTGACAAAAGAAAAAATATGTGCTCAATATTTTTTGATTATGTAAATTACGGACCAATTCGATTTTTTTAGGACGCTAGCCTATTCTATAATTATCCGTCACAATTTTTTCTTAGGCCAAACCTTCTATGGAGACCTGGCATTGTTCTTTACAAACAAAACTTTTACCGCAAAATCTTTTAATAGTGGCTTTATATCCTAAAACAAACCTTAGTGTTCTTTGGCTGTTTTTTTTTTTCAGTAGAGCTACTCGTACCTAAATAATGCACGTGCTTTTCTTATTATCACGAAAACCTAAACACCTCCCATGTCAGCACAAATATATACGAAGGTTTGTACAAGATTGGAAATAAATCAAATTGAGTTTAGAGAATCCTCTTGTGAAGTAGGACCCGCCTTTCCACTCAGATGAATTAAATACGATACGAGACCGTATGAGGCACACGATTTTAAAGATCTTGTCAAAGATGAAAAGCGTGTTAAGAAGACATGTTAGACCCCTACATTATTTTAACTATAGGCAATGTTAAATTCTACAACATTTTACGACTCAAAAAATGCTCTTAATCATAATCATAATTTATTTTGTGTAACCGTAAAATAATTTCTTACTTAAAAGAAAAACAATATTAATAATATATCAAGTTCCATTATTTTGTATACTTAATTATAATGTAATAAGTCAATAGGAGCCTTCTAAGCATTGTAATAATTTAATGAATATAATGATAATTATGTGGGTCTTGAGCTATAACCGCCATTATTCGTGTTGAAAAGTAAAATTAAAATTGTAAAAAGTGTGCTCGAAAAGCAAAACCTGCCAATTAGTAGTCAGTGATAAAGATAGAGTTATATGAGTATTATCTCTCTTCCCCGGCTGAAGTCTAGCTGGCTTGAACAGTTCATAATAAGGCCTGGAGGCCTAACAAGGTCCCTTTTAAGTTAGCCTCAAGGTAAGTTTTTGATCAGTATATCTCAAATAAAAAATAACTCCAAAATAATCAATTATGTTGCAGATTTAACCATACGTTGCTATTTCCAGCTATTATTATGTTAAAGATGTATTTAATAGTTATACTACATATTTTTAATCGGTTAATATATTTTGTATTTGGGTTTATTTTGCTTTTTCAGTCAGCTTGAGTGGTCGGTTTCAGACATTTAAAAATAACTGTCTAAGTTGGAGTCGAGCGGTTCTTGAAATTAACGCCAGAAGTTCCCTTTATACAATCTATGGTGGGGATTCCACTTTTTTTTTATCTGCAATACACACATACACTCTGTAAAAAGTGACCGATCGAAAGGCGGACGGATATCGCAATTAGAAATAGGGTCCAGTTGGCATCTCTTGGGTACGGAACTCTTAAAAAGACAAGATAACAGGAAGGAAAATTTTTCGTGAAAAGTGAAGTAGTAACAAACAAACACACAAAGTTTTCCATAATTATGATATTAGTAGGATATTATAAATTATAAATAATCAGTGTATAAAATAAATAACTAGGTATATAAGTATATAGGTATAAATTATGGATATTCCTCTATCTAAAGTTTCTAAAACCAGGTTCCCACAATCACGTGTCAGTAGAAAGTTTTGCTCCCAAGCTAATACAATACAATATTAAATAACAACGAGTTCCAATTGTTTGGAGGTTGCTCATTTCTGCCAGGAATATACAAATTTAAAATTTATGCGGCCCGGCGTTCTGTACGCCACAAATTATACCTGCAAAGTGAAAGTGACATATTTATTTTACATTGTATTAGCATTATCATGCTTCGATATCGTAATTATGTTGTTAACGTTGTGACAAGGGCCTTATTATACTTTGCATTGAGACTTATTGCTATCGTATTGATTATGATAGCTCCTATTAACCTCGTAAGGCCAACGACAAATTTCGTTACTTCGAAAAAGAATCTTGTGTCTGTCAACTAAAGTCAAAAGTCACTTTGACAAATATCCTAAATTTAGGATGTTGGGTCTTATTGTTAGAAAATATTTTGATAGCAATGGCGGCCGAGTAAAAAACAATACTATAACATGTCAAAAGCCAGGTAACCTATCACAAGTCCGAAAAACGCCCGCTGCTTCGTTTTTCCGAATTTTCATAATTTAATTGAACATTTTAAGAGATAAACCCAAACGCCATATTGGTTTGACAACTAGAATATAGTAGTAGTATAAATGCACTAATTATTTTTTATGATAACAGGAGGAAAACAAGTAAGATAATATAGGATAATAGGTAAGTGGGATCTAAGGCCTACGAGTAAAGACATTGTATTTCCACAAAATATATATCCTTGTCGGATCGAACCCGAGACCGCTAGCTTCGTAGGCAGGTATAGTCAACAGCATAAATAAGGTGATAATTTATGTACCTTGTCGCTTTCAATCGTTTCACAATTTTGTATGACATTTTAAACACTACGTTAAAGTGACAAGGTAGGTACATAAATGATCACTTATTTATGCTGTTGACTGTACACTACTAGCTCATTGGATCGTCAATATAATAGTATCTTAAGAGGCCACATATTATTTGCTACCATGCCCAAACAAGAATCAAATGTTCTTCCGCGCGAAGACCGTGAGATGGAGATAGTTTGCGCAGGCCTTGATTGCAGCGTCAAATTCTAATATTTGCTGTTTACTTTAAAATCACTTTATAATAAAAAAAATCGTATAACAGTGGGGTTATTATGACGTATCTGTGCAATTCATTTTACGCTGAGAGACAAGGACAGAGTTACGTAACTGCTATAGCTCCATCCTTTACGCTCACCGTAAAATGAACTGCATAGCCACGTCATAATAACCCCTCAGGATTGAGAAGTTATGATTACTCAACTACTAAATTTTAATCAATAATCATCCTTAAAAACCAAATCGTTTCGCAGATTCAACCAAAAACATGTGAAAAAGGTGTCATGTTTGGAAAATTAAACTATCGAGTGTTTTGTTTCTTCTGGCGATGGGCTCGCAACCTGTCACTAATACGGCGATAAACATCGTACCCTATTTGTGCAAAATTTGGTTCAACAAGTTTTTAAAGTTGTAGGTAATTATGTGGCTCTGCCTACCCCACTCTGGGATTACAGGTGTGAAGGTATGTACAGGTCGATTCACACGAGTTGGCATGAATGGATTTAACGAAAGTAATGTCACCTATCACTATGTGAGTGCCGTCTTTTGAACCGATGTTCGGATTTCAAACCGAAAACCTGTTATTATTTTACACAATTGTATACTTTCGTTTACTCATTCAATCCATTCGTGCCAACTCTTGTGAATCGACCTATACATACCTTCACACCTTTAATCCCAGAGTGGGGTAGGCAGAGCCACATAATTACCTACAACTTTAAAAACTTGTTGAACCAAATTTTGCACAAATAGGGTACGATGTTTATCGCCGTATTAGTGACAGGTTGCGAGCCCATCGCCTAACAGTACTACTTACAAGCTTATATTCCCTTAGTCGCCTCTTACGACATCCACGGGAAGACATGGAGAGGCACTATTCTAACCCGGCACAATTCCAAGCAAATATGATAATGCATTGAAATATTTTGAAGTCTTGTCAAATTATGTTCACCTTAAAAGGTTACGATTAGGACCGCACGGCGGGTGGTCTGGTATTTAATGTTTTGTGGCTCACAAAGTTTTTTGTTTTATTAATGGTAAACAGGATAGCAATTTCGGGGGTCAGAACGACACGTGTTGGTAGTCTTAAACGAGAGACGGTTTCTGTTAGTGCTAGCTGTATAACTAAATGATAGAGTAAACAATTAATGTTACTATAACTACTACTTATGCAGTTTTTTTGTCGAATTTAATTTTTAAATATCTTAACTCTTAATTTTTAAATGTGTTTAGAATTTCGTAACAGACGTTTCTGTTAAATTTAAAATTGTTTTTAATAATAAAAGTCAAATTCGTAGGCGACTTGGTTCGCTTGTCCGGCTGTCGGCCCATCTCTGCCCCGTGTTACACTATCTTGACAATAACACGTGACAGGTGACAATTCGATTTACATGGCAAAGTCAACACGCTGATACATGACTTGGTTTCATATAAGCTGCGCCATGTACACTGAAATGTCACCTGTCACATGTCATTGTCAGGATGGTGAAATGGGGCTCTGGTAACTTTTCGCGTGCTACTTACAAAAGGTTGTCCACGATTTTGTACTCGTAGGATTAGTTTCGCGCTACACCCCCTATTTCTTTCCGTTGGGGGTCGATTTTCAAAGAACCCCATTATTGCACCTTTAGGGTACCGAAGGAATATTCTCTTAAAATTTCAAGTTCCTAGGTCCAACGGTTTAGGCTGGCCGTTGTTTGGCAGTCATTCAATCTCTCATGGAAGAGTTTTATATAGGGTGAGGCACGAATCTTGAAACTGAAAGTATTTGACTTTATTTTGTAGCTAGATTGGTGTCTATATACTTATAAAGAAGATTTGGTAGCTCGTTTATGATATTTAGTTAAGTTGCAATACTACATCTACTTAATATTTTTGGTCACATATCAACTTACCATCACGCTAATACGTGCGATCTATTAGCACACCGTCTGCTAATAGATCAACTTCACTAAGCGATTTATTTAAATTTAATAACCCTACACTTTAACTTCTCTTTTATACCTTCCCCTTCGACTCAACATGAACGCGCTTGCGTTACAATTCAGCTTCCGCTTAAGCACCGGTATATGAGGGCCCATTTAGAGGCGAGGGGTCTTTTTGTCCCTGACCGACATTTGTAATAGAATAATGCAATGCTTTGTGTAGACGTTTAAGGTGTAATTCGGGGTATATTTCCGCGCATAGTCACATTGTTGTCTGTTTGATAGCGTCGTTCTGTGGTAATGGCGACGTTGTGTAAAGTTACGATTAGCGTGATAGTAAGTTGATAGTGACCAAAAACATTTACTAAATATCATAAACCAGCTACCAAATCTTCTATATATATAGGCACGAATCTTGCTACGAAATCAAGTCAAATTCTTCCAGTTTCAAGATTCTTTCCTCATCCAGTATAAAACTTCAATGACAGACTGAATGACTGACAAACAACGCACAGCCTAAACCGCTGGACCCAGGAACTTAAAATTTTAAGAGAATATTCCTTGGGTACCCTAAAGGTGTAATAAGAAAGGGTTCTTCTAAAATAGACCCCCAACGGAAAGAAATAGGCGATGTAGCGCGAAACTAATCCTATGAGTACAAAATCGCGGACAACCTTTTATAAGTAGCACGTTAAAAGTTACCAGAGACAGGCCGACAACCGGACAAGCGAACCAAGTCGTCTACCAATTTGAGTAGGAATTAATTTGTTTGAAAATACATGTCTACAATTCTCAGGTCTCATTTAACATTAGGAGTTTTAAATGCCTTCTCTTTGTCATTCAAAGAAGTATGCGATAACGTTGTCTGCTGTTTTGCTCTTATTTTTAAGCTTTTTTCATGTCACGGAGAAGGCAATCGAGCCACACGCCACCTGATGGTAAGTGGGATCTGCGACCCATAGACATTTGCTCTATACTGCAATACGAGTGTGTCCTGGGTAAAAAAAAAAAAATTCTAATTAGTCCGTCAGTAAGATTATCAAAAAATATTGAACACGTATTTTTTGCTTTATCAAATCAATCCAAATTGACAAATAAAACGCGCATCAAAGTTCGGGAGTGGGGGCTCGTGACGTCACAACGTGGTACGAGGGCCGAACTGAAAATTTCGGGAATAGAAAAAAATATGCAGTTACATTGAAATAAAAGTATTTTTATTGTTTTTCAAAGTATTCTCCTTTTTAGGCAATTTTCCATGCGTTCAAATCAGTCGTTAAAGCACTTATTGAAGTTTGAAGTAGGGGTCGAAAAAATTGCCATTTCAAAAGCCTCCACTGCTGCTTCCGGCATCTGAAACCGCTGACCACGCAACTTATCCTTAATTTTGGGAATATGAAAAAGTAATTGGGGCTTAAGTCGGGGCTGTATGGAGGATGGTCCAGTAATTCGACTTTTTCACTGTCCAGATAATCAGTTGTTTTCCGACCGGTGTGAGGGTTGGCATTGTCGTGGTGAAGGATGATGCGGCGACTACATCAGGTGGCGTGTGGCAAACAAATAGTTGTGTACTAATGGGCATTGACCGCTCTACGATCTTCAAGAGGAATAATAGCCAGGTGACCCGAATTGGAGACAAACCTAGCCACCATCTTTTTGGCCGTACTACGAGAACGAATAACTTTTGTCGGCTTGAGCTCGTCTTCTTAGACCCATACTCCAGATTGGTTTTTATTTTCAGGCTCATATGCATTATATCCAACATTCGTCACGTGATACAATTCTAAAAACTGCATTTGAGCTTCCTCCGTTGAATTTATTCAAAGTCTGCGGCACCAATTGACACGAGTCGTTTTCTGCTCGTTAGACAATAAGTTCCTACTGGAAAACAACGTTCGCACGCCTAATTGTTCCTGTAAAATAATTTGTATCTGACTCATTCCAATGCCCAAACACTCTTGAATCTCCCGATATGACACATGTCGGTCTTTCTTTATCAGCTGACGCACAACATCGACGTTATCTTGCGTGACTGCCGATTTTGGTCGACCTTCACGCACGTCGTCGCTGAGGGATACGTGGACATTCTGAATACCACCTGTATATTGTCGTCTTTGAAGATGCTTCATTACTAAAAGCAGCAATCATCCAGTCTCCACATTGTTTTTATGTTAATCCACTTTTATAGTCTTAATAAATCATGGCTCTTAAATTTTCACGGGACAATTCCATTTTCAGCAGCGACTCGACGACTTCAAAAAACAATTGAAACCGAACCATCGCTTTTTTTTCTATGTGGCCAGTGTGTTAATATAATGAAACTTTAGAGATTATAAAAAGGTAAAATATGTGTCAAAAATATGTTTATAAGTATGAGATTCGTGAAACTTTCAGTAATAAAGTATAAAGTGTGCCAGGGCGTGACGTCACGCGAAACTTCAACGCACTTTATCTTCGTAATTTTTTGTTCAATTGACAAAAGAAAAAATATGTGTTCAATATTTTTTGATAATAAATGACGGACTAATTAGATTTTTTTAGGACACTAGCCTAAGACCGCAAGTACGAGGGGCGGCTGATAAGTAATCTCCTTGGTCAGAAATATATACAAAAATAATGCTGGCTGGTATGGATTTATATTCGTTTATTATTCTATTTTCAAAATGTATTACATTCATTTGTTTATTGCATCACGTTTATTTGTCTCCTACAATTGTTTCAAACATGTCGGTAGAAAAAGTGAAAATGGATAAAATCGAGCAGCGTGCGGTGATTAAGTTTTTGACTAAAGAAGGGAATACGCCTTCGGAGATCAGACGGCGTATGTTACGTGTGTTTGGCAGTTTGTGTTCTTCCGAATTTGTTATAAAGTTTTGGTCAAAGCAGTTTAAGTTAGGTCGTGAGAGTCTGGAAGATGATCCTCGTAGCGGAAGACCAGTTTCGGCCGTCACCGATGAAAATGTAGCCAGGGTGAAAAAAATTATATTAGAGGACCGACGAGTGAAGCAGTGGGAGATAGCTAGAGATGTGGGCGTCAGTAAAGAGCGAGTCAATGAAATAATTCATGAGCATTTGAACATGTCCAAGGTTAGTGCACGTTGGGTCCCCAGAATGTTGACTGCATTTGACATGGAGAGGCGTGTCAAATGTTGCGAAGAGTTTTTGGAGATGAGTCGAGGGAAAGAGGAAGAAATAATTTCTAGAATTGTAACATGTGATGAGACTTGGATTCGACAATGGGACCCGGAAAGTAAGCAAGAGTCGTTACAGTGGAAATTTAAGGATGAGAAGCCGCCTCGGAAATTCAAGGTCTGTCCATCGGCAGGTAAACTTATGGCTACAATCTTTTGGGACACAGAAGGGATTTTGCTCATAGATTATTTACCGAAGAAAACTACAATGAATGCTGATTATTACTCAAACTTACTATACCAACTAAGAGAGACAATAAAAGAAAAACGGCGAGGTAAACTAAACAAAGGTATTCTGATTTTGCACGATAACGCACCAGTGCATACCGCCCGCACAACGAAGCTAGCAATTAAAGACAATGGCTTCGAAACCATTGACCACCCCCCTTATAGTCCAGATTTAGCCCCCTGTGACTATTTTCTGTTTAGACTTCTCAAGAAAGACCTCAGGGGACGAAGGTTTATGACCGATGACGAAATGAAGGCTGCGGTTACTGACTTTTTTGACGACAAACCGAAAGATTTTTTTTTTAATGGTTTAAATTCAATATTTGAAAAATTTAATAAGTGCATTTTACTAGCAGGGGACTATATAGAAAAATAAAAAAAAATTAGCCACGACAGTCTTTTGTTTCATTGTTAGGTAGATTACTTTTCAGCCGCCCCTCGTAGGTACCTACTTTACCAACCCTTTACTAAAGTGGACTGCCTCTATGCTAGTTATTCCACCGAATGTCTTACAAAAAAATAGCACACAAGTTGGAGTCAGACAGCTAGTCAACGTTACCTTACAGGCCCTTGCACTTAATTAACCCTCTTACATACTCAGCTGTTAGAATTTGCAGGTTTTCTCACGATGTTCTTCATTACCGTAAGAGCATTTTGGATAATGTACTTAAGTTAGAAAAAACAATTGGTACATTTCCACTCTCAAAGGATTGGGCAAGCTATTCAGAGAGGTAATGCAGCCAGTGTCATTCTTTTTATAGTTCTGTTTGCTTATTTTTTCTATCTTTGATTATTTAAGTTGCTTATTTTAAAACGTTTAGTTCTAATATTTAATTGTAATTATATGACTTACATTGGCACACGACCGCCACTGTGTTTCGAACTCAGTAGCTCAGGATCACAATAAGTCACCCTAAGCCACTAGGTCACACTCTTATCAAATATATCTTTATCATTTTATCAAAAATTTCAAATACCGTTAATAATCTAATCCAAATCGGATCAGATAAAGCTAAGCTAATTCCAAAATGGCGCGGACCGAAACGCGGAGGTTTAAAGAGGTCAGTTGAACTTGGAAGTTTCGACTTTTTGTTCATGCGGGCATTCAGAATCGGAAACGTACCCGTTAATTACCGGGCTTGCCTACAAAAGGGCGTCCTGAGTGCCTCCCAGAGGCTTTTGTCGTCTGTTTTATCTTAATTGCTTTAAGAAACTCAATATCGTTTGACGACAAGATGCTTTTTATTCCCCCGCCCGTCCGCAAACAATGACGGAACTTTGAATTAGTTTTCGGTTAGATAACGCCGCGGTTGTTCTTTTTCCCGATTTTTTTTCTCCCGAATCCGCTGCCAGGCCATTGAAGTTTTATAGTTTTGTCATTTCACTTTCGACTAGTGTTAAATTCACCGAGCTTTTTGTATTTGCTTGGCAAATTAAGTTTTAAATTAGTTTCGGCGGTAAATGTAATTGAATGTCACAGGCAAGTCTCTTTAATCTGCTTTAGTTGGATTTAAATTTGGCTGAGGCTGATCTGGTCGAGCCGGGGCATATTGGGAACCTTTTTGTTAATACCTTTTGTACTTATTGTAAGTAATGACGGATTACACATGTTTTCGGCCTAAAAGTTATAAATCTCCGAACTGCGGATTATAATGATTTAAAGGTAACTCTACCTTTCCCCTGTAATCCTTTAGGATTTTCTGTAGTTTTAATGCGAACTAAAATTATCTTGTTTACTCGTATGTTCATATTTAATTGTTAGCTCTTAGCTCTAATGTTTCACTGTGAAAACAAAATTTAAAGTAACTTTTTGGCGCGCATCCAAATCGCTAGCGGAGGTCATAGGTCACCCGGCCTTAATGTGCGGACATACGTTTTTGTGCCAGCCTAACATTGGACCACATGCTAGTTTTTTTCTGCGGTGCTACTTTTCAAACTGGAAGTTTGTTTACTTTTTGTGTATACTATATAATTTGTCTGTGGCTTAGGGTTGGCGAATTATGCGCATATAGTTATTAAGTCGGCAGTTAAAGCTATATACTTCGGCGTGGCGAGGTGAGATGGCCAAATTATTTCACTTCTATTACTAAATACTTGAATGAGATTACACGTCCGCTTAATAATAAAAACAGTTAAACTCACGTATTTTTTATCCCAAGGGGTATTATAAGTTTAACGTGCATGTGTCTGTATCAACGTGGCACCCGAAAGGACATACCGATTCAATTGGAGTGGTTCTTAGCTTGATGAAAATTAATAGGGGTGACGGATTTTATCTTTTTTTTGTCATGGAGAAGGAAAACGAGCACACAGCCCATCTGATGGTAAATGGGATCTGTGGGACATTTGCATTCTCAAGACTACAATCTTAAGACTGCAATCCTAAGACCGAAAATGCGTTGCCAACCCTAAGGACTCAGATGGAATACCTCTATACTAGTTATTTCACCGGTAGTCTTATTCCCGCACCGGAACACTACAATGCGAACACTGCTGCTTGGCCCTGCACAAGGTTCTCCCACCACTAAAAAGCTATCACTGTTTAAAAGTTTATCACTACTTTGTTACAATATAAAAAGAACACAATTTCAAGGTAAAAGCCTGCACAAGCAAGAGGCTGTGCAAGACGTTTTCATTTGACACCAATATCCCTACTAAGGCTGTCAGGAAGAAATCAGTAATAAGAGATGAGTCCGCCGCGCCTTTAGTTTACCTGTGTTATTTGTAATTGTGCTGTACCTCTGTAATTTTTTTGTTTGGCGTACAATATTTTTTTGTACTGCATCTTATTTAATGTCTATCTAGTCTTCGGTAAGCATTAATATATCAAAAATTGTCTAAGGCGGCCTATTCACTGGAGCGGAGTGAGGCAGAGGAATTGTGTGCGGGGAAAAATAACCAATAGGAGAGCTGCTCTGAGCGAGCCCATGAAAATGAAGTTTTCCTATTGGTGGATTTTTATCTCGCAAACCGCTCCGCTCCAGTGGACAATCAGCCTAATTTCTACCATGGTGGTGACCAATTACTAACTCAATCTAAACTCTTAATAAGCACCGCGTGCTGCTTCCACTTTCAGTGCGTTTACGGCTTAATATCCGTGTGAACCTCGCGACTTATAGCTGGCGTTCTATGTCGCTTGATCTGGCTTGTAGGTAAGTCCATTGACTAATTAATTATCCTTGTTGGTACGAAGCTATCAATCCCGGTTTCGATTCAGTTTTTGTTTTTGAGTCATGGATGTTGTCTATGTTTATACTTATCTATATACATAAATATGTTTATTGTTTTCTAGAACCGTAAAACGGGGTGAATAGGGATTAAGGGGTGAGTACGGACACAACCTAAAATGAAGCATATGCTACTAATTATAAGACTGAAATTATTTCCAATAGACGCAACATTATTGTCCATTTAATAATTGTTCTTATTTGTAACAAGTTATGACTTATTTTAGGTTGTGTCCCTACTCAACCCGTTTTACGGTACCCATAGTAAAAGCCTAGAGCTCAGTTTGGGACTAACGCACTCTGTGATAGTTTCCCCTGATTATTTTTCGTGAATATATAATTAAATGTTACTTTGTCCCTCTTCGTAGATGAACCAGCAAAACATTCAATATTTACGATCTATCGCGTTAAAAACAAAAAACGGGTTAACTAATGAATCGGCTAAAATTGTATCGCAAAAGTATCACTTTGCAAACAATTAATGCCATACGCACTGTTAGATCAAAACAGTATCAACTCAAAATCCTTCCTAGTTTTATTCAAGTTCATAGAATTTGTATTAAAGTTGATTTTAAAATGCAGTTGTATTTTGAGTTACTACTGTTTTGATCTAGAAGTGCGAATCATTTCGGCTAACGGTCATTTGGCAAAACAACCTTTTGCACTTAAAGTTTTTCGCAACTGAATGTTTGGGCAAACTGTTGTTTAACAAATAATTACTTGGTAATTTTTCAATATGCCATTTATCTTTTTTAACGAATCATTATGTTGTACTATACTTTTCCCAAAATATAGTACAACATAATGATTTCTATCCTAATTTACAAATAATATACAAATACAGGCCAATTAAAAACATTTCACTCAAGGGCCTCAAGGCATGGTGGACGGAGCTCCTCTTTGCGGTACTCCTTTTTTGTGTCGATGAGGCGCTACGCGCCTAGCACAACTCTGACCTAACCTAACTTAGCAACTTGTTTCTGTTGTGGTTTGTGGTCACAGTTCTAACCTAACCTTAAATTTGTAAAGTATGGAATAAAATAGTATACAGTGTTAACTAAGAAAAAATATTTGACTCCAGATTAGATCTTTAGTATAACATTTGCTAATCACCTATTTGCCAAAAAGAAACTTGGTATGTAATATTTTTTTAAAGAAAAATTGTCCAAATTAAAAAGTTCAAGTAATATCCAACATAACTTTGGTTCTTTTAACTTGCCACACTGTGTTTAGGCTGGTAGCACTGAAAATGCTCAAGGAGGCGGGTAAGTGGTGTCGAGTGGAAATCGGGTTAATTTCCGTGCAAAATCCACGCTAATGCCAGGCCGCGTGGTCATGTCCGATAGGTACTGATTTTATCTGTCCGAACTTTGTTAAAAGCGTCCAATCTGACGTCAACCTCCCCTATACTCTGTTTGTTTAGGTACTCAAATAAATATAAACAAACTTAACTAAGTGACTCTGTTCAACAGCCAATTAAAACTGGGTATTTATTTCACGTTGGTTAAGCCTATCTTGTTTTTACATCGTAAGATAGACAAGATGCATGACCAGAACGTTATCGTTATTGAAAATGTTAAGGATTAATGTAAGCTGCCGGACGGTCGCGTCGAGCGCTTATGTCAATTTCATACATTTTAATAGAATTTGTAAATCGTTTACGTTAGCGTTATGTATCTTGTCGTAAATGGCCATTTTTAACCGACTTCAAAAAAAGGAGGAGGTTCTCAATTCGTCGGGTTTTTTTTTTTTTATGTATGTTCCCCGATTACTCGAAGACCACTGGACCGATTTGAAAAAAATTTTCGTTGTTCTAATGGGTATACTTTCTAGTTGGTCCCATTGTCACCATGTCAGCATCTGATGATGGGATCATGGAGAAATCAAGAGAACTCCTCAAATATTATAGGCACACCTATAGCGATTTTGGTATTTTTCACTGTAACTCATGCATTTGCTTTTGAAAAGTACTATATGGTGAAGTGGAACTGATGATGAAGACCACAGATGGCCACCGGAACTCCTTAACGGTACCTATTTCAAGGGTGGCGATAAGATATTTCGATAAAGGAAGTTGAGCGACTATGACGAAGCACATTTAGGTTTAAATATGACTATGATATTCCCGCGGCGTTGTCTGCGGCGAGCTTGAAATGTTCTATAGTTTCTTATTAATATTTAGAAGTGGAGCTACGTAACAGCATAAATAGGATCACTAAAAAGTATAAAATAAAATAAATGTTTAAAAAAACAAAAAACCGCCTTCAAAAAGCAAAAAATAACTTCTTTAAAATGGTAGGTAAATAGGTCAGTCCAACTGAAGTCGGCGTCCAACAATATTTTAACCAAAAGCAGACTTCAGTTGGACTGACCTATTTACCTACCATTTTAAAGAAGTTATTTTTAGATTTAGTATTTGAAGTTGTAGTTAATTTACATAATCATTTTTATTTTTAGATCCCCTAACTGATGAATCAACTTCCAACCTTGACACGGCTGAATTGTCCTACCTGGACAGTAGCCATAATGCATATCAAAGAATTGAATTTGAACTTGATGCATCTCGTCTAAGGCCTTAAGTACAACAGCTAAAGCTCTGACTGTCAAATAAATGCATACAATCTCAACCTATTTAAAGCTAGAGTGAATAAGCATCTTCGGGGTGAGCTCGCTTCTTCGTCAAAAATCTTCGTCCTCCAAGGGCAAGAGTTAGTCAAGAACAAACACTTTATATTTTTTTTTAAATGATTTACTTTAATATTTTTCGTTAAAGAATTTTTTTCTAGCTATTAAAGCAAATAAGCATAGGTTACTCAATGGGAAACCATTAACATTGTCCATAGTCGTCAGCTATACGAAAGACAGCCAGGTCCCTACCTTTAATTGGACGGACATCTGTATAATTAAACTACGAATAAGAGAGGACATAGCGCCTGAGGAAATACCGTGTAGAACGTTGTCTATTTTTAAAGTTACATTTTTTTTTATTGAAAAACTGTGAATTATACGTCTTTACAAGGTTTTATTTCAATCGAATTCGTGTTTGTCTTTTCGGTTTAAAAATTAAAAATCATGGACCATTTGCTGTTATGGGATATTGGGCTGAAACTTGACATGCGTCAATAAATTGAACGACAGTGCAATAGAGGTATAGTGTAATTGAGCTGGGCTAGGCTGGGTATTCAACATTGTCTTTACCCCTATTGTTAACGTTAAGCTCTTAACAACTTGACAACAAAACTGGCACATTTTACGGGTATGTCCCATTAGTTCCATAGAACTTCGCATTTTGTATCAAGCTATGACGTAAACTTCAATACAAAATTCGTAGTTCCATGGAACTAATGGGACATACCCTTCGTTACCTATACGATTTCAAAAGGCGAAAATACACTGTAGCATAAAGGCCTATCATGGTCATGTTTATCGATGTGCTGTTAATTCGCATTTTATACACTTTCGCATTTTATACACTAATGAAAAATTTCAATTCCAGACCCAAGGCACCCCTTAGTGCCATAAATATGAGGTACCTAGGTTTAGGTTATGTTAGTTCTTCAGCTGGCCTGAAGGGCCAAACCATCCAGACTAAAGGAGCTCTGCGGCAGCAGAGCTCCATCGACTTTCTGCGAAAATGTGAAATGCGAATAAAACGGATAATCGAGCATTAAACATCTGTCACATTCTGACCAGTAGGTATGTAAGAAAAAGATGGATGCTTCCTCTACAGTTATTCATTGCGATAAAAGCGACCATAATAAGGCTGTTGCGCTAGACAAGATACTTAACTCTAACGTAAACGATTGTCGAAAACTGACAAAATGTGTGGACTTTACATACGGACTTGACGCGACTATGTTGTAGTTAACGTTAATCCTATTACATTTTCGATAACGATAACGATCTCGCAATGCATCTTTTTTAGGACCACTGGACCGAGATTCTTCTGGGAAAAACCATATTGCCTTTGACGTGTTTTCGTATTGACGTTGTGACAGCTCTTATTTACTTGACAATAATGGTGGCCGAGTTAAAACAGTACGAAAACACTTCAAAGGCAATAATGTTTTATTCTGTAGAACAGAGGCCCAGGTTTGTTCATTAAGTCGTTAGGTGGCTTGAGCGGGTCCACTATAATAAGTACAACCTTGGCCAAAGGTTTTGAGCATCCCACGTTTTCCTTTATAACTTATAATCAAAGTATTATTTTTCAATTTAAATAATATAGAATAGAATAGAATAGAATAGAAAACATTTATTCACAACAATAACACATAAATATAACATAAAAATAAGGAAAAGAAACGACAGAAAAGTGTAATTGTTGCGAAACGGGCCCAACTCAGCATGTGCTGGACTGCTGGCTGTAAAGCCAACGCTGGTCTTCCGTTGGGACCGCTCGGGGAAAACACGGAAGGTGACACAGACATTACAAGTAATTTAAAAGAAAAACAAAAGCAAAATAAAAAATAAAAACACAATATAGGATACATAGACGTAAAATATAAAAAAGCGTTTGAACACGTGCAAAACATTAGTAGATATCTATAGCTATTTGCGTGAGAAAACTGAAGCTAGAAAAAGTCGGGTTTTACAATAAAAGGATAAATTATTATTTTTCACGGAATATCCCTTAACGTCAATAAATATGACAAATCTTTCCGATAGATATACAACTTCTATAATAAAATATATAAATTCACCTTTTAAAGTTTGACTTTGCCAAGGCTGTATTTAATGACACACCAAGTTTTTACTCCATTGGTCAATGTTACGGCAAGACAAAATAAAATCAGCAAAAAATTATACATGATATTTTTTTACGCAGTCTTATTTTACTGCAGTAACATTTTATGTAGGACAACCTGACAACCTGTAGAAAAATAGTCCATTATACTTGATCGCTGGCCAAACAAGCCTCGCTGGAGAGCTCGGTCCAACAAAAGTCCCTTTACTTACAGCCTTTATTGCTGCTATTTGTAATACACAGTTTTCTCAGGACCTCTCTTAAAGCCATTTAGATGAATTCAGCCGTTTGCCATTGTAAGGTCTAGACAAATGAGGAAATTTGATGGTTAAGTACGCAGAAAAAGGATATTTTACCAAGAAATCGTACTTAACACCTACGTTTTTACCGGGGGCTTTATTTCACTTAATAAAATGATATTGCTTTTGACATGTAGTATTGCCAACGTTATGATAGTTGTTATTAACTTGACAGTAATGGCGGCTCATGGGCTAAATCACAAGTCAAATCTACCAGCGCTTCCCAAAAGGAGACCACTGCTGAGGGCCCTGCAAAGATGCGCTACGCTAACTAACGTTTCTATTCGATTCGTTTTTAAACCAATCGCGTCACTGGTAGACCACGTGACTTTTCGTATCACGTCATCTCCCAGTGACGCGATTGGTTTAAAAACGAATCGAATAGAAACGTTAGTTAGCCTAGTGCATCTTTGCAGGGCCCTCTGAGAAGAAGCGCCGCAAGAAACTCAACGGTCAGTCATTTTCTAACATAATAATATGACTTTTTTTTTATACCACGGCGGTGGCAAACAAGCTTACGGCCCGCCTGATGGTACGGTTACCGCAGCCTATGGACGCCTGCAACACCAGAAGTACCACATGCGCGTTGCCGACCCTTTAACAACCTATTTACTCCTCTCTTGAAGAACTCCATAGTTCCCAGGGAAAACCTCAGCAGGTTCCAACATATGAGGATGAACTCCCCGCCGATGGCGAGCGGTGCGATACCTGCACTAGGTATATAAAACTATGAATATAAAAATAAAATATCGTAAAAAAAACCAACGAAGAAGTTTTGAAGATGGTAAACGGCAGGAGACATATTTTAGAAACCATAGAAAGTAGAAGAGAGATGGGACACGACAGTTTCTTTTTGAACATTTTGGAGGGCAAAGTTTAGGGAAACGGAGGAAGAGGAAGACCTACGCTTACATACTTCAGGCAAATAAGACAGAAGGTCAATGTCGTGTCGTATAAGAAGGTAAAAAAGCGGGCAGAGAACAGAGAAAAGTGCCAATTACTCCTCCGACAAGAGCTCTTAAGTTAAATGATGATGAGTTGAGCAAGAAAACGTGTCCACATGTTTAGAGTGTGTTTTGTTTGTTTACATTTATATCAGTAACTAAACAATTAGAGTATAGCAGAACCCAACCCCTTACTAACTAATGTTATAGAACGTCGAAAGTTGCCTATTTAATATCAGTCTTTATTTTTTCCTTTGTGAAATAAAAATTCGCCAAGTTATACAATGAAAGAAATTTAACTCCTCGTCCTCGTGTGGTTGCCGAGTTAGAATAGTGCCACTCCATGTCTTCCCGTGGATGTCGTAAGAGACGACTAAGGGAATAAAGGCTTGTAGTACTGTTAGGCGATGGGCTTGCAACCTGTCACTAATACGCTGGTAAACATCTTAGCCTAATTGTGCAAATTGTGGTCATAGAATTATCAACAAGTTTTTAGAGATGTTTGTCATTCTGTAGCTCTGCCTACCCCACTCTGGGAACGAAGGCGTGAGATTATGTATGTACATGTATGTATGTAGAAATTTAACTTTTTCTGGATTAAGGCAGCTGTAAAAAAAAAACCGGTTAAGGCGAGTCGGACTCGCCCACCGAGGGTTCCGCACATGACAAGGTAAACTCAATTCAAAATTTGCACCGTCGCCTTTCCTTGCATAAGACCCTATATTTTTTGTTATTCAATTAAAAATGTTGGGTTTTCAGATTGTTTCCTATATTTGTAGTATAAGGTGGTATTACGTGTATTACCTATACATTTTGATTCCCTTGAGAGTGTCAAAATATACGTTTTTTGCAGCATAAACGGCCGTATCTTTTTTTTACGTTAACGTAGAAGTTTGATTTTTCCACAGCTCAAGGGACTGTAGATCTGAGTATATGGTTTAAATTTCAACTCGATACCTTTACGCGTTCCCGAAATAAAGGGTCTTGACAGACAGACGGACAGACAGACGGACAGACAGACGGACAACAAAGTGATCCTATAAGGGTTTCGTTTTTTCCTTTTGAGGTACGGAACCATAAAAACATGCATATTCCCTATTGTCTGTTTGCACAATTACTAAATGAGTACAGAAAATATCAAATCGCTTTTAGTAAATTTAAAACCAAAAGCCAAATGGATTAACAGTATTGAAAACGCGTCCATGAAATATCAAAAATTTAATAGCAAATTGTAATTTTGTACGCAGATTAAAGTTTGAATATCGAATAGAGTGCCTGCCTGTTCTAGGAATGTAAATTCATTATTCTTCATTTGGGACACGACATAAATGAGTAATACGTACAGCAGATATCTTTAACTGTTAATTAGATGCTTACAGCAGGAACTTAAAACAGTTTATTTTTTTTGTCATCGGGTAGAAACATCGGAATAACCAGAAACGATTTTTATCCTATGCATTCCTACAAATGATATAATATAGTAAAAAGAGGTAGATATGTTATACGCACTTCGATAGTGGCACCCTAAAACCAAGCCAATTGGTACACCTTTACTTATTCTTGCGCCGTCAACGGAACCGTGAACTAGTCTGCAGAGCAACATACACTCGTCTCTGTTTCGCTCCCGGAAATTAGCATACCATCCTGCTTTCACTTGTCATTTATGAATTAGTGTGTAATTGCAATATTTACTGATTATGTGTGCGTAAACTGGGCCATTTTTACACGCGGAATACCGTATAGGTAACATATCTACCTCTTTTTATATTATATCATTGATTCTTACCAACAATAGCTACTGCAACGACTAGGTGCCATTCATCTTAATCTTTATGTGTTTGTTTCCTGCCGCTGCCGCCAGGGTGCTTAAGTCCTTTTCCACTGACGAGGCGAGGAGATGATCGGCATAGATTGAATTCAATTTGTATGAGAAAAATTGAACTCTCTTCTATTGCATCTACGTTTTGCCTCCTGAATAGTTTTTCCTATTGTTATTAACCGTGAGCTCGCCGATGTTTTGCAATGGAATTTTCTGGTAAAAATGGAGCGAGCGGCGTGATTGCACCTTTAAACTGGTTTCCACGCCAACTCCGTCTTATGTAAGCCAGCCGAAGAGAATACTCACCTACTGTAATTGTGTATTTGCTCGATCGGGCGAGGGTGGTAAGAAAGTTTTCGGGCGGCCTTGTTGCCAGAATTATTCATGACTCGTTCGAAAATTTCGATTGATTATACCGTTAAGCACAAATTAACTCGGCGATAACGCCCGGGAGAGTTGCGCGAAGTTAGCGGGACAAATGGAAGCTTTATACGTTTTAATGTATTGTTTAGGAATTTACTGTATACCGTTTAACTGTTTACAAACGAAATATTTTGAATAAAAATAAACTGGAACGTTCTGAAAAAATATGTACCTACAGTGTGATGTTAAAACATCTCGACGCTTACACAGACGCTCTCGAACCAGAAAAGTTGCGCAAATTTTAATTTAAAATGCCATAAATTTTTCAGTTTTTACATTCTTAGAAATAGAAACATAAGAGGAGCGCCGCGGGAGGCAGCGGCCGCAGTTAATTTAAACATTTGCCGGAGCCGGCTGTTCGCCAATTAACAGGTCAACTCATTAAATTACTTCGCACCGGCTTGCCCGCCTGGTACTCGTGTCTTAAGTATTCATACTTCAATTAGAAGAAAGACCTTTTTTTAGGGCGCGTCTGATTATAGAGCCTGAAGTAATTAAAGAACAGCCTATGGCAGTATTTTATAAATATTAGAAATAATTATAATATTTTATCTCTAACATTTAAATATTCTGAGTTTTTATACGCATCACAATACTTACAACGGTTAGAAATATCCCTAGTTCCTTTTGAAAATGTTATTCGAAATATCACGTCACGTTAATTGTCAAAAGAATCAAACCTCATGGATATTTTTAATTATATAATATCATGGATATTGTCTGCTCTCTTTTTTTACGGTTATTAATTAGACATACGTCCTTATTACGTCAATAAGTAGTAAGTTACTATATTCGTAGGCTTTTCTTTGATCTCCACTAGGACGTTAGTAATCGATAATATTCGCAAGACCAAAGAGGGAGTAGGAAAATTTAAATTGTAATAAACAGTTTATCGAAGAAATCAGAGAAATTCCCTCGAGACAAAGGAATTAAAGACCCACTAATGAGATGTTGATTGCATCCCGCGCCCCGTTTGTCGCTTCTTTTGCATTAAATTCCTTTTTTTCGTTGCCCCGGGCAACAGTTAAAATGCAGGATGCGTCTTCAACGGTTTTGTTGTGCCGGTATTATGCAGATTTCATTAAGCGCTGTTCTCCACTTAGAGTTACAATTTAAGAGAATGAGGGTCTTAAGTTGGGACACGCTGTTAATTGATGGCGCGAGATTTTTATTCATCTACCTAATTGGTTTCGTTTGTTACAAAATAACTTCGACGTTATTTATTTTTCGCAGTTTTCCGAGCGTTAAACTTACCCAAGCGTTGTGTATCGTCAAGGAGTGATTTTGGTGCGGTGGCTTCCAACAGAATGTGTCAACCTTTGGCGAACATTTTATAAAATAAACGTCGCATTTTGCAGGGGTCGGGTATCGTAAAAATGATCGCGTATAAAATAGTTCCGGTAAGCAACACCTGGCGGAACAATCTAGATAGTTCTGGCGCCTAATTCCACCGGTTCAGAGCCTCGCATGACGGAACCCTATAAACTCAGCTGTACTGGGAAATATTCCGATACACAGACTAAAATGTTGGAGAAGGAAATAGCTATTAATCTGTCCTTTCAAACGTAAAACCGCTTAATTTGAATATAACGTAGCCAGACCGCTTGGCTCAGACGTACAATGTTCTTATTTCTTTTTCATTTAAGCTTTTGCAGCGTACTTAACAAAGAAACAGAACTTTGCCATAATTATTTTTTAATTCTGTTTCACAAGTACATGAGTTCTTTAGCATAAAGCCTTATTACTACGAATATTATTTTGTCATTTGTCTAACATTCTTAATTTTCGCTCAGTAACTAAGCAAACAACAATAACCAAAAATAACACGCGCATTTTCTGTTAAAAAAATTTTTTCAGCCTACTTTAATGTTGGCAACATTTGCAATCATGTTTCCAAAATCACAACAAAACAGAATCACCCCGGCCATCCATAATGCAGAGCGTGGCTGTATAGTGCAGTTATTTTAGACAGCACTCCCGGAATACAGGGCGATCTAAAACTGTTACAGCTGGAGTCAAGCCGAGGCCGAACGCCGACGACTAGCGACTGGGCATTCGGCGCACGTAGCGCGGCCATCTTGGCTGTTGTGGAAACACGTCTCGCGTCTGCTAGATTCTTTTACCATACTTAAGTTTATCTTTTGTTTGACGCTAAATAAGACTGGTTGTTTTAATTTAATATTATTTGAACAATAGAACCCTTATTTTTTTTTAGTCCCGTAATCTTTTTAAGACTTATGGCAAATGATGAATTATCAGGTTCTCTCTATGTATTTATTAACGTATCAGATAACGTAGTGAAATCAGAAACCGAACAAATATGTAACCGTATAGCTTACCCTCCTCAGATCATAATAATATTTCAGTACTTTATAAGTTAATAACGTGAATCTAATAAGCAATTTGAATAAGAAAAATCAAACGGTAGATTTTGTAATCGTCTTCTTCTATCTTCATATTAACAACTATAATATGTGAATTCATAACCATCTAAACTCAATCAAAACAAATTTAAATAAAAACAAATTCAATCATGCACCCCATTTCCTCATAATGTACCATTCCGGTGTGCTTAATATTCAATAACTGCGTTTTATCTACAACTATCGAGGGCAAGGGGTTCTAAACTGCGGCCGCTCCTATTCAGATCACGTCCCGCGCTGTCTTAACATCTGGATTGTTTCGGAACACGCTGTAGCGTCTCGGTTTGTTTTTAAACTGGCATCTGTCGGGCTGGCTTGGACTTTACGTGTCCTCCACTCGGGACAAGTTAAACGTACCGGTTACCTTTGTAAGTGCGCAATAATAGTTTGTTTTATTTAAATTTATTATGAGTCTTCTATGTTTTAGTACTGTTTTGAGTAATCTCCCGCGTGTATGATTACTTGGAAAAGAAAATGAGTTGTTCTTAAAAATACCGTTGAAATTTAAACGAAATATAAAATAGTTGTGTTCTGTAATAGGGGGATGATTCCGCTTTGGAAGAAGGGAATCTTCTATCACAAGTATATGCTATAACACTAATATGATTACGATATAGAAGCAACATGGGTTTACCGATGGGATAGACAGCCCATTATTTTTGGCAATAAAGTCTAGATTAAATTTCAAGAAGGGTCGCCAATAAATACCAAACTATGGCTAATTAAACTCATAATTGCTATCACAAACGCGTGATCATACTACTTTATTAATGTTTATCCTTAACAAATCGTTCTAACGTGTCTTGTTTAACATTAAAGACCAATATAGTTCACAAATAAAAATGATTCATATGAAGTAGGTATATAGATTCGTTTGACTTTCAATCCTAGGTTTAGTAGCAATTTATAGCAGCTTTAAAGACACCTAAATCACCCGAATACTGTATTAATACTTACAATCACTCAATAGTTTGACAAAAAGAGTTAATGAAAAGCGAAAGTCACATCCAAATTCATTTTATGAGCTATTGAAGTGAACTAACGGTCGCACTCAGAGTCAGTTAATGACGATTAAATCGTTCCTTAGTGACCATTATTTGAAAACCTGTTTGAAAAAAGAACAAGTTGATTGTCTCTAAAGTGTCTCTGAGTACAGCGATTAGAATCACTCAATATTTCGATGAATGAGTGAATGAATAGCAAAGGTCATAAACAAATTCATCTTATGATACGTTGAAGTGAGCTTAACTAGTGAACCGCCGCACTCAGAGTTAATGACGATTAAATCGTTCCTTAGTGACCATTATTTGAAAACCTGTTTGAAAAAAGAACAAGTTGATTGTCTCTAAAGTGTCTCTAAGTACAGCGATTAGAATCACTCAATATTTCGATAAATGAGTGAATGAAAAGCAAACGTCATAAACAAATTCATCTTATGATACGTCGAAGTGAGCTTAACTAGTGAACCGCCGCACTCAGAGTTAATGACGATTAAGTCGTTCCTTACTGACGATTTTTCACACAAGTTTGAAAACGGAACGAGTTAATTGTGTCTAAAATGTCTCTAAGTACGGCGGTAAATGACAGATAATGCTTCCTTAGCTTACCGAAGGGTATTCCACAGTAAGCATAATCTTTTTCTTCTATATGAATACATTTTGCGCATGCCTAAAACATCAGAGAGGTGAAATAGTAGAAGTTTTTGCATGGCGACCCTGCAAATTGCCGGTGGGAAGTACGTAACAAAGTGACGATGGAAGTTAGGCCTGTTAGGGGCACCCATCCAGGCACCGCTCAGCAGGCAGTCGAGCGGCCCGGACTTTTTAATTTCGTTCCGCAGCTCGCGGTAAACCTCGTTACAAGTTTAAATTGGCATTTCTCAGAGTAATGGTTAGACGCCAGTGGGTAACTTCCTCTAGGTGTCTCCTTCACTTGGTCGGGTAATTCTTATTTAAAATGTATGAGATCAGTGTTTGGTGTTGCCGCAGGCCCTTGTAGTCGAATAAACGGCTAGGCTGTTTTTTTTGGAATTGGTATAGACGAACGCACGACGCACTGTTGTAGTGTATTTTGACAAAGAAATTGGCCCACTAAACTATAATATTATATTAACGCGAGAAGAGAGAAGAGTTATAAATTTAACGTGATTGTAATTATTTATGTCTATGCACCTGTATGTCGATCTGTGGCATCTTATCTTCCAAACGGATAGACCGATATGGACGCGGTTTTTTTAACTTAAAAAAATTATCTTAGCTAGGTTTCATTAAAATTGGTTGGGCCGTTTAAGACATACCAGATTTTAAAGTAGGAGTTGCTATTACACCTGGGTTTTTAACTATTTAATAGTTTTAATTCACTAATAAATCACTAGTAAATCATACATACCACATACTACTCGCACACTAGAGTTATCATTTGAACCTTAGACTTATATAACCTTTTTCTCTTGCACCACAAAAATATTTTAAAGAGCACACTAATAAGACTTTAAGGTCCAGTTTCCTACGTAATTGAGTAAGTAACCCAGTAAAAGATCCCAGTAGACACATTGAGGTCGAGACTTACTAAGTCACTCCTCTTAATTTAGAACGTGACGGTAAAAAGGCTCCCAAAAGGTATGGAATTTTTCAAATACCCGGTAACCGTTTAGAGCCAGCCCTGACCGCCCAAGTAAGTGACTTGAGACATCCCTAAATACGTACAGTTACCAACGCAAGTACCTAACCAAGCAGATGAGGTGTTAAAACAACTTCAAATATATATTTTTTGATTTGTGTTGAAATTGATTGTTTAGCAGTTTGGCATAATACGTAAGTTAGCCGTGTTATGACACTTCCCGGCGTTACTGAATTAATATTTTTTCTCAAACATGCTATGAAATATTGGTGTTATGTTCCTTATAATAATAGGCTGCGAAGTATGACGTTTCAGGTGCGGCTAGGACAAGAGGTCGTTAATGGAATTTCATAAAAATCGTGCAGGCCAAGGCCGGCAAAGTTCCCTTCTTTAATTTCCATTCCACATAAATTTGTGGCACAGGCATCATGACATTCTGCCACTATGCATATTAAAAAGCACTATACATACCTCGGCGGGAAATATGGGGTTGCCCGCCCCAGACCTATCCTGTCTATAGTCTTCGGCCGGCAACCCCTTTTGTCCCGGCCTCTGTAGTAATATACTATTTTTAGTTAGTTAGTAAGTTAGTTAGATACTTGTTAACATAACTTTTTAGTGTGTAGTAAATTGTTTTGTATTTTCTCATTACGGTAAAACTCAGAAGGGGAGGAGGTTCTCAATTCGTCTGTATTTTTTTTATTTTTTATTTTTTTTAATGTTTGTTACCTCAGAACTTTCGACTGTGTTAACCGATTTTGATGATTCTTTTTTTATTTGAAAGCTGGTGCTTCCCGATTGGTCCCATTTTTATCAAAATGAAGATCTGATGGTGGAATACATGAGGAATCGACGGAACTCTTCAAAATTTATAGGCACACCTATAGCGATTTTGGTATTTTTCATTGTAACTCGTGTATTTGGTCTTGGAAAGCACTATTTGGTGAAGTGGAACTGATGATGAAGACCACAGATGGCCACCGGAACTCCTTAACGGTATATATTTCGAGGGTGGCGACAAGATATTTCGATTAAGATAGTTGAGCGACTATGACGAAGAATATTTAGGTTTATATATGACTATGACTTTCCCACGGCGTTGCTTGCGGCGAGATTGAAATGTTCTATTGTTTCTTATTAATTGAAAAGTGGGAGAATAACAGCATAATTATGATCACTAAAAAGTATAAAATAAAATAAAAGTTTAAAAAAACAAAAACCCGCCTTCAAAACGCAAAAAATAACTTCTTTAAAATGGTCGGTAAATAGGTCAGTCCAACTGAAGTCAGCGTCCAACAATATTTTAACCAAAAGCAGACTTCAGTTGGACTGACCTATTTACCTACCATTTTAAAGAAGTTTTTTTTTGCTTTTTGAAGGCGGGTTTTTGTTTTTTTAAACTTTTATTTATCATAATGTCATTGTTGATATAATTTATTGATAGTCATAATTTTTATATGGCTAGAACCGTAAACTTTTCAGAATTTCTTAATTATCTAACGTGTAGACAAGGCTAGGTTAGGTTAGATTTGATTTATAAAAATCCTGAAAGAGTAACAATTTATGACTAAAACACATTATGACTAAAAATAAGTATGGCAAACGACACCTATAGAGCCTGTTAGTACCTTGTCGCAGCTATCGATATACTTAATTCAAACCACTCTTATTTTAATACGTTACTGCGATAGAGTACTAAAATGTACACCTACTTTTGACTAACTGTATCATGATTAATATCATGCGTGCTTTTTAAGTTTTTCTTAACATGTTGAATTATCTCACTCAACTTTCTTTTCTTTATAACTGGGGCAATAAAGTGTAAGCACTCGTTCTGCCCCGCGGCCACGCTCGGCTGCCCGGACCGGCGATTAATTATTATCGAGTGAAATAATCTCCCAACTTCCCGGCCGTTTCCGATATCGGAGTAAAGTGGGGATCATGAACTGGAATGTTACTTAATAAACTGCGTTTTATTGGACGGTCTTGAAAGTATTATAAGGTATTTCAACCCTTGCTGCAAAGATTAATCTAATTTATAATTGAGAAAGTCAGTTAGCCTATTGGTAACTGTTTTACAACTTTTTGTTTTAAACTTTCGCGACGTTCACACATACTGTTATAAATCTAAAACGGGACTTTATTGCGTAGAAACATTATATATACCTCGACGTTTCGATGGTGTTGCAACGGTCGTGGTCACGAGCAGACTGAAGAGAGCTGGAGCTTAAGTATTTATGTTGCGTGCGAGTTTTTCGAACTACATGCTCTTGGTCTTCTTTTTGTTTTATCGGAATACCTACTCACACAACACTCGCAGTGTCCACGGATTTGTTCGACGATATATGATGACGCTTGCACTTGCTAATCGCCGGATTCCACGAAATCGAGAGCTTGTTTCCATCATCCCGCTTAAAAATTTGTGTTTCCTGATTTCCACCGGTTCACGTACTATTCTACTATAGAAATTCCGTCCCGTAGAGAGGATTTTGGGATTATGAAAAACAATCCAATGGTTTGGCCTGACTCCAACATGTGCTAGGTACGCTACCGCAGACTTGCTAACCTGGCGGTTCTTGACAGCTGCAATATGCTCCTTGACTCTTTCAGTGATAGTTCGCTTCGTCTGTCCAATTTAAGAGCTACCACAGCTGCAATCAACCTTACACACGCCAGGTGTTTAGAAGAAATAAGGTCCTTGAGGATTCTTACGTGCTTTACAACTTTGATCATCGGCGTATATACAGTCTTAATGGAGTATTTACTAAGTACTGTTCCAACTTACGCGATTAAGTCCCGTTTTAGATTTATTAGAATATGTTTTACAACCTCGTGGCCTCGTGTGGTAAGCCTCGTGTGGTTGCCGAGTTCGAATAGTGCCACTCCATGTCTTCCCGTGGATGTCGTAAGAGACGACTAAGGGAATAAAGGCTTGTAGTACTGTTAGGCGATGGGCTTGCAACCTGTCACTAATAAGCTGGTAAACATCTTAGCCTAATTGTGCAAATTGTGGTTATAGAATTATCAACAAGTTTTTAGAGATGTTTGTAATTCTGTGGCTCTGCCTACCCCACTCTGGGAACGAAGGCGTGAGATTATGAATGAAAAAAAAAAATGTTTTACAACTGTTCTTTTTATGATAACTTCAACATTGTTGTATGAGACTAGACTTAAATTGCTAATTATAATCACACTGTATGTATGCATAAGTACTGCAGCTGGGAATTCACCCTCTCCAATAAAAAATACATCTAGAGGTAGATCCTCCAACAGCAGCATATGCACGGAATGACGTCAGTGACAAACGCCTTGTTTAACCCTTAATAAGGCCCCGTTAAAGTAAAAATATTAGACCAAAATGAAATAGAGTCATGGAATCACAAGTTTCTAAAGACTAATAATAGATGATGTTATATTTCAGGAAAATACAATTAAAATTGTATCATAAAATGTATGTAGTAAAGTTCAATTTCAGCTTATTGTTATGTGGTCAATATACTCCTTATGCCCAATTAAGAGTTAAGTCATGTGACCAGAAATGAAAATTATGCTTTCCGTTTGTTAAAAGGTGTTTTGATAAAATAATAGGTACCCGTCACTCGGTATTTAAGGACAAAATGATGTATTTCAAAATATAAAACAATGTCAAACTACATTGACGTCACAGCACCGCGCATAGTTCGTTTCAGAGGTATGTAACTCTCGATTGGACCGCTGGTTTATAAATAAAAAAAGTGTATTTACAATTATTTTACAAACGGACACACAAACAGACAGCAAACAAAAATTTCAACACATAAACAGTTTTTTACAATGTTTCCATTGGAACATTAAGAAAAGAAAAGACTTGATACAATGTAAATTGCTCTTTTACAGTCATTGTCTTTCGTTTTTTTCATTTTACACGACTACATAAAAAATTAGGCGTATTTTTTACAACTAATAGTTCATTTTTGATCAAATCATCAATCATATCGAACCATGCTCAGTGTAGGGTTCCGACGCCGTTATTCACAAAAACTAACTCAAAAAACAACTAGTACCTAGGGTGACGGCACCAATGTTGGACAGTTTTAGCTGAAAGCACCAATAATCGACACGTAACTCTTAATTCAAAGATCATACGGTCATAAATTGAGTGTTAAAAAACAAATGAATAACCCTTATCTTCTGTAATAAGAATCAAGTGTCGATCGTGGGTCCTTGTCGATTACTGGTTCCATTACGTTACCTATGAACTATTCTCTATTTAAAGTTATTTGGTGCTGTCTTAGATCATTTTAGTAGCTATAAACACTTAAGTCGCTTGTATCTCAGGAATCAATAAAGTCTACTTAGTCGTGATAGTTTTTCTTTTAAATTCGTTATATGCGCTTTCATTGAAGATATTTTTCAGATTTTTAGTATTTGTAGTTTTGGCCCTACAGGGTGGGGGGACATTTTTGACTCTAACAAAATTAGCGCTTTAAAGCTTAATATTTCATAAACGGATCCCTTAATCGTTTTTTGTTTCACAAACCCGCAATATTTTTGATAGACCTATCCAACGACACCCCACACTATGGGGTAGACGAGAAAAACAAATACATCCATAAGATTTTATTTTATCACTGTTGGCGTGACTAATATGTATATTCATACCAAATCACAGCTTTCGAGTTAAGAGTCTCTGAGCTAGGCTGCGGACGGACGGACGGACGGACATAGCGAAACTATAAGGGTTCCTAGTTTGACTACGGAACCCTAAAAACAGGAATAACAATTTTTTAAACCATTTTTAAATCTCTCTAAAAGGGATCATTTTTTATAAATTTAATGTTTTGTCAGAAATTTATCTTAAGACACTTTAAGTTATGTCAAATAGAAACTATTTATCATACAATCCACATAATACTCAATGTAAGATACTTTTCACCACGCCATTCTCCTCTAACACTCAATTCCTCCCGCCATTTTGAAATTGTCAACTTTGTAACTTACACATTAAATATTAATACGGTTAATGTTACGTTCAAAAGCCAGCCAGTCCCCAACTATCCAAATGCCAGTGAAAAACAATCATACCACGCGTAAGCACAGTAACGAACAACGGGCAAAAGTCAAACATGCACAACTCAGAACTCAGTGCAAACAATTTCCCGCCTCAATAAGTCCATGATGAATGGCATACAAATGTACAAACTAGAGTACGGGTGGATAAATTTTATTCAACGGTGTAGAAAAACACCTAAACGTTGTGTTCCGAGAGCTGTGCCACTTATACCTCTTTATTTTTGATCATATTGTTAGATTAAAACATTGTTTTTTTATGGCAAGGAGAAGGCACGCGAGCACTCAGGCCACTTTGCAACTTGGGTTAAAACGAAGTGGAATGGGCCTCAGACCTGGGACTATATTTCACTTTGGTTAAGCCTTGCTTCGATATTGTACTGTTCACGCTATGACAGGCTCTTACTGTCTAGTGAAAAGATCCGTCATAAATATTCTGATTACGATATTGAAGCAACACAGGCTAAATACAATGTAGGATAAATTTTCGAAATGATAGTAACCTATCGGGAAGTAAACTTTGTTGCAGCCATTTTTAATCAGAGTGGATATTATTTTAAAACCGACTATTTTATGGTCTCGCATTTTTGTTCATATTGTTTTATACATGCAAAAAAACCAGTGTGCCCCGAGTAGTGTTTTTGCTTAACTTATGCATGCACAGTAGTAAAACCACAAACGCCCTACCAGTCTTACAATTTCAGATACCTTTTTAATTTTTAATAGTTTTACGAACCGTCTCCAAATTCGTCACCAGCTCCCGAGCTAGAGCGTTTTGAATGTACGTCCGGTGAACGTGTGGTGACCCTAATGCTGCTCGTTTGTTTTGCTGACACACCGACTTGCGCGAATTACTTACGTTTCCTAAAACATTTTTTTAAATGCATGGTTTTTTAAGATGTGTAGGTATGTGTTTTATAATGATTATTATTTATATTACAATGCATACTTGCGTAGTACGCAAAAGAAAAAAAATATAGACAAAATAGAGACCGAGCAGTCGCAATAATAACTTGGTTGAGTTAATATTATTTAAAGTTGATTGTTGATGTGATTAATTGTGTAATTCACATTTTCTTTTATTTTTAACCGACTTCAAAAAAGGAGGAGTTTATACGTTCCACTGTATGTTTTTTTTATAGAACTGATAACTTCTTTACGGAGGGTAAACCATTTCGTTACGTAACGCGCGTTACTAGACAGCCTGTCTGGCTTCCCTTTCTCTCGCGCATACGGCAGAGCGGTAGTATTAAATTTTAAAACATTTTTTTAAATATCAAAAGATAGTGGAATCGGATGGGATTTGAGCCGCGGCACCATGGCGTCATAGACCTACCTCTCAGCCGCTAGGCCAATCGTAACTTACAGGTATGGACGAAAATGGTAAACGGTATTTAATTATACCTGCTGACGTCACCCCGTAATGCGTTTCTAAGCATAAATACTGTTGACAGTGAGCATAATTATAACCTAAAACTATGTATCACCGTTTTTGAAAGTGATTATTAGTTTAAGTTATTTGTTACGGGTTCGTGTGTCTTGAAAATCGATATCTGAGGGCCTCTTGGGTCTACAAATGCGAACCAGTAATCAAATTTAAAAAAAGTGGCCGCCATTTTGAACTTTTTTGTTACTAGTTCGATCGTCTTGAAAATCGATATCTGAGGATCCGTGGGGACTACAAATGCGAACCCGTACTCAGATTTAAAAAAAAGTAGCCACCATTTCGAACTTTTTTGTTACTGGTTCGATTGAGTTGAAAATCGATATCTGAGGATCCATGGGGACTACAAATGCTAACCCGTAATCAGATTAAAAAAAAAGTGGCCGCCATTTTGAACTTTTTTGTTACTGGTTCGATTGAGTTGAAAATCGATATCTGAGGATCCGTGGGGACTACAAATGCGAACCAGTAAACAGATTTAAACAAAAGGCCGCCATTTTGAACTTTTTTTGTTACTGGTTCGATTGTCTTGAAAATCGATATCCGAGGGCCCGTTGGGACTAAAAATGCGAACCCGTAATCAGATTTAAAAAATTGGCCGCTATTTTGAACTTTTTGAAGTGATAACTTCTTATTATTATGGGAGGGCAAACCGCTTCATTACGTAACGCGTTACGGCGCTAGTCTATCTGGCTTCCCTTTCTCTCACGCATATAGGCAGGCTCCTCCTCTCGCACTCTAACCCACAGATTTAGATTAGTAATCACTTCTGTCCGGCGTTCCGAGACGCACACGATTTTTTTTTTATGTATGTTCACCGATTACTCCGTCAATTGTGGACCGATTTCAAAACTTCTTTTTTAGTTTGATAGAATATAATTTCGAGGTAGTTCCATTGTCACCCAATCTGAATTTGATAAGGGAATCAGTGAGGAATTGAGAGCACTCCTCAAATATTGTAGGCAAACATATAGCGATTTTAGTATTTTTAGTAACAAATCCAGCATTTGCATTCAGAAAATATCATTTGGTGAAGTGAAACTGATGATGAAGACCACGGATGGCCACCGGAACTCCTAAACGGTACTGATTTTAAGGGTGGCGATAAGTTATCTCGATTAAGATAGTTGAGCGACTACAACGAAGAATATTTACTTGTTGAAATATTACTATGACTTTCCCGCGGCGTTGCTTGCGGTGCGCTTGAAATAACTTAAAGTTTCATATCAACCAAGAAGTGGGATTACGTAACAGCGTATTATGATCACTAAAAAGTATAAAATAAAATAAATGTTGTAAAAAAACAAAAAATTGCCTAAAAAAACGCAAAAAATAACTTATTTAAACTTGTAGGTACCTAATAGGTTAGTCCAACTGAAGTCGGCGACCACAATATTTTCAACAAAAAAGCCGACATCAGTTAGACTAACCTATTAGGTAGGTACCTACAATTTTAAAAGAAGTTATTTTTTGCGTTTTTGAAGGCGGTTTTTTGTTTTTTAAAACATTTATTTTTTAGCTATATTATAAATTGAAAAACCGGGCAAGAGCATGTCAGTCCATACTCAGCATAAGGTTTCGAAGCCGTTACTACAAACACAAAAATCTATCTCAATAATACGATGCGGAAAAGTGCACCAGCAAAAGAGCGTATCTTCGTGGCAGTTACGTCCTTTTGTTGAAAATCACAGTTTTTCGGCAATTACTAAAAAACGGTAATATACGACCATGTTGAAAAACCTAAAAAGCAAAGATCTGACTTAATTATCAAGACGTTTAAGTTTTATGTCAGGGTTAGTGGTGGGCATCTTGTAAGTTTCAAAGGTGAAACTTTCACTTAAATTTCAGCATTATTCTGAAAGTTTCAAAAGTGAAACTTTCACCTAAAATTTCATGCGATATTCTGAAAGTTACCAAAGTGAAAACGTTTAATTTATGAAAAGTACTATCGTTTTGAGATGTAACGTGAGTAACGGAAACTTCTCATGAAATTTAAATGAAATTTACTTGTGTCCGAATTATTTCCATCTAATTATGTAACTTTCAGTAGCTGTAATTTTCGCAGTTAAGGAAAGTTTTGCAATGTTTCAGAAATTTCCCATCACTGGTCAGGGTATAAATATAATGAGAACTTTACACATGTCGTACTTAATTTAGCCTAACCTTTACTTTTCCTGACGTAATTTAAATTATTCTGAAAACATACCGGAAACAACATTATGTGAAAAGATGATTAAACATATCTCCAACAAAAATAATTATGTGAAGCAGTGTGCTTCCATTTCTTCCTTTATTAATAAAAAAAGCTTTATTCGCAAATAATGCCTTCAGAATGAGAAATTGCATGACACTTATTTCTTAAGCCGTGAATGGATTTTCGTGAAACGGAACACGTTTTGTGCACCCGGCAAATTCCAAGAGCTGTTAACACCTGAACCTATTTAGGTAATTACCTCCGCTTCATTACCTTCTTAAATAGCCCGAGTAGTACTCACAATAATTCGCGCCAGATTAATCTGAGCTCCGCCAATCGTGAAACTAGCGTAATTAAGTACTGAATCGGTGTTTCGGGGAGACCTTGTTACGATTGCTAGGTTAGTGCTAAGGGTGTTTGGTTAATATACCGCCTTATTACAAATGGGCGAGATTAACGGTTTCCCCGAAAATTGTTAGAATTGGATTTCAGTGTAATATTATTGCAGGCGAAGCATATTTGACTACACAATTTTTTTAATAAGGCGCTGGTAAGTTTCAAATAACGGAATTATTCAAATAAGATGTCAAATTTATATAATTTGAATATTTATATGAAATAAATAAATAGAAAAGGTACTCGTGGTAGGTAAATGAATAATGATAAAGTGGTAAATTACATTTATGAGGAAAATGAATTTAAAGACGAATTTGCCTTATTTAACACAATTGGGATTCATACACATATGGACATTAAAACTAGTTTTCTACTAAAAATAATAATTAAGAAATCAATAAAATACCTGTATTTAAAAACCCTGACATTCAAATTATCACTTTTGTTTTTACAATAAATCACGACTGCATTGTGTTTGCATTATGTACAACTTTACATTTTGATCAACCATAAAACTCTGTCATAATGATTGCGTTAAATCACGAGAAATCTAACTATATCAAAATTCATCATTAACTTTCTGCGACAGGGTTCTATTAGTAGCTATATAGTTGTGTGAACAACTGACATTGAATCTTTTACAACTATCGTATTCTGCCCTCCTAAATATAAAGGACGCATGCGCAATTAGATAGTCAAAGTAAATTTAACACTCCATCTTAAGAAATAAGGTCACTAATACATACGGGGTTCTATGACACATACGCTCTTTTTTCTAAAGAGGGTAGTATTGGTGGGCGCTAATCTGGTTCTGAATCGCAACTCTCAATCGGAGAGCTCCAAGGAACTGTTTGGGTTACTGCCCGCGGCTAGGTTGCTTGACCGTACTACTGGCATATTTTTTTTAACAAAAATGACTTTTTCTCAAACTTGCGATGAAATATTGATGTTATGTTCCTTATAATAATAGGCCGCGAAGTATGACGTTTCAGGTGCGGCTAGGAGGTCGTTAATGGAATTCCATACAAATCGTGCAGGCCTAGGCCGGCAAAGTCTTCTTTTTTAATTTCCATTCCACATACATTTGTGGCCCAGGCATCATGACATTCTGCCACTATGCGTATTAAAAAAAACAATAAACAATTTTTTTTAAATTTTATTGTAAAAATGGCGGCTGGTTTATGAACATGCTAGATAGCTGTTTTTTTTAAATATACTAAGCCGTGCATCCAACCAAAGCGTTTGCATGTTTATTTAAAATACCAGGAGAACAAAGGTAATTAGGGGTGCGTAGCGCAACTTAGATCGCAGGCAGTACGCTGCGGGGCACCGGCGGGGGGGCGGGCGCACACGACACAGCGCGGATGACTGAGCACTGTAGGTTACTTTTAATGTTTATGCACTCCTAGTAATAAGACTTTGTAATTTTTGATTTACTTTTTTAAATAAATTATTATTATATTTGAGAAAGCCACTGTACATACCTCGGCGGGAAATATGGGGTTGCCCGCCTCAGACCTATCCGGCCTCGCTTTGCTCGGCCATCTATATGTCTTCGGCCGGCAACGGCCCTTTTGTCCCAGCCTCTGTAGTAATGTACTATTAAATTGAATCTTATTGTGGCAATATTTCCGGACTATTACGCCCTACTCGTAGAGATCTAGAGACCAGCATGCTGCTCCTCTAAGGTTCACAACCAGGGCTTGGGAACGGTTCGAAAAATACCGATTAATTATGGTTCTTAACCAGGTTTTTCGTAAACGCTCGCTCGGAGCGGAATCTATTCGCAAGCTTTATGATCGCTAGGATTAACCTAGTATTTTTGGTTTTTGATTCTTCCTGCAATTGGATGGCGTGGAGACTAAAATGATAAGGCAGCCTTGACTTCAAGCTGAGCAAGACTAAAGAGCTAGCTGATAGGCAGACCTAGGAATATACGGGGCAAAATTAAACGTCAGCTAGGGATTGCCTATATCGATAAAATCAATTATCGATGCTTTTCCCATATACTAGTGATCGCTCCAAGTTTTGTTTGTCAAAATAATGTTTATTTAAAGTATGCAAATGAAACAAAATAGCAACTTAATTCTGGTTATTTTTTATTTTAATTAACCTTAACTCATTATCTTTTTTTTTTACTCCACACAAATTTTGATCGTTTATTTTAAGAATAGTAAATGGGAGTCATTCTGAATACACAATAGGGAAAAAATATGATGATGATGAGTGAAGGTTTAAAAAATTCTTATAAAATAAAGAATAACCAGAATTAAGAATGTTGCTATTTTGTTTCATTTGCATACTTTCAATAAAATTTTATTTTGGTAAAAACTTGGAACGATCACTAGTATATGGGTAAAGCATCGATAATTGAGTTTATCGATATGAGCAATCCCTAGCTGTCATTTAATTTTGCCCCGTATATTCCTAGGTCTGCTGATAGGGTAAGAAAGTGAGAAAACGATTGCGGTGTGTACAAATTAGCAAGCGAAATTAACTGTTATTTCAAGCAGGAACAGTTTTAATTTGCTCTTTGATCGGAACCGAAATAATATTGATTCTGTTTGAGCGGAATCGAAATGAAAATGCTCTATTTGAAACGTTGTGTTTCTGTCGAGCTGGTTAAAAAAAACAGGTTTCCGAACCCTGCTTACAACGCATCTGCGTTTCTCTCCTGGTGTTGCGGTGGTCCATTTACGGCGGTATTTACCTAATATTTCTGTGTTTATCGCGTGACAAAGTTTGGATAAGGCATCCGTCACCTTCTGACACGTAAATAAGTACGAGAGTGACGGATGCCTTATCCACATTTGACACGCGATAAAGACGCAGCCATACTAAGTCCGCAGGTGACCTGCTGTCTCATTTGTCTTTTGTCGTATTAAACATATACTTATAGTCTGTACCAATTGAAGTTGGCAAAGATGTAAACACACCAAAATGAACCAATTTACCATTATTCCTCTATAATCACGTAGTTTTAAAGATCAAGTGAGGTCTTAGCAATGATTTATACACTTGATCTTTACTTGCACACTAAGTTTAAGATTAAATAACTATTAATTATACGATATTTTAAATGACAACACGCTTGTTGAATATTTGAGGTTATGTGTCAAACAGTACTAATTTGTTTACATCTTTGGCAAATTCAATTGACACAGACTATAATGTGTTGACTGAATTACTATTGACATTCCTTCCATAGTTAACCTTTCGAACACCTTACATCGAATAGAAAATGTGTCAATCTCACGCTAAACATGTTTTCTTTGCTATGTAAGTACTTACCTAAATTACACCTTAATTGATACGAAACCCAGTCTCTTTTATGTGCCTTCTACACGGTCAGGTAGTTGTGCCAACTGAGAGGGACGCAGCTACTTGTAGGAACGAGACATATATATTACTATCTCATTCTCACAGATAGCTGTGTACCCCTCGGTTGGCACAACCACCCGACCGTTTAGAGGGCCTTTAAATCTTGAACTTGTGACGGCTGGGGTGTGATTCTCTCAACAACGACGGACGGACGGACGAACAAGTGATTGTCCAAGTGACGAGCTTAAGTAGTCCCGTCAGAGTGAACAAAGCACATTTTAGCGCGTGTATTCAATTTGGCAGCATAACTTCTCGAACGTATAAGGCTGCCTAATCGACAATGCACGCGCTAAAATGTGTTTTGTTCGCTCGGACGGGACTATTTAAACTCGCCGCTTCGATAAGCTCGTTCGTCCGACCGGCCGCCGTTTTTTGAGAGAATAACACCCCTGTAGCCGTCGTGGCGACAGTAACACGATTTTCAGTTGACGGCCAGAGTCGTCTGTGGCGTTCAAGTTAAAGGTCAGAATACGCACATAAACTTCATACTCTTTTGCTACTTTTTGCTTTTGGGCGGTAGTACCGCAAATTACCCCCAAGGAATGTGCCTTTCCTACCCACGTTTCCGACCGACTTTAAAAAAGGAGGATGCTCTCAATTCATGTGCTTTTTTTAACCGATTAAAAAAAAGTAATAGAAGGTTTTCAATTTGTCTGTATTTTTTGTGTGCATGTGATTCAATTTCTCCGCAAATAATATCAACTTTATTGAGTAGAGGTCCCATTTAATTTTCATCAAGATTAGGTCAAGGCATCGATGGAAAAGCAATGGTTTAGCGTATGTAAATTGGTATTACGTTAATAATGCTATAAATATCTGGGGCTCGACTCCCACCATCGATGTTACCCTAGTCTTATCCCGTTCGCTCGATTCGTTACAAATTAAGATTGAGTAGGACAGGGGATCCTGAGTTTCAAATTTAGTGTTACAGAATTACCAAACACTATGTTATTTGTAAGGTAGGAGTATTTTCAAATAATTCCTTAAATACTTCAATAAAAATTTACTTTAAACTTGAGAATTGATTTGATGGTTACACATAAGTATAAAATACGTATCATGCTAAAAAAAATCTTAGACATCGAACACGTATCGTCCGAGCTTCAAACTATGCACATCAAAAAAGTCTAAGGATTAAAAAACATGGCTACATTATTTTGACATTTTGCAATGTATTTTATTTTATTTAAATACTTACTTACATACATACATAAACTCACGCGTTCGTTCCCAGAGAGGGGTAGGCGGAGCTACAGAATTACCTAAAACTATAAAAATATGTCAATAATTCTGTAATCACGTTTTGCACAATTAAATTAAAATAGTGTACAAAAAGCGACCTTAATGCTACAAGCATTCTCTACCGGTCAACCTTAAGCTGAAACAGAAATCAAAAAGTACGTAGGAGTAATTAAATGACAATCCTAACCCTTTATCTAAAGTTTGTGAAATGTTGAACTATTATTTTATTTTATTATTTCACAATATAGTATAAATAGACGTACCTACATATTTATTTATTAAATATTTACCCCCTTACTAATAAACGTTGAGTAACGGTGGTATAGCTATACAATGTTTTGTCCTTATCTGTCATTGTGACATTTGAATTTGACAGATAAGGACAAAACATTGTATAGCTATACCACCGTTACTCAACGTTTATTAGTAAGGGGATAAAATATAAGTACACAAATATGCGACTAGTTAACAGAAAAATGTATCGCAACGCAGTACGTTGCAAAATTGCATTTTTGATGAAAACAAGTCTTTTAAAACGTTTTATTTCCCAAACAGTGAAACAAACAGACATTATATGACTCGTATTGTTCTATTTCAGACTCGAACTTGGCATATTTAAACGGTTCACACTTCTCTCCTATGTTGAAACACTAATTTTCATCCAAGCTCACAGAACAGTATTACAGTGACGTCGTCCACATAAGCGCAACATAACGTTAACGCGCGCGGTTACGTTCGGATGCACGTCCCCGCAAAACGTCCAGGCCGGTAACCCCACGTTAAGTAATACAGACTTAAGCGATGTGGTTTCTTGAGGTTGTCGTAAAGGTTTAGCTGCGAAGCTGACGCTTATTCTGTTGAATTTAGGTGCTTTGTTACGTCCTAAATTTTAATACAAAATGATAATCATTGTACAGTCTGTGAGCAGTTAGGTGCTTCGGGCTTGTACTGGTCTCTCATTCGCTCTCATACAATCTTGTTAAGAGCGAGTGAGAGAGATGTACAAACCCGAAGCATCTTACTGCTCAAAGCCTGTAAGTGGCAAGTTGCTGGGGATAAATAAAACGAGATGCATAAAATATACTTTAATGACTGATATTGTTTCAAATTAAATGGAGGACAATTTTACCCTAACTTAACTTTAGGCTTTGAACATGGGTACTAGACAACGGTAAACATACTTATTATAGATGTAAAATCAAAAATATATGTTGTATTAGCAGGTATATCATTTGATGCAACAATAACTATAGTGCTGCTTCAAATTGTATCTCACATGTTCACATGTAACTCTGGTTGCATTATTTGACATAAGTAACATAAAATACTGAAATAGGGCTAAATCTTAAGTACCCGAAACCGACGTGCATGCCTGACTCGATGTATGAATGCGGAAGAAGCGAAAGATATTTGTCAGGATCGTAGCAGGTGGAAAGAAGTGGACTCTGCCTTCCCCTCTGGGAATCAGGCGCGGCTTAATGTATATACATATGTATGTAGATAACATAACATTCTTTATAAATAAATGTTTATTAAAAGTGACTTAAACTAGACTATCTAAAACAATCATTACTTAACAACTGGAAACTGTAAGTTAAAGTTAAAACGCATAGTTACACTACTAACTGCCGCACTCAGAGAATTTAATGGTTGATTAAAGTTGCTGCTGTCACTTTATTTGCTATAGCAATAGAATGACAACACGTCACTAAACAAGCATTAAATTTAATTGACGCGTCTGAGTGCGGCAGTAAGAGAAATACCACACGTCGTTACCTATACGTTGCTTCTTCGCTGCTACGTTATTCTACTCGTAGATTAGAACGACATGATACACTATGCCTTGAAACTCTTGCGTCTCTCTATGTTGAAGTCACAGCGTTGTGATGACGCAACACACCGGCAACGCTCATATGGTATCCCTCTAACGGTAAAAAATAACAATTAAAATTAATATTACTATTCAAATAGGTTTGTAATAAAAACTGTAAGCGCTGTAAGCTGTCCTTAAGGTTTCCGGAGATTGAAGATATGAAAGTTGGCGGAATTAAAGTAAGTAAATGGAAGCAGAATTGTTCGGAAAATTATTTTTAAATGTAAGAAACTTAATTCCTTGTCTGGAAATTGCCTTTGTAGAGCTTCAAAGATGTTTATATCAAACTCTGTTTTGGTAATTTTGGCCGTTGTGAAGATATACTTAGCTTAAGTATGATGGCATAAACAAAAGTATTTACTTTTAGCTGCGCACTATCTGTCGCAGAAAACTATTACGGTAATATTAAATAATTATTGCCGGCACCGCAATGCGGGGCAGCAATCTACCAGATTTTTTGATACTCAGCTGAATGAAGTCACCAATCAATACGAGAACGCTTTATCAAAATTCGACTCTTAAGTGACGTACCGATCACAACCAAGATTGCTGGAAGCGAAATACTTTTAAATAAAATCTATAGAAGAGAAGGTCGATCTAATCGTAGATAAGTCAAGGCAATCGGAACAGTAATTTCACAATGAACAAGACAATCGGCAATTCAAAATGGAGGAGTTAATTCCGAAGACTGCGATTAACGCTCAGATCCGTTCCCGGCGGTGGCGCTAAAATGTACCAATAAATTAGGATTTGCTTAAGATAATTCTGGCTTGATTTAGTGTTGAAATTTTAGGACTAGATACAGCACGTACGAGTAGGTATAGGGAGGCCTTTGTTTCCCATAATTTTATTGGTCATAATGTAATTGTTGACATAATTTTTGATAGTCATATTTTTTTATATCGCTGAAACTGTAAACTTTTCAGAAGTTCTGAAATATCTAACGTGTAGACAAGGCTAGGTTACGTTAGGTTTGATTTATAAAAATCCTGAAAAAGTAACAGTTTCATTAAAAAAACACGTTATGTCTTGCGATGATTATGACTAGCACATTGACTAAAAATAATAATGTCAGTCAATATAGACCCGTAGGTATAGCGTAGGTTTGAGCAGTGTTATCAGGTAACAAAAATACCTTGACTTGTATTTAACATTCCATTGTTATTTCATTCCATTTAAGATTCTAAAAAAAACAAGATTTCGGCGTATCATCCACGTAAATGTCACAGATGTCGTTCCATTTTGAACTACGATCTTAATCATCACCCTTATCACTCGTTGTATCTCAAAGCAATAAAACACTATAAATCCGTTGCTTTATTTGATAAATGAAAATAATTATAAACAGATGCTCTATGACATTTCAAATACAAGCTAGATCGCATGTATTGCAGCAATAAAAAAAGATCTGTGACCCATTTTTCAACGACACAATCAAAAATTTATTTGACATAGTATGTGAAACTATTTATAATATTAGAAAGACATTTCATTTTATAACAACCCAGTTTAATTGTCTTGTTCGGAGGAAAACAGTCTTTTATCAATTTTTAAAAGGGCCTTTTTAAAAAGTTACGTCGTTTAACTGTAACTATTTAAAAAGTGACAGCTTACATCTCACTTATTTTTAATTTTATCAGATTTTTAATCAGTAAAATTATGACGGCTGTCAAACTATTTTAACCAACTTTTATCGTGAAATACGAGTGAAAATTTCCAGGTTAGATTTAAGGCATATGAAAAATATAAAATCGATCAATCGGTTTGATACGAGAAGAGGTTGTGATTACCTACTTAGAAGCATCTTAGAAGTATGTTATGTGGTTTGTATTACATATTACTTATAAATAAGATTTTTGCAGGCAACACAAGTTAAAGTTTTTGTATGTTGGTAAATTAAGTAGTGTTGTAAAAAACTGTGTGAAGTGCGAGTTTGAGGTTTCAATCAACCAAGCGAAAACCTACATAATCCACGCTCACGACAATGCGCTCTTTGAATTTTATATTAAAGCTACCAAACAGCACAGGCTCCACGCTTTCGTAAGATATACTACAGCTGCAACTTTTATCCATTTCTACAATCTGACACACGTATGAAACCTTTTTCTTCAAATAATGTGTAACGCAATTGGTTAACAGGAAGTGAAAAGATTTTTCGCAGGACATCGCCAGGAAAAAGGCTCCGATTCCCCAGGACTGGCAACACCGTGGGCCGATAGCAGTCGATGCCTTGTGACAACCCTAACGTTTCCTAACGCTCTTGCTGAGTGACATTTTAATGGCTTCCGAAACATAGCGGCAAGCGGGGATCCTGATAAGCCATTTTCCTGTCAAGCTTTTCAGTTGCTTATGTTCTTCGGATTACGCGTAAGAATATTATAGAGAGTTTCTAATGATCAGATTATCTTATTTATGGAAATGAATTCGTTGCGTGCTTCTGGTGTAAATACATGTTCATTGTCTTGTGTATCCTTAGATCTCCTGTATTCCTGGTACTTCATGTGCCGAATTTTATTTTGAATCTATTTAAAGTAACGTATGAAGTTTCCAACCCTTCGGTCGTTTATACCTTGTATAGACAAGGCTAGTTTTCATCTATATTATGATACTTCGCAGTTTAATCCGCGTGCTAAATACATATTGTGCGTGTCTCGACATACAGCTGCGTCGAACTTTGAAGCAGCTCGACCAAGATGCAAGACACGAACAATTATGTAATTTGTACACTAAGACGGGTCAACCAGTGTATTTTTAGCCCAGTGGTTCTTAAATGCTGGTCCGTTGACCACTGGTGGTCCTTGGCAGCATCTCTAGTGGTCCGCGAGCCATAACAATAAATAAGTGACAAGAGTCTAAAAGAACCCTTTATTTACTTACATTTATTTACTGAATATTACCTCCAAATCAATAAACCAACTAGGTGCTCCACGGCATAACGGAAATTTTGTCAAATGGTCCCCCAGGACTAAAAGATAAGAATCACTGCTTTAGCCGATGGACGGAATGTATTAGACGGATTATGTTTTAGGTCTCATCCTTTTCAACTCGCGTGTAAGGCCTTTTTTGTAAGTGTAAACTACGCGCGGCTAAATAAATGAAATAACGATATTTATACCCGTCGGCTGCTAGCCGGTTAGCCCACATAGTTTATGTGCTGGATTAACATGTACTTACATTTTATCCCAACAAAATAAATGGACCCCGCGGGGATACTAAAAGTCGGCGGTAATTCTAGACAGAGGTACTATGCGATAATTTCCAATGCGACATCAGATATCTTGGTTGTTATAATGTAATTCGTCTAATTTAGCAGCCAAATACCTAATATTAATATTATTTGTTGACACTTGTTTAATGGTGTACGATTTCCTTAGTAAAACGTTTTTGTATTTTTTTTCCTTATCACGGTAATCTTTCTACGAAACATGAGAAAAATAATTTAAAATGACTTATATACATAATAATATGTGGAACAAGTTATTAGACATTATTTTTTTCATCAATTAACAAAGACAAGCCCTTTACAAGAAGGAACGAGTAAACTAAAATAGTGTCAACATCTCTCATTAGCATTATAGTTGCTGACAAGATACATTGTGGAAAAACTTAAATAACCTAACGAATCTCAATGGTGATAGTATCACTATACGCCAATGCTCGCAAAATGTTGATGAGTCAAATTGTGACAGCATTTAAAATTAAACCAAAAAGTTTTGTTTCCGACATGCATTAAAACAACATAATATGTTGCTGTAGTCGTTCTGTGAATATTATTCACAGAACGACTACAGCAAACCACGAAAAATTATAATAAACAACACTGACACAACATTCCTAACTCGCTATTTATATCCCAAACCCCTTTAAAAGCAGCGTTAGAATTCGCTCCAGGTAAAGAAAAACAGTAACACGGTGTTGTACATTTAGGCGGTACTTCGCGCGAAATATTACATTATGCAGATGAGGAATATATTAAGCATACGGGACATGTGAATATTTAAAACTCCGACAAATTGTGTCGGCCGAGGCACGCGCGAATGTCGGAATAAAATTCCGCCGCACGCACCGTAACCGGAGATCATAATTTTTGAAAAGGTCTCTTCGGTTTGTTACGTGTCGGGTGTGCAAATAAGCGGGCCAGCTTACCGGCTATTGATTGGCCGCATCGGTGCCGCTTTTTTTCAGATTAGTGTCGATTTCAATTTTAACAAACGTGTGACATGTTTTGGAATTGTATTTCAAAAGCCGCTCTAAATAATGTCGCATATTTTCGTTTATTTACTACAAAATAAAGTACTATTTCTTCCACGACACAGAAAGTTAGCAGATAACAATTTTATGTTTAGTAAGAATGTCTTATCGCTACAGTGATATCTTCCAGATAACCTATAGATTTTAAATTTATCAAAATTCTCAACTTTCCCTTCCATTTTAATTCTTCTGTTGATTTTGTATTCATATGAAATAATTCGTATAGTTGGTTGGATTTGTTTAAACAATTTCAACTCATAACATTTGTTTTGCGAAAAACAAGCCACATCACACAGTACAGGCTTCATACGATAACATTCGACAATTTCTTGTAATTTCATTTCAATAATCATGAAAAACGAAATATGCGACGTTGTCTCCTTCTCTTTGTAAGAGGCCTTTTACCAATATTTGTTAAGAAGCCTCTCAGAAGGCAAGTTGACTTAGACCTATCAAAGTTGATTTAAAATCTTTGTTTCTATGACTTATCTAAGCGTTTTTCCAGGTCCAAATAAGAAAACGCAATAGCAATCTAGCACGTCAATCGCTAAAGTCACTCGTCGCCGTTCCATACATCATCTTGTCACCGTTGCCGTCTCTCCGCGCGGCACCTTAAAAAACCAAAGTAAATCTCTTTAAAAACTCCTTTAGCTGAGTAAGGCTTTATTCGCGGACGTTCGCCGAGGCAGCGTTGTATAATATCGCCCGATATCAGGCGGCGGCAAAATGAACGTAATACAAATTGCAATTTGTGCGGCGATGCCGTTGCCAGCTATCAAAGCACTCTTTCAGTGTTTGCAATTTCAATAACTGGGGCTGATGTAGGGTGGCCATTGAGCGGGCTATGGCTGTGAATAATACGCAATCTGCGTCACAAAATTATAAATAAATATTTTACTCGGTTTCGATGTTTCGAATCGAATCAAATTTAAAGGCGTTTTTGGCTTTGGTACGTTTGATTACTACATTAGACTTAGGTTGCGAAGTTGGTTCGAAAGAGTATCGCAGATACTTAAATTGATTATTTATTATACCCCAATCTATAAAAACGCGTTCTACCATGATATGATATCACACGACTGTGTAAGCTAAGAAGTGAGCGCGTTTGTGAATATTCCATTATATTAAAACTGGAATAAACCATAGTATTTTTAACAATAATATTTTTTAACATAATTATATGTGCTTTTTCACTTATTAAAACCTATAAGACCTAAAAAGCAAATGTCATAATTGTTTATGACATGATCATAAATCGAATACAAATCCACTAAAAGCAAAAACTAGTCGCACTGTTTTTAAATTTACCCATTTTAATGCTTTCGAATGAAAACGTCAAGACCCATTGCTTAATTGATAAATATACAAATTTCATTTCCACTTTTCAACCGTATTGCAACGGCCTCCGTACAGTTTAAGGGAGACCGACCGTATTGGTCTCGGTCAAACAGAAGTGAAGAGAGTTCTTCAGCTAGCCGTGCTAGTTTTGCACCTTACCTTAAATTAGTTTTATATTTCAGCAGAACTCCCTCTACTTCAATCTGTATAACTACAGCTTTTTAAAATCGTAGGACTATCAAGTAACTATCAAGTTAATGTAAAATAGGTAAGCAATTGAATTTGTTATGTACAGGGTGTCTATGAGCTTGGGCCTCGAAATAATATATAGCTTTTTTGCCTTTGTCATAACAAAAGTGCCTACTTATCATGGCTGGATGTGAAATATGTCACTTGTCATCGACTATAATTATGATCTTGTGGACCTAAAGCCGTTTATTTAAACTCAATTGCACTACTCGTAATAAAACTTATTTTAATCCTAATTCATAATCAACCATTAGTAAAATTCATTAATACTATAAAATCATCCTATTTTATGTATTTATTGCCATTGATAATTAGAATTATTCTATCGTCTATTACGCTAAAGGTGCGCCTTTAGCGTAATTCTCTGCATCATGGTTACCGTTGCTGATCATAGTAGTTTGAGTTTTTCGATGCATCGAAAATGAAGTGAACTCTTGTTATTGAAACATGCATACACAAGAGCCCTTCACGGGAAGCTTAATCATTTTAAAAACTATTTTGCTGTATCTAGATAAAAATCATGGTATACCGACTTTAGATTTTGTTCTACCATAATATTACCTACGTGTCATAAAGACGTAACAACAAATCTCGAAAGAATTTACATACAAATTAATTACGGCTTTCTGCGACATGGTTCAATAAAGACAACAATTGGGTTAGTTATGTTTTTTGAAGGGGTATAAATATTATATTTTTAGGGTTCCGTCCCAAAAATGAAAAAACGGAACCCTTTTAGGATCACTCGTGCGTCTGTCTGTCTGTCCGTCCGTCTGTTACAGCCAATTTGCTCTAACTGGACCAAATCAGGTGAAAATGGGTAGGATGGTGTAATCCTATATGACCCAAACACAGATGTGCAAAGTATTATTTTTTTTAATTAGGGTCATTTTCGGGGGACAAATTAGGAAATTAAAAAAAAAGTTTTGCAATCCTTGCTGTATCATATATCAAATGAAAGAGCTCGGATCTCAAATATATTTTTGTTATTATTGTAAAATAAATAGTTTTGATTTTATTCATGAAAGAAGACGAAAATTGACCATTCCCCCCCTGATCTTGAAAACCCCAGAAATTTTGAAAAAAATACAAAATATTGTTCATTGCTTGTTACAGGAAAACCTATAAGAATTCTAAAAACGTATCTACGGAACCCTCTCCACGTGAGTTCAACTCGCACTTGGCCGGTTTTTTCTTATAGTCTTTGGCCTATAAATCAAGAATCTACAGGTTTTTTTTTACTTTTTACCGTCCTTCTAATATGTTTTTATTGCTTATGACAGTTTTCTCAGTTCTCTGAGCTTAACGGCCCTATAAGCGTTACCTTAGCGTAAAGGATTATTAAAAAAAGTAATATGCCAGCTCTTTGTTTGTTGTCAAACTTGTCAAACGAATAACGGTTTCGCTTTACCCAATTTAACTACTTTATAATAATTAATTTTTAAAATACTGAGCAGTCGTCGGTAATTACAGAATATGAAAAAAAAACGAATAATAAACGAAAACGTACATGCAACATTTTCGACGAAGTCATGCCATCGCTACGCCAAAACTAATTTAAAAAAATATATTTTCATTCCCCTGTGTATAGAAACGGCAACAACCCGAATGCATCAGACCGTCAGGTGTCTAGACAACATCAAAGGAATTGTACACGAAAGAATATTTTAAGCCGTGATTATACTAACGACGGTTAAAACAAAACTGTAAGAATGTCTGAGAAGTTTTGATAAAATCCGAGCTCTTAAATACGAAGGAAACATTTAATTCTAAAATCAATGGTGGAAGTCAAATATACCGTGTTACTTTAATTTTCCAGAACGTCGATGGCCTAGTGACTTGAGGTATTGACTTGTGATTGACCAATGAGTTTTAACTTAGGATATTGGTGGCATACTCGTACCGTTGGTTCTAGAATCCATGGAGTCGTTTTTTCTTAGTTATTAAATACGTACCACCTTTGAACTTTTAGTATTTTCATATTTAAAAATAAACTCAAGTCATTTTTAAATACGGCTTATCCATACAATCTCTTATTTGTTTGTTTAATAAACGAATAAATTTTTCCCATAGTACAAGCCTAGAGCTTAGTTGGGACTAGGTCAATTACTGTGACATTGTCCCCTGATATTTGTTTATTTATCATAGGAATAAGAAAATAGCGACTCTATGGATTCTAGAACAAGGTATCCCACCAAAAATCCTAACCCTATTAATAACACTACGTACCTGTAATTACAATGAAGGATTTTGTTTTAAGACTATGTACCTATTAGAATTATTTATATATCTGCATGAACACGTTACCAATTGTTAAGTTAACATAATGCCGACTATCATTAAGACTATGGCCTCAAATTGATACTATGGCCTCAAACGCGGCTATGTACACGAAACTTCGATGCGTTGCACCGTAGGACAGTAAACTTCTGCACAACACGAAATAGCGCATATTCATCATCATCATCATCATCATCAGCCGCAAGTCGTCCACTGCTGGACAAAAGCCTTCCCCAAGGTTTTCCACAACGGTCCTCTGCTGCTGTCATCGAGCTGTTTCCCGCGACCTTTATCAGGTCGTCGGTCCACCTTGTGCAAGGCCTGCCGACACTTCGTCTCCCGGTTCGCGGTCGTCACTCTAGAACCTTCCGGCTCCAACGGCCATCGGTTCTACGAGCAATATGCCCCGCACACTCAAAGGGCGATGGAAAGAGCTATGCTGGGTGTCTCCTTGCGAGATCGAATCAGGAATGAGAAGATCGGGATATAGCTCACCGAATTGCAAACTTTAAGCAGCGCATATTGCGAAAATATATTTTGAATACTAGAAAATATTTATTGAAAGATGCAAACAAACTTAATCCACCCCTACAAGTAAGCTCAGCAATAAATATTGCAAAGGGAACGCAGGCGAAATAATTCAGCGGAGTGACAATGTAGGCCGGACCTTTGTTAAGAATCTTTTCCACCGTCAAAGTGAAATATCTCTTTGTAATCTCCCGGAATATCGGATTAACAAGCGGTTGTTACTGATCCATTCCCCGGAGCCAAATCCCCTTTATCTTGTTTTAACTTAAAATTTAACTGAGAGTTTTTATTTTACGTTGTTATGTTACAAGGAAAATAATGGCGTTATTATTGAACTTCAAACGAGTAATTATTATTCCCGTTTCAAAATTAAAAATATCTTACGTTTTGCTCAAAACCATTGTTTTTTAATATTAACCATATAGCATAATATCATAACCATCATCATTCGTGCAAACACATACGCGTATGAGCATGAACCAAATAGATACCATTTTAATATTTTACAAGCATCGCGACAGTGGCGTGTGTCCATCAAATTTGTTCTAGCATTCCGCTCTTGCTTCGCTCCAGTTTAAATAAATAAAAAACGTATGTGTCCATCCGAAATTTTGGATTTTTTTTCCGGAAAATTGGTTCTGCAGTTCTGAAGATTACCTGTTGGATGATACAAACAACATTTTGACTCTGTCTATAGATAACGTTAATTAGAAGTGAACTTCATAAAAACAGCAATACACTGGTTTATACGCAATACTTTTGAAAGTATTAAATGGCAAACCATTTTTTACATGAGTTTATCATAAAAAGAACCATCCAAAAAAAACTTGTGATGATGCCATCATCATTTCAGCCAAAAGACGTCTACTGCTCATACCAAAAATGATGATTGTATTATAAAACAACGTAAACAATATTAGACCAAGTTTTTGGTAAAGGACCTTTATGTTATGCAAGAAAGAAAAAAGAGCAGCTAATCAACGAACATAAAAGCAAAACACTGTAAAATCCGTTTAATAAATAAGTTGGGAAGTAGCTAAAGAGGGCGAGAAGGAATAGCTAAGAGGAGAAAGGGGATTTTAGCTTGTTGGTGCCCTACACCGGTTCCCGGAGGTTTGCAGATAGAGGTTGTGCATTCGCATCCGCAGAATGATTTTCTATTTAAAGCCGGCTACATACCATCAGTTTTAACTGCACAATTTCAACTGTACAGTTTTATCTAATGAAATTTCGATTAGATATTTCTTAGATCGTCAGTTTAACTGCACAGTTCGCAGTGCCTACACACATACGTTTTAACTGAACAGTTCTACTGTGCAGTTAAAACTGAAGGTATGTAGCCCGCTTAATTTACCCTACTAATATCATAAATACGAAATTTTGTATGTTAGTTTGTTACTCCTTTACGCTGTAATGGCTAGACGGATTTGGATGAAATTTGAAATGGAGAGAACTTATAAATAATGGATTAACACATAGGCTACTTTTATAGGGAATAACAATATTCGAAATAGACGTGGCCGAAGTCGCGGGCAGAAGCTAGTAAGAAATATGGATTGACCAATGTTTTCTTAAGCGATTAGACAGTATTCGCAAATTAATCATTTAATTTTCCTAAGCTTCCTAAATATTCAAAATATACATGCCATATCAGTCAGTTAATTTTGTTTCATAAATTACCGTTGATATTTTCTGTCAGTTAACTTCCGTATCATTTTAAATAACCGCAGCTTTCCAATTTACAATACCGAGCATAACCAGCAATCGACGAATCAGCTAATATATCAATATTATTGTTCTCGTTGAAATGAACTCGTTTAAATAAAATAGACTTGCTTAGTATATACAAATTATAATAAAATGAAACAGATTTAGGTAAGTAAGTACAAATTTGGAACGCGTGCGTTCGTATGAAGATCTGTCGGCAAGTGTCGCGGTATGGCCGCTGCAGCGCAGGCGGCGAACCAATTCCCGATAAACCCCAGTGTCTCCTTGCCACGCATTAGATGCGTGGACAATTATTAATATACAGATAGTATTTAATACTTTTTGAAAATTCCGGTCATGCCCGAGGGCCGCAAACGTACCAGCTAGAATTTTACTGAAAAATTAGTAAACTGTATCGGGCATTTTATATTTGGGACGCTTTGTGAAAGTTTATTGCTTTGTCGCGCGGATGGCAGGTTATTTGCCTGTGTATCCCAAATAAATAGTAACTCCTTTAATCATACTAAAACTATAAAACGGGACTTAATCGCGTAGTAAAATGAAACATTTACCTCAACGTTTCGACTATGTTACAACAGCCGTGGTCACGAGAAGACAGACAGAGAGGTCTTCTCGTGACGTCGTTATATCTGTCATTATACGTTATAAAATACTTTACCTCCAAACAATGTAGTTTTCTCAATATGTGTTTTAAAACTTTACCTTTGCTTCCTTTGCTTGAGTATCCTTCAGAAATATCATTGATTTGTAGGCTAAGACAAATGGCATTTCGCGAAGGATGAGAGTCTTAGGAAATATAGCTTCGGATATTAATTTAGTAATTTTTGCAAATTTTGTTTTTTCGATGAGCCATTAAAAATGAAACGGAAGTAAGTTTGTATGAGGAGTTTGAACGTTCTATAAACTCTTATTAATAACTGCAGAAAACAGTTGGTTTACATTTCTTTAATTCTTATGGCATGGACAATTTAAACGAACACACAAACCACCTGCCCCTTATTTCACCACCCTGACAATGACATGTGACAGGTGACATTTCAGTGTACACGGCACAGCTTATATGAAACCCAGTGATGTATCAGCGTGTTAACTTTGCAATGTATACCGGATTGTCACCTGTCATATGTCATTGTCAAGATGGTGAAATGGTGATGCCAAATGGACTCTGAAGTCCGTAATATCAAGATTGCCATCTTAAAACTGCAGATGCGTTTCCAATCATAAAGGCCGTCCCCATCACCACGGCACGGCGTCGTTAACGCGAAACGGCGCGGCACCGTAGAAAGTCACGTTGCCATATCATGCAGATCCACGGCGCCATACAACATCGGCTTTAAGCTATTTTAATCTCTACGTGCAGGACATTTGACTTAATGTTGCACTTTATTATGAAACACGGTGACTTGTATCTGCACGACGCGGCAACGGGTCTGGACACATGTCCACGGCACGGCGTCGTTAATGTGAAACGGCGCGGCGCCATAGAAAGGCACGTTGCCGCGTCGTGCAAATACTAAACGGTACCGTGTGAGAACGGCTTCAACTATTTTAAACTCTACGCGCAGGACATTGGGATTAATATTGCACTTTATAATGCATGACGGCACCGTGTATCTGCACGTCGCGGCAACGTGCCTTTCTACGGCGCCGCGCCGTTTCATTTTAACGACGCCGTGCCGTGGACATGTATCCAGGCCCTTAAGGGCTTACATGGAATACCTCTATGCTAGTCATTCTACGGTTGTCTTACACCAGTGCTGACGAGTGTTATCCCGTGTTCCACACACTGTGACACATAGCTACACTCGCTAGTTTTTGTAGAATGCAACTAGGCAAAGCCTTGGTTTTTTTATGCTAGTAGAGTTAAACAAGCTAGTAGGTCACCTGATAGAAAGTTATTACCGTCTCACATGGACACCCACGACATCAGGAAAAGAATCGCAGGTGCGTTACCGGCCTTTGCGAAAAGGGATGCTCAGTCCCAACGGAAGACCTGGGGCACGTTTTATAAAACTACAAGTAACAATTTTACAGGTCTAAACTGGCAATACTGCTCAAATGGTTGGTCGTCATTGGTCGAGGTTGTGTGAAATGGAAACTTGTAACCTGTAAATTGTAATTTTTAGCTTTATAAAACAGGCCCCAGGCGTCTCAGCAGGCACATACTGAGTTGAGGACGTTACACAACATCGTTAACTATCTTTTTTTAATTATTGCCCTGGGTGTTGTGTTTTTTTGTTTCTTAAATGTCCCAAAAACACTCAGGAATAAATTCTTGACAAAAGATTTAATTTTAACATTCCTGTTAATTCTTGATGTCACTACAACAAAACGACAAGAAAAGGAAAAAGGGAGATTTCACTGAAGCGAACGTCAGATATCTTTTGTCTTACTCGACAAAGCGTGAATGCAGTTGGCATAGGAAATCTCAAGTACTTTTTGTATGCATTGGAGGCTGCAGTGGATGCAAAGTAAAGTTTGCCTCGGGCTGTCCGGTTCTGTGACAAAGGAACAATGGCTGACCCGGATATTTGAAGGGAAGTAAAGGGAGTGTTTTTTGGCGAGAACGATCGTATTACAGTGTAACACGGGGTAATAAAAGTAAAGGTTTCTTAACACATTCAATTCATCATAGAGTTTTCTTGATGTGTTATGATTTTACCAAAAATTACCAAAAAATCGCAGTATCTAGAACAGTGGTTCTCAAACTGTGGTCCACGGACCACAGGTAGTCCGCGAAAGCCTGAAAGTGGTCCGGGACAAGGTTCAAACAAAATTAAGCAATTAAAAGAGTTCCAATAAATGAAGATTTTAAAAACACGTTTCTGTACAATAACTTTCATTGTAAAATTAAAGTGTTTACATTTTATATTAACTACTTTTATGCTCATTTATCGCAACTGCACGTGTATTAAAGCAACTTCTTATTGCACTAAAATTCATGAAATCTTCTTACGCTCCGTTATGCTCCTCTCATCAACTTACTTATGTTTTTCTACAATAGTTGTTTGCTTTTTTGCTACTAAAAACAGGTTTTTTTTATTAGAGCAGACTATTCAGTTTAACGAATGGATACTTTCAAGGTATTATGGTAAGGTATGGTTTTAAGTTTAGATTTATAAAATTTGTGGTTCCAACTAACAACAAAACTATTAAAATGGTATTTTGGTCGGGATAAGGTTGAGAATCGCAGTATCTAGAAGGTGGGGGCTCAGGAGTGCACTTCCAAGTCGAGTAATATTATATTTTGACAATATTGGGTTCAAATATTTTTGATGCCTATTTTGTTTGTTGCTAAATAACTCCATCTTCCTTCTTAGTAATAATACAGGGTGTTAGGCAGAAGGTTGGACAAACTTCAGGGACTAACTCTGAGATATACAATTTTTGAGAGCTACACAGCCGAAATGTATGGAACAGCTGTTTTTTTTTTTCGGGATTTCGGTGTTGGTCCCATAATAAAAGTTGATGAGTATGACCTACAGAGTTAGTCCCTGAAGCTTGTCCAACCTTCTGCCTAACACCCTGTATAAATGCGAAAGTTTGGACGTTTATTATCACGACAGCACGGCTAAACGGATCTGGATGAAATTTGGCATAGAGATAGACTATAGTCTGGAATAGCACATAGGCTACTTTTTATACCGGAAAATATGAGAGTTCTTGACTGTACAGCGATAAACGAATGTAATAAAAAGCAAACTTTAAAAAGCACCATTTTTTTTCATATTGTCGTTTTATGTAGGTATCTTAAAAACATTAACAGGAAAAAATCCACCATTTTGATTTCTTAACAATTTCATATAGTCAATGACACACGCGCCATGAAGACGAATCTAATGAGGTATCATTTATCAAAATCGGTTGAGCCGTTGAGATTATTACAAGCGGACATTGTAACATACATTACATACATACATATCTTTATCTACACTCATATCATAAAGTCCTCTATTATGCGTTCAAAACCCGTAGGCAATGACCAGCATTACCTGTGGTAGTAGGTGACAGCGATGACAGCTGTTAATTTTGGAAGATGTTCCAAATTTGGATCTCATTACCTTACAATATTCGATAACGTAATTTAAAAATTACGTTACAGCTGTCATCGCTTTCACCTACTACCACAGGTAAGGTAATGCTGGTCATTTGCCTTTCGGCTTCTGAACCCATCTTAGAGTACTTATAATATGTGTGTGGATAAAGTATTGTACGAGGCTCTGCGTAATTAGCATTACGCAACCGTCACGTAAACTACTATTTGGGCTTTGCCGCGTTCGGGTAAAAAAAACTCTCATTAGATACATAGTGGAGCTGTCCAATGGATCTTAAGAGAACCAATGAAAGTTCCATTCGTGCTCGAGGTACAAAATAATACAAAGATACTTATTAAGAACAAGGACGGTACAGTCACCAGAAAAAAAATATTACCCCAACATTGCGCTCAAAAATATATAACTCGCTATAATACCACGTGTCACCCTAGTCAAGATGCATTACGCTAACTAGCGTTTCTATCCAATTAGTTTTAAACCAATCGCGTCACTGGTAGATCACATGACTCCTCGTATCACATCATGTCACGTAACGCGATTGGTTTAGAATAAGAATAGAATAGAATAATTTTTATTTACACAAGTCGAAAAACGAATCGAAAAGAAACGCTAGTTAGCGTAATGCATTGGCTAGCCCAATATTGGATAATATATTATTGCTGGTGACTGTACCTTTCTATGCCTACTTTAACATTAATACGAAAGCACGCCGTTCCTGGCATGTCCCGCGTGGGTCGAGGCGTGATCGTCCGCGCGACACGCGCGTGGCGCGGTGTCCGCTGTCAGAGATTTATTCACTAGCGGCCGGACGACGCATGCCGTGGCCTGGAACACAGTGGAATAAATCACGTTTTCATTTCAAAAGCTTTGCTGAAGCCATTGCTAAAAGGAAAACGATTTTGATGTCTTATTATTTCTATCATAACTAGAATAACCAAGGGGAAGGCAACTTGACTGACTGATATTATTTGTAATTTGGAACCACTGTGGCAGAGACAAAAAATCCTGTATTAAGCATACCTACCGTGTCCCGCTGTCTGTACTAGTAATATCAAGGATGGTACCTTTCTGAATCTATGCCTACATTACCATAATACGAAAGCACGCCATCCCTAGCATGTCCCGCGTGGGTCGAGGCGTGATCGTCCGCGCGACACGCGCGCGGCGCGGTGTCTGCTGTCAGAGATTTATTCACTAGCGGCCGGACGACGCATGCCGTGGCCTGGAACACAGTGGAATAAATCACGTTTTCATTTCAAAAGCTTTGCTAAAAGGAAAAACGATTTTGATATCTTATTATTTGTAGCATAACTAGAATAACCACGGTGAAGGCAACTTAGCTGACTGATGTCATTTATAATATGCATAAGAAATAAAAACCTACCCATGAAAATGCTCTAATCACAAAAAAAGGGCGTATTTGTGTTTATTTCAATTATTTCTAATTTGTTAAAACCAATGTCCCACTTTTTTCGATTTGGAACCACTGTGGCAGAGACAAAAAATCCTGTACCAAGCGTCCTGTGTCCCGCTGTACCATGGCGTGGAGTCCACTGTTAGAGATTTATTCGCACTTCACTATTATAGGTGTCTGATATGAACCTTTTTAGATGTAAAAATACTGTACAATTTGCTATTGAAAAAAGGTGCAAATACCAAGCAGTTTGTTAAGAAATAATTCTGTTCACCGGTTGTCGTGGGAAAATAAAGCCCCCCTTAAACGTATTCAATACAGGCCTTTAAAGGATATCAACCTGGAAGCTTTCAATTGGGCCGTCGATTCTATTCTCTGGAATGGAACCGGAAATCAGTGATGTGAATGTTATGGTGGAGGATTTTAACAATAAGATACTGGATCTATTTAATTCGTTTGCTCCCTTAAAAACCGGTGACAATAAAAGAAACCCCCCACCCATGGATCACTCCCACTGTGAAGCTAATGATGAGGTTACGAGACGAGGCCCACACCAAGAGTAAGGATACAAAGCAAGATTCACATATAAAATACTACAAAGAGTTAAAAACAACTGTTAAACTAGCAATTGAAAGCGAAAAATATGCATATTTTAATTGCTATGTTAATTTTATTAGGAATCCCCGCACTTTGTGGACAAAAATCAAAAGTAACGTAGCTGACTTTAAGAAAAAAGATGTGGAACTGCCCCCACATTTACGTAATCCCGATTGCATTAACACGCATTTTTTAGATCTCCCTGATGACGGCAGGGTAAGCATATCTCTCTTGACTTATTTTGAATTCAATAGATTTGGTTTAGGAAATTTCAGGTTAAGGCCTGTTTCGGATACAGTTATATTTAACATTATAAAATCGATTATTACCAATGCTCAGGGCGACGATGGTATTAGTTTGAACATGATCTTGCTGACTTTACCTCGTACGCTGTTAACAATTACAACAATTATAAATAGGTCAATTGAAACTGGTATTTTCCCTGAGCAATGGAAAGCAATCCCGAAATTTAAGAACCCTGCAAACTTTAAGGATCTCAGACCAATAAGCCTACTTCCATTCCAGTCAATTTTTTTAGAAAAAGTGGTTTGTATACAAATGACCGAATATCTCGAGGCTAATGACATCCTACCTAAGAAACAATCCGGCTTTAGAAAATTCCGCGGCACGGCAACGGCTCTCCTTGATGTTGTGGACAATATCTTAGCAACTCGAGATGTGGGCGAGGGATCCTTGATGGTTTTGCTTGACTTTTCTCGAGCTTTCGACACTATAAATACTGCACTTCCTTTGTCCAAACTAGCTTTTTATGGTTTTGAAGGTTTAACTTTGAAATGGTTTTCTAGCTACCTCTCTGGCCGCAAGCAATATGTCAGAGTTACAAATGAAAATGGTACAGAGTCGGTCTCTTCTATACTACCTGTCAACAGAGGAGTCCCTCAGGGTTCGATTCTTGGACCAATTCTTTTTATATTATATAGTGCAGACATAATTAACGCCTTTAAGAACTGTAACTACCACATGTACGCCGATGACATTCAATTATACAGATCTTTCAATCCCACTCTGACAACTACAGCGGTGGAGGAAATAAATGCAGATTTGTGCCGTATAGCCTCTTGGTGTAAAGAGCATAAATTAATTTTAAACCCTAATAATTCTAAATACATGGTCTTAGGTACACAGACCTAATTAAGCAAAATCTTAGCGAACAATCCGCAGGTGCATATACACGGCAATCCTTTGGAGCGAGTATCTGAGGCTCGTAATTTGGGTCTTCTTATGGATGGCCGGCTATTTTTGAGGGGCATGTTCTTGAAACGATTCGTAACTGTTTTTACAGGTTGAAGGTTCTGTATCGGATCCGTGAATATGTGTACCGTGTACGGATATGCGCATTAAGTTATGCGACTCGCTCATTCTATCTAAGCTTAACTACGCAGACGTAGTGATAGGAGGATGCCTGCTGGCCCGAACTACAAAAGTAATACAACGTATTCAAAATGCTTGCGCCCGCTTCTGCTTCTCTATCCCTCGCCGATCCCACATCACCCCATTTTTAAATAGAAATGACCTTATGAATATGGCTGCCCGGCGTAAATTGCATCTCGCAACGCTGCTTTTCGGCATTATAAAACGATCCGAGCCCTCGTACCCTTCGAAAAGCTCAAGGTTTCACAACGCAGGGTACGATCTGCAGTCCGACTTATATGCCCCATGCACCGCACGGCTGCCTTTCGTGGCAGCTTCCGCATTGCTGCCACAAAATGCTGGAACGATAAGGAACTGCATATCGCTTAGCTCATTCGAATTGAAACTTAAAAAGCATCTATTATCTACGCAGAAATCACAGACTCAGACATAGGCAGTCGTGCTTTTCAAAATTTTACCTGTACCTACTGTTTACTCCCAAGACCACTAGTCATGTTGCCACGCGCTGTTCAAGAGAGGTTTTTGTATCTGGCTGCATATGTGTTTTTTGTTTTTAATTATAAGTACCTAACTGCTGCTTGTGATGTATGACGGTGACGGTTCATGTATTGCTTGAAGTTAGCGACATCATCCTACTTAGTTCTTAATGTTGTTTCTGGCTTCACTGAAAACCAGCGTGACGAAACATTCTCCAACGTTTTACCACATTAGCTGAGTGAAGACAATTTTGGTAGGCTTTTGTAATCTTAGTTTTTAGTTTTATATTTATATTACCTTAATCTTATGAATTTGTATACTATTGTAAAATGCCTGTTAAATAAACTTATTTTCTTTCTTTCTTTCTTTCTTTCTTGTCAGCACAGTATCGGTATACGCGGCTCACGCTCTGCTCCGATTCGGTAAGATAACGATACCGCAGTGATAACGAAGCGACCATTTTTTATTTAATTCAATTAACAAAACAAATATGTAAAGAACCTACTTAAACTGCAGCCTAGTTCATTTTAACGATCAAAATAATGCTACGAAAAAGTGAAGAACTTCACTTTCAGAGTAAACTAATGACGAAAAAGTTGTTCCTTAGTGACTATTTTTGTATGTACAAGTTTGAAAGAGAAATGAGTTGATTGTCTCCACAATATATCACTGAGTAAGATGGCAAATCATTCTTACAATGATAAGTAAGTATGATGTTAAAAACATGTCGTCTTTAAACTTTCTATTATGTCGTTACCGAGATACCTCTACCACAAACTACACGTAGAAACTTCATATCAGTTGTGCACTTAAAGATGACATAAAACGGGTGGCATGAAGAATATAAAACATCTCACTCTTCATTAAGGAATGTTCATATTTACTCCGCTCCCGACCTCTTGCACACTTTAATGCCACTACCGACTACATTGTAACTAGAAACGAAGGTGATTCTCTTTAACAACTCGTTCTTGAACTCGACGGACCAATTACTAACTGGTAAGTTGAAGTTGTGCCGTCAGAGCGTTAAAACAACATTTAAAGGCGTGCATTCTCAGCTTACTCGCTTTACCCATCGAGTAGCCCGCTCGTATGACTTCGTTCATGCGATCAACGGTTCGATAGAGAGCTAAGAGAATTACACCTCAGTGACAAATATTTGATAAAGGGTAATGGCACCAGTAATGGACGAGGATTAATAATGAACAATATTATTTCGAAGAGGTAAAGGGTTATCAATTTATAACTGTATGATCTTCAAATTATGTATCAAATGTCAATTTCTGGTGCCTTACCGCATATATTCGTACCTACCTAGGTAAATACTACATTGTCGGGTAAATACCTGGGCATGAGTATAAACCCAGGGTAATTTCGGGTTTATGTATTTCTCTCAAGGGTTAGCTGAAAATGATCCTTTTAAGTATAGCATTTGCCCGCCTTTGTACATGTTCTTTAACCACATTGTTTCGATTTAGATTTAAACAACCATGTATTTACACTCATACAAGCATACACACATAATTTGAGTAAATACTTGATACATATCCAAAGGTAAATAGATAATTGTTCTTTGGTAACTTACCCTATTAATTTCCCATCTCTAATTATAACCCGGCAAAATATAATAATAGCCACATAATACTACTCATTCCCTTAATTTAATCACATCAGTTACCTCGTAAAATAATTTAGCACGAAACGTCAGATATTTAAGGAAACAACTCTGTAGGAGGAATGATCCCCTAGGAAATAAACCCAGCTAACGCGGCACACTTTAAGGCGTCATTGTATTCATTTAGGTAACGACCAGCTTTATTTTTAGAGACACTCGTGAAATTAAGAGCGTACCGGACCTTAACGTTGTGAAGGAATGGGAAGTACGTTAAGGGGACGTACGGACGGTCGTGACGTTTGTTTTGCTGTAGTTTATTTAGTAAGGATACGATTCAGTAGAACTTAAAGTTTTTTTTTAATGGCATGGGAAGGCGAATGATCACACAGGCCACCCGACAATTGATTCTTATTTAACAGAAGATAAGGGTTAATCATTTGTTTTGAAACAATCAATTTATAACCGTTTGAAATTTGAATTAGGAGTGAAGTGTCCATTTTTGGTGCATTCAGCTAAAAGTGTTCAACATTGGTGCCATCACCCTACGTATGTACTTTATCGTACCAAAATATAAACAACAACACACAAGTAGGTATCACGTATGTATGTCAAGAATCTCTTTAAGCTAACGTCAAAGCGATTTCATGGAAAGAGGATTGCCAACTTATTAACAGACCCAAAGCCAATTGATATTTTTTCAAGATGAGCCCTATAGGCATTATCCATACTTCATCATATTTCGATAACGACAACTACCTAGTTTCAAATTGACTTGCAAAATTGCAACACCAACATAGGACATCTAATTAAAGCATACAAACATGTCATGCGAAGTTAAGAAAGCATTTAAAGATAAGTTACTTCGTATTCATCACTTAAATGAGCAATACAATTAAATAAAGGGTAAGTAACTTCAGTTTACGAATTGTATATCAGCCATAATACCCAAAAAGGCGAATAACTGCAGTAAATAGTCGAATCATTCTAAACTCTATCGGTAACCACATTAAATTTAAAATGCTTATTTTATTCTCTAGTATCACGTGCACACATCCGATTATTTAAGTTAGTTTGTGTTCATTAAACACTAGTTTCTTTCTTGCCCCATATTTTGCTCATAAACATGTTTACGCCCTCAAGCAAATAAACCGTTTATTAAGCTTTCAAAGTTAACACAGACGCTTTGAGTAGTTTTATGAACACTTCGTATATTAATTGATATAAACCACATCAAAGTTGTGATATATATTAACCGCAAATGAGTGCAATGTTTCGATATAAACGTAGTGTTTTGATATTTCAACCACTTCAACTTACTCCAATTTGAAATGGTTATTCTGTGTTAGCTCTTAATTAAAATAAATCGGTTAAATGAACGTTTATTCAATTTAGACGTGACTTCGTTTTCAATAGATGTCACTTAACACTTTATCTACACACATATCATAAGTCATATTATGCGTTCAAAACCCGTAGGCAATGGCCAGCATTACCTGTGGTAGTACGTGACAGCGATGACAGCTGTTAATTTTGGAAGATGTTCCAAATTTGGATCTCATTACCTTACAATATTCGATAACGTAATGAAATTACGTTACAGCTGTCATCGCTGTCACCTACTATCACAGGTAATGCTGGTCATTTGCCTTTCGGTTTCTGAACCCATCTTAGAGCACTTATAATATGTGTGTAGATAAAGTATTGTATGCGACTCTGCGTAATTGGCATTACGCAACCGTTACGTAAACTACTATTATATTACATGTTATTTTGTTTTACGTTTTATGACGTGCCAGCGATATTTAATCTCAGGGAAAATTGCTTTATGGCCTATTGAACATCAAAAAAAAAGACTAAAAAATAAATTAAATTTTATACACATTTAAATATATTTTTCTTGTAATCATTTTGTTTTTTAAATGGCAACATTGTAGCACAGCAAATATTTCAGCAGAGCCGGCCCTCAAACGGCCGACAGCATTAGCATTCCTTGTTATCTCGCTGAAGCGTATTTAGGACGTCAAAAACAGAAAATTGTACATTTTCCGACGTCCCGCACCGAAATGCGGGCGACGGACGGCTCTCTATAAACGTTGGCATTCCGCACGTTCTTCGTATGAAAACATTTTAGTCCAAATGCTGGCAGCTTTGACAGTATTGCTGGCTATGTTGCCAAAAAAGCTAAATGAAGCGAGAATAAAACGGTGTTATTAGGGGTCCGTTGCATTTTAAACGGTTTTTGTGGAAGATCCGGAAAACGAATTCCAGTAGTAACGCGTTTGTTTATCTACATTGTTCTCTATGCGTTTTCTTGAATCTTGTAGATTATCTTATGTCCACGTTCAGAGTGGGGATGGAGCTCAAACGTCAATTTGATGAAAATACAAGACTTCTGAAAGACAGAATTTTAATATTCAAAATTCAAAATATTTATTCAGTAAATTGGCCACATGAGGGCTCTTTTATACGTCGTTAATATGGAGTGAATCTACTAGCGCTTCGGACAAGACAAGAAGACAAGACTATCATTGCGGAGAAGAAGCGCCGCAAGAAACTCCGGCAGAAGTTATTTTTTTTCCAATCATAAACTACAGTTAATTAATGGTCCGTTTACAATGAAACTTTTGAATAATCCACAATATTTTGAACTTTTATTTGGCACCGGCATTTTAATAATCTACCGCGACTTTATATGCTTAATGTGCCAAATTAGAGTGTCATATAAAACAGCTTTTTTTAAAGACTTAAAATGCTCATCATAATTATCACTGAGTAATGATTAATCAAAAAAGTATAAATAGTATTAAGATACGAAATCATTAATTAAATAAGTACCTACTGCTGTGCTTACGGTACTTTCCATTTTTGGGACTAGGACAATTTGTGTGAGATTTTCACCTATAATTTATTTATTTAATTCCGCTGCGATAACCTGACGTGTGTGCGTCAGTTTATTAACTGTTATATATATATTAACTGTTAGAGATTGCCATTAAGGATTAAGTTCGCCTTGTACTCTAATTTGTATTTGTGGGCAATAAAGATTAAATAAATAAATAATTTGGCTATTTACTGCTGTATAAATGCTTATCAAAAACATACGAACTAATAGGTAAAAAAGTGAAAATTATAATTAAAGTATAATGAGATAAGGAAATATTGGAGAGGTATAAAGAAACACTCATGATATCGTGTATAGATAAAAACCCCTGATATATTAGGTAACGGTGGCCCGAACTTTCAAACCTGATAGGTTGGTTGAATACGAAACGTACCGACCTAGTTCTTTATTATAACTACAACATATTCAAAAACCGTGTAAATCGGACATGATTTAGGGGTTGAGAAACATTATCGCCTGGAGCTAAATTTGTATGGATTTCTTTTAACAGCTACGCGATTTTAGCGGCGCTTCACAAAGGTTAAAGTCCCGAATTTCATTTTAAAGAAACATTTTCCAGGCGGTTAAACATTGCACGCTTGCGTGTGTCAATGGACAAATAACGTGTTCTTGGTTGGTAGTTATTTTTCACGTCATAAAAACGTCTGCGAACAAATGAAAACGAAATAACAATTTAATGGCGTATAGATAATGGAGTAGGCGGGTTACAACCTTATTTGTTTTTTAGGGTTTCGTGGCTTCAAAGAAAATACGAATCCTTTATAAAATTACAAGAAAATTAGGTAAAATACAAAACTCTTTATTATACACCATACAGTAAGATTACAAAAAAAACAGTAGTAATAATTATACAGGTAAACAATACGTGGTCTTATAGCTGATTAGCGATTCCCAGACAAAGGGGTTTGGGTAAAAGTGTTGTCATTTGTAAAATTCATATATTTTCAAGGTGAGCGGCCATTCATAAAAGTGGTAAATTATGATAGAATTATTAAAAATAAACATATTTTATTATGTAATGTAATACTCTAAAGTGCATCGGAGCCGAGATATTTAAATATTCATACTTGGGCGTACTTTTGTACTAAAAACTGAATACTTAAATCTTTAAAATCTCCGCTCCGATATTATTTACCGCCATAAATTATATATATCTATGTGTATTTAGAGGTCCTCTAAATAACTATGTAAAAATCATCTGTGGCCGCTGAAAAAAAAATGACAATATTCTTCAAACTACCCAATGCCCTTTAGAAAGGATATGATGTATAATTAAAATATTTACCCAGTAAGTGATGCAGACTTGTTCTTCAGGATTAGTTTGTTGTCGGTCTGTTTGTCATTCTGGTAATATTTTTTTTCAAGAAAATAAGGAACAACCGAACAAGCAGTGTCCGTGACTTAAACAGTGATCTAGATCAATACCAATAACTATAAAAACTTATGTTCTATCCATTTAGTCACAATCTTATACAATTATTTTACAAACTCAATTAAATAATTTATCATGCTTTACTAACACAGCTAACCCTCAATTTTGTTATTTCATTACATATTAGCCATTATGGGCAAACATAGTGAAGAGTGACAATCTAGATCTAAACTTTACCTGTATCAATGTTCTGTACCATTTTCGACTGTTACTTGTTTTGTGAGCCAAATAAATAAATAAATTCGATTTCGAACACAAATTGACCTAGTCCCAAACTAGGCTCAGGGATTGTACTATGTGGGTACTAGGTAACGATAAACAAACTAATACAGAGATATACACACTAAGATACAAGTCATATTTCACATATAATATATTTGTCAACTTGTTTATGTGAGATAAAGAGTTTACATACATACCTACGTACATTCGTACTTAAAAGTAGCTGTAAATTTTAGCACCATGTCGCAGCAACGGATCAAAGTGAGATTGGTTTGAATTTAGTATATCAATATCTGCGACAAGGTACTGAAATGTTAACCTACTTTTACAGGGAGTCAAACCCAAGTCCACTAGCTTCCTGGGCTAACAGCGTCGTCAATATAATCAGTTTTTTTAACTGCCTTTGTCGTTAAACAGAAAACAAGGATTTCATAAAACTACATGCATTTAATTCTTAAACACTCGCAAATGGTGAACTTAATGCATTATAGCATTCTTTACCAGTCAAACAAATAATCGATCGAACATTAACAAAGTTGGAGCCCAGGAAAAGAACGACAGAAAACAAAAAACAAAACTTACTCGTATATGCTTGCATAATTAACGAATGTGACTGTTACTCTTTTTAATTTAAAACCACTGTAGCCTTTTGAAAAGGTGTTGGAATAATGATAATAGATTATTTTTACCTCATAAAGGATTCATTTTTACAAAGACCTTATTAACCTCGTGATTCTTTTATTTTAGTTTAATTCCAGCTTGTTATTTTTGCTTCAATGTGTTTGATAAATGTTTTTTAACCCATTTATTTACTAATATTTCATATTGTTCTAAGAAAGTATTTTTATTTTAATGTATCCATTCAAGAGTAGTTGTTTTAGCTTTTAGTGTTAGTCCCTAATAGACTGTATGATTGCTGGCGCGTGCCTGTTACTGGCGCATAAACTTCAATTTTCGTTGTCTATATATGTACCTATTTCAATTTGTAATGTTTATGTGCTGTTGGCATGTCAAATTTATAAATAAATAAATAAATAAGACTTATTAAGTAATGTTTCACGTTTCCGAGAGACTTGATCTATGAAAAGAACCCCCTATCTTCAAAATAGAAGTACCAACGTAGGTACGTTATCTCCATCTTTTTTTCCCTATTGCGTCTCGAATGACGAGTGAAAGAGATGGGGCATCTGCAGTTTCGATGTTACTGCTTCATAGTAACCACCCAGATATTTAAGCTCCCATCACGGTAACCTCGCATTCTTTTATGTTGTTTTTCAATAAATATTTCTCATTTCTCAACCCATTTTCATTAAAATCGTATAACTATGTCGGGGTTTTATAATGCCGTGTTCATTGAATAGTGACATTGTTTGAAATTCAACGAAGGATAATTCAAGCCGAGTAATAGAGCATTGTACAATGGTACTCTAATTAAATACCTTCCTATATAAAAACATTTCCTTATAATATACTCAACAATACCTTTAGTAACAATAAAGTGTTTATCATCCCATACAAGGAAATCTTTCATTAAGGAACTGAGAAAGTGACTCAAGAATGTTTTGTAATAACACTATAGTTATGTTCTATCTTAAAAAGTTACAAACGTCAGTTCACATCTAATTCATTAACAAAAACGAAGGCTCTAAAAACCCGACTACATCTTTTGATAATGTATAATTGACAACATTTCAAAAAAAAAGCATTTTTGTTTTTTCGCGTTTATATGGTTAATAGTCATTAAAAAGACCGTACATACAAAGTTAGGAATACTGATGTCGTGATCTTAGCATGATATAAAATAAAAAAAAAGTAACTTTAAACAGAAACAGAACTGTCTGTCATGTCATGTCACTTGTCAACAATAACAACTGTAACAACATAAATTCGTCGACTTTGGGCACATTGCGGCTATCCGCTTTTACAAATCCGTTAGTCACATTCATTTTAAATAGCGTATATTACGAGAATCGAAAGCGTGTCGTTAGAATCAAGTAATCCGTCAGACAGATAAAAAATTGACATGACAATTGTACATAATGTTTGGATAGAGAAATATTTAATTGCTTTAATTCTGACCATAGTGGTCAGAAGGCATCTTTCATCTATGATTTTTATCAAAAACCTGACACAATAACATACCGACCTATAACTAGTAATCGTTTGGAATTATTCAAAAATAAAGTTCAAAGTAATCTTTCAGTGTTACCTTTTTTACAGAATGAGTGTAATAGTTTGTATAAAGACTTCTTCGGCGTAATTCTACATCAATTTAACAACAATTTTAAAATGAAAACTATTTCTAGGTCGAAAACAAAATTTAGTGAATGGGCTACTTCAGGCATTCATAAAAGTAGAAATAGGCTTTATGACCTATATAGAGAGAGGGAGGACAATAAGAATGCTGACTTCCTAAATTATGTTAAGAGTTATTCAAGGACCTTTAAGCAAGTTTGTTTAATTGCCAAGGCAAATTTTCTTAGTCTCAAACTTAAATCATCTGACAACAAGGTAAAAACTGTATGGAATATTATAAATAGAGAAACGGGAAAATCAAAAACTCGTGATAATCAAGTCACTCTGAACACAGGTGACCAACAAATCACGTCAAATAAAGACGTTGCCTTAGCATTCGAAGATTATTTTTCTAACATAGCCATTAATACTACGAAATGTCTTAAATCATCCGCGGTTGAAGCTCAATCATTACTTAGCACTAATGTCAGTAAATGTAATATAAACTTTGATTTCAGCCCTGTAAATTCAGATTCAATAGTCAAGATATTTAAATCACTTAGTTTAAAAAAGACTGAAGATTTGTGGGGCACATCAGTTAAGGTACTCTTTCATATCATAGATGTAATTGCACCCCATCTAGCATTAATCTACAATAATTGCATATCAGAGGGGGTCTTTCCAGATCTCATGAAATATAGTAAAGTAATACCTCTTTTTAAATCGGGCGAGATGAGTGATATAACGAACTTCCGTCCCATTTCCATACTACCAGTTTTAAGTAAAGTCTTTGAGAAAGTAATGCTGAAGGATATGTTAGGTCACTTTACCAGAAATAAACTACTTAACAATAACCAGTTTGGCTTTACCAGAGGTCGATCAACAATTGATGCGGCATCTGTACTCATTAAACATATATATAACAGTTGGGAGAAATCTTGCGATGCAGTAGGAATATTTTGTGATCTTTCTAAAGCTTTTGATTGCGTGGATCATACGACCCTTATTTTAAAATTAGAACATTATGGATTGTCCAATAAAGCTTTAAGCCTTATGTCTTCTTATCTAACTGATAGAACTCAAACAGTTGTTGTAAACAAAACGCAATCTGTTGGAGCTACAGTGAAAATAGGTGTGCCTCAAGGCTCTATTTTAGGTCCTTTTTTATTTTTGGTTTACATAAATGACTTGCCACCAACAGTAGATAAACTTTGTGATATTGTACTTTTTGCTGATGATACTTCACTAATTTTCAAGGTAGATAGAAAATCCGTAGACTACAGTAGGATTAACACCACACTAGTTAAAGTACTTAATTGGTTTACTAGCAACAATTTGCTACTAAATGCTAAGAAAACGAAATGTGTTAGGTTCGCTTTGCCTAATGTTAAACCGGTACATTCTAGTATTTTTCTAAATGACGATTGTTTGCAAATGGTAGATAAGGCAATTTTCTTAGGCATAACATTAGATAAATATTTGCAATGGAGTCCCCATATAGCTGTACTGGCAGGTAAACTAAGTTCGGCAGCTTACGCCGTTAGGAAAATTAGACAACTAACCAATGTTGAGACAGCTCGGTTAGTCTATTATAGTTATTTCCATAGTGTCATGTCGTACGGTATTCTGGTTTGGGGTAAGGCAGCTGACATACAAACTATATTTGTGTTACAAAAAAGAGCCATTCGTTCTATTTACAATTTAAATTCCCGTGACTCATTAAGAGAACTTTTTAAAGAAATTAATATCTTGACTGTAGCGTCTCAATTTATTTATGAGAATATTATTTACGTTATTAGAAATTTAGATTCTTTCACCAAAAATTCTGATATACATAATTTAAATACCAGAAGTAAAAATAAAATCGCTATCCGAAAATTCCGCGTCCGTAAAGTATATAAATCATTTGTTGGTCAATGCATTCATTTCTATAATAAATTACCTGACGACGTTTTAAAGTTACCTTTTCCAGCACTTAAAAATTACTTGAAAAGGTCGTTAATGTCTAAAGCGTATTATAGGATCGAGGACTATCTAACAGACAAAAATGCATGGCCTAAACCCGAAACTTAGTCAATAATAATTTATTCAAATGCAAAATCTTTATCTTGTCTAGGGGACACCGTTGATGTAGGAAAACATATCGAAACTTTTATGTGGTCGTCTCGCACCATCTTATATACACATAAGTATGTGTTTTTTTTTCTCTCTATCTCTCCCATAAGATTCTTAATTGGCATGTTTTCCTGCTGAACTACGCATGTTATTTGATACTATATTTAATTTAATATTTATAGCTTTATATAATGCTAGACTAAGTAGTACCATTGTAATAAGAAATAATTATGTTTAAAAAAATGACTGACTGCTGAGTTTCTTGCGGCGTCTCTTCTCAGCAGTGGTCTTCTCTTGGGAAGCGCTGGTAGATTCTTGACGTGTAAAAGTGCCCGTGCGGCCTACTTACTGAATAAATTTCTTTTATCTTTTATCTTTTATTTTATTTTTCAATTCCTATGGTAATAAATGGACTAAGGGCACTATAAGTGTATTCCTTAAATTCACAATCCAACTTTTTTTACCGGTTTTCCTAAATATAAAAAAAACTACTGCATAAAAAAACCCAAAAATATTTTTACTGTAATCAGCAGTGTAAAATCTACAAACGGTATTTTAATTTACTACCTTAGCACATATGAATTGTTGTCAATTATGTATTATATTGAATTCTTACGTTAAATAGGCACTTTTAAATCCGCCAGTTTTTTCCGTGATTTTTAACTATCATCGCAGAATGACGCTGAAGCATCTAATAAACCTTTAGATATTGTTGAGCAGCTGGTATGTTTCGGTATATTTCACTAAGTGCTTCACTTACCTGCAATAAAAAACAATGTAGGCATTATATTGTCTCAGCCATAAAAAAAACTCTAAGTACTTAATTAAAAGGAATAAAAGTGTTTACGGACCAGAAATAATTGCTCACTGTAAAGTTCGTTGCAACAACGCTGTTCGAAGGATTCCTCCTCGTTTCTAACTCTGAAGTCCTTTACTCGGCGCGAGTGGGTCCTTCAGTGAACACTGCAATTTTGAGATTGCCATTTTTAAAACAACAAGGTGTTAATTATAATACAAAATGAATTCTGTTTGTAAGTTTGTACGGGTATATCTTCACGATTTTTTTTTTTAAACTACGGCATCGATTTGCTTTGTTGTATATCAATACGACTTTCTCGCGGCGTTGTTGCTTAATTGTGGTGAGTTTAAAATATTATGCAATTGCTTGTTCTTTGAGACATCTTAACATTATAACAGTGTATTAATAAGATCACTAAAGTGTACAAAATAAACATTAACTTAATGCTTAAAAAACAAACCTTATTTAATCTGAATTCGGCGTCATACAATAATTTAAACCAAAAGCCGACTTCAGCTTACCATTTTCTAGAACTTACTAAAGTCAAGCAGCTAAAGCGTTTAGTCCGAAAAACAAATAATGAACAAACGAACGCCATAGAGAAATTTGTTCAAAATAAAATAATCTTTAAAATAGTAATTAATCTTTAAAACGGTTAAGTAAATCTAAAAAACCACCAAAAAAATAAATACTCCCTTGACAAAGTCACGAGTTTTGGCCGTCGCAACCTCTTTTTATTTAGCCTTTATACACTTAACTTCCCGGCGTCCAGCTTTGCTTGTGTTCAAGTACATGACAGCTGTCATAAATCGCAGGAAGGGCGCCATTCGTTGCGGGCGAGGATCTATTTGTCTATTAGATATTGACAGGGATAGAAGTGACTAGGGCTTATGGTTCAGGGCTTGAGGTTTTAAGTGCCTAGGGGTAAAAGGAAATTGCAGTTTGGTTTCAGGAGCCGAGACGAGTATGATATACTATTATAGTATTAATATAACCTGTAAAGTGTTACAGGCTATGTAAATTTAAGGACAGATTGTTGACAAAACATAAATTAATTATTAATGTCTTAATTTTTGGTCATACACATACGTAACCCTGACTGTTAAGCGATAAAAGAAAAAACACAATATACATAACTGTCTTGATGACTTTTCTACACCTTTCTTTTGCTCATTCAAAACAAGTAAATATTCCATTTTAAGTAAGCGAGGTTTAGACAAGCAATAAAATTTATAGAAGTTGACTGATGTCTTACTCTAACTTTGGAGTTCGAAAAAGTTGTGCTTCTTGATCTACAACTTAAGTTAAAGTAAGACAGCATACAACTTCAGCAATTTTTATTGCCTGGCTAATTCGTGCCTTATAAGAAATTCGATCTTTTACGTCCGTTAAGTTATTGAGATATTTACGAAAAAACAAAAAAAATACTGCTTTTATCCTCCCGTAAAAATTCTCGCCTCCCGGTTGTGGACTTTCGGTCATTATTACCACAAAACCATTCACCTAGACTATACGATTTAACATTCAAATATTTTTTTGGCTTCATTGGCTGGGTCCTTCTTTTAAGTAATAAGGACTCCCAAAGATTACGAAACCGTTCCCGACTTAAATCGTGAATTGAAGTAGTTTTTTATTTAAGGAGATTAGTTTTTAAATTAAGTACCTACATTGTCAATGCCTGCCTCTTGTTTATTTTTTAAAAAATATCTTTCACGCCAACGTGCAGCAAATCCCAACAAAAAGAAGCAAGAGGTGGAAGGACCTTGTGCAGGGTCCGTCTGGATCGCTACCACCATCGGTAAAATGCCGTTTATGCCTTAACCTACCACCAAGCAGTAGTGCTCGTATTGTTGTGTCCCGGTGTGGGAATAAGACAATCGGTGAAATTATTAGGCATAGAGGCAATCTTAGTCCTCGGAGTTGGCAATGTAATTGCAATGTTTAGATTATCATCGTAAGATTGTCACTTATTATCAGATGGCCTGTGTATTCGTTTACCTTCCCCATGCCATGAAAATAACCTTTTTTTTTTCGCTGGGGAAATGCGTTTGCGCATACCACCCAAGTCCAGGGGGACCCGGGATGGCTATGTGGGACTCACCAACCATGAAAATAACCTAACCTAACCTAACCTAACCACATCAAAGAACTATAAAACACTGCACCAGAACCTTGGTCGCACGAGTCCCATCACTCATGCCCAAACGAAAAGACCCGCAAAAAGTATAAGCACAACTTACACAAACAAATCGCAACACTTTACGTGTCTCAACTTAAACCCGCACGTACAAATGGAATCCTAGATAATGGCGCCATTCGTCTTGCCGTAACACGATATTATATTGTCCTTTCCGAAAACTCGTTGTTACTTAGATGTGAATTGATTGTGGTGGAATCTAAATATGATGTGTTTAGAATTGGTTTTTTTTTAGTTTGCTTTGGGTTGATAATAATGTATTTGGTTTATTTAGTGTCATTTGGTGAAAGAAGATTATAATAAATTAATCCTGGTAGATTACACAACATGTACAACGTTAACAAAAGCGATTTGCGAAACCTTGCAAAATTAATATATATTTTCTCCCACATGCTCGGAAATGTTAACCTTACTGTTGTTAAATCAGCCCGCGAAGTTCCGAGTTCCAGGCCCAGCCAAATAATAAAGTTATTATTTACCACCGGCAGCGGCCGCGAAAATGTATCAAATTTCATTACATTCCCGGTGTTTTAATTTTTAAAACCATGTTTGGACTAGGATAACTAACTTCAAACAGCCAAACACTCGTACAATCAGAATTCATCCATGTTTATTTTACTTTTTAAATGCCATAGACTAAAAAGGTAAACCTTTTCAAACAGCGTTTACAGCGTATTTAAAAGTGTATCAATTTAAACTATATTTTATTCAAATTGAATTTATTACGTTTCAACTTATGATTTTATTTACTAATGTTTTATTTCAGTTTTGTTAAATCGTACCCGTTTCGAATGTATAGAATTGTGAGTGCGACGATGTTTTTTTTTTTCATGGAAATTTTGGGACTGTATTTAATATTATTAAAAATTGTGTTATATTTTCTAGCATTGTTGGAGAAAAGCACTACGAGTATACAGGCCTCAGCGTCAGTTCGTATATAGCGCAGCCTCGACTGCGTCTTGGCCGCGGTGCCCACGGTAACTCGTACTCGTCCCGCAACAGCCATTTTCCCGGTCTCTGCTGTAATGTACTATTAATTATACCATCGACTTTTTTTTAGTATTATTGAATTATTTAATAATCATTTCATTAATAATTATAACGCATATTATATAATTGTAACATGTACATGTTCCTGCAACAATTGTTACGAAACAAGTATTTCATTTCATTTGTATTGAATTGACGTAAGTTGACGGATTATTAGCTCGGTCGCTTCAATTCAACTTCAATTGCTAGTTTTAGAAAACCGCTTAGGGTGTCGGCACCAATGATTGACACTTTTAGCTGACAGGCACCAGTAATGGACACTTCACTCTTAATTCAAATTTCATACGGTCCTAAATTGATTGTTGCAAAATAAATGAATAACCCTTATCTTCTGTAAAATAAGAATCAAGCGTCCAACATTGGTCGTTATCCATAACTGGTTACGTCACCCTACGTTAGCGTTTTGTATGTTAGACGAATTTTAATATAGCAGAGGTCCGGGAAAAACGTGCTAGTATCATACTCGTAGGCTGTACCTACATAAATCATAGGGGAGCATCAGACGCCGCTTTTGTTTGTACATGGCTGTCCAAGAGGCGGATAGTGCTTAAAATATGTATGTATGTATGTGATTCTAAATATGTTTCTTTGTGCCTTCTTCTACAGCAAATGTCCAAACAGATCTCAAAGCTCAAACGTATAACACCTCTCTTCAGAACCAGGTTTTAAAAACTCAATTGTCCTCATAGTTTCCTACCACTTCACTTAATGATATCTTCCAGTCGGTTAAAAACAAGTTTTTAAACCTAATAAAAAGCAAATCGTTTACACGTAATCACAATAACGAGCTCTCGTAAAAAGTTTCATAAAATGAGTCGAGAGATGTGACAGTGCAGAACGATACACCCGGCGAACAGTCTAAATATTCCAACAGTAAGTTTACTTACTTATTTCTTTTTAATCTCTATTGCACTTTATTGACTTAATGCCTAATGGCATTCTCTACCAGTAAACCAAATAATCACAGATAAACTAATAAAAGTGGTGCACAGAGAATGAAAGAAAATAAAGCAGAAGAACATGCAAAATGGTACGATGATATGAATATCTACACTAATATTATAAAGAGGAAAGATCTTATAAGTAACATAGACTGTTTTATTTTGCGGCGCAGACGAAGTCGCGGACAACAGCTAGTACATATATTTAAATATAAATACACATATATATAAATAAATACAATAATATATTACATACCTATACAACTAGCACCAGAGACTAAAACATAACTTTTTTTCCTTATTCACGGTTCCCTGCCTGTCCCCTATGCGGGTGGGATATGAGTGAATAGCTCTTAAGGCGATTCCGTTTGAACCAATACGACTTAGGGACCTTCAAAAACGAATCTTCCCTTTTCTGCGATGATCATTTACCATTAGATGACCCGCCTGTTTATTTGCCTTTTTAACCGACTTCAAAAAAGGAGGAACTTTGTTTAATAAACTGTGAATTCCCAACAATGCAAACTCTGTACGCAAAAGTGACTGTACTCGTAAGTTAGTATGATATTTACTATATAAATACTAATATATAAAGTTAGTATGATATTTACTATATACACCGTCATGATATTTAAGGGTCTGATACACGGTCAACTTTTTACGGCAATTTGTGGCTGGCAACTATTGCTGTCTTACTTTTATTTCGTATGTTAGAGCAAGATGCGAATAGTTGCCGGCCACAAATTGCTGTGATAATGTTGCTCCTCTGACCGGCCCTACACTATAGAAATATAGTATGGCCCCTTTTCCACAATGTACAGTAACCGACGCTGTCATTGGACTACTAAATAGAACGTGGTAGAGCTGACTACTAAATAGAACGTGTTCCAAAACTCAGTTGTTTCCTTCCTTATCAAAGCAGACTTCCTAAACAACGTGTTGGTATACTGATAATTTCTAAACTTGTAAAATAACCGTAAATAAAGCTCCTTAAGAAAAGAAAGGGTAATAAAAGAAACCCTGTAATGGCGCGCGAGGAATAATATATGTAGATTGCAGTATTTCTCAAAGGGAACATTGGGTGGTATACTAAGATTTTACTCTTCACCGATGGCTGCCAATCCCTCTAATATTATTATGGTAATTTGGCCAATTTCAATAAAAGCGTTCGCTGAAGACATTTTCTTTTAGATGGTATAAATCCACGGACATGTGGCGGTCTTGAGACACGGGTTGCGATTTGTAGCTCATATCTTTTCATGGGGAATTTTCTCCAATTGAAATTTAAAGGCAAATTGAATAACCGTGTATGATTTTATTGTAACGAGTTCCACATTTTTTTTTATGTTACGCCAGCTTCGGTGTGCGGATGTAATGTGATGAATGTTGAAAATCCGTGTTTGATTTTTCGACGTGTCGAAATATTTGACGACGCAGGTTGCAAGCGTTTTGCCCTGGTTGCTGTTTGATCTGTATCTTTTTGTCTATTTTTGTCGTTTAAAAGTAAAATTGTGAATATTCGGGATAGCTGGACAATTTATTGTTGATACTGGCACAGTTTTTGATTGCTTTGTACGTTCATATTTTTATGATGTGAAGTGATGCTCTTTGACATTTATGAGGATGCTTAAATTCCCATTTATTGTTACGTTTAGGGTTAATTGCTTCATGTGCTTGCTATAGCCACTTATTTTTAAGGCATAGAGAAGGCAAAAAAGCACATAAGCCACCTTATGGTAGGTACTCGTAAGTGGGGTCCGTGACCCATTGACATTTGCTTTCACAAGACTACAATCTTAACTCTGCCATCGCAAATGCCTTGCCAGCTGTGAAGACTAGATGGAATGCATCTATGCTAGTAATTTTACCGGTTGTCTTATCCCCACACCGGAACATAACAATGCGAACACTTCAGTGCTGCTTGGCGGCATCGGCAGGTTAAGATAATACTCAGCAAAAGGTCCTACCACCACTTACGTAAATATGATAACAATTACAGTTACCTAGTAATGCGCTTTTCATTTAAAAAAAACCTATTTTAATAATATGACCTAATGTTTTTGTCGATATGAGCATCCTGCCCTTTTTCTTCTCAAGGGATGTCCACCAAGATACCAAGTGACACTACGCTTTTACTTTTTTTTTTGTTTTTTTTTTTTTTTTGCTAAATGGGAACGGGAGAGTTGAGAATGTTTTTGTGCGGCTATCGTTTGTACATTCCAAAATAACACAATAAGGCATGCTTCTGGATTAAATTCCTTTTTTAGAAATATTGAAACATCGAAATATAGAAATTATTATTAAATGGTAATAGGGGCATTGGGGTTTTTAGCCGGTGCGAGCCCGGCAGTACCTGGGCCCTCCATTCCCAGGTCTCCGGAAGGGATTTTCACCTCTGCCCTCTTTTCTTAAAGTAATTAAAGCAAAAAGCAAACAAAAGCAAGGACTTTTGTCTTTGGCCCTTCAGGCGATTACCAAAAAAGTATAGAAATTAGCGGCCGCGGCAAAAGTATGGTAGGTTGCGTGGAACTCCGCACAACCATGCCACACGTTACACGCCCACGCCCACTTGACACTTCTACTGTTTTTTCTATTCTGTGGTTTTTATTATAGTCACGTTTACAAAACTCTTGCTCCTGTTTCTATTACCACTTATGAACCCTCAAAGACAATCTGGTCATTTGCGAATGCAATAATCTCCAAACCATCCTATTCACAAGTGGACTTCCCAACTCGTGCACATGTAGAATGTGATGTTTGGAAATTCAGGTCTAATTTGAAGCAGCCGTGAGCGCCGTACATGCATGCACGGGATTGCGAGGTTACCAGACACTGGTAAATACTATTGGACAGCAATGAATAGGCTTGACTCTTCGATGGTTTATTTGCGAATGGCTGGTATCAAACATGACATGTCACAAGGTTACTTGACTTAATAGCTCGCTTTTGTGGAAATTTTAAGACATCATTTTATTGTACTGTTTTTTCCGACTTCAAAAAGAGATAATTATTATGGTTAACGTATGTATCTGTGTGTCTATAGTATCATAGCTCGCAAACGGAAGCACATAATCGTTTTTTTTCTAAAAAAGCTTGTTTGATCGGGAGACTCTTAGATTCCTTTCATGAAAAATGGTTTGGACTTTCAAGAGAAACGAGCTCTGAAAAAAGGGGTAGCTATTAGCCATTATATTTTTTGCGGGTTTTTTCCATTAATAACAAATGAAAACGGTTCAACGGTTCTTAAGTTAATAGTTTATTTTTAAGTTAGTTTTTTTTTCCTTTACGAATTAACTTAAATTTTTTCTCGCTAATTAAAATCGCTATTTAAAAAATTCTTTCGCTATGCTCTTAACCGGTTACGTGCGATTCGGAATCGCGCACCGAGGGTTTTCGTAACGCCCGAATTACACTTGGTAGTTTTTAAATTATTTGTTGTCTTTCTTTAGGGTTTATACTGGAATTACACTAAATCTGATGTTTGTAAGGACGTAATAAAGGTTTCTTGTTACAAAAAAAAAACTTCTCATATACATTTTTTTGTCATGTAAGGAAATCCCTCGATATACCTATCATAACACATATTCTGAAAAAAACAACCAGTATTCTATTACAGCTCCTTAACACTTTCACTGCCAGCAACCCGCTTGGCGCCGGCGGGTTCTCTGTTCGTAGGCTAACGCTATAAAACTTAAAAAACGCTACAATAGGCTACTAGCGTAGCGCTAACCCCTTCTAGTGAGATTATTAAGAGGAAGACGGACGGACGGAGGGCCCCGTTTAAAAACCTTTGGGTACGGAACCCTAAAAACGTTTAGAGATTATTACTTCAAGAAAATTTCTAAGCATAATTGAAGCCATATAAACACAACGTAATTACGTTTTTCATTAAAAAGTTGACCGTGTTAAGGTTTCTTTACTTCGGTTTCCTAAGAAATACTCTATTAATATTGATAAAAAAGAGGCCTTTATGGTATAAATTCAATTACTTTGAATAAATTAGTTTAACATGATAAGTATTTTGTACTGCTTTAAAGTATGTATGTAGTAAAGATAATAGTTAAAATGTTAAGTTTGTAAAGTAACTTTTTAATGTTCATTATAAAGAAGACAATCACAAGATATTCTTACCACAAAGGCGAGAATCCCTTTAAAGGGGCAAAAGAGAAAATAGCTACCTTACCTTTCCAATAGATATACTGTCAAATATTGTTAGAACAAAAGATTATATATTTAATCATACATAGTTAAGCGTGTATATACGCTTTTTTTTAGTTCTGGAGTCAAACTAGCAACTCTTATAGTTTCACTATGACCATGTCCGTCTGGCAGTCTGTCTGTCTGCGGTGTAGCAAGCATAAAATTTACACCGACAAAGTTGTAAAATAAAATCTTGACGACATTTTTTTTCTGGTACCTACCTCCCATACAAGTAAAGCAAAGGTTTTTTTTTACTTTACCTCATCAAATGAGGTGTCATTGGATAGCTCTTAAAAAAACATTATGTACATGATTTTGTTAATTTTAAGATTTGGGGAATATTGAACTGGAAAAGTTTATCGCCCTCCACAACCAAAACTACAAGTAGGTAATGAAAATCTGAAAACATCTTAAATGAAAGCACATATAACGAACTTGAAAGGAAAGCTGTCAAGACTAAGTACACTTGATTAGTTCCTGAAGTACAGCCAACTAAAGTGTTTATACGTACTAAAAATCATCTTAGCACCAAGTAACTTTAAATAGAATATTCAGTGTTGATTTTCGGGGAGCCTTTGTTTCCCATAATTTTATTGGTCATAATGGAATTGTTGACATAATTTTTGATATTCATAATTTTTTATATCGCTGAAACTGTTAACTTTTCAGAAGTTCTGAAATATCTAACGTGTAGACAAGGCTAGGTTAGGTTAGGTTTGATTTATAAAAATCTTGAAAAAGTAACTTTTTCTTAAAAAAAACACGTTTTGACTTGCGATGATTATGATCTAAAGCACATTATGACTAAAAATAATTATGTCAGGCTATATAGACCCTGTTTTTCGAGATAGTTTTTTGTGTTTGTAGTAACAGTTTCCGAACACTAAGCTGAGCTAGGTCAAATGTTTGTATTAACAGCTTCCGAACACTACACTGAGCTAGGTCGAACATGCTCTAGCACGGTGTTTTTAAATATAAACACCGCTTAAATCGTAGGATCACCGTATCATCTCGTGTTAAAGCGTTTTAGCCTGGCTAAATAAAGTCTGGCTAGTCTGCCAATTAGAAACCCAATCACGCACGCAGTACCCACCATAAACCCGCGAAAAGCCCTGCTATTCCATAGCGTTTAGGACTCCGAAAATGTCTACGTCGAACCAGATACACGTACTGCGAGGGAAAGGTGTTTAATTATCTTATACCCGCAACTTTAGTTGCGTAGAAGGAGTATTATGGCCATCTACGACGACGATTATTGACGACGCGCTGGCCTAGTTGGTAGTGACCCTGCCTACGAAGCTAGTGGTCCTGGGTTCAAATCCCGGTAAGGGCAGATATTTACCCATAGTATAAGCCTGGGGCTTAGTTTGAGACTAGGTCAATTGGTGTGACACTCTGTCCCCTGATATATATTATTTATTTATTATTATTTATCTCGCGGGAACAGTGATTTATTTCTACTAATATTATAAATGCGAAATTTTGTGTGTTATTTTGTTACTCCTTCACGCTGCAACTGCTGGACGGATTTGGAATAAAATTTGAAATGGAAATAGCTTATACACTGGATTAACACATAGGCTACATTTCATTCCGGAGAATTTTAAAGTTCCCGAGGGAATAACGATATCCGAAATTTACGCGGATGAAGTCGCGGGCAGAAGCGTGTGTGTATTATGTGGTAATCCAGGATACAACCTATCTCGATTATATTTTTTATTCAAATCCGTCCAGCCTTTTCAGCGTGAAGAATGCGTACAGCGTGCGGCGGTATTTCCGGAGCACTATGATTTGGGGACCTTTAAAAGACGAGCATACTCTTTTCGCAAAGGCCGGCAACGCATCTGTAATAATACCTCTCCTAGTGTTGCAGCCGTTGCAGTTGTCCATTGGGCAGCGGTAATCACTTCACATCGGGTGACCCGATAACTTGTTTGCCCCTCTAGCATAAAAAATGCTATCACGCATACCACTAGGGCACAGGGGGGCCATGGTGGTTATGTTGGACTCACCAACCCAGAGTAAAAACCCAGTGATTCTTTCTCCAGGCTTTTGTTGGCGAGGGTTACAGGTTCTACTTGCGCATTTGATTACCACCCTCACCTGACCTGAATACAATAGCCTGGTAGGTACGACGTAATTCTCCTCAATGAACTCTCTTATAGCTGTTAAAGAATACCACCGCGTAGTCGTATAGTGTGTACGACCGGCGCCTAGATGGAGCGTGTCGCTGCATAAAAAGCTTCTATACCTACCCCTCTTTTACTGCATCGCTGCCGGCTCCAATATTTGCATTCCATTTCTGGTTACAATTTCAGCGAGCGAAGGCAATTCTTGCCAACTTTCTCATTGTCCTCGAATTTTTATGATAGATTTCGAAACGGTTTTAATTACTTTTGGCGGTGAAATATTGGATAAATTATGAAGTTTTCCTATTTATATAGTTAGATCAAGTTAATTAAATTTATTTTTCTCTGGGTTAAATTTATACACTTTTCTTCTCATTGCACTACAACTTTCCACTTTTCTTCTCCTAAAAGTTCGCCTTTACAATAGAAATACAACAAGAAAGGAACGTTTGCCGGATAAACAAACAACGTTAAATCTACCTATTTTTTTAAATTTAACAGAAACGTCTGTTACGAAAGTAAAAAAGTAAAAGTAAAAAAGATAAAAGTAGTTATAAAGTGGCCCATCGTACTCATGCTAATTTCAATGTAACTTGAACCATGAGTGTCGTTTGCTAATAAACAACGATAGATGGCGTCAGCATACCCTTCGAGTATGAAAAAGCAAGCGATTACTAATTTCGTGGATCATAAGTAGGGTCTTGGTGGCATAATTGTTAAAGCCTGCATCGGCCCGGAGAGCCAGAGATGTAGGTTCGAATCCTGCGTAAGACCGACGATTTTTTTTCGCTTTAATATAGTTTATGAAATCTACCTCACTACATTCCCATTACTTACGAGTATATAACATACATTATGAAATATTTGATATCCAAGCGAATTAAACGGTCTAGATATTGTCATGTACATGACATTCATGCTAACATTTTCCTACCTCAATTTTACTTTGGTCAACTTATTCTTTTGCATGAAATCCTTGCAAATTGATGCTACAACCAGTAAAGAAAATACTTTGCATTTTCCAAAACTAATATTTGCAAATCTACCGCGATAAGTTCTACTATCACGGCATTTCAAACAAGGAAATGACTGTTAAAATTCTATGTTATTTGAAGTTTGATTGAAATCTACTGCATTTCCAGTTCGGCGGTGAAACTTTTTCCACTTAAATTAATAACCAAGAGCCGAAAGCATAGCCTTATCGTGCAGCAAGTGCATTACGAAAAATAGGTTGCTTCTAACAAGATACATACACACTGACGGACTGACATAGCTCAAACCGCTGAAAAAAAAATTTATCATGGACCCAAAGCGGGAAAAATTAGGGGAGAAAGGGGAAACTATTTTTCATGTAATAAATATCAACCAAGATTTATGTCAAATCACAAAAGAACTTCCTGCAGTCACCAGCTTTGGTTAATATAACTTATTTACTTAGTTTATTTATTTAGGAGATAACATAGAAACATAAAGAGGCGCGGGGAAACCGATGGATGTAAGCGGCGGAGGACCGGTCCTTGTTGCAAACCTTGGGGGTGGCCTATGCCCAGCAATGTACGTCTTTCGGAGGAAATTATGATGTCGATACGTACAGTGTAACATAATTTGTAAATAAGCACTAGGTATAGATTCAGGCGCTTCCCTGAATGTATCAACAAATACTAAGGACGAAAATACACCATACAAAGTGCCTAAGCAAGACTTAATAGAAAAATTATATCAATCAAACAAAACACAATAAAGTATGAATGCAACAAAGACATTGCAACTCCGATTATTGGAACTCCGAAAATGTATTTTTTATACCGCTGAAACCGTAAACTGTTCAGAAGTTCTGAAATATTCAATGTGTAGATAAGACTAGGTTGGGTTTGTTTGATTTATAAAATTCCTGAAAAAGTAACAGTTGCTGAAAAAATACGTTATGAGTTGCGATAATTATGACTTACAATACGTTATGAGTAAAAATAATTATATGAGCCAATTTGGACCCAGCTGATATAACTAGGAGAAAATCTCTTTTGGTTGGCTCTCGTTTATGTAACCTGAATATTTGCAGGGTTCTGTGGCGATCCTTAGGGGATGTATTTACCTTGATCCCGTAAGCCATAAAAATAATCATTAATTATGATTAAAAGCGTTAAAAATAAAAGTTATTAATTATTTTACACATCACTAATACTACACACATCAAAAATGTCCAGGGATAAAAAATATCCTTACATTATTATTATTTTTTATAATATATCGCATCGCAGTAGATTACAAAATAACAAAAAATGTAAAGATATTTCTGGTGCCGAAACGTTTTGATATAAATACTAGTATAGTCTGTGTCAATTGAAATTGCCAAAGATGTAAACAAATTAGTACTGTTTGACACATAACCTCGAATATTCATCAAGCGTGTTTTTATTTAAAATAACGTATAATTAATACTTATTAATCTTAAACTTAATGTGAAATTAAGATCAAGTGTATAAATCATTGCTAAGACCTCTCTTCATCTTTAAAAGCACGTGATTATCGAGTAATAATTGTAAATTGGTTCGTTTGGTTGTGTTTACATTTTTGCTAATTTCAATTGGCACATACTATAGGTAAGTATTTTACCTAGTTCAGATAAGTGACCTCCTTCCGTCTAAACATCAGGAGAAATTACCTTACAAACCTGCCAGCCAGCCAACGTGAAAAATGACAGATATTTAATTAATAAAAACAGAAAACCAATTTATTACGGTGCCGTTTTAAATGTAAAGGAATGTTTCAAATAAATTAATAGCAACAATGATGCTAATTAAATACGGAGCGGAAGATATTTTGGCAGGTGAACACTGCCGGAATTTTGAGTAATAAAGTTTATTACTTTAACCCTTAATACTATAATTGTACTAATATTAAGCTATGGTGAATGCTTTATAGCACTAAGTAATATAGTGACTTTATGATAATACCTCTAATAAACATGTGTGAGTTTTTATTAACAATATAGAAGGCGGCCTTGCTTGAAACCTTGCAGTACTATAACTGATGTTAAAATTTGAGAATCTGCCTCTCTTTCTACCGTATGTGTATCTATAAGTACATTACTCGTTAGACTACTCCGTAAGTTTGAACTGAAACCCTCATTTTCATGGTAAGAAGTAGTACCTTAACAAAAATTAAATTATATAGTGACTAGGTTATTTAAACTTTAACGATATTCACACATATTTGTACCAAGCAAGAGGACCATCGCTGTGAGGGTTAAAGAATATGTTATAGCATCGGGCCTATTATGGTAGTCATTATCGATGTGAATAACCGTGGAGAAAACATCTGTCACTTACTGGCTACTACGTAAATGTGAGAGTGATGGATGCTTTATCGCATTTATGCTCCAACGCGATAAAAGCGACCATTACGGGTCCAACGCTCAAGGACCGTCGTTGCAATACTATCGGCACGTTAAGGTAATAATTAATAAGGTAATTTATCATCATCATCATCATTATCAGCCGCAAGACGTCCACTGCTGGACAAAGGCCTTCCCCAAGGTTTTCCACAACGATCGGTCCTCTGCTGCTGTCATCCAGCGGTTTCCCGCGACCTTTATCAGATCGTCAGTCCACCTTGTGGAAGGTCTGCCAACACTTCGTCTCCCGGTTCGCGGATAAGGTAATTAATAACTGGTAATCAAATCTATCCTAAGTTTAAGCTTGCACTCATTTTTCCCAATGAATTAACATACATACATACATTAAATCACGCCTGTTTACCAGAGGGGTAGGCAGAGATCACTTCGTTCCAATGATTTTCTTTCTTCATTCTTTCTTGTTATGAAATAAAAAGTATTTTATCGACAGCTCACAAGGCTAGTTCAACCGAAAACAATTGTTAGAGCAGCGAAACATCAATAAATAATAATTAACTTTACCGCCTATCAGCTCGTTACACAATGTTATTAAATTTATAATTAGATAGTCCCAATATAAGCATGTGGCCGATGGTAACGGGAACTTTTTAATGGCCTCCCCCGACGAACACTACTGCGGCCGCGGGACAGAACTCGTTAATGTTCACCCCTTTTTATGGACACGAACACATTCATATTTAACTACAAGCGTTGCAAAAAGATTTTAATGGCCAAAACGGACCTTTCTTTTGTTCAGGTAAAGTAGATTTTTTACGATGTATTTTACAAAGGAATGAGGTGATATCATCGTCGTGAAAACACATATGTAATTATATTAACTCGATGACACGGTGCCATAAATACGAACAATAATGAATTTAGAAAACACTCAAAAGACCTCCAGTGCGTAAAACGTAGCCCAACCGAGTTTGAACTCATTAAATCTCTCATGGTTAGTTTGATAACAAAGCCACAATAAAGAATCTAACATTATCCCTATCCCTGTCCTACTCTTAAGCCAAAGTCACCCTAAGCCTACAAAAAAACAAATAGGTAATAATACACACTTTTTTTTTAAAGAAAGTGGAGAAGGCTTATTTATGAACATGTTTACGCCTGAAACCGTCAACAAAATTCTAAACCCATAAAACTATCCCAACAAATGCTTGTCAAGCCATAAAGTACCCGGCCGTCATAGAAAAGAGTCAAGTTTGAAGAGCCAGAAGCGAGTGAGTAAAACTAACTAAAGTGATAACGATGTTTAGCCCGCAACGGGCAAACCTTCGACCGACGTGTGAAGCCCCACATAAAAGTAATTAGAAAAGTTCGTTTACGAACCTACCCGTTCGCACCTCGGAACATGGCGGCAACTTGCCGTGTAATCCCGCGAATGTCTGTTCAACATTTAATTAGTGTAGACACTGTTGTAAGAGCGACTTCCCTAAAACTGTCGGGTTACGTAGGACCTTTTCGTTAACCGTTCAATAAGAACTTAAACGCCAAGTTGTAACAATTGAAACTTCAACGTTGCGCCTTGAACGCTTGAGTTCGTTTTGCGTTAGTAATTTTTTTAGCAGGGATATGAAAAGTGAAGTCATTCATCAAATGGTAGTCGCAATCACGGCGGGTGACGAGGTATCCGAGCGCGCGTAAGCTCTTGGAGGTCAGAGGGATTTGTTACTCGATGGAGTTATTTTTTAAAGATTCCCGGGAACTGGAAAATATTTAGTCTTTGTTTTATAAAATGTAAGGTTCGTTTCTTGGGAAACGTCTAGCATAGATAGCATAGATATATAGCATAGATATATTTTATACAACGGCAAAGTAGAAATATTAACAATATTTTGATTAAACTACACAAAAACGTCCGGGGATAAAGAATATCCCTACATTACGTTGATTTTTTTGATGCAGTGCATTGTAAAATATCAAAATAATGTAAGGAATTTTTTTATCCTTGAAAAATACTCTTAAAAACGATTGCATATTGATCGAGCAAGCGAACGAAATGGTTTAATCGATTTTTAGCTAACTAATTGATAATGCAAACTCTAAAATCGTGTTTGTACCCTCTGAACCGGTGAGTTGAAGTTATCCTAACTGCAACTCACCTGTTAATAATTCACCAGTTGAGTTGAAAAAATAATTCTTAATAGAATAATATGTCTGGGACTTTGATGTGTGTATAAAACATCTCTTAGGGTGAATGACATCACGACATACAGACTAAAGTCCATCTAATAATTAAAAAGGTCATAAACAAGTTTCATCCCAACCACAGATACTGTTGTCCCCAAAGGTTAATTAATAACTTTGCGTCGAAATATTTCAGAATTAATGCGTGGTTAGCCGGACAATAATACCTTGGAATTCACATAACTACTTACGCTGAGAGCTCGTTAGCGTCATGCTGAGGAGACGGCAAATTTGAACATGGTTCTAACTAATACAGGAATAGAGTAGGAATATAACGAGAGCAGTATCAGAATGTGATATTGATGGTATCCTGAGAATTGAAAGTTTGTAACATGATATAGTTTGTCAAATGATGATTTGGTAAAATATTAGTGAACCGATATTGATATTTCATTTCATTAATTTATAAATTGGTCGACATAATACTTAAATGTTTAAATATTTGAACGTTTTACTTATGTACATACTCCCCACTATCTCAAGGAGCGTTTTAGTTTTTTTAATTCTGTGCGTTGCTCGGAAAAATGTATCTTAGCTGTTCCCTCTTCTTCTTCTAAAGTTTACAATAACTCCTTTACATTTCAGGCTGTTAGGTTGTGGAACTCTCTTCCTTTGGATCTGAGACAGGATAAATCACTTCCTATTTTTAAGAATCTTTTAAAAGAACACCTTTTGTCACTTCGCTAGTTTGTTTTTTCTCCTTACCTTTTATTTTGTATTTATGTATTTCTAATTTACGTACCTATATGTATTTATTTAAGGGATATTTATATGTATTTTTAAATTGTTTAATTCAGTTTGCACCGCCTGCCTATTTCTATTGTTTATATTTAACCATCTCTTCTTTGTAAGGTTGTCTGGAAGAGATCGCTATTTAGCGATAAGACCGCCTGTTGACTCACTATGTAATCTATATTTTAGTTTCTTATATATTCGTTACTTGGTGTATGTGGTGTTTCAATAAAGTGTTTTGTATTGTATTGTATTGTATTGTACATGGGAATGGAAATGGATACTCTGCGATCTCCACAAGGGTTGTCAGAAATCTTTTATTTACTGAAAATATGAGAAATGCTACTAGACGGCAGATGGTGCTGTCTTTTACCCTGCTATCCGTTAGATGTCGCTGTTTAAACTAAAAACGTTTTTCTCGCGTAGATTTTATAGTCTAATTTCTTTTTTATGGCGCGGTCGAAGCCGCATATTAAGCTAGTTAGCTAATTATACTTATAGTAAGTTAGTGTTTAACTACCATTGATGAATCTGAATTTAACAGAAAGTGACAAAGGATACTATTACTTAAATAGGTTTTATAGCGTTTATGAAGAAGGCTTAACTAATTCTCGGTAGTTGGTCGTATTTCAGGTGCGATAGACGCTGCGATATAATTAATAGTAGGTTATAAGGTATAGCTCGTAGGCGCTTTAATCAAACATTAACCTACCTTCCCAAGATCACCACAGACAACCCAAACGTCCAGCAATATTCGAAAGGGTAATTTCAGTGACAAATGAATAGGTCCGTCCTAAATTTTATTTTATTAGGACATAGGTTTTTCGTTGGAACAATAGAACCTTCCCAGGGCTATCACATCGTGGAATTTATTGTAATTTGCCGATAGGAAACCGGGTGAGGAATATTTACGATGTCAATCTGGATACGTCTGGTGTCCCGTCTTCGGGATTTATGGGCTCGGTGAATAAGCGTAGATTTGTTCCGAGGCAGCACTTATTGAAATTGGCTGATTTACTTAAATCACATTATCGACAAGCGTAAAAGGATTGGGACGGCGCTCGCGAAACCTCATGCGTTTTACGTTTTATTTTTATTACGCTTATTTTGTTGAAAGCCTACGCGTGTACCATAAAAGTAATGTCTTCAAAATATCACCAGTTTCTAGTCTGCCCTTAGAACGTGCGCATTAAAATAAAACCGGGCAAGAGCATGTCGGACCTTGCTCAGTGTAGGGTTCCGTGGCCGTTACTACAAAAAGCAATTATCAATTAATTTTCTATTAAAAGTAAGGGTGTTTAACAAACACTTTAGCTGTCTGTATCTCAGGAACCAATCAAGTTTACGTACTCGTGAAATTACATATTTCGAGCTCAATATTTCCTAATCTAAAACAACATTATACCGTACATAACGTTTTTAAGAGCTATCCAATGATACCTCATGCAATGTCATAATGTAAAAAATTACCTTTGCTGTAGGTGCCCCAAAAAGAAATGTACAACTTTGTCAGCGTAATTTTAATGTATAATTAATGCCAAATTACAGTTATGTAGTTTCTCTGAGTTAAACAGCGGACAAACGGACGGAAGGACATTGCAAAACTAGGGTAGAAATACCGGCTTTGTCCATCTTTGCGCCGTTTTTGGCCACTCTAAATTTCAACTAGTATGTCAAGCATTATGAAATTTATAAAATATTTTTCTGAATATTATTTTTAATATTACAGTATTTTTGATACTCGTTTCAACCTAAAGTGGTCAAAAAGGGTATAGTGGCTACAAACGGTACTTCTAACGGTTCCTTGTCGACTGACGGAACCCTAAAAAAGCGCTGTATGGGACGCGCTGTGACCGCAAAAGGTGGTTACGTAGAATAAATAGCCCGCCCTAGTGCTCAGTTGCCCAGTTTATCTCTTTTAATGTTTCATTCACCTTGCGTTATACTGTTATGTCCTCGGGGATGTAATTTCGTAGAAGGGGTGGATTCGAAAAATCGCACCGCATGACTAATCCTTGGCGACACGTCTCGGCGCGCCAGCATTATCATAAATGCGAGTGACAGGGAAAAAGGGTTGGTGTGAGAGCAGAACAATGTATACTGTCAAGTAGGTATAAAATGGAGTGTAAATCATTACATGGTAAGGCGGGAGTGAAGCGAGCGAATCGATGCGTTGGTATATGTAAAATATTAGAGTATTGATTGAATAATTGATGCGGGGTAAGTGTTTGATTTTTCAAAGTTTTTGTTCATTAAGATTTTTGGAATCGAAGTTTCTGATCAATAGAAGGAATGGGCGGAAATTAAAATGGAGCCCGTTGTTTCCATTTTTATAGTCATAGTGTTTCTTTACTTAATTAATGTTACTTAAAAAGAGAAAAACACATTTTAATACAAAAACGAGATTTATATTGTAACATAACTTTACAAACCCGCATACCATCATAATCGACGACGCATTTATCCTTTTTGGTATTGACTCTGCCTGTAAAGCTAGCAGTTATAAGTTCAATTCTTGATATGGGCATATATTTATGTGATGAGCACGAGTTCTTATTCCTTGAGTCTTGGATCTTGTCTAGTACCCATATCACAAGCCTAGAACTTAGGTTTTGACTAAGTCAATGCGTGTGAGATTGTCTCCTACGGGCCTAGTATGGTGGCGTTTATCGCGTGACAAAATGTAGATAAAGCACCCGTCACTCCCGTACTTATATACGCGTCAAAAAGTGACAGATGTTTTATCCACATTTTGTCACATGATTAACGCAGCCACATTAGGCCCCCTGATATTCATTTGTTTTATTATATCCGTTGACAAACGTTCAAAAGTTTAGTGCAGCATCTACAATCATTTGTACAAAAAAATCCATAGCAAAATCACCTCAGAAATCACTCAAGGAATAAATGTGCTCTATATAACAATAAATATGCTTATAAGGCAAACGTTTTAATTCATACTAAGTATGTAAGGTAAGATTATTGAAATAATTCATTGTACCTGGCTAGTTTCTTGTTCACTGACTCTCGCCACACAGTAAATTCAGACAAATTGCCCGACTCGGTACTTCGCATGCAAAAGACGCGGTATCCTACTTGTTACTCTGAGCTCGGGCAACTTTCTTACAGCCAGTACAAACTTTCAAGTTCCATATCCATTACTGTTGTGCATTCGTAGGCACCATGCGTTTATTGTTGTGAATACTTGATCTTACTCATGAAATGAATCAGGGGGTCAAAATGTATGAGATTGACGTAAGTTGACGACAGATCGCGTCAACCGCTTTCGACAACTCCATACATTTCGAGACGGTAGACAACAGAAACTTTAGCAGCGTTTGTATCTTGGCTAGGCGAAAATAGATGCTATTTTCGAATGAATAAAAACAGTGGTAAAATAGTTACGTAGGTAAAATGGAAAGCAATCGATATCGCTAAAAAACTTGCCCTACTTAAACGACAATTAGCTTCCCATATTCAAACTAGTAAGTCAAGTATCAAATTCAAAACGATTTTCCATTGAGTTCTTCCAATTCAAAAGTCTTAAAATTCCGAAAGAGCACAGATGTCGCATGATTTACCACAGCCACCAGATAAACAAAAACCGTATATCACAAGACCTATTTCAAACCCCGTCCAGTTTAGGTCTTGAAAAATGGCCGCACTCACATGCTTAAATGGCCAAAAATAACAAATTATAACCACGCAAAAGCTCTTACATACACCAGAAAGCACATTTATTTCGGTCACACTGCAACCCTATCATACGCGACACGAAAAACCTTTTTGCAACTAACGTGCAGTAAGAGAGACAAAGGGAATTAAAATCTCACGGAACGCGGGGAAGATAACTTAATGAGGGTTGACAAATTAGTGCCGAGTTCCGTAAGTTGGCAAACATTCGCCCGCCCGGGTCCAAGCCCGATTCTGGGAAGCGCGGCGATCTCAATAGTAAACTGACGACATTGAAATTGTACAAACAGTAGTTTTCCTCGAATTTTAAACTATACGACATTTATGGGTGTCTCTCGGAATCCCTTATATAGTACGCCTAACGCAGCGTTTTTCCGAATTATTAATGTCATAAACTGTATTTCAGCTGAGTCAGACAACTTTTTAAGATTTCCAAAAATACCTGCGGTTAGGTTATGTTACGGTTGTGTTATAACAACACAAAAAAAATATATGGTGGAAATGGCTTTAGGATAAAAGAAAATTCGAACAAATGCCAATTATGAATTCCAATATAGACCCGACATTTTTGTGACAAACACATTGCGCACAATAAATGTACCGTAAACTCGGGTTACTTTAGCCCTGGGGGGTAACATTGCCCACCCTTAAAACTATAACTATTTTACTGGTAATCATCTTAATTTGTTAAAATAATTTTAGAACTATATACGTAGCTTGGTTCTGATGTAACATTTGATGGAATAATTACATTTTAAAGATGGTTTTTGGGGTGGGCAATGTTACCCCCTAGGGCTAAAGTAACCCGAGTTTACGGTAACTTTTTTAGGAAAGGACATACGAGCAACAAAAGATAGCAGAAAACAAGAAAGAGTCGTTGCGCTGCAGTGTAAAATCAATTAGGTGGTAGGATTCAACATGTGCTGCGCAGCACAGTCACAGCGCTGGTTTTCAGCTTAACCTAGCAAAGTGCAAGTTGCAGAATATTCCTAGAAGTTTAGAAAAAAAACCTAAGACGATTATCTGAAAATTTAGAGAGAAATTAAAAAAAATCCTTCCAAGTTCCTCATTTCTCATAAGAAACTTTCACAATTTGAGAGGTTTCTCGTAGGTACAATACTAGCTGAACCCCGGTGCGTAGTTAACGTAATCAATCAAAATTTGATTATAAATAGCACTTTATAAACTTGTGCCTTTGTAATAAACTTACACCTGTATTCAGGGCTGAAATTCTAGGCTGTACAACCATATCTTTGACCTGTTATCGTATTGTCATCGTTTTGGTAGCTCTGATTTACTTGACAGTAATGGCGGCCGAGTTAACCATACCATGACAGGTTAATGACGATATGGTTTGTACCGCCTAGAATAGAAGCCCAAAATAGGGCTGTTTAATGAAACGAATCAAAGAATACTTATGTAAGCTAACATGGCTACGAGTAACCGAGTTCCGAGTTCCTGCTACTGTAACAACAACATAAACGTACAGTCAATGAAACGGATTTCTATGCCACATATTATGGAGTTTTATAATGTTGACGCAATAATAGTACATTGCTACAGAGGCCGGCACAAAAGACAGCCGAAGACATATAGACGGCCGAGCAAAGCGAGACCGGATAGGTCTGAGGCGGGCAACCCCATATTTCCCGCCGAGGTATGTATAGTGCTTTTTTTAAACATGCAATGAAATAAACAATAAAAAAATAAAAAAAATATTTTTATAGTATATTTTAATACGCATAGTGGCAGAATGTCATGATGCCTGTGCCACAAATTTATGTTGAATGGAAATTAAAAAAGAGGACTTTTGCACGATTTGTATTTAATCCCATTAACGACCTCTTGTCCTAGCCGCGCCTGAAATGTCAAACTTAGCAGCCTATTATAAGGAACTTAACATCAATATTTCATTGCATGTTTGAGAAAATCAAATTAACCAACGTCTCTTAGGATAATAAAATTGTTTAGGTACGTCACATTGAAATAGTTCCATATATTGGCGCAAAAATCTATTTAGTTGGTAGTATATTAAAAATATAATTCCAATCTCGTGAACATTGTTTATTCTTTTTGTATTAATAAACAAACTCGTGTGAAAACATTTCTCGTCTGCATTTTAATGGGTGCACGTTAATGCTCTTGCGAGTTGATCTCTTTTTATTCTACAAAATGGAGGCAGATTTAAATAAAAGTTTTGTAGAAATTTTATATCCGGGGTAAAACATTCATACAATATAAAATAAGTCATGAATTTTATATCAGCAAAAAATGCAACTATATGTATAGTATAGTTCCTCCATTCAAATAGTGTGCATTACAACACTTTGAAGTCACCGACACCGCTTCGGGCGCACCGCGATGGCTTCTTTGTACAGTCAAGGACTTTAATTGTTATGCCACAATGGAACCCTGTCGCATAACGTTAATCATTCATTAAAGGGTAATTTTTGTCATGTGGTTTGATGCTGTCATTATGACAGGGTTCCATAGTGGCATAACAATTAAAGTCCTTGACTGTACCAATTGTTGCGGCACATCAAAGCATGCAAACTATTAGAACGAACGAACTATACGTATTAAAGTTTCTTTATAGCGATCGGCAATCTTCGTTTTTCTATGCAACACGAGTGACAAATATACCAACAGTGTCGAGTGCAAGTGTGATAGCGATAGCCAACCAAAGCTGGGAGTAACCTGTCTTTAAAGTTTTCTAACCCTCTTTTGCATAAACGCACAATAGCTAAAGTGTGCTTGAAATATACTCTGTCTTTATCTGTCATTATCACATTAAGATTTGACAGAAAGGAATAAAGAATACTTTAAAGAAAATAGGTTTATGAATAAAAACATATAAGTAAGTATAATAATTGCTTATTTGCCTAAATAAGTAATTATGTTCGTTCTGTCATACCAAATACTACAAGCCTTAAGCTTAGTTTGGGACTAGGTCAATGAGTATAAAACAATGTCCCTGATACAGTTCTATTTAAATGAATCTATGTATTTAATTGAATAGTAAATCCAGAATAGGCGCCCGCGTCTACACTTAATTCGAGGCGGGGATTAAATATTTAATTAAAGACAACTAACTTGAGGCGGCGACATCAATGAAGAAAATAATTCAAGACACTTTAGTTTCACAAAATTCCTTGACATTGGAGAGTTATTTCATAATAACTCAGTTGAGAAACGACCACTTAGCTGCTACAAGTGCCGTAAAAACTCATTTGTAAATGTCATTTGCCTTTGAAATATTGACAATCGTTTCACAAAGCGTGTCTTTTCGCAAAATTTTATTCAGAAAATATTAAGTTGCAAAGGATAAACTAGTTTTTTTTTTAAAGTACATAAAATGGAAAAAAACGTATAATTATGGGGATCCCTTTAATACGCATAAAATCTTTTCGTATAATGTATCTTTTCGCATAAAATCTTTCCGCATAACATCTTTTTAGGCCGAAATTGCAGAATTTAAGGAACATTTATTGTGTAGTTTAGGTTAGGTTAGGTTAGGTCAGGTTAGGTAATTTTTTTATAATAATTAAAATTAAACCGTTTCTATTGAAAAAATGTTTTCGGCCTAACGATTTTATGCGAAAAAATACGTTATGCGTCAAAACTTTATGCGATCCAACATTGAACCATAATTATATATTATTATAATCTTCAATGGCTTTATTGGCGTTTGACCTGGTTAGTTATGATATACTTTGGTCTAAACTAAAAGACGCGGGTGTGCCTGGTGAATTGATTAATATATTCAAATACTGGTATGGCCACCAAACTAACCGGGTCAAATGGCTGAAAGAGCTTTCTCAGGAGTACGGGTTGGATTGCGGAGTGAGACAGGGAGGGTTGACGTCACCTTCGCTCTTCAACCTGTACGTGAACCAGCTGGTCGATGAGCTGAGTGGCACCGGGGTCGGATGCTCTATAGATGGTTGCAGCGTCAACAGTATCAGTTACGCGGACGATATGGTGATACTCAGCCCATCGATTGCAGCTCTTAGAAAATTATTGGGAGTGTGTGAAGAGTATGCCAAGTTGCACGGACTACTGTATAACGCTAATAAAAGTGTATTAATGGTATTTCAACCTAGGAGTCGCAAACTGGTGACTGCGCTGCCTGTGCTACTTAATGGTGTCAGTCTTGCCAGGGTAAAGGAGTTCAAATACCTCGGTCATGTAATTACCGAGGATTTGAAAGATGATAGGGACATTGAGAGGGAAAGGAGGGCGATGGCGGTCCGCTGCAACATGTTGGCACGCAGATTCGCACGATGTAGCATTGATGTGAAGATTACTCTCTTTAAAGCATTTTGCCAAACCTTATACACGTGCAATCTGTGGGTCAACTATACGCAGCGGGCCTTCAACGCTCTCTGAGTACAATATAACAACGCCTTCAGGTTGTTGTTGGGGCTCCCCCGATATTGCAGCGCATCAGCGATGTTTGCACACGCACGCACGCAGTCGTTCGGCGCGGTGCTGCGGCGCCGGGTCGCCTCGCTGATGTGCAGGGTGCGGGGGAGCGCCAACACCATCCTGAGGATCATCAGTGAGAAGCCAGACTGTCCTATCCAACGACACTGGGTACAAACACATATGCATGTGCCCGGGGTCCCACAGGGCGGTAGATTTTTAAATTAATTTATTATTTTATTCGTTTTTTATATAAATAGTTACCCACTAATATAGTTTTATAACCCTAATGTACTTACTAGCAAAATATGGACACTGTCTGCAATAAACTGTTTTTTTTTTTTTTTTTTTTTTTTTTTTACTACCTATACTCAAAAATCTAACGAAAGACCAAAATCTGACAGTTCCCATATTGACTATTTCGTTATTTTAACATTATTTCATAAAAATATGAATGAGAACTCGTGTAACCAGTAATATTAGGGTAAGTTTTATTGATAAAAATACCTACACTTAAACCAAAATGCAGTAATCACTAATCACAGTGAACGTGCGCCGGTTGAGGTTAGGATTTTGATCTTAAATTAGATTTTCGAGTGTACACGTAATGAGCCAAAATGCCAAGCAAATAAATATTTTTTATGGAATTATAAATTGTAACATACTCTAAAGAGTCGAGAATCTCACTATTTATAATTATCAAAATTAATAAAGTTACCGGGGAATCTCGTTTACAAGTGGGTGGAAGCACTCGTATAATAGGCGTAAGAATTTTAATCACCAGTGAGATTCAAAAATACGATCTTCTAGAATTCATTAATAGGATAAGGATCAAAAATCGATCCCATGTTCGTCGTCGTGAATAAGTAACACATCTCACGTTCCATCACATTGCTCTTTGGGCTTGCAGCGTCTTTGCAGTCTTACGATTTCACGTTTATGGTCTTTAAGGGGTTTTATTATGACATAGCTATGCAGTTCACTTTGCGCTAAGAGAAAATGACAGAGCTATAATAACTGCTATACAGCTGTCCTTTAGGTAAAAATTGGACCCGTGCACATCGCTTAAATAGCCTAAAACTAAATTGTCTAATTTTTAGACATAGTTTAGACGGCAGATTTAACAAGTGCTATACCAGAATTTCAATATAATATTTAATAGACCGCCTAAAATAAGAAGCGTCAGATTCAAATTAGCGCTGTCATTTGATTATGACAGCTGCTCATAGAATAGCAAAGTGTTTTAGCGACATCTAAATAAAATTAGCAAGTTTAGAGGCCGCTGTAGAATCGGGTCCATTATGGCAAATAGTTTAACACATGGGTCATGAATTTGTCATGTTTATCTTTGTCATTCCTTATCTTAAAGGTGAACACAAGTTTCTTTTTCACAATTGTATTAATACAAGCGAAAACTAGTCTTGGACGCCAACACTTGGATGACTTATAACCAATAGATTATGCATTAATAGTAGTTTACGTGACGGTTGCGTAATGTCAGGCATTACAAGATGAGTGTGGTTTATGAAACGAGCCGCAAGGCGAGTTTCATAATAGATCACACGAGTGTTGTAATGCCAATTACGCAGAGTCGCGTACAATACTTTATCTACACACACATTATAAGTACCTACTCTAAGATGGGTTTAGAAGCCGAAAGGCAAATTATCAGCATTACCTGTGGTAGTAGGTGACAGCGATGACAGCTGTAACGTAATTTCATTACGTCATCAAATATTGTAAGGTAATAAGATCCAAATTTGGAACATCGTCCAAAATTTACAGCTGTCATCGCTGTCACCTACTACCACAGGTAATGCTGGTCATTGCCTACGGGTTTTTAACTCATAAACAAACCCCGGGGTTTTCGGTGCGGGAATGTTTGACATTAGCCACAGAGTAGGTACTGACATAAAAAACAGAATGTCCTCTAGCAGGATTCTACCTAATGAATAATTAATTTAAAAAAATATACATGCATACGTAATAATATATAAATGAAATAAGTCAGTCATTATCAACCTCTTCCGTTAAGTCCCTAATGATTTATAAGTAAATAGCTCACACATACCGGACTTTAATAATGCAAGTAATTAATTAATGTTTTTTTTATTATTGTCTCATAAGGCTTTGTAGTAAAGCTAAAGTACACCTCCTACATGAGTCAAAATAAAATTGTATCATAATGTGTGTATACAATTCGCAGAGAGGTAGTTGTTCATCAGGCAAAGTATGACTTTTCTCAGACTAACCTATCTGTTTATCTCTACTCTTTCTCAAATCATTCCCGCACCGAAAACCCCGAGGTATGCTCATAAAATAGAGGACTTATGATATGTGTGTAGATAAAGACCGTAACACACTAGTAAGGAACAAGAGTATCATGAACTAACAAACCTGCCAAGTTGTACTTACTGCAAGGAATAGAGCTGTAGAAGTCAAACATCTATCCCTTTCACAGTCTGGAACTTTTAAATACAACTTTTATAATACAATACCTACAATACAAAAAATCTTTATTGTACACCATTCAAAAACATTACAGAGAAACAGTGCAATTAAAAAACACAGGTAAACCACAGGCGGTGTAATCGCTTATTAGCGATCTCTTCCAGACGACCTTAGCAGGGATATGGTGATAAATTAAAATATTTTAGACAGTAGGTGCAGACTTCATGCGGGCAATAACAAGAAACTATGTTAGTTGTGTATGACCCTAATTCCAAATTCTAGTAGTTAGGCAGCGCATTGTGTCCGATCTTTTGAATCTAACCAAGTGCTGTACTGGCATTTAGTCGTTGCACCCAGTTAGGATTATTTGCATATAATTTGGAACGATGGCACGCCGGGGGCGTTGTTTGCGACTTCACCCTCAGCTCTCCACTCGAAACTAGATTGCGTTACGAATGTACATAGACGACTTAATTAAATTGCTTTAAATTATTAGTTACGACATTAATGTGACCAAATAATTGACTTAAATAACAAAAAGCAAGCTTTATAAAGCCCGACTGTTGCTAACCAACTTTGGATCGTAGTCGATCTAAATGATCATTCAAAATGAACAATGTTGTAAGAAACCATGATAACCCACCTGTTTTACAATATGGCGTCTGGTGGCCACCATATTTAATTTTTATACTGTCATATCCATAGATAACAACACAAGATTAAGACAAATCGATTGACATCAGAATCATCAAAATCGGTCAAAGCGTTTAGTTTCTAGAGGGCCACAAAGGAACAAAAATACATACATACAAACACATTACTCACCACCATCGGCCGTCGCGTAAAAAAATTTAAATGGTGTTACAGTGTTGTAAAGGTCAAAAGATTTCGTAAACGTTCTGACTTACTTGTCTTGAACCTGTAGTTCCTGTTTTTACTTAACTTATGTGCTAGTAAGATGTGCGGAGCTGTGAAAAGAACTCCCTGCTCCATGCTTACCCACATGCCTCCCTCGCATACTCGCATATATCCCTCGCACGCCATTCTCAGTCGCATACCTCACACGCATCTCTTGCGCGCATTTTATTCTGAAATACCTAGCCTTTATCCAGTACGGCTCGCACACATTGCATTTTATCGCTTGTTGCTTAACGCGTCTCTTTCGTTGCAGACTAGAGGTCCGTAAAATAAAAGTAAAATGCGTTCTTTTGCGTGTATTTTATCGGGATCGCCGATATAGAGAGAGGGGATACAAAGTTTGGTATAACTAAATATAGGTAACTTTAATACTGTGTTGGTGTTGCCAACAGAGGGATTGCCGATGGACAATTAAGTCGCGGTCAACTTCCATCATCAGCCATCAGCATGCTAGATATGGGCCTCTTCCATGACACGCCACTGAGCTAGGTCTTGGGTTTTTTGGTTTCCAACCGCTACCAGACACTTTTTGTATGTCATCGCTCCAGCTAGCTAGATGGCGTCTTTCACCACGTTTGCCAAGCCATGGTCTCCACTCCAGAACACGAAGATTAGACGTATGCAATCACAAAATCATCCATATAAGATGAAATTCCTCTTTTTGATAGTAATTACCTCATATATCTTACTACCACACATTACATATATGCTGCTATGAAAATATATATTTAGTTATGAAAATGAAACTATCCAGTTTGTGATTTTTTTCCACGTTCATTACTCGTACTGCTCGTTTGCCTCGCTTACTTTGGTGAAAAAGTATTAGTAGTAGTAAGTATTATTCGAGCAATGTTTTTGTTCACATATTTTATTCCAACTTTAATTATAATTTTTCGTGAAGCTCAACCAATTTAATAATAATAGTTCTTCACTGTAGTAGATATACGATGACTTGAATGACACATGCCTCTGTATGCAATTTCATGATCTTAGGACAGACTGCAGGGAAAGCGGCGCCTTAAAAAAAAAGATTTTGTATGATGAGTTTGATAGTAGACCCATTATCTCATTGGGACCCATGGATTACAGAGGTACCAACGTCAAAAGAAAACAAACAGCACCGCAACTCCTATACTCCAACTCAACTCTAAAGACTCTATTACAAAACCCTATAAAAGGTTCCGTATAATAATAATGTCTGTGGCTGCGATCTTGGAGGGCCAGCAGAGATTTATCGCAGCTCGTAAAGAGTACATTTCGAGAATAAACCGTGAGTTTGGACTCACACGCGCGTCATCGCCCTGCGACGGAGTTTGCTCATTCGAACGCGTTTGTGGCGCAATCCATAAGAATGGTGAATCATCCATATAATCAGCTATAAGAGTAAATTCACATTGTCAATCAAATATACTTTGAAGTCACTGCTTACTTATTTATAACGGAAACATTTAACATAATAGGATTCTCTATTTGGTGAGCCGTTTCCGGAATTAAATGCAATTTTTGTGACACTTATCAATTAATACTGAACCGACCTATTTACAATAATCCCCAGAACTGGGGGGGATGCGGCGCGTCTTACGTCCGAGCCTTACCATCGCGTAGGATCATATTCCAGTGCACATGCACTGTGATATGAACTGACGCGGCGTAATGTGTCCCTACAATGACAATTTGACAGACAGGGCCTCGATAGACGAGAATTTTAGTTATACGTTAGAGTAAAATACAAATTAGTATGCTGTTTGTTTTGTATTATAATGTATATAGGTTTACCAGGTATATACAAAACTTCGTTTAGTGCGAAAAAGCTACAGGCTATTTATTAAAAAAAGTATTAGTGGCGTGCCCTCACGTCAGATTTTTTTTCCGCACTCTTTCGCTTTTCGAATTGCTGATCATTGCCATCATCATTAAGTAAAAGACTTTTTGAAATTTATGTTTTTTCGGCCTCTCATTTTGAATTTAAAATGTGATGCAATGCAATGATTTCCTTTGCGCATGCATTCTATGGGCTCATTCTACACCTTCACACTTTCTATAATCATTTATAACCTCCGGTCAATCATTCTGATAAAAGTCTGAAAAAACGTCGTGTCATTGGCTTTTGTCTATTTCATTTATAAGTATCATCGATTGTTTTAAATTCTCTATTAAAAAACCGTCAGCAATCCGCTCCTCGCTTTTGTCACACTCGCAGGCGCGAAAGTTTCACAGTTTCGTTCCCATTAATAATTCTCCGGAGGCGGCCTGGCCCCTGAAAAGAATATTTCACTCTTTTGAAGCTGCAAACTGGGTACAATCGAATTACCATTTAAAAGGCTCCCTTGTATTGCTATTTAAAACGTTCAACGATTTTCGGTAGCTTTGTTGTTGCGTTTGCGTCTCCCTTTTGACAATAGTTCTTATCTCCCCGATATGCGATAGCGACACAGCGAAGAATGGTAATGTTTTTTTTGTGTTCATGATGTTGCGTTTTGTCAATGAATGTGAGATTTGAATAATGATAAAAAGGTTTTGTAAGTGTAACAAGCATATTTGTAATTATTTTAAAGGTAGTTCATAATTATTAATTAGAACTCACACGAATCTAATGACACCTCATTATGCTAAAGTTCATGAAGCCGCTTAGGCTTAATAGCGAGCCAAGGATAATAGACATGCATACATACATACACTTGAATACACCAATACATACATAACTTCTGACTCAGTTGGGTAAAAATAAAGTGTAATTAATGGGTCCAATTCGGATTACCGTTCTCTAATTTTAAACGTCTGTAAACTTAAATTTATAAACGTCATACTCGATTTTGACAGGTCTAAACGCAATCGGTATTCGGGCATGCCTTATTTAAAATTAGAGCTATTTTTAATAAAATAGCTTTGAGTCTATGCGTTGCCACATCAAAAAATATTTACTGGCAGAGTTGACAACTTTTTATAAGATAAAAAAATTGGCATCGTAATTACTTTTTTGAATTTGTTTCACTATAGTATTTTGAATAATACGTTTTACTCAAACCTTAATACAAGTTGTGGCGACCTAGCGACATCTAACGGCAACTTGTATCAACCAACTCGCTACCTCGCTAGCGCCACCAGCGTCAGACAGCGCAACTTAAGTGTTCTACAACGCGCTAACGAAGTTTCTCCAGTCAGTTGACATATATACAACTTCCAACTTCATCCCAATGGACTTCGGTCCCCAGGCATAACACCCGCCTGGAGAGAGATCTCTCTATTAACATCTCTTCCTACATTGGTGACCCTCGACAATGGACAATTACGCAACCTGACGACCTTCAAGCAGCTATGACGCAGTTTCACAGCAAGCCAGACAACCCGCACTGTGCACCACTAGCATTCTGTCATATCTCTATGCCTGGTGTCTACAGTGTGCACACTACTCTCACTCAACAACGCGACTCACTGCGTCCTACTACGAGTACTTCACGAGCAGGTACACGACTCACTGTGTACTCCCACTCACTCCTCTTCTCCTGCTACGCTCGCCAACGCGGCTCTGAGCACTACTGGAGACATCCCTACTGGCACTTGCAAGCGGCAATTCAACGCACAGCACAGACTGCACGTCATCACCATCAACCTCCGGTCTCAAAGGGGGGCTGGTGTGGCGACCTAGCGACATCTAACGGCAACTTGTATCAACCAAATCGCTACCTCGCTAGCGCCACCAGCGTCAGACAGCGCAACTTAAGTGTTCTACAACGCGCTAACGAAATTTCTCCAGTAAGTTGACATATATACAACTTCCAACTTCATCCCAATGGACTTCGGTCCCCAGGCATAACACCCGCCTGGAGAGAGGTCTCTCTATTTTCCTCTCTTCCTACAAAGTAATTCTGAAAAAAGTAAGAAACCGAAAAAACATTACTTATATTTTGTTTACTATTTGATTGCACATAGCAACTAGCAACATTAGTCATAGGAAAAAATTAAAAACAAAGAACTACCTTGTTGTTATTCTTTTCTTAGGTTCTTAGTTAAAAGTTAGTTTTTAGTTTAGTACAATGTAAGTAAACAAAACAAACAGATACAGTTTCAGCTTTAGTTAGAATCTTATAATACTTTGGCGCAGCGGTATGCATAGTGAAAACTATGAAACTTCGTTCTTCTGTTACTTAGGTAAAGTTGTTGTTTTCGTCAGGAATACGGATGTTAAGAGTTAATCTTTGGAGCATCACGGATGAATATAGTACCTAATCACCATCGTGTTATAAAATAACTGTACCTATGAGTAATATCGGGCTGTACAAGAAACAAAAGACTTACCTATCTACTTATCATAACTTTGGCCATCAGATGAAGGTTAAAATTGAATAAGGTTGCTTTTCCACCGGTGAGGCGAGCCGAGACGAGGCAGCGCGAAATTTTGTATTAAAGAAACATTTTCACCGATGCGGGAATATTTCTCTCTCTTGGCTGTGCCGGTGGAAAAGCACCTTGAGTGAGACTGTATCTGGACTGTACCGGGGTCCAGCTAAGTACGCCAAGCTCAACAAACCATTACTAATTCAGCACCTAAGTACTTACACGTAATTTTATGTAAAATTGCAAAGTTACAATAAATAGAAAATGTATACATGCCTCATGCTACAAAAAAGCTACAAGTCCAAAGCCAGGCAGTGAAAAGGTGATCTTTCAACAGGCACAACATGTGAGGCGTAGAATAGCACACTCCCTTATTCTACTCCTGAGATTATTGCTCTGTAGCTTATTGTCATTGTGGGAGATATCAAATAATGTCCTTAGTCATTACCTATTACTAGATACATCTACCTTAAAAAATAAAAAATAAAACAGGTAATTATCATTAACCAATAACATTTAATTTGGAAATACACAAAACAAAACACTAGCTGCAAACAGAGTGAGCGCATGCCTTAGGTAAGTAATCCTCTCGATGCATAATGTAAGTTCTTCTGCGTCATACAAATTTCACCAGCATTGTATTAGGTATATCACCATTGTCAGCTGAAACAATATTTTATATTATAATGTTGTTGGTTCTTAATGTCACACAAGATTAACACAATGAAAATAAATAATTTGTCTCAGTGAATTGTGGCATGTCTTTAGTTAGATCATTAAACCATAATCTATGTATACTTCCCCATGGTGTTTAACAAAAACATTTTAACAGAAATTATGTATGACACTGTACCTTCTAAATATTGAATTTGCAAATATTTAGATTAAATTAATAATATAATACAGCCAAGTTTAATTAAGGTAGGATAGGGCTAAACTTTCAATCAATCAATCAATCAATCATTTATTTTACACAGTTTTTTGTGTGCAGTAAGTAACATTGGGACACATCAACAGCTGTTAAGAATTGAGTCATGGGTGTTTCATAGTTATGTGGGAAACAAACACAAGGGCATGCTGTTTGATGAGTAGTTAAACTAACTAATCATTAAAACTGTAACTAATGATTAAATCTCAAGGAAATGAGTAAAATTTTCGATTCCTTTTTAATTTTAACCATTTGTTGAGTTAACCACTGATTAAACAACGGGCCCTATTTGTAGTTACATAGCAATGTAACTCATATATTCCTTGTTTTTATAGCTTTTTAGATTTACAACTATATACCTAATATAAAAATGTTCATTAATTACATAACAATGTTGGGTAAACTAATAATATTGAAACTTTTAACTAGCAATAATCTTGTACGGAGCAATTTCCAAGTTTGTGTACCGATGTAGAAGATTAAAAAAAACAATTTAGAATATTAAGGAGCTCCTTACAGCGCTGCATCTCATAACTATTTCGATTTATGTAATTCATAACATCACATACCTTCTTACCAGTAAGTATGTACTGGTAATGCATTCCTTGTTTGTATGGTGTTTATCTTTATTATGTGGGTGCAAGATATCACTCACTGCATCGTTTTCTTTAGCAGGTACTTGTGTCATAACATTGTTGAACACTAGAAAGGCAGAAATTGGTGGTTAGTTGTTTATTAGTAAATAAATCATAAGTTATCACTGTAAGATATAAATAAATACTTGGATATAATGTACAGTTTCATTAACAACTCTGAAACATTCGGTAAGTACAAAATTAACACTATCATCATACTTCATACTAATATTGTAAAGAGGTAAAGTTTGTGACGTTGTAAGGGGTAATCTGGATGTACTGAACCGATTTAAAAAATTCTTCTACCAACTACAACAACATTTTTTTTATTGTTCAACACGGGAACAGCTTGTATCTAATATTTTCATAGGTATTCAATTATTTACCTTTGATTGGGTTCATGGAAATTGGAATGTTTTTCATTTATTTTGTATGATCGTGTCTATCACTAGGTTGTGTCGTGTGAAACCGATTTAAATACCATAGAGATAGACCACCATAGTCATAGACTATAGAGCTGTCATTGCTTATAGGTTATATCTATCATTCACGGCGCTCTTCAACGAGACGTACGCCTTTCTTAGGCTTTCTTACACTAAATTTTGTATTAGCGTAGAAGTTAAGTTTTTGCATTAAACTAAGTCAATCTAGCTTCTGTGTTTCTATTTTCAATCATTCATCAAAGTCCCGGAGCCAAAGCTCGCGCTTCGAACCCGCCGTGACGGCTCCAGGAACAGGTATTCATCATCACCACCGAGTGGAGCGATCCCGCCGGCCAGGGTCAGGCGGCGGCATTATGTACAACCCAATTAGGCAGCAAACGCGTTCATGAGTTCGCGTAAATAAATAAATAAATAAATAAATGAGCTGATTCGGAGAGCAGCCCTAATGTGACTTCTCTCAACGAAACATGCCAATAACTCCTTATCACGTTATAACGTGCTGGTAACCATTACATGAAGCACTTTAGTGTTAATATTTTATTTAAAACTATTTCACGATCGGTAAGTGTTTGTGACAGTCAGGTTTCATTTCACATTTATTCCACAGAACCATTTGCATATTGCACACTGACAGTACAAAGCAGACACAGGTCAAAATGTTCATTTTAGGGCTTTTTACACTATTGAATCATTAGGAATCCTTTTTAGGGTTTAGGAAACTGTATACAACTTTCAATTAAATCAGGAAGAATCCTATATACCATATATAGACCAGAAAGCCACTTTTTTTAAACATTTACACGCCACCGTTTAGGTCCCGTCTAAATTTACAGAAAATTTAGATAATTTTAGTTTAAATTCTCTATTTTGACGTTTGGGATGTGCATCCGAATACCGAATGGCGTCTATCTCTAAATTTAAACGACTAAATGTATGCGATTCTCTATAATGACATTTCTAAATTTACAGATTCCTACCTTAAATTTAAATTTACTCGCCGCGCATCCGAATTGGATCGATTATCTTGTTAATATTTTTATATTGATGACTCAAGTATTATTTTTGTGTAATCCCCACACAAATAAATAAAACATTCAGCGGTTGTAGAGCCGCGTGTCATCTGTAAGTTAGTGAAATATCCCTGAATTACCTGTTGTATTGATTCACAACTCACTCTACAGCCCCATAATCCCCCGATCCATCGCATCGGCACGAACACTAAAAGTTAAATAAATTCGTACCGCAAATAACAGTATTTTCATTTTAAATAACACCATTGATTGATTGCCATTTGACATACACTAAGCGAGTACCAAATCTGAGTTTATATTGTTTTCAATCTACAAACGCGCTCCGCTATTCAAATTGACGTTACATGGTTGCGTGAATGTACCTACAATTTATTAGTAGGACGGTGTGGAATTAAAAACATCACCTAGGATAAAACTGTACGTCTAAGGTCGAAACTTTGACATCGATTAACGAGATAAAGCTTGTTAACAGTTGTGATACACGTCTTATAGCGCAACTAATCTTGGCCTTTATTTTACGACGACAAACAATATTATACCTTTGACGTGTTACGGGACCCTAACCACGGTGCAAATGCTCGAAACGTTTTTCTTTTATCGCGCTCATAATGCTTAGTTTTTTTTTTTTGCCTTAGGGCGATTGTGCACTACAAGGAATTTTACCGCCCGGCAGTCTGATTTTGCACAAACTAGTCCTTATAGCTTAGTATTTATTGCGTATCCGTAAAAAATCGGACTGCCGGACAGTATAATTCTTTGTAGTGCACAATCGCCCTTACTATAAACGATGTGGTTAGCTGTCATTCCATACATTTCGAGCAATTTTTTTTTTATAGGGTTTGCATCTTGGCTAGTGCCCCTGCGCCTTTATTCTACGACGTTAAACAATATAGCTTTTGACTTGCTTTAGTATTTTTAAAGTTTCGATAGTTCTTATTTACTTGACAATAATACTTTACCTTACCGAGGAAAAAACTTTTTTTTTATACGAGTCTGAACGAACTTCGATGGAACCCACACATATGAATGATTTATACAATCGAAGGAAACGCTTTTCCTATCAACTCTGGAGTTAAAGAGCAAAAATCAAAAAGCCCGAACACGTACGCTGCTCTCATATCACACATTTTTCAATGAAGAAAATTCTTTAAAGTTTCCAAAGAGGTTAAAACAAATCATAGACGCCACCTAATGGATAATATAATGGAACCAATATCGACTCCACCTAAGTGGCTACCTACGCGACCAGCAGAGAAATGTGCAGTACCCGTAATGTTTACTTCATGGTAGCACTACACTTGGCGTAGCTTATGTTATGTGTATGTGTATCGGCAGGGTACCTATTATTTTTATCGAAACCCCTTACAACGAACGCAGAATTTTCGTTTCATCTAAAAGCATTTCTTGCCACATGAGTAAATGTTTCTGGTAGGTCCAAGTCTTACCTAACCTAACCTACGTAGAGGTAATTAATGTTTAAGACATCCTGAAAACATCATAGTTTAAGCAGAAAACAGCGTTCTATGAAATAAAATTCGATAAAATTATGGGTTACCGTATCAGCATCAGCTTGTAATTTTTTTAAGATTGGTGCAAATAAATAAAAATAAATATCAGACGACAAATCTCACACAAATCGATCTAGTCCCAAACAAAGCTCTAGGCTTGTACTATGGGTACTAAACAACGATAAACATACTTATATAGATAAATACATACTTAAATACATAGAAAACATCCAAAACTCAGGAACAAATACGCTAGCTAGTCACACAAATATTTGCCCTTACCGGAATTTGAATCCGGGACCGCTAGCTTCGTAGGCAGGTTCACTACCAACTAGGCTAACGCGTCGTCAAAACATAACCAACAGAAGCAACTATTCTGACCTCAATACCAAATGTAAAATATGTTTGTCATTCAGTACCCTTACCATGACTTAAAATTACCGTACTCGCTAGCGAGTCGAATGCTCTGTCTCTCACAGTATTTAGAGTCACCTTATAGAGTGCGAGAGACAGAGTATTCGACTTCACTGCGGATTTGGCACTTTTGATCAAAAACCGACAATGACTCTTTAACGCGTATTTGCTATTAGCTTTTATTTGTTACCCGTCTACTATTGCGGGGTTCTTGTCTAGCTTTCATTTTGAAAACATCTGTCTTTTTATTTCATTTTTTGTAAATTACTTTATCGTTGATTTTGGTTCGCAAATCCAGGGCAACTTTGTGAAGTAACCTCCAACACTGACGAAGAATATGCATCAAATATAATAACAGTGAAAAGCTGATTCTGAATGGGCAAGCGGTCAAGAACAATCCAAGCCAATCAAGCCATTGAAGTGGATGCCCGCCATCTTCAATGGTGCGCCGACTGGGACTGGAAGACGCCGACGACAACGACGATTCACCGTACAATTGCTTATATATACTTGACATTTGCAAAATTACATAACTTGTAGACGCCATTAAAACAAATAAATAATAATAACTACTATTGCGATTATGTGTCAAATATTACAAATACGCGAACACATAAAGCCAACTAAAGTGTTACCATCGTTCGCTTGTGGCGCTATTGTGAAGCCGGCCTTATAGTTCCCACTTGATGTGCCCGACGGTAAGTGTCCCGGGAGAGTTCCAGCAGTCTGTGGTTTACATAATGTCTCTATGGTTGGACGGAGGTCCGGTTCAGCGGTAACATGACAACTATGCTAAGGATTGTGAGATGAAATCCCGCTAGAGGCATAACTTTTTAACCGCTTTACATACGCCGTTAAAAAGTTATGCTAAATGTTATAATAATAATGACAATAATAATAAATTTTATTTCAGGCAACGAGGCCCATAGTTACAAATACCTTATGGACTAACAAACATAACAATATAAAACTTAAAACTAACACCGAGGTGACAGAACAGCGGGTATCTGTTTTGCCAAGAGGTATATGTTTAGTATTATAAGTATGTTACATGAAACTGAGGTTACATGAAACGGAACTTATTGCATCTTAAATATTAATAATATGTTTTAGTCCAATAACACTTAATTTTTGCTGCTAATTATCAACAGTTGCTTAAAGTAAGTCCCAATAGTAATTAGATATTAAAATATTATGGAGTGTTAAAATCAACTTAGTAATAATTTAACACATAATGCCCTCGCTTCGTTTCGGGTTATGTATGTTTTTGTAACACCTGTACGTAAACCAGGATTTAAAAACAAAAACCTTTCTTGAATAAATATCTAACTGAAGGTGAAAGCCGCATCAAAATCCGTTGCGAGGTTTGGGAGACGTTAGCGGATATACAGACGGACAAAAATATCGTAACACAGACAGATGCGGAAAGCGACTTTGTTTTATACTATGTACAGCTGATATATAAGTAGATAAAGAAGCAAGAATAGTTTGTGAACCATAAAGAAGTTTTTAAAACCCTTAGATAATCCACCCTTCATACATTTATGTTCAAAGCTGTCAGTCACGTTAAAAGGTTTTCTATCAGACCAGTGACCACAAGATGCATTCTGCAAACGTTATCGTAATCGAAAACGTATAAGATTGACGTACGTGACGGTCGCACCGAATTCCTTATACTTTTTCCGTTTTCGAAAATCGTTTGTTTAGGTTAGGTTAGCGTTTTGCAGCTTGTCTATGCCTACTGTGTATTTAGTACGAGTAGATATTACAAATAAACAAAATCGTTTCAATGGAACAACATTCTGCTTTTATCATTTACGTTGTATACGTAGTACTAAGTTTGTTTCGATAACAACGTGGACGTACATTTTATTGGCAAAACTTAATCATGATTCAAATATAAAAACAAGAAGCAAAAATTTTGCAACAAATTACCTACTTTCGCTTACTCCCGTTATTGAAAGAATTAAATTTAAAAATCATAAACAAAAGTTGTATTCCCCCGTTTAGGAAAGTTGGTGAATTAAAATTCTGAATGAACGCTGGAGTTGGGAAAGGAGTCGATGTTAAAGTTAGTGAGGGTATGAATAAAGTTGGAATGCAATCGGGATGGCAGGCACTGACAGTAAGCTCACACCGGGGCCGCCTCGGGCTCCACTGGACATCGGGAGACGGCGGCTGTTTGCTTCTATTGTGCACGGTGGAATGAACCTTGTATACTCATATTCGCTGCATATTTGCCAAATTACTAGACGCTACAAAGAATGTTTAAAGAAAGTATGAAAAACCAAAGTGTTGATTCATATAATGCATGGTTTATGCAATCATGCATTCTTAAAAAGGAACAAGCTAGTGAAGTAAATCCATGACGTATTCTAACAAAGACAATGATGAAACTATATCTGTCAAACAGTAGACTTATAAGCAATGAGAATGCAAACGATCACATACGTCAAACTGATGGTAAATGGAGTGTAAAACCCATGGAAAATATATGGCCTATTTATTTATTTATTTCATTTCACTGGTTGTCTTATTTTTACAACGGAATAGTTACAGCAGTACGAATACTGCTGATTGGCAGTAGGTTAAATAATAAGATTGTGGTAGTGGTTCGGATGGATCCTGCATAATCATACTAATACTAAAAGCTACGAATAAATAAATATCCTAAAAGAAGTGATTTTGTTACGCCCAAAAAAGTTAAAATGACCTAATAAAAGCAACAGGTGAATGAGCTCACCTTATATTACCTTCTCATCCCTTCCTTGTGCACTCAGTTCGCCACAATTCACGTAAATAAAACTATACGCCATTTGCCATACTGCTTGGTAATGGTCATTCACGATAAGACCGGCTAAAAAGGTCCGGATGGTCCGGATTGTCCGGCCCCGGCGTGAGTGGACGGCGACAGCATTTATGCAGTAGCCAGACTGTCCCTTGCGAATATTTTCCGGGATATTACACGTAGACGTTAAGCCAAATTTTACATTACGCTTCAACAATTCCCAGCAGGGAGTGGCAACGCGGGGATTGTTGCTGTAGTTTTTGCAGACAAAAGCGTCGTAGTTGTTTGTTTTTGTTCATATTTCCTCTTGCAAACACGAAATCAGTTCATTTTCATTTCGAATAGCACAGTAATAACTGTTTAAATCAATGACAAAACAGAATTCCGAGCGGTTCGTTTCAAATTTATTTCAAACAAAGAGAAACACGACTACCGTTATTCTATCACACGAACCCGAAACTAGTATGGCAGAAAGTCAATTTGATTCGAAACAAACGTAGAAGGCTTCGCGCGGCAGACAGATGCCAATAATAGAGGTAGAATAGGACAGGCCGCTAGCGGGCTAGTTCACAAGCGTGGCGGGATTTAGGAGCTCAACTCCCAAAATCACAGTTAGAATTTACTGTATTCCTATCTCTTTCGATCATTTAATACCTGTAGAGCAAGAGGGATAGAGCTCCCAAAGTTTAAAACTTATTACTTTGGAGTAACTCGCCGGATGGCGAAATGTGAAGCGTTGGGACGTTCATTTGTTAGGTATGCGACGTCCTGCCATCGGGCATTCTGCCTCAAAAATAGGAGATTTCAGCTTCATCAGATTTTTACGATTCATTAAATACTATTGCACAGTTGAGCATGCATGTCAGAGTTGTATCATTCCTATTAGGTAAGTACTAGTAACTTAGCTCATCCAATCTTAAATAAATAATAAGGAGTTCAACTGAAGATACCTTTACCTCTTTAATTCTTTTCTTTTCTTGGTTTTGGTTGGTTTTTCTTTACTTCTAATGAAGGAAGACCCATGATTGGCATTTTTCTGTATCTCGTTGCTTCCGTTTTTAAATTAAAAGCCGATGCAGCCGGTTTAACCTGTACGATTTTAACTACTTCTACCATTGATCAAGAATAAGAGCACCCAAGTTTTACAACACAGCAGTCTGGCGTCTTGGGGAAGGTAAATAATGTTCTCATTTTTTTAATATGCTTAGTAGGACAAGGACAAACATTTCAATCATACGTCACGTTTACGATTCAAAAACGTGTTCTGAACCAGTCCCCGAGCCCCGAGCTAGAACAGCCACGTTTTCATACATTATTTTACGTACTTCACCTTTACTACATAGTGACGATACATACCTTGTACATACCTTTTGTGTCTCTGTTTCTTTTTTTAAGTTTGTTATTTTCTGTTTGTGCAATAAAGAGTTTACATACATACACACACACAATACTGAAGTTAACGTCAATGTCAATTTCAGTACGGACACGGGGCGCTTTAACCAGTCGCCATACTCATGTTTTCGATGACGATACGTTAGTGCTTACTCTATTGAAGGTAAAAGTGAGTGTTCGAGGTACAGCTTGTTAACGTCTCTGGTTTATACTGAATCCAGATCTTTTTCGATTAAAATAAATAACGAATGTCTTCGTCTTTTTCATTTCTCAATTGTTCATGATGTGTTGAAGTGATTGCAGAAATTTTCAAAAAATTTTGCTTCTGTACTTGATAGTTTAAAAGTTACAATGCATCGAGAAACATAGCAAAATCAAGGAGGAAACGGAGAAATTATATAAACGCGCATTGCAAACGAAGCACTGTACTAAGTTAAACAAAAGACTTAAAAATAACTGTAGACAACTGTACGATGTCACTTATTACGATAAGGAAGCTAATTATCAATCTGCCGTCAGCAGTTGTCACAGGTGGAGGTGCTCCCGCCCAGAGCACGACGCTTGAGGCACGGAGGTGCACTGCAGCACAAATACAAGAGAAAAGCGATTATTTTTAGAATATTTTATTTAGTTACCTACTAGCTTTTGCCCGTAATTCCGTCCGTAGTTTATCGCTGCTCCCTCGGGAATTGTTCAATCCTATTCCAGGATCTAACCTATATGAGAGCCAAGTTTAATCCCGATCCGTTCAGTGGTTGAAGCGTGATTGAGTAACAAACATCCAAAATTTCTCATTTTATGTATAAAGAAAAATATTTCAATTATGCCAACTAGAAAATACTAACTATACAGCTGAAATAAAGAATAAATAAGACATACCGTCGGCCATACTCCATTTTTTCATACTAAGTCAGGTTTAGTTAAAATTGTTCGTTTACCTACAAATAACATATGCTAGGTATTTTATGTGTTTGAGCCAGTACCGCGTCTTGTCCTTTTCTGCGTTATCTGCTGTTTCCCACTTTAACCTTTTCATAAATTTTGTCAACATTTAACTTTTCGACCGCGCTAACAACATCTATTATGTTTTAAACTTTGTTTTAAATTTTTGAACCATTATTGCGAATGTTTTTATTGACGAGATACGAAGAGTCAAGTGACGTTTAAAACCAAAATGAATAGAAATGCTTGTTAGCGTAATGCATCTTGCCTAGAGCCTCTGTTCCCCGCTACCGCCGCTCACCGGAGCGCCCTCTACACATCTCTCCCCCGACTCTAATTTTGTATGCTCTGTCGTTTCGCCGCATTTATTTTTCTTCGCGGTCTAATTTTCTTTGTTGTCTCAGACGTTTTGTAACCAAATTTCGCGGAATGAGGTCCGTGGTTGAAATGAAATTGGTATTCTGAATGAATTGGGCCGCTCCGTAAGTTTCGTGGACACTTTGTCTGAAAACGCTATCCTGATTCTTAATTCGGTTCCTTGCACGGCCGCGGAATTTTAAGATGAGCATCATTGCAGTAATTAGAGCTGGACGAATCTTAATTAATCCTTACAGTCAAAACACGTAAACTTGCTTATGTAAGCAACTGGGGGTACAATCAAATGCTACATTGTTTATTTAAGATTTGGCATACTGCAGTGTAGTCCGTATATAAACATGCCGATCATTTGAACAGCAAATCTGGCAGCAAATCCACTTCTGCTGATGAAAATGTATGTATGCCGTCTGTACGTCCGGCGCTTGGCTGCTTTCGCCACAACTAAAAATAAACACTACTTTTTCCGGACGTCCTACAAGCCACTATGTAGTAAAGGTATGGACTGCTTTTGAATTTTTAAGCGACAAGACTTTTCAAAAACTTTCTTACAACGAGAATCATGGCGTAGAAAAAATTTAACAACGTTATTTTCTTATTGTGCACTTTTACTAGACTATGTACGATGTTTGAGATGACTTTTACCGATTCCAAGTTATTAAAAAGGTGGATAGAACGAAGGATGAATAAAAAACTAATTAACTTAATCTCCTCTGATCGTATTTGTAGCAATATTGGAAGTAGAAAAGTGTCATTAAATAAACAAAGTGATTTATATTGTCTGAACACTACCTAGCAATTAACAAGGCAACACATTAAACCTTGTCCTGCTTCCTGAAACAAAAACAACCCCAAATTCTACGTCCAATCTAGTAAGCAGCCGATCAATGCCCACTTGAGTGACAACCATAACACGGGCAGAGCCACGATTTCCGAATTACATGTCACGGTAATCCCTGATGTGCATTGAACTCGGCCGTCGGACGACGCAGCGGGGACGGACCAGATGAAGACGAGACGTTACATCATGTTATTACAGGAGACATCAGCAAGACGGATGGCGCGGTCACTGCATGAATATTTCAAGAGACGCATTAGGACACGGAAAAATAAATATGGCCGACTTCAGTGGACGCATTTGTATATAAATCGTGGTGCTTCGCGCGTGTTCGGGTTGCGAATGAACGGGGACCGGTCCAAAGTTATTTATCAGTTAACCGTATATCCATCTCACGGCTGTGGGTCTGAATTTTTATTGAAAACACGAGGCCGAGACCAAGAAAGCTTCGTGATAAACAGCCATTAATTGAGCTGAATGGCGCTCTTAATGTATTCGGGTTCGCGAAATGAAAATATGACCTGTCGTGCAGTTTTTAGTGCATATAAAACATTTCGTCCAATGTTCCACCTCTTTTATGAAGTGGAATTTATGAGGAACGAAGGTTGTTTATGTAGGTAATGTTTCGTTTAGCGAGTTAATATAAAGTAGTCTCACTTATTTTCGTTGGAAGGCTTTGCTTCCATGAATTTTAAAGTGTATAAATTTACCTTTAAATTTTTACAACCTCAAAACGTTAAAACATGTATTTGCCGACGCCAGAAAGGAGGAGTCTGATTTAAACTTACTTCTCTACGTGTCAGTTTCTTTATTATCTTTTCAATATGTGTTATTTAGTATGTGTCGTGTGTCGTTTGTATTGTACTTAACCAATCGCAATACATTTCCCACTTCTACAATATCTAATAGAAGAACAAAAAAGAAAAATAATTGATTTGTAACAGCAAAACACAATACAAAAAGATATAACATGAAAAATGAAGGGCCTAATGACACAAGCTATCTATTTTAAAAATCAATCTATTTTAATTTGAAAGGTACCTACATTATTCAACCCGGTTTAGATAGTCCTTAGGTCATGGCTTTCATTTTCTCATTAAATCTTTGTATGTTTTTGGCTTACATCTAGAACCTTGAATATTATGTTACGAGTGAATATTAATAGAGTTCCTGTTCTCGTTTGCATAGATTTGCCATATCATTCCATGGACCGATGGTCTCATGTATACACATTGTTACTAGTACGGAATATACCTAAATTCCGTTAAGTACGGGCTAACGAGTTTGCTGTTGTCGGCTAGCACAGCTGGTTTTATTGCCACCCGACATGCGAGACGGAATCGTATTTGCTTTATTTATTTGTTTCAATTAATTGAAACGTGGTGAAGAAAATTGCATTCACTTTTGGAGCAATTTTCGACTAGCTTTGTCGGTAAATTGCAGAGTTTATTACGCTTGATTGCTACGGAAAATATTAATGGAATACTTGATTTGGTGCTGTCGTGATACAGTGGCACAATTTTCATTGCAGCACGACACGTTTTGTATGATTAATTGCGTCCTCTAGTAGTATCATTTTCATTAAAGAAATTTAACCAAGTTTTCTTGAATAAAAAATTTGGGCTGATTTAGATCAGTGTTCTTTTATTGAATACATTTAATCCTAAATTTTTAAACGTCAAACTCTCATAAAAGCGTTTATACCCATTCATAAATTTAGTATACAGAAATTTAAAATTAGAAGTTGGTTTTGTTTTTTTTTTCAGATAGGAAATCAAAGAGCAAGAAATCGGCTACATATTTTTTTTGGAAAAAGACCAAAAAAAAACCTTCACTTTTCCGCTGATCTGACGACCTACGCCTGCCACGTGGACGAAGTCGCGAGTAAAAGCTATTAATTAAAAATATTACGGCAATGTAATATATACCTAGTTAGTTACATTGTTATGATGTTCTTTAGTAAAAATCTTTTACTGAAACTGTATGAAACTGCAATGTAACACGCCAATTATTTCCCGCCGGCGATCTAATTGTTACGCCATCACAAAACCTTCCAACAGACGCAGCAATAAAATTATTTTCCGGACGGGTCAATAAACTCGGTACGCTTTAAAATCGGGTGAAAAATAAATCACGGGATTACGGAAACAACGTGACGTTCAAAAACGCCATTATTGAAGTCCCGGTGCGCTCGGATAAATCTCGGTTTCATACAACACCAACGTGTCGCGCGGGTGACGAATTGATTGCTGTTCCAGACAAAACGCCGCCTTTACCTTATTGACAGACATCGAACAATGAAATGTTTACCTTAATAATGGAACACGAAACTTCCATTTGCTGGCCCAGCGACGAGATTATGTTTACGGAGCATCGTTATTCTTTATCAACTTTATTAGACGTGTTTACGTATATTTTATAGATCTTTATATGTTTGCGTTACGGCGGAAGTCATCGTTTCGCTTCAGGAGTTAACTTGATAGCTGTAAAAAATGCACATTACATTAATTTTTGGCTCTGTTTACGATGTGATATATTTATTATCTACTCTGACGTAAAAGTATACATCTCTTTATGGCATTTGATTAAACTTTGCCAAGGCTGAATAATTGCGTTAATTCCACTGTAATCCATCGTTGTTGACTAAATGCCCTTTCACAATATTTGATTTGGATACTTCAATAATTTATTTCAAGTAATCATTTCGACAACATTAGCAACATATAATTCGCGACAGGCATTGTCAGAGTATTTCAAATAGGAAACTAACAGTTACACACAAATATAAATACATGAATAACTAATAGTATTTAGTGACTCCGGTTTGTAGAAAACATTAATTTGTTAATATTCTTATAACGCTGACAGCGTTACCGCTGTACATATCCAATTATCTGCAGGCTCTGCAGCACCGAATATGAACCAGAGCGAGGATTACTACCACCATCTCTCAGCCTGCGACCCAACTCCAACATAAACTCCTTCGTCTACGCTCCAAAGGCCTACCTTCTCCATGGCAACCGGCACAAAGTCGTACATCAGATCCAACAAGGCGTATTAAGAATACTCTATTCTTGCTGCGGATCCTCCAGTTCTCCTCATCGTGCAAATATAGCTACACAAGTTGCATCCCAAAATATACCTCTATAGAATATATAGTGACCTCTTTGTCACAGAACTAATGTTAGGACTTAGGCTATAGAGCCACTTCCCGTCGGTATGGCATAATCCCTTGACACTTTATAATGCACGGCATATTCGCAGACTCCAAAGCCCAACGAATCACATCATTGATGCATCATGTCTTGTCTATTTGTATTTATAAACATTTTGACAAAATGGCAATAATATGTTGGGGACCTCCCGATAAGTAAATATTTATTAATATAAAATACCTATGTCAGAAAGTTCCGAATCTTTAACAAGTAAGGTTGATTTAAATTAAAATTATATTTCTGTTTATTAGAGGTGTGTGGTTTAAGTTAATAATGCCTCAGGTTATTTCCGATTCAATTTCTGTGATAAAGCCGAAAGCCCTACCGCATCGGTGCCAGAACCTTTCACAGGATTATACATATTCTATCAGAGTGAAACGATAATCCTCACTACATAACTGTAGCTAACAAATGCAATGCATATAAATGTATATGGTAAAACGAAGGTCATAGGCGTTTAGGATGTTCAGTCCGTCTTATAAGTCTAGGGCAACTACTTTTCACCCGTTCTATTTAGATAATAGAGTGATTCAAGCAACCACTGGTGTTTGCCAGGGCCGGCTTACCAATCAGAACACGTAGGAAGTACGAGTAAGGATTTATCACATATGGATGATAAGAAAAACCCTGGGATGGATAGTTTACCGCCCATAGTTTTAAAATGCTGCCGAAAACACCAAAAAAAAAGCCACACCTCTGTCTACTATATTCTAGAAATCGTTGGGAATGGCATCTCTCCAATACAATGGAAGTTCGAGTACGGTCGCAATACACCGATTAATAATAAAGATATAGATAACGTTTCCAAATCGATTGTTCAAAAAAGATGTAAGTTTATTCCCACCAACATGGTTTTTTAGCCCGCATGTCAATAACAAACAATCTGTTTGTGTACGTTGACAGTGTCATGGCCCTGTGCAGGTCAAAAGAAGTTCACGCCATCTACACTGAATTCAGTAATGTTTTATACGTGATAGATCATGAAATTCTCTTAACAAAAAAATTACAAGAGTATATGTAACTATGTAGGGTTGCCTTCTTAGGTGGTGCGAGTCCTAACTCAGAAATCAGTTGCAGTTGGAGACCCTCCGCGGCTTAAATCTCGTACAGTAGACATTCTCTCAGGAATCCCACAGGGATCACGTATAGTCCCACTATTATTTTAAATGGACATGCCCCCAAAATCCTCTGTAATTTTAAAATAAAAATATTATATAGCATAACTATTAAGAGTAGATTTAGATTAGGTGTATGTATGATGATTTGCCATTGCCACCACATTATTCTTTACCGGAAAATAAATCAGCTCGAGCTACTAACAAAAAATTTAAGTGGGAAAGCGACTAATACAACTATGCAAAATTTCATATCGATAGCGTCTGTAGTCGCTAAGAAAAACAGTGCCCTCGGAAAGTTGCATGAGAGCAGTAGTGGTGTTATGGTCGAACCCAACTCTAAACGGACTGCTCTTATTCAGCTGGTCTTGACTGCACATAGTCTACGAAGACAAACACAAAATTTGAATAAATATTTAAATATCATTGAAGACCACAAATATTCTATTTCTATTTTTTAAGTCAACATCACTTGATAAATTCAACAATACTTGGCTCACAGCTCACTCTATCATAATGACGAACTTCAACGTCACAAAATTAATTGGCATCAAAAATGTCGCGTAATTCGGTCGCAGCAAACAGTAATAACGAAGTACTAAACATCGTTTGTGGTGGAGCAGAGTCGAGTGCCGCCGGCGGGCGCGCTTTGATCCGCCGAGTCTAATTTTAAACACACTAGGTCACCTTTGCTGGAAGTTTTTCATCTTCGCTGTTGTTCGCACTCGGAGCCTTAATGCAAATTATCATGGGCCAGACGCACAACGGGAAAATTAATGATCATTACTACTTCTCATTCCATTGCCAATTGTGAGATGGTGTTAGAAATTTTAAAAAGTCTTTTAATCTACCGCAACCATACCTACCTACCTACCTAATACCTAATCTTTTATTTCTGTTTGTTTTAAAAGCTTGTTATTTTCTAATCTAAGAGTTTATAAGGTAGAGAATGCCTTATGGTATTAACTTCGCCTTTTGTTTATTAAGTGTATTCTTTTGTGCAATAAAGATTAAATAGATAAATAATATATAAATACCTACAAATGTCCAAGTCTAGACAATTGCTCATTGAGCACGTTATTCGCAAAATGAATCCCGCCTAAAACAATACATATGAGCAGAGGTCGGAATAGGCAGTACCTATTTGCCTAAACTTCGCGGGAGGACGTAACTAAGAGTGGTCACGACCACCAAAAATCATGATTTCTTTTTATTGAATGCGGGATTTTCGGGATTTTTTTAATAATACATAAATGTGGAAATTGATTCTAAAACTCAATAGTACATGTTAAAAACATTTATTGAATACAATTTTACATGATCATCAATAACAAAAACATGTTTCAATCTGAATCATCAATATCATAATTACAATCATAATTACCTACTACTATTATGAGATAATAGTAGTTTATGTGGCTGGTGCATAATAAGATCACACGAGTGTTTTAATGCCTAATTATGTATAGCCGCATACACAACTTTATCTACATGCATATCATAAGTTCTTTATAATATGTTCAGATATGGCCTGTATTTTTATTAAGTTAGTGTTATTGTTAACTTGTTTGTAGTAGAAAAGCTTAGAAAATAATAAAAAATAAAATAAAAAACAAACTTTGTTTATAATGTATATAGCTTGCATTTTCAAGTTAGTGGTACAGTATTACCGATACTTTAATGTTTAGGTACCGACACTTTAATGTTAACATTACGATGCACTATACTTTAATGTAAACATTAAGATGCAACCACAGATACAGGTTTCTTAATATAGGCGATTTGCTTATCGCTTCTGAACATATTGTAGGGAAGTTATGATATGTATGTAGATAAAATATTATATAATACGAAATACTTTGTTAGTTTATTGAGATTAGAAATAAATCAGAATATGTCATTTGATCATGTAAAATATCAAATGTTTTTAACATGTGATATTGAGTTTTAGTATCAATTTCCACATTTATGTATTATTAAATAATTCCTGGAAATCCCGAATTCAATAAAAATATATCATGATTTTTGGTGGTTGTAACCACTCTTAGTTACGTCCTCCCGCGAAGTTTAGGCAAATAGGCACTGCCTATTCCGACCTCTGCATATGAGTCAAACATTTTCACCTCATTTTTATATGTTGGTTCAATAATATCAAATAAAGTGTTGTATAGTAATAAACATATGCAATATATCAACTTTACGTTCCCATAAACTTGTGCCACTGAAACGAAAGTTGTGTGCGCTAGCCCTTACATTATGATTATTACTTACCTACCTATATTTCGGAAACGCCTTTGCCGTCAGTTTCACGTCAACCGCGGATAGAGGGCGCGATAATCACACTGCGATTCTAACCACGCGTTACCAACCTTCGTTTATTGTTACATTCGGGTGCGTTGATGAGGTATTGTTATTTGCTTTGGTAATGAAGGTTGTAATTAAATGTTATTTCCCGTCTCTCTTTCAGGTCAAGCTAAGAGCTCATGGGTCATATTTCTTTGTCTCCTTTCCTGCCTGGAACTTGACACGTTTTGATATCTTATAATACGGGTCCTAACAGATTTTTATGAACTTCATTTCTAAATGTGGCTTACATTATATAAAAAACGTGACTACAAAAGCGTTACCCTTTCACTCTCTTTTCCTAGCTAAATAATACCCACAAAGAAGCTTTGATTTTAAATTTGATTTAAACTACACTTTTAGATCACCACAACATCCCACATCGTATTAGCCCATCTTGTTTTGATATCGTAATCATGTTGTTGAAGTTTTAACAGCTCGTATCTACTAAAGAGGATAGCTGTCATGAAGTCAATGAAGTGAATGGGATAAGCCATAGTTAAACAAAAGGCCATGATCAAACTCAGGACATGCCATCAAACTTTTTTAAAGAAAATGGAGAAGAGAAATTTGAAACAAAAATAATAGGGGTGTGTCCTGGGTAAAAAACCACTAATTCTAATTAGTCCGTCAGTAAGATTATCAAAAAATATTGAACACGTATTTTTTGCTTTTTCAAATCGATCAAAATTGACAAATATAACGCGCATCAAAGTTCGGGAGTGGGGGCTCGTGACGTCACACCGTGGTATAAAGGGTGCCACGGGGTGACGTCACGCGAAACTTGAACGCACTGTATCTTCGTCATGTTTTGTTTAATTGACAAAAGAAAAAAAATGTGTTCAATATTTTTTGATAATGTAAATTACGGACTAATTAGATTTTTTTAGGACACTAGCCTATTGCTCGTTTTTAAATAACACCAATTAAGGGTTATAATTATTTTCGTTTTAATATATCACTTTTTTCAGACTTTTTTTCGACTAGCATGTCACACTCATAAACAAAGCTTTGACTAGTAAAATTATTCCACAACAACGTTACTTTTATAACGTTTATGTTCAAATAAATTCATAACAATTTTCATTTTAAGAGGTTACCCTGAAAAACCGTGAATGCCGCCTTGAGCTATATTACCACTTAGTGAGACTTGGCACCGATATAAATTGTACTTGACGCCGAACGGATACCGCGAACAAAAATACTCGAAAATACTCGCAGATACTCGCGAATACTTGGGAATACTTGGGAATACCCCCGGGGCAGCGCTAACATCGCTGATGTAAATGGATATTTAAAGTGAAAATAAAGAAGTGCTGCTTTAAATTCATTTGGTTTTGTTTTGAAAATTTGCCCGTTATTTTAGTCTTGGCAAAATGCATTACCATGTTCCTAATGCAAGGGTGTTAAAAAATACGAGTATCTGAGGTTCATAATGTGTGCGAGGTTAACCAACTTTATTTTTCATTTTTAAATTTCTCTGATAAAGTATGTAGCTAGCTGATGCCCACGATTATATCCGCTTAGAACTCGTTTATCACTATTCCCTCGAAATTTGTCTAATTCTCTGGGATAAAAAGTACCCTTAGTTCGTCGAGGATCAAGATATCTCTGTTCCAAATTTCATACTCATACTCATACTCATTTATTCATCATCAGAGCTCGGAATAGGTAGTGCCTATTTACCTAAACTTCGCGGTAGGACGTAACTAAGAGTGGTTACAACCACCAAAAATATTTATTTCTTATTATTGAATGCGGGATTTCCCGGGATTGTCTGTATATTACTCTAAAGGCTTAATACATTTAACTTTACTTATAAATCTTGCTATATTGCATATTATTTATTTATTTATCTTGAAATAACAATCAGTCATAAAACAATATAATATAGATCAAATTGAATGAAAGGGTGCCGGAAATTTGTTTTTTTTTTAGTTGATTTGAATATAATTATAATATCGTAAAGAATGTATTCCACAAAAAAACACTTTAGCCGTGTACTTACTACCTACAGTTTACAACCCTGATTTATAAGTAAAGTTAAATGTATTAAGCCTTTAGAGTATACCATATTCAATAATAAGAAATAATTATTTTTAGTGGTTGTTACCACTCTTAGTTACGTCCTCCCGCGAAGTTTAGGTAAATAGGCACTACCTATTCCGAGCTCTGTTCATCATTCATAAAAATCAGTTAAGCCGTTTAGCATTGAAATCATAACCAACAAACAAACTGGGTCACTTTTGCATGTATCTAGCGATTTTTACTATAACAATAAATTTCTTAAAGAAATCCTTTCAACTTTGTTATTGATTTTCATTTACACATATACCAAGTTCAAGTCGATATAACCATTTATCTACGCACATGTCATAAGCCCTCTATTATGCGTTCAGAAACCGTAGGAAATGACCAGCATTATTACAACCAATTTTACTATGAGAACTTTCTTGTCTGTGGTAGTAGGTAAAATCTGTACTGTAATGTTATTACAGTATCAATTTTTATAACGTTATGAGTTTAAATTTGGAACAGCTGTCAAAACTCAAGAGGGTCTCTATTCTAGTACCTATTCATAGATATTAAAACAGTTATCGATACGAAACGTCAATTGAGTATGTTTTTTTAATATAAACCGCACGACATGTGATCTCAAGTGACATGAGAATAAGGACTTCATTCGTTTGTCTATGATTTGAAAAAAAACCCTTCATATTCGTGACACTGACACTGCACAAGTTTGTTTTGCCGCCATTTTTGTCGTCAAGTCGTCGGCTTCTGAACCCATCTTAGATTAGGTACTTATGATATGTGTGTAGATAAAACAGTGTATACAACTGTACATAATTAGGCCTTAAAACACTCGTGTGATCCTATTATGAAACTCGCTGACGCTCGTTTCATAAAACCACACTCGTATTTTAAGGCCTCTTATTGTGTATCAGTTGCATAAACTACTATTAAAGTACAGTAGGTGAAAATCTATCGCAATCTGTGCGTACTCGTAAACCACCACCATTGTTGACTTTACCACACTTTACTAACTAACCACAATCCTATCACGTGATGAGTCCGTGACAATTGTGACCACTACTGAAAGTACTCATGTTTTCGAACAATACCGATTCCAACGTATAAATGGTGTTCTATTTTTAATGTAATTCAATATTTATTTGAATAAAGTGACTATCCGACCAAAGCAATCAAAATTCAAGTTCCAGTTCCTTTTAATCTTGTTGCTGTGGGGGTCAATATCCAGAATCTGAAAAAACAGATTGAAGCCATCTGTTTTTGCAGATTTGTTCACACGCAATATAAAAAAAGACAATACTTAACTCAGTACTACAAAAAGTAAATACCTATTCTTATTAAATTATCTCAATATAGTATCTATTCTAAGTTGCTATGCCAAGCTGTTGACTGAGGAAGGAGCCGTCAGTTAAGGAAAGAGCCAGTAGCCGCAAATATGCAAACAAAGCTGATCATTGCATGTTCGCGGCTTTTGCCCTTTAAAATATAACTCTTGGGCTGGAGGATCCGGAAGCACTATAATTATCTATTTTCCAAAATCAAAAATAAGCTCACCCGTACCTCAGTGGGCCTATATTATGGTCGTGTTGCCACTTTCTGACCATCATGTAAGTGCGGGAGTGACAGATGCTTTATCCATCGCGATAAAGGCCACCGTAACACGGGCCCAGGCAATCATAGGGCTGGCTCTTTGTTAAAATAAAATGTATCACTTAAATTAAGGCAATATTCTTGTTAGAAAAAGAGTACAATTTATCCACCAATGTATCGAATGTTCTCTATATTAACAAGTAAATACTGCAGCGATGCTCACTGCAAAGGGTTAAAGCAAACAGGGCGTTGATTCTCTGAAACAACTCACCAGTGTTTACGTCGACGATTTATTTTGTACAGCATGAAGAAGGTAAAACGGGCGTACGGACCATCTGATGTTTAGCGGTATCTAAGTTCCTAAGAAACTTTCAATCTTAAAACAGCAAGGGCGTTGCCAACCCTGAGAAATACCTCTACGCTAATCATTTTATTGGTTGTCTTACTGCCCTCCTAAGAAAAAAGGGCGTAAGTCTCACATAACCGCGTATGTATTAGTGACCTTATTTTTTAAGATAGAGGGTTAAATTTACTTTGACTATCAAATTGCGCATGCGTCTCTTTATTTAGGATTGCAGTTATTCCCGCACCGGAACACAACAATAGTACAGTGTTTTTAACTCACGAAAGCGGGTGGGTCATTAGATTGTAGTTGTAATGCGTATAGACACGCACACTACGGTAACGCTTAGCGACGACAGCTTCATACGTGCATCTACACACACAAGTATGGCCCACCCGCTTTCATGAGATAAAACAACTGTAAGCTAAAGTTGCCTCTTCAGCACCACCTTCCATCACTGGAGCATAGTTCATCCACATTACCTGGGACCTTAAAATAAACTTTGCCAGACATATTTTATTCTTCGTAGGGCACCGTAGACTAACAGCCTGTCGGCTCATATTGGTTTGTCAGTATCTCTTAAGATCTCAATCGTCACTCCGTCAACAGCACCCAAAACCGAAGTACGTGCATGAAGAGGTTGATGAATGTAGAGGAAGGGAAAGTTTTATATTTAGACCGGTGCACCTGGCGTTCCATAGTCTGTGCCTACCCCATTGGGAGAAAGGCGTGAAGGTATGTATGTATGTATGTGTATGTATCTACATACATACCTTCGTCACAGATTTAGGGCGGTCAGGTGTGGCTATGGTCCCTGTCTGCACGTTTCGACACAGGTTTCGTAAGGTCTCACAGGCCTGGCTTGAAGATGTGGATGGCAGGAGAAATTACTTCAAATCATGTATGACAAAATAACTCGTATAATAAAAAGTTTCTCGCTACATATGAACTATGGTAGACGTTAAAAAATGTGCTGTTGAGTTGTCACGTAGACGTAGCGAAGTAGAGAGAGCTTTCAGTCATCCTTCCTTCTGATTGGTGCTTGGTAGGGGTCGATGGCTGGCTCATCATTGGTTGTCGATGACGTGATATATGCAGCTGATTGGTCGCCTATGACGTGATATTTAGTCGCCGCAGAGTCGCCGCGGTGCGTCCCACCCAGGTAGCAAACCACCAAGGTCGGCTGCAACTCTTATAATCTCTTAATTATAGAATGAACTCCCGTTCACGGCGCGGCGTCTCTTCATCGCAATGAGATGGGGATCTCCTTAAATCACCGACACTCATTTCCTCGAATTTCATTTCATCGAAAGCTAATTTCTGCTGGAACCTTATTATTTTTAGGTTATCTGCAACATGGGTTACGTAAGTTAGGTTTGGTTAGACCTCTGCCCACCAAAAAATTATAACTCCTGCACGTGTAAATGCCAGCCGATGAAATAGAAATTCAAGGGTAACCCAATGAGATGAGATGCCCTTTTTTTGTTTATCAGACTGACCCAGAAGGAAGGTAATATTTTTTGCGCGTATGTATGTAGGTGTAGATATGTCCGATTTTGAAGAGTGAGATGTTGTTAGATTCGTCTTGGTTGTAGGAGTGACATAGGCTATAATAATTTAATCAAAATACTGAGGATAAGAAGGAAAATGACATTAAAAAAAAACATTATGTTGGCGATCAATATCAAAAAATGCATTCGGGTTTTACAAAGCTTGCTTTCTATTATTATAGTTAATTCATCGACGATAATAGAGGTCAGTTGTTTTAAAGGGTACCCCTTATTATTCATAGTTTAATTTGCACTAATTTCATTCACCATAATGGTCACTGGCATTTCATTTGACATAACGACATTTTTTCTGAAATCATAAACCTTTCAGGTAATTTTTACATGTCATCGTATAGAGCCCAATAGGTTAGGTTAGGTTTATTTTATTACAATTTTGAATAGTTCACGGGTCTAGAAAAAATGCCTTTATGGCAAATGAATATTATGGCACATGATCGTTATGGCATATCAAATTATGTCATATGAAATTATTGCATATGAAATTCGGTCAAACGATAGAGAACCGTTTTAAAGAATCAACGTCCTACTCGATCCACTGAAATACTGTTGTTGCACTCTGAACCGGATTGCGAAATATTTGTATAGGGAACGTGGATGTCGGTAAAATTCGAGTCGTATGCTCGGCTCAGACACGTGCTAGCATTCTGACGGTTGGAATAGGATTTTACGATGAATGGTAAAGCGTTGGCCTCGGTGTTTCACTTAATAAATTAGAAAATTTCGATGGAGAAAATTATGTAATATACATAATGTTTTATTTGGTCTCATAAATCAATTTAAGGAAAATAACTTTTTGGTGTTCTTTAAATTATGTTGTATAAACATAAGTTACGTAGATTTTGAGATATTTGGGTATTATATAACATATACGAAAACACCTTCTTCACCCTTCAAAATTACTAGAAAATAATTTATACTAGAAATAGAAAATAAAATTAGAAAATAATGTAAACAGAATGGCCTTCATGCGGTTTACAGTCTTTTTTTTCAGAAGATGCAGAGCTTGCATTTAGCACGAAGGTGGTTATTTTGAAAACTTTTTGTATTTTAGTAGTTATTAAACCATTATAATGTATTTTTTTTATTGTCATTAGTTATCTCTACAAGTGAGAATTTCGGATCAAGTACGTATTGATTAAAAAAAATATAAAATTGTTTGAAAAAAAAAATCTTTTACTTTGACTTTTTTTTCTTGGCTTTCAAAGTCTGAACCTCAATTGATCTTCTGGTACTTTGTGATTAGATTTTTATTGGTTTTGCCAAAAAAGTCAAAGATATTGATTCTTTTTTAAATGTCTCACGTGTTCTCATTATTTAGCTACACATTAAAAAAACAGCCAATTATAAGTGCACTCAGTATGAGCAAAATTGTTTCTGTGGTCGCAGTTTTGTAGAAAATGAGAAAAAACCCATAACTCCTAAACTACAAATTTATCGCGGGACGTACAGTGCAACCATTTTCTTAATAGCGATCGGCAATCTTCGTTTTTCTATGACACACGAGTGACAAATATACTGTCAGTAGCGAGTGCAAGCGTGATAGCGATAGCCAGCCGAAAGCTATTAAGAAGCTGGGAATACTGTACTATCACGAACGTTAATTTGTGACCCATTTCAAGAAAAATAGGCTTGAAGTCGTCAATGTCATTAGAGATGCCAAATCATTTGTAACTTATAGGAGACTCAACCTTATTGTTGTCGAATGTCAGAATGACTTTGGACCTAAGGTGGGTCCCAAATTTAAGTTCGTGACTGTACATGGGATTGATTCAGATGCCCCTTGAGATGATCTTGATACCATATTCTTGGACACCTTGTATCAAGGGGATATAATCTGTCACTTTCTGACCAGTATGCCAGTGTGAGAGAGACGGATTCTTTATCCACATTAATCCACCGCGACAAAGACGACCATAGTACGGGACACGAAAAAATAAAAGGCTTGCTCAAACATTGTGGTTTTTTAGTAAAAAGCTAAAAGTCGTCGTAGGGAAAACTTTGTATCGCGGTTGGTAAAATATTCAGCTCAAAAGCAGAAAGTACATGAATTAGAATAATTATAATATTTTAAACGTCAATTGTCGAACAATTCATTGAGTATACGTGAATGATTACGATACGACACGTGTTGGATATGAATATGATACGTGAGTAAATTAGTATTGTTTACTTAAACCTTATAAATATGGCCAGGCCCGAATATTATAAGTTCTAAAATATAATGAAACCAAGCGGCAGCAGGACAAAAGGTTTCTTATATTTTTACAAAAAAGGCGTAGGTGCAGAACCCTCGGTGCTCATTTGCGTCATTATGAAAGGGTGCTTAGTGACACAAAGGGACGGAAACGTAGAATACTGAAATGAAACGGTCTAAGGATATTGTATGTCCTAAGAAGTAACATCCATTGTATGTAAAACCTTATTTTTGCCGATGTTATTATTCATATTTTAAGTTTTCCGAAACAACAGTAACAATGTACAATTTTTTCACATAATTCTATCTAATTTTAACCGAGCAATTCTTGTAAATCTGAATCTCGGAAACGGCTCCAACGATTTCGATGAAATTTGAAATATATAGGGTTTGCGGGGGCAAAAAATCGAACTGTCAAGTTATCATCTTCGGGAAATTACGTTTTCAACCCGAGCGACGCTCGGTCTTCCAAATACTTTAACTTTGATCCAGATACTGCACTGGTGATAATTTTTTAACTTACACGAGGATTATAACTTTGTTTGTCCAGAAGAATTTCTTATATCTTACATTTCGACGGAAACCTATTCAAACCCCTTTACAAATAAATTATCACACGCGTAGGATTAAATACGTAACCAGCCAATACGAAAACCGCGCTAGGAATAACTAAAATCCAGGAGCCCATGGTGAAAAAATACTCGTCCAATTTCAAGCCGTATGATCCAAATAAAGCAGAACGTATCAGAGCCATCGTCCCTAAAAATAATAACCGGCCTCCTGGCCACATGTCGTCGTAATACCGCCCGGCGTTCGCTCGTAAAAAATAAGAAAAGACCCCGCAAAATACTCTCTATTACATCTTGGTCCGTATACGTTGGAAATTGGAAACACATTTGTCGGTAACAGAATCGACCGAATGCGACGTGTTCTTATCGAATACTGACATTTTGATTTTACGCATTAGCGTGGGTGGCTTACGGATTTGAATTTGGAACATGATTTGGAACAAGAATGGCTGGTAAGGCGTTCGCGGAGCTGGTAAAATGGACTGTAAACCAGCCGAGTTTTTGGCGGCAAAACGGAGCGATGTGAATAATGTAACTCGTTGTTTAAAACATGCATGGTTTAGGAGTTCTTAATACAGCTTTACGAGTCATTTATATCTCTATGTTTCCAGTTCTGTCTTAATCAGTCACATATCTGAATAAATGATGCTAGACAAGATGTCATGTCATTAGTTGAACGCGCATTCAATGATATTTTATATTAAGATACGTTATGCGCATACTAAACGCATTCAAAACCCGTGACCAATTACTAACAGACACAAAAACGGCAATCCATAGCGAACACTATTGTTAGAAAGAGATAAATAGATAAAAAGTAAGGCAATTTGCCTTCCTTTTTGCGGAACGTTTTTGCGCGCAGAGGACGTATCTTTATATAAAATATCATTGCGCGCGATTGCCTAATGTAACTGTTCTAGCTGGTAAAACATCTTCAACTTGCTAAAGTAAATACCTACCCTAAATATAAAACGAATACAACTACCCACATTTACTAACACAGACATCTGAGTTACCTACCATATATTCAACTCACGTAAAGTTTTAATTCAAGTGGTCTGAGCTTGATTTCATATAGTTGGCAATTTGGCATTACCTCTGGAGAAAATAAAAGCTGTCTACTTAAAGTCATCCAACGTTCAAAGTAACTTTATCTCTGAAATGTCGCTTCCAAACCACTATCTTCGCTACCTACGTTTTGTACTTAACCAACCGAACGAACTAAGCTCCCTTACAACACGATAATAATTTCGCTCCACTTTACGCAGATGTCATTTCCACTGATACAGAATAATTCGGGTGAAATAATAATTGAGCACAAAATGTTGCAACATAATTTCCGTTTTGGAAAACGAAATTGGATCTCTATTTTAATTCCATGGTCAAATTCAAATTAGGAATGATTTACCTCTATTCAAATTTCGATTCATTCTATTAGGTTATCACTGTGCTTTATAATCACTCTGTGTGTCGGAATGGAACTACTCGCGTAAGGACATATTTATGTGTGACCCACTTAAACAGACGCGAGTAATGTACGCGAATAGATGTCGCGATGTGTTACACGACATATAATAGTGCGGATTCCTTAAATGTAAAACGCTCGCTGCCGCTCCGAGAGTCGTTGGGACCCCTATAAAAATGTTAGTTCGCCTTTCATTACATTTTCGAACTCGGTGCCAAGGATCACACAGGGAATAAAAGACTCTATGAAAGAATAATAAAGTGAACTTTTCATCGGCGGCAGCGATATTTATTTCACCAAATGTCCGTTCTTACTCCTTTTGAATAGCCCGTTTTCGGTGTTTTACTCTGTTTGCCGCTAACGCCCGTGTTGCGATTGGAATAGTTTTTAAATAACCAATGGCCGCCGTTTTCCATTCAATTGTTCCTCTGAAGCGTAAATCGTTTAGGTTCCGAATGGAGTTAATGCGACCTATTTATTAAGCCTTATTTACGCGTTTGGGTGTTAGCGAAGTAGCTAACAGAACATTATAACTTCACTGCTCCACACGACGCTGTGTTATTTCCCTAGATACCCATATTGCAACTGGGCTTTCATGCCGCCATTCTAAGGAGAACTTCCTTGCCGCGGAATCCCTTCGCGATGCTCCCTGAGTCGCTGCTTCGAACTAAATTTCCAGGGGTCACGAGTGTTTGGTCCTGATATACGTGATACAAGGGTCCCTTTGCCCCGCAGGGCAGTAATTTGCACCTGTAGTCACTGATATTATGTGAGAAATTTTGTGTTACTTGAAAATGGGCTACGAAAATGTTTTTGATGTTCGGCTTTGGTTTTGAATATGATCCCTGAATAATCTACAGTGCCTTTATTACTTTGTAACGTCGTTACTGCGAAGACGCCGCGCAGGTAGCCTTTATTGAGTATTCTTATTTTAAGAACGCCTCTTATATAACTAAGGCAGTGTTATGGAACTGAAGAAGATGCTTATAGTGAAGTACACTGAATTTGTTGAAGGAATATGTAAATGTACGTTAGCGTTTGTACGTGTACAATGGGTACATTAGCATTTTCAGAAATATTTTGACTGTAAAAACATGAGTCGGGTCGATAAGATATTATCTATCGAGTCATTATATTATATTACATACCCGGGGCGGTAAAATCAAGAAGGTCTCAGATCACAGGTATTTGACTCCCGAGCTGAAGGCACGGCGATAAATATGCAATCTGCGGCTTTCTTTATTACCTCCCGTGGTATACAATTTTATGTCGTCACCTGGCCAAGAGGTAGGATTTTATTCTGTAGCGTGTGGTTAAAGCTACAAACGTATTAACTGTTAATCTATTTAAATCAAAAAGGTCTTCAAAATACCATATCTTATTGCACTTCATCAAATTCAGGTGTTAATTAAAAATTATACCAAGTCTATTTTTTTCGGGGAACCTAAATATTCTGCTACAGCCGCGGAATCCAATTCAACTGAAGATTCAGGAAAGTGTTTAATACTGTCTCTCTCTCTCCCCAACGAAAAATAATCCCAAAAAGAGGGAGGATTAACAATTCCAATTCTCATGTTTCGGAATAATGCCTCTGTCACCTCGCATTGCCGTCCACAATCCCTATTTACATTCCTAAAACTCGTATCAGCCACGGAATGCTCTTAACAAAATGGAAATGTATTTCGATGCTCCGTAGACTGATTTTGCAGCTCCAACTGGGAGTAGATAGGATTATGCGGAAGTTTCAAGTGGTAATGTGATGTTCGCGAATGTACTAGACCGGCTAATTGACTGAGGTCTCCGCACGGTAACACGTAGTTAGAACGTTGAGTGCCCAGCTTATTAAAGGCCATACGAATTAGGTCTGTTGTCCAGTTTCGGGCACTAAATGCGTAAGGGTAGGTAATTGCGAATGTTGATGAATTGAGAGTATAGCTGAGAGGACGCAGATTATGTGCATGCAAATACATAATTGACAATAGTTGCGGTGCATATGCGTGTATATACACGTGTATGTATGTACTGTCGGCCCAATAGAACTCTGACCCATCATAGAACTGTGTCACAGTGATGTTATGATTCAAGTTGTAAGAAGTGTCAAACAAATTGTTTCATAATGTCACTGACAGAGTTCTATTGGGCTAATAGTAGGTATGTATAGTTATATGCGTGTTCATTTGCCAGTAGAATAGTAGAATAGTAGAATAGAGTAGATTTTTTTATGTTCTACCGAAGGCAAACGAGCATACCGCAAACAATATAATAGAATTTTATACAAACACGCTTTATTTAACTACATAAAAACAAAACATGGAACAGTACACCTACGGGGCCACAGTTTGGTCTTTCTAAGAGGCCCGCAGTATAAAATATAACCTCAATCACATATTTGGTACTGAGTTGACAGCTGTCAAATCAGCCCTCTTAGAACGATCAAACTGTAGTATGGTTTCATTTATCGCGTGACAAAATGTGGATAAAGCATCCGTCACTGTCGTTATTATATAAGTATGGGAAAGTGACCGATGTTTTATCCACATTTAATCACGTCACAAACGCAGCCATATTACGCCCCCTGAAGGTAAATGGGTTCTGAGGGAAAAGTATTGTCAGCGTTTAACTCAAACCATTGAAGAAGAAGCCAGCATGATGAGATGAACATTGTATGAGGAGTAGATAATTATGTATAAACTAACAAAAAAAGCTTGACTAAATGCAACATTGAAAGCGGGAAGTTTGGTCAAAAAAAGGACAAAATAAACGCGAAATAGTGTGTTTAGTGTTAAACACGCGAAAGATACAGAAGAAATTAAAAAGGAATGAAAAACAAAACACAGAATACTGCTGCGAAGGAGAACACCATTTAGTGGAACCATTAAATATAATAATTATTTAAGTCAATCTTATTTCATGCTACTCTCCCGGGAACTGACTTATTTTCCGGAATAAAATGTATTTTATGTCCTCCCCCAAAATTTCATAAAAAATCTAATCAGCGATTCAGCTTTGAAAGTGTAACAAACGGAGTTATTTTTGCAATTATAACGTTAGTAGGTAGGTATTTAAATATGTCACGAGGGATTGATCAGTTTAATTATTCTGGTGATTATCAACATCATTAAATTCGTTAACCTGTATGTCTTTATAGACAATTTAAGCAACTCCTTATTTTGAATCACGGATTTCTAGGATTAATTAAGCTAATACAATTAAGGCAAAAACAGATTACATTTAAATTAAAATAAAACTATGCTACTCAAATATTAAAGATATAAATAATAATCACCACTATAAAAAGAACAACCCCCTCTAGCAGTTCCGCTCGCGGCATGGTCCCCATGACACTGGCTGCATTACCTCTCTGGATAGCTAGCCCAATCGTTTGGGAGAAGTAAGCACCAGCTCTAGGATCTCCGGAGGAGTCTATGAGCCGGGATAGTAATACGTTACTGTAATAAAGTATCTACGTTAACCTAATATAATTTTTTTTTACTGCTGTTACCATTATCAATATTCTGAAACTTCATGGTTGTGGAATGTGTCAAGATTGACTGCTTATCTACATAGTACTATAGTTAGTACTATTAAAAAAATTGTATACCATGACAAAATGGTAATAGTGTGTTTACAAAATAGTTTACTTTCACATCCTTTCCTGACGGCCTAAATGCCCCCTTAGCCTCTTAGTGTTGCCAGAGTGTTATAAAACAATGCGCCCCACGGAATAGTTGGGCAACTAAAAATCCCCGCGGGCCCCTTGCCCAGGAGTTTAGCGCAAGTTGGGCACTTGCAAAGCCTCAACAGTTTGAGTGGCTTCATCTTCCCTTGGTTAATTATGGCAATACTTTACTGGTCTGTTTAATGGAACAACTATTATATAACGTACATATAATGTGTTTGTTTCTAGATTATCATAATAATGAATGTCAGGGGACAATGTCACACATATTGACCTAGTCCCAAATTAAGCTCTAGGCTTGGAGTATGAGTACTAGACAACGATATAAATACTTAAAAGGAGAAATAAATCTATACTAATATTAGACAGCTGAAGAGCTTTGTTTGTTTGCTTGAACGCGCTAATCTCAGGAACTACTGGTCCGATTTGAAAAAATATTTCTGTGTTAGATAGCCCATTTATCGAGGAAGGCTATAAGCTATATATCATCACGCTAAGGCCAATAGGAGCGGAGCACCAATGAAGAATGTTTCAACCATCTACATTAACAAAGTCGCGGGTTCAAGTTAGCGTAAGCCCAAAATAAAATTCACGGGCAGAAGCTAGTACTTAAATACATAGAAAACATTCAAGACTTGGAACCGAATTCTCCCATCATAATCACACAAATCTTTGCCCAAACCGGAAATCGAACCCAGCGCTATTGGCTTCGAAGGCAGGGTTACTACCAACTAGGCCAACCCGTCTTCGAGTTTAAATTTAACTTGGAGTATTCAAACAAACAAAGTTACCTTCACTCTGTGTTTGTATTTGCTTCGTTATGTATATAAATACATATTTCTCTATGTAGTATTTATATCGTCGCCTACTACCCATATTACAATCCCAGCTTAGTAGGTCAATTTGAATCACATTTTATTTTATTTATAATACTACTTTACATGAATGATGTCGATTCCAAACTACTTATTATTTTATTTCCGTGTTAACTGTCCCAAAGAAGAACGGCACCAATTCCAGTTTCCTTTTTCGCTAGTTGGTTTACCGTTGGCGCAGGGGTACACTAAGCAATCGTAAAACGCCGGCCTATATTCGACACACACAGTAAATCTATCGTAAATCCTTTTATTTTGCATGAGTACCAAGAAAGGTCTAGCCAATTTAATCAACATTAAGGGAGACCATCAATCTTTTTGATAGGCGCAACCGCAAAATCTTTCTATGAGATTGATTTAGAATGTTTGGTCATAGCCGTGCTGACTTCATCCGCACTTTATTCCCAGAGGAAAAAAACGGGGTAAAAACATACACACACACATACATAGCTTCACGACTGTAATCCCAGAGTGGGGTAGGAACAGCTACAGAATTACCTACAACTTTAAAAACTTGTCGATAATTCCGTAACCACATGTAAAAAAAAAAGTCAAATTTCATGAAATCCCGTTTAGTCGTTTACTCATGGTTGAAAGACATGCTTAAAAACATTTTTTTATAATAAATGTCTGTCTGTCCGTCTGCTAGCGGGCTTTACCTCATAAACTGTAATAGCTAGACACTTGAATTTTTCACAGATTATGTGTAACTGATCTGTAGCTGCTTTAATTCAAAAATGCTATTGCCGCTATAATTTTATTCTTAGGTTTTCAGCTCCTAATCTTGAAGGACGAAGTGTGAAAAAAAAAAAAAAAAATAAAGGAGCAGAAATAATAGTACAGAACCTTTCGTATGCGACTCCGTTTTTTTTTAAAATATAAGTAAGAATAGGATTCCTACCTAGGATACAGCAGCCTTGAATAAGCAACAAATAACAAAAAAAAACAGGGATGAATGTTTACTACTAAGGGTTGAACCCGGGATCGCTAGCTTCGCAGGCAGCGTCATTACCAACTAGGCTAGCTAAACTCTTACGGAACCGGTTAAGTAATCTCGACTCGCACATTACTTGTTGTATTATACACGTGAATCATATCAACTTAAGGTATGGCGGGAAATAACATCACGATTACACTAGAAACACTGTGTCCACTAAACTACGTTTTAACTAATTTATTCAAAGTTTAAATAAAAACTTATGTATGCAAGTAAAAAAATACGATTCTTTATTAATATGTTACTATAACTATAATACTTATGTATCATTCGAGTAAACAATTTTATATTTTTCAAGGTAAGTAAGTCGACACGGTGTCATTTTGATCGTAGCTGGAAAAGTGTTCGCGACATCTTTGCCGCCCCCGCGCTGAGTCACGGTCCGGCGTGATCTCATGCGTTGGAACAAAGATGAATCCGGAAGATCAAAGGCGTATTAAGTCATAATTATGACGAGGATGTCCTCAAAACAAGCCACAATTTTTAATTAATAAGTAATGTCACTAAAATTTATAAAAGAAACGCAACGTAATTAAATGCACGCACAGTCTACCTACATTTGGTGTGCTATTATATTATTTATCTACACTCATATCATAAGTCCTCTATTATGCGTTCAAAACCCGTAGGCAATGACCAGCATTACTTGTGGTAGTAGGTGACAGCGATGACAGCTGTTAATTTTGGAAGAGGTTCCTGGATCTCATTACCTTACAATATTCGAAAACGTAATTTCAAAATTACGTTACTGCTGTCATCGCTGTCACCTACTACCACAGGTAAGGTAATTCTGTTCATTTGCCTTTCGGCTTCTGAACCCATCTTAGAGTACTTATAATAATGTGTATACGTAAATAAAGTATTGTACGAGACTTCGTAATTATCATTACGCAACCGTCACGTAAACTACTATAAATAGTAACTGTTGCCCGCGTCTCCGTCCTCGCAGAAAAACAAAACAAAGCCTTTTTTACTTAAAGATAATGTAGCATTATAATGGTGAAAGAATTTTTGAAATCGGTCCAGTAGTTTTGAGTTTATTCTCTTTATAATATTACTACCTGTTCCCGTGCCCACTTCGTTGGGAAATATATTTTTTTGGTTTATTATCTAATCTACGTATACAAGGTTGCCACCGAATGGACCCCGCAAGATGGCCACCGGAGCAGAGGCAGACCAAAAAGGAGATGGCGGGATGACTTAGACGCATTTCAAAGCGGATGGCGGGAGCATGCACTCAATCGGGACGAATGGCGGAAAAGAGGGGAGGCCTTTGCCCAGCAGTGGGACACCCAAATAGGCTATTTTTTTTATATGTAACCTATGACACTCACAAAAAACGTAGCTTTCTATTGGTAAAACAATTTTCAAAATCGGTTCAGTAGATCCAGAGATTACCCCTTACAACGTCACAAACTTTACCTCTTTATAATATAGAGTATAGATATAGATTAGTGTAGATTAAAGCGCAAGACACTAGACACTTTTTCTACCTACAAACTGTTACGCAGTTATCAAGTTTTAACCCTTTTATTTATTTGAGAAGCAGAAGACAGGTATAGGTACTGTGAGAGCCCTCTTGTCCGGAGTCTCATCTTAAATAAATGAGACAACCGCTGTAGTATATACTTATTTTATTATTCACTTTTTTACATATTTCACGTTGTCGGGCTTCCTGCGGACATCACTCGACTGTCCCACTTGTATCACAAACTAATTCTTATTCTTAAGAACATTTCCGTTTAAATATTACTGATGTGATAGTCAGCCAGTGCCTTACACCTGTAAGTTATAACGTAAGTTGTGAAACAAAGCTATATGCAAGAGAGAGATGCAGATATTTGCCACTCACTCTTACGCATAGTTGCGTCTCAAAACTTACGTAATATATTACAGGTGTAATCCCGGCCTTATATGCAGCCAGCACGCTACAAGCAACGAACCTTCACAGTACCTGATAAGTAGGTCCCTAGTCCCAGCACACTTTAATACCTTATCGCTGTAACACATATGACTAATTAGTTCAGCAATTCAAACATAATGTTAAAGTGACAAGGCACTAAAGTGTGCGGCTATAAGCCCGACCGTGCATAGTATAATAGAAAATTAATATAAGGAAGCCGTTTGAAATACTCCCGCCTCGGGTATTTGGCTTGGGAGAAAAGGGATGTCAATAACTCCACCTAGGTGTCGAAAACGAAATAACTTTCCGCAAATATGCTTACCTTACTAGAAGAACGAATCGTAAGGACAGTTATTTATATGGGGCAATAATAAAACGAAGTTTTGATTGAAAAAAAAAGGTAGCTTAGATTCCGCCGTCTTCCATTTAAACAAAATGTCATAAACAAAAATACGAATGACGACTAAAAATATTACTAATCTGAAAGTAAAATGTGGGTTAGTAGGCCGCGAAATATTTTTTGAAAATAGACCGTATTCTATTTTCAAATGTACATTCGCGTTCTGCAAACTCTACTTTATTAGGCTGGTTGCGCATTATTTACAAGGCATAGGTGCTCGGAGCATACGGCGTATTTACCAAAAACGTATTCATATTAGATTTTGCGACTCCGCCAGCCGTATCAGAATGTCACCGATACGTTCGATACTTTATTCGAGTCTCTACGAGTACGCCGCCCGACACGGAAGGGTGTCGAATAAATACAGGTTGAAATATATCTGCTGTCGTGTCGTGATCCCGCTATATACGTGCCGTTTCAAGAATGAATTTTTGTTTGGTTTTCGTGCTTTTTTTCGCGTGTTGCTCTGGGATGTTGTACCGGCGGGATGACAACGTTTTGAAACCTGGTGAGTTTAATTGAAATAATGTATTGGTTTCGTCTTATTCAAATGATTCGGATTATGTTTTGTTTTAATTGAACTGCGTTGTTTTTGGACGGAATATTTTTGTAGAATTATTTGTAGAGTGTATTGTTTTGAGACTGTGAGTTTAGTTGTATTGAATTAACATATCATGTTGTTTTGCAATACTATGCACAGGTTATGAATTGAATCAGAAAAATAGTTGTATATAAACAATATTATGTAGACTGCGGGAAGCTGATGTATGCGAGTAGCACAAAATAGACAATCGTGGAGATCCTTCGGGAAGAATTGGGTCCAGCAGTGGACGTTCTTCAGCTTATGATGATGATTATGATAATACAACTGTGTTAACAAATTAATTAATTAAATCAATAAAATTAATTTAAAAAAACGCAACGTACGTTCAATATGTACACCCTGAAATCATGTCAAGAACTTTTATTTATTTGAGAAGCGTACATAGGTATAGGAACGGTCTGCACTTTACTACCTTGTCGCTTTAACGCCTGTGACAAATTAGTGTAGCAGCTCGAACATGATGTTAAAGTGACAAAGTACTAAAGTGTATAGCTTCTTATAAGGCCAACCATGCATAGTACCTATAATAGAAAATTAATAAAAGGAAGCTGTTTGAAACACCTCCTTTGGGAAGAGTTGTGTCTAGCAGTGGACGTTCTTTGGCTGATGTGATGATGATGATGACATACATATATAATTGTGTGGACAAAGAATGATGGGCAAATTGGCCTATATGATCAATAAGGACAAGCGATATGTGACCAGATAGGTAATTCTAAATTGTAAAACTATTACTATGGCAGGTGGTTCGAAATCTTTGGGCGAAATAAATTATCGCCATGCAAAGACGGCAGCATTTCATAGTAATTATGCTAAAGTCGTCTATGTAGGCGTCCCGGTGATCCAGATTTTAAAAAAGTCTCCCAAGTCTTTGAGGTTTCCCGCTACACAAAATCGTTGTAGATTTAAAAAGGATATCCGATGATATAGTGTTTATTGTTATTGGTTTCTAGGCCAGTGTTCATACATTTTTGCCCATCATTCTTTGTATTACTTATCAAATTCATCGACGAGATTAAGTATCATGGTATTAGTTATATTCCCAATGATCAAAGCAACATATACGAGGGGCGGCTGAAAAGTAATCTACCTAACAATGAAACAAAAGACTGTCGTGGCTAATTTTTTTTTATTTTTCTATATAGTCCCCTGCTAGTAAAATGCACTTATTAAATTTTTCAAATATTGAATTTAAACCATTAAAAAAAAATCTTTCGGTTTGTCGTCAAAAAAGTCAGTAACCGCAGCCTTCATTTCGTCATCGGTCATAAACCTTCGTCCCCTGAGGTCTTTCTTGAGAAGTCTAAACAGAAAATAGTCACAGGGGGCTAAATCTGGACTATAAGGGGGGTGGTCAATGGTTTCGAAGCCATTGTCTTTAATTGCTAGCTTCGTTGTGCGGGCGGTATGCACTGGTGCGTTATCGTGCAAAATCAGAATACCTTTGTTTAGTTTACCTCGCCGTTTTTCTTTTATTGTCTCTCTTAGTTGGTATAGTAAGTTTGAGTAATAATCAGCATTCATTGTAGTTTTCTTCGGTAAATAATCTATGAGCAAAATCCCTTCTGTGTCCCAAAAGATTGTAGCCATAAGTTTACCTGCCGATGGACAGACCTTGAATTTCCGAGGCGGCTTCTCATCCTTAAATTTCCACTGTAACGACTCTTGCTTACTTTCCGGGTCCCATTGTCGAATCCAAGTCTCATCACATGTTACAATTCTAGAAATTATTTCTTCCTCTTTCCCTCGACTCATCTCCAAAAACTCTTCGCAACATTTGACACGCCTCTCCATGTCAAATGCAGTCAACATTCTGGGGACCCAACGTGCACTAACCTTGGACATGTTCAAATGCTCATGAATTATTTCATTGACTCGCTCTTTACTGACGCCCACATCTCTAGCTATCTCCCACTGCTTCACTCGTCGGTCCTCTAATATAATTTTTTTCACCCTGGCTACATTTTCATCGGTGACGGCCGAAACTGGTCTTCCGCTACGAGGATCATCTTCCAGACTCTCACGACCTAACTTAAACTGCTTTGACCAAAACTTTATAACAAATTCGGAAGAACACAAACTGCCAAACACACGTAACATACGCTGTCTGATCTCCGAAGGCGTATTCCCTTCTTTAGTCAAAAACTTAATCACCGCACGCTGCTCGATTTTATCCATTTTCACTTTTTCTACCGACATGTTTGAAACAATTGTAGGAGACAAATAAACGTGATGCAATAAACAAATGAATGTAATACATTTTGAAAATAGAATAACAAACGAATATAAATCCATACCAGCCAGCATTATTTTTGTATATATTTCTGACCAAGGAGATTACTTATCAGCCGCCCCTCGTAAGGTCAAAGATAAAAATATTTCGAGGATTTAACGACCTAGTGGTGGAAAGGCCTTGTGCACTTGTGCAGGGTCCGTCCGGATGGCTACCACCATTTTACGTTTGAACCTGCCGCCAAATAACAGTGTCGGAACTGTTGTATTTCAGTGCGGGGGTAAGACACCCGGAGAAATGAGTAGCATAGAGGCATTTCATCGTAGGGTTGGAAATGCATTTGTAGACTTGAGATTGTCATCGTAACATCTTGCAATCTTGAGATTGTAAATGTTTATGAATACCATCAGGTGGCATGTGTTTCCCTGTATATGCCATAAAAAAAAACTTTGTTAGGTCCCGTCACAGAACAAAGACTAAAGGCATAGAAACCGTTCTATAAGACGTACTTTGTGTCAGCAACCTTTCTCTACTTTTTAGATTACATATTATATGAGAAAAAATGAAACAAAAAGTAGGCTGTTTTTTCTTCTTTAACAGTCATTTTCACAAAGTTTTACACATGGACGTCTTTGGTCTTCCCACAGAATAAAGACTAAAGGCAAAGATGTCCCTGTGTAAAACCTTGTGACAATGACTGTTAAAGAAGAAAAAACAGCCTACTTTTTGTTTCATTTTTTCTCATGTATTCGACGACGCGGTGGCCTAGTTGGTAGTGACCCTGCCTACGAAGCTAGCGGTCCTGGGTTCAAATCCCGGTAAGGGCAGATATTTGTGTGATGAGCACGAATATTTGTTTCTGAGTCATGGATATTTTCTATGTATTTAAGTATATATTTCTCTCTATAAGTATTTATATCGTTGTCTAGTACCCATAGTACAAGCCTAGAGCTTAGTTTGGGACTAGGTCAATTGGTGTGGCAATTGTCCCCTGATATTTTTTATTTTTATTTAATACGTAATCTAAAAAGTAGAGAAAGATAGCTGACGCAAAGTACGTCTTATAGTACGGTTTCTATGCCTTTAGTCTTTCTTCCGTGATAAGAAGTCTCTTACGTTGCCACTCTCAATAAGGTTTAAGAGTAGTACTAATTTAAAAAAAAATAAGCAAGGCTGCTGACCAGTCAGCTAGTATTCAATCATCATCATCATCTCCTTGTCGGCATCTCAATCATTTGAGGATGGGAAATCAATTTGTTTTATATTTACCTACAATGTCTTCTATAATTAATACGAAAGATAATGGTCAAACGTTATGTTAATGCAAAATATTTGAATTTCATTACATTATTTGCTATAAATTTACATGTCATTATGCATAAAATAGCTAAACCACCTGTCTGACCTTGAAATCACCTTAAATTGTGACTATTATAATAATAACGGGATTTTCGATTGGGTTTTCCCACTCATATCAAATAGGTTTAATTATTTAAAAATAGGTTTATGTAAAACTCATTTACCGAGTAAATGCTTGACATACTAGCTTAATCAAGATTATGTCCATTTTATTTTTCCTACTCTTGCTTTACCATAAAAATGCAAGGAAGAAAGAGATAAAACAAAGCAAAATAGAAAGCGAACGGAATCAATATTGTTTAGCCAACGTGGGTATAGCTCCCAGACTTATGGCCGCTGGGATTCGAATTCAGTACCAACCCATATACGTATAGGGGAAACTGTTGTACCCCGGACATAGTTTTACCTCGGACAGTTGACAATATTTAAAGTATCCCGCATTCTTCAAAAAGAAATATATATGTCATTTGAACCATTATCTATTGAAATGAAAGTAAAGTTAGCACGAAACTCGAGAGCGGCGTGTGCGTCGAGAAAATTACAAAAATATAAAATTTGTTACAGAAAATGAGTTTTTAGAACTTTATTACAAATTCGTTTATTTAGTGTTTCGAATATATATGATAAAACTGAATAATGCATGCTAAAACTATATTAAATAGCTATCAGATAGTGCAGTCGTTTCATCCTAACTTTTAGACGAAGTGCGTTTACAAAGGTTACTTTTAAAAAAACTTGCTTTGTTGTACCTTGGATACCGAACTTACGTTGTACCTCGGACTACGGACTAAGGTAGAAAAGTTCCAAAGTGTTCTAATTCTTACATTATTTTGCATTTTTTATGACAAGTTAAATATTTTTTACTATTTTAATTGTTGATTACATTTTTGTTTATGTTTTTAATTGTTCTCAGGGAGATTTTCCATTTGTTTTAGGAGAGTGGGAAAATATGGCCTTTTCTTGTAAATTTTATTAAGGAACCTATGAAAAGGTATAAAAAGTCTTCGTCCGAGTTGCCTTTTGTATCCTTAATAACTAAATACTAGATGATTATTTTCTGTTTTCTTGGCAACAATGGTATTTGCCCAAGGTACAACACCGAGTGTCCAAGGTGAATCAGGGGTGTTGTACCATGGACACTTTTCCCTTTTTTTTCTATCAGCCTGTCCCGTCTAAACTAACTAAAGGATCGTTTAATATCATATCCCGGAATGTAGTACAATAGTACAACTTTACATATTTGCACATTTGGCAATTCTGAAGCATCTCGTTTTTTTTCTAAAAATCAAAGAAATGTAAACTGTCCGGGGTACAACAGCTTCCCCTATGTGACGCTACTATAGGCTGCTGAAGTGTTTTCAAACTTTGTCGTCAAACCCACGGCGACCTTAACTTGACCTGGCAGTGCGTAAGAAATGCGTGCTCGTTCGTGTCTTTGAACTTGGTCGTTTTCATTGTGATGAATCTACGCGAACGAACCTTATGTACCTAACAAAAATTCTCATTTTATAATAATGTTTTTTTTTTTCTGTATAACGTACGAAGAAGTCTCATTGGTTATTTTTAAATATGCGTTCGAGTAGGATTGGAGGTCAAACGGTTGCATTTCACCTTCATAATCAGTCGCTTGCACTTTAATAAGGAACTGGTAAAAAAGTGTCTGTTAAAGCAAAAATATATGCTAAAACAAACGTCATAGAGCTCGAATTCGGAATGCTAACGTATTTTACATTAAAGATTATTATCTTTGCTATCTATGGTGGAACGTGTTCAACGAGTTGGTTCCGTATAAAATATTACACATACAATAATAATATTTTGAAATTTAAATGAAATCTGATCAAGCAAATTGCTATTGAACATTGTAACCACTTAGTACCTATACCTAAATATCGAGGGACAATCTCATACCAATTTGACCTAGTCCCGAACTAAGCTCAAGGCTTGTACTATCGGTACTAGACAACGATAATATAAATACTTATATGTATAATAACTAAATGAAAAGCAATCTTTAAAAACCCGACTGCATTTTTTATATTGTCCTCGATATACCTACATATATGAATAATTGTCATTTTGCCATTGTTGTTATTTCAATTTTAACAGTTTAGGTATCCTATGTCACCCGGGATGACGTAAGGATTCTAACGATACCTCACATATCTAAATCGGTCAAGGGATTTAGAAGTTATAGTGGAATAAAGAAACTCACATACATACATACATACATACAATCATGAACCCTGAAAAATTACACTCTTTTTTTGGGGCAATCGTGTAATAAATAAATACTTAAATATATAGAAAACATCCAAGACTCAGGAACAAATACTCACTCTCATCACAAAAAAGTTACCCATACCGCGAATCTAACCCGGGAACGCTAGATTCGGAGGCAAGGTGTCAACGCGTAGTCTCCTAGTTTTAATTAGTATAATCATTTAATGATTTTGTATAAAGTGTGGACACGTAAAAACTCTTCGTAAATAATGTAGCAAAACGTGTACGACTAGTTTTTTACCGATTAATGCTTTAATCAAAAATAAACTGGCCAAGTGCGAGTCGGACTCACACACGAAGGGTTCCGTACCACGCTGAAAATACACTTTTCTTGTATCTGGTACGGAACCCTAGAAACTAAAAGTTTAAAAAAACGCTGTTAAATCAGGGGTTAAAGTTTTTGGCACCGTATATTTTTGATACGGAACCTCAAAGAGACGGTAATGTCAAATTACGGGTAAGCTACTGGCTATACTTAGGCATTCCGCACTCGAGGCAAGTGCTCGCGCGAGTGGATTGTACAGTAAGTGGCGCGAGTGGCCTCGCCAAGCGGGCCACGGTCAAGTGAATACGGCGTTATATAACCCGCCTCGTTCGCTCCGCGGATTTTACTTTTTTTATTTGACACGGGTATTGTTTATGGTTCGAGTACTTAGTAGGAATTACGGTGTCAAAGTGACACTGTAAATTAAAGCATAAGAAGTCTATTAGGTTTTGATTGATTACGTCACTTTGACATAGTCCATAATAATCCATTACGTCACTTTGACATAGTCCATTTTAATTTACTGTACAGGGAGTCAACCAGCATTAATATACCGTCCGTCCGGATCGCTACCAACTAATACTTTAACCTAACGCCAAGCAGCAGTGTTCTCATTGTTGTGTGTGTGTGTGGGTGAAATTACTAGCATAGGATTCCATCTTACCACCGCGGTTTACGGTTTACGTTCTTAGGATTGCAGTCTTAAGATTGTAGTCTTGAGAATGCAAATGTCTATGGGTCACAGATCCCACTTAGCATCAGGTGGGCTGTATGCTCGTTTGCCTTCACCATGCCATAAAAAACGTAGACGCAAAGAGGATGTCAGATATTTTTGACCTAAATGTTGGATAATACAATATCTATTTCTGTTGGCTGCACCCATATTCTTAAGCGGTTGTTATGTAGGTTACATTCGGAAAAATAAGTGGTCTGTCAATTTTGACGCATAATACTATTAAATGAAAATGTAGTTGAAGTCGAAACTTCAAATTGACAGATGAATCCCATTGACCTTATTGTGTTCTGACGCGCAACGAAATTTAACCTTAGGGTAGCAAGCTAGGTCACTTATTTGGCTAATTGAACCTATTGGTTTTTCTTACGGTAAACAAGTCGAACAAAAAGCATGCTTTGAAAAGCCAACTACTGTTTGATTGAATAATGTCGTCAACATAATGTTAGTTTTCATGCCGCGCAATTTGGCGCCAAAAATCCGCCATTTTGATTTCCAATAATTATAATATAGCCTATGACACTAGTGGTTAAGACGAATCTAACTACGTATAATTTATAAAAACCGGTTTAGCCGTTTAGTAGTTACGAGGGAACATAGAGTCGGACATACATACAGTTGTGTGTGTAATTGCACGAAATATTCTAAGGGGGTGGAAGTGTACGTACCTATCCGAAACAGCCATGTACAGAGAAAAAGATGAGATTTTCTATAACTTTTTTGAGTATTGAGATTTTAAAACAGTCATCTAACTGCGTTTTGAGTAAAATATTGAAGGTAGACGAATTCAAAAACAAATTCATATTTAAATATTTTATTTGTTGAACGTAGTTAAAACAGATGTTACATTTTAATATTATGTACCATTACATCCCGCCCAAAGACATACAAATATGTTATATAGTTAACATGCATTATGATTGAACATTTTTCTAATTTGTCAATTTGTTTCGCGCAAATACTCTTGTACACAGTAGTACCCAGGCCTTATTTGCAACAAATTACAAAAGTTTTCTATAATCATTGATAGATTCATAAATATTTCGATTGAATTTTATTATAAATTATTGGTGCCATTTCAAAAATGGTTTTAGTGAGTAATGCTGTTTATTATGGTCTCTTGTCAATCTGATAAAATAATTTTAACCTTAGTTCGACTTTGGACTTTAAAATGTTTATTTTAAGTATAAAGGATTTTTTTTTCTAAAACCACTCCTTACCTGGTTCACTAATGATTTACTAAATCATCTTTCGGCAACCTATATAATTTTACAAACTTTCATTTCGCAAGTAGATACTTCCCGCCGCATAATTTTACAATTGTAAGTGGTCAAAATTCTAACCTAACCTAACCTATTTAATAAGCCCATGGAACCTATGTTATATGCAATGGTTTATGCACACACAAGAAATGAAATTTTGTAAAATGAAACGTTTTTCAAACTTACTTTTCGTCAAATGAACAGAGGGCTCAGACAAGATGGACTACGCTAACTAACGTTTCTATTCGATTCGTTTTTAAACCAATCGCGTCACTGGAAGATGACGTGATACGAAAAGTCACGTAGTCTACCAGTGACGCGATTTCTTGGTTTCAAAACGAATCGAATAGAAACGTTAGTTAGCGTAGTGCTTCTTGTCTGAGCCCTCTGACCCTCCTTTCCTACCATTGTAATTTATCAAGACTTAACACCCAAACATTAATATTAAAATATTTACGCCGGCGTGTATGGTTATTGTAAACATAATTTTAATCAAAACAAACCTGATTCATTCTTATGCTAATAACAATGACATTATGTAAATACTATAATGGCACGTTGAATGTTACGTGCAGCTGCACTCGCGTGCCTGTTGCAATTGTTACATTGGTTCGTTACCTACTTTTGAGTTCTTATTCGTACATGTAAACATTAAACAATAATTAAAATATTTTGGTTACTTTTCCATAGTCACATAACATTTGTGAGTAATATGTTTATAGGGCTATATATGTTTGTATGTATGTTTGTTCTTTTGTGGCACTCTAGAAACTAAACGCGTGGACCGATTTCAAAAATTCTTATGTCAACGATTTGTCTTAATCTTGTGAGTGTCACTAAAGATATGAGAGTAATAAAAAAACAATATGGCGGCAACGAGGCGCCATATTGTAAAAAAGAAAATAAATAAAGTCCACGAATTATGACAAATGGGGCATCGTTGAATAGGTATTTAAAAATAGGTTTGCTTCATTATTTTTCATTTTGAACGATCATTTAGGATTTATAACGATTTAAAGTTTTTTAAAGGGTTAGCTCTATATTGTTATTACAAACATGCCTTGTTCAAGTCTTGCAAGATCAATTTTAAATTTCTTAATTTCTGTTATTAGACTGGGAAATAGAATAAAAATATAATATGACCACCCTACGACAATTTCAAAGAGCTGATCTGATGACGAAGTTGGAAAGTGGCAACAGGATTTTACTTACTGTAGACCAGAGGTCCCAAAACTTTTTTGGCTCGTAGACCACTTGGCAATTTTTTCGGTTTTAGATGGACCCCGTGCCGATCATTAGGTAGGTAGGTAAATATTAATTTACATTGTCACGTAAAAACTAGAAACTAAGCAAGAAATCTCCGGGATTTTTGCATGGATAGGTAACGTTGGAGGTTTAGTCAGCTAAAAATTGATAAAGGCTCCAATTAAAAAGCGCGGAAAAATATTTTTTACCAAATAAAAACTTACACGCACAGAAAATTAAAACAATTTATATAGATAGAGATGTGTATATTTATATATTTATAAGGAAATATTACGTCAGTAAGTAGGCGCCTACTATCAGTGTATGAATATGGATTATTCCATCAATGGAAAGCCAAAATTAAAGTCGCGGCCTGTTTACATGGGATCCACTATCGTGGACCCCCATTTATTTTTTCCTCTCACATGGACCCTTTGCAGGTCATCGTCGACCCCTGGGGGTCGATGTAGACCACTTTGGGGATCACTGCTGTAGACCCTCCGAGTTCGGCCGTGGTAGGGTCAATCAAGCCCCATATTGATGAACAGCTAACAGTGCTAAAAAAGTACAGACTGCAACAAATTTCTGCCAATTTTTTTTTAACTGCGTTTGTCTGATTGTTTCTACTTTACTTACAGATCTTCAGCCAGTCTCGTCGACAGTGGTGCCTCTACCTTTCTACTCCGTGTACGGCTTCGAGAAGAAGATGTACAAAGAGAAGAACAAGAAAAAGCCTCTAGGAAAAATCTCATTAGTCACTAAACCACCTGAATAAAGAAATACTAAAATAATATGTTTTTTCCATTAACATAAAATGTGTAATCTCATTGTTTTTCTAATTTGTCATAAATAGGATGACGGCATCAATGATGGACACTTTTAGCTGACAGGCAACAGTAATGGATACTTCACTCTTAATTCAAATTTCATACGGTCCTAATTTGATTGTTGCAAAACAAATGAATAACCCTTATCTTCTGTAAAATAAGAATCAAGTGTCCATTATTGGTGCCTTGTCCATTACAGGTTCCACCACCCCAATAGACTTTTCTACTTACGGGAAATTCATCGTATGTGTGTCAAATTACCAAGCTCGTCTCAAGATGCATCATAAATGGCAGTTTTCTATGGCTTGACGTTTACTTTGACGTATCTTGTGACGGGCATCTCAGCCAAGATGAGTATTAATATGGCTCTACTCATCTCAGCCAAGATGAGTATTAATATGGCCCTACTCATCTCGGCTAAGATGAGTGTTAATAAGGCCCTACTCATCTCAGCCAAGATGAGTGTTAATATGGCCCTACTCATCTCGGCTAAGATGAGTGTTAATATGGCCCTATTCATCTCAGCCAAGATGAGTGTTCTACTCATCTCGGCTAAGATGCGATCAAGACACGTCAGTATTGACAGTTTTTACCAGACTGCGACAAAAAGAGGGCTATCCATGAATTGACATTTACTCTGAAATGTCTTGTAATGGAAATATAGCCAAGACCGGCAGGCTTTTCGCGTAACTCACTCGCAATCGCGATCGGCTTCAAAACAAAACAATTGGTTTCATTTTGTATGCAGACAAGCCTTCGATTTTCAAAATGAAATGATTGTGATTGTAAGTGTTGTTACGCAAAAGGCCTGCTGAGGGGCTATTGCCTAACGCACTCGCAATCGCAATCGTTTTCATTTTGACAGTACCAAGGCGAGTCTGCATACAAAATGAAAACCATTGTTCCACTTTGAAGCCGATTGCGATTGCAAGTGCGTTAGGCAATAGGTCAGCAGTTAATTATTACCGGTTAATTATTAGTTATTAGTTTTCAAGCGGAGTTAGATATTTTAGCAGTGTTAGCGACTTTGTTTCGATGTGGGAATGAAACAACCGGCGAAATTACTAGCATAGAGGCATGGAGATATATGGCAAGGAGGAGGCAAACGAACACACAGGAAACCTGATAGTAAGCGAGATCTGAGACCCATAGCCATTCTCAAGACTACAATCACAAGACAGCAATTCTAAGGGCCGTATTAATAAACTCATCTTGGCCGAGATGCCGGTCACAAGATGAGTTAACGAACGGTGTGTACGGGAAAAAAATCTGATTATCATTGGTATTCCTGAACCACAGTCAGCTGACCAGCATGAAAGAGCCACTTCAGATATTGAAGAAATAAAGAAAGTGATCAAAATGACTAATGTCACTTGCCCTGACCTAATAGCATGTTCCCGCTTGGGAAAATATATGCCGCAGAAAATAAGAGCTATTAAGGTGACCTTTGATTCTGCTTCAACCGCTAAAACAATCCTTTGGAACCAATCAAAAACCGACCGAAGTGACGTGAAAATCTACTCGGATAAGACACACTACCAACAAAAGTGTATGAAGAACCTCAGGGAAGAGCTGCAGATGCGTACTCAAAATGGGGAAACGAACCTAACCATAAAATATTTTAAAGGTGTACCAAAGATCGTCCAAAAAAACTAACTTCTAACATACTAAACTATCATGAATATAAAAACCAAAAAATAACACACCAAATTGCATACAATTATGAAGACATTACCAAAACTAAAAAGTCACTGTCTATTCTATACTTGAATGTTCGTAGTTTGGTACAGCCCGGTAAACTAGACGAAATAAAATGCATAATACAAGCTATTGGGAAACTGCACATTCTGGCCTTAACTGAAACTTGGATACAATCAGAATCTGAAGTAAAAATGCTACAATTGTCCAACTACACGCATTATTATAACTTCCGGACGCACTCAAGGGGAGGAGGTGTCTCCATTTTCGTACACAACGATATAAAACATTATATTATAGACGAAAAATGTGACGATGACAACCATTTTCTCTGGGTGCACGTCGAGAAATTTGGCTTAGATATCGGTGTAGTATATAAACCTGGACGTACAAACTCGGTTAAATTCTTGGAATCATTCTCTGAACAGCTGCAACACAGAAAGAGAACTCTAGTGTTCGGAGATTTCAACTATAATTTACTGGAGACCACAAAAAACACTAAGGAATACAAGATGCTACTACGGGGAAACGGATTCACTATTCTTAACAAACTAAACAAGAACTATTGTACTCGGGAAACGTCAGAAACAAAATCTATCCTAGATCATGTATTGTCGAACGTTAAAGGTCACGAATACCACATGGCCATTATTCAATCCAACATGTCTGACCATAAACAAATCTACCTTGAAATTAAAGGATGTCCACAAATCCCAGTACAAAGAGTGGAATATGATTCTGTAAATTATGGGAACCTATACAAATCTATGGAGTCCATTACAGACAATGCAATTCGTTATTACGAAGACCTTGAGAAATTCTTGAAAATCAATATAAATAAAAATAAATCAAGAAAACTAAAAACACTTAATCCACCCAAAAGAGACTGGATAAATAAAAACATAATTAACGCAATTAACCAGCGCAATATCCTATGGAAAAAGACCAACGAAGAGGCAGATGGCGAAAACTGGAAAGAACAACTACGGAGCGAGAGGAATAAAGTTACAAATCTGATACAATCAACTAAAAGTAAATATTACTTAAAAGAATTTAAATTGTGCAAGGGGAAGCCATTAAAGATGTGGGACTTAATCAATAATCTTTCAAATAATAAAGCAAGATCGGATTACACTCATCTCAAACTAAAAATTGGAACGGACATAATTTCAGAAGATCAAAATGTTTGTGAGTGTTTTAATAACTACTTTGCTAATATAGGGACTATACTAGCAAATCAAATACCTCAGGAACATCATAATAACCAAATCTATGAGAGTGTAACTAAAAGCAAAGGGCTCGCTGATTTTAAAACTGCAACTACCAACGAAATTACAAAAATAATTGATCACCTTAACCCTAACACTAGCTCAGGCATAGATGGTATCACAACAAAAATATTAAAATGCGTTAAAAATCTAATTAGTGCTGACCTTACAAAATGTATCAATAAATGTATGCAGGACGGTACTTTTCCTGACTCTCTCAAGGTTGCTAAAGTAAGGCCCATATTTAAATCTGGAGATAAATTAGACCCCGGAAATTATCGACCCATATCAGTTCTCCCAGTGATATCAAAAGTTTTTGAAAAGATTCTCCATCAGCAGCTAACAGAACACCTTGTTTCAATCAATTTCCTTTCTGACAAACAATATGGCTTTCGTCCTAGATCAAATACATTATCGGCTACCGCTGACCTACTTACAGAAATAAAAGTTAACATAGATAGCAAAAATATTGCACTTGGTATATTTATCGATTTGAAAAAGGCTTTCGACACGGTAAGTCACTCTCTATTATTAACAAAAATAAATTCTTTAGGTATCACTGGAAACGCATTCAATATTTTAAAATCATTCTTAACAAATCGAATTCAAATCACTAAAATAGGTAAAATAATGAGCAGTGCCCAAAAAATCGCCTACGGCATCCCACAGGGATCTATTTTGGGACCGTTGTTGTTCCTCATTTATATTAATGACATGCATAACATAGGCTTAAATGCACACTTAACACTATATGCCGACGATACCTGCTTATTTTATTTCGGGCAAAAAATAGAAACTCTGATAGAACAGGCTCAAAATGATCTAAATACACTACATAGATGGCTCCTTTGCAACCTACTAACAATTAATGAAGCTAAAACCAAATATATCATATTTTCCGCAAAAAATAAAACTATACCAAACTACGAGCCCTTAATTATAAATGGTGTCACTCTGCAAAATGTTAAACAGGAAAAATATCTGGGTCTGACTCTTGACGAAAAGTTAACGTGGAAATCACATACCGATGTGCTCCGATCTAAAATCATATCACTAACCGGTGCGTTGCGGGGGACCGTTCGTTGTCTGCCAATTAAAGTTCGTTACACCATTTATAATTCCCTCGTTAAACCTCACCTGGACTACTTGGTGGAAATATGGGGCTCTGCTGCTAAATCTAACCTAAAAAATCTACAAATCTCACAAAATAAAATTGTAAAACTACTATTCAATTACAAGTATCTAACCCCAACCAATACAATATACAAAGAAACTAAAATATTAAACATCTCACAAACATATATATACAACACATGCATTCTAATAAGAAAAATAATAAATAAAGACATTCACAGCCACATAACATTTACGAAAAGATCCCAAATTCAAAAACGACTCACTCGACAAGCTAATAATATTGTACTTCGTCCACCCAGAACATTATATGGGAAAAGGAATATAGTTTACGAAGGAGCGCAGCTGTATAATAAATTGCCGAATCAAGTAAAAGATGCAAAATCTATAATGGTATTTAAAAAAGCACTAAAACAACATATTTTAAATAAATAAGAATAACATAGTTATTCTAAATAAATATAAACCATTATTTCATTAAAATAAAAGGTAGTAAATTAAAATACTTAAACCAATCATCAATTCTCACAATTTTAATATACTACGGCTTCCCCTAAAAACATCGATATAATATTAATACCTATAAAATGAACTTAAATGTATATATTTAAGTTAATATTTATTATCTCGGCATTGAAAGTTAAACCGCTCGTATGTAACCGATAGTTAACTGTTGTAACAAAATATCATGGTTTAACTGGCCTGTAGAACTAGTAGCTAAATAATTATTCTATAGCACTCATTGTCTCCGACTACCCGTTTTTATTATACTTTATGTTAGTTATAGCATTTGGTCTACCGTTCTTGCATGCTACCCTCTTACCTAGATCTAAGTTAAATAACATTGTTTCTCAGTAAGTGATTTATGTAAATCTTATGAGAAATAAATATCTTAAACCATAAGATACGTCAAAGTAAACGTCAAACCATAGAACACTGTCATTTTTGACGCATCTCGAGACGAGCATTAGGGTTGAGATTAGTTTATTAATACGGCCCTAACACTGCAAATGCGTTGCCAACCCTCAAGGCTAAGATTAGCCACTATGCTAGTAATTTGACAGATTGTTTTGTCCCCACACCAAAAGACAACAATGCGAACACTACTGGTTAGCGGTAGCTTAAAGGATAAGATGATAGAGATCCGGATTGACCTTCCACAAGGTCATACCACTACTAAATATAACACATCGAGACCGGCAGGTTTATTGCATAACGCAATCGCAATCGCAATCGTTTTCATTTGACAGTCCGAAGGCGAGTCTGCATACAAAATGAAAACAATTGTTCCGCTTTGAGGTCGATTACGATTGCGATCGCAAGTGCATTAGGCAATAGGCCAGCTATTATTATCTTTATCCTTCCTTTCCTTACTAATGCTATAATGGCAGAAATGTGTTTGTTTCTTTGTTCCATCTGTGCAGTTCAAACGGTTTTAAATTTAATAAGGGCCACTTGCACGAAAAATTAAACACTGGGTTAAGACACTAACTCGAGTTAGTAAACGTTAGATTCATACGAAAACTGACATTTTAACTCGAGTATCTTAAACCAGGCTTAAATTTTTGGTGCAAGTGGCCCTAACATAGTTTAAAGCAAGGAAACATTCATAGGATCTAGTTGACGACATAATTACGATACAGAAATAAGACGGGCCATATAAAGTAAAAAAGAGGCCCTTCTTTATTCCACGCAGGCCATTTTAAGCAGCTTATACGTAAGCTATTTGTAGCGTTAAAGTAAACATGGCAATATACTTACTTAGTAATATTTGCAGGCAAATGGATCGAGCGGGGAGCGTGTCCCAGATAGGGGAGGCTGGGGGAAACACACGCTTCCTTATTTGCGGAATATGTTTCATACATATAGCCTAGGAATTATGATTTAAGCCGATGCTACTTATGGGATTAACTCTTTGTTTAAAGATAATTAGGGGATAAATGAGCACTGTTAGAACAAATATTCATATTACTTAATACCCATGTTGCATCGCACCTTCAGAACAATAGTGACCTAATTGAGAAATTTTAAATTTCGAGTTAGGTCTCTATGATAATAAATTTATGACTCGAAGTTTGAAAGCACAAATTTTGAATTAGGTCATTGTTGTTCTAAAGGTGCGATATGTGTTTGTAATTATCATTTGAAAGCCGAAGGATTTGAGAATTCGATCATCCATCTGGGCCACTATTCTACCACGTCTTTACCCCTATTTCAATCGTAGCAGCCGAGTCGTAAGACGCGACGTAAGTCGTAGTCAGCCTATTTTGTACAAAACCTACTGTATTCAATACACTCAAAAAAATAAGAGCCAACAAAGATATATTTTCACTTAGTTGACAAAAAATGATTACAATAATTAAGATATTAGTTATATCAACCAAAGCTGATAGTTAACTACAGCAATTTCTTTAGTGATTCAACTTACATCTTAGTTGATATATCTACCGTCTTAGTTGATGTATCTATCGTCTTGTTCGGCTCGTATGGGATCAAGACGCTTATGCACAACAATCACAATCTTGTTACAAGAGACCAATATTTTTTTTCATTGTAGGGTTATATGCGTATATCGTCGCATCGTCGATCGAACGCAATGAATTCCCCGCTTTTTTGGGTTTTCTTCCCACTGGGGGTGGATTTTCAAAATAAACTTTTCTTATAGCAAAATTTCAAGTCGCTATGTTCAACGGTTTGCCTGTGTTATCTGTCAGTCACATATATGTAGATTGGCTCATAATAGTCCATATATTTCATACACTTGAGTAGTAAGTAACCGAAGGCGCGTCGTAAGTAGCTAAATTGCGGAGAGTTCAAAGGCAAACTAATTAAAACTAATAAACTCCCCGGAAGCACTGTTTAGCACGTTATAATAAAAGTTAGCTGTTCGTTGAGAGTATACTTGGAAAAATATGGGAGCGGCAAACGAGTGTTTTATTAAAATAAATTAAAGTTTTAGTTTAGATTTTTTAGTTTTGTCTATAATTCATAAAAACTATTAATGGCTCTTGCTTAAATTGCACCCACCTCAACTATTGTCTGATTAGCCTAGTGGTTGACTGGAAGAGAGGGCTTTATGGCATTAAGTCCGCCATTTGTACTTATTTTTTTATACTGTGCAATAAAGTTTAAATAAATAAATATTTCCACTCAAACATACTCTACCTTAGTTATTTTACACAAAATTAAGACAAATTATGTGTTAAAGCTATATTAAAAAATCACACTGTATATTTACAAAAACTGCATCAAAATTGATGCGTCACTTCTGGAGTTAGCAGGAAAAATAGCAAGAATCTGAATATTCTACAATTTCTCGCACATCGTGATTCTTATCTAATGTCTCCGCCTTTTGTACACTTTTTTAATTTTGTGCAATAAAGTATTTAAATAAATAAAACCGTGTAGACAAAAACTTACCCCGTTATTTATAAACGCACAATAAACCTATTTTTGTTAAAGTATTCTTTATCTCTATCCGTCAAATCAAATGTCACTATGAAGGATAGGGACCAAGCATTTTTTAAGCACTAAAACTTTGGTGCCAAGGTTACATGATCAACATTTTGTATGATTTGGAAATTAAAAATAAGTTTAATAGAGTCTTTAATGTTTTTTTCCAATCCCAATAACCCATTAAATCATAGACATTCATCATTCGTTCAATGAAACGTATAAAACAGTTCTAAATTTGAATTTGACGTTTGACGCGCCATTTTGAGTTTATATAAAATGACAAGACAGAAAGCACAGTTAGTGCCTTGTCAGTATAAACTCGAACTGAAATCAGGGCCGTAAGTGACTCCTACCTAACTTAGATATTCGTCAAAAGAAGCGCCAAAACTTACAGTTTCATATTACTTAACGGTTACTTTGACTATCTTGAGACGGGCATCTCAGCCACGATCAGTTTATTAATACCTACGGCCCTTAAATAATAAGTACGACAATGACTAGGTTATTCTTTTTTGGCCCGCTTTATTTTCATTACATTACATATTATTACATACTCGTATCACTACATAGTATAAAAAAAAGTCGCTTCTCGCTGTCTGTCTGTCCCTATATATGCTTAGATCTTTAAAACTACGCAACGGATTTTGATGCGGTTTTTTTTTATTAGATAGAGTGATTCAAGAGGAAGGTTTTTATGTATAATAAGTTTTGGATTATGAACGGGTATTACAGAAAACTGGCATAAACCGAAGCGAAGCGAGGGCGGGTCAATAGTCAGAAATAAAGTATTTTTTGTTGGCAAGAAGACAGCAAACGGGCATACAGGCCACCTGATGGTAAATGGGATCTGTAACATAATATAGAGATTTGCATTCTCAAGACTACAATCTTAAGACTGCAATCCTAAGCTCGCAAATGCGTCGCCAACCCTCAGGACAAGGATGTAATGATTAGACCACCCACACGTACATTTCCCCCCGCTAAAAAATAATGAATTGCTACATTTCCAGTTGCTATACAAATCCAACGATGACCGATAGTGTACAATAAAGCGCTAGTGAGCGAACGCCCTAATGCGAAATTTATGTCAGGCATTTTCCTTCAACACCTTCCAAGCGTTAAAATGATGAAATATTTTTATTACCGTACACATCTGCTCCCCGAAGACGGCCCGGCGATATCTATAGGGGATATTATAAAAAATGTAAAAAGCCTCAGGTTAGAGTAAACAAAATTAAGCCGTAAAAGTTGGGCTCACCGGGAGGCTCTATAAAATACCGCGCGGGTCTTAACTTGGCCTATTTTATACCGGAGCCGGATACTTATGACGGCTAAATTGTTGGCTTTGAGGCTAATTCTGCAATTTAAAAAATATTACCACTGCGTCTTGCTACTCTGCAAGTACACTGGCGAGCAAGTTAATTTAATTAACAATGCTTATTAATTATTACAAAGATTATAAAGTTGTAAATTATTATTTTTTAGTCATTGTATCTTAGTCAAATGGGCTGAATTAGCCTGGGGACCTGGCAAAACAGAACCCATAATGCGTAACGCAAACACAACCCAACCAGCTCTTATAGGTGACCTGTTACTGAACAGCGTGTGGGAACCTGCGAGGAAAGCGTTTTTTGGTGTTCGCATAGTAAATGCCGACGCTTCCTCCTTACCTGGCAAAAAACAGGTGAAACATAGCCGAGAGACACATTTAAAGTAATGATCGCGCAGCTGAGGACCTAAGAGCTTCCTTTACTCCTCTAGTCATCTCTTGCGATGGAGCCCTTGGGATTGAATATAACAGCTTTTTAAAAAAAACAGCCTCGAAATTAAATGAAAAATGGCAAATACCATATTCCCAAATAATCTATTGGCTTAAATTAAAGGTGCAAATTTCAGTCATAGGAGCTGTTTCCATCAGAGTAAGGGGAACAAGAAGACACATCAGAGCATTCGAATGCGAAGATGGAGCCGGAATTTACTAATGATCTTTCTAATCATAATATTGCCTTAACTACACATTAATCTCAAAATTAATTTTGTTTATAATACATATATGTAATTGGTTTTTTTTTTCAATCAATACATAACTTGCTACTTACATTGTATCCTTAGTCAGAAAAATAGTTTATCCTGAAGTAATTTCCGACTAAATTATTTATAATTTCAGTGTTTTAAAGTTTTAAAAACCTAAAAAGTCGGCTGTAAACCGTATCAGGCCAAATACAAATATATTTCTACAAATATAAACATGTGTGTATTTATTTTCCCAAAATGATACATGAAATGACAATTAAAATGTTAGGACAAGTAAAGCGGCATATGAAACTTAGTGCAATCGACCAAATGTTAATGCCCAGTTCGTTCAATAAAAGATCATGGGCACTTTTGTATGTTTTTCTATATAAAATGTATTTAAAATGTATTTAGATAAAACATAATTTCTTACTATGGCTGCAAATACCTTGCTCGTCTGAGATCAAAAATATGGGTCCTTGAAAACAAGGTATATAGTCCATAGAAACTGTATAATCAGAAAAAAACTAAATTTAAAAACTAAATCAAAAACCTACATTTTATTTAAATACATACAATACATACACTATACTTAAAACTAGAATTATTAAATATATTTATATAAACAATTACAAAAAAAATACTCCTTCTATTAAATCCGTTAGCGGCATTGTACCCATAATGCTGGCTGCGTTACCTCTCTACACGGCTAGCACAAGTTGCCCGCGATTTCTTTGTCGCTCGGATCTCCCTTCCTATCTAGTCCGTAACGATAGAGACGCACTGAGCGACAAGCGAGAAAATACAACTTGTGCTACCCGTGCTGGATAGTTAAACCTATCCTTTGGGAGAGGTAAGCGCCAGCTCTGGGATCCCCGGAGGCGTCGATAAGCTTGGCAGACAGGGTCTTTATAAAACGTTTCATGTCAGCAGACCAAGGTCCCAGAGTCTCCACTGCAAGCGCCGCAAATTCTAAATCATTAATTAATGATGAATATTTGCGACGCTTGAGGGTCTGGGCCTGATCAGCTGCTGCGCCGGCCTGATTTCGGGTTGCTTGTACATGAGATAGGGCAAAAGTGTCGACACAAGTTGCGTCCCACACCAGAGCCCTACCAAGCTTCCACGGCACCAATCCATAGAAACTGGATAATAGGGCATTAGTGACAATTCAATAAACGTTCGTGCAAATGGCCGTATATGCATCATCAAGTTGAATCATCAAGCGTTCTACATGGACGACGTAACACGAATTAATTAGTCGTTTGAATGCATTTAATTCCTAATTGATATTACCGCCGCTAAAAGTTTGCTGCTTTGGACTAATATTACAAAGTTAGGAATAGGATGCTATTTCGTGGCATTTTGTAGCCTGATTTAATATATTATTCAGGAAATATACACGATTGTCCTTTACAAATAATTCTTAAAACATGAAAAAATCACTAAGATATTTTCAAACTGCAACATTTAATAAAAAAAAAATTACTATACTCGTTACGTACTCGTACCTCAGCATCAGGATTATTCGCAGTTAAGAGGATTGTGAAGCTAAAAAATTCCATTCAAAATGCGAAAATGTATCTCTCCCTTTTAAACCTAGACCAATTTTAACCTAGACCGTGTTTTTCATTAATTTCTACAACATATTCAAAAATCGTGGAAGTTGGAATTGATTTCAGGTGTGGGAAACATTATCGCCTGGAGCTAAATTAGTTTGGAAAAAATTGCCAGCTACGGCACTTTAGCATTGGTCCACATGCCTCTTAAAAAATATTGTATACCTATATATAGTGTAGGATGACTATCACGTCGGGGTCACCAAGAAGGACTTCAGTCTCCAGGCCCATTTCACCCGCCTGGAGGAAGATCTCTCTATTGTCTTCTTTTTCTACATTGATGACCATAAACATGGTAATGTTAACGAGTACCTTATCATGATAATCCTATCAATAATTTTTAACTTCATTTACTCCAAATTCCACTACCTATTCCCTTGCTGTATTTCTGAAAATAAAACTCCAGTTAAAGAAAAAGTTGTATAAAATCCAACTAAGATAGCGTCTTTTATCTCAAGAAAACGTCATTATCATTAGCCAATAAGATACCGAAGAACCTCAAAGCAAAAACAGCCGCATCACTTCCCTCTACTGGTTAAAACAAGGGTTTTTCAGCAAATGGAGTGGTCGGCAAGTTTATCGAAGGCCTGATTGCCTCAGACACAGTAATCAATCAAATATTTGGCCAAGTCATGAATAAATCGCGGGGGAAACTTAAACTTGGAGTCGCGGAAACAAGCGATAATTTAGACGTCGACCGAGACTGTTTATAACTTGGCGCCAATCCGCCCGGAAAATTCCCGAGCCGGTAAGAAACATTCAGGCTTCATTAATAAGGTACTTGTCTAATTTGTTTTAATTTTTAAGAAAATTTCGAAAAGGCTAATTGATACAACCGGAGACCACAGAGCTGGCAGCTTCCTCGCGCCACGGCTAAGCATGCTATACAGGGTGTCCCAGAAACCGACGTCAACCCACCTAGGGCTGATAGAGCAGCTAAAAACATATCGATTTAAACCCTATGTATGTTCAGCTATTTTTACTAGTTTCGGAGACTAGTTATGTCTATGTCACGAAAAATCATTAATTTCATGTTATATTTCATAAGTTTTTCAGTGGTATCTTACATAATTAGAATCATTACGAATCAGCGAAGTTTTTAAACCTATATGCCCATTTTTTTAAATATTTTTTATAAGTAATTACATAAATTTGTTTTTCCCATACAAAGTGAAAAGCAAACACTGGGACACCTAGTATGGAGAAACAAACTATATGTGATTACTTTAAAAAAAAAACGGGTAAATAGGTTTAACAACTTCGTTGATTCGTAATGATTTTATTCTAATTATGTAAGATACCACTGAAAAACTTAGGAAATAATAAAACATGAATTTAATGATTTTTCCTGACTTGGACATAAGGGGAAATTACAAAAATTCAGATTAAAATGATCAATATCTCCGAAACTAGTAAAAATCGCTGAACATATATATAGGGGTTAAATCGATAGCTTTTTAGCTGCTCTATCAGCCCTAGGCGGGTTGACGTCGGTTTCTGGGACACCCTGTATAACAAAGAAATGCTGCCAGCATCTTATTTAGTTTTTATTTAGTATTAATTAGATTTTTAGCTAAGTTCTAATTAGTTTCATTTTTTTTATTTACCTATTTGTGTTTATTTTCCAATTTCCTTCTGTTTGTCCATAAAGCCAGCAAGCGCGGAGCTGACCCTTGCAGGTTCTGAACTCCTGATGATAGGGTGACTGAACTCATCTGAATGATAAATTATGAACGGTGTGTAATTTATCTCTACTAATAATATTACACATTGCTCGTAGAACTGACGGCCGATAGGGCCACAAGCTTCTCGAATGGCGACGACGTGTCGGAAGACGCAGCGTGGGTAGACCTCCCACGTGTTGGTCCGACGACCTCGTGAAGGTTGCGGGAACTCGGTGGATGCAGGTAGCACGTGACCGGTCGTTGTGGCGATCCTTGGGGGAGGCCTATGTCCTGCAGTGTCGTCGTTTGGTTGAAATGATGAATAATATTACTAATGCGAAGGTGTGTATGTTTGTTCCCTCTTCACGGTTCGGGAACACTTTAATATTCTGAATAAAGATACCTGTGTTTTTTCTAGTCCGAAAATCCGAGAGTACGAACTTTAATTTTTCCGAAAGCTATAGCTAAGCTATTTTTCTAGAATTTATATGGTTAGCTAGGCCAATCCGCGTCGTCAGCGAGGCGAACTCCCTGGAGTGGCCGTACGCGTCCGTCTGCCACGCCACTAGGGGGCGCCCGCGGCTCATGAAAGTATTATTGATGAAAGGGGTTTTTAGCTATTTAATAGTTAATAAAAATTTGTTAGTATTAAAGATCGAAAAAGGTAAGCTGGTTTGGTCCTATAGAAAGGATGGATGAAAGAAGAGATACGAAAGAAGTATGGCGAGCGAGAATGAGTCGAAATGTCGGTATGGGACGCCCTAGACCAGTGATCCCCAAAGTGGTCTATATTGACCCCCAGGGGTCGACGACGACCTGCAAGGGGTCTATGTGAGCGGATAAAATAAATGGGGGTCCATGAGATGAAAATCGGAGTCCACGATAGTGGATCCCATTTAAGCAGATGTGACTTTAATTTTGGCTTTCCATAAATGGAATAACACAAATAGAAGGTACCTACTTAATCACGTAATACTTTCTTATAAATATATAAGTAAATAAACAAATATTATCTAAGTATATAAATTACCATTGTAGCAGGCTACTCCATGTCAATTTTTAGCCGGCTAGACCTCCTAAGTTATCCGTCATAAATATCCCGAAGATTTTTTGCTTAATTTTTACGTAGTTAACGTAAGTACTCGTATTGGGTAAGCTGGGGGTCCACCCAAAACCGAAATAAATGCCAAGTGGTCTATGAGACAAAAAAGTTTGGGGACCTCTGTTGTAGACGCACATACAGTGATCAGATTCGCGATGTACTGAATAAGAGCCAAATCAAAAGCACCCGAAACCGACGTACGTGCATGAAGAGGTTTTTTTTTTTGGTAATCGCCTGAAGGGCCAAAGACAAAAGTCCTTGCTTTTGTTTGCTTTTTGCTTTAATTACTTTATGAAAAGAGGGCAGAGGTGAAAATCCCTTCCGGAGACCTGGGAATGGAGGGCCCAGCTACTGCCGGGCTCGCACCGGCTAAAACACCAATGCTATTACCAACTAGAATTTAGACTCCCGCGGATACTACCCCAGCCAGTGCTGAAAGGCCGGAGGAGAAAGTCCTTCCTCCGTTTACATATCCGCGGGGTTTTTCCAAAAAGGGGGGATAAGAATGAGGGTTGGGATGGGGGGGAGACTTATAGCTATGTGAGTCGCGGAGTGGGAATCCTGACGCATGCATGCTTACAGACTACGGGCTTCCTTTCTTTTGCCCGACAATGGAAGGGTTGGGTCGGAAATCTTTTTGGACCACTTGCGTGGCTGTGGATACCATCTGAGGCTTTCTCTTTTGCCTGGAGATACTATTTTTTGCGCGTGTCTCCTAGCACTGCCCTCAGTAGTATATTATTGGGCGTTTCAAAACACATTTCATGTGTTTCGTGTTTTGAAACTCCCAATCGGTTTTGAGGTGTTCTGAAACTCCCAATCGGTTTTGAGGTGTTCTGAAACTCTCAATCGGTTTTGAGGTGTTCTGAAACTCTCAATCGGTTTTGAGGTGTTTTGAAACTCTCAATCGGTTTTGAGGTGTTCTGAAACTCTCAATCGGTTTTGAGGTGTTTTGAAACGCTCAATCGGTTTCTCTGAAACTCATAGCAGTTATTTTATTAAGTTGTAATTGATTCGAAACGCCTTTGCGTTCTTTGATATATTTGGTTCATAACGTTCAATCGGGTTTACGTGTCGCCTCACGATGTGCCCGTAACACATCATACAAAATTGAATGCGTTTTCACCATGCTAAGTCGTAACTTACTTTACATTTGTATTATTAAGTAAAATAACAAAAGCTTAACACAACACACACACTAAGTTGATCAGGCTCAGCATGTATGCAAGGGTCCAGGACCCTCATAGCGCACCGCACCGCTACGGACGGACTTGGTTTGCTAAGGTGTTTTCACAACTTGCTGCGAAGGTGATCAATCTCCACAACAAGGACGAGCCACCCGGGATGCTATAGGTTCCCAGTGGTCTTATGGCTGCATTTTACATGAAGGTGGATTTGGGGGCCTTCCACCAAGGCGTGGGTCATCTGTACCTACCACCGCATAGGCACAGAATCTCCTCAAGTTCAAGGATAACAAATTCAGCGGTTAGTAGCAAGGGTGATCAGGCCGAGCCACAGGTTGCTGGTGCACCCTACCATTCCGCCGGTCGGTCACGGAAGGTGGGAGCACGTCGGTTACATATTTTGTGTTTTATTTATATCAACCAAGTATAAAAACTTCGTTAGCGCGATGTAGACCTGAGCCTGCGATTGGTTAGTTTCTGTGACGTAGTTGTGACGCTAAACATACAATTATCAATGGCAAAAAGTTACTTGAAATTTAAATAAGTTATTACTCTACAAATTACTCAACCTGATTTTGTTTCTTTAACTGTACAAGTAAAGTTTACAATCAGTTGAAGTGTCATTTGATATGTTGCCTTAATAAATTTTTGCATATTCACAATTTGCTTATCTATCACTATGCGACACGGCTATTAAATAATTAATTGTTTTGATGAAGACGACAAAATAATGTACTTAAGCAGTGTTTACATGGTACACAAAATATAATTATAATGGTTTTGAATAGAAAGAAACAATTTGTTTAAAAAAAAATGTTTATTTTAAACAAATTAAGATAACAATATCAAAATGTATGTATGTAAACTCTTTATTGCACATAAACAATTACAAGACAATAATTGTAGTAATTTTATGGTTTTGAATAATATCGAGAATCAAAAGTTGCATAACGAAATTTATTAAAAAATTGATTATTTTAAATGTAGTATATATGTATGTAAACTCTTTATAGCACATAAACAATTACAAGACATAATAATTATACTTAGTAATTTTGTTCAAGGTAAGTATTAAAATATGAACTTAATAAAATCTAATAGCTAACGTCACTTAGTCTTTTCACAATTCGGCTAACTAACTCTTCCGTAGCACTTAACAATTCATCGTAGTTATCTTGGACGACATACTGCACCGTCGTCGTCAAATCCTCACCTTGTTTCGACTCGAGGTTCGCAATAGTAATCTTTATTACTTGCTTCCCCTTGTTAGCTTTTCTAATTACATGCGAGTTTAACCCAATATCTGATGTTCGAGTCCTTCTTTGCAGTGTTTTCTTCTTCAATGTTCGTTTTGATTTTTTCGGAGAATTTGCTAAAGATGTATCCTGATTTTGATTTATACATCTTTCCTGGTACTTCAAATAGGAATCCATGTCTTGGCAATAGGAAAATGGTTCGTCGAATGATGCAATAGTCTGAGATGAAAAAAGTGGGAACTGTTCATCGATTTCTTTCACGCAGTCAATGGGTTGAGAACTCGTCATACTCTGCAAAATAAATGAATAGAATTAGATTTATAACTACCTAACCATTTTTTATTTTTTTTTTTTATTAAAAAGTAGTACATAATTGAGATAGCTGTACTTACTTATTTTGTAGATACAGGAACTGAAATTAAACTACGCCTGTCTAAATTGACGTTCAAAGAAGAACTACACTTATTTTTTAGATACAGGAAATGAAATAAAACTGCGACCGTCTAAATTGACGTTCAAAAAAGAACTAAAATACGAGTATTAAATTGTTGCAGTAACATTTTTCCTATGCTAAATAAGTACACACTTCAAATACAAGTTTAAACAAGTCTTAATTCATGCAGTGTAAAATGAGCCTTAGCGAAGTTCGCGACTACTTTGTAAAACGGCGGCTTCTTTGATTGCAACATAATTAACATGATACTTTTGTTTGTTACACATTTGCTTATTTTGCAAATTGACGCCTGAGGTATTAAACCTTTATAAAAACCATTATTGTTCGTATTTTGTAGTAGCACTGTTAATACAAATCGAGTGTAATAAATATTGAAATGTTGAGAACTTCTGTATTGTGGTGTAGGTACCGATAAATTTATTTTTTATGTTGTAACGCATAACTTTATTAGACACCGTTGCAGTCAATCGTTCTACAGTGAATCAATCATCTTTACTCTACCTACACTGCACTAAAACAATGTTCGTAAGTTTTTAATACATTTAATTACATTGTTATTAACTTTTTTTACACAATATTAATGTTATACTTTGTTTGCAGGTCTGATACGGAATACTGTCAAGTTGAGCTCTCCAAAAAGACTCCCTCAAAAAAGAAAATCGCGCTTCCTGAATCTGAGGACGAAGTTTCTATACCGCGGTAATTATATTTTAAACAAGTATAATGATATTAAAATCTTCTAATGTGTTTTATAAAACGTATAATTTGTTTTTTATAGGTCTAAGAAGCTTAAACTCTCCAAAAAGGCTCCCTCAAAAAAGAAAATCGCGCTTCCTGAATCTGAGGACGAAGTTTCTATACCGCGGTAATTATATTTTAAACAAGTATAATGATATTAAAATCTTCTAATGTGTTTTATAAAACGTATAATTTGTTTTTTATAGGTCTAAGAAGCTTAAACTCTCCAAAAAGGCTCCCTCAAAAAAGAAAATCTCGCTGCCTGAATCTGAGGACGAAGTCTCTACACCTCGGTAATTATATTTTAAACAAATGAAACATTGAAACCTTCTAATGTGCTTTTAAAAATGTAAAATTAATTTTTTATAGGTCTAAGAAGTTGAAATTATCGAAAACCCTGCTTCCCGAATCTGAAGAAGAGGTTCCAACTTCATGGTGAGTAATTAAATTACCGTTTTTGAAACTGAATTAAAATAATTAGCTCAGTATGTACCTACCTATGTTCGTATTATTAATTTTTGGTTTCGATTTACAGCACAAAAAAGTTGTCGCAGACGTGTCAACAAAAATATCCGCCTGCAGGCTGGAAAATTGACTCCGATAGCGAAGACGAAGACTTGCGTGTTCAGCAAAAGGAAACGGTGTTCCCGTCTGTTTTGATACGGCAAGTTCCTGGCGGCAGGGTGCGGCGAACTGCACAATTGTCTGGTAATCTTTTTATTGAGTTAAAATTGTATAATGTTGCTGACATAAAAACTGTTGCGGTAGAAGATCGATGGAAGAAGGCTTTAATTAACTTAAAACTTCAGGTAGATGCGGATTCGCAAGAGGTATCAAATATTAATAAAGTTTTAAAATTAAGTAAGGAGCACTTCATCGATGATGGAGTGTTCTATCGCGATTTAAAATAATTAGAATTGATGTGATAGGTACCTTTGTTTGTAATATTCACCGTAATTTTTCTTTTTAAAAATGAGTCTTAACTCAATATTTTGTTCTGTTTGCGAAACATCTGTTGCAAGTCGAGCTTTTTCTGCCCATTTACGAAGTACCGTGCATAAAAATAATATATCTATAGATAACGGTGATGGTGTTGAAAAAATAGCTAGCGCCTTTCGAAGTAGGATAGCGTCTTACCGCGTGCGAGGACACGAAGACTGCCCAGAGCAAACTAGTCCTCCTGCCGAGTTTTTACACAGTGTTCGCGCCCGCGTTCGAAAAATTTTAGATGCAAGACAATCAGTCTTTAAGAGTGTTAAAGTTAACTTTGAATTATTTGCAGAATTTTCTTTACTTAAAAACGATACATGCGACGTTAAGTCTTTTGCGACTCAAAATATAGTGATACATCAGACTTATGATTTCAATGAAATATTTTCAAATCTTTTACACTCTATTTGTCGAAAAATTGATGAATTTCAAGACAGGGATAGTGGTTGGGCTTTTATGCGCAATTTATACCTAGAGGTAAACATCAGTAAATACAACCCACTGCGAGCATCGAGATTCATAGATTTGCCTAAAAATATTAAACTTAAGCGTGCGTGCATCAATATTCAAAATAAAGATAATTTTTGCTTTTTGTGGTGTGTGATGGCTGCACTATTCCCCGCTAAAAGTAATGCTCATAGGGTATCTTCATACCCTCATTATGAAGGTGTTCTAAATAGCGCGGACATGACCTTTCCTGTAGGATTATCTGACATCAAAATATTCGAAAAAAACAATCAGAATATAAGTATTAATGTGTATGCACTCAAAAATAAAACTGAAATTGTAGGCCCGCTTTATAAAACCGCATGTCGGAAACAACATCATATTAACCTATTAATGTTAGAAAACGGGCGTCAAACACATTATTGCCTAATAAAAAATTTAAGTCGTCTGCTTAAACTTCAATTAACAAAACATAACGGACAAATATTTTTTTGTGATGAATGTATGATATTTTTTAATAGTGAAAATAAATTAAATGCTCACGTATGCGGGGGCGTTAAGACAATTTTACCTGAACGGGGTGCGCAAATTGAATTTAAAAATTTTGAACGAATGCAAGATATGCCTTTCATAATTTATGCAGACTTTGAATCATTATTGCAGTCAAATACAGACGAAACGCTTAGTTCAAAATGTACTACAACATTACAGGAGCACGTGCCAGCTGCATTTGCGTACTACATTGTTTGTTCATACAATAGCTCGCTAAACAAATTCGTTTCTTATCGTGGAAAAGACTGCGTAGATAAATTTCTCGAATATTTGCAAATAGATGTATGTAGAATTCATAAAATATATTCTAACCAAAAGACAATATCTATTACAAAGGAAGAAGATAATGATTTTTTAAATTCTCAGTATTGTTTTCTTTGTCGCAAGTTATTGCTTGGCGACTCCGTGAGAGATCATTGTCATTTAACGGGACGCTATAGGGGGGCAGCCCATTCTTATTGTAATATTCGATACCGCTTACCATCATTTGTGCCAGTATTTTTTCACAACTTATCTGGATACGACAGTCATTTGTTTATACGTCAGTTGGGCGAACTTCCTGGTCAAATCAAAGTTATTGCAAAAAACAAAGAAAATTACATATCATTCACGAAATTTTTCATTACAGATCAAAACGGATATATGCCTGTTCGTTTTGTAGATTCATTCAAATTTTTATCAGCAAGTTTGGAAGAACTTGTAAGCACCTTAAATAAAGAAGATTTTATTCACCTCTGTCATTTCTTTCCTATAAAACAGCATTTTGATCTATTGAAACGAAAGGGTGTCTATCCATACGAGTATATGACTAGTTGGAGTCGCTATAAAGAGCAATGTTTACCGCAGCAACATTATTTTTACAACTCAATAAAAAATGACAGTATTTCAAAATATGACTATGAGCATGCGCAACTTGTATGGAAATCTTTCGATGTAAAGAGTTTAGGAGAATACACTGACCTGTATCTTAAATCAGATGTATTATTACTAGCTGACATATTTGAAAAGTTTCGTCAAACTTGTAAAATTAATTATAGATTAGATCCTGCTTTTTACCTAACCGCCCCAAGTTTAAGTTTTGATGCTATGTTACTCATAACTGATGTGAAGTTACAACTCATTGATGACCTTGAAATAATTAGAATGATTCAGAAGGGTATTCGTGGAGGTGTATGTTTATGTTCTACTCGGTATGCAAAGGCAAATAATAAATACATGCCGAATTTTGATTCCAGTAATCCATATAGTTTCTTATTGTACATAGACTGTAATAATCTATACGGTTATGCAATGTGTGGTTTTTTACCTTATGCTGATTTCAAATTCTTACCACAGCATGCAATTAATGAACTTGATATTCTAAAAATCTCTGATAATTCGGATTATGGTTATATTTTGGAAGTGGATTTAGAATATCCAGAACATTTGCATGACTTGCATAATGACATTCCATTCTGTCCTCAAAAATTCACACCTCCTGGTTCGAAGCAACCTAAACTTATCCCAAATTTATATGATAAATATGAATATGTCATCCATTACATGCATTTAAAAATATGTCTTAAACACGGTTTGATATTAAAAAGAATACATAGAGTAATCAAGTTTAAACAAGGTCCATTTTTGAAGCAATATATAGACTTAAACACGCAGTTAAGACAGAAAGCTAAATCCGTGTTTGAGCAAAATTCATGCAAACTATTTAACAATGCTATATTTGGAAAAACGTTGGAGGACCCCGAAAAAAGGTTAAATGTCATGTTAGTTAATGCATGGCGAGACACTACAAATAAAACAAAAAAGAAATATACAGCTGAGCAGCTAACAGGGAGACCCAATTTTCATAGTTCAACCATTTTTACTGAAAATTTTGTTGCCATACAAATGAAGCCAGAATCGATAACTCTCGATCGACCAATTTACATTGGATTTACTGTTTTGGAAATATCGAAAACTCATATGTACGATTTTCACTATTCTGTTATGAAACCATTTTATACATCTAATCTGAGTTTGTGTTATACTGATACAGATTCCTTTCTGTATTCCATAAATACAGAAGATTTATATGCAGATTTAAAACTAAAATTTCACCACTATTTTGATACTAGTAATTACTCAGACAGTAACGTATTTGGTATAACTCGTCAACATAAAAAAGTACCAGGTTTGTTTAAGGACGAACTTGGTGGAGAAATAATAAACGAATTTGTAGGTCTTAGGTCTAAATTGTATTGTATAAAAACTGAAAACAATCAAATTAAAAAGGCTAAGGGCACAAAAAAACATGTATTGCGAGGTGTGGATTTTGAGGAGTATAAAAAAGTACTTTTAAATAAAGAGCGGATAAGAAAGAGGAATATTGTATTTAAATCACTAAAACATGTTATTTTTACACAGTCTTTAAATAAAGTAGCATTGTCGTCAAATGATGACAAACGCGTTATACTAAAGAATCAAACCTCGACGTTATCTTGGGGTCATCAATCTTTGTTTTAATGTAAACAAGTTAGATTTAAGGTGTAATATTGTAAATAAAGGTGATCATTACTGAATAAACGTTGTTTTTTAACAATCTTGTTTTATTTTACTTCGTGTATCATAATCATAATATTCGCACGTTAAATATATCAATGTCACTATTGAAATGTTTGATTAAGTATGAAATTTATTTAGTCGTCACGTCACTGTTAGATTTAACGTACGAATATATATGTGTTTGCAATAGGTCCTAAAATAAAAATGCAATGATTTAATAGCAATTATTTATTTATTTATTTATTTTCTACAGAATATGATAAATTATTTTCAGAATACCATTTTTTAATACATATTACATTTTTTAACGCACATGTTTTTTTATGAATCATACAATTATATGTACTGAGATCTTTACAATATTTTTGATGCATAGATTGAAAATTAGGCAAACCTTTTTCTCCTAAATCTATTACTGTACAATTAGAACACAATTCTATTACCCATTTAACTTTTTCTAATCCTTTTACATATATTTTCTTATTTTCTAAGTAACCATGAATCATTCTTTTAAATTCTCTATAGTCAACATATCCTTCACGCCATAAAATTCCGAGGTTTTTCTCAATCCAGTTCACCTGACGTTTTTCATTTTCCGATAAAGTAGAAAATGCATATGGGGGTTTTATTGAAAATATTTGCGTGTATTCATCTGTACTGTATGCAAATTCCTTAACAATAAATTCATTTTTATACGATTTAAATCCCTGAAGATCCACGAACAAACGGTCAGTCATCATGATATTTTCTTTGTAATGTTGCTTAACGGTTTGTATTCTACAATACTATCATTCAGAATTAGACAGTACGCCGCAGTATTATCGGGAATATCCTGTTCACACTCTAATTCTAGCCGTACATCTATGGCACCTGTTTTTAAGGTTTCGTTTTGATGAGAACAGTCGAGGACGAAGAGAGGGGCTTTCTCTTTAAATTTTTGCGGACTTAACAACGGTGCTTGACTACGTCTATAATAAGACTGTTGAAATTTAGCGTACTGTTCGTATAATAAAGCGTACTTTTCGTCTCCAAAACTTACATTTAAACTTTCATATGGAAAATAGTTTGAGTTCAAAAAAACTTTGACGTCTCTCAAATGACAATGATCAAAGCATGTTATATCTTTGTTAATCATATTTTTTCGGTCCGTTTTTAATCCAATTATAACGAATCGTGGCTTTTCAATTTGAGATGAAGTTTTGATTGACCAAGAATGTTTAGAGGTTTTAGGCAAAAGCGGATACTCATAAAGATCCCAGTTCCTAAATGCTATTTGAATAGCGCGATCTTTTTCTAAATGTTTTAATAAAGTTAATCTTTCCCGATCAGAAACTTTAATATGAGGCATACGCCATACTATTTTAGATATAGTAATGTTGTCTATGTATTCATTTGTATTTAATATTACGCTATTTAAATTACTATTGGATCGTAAAAGAATAAGTTCATGTTTGCAATTAATAATTATTTTATTATAATCCTCTGCGAAACCAAGAATTTTATTTAAAGGCACAGATACAGAAAATGATCCATTGGTAATTTTTGTGCCATCAACGTCCCAGCCCCATAATTTTGACATCGAAGATTCGAGTTCATTCATAGATATAAGAGATTTCATAGTAGTCGTAACCCCGGCGTTTTTTATTTTATCTATTTCTATCCCATTCAGTTCATATCGAATATCTTGAAACATATGTAGTATAGGGTTATTAGTAAACAGAACACTGTTCACCTGCGCTTTTGTTTCTCTATTGATTACTTTAATAGTACCCTCTATGTATAAAGTACTCGCTGATGGTAATACGTAAAGATCTTGTTGATTAATAGGTATACGGATTTCATCGTTTAAATTAAAACTGGTTACGTACGGTTTATATGAATGATATTCGAAACTTTCAATCGTGTTATCATAGCTCAATGGATCTATTAAGCTTAGTATACTCATTTTAACAAGCCTATGTTTTTTAAAAATTGTTTATTATCTTTCGTTAGCTTTGTAAATTGCTCTATAGGTCTTCTTTTCTTGATAGCACAGTGATTACTAATACGTTTATCGTGCGAGACTTTGCTTTTATTGAAATCTATCATTTTTCCGAAGATGTAAATATATTTGAATCTCTTCACCTCGTAAATTAAGTAAATTATTATTTGCGTCTAATATTCTTATTTTAAGTGAGCTTAAGCTTTTTTGGGTAACCGGGAAATAGATAACGTTTTTCGGTGTTTCTATAATCCTATATCCTGGAGGCACATTCGGAACAAACTCATGAATAATGTGGCTTGGTCTTCCGTTTACAAATGATCCGCTCACTATGTCACATTCAACTCGCACTATAGTTGTAGACAGAATGGAGACAGGAAAGGGGGACTCTGTTAATATATTAGCTTGTACAGTTTCTTCACCGAAACCTAGTAACTTGCCAATCGAATTTTCTTTATTAAAGTATACATTTTTAGAACATACTATCGAAGTCTTTAAGGTATTATTATTACACGTCAGTGAAAATGTGCATCCTTGCAGATGTCTTTTGAAGTAATCGTCAAGGTCTTGAAGTTCGTATGACCCTTCAGGAATTTGTACTACTTCGTTTTTACCATAATAAAATTTATTGTTTCTGTAGTCTATATTAGGTATAGAGTTAAAAGTTGACATGTATAGCAACCCACATTCATATTCACCATCTAGTTGAAGAGCTGGTGAATGATTCGTAACCAGGGTAGAAGAGGTTCCAGTTATAGACAAAGTGAAAGACATCGTGTGAATGATAAGGTTTTTATTGCACAGAGACATTTAAACGGTCGCTCCAAAATTGTTTTAAATATTTCAAACATAAATGTCCGCAATTTACAGTGTCAAAATTTTGATAAGTGTTGTAGTTATATGAAATTTCATGATTTTTTAAATACCTTATTAATTCTAACGGTGGTTGAAGATCACCATAACTATTAAAATATTCACAATAATTATTATCTTTAACATAGGCTACCCAGTGAGTCCCCTGGTTTTTAGAACTGTCTAAATTAACGATTGCACATTCTACTCTGTTAGGTCGCTTTGGCAAATTATCTCTCATATAAACACCACGAAAATGAGGAATATCTGTTGAGTATTTTAAAAGATCTATATTAGTGAGAGCTCGTCTAGGTAACCTTTTATTTAGTTTTTTGAACTTTTTAAACACAATCCTTTGCCGTTCTTATACGGTTTTATATGTAAACCTTTTCCTAATGCAATAGATTCCATCATTTTGTTATGGCGTTCTGATTCGGTTAAGTTTTTCTTTGCAGCTTTGTAATCAGCAACAGCTTTTGCGATTCCAGCAGCTCCTCCTGCTAACGAGCCTAACGCGGAAAGTCCAGCAAAAATAGGTATCAGTGGTAAAATACCTCCAGTTTTTGGGATCGGTATTAAGCGAGGAACTCGTAATTTACTCGTATTGTTATTACGGAATACTTTAATTGCAGCTGCGAAAGCTTGGCTAATTGCAGTGCCTTTATTTTTAGATTTGTTTTTCTTTAATTCAGCACGTATTTTAGATGTAAACTGTTTAAATGTTTTTATCCCCGCACCGATTTTTATTTTAGATTTCATTAGTTTGCTAACTAACCATGATGCAAGTTTTTCGCCCTTTCCAGCGTTTTTCGAGTTTAATCTTTGTTTAGCCATTTTATAAAGTTCTAAATCTGCACGGTGTCGGTCATCTAGATTAGAATGTTTATCGTAAGCAATGTCGTGCTGCATACACGCTTCGTCCAACTCATTAATTCCCTTATCACCCCTTAGCAACCGTTTGTGCAATTTTGTACCTGGTCCACAATAATTATACCCAGGTAAGTGCAGCTCAAATGGTAAGTGATTAATAGCACTGTTTAAAAGTCCTCTCCCTTTCATATCCAATATAATAATGACAATTTTGAATACAATAAAGTTAATAAATATACTCATACAATGGCATTTCTATCAATCCAGCTATTTTCGCTATCATTAAGCCCTAACCACTTTACATACAATTTTTCTCCCCTCTTTTTGATCACCTTTTCTATGAGGTAAACATCAGGATGCTTTGTTTTCTGAAGTTCTTGTTCGTAAAATGAACCGAGTATTGTATTTTTTCGTTGATCTTCAATAAGGTAAGTAACTGGACGAGTGTGATTTACATGTTTAATAGTAAATATTTCTGTCGACCAATTCGGTGTATAACCTTTATGAAAAGCACTTTTATACTTGCTTATGCGTACATGATCTCCTATATTAAATTTATTTGATTCATAACCTAGATTGGATTGCGCGTTTTCGATGTTTGTCTTTACTTTGGACTCATTATCAAAATTAACATCAAAAGGTTTAAATTTTGTTGTATGATGCATAGTTTGATTATAGGATTTAACTATATCATTCAAAGGTTTTCCAACCCATTTATAATTTCCAATGAAACTAAAATATTTGTATAGTTTATTTTTGAGCGTTTTTATTAACCTTTCAACAATAGATGCTTTTTTAATTGAATACGTGGAATAATGATTTATTTTTAAAAAATGTACATAACGACCAAATTCATTATTATAAAACTCTTTCCCTAAGTCTGTCTGTAAGTTTATCGGTACTCGTTTTGATGATTTAATAATTTGTTCGAAAGAATTTTTAACTTCTATTTTCGTTTTAGATTTTGTTGGAATACACCACGCATACTTTGAAAAGGCGTCAATTACAACCAAAATGTATTTATATCCTCTATTTATCTTATGTAAATTTTGTAAGTCAATCAAATCTGCTTGCCACAAATCATCAATTCCTTTTAATATAACTGCTCGTCGCTTAAAGTTTTTTCGAGCTGATCTGTGTATCTCGTTCACGACTTGCTGCTTTGCCATTGTTTAATTTGTTGAAAATATCGTCTATTTCCCTTTTTGAATAAAAGTTCAATTTCAACTGATTTGCCAACTGATGAATTTGAGAATTTATGTCATCAAACATAGAATCTAGATACTTCTTCTGATAAAGGTTCTGAACGAGCTGATCGACGTACTGCTTATTAACTGCATCATCAGGTGACAATGGATGTGCAAGTCCCTTTAATCTTAATGATTGTAAATCGAAATGTCCATCATCTGATCGGAGCAAAGCATTATTTTTAAGTTCAGAAACTTCAGATACACGCAGGCGTTTATGAAGATGATGACCGAATTTGTCTATATTCATTTTATGTTCTATTTGCACGTCAAAAGTTCTGCCTCGACTAACGATAATAGTAAAGTAACTGTTTTATATATTGACATTGTTAACTAATCCTGCTTCTTGCAGTTCTTCAATAACAGATATGATTTCATTATCCAATCCTGTATTACCAGCTTCACGAGAAGCTATAAGCAATTTTAATCTTTCAACTAATTCGTTTGGGTTATCCCAATATACATATGATACATCGGTTTTAACTTTTTTCATGGTCGATAATCCTTCACCACTTATTAAACGTTCTTTAGCTAATTTAAAAAGCGGTCTTATTACGTATAAATATTTCATGCCTTTGTTGCTTTTAATTGGTTTATTAGGATTAAAATCTCTTCTATGTGCATTAGTTTCTAATAATAAGATTTTATAATTGCGTTTATCATCCTCAGTTACAATATTTAAATCCGGTACTTTCTTATATAGCAATTCGTTTAAACCTGGCGTTAAATAGTAAGTATGGGCATTTACTTTTAATTTTTTATCATGTGTTGTGTATACCGGACAGGATCCCAACATTAGCTTGTCCCGTTCCGTTCGAACACCAAAAGGTATATTTAAGTTGGTAATATAATTCTTTTGAAATTTAGGATCATCACGAGGAGATGCGAAAGAATCTGTCGTCTTAAATGAAATATCATTTATTGAATCCTGATCATTAGTTTGTTCACTTTCCACTCCATCGCTTACATCACTTTCATCGTTGTTTGATGTGTTATCCTCTTGATCTTCATTATCAAGACTCGATTGAGAAGATTTCCTCACAACCGTATAATCATGAATAGATTGCCTCTTTTCTTCACTAGGACTCAATTTTAATCTTTTTACTGACTTTCCCCATCGAAATCCGTCATTTAAATCATCATCATTAGTATTTAAGTAATTATTCTCATTTTTAACTTTAACTATTTCATTAAGTGGTTCTGTTATTGGTTTCAATACTGATTCCAACATCATATCATTATCAGTTTTCATATTACGAATCAGACTAACTTTCTTTTTAACGGCTTCGACAGATTTAAGTACTTTTTCTTTCAAATTTTTCTCGTCATTGATTTTAAGATTCATGTCTGATCTTGATGGTTTTCTATGAAGCAATAAATGTTTCATAATAATGCATCATGTATTATAGTTAATCCATAATGATAAATGTGTCAAAACCCATTCTATAACATCCTGAATTACGAGTAGAATCTTTATTTATAACCAAGTAACTATATGGCAGTTTCCATACTTCAGCACACATTTCTCGAAACTGTGACCAAGACATATCGCTTCCAACGTGCTCATCATAAACATGACGTAAATTAACATCATCTTGCTTAAATAGAATTATTAAGTTAGCATTATCTCTTATTAATTGTTTAGGTATTTTACTATAAGTTTGATTAAGGTAGAAGCTATCAATATTTTTATGACGTCCCATTGCAAAGTAATCCCTTATGTTGTTTTGATTTTCACATGCAACATCATCAAATATAATAATTGAGTTAATGTTAGCTTCATGTGGACTTAGTACTTCATCATTCTCACTATATTTTTTAAATTCGACTGATGGAACCAACATTAGTATTTTTTCTAAATACTGATACATAGGTTGGAAGAGAGTTTTAGAATAAAGATAAAGGTTTTGAAATCGTAGCCCCCGTTCATGCAGCAGAAGACCGACCATTAAATTAGTTTTACCACAGTTAGAAGGACCACAAATGATACTTCGAATTGTGTTCGGTAAAAGCTCTCCATGACGTGAATTGCGATCGTGGCGAACTGGACAAACGACTTCTAATTGCAAGTTTTGAAGTTGTTTCACAAACTTCATATTTCCAAATATAAAAACAATATTACTACCTACGTGTTGTAAGCATGAAATGTCTGTACCCAATGAGAGTAGACCTTCAAGATATTGAGTAGTTATATGTGAATATGTTCAGGTTTTTTAAAACTGTATGAACTTCTTAACCGATTGAGCATTTCAAAACACCTCAAAACCGATTGAGAGTTTCAGAACACCTCAAAACCGATTGAGAGTTTCAGAACACCTCAAAACCGATTGGGAGTTTCAGAACACCTCAAAACCGATTGGGAGTTTCAAAACACGAAACACATGAAATGTGTTTTGAAACGCCCAATAATATACTACTGCCCTCTTTTGTGACCTTTTCCATTGCAACTTAGCCCATACATCTGCTATAATTGAATGGGGGGGCAGGTGTCAATTTGACGGGGGACCAGTGAATCGCGCGCGGAGCCTGAAGAGGTTGATGAATGTAGAGGAAGCGAAAGTTGTATGTTTAGACCGGCGCACCTGGCGTTCCATATCTAGTCTCTGCCTACCCCATTGGGAGACAGGCAATGATATAATATAGTAAAAAGAGGTAGATATGTCGTACGCACTTCGATAGTGGCACCCTAAAACCAAGCCAATTGGTACACCTTTACTTAGTCTTGCGCCGTCAACGGAACCGTGAACTAGTCTGCAGAGCAACATACACTCGTCTCTGTTTCGCTCCCGGAAATTAGCATATCATCCTGCTTCCACTTGTCATTTATGAATTAGTGTGTAATTGCAATATTTACTGATTATGTGTGCGTAAGCCGGGCCATTTTTACACGCGGAAAAGCGTAAAGGTAACCTATCTACCTCTTTTTATATTATATTTATCATTGGAGACAGGCGTGAACGTATGTATATGTATTAATTAGTTGCGTAACTACAGGCTTATTCACAAACAAACGCACAGCTGAATATTAATCGACAGTTCAGATAGCTACACGAGAGCGCGAAGTCTACAACACGCTTGTTGATTCTCCTCGGATCTCAGTGGAAAGTTGAACTCAAGTTTGTGGAAGTTTGCCGAGTGGGGTACACGCTCGATAACACCATTATCGGCTTACAGGTTATCACTGCGGTAATACTGAGGATATTAACGAGTGTGTAATATAACTGTTAAATTGATAAAAACAACCGATTAAATATAATGGTCACACCTGTTTACAGAGCTGAATATATCTTAAGAATAAGAATATGAATAAGAATGTTTATTTGCAGGAATGTAGTGAAATGATACAGGTGGAAAAAATTAGATGTGCGTACATTCTACTTTAAAAAGCATGCAAATTTTGTATCTTACAGCTAAATACGTTTGAAAAGTACATTATTTTAAATTAGATTATCGAAACTTACTTATTTAGACATTATACATAATTATTCAATATTAGGGTTTAGATAGTCATTAACCCTATAATACCATTTTTCTAAAAGGAATTTGCGAATTTTGGTTTTGAATTCAGGCATGTCAGATAGTTTTATACAATTTGGCAAGTTATTAAATAATTTAATAGTCATATACAGAACATTTTTCCGAGCACAAGAGGTCCTAAAATGAGAAGGATAAGTTAAAATTAGATCATTTGCTCTACGAGACCTCGAACTTGTTGCCCTAACCTTAGAAAAGCTCATGTTATTTTTAACAGATAGACAAATCTCATAGATGTGTAACGAGGGTAACGTCATTACTCCTAACTTTCGAAAGAGCGGTTGGCAGGAGTCCGTTTGCTGACCCAATCGATTTTCATGAATCTTAAAAGATAAGATATAAAAGGTAAAAGGTGTTTTTTCAGTAAGTAGGCCGCACGAATACTTTTACAGGTCAAAAATCTACCAGCGCTTTACAAGAGGAGACTACTGCTGAGAAGAAACGCCATTAAACTAATAACACTCCCCTATCGTGGTTAAAATTAATAAGTATAATGTAGGGTCTTAAATTAAATTAGTTTCTTACTTATTTTAAGGTGCTCGTGCACTAGATTATTTAGCTTCAAATAAAAAAACAGTTATTAATTTTCATTAGTTTTAGTAGTTATATACCTAGGGTGACGGCACCAATGATGGACACTTTTGGCTGACAGGCACCAGTAATGGACACTTCACTCTTAATTCAAATTGTATACGGACCAAAATTGATTGTTATTCATTTGTTGCAAAACAAATGAATAACCCTTATCTTCTGTAAAATAAGAATCAAATGTTCATTATTGGTGCCTTGTCCATTACTGGTTCCATCACCCTACTTAGTACCTATTTATCTATATTGTTTTTTTTGTATTGAGCTATAACATAACTTCTGTCGAAGTTTAATACGAAAATCGTAGTTCTATTGAACTAATCGAAATCACCATCGCACGCTTTTTTCTGTTGCACCAAAAACCAGATTATACCAGATACATTTTATACCAGATTCCTAAAACACTAGATTTGAAGTACTTAATTGGGTAACAATAATAATAAAGAATACTTTGAATTTTAGTACAGAGTAAATACCTTATTATTAACATCAAAAATACCAGTTGTTAGTTCATGGTATTGTAGAATTATAGACTTTATTAACTTTAAACATTGTTATAGTGAGAATAATTGGAAAATAAATAATTTTTTACAGGTCAGTTTCCTATAAAGAACCCGATATTCTTAAATCCTAGTATTTTGGGAGAGAGCCTTTCCCGCTTTTATAACACGCACCCACTTGTAAACGAGATCACCACGTGACTCATTCATCCATTTGTTTTATTCATCCTTAAGACGCCGTATACGAAATTTTGCCGATTTCGCTGATTTACGTGATTTTACAGTTGAAATACTGTATTTCTACTAGTTTTAATGCACAACACGAAAGATAATTTCTAATTTTAACGAATGTTTGAGCTACGTTTTTGTTTTTATTATTTTATTTTGATTAATTGATCTGACACCGGCGACAGTTATGTGAATTTTGCTGAAAGAGGTTTAGAATGTCACATATTCATGAATCGTTTTGACGTCTTAACGGTATGAAAAATTTACAATGTATTGCTGTGAAAGTCGTCTAAATAATGTACGAATTACTTTTTACCACTTTCATATAAATGTTTCGAGTAAAAAAAAAACTTGGCGATTTTTTATAGAAAACGGCCAAAAATAATTTTTGATTTCGGCTACTCAGAACTCTCGTTCATAACATTAAAGCAACAGAAATAAACTTTGGTTCAAAATCAATCCATTACCTAAAAAAAATATCCAAAAAGTTCAAAAGAATTGGAATAAATAATGTTTTAAAACAACCTAAATCTCGCATTATAATACTCGACAAAAATAAAAAAGTGGCTCGTTTATTCGATCATAACTAAAATGACATTTAATGTTGAGCATTAAAATTTATATAAAAGCAGTATTTTAACTGTAAAATCACAAAAATAAGCAAAACCTGCAAAATTTCGTATAAGGCATCTTAAGCACAATCATAAGTAAGATTCAAAAATCGATTTCATGATACCCCATGTATTAACATGTGCACACATAGTATATTTATGTATATACCTATGCCTATTGTACTATTCCATTTAACTAAATACTCGCCTTTTACCTTTTTGCAATCGATTAAAAATGCAATCTAATATTAATGCTACAAAATCGTCGCTAGTTGAAACAATATCTCCTCTAAAATTGCCTCATCCAAATATTTCCCCAAACATTTCTGGTCTTATAATGTTTCTCTTCCAATTTGTTTGCTTACCTTTTGCTTAGCATATCACCGTGCAGCCGCATTCCGACTGCGAGAATAAATGTGAGCATCTGGCTTTTCTTTCCATGCCATTAATTTTCTAAATAAAATCGACTGCATTTCGACGGAAAAGGGTAGGTATTCTGTTAAGCTCGTTCAGTCGGTTATGACGTTGTGCGAGCTAGGAAAGCCTCTACTCGCTTCTGCTCTCCCGGTGTTTGCAAGCCTGGTACTTGGCAAGCAAACGCTCTTACTTTGCGTTCCTTGACTTTGTGATATGTTAGTATTGTCTCCCGCGCCTTTGAGTTTTGTTTGCACTTCGCTACTTTCAGAGATTCGTATGGAATGTCTACGATAAAGGTTATTATTAAGTTTCTAAAGAATTGAATCAAAAGGTATGTAATAAATAGTTTTCTTCTTCTTTTTTCAATAATGGCGGTCCACCGCGGTTTTTCGCAGTGATTTCGCCAGTGTCAAGTGACTAGAGTAAATCAGTAAATGGAATATATCAAAAGTACAAAGCCGGACATCTTTCAATCAGCCATCTTCCCTCCCCGAAGGTTACCGGAAGACCCCTAATAAATAGTTAAATTATTCTTAAAATATGCTTTGAGCTTGTCTTTTATTATGACATTTAAATTTGTCAGAAAGTGACAAAGCATACTTAGGTAAAAGTAGGTATTTTATACTTTTATAAATAAAGGTTAGAACACACTAGGAAGTGTTTTTAAGTTTAACGCACGGCCTTTGACTATTTTGCTAAAATACGTCATTCCAAATTTGAATATTTCTGATTCTCTCTGATTTTGTTTAAAGATAATATTGTGCGGTCTCTTTTATCTCCTAGGGAGTTATTATGAAGTAGCTATGCAGTTCAGTTAACGCTGTGAGAAAAAGACAGAGGTATACAACTGCTATAGCTCTGTCCCTTACACTCGCCGTAGAATGAACTGCATAGCCATGTCATAATAACACCTCTGTTTTACAGTAGGTATATCGGAATGACCAGTCAGTAAAAGAGGAACGTCACCGTCCTCTTATTTTTTTGAATATTCAAATGTACACACACACTTTTTTTCACAAATCTCCTAATTGAATTTCTGGTGGAAAGCCACTCTAATTACTAGTCAAATCTGTAATAAAGGTTTCAAAGCTGTCAAAAAAAATTGCGGACGTCAAATTATATAGAGGTACATCTCAGTTCATAAAATTACAGCGCCAAACTTCCTGCGACCATACAAATTTGACCCGGAAAAGAGTAATTTGGCAGTGACATGTGTTGAAATATTCAGTGCCACTAAGCTGAAATTGTATGTAATCTGAGCAAGTTAGGTGTGTCAGTGGCGCTCAATATGTAACAGCGGGAGACGAGGGTCGTCGGTTTTTGTCCGGAGCCTTGTGTAAAATACACTTTGTGTTTAACTTATGTTTATTAGTCTTTTAGTGACAACCATGAGTGGAAAAACTTGACCGCACTCTAAATTTACGTTTTTTCGTGAATATTCATTTTTTCCTAAACTGTATTCTGCTGAGCTAGTTATATTTAATGCATAACTATAAAGCTGGGAACAAATTATCGGACGCGGCTGACGGACGCGGCTAACGGCCGCGACTGATAAGTGTGCACAGTCGAACGGGACGTGGCTTGCTAGACTTCTGTCGGATGTCCGAACGTTCAAGGTCAGCACCAGGTTACGTCCACAGCCTACATCCGATAGTTTGCACAATTCAGTGTACATTCATTATCTAGATACCTATAAGTCACGGCTGTGAGCCGCGTCCTTCAGCCGCGTCTAGGGCATGCTCCCAGGAAATCCCGGTTCTGTAATTCCCGGGAAATCCTGGGAATTTCACCGGTCCTAAAGAACCGGTACTGAAGATTACATCCCGGTTCTCTCGGTTCTTTCCATAAATACCAAACAAATATCGTGGCGCGTATCACATATATACAATTCACACCTGAGCGACGAAGCCGGCAAAAGCGGCAACATCGCATCAACATCCATCATATTTTGTGGCATATTTGCAATAATTAATCTCTAGATTTGTAAAAAGGAACAACAAATAACATTCTAGTAAGTATTTTACTTAATCAAGATATGTTTTTGTTGAAGAAAACGTGTATGATTTTATTGCATATTTATTATATTCAAAGTTTCCTAATGTTTTTCGATCGTTTTTTATCTCAAATGTCCATTATTGCGGTGATTTGAAGTAAAAAATAAAGAAACGGGAGAACCGGGAATCCCGGTACCGTCCCTGCTTAGAACCGGGAAATGGAAGTTTCGGAACCGGGCCCGGTACTGCATGCCCTAGCCGCGTCCGATATTTTGTTCCCAGCTTAACCAATATTCAAGTCTGAAAACCCCAAAATCACGTTCAATAACTAATTTCGAACTTCGACCAATTCCGCATTAGGACTCTTCAGAATTGCCTAATTTACTCAAGAATAATTAAAGAAGTAAACGAACAATCATTTATGAAAACGTGAGTCTGTTTTCAATGTTACGAATGGGTTCAGAATACGTTTTTGAATAGTACCTAAAGGCGGCGATTCGAAAACGTAAACGAATGAAATGTTCAAGCTTGGACTGACGTAGTAACAAACAAACATGTTATGTTTACAAAGTTAATAAAAGCTTGTAGTAAATGAGAGAGGAAGCGTGTGTATTTGTCTTAGATACGATTAATATTAATATATTCTCGCTAGTGGGACATACTCCATGTGGGCAGATCTGATGATCGTAATTTGTTTCGCGCGAAAAAACTCAGAATAAGCGCTTTTTTCACGAAACGCCCGGATTCTCGCTATAAAAAACATTCACCCGCTGATAATGCTGACGTATCCATAGTATTTTGATCTTCTCATTAAAAATAGGTTCATTATTAATACAGCACCTACCTGGCACACAAAGCGTCGCTCGGGTTTAAAACTAATATTCCCGAAAGCAACTTGTAAACGCTTTTTTTTTCCCAGAGATTTGTTGTATGTTTAAGGTGTGTAGTTATCTGTATTTCTGTAGGGGCCTCATAGACCCCAAACGGATACACTGATACGGACGCGGTTTCTTAATTAGAAAGCTAGTTTCATCAGAGTGGTTATAAGCGAGATTTGATTAAAATCTGTTAGGGTTCGCCATTACATAGTGGTTTGTATCTATTTAGTTAGGAGCTTCACATTTCTTAGTCTCTTCTCCATTATCGTCCTGCGGGCTTAGTATGACTGCGTCTACTTATATCGCGTGTCAAATGTGGATAAAGCATCCGTCACTTTCGTACTTATTTACGTGTCAGAAGGTGACGGATGCCTTATCCACACTTTGTTACACGATAAACGCAGCCATATTAGGCTCCCCGGGCTTCTATTTTACTGAGTAAATCTATATTGCCTTTGAGTTATCGAATTGTAATAACTGTAAAGTAAATAAGAGTTATCGTAACGTTGACAGATTGACATGATAAGTAATTACATTGAGGTCGTTAGAAATGAAAATAAAAATACATAAGTAGAGGTACAATCACGCCTTCATTCCCAAAGAGGGGTAGGCAGAGCCAAAGAATTATCATTAACTTTAAAAAAAGTTGTTAATTCTGTAACCACATTTTGCACAACAAGCTGAGCTACCTGTGTATATTAGTGACAGGTTGCAAGCCCATCGCCTAACAGTACTACAAGAATTTATTCCCTTAATCGCCTCTTACGACTTCCACTATTCTGAGCCGGTAACCATATGGCAATTTAAAAATATATAATAGATAATAATAAATAGACGTCTACACAAATAAAATATTTTTAAGTCAACCTTAAGTTAAATATAAAGTTCCATAAACTCTTCAACTGAACATAACGGATTATCCAACAAAAGAAATCTTAGCCGGTGCCTGAACATTACAATAACACACATCAACATGGTTTTACCGGGATTTTTTTTCCCAGTTGTCCGCACCTAGTAGGGAATTTTTATTCCCAGTTGTCCGCACCTGAGTTCGTTTTTATTCCCATTTGTCCACACTGCGGACAACTGGGCATAGCTGGTTTTACCCAGTAGAATAGACGCCCTGCTCTCCTGTAAATGTTAGAATGTGTAAGTAACCCCTTTTATCTTGAAATATAACGATCTATCTCCCATCGCGCAATGTTTCCCTTATAAATAACACAAAGGCAAGATAATGAACTGTATAGAATTTGGCAACTTCAATAATTTATCATTCCCAACCTCCCCAAGCATTGCGGGGGAAATTTTGCGGGACAGCAAACTTTTATCGGATACAGAGTGTCTTGTTTGCGAGTTGTGAGGAAGTGTTGATCTTTGGAACTCGACTGCTGCTATTTTCTACCGGAGCAGAGGCCCCAGCCAAGATGCAAATGCTTTTAACGTTTTTCTTTTCTATTAGGGTGATACACAGATTAAATTAGCGTCTTACCTGTGGAAATATCCAAAGATTTTAAGGACTAATTTTCTCGTTGAAGCCATATCCGCATTTATAAACGACGTTAGGTCTACTTTAGTCCTATCAGATAAAAACATAATTTATATGCACTTACATGTTTTTTCAGGTGAGTATGACCCATCACTCAAAATATATGGGATGACAGTTGGTACCGCTACGCACGAGAATGTCATCCCAATGTTTTGAGTGATATAAAAGAAATACATTAGTAGCGTTTGTACCTTGGCTGGGGTCTAAGGAATGAGGACACGAAGAATCCAACATGCGTCTCCAACTCCATCATCTACAATCGTTATCGAAGACACGTAAGAGTAATCGAAAAGTCATAGGAAACTGTCATTTTTGACGCAGTTTGGGAGGGCCATCATACTCATGATCAGTTTAAAGAGTAGACTAGGGTAGTCAAAAGTAGCCTGTTATTATTACAGTCCTTAAATTGACACATCCATCCATGTATTTCATTTGCTCGTCACTATCCTCGTCACATCATTATTTTGTATGAATTAGGACGCAAGATTTCAGTGGGTACGCCTACTGTTGCCTATGTGAAGGAGAGATTAATTTCTCAACATAACTACCCCTGCACCCAATTTACTTTATCTTACCCTTCCAAGAATGTCAGGGGTCGTCAATGGAGTCGCTCCTCTAATTACAATCGGGATTTTTGTCCCAACACGGTCTTGCACGGTCATTCCAGTAATCGGCAACCTTAATAAACCGCCCCGTTTTTATGGCCAGAGCCTTGCCCCGGATTCCTGCACTTTGGCCCGGTCTTTACCAAAATATTGTTATGGCGGCTGAAACCCGATCCTTTATGTGGCGGATCCCCGGCTAATGTTATTAGGGACGTTAGAAATCAATTTCGTGTAATAGTTCGTCTCGAATTCAAGATATTATATGTACATACTCGGAACTGTTATTTGCGTATGAATTTAAAATGAACTCTTATGATAGTTTTGAGCATTCAATTACCTTGTTATTACTTAAATGATAATATTAATGCTGTGATAGAAATTAATAATGTAAATGGGTGAATATTCAAAACACAACATTGACAAAACGAACTCAATAAATCTCAAATTGATTAACTCGTGTTAATTTTAAAACGTAATTAGGTATTGAGAAATGTATTTATGTACAGTAATTTGACGGAAAATATAATGTTTATTATTTTTATATTTACGATATTTTTATGATATTAATTAAATTTAATACCGTGTCGCTGATGTTAATTGTCATTGAGAGTACACTACGAATCTAAATGACACAAGTCAAACGGTAATAAACTCAAAACAACAATAATTTAATAAAACACAATTATATATACACGTATAAACAATTCCTTAAAAAAACTGATTAAAAAAGATACTAGTCTAATTAGTAACAGATAAACTTCGGCGATAAGCACGTACAATACATATACAGGGTGCACGGCCTATCGAAAGCTGAACCTGTAGTTTCAATCCATTATGTTCAGTTCATCTAATCAGAAACAGAAGGTTAAAAAAACCATGTTTTATATTTAATATTTCGCCGTAATGTGTAACGTACATTGCTGCACGGGAAGCCGCGCGTGGCTTTGCGCCCGTTACACTGCGAGGTTTTTTTTAACGCTAGAGCAGGCAAACGAGCAAGCGGGTCACCTGATATCGATGAAGTGATCACCGCCGCTCATGGACACCTGCAACACCTGGAGGAATTGGGATAGACGAAAAAAAAACTCACGATTTTTACGTTCTAATTCGAAAGAATAGGTAATTTTGAGAGACCAAATTCATTAATTTTGTAATTGAACCAATGGTTTTGTTTTGATGTCTTTATTTATGTAGCAGACATTTTATGGATGACATGATTATTTTAAATTTGTGTTGGCATCTTCTAATAAATTACAATTAAATTAATCATAAAAGTGATTGTAATAGTGTATTATCTGTTTTTTTTAATGTGTGTATTCGTTGAATAAATTATTTTTATTTTTATTTTTATTTAAACATACTATTTCGCGTGGTTTTCGCCTAACCATAAGATACACCTAGAAGGGCTTCAAGCCGAAAACGAAAGTCAAACAAAGGTTAAATATTTGTCGAAATATCCGAAAGTGATAAATATTAACGAAATAGATAACAGATTCCTTTATCTACAATATAAATTAATTCGTTTTCATCCGCTCTCAGTTATATTACAATAGCGACACATTATTATGTCATTCACAATAAGCAGGCTTACGTTGTACCAATTTGTGCTTACCTGAAAAGCTAGGTTACATCCACATAGATTACTGGTAATTAAATTTCAATTAAGCTATCTATTCATTATCCTAGTACTCAGCGCTTTATTCCGTGTAAACCCTATTGTGTCTGTGGTAATAATGTCCCTATGAACCGTAATAGGCTGAAACTATCGCTGGAAATTCTGGAATAAAGGCACATAAAACGAGCGCAGGCGTACGGTCACGGACGTTAATTTGTGAACCATTTCAAAAATAATAATGCTTGAAGTCGTCAATGTCATTAGAGATGCCAAGTCATTTGTAACTTATAGAAAACTCAACCTTATTGTTGTAGAATGTCGATTGACTTTGGACCTAAGGTGGGTTACAAATTTAATTATTTGACTGTACTTACCCGTAAAATAATTCTGGGGTCCTAGTGAAAAAGGGTAAGTCGACTTAACTCATAATAGAAAAGGGTATATAATATAAGGGCGCAACCCAAAAAGGGTTGCGCTAGGCACCGAGACATTCTTAGTCGCCCTGCTCTATTCCTTCCTTCCTTCCTTATGTACCTTAGGCTAACACTGGACTGTACACTAAAGCGCTTCAAGATCTATCTCGGACTCATGAAAAAAAAAGTAAAAATATCGCATCTTTAGAATTATAGTGACCTAATTCACAAATGTTGGATTTCGAGTTAGGTGTCTATAGTAATAAATATATGTCACAAAGTCGACAGCTACAATGTTGAATTAGGTCATTATAATTCTAAAGGTGCGATATTTTTACTTTTTTTTTCATGAGTCCGAGATAGATCTTGAAGCGCTTTAGTGTACAGTCCAGTGTTAGCCTAAGGTATATAATGCACTATGTGTTCATTCTGGGCAGCACTTGGTCCAACTGCCATACAAAGATGGTCAATCTCCTTGATGTAAATATAAAATTGTATTAACAAAACTTTTGTTTTTAATGACAAGGTGATCCACGATCTGTGGAAGATCGCGGAAAAGTGAGAAACTCAAAATCAACCGCGCTGGAGATCCTTAGGGAGTGCCTGTCCAGCAGTGGATGTCTTTCCGCCGTTATTTTATGATGATACTGAAACTCGAGATTTTTTCATTACTTTTATGAAACCTTTTTTGTTTCTTTAATTTTATGATGCCCAGTATGTTTCTTGACGAGTTCTGAGAGTAATTTCATAAAATAATATAGCTCTTGTTTTTGGAAAAACTCGATTTCAATCAGAGTGACGCTGCAGGTGCTTAATGTCAACTCAAAAAAGTAGAACTCTACCTTTTTCTGCATTCCTGGTAATTGGAAACTTGAGTTTTCGAGGAAATAGTTGAAATATGTTTATGCGAACATCAGTCTCAACTGACTCAACTGTTTTAAACTCATCATGTCGCAACTATATGACTCAAATTGACGTCGCATGGTTGTGTTGTGTCAATGTACTTAGATAAAACTTTGCAGTGAGTTGAGAATACTGTACGAGTACGGTGTTAATAAAGCATCCTACTATACTGTAGAACAAAAAATCTAGGAAATATGAAAACTTAGGATTTACGTTTATAACGTTTACATAATTTTTCCAAAAATATAGACAGTACTCAGTCTATATATTTGGAAAAATGGGGAAATTATAGAGATTTGGTCTTTCTTCAATATAATTATGCATATTAAAATACAATATTTATAACCTTAATGATTACATGAACCCAAAAAATAAAACGATAAAATAAATAGAAAAAATACTATTTGCCCCGTGGACCATGGACACCCTACAGCCGATAATGTCACCATTCCTCCATCGGGCTTTATCTTAATTGCTTCCAGAAAGTCGATATCTTTGGGAGCAACTTTTTGCCGCGGAGCGTAAACAATAACCCCCAAACGCCGGGAACCGATACCGGAATCGAGTATCGACAATCGACTCATTTCGACGGATATGGTAATAGGGGCCTATAAATCATCTCCATTCTATAATTGAAAAATAAGCCAGCCTTTATTGAATAATTGTGTGGATTTAATTTCAGATGTGTTGTGATGTTAAATTTGTATCCTCTTATTAAACGAACGATAGCTAAAGTGTGCTTTAAATATGCTTTGTCCCTATCCTTCATTGCGACATTTAAATTTGACAAAAAGAGACAAAAAATACTTTGAAAAAATAGATTTACTGTGTATTTATGAAAAAGGGGTATAGTGTCTTATACGATTTTACCAAAAAGACGCCCGCCCGCGTAAATTAATTTACCCCTATTTCGTCTCGTTGGGAGTAGATTTTTGACCTAAGTTAACCTAAAGGGTAACTAGGAATGTATACCCTCCAATTTTTAAGTTCTGCGGTCCAGCGGTTGAGGTTGTAGGTAGATTGTCTGACGGTCAGACCTTCACGGGAGAGTTTTGCAAGTACCTATAGATTAAAGTAGAATCGAATGAGAATGTGTGATTCGGTAATTGTGTTAAAGTTCGGTTATCTCTGGATTTTTTAGGGCCGAGTTCACCAACAGTTAAACGGACGATTAAATCTTAATCAGCTGTTAATCAATACATTTAACACCCGTTAAACCGCTAATTGTCCGTTTAATTGTTGGTGAACTCGGCCCTTAATATGTTACCTACACTAATTTTAAGAGGTAACCAAGGAAAAAAAAATCTAAGCTGCTATTCTATGCCCGTTTATAATTCGCAATAGGTGAAACAAATATTTATTTTTATTATTGCCATCGATTGACAAACAGGCTGATGGCCAGCTGATGGGAAGTGGACACCGCCGCCTATGGATATTGCAAAGTTGGAGGCGTCACCAATGCGTTGCCGGTCTCGAAGAAATGACACCCTTTTTAAAAATCCCCATATTGTAGCGAATCGAAAGAAAAGAAGAAACAAGATGGACCGATAAAGTGAAAGAATTGTCATCCTCCAAATTCTACACGGTTGTAAGAGACGCGCTGCACCGAAAACGGTGGAGGCAAATCATCCGCTCAAGATGCAACCCTGATGCTGACTACGATAATCAGATATCAGGGACCGACCCCAGAGAGTAGCAAATTGGGAAAGTAGGTGCAGGAAGTTCATTCCAAATTCCTATATTAAGAGGATTGTGAAGCGCCGCTAAAATCGCGTAGTTGTCAAAAAAAATCCATACAAATTTAGCTCCGGGCGTTAACGTTTCTCACCCCCTGAATCAAGTCCGATTTCCACGATTTTTGAATATGTTGTAGTTATTAGGTCTGTACGTTTCTGTTTTTGGTTTTTTCAATTTGTTTCATTCTAAGAAATATTTTCGTGTAAAGGAAAACGTACAGACATAGTTTTTCATGATATCTACAACATATTCAAAAATCGTAAAAATCGGACCAGGTTTAAGGGGAGAAAACCGTTTTCGCATTTTGTATGGAAATTTTTACCTTCACAATCCTCTTAAGCGGTGAAGAGCAGGCACTGTATGTTGTTTGGTGGGCTCCAAATTGATGGGCTGAGAGTTGTTTTAAATAAAAAGACTGCTTGCTTACAAATTCCGTGTACTCCAGTTTCACAGCGTGAAGAGAAGGGTTACGGATAAAAAACTTGCCATTCCAACAAGCGGCAGAAACGTTCTAGAGAACCTGCGTGTAGTTGACCGCAGTTGGTTTGGGTGCGGCTCCACTGAGGCGGAGACGAGAGGAGCGGAGCGGAGCTGTGCCAATATTAACCAATAAAAGGCGCATGCGGTCGCGTCGAGCGTGCCTTGCGCACGTTAGTTTATATTCTATTGGTTAATATTGGCACAGCTCCGCTCGTCTCCGCCTCAGTGGACCCTAAATGATTTAGAAGTGGATATGTTAAGGAATCAATTAAAAAAAACTTCCTACGTTTATCACATGAATTCGAAAACAAACAAACTAGAACAATGTTCGATATGAAATGAAATATGAGTTATGGCTCAGGTTATTGTTTCACGAAGTTCCTCGTCTTTTAGTTTGAGATATTGGATCAGTTATTTCTTCTCGTTTGAAAGTTACTCTGTGAAACTGTAACTTTGTAAAGTGTTAGCAAAAACATTGTCCATTAATGTTTTGAAATAAATACTTGAAAATACTAGCTTCGCCGGCATAGATTTCGATCATCGTTACTCCCTGGGGAACTTTTAATTTTTCCGAGATGAAATGTAGCCTATGTGTTAATCCTGGGTCCATCTATCTCCATTTCAAATTTCATCCAAATCCGTCCAGCCGCCGTTGCAAAGTGAAGAAGTAATAAACTAACACACGCACACACGAACTTTCGCATTTATATTAGTGGGATTGTATTTTTCCACGTATACTTTTAACGTTATCGCCACACGAACTATAAGAAATCACAAAATAAAAAGAATCCTAAGAAATAAGTACATTATGTTTTATTTATTTTAAATCCGTTCAGCCGTTTGTGCGCGACTGAAAGGCAAATATCCACACATTTAAACATCGAAACACCCCTATTCTTCTGTTATACATTTGAATGTGCACTATGACCGGCTGATAAGTAATAAATCTAGATAGTCCACAATAGGAGGCCGTAATTTGTATTTTGTCTAATAACACTAATAACCATACCAATTATTATTTATTTATTTCAAAAACAACTAAGGTGGTAGGTATACAAAAAAAATTCGCCAAACTGGGGGCACTTTGTTGGTGAAGAGTGCGTTTTTTTTTTTATTATTTCAAAAACAACCCTATAATCATAGAATTAAATTCACTGTAAATCTATTTTAGTTAAAGTATTAATTGTCCCTTTCATACGTGCCAGAGTACTGTTTTTTGACATGTTCAAATATTTATAACTAATTATTTTTGTTATACTATCAAAGACGCTTAAAAATATGGCTATTATTTGACACGTAGAGCTTTTTACTTGCCATTAGTTTATAGAAATTATTCCAAAAAAGCAACGGACAGCGATTTTCCAATTAGTGGAGAAATACCCACGCAAATGAACAAAATTTAAATTGTGGTAACTTGATCTTTCCACAGTTTGAATATTGGAAACAGAAAAACCCACAACGCTCGCCAAACGGAAAATTCAGAACAACCCATATTGGCTACAAATTTTTTGTAATCCTAGCAAAAAATTCAATATAAATGACTACCGAAATACGATTTTAAATGCCAACGGAAATATTAAATAACCGGGCATATTCATGTCAATTTTTTACAAAATACATTTTCGTGTAGTACAGCGTGATTCCATTACGGGAGGTAAAAAGCTGATGCAGCCGGCCCCGTGGGAGCGTCATATCCCGATATTGAATAACGCCAACTAACGCGTTTAGCTGCCGCGGACCTTTCGCCCCGAATCCCCCAAGCATTACCTTATACAGGCTGACGACAGACTGAGGTGCCTTGGATATAATCCGTGCTTGTACGATCGCATTTTGTTCGATGTAAACTGATGGTGAGTTTCGTTTTTTGTAGAGTTTTACACGATTGGTAAACTCTGTTATTGCAGTATCGATTGATTATATAAAGCCAGAAAGTGTAGTTTCGGAAGAGAATACTACACATGAAATAAACATCATTACATAAATGCAATAACAGAGCCATCGGTCATTTGGAAAGGATGGATGAAAGAAGATTGACGAAAGAGATATACAGAGCAAAAGTGAGTGGGAGGGTCTGAAGGGGCCGCCCTAGGCATACTTTTTCGAATCAAATCGGAGAAATACTGGAAAAGGGCCGGATCTTAAGTACCCGAAACCGACGTGCATGCATGACTCGATGTATGAATGTGGAAGAAGCGAAAGAGATTTGTCAGGATCGTAGCAGGTGGAAAGAAGTGGTCTCTGCCTACCCCTCTGGGAAACAGGCGTGATTTAATGTATGTATGTATGTACATAAATGCAGTGAAATTACTATCATAGAGGCATTCCACCTTAGTCCTCATGGTTGGCAACGCATTTGAAGTCTGAGGATTGCAGTCTTGAGAATTCTAAGCTTTTTGATTCCACTTATCATCAGATGGCCTGAGTGCTCTTGTGCTTTCTCTTTTCCATAAAAAATGTCCTGTCCGTCATGAGGACATGCATGAGGATGTGCACGTTTCGACCCAAATAGCCAAGACGGGTGCGCCAACGTTCATATAAAATTGCAAATTAGATTATTGGAACTCCGAAAATGTATCTTACCATTTTACATCATAATGATCACTCTTCATACTCATCATAATATTTTTTAATACTCATGATCGGAACTTATAATCATCTGAACTTATAACGCCAATATTCATGGAACCGTACACTTTTCAGAATTTCTTAAATATCTTACGTGTAGATAAAATTAGGTTAGTAACCTAATTATATTTATAAAAATCCAAAAAAATTAACAGTTTTTTGAAAAAATGCATTATGAGTTGCGATTATTATGACTTAAAAAAGTATGAACAAAAAAGTATAAGCAAAAATTTTCGATGAAATGATGAGTATAGACACATACTCAATCGTTAATTGTATAAAAAATCTGAAGAACAATTTTATATGAGCCAATATGGACCCAGCCAAGACAACTAATGGAAAACATTAATAATATCAAATCCACCAAAAACCTAACAAAAAGTTTGACTCCAACATTTTTCAAATAATTACATACTTTTTCCAAAGAACATAAATCGACCTGTATAAGGTTTCCACGTCCCATAGCCATTGGGTCTCCAATATAAATCCGTCCGGGCCGCCAGCAATATTTAAATCAAAAATACGTTCACAATATTTCCATAACGTTACTTTTGATAAAATATGCTTTTGACGCCTCAAGCGCGAATGCATTGGGAACATTGTATGCGTTGCTTCATTGACTATTCTATTCTTTATTTACATTGAAGAAAAATTATACTTAACATTAAGCTGTGTGATTGAGCAAACTGTTTTGAAATATAACTATATAAACTGTATCTAGTAGTAACTTGATTAAATCAGTTTAAACCAAAAGAAGGGCTTTCAGACACATTTTTCTATCATTCGAAGTTGGGTCAATCCATACTAATATTATAAATGTAAAAGTGTGTATGTTTGTCCATCTTTCACGCTTCAACCACTGAACGGATCGAGATAACTTGGCACACATATTGGTTAGGTCCTGGAATAGGACATAGGATAGTTTTTATCCCGGAAAGTTGGACAGTTCCCGAGGGAGCAGCGATAAACGACTTCTACGCGGACGGAGTCGCGGGCGAAAGCTAGTTTAGTCTAATTTAGTTTAGTCGAAAAAACTATGGAACACGTACAGGGGGTCTAGACTATTCGGGCTAAGCCTAATTGACAACAATTCATATGTGCTAAGGTAGTAAAATAAAATACCGTTTGTAGATTTTACACTGCTGATTACAGTAAAAATATATTTGGATTTTTTTATGCAGTAGTTTTTTTTTTAATTTAGGAAATACAGTAAAAAAGTCGGATTGTGAATGTTAGGAATACACTTATAGTGCCCTTAGTCCATTTATTACCATAGGAATTGAAAAAAATATACAACTGTCATGTCCATTGTTTATCTGTCTGACGGATTCTAACGACACGCTTTCGATTCTCGTATATTATTGTTTTGATATACGCTATTTAAAATGAAAGTGACTAACGGATTTGTAAAAGCGGATAGCCGCAATCTGCCCAAAGTAGACGAATTTATGTTGTTAGTGTTGGTATGGTTGACAAGTGTCATGACATGACAATCAGTTCCGTTTCTGTTTAAAGTTAGTTTTTTTAATTTTATATCATGCTAAGATCACGACATCAGTATTCCTAACTTTGTATATACGGTCTTTTTAATGACTATTTCTTTAATAAATTATTAACGACGAATTTAAGTTATATAAAGAAAAACCGAAAAACACGGGTAGTCTAATTTTTAACCAGCTATTATAAACGCGAAAAAACATAAATGCTTTTTTTTTGAAATGTTGTCAATTGCTTTTGCCATGTTATCGCATTGATCTTATTTACTTGTCAATAATGCCCGCAAGTCAATACGCAGTAACTAAGATAAACCTCCTGTAGTAATATCAACCTTATTACTAACAGAATTGAATTGAATTTGCTTTGGTGCATGAATTTAAGATACTGCTAACTACTACTGATTACTGATACTGCTGGCTTTGGAGGGCAGAATCGCGGTCAATTTTGAAAAAAACGTGTCGAAACAAGTAGAGTGACAATAGTGTATGCACGTATGTATATTTGGGATGATGGCTGTACATATTTGTGATCGTGTCCCAACGCTCTTAATAAATCTTTAGCCTTTATTTCCCGCATTCAATTGTTAACTTTACCAAAGGCTTTTTCAAAGCCAGATTAAACACTGACCCCCTTATAAACGTGGAATAACCTTGGATTAGCTAAACCATGTTTTGTCCTTATCTGTCAAATTCAAATGTAACAATGATAGATAAGGACAAAACATGGTTTAGCTACTCCATGGTTATTCCACGTTTATAAGTAAGGGGGTTAGAAAAAGCAAACCAAATCACAAAACGAACCCACATAAAAACTCACTTCCGCCATGGGTTTTGGCACACAAAATTTAATTTCAAAAGGAGCTCAGACAGAAAATTACAAAAGTGTACAACTTGTGGAGGTATTTAAATTCTTCCTTTCCGCTTTGTTTGGAATGTTATTGCGGTATGCTGAAAACGTTATGAATAAATAAAGTTACAGCAACAACGGAGCTGCGTATAATTTCTGCACAAGATTCTGAGCAACGCTTTCAATTTGTATCCCCGCTGTGGATCATTTTATTTGTAAGGCAATTATAGAAGCCGTGGATAAATGCTCAAAGGAAACTCGCTGGAATAGGAAAGCATTTTGAAAAATGTTTATGAACACTATATTTTATGTTTCGTAGATAAAGTGAAGAAAAGTTTAAGAGTACGCGTCTCAAGAATAAAATGAGAGCGATGTCTTCTAAGACTGCCCTTTTTCGGAAAAGTGTACTAGGAATGGCCCCTAAAATATATAATAAAATACCGGCAGATACTGTAATCAAAGAAAATATGTCAGAATTTAAAAAAGAGTTACACAATTTTCTAGTACAAAAATGTTATTATAGCATAAATGAATTTTTATCTAACTGAAATAATATGAACTGTAAATGCATGCAGCATGCCATTGACTGTCTACAATTTGTATGCCTTGCGGCACAGCGCAGTGAAACAACCGTAGAATAAGACCTGTATATATTATGTACCAACCTGTGTTGAACAAATAAAATACTATGACTAAAATATAACAATACTTAATACAATGGGTATAGCTGGGTATCGTTTATATTGGCAGAATTCGCAGTTTTTCTTTCATGACTTTAATAATATTAAATGAGTGATCAATTAATTCATTTGTTTGTTTAATTAATTCAATTGGAATGTGTTTAAAGGTTGAGTGTCGCAGATGAATTTCTCTGCGATCGCTTAATTAACCTCATTAAAATGGCAACCAAATTTGATATAGTTTGCTTTATTTTAACGCAGACTGATGTTGTTCTGGTCTGTTTAATGTTTACGCGGGCCGTTTAACAGTGTTTTTTAAATGTAGGTTAAATTAGATGAGCCGTAAAATTGCAGAGCGCTCCAATAAAAATTAATACACATTAAAGTTCCATACAATTAGTATTTCATTAATAATTTTAAAATTACATTTTGTTGCTTTATATTTGTTATCTCCTTAATGTCTTAGTCTCACGGAAGTTTTATATTTAAAAAGTTAAATAAGTATGTCTAAAAAATATATTTGACAAGTACAATGTTTGACGTTTTAACGTAATGGTTTTTTACCAATCATTTAACTAATGCAATGATAGCTTCTTAAAGACTATAAAATATCTTATTTTTTAATCATAAAAAATTACACTTAATAATTAATAATGGCATTATAACCCTTGAAAGATAACTTTAAACACAATAGCGGAAATGGATCGTTATCTAAAAGCCATACATAAACTTTAAATTAGAACCTTCAAGCCCTATTTACCTTCTTAAAATAAATAAACAACTCAATTCAATCACTAATTTACAATTAAACGTAAGATATATACCGCTATCAAAATTTTAACACCCACTATAAAGCATATGCCATGTTACAAAAAAAAACCTTTGAACAAGTTCACTATGTCAACTAGGTAGTAGAAAATTTGATCTTCATTAGAACTTTACAAGCTATAAGACAAAGTCGCTTTCTGCGTCTGATTTTCTTTTGCCTTTCTGTCTGTGTATATATCCGCTAACTCCTCCTAAACCACGCGAAGGATTTTGATGCCACTTTCACCATCAGTTAGATATTTTTTCACGTGAGGTTTTTTTTTATGTATATTTTGGTATGTGTATGGGTGTTACAGAAATCTCACATAAACCGAAGAAAAGGTAGGATGGGTGTTTAATAGTAGTTTACGTGACGGTTGCGTAATGACAGGCATTACAACATTAGTGTTGTTTATGAAACGAGCCGCAAGGCGAGTTTCATAATAAATACACGAGTGTTGTAATGCCAATTACGCAGAGTACGCGACAATACTTTATCTACACATTATAAGTACTCCAGATGGGTTCAGAAGCCGAAAGGCAAATGACCAGTATTACCTGTGGTAGTAGGTGACAGCGATGACAGCTGTAACGTAATTTCATTACGCTATCGAATATTGTAAGGTAATAAGATCCAAATTTGGAACGTCTTCCAAAATTAACAGCTGTCATCGCTGTCACCTACTACCACAGATACTGGTCATTGCCTACGGGTTTTGAACGCATAATAGAGGACTTATGATATGTGTGTGGATAAAGTATTTTTCCCCCTAATTATTCGGTTCTACATTCCGTTTGAAAATGGCCGCGTTACATTAGGCGAGGAAAATATTGAAGAACTTGAGCAACTCCGCGCCGGTTGTTTACTTTCATTGCAGCTATTCGGCATAATTCGAGCGAGGAATTCCAACGATCGCTAACCATTGTAGGCTTTTAGTGGCTCTTTATTTAAATGGCGTCATAAAGAAAAATCGTCCCCTAATACCGTAACATCTGTCACCGAAGAAAAAGTTTGAATGCGAGTTTTTATGACAACGCCGCACTTTCCGATATTTAGTGGGTAAATGTTTTTTGATGTCTTCCAAATTGTGGCTTTTGTTTTTTTATGTGGAAAAGGAGGCAGAAGAGCAAGCGAGCCAGCTGATGGTAAGTGATCATCGCGACCCTTAAACACCCGCAACACCAGAGGAATGCAGGTGCGCTGCCGGCCTTTGAGAAAAGAGTAGGCTTGTTCTATGAAGGCCCCCAAGTCGTATTGGTTCGGAAATACAGACGGCGAGAGCTGTTTCTACATGGATAAGTGTATGCAAAGAATAAATTTATTGTAAGAGCATGTAAAAATCATAACGTTAAGTTTGTACATACTGACATATTCTACATGTCGAGGCTTATCTCCACCATAAAAAAGGAAAAGAAAATTGTAGATAAATATTAAACAGTAAATAAGAATACATTTAGTTTAAAGGATTAGGTAGAATAGGAATAAGTGAAAAAAAGAATACAATTATATATGTATAATTGTTAATAGTTATCCAGTCTCATTGTTATTGAAAAATATGAGGTTACTCCTTTTTGAGCAACAAATGTAATTTAAACCAGTGGTGAAAACTTCTTTGGCCTATGTATATTCTATAATGTATTATCTATGCATTTATTATTTTGTGCTGTTTGTTTCCTTTAATAAATAAATAAATAAATAGATAAGGTGCGTGGCAAGAAGGTATTTGACTTGGTCTGAACACCTTTTGCCATCAACTCGGTCACCATTACTGTCAACGTAATAAGAGCTACAATATAATAACGTTGACAATACAATATCAAAGCAGCATATTAAGGTCCCAGAGTTAATTCTTTAAAATTCCTTTGTTTATTCTGGTAAAATGTGCTCTAATACCTTGTTGTTATAAAATACTATTCAATAAAAATAATCCTAGAACTGATTTGGAAAAGGTAATTAAAGTCGAGCCCCCACTCCTTAATTTCAACGCTCCCAAGAAGCTAGGCCAGGGTTCGGATCCCGGTAAGGGCAAATATTTGATTCTTGGGCGCGAGATTTCGTTCCTGAGTGTTGGACGTTTTCTAGGTATTTAAGTATTTATTTCTCTCTTCATAAGTATGTTTATCTAGGCTAGTATACATAGCCTAAAGCTTAGTTGGGGACTAGGTAAATTTTTGTTAGATTGTCTCCAGTAAGACACCTCTTTCAAAGAGAATAAAATGTTTTCTCTTTTTTATGCAATAATATTGGGTTTTCAATACGATTAAGAATTCTCCCTGATTTAATTCATTGGCATTATAAATCTTTGAAATATGCCGCTTAGACAGACAGGCAGACAGACGAAAGAAATCGCAACATACTGTTTGTTTTTAATAAGCAATAGCCTCAAACGCAGCAAGATAACAACTCATTAACAAATAACAAATTGATCTAACTATACTTCAACTAAAAGTTATACTATTACGAAAACTATGTCAAACAAATCAAAGCAAAGTATTGCCAGCCCACTTTTCTAGAAGCCCCAATAACGAAAGTTTGCTGCAATAAGGTAGCCGCGGTCGCCAATAAAAGATCCTCTTGTAACTTGTTCTTAAGTTGCCCACTATTAGTTGGCCAACAACCATTAATTACATCCAATTGGCACTTTTATCTAACTATTGTAATATGTACGTCTCATTTCTTACTTGTGTGACTTGTCTGAAAAAAAGGAAGGAAATGATCTTGATCTGTATGGTATTTTGTTCCGTCGTAGAAGCAGGATGATAGGTTAGGTTAGGTTAGGTTAGGTTAGGTTAGGTCAGGTTATGCGTGCTCGTTCACTGAGCGGATCGCTCCAAACTAGTACAATCGCTCTAATGTACTAATTCGGTCTTTTAGTTCTTTTAGTACACTAGTACACTGGAACTGGTCTGTTCATGCTCCTTTGACCGAATGAATGGCCGGCTTTGCTGTCACTGCTCTGCCTGCTCTGTTCGGTTCTTGCTCCGCGTGTACTAAATGAACTAAGAGCAGAAACTTTACGGAATAGTAGAGGATGCACGGATAGGACACTTTCTCTCTTTATTTAAGAGCCATGCTGTCGTCGGTGGAGTAATCGCCAACCGCTCCGCTCCTCTGTCAACTGCTTGACTTTCTGGTGCGACCTAACTTTAACCTTCTCTTTTATTTGCTCAAAGTAATTTCTTCTTGGTCTTCCTCTGCCTCTTTTGCCTTCTATCTTTCCTTCTATGATGTTTTTAAGGAAAAGGTCGTGTCGTAGCAGGTGTCCTATCGTTGTCCCATAGGATAAGATTGGACCCATATATTTAAAAAATATTTATAAAATGCAGTTATTTTTTAATTTATTTACAGATATGGAAAAAGATTAAAATACCTTGAACAGCGGACAAAACCATACAGCGTCATCTGCGCTGTGTTTACACGTGATATGCAAATGATTAAACGTAAATAAATACGGGGGACATCTCACACAAATCAACCCAGTCCCAAACTAAGCTCTAGGTTTGTACTATGGGTATACCAGACTACGATAAAAATACTTATATGTCTAGAGAAATACATACCTATTTAAATACATAGAAAATAACCCCAAACACAGAAAGAAATACTAATCAAACAAATATTTGCCCTGACCGGGAATCGAGCTAGGGACTGCTAGATTCGACCAACAAGGCTAAACGTCGTCGACGTCGTCAAACATACTTATATGTATTATATAATCAACAAAAACAACAGTTCCCTATGCTGAAGTGAATGCCCTAGCATCAGTGCACCCTTCAGCAAAGGAAGGCTACTTTCACGGTGCGCTTACAACGTTGTGAGTTCAACAGACTCGTTTTCTATTTTCGGTTATAAAAAAACGTCCCCCGTGTGGTTGCCGGGTTAGAATAGTGCCACTCCATGTCTTCCCGTGGATGTCGTAAGACGTGACTAAGGGAATATAGGCTTGTAGTACTGTTAGGCAATGGGCTTGCAATCTGTCACTAATACACTGATAAACATCTTAGCCTATTTGTGCAAAATGTGGTTACAGAATTATCAACAAGTTTTTAAAATTGTAGGTAATTCTGTAGCTCTGCCTACCCCACTCTGGGATTACAGGCGTGAAGGTATGTATGTATGTAAAAAACCGTCTCATTTTAGTGGTAGGACCTTGTGCACGGTCCAACTGGATCGCTACCACCGTCTTATTCTTTAACCTACCGTGAAACAGCAGTTTTCGCATCGTTGTGTTCCGGTGTGGGGATAAGACCACTGGTGAAATTATTAACAAAGGGGCATTCCATCTTAGTCCTATTATATTTTACCGAATATTTATTTGGCAGAATTTTCATTTTTCCGAAAGCTATGTTATGCTGGAACTATTTAAGATTACATGCAAACTATAAATGCTGTACATAGGTTGAGTTTGGTTTGATTTATAAGCAATGTCAAAAATAAAGTGTTGGAATTATGTAGCCTGGCAACTCATTTGCAGTCTTGAGATTGTAGTCTTAAGAATATAAATGTCTATGGGTCCGAGATCTCACTTACCATCAGGTCTGTGTGCTCGTTTGCCTTCTCCATGACGTAAAAAAACATTTATTTCTATAATCGGTAGCCCCCATGAGGATTTTACGACTGTAATCAAATTCCTATTTTTATTCCGTCTAACATTACGTACTTCAAGTAAATAAATATTTAGCTACTCCAAAGATTTATATTTCCCTCGAGCAAGAAGCAGCCAAACAGCAAATTCATTAGTATACATTAGCAAGCAAATTGACTAATAAGAACTGAAGTAAAATGAGACGTAAGCCAAACAGATTTAAACGAAGTATATGTAAGAAAGTAGGTTATTTTTCCTGGGAAGATGAAGTGCAGTTACTTTACCTGACTGTCAAGATGCATAGAGCTAAGTAAGCGATTTTCGAAATTCGACAAAATTCATTTATGATTTTACGTAACGAACGATCGATAAAAAACCAAAACGTTAGTAGTGTTCGTATCTTGGCTAGGTCTACACTGCCACTTTAGCTGGGCCGCTTCGTTATTTTATTCGCTACTTTATTGCTTCCGTAGCTTCTGGCCGCGACTTCGTCCGTGTAGATTTTGATTATCCCTATTCCCTCGAAAACTTTTATATTTTCCGGGACGAAAAGTATCTTAATCTATAGGTATACAAGCTATCTCCGTTTCAAAGGAGGGTGGGCAAATTGGCCTATATGACCAATAAGGACAAGCGATAAGTCACCAAATAGGTAATTCTAAGTTGTAAAACTATTGATATTGCAGGTAGTTCGAAATCTTTGTGTGAAATAAGTTATCGCCATGCAAAGACGGCGGTATTTTATAGTAATTATGCTAAAGTCGTCTATGTAGGCGTGCCGATGTTCAAGATTGAAAAAAAAACTCACAGTTATTTAAGGTATCCCGCTACACAAAATCGTTGTAGAATTAAAAAGGATTTCCGATGACATAGTGCTTATTGTTATTGGTTTCTAGGCCAGCGTTTTTATTTATGCCCATTCTCCTTTCATCCAAATCCGTCCAGCCGTTGCAGCATGAAGAAGTAACAAACTAACACCGGCCCACATACACAAACTTTCGGAATTATAATATTAATAGGATTCTCACGATTCGAAGATTCATCCAAAAACGTCAGTTATAAGACGCATGTTTAAAAGACTAAAGTATTGTGTTTTCGTTACTAATCGTGTTGTCATCGAGATAATAAGTATGTATGGCGAACAGCGCCCCCTTGTCCGCATCATATACTATTAAACGAACAATACATACATAAACTCACGCCTTCGTTCCCAGAGTAGGATAGGCAGAGCTACAGAATTACCAACAACTCTAAAAACTTGTTGATAATTCTGTAACCACATTTTGCACAATCAGGCTAAGATGTTTATCAGCGTATTAGTGACAGGTTGCAAGCCCATCGCCTAACAGTACTACAAGCCTTTATTCCCTTAGTCGACTCTTACGACATCCACGGGAAGACATGGAGTGGCACTATTCTAAGCCGGCAACCACACGGGGGATTAAACGAACAATAAGTAAAAGTTTGTAGTCAAATTATATTGTTATTCATAATCATCGCAATTTATGAAGTGTTTTTTGTAAAACAAACCTAACCTAATCTAACCTCATTTATCAGCTAGATATTTCAAAAATCCTGAAAAAAACCGTTTCAGTAAAAAACACTTTATGACCTGCGATGATTATGAATAACAATTATATTCGAGCTAAAAATTATGTTATCTCAAAAATGCTATGTAATCTTGTCATAACATCATCAAATAGGAGCCAGTAGGTTAAAGTTCCTGGAGCACTCTCAAAAGTGTCCAGTAAGTAGAGTGATTTTGAATTAGGAAACCAAAAAGTGTCCAGTAAGTAAGTATGGAAAATCCATTACATACCATATTATTTGAATTTGGAACTATCGGTACAGACCTGTGGACAGCCTTCAAAAAGACTACAGAGGTAAGCAAGAAAAGGTCACATGTCACATGGCACAAAAAAATATATGAAAGTGAAAACTATTTGGACTCCATTAGGATTTCTGCAAAGAGCACCATTATTTTTAACCGACTTCAAAAAAAGGAGGAGGTTCTCAATTCGTCGGGATGTTTTTTTTTAAAAATAAAACAATTTGAATTGCTTTTTATTTATAACTTCATGAAAAGCTGAATAATCAGCTCTAGTTGGCAGTTTGATACTAGAAGATAAAGTTAATAAATAAAAAAGTGCGCGTGAAACAATTACCCCACAAAAGTACCAGGGTATCATAAACCCAAAGCAGTTCTCGTTCAGAGCAGACATCGCGCGATTTCTATTATTTACAAGAACGTCACACGCACCATGTCCGTTCTATGCGCGCCTAGTACATCGCGACCGATCTAACATATAGTGAATCGTTTAAATTAATTAAAAAAACGGCTAAGCGCGAGTCGGACTAGCGCCCTGAGGGTTATGTACATGTGGTCATCAATATTTACAACTTATTTTTTTAATCATTCTACTTGTTCTATTTTTGAGAATACATGCTTCGACCATTAAGAGCCATCCTGGACTTGTATGTATAAAATTAATAATAATAATTCTAACTCCTACTCGTCCAGGAAGGCTCACTTAAGGCTCTTTGCAATAATGTACTATTAAAAAAAATATATAAAAAATGGTCTTATTTCCATTTTGCATAACACAAATTACATAATTCTGATATGTATAATGACCAAAGTGTATGACAATGTTGACATTGAAAAGATAAAGATAAAGATTTTTTTTTTTTTATTGACCTATTGTTATCGAGTAATTAAGGTAAATCATGTAAAATAATGCATAAAAACTGTTTAAGCAAAGCTCTACGACCATTTTAATCATCAGTTACCTTTTTTAAACGCCTTTACTATTCGAAAAGGTGCAATATGTTTATCCTGAATCAATCCGTGAAGCGTGAAGTATGATGAAATTAAAATAACCAAAACCTTAATTTAACCCAGGCTGCGCTTGCCAGTCGTCTCCACACAAGAACCTTTCTGCCGCAACGGCCTTCGGTTCTTCGAGCTATGTGCCCTGCCCATTGCCAATTTAGCCTACTAGGTCACTATAGACTATGTTAAAGTGGCCATGTCAACCAAAACTTACATAAGAGACGTCTTATTATTTTGTTTACATCGTCACGAAGGTATATTTTTCGAAATTACTATTATATCCATACAGCAATTGAACGTTAAACCAAACGAAGTAATGCTCTACAACACGTTCTGTACCTATATCTATTTTCAGTAAAACTTGAGAGATGATGTTTAAAATTATTCCTTATTCGCTTGGTCTAAACGCAGCGTAATAAAGTTGTTAATTCCCTACAGTACAGCATCACCTGAATTCCACATTACGCTACTTAGTCACCGTAAAGAGAGCCGTTCAATGACGTATTCATGATTTCCTAGCGCACGTTCCGGAGCGCGTGACGTGACGCGACTCGAAAAATGAGGAACCCCACGTTCCCTGTTAATTATACAGCGAGTCCCGGTATTGTTCAATGTAACGATTTAATTGGACTTGAATGTTACTTGAGTTTGCCGGAAAAATTGGTGCGTGGTGGGATGCCGCTCGCGGACTATAGTCCTAAAGGAACTTTTATCACTATGGAAACTTTATTTACAAAAATGACCATCATGCCAACTTTTTCTATTACCGGTTCATAGACAATTTTGATATCGTGTAACGAAAAACTTGTATTGGTAGTAACACTTATTACTAAATAAAAAAATACCAGAGGACAATCTCACACAAATTTACCTATAATCCCAAACTAAACTCTAGTCTTGTAGGTATACTACGAATATGAGTACCAGATAACAATAAACATACTTATACATACGTTTAATAACGTTTCCATAGTAATAACAGTTTCATAATAACCATTATAGCATCGTTATTGCCATGGATTGTCATAAAATGCGCTTTTTCATCTTAGATATTTATTCCTAAGAAAACCAGCACGATTGACTTCGCTTATGGAATGAAGCCGTGACAAAGTAATTTCGTTTCCTTCCCTACCGTCATACCCGTAAGGGCAGAAACACAGATCAGTTACGCAAGCCCGTTGAAGGGAATCTATCCACCCTAATCCTGGGAAGGTCGCTGGGAGCCATTCGGTTACCAGTTAAGAGTGTACCGGTTCTGATAAGAGAGGGGACACGATGGGGGCGTGTTCAAACTGGACGGGTCAAACCAAATTGACATAACTCATTTTTTGATGTTCCGATAAAAATCATCTTTTTTTAAATATAACTTATTAAGAAAAATAATGTTATGTTTTTTTTATTATTACTTATTCAGATATTTATTTAATTTTCTGTACATTAGGTTTTTTATAGTAAATATTCAAATATATTATTGCCATTGAAGGACAACAGGCAAGGAAGTGGTCACAGCCGCCAATGGAAATTTGCAACGCTGGCTGGAGGCGTCACCACCAATGCGTTGCGTTGCGTTTGCTGCTCCCACTTTGGACTAATGGTCGGAATGACGTCATTTTGTTAGTACCCGCGTTTTGTTTTTTGAAAATGAAAAAAAAACAAAATGTTGTCTCATAAATTAAATTCCCATGAAATGTCTTAAATCTTTGGGGGATCAGAGGAACATAACATTATCTAACCCAGTGATCCCCAAAGTGGTCTATATCGACCCCCAGGGGTCCACGACAACCTGCAAGCGCTCCATGTGAACGGAAAAAAAATGGGGGTCCATGAGATGAAAATGGGGGTCCACGATATTGGATCCCATTTAAGCAGGTCGTGACTTTAATTTTGGCATTCCGTTAATGGAATAATCCATATATTATTCATACACAGACAGTAGGTACCTACTTACTTACGTAATACTTACTTATAAATATATAAATAAACAAATATTATCTATAGGTATAAATTATGTTTAAATTTTCTCCTTGTGTAGTTTTTTACTTAGTAAAAAATATTTCCTGCGCAAAATTTTCATTGTAGTCTGTGTCAATTTTTAGCCGGCTAAAGCTCCAACGTTATCCGTGCAAAAAATCCCGATTTGATAATACCTAGTAGGAGATCCGAATAGGAGAAGATTTGGACCGGGCTGTTTATTCGATGAAAAGTATTTTATATCCAATTTAATACGCTAAATAATATGTGGCGAATAGGTAGGCTGAAAAATTTCAGACCAGTATATAATTAATTAAAAATTTAAAAATTTACTTTGTTAAAAAAAAAAATAGCTGCTTTAATGGAAAAATTACATACCAACCGAAAGTATGAAGCCTATAGAATATGCAAACGTTAGTTTGACTATTGGGTAAGCAGGTATAAACAGGTAAGTCGGTACTAGTAATTTGCACCAAACCTAACGTTTGCATATTCTATAGACTTTATACTTTCGATTAGTATATAATTTGTCTATTAAACAAACATTTGCAATTTAAAAAAAAAGTTCATTTTTAATTATTTTTTTAATGATATAAGTACTGGACTAAATTTTTTCAGCCTACCTATTCGCCACATATTATTTAGCGTATTCAATTTGATATAAAATACTTTTCATCGAATAAACAGCCCGGTCCAAATCTTCACCTATTCGGATCTTACACCATAACGTAAATATTAGATAAGCAGGGGGTCCACTCAAAACCGTAACAAATGCCAAGTGGTCTATGATACAAAAAAGTTTGGGGACCTCTGATCTAACCCTACATTTTTATACGGTGTGTTTTGGCATGTTAAAATACCTACTATAGTTACTTGCATAAATAAATATCTTTTATCATATTTTTGAACCAGAGAAATAGAGAATATTTCCCACGAAAAGGTGTTGCAATGTGAACAATCAGTTATTTAACACTACAACAGTTTTACTTCGCCTCGAAAGAAGCTTTGCTCAATACAATCAGGGCCGTCCGTCCGAGTGCATTCTCTCATAATAAGAAATTCCAATTTATGCAATACCTCGGTTTATTCGAACCAATGAAGTGGGAATGGAGCCCGGTACTTTAGTCCGATGCATTTCCACTTTGGAACGCTGTTCAAACGGAAATAGAGTTCACTCTGTGGATTTGTTTGCGTTAGTGGTTCTTTAGAAATTGTTAGGACATGCTTTTAATAAGCACAAGCAAAGAGGTGCGCTGGAGTGCTAGAGACCCGATGGCGGTCGATTTCTTGTTAAAATCGGAATTGTGAAGGAACTTTTCAAGATTTAAATGCAATATTTAATTTTACTGCTCTGCCACTTGGCTTCATTATTTTGGTAGTTGGCTGCGAATATCGGACGCTCTACTCTAGCAATTAGATCGAGCTAGTTTTAAAACTTAACCCTTATAATAAATCAGTTACTATTCAAAAATAAAAAGCCGAGCAATTTCGAGTTGAATTTGTTTTTAAAATTTATTTTTTGTTTTTATTGCGGTAATAGAAATACACACTCTGTAATAAGTGTTGATCTATTATAATTCATGAATAAAATAAAATTAAATAAATATGCAGTACATAGAGTAATTACCCAAAGGCCTGATTTTTCAATGTCCAGATAACAGTAACTGTTAGGTAAATTTTAGCTTGGTCCTTTTCTTATATTTGACATAGAAAAGGACCACGCTAAAATTTACCCAACAGTTACAGTTATCTGGACATTGAAAAATCAGACCTAAGCGAAATAAATATATTATATTCAACATACTTACCCTGAAAATTACCTCAGCTCTAAATAAGTACCTAACTTATCTCAGTTGGATGAATACTTTTAATTTTAGTATTTTTAAAAGAAATATTTTAATATTAAAGAAAAAAACTGAACATCGCCAACGTTATTTTCGAAATCAAATTAGCTTAAAATGAAATAAAATAGAATACGGAGTATCACTCATAGTATACTGAAAAATCCTGTTAACATTTTAGGTTTTACAGCGCAACGTAAATGGCTTTATATCTAGCTCCTTTTTAAAGTCAAAAATAATATAATACAATCATGATAAGTGTTAGTCCCTAAATAGACTATTATTATTGCTGACGCGTGCCCGTTATATATTGGCTCAGAAACTTTAATTGTACTAGATAAAAAAGCTTTTATTTCATCTATTTAATTTTAATACAATGAAATAAATAGTTACAAAACTAAAATTACATTTTACAACTTAATTCTAATTTAAAACTAAAATGCTATATCTAAAAAAGGGCCCTGTGGCATTGTCCCGAAGATGCTGGCAGCATTTCCTCGCCGGATAGTTATACTTATGCGTTGAGCGAGGAAACTACCAGCTCTTCGGTCTCCCGTGACGTCAATGAGCCCCTTCAACTATATAAATATGTTCCTATCTCAATTTATAATGTTTATGTGCTATAATGTTTATGTGCTTTGTGGTATGTCAAAAAAAAAGAATATTTTACAATAAATCGCGCAAAAACAAATCGTCTCTTGCAATCTGCTAGAAAAACACATTCTTCATTCGATATATAATTGCGATGTTGATTAATATCTACCCAAATGACCTATCGGTTAATCCACGGCTCATTTCCCGATATTACTGCTCATTATTAGCGGTATTACCTGAATTAATTATACCGTTATTGTTGCGAGCTGGTCGGGCGCGATCGTTTCCGTTCATTTGAAACATAGCCGTCCTTTTCTAGTGAATCCTGAAATTCCATCATTTCTTTACTTACATACTGATGATTCGAGAACAAAGATGGGTTACCCTAACTGACTAATTGCGCGTAGCAAACTTTCCATTCGCATTGTTCCCCATTTTATTATTTCTCCAATCGCATTTCTTCCCTTTTTTTTACCGATTGCATATTTTCATTTTGGATTTTACCCGCTTGCATGTTTTCTTAATTCAAAATCAATTTCACTGAGTCTGAGTTCCGCTATCGCGGAGCTCCTATTCCCGGGTGCTATAGCCCTTCGGGTCTTCTGCAAAACTAACATAACCTATTTCGATATATTTATTTTGATCTATTTCGACTTAATTGCAATGGAAAATTTTGCAAGTGAGGAAAATCCGAAATGGAAAATATGCGATTGCTAAAAATTCAAAATGGGAAACAATGCGATCAAAGAAACATAGAAATGGGGAAAAACGGGCCCTGCACAAAGGACCTACCACCACTAGAGTTACCAAATTGTCGTATCTGATGATTGAATAACACTTTGGACCCCCGTAAAATAAAAAACACCTTTGTAAGGCACCTGACAAACCCCTAGCACGATGTAAGTGGAAAAATGTTTCGTTTAATCAAAAAAAGTATGATTACAATAATCTACACAAAGGTAGGTAATGTAAGACGTAGGACGTCCTGCTGTGAGGTGGAGTACAAAAGTACGCACAAGTATAAATATTTAAATATCTCGGCTCCGATGCACTTAAGAGTATTACAATACATAACAAAATATGTTTATTTTTAATAATTCTATCATAATTTACCACTTTTACGAATGGCCGCTCACCTTGAAAATGTATGAATTTTACAAATGACAACACTTATACCCAAACCCCTTTGCACTTTAAATGTTAATATTTCACAAACGGACCCCTGAGCTAAGCTGCGGACAGACGGACGGGCATTGCGAAACTATAAGGGTTCTAGTTTGACGACGGAACCCTAAAATCCACATTGCCTTTGACGTGTTGGCAGTAATGGCGGCTGAGTTAATAAAAATACCATGACACGTCCAAAGCAATATTGTGTAACCCATGAAAATACTCGTAGAGGCGCTGAATTGGAGCATTAAATATTTTTTATCCCTTGAAATTGTTTAATTCCAATGGGAATAACGCTAAACTAGTTCTACAAATACTAGGGCTTCATAAAGTCTGCATAGACGTCAAAGGTATCTGCAGCCTGCCTCGGGCTCGGCAAATGAAGTGTGGAGAACTAGGTCAAACTGAAGAGCACGAACAGTTCCTTAGAAGTGTTAGGTTAATTTGTGCGTTTACAAAGATTTCCAATGGGAATTTCGTTCTTATAGACAATTTGTAAACAAATGTACGCTATAATACTGTGAAAAAAATCTCTCTACAGACGTAGTGCATAATGGTTTTCCTTCGTATTTTCAAGTAAACCTACGAACGAGTCTTGCTATTTCAGTCAACCTCAATACTTTTTGTACTGTGACCGACTGAAATAGCAAGACACGTTCGTACGTTTCCGTGAAATTACGAAGGAAAACAATTATGAAATACATCTGTACGTGATCTGAGGGGTTATTATGACATAGCTATGCAGTTCATTTTACGGCGAGCGTAAAGGACAGAGCTATAGCAGTTATATAGCTCTGTCCCTTTCTCTCAGCGTAAATTGAACTGCATAGCTATGTCATAATAACCCTCCTGTGCCAACAATATTGTGATTATTTGAAATAACACCAAACATGTGCGTCTGGCTTTACAGGGGTTATCCTACCGAATTATAGTAGATCTAATTTATTCCCCGATCGGGACATAGTGGTGAAAGCTGGAAAAAAACAGGGCAAGATGCAGTGTGGAAATAAATATCATCCGGAGAAGTGTTCGGATTGTTATCTTCCGGTGTGGAGATAAGACAATCTTAGTCCTCAGGGTTGCATGCAGTCTTGGGATTGTAGTCTTGAGATTCCACTTTTAAGATTGCAATTGTATGTGAGATTTTGCGGCTTCGTATCATCAGGTAGTTTGCTTTCGTATAGTTCGCCTTATTAAAAGTCTTTTCAGTGTGTATTCAAAGTGTACAGTCAACATCATAAATAAGTGATCATTTATGTACCTTGTCACTTTAACGTCGTGTTTGAAATGTCATACAAAATTGTGAAACTATTAATAGCGACAAGGTAAATAAATGATCACTTATTTATGCTGTTGACTGTACCATAAAGACTAACTAACGTCCCCTTAACACTTTAAATACCAAATACCCTGATAAAACGGACATTACAATATAGTCCATGGCACAGATTCTGTGAAAGGTAACACTCGCACTGCGGACATCTCCCGGGAAAACAAAACAACACCTGGATGACGCTAACCGGTGATTAATGTGCCGTTATGGTCGGTGTTCCCATAAATATCGCCGTTACCCCGCTTACGGGTAAAATGGATTTAAGTTTACCTTAAAAATGTTTTAAAAGTTTTACCACGCATTAACACGAGATATTTTAGTGATGTGGGTAAAATATGAGAAGCTTTAGCACGTTAAGGGATTATGATTAAACAACAGCGCTGGGTTCGTGGAAACTTCAAAAGTTTCAATGGACTTTGGATTACGGATGTGTAGTCTAAAATAATATTAGGCCTAAATATAATATGCTTTTAAAGCCGATAGTGATTAAAAAGTTTTCAATATATAAATATCCTAAAACATCCTGTATTTTATTGGCACAGATCGAAAGGCTTTATATTTTTTCAAATAAAGGGCGATCGTAAAATTTTACAAAATACTTTTAATGCCTTTCCATCTGTGCCATTAAAATATAGAATGTTTTCTTATTGTCACACTTGACTAATTCTATCCCGAAACGTATTTTGCAATAATTCATGAATGCAATATTTAACGTTGAGTATAAATGTTGTGTTGCGTACTTGACGAAGTTCCCTTAATGTGACATTCGTACTTCCCACCGTAGAGAATAACTTAAACGCCTCAAACGGCAGCATTATTACATGCCCAGGACGGCAGAAGACTATGTCGCAAAAGATGTCGATTATGTGTCAATAAAAATAAAAAACATATCGACTTTTGCGACATTTTTATTCAAAATTAAAAGAACACCCATGTGGCACCCTGTACCTACTGAATCAACTAACGAGTCCATAATTCCTAGGATCATAATAATGAGAGGTATGAGTGAATTATTAGCCGATCCTGGACCTAATGGGGAGTATTTATCCCCAGGGACGAATAAAACTAATACACGGATCTGCTTGATCCGATGATGTACGGGCTCGCGCCCGACTTTATTAGTGAGCGATACTAATTGAGATAATTAAGTTGTCTATGATTTTGCCTTTTAGAATGCGATTAACCAGAGAACCCAAATTTAAGCAGCTTTTTTGGTGTCATTAACATGACATTGATTTAGCAAATTGACTAGTTAGTTTAGACGTAAGTACAAAATTTTGAAAAAGTCGAGTAATTGACAACAATTCATATGAGCAAAGGTAGTAAAATAAAATACCGTTTGTAGATTTTACACTGCTTAGATTTTACATTACACTAAAAATGTTTTGTATTTATTTATGCAGTAGTTTTTTTATATTGTGAATGTTAGGAATACACTTAGTGCCCTTAGTCCATTTATTACAACTGTCTGTCGGAAAAAATATACAACTGTCATGTCCATTGTTTATCGGTCTGACGGATTACTTGATTATAACGACACGCTTTCGATTCTCATAATACTATTGTTTTGATATACGCTATTTAAAATTAAAGTGATTTACGGATTTGTAAAAGCGGATAACCGCAATCTGCCCAAAATCGACGAATTTATGTTGTTACATTTCATGCGGGAAAATGACATGACATGACAGTCCCTTTCTGTTTAAAGTTACTTTTTTTATTTTATGTCATGCTAAGATCACGACGTCAGTATTCCTAACTTTGTATATACGGTCTTTTTAATGACTATTTCTTTAATAAATTATTAACGACGAATTAAAGTTAAATAAAGAAACACCGAGAAACACGGGTAGTCAAATTTTTAACCAGCTATTATAGACGCGAGAAAACAAAAATGCTTTTATTTTTGAAATGTTGTCAATTCTCTATTTGACGTTACATCCGGCGTACATCTCTCGCATACACACTGTCAGTGCCCTGGCGCCATCTGCCTATTCTACTCGCTTAAACAATGTTGCTTTTGACATGTTCTCGTATTACTGTCAAGTAAATAAGACCTATCATTACGTTATCAATACCCCAACTAGCAAAATAGTTTTGTACAAAGTCACATATAAGAATAAAAGCATTAGAAAAGGTTTATAAATATCCTGATTAAGAAAGGACCTCTTATAAACAAACCCCGGGGTTTTCGGTGCGGGAATGTTTGACATTAGCTAAGAGTAGAAATTGATATAAAAAACAGAATGTACTCCAGCAGGATTCGACCTAATGAATAAATAATTGAAAAAAATATACATGAATACTTAATATTATATTATATAAATGAAAAAGATCAGTCATTATCAACCTCTTAGGTTAAGTCCCTACTGATTTATAAATAAATAGTTCCCAGATACCGGACCTTAATACTGCAGTTAATTAATTAATGTAATTTTTATTATTATCTCATAACTCTCATAAGGCTTTGTAGTAAAGCTTAAGTACCTCCTACATGAGTCAAAATTAAATTGTGTCATACATAGTGTGTATACAATTCGAAGAGAGGTAGTTTTTCATTCGGCATAATATGACTTTTCTCAGATTAACCTATCTGATTATCTCTACTCTTTCTCAAATCATTCCCGCACCAAAAACCCCGAGGTATGCTTATAAAGGCATCTATAAAGACAATTTGAACGTAAATCATAGTTACACTTATAATAAACTCTTATAGATATATATAAGAACTCCTTGTAAAATATTTATAAGAACAAAAGCTTACAAGCGCACATTGTAAAACTAATTACTCTTGATATTTTTTCATACTTTATAAGGCATCTTATAAGATCGTTTGTTCTTATAGCTTCCTTCGGTAAGTATTATTAAAAAGTACTGATCTTACTAAAGCATGATATAAAACTGTAGAAAAATCACTACTTTTTAATATGATTTAGCTAAGACAAATAACACTTATATTTTTTGGTTTCTCAACTTTGATACATATGCCACGATATACAACTGTAATATATATAATGCACGATATTATTTATTAAACAAATATCATTATAACTACGGAAACCGCAGAACTCATTAAATAGAAAGCTTTGAAATTGTATAAAATATTATAGAACACAGACACATAAATCAAGCACCCTGTTGTTATTTTATTGGAACTAGTGTACTCGGTGGAGCGGAACATCTGTGTTCTTCTTTTAATGTAAGAACAATAAGAAGTATTCGTGTTCTAAAGATTTACAGTCGGCGAAGACTTCTTTACAAACCTACACTTATGTTGACTTCTCTAAATCATACTTATTTATTAGTAATTTTATTATACAGTGTGTTACCGGCACGCGGGCATGTATTAAAACTGCGGATAAAATGTTGCTTAGCAATTGTTTGTAAGTATTATCAATTAAAAAATAATTAAAATAACTTCCCTTTTTTTTAGATACTGTCCATTTTTTATGTAGTGCATGTGCTGCGTGTTCATCGTTATCAGTATCGCTGTTGCTTAGTACAAGGCATGTCATGGTACGGGGGCAAATCATAATAATCAAAGTATCCGTCGTCCTTCATTTAACACTTGTCAAATTGCTGTGCTTTACATTGATGGCAATTAAAATTTTGTTAGAAAGTTAACAAAGTCTGAAAATTTGTTTATTAATTAAATTAATGTCATGGTTACGTTACATATATACGTTATTTTAACCTCCTTTAAAAAAAGCCAGGATGCTGGTAACACACTGTATATAGAATAAAACGAATTTAGAAATAATTACGTAATTAATTCACAAAAAGTTTGGCCATAGCATTATGTACACCTTAGTTATTATTAGTGTAAATATAAAAGAACAATATATAACTTAGGATAGAAGAGCAACATGATATTCTTCTAAGGTCTGTTCATTCTTACTTGTCTTATATAGTAAACAACTTTCTAACCTCAAAATGAACCATTTTTGGCTAAAACGGCTCTTTTATCGTAAATAAAGTAAACTGAATAAACATTATGGACATCACTTGGCTAATGCATTGTCTGTGATTGCTTTATTTTGTTTAAAATAGCTGTTTTAGCCAAAAAAGGTTCATTTTGAGGTTAGAAAGTTGTTTATTATCCCCCTTACTAATAAACGTTGAGTAACGGTGGTATAGCTATACAATGTTTTGTCCTTATCTGACAAATTCAAATGTCACAATGACAGATAAGGACAAAACATTGTATAGCTATACCACCGTTACTCAACGTTTATTAGTAAGGGGGTATATATATAAGACAGGTAAGAATGAACAGACCTTATGCTCAGTTATAATATGGTTTATTGGAGACAGGTGGCGCCATCTACTGCAACGTACTTACACTAATACAATTGGAGGCTGGTATACTTATTGAACACAGTAAATTACTTGCATTATGTTATGAACTATTAAATAGACAAACCCCCCGGTATAATAGTCACCTCTTCTTTCAGAGCTAATATATCTTTAATAGTCCAAATGCTTTCATGAAACCTAGCTAAGAAACATCCTGATTACATTTGTTTTCTTTGTAAATAAACCGCGTCCAAATCGGCCCATCCGTTTGGGAGCTATAGCTACGTATACGTATATATGTATACACTTATACGATGCCACAGACAGATAAACGCACATAAACACACACAAAAAAAAAGATACACGAACACACGTATACACAACCTAAGGTTTAATTTTATTTGCACATCATAAAATAAAAAGGTCGATGAGATTCATGTGTCAATTTAATAGATTTGCCATCGATAGTTTGTATGGCAGTCTGCTCCGCTAGCAAACCTTAATGTATATTCCATTACATACTTAAATACATAGAAAACATCCAAGACTCAGAAACAAATACTCGCGCTAATCACTCAAATATTGATGTCTATCTATACACTCACTACACTCACTACAAACTAGTCTAACGCATCGTCTCATAATATGGTGATAAGAGTCAAATTTGTTCAAGAAATAGATTGAAAATGGTATAGGCTACTTTATGTGGTCTGTCAACCTAAAGTGGTCTACTGACACTTCTGCCGCAGGGCCAAACTCGAAAATTGACGCTTGATTGCACCCTTACTTGTAATATGTATTGGCAATTAAGCAAGCAAGGGCAGGAAATCAAGGGCGAATGCTCTTGCGGCATGCGGCAGGTGTGTGACTAGCACGCTTAAGGTTTAATTTAATTTACTCCACATAAAATAATAAGGTCGATAATATTCATTTGTCAATTTTAAGGAGCACGACTTAAGCGACATCTATTTTTATGTTGTGTCAAACTTGATAGATTTTCCGTCGATAGTTTGTATGGCAGTCTGCTCCGCTGGCGAACCTTAATGTACTTTCCATTCTATTCTTATTCAGGAAACCCGTGTAATCCAATTTAAGTGGCGTCTTTGTACATTACTTTAATTGGAAATAATTTTACAGTGTATTTTGTACCCTGCTAATGAGAGAAAATGTAAATTAACTGATTAAACACAGGGTAGAGGTTGCGCGGGCTCCAATGGATTCCAAGATTAGAGCAACCGGGAAAGGCAAAGGGCAAGTCACCATATATTTTTATAGATATTCTTTGACTTTCACGAGAAGCTAGCAAATCCCGGGTTAGATTTTTCGGTAAGGTCAATACGTATTTGTATAGGTAAACCACTTAAGTGAAGCACCTCTTGCACGTAGTTGTATGCAAAACTAGTATGGAGTTTACGTCAAAATTCAAATAAAGAATTTCGAACGGTCTATACAGATGGGTCTCAACTAAATGGAATAGGGGCTTCACTTAGAGTTTTTAACATATAAGCATTTATAAAAAAACCGGCCAATTGAGAGTAGGACTCGCACCCGTTCCGTATACCAGCGTATATATTAAGACCGATCAATTTAGTTTTGAAATGAATCGATTAATACTACCAAAGTGCGGATATAACCTGATAAGTTATGTCCATTCAAGTTGAAACAGTGTAGGTGTAGTTATTTAGACTAAAATAGAAAAGAAAACATTTACTTTGCTTAATTTTTAAACATTACATTAATCTTTTTACATTTTATAAATAGACTGCTGCCAAAATTGTATCCACTCAGCTACGCTGGACGCTGGTTTTCTGTGCTGTTTTGATAACTAGACAGCACACATTGCACTCGCTTCTCCCCTCTAGTTAGATAACAAAAGGAAAATATATTTATAAACTCAGACCCTACACAGCAAGTGCTTATATCTAGCTACCTAATTCTATTTAAAAAGCTAAAAGCAAGATACCATTAAAAAGTGAGTTACCAATACCAGTCCCATTCAATAATTAATATTGTGTTTATTTTACCACTAGACCCATAACCCGAGATTCCATTAGTTTTCAAACACAAATTATAACCCAAGACAAGTTCCTCGCAGTTAACTCGGTTGTAAAACAATGGTCTTGCTAGAACAATGAGCTGCAACAGTGCAACTGTGCACAAAGCGGCCATTGCAGCCCAATAACCAGTGAATTCCAATGCAACTTTTAGACAATACAGCTATTCGACAAAATGATCCCGTTCCACGTCTATGCTGCTCCCTGATTCCAATGTTTATAAGTTTTAACGGCCGGTCGACTTTCGTAACGTCTTTGTAGAAAATAGAAACGTTCTGAAGTAAGATTCAAGTAATACTCTAGTTAAAGCTGTGTAAGAGCTTTAAACGTCTTGTCATACAATTACTTGGCATTTCCTTAGACTTGTTTTCTTTCTTAAATTATTATTTATTTTATTGTTCTTGCCCGTGACTTCATCGTTGTAGAAAAGTGCGCTATTCTCACGGCGTTGTCAAATTTTCCGAGATAAAATATGCCTTATGTCCTTACCCGTGACTTAAGTTATCTTCATACCAAATTTCATTTTAATCGGTTCAGTGGTTAAGCTATAAAAGTGTAACAAATATACACAGTTCCTTTAGCATTTATAATATTAGTATGAAGTGTGGACGGATGGATGGAATAGCCTCATACAACTCATATTCAATAGCGGCCTTTACACGGTAAAGTTCGGACCGCGGGAAACGCCACGCGCCATTCCACGCGCCAGTCCGAACCGTAGGTTTTTTACTATTTTACTATTACAGTTGCATTTACACATACGGTTCGGCGCGAAGATTGGAATGGCGCGTGGCGTTTCCCGCGGTCCGAACTCTACGTGTGCAGGCCGCTATTGTCACCCTTCGCCCTTATGTTTATTAATATTAATCTCTCAATAATTATTTAAACTATTGATGTTGACGATGTTATGAACCATCTTATTACTACCTACTATTAGAACTGCGAAATCTTACTTTTTATATTATAAATACAATCTTCAGATCTTTGTTACTCACGCCAGAACCAGAAAGGGGTTTCGGTAAAAGTGTTGTCATTTGTAAAAGTCATACATTTTCAAGGTGAGCGGCGATTCGTAAAAGTGGTAAATTATGATAGAATTATTCAAAATAAACATATCTTGTTACATAATGTAATACTCCTAAGTGCATCGGAGCCGAGATATTTAAATATTCATATCGATCGCAAGAGAAATATATACTCGTATTACTAGCGACCCCGTCTGCGTAGAAGTCATTTATCGCAACTTCCGGTAAAAATTACTCTATGTCCTTCCTTGAGGTCATATCCATACCAAAGGACCATGCGTCAAGGACAAAGATGAGAGTTAGGTCATTGAATAGGTCTTAAAATCTCTTCATTTCGTTATATACATCGGCACCAAGTTGAATTCCATTGCAGAACTGAGATATTCATATGTTAGTCACAGTGAATACGATCTATGAGAAAACGGGTTCCATTTGGGGAATGACAAACTTTGACATGTGTGTGAAATTTATTATTTATTTTTATTATTTAATGACCTAACTCTAATCTTTGTTGGTTTTTGGACCAGGCTCCATACAAAGTTGCCCATGGTCCTTTCTTCGAGATCAGTTCAGCCGTTCAGCCAAACATAACAAACAGACAATGTAACTTTCACATTTTTAGTAATAATCATCATCATCATGATGTCAGCCGAAAGACGTCCACTGCTGGACATAGGCCTCCCCCAAGGCTCTCCACTCAGACCGGTCTTGTGCTTTTCGCATCCACCGCGTTCCCGCGATCTTTACAAGGTCGTCACTCCATCTTGTTGGAGGCCTACCTACAGCTCGTCTCCCGGTCCGCGGATGCCACTCAAGAACCTTCTGACCCCATCGGCCATCAGTCCTGCGAGCAATGTGCCCCGCCCACTGCCACTTTAGTTTGGCTATTCTTCGGGCTAATTTATATTTTTTATTAATATTTTTAATAATAGTATATCTTAAAAAGCATGAAAACAGCTTATTAACTAACAACGATGGATAATCAAACTCGCGAAAAACTTATCAGTCCGAGCCGTGTCCAAAACTTCGCTTCCTAAAAAAATCAGAAAAAACCGTACACAATCAATTGGCAATCTGCCGATGATCACAATCCAGAAATTGAGTTTATTCTTTGCCAATCGAAAAGTTTTTTACATTTAGGAGAACAATTTGTTAATTCATCAGCCTGGAGCTAATCGGCACAGTATTAACAATCCAGTAGAGCATCATCGAACGAGGATACCATAAAAGTGTGCTAACTAGTTAAAAGGCCGACAGTAACAACATAGATCGGCATGTTTGTGTGCGTTACACGTACGCGCCACAAGTCAGTGGTGGGACGTGATATAATACCGCTGAAGGATAACGCAGACTAAAAGTCCGCCTGCCAATATTAGACTGACGATTTCTTCGAACTGCAAGTTCAGGGCGCGTGGCGACATCGGCCAGAGAGTCCGCCGCCTCACACTTGAATTTGCTATACCTACATTTATATTTGGCGGTTTTTCGATTTCGAACTGTGATTTAAAAAGTGATAATGTATGGTGAGCGGCAGTTTTAAAGCCGGCTTCGCACTAAAATTGGCTAAATTTTTGCAGGCATAATTCTCCGTTGATTTTAAACTGTCAAGTAGCCTGACGGACTTAGGACTGCAGGAAATTTTGGTTTTTTAATCTGTGTGCCGTTGATTAGCGCTGAAAGAGTCGTGGCCGCCTGCCTACGGGCTGCGTGTGTGTGTGTGTGTGTGTGTGTAGGTATCTTATTCGAGCTCCTAAAGGAGTTGAATTACTTTTCTGTTTTTACTTTGTAATCGGTATAAAGCCAGCGCATAATGACCCACTAAAATGAAGTGATTAAACGTAGTCTCTAATTTTGGTTAGAATTGTGCTGTGCATTGTTCCGTTTAGCTATTTGTTCATGATTTAGCTCGATAATGGCCGCTCATTCCGCCCGCCGGTTTAAACTATTAGCTCCACTAGTTGGGTATCGCTTTGTAACTAGGTCTTGTTTCTGTTGTTCAACCGTTTTTGTAGCTTTTGTTCAATTTAATCTTGGTGTTTGAACAAAGCAGTAATCACTTTGTTTTGAAGTAAAGACAAAGCGCAATTTAATTATGAACTTCTTAAACGTCATTCATATTATCAATTTAACATGAGTACTTAAGACGGGAATTTTCATTATAATTCTCAGAACAACTCGTCAAAGGACGGTATTGAATATTATCAATTAATTACTTGTTTATATTCTAAAGATTTTATGTCTTAATTTTATTTCACAATCGATTTAGTAATTTGGTAATTGTAAATTGTATTGGGTAATGAATTTGTAATTTATTTTGACTAAATTTGTATTGACGTTAAGTAGGTAATAATTATATTGTGATAACATTTCAATTAAAACTACCAATTAATTGCATACCTTTTTGGTGAAATATGGAATATTAACTCTTAAATGAATATCTTGTTAAACATTATTTCAAGCAATATTTTTCATTGGAATATAAAGGAATCGGGGATACAGTCAACAATTTTAAATATTTCACATGTTTGTAACGAAATGATATTGTTTTCGAACTTTGGTTGTCTTTCCTTTAATAACGTGAGCTAATACTTTCGTTACCTCAAAATGAAGGTAATTCCGTTATTTAGCCAGTGCCACGGTGTAAGATTTGTCAGATTAGTTCCAAAAAGTTCCTGTATTTCTCAGTAGAAGAATTTCCGTTTGCGTTTTTCCCCGAATGATGTTTTCCCAGTCGTTTTTTTTTCCTACCTATGTCTGGGTTCTTTGCTTCTTGGAAATGCTGCATTACTAACATCCCACTGGGATGATTAAACCTAACTACTTATATCGATTTGGGGAAATCTGGATCAGAAAATATGTAACTAAAAAAATAGATTGGAAAAAATGCAAATAATCTAAAAGGGCTGATAGACGTACGAGTTTTAAAACCGCGTACTTAATGGTCGCGAGCTTACTCGGCTCGCGTCGGTGACTCACGTTGAAGCTTGCTCAAACGCAAAATATCGTCGACGGAGGAAGCTTTGAGTTATTAAGGAGTTATTTCATATCACATATTAAAAATCACTCATTTTAGGTTATAACTAGAATTTCTGAACCAAAATAAACAACATAACACGGCAAAAATGTCAAACACCTCGCCCACAGATTGCCATAAGATCGTGGCTCGCGGCTCGCGGCGATGACAGACGTACGAGCCAAGACGGGCTACGGGCAAAATTCAAACACGTTGGATCGCCGAACAAATCAACCAAGATCCTTTAATATTTAAATGATTAACGTGAAAGTACATTTCCCAAACGCCACATTGATTATATATAAACTCGATAAACTGAATTGCGTTTAAAGAAACGTTACAGAAAACCTGACTAAAAGCAATAACAATTCCATGCAACTGCGCAAATGACCTCAGACGGCGTAAAGTTACATTAAAGTCTTTCATAATCCCGTTTCCTGATTCAGGATTAACTAAGAAATCCGGTAACATGGTGCCGTTGGCTCTTTCTTACCACTGATCGTGTGAAAGAGACGTATGCTTTATGTCCACGATAAACGTTCGTGTAGTACGACGATTGCGCTCTGAGCGCGATAGTGCTCTTAGCACTAACAGAAAGTCGTAACAGCCGTCTTTGTAAGAATTTATTGAATTAGAACACCGTAACTGCTAAGGCTAAGTACATTTAAACAGCAAGTTTACAGCTAACGTAAACTTTAACTGGTTTAATGCAACGTTATAAGCTTGTTCAGTTGTTCACGCGATGAACATACTCGCGGTTCCGGTGAAAGATGAAAGATAATGCGAATAAATTTACGCTGCAAGAGTATTTGAAATGCAAAAACTTCACAAATATGACAATCGTAAATTCTTAAGAATAATTTTATTTTGCATAGGAAAAGCCACATCTCTTATCTTTGGAGATTAATTTCAACACTAAAACCTAAAGTATACTCCCACCTAAAACATACCTAAATGTCAAATAACGAAATAAAAAGCAAAGTTTAAAAACCCGACTGTAATTTTGATACTGTGGTCTATATATACTTATTAAAAACATTAAAACAAAATACGATTGACAAGAATTTTATGAACCTGAAGGGACACAGGAACGGACTTACGTACATACAGGTCAAACACATAACCCTACTTTTGGACATCGCCGCAGTCGGGTAAAAAGAACCAAGGTAGATACAAATGAAATACAGCTCAAAGTCAGCTCAGTAGATTTAGGTACACATGGCTATTTCATCGCCGTTTTCGTTTTTCTAACTTGATTGTGACAATATTGTAAAATCAATTGTGTAGACTCGTAAAATTGACATAGCAATAAAAAAATAGATAGAATAACAGTATTTTCCTCAATAAAACTCACGAGCCAGTCTTGGAGCGGCTTGAAAATAATATATTTACTATTTGTATCATTCAATAGTGAACGTTTGACAGGAAAAATACAATAAATTTTCCCAACCATTTTGATACCATTGATATTCGACAAGGTGTAAGTAATAGTTAAAATTGCGAAATGAAACTGTTTCTTTGCAGTATTAATAAATCAACCAATGATGTTTCAGAATTGTTGTATTACATGGTCGAATTAGTACAGTCACCAGTAATAATATATTATCCAACATTGGGCGCAAAAATATCTGACACGTCGTTATTACTAAAGGTATAAGAGCGTGTCAGATATTTTTGCGTCCAATGTTGGATAATATACTTATTATTGCTGGTGACTGTACTTACATAATGATTTTAGATGAGTTATTAAGGGTCAGTTATGCAACGAGAAAAGTATAAAAGCCAAACTTATTTTGATGTTTACCTCCTTATTCATAAAAATGCACAATAAACCTGTTTTGATTAAATAATTCATTGTCCCTTTCCGTCCGATTCAAATGTCAGATAAGGACAGAGCGTACTTCAAGCATATTTTAGCTTTAGAGCGTTTATAATAGGGTTAATGTTTATTTTGACAGACAACAGTACAAATAGTTCACAAATTATAAAACAGATCGATTTTAAACGACCAGTAAAACTGCCACAACTTAATAACAATAATCAAAATAAAAGTACATCTCAGGGAACCTCCAACGACAAATAAGAATAAACTGAGGCTTAAATTACAATAAAATAAATCATACACAAAACTAATACTGAGTATGAAAAGGACAAAAACGGAAAACGAAATTCAAATTTTTTTTTTGAGATTAATAACGGATATCGCGAAGAACCGTCTATATAATCCACAGAGACAAAAGCGAGCCATTCGAACTATTAAACACATTTTTCAATAGTTATCTTGTTCGAGTATAGAATACGAGAATTACTAATATTGTTCGTACTAATAATACAGGGTGTCTGGAAAACCTTTGGAGATATTTGGCGCGGTAATAGTTCGCACGATTCTGATCACGGGGGTATGGTTCATTTTTGTTTCTGTTAATGTAAAAAAAAAGAAGATTTAATTATATTCATTTTGTTTCTTGATGTATCGCAGCCGATATCTTGACCTTGACATTTTGATGTTGATGCTATACTAATCCAAACGTTCGTAGTAACTAACGTCAAAAGTCTAAGTACAAGGTCAATGACCTGAGACCATTCGTTGTTTACGTCATGGTATGTAAACAGTTCGCTCCATGTAAACAGTTCGCCACATGCAAACAAAAAAAAAATAACAAAAAAAAGATTAATTTTTAGCGGGATTAATTAAGAAAATTTTAGCGGGTTTTGTAATGTTCACTAGATCTGTTGGAACACGCACTGCCGAGCTCTGATCGTATCGTCTGTTTCATATTAATGTCGAGATCTAAACATTTACCTTTTTTCTGCTCTAAAATAGCCCATTTATTGTTTTACAGCAAAATTAATTCAGACTATTATTATTATTTATTCAGACTAAAAAATCTGAAATTTAATTTACCTGACATCTAATGACAACCATAAATTTTAAAGCCGGCATCATACACGTTGTTGAAAGATTTTCGTATCCTAGAACAACTTCAATTCTTTGATAAATGGCTACTGTCATAGACTGCTGAAAGTTCGGATGGACATGAAATGAACGATCCGGTTATTGCTGTCCGTATTGATCTGTATGGTATTCGTCGCGCGGTATAGCTAACAGTCCGAATATAAAGGCCGTCGCATAATTGATTAAATTTGTATGATCGCACTTGTCATAGAGAAAAAAAAAGACCGGCCTTTCCCAGGCCATGGAATCATGGAATCGATATACGTACGTAGTAGGTACTTACATAACACATACATATTCATTTCATGTTCTGGACTTAGAGCATTCAATAAGGCTACGTTCGCACGGACGTGCAGAAAGGCGTTGCGTTAGCGGGGCGATCATGCATCGTCAACGCCTAGGAACCAGAGGTGTTCGCATAGACGTAAAAAAGTCACTTGTCGTTTTGTGCTCACACGGTTCTCATTCTTCTAGGATACGAAACTCTTTCAACAACGTGTATGATGCCAGTTTTAAATGTAATTCTGATTAAACATAACGTATAGGAACAATTTTATTTTTACAAAAGAAACCTCTTTTCATAGTTCTCAATGGTAAAAGATTTAAAAAAATACTATGTCAAACTGTCAAAGCACAATCACAACTTAGTGATTCGTTTTAATTATTGTGTTTTTTATTCGTATTACTCCGTGATAGTAGTGCAAATCAATAAAATAAATTCATGATTCATGATCTCGTAAAATAAGTCTAATGTACGAGTACAAGTGCTATTTTAGCTGAGTGAGTGTGAGAAGAGTGTGAGTAATAATCGTAATCGTAAGTTTAATTTTTAAATTATTTCACATAATAGCTTTTATCAGAGACCGTCTTTTCATTCACATTAAAGAATAATGTGTCTGTGTTCTAAACACCATTGAGCTTTTGACCATGATTAGAAACATTGTTGATAAGGAACAACTTGTTTATTTACATTACGTTGTGACACATGTTATGAATGAAGTAGTTAAGATGGGGCACACTGAGAGCATCGTCAGGAAAGGCGATTATAAATTAACCTGTAACTCAGTCAAATGTTAACTTAAAAAAAAGTTACTAATATAGGGATGATCCAAATCATCCACCCTATCTACTGTTAAAATTTCTCCAAAGGTTTTCCAGACACCCTGTATACTCGTACTTACACGATTAGTCAACGATATTTCAAGTTGAACAAAACACACTCATGATAAACAAAACTTAGATACTTACCCGTATTGAAAACCATTGGCCTAGATTCAAAATAGCTGAGCATTGTGCCAAGCATCAGGCTGTACTTTCTGAATAAACAGCCTTCATAGTTAAAGATTAATTAATGTGAAACCTCAATTTGTATAAAATATGAAACGTCCTTATTTCACGATCTTGGCCTATATCTAAGGTAGACATTGTTTTAGTCTGATTAGTTTCAACAATATTTTTTTGCTTTTGCACTAAATAAACGAGACTAACGTAACTTGAATACAATAATTACGATATTAGTTATAATAACCAAAGCGGATAGCAAACAACAGCAAGTTCTTTAGTGATTCAACTAACATATTAGTTGATGTATCTTACGGCTTGTCATGCTCGTATGGAATCAAGACGCTTATGCACAAAAATCTATTTTTTTCTCAAACATGCTCGGAAAGAACGGTTTTCCGATTGAAACACAAGGACGGAAAGTGCCTTATTTTACTCCTATGAGTAAAATAACCATATGAATACAGTTCCCGTCCATGTCCATATTGTTTTTTAAAAGTGCTCTCTATTGCGTATAAAATCGAAAGGACCATGAAAAAAATCCCGTACACCCAACGTAAGGGTAGGGTCAGTGTGGAGCGGCGGCGGGGTCTGCGGTGCTGGCGGCAGCGCCGGCGGGCGGCGGCTCGTTGTGCGTCAAACTATCTTTTCACTTCTCATGCTCAAAAAGTGTCTCATATTAGACTTATCAAACGAGACTCAAGTAGTACATGTAAACCCTAGAGAATACATTATATTCATATTTTCCGTAGGGAAAATATGAAATGGAAAATAGAATGATTTTATTGATGTGTACCTATAACTAAATATTTAGGACTATTAAAAATATTAAGAATTTTGGATAGGACATGGAGCAGAAAGAGAAATACTGTTAATTTTATGACATTTGCCCTGGTGAATATTTAAGCCTCTCCGTCCCTTGAAAAAACGTACCTGGGGACATTCTGGGCACTGCACGAGATTTTCTAATGACACGGCAGATTGTACACTATCATTGTTAATCGCTTGGGTGCACTGTTGCATCCTTGAGGGGTACACGTAAATATAAACTAATTTAAATAAAACGATAAAAAGAGCAAATATAAAAATTACGCTACATAAAAAACACATATGACAGTTTATATGACACTATGACACCACCTTCATGAGGCACGCAAAAAAGTACTTTATATAAAAACATTTCAGTTTATATTTGGCTACATAGGCCTCAGCATTGGGCCGCGGCGCGCGCCGGCTCGAGGCTGGTGTTAAATAAAGGCGCCTCCTTGAAGGGGCAAACACGGACGAACTTATTCTAGGCAAATAAGGGCCATTCCACAACCCTAGCGAAATCACTTAGCTGTGTGCAAGAAATGCTACTTTTGAAAATACAAAAATCAAATTCTTTGAAGATATTTTTGAAATAGATCATTGATCTGTTTTTGACATGTCAGCCATCTTCAGTACTCTTTATTTTAATTACATTTACAAAACATTTGAATTTGACCAATCTAAAGATTTCACCAAATTAAATCTACCAATCAGAATACTTCACCAAATTAAATCCACCAATCCCAATACACATCGACTGTCAATCGGAACGTTAGGTTCTTTTTGGTACGTATACTATTTAACTAAATTAACTCTTTAAAAAAAAACTTTGTAATTGGTATCAACCAACCAGAATACAGCTGTATGTACCAATCAGGTAACAGAATTAATTTCCAAAACATTAGGTGTTTTTAGTCCCTATTTTACAATCGTTAAATTATGATTAAATCGATTGTGCAACGCTTTGAAGCGCTAAATACTCACACGGTTAGTGGCGTTTATTTGCGGTGTCTATATTTTGTATCTGTGTCAAAGTAGTTTAAAAAAAAACATGCCGCCAAATTAAAACAATATTTTCGCCGTGGAATTTGTGGTGGATAATCTTTGCTAATTTTTTACCTTTGTATAGGTAATGTTTTTATTTTCTCACAATCGAAGTGAAAAGTAGAGTGTATTACTCGGGTCTAAAAGCCATATTAGGTACCCCTCGAACAATTTTTAACTAACTATCTCGTGGTACTAGGTATGGCTTATTTTAGACCCAAGTTATACAATCTACTATAACTAATACCTACTCGTATTTTGCAAACAAACATTCTCTCCGAATTTATCAAAGATTTTTAAAAATAATCATGAATTTGTATCATTTCCCCGCATTGTTTGAGAAAAGCATTATATATGCCTTAGCGGAAACGAGGGTTTCCTGACTCATTGCTCGGCCTGCTCACCACCTCGTCAGGAAATCCCTTACTTTCCTTGCCTACGTAACAATGTACTATTGTTAGTTAGAAGTGACCAACTTTTTTTTTCAGTGACAGAGTCAGTATCGGTATAATTAATTGGTTCCTTTTTCAAATTTGTGTTTAAAAAAGGAACAGTCACTAAGGACTAATCGTAATTAACCGACTTAACGCGTCTTTTATGGACTTTAAAGGTGTTAGTGTGTGTCATTTGATAGATTGGCGGTTCATTTGACGGGGCGGGGTCGGCTCTCCACTGGTCTTTGATGTGGTGTTTCAAAGGACAGGAGTGTTTCGCGGTGAGCGTGAAGAGGGATTATGTTCGGACTGCGGAATAATTAATAACAATGTTTGCGACATTTTACAGTGTACTCGTGTTACAAGCATATCAAAGTCACCGATACAAGGGTACAAATAGTTGAATCTGCATACAAAAATACTTTGCTGAAAGATGCAAGTTGTGTTCAAATATAAAAAAACAACGTTCAGAAAGCAGTTATGAAGAGGATTATGAACCTGAAATTTTCCACACAAAATGCAATAACGTTTCTCTCCCCTTAAACCTGCGTCGCTATTGCCTAACGCACTCGCAATCGCAATCGGCTTCAAACTGGAATAATTGTTTACATTTTGTATGCAGACTCGCCTTCGGACTGTCAAAATGAAAACGATTGCGATTGCGAGTGCGTTAGGCAATAAGCCCTCTGGTCCGATTCTTTCGATTTTTAATATGTTGTAGATATTATGAAAAACTAGGTCTGTACGGCTTCCTTTCCAAACGAAAAAAAAACAAAAACGGAAACCTACAAACCTATAACTACTTACAATATATCGAAAAATCGTAGATATCGGACTTGATTTAGAAGGTGAGAAACGATTTCGCCCGGAGCCAAATTTGTATGGAATTCTTTGGTAGCTACACTATTTAAGCGTCTCTTCACAATATTTAAAAAAACAATTATTTTTTTAGTTAACTAGCTATCCAGCTATAAAGTAGCAAGTTTGGGCCGAGTGAGAAGTTACAGTAAGCCTTAATTAGATACTTATGCATAAACCTAGCTTTTCAGTCGGCATGTCGCAAAGTTGCCAATTAGCCCAAGTGCTTATTAAATTATCCGTCCAACCGATTACCGTGTACCGTATTTAATTTTCTGTTTTTAGTGCTGGCAACTTTGATTAAATTAAGTAATAACAGGGTCCCACAAATTCACACGTCGCTTAAGGAAATTTCTTAACAAATTATGTTACGCGCAAGACGATTCATAAAGTGATTCAGCCGGTGCGTGCACGCCGACACGCCGCCATTATATATTCCGTTCCGCTACACGGCACAGATAGCTCGGATGAAATGGAGTGTCGAGGCGTCGTAATTTGTAAAGACCCGAATTAAATTACGTGCAGAATAATGCCCTCGTGTTAATAAGGAGGTACTGTTTGGTTGCTCTTTTTTAGGGTTCCGTACTCGAAGGGCATCGGGCGGGACCCTGTTACTAAGTCTACGCTGTCCGTCCGGCCGTCCATCTGTCCTACTTAACTTCAAAGAGTTATGTTTTGAACTGGATTACGGCGGATTTCTTAACAAATAAAAAAAACGTTTTTTTTTAAATAATAATGATCCTAATACTAGTAACGTTTTTTTACAACATATTTTTACTTTTGTTGTATTGTAAAAATGGTAAAACACAAAAGCGTCAAAGGAGAATGGGCAGAAATGTATGAACACTGGCCTAGAAACCAATAACAGTAAGCACTATATCATCGGATATGCTTTTATTTTTACAACGATTTTGTGTAGCGGGAAACCTCAAATAACTGTAGGAAATATATAAAAAATCTGGAACATCGGGACGCCTACATAGACGATGTTAGCATAATTACTTTGAAACACCGTTGTCTTTGCATGGTGATAACTTTTTTCACACAAAGATTTCGAACTACCTGCTATACAACTTAGAAATAACTATCCGGTGATATATCGCTTGTCCTCATTGATCATATAGGCCAATTAGCCCACCCTCCTTTAGTATGAAACAAATAGTAAAATAAAAACCGTTGGCCTATTGCCTAACGCATTCGCAATCTGAATCGACTTCAAACCCAACTAGCAAAGTAGTCATATAAGATTGAGCTTATTCAGCTAATAAATCGTATAAAAGTCATGTAAAGGCGAATTATACAGAACTTGTCGTATAAAGCCAGCTTATACAGCATTTTAGTTACTCAGCATAATAGTCATATTATGATACCGAATACACGTTTATTCGACTTCCTTTTATGACTTAAGAGTCATATAAGAAATTGCTGAATAAGACACGTTTAATTGGCGTTTATATGACTTTTTACTCGAGTAACCGTAACTTATATAGCTGAGTTATGACATGCCAGACAGAGTCGAGTAAAAGCAATGTGTTTGCTATTATGTGGCTATTGTGCTATATAATGTTGAATGAAGTCATATAAACGCGAATTATAAATCATGTTATTTAAAAGTATCTTATTCAGCACTTTGGTATTAAGTTATACTATGATGCTGAGTAAACGTTTACTCGACGTCTTTTGATTACTAAAGAGTCATATAAGATAATGCTGAATAATCTACCTCTATGCGACGCTTATGTGACTTTTTACTCGAGTAACATTAACTTATATAGCTGACTTATGACATGCCAGACAGAGTCGAGTAAAAGCAATGTGGTTGCTATTATATAAGTATTGTGCTGTATATGTTGCATGAAGTCATATAAACGCGAATTATAGATCATGTTATATAGAAGTATCTTATTCAGCACTTTGGTATTAAGTCATACTATGATGCTGAGTAAAGGTTTACTCGACTTTTTTTTATTACTAAAGAGTCATATAAGATAATGCTGAATAATCTACCTCTATACGACGCTCATGTGACTATTCGGTCGAGTGATAACATCTTATAATACCCTTTGCTCGAGTAAATGAAATATGGTTGCTATTACACTACTTTTTTGATTTACATGTTACGTTTATATGACTTTTATATGACTTAATACATTCGACATAGGTGTCATGGCGCTTTAAATGCTAAACTTGCTATATAAGAAGCAGTTATATGACATATTAATGGTATAAATGACATATAACAGCATCTTTCGTGATAATTCAAAATATTTATTTAAATTTAATTTAAATAACTAATAATTAATGAGGGGCGTTAAATATTTACAATTAAATATAGTATACTTTATCAATAAAGTGGCCTCCGCAACATATTTCCACTATTAAGTCGAATTTAACAGCATTCATAATACCGCTGAGTTATAATGTAACATGGCCATATATATTTCTTAGGTAACTCTGTCAAAATAATACTCACCGACATTCAATTATTTTTTTCATTAAATGTCATGACACGTTACTTTTATTCCACAAACACGTCGTATAAGTAGCAACAATATATCAAATTAGTTATAACGTAGTTCCATTGATGATAATTATATAACTAATAAGCAACTAACTCAGCGATTATATGTCTCTTATATGATTAAAGTTCATATAAAAGCCATATAATTCGCTATTATACAGCTAATTAGTTATAAAATAGTCACGTTGGTGATGATTATATGATCAATAAGTGGCTGGCGGTTGCAGTTAAATGACTTTTATATGACTGAAACGCTGAGTAAAATGGGCCCAAATCGCGTTCTATAAACGTTATCATTAAGTTTATATGACTAATATCATAGGCTAAAAGTCTGAAAATGTTACGTTGCCGCGACCATTATATGACGAAATTTTGCTAGTTGGGAAGTGGAACAATTGTTTCCATTTTGTATGCAGACTCGCCTTCGGACTGTCAAAATGAAAACGATTGCGATTGCGAGCGCGTTAGGCGATAAGCCTGCCGGTGTAAGTTGAGCTCGCGTCAATTCGTTTCGAATTTGAATTTAATTCAAAATATAATAATACTTTATGTGCACTACGGAACCCTTGGTGCGCGAGTCCGATTCGCACTTGACGAGTTTTAATCAATGTCATAATCCTTGTTGATTCACAAAAACATTGGGCTTTAAATTGAGCAGCTTAAGAACAGCTGTTTGAATATTTAATTGCTGTCGTCCATTAACTAATTGGGCGACAGTAAAACAGTTGATTACCTACTGCATGGGGAAATAAATAGTACATTGTTGCCTAGGCGCGAAAAGCAAGGGATTTCCTGACGACGTGGTTAGCAGGCCGAGCAATAGCGAGGCCTGCTAAAATACGAGTCAGGAAATCCTCGTTTCCGCCGAGGCATACATAACGCTTTTCTCAAACAATTATAAGTATTTTTAAAAACGTTTGACAAATTCGGAGAGAATGTTTGTTTGCAAAATACGATTTTTTTTCCGAGTATGTTTGAGAAAATAAAATAGTTGACTGTTCTACTGTACCTGTGTAAAATGATAATGGTAGAATTTGCATTTCATTGACAGACATTACCCAAACTTTGCGGTAGTCAGAAGTCTACCTATATCTAACCTAACCTTATCTACGAAATGATTAATTTAAGATTTCCTCACACAAGACTCCAGCACGTTACTGAAATTAGCTTTCAGCAAAATTAAATTTAACGACTGTCGGTAATTCAAACAAATTGATCTATTTGTACTATAGACAAATGCTGTCATGTTGGCATGCATATTATAACAGTTATTTTTATCTATGCTTAATATGTTGAAAACGTTTATGCTGAAACATTATTCTGCTTAACAAGTTTATGCGTTTCATTGTTTACATATTCTTTACCAGCGAGTCGAATGACTCATCAATCTTATGCATATAAATTATTCGACCAACTAAATTGCTCCGAATCAATACTGTACCATATGCTATTCTACTTATTGACACTTGTGCTAAAAATTATTATACCCTGATACAATTATTAAAAAAAGTGTACCCGGAAAAATCGTATCTCATTACCATGCTGTATTCTTACATAATCTGTATAAACTTTTTAGTGTCGGACGCAGACCTTCTCCCATGAGTGGAAAACACGGTCCACGCGCAGGCCCAACGGACTGGTAATTTAAATAAACGTCGCATTCCGAAAAATTAAATCACTTTATGACCCATACTTGGTTCAAAGAATAATATCTTAAAAGTAGCCCCCAGTAAGACCTAATTTAGCTTATCCGTCTTTATTATTCGGCTATATATTGAAAGCCCCCATAAAATTCATTATGGCCGTTAAAGAAATTAATCATTCTAAAAGAGGGTGTGGGCGTCGGAAAGTATACCATTATTTGGATGATGAAATTAATTTCATTCATTAAATTAACAAATTTCCTCGATTACGTTACTTAGTTATTAATGGCGTGAAGTTAATGCGAGAGGAATTATCTTATAATTGCACTCGAAGTTTTCGTTATCTCCAGATCGAGTTTTCAAACAAAAACTTATCTTGTTTTCGGTACGTTTCTCAAACATATTGAAAGGACTTCAAATATCTGATAATGACATAATTTCGGCGCCGAACCTTAAACTTTTTCTTTGATACAAAACACCAGAGTTCAGATATCCCGAGAATAATTTGATGCGAGAAACTAAACCTTGGAAGTTTCCTTTTTGAAGGAGATTAAGAAACACGATAATTCTAATACCGAGAAAACTTTGAAGTCTTCTATTTAATTTTACATGACACACGCCTAGCAAAGGTTGAGAAGAAATTACTTAGAGTTTACACGGTAAATTTGAATCAGATTTCTTGTTTTAGTACGTATTCGAAAGACTTGTCTGGCACATTATTCCACCTCATCTACTTACAAACAAAACTTGAAGACAAGTAATTTGTTCTAGAAGTCCACAATTATGATAGGTATAGACTCTGGAGTATTTTAATTATTTTACATTAAAATGAAATTATGTTGTACTTTGTGTAAAGATGAGAAATTAAATCCCAAAGCTTCCCGCTCTTTTTAGGTCACGTGAAGCCTATTCTCCTTACAAGATGACTCTATCTTTATTAATCTTCTATGAAATTCATTGTTTATTATCTTCGATAAAATCAGTAAAGATGTTCAATTCCTTCAGAGCGTTAGTAAAGTGCTTTACAATAATTATGTCCTTTTTGATCCGCAAGTCTAGGTACTGACCCCGCTCTTTCGCGCCTTTCTCTGAATTCTGAAATAACTGTAGAGTAGAAGGGACAAAGCCATATCCGCAGCCTTAGAGACTTCTAGAGTGAAGCTTGTTTTTTGACGTCATTTGCAATGCCGTCATCAAAGCAGCGAGACTTCAGTAAGTCAAACTCAATCCTGTTGGAAAAACACAGCAGATTTTTAGTATGAATTATTGTTTTAAAAATGTACGTGTTTTGTTAAAAAACATTTTGTAGCGCTAAGCGTTTTTAATTCGCTTACCAACGTACCTTTTACTTTTAACATCACTAATTAACTATAAATGTATATCGAAATACCAGAAGCTCTTAACTCTACCTAACTTAGCCAAGCTTTGATATAAACTGCAGACAGCACGAAGCTGAATTATGAATCTCCGCGCTGAAATAGATTCATTAGTTGCGAACAGTAATCTTGTAAATCCGTCCGGCCGATACGGATACTAAACTTCGCTAACAGGATTTCAGTTCGTAAGGCTGGTATTACATCTTCAGAGAAACGAATTATTTTCCACGTTATGAAAAAGTGGATTTGAAACTTGCAAACGACATTTAGAATCATGAGTTCAGCTTGAATAAAGTCAGGCGCCGAAAAATTTAAGGGTATTAGGAAGGGTCAGACAAATTTAATTTCACAAGTCATAATTTAACTTGCCTAATTCGCTTATCGCCGCGTAAAGTTTTCAATGAACTGGTAAATATTTGTGAACGCAAACATACGCGGCCGGCGGAAATTTACTTTGCGCTTCCTATCGAGTTTCACGGTAAATGTGGCCTGGAGCCTCGGGAGGTTTACCAAGTGAAGACTGGATTACACCAACTAGAAAACTTCGTATCGAGGTCCGTCACGGAACTTCAGCAATCCGATAAAGGTCTTCGATTCAAGTTGGAGGCGCGAAATTGTGATTTTGATATTTTCCTAATCCCGTGTGTGCGGCTGCTAAAAGTGTTGGGATATGAAAAAAGTTGGACGTTTATTGCGGCGCAGCGTCCATCTCGGCTGTTAATGCTGCCGGCGCCTCCCGCGGGAGCCTGCTCTAAGGCAAATGGAGAACTCTGGGTAACTCAGATTGACAGCACCAAAGCTACATCAGTATTACCGTAAACACCAAAATGCATTGCTATTTTCACGTCGAAACTTTGCAAAATCCAACGTTGTTTTTGCTACAAACCGGTTTCTCAAGGTAAAAGCAGATCCATCATGACTTTAAGTTTGGAGCTGGGAATTACAAAGTTGGCTGTTGTTATCTTGCGTGGAATAACAACAACAACCTGAACACTGCGGTTGATGCAGGAATAATAGGCCGCGGCGTCACCCGGTGGGCGTTTAGTGGGCGGTTTGTATGTACGAAGTTTCTAATAATTTTTGAGGTAAAGGTCTTTGATCAAATTAATCAAAGGTTCTTTTGTTTTTCTTTCAATCAGGATAAACAATAATAAATGTTGATTGTGAAGAAATGAATAAAGCCTCTTTAAGTCCGCATTCTGTAGGTAGAAATACGAGGCGTCACCGAGCGTTCTTAAAATAGGTTCAAGTATCTTAAGTGCTAATTATGCGCTGATTCATAAATAAAAGGCTTTCAGCTAGTTTCAATGTTTTGATCACATATTTTATACTAGCTTGTGCCGTCTGTTTAAATTTCTATTATCGTTATTAACTCGGAAACTTAGGAAAAAGGGAATTCGATGAAAATAAAGGAGGAATTGGGGTAATATTTTAGAATTAGCCTAATCTAACCGCGGTCCCACCTGCGGATAACTACACTAGCGAGAAAAAAATTGGGTCACTCTGTAAAGAATTTCAGTACAACGTGACCCTGTTATTATTGCTAGTGAGTATAAAAAACCAAACTAAACACAATTAACGTTAATTAACTCGAACCACTCTTACGCAGTAGTAATTTCTATGGTGAGACTGAACTCGAAAATCCAACGCAATTACTTACTATGTCAAATTATCAACGCAGAGATATTAATTAAGTGTTACACGGAATACTCCGCAATCACGGCAGGGCTGGCTACAGACGAAATAGAGAAGTAATTTTAATAATTAATATCAGGGGACAGGTGGCAATCTCACACAAATTTACCTAGTCCCAAACTAAGCTCTAGGCTTGTACTATGGGTACTAGATAACGATAAACATATATATATAAAAAAATATATTTCATACATAAAAAATATCCAAGACTCAGAACAAATACTCGCGCTCATCACACAAATATTTGAGCATACCGGGAATCGATCCCAAGACTGCTAGCATCGTAGGCATGGTCACTAGTTAGTCCGCAAAGAATTAATAATTCGCTACACCTCCTATTTCGTTAGCCATACCACAGGAGTACACGTTTTTCGAGGGTAACTTATGTATTAATTTAGGGTATTAACTATCTCTATTCCAAATATCATCCAAATACGCCCAATATTCATACCTATACCGGGTGATTTGGATTTGGTAATCCAAAATCAATGTTTTACACACATCTTCCTTAAACTAAACTCCTCTCCTGAGGCTGTTAATTTAATTAAAAGTTTTTTTTCTAAGTTTTACTTCATCCCATTTTTTTGCTCAATGCTATTCTCCGATCACTATGTTTAAATTAGATTGATAAAATTGAGTGACAGGTATGACAATTAGGTGTAAATTGTAGGGTAACGGTAGGGTAGAGTATTACTTTTATTAGAAAATTACTTAATTTTAGTGACAGATGTTTCATCCACGTACTTTATCCACATCAATAAACAAGGTTTAATATGCCCGCAGAGATGGCACAGCCACGGAGATAAAATTAGGGTTCTATAAAGAATAGCTATAAACGACTTCTACGCAGACAGAGTCGTGGGCAAAAACTAACTGATAAATAATCTTCCTTTTTCCCGCAGCTGCAGTGGGGTTTAAATATGAATCTTAGCAAGCTGGCAACCCTAAACGCGGATGGATGAGTTATTACTAGCAGATTACCTCCTACAATACAATTTTCCGGATGGGTTGCCATGTAGCAGCTAACGTTAGTCCATAATAGACTGCACATACATTTTTAAATAGAATTGAGCTGCAACAGAGCTAATCCTCAAAGAGCTTGCTATTTATTTCGTTACACTATTCAAAATTTGAGAGATAGTAAATCAGTCAACGAACACTCCAAATTTGCAAATAAATGCAATTCAATAAGTACGAATAGTAAAGTAGTAGGGAGCGACATATTTGTGACGTTATATATGAAAAGAGACCTTATTGTCGATGGCGCTTCCGCCATTATTAAATATGCTTCGATATAAATACAACGTCACGTGACGCAGTGCGGCGTAAGCGCCATCGACAATAATGTCCCTTTACATAGATAATGCGACATTTAGGCTAATGTCAAAGGAATCAGAGGAGGTTATTTTTTTGCGTAAGTAATATTATATAGACGGTAATATCAAAACGTGCAGTTGGGTTTTTAAAGCTTGCTTTTTATTAGACTAGCGTTTCTATTCGTTTCGTTTTAAAACCAATCGCGTCACTGTTAGATCACGTCATCTACCAGTGACGCGATTGGTTTAAAAACGTAAACGAATAGAAACGCTAGTTAGCGTAAAGCATCTTGGCTAGGGCCCCTGATAACTATGCCAAATTTACTCTACATATGTAGTAAATAAACATTCAACATCGTTTTTGGTCCGAAAGTTCGTATTTATTTTGCTTTCTCAGGCAGCTTTAGTAGCCATCGATAAACTCATTGAGAAAGCGAGAATTCGAACTAATCTGACAACATACGACGTTGTATGTTAATGCACATCTAGAGCCCGTTCCAGAAAGCCACTCTGTAAATCTGCACTCTGCACTTTGCAAAACCACGATAATACAAAGTGCAGAGCAAACGTGTTCCAGAAAACACTCTGCGTAATTTGCAAAGTCTGCAAAGATTCTGTTCTTAAAAGCTACTTTGCAAATCCACAAATCCACACTTAGTATTTAACTCTGCCTCTTCAACTGCAATAGCTTTGTGGAACAGAAATACGTTTGAAGAGTGGGATTTGTAGAGTGTAGAGTTGCAGAGTGGCTTTCTGGAATGGGCCCCTGGGCTCCATTCTATTGTATTTTTATTATATTTTATTGTATTTTTGTGTTTTTTAAGGAATCTTTAGGAATAACGGGATAAAACTTTTTCAAATAATTTTCATTTCATTTTACTATTCGGTAAAACCCTGTTGCATTTGACATCTTATAGTACAGCCATCACTGTCAAATAAATAACAACTATCTAAATGTTGACAATACGTGTCAAAAACTTGGTTTTACCGGGAAGAATAGTGCCCCGACCCTTAATAAAAGTAGCTAACTACTCGTTTACTTTTAAGGGTAAAATTTGGGATGCACCAAAGTTCACATAATTTTTTAACCCCAATTATCTGAATGCATACCAAAGAAGTACGTTCGATATTTCAAAAATCGACATAATATCCAACTTGAATGAATCAACTTTTGATATTTGAATACAAACCCAACAAGTCCGTTCGATATTTTAAATTTCGATATTATAACTTTAGATACGTTAACTTTCGATATCCACATACGTACCCTACACATTTGGAAGAGTGACGAATCGGACTACAAATCGGTAGTAGGCCAAATTTTCGGGCAAACAATTGAACAAAAACAAAAACAAAACAATCGGTATGAAAGTAACCTAAAAATAAGTATGCAACTAAATACCCCTACAGCGTTTCAGTGTGGAACAAACAGAAAAACTATCCTAATCTCATGTTTCCAAAGCTTTTAGTTGGAAACATTGAAACACGTCGCTTCGTAGAAGTACTAGCGTTGCTACGGCGTAGAACTTCAACATTCCGGTTATTTTATAAAACTATGAACTGGTAAAGGCAAAAGTGGAAATAAATTTAGTTTCAGGTCAAACTAGATGACATTTAAACTTTTCTTTAATACTTTTTAGGATTCCGAAATCAAAGTAGGAACCCTTATAGTTTCGCCATGTTCTAAAAAAAAATTTAAAAAATCGTTTCGTCTAAATATCATTTTAGGTTAAATTTACAGAATTTAATACCCACCTATTGTGTAGACAACTTAGGTTAGGTCAGGTTAGGTTTTTATAATAATTAAAAAAACCCGTGTGGTTGCCGGGTTAGAATAGTATTACTCCATGTCTCCCGAGGCGACTAAGGGAATAAAGGCTTGTAGCACTGTGAGGCAATGGGCTTGCAACCTAATATACCATAAACCTAAAGGAGCTCCGATTTTATAACATAGACCCAACCATTTTGATCAAGTTAGATTGATCAAGGACAACGGTTGAGGACTAAACAAGTAAAAAAAAACAGTTAGGTCTACAATCGAGTGGCAATATATTGTTTGGTCGAAAACTTTTTTTCCAATTGAGACGGTTTTTTACATACATATACATAAACTCTCGCCTTAATTCCCAGAGTGGGGTAGGGGTACCAACAATTAATTCAAAAAAAAATTAGATAATTCTGTAACCACATTTTGCACAAATTGTAGGCTAAGATGTTTACCAGTGTATTAGTGACAGGTTGCAAGCCCATCGCCTTACAGTACAACATACAAGCCTTTAGTCCCTTAGTCGTCAGTAGTTAGTAGTTTAAAATGTTAAATCACAATATTAATAATAGAGTACTAACGAGTACCTAGTATAAGTACTCTTTTGTTTGTCACTCCATATTTGCTAGTGAATGGAACAGCGTCGCTGTTGCCTAACGCACTCGCAATGGCAATCGGCTTCAAAATGGAACAATTGTTTACATTTTGTATGCAGACTGGCCTTCGGATTGTCAAAATGAAAACGATTGCGATTGCGAGTGCGTTAGGCAAAAGCCCGTCAGTTCCCAAAATATTCGTTGTTATCAAGTATTTTATATTAACTCTGGGTAATTGAACAAAATAAGACCTTTTACATTTTCAATGATAATAATGCGTAGCTTTATTAAAATTCTCGTCATTGTTAAATGAGTTTCCAATCCTGGGTATTGCACATAAACATCATGAAATATTCAATACCATTTTACAAAGTATAACATCGAATATAGCATATTAATCGAAATTATTATAAACAATTGATATATAGTGGTGACCCCATCTTTCAGAGCTCTTACATGACCCAACTAATTTTCATGGAATCTAGCTAAAAACCATTCTGATTATAAAATTTTTTTTTAAACCGCATCCAACTCTGTTTATTTGTTTGGGAATTACGATACCACAGCCATACACCAAGATACACGTATACCTAGACACATAGATACACACGCTACACAATAACACCCCTCTTTTCTTGTCGGGAGGACTACAGTTTCATAATAAGTAAATCCTTGAGATATTTCTAAGGCACAAACACAGCACATTCTCATTGTAATTCGTTTCATAAAACCAAATTAACGCAACGGCAAAGCTAACGAGATCAAGGTATTTGTGTAGGACGCTAAGATTAATTCTAATCCTGTTGCGACGTTTATTCCCTCTAATATAAATTAAATTTCATGTTTGGGAACAATGACGTAAATGCCGAGTAACGAAAATGTGGGTAAGTCATTATGCAACAGTGATGTTATGAACTCTAGGTTAACAGGACAGAAATGGTATTCGAACAGTCGCTTTTTGGACTTAGTGGTTTCAAGCGTTACGTACCCAATGGGTGCCAACGAGACCCTATTACAAAGCCACCACTGTCCGTCCGTCTATCTGTCAGCGGGTTGCATCTCATGAACCGGATTAGGTCGACAGTTGAAATTTCCACAAAGTGTGTATTTCTAGGTTCACTGCTGGATCGCATATTTTTTTACGTATAATTTCGAAAAGATTATTTTCGCATAAAATCTTTAGGGCGAAAACTGTTTTACAATAGAAACGGTTTTATTTTAATTATTACAAAAAATTAACCTAACCTAACCTAATCTACACAATAGATGTTTATTAAATTCTCAATCAGAATGAAAGGATATATATTATGCGAAAAGATACATTCTGCGAAAAGGTTTTATGCGTTTCAAAGGGATCCCGTATTTCTATTGTCGCTGTAGCATCAAATGTAACATTCTAAAATAAATTATGGAAATGGGTAACTGACAATTCTTGTTATGATTTTAATGATTTTATTTTAAACAGTAAGGTGACTTTTAATTTCTATTAAAGCATCTCTTTAAATAATGTATAACTAATTCCTTACCTATAATGTTACTGATACTTTGACCAATAATGTAACTTGCTACTTACAATGACCAAATATTTTGTGCACTTTTATTGTAACAATTTTTATTCCATTTTGACATGTAATATTTTATGATATTATCAATTAATGCGTATAAGTAACAACAAATACCAAATGAAAATTAAATTAAATTAAAAATCTAAGGCTCCCATAAAAGAATAGTACAGTACTGAGTCCGACTCGCACTTGACCGGTTTTCTTAACAGACAGCGGAATAGGTTTTGATACTGGCCGGTAAAATGAGGCAAGGGTGTTGAAAATCCAGCCTCGTGCATGTTACGCACGTATTAATTAGAGTTAAGACAAAAACCCACAGTAGCGCTAATCAAACAAAAGCCGCTCGGTTCTAATGCCTGTGATACATGAGATTATTTGACGTTATCAAAACATAAAGGGTGTTTGTATTTTTGTGTGCTCGTCATCGTTGCCCCCATTAGAGTAATCCTCATATGTTTAAGCTTGCCAGCGCGTCTTTAGGATTACTTTTTAACCGACTTCAAAAAAAGGAGGAGGTTCTTAATTCGTCGGGATATTATTTTTTTAGACAATGACTTTTTAGCGTTTATGTATTTCTTAAGGTTTTCCTCACATTATTTTAATAATCTAGCCGCAGAAGTTTAGATAAAATATATACTAGAAGAATGTAGCTGGGAGTATCTATAAACATTACAACAATAACTGGCGTATGCACTATCCAATAAATTTTAAATAAGTCCTGACAAGTCAATGTAAACATTTGATCTCGATTAAGTATTTACCGAACGCCATTCCTAGGCCCTTAATTCTATTATGTCTTTGCACCTTTTGTTATTGTATAGTTTTAACTCGGCCGCCATTACTGTCAACATAATACTGAACGATGATATCCGAGATGCGCGTAAACGTAGTAATAACGATACTGTAATGGTTTTGAAAGAACGGTTATTACCATGGAAACGCTTATTTTAGAACGGTTATCATCATTTTGTTTACGCTATGGGTGACAAAGCGACCCTGTTGTGTATTAAGCCATGGCAATGAAACAGTTGAAATGCTGCTCAAGCTCAACAATGCCTGAGTATATTACAACTAAGATTTATTATCTCTCTAAGCAGTTATTTCAAGTGTCTTCGTTATTTATTAAAAATATTTGTCCATTACGTAGGAACTGGAGTGCCCCTAGAGACACAAAATAGTGACAGGCAAATTTATAAGACATGTATAGCAACTTGGCTTTGACCTTTGGTTCTATTTTACTCTGTTATCGTTTTTAGGGATCCGTACTAAAATGGTAAAAAAAAAATCCTTATGGTGAGACTTAGGTGTGTCTGTCTGTATATCACAGCAGTTTTACTCTGAAACTATAAAAGCTATTAACTTGAAATATAGCATCTGTTTTTAATAAAAATATTCATCATCATCATCATGTCAGCCGAAAAACGTCCACTGCTGGACATAGGCCACCCCCAAGGCTCTCCACTCAGACCGGTCGTGTGTTTTTCGCATCCACCGCGTTCCCGCGATCTTTACAATGTCGTCACTCCATCTTGTTGGAGGCCTACCTACAGCTCGTCTCTCGGTCCGCGGACGCCACTCAAGAACCTTCTGACCCCATCGGCCATCAGTCCTGCGAGCAATGTGCCCCGCCCACTGCCACTTAAGTTTGGCTATTCTTCGGGCTATGTCGGTAACCTTAGTTCTACTGCGGATATCATCATTTCTGATTCTATCACGCAGAGAAACCTCGAGCATAGCCTTCTCTGCCTAGTTAAAAACAATCCGATAACACGTCAAGCACATAGTTTTTCTCAAAAGAAATTGACGATGGACTAATTTCATAATTAGTGAAAATAAGTGAAATAATTGTTTACATAATTAAAAAAGTACTAGCCTAATTTTTTATTTTTTTATTTAGCTGTCATTTTAATAAATATATATTACTGTATAATTTTTACATAACGATCAAAATACTTATTGGCCCCTATTTTGTTTTTAGTAGTATAGTTTTGGTTTGAACCGTAACACGTAATCTTTATAAAATCACTAAAACACCATTTTATTTCCAATCGTAAAGTCATTATACACCTATTGCTTCCAGCTTTTCTGCAAGGATCGACTAATCCTTTTAACTATGCAATTAACCTTTTTCTAGGGCACTTAAGTTTATCACTATAATGAAACGAGTCTGTCATTTTAACGTTCAATACGGTTTTACCTCTAAGTGCACTTATCCGTTTTTACGTCCACGCGAACTGTCGCTGGCGATATGGCGGTTTTATTGTCTATGCTATCTCCGTCGTATAGACTTGCAATAACCTTAATCGTACAGTTTTTTCGATCGGAGCGTGAATAAACACAACTTAGTTAAGTGCTCTTTTTGGGTTATCGAATTTGATACTTATGTTTAGAGTAGAGTATAAAAGAAAAAACATAAAAATAAAAAATATGTGCGAACAATTATGCAATAGTACAATTTATGCCAAAACAATAAATTAGCATCAACTTTATGCGTAATGTGATATGACAATCGAAATTATGACAATAGTTGTTATGAGACCAGAAGGCCACCCAAAAAAATTTATAGAAAGAATTAGAAAAGTGAAGAATTAGCAAGAACTTTCACGAATGGAAAGAACGACACTTCTCCTCTTATATTACATGTGACTATGTTAGTGCCATCCTTTGAAACGTAGTTCGAATTTCAAACCCAAATCTTGTATATATTTTTTACATAGGTTCTCGCCCGTATGTATACTTAAATGCAAACATTCAATCCATTCATGACAGCTCTTGTGAACGAACCTTTTAACCTGGATGCAGTCCCGAAAAAAGAACTGGGCTATATGGGCTTCTATTCGGAAAAACATAACTGCTTTTGACATGTAATGCCAACGTTATGATAGCTCTGATTTACTTGACAGTTACGATAATGTCAAAAGCAATATGGTTTAACCGAGTAGAATTCAGCCTCTAGTTAGCAATGGAGTTTCTTGCGGCGCTTCTTTTCCGCAATGATGGTCTTCCCCGAAGCGCTAGTAGATTCAATCCATATTACCGACATGTAAAAGAGCGCTCATGTGGCCAATTTACTGAAAAAATATTTTGAATTTTGAATTTTTTGAATGGCATTTGTCTGATAGCTCATTGCCAGAATATGAACTGTTTTTGCCAAGTTGGAAGCGAAAAGAACAGAGGGCCTAGCTAAGATGCACATGCTACTAACCTTTTTCTATCGCTCAAAATGAATGGGGTAACATTCCCGTGAGTTACGACAAACCACGTGGTCAAATGACACCCCATACATTTTGAGTGATAGAATAGAAAAAACGTTAGTAGCGTTTGCATCTTGGCTACGGCCCCAGGACTACATGACCGCTGTAAACCTGTCATTTCCACTGCCTGAAATTGCGCAAGCTTGGTAATTAATAATACGGCTTATGTATTAACTTAAGAAATATATTTTATTGTTGATGTTGCCTAGGTGACTTTTTTCTTTCATAACAAAACCTTGACAAACCTCGCCTTGGCAAATAATTACGAAAACACAAAAAAATATCAGCCAAATCGGTCTACATGTTTATTTTCCAAATTTAATTTTATTTACATATATATATTTTTTTTATAAATTTATATGTCCTAACTCTGTTAGCTTTCCATATTTTCTTTCTTTTTTTATATCACACAACAATACAATACGCCTTCGGAGTCACATTTCGCGCAGCATTCCCCAGCAAACTCTATGCCTCCCCACTCAGCAATAAAAACCGCCCCCGACTTCATAAAAAATATAATAATAAATAATAATCATTTCAATCCACGACTTTAATCCCCGAAGGAATACGAGGTACGCTACTCTAAAGTAGAGATGAAAATTCTGCAACTTGCCTTCTTAACCGAATGTGGAAGGTGATAGCTAGATAAAAGTAAGTATAGGTGAAAAACTTAAGTAAATGGCTCTTGCATGTAGTAGTAACACATCTGTATAGACCGTTCGACATTCTATAATTGAAATTTGACGTAAATTACATATTAGTTTTGTACACAACTACATGCAAGAGGTCATTTACTTAAGTTTTTCACCTATATGAGTTTGCGGTTTTCTAGGGAGCCCCTTGTTTCCCACATTATTTACGTACATAACTAATTATTTAAAGTTATAATTTTAAATCATTGCAACTGTACACTTCTCCGAACGTATTAAATACTTGTGTAACATGTGGATAAAACAAGGTTAGGTTAGGATTGTTTTGTAACAATACTGAAAACGTAAGTTTCAAAGAAAAGACGCGATAATTATATCTTCAAACACACAAGGAGTTTTATGTGAGTGGGGAATCTACCATCAAGGCAATAAAGTTCGATTAAGTTTGTTCGATTATGCCATTTTGATATTGTACATCCTAGTGCACACTCGGCCTTACGTGGTGACCAAATACTTATGGCAGGCCCACCTTATTAGACAGCGACAGAAAGTGTCCTAATAAAACATTAGTGCTTATGAACGTTTGTTCAACTAGATGTTATGAACTTATGAATCACCAGCGTGTGCCCGTAACTTCGTCCGCTTGAAACTCTCAACGTTATTCCCACGAAAACCGATATTTTCCGGGATAATAGTACCTACATTGTGCATCAAGGGCGGTAAGAAGGGTATTGCTAACGAGAGACTATTAGATTTTATTGACTCGAGTTTGTAATCCCCTTACTGCCCGTGATACACACAATGTTATTTTTTGGTCTCTAGGGACCAAAATTACTTTTTGTTTTTAATTTTCTTGGAATGCCACAAACAAATAATAATAATAATAATAATATCAGGGGACAATGTCACACCAATTGACCTAGTCCCAAACTAAGCTCTAAGCTTGTACTATGGGTACTAGGCAACGATATAAATACTTATACTGAGAAATATATACTTAAATACATAGAAAACATCCATGACTCAGGAACAAATATTCGCGCTCATCACACTTATATCTGCCCTTACCGGGATTTGAACCTAGGACAGCTAGCTTCGTGGGCAGGGTCACTACCAACTAGGCCAGCGCGTCGTCAAGTTAGCACTGGTAGTTGTCTATTTCTGCATTTAAGTGACAGCTGGGGAATAAAAAAGATGTTTTTTTTCGTGAATGCGTCTTTAAATTATTCTTTGAATTAAATTTTGATTCGCTGGGGTGGTTTAACATCTCGTGTCATAATGGCCCATTTTAGGCCCTTGATAAACAATGTACTAATAGGCAATGTCATAAGTATTCCGTAAAAAAAGAACTAATGGCAAACTTGGAACAGGTATTTTAACAAGTATATCGACCATTTTTGCCTTTATGAGACCAGGTTTATAATATAATTATAGAAGTATGAGTCAACATTGTTTACTTACATTACGTACACAATATTTTACAGGTAAACCAGTTTAGTTGTTTCTAAAATTTCATCCACTAATTTCGTAGGTATTTCACTATTATGTTAATCGGACCAACTAGTCGTTGTCCTCTGATTTATAACAAACGCCGGACATTACTTAAAATGCTCGTAAAAAGTGTCTAGATTACACCAACTAGCGTTTTGTGTCACATAAAAGGCCAGTAATGGCCGTTGTAAATATTGTTACCATTTGTACGAGATTTGGGTCATTTCTGCTGAATTTGTGGCCGCATGAACGCGCCAGCAAAGAATTGTTTGTTAGCGAGAAACAGATGCCTCATTTTCCGACTATTGTGTCGGATAAAATGGTGGATATAATGAATACATGTTGTATGTATGTGTTACTATAGTTTAGTTAGTGTTTAGAAATTAAGGAAAGGTGACACCTTCAGTGCTAGTACAGTCAACAGCATAAGTAAGTGATCATTTATGTACCTTGTCGCTTTCAATCGTTTCACAATTTTGTATGACATTTCAAACACGACGTTAAAGTGACAAGGTACATAAATGATCACTTATTTATGCTGTTGACTGTACCTACCTCAAAACGGTTTTTGAAAGATCATCACTACATATTATTATAAAATAAACTCACCCGTTCTCTGTCTGTCTGTATGTTCGCGATGATCTCAAAAACTACCAGATTTTCAAGCAGTTTTCACCATTAGTTAGATTATTTTTCACGGAAGATTTTTATGTTTAATTAATTCTGGATTACTTACGTGTGTTAAAGAAATCTCAGACATACCGAAGCGAAGTAAGGGCGGGTCGATTATAAAACTTGCAAAAACAAATTAAAAAAACCCGAATAAATGTTTTGTTACTGTGGTCTACATAAATGTATGAAACAACAATTTTTTTAGGGTTTATTTCAATTAAAATACCTTGTGTCATTCGCGACACTTAGAGGAATCTAACGATACCTCTTTGGCGATTTCGGGCCATTCATTCACAAGGTAACAAATAACTATCCATACATACGTACAGTCGAGCTTATAAATATGTGTGCCTTTTAGTACCTTGTCTATTTAATGTCATGTTTAAACTGCCATATCTCAATTGTCACAGGGATTAAAGTGACAAGGTACTAAAGTGTACACATATCTATGAACTCGACTGTACATAAATAAATACATACAGATCCAAAACATCATACTACTTCTTCGCCAATCGGTTAACAATCTTCCTTATAAACGTGATGTTTTTCAATTTCCAATGGTTGGCAGCGTTTTTTTATGATCGTTCACTGTAATATTATGCCTTACTTACCTCTATAATTTTAATTTTAATATTAGTATCCTTGTTTCTATTTTATCTAAGGCAACATAAAGTCCAAAAATTCAAAATTAAATATTAATTTGTAACAAATTCATAGTTAACGTCCCTTGTCTGCGTGCGTGAACTAGTTCACCTTTTGCTTCCACTGGGAATTAAATTCACCGGAATTATATATTTTTGTTCAATTAAGGTTAAATAAATAAATAAACAAGCCCGCATGCCCGTCGCGGTCACCCCCATGTCACCCGAATAACGAGTCGTTAAAACTTGTACGTCTAGAAACTTTACCACCAACCCTTTATTACAGCTGAAATTCAGCCCCAAAGTTAAATCGAGCATCGAAAGGTTAAGAATAGGCGTAATATGACTTCTCAAATAAACCTAGCAGAAACTTTCGTGTTTGCTGGAATAGACTGGTAGAAAATGTGATTGATTTGGGTCTATATAAGTCATTTATTGTTCAAGCCTGAATGTTTTAGGCAAATGCCTTTTTAAGTTGAAAAATCGCCATGAAATCAAATCAAATTATTTACCTAGCTAATAAGGTGTTACAAATAATGGTTACGAGTATCGCTATGTTTTGCCGCCAGGCGTAAAAATTTGATAGGTTACGATAGCGTATGCACATAATATCATTATAATACCATAAGGTATAAGAAGGCACATTATAGTTCAAAAGTATCTGATAAGTATTCTGCTAGCGAACAGTACGCTTTTTGCGTGTTAACTCTTGTATGCATGTAAACTCTTTATTGCACAAAAATATTTGAATTATTGTTATTAAAGTAATGTATAAAGCCGAACTTATCCTTAAATGGCATCTCTTTCATCTTACCCTGAAGTAGATGAGTAAGGACAACGCATAGGGTTGGGGTCATCTAGACTCAATTTTTTTTTGGCAAATGTTTGCAAAGTTTCGGTGCACACAGAATTAATGAAGCTTTGCTATGCGATTGTTCTGCGAATATGAGCTTTTTATCTTTGTTTAACTTTGTTTTTAACCCCCGACAAAAAAGGGAGGGGTGTTTTAAAGTCTAACGTGTGTATCTGTGTATCTGTGTATCTGTGTGTCTGTGTATCTGTGCATAGGAGCCTTTAAAAAAAAACTAGTTATAAAATAATGGAATAGAAACCACTACAACACTGTTTAGATCTCCAATTGCACAGGTTATTCTCTGTTAACCATGTGGTTGATTGGTAAAGAATGCCTTCAGGCATTAAGTCCGCCAAAGTCCGCCTCCGTTGTGCAAAGAAGTTTAAATAAATATTTCGAGAATTACAAATTTAATACCTTACAGACTACCATGCATGCATATAGATCTTAAAACTAACACCGAGGTGACAAAATAGCGTGATCCTGATTTGCCAAAGTTGACGTTGAAACCACGGACCTAAAGAAAATACGGACGTAACCTAGTCTAATCATGAGTGAAGCAGACAAAATGGCCGTCCGTTTACGAGTGTGCGTGCTTAGAGGGTTACCATATAAATCGTCAATTTGCCCATTTTAAGGCCTTTTACCCACTGCAAAGGCCCATTTAGATTATGCAAGTTTCTTGTACAAGAATCGGCAATAATTGTATGCAATTATTTTGTTGCAATAATAGCGTTTAAGAATTGTACCAAACGTAAGGGTTAGACTGAGCAATTTTTTATTTCCTCAATTTGATTGTATGGAATGTGCAAGAAAGTTTCAATATCATTGCTCGATAATACCGTATAATTATATTGTCATCGCAATTACATAAGTATGCATATTTTCAAGAGAATCTGACAAATTAGAAGTAACTCAAATCAAGTCTGACTCGCATAAGCACGGTTCCGTGCCATTACTAACACTTATACAAAATAACACGAATAAACATAACTTACAGGTGATAAGTGATTCCGTGTGGCTTTTTATATTTCGCACTGCCAGATCAATACAGCATTAACTCAAAATACGACTACATTTTAAAATCGACTCTATTACATTTCCTATGAACTTGAAACGAAACAAGCTAGTTTTTTGAAATGATACTGTGTTGATCTGGCAGTGCGATTTACTAATGTAGTTTTTACACGTTTTTACTACACAATGCGGCATTTTCTTCTGTGTAAAGTGATATGTCACTCGGGCTGTGGCTGGACGCGTAATGGCGGCGGGTTAACAGACCTAGTGCATTTGTGAGACGGTAGATTGTGTATGACGGAACGAAATAACAGGCCTTGCTTGCTTCGCACCTTTTGAGTGTAACGTTACGTCCGTATTTTTTTTAGGTCCGTGGTTTAAACACGGAACACAATACTTTTCTGCCAGAAGTCAGGACACTCGACAGTCCCCAGCAAAAGTCTACTTACCAGTGAAATTTTGCACAACTGGGCAATACTGTAATTAATTTGGGCCTCTATTACACGATGTTAAACAATATTGCTTTTGACGTGTTATGGGATTGTTTTTAACTCGGCGGCCATTACTGTCAAGTAAATAAGTATAACAGGTCAAAGGCATTGTTTAACATAGTAGAATTTCTCCGCATGCATCGATTTCATCATTCATCGAATTTCGTTTCATCGCTACATTCGTTATTTTTTATTGAAGCGAATGTTTTCAGGATATTTCAAACATTATTTACGTAGCCTAGGTTATCGGTTAGATAAGTGACTACCAAAACAAATTTACTCATGTGGCAAGATATTCCTTTCGATGAAATCAAAATTCTGCGTAACGATACGTTACTTGAAAGGTACTTCGATAACATAATTAATCTACATACGAACACACCTTTGATGTATTAAATACGTATTAATATTGTATGATGCTTCAAAACCATGCTAAACCAATAACGAACACAGCCGAAACTCGAAGCTCATCTGTTGCGGACTCAAGCCAAGCATACCGAGAACATTCTACCCGGTCTGTTAAGACATGCCGCTTTAACGACACGCCTTGTTAATTTTGTTCTCCAATTAGTAAGGATGTCATCTTTCGCGTCTCATTTGTCCGGATTAGCCCGGTCACGACGAGCCGGGATCCGGTTATGGCCGGTTATCGCCGGTAAAGCGAGTCTCGTCGGATAATGGAGGTAGTGCTGTTAATTGGAGCAGTCTTTAGCTACTACAATATTCCTTCATTACACTCAAGTCCATTTTCTTGGATAACGTCCGACGTGGCTTAAGCGTCTTGTAGTTTGGTGCATTGTCTTTTGTCTCGGTTTTGTAGGAGGTGCATTTCTGCACTAATTGGGGCGTCTAATATGGATCAAAACTTACATCTGCTATAACACACAGTCACACCGTTTATATTGTACATCTCTTTTTGTATAAAATTTGGCCTTTTCAATAGTATATTATTTAAAATTCGACCAAACAAAATTCGAATATTTGTCAAATAAATCAAATACTTTCTGCAATGTTAACATTCGTTGAAGAACGATTGCGCCTTGTATGTTATGCCTACATTTTGACAATCGATATCATGCCAAATATTTTAAAAACTCACTGATACTATCAATGCTGATACTATTAATATTTACCTAATTTTTAATTTGAGAGCAAGGATTTAATGAATGCCGTAGTTCAATTTATAAATTTACTGGCGTAAGATGTGATTTCCTATAATTGGGTAAGCATCGATTTAGATGTTTAAAATAGATATAAGCATAAGTCGGATGTATTATCTGTTGGAAATCCTCAATAAGTAAGTAAGTAAATAAATAAATAAATACTGGACACATAACAAGCCTGAAAAATATTAAACATAATAATTATTGCTCCAACGAAAAGCCTTTGACCATTTCCCGTACTTCCAAAGATCCTCTTAAATGAATAATCAGGCAGTCACCATGGCGTAGTACAAAATGGCGGTGGAAATTTCCAAATTTAAAATGTCAAATTTTCACGGGCGCAGACACAAAGGTAAGTGTTCAATGAACAATTTGGACAGTAATTAATTTACATAACCACGGCGATTCGATTAATCCGCGTATCGCTTTTAAACGCGATTTTGATGTGAATTATTTTATTTATCAACGTATTGTCTATGTCAATTGAAATTTCCAAAGATTTAAACAAGTACTGGTTATTTACGACCTACCTGGGATAGGAGTTTTGCACCTATCCCTATATATTGTCAGGCTTTTTATGGCTTTGCAATAACATTTTAAGAAAAAGTACTTTAGTTCCAGAAACAAATAGTGTTACCACCTGTTCATGGCATTAAAGAGTCGCTTTAAGATCATAAGGAGTGAAAAAAATTTGGTGTCATTATTTAAGATATAAAAAAAAAACATTGATTGCTGTAAACCCTATCGGAACGAAGTGAAATATCTCGTCTCATATGAGATCTATTGAGATAAAATAAACGGTTTTTAAATCCCGGAGCATTTCCTGTGTCAAACAAACGTAAAAATACGCCAAACACAAAAAAAAAACAGATTTTTCTTCAGAACAATGTGTTTATTTTTTGTAAATTCCTGATAATTCCTCAAATTACTTAAAAATATGCCCAATATGGGCATGGTAATATACCTTATGTTATTATTAGCTATAATTATTTGTTATCTCATTGTCTTTCATTAAAAAAAAGAATCACGTGTCTAATGCAAATACAACATTTTGAATAAACTTGTTTTTTTTTTCGGCCCAAATAATGCTCTGGAATTAAAAAAAACCGTTTATTTCTCATCAATAGACCTCATATGTGGCGAGATACTTCACTTTGTTCCGATAAGGTTCACAGCAATCAATGATATACATAAAAAAATCTCAAATCTGTCAGTGAAATTGCATCTATTTTCACCTATATTGCATTTATTGTGGTCTTAGGATTGCAGTCTTAAGATGTAGGTATAGTCTTATAAATGCAAATGTCTATGAGTCATAGATTCCACTTAGCATCAGGTGGGCTGTGTGTTCGTTTACCTCACGGAATAGAAAAAACAGTGGAAGTGGCATGAGCTTCGCTTATGTCGGAACCCAATATTCAAACCGCGGATAGATAGGCTTACTTCGGATTGAAAATTGACACATTCTGTATGGGCAAATGTCAAATTTTAACCCGTAGTAAGGCTTATCTATCCGCGGTTTGAATATAGGGTTTGGCCGTTAGTATCAGACCTGTTGTCGCCAATACTCTAACTATCATAAAAACAACACGCCACCTTGGAAAATGTTTTTGGTGCAGCTATCGTATTTACATTCCAAAATAGCACAATAAGGCATGCTTCTGGATTTATTTCTTTTATCAGAAATATCGAAATATAGAATTAAGCGATCGTGGCAAAAGTAAGGTAGATTGCGCGGAACTCCGCATAACTATGCCACACGTTACACGCCCGTTTTTTCTGTTCTGTGGTTTACCTTCTAACTAACTAGAATAACCGCGTCTATAAAAGTACTTAAGTGGATTAATTACTTACATCAAGGAAAGGGAGTATTTTGACCTACTAAGAAAGAAGGAAAGAAGTACTCAACTTACTATAGTAGGGGATCCGAATAGGAGACGACCTTTACCGGGCTGTTTATTCGATAAAAAATATTTTATATCAAATTTAATATGTTAAATAATATATGGCGAATAGGTAGGCTGAAAATTTTCAGTCCAGTATTATAATTAATTAAAAAAATAAAAATCAACTTTAAAATAAAAATGCAATTGCTTGTTTAATAGACAAAATACATACCAATCGAAAGTGTGAAGCCTATAGAATAAGCAAACGTATAAAAAAAGGTATAGACAGGTAAGTCGGTACTAATAATTTGCACTAAACCTAACGTTTGCATATTCTATAGGCTTCATACTTTCGATTAGTATGTAATTTGCCTATTAAACAAGCTATTGTATTTTTTTTTAAAGTTCATTTTCATGGTATGGTATGGGCAAATATTTGTGTGATGAGCACGAGTATTTGTTTCTGAGTCTTGGATGTTTTCTATGTATTTAAGTATTTATTTCTCTATATAAGTATTTATATCGTTGTCTAGTACCCATAGTACAAGCCTAGAGCTTAGTTTGGGACTAGGTCAATTTGTGTGAGATCGTCCCGTGATATTATTATTATTATTATTATTATTTATTTTTTATTATGTACTAGACTGAAATTTTTCAGCCTACATATTCGCCATTTATTACTTACCATATTAAATTTAATATAAAATACTTTTTATCGAATAAACAGCTGGGTGAAGGTCGCCTCCTATTCGGATCATAGACCACTAAGAAAGAAGGAATAATGAAATGCATACATGCAAAATAGTCCACGCTTTAAGTGGCGAAGGATTCGTAGCTGGTGCTACGCCGTAGCTCTGTGTTAACCCGTTTGACGTCCGACCATTAAACTAAACACGTCACTTTACAATTTGTCTCAATACTTCTTTCTCGTATTACCATTGGATGGATGTTTGTTACTCAATCACACCAGAACAGCTAAACGGATCTGGATGAAATTTGGCACAAAGATAGATTATAGTCTGGAATAGCACACAGGTTACCTTTAATCCCAAAATAAATTACTATTCCCGTGGGATGCCCAAATTATGAATTATACGTGAACGGTGTCGCGGGCAAAAACTAATATTATAAATGCGAAACTGTGTTTGTTCGTTTATTTGTTCCGTCTTTCGCTTCAACCGACAGTCGTGAAAGGTACAAAGATAGATATAGGGTGCTTTTATCCCATAAAATTGGTAAGTTCTAATGGGAACAGAAATAAACGACTTTTACTAGTCAACACACGTAAAAAGAGCCCTGAGCGACCTACCTGCGCAGAGAGCAAATTACGTCCCAAATTGGTGGGGGCGACGGCGACGGGGGGAGTGTAAACCGCTCCGTTTTACTGCCACGCTATTGGTTTGTCAGTAGACAACATGCGCAAACATATCCCCTCCACTAGCCGCTCGGAGCTCTTTTTAACCGACTTCAAAAAAGGAGGAGGTTATACGTTCCACTGTATGTATCTTTTTTTTTTCTATGTATGTTCACCGGTTACTCCGTCAATTGTGGACCGATTTTAAAAATATTTTTTGGTTTGATAGAGTATACTTCCGAGGTGGTCCCATTGTCACCAAATCTGTATCTGATGAGGGGATCAGTGAGGAATTGAGGGAACTCCTCAAATATTGTAGGCAAACATATAGCGATTTTAGTATTTTTAGTAACAAGTCCAGCATTTGCATTCAAAAAGTATCATTTGGTGTAGTGGAACTGATGATGAAAAATCTGTGATGGCCACCGGAACTCCTCAATGGTACCGATTTCAAGGGTGGCGATAAGATATCTCGATTAAGATAGTTGAGCGACTACCTACAACTAATAATATTAACTTGTTCAAATATGACTATGACTTTCCCACGGCGTTGCTTGCGGCGCGCTTGATATAAGTTAAAGTTTCATTTCAACTAAGAAGTGGGACTACGTAAGAGCGTATTATGATCACTAAAAAGTATAAAACAAAATAAATGTTTTAAAAAACAAAAAACCGCCTTCAAAAACGAAAAAAATAACTTCTTTAAAATTGTAGGCACCTAATAGGTTAGTACAACTGATGTCGGCACTAACCTATTAGGTGCCTACAATTTTAAAGAAGCTATTTTTTGCGTTTTTGAAGGCGGTTTTTTGTTTTTTAAAACATTTATTTTTACGTGTGTCGTCCTGTACGCGGTTTGAGTTGCGGGAGAAAAGTAATCTATTAATCTGAGTTTAAGCCATTGTTTCAAATTTTCACTAGTTTATGCAATTGCTGATATTACATTGTGGGCAGCTTAAAACAGTAAAACAACATAATCATTATTATTAACACGATAAAGTGGCATTTTAATTATTTTAATAACACTTCACATTAATTCCGTACCGACCGCTTTCATGTGAAAACGTTTAAACGCGATGATTTTCCTTTATTGTTATTTTAATTTGAGTATCAAGTACTAACAATGGTCCACCCGCATTTTTTTATTTCAATGGATGTGCTCCCTCTGGATATAAAAACCATATTCTTCATTAGTAATGAGATTCATTTACTAGGCATAGCTACAAATTACAAACTTAATACATTTTAAATATAATGCAAAGTAACAATTAAAAATTAAAACGAAATCTACCGCAAATAAAATAAAAAATTAAAGCAAAAATAAACCTAATTATAACCAAATTAACGCAATCATTATTAATAACACGATGAAGTGGCATTTTAATTATAAATTTAATAACACTTCACATTAATTCCAGTACCGACCAATTTCATTTACTATTTAAATGCGATGATTTTCCTTTATAGTTATTTTAATTTGAGTTACAATATGTCTATTTTAACACTTTAACTGCCGCCAACCGGCAATGAAAGTGAAAGGCCATCGGTTGATTATTCGATAACACACTCCATCCTTAAAAAAAACATGGCGGAATTACAAACGAATTACCTGCGCTGAAAAATAGCGTCTAACTCTATATTGAGTGAAATATAAATTAAAAAAAATTAAAAACAAAACACCGCCTACAAAAAAAAACAAATAATATTATTTGAAAATATATTTTTTACTTTTTGTAAACGGTTCATTTTTTTACATTTAATTTTAATAATCTACATCCAACTAAGTACAGAATTCAACATTAATACAATTAAAAATTAAAACTAAACGTATTTAAATTAAAATTAAACTAAGCTACTTAAATATTAAAGATATAAATAATAATCACCACTAAAAAAAAAAAACACCCCCTCTAGCAGGTCCGCTCGCGGCATGGTCCCCATGACACTGGCTGCATTACCTCTCTGGATTGCTAGCCCAATCCTTTGGGAGAGGTAAGCACCAGCTCTAGGATCTCCGGATTTTAATTTTAATTTTATACTTTTTAGGGATCATGATATGCTTTTATAACTTATGTTGTCCAACTTTTCAATTAATAAGAAACTTTAGGATATATCAAGCTCGTCACAAAGAACGCTGCGGCCAGTCATTATTATATCTTCATTGCTTTGAAAAAACCTTGTATCCATTTCGTGACTTACGATTTTAAATTTAAACGAGAAGACAATTAAGTTCAAACTCATACATCTCGAAATATTCATAATAATATTTTCCAAAGTAGTAACTAGGTATATTTTAACCATTTAAATTTGCTTCATCTTAGTCGTTTTACTATCTTAATCGATATGTCTTATTACTACCCTTGAAATAGGTAACATTGGCATTGGAGAGTTCCTGTGGCCATCTAAGATCATACACATAACATACAATGATACTTTCTAAACGCAAATGACTTGTGCCTGAAAATACTAAAATCGCTATGTGTATGCCTATAATATTCGAGGAGTTCCCTGAATTTTTTATGGATGCCTTATCAGATTCAGACATTGAGACTACTTCGAAAGTATATCCTATCAAACAAAGAAAAAAAAATCAAAATCGGTTCACAAGTGGCGGACCCATCGAGCAATATACACACAAAACAAAACAGACAAAATGAGAACCTTCTCGTTTTTTAAGTCGGTTTAAAATATATACAACAAGTTTTAACAACAATAGAAGGTAACGTAATGCAAAAATATCAAAAACAAAGTCGACTTTCACAAATTAATTTTTCCAAGACTTGTTTAAAAGATCATTATTATTTAACAAAATCCTCGTACAAAGCTCACGAGATCTCAAGTTACTGTTGCTATTCTCTCCAAAAATGATAGTTATCATTATCATGTACCCATAACATATATAAATGGAGCGTGGTACCGTGGGGGCGTACGATATATCCCTTAAGGGCCAATTTGCCGCACTCGTTCATAAATTAGAAGGCACATTTGAGCCTTATCTTTATTAGGGTCCGACACGACGGGAACGAATTAACTCTCACTAGTTACATCTTTTAATTACGACTGAATTGTGCAAAAATACAGCTCAGATAGAAACGTATCACAGAGGAGAGTCTTTTAAGAAGACTAGCGTGTAATTGGGGTAGACATTAATATTATTAGAGATTAAGCAAAACATAATGAGCTGTCAACATAACATACTGTAGATTTTTTTCGGAGTAAAATCAGTTCGTTAATTCCGTCAATTTTGTTTTAAGATAACGTAAGTAAATTTTCGTTTTTTTTTCTTGCACATATTGCTTTTTGAGAAGTCTGCCTTCAAATTAGATTAAATATTTTGATGTATCCTCGTTCATAAAACTCCATGCGTAAAACATAGTAGAATATACAATTTACTCGTACTTAGGAATGAACCTTCCTCATAAAAGCAACACTTATCCTTTATTCATAAACACACTATAAACCTATTTTAGTTAAAGTATGCGGTGTCACTCTCTGTTGGATGGGAATGTCACAGTGAAAGATAAGGACAAAGCATATTTAAAGCATACTTCAAGTATTGTTTATGAATAAGAGTATTAACGTATATTGCGTTCGATATGCGATATATGTTGATGACTTTTCACTCCCCAAGCTCCCAAAGTGACTCTAAAGCCATGCATGTATCAGGCGGTAACACTTTTTGTTTCTAAGGACTAAAATACTTTTTTTAAATATTTTTTTGAAAATAAATATAAAGGCAGATAGCTAATCTTAGAGAGCGAGCACCACGTTTTCAACTGATTTGGTGAATGAGCCTTTAAATGATTTTTTTGAACAAGTGCGGTTGGTTTATAGATCCAGTATCGAACAAGGACCAATGATGTACACTTTATTCTTATGTTACACAGGATAAGGGTTATTCATTTATTTTGAAACAATCAATTTCATCATCATCATCATCATGTCAGCCGAAAGACGTCCACTGCTGGACATAGGCCTCCCCCAAGGCTCTCCACTCACACCGGTCTTGTGCTTTTTGCATCCACCGCGTTCCCGTGATCTTTACAAGGTCGTCACTCCATCTTGTTGGAGGCCTACCTACAGCTCGTCTCCCGGTCCGCGGACGCCACTCAAGAACCTTCTGACCCCATCAGCCATCAGTCCTGCAAGCAATGTGCCCCGCCCACTACCACTTAACAATCAATTTATAACCTTATTATCTTTGAATTAAGAGTTAAGTATCCATTATTGGTACTTCCAGCTAAAACTATCCAACATTGATGCCGTCACCCTTGTCTCTTTTGTGCATTTGTATGACGGATCAAGAGTGAAAGGAGAAACGCAGTTAAAATTATACCAATTGTGGTTTTGACATAGCTTGTTTATGTGATGTCTTAGCAGATATATTTGATTTCGCAGACTAACAGCCACCGCTATTGCCTTAACCTTGTCAAGATTCTACAGACAAAGGCTGACTAGTCGAATGCTCGACACACAAGGGATGACATAAAGGGTTGTAATTACGTTTCGAAGCAGGTGATGCGTCAGCGTCCTGTCCGGGTAAGATTTGTAGTACACACAGTAAACCTCTATCGTGTTAATGACATTCTAGCCACGCTTTGTAACATGATCGGCATCAAATAAGAGACTAGAATTTAGCTAAACCAGACCGATTGCTAACTGAACTCAATATCAAGTTTTCGGTACTGTGTTAACGCTAACTAAGCAAGGAGCTTTTTTTGGATGGAAAATGTTTAACAGCATCTACCAATTGCAAGTAAAATATTTGTTAACAGTTAAATTACCTAAGCAGGAGAGCTTGAAATTCAGTGACTACTTTTTTAAGCTCACATTAAAAACTTAAGTTTTAATAAAAGCGAGCGACAACTTAACAACTTCGCTAATAGCCAGCTAATAGTGATCGCGTACTTCTTTCTTGTGTCAGCTATGAAACATTTAGCAGTTTTAAAGTGCAAAAGTTATAATCTAACGTAATTTAAAGTTCTATATAACGCGGTGCCATTTTATAGCTTCCTAAAATAGTGTCACGCAGGTCACGCTGCAACAAAAAAATATTAATACAGATGCCAGGAATATTCGGTTACTATTCGGTATTCGGTCTATTCGGCAACTTTTTGTAATATTGCGTACTATTCGGCTGAATACCGAATACCAAATTATGAAGAATAAAAAAGTTATTGGTACTTTTTAAGTAATAAGGGCCGCACTATTAGAAATACAACTTGACTAATAATTTACGAATAATGCGTATCTATTCGCAAATGAAACAAATACTACCAACCACACGAATCGCAATGAGACAGATCCTAACTGCTACCCGCGAAATGTACATATATATTGCCGAACGTTCGGCCGAATATTCGGCGCTAAGGCCAGGAACGTGGTCGAATATTCGGTATTCGGCGAAATCACAATTCGTGGCATCTCTAAATATCAGCGCTAATATTAGTAGTTGACTTCGCGGTCGCACCACTCGCACCCTAATTCTCTAAACTTAGTAGTATCGGCCGGGCGCACTCCGAACTTTAGGTGCGATGCTACAAATTATAACGGCTTGCATTTCTGGAAGTTACTTTCTTATGACCTAGGTTGCCTGCGAATGAATACGAATTATGCAAAAAAAAGCGATAGAACAGTTATTATTTTATTGATATCCAATAAAAGCTGGTATGACGTCAACAATATAATTACGCTATCGAAGCAAGATGATACCTTCTTGCAATACTATGTGGAATGGAGGCCATGGATACTGTTTGGTTATGAAGAGCGCCTTCTGTACTTGTACTATTCTGTAGTATTTGGACAACCAGAATACTGGTCACCGCCTTTCGCTTCGATTCAAATCTCATCGCTTCAAAAGGAGGTATCTCGTCTCCGGCCACGGTCCATTATCAAGCGTGTTTGTGCTAGCCATGCGGGGCGGTCGCAAACATCTGACCCGACCGTGTTTGAGTTCCCGCTACAACCTGCTTTCCAGTCCTGCTGTCTTAGTACTTTGTCGGCATCTGTCTAATTGAAATGTCTTGTTGATCGTCTTGATGGAAATAAATTAAGTTCGCACCCGGGTAACTTGGAAAGTTTGAAAATAGTTGGCTGTAGCTTGTTGCGTAGCTACATTTACATTAAGTAACTTAGGCATATTGATTGCTTCAAGAGTTCTCAATAGATACGCATCTAAAGAGTTTTCTAAGTATTGAATGATTGCAAAGAATAGCGCTTGAGTGAATCTGAATTGGATAACATTAATTTGTGATGATTATTAGGCAACAGGCGGCCAATGACTTGGTTTAAATTTAGAAAAAAATGTTCTTTAAGATCTTTTACACAAGCTCTGCTGACAACATCGTAATTGATTGATTTTTGTATTAAATACTAATGTATCTTCTGTAATGTTTCTTGATTCAATAATAATAAGTGAGGAGCAAACTTCTCAAATGCAATTTAAAAACTCTGTGCTTCTAGTGATTTTAAATTGTGTGTAATGCACCAATGCAATATTTCGTCGTAATTAGAGTTTTTTCAGGGTAATTGAAAACTTAACATATTTTTATTATAATGTGCAAGTATACAATAACAGGCCACATTATGACAAAATATAGCATTACACAGAATTAAAAACATCAGAAATAAAATTATAAACGTCAATATTCGACGTACCAGTACTCCAAACTTCACGTTTCTAATAATAGTGGATTAAGTTGTGTGGCCCGTCAGTTAGCAACGGGCGTTTTTAAGTAAGTAAAGTCCAGAGGGCTCAGACAAGATGCACTACGCTAACTAACGTTTCTATTCGATTCGTTTTTAAACCAATCGCATCACTGGTAGACCACGTGACTTTTCGTATCACGTCATCTTCCAGTGACGCGATTGGTTTAAAACGAATCGAATAGAAACGTTAGTTAGCGTAGTGCATCTTGTCTGAGCCCTCAGTATAAGCAATAATAACAATGGGCTCAAAAATATGTAACACGCTCTTATGCCTCAGTAATAGAGACTTGTCAAATAATTATAAACGCAATGTTTGATAATATCCCTATTATTCCCGATGACTGTACGTACCTATGACACATTGTACCGATAATAAATATACTCTCATATTTATCAGTCCGTAACTGAACAATTTTATATCTAACAAAGGTATCAAATGAAATAAAATAACACATTCGCTGCTCATAAAACATTCATGAAGCTTACATTACGAAATTACTACTAGAATAAACCGTTCGAAGTTACGACGTTATAATATTTAGTGGTATTCTCATATAAAGTTGTAAATATAAAACACGTTGAATTGACTCCGTAAAATTTTACTGTTTAACAGTGGGCCTTAAAATTTACCGTTAGTATCGTGACGCACGTTTGCGCGTCGTAAACGGCCGATAACGATGCGACGCATCATACGCATTTACTGAGTTTTGTGGAATACTTCCAGTTTAATGGGGGGCGGTAGATTGCAACATTGTTTTTAGTGCGCGGTCGTTCGCGGGTTCTGATAGACGCTTAACACTCGGTCGTAGCGAAGGTGTTTGAGAGTCCTTTACTAGAGTTATTAAAATGTCGGCAGGTATAGGTGTAAAGTATAATTATCAAACTATGCAATAATATAATAACATCCTAATGTGTCCCATTTTTTTAATTAGTAACTACTTTTGTTAACAAATACGTATGAATTTAGGCAACAACAATAAAAATAAATCATTGAAAGCGCGAGTGCATTTTTTGACGTTGTCTTCGATACATATGAGTATACTATACGGCAAAAAAAAATTGCCCTCCCTTTCATTTATTTGATTTAAATGTTCACTATGTCACTTACCCACCCAAGACGAATGTAACTACACCTCATATTACTATGTTAAAATCCATGAAGCCGTTTAGGCTACAGAACGTGCCAAAAAAATATACAATTATGTCCATGTCACATACATACATACCGTTAAAAAACATAACTCTCCTTCTGACATAGTCGGGTAAAATGTAACTTTTTAAACAAGTATTTTGGGACTCCTCTATTTTTTTATCTGGTGATATCACTTACAGTACGTACTTATAATTATGGTTAGGATTTTGGTGGCATATCGTGGTTCTAGAATCCATCAAGTTACTATTTCCTAATTATTATAATACATAACACTTTGAATTTGACCCTCAGTATGGTCATATTTCATAATGAACTAAATACATTTTTAGTTCGGTTATTCCATACCTACTAATTTTTTGCTTGTTTGTAACGCTTTCACAGCACAGATTATCCTTCATACCAATATAAATTTAAATTGGTTTAGCGATTTAATGAATAAATTAATTTTGAAATATTAAAATACTGAAGGTCAGAATCAAAGTGGTATGTATTATAATAAATAGGAAAAAGCGACTCCATAGACTCTAGAACCACGATTTGCCACCAAAAGTCCTAACTCTACTTATAACTATTTACGAATTTCAGTAGAATTTGCGCGATGTTTTTTTTTAAAGCTGTTTTTTTTTTTCGGATAAGATCTTGTATAGCTTGCGAAAATTGTCAAAACAAACAAATAGGCATTAAACTTCCCGCCAGCCCGTGTCAGAACACACTGTCAAGTGTCAGCTGGCGCGGGCTGTGGCCACTGTAGACAGCTTAATTCCACAGTTACCACTTGTTCCCCAGCTATGTTACCAAATGTCGCGGATATACAGTTACATGCAATCGTATACAATTACATACAAAATTTAGCGTCAGTTATTTTTGAGCACCATTATAACTAACCCTTTTTTTTTTACTTTTATAGGATCGAACAATGTTTCAACATAATGTTGAAAATAAGGTTCAATTAGAACTTTTTAGGAACAGACCTATAGATTCCTATTCCTATATAAAGCTATAGAAATGTATTTACTAATTATTATTTAGAATACATACAGTTAAAAGAAGTAATGAACCAAAAACTATTCAAATAAATGAAGTATAGTAAACATAGACAAAGTTAAAACCAAACATGCGTTATAAAATGGTTAAAGCAATAGATAACCAATTTTGTCTCTTTTCTTCGTATCCTGACTTTTCTTGATCACCAGCTGAAACACCACATTTACTTTCTAAATAACCAGGCCAATTTAGATGGTATAACATAAAAATACAATAAATATTCTAATTATTGACATCATCATCATCATCATCAGCCTATATTAGTCCACTGCTGGACATAGGCCTCCCCTAATGAGTGCCATAGCGCCCTGTCTTCAGCTTGCCGAATCCAGCATCTGCCTGCAGTCTTTCGCAGATCGTCATCCCACCTGGCCTGAGGGCGTCCTACACTACGTTTGCCGAGACGCGATCTCCACTCAAGAACACGTATACCTCAGCAATTATTGACATTAGGAATAAATTTTCGAGCAAGTATCATATTATTACCCCCACCCAAATGAAAATGGAAAATAAATAAAAATACATACACAAAGTCATGCCTTCATTCCCAGAGTGGGGTAGGTACAGCTACAGATTTACCAACAACTCTAAAAACTTGTTGATAACCTGTAATTCTGTAACCACATATTGCACAAATAAATAAAAATGTTTAGTACATTAATTTTACAAGTAGGGTTGTGTAGTACATGTACTTAGAGCCAAAAATAATTAATTCCCGTCACCTGTACTACTTAGAAGGAACTATTCCGTGAAGTTTCTGCTTTTAGTTCATTTAGTACACGCGGAGCAAGAACCGAACAGAGCAGGCAGAGCAGTGAGTGACACTGACAGCAAAGCCGGCCATTCATTCGGTCAAAGCAGCATGAACAGACCAGTTTCTTTCAGTGTAATGAGTGTACTAGTGTACTAAAAGACCGAATTAGTACATTGGAGCGATTGTACTAGTTTGAAGCGATCCGCTCAGTAAACGAGCGCGCGCAACCCTACTTACAAGGCGAAACAGCGGCTCTGGGGACTAAGCTAGGATTCCATGTGTTACCTGATATCGTGTCGAAACAATCGCACATAAACTAAATATATTTTTCGGGGAATATCTTCTGAAGATACCCGACTTTGTTAAGGGGGAAAGCCATGTTATGTTGACGATCTTCAAAGAGACCAGTGTGGCATAATTTGAACTAGTCCTGGGGGCCGATTTTTGACTTTCGAGCGCTCGAAAGTTTGGTTCGAAAGTTAGCAAAATCGATGAACCGTATTTTTGAAATGACGAGCGATAGAAAATTTAAAGACGAGTGGTCCACACCATTCGCTTTCAATTCTACCGCTCGTATTTCAAAAAACGGTTTCAATCAACCCCCTGCGTCGCTTCTGCCTAACGCACTCGCAATCGCAATCCGTTTCAAAGCGAAACAATTGTTTTCATTTTGTATGCAGACAAGCCTTCGATTTTCAAAATGAAAACGATTGCGATTGCGTTAGGCAATAGCCCCTCCGATCTAAGGTCTATCTTGACTACTAAGGTCTAGTAAACAACGAGACAGGCAATAAACATACTTTTATACATAATTATCTTTACATAGTATAAAACAAAGTCGCTCCCCGCCGTCGGTCCCTCTGTATGTACGCTTCGATCTTTCAAACTACGCAACGAATTTCAATGCGGTTTTCGTCAGTAGTTAGACTGATTCAAGAGGAAGGTTTTTATGTATAATATAATGTAAGGATTTCACAGAAAGTTCACATAAACTGAAACGAAGCGAGAGCTGGTCGCTAGTTTACAAATGTATGTATGTAAACTCTTTATTGCATACTAGCTGTTGCCCGCGACTTCGTCCTATAGCCTAAATAAAACATAGCCTATCTTTATCAGGGATAATTTTTTCTAATGGTTAAAGAATTTTTCAAATCGGTCCATTCGTTTTGGAGCCTATTCAATGCAAACAAACAAACAAACAATCAAATCTTTCCTCTTTATAATATTAGTGTAGATAAAACCAAATTACAAACAAGTTCGTACATAAACTTAAGATAACCGTGTACAATACTTGAATACGTGAACTTATCCCTTAGAGGGATCTCTTTCAGTTAACCTGACTATAACAAATAAATGCTTAAATACAATTTATCCTTTACATACCAATATTTGTCGGAACTGGGGTTCGAACCCAGGACAGCTAGCTTCACAGGCAATACCAAGTAGACTAACTGCTTTATCAACAGCTTCGTTAGCAGTACACAAAGTATAACAAACTACCCGCATCGTTACAATACCAAATAACTATTTGAGCGGCCATTTGAAAAATCGTGAATCTTGCGCGAGAGTTATAAGGGTCCTCCATAAGGTGTGGACCACAAATCCAGGTCCCCTGTCAATTTATCCGGCAGACCCCAGGTTATTTATGTGGGACTATCAGTGTCGAGTGATTTAGGGGCTTGTTATTAAAATGGGTCCAATATTAGCGGGTCAATTAGTGAGCAGGTGGTGCACAAGATATAAGTTTTGGGGTGCAGAGTATCGGCTTCGTCTAGGCTCAGTTGGTTTGCTAGTTTACTAACGGTCGCACTCAGAGACAGTTAAATTTGATTGTTCCTTAGCGACAATATTTCGTACATAAGTTTGAAAAAGGAACGGGATAGGTAATTGTGTCTAAAATGTCTCTGAGTAAGGCGGTTAGACGTTTATTTTTTGAAATAAATCTTGGATCGGTCTTATTTAAAAATATTTTACGATTGAAAAATGACCTAACTACCCTTTGCTAGAGTTTCTTGCGGACTTTCTTTTCCGTAATGATGGTCTTGCCCGGAGGGCTGGTAAATTCACTCTATAGGTATTATTGACGTTTAAAAGAGCCCTATATGGAAAATTCACTAGATAAACTATTTTTAAAATAAAATATCTTTGGGTTTATAAAGTTTTTCTAATGTTTTTGTTTAATCTTCCAAATGTGTCGCGCGCAAAAATAACTTTGTTTCTTGTTTTTATTTTTATTCAACTGAGATAATGTTCACCAGCAATTTGCATTAGGATAGGCCAAATTAATATAAAGGAAAACATCATCATAATGATTTTCGACATTTTAGACCTATTTGGTCTATGAACCTTTACTATTTCTACCAGGTTCACCTACTGAAGGTACATTATAGGTTTTGATGAGTAAGTTTGCGAGTGTCAAAATACTTGTATCAAATATTCAAACCACGGATAGATTTGGTTACTTCGAGTTAAATTTTGACAAATGCCCCTTATTTGACAGAATGTGTCAATAATATTTTTTACTTGGGACTTGGTACCACAAGGTACCATTCCTAATTTGGTCTAAACAGACAGACGGACAGACGGACAACAAAGATTCTAAAAGGTTTCCATTTTTCTATTTGTACGGAACGCTAAAAACTGACTTATATAAACAAATACGTATAGTAGGTGCGTCGGTAACGTTTCTCACCTAACTAAATCAAGTCGGATTTCCACGATTTTTAAATTATGTAGTTATTATTATGAAAAACTAAATAAGTACGTTTCCTTTTGTACGTTTTTAACTTGTTCCTTTTCAATAAATATTTTCTTGGAAAGAAAAGGCGGCTTCTAGGCGGTAAGAACCATATCGTCTTTGACCGTTAAGTATCATATTGTCAAAGTTTTGATAGTTCTTGTTTACTCGACACATACTTGACAGTAATTGCGGCCGAGTTAAAACAATACCATAACAGGTCAAAGACAATAGGGTTTTTACCGCCTAGAATACAGGTCCAGGCCTAGTTTACTATAATTTATTTATTTATGTATACACACTGCATACCAAATGACCTATTTTGCTAATTACAATTTTAAACCACAAAACACTACTTATATACCTACCAACAACATAGGTGAAAAACTTAAGTAAATGACCTCTTGCATGTAGTTGTGTACAAAACTTATATGGAATTTACGTCAAATTTCAAATATAGAATGTCGAACGGTCTATTCAGATGGGTTACTACTACATGCAAGAGGTCATTTTACTTAAGTTTTTCGCCTATAGGTACACAAGAACCTATCAATATTAATAAGTAACCATGAACACTTATCAGCAAATACAACATCTTGGACCCCAACGCCATAATATCTACAACATTCTCACAATCGAAAAAAATGGACTAGTTTTAAGGAGAAACAAATGTTACCGCATTTTTTACAGAAATTTTCAGCCTCATGATGATCTTAAATATAATTTTAATTCATTTTATGCAGCGCCGAACAATAGCTATTTTCTATTCGCATTAACTGAAACGCGGCCACATTCAGACCTTTGTTGTCATTGTATTGGTAAAGCCAATTAGTGGCCGTCGCAAAGGATTGGTGAGCAAATAGTCATTGCATGTTTGTGAATTCGGATTGAGAGACGGCTTTAACTGTGTGGGACACTATGATGTTCTCTGCATTTAATAACTAACCTATTTGTACCGTTATCTATGAAAACTGCGCCGTGCGACGTTGTATTTATATCGGAGCATCTTTAATAATGGCGGAAGCGCCATCGACAATAAGAAATGAAATAAATGAAATGAAATAATATTTATTTGTCATAAGTGTGGAATACATTGGTCTTATTTTTTAGATACTATAGCACACACTTATCAAGTCCCTTTTCATAGATACTTAACGCCACATTTAGAGTTTACTAAGCTGAATAAGAAAAACTGCGCAAGAGCATGTCGGACCATGCTCAGAGAAGGGGTTCCGATGCCGTTACTAGAAATACAAACAATTATCTCGAAAAACAACAAGTATTAACGAATTTTATATTCTTTTTAAATGTATTTGGTGCTGTCTTAGATGATTTTTAGTAGGTATACCCAATGGTATACCTACATACTTTAGTCGCCTGCTGTATCTCAGGAACCAAACGAGTATACTTAGTCATGATAGTTTTCCTTTTAATTTCGTTATCATGAGCTTTCATTTAAGATATTTCTTTTTTTCTAAACCCTAAAAAGCGAGCTTTAAAAACCTGACATGTTTTGAAGTTGTCGTCTATACATATTTTTTTTATAATAAGGTCCAAATCAAAAGCACCCGAAACCGACGTACGTGCATGAAGCGGTTGATGAATTTAGAGGAAGCGAAAGTTGTATGTTTGGACCGGTGCACGGTGCTCCTGGCGTCCCATAGTCTCTGCCTACCCCATTGGAAAGAAAGAAAGAAAAGAAAGAAAAGAAAGAAAGAAAAAGCATTTATTCAGTGAAACACATACAGCACCAAAGTGCAAACAGCAAGTAGGTACAAAAGATTAAAAAACAGAAAACAAAAAAAATTGTGAACACAGACAACACAGGCTTGGGAGACAGGCGTGAAGGTATGTACGAGTATGTATGTATTTATGTAAATAAATAAATATCGGAGGACAACCTCACACAAATCGACCTTTCCCATACTAAACTGCTTGTAATAAGGGTACTAGACAACGAAGCTTCGTAGGCAGGGCCACTACCAACTACACTGGCCCGCAAAACTAAGTGCCACACTTTTAATACTAGTTTTGCGGGCCAGTGTAGACCAAGCGCGTCGACAAATTAATCCGCCATTTCGTCTTTTTTTCATAAAATTGATTGAATATTTGATGGCTATACCGAAAACATGCAGAAGGGTTTTCAGAACTTAGTTTTTGTCCAACTTATAAAGCTAAACAAAATCGAGATTTTAATAAGACTACTTGAAAATTGTGTAAATATTCAGTATTTTTAGCTACACATTGTAAATTACTAGACCGATCTTCAGATCTGCGAAAGTTCGAGTTCTCAGAATTATGTAAATCTATCTAGAATTATCAGTATTAACATTTCAAACTAATGATAATTTTATGCGCGATGAAACGAGATCAAGCACGAAACTAAACGTACATTACACACTAAACTAAACATCTGCCGAGTCGTACAACTTTAGGATCATTAATATACATTAATAGCATAACTTGGGAACATTATCCAAATCAACATGTTAGACGCGACCGAAGTTAATAATTTGGAAATAGTTTCTTATTAGTTTATGGCGGGGTGAACCATATTTTCAAATTAGGGGCTTGGGGTTCTAGATACGGATAAGTTGAGGAGTTTCGCGAACTCGCATTTTAAAGAGTTACAGTCTATCGTTTAGCTACTAACCGTCAACTCCAATGCCTGACTCACCATACCCACCTACCATACAACGAAATTTGCCAAAGGAAAATGATCCTATTATGATTGCACTAAAGTCAATATTCTATTTTAATTGTCAGTCATAAAAACAAGGGAAATTCTACTTTATCTCCTTTACAATAGATCTTTATTGCAATGGCCGTATTATGTACATTTTTTTGTACGCGGGGTCTTACGAGGATAGAACAGTGTCACAGTGACGTTATGATTCAGGGCGTAAGAAGTGTCAAACAAATTGTTTCGTATTGTCACTGTGACACCGTTCTATGGTGGGTCCGGGTTTCATTGGGCTGATAGTCGATTGGGCGATTGTTAAATAACTTATCGTCAAAAATGTATAGGATTTTCGTAAGCTGGCGAAAGGTCGCGTCGAGCGCTTCTGTACGTTCCAATAATTATCATTTTTCGAAAATCGTTTACATGAACGTTATGCATCTTGTATAGGTCCTACAGTTGACAGCTGTAACTTTAGAGCCACCGTAAAACCCTGTCATAATAACATCGTCAAGTCACGAGAAAGAAGGCACATCAAAATTAATCATCGACTTTCTGCGACAGGGTCCTATAGTGAAGCAACCATTAAAGTTGTTTGACCTTATTTACAGCAATGGAAATGTTAAGCACTTTAGTGCCTTCAGCGGCTTTTTCTACTCGGTAAAACCATATTGTTTACGTATTGTAAACTAGACAACTGAAAAGTAAATAGCTTTTATTTTACAATAATACTTACCATGTAAAAAGTAATATTGTTTTACCGAGAAGAATAGAGCCCTGAGGCCCTACTTTGAAATTCGAAGTTCGAAGTTACGATAGCTTCATCCCTTTCTCTCGATTTAGTCTCGAATGACGAGTGACAGGGATGGAGCTAACGTAACTTCGAACTTCGAATTTCAAAGTAGGGCCTCTGGCCCTAAGCAATTGTCGACAACTGTCTAAAATTTTGACAGTTGTCAACATTTAAGACCGAATTAATAAACTGATCTCTAATTCTAATTCTAATTTTTATTAATTAATGGCTTTCACTCCTGTTAAGGTGTATTTCGCCAATGTCAAGTTATTTATAGACACTCCCAAGGACTTATTAGAGAAATAAGTCCACGGATATCACTCGCGAAGACAATTGTTCGTTAAAAGAGTATTTTCTCTAATGGACTAAACAGAAGCTCCACGCGCTTCTGTCAAGTCCCAAACTAATCTCGACTGTAATGCAAGTCTCAATATGCGTCAAAAATGACAGTTTTCTATGGTTTGATGTTGACTTTGACGTATCTTGAGACTGGCAACACAGCCAAGGTGAGTTTATTAATACGGCCCTAAATTCCATACATTTAGGGCTTAGGGCTTAGCTAGGGATTGAGATAAGCGCTCAACGCGACCGTCTGACAGAATACGTCAATCCTATACATTTTCGATCAATGATATTTTATATTAAGATACGTTATGCTCATATTAAACGCATTCAAAACCCGTGACCAATTACTGACAGAGACAAACACGGCAATCCATAGCGAACGCTATTGTTAGAAAGAGATAAATAGATAAAAAGTAAGGCAATTTGCCTTCGTTTTTGCGGAACGTTTTTGCGCGCAGATGACGTATCTTTATATAAAATATCATTGTTTTCGATAACGTTTACCGAATGCATTTTGTCTAGGGACACTGATATGATAATTAACTTAAAATTAAACACTGTTGAACTACAATTACGATTTAGTCCATAGGTTCCCAAAGTGGTCCCTACCGAACCCCAGTGGACATTGAAGGAATCCGGGGGGAGGGTAGTAAGGCCTTCAGAAAAAATAAGGGGGCGCTGAAGCTGTATACGGGGGCGCAGCCCTTATTGATGAAATATAATAATATTTTATAAAAATATAAAATAAAGTACAGTACGAATACCAAAAAACAAAATAAAGAACATGGCTAAACTGATGTATGGGCGAAACCGAAATTCCATTTAAAGGAGAATGGGCATAAATGTATGAACTCTGGCCTAGAAACCAATAACAATAAGCACTATATCATCGGATATCCTTTTTAATTCTACAACGATTTTGTGTAGCGGGATACCTCAAATAACTGTGAGTTTTTTTAATCTGGAACATCGGGACGCCTACATAGACGACTTAAGCATAATTACTATGAAATACCGCCATCTTTGCATGCCGATAACTTATTTCACACAAAGATTTCGAACTACCTGCCATAGTAATAGTATTACAACTTAGAATTACCTACCCGGTGACATATCGCTTGTCCATTGGTCATATAGGCCAATTTGCCCACCCTCCTTTAGCCTTAATAACAATGTCCAGACGGAACCTGGCAGGTTGTGCACAATCACGAAAATATAATCTCAAAATACTACAATGGGTACCAGCAATGCATGTTGTTCATACAATTTATTAACCAAAAAAATGGCAAAAGTAAAATAAAACTTGAATCAAACCTAAATTTGAAAAAAACGATCAAAAAAGGACTAAAAAAGTAAATAACATGGTATTGCCAATTTAAGGGTGTGGTTATAAACCTCGCCCCGCCCGGACGCAGTAGATAAATCTGTCCGACTGATTTTAGGGTTCACGTGAAAGTCGTTGTATATGTTATCAAGTACCAGCAATATTAGTATACGACCTACTTATTATTATCGTATTGACAACATACCTAATAACGTAATCCCGGTCTTACTAAAATGTTTTATAATTTTTTCGTGTTATTTTTATAGTACCATCATAATTATATACACACACTGATAATAATTATAATAATAGAGACGCAATATTCACATGTAATACGTTCATAATAATACATAAACCGTTCATAACGTTCAAACTCGGCCGGCTCCGGCTGAATATTCGGCGTTTCAACCGCCGTCATTATTGTTTTCGCATATTATTTAAGATAAACTCAATATTTTTTTTGTTTTTTTAAATGGAATGGATACTACCCCCGGGTCCGCTGATTTTGACATCAAAAGTCGATGGTAGTTACCACGATTTTCGTCAATATACTGAAGACAACAATGACGGCGGTTGAAACGCCCGAATATTCACCCCTCCACGGCTTTCCTAAAATTAAACCATGATTGTCGATTGTGTACATAAATCTCAACATTACCTACGCAACGCAACCGCTATGCATAAAACGGAACGCCAAACTATGAAGAGAATCGGTTTTTGTTTTTGTTTGAACCTAAAATGTTTAAACATCAAATAACAACCAAAGAAAAAATAACCTGTCGATCTTAGCAATTCAAAAATAGAAATAGATATAGTCTATAATATTTATTTTGCTTCATTTTTCATTTTGGTCCATTAATTTGTTTAAAATATAACTATTTTTAATCTGTATGTATGTACTGCAAGCTGGCAACCCCTAACAAATATCTAAAAAAACAACAAAAAGAAAAAAAATGCGGTGTAGCTATTCGCAGCATAGCATACCTACCTTATAATCTTTGATGGGCAGCTATCTCCTGTTGTTGATCTAGAAACTATGCTATTTTTTAAGTGTTGTAGCTGAAATAGTTAACTCAAAACAAAAGCGGCGTTAACTATGCTGTAGTAATGTGTTAAGTTGTTTATCTAACAGTGCCTTAAAGTGTCAGTGCAACAAACATTAAAATAAACACATGATATTCTCAAGTGCTATTCAATTGTTTTCATCATGACAAAACGCCGAAGAATACTTTACGCTGACAAAATAATACAGAATATAGTCAACGTGTTCTGTTTGTTGATGTTTCTGCAGCTAAAAGGTAATAATTATCAAGTATCGAGTTATAGTAACCACAACAAACAATGTAAACAATAATGAAGTCGACAAAACGATAGCAACGTTGAAATGTTCAGATTTTTGCTTCGAGATGTACATCTTCGCTGACTTAGACATCTCAGTTTATCGATACATAAACTGTTAAAAAAAAAACACAATCTTTAATCATTTTCACAAAGATTTGTTGTTAATTCTGTCAGTTAAAACTCTGGATTGATTGATGAATTTCTCTCATTCTTAATCTCTCTTTAACAACTTTAAATACTACTTTTGACAACTGTTACTTTGTTACAGTAATAAGTAGATAACATTGTTGATCATGCATAAAGTAACACCTGTTGTTTGTTATTCCAAAAATAATTAAATTAACCTTTCGTTTCCGGACCTGTCTATAATAAACACAGTTTAGAGTAAATAGATTTTATTTAAACTTTCTTGTTTCAGGTTTTTATTCAGTGGCGAGTAACCCAGTGCTCTTGTACTCAACGAGTTCAGATATCAGAGTGGCAAATATATCAAAACCTGGCAAAGTGAACACTATCATTAGAGGGCTGGACCAGGGTTCTGCTGTTGACTTCCTGTACAAAAGAAGTCTTGTATGCTGGGCTGATCAAACGGCAGAGTTAATACAGTGTATGAGTTATAATGAGACACATACAGGAGAAAAGGTATTTATTTCTTAAAACTAACACTTTTAATCATATTTTTACCTCTTAAGTGCATGTCAAAGTTATATCCTAAAAAGATGAAGTAAGAGTACATATCCTCAAAACAAATGTTTTGATTTTAGGGTTTCTTAATAAGTTGCAGTTAAACATGTCTCCGTGCAATTGTTTTGTGCACAATATAAAAAGAAACCATATTAGAATTACAATCATAATGTAACTCTGTCATATCCCTATATGACAACCTTATTTAGTAGCATTAAGGCCAACCTAGTATGATTTTCAGATGCGAATGGTTTCTGAAGGCCTGATCACTCCGACAGGCATTGCCATAGATTGGTACACAGACAAGATCTATTGGACAGATGGTGAAACCTACAGGGTAGAAGTAATAAGTATAGATCAGAAACACAGAAAAGTGCTGTTCTGGTCTGACGTAGACCAGGCCAGAGGCATAGCCGTAGTTCCTAAGGAAGGGTCAGTATCTGATTAACATCTATAACATGTTTTTCATACAATTACAATGTTTTCTGAATCTGAATTTTCACAAAAATAATTATTTCTTTATGAAACCAGTCACATTTCCTGGATTCCTTTAAAACAAGCTTAACCTAACCTAAGATGATAGATGGTAGGTTATACTATTGCTGGACTCGTACATGACAACTCGTACTTGATTAGTTGATATTAGTTAATGAACATTTACGTAATGGCACCAGTGTTCGACACTTTAACCCTTTATTGGTTAACATTTGAACATCAATAAAATTAAAATGAGTCTTATGAATTAATGTTGTAGTTCTATTTCCAAAAACTGTGACAGGTGTCAACAGCCGTTAAAGGGCTGATATGCACCAATAATCGACACTTAACTCTTAATTCAAAAATCATACGGTCATAAATTGAGTGTTACAAAACAAATTAATAACCCTTATCTTCTGTAAAATAAGAATCAGCGTCGATAATTGTTCCTTGTCGATTACTGGTTCCATTACGTTAGTATACTTTTGTTTTCTTTACAGTTAGTTGTAATTATTATGAGTTTATGTTTGTATGTCATTAAATTTAATACAACTTTATTTTCATCATTTTATTTTTCAAGAACAAAAAGATCAATATTAGTCAGTTGTATTTATCAGTATCTTTGGTAATTTCCATTGATTTTATCATACCGATACCTTAGTTCACAATTGTACTAATTACATTTGATAAGTTATTGTAATTAGCATGTTTGTGCACAAATAATAAGTTTAGTAATCATTTAGTACGATTGTGCAATAAGGTATCGATACATGGTGTTGTTTAATTTTGTTTTTATTTTACAGGTTACTGTTCTGGACAGATTGGGGAGAAACCCCCAAAATTGAGAGGGCTGGTATGAATGGTGACCCTGCCACACGCAAAGTCATAGTAAAAGATGATATCTACTGGCCAAATGGCATTACTATAGACTACAACAACAACTTAATTTACTGGGTAGATGCAAAGCTACAGTTTGTAGATGTAATGGACCTAAATGGAGAGAATAGAAAGAAGATAGTAAAAGGAGGTCTAGAATATCCATATGCCTTAACATTTTTTAATGACAAACTTTACTGGACTGACTGGAAAACTTGGTAAGAATGCACACATAATTCTTCTTCTAAAATAATCTCTCTGAATATTTTACCAGTATATAAATATCTATAGCTATATGTTAAAGCTACTTTCAATTACTTTTAACAAAATAGATTTAGGCCGCAACCCTACTATGCGAATAGCACCCAATAAACTGCAATAGGACCATAGCCTGAACATGCATGTTGCCTTAAGTTAAGTACAAGTCCACATTGCATGCATCGGATTTTAGACCTTAAACCATACCTGTTATTCTTTTAGGAAAATCTACACATGGGACATATCAACAGAAGGACCAATCAAAGATTTAATTAAGTCTGAGCCGGTACCTGTAGACGTGAGGGTGTATGATAGCAGCAGACAAATCCCACCGGCAGAAGTTCACCCATGCCAGGTCAACAACGGGGGCTGCTCACATTTGTGTTTGCTGGCTCCTACACCACCTGGTAAGATTTTTCTTTTGATTGCTTGTAATAGATGAATTCTTGAAGATTTTTGTATTTCCCTAAGTTTGATACTGATAACAAACACACACCTATCACAATAGGTGCATTTATTAATGCCGGATGTTACAAGTGATGAAGTATATGTGTGAATGCAAAACACGCTACACCTCCCCCATAAAAAAAAAACTTCCATATGTCACAGGCATTTTACTCAAAAACTACAAGATTTATATTGATGAAATGTGGAGTATAGGTGTATCGTATTAGCCACTGCTTAGTTTGGTAAAATAAATATTAAGAGGCAGTTCATACATCTAATAGAAGCTGAAAAAGTTTATTCAGCAAACATCAACATTTGGCACACAAAAGGACTGTTGAAGTTCTTTTAAAATCACTTTAAGGTTTCTAAACAATTTTATGATTAAGTGAATATTTTCGGAAATATGACTCCGAAAGTGGCATAAATTGTGTTCTGAGTTCCTTCTGAATCCACACTATGAATCACAATACTTTTCATAATAATGTAATGTGTTTTTCGGCGTTAATACTTACCGGACCTAACCTCAACCTTAACCTTTCAACCCACTGTACTGTTTGAAGAACGGGGCAGTTTTACGATTACCTTTTGTTTGATATTTACAAAAAGACCTTAGTGAACATTACAGACGGCCTATTCATATTTCCCGAACTATACTCATTTTTTTTTTCAAAGTTCACCGCTTTAACTTTTTGCTCTACAATTTCTTTTTCTTCTGGCTTCTCACATCCAATGTCAATTCCAATGAAAGCATTTTACATACTCCCCTAAATTAACTATAACTAACTAGCCTAAAGTGGGGCAAAATAATGTAATAACCATCAGTGTTAATTTTTCTTTCGTAAAAAGGTTTAAATTAACAATTTTATTACGTATAAAATTCGTTGATCACTTAACTAATAAACTATATTTAGTTTAATTATGAATTCCATATTCTTTAAACATGTACTTAGTGCAGACAAGCCATGTAAACTTGCCATGTAATCCGATCTGTAAAAACAGACGAGTGTAATTGCTGCATTGCATTAATTTTCTGTGAACTGGATGAGATCATCCGCAGATTATGTTTTCTACTAAGGTAAAATTACTTTGTAATAATGTTAATCTAATTTATTTAAAGTATTAGTTGCGTTATCAACTGCAAGAAAAATATTTTTGCTACTATATTTATCAAAAATAATATTGAATTGTTATCTGAATATTACCTACTGAAAATTATTTAAACATAACAGTACAAAATTTGCGTGTAACGTTAAATTTAAACCCACCGAAATGTTTAAAAAAACAAATATATGGTGTGTAGACCGTGCGATCACGAGTTGACTCTTCAGGTCAGAAATCAATCATTTGAAGTCGAAATTCAGATTTAGTTAAGCCCTAAGTTTGACAGCCATTTGTAATCACTGGTAGCATGCAGTTGTTGAATACACTTTTCTGTCTCGCATATACGTATCTCTGTTCTTCTATACCTCTTTAAAACAACACAAGCATGCCCAGCGGTTGCTTCCTCGCCTTTGGATTTTCTTCTCCATTTGTGACTTAAATGCTATTTGTCCAAAATAGACTTAGTATGCATCAACATACACAATTTCTTCGCTTTTACCTCTTATGTGTGGAAATGTGTAGGTAATCATAGCTTTTTATAATAATAATAAATATTGGTTATATGTATTTCCAGGCTATGTGTGCTCATGCCCAACTGGTGTGAAACTCAAAGACGGCAGCAACACCACATGCTTTGATGCACCGCAGTCCTTAATACTAGTGGCACAGCGCTCCATGATCTCCAAAATATCCCTGGATTCTCCTGACTTCACGCCATATATGCTGCCGCTGAAGGAATTGAAGAGGGCGAATACAGTTGATTTTGACCCTAAAACCGAGTACATTTATTGGGCAGATAGTGTGGTAAGAAATTTGGTTACTAATGGTAATTTAATTTGAATAAGACATACTTCTATGATTTCCTAATCAAGTTACCTTGTAGTTTTAATTTAAATGAATTGAAAATATAGTAAAAACTGCTTTGTCTGCTACTAAATTATAAAATGGAAATATCGTGAATAATACCGGGAAAAATACTCGCCCACCCGTCTTTTGTTTATCCTCGTACCTACCAGACATCTAAGAAATCAAGTTATAATTACAACTCTATTAAACCATAATTAAGGCTCTATATTATTTAATTGTTATGTACTTTGTAAAGTACAAAAGTAGCCGAGAAGACAACTGTTTACAAATATAACTTCTTAAACCAGATCCGAGAGTGACTTGAAAAATACTTATCGAATTTTGTTGCCAGTTAAAATAGGTTCAAAATGGCCACCAAATATTATTTTTATATTGTAACTCTTTGCAAAGCAATCAAAAGAACCATAAATTACCTGATCGTAGTAGATTATTATGTTTTGTACAACTTACAAATTGGAGCTTACAATATTTAAAAAATATATTTGGTGGCTATTTAATTTGCAACAAAAAACTAGGTTAAAAATAGCCACCAAATATATTTTTTTGAAGTCTTTATTAGTTCAGTATTTTTGAAGTCACTATGTACAAAAAACGTATGGGCGGGTATTTTTGCCGGTGAGTGTATGATATCTTGCTAATCCAATCAATAGTACAAATGAAAAACCAAGTAAAACACCAAATACGTCATGACGTTTAAATGTTTTCTCCAGGCAAAAACCATATCCCGGGCCCGTCTGGACGGTAGCGAGCAGTCCGTGGTGATCCACAACAGCGGCGTGTCCGACAGCATCGCCATCGACGCGCTGGCGAGGAACATCTACTGGACCGACCCCGTCTCCGACACCATCAACGTGGCACGACTCGACGGCAGCGTCAGAAAGGTATAAAAGATATGTTTTTATTAGAGATGGGCTGACTGTGGATTTTTCCGACTAATCGGCGCTCAAGCGACCAGTCGTCGACGCCGACTATTGGCTTCGGCTAAGTTCGGGTGCGATCGAGAACCTTCGGTTAAGTCAAAGTAACGTAGTAAAAACCTACTTGCCATTTTTGATTATTAATTTATTATGTATGATCAAAATAAAAAGTTTCTATTATTATATGGGGATTATTTGTTGTATTTAAGTAATTATACATAGAATACTTTGGTAATTAATTTTTTGTTTTCCAGTACGTCATAAAGTGCTAATTATTCGGTATTTTTAGCCGACTAGCCGCCGACTATAAATCTGGCCGGATAGTCGTACGTCGTCTCTAGATTTTGTTTTTACTACGATCGAGTGTTGCTTCATTTGGCGTCCTGGGTATGTGGCCTGTGACCTGTGAAGATCACTGGACACCTATGCATGTATGTTGATGATACGGTTAGGGTAGTCGGTAGTGCCTGACTACGAAGCTAGCGGCTAGATTCAATATAAAGCCAAAACACTTGTGTAATGAGTGCTATTATTAGTTTCTGATACTTGTATGTTTTCTATATATTATTTAAGTATGTATTTCATCATATAAGTGTTTTTATCTTTGTCTAGTTCCTACCCATAGCACAACCCTAAAGCTTAGTCTGGGACTTGGGTCATATTGTGTGAAATTTTCGTCTAATATTTTAATTAATTATTAAATTGAATCATTTTATATTGGTTCAATTTGTGATGATGCTTATTAAAGAAGTGGCATCCTGATGGTTGAGCTTCAGTTGGGTCTATTTATAACCTACCACCAGATCAGGGACCGGATCCGCTTACCCTAACCCGGGATGTTTAACGGGCTTTTATAGCGCTGATTTTGTATAAACCCTCACATTTCGGTCAGCGCTTAATCGGCTTACACAATAAACGGATAAACCATTCGATTGAGTTAATACGACTTATCGCTTGCCAGTATCAAAACCCCCGAATGGGTTACCGCGTACAATACTGATTGAATACCTTCAAAATATTTTAGTTCCTAGACAAACTATGTACGAAATATTATTGGACCGCGGATAGTACCTAACCTAACTCGAGCGGCGCGCGCGGGAGCGAACGGGTTACCTTAACCCGAATGGTAACAACGCCACCAAAGTTCGGTAAGCGGGTTACGCTTAGGGTATCCTGGCGTAATAGGGCTATGTAATGGTTGGGTAAGCCGATGAAGCGGTTACCGAAACGATTGGGTTATCATATGAAAGGGTAAGCCGTTCAAACGGCTTAAGCAAAGGAACGGGTTTTCCAGTCCCTGCCACTGATACACTTCAAAAACAGTTTTAGTAACGTTCGGATATTTATCATAAGTAACCTGTCATCCGTCAGGTGGTAATCCACGACGACCTATACGAGCCGCGCGCCATCGCGGTGCACCCCACCGCCGGCTGGATGTTCTGGTCGGACTGGAACGAGCAGAAGCCCAAGATCGAGCGCAGCAACCTGGACGGCAGTGGCCGGCTGCTGCTGGTCTCCGAGAAGCTCACGTGGCCCAACGGCATCGCGCTCGACGTCGTCAACAACAAGCTGTATTGGGGCGACGCCAGGACGCACAAAATTGAGGTAGGGATGAACGTAAGGCACTTATATGTATGTATGTAAATAGACTCCAACTCCAACTCCAATACTATAGATAATGTACATAGGCGAACTTATTCCGTATGGGATCTCTTCTAGTTAACCTTGGAGTAGAATAAGATAGGCCAATTTATAAAATAACAGAAAATAACAAATATTACATACATCCGAAAAACAGATATATAAAAAATAAATATCTGCTTTAATAAAATACATACATCAGCATAGGTAATAAAATATACTAATATATATACTATCACATACGTATACAGCAATTAAAACCTACAACAGAGCAAAGGAACAACACTCACGAGTCATCTTGCTGATTTAACCCACCGCCGGCGAGGAAACGATTAGCTATCGACTATTTTCTTTCTCAAGAAACAAGCAAAAGATATAGATCCCGTGTCAATAAAAGTGCCACATATATTAACAGTTGGTCGCTGGCTGTACTCGCTTCCCGCTCATCGTTGTCATCGTTGACGACGGGATAAGGACCACAATCAAAAAATAATTGGGAGTCTATGATTTGTTACTTGACTTGTGATTTGCATGAGCATCAATTTCTAGTTATTTAATCACACTAGTGTTATATTATTTAGTTAATCTGTGGATATCTATAATTGGCATCATCCGTTTGCGGAGCTGCGATGCTAAAGACAGACACACATATGCAAAGTTACACCGATACAAAGATACACAGATACAAACGTTATACTTAAATGTAACGCCTTTACGATTTCGACAATAATTTCAACTGTAGTTTACATTATGACACCTTTGTGAAGTTTAAAATGTTTTAACAGGTCTGCAATATGGACGGTTCTGACAGAAACGAGCTGCACAACAGTGACATCTTACACATATTTGGACTTACTCTACTCGGTGAACATCTGTACTGGACCGATATGCAAAGGCGGACGTTGGATAGAATAAATAAAAACACTGGTAAGAGGACTTTTTATTTGAAGAAACTGTTAAATAAAAAACCTTCCAATCTAAGTGCCAGTTGGACTTATTTAAATTAACTTTCAGTCAAATAGATAAAATAAAAAATAAAATAAAGTAAGGTTTATGTGTTTTTTTCTCCATCGTCTATTTCAATAGGACGTTTGTACAACTCGTTTCAATAGGAGGTTTTGAATTTTACATCGAAAATTTGAAAAATTCATTACATAAGATAATCAGTTTGGATTATTGTGTATATTCGGCCCCGTAATCTTTATAGATTAAGAGTTTTTTTCACGTTAGATAAAAAACCGGTTTTAGAATGTGCAAATGAGGCTCTTTCATGTGATACTAGTTGAATTAGTATCTTGTCTATAAAATTCTGATACTTCAGCCCACTTTCATAAAAAGGCTTCTTCTTTAATACCCTCAGGTCTGGAAAGAGTATCGGTACTAGAACAAATGGCGAACATGATGGGAGTAAAAGCATTTCGGCTGGGCGAGCCAATGGGGTGGAACCCGTGCGTGGATAACAATGGCGGCTGTTCACATTTTTGCTTCAACCGCCCGCGAGACTGCGTCTGCAGATGCCCTCTTGGTAAGACTTGTATAATTAGCACCACGTAACATGAACCAATATGGCGGTAACATTGGTGTCGCTATGGTAACGCGTGCTCCCCTCACACGGCGCCGCTTACCGCCTACCTGTGACACCTAAAAATTGACCTTCGCTCAGGTTTATGTTACATAATGCAGGCCCAGTGTGCAATAGGATGTACATAGGTAATTGAATTTGAACCGTGTTGCCATATGAATAAGGTTTATTTTCCTATATTCATAAACTGAAAATGGCATTATCGAACAAACGTAAATGAACTTTATTGCCGTGATGGTAGATTCAAAGCCCCACTTACAAAAAAACTCCCTGTTTGCAGTATGGTGAGCCTTACGAGGTTAAAGATATTCGATTTCGAAATTTGATCTAGTGTAGTTGTGTTTTTATGGCATGAAGAAGGGAGACGATGACACGGGGGACCTGATAGTCACTTACCATAGTCTAATGGCCTGTTGTTTGATCGGAAGTAAAACTAACTAATGGTCAAAAAACGTTACTAATGGTTAAAATCTCAAGGAAATGTGTCAAATTTTCCATTCCTTTTTCGAATTTTAACAATTAGTTAGTTTAACTACTAATCAAACAACAGGGCCTATGTCCTACTATCACCCAAAGTATATGTAATATAATCTTACGTAGGTACTAATATTTTAAATGCGAAAGTTTGGATGTTTGTTACTCAATCACGCCAGAACGGCTCAATGGATCTGGTTGAAATTTGCTACAGACATAGATTATAATCTGGAATAGCACATAGGCTACTTTTTATCCCGGAAAATTGGAGAGTTCTCGAGGGAATAGCGATAAACGACTTCTATGCGGACGGAGTCGCGGGCAATAGTTTGTAAGAAATAAGTTTATTGTGAAAAAAACCGTTTATTCGCATTTTTTACACTTTCGCAGTTTTTATACTAATGAGAATTTTGAATTCGGGACCCAAGATACCCCTTAGTGTCATAAACATGAGGTTTAGGTTAGGCTAGTTCTTCAGCTGGCCCGGAGGGCCAAACCACCCACGCAGAGTTCCGTCGACTTTCTGCGAAAGTGTATAAAATGCAAATAAATCAAAAAACACTGTTTCTTATAATGTACGTATGGATTTTCTTACTGCTTTCAAACTTCTTAAGTAATTTTCATGATTCTTTCAACACATTTCTTTATCTTTTTATTTGACAATCATTTACAAGGATTAGAAAAACAAAAACAGTGCCGGTATTTTAAATTTAATAGCTAAAGCATTTTCGATTCTCTTACTTGTGTAATGAATAAGCTTTCACATACTAAGTGTATTTCCCGCCGCTACTTAGTTTAGCAGGGCCGTTGTAATAATTAATATATGAGGATAGTAATATCTAAACTCTTATCTACAGGTTTGGAGCTAGAAAGCGACGGAAAAACTTGCGTAGAGCCAGAAGCATTTCTAATTTACAGCCGCAAGAATGTCATCGGACGAATAAGCATCGAGTATGACAACAATGACGCCGTGTTACCCATCAAAGACTTGAGAGAAGTCAGGTTGGTGTTTATTATAATATAATACTAAACTTTTTATGGAACAAATCAAGGAACAAACATGTTTTTTTATTTACTGATGTGTCAACAAGCGATCTTATCTCTAAATAGCGATCTCTATCGGACAACCTTACGCGGTTATGGTTAAAAAAACACAATATTAATACAGGGTGTTAGGCGCATGGTTGGACAAAAAAAAATGATTGGCGGTTTTATTCATGTTTCTTTTTAATTGTTTGATTTTAAATAATGAAATCTGGCATTTTTATGAACAAGCAATATTTTTGGTGTTGGACCTGCTTATTAGGCCTGAATAAATAGTACATGGCACCACTAATTCGCCATTTTTTTTGTCCAATCATGCGCCTTACAACCAGTATTTATAGTTTATTATGGCCTTATAGAACCTGCGCTGCCGTAATGCAAAAGAGCTAACTGCAATGTAGTAGGCGAAGCGTTCTATACTCTATTAGGAGGAGGAGTAAGATTACTAATATCGCATTTTCTAATAAAGTAAAGTACCATCTTGAAATCACAAAGTGGTTGTATGTTGTACAAATGAATACACAATATAATATGTGATATGTGTAATCAACTTAACGGAAAAAGGTCACGCAAGAATGAATTATTAAGCTATGCCATATACTGTAAAATGGTAATCGTACCGACTTTGATACATACATACATGAAATCACGCCCGTTTCCCAGAGGGGTAGGCAGAGACCACTTCTTTCCACCTGCTACGATCCTGACAAATCTCTTTCGCTTCTTCCACATTCACACATCGAGTCATGCATGCACGTCGGTTTCGGGTACTTAAGATCCAGCCCTTTTCCAGTATTTCTCCGACTTTGATAATTATTGAATTATCAATTCTATGCAACTTTAATTTATTACAAAATACATTAATAGTATCGAGGGTTGGCTTTTGCTCGGTGGTGTCTTAAGATGGAACAGGGAATAGCATGTATTTTTTAAATCGCATTTCTCAACAAAATGTAAAAATACCGTAAAAGAGATCACCAAACGTGAAATTTAAATTGAAATCGGCCAAGAAATACGGATGATACAAGCATTTTAAACTGCTAATTAGACAGCCATTAGACAGAGAGATCCGATATCCACTGTGACGTCATGTAACAGTTCGGCCATATGAACTCCATGTTAAAATGTGTTTTGCTAGAAAGTGATAGGAACAAATATTTGTTGGCTTATATCTTGGTTATTTTTATAGCTATTCAAAGAAAGATTTTTCTCGACTGTTCGTTACACGAATCAGCTTTTATAGAAGCAGTGAAAAAAGTCATAAATAATCCCTATTCCTCAATGACAGTAATTTCACCAGTGGTCTTACCCTCACACCGGAACACAACTACAACTGGTTGCAGTTTACACGGAACAGAGCCTAGACTAAAATTACAATGAAATTTACAGTGCGTTGGCAGTCCATGTTTCCGGCTCCAAGATCTATTGGTCTGACAGCAAAACGAAGACGATCAACCGCTGCTCTATCAATGGATCACACATGGAAAAGATTTTGGAGTGGACGGGATTGGTGGAAGGTATGTTGGAATATCGTATCATATCAAATGCTTTCTAGTTTAATTTGTACTCTCCAAGCATTTATAGTTAAGACAGTGTAAAACCCCACTGGCGACTTATATGATGCACCTTTTTAATTCTTATTAAACGTATGTCGCACGCGGTCCAGTCCAGTCCACTTGTCTTATATAGTAAACAACTTTCTAACCTCAAAATGAACCTTTTTTGGCTAAAACAGCTCTTTTATCGTAAATAAAGTAAACTGAGTAAACATTTTGGACATCACTTGGTCAATGTATTGTCTGTGATTGCTTTATTTTGTTTAATATAGCTGTTTTAGCCAATAAAGGTTCATTTAGAGGTTAGAAAGTTGTTTACTATATAAGACAAGTAAGAATGAACAGACCTTAAGTTTCACAGGTACAGTGCTTCAAACGATCATCCATATATACAGTACAAGAGCACTATAGAATCTTTTGGCTTCGGCTTAGACTCGCGTAAGAGCGGGTAAGAGAGAAGTACAAACCTGAAGATCTTTTTAAGAGCTATCGCATTGCACATGTGTACATACGGGTACACTACACTACATAGTTGCAAGGCGCCAAAATGCCGAATTAATCGAATCTAATTTTTGTATAATTCCGGACGTAACTTTGATGGACGACTTTATTTTCGACATTGCTCATTGTTCTAACCAAAAGGCATAGTATTTTAAGTATACATTTAATATAAATTTAGCTCCAGCATAACAAACTTTCGGAAAAAAATAGATTTGGAAGATACTATTAAATGAAATAAAAGCAATTTCCGATTTATTTTCTGCTTTATTTGCTCCTTGAAAGACATATTTTTTTCGATAGCTCCTGTTCAAATCAGTCAAAGCTGAATTTCTTGTGCCTATACATTAGGTAGTTGTGTCATTCTACGCACGTGGCGTGCTGTCGAGGCGTTAGTGTAATTAATAACTTTTATGTAAATATCGGTAACGGTCTGCCAAGAACTTGATAAATAATACAAAATTTACATAACGTTGTTAAATAAACATCGTTCCGACTAAAGTAAACAAAACATCATTAATAAAAACAATTCCATTCACTTAGAAAAACATTTAGAATAAGAAAAAGTTGTTTCACTTGATCAGACCTACACGGTGGAAGCGGTCATGTCTCGTAAAACCGTTTTGTATTTAGTCATCAGCCAGATATGTATTGCACTGGTGCATACAAGTCCTAACATTACGGTAGATGTTCCATCTGAAGATTATATGGAAATCTGCCTCATAGATATACTAGCATCCAGGAGCCAATTCGGGAACGAGATAACCATTATTAATACAGCCGCTTTAACGAACAACATGATCAGAAAGATTCATCAAACTAACAACGTCGAAGTATTCATAAAAGATTTTAACAAGCCTGTCAGGATCCTATCCAGTACCTATTTAATATATGTTCAAGACCTATTTTACTTGGAAGAAGTATTAGACAAACTCGACCGAGACTGGAATCGGAGACCAGAAGCTCTTTATATCATAATACTAAGTAAAGCAAAGTCCGGTCATAGTGATCTTCTTTTCAAACAGCTGTGGGATTACCACATGATACATGTACTGGTTATTACGAACGAGATGGATAATTCTTTTTCAGTCTATACTTATTTACCATACGCTGAAGGTCAATGTGGCCAAGGTTTTAAAAAAAGTATCAAGCTGTGTGACTGTGATAGTGTCAAAGACATAGACGTCGTTGAGATGTTGTTCGAAACCGACAAACCAACTTTAAAAAACTGCACATTAGACGTTGGAACTTTAGATGTACCGCCGGTGGTTATGAAGTTTCCTGAACAGAACAAATTTGCCATTGGTATTGAGAGATCATTGTTAGAAATTCTTGCAGAAATGGAGAATATTACTCTAAATTATACTTTTTTAACCAAAATCGATGATTTTGGCCAAATATTAGACAATTTTACTGTAACTGGAATATTAAAAAAACTGTATAATAACGAGTTCCATTTAATGTTAGGTGGATTTTTCTTAAACAAAAGAAGATCGGTCTTTTTTGACTCCGTAATTAGCCATTTATGGTATGAGGATTACACAGTTGCCGTCACATCTGCCTCACATTTTGTGGAAAAATGGAAAATAGTTTACATAATGTTCAACTGCGAGGTTTGGTTCTTACTATTCCTAACATTTATTTTCTGTGCGTTAATTCTATCAGGTTTTAACACTTCTTTTACACGCAAAAACGAAACCAATAGTATTACTGAACTTATGAACCTTATTGGCAATGCAACACAAAACATGAGTTTGTTTCTCAGGAAAAACATTTACAAAAACATCATAATAGTGCACTGGCTGTGGTTTATTTTTCTGTTTAATTGTTTCTATCAGACTAGAATCACGAGTTTTTCGACATTCCTAGCGTATGTGCCTCAAATTAACGATATCAAAACGTTAGAGGAACGTAACTTTACGCCGTGTTTATGCATGGATATGGCACTTTTCATGAACCAGACTGATGGGCTTTCCATTATCAATGAACAATCGACAGAGTTCGAAGGCTGTGAGACCTTTACCAGAGCCATAAACAAAGTTGCGGCGTCAAACAGAAAATACACGATCACCCAATATTTCAATTATCTTTGGTGGATAACAAGACACCGGACGCAACGAAACCGTGTTCACGTAATGAAAGAAAACGTTTACAACACAATTTATGCCTTGTTATTTAAACGTGGGTTTCCGCTGATAGAGCACTTTAGTACGAAAATGACTTACATTGTGGAACATGGATTTGTGCAATGTATTAAAAGCCTACATCGGCTTCCGTATGAAATTAGATCAGCCAGGGACATTGACATTGCTGGGTCGTTTGAAGTAACAGTTGTAAAACTAGGAGATCTGGTGGTACCATTTGGTATTCTTATAGTTGTTGTGATGCTCGCATTCTTAGTATTCATGGTAGAACTTTTGCACGATAGCAAACACAATATTTGAGACGTTAGGTCGAGATGAGGATGAAATATATGAGCTTCTTTTTGTAAACGTATAAATGTTGGGTTGTGTAGTATCTTGTGTAGACTACTTTTTAATGCTTAATAAAACATTTCATAGTGAACACTGTCTTTTTATACCTTTACAATCAACAAGGTTTATACATTTATATTTATCACATCGTGGTTACATGGTAGATTTTAGATGTGCTTTGTTAGTCTTATCAAATTTAGGTAATACCACTACAAGTACCTACTACAAGCCAAGTGTACTCAATCTTTACATAATGGAGTCTTGACTTTGACTCAGACCATCCGACGGCCCTGGACAAATGTTTTCCAAGTGTAGGCGGTAGTTCACATGGGGCAGCTTTTCAAACTATAACAAGCACAATTGATGCTATACCTTGCTAACTTAAAAATATACGAACTATTACCCACTGAGCAAGCTTACAATAGCTTTGGTAACTTGAAGTCAAACAAAGCATAGGAGAAAAGTTAATCCTTGTTTTCTTTTGTAATCTACATTCTTAGTTATTAGTATTATTTAGGACACTTTACGTCTCGTGTCGTTACTTTGCCACTCGTGCCACAAAAGCTTTTATCATGCTACAGTTGCATATTAGTAGTTTACATGACGGTTGCGTAATAACAGACATTACAACATGAGTGTGGTTTATGAAACGAACCGGAAGACGAGTTTCATAATAGATCACACGAGTGTTGTAATGCTAATTACGCAGAGTCGCGTACTCTACTTTATCTACACACATATTATAAGTACTCTAAGATGGGTTCAGAAGCCGAAAGGCAAATGACCAGCATTACCTTACCTGTGGTAGTAAGTGACAGCGATGACAGCTGTAACGTAATTTTGAAATTACGTTATCGAGTATTGTAAGGTAATGAGATCCAAATTTCATCGCTGACAACTACTACCACAGGTAATTCTGGTCATTGTCTACGGGTTTGATTTATAATTATCAATTTATCGTTTTTTTTAATTATTAAATATAATGCTCTTCGTTAAGCTTATTAATATAATATTTTAGAGATTTTGACACATTTCTCTTTTTTTAAATGCTTCGAACAATAAAGTATAGTACAGTGCTTCTATTTTCTTAATGTAGTTCGGCAATCTTCGTTTTTCTATGACACACGAGTGAAATATACTATCAGTTGCGAGTGCAAGCGTGATAGCGATAGCCACCCGAAAGCTATTAGGAAGCTGAGAATAGTATTAGAATGTAAATTTTATTCACCAAACGTCATTTGGGGTGCCGCCATATTGGCATATTGTAAAACAGCTACACCAATTAATTTGATTGAACTTTTCTTAATTATTATTTATTTTAAAGCTCCTGTTTTGGTAATTAATTAAATAGTTTTCGTATTTTTACACGTTCAAATCGTTGTAAAAACTGTTTTCATCAAGTATAATGCAAAATTGGAGATGTCAGTTGAACACCAAACACTATCACTGACATTTTTCAAGAGCGTAACCATGGTAATAACAATGCCATAATATTTATACATCCAAGACTCACGAACGAAGTCGTGGGCCAATGTAACCAATGTCCGTGTATTGCAGGTCTAACGATAGACTGGTCGGGTCAGAACGTGTACTGGACGGACACGGCGACGCAGCGCATCGAGGTGGCGCGCCTCGACGGCTCTAGCCGCCGCACGCTCATCTGGCAGGGGCTTAAAAAGCCCAAGAGCATCGCCTTGGACCCGAAGAAAGGGTAAGGAAACCCTGTATTGCCTGGAATCATAATATTGGGACCAGCGCTAATGCCGGCGCCAGATATATGAGAACATGAAGCAAAAAATTGCAGCGTGCAACCTCTGTCTATTGATGGCGTCATGTCACGATGCATTGTATTTGAGCTGTGGCTTTTCATATATTAAAAAACGTACTTTCATCTTCCAGCCAACTATTTTGTAAGGTTGTACTCCCTCGTAAAACGTCGTATACATTCTAGGGCGAATCCAACTAAAATTATCTGTTAAGTTTGATGTATACATATAGACTTAGATTAACAAGAGTTTAAAAAAATGCAAATGACTCGTGGTTTATTTTTACATACATACATAATCTCACGCCGTCGTTCCCAGAGTGGGGTAGGCAGAGCTACAGAATTACAAACATCTCTAAAAACTTGTTGATAATTCTATAACACAATTTGCACAATTAGGCTAAGATGTTTACCAGCGTATTAGTGACAGGTTGCAAGCCCATCGCCTAACAGTACTACAAGCCTTTATTCTCTTAGTCGTCTCTTACGACATCCACGGGAAGACATGGAGTGGCACTATTCTTACTCGGCAACCACACGAACATATTTATTTTTATAGGAACTGAAAAGACTTCGCCCAGTGCCACATCACACTAACATGATGAAATTGTTTCAGATACATGTACTGGTCCGAGCTCGGTTCTAAGACCATCAAGCGGGCCGCTATGGACGGCTCCTCCCCCACCGTACTTATCGACCAAGTGAACAAAGTCCACGCCATTGCCATAGACTACGACAAGCGAACTATCTACTGGGCCGCGCTTGAACCGCCGACCATAGAGTTCGCGTTCCTAAACGGAACCGGCAGGAAGATACTGGCCGATGATATATCTATGCCTTACGCGCTGGCGGTGTACGGAGACAGAGTGTTTTGGGGTGATTGGAATACAGGTAAGTCATTTAAAAATGAACGTCCGCCCGGCCCGTGCAGCCTACTTACTGAATAAACATCTTTGATCTTTAACGTGTATTTTTCTCCCACCTTAGTCCGTGTAGAAATGTCTAAAATTTTCCTGCATTCCATATTCTTCGGGGTCCTATCTTCCCAAACTGCGTATCAAACAATCAGACGGCAAGACCAACTCACCATGTATTGATATTAATACGGATTGCAAACATGCTCCATACAATCATAATTAGCTACTTGTACGGTCAATAAGTTTAATTGTTGAGCCACTCTAGAACCCTGTCGCAAAAAAGCCAATGAATTATTTGACGTAATTTATTTTTCGTAACTTAGGGCTGTTATTATAACAGAGTTATAAAATGTGGTGGCTCAAAAAGTTTTCTTGACTTTGTAATGCTGTGCCATCTTTGGCATAAAACTCGACGTATCACTTGCATTTTCATTAAATTTTTATCTAAATAATTTGAAAGCGAACGGTATAAAGTTTATTACCAGAAAACCTCTTCTGCCCTTGATAGCCTTGCCTTGCCTTGCTTGATGTTATTTTATTCAACAATATAGTTAATTTACCTATGAGTCTTGTTACTTGAAATAAAGAATTATATATATATATATATATATATATATATATATATATATATATATATATATATACAGGGTGTCCGGTATATAGTGGACTATCTTACAGGGCTGGATAGCTCAGCTAAGGAGTGTTGAAAATATGATAAATCATGTTTAGTAAAAGTCGCAAGGTAAACGAGATATATCAACTTTTAATTTTTTTGGAAATGCGAAATCCTGTTTCACCGTTTTTGAAGCCACGACCACAGTTATTAGAATTTTTCAGTTGCGTTTGCTGTGAAAGAAAGCTGATTAAATTTGCTTTAAGACCCTGATAACGAAATTAATAAATAATAAGCAGTATTTTATTTATTTTAAATTCAAATCTAAAGTTTAGAAATCGAGTTTTTCTTCGGGCCAGTTTGACACCGCACGGTGGTAAAAAAAATTTATCAGAACCTGTAGTGCTGCTTTCCTAAAAATTTGCCTATTTAATGGAGATTCTAAAAAGATATCACAATCGAGATTATTGATTAGAGCAGCGAAGTAATTATGAAGTACATCCAACAACGACTGAATTCTATCGAACTATCGAATTTAAAAAACTACTTTTGGTTTCGTTTCAAATCAAGTTGACTCGTTTTAAATGATTTAGAAGACTATTTACGTGAATTTTGAGTACAACAGCAACTAATTTATGCCATAACGATTGTAATCCTAAATTCCATTTCCATAATCGTTTTTTCTATATGGATGATGTGACATAATTTTTATTGACTTAATAGCCTATTGTCGTAGAATTTACCCTTTATTATAATGTTGTAGCATTTCATATTCAGGCATACTGTCTTTTAAAACATTTAAAACCAGTTAACTTCATTTAAAACGGAAACAAAAGTAGTTTTTTAAATTCAATAGTTTGATAGAATTCAGTCTTTGTTGAACAAAATTAATAATAACTTCGCTGCTATAATCAATAATCTCGATTGTGGTATCATTTTAGAATCTCCATTAAATAGGCAAATTTTTAAGAAAGCAGCACTACAGGTTCTTATACATTTTTTTTAACACCGTGCGGTGTCAAACTGGTCCGAAGAAAAACTCGATTTCTAAACTTTAGATTTGAATTTAAAATAAATAAAAAACTGCTTATTATTTATTAATTTCGTTATCAGGGTCTTAAAGCAAATTTAATCAGCTTTCTTTCACAGCAAAGGCAACTGAAAAATTGTAATAACTGTGGTCGTGGCTTCGAAAACCGTGAAACAGGATGCCGAATTTCCAAAAAAAATAAACGTTCATATATCTCGTTTACCTTGCGACTTTTACTAAACATGATTTATCATATTTTCAACACTTCTTAGCTGAGCTATCCAGCCCTGTAAGATAGTCCACTATATACCGGACACCCTGTATATATATATAATATATATATATATATATATATATATATATATATGTATATATGTATATATATATGTATATATATGTATATATATATGTATATATATGTATATATATGTATATATATATGTATATATATATGTATATATATATATGTGTATATATATATATATATATACATGTTTTCTTCAAGTTGGCAACGTCTGATACTGCCACCCTCAAATCGATAACAGCGACCGGCGTTACTTCTCGTTCTCGTCAAATCAGCTTTCATTTGAATTGCAGGCCTAATCGAATCGGCTACAAAAACAGACGGGTCCAACCGCAAGTCGATCCACACGCAGCTCGACTACCTGTCCGCGCTGGCCGTGTACCACCGCGCGCGCGCCGCCGCCAACCAGTGCGGCGTCGACAACGGCGGCTGCTCGCACCTCTGCCTGCCGCTGCCGGCCGAGGCCCGGGCCGACTACCGCTGCGCCTGCCCCACGCACTACAAGCTGAACAGGGACAACTTGACGTGCTCAGGTGAGGGAAGAGGCACCCAGCCATTCCGCCACTTATTTTAATCTACACTCATATCATAAGTCCTCTATTATGCGTTCAAAACCCGTAGGCAATGACCAGCATTACCTGTGGTAGTAGGCGACAGCGATGACAGCTGTTAATTTTGGAAGATGTTCCAAATTTGGATCTCATTACCTTACAATATTCGATAACGTAATTTCAAAATTACGTTACAGCTGTCATCGCTGTCACCTACTACAGGTAATCATTTGCCTTTCATTTTGCTGGTCATTTGCCTTTCGGCTTCTGAACCCATCTTAGAGTACTTATAATATGTGTGTAGATAAAGTATTGTGCGAGACTCTGTGTAATTAGCATTACAACACTCGTGTGATCTATTATGAAACTCGCCTTGCGGCTCGTTTCATTGACCACACTCATTTTGTAATGCCTGTCATTACGCAACCGTCACGTAAACTACTATTTGCACACTGCGAACTCGACCCCAATTTACAAATTTTACATCGATCGGTCTACGTGTTGAATAGTAAACGACAAACAAGCCAGTCAAGCCTCCTTGAAGGAATCCAGTTCGTCAAGCTGTTCTAATTTGACAATCATTCAAATGATGGTGTTCAGTCACCCTACCAGGAATTCAGAACCTCGAAGGGTCTGCTCCAAACTGGCTGGTCAAACAGAAGTTTAAATGTGTTCATTGAAACATTTTCACATTTATAATATAAGTAAAGATAATATACCATCCAAGGCATCAGACCCCCTTGCGACCAGTAACCAAACCAATTTGGGTTTTTCATCTCCAAATCCATCGAGCTGTTCTCAAGTGATGTTCAATCATGAGAATCATATATGCCATATTATGCGATAGATGCCATAAGTTAAGAGCAACCAATCAAATTTATTTGTCGACATAAATTTTAGAACCGGAGGAATTCCTGCTGTTTGCCCAAAAGAACGCGATCGGCCGCCTCATGATCGTGAACGGCGAATGCAACGACGCCTACATACCCGTCACGGGGCTCAGGAACATCAAGGCCATCGAGTACGACTCCGAGAACAAGTAAGTACCGTTCAATACACTAAACATAGAGTAGGTTAAAATTGATGAACTATCAGCGAAATTTCAACCTTAATAATTGTTTTGGAAATAAAGTTCTAAAACCGTAATAATCTTAAAATCGATTTTCTTTTGCCCCTTCAATATTACGATATGAAAAAAACTTAAATTACATTATATAGCACAGTTATTTTGAAATCATGCAAAAAAAATACAAACTTGACCCTCGAAGCACTTACAGGGTATCAAAAACCACCAGTTTTATAAAAGTCATATTAATCTTTACTAAGGTCGAAATTAATGAATCTAGTTGCTCATGAGCTGACCCAGTAACATTCGTTTTAGGAACACTCTGTATATTTTACGGTGACAAAAAAGAATAATCCCTTAATTTCAGAATGCTTTACTGGATGGACGAAGACTCGCACGCGATCCGGCGCGTGCCCATCTCGTACTCGTCAACATCTGCAGTGACGGACGCGGGCGTGGTGGTGGGGGGGCTGGCGCGGCCCTTCCACATGGTGCTGGACGCGCTCGGCCGTGCGCTCTACTGGACCTGCCTCGACACCGACTCCATCAACGCCACCGCCATCGACAACAACTCCTCCGTCGGCGTCATACTGCGGGGGGAGAACATGATGCCCCGCCATTTGGCCTTTCATCAGACGAAGAGGTACGAGTAACTTTACGTTTAGGATTACTAACACTCGTTAATTACTTAGAAATTAAAGTCTAAATCTATTGATTACGATCCTTTCTTTTACTTACTAGGGACTTTCCAACCTTTGCGAAATTGTATGTACTGTCAACCATTTTGATTCTGAGTCTCATATTGAATTCAAGAGTTTACAGGTTGTAACTAAGTTAAGATGGCGTTTAAAATATAATTTCATATGAATTTCCTACAGGTTCCTTATCTGGAATGACGTGGGTCTAGGCGCCATAATGCGCGCATCACCGGACGGACGCGGTCGAATTGAACTAGCTCGCGCCGCCAATGCGACCGCACTCGCCATCGACCAGGCCAGCGGCGCCGTCTACTGGGCCGTCGGCAAGCAGATACACTCCGTCGACCTCGACGCCGGCAACAAGTACGTATCGTCCACGCGACTGTATTCGCCATCAACCAGGCCAACGGCGCCGGCTACCGGCCGTCGGCAAGCAGATACACTCTGTCGACCTCGACGCCGCTAACAAGTACGTACCGTTCACGCGACCACACTCGCCGTCTACCAGGCCAGCGGCGCCGTCTACTGGGCCGTCGGCAAGCAGATACACTCCGTCGACCTCGACGCCGCCAACAAGTACGTACCGTCCACGCGACCTTACTCGCCGTCGACCAGACCAGCGGCGCCGTCTACTGGGCCGTCGGCAAGCAGATACACTCCCTCGACCTCGACGCCACCGCACTCGCCGTCGACCAGGCCGGCGGCGAGCGCGGGCTTTCTTAATATTAACGTCAAATTCTGGGACATCCTGAATATATAATCCAGGAGCTCCTGTTAAAAAAAATCGCGGAATTACATATTCTCCAGCCAAAACATGCATTTGACAGTTTTACAGTATTTTTTTAAAAGATGTTTGATGGCTTGTTCACTTGCAGACACATAATCTGGCAGGGCGGCTGGGCGGGCTCGCTGGCCGCGTTCGGCGGCTCGCTGTACCTGTCGGGCGGCGAGCGCGCGCTCATGCGCGTGCCGCTGCACCGGCGCGACGCGCCCGCCGCCGCCGTGCCGCACCTGGCGCGCCTGCAGCAGGCGCTCGCCGTGCTAAGGGTGGGACATCACTACATTCAACTAATAAAAAAACGGACAAGTGCGACGACTGGCGCACGAAGGGTTTCGGACCATTATCTATGAAAAATTGACGTTTGTTTTATGGGAGCCCGTCTTAAATATTTTTTTTTAAAGTGAAACTAAATATTTTGTGAACACTTAGCAAAAACTCGGCAAAAAGATCACGTTCGGAGGACGGGAGCCCCCTTAAATATATTTTATTATGTTTTTAGTATTCGCTGTTATAGTGGCAACAGAAATACGTCATCTGTGAAAATTTCAACTGTCTAGCTATCGAAGTTTATATGATATAGCCTGGGGTCTGTTTTATAAACCTACAAATTACAATTTACAGGTTACAAGTTTCCATTTGATACAACTACGACCGATGACGATCAGACATTTGAGCAGTGTTGCCAGTTTAGATCTGTAAAATTGTATTTCTAGTTTTATAAAACGTGCATCTGGTGATAGAGTGTGGAATATATGGTATAGATAGTGGAATTTTAGTAATGGGGTCCCGTTTTTACTCTTCGGGTCTGGAACCATAAAAATGACAGTCGGTGCTAATCAAGCTCGGGTTTTGTCGTGTGAGTGTCGTGTACGACCCGGACTGGCCGGCAGGTCCCGCGCGAGCACCCGTGCGGCGGGCGCGCGTGCGGCGGCGGGCCGGGCGCGTGCGGCGCGGGCGGCGCGTGCGGCTGCGGGCTGGCGTGCCGCGCCTGCGCGCCCGGCCACTTCGCCTGCCACAAGGAGCCGCACTGCATACCGAAAGAGTGGAAGTCAGTATTTACTCTTTTTTTTATGACCCGCTTTCCCAAAATTTCGAATTCAAAGTAAGTTAATCTGATATTAAGAAAATCGGTTAAAATCGTATTTCATGGTTTTATTGCGTTACAAGTGGATTCGAGCGGCTGACCGTGTAAGGAGGACGATTGCACATGAGACCGGACAGGGACGAAGTGTATACGAAAGGGCCCTCTGTTCGAAGATGAAATATAGATATAAGACTAGTGACATCTTATGAATCGCAAGCGCGGCCTCTACGATTTCACCTTCGGAAGCAGTTAGCGCTGTCTGTCTGATCGACTACAGAAAATGTCTACGTAAAACTTATTTTTTTATATTGAAATATGCGTACTTTTGTTTTTTAATTCATTTATTTGAACTATATTTTTTCCCAACAAAATTACACCGCCGTAAAAAAATGTCATTAAACAATGAATTCACATGTCTCCACTAAATATTGGAAGAATAAGTAATAAACAGCGTTGCGATACCATGTAAAACCAAAAATGAAATATATATTTTTTAGGCTAGAAACCCTCGTAGGCATCCTCAGAACACCGTGGTAATTATAATACATTCGCTTGTGTCAGATGCGACGGGCAGGCGGACTGCCCGGACGGCTCGGACGAGGCGGGGTGCGGGTGCGCGGGGCTGCGCTGCGCGGACGGCGCGTGCGCCGCGTCGCTCGGGGACTGCGCCGCCGGCGCCTACTGCGCGCCGCCGCACCCGCCGCTGCCCGACGCCTTCCGGTACGACCGATCACAATACCGTCTTTACCATAACGGCACGCCCCATTCTCAGGGTGCCCCGTCGGGCCGACCGTTCCTCTCACGAGATCATACTACGAAAATGTTAATGTACTTTATTCGCTTTCTTTATTTTCTAAAACGGCCCCAAATTCTTGTGTGCCCGAGGGCCCCAGCTTAGTTTGAGACGGCCTCGACCATTCAATAGACTACTACTGGACAAAAAATTATATATACGGTCAATCGATTCAGTTTTTTGTAAGGATCAAATATATGTATAGGACCGACTGCAAAAGACAGAAATGGGAGTCGCAATCCGACATTCCTACTAAATGTTGGGTAAAAACAAGTAATTTGTAATTTTAGTTGTTAAAAACTGCGTTTTAGTACATAGTTGCTACTATATTTTGATTTTTTTAATTTAATACCGAGAGTTCTGATAATATCTGTTCTGAATTTTCTAATGGATGAAAAAGAAACAGAATTTTCAAAACTTTGAAGTCTCATAACCTTAAATCATTCTGATATTTTTTGTTTGTTTTCACTTTGTTATAATTTCCAATTTTTAAATCCATATTGCTAGATTATATAGTAAAGTTCAACATGAGTCGACATCCCTATTGATGACTTTTAAATAGATAAAAACACCAAATACCACGTGACCCCTACCTTCAGAGCTGAACCAACGTGCGTGAAACCTTTATTACTTTGCTAAAGCTTTATTTCAAAATCAAAATTACATTAATAAAACCGCGATCGAATCAGTCCATACGTATGGGAGTTATAATACCATAGACAGAGAGACCCGCTTTTTCTACGTCGGAAGCTTGTCGGAGGTATACTTTTTGAAGCCCAGTCTGTTGAGCGCAAAAAAATGGCGGAGCCCGGAAGCTTCGTGCCACTAAAAACTGAAAAGTTACGTTATCTTCATCCGTTTCTTATCTATTTAGTCTCGAATGACAAGTGAAAGGGATGGAGCATTCGAAGTTTCGAATTTTGTGCTTCATAGTAACCATCCAGCGTCGCTATTGCCTGACGCACTCGCAATCGCAATCGGCTTCAAAGTGGAACCTTCACTTTTAAAAATAAATGTTTAAAAAAACAAAAAACCGCCTTCAAAAAGCAAAAAATAACTTCTTTAAAATGGTAGGTAAATAGGTCAGTCGAACTGAAGTCTGCTTTTGGTTAAAATATTGTTGGACGCCGACTTCAGTTGGACTGACCTATTTACCTACCATTTTAAAGAAGTTATTTTTTGCTTTTTGAAGGCGGTTTTTTGTTTTTTTAAACATTTATTTTATTTTATACTTTTTAGTGATCCTATTTATGCTGTTACGTAGCTCCACTTCTAAATATTAATAAGAAACTATAGAACATTTCAAGCTCGCTGCAGACAACGCCGCGGGAATGTCATAGTCATATTTAAACCTAAATGTGCTTCGTCATAGTCGCTCAACTTCCTTTATCGAAATAGGTACCGTTAAGGAGTTCCGGTGGCCATCTGTGGTCTTCATCATCAGTTCCACTTCAAAAGCAAATGCATGAGTTACAGTGAAAAATACCAAAATCGCTATAGGTGTGCCTATAATATTTGAGGAGTTCTCTTGATTTCTCCATGATCCCATCATCAGATCCTGACGTGGTGACAATGGGTGGTCCATTAGAAAGTATACCCATTCGAACAACGAAAATTTTTTTCAAATCGGTCCAGTGGTCTTCGAGTAATCGGGGAACATACATAAAAAAAAAAAAAAAAAAAAAACCCGACGAATTGAGAACCTCCTCCTTTTTTGAAGTCGGTTAAAAATGATTACCTTCGACTTTTAAAATGAAAACGATTGCGAGTGCGTTAGGCAATAGCGACGCAGTTTGTAACGAACTTTAAGCGATTCGAACCAATCACAAGAGAGACTGATGCATGTCATTATATGGCTCATTTCATTCCCGTTCAAAAACCGAATAAATCAGGCTAAAATAAACGTTATACTTTCGTATATCGGTATAAATTCGAGCGCAGTACACTGCTACCATTTTCTTAGCCATCGGCAATCTTCGTTTTTCTATGACACAAGGGTGACAAATATACTGTTAGTTGCGAGTGCAAGCGTGATAGCGATATCCAGCCGAAAGCTATTAAGAAGCTGGAAATACTCTGCGCCCTACACCTTTTAATGTCAGCAGGCACCAACGAAGAATTTCCGCTGCCATCTATACAGTAGAATTGACACGTTGAATTAGATTTCCTGAATTTTATTGTCCGCCCTGGACATGGAGCATAGGCGTTTATTATGAAATAAACTTAAACATTGGTTCATACGAACCATAGTATGGCAGGTACGGTTTAGCCATTGCCAGTTAGGGAACATTCATGTTTTTTTTATAGCTTTAATAAAAGCTGCTTCATGTAACAAATAGTTGAGAATAATATTTTTTTGAATAGCTATAAAAACCAAGATATACGCCAACAAAGATTTGTTCCTATCTCTTTCTAGCAAATCCCAATAATTATATGGCCGACCTGTTACATGACATCACAGTGCACATGGATCTCTGTCTAATTAGCAGTTTAAAATGCTTATATCATCCGTATTTCTTGGTCAATTTTAATTTTAATTTCACTATTGGTGATCTCTTTTACGGTATTTTCATATTTTGTTGAGAAATGAGATTTAAGAAAATGCTATGGGCGAGTTGTAAACAAAGTGTAAATGTTATTGCAGCTGCGACGAGCGACTGTGCCTGAGCGCGCGACTGTTGTGCGACGGGCGCGAGCACTGCTCCGACGGGGCGGACGAGGCGCCCGCGGCCTGCGGATACACTCGCGAGCCCACCAACGTAACTATTACTATAATATTATTCATATCTTATTGTGCCTGTGACAGATTGAAATTTTACATTTCTCGCGAATGTTGTTCCAACCAATAGGGTATTTGCCAATTTTTTTATTAGTATTTAAATTGAAGCTTTTTTACCTTCCGAATAGCCTAGTATAAATAGTATTTTAATATCCTTAAAAATAAGAAAGATATAAATGTTTAAAACTTGCTTTTAGACAGAGAGGAAAATACAGTAATATGACGTCATATTACTCAACCGCCATATGAATTACACGCAAAACATCGTTTCGTGAGAACGAGATAGACAAAAAACTTTAAAGGCTATAACTTTTTTATTTTATTACCAATTTCAAATTTGATTTTGAATTGTTTTATCATACTACGTATATTGATATATTATCCAAATTAATATATAAAATTTAATATCAGGCAAATACCCTATTGAGCAATTAACTAACTAAAAAAATAACGTATTTAAAGTAAACTAAGAATAACTCTCGTCAGTCTGGCCCGTGAATGTTGAGTACAGTGAGTGGGTATGGTTTCGGAGAGCTACAAATACAGCGAAACCCCCGGAATAGCCGTACGGAGTTAAGCGATTTGCGTAGGAAGACGAGTAGAAGAAGTAGCCCAATAGGAATCCTATACCAAAATGTAAGGGGACTCAGAACAAAAACCAATAACTTACTTTTTCTTCTGCAAGCATCTACATTTGAACTATTTGCAATGACAGAGACTGGTCTTAATGATTCAATTCTGGACGATGAAATTGTGCCACCTGGTTATCAAGTAATGCGGTGTGATCGTACGGATGGCCGCAAACACGGAGGCGCGCTTTTAGTGGCCACACCTCGGATTGAGCTGCGGCGAGTGAGTCATACGGTTAACTTGGATGATCGTGCATTTGAACTTGTGTGCGCAACGGTTAATTTAAATAAGAGATTCCTATTCGCACTTTGTGTTGTTTATATCCCTCCCCGATCAGACGAAAATGAATATATAACTATGTTTAACTTATTAGAAAGTTTTTGTATTAAGTATAAAGGCAACTTCATTGTGTTGGGTGATTTTAACTTGTTCTCTTGTCATACTAGCATAAGTAATTACTATGACTATTTTATGGCCTATTGCAATTTCGTTCAGGGGAATAAAATACCTAATTGTGACGGGAGGCAGCTCGACCTTGTATTGAGCGGGGAGCCCGTTCAGGATAAGGTGTCGGTGTGCGCGGCCTGTGATGACGATAGCCTGCATCCTGTAGATGTGTACCATCCCCCGTTAGCGGTGAGCGTGTCGGCTACTGGGCCTTCTCCAACCGCCGCCCGTGCAGTCGGCGACGGTGGGCCGCGCGATCTATGCTCGGTGAGTCATAACATCCAACACTCGCTCGATGCGCGTGAATGGAATTTCTATAAAGCCGATTATTTCACGCTTTATGACAAATTAGGTTCAATAGATTGGAATGATATTTATAGTATAAACGAACTGGATCAGGTTTTAATGTTTTTCTATAGCAAAATTAATCAAATAATAGATGAATGGGTTCCTGCAAAAAATCGTAAGCCTAGGAACTCTCGATATTGTTACCCAGAATGGTATACAGCGCAAATAGTTCACGACATTAAATCAAAATATGCATTACACAAAAAGTATAAATCGAGTAAGTGTACGGAGATTTACGAAGCGTTTTCTAGGATCCGAGCCAAAGTTAAAATAGATATTGCCAACGCTCACGACCAATACCGAGACCTAGTGCAAAAACAATTGGCGTTAGATCCTAAGTCTTTTTGGCGGTTTTTGAAATCTAAAAAGTCAACCGGTTGTACTCAGAAGTTAGTGAAGGAGGGACGGATTCTATCGGAGCAGGAATGCGCCGACGAGTTCGCAAAGTTTTTCTACTCTGTTTTCAATCAGTTGCCGGCGGATTTAAACTGGGTCACTGCTGAAGCAGCGTCGGTAGCGAACAGCGCGCGAGTCCACATCCAACGTATGGATCTAAGCGAAGTGAGGCAGGCTTTGGCGCGACTCCCGTCCAAGCGATCAACTGGGCCAGATGGGATACCATCATTTCTCATGAAGATAAAAGATAAAAAAGATGTTTATTCAGTAAGTAGGCCGCACGGGCACTTTTACACGTCAAAAATCTACCAGCGCTTCGCAAGAGACCACTGCTGAGAAGAAACGCCGCAAGAAACTCAACAGTCAGTCGTTTTTTTTTAAAATTACTTATACAATTATAGAACTTAACCTAGCATTATATAAAACAATGAATTTAAGGAAGGACTGTCGAGGCACACTAGCTGAACCATTGTGCTATATATTTAATGTTTGCCTTAGGTTACGGATATTTCCCGAGAGGTGGAAAGTTACAAGGGTGGTACCTGTCCCAAAGGGTGGGGGAGGGCCGAATACCAGTGACTACAGGCCAGTAGCGGTACTAAATGCACCAGCCAAGGTTTTCGAATCGGCTTTACATAAGACGCTGCAGTCGCAAGTAAGTGCTCAACTTACGGAGGCGCAATATGGATTCCGGGCAGCACGCAGCACGACTGGAAATCTGTTGCATCTTATGACGTTATTATTACCGGCCTTGGATGCCGGTAAACAGGTTGACATAGCGTACTTCGATTTTCGTAAGGCGTTCGACACGGTGGATAACGACATTCTACTAACGAAGTTTGCGACGTCCGGTTGCACGCCACATACGTTAGAATTTTTAGCCAGCTATATGCGAGACAGGCAGCAGTATGTAGATTGTGCGGGCAGGAAATCTCAGCCGTACTATGTTAGATCAGGAGTGAGTCAAGGTAGCAATTTAGGGCCATTAGGGTTCATAATCATGATCAACGATCTCCCGGATGTGGTGCTAGATTCTACATGCCTTTTATTCGCTGACGACTTGAAGCTAGTTCGAGTGATAAATGATATCTCGGACTGTCGTAGGCTGCAGGAGGACATCGACAGAGTGGTGCACTGGAGTGTGCACAATAAGCTTTACTTTAACGAATCCAAATGTAATATAATTTCGTTCAGCCGGGTGCGCAGCCCATTGCACCATCATTATGATGTCGGTGGAAAGCCAATGCAGCGAGTGACGGAGGTGCGTGATCTCGGAGTTCGCCTAACAGCCGATTTATCATTTCGTGACCACATCATTTCTATCTGCAAAAAAGCATTTCGTAACCTCGGTTTCTTGCTACGCGAAGCGAAGGATTTCACAAACATCTCGGCGATAAAAGCAGTGTATTAAGCTCTCATAAAGAGTCACCTCGAAAGGAGTGCTGAAATCTGGAGTCCACGTGAAGCTAAATACAAGCTCATGTTGGAGCGTATCCAAAACAAGTATGTTAGGTTTCTTTACTTCAAGCTGTATGGCGTGTATCCAGGATATCCGCTGTTGTATCCAACTCTCTTCGTGTTAGGAATGGTGGGGTACATTAAGTTAGAAATGAGGCGGGAACAGGCCCTCGCTTCGTATGTAGTTAGAGTACTACGAGGTGAGTTGTGCAACCCCGGCGTGGCGGGTGCCCTGGCGCTGAACGTGCCGGACCGGTTCGTGTGGCGCCGCCGCCGGCCGCCGCTGCTGGCCGAGCCCGCAGCTCGCACGAAGCTGCTGAAGGACGCACCGCTAACGCGGGCTATTCGTACAATTAATAAGGTAGCGCTCACATTAGACATATTTGTGTGCTCCCTGAACGATTTCGCAAAGGCCACTATGTTTGTACTATGCTATACTCAATAACTGTATAAATATTGTGTTATGAATGTAGGTACTGTTAATATTGCTCACTTGCCTATTGCATTAGGTAACAACCTGTAATGATAGATTTAAGTTATTAAATAAATAAAAAAATATAAACTATTGTTCTACGCATTTTTTTAAACAAATAAGAAACTTCGTTAGCGCGATGTAGAACACTTTAGTTGCGCTGTCTGGCGCTGCTGGCGCTGGCGAGGTTGTTGATACAAGTGTGCGCTAGATGTCGCTAGGTTGCCACAAGACTATTAAACTAATTTTAGATGTCTATCATTTGTATTCACTTCTGCAATCCAAAGCTTCTGCAAAAAACGTTTAGCCAAAAATATGACCCGTGTGATCCATCCAATAGGATCGAAGGTCCGAGCAACAGACCGACCGCTTCGTCCAGGTCTTAGGGGAATCCAACTAAACTCGGTAAGTGAAGACATCTTGGGCGGGCTGGTACTGTATCCCAAGTACAGCAACCAAGTTAGGGTTATCAACATCTTCAAACAATAGAGGATGCTGTTGATGTTCCACCGAAAAGATAACTCAACAAGTCAGGGCAGTTCGACAGCCACTTACGCAATTCATAACCTCCTGACTTCAGGATCGCAATCAACTCATCCCGTAGAATAAAAGCCTCCGTGACGGTGGAAACACCAGTGCACACGTCATTGACGTACACTGAATTCTCAAAAATAGCCGCCGCACGGGGATAGTTCAATCGCTTACGATGAGGTCGAAGAGCCAACTCCAACAAAGTCGGAATCGCAATATATGGACGGGATTTCCGTTCCTGGTAGTGTTCAGTTCATACACTTGCATCGGATCACAGGGTCGTTCACGCCATAAAATCAACTGATACCGCCGGTCATCTCGGTGTCGAAAGTTGGTGAGGATGTCCGAGATGTCCCTATGCAGCTTGGGACCGGCGTGATAACACTGGTTCAAAGAAATCCCATTTGAAGAAGTGGCCGAGCCATCAAAGACAACTCTAATTTTCTCACCCGGAGTCTTCAGAACAGGTGCAAGCATGGTGGGGCAAGAAGTAGTGCTCGAGCGAGAGCCAATAAATTTTTGAGGGTTACTTATGTCCCAAAACCTAATACTCGCGCATAAATTCAATATACTTAGTCAAAAGACAAAAGTCAGTATCCCTATTCATTCGGCGTACCATGGACAACAACCGTTTTTCTACTGAGGTATGAGACTGGCCGAGAGGGGGACGTGTAGCCCGAAAAGGCAACCGAGTGACAAAACGACCATCATCGAGGCGACCAGGGGCCCGTTTTATAAACATACAAATTACAATTTACAGGTTACAAGTTACCATTTGACACAACCTCGACCAATGACGACAAGCCATTTGAGCAGTGTTGCTAGTTTAGACCTGTAAAATTGTAACTTGTAGCTTTATAAAACAGGCCCCAGTATTATTCTGGTAAGACAATTCGCACTCGTCTTCCGCTGCATCGCATCTGTAGGCCTTGGCCTCCTTGACCTCCCAGAAAAGCTGGACAGCGTCAGAGAGCGGAAGTCGTACCTCAACACGTTGTTCCTAAACACGTTGTTCCTCAACCCGTGGGACCGAACCCCTTAAAACGGGACCCAAGAAACTGAAACCGAAAATAGTTTGTGAGGCGATTAAACCGTAAGGTTTCAAAACCTGCTTTTCCCCCACAAGATCAAACCCAACACGTTGACATCCAAGATTAGGTCTTTGGGTCCAGGTACAAACCACTGAGGGTCAGCGGGAGTCAAATCCGACGTCAATTTTACCATAGCAGGAGAGATAGCCACGTGCGGGTTTTTGCCCAAAATATCATTCAATACCACACGCTTGGCCACAATAGTCGACCCACAATTGACAGGCGAAAAGGAAAAGTCAATCTCTCCCCTTTGATCCTCCTCCTGGAAGGCCCCCTATACCGTAGGTGAGAACTACACGGGAGGCCCTATCTCTCCACCAAATAAGAGGAAGCCAGACAGACCTGGGTACCCGAATCCAAAATGGCACGAACCAACAAAGAATCACCCCGTGAGCCCCAGATCCGGACACAAACAGTTCGCAAAAGGACTGTTTCAGGATGGGCGACTGCCGGTGGAAGAGAGGGAGCAACTCCCTATGGCTGGCCGCCAGCATCATTGGGTTGCTGCCAACCAGCATCACGCATCTGATGGTCCTGAGCAGTAGACAACGCCCAATTGGAGCGAAGGTAATGCTCCGCGGAACACCAGGGTTTGGACCCGGCCGTACCCAGCTGGATGCGTAGTGCCCCGAGCTACGTCCGAACTGGGGCAGGTGACGTTTCAACCGCGGTCGTTCGCACAGCGGCGGCGAATACCTCGCAGGCGTGGCGCGGCGCTGAGCAGCTGCAACCCTTTCCTGCTGGAGAGAAGCCCCGGGGGGGCGAGTCCAGCATCGTCAACCCGACCGACCCCAATTCTGTTGTTACAGAGCAGCAGTGGTGTTTTCCTCCGCAGGGCGGGCATGGCTCTGGGTCAACGAAAAATGCAGTCGGGTTTTGAAAGTTTGCTTTATATTTGTAGGTGACCGGCGGGCGGTCTTCGCGCGCCTTCGCCGTGTGCGGCGGGCTGGCCGGCGCGCTGGGCGGCGCCGCGGCGGCCTGGGCGGCGCTCCGGCGCTGGCGGCGCCGCGCACCCCGCGCGCCCCCCGCGCCCGCGCTGCTGCCGCTCAAGCCCGTGCCGCCGCGCGCGCGCCCGCTCGGCGCCAGCGCCTCCGTGTAAGGAACACTCACACTCACACACACATAGCCCGGGCGGCGCCGCGCACCCTCGGCGCCAGCGCCTCCGTGTAAGGAACACTCACACTCACACACACATAGCCCGGGCGGCGCCGCGCACCCCGCGCGCCCCCCGCGCCCGCGCTGCTGCCGCTCAAGCCCGTGCCGCCGCGCGCGCGCCCGCTCGGCGCCAGCGCCTCCGTGTAAGGAACACTCACACTCACACACACATAGCCCGGGCGGCGCCGCGCACCCTCGGCGCCAGCGCCTCCGTGTAAGGAACACTCACACTCACACACACATAGCCCGGGCGGCGCCGCGCACCCCGCGCGCCCCCCGCGCCCGCGCTGCTGCCGCTCAAGCCCGTGCCGCCGCGCGCGCGCCCGCTCGGCGCCAGCGCCTCCGTGTAAGGAACACTCACACTCACACACACATAGCCCGGGCGGCGCCGCGCACCCCGCGCGCCCCCCGCGCCCGCGCTGCTGCCGCTCAAGCCCGTGCCGCCGCGCGCGCGCCCGCTCGGCGCCAGCGCCTCCGTGTAAGGAACACTCACACTCACACACACATAGCCCGGGCGGCGCCGCGCACCCTCGGCGCCAGCGCCTCCGTGTAAGGAACACTCACACTCACACACACATAGCCCGGGCGGCGCCGCGCACCCCGCGCGCCCCCCGCGCCCGCGCTGCTGCCGCTCAAGCCCGTGCCGCCGCGCGCGCGCCCGCTCGGCGCCAGCGCCTCCGTGTAAGGAACACTCACACTCACACACACATAGCCCGGGCGGCGCCGCGCACCCTCGGCGCCAGCGCCTCCGTGTAAGGAACACTCACACTCACACACACATAGCCCGGGCGGCGCCGCGCACCCCGCGCGCCCCCCGCGCCCGCGCTGCTGCCGCTCAAGCCCGTGCCGCCGCGCGCGCGCCCGCTCGGCGCCAGCGCCTCCGTGTAAGGAACACTCACACTCACACACACATAGCCCGGGCGGCGCCGCGCACCCTCGGCGCCAGCGCCTCCGTGTAAGGAACACTCACACTCACACACACATAGCCCGGGCGGCGCCGCGCACCCCGCGCGCCCCCCGCGCCCGCGCTGCTGCCGCTCAAGCCCGTGCCGCCGCGCGCGCGCCCGCTCGGCGCCAGCGCCTCCGTGTAAGGAACACTCACACTCACACACACATAGCCCGGGCGGCGCCGCGCACCCTCGGCGCCAGCGCCTCCGTGTAAGGAACACTCACACTCACACACACATAGCCCGGGCGGCGCCGCGCACCCTCGGCGCCAGCGCCTCCGTGTAAGGAACACTCACACTCACACACACATAGCCCGGGCGGCGCCGCGCACCCCGCGCGCCCCCCGCGCCCGCGCTGCTGCCGCTCAAGCCCGTGCCGCCGCGCGCGCGCCCGCTCGGCGCCAGCGCCTCCGTGTAAGGAACACTCACACTCACACACACATAGCCCGGGCGGCGCCGCGCACCCTCGGCGCCAGCGCCTCCGTGTAAGGAACACTCACACTCACACACACATAGCCCGGGCGGCGCCGCGCACCCTCGGCGCCAGCGCCTCCGTGTAAGGAACACTCACACTCACACACACATAGCCCGGGCGGCGCCGCGCACCCTCGGCGCCAGCGCCTCCGTGTAAGGAACACTCACACTCACACACACATAGCCCGGGCGGCGCCGCGCACCCCGCGCGCCCCCCGCGCCCGCGCTGCTGCCGCTCAAGCCCGTGCCGCCGCGCGCGCGCCCGCTCGGCGCCAGCGCCTCCGTGTAAGGAACACTCACACTCACACACACATAGCCCGGGCGGCGCCGCGCACCCTCGGCGCCAGCGCCTCCGTGTAAGGAACACTCACACTCACACACACATAGCCCGGGCGGCGCCGCGCACCCCGCGCGCCCCCCGCGCCCGCGCTGCTGCCGCTCAAGCCCGTGCCGCCGCGCGCGCGCCCGCTCGGCGCCAGCGCCTCCGTGTAAGGAACACTCACACTCACACACACATAGCCCGGGCGGCGCCGCGCACCCTCGGCGCCAGCGCCTCCGTGTAAGGAACACTCACACTCACACACACATAGCCCGGGCGGCGCCGCGCACCCTCGGCGCCAGCGCCTCCGTGTAAGGAACACTCACACTCACACACACATAGCCCGGGCGGCGCCGCGCACCCTCGGCGCCAGCGCCTCCGTGTAAGGAACACTCACACTCACACACACATAGCCCGGGCGGCGCCGCGCACCCTCGGCGCCAGCGCCTCCGTGTAAGGAACACTCACACTCACACACACATAGCCCGGGCGGCGCCGCGCACCCTCGGCGCCAGCGCCTCCGTGTAAGGAACACTCACACTCACACACACATAGCCCGGGCGGCGCCGCGCACCCTCGGCGCCAGCGCCTCCGTGTAAGGAACACTCACACTCACACACACATAGCCCGGGCGGCGCCGCGCACCCCGCGCGCCCCCCGCGCCCGCGCTGCTGCCGCTCAAGCCCGTGCCGCCGCGCGCGCGCCCGCTCGGCGCCAGCGCCTCCGTGTAAGGAACACTCACACTCACACACACATAGCCCGGGCGGCGCCGCGCACCCTCGGCGCCAGCGCCTCCGTGTAAGGAACACTCACACTCACACACACATAGCCCGGGCGGCGCCGCGCACCCCGCGCGCCCCCCGCGCCCGCGCTGCTGCCGCTCAAGCCCGTGCCGCCGCGCGCGCGCCCGCTCGGCGCCAGCGCCTCCGTGTAAGGAACACTCACACTCACACACACATAGCCCGGGCGGCGCCGCGCACCCTCGGCGCCAGCGCCTCCGTGTAAGGAACACTCACACTCACACACACATAGCCCGGGCGGCGCCGCGCACCCTCGGCGCCAGCGCCTCCGTGTAAGGAACACTCACACTCACACACACATAGCCCGGGCGGCGCCGCGCACCCCGCGCGCCCCCCGCGCCCGCGCTGCTGCCGCTCAAGCCCGTGCCGCCGCGCGCGCGCCCGCTCGGCGCCAGCGCCTCCGTGTAAGGAACACTCACACTCACACACACATAGCCCGGCCGCCGCGCGCGCGCCCGCTCGGCGCCAGCGCCTCCGTGTAAGGAACACTCACACTCACACACACATAGCCCGGGCGGCGCCGCGCACCCTCGGCGCCAGCGCCTCCGTGTAAGGAACACTCACACTCACACACACATAGCCCGGGCGGCGCCGCGCACCCCGCGCGCCCCCCGCGCCCGCGCTGCTGCCGCTCAAGCCCGTGCCGCCGCGCGCGCGCCCGCTCGGCGCCAGCGCCTCCGTGTAAGGAACACTCACACTCACACACACATAGCCCGGGCGGCGCCGCGCACCCTCGGCGCCAGCGCCTCCGTGTAAGGAACACTCACACTCACACACACATAGCCCGGGCGGCGCCGCGCACCCTCGGCGCCAGCGCCTCCGTGTAAGGAACACTCACACTCACACACACATAGCCCGGGCGGCGCCGCGCACCCTCGGCGCCAGCGCCTCCGTGTAAGGAACACTCACACTCACACACACATAGCCCGGGCGGCGCCGCGCACCCTCGGCGCCAGCGCCTCCGTGTAAGGAACACTCACACTCACACACACATAGCCCGGGCGGCGCCGCGCACCCTCGGCGCCAGCGCCTCCGTGTAAGGAACACTCACACTCACACACACATAGCCCGGGCGGCGCCGCGCACCCCGCGCGCCCCCCGCGCCCGCGCTGCTGCCGCTCAAGCCCGTGCCGCCGCGCGCGCGCCCGCTCGGCGCCAGCGCCTCCGTGTAAGGAACACTCACACTCACACACACATAGCCCGGGCGGCGCCGCGCACCCTCGGCGCCAGCGCCTCCGTGTAAGGAACACTCACACTCACACACACATAGCCCGGGCGGCGCCGCGCACCCCGCGCGCCCCCCGCGCCCGCGCTGCTGCCGCTCAAGCCCGTGCCGCCGCGCGCGCGCCCGCTCGGCGCCAGCGCCTCCGTGTAAGGAACACTCACACTCACACACACATAGCCCGGGCGGCGCCGCGCACCCTCGGCGCCAGCGCCTCCGTGTAAGGAACACTCACACTCACACACACATAGCCCGGGCGGCGCCGCGCACCCTCGGCGCCAGCGCCTCCGTGTAAGGAACACTCACACTCACACACACATAGCCCGGGCGGCGCCGCGCACCCTCGGCGCCAGCGCCTCCGTGTAAGGAACACTCACACTCACACACACATAGCCCGGGCGGCGCCGCGCACCCCGCGCGCCCCCCGCGCCCGCGCTGCTGCCGCTCAAGCCCGTGCCGCCGCGCGCGCGCCCGCTCGGCGCCAGCGCCTCCGTGTAAGGAACACTCACACTCACACACACATAGCCCGGGCGGCGCCGCGCACCCTCGGCGCCAGCGCCTCCGTGTAAGGAACACTCACACTCACACACACATAGCCCGGGCGGCGCCGCGCACCCTCGGCGCCAGCGCCTCCGTGTAAGGAACACTCACACTCACACACACATAGCCCGGGCGGCGCCGCGCACCCTCGGCGCCAGCGCCTCCGTGTAAGGAACACTCACACTCACACACACATAGCCCGGGCGGCGCCGCGCACCCCGCGCGCCCCCCGCGCCCGCGCTGCTGCCGCTCAAGCCCGTGCCGCCGCGCGCGCGCCCGCTCGGCGCCAGCGCCTCCGTGTAAGGAACACTCACACTCACACACACATAGCCCGGGCGGCGCCGCGCACCCTCGGCGCCAGCGCCTCCGTGTAAGGAACACTCACACTCACACACACATAGCCCGGGCGGCGCCGCGCACCCTCGGCGCCAGCGCCTCCGTGTAAGGAACACTCACACTCACACACACATAGCCCGGGCGGCGCCGCGCACCCCGCGCGCCCCCCGCGCCCGCGCTGCTGCCGCTCAAGCCCGTGCCGCCGCGCGCGCGCCCGCTCGGCGCCAGCGCCTCCGTGTAAGGAACACTCACACTCACACACACATAGCCCGGGCGGCGCCGCGCACCCTCGGCGCCAGCGCCTCCGTGTAAGGAACACTCACACTCACACACACATAGCCCGGGCGGCGCCGCGCACCCCGCGCGCCCCCCGCGCCCGCGCTGCTGCCGCTCAAGCCCGTGCCGCCGCGCGCGCGCCCGCTCGGCGCCAGCGCCTCCGTGTAAGGAACACTCACACTCACACACACATAGCCCGGGCGGCGCCGCGCACCCTCGGCGCCAGCGCCTCCGTGTAAGGAACACTCACACTCACACACACATAGCCCGGGCGGCGCCGCGCACCCCGCGCGCCCCCCGCGCCCGCGCTGCTGCCGCTCAAGCCCGTGCCGCCGCGCGCGCGCCCGCTCGGCGCCAGCGCCTCCGTGTAAGGAACACTCACACTCACACACACATAGCCCGGGCGGCGCCGCGCACCCTCGGCGCCAGCGCCTCCGTGTAAGGAACACTCACACTCACACACACATAGCCCGGGCGGCGCCGCGCACCCCGCGCGCCCCCCGCGCCCGCGCTGCTGCCGCTCAAGCCCGTGCCGCCGCGCGCGCGCCCGCTCGGCGCCAGCGCCTCCGTGTAAGGAACACTCACACTCACACACACATAGCCCGGGCGGCGCCGCGCACCCTCGGCGCCAGCGCCTCCGTGTAAGGAACACTCACACTCACACACACATAGCCCGGGCGGCGCCGCGCACCCTCGGCGCCAGCGCCTCCGTGTAAGGAACACTCACACTCACACACACATAGCCCGGGCGGCGCCGCGCACCCTCGGCGCCAGCGCCTCCGTGTAAGGAACACTCACACTCACACACACATAGCCCGGGCGGCGCCGCGCACCCCGCGCGCCCCCCGCGCCCGCGCTGCTGCCGCTCAAGCCCGTGCCGCCGCGCGCGCGCCCGCTCGGCGCCAGCGCCTCCGTGTAAGGAACACTCACACCCCACACACACAAAGCCCGCAGCGTACAATAGAAATGCACTAGAAATGTTGTTCAATTATGTATGTTTACTCATTACTGTCCAAAACAGAAAAGAAATACAAAGGCGAATTTATTCTCGAGGAATTTCTTCTAGCTAACCCTAGAAAATAAACACTCAAATTATGTATTCACTTGAAAAGACCGCCGAGATACGATCCCTGAGGTACACCTGAGTTGATAATCATAGCTAAGGACTTAATATTTCTATCAATGACTAGTTGACTTATTTTTCGGATTATTCGATTCATATTACCTTCGTAGACAGCCAAATTTTTTTTTTAAATTATGTAGATCCGTCCTTTTGAATGAAATATCATAACCAACTAAGTCGAACGCCTTTAAAAAGCCGGTATTAAATGTTTATTGTCCATTCTCTCGAGAACATCTCTATTGACAATAGAAAGTACAAACTTGCGATATTCTAAAAGCAAGTAAATGTAAACAATCGATCTAACCTAAAAATCAATGTATTCGTCAGGTCGTCGGATAGCCTAGGGCGCTACCCGCGGCCGACGGCGAACCCGCCGCCGAGCCCGGCGACGGCCACGGGCGCGTCGCTGCCGGCGCGGCGCCGCGCCTACCGCCACTACCGCGCCATGAACCGCCCGCCGCCGCCCACGCCCGCCTCCACCGACGCCGCCGAGTCCGAGCCCGAGCCCGCCGCGCGCGCGCCGCCGCCCTCGCCCATCGCGCCCTACTGACCAGGCGACAAGGACCTGCCCTACACCCACTACCGCCACTACCGCGCCATGAACCGCCCGCCGCCGCCCACGCCCGCCTCCACCGACGCCGCCGAGTCCGAGCCCGAGCCCGCCGCGCGCGCGCCGCCGCCCTCGCCCATCGCGCCCTACTGACCAGGCGACAAGGACCTGCCCTACACCCACTACCGCCACTACCGCGCCATGAACCGCCCGCCGCCGCCCACGCCCGCCTCCACCGACGCCGCCGAGTCCGAGCCCGAGCCCGCCGCGCGCGCGCCGCCGCCCTCGCCCATCGCGCCCTACTGACCAGGCGACAAGGACCTGCCCTACACCCACTACCGCCACTACCGCGCCATGAACCGCCCGCCGCCGCCCACGCCCGCCTCCACCGACGCCGCCGAGTCCGAGCCCGAGCCCGCCGCGCGCGCGCCGCCGCCCTCGCCCATCGCGCCCTACTGACCAGGCGACAAGGACCTGCCCTACACCCACTACCGCCACTACCGCGCCATGAACCGCCCGCCGCCGCCCACGCCCGCCTCCACCGACGCCGCCGAGTCCGAGCCCGAGCCCGCCGCGCGCGCGCCGCCGCCCTCGCCCATCGCGCCCTACTGACCAGGCGACAAGGACCTGCCCTACACCCACTACCGCCACTACCGCGCCATGAACCGCCCGCCGCCGCCCACGCCCGCCTCCACCGACGCCGCCGAGTCCGAGCCCGAGCCCGCCGCGCGCGCGCCGCCGCCCTCGCCCATCGCGCCCTACTGACCAGGCGACAAGGACCTGCCCTACACCCACTACCGCCACTACCGCGCCATGAACCGCCCGCCGCCGCCCACGCCCGCCTCCACCGACGCCGCCGAGTCCGAGCCCGAGCCCGCCGCGCGCGCGCCGCCGCCCTCGCCCATCGCGCCCTACTGACCAGGCGACAAGGACCTGCCCTACACCCACTACCGCCACTACCGCGCCATGAACCGCCCGCCGCCGCCCACGCCCGCCTCCACCGACGCCGCCGAGTCCGAGCCCGAGCCCGCCGCGCGCGCGCCGCCGCCCTCGCCCATCGCGCCCTACTGACCAGGCGACAAGGACCTGCCCTACACCCACTACCGCCACTACCGCGCCATGAACCGCCCGCCGCCGCCCACGCCCGCCTCCACCGACGCCGCCGAGTCCGAGCCCGAGCCCGCCGCGCGCGCGCCGCCGCCCTCGCCCATCGCGCCCTACTGACCAGGCGACAAGGACCTGCCCTACACCCACTACCGCCACTACCGCGCCATGAACCGCCCGCCGCCGCCCACGCCCGCCTCCACCGACGCCGCCGAGTCCGAGCCCGAGCCCGCCGCGCGCGCGCCGCCGCCCTCGCCCATCGCGCCCTACTGACCAGGCGACAAGGACCTGCCCTACACCCACTACCGCCACTACCGCGCCATGAACCGCCCGCCGCCGCCCACGCCCGCCTCCACCGACGCCGCCGAGTCCGAGCCCGAGCCCGCCGCGCGCGCGCCGCCGCCCTCGCCCATCGCGCCCTACTGACCAGGCGACAAGGACCTGCCCTACACCCACTACCGCCACTACCGCGCCATGAACCGCCCGCCGCCGCCCACGCCCGCCTCCACCGACGCCGCCGAGTCCGAGCCCGAGCCCGCCGCGCGCGCGCCGCCGCCCTCGCCCATCGCGCCCTACTGACCAGGCGACAAGGACCTGCCCTACACCCACTACCGCCACTACCGCGCCATGAACCGCCCGCCGCCGCCCACGCCCGCCTCCACCGACGCCGCCGAGTCCGAGCCCGAGCCCGCCGCGCGCGCGCCGCCGCCCTCGCCCATCGCGCCCTACTGACCAGGCGACAAGGACCTGCCCTACACCCACTACCGCCACTACCGCGCCATGAACCGCCCGCCGCCGCCCACGCCCGCCTCCACCGACGCCGCCGAGTCCGAGCCCGAGCCCGCCGCGCGCGCGCCGCCGCCCTCGCCCATCGCGCCCTACTGACCAGGCGACAAGGACCTGCCCTACACCCACTACCGCCACTACCGCGCCATGAACCGCCCGCCGCCGCCCACGCCCGCCTCCACCGACGCCGCCGAGTCCGAGCCCGAGCCCGCCGCGCGCGCGCCGCCGCCCTCGCCCATCGCGCCCTACTGACCAGGCGACAAGGACCTGCCCTACACCCACTACCGCCACTACCGCGCCATGAACCGCCCGCCGCCGCCCACGCCCGCCTCCACCGACGCCGCCGAGTCCGAGCCCGAGCCCGCCGCGCGCGCGCCGCCGCCCTCGCCCATCGCGCCCTACTGACCAGGCGACAAGGACCTGCCCTACACCCACTACCGCCACTACCGCGCCATGAACCGCCCGCCGCCGCCCACGCCCGCCTCCACCGACGCCGCCGAGTCCGAGCCCGAGCCCGCCGCGCGCGCGCCGCCGCCCTCGCCCATCGCGCCCTACTGACCAGGCGACAAGGACCTGCCCTACACCCACTACCGCCACTACCGCGCCATGAACCGCCCGCCGCCGCCCACGCCCGCCTCCACCGACGCCGCCGAGTCCGAGCCCGAGCCCGCCGCGCGCGCGCCGCCGCCCTCGCCCATCGCGCCCTACTGACCAGGCGACAAGGACCTGCCCTACACCCACTACCGCCACTACCGCGCCATGAACCGCCCGCCGCCGCCCACGCCCGCCTCCACCGACGCCGCCGAGTCCATTTGTGACACTAACATATTTATATGAATAGCTGATAAATAAATCAATGCCATTTTCAATCCAGGCAGACGCGTGCCACACTATTTAATTTCAATTTCAAAGATTTCACTCGTAATTTTGCACACTTCCGCAACTCAAGTGGCAATATAAACTCCTATACTTTGGGATCTATTCGAGAAAAGGTAAATTTTTTGTTTAGTTTGTTAGAACTGGAGTTCTAAATTATTAAACGATCAATAATAAAAAGCAATCTTTGAAAACTCGACTGCACGGTTTAATATTTTAATAAATAATAAAAAGAAATCCGCTCTAATTAATGAGTTGATTAAAATATTATATACCATGTCACTCCCGCAACAATGACTAATCTAACGACACATCATGTGTTAAAATTCATCAGGCTGTTTAGGCTGCAGAGCGTGCCAAAGAAATGCATACATACACTCGAAAAACATAAGCCTCCTGATGCAATCAGGTAAAAATACAAAGCAGTGGGTGTTGCGATTTGCTACTTGAAATATTCAAGTAGTAACCATAGTAAACAAGTGCGGCAAGTGTTTACTACACACATAAAAAAAGTCTTGGGATACTCAGTATCCCTAGAGAAATTTGATGTTTTCGCTCAGTAGTAATATGCCTATATTGAAATGTTCAAAACTGTTTAGGGATAAAAAATATCCCTAGGCGCTTTTGATGTGTGTAGAATCGTGTTGAAAAAGTAGGTAATATTTTGTTTCAGTTCAAATGTCTATGTGAATATCGTAAACTATTTGGTGCTATTACACTGTTTGTGCCTCGGTAATTTTAAGAAAGTAACTTTTAAATACACGATTTAATGTAATTAAAGTAATTAGTTAAGACTAACAAATTAGAATTAACTGTAAATAATACATTTGATTTTTCTACCCTTATGAGAATTGTGAGCCTGAAAACTTCCATACAAAATGCCATAACGTTTCTCTCCCCATGAAAACCTAGTCCGATTTTTTTTGTAGATATTACGTACAACTAGATGGTCTGTAAGTTTTTATTTCTAAGAGAATATATTTCTTGAAAAAAAACAAATAACAAACCTGAGGAGCACTTACTTAGTTTTTCATAGAACATATTCAATACCTAATCATGGAAATTCGGTGATTTACGGGGCGAAAAACTTTACCGCTCGGAGCTAAATTTGTATGGATTTTTTTTGACGGCTTCGCGATTTCAGCGTCACCTCACAATCGTGTTTATGATGAAGGACAATTTAGACGTGTTATCGGATTGTAGTTAAACGGCAACTAAATATAAAATCATTCTGTGGGCAATATTGATTTATACAGATTCAGTAACATCGGATATTTTGAATCTTAAAATTGTTCTGTGATATGTGTTAAGCTGAAATCACGCTTAGAGGTCAAATTTAATGGCCCAATAGAATTTAAATGTCACATGTTGATTTAATCTTATTTAGGTCTTATTATTAATTCATATTGTAAACACTTAAAACACGAAAAGCTGAGGGTCTTTGAGACGAGCGAAAAGAAATCTTATTAATATTGGGATAGCGGCATTGCCCCATGGAATTTTACGCTTAATCCTGAACATAGCTACCGCTAATATTTAAAAAAAACTGAGTTGTGGGCGTGAGGATCAAATTAATTTCTTGCCATATTATTTGTATAATTGAATTTGCTGCTTCCGTTACAAAAAATGCTTTTACGATTTTACGCATAAGTACGTATCCAACTTGGCTGAAGTATACACAATACATGCTGTATTTTTTCTCTCTGTAAGTAATTTACACAGCCCTACTTTTCCAAGTGAAAGTCTCTTGATTATAGCCGATGCAAGCTAAATATGATTGTATGCATTTTAAATCGGATTATTTGTGGTTTTAAGGTTTATAATATACATTACTTCATTAACTTAATTGAATATAACCCTGAAGTTGAGGGTTTAAAAAGTAATTAATACGTGTACAGTGCAGTGAAAACTAGATTTAAATTCTGAGCGCTTTTTAAGATATATTACAAATAAGGGGACTGTCATAAAGTAACTTTTAGATAGGAAATAATAATATAAGAATTGTTATTTTTATGTACCTATTAAAAATCTAAAAAATGTGACTGATCATTGAGATTTTAAATTAAACTTTTGTACCTGTTGTATAGCCGTGTTTTCTTGTTTATTGTTCCTATTTAATTAATTATCGGGATACTATAACCAATATATGTATACAAAAATATGTAGGTATTTTATATTTTAGTTTCCAGAGAATGACCAAACAGACGTCGTATTCTGCATCGGTGAATATTGTGAACATAGATTTATAATAGCATAGACGGAGTATAAAAAAAGCTAATAGACATACTCTTCACACCAGTTACAACTGCCCTTCGTTGAAAAGAGACTTCTCTCTCTTCTCTTCTCTCTTTAACCCGATATATGACCGCTTTCAAAAGTGTACCGTTTTAAGGGTTCCGTACCCAAAGGGTAAAAACTATCCGACTAGGACTCCACTATCCATCTGTCTGTCACCAGGCCGTATCTCATGAACCGTGATAGCTAGACAGTTGAAATTTACACAGATGGTGTATTTCTGTTGCCGCTATAATAACAAGTGAGTACTAAAAACAGAATACAATAAATATTAAAGGGGGATCCCATACAACAAACGTGAGTTTTTTTTATAAATAGTGGTACAGAACCCTTCGTGCGCGAGTCCGGCTCGCACTTGGCCGGTTTTTTATTTATTTTAGGTTTGTTAGAGTGTGTCACCCTTCATTAGTGTACGTAAGTTTGTAGCCAATGATGTGAGGTTTATCGATAAATTAGGTTAAGGCATATAATATTTTCAACATGCGACGGCGCGCCCTGTTTTTCAAATCGACGAAGCACGGTTGCGTCAATAATTATACGAAAAGTCCTGGAGCCCTACTTTGAAAATCGAAGTTCGAAGTTACCTACGTTATCTTCATCCTGTCACTATATAGTTATTCGAGACTAAATCGAGAGAAAGGAATGGAGCTAACGTTACTTCGAACTTAGAATTTTTATATGTGGGGCCTCTGGGTCGGGACTCCTAGAATAGATGTGCCCTGGGTAAAAAAAAACTAATTAGTTAGTACGTCAGTAAGATTATCAAAAAATATAGAACACTTATTTTTTGCTAGTCCACACTCGATGCACGATCAGATCATAGAGGAAATATAATTTATTTATGGTGTCACCTTACTCCTTGGCTATACAGGGCTTGGCATAATGCATAATTTGCATTACTTAATTAAAATTCTATTTAAAAAATACTTTCTCGCTTGTAATTAAAATACGAAATAAAAAATATTTTCAAGTCGCGTAATTGAAATATAAAATACAAAATAAAGTATTTAAGCAATTTTGTTATATACAAAATACAAATTACTTACAAAATAATTATTTTAGACCGTAGATCTCAAAAAAGAGTGTATGGAGCTGAAATGCGAATGTTGAGATGGATGTGTGGTGTAACAAGAATGGATAGGATAAGAAACGAGTATGTAAGAGGAAGTTTGAAAGTAGCGCCAGTGATAGAAACAATTGAAGGTCATGTTATGGCCATGTCATGAGGAGGGATGAAAGTTATGTTACGAGAAGAGTTTTGAGTATGAATGTGGAGGGTTATAAAGCAAGAGGAAGGCCTAAAGAGAGATGGACGGATTTTTAAGGGAAAACAAAAATCCGTTATTTTGAATAGCGACACTTTTTTTTCATCGCACGATTATACGAAAAACCAAAGAATTACTCTAAAATTCATGACTTCAGAGAAAAAAACCGGTCAAGTGCGAGTCGAATTCGGTTCCCTATTTAAGATAATATGCTTGGTAACCGCAAAAGAAAATACTCATTTTGTTTTTAACTTCATTTTCTATGCAATAAGGTCCGTTTTGAAAAGCCTAAATTTTAATACAGATTTACAAAGTTTTAATTATATAAAGTAATAATTAAAACTTTGTAAATAAAGTAGGTTAAACTATTTATAAGTACGTCAGGATTTTTTCAGATTTTTTGAATAAAAAACTTTAGAGATAAGGGGGACGGTCATTTTTTGTACATTTTTGGCAATAAATCAAAAAGTACATCACAGACAATTAAAAAAAAAAGATTTGAAATGTGCAGGTTAAGCCCTTTCATATGGCATCAGATTTGCTATGATCAAACCACTTTAATTTTCAACCCCCCATTCTAGACCCCTTTTCAATTATTTGTAAAACTAATTTCATATTTTTTTTACTAAAAACAGATGCGGGCAAGGAAGTTTTTTAATGTGAAAAAGGATGCAGACGAGCAAGTGAGCCACCTGATAGCAAGTGATCATCGCGACCCATAAACACCCGCAAAACCAGAGGAATCGCAGGTGCGCTGCCGCCTTTGAGAAAAGAGTAGGCTCGTTTTTTGAAAGCCCCGAAGTCGTATTGGTAAAGTGGTACAACTATGCCAAATTGCAAGTTGGTAGCATTTGTAGTTGCTGAGAAAAACTCCTGTGACTGATAGACAGACAGACAGACAGACAGGAAACGAAGTCTTACCATTTTGGTACTGAATTCTAATAAGAGCTGTCTCAGGGCAAACATTGCATTAAGGTTGGTGAAGTTACAGTTCCTTTACGAGTGTGATGAGTTTCTAAAGTACATACACAGAAAGAAGCGGCAGGGCGTTTTTGGGTTTCTGATTCATATTTACCGCACTTAACCGATTCATTGCGGCACTCAGTTTTGAAAACTTATTGCTGTGGAATGAACAATTATTTCACGACACGGCTGTCGTGCCTTCCGCAACGAATAGGTTAACCGGTTTTTTTAAAGTATCTTGTGTTAGGTTTTTAGTAAAAAAGTAATATAAGTTTTGCTCGACTTTTTTTATGATTTCTTACTTGTGGAATGTGATTGTAGTGAAGAGAAAAGAATTTATTTAACACTAGCTTCTGCCCGCGACTTCGTCTGCGTGGACTTCAGAATTTGATGTTACCAGGATGAATAATATAAGTTTGTCCTAACCGAACCGAGAACGAAATATAAAGCTTATAATTGCTCTGTATAGGGAAAATCACTTAACCACCCAGTGGCTTTGACCACATCGAGGAAACAATTCGATACCGAGTTTGAAGCAAGAGCTAGCGTCATCTAGTTCGTATACGGAGAACTAAAAGTGTGTTTCTTTAGTAACTTTTGTGTACGTACACATCAATGAATACAAACTGAAAGGATTACAGGTTGACAACTGTAAACAGAAATAAAAACACACTACCCACACATGGCTAGCTGAGATATATATGTAATATTGCATTAATTTTCTTCCCATGCCTTACAGACTTAGTGGGAGGTTTTCAGTTTGGCATGGCATATGATTATTGTTTCGTATGATTAGACTTAATCTGCTCTACGAAGGTCATAAAAACTAAAAACATTTTTCAAACCTAATTTTCGTTTTCTATTTTAAAAACGAAACCCTCGGTGCGTGACCGTGACTCGCACTTGCCCGATTATTTTTTCACTTTGAGGCACGGATCCCTTTAAAATATGGGCTCTACATAATGACCCCACAACGTACGGTTTACAAAGTTATTACAAGTAGTAACAGCAATAGCCGGATCCCCGTTATGCCCTTTAAGTACGCAACCCTAAAAATATAAAGTCAAAAATTGGATGTGTCACTAGTATCAATAAAATACCACATGGCCATTTGAATCATAAAGGGGCGGATCGGTGATAGCGATATCCGATAGCGCTAGAGAAACAGGTGGCATACGCCCCCTACGGCCCGGCCCGTCGAGCGCGCAGCCCGGCAGGCAGTCACAGCGCGGCGGGCGCGACCTGCTGACCATGTCCGCCAAACTCATACAGTGTCTCCTCCTAAGCGTGTGGTTCGTTCACCTCGACTGTGAAGTGTATCAAGACCGACCGAAAATCAAGACTTCAGATGGCGATTTAATACTGGAAGCTGCTCAAGACAAAAACATATACTTACTCCCCAATGGACCCAAGTCGAGGGTGTTCATCGGATCGATCGACCTGCTCGCCATCAACGCAAGCAGCAGTCCGCGCGGCGAGCCCCAATGGAACCCTGCTGGCAACGGAGTCGACCAGTACATCACAGGACCGAGTGGCATATTACGCAGGTTAGAAAACTTAGAAAATCGTGATAGTGGCTCACCTAATATCGTTCAGGCAAACGTTACAATACTTTGGAGAAAAATTAACAGAATTAACAATAGACTTTTGAGCCTGGAAAGTCAAATCAGCTCGATGACGAGAGATGCGTGCCAATCAAACCCATGCAAGCACGGTAGCACATGTCTCACATTGGTTAATGGCTACCACTGCTTGTGCCCCACGAATTGGGAGGGCACCGATTGTGATGTGGATGTGAACGAATGCCGAAACTTTGCTGGGACTGACTTGGGGTGCCAAAACGGAGCTTCTTGTATCAATAAACCTGGAACGTACGAATGCCAATGTAAGTTTGGATGGTTTGGCCTCCACTGTACTAGAAAGCTTATGGATTGCTCTGGTGGCAACTTTGAAATGTGTGGCCACGGTACTTGTGTTCCTGTGACGAGTGGAGTCGGTATAACATGCATTTGCAATCAAGGCTGGACGAACAACGGCACCGGACCTGCGTGTTTAACTGATATAAACGAATGTGACTCAAGTCAAGGTTTGCATTGCTCAGCCAATCCTAGAGTGGAATGTATCAACACCCCAGGCTCGTTTAGATGTGGACACTGCCCTCTTGGATACGAAGGCGATGGCTTCGTTTGCTCCGATATTGACGAATGTTTGACTATTCCTAACGGCGGGTGCAGTCCAATGGTCACGTGCCATAATACGATCGGCTCGCGTATATGCGGAAGTTGTCCTCCTGGATATCAAGGAGACGGTGTTACTTGCACTTGGAGAGGCACGTGTAGTATCAACCGAGGCGGATGTCACCCCGCGGCGCAATGCATAGACAACCTGGCCCTAGGCGGCCAAATCAGCCAGTGTATATGCCCCAACGATATGGCCGGGGACGGAGTAGGACTCCACGGCTGCTATGTTCCCACGGCTGATAATGCGACGCAGCGTTGTGAAAATAACCCATGTGTTCACGGACAATGCCATGCCCTCCATCTAGGCTATACCTGCATCTGCTCCATCGGTTACAGCGGCGCACACTGTGACAGGCCCGCTGACTACTGCGCCAACAACCCATGCCTTAATGGAGGAATCTGCAGACCAGATCGCATTTTACAAAAAGGTTTTAGGTGCGAGTGCACTGCACAATACACAGGCGACGTCTGCGACACACCAGTCAAAAGTTGCGGCGGAATTTTGGACAACGAGGAAGGTAGCCTCTACTACCCCTTGCACAACTCTAGTTACACACATGATTCGAAGTGCGCTTGGGTAATTCGCACCGTTCCCGAAAAAGTGATTAATGTAACATTTAGTAAATTTAATTTAGAAAATCAACCGGAATGTAGCTACGACTTTCTGCAAATTCATGATGGGCGCAGTTCGGCCAGTCAGCTTATAGGTAGGTTTTGTGGAAATGTATTTCCAAAAGGAGGTAACATTATATCGAGTCATAACTATTTATATTTTTGGTTCCGATCCGACAGTTCTGTAGCTAAAGATGGGTTTGCGCTTCATTGGAATAGTATACCCCCTGTTTGCGGAGGCCAAATAGACGCAACTGTCCATGGGCGCATAAGTTCCCCTGGGTCGCCCGGTAAATACCCGCCAAATAGAGACTGTTACTGGTATTTGCGAACGAGTTTAGGTAAAAAAATCCAGCTGCATTTCTATGAACTCGATATTGAGGCACATTCAAATTGTAGTTATGATTATATTAGTATATTCGACGGGGAACACAACACCGACCCGCTTATTAACCAGTATTGCAATTCAACCCTGCCATCGCCCGTTCTTTCGGCGGGTTCGCATATGTTGATTCACTTTCATTCTGACGCATACGGTGCAGGTAACGGTTTTCAAATTTCATACGCTCCGGTTCCAGGAATACCGGGATGTGGTGGCTTTTATACATCAGACAGAGGAGAAATCGTTTCACCATCTTATAATGGAAAAGCTCTACATAATTTGCAATGTGACTACAAAATTCAAACTAGAAAAGATACTAAAATTCGCGTTACTTTCGTATCTTTTGCGCTAGAACGTTCATTACAATGCTCATTCGACTATCTCAAATTATACGACGGTCCTTCAACAGACTCGCGACTCTATGGTCGATTTTGTGGGACTAGGTATCCGCATTCTGCATTCATATCTTCATCTAACAGTATCTTTATAAAATTCCATACAGATTATAATATAGCATCCGAAGGTTTTAGAATAACATACGAAGCCGTTTGTCAGCACACGATAACGGGCGACAGCGGTGTCATTAAATCTCCAGGATATCCCTTTAACTACCCACCAAACCAAGTGTGTGAGTACATTATCAGTGCAACCCCAGGAAAATCAATTCAACTCACTTTTCAAGATTTCGATATCGAGGACAATAGATACTACGATTGTCGCTATGACAACGTTGAAATCAGAGATGGGCCAGACATCAACTCTACTTCGTTGGGGAGATTTTGCGGTGGCTCTGAACACATGCCTCCTACAAAAACATCGACTCATAATTACATGTATGTACGCTTTAAATCGGATTTGAGCGTCGCTGGCACTGGATTCTACGCAAATTATACGACCATTAACACGGAATGTGGAGGTATTTACAGACAGACCAGTGGACTTATCAACCACCCGAAGATTACTGGTAATACGTACAACAATGATCAAAATTGCATCTGGTTACTGATAGCCCCGGTGGGATTCGTTATAAAGCTAACTTGGAACAGGTTCGATCTTGAAGCTATGTCTTCATGTCAGAGCGATTATTTGGAACTAGTAGAGATTGATGACAACAATCAACATAGTATCCTACAGCGTTACTGCGGATCCACTCTACCTCCTGCAGTAACTATCTCTTCGAATCGTTTAATGTTGAGGTTTCAGTCTGATAGCAGCATACGATCATCCGGATTTTCAGTGCTCTATTCTTTCTTAGATGCAAAACTACATTGCGGTGCCACATTTATCAAAACTCACGGGTTTATTTACTCCCCCGGATGGCCTGAACTTTACGATCGAAATCGTGATTGTGTCTGGACGATTTCAGTTCCGATTGGCCAACAAATTGCATTGAACATTTCCCAGTTCGATTTAGAGCGACCCTCGCGTGGGAATTGCGATCATGGGGATTACTTGGAAATAAGGAATGGTGCAACCGGAAACTCGCCGTCCATTGGAAAATACTGTGGAAGTTTTAAATCTAGGCTTATAAAATCTCTAGGAAACAGTATTTACATTCACTTTTATTCCGACATGTATTTATCTGGAAGAGGATTCAAGATAGAATGGGATGGTACTATATCAGGCTGCGGCGGCACATTGTCCAGCGCCTCCGGGTCAATATCTTCGCCCAACTATCCACAAAGCTATCACGATAACGCAGAATGTTTTTACAAAATCGTGACTAGTAGTGGAACGCGAATTCAAATCACTTTTACGGATTTAGATCTAGAACGAACAAGAAACTGTAGGGACGATTATGTAGAAATATTCGACGGTCGCACTCATAGCGACCCAAGTTTAGGCCGATATTGTGAAATGTCGCCAGCCCTAACTAGGATAATTACAACTTCCAATTACGCATTAATTAAATTTCGTTCAGATATATTAATTGGCGCAAAAGGCTTTTACCTAAATTACCAAACCATTTGTAACAATAACCTAACCGGTAGATATGGAATCATTGAAAGTCCAAGTTTCCCTAGTAATTATCCAAACCACCTAAACTGCCTGTGGACTATTAATGTGCCCAAGGGGCACAAAATAAATGTCACTTACACAGATTTTGATATTTACAGAACTGAAATTAGAAGGTATGCTAGTCGGCCTCCAGGGTATATTAGCAGTTACGGCTTCTTTTCGTCAGGTTGGAGAGTAGTAACAACTACCACTAACTGTGACCAAGATTATTTGCAAATGAGACAAACACCTGATATTAATTTCTCTGAAAAGCTATGTGGAACTACAAAACCGCCTGCTTTCAGTTCTAAAAGTAATTCTTTACAAATTAAATTTATTGCGTCCTCAGGCATGCCTCACAATGGTTTCCGATTAGAATGGGTAAGACACGGCTGTGGAGGAACAATCCAAAAAAGATATGGCTCTTTGTCAGTAGATGGTAGTGACGATGAAATGGAATGCGAATGGGTTATTGAAGCTCCTGTCGGAAAAAGTATTTTAATATCATTTACAGAAATATACTTAACGGAGACCAGCAATTGCACTTCGGATGCTATAGAGATTTACAGCGGGCCAACTACGAACTTCCCATTACTCTCAAAGCTATGCAGTCGGCATCCAGCTACCCTGCATTCGAACACTAACATCATGTTAGTACGATACGTGAAAAGTTCTAATCTTAGGGGAGCCTATTTTAAATCTACTTTTGATTCCTACCGGACAGGATGTGGCGGCAGAATGGAAGCATTGACTGGATTAGTACATTCTAAAAATTATCCTAATAACTATGATAGTAACATGGATTGCATATGGTACATAACCGTCCCTAAATATCATCGAATTGAAATTAATTTTGTGGATGTCGATCTATATTCATCAAACGAAGGCATCAGGGATGAAGATTGCCGTGATTTTATTAAAATTTATGAAACCAGTATTGGCTTTATATTGAGCAAAAACTACTCGCAACTGATATGCCCTAGATCGACTATAACACAGTTTGTATCGAAGTCCAACAGAATAGCCCTACAGTTTGTTTCCGACGCCTCCGGGTCGGCTAAAGGCTTCATGGCTAATTTCACAATAACATGTGGAGCGGTAATAATGGCAGATGCTGATGGAATTATAACTAATGACAAATTCCCAAGCCACTCAAACCAAAGCTGCACGTGGACATTACTGGCACCAAAACTAGACCAGAAGATCACACTTACTATAACACATATTTCGATTCCCAAAAACTACGACATTGTTACTAATAGAAACTGTCCCTCCTCCTACCTACGAGTTTTAGAAGGTAATGATCAAAACGGACCTCTAATTGGGGAATATTGCGGAAATAAAGTGCCCCCCATGATCGTCAGTCAGGGAAATGCGCTTACAATTCAGCTTGGTACATACACTAACAATATAACCGGTCAATTCTCCGCCCATTACACAACCATGTCTAACGCTTGCGGTGGTACCTATACTTCAGAAGAGGGTACTATAGCTTCACCTAACTATCCTCTAGCATATTCCGTCAATTCTGATTGTGAATACACGCTCAGTACTTCACCAGGGAACAGAGTCTATGTTTTGTTCGAAACACTCGACTTGGCGGATTCACAAGGCTGCAACGAAGACTATATTGAATTGCGGGAAAATAACGGAGCTGGTCCTCTTCTGAATGTTTACTGCGGCAACGAAATACCTAAGAACACTACTACAGCATCAAAAATATACATTAAATTTCATAGTGACAACAAAAATGCTGGAAAAGGATTTTTACTACATTATGGTTTTCTTCATGGAAATGATATTACTGGTTTGGAAAAAGGTGAAATTTCTTCACCCTTGTACCCTTCCTCGTATAGTGGTACCGGTGAGTACACATGGAGAGTTATGACAACTGGAACAAAACCTATATCCTTGGTAGTAGACAGATTAGTAATACATACATATGGATCGGGATGCTCAAATCATTTGGCTATTTATAACGGGTATGATGATACTGCTCCGCTCATGACGGTACTATGCGGCATACTAAATGCAGGTCCAAAAGAATTTCGAACTTCTGATAATATTGTTTTTATAAAACTGAAATTAGATAGTTCGAACACTGGTTCTCTATTTCACTTAAGGTGGTCCAAACTTAAAGTTATTGAAGAGGAGACTGACGAATCTGGGCAAATTAATTGTGGTTCAAATGAGACACAACTTATACTACCCGGTGAAAAGGGTAATGCCACGTCGCCTAACTATCCGAATGCGTACAGTGATGATCTTAATTGCGAATGGGTATTTAAAACTTTACCTGGTCGTCATTTAACCATAGACTTCCCGGACTTTCATCTTGAAGAGAGAAAAAATTGTTTCGCCGACTACATTTCTATATATTCTTCCGAGACTGGGCTACAATGGAAGCCAGTAAAAGAGTATGTTTGTAAGTCTGAATCTGTTCGAAATATTCTAGTGGAAGCTGCTTTTATGAAACTATATTTCAAAACTGATTACTCGATGGTCGAGAAAGGTTTTCGTGCCCAAATTACTTCAGATTGCGGTGGCTTATTTACGGACCCGTCGGGTAAAGTTGAATTCAAGTGGCAAGACGAGCAAGATCGCCTGTATGGACTTTCATTAAATACTCGTAGTTGTAAGTGGACGATCAAGGTTCGACCCGGTCGGGTTATAAAATTACGATTTGAGCAGTTTAACATCACCAATAAAGCAGATGATTGCAACAAATTCGTCACTATTCGCAATGGAGGTTCTGTTGAAGCACCATTTTTAGGAAATGGTAAGTATTGTGGCTACGATCATGAAAACCGTGATGACGAAATGGAAACGTCGAGTAACCTTTTGTTTGTAACTTTTGAGAGAACCAGATATCAAACTGAATTCCAAACCTTTAGATTGCGATACGAAGAGAAAAACATAGAATGTGGTGTGACATCTAAACTTGACGCCGCTCACAACTGGGAAATCATCAGCACTCCGAATTATCCTTCCATTCCAATGCCATATTCTGAGTGCATTTGGGTATTCAGCGGGCCAGTTGGAGAAATACTTAGAGTAGATTTCGAAAGGTTTGACTTAAAATACGATTTCGATTGTAAGCGAGAGTTCCTCGAGATCAGAGATGGTCAATCGAGCTTGTCTCCTCTTAAAGGACAATTCTGTAAAGAAAGACCTGGATCAATTAAATCCAGTAGCAATGGGCTTTATTTAAAATATGTCACTCAAATAGAGATTCCAAATGTCGGCTTTAAAGCTAATGTATCCATCGACGTGTGCGGTGGAACAATAATTAGCAACAACGGAGAACTGACGTCTCCCGGATATCCGAGATTACCGATGCTTAGTCCTGGCACAGTATGCGAATGGCGCATAACTGGGTTCCCTGGTCATGTCTTCCTACTGAAACCACAAGACATTCAATTACCGGAATCTGTTTCGCCTTGCGCAACTAAAGTCACCATTGAAGATCTCAAAGGGGTGAACAAAACATTGAAAACGTATTGTAACGAGGAAACAGAAAACTTATATGCTCCGGTTGAATCTTCTTCCAACGAAGTTCTGATAAAATTTTACGTTGGTCAACGATCGGATTGGACGCATTTTTCAGAGAAGAAAGGATTTCGGTTTACTTTCAATTCCTCAAGACCTATGTGCGGAGGCAGCCTTACTACTCCAGAAGGATACTTAATGACTCCTGGATATCCGAGAACAACTACGCTACACTACTGTTACTGGATTATTACTGTACCAAATACCTCGAGACGAGTACGTTTAGAAATCGAAGACTCTGATCTCGGTACAGATACGCATCGAATAGGCATTTATAACGATAATAATTTTCAGACTGTTATTCAAACTATGTCGAACAAAGATTACAATCCAGCCAATAGAATATTCGAATCATCTGGCAATAAGCTTGGAATTTACATATGGCTGTCACCAACATCATCTCAGCACAGATTTAAAGCCAAGTTCAGCTCCAACGAGCCAGCGTTATGTGGTGGTACTCTTAACGGTTTCAGTGGCGAGCTCACATCACCAGCTCTCGAGCATTCGTATTCTTGTGACTGGAGTTATCGAGGCATTATTGAAAATGGTAATCGAAATGATGATGATTATAATATTGAATACAATTCTATATTCGTTAACGCTAAGGTCAATTCTTCTCTTAATCGGACACGATGCCGTTATGCCGATCCCAAACTTGAAATTAATGGCGCGTTGAAAGGTATATCATTTGACAGAGAACTCTGTGGTAATACCGAAGTGCAAATCAGAATACCATCCAATGGAATGAACTTGAAGGCGATTCAAAACAAAGCTACGTCACTGTATTTTCATCTGGATTGGAAATTACAGCCATGTGGTGGAATAGTCCGCGTAGGAGAAGGATCTATGAACGTACTAAACGTACCAAACAATTACAACGACACATTAGATTGCGCATGGATAATTAAAATACCCGCAGGTAATAGAATTAATATAACACTAGACGGAACATTTAAATTGAGCTGTCCCGAAGAATTTATACAAATAAGCCACGGGCCCAGCCAACATTATCCTGTTATTGGAGACTACTGTACAGATAGAAAGCAAGATAAAGCGTTGATTTTATCATTCGGTGAAATTTATGTTCAGTATCATTCTAACAAGAAAAACGAAACCTCTGTCAAACTATTAGCGCAAATTGTTAACCATCAATGCGGCGGATATCTCAGTCGGTTTGACAGAACTTTTACATCCCCTAACTATCCAAAAACCTATATTGAAAATCAAGAATGTTCGTGGGAAATAGAAGCAGACTTAGGGAATAGAGTATCGTTGAATTTCGTAGACAGATTTGTAATTGAAGACACGCGTAATTGTACTAAAGATGTTATAATTATTTATGATTGGGTTGATGACGAATACATACAAATAGCTCGACTGTGCGGTCGCAGTCCGCCGCCACCTGTAAACTCGACATACAACAGAATGAAAGTCGTTCTACGAACAGATAGTACCACGAACTTAGACGGATTTAAAGCTTCTTGGAGACCAATATGTGGTGGAAAGTTTACAGCAAAAGAGAACGCACAAATATTGTACAGCCCAGGATATCCAGGAGTCTACATGCCGTCGTTAGATTGCATTTATGAAATTACTGCTCGAAGTCAAAAGATATCGTTGAAATTTCTAGAGTTTGAGCTTGAAGGGACATACCCAGACTGTACTTATGATAACATTTCTATATACGCTGGCAGGTACGACTACGGTTCAAATAGTTATTGCGGTTCTGAAATACCATCACCGGTAAGTTTTAGTGATAGTGTAAGTATTCGTTTTAGGACTGACAGATACATACAGAAAAAAGGTTTCAAATTGTCTTATTCTTTATACCTCTGCGGTGGCAAGGTGAATCAACCTACGGTTATAACTTCAGGGGAAGGTTTGCGTTATGACCGGAATATGAATTGCACCTGGCAAATAGAAGCACCCGTTAATAAAGTGGTGGTTGTTAAATTCATCTCGATGCATATTGAAGGACGTTCTTGTAACTTCGATTACGTGGAACTTTTTAATGGACATTTACTTAACAATGAAAACCGTATAGTAAAAACATGTGGATTACTGGGGTCAAATAATACTGTATTCAGGAGCACTGGTAACAAAATGTTGATGCACTTTGTAACCGATTCAAGTGTTAGTTATGAAGGGTTCAAAGTGGGAGTATTCTTTAGTTATTCAGAATCTGTTGGTTGTGGGGGACATTATGAGTTAACAGACACCTCCATTAATATTAATTCTCCATTAATAGGTAACAGTACTGTATACGAAAATTACTTGGATTGCCATTGGACCATTCGTGCGCCAAGTGATCGGGTTATTAAATTAGAATTTCTCAATTTCCATATTGCATCTTGCCAGGACGTAAACCAGACTTCTATAGGGTACACCAAATGTGATTGTGATTACGTTGAAATAAAGGACGGTATAAACCCAGACAGCCCTCAAATCAATAGTTATTGCGGTCATACTATGCCACCCTCTTTAACATCATCTGGTAATTTGATGAGCATCAGGCTATCCACGAATGGTGAAATTAACAGTTCAGGGTTCAAAGCCAAATTAAGTTCACTTGCTGCACCATGTGGCCAGACGACTTACACAATATCTGATATAAAACAGGTGGTCCGGTCTCCGGGGTATCTTGCGGGCTCCATCCCTCGGGGGCTGCACTGTTTTTATGAATTCATACAACCACGTAATTCTTACTTATCGATGCACGTAAGGATTAATCATTTAGACTTGCAGCCGGGCGATACCGACAAGAATCAATGTACCTCTGATAAACTTATTATATCTGGACTTACTATGCCTCGGAACCAAACTCTTGGATTTAATTACGTACATCATCACGGGGGTAATAAACTTTTTGAGACACCTTATATTTTTCAAGACGCTTTAAATTTACCGGAACACGTCGAACTGTGTGGTATTCAAAGTTCTCATGATTATTTCTTCTATGGAAGTACAACATTGGACATAGTCACTTCCCCTAATACCGATTCAAAACAACATAAAGGCTTTGAAATAGAAGTTGTTCATGTCGGTGCATGTGGAAGGAATTACACTGAGCCACAGGCACGCATACAAACTAGTACCTCTTCTGATGAAGGAGAAAAAAATTGCTTTACTCTCATAACTGCTCCTGTAAATTACACAATATCGTTATACTTCATTTCTGTGACCACGGGTTACTGGAGTGAACTAGTATACTTAGATGTACTTGATGGAGATAAAACAAGTGCACCGAAATTGATTAGAATTGCGGACTATGAGGTTAATACACCAGTGTTTTCAACTGGCAGATATCTGCTTTTGCACAGTCATCAAATGTCAGGAGACTCGGTTTCCTATGACCTAAATTATGTAATAACTAACAAAGGGCGGGGCTGCGGTGGTAAACTGCAGAACGAGTACGGGCTGGTGACGAGTCCCATGTACCCGACGGCATACCGCCAGGTGAACACCTGTGCTTGGGAACTGGAGACGCCAGTGGGCACAAAACTGCGATTGCACTTTTCTACTTTTGATTTGGGTGCAGCCTGCACCGAGAATTACGTAAAACTGGTCAAAAGAAACGGCCATCCGATTTCGACATTCTGTAACGAAGTTCCAGCTGATTACACTAGTGAGGACAATTATATAAAAATTGTGTTTGCAACTAATTTCAACAACGGAGGTACCGGATGGGTCGCGCACTTTATTGGTGTTATTTAAGCGAAAAGAAATCCACATTGTACGACATAAATACTTACATAAATCTATCTATTGAATTGATAATATATTAATCACTTTTTTAGTGAACATGTTCAGTTCCTATTTAATTATTGTATACTTACAACTTTAATGAAAACAAATTTTACCATTATAAAAAAGGGCCACTTTAGTTTAATTTACTTAACCAATAAGTATTATTTACCTGTTTTAAATAAATTTATTAATTGATAAGGCCTTGGTAATTAGAGAGCATGCCCCATTTTAACTAAAACAAATAATCGTTCATAATATTATATTTATAATAGAGTCTAGAGCGTAGGTACCTATACGTTTTGCCTAATGAATTGTAGCTTGCCTCTATCAAAATACATAATTAAGCCGTAAAGCGGACAGTTTAAACCCTTTCTTTACGAACACGTACTCGTAGGTTAAGTTAAGTGATACTTAATGCCTAACTGTACAATTGTTTAAATAATACTTATTTGTTTATTTAGTTCTAATTACATTGTTTTTAATTAATTGAAATGTATTTTATTTTCCTGCCTTGACTTTCTCCATACATCGCACGCTCGTAGAGTTCACAAAAGAATTGACAACTGGAACTTTTTTAAAAGGTGTTCTGAAAAATAGTACATTGTTCAACAAGGGACTAAAACAAGCCATAATGACACGAGATTTTTAGCCACGCGAGCGAGCGAGCGAGCGATGGCGGCTAAACATCTCGTGTCATTATTAAACATGTCGTGTCGTGCCTACGACATTGGGAGACAGGCGTGAAGGTATAAACCGACTGTTAATATTGGCACAAAATCCATTTAGTCGGTACTACTTTATTTTATACTATTTAGAGATTAGATATATAAGGTAAACACTCGTTTAAAAAAAACTCGTCATTTTGGACTTATATTTCTTTTAAAGATATTATAGTTTTGTGTAATTCCATGTAAGTGATTTATTTATAGAACCATTTTAGTAAACATTTAATTTTGATACTATCGAGGCGTATTATAATAATAACCGTTCGATATTTTAACTTTAGATGAATCAACTTTCGATATTTGATTACATACCCTACAATTACGTTCGATATTTCAACCATCGGCATGATAACCCTTCGATATTTCAACTTTCAATGTTTCGGACTTTGATATTTAAACTTTAGATATATTAACTTTCGATATTCAGATGCGTACCCAATAATGGTCTATACATAATCACTGAAAATGCCGATAATCTTCCATTCACAAACACCGTGATTGGTTTTTTAGGGACTTCCAAAGTAAATTTTAACTAAAAAAAATACTTACTTTAATCCCTAGAGATTAATAACGAGCTTTAGTTCCGATGTGAAGAGACTAAAGCAACATTTTAAGAGCATGATGATGTACCCTAAAAACCAAATTAGGCATGTAAAGTGGGCACAACCGCCAATTATTCCTAGGTTCTTCAACATAAAGCAATCTTCAAGACCGCTTTAGGTTGATGAATGCATCAACAATACCATCATAATTTAGTCGTCAGTGGCATCGTGGGCTTGAAGACTTGTTGACCACATTAGGTTTTTCTGGCGCTCAAAGGGGCCATTTGATAATCGCTCACAGAAAAACCTTAGAAAACAAAATTGCAAAGTAAAAACAACCACAAAAAAGCTTTTTTTTTTCTATTCGCGTACTATAAACCGCTAATATTGATATCGTTAATGGTATCAGAATACCATCTATAGCGTAACCGAAGCGGGAAAACCATTCTATAATGGGCGTTGCCATTGTATTACCAGTTCTATAATAATTATTATATCATTGTTATTACTATGGTTACGGTCATTCCGGATATCGGTCTTGGCGTTTAGTGAACATTTAAAATGCTAATTTGTATAATAAGCCGTTAAAAATATTTTAATACAAATTCAAATTACATATATTAAAAACAAAATAAATTTTGAGACTAATTATGTGTTTAAAATTTAATTTTTATCAAATTACTTAAAATAGATGGATGGTAGGTACGTTCAATATGGATATCAACAAAATGGCGTTTTGTTCGGCATTCCAACTTATATGATAAATCCCCTAATACAATGTGAATCTGTTTTAGTAACTATGAAAATTTGCATAAAAGTTGTTAATATTTAACAATAAAATTCACAAACTATTAACGCCAGTCGGAACAATGAAAATGACTTTGCTGACAAGTAATTACCTAGCTGAAAAATCGAGGCCAGTATACAAAAAAAAATTGCGATTGCTTATTGCTTATTTCCTCGTGTGGTTGCCGAGTTAGAATAGTGCCACTCCATGTCTTCCCGTGGATATCGTAAGAGACGACTAAGGGAATAAAGGCTTGTAGTACTGTTAGGCGATGGGCTTGCAACCTGTCACTAATACGCTGGTAAACATCTTAGCCTAATTGTGCAAATTGTGGTTATAGAATTATCAACAAGTTTTTAGAGATGTTTGTAATTCTGTAGCTCTGCCTACCCCACTCTGGGAACGAAGGCGTGAGATTATGTATGTATGTATTTTTGTTATTTTGTCATTATCATGTTAAGCTTGTAGAAAAAAGATGTATGCAACCATTGAGGTATATTAACTCATGGAATTAGTAAGTACTTACGTACATCTGGAAGTTGCACTACACCGGTAACGCGAGCCAACAGAAATGTACTAAAACTTAGTGCGTCCATTTCTAGTAAAGGTGACCATATTTTAATTGGTTCCCCTTGTTTACGCATAATCATAAACTGTCCGAATGTATGATTTAATAGTTCCCAACTACAAAATTACAATCCGGCATGCAGTCTTGAAGTAACATGCAAGATATGAATGATTCTTTGAACAAAAATTATTCCAATATTCTGTCTATTTCATCATTTTCATCTTTACCTACAATGTCATTAGAAAAACACGAAAATTTGTAAAAAATATTTGGACACCCTAAATATTTATTTAGAGCACCCATAATTAATTTGTCATGAGCCTTTGAAGATGTCTAAATATCTTTAGACATCCCTCACGACTTTTAATTTTAGTCATTAATATCCAAGTATCAAAAAAGTGTTACAAAGTTCGCGCACACAACTGTCAATTACGCTTTCATAGTTTCATACAACAAAAATAATATACCTAAGTAACGTTATTTTAAAATTTTCTACCTTCTTAATGTATTTTTTTTTATATGTAATAATTTGGCATTGTCCGGCACTCGGACATGTAATAATATCCCGCATATTTGGCAATGTCCGGTGTGACGGACATAGTTTTGCTCAAAATCTAAAACAACTAGATTTTTTAAAATATTTTTTCTGTCCTCCTGTAGCTTCTATTAATCAACATATTTAAAGAGTAATTTTACGGTATTACCTTAAACTACCGTAGGAAAAATAGATGGAACTACTCCAGTGGCCCGTTTCACGAAGCTACAAGTTACAAATTGCAAGCGGAACTCTCTTTCTAGCAAAAGGAGTTAGAAAGAGACTTCCGCTTATAATTTGTAACTTGTAGCCTCGTGAAACGGGCCTCAGATATCAATTTTTTCTAGCTTCCGTCAGATAATCTTTAGTCTTCAGGTTTAAAATGTAAACTACATACAACAGAGTTGTTAGTTACGTGTTAGTTACTTTCCCAGGAATCGCCTCAATCCATTTCTTTTTTACTTCAACATTCGCAGGCAGTCTGAAATCAAATCGTTTTTGTTAGGTAACTTCGCTAGCAATAATGAATGATATTAATGATTGCTCGTGGTGACCCTACTAACAGAAATCTCACCAACTTGCCTGTGAAAGGATATCCCACAACCTGGATATGATTCTTTATTGCAGCCACTCACAGCACAACTAGTATTTACCATTGTTTTTAAGAAAAACACTTATTAACTAATAAAAGCCGAAATAGGTCTCATTGCAACAGTGAGAGATTATTAAAGTGACCGCCAATCGCCATTTTGTTTTTTTAGTGTTGCTAGTTTTATTTTATAAACTTAGGAGTTTATTACCATGATGAGCAATGATTGAAGCGGGTTAACTTTAATATTAATTGAATCTGTAATACTTTAATGCATTCCTAGTGCCTAATTTAAATATATATACTGTGCTAATTATCACAATTTTTAAAAATAACATGTGCTACCTAGTTAACTACCTACCTACCTAGTCGCGATTTTGGAAGTAAGCATTCCAGAGGCCCTACTTTGAAATTCGAAGTTCGAAGTTACGATAGCTTCATCCCTTTCTCTCGATTTAGTCTCGAATGACGAGTAACAGGGATGGAGCTAACGTAACTTCGAACTTCGATTTTCAAAGTAGGGCCTCAGATGTACTTACTAATTCCATTGAGACCACACAGATCCCCAGATATCGATTTTGGAAGCAATCAGTCGAATAACTAAAAAGTTCAGGATGGCGGCAACTTTTTTTTTATTGTGTCAGCAGCTTCGTGGTCGGATGTCACACAGATCCCCAGAGGGCCCTGCCAAGATGCAATACGCTAACTAGCGTTTCTATTCGATTTGTTTTTAAACCAATCGCGTTAATGATAGATGACGTGATACGAAAAGTCACGTGATCTACCAGTGATGCGATTGGTTTAAAAACGAATGGAATAGAAACGCTAGTTCGCGCAATGCATCTTGGCAGGGCCCTCAGATATCAATTTCGAAAGTAATTCGAGGAAAAACTAAAAAGTTCAAGATGGCGGCTAACACTTTTTCTCAATCTGTGAACGGATTCGTCGTCGCAGACCACACCAGTGGCCCGTTTCACGAAGCTACAAGTTGTACAAATTACAAGCGGAAGTCTCTTTCTAGCTAAAGGAGTTAGAAAGAGACTTTCGCTTGTAATTTATTTTGTGACTTGTAGCTTCATGAAACGAGCCTCGGATATCGATTTTACTCCTAACTAGCTGAGATACAACAAAGAACAACTTTTTTCAATTTTACAAAAAGTGCATTGGGTAAATTTGTTTGAAGAATATTGTCATATATTTTTTCAGCGGCCACGGATGATTTTTACATAGTTATTTAGAGGACTTCTAAATACACGTAGATATATATATAATTTATGGCGTTAAATAATATCGGAGCGGAGATTTTAAAGATTTAAGTACCTGTTCAGTTTTTAGTATAAAAGTACGCCCAAGTATGAATATTAAAATATCTCGGCTCCGATGCACTTAAGAGTATTACATTACATAACAAAATATATTTATTTTTAATAATTCTATCATAATTTACCACTTTTACGAATGGCCGCTCACCTTGAAAATGTATGAATTTTACAAATGACAACACTTTTACTGCTTTATATAGCTATACATATACATATATATATATATATACTTTGGTTTTGAGTTGTTGAGTTTGATTGTTTTCCGTTAAAGTTAAGAACTCCAAATATCCAGATATAAGACTACACCGCACCACTATTAAGTAGGTACCTACGTAACTTGTTAATGTTCAAGCAGTAAAGTTAAGCGCCCACAAGTGTCAACGTTTAGAAACATTAATTATTAGAACTAATTTTATTTATTACACGGACGACCGAAAATATTGAATTCCCCCGAAAACTCGGGGATATGAAACAATGCTTTACTTGCAACACTGGGCCTATAATAATAATATCTGATATTTTATTAAAGTTTTATTGTTAATTTCATTAATTTAGATACAGAAACAATATATTAATCAACCTGTGAAAAGTAATTATTTGTGCCTTAGTGTGTCTTTCAGACTTTGATAAGCACTGTTTCACCGCGAATTTCCCCATTTTTCGCAGCTTCTTTTATGCCGGCACCACACTTCGCTATTCGCTATTCGTTATGCGGCTGCGCCGTATTTGTTATGCCGGCACCACACTTCGCTATTCGCTATTCGTTATGCGGCTTATGCGCCTACATTCGACGAAGTGTGGAGGGTTTATTCGTCTATGTTTTCTTTATTCGCACGCATAACGCATACACTCTACACTTCGTCGAATGTAGGCGCATAAGCCGAATAACGAATAGCGAATAGCGAAGTGTGGTGCCGGCATTAAAATATTTGTTATCGCGCTTATGCGTTATGCGTGCGAATAAAGAAAACATACATCCACACTTCGTCGAATGTAGGCGCATAAGCCGAATAACGAATAGCGAATAGCGAAGTGTGGTGCCGGCATTACGGTCGGCGTCCGTTTGACAACTTGACAAATGGCCTGCAGGCTCATCTGAAGTGTCACGGGTTATGCGTGGTTACTGCCCCTCTAGTTAATATACCTCAATGTATGCATCGCTAAATAATTAGCTCTTGAGGTACTCTTGCCTGTAATTAGAGCGCTCGCAAGCTCGTGCTCTAACCTCAGCACTCGTACCTTAAGAAGCTTCATTATGTACCAGTTACATAAATAACTATTATTTCTCTTGAACCAATTTTGAAAATATGTGTTTTTTCTTACTAGAAAAACACATATTTTACACGGTTTATTTTTTCACGGTACTATCTACTGATAGTACCGTGAGAAACTCGTTAAAGGTGTTTTCACTTCCGGGCAGCATTTGGTCCAAACTTGTCAATCTCCTTTCATATTGATAGCTTCTATAGTTTCTGAGAAAACCCCGAAGTCTCAACATAAGGGTTCCTTTTTTACTATTTTGGTACGAAACCCGAAAAAAACGGAATAGCAAGTATTTATTAGTAAGTATCAATAAAATTCGATAAGAAAAGAGACAAAAAACAACGTTTAAACTCAAACTTTGACCTTTTTAAATGACAACATCGACAAACAGACGCCCACAGCAGCCGCCCCTCCTAAAATTGGATATTACTGGCACATGACATGACGTATAAAAGAAAAACACGATAAAAAGATGTTTATATAATACAACATGGTTTGATAGAAAGGGTTTGATTAATAAAATGTTCTTGGGCTCCGAAATACGGCTGTCACAAGGATCATAATAAATATATAGTGAGCACAAGGACCTTTTACTAAATCAGGACTGAGCACTGTTAACCAAAACTCGGTCCGAGTAGGATGTGAAGCACAGATGCGGTTTATCTCTTTCTAATAGGGTGACCATGACATCGTAGCAAAAAGTTATATTTATTTGTACGAGTATGAAGCAATTTTCACACCATGTAATGAACGCTCGATTATGTAGCAGCTGTACTACACTTGGGAGCAAAGAAATCGAGCCACAAGTCACGATCGTACAATAAGTAAACTTGTTAGGAATTATCTAATGCCTACTACCTTTATATTGATAGACAAGACATGGACTTGTTATTAATCTCGCAAGGTCACCCTATTTGTAAAAATCCGAAATCTCTTTTTATCGGCGTACCTGTGAAACGATATCCCACAACCAGTATAGGATTCGCTTTTACAAAATTGTGTGCAACACTTTTTCACCATTTTGTAATCTTGCAAAACTGAGAATCGTTAAATCAAAACTTGATGAAAACCGCGCCGCCATGATATGATTGATACACTCAATGGGTTGACAGCCTAATCAAAAATAATACTTCCAAGTAGGTTTAAATCGTCATATTTTAAAGTTTATGGGGTGAAATACAAACTACTATAAGAATTTAAATTATACGAATTAATAGTTACGGAGTAATTTAATTCGTTTCTGCGAGATGGGAAAGGCAAAGAAGCGGAAAAAGCGTGGCGAACTGGAGGGGACAGAAGAGACAGGGAGTATTTCGGATGACTCCTTGGGGAGCGGATCCGAAGCAGAAGTTAAGATTACTATTTAAAGAAATTAGTATTTTGACAGTAGCGTCACAATTTATTTATGAGAATATTATTTATGTCATTAAAAATCAAGACTCTTTTGTTAAGAATTGTGATATACATAATTTGAATACAAGAAATAAAAATAAAATTGCTATTAAAAAATTTCGTGTCCGTAAGGTATATAAATCATTTGTTGGTCAATGCATTCATTTCTATAATAAATTACCTGATCAAGTTTTAAAGTTATCATTTCCAGCACTTAAAAATTACTTGAAAAAGTCGTTGATGTCGAAAGCTTATTATAGGGTCGAGGACTATCTAACAGATAAAAATGCTTGGCCTAAATTAAACACATAAATAACTTAGTAATAGCTTAGTCAGAAAAATATGTAAACATTGTAGGTATAATTATTGTCTAGGGGACACGGTTTCTGTAGGAGAATGTATCAAAACTATGTGGTTGTTTTGTACCGTCATGGGTAAGTATATGTATATATATGTATATATATATTCAATTATTATTATTATTACTATTTATGAGTTCATCTGAACATACTGAGTTTTGACACATTTTCCTGCTCAACTACGCATGATATATACCTATATTTTAATGTTAAATTCATTGTTTTATATAATGCTAGGTTAACCTTTTGAACGCCATACGTCGAATACAAAATGTGCCACCCACACGCCAAACATGTTTGCTATGCTATGCAAATTACACCTTATTGCTACCAAACAAAGTCTCTTTTAATCTTGAACTCTTGTCGGCTGTAGCCGACGTGGCGTCAGTGGCACGACTTTTAGATGACGGCCAGAGCCGACTGTGGCGATGAAAAGGTTAAGTTCTATAATTGTATAAGTAATTTTTAAAAAACGACTGACTGTTGAGTTTCTTGCGGCGCTTCTTCTCAGCAGTGGTCTCTTGCGAAGCGCTGGTAGATTTTTGACGTGTAAAAGTGCCCGTGCGGCCTACTTACTGAATAAACATCTTTTATCTTTTTTTTATCTTTTAAGAGAGAGATAAGTACTTACCGTATCATGTACCAAACTATGTGCGGCTTTATCCGGAAAACGGAGGCCACTTTGAGTACATAGTCTTCTTGGAGAGCTTTGAGCCTGGCCAAGCTATCAGTGACAAAAATATAATGATGCTAGCTAACATCCTTAAACGAAATTTCAAGGGAATTAAACTAGTGTTGTTAAAAGACTAGTCTTGAAGACTTTCAAACCTTAAAGACTCGCAAACCTTGAAGGTTCAAGCTTTAAAGACTTAAGCGTTGTAGGTTTGAGCTCAAAAACGGTTCCGAACTCTAACGACTCAAGCTTTTTACGAGCTCTTAAGAAAAAGTCTTTAAGACTCGGGCTTCATAAAGAGCTCAAGCTTTAAAAACTCGGGCCTATTGAAAGCCCTAGCCTCCAAACCTCGAAGGCCTGAGTCAAGCGTTAAGAGCTCAAATAATGAGCGTTCTAGGCAGAAAGTATTATTGTGTGTGTATTTGTTTAAGAATGTTATTACGGGCATAACGGAGATATGTGTGGTCCCCGACGACGAATCCGTTGACGGAACGAGAAAAAGTAGCCGCCATCTTGAACTTTTTAGTTGTTCGACTGATCGCTTCCAAATTTGATATCTGGGGATCTTATTATCTTATTCCTTTAACGGATTCATCACCGGAGACCACACAGATTCCCAGGTATCAAATTTGGAAGCAATCGGTCGAATAAATAAAAAGTTCAAGATGTGCCCGTGAGGATTGCGAGAAATTTTAAGCGAGTTCCTGACAATATTTAAAGATTAAAAAGTCACTCATAAAATGGATCTGCGACGAAAAAAAGTATTTAACTTTACGTTTAGAGGTATTGTTTATCCAATAATTGATATTTTTCAAACAAAAATGCGACAAAGTCCGAATTTCTTTTTTCTTTTTTCCCTATTGCACAAAATTTTATACTATATTTTTTACTTCTAATGACCTCAGGCTCACCCTGTATAACTATCAAATATGGCATAGACTGATCTAATTTGTTTAAAGCTTTTAAAACTTATAATGCTTCAAACCTTATAGACTTAAACCTTTAACGCTTAGGAGGCTTTAAAGCTCGAGGCTTAAAGACTCGAGTTTTCAGTGATCGTAAACAGCAACACGAACTTATTAGCTTGAGGCTTATATGGTCGAGGCTTTAAGGTTCGAGGCTTCTAGACTCAGCAGTCGCGACTCGAGTCTTGTAGTTTACGCCTCAAAGCTTATATTCACAAGACTAAATTAAACAGCTTCAAAGAATAAATAAATTTAAAATTGGAATCATATTCGAACGGCCAGCGTTAGCTAACGCTGCGCTGATAAATAAAGTATTTCTTGAGGGACAAAAACTTAAGGCTTTCCTGCGTCCTCGACCGAAACGGTTGGAGTGATACAACATGTGCCTATAGAGTTAAGCAATAAAGAAATATTTAAAAACTTGTCCAGCGCCAACAACATAATAAGTGTGCAACGGTTTATGAAGCAGATAGGAGATACGTACAGTCCATTAAAAACAGCCAGGATAACATTTTCTTCATCAGTCCTGCCAGAAAACGTCAACCTAAACAGTTGGCGTTTTGAGGTTCGACCTTGTGTTCAACCCTTACTGCAATGCTTACGTTGCTTGCGTTACGGGCACATTGCGAAATTTTGTAAAAACTACAAGATGCTCTATATGCCAGGGTGACCATTAATTAACTAAGTGTTGTCATTGCCAAGGCAATAATGTTTCAATTTTTTCAAGCTGTCCTATAAAGCAGCAGAAAATAAACTAAAAGTTGAAAAAAAGACAGTTAAATACGCAGATTTATTTAATAACACGAATTTCCCGAAATAAAATTCTCAACCGGACCAGCTTATTTCCTTATTAAGCTCAGACTTTATCATTAACATGCTCATAGAATCAATAGTTAAAATAGTCAGTTTAAATAAGTCAAATGATAAGCCCATTTGTACCCAAAGCATCAAGGATATTCTTCTCGAAACCATAACAAAAAAGAAGCCTTAATTACTTTAGCTCATATATAATGGGTAAATTAAAAATTATACAGTGGAATGCTCAAAGTATATTAAATAAGTTACATATATTTAAGTACTTTCTAAGGGAAAATGATATTGACATTGCTATCATATGTGAAACATGGCTTAAATCCAATAGTCGTTTTAATATCAAAGGTTATAGTGTAGTAAGATTAGATTCAGGTAATGATCACAATGGAGTTGCTATTATAGTACATAATTGTTTGCAGTTTAGTAAAATATATACATTCTGGGATGATTGCAAAATATAGCTATTAGAATTTCCTATGGGCAGAACAAAGAGCTAACAATAGTTAGCCTTTATTGCCCTGGTAGTAATGTAAATTTTAACAAAAATAAATTAAACAAGTTAATTGCAAGCCTTCCTGAACCAGTTTTAATAGCTGGAGATTTTAATGCTAAGCATTCCATTTGGGGATGTACGAGGGGTGCCTTTTAAGTGTCGTTTGAAAAAACTAAAGACAATTTAAGTGTTAAATGGTATTTATTGTTTTTCAAAGTAATCACCGTGATATGTACTTCACTTTTCATTCGATCGAACTAGTTTTCGAAACACTTATTCCATTCCGAAGTCGGGGTCTCCAAAATGGCCGTTTTGTATGCCTCAACCGCTTCTTCAGGCGTCCGGTACCGTTGACCACGAAGTCGTTGCTTGATTTTTGGAAAAGTGAAGAAGTCATTAGGGCTTAAGTCTGGACTGTACGGCGGATGATCCAAATTTTCGACGTTTTGTTCTTTTAAAAACGCAATTGTCTGCCGGGCGGTGTGCGAGCTAGCATTATCGTGGTGCAGTACTATACGACGTCTTGGGTTATTTTTTCGGAACTCGCCGATAACTTCTGGTAAACAAACAGTGGTATACCAGTCCGCATTAACTGTTTTACGATCTTCGAGCACGATGGTCGCAACGTGGCCACTTTTCTGTGTGTGCTCCGTGAGCGTATTACTTTGGTCGGTTTTGGCTCATCTTGAAACACCCAAACAGTCGACTGATGTTTAGAATCCGGATCGTAGGCATATATCCAAGATTCGTCACCGCTGATAATGTCATAAACGTGTTTAGAGTCTCCTCGGTTGAATTGCCGCAGAGTTTTGCGGCACCATCTAACGCGAGCCGTTTTTTGGTCTTCACTAAGTAAATGTGGTATCCAGGGTGAGATCAATTTTTTTAGTGATCATGCAATATATTTTGAACACTGGTCCCTGAAATGCTTAACGAAGCTTCTATCTCGCGGTATGTCGCATGGCGATCTTCGACGATCAGTTTGCGTACAGCATCAATGTTTTCCTGGGTTACAGCTGTTTTTGGTCGGCCTTTACGATGCCTATCACTAAGACTAGAGCAACCACGTTGAAATTCCAAATACCAACGTTCCACAGTTCGGATGCATGGTGCTTCATTTTTAAAAACCGTAGTCAGCTCTTCAAAGCACTGAAGACGCGTTAAACCCGTTTTAAAGTTGTAAAATATTATCGCACGTAAATTTTCCATTTTCACAACCGACTTGTCAACTTTGAACCGACGCTGTACTAAAACGAATCGGCCGATCTCGAGACATTTTTTTGTTTTTGAATTCTAAATTCAAATATTTTAAGATGATACTAGTTTTTTTTAATAATCACGGGAGTTTTGCAAACGACAGAACTTAAAAGGCAGCCCTCGTAACTCAATAGATGGTCGAGGACGTGACGTAGCAGCTGCAATAGACGAAAATTATTTATTTCTATTGAATGAAGCTCAAATGACAACGGTAGGCTCTCATTCTTGGCAACCAAATGCTTTAGATGCATGATTTAAATTTTTATTCCGAAGAAAATTATATGATGGGAAAACACACTTTAATAATGGGAAAAATAAAGAAAAAAATCGCAATCATTTTTTTACATTGTTTTTTTACAATAAATACCTGGTATCATATTTGACACTCCATGCATTAACTATTAAAAAAACACGATTTCTATCAAAAATTATATATCAAATAAGAAACTACAAATGAAAAGTATTAAAACAATCTGGTTTCACTTCGACAAAGTGGCAAAGACCGTTTACTCCAGTGAAGGGTTTGGGTAATTATTGGTATTCACGAACCCTGGGAACTCGTTGATGCCCTTTCCGCATTTATCAAAGAAGGATCTGAAAAACGCCAGTGAACCCGGGATCTTCTACTAAATTTTCTTCTTCATTTTTTTTTCTCCTTTTCTCCTGTTTTTTTTTCTTTCTTCATACCTGAATTTTTTTCTTCAATCTCGTCTTCCTCAAGAGCTGCTTGCAGTTCTTGAAGTGACAGAGAAAGTTCCAGGTCATCTCCATCAGACTCTGCATCCTCTTCCTATATTTCACCGCATTCTAACTGTGCCATAGACCACCACCCCCCAATGAAAAAAAAACTACACAAAACAACAAAATGTATTAATAACGATACAACAGAAACACCACAAATGCAAAAGATATTAAACCAAGAACCAACTGATCAACAAAAAAACAAAAAAGTCATGCATATTGCTACACTAAACTGCCGAACACTAAGAACTGATGAAAGACTACTGGAGCTAGAACACGCTCTAGAGAATATAAATTGGGATATCCCAGTGAGGTCCGAAGACTCGGTGAAGAAGTAAGAGAATATCACAATTATTTACTGTACTACAAAGGTGAGACAAAGGGACTACACGGAGTCGGCTTCATTGTAAAGAAAAACTTAAAGAAAATATACTGGAATTCTCAAGCAAATCTGAAAGGATTGCCATCCTAAACTTGAAAATCCCAGGTCAAAAACACCCATGGTCAGTCATACAAGTATACGCGCCTACAGAACTGGCTAGCGACGCCGATAAAGATGCATTTTACACTTCATTGCAAGAAACCATAGAAGAAACACACAAAAACAAAATTATAATGGGTGATTTCAATGGCCAAATTGGTTGACAGCGGAATGGAGAATCAAATACTATGGGTCCATTTAGTAATGGTAAAAGGAATCGAAATGGTCAAAGAGTCATTGACATCACTAGAGAAAACAACCTGAAAATAATGAACACCTTTTGCAAGAAAAAAACTAATAAAAAGTGGACTTGGATATCCCCAGATGGGAAACACAAAAATGAAATCGATTTTATCACCTCCGACCTGCCAACACTAGTCTTAGATGTACGAGGGGTGATCCAAAAGTTTTGAGAATCAGTAAGAACCATCTACATAATGATATTCTTTTAATGTGGACTATACCATGGCACGAATGAAACTTAAATTAGAGAAAAAAAATGTAAACATTATTCATTTGTTTCCCTGTGATAGCTAAACAAAAAACATCTGTATTAACAATTTTAAAAGACGGCAAAAATAAGAGTGAGTTTTGTAATAATTTGGAGTTGTGTGGAAAAAGTTTTGGTACACTAATGAAAAATAATGTTATTGAAAATGAAACCTTGATTTATCATTATAATTTAAAGGATAAATAAGTTATCATTGCAGAGGATTTTTCTATCTCCAGCTCTGCCACCAAAATTTAGGGTGGTGATTTCGGCCTTTTCCAGGATTATTAAGGCCTACAAATAAATACTGCGACATTCTTTATTAGCAATTGAGTTTAAATAATCTAGGAGAGTTATATAACATTATTGTATCCTAATTATGGCAAAATAATAAAAATAAGCTAAAGAAAAAAATTACAAATTTTCGGCAGGAATTGTGCTTCAGAGCCTTCTAATTGATAAGGGTGCTGCTCGTCGACCAAAGATCAGAACTGATAACCGCTCTTCCCGTTATTTAGCCCTAATTTTCAACTACTATTTCTCATTCACTAATGTTCAAAAACAATTACATAAAAATCACGAGCTGGTGATGACATAGTGAAGGTACAAAATTTGGCCTCCAAAAGTAAAAATATTTTTATAGTGGTAAAATAAAACAATTGAATGACGTTAATAAGTGTTCGGAAATATAGAAAGTGTGCTCATTCCAATTTAAAAAAAACGATTTACATATCTCCCATTTTTTATACCGATTATCAAAACTTTTGGATCACCTCTCGTAGGTACAATCAACCAGTTAAACTTCAGCACAAACCATAGAATGGTTAAAGCCACTGTACTTATATCGAATAAACATATATCAAGAAAACATATCAAAACCCCACCAACAAACATACCTCTCCCAATACCGGATAACATACTATCTCACCTAGAACAAAAATTTACAACATTTGAAAACATCAAAAATATCCAAACTAAGTACAACTTCATGGAAAAAACACTATCAGACCTGTCGAAAAAGATATCTAAAAACACAATAAAAAAAGATAAATTAGGACAGCATGCGAAACTACTAATTGACGAAAGAAAACAACTGTTTAAAGATAGAAAACACAACATAAGGAGGATTGAATCAATTAGCAAAGAAATAACAAAAAGTATTCAAGACCATAAGAAAGAAACCAGACTTAGGAAAATCACATTCGAGATTGAAAAAAGTGGAGGAATAAAAAAGGCATTGAAGGAACTCAGAGACCACTCTAAGTGGATTCCAAGCTTGAAAGGTGGAAGCAAAAGAACAAAAGAGTACTCAACATCAAAAAGGGGACTTATAAACCAAATTGCCACGGACTTCTACCGGAACCTCTACAAAGCAGATTCAACAGATTTAGTGGTTCATGAATGTCAACAGGAAGTAGAAGTAGAAATCATCCCAGACTTGATCCATAGCGAGACAACCAAAGATATTAAGTCTCTAAAGCACGGGAAAGCACCTGAGGCCCTACTTTGAAAATCGAAGTTCGAAGTTACGTTCGTTCCATCCCATTCTCTCGATTGAGTCTCGAGTGACGTGTGACAGGGTTGGAGCTAACGTAACTTCGAACTTCGATTTTCAAAGTAGGGCCTCTGGGGCCGATGGTATCCCTAATGAAATACTAAAAGGCACCATAGATGTAATACTGAAACCGCTGACCCACCTGTTTAACCAAAAATTAGAATATGAGACAATCCCGGAACAATGGACAAATTCTACAATTATTCTAATTCATAAAAAAGGAGACAAGGAAAAAATTTATAACTATAGGCCCATTAGCCTCATGTCCAACATTTATAAACTTTTTCTCAACAGAATAACTAATTAATAACTAAACGCCTCGATGAAGAGCAACCACTAGAACAAGCCGGCTTCAGATTTGATTTCTCAACAGTTGACCATATCCATGTAGTTAAACAAATCACAGAAAAGTACAATGAATATCGAAAACCATACTATATATCTTTTGTCGACTACAACAAAGCCTTTGACTCCATATCCCACAAATATCTGTATAAAACCCTCTACCACCAAGGAATCGAAAACAAATACATAAGAATTATTAAAAATATATACTGCAACTCCACAGCAAAGGTGCAACTAGAGAGAATAGGCGAAGAATTTCAAATTTAAAGAGAGGTGAGACAAGGAGACCCGTTGTCCCCAAAACTCTTCTCAGCTGTCCTAGAAGAAATACCTATTCCGTAAACTGGATTGGGAAAGATACGGACTTATTATAAACGGACGCAAATTATCGCATCTAAGATTCGCAGATGACTTGGTACTGTTCGCAGAAGACGCAGAAAACCTGCAGGAAATGCTTGAGCAACTAGCAACAGAAAGTGACAAGGCGGGGCTTACAATGAACTTCTCAAAAACGAAAGCTATGACTAACAGACATATGCAACCCATAAAAGTCAAAAACCAAGAAATAGATTACATAGAGGAATACGTTTATTTGGGTCAAACCATAGCACCAAGGTCACAAACAGAGAAGGAAATCCAAAGAAGGATAAGTAACAGCTGGGCACGCTTCTGGTCACTCAAAGAAGTACTAAAGAACAGAGAAATACCCATGCCAGAGAAGAGAAAGGTATTTAATACCTGCATCCTACCTGTGCTCACCTATGGTTGTCAAACTTGGGGCTTGACCAAATTCCTCAGCCAAAAACTAAAAGTATGCCAACATTCAATCGAAAGAAGTATGCTACACATCAAGCTTCGAGACAAATGGTCAATTACTAAAATCAGACAAGCCACAAGGGTAACAGATGTCACAAAAAAAGTTAAACGCCTTAAATGGAAATGGGCAGGACACATACTGAGATCCCCTAAGAAGAAATGGTCAAAGGCAATCTCAGAATGGTACTCAAGGGATGGTAGGAGAGGTAGGGGAAGACAGATAATGAGGTGGGATGACGATTTCCCCAAAGCATGGCGCCAGATGGCAAAAAATAGAAATAAATGGCATGAATTGGAGGAGGCCTATGTCCAGGGACAACCTGATGCTGGATGTTAAAGTTGCAATATGATGTAATGGCAATATTGTTACGTACGTGGGGGTAGGTAACTGATAGAAATGCACGAATACACCGATAATCAAAAGTAGACTTTAATTACGCACTCACTTAAATCGTTACAAAACAATTATCGCACAATAAACTTCGAATACTCAGATGATCGCTCGGGTCGCTCTTATTCGCACTGTTCGCTTTCCAAGTAAAGACTGACTCGTCGCAACCGGTGTCCGCCGTTTTATAGTTCCCGAGTCCGATTATTCTAGAACGCCTTCCGGAATGTTCGATGTACTTCGCCCCGCCAAGGTCGATCGAGACTGTTCGTTGCTGGAATGTTCTACGCCTTGCTACCTTGTTTTTACGATCGCAATGACCTTGACTCACGGGTCTGGATGAGTCTGGAATGTTCCGCGTGTTGCTGTCTCATTTCGTGTTATCTCTTTCACACACTTCTCGAAGGTTCTCAGTATTGCTGTCTCTTTCTAGTCGTGTTTTCTCTTTCACACACTTCTCGAAGGTTCTCAGTATTGCTGTCTCTTTCTAATCATACTATCTCTTTCACTCTTAGTGGAAAAAATGCCATATACTGAAATGTACTTCAAAGGCCCATAAGGGGTCCTGAAAATGCCTGAAAATGGGTTTTCAGGTTATGGCGTAATCTGATAGAGGGTGGCCTGAAACGGACTGAAAACATGTTTCAGCCGCCTGAAAACAACGGTAAGTTGGTCGAAATCTCGATAATCTGGTATGTGATAGAGCTTTTGTGATTGTGATTTCGCTGTATAAAGTCAACCGACTCCATGGGTTTCAAGGTACAGGCTCAGCCTAGTTTGAAATCCACCGGATACTGCTCTATTTGTAACTATGTGACTTGTGTAAATAAAAAATATTCTTATTCTTATTCTTATTCTTATTCATTACAAGTGGAGTGTAACACTCCAACTCTTCTCTTACGTTTTAAATATTTGAAGTTCAGATTTATTCTTAAGCTTCTCTCTTTGAAGTTTCATCCATTAGTTAAAAAGCTTCAGAGTACTCCTAATTCCACAAGTAATTCTTCATTTATGCCTTTTGCACTGTATGACTTGTCTGAAATATTAGAATACAAAAATAAGTACAATATTTATGATAGTGAAAATTGGCCATGTTATAGTGGAAATTACAGTAGCAAGTTTTCTGATATGAAAATTGACACTATTTGCAAGACCAAAACTAAAAAAGAGGTGTATGAAAAGTTAGCAAAGTATTCAGGTTATAACGGCATTTACACTGATGGATCTAAGAAATGCAATGAGGTATCCATGGCAATTTATAATTCAAAATGTAAGACAGGACGCGGAACTAAACGCTTTTAGCAGAATACGCTACTCCAGAATTAATCCCGCGCAGGACTGAAGACTTACTAGTGAACCCAGCAGTGTATATGTGTTTATATAGCTATTTTAAAAGTATTGACTTTGAAATATGATTATTTGTGTGAACGTGTGTGATGTGATCAAAATCAAATCAAGCAAGTTTAACAAGAATTCGACAATTTGGACATGACGTTAGCTAAAGGCTGACTAAGTATTAGTAAGTATTGGAAGACGCCGACGACAACGACGATTCACCGTACAATTGCTTATATATGGTATTGTTATGAATGGACTGTATTTGCGATAATTTTTAATGCGACACGACACGATAGATAAAACGACTACGACAAAACTACAATATTAAATGTTGAATACCTTGAATAATCAAGAGAACACTTACCTCATGCGGTGCAGCGGTGAATTCTCACTGCTTTCAAGTGCAGGCTCTCCAGGCCCCGAGCTTAAGTACTAAAGGCTTACCGAGGCTCCTGTTCTACCTGCAGCTTGATTATCAGCATCAGCAAGCGTCCTTCTGACTGTCCAAGGTATTGGAGGTGGTACCGACACGAATTGATCACCAAAACATTTAAATAGTTGTAACCGACACTTTTTACGTGGCAGCTCGCGCGCGATCCGAATAGGAAGGGGATGGACGATATAATCTGACAGTTCAACTGACATTTTGTTGAATGTTGCCATATCAAAATTCTAAACTAAGCGGATACTTAACATTCCGCCCACCAAAATACAAGGTATTTTCGAAATTACCATCGATATACGAAACTTATAAGATAAAATACAACGAAAAGTAGGTAAATAGTTTGAACTTCCAACGATCACGAGGATATCTATTTGAAGTTCAAGCTAAGAACCTGACAAACTAGTTATTTAATTTAATTATTAACGAACGAAACTAATGCTGTAGAGGTAGCGGACACAGCTTTACTACAGGACGTTTATACTCCCCTGATGCAGTGCGGACAGTTACGACTCTACAAGTACCATCAGCACCCGGATGCAGCTGCACCACTCTTCCTAAATTCCATTTTAAAGGACTAGATTGTTCATTTATTACGAGAACCATGGTTCCTACGACAAGATTTAGTTCTTTGTTAGACCACTTATGACGTTGCTGGAGCGTATGGAGGTACTCTAAATGCCACTTACGCCAGAAGTCTTGATGCATTTGTTGTAGTAGCTTCCAACGTTGAAGGGGACTAACTTTAATTTCAGTTAAAATTGGTTCAGGAAGAATGGTCAACGGCTCCAAGGTTAGGAAGTGACCCGGTGTCAACACTGAAAAATCGTTGGGATCAGAACTCAAAGGCGATAAAGGGCGCGAATTGAGGAGAGCCTCAATTTGGGTCAACAACGTGTAAAACTCTTCAAAGGTGAGGCGTTGCGAACCGATTATTCGCGACAAGTGAGTTTTAACCGACTTTACTCCTGCTTCGGCTAAGCCAGAGAAGTGAGGGCTACCAGGAGGGTTAAAAACGAACTCTATATGCTCTTGCTCGGAAGCAGTAGACATTAGGTCCCGAAGTATATTACTCGCGCCAACGAAATTTGTCCCCTGATCCGATATCAATTTTGAACAGCGGCCTCTACGCGCGATAAAACGTCTGAGAGCGGCTAGATAGGCTTCAGACGTGAGCTCCGACGCGAGCTCTAGGTGCACTGCCTTTGTGGCAGTACACACGAAAACACAAATATATGATTTATACGACTTACTGCCCCGGGCACGGCCGAGAGAAATGGTGAACGGACCGGCATAGTCGACAGCGGCCGACGAAAATGGTTTTAGCTGGCTGACACGAAACGACGGCAAATCTCCCATAAGTGGGGGTGGCGCTACCCGTGGACACACACGAAAACATTTAACACACGACGATACAACAGAACGAATAGCCCGCTTGGCTGACAAGATCCAGAATTCCTGGGCGATAAGATTTTGCAAGGTTTGCAAACCAGGATGCAGGAATTTACGGTGATATTCTTCGATAATGAGCGAAGTGACTCTGTGATCCCGAGGTAACAACAACGGGTGCCTCTTCTCATAGTCCATGTTATGACTATGAGCGAGGCGACCGCCCACCCTCAACAAACCTTCTTTATCCAAGAAAGGACATAGTTTACGAAGAGGTTTGGGAAGTGAATTCGTTGAACTTTTTTGTATCATTCGGATTTCAGTCGAGAAGACACGCTCTTGAACGTGTCTAACGAGAAACCGAATGGTGTAGTTAGTTTCCTGGGACAACAGAGCCTTTCCGGTTAATTTCCGGCTAGGATTCTTTAGGTTATAAAGATAGCGAAAACTATACGATAAGACGTTAACGACGCGACGAAAAGACGAAAAACGTGACAAAATTTGACCGATAAAATCAGAGTTCAGGGCACTAAACAACGTCAAAACCTTTTCCTCTTCAAAAGCGGATCGATCAACGAGAGGTACGTGACTTGGCCAATTCTCTTTAGGACGCGACAGCCAAGGTGGCCCCGCCCACCATGAATCACACTGCACAAGATCAGCTGGAAGTAAGCCACGAGAACCGTGGTCTGCTGGATTATCAGCAGTGGGCACATGGTGCCAAGAATCGGGAGCTATCTTGTCTTGGATTGAAGCCGTCCTATTGGCGACAAAGGTCTTCCATCGCGAGGGACAGGATTTGATCCATGTAAGAGCGACTGTCGAGTCCGACCAAGCATACGTTTTGGTGTCCTGGTAAATATCTTTGAGTGCGTGTGAAACCGCAGACATCAGGTCAGACAGAAGCACTGCAGCTACCAACTCTAAGCGTGGTATCGAAAGTTTACGAAGCGGTGCCACTTTTGATTTCGCGCTACAAAGGCGTACAATGATCTCCCCGTTATCGTTTACCACGCGACAAAATATTACAGCGCACATCCTGCGCTCAGAGGCATCGCTGAAACCATGGAACTGGAGATCCCGAAACGAAACTATCATTCTCCGAGGGATGGAGAGTGAACTCAAGGACGACAATTGAGATTTTAACTTGAGCCACTCTGTAGCAATAAATTCAGGGATATCATCATCCCAATGCACACCCGATAGCCACAAGAGCTGCATAAGATATTTAGCGAGGAAGACGACAGGCGAAAGCAATCCTAACGGATCAAAAATCCGAGCAATATCAGATAGGATGGATCGTTTAGTGCAACGACCATCCAGTGCAGTGGTTTTAAACGAGAAAGTATCCGATTTGGGCAACCACAAAAGCCCTAAAATCTTTAACGAGATGTCATGAGCATCCTCGAAATTACGAAATTGTTCCGAATAAAGATCGGAATCCGACAAATCTTCAAGAAAATCTTGACAATTCGATGTCCACTTCCTCAAATGAAGGTGTGCTGACGACAAAATCTTTAGCAACTCCTCCCGAATACGCACAGCACTCTCGACTGAGTCCGCGCCAGACACGATGTCATCGACGTAAGAGTCTCTGTCGAGAACTGCAGCACCAAGAGAGGCAGCAGAGGAGAACTCCTTTGCCAACTTCAAAATACACCATAGTGCTTGATAAGGTGCGCAGGAGACACCGTATGTTACAGTGAGTAAACGAAAATCCTGCACAGGTTGATCTGGAGACGACTGCCACAAGATCCGTTGGTAATCGCAATCTTTAATGTCGACTAGAAACTGACGGTACATTTGTTTTATATCTCCTGTGAAAACTACGGCATGCCAGCGAAATCGAATCAGCAAATCAAAAATATTCTTTTGTAATTTTGGGCCTGGCAATAAAACCTCGTTCAATGATCTTCCTTGGGCATCCTTAGCACTGGCGTCGAAAACTGTACGTAAAGGGGTAGAAACGGAATCTGGCCGTAGTACTCCATGATGAGGGATATAATAAAAGTTGCCTTCATTTGACGAAGGGGCTTCAACCACTTCCATATGACCACAATTCAAATAGTCATCCATAAACTTGACATAAGCTGTCCGAAATTGAGGATTCAAAACAAACTTCTTTTCTAAATTTAAAAGTCGCTTAAGAGCGATATCACGAGATTTGTAAAACCGGGGCTTATCCTGAGGATCAACGAAAGTTAATGGCACGACCACTCTTCCTTCAGGATTACGACAATAATTAGCCTCCATATGGTTTTCACACGATAAATCATTTTTCGACAAAATAACCGATTTAGAAGTTTCGACATTTTCTATCTCCCAAAACCGTTTAATGTTATTGTCTAAAGACAAATTCGACACGAAAAGACAGTCCTGAGTAGGGACACCAGAACCGTCACGAAAACGACGGCGAGAATAGTCAATGCCAGTAGCACATTCACCCATTACTATCCAGCCGAAAACAGTGCGGACAGCAACAGGCTGACCTGCCTCGCCTTTGACAAGACCAGGTTGAAGCGCTGACGCGAGAAAATTGACATTGACCAACATATCGACAGGTCCTGGTTCATAGAAATGTGGATCCGCAAGGTCCAAATTCCCTATGTGATTCCAGGTCGAAATGTCAATTTGACCAGATGGCATATCTGAACAAATTTGCGACAAAACGAAAGCTTCGAGCGAAAACTTATTTTTATAATTTCCATTAGATGGAAATATTTCACATTTAACAGACCCCAAAGTCGCTGCCGTTGTTTGGCCAATACCATTTACTGACTGTTGACAGTCATCAATGTGCAACCCGAGCCGCTCTGCAACAGCCTTTGTAATAAAGTTGCAGGCACTACCTGAATCTAACAGGGCACGGATTGACACTAACTGTCCATGACTGTCCTTTATAAGAACAACAGCAGTTGAAAACAAAACCTGAGTGTTATAAGTTGGGACCGATAAAGAAGTCAACTGAGAATTTGACTGTGACTCATTAGCTGTCTCAATACCTTTATTAAAGTGAAGCAGTGTATGGTGACGATATGTACATTTTCCACAGCGAGTAACTGACTTGCAAAATTTCATAGTATGCGATGGCTTTAAACATAAGATGCATAGTTTTTTCTCCTTCACCTGTGAAAACCTCTCCGCGGGTGTTAGGTTCAAAAAACTAGGGCACTTTCCTAACTCATGACCAACAGCAGAGCACATTGGACAACTACAACCAGGGCCCGATGGTACAATAAGCGAAGATTTATTTCTAACAGCTGGTTTAATACAAGTAACATTAAGTTTTATAGTTGAATTTTCTAATGCTTTACTCCTCTTTTCAATAAAATTTCTCAAATCCTCAAACCTTGGAATCTCGACATTCGAGTCAAGTTGCAATTCGAAAGCTTCCCGAGTAGCGATATCTAACTTTGACCATAATAAATAATAAAGCATGAAATTCTCATCAGGTAACTTAAATTTCGACAAGATATTTAAATTTTCATTAAATGTTCTGAACACTCTATCCAAATCATTTTTATTTTTAACAGACTCACAATTTAACAACTTTTCATAATAAACAATTGCAATTTGTCTTTTCCTGTCATAGTACTTAGACAAAGTCCGATAAGCACTTACATAATTGTCATCCGATAAAGGAAAACTCTTGATTAATTCATATGCGGAATTTTGTACACTCGATAATAGGTAGTGTAACTTTTCAACATTTCTTATGTTCCGAGTATGAATCAATGAATCAAAGAGCTCTTTAAAGGAGACCCAATTCTCCAGCTTTCCATCAAAAGGTTTAATTGATATTTTAGGTAACTTAGCCAGAGAATTGTCATTAGAAACGACAGGTTTATGTTCACTTTCCGCACTTTGCCTTAGTCTACATTTCAAAGACTTCATCATTGTTTCAAAATCTTTAGTGAATTTATATTCCTCAGTACGTTGTTGCGGCTGAAGAGGACGTAAAACTCGAATTTGTGCATCGTGAAAATCCTTTTCCAAATCTATAAAATCTCGTTCATTATAACCAACTAAATCTGAACTTTCTATGTACTCTAATCTCGTAATACAATAGTCCCGCGCGACACGATACGCATCAACCGTCGCGGGTTCAACCTCACTATCACTCATTTTAATCGTTTTGTAGAGAACGCAAGCTGAAAAGCAATAATATCATACAAATTCACCAAAATAAATATTCCGTATCAAACGTCAGAACATATGCATATGACGTTTAAGGTTGCACAGATACAACAACAAGTCTGAGCAATATTCGATACGGTTGCGTTCCGTTACACACTAACCATTTAATGATTACGATATTTCCAGCACAAGTTACTAAAACAAATATTTTAATTTTAGTTTATTTATATTAAATTTCGATATTAAAAAACACGAAAATTAAATGAGTTATTAATTTAATAATAATTAATCCGAAACAAGAAATTTCCAAAACCAAGTCTATGATATTTCCGAACGCAAAAATCTAAGCATACCCTACAATTTGGTGGACGAAAATAATAATTACGAAACGATAAATTATACACCAAAATGCAAGAGAATTTACTTAAAAACAACGAAATAAAGCGAAATATCCATAGTTCGCGCTTCTAAGATCCGCTCGATGGACCAAAAATGTTATGAATGGACTGTATTTGCGATAATTTTTAATGCGACACGACACGATAGATAAAACGACTACGACAAAACTACAATATTAAATGTTGAATACCTTGAATAATCAAGAGAACACTTACCTCATGCGGTGCAGCGGTGAATTCTCACTGCTTTCAAGTGCAGGCTCTCCAGGCCCCGAGCTTAAGTACTAAAGGCTTACCGAGGCTCCTGTTCTACCTGCAGCTTGATTATCAGCATCAGCAAGCGTCCTTCTGACTGTCCAAGGTATTGGAGGTGGTACCGACACGAATTGATCACCAAAACATTTAAATAGTTGTAACCGACACTTTTTACGTGGCAGCTCGCGCGCGATCCGAATAGGAAGGGGATGGACGATATAATCTGACAGTTCAACTGACATTTTGTTGAATGTTGCCATATCAAAATTCTAAACTAAGCGGATACTTAACAGTATACTTGACATTGGCAAAATTACATAACTTGTAGACGCCATTAAAATAAATAACAACAAGTATTAGTATTTGACATATATTCAAACGGAACGGAAAATGACAACATAATATAGGAAAGGAAATACAGGAATGAAATACTACGGAATTAGCTCTTAATAGCCTTATTTTTAATGGAAATGACTAAATGTATAAATACTGAAGAATTGGCTTAGGCTTTTATTTTACCTGAAATCGGAAAAATACAAAAAAGAAGAATTGGCTGTATGGTCTTTAATCCTTGCCTATCCCTTATGGGATGAACTAAAAAAACAACAACAAACAAACGTCACGCACGACACACGTCAGTGTTGATTGGTTTGGTTCGGGGCATTCGGGTTTACCGGATGGATGGAATATTCTGAATGATGTAAAACTTTGTAATTTCTATTAAAGTACAACAAGTTTCATCTGGTTTTAAGCATATGTTAGAGGTTAGTTTAGTGCGTTATTATTTTAACGCAGAATTTTTGCATTAAACCATAAATAGTCTAAGCAATGGATCTTCTTTCCATACTGGGGTTTATTATCGTCTACGGCGCTTTGATTGCTGTAATACTTTTGATATTGGTAAGTAGTGTGATTTGCTGAATATAAGAAATACATGTAAATGCGCTTTAGGTATTAAAAATAGGATTTGTAAATATAACACCTCATCTTTCTGAAAGTACGTTAGTTAATGTTTTAAAATTGCATTGTTGGCATTGAAACTGAAAGTTTTTAAAAAAAGTTATGGCATCCGTAATGTAATATATAAAAATGTGTTTTTGTTGGGTCGTGCGGCGTAGCAAGTGCCCTTTGCAGTAATTATTAGTATTTACTATAGCTGCTGCTTAAGTGATTTCGCCTATAATCATAACAGCGTCAACATTATGTTGGTGCTGTTAAAATTGTTGGGATAAGCAACACTAAGCCCCGGGCACTTGCTATGGTTAGTTGGTACTTAGGTTATTTACATAGTTTAAATCGGCTGCTTTTTCTGCATCACACAAGCTAGGTTTCATATCCATCTGACAACTTTGTTGTAGCATATCCCATCAATGCTTTAAGAAACCGTGATTTTTTTTCTTACTCAACAACATGATTTTGACTACTTTCTAGATGATGGATGTCATACCATAAAATGAACCTCATACATACATATTTTATCAAATTGTCAGAACTAATTATAGTATGTTAGGATAGTTTTACTTTGTTGCGAATAACCTGTGACTGGTTGGTTATCTTTTTTTACCTAACCATATGTTGGCTTTTAATTTTAATCGTAACTTTTTACCTACTGCTACAGATTAAAGTTAATAAGCTTAGATCAAATTACCTGATCTATATTAGCTTCAACAAGGGTATAAAAAGGTTTTAGGTACATTTCCTTGTCAAGTCTCATGGGTGTGAGTGTAAGTACACTCACTGAAACATTCACCTCCATTAAATAAATTTATTGTATGTGTAAGTACCATTTTTGTAATGATTTCAGCTTTCAATTATTATCTATGCCATTACAAATCCATACCCGGAGGTAGAACACTATAAGAAGGAAGAAAGCTTCAATGACCCTAAGACTGGGACCCGGCTGCCATTTCCTAGCATTGAGGACCCACACAGTCTACAATTGAGTGTTGTAGTGCCAGCATATAATGAGGAAGAACGCTGTAAGTAATGGTTACCTATTAGCTCTTGTGAAAAATCTGAGTTTGGACACATTTTCCCTGCTCAACTATGCATGATATTTTAAATGTTAAATTCATTGTTCTATATAATGCTAGGTTAAGTATTATAATTGTATAATATCATAAGCAATATTTAACTCGACATTATCTATGATCATCATATAAACCCTTTGACTGGCTCATGTCAAAACGCAGTTGACTTAACATATTGTAAGCTATCTTACAAGATACACTACAACTACAACAATAGAACTACAGTTGAAATAGAAAAAAAATATAAAATAGGTTTCCGCCTGTCTTTTTGAAAATAGAAAATAAAGCAGGTCCCATCCTGCAAAAATGAGATAACTCCGAGATTTGCTTTATAAATTGAATACCTTCAATTGATTTTGAATCGCCACTGCGAACATACCATGCACACCCCCACCAGTGAAAAGTTTCCTTCACTGTTCTATAAATGCAACCCTTTTTCTGTAACTCGGTCTAAGACTAATAATTATTTATTACGTATTGCCCTTGACTCCGTCCGCATAGCAGTCGTTTATCGCCTGCTCGCGGTAAAAGTTACCCTAAGTCCTCAGGGTTCAAGATATCTCCATACCAAATTCCGAGATTAGCTTAGCCGTGAAAGTGTAACAGACAGACCAAGTTACCTTCACATTTATAATATTAGTATGGAGAAAACAAATATTCAAGTCCTTGTATTATTTGCTTGCAGTGCCACCTATGCTTGATGAAGCACTTGCACATCTGGAGAACAGAACAAAGGAGAACCCTTCCTACAAATATGAGATAATCGTAGTGAGTGACGGCAGCAGGGATCGCACAGTTCAAGTGGCAGAGTCATACTCTCTCAAGTACGGGTGTGACAAAGTACGATGTCTGGAACTGGTGAAAAATAGGGGGAAAGGTGGAGCTGTACGATTGGTATGTACGAATTAATGTAAATGTTTATTACAAGATCCAAACATTGACATGCGAGCAAGCTGTGTCAGTGTCACAGAATAAGTACAGAAGTACAGAAGATACTTTTGAACCCAACTCTCTGGATGTGACCGAAGTCTACTCAGACGTTGGCAAAATACATCTATTGCAAAAGATGTGAAAGCCATAATAAAAAAAATAAAAAAATAAAGTACAGAAGGATCACTCTGTGACAGCAAACATGTCAATTTAAACCTACTCAGAACGCGTTAACGATAATAATACCTTGCCCTGCACGGAAATGAGCTTGTTACATTAATCCGATCGATAGTGGGGCGCTCGTAACAAGGCAAAATGCACCTTAAATCTGCGTCGCGAGAGTCTGTATTTTGCCCGTCATGAGCTCTCCCGATTCCGCCCAGTTCGTAGGGCAAGCAGTTGTAAGAAAACAAATTGAATTCACTATTAATTGAATTTATTAAGTAGTTTTCTTAAGTAGTTCGCTAGTACTGGGAGGTCTACTTGCACTGAACGCTCTTTAAGGTAAGTAGGTAATTGATTTTTGATGCGAAAAAGTCGAAATAGCGAATCTGCGGACGGGTCATTAATGAAACAAATAATATAATATTATGTACCTGTCTTTTTGCGTCGAGGGTTCAAAATTGTAATTATGGTGTCAGTAATTAAGTACCTACTCGTAACTACAGTATTCCCAGCTTCTTAATAGCTTTCGGCTGGCTATTGCTATCACGCTTGCACTCGCAACTGACAGTATATTTGTCACTCGTGTCATAGAAAAACGATTATTACCGATCGCTAGTAAGAAAATGGCTGCACTGTGCCTACCTAGATCGGAGTTATAAATAATATTAATATGTAATAATCTTACCTTTCGTTATCCTTAGGCAGTCTTAATAATTAAAAGTTGAAATTCCTGTCATTATTTAAGCACCCGTATGGCTTATGGCTTTTCCAGCGGCCATAGGTACCTACTCAAACAAAAACTCTAATTGCGTATGGCGCGCGTCAAGAGCGCGCGCGTGACACTCAACTGAATAGCCGCGCGTGCCAGGCCCCACATTGTGTAGTCAATAGCGCCTGGCTGTGTGTCGAAAGAATATTAATATAGTATAGGTACAGTCACCACACGCGATTGTTGAGCCACTTGCCACAGTTCGTATTTTGGCCGTGTAATGCAAACCTAGTATAGTCTGCTATACTCGTGTATGCGGTATATATTACTCGGCTAAATTACGAAGAGTAGCAAGTGGCTTTACATTCCCGTGTTGTGACTGTACCTACAGATGTAGTGATCAATCATACATACATAACATACATACATACATAATCTCACGCCTTCATTCCCAGAGTGGGGTAGGCAGAGCTACAGAATTACAAACATCTCTAAAAACTTGTTGATAATTCTATAACCACAATTTGCACAATTAGGCTAAGATGTTTACCAGCGTATTAGTGACAGGTTGCAAGCCCATCGCCTAACAGTACTACAAGCCTTTATTCCCTTAGTTGTCTCTCACGACATCCACGGGAAGACATGGAGTAGCACTATTCTAACTCGGCAACCACACGAGGATCAATCATACAACATCATTATTATCTCGCTTTCTTATTAGTCGTTGGATACTGAAGCTGGCTGAACGAGTAAAATAGTAGTTTTAACGAGCTTATCCAAGACATATATATGATGTCGTATGATTCACTACATCCGCATAAAGGTTCTGATTGCGACAAACTCTTTCCAGGGAGTACAGCGTTCTAGAGGAGCGGCAATATTATTCGCAGATGCGGACGGTGCCACCAAGTTCGAAGACTTAACTAAGCTGGAGCTAGCTCTGAAAGAACTGGTGAAACCTGATGCCGGCAACCTGCCGGGGCTGGTCTGCGTCCCTGAGGCCATCGTTATTGGCTCGAGAGCGCATTTGGAACAGGAATCTCTGGCCACAAGAAGCGTTTTTAGGTAAGTTTGTACCTATAGTTACTTACATAAATATTTTATTATGTATTATACGGATTACAGCGTGGGTACCTGTTGTTAGGTGGCAGTGTTGATTCCCGGTTAACACGTTAACAGTAACCATTAAAAAAAAACCTCGTATGTCTAACACGTTGTAAATGAGCACCTAGTCGTTTCTTAGCGACCCATACATGGGGTACGGACTTGTGTTGTGGGCGAGTTCATCGTGACCCATATATGGGGCCAGGGTTCGCCGGTATATGTATATCATGATCATTGAGACCTATATACCAATTGATATATACGTTGATAATAAATAGGTAGTACTTACAAATTTAGATTCGTATTTAATTTCAATTATGCATCGGATTTATAATAATAATATTATGTTTTATTCAAGTTTCGAAAAAAACAATATTTCTTTAAATGACTATATGGTTTTCACTCTCGACTATGTCGCTTCTCTAAATACCTATACATATAAATGATTGGCCATTTATTGTATACTCGTACCTACACTGGCATGCAAAATATTACCATTCCCACGTTAATCAACAATTAATGTAAGGAGGACAGCGTGGTTGTTTTTTGTTGCGCGCCGATTAAGGACCGTATCGAAAAGAAAGTAGACAACTTCAAAATGATGTAATTTTTTTTCTCTGTGCAAACTGATAATGAAACAAAAAGAAACTGAAAAATAAGGTGCTTATGAAAGCTGTTTTGAATGAATTCGTTGTATTATATCTATTTTGCCTGCAACCTAACTTTCTTTTTAACCCTTAAATTGGCAAAATAAAAAACGTGAATTCAAACACTATTTGATTTGAAATCAGCATAAAAAAATAGGAACGAAAAAATATAAAAAAGTGAACATCCAAGCCAAATCCGGCCAAAATACAGTGCTAATCCTGTGCTTCTTTATGAGTGGTAGTAATATTTTTTGTAAGCACTCGTCACGGTGTACCGCAGACGGTCAAAGTCCCTGTAGTGCAGAAGGATGGCGACGACAAATCGCTTGCCACACTAATGTTTTTTTGCCGAATTTCTCGATGTTGATGGCCTTATCTTATCGAGTAACCTCCTTATTAGCCGGCACCGTAATAAATTGAGGTCTTGGTAAGGCTCTAAAGTTCAATTTGCAAAGGTCTCGTCATCCATTATAATGCCCTGATTTTTCTTGTTCAATATACGGTCGTATGATTTCCTTGTCCGTTTTCTGACAGTTATTGTTTGATTTTCATCTCGTTTTGGTTGTTTTTGTTTTTTATAGGTTTTTAGGTTGCATCTTAGTTTGATTCTTTGTACCATAGCCGAAGAAGTTGTGGCTCTTTTTGCCGTATCTCTTATTGAAAGGCACGGATTTTGTTTAAACATTCTTACAACTTTCTTTCTAGTGCCAAGTCGATTGTCCCTGGTTTTCTTCCAGATTTAGGCAAATCTTCGAGAGTACAGAAGTCACCAAATTTCTTTTTTATCTTTTGGACGCCCGCGGGACTCAACTCGTACTTTTTAGCCAGTTTTCTTATAGTCATACCGTATATTTTGGACCAACAACCGTCCAAATATTTTTTTCGAATGTGTTAGTTAATTTGCCCCATGTTGACGGTTTGACAAAAATAGCAATTATATTTGGTTGCTATTTAAAGAAAAGGATGTAGTTCGGTATTTAAAAAAAAGTTTATGTCTATTTTATGTACGGTCAGCGTCATAAATATATATACGTTAACAAGGTTTCAGAAATATATATGCACCCTTATTCCCTCGCAGCAAAGTCGTGTTTACATATTTTTGAAAGTTTTACTGTGTCTATATATTTCATTTTGACTGTACGTGCTAGTTTTTAGAGATGCCTAAAGTTGTCTACTTTCTTTACGATACGGTCCTTACTGTTGCCGTCGTGACCAATAAAATATTATCAGACCATTTCACATCAACCCATAACAACCGTGAAATAGTTTAATCTTGACTTAAGTCAACTATATAGTGCTAGGCGGATAAGAAGTCAATTCTTACACATTGCACAACCATGAAGTTTCAGAATAGGTATTGATAATTGTCAAAAATGACCTCGAGGGAAGAGGCAGCAAGCAATGAAAGCACCGTGATTAATAATAATCTCAAAATGTATTTACTATTGCTACTGAACTCCGTACAAATCTTCCAAAGTATCGATGGTTAGAGTATGGACGTCTATATTCTGGGGGAGACAAACGCTAGCGCGATGTAGAAAATTCTCCCGACCTAATAGCGCCATTTATCGCTCACTAGTGTACCTTAACAGTACTTAACTATCTTGTCTATCTTTAACATTATTGTGACTGTAGTAAAACAATGTTAATTATTATTTTTTCAAACGCACCAATAATGGCCTGTTGTTTGATCGGTAGTTAAACTAACTAATGGTCAAAAAACGTTACTAATGGTTAAAATCTCAAGGAAATATGTCAAATTTTCCATTCCTTTTTCGAATTTTAACAATTAGTTTAACTACTGATCAAACAACAGGGCCTAAGTTTAGCATTGTTTTACTACTATCAACATTATAAATATTCAGAAACTTTATGGTTGTGCCATGGATGGTTGGTCAGGATTGACCTTTTATCTGCCTACACTCTTAACTTACACTTTCCACTTGTTTCTTTAACTTTACATAAATACTACATTGGTACACACACACACCTAGCAACGCGGTTCAGGAACTTAATAATTAATCGCCTATTTTTGTACCTCTCATTTGAGCATAGTAAGTGATTGAAATTACGAAATACGGCTGTCACAGGAATCATCCTAGATAAAACAGATTATAGTACTGTAGTATATCTGTAAAAAAAAAACTGGGAAAAAACATATGAGGGAGTGAAAAAGGGCCTGAATGGGTTCGTGTAAATACAGTGCAGTGTCGCGGTCGCTCGGTTTTTTTTTCGAACTTGTCCGGACACAACGCGGTGTCTCTAGATCTTCGTGGGTGTTCCAGGAATATCTTGATGTACGGCTTCCACTTCCTGGTGTGGGTGTTCACGGTGCGCGGCGTGCGCGACACGCAGTGCGGGTTCAAGCTGTTCTCGCGCCGCGCCGCGCGCGCCTGCTTCCACAGCCTGCACGTCAACCGGTGGTGAGATACAGGGACTTTTTAAGCCCTGACACAAAATATGGGGGTTGTAAGTTTAATTTGTGTATGTGTGTCAAACGAATGGATCGATTCGGACGTGGTTTCTGAAAGAAACTTCTTAGCTAAGTAAGCTTCATGAAAATCGTTTGGGCCGGAGATATCGGCTCTGAAAGTAGGAGTCCCCATTGTATCGTAGGTTTTTATTTATTTAATTAACGCTTTTACTGGTCCAAAATGGTGGGATCTATTCTGGACAGGCAATGAATACAATAGGTACCACGAATGAATTGAAATATAATAAATAATAATAGCTTATGTAAAGCGAAGTCAAGTTTCAGGCAGCAGGTAGCTGACACGTAAGTTTCATTCGATCCATTTGAGGCAGCTTTTGTTAATTAATGTCCCCCTGATACACCACAGCCCAACCACAGCACATTACTTAATAGTAACCCACGATGTCACATACTTGCATAATAATCTAGTTCATGCCAATGTAAGCCAATTGAACGTGTAAAATGTATGACTTACCTTGGCATGAAAATAGATGAAAACTTCTCATGGTCGTCTTATATCGATTATATCTGAAGTAAATTAAGAGTTCTATTGGGAAGGTTGGCATAGAGTGCCAAATAGCACATTTAATTAAAATATCACTGGCAGAATTGTCCCAGTGGACAGAAGCCACATATCAAAGAATTGAATTGAATTAAAATATGTCTTTGGTTGAATCAATTAGGACTTGATTTAGGGGGTGAAAAACGTTATCGCCTGGAGCTACTTTTTTATGGGAAAACTTTGTCAGCCAATTTAAGCGTCGGTTCAAAATCCTCTTAACCTTTTCAACGCCACAGTCGGCTCTGGCCGTCAACTAAAAGTCGTGCCACTGACGCCACGTCGGCTACAGCCGACAAGAGTTCAAGATTAAAAGAGACTTTGTTTGGTAGCAATAAGGTGTAATTTGCATAGCATAGCAAACATGTTTGGCGTGTGGGTGGCACATTTTGTATTCGAGGTATGGCGTTCAAAAGGTTAAGTAAACATTTTTCAAACTACGTCAAACCCTTCAGGGTTAGTGTAGCTTCAAACGGTGGTTTCAATTGTGAATTTGTAAATGATCCAGTAAGTAGCAAGTCTGAATCATATATTTTCTTAATTCCAGGGCATTTGACGTCGAATTGCTGTACATAGCGCAAACACTGAACATTCCAATAGCAGAAGTCCCGGTGCGGTGGACTGAGATCGAAGGGTCCAAGGTCACACCTGTGATCTCCTGGATTCAAATGGGCTGCGACCTCGGGCTCATCTGGCTCCGGTACAAAATGGGTGCCTGGAAAATCAGGGCTGACAAATCAGAATAAATTTATTGAATGACTATTGTTTCAAAATAAAATAAGCGCAAATTATTTTAAAGAAATATATTTCTTATCTATATTTAGTTACTGAAATCGTTTTTGTTTTACACAAATGTGTTTTATTTTAATTTAAGAAGTTTTTCCAAAGACCGACAAAATGCGTCCCGTAGGAAAAAAAAGAGGAATCTGATTGAAGAATTTGTGATTTAAAAAAAATGCACGTCAAGAGAAAAGTAAAATGAAACTGCTGGGTTGCAAGATGCTCATATTTATGTTCATATATTTATTTGGAAAAGGTATAAAGGGGTACAATTTAGGGTTACAAATAGAAATATACCTACCAGTATTTTCCGACAGAAATAAATCTTAATAATATGAGATGTCATTTTAAAATTAATAACAAAAACTATGTAAAATCAATAAATTGTAACAAATTAACAGTACTTACTACAAATTTAATCATTTGACCTGATGTGTTCATATAGTTAGCATCAAATATTTTTAAAGGTGAAGTGATGAAATGTTTTAGTGTAAATAATATTTTCCTAATTTTATTCTTTGTTTTTGATGCTGGCTATATAGAAGCGTACTAGATATTCATATAAAATTACTAGAACATTCTTAAGAAAACAGAGTTAATATTATTGTCAGAAGAATTGAAAGGAAATCTACTAAGTGTACATACGAGTATACTTTAGAACATTAACCTCTTGAACGCCTTACGTCGAACACAAAATGTGTCACTCACACGCCGAACATGTTTGCTGTGCTATGCAAATTACAACTTAATTGATACGAAACAAAGTATCTTTTAATCTTGAACTTGTGAAGGCCGTCTGTGGCGCTCAAAAGGTTAACAGGAGTTTGAGAAATTTACATTTTAATTACACAAATGGTTAATTACTTCACAACATCGTACAACATACATACAAGTGTAGAATATTTGTATTTATACGTTATAACGTTTCTTTACAGAGATTCTAAAACCGACGGGCGTTTAAAGACGCACCAGGTGTCAGTAACTAAATTTCGTCAGATCTAATTCACTACTGTTAAAAACATGTTGCGTAAAACCGCATATGGAATATAGAAACAACATACTTCCTTACGATTTCCCGTTAAAAAACGTTGTCCAAAAAGTTGCTAGTGTGAGCAGTGTTTATGGCCGTAGAATGGAACATTTTTAGAGCAGATAACACTTTGGCCAAGCGTTTTTATTTTATATACATAAATTTAATTGACTTTTAAAGTATATTAACCTTTTCAACATCGTGATCAAGTCTTTCAGTCGAATTCGATTTTAACGTCATTTACTTAGTGCATCATTTAATTTAAATAACAAATTAAAGATCCTTGTAAATTTCTAGATAGCTAGCACTAGCAGTCATGCCTTTGATTCACTGCACCTGACAAGTAATTGCAGTAAAATCAATGACGGGTATTAAAATATGTTGACGATTGTTGTTTCGCGTAAACATGATATGTGTCATTATCTATGTAAAGGGACCTTATTGTCGATGGCGCTTACGCCGCACTGCGTCACGCGACGTTGTATTTATATCGGAGCATCGTTAATAATGGCGGAAGCATCATCGACAATCCAATAAGGTCCCTTTTCATAGATAACATCTCATATTTGCTAAATCGGAAATATCGGAATATTCCCACCTGTTACCACTGGTAACTGTTCATTTTAGTGGTAACAGCTGGGAATTTATATTTGTGTTGGGAATATCCCGAAATATCTACTGAAAATACCGCCATTCACTTCGAAAGTTTTAAACTCTGAAGCAAAAGCTTTAAAACTTTGAGCGTTTCATGTATTAATATTGTATATTTAATAACTACTACACTTTCTGAACTTTTAGTACAACAATGTTAAGCCGAAATTCCACAGCGGCGTACTGTACGCTACGCTCGTAGACGTGATTGTAAATTAACTTCTTATCAAAATGCTTTTAGATACTGGTACAGCGGCTCACGCACGAAATGCCGTCAGTGACTCCCGCCTAGAACAATTGATACACGTGGCTCACGTGTGTGCGTGGCGTGTACGTGCGAAGCGTGCGTCGCAATGAAATTCCGGCCTAATTGAATATTTTGACGCGCTATCCGCTTCAAATTAAAAACGAAAGACTAAACAAAATTCCCGACGACTCGTCGAAAGCCAGGAGGCGGCTTCTTGGTCGTTTACATAATATTTACTCTGTGTTGGTACCTATAGGTACTAAGCCAGGTGCTCAATAACTAAGTTACTGCAATTGTGTCATGTAAGGTCGTATGTGTACGGTCAAGGAAGTGTTTTCGCGTACGACGGTAGAACCATATTGCAATGGTATATGATAAACACATCGCCTTATTGCGACAAGGTCTTACAGCGGTACGAGAACGATTCATAATATTTCACATAAACTAATTAAATTACGAGCGCGCTAAGGATTCTGCGCTCTATAAAAATTTGGCAATGTGAGCGAATTCGGAAGAATTACTAATAAATAATTGTACTGTATTTCAAAGAATAACACATTTTTGTGTAATATTTACACATAAAGCTAAGAACGCTATGGACGAGTGCACTTAATAAGTATATAAAATAAATGTAACGTTATACTCGTACATTATGTAAATGCATGCAGGAGTACAGTCAGTTTCAAATAAACAGATACCTACAGTATTCGTAAATGTTTGTAAAGGTATGTATGTATGTATGTAAATACTTTATTGTACAAACGGGAAAATAACAAACAACAAAATAGACAGAAGCACAAAGGTTCTGCTACATGAGCGTTTTCAGATTTGACTCTGACTGTACAGTTTAATTATACTTTGTATCTACAAAAAAACATGCTTTCTCGATTCCTCCCCTAAGTTGTTATTTAGATAAGGCAGCAAGTTCCGCTTGAATAAAGTGTTGTTACTAGAAATAGCGGAAAGGGTGAGTAGTGAAAGGTTTGCAGGCATTAACATTTAGTTTTCCCGAACCTTCGCGGCGTGATATGGCAACCGTCGGACGAGTCTACGGCCAGCACTGGACGGAAGAGAAATTTCAGTTAGTGCACAAGTTATCTTGCTAATCCACAGACTGACACATGCTAAGGCCTGTGCTAATCAAAAGTGACCCTAAAAACTGCGGCATACATACAATACAAATACACTTTGAAAGAACAATAACATGGAATCATTAAGGTACGCTAAACAACACTGCCCTGCTAAGACAAATGGCGATATCTCACGCAAAACTCCTGTAGAAAACGCAACCTTATTACTATAAGAAGAGGATTGAATTTGCTTTGGCTATTGAATTTGGGATACTGCTTATTGGCTTATGAGGGCAGAACAGTGAAAATATAAAATTTAATGCCTGCGCTCACGTAGATCCCCTATACTCTATTGTTTTTAAAGGAAGGAATAAAAACTACTGGCATCAACACTTCCAAAAAATACTTTGACCATATAAGTATAGTTGACTAAATATAATCAGCACTGATTCGACAAAGCGTTTCTAAGACGAATTGGTAAAATAATATTACGTTAACTATAACCACATGCCGGCAGCCCCAATAAGGTCTCTTTTGATTAAATCAATCTATAACTGGCAACTTCATGAATTAGGACAGCTGTTTCAAAGGTTTAGTTTAACAATTACATACAAACAATACCTATACATAGTATATAAATGTGTGAAGGGAAACTGAAAACGTACCTTTTTATGTCTTATTTACATTGTGACAAGAGGGAAAACGGTACGTCTTTCGATTTCCCTGATTGTCTGAACGTAAACCATGTTCAGACTTACTTTTCTTAAGACTCTTAAGTAATCAACAACTTTCTAACCTCAAAATGCAACTTTTTTGTATGAAACAGCTATTTTAAATAAAATAAAGCAATCACAGACAGTACATTGGCCAAGTGATGTCCAAATTTTTTTCGTAGTTTACTTTATTTACGATAAAATAGCTGTTTTAGCCAGAAAAGTTTCATTTTGAGGTTAGAAAGTTGTTTACTATATAAGACAAGTAAGTCTGAACAGGGTTTACATATATAGCAGCCTATTATATTATTAGTTTCAGTTTATCCATGTCACTTTTAAAAATGTTGTGAATTCCTAACATTTAGACAACAATATTACAACAAATAGTTACACATCTTACAACGAAAGCATCAAAGCTCAATTTACATATAACCATATAGTGGCTTACATTTCTCTTAAATTTAATAAAAATCAATTACAAAAAATAAAAACGTAAAATTATATCGTTAAAATAAATACTTATCTTGCGCATCGCTTGGTACACAAAAAATAATGTTTACTTCTTATTTATCTTAATAACGAATCATATGTTTGGGGCTGGTTAAAAACAGAATAAAGCAGCTAGACTAGCGTAGTAAGGCCGGGATTACACCTGTAAGTTATTACCTAAGTTTTGAAACAAAGCTATATGCAAGAGAGAGATGCAGATATTTGCCACTCTCTCTTACCCATAGTTGCGTCTCAAAACTTACGTAATAACTTACAGGTGTAATCCCGGCCTAAGAGCTCTAACATAGGCATGTTAGGTTCTATAATATTGGCACACTTTAGCCAATAAAGCAGGCGCTTTCCCCCAACAATACATACAGAAACACTACACTTAGTACAAATACTGAATCGACAAAATTTCGATTTAATATTATTCGTTTTTTAAATAGACCATGCAATTAAATTTTAATTACGGTCTTTAAAAGCATAAAAAGATCACAGAAATCCATAATCAATTAATCGACCTTCATACTCATTATATAAAATTCTAACTCAATGAATGTCTTTTACAGTATCCAAAGCAAAGTAATCAAGATACAAGAGGTCAGTGAAACCAATCCCATCAGTTTTATACCTTTAGGCCGAACACCATTTTCAAGAATTGTTCATAGTGGATTGTGATGACGCCATCTTGATCCGTGTCAAACTGACGGAACGATGAGGTTAAAGTCTGAAAAAAGTTGTCAAATTGGATCAATTAGAAAGGCTCACCATACACAACAAAAAATCCCAATGGATGTCTATGTCAGAGGAAAATCTTACTCAAATTCGTCAATCAATTCGTCAATCACAAACATACTTATATAGCAAAAGCAAAATACAAACTTAAATACATATTCTAGAAAACACATCCAAGGCTCAATCAAATAATCTCATTCATCTCACATTTAAGAGTATGCTGACTTGTCAATACACAAGCAGTTAGCTAGGTTTTGGTTAGCATCATTTCATATATTTAAGTTCAGTAGCCTTATAACCTTCATTTATTTATTTATCAAGGGTAACAAACAGCTAATAATATAGAGCCCGTTCAGACTAGGGCGATAATCGCGAAACCGCGCCGTTCTTATTTACTTAAACATTCACGGGGTTCAGATGTAAACACCGCACGGTTCCGGCAAGTATTTGTGATGCTAACTTTACATAAAGATTTCATAATAGCATGAAAGAACCCAAAAATATTAGCAATCATCATTCAAGGTCAAAACAACTGAATAAATGTATAGCCTTTAATCTAGATAAAATTAACTGATTATACATTTTTATTCAGTATCCCTAAAACAATTTACCTTAAGGATAATGCAATAAATGAATATAAAAATACTTACATATAGGGTAACACAGCACTGGATGAAATCATCAAACAGTATTGTGCCTCGGCCAAATCTGTCGAACTTCTGCACCATTATGCCAACAACTTCATCAGACAATCTATATCCAAATGCTGTAAGGGCATTCTTTAGTTCTTGCCTATCAATGTTGCCAGAGTTGTCGCGATCAAAGGAACGGAAACAGTTTTGCCAGTCCGTTACATATTTCCATAATGCTCCAAAGTCTTCAAATGATATGACACCTCTATTCTGTTTGTCAAACATACCTAAGAAAAGCATTATCAAAATATTAGTAATATACACCCCCTTGCAGAGTGAACTGCCACTTTTGCGAAAAAAAATATATTTTTTATTTTACACAAATAATATTGGGTTATCTAGGTAGCATAAATCTTATTTAGTTACAGTATATTTAAACTAATTGAAAAAACTGAAAGTGCCCAGTTTCTTAGCAAGGTTTATTTCTATAATAATTTAAGGTTTTATTTCACACATCTCTATTACTAGAGACATAAGAGTGTTTCAGAAATATTTAAACTCAATATTGGATATTTTATGAATGCTGGTGACTGTAGGCAACAGGGATTAGTTATAATATCATGTTCAATGTCAATTCACATTGCATTACCAATGCCTTTTTAATGCATTGATCGTATTGTTAATAGATAATCTAAAAATTCAAATTGTGTACAACAGCATTAAGATCATTCCACGCATGCATTGGATTTTACTAACAATACTGATTGTTATTGAGACATAATCAATATCTTACCAATCATAAGCCGCACAGTCTCCGGATTAAATGGATTCCATGTGCCATTGGACAGCGCTTGCTGTAACTCATCGGCAGATATGTAACCACTCCTGTCTTTGTCCACTCTGATGATAAAAAAAAGTTATTGCAAAAATAATTCACATCTGGAAAATCAGACTGTTTGACTGATAACAATTAAATACCATACACCATTGCCTATTTTCCCCAAAATTCTAATAACAACATGTATTTCACTAATGTAGAGTCTTAGACAATGACCATTGACTTATTAGAGAAACAAGTATGTGGATATCACATGCAAGGACAATAGTTTGGTAAAAGAGTCTTGTGGACGAAACAGAATCGGTTTAGCTCCATACACTTCTGTCAAGTCCCCTATCCTCTTGTTATGGCTTACTGCGGATAGAAAATAAACATGTTAAGCTGTATTTATAGTTTGATACTGATAAATCTGACCGTTGAAGTTAGTTATCAGAAGGTTTTTAGCAACATTATAATAAGTAAGTAGATTAAATTAAATTTTGGAAGCAATCATAAGTTGTCACTTTTTCCTCGCAAACAAAAATAAATATTATTTTGAAACAGGAATGAGGTACTATTGAGTCATACCTTCTAAAGATATCCATCAGGAATTCTCTGCTAGGCATTGTAGATTGGAATGACCTGTGAAAACAAAAAAAATATGGGCTCTTCTTTAATAGTGTAACATGTGACTGTACACAACGACTACAAACTAGACACCTGCCTGTTGCATTACAAATGTATCATACAAAATAATAAGTTAGCGAACTTCCCTATACTCGCATATTAGATAGGTAGCATGATGAAGGTGATGAAACAAGGAAAACCACTTCAGATATACAAGTATGAGTAAGTATTGTACACCCAGGGACAACAATTCATGACGCAGCATTAATTTTTTTGTACTTACATTTTATGGGACGAAAGTTTTAGAGCACTAAATGCGGTTGAGAAAATACGAAATATTTTGATATTACTTTACTTTGCTTGTACAGCGTACACCTTATGACAGTTGTGACGTACTTATTATTCGTTACATAGGTACCTATATTTTTTAACACCTTTGACGAAAGACGAAAGATAATCAAGTCATATCAAAATCATATCAAAACAGCCAACCAAATATGCTTTTCTCCTGTAGCAACCAATGGCGAGCTGCCCTGGTTATAATCTGTGGAGCTGCCTCGGTTAATCGGTTTACCTACCATTGTCATCGACGTAGGTACGTATCTAGTCGGTTACCATTATGGGAACTCAAATTCGCGCGCGAACGCGTGAAAGCGTTAATGTGGAGCCGATTCGTATAATACTCGCGATTTCGCTTCGCGCCTTGTCAACCACTTTTTGTGGGCCCGCGTCAAAAAGCGAAAGCTGCGTAGACACAACAGACGCCACATTCGCACGTTACTTTTATAAACAAAACAAAACATTATCCTAATACTGAACAAAATATTACAAACTTTGTTGAATACATCCAACATTTTCGTTTCCTCCATTTCTTTTTTACTTTTAATGTAGACATAATTTTAAGTCGAGCTCGCGAACTCTACTCCACATTCCACATTCACATTGTGGAGCTAAAGAGTTCACGGTGATTCCCGCCGCGATTCACGCCCGCGAATTGCATGTGAATTCTTGCGAATTCGTGCGAATTCTACAGAGAGAATAATAAACATATTATTCTCTGTTATTTTTATTAAACTAATATTATGGAGATTTTGACACATTTCTTTTTTTTTGTAACACTTCGTACTATAAAGTATAAAGGCCGAGCGAAACCGGTTGCGTGACGTGCACGTGCACGTGCGCGTTCGCTTTCCACTGCGTTGTATAGTGACATGTCGTAATGAGAATTCATACTATACAAACGCAGTGGAAAGTGAACGCGCACGTGCATGTGCACGTCACGCAAGCGGTGTAGATGGGCCTTAAGAATTGGAATGTCAATTTTACTCCCCAAATGCCATTTCTGCATCCAATTGCCATAATGCAAAACAGCCGACAGCCGAATCGATTAATTTTATTAATCTTTTCTTAGTTTTTTTTTTTTATAGCTCCTGTTATGGTATTTTACTAAATATTTTTTGCGCGTAACCATGCAAAAATGATAAAATAACTGTTATTACTGCGCAAGTAGAAAAACTTTCTTGCTTATCAAAGTAATTAATTTTCTAGGTATTCTTGTTAAGTGTAGTGACATTTCTAATTTTATTAAGAAGTATTTTAAGCTTATACATATATAAAAGTGGAATATGATGGTTCTTCCTTTAGTTCTTCAGGCAAACTATTGTAAATTTTTAATACTCATGGCATGTGGAAATTTTCATTTTAGGAGGGATCGATGAGACCAATCTGTTTTTGTGTCGTAAAAAACCTATATGTAGACATGTAGAAATAAATATAAAGTATTCCTAGTTCTGCTTCTAATTCCGTCAGAAGTTGGTGGTAGTAATTATCATTGTTTTGAGAACGGCAGTGAGGGCGGTTGAAACGCCCGAATATTCACCCGTGTAGAGATGGGTGTACAGGTGTCCGAAATCAAAATAGCCTGTTCTCTCAGGCAGCTGGCAAAGGTCCTCTATCTATCTAACTTTGCCTGAGAAAACAGAATAGTACCTACCTATATAAAGGAAAGGTAGGGTTAATATTATCCTGGATTTTAAATTTGCAAATGTTTATGTTACTTAAGTTAATATAAATGTTTAAGTTTGAAGTAAATTAATTGGTTTTTTTTTACATACCTATATTAAGCTTGGCTTGAGTTTATATCACCCACGCCTCACGGAACCTACCTACCCTTTCAAACATCATCTTGCGTTTCGTTACTCAATTTCATTAGAGTCAAAATCAATGTTTTTTTATAAGTTTACCCAACATTGGCAAATTTAATATATTTATTATTTAATGAAATATATTTATATTGTATTACTTATGACAAGTGTGCTTACAATTCTATATTTTTTTAAAGATTCTTGTTTTATGTTTTGTTTCGCGGGGTTGTGGTTGTTACGATGATTTGGTTATGCGTATGTATCATGCTTCGATATTAAAATGGCGGATGTCTCAAGTAGTGATCGCAAAATAAAGCTTACTAAAAATGGAAAAATTGTCAAAAGACGCTCTCGAAATCCAGAAGGTTAGTAGCAAGTTATAACGTTCAATGTAATTTATAAATGGAGAACAATGTTAAGTTGTACTACCCTGTCGACTTCTTCGACATGAGCCTCTCGGAATGTTCCATTTTTGACTCTTATTACTTTCTTGACACGTAAGTTAAAGACTTGAAATAGTTCTTTCGCAAAGTTTTTCCTTATAAACGTTTATGTTCCGCGGGTAAATATGTTAATGTTAAACCCCTAAAGTATGTGACATAAGCGCTTTACTACGAATGTCTATTACAAAGCCCTCTATGCAATTTTTGCTCTTCTTTTATTTGCCTTGATGATGTTTACCGATTTTATCCTTATTTTAGAATGGCACAAGCAAAAACAAAAACGGCTAAGAATAGCAGGGCTGGAGTACATAAACGCAAATGGCAAATTAGTTCCTGCCAAAGAGCCAGGCCCTGACTGCAACTGTCGCCGCAAATGCTTCCAGAAAGTCCCACAGGATATAAGATTGAAAACTTTTGATGGCTTTTATTCAATGAAAACTCATGATGAACAGAATGCCTATCTGTTTGGTCTTATGAGACAAGTAGATGTCAAACGCAAGAGAGTTAAATCCAGCAGCCGACGCACATGCACTTTTGAATATTTTATCCGTGTGAAAGGTAGAGAGTCTCAGGTCTGCCAGACAGCATTCAAAAACATTCATGCCATCACTGAGAGAAAGGTCAGAGTACTTTGCAAAAAGATGGATGATGGGGTGATGTTTCCCAGTGACAACCGTGGGAAGAACAGTCACCGACGCTCAGGAGAAATTAGGCTGCCCACAGGTGTTATTGAGCAGATCAAAAATCACATTTATTCAATTGTACACACACATCGCCTGAAAGACTTTATTCGATTGGACAAAATTGCTGGGTTAGAGATTAATATCTCTAAAATGTGGAAGGACTATATCAAGAGCTATGACCCAGACAACATTACAGCTACAATGCCTAAATCTAAACGAAGCTCTGAAGTATCCCTGCCAAGTGAGATGCCTTCCCAGGCTCAGCAGACTCCAGTTCCACAAGAAACATTTACTCCTCTTGCATATCCTGGTAGTGGCCACCTTGTTAACTTGGCTGAAAACTACTTCCAAAATCAGTATCAAACTGCTGCCCTTGCTACCACAGGAACTCAAACTAATTTCTATCAGGCCCCAACTGGAGCTCAGAGTATGGGTATCCTTCTTCATTCTGCTGCTGCTGCAAGACCTCAGCCTACCACAGCTTACATTGTGCTGCAGACTAAGGCAGAACCAACGGCATCGTCAAACCCTGCTCTTGTATACCCCCAAAACCCAGATACTTCTCAGGGACAAGGGGGTAATGTGAAAGAAAAGAAAGTCAAGAAAGAAAGAAAACGGGGTCCTCTTGTGAAGCAATGGAGATATACCAACATATTCCATTATGAAATAAATGGTGCAGCACTTTCTGCTATTAAGACAAGATTGGGCATGTACTATGCAGAGAGTGATGCTGCGCGTAAGAAGGCCAAGCAGGCACGGCCCTCTGAGGGAACCCCGTCACAAACACCCGTTGAACAAATAAGATCAACCCACACTGTTACTATTTACACTTGAGAAGTTACATAAGATGTATAATTTAGTTGGCTAGTTGGTTTCAGTAGTAACAACTAGCTTGATACTTTGACTTATACATGTGGGAAAATAACATTGAGTAGCAATCAAATGATTTGCCATAATATAGTGTATGAAATTGTAGGAGAATTGCAATTTATTGCATTTCACATTCACTGGTACTTACTTACCTGTAAGCTTTTTTATTATTGCTATAACTGTCATTTTAAGTTAGTGCTGCATAATCAAACCTGACATGGGATTCAATTTAAAGTAAATATACTGCCGTAGACTAGTTGTAGATCGACATAATGTAATAATAATGAATAATCTCGATAATGCTTTTAACATTTCACTTACATTGCTTGAAATTGTGCAACTAATTATAATGATATTATTTATAATCGCTGTTTTAATTATCGCCACACATAGATACCTATAGAATATTTTTTCGTTATTTGGCATGCTGGAGGGGTAAAGTATAAATCGATACCTTAGTTCACACTTGTACTAATTACATTTGAAAAGTTATTGTAATTAGCATGTTTGTGCACAAATAATAAGTTCGAAACTTTACTGGCAAAAAAAAAACATTTAGTACGATTGTGCGCTAAGGTATCGAAATTATAATTCTATACGAACAGTTTTGGGTTATTCCCGCTTTTCCGAACCCTTTTGTTAGTGAAACAGATAGAAAAATAATTTCCCAATAATCAGCTCCCTTAAAGTCCCACTAATTCGTACTCAATGTCACAGTATAAATAGGAAAGTATGTCATTTTCCCATATCTTTGCAGAACGGATAACTGGTATATAAATGATAAAATGACACTAGCCTAGCCCGGCTTTCAACGTAAAGTTGAGAGCCGGGCTAGGCATGAGGTGCGGGGGTTAGGTACGGTAAAAGCACGACTGGTCACCCTTTCCCTGCACCTCATGCCTACCCCGGGTCCCCGGCTCTTAGCTCAGTTCTACGTCTATCGTTCGCAGTGTGAACAAAAGGGTGCGGACAAGAGGGCACACAATTTGCAATTAAAAAAACAAAGATTTATGAAAAACTAGACACTAACTAGAATACCTTAACTTTTAACTGCAATAAAAATAGTACAAATAGGTGTTACGTCACAACAAACAATTTATAGGGGCTGACTCGTGGTCACACCGCTGCTATTCGCTTTCGTCGGAAATTCGCCAGAAATCATTTTTATTCTGCAAAAGTAGGTAGGTTAGGTTCGTTAGGTATCTTTAGATGCCCGAAGGGCACATCACCCAGAAATAGGAGCCCCGTCCAATAGCAGCGGTGTGACAAACTGGTGTGAAGACGAATCAGCCGATCAATTTATTTTTTTCAAAAATGCTATGTAATCTTGCTATAACATCAGTAATTAGGAGCCAGAGGCTGAAGTTTTTGGACAACTACGAAAGTGTCCAGTGAAGTCGAGTGATTTTGGAATCAATAAGTTAGTATCCAGTGAGTAAGTATTAAAGTTCCATATCATAGCATCATTTAGTAAATTTGGGACTATCTGTCCAGACCTGTGAATCCTGTGATAGCCTTTCTTTAATCGGGCTTCGGTACCCTACAATTAGCATGGTCCGAGAAGCTCTTCTTCTCGGACCATGCTAATTGTAGGGTACCGTAGCCGTCTGTTACTACCAACATGTAACATTTAATAGAATCAATTAATATTACTGATAGTTTTTGGGGTGGACAATGTTTCCTGCTAGGGCTAAAGTGACCTGAGTTTACGGTATGTATAAACACTTTAGCCACCTGTACCTCAGGAAACAATCAAGTATACTTAGTCGTGATAGTTTTCCTTTTAAATTCGTTCTTTTATTATGTGCTTTCATTTCCAAGGAAAAATTTCTTAGAATGAAACTAATTTAAAAAACAAAAATCAGAAACGTACAGTCCTAGTTCTTTATAATAAATTACAACATATCGTCGGGTGAGAATACGTTTGTGCCATATCCAAACAAGGTTCCTTGGATATGGCACAAACGTATTCTCACCCGACGATATTCAAAAATCGTGGAAATCGGATTTTTTTTTGACAGCCTCGCGATTTTAGCGGTTGTTCACAATCCTCTTAACGCTAACGTAAACGATTTTCGAAAACTGAAAAAAATGTATGGAATTGATGTAGACGCTCAAGCATCGCTCAACACGATCATCTGATAGCTTACGTCAATCATAGACATTTTGATAATCGAATGCATCTTGGTCTAGGGCCTGATATTCCCGGTAAAAGCTGTGATTAGTTACTTGTTCCAGTGAGGCGACTCTCGGTCGAGATCGATAGGTATTCCTATTCGAGATTACATAGAAATGACGCTATCATTCCATGTAGACCACGTGACTTTTCGTATCACGTCATCTCCCAGTGATGCGATTGGTTTAAAAACGAATCGAATAGAAACGTTAGTTAGCGTAGTGCATCTTTGCAGGGCCCTCAGATTCACGACAGAAATTCATCTCGAATGACCTGAGAAAATTGACATCCAGTCCCTGATGCTGTATTAACCTTTTGAACGCCATACGTCGAATACAAAATGTGCCACCCACACGCCAAACATGTTTGCTATGCTATGCAAATTACACCTTATTGCTACCAAACAAAGTCTCTTTTAATCTTGAACTCTTGTCGGCTGTAGCCGACGTGGCGTCAGTGGCACGACTTTTAAGTTGTCGGCCAGAGCCGACTGGCGTTGAAAAGGTTAAGTATGTACCCATTTTGTAAAACTAAGGGCCGGTTCAGACGGACATTTGAAGTGCAAAATGTCAGTTCTGATGCATCAAATCTGCAAACCAACTGCGCGCTTGCAGTTGGCGTGCAGTCCTCTCGACCTCACGTCTGCAAGGTAGTTTGTGCATGGCTATAATGCAGTTTTTATGCAGTTACGTCAACTGCATCAGAACTGCAATAGTTGCATTCCAGTTGCTCCAACTGCAACGGGACTGCATGAAAAATTACAACCGTGCACCACTTGCAGACGGTGTGCGGTCGAGAGGACTGCACGCTAACTGCGAGCAGACTGCACGGTTGTTATACAGTTTTGATGCAGTTATGTCAACTGTATAACTGCCCTCGAACGAATATGGTTTCGCCTAGAATGTCGGTCCTGCTATAGTAATTTTCGTCATTATTGAATAACGAAAATTATTTTCTGTTGAATATCCAAAAACTAGAAGGAATAAACCACAAATAAAACTGAGTGGGTTTTAAGGTTTTATTTTACACTTAAATTACGCAGATAGGACGCACACACCGCCCACATCCTTGATCTTCTTCTCGGCCGTCTTTGAGAAGAACTTGGCTTTGACGATCACGGGCTGTTTGGGAAGCTTTCCTTTGCCAAGAAGCTTGTAGTAACCCTGAAATAAATAAAAACTTCATTTTTATCTGATGATTGGAAAAATGGGACCAACTTAATCCATGCAATAACAGATAGACAATAACAGACCCCAGCCTAGCCCGTCCAATAAGAACTAATCCTGATACATTGCACAACCATAAAGGTTTTAAATATTGATAATGTTGACAACAGGAAAACAATACCAACCTTATCTGTTGCGTGTGAAGGAATAGTAATAACAGTATTGTTTTAGAGTGGGGTATTTTATATGAGGCTGATCACATCTATCAGTGTAGGATAGATGTGAACAGCCTACTATCAAATATATTGCCACTAGAACACCCAATATTTTGTCGGATCGAAAACCCGATAAGTGAGAGCCTGCTCTTACTGTTCTCAACATCATCAATATTTAGAAACATCACGGATTGACTTCTTATCGGTCTAGTACATTATTACATTGTACTGCATGGATGGAGAGATGAGCCTATTTCAAATGCAAAATTGAAACATGCATGCCCTGGATTTAAATATGCATCATAATAATATCAGACAATTATGCATAATACCTATAATAACCTATGGATGCCAAACCTGGGCACTAACAAAAAAGCAACATGAAAAACTAGCCGTTTGTCAAAATAAAATAGAGCGAAAAGTGCTAAATATAAAACTCAGATAAAGTGAAATTATCAATAATTAAAGGTAAATCGAAATGTAAAAGAGTAAATGCAGTAATAAAACAACAAAAATGGCGTTGCACTGGCCACATGGTCAGACAAAACATTGAAAAATGGACTAAAGACATTGTCGAGTGGTACCCAAGAGGCTACAAAAGAAGAAGAGGAAGACCTACTCTTAGATGGTCCGATGACCTGAAAAAGGTAGGTGGAGGAGACTGGCTCAGAAAGGCAAAGGACCGGAAACAATGGAAAATTTTGGAAGAGGCCCATGTCGGAAGACAAACTGAAGTTGTCGATGGAGAATAGATAACTATTATTTATATTAAGTTATATTAGATATAGAATAGAATAGTATAAGTAAGAAAAAACTTCAGTAATAAAGGCTATTTTAATTTTTTATTTTATATTTTTATTTATTTTATTATATCAGACAATCCATTAATTTATACGTTAATCCATAATAAACAAACAAAACTATGTCACTCAGGGCATGTATAAAGGTCACAGCTCCTTAGAGCCACCCGGCAACCGACCCGCATGTAGTGAGCGCATGCCCATAGAAATCCATATAAAGAATACTAACCGCTCGAGGCGAGGCGGTGCGGGTCGGGTGCGAGGTGGTTCTAATGAGCTGAGACCTTAGTGTGACTGTAGCCTTTGACAGGGATTATTGATTATGATTACTATGAATCACTAATTTCGAAAGTTTAGTATGCCAAATCCCTTTTACTTGTCATTTGAACTTAAGAGAAAGATATAGATATACAGAAGTTGTTACCTTTTTTTTTGTTATGGTCTTTCTTGACACATTTTGACTGCCCAGTATATTAAACCAAGTAAAGAAACAAATTACTGTGCAGAATTGTTATGAGGGAACGCACGCTTAGTTGTTACATTCAAATCTACATCAGTGTTGAGAGAAGATTTTGTTTTAGAATATTTGAATAGTACAAATACATGCCATAGTAGCAGTTTAGCACAAACATACACACAGATGTGCCAGGAGACTAATTTATTTTTATCATTAATAATAATTATTAAAGAATACTTACAGCCTTAACAATGTTGATGACTGGCACCTTGCCGTCAGTTGCGGAGGCGTACTTCAGGCGCGCCTGCTCGGACACCAGCGTCCACAGCTTGTCGAGGTTCAGCACGGGGCAGAACTCCTTGTTCCGCCGCAAGTGGTAGTTCCTCATGCCCAACTGGAAACAGACATCACACACAATATTAGAAATTATAAGCAGATTGGTTTAGTTAGAAAGGTAAAAAGTTCTTAACTCTTTAGAATTTAATTCAAACTGATTTTTTTAGCCATTTTTTTAAATGCTTGCATATTGGGCTTGGATCCAGGCGTATGGTTAATCAATAGTATGCAGGAGGTAAAAAACATACCAAATGTAGTTTCGTCTAAATACTTTAATTAGGAATGATGCAGGGACTACAAAGCAAATAATTATGATAAAGTAATAAGGATACAATGCACTGTAGTAAGATAGTAATAGTTAAGTTATTCAAAAAAAAAATATGTCAGAATACAGTATTATAAGGTGTTATAATTATTTTTGCACTTGTATTCAGCATGCAAGCAGGCGTACAAATGTTAGTCGTAGGTATATTCAAATTCTATTTTATAATTAGATTATGCAAAATGTGGTTACAGAATTATCAACAAGCTTTTAGAGTTGTTGGCAATTCTGTAGCTCTGCCTACCCCAAACTGGGAATAAAGGCGTGAGTTTATGTATGTATGTATGTATTTTATAATTTACATTACTAATTTATAAATAAATTTTATTATGGTCAATATCATCATTTAAAGTATTTGATTTCATATTTCCTTAAAATTTACGTAATCCTTGACGCTGTAGAAACATTTCTTCTTCATTTTGTTAACTGACATTTAAATCTATTTCCCGACAAAATACTTAAATTCTCTGGTAAATTATTAAAAATTACTATGCTCATATTAAATATGTTTCTTTTATAGACAACAGGGACAGGGGGGTTTATACAAAAGAGACATGATATGTGCTCTTGTCTTCCTCGGTATGACTTCACTGCATTTCTTAAAGTATGCTGGGTGGGAGTTGACAAAAACACATACGTCCCTAATGTATAAACATGGCATTGGTTAAATATTTAGTTTCCTAAATAGTGGCACACAACTGTCGTCCCACCAAGCATTACAAATTACCCTTATACATTTTTTTTGAATTTTGAATACTCCAATTGCTACCGAGTTTCCCCACAATATTAAGCTATAGCTGAGCACAGAGGAAAAATAACTGTGGTATGCCGTTAGAGCAGGTTCTGTGGAGACAGTCTCTCTCACTCTTTTCAGGGCAAACACAAAACGATTTAACTTATTACATACATTATCAATTTGCGCTTTCCAATTAAGGTGTTTATCTATAAATATGCCAAGAAATTTCATTTCGTCTTCTTCGGCCACTATCTCATTTTCATACTTAATTTTTATAGGTAAAGAATTTGAATTATATGAAGCAAATTGTATACGTTTAGTCTTATTAATATTAACATGTAAATCATTTATTTTCATCCAATTAATAATGTCAAATAATCCCTTATTAATATTTAATTCGAAAGTGTCAATCTTCTCACATTTTACCACAAGTGTCGTATCATCAGCAAACAATATGCTTTTTTGTGTAATGGCTTTAGGCAAATCATTGATGTAAAGGAGGAAAAGTAAAGGTCCCAGTATGCTACCTTGTGGAACTCCAGTATTATTGGCTTTAAATTGTGACCTATAAGTCTTCTTTAATATTGCTTTACTTGATCCACCTGATATAGTTTTAATTTCTACAGATTGTTTTCTGTCAGACAAATAACTTCCTATCCATTCGAGCACTTTCCCTCTGATCCCATATATGTCAAGTTTATGTAGAAGTTTCTCATGGTTAACATAATAAGCCTTTGACATATCCAAAAATTTTTATTTTATTTTATTTATTTATTTAAGAACACATACAGTCGTACGTTAAATATGTATACAGGTAATCAAGTAACACTATAAAGACCTAGAGGTTCATAAAAAGTACAGAAATAGGTACTAATGTTTATATAAAACTAATGTTAGGTACGGAAATTAAAAATGAACAATACTACTATTTGGTACAACAATTGCACAAAAACTGCTATAGTAAAGTCATTGCACGAATTATACAGGAAGAAGATAAAAGAGGGTTCAGAGTTAATTATCTATAAAATGTTGCTTGACATTTTTTTTCAGGGTACTAAGTGAACTAATAAATGGGTCAATATCATATAAATGCTCATTAAATAAACGAGGAACTCGTCTGAAGAAAGTGTGTTTGGTGTAGTTAGTACGAGCAAAACTGACATGAAATAATTTACGAGGACGTAAGGAGGGACGTGGAATATTAAAAGTTATGCTTTGTAAGAGATCTGGACACCTAATTTCATTTTTTAAGATTTTGAAAAAGAAAATCGTATCTAGATAAAGACGTCTGTTCCTGAGTGAAAGAAAGTTAAAGTATTTCGAAGAATCTTTTGAATTATTAAAAATTTTCCCAGTCTTATAGCAGAGTGATTTCAGGAAAATATTCTGAATACGCTCTAACCGATCTATATGAATTTGGTAAAGAGGAGTCCAAACCACGGAAGCGAATTCTAAAATACTTCTAACAAAAGAATAAAATAAAATCTTAAGGGTCTCTGGACGTTTGAATGGTTTACCTATTCTAAGTATCATTCCCAGATTTTTGTAAGCTCGTTTACATATATTATCAATATGAGTAATAAAATTCAATTGGGAGTCCATAGTGACACCTAAATCTCTGATGGAGGACACACGGGCTAAAGATTTACCGTTGACAACATAATCAAATATAACGGGATCGGTTTTACGGGCAAAACTAATAACAGAGCATTTATTAGTATTTAAATAGAGGTGACTATTTGAGCAATAATTATAGAAGTTGTCGAGATCCCTCTGCAAATAAAGACAGTCAGCATTAGTGGCGACGGCTTTATAAATTTTGGTATCGTCTGCGTAAATTATATGCTCTGAGCTTTGGAAACATGTTGCTATGTCGTTAATATAAAGGACAAAAAGAAGTGGACCCAGGTGAGACCCCTGGGGGACTCCAGAAGGGATAGGCAGGAAGCCTAAAATACTGATACTACCGGGGTTCCTTTATTTATATTCTCTGTTACGAAACGTACAAGGTCAAAACATGCAAGTGTGGTTGAACAACCCTTGCGGAAACCATATTGTTCTGAACAAAGTACATTATATTTATTTAAAAAATCATTTATCCTATTACATACTGCTTTTTCTAATATTTTTGAGAGAATAGGGACTAATGGGTCGATAATTATCTATATTAAGTTTATCTCCTTTTTTGAACAATGGTTTAACTATACAATATTTTAATTGCCATGGGAAGATTCCCTCAGAAAAAGATAAATTAATGATGTGAGCCAGGGGTAAGCATATTTGGCGAGCACACAGCTTCATAATCCTCGTGGTGATGTCATCGTAACCACCAGACTTACTATTTTTTAGCGACATGATAATGTTGTAGATTTCATTTTCTACCGATTTAACATTGCTCATAATTTGGTCAATGCAGGCATTTAGCCTCGTTGGGACTAATATATGAGCGACAAAGTTATAATTTTGAAGAATACTCGATAGGTTTGTAGCAGCCGGGTATCGCTTTACTAAGTCAATATTCCAATCACCACAAATTACGAGTTTTTTATTTTTATATCTTGATGTTAAATAATCTAATAGATTGTCAAGCTTATTAAGAAAAACACCTATATGAGTCTTGGTTTGTTCTGGAATTCTATATATATTAATAACAATAATTCCCACGCCAATGACCTCAACTCCACAGCATTCAAAATAAAACTTTGATGCCAGTTGCGCGACATAAGGTAATGTTTTAGTTTCATATACATTTTTGACCAAACTGCACGTTCCTCCTCTGCTCTTATCGCGTCCGTAGGCAGAAGCTAGTTTATAGTTTTGTAGGGTGACATTACCTTCGGAGCCCTCCCGGACGAACGTTTCGCTGAGGCAAGTCACATCAATCTCTTTACCATTATCGCTCAATTCCTGTAAAGCTATTTCTAAAAAGTCAAATTTTACGCACAGCCCTCCTATGTTTTGGTTAAGTATTGTTAAAGTATTTAAATTATTTAAAGTACAATTATTCAAAGAGTAATGATTTAGTTTAGCCGTAATCTTGTTCGTTTACCGCCCCATCTCCCACACGGGACAAGCAACTCCTAGTGTGGGGGTCAGATTAAACCATAATTTGTATGTAACTTTTGGAAATAAATTATTTGTATTTGTATAAATAAAATGACCGCCATTGCATCCAGGATGCAATTAATAAAGTCAGGTCTAAATACAAGACAGTAGACAGGGAAAGTAACAGAATCCCATTTAGATAGGTATACCAGTTAGGGAATGCAATTACAGGTCAAATTTTAAAACCGGTAAATTACCGTCCTCGTCCCGGCAAAACCGGTTAACCGGTAAATTACCGGTAATTTTCAAGTGCAAAACATGAACTACTGTAAATATCGTGTATTTCGTATAAAAATCACTTAAAAGCTAAAAACATAAATAATTGAATGACAAATAAACGGTTTGAAACTTGTAGGTACTAATAATAATCAATTTACGAATAGGTAAATCATTCATTTTCATTATTTTTATTTTTATTTATAAATCATTTTAAAAATTAGTCTTTTACTGCATTAAAAATTAAGAAGAAAACAACAATGAATAAAATTCATAAATTTGCGTTTAAGGTGCAAGAATCTCCTGTCAATAAAAACAAATAATTATTTATTTTAACATGAGGTAATAGTTAATGTCCATATGTATCTTCGCCTTCCGGATGTAACTACCTCCTTCATTTTTGAGTATTTTTTGGCATATTTTACATTTTACCATTTTGTGGTCATTCAATCTTAAAAAGTCAAGCCATACTCCTGACTGCTCCTCGTTAGACTTAAAACAATCAATGATTTTATTTTAAAGTAAATGATTTGCTGTAAATCATTAATTTGTCACAATCATGATATGATGATCAAGAAATTCATGACCCAGCATTTAAATAAAATACAATCAATGTGTCGCTGTCGGAAATGAACAAATATTACATTATTAAATTATTTAGTAGTAACATAGTGAAATTCAAGGACGTTCATATTGTTCCAATACAACATCCACCTTAAGCCATTCACACAAACATTATTTATATAATATCCTATTGTTTCTCACTAGGTAACTAATAACTTTTACTCGGCGTTGGAAATTTGGCACAAGACACTACTGTTAAAAATAATACCTGGATAGGGTGGTGTAATCTGAGGTGGGAGTGAGATTAGCTAATCTTAGCAGATTCGCATGACTAACAGGTAGCAAAATAAAATAATACGGTCCTTATTATTACTGGAAGGGAAGATTATGAGTTACTTCCTAATCATAGTGTTTATGAATCATTACATTATAATTTTTATTCAGGAACAAAAAACATTATAAATGTATTTTTTATTATTTTATTGCTGTTTATGAGATACATTATTCCCAATTCCCAATCATATTTTAACATATGTTATATTAAAACGACAGTTTGGTAAATCAACAGCTATTACTATAAATTACCTTTATTTTACCGACACTAAATCAGGCCAGTTTACCGGTTAACCTTTGCATTCCCTAATACCAGTTACACGAAACATACTTTTTGGAAAATCTGTTTATTAATATTTGCAGCAAGATAATTTAACCTGCCTCTTCAAACAGGACGAAAAATATTACAAAATAACGACTTTTATCTGTGCCCAAGCACAGATTAAAACATAATGACCTTTTATAGGATTTTTTGTTTACCCTCCTTCAACTTCAACTCTTTTTCAAACTCTTGACAAACAGTCGATATTTTCAAGTTTCAAGGCCTATTTGGTCTAGGTTGCTATTACTATGGTAATAACTGAGAAACCACACAACTATAAAAAAAAGTAATCTTATCCATACCTTGCCGAAGTATCCTGGATGGTACTTGTCCATGTTGATTCTGTGGTGATGTTCACCTCCAGCATTACCGCGACCACCAGGATGCTTGCGGTGCTTGCCTGGAACACAGAAACATCAACATGAAACCAGCTTTCTTTGAAACTAAAGAACATGCAGTGAAACAAAGCGGCGCTTTTAGGTTAGAAGTGACGGTAAATAGTTAATATTTTTTGGATACATATTGTAAGAAATACTCACCGATACGACCGTGCCCATGGCTCACGTGTCCTCTTAACTTCCTGGTCTTCTTTTTAGAGGTGGCCTGTAGGCAAACGGAAGGTTATGGATAAACATCACTAACTTATATCGGTACCTACTTAAATAATCCTCTTGACACCATCGTTACCACTTTTCACATGAGTAACATCATCAAAAACTACAACAAATATTACGATTTAATAGATAAACTTAGATAAAACAGTTAGAAATTAACACCAACCATATTTTCGGTTTCAACGTCAAATTCACCAAAGAAAAAGAAGGAACGATGGCCAAATTGACATATGTCACTTTTTTATTGCCAGCATACAGCACTATAATAAAGCCCTCTACGCACTATCCATCTTGGAACGATAGCACTTGACAGCAGCGCACGACCGTCAGGCCCCATTATATCCGTCATTCTGTCACAGACCACAGACGCAAAACTGTGGTGAAGCTTGTGCGTGTCGTAGGCCCATAGAGACAAAAAAGTGTGGTGACTGAGGGCCTGAGGCTTAAGCCCTCTACGTACTATCCTTCTTGACGTCCAGCCGCGCACGACCGTCAGGGCTGATGGTGCTGTACGCACAATCGTGCAAAGTATCCATCATGCTGTCACAGACCACAAATTCTTACTTCGCTCATTCCGTTTCGTTCAGAGATTGTGGCTCCTACACTCGCTTCAAGAACCTTATGTGTATAATATGTTTTCTTTATTTCAAAAGCGAAATTCAAAAATTCAGTAGATACACCCCAAAACCAGTAGCTCCCCTGTAAAAACCGGAGATCTGGCAACACTGCGAAGATTTGACGGACGTCGACTGAAGGACCTAGCATCCACGGTCAAGAAAAAAAGTCTACGCATGGTAATCCATGCAAGCACGATGCACGATTGACTGACGTACGTCAGGGCTACGCATCATCCAGCCGCACGTCGTGCGAGAAGTAGTGGGGGGCTCGTTGGACACAAATTCGGTCATGCATGTCCTTCACAGTAATAATAATAATTATTATTGACGTCCAGCAAGCCTACGCACTATCGTTTTGCGTCGTGCATCGTGCCCGGAGGGACAGCACGGAAGGATAATGCGTAGAGGGCTTTATATTCAGATATAAATAGTGCAATGATTTATTTAAACCACATAGGTACTAAAATCGGGATGAAGATTTATTTATTTAATTAAAATAATTATACTGTAAAAAATACAATGTAAATGTAGATTATACCTTTGTATGGGCGAAATATGTTTGGCAACATGTATCAACAGTTTCATTTGCCAATGCCAACCCACTTTTTTTCTGTAATCGTAAATATTTCAGGATTTTTATAACAACTAACCTAACCTACTATAGGGTTCTTCACCATGGTACTGAAATAAATGCTGAAATATTTAGTGTTACAGAAAAAAAATGGGAATGTGAAACGATACATTTTGCCATTTCGGCCAAAAGGCAGGATACCAGTAAACACCCTGTAAATGTATAGGTATGATAACAAATATAACTAGAACGGCCCGAGGGGTCAAAAAACTCAAAAATTGACACTATATTGCCAGGGCTATGTAAAGGTATACTTCATCTGTGTTGTCAATGCTAGTAACACTATTCAGTACGTTTCCAGAAAATGGCTCGGGTCGTGCGTCGAAGTGATTTCTGACACGTATTTTGCTTAAAATCGTAGATGATTTGATAAAAGTTTATTATGATTTTGTTTTAATTACATCAGTGCAAAAGAACTTTAAACAAATCACATAAAATGGAGTTCCGAGAGACCTTGCTTGCTGCTCAACGAAATCAACAACAAAAGTCATCTGTGAGTTAATTTTTATGGTATCTTGAGAATACATATTTCTGTGTCCTATTTAAATACATTTAAAATAAGTAATTCTCTTCTGTATAGTTTGTTTCTTGTTGTTTGCATATGAATCTTATCTGTTCAAGCGCTTCATTGTATTGCAAAACTTTTACTTTCGTGTTAATTACTGGCTTTGACAGATAAATGATAAATAATAACTCGAGTGATTTGTTTTTAGCGCAACTCCTACTACAGGGCTGGCTTCGATCCTCCCAAGAAAGAACAGAGACAAAAAGATAAATTGTCTGAAAATATTTTGAAGTTCTTGGCAAAGAAAGATGAAGAAGAAAGGCAGAAACAGCTGGAGACACAGAAGAAACGGGAGGAGTTGCTGGCGATGCGTGACCCCAAAGCCTTACGGAAGATTCAAAAGACTCTGAAGACTATCAAATCTGCTAATAAATCTGTGATTGAGGATGCTGTGGACCACAACAACACAGCCGTGACGCGCGAGGGCCCAGACCAGCCCGACCAGGACGACTATGGGTACGAGTCGCAAGAGGCGGCCGCACTCTACGAGAAGATGATGCAGAAATACAGCAAGATCCCTGACGAACCAAAGTTTCCTGTGAGCAGTAAGTTAAATATGCTACTACTGTGTGTAACTACTTTAGTATATCTTACCATTTCACAGCACTACTCACACACTGTAAAAATATGTAAAACTTAAGCAAACTAAATGTTTTGTATTCTATTCTATTTAATCGGTGATATTGCAATACCAAGTAACTAACAAATTCAATATTTTGCAAAATATACCTTACCTTCTTACTTGCTAGGGTGTGTTTCGCACCATATTTTATTTGTTTGTTATGCAGTATTGCAGTAGCACTGATGCTTTGATATCTTTGAACTAACATCCTCGAGAATATGTCTAATGATACGTATTTGATTTCAATGAAGTGATAAGATTAAAGATTTGATTATATTGTAACCTCGCTTTGTCAGCAGTTCAAGGATTGTTGACGGATACTGCATGACTAAGTGTGCCACAATACCATGTTTATTTTTTTGCGCTTCATTATTGGTCTGGTGGTTGCTGCCTTCGGACTACTGCAAAGTTTTAAATAAATACTATTGTGTCCTACAACAGCATTATTTGAACAAGAAAAATGAGCAAGAAGAATCCAATTAATATCTTCAAATCTAGTATTAACTCATTTTGTGTAATTGTTCTTTTTTATTTGCAATGCTATAAATTTTATCTTTATGACCTTGTTTCAGAAAAGTATGTCAAAAAAGATTTGAACGGCACTAGGGAGCGAGTCAAGAATGCCCTGGCGCATGAGGATGACCCTGTTCCTCACAAGAGAAGGAGAAGGACGGAGAATGGGGGTAAGTGTATTTAACAAGAAATTAGTTTGTCTGGCTTTCAGGAATGTTATGTTATAGAGTATTGTCTGCATTTAAAAATGCTGCCACAACATAATTAAAGTGTGGAACAATATGCCTGAGACAGTTAGTTTACCATCAGTAAACTCTCAAAGTGAACAATGCGCAAAGCATTGAGTGAGTGAATTGTGGGTTATGAATCTTTACATAATATAAAACAATGTTTCTTCCCGCTGTCTATCCCTTTGTATGTACGATTAGATCTTTCACAACAGATTTTAATATGTTTTTCATCAATACTTACGATTGTTTTGGAAAATAATTTGATATCCGGCGAATAGTTTTGTAAACGGTCATAGTAGTGTTGATTTGATGTACTTTATTTTTGAATCCGCCAGATTATCATACAAACGTACCCTAAAAAGATGTGAAATTTTTCAGTGACAATGCTATAACTATTTTAATGTTGAAAATGTATTGATTACCACCAATACAAGGACCAAAACTAAAATCCAACAAAATAGTGTTAAAATTATTTAACTAAATAATTAAATAAATTAAATAACTGGATTGGCTGATTTTATTGAATAATTTTCCATTATCCTCTTCATTTTCGGGTGGATTCAGATCAATAGTGAAGGACCGTGTATGAAACATAAGCATTTCAAAAACTGAGCTGATATGAGTTAATTAATTCAGTTAACCAATTAATTTCAATTTAATACTTTATTAATGTATTTGAAAGAAAATGAACTATCTATCTATGTATATTTTCAAATCAGGTAATAGCATTTTAGCTCTTTTTTTCAGTTTTTTAACGGGTATCTATCTAACTATATTCTCCATTAATCTAACTACACTTATGGCCGATAAATGTAGTTGGATTAATGGAGAATATAGTTTTGAATTTGCCAAACTTATTTTTGACATAATAAAATTACTGATATAGATATGAGGGGGAATTGTGTTGTCTCTACATAGAAAGAAATCGTAACTTTCCTGGAGTACAATAGAGAGAGATTAGAGGAAGGTTTTTATGTATAATAAATTATGTATTATGTATGGGTGTTACAGAAAACTCGAAGTGAATGATAAAAATAACTTGTTCTTGTGTTTTTTAGTGTTTATGTGTTAGCTGTACATGTCATAATTCAAATATAAACCCCATGTGGCATGTAGTGTTTGGAATGGAAATATATTAGATATCTTTTTTTTGTGTATTTTAGTGGGATATTTCCATCTGTTCAGACAACTTTGTTACCATTGTGAACTTTAGAGATATTTATTTTTACCTGTTATAACTGAAAAAAAAGAAACCGGTTTACATTTGTTTATTAAGGTGTAAAAATGGCAAGGGTGTGTAACAAATTTCCTAAATTTCGTAAAACAAAGCAGTATACATTACTTTCATCTCGGAAGACGAGGATTAAAAGGATCTTCCTTGATATTTTTGTAACTTACATAACAAAAAGTATTTATATTTTTTAGAATAGAATAGAAAACAATTATTTTGCTTAATTTTTTACATATTTTGAGTCAGGCAGTCAGGCTACCAGTTAACAGTCCATTGGATTATTAATACGAAACATCTATGTTTCTTTAAGATTTTAATAGATAGGCAGGGGAGAGTGGGTTACAGTGGATCACTTTTTTTTCCAAGTCCTGCAATTCCAAAATTTATGGCTAAATGATTATTCATTGAAATTCAATTACAATATGGGTATCTAATCTTCAAAGAAAAATGCATTTATTGGCGAGTGTTACATAAACTTTCAAGTTATAGCCACTTTAAAATGAAAAGGGAAATTATCCACTGTGACCCAAGACTGGGGCATACTGAATCTATAGAAAAAATACAGTAAAAGACCACAATTTTCATAGTATTACTTATTTAGACAGTTTAGACAGTCTTTTATTATATAATTGAAACAGCATCATCAATATTTACCAAATATCACTGTTAACGCAAGTTAAAAAAAAAACTTGAAAAAAAACAAACAATTGTCCAGTGTGAAGTCCAATGTTGGTTTTCCTAAGTCGATTGCGAGGCATTTTTAGCTGCAAAAAGTAAGAATGAATTTTAGCTTCACGGATCACACTGGATCATCAGTCCACTGTGACCCAAAACGAAATTATTCACTGTGACCCATAGACCGTTATGAAAAAAAAAACTACGTATCCCAAAGATAAATCAACATAGTTTACAAAAGATTTAAGAAATAACAAGGATAAAACAAAAACCTAGTATTTACATTTCTTATTCACTTAGAAATAATACAAATTTTTAAATCACGTAAAAATATACTTTCGTACTTACCAAGTGACCGGAGTATGATAGCTCGTCAACCCGCTTTGATACAGCAGCGGCGAGTAGTGCGGAGGAGAGGCGTACGGACGCGCAGTAACAACGCGTTTGTTTGTGTGCGTAAAGCGCTACACATGCTAAGTTATAGCAAATAATCCACTGTACCCCGTGATCCACTGTTACCCATTCTCCCCTACATTATAATATTTTTCATATCTTGTTGTGCCTAGTATCAATGACGTTTGGCAAATTTAGTGATGCCGCTAAATAAAAATTGCATTATTTTTATCGATTATCGATAAGGTTTATAAAGGAAAGGTAATCGATTCGTATTCTGTTATAAATTTGTTAACTTAATTTAATTTACCTACCTACTAAATAAGCTATCATAAATCGTAACATCAAGCTAGAATATTTGTTTAAAAAAATGCGTAAAACAATAATTACATACATACATACATACGGGCGTTTTCACTAAAAAGTGTACCCAATTAAGGACTGAAATTAAGAAACTTTAACTTTGTCAGTTTTGTGACGAAAATTAGCCATACATTTCGGCCGTTAATGTATAGCTCATTTTCATCACAAATCTGACAAAGTTATAACTATAGTTCAGTCCTTAATTGGGTACACTTTTTAGTGAAAACACCCCACTACACACTCACGCCTTCATTCCCAGAGTGGTGTAGGCAGAATTGCAAATAAATAAACTGAAACTGAAACTGAAAAAGCGTTTATTCCCTTAGTCGCCTCTTACGACTTCCACGGGAAGACATGGAGTGGCACAATTCCAAGCCGGCAACCACACGGCATAACAATAATTATTGTTTGATTAAACGAATTTACTATAGATACGTATTTTTTAAGTTATTGGACTGCTCGATTGGTTGGAACAACGCTCGCGTGAAATGTAAAATTTCAATCTGTCACACGCACAATACGATATGAAAAATATTATAGTCGAGAAATAGGTAATACTGGTTTTTTTCCCTGCCTGTTACATTATATTTTATGATTATGTATTTTCTTTTACACAGTAAAATTGTAAAGTACTTAAATCAAAGTTGACAAGTATATGTATTCTACTAACATAAACAATGAGTAACTTTACTAACTATTATACGGGGAACCCTAAAATAAAAAAAAATAAGTTTGTTGCCAGTTCACATCTTGGGGAAAAAAAATTAGATAACAGTGACAACAGAGGGAAAACAAGTGGGTATAAATAACCCATATCGTATTGAAGTTTAGGACCATCATGGCCCATGATAATGATTCATGGGATATGTTTCACAAACTATTGAACTTTGAAAACCAAATTTAATTCATCACAGAGAGAGACTCCAGTCCGCCACAGAAGTACGAGCCGGAGAAGAAGAAAGATGAGAAGCCGGAGAAGCCAAAGTTTCGTAAGCCGGCGCCCCCGCCCATGGACTTCAACCAGCTGCTGAAGATAGCGGAGGAGAAGAAAAGCGCGCCCGTGGAGCTCGCGGCCAAGCCTGCGCCGAGCAAGGCCGAGGGCGCGCCTGAGCGGCTCATGACCAAGAAGCAGCGCCGCGAGTACGAGGAGGAGGTCGAGCGCCGCCGCCGCCGCCAGGAGCGCCTCGACGCCGAGAAGAACGCTGGGAGGAGACGTAAGATACACATCACACACTATATTACAAAATGCGGCATCAGCAAACGCATACCTATATTATCGTGTATTGTTTCTTGTCGTCTTTATTTTTGTGCGATAGTATTATTAGACTGTTATTTCCTGTCATTTTTTAAATCGTCCGGAGGTAAGCTTTGCAGAGATCTTGTAAAGAATTAAGTTCGCCTTTGTAAGACTTTTATTGTAATTCATCCAACATTACATTTTTTTTATTTGTTTTGTGCTCGGCCATTATCTATTTGTTTTATACTGAGATCCTTAGTTTTCTAATTTGTTTTCAGCCCAAAAAGATGACCGACCTGCTGAGAAAGAAAGAAAGCCAGAGTCTGGTGGTTTTGGGCGAATCCCAAAAATTGGCGAAAGGGCGACAGGCTCGTCTTCTCTACAAAAACTGGACATTTCAAAAATAAATGAGAGAAGTAAGGAAAGGTCAGTTAGCGACAGAGACAGATTGGACAAAATTCAAAAAGAGAAACCAAGACTAGACAAGGATAAGGCTGAAAGGGATAAGGAAAAGTTGATGTTTGAAAAATTGAAAGCAGAGAGAGAACGGATAGACAGAGAAATGGAACGACTTAGTAGAGATAGGGAAAAGTTAGACAAAACAAAGATTAAACTGGAATCTAGCAAATCTTCAGATCGAACTAAAGATGTAGACAAAAACAAGTCTAGCTCGAGGGACCAGGGCAGGCAAGACGTCAAGAAGAGTATAGATTTAAAAAGCCAGAACACCTATAGGATAGATAAAAATTCAAATGATAAGAAGTTTTCTATACCAAACAAGAATGGTGAAAGCAAGTACATAAATGGCCACAGCTCTCAGGGCAAGTTGCCGGCGAAAGGGAGAGAGCAGGAGGTGCACAGGATTGATAGAGAGAGAGCTCTGCTAGCAGCTAAACAGAAGGCCTCGCAAGAGAAAGGTTCATCTAAACGACCCGATGAAAGGTCTTCTGGCAAATCTCAAGCTGAGACTAGTAAACCCAAGATCTCAAATACCTTTGACTTTGACAAGCATGTCAAGGGGCTCGGTAAAAACGGCATTAAGCACGAGCAGAATGGAGGCAAGAGGCCCGAGGGAAGGCAGTTCCCACCGGGCGACGTACGAAGGAAGATGCAATCTGATGATATCACAAGAAAACAGAAACGTATGTATTATTTTTGTAAACAAATATTATCTTTGCATTCATGTAGTTAGAATGGATGATCAAGTAAATTTTGACCAATTTGCAGATGCTCCATTCGGCTGCCATTTTGCACAAGTGTAAACGTAAAATATCATTGAGAAATGTGGACAAAGATCAGAATAATCTCTAGACTGATGGTTGTCAGATGCAAAGTGTTTGGACATGTTGAATTATGTGTAATATTCCCCAGGTGGAGTGCTTACTATGATGATTCCTTTAACTTATAGGTCGCGCTATTGACTCTGAATCTGAATACGACTCGGAAATGGACGATTTCATCGATGACGGCGACGAAAACATGGATTACTCTACACACATAAAGGAGATATTTGGATACGACAAATCTAAGTAAGTAAATCATGTATATATTTAAATAATCACAATCATTGAACATTAAAACATTGTCTTTAGACATGAATTACGTTTTTAAAGCGTTAATGTATTCCGAACTGAAAGAGACTGGACGCTTGTGTCTGTTTTGAACGAATAATAAGTTCCCTTGTTATCTAGGTACCGGTACATGGACGACGACGATGATCCCGACATGGAGTCCAGCTTTGCGCGTCAGCAGCGGGAGGAGTACATCAGCAAAAAGCTCGGTAAGTACCACTTACAGACACGTCATACGGGGATAGCACCCGGATAACAACTGGATGACGTCAAAGAATATTTAATTCAATTTCCTGTTGCGATATGAAGTGTATAACCAAGGGCAAAAAAATATATATCCGCACGTGGTTGCAAAAGAAATATTTATACGTCTTTTTGACACTTTGCGGTGTATACATTTGAAACTTTGCTTAAACACTCGCGAGCACAACAATTGCATAACTTTGCATTTTTCATGTCCGCCCATTATCTTTGTAAACCGGCTTTTCTTTCTATTGAAATGAAATAATGTTTCTTCTAATGTAAGCTGTACAACAAGTAAACAAACATGGCAATCGGCTTTGAATTAAAGACTATAATTTTCCAATTCGCGCAATGAGTACACAATAGTACGCATATTAGGTGGACATGAAAAAATGCAAAGTGATGCAATTGCTTTGCTCGCGAGTGTATAACAATTCAATTCTAAGTGATTTTTAGCACCTTAATTCTGTATAATTTTTAACCCTATCGCCTTCGAATGACCAGTTAATAAGAGCTATGAAAACGGTACAAATACGATAACATAAACGGTGAAATGAAAGCCTTGGTTATTATAAAAAATGTTGCATCATTCGGGCGTATAACATCGTGTAATCCTCACAAAAATAAACTCTGTATCAGTAAAAAATAAATCTGCGATTGTATTTTTCCCCAGGAATAATGGAGGACTTGGAAGACATGCGCATGGAAGCCATGGAGAAGAAGAAGGGCTCCAAGAAGAAGCGCCGCATCAGTGACGACTGACCCCATATTCCGAACCCGCTCATGGACAATTTTAGAATTTAAAAATACCAGACTACGCTTGGATTCTATAAACACCGGATTCGAAATACTGGGTTAAAAATTATAAACAATATTTTGATTTGGGTTTTGCGATTGCAGGTTAGAATCTGGTATTTTGAAATTCTGGTATTTTTGCTCCCACCTCGCCAACCGGACCTTGAGACGACACTAGGAACTTCCCTGCGCGCGCGCTTGCTCCTCACTATTGTGACACTTTTAGCGATGCAAATGTCTTGATCCTATCTATCACTGCGCAGTAGCTCAGTGAAGATTCGAATCTTCCATTTTGAATTAATCCAATTGTATTCACGCTTTTGTGTTGTAGTTGCGTAGTTTACTATTTCTGCATTTTTTATTATTGGTGGCCCTATTCAACATTATAAATAGAATTGAAACTATGTTTTAAAATGTCTTGGGGTTTTGTTATTTGAATAAAGTTGTGTGTTAACTTTAGCCATTTTTAGCAAAGTAGAATCTGCAACATAACTTACTACTTATCTACATAAGTGTAGATCGGATTTATCACAATAATATCGTTTTTGACTTATCAGCTCTGTTGAAGTTTAAAAATCTTTTTGAACATAAAGAAATATGTATATTTAATTAAGGCTTAAATATTATCCATTTTTGTATTTGTAATGGCATAATGATTTTTATTGTTGTTAATTTCCTAAAGTACGGGAAGAGGTACCATATGATCAGTTGGCACGTTTAAATGAATATATGAATCATTTGTGGTTATTATTTATTTTTTAGTTCTCGATCGTCAGTTTTAAAGGGAACTTAGTTAAGTTTAGATAATTATTCGGCTTTATTTGTATATTTTATGCATCACGAAAATAATTTAGTTTTAATCTGTGTTGATTGTTTTACTTTTATTTACGAGTGATTATAGCTGGTCGAGGATTTTGCCTAGTCGGTTTGCGGCGTTAGGTATCTTGCTCAGCGGACGGTTGAGAATGATGAAAAATGACAACCTTTATCAACATGCAACAGGATGCGTCTGGCCTCCAGAAAATGCATTTTAAATTTGACTGTATCTTATGCAAATACTCTAAAAAGGCTGTAAATAATCATTATGGATCTACTTGCATTGTTCGAGACAAAATTAGAAATCAACTTTTGAATGCTTTGTGCTTTAACTTTTACAACGCCAAAAATATCTGAAAACTATTGAGAATTTAAGCCTATCTATAGGGAAACCCTATCGTTTGGCTACTCAATCTTTATGGTAATTCGACGATAGGCTTACCGTTTGGGTTTGTAAAAATACCCAAATGGAAACGTCTTTAATGGTAAGCGGTTCCGCTTCCTGATTCCAACCTTACGGCCACGTACGAAGGACTATTTTACCTTGTCAACTGTGACCGAGTTAGGGAATCTACATAGATGTGGGGAGACCCTTATGCTAAATAACTAAAGAGAAATCAAGCTTAGCAGCCGCATTCACACTGACATTCCGGCAATAATAATGTATTTATAATAACCGGCCATAATAATGTATTGATAGTAAAAAAATGGATTACCACTAAATAATATTGTATATAAGTTATAGTGTAAAACCTGTTTTTAGAAATTAGTATTATTGTATCACAAGATTAGGGACCATTGGATAAATGCACTATGACCACTATTGCTGTATTACATTATAGTGCCAAATCGGTATCGTACTTATTAAGGTAATTGCAATGATAAACCAGTATTACACGACTCCGGGCTGTTTCAAGCTTAGCACAAGTAACTTCGCGTGAAAATCGTAGTGTATTAGATCCAAGATCCATCTCGGGGGTTATTCCCACCTGTTACCACCAATTTGTTACCACTGGTAACAGCTGAGATTTTTTTTCCCACCTGTTACCACTAAAGTACTCGGTGGTAACAACTGGGAATATTTTTCCCATTTGTTACCATTAAAATATTTGGTGATAACTACCACCAATTAGTTTAGTGGTAACAGCTGGGAATTTTTATTCCCAGTAGTTACCAGTGGTAACAGGTGGGAAAAAAAATCCCAGCTGTTACCAGTGGTAACAAATTGGTGGTAACAGGTGGGAATAACCCATCTCGGAAGTACAGTCGATAGCAAATACCATATTGTAACCTTCTTACATTGTAGGTTCAAAAGTATATCTTTGTAGTCAACTGTGCTGGGATTATATTTGCAAAAGACTGCAAAACAGAGCACTAGTTTTTGAGATACTCGCGAAGATACAATAGATACAATATATACGGGACAAACACGGAACCTCCTTTTTTGAAGTTGTTAAAAATCAAGATTATATGAAGCAATAGCGGCTCTAACTTGTATTATGCTAAAAGTCAAAGTCAAAGTTCTTTACTCTTCAATGTAGGCATACTATAATGAACCTATGAATGTCAAAAAGCATTACCACCGTCTTCCACTTGAGAACCTTTATATAAACCTTAATAAACTTTAAAAAAAAAAACTCGTTTTTGTCTCTAAATAACCAGAATTTCCTGAGCTTTAGTAGATTTAATTTAATCAACTGAAAAGATAAAGTAGGCTTACTTTTCTTCGAACCTCTATTTTAGGAAAACCCCTGAGCGGAAAGTTTGGGCAATCATTGGGAGCAAGTTGACGAAATTAAGATTTATATTGTTTTATTTTGGAGATCTAAGAACAACCGTATATAGGTCAAAACGTTTTTGTTTGTGTTATTTTACTAGCTTGTTAGTTATATTATTTTAGATATTTCCCCTTCGTAACTAATGTCTATGTAAATTGAAATATGCTGTTACATACTGTTAAGATGTATAGTAAGCGTCATGACAAGCAAGAAAATTATAAAAAAAATGTATTAATAAAGTTATATATATTCTGCAAGTACGCATTGTTTTTTTTTTGATTACTCACGCTTTTCGCAAATCTTATACAATACATCTAAAAAAGATAAAAGATAATCCGGCCGGCGCATTTATACAGCGAAGCGCAGCTCCGACTTTCATTGCCAAAGCATTATCGTCTTTATACGTATTGAAATAAGATCGAAAATAATTAACACTACAAATGATCTGCGCAAGCGTCCCCAGCACGGGTAGCACAAGTTGTATTTTCTCGCTTGTCGCTCAGTGCGTCTCTATCGTTACGGACTAGATAGGAAGGGAGATCCGAGCGACAAAGAAGTCGCGGGCAACTTGTGCTAGCCGTGCTGAGCATGAGTATTAATTAATTTCGATCTTATTTCAAACTCAGAGATTTGGCAAGCGATGTGAATGGCTGATATCTTAATAGTCTAGGACCATTTTTGAGGAATGCAAGCGGCAAATCATGTAGCAGTTGAGGTGACAACGTTATCAGAGGGTTCTGACCCTGCAGAATACGGATCTGCCTGTTGCCATTCCGAAATTTGAACCGGAAGTATATGCTATACCGGAAAAGGTGCAGCCCATACAAAAATTTTCGTCGTACACTTTGTAAATTGTTGTTCCGGTACCCTAAAAAAGGTAACCATTGTTATGGTTTTTTAATATGTTGTAAAGGACAATATAGCCACGGTAACCCAAAAGAGCAATAAACAGTCATATTTTTAAGTGTTTGAACATTTCAAAGATTTTTTTATTTTTTAACCTTTTCAACGCCACAGTCGGCTCTGGCCGTCAACAAAAGTCGTGCCACTGACGCCACGTCGGCTACAGCCGACAAGAGTTCAAGATTAAAAGAGACTTCGTTTGGTAGCAATAAGGTGTAATTTGTATAGCATAGCAAACATGTTTGGCGTGTGGGTGGCACATTTTGTATTCGACGTATGGCGTTCAAAAGGTTAAGGCACATAAAAATGACTGATCCAACATGAGACATGTTTAATAATTTCGAATGCTTCCATTTTGTTTTTATTACTACAAAGACGCTTAAAACTTGTTTAATTTGGTCCAATAGACATTAAACTATCCAAAATAAAGAATTTTCTTTACAAGGTAACGCTTATTGGGGAATTATTAACACGTAGGTAACCATCATATTCTGAATATTTTTGTAAAATTGTTAAATTTTCAAAAAAAACTACCAAATATCGTCTGACATATAAAGTATTCCCAGCTTCTTAATAGCTTTTGGCTGGCTATCGCGATAAGTTATATATAAAGTACTCTGTGCGTTGGGCGGCGCGGTCTGCACTAAATTCAAACATATGGCGTTGTATAAAAGCGTTTAAGGAGAAGCGGTTTTACGCGCGTTTGCTTCAAATACATCGTTACTTGCGGGGGAGCCCGCGGATGGCATCGCCGCGTTGCACGCAGCGTCGCACGCGTCAATAACGGCGGTTCCCGCCACTGCGCCCGCAGTGGGGCCCACGGCGAAACCTTCTGACAGTATTGTGCTCCGCCGCGCGCTCCGCTACACGCTCGAGAGTCCGCCGCGGATGTAGCGGACACCGCTACTCTCTACGCCCCGCACCACGCGCCGCATCACGCCCCGCATCTTTATAAACAACACCGTACACTCTCATATGTTTGTGTTTTCGCGTATGATGACGCGGTCCGCTGCACGTGCCGCCTCTCTTAAACGGAAAAAACGCCCGACGCGCCGCGCAACGCCAAGCCGCACGCCTCGCGCGACGCTCCGCGTCTCCGTAAAGAAGCACTAAGTGAAATGACGCGACGCGTAAACAGAGTATATTCTATTCTCCCTCTACGACGCGACGTGACTGTGTGCTGAGGCCCTACTTTGAAAGTCGAAGTTCGAAGTTACGTTAGCTCCATCCCTGTCACTCGTCATTCGAGACTAAATCGAGAGAAAGGGATGAAGCTATCGTAACTTCGAACTTCGAATTTCAAAGTAGGGCCTCTGCTTGAGATCGTGTCGCGCACAGATTATAAGATTATAAGATATGTCGCGTCGTCTTACGTAAAATCATCATAATCATCATCATCATATCCTCCATACGGCGTATCCTGCAATTGGTCTAGTCCGGGTGATGTGCTCTAATGCCTCTAATGATACTGGCAAAACCGAATTTTGCTTTAAAAGTGTGATTACAGACGCCTGTGTAGAGGCCCTACTTTGAAAATCGAAGCTCGAAGTTACCTACACGTCAGAGAGCTCCGTTAGCTTCATTGAGGTAGGTTTTCCTACATGGTTATGGTTACCTCCATAGCTCCATGCCGAGTTATAAGTATAGTTATAGGAAGGCTTAGGTTGAGTCTTCCGTACGTAAAATACAAAATTGTTAATAGAAGTTTATAAATTAATATAAACCTTGTGCCGTGGATAAACAAAACTTTCTTTAGTTAAGCCATTGGACTGAAACCGAGTGCAGGGTAACTTTTGGGGTTTGATTGGATTAGGTCAATTAGACTGACCGTGACCTTATTTCTGGCAACCCAAAAGTAGAGTTCTGTCAAAGTGTCAAGATTCATTCTGTCAGTCTGGTTGATGTAGTGACAGCTGCACGCTCGATTCAGCAAATTTCATTTATTTCGTCGTCTTCATTTTAAAAGAAAATATTTATTAGTTGTAACAATTGCACGAAATCTTTCGCGAAACGTACTAAGTGCTTTTTATAGCATTTTTCAGGTAACATAGCTTACCAGCACCCTTGCATATTGGGACTAACATTTTGTTACAAGATTGAGTTTGTGTTTGTGAGTAAAAACATTTGTTAGATAATCAAATCAATTTTAACCGGAACCTTATGATATTCTCTAAGATAATGAAATTGTCATGCTTATTTCTTTTCTTCGAAATTTAATCCTGATTTCACCATTTAAAACGCTTGGCACAAGTTTATTGATAGTAAAGCCCTTGGTAATTTAACGCAAACTATCCATCAAATTGGCTGAAGATAGCATTTTATGCTTTATGCTAAAATGACCTTTGAATAAAATATCGGCCTCAATTTTACACCATCAATTTTATTGTCAATAGTTTGAAAAGTCCAACTCATCCATTTTATTAGCAAACTCATTGGTTAAATGCTATTTTTAATTTAGAATTAACATATTTAGTGAATAATTACGTATTGATCTCACTAGGCATTGCTACTATCAAATCCCATGTATTTATTTATTTTTATTTTTATTAACATATTTTTTTAAAAGTGTATTGTGACCAAAAGTACTGCAGAAAATTATAACTATTGTATAATTTTATACTTTATACCTGAGTGTGTGAGCCCAAAAGAAGGTCTTTATGTTTAACAAACTAAGTATGAATGTATGTATGTATATGATCAAGAATTGGATTTTCTGCTTTAATTCCTAAACTATTGGACTGATTTAAAATATTAGGGATTCATATAATTTTTCAATAATGTGTGTGTCAAAGACTGCGAGTGTAAAAGGGTGCCTTGTGCTTGTTGCCTTAGTTGCCAAACATGTTTTAGTTTATAACTTTTGATTTATTTATTGTATGGTATGGCAATTAAATTGTTTTTTTATGATACATAATAAAACTTATTACTTAAAATAAGATTTTCTGTATGTTCAGAATTCAACCATGAAGCTAATGGATTTGTCAGACATCCCGGAAATGAACAAAGAAAACGTCCACATTGCAAACAAAGAAGTGCTCCTAGAGAAGATCAACAAGATCATCAGTGGGGGGGCGAGCAAGCTGCAAATAGTTACAGACTTCGACCACACACTCACCCGCCACAAGATGGACAATGGAAAAATTGTTCTGACTAGCTTTGGTAATGCGTGCACTTTGATTGGCCTTCTTTGTACAATTCTATTTTCCTTTACAGTTTCAAGTTGAGTTTAGCTTTCCAGTTTGTTAGTTAATGTGATAGGGTGAGGGCCAAAAAGTTGGACCACAGTTAAGCGCAGTTAACCATACAAACAACGAAGTCGAAAAAAGTTCCGTTGTGCGGCGAAAGGTATCCCAACAATTGTATGGCTAATTTTCGTGTCACAACAGAAAAGTTTCATAGAAAATTTAATTGATTGAGTTAGCGTGCCCAACTTTTTGGTCCTTACCCGATAGAGTTAACAACACACTCAAAAGTCCTAGTTAATTCAAACTTTTAAAATGAATCAACACAACAGATTTTCATTAAAATGTGGCTCTAGTCACCATTTTACTAAACCATCTGCAGATAAACAATTTGTACTAAGTCAGGTATGGATTTGTATAGTTTGTTGCATTTAATTCCACCCATGAATCATTTGTAATGGTATTCAGGCATGTTCCGCGAGTGCCCGTCGATCCCGCAGCGCTACAAGGACGAGGACGTGCGGCTGGCCGCCATCTACAAGCCCATCGAGGCCAGCCCGGTCATGCCCACCGAGGAGAAGATCAAGCACATGATCGCCTGGTACACCGCAGCTCACTCGTTGCTCAAGTAAACACTATTTTTTTATGCAATACAATAGGTCATCGATCTAGAGAAAGTCCCTATTGTAGATGTATAGATATATTTAATAAAGTTCGGACATCTTTGCAACAAGAGCTAAGACGATATTTTTTTGAATAAACTATCGACCTACCTTTGCTTCGCTTCGGTTTATGTCAGTTTTCTGTAACAACCTTACTTAAATCATATTTTATATTTAAACCCTCCCTTACATAAAAACCACATTGAAATCCACTGTGCTGTTTGAAAGGTCTAGGCGTACATACAGAGGGACAGACGCCGAAAAGTGACTTTGGTTCGTACAATGTAAAGAAGATTGAAGAAAATCTTGGCAAAATATTATGTAGTAGATCAATTTTATGTGTGACAAAAACAGTATATGATGAAATTATTAAATATTATTAGCAATTTTTGGACGAGTCATATATGAGGGCCGAAACGTAGTTGAGGCCCTCTAGTGCACGAGTCCATAAATTGCACTTTCTACCGAGTGATAGTGCTTTTCACAACTACTGAGAGGAAATAAAATAAAAATTCATATTCAAAACTCAAATTTTAATTCATGTTAATGTGAGATCACCGCCAATTTTACCATAGATAACTTTTTTTTAATCTGGACCCCTATTCTCGTGGCACCCGAGATTAATAAACTAACATGTGAGATGAAGATGTCAACTCCATATAAAATTGTATTTGTTTCGCCATATCTCCCATGTAATTTCATCTCTAGTGGTTCGAGATCAGGAGCCAGGTTTAAAAAAAAAGCAGTGACATAGTTTTTAGAATGTGTATCTTTTAGCAAAAATACACCTAATATTTTACGACACAAAATGTTGTGTTCTGATTGGTCGATTTCAATTTTTCATTTTAAGGAGCTATGACACAAACATTGATTGATTGATTTTCATTGGTTTTTAAAGTTGGACAACAATGTTCTCGACCAATCAGCAAACACGCCGACAAAAACATTCTTGGTCTGTCCTTATAAGTGACGTTTTGTGACCCTAAACAAGACCATAAATGGCAATATTTCCGAGCAGTGTTGTGAAAAATAAATATCAAAGGCAATCTCACGCAAATTAACCTAGTCCCAAACTAAGCTCTAGGTTTGTCACACAGATATTAGCCCTTACCGGGATTTGAACCTGGGACCGCTAGCTTGGAAGGTATTGTCACTGTCATCTAGGCTAACTAGGCCAGCTTGCACGTAAATTTAACCTGCGCGGTTTTAGCGGCGCTTCACAAAGCGGATTGAGAATTGCCGCTAAAATCGCGTATCTGTCCAAAAAAAACCATACAAATTTAGCTCCGGGCGAAAACGTTTCTCACCCCCTAAATCAAGTCCGATTTGCACGATTTTTGAATATGTTGTAGTTATTATAAAGAACTAGGTTTGTACGTTTCTGTTTTTTGTTTTTTCAATTTGTTTCATTCTAAGAAATATTTTCGTGTAAAGGAAAACGTACAGACATAGTTTTTCATGATATCTACAACATATACAATAATCGTAAAAATCGGACGAGGTTTAAGGGGAGAGAAACGTTTTCGCATTTTGTGTGGAGATTTTTAGCTTCACAATCCTCTTAACAATTACGTGCAAGCGCGCCTTTCTGACAAAATGTACCAAATAAAATAATATACGTAGAAGATTTTTTCCTTTGCTATTTATCTCGGTTATGCCAATAGGTACTGTAATAATGTAATTAACTAATTCATAAACACTGATTAACATTCGTTTTTAAATTTAGATTTAAGCATAATATTGTAGTTCCCTTGCAAGGGTATCGCATGGACCGACCTACCTAACCTACCACTACATTATGCAAATTAATAAAACGACGAACCGATTTGAACCCCGGAGAGTGACAGAGTACCTACTTACGCAGTAAGCAACAGTTATCTTAGTAAAATGTTTATACATAAAGGTGTTATTTCTTTGTTTCAGAGGCATTAAATTCCCGCGAGACGAACTGATGGAAAGCTGCTCCAAGATCGTAGAATGTTTTAGGTTAGTTCAATATCTTTATACCTACATAAGGTGAACGCACACGTATCCAAACCGAACACGTAGAACAAGTCGAACGAAACGAAGTTTAGAATTCTGTATACGAAATTTATGAAACTTCGCACACTTGCGGTTCTTCCAGATCCGGACGATTCGACGCGGGCAAGTGTGCAAGGGAGATTTTATATACAGAATTCTAAAATTCGTTTCGTTCGACTCATAAGTGTGCATTCATCTTTAAAAACAGCCTGCGCGTTTGAAAGTTGTACGTTCGAACTCATAAGCAGAGTAGCTGAACACATTGGTATCTTGTCGCCGCTATTGATATACTAAATTTAAACCACTCAGTTTAATACGTTATTGCGACAAGGTACTAAAATGCACAATTACTTATGACCTCGACTTTATATTAATATTAGTATTTTCAATTGGGGATTACACTACCTTGTTAACCCCCGACGAAAACCGTGGGGTGTTATGAGTTTAACCTGTGTATCTGTCTTTTTTTTATTGCAAGAAGGCACGCGAGCACTCAGGCCACCTGATGATAAGTGGGATCTGAGACCCATAGACATTTCAAACCTCAAGACTACAATCTCAAAACTGCAATCCTAAGACATCAAATGTGTTGCCAACCCTGAGGACTAAGATGGAATGCCTCTATGCTAGTAATTTCACCGGTTGTCTTATCCCCACACCGGGACACAGCAATGCGAACACTACTGCTTGGCGTTGGGTTAATGGATAAGATGGTGGCATTTTAGCTCCCAAACGGATGAACTGATTAGGACGCGGTTTTTTTTTATAACATAGGTAGCCAAACCAGCATGTAGGTTAATAGAAAGCTGGTTTAACCCTAGTGGTTTTTAGTTACGTTGGGCCATGAGTTATTAGCTCTGAAAGAAGGGGGGTCGCCATTATATCGGGGGTTTTTATCTACAAGGTGACTGGAAATTCGCCGTATTCCTTGAAAGGGGTTATTCTACAGCTCATTTGTAATGATTTAATTCCAGTCAACCAGGGGTCAAAACTCATTGGTCAAGGTTCATTGGTTGTTTCAAGGAATACGGGGAATTTCCAGTGACCCTGTATTTAATAGTTATTTATTTGGTAAACCATCATTTTATCGTATTTCACTTCATCGATTGTATCATTTCATCGAATTTCATTTCATCTAACGCCATTTTCTGCTGGAACCATGACGTTTTCGGGAGAGCTGAAACATTAATTACGAGGGTTAGGATAAACTAGTGAATACCAAAAAAGAACCTCATGCGACGAGAAATGCCTTTCGATTAAATGAAAATTCTGCGTAATGATACGTTCGTAGAAAGATGTTTCGATAAAATAATAGGTACCCTATTTATTTACATTTGGTTGTTATTCCGACTTCAAAAGACATTTCTGTGCAGGTTAATGACGAAGTTGCATATGAATTCGCCAAGCTACAACTGACGTAGGTCATTCAACTTTCTGAAAGTTTACTTAATAATATGAAAAACAGATTAAAATGAAATTGGAATGGTTTGAATTTGAAAAAATGCAAGAAATCAAATCACTAACGAGGTCCTATTACACAAACTAAATAGGTATCTAGACTGCTTTTTTATCAATGTCTGCGGTGAAGCTACGCTGTCAAGGTTACTGCGGTAGCAAAAATGCTTCGCTTTCACAATTCGCTCGGCCAATCGAGGTACCTAGGTAATAAAAATAACTATTGCACATAAGCTGTGCAAAGCGATTAAACAAATGCTACTGGCACTTTGCAAATACTAGGTTATATTTAAATAAATGGCTTGTATTTTCGCAACTAATTAATATTTTAGGGTTCTTCCCTTAAACGTAGCCTGAATTTTCCGATTTTTGAATATGTTTATTGTAATCTTATTAATATATTTGTTGTTGGTGTACGTTACTAAATAAATAAACAAATACTATGTTTATTAAATGAATAATATCATGTAATGTTTGATGCAATGAATGAATCTTTTTTTTTTTGACATGTAAGTATGGAGTTATCAATAAATGATTGTATTGAATTGTTCCGCGCAGGATAGGCGTGCCCGAGATGATCTCGTGGAGCGCGGAGCACAAGGTGCCCGTGCTGGTGTTCTCCGCCGGGCTGGGCGAGGCCGTCGTGTGCGCGCTGCGCGCCGCGCGCCTGCTGCAGCCCCACGTCAAGGTACACCTGCCTGTTATTCTGTTATTTATTTATTTATATAATTTATTTAAATTATCGTCGGATTTAAGGGAGACCGGGGCCTTCACAAGAGAGGGAAGGCCCCACATAAATTGTAGGCAACCTTTTTTTTATTTTTTTTATTTTTTTTTATTGGGAAAATAATATAATTATTTGAAAAATAATTAGGGGCTTCCACTATTTTGTTACCCCTGGGCCTCCACACCTTTAAACCCGGCCCTGTGACACAATAACATTACGACATAAATCAAAATTCAGATCAATTTAACTTAACAGCATTATTATAATTTTTACTACTATTTGTATGTTATATAGTCAATAATAAGACACGCTTAAACGCAGATAATTGTTTTGAAGGAGCCTGTAACAATGCGTATAAAATAAACGTGAATAAAAGATAATTGTAATGTTGTTTCATGTTTTATGAATTATAGATAAGGATGATGCACTTTAAAATGGTACCTAATGGCCCGTATTTAATAGGTCTGGCCGTGTTCGACCATTCATGGCTGGGCGTAAGCTGGTTATTACTGTCAGTCGAGCGGGGATTCAGTGCAGGGCCGGATTAATCATGTCAGGCGTCCGTAGGCAATGCCATTCTGGGGGCCCCTTAACTTTTCTTGCTTCCTAAAATAAATTTTCGCGCGGGGCCCCTAGGTTATGCAGGGCCCCTAGCCGATCCCGGGCCCCTAGGCAGTTACCCACACTGCCTAATGGATAATTCGGCCTTGTGCACGGGGCCCCTACACTATACAGTTGTCTAATCCGTCTTATGGATAATCCGGCCCTGATTCAGTGCTATATTGTTCTTTACCTTTTACCTATAGTGATTCTTATTTGTTTTTTTGTTAAAACCAAAATGTTTCAACCATTTGAGAGATGCTAACGTTGGCACTTCTCTTGGCGTAGCGTATTTGCAATATGTTCTGTTTTTAGAGGTCCAAGATCAACCTGTATATAGACGAGCCTTTGTTCTATCTCAACAATCATATCTCTAAAAAAAAAACAATAAGAAATAAAGAAGTAGTCTCTGCCAACCCCTCTGGTACACAGCCGTGATTGAATGTATATATTTATACTAATAATGCGATAACCTGCATAAAAAAACGCTAATACGGAATTATCCCATTTCAGGTGGTGTCAAACTTTCTAGCGATGGACGCGGACGACACGATAGTGGGCATCAAGGGCTCGGTGATCCACACGTACAACAAGAACGAGACGGCGATCGCGGGCAGCGAGTACCAGGCGCTGGTGCGCGGGCGCGGCCACGTGCTGCTGCTGGGCGACAACATCGGCGACGCCGGCATGGCCGAGGGGCTGCCCACCGACGTGGTGCTGCGCGTCGGCTTCCTCTCGCACGACGCCCAGAACCTGCCCGCCTACCTCACCAAGTTCGACCTGGTGCTCGTCGAGGAGCACTCCTTCGACATCGTCAACGCCATATTGAAACTAGTGCTGTGATCTCTTTAAATATATTGCGATTGTTGATTATTCATTTTGTTTAAATTGTAACGGTCTGAGATTTGCGGTTGTTATACGTTGAAATGGAGCTGATTTTTGAATTTTATTGTATTAAATGCGGGCATCGACCGCTGTAGATTAGTAGACGGGTGGGACTATTCGTGTGGCCCGTTTCACGAAGCTACAAGTTACAAATTACATGCGGAACTCTCTGTCTAGCAATAGGAGTTAGAAAGAGACTTCCGCTTGTAGTTTATAACTTGTAGCTTCATGAAATGGGCCTCCGGCCTTTATGTCAGAATGAAGCTCAAAACGTTGAAAATTAGTCTTATTTCAATTAAATTGAAAAGGTATATTTATATTATTTTGTGTACAAAGCTTCCGTCGTAGTAGGGGCCGGCGGAGCGGCTACGAAACCGTTGAACGAATACGGTAGTGTTTCGGATTACCGAGAAAGCGTTTAAATAATTATTTACATATTCTTTAATTCGTTAATATTTTTTTTATATTTTAAGGTAAGCACTGGAACTATTGTTACCGCGTGCGATCGCCGGCATCGATCGGATATAATTTGTGTTATTTTTACAAAAACGAATATACTTAAGTTTTTGGTATGTACAAATTAAATTTTCGTAATTATAAGTTACCGATAGAAGTTTCGAGAACTCTAAGATTTTACAATCTTATAGAACTTGAGCAGCTTGGCCACGACTTTGGAGTTTGGCGAGCGAAAAAAGCGAATTACGTCTATATGTATTTGGCGTTCGCCGCTCCCGCTACCGCTCTCGCTCGAAGTCGTGGCCGGGCCGTAAGGCTAGTGTCGTTACGTGATGTTTTCGTAGAGTACAGTCGAGGTCGCAAATGTTTATTTTATATCATAAAATATTTCTATACTCACACCTTTGTCAATAGCATAGAGGCCATTAGATTTGTTTGATGTCTGCAGCTTAGTCGAACCTATTCTCGAAAATCTAATTTAAGACCAAAATCCTAACCTCAACGGGCGCACGTTCGCCGTGATTACTGCATTTTGGTTTAAGTGTAGGTATTTTTATCAATAAAACTTACCCTAGTATTACTGGTTACGCGAGTTCTTATTCATATTTTTATGAAATAATGTTAAAATAACGAAATAATCAAGATGGGAACTGTCAGATTTTGGTCTTTAATTAGATTTTCGAGTATAGTAGCGTGTAATTTGCAATTTTTTCGTGTAACGCACTGTTCTAACGTCAATTTTGTATTGGGAATCAAGCACTTGTATAGTATTTTCGTTATGAATCCACGACTTTCAACCCCACTTTGCACTTTTCATACATTGGCGCAACCGTGCAAAGTCGATTTGGCGGGCAGGCCGCGCCCTCGCGGATCCAAAACACTATAATGTCTAGTGCTCAATGTTCAGTTGGTGCAACTACTCAGAATTACCTCGACTGTGCTCAAATGCGGGTATTATTAATAGATTTTAATAACTTCTCAAGAGAGATTGTGATTGTTGGCGTAATGCGGCGTATCTTATACTAACTTGCTATCATAAGACATTTCTCTGGTATACTTACTTGGGCCGTTTTCAAAAACATTGTACATAGTTAAGGACAGTTAAGGCCTCAATTAAAATCCTTAAATCTTTTCCATTTCGTAACGAAAATTAATATACTTAAATCATTCGATTGTTAAAATGGCAATTGGCGTATAGGACAATTTTACAGTACAATTTAGTTGTACTTTACGCCGATTGTCATTTTAGCTTCAATTATGGTTAACTTTCGTTACAAAATGGAAAAAAGTTAAGGCTTTTAATTGAGGCTTTAAGTATGTACATCTTTTCTGAAAACGGCCCACTTATGAATACTCACAAACATGGCATATCGTCTTTGACGAAAAGAGCGCTGTTACTCTTAGTGTCACGTGCAGCAAAATGACATCTAGATTTGGGTTAAAAGCTCAGTTTAGTTGTCAAATAGATTAAAATATAAAGCAGCTGTCCTGTACAGTCAGCATCAGCAGCATTAATAATAAACATTATGGGCCTTAAAATATCTGACACGTCTCTTTTATTTACTTGAGGCATGAAGTAGGTAAGTATGTTATTACCAGTGATCGGGGAAAATGGTGCAAAACTTTAACAAAACTTGTAAAGCTGACATAAAGGAGAACTTGCAACCAAGCAAAATAAGAATTATTATTAAAAAATAATAATATTATTGGCAGATTAGTGTTCAATTTAACTCTATATCAGAGTCTCGGATTTGGTATAAGGATATTAATAGTTTCATGGCTGTAATGTAAGTTTTGTTAAGTTTTGTTGAAGTTTTGTTGAAGTTTTCCCCGATCACTGGTTATTACTTATTAGTCAGCCTAAATTTGGGTTAAATATTATTGTTGGTGACTGTACCGCCTCCAATCTTGTAATGGTGAGGTGGAGTGAGGATCCAATGTATAATATAGTCCAAGTCATAGATTATACATATTATACAGTATTTGTGTGCACTTCAATATTTGTCGCACTCGTAGATCTTGTAATGTATCGAATTAAATTTAGACAACTTATTCATAAAAACAAGCGCCGATGTAAAACATAACGGAAATAAAACAAATTCTATATTAAATATTTGTTATTTTTATTTTAAAAACAACATCAATATGTATTTTCTAGTCATCGCAGTGCTTGTTCTGCGGCAAGCAATGCGCCTCAAACAACAATTTTGTTTAGACAATTATCACATAACGTAAATGCAATTAAATGAGATAAGAAAAGGCATTAGGAGCGTTAGGGAAGATAATTTCAGATTACATTTTAATACGAGAAATGCTTGTAAATACTATTTTTCGTTGACAAAAGACTAGTTATTCGTAATAAATTAAAGAATAGCTTAATAATATAGTCTAAGTAATGCCCGTGATCGTCGGCCGTGCCGGGGCCGGCCGCGGACACATTCGATTGTAATGCAGGCGCGCCGGCCGGGGCGCGCGCCGAGCGCGGGCCTGAACACACTACAGCGCGATGGAAACATTGTCGTCTCTACAGGGATACTTCGGAGGCAGCTTTTAGCAGACTGACAACTGAATGTGACTCCGTATTACACACGTTTGGTCACGGTCGTGGTTACAAAACAGACAGATATCCACAGATAAGTTTCATTCGTCTTATTTGTACTAAATAATTGGTTATAACTAAAGTTCCGATTCGTATGGCAAGAAACTCAAAGTATTCGAGAGACTCCGCGTCGTCCGATGACTCACAAAATGACTGGAAAATACATGATTTATCATAATACCCTATTAGTAATTTAACTGAACAAATTAAAAGCTCTAAAATAAACAACAGTCTTAGTACATACAAGTTATTTACACAAAGATTTTATATAAAAATATCCTACTGTACATATAACAATAATTATCAATGTAGAAATATAATTTGTCTCTATGTACATAACTAGAAACAGTACTAAAAATAGTCAAATCTTCTAGGAATCATGAAGTTACGAAGAGGGGAGGGAAACCCGGCCGAGGCCCGCGAGGCGCGCCGCCTCCTGGAATGTGCTCGCGGGAGGCCGGCGAGGCAGGCGCTCGCTGGCCTGCGCCATCTATCTACTCCCCCAATACGGGGCAGTCTCGGGCAAGGCAGCGGTTCTCGAGACAGACGAGCCATCTACAGGAAGCCAAACATCACGCTACTCCTACCGACCATCTATATCACGAGGCTGAGACGGCCGAGCGAACGCCCGAAGCCGTGGAATTACTACCTACGATGAACACAAAACGATAAAGATAGCCATCCATATAAATTCGTGGATTTCACCAAACATTCTACTCGTATATAATTCTAGAAAATACTTCGCTATCATATAAGCTGAATCCAATACTGTGGGTACCACGAGAACGCTAGGTAACACGATTAAACGATACTCTGAAACTATTATAAATATAGCTATGAAGCTGAGATATTTAATATTAACTACGATGAGGTGAAATCGACATTTAAACTAAGTCGGTCGCCATAAGTACACGGATGTATGCTCGGATGAAAAACTTGAGAATGGCAACGCTCGTCGTGAAAAGCGTAACGTGCGTGAAATGTAAAATGAACTCGTAACGACGAATAAAAGTGATCTCTCTTAAGTTTTAATACGTCCGCTCGTCGCAAATAATGACCGAGCGACGAACGACGGGTCGGCAGATCTACCGACAGTCGCGCGCATTCGCGCTAAAGGGTTCGCCGAACCGTTACATCTACAATCGGGGCTTCAACTGGAAGAACTAATTTTACTATACGAAGCTTCGTCAACTTCGGATTCTAACACTAGGGCATAAGACACATGTTGTAGAAAGAAAACTTAAAAATACAGTTCGTATCAAAACTATTTGGAATCGGTGTAAGGCTCGGCCGGCGGCGCGTTGGTCCCGGAGCTACAACTAGTTAATGACATCACAGCCTGGGTTGGGCGCGCGGCGCGGGTCACGTGGCCTGCTCCGGCGCCGGCTTGCGCAGCCCGTCCTCGTCCGTCGGCCTGCCGGCGACAACGATCATTAGCTCCGGGCGGTATGAACCGCTAGCGGCGTTCACAAATTAAAAACGTTTGAAGCATTTTTTATTTGTGCAGTGCGCTGGTAAAGCTTTATATAAATAAATAATTATTAAATGCAAACACCACGCAAAATAATCAGGGTTTACGTGTTACTAAGGTGTAGCTATAACATATGATCGCAATAAATAAATATAAATAATGTATTTTTTCTCAAAAATGTTCGGAAATGTTGACATTACTATCTACATAATGAGACGCGAAGTACATAGTTTATTGACAGTTCTCAAATTAAAAAAAAAAATTGCCTGCTCGCTACACAAGCCCGCAATGTTGCATACAAATTCCATTACTATCTAGCTTGTAACTTTATAAAAAGTGAAAAAGTCCATAATAAAATGATGGGACAAGTCTTATACATCCAAATTTTATTCGAAACATAACTTTTTTATATGTGTCTGGAATAGCTTACGTTTTTTTTAAAAACAAAGCTTGCGTTTCTCCTTGTCATAAACAAAAAGGCGTGATGGTTTTTTCACATGAAGTTTCTGTTTGTATGCAATTTAAAAAATGAGTTCAAGCGATGAAGATTTTACTCCAACACAATTTTTTTCTGGCGATTTTTGAGAAAAGCACTAAGTTTGCCGAACAGCAATTGCGGGTTTCGTATTTTTAAACTGACTCGCAAGCTCGTCCGTTTAAACCGATACTCGGCCCGCAATCGCCTACTTCCATGCCTAGGCAATAATGTACTATTCTTTGAAGGTGAGCGACTTGTTCAAAATAAATAATTATACATACATTGATTTGTTACTGAGCTAAAAATAAATAAATATAAAATAAAATGTTTTGTAAAGTAATGTGTCTTGATTATCTTATATGTGTATGTGTGTGTGTTTGTGCGTACCTGTAGACGTGCGCCTCGGCGCGCGGCACGTCCCCGTGGTAGGCGGCGAAGTTGAGGCGCGCGCGCCCGCGCCGCCGCGCCAGCACCGCGCGGCCCAGCGCGCCCGGCCGCACCGAGTGTGTGTGTGTGTCCCCGTGTCCCCGTCCCCCCGTACCTGTAGACGTGCGCCTCGGCGCGCGGCACGTCCCCGTGGTAGGCGGCGAAGTTGAGGCGCGCGCGCCCGCGCCGCCGCGCCAGCACCGCGCGGCCCAGCGCGCCCGGCCGCACCGAGTGTGTGTGTGTGTCCCCGTGTCCCCGTCCCCCCGTACCTGTAGACGTGCGCCTCGGCGCGCGGCACGTCCCCGTGGTAGGCGGCGAAGTTGAGGCGCGCGCGCCCGCGCCGCCGCGCCAGCACCGCGCGGCCCAGCGCGCCCGGCCGCACCGAGTGTGTGTGTGTGTCCCCGTGTCCCCGTCCCCCCGTACCTGTAGACGTGCGCCTCGGCGCGCGGCACGTCCCCGTGGTAGGCGGCGAAGTTGAGGCGCGCGCGCCCGCGCCGCCGCGCCAGCACCGCGCGGCCCAGCGCGCCCGGCCGCACCGAGTGTGTGTGTGTGTCCCCGTGTCCCCGTCCCCCCGTACCTGTAGACGTGCGCCTCGGCGCGCGGCACGTCCCCGTGGTAGGCGGCGAAGTTGAGGCGCGCGCGCCCGCGCCGCCGCGCCAGCACCGCGCGGCCCAGCGCGCCCGGCCGCACCGAGTGTGTGTGTGTGTCCCCGTGTCCCCGTCCCCCCGTACCTGTAGACGTGCGCCTCGGCGCGCGGCACGTCCCCGTGGTAGGCGGCGAAGTTGAGGCGCGCGCGCCCGCGCCGCCGCGCCAGCACCGCGCGGCCCAGCGCGCCCGGCCGCACCGAGTGTGTGTGTGTGTCCCCGTGTCCCCGTCCCCCCGTACCTGTAGACGTGCGCCTCGGCGCGCGGCACGTCCCCGTGGTAGGCGGCGAAGTTGAGGCGCGCGCGCCCGCGCCGCCGCGCCAGCACCGCGCGGCCCAGCGCGCCCGGCCGCACCGAGTGTGTGTGTGTGTCCCCGTGTCCCCGTCCCCCCGTACCTGTAGACGTGCGCCTCGGCGCGCGGCACGTCCCCGTGGTAGGCGGCGAAGTTGAGGCGCGCGCGCCCGCGCCGCCGCGCCAGCACCGCGCGGCCCAGCGCGCCCGGCCGCACCGAGTGTGTGTGTGTGTGTCCCCGTGTCCCCGTCCCCCCGTACCTGTAGACGTGCGCCTCGGCGCGCGGCACGTCCCCGTGGTAGGCGGCGAAGTTGAGGCGCGCGCGCCCGCGCCGCCGCGCCAGCACCGCGCGGCCCAGCGCGCCCGGCCGCACCGAGTGTGTGTGTGTGTGTCCCCGTGTCCCCGTCCCCCCGTACCTGTAGACGTGCGCCTCGGCGCGCGGCACGTCCCCGTGGTAGGCGGCGAAGTTGAGGCGCGCGCGCCCGCGCCGCCGCGCCAGCACCGCGCGGCCCAGCGCGCCCGGCCGCACCGAGTGTGTGTGTGTGTCCCCGTGTCCCCGTCCCCCCGTACCTGTAGACGTGCGCCTCGGCGCGCGGCACGTCCCCGTGGTAGGCGGCGAAGTTGAGGCGCGCGCGCCCGCGCCGCCGCGCCAGCACCGCGCGGCCCAGCGCGCCCGGCCGCACCGAGTGTGTGTGTGTGTCCCCGTGTCCCCGTCCCCCCGTACCTGTAGACGTGCGCCTCGGCGCGCGGCACGTCCCCGTGGTAGGCGGCGAAGTTGAGGCGCGCGCGCCCGCGCCGCCGCGCCAGCACCGCGCGGCCCAGCGCGCCCGGCCGCACCGAGTGTGTGTGTGTGTCCCCGTGTCCCCGTCCCCCCGTACCTGTAGACGTGCGCCTCGGCGCGCGGCACGTCCCCGTGGTAGGCGGCGAAGTTGAGGCGCGCGCGCCCGCGCCGCCGCGCCAGCACCGCGCGGCCCAGCGCGCCCGGCCGCACCGAGTGTGTGTGTGTGTCCCCGTGTCCCCGTCCCCCCGTACCTGTAGACGTGCGCCTCGGCGCGCGGCACGTCCCCGTGGTAGGCGGCGAAGTTGAGGCGCGCGCGCCCGCGCCGCCGCGCCAGCACCGCGCGGCCCAGCGCGCCCGGCCGCACCGAGTGTGTGTGTGTGTCCCCGTGTCCCCGTCCCCCCGTACCTGTAGACGTGCGCCTCGGCGCGCGGCACGTCCCCGTGGTAGGCGGCGAAGTTGAGGCGCGCGCGCCCGCGCCGCCGCGCCAGCACCGCGCGGCCCAGCGCGCCCGGCCGCACCGAGTGTGTGTGTGTGTCCCCGTGTCCCCGTCCCCCCGTACCTGTAGACGTGCGCCTCGGCGCGCGGCACGTCCCCGTGGTAGGCGGCGAAGTTGAGGCGCGCGCGCCCGCGCCGCCGCGCCAGCACCGCGCGGCCCAGCGCGCCCGGCCGCACCGAGTGTGTGTGTGTGTCCCCGTGTCCCCGTCCCCCCGTACCTGTAGACGTGCGCCTCGGCGCGCGGCACGTCCCCGTGGTAGGCGGCGAAGTTGAGGCGCGCGCGCCCGCGCCGCCGCGCCAGCACCGCGCGGCCCAGCGCGCCCGGCCGCACCGAGTGTGTGTGTGTGTCCCCGTGTCCCCGTCCCCCCGTACCTGTAGACGTGCGCCTCGGCGCGCGGCACGTCCCCGTGGTAGGCGGCGAAGTTGAGGCGCGCGCGCCCGCGCCGCCGCGCCAGCACCGCGCGGCCCAGCGCGCCCGGCCGCACCGAGTGTGTGTGTGTGTCCCCGTGTCCCCGTCCCCCCGTACCTGTAGACGTGCGCCTCGGCGCGCGGCACGTCCCCGTGGTAGGCGGCGAAGTTGAGGCGCGCGCGCCCGCGCCGCCGCGCCAGCACCGCGCGGCCCAGCGCGCCCGGCCGCACCGAGTGTGTGTGTGTGTCCCCGTGTCCCCGTCCCCCCGTACCTGTAGACGTGCGCCTCGGCGCGCGGCACGTCCCCGTGGTAGGCGGCGAAGTTGAGGCGCGCGCGCCCGCGCCGCCGCGCCAGCACCGCGCGGCCCAGCGCGCCCGGCCGCACCGAGTGTGTGTGTGTGTCCCCGTGTCCCCGTCCCCCCGTACCTGTAGACGTGCGCCTCGGCGCGCGGCACGTCCCCGTGGTAGGCGGCGAAGTTGAGGCGCGCGCGCCCGCGCCGCCGCGCCAGCACCGCGCGGCCCAGCGCGCCCGGCCGCACCGAGTGTGTGTGTGTGTCCCCGTGTCCCCGTCCCCCCGTACCTGTAGACGTGCGCCTCGGCGCGCGGCACGTCCCCGTGGTAGGCGGCGAAGTTGAGGCGCGCGCGCCCGCGCCGCCGCGCCAGCACCGCGCGGCCCAGCGCGCCCGGCCGCACCGAGTGTGTGTGTGTGTCCCCGTGTCCCCGTCCCCCCGTACCTGTAGACGTGCGCCTCGGCGCGCGGCACGTCCCCGTGGTAGGCGGCGAAGTTGAGGCGCGCGCGCCCGCGCCGCCGCGCCAGCACCGCGCGGCCCAGCGCGCCCGGCCGCACCGAGTGTGTGTGTGTGTCCCCGTGTCCCCGTCCCCCCGTACCTGTAGACGTGCGCCTCGGCGCGCGGCACGTCCCCGTGGTAGGCGGCGAAGTTGAGGCGCGCGCGCCCGCGCCGCCGCGCCAGCACCGCGCGGCCCAGCGCGCCCGGCCGCACCGAGTGTGTGTGTGTGTCCCCGTGTCCCCGTCCCCCCGTACCTGTAGACGTGCGCCTCGGCGCGCGGCACGTCCCCGTGGTAGGCGGCGAAGTTGAGGCGCGCGCGCCCGCGCCGCCGCGCCAGCACCGCGCGGCCCAGCGCGCCCGGCCGCACCGAGTGTGTGTGTGTGTCCCCGTGTCCCCGTCCCCCCGTACCTGTAGACGTGCGCCTCGGCGCGCGGCACGTCCCCGTGGTAGGCGGCGAAGTTGAGGCGCGCGCGCCCGCGCCGCCGCGCCAGCACCGCGCGGCCCAGCGCGCCCGGCCGCACCGAGTGTGTGTGTGTGTCCCCGTGTCCCCGTCCCCCCGTACCTGTAGACGTGCGCCTCGGCGCGCGGCACGTCCCCGTGGTAGGCGGCGAAGTTGAGGCGCGCGCGCCCGCGCCGCCGCGCCAGCACCGCGCGGCCCAGCGCGCCCGGCCGCACCGAGTGTGTGTGTGTGTCCCCGTGTCCCCGTCCCCCCGTACCTGTAGACGTGCGCCTCGGCGCGCGGCACGTCCCCGTGGTAGGCGGCGAAGTTGAGGCGCGCGCGCCCGCGCCGCCGCGCCAGCACCGCGCGGCCCAGCGCGCCCGGCCGCACCGAGTGTGTGTGTGTGTCCCCGTGTCCCCGTCCCCCCGTACCTGTAGACGTGCGCCTCGGCGCGCGGCACGTCCCCGTGGTAGGCGGCGAAGTTGAGGCGCGCGCGCCCGCGCCGCCGCGCCAGCACCGCGCGGCCCAGCGCGCCCGGCCGCACCGAGTGTGTGTGTGTGTCCCCGTGTCCCCGTCCCCCCGTACCTGTAGACGTGCGCCTCGGCGCGCGGCACGTCCCCGTGGTAGGCGGCGAAGTTGAGGCGCGCGCGCCCGCGCCGCCGCGCCAGCACCGCGCGGCCCAGCGCGCCCGGCCGCACCGAGTGTGTGTGTGTGTCCCCGTGTCCCCGTCCCCCCGTACCTGTAGACGTGCGCCTCGGCGCGCGGCACGTCCCCGTGGTAGGCGGCGAAGTTGAGGCGCGCGCGCCCGCGCCGCCGCGCCAGCACCGCGCGGCCCAGCGCGCCCGGCCGCACCGAGTGTGTGTGTGTGTCCCCGTGTCCCCGTCCCCCCGTACCTGTAGACGTGCGCCTCGGCGCGCGGCACGTCCCCGTGGTAGGCGGCGAAGTTGAGGCGCGCGCGCCCGCGCCGCCGCGCCAGCACCGCGCGGCCCAGCGCGCCCGGCCGCACCGAGTGTGTGTGTGTGTCCCCGTGTCCCCGTCCCCCCGTACCTGTAGACGTGCGCCTCGGCGCGCGGCACGTCCCCGTGGTAGGCGGCGAAGTTGAGGCGCGCGCGCCCGCGCCGCCGCGCCAGCACCGCGCGGCCCAGCGCGCCCGGCCGCACCGAGTGTGTGTGTGTGTCCCCGTGTCCCCGTCCCCCCGTACCTGTAGACGTGCGCCTCGGCGCGCGGCACGTCCCCGTGGTAGGCGGCGAAGTTGAGGCGCGCGCGCCCGCGCCGCCGCGCCAGCACCGCGCGGCCCAGCGCGCCCGGCCGCACCGAGTGTGTGTGTGTGTCCCCGTGTCCCCGTCCCCCCGTACCTGTAGACGTGCGCCTCGGCGCGCGGCACGTCCCCGTGGTAGGCGGCGAAGTTGAGGCGCGCGCGCCCGCGCCGCCGCGCCAGCACCGCGCGGCCCAGCGCGCCCGGCCGCACCGAGTGTGTGTGTGTGTCCCCGTGTCCCCGTCCCCCCGTACCTGTAGACGTGCGCCTCGGCGCGCGGCACGTCCCCGTGGTAGGCGGCGAAGTTGAGGCGCGCGCGCCCGCGCCGCCGCGCCAGCACCGCGCGGCCCAGCGCGCCCGGCCGCACCGAGTGTGTGTGTGTGTCCCCGTGTCCCCGTCCCCCCGTACCTGTAGACGTGCGCCTCGGCGCGCGGCACGTCCCCGTGGTAGGCGGCGAAGTTGAGGCGCGCGCGCCCGCGCCGCCGCGCCAGCACCGCGCGGCCCAGCGCGCCCGGCCGCACCGAGTGTGTGTGTGTGTCCCCGTGTCCCCGTCCCCCCGTACCTGTAGACGTGCGCCTCGGCGCGCGGCACGTCCCCGTGGTAGGCGGCGAAGTTGAGGCGCGCGCGCCCGCGCCGCCGCGCCAGCACCGCGCGGCCCAGCGCGCCCGGCCGCACCGAGTGTGTGTGTGTGTCCCCGTGTCCCCGTCCCCCCGTACCTGTAGACGTGCGCCTCGGCGCGCGGCACGTCCCCGTGGTAGGCGGCGAAGTTGAGGCGCGCGCGCCCGCGCCGCCGCGCCAGCACCGCGCGGCCCAGCGCGCCCGGCCGCACCGAGTGTGTGTGTGTGTCCCCGTGTCCCCGTCCCCCCGTACCTGTAGACGTGCGCCTCGGCGCGCGGCACGTCCCCGTGGTAGGCGGCGAAGTTGAGGCGCGCGCGCCCGCGCCGCCGCGCCAGCACCGCGCGGCCCAGCGCGCCCGGCCGCACCGAGTGTGTGTGTGTGTCCCCGTGTCCCCGTCCCCCCGTACCTGTAGACGTGCGCCTCGGCGCGCGGCACGTCCCCGTGGTAGGCGGCGAAGTTGAGGCGCGCGCGCCCGCGCCGCCGCGCCAGCACCGCGCGGCCCAGCGCGCCCGGCCGCACCGAGTGTGTGTGTGTGTCCCCGTGTCCCCGTCCCCCCGTACCTGTAGACGTGCGCCTCGGCGCGCGGCACGTCCCCGTGGTAGGCGGCGAAGTTGAGGCGCGCGCGCCCGCGCCGCCGCGCCAGCACCGCGCGGCCCAGCGCGCCCGGCCGCACCGAGTGTGTGTGTGTGTCCCCGTGTCCCCGTCCCCCCGTACCTGTAGACGTGCGCCTCGGCGCGCGGCACGTCCCCGTGGTAGGCGGCGAAGTTGAGGCGCGCGCGCCCGCGCCGCCGCGCCAGCACCGCGCGGCCCAGCGCGCCCGGCCGCACCGAGTGTGTGTGTGTGTCCCCGTGTCCCCGTCCCCCCGTACCTGTAGACGTGCGCCTCGGCGCGCGGCACGTCCCCGTGGTAGGCGGCGAAGTTGAGGCGCGCGCGCCCGCGCCGCCGCGCCAGCACCGCGCGGCCCAGCGCGCCCGGCCGCACCGAGTGTGTGTGTGTGTCCCCGTGTCCCCGTCCCCCCGTACCTGTAGACGTGCGCCTCGGCGCGCGGCACGTCCCCGTGGTAGGCGGCGAAGTTGAGGCGCGCGCGCCCGCGCCGCCGCGCCAGCACCGCGCGGCCCAGCGCGCCCGGCCGCACCGAGTGTGTGTGTGTGTCCCCGTGTCCCCGTCCCCCCGTACCTGTAGACGTGCGCCTCGGCGCGCGGCACGTCCCCGTGGTAGGCGGCGAAGTTGAGGCGCGCGCGCCCGCGCCGCCGCGCCAGCACCGCGCGGCCCAGCGCGCCCGGCCGCACCGAGTGTGTGTGTGTGTCCCCGTGTCCCCGTCCCCCCGTACCTGTAGACGTGCGCCTCGGCGCGCGGCACGTCCCCGTGGTAGGCGGCGAAGTTGAGGCGCGCGCGCCCGCGCCGCCGCGCCAGCACCGCGCGGCCCAGCGCGCCCGGCCGCACCGAGTGTGTGTGTGTGTCCCCGTGTCCCCGTCCCCCCGTACCTGTAGACGTGCGCCTCGGCGCGCGGCACGTCCCCGTGGTAGGCGGCGAAGTTGAGGCGCGCGCGCCCGCGCCGCCGCGCCAGCACCGCGCGGCCCAGCGCGCCCGGCCGCACCGAGTGTGTGTGTGTGTCCCCGTGTCCCCGTCCCCCCGTACCTGTAGACGTGCGCCTCGGCGCGCGGCACGTCCCCGTGGTAGGCGGCGAAGTTGAGGCGCGCGCGCCCGCGCCGCCGCGCCAGCACCGCGCGGCCCAGCGCGCCCGGCCGCACCGAGTGTGTGTGTGTGTCCCCGTGTCCCCGTCCCCCCGTACCTGTAGACGTGCGCCTCGGCGCGCGGCACGTCCCCGTGGTAGGCGGCGAAGTTGAGGCGCGCGCGCCCGCGCCGCCGCGCCAGCACCGCGCGGCCCAGCGCGCCCGGCCGCACCGAGTGTGTGTGTGTGTCCCCGTGTCCCCGTCCCCCCGTACCTGTAGACGTGCGCCTCGGCGCGCGGCACGTCCCCGTGGTAGGCGGCGAAGTTGAGGCGCGCGCGCCCGCGCCGCCGCGCCAGCACCGCGCGGCCCAGCGCGCCCGGCCGCACCGAGTGTGTGTGTGTGTCCCCGTGTCCCCGTCCCCCCGTACCTGTAGACGTGCGCCTCGGCGCGCGGCACGTCCCCGTGGTAGGCGGCGAAGTTGAGGCGCGCGCGCCCGCGCCGCCGCGCCAGCACCGCGCGGCCCAGCGCGCCCGGCCGCACCGAGTGTGTGTGTGTGTCCCCGTGTCCCCGTCCCCCCGTACCTGTAGACGTGCGCCTCGGCGCGCGGCACGTCCCCGTGGTAGGCGGCGAAGTTGAGGCGCGCGCGCCCGCGCCGCCGCGCCAGCACCGCGCGGCCCAGCGCGCCCGGCCGCACCGAGTGTGTGTGTGTGTCCCCGTGTCCCCGTCCCCCCGTACCTGTAGACGTGCGCCTCGGCGCGCGGCACGTCCCCGTGGTAGGCGGCGAAGTTGAGGCGCGCGCGCCCGCGCCGCCGCGCCAGCACCGCGCGGCCCAGCGCGCCCGGCCGCACCGAGTGTGTGTGTGTGTCCCCGTGTCCCCGTCCCCCCGTACCTGTAGACGTGCGCCTCGGCGCGCGGCACGTCCCCGTGGTAGGCGGCGAAGTTGAGGCGCGCGCGCCCGCGCCGCCGCGCCAGCACCGCGCGGCCCAGCGCGCCCGGCCGCACCGAGTGTGTGTGTGTGTCCCCGTGTCCCCGTCCCCCCGTACCTGTAGACGTGCGCCTCGGCGCGCGGCACGTCCCCGTGGTAGGCGGCGAAGTTGAGGCGCGCGCGCCCGCGCCGCCGCGCCAGCACCGCGCGGCCCAGCGCGCCCGGCCGCACCGAGTGTGTGTGTGTGTCCCCGTGTCCCCGTCCCCCCGTACCTGTAGACGTGCGCCTCGGCGCGCGGCACGTCCCCGTGGTAGGCGGCGAAGTTGAGGCGCGCGCGCCCGCGCCGCCGCGCCAGCACCGCGCGGCCCAGCGCGCCCGGCCGCACCGAGTGTGTGTGTGTGTCCCCGTGTCCCCGTCCCCCCGTACCTGTAGACGTGCGCCTCGGCGCGCGGCACGTCCCCGTGGTAGGCGGCGAAGTTGAGGCGCGCGCGCCCGCGCCGCCGCGCCAGCACCGCGCGGCCCAGCGCGCCCGGCCGCACCGAGTGTGTGTGTGTGTCCCCGTGTCCCCGTCCCCCCGTACCTGTAGACGTGCGCCTCGGCGCGCGGCACGTCCCCGTGGTAGGCGGCGAAGTTGAGGCGCGCGCGCCCGCGCCGCCGCGCCAGCACCGCGCGGCCCAGCGCGCCCGGCCGCACCGAGTTGTGCGCCGCGTGCCACGCCATCCTGGGGGGGACTATCATATACTACTGCTGCTTGCCAGCGAGCTTCATGCGCATACCATAGTGTTTCGTGTGGCGAGTGAAGTCACAACGCGGTATAGTGTGCGTTCAACGCGCTTTATCTTTGTCATTTCGTGTTTAATTGACAAAAGATAAAGTATATTTTTAATATTTTTCGATAATGTAAATGACGGACTAATTAGATTTTTTTAGGACCTGATGCCTATCTGCAAAAGAGAAAAGCGTCTGTATTTCCGAGTGCATACGATCTGAACCTATTTAAAGCTAGGGTCTTTTGAATGAGCTCGCTTCCTCGTCGACGAAATCTCCGTCCTCCGAGGGCAAGAATTAGTCAAGAGCGAACCCACCATCAATAAAAATAAAAAACTCTCGCTAAACGGAAGAACTTTCAAACAACGACACAGAAAAAATCGTCGCGTCCGATAGACAGTAGTGGCTTAAACTGTCGACTCGTGATCGAACCCCAGTGGTCACCATGTACAATCAAAAGCACTAATATCTATACGGCCATCGCACCAAACATAAGTATACTCAGACCTTATTATAAAGGCGTGTAGATATTCTTGACACCTTGGGAACATATAAGTATTTATGACTTAATACCAATGAATTTTTATAACTTATGTACAACACCCGATACTAATACGGTGATGGAAAAAACAGAATAATCGCACAAATTATCCAGCGAATTCGAAGCGTATCCGAAAGAGCTCATCCGTACAGTGACCAGCAAACAATAATATATTATTCAACATTAGGCTCTAAAATATCTGACACGTCTTTATTACTAGAAGCATAAGAGCGTGTCAGATATTTTTAAGCGCAATGTTGGATCATATATTATTGCTGGTGTGATAACTGACTGTAAATGATAAGATAACACATTTCATAAAAAAATCTAGACGGTTCAAAAGACAGACAGACGGGCATCGAAGGCTTAGTATTAAGGTCCCTTTAGGTACGGAATCCTAAAGTGTGCAAATTACCTGGGCGCCAACGCGATGACAGCGGTGAGTACCAGCAGCAGCCAGTAGGTGGGGTCGAGCAGCGCGTGGTGCATCACGTAGTATGTGGAGGGGAGGTGCAGGAACGACAGCAGCACGGACTGGAACACCAGCGTCACCACGAAGAACGCGCCCAGCGAGCCCACCAGCGCGATGCCGTGGATCACCGTCTGCAATGTGTTCATTAATTCATTACGTGGATACAATGTCATGACGCAGTGTGGGACGCCCTCAGGCGACGTGGAGCGATGATCTCCGCAGGGTGGCCGGCAGTAGTTGGATGAGGGGAGCTGAGAATCGTGCTCAGTGGCGTGCATATGGAAAGGCCTATGTCCAGCAGTGGACTGCTAAAGGCTGATGATGATGATGATGATGATGATGATTTATTCGACAGATCCTCTGAATATTCTACAGAAAGCGAAGCTGAGCAACGCCTACGCAGACCTCCAAAAGACAAAGGCAGCATAAGAGTACGAAGTCCATTTGCTTATATTGCCTTTTGGCTTTGAAGGGCAGCAGGGCCACGCTCTGCCCACTACGACACCGTACATGTAATTTATAACAATCCTGTTCCGTAACCGTAACGCGCCGCCTCCGCTCTTTGTGCGTTTGCGGTTTAACGCATTCACTGCCACCGACGCACATGTGTTCACTGTCATACAAGTTTCCCTAAGCCACGCACCCTGACAGTGAATGCGTGAAATCATACCAAGGACCTTTTGTATCCCGGCAACCAGGGGTTTTTATTATTTATCACTACGCGAAAACACTGTCAAAAACGCTATTAACCATGCAATTTGTTGCTTCAACCGCCACAAACGTTTACAAAAAACACCCCTTATTCAAACATTCTATAGAACGCAATTATGATTCTATGCAAGCGAGGTGATATGATAGCTAGAGTTCATAATAGCAGAGATATTGTGAGTCTCATTTCTAGAATAAATCTCAGCTATAGTGGCTCTTCGCGATTTTTGATGTTAAGTCATTGAAATTCCTGCAATTGTACCACAGGGCTCGTTCTTGGGTCCTCTGTCCTTTTTAATCTATATCAACGATCCCCCAAAACTAATCGGTACTTGAATGTAATGCGCTAGTTCCTAATATGAATTTCTATTGGCGCGTGAGTGGATGTTTCCTTCAGTTCTATGTTGGTGTTTTTAAATGGCAACTAAAAGCATAGTGTGTTTAGTGAATTACCACCTTTTCTCAGAGGCATTTTAGAGACAATCAACTCATTCCTTTTTCATGTATGAAAAATCGTCACTGAGGAACGACTTAATCGTCATTAACTAATTCTGAGTGTGGCCATTAGTGGTTTAAAATCAGTGAACATTAAAATCACGCAAACACGGTGTCCACGAGGACGTGAAACACTCACACGACACATTTCACAGTCTTATGTCAACTTGACACACGCTACTCACTTACAAGTTTAAAATAGAAAAGCTGCATGGAAACATTTATCAGTTGAAAAAACATAGAAAAAACAATCGTTCCAAACATCCAGTATAGAATTAAACAACCAGCAGTGCGAATCACTGTGATTCATGGAGGACACACGACGGATAATTATCACAAGCTCGCATGAGTCGGAACTCAATATAGATGTAAGAGTAGTTAGTATCTGTGTTTAATTTCAAGTTAGTTAAATGACACGGTTTCAATCCTATGGCAAAGATAATAAATCTCAATTTTGGTGATAAGCAGTTGTACCAAAATACACCAATATGTCTATGATTGACCAGACACGAACTTATGAAATCGATTGAAAACACAAATAGATAAAAGTCAACCAACATGAAGCGACACCGGCGGCCACATCAAACCAAGTACACATAAAATCAAGTATTTTAAGCCACCGCTCGATAAAATCATTGTTCACTACAGTTTTAGGCAGATAAGAAGTCAATACTGACACATTGCACGACCATGAAGTTTCTGATTACATATTTACATTGTTGAAAGCAGTAAAAGAATAAACTTATTTGTTGCGTGTGAAGGAATAGTAATAACAGCATTGTTTGACTGCTGTCAACATTATCCATATGCAGAAACTTCATGGTTGTGCAATGTGGCAAGATTTACTTCTTATAGGCCGGTAAATATAGCGTCGCTTCCACGCCGGAATCTCGCGCTAATTTAGAATTGAATAAAATGCAGTAAAAGGCCCATCCTAAACCGAGCCAGGTATACACATAAAGATCAAGATATATTTATTGCCAAGAGCGTATTTGTACTCACCCAGCTCCTGGTCTCTATGGCGACGTACGCGAGCATGATGACGAGGCAGCAGGTCATGTTGCACAAGCCGAAGGCCCAGAAGTCCACGGTGGAGTCCCAGTAGGCGCCCACGGCACAGAAGAAGATGACTATGCTGATGTAGAGGGACTCCACCAGGACGGCCCAGAACGAGTGCGCGCGGTAGGCGAACCCGCGGCGCGACACGCTGTACAGGCCCGGCCGGCTTATTAGGAGAGTCGCTGGGGCCACGCGGTCGTACGCTCCTGGAAACAATGTTTAGTTTCATAAGATCTATTATATGGCGAATTGTGACAAAATAAACAACATCTCTGTTAAATTGATAAAACACCCGATATAATGATGACCCTTACCTTCAGATCTAGCTAAGAATCAGCCCGATGAAACTAGGTTTCTATTAAAAATACCGAGTCTGAATCGGTTCATACGTTAACTACTAGACCCCATACATATACAGGGTGACTGGATATTCGATACAATAATTTTATGGAGGCATAGTAAAGCTCGAAATTATATTCATTTAATCTGAAGTTTGGTGACTTCCCCTCATGTCACGAAAAATCCTTAAAGTCGTGTTTTATTTCAGAAGTTTTTTAGTGGTATTTTTTATTATTAGAATCATTACAAATCAGTGAAGTATTTAAACGCATTTTCCCGATTTTTAATAATCAAGTTTTTTAAGTAATTACATAAAGTTTGTTTCTCCATACTAAGTCTTCCAGTTTTTGTTTTTCACTTAGTATGTTTGTCGGGGAAGACATGGATTGGCACTATTCTAACCCGACAACCACTCGGGTCAATTGTATGAATGAGTATGTACCTATGACGAGTGGCGGGAAGGCAGTGAACACGAGATTGTACGTCATCATGTGCAGCTGGTCCACCATCACGGCGGACGAGAAGCCACAGTACAGCTGGTACCAGAACACCATGAACACGAACGTCTGCAACAAAAACATCCTTATCGTTTTAGCGTCTCGCTGAAAGCAAAACTTAACCTCCTGAGGCTTCTTGTACTAAAAATAGTACATAATATGGCCATAACGATCTAGTGCATAGGAAGTAAATCAATTTAGAAAATTGACTCGATTCATATTCCATTGACAAATTTCGTTGTATGGTAGGCTGGTAAACGCTCAACTTTTCTCAGCAACTTGTAACTAAGGCCCGTTTCACGAAGCTACAAGTTAGAAATTACAAGCGGAAGTCTATTTTTAACTCTTTTTGCTAGAAAGAGAGTTCCGCTTGTAATTTGTAACTTGTAGCTTAGTGAAACGGGCCACTGGTATAAATGGCCGTCTTGGGCCGGGGCATATAAAGCGAAGCGCAGCGCAGAGACTTTTTCACTGCCAATGGATCGTCGTCGTATCGTCTTTGGACATGTTGAAATAAGATAGAAATTATTTAACACCATAAATAATCTCCGCAAGAGTCTCATGACCATTTTTCGGAGCATTTTAAATTGTAAGGAGAAACTAATAAGGTTTATAATGCTTGCCTTTTTGTAGTTATAAAGCAGTAAGGCGGATTATTTCGAAATGCTGATTACGAGAATAATTGCCCCTATCGATTACCTCTAGAATATTCCTCTTTGGTCAAAGAGAAATGATTGCTTCAATTCTACGTTCACATCCGATTAATAATTGGAAATCACTATAGTTCAACAGGAGTTTTTTAAAGCGGTCATATTTTAAATAAAAACTAGCGTTATTGTATTATGTGTAGCGTTAAGTGACTCACGGCGTTCTTGAGGAAAAAGTAGAGGATCATGCGCGCGAGGCGATCGTAGCACCAGTGCCCGTGCACGAGCAGCAGCCGCTCCACGTACTTGAAGCGCGAGAGCTCGAAGTCCGACGCCATCACCGCCTGCCGGCCCTCCTGGCCCGACAACCCTGGAATCAACAACAAATGATGATGTACCCATACAAGTCGCGACTGACCGTTCCGACTTGAGACGGCTCCAACAATTCACGAGTTCCCGACCAAACCCTGTTGTTACACTGACCATAGTAAGTAGTACGTACCGACTCCGACGTCAGCCGTTTGTATCATGGAGACGTCGTTGGCTCCGTCGCCGATAGCCAGCGTCGTCACGCCCAGCTCCTCCTTCACCGCCTGCAGCAAAACCATGAGACATTAGGAAGGCAAACGCACTACTTGGTGGTAGCTGAACTGGAGCTTTGAGCCCCACAGACATTTGTAGTTTGTAACCATGGGAACGTATGGAATGTCAGTCAGTTTATTGTCTTCCCTTTACACTGGAAAATAAAGCACAGCACGGCCGAGCAGCGGCGCGCCAGCGACAGGAAGGGCGCCACGAGCCCGGAGCGCCGGTCCAGGATGTAGGCGAGCGTACCTTCACGATGTAAGCCTTCTGCAGCGGGGTGGCGCGGCAGCACAGCACGGCCGAGCAGCGGCGCGCCAGCGACAGGAAGGGCGCCACGAGCCCGGAGCGCCGGTCCAGGATGTAGGCGAGCGTACCTTCACGATGTAAGCCTTCTGCAGCGGGGTGGCGCGGCAGCACAGCACGGCCGAGCAGCGGCGCGCCAGCGACAGGAAGGGCGCCACGAGCCCGGAGCGCCGGTCCAGGATGTAGGCGAGCGTACCTTCACGATGTAAGCCTTCTGCAGCGGGGTGGCGCGGCAGCACAGCACGGCCGAGCAGCGGCGCGCCAGCGACAGGAAGGGCGCCACGAGCCCGGAGCGCCGGTCCAGGATGTAGGCGAGCGTACCTTCACGATGTAAGCCTTCTGCAGCGGGGTGGCGCGGCAGCACAGCACGGCCGAGCAGCGGCGCGCCAGCGACAGGAAGGGCGCCACGAGCCCGGAGCGCCGGTCCAGGATGTAGGCGAGCGTACCTTCACGATGTAAGCCTTCTGCAGCGGGGTGGCGCGGCAGCACAGCACGGCCGAGCAGCGGCGCGCCAGCGACAGGAAGGGCGCCACGAGCCCGGAGCGCCGGTCCAGGATGTAGGCGAGCGTACCTTCACGATGTAAGCCTTCTGCAGCGGGGTGGCGCGGCAGCACAGCACGGCCGAGCAGCGGCGCGCCAGCGACAGGAAGGGCGCCACGAGCCCGGAGCGCCGGTCCAGGATGTAGGCGAGCGTACCTTCACGATGTAAGCCTTCTGCAGCGGGGTGGCGCGGCAGCACAGCACGGCCGAGCAGCGGCGCGCCAGCGACAGGAAGGGCGCCACGAGCCCGGAGCGCCGGTCCAGGATGTAGGTGAGCGTGCGTCCGTCCACCACGAGCGCGCGGTCGCCCGCGTCGCCGCCCGCCGCGCCCAGGTAGCTCTTGATCGTCGACTCCGCGTGGTCCTACCGATAATAATGACAACATACATTTTAAAAACACAAACGATCGAGTGAAGCAATCGTGTGCGTGTTCGTGTAAGTACCGCTGACCTTGTCGCGCGACATGAGGTGCAGCAGCCGGTCTTGCTGCGAGAAGAGCGCGGCGGAGTAGGCGATGTTGATGGCCGTCTCGGGCTTGTCGCCCGTCAGCACCCACACCACGATGCCGGCGTCGAGCAGGGCCCGCACGGTGCGCGGCACGTCTTCCTGGAGCCTGTCCTCGACTCCCGTGGACCCGACCAGTGATAATGCGCTCTCTAGACGCGCCAAAGAGTCGCGCATGCGACGTTCGCGACCTGAAGATAAAACCATAAGCGATTCAAGTCGGGAGGTGTGGAGAGACTCAGGGCAAATTATATCCTTTATTTGGGTACTGTGTTTACCAACAAACGACGTGAAACTTGGTGCTAACTATGTTTAATAGTCCCTGGCTTTGCGAATGGGCATTAAAACCGTACTTTGAGAATACCGTCTTACGTGTAATGGTGAAATGTATTGTTTATTAACCCGAAATAGTTTCATCACACTTTTTCCAAGCACCATGAGATAACTTGAATAACCCGAAGGATTGGGTGTACTATAGCCATTCCGATCGGTTGTCTAATGATTGGTATAACAGCATTTTATCTATTTGCCATTGGCATAATTTCAGTTTGCCTAAAATCACTTGTCATAAAATTCACTTCGCCTTATAATTTAATATAATATTATTTTTCATAAACCCTCAAACTATATAATTTCGGTTTGTATAATTTTTGAAGTGCATAATATCAGTTTGTATAATACTCTTATTGCCTAATAATCATTTGACCAAATAATATTTTTTAAATAATCGTTCATTTGATATAATTTTGTTTTGTTTTTTATTCATAGTGCATAATATCAGTATATATAATTCTCAGATACTCATATCGCCTATTATTGACTATTAGGCAATATTTTATATTTGATTATTCAGTGAAATTTATAAAAGAATCATCACCCTCGTGAGGCTCAATGTATGTAGTTACCGTATGTTACACAAAGTAGGTAGCACACGGCGTTCCGGCCTAGATACAAGAAATACAATTATTAGCTGAGCCCGTGGATACGATGTACATACGGTAACAAATAACATATCACGTTTAAAGTTTCGCGGCAATTCTTGTCGAAATGTTCATTAAAAAAAATGTGTTATGTTTAGGGACAGTTTCGACAAAAAAATATTTAGCCAATATATTGCATTATATTTGCATATTGGGTATTTGGCTGATCTTGCCTTTTTTTTCTTAGGTGGCACGAGGTTATAATAAATAGTTTTTTTTTACTTGCAGCAAATATTTGTAAGCAGTAATTAACGCCATCTAGTTGTATAGTTTCAACAATACCGATTACAGTATAACCCTACTCGTTAAAGTTGTCCACTACTTGTACGGCATAGTTATAATAAATCCAAACCTCGTTCATTCAGTCGCATTACACTGTAATTATTTCTTTTAATTAGTAGGTAGATTTAAAACCATAATTCATCATTCATTCGGTATAGACACAATTTATTTACATTTTTTCCACATAAGTATATACCTAATTCAATCTAAAAATGAATCAACGGGGCAGATATTAAAATCAGTGGGCTCTCGCCAGAACTCTCGCTCGAGGGACCCACCCTACACTCGCATGCGAGACCTTCGCTTCGCGAGCTTCGCTCGCTACGCTCCAGCCTCCGCATGCTCGCTTCAAGGGCCCTCCTCGCGAGCTTCTGGCTCCGCATTTTGCAAAAACACTCTAGGGGTAGGGCAGACAAGACCACGTAGATTTGGGGTGCCCTGAATTCGGTTTTTAAATAGTATTCGACCTAACTTGCATGATAGTTGAAATAAAATATCGGTTTATATATAACCCATGAAATAAAAAATATTAGACTATGGATCGAAGAAACTAACTTAAAAACAAAATATTCGAATCCAAGAATATCGAATGTCTATGAAAAAGGGATCACTCTTATTTATCTGCATTTAATTTGACGACATGAACGTTAGATATACGAATATTAGACTAAATAATAATATTGCAGAACGTCAATTAGGCTAAATGAATTTCGATCAAATGATCAGTATAATCATTTAGATTAAATATAAGTTATACTAAACGACAGTTAGGTAACTTAATCGTTAGGTATAAGAATATTAGACTATACAAAAATGGTGCAAAAAGTCTATTAGACTTAACGTGGTTCGTTCAACAAATCATTCAACTAAATAAAAAATATGAAAAGTGTTGTTAGACAAATGGTAAAATATTCTAAACGATATTAGGCAAACGGAAAATAGCTGAAAAGTTATATCAACCAAGGGAATACTATTCCGATCTCTAGATTTGATCCGTTAAATGACAGATATTGTGAACATCGGTTTTTTTTTGTTTTGAATTTGCTTTTGTTGTTAGTTTAATAATTATGCTTCAATAATAATAAAAAAACATAATAACGTACCTTCTCCAATCTCAGAAGCCCTATTGTGTCCCGATAGCCACTCTTCCCAAAGCGCCGGCTGCATAGTTCTCTTGGCCATGACCAGCGTGCGCAGACCCGCACGTGAATACTCCGACAACAGCGCGCGGGTCCTCTCTAAATTCTCGGCGTCGGGCGAGCCGGCGCGCACGGGCGATAGCGCGTTCAGAACTGTGCTGTCCGCGCCTTTCACGTATATCACCACCTGGTAGAACAACATAGGAGTTTACAGTGAGGGACGAGTACCTAGGGCTGCCGCCATCTCTAAAAATGCTAACGCCGAACCAAGTCTTCTAAAAATACTAGCATTTAAGTGTAATCGTTACAGATCCCGTCACATAAAAACGCCGCTGAGCGATAATGGAGAGGATGTGTTTGCGCCAACCAATAGCGTGCGCGCATACCGGCGGACTATTCCCCCGTCCCGTCCCCTTCATACCACCAATTTCGTCGATAAATGCACGACTGCGCAGGTACATCGCCAGCGGCTTTTATACTTGACGGGAACTATACACATTTTTTATTTGTAAACACATTTTTAATCAAGAAGGTCGATGCGCCTAGATTCGTAAACGACCAAACGACCATCATGACATAGAATCTTTCCGAACTGGGACAGATTGGTCTACGTGGTGTGCATTTAACCTTTCACGCGTCCCAGTTGGATACGTTGGATATTTGGAGAATATTTGAATTTGGAACTCAGAGTGGTTCGAAATAAGATTGATATTGTATTACATAAGTACCTATATAATATTACGTTCCACGGGTTATTCATGTGTGTGTGTGTGTGTGTGTGTGTGCGCGCGTGCGCGTGTGCGTGTGCGTGTGTGCGCGTGCGCGTGCGCGTGCGCGTGCGCGTGCGCGTGTGTGCGTGTGCGTGTGCGTGTGCGTGCGTGTGTGTGTGTGTGTGTGTGTGTGTGTGTGTGTGTGTGTGTGTGCGTGTGGGCGTGGGTGCGTGGGCACGTGTGTGTGCGCGTGTGAGTGCGTGCGCGTACCTGTCCATGAGGCCCCTTGAGCGCGATGGACATGCACTTGCGCACGGCGTCGAAGGGCTGCACGCGCAGCACGCGCAGCTTGATCAGCTCGCCGCGCACGCCCAGCTCCACCTCCAGCGGCGTGCGCCCGCGCAGCTCGTACCCGTACGCCAGAGCCGCCTCCGCGAGCGCCAGCTCGTCGGGGCTCTCCGCCTCGAAACGCGTCACCTGGAAAAGGTACAAAATACTAGGTGCACTTGCCGTCCCCGGGTAAGTCTAAATGAAGCTTCAAAAGATGAAGATGAAGCTTCAAAAAGGTTACGAGCGAAGAGCGCCGCTTAAAATCGAAGTTTCGGTCCTTTTCCCATTTTTCCCATTGAACAGATTTTCGGTGATTATTCTTCCGTGGTATGTCCGATTTTCAATTTTATTTTTTCTAAACCATATATGGCTGGTTTGTTAGACATATTTTCTGATATTTTTATTTTCTTGTATAAAAAATTCCGATCGCCTTCTTTTCCTATACACATATTTACAATTACAATTATTTTCTTGTATGAAAATTTCCGAACGGCTTCTTTCCCTATAGACATATTTTCTGATATTTTTATTTTGTTGTACAAACATTTCCGAGCGCCTTTTTTCCCTATACACATATTTACTGCTACATATTTGTCTTGATAGATCATTTTGTCATGGTAGCGATTTTTTCCCAATAGTGATTACTAGTAATGGTAATACTTAGGTAGGTTAGGTTAGGTTGGTTTTTTATCAGGCCTGGAGGGCCAAAAACACCCAGAAGTAGGAGCTCCACTAAGCGGAGCTCCGTCGACTCTGACAAATTAAATTTTTGGAATGGGACAAAGGGCTTTCGCAAATTTTGAGACACGAAATTAAAAATATCAGAAAATATGTCTATAGGGAAAGAAGGCGTTCGGATTTTTTAAACAAATGCGAAAATGCAAATGGGGGAAGAACGGAGCTTTGCTCCAATAACTATTAGATACATAAAAAACCCCGATTCTTTCAGAGCTTCGTGTAATTTCCAAAAAATATCCATGATTTAGTTTAAAATAAAGTGAAATATGTTGATTTACGCTATTATCTCATAGGATGACCACAATTTGTAGTATATTTTCAATGTAGTCAAATAGCCTATTGTCTCTAAAATTCATGCACTTCATGCCATGAACATTTAGCGTACTAACGTTCCTTTATAGTTGTGGAAGTTGTTGCGATCCAAAAAAGCAAGGTGGTATTTTGCAAGAACTATTGGTACCTATATCCATATTAATTATATCGTTTGACATACAAGTGATGTTACTCAGAGTTGAATTGAGACGGCTGTATGAACAGTTCGCACTGACCGTGTTCTCGGAGCTGGGCTCGCTGGCGCTGTCTTCGCTGCCCAGGCCGAAGGGCAGGCGTCCGAGGCGGAACCGCTGCGGCGACGTCGTCGATGGCGGCGGCGACGGCGTCGTCGAGCGCGACTCCGTCAGCCGCGCGTACCTACGTCAACATCAACAAACAACACTTTAACACTTTGGAAACAACGGCTTTTGTTCAATACGGATGTTGACCGCAGCATGAGGACTTAGAAGTTGGAACTTGATACTAAAGTATTTTATCGATCTTTAATACGAAATTCAAGTAAGCAAACTCGTAAACCCTTCTTCTGTAAAACCACCACCAGTAAAATCTATACCGTGCAGCTACTGGAACGCGACGGCGGGCGATGGGACGACGCTAAATACACGCCACCGTTTTGGCCTGAGCAGGACGGCAAATCCAAACTTTATATTTATGATTTACAGTCAAGTCTTAATAATGTTAAATGTGTAATCCTGTTATAGGGCATGTTAAGCTATAAGTATTTCAAATCGTAGTTCGTCACACTCAGATGAGATAATCCGTCGCGCACTTTACGAAATTTAAAACGAACATACAATTCGAAATCTCGCGTAAGGAGACGTAATAACATTAAATTGCTCGCTGTTTAAAAGGTACGCTAGTTAGCAACGCTCCCGTCGTGACCCGTCCCCTATTTGGACAGACCTTAAAGAACTGTCAAACTTTACATCCCGTCGAACATTATGCATCTTGCCACAAGCTCTTGTAGGTATATCCCGAGATGTTTAAAAATCAATACACGCTAAGTTTTTAATATCCAATAAAACTGACTAATAATGCATATAAAATCACAAGCGACCAAGACAAACATACCTATTTATGCTATGGTTATGACTGTTCGACAATGACGGGAATCCTTAGCATACAAATGAGTCGGCCTGGACTTTACACTTTAAATAACTGGAATGGGCGTAACGTGTAGAAATTAGATGGTATTGGTATTCATACACATTAATAAGGAGTAGTTTGTAGTTAAAATTGTGAGACAATGTTCTACAACAACCCGTTACCAATTTTACAACGGTGCATAGTTATGTGCAGTTCCGATATTAGACACACGTGTTCTGGTAGGACTGTACCTAATCCTTTTATTACAGTATTTTCAATTGACGAAAACGGGTTCCATTACCTATTTAAGCGTACATTCGAGTGCAAAGACATGTATAAGGTACACTGTTTCACCTTATTCCATTGAAATAAGGTCTAAAAATGTATACATATCTTTGTACTCAACTGTATATTAACGCAATCGTGCAACGTTAAACCCCGTACCAGTAATAGGTGTGGTGCGTTTTCATGGATTGAAAACACTACAGTGCCACAAGAACCCCGCAAGGTCATTTTGGAACTCAAAAGTCGCAACGAATATACTTTTACAAAATCTTTGACTATGCGGTGATGTTTTATTAATTGGTTATAAATATTTTTTACAGACCTCATAGTCAAATGATTGAAATTGCATATATTAAATGACAAACAGTAAATAGATATAAAAAAAGGTGTTTTTGAATAGGACACAGCTTTATGCAGTGCGTAGCGTGTAAATAGTTTGAATGCTTGCACGTACACAGAATAAATAAAGCAATCAAATCATAGAGCAAAGAGTAAACAAAAAGCAACACATGGATTTTTTTTTACTAGTTGATGACTTATTTAATGTATTATTTATTAGTTCTAAACCGTATACTTAGTTAGTATATCAGTTATGATGTTTTTCGGCGGAGATGTTGAGAACTTTATTAACTTCTGCATTAAAAAGTAATTTAAAGAATAGTCTTTTATTTAATGACTTACCCCCTTACTAATCAACGTTGAGTAATGATGGTATAGCTATACAATGTTTTGTCCTTATCTGACATTGTGAAATTTGAATTTGGCAGATAAGGACAAAACATTGTATAGCTATACCACCGTTACTCAACGTTTATTAGTAAGGGGGTTAGTGTTTTGTTTTTTATTATTAAAGTTTATTTCAATTGAATAAAATCAAATCATGCCGACTAGAACTCCTTCCTCAATCAAGCAAATAACTTAGGTACCTATTTATTAGTAGTAAGTAACAAGGCCACCAAAAGCACACGAAAACACGCTCGTTGCTAGTCAGAAGCATTTCTAAATAAAAATAACAAGAACAAGTGCGACTATTTGTATATTAAAAATAAATTTAAGGCCGAACTCTGACGTAATAACACAAATAACACACAAACTACCCAAAATACATCCCTTATTTATGAAGTACAGACTAGCGTTAAAGTTTGTTCAAATGCCTGCAGAGCGCCATGGCTTCTGTAAGATTTAAAAAATATCAATAATTATCTTCGGTTCGCATCACGTATTAACTCGTTTAAGAGGATTGTAAAGGTAAAAAATTCCATACAAAATGCGATAAAGTTAAACATAGTCCGTTTTGTACGATTTCTGAATATGTTGTAGATAATTATGAAAAACTAAGTCTGTACGTTTTCCTTTCCAAGAAAATATTACAAAAAAAAAACAAAAAAACGGTAACGTACAAAACTAGCTTTCCATAACAACTACAACATATTCAAAAATCGTGGATATCGAACTTGATTTAGGGCGTGAGAAATGTTATCGCCCGGAGCTTAATTTGTATGGAAAAAATCAGAGACAGCTACGCGATTTAAGCCTCGGTTCACAATCCTCTTAACGAGTTGAGCTGTTCTAACTCACGAGTCCTTTTGAAGAACTTTACAGTCTAAATGCCGAGCATTCGGTGACAGGCAATAACAGCTTCTAACAGTACCCTGACGCCAGTCTGTAAGAGCCCCAAGTCCGCAAGCACCCAAAAATATACTGAAATAAAGCCCAAAACACCAGGCAAATAAGGTTAAAGAAGCGAGAAAATAGGCGTGATTAACGGGCTAGACCTTACCTAGCCCTCAGCATTGCCACCCAGCGGGGCAATGCCGTCAGCTTTTTGGACACCCCGCCGGCGCGCTGCGATCTGAGACAAGTTGTTTTTTTAATTTCAGAAGACTAGAGTTAGTTGTTTCGCAAGCATCAAAGAGCCAATGGCTGCAATATTTAAAAACAATATTTATAATTTATAAGTTGATATCGCAGACAAAAGAGCCCCGGTAAAAACAAAGAATGAAATACGAGAGGGTTAAGTATATTATATATATGACCTTATACTTTGCCTATACTGTAACTTCTTCTTCGTAGGTTTATTTTTTTCCCGGATATGAGTAGCCTTTTAGTAAATTCAGAACATGTGCTCCAATTCGTTTTACCGAAATGATTAAGCGCCTGACTGTTTTTATAACATTAGTCTCAAAAATAAAGATAATATTCGATCTAACTTTCTATAGTATAAATCAATGATTGTCTTTGGTTATAACAACCCTAAAATGGTTATACGGACAATTAAAGGAAGGAAAATCGTACGAAACGCGTCAAAGTAAGTTATTTTAAAATAAAATAATACAATGTACTGAGTTCAGTAGGCACTAAGTTAGCTAATAAGCGTTGTCGTTACACTTTGATTAGTTTGAGGTGCACTTGAATAAATGCATTTGACATTCTTGATTAGCATTCGCGCAAGCACAGGGGAAAGGGAGATTAGTTTTAGTTCAGTCAAACATATATAGCTGAAGCAATTCAAACGTTATTTTAACTACGTCACGATTATAGGTTTAAGATGAATTCGGTGAGGAATTTCCATTAATTTTTTTAACTATTAAACTAAGCTTTATTGAAAACAAAAAGCACGTTCGAATCAGGCCATTTTTTCGGGAGCTCCGCGATGACACAGACAGACACCCAAACACCCAGACACACAGATACACATACACAGGGTTAAAAGGGCAAGTTTATTTTAGCACTAGCTTTGCCCTCCACTTCGTCCCTGTAAAACTCCCGTATTGTTCTTCCAGATTGTATGCTCACATCAAACTATCTACAAACCAAATTTCATCAAAACCGGTTTAGCCGTGAAAGCGTAATAAACAGGCAGGGATTTCAGCGAACCAATGAAGCGAGTAAACATCCACGTATACAAACACACATATGCAATTGTAATCTGTTGAATTCATGAAAGAGGAAACGTCAGTGAATTTCCATCGGCGTCCGGACGAATTTGATTTACAATTTAAAATGTTCTCACGCAACGGAATTATACATTATGCCTTCTACACTATAGGCCTGATCGTCAATAATCGGCACGATCATCGTGCAAGCATCCACATTATCGCCCGTAGTAGTTTTCGAACGGCAAGCGTACAAGATGGACGTGGATTGTGTTGATGCTTTATTATTTAACTAGCTTTTGCCCGCGACTTCGTCCGCGTAGAACTCGTTTATCGCAGTTAAGTAAATTAATAGGTTTAAGTAATTCTATAGTTTGACATCCTCCCTGGCAAGAATGATCTTTCAAACACATGTAATATTGAGCTCAAAATTTACCGGGACACCAACTTTAACCATTAACTCTTACGGGAGGGCACTCCCGATACCTCGAAAGAGTTCAGGAACTCTAAGGGTAGGATGTGACTTGCTCTGTGTCTATGACATTGTCTAACAAGAGATACTCCACAACATCGCCTTCTACATGAGACATATTTTTATATTTATCCGCCCGACAATTTCGTTTGTGGGTGCTAATATCGCCCTGTCGCACAAACATTCTCTATTCTTTATATTGTTTTTTAGATCGGGGTACACGTTATTTTTTAGATCATCTGTGTTTTATACAATATTACAGAATTCGCGGTTTAATGTATTCAAATCGTTACTATCTCTCGCCATACGATCTTCGCCAATTTTTAGAAGAGCTGCCGCATATATTGCCCCGACTGTGTATCATGGTGTACTCGTAGTTCCTGGCATATTTGTAGGAGGTATATTATAATAAGAAATATATTCTTCAAACAAATTTACTTCCAACAAATTTACCAATGCCTATTAGGTAATCTAATTCGGTTCCGCGGTTAATCCGTGAAAGCGTAACAAACAGACAGACGACAGATATAATTGAATTGTCATTTTGAGTTTCTACCTATACTTTCACATCATTTTCGAAATCTGCGTCCTCAAAATCTAAGAAAATGACAACTATGCCCACTTTTTAAAAAAGATCATGGCCTCCATCTTGAATTCTAACTTTGACATAATTTTCATAATCTGCGTCCACAAAATGTAAGAAAATGATACCAATGACGACTTTTCAATAAACATCATAACGGCCATTTTGAATTCCAAATTTGATATCATTTTCGAAATCTGCGTCAACGCAACCTAAGAAAATGACACCCATGATGACTGTTTCAAAAAACACCAAACATTGTCGTTATTCCCTCGGGACCTTTTAAATTTTCCGGGATGGGATTTTTCTATGTGTTAATCCAGGGTGCTACCTCTATTTTAAATTTCATCCTAATCCATCTAGCCGTTGCAGCGTTAAGGAGTAACTAACTAAAACCCCCTTTTACCCCCTTTAGGGGTAGTTTTTTCTAAATCGCTGAAAGCAGTATATTTTATTTAGGTATAAAAAGTAGCCTAAATATCAATTTCCTAATGTAGCCATTCCGATATCTCCCATACAAATTTCTAATCCCCATTTATCGCCTTAGGGGGAGTTTTACCGAAATCACTGAAAGATTTTTTAATGTTAAACAGTATTAAACAGTAGCTTAAACACCAATTACCACGTTTCTAACTAAAATAATTAAAATAAATGACCAAATTGTCATACAAAGTACCATCCCAAATCTCACCCCCTTAGGGGTGTTTTTCGAGATACAAATTTAATCTAATTCAGTTCCGCGGTTTATCCTTGAATGCATAACAAACAGACAGACGACAGACATAATTACTTTCACGTTTATATTATTAGTGTGGATTTTCTTTCTACATCAATATTATGTATACCTATCGATGTATAGTTTTTTTACCCCTTGAGTATTGTTTGAAATGACATTTTAGAATTAAATAACCGACCAATTCGTCGAAAAATTAAATGCCTGTCCGTAATTATTTCCAAGTGATCATAATAACCGCGCTAATATTAAATAACAGCCGTGAGAATTAATACGCCGTGAATAGTGAATAGTATTGAAAATAGCGGAAAAAATCTGGATATGTCAACTCTGACAACTTCAATCTGACACCGCTCCTTTTGATATAGACTAACAAAACTGAATGTAGGTACAAAGCTTGTCTCATGTTGTCACACTGGATGGGAAGAAATAAATTATTCAAACAATTTTGTCAAATAATTACTAATCTTATTCTATATTAGTAATTATTTGCGTCCCCAAAAACTAAGAAAATGTTACCCGCGACAACTTTTTCAAAAAACATCATTGCCGCCAGCTTGAACTCTAAATTTGACATCACTTTCATAATCTGCGTCCCCAAAATGTAAGAAAATGATTCCAATGACGACTTTTTCAATAAACATCATGGCGGCCATTTTTAATCCCAAATTTGATATCATTTTCGAAATCTACGTCAACGCAACCTAAGAAAACGACACCCATGATGACTTTTTTAAAAAACACCAATGATATTGTCGTTATTCCCTCGGGAACCTTTAAATTTTCCGGGATGGGATTTTCCTATGTGTTTATCCAGGGTATAAGCTATCTCCATTCTAAATTTCATCCAAATCCATCCAGCGCCATTGCAGCGTGAAGGAGGAACAAACTAAAACTCCCTTTTACCCCACTTAGGGGTAGCTTTTTCTAAATCGCTGAAAGAAGTATTTTTTATTAATAAACTTTAGCCTAAATACCAATTTCCAAATTGCTTACTTTAAAAATAACTAATCTCCTATACAAATTTCTACCCCCTATTTTAACGCTTTAGGGGATGAATTTCCAAAAATCCTTTCTTAGTGTACCCTTACGGTACCCAAGGAATATTCCCTTCAAATTTTAAGTCCCTAGGTCCAGCGGTTTAGGCTGTGCGTTGATCAATCAGTCAGTCAGTTTTACCCCTTTCCATCCCTTCGGGGATGAAATTATCAAAAACGCTGAAACACGTATAAATTAATTTTCAATTTTCAACCTAAACACAAAATTCGAATAGTCTAACTTAAAGTAAAACTGACGGACTTTCATACAAATTTTCATCCCCTTAGGGGTGGAATTTCCAAAAATCCTTCCTTAGTGGATCTTTACACTATATAAGGTATCTATGTGCAAAATATCAAGTCTCTAGGTCCTAAGGTTTGGGCTGTGCGTTGATATATCAACAATCCGTTTTACCCCTTTTCATCCCTTCGGGGTTGAAATTATCATAAACGCTGAGACACGTATAACTTATAATTCAATCGCCAACCTAAACGCAAAATTTGAAGCGTCTAACTTCAAAACTGACGGACTTTCATACAAATGTTTTCCCCTATTTTACCCCCTTAGGGGTGGAATTTCCAAAAATCCTTCCTTAGTGGAGCTCTACACTATATAAGGTATCTATGTGCAAAATTTCAAGTCTCTAGGTCCAGCGGTCTGGGCTGTGCGTTGATATATCAACAATCAGCTTAGCATTTTATATAATAGAGATAAACGGAGGAAAAGATGGTGATGCTTGAGCATTAATCATAATAAAACGAAGTATGAAGATACAATAACTATATAATACAATCTAATTTTTAATTATTTGTCCACTGGGGAATCAATGAATTCAATGATCGGCGACAGTGTGGGCCCTTTAATGCGTGCCCGAAAAACCGACAAATCACGGATCGCAGGCGATCATCGGCGATCATAAACGATGATCGGCGAACACAGCCGAGTACCTATATGCCCACTACACTATCGTGCTCGCCGATAGTGCAGAGGGCCCAATTATACATCATCCACGATTAAAGTCGCGAACGCACAGAGAGCGGAGCGGGGCGCGTTCCCGATAGCACAGTATAAACAGTAGTTCGTCATCAAACAAAGGTACGAGTATATCGCGCGGCTTTCATGTGTGCGTGCCTCGACTGTACGCGCCCCGAGCCACCACAAGCAAACTCAACAGGACCGATCGAGTCGGTTTAGTCGGGGCAGTGTCGTGGCCAAGTTTTGATGCTTGCAAATCAGCATCGAGCGACGCGTATCGACGCAAAAACGTCGTCACATAAATGCCATATATGGGCAACACTAGCGCCCGAGCGGCAATAGGTAACAGAAAATCCTAAAGGGCCGGAGACGACCTGTTTATATTATGCGTAAAGCGCCACCCCCCTCGCTGCCGAAAGTCGAAACCCGCCAAATCCACATTATTCATCCGTCCCGTTCATTTGCTTAGAATTTTTGCAGGTTTTAGCATTTTTAGCGTCTCATAACCTCAGATGTGATGTGACGCTCAAAGTCGGGTCCGAGTCGTAACGCGCCTCTGCGTTAAACTAAACGAGTTCTAATTAAAGACCGCCTATAACCGCACGATATATGCGATAAAACTCTATATTTATTACCATAACAAAAACGTCCCTACGACAATAACGAATGTATGGAAAATGTCATAAGATATAAACAAACTATTACTATTTGATAACAGAGTCCTGTAGTAATATTTAAAAAATATATAATCAATACTTATATTTTAACTTACTCGCGACCTGCCCTCGCTGCGATACGATTTAAAAGCAATAGGTACGCTATATCGTTACTTTACTTTCTCAACCTCTTATTTGATCCAATAGTTAGAAAAAAAAAACACCCATTTTCCAAGGTTTATAAAGACTTTTATACTTATCTATCAAAATACTCGATCAGATAGTAACGGCACGATATATTAAGGATAATGTAGCTTCATTTGTGAAATAATTTTGCTAAACGGTGCAGTAGTTCCAGAGCTTACAACATGCTTTAGGTAAATATTTTATTTTTTATTTATTTGCTCTTGTTATTCTACACACTATTTTATTTAAAATGTTGATCGCTGAAGTATTGTTCTTAGTGAATGTTATTTAAAAAGTGGCTTAACTATCAGTAGTTTAATAAAGCGATGTAGGGTAATTGTTGTTCAACAACCATTAGTAAGGAATTTCTAATTGGTTTGTTTGTTGATTATTGAAACCGGGCATTAGTGAACCAATCAAACTTCAAAACAAACGCAAGACCATCAATCAAATGAAATCAATCAAGAAGTCATCAAAATACATATATAGATTATAAGTGCTCGTTATCCCACTAACACTCCTAAAATTATGATTAGTATGAAGATAAGTTTTCTGAAAATAACTGATAGTTACTTTCGCAAGTTAGTAACGCGACGTACTGTACTTGTAAAGTAAGTTTACTTACTGTAATTATATTATCGTAGTTTCTATGAGTCAATTTATTTTATATAATTCTTTAATTCAGATAATGATCGATGCGATATTTTTAAAGAGATTTTTCTTCTTAACATAAACACCAGTTATTAGCCAGCCAACCGTTTCTGATAGACTCAGATCGGTTATAAGTATATTTGGCCCGCATTTGCATTCCTTAGTCACGACGATGCTATGATAGAGGTTAATTTACAAACACTGGATAATTTGTCAACATCTTTCTCAGCAAGCGCGTTAGATGCATCAATAAATTACAGAGTTTGTATGTTGCAGCTATATCACTCTGAAGTATAACTGTCTCTCGCGACGCATTAGCCTAAAAAAGTAAAGTCAAACTCATTAAATTAACCTTTTGACCGACACTGTCGAAATTTGTAGCGTAACCTTTTAAGGTCAATGTCGTGTCGTATCAGGAGGTGAAAAAGCTGGCAGAGAACAGAGAAAAGTGGCAATTACTCCACCGACAAGAGTCTAGCTCTAAGTTAAATGAAATGAAACCTTATAATAAAATCGCGTAAGGTACAATCTAGGATAACAGTTTAGTTGTACGTGGCGGTCAAAATATTAATAGATAAGATAATTGTTTGAACGAGATAATACTCAGAGGGTAAATACCTAGTAAATAAAAAATTATAACTGTTGAAAAGCAAAGACATGGTTATAATCTGACAAGTTCGTGTTCAACCCTCCCAGGCTCTAACTCTTTGGCATAGCACCCCTTTAAAACAGTACATATTTTTCGGAGCCCCAAAATAAACAAAACGCGGGTTTATAATACTTCAACAAGAAGAAGCAGTGCTTACATAATCGGAAATAGCTGATCTAGGTGTTAGCGGAGGCAGGCAGGCACGCAGGGAAGCGCGAGTTACTACTATAGTCGCGCCTAAAGGGCCCGAAAACCTGACAGTTGTCAGCTAGGATCAATACGTGTTTGAGGCATGTTTGAGGTTATACTTTGTACTCAGTTGTCAGCTGTCACATTGCGCTTTTTAGAAAAGTGCGACTATTATAGCCCTCTCTTCTCCCCCCATCTCTGTCCCCCGCAGGAGGGTTGCACCTTGTCGGACTTTGACTCTTTGTTAGCGTCCGTTAACCTTACCCCTTTATTAGAAAAGGAAAGATAACTATCAGACTATCACTAATATAAACATTATAGTAGTATAGTGCGAGCGAGATATACTGACTTGTCGTTGGCGCGCTGCGTGCCGATGGAGCGGCGCTCGTCCTTGTCGGAGCCGCTCATGCGCATGGAGTCCACGTGCGGCTGGCTCACCACCACCGTGTTGCACACCGCCAGGATCAGCAGGAACTCACGCACCTGACACACGACAATAACAATTGATAACAATATTCAATTTTTAAATGCGTTTGCTCTTAAAGTAATACGTTTCATAAGCCCAAGCAAGAACGAAAAAAATAACTTTCCGCACTAGTGTAGAAATAGTGGATTGTAAAACAGGGACATAAAACAAGCCATTAATTTATTTTTATTTCTGATGACCTCAATGTAATTACTTATAACTTGACGTGCCGTGTAATTTATACTGTAATGTTATATTGAGTAATAAAATCTGAAAATCTTAAATCATTTCAACAGATATTTAAGTAGGTATTTAGAGGATAAGATAGGTCTTAGAACAGGCTTATCTCACGATGATTCGGAGTAAAACAGGGACATTGCAAATTAATGTCAATTTCGTTCAATTCCAATTAATTTTGATTAATTTACCGACATACTTGTAACATTTTCAACAACAAAACGCATACAAACAATTAAATAACGAAAGCTAGATTAAAAAGAGATACGCACCATTTGTGTATGTTGATCTTCGCTATCTCGCATCACTTGCTCGAGTAACGTACTATTAGGGGACACTTCGGTGATGGGAGTCACGAGGGGCGGCAGCTCCTCCGAGTGCTCCGCCGGCGGGCCGGGCGGGTGGTCGTAGTCCACGCCGCCCACGTTGCACCGTCGGAACACCATCTTGTTCTCAGTCAGCGTGCCGGTCTTATCACTGAACAGGTAGTTGATCTGCCCTAACTCCTCAGTTATATTCAGTGCTCGACACTGCGCTCGCGTGTTCGTTTTGGCGTCGAACATCTCCACGTCCTGGTGGATGTGATACACTTGCAGAAGCTTAGTCATCTCTATCGTCACGTATAGCGACACCGGTATCATCACTTGGAGGACGATGATAAACGTCCAGAAGATGATTAGGCCTTCGTACGCGGGCGAGCTGGAATAGGGGAGGTAGGGCGGGCAGAGCGGGTCGGTCCCGCAGCCCTGGGGCAGGCTGTAGTTTTGCAGCCAGATTTTGCAGCCGATGGCACCGACGCAGCACAGGAAGAGCAGCACTAGGACGCACCAGATAACGTCAGTGTTCATTTTTCGCTCTAGCTTGGAGCACTTGTAGCGCGGGCCGCCGTTGTTGAGCATGGACTTGGTCTCGTGTCCGGCATAGACAACGATGCCCTCGACGAAGTCGGTGTTCTTGATGGTGCACTCGCGCAGTATCAGGTGGTCCGACGTGAGCGGCACCCGCGCCTGGTCCGGGTGCGAGATGGTGCCCGTGAACCGGTATATCTTTGTGGAAGGACGTTCCACTTCTACTGAACTTTTGAATTTCGACGGACTAAAAGTCGCAGCCTGAAAGGAGAAATACAAACTGTGCATAAAATCTATTGGATAATCTGAATGACAAAGTCACGAAAAGAAAGATTCGAAGATATGACTAACGGTATAATCGTGAAACGTGTTTAATTAATTTCACGGAATAGACAGCTGAATTTTTTGTACAGACTGACTTCTATACCGCTGTTTACTATGCAGACTTTAATATTTTCAGAAACATCAAAACAATTGATACAATAACCTTATAACTAACCTGATCTGAAGGATTTCGTAGCACGACTGATTGATTTCCAATTACTAAAACCTTTCTCAGAAACTTAGTCAAAATCAAAAATAATTATGCTAACCAAATAAGACAAGCTTTAAAAAGTCACTCCTTAATTGTCAGTGTGGCCTCTCGACCCGTTCACTTATAAGGGCAGACCTATTATTACAGTCGCTAGATGCAAAGCTCGAGTTGGATCGTCACAGGCTCATGACAGACGGCCGCCATTTATCGTGCGTGTCGCTTGTTGTTACTTCTTCCTTTATTACTCTATACCTTTAATAGTACATAATTGTCGTAGATGCAACTCGCTTGACTCATAGTCTTATTTCCGATTTAGCTTTGTGTAGGCAATATCAGAGAAAGTGTTCCCACGCTTCGGCTCTTGGCTGCGCTCAGGTATAATAGTGAGTCAAAATCGAGAAAAACCGTCATTATCATGCCCGGCGTGTTATGAAAGCGACGTTAATGTCAGCCCGCAATGAGGTTAAATGTGGAGCTCGGTGGACTGGAACGGCGGTGACACAGTTTGGACGTCGCCTAATGCCCGCAGAGAGACAATGTGCAGGCTACCGGCGAGGAAAATGATTGATGGTCGCCGTGAAGAACTTAGAATATTAACTATAACCCTGACCTTTACTGCAACGAAGTTCGAATTAGATATTACTTTTTTGTAATAAATTCTAAGCTCAAAAACTCGTTTCGCTTGGGCCTAATCTTGGATCTCAATTAAAGTTAACTTGTTTCTATTAAGTAGGGCAGGGGTTCTCATACTTTTTCAGTTCGCGTCCTATTTACAATATTAATAAGGGTAGTTAATGAATACAAAAAGGCAAGAATTCAATTATATATACAGTTAAGCCAGTTACACAAATAAATACTTTCAATATGATTTTGCCTGCAACTGAACTGTAGAGAGAGCGTCGCAAACTTTAAGAATCTCTGAAAGGAATAGTGTTTATAATTTTCCCAGCCTTAAAAAAGCACAATCATTTAATAACCCTGACCTGGCCCCGCTGCGGGAAAGGTCGTGTAAACACAAACTTAGAATAAGGTTGACTAAGAACAGAGAATTCAAATTTAATAGTGACAATGCTGCCTTGCTTTATAAGTCGGAACTCTAAAAGATCATCTTCCTAGCGCAGTTACATACCCAAGGCACTAAAATGAAACTGAATCTTCATCTCATATTGAACATAAACGACAGAATTGACTAATTAAGTGTTTCAGCCGTCTGGCCAGTCGCAATTGTAATTAATTTACCGAGGCAGCATCAAGGCTGAACAGTCTAAAATGCAGTCAGCAGTAGTAGTCTCTACCGTCATTCAATAGATGGGATGAGGAGCGCAACTGACGGTTAAAACACTGAGAATGTCGGAGGGTGTACCTTTTCTAAAAAACCCGGCGCCACATGCCGTTGCTTCAGGTTGGTCTCGCCGTCCAGGTTGCAGGTGTCCAAGTAGCAGATGCCCAGCGAGTTGGAAGAGTGAAGCAGCACCATGTCGGCCGGCACCGCCTCGTTGTTAGATAGGTGTACCAGGTCGCCCACCTTCACGTCACGCCACTTCACTCGCACGTACCGGTCCTCCGCTCTGCGAAAACGAGAGACATTGAAAATTCAATGATTCAGTTCTATAGAATCAGGATCAGGGGGCCTAGTCAAGATGCATAACGCTAAGTTAGTGATTTTCGAAAACCGACATAATGTAAAGGATTGACGTAAGCTAATGAAATGACAGATCGTGTCGACCGCTTACATTTCGATAGAAAAGAGAAACGTGAGCAGCGTTTGCATCGGCCTACAGGACATCGTCCGGGCTGCCTGCTGAACGACAGGACCCGGCCGAAGCGTTGAAACACCCACCCACCACCAAATATCTGCTCTTGGGCAAGACTGGCTATCTATGATCTACATTTACACTTTTACACTAATATAATAAAGTGAAAAGATTTGTATTATTGTTTGTATTTTGCAAGATTTGTATTATTATTATTATCACAGAGAAACATAGGCTATAACAGATAGTGAAATATAATAAGGTCAACGCGATTAAGAAATATTTCCAACAAAGTTGATGCTTCGAGTCAGGCACTCGAAAGACATTAGTGTTTTTCTTTTACATTAGGTACTCGCACAGGTTATTTGTACTTGTCATACCATCAAATTAGATACCTCATTTTAATTTTATTTTTTAATTACTTTACGAACCCAGTGACTGCAAAGACGCAAGTCATGGAACGTTAGGGGAATGAGGTGGCTTAATCTTAATTACTTTACCGTCAACATTAAACGTGGAAACCGAGTTTGTCGGTGAAGTATCCGCTATTCGTACATCGATTTAAGGTAAGCGCGCGAACAGCCGGCAACGCATATATGTACAAGTAAGTGTGCCATGAACGCACATGGGTTTTTACCCCCCTTTTGCTTCCGTATTTACGAGTATTATAACGAGTAGGTATTACAATGGTTTTAAAATAGCTTTATTTCAATTAAACATTAATCTATTTAGTTTTATAATTAATCACACATGTATAAACAATAGGGGTGTCCCTCACAATCCCTAACAGCGTTTGTCCTAACACATCGTTTGTCCGAATTTTCATTTGCACTAAACTGGTTTTCTGATGAGTCAGGCAACTTTTTACGTTTTCCAATTATATCTGCGGTTCGGTTAGGTTAGGGTTGTATTATAACAATACTAAAAAGTTTTATAGTTTAAGCGGTAATGGCGTTAGGATAAATGATAATTCGGACAAACGATGCATTAGGACAAATGAAGATTAGGGCTTCCATAGGAGAACCAAACTATAGAGGCATGACTAGGAGGCGGTAAACTTGTAAAGAACGGGTAGTAAAGTAATATTATTACTTGCATGCTATATTTACTTTAGCCGCAGCATCCAACCATGTGTATATTTATTATTACTATTTGTAATTACAATAACTTTACTAGCTGGAATGTTATAATTGCAAAATAATGTTGCAAGACATAAACAAACACACAATCGCACTTAGTCACTACGCGAACCGTTGTTCCAATAATGTTTTTTCTCAGAGACAATAGTCGTGGTCGTGACTAGAATGGCTCTATAATTCTCTATATTCATAATATAAAAATATATTCTAAGTATATTTTGTAAAGCACGCTCGATAGATAAATGCATTGGATGTCACGATGGCTCGATAGAAGACAAAGTTTAGTAATATAGATTAGATCATCATAACATAATATTTTCTTACATAAGCATACTCGTAATAGTTTCCGCCTCTTTTGATATGAGTCATTTCGCAGAATCTTTCCTACCAATGCAACGACAGGTAATTCCCACCGCAGTAGCTTTGTAAGCTAATATTGTGCTGGCCAGTGCTGGTCTGGTAGTGGGAAGTCTAACCTAGTCTAAATAACGTTTAATCAACTAATGTTTAATCGACACGACTTCAGAAGAAATAAGCTTTTGCTATAACGAAATTCGGCGAAATAATACAGCTCTATGAAACGTTATAATTGTAGCGGATATCCCGTTGGCCAATCAAGTAATCAGCTACACTGATAACTGACCATTTGGGAATTTTGTCACCTTTAAAATAGGCATACTAGCGGTCAGTTAACAGTGATTCAGATTTCGAATAATAATTGTTTTGTTTCGGCGTCGTAAAGTGACAGTATTGCAACATTCGTTATCGCCACGCTCGCTTGATAGCGCACGCATGCATGCGGGCTGGTGTCACTGTACCACTTACCACACACCAGAGACCGTACTATGAACTGTTAAAGCCTGCCAAATTCCAGGCAGTGAAAGGGACAACAATAGGCGAAATAGCAGTCTTAGAGCCATATCCTTTTCTGTCCATTTTGACATATAAGGTCTCTGCAGTGTTGCAAGTACAGATAACCTTTGCAAGTTAAATAATAAGCCTAAGTACACGATTTATCTCAGGTGAAAAACAAGATAACTTTTGTTGCTCCGCCAACATATAAAAAACAGGGGTCAGAGGTCAGAAAGACAGATTCTTGTATTTCTATGGTAGTTGCTTCGTAGTTATGTTTCAAGGAAATTTGTTTGTCTGTTTTAAAGCGAACTCTTCTGTACTTACGTTGGAGTTTAAAAAAAGTTGTATCTTTCGAAATTACTTAGTGGCAATAAAAAGGAATTACTAATAAAAAATTGTAAACGAGACTTTAATGTTGAATTTCACCACCAATTTTACACGGTTAAAGGTGTAGGTATTAAAATGTATCGACAAGTCGATTCATATTTAACAGTAGGTCATGGTCGGTGAAATCAGACAAACAGCTTTCAACCGAGAAATTAAAGAATTGGCGATTGTATAACTTTCTTCGTAGCATTACCAAAACAAATTTCATAGTTAATTACAATTAAGCCTCCAAATCAATGCGAGTTTCGTTCGCTATTTATTTATACAGTAAAGCAGTTACTATTTTTAAATTCAGAAATGTAATAATCCGTCTTTCCTTAAACAGTTAATCGGTTGCCGGTTTTTACATTTAAACCGGTTTTGCGTCCGCACGACTGGCCCGGTTTATTTATACAACATCCAAAAATGATAACTAGGTAGGCCATCTATCAGCATACTGGAGTTTTCAGATATGTACATAGCACTAGTAAAAATTTACAAAATTAGTAAACACCTTTCAAGTTAAACGATAAATATATAGGTACAATAACTCTTCTAAGTGCGTTCAAAATTGAAAGTGAATTAAGCTGAGTGAGCTACCCTGACGTAACTCCCACTCGTAGCGCAAATCACTGCGCCTGCGCCGCTCTTATCACCACGGCCGGCTATCACACCGCGAATGTCATTAACTTATCAAACCGACTACAGTACCCACACGCGACAACCGCTCTTTGTATATTTCAAACAACTCACAGTTTTCAATAGGTGTGATTAACACGCGGAAGCCCAGCTACCTGCATTACATAGAAAACGGGCTCGAATTAGAGTTAATGCCACTTATCGGTTCGGAACTATAAAGGTCGGCGTACTCGCGTTTCGACTTTCGTTCTCTGGTAAACAAATGGCTCGACGGCAAAAGCAACAGGTGACGTAACGAGCTATTAAAATCGACCGAGTATCAAGCCTCAATTGGGGTAGGGATTCCGTACATTGCGATTGTTCGGGGCCGGGAGAACGGCCAGCTTTATACTGATAAATGATACACGACGTATTGTTTTAAATCATAGCTATGAACTAGACTAAACAAAGTAGCTAATGATTTCTAGCGTTTGTGACACTACAAAGAGTTGTTTTGTGCGTTGTTTAGGTCAAACAAAAGTATTCATATTACTCAAAACATTCGTTATAGCAAAGCAAACATAGTGTATATAAACAGTTACTTCAGGCATGCGCAAGACAAAGGAAAAATAACGGCGACACACGCGGTGGGAACAGCATTGACCCAGAAGGGTTTGCAGCGATAAGCGCGTACCGCGGAACCTTAACGAACGAGGCAGACAATGGGTCCGCGGGCCATTCAGCGCGTACAACGAAAGTGATTTGACAGCTGATAATCTCGATGTTTGCCGGCTCTCTCTCTTATAATTTTATATCTTAAGACTACGACATCATCTTCAATGTGGTACTAGTTCAAAACATAATAAAACGTGAATACTTAAAAAGAAGAATCTATTAACATTTAACAACTACATGAAACGCCGCAACAGAGGTTAGGAATGTTTATCATTATGGACAAGTTTGACTTCATTCATGTAAGGAAAAAGAATAGACGATATCAGAGCATACTATATTTTACCTAAAGTAACTCAGTAATAAATAGACTCTCAAAAGTCGTACAAAGCGAAATCTTCCCAACGCCGCGCCGGATCGATAAAACATGTTAAAAGCATCGCATCTGCATACTTGCACTCTCATTAAGATACCTTTTACTTAAGCAAATCTTTTGAAAGTGATCCTTCGAATAAGAGAATTTAACTTTTTGTAGCCTATTTTAATTTGGAACTTTGTGATTTAAAATTTGATCAATATATTATAATTTATAAATTAAAAAATGTTTTTGTATGTATGTTGGGGCAATATTTGGAACTACTGAACCGATATCACTTGAGGTAGCTATAATAACCCTGACTATAGGCGTACAACTTAATTGAGAGCCGGGATATGCACGAGGTGCGGGGAGAGGTCAATGGTGACTATATGAGCTTAAAGGCCCAGCCACAACGCTTGCGTGGCGTGCACGTGCACGTGCGCGTTCGCTTTCCACTGCGATGTATAGTGACATATCGTAATGAGAATTCATACTATACAACGCAGTGGTAAGCGAACGCGCACGTGCACGTGCACGTCACGCAAGCGGTGTGGCTGGGTCTTTATCGTATACCTCACCCCGCACCTCATGCCTAAGTCAATTAAGTTGGACTCATATAATATAGGCTTTATTTTATTCCGTTAAACCGGATCGAAATGAGAGCAGGCTCAGCGACCTTTAAATGTATGAATGAGTGTACAAATGAAAAACCTACTTTCCTTAACGTGCTATTTTGGTCACAGCCGCAGCCCTAATGACGCAAGTCGGGAGTCCCCACGCGAATCTCGGTCGCTTCGGGGAGTGCCGTTCGCTTCAATCCGCGATTGTGAATTGATAGTTGAAAGCAGGATGCGTAAATTAAGCGTCACATGCAGGATCGAAATGAAAACTTCTTGAGGATCTTAAACGGTCAGACTTGTTCCATTTGTGCTTAAAGAAATGAGTTTGAGATTGTATTTACTAACCGTCCGAGGCGTGTGAAGAAATATTGGAAAGCGTGTCAAGAGTAAGACGTGACCAAAGGATGAGTAATGAGACAAAGCAAGGCGGTAAGTCTTAACACCGATGGCGCAATTAAACAGCAATTCACTATGCGTGACCGAAACCAACCTCCAAGCGATTTGAATTGATGTCGCGTAATCACAATTCATAATTGTAGGACAAAGCGTTTCCATAAGCCGAGATTGAGCAGAATGTTCTAATTTAAGTTATTGCAAATTGCAATCCTCGTCTGACAAACAAAGACATGTCGTGTGTCTAGACCGAAAGCGGTCCCAGCAATTGATGTCATCGACCGAGCAAACACCATTTGCGTACTTATTGGATTTCTGTATACATTTAGCCAGCGAATTGAATTACGATGTTGGAGACTAGTATCAGTCGCAGTGCTTGTCGATAAAAATATATAATATCGGTTGTTACCCAAGGTAACAACAATTTCGCTCTATTTTGTGTCACTTATTTACTGCATAAGATTTGTGGGCTTTAATCATTTGTTTGCTTGGAGAAGCTTGGAGCTTTTATAATAATTTTGATCAGTTTTAGTTATTAAGGAGTTCATGCTATCTATCACCTTAATTTCATTTAACATCCAATCCAAACATGGCAGCCAAGCCCACATAAGTACTCTTCACGAGTAAAACGCATAATTGAGCTTACTTTGAGTGTACGGAAGGGTCGGTCCTGTATAAACATTTTAGTATTATGTATGAGATCAGAATGTATCAAAGTTGTCCTGCACAACCATATTACAAGTCTTCTCCATATACACATTCGACTGTACTTTTAGTTTGTACTAAAACTGTAGGTAAAACCATCAAAACAGTAAATAAATGATTAACGGTTATACGTCGTGACTAAACTTGACGTCGGGTATAAAATGTAAAAATAAAAGAAATGAAACCGTACGGTATCAATAAATAAATATATAAAACAGGTTTTATTAGTACAACTTAAAAATCATTTAAAGCTACTTAAGCGATAAAATTGGCAGTGATTGAATTTAGATTTATTTACAGTTAACTGATTATGCTAAAACCTGCTAAAACTAGAAAAAAAGACATAGTTTATCTTTTTAACTCACTTCAAAAAAGGAGGAGGTTATACGATCCACTGTATGTATTTTTTTATGTATGTTCACCGACTTCTTCATCCAAAATTTTTTTTTGGTTTGCTAGTGTATACTTCCGAGTTGGTCCCATTGTAGGCAAACATATAGCGATTTTAGTATTTTCAATCACAATTATAGCATATGCAGAAAGTATCATTTGGTGAAGTGGAACTGATGATGAAGACCGCAGATGGCCAACCGAACTCCTCAACGGTACCTATTTCAAGGGAGGCGATAAGATATCTCCATTAAGATAGTTGAGCGACTACAACGAAGAACATTTACTTTTTTAAATATGACTATGAATTTCCCGCGGCGTTGCTTGCGGCGAGCTAGAAATGTCTTAAAATTTAATATCAACTAAGAAGTGGGACTAAACAAACTTATTATGATCGCTAAAAAGTATAAAATAAAATAAATGTTTTAAAACCAAACATGTATTTTAATTTCTCTACATCCATATCATAACTTCCCTACAATATGTTCAGAAGCGATAAGCAAAACGCCTATATTAAGAAACCTGTATCTGTGGTTGCATCTTAATGTTTACATTATAGTATAGTTCATCGTAATGTTTACATTAAAGTGTCGGTACCTAAACATTAAAGTATCGGTAATACTGTACCACTAACTTGAAAATGCAAGCCGTGTCTGTCTGTATTATAAATAAAGCTCTTTTCTTTGAGCTTTGGTACTACAAACAAGTTAACAGTAACACTAACTTAATAAAAATACAGGCCATTTCTGAACATATTATAGAAAACTTATGATATACATGTAGATAAAGTTATGTATGCGGCTATACATAATTAGGCATTATGCACCAGCCACATAAACTACTATTTTCTTCTATGCTCTATGTATAAAAAACGCAACGCACAGCATACTTCACCGCTGGATCTGGGTACTAGGATTTTGGAGTAAATATTCCTTGGATACCATAGGGGTATTAGGGGCGTACTAAAAAAAGATCTTTCGAAAATCGACCCCCAACGGGAAAAAATAGGGTGAGTAGTAGAAAACTAATTCTACGCGTACCAAAGCAGACGCGGACGGGCGTCTCCTATTTGTTATAAACTTGTTATGGTAATTTGCCATTTTGTTAGTAGCTTTTAATAGCATTTTATAGTTATATACAAACAACAGCAAACCGTAGTAAATCTCCTCCTTTGCGATGCGATGTTATGTAATATCTTTGAAATCCTAAAACTGATGATTTAAGCTCCAGGAGCTAACCGTGTAAAGAGTTATCATGACATTCATGATTAATGCCCCATCAATAGTAACCATTAGTTAGGTAAGGTGACGTATTGTCTGTGAACGATGATGTAAGCCGGTCATCAAACGGCTGCGTAAACTAGTAAAAGGTAAATATATGACTCACCCCTTAACCGATCCACTAATCACGGAAAAGCACTAGCAGCTTTTGGAGGGCGAATATAGCACTTACAGATGAAAATTTCCACACAAGTAATAAACATTTGAGGATTACGGTCTTCGAGTGTGATGGTAAAGGCCACATAATGGTGTAGAACAAAGTTGACGCACACCACATACTTAGGTCACGGTGTGTTCGTGTGTAATTTAATGTCAGTTGCGAACGTCTTCTATTTGTATATTTTAACAGAAAATTATGCATACCCAATATTTTCAGAAATCACGGAAAAGCGTTGGTATGTACTCGTATTGGAGGGCGAGAATTGCCACATGGAGTCGAAAATTTCCTTGACGCGTAACATTTATTGGGCGCCATTAACCCAATAAAATTGTGGAGATTGGAAAGATGAAAAGATTTGACACTTAAGCAAACGTTCATTTACGACACCGCTAGGGAAATTAAATTAGTTCCATTTTTTATAGGCGGCAGAATCTGTTACCATTTTAATTGTCGCTCGTGTTGCTACATAAAAGTTTTATGGTGTATTGGTTTGGTTTGATAGGTGCTTGGTACGTTCCTATGTACAATTACGCAACGCTTGAAGTAGGCATGTTTCGACGCAAGACAGTTCGGCGACAGATCACTTGTTTATGTAATCAAATGCAAATGTATGCATGACCTATGTCAGTATTTGGAGTAAAACAACTCAATATTACAAAAGTCACAAATGATTTACATACTATTACAACTTATGAGTAAAAAAAAAGCCAGTAAGGTATTTTAGTAATGATAATACGGAGAATTAGTAGATGGTTATTGGTAGATTATAACACGATAAAAAGACCCGGCAGGTCAAAGAAGCGGTGGAAAGATTGTGGTGAAGAGTATCTCTGTATGATGACATTGATTACTGATGAGGAAGTTTACTAACTGGAGGAAATTGTCCAGGAGGCCAAGACCAAGAAAAGGTTATAAAAGTATCGAATGGAACTAAACTAGACTAGGGTATTAACCAAAGAATTAAGATAATACCCATATAAACTTTCCCGTAGACAATCAATAATTTACACTAATCGGCGCAGTCTGCATTGAAGAATTGAAGTTGTAAGTGGAATAAAGCTAAAGGTAAGAAAAAGAAGAAGAAAGTCATATGCACATACCAGTCAGTGTATGTTTCTAAATTTAGATACCTAGCCAATATTTAAATACATCTTAATTTCAAAACACTAATTATAGTAATTACTACGTAGGAGATACACTGCTTAAATTATACTCGTACGTACTCTATTTCAAGTTTCTTTTTGTATCTATGATTCAAGGTAGCAGTTACTGAATTTGTTATATGCTTTGCTAATTCTCAATGAACAATGAATGCATAATTTAATTATACCGGTAGATGGAGGCCACTAAACTTAATTTACATAAATCAATACTGTAAAAAAGAAAAAACCGTATGACTACCTGGCAGTTGTCATGGCACTAATCGACGATGAATTTTTAACATAGTCCACGCCATTTACAAGTCAACATACCTTGCTTGACATATAATGGTCTTGAGTCAAACCTGTATTAAAGTTTAACTTAACATCTGTATACTAATCGAAAGATAAAGATGGCTTTAAAAACACCATTACCGATTGCGAAGCTGTTACGCTAGATTGCACGAGCAACGACTAGCAGCACGAATCGGCTCGGCGATTTCGAATCATTAGGTATAGCAAATGAAGAATAACGTTATCTTTTTTCCGTGTATTCCTTGAACACGTTGATACTATAATAGCAATTATGATAACGTTTGTAAAAAAATACAATATTTTCACAGGTGTGCTCTGTATTCTTCAGATAAACATCGCGAGTTCTGAGTCAACGTGATGGCACTGATGGCTGGAGTATCTTGAGTTGGATAATTTGACGGAAGATAATGTTCTATTGGTAAATCGTTATGAAACATGATTTTTGTTTTATCGCGGTTACCTTGAAATAAAGATAATGTATGAGTTTTTTACAGTTTCTGACCATGAAAGACATGAATATGGCATACTTTTCGTGTTTTCTTAGAAAACTTCTACTTAACATATGCTTGAATCTTTTTTTTAGCCTAATTGTCCCAATGCTAATGGCCTCTCTTTTTCGCCATTATTATCTATCAAATGAGAAAAATATTGTAACGTAGCGTTTTAATATAAGAGTTAATCGTGCAAATCAGAATAAATCATTAAGGGAAATGCGCATGCAATTGGTAGGTACAATAACAATTTAGATAAAGAAATTGTATATGGTACTTTCTGAGAATAACAGGTACGATCAATTACGAGTATATGTAGCTATTACAAAACCTGGGCATTGTTGCCATGTTGTTCATATTTACACACAGCACTGGCTGCGAGGCTGTGACGCTAATACAGAAACATCATTCACGCCGCATTAATGAATGACTTTGAAATAGTAACATTTGAAAACCGTTTCCCTCTCTCTAAGTAAATCAAATCACTAAACTGGATAAGTACTCCGTCCGTTTATGGACAGAGTGCGTAATACGCATAATGTGGAATGCCCTGGCTCGCACTGTGTCACTTTCTCCGCTGGCCGCTGTAGGCGCGGCGTGAGGCGAATCTGCCGAAGTATACCTACTGTGTCAGCGACTTGGAGGCGGATCTCGCCGCGGCAGGCAATGTGAAGGTCAGGACATTCTCCCGCGACCTCCACGTCCGGCCTGGTTTAACAATGAGACCACTTCTAGGCATATCTACACTTAGTGCCTTGTCGCGTTAATGTCTTGTGCGAACTGCCGTAGAAAATTATTAAAGGGGTTAAAACGATAAGGTACTAATTAGATCTAGAAAACGACTGTACTTACACATAGTGATTTATCACCGTGTGTCTATTTAGCCATAACGAGTAAGGACAACGTTGCGAACATATCGCAACTAAAGTTAGCAAAAAATAAAGCTGGCTTAAGCCGCTTAGTTAAAAATAGCATGTTATTGCAACCGCTTACTCCGCATAGTAGGGGTATAAAAGTGTAATAAAAAGCCATATCTCATCAAGATGCTTTTGCAATTTGTTACGAGTGCATCATGGGTAGTTTTGAAACCTATAAAAGAACAGCATAGTTGCACTTCGTGCACTGCTTCGGACGTTATCTAAATTGAACATTACGGTCGAGCAGATCGTGCTCTATTTATATCTGTGGATTAATGGGAAGATCTATCGTTTATGGTGCATCAATAAGCCACGATCGAACTTGCGCGTGCGGCCCCGCGGCCAACTAGTTACGTATAGCGAGCCACAGCCGCAAGACCTGCATTGATTATTTATAAATAATAAGCTTGTTACAAGGCCTCACTTTACTCTTTTTAAACTTGATAAAGCAATTAACATTCGAGATATTTAATGACAGGACATTATAATATGTATGTGAGGTTCTTTATTGCAGGAGAGCCTTGCGATTGTGTCGTTCATGTAACATTCCCGGTTATATATTTGGAGGTTATACGTTATACCTAAAACGGATCATAATACTGTAATTAAAATAATCTTAAATAAAATCAATCAAATATGAGTTTCGATGAAACCTGAAGAGTATTTAACTCCAGAACATATTTAATTATAAAGTTTATTGTTAAGCTTTCGTGCTTCATAGTCATGCTTTAATTTTGATCGGGTCTCAACACGGCAGGTATAAAAGCAAAAGTTAGGGTTAAATTTATTTACCTTAATACCGTACTGTTATAATCACGAACGTTTCGGCAGAGTTGCGTTACTTATGGTCATAGTAACCATAAAGCATTAATATTAACCTCAGTTTAGTATTTTTACAGAACTGTGTGGTCACACAAATCGTTTTATTTTAGGGTTCGACGTAAACGTGTGGCATGTTATGATGCTTATGAAGAATAACGACGATTTGCATGTGAATGCAAATCCATTTGGAATAAGTACCGTTTTGAAGTAGTCTGTAACAAATAATACAATGTTTTCTTGCGTTAAGACAAACAAAGGGAACGATCAATGGCGGCTCGGCCGTGGGGCATCACTCGAGATGACGCAGGCCGCCGCCTACGATATTATATCGGAGAACTCTCCTGACAGGTGACTATTATATCAACAAGAATAGACCAATGAACAAAAGCACAGTATTTATTACCTTTTAAAACATTTTTAACTACAAAAACATGTAAAACAATGTCCTCTCCCCAGTCTGCCGAACCATACAATAGCTTCAAACTCCTTAATTATCACACATCGGAAGAATATGTTGTTGTTGTTGTTTGTTTGCATTCTTTAATAGCATTAAATTAATCCTCTAACAACGTCTCGTTTATTAAGTCGAGATGCCATAAAAGTGCATTGTGTGTTGTCGTTACATTTTACCACGAACTTGGGAATTTCCAACCGTCGGCCGGAAAGGAAAACCGCAGAGAGAAATGATTAACTGTAACAGTGAAAAGGGGTACAAGTCTAAAGCTGGTATGAGAGTTGTATCCTTTTTAACTTGACAAAGTTTAAGTGTTGTAGTGAGAAAGCAGTTAAACGGTATAATTTAATCAGCCAGCGGTCAACAATGAAGTATAAACGAAGAGGAGGGCCCATCGTCGTGCCGTATGGCTGATACCGATTTAACGAGTTTTTAACGACATGCCGCCGAGGTTAATTTCCAATGCAACCCTGTATTAGTGTATACGTTCACCTGCAAACAGCGGTGTTTGTCCGCTGACTAATATTAATCAATATTTTTATAGCTCAGTTCACAAAGTGGCAGCTTGATAGTGCACTCCGGTAAATCCCATTTAGGCTGCGTTCCATTAGCTCTGATATTTAATGCTCAAAAGCTGCACATAACTACCCATGTAGTACCCTCAATGATAAAAAAACGTACAGGCAAAGGCAACCAAAACCAAAATGTTTACTCTGTGGTCTAACAAATTGTTATGGCGGTTGAAAGAAAATAATCACGCAATTAAATGTTAACTTAGTCCAACGCCAACAGTTGCTGATGGCATGATTTACTTATGGCGATCGGCTTAAGGCTAGGCTTTAATGGCGGAACCCTATATTCAAACCGCGGACAGATAGGCTTACTTCGGATTAAAATTTGACACATTTTGTATGGGCAAATGTCAAATTTTATCGATCAAAGGGTAAGCTATCACTAGTCAGAAGTTTCACTTGCCAACTGTTTTTATTTTAGAGTTTTTTTATACGGTGCTACCATTTTCTTGATAGGTATCGGCATGTTCGTTTTTCTATGAAACACGACACGAGTGACAAATATACTGTCAATTGCGTGTGCAAGTGTAACAGCGATAGCCAGCCGAAAGTTATTAAGAAGCTGGGAATACCTACTCTACGTTAGCAAGGGTTGACTTATTAGGATTTTTTTAAAAAGGACATCTAAATATAGATCCTTTAGGTTAGATTTGTTATAAAACAACTCGTTTCTTGCGTTTTTAACAAACGTGCAGAAAAAAAACTTATGTAAAATTTGCCAAATAAAAACTTGTCGGAAAACAAAAACTGGAACAAAAGATAGGTAACCTTAACCGTGTTTTAACTAATTCAAATCATGTCACGATATAGGTGCTACGTCACTTCGTGCGTCACACAGGATAAGGCCGGAATTTAAGGCGAATAAACGTTTTGCGCGTTGACGTAGTGTACCGTTAGTATAGCTTTCTTTTTATGCGCGCGCGCGGAGAAATTCGCTCTCGGCGCGACGCGCACGCATGCGAATGAGGCGCGGAGCGGAAGGCAAATACGAAGCTAGTTCATGACATTATGTCGGTCACAAACTCATAATACTAATATTATTAATGTTTATAACGTTCGATAAGGAACAAATTTATGTGCTACTAAATAATTGACAGTGTTTCCTAGTTATACTGATGTTAACGTATTTGAAACAGGGCATTGAATAAACTTTTTTTTTATGTTACATCATAAAGGTCTAACTACAAGTTCATTTTCTTTTCATAACAGGAAAACATCGTCACAATCGTCACTGATCTTGGAAAAAATATTTGCAAAATGATTTTATTGTCCCGCGCTGGTCAAGTCTCAAACGATCTTGGTCCGGCGGGTGCGCCGGAGGTCGCCCGCGCTTCCGGTCGGCTTGATCTGATTCCGGTTAACATAGATCAAGGCGAAGCAGCGCCTTAGGAACATACTGACAGACTGACTGACGGTGTCAATCCTTGGAACTCTCCATATATGTAGGTATGTGTCGCAACCTTGCCACAGCTAATGTTACCTATGTTGTCCCAAATATTTGAATCGTCACGGCAATATTATAAAACCGTTTCGACATTTCTTTTAAACAAAATGCTTTAAGTGTATTATTAAAAGAATAGAAACAATAACATCAAAAGTCAAAGCAATACGTATATATGTTTTTATTTTTTTCTAGCTGCAACGTAAAAAAAACCCCGATGGGAACATTGCGAACTAATGTTGAGTTTTTTAGACAGAGTGAGGAATCTGAAACGCTCTGGGTTTGGTACTATCGATCGGGCTGCGTTGAATCCATCCGTCTTCAAACTACCCTACATTGACGTCACAGGACTTGGAAACGCTCTAGTCAAGTTCAGTTCAGTGATCTTGAGAGTGATTCATGTTTCCATGATGTAAGGATAGGTACTTCCGTTCGATAACTCCGCGATAATGGCCACCAATCGCGTCACAACCGCTTATCTTTTCAGGCAACTCGCGTAAATATGGATTAAGACGAACCGCTAAGCCTGCGACTTTAACAGTTTAAGGTCCAGCTCCGTACCGTTCATACAAAAATGACTCAATGCGGAGTTGGTGGCACTCAGTGAGATAATCTAGCTGAATTTTGCAATAAAGAAATCGAGTCATTCAGGATTATATATTATACTTATATTACGTACGCTATAAATGTTTAGCTTTGAGAGATAGAAGATAAAACCTCAGTGCGCGTGTTTTTAAATAACCTTTCTTTGCTATGCGTAGGTAAACAAGGATACTATAATTGAATATGTTTTGCTTTAAACTGTGTTATAAGAATTTAATTACTTGAATTTGCCAGTTTGAATTGCATGCTGATTTACTTATTAACTGATTACGTAAAACATCATTTATAAAGAGACCTGACGGGAGGAGTTTCGCGGAATATGAGACTGGTGCTAGTGTGGGATGCAACCTGAGTAGACACGCTAGGCCTGTCAGATCTACACCAGACCTCTGATGGGGCTGGTGCGGCACCTGAACCGGCTGAGAGCATCACGGTTTATAAATATAGATGTCTCGGCCCAAAATGATTTTATTCCATTCGGCGTCGAGGCCGTTTGTCTGTGGGGTCCTAGCGCTGTAAGCCTCTTAAAAAAATAACGAACAGACTCATTGACGTCACGGGAGATCAAAGAGCCAGCAGTTTCCTAGCTCAACTATTCAACGAGGAAATGCTGTCAGCTGGCCCAGCATCTTCAGGACAATGCCGCAGGGGCCTTTTTTTATTTAGCGTTTAAGTTTTAGCTTAGGTTTATTTTTAGTTTTAAATTTCACTTATTAAATTAAATCGTCAATAATACATATATTATTAATATGAATTTACTTCCCTTTTTTAACGTGTACCTACCTAATAGATCACCGTGAGAGCGGTTTAAACATTTACCGTTTATTACTACAATCAGTACTTCTTTATTTTACCTAATAAAGTTAAAATTATCTGGCAACAAATATTCTGTACTACAACGTAAATAAAATTTCATATAAAAGTATTCATAAAGTTAAGGAAAAAATAAATGTTTTAAAAAACAAAAAACCGCCTTCAAAAACGCAAAAAATAACTTCTTTAAAATTGTAGGCACCTAATAGGTTAGTCCAACTGATGTCGGCTTTTTGTTGAAAATGTTGTGGTCGCCGACTTCAGTTGGACTAACCTATTAGGTGCCTACAATTTTAAAGAAGTTATTTTTTGCGTTTTTGAAGGCGGTTTTTTGTTTTTTAAAACATTTATTTTATTTTATACTTTTTAGTGATCATAATACGCTGTTACGTAGTCCCACTTCTTAGTTGAAATGAAACTTTAACTTATATCAAGCGCGCCGCAAGCAACGCCGCGGGAAAGTCAAAGTCATATTTCAACAAGTAAATATTATTCGTTGTAGGTAGTCGCTCAACTATCTTAATCGAGATATCTTATCGCCACCCTTGAAATCGGTACCATTGAGGAGTTCCGGTGGCCATCTGTGGTCTTCATCATCAGTTCCACTACACCAAATGATACTTTCTGAATGCAAATGCTGGACTTGTTACTAAAAATACTAAAATCGCTATATGTTTGCCTACAATATTTGAGGAGTTCCCTCAATTCCTCACTGATCCCCTCATCAGATACAGATTTGGTGACAATGGGACCACCTCGGAAGTATACGCTATCAAACCAAAAAAAAAATTTTGAAATCGGTCGACAATTGACGGAGTAATCGGTGAACATACATAAAAAAAAAAAAATACATACAGTGGAACGTATAACCTCCTCCTTTTTTGAAGTCGGTTAAAAATTAAATTGGCACATATTTTTAAATACTTTCCCTGGAATAAAGCGTTTGTTTCCAACTTGTATAAATAAGTCATTAACTCATTCATTACATTAGTAGCGAAACCAGACTTCACTGCGGTAACATTTATAGATCGTGTAAATTTATTAAAGCCCGCTTTAAACCGCAACGTCCCGTCTCCTTTCCTCGATTTTGTCACAAACGTCGAGCGAGGGAGATAAAGCTACGTGTTTTGGTTTAACCTGCATTTTTCAAAGTAGGAAGTGAGAGAACCGTGTCGTAGATTTCGTGTGGCCTCGGCGAGACTCGTTTGACGCAAAAACTGCAGGCTGCCCTGCGAGACGCATTGTGAATATTGTGTTTGTTAGCCCCGGCGGGAGACCGGACGCGCCGCGCGTGACCTTCGTGCGCTCCGGGGATTTCAACCAGATCTCACTCAAAAGAATCGCGCAAGGCGAAGGTCGGCTAACACTAGTTATAACTTATAACACAGACGTCCGTTTAGACGCATTCATTAAGAATATGCTCACTAGCTACCCGCCAGCGGCTTCGCCCCATTTTCGTCTTTCCCAGTGGATTTTTGACTTTTGTTCTGTCATACAAACCTTGTAATGACAATAACGAACATAGAAAAAAATAATTATCCAATTTGGTGCAGTGGTTCGGAAGTTATGCGCGTATAATAATACATACGCGTACATTTCAGCGATTCATTTTTATTTTTATGTACGTAGAATAGTTGGCAACGTAATAATATTAAAATGTTCCAGTATACTAGGTAATTCGTATTTAACGTTAGCAATCTGTTAGTAAAATAAATAATAAATTTATAACTTGCCTAATAAATTAGTCCGTCTGTACCGTGTGCATAATAAGTCTATCGAAACACATTTAGATAGTAAACAAGTAGGTACTGTTTATGTCGTCGATCAGTCGGTCGTGAAGGCAATGAAGCGAATATCGTGCTCGTAAGTTACGATTCCCAAAACAGAATTTAATGTGACCGGCGACGAGCGGCGCATGCTAACTCAGCGGTCGTGAGAGTTCACATCACATCACACTAGTTTATTGCACAAACGTGAGACCGGCGTTGTTCTGTGTGGCTACTGCATTCAGAAAGTTCAGCAAAGCCAATAAATCAAATAATTTGTTATTTACCGAGACTATTATTTACATAGTTTGTCATTTTTGTCGTTGGATAGCTCTGTCCAGCGACTCCGTCCGCGCAGCAATTGTTTATCGTTATTCCCTCGGGATATTTCCGTTAGTCTAGGTAAAAATAGTAATTTGTGGAACAAGAAAGCAAAATTGGTTTTTGCTGCGAGTATTGATTGTGAATCCCGAGTAAGCGAAGGATTCAAAGGCACGAGATGAAATTCAAATAACGTTGGTCTCGTGTTGCACATACAAATGTTCACCGTAGCACCGAGAACATGTACTTATAATACGAGTAGGTCACTAAAGGTAAAAAAATACAACAATGTAAAAAATAAACCACATGTATATTTTCTCAAAAATGTCCGGAAATGTTGACATTCCTATCTACATATTGAGACGCGAAGTACATAGTTTACTGACAGTTCTCAAATTAAAAAAAAAAAACATTGCGTGCTCGCTACACAAGCCCGCAATGTTCCATACAAATTCCATTACTATCTACCTTGTAACTTTTTAAAAAGTGAAAAGGGCCATAATGAAATGAGGGCACAAGTCTTATACATCCAAATTTTACTCGAAACATAACTTTTTTATTTGTGCCTGGAATAGCTTATGTTTTTTTAAAAACAAGAATTGCGTTTAACTCCTCGTCATAAACAAAAAGGCGGTAAGGAGTGATGGTTTTTTCACATGAAGTTTCTGATTGTATGCAATTCAAAAAATGAGTTCAAGCGATGAAGATTTGACTCCAACATAAATTTTTTCTTGCGATTTTTGAGAAAAACTCTATATTTGCCTCGGCAGGAACAGCAATTGCGGGCTTCGTATTTTTAAACGGACTCGCAAGCTCGTCCGTTTAATTCAATACTCGGCCCGCAATTGCCTACTTCCATGCCTAGGCAATAATGTACTATTAACCACCCAGCCACCACCTATTTACCCAGCACTGTTATCATATCAGCATTCTGTTTAAAATAAAAAGTTACTTTGTGTCACGCCCGCAGCAAAATAAAATTTCGCTCACGTCTTTTGCTCGCAGCAAAATCGAATTTCGCCCATTGTCTTTAAACAGCAAAATCTAACTTTTCGGTGAAAATAATTTTGTCCGTCTTCGGGCTATAAAATACCTGACAAATTTTACAACGGTCAGTTAAGGAGTTGAAATGAGAAGAAGGATCAAACAAACTCAATTTCGCATATACTTTACAATCTTTACATAATAAAAAACCCTCTCATAATATTTTGATCTTCTGGAAATTCCATATGTTCAAAGTTTGAAATACAAATCAGTACTTCAAACTGATTTGTATGTGCCCTGATAAAAGCTGCTGTTGAGTTTAAAACAATATAAATTTATGAGGTTTTTGCACTTGTCTGTTGCGATTGCAGTTTTATAAGGTCTGCTTCAGTATCACCCGCATTGGAGTGTTGCCAACAATTTTTCCTATTTATTTCACGCATGCATTTTAGTCCGTTATCTATTCTGAAAACAGTTTGTTTCAAGGTTGTGCGACATTGCAGAGAAGTGAATTATGAGTTGCTGGCAGTTTAGGAGGTCGTTAATAAAGTCCAATATATGTTTTATTACTTCGCCGTCGTCACTTGCCTGGAGGCCTTCAGCTGTTAAGCTAGTTAGCATCGCCTTCGTCCAGTTGAACACATATCAATTACCGACCACGGCGTGGTGACAACGCAATTTAGTTATGATGTGAAATCTGAGACGTGCGTTGTACACATGTGCATTGTTTGGTGCTACGTGTTAATGCTAAAAGATAGTGTTTTAATTACAAATGAAACAGTTCCTTAAAAGACGGCACTCCGGCCCCGTTTGTTTGCTGCGGCTGCGTGGGAACCCCGATTTGATAAAGAGCGGAAACTCCCGTTGTATTCGGAATTGCCGTTTGATTAATCTCGTTCTCAGATATGTTCTTATATCAAAATTTTAAATGTTAGAGTGAAAAATAACGAACAATTATGTAAAGTTACGGATAACTAAGTGCAAAATTTACAGAAAAGGCACAGTCTTATCTAATCAATTACTAAGAATATTTGGTCACCAGTTTACAATGTTATCACATCACCAACTAAAAAAGTAGTCATTACAACCATATAGCAAATTAAGGAAATGAATATTGTATGAATTTTGCTCATTGTTTTAAATTACCTACCTGCTTTATTAGTCCAAATTAAAACGCATTTCCTTTTCCCCCAATTTTATTCATACTCCACCTCATCAACAGTAATGCCGCTTTTCCACGAGGCGAGGCGAGACGAGGCGACGCAGGAGGGAATTGATATTTTTTAATACAAACGACTAAGGAGAATGGGCAAATTTGTATGGAACTTGGTCTATGAGCGGCCAAGGATAATTTTAATAAACAATGATGTAGTAAGTCTTACTTACTTGGTGAAAGTTTCATAACCGTGACTTAATTGTAACCCGAATAAAAGGCGATTTTCTTTTAAAATACTTTGCATTGTTTTACCAGTTATTGACATATTATTATATTGATGATCTAACGATCACAAAGTGAAGTATTTAGCAACTATCAATATTTATTTAATTTAGGGCATTAGGCAATAAGGTACAACTAACAAATATAAGTATACAAATCATAAGTCACGGTGTATAATTAAACTTAAATCATGCTGGTAACAAAATATTTTCTGGTTGGTTTCTTGCCCAGCCCACATAGCATACCACGCACAGCAACCGACGGTACGTCTTCCATTTAGACACGTGCATTAGTAATGGGCGATAGCCTCTCGGCCCTATCTTTGGTGGTCAATCAATGAATAATAAGTTCCAGATCTGAAATGTCTTCATCGAATTCGGACTTAAGTTTAAGTAATTCCTTTTTTTAAAGAGATACAAAAAAGTTATTTACAAAAAGTATTCCGTAATACTATAGAGCTTTCATATGACACTAATTTCATCAGTGGCCGCCGATATGCCAATTTGCCCATTCTCCTTTCAATTCTCGTCAGGCATCGTCTCGCCTCGCCTCACTGGTGGAAAAGCCCCTTCACAAGCGTTTTTCTTGTCGTGATAGTTCATGTAGCAATGTAATTATAGTAGTAAACAGACCTTACAAATCAACTTTTCCTACTAGCATAGGCCAGTTTTTTTTTGTATCCAGATCAGGTGTCAGCGCAATAACAAAGTAAAGCCGCAGAATAGTTAAGTCAAAACATTAATTTTAAGTCCTTACGTTTGAATACGCAACACTATCATACTGGCTATCATAGTAATAATTGTACTTATACAGAAACGTAGAGCCAATTTGCGAGGTCAACTGTATTGTTAACCCGAATCTCATTCGCCACTGATTACAAATCAGCACCCGCGTAAGTTTCAAGATCACGGCTATCAACAATCGCTTTCAATTGGGTTCGTTAGTCAATATTGTACGATTTGGTGATGCCGATGTCGAGGTATCGACTGGCCCTGGGCGAGTCCGTCACAACTTTCAAGACATTGCTTACAAAAGGTTTTTTATGGTATGGAGAAGGTAACAGAGCACTCAGGCCACCATCAATATTGCAATATTAATGGCCTAATAATAAACTGATCTCAAGTGAAATGCTCATCTCTAGATACGTTAAGAATGTCAGTTTTATATGGCTTGACGTATCTTGTGACGCGACGGGCGTCTCTGACAAAATGACTGCAATTGCCAACTCTTAGGACTAACATGCAATGCCTCTATGGTAGTAATTGTACCGGTTGTCCTTCATATCTCTGTACCGGAACTCCGGAACACAGCAAATGCAAATAATGTTTGGCGGTGGGTTAAAAGATAAAGATAACCAACACTCAAATTTGATGTTGGACGACAGTTCCCTGCTACCCAGGTTGGAAGACTTCCTGGCTCATTTGTATGAGGGAGAGGAAGGAGGGAAATTTAAAGACATTTCAAGACCAATTACAAGATTAACATAAGCTTATGCTTGACTGTAACTTCGTGAATGGGTTTATTTATTTAGTTAACAGTTCGGGTATTTCCCAAACACGTTTCGGGCATCTGTTTCCCAATTTGCGCGCACGCGGAGTATTCCTCGACGACGTCACAATAAAGTAGGAATACAAAATCGCTTGTGGGAAATTTTATCAACGTTTTCGAACAGTTAACGCTAGGGTAAATAAACGCGACTTTATCGCGAAGTATAAATTTAGTAGAGCAGGATACATACGTGCCCAGACAAAACAAGAAGACTGTAAAAAAACCCACTGCCGTAGAGCGTGCGAGTAGAATCGCGGTGTACTGTTTCGTGTACGTGACGTGTAGTTGTGTGCTTGCTGTAAACATTACGGTGAGGTCTGGATTTCAAGTAATGTATAGTACGCGATGGAACTGGCCGTTAGTTGTCGAGTGCTGGGAGCGCGGGACCTGGCGGGGAGTAACGGCTTTATATAGCTTTCAAGCCATTTGCGAGTCTGGAGCCGTTCCGCCGCTGCATTATTAGGAAAAAGTAAGTTCACACAAATGAGTATAGGTTGAAAAAACAGAGCGCTTTTCTCAAGTTGTCAAGCCATAACCATAAACCGTATTTGTACTATACGGTTTCTTCCGCGAACTAATGTAGGTACGTTTCGTTGTTTGCTTATATTTTCTAGACGAGCGTGAATATTAGTAAGATTGAAACTATGGATGCCTCGTACATTTTGTAACCATATGAAAAATACAATATTATACTAAGTAACGTGGAACGCCAAACTTAGATTTTTAGAGCAGAACTCGAGCAACCGTGAGGATAAATTATTATTTTACCTGAACAGTGTAGCTAATTTGAAACGAACAAAAAACAGCGTTAGTTACAATCTAAAATGAAACGATTGTTTAGTTTATTTTATAAAAAAACCGTAGTATCTTCCGGCGTTTGCCATTGTGTTGTTACAAGGATAGACATTCGGTGCACGCCCCGTTTTAAGTTATTCTCGTTACTATTACAAAAACAAAATTGCTATATTTTAAACTAGCTGTTGCCCTCAACTTCGTCCACATAGAAGTCGATTTTCGCTATTCCCTCGGGAATTACTGAATTTTCTGGGATCAACCGTATCCTATGGCCTCCCTCGGAGTTCAAGCTATCTCTATTTCAAATTTCATCGAAATCGGTTCATCGGTTAAGCCGCGAAAGCGTAACAGCCAGACAAACAGAGTTACATCCGCATTTATAATATTAGTATGGATGTATACTAGGGTGGTCCAAAAAACAAAAGTGTGTAATATTGTTTCTCCACAAGTTTCTTTTTATTTCACAATACACAAAAATACGCCATACCAAGTTTTATAGCAATTGAATAAACTTTACAGGTCGCCCACAATGTTAAAATTGTTTCATATAAAAATGTATAGAGCTTTACACATCTAATAAAGATAACGAATGAGAAAGACTTTGGACAGATCATGACACTGTATTCCGAGTTGCAGCAGTAGGCAAACAATATTCTACTTCTGTTTTTAGTTTTTGCTAAGTTTACTAGATATCGTTTTGTATGAGAATGAGATCTTTTTGGCATAAACTAAACGCTTTGGGCGACCAGTAAACGATCACATAACCAGTTTAAATTTGACACATAAGTAACTAATTTATAGCAAACAAAAATAAGCCTTGTGGAGGAAGGATTTGATATAGTTTTTTTTTATTCATACTATTTTGGACCACCCTAATGTATACTCGTACTCTTATTATTCTCAGAAGCAGTTTGTTTTGTTCTTAATCACGAGTCCCGCCTAAAGTGAGAAACACAAAGAGTCACGTAATCGATCCTTAACCATTTAACGATGACGACAAGAACCGAGTACAGCAATAACGCATTAAAGTGAGAGTCGTTTGAATTTAGTACAGTCACGAGATTAAATTTGGTACCCAAATTGGGTCCAAAGTCAGTCTGACAGTTACAAAACTTACAAATGACTTGACATCTCTAATGACATTGACGACTTCAAGCATTTTTTCTTGAAGTGTTTCCGAAATTAACGCTCGTGACCGTACATCAGTAGCTGCGATAAGGTACTAAAATGTATAGGTAACTACTTTTGAGTTTGACCGTAGTGGTTCACTTTGAGACTACCTACTGCCAGTTCCCTTTCCTGAAGTTTTCCAAGATTTGTCTTGTATCACGGGCTATTTTTATCAGCCTCTGACTGCTAACCTTGCGGTAGGTATGCATAAAATCTCAAAACTGGGTACCTATTCCACGAAATTATTTGCAAGATTTGCAAGCTACATTTATATGGTGTTTGAAATCATTTTTTATTGTACCTTACATGGTATTTTAACATTGTCATCAACTCTGCATAACCCTGTCAATAAAAATAAAGTGCGATATATGGAAGTATCTTAAAGTCAACTTGTCAAATTTCTCCTACACATACTAAGCTTACTGTAACTAAAAGTAAAATAAAAGCTTGTAAAAATGGCAAGTTGTAGCTTTATAGACCCGGCCCACGTTATTACAGTTATTTAAGCAGCAGCGATTCCTAAGGGGGGTTTCATGGACTACAAAAAGTCATAAACTACAACTAAAATAAAAATACTCACATGTAGACGAAGTTTTTAATTTGGGATTCTATAAAATAAAAGGGACTTTGTGAGGGTTTCGTTACCTTTGAAGTTTGGGAACCCCTGATTTAATATTCACCTCGAATTTCATAGTATTATATTATATAGGTACTAAGTATACTATATAATATCTAATACAATATTTATTTAACTCTGAGCCCATCGCTAATGATTAAACAATGATCATTTTATTTATGGTATAGAATATTTCATCTAAACAAAATTGTACAATTTATCCTTTTTATAATGTTATGAATGGGAAAGTTCGAAAAGATGAGGGATGAATGATAATAACTGCTTACTGAACGTATCTATACCGTCTAAACCGTCCTACAAGTCGATTTTTGAGAAATCGAGCGCTCGAAAGTAGAAAATAAATCGCATGCGAAAGACCATCACAACCATAGGTCACAAAAAACCCCGAACGTTAAAAAGGACCATTAGACCGTTTCTATTTCGATTTCGTGTGAAATTTTCGAGTATTCGACTCCCAAAAACAGTAAAAGAAAAGGCCTAAGTCGCGGTCAGACACTACGGTTCTACATTTACATTCCAACTAAAATAGATCAATGTTACAAACGGTGTACACACAAGAGGATGAAAACTGGTCACAGTGTACGCAAATTTATACGTACATTGACCCGATTTCGTTGGTCTCTAGTGTAATGCTTGACCGGGGCGTCCTTGCCGAACTCTCGTATTGCATGGAGTGATTGTTTCCCTCGATTCGCGACGTCTATTTCTGGTGGGCACTTGCAAGCGGTTCCGGCGCGAAATGGACCACGCTCTAGTTACGTCAACGCGCCGTGGAGTTACGGCCCATACCAGATCTTGTGCTTTATCGAACGTGTAATGAATCGAAGCCCACGGCTCTTCTTACATATCTATAGCATTTCCGCCATACTCGTGATACAAGGCTTATTATTATGACCCGCTTCAGAACTTTTAACGAGCAAAATACTTTTGGGGAAGGCCCGTTTTTATTTTCTTTACCCGCTTTTAACGAGACATATTGTTAGCAACACAATGTTTAGTCATCCGCTCGTTAACAGCGTTATTGTAATCGTGTTCAAGCAGCTACCGTGGAAGATATTAAGAGAATGCGAAGTGATTAGCAGAAGTCAGCGAGTTGCCAACAATTAGCGCTTTGGTCGGTGCTCAATTAACAATACATACGAATCGCACGCCATTACTCCGTATGAGGAAATGGCAGTAGTTCTCTAACAAACCTGTTTGTTTCAAACCGATACATTTTTGCACGGTGAAGGCCCGAAGTTCTTGCTCGTATAATACTTCCTTAATAGCCCAAGGGCAATAGTGTCAATGGTGGAACGCGCGATGCTGCCGTCCAAGAAAAGAAGGCAGTTAAAGATTATGAAGTCCATGGGCGCATAATGCCTTTTACTTTGGGCGGCAGAATATCCATTGGTACCGCAGCGTGACGAGAACGAAATAAAACGACGCTAATGCACCGAGGATAAGCAATCGAATTACTGCACTGCTACAGCATAAGGCCTTCATTACGGTTGATTGAGAATTATATTGCGGGTCCATCATTAATCATTATATATACCCTTAATTAATTGAAATAAAAACATTGTTTAATGTCTCTTAGTATGCTGTTACAAGCGACTAAGGTAAGATAGACCTATTATCTAAAGAAGATAGTATGTCTCTGGTAGCTAGTGTAAAGTAAACGTATTGAGAACAAATGGTTTATGGGAACAGTTCGTTTTATTTGGACATATGTAGTAATAATTTAACTTGGTAAACCCAATTTTTACAACCATTGTTATAGATGCCAACGTCCTTCGAACAGCTAGCCGCAAAAGGTCATTCTACGAAGGCCAATGTGAACCACGTAATTAGGAGTTTCATTAGTGGGGCTTCATACAAACACGAATCACCTGGCGCCGACAATAGCCCCGCTTGTATCCACAACTTTCTGCGAGTCACCTCGTCATTCAGCGAACGAGGAGCATCGCTATTTGAGACTGGATCGTATTGATCGCCAAGATAATAAGGTAGACATTGATTAAAAAATATGAGAAACCGACAGATTGTGACTGATTGACTGGTCGATGCGATAATCAGTGCACGGCAAATCAGTTTCCAGTTGCAACGGGATACTACCTTATATAAATTCTGTTGAAGAGAAAAACACGAAGCTTACGTCCCCATTAGGAAAAGGAATCTGCGAAGTTACTTTTAGCTATTGTCATTAAGCATAACTATTGAGCAAACGAATCATTATGCTCATTGAGCACTCGGCAAACACTAAAGAATTTACAAAAGCTAAAGTTTGCACAAGTGCCACCGCGTTAGCCCGTCGAGGGCGTAATGACGCAGTGATATCACGCCTACATATTTTACATACTATTTTTATAGCCAAAATCTTTAAATACAGAAACGTTTCAACACTTAAATACCATTGCCATATCTTTAACTACACTTTTTTTTATAGTTCATGCTTTAAGTACTTGTGTAGGTGCACTCAACAAAACGTATAAGGAAACTTGTCGATCATCAGGAGTTGTTTTATTCTTGCTCTACTAGGCTCCCTCGGTTATTCCGTCAGTAATGTACCTAAACTACGTTTTTTGCAATTAAAACATACGTTCATTAATTATATTAAATATTTTCCTTATGTTCTCCCTGTTTCAGATATCCAATTAAATTTACCTTAACTATAAAGCGGAATAAGGTCACAGTCAATATTATTTTTAATAATGGCACTGTTAACATATAATAATGTGTCTCAGTGGAATCACTTTTTCCAACTTTAGTACCTATAACAGGTAATTCCATTTTTAAAGAATTATCTGCCAGAGATAAGGTGTTCCGAGTGCTCAATCTCCTTTAATCCTCGAGGCTGGGTGTCATCATACTCATGATTGTACTATTGTTTCTCGCTGGTTATTGCCTCGATTAACCTAATCATTTAATTAATCATAATTCTAACGTGATAATGAATTAATGACGTAGCATGTAAGTTAACATGTGTAGTAAACTGACGTCCATTGGAAAATTCTAGTTAAGAAAATAAGAGTTAAAAGAAAAACGTGTCGGAAGTTCGGAACTGCACGCACGGATAACAGTTAAAATATCGACCGCTTTCCATGGCATGTGGCACTCGGTTAATTTAGCGATAGATAGTAAATACATGTTTTGTATTCATTAAATATTTATATTTAATCAGTTCCGTCCGGTCTATCAAATAGGTAATGTTATTTCTGTGAGACAAATAAAAAGCGCATTGCAACATTTACTTGCATTATTCAGATTAGAATTTGCATATATATTGTTATTCATTTGATAGTCTTCTTATAGGAGTTAAAGCAATAAAGATGTTATCAGAGTTCAGATTAATTGCTCTAAGTGTACTCGTAGATGAGTTTTCAAAGTGCAGAATGAGACGATCACACTTATAAGATGGATTGACTTTTAACGCCATTAGTATTAGCCAGCAAATCCAGCAATATGCCCATTAAATGGGTCCATATTATCTGCCATAAAATTTAAAAAGTAAAAAAGGGATTTTTTCAGTCCACGACGTTTTTCATGACAGTTGATAGTAGTAGTTGTTAAAAGTGATAAATGTGATAATACTGATAATAGTAGTAATTATATTATGTATTATAATAATTAGGAAATATGATTCCTTGGATTTTAGAACCACGATATTCCACGAAAAGTCCTAACCTTATAGTCTTATTAGGAAGTATAATTAGCAGTTCCGATTTTCGTTATTATCATATTTGTCGAAAGTCATAAAAATACATACATAAATTTTAATGTCGCAACGTTGGTTTTGCATTGACCAGGCTGCTCGCGAATTTAAGGCAACGGAACAGTATGAGTAAAACAATTATGAGTATTATGACTTAACAATATATGCCAAAAATATTTCTGAATAATAATCAATATGCCTTTGAACGTTATACACATCTTTATAACTTTAGAATATTATAATGTTTTACAGTATGGATTGTTAACGTAAAAATTGTCAAGCGTTATGCTTTTCAATTTTTATGACAATCGATATGAGTATTAACAATATGGAAATCAATTTCAGACTTTGAAAACTCACTACAATAAGTTTATGGGTGACAAAGAAATCCCCATTAAATATCTACAATCAGCACCTATCCACGGCATACCTACCTATCATACAGTTTTTGTTATATTTTAAGACCGAGCCACACCGGTTGCGTGACGTGCACGTGCACGTGCGCGTTCGCATTCCACGGCGTTGTATAGTGACATGTCTAGGGTTTGCAATTCGAATACTCGAATATTCATATTATTCGAATATCCGACACAAATTAAATTCGAATACGGCAATGTTACTTATTCGAATAATTCGGATATTTTGAATAGTACAAAAAATAGTTTCACAAACATATTTAGCTCACTAAAACTTATTAAAATGACGAGCAGTGAGTAGTTAGGTCGCTCGCTTCCTGCTACCTGCTATTACAATGAACAAAAGCTGGTGCACCTGTGTGAGTCAATCGTTATCAAGGGACAAGGGGGTCCAGGACTTGTGCCAGCGCAAGCCCCCAAGAGGAAAAGATACCCGCCGCTGGTCGTCCAGCGGATCTCCAATTGGGTTCGCCATTTCCGGGCCCTGAAGGACCGCCTGGGACGCGCCCCCAACGCCCGCCCGTTTGGAAACGGGTTGTGTTTCTCCCCGTTGGTGGAGGACGAGTACAGAGTGGTACAGAGGTACCTCGCCGACCTTGAAAAGGAAGACTCCAGCTTGGCGTGGCACTCATTCTCCCTGCCTAATGAGCGCTGCCAAAAGGTGACCATCAAGGGCCTCCCAGTGGATACACTACCGGTAGATATCCTCAATGACCTGACAGCTCAGGGCTTCGATTTTGAGTACGTCAGGCCTATAAGGGCCCGCCGGAACAGACCTGGGTGCATCTTTTAGGCCCAGGTTAAAAAAAATGCACCAGCCGCCAAGATTTTCAGGGTGATGGACATACTCTGCATGCCGGGGGTCATCGTGGAATCCTGGAGGGGTAAGCGAGGCCTTGCGTACTGCCACCGCTGCCAAAACTTCGCTCACCCTTCTCACAACTGCCACCGCCCCATAGACAAGAGCCAATTGCAGCGGTACACACCACAACCAGCGCGTCCTGCCCAGTCCTGTTGAAGGAAAACCGGAGGGCTAAGAATTCACTACATCCCCCGAAGCCCAGGCAGCGAGTCTACCATCGACCGGACGATCGAGGCAGCGCAAGACAGCGCTACCCTAATGGCCCCGGAAACGACCCCAAGCAGCCTCCCACCCGCCGCGGAAAGAAGCGCGGAGCGCGAAACAGAGGACCTAAGCCCTCCTGCTGAAGTCGCCACATCCGCCCTTGCACCCACTGCCAAACCGGCGAACCCAGCTTCGGCCCCAGCAGCCACAACACAAGACGACAGAAACGAGACGGTGAAGATAGCTCTGATAGCCCCTATATTGCAGGAAGTCCATGGGCACGTTTTATAAAGCTACAAGTAACAATTTTACAGGTGTAAACTGGCAACACTGCTCAAATGGCTGGTCGTCATTGGTAGAGGTTGTGTCAAATGGAAACTTGTAACCTGTAAATTGAAATTCGTATCTTTATAAAACAGGCCCCTGATAGCCCTGTAGACCGGCGATATTATCTAGCAATGGCAGCTACTCTCTGAGGATTACACTCTGAAACGCCGCGAGCATCGGGACAAAGATGCGGCTCGTCACCGCCGTCTCCAAGACACGGGACCACTTACCACCACCCTCCCGTCATAGCCCACAGCCCGGAACCGGCTCCTCATCCTCCGCCATAAGGAGGATCGAGACGACCACGGGAACCGTTATCAGTTGTAAGTGTTAGTTGTTTATGGTCGTGCCGTCGTGTAATGAGTAATAATGTTTAATTTGAATACTTTTATATTTAAGGCAATTATTTGTATTTTTAAATATTGTAATATTTGTTTATACAACTTTTTAATCATTATTTCAATAAGTATTCAAATTATCCGAAATATTCGAATATTCGAATATCGGAAATCGAACTATTCATATTATTCGAATTTAGAAAACGAACGGATAATGCAAACCCTAGACATGTCGTATTAGAATTCATACTATACACCGCAGTGGAAAGCGAACGCGCACGTGCACGTCACGCAAGCGGTGTGGCTGGGCATTTAATCCATGAATTCGCGCTAAGGTATTTGGGATTATAAACTTCACGATCCGCTCTCAGTCTATTTCTATAGAGTATTAGAGTACTTCCATTTAATTGTATAGGTTCACAAAACCGGCTTATAATTATAACGTAAGCGAAAAAGCGTGGAAAAGTAGAAAGCTAAACCATCATAAGATAGGCATCATTTGGAGTTAAAAAGCAAACAATTTGTATTAAAGCACTTTTGTTGCCGATTGTACTTGGTATCACTGATAAAGTAACTCAATGTTAATACGTTTCTATTTAAAAAAAAAATGCAAAATCTTTATCTGCTTATCAAGACCAAACTATTGCGTCCCAACACGGTGGGTCTACGTTAAGTGCAGCGGAGATCCTGTCGCCACCTTCCAACTCCATCATCAGATCAGCTCTTAGATACCATAATATTGCAGTGCCATCGGGTTTACATATATGGTCCAAATTTCAGCCCATTCCGTTTACGGGAAGTGGGTCAAATTTAACTTGCAAGATTTGACCCGTAAATACACCATACAAGTTAAATAAAAGCTTGTAAAAGACGAGTCAACCGAGTCCAAAGCGTTCAAACTCGATGGACCTACGATTTCCCATTGAGGAGTTACTGCGTTCGCGTAGCTAGTACCATATTATTGTATTGTCATCAGAATTACATACGTAGGTACCAAAAAAATCAAGTAAATCCGACAATTAAGACGTAGCTGCGTAGGTTAAAACCTTCCAAGATTTGATTCCATTGTTTGTTAGTTGCAAGTAAAGTTAATACCTATGTGTGCTAAAAAACAAGTAAACGCTATGCTAATATGAATTTCTAAACGCTTCTGAAATAGACAGATGTGATAAGAATTTATTTCCTCATATAAAGATGTTTGATTTTAGCGATAAGGTATATGAATAATCCGAGTTTCTAAATAGTCTAGAATCTCATTACGTTAGTTACGTGTTATGACAGTGGGTCGGGCTTCCGGCTCTTCGTGGTGAATTATATGACGACGGTTGGTATTTAGGCTATAAAATGTTATACAGAAGCCGCACTAGTAATGAGTGAAGCGGTGCCGAGACGGTAAACGAGATAACACGATTTAGCGAAGCTGGATGCACTGTAAAAGGTAACCAAGTTACTCCCGTCCCTGTCGTCGTATTATGAAGGGAGAGAGCAGACTAACCAATCGTGTGTCCGAGACATGTCCTGTAAATGGGCCAGTCTTTGTTGAGCTCTGGCGTTGTGCAGACTTAAAACAAGATTAATTGTTTAATAATATCTTGACATGGTATTAAATATTAAATAAATAACATTGTTATGCACGAACAAGTAAGTCAGCAGTTACAGTGTCAATGGCAGAAGTGAGTCAAGTCTCAGCATAATTTACACAGAGTTGATGGCAAAGCGGACCCACTCGTTCCGCCAACTGATTTACAGCTCCGCCGCGAACACGCTTCGCGACTTTAGGAACAACATTTACGATGATTACCGACTAGTTGCAGATACTAAACATTTACAGGGTCTTTATGGCTGTCGCTAAGGTCTGGCGATATTCTAATGGAGAGAAGGCAATTTCAACCACTTCTAGCAAACTGTCGTTTACCGAGGATGTTCTTCTAAAATAGTAACTTGTCAATAACATGATCAATAAACAATAACATTGTTTAAGGAAATTGTATCAATTCACATTTATAATGATTTGAAATGTATCAGTCAGATAAATTGTATGTACGCATGCCGGACCAGTATCAGGTTCTAATTTGCTTTCTTAAAAACCTGAACCATATTACACAAATTATTTTAACGTTACTACTTAGTCGGTCCTTAAGTTCTACCAATAAGAGGTCTATTCAAATATAACTAGCTTATACCTATATCACACGGAACATGTTTATCAGTCCCATAGTCGAGCGAGATTTCACCATTTTTTAACCATGCTTAGTCAGTCACATTCGTAAATACTAGAGGTCGTACATCAAATTAATGCTACGTGTGTTGTGTAGTTTAGCAAAAATGTTTCATTTTAATATATTTTACTCTTTAAACCTTTTATTATTTTAAATAAATCTCTGTGACAGAACACATGAAGTAACTCTTTTAATCTGTGCTTTTGGACCGACTGGGTAGAGATACCGAATAAATCACTCGGCGCTGCAAAACAAGAAATAAATCTTGAAAACTCCAGCACTTACGAATTAGAAACTCATTAGGCTCATTGCCAATCAACTTCGCCTTCGGGTTTGGGGATTCCGTCTGACCTAGATTTTAGGGGGGAGTTTTCAATCGGAGTAACACAGACATGTAACCATAAATCATGCCCTCTTGACGTGAAGGTATATACAAGTCAGTATAAGATGTATTAATGGTGTGTATAGGTGTTTGATTTTACAGTAATGTCTGTGTTTAACTTCACTTTCCTGTAATGCCGGGTGTCCGGTTCATTCCGGGACGCGCCGGACCTTGACCGGTTGACCGTTGGCCCACTTCCACCCCCTACCACCACCGACACTATCATTCAGTATTCATGGCCCCCATAATCACCGCTCACGGTAATGGATTTTATGAATGACTAGCTTTCCTTATAATCAACAGTTATGCATAATACAGTGGGAGCCGAGAACGTTGATGATTGAAAATGAATGTTTGACGAACGAACGCCCTTCACAGAAATGTCTCAATAAATGTCAACACTAATCACAGCAGTCACAGTTTAATTATTTCGCGGCAATTAATTCCTTAAGTTGTGTTACTAATTTGAAAGAGATTTGTCCAAGACCATCAATCAAAGGTATTAATAATGGGTTTTGCATAAAAGATATTTGGTTCTCCCGTTCTCCGGAAAATTGGACAGCGGATAGTCATGGCCAAAATGTTGTTAAAAACCAATTAACTTCAACTATAATCTGCTAGAATATTTCTGTCAAACAGTAAAAAAAAAAGTGACAATAACGAAAGCCTCTATAAGTACCCAACTGAGCCAGCAGTTGCTAGTTTTAAATCGGTAATAAGTTATTCGATGGTGACTCAGACAAAGCAGTACGTTTCCTTGACATTTCCAAGCATTGAATCTTGTTAATTTCAATTATTACCCTGTTACTGGAACTTCATTAAGTGACTTTTATGGCAAATTGAAAGGTGTCGATCAATCAACATAGCGGCCGCCGTGTTTCGAGAAATGATTACAGATCCACTCCACGGCAATCGAAGGCTGTTTACACGAGCCGGGCTGAGAAATATTTGATGCGCATCGATCGATCTCACTTGCATCAGTTCAAAAAACACAACAAACCACTGCTTGAGTCACTTCGATTTGCTTTCGACGGGTGGTGGTGACACTGGTGACTAAAGTTCAAGGATTCACCAATTAATTATCGTAATTTTACGTTTTAAGCTTTATTAACCTGTTAAGGTCGAATCTAATAAATATTTTACGTACCTAGTTACTAGTTAAGGACATAAATAATTAGAAAATATTTTACTTTTTCATTGCGTAAAACGTATCATACAGTGAAGTACATGTTTAATTTTTGTACAATATTTTTATAATAAAATCTGTTAAAAAAGTAAAGATACCGGCACGCAAATAAATTAAGCCACGCCTACAGTAGTTTTTTATTATCATGTACAAATTTCTTTTGGCACATTCAGAGCTAAAAACTTGATGGTCTTTACTAACGTCGTAATTTGTAAAACGAACTCGGATTTATGCTAACATACATCTGAATAGTGCATTAATACAGAACAGTGATAACTTACAATACCTATGAATCAACTGCTTCACAATCTGATCGCCTGCTTCAGGATGATCTTCCATGGCATGCTACACTCAGAGCCATAGATACAACGCCTCTTGAGTAGATATCTTTATAATTGTGATTTATCACTGAATTAAATGGATTCAACAGAAAAATACAGGTACGTGTCACATGATAACGAATGAGAGATGTCAAGATGACAAGCATAAAGTTTTCTTACTAACGTTTCCTCTCGTCATTCAGGAGCTTCAACTAGGTTAAGTTAAGAATTGAGATGAAAGATGGTAACACATTCTGGTCAACCCACTTAATAATTTCGTAGCTTTAATTATAAGCCGCTCGTCATTTTGAACTCGTTCTGATTTCCCAGCTCCTATGGTATTTTCTTCGCATGAATATGTTGCTAAGCCTCTACGCACGCACATAACGCGATTAAGGTTCCCACGTGGCTTACAAGCTGAAAGGTTGCCGGAACAAACAGCATAAGATATTCAGCGACATTCTCGATAACAGCGCGGCCACTTCATAATTCATCGAGTATTGTTTAAAGGGCGTGCCGGCAGGGATGGCGTGTGGCTGCAGTCAGGCCGAGGAAATAACCTTCGTGACAAACGCTTGTCCGCGTCACTGAGGTATACCTCCAGTAATAGCTGAGGGAGGGCTTAGCGTGGGCCTGCAGCGGAAGCCTTGTCGAATCTGCACTGCCATTGGTATAATTATTGCCGCATTGTAATAACCGTATAAACACGAGTTGTTGTTGATTGAGGCGTTTTCCTTAAGGCAATTTAAATACTAAAGTGATTTACAGACATATTTGTATGTTCGAGTTTGTCACCATTTATTGTATTCAAATTGGAAGATATTATAAAAATATTTAAATTGAAGATTTAAAACGAATCGCGTTGCTACCTGAAATAAGAAGGGGATGTCTCCGAAACAAAAGCGATAAAAGTTTGCGGATGCACAGCAAAAAGCGCGAGTCCGCAATCTTTTATTTCTTTGTTTTTCCAAGAAATGTGATGTGAGGTAATATAAGTTTTTTTGAGGTATACATTATTTTGCAAACAGTACCTTCCTCTTGAATATTCATGAACTGCTTATCGTGAACTCCGTTAAATACAAGATACACTGGCCACTCCCAACGCCTTCATCAAATCAGTAATTTCAGTTCAGCGCAACCATACCCAAATCTATATCCACTCGACTATTTCTAGAATATGTGCCTATTCAAAAATATAATGTCGCATATATTGTACAAAGCCTGAGAGGCAATTTCGCTCTTTCCTGCTTTAACTACAAGAAATAACTTTGTAACATTAGCAGTAAGTTACATAATCGGCTCCATTACAGAAATTCTCATTACATTCATGCTTTTTATTTAGCTTATAACTAGCGGTTAAAAAGAAATCTTGTGGTTAGAGATCGCTTGCGTACATAGATTATTGCATCGGTAGCCTGGTATACCTACGCAATTTACAAGATAACAGATGAACAAACTCTTGTTACGACAAAAATAATTAGTTTAATCTTGATGACTATCATTTCATGATTTATGTAAATGACTCGAGTCATAAAGGCTTGCAGACCGCGATACTTCATTTTAATTCTGTTTGACGGATACCTTGCCGTATTTGGAACATAAAGGTGGACTCTCACGGCCACTGCATCGCATAAAATGTCATTATGTTTGTGTTGTACCTAATACTTACGGCCGAGCCACACCGGATGCGTGACATGCACGTGCACGTGCGCGTTCGCTTTCCACTGCGTTGTATAGTATGAATTCTCATTACGACATGTCACTATACACCGTACTGCCCTGCTTAGACAGATGGCGGTATCTCAGGCAAAACTCCTGTAGCAAGTGCAACCTTATTTGTAATTAAATAGGGTTGAATCTGCTTTAGCTATTGAATTTGACATATCGCTATGGCTTATGAGGGCAGCGCAGTGGAAAGCGAACGCGCACGTGCACGTGTAAGTCACGCAAGCGGTGTGGCTGGGCTTTTGAACAAAATTCGATAGTAAACACTTTGGTTTGCCTATCTCGAAATTCCATTTATGCGGTAGCGTAACGGCACTGTTTATGAAGCATAGGTATTATACTTTTGTTCAACATTATAAAACAAACTTATCGAAGTGAGGGCAACCAGCAAATGGAACTTATGATATGACTGTATATCTCTATTTCTAAGCATCGTAGCGACATTTTGTTTTTCAAAAATAATGCCAAATAATTAATATTTGTATTTAATTTACCCACAAGATATTACTTTAAAGAATAATACCGTGTCAACGTTATTTATCCTAATATAAAACAGTTACTAAAAAGTTGTGTCTTGAGTGAGATTCTATTTGGGATTCAGGCAGTCTTGTAGCAAAGAAAGAGTGTGAGTCTTGACTTGAGTGTGAGTAGTAGAGACTTTATTACGAAAGCGAAAGAGCGAAACATTGTGGCGTCTCACAAGGTTCGGTTCTTGGTCACCTGCGGTTCATATGACATGTTCTATAATATGCTTATTTTTGAACGACACGAAATATAACTGCATCATTAGCTATTTGTTAAATTAGTTGGACAACATAGCAATTTGGTGAAATAAAAGTTGCTTTAATCGAAATAATGTAGGTACATTCACCAGCAATAATATATTATCCTACATTAGGCGCAAAAATATCTGACACGCTCTTATACCCATAGTAATAAGGACGTATCAGATATTTTTACGCTCAATGTTGGTTAATATGTTATGGCTGGTGACTGTACGTACCAAAAGCACTTTGCTAGCAACACTAGACTGAAATAGGTACGATTCAAAGGATACTCATATAGAGTATTATTCCAGATATCATTAATTAGGTTAGTAACAGTCGAAGTCGTGCAGTTAAATCGTATAAATCATGGATATCTCTGGAATACATTAATGCAAATGCACTCGTTTCCATTGGTAATTACGTACAGAAGGAAGGAATACAATTTTTTATTATGATATTTATTTACTTCATATTTTAATAAATTACGATAGATGTTGTAGTCTTTGTTGTAGATTTTGACAAGAGACCTCAAATGGGAGGATCAAGTACCTGCAACTACAATACTAAGAATTTATTCATTAGATACTATCGAATGTTTACCCCTAAAAACGATAAAACGAATACTTTAGTTATTTCAAGGACAGGGCAGATAGTGGGCAACACAATGGAGTCTTTTGGAGATTGTATATTATTATTTTCGTAAAGAACTAGGTCATAATAATTATTTACTGACCTTACTAGGGTGACGGCACCAATGATGGAGACTTTTAGCTGACAGGCACCAGTAATGGATACTTCACTCTTAATTCAAATTTCATACGGTCCTAAATCGATTGTTCCAAAACAAATGAATAACCCTTATCTTCTGTAAAATAAGAATCAAGTGTCCATCATTGGTGCCATGAATATTAGTGGTTCCATCACCCTATATAGATAAGTAGGTATGTATATTTTACCCCCAACACAAAAAGAAGGGTGCTATAAGTTTAACGTATACGTACGTACGTATTTGCGTACTTGACTGAGTATAAGTCTGTCTGTGGCACCATAGCTCCCAAACGTTTGGACCGACTTGGACGCGTTTTTTTTTAAATAGAAACTTAGTATAATCAGGGTGGTTCATAGCCTAGGTTTAATGAAACTCTAAGTTTGTTTGCTTATCAGCTCTTAAAGTCTTGCCATTCCAACAGGGGGTTTTATTTAAAAAAAATGTGTAGTTCTCCTAATTAGTACTAATACCATCCACTCATTTTAACCTTGTTAATATTTGACCATTCCAACTTTAACTCGCCGGTCACCACATGATGTCATTACACAAGGACATTAAAGACAGTTGGCACATGGAGATTATGTGGGCGTGATTCTAGTTGTTTACATTTAAAGGTTCACTGTCCCGAATGAGGTAAATGGTGTCCAAAGTTTAAAACAAGTATTGCACAAGGATGTTAATAAATATTATGTCAACATTATGGCACCAGAATTACCTTGAGTTATAAAATAAAGTACACCTAAGTGAATGGAACTTAAATTCGTTTAGTATTAGGTATTCGGCGTATTCGGCATCTTTTTCACTATTTATATTCGGCCGAATTATTCGGTTTTGGTGCTGAATACATTCGGTTCGAGTATTTCTAATTTCTTGGCTACACGACACGGTATACGGAACTAAAAGAAAAAACTTCTTATGTAACATTTATGTTATAATATAAGTCAGACAAAGAAATCCTGTGAAGAATGTGTAAAATAAAGCAATTCCACTTCAAATCAACATATATTTTGAAACCTCAAGTCAACATATTTATTTCTTAACCTATAGTTAGTACCTATAGTCAACATTTATTTTAAACCTAAATCAGCACGCGGTACGGCTCGCTCGTCATCTTGTTAGCAGCGACACGTAGCTTACAATAAAGCAAACAATGTAATGGTAAACCGAATAATTTGGCCGATTATCCGGTTTGGTAATGATTAAACCGAATAGTATTCAATATTCGGCTATTCAGTGAAACCACTATTGGGCGCATCTCTAGGTAAAAGGGTTAAGTGAATCAGATGGCAACATTTTTATGTTACGCAGTGGAGAAGACGAGCACACATGCCACCTGATGCCATGAGCAAGTGGGGACTGAGGCACTTGGACATTTGCTTTCACTCCATTGCAAATTAATCGCCAACCCTCAGGACGTACAAGAGAATGCATCTACATCTATGCTACTAAATTCACCAGCTTTCATATGTGCACGCAATGGTGAAAACAATTTGACATTGATATTGACCTGGTAAATTGGTTTTAACTATTGCTAATTACGTACATCCTGAGAAAATTACGATGTAAAGCCATATGTTCCCCTTTTTTAAATATTAAATATGGTTGCTCTTGAACCAAGTCTAAACCAAAGAGTCAGGAGAACTAATTCTCAAATTTATGAAAAACTAAAAAGGTATTTTTGATAGAACTCATTAAAAATAAACTAAATCAATTACAGTATCCTTTAACTAACCACACCGCACAGGCCGACACAGGGTTTTGTAAGAATTTGGAGTTAAAACTTGCAAACAATTACTATATAGGTATGAAGACTCCACCTAAACTGAACATAGTAAAGAAGACTCAAATTTTTCTACATGATTTAAATTTTATTGATTTACTCCATTTGCAGTCCTTATTTTTCCTTATTAACCTTCAGGACGCACTATTGTTCTGTAGGAAAAGAAGAAGATGGGATCAATGCTGGATGGGAGCGCCGCAGAGCCAGTAACCTGAGGCTGGATCAAGGGGAACTGGGCGGAATGAATGGAGAGCCACTCGACCGCCCGCCTGCCTCGGCGGCGTCCCCACTCATCATCATCATCATCATCAGCCATAAGGACCTCTAAATTTCTGTTTTATTTGTCTTATTCCTAAAATGTACTTTTTCTTAATTTGTTGTTATTTTTATTAAGATTAAGATTAAATTGTGACCCACGCTTACTCTCTTTCATAGACATTAACTGTGCATCAGATGTTAGAGCAATAATAAAGTACTGAAACATTTAATTTAAAACTGTTGTACTCACTTTTTGTAGATTCTGCAATATGAATTATTGATTTTTTTGTCCGAGACACATCTTCTTCTGTCTTCAAATAAGTCCTTGATTGCGGTGACAGTGAGCACAAACATCACAGGTAACATAGCCACTTCTTTACCAAATGCGTTCAGTTGGGGCACCCAATTTAACAACACTATGAAAATAAAGTACACATTGGCAATCCTATGGAACTGTTCAAATAAGTTTTTGGGTAAAAACGATAACAGAGTGTATTTAGTAGTCCTTATTTTATTAGTGCAACGGTGGCCGTTCGGATGTTCTTTTGGGGGTGTTTTATCGGGCACCAGATGGTTGGGTACGACGATGAGGTGGCGCGTGTCTGTGGCGGTGACGCGGCGCCGCAGCACCCAGCATAGCGCGCGGCGCCAGGGAGTGACCACCGACGCGCGCCGCAGCGTGTAGATGGAGTCGGAGCGCGAGGCCTGCCGCGAGTGCTGGCGCACCGAGGTGGCGCGCGCCACGGGCGCCCGGTGCCCCGGCGGCAGGATGAAGTCGGTGCGGCTGGCGGCGCGGCTGTGGCCCGGGCCCGGCGCCCCGGCGGCGCCCGCCGTGCCCGCGCGCCCGTCGCCGATCTGCCCCTGCGAGAACGCCCGCTGGTGCCCGCGCAGCGCCGACTTGAGCGGCCGAGGTGCGGGCGCTCCGCCCAGCGTCGGCGTGCCTCCATGGCTGACCGACCTCGAGTGACCCTTCGCTTTCGGAAACAGGTACGTCTGCTCCGGCGCCCCCGGCAGGGTCGGGGCGCTCGGTGGAGTCTCTCCGCTTCCTTCTGTTGACATTTTTATTCATCTGAAATGAGGTCAATCCGCTCTTCCCTCTCGTTAAAATCCAGGCTCCGAGGCGCCCCGCCGGGCGTTCCACCTCCCTCGACACGCTCGAAGTGATTCAGCGGCAAGTATCGAAACATATGGTTTCATCGGAGTCATCTGTTTACAATTTCACACATCACTTCAGTCTCCATTCAATGAACGAAAGGAACACTTAACACTGTAATCGAATTATAAATCCACTGACATTTATCCATTTCTCGGTCACAATATTCGGTACGAAATCATACAATAATACTCGCCACGGTGCACTGATATGTTCAAGAGAAACAAAACTCGAAAACAAGCAAAAGTTGAATCAACCGACTGACAGGCCAAGCAACTGTCGACGACAGCGAGCTGCGAGTAGCAGGCGCCTGCGCGCAGATGACAGGACTAGTGCGGTGATATCAATATCGACACAGTGTGCTACGCAAAGAAGTTGGTCAAGTTTACTAAAGTTTATTTCGTCTAATAAACTCAAAACAACTAAGGTAATTTATTTTAATTTATTCTTATTATTATTGTATAGTGTATATGTCTATGGGTGTCAGATCCCACTTACCAACAGGGGTCTGTTTTATAAAGCTACAAATTACAATTTACAGGTACGGTACGAACAGCCATTTGAGCAGTGTTGCCAGTTTAGACCTGTAAAATTGTAACTTGTAGCTTTATAAAACAGGCCCCTGGAATCTTTTCTTAAAATACCTTGAAATTATTGTTACATTAAAAAACAAAGCAAAAGCATCAATCAATGGAATGGAATGGAATATTTTCATCTATTTTCTTAAATAAGTTTAAAACGATATATAAATACTTGTAAAATCGAGAGCGAGACCCTCACAACAAGCCCTTTCATTTGATATGTTTGTGTATTCATTGAATTTTAAATTTAATTAATATAATTGATTTATAAATCAATTGGAATTGTATGTTTTAAAATGTATATAACCTTAAATCTGATTGTGTGCTGTCCTTAAGAAGTAATGTTTTTGTAAAGATATGTTCAGCTGTACTTGGGATGCATGTACAGCTGAACATATCTTAAGTAATAATTAAGGTAATCTAAGTTTACTTTAATTAATAAGCCCATTTTAAAGTCCCGTATTAAATAAATAAATATTTATACAGTACAGTTTGTAAAACAATTTTTTTGGTTATGCCTTCTAAAATTTAGTGCTATATTTAAAATCAATTCAATGATGTTACACGTATTACATGCATCAGCTTTCAATTTCATCGGTCCAGTGTTGTCTATACCAATTTCAATTGACATAGGCTATAGATTAATAGCTAACAGATGGACAGACACACATACACAAGAGTAAAACTAAAAGGTTTCCGTTTTTTTATTCGGACGTATCCTGTATCTCATATGGTTTCAGATTCCCTCATAATGTCGCAGTAAAAAAAGCACTTTGTAGAATCCATTTCTATTCTTCAGTTATTGTTGAATATTAAACTAAGCTTTCTCATTTTCGGCCTGTGATTACTTTTTTAAATACAGTTCGGCTTTTTCTCTTTTAACCTTTCATAAACGTTGCCGACTTGGCTACACGGTTTACAAACTTTGTATTTTCTGTTAAAAAATAATTGACCTAAATAACAAATTATTCGGTTTATTAACTTTATAAGAACGAGCCGAATCGCCGTGCATGTGGTGCGTCAGGTGACTCTGGCAACTTGTACGACGAAAAGTACCTTTACACTTGCACCCTCACACTTTCCCGGATACTGGTTCCGGGAAAGTGTGACGGCGCAGGGCTGGTTTCGCGGCAGAATCACCGAAAACCATCAAAAGGTGCAAATACAGTCAACTTGATAGTAGTTACGTATTAACGTATAGTAGTTATTTGAGGCTTTTGGGATCGAAACTTTGGGACTGTGGGGACTATTTTTTAAGGTATTTCAAAGCGCCTGGTCGACGCAAAAATGTATAACTTATTTATTTAAGTACCAATGCCGATTATTTCCTTCTCAATTTAATTCTTCATTTCCGCAGATGTAGTTGTTGTTTGGTCTCCCTAATAAAAAGAGTTGTAATACTCAGAGTAGGTATGTTTTTCTTTTGGTCACACTCTAACAGTAATTAGTAAGTAGTTGAGGAAAAGGTCTTGGGCTTCTATTCAACTCGGTAAAACCATATTGGTTTTAACGTGTTATGGTATTGTTTTCGGCCGCCATTACTGTCAAGTAAATATGAGCTATCAAAACGGTGACAAAATGATAACACGTCACGGCAGTATGGATTTTACCCAGTATAATAGAAGCCCTGACATATGAGCCAAAAGCACATTATATCGTGCAACGGTCACATAAAAATCTTGTATCGATACTCGATACTTTTTAAAACTTTTGTACCACACTATTTCGTTAGTGTCAAAATGAGGTACCAGCGCTACCAACTTACAGATTGCCGTCTGTCGTAATATGAGGTGTTTTTCAAGAACCTAATTCTTTTTTATTGTTTTTGAAACAGTTATTTATTTATTATTAATTATATAGCAATGTTGTTATTATGCAATATGAACTCGAGCTTCAGTATTTTGTGAAATTCGAAATAAAAAGGAAGTATGTTTTTATAAATGCTGCGTTAGTTTGTGTGGTAGGGTTGGTAACCTAACCAAATCGTCGACGTCATCATATCATTGGCAGACATTTTCGTTCCGACATTTTGACGTTTATCTCCGCCCGGTCAGTGATTTTGTAAAGAGGAGAAAATTATTTCGCCTTCTATTCATCATGGATGAAGAATATGACGCGATCGTGCTCGGCACTGGCCTCAAGGAATGCATCCTCAGTGGGATGCTCTCTGTGGCTGGCAAGAAGGTATTGCACATTGATCGAAACAAGTACTACGGCGGTGAATCTGCGTCAATTACCCCGTTAGATGAATTGTTCTCGAAGTTCAACGCACCAGTGCCGGATGAGACCTACGGACGAGGGCGCGACTGGAACGTCGACTTGATCCCGAAGTTTTTGATGGCGAACGGCCTTTTGGTGAAGCTCCTGATACACACGGGCGTCACCCGCTACTTGGAGTTCAAGTCCGTGGAGGGAAGCTACGTCTACAAGGGCGGTAAGATCTCCAAGGTACCCGTGGACCAAAAAGAGGCTTTGGCGTCCGATCTCATGGGCATGTTTGAGAAGCGCCGCTTCCGCAATTTCCTCATTTATGTGCAAGATTTCCAGGAGGAAGATGCTAAGACGTGGAAGGACTTCGATCCCAGTACTGCTAACATGCAGTCTCTCTACGATAAGTTTGGGCTTGATAGAAACACCCAAGACTTCACTGGGCATGCTCTTGCCCTGTATCTTGATGACAACTATCTCCAACAACCAGCTATTCAAACAATTCGCCGTATCAAACTTTATTCGGACTCGCTTGCCCGGTATGGCAAGTCCCCCTACCTGTACCCAATGTATGGTTTGGGTGAGCTACCTCAGGGATTTGCCCGGCTCTCTGCTATTTATGGAGGCACATACATGTTGGACAAACCTATTGATGAGATTGTACTTGGTGAGGGAGGAAAGGTTGTGGGTGTGCGCTCTGGAAATGAGATTGCCAAGTGTAAGCAGGTGTACTGCGATCCCAGTTATGTCCTAGACAGAGTGCGCAAGAAGTGTCAGGTGATTCGCTGCATCTGTCTGCTGGACCACCCCATAGCCAATACCAAGGATGCTCTCTCTACTCAGATTATTATTCCTCAGAAGCAGGTAGGTAGGAATTCTGACATCTATGTATCCCTTGTGTCCTCCACTCACCAGGTGGCAGCCAAGGGATGGTTTGTAGCTATGGTGTCTGCCACTGTGGAAACCAATGACCCTGAGTCGGAAATCAAGCCAGGTCTTGACCTCCTTGGACCTATCAGGCAAAAGTTTGTCTCTGTGTCGGACTACTTTGAGCCTACAGATGATGGCAGCCAGAGTCAGATCTTCATATCAGAGTCGTACGATGCTACTTCTCACTTTGAGACAACCTGCTTAGATGTGCTCAAGATTTACAAGAGGGGCACAGATGAGGACTTTGACTTCTCCAAAGTGAAGGTGGAGCTTGGCGAGGAAGAACAGTGAGCAGGGCTGCCCTTGTATGTGTACATTGCTTGTTAATTATCATATTTGTTTATGAACTGCTCTGGCAGCAATATAATATGTTCATTAGGGTTTTTTGGGTAAAGATTTATAAGAGCTTGATGTATTTGCAGTAGATTGAAGTATATGTGCAAATTGTCCTTGTAAGTGGTTCCAGATCTTCATTATTTAATTAACCAAAAAAGATTTCAAAAAATATAAGATTGTTATATGAAGCATTTTATTCATTTTTAAGATGGCTTTTATTATTTAAGTATACAATGCAAGTGATCTGCACAAGTAAAGTGATAATTATTTCAATTGAAGGAATGCATTCCATTGTGGTACATTATGATGAAACCTATAACCATAATATTGTATTGTAATGTCAAAATTATGAATGCTCACTATGCTGTTCTGTGTAAGATCATCAATAAAGTTAAATTATACATGTATTTGTTTTGTTATTTATTTACAATCTGTCCTCTACCTTGGAAATTTTATTGACAAAAGATTAAAAATTCGAATTTGCTTCAATTAAAATCTGTCGGGTACATGTCGGGTTAATAATTATCAGTTTACTCAGGTACTTGAGGACTTAACTGGTTAGCAACATATCACAATTCAAGGCTATATTTGATACAGTATAAGTGGTCATTCCTGCATCCGATGAATATATAATCTCCATACACAGCAGGCGAAGAAAATGTTTCGTCCGGAAGCGAATATTCTGCTAATTGGATGCCATTTTCTGTGTCTATGATAGCTAGCTTGCCGTTGTTAGAACTCGCTAGCAGCAGCTTGTCGCCGAGGCCGCACGGCGTCGAGTACACGGGCGCGCTCATCTCGCACTTCCAGTTTAAAGCCGGCTGGAAATTCTTGATAAAAATGCTGTAAACGTTATTGTCATGACATCCAAATACAACTTGCCATCTCATTTTGTTTTCTTCTCTAATATAGAGTGACGAGAATATATTTCCTTTTGCGCCTTGGTACCTCCATATCTAGAAAAGAAAACAATATAATGAATATATTGCGACTCCACTCTTCGCAGGTTAGTTTTTTGTGCTCTGTCATTACCCATTGAGCGCCGGCCTAACGTGATTTCCAAATAAAAACGGTCTAGGGATCAAATTCTCGGCACCGAATTTATCTAGCGGTGTTGCTAATTTATGCTGCACCTGCAGTGAGGTAACCAAACCACTAAGCGGAAGCAGCAGAAATTGAAAGTCCCTAAAGATATTGTGTCTACCTATATAAAAATAAAATGTTCATAAGTAGACTGAAATTCTTCTCGGTTCTATTCGAAGACTTAAGTAAATATTATAAGTAGGCTTATAAAGTACCTATAATAATAGAAAGGAAAATTAGAAATGGACAAGTTCAAAATCATTTAAAGGCAGACAGTATGTTCAAAACTGGCCCTTCGTCGTACTCCGGCATAGAAGAACTTAGATAATTTTTTATCCGATTTTGTAAGTAGCTATTACCTAAAGGAATAAAACAAAAATAAATTTTATAAAACTACAATGTATTAATTTAATAGTGCAATTAATGTATTTACCTTTACCGCCTGTTTCACAATCGACAAGTAGTTAAAGCACATTTGACGGATACATTTAGCCCTTTCTCTTTCTTACACTTAAAAATAGACAAGGAGAGACCACAACTTTAAATGGCAGATAAATTTACTCGTCGATTGTGAATCAGGCCCTTAGTATTATATAATGATATGTAAGTGTATGTATAGTTGGGCCCAATTTTTTCACCGCTACTACAATCTGCTTTACCCAAAGATTAACTGGTAGAGAATGCCTTAAGCCACTAAGTTCGCCGTTTTTTATAAGTGTATACTTTTGTGCAAAAAAGAATAGAAAAAAAAATCCACAAGTAGAATTCCACAACTACTTATCATTCCAATCTGTCTACCACTAGCCTATTGCATCTTTAAAAGATGATAAAAAGCAGCGTCCGTAATGGTGCGGTGCTATCTTCCGTATATGGCTTGTCAAGCGGTTTATTTGCTGTCAGCCGCATGGAATACTCGATCAGCATTGCCATTTAGAATGTGAACATTGGAACTTGTAGCTTTATAAATTCGCACCAGATGGTCTCCGCAGGTGAATAATCACAGGTGGTTCAATTTTATCACGTGATCGTTACGGTTAGCAGTTGAGCAAGTTACCTACTCGGAACAGTTATAAGCAGATTATTTTTATTTTATAGACATTAGTTCGCTGAGTAGGTAAGTGGGAGTGGGAAGGTGGGCCATATTCCCCCAGGATAGGTGCAACTCTCTCTCTTTTAACCTTACATTTCTTTTTATTCTTAACTAAGATTTCAAAAATGTACCTATAATCAAGTTGCAATTATCAAACGCGTATCTGTTGGAAACTCATTGAATTATTATACTAATGGTCGTCTTATGAAAATGTAAGTGACGCTTAAAAGTTAACGTTAAATTATTCCTCTAACAAACATCAAACATAACTGGCTAATTGACGCGGAAACTGGAATTGCGAGAGGCAATTGACCCTATTAACTGACAGCGGTCCAAATATTTGCCTTTTTTTGGCAAAGCATCATAGAGCATGCGCGCTGCGCGGTATGATATAACACACGAGTTTCTATTGGGGCACAAAACCTGTCTAAAAACGAAATTTTTGTTTGGGGGGTTATAAACACACACGTCACACACCCCTTTCAAAATTGCCTATTATAAATATAGTCCTAGTGAATTGTTTGGGAAAATCACCCTGTACAGTGTATATCTAGCTCCTTGTATTTTCTCGCGTGTCACTTAGTAGAGTGGGTGGAGGGGATTATTCAACGACAAACAAGTCGCAGATAAGTTTTGCTAGCAAGTGACCAAGACAACCACAAACACGTCACTTTATAATAAATATTTAACTTGAACGAATATTTTTTGGCAATAAACTATCAGCTTTAGTATAGGAAGTGTCTTAAAGTAATTTGGTAAAATAATATTCAGCCAAACGAATGGTAAGCGGGATCTGCGACCAATAGGTATTTGAGTCCTGTAGACAACAATCTTAAGACTATAATTTCAAGACTGCAATCCTAAGACTCCAAATGCGTTGCCAGCCTGAGGCCTAAGACGGAATGCCAATAATTTCACCAGTTGTCTAATCCCCCACTTGGACATAATAATGCGAACGCTGCTGCTTGGCAGTATTTGCCCAAGTCAAGTACTCTTGAAAATGTAAAATGTCTATGGGTCTCAGATCCCACTTACAATCAAGTGGCCTGTTGTGTTATAGGAGAAGGTACAACTTAATTGAACACTGGGGTAGGCATGAGGTGCGGGGGTGAGGTAAGATAAAGCTCATATAGTCACCATTGCTCTCTCTCCGTACCTCGTGCATACCCCGGCTCTCAACGTCACATCTATCGTCTATCGTCAGTGATACTGCAATACCGCGTAAGTAACAAATTCTATAAATTGCAAAATGTACCTTGTTGACTTGCGTGCCAAGGTGTATTTTGCATCTTATTTAATTTGTTAGTTATGCGGTGTTTCGCTATAGTTCCTCTATATATTCTCACCTTGATGCCCTTCTCGACAGTGCGGCAGTGTACCTCGCCGCTGACCTCCGCGAACACGACGTACTTGTCGCTGTCGTAGAGCGCGGGGCTGGCGAACACCGGGCTGCCCACGCTGCCCCGCCACGCCACGCTGCCGGTCCCGGTGTGCACGCACGCGCACACGCCCGACAGCGTGCCGAGCAGCACGAACTGGTTCTTGGCGAGCACCAAGTCCGCTGAAATGGCTTGGTCGGTGACACAGATTTTTTGCCTAATGTTGCCCGTCTGTGAAAGAGTGTGACAGTCAGGCCGATTTCTCAAACGAAACAATGATCGATTATAGTGCAATGCTGCGTTGCTAACGAATTCAGTAAGTTGCAAAATGCCTTAGGTTTAGGTAACTTTAGCACTTTCCATAATATTAATTTGCCATACAGGCAACTTTACTGAAACCGTGAACTATTCAGAATTGATATAAAACAAACGTAACCTAACCTATTGGGCTCTATACGATGGCATGTAAAAAGTACCTGAATTTTACGGTTTCAGAAACAATGTCAAATGAATATTATGGCAAGTGATACAATTATGGCAATTGAAATTCGGGCAAACGAAGTGATCCGATTTTACATAGAATAAAAAAAAAACGAAAATGGTTCAGAAGTCACGAATTCACAATACGTCAGAGACTGAATAACTACCGTTATAATATAATGGAAAAGGTATAACCGTTATATATTAGGCACCGTTAAACACACTATCGTCTTTACAAATGAGCTAATGATGACTAAATTACTCTATAAACTCATGTTTTATGAAAATGATAAGTTCCGTTTTTACTAAGATGAAACGTAGTTTTTTACAGTGGCTGGGGTCCTAGAGAAAAGGATATAACTCTCCTGAAGATCAAGTGAAAAAGGGTTTGCGCACGTGAAAAAGGGTTTGTTATGTGCCTAATTCGGTTTTTATGGTGGGCTAGGCACCGGACACATTGTTAGGCGCCCTGCCGGTCTATTATGGTCGTGTTTATCGTGTTGATTAAACATCTGTCACTTTCTGACCAGTATGTAAGTGTGAGAGTGACGGATGCTTTATCCACCGCGATAAAGGCGACCATAATACGGGTCCTGCACGGGTAGCACAAGTTGTATTTTCTCGCTTGTCGCTCAGTGCGTCTATATCGTTACAGTCTGGATGGAAAGGGAGATCCGAGCGACAAACAAGTCGCGGGCAACATGTGATAGCCGTGCTGCTCTATTTGTCGATAGGAATTATTATTAGACATTTAGTTAGTAATTTACTTTTAAATTATTAAATGGCTTTTTTTTCATGACGCCCGGGATAGATCTTGAACCGTTCTAGTGTATAGTCTAGAGTTAGCCTATAAGGAACATAATGTACTATGTGTTCATTCTGGGCAGCACTTGGTCTAACTCCTATACAAAGACGGTCAATCTCCTCTGTATGGCTTTTTTTTACAGCTACGCGGTTTAAGCGACGCTTCACAATCGTTTTAAATTTAATGACAAACCCGTTGCTATGTCTATTCGTAAGTCTGTGAAACGCAAAAAAACGTCAAAATCGGTCCAGTAGTTTTTGCAAGATGCTGATTTACAAAAAACCAATCTAAACACCACGACATAAACTTTTTTTGTACATACAGATACAATCTGTGAGCACTTAGAAGGTGCTTCGGGTTGGCACTTCTCTCTCACTCGCTCTTAATAAAAGCGTATGAGAGAGAGTGAGACAAAAGTACAAACCCGAAGCATCTTCTAAGAGCTATCGCACTGTACAATTTTGTTACAGTATTATAACAGTGACGGTAGATGCCTAATGTACATACATATATATATACCTTCACGCCTGTAATCCCAGAGTGGGGTAGGCAGAGCTACAGAATTACCAACAACTTTAAAAACATGATGATAATTCAGTAACCACATTTTGCACAAGTAGGCTAAGATGGTTACCAGCGTATTAGTGACAGGTTGCAAGCCCATCGCCTAACTGGCCTAACAGTACCCCTAAGTAAGGGCTGCCACAGACGATCAGTCGGACTGACAGGCCGAGAGGGACGCATCTATTTGTTAGAATGAGAGACGTATTTAACTTTCAGTCTGTTTCAGTCTTTCGGCCTGTCAGTACGACTCAGAGAACAGTAACAGTATGCGTAATGTCTTGATAACTAAGCATACCTCTTCTTTACATGGTAAAGAACAAAGTAGAGAAAGCCGCGTCTGTCTGTCTGTATAACTAAACCACGCAACGGATTTTGATTCGGTTTTCACTATCAGTTAGATATTTTTACATTGATTGTTTTTATTTATGATTAGTTCTGGTTTATGTACGGGTTATACAGAAAACTCACATTAGCCGAAGCGAAGCGAGGGCGGGTCGCTAGTCAATATTAAAATCAATGCTAAAGCTTTAAACTAACGCTTTTTATTTATAAGAGCGAATTAGTTACTCGTGGATACATTTGCTAGATTGGCCTTCATTGTACTTTTTACCATAATTGTTATTTTAGTAGTGTTACAGATAACAGTGATAAAAAATATTCGTCCGGCGGATTGTCTACTCTATCGTACTGCAAGTTCAGTTCAATTTTCATTAAATTGTAGTTAAAGTATGTTGTTATATTTGTGCTCGACGTATTACTCATAACAAAATCATGTGATTATTTTTATCGCTTCATTGTGCAAATTGAGTTTGAGGGTGACATAGTATCTCGCTCGTCCGCGGTCAAATGTTTTGGTCAGTCAAGGGTAAAACGGTCAGCAAAGGGCTGGAGTTTCTTGGGGCGCTTCTTCAGAATGATGGTCTTGTACAAAGCACTAGTAGATTCACTCCATGTTACCTACTTGTAAAAGAAGCCTCATGTGTGGTCTAGTACTATTAAGTACCAATTTACTTAAAAGATGTGAACGCGACTGTTTAAAAAAAAAATACCGTGTTGTTACGCTCCCAGAGGGCCGCGCGAAAAGTGCCCTGCTTACACGAAATTTCATTTTATTTTTAGGTGTTGCCCCGCCACTGCCGCTGTGCGATTCCAGCGTGTCAGAACACGGCCTCTATCCTCTATTCAACACGGTAAAACCATATTGCTTCTGACGTTTATGGTATTGTTATCAATTCGGTCGCCATTAGGGTGACGGCACCAATGATGGACACTTTTAGCTGACAGGCACCAGTAACGGACACTTCACGTATAATTCAAATTTCATACGGTCCTAAATTGATTGTTGCAAAACAAATGAATAACCCTTATCTTCTGTAAAATAAGAATCAAGTGTCCATTATTGGTTCCATCACCCTACTGACAAGTAAATAAGAGCTATCAAAACTTTGTGAACACGATAACACGTCAAAGATCAATATTATATTTACCCAGTAGAATAGAGGCCCTGAACGCCTGGAATGTAACAAAGGCAAAATCCCATACCGCCATATTGATGCATCTGATGTGTCCGTCGTACGAGGCGACGTACACGGACCCGTTGCAGCAGATCGCCTTGCTCTTGATCATGGAGCCGACGTTGATCTTCCACAGCAGCTGGCAGTTGTCGAGCACGAAGCACACGACGGTCCCGTCGTAGGCGCCCACCACGCCCACGGACGGCAGCAGCTCGCGCGAGTAGCACAGCACGGCCGCCTCCACCCGCGACTTCAGCACTATGCTCCCCTTCAGGATGCCAGTTATGGCGTCCGCCACGATTATCTTCCCGGAGTGGCTTCCTACCGTTACGTAAAGGTTGCTGCAACATTCATAATTTTTAGTAAATCTATCTGTGAAGTCATATCGAGCTCAATAGATAAGGATAAATATTTCGCAGCTTACAATCCACTGACGTGTAATGATGGTGACGAATCGACACATTTGCCAGTGTCATATGTCCAAAGGACGGTGAACTCTACAGGATTGGTGAAATTGATGCTGGTCCCCCTTTTACTGGCGATGCTGTATTTGCTGGACTTCGCTCGCTTCAGCTTCGGTTTAGGCCTACTATTGTCCTCGAGACAAACCTCCTTTTTGGCTAATTCCATAATATCATTGATGGTAGTCTTATAGGACATTAAATAAGGGAGGATGAATTTACTAAACAGTGGGCAGACTAAAGACAGTTTATTGCATATTGAAACTGCGAGGAATGATGTGCCACCAATTGAAAAGAAATCCTTGTCTTTGATGTCTTCATAAGTAAAGGATCTGCAGAGTGAAGCTTTCAGCTCATTGACCAATAGTAGCTTTAGGGAGCTGTATGTTTGTGGTTCGAATGACACACTTTCAAACATTCTAGAAAGAATAAGCTTGGAAATTTTTCCATGTGGGTTAGTTGGTAGGTTGTCCACCCTTATAATCTTGTCTGGCCAGTATTTGTCCTCCAGCTTGCATTTTAGGAAGTCTGACAACTCTCGGCTGCTTAATGTTTCAGAGGAGAAGTACACCACCAGGAGCATTGGTTTCGGCAGCCACACACAGGAACATGTCTTCACCCTGGGACATAACATGACGGTTGCCTCAATAGATTGTAAATATACTTTGTGTCCAAATCTTTTAATGACATCATCTGTGCGACCTCTATAGTATATTGTACCATTTTTCACTTCAGCTAAATCACCAGTATCAACAAATTTCAGGGAATTCTCTTCAACATTGCTTCTTTGATGATTTAGTATTATGCATTGCCGTGTTTTGCTCACTGCAAATAAATATAATTATAAATAATTTTGACATAATAAATTTTCCTAATGCAACTCATTACCAAGCATTATAAAAAAAAATATGTGTTTTAAAAATATAGTCATTAACAGTAACTTGCCTAAGATGATTCTCCCAGTGCTTTTACTCTTATTAGTATGTTCCACAAGAACCTGTGTTTCTGAGAGGCAAGTCCCGAGGGGGACCTCATGGTCACCCATCATCTTATTGAGGTCTAGTTCAGCAACACAAGCCCAGCAAGACATTTCCGTAACTCCGTACAATGTAAATATCCTAGTTTGGTTCTCTGAATCTTTTAGTTCCTTCAATCTCTTAATTCCGTTTAGTGGTTCACCTCCCAATGCAAGTACTTTAAGTGAAGATTTGGCACTGAGAATTTTGTTTCTGATGTCTGCATTTGAATATTGGAAGAATTTTGATGGTGTGGTTTGCCAGAAAGTTATCGAGTTAATTTTATTATCTGGGAATAAAATACTTGGTTTGTCTGGGGCTATGAGGAGAGAAGCACCATTCATGCAGGCAAGGAGTATCTCGATCAATGATGGATCAAATGTGAGGGGCGTGGAGAAGTATATGATGTCATCTGGACCTATGTTAAACATTTTGGTAAGATCCTCCACATTTGGTTGAATGCACTGAATAGGAACTTGTATATGCTTGGGACTGCCCGTGCTCCCTGAGGTTTGTGCAATAAATGAGTGCACATGCTTCACTTTGTGCTGAGATGGATCTAAGCTGAAGAAATCTAACACTAAATCAAATATTCTCACTGTCTTGTCTGGCTTTTTACCAAACAGTTCAGAATTAATAACAGGTTCAGAATTATTAATGGATATAATGATTTTGAAATTAATATCTTCAGCCACCCTCTCAATGTCCTGCAAGGGATCCAGAAACATGAATGTAGTACAGCATTTGTGAGCCCTGAAGAAAAAGAAAAAATAAATTAAAGCAGATTCATAGTTCCAAATTCAAAACATATTGCTATGCATTAGCTTATGCTGTAGTGTTACAGTAAAACATGCAGGGATTTTTTTTTTTGAGTTATAAGTGTTTTAATATAGCTGCTATAGAAATGGAGGTGATGTGGCTAGCACATAAAAATCTGGTAACTTTTCGTGATAATTTACATCAGACATTTTTAATTAGAAGAAAAAATCTGTTATCTGTTTCATGATAAAAATTAAGAATATAATAGCTAACATGTATTTGTTGTTATGTAATTGTTTTCTCATTATAAATGATAATTTTAAAGAAATAGTAAGTACCATACACAATGAACAGTATCATTATCGAGTCGAGTAGATGTCATATACAGGATAGTAAACACAAAATTTAATTTCTTACAGGTAATTTTAATGGCAGAAATTGCTTTAGAAGCAACAATAATTTGGACTATGAAGTTTGGAGATCTGCTGATGACATAAATATATTAGGATTACTAATAATTATAAACAGGAAAAAAACCTGACATATAAGTGCGACCCAAATTTCAGCGCTGATATTTCTTAACCTTTCGAGTGGCAAGCAGTATGCAGCTGTATAACAGCTGCTGTCAAAAAACGATTAATACTTTATGACATTAACTGAAAATTCAAATTTAAACTAACTTAATTTTCTTGCCGCTTGAGGGGTTAACCAGCCCTACTAATTTTTAACAAACATGTCGAACCATGTTACCTATGTAAAAAAACAAATCAAATTCGGTTCACCCTTCACGGAGCTCAGACAGATACTCAGATACACATTAAATCTATAACACCCCTCTTGTTCACATCAGGATTTACAAATTATGATTTCCGATATAAACTCTGGTTTACTTCTATTTTTTTTTTTTTCTATTTTCTATAATCTGAATTCCGGCGCAATCTGTAGCTCTTTGCTAAAATAGGCGTCACTGTTGTCTGCTGTCGCTGAAATTTATCGTGTTACAGAGAGAAACCCATTGGTCGCATACCTCTTACTCTGTGATTACGTTTTTTTTTTTTAGTTGAATCTCTCTAGAAGACTTGTGACGCTATGTCTGCGTAGTCTGGTAAAATTCATATTTTCAGTTGTTATCATTGAGTGTGCTAGAGCATTTGGGTGATTCTCAAGCCGGTGTTTGTATCTGCATATAACGTTTTTAATCTCTTCTCTCACTGTTGGACGACCTATGTCTGCATAGATGTTTTTGTTGCTTATGTACCAGGGTATTTTGAACACCATCCTGATCATCTTTGTTTGAAACCTTTCAACAATATCAATGTTACTTCTTGCTGCTGTGCCCCATAATTGAGCTCCATACATCCATACCGGTTTCAGGATAGCTTTGTAGACTGCTAGTTTACTATTTGTGGGTGTTTGTGTTTGCCGACCAATTAGCCAGGTCATGTTTCTAACTTTAGTGTCAAGTTGCTTTCTTTTACTCCAGATGTGTTTCCTCCATGTCAGTCTTCGATCTAAGTGCATACCAAGGTATCGGGTATCTTGGCTCTGAGGGATTTGGGTACAGTTTAAGGATACTGGTGGGCAAGTTTGCTTTCTTAGGGTAAATGTCACATGTGTTGATTTTTCAGCATTCACTTTGATTCTCCACTTGTTATAGCAGTTCTCTAGTTGTTGGAGGTTATCTTGGAGGTACTTGGTTGCTGTTGTTGCATTTTCATGTACCGCCATTATTACGGTGTCATCAGCAAAAGTACCTGTGACTGCATCGGCGGTAGTGGGTAGGTCTGCAGTAAACAACAAGTACAGTACTGGTCCGAGCACGCTTCCTTGAGGAATTCCAGATCTGATACTGTAGAGTTCCGATATAGCGTCTTGAAACTTCACTTCAAAGCATCTTTGTGACAGGTATGATTTTAACAATGTATAGAATGTATCCGGTATTTTATTTTTCAATTTGTAAAGCAGCCCTTGATGCCAAACCTTGTCGAAAGCTTGGCTAATGTCTAGAAATGCCGCTGAACAGTATTTTTTATTTTCAAAAGCTTGAGATATGGTATTCACTGTTCTATGAACCTGCTCAATGGTAGAGTGACTTTCTCTAAATCCGAATTGATGCTTCGGTAACATGCCCTCTATATGTGGCTTTAATCTTCTCAAAAACAATCTTTCAAACATCTTTGATAAAACTGGTAACTGGCTTATGGGTCTATAAGATGCTACTTCGTTTACAGGTTTACCTGGCTTTACTATAAGTATAATTTGGGCAATTTTCCATTGACCTGGAAAATTTCCAGTTCTTATGATGGCATTAAAAATTGCTGTTATCAGCATAAGAGCTTTGTGGGGAATTTCTTTTAGTACTACAGCTGTGATTAGGTCATATCCCGGCGCTTTAGTGGTTTACTTCTGCCTTCAATTAAATAGCAACAGTTTCAAGAACGATTTCAAGGCACTGCCATTGCACCACTATCCGCTTTTTGGAAGGGGTGGAGGCTGCATTGGATTAAGCGCTAAAATAGGGGTAATTACACAAAAGATCCCACAGGGTCGAAGTGTAACCGTAAGGACCCCACCAATTAAGATAAGATAAGATAAATAGCAACAGTTAAAGGGACATTTAGCCAATGTCTAGTAAATAAAGAATATTACTTACGCGGCTATAACGCACGGTATAATAATGTTCCTTTCTGAGATGAGTCCAATCACGCCCTTGTTGCATTTCAGCTGCTGAATGTTTTGCGAGATATACTCGCAGGCTCCGTACAGTTCCGAGTACGTGTACTTTTTATACTCTCCATCCTCGTATAGGCACACGGCCACCCGCGACGGGTTGCGGGCACACGTTCGCATAAAAACATCGTAGTAACCACGCTTAAATTTCATTACTTTACCTATCAAGAGTATTTGAGCCAAATATTGCCTTAAAGGAACGAGAAATACGTATATCTCTAGCAAAAAATAATGACATCTCCATTAATGAACTAAAACATAGTTTACTCTGAGTTTTACTTTAGTTTTGGCTGTGCAACTAATAAATAAATAAATAAACTGAGCGTGCGGGGTAATTTTTTAGCTGTCAGCAAGCTGTCAGTCAGCCGACTGTCACTAGTGTCACCTAATGCTACCGGGCCCGGTGTAGCCCGGTTACCAGTCCTTTGAGCTACCATTGTCTGTTTAAGTAAAATGTTTAAAGAAGAAGAAATCAATTTAACTTTGTAAAACTAAACAATACGAATTCTATTATATTTTATAAATGTGTAAAGGACTCGTAAATTACGATGGTAAGAAAATAAAATGTTATCAATAAAACTTACAATAAAATGTTGTCAATGCAGAAAGAGAGAAGTCCAATTTTACCAAAATGAGTTAGATTTGGATGCGCTATCGTACAAACATGTTTTACTCAGTATTCTGCTGAAACTGCCTTATATTTAGTGTTTTTAGCTCTACGTCATTATAGAAAAACGGCCAAAAAGACGAATATATCAAGACTTTATGCCGGCACCACACTTCGCTATTCGCTAATCGTTATTGGGCTTATGCGCCTACATTCGACGAAGTGTGGAGGGTTTATTCGTCTATGTTTGCTTTATTCGCACGCATAACGCATAAGCGCGATAGCAAATATTTTAACAAATACGGCGCAGCCGCATAACGAATAGCGAATAGCGAAGTGAGGTGCCGGCATCACATTCTTAAAGGGCATTGGGTAAATTTGTTTGAAGAATATTGACAATTTTTTTTTTCAGCGGCCACGGATGATATTTACATAGTTATTTAGAGGACCTCTAAATACACATAGATATATATAATTTATGGCGGTAAATAATATCGGAGCGGAGATTTTAAAGATTTAAGTATTCAGTTTTTAACCGACTTCAAAAAAAGGAGGAGGTTCTCAATTCGTCGGGATTTTTTTTTTTTTTTTTTTTTTATGTATGTTCCCCGATTACTCGAAGACCACTGGACCGATTTGAAAAATTTTTTCTTTGTTCGAATGGGTATACTTTCTAGTTGGTCCCATTGTCACCACGTCAGGATCTGATGATGGGATCATGGAGAAATCAAGAGAACTCCTCAAATATTATAGGCACACCTATAGCGATTTTGGTATTTTTCACACTAACTCATGCATTTGCTTTTGAAAAGTACTATATGGTGAAGTGGAACTGATGATGAAGACCACAGATGGCCACCGGAACTCCTTAACGGTACCTATTTCAAGGGTGGCGATAAGATATTTCGATAAAGGAAGTTGAGCGACTATGACGAAGCACATTTAGGTTTAAATATGACTATGACATTCCCGCGGCGTTGTCTGCGGCGAGCTTGAAATGTTCTATAGTTTCTTATTAATATTTAGAAGTGGAGCTACGTTACAGCATAAATAGGATCACTAAAAAGTATAAAATAAAATAAATGTTTAAAAAAACAAAAAAACCGCCTTCAAAAAGCAAAAAATAACTTCTTTAAAATGGTAGGTAAATAGGTCAGTCCAACTGAAGTCGGCGTCCAACAATATTTTAACCAAAAGCAGACTTCATTAGTACAAAAGTACGCCCAAGTATGAATATTTAAATATCTCGGCTCCGATGCACTTTAGAGTATTACATTACATAACAAAATATGTTTATTTTTAATAATTCTATCATAATTTACCACTTTTATGAATGGCCGCTCACCTTGAAAATATATGAATTTTACAAATGACAACACTTTTACCCAAACCCCTTTACAGAAGCATCCACTACTTAATTGAAAACAATGACCTTAATAATGTTCTTAACTAACACAAAGTGTCCTACGTAAGCGAACTGCACACGAACGCGAATTGACGCGATGCAAATGATTTTTTGACAGCGCGAAGTAAAGCGATGCGACGCGACTGCTGTCCTTCCTGAGATCGCGTAGCGTTGCATGACGCCGCCAAATTCGTCATAATGGATCTGCGATGAAAGTACATAAGGGCTCTTATTAAAATTGTTAATAAAGTAATTATGATATATGAAATTAATTTACACAAATAAAAATTAAATGATCTTTTTTTAATTATTTTCCTTACTTTGTCCCATTCACGATGTGATTAGATTAAATTTACCCGTGGATATTATCAGATTCGGGAGTTTTTATTTCTTTTATCCCACAATATTGGCCGTTCCTGCGCTGTAGTAATAATTAAAAAAATCAATAGGTGACATTTTGAAAACACGAAACATTTTCTGCGATATAATCAAACTTCGCTTTTAGCCGTGTCGCATCGCACGCACGCGCGATTAGTCACTTCGCATATCTGCACTTCGCGTTCGCGTGCAGACATGTTTTTTTATTACCTTTAATTAATTTATCGGCACCACTATGATCGTAATGCCATTCAAATAGGTAGGTACCATAGAACCCAGGACCGTGGCTTGCCATGGCATTCTATCTATCATAATAAACTATCTTTCTTTCTTTATTACCCGACTGCGGCGGAGCCCAAAAGGAGGGTTATGTTTTTCACCGTCATGTAGGTATGTATGTATGTCCAGTTCTATGTTCCCCGCTACAGCAAAAACGGCTTTGACGATTTTGACAATATATCTATATAGGTATCATTGGATTCGTCTTCGCTGCGAGAGTGTCATAGGATACCTAAACTGTTAAAATTGAAATAACAACAATGGCCAAATGACAATTATTAACGTATGTAGGTTTGATTATTTGAGTGTTATTTTTGTATTATTATATTATTATTTAGTATTAATTTTGACAATATCAATGTAATTTCGTATTTTTTGACATGCAATGCAATTTATATTGTAATATTACATTGATGAATAAATAAACTAAACTAAACTATCGACGACAGTATAATAAACGCAGTCGGGTTTTTAAAGCTTGCTTTTCATTAATTATTATTTTCTTATTTGATATGGTTAATTTCATGCATTAAAAGTATTTTTTAACTGCATGTTAGCCTAGAAAATGGTCATCACAAAACTAGTACGGTACATCCGTCCGTCCTAACTTTAAAGAGCTGTATCATGTATCTTTCGAAACTAATTAAAAAAAAACATGTACAATTAAAATTCATTAAATAATATAATATTCATTAAGTAATAGCGGGATGTAGGGCGGTTTCTGCAAAACGTGAAATTGGCCATGTTTACAATCAATCCGGCGAGACACCGACCGAGCGCTATTGACTCAGTGGTGCCGGGGTTACGAGTATGAACGTGTTTCGTTTCGACAAAAGCATAACAAAAGTTAATTTTTTAAATGGATCTTTGCGTTATATTATATTTTACCATATGCTATTATATGTGGATTGTGTCCGTTAAAACGTATGGATCAAATGAAATCAAATAAAATCAAAACGTTTATTGTGATCATGTTGTATACAAAAGGTCTTAAGTTGATATTATTATGTTCAACATGAACCATGGATTATGAGATGACCTGGTTTGCATTAATTTAATAATTTGCGATTATCAGTTATTGTCTATTAGGTACTTATTTTTATTTTATATTTATATTACTAACAATTAATTATGAGTATAAATTCTCCTACTCTACCTACGTTAAACTAGGATAAGTAGGTACTATGTGATTTGTAAGATTTTTAAAATACTTTTTATTTTTTCACCAAGTTTTTCGAGCTTTTTAGTTCCCTCTAGTTAGTGAATAAATGGTTTAATACTTTTACCTTAAGGTTTTTTTTATACAAACGGTATCAAAGTGCCCTAACCTTGCGAAATAGTTAAGTACTAGGAAAAACAAAAATAAGACACTAAAATGAAATTTTTTGAGATCATGTAATTTATTTAAATGATATGTTTAAAATAATATCCATAGAATAAGTTTCAGTTCTAAATACATACATACCTACATTAAATCGCGTCTGTTTCCCAGACCTAGGCAGAGACCACTTCTTTCCACCTGCTACGATCCGGACAAATCTCTATCGCTTCTTCCACATTCATAAATAATGGCAAATATTTGTACACTACCACATAGAGGCATAAAATATAATTTAGTATATGAGTGGGGTGGCGGCACCAATGATGGACACTTTTAGCTGACAGGCACCAGTAATGGACACTTCACTCTTAATTCAAATTTCATACGGTCCTAAATTGATTGTTTTAAAGCAAATGAATAACCCTTTTCTTCCAATAAGAATCAAGTGTCCATTATTGGTGCCTTGTCTATTATTAGTTCCATCACCCTAAGTATCTCATATTAAAGACCAACGTGGGTTGCCACTAAAAAAAATTATATTTGCCTTAGTATATTTCCACTTTTTAAAAGACCGCACTAAGAATATTTATTCGTAGTTAGTTTTAAACCTTCGATTTAAATAACAAAGTTAATTCAAGTTACTTACACAAATACAAGATGGCCTATTAAATATTTAACCATAGAAGATTTTTGGTAGCAAAACTGTTATTGCACTTGTAATACTTCAGGTATTAATAACATTTGGTACGATAAATAAACAATAGTTGTAAACAACGTTAGATGCAATTTAAATATTACATACGTTTAGCTATTCGACAAAATAACAGGCCAAAAGTATGGAGCTCACTTTATAATAACAATCATCGGGCATTTTACCAGCCATGACAACATGGGGTCCATGGGTAACTGACAAGTTTAAACCAAGCATAAGTGTAAGGCATCCGAATTTAGCTTGTCATTTTGTTTCAGTTGATAAAAAAATCGCCATTGAACACACACACCCGCCATTTAGTTATGGGATATTTTAATGTTTTGAATATCGGTTAGATAAAACATTGAATGCATATTCCCTATTGTTAAATATAACTTTTTCATATTGAAAATTATTATTATTATTATTATTATTTATAATACACTAGCAGCTCTTTGAGCTGATGCGTGTATATCACTGCACTTGTGTCTATAAAGTTTTTAAAAACTTATCAAGTCTATTTTTAAAGGAGTTCACTGAGGGTGCACTAATAACAGTTTCTGGTAAGGTGTTCCACAGTTTCACCACGCGATTCGACAAGAAGTGTCTCCTAGGGTTGCTAGCACACAGAGGCTTGACTAGTTTCATGGAGTGCCTTCTTAACCTTGTGTCCTGGCTTAATGTGTACATGTTTTTCAGATAAGCAAGGTTATAGTGTCCATTTAATATTTTATATGTCTCGATAAGATCCCCTCGTTTTCTTCTTTCCTCCAATGTTGTCAAATTTAGTTCCATTAGGCGTTCTTCATAGGGTCTATCTTTCAATGCGGCAACCATTTTAGTTGCTCTTCGCTGGACTTTCTCCAGTAATTCAATATCCTTCTTAAAATAGGGGCACCATATTTGAAAGGCATACTCAAGTAAAGGGCGAATGTAAGCTTTATACATCTTTACAAACAAGTCTTTGGTGATGACGTGGAATGCTTTTCTGATCATATACAGCATGGAGTTGGCCTTCTTAGTCACTAATGTTAGAATTATCTACAAATATTTACAACAATTTGATTATCAACGCAAAAAGGTTGGCCAACTCTGGAATGTTCGATTGACACTGACATAAGTGACTTTGACACTTATGAAAGTGACAAATCTGTCGTTGTTTTTTTGGTCTTAAATTAGATTTTCGAGTATATATATGTATATGTTGCACCGACCCTAAATAAGTTGGGATAAGGGCAGGAGAATAATGATGATGATGATGATGATGATGATGATGATGACGATGATCGTATTGTTAACGTTTTGATAGCTCTTATTTACTTGACAGTATCTAATGACATGAAAACAATACCATACCATAACAGATCAAATAAGTAGGTACGATTTGGATTTTACCGCATAGAATAGAGGCGCTGTAAGCTGTTCCATGATTAATCCCTGCTTATCACTTTTGTGTTTACCAACCTTTTTCATCAACACCAGTACCTACAAGTTTTCTTACTGGCCAGTACCTGGGCCCTATTTAATAAAACTTAGAATTTACAATTTGTAATTACATTTTACATTTCTACATATTTCAGTTCAATAAAAATTGAAATTAATGGTAAATAATATAGACCTTGAAAACAAAAGTAACGAAAACCCCATCTCTTACCCTTCTGATTAAATTTTATGCGCTTTACATTGAACGGGCGTCACAATACCATAGGTATAGAGGTAATAGCAGATGCGCACAGTATACGTAAACTGCCTAAAATACGTGCCTTTCTCATTTTTAGTAAATTATTTAGTGAAGAAGTCGGTTGGCCTGAAAATAGTAACTATCGAGGTTTCTAGATTATTTATGATGTACCTACTTAACTAGAATAGCTAGGCTGGTATTGTAGATGGGTTTCTAATTTAAATTGAAGCGCCTCGCCAGTTCGAAGCTCTTAACTATGTCTTAATTTGTTTCCACTTATTTATTTTAATGTCATGATTATATCGTTAAATTTACCAAATAGCACGTCTTTACTTTAGTATGTGAGTATTATAATAGTAATTTTGTTGTTGTTGTCTATTTCGTAAAGAAACGTTAAATGAAAGTAATAAAATAGACTAGACAGTGACTAAATTATTTTCCACAATTGTTATTATTCTTCAACAAAAAAAGATACTATTACTTGTGCATTGTATCTTACCATGACTTATTAGTAAAACAAAATTGTAGACGAAAACTACAGGCGTTTTTTATAATTTTAAAGTTTTATTAAACAGAGTTAATCAGAGTTTAAAAGTCTTACAATTTACAAATATTTAGTAGTGTTACTTTTACAATTTTGTATCTTTATTAAACGGGTTTTTACCATACAATTCTACAAATGTGTCACTTTTTTACAATTTTGTCGGATTGTAACGTTTATTAAATAGGGCCCTGGCCCAAAAGTAAAATAAGTAGGTAGGCATCTATCTCAATTCAAATAAAAATAAAAATAAAACAAAAGACTGTCATTGTTCATAATTTTCTACAGATAGTGCATGCCAAATTATTGCAATTGTTATACGTTAGTATCCCTTAGTAAAATCAATTGTTAAATGTTTTGATGGGTGTGGACGGAATCTTTTGATTGAAACTTTTGTGAAGATGCGGGTAAATTATTACTATTACTTAACTTTTTCATGTTTAAATTAAGCAAAAAGTAATCGAGACCGACGCCGACGATGACGTCAAGGATCATCATCATCCATCATTATCATCAACAATGTCTTAAGTTTGTTTAGCTTTGCTTATTTTAAAACTTCGGCCTTATCTTACTTATTAGTTGCGTATTTTTAAACTTTCGTTTTTTTCACTCACATTTTAGGTTAAAACTGAGCTTAACACGATAAGACGTTTAAAAAGGTCCATGTTATCCTTTTTACTCTATTTTCTTCGTTTATTTTTTAATGACTAAGGCGTAACGTGATTTTTTACTAAGGGATCATTGCGTACCGAGTTTCAGATTCAGTTTTTAAGGCCCAGCCACACCGGATGCGTGCGCGTAGACGTGACGTGGGCGTTCGCTTTCCAATGCGTTGTATAGTGCCATGTCGTATGAGAATTCATACTATACACCGCAGTGGCTTTTGCCCGCGACTGTCCTCTTAGAAGTAGTTATCGCTGTTTCCCCGGGAACTGACCAATTTTCCGGGATAAATGTCTCCAGGCTATAAGCTAATCTCAAATTTCACGTTAAAATAAACAAACACACTACTCTCTTATAATAAAATTATAAGGATAAGGAAAAAAACAGGGGCAAGAGTATGTCGAACCATGCTTAGTGTAGGGTTCCGAAGCCGTTACTAACATTTTTTTATCATTTTTCTTGTTTCAAATACTCATATCTAGGAAAATACCTACCTAGTTTCCTACGCGGTTACGGGTGTTCAGACGAGTTCAATATATATGATTTCGCTTCTATATTTAACTAAAGGCAAAGCCGCGGGGTGGAACGTAGACAAGCCACTAATGACGTCGCATTATTAATGTTGCAAATGCATTCGTTTTCCTCGCGAAGTGCCTCTGCCATCTTGATAGGCTGTAACGATGGGAGGGCCATTAGGGCACTGCTGTTTGTCGCTTGGTCATTCATGACATAAGTAGTGGTTATAAGTATAAGTATAGTCATGAGATTAAATTAGGTACCCAGCTTAGGTCCAAAGTCAATCTGAAATTCTAAAACAATAAGGTTGAACTTCCTAAAAGTTACAAATGACTTGACATCTCTAATGACATTGACGACGTCAAGCATATTTTTCTTAAAATGGGTCCCAAATTAACGCTCGTGACCGTACTTAAAAATTAAGGAAACTTGAAAAGTTGTAGGTAACATGGTTGTAGCTATAGCAGTCAGAAAGGCTACAAAAACATTTAAATAAAACAACCGGCCAAGTGCGAGTCGGACTCGCGCACGAAGCCGTGCAATTATAAAAAATCACTTTTTCTCAAAAATGTCCGGAAATGTTGACATTCCTATCTACATATTGAGACGCGAAGTACATAGTTTACTGACAGTTCTCAAATTAAAAAAAAATATATATTGCGTGCTCGCTACACAAGCCCGCAATGTTGCATACAAATTCCATTACTATCTAGGTTGTAACTTTTTAAAAAGTGAAAAGGGCCATAATAAAATGAGGGCACAAGTCTTAAACATCCAAATTTTACTCGAAACATAACTTTTTTATTTGTGCATGGAATAGCTTATGTTTTTTTTAAAACAAGAATTGCGTTTCTTCTTGTCATAAACAAAAAGGCGGTAAGGAGTGATGGTTTTTCACATGAAGTTTCTGTTTGTATGCAATTCAAAAAATGAGTTCAAGCGATGAAGATTTGACTCCAACACAATTTTTGAGAAAAACACTATATTTGCCTCGGCAGGAACAGCAATTGCGGGCTTCGTATTTTTAAACGGACTCGCAAGCTCGTCCGTTCAATCCAATACTCGGCCCGCAATTGCCTACTTCCATGCCTAGGCAATAATGTACTATTGTTGTATGGGAGCATCCTTAAATATTTATTTTTAAAGTGAACATACAACTCTTTGAATATTTCAAGCGTCTACCTGTTGGCGTTTTTAATATCGAGTAAAAAATGGCAAAAAAATCACGTTTATTGTATGAGCCCCCTTAAATATTTATTTTACTCGGTTTTTAGTATTTGTTGTTATAGCGGCAATAGAAATACAAGTGTGAAAATTTCAACTGTCTCGCTATCACGGTCCATGACTGAGATACAGCCCTGTGACAATGGAGTCTTAGTAAGGGACCCGTTTTTAACCGACTTCAAAAAAGGAGGGGGTTATACTTTCCAATGTATGTATTTTTTTTCTTTTTTGTTATGTGTGTTCACCGATTACTCCGTCAATTGTGGACCGATTTTAAACATTCTTTTTTAGTTTGATAGAGTATAGTTCCGAGGTGGTCCCATTGTCACCAATTCTGAATCTGGTGAGGGAATCAGTGAGGAATTGAGGGAACTCCTCAATTATTGTAGGCAAACATATAGCGATTTTAGTATTTTTAGTAACAAGTCTAGCATTTGTATTCAGAAAGTATCATTTGGTGAAGTGGATCTGATGATGAAGAATAAAATATTTCTTGATCCAAAATTTATTTTTAGGGTTCCGTACCCAAAGGGTAAATAAACTAACCTTTTAGGTACCGACAATTTTAAAAGAAGTTATTTTTTGCGTTTTTGAAGGTGGTTTTTTGTTTTTTAAAACGTTTATTTTACCCTTTGGGTACGGAACCCTAAAAATAAATTTTGGTTCAAAAAATATTTTATTAGATACGTTTAAGAGATACGAGGTTAGGTATCTTCAGCGTAGATCTTGTTGCCACCCTCCAACTCCATCATCAGATCAGCACCTAGATACCATAATGTTGCATTGTGATGCATGTTCATATAAAGTACAAGCGACCCGCCCTCGCTTCGCTCCGGTTAGTGAGTTTTCTGTAGCACCCGTACATAATCCAAAATGTATACCTATTTAATAAGGTTCCTGTTAAATCACTCTAACTATTGATGAGAACCGCATTAACCTCGTAAGGCCCAGTGTGCAATAGGTTGTGCATAATCAAAGCAATTTAATTTGAACTGTGTTGCAATGAGGATAAAGTTTATTTTACTATTTTCAAAAACTGAAAATGGCATTATAGAACTAACATAATTGAACTTTATTGCCTTGATAGTAGATTCAAAGTCCCACTCCCAAAAAACGCCCTGTTTGTAGCATGGTGGGCCTTACGAGGTTAAACTCCGTTGGGTAGTTTGAAAGATTAAAACGTACATACGAGGGACAGACGGCGGAAAGCGACTTTGCTTTAAGCTATGTAAAGATTTCAAATTTCAGACGGGAACATAAACAAGTACCTAATAAAAGCTTGTAATGATGCTGTCCTCGAGTTCAGAACTTTTGCACTGTAATAAAAGAAACTTAATTACTTATGTGCTAATTCAGGACATCTATGTTTGTGTAACAATACATACAATTCTATTCGGCTGTACGTACGTACGTACACTTAGCACTAATAACCAGAGGGCTCAGACAAGATGCACTACGCTAACAAACGTTTCTATTCGATTCGTTTTTAAACCAATCGCATCACTGGTAGACCACGTGACTTTTCGTATCACGTCATCTTCCAGTGACGCGATTGGTTTAAAAACGAATCGATTAGAAACGTTAGTTAGCGTAGTGCATCTTGTCTGAGCCCTCAGAGGTCGGAATAGGTAGTGCTTATTAACCTAAACTTGACGCATGTTCATTAATGAATGAGTGAGATGGGAATACGTTATTGAATGAAGATGCATCAAGTTTAGGTTAATTGGCACTACCTATTCCGACCTCTGCTAATAACCAATGTGTAGTTAGTGTTAGTGTTAATATTCCAATAATTAATGAAAAGCAAGCTTTAAAAACCCGACTGCATTTTTTATACTGTCGTCGATATACCTACATACGTTAATAATTGTCATTTGGCCATTGTTGTTATTTCAATTTTAACAGTTTAGGTATCCTATGACAGTCTCGCTGCGAAGAGGTATCCAATGATACCTCATTTGTCAAAATCGTCCAAGCTGTTTTTGCTGTAGCGGGGAACATAGAACTGGACATACATACATACATGACGGTGAAAAACATAACCCTTTTTGGGCTCCGCCGCAGTCAGGTAAAAATAATCTTCTTTTCTTTATTTATTATTATCTTTATCTTTATACATAGTATAACACAAAGTCGCTCGCGCTGTCTGTTCGCTTAGATCTTTTAAACTACGCAACGGATTTTGATGCAGTTTTCAGTAATAGATAGTGATTGAAGAGAAAGCTTTTTATGCATACTAAATTATGTACGGGTGTTACAGAAAACTCACATAAACCGAAGCGAAGCGAGGGCGGGTTGCTAGTAATATACAGCCCAAACCTCTGCGTCTAGAGATTCCAAGGGGTGTACTAAGAAAGGATTTTTCGAAAGTCGACCTCCAACGGGAAGAAATAGGGGGTAGCGGGAAACGAATTCTACGCATACGAAGTCGCAGGCGTCCTCTAGTAGGTATAATATAATATTCCTGACTCGATATATGAATGTGGAATGTTGTGGAAGATGCGAAAGTGGTATCTGCCTACCGCTCTGGGAAACACGCGTGATTTAATGTATTTATGTTTGTATATTCCAAAAAATATGTAGTTTTTAATGTCAAATTATTAAGTAAATATGAATATTAAGAATTTAAACTAAAATCAAAACACCTTAGTTTTGGTACTTTACTTTGACTAAACAAAAAAACCATATCCCGGTATTTTTAACTGTATGCAATATGTATGTATGACCCACCCTCGCTTCGCTTCGCTTCGATTTATGTGAGTTTTCTGTAAGACACGTAAATAAACCAGAAATTACTATGCGGTAAAACCTTCAGGTATGTCATGAGTGTGCTCCGAGGCTCATAGACATGGCAATCTGAAACAGATTATACCTAGATTTAATTAGTGTGGACGGAATTACTGAACATAATCAACAGAACTCTACATACGTAGATAAATCAGAAACACAAATTACAACTATATTTTAAGGTTGTCAATTTTATAGCGTCTTTTTCATTTATAATTATTTACTAACGTAAAAAGCACTCGGAAAATCCTTTAAAAGTTGGAGTGGGTGCAATTTAACGTGACCTGACATGACTGGCGAATATCAATTTCAACGGCATGAAAAAGTATTTGATATTGTTGTAAATTTTTGCGGGTAGGCTAGAGGATGGCAATACAAGACTAGCGCTGTTCAATCCGTTACGTGCCGTTTTCGTTAGGTACTTAAAAAGTTGACTCTACGTTTGTTTTTGTAACAACAACCGGCGACCGGCGCGATGTCGCGGGCGCTTGAGTTGGTCAGCGCTCCATTTAAATTCATATTAAACAGTGGATCACCGATCGCCGGCTGCTGTCGCTGGTCGCAGTCACCAACATCGGAATCATATCCTGAACAGGTCTTGAGATTTGCGCAGAGCCTCTGCGGAACTGACCTAAAATGCGTTCGGCGAATGTGCGGGCCAATCAATTAGGGGCGGTCAGCGATCTGCCGGAAAAGAGGGCAGCGCGCGCGCTCTCGAGGAAACTCGGGAAATGGCGGCGCGGGGCGGCGCGGGGGGCTCGAGGGTGCGTGGAGGCGCTTGCATCGATCGCGCGGGGCGAGTGGGGCGGCCGGCACTGGCGCGCAGTCCGCCGGGACGGCCGGCGAGAGCGCACGTGTGATGCGCCACCGCTGAGATGGCCGGCGCTCGGGCGCTCGTGGCCGCCTGCTGCTGGTGGTGGCTCACGATCGCGGCCGGTAAGTACACACACTTTTCATACCTACCTTCGTAACTTTTGTGCCAGTGTCACAACCGACCGATTATGACTTATCCTAAGAGGATTACCATGGTGTAACGTAGCCGAAGAGTTACGCAGCGTGTGGCTTAGAGGTCAGCTCCGAGCGTGACCCGATCAGCTGATACGGCGTTCCGGCGACATTTTACCGGCCGGTTTTTCAGATTTTCTCAAAGTTTTACATAGCCGCGTGTGTTACCCGCGATCACCCCTCGTCATTAAGGTGTCGTACAGTTTGAGGGTTAGTTTTAATTACTTAAGCCGCCCCGTGCTTTTTCATTTTGGTTTTTTGATATTGTAGTCGAGTTTGGATAAAGTTGTGAAAAGTTGTTGAATGGAGAAGTGTATTGTATAGTAAGTGCAGTGTTGGGGTTCCCGGCCGGCTCCAGACGTGCCCGCGCGGTCTCGTTCTCGGCTGGTATTACGTAAGGCAGGCGGAGTCGGCGGCCTGGCACGACACATCTGCGTAAATATTGATCATAGTCACGCCACGGAGGAAGCGCCTAGGGCAGCACCTGTCAGCCCGCGAGAACTACACCTAACTTTACCCTCGCGCTTATTGTTGGGTGCCGGTCTTGACCTCTGCTAACGTGCTCATGTCCTGAGTTGGCCGATAGGTCCTGAGTGTATCTTAAGACTTCATTTTCACGGTTTAAATAATATTCAATTATATTAATTACAAATTTTTAATAGCGTCAATCTAGTTAAAAGCTCTAACTCAAATATATTTTGTAAATAACGTTATGCAGGAGACGAGAAGACCGTTGTGCTCTTTATAAAAGAAAATGAAAAAATTGCATCTTAATAGTTGTTTTGCGACGATTACAAAAAGTATGTCTAAAAACTTTTTGCGGACACATTGAGAAAACTTGTCAAAAAGCACACCGTCCTTAAAAAGACTTCAACGCGTCGAGTTTCGAGGCTAGGGTCCAAGTTGCATTTATTACATTAATTGATATACAATCAAGGACTTTAATTGTTATGCCACTATGGAACCCCGTCATAATGACAGCGTCAAACCACATGGCAGAAATTACGCTTAAATGAATGATTAACGTTATGCGACAGGGTTCCATAGTGGCATAACAATTAAAGTCCTTGAATGTACAACACAGATACCTATTAGTAAATACTTCTTATTCGTTGTAATCTATTTTAAATCCTGGGACCTTGTCTTATTCGACTCTATACTGAGACGCAATAAGTGAAATAATAAAAGGTTTCTTTAGTTTTGAATGTCGATGCTAAAGATGCTATTTATTATGTCACTTTGACATCGTTTTGTCGTGGCCCAGGAATCGAATTGGGCTGTACGTGTCTCTGCATCATTGCGTAACTTGAGCTAACTAACAACACATTATATTGGAAAAATGCTTTTAGCCTGTAGAGTTGAAATATGGTGCAACACCCGGATTAGTCAAGTAACTCTAATCCATACTAATATTATAAATGTGAAAGTGTGTATGTTTGTCCGTCTTTCACGCTTTAACCACTGAACGGATCGAGATGAAACTTGGCACACATATTTGTTAGGTCCTGGAATAGGACATAGGATAGTTTTTATCCCGGAAAATTGGTTCTCGAGGGAGCAGCGATAAACGACTTCTACGCGGACGGAGTCGCGGGCGAAAGCTAGTATGTTATAAATCTAAAACATATAATATTTTTTTCTAAAATTCGTGTGATATAAAGTACGTACGTTAGATCATTACGTTCGATTATAAACGTCGAAAAAAGAAGGGCTTTAGATATTTTATAATATACTTATCCATATACTCGTACATCTAAGTGCGGCTCCAATGACGCAGTTTTTCTTACTTATAAAAAAGTCCAAGTCGGATCATAAATTCCGAGATTACCTCCTACAAACAAACAATATTGCCTTCCTAGCGCACCCCTAGACCCCATAAGGAACCTACGTGCCAAATTTGGAATCTCTAGACCCAGCGGTTTGGGCTGGGGCAGAAAGTAGTGCAACAGTACTTGACAATGTTGAAAATTGCTTTTTTTTACCGGCTGTACTTACTCTGACTTACTCTACGTTTTTACACGGAGGAAATTGACGATTCCAAACTAGATGGGTCAACTTTAGGCACGGCAGAGATGGTTGCCACCTGGCTCCGTCATCAGATTAGCTCTTATGCACCATAATTAATGTTGCATTTTCATCAGGTTAAAAATATTTCAAATTCCAGCCCATTATTCTTATTTATAACTAGCTCAAAATTGACTTTCTTATAACTAAACATACTGACAAACAAACAAACATGTGGAATGAAATAAAAGCTTTTTATCATGCTCCCGCTTGACCGCGCGCTTGTTCATACCTTTGGCCATGGGCTCTAAATAAAAATTTACTACAATTTGTATTACATTCAAGTGGGAGTTGGCTTCAATGCTTTTTTGAAAAGAGATTTCCGCTAAATATTATTTACAAAGTTTTCCTGAAACGGGCCTCTGGTTTAGCAGTTTTATCAACGTTTGAAAAGTCCTTGATCTTCACTGAGTGGTGCAGGGACTGCAGGGACGATGGGTCAGCCTTGTCGTGACTTTTTTAATTAGCACTGGCAACTCAAGAAGGAAGTCCGTCCAGCCTTTAAAAATTAAATCACTTTTGACCTATTTAAGTAATAGCCTCATAAAACATACATAGGTAATGTATAACTGTTCGAAGACACCGTAGAGGTTCGGTTTCAATGTTTCAACGCACAGAGAAAAAAGTGTCAAGTGAAACGTACGGTGAAAGAATGATAGGTATTCATCTTTAAATACACTAAACACTAGATATCCTATTAATCTTAAATAACGCTATGCAAGATTTTCAATCGACGTAAAATAGTACTTCTTAATTAATATTAACTACAGTAAAGCCGTTTTACAATTTTCATTCAAGTTGTACACAACTTAATGTCGACCATTCCCAAATAATATTACAGCATTTAACTGGTTTAGCTCCAGCTTATAAAGTTGTAAATTAAAGGGCCGAATAAACTGGCGAGTAAAGTCTCGTGCCGCCCCTTACGTAAGGCTGGAGGCATTGAATTTTCATCGCTGCCGCATTTGTATTCAATTGCCTGCTTTATTGGATTTCACTGTTTCGAGTAAATTTTTGGGGGTGAATAAAATAGGTACTTTCTAACTGGGTTTTATTTATTTCTTTACCAAATGATGGAGATGAGATCACTTTAAATAGTTTTTAAAAGTTGATAATATTTGAATGGGTAAGCGGATCGCTTAGAAAATTCTCAATGAAATCAATTTTCAAATAAAACAAAGGTTTTAAAATCGGTATATAGGTCGTATATGTTCGAGCCACTGACAGACAGACATACTTGTCAAATTTAAAACAAGTCTCTTTTTGGTAGGATGTTTAAATAAGTTAGATTCAGCGTTATAGAATCCTATAATGTTACGTACAGTGATGCCTTAAACATAAAATAGTAGCCTCCAGTTTTTTGGATGTTTTTATAACGAACCCTTAAGAGTAGTACAAAGTTTCACTAACAATAAGTATAGTAATAACTAGGTACATTTGCAATTGTCTCCCGGCCCCGAGATATTGTAATGTTTTCGTATCTTATCAGAAATCTGTTTGGAGAGGATAATCCATCGCGATAGCGGCATTCTACATTCATTTTGATATCATTATTTACTTTTGTGTACGCTTGTAAACAGCTAGTTAGCCGTGATAAACAGTTAGTTGCGAATTCCTTTCAATAATTTCAATGCAGAATGTTGATGACGTGATAAGTTGATGGCGTGTCAAATTTTCATTGTGTTGAAATACCGGCTATACAGGTAGATAGTTGAGATGGGTCAGTAAGTGCAGCTGCGGTATTCGTCCCCTTGCCACCGCCTATATATAAATATATTATAATTAAAGTTAGCCCACTGGATAGATCACTCGCACACGTCTCGTGGTGGCCGTAGACTCCGGCACCGCGCGGCTGTCACCAGGAACCTCTAAACAATTACTTAAGGTGATCATCACTAACTGGCAATTGACATAGTCAGCAATAAAATTTAGTTTCGGCAAAAAATTGATTAATACCAGTTTATCCTTTGTATATACAGGATAAAAAAGAGTTAGGGCCTAGTAACTAGTAACTCGAGTTAAAATGACAGTTTTTGTATGAATCTTACGTTTAATAACTCGGGTTAGTGTCGTAACCCAGTGTTAAATTTTCTCTGCAAGTGGCCCTTATCTCAATTTATCCTAAATTTGGGCTCCCCCCCCAGAGTCATCTGATCAGGGGGAAGCCCAAATCTAAGATAAATTACCTATTAAAAAAGGAACTATTTTCTGTAAAATTGACTTAAAATATACTCATTTATGAAAACCTTTATGTATATCCACCTAATTATAAAATCATGCGGATTTTTTAGGCATTGTGGCCATTAAGTACCATATTTTTCAAATGACGAAAGTTAGAAATGCGCAGAGGTGACACGATTGATATTTTTTCCAGTTAAACATTTTCTCGGAACGGGCCTGGCGTGAGAACGCTGGGTTGTCGAAACAAAATAAATACAAATACCATATTACCGCCTCAGCTCTCCGCTATCGAACTATTGACTCTAGACGGGCAGGGATCTTGGACGAGCTCACAATATAATAAAATCCACTCCACTCCGATACTACAATATTTACGTGGCAAAATATAGACAAGTGAACTTATTGTGCCAGAGAAAGAAAGGACTACGTTATTTTAAAATTGTTACAAAAAAAGCAACAAAAAATTTACGAGTTTTTTAGATACTCGTTATCTTTGAAATTAGTTTTTATTAATTCAAAGGCAATAATTCCTATGGACAAATAATAAATAGAAATACAACTTTAATTTCCTATCTCTTCTAATATCGGACTTCCCAGTGCGGACCTGCGTCGCTATTGCCTAACGCACTCGCAATCGCAATCGGTTTCAAAGCGGAGCAATTGTTTTCATTTTGTAAGCAGACAAGCCTTCGATTTTCAAAATGAAAACGATTGCGATTGCGAGTGCGTTAGACAATAGCCCATCCGAATGGATTGCTTACACCCTGTATAATATAAGGTATCTTTATGTAGGCATATATCTACGACCTATTGCATTGACCGTTTTTGCGCTATCACACAATCACACATTGAACACTGCTAAAACACTACTGTCGCCAAAACCCATTAAAAAGCTTAAAATCATGACCGATATTTGAAATTGCCTATTGTAATATATGCAAGCCGGCAAGAAAACAATAGCAATGTAATGTAACCTAAGTTTTGCCACTAACTTCAATATATTACATACATAATTATACTCAACTCATTTAAGGAATTACGTAGGTACAGATTTTTTTACTTCAATTGTCGTCTGTCCGTCTGACCGTCTAAACGTCTACGTCACCTTTTTACTCTGAAATGGCTAAAGCTATCGATCTGAAATTTGGAATGTTTATACTTAGTATTCAGTAATCCGCACAGTCAAGGTCTCATTATTACAAAACAGTTTATTTATCTAGACGGCAACAAAAAATTGGCAATGAATTAAAAAAAAATGCCTATAACTTAAAAGTTATTTAGCTTAGGGTTTTGAAAATATGTTTTGAGATATTCCAAAACCCAATGACACCCTGCCCTCTATTTCTTACCTATAATCTAAATTTATGATTTCATTCAAAGGTGTTAAAATCGCATAATAACCACCCCCTTTTTTGTAGTTGGTTAAAAAGACCAGACCAGAAAGCTATGGTATCAAAGGGAGAGTACCACCACCCTATCATATAATTTAGTGCACACCACTTTGATAGATTACAATTGCAGTCATAAATATTGCTTCAATGCAATAATGCTGAAGATATTGTAAATCTGATTATTGTATCTTTCCATTTCCATCAACGTATTACAAAATAAAATTGACATAACAGAATAATACAGGTGAGTGTATAGGTTTATCCTGAAATTAATTACCTAAGTACAAGAAAACCTTTCCGATGTTACAATTGACACGTTAAGTTGTACTAAGTTGTACAGTCCGTTCCATTAAACAAAATGTGTCAAATTTTATTCCAAAGTAATCTAATCTATATGCGGCTTGAATATTGAGAATGGACATAAAAATTATAGGCGTATAAAATTTAAATTTAAAATTGTACAATAAAATTAAGCATTTTACCTTGCGGAAGCTCGGGTCGAGGTGTGCCATTTTTTGGATTTTTTATCCAAGTTTTCGACTTTGGGGTTCTGGCTCTGCCTAATCTGTGGCTCTGCCATATCCATTAAACTACGAAAGTGTTGACTTTTTTTTCTATTTTCATTAAATATCTAAGCTTTGGGTTTTACAGCACAGCTGTATTTGAGAAAAATTAACAAGACAAAATGTTAGCTTATTTGTACAAGTTATTCAGGAACACCTTATAAGAGTTATAAGCTTTGCTGTGCTGGAGCTATTTTAGATTCAGTTTATAATTTAATTGGTATACAAATTAAATTATGTCGCGTACCCGAGTTATCCGTAGACATATAACAATAGAAAAAGAAAATAAATGCGAAGGCGAGGAACTGAGAAATTCCTATTTTTAAATATGTAAAAAATGGTCTACCTACCTATATTGAACTGCAGAAGTTGTGTCACTCTACTTCTAAACCATCTAGCACTAAACTTGATTAATTTAAATTCTTGCTTCTATACTCCATTAAACACTTTAGAGTTCTGAATTAGTTTAATGATTAAAACTATTATTATTTCATAATTGCGATATTAGCTTAATACCTTGAAATTTTAGGTAAGCTATAGTCACGCTAAACGTGTAATCAAAATAACGGCACGCGGGGAGACTTTACCTATAATGAGTCAAGAATTTAAAGATTAGGCCTCGATACCAAAATAGTACCTAACACTGTTTGGTTTTGTTTTAACTCATTGCATAAATAAAGTAACAGTTTAGCGGTGTTATAGGGGGTAATAAAATAAAGGCGATTCACGTAAATATGGAACGTCTCTTTTATTGCTACCATAAAAAACTGGCAATGTAATCATTCAATTCGTAATAGGACCAATGTTTGCATGATACAAGAACGAACGTTTATCGTTTACAAATTGAATTAATATTTTATATTATGCTCAGCCATTTTTGGTTGCCTTTTCTTCATTGCATGTTTAATTAGCCATGACATTGAATATACTTAAAGATAAGATTTGTCAACTTTATAAGAAACGCAATTGATTTTTGTTTACATTTCTGTGAAACTCTAATTATATTACCATATTACTGTAGAATTGTTTTATTCCAGCAATATCTTGAAGACTTGAAAGTTCATCGACCGACAGTTTTAAAAACAGTGGAAAAAGTAAAGGAACGGGTCGCGTGTCGCGCGCCGCGCGCCCGCCCTCGCCGGCGACTGTTGCCTTTACTTTCAATAATAAATTATTGCTTTCTTTAAACCAACAGCCCTCGAATGCATTTAACAGAACAGGTGACAGTATTCGTATAAATGTAGGTAGTTCATCAAAGTAAAAGAGTAAGGGTTCACCTCTGAGATCAGGGTTATGGATAAGATTATCCTGATAACATCAAAATATAATGAAACTAATCAAATCAAAATAATTAAAATAAATAATAGTGGACGTCGCAAAATTAAATTAACAATCCGATTGGATCCGACCAACTGATCAATCATTGCAATCCCCATCGATTTCTACCAAACATTGTATGTGTTGGATGATCTCCAAATTAGAGAAGCACGAAGGCCACATAAAAAAAGTCTGGGGCACTTTGAAAGAATACAGAAGTTACGTAAATTGCATATAAATGCCCTTAATCTTGCGTATCCATAAGGGGAACGTTCGGTTGCATGAGCTGCCCTTTTCGTTCCCCCTTGCAAACCCTTTTGAATTTGTTGCTGTTAAAACGCCACGCGGTATTTATGCCTGCTATCAAAAGATTTCGTATTCCCTGCTGAAATTACATGCAAAGTTATGAAATCATTTGAATCGTTCACCTAAACGCAGACGCAATTTTTCAGTAGCCCCCGCTCTCTTATCAATAATTTATTTGCCTTTCCGTCGAATATAACAGATATAAAGCACTTTCAGTGGGATAACACTTATAGCATAAATAAGAACAATAGCCAAAGATAAGTTTTTATTAGAGCTTTTATGAAGGGCAAATATTTATTTGTTGTTTTTTTAATAGAGATGTTTTTTTAATAATATGTATAGGCTTATGTTTAACTACGAAGTCACATCGTTGAAATTTGTTTAGTAGAGCTCCTCTAGTTATTTAGTACCTATCCGTTTACGCAAACTTACTTTTTATGAATGAGGTAATAGTTATTTGTGCAACAAGAGGGCAAAGTGTATTTTTGCTGCGAGTGTTGATTTTGAATCCCGAGTAAGCGAAACATTAAAAAATCTTTTAATTTCTTACACAAAATACATAAATATTTTTCTTAACTTATAAATTATAATATTCAATTTATCAAAGATTTTATTAGTTAAAAAAAGATAAAGAAGTTTTATTACTTAAAGAAGGATTCAAAGACACGAGATGCAAATATCTTTGGTAATGTGTGACACATACAACTTTTCCCCTCAGCAGCGAGAAAATATTAAAAATACAACATGGTAAAGATTAAACCACATGTATATTTGTCACTCAGACAACCCTCCCATTTATATTGTGAAAAACATTTAAAAACTTACTTTGCCTCACGCTCGCAGCAAAATCGAATATTGCTCGTTCACAGTCTTTAATCAGCAAAATCTGCACATTTGTGGTGCTGAGGTGTAAACGTTTTTTGCACTCTTGTTCTATCTCAATCTTAGCTTAGAAATTAAATAACTTCTCATATTTAAGTATCCCCTATTCCTTTATGACTTATATGATATGTATTGATTGCGAAACAGTGTTTTTTTGTGATAGGGCGACCGCCTTCGTAGCAAAATGATTGGCAATTTAATTTACCTGGCCAATGTCGAATACTTACCTAAGTTCAGAAAATCAAGAACTTACTATAACATAGAAATGTAGAGTGTTTTTTCAAGACATAATTTCAGAACACGGCACGTTGACGATACTGACGATTGCTTAGTTACTCACACGTACAAAATTTGAACGGATTAAGAGAGTTACGAGTAAGTAAGCGTGTGTTGTATTTAGTTACGGTAATATTATACCTACTTTTGTTTATACATAAGTAGAGAAGAAATAATTTATGTCAGTAGGTATTATTCTGAACTTAGATGTTTTACTACCGCGAAATAGCGAAACTTTGTTGGTAGTTGGGCTAAAATTTGAATTTGTCATATATTATGTGACTTCGTTTTATAGTCTTGTACGACTAAACTTTGGTCGATTCCCACCATTATTTGCGAGGGAGTCACGCAAATATAATTGTATTAAGCAAGTTTATATAACATTTTAATTAGCTCGTCTTCTTGTCGGTTGGTTTGGTTGTTTGTGTGTTCGGTACCTACAAATTTTACAATCGATTTAAACAGCAGGCTCTTTTCTACTCACAATCATTAAAATCATAAATGGCTTTTTTACATTTTATATCGTGTTATGTTTTTACTAAGTAGAATGAAGCCTCAGAACTGGATGACAATTGTATAATATTTTAGATTTTTTTGTAATAATTAACGAACGAATTAAAAAATCTAAGGTCGTAAGTTTGGCTCTACATTTTGGTGTAGTGAAATATTAATTGTTCCTATTGTTTTCAAATACCTAGGTATAGCAAAAAGTTTGTTAACTATATAATCAATACAACTCTGGTGTCGACATTTATCCGAATGCCGTTTTTCTTTCTTTGTTCATCCTATAGAGTAAATACATTTTTTTACAACACGCTCTCCGCTAAATTGCGATTCAGTTACACATCGTCATTACAAGTCCATTGTTACTCAATAACGATAGGTAAATACTTGGTTTCCACATTTAAATCAATCCAAAGACGTCCTCCAAACTTCGTATTCCTGTCCCAACCTTGGCATTGACAGTGATTGGTTTAGCGAACCTGCCTATAAATAATACAGCGCTCCGATTTACATTCGATTTCAATGAAAACGTTTAGAATAGCCCCACCGTCGAAGCGCTAAAGCTAGCGATTACGTAGTTAGGTGATCTAAAATTCATTCTCGATTGCCAGACGTCTGCAAGCAGGTGTCTGCCGGGCCTTGGTCTGACAACACGGACAACTGTTACCAACGGCTGGACAAGCGTCGTTTGCATATTGAACGGGTCTCTGGACTTCGCAAATGGACCAGTTCCAACTAGTGGGGCATTACTAATGCCTATTCCCGCGGCCACATGCGGTTTGTTTACATTGATTTTCACTTTCTTATAACTGAAGCAAGTAACGAGTGCATCCCGTGTATTATGCTAACTGAAATATTATTCGAAGTGTTCTCCGTTATTTTAATTAATACTACTAACTAAAGCTTATTTCAAAAGTTCGTCAATAATTCGCACTCTAGTGATCCTTTTGGTATTTATGTACCGAGTATCTGTGGCACATAAACGATGATGACATCTTATTCTTGTGCAAATATTAATTAAATGAAATCCCTCGGAAGCGCTGTATCAAAGTGGAGCGATTAATATCGAGTGATCTGGAGATGGAGCCGGCTGCAGGCGAGTGTCGCAGCGAGCGCAATGCGGCGCCCACACTAAATCCAGCCGACCTCGATCCACGGCCACGGCTACTCACTTCACAACTTATCACACCTATGAGTGTGTACACTATGCTAGACTGGGATTACCCAATTATACCAAAACTGGAGAATGCTCGCAATTTTCCGCGCGTAGAAATTGATTCCCGCCTTTTATTCCCGTTAGGAGATGAATTTCTGGAAATCGTTCCTAAAAGCACTTTTAGTATTAATAGTTAAGTTTGGGTATTGTTTGTCAGTTATGCATTCAGTTTTAAAAGTAAAGACGTAATATATTGATAGTGATGTTCCTGAGGAGATACAGACCATAATTGTATTTTAGCCATTTCGATTTTTATAATATTACTGTGTTTTGTTTTTCGTGATCTAAGTTCTTGCGTGTATAAAACTTATTTTCCGAGCGGTACGCAATAAATTACAGCTGTTTATTCCAGAGAGTTGCCGCGCGACCGCGTGCCTATCGCTAGCCGAAAGAAGTATTGATTACCCACCCTAGTCACATAACGTACGTGGTAGAACTGGTGGCCCGTGTAACATGAATTGTACAACAGGCCTGTAAATTATGGACGCCTACGACCCGCAATTAGGTCGTCTTAGCACCCGCTTCGCCCTCGCTCAGCCCCTCATGAATTAATAGGCTCGATGGCACTTTAAACCTTAATGATGTGTTGGCCTGTCAAACTCTTCATTCATGTACTTACGACACTGTTATCATTAGGAAATGATCTGGAACTGATAGTGGTAAAATATGGGATCGATGTTGCTAATGAGAAAATTTATCAAAATGACATTAATTTGGTTAATTTAGTAAATTTCATAAATGTTGAGTTGGTTGGTAAGCAGTAGGCGCGTGCTCGCCCAACATTAGGTATTCGTCCCCACGGGCGTCAAGGTCTAATTTCCTATTCCCTGCGGGCTCAGTGTCTAGCTCAGCGTTCAATATACATCGTTATGATAAGTTTTAACTGTCGTATTTATTTAACGTCACCTTCCCCCGGTTACATTTCCATTATTAGTCTGAATAAAATATTTCCAGAACCTGTCTGAATAATGTTACCTAATGGGATGGATGGTAATACCCATGGCGAAATATTCCACAAGTATTTTTATTAACTTGCAATTCAAAATGTATAAATGATAAGTCTTTTCCAAGACACGTCCCCTTATGTTAATGCAATTACAGTAAATGACTTCACGATATTCTTTTGGTGACAAGTGTACTGTTTCAATTCTGCGATTGATTTACCCTTCACAGGCTGGGTAGTGAATTAACTAGATGGCTCGATGATGTTGGATTTAAAAACATTAATTTAGGTAATTTGCTAGGGGTTGGGGTTCACGAAGGGTGGCTGACAGTGATAGAGACAGGTTGTTACGGTGTTACCGGCGTACCGGCCTAGCGCGAAACCGCAATTTGCTAAATTGTAAGCTGAGTCATTGTTTACTGCACAAAACATACCTGCTTTATTTTTTTGAGATCTTCGATTTAGGCACTGCGGGTTCTTTTGACATCGATTGATGTGTAATGCCTAGAAGAATTAGTTCTTGGTGAAGAATGGAATGTAAGCACATGTTCTCACAATAGCTGGGCACACACGTGCGAAGATAACGCCGCTTATCTCGCGTGCTGTTTGCTGATCGCGCCCGCGCCCGCCCGAATGTCAAGTTCAAAGTGTCAACAACTGAAAAAGGATTGTGTGGCGGCGTCCGGACACCGCTGCTCGGCCACTGGGTTACTGAACGCACCAAGTTTTTTGCATTTCGATTCCACGTTTTATCGATATCTGACGCTTAAGATTAGTTATTAATGGAATTTTTAAAAAAAACATTGCGTGCTCGCTACACAAGCCCGCAATGTTGCATACAAATTCCATTACTATCTAGCTTGTAACTTTTTAAAAAGTGAAAAAGCCCATAATAAAATTAGGGCACAAGTCTTATACATCCAAATTTTATTAGAAACATAACTTTTTTATCTGTGTCTGGAATAGCTTATGTTTTTTTTTAAACAAAGCTTGCGATTCTCCTTGTCATAAACAAAGAGGCGGTAAAGAGTGATAGTTTTTTCACATGTAGTTTGTATGTATGCAATTAAAAAAATTAGTTCAAGCGATGAAGATTTTACTCCAACACAAAAAAAAACTTGCGATTTTTGAGAAAAGCACTATATTTGCCTCGGCAGGAACAGCAATTGCGGGCTTCGTATTTTTAAACGGACTCGCAAGCTCGTCCGTTTAAAACAATACTCGGCCCGCAATTGCCTACTTCCATGCCTAGGCAATAATGTACTATATAGCAATGCCAATAAATAAATGTATCTCCTCATAGTGTTTAGTTTCGTAATAAAATAACAATGAACGATTTCAAGATTATTCAATCAAAGTCATATAATCAAGAAATCATAACACGGTAGCTTACTGTTTACGTTACGCACACCTGCCGATGTGTCATACGTTTAATTTATTTATAATCGTCCCCTGCCTGTAAGTAGAAAGATGTGTTTTCTACTAAGTAGACAGCTTTAGGGAAAAACAAGTACCTACTTAAATTTCCACTTTAAATAAAATCACCATTTTTTGTCATGAAAAATACACGATATTGCAGACAGAACATTAATCCTGTTCAGAAACCCATAAGACTCGGGATATTATACTGATATTATGTTAACATATGACACGACTCCTGCAATAAATAATCCACGGGATGTTTGCGGACGGAGGTAAACGGCAAAGGGTACGCGAAGGACAAAACCTTATCGGAATTTCAAATCGGGCGTTAGAAACGCTTTGGCGGACAAACATGGGTGAAGCAGTTGCAACTTTTTTCAACAAATTTTATCGAAAATGCAACGGCCCCTAGCTGGCGACGTATTGAAAATAGGTACAAAATTTCGTATCGCTTAAAGCTACTCGAATCGGCAAGAAATTCGTTTTTTTTAAAGTTTGTAGTTATGTACCTACTTAGGTACAACATAATTTTTATCCAACAGAACGCTTGTAATTTTTAAACTGAATAAATTTTAACGGTAAGTCTAAAGTTTCTTGCTCTAAATTAGTTGTAAGTTTCTAATATTATTTTGAAGCCGCACGCGCGGGCCCGACACGATATAGCACGGCGGGTGCGCACCGTCCCGTGACCACCACCTGTCGGGACACCGGTTCGATTCCCAACCCCACCCTTACCGCTTGTACCTTATTAACGAACTTCATTATTCCAAAATCCCGCGTGCATAACATACTCGAAATTAGCTCACAGTTTCATCTTGCTTATACCTGTTTGTCTGAGTGATTAAATTAACATATTTCTAAGATGTATTCAATAACTACTTCAAATTGTATCAGGTATCCCGCATGTAGTGTTTTGTAAATATAATTCCAAGTAGACGTACCTATGCCATTAATGATGAAACGTTCCCACTTGCGTTCATAGTTATGTTTGTATGTTTGTTTAGATGTGTGGGTGTTTGTACCTATTTCAACTACGCATGGACGCATAAATATATTTCCGTACACGGATAGCCAGTCAATGTCCTGGATTAAAACATTAAGATATATTTAATCACAATAAACTTTAAAGACACGAGAGGATATCAGTACCTAATGAAGTTTTACGCGGGCAAAGGCTTCTAACGTATCAATTGATTAAATAAAGTATCTTACTATCACTCCGTAAACAGTGAGTCATACCCGACGTGTTGTTGTTGCTCGTACGATGCTTCTGCTGATGGGGCTGTCTCCAAGATTTCGATTGTTTCGCAATCGAAACATCGCGTGATTGTCACTGGACACCCTTTATCACATTGCCTTTGCAAACTTTACCAGTATTTACATTTAATATTACGAGATTATTTTGTTTCTTTTGTTTGTTTATAATCGTTTATACAGGTTGTGTATTTTTTAAATTGTGAAGTGTAGATAAATTAGAACCAATATTTTTGTGTTTCTCTTTAATTATCACGCTTTTCCCGCTTTACGAGTGAACCTTGACCATTATGCCAGAATTGGCATCTATACCAGTGCGGATCTCCGCTCATTAGAAATTTCAATTTGACAATGATGTTAGAATTGTTCGTGTTTTTTAACCCATGCATTGTCCTTATTTGTTTACTTAGGGATAAGCACGCTTTTGAATATTAATTTAATGCAATTGTGTCGCATCGCCAGCCCCCTATCAAGTTTCATACCGCTATCTTTGGCAAGCATAACTCAATAAAGATGATTTTGCCATACTTACTGCACTCATATGAACTGTTTGGACATCAACAGTTAAATTTATTGCGTGTTCAAATACACAAGGAGCTAGAAACTTGTAAGCAGTACTTGGTTGGGCATAAAAAATGGCCACGGGGCGCGGGCACACGCGTGACATATGTCACGAGCCGGCCCTTCTGGCTATTAGCTTTCGATTAGGTTTTTGTGCGTGTTCCGAACGAGTGGCTCGAGTAATTCTTAGTCGGCATCGTGGAGAAACCGCTAACGTGTCGACATGTTTAGTAATTTATATTGTGTTTTTCTTCGATGCCAACAATGGGTTGATACTTTATTTGCAAATATGCTTATAATAAAACCCGAACTTGGTAATAAAGTGTTATCTTTAAATTTAGACATGTCAAACATTACCACCCTTTATTCTTAGACGAGAATTAAGTTTTAAAAATCGCACTGCCAGATCAACACAGTATCATTTAAAAAAACTAGCTTATTTTATTTCAAGTTCATAGGAAATGTAATAGAGTCGATTTTAAAATGTAGTCGTATTTTGAGTTAATGCTGTATTGATCTGGCAGTGCGAAATATTTTTGACATAGGTATCTTAATTTAGAGATTAACAATTTCGAATTACAAATAATTATAGCAAAATTGTTGTGATTAAATACCTTTTGTAACCATTAACATGAACTCATTGCCAACATCCAATGGATAACATTTGATCCGAAATAAAGTTTTTTTGAAATATTTATTTATTAAATGCATGAAGTCTGTATAGTACCGAAGGCTGACAAACAATCGTGCATAACTTTTAAGAGGAATTTACCTATCTAGTCGAATTAGTTCAATTGGATCGGTGTAACAACTATCTTTAAAAAAAAGAGCTCGGTTTTATTTTAGGTTTAGAAGGCACTTTTCAAACGGCGTGTCAAAATATTGAGGTAATTGATGTAGCTTACAAAAAAGTGTTAAGTTGGATATCTCAGGCACGTGGTACCAATTGCTTCACCTTATCATGATGGGCAAGGACATGGGTGTCATTTACCTTTACGAGTACATGGGACGCGCTGAAATACGCAAAAAGTCATGAGTCAAATTTGTCTGTCGTTCGTTCCCAGATCTTCCTGAAACATCTGCAGTGAACTCGTCAACCAGTCAACCACCATTGGTAGAAGGTGCCCACCTTAACAAGGATAAAACCTAAAAAAAACATAATTTCATGTCTAGTTTTACATTTGTATACAAATTATGACATATTTTTGAATAGATACGCGTATTCCCGCTGCCTTCAATGGCTATCTTCTTCAAACAAATCTCACGCCACTACCGGCGCGGGTTATCGCGGTGTGTGCGAAATTCTTATCACGCGGCGCCTCGCACCTGACCGGGCATTGCCGGCTAAGGACGAAGGTACACAGTGCAGTTGTGAGTACTTGTGAGACACGTACACCACCCAGTTATAGCTATATGTAGTCTTCTGACTTCCGATTAAATAAGTTTCTGTCAAAAAATCATTTTTGGGACAACCTTTTACTGTGGACTGTATATTTTTTTGCAACGTTTTTATCTGCTTACCAACACCCAACTAATGAGTCCCAACACGGTGAGTCTACGGCAAATATAGCGGAGTTCCTATTGCCACCTCCCACTCCATCATCAGATCAGCTCTACGATACCATAATATTGCATTGTCAATGGGTTAACATATGTGGTTCAAATTTCACCCCATTCAATTAACGGGAACTGCAGGCCTATTTCGTAACTCACTCGCAATCGCGATCGGCTTCAAAGCGGAAGAATTGGTTTCATTTTGTATGCAGACAAGCCTTCGATTTTCACAATGAAAACGATTGCGATGGCGAGTGCGTTTAGGTTAGGTTAGGACAACTTACAAAAATACGAACAGAGCAAGTTAAATAAATGCTTGTACAAAAGAGTATCCGTCTTTCGGTCACCAACCATAGCTTGGCCGGCTCGTCCTTGAAATAAATTAAATAGAGCATAATTAATAGTAATATTTACTGACACAAATATTTTAGCTTTATCATCAAAATATTTACCTAAATTATAAAGATAAAGAAAAGCATTCAATTTCGATATAAGCACCATTACGTTTTACACTGCACAATAATAGTACATTGTTGCCTAAGCGCGAAAAGTAAGGGATTTCCTGACGAGGTGGTTAGAAGGCCGAGCAATAGTGAGGCCTGCTAAAATACGAGTCAGGAAATCCTCGTTTCCGCTGAGGCATACATAATGCTTTTCCCAAACAATGCGAGGAAATGATACAAATACATGATAGTAAGTATTTTTTAAAACAAATTCGGAGAGAATGTTTGTTTGCAAAATACGATACGTCTCACGCACAACGAGCCGCCGCCCGCCGCCGCCAGCACCGCAGAGCCCCGCCGCCGCTCCACACTGCCCCCACCCACAATTTGGGTGTACGGGATTTTTTTCATTGTCCTTTCGATTTTATGCGCAATAGAGAGCACTTTTAAAAACCATATGGAAATGGACGGAAAATGCTTTCATATGGTTTTTTTACTCCTAGGAGTAAAATGAGACACTTTCCGTCCTTGTGTTTCAATCGGAAAACCGTTCTTTCCGAGCATGTTTGAGAAATAGCATTTTGCTATGATACAATAAAGTTGCGTGAAGTCGGTGCGTATTAGTATTACATCATACAGTTATGTTTCTACAAATGAACATAATATTTACAGAATTCAACATTAAAACAATTAAAAATTAGAACTAAACGTATTTAAATTAAAATTAAACTAAGCTACTCAAATATTAAAGATATAAATAATAATCACCACTATAAGAAGAATACCCCCTCTAGCAGGTCCGCTCGCGGCATATATGTCTAAAATATTTTTTATTTTTTATTTAAAAAATATTATTTTTCCTTTGAAAAGACTCCGCGCAGCGTCAATGGCAGGTGTATTTTTAATATTAAAATAAGAAAGTTAAATTTATTTTATTTATTTACCTTTAACCTTTATTGTCTAACCAAGCCCCCATACTACCATAACAGATTTAGATTGAGATTACGTCAAGGTTTTTGCGTTAAAGTATCCGAGGGTATTAAACTATTTCGTTTAAGTACGGCCGCGACTTCGTACGCGTAGAACTGTAGAACTAGTTTCCTGGTATTGGTTCAACTTCCCTTTAAACTCTATGGATGTTCGCCGATATCCTTTTCGTCGATTTCCAAAAAAAATCTTTTTTATTGCGCCCCTAAATTGCTCAAGGCATAATCCCTCCAAATTTCGAGTCCCTATAAAAAAAATATACACCGTGTTTTTTTTGATTTGGTTTAATGTTAAGGTTGCATTCCTAAGATCTAATAAAGTTAATTCCTCCAAGAAACTAGTGTACTAACTCGTACCGTTTAGGAGATAATCAATTATTAAATTTAATCACTAATTACCGTTAAACCAATGTAAAAGGTTCATAATCCATAAACAAATAAAATTGTGTCATCGAAAAGTTTTAACACTGACATTAAATGACAACAAGTTGACACTAACTTTTGCCTAACTCAAAAGGACCTTTTACAATATCCATCAATTAATTATTTAATTATTTTGTATGAGACACAGTTTTTTTTTTTATTATCGTAAAACGGTTTAAGGGATAAGTTTACGTTAATGTTCCAAGCACAAGCACGAAATTAAAGCAAATGGACACAAACACCCTGTATGAAAAAGTTTATTCGGTTATTAATAATAATCATTTTTCATTTTTCCCTAGGACTAGCGGTTTAGATTGTGCGTTGTCTAAGCTCTGTCATTGGCACAGTCAGTAGCGAGTGGAGTGTTATATGTATATAAAGACTGTAGTATGGTAATAGTAACAGGTGGAGGGCCCATATGGGCAATTCCGTGGGCATCCAAGTGGGTTTCAGGCGCGTGCCGGCTCGGGTTACGCGGGACTTCAGTTAATTGATATTGCGACGCGATTGCGTTCCGATCGAGTGCCCGCGGGTATCATGTCAATGGCGCACTTAAACGGTTAATTGGTTAAATCAAGCTTTGATGCAATTAAAAGTTCTTAGGTATTATGAAACAGCGATTCGTTTGGGATTGGAATAGCTGTCAATTCACATGCACTTTGACGTAAGTATATGGTAAAACAGCTGTCACTTCTAATCCCTTTCTAATCGCGGCTAGATAATATACTTACGTGTAGTATATGCTTCTATGATACTTACGTGTATTGCGACACTTAAGGTCCTTATCAACAAAAGATATATCTTGTAATCAGGTGTAAGAATCAATTTTTTTAATTTAAGTGTTTGATAGTTGCAAATTGCTATTTAGTAAAATGCTCTCTTACCTATTCTATATGTATCCCTTCTCATAAAAAAAAGTTTAAATGATGTGTTGTGTATGCAATGGCCAAAAACTGAAGAAGACAGAATGAAAAAAAAATCTAGACTTTTTGGTTGATATATAAGTATCTCATATATCGCACGGGTAAATTCAATATATATTTTTTCTTATACGAGGGCAGAGTGAGAAGTCTGGTAAAAATCATATTAGGGGTATTTTTTCACAAATTCATTAATGTGAAGTTGTAATGCAGCCTTTTTGGAGGTAAATCGTATATTTTCAGCTAGTTCGCACGGCTAGTTTTTTTTGACAGCTATGAAAAACAAAACAATCACTTTGGTGTTTGCAAACATGGAGAAAAGTGAGTTTCGTGTTCTGATTAAACATTATTTTTTGCGAAAAAAAGAATTATGGAAACAAAAAAAAAATTAGACAAATATTACGGGAGCTCTGCTCCATCGATTAAAATGATTCACAAGTGGTTTACGGATTTTCGTTATGGCCGTACAAGCACTGCTGACGCCGACCGACCCGGACGCCCAGTTGAAGTCACTACACCAGAGATTATCACCAAAATCCATGACATCGTATTGAACGACCGAAGAGTAAAGGTCCGTGAGATAGCTGATATTGTAAGCATTTCAGACGAACGGGTTCGTAATATCCTTCACACTTGTTTGGATATGAAGAAGCTCTCCGCCCTTTGGGTGCCGCGATTGCTCACAGTTGATCAAAAACGCACTAGGGTGACCCTGTCAGAGGCATGTTTGGCGAAGTTTAGGTGTAATGAAAAGGACTTCTTGCGTCGTTTCATTACTGTTGACGAAACCTGGATTCATCATCATACACCAGAAACCAAGGAGCAGTCAAAACAATGGATTGCTTCAGGTGAACCTGCACCAAAGAAGGCCAAAGCAGTTTTATCTGCGAATAAAGTTATGGCTACTGTCTTCTAGAATGCTCGTGGTGTAATATATGTTGATTACCTTCGGAAAGGTAAAACGATTAACGGCGAATATTATGCCAACTTGTTACAGCGATTTCATGAAGTTTTAGTGGAAAAACGACCCCATTTGGCGAAAAAGAAAATCATTTTTCACCAAGACAACGCGCGGGTCCGCACTTGTGCCGTTGCTATGGCTAAAATCCACGAGCTGCGTTACGAATTGCTCCCGCATCCGCCTTATTCTCCTGATTTAGCCCCCTGCGACTATTTTCTTTTCCCAAACTTGAAGAAATGGCTTGGTGGAAAAAGATTTGGTTCCAACGAAGAAATCATCGCAGAAACCAATGCGTATTTTGAAGGGTTGGAGAAATCGTACTATACGGAGGGAATCGAAAAGCTAGAAAAGCGATGGACCAAGTGTATTGAGTTAAATGGGGACTACGTTGAAAAATAAATTTTGTTTAATTTTTCCAGACTTTTCACTCTGCCCTCGTAGTTTTTGTAGGTTGGTTTTTTAGCCGTCATCCAGAAAGAGTTATGTTTTGTAAACTTTTGAACACCATTTCTAATACGAAAGTCTTTTGACAGTTTAGTCAACAGTTTACCCAGGAATAATATAACTTTATGCTTTTATCTGCTGTACTCGTATTTCAAAGCTGTGCATTTTCTGTCAGTATACACACCCTGGATCTGAAGTAGTTTAGGGTAAAGTAAAAATGTATTTCCAGTTAAAAGCAAAGACGTATCCAGCTCCCCTTAATGTTTGCAGTGTGAAATAGAAGCTTTCCTTGAAAAAGCTTTTTACGTCAACCCCAGTGTGGTATTCAATCCTACACTTTTTTAAACTTTAGTGAGTTGGCCAGGAAGTTGAACTTAAATTGTACTTTATTATTGTTTTGGTGCTATAGGTAGCTTTCCATTAACCATCATATGTAACATGTTGTTTCGAGAAAAGCATTGTTCGCTCAACTTAGCTGTTATTTTTTAATGGAGACAGTAAATATTTGTTCTCATTGCTTCAGGCGTCACAATTCGATTTGCATTACGCTAAACAATTATTTTACATTAATTAATTGATGCCGATTAAGAATTTTACTTGGTAAACTGTAACTGAATTACTAGTTTACTACATAAGTTTAATTATTTGTATGTATTCTAAAATCCGAGTTCCCGGATAGTATTTATGTTTTTTTTAAACTTTTAATGCAGTTTTTCCCTTCGCCAAAATCAAGGCCTTGATTCTGATTTCTGTTAATTTCCGAATTCCCCATTCATACTGACCCATTTGAATTGCTCATCCTTTATATTAGACTAAGGCTATATACAGGGTGTGTGGTAGCGGGTTCAACAGCTTTAAGTGGGTGATAATGCAGCTCATAAGTTATCGATTTAACCCCCATGTATGTTCAGCAATTGTTAATAGTTTCCGAGATATTGATCATTTTAATCGGTATTTTTTTTCGGAAACTTCCTTAGTTCATATTGATTCTAATCATGCAAGAAAACACTGAAAAAAAAAGAATTAATACATGAATTTAGGGGTTTTTCGTAACACAGACATAAGGAAAAATGACAAAAAATCCGATTAAAATGATCAATATCTCGGAAACTAATAACAATTGGTGAACATACACGGAGGTTAAATCGATAGCTTATGAGCTGCTCTATCACCCCCTTAAAGCTGTCGAACCCGCTACCAAACACTCTGTATAAAAAATGGATTATTTAAGTGTAATTAGGAGTTTCTGCCAGGTATAAGACGGTTAACCTCATTCCTACTCATTAGCTACTAAGCGGTAATCAGCGGTTATCGGAGTAGGCGTGTAGCTGAAAGGAGCGAGTTATTAATCACACGGGATCGCTTCGACGGAGCGGTTTACCGAATGTTCCGAATAGCCTCATCATCAACGGAACCGCTAATTACGCGCCTTTCAGCCCACGTTGATGAATTACCCGCGCCATTACACCCTCCAATAAAACCTTTAACGCTTTCATGCCACACATTGCGTGCCTGAGGCGTCATAAACTGAAGGGGCTGTTTCGAGGCCTTAATACTTTTATTCCAATTCTAAGAACCGTAGGTAAATACCAAAACACATTTATATAATTAAAGATAATAACTTGACGAAACTACATTAAAGTAGAGCCGTATTTAACGCCCATCGTAATTTCCGCGCACGCTTTCCGAGCAATAAATTGCATTAATGCAACACAGTAGAGAAATGCATTGCGTTTGCCTCGCCTCGTAAACACGCTTTCCGTGTTACGAAAAGAAATCTTAAAGACATAGTGCTAAGCTTTAAATTCTTTGATTTAATAAACAGAAGCCGGAAAGGAAATGTGGAAATCCTTTCAGTTGCATACCTACTTTGTAGTGGAGCTAGTAGGCATTATCTATCCAGAATGTAGCCGAAAGTGTTTACGACCGCAAAGATAACCCTTTTAACGACCCCATTCGGTATAGTAGCCGTACTCTAACATGATAGCCCGTCTAGAAACCTATAAAGACTTCTTGCGTATCGGATTTCAGTTGAAATAGTAACTAAATAACCAAATGGTGTTCTCGAATATTGAGTGACGTCAGATGAACTTTAGGGGTGAATATTCCGGGTCAATGAAACGTGATACAATTTTGATACAACTAGGGACTCGACGTGTTACTAAAACTTTATATAATAAGTCGTAAAGTTCATGTAATTTTTAGGATTGTCTATTAAATGTGTAGCTCTATACATTGACGTAATCGGCTGTAGGTCACCAATCAATCATTTCTGAGGGTTTCCTGATCGTATCAAATTATTTATTGACCAAACTTGAGTTTTATGTATGTGTTCTCTTATAACATTATATTATCCTGCTTCTATTGTATTGACTTGAAACATGTTAAGCGTCTGTCAGTCAACCAGCATCAAAGTTTACAGCCTGTATGAGCGATTTTGTAAGTCATCGGCTTACATTATCGGCAAGCTTTATTTAATTGCCTTTTTTGGAAAAAGGTGACATATCGATATAAATAAAGCAAATATCAACGAATTGATCTAGGACTGACGTAAATTGTGACACGTGTCTGCAGTTGCTAGCTTGTGAATAATGCAACTTGGCAAGGGCGGTATAGCTTAGGTTGTTTCAAAAGAGGCATTTTAGAATTACTAACAATTCACTACTTATTTTAATACTTTTAATTACCTATTTTTAGCTTTCTAGGTACTAGTGTAACGGAAGAAAGTTTCTACCAGCTTTAAGACGGCCGACCTCTTTTTATGGTTTATTACCAGTTTTCGGAGTCTGGTTTAAGACGATCTTTAAGTCGAATTAGAAAAGACTTATCAAAGAAAGTGTAAGTTTGAATATTACCCTGATAATTGCAGTATCGGCGAGAGCAGGCCGTCGCAGTAGTACTAGTAGGCCTAGCCAAGATGCAAACGGTGCTAACGTTTCTGTTTTCTTTAGACTCAAAATATATAAAGTTGACATAAGTATTCGATGCGATGTCATATAATCCTATATATTTTCTCGATTATAGCAAAACGCTAAATTAGCGAAATGCATCTTGACTAAGCAGATAAGGAAATGTTACGAGGTGATCTGGCGTAGTTTCGCTCGCCGGAGGCTGGGGAGGCAGACGAGCCGGCGACGCCGTCGCGCCGCCGCCGCGCCCGGCCGGCACGGCACGGTTCATGACATACATTTCGCTTCTCTTGGGTTTACTTTAGATTCATTTCAAAATTGATGCAATGAAAGATATCAAGTCGTATACTATCACGAACGTTAATTTGTGACCCATTTCAAGAAAAATACGGTTGAAGTCGTCAATGTCAAGTCATTTATAACTTTTAGGAAACTCAACTTTATTGTTGTAGAATGCCAGATTGACTTTGGACCTAAGGTGGGTACCAAATTAAAGTTCGCGACTGTACCTATTTTTGCTTATTAGAGAACTTTGTATTTAACCAACGTTAAATTACCATTCAGGTACAAAAGTGATCCATATTATGAAGGGGGCACGGAAATAACATTGTCTACTTAGTCGCCTTAGCAACTTATTGAGATATCGAGATTCGAAAGTTACTTAGAAACCATTTAATTTCGTAAGTAATTTTTGTGGAGAGGTGATTTTAAAAGAGAAAAAAATAAGATTTATATCTGCAGTTGAATGGTAAGTTCAAATTTATTGCGAACTCTACATTTGTGACTACTTATAGACATGTTCTGTCCGTGTATTTACCCTTCATATGTTGACTCACATACAATATACTGCAGGCGCACTGTCGTAGATGTGAGTAGCACCACCCACCGCATATTTACGTTCTTTCGTGTATCTACAATATCGGTACCTACAATACCATCACATGAAAATTATTGTAATTTGTATTTGATCTATCTAATAAAGTCTCTAAATTATTGTAAAGCAAATTATAAACAGCAACCCACGTTTATCTTTCCAATTGCGTTTTTTTTTTAAAGCCTTATTGGTTTTAATTTTCTTTACTGTAAAGGTATGTTTTGAGGAACGCCCGCGGCTTTGTACGTGTAGAATTAGCTCCCGCTTTATTTTCGAAAACTCCTCTATAAGTGCGCTCTTAGAATTTAACCAAAAAATATTGCCTCCAAAGGCTCCTCTTCTAGGTCCAACGGGTTCAGGCTGTGTTGTGTCTGTCAGTAAGTAACCGAATAATTTTAACTATATGTGTTTACATTTATCTGCATTTGCAAACAAGCTGCACAAAAAAACTGATAGATAGAAATATATTACCAAGCTTATTTTAACCCACGAATATACTTGTGAAGAGGCAGCCCTAGCGAAGTAAATTGGAGCTGCACTTCTTTCGGCAAAGAGCCCTCGCCGGAATCTGTGACACTTCCGCGAGAGAGATCAAGAGCGAGCTTTGTACGAACTTCATCACTTACCAACACACTACGCTTTAAGAAAAGTAGTCCACAGCTTTCACTAGGGAGCTTTAAGCTTTTTGCAAAGCAAAGGGACCTGAAAGGACTTTGCGTTTTAGGTCACTTTGTTTTGAAGATATCGTGTGCTCCATTGATCAATAAAGAGGGGGATTCTAATGAGCTGGTACGTTGTTTTCTGCAAACTATAGAACTTATTTGCAAACCGAAAGGGAGCGTTGACGTATGGGAGGGACGAAAGACGAATAACAATATTGTTTCGACGTCAAATTGTAGTTGTATTTTACTTTTTAAGGCTGCGGTTGATTTATTTTTATTTTTATTAGGTCGTTATGTTATTTAACTAAATTAATAATATGAACATGAAAGTTTATAATAGGGTTGTGCTGTAAAATTAAAATATGTGTTATCATCTAAAGACGATACTTGGCTGAATTAAAAATATATACTACTAGCTGCCCGCCAGCGGATTCGCCCCCGCTCTATATTTCCGACATTCTCGGTAGTTTTTCTTTTTTTTCTTTCATTTAAATTCTATCCTGACAATAACAATAGGTACAACAAAAAAGAATTACAAACTTATCCAATTTCGCAGTCGTTCGGAAGTAATACGCATACATACATTCCAATGATTAATTTTTATTTATACAGATATAGATAATATAGATATAAATGAACTCGTGGTTGTTTGGGGCGAAAGAAGGCCAATAACAATGATTAGTTTAAATAAACGTTTACGTAACTTAAAATATGTTTTATTAATCTTTGAAATAACATGCATATCATACGATAAACTATACCTATCATCTTATACCATAAAAACAAAGTGGAATAGAGATTATATTGATAAGGTACATAAAATATAGATACATGGCTTACTTTACACACACAGCATGTCGCGAGTCTCGTAGCAGATGCTACGCGTTGGCAGAGGCCGCTACGAAACGCTACGTAGCGACATCGTGACGGCACCCCACATCGCGATATCGAATTGTGTTCAATAAATCTAAACAATATCAGCTTTGTTTCAAGGAGAATCCCTTCATTTAATAATTTCTACATGGGTTTTTACTACAATAGTTATCACTACATATTATAAATCAAGTTCGCCGCCGCGTCTGTCTTTATTCGTGCTAATCTCAGAATGCTGGATGGAGAATAGTTTTCACCATCATTTAGGCCATTTCTTTAAAAGTTTTTGAACTAAATAAAAGAAAGAAGTACAATAATGGATATTGCATTCGTGCGAAGTCGGGGCGCATTGCTATATAGTATCTCACGAAAACTAGCTTCTACCTCCTTAAATATACAGGGTACAGGGCGGAGGTGGGTTACACGGTTACACCAAGACTTTGACCTGGTAGGGTCCAGACTTATAAATAAATGAAAGAACTGCAGCAGAATCATGGACAATGTTGATTTATACTACACAAAATAAGACTCTTTAAAGTTCGAACTTATGAGGACGTCTTGTAGTCTAAAATTAAGTTAGATGTTTCACTTTTACTTATTTCTCTTGAATTTTATATTCCTGTACTGCACGATAGAATAAGCACGAAACGTTGATATTTGAGTCGTGCAACATGCGATTCTATTTTTCTGCTAACAAGGGTCAATGAAATTGTAAGCAACAATCTAATTTTATCGGCTTCGTCTTTTTTTCCCCTCAGAATTTACCTGTGATGCGTTATCCCCTGAGTATTTTTGGTAACTTTTCTCATGTTCTCAGAAGGAACGGTGAAAAGTTTTGTAGAGCTATACGTGTGTAAGAAACAGTTGTTTCGAGCCCGGATCAATACGAGGCCGAGTCTGCGACTTCTCCGTTTTTCGGACTCTCCGCCTCATATTGATTGTTCGAATGTAGGCCACCACGTCTTCTGCTCGTTAATATTTGTAGCTCTCGAGTTGTAGGTAACTAAATTGTTACGCACCGTAAACCACGTGACTGAAGAGCTTGATTAATGCGGATGTGACAGCTGTAATTTGCGGGCGGGAAACCGGAATTTTAAGTTGGCTTTACAAATTGGGCCATTGTGCTCGCAGGTCGGGACTCTAGGCGATAAAAACTTAAAATATTATATAAATTATATGTATATGTGAACGTCGCGAAAGTTTAAAACAAGTAATGGGTAAATTGAACTTAAAACAACAATAAAAAACCCATTTCAAGATGACCTGCAGTGATAATGCCAGTTAGTCGCTTCAAACTCGATAGTACATCGTAGGAACTTCCAAGTTATTTTGTAACTATTGTAACTTTGTTGTTGGTGTTTTTTTATTTGCAGGGAAATATTTCATTGATATCACGGAAATTTAGATACTTTTTACAGTCCCTAAATAAATAGTGTACCTTAATTAAGTATTTATTTTGGTTGTTGCAGCCACCGAGCTAGATCTGCTGGCCGCTCTATCGCTACACAACACGACGCACACCGGCGTCAGTTCCGCGCCGGGCATGCAGCCGCAGCGCGCCGCCTACACCCTACAAGGTGAGGTATCATCATCATCATCGCATGGTGACATACTGTAGCCCGAGCCGGGCCAGCGCTGCTGCCGCTCTGTCGCTGCACAACACGATTCGCACGGCTGTGCTGGCAGTGTTGAGCAAGACTCTTACACGGTTCCCCTATGGACCACGACACTTACTCGCCTCGTGCAAAGTTGATAGTGTAAAGGATACCCGGTCTTGGCAGCGTCGTTTAATTGTTACATATACTTGTTACTTCCCTATTTAAAATCAAGAGCTTTCAGTAGTTGCTGTATCAATACTTAAATGTTTATAAAACATATACAGCGTGTGTATTCCATACGATCCTAAATTTTAACATACGATAGATTTAAGCAGTATTAAGAGGTACAGTACCTAATAAATTTTAACAAATACTCTCAATAATTAAGCGTATGATTTTTTTTAAGTTTTCCCGGCCATCAATGTAATGCAAATATTGAGTTGACAATAACGTCGTCAATAAATCAATGAACACAAAGTGCTTACGTTAGACGACTTGGTTATTTGAATACATTGCGTGCCGAATTAATTTGTATGAAAAAATGTTTTCTTTTTTTTAACTTAATGTACCAATTTACGTTAATTAGGATCTTATCTAACTGCCCTTAAAATAAAGGATCGTATGGAATACACACGCTGTATAAATACAACACTCCCAGCTTAGTATCTTTCGGCTGGCTATTGCTATCACGCTTGCATTCGCGACTGACAGTATATTTGTCACTCGTGTCCATGTGCCATAGACGAAGACTGCCGATCGCTATTAAGAAAATGATAGTACTAAGTACCTATCAGCAAAAAATTAACACAAAAGGTGAGATGAAAAGTTATATTTGTATTATGTGTATTTGTACGCAATAATAAAACGAAAAATAAGTTCCATTGATCTTTTTTTTAAGACAACTTTTGTCCTTGTAATTCAAATCCAAACCTCTTTATTTAGATTTTTGGTTTTTACAGCGAATTATTTGGTATTAAAGTTTAAAGGGTCCTTGTTAACCATTGTATTATTGAATCGACATTTGCCGTAAGTTCAAAGGCCTGTGCTACCTACTTAGTGCTTTGTGCCACAGTCACCCTAAGCCGTTTGTTATCCTGATATCAAGATGGAGCTCGACGTCCATAACTATCAAGTACGTTTCTGGTTATTGGCCTCGTTCGATGTTTTGAATAAAAGGTTAGGTAAACTCCGGTTCTACATAGCATTGTACCAAAAGTAACTTCTCAAATTGTGAAAATTTCTTATGAGAAATTCTCGGAAATCTCTAAGAATGTTCTTAAATTTTGTATGGAAACAGAACATTCTCAATGCTCTCAAATGTTTCCAATAATATTCTCAGTAATTTCTTGAGAAGATTTCTTAACTTCTGAGAATGTTCTGCAACTTGTACATTGCTAGTCTACATCTGAATACAACAGTTGAAAATGCGTACGAATGTACGAGCCTTACGCCACTTGTTTTTTTATGTTTAAAAGTTTAAAAGTTAAACTTACTTTAAAATTCTCAACTTTTGACAATGTTTTTGCATACTCAATCTGGCAATGCATTAATCGATTGGTCACTATTTTTGATAGAAAACTAATAAAGTGCAGTGTTATGATATCGTATCGCATCGTACGGTCGTAATGGATCGTAAACACGGTCGTATGGTGCAGCAATCCATTTCAGGCGCAATTCCATTCCACTCCGAGCGAACACGGGCGGCGCCCATTAGTGAGCTGTGAGAGTCTAGGCGCACCTGTTTGCCTGTATGTTATACGTTTCCTACACAGACTAACCAGAAACGATATCCTTAGAAATCCAGGAGCAAACAGTTTATAAACAGAAAGCAAGAATAGTAAACAAAATAAGTTTAATTGGCAAAAACATCTTTGAGAAAAGATTTTTAGTCGAATACTTACATTATTAATAGTTATTAAGCAGTAACGAACTTCTAAGTTTTTGATATTTTGCTATGCAGAACAAGTTAAATAAAAGCTTTTTATTTTATAAACGCTCTAATTTATATCCCTAAATAATTGCAGCATACGTCACATCATCCTTTGAATGCCTTATTTCCTAATAATACAAATTACACGCGCGAATAAAACAAAAAGCAGACGTTATGGCGTGTTTTAAATTTAGAATTTTGCATGTTAGCGTGTCCGAAATCTTTGGCTCCAGTCGACTTCGAGGGTCGCCCGAGGGGGCCCATTGTGTTTTCCCTTTCTCTCTGACATTTGCAATTCGACGTTGAAAAGGCGATGGAGATGTTGTGGTGAAGGAAATTGGTCGGTGCGGTTCAGTGACGAGGGGTCTTTATAGCGGGGAGCAAAAAACAATATTTATTGTTGTGTTTTATTATACGCACAAACATATTTGGGGCGTTAAAAAACAATCCCAGGGTCGTAAAAAAATAAAGCGCCCAAGCACTTCATATATCCGAGATGTTGTCTCGTATCTGAATACGTTTTATTTCTTTAGTCAAGAACTTAACTGATTCTAATCTGTAACTACAGGGGTCTCGTTCAATTCCCAATACGCTGGTTAGATTGAATCCATTCGATTTGTCGCGGGAACACGTTAATGAATGGTAATCCCCTGGGCGGGAGCCGGCGGCTCCGAGCGCCCGCAAATATCCGCCATCCCTCATTGCGCCGGCGATTAACTCGCCTATAATTGGCACTAGCGCATAGGGCTGGCCATTAAATCTATTCGTACAGATATACTTTATTCATAACATTAACTGTAGGCATATTAACATTATGTCAGCTATATTTTAGTGTCAAAAAAGTCGGTTAATTACCGAATGAAATTATTTTCGCCAGAACTCCATAAAAGGTAGCTATAAAAGTTCATTTCTTTTCTACGAAAATTTCCATGTCCATAGACGACACGTGTATCCAATAATAGACGCCATTACTTTAAACAGGTATCAAGGTTATCGTATATGTTTCTTATTATTGCAGCCCTATTGATTAAACGGACCTGCATTTGCCATGTTTCACTTGCGCGTAACGTAATCCGCACCATTAGGCTAGTTGCGCGCACTCGCGTAATTGTTGAAGGGTGGTGCCGCTAATTTGAGGGGATCCGTCTGAGCCATATTGTCTCGCCGACGTGTGTCAAATGTCAAAAGCAGTGCGCCGTTGTCTAGTGCAAAAAATAGGGCATTACTGAACGCTCGCTTCGGAGACATTTAGGGCGGAAGTTTCATTTTAAGGAGCGGAATTTATTTTAATGTCGGGCCGTGCAGATTGTCTTTGAAAATTTAACATTCTTCGCAATTCTGTTCCAACACGTGCTGTGAAAATAAATCAAATTGAAATTGAATGCTGTTATGTAACTTTGAGAGGATTTTCAATATTAAGTGACTTTTTTAAAACTTTAACTAGAGGATAGTTTTGTCAGTTCTTGATAAAGCTATATGGAGGCCATCATTCGTGTAGGGCAGAACCCATACAATGTCAGACTTAGAAACACTGTTGCTGTAGCTCACTAGAACCTAGATCATAAATAAGTATTCGATGAAAAAAAAATCGTGACTTCGATGACGCAACAGTTTTCCGCGATTCGACCCTTGGCTTGCTGAAAAGGAGTGGTCTCGCATCGCTGAGAAATTGTTTTCTTGCTTATCACCCGGAATTCTATGCGAAATATTATCAACGACGTTCGATCTTCCGACTCCCATATTTCTGCCTATAGCAGTTCTACGGCGTTAAATAAGGTCGTTAAACAAACGACTGTCGATATCAAACGCGGACCTTATCGTGGGATAGCCGCCCATTTCTCGCCCATTCAACTGTCGTTTTGTTTATCGACGCCAACAAAAGATGAGCGAACAGTGCCATAACATAGAAGCGTGCTAGTGACGTGCTGGAGCGTCAATATTAATGTTTACAAGGAGCCTCGGCATTGTACGCCTTGTCAGTGTCCGGGGCAGATTACGGGCGGAACATTGCCGCATCGCCGCGGCAGGCGTGACAAGCTCGGCACGGCCGCTTTGTAAACGCCATTGTTTGGTTTCTAACATGTTAATACATCAAGTGTCAAACGCGGTTGGCAAGCAATTAGGGTTAGCATTTGCAACTTAGCAGAACTGACTTTATTTTCATGTCGCTGGTGCATTAAAGGCTGTATACATTTGTAGTAGGCAATAGCCTAGGTTACATACAGCTGCGTGGATACCATTTTCGCAGGACCGTTATTGAACTGTTAGTCTCCTATTATTAGAAAGAACATTTTGCACCTACACAATGTAATCATGTATAAATTAAGCGAACCATATTAAATTATAAATCTTTGTGCCAATAGACATTCTCATGAAATATTTACTTTCTTGACAAATCTTTGCTAGGATCTACAATAAGGTCAATAAGTACCGTATTAATCTCAAACATATTTAGGTGTGGGATTAGACTTTTTAGTGTTACGAATGTACGATTTAAAAAATCTCAGTTATACGAGATCTTTCAATTTAGCGCTTTAATTGAAATAAGCAATTTACAACTAATTGAATTTCTAGGCTAAATCGTGAACCATTTATGGCTTTTGTTTAACAAGCAAGTGAAGCAAGCAGCTCATAATGTTTACGCGAGTCACTGGGCTGCAGTGATCTCCTCTGGCCTGTCGGTCCCCGCTGTGAAATCAACCTGACGAGTTGACGACCCACTCTCGGTTAAATCGCCGCATAAATGAACCGCGAAACAACGTAATCCCATTCAATTTTCAATTGGAACGATCATACACCTATTTAAGTTAGTCAGGAATGCATTTGAGATTTTCAATTTTCTTTTGGACGAGAGCCAAAGAGGGGAGCGTGGACAAGTCGAAGTTAATGTTGGAAACGAGTGTTACCAATTCGCTATGGATTTTGTGAATCATAAAAACTTTATGAAAATGTATAGTGCAATTTCAATTTTTATGTTATTAGATGGAGATTTCTTTAAGATCTCTAATAGACCAAGGAAGATTTTTTTCTGTGCTACTCTGAAGTTTGATGCAATTTTAGCAATGATCAGTAAGACACGTATATTTACAGAATTCAACATGAATACAATTATAAATTAAAACTAATACTAATTTTAGTTTTAATACCTATTTAATTTAATCTACTTAAATAGGTATTAAAAGATGTAAATAATTACCACTATAAAAAGAAAATCCCCTCTAGCATGGCCCTATGACACTGGCTGCATTACCTCTCTGGATAGCGGAGGTGTCTATGAGCCGGGATGGCCAGGGCCATAACCGTATTTTCCATGTTTGCAGAGAGTGCATTTTGTACTTTCAACAATATACCTACCTGTTTCTGCAAGCTGTAAACAGGTGAGGTCGTACGTTATTCTTTATCCGTATTGTCGTTATAATTTTATTGAATCCCCCTACCTACCGTGCACCGGACCCTGAAACTGCGAACTGTGTGCTCAACTCATAAACGATTGGCAATAAATATATTCGCCGCGGGAAGTCCCATCGCGTTGACACAAGCTGCGCAAATATTTGTGGCGATTGATATCGGGGTGCTTTAATTAAACCAAAACACGGTGGGGTCCGATAAGCCGTAAAGATTTTAATGTTCCGTTTTATTGCCCTAGTGTCAAATATGGGTAATTCACGTCAATCAACTTTGATTTAGGTTTTCAATTGTACATATCGTGTGAGTGCGTGTGAGGGCGATCGATTTAAAAGTGAGGTTTAGTGAGAATAACTCCAGAAATTTAAATCAGTTACTTAAGAAGCTCCAAATAAAGCATCTTCTAAATACTGTGTAGGAGGGAGGGGTGAAAAGAGAATATTTACTCAAAAGTTTAGTTACTTAAGTAAAATTTTAGTGCTGGTTAGTGCGGGACCCGTAAGACCCGTTGATGGGGTCTTGATGAGTCTTGAAGGAGACCGTATATCCAGCAGCTGGATATGTTTGCCGAACATGATGTCGCGTGTTTTACTGAACGAAAAATGTAAAAAAAAAACTTAGTATCGTATTGGCGCGGTTTGCAAAAACCAGATTCAAATAGGTAGCGACCGACTCATTTTACTTTCCGCAGGAAATTTTTCACATCTTTAAAAGTATTATTTTAATGATGTATTTAATTACCTATTGTTATTCAGTCTGTAATGGCCAAGACGCACGCGCTGGTATTTCTTAAATCCCCCTAAGTCTATCCTGCAATAATATTATTCCAGCAACAGTCAAGTGAAATATGAAACAATTTTAAGAATCTTTTACCCCTCGACACGTCACCGGAGGGTGCTTTACGCCGTTCTTTTGTGATCCTCCTGCCCTTGGTAAAATTAACAATAGCCTTAGAACTAGAAGGTCTTCTTATAATGGTAGGTTCGGCTTTATTCTCGCACCGCCCGTGCAAACTAATTGATATTAAATAATAATTTAGCAAAGGGGAGATTCGCAAAAAATGCAAAGAAAAGATTTCCTGCGTGAGTTATCATCTCCCCGCGTATCTACCTACGTACAGGTTCGCTTTTGTTACCAGTTTTTTTAAACAGTTTTATAAAGAAGCAAGACAAGTTACTAGAGTTAAGTACTAAATCTTTCAAATTATTATACCATTAAAAATAATAATGGTTGGTTAAATTCTGATATCTTAAACAAATTATTACGTAACGATTAGATGTTTTTATTCTGATAAAAGCAGTGTTTTGCGACAACATACATCCTATTAACGCCCAATCCACTCAGAGACATTTATAATAACACTAGATATTTGTATATATTGGGTTTACGCAATGCTTTATCCTTTCTTCTCGGTATTTTCTTCGGTTTTCCTCGAATTTCGTCTAGCAGCGATGTAGAGGGTATCTGCGTCTCATGTACGAGTCATCGAACTCTAGCTGGGGAAGTTGGGAACTATGTCGTCATCTACGGCGCAATAGTTTTGTATCCACTTTTACATAACTATCTTATACATTGGTAGGTATTGTTAGTTATATTTGTCTGTGGAGCTGTGGCGCTTGCACCGCGGCTTAAACAGTAAGTAGACCGATTTAAGTTGCTACGAATGCTACGGGGCGCACCGTAGCACCTCGTGATGAAACAAAGTAAGTTGAGCACCTGTATGATAAAACAAAATTGACGAAACTATGATATGGAGTATTTATTACCCGACTGCCGAAGGAGGAGGGTAATGTGTTTCACAGCCTATACATATCTGTATGTTTGTTCCTTTGTGTCACTATAAAAACTTAACCCGTCGTCCGATTTTGATGATTCTTATGTCAATCGATTTGTCTTAATCTGGTGAGTGCCACTGAAGATATGTTAGTAATCAAAATTCAATATGGCGGCAAACAGACGACCAAGTATGACAAGTGGGGTATCATTGAATAGGGATTTAAAAATCATTTTTAGGTTTCTTTTGTCATTTTTCATTTTGAATGATCATTAAGGATTTATAACGATTTAAAGTTGGTTAGCAACAGTCGGGTTTTGAAAGCTTGCTTTTTGTTATTTTATGAATTGAATGTATTGTACTTTAAAGCAGGCTGGTTTACGCAACTCGTCGTGTGTCTTTTTTGTGTGTGTGTGTGTGCAATTTTCATGTCAATTATGCCATCTCGACTCCTCAGGGAAGCCAACTTATGCTTATAATCCCATATGTATTTCATATATGCTTATATGAAGTACTTATAAATTTAATGTATTTATACCTACAATGGTTGCAATAAAATTAATATAAACATGAATATGAATATGAAGGTGATCAAAAGTTGACTGATTGTTCGTGAAGTGTATTACTTTGTAAAAATTGTTAATTGGTGTAATGCAATTTAATGCAATACATTCTTAGGGTCACATTTAATACAAAATATAACTCTTTAAATTAAAGCATTAACATCATCCACATAGTTGCTAAACACTAAACCGCAATCCCATATTTTTTCATTTCTAAAGCCTTCGTAACAAAGATCGCCTCATCTAATAAAGCTAAGCTATTATATTAGCTTTAACAGAGACAAATTGAATAATCCTTGCACTGCAGTTAGCGGGAAATCGTATAAGTGAAATTTATAAGTCGTGAAATCAGGTAAAGAGTGACCGCGTTCGGCGCGTGTCCCTTCCGCGCCGTTACCCTCCGAGCGTCACCCTCCGGGAACAGTCCCCCCCTCGCAGATCTGGGACTTGCTCACTACATCGCGAACTTTATTACTTACTCGTTTGGACTGTCACTAGCCGCGTGCCGCAAGTAAATATGCGAGAGGATACGAATCGTGAAATTGCACTGCTTACTTTCGTGTTGAAGTATCAAATTGCATAAAGCATAGCGTATTTGGGTCCGTTTAATAAAATGCTTTCATTTTTAACCGACTTCAAAAAAAGCAGGAGGTTCTCAATTCGTCTGTAAGTATTTTTTTAATTTAATTTTTATTTTTTATGTTTGTTACCTCAGAACTTTCGACTGGGTGAACCGATTTTGAAGATTATTTTTGAGATTGGTCCCATTTTTTTCAAAATAAAGATCTGATGGTGGAATCCATGAAGAATCGACGGAACTCTTCAAAATTTATAGGCACACCTATAGCGATTTTGGTATTTTTCATTGTAACTCGTGTATTTGGTCTTGGAAAGCACTATTTGGTGAAGTGGAACTGATGATGAAGACCACAGATGGCCACCGGAACTCCTAAACGGTATATATTTCGAGGGTGGCGACAAGATATTTCGATTAAGATAGTTGAGCGACTATGACGAAGCATATTTAGGTTTAAATATATGACTATGACTTTCCCACGGCGTTGCTTGCGGCGAGATTGAAATGTTCTATTGTTTCTTGAGAAATGGGAGAATAACAGCATAATTATGATCACTAAAAAGTATAAAATAAAATGAAAGTTTAAAAAAACAAAAACCCGCCTTCAAAAAGCAAAAAAATAACTTCTTTAAAATGGTAGGTAAATAGGTCAGTCCAACTGAAGTCGGCGTCCATCAATATTTTAACCAAAAGCAGACTTCAGTTGGACTGACCTATTTACCTACCATTTTAAAGAAGTTATTTTTTGCTTTTTGAAGGCGGGTTTTTGTTTTTTTAATCTTTTTTTTTCATTTAATACCTACAGTTGATAAGTACCTAGTTATTTATTCATTAAAAGAACATAATATTTACAGAATTCAACATTAAAACAATTAAAAATTAGAACTAAGCGTATTTAAATTAAAATTAAACTAAGCTACTCAAATATTAAAGATATAAATAATAATCACCACTATAAAAAGAACACCCCCTCTAGCAGGTCCGCTCGCGGCATGGTCCCTATGACACTGGCTGCATTACCTCTCTGGATAGCTAGCCCAGTCCTTTGAGAGAGGTAAGCACCAGCTCTAGGATCTCCGGAGGAGTCTATGAGCCGGGATGACGGCCTTAATAAAGCTTTTCATATCAGCTGACCAAGGTCCCATAGTCTCCATTGCAAGCGCCACAAATTCGTAATTAATTAATAATGACGAATATTTGCGGCGCTTGAGGGGTTGGGCTTATTTCAAAGGTTGTTTTAGTTTGAGATACGTATAAGTTTGGAGTTTCGGTTCCATTTACTTATTTAAAGAGTAATTTACAATAACATTTAATCGGCATTTGGGCTGAAGCCGGCGCAGTGCGCATTGCAGATGTTGTTTACGGTCACTGCAATGAGATAGACGTAATTTGGATTTGGCACAGATTTTATTTTGTTCAAATGCGAACGTCAAATTTTACTTTTCAGTAAAAGTTTTCTTTAACATAGGTACTTTAGTGGATTTAGAAGTATATGAAATGAAAGGAAATGATCTGGTTTTAAATGCACTAAACTATTGTTCTATGTTTCTGTATCTTTCGCGATGCCGTCCAAAGAATTAAATCGGGTATTGCTGTGCCCTCGAGTTGGTCCATCTTTCGAGGATAAAAAACAGCCAAGCCTACAACTCTTTGATCATTTACACATTTATTTATCTGCAATTTGTTGTATCGTCAGAACGTAAAAGAGTGAAAGAGACTGAAGGTATTTGTATTTATATATAATAAAATACTATATAATGAATACAGAGTAAGTCGTCAATTAAATTTAAATAAATATAATAATCCCAGATGAATAACACAATCCTAATTAGGCCGAAAATTGCAGTGGGCCTAATGAAGGCATCAATTAGCGCAGCTTTCAGAAGGTCATGGAAACGAAGACAACTCGCTAAGGAATCGGCGCTGGCGGCGTGCCAATAGTGCGCGATCGTTAGAGCCAAGGACTAACAATCACGCGCCGCGGCGTGTCCGATCGTATCTCGATTTATTGCACCGCAAAACAGTGCATACCTACCGTCAAAAACCACCGCATACGCTACAACACAAACGGGTGCTTTGCTAAAGCTACTTTTTACTCGTGTGTGGCAAACCCCAGAAAGGAGGCTTTTGTTTTGATACAACATGGGGCAAGCTAGTAAATTTATATATAGTTATCGTCTTTATCTACTTTCTACATAACTATGGCCAGAAGCGAAAGGGCGGCTCATTCCTAATACTTCGTGTCCCCTCTCCGGGAGAGGCTCTCCCTTTTCTTTTATCCAGTTATATCATAAGGAACGCCCACGCACTTGGAATTTCTCTGGTGTCACCGGCTCTCTTGAGAGGTATATATTTATGCAATTTATATATTCTTATACATATATTGTTCCTCTTTGTATAAAAATAATAAGACTACTGTTGTTATGGCTTTCTACTGTCATATTAGTAACGGCTTTTCCCATAATGTTAGTATCTTTGTGCGTTTCAGGGGAGTCGCGGTCGCTGCAGGTGGAGGGCGCGGCGTTCGAACGTGCCGCCGAACTGCTGCGGCGCTCGCCCGAGTTCACGCTGCTGGCCGCGCTGCGCCAGGAACCTGCCAACTCGGGCACTATCCTCTCATTCTCGCATGGGTACAACAGGTGAGACACTACCCACTCGTCTTGGGGAAAGCAGCAGTTCGAGTGCGCCGCCAAGCTGCTGCGGCGCTTGCCTGAGTTCACGCTGCTGGCCGCACTGCGCCTGGGGCCTGCCAACTCGGGCACCATCCTCTCCTTCTCACATGGTTACAACAGGAAGGTGAGACTCTACCCACTCGTCTCTGAGGAAAACAGCAGTTCGATTACGCCGCCGAGCTGCTGCGGTGCTCGCCCGAGTTCACGCTGCTGGCCGCGCTGCGCCAGACACCTGCCAACTCGGGCACCATCCTCTCCTTCTCACATGGGTACAACCGGAAGGTGAGACACTACCCACTCGTCTCTGAGGAAAACAGCAGTTCGTGTGCGCTGCCAAGCTGCTGAGCTGCTCGCCCGAGTTTACGCAGCTGGCCGCGCTGCGCCAGGTATCTGCTTACTCAGGCACCGTCCTATCCTTCTCGCATGGGAACTACAGGTGAGACACTACCTACTCGTCTCTGAGGAACACAGTAGTTCGAGCTCACCGCCGAGCCACTTTGGTCTCCTTCTTGCAAAATTTATACATGTGGCTCTTTAAATACCTGATGTGTCCATATCGGCCAATTATCTTAGCAAAAACGGTCAAGAAATCCTATTATCAATAGGTAATAGTAGTTTATGTAACTGATTCATAATGAGAGTCCTTAAATCACGAGTAGTGTGGTTTTATGAAACGAGCCAAAGGCGATGTCGTATAAGTCTACAGAAAGTTTATGGACGTTTTTGCAAGGAAACCTGGTGAATGGTTGATACCGTTTTCATTTTTACCTTTTTCATAAACGTACGCAACGCAATATTTTGTAGTGTAATGCAATACAGTTAGAATGTACTTAGATACTCTAAGATAAGTTCATGTATGGAGTGAATTCTATCTGACGCGACAACCATTTTATCCTTCAACGAACGAACCCTGTTTAAGTAATTGAACGTCTCTTGCCCTCAGTTTTCATGCTGACTTGTGTTGACGTCAGTCCATAGTTAATACATGCATGCATTTCGATACTTGTTGTAACTTCTGTTAGGTACCATCATTCTTCTGTACAACTGTTCTGTTATGATTAAGTCCTTGACCTTGTAACGAAGTTATTTATTTGAATTTAATAGAAAGATCAAATCTTTATAAATAATAACTATTACAGAACTGTTTCAATCTAATATAATCATGATATTTAAAAATCACGAAATATATCAATAAGTCTTTTTAATGAATCTGCGCCCGCGGGCCGCGTAACGAGCACGTCCGCCCGCGGCTCGTGCAGCAGGCGGGCTGCGCAGTCGCGCGCCTATCGGGGGACTCCCCGCTGTCATACATGTGCGTGATTGATTGCTGTGATTAATGAGGCATTCGTTTGATGTCGGGTAGAGTGCCATGAAGCACCGGCGCGGGAGGGCGCCGCGCGCCGCGAGCAGCCGCCGGACCCGGAGCCTGACGGTGAGTTCTAGATCTCAACATCGCTGCGCGCGCTCGCATCCCGCGTCCGGCGGCATCCGTGCGCGCGCATAGGGGAGTATCATGTATCTTGGAATGTCCTGTGCCTCGGAATGTCCTCCTCGATCCATCCGTTGACCCCATTGCGCTCACTGTGACCTCTGCATGGCCGTATGCGTGCGCGGGCGGGCCGGATTGCATGCGCCCGCCCGCGTCCCGCGCCCCCGCCGACCGTCTTGTGTTATGTGTCTTGACGTGCTGTGTTCTGTATCTGTCTAACCCCTCACGCCCAAATCTGCCCACTGGCTGTTGATGTTTGTCGTGCCGCTCTCGCGCCGAGGGGACACCGCCGGGCTCGGCCACACTTGCATTCCAAGCGACATGGGAATCCGTATTGTGCTTCTCGTACTGTGTCCGACGGTTACCTTAACCACCCGGAACGCCGCGGACGGGCGACCCGAGGTGATTCACGACCGACCGGTGAACCTTTTTTAACCGGCGGACACATCGCGAGAGTTCTGTTTCTTCATAGCGGTGCTATGAGACACGTTAGCTAGTCGACACGATCGCGATTAGTTCCGAGGTACATGGTCCCCTATCCCGGCCGAGCGATATTGAGATGTAGAGCGAGCCGAGGTCCGCTCGCGGTCGTGCGCCCTCACGCTGTCCGAATATTTTTGTTGTTTGCTTTGTTTATGTGTACCTCGGAACAGTTTGCGAGGGAGCGGCGGAGACATTCCGAGTGCGCATTGCGTCGCGAAGACTGTCCCCGCGCGTTCGGTGAAGCGCGTGACGCGTCTCACGAGCTCGGCGCTCGCGAGACGCGTCGCGGAGAGCGAGTAGTGACGCGCGTGGGCGCAGGTACCTGGAGGTGCAGTCAAGCGGGCGGCGCGACGAGGTGCGACTGCACTACGTAGCAGCGGGCGAGGCGGGCGCGGCGCGCGTGGAGTCCTTCCCCTTCCGCCTGGCGGACGGCGCCTGGCACCGCGTGGCGCTGGCCGTGTCGGGCGCGCAGGCCACGCTGCTCGTCGACTGCCACCCGCTGTACCGCCGCCTCATCCCGCCGCCCGACCGCAACTTCACGCAGCCCCAGCTCGCGCTCTGGGTCGGCCAGAGGAATAGCAAACATTCATTATTCAAGGTGACCCCTCTAAATACTTAAATCTTGAGCTTTCTTATCTGAACATGAATAACCGTTCTCCTCTTTTAAGGGTACGCTGCAAGACGTACGACTAGTGAGTGGGCCGCATGGCTACCTGTCGCAGTGCCCCGGGCTGGACTCGGAGTGCCCCACCTGCGGGCAGTTCGCGCTGCTGCAGGCCACCGTACAGGAGCTTACTACGCACATCCATGACCTTTCACTTAAGGTAATTTTACTTTAATCTAAATTCCGAAGGAGCCCGATAACGCCATTTATAGTAAAAGTTAAAAAAAATCTATCGGTTGGCACATTTGGCACGTATTTATGCTTTTTTCTCCCATTATGAGGAAACTCTCCCAGCTCCGGCACCGAGACCGCAAGAGGAAATCGGCTAAATTGATCAACGTTTTGAGGAAGGTGGAGTGAAAAAGTATTATGATTTGAGTTCCTATTCTCCGGCTGCAGACTGATTCCAAGCTGGTACATTTGTTGAAATATAAAACTGTGCATGACTATGTACCTATGTCCCTAACATACGACATACCTAACAGTTGGTGGGCACGGAGGCGCGGCTGGCGCGGCTGGAGCAGTGCGACTGTCAGAAGTCGTGCTTCTCCAACGGCTCCGTGCACGCCGACGGTGCCACCTGGCAACGAGACTGCAACCGCTGCTCCTGCGTGGTAGGTTGCTTCAACTGATGCTAGCCAAAACGTGTTTTGTTCCTTTCCCGATTTTAATATTTTCCTGCTTTATGTTTACTGTTATTCGTTTAAAAAAAGATGTCAGATTCGTTCCGTCATTCTAATTGACTGATTATTGTTGTATTATATTCGGTTAAGCTGCCTACATTTAATTTTTGCTACTACTTGAACTTTGTGCTCATATAAGTTTCATCAAATTCCAGCACGGCGAGATAACGTGCAGGCCAGTTGAGTGCGATAGAGCAGAGTGCAAGAATCCAGTAATACATCCAGGAGAATGCTGTCCAACATGTTTGAGTAAGTGTATTTACCTTTTACTATGTACCTATCCTATCCCTAATGACCACTGATGATTATAGGTTAGAAAAAAATACTGTTTACTGTACTACCACAGTTCACCTCAATATGTTTGATGAAGCAGGAAAGGAACACGTGATAAATATGTTACAAGCTATTATGGTTGTAATTATCGCCGTGGATATATTTACTAGCCCAAAGTGGGAGATGGGTGAATCAAATTTTAAGGTACTCCTTTTCTTTTGCGGTATTAAAACTTTCCTGGTGACTTATGATTAATAATAGTGTATGAATATTAAAATCAGACCACCAAATTTACAGACCTTACACGATAAACACCTCAAATATTTTTTAATCTTCCAAAAAACCTGGTAACTCAGGGGAAAATGCACATTTTCCATACAAAACCTAGGGACAACATCGTATATATCATCGTAGGGGGTTACCAACTATATCATTATTTAAAGCTGTACTATTTTAAATAAAATCATTTCAAATGATAGCCTATATATATTTGTCTGAATTAATAAGTGTGTAAACGTCGTTAGCAAATATATAGTTTTTCTAAAAACATATAATTTGTGAAACATGTCGAAAAATCGGGTGCACCTTAAAAGTTGATTCACCCAGATAGGGCTAGGGGACGGTAATAAGAAAAAATAAATCGAACTTTAGTACTACGTTATTTTGGCAAGTTGCTTTAAATGAAGGCGTATTTAGTGTGGATTTCAAAATGGTATGGCACTTTTATTTCCTCATTTCTGTCACCGCTTGCCCTATCTCCTCCTTTCGGCTTGACATTGATTTTTGGGACACGCTGTGGATAAAAATTGTGGACTTCGGCAACGCCTGCTCAGTTACTTCTGCAATGTTAAGCGAAAAGACAATAAGGTCAGCTCTAGGAACCTGGTATTAGTAGCGGTGTTGTTTCCAGAGCACTGCCTGCTGAAGGGCGAGCTGTACGAGCACGGCGACCGGTTCGCGCCGAAGGAGTGCGCCGAGTGCGTGTGCCACGACGGCAACATGCAGTGCGCGCGCGTCGACCCCGACACGGCCTGCCCGCCGCTGCCCTGCGACCCGCCCGACCAGTTCACTGTGCCCGGGGAGTGCTGCAAGTTCTGTCCCGGTTAGTACACACACACACACACACACACAAATCTTCCACTCTTGGACCTCTACGTTTTAAACTCAATATTGCTTATAATATTGTTTTTTTACGATACGACCGCCAAGATTCAAGTAAAGATGACAAATCATAACGATAACGATATGGTTTCAATCAAAGGTGTATAGAACTTCAATTCACTGTACCCGATGCAATTTCTGTATTTCGTCGAGGTTTTCTGAACGTGATTAGAGAAAAACGTCCAAACCTTAAAGGACGAGGATTGGCAGACATTTCGGAGTCCCAATGTAGATAACCTAGCAACCATAACAAAATCAGGTTTTGAACTTTTTTCAGGGGAATAACCACATATCGTAAATTTAGGTGGAGAATCACGCCGCGCCGTTTTGCATTATAAATAATACCTATTGGCTAATAGTGCAGAATAATCATACTATTCGCTGGACACCCAACGCTTGAAAAAAATGACAGAAAAACGCTTCTGTTAAATTTGAATTCTGTTCAATGATACATTTTCAGGAGTGGACTACTGCAGCATGGGGCACACATGCGACGAGAACGCGACCTGCATGAATCTCAACACCAAGTACACCTGCAAGTGCAATCAGGGCTTCCAGGGCGACGGAATCACTTGTGAAGGTAACTTAAATCCTAATACTCAACTCCTCGATTTTCACAGTGGGAAGCTACTCAGTGCTATGAATATTTGAAATCTCAAGTATACTTAACTGCAAGTCTGTGATACAATACTTAACTGAACATCAACTCAAACTCGGAAAACTTTGTAAGTATTTACAGCATTAAACGTTGATTATCAATTTCCAGACGTGGACGAGTGCTCGGAGGCGGGCGGGCTGTTCGGGCACCACTGCCACTCCAACACGCGCTGCGTCAACGTGGTGGGCGGCTACGTGTGCCAGTGCCTGCCCGGGTACGCGCGCAAGGACAAGTTCAACTGCGTCGAGGTACCAACTAGTTGTATGATCTACTCACGAGGTTAGACGCCGTGATACGTCAAAAGGGAGCGAAATTATATACTCGTACAGTTTGGTCGTTCTAAGAGGGCCGATTTGACAGCTGTCAACTCAGTACAAAATATGTGTTTGAGGTTATATTTTATACTGCGTTGACAGCTGTCAAATCGGCCCTCTTCGAACGACCAAACTGTAGTACTTATTTCCAGCGAGGGCGAAGAATACTCTATTAGAATCTCAGACGCAGCGAGTACTGAAGTAGAATTAAAGCGAAACCTCCGAAGACGAACATAATTTGGCTACCAAGTGGCACATAGAGGTACTGCTTTTCGCTTCACCTATGTGGAAATTCTTTTGCCCCGCCAGCTACTTCTGCTGGATGTCTGCCTCCATCTTATTTATTCAATACAAAATCATATTTGCGAATAGGTAAAGTGAAAAGTAGTACTTATATTCCGTTTCAGCTCAATTATCTTTTTCGTAAAGCTTAAAAACGAAGAGGACGACAAAATAAATGATATTCCGAGTACTTCAGCAGTCGCAACGGTAGCTCTAGTTGGGTAGCGGGAAGTTGTTAGCAAGACTTTACTTTCTGGCATATGTTGGAACGTTTGTTCGTGGGGCAGGTGGACGAGTGCGCCGGCGCGACGCACGGCTGCCACGCGGCGGCGCAGTGCAGCAACACGCCCGGCTCCTACTCGTGCCGCTGCCTCGACGGGTACGCCGGCGATGGGAAGGACTGTGAGCGTGAGTCTACACAAATACATTTAAATATTATTCCGTTGTTAGCCCTAGACCGGGCGGCGTTTTAGTTAGTTACAGTTTGATACTAAGGCGCGTTTGTACGTACAGTCACGAACTTTAATTTGGGACACATCTTGGGTCCACAGTCATTCAGACATTCTACAACAAGGTTCAGTCTTCAATTCAATTTCAATTCAATTTTGTAGGTTATGGCCTTCTATAAGTTACAAATGATTTGGCATCTCTAATGACATTGACGACTTCATGCCTATTTTTCTTGAAATGGGTCACAAATGAACGATCGCGATAGTACAAGCTGGGGCCCGTTCCAGAAAGCCACTCTGCAACTCTGCACTCTGCACTTTGCAAATTCACGATAATGCAAAGTGCAGAGTAAACGTGTTACAGAAAACACTCTGCGTAATTCGTAAACTCTGCAAAGATTCAGTTCCTAAAATATACTTTGCAAATCCACAAATCCACACTTGGTATTTAACTCTGCCTCTTCAACATTGCAATTGACAACATTTCAAAAAGAAACATTTTTTGTTTTTTCGCGATTAAATATAATAGCTGGTTAAAAATTAGACTACCCGTGTTTCTCGGTTTTTCTTTATTTAAATTAAATTCGTCGTTAATAATTTATATATTTATGTATTTATATACAAAGTTAGGAATACTAATGTCGTGATCTTAGCATGATATAAAATAAAAAAAAGTAACTTTCAACAGAAATAGAACTGACTATCATGTCATGTCACTTGTCAACCACAACAAATGTAACAACATAAATCCGTCGACTTTGGGCAGATTTTGGCTATCCGCTTTTACAAATTCGTTAGTCACTTTCATTTTTAATAGGGTATATCAAAACAATAGTATTACGAGAATCGAAAGCGTGTCGTTAGAATCAAGTAATCCGTCAGACAGATGAAAAATGGACATGACAGTTGTATATTTTTTTCAATTCCTGTGGTAATAAATGGACTAGGGCACTATAAGTGTATTCCTAACATTCACACTCCAACTGTTTTACTGTTTTTCCTAAATATAAAAAAAACTACTGCATAAAAAAAACAAAAATATTTTTACTGTAATCGGCAGTGTAAAATCTACAAACGGTATTTTATTTTACTATCTTAGCACATATGAATTGTTGTCAATTGTCTTGTGGAACAGAAATACTTTGCAAATCCACAAATCCACACTCTGCATTTGACTCTGCCTCTTGAACTCTGCAATAGCTTTGTGGAACAAAAATACGTTTGAAGAGTGGGATTTGTGGAGTGCAGAGTTGCAGAGTGGCTTTCTGGAACGGGCCCCTGGTTTGATGTTTCTACGTTCAATGTAAGGTGTATAGACAAGTGAAAGCTTTTGTCTTTAGGTCCATGTACACCGAGTCGTCGCTAGGTTTTTAAGAGCCCTTGGAAAAATTACAATGTATTTTGTGTATCCATAAGCCAGTAAAAAAAAATAGCATGGTTTTTATGCTCTATCTGAGGATGCCGTGATAATCCGAGACCGCGATAAATTAGGATCAAACAATGTCGGAGTCAGCCTCTCGGCGTTGTGGTAGATGATAATGTTGCGTTATCGTGTTAGCAATCTGCACGGGCGGCTGCCTGAACGGCGGCGCATGCGTGGCGCCGGAGCGCTGCGCGTGCGCCGCGGGGTTCGGTGGCGCGCGCTGCGAGCGCGACGTGGACGAGTGCGCGCCCGCCGCCACTCCCGCGCCCTGCGTGCCGCGCGCGCTCTGCGTCAACACGCCCGGCTCCTACTACTGCGTGTGCCGCGACGGGTACCGCCGGGACCCCCTCCGGGACCACTGCGAAGGTACAAACACATACGACCGTTCAAAATATATATACATAAGCATAATAACACTCCAATAGATTGTACATCATTGCGTGGTGACAGGTGATAGTCTATTTTCAATATTAAACTGTGTCATGAATTGCTTGTTTGAAAACGTAGTTAAAATGTTTGTAATTGTTTTTTAGATGTGGACGAGTGCGAACAAGGCGAGCACACGTGTCCGCCGAACGCGCGATGTGTCAACATCGATGGCGGCTTCAGCTGTGAATGCGAAGAGCCGGATTGTGAATTAGGTTTGTGGCTAGGGGTACAGATGGAGAGTTAACAAAAATAAGTTTTTTATGATCGTAAGGTACATCACTTATACATCTATGAAAATGGCCTTAGCTGCAATAATCTGGCCCTCAAACCTTTCTCTGTAGCGTCTGTGTAAAACATTAAATATTTTATTAGATGCATCAGAATGAGGTGTAGGTGCCGCATTATAGCAGCATAAAACTAGTAGAGCTAAAGATAATTTTAAACTTTTGCATTTACAACACATTTTTTCGGTAACTCTTTCACCTCTAAAGACTCGACTATACAATGTCTAGAAGAACTTTTGAGAGAAACAGGTAACAGAATAAGTGCACGATCCCGGGCCCGTATTTCGTCTCCTGATCGATATTGCATTAGATCGACTTCTAAAACTTTGTAAGTGAACATGTGGATAAAACGGTGCTCTGCCTTTTGGCAAAATGTAGGTATAGTTTTTCAACCGTTTCCTTTGCCAACTGGCTTTTTTCTGTGACTTTTTTTTTTGTAAAAACTATCCTAACCTAACCGGGTTCTACGCGAAGGTACTGAAATAAATCCTGAAAGTTGGCAAATGAAACGGTCGGAAAAGATACATATTTTGCCAAACAATTTTCGGCCAAAAGGCAGGATACCAGGTAAACATTTCCATTAAAGCGACTGTTGACGATATATAGTTTAGGTAATGTGGCGCTTAGTTATGTCCCACACATGAACGGTGGCGTGCCCGCAGGCTGCGTGTGGCAGGGCGCGGCGCGGCGCGACGGCGCGCGCTGGGGCGAGGCGGGCGGCTGCCGCGAGTGCGCCTGCGCGCGCGGCGTGGCCGCCTGCCGCCGCGCGCGCTGCGCCTGCGACCACGAACACAACCAGACGCACACGGTACGCCCCACGCAACACTACAATAACTCTCACTAATATAACAGATCACTTAGATGCATACATCTTAGGCCTCGCCTCTATATAATGGTGTAATATCGACGATTCAATCTAGCGCCTGCTCCGACCCCGCATCATCATTTATTTAAAATTCGAAATTCGAAATGCTGAATTTTGTTGTTTTGATATTGATGAGGCTGTAAATTTAGTCCGACGTAGTTTGACAGAAATTTGAGAGATGGCGCTTTTGTTGTGTGGCCAACTATACATATATGACTTTTTGTTACCTGCAAACTAAGCCCCAGACTAACATTCGGCTATGGGCGTCGTCACTTAGAATGTTATTATAATTGTCTGTTCTCATACTATGAACTGAGAGGACAAAATCAACCGTCGGGCCGTAAGTCATGGACGCCCATGAAACTAATGTAGAGCGCTTATGACCCAGTCCGGTGATTCGCGAAGCAACGCGAATTATTGGTGACTTTTTTATATTTTTATCCATCTATCTAGCCAGTATCCATTTTTCTGTTCTTCTAATATATTACTTCTATTTAAATAAAGTTTAAAGACCCCTCTGTAATTTTTCTCTTCGATGATGTCTTACCCAAATCAGGGTTCACAATGAACTGTTGAAATAGTATAACTATTAATTAACCAAGACCTTTGTAACATTATGATATTGCAATAAATTACTGATTACTGATGACACGCTAAAATTGGCTATCACCGATCGCTGTAGCCGAAAAATCACCAGTAGGATCTTCTTCAAGGATGATACATAAAAAAAATATAAGTTAGATAAAGTTCTCAAATCCGGTTGGTTTTTCCAGATGGAGAGTACAGCGCTGGAGCTGGAGGCGGGCGCGGCGCCGGCGGCGTGCTGCCCGCACTGCGAGCCGCGCTACCGCTGCCGCCACCAGGAGATGCACCACGTCACCTTCCGCAGCGGCGAGCGCTGGCTCTACCAGTGCCAGATCTGCGAGTGCCTCGTCAGTACACTCTACCTCACCTTACAATTACAACTAAATAACCACATACCACACTTTAAGTGTGGACACATGATTATCGCTGGAGTCCAAATACTTTAATAAATTAAAATAACTAAAAACGTCTTCTGTGTTAGATTCCGCTCCATGTATAGTTTGCCTAAAGTTGCGGTAAAGATACAATACTGTTTATTATAATTATTCAAAGCTTATGGCTACTTAGTCGGATGTTCCTCGTTTCCTGATAAATGGTTTAACGAGCTTTTCAGCAAGAACACAGTTAAAATAAAATGGTCTATATGTGTAGACCGTAAGCATGTAATAAAACCGGTTACACTCAAAAGTTACAACTAACTGATACCTGATTGTGTTAACGTTGCAGTACGAAGATAAGATAATCTTATTTGATCGATTCGGTAGACAGACTGACATAAGGGGTTTCCTTTGTATCGGCGAAATATGTTTGCCAAAAGTATCGTTTCCCTACCGTTTCATTTGCCAACCCGCTTTGTTTTCTGTGACCGTAAATATTTCAGGATTTTATAACAACTAACCTAACCTAACCTATAGGGTTCTAGTTACACGATGGTAATGAAATAAAACCTGTAATAGTACATTATTGCCTAGGCATGGAAGTAGGCAATTGCGGGTCGAGTATTGGATTAAACGGACGAGCTTGCGAGTCCGTTTAAAAATACGAAGCCCGCAATTGCTGTTCCTGCCGAGGCAAATATAGTGCTTTTCTCAAAAATCGCCAGAAAAAAATTGTGTTGAAGTAAAATCTTCATCGCTTGAACTCATTTTTTAAATTGCATACAAACAGAAACTTCATGTGAAAAAACCTTCACTCTTTACCGCCTTATTGTTTATGACAAGGAGAAACGTAAGCTTTGTTTTTAAAAAAACATAAGCTATTCCAGACACAGATAAAAAAGTTATGTTTCGAATAAAATTTGGATGTATAAGACTTGTGCCATGATTTTATTATGGGCTTTTTCACTTTTTAAAAAGTTCTAAGCTAGATAGTAATGGAATTTGTATGCAACATTGCGGGCTTGTGTAGCGAGCACGCAATGTTTTTTTTTTTAATTTGAGAATTGTCAGTAAACTATGTACTTCGCGTTTCATTATGTAGATAGTAATGTAAACATTTCCGAACATTTTTGAGAAAAAAATTGTGTTGGAGTCAAATCTTCATCGCTTGAACTCATTTTTTAAATTGCATAGAAAAAGAAACTTCACATGAAAAAACCATCACTCCTTACCGCCTTTTTGTTTATGACAAGGAGAAACGCAATTCTTGTTTTAAAAAGAAACATAAGCTATTCCAGTCACAAATAAAAAAGTTGTTTCGAGTAAAATTTGGATGTATAAGACTTGTGCCCTCATTTAATTACGGCCCTTTTCACTTTTTAAAAAGTTACAAGCTAGATAGTAATGGAATTTGTATGCAACATTGCGGGCTTGTGTAGTGAGCACGTAATGTTATTTTTTTTTTTAAATTGAGATCTGTCTGTAAACTATGTACTTCGCGTCTCAATATGTAGATAGGAATGTCAACATTTCCGGACATTTTTGAGAAAATATTTATATAACATCAGGTTGGCAAATGAAAAAGTCGGGAAACGATACATTCGGCAAACATATTTTTGACAAATCTCACGCTCCCGGAAATAAGTAATGACTAAGAGACATCTAAAAAAATCGAATTGACTCGTGATTACGTGGCTTAAAATTCGGGCCGCTTTGACTCGATAAATTCTAAAAATACCTTTAGAATTTATCACAAGTTTGCTACACACAAAATTGAAACTTTTCCAGCGAGGCGAAGTAGACTGTTGGGAGCCGCAGTGTGAAGAGAGCGGCGAGTGCTGCGGGGGGGGCGGCGCGGCGGGCGCGGCGGGCGGGGGCGGGGCGTGGCGCGCGCGCCGCCAGCAGCTCGCGGGCTGCGCGCCGCCGCACTGCCCCGGCTGCCAGGTACCCTGCACGCTCACACCGCCGCACACCATTGGGGCAGGCCCGCGCCTCACGCACCACTACCAGCCCGTATACCTGCATCCGGCACAGGCCTCCTCTCCTGGTGAGAGTAGAGGCTTCCGTTTATTCCGCGGGGAAGTAATGATTCACGGTTTCGCTATCAACTGAACCACTGTGCGAAACATTAATTGAAGCGAGAAGTGGCTCGTGCAGCATGAAGGATGGATGAGCGTGACGGGTTGGGTGGTGCGCGTTTTGTGTGATTTTAGAGCCACCTGGGGCACGTTTTATAAAACTACGAGTTACAATTTTACAGGTCTAAACTGGCAATACTGCTCAAATGGCCGGTCGTCATCGGTCGAGGTTGTGTCAAATGGAAACTTGTAACCTGTAAATTATAATTTGTAGCTTTATTTGAAAATTTGCTAAAATTGAAAAACAAATAAAAAGCAATATTTTACGAACCGGGTCCGCTTCAATGGTATTCGTGTGCTTATTTTTAAAACTCCGGTTTTACCAAAGGGTTCAAACAAAGGGCTTTTAAGTAGACAACCGCCAAATAAACGTTCCTACCAAACATATTAGTAGATTTTTGATGTTTTATTTACCTTAGCCACATAAACAAAAAGTGTGCAATTATAAAACCGACAAAGGATAAATTTGCAAAACGTCAATATATTACAAGTTTAAAGCATTAATATACTTATTCTTTGACTCCAATTTCGAAGAGCCGCTCAAAGCCCACTATTCATTTAAATAACAGCGCATTAAAATTTAAAGACTTTAATAATCACTTTGCGGTAGGGGCTCAAAATGGGGTATAGAGTCCGATCTTTAACTTAATACATTTCTTTCAGTAGTACCTATTTCTAGTGTTATTTCTTAAGCTTCGTCCTTTTTGTATCCGCTTGCTGTTAACTCGCTTGATGTGTGTAACCCTGACCTGTGTTGACTAGTGACGACCAAGCTTCGGCTGACTAACCGCGAGTCGCTTGAGAGTCGTGTGTGACCGCGTCGTTTCCGCTTGTTGCAGGGCGGGCAGTGTGCTACTTTGGTGAGCAATCTCGCGTGTTGTGTGCATCGGTAACCACCCCCACTCTTTTATTCATTCATTACATTTGCTATATTAACACGTGTTTATTTGTCGCTCATGTTTTCGATTGGGTTTGTTATTTGGCGCCCAACGTGGGGCTGTACAAGAATCATGCCATCAGCAGTTTTGGAAAGATTAAACAAAAACCACTGAGTAAAAACTAAGGTACAAGTGTATTTTTTGACAATGTATATTATGGATTTAGCCTTTTTTCTTTATTTTAATCCTTTAGTAAAAAAGTACATTACTTCATAAACGATTAGAATTCAGCTTTGATATATTCAATAATTAGTATGACGTGAATGAAGGGTAAATCAAATTACAATCGAAAACATATTTCATTTCAGGTCTCATTGTCATTATGTTGCATGTTTTTTTATTTTATCCATTACCGAGCATGGTGACATGGTATCGAAGTTTGCCATTCAATCTCAGTAATTTATCCGAGCATGCTCTGAGAACAAGCATCTCAATCATAGCGCATCTAAAATCGTTCTTTATTTTTTCACTACCTCCTACTAGTTTAGTCTAGAGAAAGTAATCAGTTCATGGACGATTGTACATCCGACCACTCCTTAGATTATATTTCAATACATATAGATTTTGACAAATTCCCGTTAAATTTTCTTGTCCATCACGGGGTGGGCTGCAATTTAAAGCAGGAATAATATTTTGTAACTATTTTCTTACGTAGTGCAAAGCGATTGCGATTGATCAAAGACTCGTTATACGAAATATAAGTCATAAACCAAACAAATACTACTTAAAGACTAAGACTGTGGGCTATTATTTGAGTCTGTGAGGTATCGCAGCGGCTTCGCACATCGCAGTGTAGCGCCTGCGGGCGCGCTGATTGTGCCTGGCGAGCTGCGCGGGTTGTGACTGGCGCGGTGCGCGGGTTGCGACTGGCGCGGGGTAGTGACCGGTGTGTTGCGCAGGGCGCCGCGCGGCGTGGCGGCGGCGCTGGCGCTGGCGGCGCTGTGGTGGGGCGGCGGCCCGGCGCACCGCAAGCACCGCGGCGCGCGAGTCTAGAGCCGCCCTGAAACACACACACACACCTATTTATTCTAGATAGACCTAATCTTAACCAATTGCGGCGGGCGCGCGACTCACTCGACGGCCTTAACTTAGCGCCCGGAACCGCCATGTGATACTGTATTATAACGGGGGGTTGCGATAGTGTCGATTATATCAAAGTATTTTATCTTCGTTATAGCAATATTATAGTGTTATCGAGTAGTTAGGTTATAGAACGGTGTGCCGCAATCTTGATCGAATGCCTTTATTATAATTAGTGCAGTGCGAGGGCCGCGCGCCCGCAGCGCTGGGCGCGGCGGCGCCCGCCCACGTGACCTCGCGCTCTCCGGTCCGCCGGACCGGGAGATCGCCAGTCTCTTTTGTTGTCTGTAGAGAACGTTTCTCTACTGTTGCGGTGACAATTTCAACTATCGCGAGAAGTGCGTTGATCAATTAGTAGGTAAATAGATAATTATTGCTTGTAGAAATGAGCTTTCCAATGAATTTAGTCAAAGTGCGAGGAGCGATGTCACGCGGGCGGCGCGCCGCTCGGGCGCGGGCGCGCGCGGCGGCCTCCACCCGGCGCGTTCTCACCGCTACAACTAGGTACTCTTCGAATTCTAAATTTAAACAATACGTCGATCGCTTCAAATTATTGTACTAGACTTATAACGGTACTATTTAGCTATTGTTGTGAATATTGTATAGTGTCGCTATATTTGCTGTGAACGCGCCGCGTCGAGAGCGCGTCTTTAGTGTAGTAAGAGGCGCCGCGGGCGGCGGCGGAGCGCGGGCAGGACGCTCGGCCCGAGGGGGGGCCGCGCTCCGCCGGCGGCCGCGCGCCGCGTCTGCGGACAATAACTGCGAATGTCAAATCGTGATCGCGCTCGCGACGCCGGACCAATCCGATGGCGATTCCGATCGTGATCAATTTGAGATACCCATTTAGGCCGCTGTTGTACGAAATTTTTCATAATATATTATAGTTTTTGTTTGTCTTTATATAGAAATCGTTTTCTTTAATAATTTGAAAATAACCAAAAATAGGTACCAAATATAGAAAAGACATGATTGTTTCTTAATTTTCATAAAGCATATTGATGCTTGCATGTTGTATTGTGTTCAAAAAATTACGATTAAAAAGATATCCTCAATATTGTGTTTCAATACTGCTTCAAACCACCTGCGCCCAACATTGGATGCATCAATTAAAAAAATAACATTAGCTACCTAAGTACTTACACAGAATGAGATTTGAAAAGAAACTCGAATGACTGAAAAGAGAGCACTTAGTGGGAATAGAGACCGCTCAAACATGACATTAAATAGACAAGGTACTAAAGTGTACACATATTTATGACCACGACTGTACATACCCTGCGAATCACGTCACTCTACCTACACCGGGACACAGCAATGTGTTCAATGCTTGGCGGCAGGTAAGATGGTGGTGAACGTTAGATTATTTTCACAATCATACCTATTTTTCTTTGACCGGAATTGGGATATTATCATCTTCGTCATTTCAACCGTCGACTGCTAGACAAAAACTTCCACAAACAGGCCTCTCCCAAGGTTTTCCACAGTGACCGGACCGCGTGCATCCATCGGTTTCCCGCCACCTTCGTCGTCGCCAGCCCCTGGTCGGTCCACCTTGTTGAAGGTCTACTCACGCTACGTCTACCGGTACGCAGACGCCATTCGAGAAGCCTTCGACCCCATCGGCCATCTCTACTGCGAGCGATGTGCCCCTCCCACTGCCACTTAAGTCTTGAAATTCTTAAGAATTCTATGTGTTGAAGACCAATTGAAGGTTTAACTTTTGGAATCGATCGCTGCAGGTAAATTTTTAAATATGTTACAATGTACACAAATTAAGTCCATTTCTTATGGTTCAATTATAGTTATTTATGTAACTGGTTCATAATGAAGCTTCTTAAGGTACGAGTGCCGAGGTTAGAGCGCGAGCTTGCGAGCGCTCTAATTACAGGTACGAGTACCTTAAGAGCTAATTATGTACCGTTGCATACATATTTTTTTCTACGAGCTTAATATGATAATGACAAAAATAAACAATCGCTAACTTTTCTTGTATACTTTCCTCGATTTTTCTGCTATCAAATTAATTGTCAGCAAAGTCATTTTCCTTATTCCTATTGGCGTTAATAGTTTGTGAATTTTATTGTTGTATGTTTAAAAATTTCATGCCAATTTTAGTAGTTCATAAAACAGTTCTGACAATTTATCATAAAAGATGGAATGCCAAATGAAACGCCATTTTGTTGGTATCCATATTGAAGGTAACCATGGTAACCAAATAACAAATCGATGGATATTATTCATCTATTTTTAGTAATTTGATAAAAATGTAATTTTAAACACATAATTATCTCAAAATTAATTTTGTTTTTAGTATATGTGATTTTAATTGGTATTAAAATACTTTTAACGGTTTATAATACAAATTAAGATGTCAAGTGTTCACTAAACGCCAAGACTGATATCCGGAATGACCGTAACCATGGTAATAACAATGCTATAATAATTATTATACAGGGTGTATTGCAAGTCGTGTGCCAAATGAATAGGGTGGGTAGCTAGCAATTTTTTTTTCTCTAGTTTATTGCACGTCTACAGCAACGTGTTCTTCGTTGCTGTAGCCATGCCAATAAATGTCGATAACAACAATAAAATTAAAATAATCCCTATCTCTGTTTATTTAAATGTTTTCCCGCGCAATTAACTTTTTGATTTTCTTTTTTATTAAGTGTATTTTTAATTTGGTAGTTACCCATGCAATAAAGTAAAGAAAAAAAAAATTGCGTTATTTTTGGTCGTAGCTTGCGTACTTACCTATCGGATACTTAGTTATTGAAATAAATTAATACTATTATTAGTTTTTTAATCCTTTTAGATGACTATTTTATGCTTTTTTATCATTAGTAAAAAAAAATAGTCTCAATTCATTTATCTGATCGAATCTTACTTTCAAGTAAGTAGGTAGTTTCAAAGAAGTACTGGGTAATGTAAACCACCATTTTAGATTGAAGCCATATTTAGCCGAAAAACTGAACGTGTTTCTAGACATGTGGTATACCGTAAGAATAGCCTGACTCTTAAGAAGTTTTTATGATGTTGGAAGATCTGAGAACCTTCTATTTTTTTTTAATTGTGCCATAAAGTTGACCGTGACGATTTTTTTTTTCTGTCCTTCACACTTTGTCGGCTAATATTTTTTTTATTTGTTACTACATGAATAAATGTAACATTTCATTAGAATACGCATACATTAGAGATAAAAAAATTATAAATACTTTTGTGCTATCAAGTTTAAAAAAAGATATGTAAACAAAATGGTTAACTTTTGGAAGATACCGAGTTTTTTTTTAATATATTAAAAAAACTCCGTGGGTAGGATGAGTGTTAATTGGCCCAAAACGTGTTGCAAGTGACCCTAGCTACCCACCCTATTCATTTGGCACACGACTTGCAATACACCCTGTAGAGCTGTTATTACTATGGCAACGCTCATTATAGAATAGTTTTCACCATGGTACAATAATATACTTCGCCTGGTATTCTCTTCCGAGAAACCTTGGTCACGTGAGTGGACACGTACTACGTCATATCCGTCAACCGAAGATTTGAAAACTTTAAAATCGGGGTAATTTTAAAATATAAGCTCGTATATATTAACTTACGACTATCATTGTATATAGGTTTTAAGTTTTGACCATTTACTGTTCTCTATAAAAAGAACGTATATAAGTGTTGCTGCATTTTGACGTAGGTACGGGTATAGGTTCTACGAGCAATGTGCTGTGACCACCGGCACTTAAATGTTGGACATTTTATGGTAAATATACGATTATACTCATAAAAAAAAAAGGTCTAAATATTATAGGGCTATGGATTATGAGAACTTAAATATTGATAAGCGCTTTTTTATTAGGTGCTTTCTGTCATTTAGGTACAATAGGACATAAAATACTACTCACCATATTTAACCGTGGTTTTATGCCCGCAATATCGCAACCACTCCTCGGCAAGCGATTATTTTGGTGGAAAAGTATAGAAACCGACTGTGTCCCCCCTTTCCCTTTCCCTTTCCCTTTCCCCTTTCCCCTTGACCCTTTCTGCTCTTACAGCTTTTAATAGAGCATTTAACCATTTTACATTTTACAAAAAAAAGTAATCGACAACTTTTACCGCGACAGTTTGAAAATCATTGGCGTGTCATTAGCGTCATGATACCGAGCGAGAGCGGAATATGATATTCCCATAGGTTTGAATAGTATGACGGGAAACATCAAGTTGACAAATTTGTAATCGGCCAGTTCGATCTGTTGAATCCGGTGATGTCTGTAGTATCAGGTTGTAATTCTACATTGTAATGTAACCTTTATGTTTAAAAAAATCCCCGTTAGTTATTTTCATGCATAAATGTATATACAATATTAAAATAAAACATTAAATGAAAGTAAATATGTAAATTATGCTCGTGACTTATATTATTCGTGATATATATATTTTTGAAATAAAATCGTACACTAACCTAAAATCATTTTTTTTCCTTATTTTTGGGTAGTGGTTAATCAAGTGGCAACTTAGTGATGACGTAGAAAGTGTCCCTTTTCGGAAGAGAATACCTTGTTTTATTAGACCATGCGCTATAGGTGGTATTGTAGTACAATTAACGATATAAATATTAGCGGTTTATAGTACGCGAGTAGAAAAATATATTAATGACATCCTTTCTATTGTAAGTAACAAACTAAAAAATAAATTTTCATGAGGCTCAGCACAACGGCACAAACATTGTAGAAACTCAGGATTGGGAGTATGGGATCCTTATCAATAAATTTAATGTTATGTGTTCAGCAAAGCTACTCCAGAAATAAGAAACATGCTGGAAATGCTGTATTAATTAAAGACTAGATAAAATAAGCAATGATCGAATGCTATCTAAAAATATTCCAAAATAATAAATATCATGTATTGCGATTCTTTGTTTACATTGTTTGAATGGCATTTGTCTACTTATCATCCATGACGTTGAAAATTAACCCTGTCTGTCTGTTACGCTTGAACGGCTAAACTGCTGACCCGATATCAATGAAATTTGGTATGGAGACAGCTTAAACCCCAGGAAGGACATCGGGTACTTTTTATCCACGAGTCAGAGTTGCGGGCAACAACTAGCAGATAAGGTAAGATGGGGTAAGTGCGTCTAGGGAGAAATGCGTCAAACCAACTAATCTCCTAAAAAAATATGTATGTATGTATGTAAACTCTTTATTGCACAAAAAACCAATTACAAGTAAATTCGTACATAAACTTAAGATTAAAATTATTGTTTGTCGCACTTAAGTACCCCGTTGACGCTCTTGTCTTGACCCACCTTGGAGTAAGGAGATATTGTTGGTGAGACGCACTTGCCCCGTAGACGCACTTACCCCACCTTACCTTACCTAATAAAAAACCAGCCCTAGCCAAATAGTTTCGCCTTTTTGTCTTTGTAAGTAGACGAGGTTACTTTAATTTAATACATTATGTTAAATAACGTATCACTTTTAGTTATAGAATCATAGAATCATTTATTGCTATCAAGTTCATTACAATTATAAGGTGGTTAGTAAGTGGTTAGTAGTAGGTACGTCACGGAAGTTAATTAAGCTACCCATTTCAAAGAAAATCTGCTTGAAGATGTCATTGTCAATAGAGATGCCAAGTCATTTGTAATTGATAGGAAACTCAACCTTATTGCTGTAGAATGTCAGATTGACTTTGGACCTAAGGTGGGTCACAAATTAAATTCCTTGACTGTACTTGATACCGTCAGAGCACTGCAATATAAAACTCTTTAAATTAGATTTAAAAAAAAGCTATTCTTCCGGATAAAAAAAAGTGTGCATTTTTTTTAAAGGTAAATTCCAAATTATCATGTAAATTTTATTTAACTTATCTTCGACTTATCTGTGAGCGTGAGTCAGCTGTATGGAAAAAGTTTTCTTTGATTTGTGGGTGTTCTAGTAATCTAACCTTAGTTGGTCTTAGGGCTTGTTTACGGAGACGCGGCGACGCGGCGAGTATTTTAATCCCATTGGACCGATTGGCATTAAAAAAAAAACTCAAATCTGTCGATTTTCTCGCTGACTGTACATTTTATCAAAAATCTGTGAATGTCAATTCTCATCACTTAAAACGTTAGTAAAAGTATTCTAAGAGCATTATCGCGTAGCAGCAAGGGATCTAGTAGCTGCCCTTACAGCCCTTATCTCAACTTTCCACCCTGTATATCCCGTTGCGGATTTCCCTCTCCTTCTGGCCAAACCAGCTGGCCTAGCCTAACGCACTCGCAATCGCAATCAACTTCAAAGTCGAACAACTGTTTCCATTTTGTATGCAGACTCGCCTTCGGACTGTCAAAATGAAAACGATTGCGATTGCGAGTGAGTTAGGCAATAAGCCCTCGGTCTCCGACAACTCAAGACAAGGGGCAAAGACAAGCATAGAGAGAAAAGCAACAGGAAAAAACACGACAAAAAAAATCATTTAGTAAAATGCAAAAGGAAAATCTACAGAAAGAAAGCACGAATTTGGGAAATTGCAATAATTTAAGAAAACTATTACTAAATTTAAAAAGGTTTTATTTGTGGAACTTACAAGAAATATCCTAACGTGGCTGAATCTAGAATTAAGAATATTATCGTGACAAGCACTTGTCAAAAGAAGGAAAACAGTACTGGACCATTTTTTTATTTAAAATAGATAAAGATTTTTAAAGAGCAAGAAGAAGTAAACAGAAGATGAATTAGAGGGCCTTAACCGATAAACTCACAAGAGTGCTATCACCCATCGTTGCGGTAGGAAATATTCGAGAGGGTTTCATGTTTAAGTCCTTAACCTAACCACTGCAGAGAAGAAGGTACCTACTGGATAAGCCTGCGGAGGGAAATAAATGCATTGTTAACCTAAAGTAAGATTTTAATTAAATCTGTATAGTTATTTTATTTTGTGGCGAAAATATGGGTATCCTCGCCTTGGCGGCCACAAGTCTGCAATTCTGCCTATCGCACCCGACGCATTAGAAGGATTTAATTCTTGGCGTGATGCTATCCTACCGGCGCGTATTAGTGGACGCACTGGTTTGCCCAACTCTAAGCAAATATTTATAAAATCCATTTTATCTAATGCGTTCGATGCGGCTTCCATAAAAGTTGACCAGTTCAAACGCTTCGCTGCCCTATCCCTACAAAGGCGAGAGTAATATAAGAATTGTTTTTGTAGCTGCAGCGAAGAGTAGTCAAGGTAGTGAAAGATGCATCCCCTGCGCGAGCGCAAGTGCGATGAGCTGCTCAACGCGCCGAATATGGAGTCGCCGCCGCCGGATCCCGAAGTTCCCCGGACGATGCGCCTCCGCCGCCCCCGGGAGTTCAAACTCGTAACCACCACGTCTTCCTTAGATACATCTAATTGTTTTCAATCCACAAATAAGAGGAGCGCGACTTCGTGGACTGTAACACTATAGCGGTACTCGTTATAGCAGCAATTGACAGTTGGGAAGTATGGTTCCTTGCTCAAACCTAAGAATTCAATGCGATCAGCTGAGCCGGCTACAGTATACCATTATTCACTATGCATGCTGTCAAAAAAATCTTAGCATGTACTTTCTCTATTTCTTCACATTCAACAGAATACTTAGCCGTCATACCTAAGCCTTAAGTTAGGTATATGTTAATGTCGGGTCTGTTCAAATGTCAGCATGAGACTGAGACTGCTACTAGAGGCTCCCACGGGCTAAAAGTTTACCTGCCTGTCTGTCAGACCGCCTGAGCCTGGCAGTCTAAAATGTGAAGAAATGTATGAAACCTTTAAACTGATAGTAGAATAGAATAGAATAGAAAACATTTATTCACAACAATAACACATAAATATAACATAAAAAATAAGGAAACAAAAAAGTCTGTGTGATACGATGAACTGACGGGAACCTACCTATATGCCAAGGGACTGTTAGTCTGATACCCTTAAATGAAGATACCTAATGACGCCTCGAATGTCTTTCAATCGTCTTAATGCAATTATAGTAGAACAGAAAATTTAAAATAAATTACAATTTACAATTTTTAGTGACAAACGTCACCTTTGGGTTATTTAAGCAAATGTTTTTAACCTTTTGAACGCCATACGTCGAATACAAAATGTGCCACCCACACGCCAAACATGTTTGCTATGCTATGCAAATTACACCTTATTGCTACCAAACAGTCTCTTTTATCTTGAACCCTTGGCGTCAGTGGCACGACTTTTAGTTGACGGCCAGAGCCGACTGTGGCGTTGAAAAGGTTAAATAGATACATGTAATTCATATTTAAAGTAACCTATGTAATATAGCCATGAGTAATGCTTCAATCCTTTTCCTTTCAGCCTCCAAGATTTCCATTGCTTACCATAGATTTTTATGAAAGATGGTGCAACCATCAAAAACTGGTACGTATAGATTTTATTTTAACTTCGTTCGTATATGTCTTTCCGATTTAAAACCTGTTCCATCCTGTTCTTGATCTATGTATAGATCATCTTCTGTAGTGCAATCGAGCTGACATTTGGCAACGTACTCGTATGTATCGGATGACAGGTTTAATTATGGAGATCAGGAGGTCATCTTGTTGATGGATCTCATCATCTTGGCCTCGATGATTGATCAGAGGGCTCAGACAAGATGCACTACGCTAACTAACGTTTCTATTCGATTCCTTTTTAAACCAATCGCGTCACTGGAAGATGACGTGATACGAAAAGTCACGTGGTCTACCAGTTGAGCGTTGATTTTCATCAGGGTATGTGCTATCATCATACCAATAGAAGCGCTTGTATGTTTTACCGCTTTTACGATACAACAAAAATAAAAATACAATTAAAAAAAACGTTTGTTGTATGGAGACCACCTTTATTATGTAATTTTTATAAAAACAAATGTTATTAAATCCGCCGCCACATATACCGTAAAACGGGGTGAGTAGGGACACACGTCAATAAATGTTTTTTTTTTTTGAAACTAAAATGAAGCATATGCTACTAATTATAAGACTGAAATTATTTCCAATAGACGTAACGTTATTGTCCATTTAATAATTGTTCTTATTTGTAACATGCTATGACTTATTTTAGGTTGTGTCCCTATCAATCCGCTATCATTTACGGTTCAACAGATCTAGCTCATTAATGTTAGGACTAACGGATCGACAGCGTAGGCATACTGATAGGGTCCCACTGGGCTCCCTTCGGGGAAGGAACCCTAATAAGCTTGTCTCAAAATTATTCCTGGTTAATAGTTTTAAAATGTAGCTGGACGTTTTGCAGCTGCAAATGAGCTCGCACAAGGTGGACGACAGCCCGCCGGAGCTGTTCCCGGAGCTATACCTGAAGCCGCGCCGGCTGGACTTCTTCGCGCGCCAGCTCGAGCAGAACATGAACGTCAACAAGGAGCTGCTCAAGAGGATCAACCTGATCCAGAGGACGGGGGTAAGGGGGTAGTTAGACCGACGACTTACTTCTGACCTGCCAGAGAGAACTGAACCCCCTTGCAAAGAAACGGCACTTTCGATTTTTTCAAGTAGTTTAAATATACTATAACTAAAAGATGTATCTACTTATGTAAAATCTTTAGTGCACTTAGGGCTGAGTTCACCAACAATTAAACGGGCGGTTAACTCTTAATCAGCTGTTAATCAATACATTTGACACCCGTTAAACCGCTAATCGTCCGTTTAATTGTTGGTGAACTCGGCCCTTATGTGTACAGTCGAGTTCATAAATATGTATACATTTTAGTGCCTTGTCACTTTAATCGCTGTGATAATTCGTATATGGAAGTTTGAACATGACATTAAATAGACAAGGTACAAAGTGTATACATATTTATGAACTCGACTGTACACTTTAGTACCTTGTCACTTTAATTGCTGTGTCAATTCGTATATGGCAGTTTAAATTTGATATTAAATAGACAGGGTAGTAAAGTGTATACATATTTATGAACTCGACGTACATAAACTAACAGAAACTTACATGCATACATAACGTCATGCCTTCATCCCAGAATGGGGTAGGCAGAGACACAGAATTATCAAGAACTTTAACAACTTGTTGTTAATTCTATACCACATTTTGCACAATCAGGCTAAGATGTTTACCATGTGTACCTATACTGCCCTCCTAAGCAAAAATGCAATAACTAAATAAAATAGCCAAAGCAGATTCAACTCTCTTATGTTTATAACTAGGTTGCAATTTCTACAGATGTTTTGTCTGAGATATCGCCATTATGCTTAGTAGGGCAGTATATTAGTGACAGGTTGCAAGCCCATCGCCTGACAATAGCCTTTAATCCCTACATACACTAATATAAACTTAGGGCCGATTTCACCAACGTATATAGTATGAGTTTTATTCTAATAACCCGCGAGCAAGCCGATTTTACGTTTCACCAACTATTAGTCAAAGGATAAAACCTCTATAGGTACTAGAGTAATTCTTACACCGCCGATTTTCGTAGAGTAAACTGTTACCCTATTAGTAGATTAGTATTAGGTATACCACGTGATTGCCACGTGTCACTATCAATTATATCATAACCTCCGGGGTCGGGATAAGACAACCGGTGAAATTACTAGCATAGAGGCATTCCATCTTAGTCCTCAGGGTTGGCAACGCATTTGAGGTTTCAAATGTCTATGGGTGTCAGATCCCACTTATAACATCAGGTGGCCTGAGTGCTCGCGTGCCTTCCCCTTGCCATAAAAAAATAAATGAAACCGATAGTGATAACGAAGAATCTTTAGTCCCTCGCCCACGGTGGTTTAAGGAAAGGACTAATTATTTGAAGATTATGATGACCACACTTTTGTTTTAAGATTTCGTTTATCAAAGGAGGTAGAATTAAGTTTACTCGCAAAAATGGAACATCGTTTGGAGTATCCAGCAGATAGAAATAAGTTAATATCGCCAGTCACCCAATTATTAGCTAGGTACAGTCGAGTTCATAAATATGTGTACCCTTTAGCACCATGTCACTTTAATAGCTGTGACAATTCATGTATAGCAGTTGAAACATAACATTAAATAGACAAGGTAATAAAGTGTACACATATTTATGAACTCGACAATCAATTAAAATTTTATGTAACCAATAACACCCAAATGAGCATTGGTGACTTCAGCGGAATGAGTACACCGACGTCGCACCGAATTATTCATCAGGCAGCGATAGCGTCGCTGCACAAATATTATATGCGATTCCCACCAACAACAAACCAGGAAATACTATTGGTGCTATGGATTGTACTCAAATAAGATTTTAAGCTACAAAATAAAGAAAGTATTTTTAACGAAGAAAAAAAATGATTTCATACAAATAATATTAGTTTAATACTGTACTCGTAGCATACAATTTAATTTAGTTATAGTATGTTTAAACTACTTGAACAAATCGAAAGTGACCGTTTTATTTACAAGGGGTTTTATATCTCGGGCTCCCATTATCGTAGCTAAATACGTTCATTACATTATGTTTGCCTTGGTTTTTAAATTAAATTTGATTGGTTACAAATACCGTGGTTGCTGTGTGTAATTTTAGACCATGGGAAGTGACTTCTTTTTCTCTTTTTTATTTCTTATTTTCTCCGCAAATGTGAAAAAAACTGTTCACACAACAAGTTTCAACAAGTTTGTTACGACTCCCGTTTTTGTAGTACTTTTTACACCGCTCTTAATACCTACTCAGTTCAGTATTTTAAATAAACTCCTGTTAACATATCATGTATGTAGGTATTTATCCCAATGAGTACCCATTGTATCCATGTTTTTTTTCTAAATTATTACTAGCAAATATGGCCCACATAGAAAATTTCCGTTGTTGATAGTAGGTACTTGCAGGGTTTCGTAGACTGCTGGATGCGGCCGGAGCCGACCAACAGGTACCAGAAGCTGCTGTGCAAGCAGCGGCAGCGCGACCTCAATGTCATCCGGAAGAACAACCTCTACTTCTACTCCAGGCTGCTGATCGCTGTCAGTTTTTCCATCCTTTTCTATAATGGCTTATTTACATTGGTCCAGCAAAAGCATGCCAGTAGAAATACATTGACGAGTTTGTTTTCACGTTTGAGGCGAGAGCTATTGTAACGAGACGCAATGTACCGTAAACTTTTAATCAAACTAACTCAAACTCAAAACAAATTCAAAGTTTTACACGATTTTTTATAGAAACTATTTGACAAAATCATAGAATAAAAATATGTACTTAATAATAAACTTTTCCTGTTTTTTCGACTTGATAAATCACAAAAATTGAGACCTTTAGTTTTCCAAAAAAAAAAACACCATGATCAAAGTTAAACTAAAAATAGGGGTACTTTGTTAACACTAAATACGATCGAAATAATATCTCAAGTAAACCTGCTGAAAAAAAAAGTATTTATTATTCTTTTTTGATATCACCAATCAGGTCTGCTTGTCATCATACAAATCAGATCAGATATGTTTTAGGTTAACATACATACAAGTGGAGTTTTTTGCCTCAAAAATCAAGACAAAACGCTCACTTAATATTTATATATTTTTCTATACGAAAGAAGACCGTTACACAAGCGCCACCTTAACTTAAGACGGAGCAACCATCATTGTTGTCATTAGCGAAAAAATATATGTTAAGATGATTTCCAGCTCATCAAAAATTCAAATTTGGGTAGAGTGGTAGTTGCTATTAAAGTCACCCCGTAAATCAAAGTTTACGGTACCTCTACTGTCATGCTTTTGGTGGACCATTTTAAATAGTCCATTACGCCTTTATTAAACTTCACTAAGCATTTGCTGTCGTCCCTTTTGCCACAAAACAAATAGGTACAGATATCAATCTACATACAAAGTGCGCTCGAGCAACGCACACATAGACACTGCTCACGGACACGATATCTCGGACCGGCTGGGACCAGTGCGAGCGCGAGTGCCATCCGCTCGATACACGCGTCTGTGAACTTTTTTGTGCAATAATGGAGCAACAAAAAAAAAGTTATTATAATTGTTCAGTCGAAGGTTGTTTAAATTCAACATTAAACGGTGAATTGTCGTTTTTTAAGCTACCAGTGGTTTTAGAGAGATAATTAGGTATCTGCTTGTATTTCAATGGTTCGTTTTAACGTTACACAGAACAATGAGGTGGGTGGGTAAGCGCCCCGCCCCGGCCCCGAAGAATATATTTAAGATCAATTTATATAATAGTTTCCTATTTTGAATCAGTATAAACGAAGCAACTAAATTTTTGTAAGGTAAATTTACGCCACGTTACGTAAGTTGAAAACATGTTTTTTTGTTTGTGTAGATATTGTGTTGTTTTTAGTTCCATTCTCAACAATAAATCAAACAACTAGATACGAGTGCCACTGCCACTATAGTTTTTAATGCATAAGCTATAGTTGACAACCCTAGAGCGACCGCTGAGCGTAGGTATGAAAAGTGAAGTATATACATGTGATTGACTTCTGTACCTATCTGTTTTGTGCTTTTGCCAAGTATTTTTTGTTTAGTACAGTCGACGTCAACGATATGTTTACACTTTAATACCTTATCACTTTATCCGCTATGACAATTTCATATGGAAGTTTAAACATGAAGTTAAATAGTAATAGACAAGGTACTTGTAAACAAACATATTATTTATAACTGTACTCGTTCAAAGCTCGCATGCTGGGTCGAGATTCGAGGCGGTAAAATCCTTTATTGTCTTTGACCTGTTATCGTATGTTTAACGTTTTTATAGCTCCTATTTACTTGACAGTATTGGCCGAGTTAAAAACAATGCCATAACAGGTAAAAGACTAACATAATGGAACCAGTAATCGACAAGGACCCACGATCAACAATTGATTCTTATTTTACAGAAGATAAGGGTTATTCATTTGTTTTGTAACACTCAATTTATGACCGTATGATCTTTGAATTAAGAGTTAAGTGTCGATTATTGGTGCATGTCAGCTTAAACGGTCGAGAACTGGTGCCATTACGTTATATGGTTTTTACCGCCTAGAATCGGCTTGCACAGACAATCATCAGAAGTCTTTTACGATTTGGTTGACGTCACTTTAACATAGTCCATAGTAGCCTAGGAATCATATTGGTCGACCTACGTATACGTCCAATTCAGTAGAAAGTCGAGAAAACTGTTAAATCTGTTAAGGCGTTGCCGTAACCGAACTGCTAAACCATTTGGATAAAATTTCCGCTTAAAATACTTTTACGTATGTCACGTGGATTGCAAGGACAGCCTTAATTAGTCCATAGGGTTGGCAACGCATTCGCAGTCTTGAGATTACAGATGCCTATATAAGTATAGGCCCCAGAGCTCATAGTGGCATGTGTACGGTGTGGGTACCTATTATTTTAGAGATTTTAACACCTTTCCACGAACGTATCATTACGCAGAATTTTCATTTCATCGAAAGGCATTTCTCTTGGGCCGTATTAATAAACTCATCTAGGCCGAGATGCCGGTCACAAGATACGTCAAAGTAAACGTCAAACCATAGAACACTGTCATTTTTGAAGCCTCTCGAGAATAGCAAGATTAGTTTATTAATACGGCCCTATAACCTGACCAACGTAGGTAATAAATGTTTAAGGTATCCTGACAAAATCGTGGTTTCAGCAGAAAATAGCGTTTCATGAAATGAAATTCGAGGAGATAATACAATCGATGAAGTGAAAATCGATAAAATGATGGGTTACCGTACGGTGTACCCAAGTGTGTGTGTACGGTCACCAGCAATAATATATTATCCAACATTGGGCGCAAAAATATATTACACACACACTACCGCAATGTGCATGTACCTACACGTTCAACCACTAATAAAGCCCACTCGCTATCGTAAATTGCAAGAGCTATACCACTAGTAATAAAGACGATTTAATTTGTAAGATATGCGGTATTGCAGTACCTAAATCCGCCGAAAAAAGAGTCTCTACTTTGAAATTGTACAATAATGTTACAGAGATCGGCGCAGCCGCTTACAAAGGAGTTAGAAAAGATTTGGGTTGACACGAAGCATAAACTGATTTTGGGTGCATCGTAAGTTGACATTTTACAAATTCGTCGAAGCTATTCTGTTCCTAGAGGTGCCGTTTAATTTACATAAAAACGTTTAGCCTAATTACATTCAACTACATTCGAAAACCATAATAAACTTTAAGCATAAAAACAAATTATATAATTTTATCAGGCATACGAGTAGATACGATCAAATAATATAACACTCGTGCGCCGCCGCCGTTCCGGTAGAGACGCGCACGCCTCCCCCCAAACTACGAGTAGGAAAAATCTGAAAAATATCTTTAATGAAAGCCCGCATACCTAATTAATTCTAACGGGAAAACTATCACAACTAAGGAGACCTGAGATATGATTTAAGAAATGACGCATTTCGTTGTTATGCATAAATGTCATTGCTTTATTATAAGATCAAATTTATGCAATTTGTTTTATGCAAAAAAATTAGTACATTCGTTTCAATGAAAATCATTACACACCCGTTCCTAACAGGCATTTTAGGTTGTCTAAAATATAAATATGTAATATATTTCCAGGTTGCCGTTTATATTGTTTAAAACTGGAAAAATCGACCGTGACATCCACGATCCGGCGTTGGATAAGCCTATTACCGTTTATCGAAACAAGCAAGTATTTCGTTATTAAATACGTATATGTACTATGAAATAGGAGCCGTTTTGCGTAAGGTATGTAGCATACCTGTCAAATTACTTTTGCGGCCCACGTGTATAAGGCCCTGTTGTTTGATCAGCAGTTAAACTGACTAATTGTTCAAATTCGAAAAAGGAATTGACTAACGATCAAACAACAGGCCATAAATCTTTTAACTTTTCCGTCGTTTTGTTTTCGTCGAACAGTATTAATATCTTAGTTTTAGTTTTTATTTTCGTTTTAGTTAGATTCACCACACACACACATCTCAATTTACACTTTTTTCTACTCGCGTACTATAAACCGCTAATATTGATATCGTTAACGGTATCACAATACCACCTATAGCGTAACCGAAGCGGGACAACAATTCTATAATGAGCGTTGCCATGGTAATAACAGTTCTATAATAATTATTATATCATTGTTATGGTAATGGTTACGGCCATTCCGGATATCAGTCTTGGCGTTTAGTGAACACTTGAGATCCTAATTTGTACATTAAACCTTTAAAAATATTTTAAGAGGATTGTGAAGCGCCGCTAAAATCGTGAATCTGTCAAAAAAAATCCATACAAATTTAGCTCCGGGCGATAATGTTTTTCACCTCCTACATCAAGTCCGATTTCCACGATTTTTGAATATGTTGTAGTTATTATAAAGAACTAGGTCTGTACGTTTCTCTTTTTTTTTTCTATCATTCTCAGAAATATTTTCTTGGAAAGGAAAACGTACAGACAACGTTTTTCACGATATCTACTACATATTAAAAAGTCGTACAAATTGGACTAGGTTTAAGGAGAGAGAAACGTTGTCGCATTTTGTATGGAAATTTTTAGTTTCACAATCCTCTTAATACCAATTACAATTACATATATTTAAAACTAAATTAATTTTGAGATAATTATATGTTTAAAATCACATTTTTATTAAATTAATAACAATAGATAGTTAATATCCATCTATTTGTTATTTAGTTACCATGGTTACGTTTAATAATTATGGATATCAACAAAATGGCGTTTCGTTTAGCATTCCAACCATTGTGATAAATTGTCACAACTGTTTTTAGTAACTATTAAAATTTGCATGAAATTTGTTAACATTTACTTAACAATAAAATTCACAAACTATTAACGCCAATCGGAATAATGAAAATGACTTTGCTAACAAGTAATTTGTTCTAGCGGAAAAATCGAGTAAAGTATAAGAGAAAAGTTAACGATTGTTTATTTTTGTCATTAACATTTTAAGCTTGTAGAAAAAGTTATGTATGCAATGGTTCATAATTAGCTCTTCGCAATTAGCTCGGAAGCTTGCGCTCTAACCTCGGCACTCGTACCTTAAGAAGCTTCATTATGTACCAGTTACATAAATAATAATTATTGTACACAAGTTACTTATAAATAATATAAACAATCTCATAATTCCATGACATACTTACTTAATTCCGAATACGTCTTAGTCATAATTCCAAATTTATCAAAATCCCGAATTTTCATAATTACGAATGCAATGTTTTGATAGAAAACTTTATTTATTGATCTTGCATATCAAAACCAACCTTACTTACGCATAGCAATTAAATTACAAAATTAATCTAAAATATTTTGCTCCAGCGTACCCTAGCTTTCGGAAAAATTAAAATTCGGGCAAATTAATATTCGGAAATAAATAAATCGGAATTTTAAGGTTTTCCAGAAATCTCAATACACAATACATTAAAAAACATTTCTCGTGTAGGTCACAACCCAACGAATGTTAACCGGCAAGCTTAAGATTTCCCGCCAATTACCTACATTTGATGTCTTGTGGCTGTGGTCTGGTGCCTAATCTGTCCCTTTGCCTACAATAAGAATATGCGGGACAACTTTTATTCGTTGGCTGTTCATTAGTGTTCACAGGTAAAATGTATTTTGAAATTCAACGCCCTGTTAATAGTTTTGTTATTTCATTTGGGGCAGAGTATCTATGGAGGTGTGGGTGGTGGGCGGTTCCAAGATCGGCAAGGTGATGATCGAGCTGTTCAACGACGTCGTGCCGCAGACCTGCGGCCTTTTCCTGAACCTCGTCCGCGGAGACGGCAAGGGCCAGGCATACATGGGCACTAGATTTTTCAGGTTAATGAAAGGAGGCATCAGTTTCTATAGTTTTCGTTATCGTTCTCGTGACTTAATTAGTTTAACTAGTTAAAATATAAAGTTGTTAGTTCACCGGGTAGAAACGTTCAAAATATTTATATTGCATTGGAACTATTCAGAATTGTGCCAAACCTGTACTGCCGCGGCGGCGACGTGACCTGCGACAACGGCTTCGGTTGCTACATCGCCGAAGGTGACGACCAGCCCGCGACCCCCGAGTCCTTCCGTCTCAATCACTCGGTGCCAGGTTTGCCCTCAACCATCATTATCCTAATACCTCTTTATGACATTGAAAGACAATCTGGCACACAGGCAATCTGATGGTAACTGGGATCTCAAACCTATAGACATTTGCAATCTCGTATAATGGTAAGCCTTCAATCCTGAGACTGCAAACCCTGAGGACTAAACTGGAATGCCTCTATGCTAGCAATTTCACAGGTTGTCTTATCCCTCACACTGGAACACTGCTGCTTGGTGGGAGGGTAACGATAAGATGGTGGTAGCGATCCAGATGGACCCTGCACAAGGTCCTATCACCATAAATAACCTTAAGTACCACGCTGCGTCGTTGAAACCGCTATAGGCTATTGACATCTCGATACAAAGTTCGCCTGGAAAGTCTGCAAAAGCCAAGAAATTTCTTAAACAATGTAATTACTCTAAACATCATCAACCTCGTGTCAGCCGAAAGATGTTCACCGCTGAAACACAAATAAAGCTTGCCACAAAAATTGCCTCCCTACTACCTTTTTTAGGGTTCCACACCAAAATGGTAAAAAAGGAACCTTTATGGTGAGACTTCGGTGTTGGTCTGTCTGTCTGTCTGTCTGTATGTCACAGCAGTTTTTCTCAGAAACTATAGAACCCATAAACTTGAAATTTGGCTTGCCCGCATCTGTTTTTAGTAAAAAACATATGAAATTATTTTTCCTTATCTCCGAAGTTTAAGGACCAAAAAATCTGGAAAATTTCTGATTTAAAGAAAATTACTTATATTTTACTAAATAAAATGAAGGTGTCAAACTTTACAGTTTTGGAAAAAATATCAAAAACCTTTAAAAATCTGTATTCAAATTTATTTTAGTAAAATGGACCTTATTGCATAGAAAATAAAGTTCATGACAAATGATTATTTTGTTTGCATTTTCCAACCATAATATCTTAAATACGGAACTCTCGATGCGCGAGTCCGACTCGCACTTGACCGGTTTTTTTTTTCGCTAGTGGACACGCCTGTATTTTTTGTGATAATGACGTTGTACATTTAAAGTTTTTCCCTGAAGGAGTTTTGTCAATGGTGGTCAACCCGGACAACGAAATAAACGGCCAGTTCAACATCGTGTTCAAGCCACTCCCGCAACTCGATGGCCAGCACGTGGTCTTCGGAAGGGTAAGCAAGCCCCACAGTCATTTCAACCATGTTTTCCTATCATAAATACTTATGGGTCACAGGTCTTGGTGTATCCTGCTGTTGATATTGAATGTACTGACTTAAGTCCTGGCACGAGAAGAATACCGCTTTTAGTACTTTCAGATCACAGATCTCTGCAAAGCGTAATTAATGGGTCCCTCCCTGAGAGGTGCACACGGACGCCATAAGCCTAAATATCCCGGAGTTTAAGATCAGTATGTCTGTTCGCCATTGGAACTAGCTTGGCAAAAAAGTCTTTAGCGGAACTACGATTATTTTTACAAACATAGATACTTTATTTTTAAGGATCCGTGACTAATAGGAAAAATGAAGTCCGTCGTACGTCTCTCTGTTTGTCAACTATCTGTCTGTGTTTTCTCAGGACCGCTTGCAAATATTTATTTTATTTATTCATATCAAATACCTCGGATACGGTTCCTTGGATAAATCAAATCATATAGGGTACCTATTTCCCATTGACCTAGAATCCTGAAATTTGATAACAAGGAAGGTTTTATAGCACCAGGGAATAATATCATATTTACCTAATACTGCGGATGGAGAATTGATTGTCCGTGACGTAGGTGGCGTGGGAGAGCTTTCAATTATTTTAAGTTTGTCCTTCAATTCGACATCTTTTTAGCCTAATTAAAAAAAGGAGGAGATTCTTAGTTCCACTGATCCGTGAGGAATTGAGGGAATTCTTCAAATACTATAGGCATACATATAGCTATTTTAGTATTTTTAGTACTAAGTCCAGCACTGGCATTCATAAAGTATCATTTGGTGAAGTGGAACTGATGATAAAGACCACAGATGGCCACCGGAACTCCTCAACGGTACTTATTTCAAGGGTAGCGATAAGATATCTCGATTAAGATAGTTTGAGGGACTATAACGAAGAACATTTAATTGTTTAAATATGACTATGACTTTCCCGCGTCGTTGCTTGCGGCAAGCTTGAAATTTCTTAAATAAGTTTCATATCAACTAAGAAGTGGGACTACATATTAACAGCTTATTGTCATCACTAAAAAGTAATTAATTAAATAAATGATTTAAAAAACGAAAATAAAACCAACGCATAAATCCTTATCCTTACTAATAAAAAGTTTCATGCTTTTTGTATAGAATCGGCGCAAACTTAGCGTTTGAGTGGTCGCGTCCGTGCCACAAGCTGCGAGAGTCGTCCGCGCTCGCTACTAGTGGCCACACACGACCACATGAACATTTATTCTAGCCACTAGTGGCTGCCACCGGTGGCGGCGTGTAGTAGTTTCACTGAACCACTAGTGGTCGCGTTTAGTGGCGGCGACTAGTAGCCTAATGTGCGGCAGCTCTAAGTGCCCCATGTCCGTATTTCACACTAGAATTTGATAGCAAGTTGACATTTGAGATTGTACTTCATATCATCCTCGAGATATCAACACGGGTCTGTTTTAGGTGTTCGCGTTACGGATGGGTTTGAAACGTTTGGCATAGTGAAAGCGATTCGAAAATGTGACGTAGAAACCTATGATTAAAATATTCGTAGGTACTCGAGCTACTGACCACTAGTTTTAACCCTTCCGGACCATCAAGTTGAATTCCCATTAAGTTGGATTCCCCGAAAGTTGAATTCCCATTATGTTGGATTCTCATCAAGTTGGATTCCCATTAAGTTGGATTCCCCGAAAGTTGAATTCCCATTATGTGGGATTCCCATTACGTTGGATTCCCATTACGTCGGATTACCATTACGTCGGATTCCCATTACGTCGGATTCCCACTACGTCGGATTCCCATTACGTCGGATTCCCATTACATTGGATTTCCTATGATTTGTTAGCCGTTAGTCCTACACGCATTTGGTCCAATACGCAGTTCGTCCAAAAATTCTGACGAACAGCGAATTGGCCTAGTAGCAGATGGTCAACACTGCAGTTCGTCATACATGTAATTGGTCCAATACGCAGTTCGTCCTAAAGTCTGTGCATTCTCGTCTTATTTAGTAAACAAAATTCTAACCTCAAAACGCCCTGTTCTTATTGTTTATTAGTTATTTTATCGTAAATAAGTAGATGGAGATAAAATATCAACAAACTTGTCTCCAAAATGAAGCCTCGGGATTATTTGATAACATAATACACCTTATTCTAATTAAAAACTAGTAGATTGAGGTTAGAATTTTGTTTAACTTGTTTTTTTATATATTTATGAATAGTAGTCTAAATACCAACTTTCACGTTTCTAACTTCAAAAATGAATGACTTGCAAACAAACGTCTAACCCTCTTTTTACCACTTGGGGGTTGAATTTCAAAAAATCCTTTCTTAGTGGATCCCTACAATATAAATCTACCCCCTGTAAAAAAATCGAGTTTCTATCTTTAGCGGTTTAGGCTGTGCGTTGATATCTCAGTCAGTCAGTCAGTCAGTCAGAACATAGCCTTTTATATATATAGATCATGGTCGAGACTAAATATGTACACAATTTTTTATTTTATTTCTTTGTCACAAGTTTCTTATTATTTAAAAACTCTAAAAAGAATGCTTTACATTATCATTTGTATTTACAGGCCACTTATAAAATATAAAACCCTTCAAAGATACTTGTCATTGATAACATACGTCCATTGTCGGTCTTTTCTAATGTCAGTTATTTGCATTTTCATATCTATACTCGTAGTACCATAACATTTAACATGAATCCGTTTCGTGCTATTGAATTTACGAAAAATCGAAAGAAAAGAGAACTTCTTGGAATTAGAGGTAAATATACCTTTACAAAAGATGGTAAGACAAACCGTAATGGCACTACACGTAGGAAATGCACACAAAGACGTATTTGTTCGGCTAGCGTTACTTTAAGTAAAGACAGAAAATGTATAAAACGAGAATCCAAACATAGTTGCACAGGAATTCGTGATGAAATTAAAATTACAAAATTATTAAGTGACATGAAGCAGGAGGTTTGTACTAATATGAACCCAATTCAACAGATATTTGACGAAATGGTGCAAACATTTGTAGAGTGTAACCCCTATGTTTCAGTATGTGATATACCAAAATATAGTGCAGTCAAAAGTTCTCTATACAGAGCACGTAAAAATTATTTTGATTCAGATAAACTTATTTTTAAAAGAATCAAGGACGTCAAGGTTCCAAAATGGGTGCATGATAAATTTAAGGTAATAATAAGGATAAATGAAGAAGGAAACGATGACAAAATTATTGTACTTTGCACTAGGAAATCAAGGAAAATAATGAAAAGTGCTAAAAGTATTTCCTACTTCGGTGACGGTACATTCAGATCTTGCCCGAAGCCATTCTATCAAACGTATATTATTCATCTTGATGTGTTTTCGGATATAAATACAATAAATGTGTATCCAGTTATATATGCATTTTTATCTAATAAGACCGAAGGAATTTATAAACGTTTATTTAACATAATAAAAGAGTCGCTTGAAGTACACATGAATACTTATAAGTGCGATTACGAAATAGCCCAGATTAATGCGGTAAGAGCTGTTTTTCCAGGTGTGAAAGTAACAGGGTGTTTTCAACATTTTAACAAAGCCGTTTGGAATAAGGCAAAAATATTAAATTTAGCACGAAGGAAATCCAAAAGTAATGACTTAGAGTATAAAACCGGAAGAAATATAGTACGACTATGTTCTTATTTTGTGTTGCTACCAGCAATACACATGGAACGTGCGTGGTGTGATATTCAAGAAGCGGCTCCAGACACATTGAGTATGCACAAATTTCTTCAGTATTTTGAAGAGCAGTGGTTTTACATGGACCATGATTTTATAAGTTGTGCAGGTGATGTACATAGAACGACCAATGTTTGTGAAGGCTATCACCATAGAATCAATACGCGAGTTCCTAAATCACCTAACATATTTCTGGTGTTCAAAAAATTAATCATCGAGGCCAGTCGCACCGACCGCAACATAGATAGATCCTTGTTTTTTAATTTTGTAAAGAATCGAAGAAGAAATGATGTAATATTTGATCAAAAGTACTCCAAACTCCTTACAAAGTTAAATAACCAAGATCTATCGCCAATTAATTTCCTTAGAGAAATAATATACTTACGATTAAAACTTGGTTTCTAGAGTTCCTTGCGTTCCATACTTACCCGGCTTTTACACATGTCTAAGAACATTAATTATTTTCTGTTGAATTCTAGAGCTAGACGAGATAAATTTTATTTGTTTTTAAGATTTCGTAGTCAAACTACGAACCCTTATAGATTTGCCATGTCCGTCCGTTTTGAGGAGTTTATAAACGCTCCTGTTTTCTTTAGATGTTATAAATGTTATAAATAAGAATAATGATCTTTTTTTCAGTTTTTAGTTGTAATTTCTGTAGGAGTTACGTGTCCCCAATCCCCAGTCCACATTAGGTAATGTTACTTGGCCAATGAACATATTCTACACTCAAGAGCAATGAATACGGGTCACTTTGTATGGAATTCCTAAACAAAGTGACCCATATTCATGGCTCTTGAGTGTATTCTATTCGATTCTTTTCTTTCACGGAGGACGATAAGACTGTATTAGAATAGATTGTTACTTTTATTTTATTTTTTTCTTTGTATTCCGTTGTGTTTTTCTTACCAATAAAGTTTCATTTAATTATGATTACTGTGTTTTATCTTCATTTAAATGCAGTTTAAATCATTAAATACCACTTGCCATAACGGTGAAGGAAAACATCGTGAGGAAACTTGCATATCAGAGAAGGTACCCTTCGAAGATATGCGAAGTCCCCAACCCGCATTAGGCTTGCGTGGTGGACTATAGCCTAAACCCTATACAGAGGAGCCCCGTGCCCAGCAGTGGGACGTTTATGGGTTGATGATGATGTTTTGAACTGTAAATGATAGCCGGTCGATATTTTTTACAGAGTATGTGTTATAACCAAAGACATTTATATACTATCGTAATAGACCAACAGACTCCCTTGTTCCCGCGTTACCAAAACGGAAATGTCTTCGTGTGCGTGATTTTACAAGTGTGTGAGAAATTTTATTGATGTCCGTACGTTATGTCGAAAAAATATCGATGAAAAAGACTCGCTTATCTAAGACTTGTATTTTATAAAAGATTCGTGAAACTTAAAACTAGCATTCTTCACTAATAAAACACCAGATTCTTTCATTATCTATAATAATATTCTTTTCATGGTAATTACCATACAAATGTCATACAATCAATTTCAATGTAAATAATAAATAAATTTTGGGGGAGCGCCAAAGTTCAACTAAAATTGCAACTCCTATTATCGGAACTCCGAAAATGAATTTTTTATACCGCTGGAACCGTAAACTTTTCAGAAGTTCTGAAATATTTAATGAGTAGATAAGACTAGGTTAGGTTAGGTTTGATTTATAAAAATCCTGAAAATGTAACAGTTGCTGAAATAAATACGTTAGGAGTTGCGATAATTAGGACTTATGAGTCGTTATGAGTAAAAATAATTAGGTGAGCCAATATGGACCCAAATTTTGGTCTTACATAAATTAACCTATCCCCTAACTAAGCTGTAGGCTTTAGGTACAGTCGATTACAAAGAGATGTACTCGTGCCTATCCACTTTTGGACCTTATTACAATGCATTTTGCAATAAGGTGTATGTGTATGAATACTAATATGCCTAGAAAACACCCGTGACTCAGAAACATATAATGCACTCGGGCTAATCACAAAATATTTGTCCTGACCGGGAATCGAACCTGGGACCGTAAGCTTCGTAGGCAGGGTCACTACCAACTAGGCTAACTGCGTCGTCTTGTAGTCATGTACTAAACTTTTAGAAAACCGGTGGCCAAAAGGTAAGGGTGTAGTATAATTTTGTAATTGGCTTAAGGATTTCATTTGCTCCCACACCCGATAGGTTTCTGGAAAGAAAAACAATTCCTTCACAAAAAAATGATGACGTCCTTACTGCTGGCTATGGGAATATTTTTAAGAACAACCGCTCAAGATGATTGTTTTAACCTAAAGTACTCGAGTACAAAATGGCTATCCTGTAGATACCTACATCGTTTTGCTGTTTTTTTTTGTCGTTGCTCGACCACTAGTTTAATTATTAACTAGTCTCTCGGAATAATGTTTAAATAATTATGAGAAGGAATGTAGAAATACCGACATATTAATAACTTATCGATAGATGAGTGTGATTCAAACATTCAATCACTACCTAAATTATGGAAATTTTCACGGACACAACATCTTTTTATTTTATATACAAAAATTAAAAATATGCATAAAACACAAAATTACATGATATATCGTACTTATTAGACCACTAACCGTATTCCTTGGACCTAGAATTCCTTGAAAATATGACTTCAAAAATGACTATGTGTGGATCATAATTACCTGTGAAATGACCCATTGTTTGGATTATTCCTGTGATTGACTTCGCAATCAGCAGGCCTATTACGTAACTCACTCGCAATCGCAATCGGCTTCAAATCGGACCAATTGTTTTAATTTTGTATGCAGACAAGCCTTCGATTTTCAAAATGAAAACGATCGTGATTGCGAGTGAGTTACGTAATAGACCTGCAGGTACTACACAGCCCACCATTGTTGATTTAAACGGTTTTAACACCTCCTTTATTCAATAGATAATAATATTTTAATCAAAACTAAAAGACGATATCCGCAGTGAGCTGACTTGAGCTGACACGAGCTTTCAAAATGGTTACAACGTCAAGGTCTTTTGCTGTCACTGTCACACTCTTATTCGTGCATTAAGAGACTGCACTCTCGCTTGCACAGTCTGTTGGTCTATTACGATAGTATATAAATGTCTTTGGTTATAACTATTAAGTTTTATAATGACAAGTTAGGAAGTGGACAAGTTAGGAAGTGGACATAATTTCAGTCTACTTATACGTCGCAGGGTTGCACTCAACTCGGTTGTGCTATAAAAGCTACCTTCATAGTGAGAAACCAACTTAATGGGACTCAACATAATGGGAATTCAACATTCGGGGAATCCAACGTAATGGGAATCCCACATAATGGGAATTCAACATTCGGGGAATCCAACTTAATGGGACTCAACATAATGGGAATTCAACATTCGGGGAATCCAACTTAATGGGACTCAACATAATGGGAATTCAACATTCGGGGAATCCAACGTAATGGGTATCCAACTTGATGGTCCGGAAGGGTTTTAACCACCTCGCCTTGTAATTTTATACTTGGGCGATGACACTCGTACGTTCTCGACCAATTAATTAACAACCCTTTTATTATTTGTCCAATACTTTAGGAACTAGAGTGTAATATCTGTTTTTTGGTCAGATATTCATAAACTTTTGAACTATCATTCTCCTTCTCTTGGCTTCGTGCAGTTGGGTAAAAACGGTAATAAATTAGATAGGTATCTTCAAATGGTACATAGTCATGTTGTTGTTGTTGACACAGGAGTTATTTATCTTTAAAATAACCGGCAAAGTGCGAGTCGCACTCGTACACAATGCGTTCCGTACCGTTCTTGTATTGGTCCCCATATATGTTTCCATTATTAGGTTTTTTATTTTGTTCTTATAACGGTAATGTTAACATTTCAACTGCCTACCTATTACGGTTACGGTTCCGGTCGGTATTATGGTTATGAGATACAGCCCGCCTACAGACAGTTGAAAATGAAAAATGCTTGTAACTTAAACTCGCCGGTTAATAATTATTTGTCCGTCGAGTTAGCTTGTAGAATCACCTGCCTAGTAGGTTGCTGATCGTGGTTTGTCCTCAGATAATATCCGGGCCGTACCAGTTCCTGGAGCGCATCAGCGCGCTGGGGCTCCCGCTGGGCACCACCTCCTCCGACTGCATAATCCGCTACATCGGCTCCTACTCGCGCAACGGCACCTACCGCCCAGGGAACCCGAACACTGTGCAGTTCCCGGTCCGCCGCAAGAAATAGACCCGTAAACGGATACTTCGCCTTTGACTAAGGCTAACTCGAATCTGCTCCGAGCTGGGTTTGGAGACCACAATCAGGCCTCCCTAATTGAAACCTTCCGGGTTTCGTGATGCGCGGACAGAGCGACTGCACTTACATTGTCAGGATTTTTTTAAATGTTTTTTATTGTTTATTTTTATTTCTATACTATACAATAAAAAGATTGAACAATCCGAGGTTGTGTGCCCAACTATAAGAATAAGAACAGTATTATAACAAAGTCACAAACATGTATCATTACGTAAATATTGCATCCGTGATTATCTCCTTCAAGACCGCCGCACACGGCTGCGGCAGCTAAAGTATAATTAGGTACATTATTAAAATTGCCCGTAGTCGTACTTCCCATATATTTATATATTTTGACGATCTATAGGGTAAAGCTGAGAATAATTCCGGTTAACATGAATCTTCAGAAGCTCCATCACTTTTACTATACAGTACAGTACGACAGCTCTTAGAAGACTGAAGGACGGGAGGTAGTCTTTTCTTAGCGCGGGAATGGTCTGCTGATGCGGCATCAGTATACTTGAGTTTTGGATGTTACGTTCGAGATTCAAAGAAAAATCAATGACAATTTTGATTTTTTTTATTGTACAAAATGAAAAAGTACAAATAAATGTAGGAAATTTAAAACTAGCTCAATTACACGATAATGTCGGCGAATATCCAGGGGCTCTATTCTTCTCGGTAAAACAATATTGCTTTTGACATGTTATTACAGTCAAGTAAATAAGACTTATCATAAAATAACGTTGACCATACAATAGCACGTTAAAAGCAATCCCCTGTACCCTTACCATGAGTAGCAATTAACGTATTCGCTAGCGAGTCGAATGCTCTGTCCCTCGCAGACCTCGCAGTATTGTTATAGAGTGCGAGGAACAGAGCATTCGACTCACTAGCGAGTACGGTAATTGTAACTCATGGTAAGGGTACCTGCTCTCTCTACCGGACAAGCTCGCCTACAGACTACACTCGTATACTTAAACTAACACTTCGCTAAGTTATCTTGTACTGCTGAGGTCAACAAAATATCCTAATTTGAAAAAGTAGAATAGAAAAAAGAGCTATAAAAGTATATAAAGTTAAGAAATAATGTCACATAACAAGACCTTATTTTCCTAAATTAGTTAATGACTGCCAATCCCTCACAATAACTTTTACCTGTTACAGAGTTATGGCCTGTTGTTTGATCGGTAGTTAAACTAACTAATGGTCAAACAATTTTACTAATGGTTATAATCTCAAGGAAATGTGTCAAATTTTCCATTCCTTTTTCGAATTTTAACAATTAATTACTTTAACTACTGATCAAACAACAGGGCCTTAGTGTTGTCAATCTAAAAGTGCGCGCCTCGCTATTTAAATAGATAATGCACGGTTATGTATAGTATAATCATGTATAGTATAATATACGTAACATTATTTAGTGAGCGCGACTCGTGCATTGAAAACACTAAATTAGGTCGATTTTCAATTTTAGGGTGAAATATTTTTCATCTCAATGCAAAACATTTCACCCTACCTGTTTATTACACGTGTATGCTATTGTTAGGAGTTGGCTTTGGATAGGAAAAATGTAACACGAACTCTGTAAAAGATCACAAACGCGTAAAAGTCAAGAAGCTTATAAGTATATGCGTTCTAATGCTTGAATGGTTAGTTAGAAAAAGTACGTGTCATCTCTTATCAGATAATTTATAGAAATGTAGAAAAAAGGTGCAAAAGTATCCAAATACGCTTTTACTTCAACTTCAAAAAACATTGTCGTCCTTGTTCGAAACCAGCGATCATTTTATCTTCACAAACAATCCACAGGAGAATATCAATCCCAGCATCTGCAAAAAAAGTACCATTAAACACCTAATGAATACGTATGTACGTCTACGCTCAACATGAAAAATGGGTAATTTCAAGAATATTGTACTTGATTTTTTAATAGGTAAACCACTTGAGATTGTCTTTTGCCAATGACATTCAATCTCAGATTCAACATGCATAAATATTAAAAATAATTCACCTATTTATTGTCAATTTGGGACACTAATACAACAGAAAATTAAACAAATAGCTATTTAGTTAGTTAAAATACTCTTTTTTGAACTATATCAAAATCCAATGATCGTGGTATTTTTTCACCTCTGACATATTAAAAAGGTGCTAACGTGTAGCTAAAGCTATTTTTAATGTCACGGAAAAAGCAAACGAGGTCACATTTATCATAGTTATTTTCAACACCATTGACAGATCTATTGTACCGCAGATTTACGACGGATAAATCCGTCACGGTTTACTGCGCAAAATACACCATCACATATCCTTTCAGCTGTGATTGGCGCAAATCGACTCCTGCGGGCCTAATTTGGCTGCGTTTATATAGCGTGTCAAATGTGGATAAAGCATCCGTCACTCTCGTACTTATTCACGTGTCAGAAGGTGACGGATGCCTTATCCACACTTTGTCACACAGTAAACGTAGTCATATTAGGCCCCCAGTATTTCGCAAGGTGTTGATAAGGTTACAAAGTCATTACCATGACGAGGGCGAGGATGATGGCGACCACGCCGACGTACACGGCGTTCTCGCGCAGGAAGGCCTGCGTCTGCGGCAGGCAGCCGTCCATGTACATCGTCGCCGGGTTGCCAGAGTACTTGCAGTCCATGCGCTGCAGAACAGGTTTAGTCAGCGTTGCATAGCTGTGCTCCCAAAGGGAAGTCGCTCTCACACTCAAGAGATGAGACGAAGTTAAAGCCAATCGCACAAGCAGCGCGCCACTCCTAACTTTTACATGGGAAGTGCAACGCTAGCGAGCAGCGTGAAACAAATAAGTGGACAGGGAGTCGTATAAAGAACAACGCCACGCGGACGATGAGGCGATTTCTATGATTTGTTTGCCCCACTCATCGTTGCTCAAAATTGTGACCGGCTTAGAATAGCTTCGTTATGCATATACCTAGTTAGGAATAACAAATTGGTGAATTTATCATAGTCTTAGGGCTAAGTTGGCAATGATGGTTCTAATGAATATTCATTTAATTGAGTTCCAAATAAGACCAGTGATATTAAGTGATGGTGATGAAACTGTGGAGCGGATTATATCCTTCCATGGTGTTAATGCAACAGTTTCACTGACAACGACGGATTAATCCGTCGAAATTGACAGCGTAAAATTATACCTCGGCTTATTTTTTCAGCTCAAGGGGGAAAGATAAATCTGAAAAATTATAGAAGAAATGATGATTATCTAAAGTAAAGACAGTTTGCCGATCAAGAGTTTAGTTCATTGAATTTATCTTTCATCGCAAGAGACTTATTTACCTTTCCAGGGTAGATTTCTTTACAGCAGCTCTCAGGCACGTTGCCGTTCCAGTCCTTGTAGTTTTTCACGCCGCAGCACTGCAGGTAGGTCTGGGTGTCATCCCAGGCCTTGGTGTACTCGTGCTTGACCCCGTAGTAGGGGATGGCGGCGTACATCTCCCGGTTGAGGGTGTCCACCACCTTCTCCCGGAACACGAACTGCAGGATGCCCCCGACCAGCATCAGCACGAAGATGATGAACACGAGGATGTAATACTGCAATGGAATGGATGGTGTTGTTAGTTGTGCAGCCAATGCTAATGAAAAGTTGTTATCGATCGATTTTATGTTTTCAATCCACGATATCGCACTTCGTTACTAAAATTTTAACGTTGGAACATAAAATGAATTAAGAGCAACTTTAAAGTTTAATGTTCAAAGCAAAGCAAAAAAAAGCGGTTTCGTAACCCGGCCAATTGCGACTCGTACTCGCACTTGAAGGGTTCTGTACCATTCTTGAATGGGGACCCGCTTATATTTGCTTTTTGTTGTAATAGAAATACACACTCTGTGAAAAGTTCAACTATCCACCTATTACAGACAGACATACGGCCAGCGGAGGCCCAGTAATAGGGTCCTGTTGGCTCTGTTCAACCCTAACAAACTTCGATACAGCCTTAAAAACGGTAAAAGATAAAAAGATAAAAAAAGATTAGGATACCAGGAAATGACACGGTTAAAACGAGCACCGAGGATTTACCATACAATAATTACAATACAATAACACGTCAAAAGCAATATGGTTTTAAAAGCCCTGTAGCTCTTATAGGTTAGTTTCAGCGAGTTTCTCAGCAACGTATTCACTTCAACCTACCAGCAAACAAGTAATAGGCTGCGGCTCCACTGAGGCGGAGACGAGCGGAGCGGAGTGGAGCTGTGCCAATATTAACCAATAGAAGGCGCATGCGGTCACGTAGAGCGCGCGTTTCGCACGTTGGTTTAGATTCTATTGGTTAATATTGGCACAGCTCCGCCTCAGTGGAGCCGCAGCCTTAGTCTTACCGCCTGTTCCACAATCGACAAGTAAAGCATATTTGACAGATAAATTTAGCCCTTTCTCTTTCTTGCACTTAAAAATAGACAAGGAGAGAGCCAACTTTAAATGGTAGATAAAAGTCGTCGATTGTGAAACAGGCCCTTAGAGCAATCAAAACAAAAACAAAACGTGGTGTACAGTTAACATGAGAAATAGGTCAACAATCGAAGAGCTCAAAATAATCTATAAACGATTATATTGTCAAGAAAATAAAAGCGTGTGTTTGAGCTCTTCGTCTGTCCACCTACTTCTGCTGCTGACTGTAAATAGGTCAAAAACGCGAAAACACTTGAATTCAGCGCCAATAGCACCGTTATAGGGTCTATTTCTGCATGGAAAAGGAGCCGCAGGTACATAAAGGCTGTTTAAGTGTTGTCCATTGTACTGTTGGCTCACGTGCACGCGGGTTATCAGGCACGCGATATCGACCTCAATGTAAACTTTACTACCAACTCGCTTTTTGAACACTTTCTCATGTTGCGACTTTCTATGTTATGTTAAGTACCTGCATTTAAACACGGATAAATGATTTCTCAATGTCTGAAACTAATATGAGACAAACATATACGATCAGGGCTCAGACAAGATGCACTACGCTAACTAACGTTTCTATTCGATTCGTCTTTAAACCAATCGCGTCACTGGAAGATGACGTGATACGAAAAGTCACGTGGTCTACCAGTGACGCGATTGGTTTAAAAACGAATCGAATAAAAACGTTAGTTAGCGTAGTGCATCTTGTCTGAGCCCTCAGAGGCTCTAGCCAAGATGCAATCGCTACTAACGTTTTTCTTTTCTATCACTCCAATGTATGAAATTCTCGTGCGTTGCGATAATCACGTCATCATGTCAGCCGAAAGACGTCCACTGCTGGACATAGGCCTCCCCCAAGGCTCTCCACTCAGACCGGTCTTGTGCTTTTCGCATCCACCGCGTTCCCGCGATCTTTACAAGGTCGTCACTCCATCTTGTTGGAGGCCTACCTACAGCTCGTCTCCCGGTCCGCGGACGCCACTCAAGAACCTTCTGACCCCATCGGCCATCAGTCCTGCGAGCAATGTGCCCCGCCCACTGCCACTTAAGTTTGGCTATTCTTCGGGCTATGTCGGTAACCTTAGTTCTACTGCGGATATCATCATTTCTGATTCTATCACGCAGAGAAACCCCGAGCATAGCCCTCTCCATAGCCCTCTGAGTGACTTTGAGCTTCCTTATATGGCCCATTGTTAGCGCCCACGTCTCAGATCCGTAAGTCATCACTGGCAACACACACTGGTCAAAGACTTTTGACTTCAGACACTGCGGTATTTTGACGAAAAAAAAATCCACGATAATCCACGTGGCCAACTGTAATCACATATATTATGAGTGATAGTCTGATAGAATAGAAAAACGTTAGCGATTAACGCTAAGTTAGCGATTTTCGATAATTGTCAAAATGTATAGGATTGACGTAAGTGACAGATCGCATCAACCGCTTATGTTAACCCCATACATTTTGAGTCAAGAGAAAACAGAAACGTTAGCAGTTTTTGCATCTTAGCTATGTCTAGGGCCAGAAGTATTAATTTGCCCTCATCCAAGCAGCATGACGCAACCAATCTATTATATAAAATGCTAAGCTGATTGTTGATATATCAACCCACAGCCCAGACCGCTGGACCTAGAGACTTGAAATTTTGCACATAGGTACCTTGTATAGTGTAGAGATCCACTAAGGAAGGATTTTTGGAAATTCCACCCTTAAGGGGGTAAAATAGGGGAAAAACGTTTGTATGAAAGTCCGTCAGTTTTGAAGTTAGACGCTTCAAATTTTGCGTTTAGGTTGGCGATTGAATTTTAACATATACGTGTCTCAGCGTTTTTGATAATTTCAACCCCGAAGGGATGAAAAGGGGTAAAACGGATTGTTGATATATCAACGCACAGCCCGAACCTTATTACCTAGGGACTTGACATTTTGCACATAGATACCTTATATAGTGTAAAGATCCTCTAAGGCAGGATTTTTGGAAATTCCAACCCTAAGGGGATGAAAATTTATATGAAAGTCCGTCAGTTTTCGTTTAAGTTAGACTATTTAAATTTTGTGTTTAGGTTGAAAATTGAAAATTAATTTATACGTGTTTCAGCGTTTTTGATAATTTCATCCCCTAAGGGATGGAAAGGGGTAAAACTGACTGACTGATCGATCAACGCACAGCCTAAACTGCTGGACCTAGGGACTTGAAATTTGAAGGGAATATTCCTTGGGGTACACTAAGAAAGGATTTTTCGAAATTCATCCCCTAAAGGGTTGAAATAGGGGGTAGAAATTTGTATAGGAGATTAGTTATTTTTCAAATAAGCAATTTGGAAATTGGTATTTAGGCTACTGTTTATAAATAAAAAATACTTCTTTCAGTGATTTAGAAAAAACTACCCTTAAGGGGGGTAAAAGGGAGTTTTAGTTTGTTCCTCCTTCACGCTGCAATGGCGGTGGATGGATTTGGATGAAATTTAGAATGGAGATAGCTTATATCCTGGATTAACACATAGGAAAATCCCATCCCGGATAATTTAAAGGTTCCCGAGGGAATAACGACAATATCTTTGGTGTTTTTTGAAAAAGTCATTATGGGTGTCGTTTTCTTAGGTTGCGTTGACCCAGATTTCGAAAATGATATCAAATTTGGGATTCAAAATGGCCGCCATGTTGTTTATTGAAAAAGTCGTCATTGGTATCGTTTTCTTACATTTTGGGGACGTAGATTATGAAAATGATGTCAAATTTAGAATTCAAGCTGGCGGCAATTATGTTTTTTGAAAAAGTTGTCACGGTTAACATTTTCTAAGTTTATGGGGACGCAAATAATTACTAATATAGAATAAGATTAGTAATTATTTGTCAAAATTGCGCAATTGAATAATTTGTTTCTCCTATGGCTTTTGCCATCCAGTGTGACAACATGAGACAGGCTTTGTACCTACATTCAGTTTTGTTAGTCTATATCAAAAGGAGCGGTGTCAGATTGAAGTTGTCAGCGTTGACATATCCAGATTTTAATTTTTTTTCCGCTATTTTCAATTCTATTCACTATTCACGGCATATTAATTCTCCGGCTGTTATTTAATATTATGGGCGGTTATTATGATCACTTGAAAATAATTACGGACAGGCATTTAATTTTTCGCCGAATTGGTCGGTTATTTAATTCTAAAATGTCATTTCATACAATACTCAAGGGGTAAAAAAAATATAAATCGATAGTTATACATAATATTGCTGTAGAAAGAAAATCCATACTAATATTATAAACGTGAAAGTAATTATGTCTATCGTCTGTCTGTTTGTTATGCATTCAAGGATAAACCGCGGAACTGAATTAGATTAAATTTGCATCTCTATTTGGGATGGCAGTTTGTATGACGATTTGGTCATTTATGTTAATTTTTTTAGTTGGAAACGTGGTAATTGATGTTTAAGCTACTGTTTAATACTTTTTACATAAAAAATTTTTTCGGTAAAACTCCCCCTAAGGCGATAAATGGGGAGTAGAAATTTGTATGGGAGATATCGAAATGGCTACATTAGGGAATAGATATTTAAATAAAATATACTGCTTTCAGCGATTTAGAAAAAACTACCCCTAAGGGGGTAAAAGGGGGTTTTAGTTAGTTACTCCTTAACGCTGCAACGGCTAGATGGATTAGGATGAAATTTAAAATGGAGGTAGCACCCTGGATTAACACATAGAAAAATCCCATCCCGGAAAATTTAAAAGTTCCCGAGGGAATAACGATAATGTTTGGTGTTTTTTGAAAAAGTCATCATGGGTGTCATTTTCTTAGGTTGCGTTGACGCAGATTTCGAAAATGATATCAAATTTGGAATTCGAAAGGGCCGTCATGATGTTTATTGAAAAAGTCGTCATTGGTATCATTTTCTTACATTTTGTGGACGCAGATTATGAAAATTATGTCAAATTTAGAAATCAAGATGAGATCTTTTTTAAAAAGTGGACGTAATTGTCATTTTCTTAGGTTTTGAGGACTCAGATTTCGAAAATGATGTGAAAGTATAGGTAGAAATTAAAAATGGCAATTCAATTATGTCTGTCGTCTGTCTGTTTGTTCCGCTTTCATGGATTAACCGCGGAACCGAATTAGATTAATGGGCATTGGGTAAATTTGTTTGAGGAATATTGTCTTTTTTTTTCAGCGGCCACGGATGATGTTTGGGAGTTCCGCCATTTATAATGATAGATACCTACATTATAATTAGTATTAAGACTCATAATATAATATATGTTATATTGATCTATGATGGATATTTTAAGAGCAACCAAACTATCATGGGAGGGATGGTGCTTTGAGACGGCGAATTTAGACAGATTCTCATCTACCGGTGATAACCGGTGATGCATTTCGGCATCTACGATATGGGTATATATATAAAAAATATACCTCACTACAAATATGCCAGGAATTACGAGTACACCATGATACACAGTCGGGTCAATATATACGGCCGCTCTATAAAAAATTGGCGAAGATCGTATGGCGAGAGATAGTAACGATTTGAATACATTAAACCGCGAATTCTGTAATATTGTACAAAACACAGATGATCTAAAAAATAACGTGTACCCCGATCTAAAAAACAATATAAAGAATAGAGAATGTTTGTGCGAGAGGGCGATATTAGCACCGACAAACGAAATTGTTAGGCGGATAAATATAAAAATATGTCTCATGTAGAAGGCGATGTTGTGGAGTATCTCTTGGTAGACAATGTCATAGACACAGAGCAAGTCATGTCCTACCCTTAGAGTTCCTGAACTCTTTCGAGGTATCGGGAGTGCCCTCCCGTAAGAGTTAATGGTGAAAGATGGTGTCCCGGTAAATTTCGAGCTCAATATTACATGTGTTTGAAAGATCATTCTTGCCAGGGAGGACGTCAAACTATAGAATTACTTAAAACTATTAATTTACTTAACTGCGATAAACGAGTTCTACGCGGACGAAGTCGCGGGCAAAAGCTAGTCGAGTTATAAATTACGTACCGTGAGCAGCATGCACTTGACCTCCCGGGCGGCGCCGCAGCACCCCAGGAGCGCCAGCAGCGCCGCGGCGGCGCCGGTGACCACCACCACAGCCACCGTCGCGATGAACATGTTGTTGCTCATCAGGGGGCTGGAGAAGGAGCGCGTCGACCACACCCACGCGCCCAGCGCCACCGCGAGCACCCCGCCGACCTGGTACAAGAAATATAAATATCAGAGGACAACCTCACACAAATTGACCTAAATTCTAAACCAACTTTGACAGCTCATTCCTCACTTCACGTTAGTAAATTACTAGTGATATAATTGCTGTGAAGTTAGTTTAGCCTGGTACGCACTTATCCCTACCGGGCTCTCTCTACTGGTAGGAATAGTGCATGTTTTTGTGAATTTATTTCTAAGGATAGGTGCACTGTCCATTTCCGCTATTCGCTACTCTACCAATAATTTATATTTGAATCCTGCTCCTATTTCTGAGTGTTTTAGTGCTCCGGGCTTGCTGAACACTTTCTGCTGTTCTCCGTTCGAAGCTGGTTAGTTTATCTTTCAAAGTTGTCTCACGGATTATGGTTTCGACTTTAGTCCCAAACTAAGCTCTAGGCTTTTGCTATGGTACTGGACAACGATAAACAAATAATTAGAGAAATGCATACTTAAATAGTTACATAGAAAACATCCAAGGCTCAGGAACAAATAATCGCGCTCCACACACAATGCCCTTACCGGGATTTGAACCCGAGACCACTACCTTCGTAGGCAGGGTCAATATCAACTAGCCTAACGTGTCGTAATGCTCACACACATCCAACTTAATCCTAACTAATGAATCATTAACATTATTCGGTTTGGCTGTTTTCGGTCAGTTAATTATATTATGGCATGATGGTAAGGTCTCTGAAGCCCTTAGACATTTGCGATCTCAGGATTTAAATCATACGATGACAATCTCAAGACTGTTAATGCGTTGTCAACCGAGGATTTAAATGTAAAGCCTGCTAGTCATTTCACCGGTAGTCTTAACGTCGCACCCCGCATGGTTTATTCATAAACAGAGATGGGCATTATTCGAATAATTATTTATTCGAATAATTATTTGAATAAAATATATTCGTAATATTTTTATTCGCGAATAATTTATTCGTCGAATGATTTATTTGCGAATGATTTATTCGACACAACACCTTAAAGATTGACAATAAGGTTAAGGGATAAACCCAGGTAGTAAAATAAACAAAGGAGCAGCGTAGACATCGGATTAGTCACACGTAGTTAGTAACTTTCTAGCCTAGCCTAAAAAGAGATAGATATATGAAAGAGTGAGATAACAACGTTTTCTTATCAGTTGTTAATTCCAGAGCGAATCTAATAGTTTATATATTTGCCAGTTATTATTTAGTTGCAGTGCATTGCACATCACACTTGTCAATACTTTTATCTAGACCGCATAAACTTTTTAATTTAACGTAAAATATTTGTAGACCAAACAAATAATAGAAGAATGTCTTATGTAAGGTGAAAATTAACTTAGTCCGTTCCGTTAGTGTGTACAAACAACATCTTTCAGTTATGTTTAGTTATTAATTTTCTAGAAAAATTGAGCATTCCAGTACATAATAATTATTCGTGGCAATTCATTCAACGAATAAATCATTCGCAAATAAATTATTCGACGAACAATTTATTCGAATAAGAATAATCATTCGAGAATTTCATTCGTTATTCGCGAATAATTTGGTTATTCTTATTCGTTATTCGAATAAATTTTGCCCATCTCTGCATAAATATATAACGAATCCGGTTAAACAATGCGGCCGAGGCATTCGGTCACCAACCTAATGTAAACGCGCCATAAAGCGCTTTACATTAAGGTACATTTACATTTATATTTGTGCATTCGATACATTTTTTATCATATGTGTTTTTATTAAGTACTTAATCTTGTTTTTTTAATACATATAGAGTAGAGTAGCGAGATCTACTATGCGCCCCTAAAAGACTAAAAGGTACGAGTATCAAGTTATCAACCAATCACTCAGCAAAGAACATTTTGTTGACAGTGATTGATTAAGTACGTCGCTTTAGCCAGCAGCTCTTAGTTCATACGTTAGGTAGTATTAATTAGTGTTAATTATTTTGCAGCCTTGGACTTCTTATTCACCAGTATTTTTTATATGTTAAAATACATATTTATGGGTCATAAATAAAATGTCAAGCGTTTTGAACATCAAAAGCGACTTGTAGTTACCGAACCGAATATCTTCTTCTTAAATAGTATAAAATGAAGTCGCTTCCGCTGTCTGTTTGCTTAGATCTTTTAAACTACTCAACGGATTTTAATGCAGTTTTCACCAATAGATAGAGTTATTCAATTTATTGTATAACAAGTTTTGGATTATGTACGGGTATTACAGAAAACTCGCATAAACCGAAGCGAAGCGAGGGCGGACTAGTTGTTAATAAGAGCAAAGAACGTTATTGGGGAATCAGTGTTCAAGTTAGGATGGTACCGCGAGGAACTCCATGACCAAATCTCTATTGCGAAAGATCCCCAACCAGCCTTGGTTACATTTAACATACCTAATAGCTATAAGATCACCGAAATATTTCAAATTGCTTAACGCTAAGGGGAATAGAAGAGCTATTCGCAAAAGGAAGTCGTGGCTGCGGAATATAAGAGAGTGCACCAGCCGGAGTCCCTACCACAACGCGGCCCTCTACTAATCAAACGGCGGCAGCTCGGACAAAACTCCTGTAACAAGTGCAACCTTATTTTATTGCTAAAAGGATTTAATCTGCTTTGGCTATTGAATGTGAGATACCGCCTTTTGGCTTATGAGTGACGGTGGAGCTAGAACCATCTCGCAATGGACAGAGACGAGTGTGGGAAGTTAACAGCCGACCTTTAAAATATAAAGAGGCACTAGAAGAAGGATGCGGTAATGGTCATGTTTGGTATACCTATATCCCGGATACGTCATAATTATGACCTATTTTATATTCAGTCTCAGGCGGTTTATGAGGCGTGTAGATCCATCTGATACACCTTTTGCGTGGATTCACGACCTTCTCCTCGGTCGGTAACACATATGTATATAATTGTAAGATTGCAAATGCCTAGCCTCCGAGGCCGAGCCCACATAATCAACTATACTTCACAAGTGAACAAGACTACAACTTTGACAAATTTTCTACGGAAAGCCGTGGGTACATTTAACAGAGGGCACTGCCAAGATGCATTGCGCTAACTAGCGTTTCTATTCGTTTCGTTTTTAAACCAATCGCGTCACTGGTAGATCACGTGACTTTTCGTATCACGTCATCAACCAGTGACACGATTGGTTTAAAAACGAATCGAATAGAAACGCTAGTTAGCGTAATGCATCTTGGCAAGGCCCTCAGTAGTTTTATGTGATAGGCATACATCGTTATCGCGGGGGCAAAAACGATTTGACAGTGGTGAAAGATTATGACAAATAGGCAATATCAGAAGTGACACTCTTACGTTTATACCTACGAGTTCAAAATGTATACATTTTCTTTAAAATATCTTACCTCCGTACTGACTTGATTAGTAGTACATATTTAAAAAGATTAGCTACGCAATCCTTACGTCAACCTCTTCAGTCACTTCTCTTGCAGCTTGCTACTTTAGACTTTAATTAAATTTGAGTGCAAATGGAAAACATATATTTAAAAAATTAAAACTAGTTCTGGAGAAAAATACTGGATTTGACATAATAAAACAAAATATTATTAAAGTTGACACGTTGACTTATAAAAGCGTTTACTCAGTATAAGACAAGTTTGATTGACCGTTTCCAGCGAAAACTTCGTACTAGAAATGAAGAACTTCTTAGAGGCTTAGAATGTATAGGCAGAATATTCCGTTTATACTAAACAGACATTCTGTTATATGTGTTCTTTAATAGATTTGTTTTTGCTCCCGCGATAACGACGTATGATAGGAGCCTGGGTGCTTGTAAGCCCGTCTGCCTTTTCAGATTCCACAAAAATAAAATAAAAAATCCTTGCGTGACTGAATGTGTTAGTTAATGACAGAGGGAGTTGATTTATGCACTAGTCCTAGTTTGACCCCTCACAAACCACTACGGAAGTCAAGATAAGGATCAAACGACGGTGACCCGGTTAAATAGTTTTCACCCGGTACTGTTTAAAGCAACATCAAGGTGCTTGATGACGCCCAAAGGAAGGCGCTTGGAATAATTATTTTAAGGGTAAGTAACGGCGTGGACTCACAAAGCTGAATTTGCAAGGAAGTTTAGGTGTTGGCAGGAGGATTGCGACAATTTATGAAATATTAAGCAGTAGAGCGGGATATCCTGGACTAAAACACTATAACCATTGAGTAGGTAGGTACCTGTCTACTAGGGAACAAATACGCTCATGTACTTACTTACGTCAGAAACGTTGTACCTACATTAAATTAATTTATTAGAAAGACTACCTATTCGTTTTTTGGCAAACCTGAAAGAACAAAGCACCCAAAAACAAGACCAGTTGCAGCTCAAGAAAGCGAAGCTTCATTGGCTTGTCCTGACTTCTGGCCGAAAGGTGTCGTGTTCGGTTGTTTCGAAGCAACCCCCACCAGCTGCGACCATGACGCCAACTTTGGCAAAACGGGACCACGCTGTTCTGTCACTTCGGTGTTAGCCTTACGGTGGGTTTAGACCAAACCAGCGAATGTTCTAGAACATGTTTTGTCTTTATTTTTACAAAGAAAACGTAAGAGATAATGCCATAGAATTCTTGTTCGTTCGCTTGGTCTAAACCCACCGTTAGTTTTAAGTTTTATATTGTTATGTATGTTAGTCTATAAGGTAGGTACATATTTGTAATTATGGGCCTTAGTACTCGAAATGAAAAAATCTTACTCTATTGTTTTCTGATTGGCCCTATTAAGTCAGATTTACAGAATAATAATTATACTCGTACGATTAAGTAATAAATTAAAATGCAACTGTTTCATAAATACTAGTAAGGAACTATATTTAGGATGGTATGGCACTATTAGATGCACGAGATGATGTGCCTAGCCATCCTAAATGTATCTCTGATGGGTCCTCGAGGTAAAAGTGACCTTTCTTGACTTGGTTGATGTTTGAGCGTAAAACCAACACCGCGTCCACACAGGCGCTCGGTGTTTACATACACTCAGCGTACGGAGACAAGTAGTCTAAACTTACATATGCAATTTCGTCTTTAAGTAGGTACCTAACCTAGTCATATTGAGTTAGAAACAAAACTGGTTACAATTTACAAATGCATCTATCGGACGATTCCGTGTTTGAACCATGATTTGTACCTAAGTCTTAAGATGTTTCTATTTAGTTAAGTACTTAGGTATGTTCATAGTTGTCTAGGATAAACCTAGTAGGTCAACTTGTGTGGGATTATCTGTTTCCCTATGGTATTTTTTACGTGTTCATATGAGCTGTCACAGGGTTAACCCACGAGATCTCCGTAATGGATCCCTCTCAGCCCGGAAGAAGCTAAGAGGGTATGCCGAATCGTACGCATGCAACGCAGGCGATGGAACTCCCGACCCGCCTGTAGGTCCACAAATTTTGGCAGCAGAGGCTAAAGAGACCGATGCACAGTAAAACCGGCAGCCCTCTTCCCCCGCGGCCCCGCCTTGACCGCTGCTGAGGGAAATTCATCCTCTGCAGTCCACCCGTTGCATCACAAGCAGGTTCAGACGAGTTTACTTGGAGCGGCCCCTCGAGCCAACTGACCTGACACCCAAATTAGGCTGGCCCTAGGCACCTCTCATCTTCACCGTTGTGGTATCTCAACCGACCCAGCGATACGACAACCTCGAGCTCGTCCCTTTATTTTCTCAACCTCGTATCTGATCGAATAGATAGGAAAAGCACTCAAGTTCCCTAAAGAATAAAGACCACTTTCCTACCTAACTATTCGATCAGATACGAGGTTGAGAAAATAACGGGACGACATTGATCATAGTATCAATACGTACTTACAAAGGTGACCACGTTGATGATGATCAGGGAGATCTTCATGCATCGCCCGCAGCCGTCCATGGTGCCGCCCGCGCCCATGCTCTCGGCTCCCGCTCTGGATAGACACAAATAAATACATTTACTTTTTATGGTTTATAGCCGGCTGGTTCATTTAATTAACAAGTATTGAGGAATGTTTCTCTTTCTCTTAATTCTCTTAACACCTTGCCAGCGACCTTAACTTGAGTTTAATACGTATAGGTCAGGAATTATGAATTGGCCGTCTGTAATCGTCACTAAGATCTTTTTGTTAATATGAAACAAAAGATAAGTAGGTAATCATAAAACTGCCCTCATTCTTCAAACAGCACAGTGGGTTGAAAGGTTTTGATACTTGATTCACATTGTCCGGTAAGTCTTAACGCAGAAAAAAGATCACAAGGTAGATAACAGACGGCCAAATCATATTTCCTGAACTATATCTTTGTTTTTGGTCTCTCATTTCGAAGGACAGTAGGGCTAGTTACGATACATTCTACGAAAACTAACGACTGTAGAAATCTGACTAAACTATTATACATAACACCCTGATGTCATCCCTCCATAGGTAAGAACCACTCCATTTAAAGTAGCTTTCTATTTAAGAAAATCGGTTTATCCGTTTGGATGCCACACACGGACACACAGATACACACACTAAGCTCATAACACCCCTCTGTAGCGTCGGGTGCTTTAAAATGATTACGGTAAACATAGACCAACTTACATATTTTTTGTTTGCAGTTATCAACGAAAATAAATAATGTTATGATAGCCGTTTGAAAATTGGTAATACATAGTTACATTTGAACGCCTGCTTAATGAATGTGCTAAATCTTAATAAGGAGACTATACTAATAGGAATTAAGGATACATACCCCTCCATTTAGGTAGTTAATCTTACTTCACTGTAATTATAATAGAAGACTTATTAATATGGTCCCTTGAATAGACATATTGTTCAATTAAATCTACATGGCTTACGCGCTTACGTCAGTCAGAGTCAAATATCAAAACAGTGATTGTTGCATCTCGAAGGTAGTTAATTGGTATTGAATATTTATTATGCAAATAATAAGCTTACAAGTACTACTTATTTGCATGTTTACATTCGTTTGTTGATTATGATTAACTACAGTATTGTGACGGTGTTTGATCTTGGTAAAGTGATAATTGGATGGAATGAACAAGATGTCGAAAAATATCTAAACGCATCTTTATTCTTGTCAAAGTCAAACTAGTTACAGTGGTGGAATAATATGATGGAGTTTGGATGGATGGAGCGCTGAATTGTGCCATTTGGTGAACAAAAACACTACACAAATTACAAGTAAGACCATACCTATTATATTTTTTGACAAATATGTACCTAAATACTAAGTGTGGACACCAACAATTCAATCAGACTTTAAAGCTTTAAAGCCTTTAAACAGTTGTTAACAGTACGGTCAGCGTATTAAATAGCTACTTATGTTGTTATAGACTTTAGTACCCTGTCGCTTTAACATCTTTAACAGATTCGTGTGGCAATTCAAACGACATGGTACTAAAATCTGCCTATAAGCGTTAAAAATGGTTTACGGTTGCCGGGTCCATATTGGCTCACATAAAAAATTGTAGTCCGAATGTATTGTTATTCATAATCATCGCAAGTCATAAAATGTTTTTTGCTGAAGTGGTTTTTATTCCAGGGTTTCTATAAAACAAACCTAACCTAACATAACCTCATTTACCAGCTAGATATTTCAAAAATCCTGAAATAATATCCATTTCAGTAAAAAGCACTGTATTACTTGCGATGATTATGAATAACAATACATTCAGACTAAAAATAATCACCTAAGTATGTGAAACGGTGAAACAAAGCGCTCCCGCCAAATTGTACCGGTAAACGATAGATTAATATGAATTGAAAACCAGTTGTTTTTAGTGAGTTCCGCACTAGCGTCTACCGTCCGCATCGCACCGTGGGAATTAAATCAAATGGTGTTTTCTTCCGAAACTAAGTTCACTCATTTATGTATGTACGAGCACCTACCTACTATCCGATGATGATTTTATAAGTAAGTAGGCAAGTAGGTACTTCGTTTTTTTCATACTTTGTTTTACTACCTATTACTTAGGTAGGTAGGTATTCTATGATAAAAGGTAGTCTTGTCGTAAATAAGTAAGTAGGTACCTAATAAATATTTTTAAATAATGCGCAGCACCTTTAGGCGACCTGTGTGCTAATGCTTACGTTAATATTTGACCACGACACCTACCTGCCTATTTACACAGGGATTATTTCCTACGATACAGCCAATTACAAAACTTCAAAAAAATTGTGATTGATTACAACAATGGTCCGACCCACACGCAATTACCACGAGGTTCTGTCATTCGAACAGGTAGCTCAGGTAGATGTATCGGTGTCATGCGCACGTTGCAGCTGCGCGACTTCACACGAGACGCCTGCTAATAGTGCTAGCTAATAAGTATTGCATGCGACGCTGCGCGGACGCTCGCCCAAGGTGATATCTCAGCATAAAACAAGGTCCATCTGATCACTAATCCCTTCTCTAACATGATAATTGTAAGCAAGTGAAAGTTGATTGTGCCATTGAAGACCAAGTTGAGGCACCATGAAATTACAAGGCACGAACTAATACTCTGAGTGCGTAACCGAAATACCAGTTGCTATAGCAACTTAATGCATCATAGCTAGAAATTCAAATAAAATACAGTGCATTGTACTTTCACGAAACAACTTGAATTGAATCTGGCCTACATGCGTCATACAAATGAGCATATGGTATGTACCTTACAAAGAAACAGTTAAGTATATATTACTTATGTGTATGGATAAGAAAAAGCTAGTCTTGGATAAAATAGGAATAACACACCTGAAAGTAACAAAACTCGTTTGATACGTTTAACTCGTGGCGCGTCGTTGGCTTTTGGCGCGAAATCCAACACTCGTTCGTTAGCTGATAACGGAACTTTCACTTGATCATCACTTTTACTGTTTACGTCACGTCGCGGTTTACTACGGGTGAGGTAGTAAAGTTCATTCAATCAGCGGTAAGGTTCCGGGCAGGTGCGCCGCGGCCGGTGGGAAGAGCTCGACTGGTTTGTTGTGCCGCGGCCCGCGCCCCGCCGCAAGGGACTAACAACCTTCGAAGGCATTCTACGTGCACTTGGCGGCAAAAAACATTCCAGTCTCATACATACGTCCTCCTAACTGGGCCATATTCGGAGTAAGCCCGTTACGCTTGAAACTTGATATCAGATTGGTACTAAAAAGGGCCGCTATAAGTATGTTACATCCCAGTGCGAAGAAGTCTCAGATTTTGGATTAGTCAAAAAATACATGTTGCTAGGACAAACGAAGGGGGACACGGGTGATTGCGGACTAGCAGCGTCAGTAGGTCAGCTAGCCTGTAGCATAACGTGAATAATTAAATTATTTGGAATGACTTAGGTACGTGCCCGCCATTAAAAAAATGACGGACTGTCACGGAGGAACTCATCAATTTGTACAATGCCTACCTTTTACGTAAAATCAATAATATATAGATGTATAGGTAGGTACCTACTTAAGTCCTACTTAACAAAAATGAATATTATCGTCCCTTTAGCCAACTTAATTTACATAGTGCGTTGACCACTCAAGTGATCTGATTTACAATAAAGTTTGACAAAGCCCCGTTTGCTGGGCTCCTGCTTATAGGCGATTAGCCCATCGGGCATAAAATGTATCTAAATAAACTTACCTAACTTACTTCATAATAAAAGCGATCGCGATCGCCAGATTTAATTGATCTCTCACCCAAGTGAATACATACAGTCTACGATACTATTTAAATTACGTTGGTTCTTCTCTTCAAACGAAATTAACTTGCTTAGGGTATGAAGCGTTGAATTGTCCAAACTTAAAGATTTTTACAGAGGTAGGTAATTAATTATCAAACGACGGTAAGTTCTCATTCATCTTGCTTTCTCAGCTTTTAGTACAGTTGAAAGCGTTAATATCCATTGCGTCGAATATTTATGTCCACACGTGGTCTACACTGACCTTATTGTACCTTTGCACCTATATATGTGGTGGCGATTTTTGCTAGTTTCGGAGATATTGATCATTTTAATCTGAATTTTTGTAATTTTCCCTTATGTCTGTCTCGAAAAATCATTAATTTCATGTTTTATTTCATAAGTTTTTCAGTGGTATCTTACAAAAAACGGAAAAATAGGTTTAAAAACTTCGCTGATTCGTAATGATTCTAATTATGTAAGATACCACTGAAAAACATATGAAATAAAACATGAACTTAATGATTTTCCGAGACATAGACATAAGGGAAAATTACAAAAATTCAGATTAAAATGATCAATATCTCCGAAACTAATAAAAATTGCTGAACATACATAGGTGTTAAATCGATGGCTTTTTATCTGCTCTATAAGCCCTAGGCGGTTTGACGTCGGTTTCTGGGACACCGTGTATATATTTATGACTTTGACTGCACTAACTCACCGATAAGCTAAAGCATCTGTGAGGCAACGCGAGACGAGGTGAGACGAGAATGTTAATTTGAGAAAATGCGCGAGGAGAGGATTGAAATTTTGCAATACAAAATTTCAACTCTCGTTTCACCTCGCCTCGTTAGTGGAAAAGCACCTTAAAACATCCAAATATGAAAACGCTCTGCCCCTGAAGCTGAGTCTCGTGCATTCAGGGGTTTTAGGATTCAAGCAATGATATTTTATATAAAGATACGTCGTCGGCGCGCAAAAATGTTCCTCGAAATGGAAGGCAAATTGCCTTACTTTTTATCTATTTTTCTCTTTCTAACAATAGCGTTCGCTATGGATTCCCGTCTTTGTCTCTGTCAGTAATTGGTCACGGGTTTTGAATGCGTTTAGTATGAGCATAACGTATCTTAATATAAAATATCATTGGATTCAAGAGGGCAGTTCGATCCAGCGAACTCGCTTCTACTTTGTAAAATAATAACCATGCAAGGTTAGCTGTAAAAAATTGTTGACTGTTGAGTTTCTTCCGGCACTTCTTCTCAGCATTAGTATCCTCATGGAAATCGTTGGTAGATTGTTGACGTCATAGTATTAACAGATGTATAGTTCAGGAAATACGAATTGTCCGTCTGTAATCTTCACTAAGATCTTTTTGTTAATGTCAATCAAAAGGTAATCGTAAAACTGCCCTCGTTCTTCAAACTGCATAGTGGGTTGAAAGGTTGTGATACATGAGTCACATAAAAAGTAAAGTAAAAAACATCAAAAGAAAGAAATAAAGTAGATAACAGACGGCCAAATCATATTCCTGAACTATAACACGTTGAATTATATCCTTGTTGGGGCTCGGGGAATATAAAAATGAGATTCGGTTGAATGGGTTTATATTATAACATACACAAATAAAACAACAGCATAGTACACTTTCTTTTAATAGCGTTTTGTTAATAAACTGTTACCTTAACAGAAAATTGGTATCTACCTATACAAAACGTACCCAATGAGGCTCTCGAAAACTCCCGTTGATGTGAAAAAAATACATTTTCATTTATCAAAGTGGAATCAAATTGAGCTTTTGGTTACAAATTAGGTCTATTAAATGAGACATGTTGTATATGATAAGTTCTCAAACCCACTATCCACGTAACGTCGACAAAAAGAGACGCAGCAATGCGTCAGAGCGTGATGCAGATTGACGTACAACCGTGTCTCGGGGCATTGTCGCCGCCGCGCAGGCGCAGTGGTAAATGGTAATTGTGCAACAAGGTGTCGGTGTTACTTAGTCATTACCGCTGATTGCATCACTAATGGATCGCAAGTTTAATAAATTAAAAATGAAAATTATGCAAATAAAACTTCATTATCCGACGATCTAACTGCAAAGTTTAAAACATAATTTATACACTGGTTTATGTAAATAAAAATACTTTTCAAACATTTCGATTTCCAACTGCGATAATTAATATATTACATTGTTTTTCACTAAAATATAACAAAATACACTTATACAAGCTACTTGCTACGATTGGTTACATACAGGTGATAATTACCGCGAGTGACGTCCTTCTACACTGAAACCGTGGACAACAGTCTACGAACGCTGCCTACGACTTTCAGAGTACAGTCATCGTTAAAAATAGACGCTCACTTTGGTACATTATGCCGTCACTTGTTACACAATTTTATAGGTAGGTCAAACCTACCGTTAAAGCGAGGCGGTACAAAAGTGATCACAGATGACTGTACCCTACGCGCTGTCGGCTAGCGGGTCACCCGCGCTAGCCGCGAGCCAGCCCGGGTCGCCAAGCGAAACAACATTACAGAGCGACGGACGGAGCCGGGCCGGCACACTTATACAATGGCTAAAGAACGACAGAGGAGAGACACTGATTAGCAGCCGTTTAGTTTAGTACATACAGTTAAAATATAATAAAACACTTGGTTCAACCAAGTAGAGTATAACTCGACCACCTTAAAGCTGGGCCTCCTTGGTCTGCGGGACGCGGGGGGACGCGGGGGACGCGCTCGACCAATGAGACAGTGTTGCCGGCCCTATTGCAGTCGATCTATGTAAAGTAGCCACGCGTTTTGTAGTCCTTCACTCAATATATCTCCGAATCACTTTCATTTCCACTTATTATTATTGTATAATAATATAATATCCACGAAACACGAGATGGATGCTTGGAGAGCTTGTCTAATCTGAAACGCGCGCCACCACCAATAACTTCGTAGGATATATGTAAATTGTAGTGGCAGGGCGCGTCATTTTAATTTAGACGAGCTGTACTATGAGCAAAATAGGTATGTCTTATTCCGTCTCATATATCGTCCGCAACGCACAGTGAGAAGCCACCAAAAGAAGTCATTGAAAGTGATAAACAATAGGTAATGCAAAAATGTGTCATTGTACTATTATATGTACTTAGTAGCATAATATACCCCCAATAAGTTAATTTGGCCGATAAAGTCGACCATGTCAGAGAGAATTCTCGTTCGAGGTCCAAGGCAAGACGGCTCACAGCTGATGGGGCTTCGGACTCAAGCCTTATTCAGGGCGAGGTATTTAATTTAGGCCGTATCATATCTTATAACTTGCTATGTAGTCCACATTATTTCTTTTCTTTATTTGAATTATTATAAAATGTAAGTAATCAGCAGGTTTTTCCAATCATTTAGGGCCTGTTGTTTGATCGGTAGTTAAACTAACTAATTGTTAAAAATCGTGACTAATGGTTAAATCTCAAGGAAATGTGTCAAATTTTCGATTCCTTTTTCGAATTTTAACAATTAGTTGAGTTAACTACTGATCAAACAACAGGCCCTTAGGAACTTAGTTAACATGTTTTGTAATATAACACTGCTCAAGACGGCTTGCGATGAATTCGAAGAGAATTGAAGTCCTCGACAGTATTGGACTAGAAAATTTTCGAATAACTGTGGCCCGTTTCACGAAGCTACAAGTTTCAAATTACAAACGGAACTCTTTTTCTAGCAAAAGGAGTTAGAAAGAGACTTTCGTAATTTGTAATTTGTAGCATCGTGGGCCTTTGGTATTACTACTAGATTACGCATGAAAATATTCCCTTTCGGTGCAGCTCGGCTTGAGATATACCAAACACAGTTCCAGACTGCTACCAAAAATCATTCATTACAAATCGTCGCTCGTTGACAGAAGAGACATTTATGTATCATCCATGTATCTATGATTTATAATATTTAAATGACTCGGCAGCGATAGTCGCCGCCGGGGCGAACCGAGACCGAGTCGACGTCGGTAAATTAGTGGTTATACTCACACGGGGCAGATATTAGTAAAGCATTTAATTTAGAATAATCCTGAGCGGGTCATGTTGTGAGAATTAAAAGGGCAAGAATGTAGTTTTTTTACCCAAATTACCGCCAATAACGTATGCGGAATGAAATCTGGACAAAGTTCAAAACTATATCTAATGTAATAAAAAATCTGTTTTGCTAAAAATGTTTATAATAAATAATAGTATTATTAATATTGTTTAATGCAAAAAACAATTTACTCCTTTGCGAGCTGGTTTGCGACAGTTCTGTGGAAATTTGTCCATGGCTGACGTAAACACAGATGTCGGGATTTAATTTAATTCTAACTTAATCTTTCGAATGTAACTTTGTACATTTATTTGGCGAAAATTATTCGATCTACTCGAATAATTTTCGCCGTTTCAGATTTGCGCAAAAAATCTTCGATTGGGCGAAGTTCTGGGGTGTTAGGTGGATTTGCTAATATGGGGCCGTAAGGGATTTTTAGCTCGTTCATTTTGCTTAACTTTTTTTTTTGTAGTGTCTGGAAGTCAAATCTGGCCAAAACACCAAATTAGCTTCTCTATGTTCCGATTTTATAAAAACCCGCACAATTGGCAAACATCGCTCCATATATCGGTCGGCATTAACCGCTAACCCAGATTCAAAAAAACGGCCTTAGACATACCGCGAGGGCTGATCGCAAGCCACAGTAAAACTTTTAAAACTTTTTTGGGAAACTTCGTAGACTCCACATATTTCACTTTTTCTTTAGTTGGGCCAGTGGTGTTTTTAAATAATAATTCCCTTGCCATTAATTTCCGCCTAATTTGAAATACCATTCGTCGTTCATTACGCACAAGACATCACTTTTAGCGTGGAATGTATTTTTGACCAATTTGTGAAGCCGGATTTTTTGAGTAAATTTTTGATTTTTAGACGCAATCGTTTTAACTTTTCTTGATTGTTTTTCAATACCCATGTCTTTAAGATACTTTTACATGAATTTACCGTCGCTTTTGGATTTTCTTCCGAGCTCTCTATATGATTTTGCGATACGGCCGAGTGTCATTTTCTTTAAGCGACTCCTTTCAGTAGACTGGCTTAAACTGGATAGTCTTCCAAAACCGGGCTTTCTTGTATTCGTTTTTCTGAGTGGGTAGGACGCTAAAATACTATAAACTGTGCTTTAACTCTAATCCTTTTGTGTAAAATTCTCCACGACCTTCGAATTTGACCAGAGGGGTTGTGTATCGAAGAAATTTCAAACAGTTTTGCGACGCGTTTTTTCGAGATATGTCATAATAGTTGTTAAAAAAATCGTACGTCCACGAAATTTGTCGTACTTATTTAAAGAAGAGTTGTTAAACAAAAGACAACTCACTTTTGTACTTTTTAAGGAATTTAATATTTTAAACGGAGGTTCAAACTTTGTCCAGATTTCATTCCGCATACGTTACTGGAGCTCGCGCGCTCTACCGCGAGGGCGTGGAAAATGTGAAAACAATTTATTTTTAATATCCTTCCCGTCCGCTGACACTATTTGCACATTAATAGCGTCAGCGGACGGGTTATATAAAGTTTCGACACAGTATCGCTAGTAACATTGAACATCGACAGCGCACTGTTTACAAAAACTTATAGAATCACTCAAACGAGAAACTTAACCGCATAGAGGTTCGAACACTTGTAGGCCTCGAACCTTTTCGACGCGTCCCGGCCGGGCGGGAGTCCTCGCGCGGGCGGATCGGCGCAGCCTCCGCGGCGGCGGTCGGCGGCGGTCGGCGGCGGCCGGGAGGCGTCGGTCGTCGGAGCGCGGAAGTGTGAGACATGTACAAGAGGTTACCGCTCGGCGCCCGGCGGGGCGCGGCGGGGGCTGCGCGGGCGGGGTCAGCTGCGCGCGGCGCGGGCGGGCCCCGCGGCGCGGCCCTACGGCCGGCGCGCCGGGAAGGCGCCCGCGCGCGCCGCGTACCCGCGCGCCGGCGCTGCAACAACACGCACCGTCACGCACCCCAACGAAACATCACATACATAGGTAGCCACATACACATTCATTAGAGACGCTCGCGTTTCTCCCGTACGATTGCCTACAAAATACGTTTTTCAAATTTGGCAACATATGAGAAAGTTCATAAAGAAACGAGTTCAAAGTTTTTCTACTCGCATACGATAAAACCCTTATATTGATATCGTTAACGGTGTCAGAATACCACGTATAGCGTGACCGCAGCGCGCAAACGGTTCTATAATAAGCGTTACCATGGTAATAAGAGTTCTTTTATATTTATAAAAGCATTATTATTACCATGGTTACACGCATAAACAATGTCAGTAATGGTGTTTGTTGTACTTGATCAACAAATCTCAATCTCAATTTTAATATTTAATTGTGTGCAAATAGGAAAAATATTTAATTAATTACCATAACAGAAGTTTTAAAGAAAATATGTAATTTAAAAAAAATGTTTAAAAAAAAGCCACCTTCAAGAACGCAAAAAATAACTTCTTCTGTTCTTCGTTACAATTACTCAAGTATCTTAATCGGGATATCTTATCGCCACCCATGAACTAGATACCGTTGAGGAGTTCCGGTAGCCATTTATGGTCTTCATCATCAGTTCCACTACACCAAATCATACTTTCTGAATGCAAATTCTAGACTTGACACTAAAAATACTAAAATCGCTGCATATCTAATATATAAAATTCTCGTGTCACAGTTTTCGTTGCCATACTGATTTTGATGAAATTTTTTGTGCTTATCCGGTATCTATGAGAATCGGCCAACATCTATTTTTCATCCCCCTAAATGTTAGGGGTAGTCCACCCCTAAATTATTTATATGGCAAAACAACGTTTGCCGGGTCAGCTAGTATGCCTATAATATTTGAGGAGTTCCCTCATTTCCTCACGGATCCCCTCATCAGATTTATATTTGGTGACAATGAGACTACCTCGGAAGTATACTCTATCAAACCAAAAAAGATTTTTTTAAATCGGACGTCTCTGTACATAGTTCAAACTGAGAACCTCATTTTTTTCAAGTCGGTTAAAATACTAAAACCTTCTACTAAGTGTCACAAATACTTTTCTGAAAACCGCATCAAAATCGGTTCAGCCAAACGCGAGATAATCGCGAACAAACATACAAACAGGTCAAACTGAGAACCTCCTTTTTTTTGTAGTCGGTTAAAAAGATAAATAAAATTAATCGATTAGGCTGTTTGTTTAATTCTGTTCACAATCTCCAAAATATTAAGCTTAACAAAGAACATATAATTTAATAATCTCAAAGAAACGATAAATAATATAAATCAACTAGGCTTTATGACGTATGTCGCCATAGTTTTGCTCTGTGGTCGCTGTCAATTTAGAAACCCCAGAAAGAACTAAACTAATTACGACTAACTTTGTAGTTTCCTAGCTTGTAGAAAACGTAATGTACAGCGCCTCTATTCTAGGCGGTAAAAGCAATATCGTAGTTTGCCTATTATGGTATTGTTATGACGGCAGCCGCCATTACTGTCAAGACAATAACAAATCAAAACGTTGACAATACGATAACAGATCAAATGCGATATTGTTTTTACCATGTTGAATAGAGGCGCTGATCTAGTGAATAATCCTTTCACATCGTGAAAACTCGGAACTCACGTCTACTTCCGAATGATGCCGACGTGTCTATGAATTATTGAATTTTTAAGTGACATGTTTGTATCAGAAATGATGATATCCGCAGTAGAACTAAGGTTACCGACATAGCCCGAAGAATAGCCAAACTTAAGTGGCAGTGGGCGGGGCACATTGCTCGCAGGACTGATGGCCGATGGGGTCAGAATGTTCTTGAGTGGCGTCCGCGGACCGGGAGACGAGCTGTAGGTAGGCCTCCAACAAGATGGAGTGACGACCTTGTAAAGATCGCGGGAACGCGGTGGATGCGAAAAGCACAAGATCGGTCTGAGTGGAGAGCCTTGGGGGAGGCCTATGTCCAGCAGTGGACGTCTTTCGGCTGACATGATGATGATGATGATGATGATGTTTGTATTAAATAAATAGAGTACTTTAGTTATCAGTGTCAAATGTCAAACCACGAGTTTGAAGTATATAACACCGAGATGTTAAAACCACCACGATCAAATATATAGAAATTAGGTGTAGGTAAACAAGAAGAAATATAAATAAATGCTGAAAATAATTTCACAGTCTTGTCGATCTTAACGTTTCCCAGGTCTTATTGCTTTCGGCATGACTATTAAAAAGAACTGAAAACAAACTTAATCTTAATTAACAAAAAAATACTCTGGTATTAACCACTCTATATCGATTATCACTCTCGCGATGCGACTTTCCCCCACGTTGTCTTGATGGGTACTGAGTCAGACTGAAGTAGCATGACAAATACGAATATTTCCGAGAAAATACGATGTGAAAGGATATTTCACTACATCTGTATGCAATGGTACATAATTAACCGCAATAAAACAATGCTACTTATTTGTTGCGTGTGAAGGAATAGTATAACAATATTTTTTTATCTACACTCATATCATAAGTCCTCTAATTATGCGTTCAAAACCCGTAGGAAATGACCAGCATTACCTGTGGTAGTAGGTGACAGCGATGACAGGTGGTAATTTTGGAAGATGTTCCAAATTTGGATCTCCATTTACCATACAATATTCGATAACGTAATTTCAAAATTACGTTACAGTTGTCATCGCTGTCATCAACTACCACAGGTAAGGTAATGCTGGTCATTTGCCTTTCGGCTTCTGAGCCCATCTTAGAGTACTTATAATATGCCGGTAGATAAAGTATTGTACGAAACTTTGCGTAATTAGCATTACAACACTCGTGTGATCTATTATGAAACTCGCCTTGCGGCTCGTTTTATAAACCACACTCATCTGTCATAACGCAACCGTCACGTAAACTACTATTACTGCTGTCAAAATTATCAACATTCAGAAACTTCATGGTTATGCAATGTGTCAGGATTTCCTTCTTATCTGCCTAATACTTTACTTACACTTATCGGGAATTTTATACAAATTTATCTGTTGGAAACGGAAGCTTACGTTTTATAGGGATTAGAAAAAAATGTTTGGCTTTCATACAAAGTTGTAAAGGTCTGGTTAAACAGAGATACAAGTTCAGAACTTAGTTAAAGGTCTAAAGTAATGTTTTAATCCGAAAACTCACCTTGATTGGGGAACGGTAAGCAGTTGGACTTGAGAACTTCCTCATGGTTGCCATACGCGCAGAATTTGACCACAACTGTGTTAGCCGAAATTCCAGTGATCTCCGCCTCATAGAACTAGAAGAGAACAACAACTTATTTATAAATATGCTTAAAAGTTGTGATAAATATAATGTTTTCAAGCAACGAAGGCGCGCCCTACCCCTAAATTGACGATAAACAGTTGTGTAAATGTAAGTAAAATGAAGTTGTAGGTCGCGACTTCGTGGATTAAAAATACTATTAATAATAAATAATCCAAGAGGGAGTGGACGACTACGGGCTTACAGTAGCGGCAAAAAATCTATCATATTTGTACTAACATCCCATACCTACAAATGTGACTCACCAAAATTGATAACCACCCAAGAACTAGTTGACCAATTGTACTGCTATTACTCAATTCGTTAGCTGATTAAATAAGGTTCAAAACGGTATATATATAACAAATGTTTGTAGATATCGTAGTTTAAAAAAGTTTAGTATTTAAAAAACCATTGCCGACGCGTTCAACTAGTTCTTGATTAGTTATCAATTTTGGTGAGTCACATTTGTAGGTAATCGTATGGGATGTAAGTACAAATATGATAGATTTTTTGCCGCTACTGTAAATGATGACGATGATGATCGTGAATAAAAATAATAGTACATTGTGTATTAAGGGTGGTAAAGACAGAAATACAAACGAGAATCTGTTAGAAGCCCGAAGCCGAAGGCTGAGGGCTTTAATGACTCGAGCTTTGTATTTCCTTTACCACCCATGTAACATACAATGTTTTTCATCACATTTGCGAAGAAATTAAATAAAATCAGACAAAAGATCATATTTTTAACTTACGATTCTCACTAATAATTTTAGCCGCGTTGGCGATGTCCGTTGGAGTCGCATTATCCCTTTCTTCTGATGACGACATGTATTTTATTGATATATAAATTTTAATATGTGCACAAAGACACCCTTTTAATTATTATTTTGGAATCACACAGTTTATAATCAGTATTTATAAATTAGCGGCAGACTACATCATTGTCTATGACTTACCACAGATAATGTCAAACGTGTTCAGGAGTCCGATTCTAGTGACAGTCGAGATCAATAGTTTATATGCGACATTTTTAGAAAATTGTATGCAACTGACATTTCCTCTCGAATGAAACTTCATATCGAATGGCACAAGAATTGGGGTCCTGACGTATTATGATAGTTTGAGTCCACGTATTATATTTTAAAAAAAAGCTATTACCCACGATAGGGCGTAATGGTAAAAAAAAGGCCCGCGGGCATTATTTTGGATTTACGGTCGATTTTTCTAGCATGTTAGGACACTATTTACGAGCAAGTGTGATGAAAATAAATTTTATTGCCACATCTACTTATTTCGGTAAGAACTATTGGTAAATAATGTTACCTATAGCTATGTGAGAACATCAGAAACTAGAACAAATGGGATGCAGTACAAAACTGGCGACAGCCTTTTCGTTAAGTAAATAAAGTTTAGTTCTGTAAATGTAAACCCCTCGGCATAATAGTAGAGTCGACTACGAACACATGTACCCACTTTTACATAAATACATAATTTTGTAGTTGACTGTTCATTGCTGCAGAAACCGGGAAAAAGGCCGTTGCGGGACAAGTAGCGCGGCCGAGACTGGATACTAGCTATATACGAGTCTAGCAACCGCCTTTCATGGCTGAGGCTTGTATAGTGCTTTTCTCAAACAATGCGAGAAAATATAACTGAACACAATTGTCAATAAAATAATAATAAACAGTCCCAAAACTTCAATAAAATAACGACATTGTCGCCATCATTGATCATCATAATTGTATTAACATTCGAAACAGGTACAACTTAGTATTCAACTGGAAATACCAATACCATTATAGTGCGACCAAAAAGATTAGAAATTAAATGAGGGCGCCACTTTCTACGTAACTGTCACATTTTTGACGTAAAATGCGTAAACATGGCAACAATTTTGTATGGAATTTTTTTAGTTGCAGCTGTCACCACTGGCTCGACTTTTTGGCCAGGCTATAAATAAATACTTCAACTTATTTTGTTTATAAACGAAGCATGTATTTAAAAAAGTGTAACTTTTCGATTCACTTATAAAATATGCTGTAAACGCCGTTCGTAAATATTAACCTTTTTAGTATATAACATTTTCAAAATTAAAATAAACATGGAAGTACTTTGATTGTACAACTGTTTGGCTGATTGGAGTTAGTTCAATTAGCCTTTATTCCAATGACCAATATTAATATATTTCATATGTTTTGACATGCAATGCAATATATATATTGTAAGAATTACTTTGATGAATAAATAAACTAAACTAAACTCTCACTCGCAAGCTCGTCCGTTTAATCCAATACTCAGCCCGCAATTGCCTACTTCCATGCCTAGGCAATAATGTACTATTGTTTATGATCGCAATTTCTATTTAAAAAAGTCAAACTGTTTGACACACTTTTAAATACGTTGTAAACGCTGTTTGAAAAGGCTGAACTTTTTAGTCTATGACATTTAAAAAGTAAAATATACAAGGCAGAATTTTGATTGCACGAGTGTTTGGCTGTTTGGAGATAGTTATCCTAGTCCAAACATGGTTTTAAAAAGTAAAACACCAGGTACGTAATGAAATTTCATACATTTTCGCGGCCGCTGCCGTTGGTAAATAATAACTTTGTTTTATTTTAATTTTGCCTGGACCTGGAACTCACAACTTCGCGGTCTGATTTTACAACCATAAGGTTAACATTTCCGAGCATGTGGGAGAAAACTTACATTATTGTCCTCCCAGTAGAGCGCGAGGCAGCGGTCGCCGACCTTCCAGTGTATGTCCGCGACGCCGAGCATGGCGCGTGCCTGCTCATTGACGGCGGCGTTTTGGAAGCCCAGCAGCGAGCCGGGCAGGAAGGGCCCGCGTAGCTCGCGCCCGTAGCCGAACACCTGCCGCGCGCCGTAGCCCGCGTTGCCCCCGAACCCGCCGTACACCCCCTGCTGCTGCGGCTCCATGTAGCCGTTCGCCGGCCGCCGCTGGTACCCCTGCTGCTCCTGGTACTTCGGCAGCTCGCTGTCCCTCCGGAACGGAGCTATATCCTGCACCGGATTCGGCATGTATTGCTTCTGCTGATACTGCTGGTCTTGGTAGCGCGCCTCTTCTTGTCGCGAGTGTTCAGACAAGAGATTCAAATTGGAGGTGGCCTCTGCGAGGCTGTCCATGTGGTTATTGCTGTTCCCATATTGGGGTTGGTGAAACTTGTCTGACATGTTCCTGTCGTTTCGCATGTTTCTATCACCATACTGCGGTTGATTCTGATAAGAGTTGCCGTACGTCAAGTTGATGTTGGCCTGCATTTGTTGCTGCAGTTGTTGTTGTTGTTGTTGTTGCTGCTGTTGCTGTTGCTGTTGCTGTTGTTGTTGTTGTTGTTGTTGTTGTTGTTGTTGTTGTTGTTGTTGTTGTTGTTGCTGTTGTTGCTGCTGTTGTTGCTGCTGTTGTTGTTGCTGTTGCTGTTGTTTATTCTTCTCATCCAACTTCTTTTGGAATCTGGGTGGTTTCTCATTCTGCGTCTGGTACCTTCTGTCGTCCCGGTGTGATGAGTGCGGCCCTTCATAATGCCCTCGGTTGTCAGAGCGGTGTCTGTTGGGCCCGTCGTACCTCGACCCCGAGGGCCGCGAGTTATTTCTGGGACCATTTCTATCTCTGTTATCTCTGCTATCTCGGTTATCCCTGGTATCCCTGTAATTTCTGTTTTCTCTCTCCTCAGTATTCGTATTGTATTGACGATTACTTTTGTCCCTCTCTGGGACATTAGGCAGCTTATCTTCTAAAAAGTCAAAAAGTGATACTTTTCCTGAGGGTTTGATGGCTATGTTGTCTTCATCATTAGCATCCTTATTGCGACCCTTACGCTTGGGTGGTTCCGGTTCCTTTTGCTGCCTTTCTCTTCTATTCTCAGAATTGTCTCTTTTCTGTAACATTCTAAGTGCTCGATCCACATTATTTTTTGTGTATCGCAGAGCATTTTCAGCCTGTTCTTCAGAAAAACCTGCATCAATTATCTTCTGAACATTTGCATCCAGTAAGGGTTTAGTGCCTCCACCAAAGACCTGAAAAGTAAATAATATATTACTGCTTCTAATCGTCATCTAAGTTTTCCGCTAAGGTAAAGTTTAGGAGAAAATTCCTGCTGATAATACTAGTTAACTAAAATAATTAGTTATTAAAGTAAATAAAATTTTGCTACTTCTTTAAATTTCATATAACACCAGATTCTAAAATGCTGCACTCAAGTTAATGAGATCAAGGATGATAAACACACAGGGAAGACAATCTGCTATCAGAAAATGTTCACTTCAGCATTTCACTGGTTTATATTAATTTTCTAGCTCACTGCCTTTCCTTCTCACAAATCTTAGTTTAGAATCAATTGATACCTAATTTTTATTACTATTGTTCAATTAAATAAAATTGAATATCTGCCGTGACATATCTAATTCTGCTATATTAATGAGAAAAAAAATCTCTATCGATCTGTATTTGCGATTTAAAAATTGACCAGATGTTGGATAACGGCATTATAGATATGTCACGGCAGATATGCAGTAGTTATATGAAAGAATTACCTTCTTGACCCCTGAGAGCCTCTGAGCCTCGGCAATGGCACCTTTCCTTTGGGCTTCGAACTCTGCATTGTCCTGCTTATTAGCCTCCTGGATGCTCTTGAACTGCTTGTCCACAGTTACTGCCTCCAGCTGCTGCCCAAATGGAATCCATGGCGGAGGGCCACCATCAGCCCCTATACCTCCTGAAAAATCAAATTTTAATCCAATCAGAGAACTTATTATTCAAATTAGATACATTTAATTGGCCAGTTGTAATCGAAAACAATTGGTTGAATTATTATATTCTTTCATCAAATAGCATAAAAATCCCAAAATTACTATTACTGTTATGGTCCTCATGAAGAGATCTAGAATCTCCATAGTCCCATCCTATTATCATATATTTAAAATTGCTATCTGGGAGGTATGAGGCTGTCCCCCAAAGAAGAAGTAAAACAGCATATAAATGTTTATTTTAGTTAGTAGAATATCTAAATAACAGATAAATACGTTGCAAATGCAACAAACCAAATTCTATGGCAGTCTTTAAAAAAATCACTCACCTCTCGTATGTTTAGCAAGACTCCGGACTAGCTCCCACTTTTCGATCATGTGGGTCACTTTCCCTCCAAGTACAGTGACTATTGCTGGAGTTAGCCAAATTACACCATGGCACATCTCCAGCCCCTCATTCTTGAGAAGCAATTTGGTTCCAGGGGGTGTGTTTATACTAATACTGGGTATCGGACTCGTCTCTAAGCCCGTACAAGAACTTTTGCCATCATTTAAAATCAATTTTAACATCCGGGGTGCATTACTTGACTCTTCATTTGCTTTGGGTGCAGACACATTTCTAATCTTTTGGATTTGAACGACAATGGGCTTTTCAAGCTTCGTCGGGTCCTTGGTGAAGTCCTCAGGGAACGAAGCCTCGCCGATGTCCCGCAAGTCAAACTGCAACACAAGTCGCGCTCGATAAGCAATCATACACAATTATTATAACAAATGGGTCGCAATATCAACTACTTACGTCTAAAGCGCGTTTACTTAGAACTTTTACATCCTGTATTTGGCCATTTTCGCTTATAGTATCTAAACCTTCTGGACTAATGTGCCTGGAAGAATCACACGGTCATTAGTTAATAGGATTGTGCATACAAACATACGAATCTGAGGGATTTAATCATTTAATTACCAGCCCAGTTCTATAAGATTTTCACTAAGTGACATGTTTTCATTTGCGGCTCATGTCTTTGCTAGAAATTATATACAGAAATCTCACGCGAATCGTCGGAGACATACGGTACCATTTGTCAAACAATGTCAGACAGAAAGAAATTACATAGACAATAAAAAACTGTTCTGGCTAACGTTAAAATCGAGCGAATGATTATGGTAGAGATTTAACCTTAACTCGAACTTGCTTATTTTAGCACGCTGTGTAATCTAATCTCACCTTGGTAGCAATAAGGCTAGGTTCACATGAACGCGCATCAACGCGCGGTTGGCTCGCCGCGCGGTGTGAGATTATAACAAATAATGTTGTCGCTTACATGAACGCGCGGCACGGGTTACGTGCGGTCATGTAAACGACGAAATTGATTTTTTATAATCTCACACCGCGCGGCGAGCCAACCGCGTTGACGCGCGTTCATGTGAATCTAGCCTAAAAAGGTGAATGACCGATTGACTTTAATTTTGTTGGTATCGGTAGATGACGTCTTAATCTTTGCATTTACTTCGACGTATAAGTTTTTATAATTAATATCCTAAATCCTAGCGTATGTATGAACAAAGAAAGCCTCTAGTGGGTACAATCATAAGGACGGACGTGTTACACAGCAAATAATTAAACTTACCCAAACTCAAAATAAAATGTCTTCGGTAAGGTTACACACTCATTTGAATTTTAATATTTCGATTATAAACGACATTTCATTCTATATAATTATTTATTTATGGTATATATTAAAGCGTGTCAAGAGATTTTTTGCTTCGAATGAATCATGTTACGTTATAGAATAAGAAGTTTGTGTGTTGTTTCAGACTCATATCTTTAACGTGGAAATGACTTGCGAGGGTTGCTCCGGCGCAGTGGAGAGGGTACTCAACCGGCTTAAGGGCCAGGGCGTGGACACTGTGAACATTAGCCTTCCCGAACAGAAAGTGTCTGTGACGTCAACTCTCAGTGCTGAGAAATTATTAGAAGTCATCAAAAAAACTGGCAAGCAGACTACATATGTCGGAACCCAGTAAAAAGGACTCAAGATAATAATCTTAAGTAAATGTATTGATGAAACAAAGGGGTTTGGGTAAAATTGGCATCTAATTCAAGTAAAAATGAAGATCCAAAACATATATTATATTCTGCAAGACCAGCTTAAAGAAAAATCAAAACTTCTAAATAACATATTATATACTATACAGGGCTTTATTTTGGATTTGATCTTGCTATTTGTTGCTATCATTGACTCAACAACAACAGTTAGCTCTAATACTTAATGGTTATAGATACATGTAAACTTTTTTTAACAAATTCAATGCCTATCACTCTGATATCCATATGAAATGGATCCAACTAGGGAGTAGTTGGAGCTGAATGTGTTAAGAAATATTATCATAATAAGGATCACACAATTTCAAGAGGAATGTGGAAAACTAAATCTTAAGCCCACAATGTTTTATATAACCATACTATTTGTCCTGTTGAGAAACCCAGTCCAAATTTTTTGTTAGGTAGATTAATTTACACCAACACTGATAAATTACAGCATTTCTAGCCAATGTTATTGTAAAGTCTTTGTTCTATATGAAGTTGCAAACCCCTTTTGTAACTTAAAAAAGATCACAGGCTGGCTACAAAATGCCATGCAGATGGGTTATATAAAGTACAGATACATCTATTCCTAAATAAATATTTTTTATTTAGCGCATCAATACATAGCTCAGTTTTGCAGGGAGATTTACAAGAACTTGTATTGAACTTGTACAAAAAAATCCAAGGAAATTTTTAACAAATAAATCATGTTAATGTTATTATTTAACCCTTTACACTGGAGCTTATATGACTGTGAGGCTTAATGACAATTTATTGAGAAGTATATTATTACATAATTTAATCACTTTGCTACACCAAGCTGGTGGGAAGGGTTAAATATGGTGGCATCATAATCAGCAATTGTTATCTCTGCAGATAGTCTGGATAGGACATTGTGTCTGAAATATTGTACAGTAAATTGGCATTGATCTTTATATGTATTTACCTAGTTATTTAGTTTTTACAGTATTTTTATTAAAGATATTTTGAATTATTTCACATTGATATTAATTACTTACAAAAACCAGTCTAACTTAATAAAGACAATTTTTACATGCATTACTCAACTTTAATAACTTGAAACAGGTCTAACTACTATCTTCCAGTGTGGTCACTCTCAGGTCCACGAGATCAACTGCCTCATGCAGGGCATTCAAGTGATCCACAATGGCATTAACAGTGGGCAGAACATCTACACAATAACATCCTTCTACATTAGTGCTCCCATTGCAAGTGAAAGTCTTATCTAATTGTTTAGATTTTTTTAACAGTGGTTCATGATTGGGTTTATTATCATTTATAACTTTGAATCCACTATTGATAGGGTAACTTCTTTTCCTGCCAACCCACTCTATTGTGCCGCTAGTATAGCATACATCATTCTCTCTTAGTTTGATCATGCCAAATAAGTCTTCCTCGTGGCCACACCCAGTCGCAACAGTGGTGTCGAGGTTGTTGATAGAGGGCACTGTGTAGGTGGCGGGGGTGGGCGGGATTCGCGGCATGTGGCTGATTTCGCTGATACTGTAAGAGGAGCCATCTGAATGAAGTAAAGAATTTTCGGAAGTAGTGTTTCGGTTACTCACATTCCGAGGATTAGAAGAGTTCCTGGAATAGTGGCCCATTTGACTATTTTCCAGCAGGGTACTGTTGCCCCTTGGCTGCTCTTGACAGCTGCGGGGACTCTCAGAATCAGGAAGCTCGAAGTGAACAAAGGATGTCACAGGAAACTTGAAGCTGTGATAGCATAGGTACCAAACGCTTGCAGCCTGATTTGTATATTATTGAATGCATTAATACTTTTCAATACAGTGTGAGGAGGAGCGTTTGACATGACTAATATAATTGCAACTTTCTCGGAACTCTAGTTTCTGGATAGCTATAGAGTATTTCGATGAAATACTTTTCATAGACCAATCCTGAATAAGAGTACAAATATATAATTTTTATTTTGGTAAACTAAGTAACATATACTCTGCGCGTGAGCTCCAAGGATTCTCAAGAAAAGCTGATGTCAGGATTTAGTCAATATTACAATAATGATACAGGTGAAAAACTTAATGACCTCTCGCATGTAGTTGTGTACAAAACTAATATGGAATTTATGTCAAAATTCAAATATAGAATGACGAGCATTCTATACAGATGTGTACTACATGCAAGAGGGTTACTTAAGTTTTTCACCTATACAGCCAACTAAGGCGATATGACCAACTCATCGTACTGCGTGAGGCGGGGTACGATACGATGGGCGGGCGCGGCGCACACCCGTCTTCTTCCTAATCCCCGATTCCTCGAAGCTCGCGCGCGGACTGTATGTATTTTCTCTACCACCAATATATCTAACTAATTTTTAAGACCCTACTTAACTAATGGAAGTATTTATTAACACTATCTAACTCAAAATCGAAAAGGCTTTTTGACAACCTGTTTTTTTCCTTTAACAGATGTAGCGGATCTAGCATCAAGGGATCTTGATTTTTGCTCAACATTCTCTTTCATTTCATTTGAAATTTCCGTAAAATTAGTATTCCATACAAACACCTGTGAAAAGTAAATAAAATTGTGTTCAATAAAACCAAAATAAAATTTTGCTATACAGATAGCAGCACAGTTTACAACAAAACAAACCTGTTTGTCCTCTCCACCTGAAGCAAATGAGTCTCCACTGGGGGAGAAATTAACAGCATTGACAGCCCCATTGTGCCCTGTCATTGTAAATATGGGGTGACCCTCTAACAAGTCCAGTATCTGCAAAACAGTTACTATGCTACATGCTATGTATTTAAGTATGTATTTCTCTATATAAATAAGTTTATCGTTGACCCATAGGACAAGCCTAGAGCTTAGTTTGGGTCAAGGTCAATTTGTGTGATATTTATATTTATTTATTTACATATACAACTGCAAAAATATACTCTACTGCTACTACACAATTCTTATAAGTTTCATACCTTCATTCTTCCATCTTTACTGGCTGTGACAACATAACTTCCACTAGGGTGAAATGCTAATTGGGTAACTGCATCACTGTGTATGCTGTAAAAGTAAAATTAAGATATCATAAATTACTCTAACAAACCATGCTATCTTTTTTAAAGTAAAAATAGTTTTGGCTGTAATTTACCTGTAATATTGGACGAGACTATGAGTCCTAACATCATACAGCTTGATGTTTCCATGGGATGTGCCCACAGCTATGTAGCAGCCAGACGGGTGCCATGCTAAGCACACCCCGTGGCCTTTCTGATCCTTGTATGTGTGAACACACTCTCCAGAATCAGGGTTCCAGAGCCTTGCAGTCTTATCATCAGAGCAGGAAGCTATGACAGAGCCATCATTGGAGATACGGGCACACCTCACCCAGTTGGTGTGGCCCACAAAGGATGATATGAACTTGAATTTATCACTCGACCAAAGCTTTATGATTTTGTCATCTGATGCTGTTAGTATCTGTGAAAGAAGTGGATTTATTAGGAGATACTGCCATAAAGATCTATGTATCTTACTTTATCATACAAACAATAACATGGACAGAAACAGAAATGATTATAATTATCTGAGGTATCTCTTTCAGTTATTATTAGAACACTATCATGAATGTTGGAATTTAAACTTCCCTTAATTGGTGATTAAAAGTATTAAAACATTTAGATTCACTGGCATGTGTAAGTAAGGACAAAAGTACCTGAGGCATGCTGAGGCCAAAGAATACTTTCCTACTCCAAACCAAGTTCTTCTTTAATTATTACATACTTAGGTACAGTACATAAAAACCTTGGACTCATCGGGGGTGAACTGCACAGAGCGGACCGTCTGTGAATGCGCCCTGAACACGCCCGTGCTGCCCGTGACCGTGGGCACCCACAGCCGCACGCTCCGGTCGCGGGACGCCGACGCCATGTGCCGGCCCGACGGCGAGAACGTCACGTCCATCACCGCCTCATCGTGACCTTGGAACCTGTAGCTCTTCATGCAGCCTCGTAGTTCCCATAACTGCAACCGAAACATTTGTTTTATATGCAAAAAATCCATATAACGCGTTTTGACCTTGTACTATATACATAAAACCCTTTAGCACTTACTAGAATACTGTTATCCAAGGAACTCGTCGCTATTTGGTGCTCGTTTGGACTGTAAAAGAGCGAAGTGATCGCATTTCTGTGACCTTTTAATTGTTTCTCCAGCGACGGCTCTAAAAGTGTATTTTCTTCTTCCATTCTGTTTCCCTTAAGTCTCAATGTTTCTACGTACGTTGAGTTTCGACCACTTTAAAATTGAATGGTAAATTTATTTAAGACCGGATTTCCAGTAATCGTATCGTATTCCCAATTTCAAATTGAACTGACAGGACCGAATCACAACAAGAACCATCGACAAAAGGTTATTCTATTTCGTAGTGCTGTACTATGATTTTGCCGGTTTTTCACTTCACAAAGTACTTTATTGCAACCAGTCAGCCAGTAACTTATGAATTAAAAACTTAACAGTTTTGTTTATGGAAAATTCTGTGTATTCTTCACACGAGGTGTTTCTTGTGTTTTGAATTTAATTTGTGCCTTGTTCTTGCGAATCTTGCCCATCAACTCAGTTTATTTACAACAAAGTAACTCAGCCCCGCTTTTCACACCCATAATGTGTAAGTTTCAATAGAAAATATAAAGAATGCATTTAATTGTATTGGTTTACGATCACACCGGGCAGGTGTCATTATTTTATTTTACATTAAATTCTAGTAGCAATTTAATTTCTATATTTTCAGTGTCGTGAAAAACAAAATATGGAGTAAAGGAAACAGTGTTCTATGGCGATAGAGTTTTGGATAGCTCGTAAGTAAATAAAAAAAGTTATATTACACCATTCTATTGTTTATTTCGCATGTTATCACGCTGCATATACTTAAAAAAATCGTCATATTAAGTCTTTGTAAAAAAAAAAATAATGTAGTAATTAATTTATTTTTAATGTTATTTATTACTGGTCAAAATAAAGAATTGAATAGTTGTGATAAAGTTTCGTTTGTAGGATCAGGCTGCAATGAACGTCGGAGGCATGGCCGAAATGGGCGGCGAAGTGGCTCTGATCGCGGACGAACTGAGCCGTGCAGTGGAGCTCACCCTGAACCCGGCAGTGGCTCATGATGATCGCAATCAAGCCTACAATGCTTGTGAAAGGTATATAACAAGTGCACTCGGGTAAAGTTGAGATAATGATGCAATTCCTGCTTTAATGTAGAATCATAAAACCCTAGAAAATGTTTCCAAATATTATTACATATTAAAATAATAAAATAGCAGCAAAATGTAGAATTTTGAAGGAAGATTCCATTTAAGTATCATTGCCAAGAACTTTGCTCCTGCATCTTTTGTATCACTAAAGGTTGCCAATGCAGGTGTAAATGCTTTATTTTAGTAAATAATCTTTGCTACATATTAAATATATTATGCTCAGGTTAAAGTTGGACAAATTCAGATTCAATCAATTAATTAAATTACTGTGGTTTTATATTTCGAGTTGCTTCATTTCAAATAACTAAAATATTTCGTAATTGATGACAGATTGGCCTACTTGGTAGTGATCCTGCCTAGGAAGCTAGCGGTACCGGGTTCAAATCCCAGTAAGGGCACATATTTATGTGATGAGCGCAAATATTTGTTCCTGAATCATGGTGGTTTTCTATGTATTTATTTCTCTATATAAGTCAGTCTATAGTTGTCTTGGACCCATACTACAAGCCTAGAGCTTAGTTTAGGACTAGGTCAATTTCTGTGACATTGATAATAATTATTTTGTTACTGGATTGAGACTGGAAAGAGTTGTATTTCATCTTATCTAGCATGGGGCCAGTCAAATACACAAAAAACCCACAAATAATAATCTACTAATAATCTTTTGCGCGAACACCATCTTTATTGACAGAAGTACATGTGTTTATCTGCAGCAGTTGAGACTGACCTTAATGAGTATGCTTGAGGGAATCAGAGCAAAAACTGAACTAAACCCTTATTCACACGAGCTTTATCATTCATTCATTTGTTAATTGAGAAACGAAAAATAAACTCCTTGTCTCATTTGATGATTTTGAAAACAAAAGATAACTGTTTTTTTAGCTTCAAAGAGAGCTCCCCATGGTGCGCTCAAGCAGGTTTGCTGCTAGCCAGTGGGCAGTATTCCGCTGTTGTTAAACACTTCGGCTTGCAACTGATGGAACACACTGTCAAATACAGGTGGACACAAATCACACAGGCTGAGAAGATTTTTATTAAGGTATTCATTACTATTTTACAAATAAATTTTATACCGTTAAAATGATTAATTAAGGTCAATGACCTTGTTTAATGAGCCAGCTGCTTAAACAATGATTATTTCGCTATTGATCCCTATTGTTACAGCAAAATGGCTTTGGCATACTATACAGTCCCCGGCAATAATTGGGCTTGACCAACAGTGAACTCAGAATTATCTGACACAATTCTATTATGACAAGGACACTGTCTTAGATATATTCTTTATAACATTGTTGGATAAGATATTGCTGATGACTTTACCTTTTGCTGGATACTCAAACTAAAAAAGTAAATAATGTAACACCACTAGAAAATAACAGAATGAAAAATATGATCCGTAGTACCTATGCCTAAGGATAAATCTGGCGTAAAAAAAATTACATAATACCCTAGTTTGCTAACCTAAAGCTGGGTCTACATTTGTATAGTTTTGGGCGTTTTGTCAATCACGATCATTGGTGTCATATCTAGCATGCATATCCTATGGGTGCAGTCACACCTATGAGCACTGATTCGCATTTTGTCTAGATAAAATAGTTATAGTCTCCTTTCGCATGCGTACGCATCTTCATACAAAACAGCCGTTTTCTATAGACAAAATGCGAATTAGTGCCAGGGCCGGATTAACCATGTCAGCGGCCCGTAGGCAATGCAATTCTGGGGGCTCCCTATTACACATTTTTCCGGTGCGCGGGGCCCCTAGCCGATTTTTTTCCGGTGCGCGGGGCCCCTAGGCAGTTGCCTAACCCGCCTTATGGAAAATCCGGCCCAGATTTGTGCTGATAGATGTGACTCCATCCTAAGTATGGACGCTCGCTTTGAGCATACTGCATCATTACCACCAACACAACCATGGCGTGAAAAAATGCGCCCATACTAGCCGTAGGTAGCGTAGCAATGTATCGTATCATAACGCCGTATCTCCTTTGATGATCGGGGAAAAACCTACTCGAGGTGGATGGCGGCGTATCACATATCAAATCATAACTGCATATCATATATACAGTATCAAAACACGACAATACCTACTGATTTTGATACGCGTATTCGATCGCGACCGTGTGGAGGATTTTATAAACGCGCAGCAACATAGATCGCGAGCGATCAGATACGGCGCGTAGCAAGATCGCGATTCTTTCGAGTCCACACTAACGATCATGATACGCGTCGGTGCTATACGGCGGAGATACGATACGGCAAAATGATACAAATGTGGACGAAGCTTACCCTTGGGTGGTCTCAAAATGTGTTAAACCTAGATAGAAATAGAATTAATCGTTTTGCATGAATTATTTTGTGCCTAATGGATTTTTTCGCTTATGGTACATTTTCACAATATCTTATTATCAACTGATGTAATATAAAAAGTTTGCGATGTCTCCTAGGGTCATTTTCGCGTCACAGCATGGGTTACAGTAGCTGCCCTTACTCTGACCCATCTTCACTTTCCACCCTGTATAGAGAAATAAGTTCTAAGGGCCGTATTAATAAACTCGTCTTGATAAAGATGCGTTTCTCAAAAAGCGTGTAAAAATTACAGTATATCTTTGACTAATCATCAAACTTATCCTGTAGGAGAATGCCATGAAGCTCCTATACATGGGCGGGTGGGAGACGGGTCATCTGAACGATGCGCTGGCGCGGGTGATCGTGGAGATGATCAAGCGCGAGTGGCCGCAGCAGTGGCCCGCGCTGCTAGGGGAGCTCAGCGACGCGTGCGCGCGCGGACACATGCACACGCAGATCGTGCTTCATGTGTTCCTCCGGCTTGTTGAAGATGTGGCTACTTTACAGGTAAAACGTCTAAAGATTTTCGAGATTCCGTACACAAATTTTGCTAAATGGTTCCTGTTATGCCTGCCTTCCACTGCGAGCGGAGCGGGCCCCGTGCTGACTCCGTTTGAAATTATCATATGTATGTAATAGTTTTGTACCACATAAATAACTATTAGACTAGACACAGTTTCTAGAAACAGTTTATTCTGAATCATTTCAATTCATTTTGCTGTATGAAGGTCAGGCCGCATTTAGAGGTTAAGGATTGTGTTTAGAAGTAGCATTGATTGATAGATAAGAGCTATGTTGTTAGTTTGCATTTCACGATTTCCAATCGCACGTTTGCGTTGCCAATTTGTTGTGAAATGGTGTTGGGATTTGATTCCAAATTGTGTAATGTGGAAGTTTTTTCTTTCCCAACATTTTATTTATCTGTTCACTTATTAATTCACAATTCCTTATCAGAATAAATTGACGTAACCACAATTTGAATTCAAATGATTATGTTGTGGCAAATTCTCTGCCCATTATAGATTTTATTGTTGACACTAAAATATATTGACAAAGTAAAGTGATCATAAGGGGTGTCATTCGCGATCCATAATATCGTTTGTCCTAATGTATCATTTCGCATAACACCCTTTTTATCCTCATCTTTTTTATATATTTTTTTCGGCGGTTAGGTTACGTTAGGTTAGATTTTTATAATAATTAAAATAAAACCCTTTCTATTGTAAAAACCGTTATAGGTCAAAAAAATATTATGCGAAAAAACCATTAGGGATTCCGATATAGACCCGATCATAAGTTCATAACACACTAAATTCGAAATCGAGAATATAGCTACGATTCCTGTCAGAGTTACTTCTCTGACTATCGTAGTTTACCAAAAAGTAAAAATAAATGTTTTCTATACCTATTGCTACAATAAAGTTTATAATACAATAAATTATACATTTTACCTTGCAATAGGTCGAGGGTCCACCATTTTTGGATATGTTATGTGGAACCCTTAATTAAAAATCCCAAGTTATTTGGGGCGATGCCGCGGGTCGCATATTCAAAAATGAAGGATAATTGACCTTTTGCAAGTTAGGTACCCTTAATTAATACAGATTTATTTTACTATTTTCGTTAAGGAATAAAAGTAAAAAACTTTCACAGCACGTTTTGCACATTTTTGTTATTCCGCTTATTTTTGACTTAGTTATGTAAAAAAACAAATTTCTTACTTCATTGAAGGAAATAGGGCGTACTCGTTCCCACACGGGCTTAGAGTGTGGTTTGGGAGAAATAGGCTAAAAATACATAATATTACACCATTTCTGTCAGTTACCTGCGAGCTGCCCCACGTTCGTAACAATGATATGCTGGCCCCTATTTTATAAACTTTATAGCGACAGGAGACAGGACTTAAAGGTTAAATTTGATTGCATAGTCGACGAGTTACTTAGGCTCTAGACTTTATATAAGCTACGACGACATATTACTGTATTGTAACCATCGAAATATAATAAGTATGGAAGAGTAATTGTCATTCAAAAAGTGTTCCACATACTTAGTGCTAAAATGGGCGGAGCTAATACTTGGTGCTCAACTGGCTTGCAGTAGGCTTTGAGTTGTTATGTCAAATGGTTGTCATCATAGTTTTGTAAAATAATTATAAAAAACTGATAAGAAGAAGAAACTATAGCAACAACGATGCCGACGTGCACCGTAAATTGGTGTAGGAGTCGCACGGACCCTAAAAAGGATGTAATTTCATTCCATTAGTAAGTAATTACAATTAAATAATTTCCTTACAAAATGGACATGGCCGATGTTATGCAATATAAGTTCTGAAATAATTATAATATTAAAGATTAATGTTTTTTTTTAGTTTTCCTAGAAATGAAGAAAAACGTTTTGCTTGGATAGCTGCAGTTCGTTTAGAAAAACGCGATGAAACGTGGCTTCCCAGCAAACATTGTAGGATATGCAGTATCCATTTTGAAGAAACTGACTTTTTAGTTTCAAAAACTGGGAGACATTTTTTGAAATGCTCAGCGGTTCCAAATTGCACAGTACGTTAAAAATATATATTTACAATGGATACATTAGATTCATGCATCATCATTCATCATCATCATCATCATCATTTTAGCCGAAGGACATTCGTGCACTCTATTCTATTTATTCGATTCTATTTATAATAACCATTCAGTATGTCACAGCTTATTTCTCTGAGACTAAAATACCTATTCAGTCTAACTAGATTAAATGTGAAACCGCAACATATAGGTATCCTACGATACTTATATAATGTCAACAAGCTGAGTGAAGTAAGAAAAAACTAATTCAATACAAGCGTGGAGGTGGGTCATCTATATAGGGCTTATTAGATAAATGTAATGTAAAACCACAAAGGTCTTACGTATTCGCTTTTTTCTCTTCTAACTTTTGAAATACGGACTAAACAATACTTTTAGGGCCACTTAACCGGCTTTTAAATATTACAGATGGTTAATTCACGAAAAATTCACTCAAACGGAAATCGCGAACTTGGTGTTATCGCAGAAACCAAGAACAAGACACCACCTCACGTAAGGTCACGTAAGCATAAACTGGTGAGAATCAAAAAAAATGTTAAGCCGATGATTTTTTTTCCTATCTTAAATGACTAGATATAAATTAGTTTCTTCATTGCAGCCAAGCTCAACGATTCAATGCCCGCACTGTCAATGCAAGTTTAATGTGCAAGGTAACTTAGACGATGACAACGAAAGTCCTTCCAAAGTCATGAAAAGACAAGATAACCTCGATTCAATTTCATCTTCTGAAATAGAATCTACTTTAAATTCTCCAAAAACATTTCGAATCAAAGAACAACTCAGGCGTAAAACACATCTAGCAGAAAAGCGACTTACGAAAATTAAAAAATTACAACGGAGAAACCGAACCATCTTGAAAACAAACATAAGTTTAAAGGATGTTCTTACAGAATTAAAGAAAAAAGGCCACGGGCAGTCAAACATCCATACCGCATTAGGGGGATTTTCTGGCGATTTAGTTACTAACTTACAAAAAAAACAATCTCAAAAAAGTAGGGCTAGTTTTAAGTTCACACCAGCCATAAAAAAATTTGCTTTGACATTAAATTATTACTCCCCAGCTGGTTACAAATATGTAAGAACGCAATTAAACTTATGTCTGCCGCATCCTTCCACATTAACAAAATGGTACCAATCTATCGAGGGCGGGCCAGGTTTTACAAAGGAAAGTTTCAGGGCACTTAAATCAAAATATAAGCAAAGTGACAAAAACCTTGCCTGCTTAATGGTAGATGAAATGGCTATACGACAGCAAAGGATTTTAAATGGCAATGATTTCGTGGGTAATGTCACTTTCAGTCCTAAAGGAGATATTGCCAGCCAAGCCTACGTGTTGATGATTGTATCCCTAAACGATTCATTTAAGTTGCCTTTGGGATATTTTTTTGTAAATGGGTTGGCTGCAGAACAGAGATCCAATATCATTAAAATGTGCTTAAAAACATGTCATGACGCTGGTGCCGAAGTCGTCAGTCTAACTTTCGATGGGTGTCCATCTAATATAGGAACCGCTAAGCTTCTAGGATGTAATTTTGACGATCCAAACAATTTAAAAACTCATTTCAATCATCCTTCGACTGGAAGGCCGGTTGTTCTTATATTAGACCCATGCCATATGTTCAAACTTGTAAGAAATACATTTGAAGCGAAAAAAACCATAATCGATCAAAACGGGGAAAAAGTTGAATGGAAATACTTGCAAAATTTGAAACTTCTACAAGATAATATTGGACTGCACTTTGGAAATAAATTGACGGAACGTCATTTACAGTTTCGAAACAACATAATGAATGTCAAATTAGCCACACAAACACTCAGTCATAGTGTTGCTTCCGCTCTTAAGTTGTGTGCTCATGAATTAAACATTCCCGATTTTAAGAATGCGGACGGAACAATTAATTTCATAGAAATAATCAACGATTTATTTGATATTTTGAACACTAGATCACTAGATAGTCATGGTTTTAAACATCCTTTTTCCATTACAGAAAAAGATTATTATTTTAAATTTCTCGATAAAGCTAAAGCTTATATAAAAGGTCTTAAGATTGACGTTCAATCAAAATCAACGCGAATAATACAAGGTCAAAAAATAACGGTAAACAGTACAACCCAAAAATGTATAACAAAAACCCAATCTAAAACTGGCTTTTTAGGACTACTTGTATGCATTGAAAGTCTAAAAACGCTATTTACAGATCTCGTTGAAAACCGACAGAAACTGAAATTCATACTGCCATATAAATTCAGTCAAGATCACCTTGAGCTATTTTTTGGAGTCATTCGGAACCACGGCCGTTGCAATAACAACCCAAACGCAAAACAGTTTATGGGTATTTATAAAAAAACACTCTTACATTTAGAACTACGATCCAAATTCACCGGTAATTGCATCCCTTTGCAAGATTTTCCAATCCTGAACTGCTCATCGACAATTAATAAGTCCACTCTTGGGTATCGACATAACGATCAAGAGTGTGAAGATGTTTTTGCAACTAGTACGGTCGACACGGAAATGCAAAATTGCTCAATATTTTCCAATATGCTGGATAGTGAACGACCACTGCCAGAAACTATTGAGCAAATTGTCGGATACATTGCAGGATTTGTAGCAAATAAAGTTCATTCAAAATTACATTGCCCAGATTGCGTCAAATTGCTATTTGCAAATGAGAAATTGTACTTTCATAAGCTCATATCTTTGAAAGATTTTGGCGGTTTGGTTTATTCGTCAGTAATAGTATTTAAAATATGTGCCCAATCAGAGCGAATACTAAGAGAAATGATAAAACGCAATAGTCACGAGAAGATTTTGTACAGAGCCAAAAACCTTCAAGTTATTGTGAATCAGTGTCAAAGGTTAATAATAGAAAACGGTGATATTTTAAGGGCATTGTCAAACAGCCATCCGTTCGACAGCAACCATACCATGCTGTTATTGAAAACGGTCATAGAAGAATTTTTAAGAGTGAGGCTTCATTACATCGCAAAACAAGATTCTTTATTAAATTCCAGTCGTCAAAAATTAAACAAATTAACCATATTTCGCGGTACATAGGTTTTCATATATTTTTTTCTAAATTTTCAGCTATATTTTGTATGTAAGTAGGTTAAATAAGTTTTGAGTTGTGATGGGGTCAAAAATAGATAGAAATGTTTCGTGTAACAACACACGGCTGCTACGTCGCCAGTTTCTTTTTCTTTGAACTTGGCTGGATACGCTGCATCGTATCGAGATTTTGATAGCTAATCTGTAATTTTGTATGTAACTTACCTGAATCTGCCGAGTTAAGGTTTGATCAAGGTTGTAGATGATGATTTCGTTTTTTCATGTACTGTGTGGAAAATAAGTCGGGCCCTGGAGGGAAACTACCTTAAATCCTTAAGTTGGCTCATTTTACTTTAAGGAGACATACTCTGATAGTATTTTGTATATATTTAGTGATGTTTTTTTAGCGTTTGGACAAGATGATATTAAGAATAAACGACTATATTAATATTATATTCCGAAAGTGCAGTTTTACTATGTTGAATAGCCTCACACACCTCATCATTCATTTTACGAAATTTTATAAAAAAATTAATTATATGTGTTTTAGTAGGTAATACTTAGGTACTGCAACTTGTTTTATTTAAATTAGGTACGATCAAATACCGCCACGCCTCATCATAACAAATCTTGATTTACCTATTAGGTATAATAATGTGAGTTTTGTCGATTTTCTATGTAGATAATTATATCCGTATAATATCGTTATTTATTGCCTACTAAATATTATATTTTTAAGAATAAATATTTACTAAAACATTATTGCTGTATAAATAAAGTATACACCTTAACTTATTTAAAGTACGGATCACTTCTGCATTAAACCATCCAAGTTCAGCAAAATGTCAGATGTGTCATTTTCTAACGTGTTTGATTAGCCATAACGAGAAAAATATAGACCAATCAAATCTCTTGTCATAGCAGTTTAACTAATCAAAGTTTTCTTATGGGTGAAAATATATACAACCTCTACAGTAATGGCGTCTACTCAAACGTTTCAAGCGTAGAGGAAATGGGACATATTTCAACGTCAAGTTTGTTCGGTGTTACTCTTCCATACTTATTATATTTCGATGATTGTAACCGTGTGTGAAGGAGAGAAAATAGAAATAGGATTCGTTTAGCTTTGAAACTTTTGGCTACCGTCAATAAGACATCACTGTTTTAACAATCTTATTACTTTAGATAGGTACTATCCAAGGAGTCAAGTGATTATTGTTTGTTTCTCTTTGCCATAAACAATATTGAAAACACTGACTGTTTAGTTTCTTGCGGCGTATCTTCTCAGCAGTGGTCTCGTCTTGGGAAGCGCTGGTAGATTTTTGACGTGTAAAAGTGCCCGTGCGGCCTACCTACTGAAAAGACATCTTTTTTTATCTTAGACCCTGGAGCAGCACCAGCGGCGTAAGGACATCTACCAGGCGCTGACGAGCAACATGGCGGAGATCTTCGCGTTCTTCATGCGGCTCATCGAGCTGCACGTGCAACAGTTCCGCGAGCACACCGCGGCCGGCGACGCCGCCGCCGCCGGCAGCCACGGCCGCGTCGTGCAGGTGACTCCCGAGTACAGATCCCATCACGTGGAAAGGCCGATGATGTACCAAATCGACGAAATTGGTGGTATGAAGGGGCCGGGACGGGGCAACACTCCGCCGGTATGCTTATGCGCGCACCCTCCCATAACCTCCATTGTCGCTCAGCGGCGGTTACGTGATGGGTACTGTACTGACGGCGACAGGATACTGACAACGGCTCATGATGAACAAACTACGTTGGATATCGTTGGCTTTCTGGAACGTTTCCATAGTGCCTCAACAGTTAGACTATGACTAAAAGTACCTTTTTAACCACACTTTAAAACAAGGTTCTGTTTTTGTTCATTCGTTTTAGGGTGACGGAACCAGTAATGGACAAGGAACAATGATGGACACTTGATTCTTATTTTACAGAAGATAAGGGTTATTCATTTGTTTTGCAACAATCAATTTATGACCGTATAAAATTTTAATTAAAAGTTAAGTGTCCATTACTGGTGCCTGTCAGCTAAGTGTCCAACGCTGGTGCCATCACCCTACACCATCCTGGACCCACCCTGTGGAGGTGGGGTGGTTATAAATGAAAAGGAAAAAAGGACAAATATATTGGTCACTTTATCAAAAATAATTAAAATACCGGGACCACGGACCACGGTTGCTTATTTGTTACGTTCTAAAAGTCTGATATCGGTCTGTCCTTGGGTCATCTGTAAAATTTCAGGAAACAAGCCTATTTTGAATAATATTCCATAGATGAAGGTAAGTAGGAACATGAAAGTATTACGACTTTCACGGTACGCACTACGGGTGGTAATAAGGAAACCCCCAGATTGCATATTAATGGCACTCTCCTTCGGCTTGGGAGTCAAATACCTGCGATCTGAGACATTATTCGCATATAATGTACTATTACAGCAACTTGTAGTAAAAATAAAAATTTTACCAACTCAATTTAATTATTGGTACGAGGGTCATGCCAAAAGAAATTAGATATTCAAAAACTACAAAGTTTATTCTTTATTATTGCTATCTATTTTTTCGAAGTATTCACCGTGAGCACGTATACACTTTTTCATTCGGCTAAACCACTTGGAAAATGTCAATGACCATTCTTCTTTGGGTACCTCAGAAATTTCATAATTATAGGCAGCCAGGGCATCTTCTTTTTTTTTCAAATCGCCTTCCTTTTAATTTTTCTTTAATTTTCGGAAACAGGTAAAAGTCACAGGGTGCCAGGTCAGAAGAATATGGCGGGTGAGGGAGTATAGTGACATTTTTCGAACTAAAATAGTCGAGTGTTCGGGCAGAAGTGTGCGGGGCGGCGTTGTCGTGGTGCCAGAGCAGATGCTGGGTTCCTGACTTTGGCCGCTTGTCACACCAAGCTGACAACACTTGTGGAGCACAAACTGTCACATACCATTCTGAGTTGACAGTTCTTTGATCCTCTAGCACCACAGTCGCAATATGCCCTGTCTTGCAGAAAAATGAGGCAACCATTTGTTTCTGTGTGCTTCGTGCTCGGAGACATTTTGTTGGAGTCGGTTCATCTTCGAAGCACCATACCGTTGACTGCCGCTTTGTTTCGGGATCGTAGTTATACAGCCATGTTTCGTCACCTGTCAGTATATCATACACAGTTTTCTTCTCGCCAGCGTCGAATTTATTTATCATAAATTTACACCAATCCACGCGGCGTTCATTCTGCAAATCGTTGAGTTTATGTGGCACACATCTCGAACAACGCTTATGGAGGGACAGTTGTCCATGAATTATGGTTTGCAGTGCTGCTGATCCAATGCCTAGATCTCGTTCAAGCTCTACGTATGTAATTCGTCGGTTCTCACGGATATTTTTTTCCACGGCTTGCACATTTTCTTGAATAACTTCGGTTGGCGGTCGCCCCGACTTCGCCTCATCTTTAAAGCTCTCCCGCCCTCTTTTGAATTCAGCAAACCAGTTAAAAACAGTTGCACGAGAACAAGCAGACTCACCAAAAGTCGTGGTTAAAAGTTCAAAACATTCTTGGGGCTTTAAACCTTTTTTAAAGTCATAATATATCATAACACGAAAATCTCGTCGACTAAGTTCCATTGTAACCGCAAATTCCCGTCAGATTCAATCAGAAAAAAAAAATTTAAAAAATAATTCGCAGATTTCCGGAGTATTCCATTTTTAAATTTATAGGTATAGGTATAATCAGCCTTCACTATGGTGTATAACTGGCCGGTATCAAACAAATTAGCATGGAGTATCTAATTTCTTTTGTCATGACCCTCGTATGCCTTCGTTAAACTAGTGAACTAAATATACTATTCAAATAAAATAAATATTAACATGGGAATAAAACTTATTGTTTTATGCATTGTAAAAGTTATGAACCCGTTTGTTACGATTTACGAGCTGCGTGGTAATTGGTTGGAAACGGTTATAAAACTTTATGGAGCTCCGTCATGTTACCAACGCCAAAAGGCATTAAAACCTTGCTAATGTTATAAACACTGGCAAAGAAACAAGTGTGTCAATGTAGTTACCCTAGTTCGTAGGGCCATTACAAAGCTAGCGATCCCAGGTTCTATCCCTGGTAAGGGCAAGTGATATGTGTGAGCATGAATATTTCAGTGACAGCTATATTTTTAACATTAAGACTCCAAGACAAGGAACAGATACTTGCGCTCATCACACAAATAGTACGCTACTTTATCTTTTAGCCCTATCTCTAAAACAAAAATACCTATGAAGAGAACATAAAGGTCTGTGTACCCAGGTGGTGCTGCTAACGCTGACGGGGTTCGTGGAGTGGGTGTCGACGAACCACGTGGTGATGAACAACGGGCGCCTGCTGCAGATCCTGTGCGTGCTGCTGCAGGACGAGGCCTTCCAGCTGCCCGCCGCCGAGTGCCTGCTCCAGGTCGTCAACCGGAAGGGATCGGTAAGTTTCTTTTTACGTGTGATAATGGGATAGAAGCTTTCCGTCCACATCTCGATATGGCTCGTGACAGATGACAATTAAGTATACATTGCAAAGTTAACACGCTGATACATCACTGGGCTTCCTATAAAGTCTGTTCCTATTCGATCCATCACTTTTATAAACAAATCAATTTACTATTATAACTCCATATTCGCGTACTTTTTGAAGGTTGAGCCTAGTCATATTATTTATTTATACACTTTATTATTGTCTTCCTGTCCATTTTAAGGTAGTAATCTCTATTTAATATTGTATTTTTTGATGAAAAGTACATCCGCTGAAAACACCATTACACTGACAGTCTTGTCATGAAGATACTTTTTTTTCGAACTATTTCTGACATTGAAAATGTAGTGAGGTTTGATAGATTTGATTGATAAATGAGGTTTTCGTCTCTGTCGCACCCAGCATAATAATACGATGATGATGATAAACATATATTCAACCTTTTTAATACACTAATTAGAGGTAACATTATTCTCATTACTATTTCATCCCCTATCTAAAGACAATTACAGTCAGGTATACTTGTTATTGTCATTGGCAGTCTGAATAGGAACAGACTTTAAGCTACGCCATGTTTAATGAAATGTGACCTATCACCTGCAATTGACAACATTTCAAAAAAAAGAGCATTTTGGTTTATTCGCGTTTATTATAGCTGATTTAAAATTAGACTACCCGTGTTTCTCGGTTTTTCTTTATTTAACTTAAATTCGTCGTTAATAATTTATTAAAGAAATAGTCATTAAAAAGACCGTATATACAAAGTTAGGAATACTGATGTCGTGATCTTAGCATGATAAAAAATTAAAAAGGTAACTTTCAACAGAAACAGAACTGACTGTCATGTCATGTCACTTGTCAACCATAGCAACTGTAACAATATGAATTCGTCGACTTTGGGCAGATTGCGGCTATCCGCTTTTACAAATCCGTTAGTCACTTTCATTTTTAATAGCGTATATCAAAACAATAGTATTACGAGAATCGAAATCGTGTCGTTAGAATCAAGTAATCCGTCAGACAGATGAAAAATGGACATGACAGTTGTATATTTTTTTCAATTCCTATGGTAATAAATGGACTAAGGGCAATGTAAGTGTATTCCTAACATTCACAATCCAACTTTTTTGCTGCTTTTCCCAAATATAAAAAAAACTACTGCATAAAAAATCCAAAAATATTTTTACTGTTATCAGCGGTATAAAATCTACAAACGGTATTTTATTTTACTACTTTAGCAGATATGAATTGTTGTCAATTGTCGGGATGGTGAAATACAAGGCAGACCTCGATCTGAATACATCGCTTTGTGCCTAGATCGCAATACGACTAGATCACTTTACGACTACATCTCAAAAAGCCCGAGTCGCTAAATGACCACATTCTTTTTTTCATCTTGTGTATGTCTTAGCAATGTCGACGGAGCCCCGCATGGCGGAGCTCCTAATCCTGGGCACAAAGCGATGTAGTCAGGTCGAGATGTAACCTAGTCCTAACGAGATCTGGTCCTAAAGCTTCTATACCGTGACAATCAACATAGGATTAACTTGGGGCCTGTTTATCAAAAGCTTGTAACTTGTATTACAAGCGGAATTCACGTTTTAACCTTTTGGATGACAAACCCAAATCACGTCATCGCAAATTCGTGGCACTGACGCCGAACGTCGGCAATTAATTGCCGTCAAGCTTCTTACGCTACAAGATTGTGGCGTCTGACACCCGTATTCACAAACAATACCTAAGAGGGATCCTTCACTGAGTAAACGCACTGCGTCCAATACAGCTTTGTGATTGGTCCTTTTTGAACGACCTTTTGTTTATGAGACGATTTGAACCAAATGGCGTTCAAAACCCACCTGGTTTTGAACGCCATTTGGTTCAAAATGTTAATATATTGTTGGAAGGAGATTTCCGCTTGTAATACAAGTTCCAAACTTTTGATAAACAAGCCCCTGATCGTATACCGCGAGGAAATAGGAATGAAGAAGAAACAGGAAAGTATAGGAGAGGTTTCTTTAACGTGTGAACATCAGCATATGATATTTTTAACACGTCTAGGAACCAATATATTAATAAATCTCTCTTAGTGATCCCTGAGGATCAATGGTAAATTTATAGCCATTTGCCAATTCATTTGTGCGTGTTGTATTGGTTTTGTGTGACCTTCATCTGTTTTGTTGGTACTATCTTTTTATTTTAATTTTATTCGTGCTACTGCTTAATGTTCTGTTGTGCATAATGTGATAAGTAGTTACGTGTAGTTTTCTAGTTTTCAATTAGTATAATTTTTTGCTAAAATCTGGATTATATGTATAAAGCAATCTTGTTTAATCAGGTCTTAGTGGAAACTGTTAAGGAGTAGAACGCATGTAGGGGTTTTGTTTAAGGTCTAGAAAGTAAGTTTACTATGTTCTTTTTACTCTGTTTGATTGCCAAATAAAAACATAACATAATATAACATGAGTAGTCTGATGGTAAGTGGTATTGCAGTATAAGGATATGTTGTAAACTGAAAGGGATCTGTAAGCTTCCTCTTACGCGTGGCAAATCATATGAAAAGCCTAGTAGTAAGCGGCAACAGGAAAATACCAGATGAGACACTTGTGCGTTTACCGTGAGAAAATCGGAATGGAGAATGGAAAGGGAGACAAAGGTAGTGCTGTAGTGATTTGGGTCTCGATTCTAAAATTCACACCCTGCTATAAAACAGATTTGTATCAAAAGCGATTAGTCTATTGGTATTTTTTTCCTAATCATGTAGGAAGGTTTTAGGTCTTTTTTGTGTTAATGAGAAGTCGTAACCGTTTTATTTGTTGCTTTTATAGGCTAAGGAGCGGAAACCGTTGATGATCCTGTTCAGTGAAGACGCGATCTCGTGCATCCACCGCGCGGCCGTCGCCAGCATCAACACGGTCGATGAGAAAAACTACTTGTTCCTAAAGAAGCTCTCTCAGGTAATACCGATAAAACTATCATACATTTACCGTAGCAATCTTGGTCTAAACAAATGTTTCTCTTTCCTTGCCGATTGTATTTGGTTTCTTGAACATCAACAACTCTCCGAGACCAATTTAAGGGATGTAAATGCTGTCTTATTTTACAGCGAGGGTCCTCTTATCTTTTGGTTCAATTATTAGATCAGACTATAAAATTGCATTGTCATGGTGCTATCAGTTCATTCCAAAGATTCAAATATACAAACAAAACCATTAAATACGCACATCAAAAAGTCCAACGATCAAAAATATCCTAACATTAATTTGACAAAGGGAAACAAAACGCAACAAAATATTGACATAGACAAAAGTCCTGTTGTCACGAAACTCGCGCGCGTTAGCCAGCACTGGGGTCCGATTTTTGCCTTTCGAGCGCTCGAAAGTGAGAAAAACGGTGAAAACGTATTTTGGAATAGGATAGAAAAATCTGAATACATAGACAAAGAACCATAGCAGACTAAACGTTTCATTTATTAGTTTTAAATAGTACAAGTTTTAGGTAAACAGTGTTAAAAACGCTGAAAGTGCACATAAATAATATTATTCTTGCCACAATTATTACTTGGCAATTATTAACCGGTAAGCATCGATTCTCTGCGTCAGTAAACAAGTAACAATATCAAGGTCAGCACCCTGGGCGATGTACTGCAAAATAATGTGGGGATAGCTGAATCCTTAGACATTTTTGATGCGTTTATTAGTCTGGCAAAAAAGGAACCGTTTTATTTTAGTCCCGAACCAAGCTTTAAACTTTGTATCAAAATCCCAAGTTTCGTCTCCAAATTTGCAGGTGTTAGTGGGTCTCGGACAGCAGCTGACCACCCTGTGGAACTTCGCCCGCGGCGTGGAGTTCTGGATGCCGGTGCTGCTGGAGACGCTGCTGGCGCTGACGGCGCACCCGTCGCTGACGCTGGCGCACGCGGCCGCCGGCGTGTGGCTCGCGCTGTTCCGCCACGACCACGTGTCCAAGCTGCCGCCCGTGCTCTCCGTCGTGCCGCGCTGGCTGCACGCCGCCGCGCCCAAGCTGCTCAAGGTCAGGGGCACTTCCGACATCACATGACAACGAACATTACCGTAGATAGAGTTCCCGAGGTCGCGAGACCGATTACAGTAGCTCCCTTTCCCTGTTATTCGCTCAGGTTTACGCCCATATTCCCATCTCGTCCACAATCTCATCCATATTCCCGTTTCGTCCACGTTCCATCTCATTCACATTCCTATCTCGTCCACATTCCCACCTCGTCCACATTATTATTTCATTCACATTCCCAATAACTATTGAACAACCGAGTGATTGAATTGATATCGAACTGCCCTACAATCCTAAGTTGCACACGAGTCAGGAATGAGGACCAATTGGGAATGCTGACGAGTTGGGAATATGGACGAAAAGAGAATGTGGACAAAATGGGAATATGGACAAAATGAACCTGAACGATAAATGTTATGCAAACCTACCAATGACCCATTTCGTAAAGCAGTCACAAATCTAAAGCGGCAACATTTGACCATTTGGCAAGCTGTTTTCGAGTTTTGATTTGATTTTTATTTATATATAGAATATTGATATATTACTATACATATATATATAAATAAAGGAAAATAAAGGAAAAAGGTAAAGAGTTGATAAGGTAAGTAGGAAGTAGGTACTGTGTTATTTTGGTTTGGGCGCTTAAACTCCCATTTGCAGAATATCCTTCCGCAAAATGTCCTGTTTTCAAAACGTCCCTTCACAAAAATGTCGTCCGTTTTGCAGAACGGCCTTTTCGCAATACGTCCCTATCACAAAACGCCCCGTTCGTTTAATTCTTAATTTAATTAAAGTAACTACCACTAATTCGTTCAATGAATAAAAATATAATAAAATATATAATCTAAGAAAAAGAATATTACGCATGTAAAAACTAGAGTTTTTGTTTGTCAATCGAAGGTGAATGTGTCAAGTCCCCGATCTGCATTGGGCCAGCGTAGAGACTGTTTTTGCCCATCTCTCTCATCCATGAAAGAAGGCTTAGTTTTCTGTACCTGTATGTATGGGCGTTTTTGCAGACGGGACGTTTTGCGAAAGGGACACTTAGTAGAAGGGACGTTCTACGAAAGGGACGTTTTGCAGAAGGGACATTTTGCGAAAGAAATGGGACGTTTTGCGAATGGGACATTTTGTTTAAGAAACCGTTCGTTTGTAGAGGGGAAGTTTTGCTAGTGGGAAGTAATTTTGGTGAAGGGATGATTTGCGAACGGGATCTTATCCGCCCAAACCGTTGTTTTATTTAGATAAATTAACCGCATGTTAAGAGTAATAGTCTGATAATATCAATAAAATCGATAAAAAGCGTCGCTCTCTCCCTACAAGTTTTCAAACGACGCCCCGATAAAATCGACTCCTAATTGATCACATTGATTACCTTTAACGATATGACAGGTATACATTACGACATTAAGGCGCAGGCCACACGGCGCCGCCGCTTTGTTCGCGCGAATTGATAATATGTATGACGATGTAGGTAATCAGCCGAGAGCGTTCAGACGGCACTACGCCTCAGCGGAGGGGCGGTCGCGCGGTGCCGTGTGCTATCGGCGGATTGGGACAAGCAATGAATTACAAAACCTATTTCTTGACAAAAATTAACATTTGGACTAGCTTGTCCCCACCTTTTCCAATATTCAAGTTAAATTTAAATTGTTATAAATATCAATAAGTACATTGCTCTTACTATTTTCTATAGATTATAGAGCTTGTTTTTTGCTTTTCAGTTGATTTTTTTATTGCAGTCGGGTTTTATTTTCTTCAGATTTTTGCTCATGTCTCGAATATCTGTACGAATATCATTATTATTACCTACTTCGGACAAAAGTTTCTACAAACAATGTTCTACAAAATTTGCTATGTTCATTTTTACACTAGGATCAATACTTTATGAGCTACAGGGTGTTTAAGTTAACAAGGAAATAAAATATAGACGATTTAGTAAGTAAAAACGAAATGGGTTTTAAATTTGTATTTAAAAATAGACGAAGCTTATCAGTTCGTCTTAATTCATCGTCTTCTACGTCGACATCTTCCTCTTCTCCATCTATGACATCTACACTTACACCGTTTGTACATTAACCCAAGCCACCGAAGCGGGTGATTTTTTTTAAGGCAAGTTTTTTCGTCATTCCGGTGGCAATTTTTAACAGATTTTAATAATAATGTTAAATATACATGACTGTGATAAGAGAACATTTAAGAGATACGGTACTATTTGAAAATATACTTTGAAGTTGTTATGATAGCAAAAGTGATAAAAACCAAGGATTTATTTATCTCTAAAATCACTAAATTCAACTGATTTATCTTTAAATCAAATCAATCGATGTTTGCAGGTTAATGCTTACGCTTGTGATGAGATAGTATAATGTACAGTCGAGTTCATAAATATGTGTACAATTTAGTTTCAGCTTAATAAAAATTCAAAGTAATGGTCCGGAAAAGAACGTAAAAAGTAACTCCGGATCCCAGACTATATTAACTTATTGAGTTTTTTTTTTAAATGTTGTTTTTGATGATTACTAGCCACAAAAGCCATGTAATTTTCTGGATATAATCTTAATATCAGTTTCCACGTTGAAGAAAAATATACTTTAATAACATTTTGTGACTAAGCTTGTATAACACATCCATAAACCGATTAACATATTTCGCAAGCCCTAAATTTGGGTGCGGGGTGAAAGGGGAAGTAGGTGTTTAAAGCACGACATTTTGAGCCTAATCCAAGGAGATTCGCTTCTACGTAGTTATTATTTATTCTTATGCCCTGGACAAAAGCGAAAAGATTACTACATAGAACTTATCACTTTTTAAATGGAAAACCGTACGATCTTGACAGACTCAATTCTGTAAAATCAATGATATTAATCATCATAATGGGTAATCTAATGATAACATTGATAACACAAAATAAATGTTACCCGCCTTCAAAAAACGCAAGAAACAACTTCTTTTAAAATGGTAGGTCAAACTGAAGTAGGCTTTTGCTTAAAACTATGATTGGACGCCGACTTCAGTTTGACTGACCATTACCATTATTCATTCATCTCATACTTTTTAGTGATCATAATATGCTTTTATGTAGTCACACGTCTCAGTAAGAAACATAGGACCTTTCAAGCTCGCCGCAAGCAACGTCGCGGGAGAGTCATAGTCATATGTGGTATTATCTATGAAAAGGGATCTTATGGTCGATGGCGCTTACGCCGCACTGCCTCACGCGTCGTTGTATTTATATCGGAGCATCGTTAATAATGGCGGAAGCGCCATCGACAATAAGGTCCCTTTTCATAGATAACGTCTCATATTAAACCATTTAAATGTGCTTCGTCATAGTCGCTCAACTACTTTAATCGAAACATCTTATCTCCACCCTTAAAATGTACGGTTGAGGAGTTCCGGGGATCATTTGTGGTCTTCATTATCAGTTTCCCTTTAGCAAATGATACTTTCTGAATGCAAATGCTGCACTTGTTACTGAAAATACAAGTTGATGTTGATGATGTTTGAGGAGTTCTCTCAAATCCTCACAAATCCCCTCATCATATACCGATTCGGTGACAATGAGACCACGTCGGAAATATACTACCCTATTAAACGAAAAAAAAAATTTCAAACACGGTTCATAATTGACGGAGAAATCGGTGAGCAAAAAAATACATACAGTGAAACAAAAAAATGCATATTTCAATGACTGTGATCAACGCTTACACACGTAACGTAACTGGAATTTGCAATGCAGAGTTCCTGGCAGCCATGGTTGACGACCGGCCGCCCCTAACGTATACAAGAAAACAATACTGTAGCAGCATTCTTACTTACCCTGAATTTGGTCAGCAGTTTACATTTAGATAATTATACACCATTTGCTTTAACGGCTTTGCTTTTGCTTTGCTTTAGGCTTCTCTCACTCGCACATTGTCATACAAATGACAAGGACAAAAGATAGAGGCATGTAGACAAGTGGGCGGCTACAAACGGTAATCTTCTTAGGGCTCGTTTACAATAAAAAGTATTTGAAAATAAAAGATTAAGGAGACATCGGTCCGTTTCACTAGCCAAGTTACAGGTAAACTATAAACAATTAGTCGCAAGAAGGGAAACAAACGCGTCCGCCACGTACAGATGTAAGAGCTGACTGATTACCTGCTCTATTATGAGTGCGGCTTTAGCGGAATCTCATTAGCCAATCACGTGCAACTGCACTTTTCCAGTACTAGGTTGTTAAAATAAGTATAGAAAAACGCTGTTTTGGATGTCATTATTATTTAATACATATTGTTCCTCGCGTTACACCAGGCATACGATACATAGCAAACTAATTGAATCTAAAGTACATTTTGAAGCAAAAGTTGAGTAACCAGCAGCAGATTATTGTTAATTGATAATATTTTCTTAATTTATGCCAAGCTATGCATTATTGCTAGTAAATATCTACGCCAAACTCAGCTGACTGTAAGTGATGTCCAGACCAATAACATATTAAATATGAAGTCATTTATATTCTGTCAGTACAATATTGTTGTTCGTTTATTACAAATTACAATGATGTTTCATGAACGTAGTTAGTCAACTTTCGCTCTCACTGCCTCGATTATAGTGTTAATAGAAAAGGGATCAGGGGTTGCTTGTCTCGTGCTAGTTCCACGCGCCGGGGCAGTAGTGGTACCGGTTGATCCGCAGCCAGTCCTGCTCAGTGACGTAGTCTCGCTGGCCTATCTCGCCGTCCACTTCCTGGTAACGGAAACAGTTGCAGATGAAATGTTGGTACAGAACTACTAGTAGCTGACAAGTTTCTTTCGACTCATGTCGTTGAATATTCACGAAAATCAAGCTTTATTTTTGCATTTTTTTTTTGTCTCGTAACTTTCGACCACGAGGCAAAAGTGCATGATAATTTAAATTTACTTATTATACCTATGGGTAAAATAAACTGCGTCAACTACGAGCCACTATCAGACAAATCTGTGCAGTTTGAGTCTGTCAGTGAATACTCGAAAATCCGTAATTTACAATTACAGTATTTAATAAAAAATGCTTATAATATAATAAAGTGTACATCAACTATGTAAAATTAAAAAAAAACTTTAAATTACGCGCACGATTTTTAGTAGTCAAAAAATGCAAAAAGACATTTTTTGACCCGTGTGCATTTCTAAATGCAGCAATACTGTGTCCAAGGAAGCCAAGAGATTAATATCGCTTTTTAAAAAATCTTATCTGCAATATAAATGAAGTGTGTACAGTTAGCTCTTAAAAATAAGAGCTAAAGAGAGTGAGTGAAAGAGAAGTACGAACCGGAAGGTTGTTTTAAGAGTTATGTTATGTATGTGTTTGTATGTTCTTGTTTATACCTTCAAAGCCACGATGGTCGGTTCGAAGTTCTTGCTCCAGGCCAGCTCCGGGTAGTGCAGGCAGCTCACGTAGTCGTACTCCACCCCAAGGTTACCCACTTGGAATTCGTTCCAAATTTCAAAGTCCATCTCAGCTCCTACAATGATAATTACATGACCACAAGATATTGACTAACCCAGTGCCTGCAGGGATTAACCACTGATTTGATTTTTGTGTTTGTTGTGATGGAAGGAGGAACATTGTGCATGGAAAAAGAAAATGCACCAAACATAGATAAATTACTTCCAACATGACTCTATCATTAATTGGTCAATAAAACACTTATTTTACGTCTATGCCATGCCATTGAAATTGTTTGGTTTATTGCAATATCATGTCCGAAAGAAAAATATCGTAATACCGATTTCGATAATGCAAAAAGTGCCAGCCTTTAATGGATTCCACGCAATATCGGACTTGATACTCACCAGGCACGATATTCTCGTACTGTATCCTGACATACTCGTCCCTGTTGTAGGTGGAATGCATGTGCAGGAAGCCCATTACATGCATCAGCTCGTGCACTATCGTAGATTCCAGGTAACAGTGAGTGCCAGCAGGGGAGCCCAGATTTAGTGTGTGAATCATACGAGATATACGGAAGCCGATAGAAGCGTAACAGCCGCTGGGATAACTCTAGAATACAAAAAATCCTTATAACGGCGCGAGAAAAAAAGCGAGCTTTTAAAAAAAACAATATTGCTTTTGACATGACGCCGTTGCCGAATAATAAAATGATAACCGCAAAAAAACGCAATATTTTGGAAAAAATAAACCTGGTTTTGGGTTATTGTATTTAAAATATCAAACTTAGACAGATAATCAGCTGAAAACTCAATTTCTATGCATTCTAAAACACACGTAAAATATGTCGAAGCGTTTCAATGGAATTCGGTGTGGTGGATACATAATTTATTCTGTGCCTACGTAATTGCAAGGCGACAATTATTTTCTACTCCCGAATTGCCACTACAAAAAAATACCAACCGTTATGTTCACGTATTCTCTGTGCAAGGGTCCGGCCTCCTGGAATCTGACGCAGGTTCGACTTTCAATCAGGTCCATGGCAGCGAAAAGGGCTTCTCTCTGTCCTGGCTCCGCTACAAAATAATCCCAGTTTTATTATTTGTTTCTCCAAACTGTGCAACCAAAACTGATTGCTTTAGGGATTTTTCCAAGGACATGGTAGGAAAGTAACACACATTAACTTCTCCTCTACCGCGCAACGGATGCTGATTTTGATGCGGTTTTCACAATTTTTTACATAAATTCGACTCATAAATATTTCATCGCAATACAGTTTAAGAGGATTGTGAAGCGACGCTTAAACCGCGTAGCTGTCAAATATTTTCTATACAAATTTTGCTCCGGGCGTTAATGTTTCTCACACTCTAATGGCGCGTACACATAGCGATCCGTTTTACAGGTCCGTTATTTGATGGCGTATGTAGTTGTATGAGCGAGTTCACAACCAAAACAGTATTCTGGATCCAGTAAAAAAGAAGATTACAAGGTGAAAAGATCCGTCAAAACGGATCCTGTAACAAACGGACGTTCTATGTGTACGCGCCCTAAATCAGGTCCGATTTTCATGATGTGGCTATGAAAAACTAGGTCTGTACGTTTCTATTTTTTGTTTTTTGAATTTGTTTCATTAGTTTTTTTTTGTAGAAATATTTTTTTGTGATTGTGATTTCGCTGTATAAAAGTCAACCGACTCCATGGGTTTCAAGGCACAGGCTCAGCCTAGTTTGAAATCCACCGGATACTGCTCCATTTGTAACTATGTGACTTGTGTAAATAAAAAATATTCTTATTCTCTTATATTGTTTCCCCATTAGAATAGTGGCCTAGGACCATCAAATAGACTATTGCCGGTATACTTTGTGTTTGTATACATACATACATACATTAAATCACGCCTGTTTCCCAGAGGATATATGTTTGTACATATATGTACATAAATATGATAATTGCAAATATGACTAAGTATCTACTAACCAAGATGCGTGTCAGCAATTTTCCAGATCACGGTGTTATTGGGCCACGGCGTAGCCCAGCCGGGGAAGATTACCGCATTACGAGCCGCGTATTGGTCGACCATTGCCTCAATCTGGTCCTCATCTAGCACGATGTCGCCCTCGAACTTGCCACTGTACATCTCCGGGTGTTTCGGTGACGGGACTGCTTGGGCTTTGAATGGGTCCAGCTCTTGAGATGCTGTTGATAACAGATAAGTTGTAGCGATTAGGAAAAGTTATATCTACCTGGTCTTGCCAACTTAAAATGTCCACCTCTGTAAGACACTCAGCCATTTGTTGATCTCTAATCCTTAGGAATGATCTCATATTCCAGGACGCTGAGGGCCTCCGTACCAATAACATAAAAAGAAGCAACATCGAACCCTGTCGTAATAGATGCCGCTGACCCGCTGTTTCGTTTAATAGACGTTGAGGTCTTGAGGCTTGATGTAACAACAACAAATGACAAACAACAAAACAAATAACACATAAGGAAAAAAACTTACAACCCCTTTTGAGGAAATTTCTGTATTTCTCCACTTCATCCCGAGTCCTGGTTAGCGGAGTGGAGACCACGGCACCGATCAAAGCAAATAAGAGTAAGCTACGCATGACTATAGATAGGTACCGGATTTGGTGGTCTGTACACATTTATACTTTATGATTATCAAACCGATGAGTATCTTTAAATGATAATGGCTCGAATCTATGAAATACAAATTACTGACTTCCTGTAGAAAGATTTCGTCAGAGATAACTTATAGGGGGTGCGTCTCATAAAATACTCTTTAAAATATCTATGTATATCTAAATATACAGTTTGTCCTTGGATTTTTCCAAGGACAAACTGGTACACAAACGAATAAGGATGAAACTATATGCAATTTCATCAACAACAACAAAAAAGATTTAAAAAAAATCGTTGATTGCTTTGTGTGAATCCTATCGGAACAAAGTAAAATATCCCGCCTCATATGAGGTCTACATATTGAGATGAAATAAACGGTTTTTTAAGAGCATTTACCGTGGCAAACGAAATTGAAAAAATACGCCAAACACAAAAAACAGGTTTATTAGCGACACAATATGTTTGGTCGCTCATCAAAAATGTCGTGTTTGCATTAGACACGTAATTCTTTTTTTTAAATTAAAGACAATGAGTTCACAAATAATTATAGCTAATAATATCATAAAGTATATGGGCATATTTTTAAGTGATTTGAGGAATTATAATCTTAAAAATTAAAATAATGACACCAAGTTTCATCCCTATTCGTTTGTGCACTTTATAAAAGAAGAAACTGACTGAGTGACTGACTGACATCAACTCACTGCCCAAACCGCTGGGCCTAGAGATTCGAAAAAAATACCAAATAAAGCGTATCTTCGATGATGAGAAGTATATAACTTTGAAGGGGTTTTTTTTAAAATATGCGTTTTAGCCGATATAACAAAACACGTGCTCATTATTTTTTCATTTAAACATATAATCAAAATAAGTAGGAAAATGTCTTCTTCTTTTAAAATTTTCTATCTGAAAGTTAGAGGGTTTAGTCACTTTTCAGTACTTTGGAGGTCAATTCCTCCCAACAGGTTGAGTTTGGGCAGCTAAAAAAAAATACGTGTCTGTTTTTTTAGACTACTCTCTAACATATATCAAAATAAACCAAATCGGAGCCGGACATTTGGGTACCTTTCCTTGTAAGAAGTGGGACTACATTACAGCTTATTATGATCACTAAAAAGTATAAAATAAAATAAAGATTTTTTTAAAACAACTGAAGAAACAACGAACTGAAGTCCGCTTTTGGTTAAAAATATTCTAAGTTTTCGACTTCAGTTCGACTGACCTATTATATACCTACCATTTTAAAAGAGGTTTTTTGTTTTGATTAATGAAGGGGCGGTTTTTTGTTTTTTATAACATTTATTTTATTAGATATTTTAATGTTGAACTAACTTCCCTGTTGTAAATAATGTAGCACTCAAAGGATGTTGCTTCGATACAGGCTCACATCAGCAGAGGCTGAATTGATGCGACTTCAAACTCAGGAATATAGGGTTTTGTATTCACCGATCTTGACGAAATTAAATTTTGCTTAGGAATCAAAACAGAATGAATGAATCAGATCAATACGCATATTTTCAAAATGTTTTGAACAAGTACTAGTATCCTCCAAAATCAGTTTTTGCCAAACTGAACCACGCTGTCTTGAACAGTGACGTTCGTTTTGACGCCTCTTGCACGAACGTCATTGGGCGATTGTACGCGATGCTTTGCACGCGGCCCGATTTGTGTGCAGCCATTAGCATCCTTAGTAGATATCAAAACAAAAACAACGAACTTAATCACTGCCTACGCGTTTATTCGCGGTAGCAATATCTATTAAATATTGTGTTTTTAGATTAAAAGCACTTTTGGTGAAAATAAAATGAGAGCTGACAAATAGCTGTCATATCATAATATTTTACTTATATATTCCTATCGTCCTTTCGAAATGTTTAAAATCACCATTGAAAAAAACCAAGATGGTGCTTTTAACTTCGTAAGGCCCCGTGTGCACTGTGTTGCAATGGGAATAAGGTTTATTTTGCTATCTTCATAAACCGAAAACGGCATTATCAACCAAACGTATTTGAACTTTATTGCCTTGATGGTAGATTCTAAGTCCCACTGACAAAAAACTCCGTTTGTAGTATGGTGGGCCTTATGAGGTTAAATGTTTCGAAAGGCTTTTTGTTTTAATAACCCAAACATTACGAGTAAGACGGCTACGAGGGGATCGCACCGAGTGTTTAATCCCCAAATCGAGTTCGATGTTACGTTAACCCTGTGTCCCTTTATTTTGATCACGGCATAGCTTTAGTAAAAGGGGTTAAGCTTTGAAAGTTTTGTTATTACTGTTTTGGGTGCGTTTGACGGAAGCGTAATGCACATTGACGAATTGGTTGGCTAGACATTGCGAAACGAAACGGCTACGTTGTTTACTTACGAACTTGTGTATTTTCTGATGAAAAAATATTGATTTGAGCCCAGACGGTTTATTAAATAATAAATAAGTGGGTATGTAGTCGCCCAATTGGCTACTTGCCTCTATATTTTGTCCTTGTCATGTGTATGACACTGCGCTAGTGAGAGAAGCCTATACTAGGTCGTTAAAGGAAATGGAGGATAGGGCACCGTTAGGTTTTCGCGCCAAAAAAGATTACTGACTGTTAAGACGCCGCGGTTCGAAGGATTGATAAAAAAAAGGGGTAATAATGAATTTGTATACGATATTGCACCCTGACAACAGGGCAGTTACGAAATTCCATTAAATATAAAATACAACTACCAGGTTTTTGAGCAGGTATAATGAACGACTTACACGCCTTTTGTTAGGCCGCATTTACACTTGCAAGTTATTGCTGTAAGTTTTGAGACGCAACTATAGGTAAGAGCGAGTACCCAATATCTGCATCTCTGCAAGTGTAAACGCAGCCTTAGGTTAGTAAGTATACACTTACTAAGAAAGTGTAGTATACAGTTATCTCCCTCAGGTGTCGTACCCGGCGGCGCGCGCGACGGGCGCGCACACGGCGGCGACGTACGCCTGCATGGACTACGATAGCGAGCAGGAGTTCGCGGTCTTCTTCAACCGGTGCCGCACCGAGATACTGGACTGCTTTAGGTGAGTTACAACAATTATTTTTTAATTGCATGGACATGGTAAAGGAAGCATGGACGCAAGATTGCAAGTCGTCGGTGAAACTGCAAAACCGCGTAAGTAACATTTTTAATGAGGAGTAAGATGCACCTTTTTTCTAAGATATTAAGGTTTATTTTGCTCTATAATAAATTTGTTGGTTACGCGGTTTTGCAGTATCACCGATGAAATATAAAATCTGTGCATTAGGGTAGAATGCTAAGTCTAGCGAGTGTAAATGTCTACACTAAATTAATAATTAGTTATATACAAGTTCCGGGCAGCGGTGACGATACAAAACAACTGCATGATTGAAATCGCTTATTGAACTGAACTTAACGATGAGCAGAGTGGCAGAAATAAGGACCGCAAGTGGAGCAGTAAAAAGAGCATACCATAGAATATGCCCGCTGCCTACAACACCTGAACCAGAGGAACCTGAACAAAACCTGAAGGAGTGCCTTTAATAGGGGCAGTATGTTAGCGCTACCTCAGCGCTATGACGTATTTAACCGCCTGCGGGGGAGGTGAGGAGCAACAAGCCGCGACCCCGCACGCGAAAGATCAATTTAGCGCACGAAAGCGATCGCACGCGCGTCTATATTTCATTAATGTAATTTAAAAAATAAACCGTTATTCTTGTCAAAGAGGACTTTGGATTTATTTTCCTCGCCTGGACAAGTCACCTACATTTGATTTATGCCTACGCTACGTAAGGTACGGTTCTCTGCACAATAAAAAAAACGAATAAATCTACATACTACAAAATCAAACAAACTGGATGGATTTACCTCCCCTTCATCCATTTGATTGAATTTTTTAGTCTCTTAAAGGTCGCAGAAAGTCAATGTTTAATTCTGTAGCGTAGTTAATTTTTGTAATTTGATCTTACATCATTATGACGGGGCTCTATGGTAATAATGTGGTATCTCGGACAAGGGAAGGTTGATAGATGACTTTTAATTTGGTAAAATAGGGGGGTTTTTTTTTGGTAATCTCCTGAAGGGCCAAAGACAAAAGTCCTTGCTTTTGTTTGCTTTTTGCTTTAATTACTTTAAGAAAAAGGGGCAGAGGTGAAAATCCCTTCCGGAGACCTGGGAATGGAGGGCTCGCACCGGCTAAAAACACCAATGCCCCTATTACCAACTAGAATTTAGGCTCCCGCGGATACTACCCCAGCCAGTGCTGAAAGGTCGGGAGAGAAAATCATTCCCCCGTTTATGAGGCCGCAGGATTCCCCATCCCCCGTCCTAGCGACACCCGTTAGGTAGTCGGGAGGTGCGTGCGTCAGGAGGTTGCTTATAATATAGCTAAGTCTAACCTTAAGTGTATGTTAAACACTGAAGGTTAGAGCTAGCCCTGGGTTTAACATATAGAGGTCATTACGTTAGAACAACGTTACGGTAAAAAAGGGTTATGACTTTGGCAGTAGGCAAGCACCTTGAAAATGTTGTTGTTTCCAGGCACTGTATGACGGCGGCGCCACTGGTGACGTGGGCGTACGTGGAGCAGTGGACGCGCGCCGCACTCGACGAGGTAGAGGCGTGTCCGGCGGAGCTGGACGTGACGCACCCGCTCTACGTCGAGTGGGAGGCGCTGGCGCAGGTAACTAGCAGGGATTGGTTCTACGTGGAGCAGTGGACGCGTGCCCGGCAGAGCTGAGATAGATACCTCGTCGGTTCATAAGTTCTATTACTGAGATTTATGACAATTTAAAAGTCGTGCATAATTTTATCGGTGCCGGCCGTGAATAGTAAAAGATCGCACAGGAAATAGCGGCGACTATGTGAAAAGATAATTTGTTCCTATAAATGTACATTAATTAAGCGGCATGTTGCATACGGCGAGCGCATCAAAGAATACGGTAGTCGGCCGCATTCGGCGAACGACATCTGCAACCGCCTCGTTACGTGATCGAAGTAGGCGGACAGACTAATGTGAAGATGACGTTCGTTCGCAGCAGTATTTTGAAATAAGTTCGGCGACCGCATTAGTGTAATTGCCGCTTAAACATTTGTTTATGTATTTTGAAATTAAGTAATGAATGCAATTTAGTTTTATTAATTTATTAACCGACTAGGTTCAGGGTTAGCTGGAAGAGATCCTATTTAGGGATAAGTTGGCCTGTGTACATTAGTTTGATATTAATATTGTAATATTTATATTTTTGTGCAATATAGAGTTTACATAAACCAGGGGGTTTGATTTAAGTTGCTGCGCCATGCGTAGGTATATTTCCATGCCGAAACTGAAGAGTGAAACATTTTAATAATTGTTTTCATTCCAGGTGTTGGATGTAGTGCTATCTCGGTTACTAAACGCGGAGCCGCGGCCGAGCGTCGCGGAGGGCCTGGCGTTACTGCAGCGTTGTGTGGCGTGCTCGCCGCCCGCCCCTCTCATCCTGTCCCTGTTGCTCTCACTCATCTCCGCGCTCTTCGTGTTCCTCAGCTGCTCTTACAGCCAACTCGCCGGTGAGTTTGTCCCTGCAACGGTGCTGGTTTTAAACATTGGTAGTATCAGCGTTGGTTAAATTACTCGGCTAATGGATAGATAAAATAGTGTTGGTTCCAACGATCGTGCGAGCTTTGGCAATAGGAAATATTCACGCTTTTCTTTCACAGCTAAAATTAAAGCTGATTCATGTAACAAACAATAGAGAAAATCATTTTTTTTTTAATAGCTCTAAACATAAACAAGATATAAGCTAACAAATATTTGTTTCTATCTCTTTTTAGCAAAACAGAATTTAACATGCAGTTTATATGAACGACCTGTTACATGACGTCACAGTGTATATCGGATATCTCTGTCTAATCGCTGTCTAATTTAGCTGTTTAAAAAGCTTGTATCATCCGTGTTTCTTGCCCGATTTTAATATTAAATATTCCCTATTGGTGCGTGCCGAGTTTATTTTTATAGTATGTGAAGAAGTAGTAATGTCCCTTAGGTCCGGGCGTGGGCGTGGCGGGCGCGGAGCTGCTCCCTCGCGTGCTGGACAAGATCTTCGCGGCGCTCGTGCACTGCGGCGCCGAACCCGACGAGCGCCGCAAGCGCGCTGTTAAGAATGTTCGCCGCCACGCCGCCAGCCTGCTCGTCAAGCTAGCCTCCAAGGTACCCAGACCCTACACCCGCAGCGTGCACTGACATACTATTATCAACTGTTCTCCGTCGAGATTCGGGGTTCCGAAACACTTCTGTCAGGGCTCAGCCAAAAATTAAACCGAAAGAAGGAAGTGCGTACGGTTACTCGAAAATGTGGCCTTGCTGCTCATTGAATTTACAAGAATAATAGTGGCAATAAAACTAACAAAAAGAACTTTCTGCTTTCAGACCTAAAATATTGACTTACAAGTTATACTTTTTTTTTTAAAGAGTTCTGTGTGAAATTGAATAGGAATACAATTGAGTTCTTTTTTAATGTTGTCATATAATAAATGAGCGGGTCACGTGATAGTCGGTAAGCGATCTCTAAAGCGAGAAAATGCAGAAGTTGACTGCTGTCTTACTCTAACTTTTAAGTAAGAAAAAGACAGCAAAATTGTGCTTCTTGCTCTAGAACTGAAGTTAAAGTAAGACAGCAATCAACTTCTGAATTTTTTATTGCCAGTCTATTTTGCGCTTAAAACAACAATAAAATTTCTGGAAGATTGGGACATAAGGCGAAACGGGAGAAAAAAGATATTAGAAAGAGAGCGCAACTTGTGTTGTAACGTGACGAGTTGGTCCAAATGATAACAATTTGTCGAACAGGCTCTTACTTTCCCTGTTTACTTTATCGATATACTAACTGAGAAAGCAAGATAAATACAAGTAATGCGACAGAATACGATGTCGTTTGATTATTCACTGTTTACCGGAGGGATCCATTGTAGTAGGGGTGAGAGACTAACCACCTTGTCAGTCAGTTACACTCTCATTTAATTACAATAACACATGCGTATATATACAATATTAGGGTCATACACGGATTTAGGTAACCGTCTAGTCTTTCCTGTTGACATACCCGAAGTAAACGTTTTCAAGGCCTAATTTGCTGGCTGAACCCACATCCTCATAAGCGCCGTCAGCTTTACTTTAGTCCTATCAGATAAAAACATAACTTACATGCACACAAGCCTTTAACTATTGACCACAGGAGAGACAACTTTTGTTTTTGCGAGTGTGAATGACCCATTAACTTAACTAATGCGCGGTTAGATACACGTACAGATAATGCCTTATCTAAATGCGATTCGTCAAAACGTGAATCTATAATAATTACGTAGGGTGCTTACAGGCACACACTGCGTATGTAGCTTGGTTTGAAAGTAAATCCTACCGATGAGCCTGTTATGAATGTTGTCGCTTTACTTCCCAGTACCCGTTGCTGCTTCTGCCGGTGTTCGGGCGGCTGCACGAGATGTGCCAGGCGGCGCTGGCGCGGCCCGGGCTCAGCGCCCTCGAGAGCGTCACCATCCAGGAGGCGCTGCTGCTCGTGTCCAACCACTTCTGCTGCTATGAGCGGCAGAGTGCGCTGGTGGCGCAGGTAATTGGGTTGTCCCATCATTTTATAATATATGGTTATTTAAAAACCATTTCGAGAGTAGGGGTAGTAGAACCATTACTTGTTATCAGATTATTTTATAAAATTAGTATTCAATAGTTATTTTTAATTTATAATTTGACATTATTTGACCTCTAATGTAGTGACGGCACGATCTTGATTGGTTAGTTGTATCTAATCTGTGATCAACCATAGTGCTGCATACAGGGTGTTAGGTAATGAGTGGATAATCCTTAAACTACGGATAGAGGGCACTTAAGACGTTATGAAAAGCTAAAATAGGTTTTGTAAAAGTGGCAACTAGACGGTAGTGTATTTTTTTTTCATCATGAGTGCTGAAAGTTCTGTCAATGTACGATTGAAAATGCAAAAAATAAGTATGCGTTTTTTTTTTATCCTATGTAATTTCACAAAAATGGTGATACCTATCTGATAACACAAGTATTCAAGAATAATGAACAAAAATTTAAATTAAAAGAAAATAGTTTAGAATGGTGCTATGATCATAACATTGATCAAGGGTGTTCATTTTCAAAAAACCTATAAGTCCAAATATCTCGAAAACCGTGCGACTTTTACTAAACCTATTTAAGCTTTTTCATAACGTCTTCTATCCGTAGTTCAAGGATTATCCACTCATTACCTAACACCCTGTATAATATGAGTCCGAAATGCAGTAATGTACAAATAATGTATATCGAATTTTGTCTTATTCATTTCGTTTTATTTTAACGCTTATTAAAATCAAGACAATTTTTAACTGTATATAAACATGACAATGTAAGATCAAAATATAAGTCCGTTTTGGAACCTCCGCCCGTAGGCTAGTCTGTGGGTTCAAACTTAACAAACCATGAAGTTATAGATAAAAGTGGAGGCCACACTCTCTAGACAGTCTAGACCTAAAAGAAGCGACCTTGAATGGACGTTAACGTCATTCTATCTCGCTCACTTAGGTCCCCTCCTGTCTTTCTAACTAGGGTGTCCACACAATTATTAAGCAATGGAGACAAGTGTACAAACAAAGAACTTGAAAACCTGTTAATATTTGTTTGTGCTATAAGTTTGCTCTCGATAGTATTATAAACTGCTAAAGAAACGTTTCAATGAAAATGATGATATATTATAATCTAATCAACCACAGTACGTTGGTATACCCTAAGCAAATAGTTTAACACGAAGTATTAGAGTGCAACTAGTGAATCCTTTTTTTTTATTCATATGTATGTGGAAAAGGGATCTTAGAGATGATCGAAATTTTTAATTTTGCATATCTCAGGCGGAATAACAATTCTCCGTGTTCATCCTAGTTTAAAAAACTCACACTTCATAGTAAAATCTAATCGCAAATCGTGATTTGCAATTAACGATTACGATTACGTCAATTAAATTTAAATTAAATTTCAGTCAACATTGTTATCATTTCACAGATAAAAAAAAAAAGGTAGGTACATAATAAAATTAAATTCAGGAACTTTTTCATCCAAATGCCGCCTAAGTGAAAAAGAAAATGAATATGAAACGTTTTAGACCAGCCCTTGAGCGTTTGTGTACGAAAAATACTTTGCAACATGGTCACCCTCGTTAGGTTCTGATAATCAGCTTAATTTTGAAAAAATACTTATATCTATTAACTTATACGTTGGAGACTATGTGTGCACTTGTGTAACAGGACATTCTCATTAGATAATCGAAACCACATCGAAACAGAAATACTTCTGCAAAAATACACTTTTTTGTTATTATGCACGTCCATTATGGCAATTTAGGACTCCCCTGTGAAATATCAAAGCATACTCAGAGGGCCCTGCCAAGATGCACTACGCTAACTAACGTTTCTAATCGATTCGTTTTTAAACCAATCGCGTCACTGGTAGATGACGTGATACGAAAAGTCACGTGGTCTACCAGTGACGCGATTGGTTTAAAAACGAATCGAATAGAAACGATAGTTACCGCAATGCATCTTGGCAGGGCCCTCAGGATACCACTTACTCCCACAACCTATAACAACACATTTTTTACACAATTTTTCATGCTTTTATATCGAAAAATGTGATATTATTCAGTTTTCTGATGCATGGAATAACATTTGAATTGACAATCCGCCATAATGACGTTTCGGTGTTGCCGTAGTTTCTGTATCTAAATTTCCACGAAAAATTGGGACATTTCAGAAAACGTCTGTTGGCGGCTAATAACAATATAATTTCGGAAATTATAGGTAGTAATAATTATTAATAATCAGAATTAATTAAAACTCAAGATCAAAAGCGACGTAGAAAACTTAAACCTTATGGTAAACTATGGCAAATTTCGATTTATGAGATAGCAACTCAGGAGTCCAGAGTTTAAAAAAAAACTCGTTTTATAACATGTCTCGATAGTCTCAATAGGATGTCTTAACAAACCAATTGTTTAGTGATGTCATAACGCCATTTTCCTTAAAAATTCAAATAAATTAATATACTTATTTAAATGCAAAAACCACGAAATTAGTGTCTCCAATTTAGTCTAAGTATTTTATCAGAAAAAACAAACAAATTGGGATATCCTTCATTTATGGATCGTCGAAAATTCGTCTGCCTTAACCGGGAATCGAACTGGTCGAATGTGACAAAATAATAAAGAAGGTTTTTTTACGGTCTTTATTTAATTTAAAAGTGTATGTGTTATAGGCATAAATGATCACTATATATTTCGATAATATATGTATCATAAAACACGACTTTATTGTTTTTTCATATTCGACCAGTTCGATTCGCGGTTAAGGAAGAGATTTTTTGTTGTTTTAAATTCGGTAATGTAGTATATTTTGTATTAAAAATAAAAGTAAGTCTCCTTTGCGTAGAACTAGCTGTTTCCAATATTTAAGGTAGTTGCCGTCTATGTGGCGTTCGTTTTTTTCACCCTGTATATTACCTATACTTAGATTCAAAACCTTCATACAACCGCAACCCAAACCGATCCTTCATCTTTCCTTCAGCTTTACGAAGCTATAATTGGGTTAAATGTGGTTCGAAAAAGGAAGTTACCACAGTCAGTCAGTTCACATCTGGTGAAAAATCTAAATTTGCCTTGGTTTAAAGCAGTGGACGAGATGGTGCTATGTATCTTGTAACGCTTGAGTCGAGAAGTTGGCAGGTTTTAACACTTTATAAATTAAAACAATGTATATTAACACATACAAGAAACAAAAGACCAATGAAATTGCTTTATTTTCGTAGCGTCGCACAGTATAATTCTCATAGAAACTTAGAATTTAGCTAGGCAAAGTTAGAAATATAAAGTGTTTTTAGTTTACGAAGGCGCTCTCCACCTTTCAAAGTATGTAAAACTAGCTTTTCAGCGCGACTCCGTCCGCGTATAAGTCGTTTATCGGTATTCCCTCGGGAACTGTCCAATTTGCGGCCATAAAAAGTAATTTATGTGCTATTTGAGACTATAATCTATTTCACCCAGATCCGTTTAGCCATTCTGGCGTGATCGAGTAATCATCACCTTACGTTGACTCGCTTTTGCGAGTATCAAGGTCAATGCGCGATAGCTCATCAATATCAGTCGTCGCGTGTACTCGCTGTTATCTATACTATATATTAATTGACGAGTTTGTTATAAAGCTGAAGAGTTTGATTGTTTGTTTGCTTGCAAGCGCTATCTCAGAAACTACTGGTCCGGTTTGAAAAATTCGTTCCGCGTTAGATAGCCTATTTCTCGAGAGAGGCTATAGGCTATATATCATCACGCTAAGACCAATAGGAGCGAAGCGTCAATTTAGAATGTTTCAACTTTCTACATTAACAAAGTCGCGGGTTAGAGTTAGCGTTAGCCCAAAGTAATTATTCCACGGGAACGAAGTCGCGGGCAGAAGAGTAGTTAACTTATAAAGTTATCTTTAGAACATCAGAGCAGAAGTGTCATTTTAAACGTTGGACGTACATGTAAAGTTAGGCATTTATAATATTAGTACGATGGGATAAGTATCCCGGCGTCCCCCTGTAGCTGTGTGTCCGGGCAGGTGCTGGGCGACGTGTCGGCGCGCTGGGCGGCGCTGGCCCCGCACGTGTCGTCGGCGGGCGCGCTGGCGCGGCTCGTGGGGCTGGACGCGGCGCCCGCGGCGGCGCCCGACGAGCGCGGCGAGGCGCGCCGCACGCTGCTGCACGCGCTCACGCTGCTGCTCGGCGTCGTCAAGCGGACCACCGTGCCCGCCGACCCCGACAAGTAACGCTTCACGACATCTACCTAACTTCATTCATTCATTTTACAGGGAAATCATTGGACATGGTGTATATCAGTGATCCCCGAAGTGGTCTATATCGACCCCCAGGAGTCGACGACGACCTGTAAGGGGTCCACGAGATGAAAATGGGGTCCACGATAGTGGATCCAACACTTTCTTATGAATATATAAATAAACAAATATTATCTTTATCCCTTTTTATTACGTGGACCGTGGACGTGTCTTGATTGATAACAAATAAAACGAATCTTACTAAAATGATATTTGAATATTTTTCTGACAATTACTACTACATCCAAGAATTGATCAATAAAATATAACGGTGTCAGGGCTTCCCGCGGCGGGTTCAGCGCGGGCCTGACGCCGTCCGGCAACCCGATCTGGCGCAACCCGTGCGGCGCGCACGTGCTGCCGCTGTTCCCGCACGCGCTCTCGCTCGCGCGCGCGCTGCACGAGCTGCACCTGCCCTCGTCGCGCGCGCTGCTGCACGCGGCGCACGCGCGCGCGCTCACCCCGCCGCCCGCCGAGCGCCGCAACCTGCTCGGGCTGTGCGAGGCCGACGCGCCGCCGCCGCAGCCGCAGGACAGGATGCAGACCTTCCTGCACACGCTCCACGATAATGTTTGTATACTTATCTTATCGTGCAGATCGCCCCTTTCAAATATACTTCGACTGATCTGCAGTACAATTACCGTCATATACACACTCAGATATTTGAATGTGTAGGTTTCTTCACTATATATTTTTTTCACCATGAGAGCATCGTGTATCTAAGTTAGAAAAACTCATGGGTACATGGTCATGGTGAACTTGGTACTTTACGATCACGAGTCGGACCCCTAAGCCGATACTTATGTTTGTATACTAGGTTTAAAGTAGAGTAAGATGACATATCGTCTTACAATGATAGCTTGACACGAGTGGAACGCGGCTCCAGCACGGCGCTAGCGGGCCTTCCGACGGTCTGTGTAACCGATGCGCAACCCTAACATCATAATGGCGATACCCTTTGCGCTCCGCGCGTGTCCCGCTATTATCGAGCTCGCTGTGTAACGCGAGCTTTAGGAGTCGCCACACGATTTTTTAAATTAATTTTCGAAGTTTGTACGACACATTGACTTCATTACTGGAAGAGTCGCACACAAAATGAGCAACGTGTTTATAATCAGGTGTGCCACCTGGTGGGCGCGGCGGCGACGACGCTGGGCCGCGAGCTGTACGCGGCGCCGGGGCTGGCGCGCGCGCTGAGCGGCTCGCTGCTGCACGCGCTGCCCGCGCTGCCCGAGCACTGGCTGCGGCCCGTGGCGCGCCACGCGCTCAAGCCGCTGCTGCTGCACTGCCCGCCCGCGCACTACGCCGACGTCGCGCTGCCGCTGCTCGACGTGCTCGCGCCCTTCAGTCAGTACACACGAGCACTTACTCACATACTCACGCTGTCACACACTCACGCTCACGCTCGCACGAGCACACTCTTACTCACTCACACACACACTCACTCATACCCTCACTCACTCGCTTGCACATACATACACGCACACGCTCACTTCGCGCACACACTCCATACATTCACACGCATACTTACGCTCTCAACCATGTAAATGAATATTCACTAATTCGCCCAACGTTTCAACACACTCATTTATTCCACTCACTCGGCTTTCTCCGTGACTTACTAACCATCTCATTCGTTCCTAATTTTTTTTGTGAACTATTTTTAACATGTTTTTAATAATCTTTACAGTGTTAGTTCACTTATCACAACGATGGGACTACGTTGTGTCTCTATACGAATCTGGAAAGCTCGAAGAGGAAGGAAGCAACGAATCGCAGGAGGTTTTAGAAGACATACTTGTTAGGCATCTCACGAGAGAACACTTGGAAGTACTCAAAGTAAGTCAATATGGAACTGGTTTTACCGAGTACAATAGAGCTTCTGTGCGTACTTGTACCCTCGAATCCGTTGGTAAAAATTAGTACATTTCGATGCTAGTGCGGAAAGTATGTCATTACTACGCACCCCCTAATTACCTCTGGACTCCTGGTACTGTATGAAAACATGCAAACTCTTTAGTTGGATGCACGGCTTAGTATATTTAAAAAAAAATGGAAAAGTAAAACGCAATAGTGCGAAATAGGAAAAGTAGAAAGCACTAGTGCGAAAAACCCAACTTTGCGCACGATATACAGCTACGAAAAGTACCGCTTTTTGAGCAACTGTATTAAAAAAATGTAACGTGTTTTGTTTTGTTGTTAGGTATCTCTAGTGGAAGGCGGCGTGAGTGCGGAGGCGAGCCCCGGCGACATGGAGGAGGACCCGCCGCCGAGCGCCACGCAGCGCGCGCCCGAGCACGTGTCCGAGCTCGGCGCGCTCGTGCTGGCGCGCGCCGCCGCCGGGCCCGCCGTGCTGCACACGGTATGAGCACACACACAGACAAATAGACAGTACATACTCATTTTAGGTAGCAGCGACCGCGAAAATGTATGGGGCGGCGGTTGCTGGACTCGTATATAGCGCGGCCTCGACTACGTCTCGTCCACGCTGACTCATACTCGTCCCGTAACAGCCTTTTTCCCAGTCTCTGTAGTGATGTACCTACTTATATTTGTCAGGTGCTCCGCGCGCTGACGTGGCCGGACTCGACGTCGTCGCTGCGCGCGACAGCCCTAGCGCTGCCGGCGCTACGCGCGGCGTTGAGCGCGGGACTCGTGGGCGACGCCGAGGCGAGCGGCGCGCTGGCCGCCGTGCTGCAGGCGCTGCGCGCGCACGGCCAGCACGACGCCAACCAGGCCGCACTGCTCGCGCTCGCCGTACAGGTAATGTGTAACGAGACACGCTAATGTTGACATTCACGGTCCATCACATCACTCCAGCACGGCAGGAAAAAACAGCTTGCGCTAGCCCTTGGTCGTGACTGCGAAAACCTTTCGATGTGGGCCTCGGAATTACGTCGCGCAGCCCGTAAATGGACATCCATTTGCAAGCCAGATCAGTCGGCTTCAATCTCCTTCTTTCATTTTTCTTATCATCGACAACGAACCTGCAATTCATTTTGTGAACAGTGGCAATCATTGACCATCCCACAACCCGCTTGCTAGTTGTCCATAACCTTTCATTATCCTCTATCAAACTATATAAGTCGTATAATGTTGTATGCGCAGGCGTACGAGACGCTCCGGCCGCAGTTCCCGCACGTGGCGAGCGTGCTGCGCGCCATCCCCGACGTGGACGCGCACGACCTGCGCCGCCTCGACGAGAAGATCGCGCCCGCCGCCGCCAAGCAGAACAAGATCGACAAGACCAAGCGGGACCTCTTCAAGAAGATCACCGCGAGGGTCAGTTACTGCGCACGATACACAATGTCGGCCAAATCTTTTGTCATTTATATTGAAGCGGACTAATTTACTCATACATTCTTTACTTTGGAGGACCAGTTGGATAATCCTAATTGCACAAATATTGCCATAGTTATAGTAGTTCTGTTCGTGTCGATAATTTAAAAATATTACGGTACAATATATTTTACTTGTTTGTTACTGTTCATTGTAATTTTATTCTTAAGTCATTCACTGCCAGTATTGTTTTTCGAACTTTCGCCAGGTGCCACGTCTTTTGTTTTCTATGGAGCTTGCCTACTCTAAGAACGTACAATTATATGTTTAAAGGGGTGTCCCTAAAAATCCCTAATAATGTTTGTCCAGACGCATCTTTTGTCCGAATTATCATTTGTCCTAAATTGGTTTTCAGCTGAGTGAGACAACTTTTTAAGTTCTTCAAAATACCTGCGGTTAGGTTAGGTTATGGTTGTATTACTAAAATGTTTCCAAATTCAGCCGGGAATGGCTTTAGGATATATGTGCTGTACGGACAAATGACGATTAGGGATTCCATAGGGGAACCGTTTAAGACACTGGGTGAAAGTCAGGAGAACGTTTTATATGCGTTGCCGGCAGTAAATGCGTTAAACTGTATATAATCTATAATCTAACATATCTGGTATAATATGATCCATGAGCTTTGAACTTTATTTCAAGGTTGAACTTTTTTTTCCGGATGTTATTAACCACTGTTTCAGTGGTATTTTAGATGGCGATGATTGAGTGTTTTACTCTATTGAATTTTGAATAATGTTTGCAGTTGATCGGGCGCAACGTGGGCCAGCTGTTCAAGAAGGAGGTGTACATCCTGGACCTGCCGACGATGCCGGCGCCGCCCAAGCCGCAGCGCAGCGCGCTCGACGACCCGACCGGCGCCGGCCTGCCCGGCCTGTTCGCGCCGCACGCCGCGCCCACCTAGCACGACTCGCGTCAATCAACACCATTCCCACTAACACACAGAGGCCCTACTTTGATCATCGAACATAGAACGTTACCTTAGCTCCATGTCAGTCACGAGTCATTCGAGAGAAACGCATGGACGCTAACCTAACTTCGATTGTCAAAGTAGGGCCTTTGACGTTAAATAAGATGAGGCATCAAACAGAAACTGTCATTTATGACGCGCCTTAAAACGGATGTCTCTCGGGATCAGTCTCTTAATACGGCACTCGGGCCTTTAGCACATGGCGAGCTTGGCGTGAATAAATAAATAAATAAATATCAGAGAACAATATCAAACAAATTGTAGGCTGATAAATACCGGTTTTGGGTTGGAATTTAAATCTGATCATTCTTACTTGCCTAAGGGCTGATTTTTCAATCTCCAGATAACACGATCTGTCAGGTAAATTGTAGCTCTATCCTTATCTTTCTTATGACAAAGAAAAGGACAGAGCTACAATTTACATGACAGATCGTGTTATCTGAAGATTGAAAAATCAGCCCTTATTTATATATTTACATTTTAAAGATTTATTTATTAATAATACAACAATACTCTTATAAATGAAGCAACATGTTAATTTATTGCAACTAGTTAACAATTTTAAATGAGACAAGGATTTATTTGTCTAAAAAACTTCAGTCACACAACTGATGATATTCATTTTATTTATTCTATTAATACCAGCTCTTTCGAACCTGTAGTGGGAACGCTCACATACATTCTCCCGCACTGGGTCGCGCCCGCTATGTGCTGAAGATCTAACGTTATTCGATAGCTGTTAAACCAATAGCAGTACATTGACAAGTTTGAATTGAAGTCTTTTTTTTACTTTACAGCAGCGACGCAATGTACTTCTATTTAGTTAATGGGCTATCGATTAAAGTTTGTGTAATATCGTGTAAGAACGCTGCACAAGCCACTTCATTATACGGGATACTGTCTAACAGGGTAAACTACTATCAAGGTAAATAAAAAACTAAGTCGATCTAATCTGCAATAATCTAAATGTAGGAGACGCTGTGCAGCTAAGGTTGTAAGATAATACGGATGATTCTCATATTTACTACGAAAATGGATCGGTTCTTACAATAATGTTAAATGACTACGCACGTGTTCTCGTAGTGAGTGTTAATTTTTGTACGTGTTTTTTAGTTAGATTGTAGTTTACCTTGTTTGGCAGTAAGGCCTCATTCGCACGAAGGTTTCTTCAACGCGTGATAAACACGTCGGTTTAAAACTTATGGGCTTCTTTGCACACATTCACACCTCAGCGAATTTTGAGTGTAAAATTGGTCATTTGTTTCTATATCTGATTTTTTAACGCGCGTTGACAAAACGTCCAGGTGTATAAGGGCTAATAATGTGTATAAACTTTACAGCTCCTGACGCTACAATTCTACAAGTATAGCAACAGTGCTCAAATGCCATACTGTCTTGACTGATGTTGCCACTTTAGAATTGTAGGGTTATAATAGCTTAGTAAATAAGGGGTTCTGTTTACCAGAATTATATGCTTTGTAGAGTTTGAGGGTTCACAAATGTACCACTAGTCAGGTATCTTTAAAATAATGAAAGTTATCACGTTTTACCTTAGATTTGTTGTATTTCGCTGAGCGAACGTTGACGTGCATATATTTTGGTAAACCGAGCCCGCCAGCCGCGCAAAAGAAACCTAGATAAAGGGGCGTAAGTACACCGGTGTCAAAATTACGGATTGTTATGCGGAAAGAGCGTCATATGTGATATAATCTCGACTATTAAATAAAATATTCGTCCGCTAGGAAACTTGACAAGAGATTGTATTTCCGTGCATACTTATTCGTGCTAGTAAGTAGAGATTGAATTGTACGAAACACTGCCTAAATGATAAATGTGAAGAGACCATTTTAATTTGTAAATACTTTGAGGTGGAACGTATATGGTTATCTGTAATAATATTGATATAATATGAAATATCGTCGCTCATTACGCATTTAATGTAGGTAGATCTTAACTAAGATTCCCCGTGCCGTGGGTGCTAGACAACGATACGAATATGTAGATAAATGTATTTACTTATGAATGAAATAATTGTGTTCCGAAACTATTTAAACAATTTGCCTTTGCAGGATTTGACCGCCAACGCAGTAGGTAGGGTGTATTGCTGTTGTTTTTTTATATTTCTAGAAGCGTAGAAGTCAAATTTTTAATTAATAAAGATATCCTGTAATTGGCACTTTGGTGTACTCGTAGTTAGTTGGGATTACTTAAAAATGCCGAGAAAAGTCGGAGTCTGACTCACGTCCTATTAGATATAGGGATGCGATAAGCGAACGTATTGTTTTAATTTTCATGTATTGTGTTGTATCAATTGAAAGAGTATTTGTTTTATATTTTTATATCATCATAGAAGATACTTTGATAAACTTTGTGACGATACGGAACATATCAACTTATTTCTTTCTTATGCGACAAGTAGTAGAGCTGTCGTACAAATACAGATGGTAGGGCTTGAACGGCCAGATGGCTAAACGAGAATGCTTCCTCAATACCTGGTGGTCTGAATATTTCGAGCATGGCCTCTATTCCACTTCTTTCTAGCCCTTCTTGCTTTTATATCGCAATCTTGTTGATTTTGTAGTAGCCTTTATACGCCTGATTATAAGTGCTACTAATAATGTTAATATAATTGTTATATAGAAGCAAGATGGTTATAAAAATTGGAATAGAGCCCCTGTAGTGTGAGAAAACTCGGTAGTGTTGACACCGGGTGCGCGGCCGCCCCGCAGTAAGCTAGCCATACGAGGGCGTACTCTGCTCCTACTCGTAATCGTACTCGCAATGTTAAACATTCTAATGTGAATAACCATTTATATGTTATTAATTAAATTATGTTATGAAGTGATGTGTTATTTTTTTATTTAGTGCTATTACCCTTTGACCTCTCGTAAGTCTTGTCACAGATCTTTGCTCAAAATTTGGATATTATCTTTTTATACGACTGCCGATAAAAAAGGAGTGTAATGTTTTTGCATTTCTTTTCACTTATTTTTGTGGACTATATGATAATCCGAAGAAACTAGCTAGAACTTGGTATTTTTTTCACCTCCAAAAAGAGGGGTATCCCGTTACACGTGATGAGTTCATTAGCATGGCCGAGACGCAGTCAAGGCCGCGCTATATACGAATAGCAACCACCCTTCCCGGTCGAGGCTTGTATAGTGCTTTTCTCCAAGGATGTGAGGAAATTTAACGCAAAAATAATAATAATATTAAACACAGTCCCAACATTTCCTTGAAAAAAAAACAGAAACGTACGATTTAGCATGATACTGAAATAAAGCATTAAATAAAATCACAAATTTAAACGTAATAAATTCAATTTGAATAAAATATAGTTTGAACTATAACATTTATTACGTGATGTTATTTCGGCAATTTATTTTGTTTATGAACGCAATTTCTATTAAAACAAAAGTCAAACTGTTTGACACACTTTTAAATACGTTGTAAACGCTGTTTGAAAAGGATGAACTTTTTAGTCTATGACATTTAAAAAGTAAAATATACAAGGAACAATTTATTTTGATTGCACGAGTGTTTGGCTGTTTGGAGATAGATATCCTAGTCCAAACATGGTTTTAAAAAGTAAAACACCAGGTACGTAATGAAATTCAAACATTTTCGCGGTCGCTGCCGTTGGTAAATAATAACTTTGGTTTTTTTTTAATTTTGCCTGGAGCTCCTTTATAAATGCGCTGTAATTATTCGCGGTAGTTCTTTCAAAGGAACTACCGCGAATAATCCTACACGTCTGCTGCAGCCGTCACAAGTTTAAGATTAAAAGTGACTTTGTTTTATAACGTTTTCGGACGGTTCAGGGGATAATGGTCTCGCGGGCTGGACTTTCGGGCGGCTAAAACTGTTTTTTAAGTTTAATTTAACGAATGATGAGTGTGGTTTATCGGGATCGGAGAAAAAGTTAAGACTCCACTGAACACGGTTTTAAGTTCAAAATCGAATAAAATGTCGATCATGCGACCTCGCCCCGATCGGTGTTTAGACATATCAAGGATTAAATCTTATTTGAGTAAAAAACAGCACTAGGTAATAAATAATGTATTTAATAATACTATTTGTCGTAAGTATAGAGCAGCTGGCGGCCGAGCGGCTGGCTGCCGGCGGCGGTGAGCAGGTGCGCGCTGCCGGCGGCCACGTCCACGCGCAGCAGCGCGGCTCCGGGCAGCGCGGCGCAGCGGGCCAGCAGCTCGCCCGCCACCGGGATGCGGCGCGGGCCCAGCACCGGGTCCAGGTACCGCCACACTTGCAGCGAACTCACTTCTGGAAATACAGGGGGATAATAATCTAACTTACAATAGATATATTCACGCTTTGTCGAATACTATAAAAGTCACACTCACACGCCAAACATGATCGCTATGCTATGCAAATTACAACTTAAATCATTGGAAACAGAGTCAGAATTTCAGTTGACGGCCGGAGCCATCTGGGGCGATCAAAAACATAAGATCAGTGATTTGAGATCACTGATCATGTACCAAAAGCTATGCAAAATTCAACTTAATCCATACGATATAAAGCCTCTTGAAATGTTATCTCTAAACTATAAGATCCGGTTACTAGTAGGCACAAAAAACAAAACAAAACAAAACAATATTGCTTCTGACATGTAATCGTACTGTTATTAAAGATATAGTTACGATGACAATACGATAACATGTCAAAAGCGATATGATTATACTGAGTAGAATCAAACCCAGCTCATGATGAATTTAGAAGTCATTGGCGTTCAAATGTTGACATACAAAAGAATTCTATATCTACCCGATCAGCAACGAAATCCCTGCTATGGTTAATAAGCATGATAGGGGAACCTATCGTTCAGGGGTGTGGTGTCGTTAAGAATGAACCGTCAAGACGAACGATGATTCATAAAAACGAAAACCAACCTGAAACTTCGGGCTAACCTTTAATCGCCTTGACTTCCTTCACAATCTTGGCCTTGACTTTCTCCACCGTGTCTCCATCGGCCAGTTCCACGTGCACGGTGAAGAGGCCGTTCATGGCGGTAGGGTTGACGACGGCCACGGGCACGCCGGGCACGGAGAAGAACGAGATGTGTGGCAGCCCTGGCGCGCAGTCCTCGCGCGTCTTCTCGGGCGCGTCGGGGCTGTCAGTGTAATTTATTTCTAGGGAATCCAGCTGAAAACAAAACGGTAATGATATTTTCATCACACTTGCTCGTAAATAGTGTCCTAATATGCTAGAAAAATCGACCGTAAGTCCAAAATAAATCCCGCAGGCTTTTTTTTACCATTACCATTTTTGCGTAATAGCTTTTTTTTTAAAATATAACACCTGGACTCAAACTATCATAATACGTCAGGACCCCAATTCTTGTGCCATTCGATATGAAGTTTCATTCGAGATGAAGTCAGTTGCATACAATTTTCTAAAAATCTCGCATATAAACTATTGATCTCGACTGTCACTAGAATCGGACTCCTGCACATTTTTTGACATTATCTGTGGTAAGTCATAGACAATGATGTAGTCTGCCGCTAATTTATAAATACTGAAGTGATTATAAATTATGTGTTTCGAAAATAATAATTAAAAGGGTGTCTTTGTGCACATATTAAAATTTATATATCAATAAAAAACATGTCGGCATCAGAAGAAATGGATAATGCGACTCCGCCGAACATCGTCAACGCGGCTAAAATTAAGTAGGTATTAGTGAGAATCGTAAGTTAAAATATGATCTTTTGTCTGATTTTATTTCATTTCCTCGCAATTGTGATGAAACATATTGTATGTTACACGGGTGGTAAAGGAAATACAAAGCTCGAGTCATTAAATTTCATGTCATTATTCTAACAGACTCTCGTTGTAAATCTGTCTTTACCACTTACCACCCTTAATACACAATGTCATCATCATTTCAGCCAAACGACGTCCACTGCAGGACATAGGCCTCCCCCAAGGATAGCCACAACGACCGGTCACGTGCTACCTGCATCCACCGAGTTCCCGCAACCTTCACGAGGTCGTCGGACCATCTAGTGGGAGGTCTACCCAGGCTGCGTCTTCCGAGACGTGGTCGCCATTCGAGAAGCTTGTGGCCCGATCGGCCATCAGTTCTACGAACAATGTGCCCCGCCCACTGCCACTTTAGTTTGGCAATTCTTCGGGCTATGTGGGTGACCCCTAGTTCTCCTGCGGATTTCCTCATTCCTGATTCTATCACGCAGAGATACTCCGAGCATAGCCTTCTCCATCGCCTTTTGAGTGACCTTGAGCTTTCTTATGAGGCCCATTGTAAACGACCACACACACTGATCAAAGACTTTCGTCTTGAGACACTGCGATATGTTGGACGAAAAGATGTTGCGGAGCTTCCCGAACACTGCCCGTCCGAGTCGGATTCGGCGAGTGACCTCTTTCTCGAATCTGGACCTACCTAACCGGACAGTTTGTCCCAGGTATACATATTCGTCAACAAATTCTAGTGTTGAGTGTCCGATCAATACGGGAGTTGGCACGACATGGGCATTCGACATGACCTTCGTTTTTTCCATTTTCACTTTCAAACCAACTTGATTGGAGGCTCCACTGAGGTCATTGAGCATTACACTGAGGTCCTCCATGGTCTGAGCCATAACTACTATATCATCGGCAAACCGAAGGTTTGTGATGTACTCGCTGTTAACATTGATGCCACGCCCTTTCCAGTCCAGAACCTTGAAGACATCTTCCAGTGCAGCGATGAACAGTTTTGGGGATATGACATGTGCTTGTCTGACTCCCCACTGTAGTGGAATTGGCCTCGAGTCCTGGTCCTGTAGTCAAACGGACATGGTGGCGTTGTACAAACACTTCAGCACTTCGATAGTCGATTTGGCACCGCTGGAGAGACTGCAGTACAGCCCAGGTCTCGATCGAATCGAAGGCTTTCTCGTAGTCCACAGTCTGCTAGGCAGAGAGGAAGGTTATATTCCTCCGTCTTCTGTATAACCTGCTGAAAGCCTTTTCGGAAACCGGCTTGTTCGGGAGGCTGGAAGTCGTCAAACCTGCGTGCAAGACGATTCGTAATGACCCTCGAAAACAACTTATAGACATGGCTCAGAAGTGAGATGGGCCTGTAATTCTTCAATACAGTAATATCACCCTTTTTGAAGAAGAGGATCACCACACTTCTGTTCCATGCCTGCGGCGTTTTCCCCTCGTGTCTCACAGAATTGAACAGCGTCTGAAGTGCCTTAAGGACCGGTTTACCACCCGCCTTCAGGAGTTCACTCGTAATACCGTCATCACCCGGGGCTTTTCCGTTATTAAGCTGTTTGAGAGCCATTCTAATCTCGTACAGGTTGACGTCCGGGATATATTCGGTATAGTGTCGGGACAATCTAGCTCTTGGACTTGACAGAAGCGCGTGGAGCTAACCCCATGTGCTTCTGTTTAGTCCACCAGAGTAAATCTCTTTAACCGAACAATTGTCCTCGCGTGTGATATCCATGGACTCGTTTCTCTAATAAGTCCATGGTGATTGTCTAAAACTCGATACTGCCGAAATACACCTTGTTAAACACAAGGAGTGAAAGCCATTAATTAAGAAAAAAAAAACTAGCTCTTTTGCTAGATCGGTCACGGGTTGGTGAGTTGACGTATACAGCTGTCCATAAAACCCCTCCATCTCCCTCAAGAGCTCACGTTTCGATGAGACTAGCCTGCTATCTTCGGTCTTAAGCTTAGTCAGCTGGCTTTTTCTCAATAGACAGATCTCTAGCAAAGACCTTTGTGCCTCTGTTACGTTCAATGACCTCTTTAATACGATTTGTATTTAAGAGGCGTATGTCGTTATTTACAGATTTCGAGATCCGTCTATTGAGCCGCCGGTATGCATCAGCGTCATCCGAAGACTGCAGAACCATCTCACGTCTCTCTTTCATGAGCTCAAGAGTTGAGTCAGAGAGCCTTTTGGATTTGGTTGAGGGTCGGATCCTGAAGAACTTAGACCCGACTGTATGGACAGCTTCCATGAACCCGTTGTTGTAATCGTCCACGTCGCTTGCTAGGCATTCAAAACGGTTTTGGAGTTCCAGCTGAAAGCTCTCGGGGTTTTGGAGCTGGAGCGGTGCCGGGCGGATCGCAGACTTCATCAGTCTAGACCTTTCAAGCTTGACTTGGATATTCAATGTGCCTCGTACCATCCGGTAATCGCTTCCGGTTTTGACCGCGTTGCTCACCGAGACATCATTGAATATTTGCTTTTTGGTCGACATGATGAAGTCTATCTCATTCCTCGTTACACCATCAGGACTCATCCTCATTCATTATGTAGAGTCCTTCCTTCTCCATGAAGCCGGCCAGTAGGTGACCCCGGTGATTCCGGCATCCCACTCCGAAATTCCCCACTCTCAGCTCGTCACTGTCTTGTTTGCCTAGCTTTGCGTTGAAGTCCCCAATGACAACTGTGAAGTGAATTTTGGAGGAATGTATGGCCCAGGAAATATCCTCATACATTTCCTTTACCTCATCGTCAGAGTGCATTGAGGTCGGAGCGTAGACCTGTATGACCTTCAACCTGGTCATTCTGAGTACAAGGCACGCTACCCTGGTCGACATACTCTCGATCTTCACCACGTTGTTCACGAGGGATCTGTGAACAATAAACCAAACACCACCCTGGGATTGTTGGTCACCCTCCCGAAAAAAGAGCAAGTTACCGGATTTGAGGATTATCGTGTCCTCCCCTCTCTTCGGACTTCTGATAATCCTACGATGTCCCACCGTACCCTGCTCAATTCTTCCTCCAGGGGGGTTATTATGACATAGCTATGCAGTTCAGTTTACGGTGAGAGAAAAGGACAGAGCTATATAACCGCTATAGCTCTGTCCTTTACGCTCGCCGTCATAATAACCCCCCAGTTCTACAATCTTCTCGTCCGTTCTTAGAGTCCGTGTGTTATAGGTTGCCAGAGCCAAATGTCGTTTAGGTTGGTAGCCGGGTCTCTGCCGGAGATTAACTTTAGCACCCCCAGCCCCGCCGTTACCGTGGCCGCTACTGGGACCGGGAATAGCGGGGCCGCCGGGGACTAGGAATCTGGGTTTATTTTTTGGGCTCATTGTTGCTTTTTTTTTTATTCCCTTGGAGGGAAATTGCCATAATCGCCACGCTTGGCGAGCGGGTTGGCGATCGCAGTAGGGTGGAAGATGTTCTCAGAGGGCGCTGCTGCCCGCCCACCGGTTTATCCCTTAGTCGCTTTCTACGACATCCACGGGAAGAGACGGAGTGATACTATTCGTAGCCGGCACCACACGGCAATACACAATGTACTATAAAGATATCTTTTCGGTCCATGAAGGAGAACAAGGTGTGTTTATGTAGTTTTTTAAGAAATTGTGCAAAATGCCGTTTGTGAAGTCTTTTATAACTAGCTGTTGCTCGCGACTCCGTCCGCGTAGAAAAATAAATCATAGCCTATATTACTCAGTAATAGATAATAAAATTTTCAAAATAGGTTAAGTAGTTTTTGAGTTTCTTTGCAACAAAAATACAACAATACTAATATTTTCTCTTTATTTATGTAACCGGTATATAAAACCTAACCTCGGTACAAATACCATAAGAGCTAATTAATGTACCATTGCATACATAACTTTTTCTACAAGCTTCAAAGGAAACTACAAAGTTAGTCGTAATTAGTTTAGTTCTGTCCGGCGGTTTCTAAATTGAAAGCGATCACAGATCAAAAATATGGCGTCACCCTTCATACAGCCTAGTTGGTTTATATTATGTATCGTTTCTTTGTGATTATTAAATATAATGCGTAGTGTTAAGTTAATTAATTTAAAGACATTAAATGACAAATTTCAAGTTCAAGAATTGGAATATCAATTAAATTCACCAAACCCCACTTCTGGTGCCGCCATATTGACATATTGCAAAACAGCCGAACCAATTAATTATATTATTTCTATTTAAAGCTGCTGTTATGATAATTAATTAAATATTTTTCGTATTTTTACACATTTTAATTGTTGTAAAAAAGTTTTTTACAAGTATTATTAAAATTGAGATGTCAGTTGTTCACCAAACTCCATCACAGAATTTCTTCATGCGCGTAACCATGGTAATAATGCTATAATAAAAGACCTGTTATTACCATGGCAACGCTCATTATAGAACTGTTTTAAAACTTCGTTTACGCTATAGTTGGTATTCTGATACCGTTATCAATATTAGAGGATAGGAAAAACATGTTTTGAACTCACATCTAAGGTATTGAGTAGGTACTGCCTGTTGTCACTGAGCACGGCGCGCTCGTCGAAGGGCAGCCCCACGGACAGCGCGTCGAGCCCGACGCGCTCCACGTGCTCGCGCGTGGCCTGCACGAACGGCATCACGCGCTTCATGTACTTCTTGAGCTCGGGGATGCCGCCGAGCTTGGTCGAGATCACCTTGTTGTCGGGGAGGCCAGAGGGCTGTCAACAAACATATAATCAGTATCAATATTACGGCTAATTTATTATATTAATATTAATAATGTGAAAGTTACTATTTTTCAGACGTTAGTCTTACAATCACGCATAAAAGAATTAGTATGTATGATATTTTTTATCATTTCGGAGGAAAAAGCATTTAAAAAAATCCACGCACCGGGTAATCGCTTCCTTTTATATAAAACATGGGCAAGTGTGTTCTTTGTTCAGTGTTCATGGCGTAACAGCTCAAGCAGTCGTACAATTGAGAGGATAGTTTTTAGCCCGGAAAAGTATGTAGGGTACCATTATATTTCAAAAAAATCGATTGTCTTCGAAGGAACAGCGATAAGCAACTTCTGCGTAGACGGAGTCGCGGGTAAAAGCTAATTAATTATAATTATCATAAAATAAGACTGCATATTTGTCTAATGGAATAGCCAGACAGTAAAGCCTCTAGCTAGTGCTAATACATCACAAGGATTTAATGCATGTATGTGAAAATCCATGCGATAGCACTTAAAAAGCCTTCGGGTTTGTACTTCTTTCTCATTCGCTCTCATACGCTCTTACGAAACAGGAAATATTTATTCATGACTAACACCACAGGACAAAAAGAATGTAGTCACCAAATGGTCCCAACTCAGCGTAATGCTGGCATTTAAGTCAGCGCTGGCCTTCTGTTGGAACCATCAGATGAAATAGGTGGTTATTTTTGTCTAACCGAGTTTACCCAAACTATTTTAAAGACCTCGAGCACTGTAGCCAACTTACGCCATTGAGTTCCTTCAGCGTGGTGAGTATAATGTGCTGCCACCTAGGGTACTCCTTAGCCACCCAGATGACCGCCTTGTTCGGTTTCTTCTCCGGCTTGGGCGTCTCCCCCTTCTTGGGTTTCTTGGCGGCGCAGTGGTTCTTCAGATAGATGCGGAAGGAGTGGGTGGCGTCCATGAAGTAGTTGCTCGCCTTGACGGCCACCTCATCCACCTCCCCCGCCAGGGGCCATCTTGCGTGTAAGATGCTAGTTTTCTGTTGAAATTATAAAATAAATAAACCTATACAAAGAAAATGGGTACTTACGTTGTTTTAGAGTAGTTGAAGAAGTGGAATTTTAAAATACATACATAGGTACATAAACTCACGCCTTCATTCGCAGAGAGTTACAGAATTACCAACAACTCTAAAAAATAATATTAAATATAATGTTATTTAATTGTGTAGCATAAAATGACACTTGTTTACGATATATGAAATAACCGTAAAAGTCAGTTTTTTTTCAAATTACTAATCGTCAGTGATACTACAATACCTCGTAACTAACAAATTAAATAAGGTGAAAAATACACCTTAGCAAGTAAGTCAGTAAGGTACATTTTGCAACGTATTGAATTTGTTAGTTAAGAGGTATTAGAGGATCACCAACGTAATGTAAAAATTAAAAAGTAATTCTATTTGGTTTTTTTTTGTCTTTTATTCATCCTTGACTAAAGCCAAGAAAAACGGACTGTAATACCTACTTAAATATTACAGTACTACTCCTGTATGGTACTAAAAATGCACGCAATCATAATACTAACATTCAATTCGCTAAAGCCGTTCCAAAATTTAATTAAGCTATCGATGATAACACATTTGGTCATACTCAGATAACCCTGAAACTTGGAAAACACTTAATTCAAATGTACTTTAAGGTAAAGGTTATTAATGCGCAGTTTCCTGAAAAATTAGCAATTTGTTTAGATTTATTCATAATACCGAACTAAAACATATCATATCATATTCATATTGTTACGCCGATGGCATAAGGCGTCTCATCTTTTATCATTAATTTTGGTGCTTTAGAAGCGTTTTCAGCAGGCTGAAATATCGTTTCAATCCGTTTCAGAGGTAGCTCTATCACATACCAGATTATCAGAATTTCGACCAACTTGCCGTTGTTTTCAGGCGCCTGAAACATGTTTTCAGTCCGTTTCAGGCCACCCTCTATCAGATGACGCTATAACCTGAAAACCCATTTTCAGGCATTTTCAGGACCCCTTATGGGCCTTTGAAGTACATTTCAGTATATGGCATTTTTTCCACTAAGAGTGAAAGAGATAGCATAATTAGAAAGAGACAGCAATACTGAGAACCTTCGAGAAGTGTGTGAAAGAGAAAACACGACTAGAAAGAGGCAGCAATACTGAGAACCTTCGAGAAGTGTGTGAAAAAGATAACACGATTAGAAAGAGACGGCGATACTGAGAACCTTCCAGAAGCGTGTGAAAGAGATAACACGAAATGAGACAGCAACACGCGGAACATTCCAGACTCATCCAGACCCGTGAGTCAAGGTCATTGCGATCGTAAAAACAACAAGGTAGCAAGGCGTAGAACATTCCAGCAACGAACAGTCTCGATCGACCTTGGCGTGTCGAAGTACATCGAACATTCCGGAAGGCGTTCTAGAATAATCGGACTCGGGAACTATAAAACGGCGGACACCGGTTGCGACGAGTCAGTCTTTACTTGGAAAGCGAACAGTGCGAATAAGAGCGACCCGAGCGATCATCTGAGTATTCGAAGTTTATTGTGCGATAATTGTTTTGTAACGGTTTAAGTGAGTGCGTTATTAAAGTCTACTTTTGATTATCGGTGTATTCGTGCATTTCTATCAGTTACCTACCCCCACGTACGTAACAATATTGACGACGTGCTAGCCTAGTTGGTAGTGACCCTGCCTACGAAGCTAGCGGTCCTGGGTTCAAATCCCGGTAAGGGCAGATACTCTTGTGATGAGCGCTAATATTTATTCCTGAGTCATGGATGTTTTCTATGTATTTAAGTATTTATTTCTCTATATAAGTATTTATATCGTTGTCTAGTACCCATAGTACAAGCCTAGAGCTTAGTTTGGGACTAGGTCAATTTGTGTGAGATCGTCCCTCGTTATAATTATTATTTATTTATTATTATTAAAACGCAGGTCAAACATAGCCCACCCTAGATTAGCAGTATTAGCACATAGACTACTTTTTTTCCTAAGGGCTTTTAATAGTTTCCCAGGTAAAATAAAAACGAATTCTATGCAGACAAAAAAAGACATCACTATAATTCGGTCAACATAGGGTGATCCCAGTGACGGCCGTATTTCGTTATTTCAAACACTATACAAGCAATATTAAAAGAAGTGAATACACTCTAGCTCGCAAGGTTTGTGTCACTCACACGCGAAGCATCTTTGCTATGCTATGCAAAATCCAACTTAATTGTTACGAAACAAAGTCTCTTTTAATTTTGAACTTTAGACGTCTATAGCCATCGTGGCGTCAGAGGCACGACTTTCAGTTGACGGCTCTGTGGCGTTCAAAAGCTTAAGGTTATGTTTATACGAGTCACAGGATGACCCTCATGTACTCACGTGTCCCAGCAGCTCCCACACGTGCTCGGCGACGTGCGGGCAGATGGGCGAAAGCAGGCGCGCCTGCGTGTCGATGTACCGCGGGACTAGGTCCGCGTGCATGCCGCCCTCCGAGCACAGCTCGCGATACTTGTCCCGCGCCGCCTGCAGCTCGAACACGCCCGACTTGAGCGCCTCCTTGAACAGCATCTTGCTGTAGCTCTCGTCCGTCTGGTTGATTTTCGTGTTCATCTCGCTTATGAACACTTTGTCGTGGAAGTTGTACGGCCCTGTAATGGAACATTCGATGTTAGCTGGCAACATGGTAGAGTAACTCAGCAGCTATTAAAAAAAATAAAGTTACTGTAGACGGAATTGTTGGTGACCAATCTTGGATAATATGTTTTGTGACATCAACATCATATTGTTTTTGTCAATTTAACATACATAAATGTAGATTTTAATTATAAAAGGGACTCCAATATCTCTACTAAGAGTACGGTCCTAATCTCTACCAAATTTGCCAAACCAAACGAAGTAAAAAACAAGTATTTTTTATAAAACCTTTCGGTACCTGGTGGCTACTGAGGCAGCTAAAGAGGGAGAGACACTAAAAACAATTTAATTTTTTCGCTATACATTCGCGAGTAAAACAATGCATCACTTTGCATTATTTCTGGTCCACCCAAATATCCTTGTACTGCGCCGATTTCCATGTTTGTTTACTTTTTGTAAAGCTTAGATCACAAGAAACATTATTTCATTTAAATATTTCAGAAATGAAAACCGGTTTACAAAAATAATGGGTGGACATGAAAAAAGGCAAAGTGATGCAATTGTTTTGCTCGCGATTGTATGTGTCGGGCCTCGAAAAGTAGCACAACCTTTGAAGCATGTATACTTGCCTGTTCTCAGCGTCGATTTCGCAGCAATCATTTCCTTGACCCATTCTATAAACGTGTACAGCCTGAGGATAGCGGCGTCAGCCGTGCTCTCCACGAAGTTCGCGTCCTCGACCGAGTCCCCAGAGTCCGCCAGCGTCAGCCTCATTCCGTCCGCACTGAACTTTTCAATACTCTCTGACAGGGTCAAGAAGTTCCCGTCACTCTTGGACATCTTGGCAGAGTTCAACATGAGGTGCCCATTCGCGCGGATACCTTTTGGCCACTTGTTCTCCTCGTCTGGCCATATCGCGCAGTGGTTGTAGATATAATATGTTAAATGATTTTGAATCAGATCCTTGCCTGATACCCTTACGTCAACTGGATACCTAAAATGTCCAGTAATATCTTAGCCAGGGAAACCTTTATTAAAGAACTAATCCTGCTAGTATTATAAATGCGAAAGTTTGTGTGTATGTAAGTTTGTTACTCCTCCACGCTGCAACGGCTGGACGGATTTTGATGAAATTTGGAATGGAGATAGCTTGTACCCTGAATTAATACATAGGCTTATTTTTTATCCCGGAAAATTTTAAAGTTCCCTAGGGAATAACTATAATCGAAATCCCCGCAACATGGGATGGCCAAATAACTAATTCTATGAAAACGAAGTCGCGAGTTAAAGAATAAAGAGAGCCTAATTATTTACTTACCAAAATTCAAATGAATTCTTCATCAGATCCAAAGATTTCTTTGGTATTTTCGAATGTTTGGGGTATGGTGCGTCTTTGAAAAAGATGTAGTCCCAAACTTCGAGCGTCATCTGTTCCGGCTCTATGTTGAGGGCGTTATTCTTGTCACCCTTGAAGGTGCCACCCTGAATGTAATGGGCTATGGTGTAGTAAGCGTTGTATATCGTGGAGTCGGATAGGGACTCGATCAGCCATTGCTGATCCCAAGGTAATTTAGTGCCTAAGAAATAACTACTTTATTAATATTGGATACAAATGCAAATCATTTCTAAGAATATTAAGTAATCGATCCACTTACCAAGGCCGTAAGTTCTTGAGCACGCGTACTCGTGAAGCCAGTTCAAAGTGGCTTGGAAGTTCTTCCGGACCTCATCGTGATATGTGTTAATGCCTGCAAGCGACTTCTCCGCCTGAGCCTTCCACTCTCCAGTTCCATAATCCAAGTACCATTGGTTGCACAGAGCCACCACACACTCGTCCCCAGACCTCGAGATGATGGTCTTCTCCGGCTCGTAATATATTACAGCACCTTTCTCATTGATAAGCTTGGTCTGCAGAAGCTTCTTCACATCCTGAATTTTCTGCCCTTTGTACTCGCCGACCAGCAGCACTCCGTCATAGAAGCCTTTGAGATAGACCAGTTCCTTCGCTTCCGTGAGCTTGTCTTTATCGTTTTGACTCTGAATCTTGAGCTTATCATATAGGGTCACCGCCGAAAGGTTACCGATCTCCGGGATTTCGAGAATGGGGACTGGTTTAAAGGGAAGAACCATTTCGTCTTTAATGCCGTATTTCTCGCGGAAAGCCGGCTTCTTTTGCAAGTCGACGAGGGCGGCGTAGTCGTCCGGCGAGTCGGAGGGGACGCTGGTAACGATGCCGGTGCCTTTGTCTTCTTTTATCGTCAGCATGGGCAGCGCGTATATCTTGGGATAGCACGTCAGAGGCGATCTAAGAGCTGAACCGAACAAATCCTGCCCTACCAATTCAAGGAGAATTTTGAACTCTCCATCCTTCTGCGTAAAGCCTTGGTAGGACATGTTCCTTGCCGCGCGTCTGGTACACACAAATACGCCGTCGTTGATGGTTTCAAACGCTATGTATCTGATGTCCGGGTGAACCCAGCAGTTTGTCTGGCCGTACATTGTCTCTGGTCTCAAAGTTGCGGCTACTAAGCTTACTTTCTTTCCTTTGAAAGATCTACAATAGAAATATAATATGATAAGTTATTATAAAATTGGGTTTTTTAAAAAGGCTTTGTAAATATTGATAAATGGAGCAATAAATAAATAAATAAAGTCATATAAATAATAAATAGTGTTGAGTCTTTTGATACGAGTACTTTGCTCACATAACGACTAGACCCAAGTTGGAACGATTGGTTATGACCCCGGGCCTATGGGCGCCTCAGACTAACATACCGCCCGCGGATTTTGACCTGACAGTCCAACTGTTAGTCTGGGCGCCCATAAGGCATACTGTGCACGTAGTGTCGCTTTGAACACATGCCTTCGTCATTTATCGCCCGTTTGCATCTTGCAAAGACAAGATAAGCAGACCTCTTTTCACGGTTGCTTTGCATTTGCGTAGTTCATAATTAAATATTGGTTGCGTCTACTATGAGCTTGTTAGATAGGTCAAACGCGAAAATGTTGAGGCTTACTTAAGAATGTCCGGCAGCGGTTCCAGCATCTCCATCTTGACGAGCGTGTACTCCTGCGGCCCGGCGCCCTCTCCGCTGCTGCGGTCGTGGTCCATGCACGGCTGCTTGTCCAGCGGGGAGAATATGGTGTGCCGCTTGCCATACTTGATCTTATTCCGAGCCCGTAAGAGATAGAACTGCCATTGCACAAACGAGTCGAAGAACGGATTTGCGTCCGTTGTGATGAATTTTCGACGCCAGTCCACCTTACAAATAATAAACTTATTTGATAGGATGTTTTAGTTCACATAAATCTCACTGTTATCAAACTGGTGATAATTCTGAGCCAAGTGCATTCAATGATTCCAATTTAAATAATGATATTAATAATCAACTGGACTAAATTTTATCAATGTTTTTTTTTATTGTTTGTTTTCTTTTAATAGATCCTGCAAAAATATACAGGATCCTATTACTTTTTTAAATAATTGTGAGTTTGTAACTATGCTTATTTGTTTGTCCATAAAGAGCCAAATTAATTTGGATTAAATTTAGCACACTTAGTACCAATTTCACCATAAAATGTTAACCACCTAACATATGATTAGAGCATTAACAGCTGTCAAAATGTATGAACTAACAGGCGATTTACGTTGATTAAATTTAACATTGTATGGTGAAATTGGTACTTATACTGGATTGAAACATTATATACTTTTTATCCCCAGAAAGATAGTTGTTCCAGAGTGTCACAATTGTATATCCTAAAACCTTTCAAAGTTGCAGATTTATTTACAGTTCAGAAAGTTTACCACAAAGCTCAGAATTAATAAAAAACAAGAAAAATATCTACATCATAAACATTGTATTGCTTACATGGATACCCATCCTTTGCAGATCGCTGACAGCTCGCGGCGGGAAATAATCCAGCCAGTAATGTTCATCAGCAAACGCCTTTATCTCTTCCTCGGGCACTCCCAAGCTCTGCATAATCTGCCACTGGTATTTAGCAGCACCAGTCTTAGCTACAGCTTTACTTTTCTTCCCTTTACTCTTGTCTTTGGGGATCAGCTCACCTTCCTCTTTGACAACCACTTCATCTTCCTCGGGGAACACAGGAGGGCATCCAAACTGCTCCATTTCTCGCTTCAACTTGTCAGCACAGGCTTTGATGGGCATTCCGGTGCAGTGGAAGCCAAACGGGAATAGAACCATCTTTCCCTTAAGTCTGTGGTATCTTGTTGCAAACTGTTCAAATGTCATAAAATCCTATGAATAGGTGATTGTGTAAAACCTATAATGTCTTAACTAATCATCTGCCATGCCATAGGTTTTTTTTTTTCATTTATTACGAAAACCAACAGCCATAAATTTTAAAGTAAGTATTATTATAATTAGTAACTCGACATAGGCCAATAATAGGTTTCCCTATAATTAAGAAAAAAAATATAAAAGATATTAACTCAAAAAAGTCTATAGAATAAGAAAAATAGGTGACTAGAAACTTTTCAGCCAATATGTTTGTATTATAAGGCCAAAAATGATAAAGGGTCCATCCCTGTAATATTATATTAAAAATGTGTTTGAAACATTTGACACCTTCTACACTAATCTTTAATTTTTTTCAGGCAATGGTTACTTACCTCACACTTAGACAATGAAAATGTGTGCCCTAGATGGAGGCGGCCATTCATATATGGGAAGGGGAAGGTACACATGAACTTCTCGTGCATCTTGCCATCCGTGGGCGCCTCCATCTCGAAAATCTTTTCTGCATCCCATTTTAATTGTACCTTCTTCTCAATCTCTTGTAAGTATTCTACCTTGAAAGTTCCTTTGCGGTCTAGTGTTGCCTAAAAATATTGTATTGTTATAAAAATTAAGAAAATTGTCAGCTCACATAAAACATTTTATTTATTTTCTTGAACAAGCACTGTTTACACCAATTACACTTGCCAACTTTCTTATAGTGGACTTTTATAGTTATATCATGCATTTAATATAAAACTGTTAACCCATATTCACACACACTCTTTCTCACACATTAAACAACCATTTATTCACTAACATTCTCATACAATCCTTCTTAACGCATCTCACAGTAGGCACAACTTTGGGACATTAACCTAGACCAGTGGTCAACAAAAATATTTGCATTAAAATTATTGTGTTGTGATTTTGTACATTATATTTAGGGTTGAAAGCAAATTTCCCTAAGATGACAACTCGACAGATCAATTTTTCACTTCTGTAAACCACTATGTTGGAAATTTCATTAAAATGGCTTACCATTTGCTTGCCATTGGCTCTTAAGCCAGTTTTGAGAATGTCATACAGTAAGTTGGGATAAGGGCAGGAGAATGTAGATGACACAATTACAAAGATATGTCTATACAGATATTGCTTGTTTAATAGTATGATGATTAGACCTATAAAACTTGGGCACTGATTAACTAAATAGGGAACAGAAGTATTAAGATTATATGATAGCTTTAAAATGGTCCTTAGATAGCCTGCCACCTAATAAGAAGTGAATAAAATATTACTAAATCCTTGAGCAATCAGGACAAAAGGGTTCTTATCCATATGAATTAATGGTTGAGACTATATAATATCACTTGATATAAATCAGTGACACCATATTTTTTTAAAGTCATGAATTTTATCAACCCTGATTTCATTAGATATTGTTCTAACATTTACAAAAAATAAAATAAAATATTTTTCACAACCCTGCTTATGATTAAACATTCAAACAGCTGTAGTAGCAAATAAAAAAGGGTAATTCAGAACATTTTCGTACCTAAGAACAACATTATTGTATTTTTTACATATTTAACAAGGGAGTACAGACATAGCATCCAATTCGATTCCAATATATCCATCCAAATCATGAAAAAAGTGGCAAAAGTTATGACAAATTGTAAACAATGCAGATACTTGAAGGTACGCCAGGTACATAGTAGTATGACTAGGATTTTGGGTCATACTGTGTCAAGTTTCGTCTAACATTAGACACGTTCAATTCCATATTGGTGTAGATATATCAAATCTCAGAAGATCGCGTTTAAATGGAACCGGTAAACAATTATATACTAAACTCTATACTTACTAAGTGTTTACAGAGTTACTATTCAACGAAATTGCTGTAATTTTAGAGAAATTTTTAGAAGAAGCTCGATAATATAATTCGACATAACCTCCGGTTAAGGTACTTATAATTAATTAAAAATGTATGAGGATAGGAAATACCAAGCTGTACAGAATAATCTTACCATTTTGACTTTCTTCAACCATGTACAATTCGAAATTATGTATTTTAAACTAAATGAAAACACGTTGTACTTTTCGAATCTGTCACGTCAACGTCACATCACTAACGTCAGAAAGCACAGAACTGTCACTATTTAGGTTTGAGTCATTACATAAACTGCTCATACCACGAGCCTTGATACGTCTTACGCTGCGGCCACATCTACGGGCTTCAGCGCAGAGTTGCATTTCTTACTTTTGAGTCCTGCTACAGCCGTATTTCATAATTTCAATCACTCACTTACTCACATGTGAGGTATTTAAAAATAGGCGATTAATTATTTAAGTTCCTGAACGTTGTGGCTAGGTGTGTGTAAAGTTAAAGAAACCATTTTGGAATACGTGTTTATATGAGCTATCACAGGACTCATCTCGGGTGAAAAACAGTTGTAGTGTAGTGTGTGACAAGTAAACAAAACCCGCCTTCAAAAACCCAAAAACTAACCTTTGAAATGGTAGGTAGGTCCAACTGAAGTCGGCTTTTGCTCAAAAATATTGCGGGACTCCTACTTCAGTTGGGCTGTTGGACCTAAATACCTACCAATTCAATTCAAACTAAAACGATTTCAAGCTCGCCGCAAGCAACGCGACAGTAAAGCCAGTCATTATAATTAAACCTAAATGTACCATAACGTGCCATATAATTAAACTTTAATTGAGATATCTTATCGCTATCCTTGAAATAGGTGCCGTTGAAGAGCCGTTTCCGGTAGCCATCTATGGTTTTCATCATCAGTTCCAATTCACCAAATAGGGCTTTCCAAGAACAAATGCACGAGTTACCATGAAAAATACCCAAATCGCTATAGGTGTGCCTTAAATATTTGAGTAGTTCCCTCGATTTCTCCAAGATCCCATCATCAGATACTGAAGTGTTGACAATACGACCAACTAGCAAGTGCCCTTCAAACTTTTTTTTTTTAATCGATTCAGCTGTCTTTGTGTAATTTAGAACCTCCTCCTTTCTTTTAAGTCGGTTAAAAAAGACTTTGTTTGTTATCGTTTATCCGAGAAGTATTTGGCATAACATAGGTACTTGGCATAATCGTTTTTCGACAAATCTTGACATTGCACAAAGCGTATTTAGTAACAAGGCCGAATTTCGTTACCAATAATGTTGATTATAATGATTGGCATAATGATCGTATGTTTTGCAGAAAATTACATACTAAAGATTATTCGACCAACGGACTTTCTGGCTGATAGTATGTGAAACTCGATTATGAAATTGGAGTTTATTTTGTGCCCGTACTCAATCTACTTATGCTTAAAGTAATTATGCAATATAGAATTATTGCAAAATAAAATATGCGTAAAAAGGGGGAACAAGAAAAATGATTTTTTTTTAATATTGATAACGCAAAAATATTAACCGATAATCCTAAACGTACATCGCACAACACTTGCCTTGTTACAGTCACCCTTCTGTCATTTTTACCGGATACTTTTGCCCGCCACCCGCCACTGCCCGCCTGCTATTCATTACAAAAGACGCGCAAGTCCCGCCGTTTGCCTTTTTCAACACCCAAAAACGGGCTAAATTCGTGTTTTTGGATCCTAAATTAAACAGCATAATGGCACCCCGAACAGCTAAAGCCAAGGTATCGTAATATCACAAATATTTAACTGCAAATTTGTTGGATTCCATTTTTGCAAACTGGTTTGCTTTGTTACTTATTGTTAAAATGCTTGTTTTCTACAGTGGTTATACTTTGTATATGTCGGCATAAGCTTTGTAGCAGGGTAACGCTATATTAGTCGTTAAGTGCTATGCAGTCAACGAAATAATAAGTATGTGTAACTAATTTAAATCAAGATGCCGCGTGTTAGTGGTGTAAACACCCTTGGCGCCTCTTTTTATCTTTATGTATGCGTATTTAAATTTGATCTCAACTGTCAATTTATGCACTGAGTCATTCTGAACTCTGCATTACCTTTTCTCACATTGTGAGATCGCAATATTGTCCGTCTGATAAGGGTTATTCTGGCTCTAGGAACATTTTTTTTTTCAAATATTAACAGATTTTAAAATTCCTCTGGACAATTCAATCATTAAATGATTTATTGTGTACCCAAAGGTCTGATTTGTTTTATTTTCGCGGCACTTTCCCGCCGTTTCTATCTGTAATAGTTGATGTTTTTTAACCATAGCATAGTGGACCTACTGAGCTGGATATAGGAGTCGGGTCAATCTGGGGCTCTAGGGTGATTCCTGGACAGCTCATATAAACAGAAATTACACTGTTTCTTTGACCTTTCAATAATAAAATTGATTCTAATTTATTTTTGACAACATTCAAACAAATTTAAATGATTAATCATCTCTTTAGTACCTATGCCTTGCTCAGGTATAATATTTGTTTGAAATTACGAAATACGATGTTAAAGGTTCAAAATGAACCCAATAAAATTAGTAAATTTTTCATTAATTACAGTGAATTGACATTTTGAACATTTAATTTGATAAAATATATTATGAATTCCAGAAGACTTCAAGCACAAAAGTAGTTGAAACTGAAGTACCAAAAAAGAGTCGGGGTAAAGCAAAAACTGTTGAGGAACCAGAAATTGATGCAGCTGAAACTGTTGTTGGTGATGAGGCGCCAGTGATAGAAAAGAAATCCAAACGTGGCAAAAAGGCAGAAGGCGATAGTAATGGGCAGGAAGAAACAAATGGTGATTCTGAAGCACCACCACAAAAAAAAAGTAGAAAGAACAAACCAGCAGAAAAAAAAGAAACATTAAATGGAGATAATGCTGCAGATGATGAAATTTCAAACCCTAATGAAGGTGAAGAGGTTGAAAGCAATGGTAATTCTGAAGATGTACCAGCTAGTGCAAATGGAAAAGGGAAGAAGGCCAAGAAGGAAGCAAATAGTACCAAAGCCTCAAAGACTTCAAGCAAAGGTAAAAAAACCTCAAAACAAGAGGTAGAAAGTGTGGTAACTGATAAAGATGAGGCTTCCGAAGAGAAACCTAAATCAGCAGGCAAGGGTAGAACTCGTAAAGCTCCGCAGAAACTGGACAAAGAAGCAGAACTAGAGGAAAAAAATGATTCTGGTGAAGATGAGGTTAAACCTGCATCTGCCAAGGGGAGAAAGCGAGCACAGCCTAAAACTGTAAAGGAAAAGTCACCTGAAAGTGAACAAGAGGAGCAAGAGGCAGAACCAGAACAGCCTGTTGAGGAACCTAAGAAAAAGGAAACTAAGGGCAGGAAGCCACAAAGCAAGAAAACTGCAGCCAAGAATACACAAGTAGAGGAAGAAGAGGATGCAGAGAAACAAGAACCTGCAAATAAAAAACGGAAAGTTGCTAAAAAAGATGTAAAAGGTAATATTTTAGAATTTCAAACCATTTTCTTCTGCTTTGCTTGTGTGTTGTACTTTTTGTATTAAAGTTTATTTTGGTTACAGATGAGGTTAAAGATGAAGAGTCTGTTGAGGTAGTCTCTGAACCAAAGCCAGCTAAAGGTAAGCGGGGACAGAAGAAAATTGTGGATGCCCAGCCAGAGACTGAGGAGCCCCAAGACAGCGGTGACGCCACCAACAAACGCCGGCGCAAAGCCGCAGATGAGAAGGGTAACTAATACTGTTATTTGTTTAATAGGCCCTAAATCATTGTGTTATTAATTTCGTGGACTATGTTTATTAATAAATGGTTTTTAAATATTTATATGCTGAATGCTTTTATTTATCTATTACTAGACCCTGTAAAATGCATCATGTAATGCTTACCTGAAAAAATGATATCCCAAGGCTCTGGAGCATTTGATCCGCCCACCCCATGTTACAAAAAAAAGCTTTAGAGAATGAGAATGATGCAACAATAATCACTGTTAAGCAAAGGTTCCTTAAAGGAAATGTTTCAACTTATGTATTTTAATTTTTTGTAACATGGTGGGGGGGTCAAATGCTCATGAGATAAGACTCATTCGCCAAATATATAGCTGCAAAAACTGACTAATATAGTAAACTATGCTAGTTTATTTTAGGACTCGTAGTTATTACTAACCAAAAGGGGTGTGAGTATTTTATAGTACTTGAAATAAAAAAATAGTATTTATTGATGAAATTACTAGCTTACCCATCAAAATTCAGTTTCATCCAGATGTGCACATTTTTATGCCTAAATGATTTTATGGCTCAGTAAAGAGTTTGAATGTGGTGTCAGTTGGAATGGAATACATGAAATACATTATTCTCAAGTGGCAGCCACCACACCAGTTTTTCGGTCATTTCCAGAGCTCAGAATAGGTAGTGCCTATTTACCTAAACTTCGCGGGAGGAAGTAACTAACAGTGGTTACAACCACCAAAAAGAATTATTTTTCTTTTTATTGAATGCGGGATTTTCCGGGATTGAATGTATTACTCTAAAGGCTTAATACATTTAACTTTACTTATAAATCTTGCTATATTGCATATTATTTATTTATTTATCTTGAAATAACAATCAGTCATAAAACAATATAATATAGATCAAATTGAATCAAAGGAAGCTTGAAATTTTATCTTTTTTAGTTGATTTAAATAGAATTATAATATCGTAAAGCATCGTGCTATCTCTTTCGCACTCGCATGTCCTTAGAGAGCGTCCTGTTATCATCAGGGTCGCAAACTGCAGCAGGTAGTAAGTATACGTCTAAAGTGTCGGCTACATCTGTTTTTGTTGAATACAATACGATATTATAATTCTATTTAAATCGACTAAAAAAGATCAAATTTAAGGCTCCCTTTGATTCAATTTGATCTATATTATATTGTTTCATGACTGATTGTTATTTTGTTTCAAGATAAATAAATAAATAATATGCAATATAGCAAGATTTATAAGTAAAGTTAAATGTATTACTTTAGAATAATACAGTCAATCCCTGGAAATCCCGCATTCAATAATAAGAAATACATATTTTTGGTGGTTGTAACCACTCTTAGTTACGTCCTCCCGCGAAGTTTAGGTAAATAGGCACTACCTATTCCGAGCTCTGGTCAATTCATTTGGCTAAATTCACACCGAAGATCACCTTAATTTTTCCAAATTGTTTTGCCAGGCTATTCTGAGATATTTACTTTTCTACATCCCAACAAAGACGAAGCCAAAATATATAAACCTACAGGGTGTCCTGTATTGAGAGGTCCAAACCAATCTGTATATAGACGACCTTTGCTCTATTTAAACAACCTAACATGGATCTGCTTAAAGTTTTACGTCTTTCGAGATTCACAACATATTGAAATTTAGATATTTCGCATCTTGTTTCAGTTTTTTAAATCCTTTTTTATAACTTAAGGATTTACCTAAATTTATTTATGAATTACTATTGCTGATTAATTTCGCTATAAGATGTGGGGCACAGTTTTTAGCGTAGCTTAGCAGTTTTTTTTCTTGTAAATTAATGTTAAATTTACAATCTTGGATTTTCCAAAAAACTTCGATCGAACTGTGAAAAAATGTATTGTAACCTCGTGGGCCCATTAGCTTCAAAACTATTATTTACATTATAGAAATTAGAAGTGATAAGACAAGCGTATCGACACGTAACGATCGAATAAACAATATGTACTTTTAATGAGTTTTTTTTGGAAATAGCGCCGGACTAACACGGTCCGGGCGATAAGCGTGTTCAAAGAGAGGCATCTAAAATTAAAAAAATCATAGCATAGCATCAGTGGCGTAGCTAGGTGACCAAGGTGCCTGGGGCCCCTAAACTGTTTTCGTTTTATCAATATTTTAAAATTGGTAATCAGGTTTTTGGGGCCCCCCGAGCTTGGGGGCACTGCCCCGCCTAGCCCTTTGGTAGTTACGCCACTGCATAGCATTTACTGTTTACTACCTGCAATGAGTCCTATTGGCATCTATGGAGCCACTGAGGGCCAACTTCGGGCTTACAGCAGGCAGTAGATAAGCAGTAATATGATTAGGTATATTTATTTTATATTAAGGACACGCTTATCGCACCGGGAATATTTCAGTACCAGAAGATTCTATTATTTAAACAAGTCCGCTTTCCAAAAAACCTCGACCGTTACTATTTGTATTTGGAAATGAATTCGTTAAAATATTGTATATCTGATAGTTAGGTACGTCGAAAAACTTGATTTAAGATCGTTTAGTAATTTCTAAAAAACAACAACTTCGCCATTAAATATAGCCGTAGGTACCATGATTATTACATTACATTACATGTCACGCCTGTTTCCCAGAGCGGTAGGCAGAGACCACTTCTTCCACATTCATACATCGAGTCATGCAATCTTAAGTACCTACCCGAAACCTACGTGCATGCATGGCTCGGATTATTTAGGTATATCAAATAATTAAATTGTATCTTGCTTTATTTAATTCCGCAATATACGTAGTAGCTTTTAAGCTAAGTAAGGCCACGAGGTTCCTAAACAAAAATAAAACCCCAAAGAGCTTCAATATTTGATCAAGTTTTTTGTTCTGCAAATTTAACATTAATTTGCGGAAAATTTCCAAGGTTTGCTAGAAATTGTGGCACACATCTTATAGCGCAAGTAATCAGAAATAGTTACTCTATACTTAGTAATATTATAAAGAGGCAAAGTTTGTGTAGTTGTAAGGGGTAATCTATAGATCTACTGAACCGATTTTGAAAATTCTTTTACCAATAGAAAGCCACGTTATTTGTGAGTGTCATAGGCTGTATATTAACCCAAAAAAAAGTTTATTGCTGGCACGGGAACAGCTAGGTAGTCATAAATAAATTAAGTTAAATCCTCATGTTATGGAAGAGGGATTCAAAAAACTGAAACTAGTTGTGAAATATCGTAATTTCAATAAGTTATGATTATCTCGAAAACCGTAACACTTTTACCAGACCCATGTCAGGTAATTTAGATAGAGAAGGCTCGTCTATATACAGGTTGTTATTGGCATCGAATTAAAGGATAAGTTATTAAAAAACTTTGAGACTGGTTTCTCAGTTGTCCGAAATACTGGTCTATTACATTTTAGATCTAATTTAAAAATAAAAAAGACATGCAAATTATGTGAAACCCTGTTTGAATTGAAAAACATTGTTTAAATGCCATTTGTATAAGCTGCATTAAATAATCTAGCTAGCTAAGTATTTATCTTGTACAGTCGAGTTCATAAATATGTATACACTTTTGTACCTTGTCACTTTAATCACTGTGCCAATTCATATACGGCAGATTAAACATGACATTAAATAGACAAGATACTAAAGTGTACACATATTTATGAACTCGACTGTACGAATGGACTCTTCGTATGTAGACCCTGTAGAATCTGTGGAATCACCCCCTTACACACACCAAGCTGTTTGTACGTGCATGTTCCCTCACGGTGTATCCTTTCACCTTAAAGCCCGATTTACATTGGTCAAGGACAGTGGACAGTACAGTAGTGTAAACCGATCGGACAGTAGCGAGTCAAGTTGCCTTGCCAGTGGATTCAAATAGAATCGCTTTCTATTTTTTCACTCCACTGTCCTTGGCACTGTACTTGCCACTGTCCTTGACCAATGTAAATCGGGCTTAAAAACATAGAGTACTTAGTTAAGACAGTCACATTGTTACACGGCAATCACTGGAGTTTGAACTCGATACCTTACCTTACAATCACGGATTAGTTACAGGTATTCCATTGCACTCACATTTATTAAAAAAACAATTTTCAGCATCTAGGTTTACACTCAAAAACCAAAAGTTGTCTTTCCTGTGGTCAATGATTAATGGATTGTGTGCGAAACCTAAATAATGTTTTAATCGGATGGATAGGACTAAAATAGACCTGACACCGTTTGTACGGATATGGGTTCAGACAGAAAATTAGGCCTTAAAAACGTTAAACTTCGGGTATATCCACAGGAAAGAGGCTAACCTTAATATATGTATGACCCATCTAACAATGACACACCTGAGACAATTTAAGGTTTAAGTATAGGAAAGCTCATTACGACCTTTTACGTTCTTGGTTTTCTTCAAGTAACACTGCTCTTTCCAAAAAATACCGCCAATACCGGTAAAGGGGGTTATTTAAACGAGTATTTAAAGTTGCTACGTGATATAGGTAATTTAAACTAGGTGACGTTGAGTAAATAAAGACAGAATTGAATCGAACTAAGTAAAAACAAACATTACAGACAACACTTCTCTTATATAGGTCTAACATTAATTTTACAGCATCATCAGACGATACAAAAAAGAAAGCACCACCTAAAAACAAAGCCACGACAGACTATGAGGAGATAGATTTCTCAAACTCCTCAAAGAACGTCCAAGGTAAAGAATGGAATTTGAAAATAGCCAGCTGGAACGTCGACGGCATAAGGGCTTGTACGAACAAAGGGTTTCTCGATTATATAAAACATGAGAAACCTGATATATTATGTCTTCAAGAAACAAAATGTGCCAAAGATAAGCTTCCGGAAGAGATAGCAAACTTGCCGGGGTACCATGCTTACTGGCAAGGCAGCGACAAAGATGGCTACGCGGGGGTGGGCATTTACACCACAAAGCTGGCCATGAACGTACAGTATGGGCTACAGAACGAAGATTTGGACAACGAAGGTCGCATCATCACGGCGGAATATGAGCAATTCTACTTGATTTGCACCTACGTGCCCAATGCCGGGCGGAAACTAGTCACACTACCGAGGAGACTGCAGTGGAACGAAGAGTTCCGCAAATATGTTAAGGCGCTTAATGAGAAGAAACCTGTGATAATTTGCGGCGACATGAATGTTGCGCATAATGAAATTGGTAAGGAACTAATATTCGAGCATAGTGGATTATATTATATCTATTTACCTGACCTGACTGCGTCAGGAGGATTACGTTTTTCGAGTGTATGTATGTTTTCTATAGCACGCTCTGCAGCCTAAACGACTTGATGGATTATAACATATGAGGTGGTTAGATTCGACTCGGTTGTGGGAGAGACTTGCACTATAATATTTTAATCAAAGTAATGAGAGAAAGTAGAGTGTTTTTTATTCTTAACATATCGAAGGCAATATAAAAAAAATGCAGTCGGGTTTTTAAACCTTGTTTTATTTTTCTATGCCTCAGCCGCAGCGGCGAGTACCTATAATGTAAGCACACAATTCCTTATTCCAGATCTGTCGAATCCCAAGTCTAACAAGAAGAACGCCGGGTTTACGGAGGAGGAGCGAGCGGGCATGACCGAGTTGTTGAGCGACGGTTTCGTGGATACCTACCGCCATCTCAAGCCGGAGGAGACCGGCGCCTACACCTTCTGGACCTACATGAATAACAGCCGGGCGAAGAATGTTGGCTGGTGAGTTATACTCGATGTCAATTCAGAGCTGAGCATCACGAATAGGTCAGTCGGCGTTGTGTAGATCGGTAGTTAAACTAACTAATGGTCAAAAAACGTTACTAATGGTTTAACTCTCAAAGAAATGTGTCAAATTTTCTTAAGATTTTAACCATTAGTAACGTTTTTTAACCATTAGTTAGTTTAACTACTGATCACACAACAGGCCGTTAGACACCCAATTAGTGATAGAATTATCACCACTTTTTACTTGAATTAAAGTTCAAAATAGGACTTTACCCTATTATTTTAAACTGATTTATCTAGGTGTGACTTTGTATGACCATTATGGGCCTACCACACGCACAAGCTTCACCACAGTTTTGCCTGCGCAGGCCGCTTAAAACTGTATCACGCGCCAACCCCACAGCGCGGCTTGCGCACTTTTCGACTTGCTTGAAATTTTGCCTGCGCAAGTCCGGCCTGCGCGTACTTGTGTGTGCGTGTTTTTGGGCGTTCAGTGTTCAAGCCACAGGCTCGCTCGTCGTTCATTGGGAAACATTGTTTCCACGTCAAGGATTTCGACAAGAATTTGGCTTGCGCGTACTTAACTATGCCGTGTCGAACACGAAGTGTACAGTTTTTTCGTGCGAGAAGCTTGCGCAGGCCAAACTGTGGTGAAGCTTGTGCGTGTGGTAAGGGCATTATGTACTGACCATGGCCACCGTTTGCTTCAGGCGACTGGACTACTTCCTGATGTCCGAGCGGCTGATGCCCGCGCTGTGCGACAGCGCCATCAGGAGCCAGGTCTACGGCAGCGACCACTGTCCCATAACTCTCTTCTTGCACGTGACCAGTGCAGACAAACCTAAAGAATAGACTTAGTTCACGATATATCCCCCTGACTGCCCCAGCCGATAATTCTACTGCCCTACCCCCGGTTGTCAGCTGTTGCAAAGTTTAAACTAAGGATAATCCACCGGCGTCGTCTGTGGCGTTTACAAGATGAATGGAGACTTTGTTTTTGACATGTTCGGTTTTGTATTTGATTTTTTTGTTATGTAGAGGATTTGTGAACGAAATAAAAATGTTCCATTATTATCAAAGTTATATTATTAACACTTAATCCTTATATTTTCCATACAATAAAACTAAAATTAAATAAATTATACAAAATCTAAGTCCTGTCCTGATCAAATTTAAGTAATGAATACGTGAGGGATTGAGTTTACAAATATAAAAATCTTGGAAACAAGCTCAAACTAGAATGTGCTGCTATCAGAGATGGGCAAACTTTATTCGAATGACGAATAACGAATAAGAATAACCAAATTATCCGCAAATAACGAATGAAATTCTGGAATGATTATTCTTATTCGAATAAATAATTTATTCGTTGAATTTATTGCCACGAATAAATATTATTTACTGGAATACCTGCTCCATTGTCTAATAAATTAATAAATTATTCGTTATTTAAGTAGTGGAATGATTCATTCGTGGATAATTTATTCGCGAATAAATCATTCGCAAATAAATTATTCGACGAATAAATTATACGCGAATAAAAATATTACGAATTATGTTTTATTCGAATAATGCCCATCTCTGGCTGCTAAAGACACTAGAAAAGATAAGGATTCAAATAGATCAATTATATAATAAATACTGTCAAAATACATTTACAGAAATAAATAAAAATTGAAACCATAAATCAGCACGTTGTTTGAGCCATCGAGTCTATAATCTATAACATTATGTACTAAAAGTGAATGCGGACATGGAGGGTCCTTTCCGCCGACACTTGAGATGAGCCTGCCAACAAATAAAATGTATTGGTTATGCTTTATACTTCCGTTTAGTTATTGCCTCGAATTATCCGACTGCCAGGAAGGGTTTTTTTATCTATATTTTTAAATGTTTTCAAAATCCTCATTCCACCTTAACCCTATTAAATATTAATAAAAAAAATAACATGTGTTCATTACCCGTTCCGAACGTGTATCCGGGTACCCGCGTTTATGCCCATATACGGATCAACGGGTATTACCCCTCCTAGACGGGTAGCGTTCAGCCGGGCCGTTGTTTATAAGAACTATGACCGAATGATAGTTACAAATAGATTTGAAATAGTGGCTTTTAACCCTTGCCTTGCCTGCCTCAAACCGTCGCGGACGGGTAATACCCGCGGATAATTAGTAGACCCCGTTATCAATTGCTCAGTTTGGGGGCAAACGTCACAATAGGGTAGTCTTTCAATGTTTGCTTTCAATATTGTATTTTTTGCATTTCTTATATTATAATAGTTTGATTCATTAGAGCTTTCAGAATCTATTTTTAATGTGGTTTAGAACAACTTTATCATTACAACGGTTTAGTCATTTAGAACAACTTCTGATCTGTTAACGAAAAAACAACGTTGATAATTATCATTGATAAATTCAATTGACAATCGACTTGTAAGAAATTTATTATTATAGTTTAATTTATATCGTGTTTGAATACCGTTCCATTTAGTCCCCGGACTACCCTATTGTGACGTTTGTCCCCAAACTGAGCAATTGATAACGGGGTCTAGTAATTAGGGCCCGCCAGCACGGATATCCATGCCCAGATTTGAACACGGACTTAAACGCGGGTATGGCACGGATCCGTGTAGTTCGGACGTTAAATACCGCCGGGGTGTCTAACTACACGGTGCGGGCGTGTTACAACTATTACAACACGTGCATCCGGAGCACGTGTTAATATTAAGATCTTTGACACATGGCGCATTGCTCTACTCCTGTACCAGAATTTGCTTTACAATAGGCTGTCTCACAGAAGTCCTACCCAGTGAGTTGGTACCTGGGCCCAGTTTTATTGAAAAAACCGGCCAAGTGCGAGTTCGACACGCGAGGAGAGGGTTCCGTCATAAGAATAAACAATAACTACACGTAGAAGCGAATCTCCTTTACCCAGGCCCCTAATGCCGCGCTTTAAATACCTACTTTCCCCTTCACCCCGCTACGCCCCTCGTCTTCGGCACCCAAAGTCAGGGCTGTCAGTTGTGAAATATTTTAATCGGTTTATGGGTGTGTTAAAATTTAGTCACGAAATGTTATTTATGTTTTTCTTCAACGTGGAAACACTGTTGCAAAATGAGTTTTTTACATTTACGTTAAATTAGGTACCTAATAATACTTTTTGATGATATTAAGATTATCTCCAGAAAATGAAATGGCTTATGTGGCTATTAATCATCTATAAAACACAGAAACGAGTCTTTAAATAAACAACCATTTAAGCTCAATAAGTTTTATAGTTTGGGATCCGGAGGTACTTTTTACGTTGCTTTACGGACCATTAATTAAAAAAATAATAAGTTAAAAAAGCTTTATTACAAAATACTATTCTTATCTATAAATTCGTTTTTAAGGTTTCCGATTTTTTTCTTCAACATCTAGGGGTGTACTAATTAACAAATAAAACTCCTTCATTCAATCAATTATTTCTAATTATTTTGCCGTAAATAGTCGTTCACTTTTTAAAACACTATCTTAGTTCAACCATAAATACTAAAATCAACCCAAATACGAAAACCAATTCAAGACAAAATAACAATATATATTCCGTCTGTGACGCCCCTGACTGACTAGACACCTCAGGTGTCGCCAGGCGGTAGGTATTTAACGCGCCGGGCTCGCGTCCGGAGCCGGGAGTTTTGCTTCTACGTGTAGTTATTGTTTATTCTTATGGTTCCGTCTCCACACCATATGCCCGTCTGTTAGTTTGTCTATATGTCCATCTGTCACAGCAGATTTGCTCCAAAACTACTGGACCGATCGAGTTGAAATTGGGTACAAATATATAAGTCGGTGACTCAAAGACGGATGCGTAACGTAATTAATGAATTTTGAACAAGGGGGCTACTTTTGGGGGATAAATTAGGAAATTAAGTAAAAAGTTTCGCAAACCTTATCGTGTGACTAGTCAAATGAAAGGGCTTGTTGTGAGCATCTCAAATATATTTGTTTTAAAAATAACTTTAACATAAATAGTTATGAAGTTATTTAAGAAAATACGCAAAAATCGACCATCCCCCTCCCTTATCTCTGGAACTACTTGCCCCAATATTTTGAAAAAGAAACGGAAAATTTATTTTCTTAAATAACTTAAAAACTGTTTATATTAAAATTATAAAAAAAATATATTTGAGATGCTCACAACAGGCCCTTTCACTTGACATGTCACACAATTTAATAAGGTTTGCAAAACTTTTTTTTAATTTCCTAATTTTCCCCCCAAATGTGGCCCCCTCCAAAATTAATTTATTTACGTTACGCTTCCGTCTTTGGGTCACTGACTTACATATGAGTACCAAATTTCAAATCGATCGGTCCAGTAGTTTTGGAGCACATCGGCTGTGACAGACGGACAGACACAGATGCCCGAGTGATCCTATAAGGGTTCGTTTTTCTTTTTGAGGTATGGAACCCTAAAAAAGGAAGCAATATTTAAAATTATTTTGCTAAAGATAAGCACCTACCTGAATGATCATTCCAAACTCTGCCCTGTTCAGAAGGGAATACACAGAGCACAGGAAGTTCAAAGCAGGCGCCTGCAGCTGACTCACTCCCGAACAGAAAAGGTCTATACCAGCCTCGAGCCCTGTTCCGAAATCACACTCGTCCACAGCCGTATTAGCATACGTTATGACTGGCTGCAACTCTGACAGGGTGACATCCATTTCTTTCTGCGATTTAGCTTCTCTTAACTTGTTAAAGATTTTTTTGATATTTACTGTAACAAAGCAATAATAAGTTACTAAAATAATTGGTCTTCTTTTGCAACTTTTTATTTCAATGTACTCTGTTGGGAAAATGCCCCTTCAAGCTTCTTCCAATCTGCCATATTTTATTGTTTAGATACATAGTATTAGAAAAAATTAATCCATTGCTTACCATCAGTTTCTACCAAACGTCTGTAACCCACTTGAGTCCTCTTGTCATAGGGCACCAAGATGCCAGCACCATGGAGCGTTTTAGTTGTACAGTTTCTCCTTGCAGGATTATTTTTTTCTATTGAATAATTATGTGTCTCCGCCCAGGTTTTAACCTTGTCAGTCATCTTTTTATAAGCCATTGCAGTGAATGGAGACTTCTTTTGCATTTCGAGGTACAAACTGTATAAAATGAGATAATATATTAATTACATGTGTACAGTTGAGTTCATAAATATGTATACACTTTGGTACCTTGCCACTTTAATCGCTGTGATAATTCATATATGGCAGTTTGAACATGACATTAAATAGACAAGGTATACATATTTTTGAACTCGACTGTACCACTTTTGGACCTTATTACAATGCAATAAGGTGAAAAAGTGGATACATCTCTTTGTAGTTGGCTATACATCCACATACATATACAGTGTGAGCAATTGAAATGGGTCAGGGTAATTTGTTCATAGGAAGCAAAACCTTGATTATGGAAAAGGGAAAATCCAGCTACCTAGTACCTGTGTAAATCTCAAACTCACAACACAAATCATTTAAGTTCCCATTTTAGTTCACACACTTGATTCAATTTAAAACCGTTGCATCTTCTGCTCTAGAGACCTGTGTGCCGTCAAGGTGCGCGGGGCGCAAGATTCCAGCCTGCCGGAAGTAGTACTAGCTTCGGTATACATGCCAGAGGCAGAAGACCCGCCGCCGCATGACATGTCCAGGCTCATTACCTACTGCGAAGAGTCCAAGCTGGAACTGATCATAGCCACGGACTCGAACGCACATCACCCCATCTGGGGCATGAAGACAGGCAACGAGAGAGGTAAGCTTCTTGTCGAATACCTAATAACAACCAACCTCAATATCCTTAACAGGGGGTCAGAACCCACATTTGTGAACAAACGCAGTAAAACAATCATTGACTTGACCTTAGCAACTGAAGAAGCCTCGAACCATATCTCGAACTGGCACGTATCTAGTGAGATGTCGTGCTCGGATCACAGATGGCTACGATTCGACATTCAGGTAAACACAATCACCGCAACCCCTAGACGAAACCCACGCAAGACCAATCGCACGCAGTACGCGGAGCTACTGGACCTGACTCTGCCGCCAGTAGAGTCTCTGCACCGGCTAGTGGGCTGCGACGAGATTGAAAAACAGGTAAACCTCCTAACGGACTCAATAGTGGAGTGTTACCACCAAGCATGTCCCTTATCTAGCCCGCCTAGCATGCGCAACGAGCGCGTGAACTGGTGGGGCCCGGAGCTGGAGAGACTCAGGAGGAAGATGAGGCGGCAATTAAACAGAGCAATGAACACAGGCGCAGACCAAGACTGGGACAATTACAAAGCGTCCAAGTCCAACTACAAGAAACGCATAAGGTACAGAAGTACGAACTCATGGCGCAACTTCTGCAGCAGCATTGAAACTTGCACACAGGCTAACAGGGTAAGGAAAGTTCTCTCCAACCAGACAACGCATACCATGGGCTCCCTACGAAAGCCAGACAACACCCTAACCGGCTCGCCATAGGAAGCAGAGAATGTTCTCATACAAACTCACTTCCCTGGTTGCGTAATATCTGAACCGGTAAGCTGGACGCGAGAGGAGATCGTCCCCACAGAAGCTGACTGGGAATATGCAAACCACGTAACCAGCCCCACGAAAATAAAATGGGCCATCAACAGCTTCGACTCCTTCAAATCACCAGGCCTGGATGGAATATTCCCCGCCCTACTAAAGTGGGGCGGCGAAAATCTGACACAGCTGCTCACGGTGATCCTAGCAGCCTGCCTTGCGCACAGATATGTGCCTCAGCGCTGGAGGGAGGTCAAAGTAATATTCATACCAAAACCAGGTAAAGGTGACTACTCGGACCCCAAAGCATACAGGCCTATCAGCCTCACCTCGTTTTTACTCAAAACTCTGGAGAGGATATGCGACAGGTACCTGCGTGAAGGGGACCTGGTCAACACACCAATACATCAAAACCAACACGCCTATAGTCAAGGTAAATCCACAGACTCTGCCCTGCACGCAGTGGTCTCCAGGCTTGAGGAAGCCATCAAGAACAAATCGCTATGTCTGGGCGTCTTCATCGACATAGAAGGAGCATTCGACAAGACCAACTTCAGCAGCATAACAGTGGCACTGGAAAGGCACGGTGTAAACGCAGTTATGACGCAGTGGATAGGTAACATGCTCAGCAAAAGGATTATCAAACTAGAAACGGATAAGGCCCAACAAGCACTAGTGGCGAAAGGATGCCCCCAAGGGGGCGTTCTCTCGCCACTGCTATGGAACCTGGTCGTGAACGAGCTGATCACCAAACTGAACGACTGTCACTACTACACGGTGGGTTACGCTGACGACATAGTAATCCTCACGAGCGGTAAGGTCACCGGTACGGTGTGTGACATCACCCGTTCAGCCCTGCAAATCGTGGAACGCTGGTGCATGCACAACGAACTATCCGTCAACCCAAAAAAGACGGAGATGGTAATGTTCACAAACAAACGAAACCTAGGCAATTACAAACTCCCCAAGATATTTGGCACAGAACTGCAACTCTCGACTGAGGTAAAGTATCTCGGAGTAATATTGGACAACAAACTGAACTGGAGCAACCACCTGAACAGCAAAATTGACAAAGCCACGATAGCATTCTGGCAATGCCGCAGAATGGTAGGTAAAACCTGGGGACTTACCCCCCAGATCACCCTATGGCTGTACACGTCAATTATAAGACCCATCATTAGCTACGGCGCGGTGGTCTGGTGGCCACGCACCAAACTATCGACCGTCGAGGCCAAACTACAAAGACTACAGAGGTTGGCTGGCATGGCAGTTACAGGATGCATGCGGACAACACCGACAGCATCGCTGGAAGTCATACTCGACCTGCCACCCCTACACCTCTTTATAAAGCAGGAGGCAGCCTCGACCGCTGTACGTCTCAAAAAACTAAACCTATGGAAAACTACAAAGGTGCCACACACCGAAATCCTATGTGAGTTGGTAAGTAACGACCCACTAATAGAAGCGGTGACCGACAGAGTGCCGAAGACATTTGTCTTCGACAAGAAGTACAAAATACAGCTCCACGAAGATCCCTGGGAGGGCCTGAACCCAAGGGAGGTAAGAATCTTCACAGATGGATCCAAAACAAGGTCAGGCTCCGGCTCCGGTACATTCTCGGAGGACCTGAACATACACATCTCAACACCATTAGGGGCCCACGGCACAGTCTTCCAGGCAGAATGCATGGGCATCATAGTGGCTACGACAGCAATAGAGGCACGGAAGGTAATAGATCTCCCGATCCGAATACTCTCCGACAGCCGATCAGTGCTCCAGGCCCTACAGAGCCACACCGTTACCTCAGGGCTGGTACTTGAGTGCCACAATGCCCTGACGAAGGTAAGTAAAAACAATCCCATCACACTACAATGGATAAAGGGGCACAGCAACTCACGTGGTAACGACGCAGCCGACGAGCTGGCGAGGAAGGGCTCAGAGATAGTAGCAGTGGGTCCTGAGCCCATATTGCCTCTCCCGTTCGGATGGCTGCGTAACAAACTGCGACGCTTAACCAAGGTAGAACACCAACGATACTGGAGCAACCTAAGCACCTGCAGGCAGGCCAAAGAAGCCCTCCCGACAATAAATCCCGGATTGTCACGGAAACTACGGAAGTTGAAAAGGACTCAACTTAGACTCGTAACTGGGGCAATAACCGGTCATGCCCTATTCAACAGACACTTACACACTTTAGGTGTTACAGACAGCCCCCTGTGCAGAGCCTGCATGACAGCGGAAGAAACCGCTGCCCACGTCATCATGGAGTGCCCAGAGGTGGCAACATACCGGGCGCGACACCTCGGACTGGTACCGAGGTCGCTACCAGAAGTCGTCGGCAACGTCAAGGGTCTGCTAGGCTTCCTGGTGGAACTGGGTTGGCAGGAGTAGTGTCACCAACCCTCTCACGCAAAATAGGCGCATATTTAAGTCGTCGAGTTGCGGAAAACAGCCCGCCACAACCTATAACCTATAACCTATAAACCGTTGCATCTACTACTCAATTAAGATTATGTGTAGCAAGCTACTGTGAAATTATCAAAAGTGTGAACACGTTTGTTTTTTGCAAATCTCTGTTACAGGAAAATTCAATAAACAATGTTGAAAACAAATATGAAGTGACAGTGGGGAGCAGCTCAACAAATATCAATGTTAGTATTTATTAGTATTTGGCTTTTTAAACAGTGAACTTACTAAACAGCTCCAAATATATTATTTGCAAAGGGAATGAGGTTACATCCCTCTGAGGAGTCATTATGCGCCATGAACACAGGTAGCGCTTTAGGGTCATCCCTGTAGTATCCAATGTGAAATTCACTTTTGTCCTTTGATTTTAGAACAGCCTGTAACATAAAAATAATACATTCATGGACAGGGGTTGAAGTTTTTGTGCAGATGATGTCAATTTGTTTAAAAAATTAAGTAAATTAAAGACTAGTAACATAAGGTTGAAATTTGATTAGGGTATTGCAGAACCGGTCTTGGATATCTTATTAAACTTTAGTAGTACTATAAAGTTCATCGATACTGACATTGAGATAGATAGACAGTAGCAAAAATCATTCAGTAACATTATTATATTATATTATATTTGTATGATTAAATAGTATTCTGGCATTATTATTTTGAACAATACTCTCCAAATTAATATTTATAAAAGAAAATTGACTTAATTTGCCATTTCTAGTATATATATTTTTTTATATATACGTTTTTGTATCTGCAATCAGCTATTCAGCTTTAATCAGATGTTCAGGAGGTATTCAATTCTAGTAATAAATGCTCAAAAAAATTATGCTGCTATTGTGATCCGTATTTTGATTGTAAATAAGCTGTTTAACTTTAGCTTTAACTCTAGCCTTTAATTTCATACCATTATTGATTTTTTACGAGGTAATACCTAAACATCGCTAAATGAGAGCACTCTGTGTGCAAAATTTTGACATCATCTGCATCAAAAGTTCGACCCCTGTTCATAAATACTTTTAGTTTATTTTCATTTTTCTTTTCTTAAGTAAAAAAAATATTTTGTTACTGTGCCCTTGTTTTTTTCATAAAAAACATAGTTTAACTTCTTGGTAGCAAAAAAGGAACTTTTTATAACCAGGTCTATTTCTAGGACCTTTCACAGGTTTTACCTAATGTAATTATCTGTTGAACATTCTTTTTCAGAACCCTGAGGTGTACCTTGACACGATTTATTTACAGATTAGTACAGCATACATTTTTATTTTAAGGTTAAAAACATCAATAAAGTAGTTACTACACATAAACAGGAGATCTTCTGTTGAGTTTCACAACTTTACCTTTAAAGTCAATAAATAAAACTATTAATATCTATCCCTTAAGACTATTTAGTTGTAAGAAAACTGTGTTTGATTGTCTTAAAACTCTCAGCTATGAAGACATCAAAGCCATCCTGAATAAAAATTGATTTCATTTAATGACATTCTATAATTGTATTTAACTAGCTACACATATACACACACACACACACACACACACACACGCACACCAATACACATACATATTTCTTAATTATAAGAAACTACTGCCTACTTAAAAATGTTTATTATTAATGTTGTTTATGTTTAAGTATAAAGTAAATTACATTTATAACCAACCATATCCAGGGCCCTCTTAAACTATGCTGGGGCCCTAGGGCACATAAGAATTTGGGGCCCCTTTTGGAAAGTAAAGAAAGCGAATTATTACTAAAAAAACTCTACTATGATCTTCTATTTATTATGGGTAATAAATTGTCGGTCCTTCGGGGCCCCCTGTAGATAGGGGCCCTGGGCACGGGCCCCGTGGTCCCTTACGGTAAAGACGGCATTGACCATATCATGTTTATGTAAGAGCAGGGTCTCCTGTCACAGGTATTCTTTTACTTACTGGGAGATCCCAACCTTTACACAATTTTATGTACCTAAATTTTAACAAACAAACATTTTTCATTTCCTTTTTTTTTCAAGTCATCATCATTATTCTAATGTTGCAATAGGATTATTATAGGTAAAATACGGGCTGAGCTAAAATACATCTAAACAAAAAGCATTATAAATTACCTGTAGTTCTGGAGGGTCATAGAAAAATCTCCAATGAATCAAGTATGACTCCTTGTTTTCCAAAACAGGCAGTTTTCCTCTTAGCAAGTCATATGGTCCAATGAGTTGCAAGTTAACACTTGATAACAGTTTATCCATGTCTGGTTCCTCCTTTAAACATTCATAGAATTTGAAGAAATCTGGTGGCATCTCCACTAGAAACAGCTCTTTGTATTTCTCATTGAGGGTTGTACGATCATGATAAGTGGGGTTGTTTGGGAGCTGAATTATTATGTTGGCATTGCTCTCATCAACTTCATTCTGCTGGGCACTAAACTTTGATGCCTTGTCATCAGTATCCTGATTACAACTAACTGATGATTCACCACTATCCCGCTTCCGAGTGTCAGCTAGCTCTGTATCACTCGGAACAGTTGGAACATCATCATTAGAATGACCATTCTTTTTTTTCAAGTATGGACTAAAGCGATCTGTCTTACCTCGTCGAGGCTCAACTTTACGTTTTTTATTAACGGGTGGATGTTTGTAGGTTTCGTGATGCTGTGGATTCTTTTGATAACACTTAGCACCGAATTTACATATTTTTCTAACATCTTGCACGTAAGCTTGCCACTCATCAGACATGTCTGTATTTTGTAATCTGCAGATAATGTAAGATATTATAACGAAATAAACCACATAAGTTCCTTCGGCACTTTCGAGAATTTATTCTAATAATGTAACTCAATTTGTTGATCGCACTCGCAGACAAAGGCCCGGCTGTTTTATAAAAAAAATAAACGATTTTATTTGATTTGATAAGCAACTTAAGCAAGTCGAGACTTGTGATATGACATGACACCACCTGAGATCACATGACAGTGACAGTAACCGTAGGTTACCGTTGACGGACCGGTAGAACGTAAGGTATAACAGATAATGCTGGGAAGCGTTTCAAACAGCTACTCAAACAGTCTCACATAATGTTGCCAGTTTTGACCATAGACATCCAACCCTCAGTGAAAAATATTTTCCCATTATTTTCCTTACGTCACTTTACTATTGACAGGCATTCGCTCGTTTCACAATTTTCAGTACGTAGCGAGATTTTTGTCAGTGTCACTTATGGCTCGCAATTTCATCTCAAGTTAGGAAGAGTCAGCTTTGAAAATAATCCGATTTTAACATTTAAATATTTTTATATGGCGTTGATAAATGGATATTAATTCGAATCAGTTTTATAATCTCGCACAATGGCTGTAAAGTGTATAAAATACATCTCGTGGGGTTCTGCCATAAATTTTCGTTTTAATGATTAATTCAGTGCAAATTGTGCGAAAAAAATGTGCATAATGTAGTCAATCCCTGGAAGTTTTTACTGAATGGGTGCCTGACTTTTACTACAATTTACCAAGGACATGTACATAATAAATCATCGTCACTCACGCCATTCGTTAATATCTGCGAGCTCCCGAACATGCTCTCCTGCTGGTAAATATTTTCATAATAGGAATGCCTTTTAGTTAATGCTTCCGCATGAGTTGCCTCCCAATGTTTATTTGCTTAAACATCGCATGGCTTCAATTTATTTTATATGAACATAGGGATGTGTCTGATACCTACGTAGGTAGGTACATACAATACATTGTGTTTTGTTTAGTATTCTTGTTGTAATCAAATTAACCAGGTCCGTGGAAATACTGCCTTTTTTTCTAATTGTACTTAATTTGTTTATTGAGTAATCTTATCCAGTTGGAATATGTAATAAAATAAGGAACGGTATGTTAAAAAAATCCGTAAGAATAAAATTACAATTTTAATTATATGAGTGTTTTTAATCGTACGTCTTTATCTATTTGTTCTAGCTTTAAATGGCTGTATCTTTTGAACCGTAAAAGGTAGGCACTTGATTTTTTAATAGAAAATGATCTTATGTCTGAAATCTTGTATTGTGTCTTGTATTAAAAGTTAAAGAGTTAAAAATATGGGAGTCCCTCATCCACGACACGTGTTTTTACGAAGTGTTTCGTTCTTTGTTCTGTTTTAAAAACGGTATAAATGGATATAATTCACTTGCATAAACGTAGTAAAATAAAATCTTAATATAATATAAAATTATTAGGTGGGAAGGTATCACATGTTCAACCGACGCGAGATGCAAAGTTAAGAAAATATATCGATGTAGAAATGTATATATTAATGGTAACTCATACAAGATTCAAATGGTGTCCTTGTAATGCAAACCTTACTTAAGAGGATTGTGAAGCTGAAAATTTTCATACATAATGCGAATTCTCACTCCGTAAATCAAGTCAGATGTTTCCGATTTTTTGAATTTGTTGTAGCAATTATAAAAAACTAGGCCCTTCGTGCCTTTTTCTTTTCAAGACAATATTTTTTAGGAAAAATCAGGTAAACAGAAAAATAATGGAAACGTACAAACCTAGCTTTTCATAATTACTACAACATATTCAAAAATCGTGGAAATAGGTTTTAGATCTTTTTGGATAGGTATAAACACTTTAGTCGCCTGTATCTCAAGAACTGATCAACTCTACTTGGTCGAGATAGATTTCCTTTTAAATTGGTTATTTATTATCTGTTTTCATTTGAGATATTTTATTTGCAGACTTTGTATTTGAAGTGTTGGCTGGGTGAGGGGAAACTTAACAGAAGCTTAAATCTAGCGTAAATAGCACTTTTAGGGTTCAATATATCCTAAACGGTATCTCAAGAAAAATAAAAAATAAAAAATGACGTACACATAATTACACAACAAACAAAGTAAAACAACTATTTTACCCTTTTCCTTGTTTCGTCATTCATTTTAGGTATGTATAAAAAATATAGTTTTTTTTTTTAACTTTGATAGTTAATGAGAAAAAGTGAGTGTGACATACACATTGCAAAACTATAACGGTTCCTAGTTTGACTTCGAAACCCTATAAACATTGAAATCCAACCAAGTATCGGTCAGGCTTAGGTTATGGACCCCGAACGGAATGAAAATAAACACACTTTGGGAATTGAAAAAACAGAAATATAGGGGGGTAGGGTGTACGGAACCCAAAGTTTTTCTTCGTAGGCCATTAAGAACTAGAAACTAATTTGGCTCTGACCTGGATAATTGCGCACCGTACGAAAGAAAAGCGTTGTAGATATTCAATCTTCTAATACCTTTAATCGAGCAATTCTTGTATATATATATAATCTGAATCTCGGAAACGGCTCCAACGATTTTCATGAAATTTAGTATGCATGGGGTTTCGGGGGTAATAAATCGATCTAGCTGGGTTTCATTTTTAGAAAACTTACCAAAATAATTTACCGTCATCCAGGTACTAATGTTAATGAGCAACTCTGTGCATATTTATGTATTTACTTCTGTTGTGTGACAAAATCAAAACCTTTTTACAAGTTTTAAATTCACCTGTGTCCCTTCTTCGAAAGATGAGACATTTTGTGGATGGACTAGAATTCTGACTGTATTCTTGTTAGTTGTTATGTCCTCATGGTGTCTATAGATACCTACTTCCCGAATACATCCATGTGGTCGACCCCCTCAAATCTTCTCAGGGACTGTTTGTTATTTATTTATTAAATATCATAACATACAGGCCTGTTTGCATGTGATTGTCCCCTAATTGACAACAATTCATATGTGCTAAGGTAGTAAATCAAAATACCGTTTGTAGATTTTACACTGCTGATTACAGTAAACATATTTTTCGATTTTTTTTATGCAGTAGTTTTTTTATATTTAGGAAAAACAGTAAAAAAAGTTGGATTGTGAATGTTAGGAATACACTTATAGTGCCCTTAGTCCATTTATTACCATAGGAATTGAAAAAAATATACAATTGTCATGTCAATTTTTTATCTGTCTGACGGATTACATGATTCTAAAGACACTCTTTCGATTCTCGTAATACTATTGTTTTGATATACGCTATTTAAAATTAAAGTGACTAATGGATTTGTAAAAGCGGATTGCCGCAATCTGCCCAAAGTCGACGAATTTATGTTGTTACAGTTGTTATTGTTGACAAGTGACATGACATGACAGTCAGTGCTGTTTCTGTTTAAAGTAACTTTTTTTACTTTATATAATGCTAAGCTCACGACATCAGTATTCCTAACTTTGTATATACGGTATTTTTAATGACTATTTCTTTAATAAATTATTAATGACGAATTTAAGTTAAATAAAGAAAAACCTAGAAACACGGGTACTCTAATTTTAAACCAGCTATTATAAACGCGAAAAAACAAAAATGTTTTTTTTTAAATGTTGTCAATTGTTTTTGTTCCCCTGATACATACCTACAGTACTTTCTTGATTGGCTTAAAACGGATGTGTGTTCAATGCGCTAATCTTAGTGCCTTCGGGGCGTCTGTTTTCTCCAACAAATAGCGTTAACATCTTAATAATAAGTTCATTGGTAAATCATACTGCCGCTCGTAGCGTTAATTTTTTAGAGTTCACTCCGACTCGTAAGAACTTATGAGAATCGAAGAATGTATTAAGTAGGTAGGTCGCTCAGTAAATCACTAATCCAGCTCACAAGTCAATTTAGATTGGCCAGTCGTTAAACTCAAAGTATACCTAATAGGTACCTAGCTTGCCTAAAAACAATCTTATTCTATCCGTATTTCTGCACCTGAGTTAATTAGTTTCCTTTGTTTTGCTCAGCTTCTCTCTTCTTGTTCTATGTGTTCGACATTAGCATACGTTTGATCTATACCAGTATATACGTACAAAAAAGGATACACAAATGCAATAAAAAATATGTAAAAAATCCATTAAGATTTACGAGATTAAGCTCAACAACGCCTTATGGTAAAGAGACAGATCCATCACGTAAGTCTCAAGTCGATTTAATCAATTTCTCATTAGGGATATTTAACATCAACGTTTCCCTAATTCTTTGTAACTGAGTTTTAGTAATCAATAATTGAATTAAATAAGACAAATGCGCCCTCACAACAGTAGACTTTCAATTAAACCGAACACGAACAAAAGCGCACGAAGTTGAACGGTGTTAAACAGTAACAAGAAAGTAAGTAGAGCATTCTCAGAAAATCATCTTCTCATTCAGTACTTATATATTAATAGTCGTACTCAACGGCTTAGCACACGACTTAACCCTTCTGAATCATACCCTGAAGTAAATTTGAAGACAACGTCACAAAAGCTTTAAGCTATTCGTAGACACGCTGTTTTGCATTTATTTTTTTCTGCGATTCATGCTTACGTATTAGTTTATTTTGTAACAAAATTATTTTGATTTGAATTGTGTTGAGCATGTTTTTATGCAATTAGAAATAAGTTTTATTCATTCACTATTGGGCAAGGAATAAATAGTAGCCACATGCAATGTATCGACATTAGAAGCTTTAATAAACTGCCGAACTGTTTTGTTCCCTCGACAGAGATCGAGTACTTCACCTGCCCCGCTATATTTAGTCTCATTGTGTTATGCGATAAATATCAATCAGCTGCAAAACTACAAGCCATGCCGAGAGCTCTATTATAACGAATAGAACTATAGGCGGATGGAAGCCAAAACAATTCCAGTTTGCTATTCTACATCTTGTGTAATAAAATAAAACAGCATGGACATAGTTGCCCTTGAAATGAAATATGGGATTCTTGAAATATTTTTTGGAATATTCACCAATACACCACGGATATTTTTAGAACCACTTGTCCCACATAAAAAATTGTTTATGATTTTGTAAACGAATATGATGTAACCTAAACACAAAATAGCACCATTAACAACAGCGTAGGTAAGCAGGTATCTGTCATTAAGAAAGGTTTTTATAACAATTGTAAAAAAGATACTAAAAAGTCCGCTCAATATTTTGAAACGAAAACCATTGGGGGGTTTTGATTGTATAGAGTCATTAAATATGAGTAGTGAAGAAGTTTTTGTAATCATAATAGAAAATTTACTATACCGGAATATTAAGTGGAGTTAATGGAGTGTAGGTACATTTACAAACATTAGGGCACGGAACCCTCAAAACAAATTACCGTAATTAGCCATTTAGAGGTGCTATGTGTAGGTGCGATTAGTATTACCTAGGGGAACTCGAAATATACAGGTACATTTGGCTACAAGCAAATTGTTACATAGATCGAGCATCCAGCACCAGTAAATAATATCGAAATAACGGACAATTACAGAGTCATATTTTGTTGCGAGTGGCGAGAGTATTTTACTAATAGTCTTTCCCGAGCTTATTGCGGCTATATTTTATGGCACCTTCTTTTCTAGTAGGTCAAACAAATTACTGGAGATAGGTATGTAACGTGTTTAAAGCAATCGGCATATTACTTGTACGTTTGATACTCATGTTCTATTTCCATGTTATTGACTATTGCAATATATGTGAAATTGGAATCAAAGAAATATGATCGAGATATGGAATAAAGTGGGCATAAGTTCACAGGCTGCGGTACGATACGTGGCCGCGTCCCAGATACGTCGAGCTGCGCTCTAACTGCTAAACGGAAATGGCCTAGTGACAACATTGTTGTTCGATCTCACTACTAAGGTGCATTAGAAAAGAAACCATAGCTTTTTTCACAAAAAGTAGCTCTTTAAAAGCTCTTGTAGTGATTATATTATCGCCGCTCTTTTATCTTAAAAGGGCTTTCAAATATGGAAACAAAATTATACGTATTATCAGATAAGGTATTTGGTTTGCGCCGTAAAAGTTTCATTTAGTACTTGTATTTACTCATCTACTTAAACATCTACTCGTAGCATATAGCTGACGCTGGCTTTCGTGGAAATGTAGTACGAAAGTTTTTTCATCAACGCTGAAATTATTTTATAGAGCACAAGTGTTTAGTTTTTGCGATATCGTTCTTTTATTTTAAATTAAGTATCTTACTTTATTAGATTATAACGTGTTATTTAGTATACTTAGATATTTTTCTGTTTTGGCAGGCGATGAATACTTGACTGAACAATGGAGACTCGAGGTGGATGGGACGACGGTGCGTCGGGTGCTGCTGAAAATGCAACGGATAGCTCGCAGGCAGATCGTGATCGCGTACGAATCGAGTTTTATGCCACCTACGACGTCATGACGGGAGTGCGCATAGCCGCAACGCTTGGCGGCTTCTTTGCATTAATGGTCTTTTTGATCGTCTATAAAAGCCGAAGTAAATCGGTTAAGGCTTTGAACGATCCAAAACTAGTTGAGCTAGCGGAGGCAGTAGTAGCCGAGGAGCAGGCAGTAGAAGAAGAACGGCAACTCACAGCTGCTATTGAAGAGGCTCTCTCAGAGCGGGCGCGTTCACGACCTTCGATTGGTGAGGAACCGCACTGGCCTCGAACCGCTCGCTTTGCGTCATACGGAGGTGGATACGGTAGTCTGTTGACGCCATCCCGACGGTTATCGACTGTTCGCGGAGAATCTCTGCCGGGATCCGCGTTACGATTTGCCGAACGCAGAGCTTCAGGAGGGCCCCGCGACCGCCGGCTGAGCTCGGCTACTTGTTCCAGTTCTGGAAGTTCTTACCTAGAGCGACGAGGCTCATCAGTGGTTTGTGCGCTGGCGGAACGGCGATTGTCGCCTTGTCCGAGTGAGCGTTTAGCGCCACTAGCCTCCGTAGGTAGCGTAGGACCATCCTACGCTGTGGAATGTGAATTAGTGTCAGTTGGAGCGGACTCTGTGTTCGCTGAGGACGATGACTCTACTGATGATGAAGTGGAGCAGTTTTCAACCGACAGCGGTGGGGGTGAGCACGGCGTAGTTAGCGAGGGCACTGAGCTTGCCTGCCGACCCGCACCGCGTCCGCTGCGGATGGACCGCGCGTCGCATTCGCGCGAAACGTTATTCTAGTCGCCGTCGTAATCGTAATACGTTGGCCGTTGATGTTACTCGCAAATTAAAATATCGACTTTTCCAATATGTATATATTAATATTCTTTAAACGTAGGTTTAACATATCACTCAGACCCTTGTAAATTTGACATATCATTTAAATTTGACCAAAATGAGATGGTTTTAATTATACCGAAGATTTAAAATTATTACATAGGTTGACTTATACCTAATAGGTATTTAATTATTAAAACTAAAACGAGCTATTTAAATACGTTTTCGTTAAGATGAACCCGTTTCCAATTAATTTAATCTATGATTCGGTGTAAAATCGGACTGAAGTGAATGAAATCGTCGATATTTTAATATGTTAAAAATAGATTGTATATAGTTTGTTTTGTTAATAAATTGATGTTTCACGTTGATGTTTTCAAACCACGGTAAAATTACGAATTATAATTACTTACAATATAGCTTAGGTGACCGAAAAAAGGTTTGCTCATGCATTGTTTTGCTATCAGATAACAGCATCTGTCTCCAATCAAGTAAAATTGACCTGCCTGCATAATTAAATAACGAGTAACGAAGCTGATTTAGTCACCATTTAGTGTTCTTTGTAAATGTACGTTACTTACTAATTAGGAAAAGATCTGCCGAATTAGTCGTTTATAGGCACTTTAATGTACTTATTTACTTACCATGAATAGTTGTTAAATAGTTTTTGAAGATTTTTCTTATATTGGCCATTCTATTAAAAATATTTTATATTCTCAGTTGGGTTAACTAACAGCCATCTCTATGAGCCACGGATCAAAGGTTTAACTTTACTTATTCTGTACAACTATGTGTGCCAATTGTGATTGCTATTTATACTCGTCTCTATAACCACAAAATATGATCCACTAAATAGTAAAACCATTAAGTACTTCTGAAAATATGCCTTGAATCCAACTGCAGCTCTTACTCTAACAGCGTCCTTTTTCACATTTGGCACATATGGATCAAAATGTCTAATGAAATATAATGTAGATAGATACTAACTTGTTAGGGTAGTTGTCAGTGAAAAGTCAATTTGATCATGTGTAATTGTATTATATTTAATATTGTTCGTACTACCCTTAAACTTACAGAAGGGCACATAAGACCAATTCGTCCTTTGAACAATAAATAACGCTGGAAGCGGCCTAAACTTGCTTGAACCAATCGCACTTTTCCAAGGAAACTGCCACTATTCTTGTTTAATAACGAATGTTACACACGGACAAATGGACACTGGAATTTTATTGATTCCAGTGTACCCATCTGATATCGCAGAACGTGGATCGATGCGAGGTAGATTGACTACACACAAAGTCGTTTTTATTACAATTTAGATTTACGTGTTAGTTTATGTAACTGTTCGTTGCTCGAATTAAAAAGAGCTCCCGGTAGCCTGTAAAATGTTGAAATGTATGTAAAAAAAAAATGTAAATATAAAACGCAACTCATCTGTTGTTTCATTTTCACGATCACATTGTTGGTTACCCGAGTAAACATTGGCTGCTTTATTAGAGCCTCATAAAACTAAAATACAGATTAATAGGCAACGTACGTATTATGGTTTCCGAATCTCCGGGCGTCATGTTATTACTTTTTCTTAACGTATTCAAATTACGTTCGATCGTTCACGCATTTTCTCGCCTTGAAGGGTTCTTTGGCTCAGAATGACAAGCTTCAACTGAAAATAACAAGGAAATCTGCACCTAGAATTATATTGTTTACGTTTTTTCTAATTACGATTACAAACTGTTATATTTTTGTATTTGTTTTCAGTTTAAATGAAGTCGAAATTAGAAATGAAATACAATTGTATATTCTATGAGTACTAAATTAGTAACAATAATATCTTTGCTATTGTCTACGTTATTAAAGGAAATGTGTGCAAAACTAAGTAAGTACCAAGGTAAATTAGAAATAATTTATGAAAATATTGAAAATCTGTTATAAATTATCACAAATTTTCATTGTTTTAATCATCACATGAAAGGATATAGGTAGGTATTTATTAGATTTTCATGTCCTGGAATAACGCGAACATTTCGCTCCAGAAATTTCTATAGTTAAATCCGTTTAAAATAAAATAAAAAACCAACTAATAATAATGTTAACTGAAAAGCGAAAATTGAGCACTGTACAGTCACCAGCAATAATAATTATATTATCCTACATTGGCCGCAAAAATATCCCTAATATATGCCCAATATGCCCAATGTTGGATAATATTATTATTGCTGGTGACTGTACCTAATAAATAAATTTATTAAAAAAGTTAAACATTTGCACATTTAGACATTTCAGTTTATATTTTATTTTAGTCGGCTTTATGTAATTTAATTTATTTCACATTAAAAAAAAATGTACTTAACAAAAAGTATTCTATGTTCGGATGTTAATGACATTAACTTTATTGTAATATACATTATGAGGTTCCGAATTCGCGCTATATTTAAGTATTCACTTCCGGCTCTACCTCGTGTAATGTTGCCATTAAATTAAACTTGGATACAAGGCAGTGGCACGAAGCGTTTTATTCATGGCCCGGAACAAACTTTGCTTGCATGTCATGTCATCTTTCAGTTTTTCTGTCAAAAAATCAGGAACAGTGGTTTTCTGAGATCGTGTTCAGCCTTTAATTTCAAAGTTTTATAATTTAATCACTGATAGCAAACAAAAATAAGTGAGAAAAATGGACGACGATTTACCGACCGACTTCCAGGTCATCGTTGTTGGAACTGGTATGCTCTATATTTTTTATAAAACGATACCGGGCGTGACGGCAGTCACAGCAGCCTACTTATCGATCTGATTTTTTTACACGGCCTACTAGCATATTTATTTCCCGTAATTTTCCAATTATCATTTATTGGAGATAAATATTATAGTATTGACGTTGATGGATTATATCGATATGGGTCAAGCAACTCAAGCATGCCTTACGGCCTTTAGTACATTCCTATTTAAATATTTGCAGAGTTGGCTTGGCTCAGTTTGTCTACGTGTTTGACTGCTCTGGATAAAGAATTCTAGAAAATCTAGAATACATTTGGCATTAAACATTTGTATTTGGAAATAAGATGTTAAAGAAATTATTAAATTGTTCAAAATTCTGTAAAAACTGAATTTTGAACAAAGCAATGAGATACCCATTAGGCTAAATCCTTTTTCTATGTAAATCTAATTTAATTTGCTTAGTGAACTAGTGTTTTAATTAAAATAAACAAGAGTAAAAGTAATATCTGATAAAGATGTACTCTAACAATATTGTTTATTTATTTCATTTATTTGGTACCATAATACCCTTTTAGGGTATTTAAAAAAAACTATATTAGTGATTATCAGGATAGTTAGTCAATGCATGCTTAGTGATCTTTCATGCTTCTTTAATAAAAAGATTAAGTCAAAAATAAAAATAAATAAATTTTACTTCTTGTTTCTTTGAACTTAAGGTTTTGTCCCTAAAACATTAAAAAATAGATTCTTATAACACTTGCTAAAACTTTATTTGAAACCTTAATGTACATAAATAAAATCACTCCTCATATTAAATAAAATATTGCTTATATAAATCATCAAATATAGCCATAGCTCAATATATTTCATACACATATCTGCTATTTTGTATGTTATTGTCAGAGCTTGGCAGGGGTGAGCCATTTGTATGTCATTCATGTCAAGTGTAGATATTAATATAGATAAACCTTAAAAATAAATATTAAAAGAAAATAAAACTTTATTAATTATAATAAAATTAAACTTAAATGACAATGCATTATGTACAAAACGAGTAGATACTTCAAATTAATGGGCTGCTTACAAAATAACACAACAGAATAATAGAATTATGACGTTGTCATGATATTTCACTCAATTGAATATGGCATCCTTAAACAGATTTATTACCTATCTAAAGAGGTTTGATATTATATCATTATCACTTGATTAACTTTCATAGTAGCATATGGATATAAATATCATTTAAGGAGGTTTGCTAAAAAAAGCTTGATATTAAATTCATTCATTGATGGCGACGTAAAGATCGTAGCAAAAAGGCAGCCTAAATAAAATAATTTCATTAGTTATTAAATTACACCAAATCTACCATTGAATGACAAGGTATATTCCGTGTTATGCAAACTCTGAAAACAGCTCACCCCTGCCGAGCTCTGGGTATTATTGAATTTATAGCCTTATTCTCGAAAAAACTGACATTTTAATTTTATCTTGTATGTAGCACATTTACTTGGCAAAACTTTATTAGTGTAATCCTATATAATGCTAAAGATATTAAGTTCATATTAAATATCGTTATTTTACAACAGTTTTGAAGTGTAAAACTTTCATTCTGGCTGTGTGGGTGGATGGTTGTATCAGTTGTTGATGATAAAAAAAAAACTGCTGGAATATCACATTTTTGGCTATTACCTGTCTTTTTTACACAACGAAACTAGACAAATTTGTTTAACTTGAATATTACATTAATATTTTTCCATCAAAGATCGGTATTATAAACGAATCACTAATTGTCAACCAGGCATGGTGGAGTCAATTGTGGCAGCAGCTTGCAGTCGAATAGGAAAGAATGTCCTTCACCTGGACTCCAGTGACCACTACGGAGGCCTGTGGGCCTCCTACAATTTTGAAGGACTCCAGAAATTCATTAAAGAAGTTAACTCTGACCCAAATCGTCAGAAACAGGTCTACAATTTGTCTGAAAATTGGTACATTGAGAAGTAAGTATACTCAACCCTTATATGTCTTTTTGGGTCAATGCTTTTGAAAATTACATTTATAACTGAGTTGTTACTGGATATTTGTGCAGGGAATCTCCACCAGAGGAAGAAAAGAAAGAAGGAGAAGAATCAAAGGCTGATCCTGCTAAAAAAGTGTGGAGCCAGGCTAGCTTCCTAGCTGAATACAGGAAATTCAACATAGACATGACTCCTAAGGTAAAGTCTTGGTCAAATATTGACTATGTTTTTATGTTCACTACATAATGTTCTTACATCAATCAATGCACCAAGATAACTAACTTAATTTATAGTTTTAATCAAGTCATCAAAGTTAATAAATACAGTGTTTACTACTCACAATTAGTTTTATGATGCTTATCTGACGCTTACTTTTACTGAGGTTTAAAAAACACAATTTAGCTATGATATAATAATATCATGTTTATGTTATAGGTTGTAGCAGGTTAGTTTCCCACAAATCAACCACTTAAATGCACCTATTTTGTGTAAAAGAGTTGTGACCTAAACATAGCCTGTATCCCCAGCTGCTATTCTCTCGTGGGCCACTAGTGGAGCTCCTGATCTCCTCCAACATCGCGCGCTACGCGGAGTTCCGCTGCGTCACGCGGGTGCTGACGTGGCTGGACGGCCGGCTGTCCCCGGTACCCTGCTCCAGGGCTGACGTGTTCGCCACCGAAGCCGTCAGCATCATAGAGAAGAGGATGCTCATGAAGATGCTGACTTCTATTGTGGGTTATAATGAGGAGGAGATGAACAATGAGTTCAAGGGTGAGTTGACTATGTTGAATTTATTTTAATTGTGGTTTTGGTGATTCACAAATCACTAAAGAAGGTGGGGAAGGTAGGGTTGAAGAGTTTTCGAGTGGCGTCCGCGTAGCGGAAGACGCAACTTGGGTAGGGCTCCATAAGGTGACGGACGTGGCTAAGGTTGCGGAAGAATGGTCCTCGTGGCAAACCTTCGGGAGGCCTATGTCCAGCAGTGGACGTCTTTCAAATCGTCTCTGGAATAATAATGTGTTTTTGGTGACTATTTCGGTCATATTACTTCATTACTTGCATACTTATACGTTTTAAGTGTCAGCCCAAGTAACACGTAGGCGCTAAGAAAAGAGTTATAGGAAATCTATAAGAGCGCTAACCAGATCCTAAGGTTATAAATAAGTGTTACGATTTGGAGTTAGAGCGCGCTATAACTCTACTATACCCCCGAATTGGGCACACTTTTTAATCACCTTAGGTTCTTTAATGGCGGTAAAGCAGAGTTAAGGAATGGAATAAGAGGTATAATAAAGCTATAAGAGAGCTATAATAGCGATAACTGAAACTACAAGGGATAAAAAGGTGGTAAATAGGCGAAAATTAACTCCTTTAGTGGTACAATAGAGTGAAATAACGCTTATTAACTCTTTAGGTGCTAAGAAGGCTGCAAATAAGTGAATAATAACTCCTTAAGCGGTACAGTAGAACTACAATGTCGCTCACTATATCTTTAAGTGTTAAGAGGGTTGCAAATAGGTGATTATTAACGCTTTCAGTTCTAGTATAGATCCACAAAGGTTAAAAAACGGCCTCAGGTTCTAAGAAATTTTTAACATCTAATAAAATGGAACCATCACGAATGGCGGATTTGTAAAAGTGAATGATATATACCAACGCGTACGTTTTGCAAGTGGATAAAAGTTGACTTTTTACTGCGAAGTTAAGTACACTGTGAATAAGCATATGTATTATTAACAAATAATTTAAGCGCCCTATGTCTGTTCTCTATTTGCTGAGAAGAATATTTTACTAGATATGGAGTGACATTAAACTTTTAGAATACTCTAATAAAACGTTATCTATACTATTTTTAAGGTATCGTGCAACTATTATTACAACACAATGAAGCAAAATACTTAAATTAAATATTAAATTAAACCATTTCCAAGAATTTTCGGCTGCTTTAGATTTTTTTGTTTGTGTCGCCATATTGATATGTCACGAGTGATCAAATAAGGGGTACAGAAGTGGTATTAAGCTCTATTACTCTACCTAAAGTAATACAGAAGTCACATTAAGCACTATAAGTTCTATAATAGCGAAAAATATTTCTACTATATGGCTTTAAGTAATACAAGAGAGGTTTGTACTTCTTTAGGCATTTAGTGCTATAAAAGAGTTTATGAGCACCGTTGTAGAGCTTATAGCGGTAATTAATGCTTTTGTGCAACTCTTGGTTCTTGTCGAGAGCTTATTATCACTTGTATAGCACTTTGGGAGGTTGTAGTCAATTATTACTTCTTATTTAGATCTTATAGTGGTAAGATTCACTTAAAGCTATAACACAAGATGCTTTGCCCGTATTGTAGAGTTAAAAATCACTGCTCTATCTCTTAAACCTTTAAGCTCACCCTTATAAATCTGTTGTATAACTTTAAGTGATAGATTTTGCTTATCTACGCTCTTATGTCGCCAAAAGTTGTAAATGTTGCTGCTATAGAACCTTAATAACTCGTTAAGTTCTAAAACAGGCTCTAATTGACGCCTAAATGTTTATTGGGAGTAGACGCTAGATTAAGGTCAAAGTCATTTCCGGGTCTATGAGTCATTTGTTTTGTTATTTGTTTTGTCGTCTAGTTGAAAAAGCTCGAAGTACATACTATCTTTAAGTTGTGAAACTTAAAATACTGATATGTATGTACACTTTATTGTACAAATCGCAAATTCAAAATACAATATTTACAAAGGCAAACTTATCTCTTATTATCAATGTGACTGATTTGTGTTGTAAATAAAGGATAAGCCTTTATTTACAATACAAAGAAGCAGTGTCCCCGTTGTAGTGTTCTGGTGTGGGGATAACACAATTAGTGAAATGACTAGCATAGAGGCACTCCACTTTAGTCTCAAGGTTGGCAACACATGTGCAGTCTTAGGATTGTAGCCATGAGTTTTCAAATATCTATGTGTCTCAGATCCCAGTTAGGGATCAGGTAGGATGGAGAAGGCAAACGAGCGTTGCCTTCTCCATCCCATAAAAAACGATCTCCTAAACCTCCGAAAGTGATGACGTCGTCATTACAGACTGGAACGACAAGACCTTCAAAGAGTACCTGACCCACAAGGGTCTGACGCCCAACCTGATTCACTACGTGCTCTTCGCCATCGCGGGCGGGGACCACAAGATGCCGTGCCTCGAGGGCGTGCGGGAGTGCAAGAAGTTCCTCATGAGCCTCGGACGGTACGGGAACACCCCGTTCCTCTGGCCCATGTATGGAAGTGGGGAGCTGCCGCAATGCTTCTGCAGGTAAGTTGGCTTTAAGATGGATGTGATGTTCTGGAAATGCTAAGTAAACTTGAGACAATCGAGTTGGTGTACCTATATGTGTACTCGATCTTTCAATAAGGAATAAGAGATTGTTCAAACATCTCAATAGCTTTGCCAGTCAGACGCATGCACCGAAAACATAAATGCGTGTTATCTAAATATATAAAAACTGCTGTGACATACAGACAGACACCGAAGTCTCATCATAATAATTACTTTGTTTCCATTTTGGTACGGAACCCTAAGGTGTTAACTTACTTATTCTCTGCGGCCAGGTTGTTTTTGTAACAATAGCGAAAATAACACCGAACATGACTCATCAGATCGTAACAAAGAAAACTGATAATGAACTGAACGCATTCGTAAAAAGATACCAAAGTAAAGTTGTAGATTTTAGTATTTTGAGGGTTTTTTAAAATTCAGGGTGAAATAATTCACTGTAAAAGGTAATGCAGTATGACGTATATTTGATAAGCACTGAGCACCTGTTTAGAAAAATGCTATCAAGATCACTATCTCCCTGCTAACGGCTCTTTAATAGCTGTTAATTGCATTCTAGGCTATGAAGTCGGAAAAATATTTGAATGTTTCCATTTATCATTGTGTATGACGCGGAAGGATATTTTCGTCTTCGGAGTGCGAGTATTTTGCAAAATGCACCATTAAAGTGTTAGCGGCGCGGTCGATGACCCAAATGTGCATCAACTTGACGGACGCTCGAAATTGAGGCGACTTTCTAATATTGCATGCTGCACGATTGCGTAATACGACATCTGAATGCTCGATACCTCTGAAATTTGGCATAATTCAGTTTAAAAATGAAGTATGATTTTTGTCCACGAAAATTTTAGATCTATTATAGGGTAACGCAGGATTGGTTAGCCATGAAATCGCATAGTTAACTTTAAATGCTTTGAAAGTGAAATACATTTACATAGTATAAATACAAAGTCGTATTCCGCGTCTGTCTGTCTGTATATCAGCTTATCAGCTTATCAGCTCCTAAACCACGCAACGGATTTTGATGCGGTCTTCACCATCAGTTAGATAATTTGTCACGAAAGGTTTTTATGTAGGTATATTAAATTCTTGTTTATGTACGGGTGTTATAGAGAACTCATAAACCGAAGCGAAGCGAGGGCGGGTCGCTAGTTCAAATTCAAATTCAAATTCAAAATATTTATTCAGCAAATAGGCCACATGAGGGCTCTTTTACACGTCGGTAATATAGAGTAAATCTACCACCGCTTCGGACAAGACCATCATTGCGGTGAAGAAGCGCCGCAAGAAACTCCAGCACAAGGTCATTTTTTGAATCATAAAAACATACAACAACTATCTTAAAAGTAAATTACATAGTATCCTATAATACCTACGTAGTCCTGTTATTATTAGTCACGAACTTTAATTTGGGACCCACCTTAGGTCCAAAGTGATTCTGACATTCGACAACAATAAGGTTGAGTCTCCTATAAGTTACAAATGATTTGGCATGTCTAATGACATTGAAGACTTCAAGCCTATTTTTCTTGAAATGGGTCACAAATTAACGATAACTATAGTACTACTTATGTCGTCCCTATCAACATTTATCGTCATCAGTTGTCGTTATCCGCCAGGTACTTTTTTTAATTTTTTAGAGTAGAGTTCTATATGGAAATACAACGAAATAGAAATGACTCATATTTGCCCCGTCTCGTCTGTGACGTGTCGGCACCCAAAGAACACATCGTAGGTAATAAAAAAAACAGTAATTCATACGTATCGTGTATAAACGTGTACGTAGATAAACAAATTGTTACAGCGCGTCTGTCTGTCTGTTCTCAGTTACTACAGCACGGATTTTATTGCTGTTTTTACTAGCGAAAAGGAGCGTGTAATCATTCATAGGCGCGGTAATTGTCATCATTGTTGTACTAAAAAAAGCTAAGGTAAAAATAAAATGATCTCTTTTTAAAATATTTTTATTGCGACTGTACTTTTTCCTGCAAAGCCGGCAACTGCTGGAGACCAATCGAATGTTATAATAGTTATTTATGTGAGTGGTGCATAATGAGAGGCATTAATACACGAGTGTTTTAATGACTAAATTTTGCGTACAGTCGCATAGGTACATAACTTTATCTACATGCATACTTTCATGTAACTTTTCTACAATAACTTAAAAGAACGTGTTTGGAAAAAACCTTACCCCTAACCTGTATCTGTCGTTGCCCTGTATCTTAATGTTCATATTAAAGTATCGGTCACCGATACGACGTGAACGCAAGCGATAACCGATACTTTAATCACATGTAATACTCTAATGTTATCATTAAAATACAACGACAAATACAGGTTACTTAATATAGGGCATTTGCTTATCGTTTCTGAACATATTATATTGAAGTTATGATATGGATGTAGATAAATCCACATCTACATTTGCCTTGTATTTGCTATAGCTCTAGTCTCAGATCTGGGTCTCTATTCTACAGGGTAAAAATTGCCTTTGACGTGTTTTGGTATTGTTTTTAACTCTCCCGCCATTACTGTCAAGTAAATAAGATATCACGTTGATGATACGATAACACATCAAAAGCAATATTGTTTTACCGTGTTGAATAAAGGCCCGGGTCTTAAACACCATAATACCATCTCGTCTCATTGCATCGAGTTGTCATATAGCAAATTAATGTACGTAAACTCGTAATCGAAATATGTCTCTATATCCCTGCCAACCACTATCTTGAACGTATCCTGGGCCCGTATTATGGTCACCTTTATCGCGGTGGATAAAGCTTCCGTCATTCTCGCACTTACATACTGGTCAGAAAGTGACAGATGTTTTATCTACGCTTATCTACGTCGATAAACACGACCATAATCGGCCCGCTGAGGTCCTAATATGGCTGGCTTATCCAAACTTTATCGCTTGATAAAGTTTGGTTAAGATATCCGTCACTTTCTGACACGTGAATAAGTACGAGAGTGATGGGTGCTTTATCCATATTTGACGCGCGATATACATAGACGCAGCCACACTGGGCCCGCTGGTCGATAAATTCAGTCACCAATCATAATTCTTATCTACCAAGCGGAACTTAAACGAACGTGTTTGGAAAAACCTAACCCCTCACTTGCAGTCGGATATAATAAAGAGAGGAGGCTGTTTGAAGTAAAATTAGCCCCTTGATCCAATATTAATCCAAAAACTGATGCTGGTTGCCACTTGAGTATTTTAGTTGTACCGTCACCACGTCAAAAGGTTTTTCATCTCAGCACCTCAGAAAGACAGGTTTGAAATGTAAGACAGTGAGCAAAATTCGATTTTGCTGCGAGCGTGAGATAAAGTAACTTTATAATAATACAAATGGGTGGGTGACTTGGGGCGGGTAAACATACATGTGGTTGAATTTTTGCCATGTTGTATTTTTTTACCTTTAGGTATTATGTTCTCGCTGTTTAAGTGAAAAGTTGTATGTGTAACACTAAACCAAAGTTATTTGCATCAATTCAATTATAGAATCTTTCGCTTACTCGGGATTCACCATCAACACTGGAAGCAATAACCAAGTTTGCTCTCTTGTTGCTCTAATAACTATTGCTATGCTATACCCATTTTTCTTCAACGCTAGGTTGTGCGCCGTATTCGGCGGCGTGTACTGCCTGAACCGGCCCATCGACAAGGTGGAGACGAAGACTGTGGATGAGGGCAAGACGGTGGTGTCGGTGGTCAGCAAGGGCAAGACGCTCAACTGCGACCACCTCGTCATCGGTATCAACGACTGCCCAGAGCACCTGGTCGTGGCGGAGCCCGCTGAGCGCCGCGACATTTCTAAGGTCTGTTAGAAATAAAATGAGGCTCTTTCCGTCTTTGTTTTTCAAAAGACGATCCATCCTTTACATCCTATGAGAAAAAAAAAGATGATTCGTGTCGTCAAGCCCGGTATGTATGCAGGCGGTGTTCATCACGAGCGCTTCGATGCTGGCGAGCGAGAAGGAGCCGCTGACGCTGCTGCGGTTCCCGCCGCTGGACGAGGCGCAGCACGCCGTCACCGTGCTCGAGGTGGGGCCCGCCACCGGCTCCTGCCCCAAGGGACTCTGTGAGTACAACACTTACATACATTTTTTAGAAAATTAGTGAAATATCATCTGCAAAAAGTACAATATCACAAAGGTTATCTAAACCTTTACATAAACCAGGCATATAAAAGGACCTAAAATGGAGCCTCGAGACACAACTAGTTGCACTAGCTCCCATAGATTGGATTTTGTTTACAACAACACGTTTATACGGTATTACCGTTTTCTAAGTAGCTATCGACTTCTTTTGTGTTTCAAGTATACTGTCAGATTTGTTCGTGAGTCTAATAGGCCGATCGATGGTCTTTACCTACGCATACTTCCGTACCCAAAAATGAACCTCTTGATTCATGAACCGTAATACTAATAAGTAGACGGTTGAAATTTTCACAATACTGTATATTTTCTATTGCCGCTATAACAACTCCACGAATTTCATTCAGAATATTCAGTTGGAGGTGCAGATCACATTGATTTGTGCGATAAACTTGCAAGCATCTAAATTCAGAACAGTGGTAACAATTAAATCTTCTAGATTATGTAAAATTTAACCAAGAAATAAAGCCATAAGTTTTATTCAGTGACTAGAAAATCAACTATTAAGACGACCTAACCTCGGTATTCATTCACTAACATTCTAGAACACTTTACCAAGACTTTACCATTAAGCATTCCTATTAAGTTTTTACGGCTTTTTTTGTGAACCCGGCGGTTTTTATCGCGACCCGTTTTTACATTTTCGCGTGAGTCATTGACTGGCGATTGTCTGGTTAAATAGGTAAATTATAGGTACACCCGTCCACACAACCGGTCGGACGTTTACGACTTTGCTACGATACGGAAGACATTAATGCCAAGCAGTAAGGGTCAAAGTTCTTCAATTATTTTTTTGGTATGTTTTATTGGTTTAAACCAGCGGTAAATGCTAAATGTGTGCTGCTACGATGGTTGAAGAAATAAGTCAGTTTAATTGGACGATGACCTCTTGATTTAGTGTAGGGGATTCGTACTTATGCAAATAATATCCATGAACTATTGACCCATTATAGGAAACGTTATGAAAAGCAATATGATCTATGATACAATGATTAATTATTTCGCGATGCATTGAAAAGTAGAGAACGTCTTCTTTCGGAATATTAGTGCTTGAAATTGTGAAATATATAAAGGTTGTCGCAGACATAACCGCTCGGCACCGGATCAGCTCAAAGTGAGAGATTGAAATCTAACGATTTGTTTTTTTATTTAACAGAGATTAATTATTTCGCACAAAGCTTAGACCAGGCGCATTATAGCAATCTATCAAGCGTAGGGAATATATCAGTAGAACGGCGTGACGTAACGACTTGCTATGTTGTACAAAACTATACTTGCTATCTAGGGCATGCAATATCGCAAGGTTGTCAATCCCGGTATTGAGTTTCGATATTGAAATCCCAATACCGGAATACCGGTATTAATACCGGGATTGGGTTTTTTATTATTTCAGGTTATAAAATGCCCCACGCATGCTGATTTTGAATAGGTAAATAAAAAAAAAACAACATTTGCCATTCGATTTTTTAATTACAAATAAAAAATAGGCTTTTAATCACAGTTTCAATCACTCCTTGTTTTCTTATATGATACGAGTTGTCTTACAATTCAATAATTTAAAAATTATTACAATCCAAAATTGCTGGGATAGTGCTTTATTACGACATAAAAACTTACGTTTAAGACCAAATTGAACAAAATATGCGAACTGCTTATCGTTTTTTTCATCCTTTAATAAATATTTATAGTACACACTACACGTGCGTCGTGCACTAACACTCCCGATAGGTAACGATATTTGAGCGACTGCGCAGGGTAGAAGGATGAACCTGTGAGTTTGCATACCTTATCCAAGCGACAAAGACTGGCATAGCCGGACAATACAGAGAGAAAGAGAGAGGTAAATACAGGAAGGTTCTCGGGTACAACACATTACTTTGTCTAACAACTAATTTACTACCTGCCGAGGTCTCAAATGGCAAGTATGGCAACGCAAAAGCTTATTTTAAATAAAACAAAGAAACATTTTTGTCTTCAATCAATCCCGGGATTACGATATTGAAACGCTCAATCCCGGAATTGGAATATCGGAAAAAATCGTCCGAGATCCCGGAATTACGAGATTCCGGAATACCGGGATGCATGTCCTATTGCTATCGTTCTATACCCTACCCTACCCTATTTTAATATGTCCGTTTTTTCGGACGGTGTGGCTTCAAATCATATCGAATAAGCGCGCAGTGGAGTTATTTCAAAACTTAACTCCACCTTATCGTGAGAAAATTATAGTGTGACTATCGAAAATATGTAATCGAACTAATCGTAGAAAGACATGTCGTCATTGCTTTAAAAAAACCTCGAATGTTATATTTCGTGACGTACTATTTTAAACTTAATTATAATTAAGTTCAAACTCATACATCTCGAAATATCAGATACGAGTTTTTTCCGGAGTAGTAACGATGTATAACAAAATTCGAGACACCTTTAACATTACAATTTTCAACATTTTGTGATAATGAGTTATCTACTCTTTTTTTTAATTTGTAATTTATTTTGATATAAAGAAATACGTGTAGCTTAAAGCAAATCCTCTTTCTTATCCTACTAATATTATATATGCGAAAGTTTGTGTGAGTGTTATGAAATTTGGAATGGAGATTAACCTTGGAGTAACACATAGGCTACCTACTTTACATCTCGGAAAATTTAATAGTTCCCGCGAGAATAATAATCGAAATCTACGCAGATGAAGTCGCGGGCAGAAGCTAGTAAGATAATAACACAATAATATCAGTCTTAAAATACAATGTTTTCGCCGACTTTCCTCGCTCTGTTTCCTCACGGGTTGGTGTTGTGTTCCAGTCGTGGTGTACTTCTTCACGAACAAGGTGCAGGACGCGGAGACCGACCTGCTGCCGTACGCGCAGCGCGTGTTCCACATGGGCGCCGGGGACCCCACGGACGACAAACCCAAGGTTAACGCTGTTTTTACTTACCATGTCGTTTCACCAAGACAAACGAGCGCACAAGTTAGCTGGGGGTCTGTTAGGCTGCGGCTCCACTGAGGCAGAGACGAGCGGAGCGGTGCGGAGCTGTGCCAATATTAACCAATAGAACCTAAACTAACGTGCGCAAGGCGAGCTCCACGTAACCGCATGCGCCTTCTATTGGTTAATATTGGCACAGCTCCGCACCGCTCCGCTCATCTCCGCCTCAGTGGAGCCGCACCCTTATGGTTGCGTTGATAGTGGATAAATATGGATAAAGCATTAAATGTTTGGCAATAGTAGTTTATGCAACTGTATTATAAGGACCGTATCGGAAAGAAAGTAGACGACTTCAAAATGATATTATTTTTATTCTGTGTGAAAACTGATAATGAAACAAAAAGAAACTGAAAAATAAGGTCTTTATAAAAAACTGTTTTGAACGAGTTCTTCGTATTATATCTATTTTGCCTGCAACCTAACTTTCTTTTTAATGTGTCTCATTAAATTATGGACGACCCCTTTTGATACATTTTTAGATGCCCTGTTCCACTTTTTTTTTTAAGTCGTTAAGTGATGTGGCAGCTTTGACGTTTTTTTGGAGGTATCGATTCATGATATTGGTCAAATGGGCGAACTTCTGGGCAATTAAGAGGATTCATATCCTTATCCACTACTTCTACCTTATAGGCTTTATACCATTCCTTCGTTGTTTTAGAGTAATGATACGAAGCCAAATCCGGCCAAAATAAAGTGCTAATCCTGTGCTTCTTTATGAGTGGTAGTAATATTTTCTGTAAGCAATCGTCACGGTGTACCGTAGCGGTCAAAGTCCCTGTAGTGAAGAAGGATTGCGATCGCATACCGCTTTGACATATCGCTTGCCACACTAATACTTTTTTGCCGAATTTCTCGATGTTGATGGCCTTATCTTATCGAGTAACCTCCTTATTAGCCGGCACCTTAATAAATTGAGGTCCTGGTAAGGCTTTAAAGTCCAATTTGCATAGGTCTCGTCATCCATTATAATGCCCTGATTTTTCTTGTTCAATACACGGTCGTATTCCCTTGGCCGTTTTCTGACAGTTATTGTTTGATTTTCATCTCGTTTTTGTTTTTTATAGGTTTTTAGGTTGCATCTTAGTTTGATTCTTTGTATCATAGCCGAAGAAGTTTTGGCTCTTTTTGCCGCATCTCGTATTGAAAGGGACGGATTTTGTTTAAACATTCTGACGACTTTCTTTCCTAGTGCCAAGTCGATTGTCCCTGGTTTCCTTCCAGATTTAGGCAAATCTTCGAGAGTACACAAGTCACCAAATCTCTTTATTATCTTGTGCACGCCCGCGGGATTCAACTCGTACTTTAAGCCAGTTTTCTAATTGTCATACCGTTTATTTTGCACCAATCGTCCAAAATATTTTTACGAATGTGTTAGTTCATTTGCCCTATGTTGACAGATTGACAAAAATAGCAGTTATTTTTGGTTGTAATTTCAAGAAAAGGACGTAGCCCGGAATAAAATAAAAAAATCCCTATTTTATGTACGTGCTAGTTTTTAGAGATGTCTAAAGTTGTCTACTTTCTTTCCGCTCATATCGGAATTAATAAGGGCTATTGAGACACGATTGCGAGTTTATGACATGAGGCGAAGCCGAATGTTTATAACAGATACGCATGAGTGTCTCAATGGTTGATTATGAATAGTTGCATACATTACTTTTTTTATGAGCTCAAAGGCTCTACAAGTAGTATAAAAATGTAAACAACTATGATAAAATTTTTAAAACAAAAATTACAACGTCAAGTTCTAGGACTGCATAAATATTAAAAGTAGCCTACAGTGCTGTACATTGCTGTGACCTGTGTGAGTCATCAGCGCTGTGTCATGTGGGCCCGCCGGTGCGCCGCACCGTGCTACGTCATCGCCTGCGATCTAAATTGCGCTACGCACCCCCTAATTACCGCTGCGCTCCTGGTACTTTATTTAAACATGTCATCTCTTTGCTTGGATGAATGGCTTAGAACAAAAGCATATTAATAAAAATGGAAAAGTAATACGCACTAGTGCGAAATATCCAACGTTCCGCACTAGTGCTCAATAGAAAAAGCATAGGAATATTATTGCCTTTGAACTTGAAATGAATGATTTTCACGATTAAGGTTAAAGTCATTAAGAATTAAAACCTCTTCTAAACGGTCGGAACAACCACCCAACTCGACCGACTCGACATAGGTACAATTTGGTCGTCCACATGACGTCTACACGATTAATTTTTTGTTCAACTCTATCGAGGACAACTCGACCTCGGTTGATTAGGGTGAACTCGGGGGATCGTGAAGAAGGGGTATTAAATCCAGTATGTTGCAAGTGATAACCTTAGTATTAAGTTAATGAGTGTCCACCGTGGTGTGAGTGAGGTGTGTCCGCTGCCCCGTAGTGCCTGTGGTCGCTGTTCTACACCGTGGCGGACGCGAGCGGCGCGGCGCGCGGCGCGGCGGCGGGCGTGCACGTGTGCGCGGGGCCCGACGCCGGGCTCGACTTCGACCGCGCCGTGCACCAGGTCGGTCAACCTGCATACATTTGCGACACGACACCATACTACAACTGACAGTGTTTGCCAAATCCTATACATCCAAATGTTATTCATCTCATATCGCATCGTCTACATAATATAGAGGAAAAACTCGCTACACTCTGTTTCGTCCAAGATGATTTCTGTGACAGCTCATATAACACGTATTACACTTGTTTCTTTAACTTTACTTAAAAACTACATTGGTTCACGCCTAGCGACGCCGTTCGGGGACTTAAATAATTAATCGCCTATTTAGTAAGTGATTGAAATTACGAAATACGGCTGGCACAGGACTCATCCTAGATGAAATAGATCTTAAGTACACTTATAATGTCCGGCTGATAAGAAGTCAATTCTGACACATTGCACAGCCATAGAGTTTTAGAATATTGATTAAGTTAACAGCAAAAAATAAATGCTAAACTTATTTTCTCAGAAATGTCCGGAAATGTTGACATTCCTATCTACATATTGAGACGCGAAGTACATAGTTTACTGACAGTTCTCAAATTAAAAAAATAATAATTGCGTGCTCGCTAAACAAGCCCGCAATGTTGCATACGAATTCCATTACTATCTAGCTTGTAACTTTTTAAAAAATGAAAAAAGCCATAATATAATGAGGGCACAAGTCTTATACATCCAAATTTTACTCGAAACATAACTTTTTTATTTGTGCCTGGAATAGCTTACGTTTTTTTTTAAAACAAAAATTGCGTTTCTCCTTGTCATAAACAAAATGGCGGTAAGGAGTGAGGGGTTTTTCACATGAAGTTTCTCTTTGTGTGCAATTCAAAAAATTAGTTCAAGCGATGAAAATTTGAGTCCAACACAATTTTTTTCATGCGATTTTTGAGAAAAGCACTATATTTGCCTCGGCAGGAACAGCAATTGCGGGCTTTGTATTTTTAAACGGACTCGCAAGCTCTTCCGTTTAATCCAATACCCGGCCCGCAGTTGCCTACTTCCATGCCTACACAATAATGTACTATTGTTGCGTGTGAAGAAATAGTAAAAACAGCATTGTTTCATTACTCTCAACATTATCAATATTCAGACACTTCATAGTTTTATTATGTGTCAGGGTTTACTTCTTATCGGCCGGGTACTGTAATGAATTATTCCTCTACCGTGTTTTTTTTATTTCCGTTATCTTTAAGGGAAGTTTCTTTAGGTCAAATAAAGTTAATTTCTCGAAGATATTAAGATGATAACTCGTACTGTTTTAAAGATATTCAATTATTAAAGGGGTTTGGGTAAAAGTGTTGTCATTTGTAAAATTCATACATTTTCAAGGTGAGCGGCCATTCGTAAAAATGGCAAATTATGATAGAATTATTAAAAATAAAGATATTTTATTATGTAATGTAATACTCTTAAGTGCATCGGAGCCGAGATATTTAAATAATCATACTTGGGCGTACTTTTGTACTAAAAACTGAACACTTAAATCTTTAAAATCTCCGCTCCGATATTATTTAACGCCATAAATTATATATATCTATATGTATTTAGAGGTCCTCTAAATAACTACGTAAGAATCATCCGTGGCCGCTGAAAAAAAAATGACAATTCTTCAAACAAATTTACCCAATGCCCTTCAATGATATGATATAATTCCGACGCCACACGACTGATAACGAATGCCGACATTTAAATAACGAAAAACCCCGTCCAATCAGCAATTCAAACTGCGTAGGCTTGAGTTGCTATGGTCATGTTTAAACAACTGTCACTATTGGTTCAAACTGAACTCAGTCTTTATTGGTCGTTACAAAAGGGTAGCTATGGTTACGTTTAAACAACAGTTTTGCCCATTCATAATTAATATTATTATAGTCGTATATAAATGTTCGTTGGTTTAACATAACAAACCGAAATAATGTCAACAGGCGGAGCAGATTTTCAAGCATATCTGTCCGGGCGAGGAGTTCCTGCCGCGCGCGCCCGACCCAGAGGAGATCGTGTTTGAGGACGACGTCACGCACGGCCCCGAGTTCAGCGCCGATGACGGCGACGGCAAGCAGTAGACACGTCTGAACACGTTTAGACACGTCTAGACACGCCTAGACACGTCTATACACGCCTAGACACATCTAGACGTCAAGCGCGACGTCGCCCTGCTGCCGTGTTTGCGCTACCACACATTTTGACGGGACTAGTTGACTACACATCGAGATTTTTTGCCTTCTCAACGCCAATAACGGCACTATGGCAAAATAATGATGCGGTGTCAATCCTGACACCTGTCATCGCAGTACAGTTTATACCCTAATCTTGGCAAACACCAAGAAGGGGTGAGTAGCTGAATGACTAGGTCGCAAAATTACTTAATAGCAAAATGACCACATCGCTTGTAGCCTACATTTCAAAATCTTTATTTTTTCTTTATTTTATGTCTGTCTTAATTCCTGGGCGGTTTGGCTTTCGGGCATTTGCAACCTAACCTAACCTAACCTTTCCAGTGACACAAACGAAGTGGTCATTTTAGGACACGGACATTTTATAATGAAGAGTGTAGACTAATAGCGATGTGGTCATTTTGCGGAGTCGGTAATTTTACAACTTAGTTTTTCTGAGTTCATCCGCCAAGCTTATAACCTTTGGAGATTGCACTGCTAACCAACAATCGAAGCTAGGAAAAATTATCTTGTGTTAGGTCAGACGGTATGTTTTGCATCTCCTCGTCGTAGTCTCCTTTCTTGATTCCTAAGAGGAGATGCAAAACATTGGTTATATTTTCTAGCTTCAATACAAAGTTTGCTCTGCATTTTCCATAGTATTTAAGCTTCTTGACAAATCCATATAATTTGTACTGGGATGAAAGCTGTCAGAGTTGACTTCTTATCGTATCTTTGCTATAAACACCCAATATGGAATGAGTGGAAGGCCCTAGGTTGAACAAAAATGTATCTTATAATCACGATAGCGCTAGTGACAGGTGCTTTTCACTCATTCTACTATTGTAGGTATACGCACTTTACGTGTGCAATTTGCACTATATTTCGGTGTCATTATCGTGTGCTTTTGTTGAAAAGGTCCTAAGCACATTTAGATTGTAAGGCTAAGCACACGTGGTTTTGTAACAAGAATACAACCGTATAAATCGCTGTATTATGATAGCCATACGGCGCGATAAAAAGTGTGGTCTAAATAAAATTATATTGCACTATGCAGGTGTAATCGAAATTTTCTTAGCTTAATTATGTCGATCAAACCAAATATAACAATGATTTCGATAAAGGATGAAAGAACGCTGACATGTATTACGGACTGAGTTGGACTAAACGTTTGTAATAATTGAAAAGGATTTAATACCTGTGCGCTATGAAGGTCGGTACCAACAGCAACAGTTAACTGATCACCAGTGACCTGATTATAACGTTCTCATTATTTTAGTAATGGTTAAGGTAAGGTGGGGTAAGTGTTTCTACGGGGCAAGTGCGTCAAACCAATAATATCTGCTAAAAATATATGATTTGTTGCACTTACCCCGTTGACGCGTCTATGGGGCAAGTGCGACAAATCATATATTTTTTAGGAGATATTATTGGTTTGACGCACTTGCCCCGTAGAAACACTTACCACACCTTACCTTATACTAAGTAACTTAATGTAAACAATGAAACGACGTGATATATTATCGTCAGCCAAGAGAAGCAAGCACTGTTACGTCAAAGCTAGACAAATCAGTTTGATTGGCTGTTTTACAGAGCCACATGGTTTGGTTTGTTTACATTTAGTTAATCACCTAAACAAATGGGGTATGGTTAAATATGTTGCTACTGGTAGCGACTGGCAAGTTCCTTTATTTTGTGATTATGTATTTATTAATATTCAATGTAATTATTTTTATTTGTCCGTTTTAAGACGAAATCAAGTATTTTATGGAAGTTTGAGGATCAGTGGTAGTTTTTAATAGGGGGAATGCTCCCCTCGTAAATCGAGAAAGCGTTCGTTAGGAAACGTAAATAAAGGCTGCTTTTCAATGTAGACAATAGCTTTATGACCCCCCCGTCTAGAGCAGCCAGTGTATTAGATCGGTTGTATCTGAGTAATGGTATCGGACATTGTGATTGGTGCAAACAACAGCAGCAGGCCCCCGTACGTTTGAGCGTGAACGGTTCTGTTCCATGTTTAGTGGTTTTTATTACACGCTCAAGGGTGCTGGTTATTAATGTTATTATTAAGATGTAATCTCAGTAAGATTTGTATGCCTTAAACGCTTGTCTTGTTGCATTCAGACTGGTGCGTTGAGAGCGCTATGGGTATAGGAACAAATAGGGAGGTAGGTTGACCTGTCGAGATTACATGCGAAAAACGAAGATTACGCTGTAATTGATGTGTCCTAAGCAGTGTTAAATTGACGTGATAACTGATAACACTTTCACTGTCCATGCATTACATGTAATGCACTAGTGATCTCGTTTCAAACGTCCACGTCTTACATGTAAAGCACTACTCAGTCGTGCATTAAATAATGCATGGACGTGCCGAGACAGGTCATTGATGGGAGCGAGGGGCAGTTAAAGTGTTAATAAATGTTCAGTTTTGAATAAAACAGTGTCAGTTGTCACAGTTTCTGCAGTGTAAGATGTAGACGCAGTAGTAGCTAGAAGAGTCCGTTGGCATTTGAGTTTGTTTGTGTCGTTAATATTGCTCAAGACTTGGCTATAGGTAACACGTTCGCAGTCCCCGAATGAAACGAGATGACTTTGACATTCCCCATTTGATTTTCAATTTAAATTAGGTTTTGATTTTAAGCATTTTTTGGTATATACTACGCCTGCGAACGTGTTAAATATAATTCTTGTATTAATTTTCGAGTAAGGGTCTCCCCACACCTATCTACGCGGAATCGGCTTGAGCCGATAGAGAGTGTTTTATGTCCGTGCAGTAAGAGTGAAAAAGGCTCGGCTCGATTCGGCGTTGCGAACGGAATGACGTCGTTTTCCCTGAGTATACTTGGCGTGGAGTGGAGAGGCCGGAGTAGGCTAGGTTGTCTTGACACCCGATAGCAAGATCAACATGTAGCAGTATCAGAGGCTATTTATTTATCGTTTAGGAAAATCGCAACTTACACGTGTCAACGAAATAGAATTTCTGACGATAACAAATGTATGTATAGTGTAGAATTACTAAGTATTTATTTTCATCACAAGGTTGCTGATATGCTCTCTAATGTTAATCAATTGTTTTTTTCCGTTTATCAGTATTGTAAGTTCAAGGATGATCATCATGCAAGATTTTTAAGACACGTGCAGTCTGATTGGAAGTTTGGTTCGGATTATTGGTGAGTTTGGACGCACCAGTCCTCAGCATAGATAGTAGCACCTTTTCTTTGTATAATTTAATTATGGAGCACGTTTAATCGATATTTATTGTCTAATGAGCATAATCATGCCTTTGCTGCTTGTGCATTTATAATTCCAATAAATTGTGATTATTAGTAATGGTTTACTTTTTTAATTTTCACCAGTTATATACGTTTCTAGGTTTATTCAATTTTATTTTCTTATATAATGTCTACGTAACAGTTACCAACAAGTAGGTAGTATAACATGAGACTTGAGAAGCCGGACGCCAGTCACTCCGCGACCTAACAAGATATTGACAAATCCAATTAGGTTTAGTTAGCGTTAAAAAAAACAAGGGACAGGTTATTAACAGCTTCACATGATGCATGATGGAATAGTGTACTTTAATAGTGTGTTTTGGCCAACATAATGATAAAAGCAACTAACTTAGATTTTTATCTCCATGACGTCAAAACACAAAAAAAAATGTTGACCTTTACACACGAGTGATTAAGAAATAAGTTTGTTTACACTTGGGGAAACTGAGAAAATATGTTTAAAATAGAGTCCAACCATATCACTTTTGGCATAGGTACTCGAGTTATTATATTTTACATAGGTATGGGAAACTGCCCTATGGTTGGTGCCATGAAATGAATTTCAATGTAATAAGAGGCGATTAGGCGATATATATTTCTACAATCACTAGGTGCAATGATCTGGGGTCAGTTTCACGAAAGCTTGTAACTCATATTACAAGTGAAGTTTCTTTTCAATGCATATTAAGAGATTTCTGCTTGTAATACAAGTTACAAGTGTTCTAAACAGCCCCCTGTGGCCCGTTTCACGAAGCTACAAGTTACAAATTACAAGTGGAACTCACTTTCTAGCAAAAGGAGTTAGAAAGAGACTTCCTCTTGTAATTTGTAACTTGTTGTTTTGTGAAACGGGCCTCTGGTATTTACTGGCAGGTTACAATCAGTTGTTAACCACATCTAATTTTGTGGTTGTTGTGATGTTGGGAAATAATACAAAGAAACATCTTTTTCACACACTTTAATCTTAAAATGTTTTATTGCATCTGGTCCATTACAATATTAGCCACAAAACTTATAATAATTAGGTACACTTAACAAAATATTAAAGGAAGATACAATGTGTGAATAGTTATAAATGTTATCTTATAGGGCTTTTTTAACATAACTAAATATACAAACAAAACATATTTTACTGTATTCTGACGAAAAAATAAGCTTAACATTTCATATGACCATCTTAAGATTCATATTTCCTTCACTTGCATGAAAAATACATTATCATATCACAAAGGTATAAAAGAACCAGTTAAAGGTTTCATTAAACTTGGCATTTTAGAACAACCTTTTTTCATAAGAGAACAAACCATGTACATTGCCCTCTAGCTGTGCCGAGTATGTTCTCTGCATGAACCGGAGTTCTCCAGATACACTCAACTGACGTAGTTTGGCAACAGACCTTGCTCCGATGTCCTGACAGCTGTGCTGCAGGCCTGCCTGTAAGTAGGGTAGGAAGCGCAACACAGAGCCCTTATCCACAATGCTGCCGCTCACTCCCTGAGCCACTCTATGTTTGTCAGTCTCTTTGTGGAAATAACGACTCATAGCAGATCCTTTACCTTCTTTGTTTTCCATAGCTTCTAAACTACCCATTCCTCTATATTTCTTTAGCCTGACACCATCAGAGAAGAAATACTCTCCTGGAGCTTCAGAGGTTCCCGCTAGCAGGGATCCCATCATAACAGTAGAGGCTCCTAAAGCCAATGATTTCACAATATGACCAACTGATTGAATTCCACCATCAGCAATAACAGGAACATTATATTGGTTAGCATAGGATGCAACTTGGTAAACAGCAGTGGCTTGTGGACAGCCACATGCCATGACCTCCTGGGTGATGCAGATGGAGCCGCTGCCCATGCCCACTCTCAAAGCATCCACACCAGCATCAATGAGATTCTTAGCTTGCATTCTTGTCACAACATTTCCTCCAATGACCTGAATATCTGGATAAGTTTTTTTGATATATTTAATCATTTCTATCTGATAGACAGAATTTCCCTGCGATGAGTCCAACACAACTACATCTACTCCATTGTTGACAAGTAATTTAAGTCGTTCCCTGTCCACCTCATGAGTACCAACAGCAGCGCCCACCAGAAGTTGTTTGTTTGAATCTTTAGAGGCATTTGGATAGCTTCGCGCTTTCTTTAAGTCAGTTCTAGCAATCAGAGCTACCAACTCACCTGCTCCATTGATGATTGGCAGTTTCCCCTTCTTACTTTTTTCCAGAATGTAATTAGCATCTTGCAAAGTTATGCCAGATTGAGCAGTTATCATCTCTCCAATGGGTGTCATCACTTCCTTAAGGCTCAGTTGAGGGTCTCCTTCCCTAAAATCGATGTCTCTTGATGTCACTATTCCAATAAGTCGGCCACCCAGTTTGCTATTTTCAGTAATAGGGTATCCCGTAAAACCGTTTTGTTTCTTGGCATTAATAACGTCAGCAACAGTGTGTTCAGGCCCCATGCATACAGGGTCCCTGATGAACCCGTGTTTGTATTTCTTGACTTTGTGAACTTCGTTGGCTTGGTACTCAGGGGTGCAGTTATGATGGATAATGCCGATACCACCGCAAAGGGCCATGGCGATTGCCATGTCGGCCTCCGTCACAGTGTCCATGGGGGTGGACACGAGTGGTGCTTTCAGGTTGATTTTCTTGGTGAGCGGGGACGTGAGGTCGACCTCCTCGGCCGTGAAGTCAATGTACCCCGGCAGCAGCAGGAAGTCATTGTACGTGAGCCCTGCGCTGTGCTTGAACAGCTCCTGCGCAGAGAGCCCGTCGTGCAGGTCGCCCTCTGCCCTCGAGGACATGTTTTACACTCCAATACAAGAGCGAAGGGATCCCGTAAAGTAAAACAGTGAAATTTCTTCGATATTTAAGGTTAACTAATATTTCAAATTGAAAACAATGGCACGAAAATGTGTGTACACGTGGTAAGTATGGCACGCTAACGATAATGTCGATAATGTTCCCGCGGCAACTCTTAACTCTTTAAATATTTGTACTTTCGTTACGTGTGGGAATCGTGTAATTCAGTAAACTTCGATTTATGAAAATATTTTTCGAAATCTTCAAATGTTCTTCTAGTTTGAAGCAGGCGGAACACACCCGGCCGGCTTCTTTTGACAAAATGACAGAGGAAAGAGGAGAGGAGGAATTAGGAAATAGCAGTGTTGCTCGTTAAATTACAATGTTTGAGCTATACTTTTTAACGCCAAGAGTTTTCCAATATCTGTGACACGTTAGGTTTCATTCATACAGACGTTTTTAAACTTTTAAACACGCGATGAAGTAATTTTTTCATCACACTTGCTCGTAAATAGTGTCCTAATATGCTAGAAAAATAGACCGTAAATCCAAAATAATACCCGCCGACCTTTTTTTACCATTACGCCCTATCGTGCGTAATAGCTTTTTTTTTTAAATATAATACGTGGACTCAAACTATAGCCTGGCCAAAAAGTCGAGTCAGTGGACAGCTGCAACTAAAAAAATTCCATACAAAATTGTTGCCATGTTTACGCATTTTACGTCAAAAATGTGACAGTTACGTAGAAAGTGGCGCCCTCATTTAATTTCTACTCTTTTTGGTCGCACTATATCATAATACGTCAGGGGGACCCCAATTCTTGTGCCATTCGATATGAAGTTTCATTTTCTAAAAATCTGGCATATAGACTATTGATCTCGACTGTCACTAGAATCGGACTCCTGTGGCCCGTTTCACAAAGCTACAAGTTACAAATTACAAGCGGAACTCCTTTTCTAGCAAGAGGAGTTAGAAAGAGACTTCCGCTTGTAATTTGTAACTTGTAGCTTCGTGAAACGGGCCTCTGAACACGTTTAACATTATCTGTGGTAAGTCATAGACAATGATGTAGTCTACCGCTAATTTATAAATACTGATTAAGGAAATACAAAGCTCGAGTCATTAAAGCCCTCAGCCTTTGGGTTCGGGCTTCTAACAGACTCTCGTTTTTAATTCTGTCTTTACCACCCTTAATACACAATGTACTATTAATATCTTGAATACAAGCCTACTAATGTACAATGGTAAACATCTTGCCTGTTTGTGCAAAATGTGGTTACATAAGGCCGGGATTACACCTGTAAGTTATTACGTAAGTTTTGAGACGCAACTATGGGTTGGGTGAGTGGCAAATATCTGCATCTCTCTCTTTCATATAGCTTTGTTTCAAAACTTACGAAATAACTTACAGGTGTAATCGCGGCCTAATAACAACAAGTTTTTATAGTTTTGGGTAATCCTGTAGCTCTGCCTACCCCACTCTGTGAATGAAGGCGTGAGTATGCCTATGTATGTATGTACTTATTGGTAAAATAAATTTTACACATCATAGTTTACTTTCTAATAATGTCACATTCTTAATCATTTATATTAGTTACAACTCAATTAATAGTAGATTGTTCATCAAGGGACTATAACGAGCTATAATGACAAGAGATATTTAGCCACGCGAGCGAGCGAGCGAGCGAGAGTGGCTATAGTTCGAGTGGCATTATGGTTGTTTAGTCTCGCGTTAAACACTACTTTTCATTTTTAATGCGAGGAAAAAAACGACGTATTTAGCCAATAGATACAAACTTGAAAACTAATTTGGAAATTCGTAAAAAAAAAAAAACCTTAATATATTTAAATAGATTCATATTCGTAATCGTGTTTCATGAAATTAAATCGTTTTTTTTTATATTTTTGCACAGTTGTCAATTTGAGGTTATTTCCACGGCTTAAAAATGGTCCATACACAATCACTGAAAATAATCCTCCATTTACAAACACCGTTTTAATTGGGTCAGTCAACTTTTTTACCCACACTTTTATTTTACCGGATTTCAACAAACATGTTTGTTTTTAAATATAATATCATTGCTTATTTTCGTTTTTAATGATGCATTTTACTAGTTTATCAATCTATCTTTTTCAAATACCTACCCATATCTTAATTTCTAAAATGTGTGAAAATTGGGTAATAACGTGTCTACTGAGTTACTGTCCACGAATTTGTGTGATAATTAGTGAATTGTCAACTGAGTTATCACATTTTTATTACATACATTTTTAAACAATACATTATAATTTGATTTATGAAAGGAGTTAATGTTATTACTATAATTTAAAAATAATTTCACTTAAAATAAGTCCCCAGATTTTATTTTATTTATTAAAATCTGAACGGTGGGCAAAAGACAGAAATGTGTGGGTAAAAAAGTTGATTGACCCGTTTATGGGTTTCGAAAGTAAATTAAAAAAAAATTACTTTAATCCCTAGAGATTAATAAGGAGATTTAGTCCCGATGTGCACAGACATAAAGTAACATTTTAACAAAATGAGAAGTGAAAAAATATTCTGTCACACCACATGCTCGAATTTGCCCAATTATATAATTATCATGTAATCCTCACTTAAAGTAAGTGATTATTAGCCATCGGCTACTCAGCGGGTTATAATGAGATTTGAATTAGTATGAAAAATTGTTCCATAGAAACCTACAGCAAACAGAACTTATTTGTAAATCGAACTGGCCACTACAAGCCATATACGCAAAACAAATATAATAAAACAAAAGATGAGAAAAGTTGAGCATTCTCCTTTGGGATAAAGCTGTTTTCGTCTTGGGCGAGCTTGAATCCCTCGCTGCACTCAGGACCCCGTTTTCTCTCGGGAGTTAAATCTGGAGTCCCTTATTTGCTCAGGATTCAATATCGCGCCCGTGACATAAAACAGTGCTTTATCCCCTCGATGTATAATCTACTATTATTTCAACTAAGTATTAAACTTGTGTTACGTTAATCTACAAAAAAAATATACTTACCTATGCTTCTACAATATGTGAGAAACCTGTTTCTGTGGTTGCCCTGAAACTTAATGTACCTACCTGCCTGTATCTTATTCAGATGCTTTAATGACATGCAATACTTTAATGTTAATATAGGCCATTTGCTTTTCGTTTCTGAACATAATTTATAGGGAAGTTATGATATGGATGTAGATAAAGTAGTTGACTGAACGTCATTCACGGATTATGTTAGTGGGACAGGGGCTCTATTTTCCTCGGTAAAACCATATCGCTTTTGTCATTTTACCGTATTGTTAAGATTATTAGCTCTGGCTCAATTAAAAACAGGAAAATAGTTTTTCGACTGAATTAACAAATATTTCAATATATATCAATATATTATATCTTCATGCATGGGTTGCCAACTATATAAATTTAAGTTTAAGGCCTTGGGCTCAAGCGGTTCTCCCAATTCGTTTCGGTGGACTTGGTATTTTTTGATGCTCTTCTAGCGTGGCACTACTGGCTTTCCTGTCCTCCGCCTATGGTTCGTTGCCTCTTGTCAGTATTATCTTAAAATCACCCACAGATAGTTACTTGACGTTGAGATTGCGACCTGGTGGAGGCTAGGGATGCTTGGTGTGAGTCGTATCCGGGAGTGGATATGCCAGTCAGTCAAGAGGCATATACAGAGAGCATGGGATACACCTCGCCTCATATCAATTCATGCATGTCTCATAGAAAATAGTCCGGACGATTCAGATCGTGCCCGTCTCCTCGCTGTCTCAGCAGGCGAATCAGGTCACTGGCTTCACGCTCTTCCTTCCCGCAATATAGGCACAGTCTTAGACCCAAGCAGCTTGCGCATAGCATTAAGCTTGCGGCTTGGGGCTAGACTCTGTGAACCTCATACTTGCGCGTGCGGGAAGGAAGTGGGAAGCTGGGACGACATGGCCTTTCATGCTTCAGAAGTGCCAGCCGTTTGTACCGTCACGGCACAATTAAAGATCTGATCCGTCGTTCGCTTGCCACTGCCTCTGTACCAGCTGTCCTGGAACCAGCAGGATTGCATAGAGACGATGGCAAACGACCAGACGGAGCTACATTGGGGCCGTGGAAACTGGGCAGGGCACTGGTGTGGGACGCGACGTGCGTTGAGACATTCACAACACATACACAATCGGGCAGGTGCAGCAGCTGATCTCAACACTCAAGCGCCGCAAATATTCGTCATTATTAAATAATTACGAATTTGTGGCGCTTGCAGTGGAAACCATGGGACTTTGGTCAGCTGATATGAAAAGCTTTATTATGGCCCTGTCTTCCCGGCTCATAAAATCCTCCGGAGATCCTAGTGCTGAATTCTGTACTTAGTTGGATGTCAATATAATAATGATCAAATTGTAAAAATATTTACTAAGTATTAATTTAAATGAAGATACGAGTACAGTTACACTGTAATATTTTTTAATTTTGTATTAAATTGTAACCTGTGATGCGTAAAATTACAAAATAAATTAGTTTATGCCTTCAATTTCACCGCTTATAATGTCGTTATTGGCAACTGTAATCAATTAACCAATCGAATCCAAGACAAATTCAGAAATCCAGGCTTTAACTGGAGCACTGACTAGACTTCTATGGACCCCCCCCAGCCCCCCTTTTGCAGAAATGTTCATATGCGCCGACTTCTGCAATTATATGTACACAGCTTAAGCGCCAAGACAAAGAGACCCTAGTTTGAAAATCGAAGTTAGAAGTTACATCAGCTCCATCCCTTTCTCTCGATTTAGTCTCGAATGACGAGTGACAGGGACGGAGCACGCAGCTAATTTCGAAATTCGATTTTCAAATTAGGAGCTAAGACGCATAACGCCATAGCACCTACCGATCAATAGAAAACTAGGCCGCAGAGGAAGAGGATTGCCGGATGATTGCCGGTATCGGTGCGCTGTTGCTCTATTATTTATTTATTATTTCTTCTCAGCAGTGGTCTCCTCTTGGGAAGCGCTGGTAGATTCTTGACGTGTAAAAGTGCCCGTACGGCCTACTTACTGAATAAATATCTTTATCTTTATCTTTATCTTTATCTGTGGCCGGGATTGCGAGGGGAGAGGCGTGTTGGTAATGTTGGTATTGTGATCTGCCATTCTCTCTACCCTCCGCAACCTGGCGGGGCCGCAACGCCGTTCTTCCTATCATCTGCGGCCGAAACTTGTGGACCTGCGGGTGGTAGATCGGGGGGTCTGTCGCCTTCTTTGGTGCACTGGTATGCGGACCTGCACTTAGAGAGGGTCGGCACGCAACTCCAGCGAAAATTAAACTTTTCTAGCACAATATAATATTATCAACACGTTATTATAAAAATTATAATAACATGTACATAATGTTAATGATTTTTAAGAGCTACGAGTAGCTATCCAATGATTTGACTTCGAAACCCTAAAAAGGCTAGTTTGAAACTGGCTGTGAAACGTTACGGGGTTCATTTAGTTTCAGTTTGGAACCAAATTTCGTAGCTAGCTTCAAAATGGGCAGGAAAACTTCTACATTGACAGCCAAGTTCTTTAAAAATGTTAAATGACTTCAAAGGTTTCCATTGGTTTTTTATTTAGGTAAATTAAAGCTAAAGCTTAAAGTAATCAGTGTGGGTCCCCCATTTCACCCCTCGCCGAAAATCTGTCACTACTGCCGCCAGTACCTTTTACCTATGGAAAATTATGGAAAAATACAATTAATTTATCTTGACCCTAGATTTAATAATTTTCAAATTTTGTTCTGCATTCGATTCGATTAATTGATTGCACAGTCGCAGGTAACAATATTACATGCCGGGTTATTTATAAATATAAATAATTTCGTGTCAAGTCGTGTAGCCATTCCACTTCTTTCTTAAGTCGTTTACAGTTCAAGTGAGCTACAGTATTATTGGCGGGAAAAATGTTAGCTCTACTCGCCATTTTACAGATTATGGCTTTCGGGATCAGTCAATGCCAGCGCGATGGTGTATATTATGGACCTTCGTTGATCGCTCGCAGGGATCTCAGTCAGCCGCAGGCGCATGTGGTACGGGCGATACCAATAACCTTCCTGCTCCCGGTCGATGTGGAAGGACTACAGGATCCAGAACCAGCAAGACGATATGGAGCCTTCTCTGTGGACGATTGTCCGTCCGGGATGGTCAGGATCTATTTAACCAAAAATAAGTCTGGGCCAAGTCAATGTATTAAAAAAAAGGATATAGATTAGTAAGAGTGTACCAAGTAGCCAAGATGCAAACGCTACTATCGTGTTTCTTTTCTATCACTTAAAATGTATGGGATGACTGTTGAGCACGTGGTTTATCGCTGCGCACGAGAATGGCATTCATTCTGAGTGACAGAAAAGAAAAACGTTAGTAACGTTTGCATCTTGGATACAGCCTCAAGGCATAATTCCATGTATTAGCCCATCTTGATCGATATCGTTATCTTACTTTAATTCGAATTCTTTAATCGAAGCATGCATGATGGGCTTCACAGAATTCGAAAAGCTGTGAGTACCGTGTGTTTATGTTGCTACACGAAATAAACAAGTTTGAAATTAAGTGGTATGGTCTATTCAACCCTCCACCAATATTTATTATTGACTAGCTTCTGCCCGCGACTTCATCCGCGTAGATTTCGGGTTACTTATCTTAAGTCCGAAAAACTTTTGTCCGCGGTTTTTTTGTCGGAATTTTCATTTACCGATTATTATTTTCCCTGAAACCGTTTAACTTTCCTGTATTGTTATAAAACTAACCTAACCTAACCTACAGGTTCTGTAGGTATATCTCTTTAAGCATTTTGAAAAGTTAATGGGTTCAGAGAAAATGATTTCCGGCAAATAAAAATTCGGACAAAAGTTATTCAAAGCATCGAGAGGTTACCCTTTCCGAGAGCATATGCACGAGTTACTATGAAAAATCCCGACGAATTCAGAACCTCCCCCTTTTTAGAGTTCCGTAGTCTAGCTAAGAACCCTTATAGTTTCACCATGTCCGTCCGTCCGCAGCTTAGCTCAGAGGATCTTAGGTTTAAAAAGCTGTTATTTGGCATTACTTAATATACATATTAGTCACGCGGACAAAGTGGTAAAATAATAGTACATTATTGCCTAGGCATGGAAGTAGGCAATTGCGGGCCGAGTATTGGATTAAACGGACGAGCTTGCGAGTCCGTTTAAAAATACGAAGCCCGCAATTGCTGTTCCTGCCGAGGCAAATATAGTGCTTTTCTCAAAAATCGCAAGAAAAAATTTGTGTTGGAGTCAAATATTCATCGCTTGAACTCATTTTTTGAATTGCATACAAACAGAAACTTCATGTGAAAAAACCATCACTCCTTACCGCCTTTTTGTTTATGACACGGAGAAACGCAATTTTTGTTTTAAAAAAAAACATAAGCTATTCCAGGCACAAATAAAAAAGTTATGTTTCGAATAAAATTTGGATGTATAAGACTTGTGCCCTCATTTTATTACGGCGCTTTTCACTTTAAAAAAAGTTACAAGCTAGATAGTAATGGAATTTGTATGCAACATTGCGGGCTTGTGTAGCGAGCACGCAATGTTTTTTTTTTTTAATTTGAGAGCTGTCAGTAAACTATGTACTTCGCGTCTCAATATGTAGATAGGAATGTCAACATTTCCAGACATTTTTGAGAAAAATCTTGTAAATCCTTTTTTTAGGTTACCTCCCCTACATGATAGGGAGTGGTTTTTTTCTCGTCTACCCCATAGTGTGGGGTGTCGTTTGATATTGCGGCTTTGTATAAACGATTTTCCAATTAAGGGATCCGTTTGTGAAATAAAGATTTAAGGTGGCATTTTTTTAGAGTCTGTACCTACCCCCTACTGCCAAAACTACAAACACTAAAAATCTGAAAAATATAATTAAAGCGCATGTAACGAGTTTAAAAGAAAAAGTATCACGAATAAGTAGACATCATTTAATTGGTTCTTGAGTTACAGGCTACAAAAATATTTATACCTACTGAATATCACGTATAATATAATAAGTTTAAGTAGAAACATTAGTTCATACTTGTGGTTTTTTAAGAAAGTGTTTTTGTTTGTGGTCCGACATGTTCTTGCCCTGTTTTTTTGAAGTCGGTTAATAGCTACTACCTTAATAATATTTACCGATTTGCATCAACCTGGCTTCGAACTATACCAGTCAAACTAGCTTTTTTTTAAAAAAACTAAATCACAACCGGCTCATGCACTTAGGAGCTACGATGCTACAAGTACGGATAGATACACAGATACACGTTAAACTTCTAAAACCCCTCTGTTTGCCTCGAGGCTTATTACAATACGTAAAGGAATAAAGTAATTTAACGAATTGCTAGGCGAGGGGTCCATAACACCTCAGTGTTTAGCAGGTGTAGGCAAGCTGAGGCCCTATTCTGAAAATCGAAGTTCGAAGTTATGTTAGCTCCGTCCCTGTCACTCATCATTCAAGATTAAATCGAGAGGAAACGATGGCGCTCACGTAACTTCGAACTTCGGTTTTTAAAGTAGGGCCTCAGCTTGCCCACACCTGCTTAAGACTGACTGGTGTTATGGACCCTTCGCCTATAAAGGGTACCCAAGTTATAGTACATTACTGCAAAGACCAGTAAGTGAGCCATCCTGGGCGAGTATGAGTTGAGTGCCTTTTATACCTACTAGTCCAGGACGGCTCTTAGTGGTCGGAGCACGTATAGTGCTTTTCTCGAAAATAGAACAAGTAAGTAGAATGATTAAAAAAAAGTTAAATAAATTAGTCGTAAAATATTAATGACCACATGAGTACAACCCTCCGGGCGCTAGTCCGACTCGCGCTTAGCCAGTTTCTTTTATAATAAGTACATTACTACGGAGGCCGGGACAAAAGGGGCCATTCTTCACTCGTCCCGAGTCTTGCCACTCGCCTACGGCTCGTAGCTAAGTAATGACATACTTTCCGCACTAGCATCGAAATGTACTATTAAACGATTCACAATGCGAAACTAGTCAGACCGGTCGAGATGTACTAGGCGCGCATAAAACGGAGATGATGCAGCGACTTTCCCGATAGGTCCAAATTCAAATAATCTGATATGTTATGGAATTTCATACTTACTTACTGTACACTTTCATTCCGAATTCAAAACCTCTCTACTTACCGGAGACTTTTGATCATTGTCTGGTATTCTTAACTTTCTGGTGACTTTTTAAGGTTAGTGTGTCTTCGCGGCAGTGAATCGGACACTAGCTCAGCATAATGCTGAGGTGCTAAACACCTGCAGCGCTGATTTTCAGCCAGCTCCGAGTGTGACAGACGGTCGGTACGCTAAACGAATAAATTGTGTAATTTGAATATAAATATATAGATAATATTAAACTAATACTTATAGTTAGTGGCAAAATAAATACAAAAACTACTTGCAAATACCTTACATAAACATATTTAAAGTAGAAATAACTACTTAGCCAGTATACATCATCGAAAATTTTGCACGATTAACAAAAAACAAAAGAAAAATAAAGAAAACTAAATGATAATTTACTAAGTGCTGGTTGGGAATTTATGATTTTTGGAGCGTCAACAAATAGCCCGCTTGAAGGTGTACTTGCTAGGCGATCCTTGGATGGGAGGGCGGAGATCATTCCAGCACTTGGACGCCGCGAACTTGAAACTACCCCGAAACGCCGCGGTTCGGTGCAGCGGCACAATCGCCCTAGGTTTAAACCTGCGTACATTACTGGACCACTGGATCTTGTTAAAAACAGGTTCGACGGGGTCATGTGTTGCACCACTCCGAACATAAGGGTCGCCAGGTGCATGCGCCTCCGCGCAGCCGTGTTTAGCAAGTTAGCGGCGTACAAATATGGAGTGATGTGGGAGCGGGGAGGGACTCTAAAACAAAAACGAGCACACGCGTTCTGGACTCGTTGTATTAGCCTCTTGGACCTACCAAGTATACGACCATCATAAACGACATCGCAATAGTTTGCTCGAGATAATATAAGTGATTCACAAAGGTGGACACGCATATCAACACTGAGGTAATCACGAATATTATAAAGAACCCTGAGACGGCAAAAGTAGTTACTCACGACTTTAGCTACGTGGCTCTCAAAGCGCAGCTCGCTGTCCATGAGCAGGCCAAGGTTACTTGCTTCCACCACCCTTTCTATCAGTTCGCCCATGATAGTAATATCCCCGGACGCCAGGCTATCTAAAGTTTTACGGGTTTGATGCTTTGATCCAAATACCAAATATTTGGACTTTTTGGGATTGAGGACCAGGCAATTCCTCTCCGACCAAGAAGCAACACGATCGAGGTCAGCGTTTATGTTCTCTACGGCGATGACTGTATCTGAGAGCGTGCTAGAAGTGTAAAGTTGCAAGTCATCGGCGTAGAGATGGTACTTACTACTCTTTATACTGGTAACAATGTCAGCACTGTACAATATAAAGAGTAGAGGACCCAGGATCGAACCCTGCGGCACTCCCCTAGTCACGGGACGGACGGGAAGAGAGGACAGCAAAGCACCTCCTGACGCTTTTCGAAGCTTGACCGCCTGCGCACGACCGGACAGGTAACTGTCAAACCATCCAAGCGCAGCGACATCAAACCCGTAAAAGGACATCTTAGATAGCAAGGGGAAACTTATGCAATCGAAAGCCCTAGAGAAATCTAAAAGAACTAAAATAGTACTTTTGCCAGCATCCCGAGCCTGTAAGATGTTATCGACTACATCGAGCAACGCAGTAGCAGTCGACCGACCCTTACGAAAACCCGACTGTAGTTCAGGTAGGATGCTGTTTTTCTCTAGGTATTCCGACAGTTGATCACAAATTACCCTTTCTATTATCTTAGAAGCGCAGGGAAGGATGCTAATAGGACGGAGGTCAGACAGGTTCACTGGGTTCGGTATCTTAGGTAAAGGGATCACTTGAGCGATTTTCCAGTCAGGCGGGAAAGTCATCGTTAAAATACTCATGTTCATTATGTGTGTCAGGATGTCAGCGGTCCTCGAAAGAATCAGGTGCAACATGTCAATAGAAATCGAGTCAAGTCCTTTTGCAGTCGTTTTAATAGAAGTTATAATCTTACTGACAGCTGTCGAAGTCGTGGGTTTAAGAGTAAAATTCGTGTCTCCGTGTCTACTGAATTCATAAAATGTCAAGTCGGATATATTGACCTCTGGTTTCCCAGGTGTATTGAGGAAATGACAGTTTATTAAGTCAGGGTCGTCGAAATGCGTCGGTAGGTCGGGTTGCGAGTGTGGGTCGGGAATAACGGTACGCTTCAAGTCTTTCCACAGCGTCTTTGTGTCAGTGGCGTTGTTGATACGGTGATCGAAGAAGGCTCGCCTCTCGCTGTGGATAGCTGCAACGACAAGGTGCTTCAAGTCGAGGTAGTATTGTTTATGTGCGTCAGACCTACCATCCTCTATACCATATCATCCTCTTATGTAAATAAATGGGTTTGTAAAGTTCGTTGTATTTGCATGCATTGCAACGGTTTAATTCCGAATTATATTCGGGTAATTCCGAACGCCATTCAAACGCGAGCTTCATTTGTTTTCGGTACAGGAACACATTGATTTTTCATTCAGATTTTCACTCCCAAAAAATGTTTATTGTTATTGGTCATTAAGTAGCATATATATATATAGATATACGATACTTGTATTTCGAAATTACCCGACAGGGAGTCTGTGGTGCTCTGATGTAGTAGGTTTCTACACCTGAAATATGAATAAATAAGTATAAAAATATTTTTTATAACAAAATATTTAATTGAAGGTAAATTTGTGAAAACAAGCTTTGCGTGAACCATCATAACTAATATTGAATATTCACTTATGTATGACTACTTAAATAATGTTGAGAACCACTGACTTTCTATGGAAAATAAACGTCGTCTAATTCCGAATCAAATGTCTTTCGGAATTAGCCTAATCGGTTAATTCCGAATAAAACCAATATCTTAAGCTAGACCGATTGAAACCTATTTAACAATTCACTAAAACGAAAATCCATCGTAAGTGAAAACAATCAAATGAAAAACTTACCAAATATACAAATCGTCGGTGAAACTGCAAAACCGCGTAATTAACATTTTTAATGAGGAGCAAACTGCACCTTTATTTTAAGTATTTAAGGTTTATTTTGCCCTATAATAAATTTGTTGGTTACGCGGTTTTGCAGTTTCACCGACGAAATTATGGATGATCGGGTAATTCAAATACTGCAAAAAGCGTGGGTAATTTCTGACAAAGTCAAAAATATTTATTTGCTTAAAATGTGGTACAGATGATGGTTTTCAATGCATATAATTATGTCGACGATAACAACGACGCGTAACGCATGTATACACGCTTCTAGCGACCGGGGTCAACTGAAGGGAGGGAGCAGCATAAGATGGCGGCTAGGTAAAGGTTGCCACAGCAAAAAATAATGTTGCGTTTGATAGAAATTTGATATTATTGGAGTTAGCCGATTTTCGGAATTACCCGAATGCACCTTACCCTTTGTCTATTTCCGAGCTACAAACTATCTCTGTACCAAATTTGACATCGATCGGTTGAGGCGTTGAACCACGGAACGGTTGACGGAACAAACAAACAAACAAACACATTTTCGCACCTGTAATATGTAGTAGGTAAGTATATTAATGTTAAATTCCCACCGAACGAGCGGGTCATGCTCATGGAGCGCATTTACAATGTGCTCAAGGAAATTGAAGCTTGTACACAGTAGTTAAAGTTTACAGTTCGCCGTAGTTAATGCTGCGTAACACAGCGTAAACAGCCTCACTGACATCTAGTGAGCCTTATTGTAAGGTGCTAAGATTCACAAATGTTCAGTTAGCTGTGTTGTTGATGGTATGCAAGAACCCGAGCGGGTTGCAAGTGTGATTTCTATGCAAATATGAACTTTAACAACTGTGTAGACGCTTCAATTTCTTTAAGCTCGTCGTAGGTAATTGGGCTCCGGTGCGGCTTTATTAACTGACCTTGACATTGCAATCCCCAAAACATTTGCTCACTTCGTCGGTTTGATGTTCGAACTCTTGTAGCCCTCTAATTACTTAATTTTTTGTCCGTTAAAACCGCTGCCATTGTATTTGCAATTAAATTAATGGTTACTGCATTGACTTATATATTACTAGCGTACACTGTTTTACTTTATAAAATTTTCCATAAACATACCTACTTTCCTACTTAGTTTATTTTTAAACGTTTTCGCTCATCATAGGATTCGACTTGTTTATTTCGTTCCTTCGTTAGGTATCTCTCATAATTATAATTGCAGGAAAAAAACAACGACGTAAATAAACGTATTTTTTTACCAAGGTATGCGAATAACACAATTCCTTCCTCAACTTTTAATAAGTTTATCGGAATCCACAATTATGAAATACCTGAGTCAATAGTTTTCAATCACAATCACTACTCCGGTTTGACACATACTCCGTTGATTCTGACGTGGCCGGTGGGGCACTGATCGCCGTCGAAGGAGGCCCGATCGTCCAGGGTGAATTCTGCGGTGACGTTTCCAGGCGTTACTGGTTCGCTCACTGGTTTCTCACTCGGGCCAGGTACCGTTGAAGGTTGTTTAGTCACGTTTAGCGGCACGTTACCGTTATAACCAACGCTATTCACTTCCGCCGGGGGATCCTCGATGAACTTTATTTTGTCATATTCGTCCGTGTCATTAGAGCTGGTCGCATTGCGAGTTGATTTCGCAACTGGCGAATTCACAAACGGCTGGTGGCGATGCATTCTCTCGGGGATAACACGAGAAATAAAGTCTCTTCGATTTTGTGGATTCACTCTCGTCGGCTGTTGCAATCGTGTGTCCGTGTTAGTTCCGTTGTAAAACGATTCTGCCTTTGTTCTCTCAGTTGTTTGGTGGACCGGTCGGGGTGCCGGGACTTGCCGGGGCTGATTAAACGCGCGAGGCAAAAAGCCACGACCGATGAACACAGGTGACGGCTGTGAAGTAAACTGTTGATTTGCACGGTCTTGACACAGTATTTTCCCTAAGGCCAGTATCTGTAGAGTTGTGAGTAATACGAACATATCCGAACTGGGCCTACACTTTTTCCTGTAAATCAAACTGTTTCACTGGAATTTAAACGAGATAGGGAGTTGTTCGTTGTGAAGCTGTTCGCGTAATAAGGGAGCGGAGCGTCGCGAGCGGCGCGATCGCGCTTCTGCGTTAAGGTCAACGTCAATTTAATGATGCCCGATAAACAATGGAAGAAACGGGCTCGTGGTCGTCGCTAAGACCGCCGCGGCGTCTGTTAGCTGTTATATTCGCATAAGTAACACCTTGAGAACGCGCCAAGCCGCGAACTGAGGCGTGACGCCGAGGATGTACTACGGTTACAAACTTGCCTCCTATTGCGGTTTCTAATGCATTTGCCATAAAATAACAGGTTCCGGTGGCTTGGCGGTAGAGTAGTACTTTATGCTAAGTGGTCAATTTACCACTTTCGTAACTACTTTCGTATCTATCACTATCTATCTATCACTAGATGCCTCATTACTTGTGAGGCTCTAATTACACGGTTTGTTTACTGTGGTTTTAGTTATGATCATAATATATTGAGTCCACAGCCTCAATAACTTGTTACTTCTGAATTGATTGATATAGTATCAAATTTACTTCGTAGGTCCCATTTAGGGTTTGTGTTTAGTACATTTGCCTTGCAAGTAGCCAATAACACAAGTTAATTTTAGAACTAAAGTTTTTATACCCATAGGGACATACTACAATACTTCCGCACTTAATGCAGAAATAACAAATTATTAAAGTTAAGGACTCTATAGTTATATGACAAGATTTATAAAGTGCGAGGAGAATGTTGAACCCGTCTTCCAATACAAACGTTCACCCCCGCTTTATCTAGGACTAGCTTCTTCTAACTTCTAACTTCGTCCGCGTGCGATTCGTTATTTGGCCATCCCACGAGAACCTTACATTTTTCCGGGATAATAAGTGACCTTTGTGGTATTCCAGACTTTAATCTATCTCTGTGCCAAATTTCATCCAATTCCGTAAAGCCGTTTTAGCGTGATTGAGTAACAAACATCCATTTATCCAAACTTTCGCATTTATATTTATTTATCGGATTACAGTAATAACTTTGCATTGGTAATATTTGAAAATTCAGCATAGATGTGAATGCAGCATAGATGTGAATTACAAATGCGGCCGAGTTTGTCGGTCCGTCCGTCTGTGTGGTACCCAAACCCACGCTTTGATAGCTAAACCGATTTCAATTAAATTTGGCATGATGATGATTTGTTTACAGAATGAAGGAGACTTTTTACCATGGGAAATTGAATATTTCCCGAAAAAAAATCAATAAAAGTTATTGTAAACTAGGTTTACTGTGGGTGAAAGTCAGGAACCGGCGGTTACGTAGGTCAAAGTTAAAGTCGTAAGTTTATCGAATAAATTGTATAATCATACAGCGTGTGTCCGCTATTGCGTCGATACACCGAATGTGCGGGCTGAAGGCCCGACCCTACACAGATGCGCGTCACAAGTGTCCACACAAAAAAAAGGGACAGACCGTATGATACAAACGAAAGTGCGCCTGTGTGCAGTTATTAAACATAGGACTTACAATCTAGTATTTGTATTACATTCATATTCTATTTAACATATAAACTAATAATCTTGTAACATTATAATGTCGGCTTAGAGTGCAAACCTTCTAAATCCATTTTTAAGAATTAGCAGATTTGCACTTTATTTCATTTATTTAAAGTTCAAACCTGCTAAATCCTAAAAATGGATTTAGCGGGTTTGCACTCTAAGCCGACGATATGCGTACGATCGACGTTCAACGCTCTTGATGTTAGATGAAGTCGCAAACAAAAGCTAGTATATCCACAAATATCTTTCATTGAGCTACGTTCTCCCAAAGATCTCAATCACTTATTTAAGACACTATGTATACCTATCTTCCAACGTCTAATATTTTATAATAATTTGTTCAAAGATTTTTTTGGTTCAAGTTAAGTTCTAGTTAAAAGATGACAAAAAAGTCCCTTTATTCAGCGGTTGAGTCATAACATAATTTTAAGCAGGTAACTCCGAACGGATGTAGTTGTGATTCTCGTCGCAATATACCTACTTAAGTACGTATTTCCATCATCATCGCGCAATAGAATACTAATTTATATTTCTCGTGACATCAGTTTCTCAACATTGCAAATAGGTAAGTAGGTATTCTTGATTTTATCTCTGTTGTGGATCGTTGAAACACGGTAATTTATGAAGACACTTAACATTAACTTAAGCATGTTATTCTAATCAGAATCAATATTCCACATTCATTAGGTAATTAACTAACGAGAGATGATACACAAATGAATAAAGACGTGACTTTGTAGAATAATTATAATTCTAAGAGTAGGTAGGTACTTACATTTTTGTGAAATCTTATAATTTTATTCATCTTTAAACCTTATGTCTATTGGGAATTCTTCATCGGAATCTTCAGCCGGTGCCGGTGTGACGGTTTTGTCAGTTTCTCTTTTCGGCGCGTTGACGCTAATTTTGTCACCTTGATACGAATAGTCATTAAGAGGCACGAACAGCGGTTCATCGTTCGCAGGTTTTTTTGTTGTCTTATCATTAGTTTCTTTGTGGTCATTTCCCGTTTTATGAGCGTCGTTCTGCTGACCATAACTCGTTTCCGTTGGTTTATAATTATCACTTAAATTGGGTTTAGGTTGTTCCGGGCGTGGGAATACATTTTCATTTTGATTAGGTTTATTATTGTATCCGTTGTTGTGTTGCCCGACGTTATTGTTGGGATTTCCACCATTCCCGTATCCGCTGTGTACGTTGTCGTTCCCGTGGTCATTTTGATTGTTGTTTTGGTATCCATTTTGAGGTGGATTTCCAGGGAAATTTTGAACGGGGCCATTGTTTCCATGGCCATAATTGGGCGCATTGTTTTGTCCATTTTGATAGTGAGGTTGTCCATAGTTTCCATGATGGTGTGGGAGGTGGTTATGGTTGGGGTTGAATCCCTGGTTAGGGTTATAGCCCTGGTTGGGGTTAAAGCCCTCGTTAGGGTTAAATCCTTGGTTGGGGTTATATCCCTGGTTAGGATTATATCCATGGTTAGTAGGTGTTCCATAAGGTCTTTGGGGTCCACTTTGGCCTTGACCGCCTTGATTAGTTTCTTCGACGACTACAATAACAGTCTCTTGTTCTCCTTGGGTCGGTCTTTGCTGGACGGGTCTGCGGGTCACGTGTCCTCCGACATTAAAGCCGAACCCTCCTAAAACCGACCCGGCCACATCGTGCACCGTATTGTGTATCTGCTGATGGGCTCCCGAGACGATGTCGAGTATTTTCAAGTGTCCATTGCAAACACAACTCACTGATAGCAAAATAAATAATATGAAATGTGCTTCCATAATGTGTGCCGTATTAGTTTTAATGCGGTCTCGTCCTCGCCTGTCAGTCGTGCGACTGGCGCGGCTGCGAGCTTCGTCGCAGATTATCCTGTGCAAAAACCTGTTTTTAAAATCGGTAGTTCACCGAAGAATGTAATTAAGCTTCCTTGTGATTGAATGACGAATTATTCGGTACTTGAATAGTTGAATACTTTAAGTTTGAATACTGTTTCCACTGGAGAACGATACGAGTTGCGCTGGTTTTGTGTTTGGTGAACGCTTAACCTCTGTGTGTTTCATTATTGAAGTATTGTAGGTAGCCCGAACGCATCATAGCCAAATGGGCGAGGGTAGAATATTAATTAAATATTAGAGTACCTACTTAAAATATATTTGTTTGTACCAGCTAAATAAAAACATTATGAAAGAAAATGATCTCTGGACGAAAATCAATATACATATTTTGTTTTGTAAGAGGATTGTGAAGCAACACTTACCTAAAACGCGGTTTACATACCTCCTCGCTGTTAAAAAAAATTCCATGCTAATTTAGTTACGGGCCATAACGTTTTATCACCCCCATAATGAAGTCAGATTTTCATGATTTTTGAATATGTTGTAGATATGAATAAGTTTAAGGGGAGAGAAACTTTATCGCATTTTGTATGGAAATTTTTAGCTTCACAATCCAGGCTAGTGATCATGCAGGTACCACGCAGGTACAATAATGAAACAAAAATAGCAAGTATACAAACCTATAAAACTATTCATTGTATTCATATCAATTATATTTCTTGTTGTTTGTTGTTGCAAACCACTTAAATAGTTACGGTAAAAAATGACGTTTTAATATTGTGTACCTAGTTTAGGTATTTGTGCAGCACAATTAAAACTACGATTCCGAGGAGGCTTTACGTATGTCGATATCGTAGTCGCCGTAGTCATATTCCTCGCCCTCGATCTCTGGTTTCCGAGTTGTGGTTTGTCTATTTGGCACACTGGTGTTAGGTAATTTTATAGGGCTTCTAGTTGTAGCATAAAACGGTCTGTTAGATCCGGACGAGGGGAAATCACCTTGACTTAGCGGAGGTCGAGTCGGCCATGAGTCTACTTCTTGATTTGCTTGAGCCGGGTTAAAAAAGTTGCTGAGTAGCCCCAAAGGTGAAGGAAAGTTGAAATGCAAATTGTAACTGGGCGGGTTGTAGTTGTAATTGAGTGGCGGTGTTGTTTGGACGAAGCCCCACTGTGGGTTGTGATTGTAGTCGTATAACGGTCGCTGGTGGTTTCCAGTTAGTCCTGTTACGGCATTGTTGAAGTTCTGTATGCTGCCTAACGCGGACAAGAGACTTCTAGGTCGCTTCGTAGACGAGTTAATTGAACTCCACGGAACGCCGGCGTTACTAACCGGTATTTGCAACGAACACTCCACCCTTAATAACGCGTAAAGCAACACAACACTCGTTATTTTTGAATACATTTTCCGCGGCAAGTCTAGACGTTAGGCCATATAAAAAGCGACTAAACTCATTGACCGAAATATTGAAATATTAATTTAGCATTAAGGATCGATTAAGCTCGCAGGTTGTTAAACTAATTATACCACTAAATTACTCACATCAATGCGTAACAAACTATTGGGCGTAAGTAGTATTCATAACTAGGTCTGACCCTAACTTGTTAAGTGCCCATGACACACCTACCCATGTTTAATTTGTATGTAATCGCTATTTGGTGGCAGTAAAAGAAGGTATACTAAGAAGTCTCACCCACCACCTGTCATATGTTTTTTTCCGACCCGCATATATTTTATCGACGAGTTCGAAGACGTAGTAAACTAACTTCATTGAACGCGCATCGATCTCGATCGTTAATGGTCCATTATTGTACCTACATACCTAGCTAGGTAGGTAAATACTTATGCATATAAGTATGTAAAATATTAACCAATTATTAATTAGACTGTTAATTAGCACTATAGGAACCGCTAAATATAACATTATGATGACACATAAAAACAGCAAAATTACCTTCAAGTCGCAGAACAATAATTTAATACGCTATGCGTATTAATCCAAGGTTTCTTCCGGACACGGATGAAAATAGAGTAATACCGTATAATCAGATCAGATAAGAAACAATTATTAACAAAATAAAAGTCGGGATTCTTTGAATATTGTATTAACACAACAAGAACTTTACAAGTGCGATGTAAATTAATTAAGGTTCATAAGTTAATTAATAACGTGATCGTTTACGTGTAGACCGAGTCAGAACAATGGTTTAACCTAATGTAATAACTCACTATTAGCATACGACAAAATTACATTATTTTACACTACATAGTTAGTTTCCGTTTATTCAAGCCCCATGCGAAAGTATATTACGGATATAGTCATATTTTTTACTAGCCGTTTTGATTGTAAAAACCAATAGGTAGGTATCTTTACTTTTTTAATTATAACAAATGTATTAGAACAGGGTTATTTATAGAACCTTTGTTAACATTTACTGTTAACTTTCACTAAAAAGAACTACTTGGGAACTGTCATTTTATTTTATTTAAAAAATATGACTATAGTCGTGGGCGGAAGGCTGGAAAATATGAATAGTAATATATAATTCCCAGTTGTTGTCCATTTTGCGATGTAGTTATGCGTGCGTGTGCGAGGTATTATGTCCAAATAGTTATTTATTATATTATGTAATATAAGGCTGCAAAGTTGTTATTTGGCGCGAGTGCAGGTTATGAACTCTGTTCAAAAAATTAAATATTTGATTGCGCAGCACAAAATAAAAATCGCACCATGATAAAGTACTGAAATGCATAACAAAAAAAAAACGCACACCAAATTACGCTTTTGATGAACATTTAGTTTTTTTGCTGTGCAGTTCACTTTTTTTACGTTCCGTTTCTTTTTTGATGCGCGTTTAAATATTACTCTTGCAATTAAATGGGAGTTTGAGCGTAGCGGGAATTCAAAGGCACGAGACAAAGTATGACGAGCACGTATATTTAAAAAATGTTTGCATTTGGGCGTTTTACAAAAAAGTGTAGGTACGGTCGGCCAAGGAAGTGGTCTACCAGTTTTGACAAAAGTTTCTGTGAGATCTAATTATCGCTAAGGTTGACACTTGACACTGTCATAATATTATTGCGAGGGAAAATCGAACTTGTTGTATCTTGACGTGCAAATGAACTTCAATCGTAGGGTGATGGACCACATTTTTGGCCGACTGTACGTTGAAGTGTACCTAGTACCTTCGCAGGTACGTTTGCATAAGCATATTTGAAAACCATGAGCTAAGCCTGAGCTCAAGTAAATTGCTTGTATATTTACGCATATAAATGTCCCTATTTCATTAGAACAGGGGCCTATTGCATAATAAAGTACAAGCCCATACTATTAGTAAAAATCCATACAAAACCACTAATACTATTAGCTTGTACTTTATTATGCAATCGGCCGCTGGTTGTGCCCCGAGATAACTGGCAGGCTTCTGATTTTAGAAGAAAACATATACCGTAATGTGACTTTCTTAGGGTTTATTATGTTATTTATTTAATTAATTATTACCTAGTTATTATTATTTTATTATTTTTATTTATTTTTTAGGGTTCCGTACCTCAAAAGGCAGAAACCCTTATAAGATCACTTTGTGGTCCGTCCGTCCGTCCGTCTGTCTGCCAAGACCCTTTATCTCGGCAACGCGTGGAGGTATCGAGTTAAAATTAAAACCATATACTCAGGTCCCTTGAAGCTGTATAAAAATCAAACTTCTAAGTTAACGTATAAATAAGATACGGCCGTTTATGCCACAAAAAAACGTATTTTTCGACACTCTCAAGGGAATTTTCCGTTGACCTAGAACTATGAAATTTGGCAAGTGTTCACTTTCGTGGGAATTTAAAGATTTAATACTGGTAACCCTCATACTGGGTCAGGGTAACAGTTTTATATGACAACATTGATAGATAGATCTAGCTTCCGACCGGCACCACGCCGTAACTTCTAAGTTACTTTAATTCGTTGTAAAAGTCACCTTTTCCTCTCTTGTTGGACTTTTCGTGGAAATAAGTAGTTTACTTCATACAAAGTGCGGATTCACTGTGTTTTCCTACGGGCAAGTGCTATATTAAGGTGTCAAAGGCAAAAGCGGTGGTAAGTCGAGCTCGCGCGCTGTGAGTAGCTGATGAGCCGCCAGAGACGGGCCCAGCGTTGCCCCCTTTCCAAAGGATATCAGGTATGTGATGACGCACTTAGTCTAACGATCCGTATTGTCGCACAAATAATACATTTTCTCGGTTTTGTTTTCGATTAATTGCAATAATTAAATATTTTCGAATAAACCCATACAGTCCACTATTCTTGTCGTTAACATTGGCCTTCTAGCCGGATCGTGAAAAGTGAATTTTTTGGCTATAAATTAAAGCATTGATTGTATTTTAATTTGTTGAGGGTAAAACCCATTGTGATATTTTTTCGTTAAAAGGGTAGGAAAACGTGACTTAAAATATTCGAGTGAATTCTTTTCGTATAGTTTAGTTGGCAATATTGTAACGCCCTCTAGGCATAGATTATCGTTCCCGCGGTTACTTTATCGTTTCGTTATATTCTGTGGTTGTATTGGCAGCACTGTATAAGTGTCGTTGTGACATTTGTCATTTAAATTCAGTTTTCGTTGTAAATAAGACTTAGATTTCATTGTTTTGTTGTACTTTTCGCTTAAGTTTTATTTATTGTGTGAATAAAATGACAAATGGCAAAGCAACAAGTGATGATAGTGGTGATGCGGATAGAATTGAACGTGATTACGCGATGATGCGGTTGGAATATATCGCCGCTAACGACTTAGAAGGTTATATCGAGTCAGACTTGACTCCGTTAGCGGAAAGTTTTCATAGATCTCAAAGACAAATATTAACCGCTAGTAGTGTCACGGAACGAAGTGCGGAATTTCCATTAACGATGGAATTTGAAAAAAAGATGAGATCAGTGCTTCATCGATTACGTAGCCGACCCATGGTAAATCTTCCAAAACTAGGTGAGTCCTGCTCAGCCAAGTTGCCTAGAATCAATATCAAACCCTTTGATGGCCGGATTGAGAACTGGATATCATTCATTCAATTATTCGATTCGTTAATTCATAAAAGAGAAATTCCAAACGTTGAAAAACTGCATTACTTGCTAACAAGTGTCGAAAACAAAGCTTTGGATTTAATTAGAAATTTCCCCATTAGTGATGACAGTTACATTGACGCGTACAATACCCTATTCAAGTATTATAACAAAAAACGTCAGATTGCTTTTACATATTATGAGAAGATTTTGTACTGTGACCCAATTAAAACAAAATCAGGTGTGGAACTGGAACGAGTTCATCGAACATTCGTTGAGACATTGACAGTTTTAGACAAACTTAAATTACCTGATAGAAATTTCATGTTGTTTCATTTACTATGGTCAAAACTGGACAAGTCAACTCGTGAAGCGTTCCAACTTGAGTTTAATTCAGATGATATTCCAAACTTTGAAAAATTGCAAGAATTTCTGGAAAAGCATATTAGGGCATTGGAAGTAACTGACATCAAACTTTCAGGAAATAATTTTGTTAGTAAAGGCAATAATAATGTACCTTTTAGTAATAAAAAATCCAAAGTGACACTTATGGTTACATCATTGACATGTGACTTCTGTAATGGCCCGCACAATCTTGCCGGCTGTGATAACTTTTTAAAATTAAATACTACAGCCAGGTTTAGGTTTATCAAGGATAAGGGCTTGTGTGTTTGTTGTTTTTCGAAAGACCATAGAGTAAAGCAATGTGGTCAATCCTCTCGTTGTGACGTGTGTGGGTACTCTCACCACACCTTATTACATTTTGATAAACAGACAGTCGCTACATGTGAGGCTAAGGTAGCCCCGCATGTAACAGTAAACGATTCCTCCAGTAAAAATGTTGCTTTGACTACTATTTCGAAGAATAGTACAGTGTTGTTTTCCACTGCCCAGGTTTTAATAATGGATAGCTCTGGTCAATATCAACCTGTTCGTGCCTTGTTGGATTGTGCCAGCGCATGTAATTTTATATCGCAACCTTGCGCAGAGCGTCTTGGAATAAAGGTAAAGAGGACTTGGGAGTCAGTTTCTGGGATCGGGCATACTGTGGCCCAACCTAAGGGTTCTTTGTCATGCTGTATCAAACCCATGGGTATAAATGCGACTAACTTTCATTTTGAGGCATTCGTTCTGCCGTCTATCTGTTCCGATCAGCCTTGTCAGTCGGTTGACCACTCAAAGTGGTCTCATATTCAAGACTTGCCCCTTGCTGACCCAAGCTTTGGTCATCCTGGACCCATTGACTTACTTCTTAATGCAGATATTTTTGCATCATCTCTTGTGAGCGGCCGTAGATATGGGCCTCCAGGCCAGCCAAAGGCTATTGAGAGCATATTCGGTTGGATTATAATGGGTGAATGTGATGTTGGTCATTCACACACAGTCAATGCTCGTCGAAAAGACTGTTTTTTCGTGTCGAACGCTTCGCCGGCGAATTTGTCGTTGGATAACTCTTTAAAGAGGTTCTGGGAAATAGAGAATGTTAGTCTACCCAGTAATCCTGTATTATCAAAGGAGGACCAGCTGTGCGAGGATGTTTTTGTTAATAATTACTGTCGCAATACTGAAGGACGGTTTGTGGTACCATTACCTTTTGTCGATCCCACAAGCAAGCCTACCTTTTCGGATTCTCGTGCCATCGCCATGAAAAGGCTGTTCTCGTTGGAGCGAAAGCTCGCCAAGCATTCAGATTTTCGTGATGCTTATAATTCTTTCATGGATGAATATGAAATCAGTGGTCATATGGAGGAAGTAGAGCCCTGTTTTTCTAATATTGGAGAGTTTAATTATATACCTCACCATGCTGTTCTCCGGCCTGACTCAGTTAGCACTCCGCTTCGGGTGGTTTTTGACGCGAGTTGTAGAGATGCAAATGGACTATCGCTGAACGATACACTTTTGGCTGGTCCCATGTTACAAACTAACATTTTTGATGTGCTCACACGATTTCGGTGGCATAAGGTTGTATTCACGGGGGATATAAAGGCGATGTATCGTCAAATTTTAGTGCCGGACAAGGACGCCGATTATCAGCGAATTCTGTGGCGCCGTTCCACCACGGGCCCTATAAAGGATTACAGGTTGCGCACAGTCACTTACGGCGTGAAGTCTGCTCCATACCAAGCACTTCGAAGTATCGCGCAACTAGCCAAAGAGTCTGAAGGTAACTATTCTGCCGGTTCGAGGATACTGGGTAGAGATATATATGTCGATGATATCGTGACGGGCGCTAACTCTCTCGAGGATGCTCTACTATTACGGTCTGACCTTTCGAATATCCTGTCGTCGGGTGGGTTCCATTTAAGAAAATGGACCTCCAATAATAAGGATTTTATTGCTGACCTCTCTCCATCTGATTTATATTCAAATGATTTTAAACATTTCGATGAAATGTCGGATTTGTCGCTTAAAATATTAGGGCTATCGTGGCGTCCGCAGACGGATTGCTTTCAGTTTGAAGTTGCAAGCCCTAGTGATCAAAGGTGTACGAAGCGAACCATTCTTTCTAGCATCGCCCGTATTTATGACCCGCTTGGTTTTTTGTGTCCTGTTGCATTTCATGTCAAATACTTAATGCAGCTGTTGTGGTCGTCGGGAGTTTCATGGGACGACGACGTCCCTGAGGCGATTTCTTCGGAGTGGATTCGCTTTAAATCTCAGTTGCCGTTGTTAGCGGTGATAACAATTCCTCGTCGCTTAGTTCGTGATTTCAAATCGTTGCAACTCCATGGTTTTTGCGACGCGTCGGAGCGTGGGTACTCTGCAGTAATCTACTGTCGTGTTGTCGATGCAGAGGGCTCTACATTTGTAGAGTTTTGTTGTGCAAAGTCAAAGGTTGCGCCACTTCGCAAACTGTCAATTCCTAGGCTGGAACTCCTCGCCGCCGTTCTCTTGTCGGATTTAATGTCATCGGTCGAGGACGCGTTGAAGCCTTTGTACATAATTAATGATATAGTCGCTTGGTCCGACTCCAGTGTCACCCTAGCATGGATTAAGTCGTGTCCATCAAAATGGAAAACCTTCGTGGCTAACCGTGTCAGCCATATACAGGAAATAATAGCTCCTGAGCGGTGGCGGCACGTCAGCACTTTATCAAACCCTGCCGACGTCGGATCGCGAGGCACGCTCCCGGCTGACTTGGTCAATTGTGACATTTGGTGGAGGGGTCCCTCCTGGCTTTTGGAACGCCAAGAGGTGTGGCCTCGGTCCTCGTTGGACTTGACCTTAAATGACTCTATCGCTGAAGAGCAAAAGATTTACACCCTTTTGACTTTGGATGATGTCAATTTCGTTGACTCCCTTCTTCAAAGGTTTTCTTCGCTTTTTCTTTTAAAGCGAGTGTTAGCCTATTGCTTTAGGATTCTGCGTCCGAGAGAAAGTAAAACTCTACACATATCTGAAACGACTGCAGCTCTCATGTTTTTAGTAAAACATGTGCAGCATTCTGCGTTCGGTGTAGAGATTGGCCGCCTGGAACAGGGACGGGCTAATTCGTTGCCTAAAGGTTTGCGCAAGCTTTCGTTATTTTGTGACGCCGCGGGTATTCTCAGGGTGGGCGGACGTCTGGGTAACTCTACAGTAAATTTCTCGGTAAAACATCCTATTTTGTTGCCGCGTTCCCACCGGTTAACTGCTTTAATCATTGACGAGTACCATAAGAAGTTCTTGCATCCAGGCGTTCAGACTCTACAAAATTTACTCGCGCAATCCTTTTGGATTTTGTCGCCCAAGCGGGCTATCCAAGCTGTGACTGGAGGATGTATAAAATGTTTTCGTGCAAATCCTACCCCAGCCACAGCCCCGCTCATGGGAAACTTGCCGCTCTATCGTATAGCAAAATTAAAACCCTTCTCAAGTGTAGCCATCGATTATGGCGGACCATTTGACCTCGCACTTGGGCGCGGAAGAGGCGTGAAGACGCAGAAAGGCTACGTTTGTGTGTTCGTTTGTACTAGTACAAAAGCGATACATATAGAACTCGCCTCGGAGTTGTCAACAGAAGCTTTCCTATGCGCGTTGAAGAGGTTCATTGCCCGCCGCGGTCGCTGTAGTCAAATTATCTCCGATCAGGGTCGCAATTTCATTGGAGCCAGCAACTACCTCGGTTCTCTTATGAAACATGCTGCTGACGTCAATGAAATTAAATTCTCGTTTAATCCCCCCGGAAGCCCACACTTCAATGGCTTAGCCGAGGCTGGGATCAAATCTGTTAAGACTCATCTCGCTAGAGTCATCGGAACCCAGCGTTTAACGTTCGAAGAGTTTTACACCGTCCTCGCTCAAGTCGAGGCAATGTTAAATTCTCGCCCTCTCACGCCTCTCAGCTCTGATGCTAATGACTATTCGGTTATAACCCCGGGACATTTTCTAACTATGGAACCATTGTCCATCCTTCCCGAGGAAAATTTCACTGATGAAAAAATCAGTGTCTCTCATCGTTGGAAACTAATCCAAAGAATGCACCAAGACTTCTGGCGTAGGTGGCATACCGAGTACGTACACACGTTACAACAGAGGACTAAATGGAATAAAACAAATACCAACATTCGCGTAGGTACCTTAGTGTTGCTAATCAATGAACAAACAAGTCCTTTACATTGGAATATGGCTCGTGTTTCTGCCTTACACCCGGGGCCTGACGGCATTTGTAGAGTCGTCACAGTCCGGACTGCGGCTGGCCAGTACAGAAGACCTGTGGTAAAGCTGTGCCCGTTGCCAATCGATAACAATTAGTCTCGGATCTACGCATACTTTGTCTTAGTTTTAGTTTATTTATTTGTTTAAAGTTTTGTTAGAGTCGTAAATACTGCATATTTAGGTGAGCGGTATGTTCACTTTCGTGGGAATTTAAAGATTTAATACTGGTAACCCTCATACTGGGTCAGGGTAACAGTTTTATATGACAACATTGATAGATAGATCTAGCTTCCGACCGGCACCACGCCGTAACTTCTAAGTTACTTTAATTCGTTGTAAAAGTCACCTTTTCCTCTCTTGTTGGACTTTTCGTGGAAATAAGTAGTTTACTTCATACAAAGTGCGGATTCACTGTGTTTTCCTACGGGCAAGTGCTATATTAAGGTGTCAAAGGCAAAAGCGGTGGTAAGTCGAGCTCGCGCGCTGTGAGTAGCTGATGAGCCGCCAGAGACGGGCCCAGCGTTGCCCCCTTTCCAAAGGATATCAGGTATGTGATGACGCACTTAGTCTAACGATCCGTATTGTCGCACAAATAATACATTTTCTCGGTTTTGTTTTCGATTAATTGCAATAATTAAATATTTTCGAATAAACCCATACAGTCCACTATTCTTGTCGTTAACAGCAAGTAATACCGTCTTAGTGTCTCCCCAGACCTATCGACGCGGAATCGGCTTGAGCCAGTTAGAAAAAGTTTTATGTCCGTGCAGTAAGAGTGAAAGAGGCGTCGCTCGGCTCGGCTCGGCTCGATTCGGCGCGAACGGAACGACGTCGGTTCCGCTCTTATTGCATGGATATAAAACTTTTTCTAACCTGCTCAAGCCGATTCCGTGTCGATAGGTCTGGGGAGACCCTTATGGGGAAAAAATCTGAAAACTATACATTTTTAACTGCGAGACTCGATTCCTGAGCTGTTTATAATATTTACCTACAAATTTGGACGGAACCCTCTATGGGCGAGTCCGACTCGCACTTGTTTGGTTTTATTAATCGTCAATCAAGTACTATACTTATTCTGTGGTAGAGCGATGGATTTTCCGCTTCGCAAGTCGTATAGTCACTTCGCAGAAAGGTCGGAGTTTTTTTGTTGGTCCTCATTTTACTTAAACGGAAATTTTTGTTTGTTCCATTTACATTATCCATTCGTTTGATGTATTCTAGTGTACAAAAACGTGAATCACGTTTTTCCAACTGCTCGTCAAATGCAGCCTTATGAACATAAGTAGGTAGGTATCTAACAACAAAAATATGTTAAGGATTTTAGTAATAAATAATAAACTTTAAAATGAACAAAACAAAAGACCAGCATGATTTAGTTAGTAAGATTTAAAATGACAAGGTTCTAAGCAGAGCCGGCCCTGCAAGTTCTAAGTAGCTGGTGCTTTAGTGAAAAGTGGCCAAGCGCGAAGGCGTCATAACTGGATCTCGCTCCACCGTTAGGCGGCCTTTACACTGAATTTTACGGCTTACGTAAGTAGGGACGCAGCTATTGGTTAGAAGTAGATAGGAATATTTTTTCTCATTCTAACAGATAGCTGCGTCCCTACTTACGCAAGTCGTAAGTTTCAGTGTTAGGGTGCGGCTCCACTGAGGCGGAGACGAGCGGAGCGGAGCGGAGCTGTGCCAATATTAACCAATAGAAGGCGCATGCGGTCACGTCGAGCGCGCCTTGCGCACGTTAGTTTATATTCTATTGGTTAATATTGGCACAGCTCCGCCCCGCTCCGCTCGTCTCCGCCTCAGTGGAGCCGCACCCTAAAGCCGGCCTTAAATTTGCCTCGTACGGCACTGGTTATCTATGTTAGTATGTATGCTCAACATTTTTATTGGCCGACGGTACCGGTAGTACGTAGGTATATTAACGATCTGAGCTTTCAAGGCCGTAACTGTAGGAACTAGACAAGATGCACTTGGCGAACGTTATCAGCGTTATCGCTATCGAAAATGTATGTAGGATGTCAATTTCTTACATTTTGGCAGTTTTCGAAAATCATTTACGTTAGCGCTAAGCAGCCTGTCTAGGGTCCCAGTATCGATAACCATTTCTGATAAAGATCAGATTAGTGAAAAACAGGCGTGCAAACAACTTATATCGTGACAAAAAAGTTTGGAAAATGAGGGCGCAGGTTTAGTATAGTTTAAACTTTTTCAACTGAGCTTATCCACTTAAGAATACAAAGCCATTGTGTAGTTAACCACAAATTAGGATAACGAGCTTGCAGTAAAAGCAGATTATAACCGCCTTCGACTGTTAACATGGATTATCGACTCTATTTCTTTAGACAAAAGACTACAAAATACAGTAATAGAATAATGGCAAGCATTTTTTTTGCATTTTACAACCGCCCGACACTCGACAAGAACTTACTCTGTAGATAAAGACTACAGGATACATACGCTATTTTCCTTTTAGGCCATTTTAAACCTACTCAACAAGGAATAAGGTTGAAAATTCAACATTCATGCAATGTACTTCTAAGCTGTTTCGTAAAGTAACTTGTTGGCGGTTTCGAGAACAAAAGCAGATAATAGGATTGTATAGATACAACGACCAGGGGGGTTATTATGACATAGCTATGCAATTCAGTTGAAGCTGAGAGAACAGGATGGAGCTATATAACTGCTATAGCTCTGTCCTTTACGCTCGCCGTAAAATAAACTGCATATCCATGTCATAATAACCCCCCAGTTGTGTTTACACGTAAGTGGAAGAGCCCAGTTCAAAAAGTTTAAACTATACATAAGCATTAGCAACATTATCAAATTTTTATCCCCCGACGCAAACTGTGTATGTCTGTTGCTACGTAGCTCCCAAACGGATGGACCAGTTAAAAAAGTATTTTATCTGGGATGGTTCTCAGCTAGATAGCTTTAAAGTCTTCACTTATCAGCTCTGAGTTATGGGGACAGTTAAATTAAAGTATGATTTTTAGTTTTTAAAATATGTGATGAGTCCTCCGCAGTTTGTGCGTTTGTGGTGCACTGAGGGGGGGTGACGTTGCATTCAGGAATAATTACTACAGAAATCTGTCAATGAATGATATTGACATACGCGAACGACGAGAAAGGTCATTTTACGACAATTCTTTGATTTTAGCAGTCATTAACTTTTTGCAGAATCCAAGATGGTGGTCAATAGTTTTATTTCGAAATGTGCATTTAAGTATAAACCTGTCTTAAATGTTATTTTTAATAGTTTACGGCGAGTGTAATGTAATATTGTCGTATGCGCCAACTAAACAATAAACTTAACTTAACTGGTAAACTACTGACTGGTTATTTTTTGGTTTCACATAATGATAAATAAAATACAGTACTTAATGTTATTTTTACACATGTCCATAAACTCATGCTATAATCTAAACGTCTACAACCTTAATACTAGTAAGGCACTGGTGTCTTAGGTGTATTTGGGTATCATGTGAATAATTGGTTGTAGAATGTTCAAACAAAGAACGAGACGTTACATATAGCCAAGTAGGAAGCTTGTTTACCCGAAATATTTTTGGTCGAACGTATAATTTCCCAAAAAGCTACCGCATCATTTTTCTTTTATTTCCGCTATTTACCTTCATTAGTTTAAATACCAAGCGCTGCGGCGGGAAATAACTTTTTGGTAAGTCAAATTTTGGGAAATAATACATTGGTAAGTAATTATTTTGCCCTTACTTGACTTAATTAATATAAAACATTTATTTGGTGCATTTTACTAGATGAATTGTACAAAATTACACGATAATCAAGTAACTATAAGAAAACATTCAATAAATTATGAGGTTTACATATAAACAAGTATCACGGTGTTTTCTTAAATTTAATTTGTGATGTGACAAAATCTACTATAGTCGCAGTACGAAAGGCTATCTTTTGGACCTTCATTGCATTGAAATAGAGTCGAAAATTGACGAACTTTTCGCTCCGCGACTGTGCCTATAGGTTGTTTTACAAGAGCTGCGATGAATGGAATATACGAAACTAATGTCACCTATCACAAATGATCGGTGGCCGGTAGCATTTTATGTCACTTTAACGTCAAACGTAATGACTAATATGGATAAGTCTGTCTTGTTAAAAATAAAACCATAATTATATTGCTAAAATCTCACTGTATTTATTTTATTATAGTAAAATTTCATATTTTTTCTGTTTGATATTGTCAATCGATTCCTTTTAACATTGAGGATCCATTTATATAAAGAGAGTGATCTTTCCACATCAACAGATGACCTGCCTGCTCGACAATAAAACTGCTTACATTTTTATCATATAAATTGTAAAATTTAAATATAATCATATCCATGTTATACTTTCGTCGAAAAATTGCTACCGGTCGCCGATCATTACCTATCGCTGAGTGCGTCCTTTTAAACGTAGTTCGAATTTCAAATCGAAACCGGTATTAATTTTGGTTCACCCTTGAATCATCGCCACTCATTACATAGAATGTTTTAGGTACTTAACCTCATAAGACCCACGATACTTCGAACACAGAGTTTTTTTGAGTGGGACTTTGAACCTACCATCAAAGCAATAAAGTTGAATTACGTTTGTTCGGTAATTCAATTTTCAGTTTGTGTAGATAGGAAAATAAACGTTATTCCGATTGCTACACAGTTCAAATTAAATTGCCTTGTTTTCATTTAGAGCAGCAGTTCTATTTTTTTGGTGGTTATAGGTACCTAACGTAACCCTTGCTTAAGATAATCTAAAAACAATAAGCTGTCGATGACTTGATACATTCGATCAAACGAGTGTCGGTGATTTATTGGGATACCATTTATTTTACACAGAAGTATAATTTCATCCAACCATTCGATCTATTCACGGCAACATTGTGAAACGACCTACAAAGCCAACAAAGGGGGTTCGTGGATTCACGTAGAACCCTGTCACAATAACAGACCATGTTACTCAAATTCGAGTGATGCGGCACTTGATACTTCACCTTATAGTGACAGGATTCTACAGTGGTACACAACACATTCGTTGGCTGTACCTTATTAAAAACACATAAAAGTCAAAGTTTTGTGCAAATATGTCATTTCAGAGTAATATTGTGCAAAACAATGGAAATCTAACGCTCATTTCAACCGAGAGTCATACATAAACCAAATATATAAATACACACAGATAACGTAAACACCTCAATCTGTATGAAAACCAACCGTGTCACTTTTTGCTACCAACTGGGACACACCAAGAGAAGAGAATTTTCCGTTTGCCGCGCACAATCGATTCAAAGTCGTCGCTTTTTTGGGTTATTGCAGTTTATTATCACGCAACGAGGCATTTTCTTAATTTTCACGGGCGAATCACGGAGCGTCAGTAGCGACGGCCAATCCCGACGCTTGGTCGGGGTTTAAGTCCGGATTCAGACACGCAAAGTAGATGCATTTGCGTTATCTATGTGTATTTATATCTGTGACATAAACGGATTGCGAAGAAATGAAATAGTAGCGCTGTTTGAAAATGGAACTAATTTTCTGTTGAACTTTGACACTTTTACGTAGATGGTGGCGCCACTGTCATAAAGTTACTTGTGGAACCACCATTTAAACTTTGTCACAAAAAAACAATGTCAAACATACTTTTTTTCTGGTGTGCTTACAACTTCATTACGACATCGTTTTATAATGACTGCGGTAAAATTACAAACGAAATGACACGGGCTAAGAGAATATGGATTAATGTAAATGGTTTTTGTATATATTTTTTTCCCAAATGAATTATTTTATTACGATTCGATACCATTCACTTCACCTAATCGTGAAACCAATTTCAAAACATTTTGAGTTTTAACTGAATGCCATAAGGTTTTAAAACCAACAACATTTAGCTTTGGCATCGCAAGCCCGATGTTTCACTTGTCCGAAAATTCACCAGATATAAAAAGAAATCTGACCGTTCAACTTTTCAAAATGCTTGCTACCTACGGAATACACCTACAGAAATGTTAGGTCAGGTTAGGTTTGTTTTATAACAGTAACAATCGCGAAAAGTTTCAGAAAAAAATTCGGGCAAACGAAACAGTTGGTAACTGAAATTCAAAGTTGTGAAACAAGGAAATATCATGAAACCAGAAACTATGTTTTTTTCGTTGAAAATTGTTAACTCGACATTGTAATCGATGTTTTTATATTACAATTAATTAAGTACAGTGACAAACATTTAGTGATAACAAAATATAGCACCATCTTACAAATATCAAACATCTATAACAATTTACCTAATACACTCATTGCGGTGTTACTCGATACACGTAGATTAAATTCGGTCATATATTCTATCTAAGTTGTGTCTACTATCTAGATATTACAGTAAAAACATTTTTCCTCAGTTTTCATACCAAGCGATAATTAAGATATAAAAAAACTTATTGTTGCTAGAAATGGTACAGTCAAGGGCAAAATATATAAACCTACGTTTGAAAGACTCGTAATAATGTTTACGAATAAAGTTGAAGTATACTTGTACATATATTGGTCTTTGATTTTCTCCTTGACTGTACCACTACGAGCTTGGATTGTTGAGCCGACATAGAACCCTAAAAATATTACTAAGGTTCTATAGTGGCTTAACATTTTAAGTCCTTAACCAAACTTGAGATTCCAGTTTATATGACAATTCTGCTAAAACAAAACTTTTTTGGCGTTTCGCATAAGAGATATGGAACAATTAGCTTCAAAACAATAAATTATAGTAATATGATAAAATAAAATGTATACATAAAATAGCTTTAGGTAACAACTTTCTGATTGCTATAAAGATCAGTAATAACTATCAACTCTAACTGATTGGGTATTTTGAAACGCTATAAATAAATCCCTGATGTAGTAATATTAATTAAATTAGTCATAATATTAAAATTGCATTGCACCAAAATCCCTATCTATATACTGACATTACTCACACTGCCGCTTATGGTCGGTATAGGCGGCAACGGCGGCAACTCCTTCCCATCGGGGTGCAGAGGGCAAGGCGGCCGCTTGACGCTCCGCCTCGGTCGGCTGCGCTCGGGTAACTTCGGGGGCGTTCGGCGCGACCCCCGTCCGAGGGGCTTCGACAAGTTCTCAGCCGAGGCCGACTTGTCGAACACCTTGCGGTGGGACGGGGGCCTGGGCCGAGGTCAGTCGATCACGTGCTTGATCTTCGCGTAGAGGATGCAGGAGAAGAGGAAGCCGAAGATCGGTATGACGGACATGCCCACGCCGACGGCCGCGAGGATGATCAGGTGGTCCCGTATGTGGATTATGAAGTGGCGGACGCAACCCTGGAATTGGAGGAGGTTTTGATACGAGGTTGGTCTACTTTTTCTGTTGCAAGAAATATACCATTAAAGTTTTAAAACGTTAGCTTCTTTGGAGATTTTTACAAACCTTGAAATGTCACAAGTCTCTTGCCAAGTACCCATATAGTCCAATTGTAGTTTACGTGACGGTTGCGTAATGACAGGCATTACAACATGAGTGTGGTTTATGAAACGAGCCACAAGTCGAGTTTTATAATAGATCCTACGAGTGTTGTAATGCTAATTACGCAGAGTCTCGTACAATACTTTATCTATACACATATTATAAGTACTCTAAGATGGGTTCAGAAGCCGAAAGGCAAATGACCAGCATCACCTTACCTGTGGTAGTAGGAGACATCGATGACAGCTGTAACGTAATTTTGAAATTACGTTATCGAATATTGTAAGGTAATGAAATCCAAATTTAGAACATCTTCCAAAATTAACAGCTGTCATCGCTGTCACCTACTACCACAGGTAATGCTGGTCATTGCCTACGGGTTTTGAACGCATAATAGAGGACTTATGATATGAGTGTAGATAAAGATATGTAAGAATACACTTTATAATTATTATAAATTTATATAATAATTATAAAGTGTATTCTTTATAAATTTGTATTCGACTTCTCCACACTTCTTACGGTTTTCGATGATTAAAAGATATTAATATGAAATAATAACTGCTAAATGCTAATCGTTCATATAAGAAAGCAAAATACCTACAACTAGGGACATCATTTTACAATGTCAACACAACACATCGATTGATAACAATATCTATTTAGGGTACCGCTTTTGCCCATTATTGCACCGTTTTTGGCCACTCTAAATATTTTTAATATTACAGTATTTTTAATACTCATTTCAACCATAGGTGGCCAAAAAAGGTACAGTGGCCACAAACGGTACTTCTACCCCACCTACACAATTGTCATAGCATAGAACTGTTACAAAATTAGAATGTAAAACTATAAACATCGCTTCAGAATTGACCGCTGCGCTGAAATATACATAATCATAAAGAACACAAAAAGTGAATCCAGTCTTTATATTTTTGTGTATTTGGGGGATTATTTTATGGCCAGTCTACAACCAAAGCACAACACATTCAATGTCTACAATAGGCTACAGAGGCCAATAGGTGGAGTACATCTGTAAATGCGTTACGGTCCGGTAAGGGAAAACAAGTGTTGGCAGACCAGCGTCGCGAAGGTCCGTCGATGACTCACATTGTAGTAGATGTTGGAGGGGTGGTCGCGCGCGCCGCAGCCGGGCGAGACGGTTTTGCAGCACGAGTCGGGCACCAGCAGCGCCGGGTCGTGCTCGTGCCACGCGCTGCGCCGCCAGTCCAGGTAGCCGCCCGCGCCGCAGCACTTGAACTGGAACACAAATATGGCATCATGATAACCTTTTGAACACCCTTACGTAAAACAAAATGTGTCACACAAACATGTTTGCTATGCAAATTAAACAAAGTTTCTTTTAACCTTGAACTTGTGCTGGATGCAGCCGTCGTGGCGTAAGTGACAGGACTTTCAGTTGACGGCCAGAGCCATCATTGGCGTTCATAAGGTCTTACAAAAAATGACCAAGTCACTAAATAAGATCTTCGCTCATATAAAAAAAAACTTTTCAAATTCATTTTTGTGACAAGCACATTATGTACTGGACGCCTTCATGTGTTGGAATTAGGGATCGGAAATTCAATTAGGAAATTTCCGGAAAAAGCTCAGCAAGTATGGAGTCGGCTTCTTAAAAATATTATTTTCATTATTTAAGTTCCGGGATTCCGGGATTGCATAAAACATCAAAATATTTAAGTTATGACTATGTATATTTGTTTTAATTTGGTGACTTAACAAAACTACTAACGTTAGTACCAACCATTCGTTTTCATAAGAATAATATGTAAGTTAACAAATTTAATTTAGTTTGATGTTAAAGAATCGTGTTGGTACTGTTAGTTAAACAAACCACATATTTTGTAAAGTGAAACAACTAAAATATGTTATTTAAATACTTTAAATACGTATGTGTATATGTATCCTAATTTCCGGTATTCCGGGAAATCCCGCAAAATTCATTAGCAAAATTAAATTGAGTCGGCCTCCATGCTACTTAACATCAATACAACAACAACAAAAAAAAAAAGCATCCGAATTTCCGATCCCTAGTTGGAATAGTAGATTGTTAACCAAGTGTTGACAGTGCTCAATTGCAACCAGAGATAGTCTAACCCCCTTACTTATAAACGTGGAATAACCATGGACTAGCTAAACCATCTTTTGTCCTTATCTGTCATTGTGACATTTGAATTTGACAGATAAGGACAAAACATGGTTTAGCTAATCCAAGTTTATTTCCACGTTTATAAGTAAGGGGGCGGGGGTGTAATTGTCTTTCACCTCTTCTCGTTATTTCGACTGAGAATAAAGTAAACAAAAATTGTATGATATTCTCACAAATTTACTTTGTCTTAATGTGTTAAAATGACATATCTTCTTGACAATATTACAAAACGAGTTTCAAAAAAGTCAGAATCATTTTGTAATGGCTGAATATGATTCATCCAGTCTCTTAACAAGTCAAAAATAGCTGAGTGTTGACCGAATTCTTTTTTCAATATTTCCTCCGTAGCAATGTAAATACCACTTTCATCCCGCTATTGAGATATGGATATCCTTACTTGCTGAACAGGAAAGGATGTATTTAACATCTCAACGTACAATGCGACAGCTCTTTGAAGGTGCTTCGGGTTTGTACTTGTCTCTGACTCGCTGTCATACGCTCACGCATAAAGCACAGACTGTACCTCTGTCTGCATGGTGTCGACAGCGTCAGTGATGACGGTGTCAAGCGCGTAGTTGGAGATGAAGGTGGAGTTGAGCTGGCTCTTGAGTTCGTGCTCGACCTCAACCTCGTAGTAGTAGGCCAGCCCGCCCGCACCCGCCTCCAGGATAAACGTTATCAACAGGAAATATGTGTACTGGAAAACAATAATTATAAAAATAATAGGGAATATTCATTACTTTTTTTCACAGCATCAACAAAAGTTCATGTAATGAACAGTTAGGAAAAATCTTTTTGAATAGCTAATAATAACCAAGATACAACAAAGATTTGTTCCTATCTCTTTATAGCAACACAGAATTTAATATGGAGTTTATACGGCCGACCTGTTACTTAACATCACAGTGCATTTCTGACCTCTCTGTCTAATCGCTGTCTAATTAGCAGTTAAAAATGCTTGTATCATTCGTATTTCTTGGACGATTTTAATTTTAATTTCACTTTTGGTGATCGCTTTTACGATATTATCATATTTTGTTGAAAAAATCCGTGCATATTCTTTATTCTGGAGTCCTAGTGAAAACTAACTCACCTGAAGATCAAGTCAAAAAGGGTTTAAGTCTAGTATACTCCGTTTATATATTATTCCCTTTTTAAGTACGAGTTAAGTCGACTTATAACTTTTTTCACTCGGACTCGGACCCCAGAATCAAGAGGCCACAAATGACAAAGTCGGTAGTGTTCTGCGATCTGGATCTCAATAACCATAACGCTTATCTTATGCGTCTGTTCTTCGGACATATTAAACTTGATTATATCTCTTTGAGACTGGTTAACGTGAAAACACGACATCATTTTCGCATTTTTTTGGTTGAATCTTCGAAACTCTACGACGATGTTTTTTGATTCAATTGTTGAGTATTTATAACTCTGGGTTATTAAATTCTGGGTTATAGCTGTCCTTTGATCTATATTTGAAAGATAAGGACAAAGCATGGCTTAGCTACTCTACGGTTATTCCACTTTTATTAATAAGCGTAGGTAGAAATATCAAAATTTAACATGAAATGTTTGTATTAGTTAACCATGAAATGTATCGAAATAACGTCCGAACTGCAGTTTGCTAATATTATGAATTCCTTGTCAGCGAACCGTCATAACATTTCTGTTTTCTGACGCACTTTACATTATAGATACCTACATCATCGGTAGCACGTGCATCCTGCCATGGCTAGCATTGGTTACATACAAATCTAAAAACAAGTGAAACAAATAACAATTTTTAAAAGCTGTCTTTATATGGCACTTCCAGACTATTTTCAATATTCTCATATTTAGAACCGCCATCTTAACAGACTTAAAATAAGGAGAAGGTTACTATTCTTGATTTTTAGAGTTGCGAAGATGAATAAACCCTTATAGTTTCGCCATGTCCGTCTGTCCGTCTGTACGCGTTCTAGCTCAGAGACTCTTGGTACTACAAAGCTGTAATTTGGCCTAGTTAGGGTGATGGAACCAGTAATGAAGAAGGACCAATAATGGACACTTGATTGTTATGGTACACAAGATAAGGGTTATTAATTTATTTTGAGACAATCAATTTATAACCTTATGGTATTTGAATTAAGAGTTTAGTGTCCATTATTGGCGCCTTCAGCTAAAAGTTTCCAACATTGGCGCCGTCACCCTATACATTTAAATTACACCGATATTTTTTTTTTCTTTTTATTCGCCACTTGTCAACCAATTTGGAAAAAAAAAATTTTAATAAGTAGAGTATATGTCAGGGGTGGTCCTTTAAAATTTTTTAGGATAGAATTACCCCTTAGGGGTAGGGTAGTGAAAATGGAAAATGAAATTTCATGTTGTCGTATTGTTTTTAACTCTGCCGCTAATTACTGCCAGGTAAATAAAATAAAAAATATAACGTTGACAATACGACAACATGTAGAAAGCAACATGGTTTTTCTAAGTAAAATAGAGCCCCTGGTTTAAAATAAAGGACGTAATAATTTTAATCTCTTATAAAAACTCAAATTAATACCTACTGGGTAGATTGAATATTTAGCGGATGAGTAAAAAATATATTTTTATATTTTATCCGCTAGGTATTGGTTTAAACCCGTTGAGTCAAATGGGTAATTTTAACCGCCGTCCAATTTTGTTTACAATTAAGAGACCTTCGCACGTTCGCATTTTATTAGTTGACTGAACTCTTTTGACATTGCGTTTGGCTCATAAAACAGGGCAGGGAGTCCTTGTTCAAGAGGAAGCGTGTACAATAAATTTTACTTCCTATGCTAATTTTATTACTATGCAAATTTATGTGAGATTGACCCCTGATATTTAATTTATTTTATGGTGATTTCTATTCTTGAATTCCTGAATTGCATCAAACTTTAACCTTTTGCATGGCATGAGTCCTAGTCATCATATCGTCCGTATGGTCCATACCAATTGACTTGTATTATTTAGTAAACACTTTTATAATCTCAAAATGCATCACTTGGCTAAAATGGCCTTTTTCTCCTGAATAAAGTAACTAGAGACCTCATTTTGCAAACCATTTTCCTGATTTTACATCATGGATGGTTTTTTTTATGACAAAATTGTTATTTTAGGCGAAAAGGGGGAATTTTTAGGTTACTAAAAGTGTTTACTAAATAAGACAACTCACTTGGTATGGACATTAGATGTCAGTGGGTTTTCGTGCCACTACTGCCACTCGTACCTATAGGTAAAAAACTTCCAATTGCATGTAGTTGTATCACATCTGTATAGACCGACCGACATTCTATATGTGAAATTTGACGTAAATTCCATATTAGTTTGATACAACATGCAAGGGGACATTTACTTACGCTTTTTTACCTATACCTCTTAAACATATTTTTACAACACCCCCTTTGTGTTATCGAAAATAATCTATCCCCTATATCATCGCATTTACGAGGCGCTCGATGCCAGCTATGGCAGGTAGTCAAAAAGTGCCGATTACCTACCAAGTCCCAAACTAACCTATAAAATAAATTAACATTTGACTATGTACGAGTACAGTCACCAGCAAAAATATATTATCCAACATTGCGCTCAAAAATATCTGACACACTCTTATACCTCTAGCAATAAACACGTGTCAGATATTTTTGAGCCCGCTGTTGGATAATATACACAGTGCCCGGGACGTACCCGAAGGATTTTAACCATCGATTCTAGACCCTATTTGGAGTATATAATTTGGTATAACATGTAGTCCAATATCCAATAATTTCCGAGATTTTTACATACATAATCTCACGCCTTCGTTCCCAGAGTGGGGTAGGCAGAGCTACAGGATTACAAACATCTCTAAAAACTTGTTGATAATTCTATAACCACAATTTGCACAATTAGGCTAAGATGTTTACCAGCGTATTAGTGACAGGTTGCAAGCCCATCGCCTAACAGTACTACAAGCCTTTATTCCCTTAGTCGTCTCTTACGACATCCACGGGAAGACATGGAGTGGCACTATTCTAATTCGGCAACCACACGAGGCTAAATTATTTCCGAGATTTTTATTATTTAAAAACAATTCCATAGGTAATTTAATTTGAACTCTGTCACCTTAAATTAAAGCATTATTTACTAAGAAATTGATTAAATTAATTTATGTTGTACGTTGATTATATTGCTACCTACTCATAACATGAATCTTTCTTAATAAATAATGCTTTAGGTTAAGGTGACAGAGATCAAATTAAATTAACTATGGAATTGTTTTTTAAATATTAAAAATCTCGGAAATTATGCGTTATTGGCCTAAATGTAATACCACATTATATACTCCAAACAGGGTCTAGAATCGATGGTTAAAATCATTCGGGTACGTCCCGGGCACGGTGTATTATTGCTGGTGACTACCTATTTAGTTTTACTGACATTTATCAATGCAACATGTTTTATGGAAGCTAGATGTAAGAATAAGTACTCGCCCCCCTTTGTATGCTGTACGCAAAACCTTTGCAATAGACAGTGAGTTTATGCGCTTTGTACCTTTTGCGTCGGCATGACCCCCTGCGGCCCTGCCTCCCATTCGTTTGTCTATACTTCCGCATACTCGACGAGTAAGTTTCTAATTACCTATCAATTATTCACCTATACCGTGTAAAGAGATGTTCTCATCGTATGCGTTAAAACGTGGTGTATAATGAAATAAAGGTCAATTGATTGATAAGTGAGTCAGAGGTCAGGTTCACGACCTTCGCGTCATACTGTTTGATCTGACTCACCTCATTACAAAACGAAGGGACGCATCTGAAATTGTTTTTAAGTCAAACGCAACTTTACTTTGGAAAGTATAAAGTTGATAATGTTATAGCAGTTATAAAAAAAAAAAGACCTTTTTCCTTAGCAGGGTGTACGAAGACACTTGCTAATGCAATTGAATATGATTGTATAGTAAATATAATGAGTCATTTCTTCTGTTTATTTTGGTTTGTTAAGGAAAATTTTGTACTTGGGTAAGTTAACAGTAATAAGCAGTGTGCGGAATATTTAGTGCCTATTTCCCTAAACTTGACGCATGTTCATTAATGTATGAGTGAGATGGGAATACATTATTGAATGAACATGCGTCAGGTTTAAGGCCCAGCCACACCGCTTGCGTGACGTGCAAGTGCACGTGCGCCAACGCTTTCCACTGCGTTGTATAGTGACATGTCGTAATGAGAATTCATACTATGCAACGCAGTGGAAAGCGAACGCGCACGTCACGCAAGCGGTGTGGCTGGGCCTTTAGGTGAATAGGCACTACCACTCCGACCACTGGTCATAAGGCCGTATTATAATCTTGTGTAATTTTTAACCACAAAGAAAGAGGGGTTTGTAATTTTAACGTGTATGTGTATGGTGTATGTGTGTCTATCTGTGGCGTCGTCGCTCCTAAACGGATGGACCGATTTAGACGCGGTCTTTATTTAAAAAAAGCTAGTATAATCAGGATCGATTAGCTAGGTTTCATGAAAATCCGTTGGGTCGTTTAAGATATATTAGCTATGAAAGGTCGCCATTTTATCGGGTTTTTACCCAATTGCGGCAAAGCCTAAAAGGAGGGTTATGTGTTTGACCAGTACATATGGCCGACTCTATGTCCCCTCGTAACTACTAAACGGCTAAACCGATTTTATAAATTATATCTACGTAGTTAGATTCGTCTTAACCACTAGAGTGACATAGGCTATATTAAAATTATTTAAATGTGAAATTAGCGAAATAAAAAAAATATACATGTTAAGTAACATTACTTTGACGGCATTATCCAAACACCAGTTAAGTTTTTAAAGCTTGCTTTTTGTTAGACGTGTTATTCTTATATATGTACACTACCGCTCACAAGTATTTATTTGGGCACTCATTATTTAGTCCATACTATTATCTACAAGAATGCCCAGAACCAATGGACTCTTTTAGATGCTGGTTACATTTTTATTTAGGTAATATACAGAGCCTGAAATCTGTGCCAGAGGCATCCTTTTTAAATCTCCAGTTTTGTTATTGCGACGATTTGAAAAACTATTATTTGCTATTTCATACAAAATTAAACAATTTTGTATTAGAAATATATTTATGTTTTTTTTAATGACTGTCTGCCGATAAATGGGATATTCACAAGGATATCTTGGATATCATTTTGAAACTTGATAAGTTAGCTAAATAAAAAATTCAATCTGCACGCAAAATTTATCAAGTGACTTCGAGTTAGCAGTATAATTCTGATAGTAGTTTTTGTTTGGAAATAATAACGAGTGCCTAAATAAAACACTTATGAGCGGTAGTGTTGTGCAGTTTTTTTATGACTTAACATTTATTTGAACGTGCCCTGACATGCATTTCACTCAAGATAAAAAAAAAGATAAGTTTATTAAAACGGCCCTTATCACTAATGTGTAAATACTATTAGTGATGTTTTAATCTTTACTAATATATCAAAAAGGTTTTGTGCGTTTGTTTATAATTTGGGGGTAATTTTTGGAACAACTGAACTGATGTTAAAAAAATGTAGTTTAGCTACAAGCTACACTAGGAAGCTACATTCTCCCTGCCTAAATATAATCTATTTTTTATTTTGTTTAATCCAGAGCGAAGCAAGGGTTAGTTACTTATAAAGAAAAGTGTAAGTGTTAGTGGTCGAAGTACATTACCGACGTAATAAGCCGAGACGAAAACTTAACTGCTTACGAAATTAGCTACGGTTATAGTATAGTTGAAATACAGGTTTTGGCTCATAGGTGTTATAAAATAAATGGTGTTATCGATTAATCGGAGTATGAAAAAAAAAAGGGAGAGGCTCAGATCCAAAACGCATAAATTGAAAATGGCTAATATTGGTATTATCTTCCTTTGACTTTAGTTTTTGGTTATGTTTGGTTTTGGGTTATGTTTTTCACCGTCATGTATGTATGTATATCCAGTTCTATGTTCCCCGCTACAGCAAAAACGGCTTGGACGATTTTGACAAATGAGGTATCATTGGATTCGTCTTCGCAGCGAGAGTGTCATAGGATACCTAAACTGTTAAAATTGAAATAACAACAATGGGCAAATGACAATTATTAACATATGTAGGTATATCGACGACAGTGTAAAAAATGCAGTCGGGTTTTTAAAGCTTGCTTTTCATATAGTTATTACAAAAATGTTACCTAATGTGTTCAAAAGGGTCCTCAGTGGCGGGTCTTAAAATACATAGGTACAGTCAAAGACTTAAATTTGGGACCCACCTTAGGTCCAAAGTCAATCTGACATTCTACAACAATAAGGTTGAGTTTCTTATACTCGTAAGTTACAAATGACTTGATGACAAGCATTTTTTTTTAAATGGGGTCACAATCAACGTTCCTGACCGTACTTAAGTATATCTCGCTATTAAAAATACTCAAGCATTTTATTCGTGGGTGAGTTTTATTTTGAGTATTATTTTGCAACCATTCCTTGTTTTCAAATAATTATGTGTGTGTAACCTTCCGTGGTTTCACCTGATGGTTCCAACGGAAGACCAGCGCTGACTTTAATGCCAGCATTACGCTGAGTTGGGACCATTTCGTGGCTACTTCCTTCTTGTACGTGTTAATCTGTTCTTTTTTTTATGTATGTCACGAATAAATGATTTTTCTTTCTTTCTTTCTGTCTTTTATCCGAAATTGGCTGGTTTACGCTGATATTGAAGGCAAAGTCGAAATTTAGTTGCGGAAAAATGGACAAGACTCTAACACCCTAGCGCAGCGGTTCCCAAACATATTTTTACAAGGCCCCATTTGTAATCGAGAAAATTTGGCTTTGTATTTAGTTATATCAATCTATGAATGTAATCTTGCACACCATTTAGTCTTGTTTGTTTACTCCATGTCTGTTATCTGGTCATGCGTCATGTTTATTCGATCTACCTCGGTAACGCATCATATGGTTCTCACGAGTCTCACGACACAGGCGTGTCCTAGTGTGAGGACCAATGATATTCTTGTCCGAAACCTTTTTGTTAATGCTACTTATTGCATAATCATTTTATAAGGATTTGGTGAATAAATAAACTTGAAACTTGATGATATTATTTCAATCCAACATTTTTACGGAAAGCTGACTTTCGTATGCCGTCGCGCCTCCCTTGGGAGCCACACACTTTGAATACCTACCTATGCCCTAGGGTGTGTGAGCTCTACTATTATTTATTATTTATTTAATCATTGTTTCATGTACAATACAGTATTACAAGATGTCTATGCCAATAAAAGAAAAAAGCAAGCGTAAAAATCCAGACTGTTGCTAACGAACTTTAAATCGTTACAAATCCTAAATTATCATTCAAAATCAATAATGATCAAAAAACCTATTCATTGATACCCCACTTCTCATAGTTAGTCGACTTTATTTTTTTACTTTTTTACAATATGGCGTTTGGTTGCCACCATATTGAATTTTCTTAAGCGAAACTCACAAGATTAGGACAAATCGATGTACATAAGAATGATCAAAATCGGTCCACGTGTTTAATTTCCAGAGCGCCACAAAATAACATACAAACATATAAAGGCTGACACATTACCCTCCTTCGGCAGTTGGATGAAAAGAAACTTACACATAGCAAGCTGGTCCGGTTTTCAGTCTTGAGTCCGCAACAGCCGAGCGCGCACAACGGCACGCCGGCCGCGCCCGCCACCACCAGCAGGTACGCGATGGCGGGGTACGTGGGCGTGGGCAGCAGCGGCACGAACCGGTGCCGTGTCGACACCGTCCATGCGCCCACGCAGAGCACGCCAATCCCTGCAAACTGTCGGTGCCACCGTTATTGTCATGTCCAGAGGCGTACTTTTAATTAGGCAAAAAGGCAGTCCCTACGCAGCCTAATAGCATAGTATAAATAGAAAAGTAGCTCGACTCCGGCCCTTTAGGAGATTCTGATACCTATAGCCGCTCGGGCGTCAGGGTTGTCCAAACTTGTTTTTCAATTTTAGTCACCTACTTGGCGATACTGTGATTTATAATCATGTTAATTTTCATAAATTACACGAACCTAAAGTAAGTATAAATATTGTTAGGTACCTAAGTACCAAATTTAAATTATTTTACTTACATACTTTTTATCTGTTGATACTAAATAATAATTATATTTATAGGTATGTGACGTGATATGTAAATTCCTTTTCGACCTTTTGATAATACCGCTTTCGCGCAAGGCGGCTTCCTTTGACTACTTAGGTACCTATTATTGGCGGCACGCGCCGTCGCCGCGCGGCTTCCTTAGAGCATTGGCCGCTCGCTTTGGTTCTAGGCTTGTGCTTTGGGTACTAGGCAACGATAAGCATACTTATGTAGTGAAAAATTCATACTTAATATGACTACATAGGTACATATAAAACGCCCAAGACTCAGAAACAAAAAATACCTACTCGCACTCATCACACGAATATTTGCCCTGACCGGGAATCGAACCCAGGACCGCTAGCTTCGTAAGCAAGGTCACTACCAACTACCTAGGCCATCCACGTCGTCACATGTTACCTATCACGTCACACTCAATAACTTAAAATTACCTACTTAACACGTTTTTTTTTTTACCTACCTTAGCTAGGTTTAGACATCCGTATAAGTCCAGAACAATATTTAAGCGTTTTCGGCAGCGACATTGTCGCTCGATAGCTAAGTACGCGCGCTAAAACAAAACGTAACCGAACGCAATGACGCCGCTGCCTCGACTAAGTTCCCTCTAAAATTCTTGAGATCTCGTTTCGTATTGGTTCGCCCCGCCACAGGCCCCGCCCACAGCCGCAAGCCGCGCGATGTACCTTTGTTTGAAGACGATCTACTGTTCTCTATACTGTGCTAATAGGGAACCCCTTAAAGTTCCACCCTTCTTCTTCCGTTTTTTTTTCCAAAAGCTATGTTATGCTGGAGTTATGTTGACCCGTTCGTTTATTCCTGTGTATTGTAATACACAGGAATAAACTAACTAAGCTACACCATACGATTAAATAAATAAAAAATATTTGGTAAATACTGCAACAGTCAAAACAAATTAACACATTCGCTACCGCACCTTCTCCCTGGTTTTTCCACAGGATAATAATTTATTAAGAAGCTCGCATACCTTTTGTTGCACAAACTACCTACTGGGTCAAAGCGAGGAAGATGGTGTTTTTTTTTTATAATTAATGGCTTTCACTCCTTGTGTTTAACAATGTGTATTTCGCCAGTATCGAGTTTTAGACAATCACCATGGACTTATTAGAGAAACAAGTCCATGGATATCACACGCGAGGACAATTGTTCGGTTGGTTCGGTTAAAGAGATTTACTCTGGTGGACTAAAGAGAAGCACACACACATTGATTTGGCTGGGTTGGGTTGGGTTGGAGTGTGTTTATTTGGCGTAGGTATTTTTTCGATTTTATTTTATTTGTTTGCCACAGGCAATACTCTGGGATTAAAAAACCGTTTAATTTTTCTCAATAAACCTCATTATGAGGCGAGATATTTCACTTTGTTCCGATATGATTCACACACAGCAATCAACGATTTTATTTTTATATCTTAAAAAAAAGACGCCATTTAAAAAAAAAAAAGTTGGCGTAATTGCATCTAGTTTCACACCATACGGTTATACAGGGACACACTGTATTTTGGCGTGATTGCCGCATAGATATTAGTGTTTTTGACTGAACATATATCTGCCCTCCTACGGAAAAAAGGCACATCTACTATATGAATTGTATTGCACTTCCAACCTTATTATAACCTTCGAGAGTTTAATATGCTTCTATGAATTAATTGCACTGGTGTCTTTTCTCCGTAGAAGGGCAATACCTACCTAATAGCGTGTTAAACTCATCACTCTTCTTTACGCAGTCAAGTTTAAAAGCGCGACACATCCATTCAAGTCTTGATAACTTGAGATGTTTACATACTTGAAAACATAACCCTCTCTTTTGGGTTTTGCCGCAGTCTGGTAAACATTGGGAAGACTGTGTCTGTACCCTTACCATGAGTTACAACTAACGTACGCGCTAGCGAGTAGAATGTCTGTCCCTCGCAGTATTCTTATAGAGTGCGATGGACAGAGCATTCGACTCGCTAGCGAGTACGGTAATAGACTATTTGACTAACTAATTTTAGAAAACCTTTTTAAATGATTCTTTATTACATAACAAGCACACTACATTAATATTTCCTGATTCCAGATTCTACTGTAATCATCTATGTTAAAGTTAAAATTTTCAAAACCGCGTTAAAGACGCTGTTTCTATCATGGCGCTGGCCATATGACAAGTGTGACGTCACACGCAAGTAAACAATAAACAATCATTTGAAGAGATATGCCCTTATGATCTGTGGCTTAATTGCGTGTGACACCACCAGATAAACCAATCACATAGCTGTTCTGCCACTGATAAAATTTCAAAAAATATTACAATTTTTTTCGTGTAATTTCCAAAAAAATATACATATGTAATTTAGTTTAAAATAAAGTGATTTTAGCTAGTTATTATCTCATAGGATGACCACAATTTGTAGTATATTTTCAATGTTGTCACTTTATTGTAACTCATGGTATGGGAACTGCATCCGAAACTAACAGTTACGTAATACACGATTTTACTCGCGACAAGAATAGACCGCACAACACAACACAAAACTAAATTAACATTGTGCTGTGGCTGGGCTAGAACACGTTGCCCGCTACTTTTTTGTCGATCGGTTATCTCTATTCTATCTACCTAGCCTGAAACGAAAGAGACGCTGAGCGATAGGCGAAAAAATACCACTTATGCTAGCCGTATTGGGTGATATTTGTACGGGCAGCATCTTTTTATTACATCTAGTATAAAACAAAGTCGCTTTTCACGTCTGTCTGTCTCTCTGTAGGTATGTGCGTTAACTCCTAAACCACGCAACGGATTTTCATGCGGTTTCCACCATCAGTTAGATATTTTTTCACGGAAGGTTTTTATGTAAGTATAATAAATTCTGGTTTATATACGGGTGTTAGAGAAAACTCACATAAATCATAGCGAATAGGCCGCTCTAGCGGCTTTAAAAAAAATCGTGTTGCGGTTCAAATATGATGCTTAAGCGACTAGATATAGAGACGAAGCGATTAGCCTAACTTGGAAGTGACCCTGCCTACGTTGCTAGCGGTTCCGGGTTCGATAGCGAATATGGGCAAGTAATTGTGTAATGAGCGCGGGTATTTATTCTTGAATCTTGGATGTTTGCTATGTATTTATTACTTTATCTTTATGTCTTTGTTTTTATAATATTATACTAATCCACATCCACACTCATATTATAAACGGGAAAGTAACTCTTGTTTTTTGTTTGCGTAGGACATAGGGTACTTTTTATTTCTTAAAATTGGACAGTTCTCGAGGGAAAGCTATAAACGACTTCTACGCAGATGAAGTTGCGGGCAAAAGCTAGTTTTATTGTATAATCGAGCGTATTTATCTTTGTGAATACCCATGCAATACAAGCCTAGAGTTAATTTTGGGAATGTCCCCGTTATTTTTATTTTATAGCGTATATCTATTTATGATGCTGCCTGTATCCTATCTGTCGTCAGCAGAAATGAGGCCAAGAGTGGGCAGGAAGCGCTGTTCTAATTGTTGTAATCACGATGTACATTCTGCGTTTATTAGATAAGTCGCACTTTCTAAAGAAATCGTTTAGATCATACGACCTTTTTGTTTCGGGAGAAGTTAATTTAATTTAGGGCGATTTAATACAGTAGATACGATGTTCTGTCATCCGAGAAAAGTGTAATTACAACTAGTATAGTTTCGTTAGTGATTAGTAGGCGTATGGCGTCTTTGATATAATTGTTTATCCAAGTTCTAAAGATTATTTATTTGTCTTATTAGTAGGTTCATGACCGGCCTATACTAACGATAATTAGTTTTTTATTTGATAGTTAGGTATATGATGAGAAAAATCTTGAACACTTAACACTTAAGTATTGAGAGCATGTCAAGAAATGTCCACTGATAATGTGATAAATAATAATTGATTTGTTTACTGTAGGTACTTCTAAAGTATCGTATGTGACATAGTTTACATTTAGCATACTGACGTTATACCTAATCAATTCGCTTTGCGTTGAAAAGTAAGTATAATGATTATGGTACCTATATGAAAGTAGTAGACTTACCAAAAATACCACATTGAAAATGTGCAGAACGCATTTGAGGAAATTTACACTGCAGCAGTCAGCGTCTCTCGACTTCCGGGGCTTGACTTTCTTCTTTTTGCTTAAAAGTGCACTTCCATCCTTCTTCTTTTCTTCAGCCATGGTTTCCGGATAATGCTCCCGCGACCAGGGTTTCTTTCACCTCCAGTTGCACATTTTTTGGTCCTCCGCTATCCTGGAAAGAAAACAAAAGTTATTGCGGTATTCTGTAGAACATCGATATTTAAACGAGTTTAAAAAAGTACTTACTATATTTTTACGGCATTATGAACTAATGTCGCGGCTTAGAGGTATAAGGAGGATATACCTGTGATAAACGGAATATGGCTTCTCCGATAGCCTTGACGCGTGATGGGGATATTTAAACTCCAAAAAACCAATTTATTTCATTGTTTATTACAAGCCTAGGTTACCTTAAAAATGGAATATAATACATGGAATACAACACTAACCCTAATTTAGATACAAGATGTCTTAAAAAAGTCTCAAAATAATTGATATTGTATACAAGTCGATTGAAATCAGTATAGTATATATATTTTATAAAAAAATATGATTTTACAAATAATTGCAAGAGTGCACATAATACTTATATACTCAAACATTCATTACAGAGGCGAATGTTAAGATTAGTACATTCAGTCCATATTTTTATCACATAATAAATTCATACATCATTAAACACACTGCACTCAAATCCTTTGGATTACAACAAATGCAACTAAGTTTATAATTTTATTTTAGATTATGTCTACGTACACCAACACTCGGCATAGCTACTCATCAAAATTGTGTAGGGTGCTCTCTAACTTATCTACAATCTTCTTGTAAAAAGTGATCTGTTGTGTCAAGAATTTTTGCATTGTCACTTTCAAGTCTACGGTTCTCTCTGCCTTGAAGTGATTTATTTCGGCAAGTAATGCATATGAAATGACATCTGTCCTTCTCAAAACCTCATTGAGCTGGGCTACTTCCATCTTGTGCTCTGCAGTAAGTTTCTCACATTCGCGTTTTTTCTGGACTGCGCTCTTGTGACTTGCCAATGCGTCAGGGAAGCTGCAAACAATACCTTTGTAAAGGTGGAACTTGTCTCCTAGTGGTTCCCAGTCATATTTAGGCTGCTCCTCGTACATTCTACCAATCTCTATGTATGCCCCTCCAGTCATCTTAATGGCCGATGTCAGCTTTGATGTGGACACTAGTGTTCCTTCATCTAAGCTTAAAGAATTCCCCAAATTGTAAAATGCTTCTCCCGTCTTCTGACAGTCTAGCTTATAAGGACCTTGGAATTTCTTAGTTTGTGCAACACACATACTAGTGAGGTATTTCACAGAGGTATCCATGCTGCCAAAGAATGTGTGCGACTGTTCAGTGATTTGATCAACTTGCGACTGTAACAAAGCTTTCTCTGGAACCACTAAAGAAATGCAATAATTCAGGTTTATCAATATATCTTTCTCAGCTTGTCTTTTGCCGGCTTTCCATCGTTTCTCATCAGTGCATGTGAGGAAGTGCTGCCAAACTTCACATTTTGATAGCACGGGATGCTTGCACATCCAATCAACAAACTCTTGAAGTTGTACTCTTCTGCGTTCAATAAGCTGCTCATCGTACCTACCTGAGATCTGTTTGTCAGGCAGCGGTGGGATAGGGATGAGAGAGAATTTTTCTTGCAATCTCTCATGAAGCCAATCAAAATGCTTGTATCTTCTAGAAACCTGAATGTTATTGAATGAAGGTGTCAGTTGATATGCAATGAAGCTCTTAATTCCTTTGAATTTAGACTCTTTCTTTGGAGAAGCAATAGTCACATAATAAGGCTGAGTGATAGGAGACCACACATAACCTTCTTCATTTTGAACTATGTACACCTTTTCTGATTCAGGCACATCTACATTCAAGGTAGCAAGCAAGTAGCTCTCTCCGCTCACTTTGGAAGAAGGTGCAAATTTTTTCCTCACTGTGCCAACTGAGGAGCTAAAGGTAGAAGCTGTGTCATCAATATTCTGGTTGTACTCATTGATGGGCATCCCAGGAAGGGGTGCCAAGGGAGTCTGGTTGTTGTACTGTGATTTGTGTGGGTTTGCACCGGGCCCTATCTCTGAGTATGTGTCATCATCCCAGTCATCATCCCAACCATCCTCCTGTGATGGGTTGCGCTGATAATTGTTATCCCCTGCACTATAGTTCTGATCACCCCAATCGTCATTGGCTTGGTCATACCTTGGTGCAGCCGGGGCAGCTTTGGTCTGTACAGATTCCTCTGGAGTCAGTTTCTTGACATATGCTGCAGGAAACAGGCCTGTCTGACCTTGGGCATTCCTGCCTTCCCACCAACCTTCACCAATTTCTGTGTTGAGTAAAGTCAGCACTTCCCCGCTGGTAATGGACATCTCAGTAGTGCCCTGCTCACCAGAAAAGTCATATAATGCTTGCACTTGTGCCATGTTGTTTCTCCTGTACCTACAACAATTTCAAAACATATTATTGCAATAAGACCTGAGTACTTTAAAGTTTTGTGACACATATGAATAGTTAGGTACATAAAAGTATTATCTTATCAGTGTTATCTAGAACAGGGAGTATGCTCATTCAGTGATAAACATAATCTTCACATGGAAATACTTGTGGGAGCGCTAGAGAGTGTGAACCGGGGCGTCAGCCCGCCGCGAGGACTGACCTGACACATATTCCTAATAGCCCCAATTAAGCATGCTTCACAAATACCAATTGACTAAAACTACAACTCCTATTGTGTTATGGTTTCCTAATAACTAAGGAAAGTGGACTAATGACATTCCGAAACACTTTCTTTTATGCAAAAGTAACAATAACATAGGAAACTAGCCGAGAATAGCGTTAAATTCTACCTTATTGTGACCGTCAATGCGGAACATTAGTCTTAACTATTTCAACTTCGCTAATGCGTCAAACGTTGTCAAAGGGTGTATTTATCGGAACAGTGCAGAAGTTTCTTGTGAAAAGAATTACAACAAAGCAAGATAATGTCGTTTTAATACGAAATTCAATGACGTCAATTTGAGCAGCAGCTGAGATGAAACCAATAACCGGAAATGTAAAAGTTCAACGGTTAAGTTAACAAATGACAAGACAAGGGGATATACTTAAAGAAAATGCTGTTACTTACTTTTATTAAGAATAAAACCATTAATTTCAAGGCGGATACACTGATTGTACAGTCATCTGAATGACAGATTCTTGAGAACTTGTTTTTGACACAGCTTGTTCTCGGTTACGTGGCGCGGTGTACGTGAAGCCAACTTTTGGTTTCCTATTTCCTATTGGTTGTTCGACAATAAACCTTTCAACAACCAACTGGTATGAAGGAAACGGCATTTTATTGAAAAAAAAATCGGTGGGATATTATCAACAAGTTTCATGTTTTTCCACTTCATTTTGAATAAAATAAAAAATTATAAACGCCAACAAGTACAGTGAGAACCGACTGTTCTATTGCGTTATAGTTCGTAGAAGTATTAATAGATGGCGCTCAAGTTACAAAACACTTGTTACAGGACACGACAATAGATGTCGCCACACTAAATAAATGTGAAAGGACCGTTCAACGCCATTTTTAAACATAAACCAAACGGCAAACCAAATAATTAATAAAATGTACCTTTAATACTATAATCGGATTTTGGTGAGCAACGAAGCACTAAAACGAATATATTTGATTTGTCTTCTAACCACGCGGTCCCTTTCGGGTCCCTTGGCAAGGTTGATCCGGGATTTCTGGAGCGCTTGAAGGATCTCTGTCCTCACTTGGCTAATTTTTCACGGGTAAGTTCTATTGGTATCTAAGCCGGTCAGGCGGTCGGGCTCAGCGCGGCTTTGCACGGGATTACTCGCGCGATGAGCATCCGTGGGGAGCGTTAGCGGAGATTCAATTTGTTATTCCCATACTAACTCGTATGTGTGTGGGACTTTCAATTACCTACCGGTTATAAACTTATTATTACAAGCTTTTATTTAACTTGCACTGTTCGTTTGTATTGTAAGTTGTCAGCATCAAAATTTGCAAGCCAATTTTGAATATGTTCCCGTAATGGAATGGGCTGAAATTTGGACCACATATGTAAACTCGATACATGTAGGGACATTTTATGTTTATTTTTACCGAAATCAATAAAATGATACAAGATTTTACCTGCACCGGGAATACCGGGATGCAGAGCGTAACTAAGCCAAGAGGTATCTCAAATACTACAATACATATATAACACTGATTCAACTCCCTCCTAGTAATGAATGACGTACCCAATAGTGACATCTCCTACGTCACATCTGTAGCATGACTAGGGTTGTAAAAAAACGTTTTTTTTCTGACTGGAAAAAAAACATGAAAAAAAACCGTGAAAAAAAGCCGTTTTTTTTCTGGAGTACGTTTTTTTTTCAAATGTATGAGAACTCAAAATTTGCAAGGCAGTTAATTCTTTTATACGGTTGTTTTACTTGTTTTAGACTTTATGTTAACCATTAAACCAATTACATTTAACAACTTTGATTAATAACAACATAAATGAAATCTGTAGTGGGACACGAGACAGAAGAAGAACCAGGAAATTCTGATGCTGACCGAACTAGTGTTGATAGTGCTGATAGTTCTAGTGAATAGGTTTAAAGTTCTTTTTGCACTTACTAAAAATAGTTTAGTTAAATAAATCACGAAAAACCGTTATTGTGGCATATTTTTGTTCATCTGAAAAAAAACCTAATTTAGATAAAACCATGGTGCCAGGTTTTTTTTCATGTTTTGTTTCATAAATTTGAAAAAAAACATTTGGTTTTTTTTCTATTTGCAACCCTAAGCATGACACTGCCCAAATAGCGGCATCTCCTAGATAAAATCTGTAGTAGAATAATACAGATGTTTCTTAGAAAATTACCTATTTGGTTTAACAGCTAGGGCAGCAAGCCTAATTATGGCCTTAGAAGAATGTACCTACTTGACATTGTCAAAAGTAGCTTTATTGGTGTCGAATTTCTTTCTCTTCCCTCGATCTCAAAATAAGTTGGCGAGCCTAACCAACTGTAACGTCATACTACTGGAATGTTTTCTTTCCGACAAAAAATCTAAAAGGGCCTTGTTTCCCGGAAGCAAGGAAATCCAACCCGAAGCCAATTGAAACTTCAAAGAATATCCATATCTCCACAAAAGATAAATGGTAAATGACAAATTTTGTTCGTCGGAAAAGTTTAAAAGAATTCGCTGATTTTTGCGGTTTGGAACAAAACCCCTGCCGAGGTGAGAGAGAACTTTGGGAGGAACTAATTAAAGTGTCGGTGGATTTTCTCTTTTGGAATGAAAGCGATAAATTGGGGATTTCTCCGTAGCCATTCCGCGTGCTGGCTAGATACAACTTTTTAGCTGGTGCATGAAAAACATCGCTAAACGTGGCAAGTTATCAGCTTGCGTCGATATAAGGTTCAGCCGTTGCCAAATGCAGACGTTCCCGACCTAATGGTCCATTAAACCAGTCCAATTTGGAGCCAACGCTTTGGGCTAATGTTAAAAACTTCGCCCGTCGACACCCCCAAATCACTTGTGAAAATATTTATGACCGCCGAGGGAGATTTTGCCGCAAATCTCGGGATTAGGAAGACTGAATGAAAAACTCGATGTTTATACTCGATTAAACCGCCGATGCGTTAGGTCTGGAGTTTATTTCCTTAAACGCCCTTTGTTCTGAAAGGGTAATAAATATAAAGTTGGTCAGAATCTAATTTCAGTTTTGCCTATTAAGGAAACTAATTAAAGTCTGGGGCTTTGTGTGAATTTTAAATGAGGAGGGTTTAGTGCGCGGCGTAAATCTTGGACGCTAGAGTTATTGCACGCGTCGCTTGGCTCTCTAGGATTTTCGCGGCTGGAACGGCTTCCCTGAGGGTCCTTTCGCCGCGAGACTCCACTCGATTATGGTCACTGAACATTGTACAGGTTGTTGGGAATCAAGAAGAATTTCGCACGTTGGTATACAAAGTTTTCTATTTGCAAGTTTATTGCACAGTTTGGGTCCAAATACAATAAAAAAAATCTAGCCTTACTTGATACTGCTAATGCTATTGGTAGCTTTTTCGTCGCAAACCACATAGCTATCTTGCACTGCTCTGGTAGAAAGAAACGCACCTTTGCTCAGCTGATTCAGAAAGACATTCACCGCTGCTTGTAGTGTGAGAGGTACTCTTTCTTTCCCGCTCTGAGAAAAAGAGTCTTGACAGACAGAAAGGCGGACAACGGAGTGATATTATCAGGGTTCCGTTTTTGCTGTAAGGTACGGATTCCTAAAAACAATGAAGTTGACGGGTTCTACAATTTTGCCGGTCAACCTGTCCCCTGTCCCCTGAGCTCCCAGCTACTACTAGTGACTTATATAGCGCCGGGTAAGCTAGTGTAACTATAAAGAGTCGCTTTGTAGAGCGATCCCAGTAGAAAAGTCATCAAGGTAAAACATCCTCTTTAACATCATTCTGCCAAAGATTGACAAGTTTAACTTGTTAGAATTGGTCTCAATTTTCAGTTCGTTAAACCGTTATTAATTACTTTATTCTCCTTGTAAATGTGAAAACTTGCACTAAATATTAAAACGAGCGTAGCTAATCGCTAAATCGCTTGGATACTTTTGCATTTGTGTGTGTAAGCTCGTGCTAATAGATTTGCTACTGACAAACTAACATTATATCTAATTACAAGTACCTTTAGTAAAACCAGAGAATTTATACTACTTATACTCGTAGCAGATCGCTGTCACTCTCTTCGTCATCTGCACGGCTAGCACTGTTGTTCGCGACTAGTTTGTCGCTCGGATCTCCCTTTCTATATAGTCTGCACGGGTAGCACAAGTTGTATTTTCTCGCTTGTTTCTCAGTGCGTCTCTATCGTTACGGACTAGATAGGAAGGGAGATCCGAGCGACAAAGAAGTCGCGGGCAACTTGTGCTAGCCGTGCAGAGAGAGAGCGAAAGTAGACATCGGAGTACTATTACTTACCAAGAGAGTTCTAACTAATAGTACCTACTGCCTAATTATACCACCGTATTTGGGAATATATTCCCTAAGTTACTCAGCTGTATTTGACCAGCCACTTCCGAGATATGTGCCGAGTTAGCGAATATGAGTGGGGAGGGCTGAAACTAATTAGCATTACAATATAATCATTCATTGCAGCGGTCTTCCGAATGTTGTGATAAATTATTCATTCACTCATTAGGGTTCTCATTAGATATTCGTTCGTTAGTGCATTTGAAATTAGGTAAATGTGGAGATGACGTTGGCTTGGGTTTTGGTTATTTGAATTTGCATTTCCTTGTCTAGTTTTCACCTGCTTTCATTAAATTAATTTAACTTTATCTTTAAATAAAGAATGAAATGTAAAAATCCCGGTTTTTATTTAAAATAAATTATAATGAATAGTTATTTAATCTTAAACTATTAAGTTTAAGATTAAATAACTATTCATTATAATTTATTTAATTAGTAAAAGTAAAGATCTAGTGTGTAAATCATTGCTAATATCTCACTCGATCTTTAAAAGCACGTGTTTGTCATCTTTGCCAATTTCAATTGGCACAGACTATAAATAACTACTTGATTTCCAAATAACTCCTTCCAACCTTTAGCTTTGTAAACAAAACAATAACTAACACGCAGAATTGTTTGGGTTCTGAATATTCGGAGCACAGTGGTCACCATGACATACTAAAACAGTTTAGTTTAGGTTGAACGAAAGGGACATAGCTGTATAACTGCTATAGCTCTGTCCCTTTCTCTCAACCTAAACTGAACTAGTAAGCCCCTGATCACAAACTCTAAAACGAACAAGATTCGTTGGCAGGCAGTGCCCCGTATCTTTACGAAACATTGGCAGCTTCTCGGTCACTCTAGCTAAATGTTCTGAAAAGCTAAAACTATAAATTTAGTTCCAAGTTTTCATACGGAACATTATGAGTTGTATACAAAGAAGGTTCCAGATTTTTGGCGAGGAATAGCTCAATCCCGTGGGCAAAAACGCGAAGGCTGACCCTTCTCCGGCGTCCAACTATGATTAATGAATTCCTGCCTTTTACAGGCCATTATTGTCCCTAACGCGGCTTTGCTCATTTATGGAAAATATTTCTTGTTTGATTTGAAATTCCTACTGTCAAGTTGGCAGACTTATTTGGCTTAATTGGGGACTTTAACTCTAATAAGTATATTGCCAAACCTAGTTCATTTGTCAACACTGACGACTAATGATGTTATTGATGCATTCATCAACATAAAAGCGATCTTGAAGATTGCTTTATGTGGATGAACCTATGAATAATTGGCTGTTGTGCGCACGTTATATGCCTAATTTGGTTTTTAGTGTGGGCTAGGCGCCAAGGCACCTTTTAGGTGCCCTGCTCTATTCCTCGACAGAATTATTATCAACGATGATGACGACAATAAGAGGTTAATGTACTATTAAATTTTATCGATGATTAAGTTCTCACCAAAAAGTTTTTTTTTATGACTCCCGGGCATCTTGAAGCGCTTTAATGTACAGTCTAGTGTTATCTTAAGGAACCTAATGCACTATGTGCTCATTCTGGGCAGCACTTGGTCCAACTCCCGTACAAATATGGTAAATCTCCTTTTCAGGGTGTGTATTCTGCCGGGTAAAACCATATCGCGTTAGCCATGTTATTGTAACACGTCAAAGGCAACTTGGAAATATGCCTGCTGTCTCATTAATTCAAAGAATTCTCAGTGAAAATAAAAACAAAAGCTAAGCTGTTTACTTTGTTTCTTCAGTAGTAGTTTTTCTCTATGACTCCGATTGTATATAATTTATCGCTACGAAGTAGGTAGAAAAAACAGTGAAAAAAGACATTACAAGAAATTTACTCAGCAGTAAAAATCAAACTGGGATTATTTAGATTAAGCCGCCTGCGATTTCTCGTCTCCTAATGGCGATTTGGCCGACGTCAAATTTCTCGGAATGAAAGGCCAAGATTCTCTTTGAGAGGTTTAATTTGCATAAGTAGCCTAATCAACACAAGGCATTTTACGTCAAATAGGTACAGTCAAGTGAAAAAATATGTATCGAAAGAATTCTCTCATAAATATGTTACGAAGTTCTTAATAGATATATACAAAAGGAAATAGAAAACATTTATTTCGCTTACTTTTTAATTTTTACAGTGTGTGAAAAGTAGTAATACAAGGTGCATTGGGACATAGTTTTGAGATGTTTCGTTCTCCCATATGTTTACACTTGACTGTACATGCTCGTGGATGCTGCCTTCCACGCCGGAGAATTATAATTATTGAATGGGCATTCTGTAAGGAATGTGAAATATATATACACAAGATAAGCTTGTTTATATATATATTCAGAGGGCATGTAAGGTGAAATGGAACGCAAGTGTATGAAAGAGCCAGAATACTTGATATGCTGATGAGTGAATGAGAAGAAAAGAAGTGTTTATGAAAGAGATGGATGCATAGTATTATTAGGATGTTAGAATAAGAAAGAAAATAAAGCAATATGGCGATAGGTAATCCTTGTTTCAATCTTACAATTCTATGTCAAAGTGACATGGCTTAAATTCGAATGAAGAATAATCCTGTTAGTTCGAATTTAACCCATATTGCTTTGACATACAGTGCCCTTGCCATAAACTAGTACGGCGTCGAGCACTCGGACGTTTACCTTATTTCATAGATAAAAACTCCCTACATAATCTGGGGTCCTAGTGAAAAAGGGTACAAGTCGACTTAACTCGTAATAAAAAAGGATATACTTATACATGAAATATACTAGACTTAAACCCTTTTTCACTTGATCTTCAGAAGACTTATGCCATTTTTCACTAGGACCCCAGCATTATGGCGACCCCTATAGTAACTCAAAATACAACTGTATTTTAAAATCAACTTTAATACAACTTCTATGAACTTGAAACGCATCTAGCAAGGATTTTGAGTTGATACTGTTTTGATCTAGCAGTGCGAATCTCTGGACCGTTTGTCCAACCTATTTTTATGAACCCTAGCTAAAAACCATCCCAATAGGCAATATGCATGGAATTTAAATCGCATTCGTCAACAAAATATGAAAATACTGTAAACGAGATCACCAAAAGGGAAATTAACATTAAAATCGGCCAAGAAATACCGATGATACAAGCATTTTAAAATTCTTATTAGACAGGTCGGCCATATAAACTCCATGTTAACTCCTGTTTTGCAAAAAAGAGATAGGAACAAATCTCTGTTGGCTTATATCTTGGTTATTTTAATAGCTATTCAAAATATTTTTCTCAACTGTTTGTAACATGAATCAGCTTTAATTGAAGCTGTGAAAAAATGACATGAATGTTCCCTATGACACAAGCTTTTATTATAAATACCCGCTATCCGTTTGGGAGCTACGATCACACAGACATATTAAGAGGCAACGATAAAAAAAATATGTTAGTATGCCAATTTTGAGTTGCTATAAAACTATATACAAATAAGACAAATCCTACTATAATATTATAAATGCGAAAGTTTGTGTGTCTGTGTGTGTGTTAGTTTGTTACTTCTTCACGCTGTAACGGCTGGACGGATTTGGATGAAATTTGAAATGGAGATACCGAGATAGCTTGTACCCTGGATTAAACACATAGGCTACATTTTCATCTCGGAAAATTTTAAAGTTCCCGAGGGATTAACGATAATCGAAATCTACACGGACGAAGTCGCAGCAGCAGCTATAGTTTCTAAATGCATCTGCTTGTAAAACAGAGAAGTATTTCGTTTACCATCGCTTTTGAGATTCAATTACTTTCTAGCACCCCTCCCCTTTTCTTATCTTTACCACATCTTAAAATTACAATCGCAATAATTACTTTAGTTTAATTATAGCGTGCTATATCAGTATTATCTTTTTTCAGGGCCCTTTACCGCCCCTCCCCCTTAAGGCCTCCAGCGCCCACAAGAGGGCGTTATCGTCCACCTTGAGAAACACTTTTGTAAGTAAAGTATAACTTTTTTATGCTTGAAAGCACATACGAAAAAAGTCGCGATGCTCGTTTTTAAACTTCCGGACTTGTAGCTAAAAAAACAACTAAGCATTTTGAGTATTCACTAAAACACTTTTAACTTTTACTTATAACATAATCTCGGTAAACTTTTACTTATGATTCGACTTTAACCATAAATTAATCTAAAACAAAAGAATAATCAGATTATGATATCTGGGGCCTGTTTTATAAAGCTACAAATTACAATTTACAACCAATGACGACCAGCCATTTGAGCAGTGTTGCCGGTTTAGACCTATAAAATTGTAACTTGTAGCTTTATAAAACGTGCCCCTGGAGCCTGTTTTATAAAGCTACCAATTACAATTTACAGGTTACAAGTTTCCATTTGTGTCAACCTCGACCAATGACGACCAGCCATTTGAGCAGTGTTGCCGGTTTAGACCTGTAAAATTGTTACTTGTAGCTTTATAAAACTTGCCCCTGATTATCATAGCTTCAGTTAATAAGGGAGCATTAATGTTATTGAAATAAAGTATCTCGCAAAACATAGTTTCATTTTAACCCTGTTTTTATACAAGAAATAATCAATTCTCATTTTTGTAGCTCGTCATTGTAATAACTTTGTGACTAACTTGTTCTTGTGTGATAACTTATCACACAAGAACAAAAAAGGCGTGCAGTGCTTCATAGAAAAATGCAAATACTAAATTATACTTGCTGAGTCATTGTTAGTCTGTGGGGTCATAAGCGAGTTACAGTTAGTAAAAGAATCGAGTGGGCGGATCTGAATATCAAAGCGTTCTAGCGAGCGAGGCACTCGTGATGTTACTCTCCAAATAAACAAAGACTAGTTCTTTGACGAACTCTATAAAGAATATCAGATACGCAGACTCCAAAATTTAATTTAAAAAAGAGATGGAATGAACTAGATGCGCCTTCAACGTATTGGCAGGATCGTACTATCTGCACTGGGATACGTTGAGAAACAGAGGGGAGGGCTTGCGAAGCAGTGGAACACTAAAACAGGCTGAAATAACGGTCACGTGCGAGTCGGACTCGCGCACCGAGGGTCCCGTATTTAAGATAATATGTAGTAACCGCAAAAGAAAATACCTGCTCATTTTGATATGAACTTTATTTCATGACCACTCGGAATAAAACTCCGTTTCGACGTCTCTCACTCTTACACGCGACCAGACGCCCTAGCCAAGATGCATTACGCCAACGAGCGTTTCTATTCGTTTCGTTTTTAAACCAATCGCGTCAGTGGTAGATCACGTGACTTTTCGTATCACGTGATCTACCAGTGACGGGATTGGTTTAAAAACCAAACGGATAGAGACGCTCGTTAGCGTAATGCATCTTGGCTAGGGCGTCATTTAAAACCAAGCGGCTGCCTAAGGTGTGGGGCGCAACAAGATAGCCTAGGCAGGTGTGTTGCCAGAAATCGAAAATCTTTGTTAGTTTAACTAGTTGTAATTTGAATTATCCGGTCGTGACCCGATCCGATCTTACCCCAACATAACTTAAGTAATTAAACTATATAGCACAAAAAACAAATTGTATCACCAAAAAAGCACTTGTATGAATATAAAGTATGTATATGTACAAAGTTGAACTTATGCCTCTAAGGGATCTGTTCCAGTTAATCTTGGAATGACTGACAATGCATGAGGGTGGCAAAAACAAGTCAGGCTCAAATATTTATATTTTTCTTTATTTAATTTAGTATTAATATTCTTGTTTAGTAGAAAGTCTTGTTGTCAGAGCCTAGAGTTAAGTTAGGGACTAGGTCATTGTATAAGATTATCTCCCTATTCCTATTACTCACTATTTAAAAAAAAAACCGGGCCGGCCTTTTCGGCCGTTACTAATGCCAGCCAAGTTTGATCTCTATTCTATAAAATAATGTAATAAGCGCGTATTTAATTACTGCCAATATTGTATCCAGCGAGATTTAAAAGGCTAATACAGTGTGACGTTCATTTCCATTTTGTTTTTGACAGCTTGAGTCGGAATGCTAATCGGAAGGATTTTATGAATTATTCAATGACGAATTCCATCCCTCCCATTAATTTACTCGTTTACTTTTCGACGAGTTGTTTTTGTTCTTTCAATTTTGTGACAAATTTTTAACAGGGTGATTTTATGGTATTCCGTGTGTACATACCTATTTTGAATGTTAGATCGTGGTTCTCGGCTGGAACAAGTAAGGGGAGGTTTTCGTAGATAAACCGTTTTCGTAATATTTTTTTACCTATGTAACCTGGATTTTCATAAATTATTCATTGAGCCTAATCTAAATGATATTCCGTAATAACCCAAAGAACCTCGTAAATCATAAAAAGAACTTTTACCGCTGTACTCAGATGTTTTGGAAACAATCAACTTCAAACTTGTCTATGAAAAATCGTCACTAAGGGTGAGTGAGTATCCACCAGAACTGTGCGGGGTAGCAGAGCGGTAAACGAGGAAAAAATCCACCAATAGGAGAACGGCGCTGAGCGAGGCTAGGAAAATTAAGGAATGTTATTGGTGAATTTTTTACTCGCGCTTCCGCTGCCTCGCACAGCTCCAGTGGATTACTCACCTTAAGGAATGACTTAATACTCATTAACTGACTCAGGAGCGACGCTGTTAGACGCCATACCTAATTCTCTAAAAAGTAAGTAGAGCATTTTCATAATATAAACACGATTTTAATTATACTGACTTTAATAAGTAAAGGTACTAGTTTATAATAACTTTTACACAAAGGATTCAGTTTAGTTGCAGACTGCATATCCGAAGTTTAAATTAGCGAAGTACAAAGTTCAACACTACCGTACGAAACTTAAACATTGCCTAAAGTAGTGTTGTGCGCGATTCGAGTTACGTAAAGTATGTTGTGTAGTTAAATAATAGAAATAAAGCAAAATAAACAAGAAAGACCTAATAAGTAAACGTAAACGCATGCAGGATAATCAAGAAATATTTCAAAAATATATTTAAAAATAAAGAAACATATATCTTACACTACCGACCCGCCCTGGGTTCGCTCTAGTTTAAACAAAATATAAAATAGCATATAATATTAGCCTAAATACTTTTTGGGATTATATAAAGCTTCTTATTATTGAAAGACTTCAGTCATCCTAGAGATTATCTACTCCCAAAATACTAACAAAGAAACCTTCAATTTTACCTCTTCATTATGTTAGTATAAACATAGATTTCATATTTCCCAGACAGGGTTCCCTAACCTAAATACATATGAGATTCCTCTATGCAGAAGTCATTAAGCTCGGTTCCGTTCAGGTTGTACGGTATTTTATACTACATACTATTCACAATCGTCGCTTTTCGTCTGTTTTTATTTTTTATCGCTGGCAACAATGGCCGCTGGCTCCATGTGACGGACTCAAAGGTGCCACAATAAAATACCCTTTTGTTACGTGGATAGATTCTCTACCTGAATTGAATTTTAATGCTTTTCTACAACCTGTTGGAAGAGCGTATCTCTAACTACTAGTAAGTATATCGAATACTTAAAAAGAGGATATTATTGCTTGTTAAAATGTGACGTAGGGTGAACCTAACGTATAATTTGTATCTAAACCAATTTTCAGCTATTTATTTATATATAGTTATTTAACTGTTCAACCCGTAAGGAAACAAACGCTATAGGATAGAATGGATTTAGGATGAAAACTTGAAAAAATCTCTTAAATGTTTACAATAGGGAACATTCATGACTTTTCTTAGCTTCAATAAAAGCCGTCGTCATGTAACAAACAGATGAGATTATTTTTTTGAATTCCTATAAAAATAACCAAGATATAAGCGAACAAAGATTTGTTCCTATCTATTTCTAACAAAAGAGAATTTAACATGGAGTTTATATGGACGACCTGTTATATGACATCACAGTGCATATCGGATCTCTCTGTGTAATCGCTGTCTAATTAGCAGTTTAAAATGATTGTATCATCCGTATTTCTTGGCCGATTTGAACTTTCATTTCACTTTTGGTGATCTCTTTTACGATATTTTCATATTTTGTTGAGAAATGCGATTTAAAAAATCCATGCATATTCCCTACTTGTATAATTGTATGTGGAAGTGAGATGCCAATAAGTCATCGTTTAATCGTGTGCACAAAGTCGTTCGCAATTCGCAAAGTTTTCAAGTTTAGAATTGAGGCCTGCTCTCTCCCGTTGCTTCCTATTACCAAGTTTCCACATGACTAAGCCGTACAAAGTCGAAATGGCATTCGAAGCGAAATAACGTCGGAAATTTGTGAGTGTGTGAACGTGGAAGTAATTTCAAACACGTATGAGTATTCATACTATATAGTGCCCGGCCGATAAGACGTCAATCCTGACACATTGCACAACCGGGAAGTTTCAGAATATGGATAATGTTGACAGCAGTCAAACAATGCTGTTATTACTATTCCTTTACAGGCAACAAATAAGTTTAGCATTTAAGGAGATCACACCGGGTTACTAACGTAAAAATTGTCGAAGAACGCTCGACATGTTTCGGGCTCGTCAGGAGTCCCTATTCATGAGCAGACGCGGCCACAGCGCACACGGTGTGTTCGTCGTGCTGCGGCCGCGTCTGCTTATGAATAGGGACTCCGGACGAGCCTTTTGCTAACCCCAGAATACGCAGGGCAGTCTGAGCAAGAGTGCTCAGGAGGGGATTCTCCTACACGAAGAGTGTTGGTACCCCCCTGGGGTATTATATTTTGAAAAACCGCTGCCATAATAGATTAAGTGAGGGGAAGGGAAGGGAAAGGGGGAGGGGGGAAAGAGGGAGAGGGGGAATTGGGCCACCGGCACTCTCACTTGACCAGACGAAACGCAGCAGAGGTACATACTACTTCACGTCGGTATTCTGTGGGAGGGTGGTACTATCCCGGTCGAGCCGGCCCATTCATACTGTACTCAACCTAACGATTGAACACAGTCTGGCTCTACCACTACAGAACTATTTGTTCCTGATTTTTGGAAGCTATGCTACCTTTTGCCCGAGACGACACGCCGTCCGCGCGGTTGTTAATCAACTATCTCTGTACAAAATTTCATGTACCAGGTACGTAAAGAGCATTGAAATTATACGTTTGACCATGTCACGGAAGGTAATTGATGTGTATTATTGTGCCGAAATTCCTTTCATAACATTACATCATTTCATCATGACAAGTAGTTAAGTACTAGTAAGTAAGGGCCACTTGCACAGAAAATTTAACACTGGGCTACGACTGACTAACCCGAGTTAGTAAACGTCAGATTCTTACAAAAACTGTAATTTTAACTCGAGTTAGTGTCTTAACCCTTGGTTAAATTTTCTGTTCTAATGGCCCTAAGTAGACAAAGTAATGCCATTGTGTATGATTGCAAAAAACAGTATCAAAGCGTTTATTGTCATTTTATTTGTAATTTCGCAATCGCAATAAGTCTCAAATGGAACACGGGTTCCTGATAGCCGGTGGAAGTAAATAGCTATAAATTGTAGAGCAATTGCTACAATTTGCAGCTGTGTGTGTATAGAGTCTTGCAGCGGACTTTCAAAGACTTTTCTTTGTACCATTTATCTGCGACGAGATTACCCGTCGATTCAATACCGTTCCTCGGGATAGTAGTTTACGTGACGGTTGCGTAATGCCAATTACGCAGAGTCGCGTACAATACTTTATCTACACTCAAATCATAAGTCCTCTATTATGCGTTCAAAACCAGTAGGCAATGACCAGCATTACCTGTGGTAGTAGGTGACAGCGATGACAGCTGGTTATTTTGGAAGATGTTCCAAATTTGGATCTCATTACCTTACAATATTCGATAGCGTTATTTCAATATTACGTTACAGCTGTCATTGCTGTCACCTACTACCACAGGTAATGCTGGTCATTGCCTACGGGTTTTGAACGCATAGAGGACTTATGATATGTGTGTAGATAAAAGTAGTTTTTAATTAGTTAAAGATGTCAATTATAGCAAATGTTTAAATAAAAATAATAAAAATGAATTACACTATAAGTATTATAAAACTACAAGGCTTCATTGTATTTTGGCAACAGCTTAAAACTATTTATGACTAACGAAAACCTAATTATGTATGTTCTTAGAAACCTAAAGACCGTAATTTATTGAGGTCGACTGACTGTCGTAACTCTAACCTAACCTAACCTACAAGGGTAAAATGAACCTAATTGAGTATTCGTTTTTTACTTATATTTCGTTCAAACAATGATTAGTTCAAACAGCGTTAGAACTTAAGACTATTAGGTCTACCTATATTAATCATTAAGAATAATCATTATTAGTTCCAGTAATATTTGAGAATTTAATGTTTAGTACATGTACTTAAACATAAGGTTTTATAACTTTAGGTCTACTAATCAATTACGAGATACAAGTTTAGCTGTCATGACATTAGGGCTAATGAAAATTATATAAAATGTTGGTATGCCAAATTAAATTAGCTTTTATGGTATTGGGTCTAGTGGGGGTGAAATGAATGCTGTTTTTCATTCACAATCCCGCCCCAATACTTAATTTGACAAGTGTTACTATACTAACATTTAAGTTTAATACCACTATTCTTTAAGCGAGTTTAGTTAGGTACCTTAATTCCTTGTACTCATTTCATTAAAAAAACACGATAGAAATGATACTTTCATTTATCTACAAAAGAGCAAATACCGCGTCTTTTCGCGCAGTTGGATAAAAAGCGTTTAATTCAATTTCGCGAAGTACTGGCTGAATATAAACGCTGCTCGTCAACTCGCCATTTAAATAGAACGAAGAAATCGAGGATGAAATCTCCTCGGTCAACTCATTGTTCAAAAACTTCCAATGAATTTAAAGAATGCTCGAAGAGAGTTATAACTGGTTACAGGGCTGGGCAAAATATATGCTTTGCTTTAATTGAAATAGAAATTACAAAATACTCGCAAGTATTTAAAACACGAAATACAAAATATCTTTAAGTAATGTATTTGAAATATAAATTACAAAATACAGTATTTTAGCTATTTTTATTTGAAATACAAAATACAAATTACAAAATACTATTAAGAATAAAAAGTAATCCAGCTCAGCATGGGCTAAAAAGCAGAGTAAAAGGTGATTAATCAGTAAACTAGAGTTTTCTTTCATGAACACTAGATTTGTAAATGTACTGTGAAACAAACAGCCTCTTGTTGGGAAAGATATCGAGCGCTATTTTCTTCAGAACGCACCTATTAATCAGATCGCAAAATGAAGGTTAAATGTATTTATGTTAAAATGTATTTTGAAGTATTTGAAATACTAACTACAAAATATCTCGGCGTCAGGTATTTGAAACACGAATTACAAATTACATTTAAAGCAAGTAATTGAAATACAAATACCAAATACGTATTTGTATTTCAATTACGTATTTTAATTACAAGTAATTCCAATACTGCCCAACCCTGACTGGTTATAAGAGTTTTGATACCCGGATAAGGCTGCGGCTCCACTGAGGCGGAGATGAGCGGAGTGGAGCGGAGCTGTGCCAATATTAACCAATAGAAGGCGCATGCGGTCACGTCGAGCCTGACTTGCGAACGTTAGTTTAGATTCTATTGGTTAATATTGGCACAGGTCCGCTCCGCTCCGCTCGTCTCCGCCTCAGTGGAGCCGCAGCCTAAGGGCCTTCAAAGCAGAGATTGATGGGAAAAGTATAATTTCGTGATTGACTTATTATTATAATGCGGAGTTTGATGAGTCTGCGCTAATTGATTTTATTTAAAGCGATAGAAGCGTTCAAACTTGATTGGCAGCGTACTCGTAATTTGTGGAAGGTTTTATTAAGCCCTTAATGTTATAAAAGAGTTTTAATTGCTATATTATCGTCATAAAATGTCTAATTTCACTGTTATTTTATTTAAGTTCTTAGCGTGGAACTCTTTTATTGCTTTTCCCTTAGGTTTTAATCAATTTCGTAGAAAGGAAAATAACCAAGAAATGAAGTTGTGTTCTGAATTTTATCTTAATCCGTTCAGCGTTTATGCAACTTTAGAAGGACAGGACAGGAAGTAGAAAATAAGAGTAGGATTCTCTATAACATTGTAAGTTTACATAATCCACCCTCTATTATCTCCTGGTCTTGAGGGTTCCGTACCCAAAAGGAGCCAACCGGACCCTATTACTAAAGGTTCCGCTGTCCGTCCATCTGTTACACAGGTCTGTATCATTTGTACAGTCGAGTTCATAAATATGTATACACTTTAGTACCTTGTCACTTTAATATTTGTGTCAATTCATATATGGTAGTTTAAACAAGACATTAAATACAAGATACTAAAGTGTATACATATTTATGAACTCGACTGTACCGTAATAGCTACAGGCAACTTTTTTTTGGAATGATCTTAATATTGTACGGTGGCACGGAGCCCTTCGTGTTCGTGACCGACTTGCTCTTGGCTGGTTTTTTTCCTTCGCAAGCTTGTAATTATGAGAAAATAATTAACAGTCTCACGTATTACCTTTCGTAACGCACACATACATTTAAACACAAACATGAATACTTGAATAGTCATGAGAAATGTCAAACGCCGAAACGTACGTGTTCCGTAGAATCGAAATTCCGAAACCGGAATTGAAGTTTGAATTTCGCCACACGAGTTCATTGTGAACGGTCGGGGTTCACATCCCGGCCTGCCGACATGTTTATTTATGATATGACAAGTTTAAAAATACTGTCCAATACAATCATAAATATTTTCGGCGAAATTCACCTAGAATTACGAGTAAATAAAAATACTTATAACAATTTTAAGCTAGAAAATTTGTAGCTATTGTATTAAATCCATATGTTTTTTAGGGGCTCCGTATCCAAAGGATCCCAACAAGACCCTATTACTATGCTGTCCGTCCTTCCGTTTCGTCTGTCATCTTACTGTATTTTATAATTTTGTGTTTTTATAATGACATATTTATATAGACCGTGAGAGCATTGACTGTCAGACAATAAGCCAGTCAGTCACGTAAGGGCTTTTAACGTAATGATCTATGTTAGTCAGTAAAGTATTTATAAATATGCGCCTCCTGGCCTGAAATTAAGGTTTTGTATTTTATTATATTCTATATCCTACTTGTTTAGGTACTATTAGCTATATAAACAAAAAACACCTTTAATGTAAGCAGGCTGATACGTCAAAACTCGACAAAAAAGTTTTGATTGACTGTTTAGCAGAGCCACGTGGTTAAGTTTGTTTACGTTTAGATAAGCTCCTAAACAAACGGACTATAGTACCTATAACGCAAATAAGTCGAACAGTCTCACGTGTTTCACTCAAGCAAGCGTAACAGGCACAAAGAGTATTGGATAAGAGGAAAAATATGTCAATTCTTGTGCAAGTGGAGCCGACAGCCGACGGCGAGGAAAGGCAAAGCATTCGGAACGACTGAAAGCTTATCCGGGAAACGTATTCATCTCATTAAAAGCACGACCTTTTGAGAGACTTTTCATGTAAGCTTTATACTAGATACTACACTTTATGGGTTAGGTAATAGTGGATTAAATGCTAAGAATAATTAAAATTTTAGTAAAGGACAATGCCAAAAAAAAACCCAGCGTCGATTAAAATCAATCATATATGGTTAGGTAGAGCATATCCAATAGGTCACAAATGTGTAATTAGTTTTCGAGAAAACAATCCCCAAGTATTAAAAATAACTATATGAAAAGCAAGCTTTAAAAACCCGACTGCATTTTTTATACCGTCGTCGATATACCTACATATGTTAATAATTGTCATTTTTCCATTGTTCTACTTCAATTTTAACAGTTTAGGTATCCTATGTCACCCGGGATAACGTAAGGCTTCTAACGATACCTCACACATCTAAATCGTTCAAAGGATTTAGAAGTTATAGTGGAATAAAGAAACTCACTACTCGTACATACTTACAAACATGAACCCTGAAAACATGACACTCCTTTTTTGGGGCAGTCGTGTCAATTAACCTTTTAGTAAGCAACTTAACGGAAAAAAAATTAACACCTTTTCTGATAAGTTGATTACACGAGGGTGAAATGTTATAATATAAAGTTATCTAATGTATAATCTCATTAATTGAGTATTCATTTGTACCTCAAATCAACTTTAATTTCAAGAAAATACTTTAGATATTACGAAACACGATAATAGTTCCTAACGAGGACGACGCGTTGCCCTAGTTGGTAGTATACATATATTTTAGTAAATGGAAAAACGCTTAAAACTTTGGAAAGTCGCGATCGGATACAAAAAAAAATGGTTTATGTTATATCCCGCTGTGATATAATCTCTTATCGTAAAGCATTCTGTTAGAGACATCTATTGAGTTACTTTGTAAATAAAACATCTTGCGAATAACGTGTTGTTACGATTATTTCTAAATAACTTATTTAGAGAAGTACTTCAGAACAACGAACACCACAGCATTGTCTAAAATATTCTACTACATCAAATAAACCTAAGTATATAATTATCCGTTACAAAACAAGTACATCATCTACATAGGTATTATTTTTTGACTACGCAAAGTTTTCACTTTTTTTAATACTTGGGGATTGTTTCCTCGAAAACAAATTATACATTTGTGACCTATTTAATATGCTCTACCTAACCCGATATGATTGATTTTAATCGACGCTGGGTTTTTGGTCCATATATTTTTTGGCATTGTCCTTTATATAACATACAGTTAAAATAATGTTCACTTCTCATGCTCTTAAAATATTACTTTAGTCTCTGCACATCAGGACTAAAGCTCCTTATTAATCTCCAGAGATTAAAGTTTTTTTTTATTTACTTTGGAAACCCCTAAACAGCCAATCACGGTGTTTGTGAATGGAGGATTATCGCCATTTTCAGTGATTGTGAATAGACAAATTTAAGGGGGAGGTTTGGAGGGGGAGAAGTAGGAGTGGATAACCTCAAAATGACAACTGTGCAAAAATATAAAAAAAACGATTTAATTTCGTGAAAATGTTTACTAATATGAATCTATTTAATTATGTTAAGGATGAATTCATTTTATTATGCACGGTCCAATTAGTTTTAAAATAGTTTTCAAGTTTGAATCTGTTGGCTAAATATGCAAGCATTTAAAGCTTCAACAGCATTCAGCAGCATTCACTTTACAAAAAAAAACCACCGCGGAAAATAAATGTAAGTTACTTTTTATAATAAATATTTTAATTTTGTTTAGAACGTCATTTTTTTTCCTCGCATTCAAATTGAAAAGTAGTGTTTAACTCGAGACTAAACAGCTATAATGACACTCAAACTATACCCACTCTCGCTCCGCTCGCGTGGCTAAACATCTCGTGCCGTTATGGCTTGTTTTAGTCCACATTCCTGTTCTGTAAACATTGTAGGTATTTGAATTTCTGTGTTTTGTACAATAAAGTGTTTACATACATACATACATATACACAAATAAAAACATATTACATAAATCACACAAACACCCGAAGCTTAAATTAAGCTCTAGGCTTGTACTATGGTTAAAAGACAAAATAATCATGTAAATAATAATTCAAAAACGACATTATGTGCTCAATTCTCTAATCGTGGTTAACGCGTTCCTTTTTAAAACTTGCGCATGAGGAATCGTCACTAAGGAACAACGGCTTAATCGTCATTAGCCAACTTGAGTGCGGCCGTAAGTTATCCTAAATTAAGCCAATTGCCCGCTTAAATGCTTCCGAGTAGTCTTTCCATTGTGTTCAAGTGTGGGAGTAAGAAAGCAGGTAAAATGACACAGACATTCCATCATCTTACGTATTGTCTGTGTCAATTAAAATTTCTAAAGATGTAAACAAACAAGTACTGTTTGACGCATAACCTCAAATATTTATCAAGTGTGTTTTTATTTATAATATCGTATAATTTATAGGTATTTAGTCTTAAACTGAATGTGAAAGTAAAGGTCAAGTGTATAAATCATTGCTAATACGCCACTTGATCTTTAAAAGCACGGGATTATCGAGGAATAATGGTAAATTGGTTCGTTTGGTTTTGTTTACATCTTTACCAATTTCAATTGGCACAGACTATAGTCCTTACAATAGACAACGCATTGCAATCTTGTGATTGCAGACTTCCCATCAGTGAGGCTAGACAAGTTACTTAACGCTAATGTAAACGATTTTCGACAACTGATAAAATGTATGGAATTGACGTACGCGTACGTCGCTCCCGACGCGAGCGTCTGACGGCTTACGTCAATCCTATACATTTTGGATAAAGATAACGTTACGGGTTCAGAAATGAGTACGTTGTAAACGTCGGCTCGCTGCAAGCCGCACGCGTACTGCTCGCAGCAGGTTTGCGAACCACGTACACACTATGTTTTTTGGTTTCAGTACATGCAACGGTTACGGTTACAGCTCGCCAATAGTACCCGGCTTGACATGTCAAAGGCATTATTGTTTTGCCGCCTAGGTATAATAGAGGCTCAGAAGTAAGTGACACAAAGGTCTCGAAATAAACTTTGGAATCATTTTGGACAGGATTAGTTAAGACCAATTGATTTCAATTTTATATTATTTCCTTTCGGCTACTTAAATAACTCTTACAAAAAAAATACAACTAAAAATCTCTATCTTCTTAGTCACTGAATCTGAATTACGAATCGTATTATTGGAAAAGGCGAAAGATTCTTGGAAACGTAATGGCATTCTTAAGTCAGTCAGCGTTAATTTACGAAAAAGTCGCTTTCTGCGGCGTTAAATAGAAATATACCGCCATTTTACGACGTAGTCTTTATTAGTTCCATCTCTTTCACATGACTCTTAAGCAGTGCGAGAGGAAGAGAGCTGGCGGTAGTAAAGTTCGGAATTTGCGTTTAAGTCAGTTTGCTGAGGGAAGTAAATCTTTGCGAATAAAAGATTACACAGTTTATTTATACGCTGAGGGTGCGCTGTGTTCACAAAGCAACCAGTTTTTTCAGCTTTAGATTCAAAGGACTTCGTATCGGGCAAAGTGATGACCTAATTCTTCGTTTTTTTAAAGGGACTTGTACTGACCTGAGGCAGAGCACGCCGCGCCGTAAATCTGAAAAGAAAATACAAATTCGTAAGTAAAAGGAACGCGCTCAAGTAAAATCCTATTGAGTCTCTTACAATAAATATTTAGTCGTTACATTTTGCTCAAGATCTTGAAATATTAATGTTTAAGCTAAAGCTATAAATGGAATTTTGTAATGAATACCTTTCAGGAATCCATTTGAGAAGTTCTTTAAAATCTTTTTGCCACTGATTAATACTAAAAAAATCTGTTGAAATGTTCTTAACAAATATTATTTTTGAGTTCTCAAAGCAACGGCTTTCAAAGCCTTGAGCTACGAGCTCGTAGCAGGTATCACTCGGCTTGATACGCGTAGCTTTATCGTAGCGCTACAACTTGTAAACTGGGCGATACTAGGCTGTAAAAATCATATCGTGTTTGATATGTTATCGCATTGTCAACGTTTTAACAGCTCTTGTGTAATGGCGGCCGAGTTAAAAACAATACCATAACACATCTAAGATGATATAGTTTTTACTGTCTATATATTAAGGCCCAGTGGCAGTGCTAAGTCTATAATGTAGATAAGGAAATCTTAAACGGCTGTATCCACTTAGCAAGTTACCTTTTAGGAACCAAGATATAAGTTTAACTTTTTTGTGTTTGGTGCATTACCTAGTGGTTTACTGGTAAAGAATGCTTTTTGATGAGTGTTTTTTTTATTGAATATAAAGACTATAAAATTATTATTTTTTGATGGCAAGTAGAAGGCACGTGAGCACTCAGGCCATCTGATGGTAAGTGGGATCTGAGACCCATAGACCTCCAGACTACAATCTCAAAACTGCAATCCTTAGACTTCAAATGCTTTGCCAACCCTGAGGACTAAGATGGAATGCCTCTATGCTAGTAATTTCACCGGTTGTCTTATCCCCACACTGGAACACAGCTATGCGAACACTACTGCTTGGCGGTGGGTTAATGGATAAGATGGTGGTAGCTATCCGGACGGACCCTGCACATATAATATTAACAACGGCATAGCTAATTATTCTAACTCTTTTAACTACAAGCTGTATACCGCTGGTAAAGAGTTGAATGAAAGTGATATTTATATCAGTGGAATAAGACACATGTATGATTAAAAGAGGACTGTTACAACCCACTAATCCCTCTATATATATATATATATGGAAAATATTCCCTCCAAATTTTAAGTCCTAGGTTCAGTGGTTTAGGTTCTGCGTTATCAGTTTCTCAGTCAGTCACAATATAATTATATATATAGTTTTTTTTAGTTTTTTTTTAAGAAGACAATGTTACACCAATTGACCTAGCCCCAAACTAAGCTCTAGGCTTGTACTATGGGTACTAGACAACGATATAAATACTTATAAAGAGAAATATATTCTTAAATACATAGAAAACATCCATGACTTTGGAACAAATATTCGCACAAATATCTGCCCTTACCGGGATTTGAACCCAGGACCGCTAGCATCGTAGGCACGGTAAACTACCAACTAGGCCAGCGCGTCGTCAAATAATAAAGATATATATGTTATGCGTGTATAGACCGTATTCTGTATCAATATAAAACATAATTTACGTAATCCTATCATTCGCAAACAAGACTTTTCGTAATTCCCATTTCCACCTTAAACCGCTCGTAATTATATCAAACGTGTGAAACACCTGATGATATTCAGTGTGTGTTGTCCTAGAAGGTTCTAACCGCGGGCTGCGGTTATCGTGCCCGACCGATATCTGCTCCGGTTCCTATTTATCGACGGTCTTGGTTTCAGCGGGGTGGTTTATGCAAAAACAAAAGAGCATCAGTGGGCTTGTGGTGGATCTTCGACCTTTTTGATCGTATGGTTCGATCACCAACAATCGCCGCAGCAAGAAATTTATATAACTTACAAAGGCTGTAAAAGCACGACTACCCATGCAGCATTAGATCTGAGGAGGTTCTTAAAAAAAGGATATTTATTATATATTTGCATCCCACCTGTTTGATTTGTCTAAAAATTCAAAAGTAGAAAGTATTTTTTTCTGAACCCATTATCTTTTCAAAATGTATAAAGAGATACACCTACAGAACCTGTAGGTTACGTTAGGTTTATTTTATTATAACAGTCCAGACACAGAGCAGGCGACGGAAATCTACATGACCTAAATATTTTATAGCTTTAACTTTGTTTTTGCCTTTCTCGTGCGTTGTCCTCACCCAGTCATTACAAGGTTAGGTGGAAGAGATCCATTAAAGGGATAAGTTCGCCTTTGTACATAATTTATATTCATACATGTGTTTTTTGTAAAACAATTTCATTTTGTGCAATAAGTTTACATACTTACTTACTTACCTTAGCCGGGGGCTGTATTCTACACGGTAGAATCATATTGCGTTTGACCTGTTATCGTATTGTCAACGTTACGATAGCTCTTATTTACTTGACAGTAATGGCGGAAGAGTTCAAAACTATACGATAAAACGTCAAAGGTAATATGGTCGCGCCCTTTACAATAGAGGCTCCTAGCCTAACCATAAATAGGTGAAGTAGTACGAGTAAGATAGTTTAACAGATTTACACAGCTAACGTCGTTTTGCCTTGATATTCCATTAGCGGCCTGCACACGTAAAGTTCGGACTGCGGGAAAAGCCACGCGTCATTCTAATCTTCGCTCCGAACCGTAAGTGTAAATGCAACTGTAATAGTAAAATAGTAAAAAACCTACGGTTCGGACTGGCGCGTGGAATGGCGCGCGGCGTTTCCTGCGCTCCAAACTGTGCCGTGTAAAGGCCGCTATTGTATGTCATTAACTTTCACAGAACGCGACTATCTAGCCCTTCTCTTCTTATTACTGATATTTCATTTATTAACGGTAGTAAAACGGTATTACGAGTCATATTTATGTTATTACCACGTTAAACTACTCAAGACACAGTATCAAATAACCGATATTGCCGGTTTACTGCCGGTTCGATGAGCTTGAATTATTCAAGTCTTCACCAATAATACTGAAATGTTAATTGAATAAATTAAATACTCATCAAAGCGAAGATTCAATTCTTCATTATAACTGTCTCCTATTCCACATTCATGGGGTTTCTTTTTATCCCGCGCCTCCGTAATTCTCATTTTCACTCGTATGTTTTTTTCTCACGTAACATATTAGAAATGCATAAGTCCAAACACAAGACCACTTCAAATTGAATCTTTGTAAGCGGCAAACAAAGTTTAAAATAATGCGAATCTCATGTGTACTTGTTTCCTTTTATTTTTTTCAACGTGAGTTTTGTACGCTCTCCCCAGGGAGCAAATATTTACAGCTTTCTTATAAAGCAGTGTATAATAACAAGGTAATTTATTTCGCGCTTCAGAAGCGGGCAGATATTGCGGGGAAGAAACGTATTTATTTCACTCTGATTATTTTATTTGATGCCTATCTGACATGCTTTATCCCGGGATAGGGAGGCATGTCGTTATCAGGAGTTATATGGCGAAAACCTGAAGGCAAAGACATCCTTTTCTCGCATCGCTGTTACTTGGGAAAGTATTACAAAAAGAACTCGAGAATTTACTTTCTTTTTGTTTACATTAAGTTATAATAATTATTATAACGTACTAGCTGTGAAAAATACTTTTTTGTCGAAACGTTAATCATAGCACATCAGGTAACCCACATGCTCGTTGACCTCCCTCTTATAAAACATCACTTTCATTACTAATGCTCTTCTCAATTTACAAAGCGCTTTCTCAACTAAAACAAGCCGTATTTCATTAATTATACAAACAAATTACAAGTAAATGATTACACATGGCTAACCACACCCGAATGTTCCGCTGTTTGAGTTCTCCGTTTGGGTTAATCTAATACTAAGCTTACGTTACCCTTACGTGTTAATTTCCGATCTCTTGAAAATTGCTAATATAGTTTTACGAATCGAATGCAAATTATTTCTGCTTAGTGAAAAGCGGTTTGATAAAGAGATAATAAATGTATATAACATATTTTATAGAAAATTTAATCTAGAGAATGAATGTAGAAATGAACAAAGATATATTTTTAATAGTTTTCGAGAATAAGCAAAAAAACTGCAAAAAGATACCTTACCCTAGCAGAACAAAGAATACATGATCGAGGAACATCAATATACAAGCCTCTATCAGTTGCTTTAAGCACTAGATAAAATAAATAAAAACATCAAAGAAGTTGGTAAAACAGATAGTTTTAATTTAACAGGGAATATAATCACGTTATTCCAACAACGCTAATTTGTGACAAGCCGCAATTAAAGCGATGCGTGGGCGACAGGCTGTTTGGTGGTTTTATTAACAAACACGAGAAGGAGCTACTGTTACCAACGCGTGCAAGCCTTTCGCGTCAGTTATAATTATTTCATGTAAGTATGTAACTATAGTTAATGGTGTCGGCTGTCTAGAGAAAGTGTAGAGTATACAATGTCTAGAAAATAAATCTACCTAAACACGTGCCGCCGGCAGACATGCTTTTTTAGCTTTCTTCCTTGTCCGTCTGTTTGGTACAAAAAATATCTCATCGGATGAGTGATAATAATATGGTAACCAAAATAATGTATTTAATTATTTATATGTTTTTTTAAATTACGTTATTATTATAACTCTCAGTAACTAATTTAACAAGATTTACGAAATTGCGGAAAGGAATCATGTAGGCGGTCTTTTGCGTTATAACCATTTGAAAACCATTGCGTTAAGAAGTCATATTCAACAGTCTAAATGATAATAACGACCAAACAAAAGCTAAATGGCATTTAAAATGTATGAACGTAGGTAATAAATGGCTTTCCGTAGTAAAGTTTCTATCTAGCTTAGTTGGAAAAGGCCAAAGTATCAAAGTATAGTTCGCTACATTAACAAATGGCCGGTCCTGATAGCACGTTTCGCTCGCCAACTTATCTCCCGCTGGCTGGCTGGCTGGGTGACTGCCTTTGCCTATAATTATCCGGGCAGTGGTCAAAGGCTGCGCGGCTAAATCGCCCACTGGATCAGTTCGTAGATTAAATTGGAACACAGAAGGTTTTATGCCTTTTGTACCTGTCTGCCGAAAAAAGAATGTATGGTTCTTGTAGAGGGTGAACGAATGGCCCAATTTCGACAAACAGAAACAGTCAAATGTAACACGCAACTCTGGCGAAAATTTCACTTTTAGAGTTCAATATTTCCTAAATGGAGTGTTCCCGAAGTCCCGAACCAAGTCTAAAAATTGATAACAACGTGTACATAATGTTTCGATGATAAACAATTTGATATTATAATGTAAAAATATTACCTTTGTTGCGCATGTATGGGAGGTAACCAAAATGTTTTCTTCAAGATATTTTTTTACAACTGTCGGCGTAATTTAAATGTATAACTATGCAACATTACAGCTTTGTAGTACCAACAGTCTTTGACCTAGATCGTGGACCAACGGAAAGACGGACAGATGGACAGACGGACATGGCGAAACTATAGAGTTCCTAGTTTGACTTCGGAACCCTAAAAATGAGCGACAATGAAGCTGATAGTAACCACAGCAATTTCTGAAGTCATTCAACTAACCTTAGTTGATGTGTCTAACTCTTGTTAGGCTTGTATGGAATCAAGACACTTACGCACAACAATCACAATCTCGTTAGTTAGAAAGCGACCAAGTTTTGTTTTCAGTGTACGAGTACATAGACGACAATGTTCAAATAACCAGAGGGCCCTGCCAGGATGCACTACGCTAACTAGCGTTTCGTTTTTAAACCAATCGCGTCACTGGTAGATGACGTGATACGAAAAGTCACTTGATCTACCAGTGACGCGATTGATTAAAAACGAAACGAATAGAAACGTTAGTTAACGTAGCGCATCTTGGCAGGGCCCTCAGTCTCGTTTCAAAGCTTGCTTGTAAAACTTGTTAACCAAAGGCGTATATTGAGTTTCTAAGAAAGAAATAATGAATAAGTTCACTCAGCCACACACTAATATACCTAAATAAAAACAACAAATAATTATACAAAAAAAAACGGCGGCGTAAAGGCTCCTGGTTCAGCAACATGTCGTTAATAACTTCTCGACGCTGATATTCTGCCAGGACCTGAAGATTTTGAAGCCAATTTACCTAAAGGGACAATGGAACGGGATGGAGAAAATGATAAGAGGCATGGTCGTATGTGTTAAGGTGAAGGGACATTGGTTATATACATTTTCCAGTCTTTTTCGCTAAGGTATAGGTACCATTTTGCAGAGCAAGATAATGAATGCAAATTTAACGGCTATTATCGAATGTTCTTCATTAGTTCCTGAATGTAATAAGTCACAGGCAAAAGCTAGTAAGAAAATATGTATCAACGATTCAATCATATAATAACAGTAAGCAAATCTTCCTAATGTCATATAGGTACATAAACGAACGTCGAAGTTAGTTATAACTTTGTTGTTTCTTTGATTGAGTTCACGCCTAAACTATTGTATCAATTGCTCTGACGCACGGAGTGAACAGAACTGTTCCGGGAATTACCACATTAGTAATGAATGCGAAAGGTAACCAATGAAGTGAATGGCTATTGAATTATATTGAATGAACCTAGGGACTTGACATTTGGAGTATTCCTTGGGTAGGTACAGTTCGTAGTCGACTCTATCCTAGGGGTGCTCTAAGAAAGGATTTTCTGAAAATCGACCCCCAACGGGAAGAAATAGGGGGAGTAGCGGGAAACTAATTCTACGCGTACGAAGTCGCGGGCATCCTTGATAGTATTCTATATAAATAAAAATCAATTGTCACATATATGGCGGAGCATCACTTGAGAATGGTTCGACTTTTTGATTTGTTCCTACAAGACAGGACAAGAACAAGGTAAGTACGGAAGAAAAAAATCACCCGCGCGACATCGAGCATATAAATGCCGCTAAAATCGGACCTTCAAATTGACAGAAGCATCTTATTGAACGAAATTAAACTATGAAGGGTGACAGACCGCATATTAGGTCGACTGTACTACTCAGTAGTAGTAGCAGTTGCCATATATTAAGGAAAAAAACGTTATTTAAGTAGATCTATAAGTAACCCCCACTAAGAACTGGACGGCTATAGTGGAGCACCCAGCATTTATTGCCCTGTACTGAACCCTGTCGTTAGGGGTCATTAGGGTCCCGCGGCCGGAAACCCCGTCCCGACAGCTTCCGCTGCTTTGTTTAACTTTATCTTGGACTAAATTAAATTAGTTTTAACGTTTGTGTAAACGGTTGAAATGAAAACACTCAATTATTCTGCTGGAGGACTTAATTTGAAGGAGAGTTAAAGGAATTCGGCATTTTTGGAAAACGAATAAAGAATTCTTGTGAAACGGACGACGTGGAAATTTGGCAAGTTCAATGGAAATTAAGGAATGTTAAGGAATGCCGGGGAATAAATTTACATTCTTGCAGGGTTGCTATTTATGATTGATGAAATACCCAACCGAGATGGACAAATAAGACCGAAAGTTTTGTATCTCTTCGTCGTACAGTCGCCCTTAAAGTAGTTGTATAATTTCGTACCTTGTCGTTGAAACGCCTTTGGCAGATTAAGTAGTAGTTCAAACATGACATTAAAGTGACAAAGCATTAAAGTGTGCAGCTTCTATGGTCGACCGGACATCTTTTATTCTTACTCCCAAACCACACAAATCCACAAACGTTCAATTAGCACTAATGCCATTGGGACACCTTCTGTCACTTTATATTTTGACAGCACGCGCGCAGCAGCAGCGCGAGTAGGCCGACGTTTTTAATAAACGTAGGGATGTGCGACCGGGCATGAGCTGATTTTAGAATCAGATAAGCATATTAAATATGATTTTAGTATTACTTCTATGTTACCGTCCAAATTGAAAAACACTATTGGAATATTTGCGAAAATAGGAAACTATTGTAAATCGTCGGTCGGTCAAACACGTGATTAGTTGTATACCAAAGAATAGTTTTTCAAGAATAATATCATATTCATAATTATCATATTTTAATGACTTATATGATAAACTAGAGGACGCCCGCGACGTACAGTAGAAGTAGAATTACTTTCCCGCTATTCCCCCTACATGCCAAATTTGGAATCTCTAGACCCAGCGGTTTGGGCTGTTCGTTGATATGTCAGTCAGTTAGTTTTGGCTTTCATATATATAGATTAGTGTTCTCAATTAATTATTACCTAACCTAATAATTACTTTGTTATTCCATGTTCCGTGTAAGTTCAAGGAGTTTTAAACAAACATGTATAATCGATTGTACCTACAACTAATAGCATATTTTAAACTTCCAGGTAACTAGTACCTGCTCGTGGAGCTAGTCTGAGAACTTTCATCGCGGCCTCAATGTTGTTCCAGTTATCGACAGAAACGAGTAAAAGCTTTTGAAAGTTGGCCTATGTGCCCTGAAAATGAATCATTGAGGTGCTTTTCCACTTAAGAGGCGAGGAGGGGGTTCGATTGGAGGGATTTGAAATTTTATCCTGTTAAAAAAAGTGAGCCTACTTCTTTATATTAGCGTTACTTTTCAAGTTTCATGCTCGTAATACCTAAAGGCACAACCTTTTCAGCCTCTTTCCCAGTGGTATAATATTGTATTGAAAGCATCTATATTGCAATGAAATGTCTTAATTTTCTCGAGAAAGGTATAAGGAAAGAGATAGTAAAATAGATAGAGACTGGCATAAAACTGGCTAAAACCCTTAAAAATATGGGTAATTTCGAAGAATTTTGATTATTTTCTATCGAAGACGTTATTTTTTACAATAGTGGAATATAAGTATACCTACATTGACGATCCAGATTGACATTGATTCAGAAATATAACAAAGTTTGAGGAACGACTGAAAAGCGCAGAGAATAGCGGCCGTTACACGTAAAGTTCGGACCGCGGGAAACGCCACGCGCCATTCCAATCTTCGTTCCGAACCGTGCGTGTAAATGAAACTGTAATAGTAAAATAGTACAAAATGAACGGTCTGGAACGACGATTGGAATGGCGCGTGGCGTTTCCCGCGGTCCGAACTTTACGTGTAAAGGCCGCTAAGCATTGCAGCCGGGAAATCAATACCGTCTCCATTTTAATAGATATCAGGAGGCATGATTGTAAATGTTTTTTTTTTTAATGGAGGAGGCAAAACCAAATCACAGGCCACCAAACGGTAAGTTAGGATATTTTCAAACTTAAGATTAAATTTGTTGGTAACCAATAAGATCGGCTGTCTTACCACTAGGAAAAAATCACACCGGATTCGTCAGCATCTTTCCTCAAAGGGTTCTGATTTCTGCATAAATCAATAAAGCCTTACGCACATTAATAGCGAGTCCGTTGGTTTTATCGCTCCAGGCTGCTACGGGATACCTCGTTATACCAATTTATTGCACCCCAGCCGAGAGATTTGCTCCACACACCGATCACTTCGGATTCCTTAGACACCTATAAAGCTAGCAGCGTTTCGAATATTGTATCCGATATAGCAGGGGTAGCCAACTTGGTTAGACCCAAGATCTACTGTTCACTGACGATACCCTGTGCGTTCTACCAATTACATACTTGTTAAGTACGTTGCACAGTCTGTTCTACGTATATATGTTTTTTGCCTTGCCACGATCGACTGGACTAATAGTCGCGATCGACTGGTTAGCCACCCCTGCGATATAGGCTTAAATTCGACTAGGATGGAATGGAAAGAACTAAGGTCAGTGTCTAAAATCCACTCGACTGTCTAATGCGTCCTATACAAATAGGTTTGATTGCAGAGAAATATCATAGAGAAACTGCCGTTAACAATCACATACTTAACTTACGTATAAACGACGAACTCATTGTCTTGGAATGACTATCAAGAGTATTTGTAGTTTAACTTCAAATATTTCTTAGCGTGTTTGCAAAAACATCATTGTATTTATGTAGCCCTAGAGAAAGCTACGATTTGGATACGCTTTACTTATCGTCGTTCCATAAGAGTTGCCGGGAATGGATCGAATGGGTAAATTAATTAAATACATGTGTGTTTTGAAATTCGACCTCCACTTAAAAGGGACGGCACTTATACACATGATGTTGCGAAACAACCTATATAATTTAACTACTCCGCGGGGGTCTATTCCACTCGGTAAAACAATGTTGCTTTCGACATGTTATCGTATTGTCAACGTTATGATAGCTCTTATTTACTTGACAGTGATGGCGGCCGAGTTAGAAACAATACGACACGTTAAAATGAAAATGATTATACCAAGTACCATAGATCCTCTGTATTGATTTATATCCAATCAGAATCAGAATCCGATTTTTTTATTGCGATAACTGTTACATATTTATCACTTACAGTACAAAAGATACAGGGACATGTTAAACAGAAACAAGTTATAACTCATCAAAGATAGAAACGATATTACAATTAACTTACATATTACATATTAGGTATATATTCTTAGTGTAAAAAATAGATTTACTGACAGTGACATTCATATTGATTGGAAATTGATTGATTATTAGTAACACGGAGAGGTTTGTTCTCATTGAATTTGCTATAGTCATTTCCTAGGTACTCGTTTATACTGTATAGCGTCTGGTCCATCAACAGGGCCCTTACGCGAATACGGAACAAATTGTCATTCTTAATTAATTTAATGGTGTTAGGCAGTTTATTGTGGCACTATCGAGTTTTTTTTATTGCCATCGGCGGACAAACAGGCAGACAGCCCACCTGATGGCAAGTGGTCACCGCCGCCTATGGTCATTTGCAACGCTGGAGGCGTCCCCAATGCGTTGCCGGTGGCGAAAATTACCGGGGCGGAATATAAATGTCAAATAAACTTCTAAATCAATACTGACAGTTCTTAATCTGCCCTAAGGATCGTTTTATAATGATTAATTAAAAGACATCGAGTACGGCAGTTGATCGATTTCGCTGTCAAAATCGGCGTAATGGGAAAACTTGATGAATCCGTAGAATTACCAAGTTTACTGGATTATTTGCTCGTAACTAGTAACTCACTGAATTTTCGTTTTCTACGGGTAGGAAATGGGAAATTGGCTGTTTCTGCCACGCTTCGCCTACTGACTTAAGGTAACGTTGGTAACTTCGTAATCGCAAGATACCGAGTTCGATCCAAAGTGGCCTCCCGCCGTGCACCAATGAGTTTTCTAACTTAAGTAGATACACTACTTGAGTTTCTATTCTACATTGTAGCTATTAGCCTTTTTTGCTTCTACATATAGCGTAATTAATATTTTACCTTTTGACCGGTAAATAGGTTTAGAAGCCTACTATTAACCTTAATTAAACATAATGTATAGCATCAGAAAAATAAAAAACCTCGCAATATTGGGGAAATTCTGAACTGTCATTTCTATTGCAATAACGAAACACAGATAAAAAAGTATTAGTGGCGTCCCCACTAGATGTTTTTTATTTTTCTGGTTAGGCTATAAAATGTTTTTTTACTAACGTACTATGGTTGTCTGTTTTTTTTATCGCCTTATTGTATCGTCAATAATATTTGATCAACGATAACTAGTTCCGGAAACCAGCCAGGTATAAAACACAAATACACAATGAAAGGGAGATGTACTAAAACAAACAGGAAGAACGGCCGTATAAGTACGTATAATATGGTAAGCTTTACACGCGAGCCTACCCGAAAACTTTTTAATCTTAAGATGTGGGTTCTCATTAAATTTGGATCGGGGTTGGCAAGCGTGCATTTGAACCTTTATCCTCTAAAAAGGTGTAATAGGTTCTCCAACCCCCCTACCAAAAAGGTTTTAACCTTTTAACTAAAAGCGTGTTAGTAGTTTTTGTGGAAGGCTCAGGAACTATCCTCAAGGCCTACAGCCCTGAAAATAGACCGATTAAATTACCAGTTGACGGCTTGCGATAAGAAAGGGTGAATCATTAAATTATATTGGGGCGAGACAGCTTTGGTTATGGCTGGGAGATATTATTTTAGACGTTTGGATTTGCAGTGTTATGTAGGCAGTATCTTTCCGTTTTTTTATATGGCATGAAGAGCAACCAACTCTAGATTACTAAGCAGTTAAGAAGGCAATTCTGACACAATGCACAATCATGAAGTTTCTGAATATTGATACTGTTGACAAAAGTAAAACAATGCTACAGTACTCCGAGCTTCTTAATATCTTTCGGCTGGCTATCGCTATCACGCTTGCACTCGCTACTGACAGTATATTTGTCACTCGTTTGTCATAGAAAAACGAAGATTGCCGATCGCTATTAAGAAAGTGGTTGCACTGTACGTTGGTATGGTTGTCACGTGTGAAGGAATATTAATAACAGCATTGTTTTACTGCTGTTAACATTATCAATATTCAGATTTAGAACACTAGAGCAGTGGTTCTTAACCTTTTTCCGTCCCCCTACCGGACCCCTAGGGAATCAAGCACAAATCAATGGACCCCTTAATATAAAAAACAGCAATACATTTCATAGCATTTATTTTAGTATTTACTGCAAATACAAAAAAAAATATTCATAAAAAATACGTTAATGTGAAGGTTGATGCTGCTTCTTCGCGACTAAGTTAGCGATATTTGGATTGATGTTACTACTAAGTTGCAATCTTAAATCGGATGCCACTTGCAAACTGTTTCTGTAATTGTTTTTAATATAATTATACAAGGGAAGACAATGCCTTTTTACAGAGGTATGTGGTTCGGTCTTGGATTCCGCTCGCTGGAGCACGTTCGCCATGCTTAGTAAGCGTAGTGATTAAGAGACTTTTAGTGGCATTTATTTATTATTGTTAAATAGTCCATAGGTGAGACTTCGGCGGACCCCCGTACATATACTCGCGGACCCCCGGGGGTCCGCGCACCACAGGTTAAGAAACACTGCACTAGCGGGTTTGCAGGTTTGATGGCAGCCCTTGAAGAAATGACCGGGCTTATTTCTGAAATATAGTTTTATGTGATATAAGATATTTACTTGCTGAATTCAAGTAGATTTTAAATTCTAATTCTAATTTTAATTAATGGCTTTTACTCCTGTTAAGGTGTATTTCGCCAATGTGATACTCTCATGGACTTATTACAGAAATAAGTCCATGGATATCACAGGCGAAGGCAATTGTTCGGTAATAGTACATTACTGCAAAGACCAGTAAGTGAGCCATCCTGGATGAGTAGGAGTTAGAAGGCCGAGCCGCCAGGCGAGGCCTTTTATACATACGAGTCCAGGATGGCTCTTAATGGTCGAAGCATGTACCTATAGCGCTTTTATCAAAAATAGAACAAGCAGAATGATTAAAAAAAAAAGTTGTAAAATATTGATGACCACATGTACATAACCCTCAGGGCGCTAGTCCGACTCGCGCTTAGCCGTTTTTTTAATTAATTTAAACGATTCACTATATTTTATGTTAGACCGGTCGCGATGTACTAGGCGCGCATAAAACGGACATGGTGCGTGTGACGTTCTTGTAAATAAAGAGAAATCGCGCGATGTCTGCTCTGAACGAGAACTGCTTTGGGTTTATGATGCCCTGGTACTTTTGTGAGGAAATTGTTTTACGCGCACTTTTTTATTTATTTTCAAGTATCAAACTGCCAACTAGAGCTGATTATTCAGCTTTTCATGTATAAATAAAAATGTTTTTTTTTTGAAATAATGGTGCTCTTTGCAGAAATCCTAATGGAGTCAAAATAGTTTTCACTTTCATTTTTTTTTTTGTGATGTGACCTTTTCTTGCTTACCTCTGTAGTCTTTTTGAAGGCTGTCCACAGGTCTGTACCGATAGTTCCAAATTCAAATAACATGATATGTAATGGAATTTCATACTTACTTACTGGACACTTTTTCATTCCGAATTCAAATCCTCTCTACTTTCTGGTGACTTTTTAATGATGTAATGGCGACTTTATGTATCATTTTAGAGAAAAAGAGTATTTTCTCTAATGGACCAAACAGAAGCACATGTCATGGGGTTAGCTCCATGCGCTTTTGTCAAGTCAGATTTTAAATTGTAATTTTCTTAGTTTTTATTATTAATACAGCGCCTCTATTCTAGGCGGTAAAAACGATATTTTAGTTTGCCTGTTATGGTATTGTTATGACGTCAGCCGCCATTACTGTCAAGAAAATAAGAGCTATCAAAACGTTGACAATTCGATAACAGATCAAATGCGATATTGTTTTTACCGTGTTGAATAGAGCCGCTGAAGGGTAGTTGGCAAAGACTGCTTTATTTTTATCTTGACACATTTATTTACATAGGATTGACGAGTTCAGTTTAGTACAGCGTTTTATAACGCATTGTATACAAAGATGATGTCTGTGGCTCTCAAGGGTTTTATTCGTCGGAGCAAAAGGAAAACTCGTGAAAGTACTAAGCTTTACTTATTGAAATTTTACTGATGGAATGGAAGTTTTGAATAAATGTTATTGTTTTTTTTTTATGGCAAGGCAAAGGTTAAGAAGCCGACTCCGAGTTACATATATTTTTTATTTTTTAAATGTAAAATTAACCACGGGTTGGTATAGTAGTCAGTTATTCCCGGTACAAATAGTCTCCTAGTGACGTTACGAAGGCGAGTGGACCGCATTTCTCAGATAACTCTGCTTCAGTCATTTAAATTGCTGGCTCAAGGATTTCTAGAGTGGAGGCTAACAAAAAGATCTTCCACTTTTTCAAGAACTTACAGGAAAATCTTAAATATTCCGCTGAATAAATATTTCTGTTAGAAAACTATCGCAAATTGTGCTACTGCTTCTTTTCCTAAAAAGAATTTAAAATTATAATTTTATGAAGAAATATTTTGTCCAAGCACGATTGGCTTTTAAGTTAGGACTACTTCAAATTCCGGGCAACGTCGACTTTATTAAATCTACGGCATTTATGTAGAGCGCAGTTTACTGAAGGAGTCAACAACTTACGTATGAACTACGTACTATAAGCCCAATGGAAACCAGACCCATTATAGAAAAGTGTCACAGTGATTATAAAACAATTTGTTTGTCACTTATTACGATTTGGAACGTAACGTCACTGTGACACAGTTCTATGGTGGGTCAGTGTTCCATTGGGCTTACAGTACAACTTTTTCATCGCATGTTTTTAAGAATTAGAATAAGAAAATTTCATTTCAGGTAGAAAGGCCTATAAATACAATAACAATAAATAACAACATTAAACTTAAAAACTAACGCCGAGGTAACCAAACAAAGTGGTCCTGACTGCCCGACTGTGTGGTTTTTACCCGACTTCCTTGAAATAGGGTAATGTTTTGACCTGTAAGTAAATATGTGGGTATGTAAATGTATGATTGTAGAATCTTTGTTAGAAAAGAAAAATACGTGTTTATTCAGTAAGTACTCGTAAGCTGTACTTTAAAACATCAAAAATCGACTAGGGCCCGAAGTGTTTTTAATGTGATCTTTTTATTTTAATTTTATTAATGTATTTATTTTTTGTTATAATTATGACTTGTGTTTTTGACATTAGATTTGACTTTGACTTTGACTTTATTATGGTCGCTTTTATCGTGATAGATAAAGCATCTGTCACTCTCGCACTTACATATTGGTAAGAAAGTGACAGATATTTTATCGACGTTTATCCACGTCGATAAACACGACCATAATAGGCCTGCAGGACTTCCCAAGAGGAGACCACTGCTGAGAAGAAACAGTCGGTTATTTTATAAATATTACTTATGACAATGATAATAGTTAACCTAGAAATATTTAAAGCAATGAAGACAAAATAAAACTATCAAGCCTATTTGAATGGGAAAACGTGTGTCCCCCTCATCCTCATCATCAACATCATGTCAGCCGAAAGACGTCCACTGCTGGACATAGGCCTCCCCCAAGGCTCTCCACTCAGACCGATCTTGTGCTTTTCGCATCCACCGCTTTCCCGCGATCTTTACAAGGTCGTCACTCCATCTTATTGGAGGCCTACCTACAGCTCGTCTCCCGGTCCGCGGACGCCACTCAAGAACCTTCTGACCCCATCGGCCATCAGTCCTGCGAGCAATGTGCCCCGCCCACTGCCACTTAAGTTTGGCTATTCTTCGGGCTATGTCGGTAACCTTAGTTCTACTGCGGATATCATCATTTCTGATTCTATCACGCAGAGAAACCCCGAGCATAGCCCTCTCCATAGCCCTCTGAGTGACTTTGAGCTTCCTTATAAGGCCCATTGTTAGCGCCCACGTCTCAGATCCGTAAGTCATCACTGGCAACACACACTGGTCAAAGACTTTTGACTTCAGACACTGCGGTAATTTGGACGAAAAGGTGCTACGAAGCTTCCCGAACGCTGCCCATCCGAGTCGGATTCGACGAGTGACCTCTTTCTCAAAGTTGGACCTACCTAACTGAACCGTTTGTCCCAGGTAAATATAGTCGTCAACAATTTCGAGCGCAGAGCCTCCGACTATCACGGGAGTTGGCGCGACATGGACGTTGGACATGACTTTCGTCTTGTCCATGTTCATCCTCAAGCCAACTCGGTCGGAAACTCCACTGAGGTCAGCGAGCATTGCACTGAGGTCCTCCATGGTCTCAGCCATGACTACGATATCGTCAGCGAATCGAAGGTGAGTGATGTACTCGCCATTTATGTTGATGCCTCGTCCTTTCCAGTCCAGAACCTTAAAAGCATCCTCCAATGCAGCGGTGAACAGCTTCGGAGAGATCACATCTCCTTGTCTGACTCCCCGCTGCAGAGGAATAGGCTTCCCCCTGTAGCGACTGAATGGTTGCCCGAAATTCTACGACAAGGTGTCGTTCTGTTCATGGGTACCTCTGGTTATGGGTACTGGGTACTTTATGGGTGTTAACATATTATTATACGGAGTGTTAGGTAATTTATAGGTAATATGTGACCGGCTATGATAGGGGCACTTAGGACGTTTAGAAAAAGTTACACTTAGTAACAGTGGCTCTGTTTTCGAGATATTTTGATACTTCGTTATTAAATGTTACAGTAGTGTAGTTTTAAGTAAGTTTGTAAGTTCGTTCGTTATGTTTTTATGGTTTCATAACTATTAAGGATTATTAAATGTATGAGATGACAGTGTAATTTGAACAAAAAAGTCAAAGTATCTCGAAAACAGTGCCACTTATAAAAAGTCTTATTTACCTCTTTGGAACGTCCTAAGTGCCTGTCAGCAAGTCATGGATTTTCCATTATTTACCTAACATCCTGTATAGACGCCCCGATATGGTCGCGATGTTAAAGCTTTCTATTTGTTACATATAGCATTTGTTTGCGTTATAATACGTTATATACACTAGTAAAACCAGTTGCCCCTCAGAAAAAATGCAAGGAAATGTTTTTCATCCATGGATAATCGCTTTCACGGATGTCGGCCTTTGTATTGAGTTGTAATAAAAGATCAGCTTTCCTTCCCTTGGTATCCGAAACGTATTCCCTCTCCGAAACCGTAGGTGAAAGTCATTTATCTTCTTCAGAGGGTCATACAAAGGGTCGGCTTATGTGTTTAAATAAATAAACAAACATAGGATCTCGTGTTCAGGACAACAATGTTGGTAGCGTTACGGGGAAAACAAATGTAGGTACAGGGGCCTTAATATGCTGCGTTTATCACGTGACAAAGTGTGAATAAGGCATCCGTCACCTTCTGACACGTTAATAAGTACGAGTGTGACGGATGCTTTATCCACATTTGACACGCGATATAGACGCAGCTGTACTAGGCCCGCAGGTGGATTATTATGGTAGGAAATCGGAAAAGTCAAGCATTTCAGTTTTGAGATGCAGATTTTGACTTATCTACAGGTAGGAACAGGTTGTATTGCATGTGAAGTACACTTTTTTTTACTACCATATCCATACTAATATTATAAATGTGAAAGTGAGTATGTTTGTCCGTCTTTCACGCTTTAACCACTGAACGGATCGAGATGAAACTTGGCACACATATTGGTTCGGTCCTGGAATAGGACATAGGATAGTTTTTATCCCGGAAAATTGAACAGTTCCCGAGGGAGCAGCGACAAACGACTTCTACGGGGACGGAGTCGCGGGCGACCTGTGGAATTCGGTCTTTAGTCAAACATTATATTTTTGAGAAAAGTTTTTTCTTCTAACTGTACTTTTTTTTTTTTAGCTTGCACTGTTCGTATGTATGTTTGTAAGTTGTCCGTGAAAATTTGCAAACCAATTTTGAACCAGTTCCCGTTACTTTAATAGGCTGAAATTTGGACCATAATATTTAAACCCGGTAACAATGGGATATTATGGTATCTAACACCTGATCTGATGATGGAGTCAGATAATGGCGGCAGGATCTCCGCTATACTTAACGTAGATACACCGTAGATCCTGATTCCTGTGGCTACATTCCGACTTTATTATCATCTACTTAGCTCTAGCGCAATTCACGTGGTGCGCCGAGCGGGTTGGAAGTTCGGCGGGTGTTTTAACATGGAGTTATATGGAAGCATTCACACACGCGGCGGGACGGGTCGGGCCCGTCGCGGGTCCCGAGATGCTCGGCGCCCGACCCGCTCCCGCCCGCTGTGTGAATTGCGTTTTAGAGCCTCGTCATGTGTAAATCTATATGACAATGCAATATCTATTGTTGTGTTAAGCGCCTCATCAATAAACTGATCTTGTCTTAGACGCCCATCTCAAGATATATTAAAGTAAACGTCAAATCATATACAATTACCTATAATTCCTGACGTGTCTTTAGATAAGATCAGGCATGTGATTCTTTAGCAGCTAATATTAACCGGCGAGTTTAAGTAGTCCCGTCAGAGCGTACAAAACACATTTTAGCGCGTGCATTCTCAATTAGGCAGCTTCATACGCAGTACAACACAATAATATTGCATTGTCATTGGATCTACAAATGTACGCGTAATCCAAATTTCAGACACTTCCATAACAGGAAGGTTAAAATTACCTTGCAAAAATAAAAACAACATCTTGAAACACTGATATTCTGAATACACATTACCAAGCATCAATTATATGGTACCCTATTCCCGCGCAAATGTAATCACATCGGTTTGTCTCCGGTCGGCGACAAAGGAGGTCGGGAACGAATTAAAGTGGTCGATTTATTCGACGCCGGTTCCGGAGGAGTGTCGGTGATCCTGACAGACTGCTCGTGCTTGACTTACGGGTCCTTGTCCCGGAGCCTTATTAAAACAGGCTTTGTTTTTTAATCCGACTACCGAAGCATTTTGATCTGCGGGCCCAGTATGTACGGGTAGTGGTATTTTCTCGCTTGTCGCTCAGTGCGTCTTTATCGTGGCAGACCACTGTCTCACCATAAGGGTTTTTACCGTTTTGGTTCGGGACAATAAAAACGTATCAAAGGGTGCTCCTATTTTCGATTCGACACGTTTACACACACAAGCGCGCTTATCGGTACATCACTACTACAACCAGAGCCAAACGGGCTTCGTGAAATAGAAGAGCTAAATTGCTTTCTAATATTTTGCAAACTAGGTTTAACAAAAAACATATTTTAGAAACCATAAAATGTAGAAGAGGAAAGATGATGGGACACCTGATACGGCACGACAGTTTTTTGGTACGGAACCCTAAAAACGTAGCAAATGCTCCTATTTTCGATATTACCCCGTGATCAAGCGACATCCCAAGTCACCGTTCAAGCGCAGAGCCGCTAGCTGCCTCGTTTGTCAGCAATACATACGACTCTCTTAAAATATTACGTATTGTTCTTAGAAGGATATTTATGTAGTTCTGGCTGTGACAGTGAGGAATGACAATGAACGCTGCGACCGAACGTACGCTCTGTCTGTTTCCGTTTGTGGAGGGATCGGTTCAGTGAGCAGCGATATTGTTAGCATATTTGATCTACAATGTATTGAAGATGCTGTGAGTCGAGGGTTCAAAATGTAGTGATTTAAGAGCTTAAATCGAGGATATGGATAGGTTTAGGATTACGAGACGGTTTAAGAAAATATTTGATAGTTAATCAGAATTAGGTTAAAAAGTCATTAAGCACTCTCTCTATTACTCATTTTATTTTATAATAAGGAGAACATAGATTAAGGTAAAGGAAAACTTTCGTACCCAGATTAGATTCATGTAAGTACGTGGACGATCACTTTTTCGTTTATACAATTTCATGATATCGTCAAACAATAAAGATCAAGCAGAAAAAGGTAAAAGGGCGAACAAATTTACAATCTTTCCAAAATAACATGTTTTCTTTACACAAAGGGGTTCATTTACTTGTCTAGACTATATTTATAACTGTACAGGGTGTATCACGCCATCTTCTCGGCCTAGGCATCTCAGGCCGAGGCGATAAAGACCCGAGCCATAACTTACCTACTTTGCAAATTCCCCGAGGAACGGATGAGAACCTTCTGAAGCTTTTGTTCTAACGCAACCTTATTTATACGTAAGTATACAGATTTACTGGTTCTACGTATCCCTTTGTGCTTTGGCTTTATATTTCGCGTATAGACAATTAAATTTTATTCCTATATTAAATTCAATTTCGTAGGATGTTAATCCACATAATGGAGAAAATTCTGCCGAGCAAACTATCGATTTTAACATCAAATAAATCGGGGTATCATTAAAATAATTACAGATTGTGACAAATTTCAGTGCCTTAAGTTTTACTAATAGCGGTGTAAAATGTGTGACCGCAATAGATTTATTTGGGTATTTAATTTCGCCGCAAATTCTCATTTGGCGCGTTTCCAGCGAGGCGCGGGTTTCGACGATTCCCATTGGACTGCGCTGTGAAATAAAATCGCCTCTGACTTTGGCGAAAATTCCTTTTCAATGAAGCCTTGTGGGTGTTAAATTTTTAAACCTGTTTATATATTTAAAAAAAACGTGTAAATTACTGTTGGTAGAAAATTAAATGTACCTACTGAACTTTTTATCCTTGATTTTAAAATTAGTGTACGAGTACGTATTTATAACTTTTCTACCTTATTCACAGTTAATTTAAGTACCTCAAACCGGCAAAGTCTGTTTTGTTTTGCAGATAAATAAACATAAAACACGTTTTGTGTAAATAAACCCCGAACATATCAAGGCAGGGGCACGAAGTATCAACCGACAAACTAAAAGTTGCCCTGCACGATTTTAGGCACTTTACCCAAAGTTAGGTTAGATCCGCTTCGAAGCCGAAACCGGCAACCAATTTAAAAATACGCGCTCTAAAATGTTAATAGCTCTGAGACACTAGATGTCTCAGAGCTATTTAGAGATTTAAATTTATAGAGTTAATAATTCAACAACGTATTATAAAGTGAGTTGTTTAATAGAATCATCGAGCAGGATAACGTAATCAACCTGTACATAACTTCATCTTACAAAACCACTAGACCCACAAGTCCAAATGCTCCCTAAATTAAAACTTCATTACTCCATTACGTTTTAATTTGCACGACGCGAAATCGCTCGGAGGGCTCCGTAGGTGTCGAGTCATGTCTAATACAATGACGGTGGCCTTAGCCAGGCTTAATCGAAAAATTCCTTCGTCGATTCCCCGAATACTTGCATGATCTCGCACGCGGCCCCACTGGTAAATACTCGTTCCCACACTGAATATTCCGATGCGCATGATTGATTTGAAATACTGAACTCGACAGCAATTCGGCTTGCGGTTGTGATGGGAATTGTCTGGGAGTGTCGCGCACTTTCTATTAAGTGTTATGGGGCAGAGCTACCTGCATGTATTTTTTTTTACAAAGTTAGTCAATCTATCAAACCCATGCAATAAAGCCTTGTAATTAATTAGGTGGTAGAATAGAGCAAGAATTTGCAGGAAGTTATAAATTATGATATAATTGAACAGTAGCGTAAACAAAATGGTTTCGTAGAAGAATATCAACGGTGCTCACACTAGGACAGGCTTGTATGATGTGTCATAAGAAACGTTCTGAAATAACAAAAACATTATGCGTGACAAAACAGATAACAGACACAGAGTAAACAAACAAGATTAGACTAGACGAGACAATCTATATTTCTTATAGCTAAATATATTTTTTACATGGAATTTAATTAAAACTTAAAAATTGTTATGGAATGCGTATTAGATTAGTATTAGATTTATTTGCACGACAGTTTCTTTTCGAACATTTTGGAGGACAAAGTTGAGGGAAAAAAAGGAAGAGGAAGACCTAGGCTTACTCACTTAAGCCAAATAAGACAGGAGGCCAAAGTCGTGTCGTATCAGGAGGTGAAGAAGCTGGCAGAGAACAAAGAAGAGTGGCAATTACTCCACCGACAAGAGCCTAGCTCTTAAGTTAAATGATGATGATGTGTCCCATGACACATTTATGTAGCAATAGTTTTACATCATTTTTCATAGAAAAACACCCGTGACAAAGAAAAAAAGGTTTTTTTAAAGCAATTTAAACTGTTTCTAACAAAATCGATATAAATATGTTAATGTGAAATGGTAACTTAATTAACTGTTATATGGAAACTTCAACACAGATTAAATTAAAGCTCATTTGGATGCGTTTGTTCCATTACCGCTGGTTAGTTTGAGCGTCGAGCGTATTTAGTGCTAGCCGGAGCTTAGAGCTTCCGTTAGGCTCAGGGAAATTAGTACCTAATGTGATTAAACAGAGGCTATAACAGCTCGTTAATCAGTAATTATTTATTTAATTGTATCGAAAACGTTGCTGTTTTTTTACAGCAATATTTTCCAAAATTTTGGAATGATGTGTTCAAACGATTTAAAAACGCCAGGGGCCATATTCTACGCCAAACAATATTATTAAACAAACTCAAACTCACACAATGGGTACAAGACAACGATATAAATACTTATATAGAGAAATATATACTTGAATACATAGAAATTATCCTTTACTCAGAAATAAATATTCGTGCTCATCACACAAATATCTGCCCTTACCAGGATTTGAACACAGGACCGCTAGCTTCGTAGGCAGGGTCTCTACCAACTAGGCTAACGCGTCGTCAAAATTAGTATTTTTGTTTTAACGTATCGTATGTCAACGTTATGATAGCTCTTATTTAATGGACAGTAATGGCGGCTGAATTAAAAGCAATACGATAGCAATACGTGTAAAGGCAAAGTAAAATAAGGCTCCGGTCAGTACTGTGTCATCGTTTTAACAATAAAATTTTCTTAAAGGTTGACTGGTAGAGAATGCCTTACGGTATTAATTTTGCCTTATTATACTTGTTTTTGTCCAATAAAGATTAAGTAAATATACAAATAATTACGTCTAAGACAAAAAAAAATTTTTGAAGATGCCCCACAATAACAGACTGGGTATGTCACACACATCGAATCGCTATGCAAATGCAATTTGTTTTATAAGTTCCGAAAAACCCAGAGGGTTCACTTGAATCTGTTAGGGAGGCGCATGCCAAACCAGTGTGCTACCAATTTAGTTTAGGGATACAAATTATTTTACAACCAATACTATCTTAGATTTGGTAAAGAATGTAGTGCATGTACGACATCGATTTTAATCGCATAAGTTTGTTTTCGTCTTGCTTTCTTAATTATCTTATGGATGGGTACTAGATCTAACAGAGAAAGCAAGGTAAATATGATTTTTTTCGAACAAATTCGATATCGTTTGAATCACTACATCAGAGGGCCTGTATTCAACACAGTTATTTAAGTACTTGTCAGTAATGGTAGCCGAATTAAAAACAATACCATAAGATGACGTGTTATCGAATACGCGTCATACTCGTGAAAGGGTGCTATCTGTGGGCTCCGGTCTGTTCACGCTTCCAAGGGCCTCTTTTCCAATTTTGTTATTTTTAATTATCGTTCCTGACGTAGAGACCTCGTCATGTTGGTCTCCTAGTCATTATTTTTGATTAATTTTTATTGACCTTACATTTGTAATGATATTATTTGTGTTAGTTTTAAAATTAATTATTTATTACTTTATTACCTTGTAATGTAACTTACTTTGTAATAATTGCATTTAATAATTGCAAGAACGACCTTCTGCTGGAGTTTCTTGCGGAGCTTCTTCTCCGCATGAAACTCCAGCAGAAGGATGTCGATGGTCTTGTCCGAAGCGCTAGTAGATTCACTCCATTTTACCGACGTGTAAAAGAGCCCTCATGTGGTCAATTTACTGAATAAATATTTTGAGTTTTGAATTTTGAATTGTTTTTTACTTGGCCGCCATTACTGTCAAGTAAATAAGAGATATCAAAACGTTGACAATAAGGAAACACGTCAAAAGAAATATTGTTTAACGTCGTAGAATAAAGACCGTGTAAGATATTTAATACTTATACAAATGTATTAGGCTGTTTAAATGCTTTAATCACAGATAGATTAGAAAGAAAAAGCGACTTTGTTTTATATTTGGACACATTGTTCAGTAAAAAATATAGAATATACAGTAGGCGGCGCGTTTGACTTTCGTGGAACACGTACGGAGTTGTTCCGATAAATAAATACCTACGTATTGCTCTTTCAATATAGTTTAACTCTCTTTACCCTGCACAACATCGTTCAACAAATTGAAAATAATAAACTAACCGATCGGAGTTGAACCCTAAATAACTCTGGTAAAGCCATGAAGTTATAAATACAAACCACATGGCCAGCGGGGCCTCCAGTCCTGCCCTTTTGCGTACACCAGGAATTCTTCACGAGAGTTCAAAGGAGTGATGTTTACGGTGAATTATGTTTTTGGTTATGTTGAAAACGATCAACATTGGACGTACGAGTATTAGTTATTATTTTTTAGAGTTACTTTTTAGTAAAGTTTACAGCTAAATTATTAGCTTTAGCTTTATTCTTAACTATTTTTATTGCATGGAAAAAGCAAGAGGGCACATGCCAATCCTGAGGACTAAGATGCAATCCCTCTATGCCAGTATTTTCACTGGTTGTTTGATCCCCATACAGGAACACAACAATGCGAACATTGGTACTTGGTTGTACGTAAAAAATAAATAATAATAGGTAAAATAAGATTCGGACGGACCCTGTACAATGTCCTTTCACCACTTGAAGGATATACAGTATTCTCAGCTTCTTGGTAGCTTTCGGCTGGCTATCGCTATCACGCTTGCACTCGCAACTGACTGACTTGTATAGGTATTTGTCACTCGTGTTTCACAGAAAAACGAAGATTGCCGAGAGCTATCAAGAAAATGGCGGCACTGTAACTATATACTATGTATTTGTATATTTAGTGTAAACAATTGTTTTTAATTGTTTGGATCCTCGATTTTAAGATAACACTCGATAGAAACAAAACGCAATAAAAGTTTTTTAATTAACAATTCCAACAACGACAAAATGAAAAAGTCGTCTCTGCCTTAATAACAAATTAAAACAATTAGAGAAGTATATTTTGGTGAGAACAATGTTTGCAATCGGAGAAATGACTAGCACAGAGACGTTTCCTCCGGTTGACAACGTATTTGCAGTTTTAGGATTGTAGTCTTGAGATTTCAAATGGCTCTCAGGTCCAACTAACCATCAGGTGGCCTGTGTGCTCGTTTGCCTTCTCCATGACATAGAAAAAGAATTAAAATATCAAATTATGTATTATTCAAAAATTCGAAATATTTATTACTTGCCCACTTGCGGGAATTTTTAGACGCCGGTAATATGGAGTGGATCTACTAGTATAAAACAAGTTTGTCCTATAGATTAGAAGGACAATGTTATTTTAGGTACAAACGTACCTAAGTGTTTTAAAAAAAATAGATTACCTTTGATACAAAAAATAACTATATCTACCAATACAAACAAGTCTGAATACGAGAATAATCGATCAAACAGCCGATAAAATGTTTGAAGGGAAAAAATATTTTTCGGCAAACATCACGGGGCTTCCCGGCAACTGAGCGACAACGTTTAGTTTAGGGAACGGGACATTTTGTTGGTTGACATAACAGTTTTCGTTGTTTACAGACAATAGAGGAAAACCACCATGCAGACTTTACGCCGCCAACTGACGCGTTTGTATTCAGTTTTTTGATCACTGGAAACATTTTACGGATACCCGTGGCAAAGGAATTCGTTTCTGTTTTTTGGGTCGACGCTCTCAGTTTTCTGTGTGCGATTTTTCACCTGAATAACGCCGTACACATCGTAGTTTTAAGCTCGGGTGTGCAAGCACGAGCTGAGCACGTAGTGCCGTGTCAGTCAATTTCAAAGTACTCTAATAGCACTACTGACCAATGCTCCGAACGCGCTGGGAGTTTATTTCACTTCAGTTAGCCATCCTTGCTAGAAGCAATTGCATTTCAACGTTATGACAGATCTTATTAAGATTTTAATAATAGCTATCATAACGTCAATATATACAAAATAATAAAAGCCAACCAAATTTTCTTTTAGCCGACAATAAAAATAGTTATGATATTTATAAAGTAGCTAATAGTAACCACTTTCGTTAGCGTTTCAACCAACATCTTAATTGACGAACGTCTTGTTAGGCTTGTCTGGAATCAAGACGTTTATGCACAACAATCACAATCTTGTTAGAAGCAACCAAGATTTTTTTCAGTGTATTATATAGAAATTAGATGAGCTGGGCTGGCTAATATTTATGCCGCTTGGTGATCATTCCTTCGCAAAGGAAACCTCTCATCGTAAGATAATTTTCTACTGAATCATCGTAAAAGTCTCGACAAATAGCCACATTCTCTAAAATCAAATAAATTACTAGTTTGTACTTAATACATATATTTTTTCCTTTTCACTTATTCACTGCAAGACAACCCGCCAAAAGCTTAATCCTTTTCGACGACGTCGCGAAGCTTAGCTTAAGTCACGACTTAAGTAGCAATATGACCTAATTGTCTCCGAGACTCGGTTATTGGAGAAAAAGCTGAAACAATGGGAACTTATTAACAAGTTATCGGTCCAAGGCTGCCTCTGACAGCTAAGTATAATCTTAATAGATATCTCCGGAATTAATCATTCTTATCGGCAATGGCGTAGAATTAAGGCGAATATGGCACACAGTCCACGAAGTAATTCTTAACGATATGTATCTTAAAGAACGACTCGGTATAAATAAGTTCTAAATATTTATTAGTTATTATTTAACTATATTTCTGACGACCTCAACGTAACTGCATATAATTTGACATGACATGTAATTTATACTGTGTTATATTGAGTAATAAAATCTGAATCTGAATCTGAATTAAAATGATTGTATTTCTACAAAACTAAGTTATTGATCTACTTTGCTAGTCACGTTCTATTTCTGCCAACAATGGTTAATGAGCAGAGATTACTAACTTCGCAAATAACGCAACAAAAGCGACAGATATTAATGAAACATTCAAGACATGAATATAAAAACTCTATGATCACCTACCGCCGTACTCAGATATATTTAAAAGGCAGTTAACTTGTTCCTTCCTTCCTTTTACCCGACTGCGTCAGAAGGAGGGTTATGTTTTTCGAGCGTATGTATGGATGTAAGTATGTAAGTATCTATGTATGTCTATTTCTGGGCACGCTCTGCAGCTTAAACGGCTTGACAGATTTTAACATACGAGGTGTCATTCGATTCGTCTTAATTGCCGAAGTGACATATATATAATATTTCAAAATGGCGTCCGCGAAAAGAAAATGGAGTGGGAATAAAAAATATATATATGGGTATCAAATGAAAGCTATTAAATAGCCCATTCCAAGTATATATACATTGATGCTACCATTTTGACAGGAAAGTAAAAAAAATATATAAATTCCTTTTGCTAGAAAGAGAGTTTCGCTTGTAATTTGTCACTTGTAGCTTCGGGACATTAAAAATTCGAGCTCCAGTACTCATATATTGCTTAGTACCTAATAATTAATTATACCACATTTTTTTTAATAAAAACTAAAAAGAGTTAAATAAATTAAATTATTAAAAATAAACAAAAAACCCGACTGCAATAAAAAATCAGCTGAAAGGCGAAAAACAAGCTAAATAATCTATAGAAAATTGTAAAAGGAATGTACTTATTGATATTTATAACAATTTAAATTTAACTTGAATCTCAGTTAAGTTTTTATTGCAGTCGGGTTTTTTGTTTATTTTTAATAATTAAATTTTTAAACTTGTGTATGGAAAATCGTCATTAAGGAACGACTTAATCGACATTTAAAAGACAGTTAACTCGTTCCTTTTTTAAACTTGAGTATGGAAAATCGTCATTAAGGAACGACTTAATCATTATTAACTGGCTCTGAGTGCGGCCGTCAATAATTAAAACGTTTGCACGACAAGCGAAACATCAATTATATTTGATATCGACTATGGAGTGGCAATAATAGGCGAACTTCCTAACGAAGTCAAAGGCGATGTTGATGAAATTTTCCACTCTTCGAACTTGACTGCAAACTTGGAAATCCCATTAAAGGGACGGCAAAGACGAACAATCGCCGATACGCTTAACTCTGACTAGTTCGTTTTTTCTACAAGACCTGCTTTCGTTGGAAAATTTCTGCCAACAAAGTTGCTTGTTTTCATTGCTTCTTCGTGTAAATGCCTCGAGAAAATTAAACAGGAATTTAAATGAGGAAAAGCTTTTAAAGAAAACTATTTATGTCAAAGCAGTGATTATGTTTTTACCACGTTTTTATTGGTTCGTTTTCTTTACCATGTTTATATATTTCTTTGTTCGGTACAAGTTTAGCAATCGGTTTTACAATCTAAAGAATGTTTGCCTCAGATTGTAAAACCGATTGCAAAACGTGAACGGAGTTGTTTCAACAATGAGATTTATTATTTCAACTTACGACATAATAATAACAACCAGTAAAATGAGATGTGATAGCAAACTTACAATTTTACATATGACACACAGCTACATCAAAAAAAAAACTTTATTTACTCTCACAAAGGTCTGAGATGTATTTAGGGCTACTACAAAAAATGAAGTATGCTAATAACCAGTGTGAGAGCCTGGTGTCCGTACTAGGATATCCTGTATGACAGATTGCCAGGCCCTCCCCCGATTTCACAAAGAAGTAGGTATGACGGTAGCACAAGATCGATTTCTTGTGTAAATAAAGGTAATAAGAATATACGTATGTACTAAATAAATAATTCATAATTATTTATTTAACAATTTCTACCATGGTGATAATTTTGGTAATTAGAATCTACAGTATCAGACATATGTGCAATATAATATACACTGGCCCGCAAAACTAAGTATCACACTTTTAATACTACTAAGTATTAAAAGTGTGATACTTAGTTTTGCGAGCCAGTATATTTGGACTGATCAGCGAGCTAAACAAGTGTTGGAACAAAATAAATAAATATACAAAATATGAGCTGTATCCAGCTGTTACTATCGCAATGAAATTTTTCCTTTATTTTACTGTCGTAATTAGTTCTTCAGTTTGGTCATATCATAATTGAGTTTATGCAACTGTTTTAAATTTTTTGCCTGGTATGCAGAGTTATGTTGAGAGAGATATTATACATGAGAGAGACTATGGAATGCCAGGAGCACCGGTCCAGACATACTTCTTTCGCGTCCTCGACATTCATCAACCTCTTCATGCACGTACGTCGGTTTCGGCTGATGTTAATATATATATAATGTTTCGTATTTCAACAGATCAGTTTTCAAATGGAATGATTCGTCAAATTTGAACCAGATTTAGCACAGCTGTCTGATTGATCCTGCCTAAGAGGCGTGTGAGCGTCTGAGCACCGGCATTGATCCCGCAGCCGCAGATCTTACGCCGTGTGTACCCGAGGAGAACTAATCGCAGGCAAGTGTGCCGGGCGGCCCATTGCTCTACAAACTAAAGTTGCACAAGGCAAAGCTAATTGGATTTAGGTGTGCTGTAGCTACTGATTTTTCTTTTGTATGTATTTAAGTAAGCATTCTGTATAATAAATGTGTTTGTTGTTGTCTAGTACCCACTACAGTCATCATCAAAAGTAGATACACTTTTGTGACTTGTCGCTTTACAGACACGTATGTAATGTCAAACAAGATTGGCAAAAAGTGTGTATTTTTTACTTTTCACGTTAGCTAAAGATTAGTATCAGACCATGTTTATTTAATTATTTAAATGAATTATAAATGAAATATAACTGGAAGGAAAGATGACAACTGTCTTTCCAGTTATATTTCATCCATTTATAATTTCTACTTTGAAATAGAAGACCCTCATGAGAAAAGTTATAAATTGGTGAGAATTTAAGAGCATATGCTAGTGTTCAATCCACGACACCCACCCAATACTTCATTTTTCACAAATAGACGCAATCGTGCAATGCAACGGCATTTGACTGGAGACGCGCCGTGTCGAAATGGATTAAAAACACTATGTAGTATGGCACCCGGTCTATCTTTTTTCGAATGTGATGAGCTTGTGAGCAAAATGTAGTAATAGTTATGAGATAAAGATATAATCTTATTAAGGTACGTAATGAAAATAGCCCACGTTTTACGATCTACCAAATGACGTCCCAAAAACCTTTATTAAGATACTAAATCTGGTCTAGTGCTCTGTAAATGGAAAGACAATATATACCCATATAAGTCTTGATAAAAAGGATGTAACGAGGTGACAGATGGGACTACACCAATTTATAGTGGCTACATTAAGTAGGCGATTAGGTCCAAAGTCGCGCAATCTTCCCATACTCTTTGACGAGCTTAGTTCTCTAATTATTCTCTATACTATACTCTTACGAGTTTGTTTGGGCATACGTTTACCGTGTGCGATGTTATAATTATTAATAGTAACCTATTTTTTTTTCGAATTTAACTTCATTGACTGTATTATTTTATCGAATTTCATTTCATAGAACGTCTCTTTTCTGCTGAAACCATGATGTTTTCAGGATATATTAAACATTAATTACGTAGGTACATTAGATTAGGTTACATTAGTGTCTATCAAAAAAAAAACATATAGCGAGAAATACCTTTAAGTAAAATGAAAATGTTAAATAATGATACGTTGGTTGAAAGTTTTTTCGATAAAATAATAGTTACCCGTTATTAATGTGCATAAATCTTCATTGCCTAGTTAGTTCAGTAACTACAATTTATTTATTCCTGCTCGTATTTTATAAATAGCTCGTATAAGTACATTAACGCTAACAGGACCATCACATTCTAAAATTTAAAGTGACTAATTGCATTTGTACCGTTTTACTAGTACATCACACATCGTCTTTGCATTTTCCTTATGTTTCATAAGCCGCGTAAATTGGCAGAAGAAAACCTAAGACGTCGTTATTTATTTACGACCACACGCGCTGGCGTTTAATGGTACTCGATCAATCAATTTTTCTGCTCCAGTATGTTCGGGATCGTTAGAGCTAGAGTTACTTAACGCTACATGTAGTTCCTTATGTTCCTCTTCATATATGGTATGTTGGGGTAAGGTCGGATCGGGTTAAGACCGGATAATTCAAATTACGAGTAAACTAACAAAGGTTTTCGATTTCTGGCGCAGCAGGCTGCGGGGTGCAACAAGATAACGTAGGCAGGTGTGATGCCAGGAATCGGAAACCTTTGTTAGTTTAGTAGTAATTTGAACTGTCCGGTCTTGACCCGATCCGATCTTACCCGAACAAACCTTATGACTACAATTTTCCGCTGCAAAAAATCCCGTTTTACTTTTCTGGAGGTGTTTCTCGTTAGCCTTAACGCGCCAGCAGGTCTTAGATGGAGTCCTTTTGGATACACTTCGACCCTATGGAATCTTTTGAGTAATTACACCTCTTTTCTTTAGCACTTAGCCCAATGCTGCCTCCACCCTTTCCAAAAAGCGCACGCCGGAGCGCAATGGCAGTGCTTTGAAATCGCTTGGTTCTGGAAAGTCACAGCCAAGGATTTTCATTCTTACTCCGGCGAAGGCATCACATTCATACAGTATGTGTTTCATTGTCTCCACCTCTTCGCCGCACATTCTGCGATCTGTCTTTTCATATAGGCCCATCTTTGCGCCAGACGGTCCCCTGATGTAAGGTGATCGCTACCTCCCAAAGACACCTGCAACACTAAGTAGAAAAGGAATCACAGATGTGATGCCAGCCTTAGAGAGAGTAGGTTTGACTCTTGAAGATCCTTAGGTGGTAGCGGTCTTGGAATGCCGCCGCGATAAGCTGGTTCCATTAAATTGTCGCGCGCGGTAACAAGTTTCACAAAAAAAACACAGCAGTGTCTGAGTAAACATACTTTTTTTATGGAAATCGAGGACACACGCCACTTGATGCTAAGTGGGATCTGCGGGCCATAGACATTTGCGTTCTCAAGACTACAATCCTAAGACTGCAAATGTGTTGCCAACCCTTAGGACTGAGATTGAATGCCTCTACGTTAGTAATTTCACCGGTTATCTTATCTTCTCCCCACACCGAAACACAAAAATGTGAAAGTTATAGTTATATCACGTTAGCTATAGTCTTACTATCCATGTCAACACCCAGGAATTCAATAGTCGGCTTAGCATCAAGGGGAGCTCCAAGTTCAGAGTACCTAGGGTGATTGTGATTAGGCAGTGAACTCGTGTCGTTACCAAATCAAGCGAAATAAAACACTGAGCAAGCAACTTCAGGCTCAGTGGCTGTGTGTTATTTATATTTAGGATCTAGTTTTGGAAATAGACAAGTAGCTCGTAGTTAGTGGGTTAAGCCCGGGGTTATGTATGAGGTTGCTTTAGACAAGATGGGTTAGATCCAATTTTTCATTAGTACCTGACCTGCTGCCTCTTCGCCTTTATTTTATAGTGATCTCGCTTAATGTACGACTATTTATCACTTCGCCGTTCGTTCGCCGGATTTAACAAAAACGTTAGCATTCTGGATGAATTCAAACTATCGAAAGTTGTAGTAGGTATCAACCCTTCGTCTCGTTCGGGTCAACACAGTTCAATTGAAGTAAATAAAGTCCAGTATTCGTTTAGACGGGCGTGTATTTTGAGATGTCTTATTTACTGGACAGTATAAATAAAACTTTATGACTACGGTTGGCTGTAGGCAATATTCGAGCGTTGAACCCTTTCGTAAAGCATTACGTTCTCGAGTAATTTACGAGTTGTGTGACGTTTTGATTAAAGTTAGCTAATAACGTTCCCGAAATAGTAGCCTGTACTTATAGGTAACTACTGAACTGATGAGTTTGAAATTACCTCGTGAATTTTTATGATTTCTAATATGAAGGGCACACAGAAAGAAAATTTCTATAGTCACTGTTTTTGAAAATTAGATTTTAATAAATGTAGAGTTCGTAACTTACCACACAATTACAGAATCTTATTAAAAAAAAACCCTACACGGAAATTACGTTCGAAATTATATAGTTCCTACCTATAACTTTCAAATCATGATAACTCAAAAAGCTCTAAATGTTAAGTAAATAAGAGCTACCATGATAAGCCAAGAATATGATATGGTTAAAACATAATGGAAAATATGTAATCCCTTTTTTGATTCATTAGTAAAGTCAATCTCGTAATCAATTAGAGTTGTCTAAAGAAATTCCACCTCACGCATAGTACACGCTGAGCTGATTGCTCGAAGCTCCGGGAAGTAATCTAGAATTAAGTCTGTATCTGATATCTTTTAGTAATCAGGATAAAATGCGTTTGCTCTCCGGTGATTTGCGGAGCGCGCCGCATTTAAATTTGGCAAGGGAAAACCATTGTTATGCGTACTTCGCAGAACAAGAGAAAAAATTACATTCAAAGTTATCAGACATAATATTATAAACGATGATAAAGACATTAACTGTGTAATATACGATGGATGGCGTTAGCACGAGACCGGGCAATGTGGCGCCAAAATGAAGAGGCCTTTACCCTGCTGGGTGGATATGAGCTGAACTGATGATGATGATGATACAATTTGGATGTGTGAGATTTGAAAGTGGTCGTCGGCGTTAAAAAATTCCAAAACAACTAAAAAATACAAGCGTATTAGGACTTTCTTGTGTCTAGAAGCGCGCTTGTTATTTATTACAATTGCCTTTGTGAATATACTTAATATTAACTAATTCAATAATTATGAGAAAACTGAAAGAGGTTAGACCCAGCGAAGGAGTGCTCTAGAACATGTTTCGTCTTTATTTTTACAAAGAAAACGTAAGAGATAATGCATAGAATTCTTGTTCGTTCGCTTGGTCTACTACGACTACTTAATCGTCAATAACTAGACTCTGAATGCGGCCGTTAGATCCTATAGGTCATCGCACACTACAACGCTCCAGGTACCAGATCAGCACCGCCTCAGCTCAAAGTGAAACATTGAAAAGTGAGCTTTGATTTGTGTTACTAAGATACGTTTTTCAAAGTTAAAATGGGAACAATAGCTGGCCGCGGGCCTCGCATCAGCCGCTGAGAACTGTATCGTATTAATACAGATCAAAGATCACTTTTCAATGTTTTACTTTGAGCTGAGGCGGTGCTGATTTTGTGTGATAGGTGTTATAATGTACGACGACCTTAAATGAGTTAGTGTGTAGTACTTGTTCCCCAGTAGCATTAAATTGCCTGTATTTTTTAATTTTGTTTTACCAAGATCAATGTTAAATTAAATTAAAACTCTAGTCACTACACAGCACTAATCAGCTCAAATGTGACAACGTCTAACTAATGTAACCGCAATACTTGATTGGTCGTAAATAGATATTAGTGTTATGTTCACCATTATTCTTACATAACTGCGGCCAAAACATCTATATTGAAGAAAGACGTTCTAATGAATCATCGCGGTCAAGTCCTTCTCGATGTGTTAGGGTTTTTACTAAAGAAAAGGAGGGCCGATTGCTCCCCAGGCGCTTTCTTTGTTGGGTGGCTCCAATTTTCTTGTAGCGTACGTACATTACTTTGTTTCCTCGATACCAAGGGAATTTTTTCGAATATAAAATCGCTGATGTTTGCCATCAAATGACAACAATGAAGCGGAACGGGAAGTCGGGGCTGAAATGGTTTTTGTGCATGTCTGAAAACATAACTTGGCGTTTCTTTATTAGGTTCGTTTAATTAAGCTGAATAAATTATTATTTAGATCTTAACTCCACAAACTTGAGAGCCACTGAATACCCTTTTACTGTTTCTAGGTATATTTAAATAAACTCATATTTAGGTAATTAAGAAGGGCTTTTAATTTAAATATTTATTAATTTAAATTATTATTTATTAAGTATAAAATAGGTAGTACATTGAGTTAGAAGATTGACATAATATATTGGTCTATTTCGTATCTAGTGTTTGCCAAAAATACTTTTATATTGAGAATAAATTTGGCGTTATCTATGAAAAGGGACCTTATTTTCGATGGCGCTTCCGCCATTATTAAAGATGCTCCGATATAAATACAACGTCGCGTGACGTAGTGCGGCGTAAGCGCCATCGACAATAAGGTCCCTTATCATAGATAACGCCACAGATCATGCGTAAAAACTGTAATTTAGGGATTCTTATGGTAGCAGTTTGAAATGTTTTCACTGTCGTTAATAAATAATTAAAATATTTTTTATGCAACTTCACGGATTTCTATGTGTACCTACTTATTTTATTTTAGGACGCTGTATGTATGTATGTATCTATGTATACTGGTTCTATGTTTCCGTTATTCCGTCCGTTCAGAATTATCCAGCTTCTACAAACGAGGTGTGGTAAGATATCTTATAAGCGAGCTGTGAGTGTCACTAGGTAGGTACTTTAATAAAAAAACCGGTATGGCTTCTTCCAAAATATTTACATAGTTATTAATAGCTTGCATTTTTGTATGAGTTGTTTTTAACTTTAAACAGATATAAGTTCCGCACTTAGCGATCAGAGCATTCAATTAAGGCTCTCAGCGACTCCGGCGTCATCCGGCCCCAATTAATTTGGCTGAGGATCTGAAGCCGTCGGCCGATTAAGTCGTGTTAATTAGTGGAACGCACCTCGCATCAGTTCATCACAACGTGTATTGAAATATACCTACCGTGACAGGATGGAAGTAGCATTACCGATCACGGTGGAATATTTAGTGATGCAGTCCAGCAATGGACGTGCTTTGGTTAAAACTAAGTTTTACAACTTTGTATGAACGCGAGGTATTAACTTTTTCAAATCCTTATAAAATAAAAGATCAGTTTTCAACAGAGATGAATGGTACATACATTTAAACCTTAGTTCATTAATGAACGATGAGTGTATCCTAATATTAAATTAGTTTAGAACTTTTTGAATGATTGTCAAAATTTAAAAGTCATATTTGTAGGCAATTGTATGGGAAAAAAACAAGTGTCCCTATTTATGTGACCACCACTGTATATTTACACGATTGCCCAAAGAATGGAATGTATTCTTTTAAGGGTGAGCTTAATTTTACTTTGATCAGGTAGATGTGGCTAAAAAGTAAATTACTAACTTTAAATGAAAAGAGTCACACCAGAAAAACCAGAAAAATAGAAAGTTAAATAAGAGCTTAAAACCGTCTCATAATACTTAATATTTTTAACAATGAAATACTCATGCCCATTTATTTATAAAATACTGATTATTTAATTAAATTTTTGGTTAACAAGACGTAATTAAATTTAAATTCAGATAGCAGATTTATTTATTACAACAGTCAGTCAAATAAAACCTCGTATTAGCAAGTCAGCATCTACAAGGAAAAAAGTGACAAAGAAATACAACTCCAAGCAAGTCTAATCAATGAGTCGTCCTTTCCAACATTCCATATAGTCTCTTCTCTCCTTAAATACTTACTTAAAACTTTTGTTTCATTCACTCCAAGGTGTTTGTGAGAGATTTCCGCGTATCGACTGTTAGTCGACGGGGCCGAGGGGGTATATTCGGAATAAGGTCGGCGTGGAAGGGCGAAGTCACTTCGCATCACATGGAGTGCAACTCCGACGTTGACAAATTGCCGCGCCGATGTCGAGGGAAATTATTTAAAACACTCGCAGCCTTTTGGATACGTAGGCTTATTGCCTTCGGACGTTTTTAGGAAACATTTTCTTAATAGATTTTCGAAATTTCGCGAGGAAATATACGTAACGAATGAAGGTTTTTTAGAAGTGCTTTTTATTCATTCTGTATTTTAAAAGTAATCCCTACTGGGGCTCTATTCTACTCGGTAAACCGATAGATATTCGTTTTTGACATGTTTTTAGTAGTTGCCAACTATAACTGGTTGAAAATTTTATGGTCCTTCGAGATAATCTCGAACGAATGATTGATATTTAATCCATGTTGTTTTTCTTTTAACGTTGTTTTGTGTTAAGTGTGTCACTTTCCGTTTCTTCACCAAGCGGTTCCAACGGAAGACCCGTGCTGGCTTTCCATCTAGCGGATGCTGAGTTGGGACCGTTTCGCAACAATTTCTCTGTGTCTTGTTATTTTTATATCTATATTATGTAATTTTGTATTGTTGCGAATGTCTCTTTATCTTTGTATTGTTTTTAACTCGACTACTGCCAAGTAAATAAGAGCTAAGCGTTTAAGCTATCTCTATACCGCATTTCGTCAATATCGGCTCAGCGGTTTAGCCGTGAAAGCTCAACAGACAGAAAGACAGAGAATGTTATTATATTAGGAGGGATATACGTACTTACTGAATAAATTAAGCCCTCGATATTATAGCAACCCCTGCTTTCAGAGCTAATATCTGTTAATGGCGATGTGTAACAAATCTAACTAAGGTCTACCCCGAATAAATAAGCTTAGTAAAAAAACGGTTTCCGAATCGGTCCATTCTTTTGGTAGCTACCATGCCACACACAGACACACAGATAGTCAGATAGACACGCTTTTTTTTGTTTGGGTAATGAGTCAAAACCACCCTAGCACAGCCGTGTGCCGATCCATTCGTACAGCAAGCTATAATTGGCCACAGCTTAACTCTATTTGAATTTGGAACTAACGTAGTTAACTGTCATCTTGGGTGGCGTTAGACGTGCTTCTATTATCTATGCGAGGTTCAGATTGGGCACGGGCTGCATCGCCGGACAGCCGACACACGATACTGAATTATGAATGTGCTCCGCTCTTACGGCTCCTAAACCTCCCCAACGTATGAATAATAACCTGAAATTTCAATTTCACTTTCAAGTAAACTTGAGCGGAATTTCGTGTATTCCAACTCCTTTTAGCGAGAGTTATAATTATTTATTATGCAGGAACAAGTTAAGATATTCGGCAATAAAAAGTTTGTTCTCTTTAATTTTCTGAATAACTTGGGGTTTGTTGAGATTCTTTTTTCTGTTCCATTAGGAGGGAGCTCATTAGGAAACAATTAACTGTCTTTGTTTATCTTTTCAATTTATTTGTTCAAGCTTATGTATGTATATTATTATTCTCTTACTCGCTCGTTTGACAGGTGACGTCAACAATATGTTACTTAAAGAAAACACGAGATAATTTTACACTAAATCACCTTACTCGCAAACTAAGCTCTAAGCTTTTAGGTACATACTATGGGTAGCAATAAAAATGCTCATAAAAATAAACACATACATTGAAGACATCTAGACTCACGACACACACAACACTCGTTCTTATAGTAGGAGATCCGAATAGGAGAAGATTTGGAGCGGGCTGTTTATTCGATGAAAAGTATTTTATATTTTGATAAAATATAAAATACCAGTAGTATATAATTAATAAAAAAATTAAAAATTAACTTTGTTTTCAAAAAATACAATAGCTTGTTTAATGGACAAATTACATACCAATCGAAAGTATGAAACCTATAGAATATGCAAACGTTAGTTTGACTATTTTTTTCCCGTCAAACTATTGGGTAGGCAGGTATAAACAGGTAAGTCGGTACTAGTAATTTGCGACAAACCTAACGTTTGCATAATTCTATAGACTTTATACTTTCGATTAGTATATAATTTGTCTATTAAACAAACATTTGCAATTTAAAAAAGTTCATTTTTAATTATTTTTTTAATGATATAAGTACTGAACTTTTTCAACTGGACTGAAATTTTTCATCCAACCTATTCGCCACATATTATTTAGCGTATTCAATTTGATATAAAATACTTTTCATCGAATAAACAGCCCGGTCCAAATCTTCTCCTATTCGGATCTTAGACCATTATTACTCAAGAATAAAACTCGGGACCTCTAGCTTCATAAGCAGAGTCACTACTACCTAGGCTACCACGTTGTACCCTGATTATGTTGTTGTATGTTGTTTGTTCCTCGACGTCGAGAGGAAGTTGCGGTGAAATTATGGCTCGTCAGCAGTTTGTGCAAAGGCTCAGGAGTTTGCCGTTGCAAGCTTGTTAGTTAAAAGCCGTTGAACAAATAAACCGTACCGTTAAACTGTTTCGTATAATTTAAGTTTGCATGTCAATTATATCCCTGTTAACTACAAATCACTTGTTATTTGACGTGTTATTTTCTTGAATGTGTTGTTAAACTTGTAAATTTAAAACGTATAAATGTACATGAAAGATTATGCTTGTCTTCCTTTTTCTTTTCCATCGTTGGGTTCTTTGTAACAACATAATGGAGCAATAGATAGATGATAGATGTACCTATTATTTTATCGAAACACTTTTCAACGAACCTATCAGTTTAGTACGCAGAATTTTCGTTTCATCGAATGACATTTCTAGCCGCATGAGATATTTTTTTGGTAGTCGCAAGTCTAATCTAAACTAACCTACGTAATTCATGTTTAAATATCCTGAAAACAGCATGGTTTCAGTAGAAAATAGAGTTCGAGAAAATGAAATTCGATGAAGCGAAATTCGATAAAATGATGGATTAACTGACAGATCACACTTATTACATAGGAATAGTTAGTTAATCCGCTAAGCACACCCATGTGAGTATCAATATAAATTGGTTACGTATCAAAATGTAAGTAATCGCACAGCGCAAACGACACGCACAAAATGACGTCGGTGACACATGCCTAGAACGTTCGATTCACGTGGCTCGTGTGTAGCGTGTTCGTGAGTAGCTTACCGCGTAGTGTAATTCTGACTTGAAGCTAGTAATTTAAAAGTTACCTAAACCATCACATTAATTGAAACAACTGTATATAACTACTTCGTAAATTAGTTAATAAGTAATGCCTTGTTTGTTTCAGTTTTATCTCTAATAAATTAAATAAATAAATATCTCACTAGTGACATTTTGAGTAGAATATAGGTATAGGTATATGTTAACTTTCGAATTTTCCTCTTTCTGCGAACCCATAACTTTGTCATTATTTAGCCTGTTCCTCGTTCATTCAATTTGTCGTTACCCGCTTCTAACTAAGAACGACGTTTCTAAGGTCGATAATAATGTACTTACCTACTGTTATTTATACTCTCTATTTCTTATTTCTATAACTTGCGTGAAATCCATTTGTTACTCTTCATTGGCCAAATAACTTCCCGTATAATTATAGTCTATCAGCGGGGTGGTAAAGGGGTGAGGATGAAGGGGTGAGAAATAATTAGTTACAATAGTATGTATGTTATTTATGTAGTATACTAGGATACTGCAAATCAATAACATGTTATTGATAAAAGAATCGGCCCTTATGATACATAATTCTGAGCATGTCATGGTCAAGAAAGTTTTAATACGCTTCTATGATGTGTATTTTAAGTAAACAAAACCTATAACGTAATTTATTGATATCGTCTTTAAATCTGAACGGTCTCATATCTTTTTAATTACTCCGCGAAGACACGTAAGCACGCACGCGCCGGCGATAGGCGTCGGTTAATGAAGCCATTTTGATGTAATGTGAGTCATTTGCAAGCTAAAGGAACTCCACTGGGAGATAAATCCGAGCTGCGAGGCAGCGGAGACCGGGACAGTGTGTCTACTGCTTTAAGCCGGAATTCCGCACACGCTACACGATTGAGCCACGTGGTTCAATAGTTCCAGACGTGTCATTTTGTGTGTGTGTCACTAACGTCATTTTGTGCGTGTGTCCCTGACGTAATTTTGCGCGTGTGCCGTTGCCGGAGTATCCACGTACAATTTGATACGAAGCGAATTTATACGAATTTAGGATGAGTAGGATTCCTTTTTGAAGAATTGGCCATAAACTGCTCAGAATAGAGAAACCTGGAAAAAGTGGCAGGAGGTAAAAGGCCCAGAAGTGGGACAAAACAGGCTCGTAAAAAAAACTCGACGACTGTGCGCCGTTGTGGAATTTGGCTTAACGACGCAGATTTAAGTTGCCCCGGATAAGTTAGTGCCACCACTTGCTTGTCAGCCCAGCTCGAAAATAGTGCATTTTGAAATTATTAACTTTTAACTTAACATTTTTAGGTGTCTCTGGGCTGACAACTGGGGGCCTAATATGGCTGGATGCGTTTATCGTGTGACAAAATGTTTATAAAACATCCGTCACTTTCTGACACGTATATAAGCACGAGAGTGACGGACGCCTTATTCACATTTTGTCACGCGATAAACGCAACTATACTAGGCTCGCTGGATATCAACCCGTGTGTTACATATAGAAGTTACAATTTGGGAAGAGAAAAAAAACAAGGTTGACTAGCACAAAGCCATTTCATCCTAGTCCTCAGGGTTGACACTGTTTTTACAATCATACGCAAATATCTACGGGCCTCTGGAGGCCCTGCCAAGATGCATTACGCTAACTAGCGTTTCTATTCGTTTCGTTTTTAAACCAATCGCGTCACTGGTAGATGGCGTTATACGAAAAGTCACGTGATCTACCAGTGACGCGAAGGTTTAATAACGAAACGAATAGAAACGCTAGTTAGCGTAGTGCATCTTGGCAGGGCCACCTGAGTTCATTAGCCGTTAAGTGACTCTGTGCTCCTTCGCATTGTCCACGTCCTTAAAAATCCCTCCTACAACTTCGCATGAGTGACAAAGCACCCGACCTAGATAGTAGTTTCTGCTTGCAACTTCGTCTACTCTTACAGTAGTTTACGATCATTGCAATAATTTAATAAGTTTAGTTTTAATGTTAGGTAGTTTAGTGTCTTATTATTCTTGTATAATTTAGATATTATTATAATGTGTTGTTGCAAATGTAAAGGTGTAGAAGCAATATAATGTACAATATGGCAAATACAGTTCTTTTTAATGTCTAGAAACATTTAAATCATCGTCTAATTTGCTCAACAAGTTTTTTTCATGAGGATTGTACCTAAACACGCTAAACGTCCCTACATATAGTGACATAAACAGTCGAGGAAAGAAGAAAACAAGAGCAACTTATACGGCTAATTAAAGAGACGTGGTGCTTTGATTCACATATACCAATATCACATACAACCAGAGCTTTGCATGATACACATATTTACTTATAACGTTATAACACCTTCACCTAATTCCACTTAATGAAGAGAAAATAACTTAAATCAAAATGAAAAGCCGTGAAATTGCTCGGTGACACAGGTAGGGGGTTTTACCTGAAATTAAGTATTCGTGGGCGTTTAACGTGACACTCGACACCAATTTGCTTTTCAGCTTTCCCCTTTATAGATACTTACGCAGTTTTGATGTTGAAGTCGTAAAATAAAAATATTTTAGGCCGGTACTCGTAACGAAAATTTACAAAGTTCTAGAAATATTTTCGGTCCTTCATCGGTTATACCTACCATCTAAAAATAAACTCGTTAAAGATAATATAACTACGCAAAAAATATATTCCTGTCGCAAACAATTAATAACAAATTAATTTGTAGACATTATCGACAGTAAATCGTATTCTTTAAAATGTAATTGTTAAGAATGTCTGGAATCCTTCTGTTCGTTGAGAACGACACGTAAGGGTAACCTATGATTTAATCGAATTTCACTTCGTCGATTGTATCGTTTCATCGAATTTCATTTCATTTGTTTTCTATGTATTTAAGTATATATTTCTCTATGCACGTATTTATATCGTTGTCTAGTTTGGGACTAGGTCAATTGGTGTGACATTGGTCCCTGATATACATATATTTATCATTATTTATTTATCTATCGCTATTTTCTGCTGAAACCATGATGTTTTCAGGATATATTACACATGAATTATCTAGGATAGGTAAGACTAAGAATACAAAAAAAACTTACCTATACTATTCGATGAAAGGTAAATTCTGCGTAATGAATGATACGTTAGTTAAAAGGAGTTTTGATAAAATAAAAGGTACCCCTTATAAGATATGTGATTGACGAAGATTCTACTGTGGTATAATGTACTGTGTAGGAGGGTGATAACGACGGATCGAGAGCAGTCACCCGCGGAAGCAATGCTGGCATGCCTTATGCTGTAACAACTTACTAAATAAATATTTACTCATTAATTGCAACGGCGATGCGACGGCGTTAGCAACTTTTTCATGTAAATAAAACAGAAAGAAATTCCTTTTAAGGCCAACAGATCCGATGTTAGTTTATTCCAAAGTATTTTAACTTTTTCAAACTCATAAATTTATGCAAAATTCTATTGAAGTAGCTGAATTACTTCAATAGAATTAAGACAGTGTTTACTTAGTTAAGTTAGCCTAATTCGATGCAAGTGTTGTTCGATTAGGTAAGCAACGATGGGGCTGACATAGCCGCTAAAAGCGACTCATAGTCCCGAAAAATAAATAAAAAATATAATAATAAAGCAAGTAAAAATTAAAAACGCGTTCTTAGGAGCTACGTGTCTTTTGATGACATTATTTTACACACATTTTATATAAAAACCGAATGCAAGTGGCGGATTCTTCCTGGAGACGGAAGAACAATAATTGTACTACTGTAAATTGTAAAATGAAGATAAAACTAGGAAAGCTGTAGGCAAAGCACACGCATTAACTAACCGAGTGTAAGAAACGAGTGGGTAAAAATAAGAGTACTCGTTAACGATGTAGATTTTCAAGAGATTTTTTTTTTCTGTCATTTTTCTTCTATTAGGTCACGTAACGATCTCCACCTTCGTTACTGTAACATTTCTTTCATAGAGAATGTAACTAACGATCGTATACGCACGGCACACCCATATGTAGTCGAAACTACTCGAAACATGTGTACGTACAGTCACCCATTAAAAATGTTGAACATATTTAGTTAATAATCTTGTCATTGTGCATGTCATGTTATTATCATGCATGTCATTTGATGTTCAGTTTGACTTTGAAGTTTATTTTGGAAATGCACATACATTTTTGTTGGGGTACCTAGATATTTCGGTTTCTTGTCTAACCACCTGTTTCACAATCGACAAGTAAAGCATATTTGACTGATAAATTAGCCCTTTCTCTTTCTTGCACTTGAAAATAGACAAGGAGAGAGCCAACTTCAAATAGCAGATAAATTTACTCGTCGCTTGTGTAACAGGCCCTAAGTAACAAAAGTTATTAAGACAATATCACAAGACATTTTGTCGAATCTAATTTTAAAGCCGCTTCAAAAGCAGCCTAGAGACGTTAAAAGGACGCAATAACGTCTAACATCTTTATTGGATATCAAATATAACGAAATGCAATCCAACTCCGGTCCAAATTCATTAAAATTAAATTTGTTAAGCGGATATATTTTGATAAGATTGCGCTGTAGCGGTCTTGAATTCCGTCAATGTTCCGACGAAGATTGTGTTGAGGATTTGCATAAAGTTACAATAGTTCCAGGTGGGGTCAGGTCGGTTACAGCTCGGACCAACTTTGTGTATCAGGCTGTGATGCCTGTGACCGCTAACTTGGCTAAACTAGATCCTATTCAGTATCCGGGTAATTGACTATGCAATGTTATGATTGGAATTCAACGCTGTGGTTTCAATAGGACCTAGTTAGGTTTTGCAAACTTCGTTCAGATGGATAGTCGATTGGTTACTGTGATTTCTGGTTGGAGTTCTCAAATATGAATATGTATTTGTTTGTTGGTCATACTGTCAGGAAATGGTATTTGGATTTGAGGAGAATAACAAAAATATAAAGTATGTTATGACTACTATTTGTCATTAAATTACGTGTAAATTGAACAAAAATAATAATTAAAGTTAGTATGAAAAGACCCAAAAAAACCTTCCCACAATTTAAAAAGCTTTCCCACGTGTGTATTATAAAACCATAGTATTATAGTACTAGACTGTCTATTGCTTTCACACTCTCTTCTCTCAAAGTGTGACAGAGACACACAGTGAATATTAATACCGTGGTTTTATTTTCTTCTTTCTCTACCAGTAATCCAAAAGGTTAACAGAGAATAACCGGTGCAATAGGAGATCTAAACAGTTAAAACTTTGTAGAATACTTACTCAATGTTTCAAATATGTATGAAACATAAAAAATATAATTGCACATATAATGCATAATATTTAAAAAATACATAGGACGAAACCAGTGTGTATGATGGAGACAATGACACTTTACTAAAATTCTTGTTTGAGAAGATGTTGGAAAAGCCTACGCTTAAACACAAACCACTCTACGTAAAGATAAATTTTAATTGAATACCTACTTGTTTTTCGCTCTAGGGTAGCCGATTTAATCTAACATAAGTAATTTTCTTGGTCCCTAAGTACATAAACGAAATCGAGGGCAACTTATTAATTATCACAGACTTCGATTTAAAATTACCATCTTAATGAAATAAACCAAAATTCGATTTTAGCGTGAAACTAATAAGTAAATCTCAACATGGGTGTTATCTAGGGAATGCAAAGAACCGGTTATAACCGGTTTGAACCGGTTTTTTTCATACAAAAACGGCGAATAACCGGTTAAATTGCATTCCCTAGTGTTATCCTCTTAAAAACCGCGGTCGGTTGGATGAACGAGCGAAATCGCAGCGGCGAGTTTAAGTAGTCCCGTCCGAGAGAACAAAACACATTTTAACGCGTCCATTCTCAATTAGGCAGCATTATACGTTCGATAAGCGATGTGTTTTGTTCGCTAGGACGGAACTACTAAAACTCGCCGCTGCGATGTCGCTCGTTCGTCCGACCGACCGCCGTTTTTGAGAGAATCACACCCCTGTGTGGTGATTCTCTCAACAAGCAAAGGTGATCGTTCGCTCGAGTGAAGTTCCAAGCGGCGAGTTTAAGTAGTCCCGACAGAGCGAACAAAACACATTTTAGCGCGTGTATTCAATTTGGCAGCATGACTTCACCAACGTATAAGGCTTAATTGACAATGCACGCGCTAAAATGTGTTTTGTTCGCTAGGACGGGACTACTGAAACTCGCCGCTGCGATTTCGCTCGTTCGTCCGACCGACCGCCGTTTTTGAGAGAATCACACCCCTGGTAACAAAAACAAAGTGGCGCCCGCGCCGGCCGTCGACAAAACTGCATTAATGGCCCTAGTTCCTTCATTAATTGGGAAATTTCCTGGTCATTACAAAACTTTGCTGGGAACCGGATGCGAAGTTGCGATCTTATGGTAATTAGGTTACAATTTATTGTTATTGGAGCTAGAGACGGGCGTGGTGAATTAATCACACCGTTGTTGGGTAGTTAAATAATAAATATCGGGGAACAAACTCCCATGAATTGACTTAGTCCCAAACTAAGTTCTATCCTTGTACTATGGGTACTAGAAAACAATAATCATACTTAGTATAATGTGTAGAAAACATCCAAATCACAGGAACTGACTCACGACTCGACACCAAAAAACATCTAGTTGGTAGTGATCCTGCCTACGAAGCTAGCGGTTGGGTTCAAATCTCGGGAAGGCAGATATTTGTGTGATGAGCGCGAGTATATCTTGCTGAATCTTTGATATTTTCTATACATTTAAGTGTATATTTTCTATATAACTATGTTTATCGTTGTCTAGTACGCATAGTACAAGCCTAGACTCGTAAGACCCACCATTTCCAAACAGGGAGTTTTTTGTGAGTGGAACTTTGAATCTACCATCAAGTCAATAAAGTTGAATTACGTTTGTTCGATAATGCCATTTTCAGTTTATGAAGATAAGAAAATAAACCTTATTCTTATTGCAACACAGTCTATTGCACACTGGGCCTTACAAGGCTAGAGCTTAATTTGGAACTAGGTCAATTTGTGTGAGATTGTCCTCCGAAATTTATTTAACTCGCGCCCATTTACTGATGTGCAAGTTGCGGAAAGTTTCCAAAAAGTTGGGAAAGTTCTAAGAAATTTCCGGAAACATTCACCAGAAATATAGGAAATTAAAATTTAAGTAACGGAAAGTTTCAATCCCCATACAAAATTGTGAGAAGTTACCGAAATTTTCCTGCATGAAATGTTTTGCAATTTTGGAAAGTTTCCTTTGGCACATTAGTACGCCCATTACACAAATACTTCTCCTTACCGGGGATCAACCCTGGTACCGCTAGCTTCAGTAGGGTCACTACCGACTAGGCTAACTCCGGCTCCAAAATGGTAATTGGGTAGCAAATTTATTGTTATTGGAGCTAGAGAAGGGCTTGGCGGTGAATCACACCGTCGTTGGGAGTCTCATTTACATGACAACGTCCTGAACACGGGTCAGCCAGATAATGCGGAGCTTTGATCATGTCGCGGTTGACGTGCCTTTTGGTGAAAGCGTATTTTACGAGTATCTCGAGATTACGGGGATGTCATACTCGTAGCAAAGGTTTGTCACGACAAGTATGACAAAAAGTTTGTATGTTTTTGTATTGTCATCTATATAAGTTACACGTTAACGTCCATATTCAGTTAAACATAAAATACCACATTTTAAAGGAATCATTTTCGAGGGAGCGCCAAAGTTCAACTAAAATTGCAACTCCTATTATCGGAACTCCGAAAATGAATTTTTTATACCGCTGGAACCGTAAACTTTTCAGAAGTTCTGAAATATTCAATGTGTAGATAAGACTAGGTTAGGTTAGGTTTGATTTATAAAAATCCTGAAAATGTAACAGTTGCTGAAATAAATACGTTAGGAGTTGCGATAATTAGGACTTATGAGTCGTTATGAGTAAAAATAATTAGGTGAGCCAATATGGACCCCATTTTCGATGAAACGCATCAAAAAGAACGTTCAGGCCTTATATTCACTCGTCAAATCACACAGAAGAAGCTAACTACTGCCAGAGGCTCTTGCCAAGATGCATTACGCTAACTAACGTTTCTATTCGTTTGTTTTTAAACCAATCGCGTCACTGATAGATCACGTGACTTTTCGTATCACGTTATCTACCACTGACGCAATTGGTTTAAAAACGAATCGAATAGAAACGCTAGTTAGCGCAATGCATCTGGGCAGGGCCCTCTGCTCTAATAACGCTTATGGGCAAAGAACCAGTGCGTACCTAATTCCTCGTCTCATAAATGTTCTAGACGCAAAGTTAATCTTTAAATATAAACTTAAGGGCCTCTTCATGTTACAAGTAATAAATTAGTTTTATTTAGTTATTATAATTAAAACGTGTAGCTACCACTACGTGATTAGTTACGACAGGTTGCTCTGACCCCTCACAGGTGTGGTTTAAGGGGACAATTTGTTTAACCAAATGTACCTATTTTTATATTGATAAATTGAAAAAAGAAAAACTTATAGTTTTTGACTCAGTTTATATTTGGTATTTTTTAATATTAATCTTAAATAGTACGACACCTTGTCAAAATCTAGTCATCCTTTCATGATCTAAGTACCAGGGAACAGACGATAACCTTTCATACATACATACACATACACATGCATAAATACAGGTTTAAAACATTCTCCTTCTTGGCGGTCTGGTAAAAAAGCTAATTATTGTATAAAAACAATTTGATCGAGGATGGTTTTTTGGAGATTAAATGTTTTAAAACTCCCATTTGGTGTTATAAATAACGATATACTCTTACGGTTATGGCCTTCCTTCCTCTTTCGAATAACTTCACACGAGCATCATTTAAAAGAGGCCATTGTTATCAAGTTCTAATATGGGAAAAGTTCGAGCTAAAAAAAGTTATAAAGCCATTCCACAGTGAGATATTCCGGTCACAGTGAGCACTGTAGCAGTTTCAACGTCTCAACTTGAGCAAAAGTTGCACAATAAAAGCGCCGGGGCAGGCTAGTCGTCTGCTTACGATTCAAGACACGTATATTAAGAAAGGCGGCTGGATTACGGCCTGCTAGTTCGACAACTCTATATCGAATTACATACGCCTAAAAGTTAACGATTTTCTTTTGATTGGGGACCATTCGCTGAATCTTTACACGGCTTTTTTTCTTGCGAATAAAATTGTTTTCTTTCTAATAAATGAATACATATCGGAAGGCGAAGATTGCCTTCTTAGTACCAAATTTCGCTTTAGCTCTCTATTATGATCACAAGAAAACCCAACAATTAAATAAAAATTTGAATACTCGTATACTCGCAGAAGTCAAGACTCATTAACACGATACTCTATCGAAGATCGAACCTAGGGATCGCTAGTTTTGTAGACAGAGACACTATCAATCAAACTAAACGCATCGCCGTCTTGTCTTGTTTTGATTATATCAGCTTAGTTTAAGCATTTGGTTGTCATTAGCAAGGCATATTTGTGGGATCCTAGTGAAAAAGGGTATAAGTCTTCTGAAGATCAAGTGAAAAAGGGTTTAAGTGTAGTACACTCCGTTCATGTATAAACCCTGTTTTTATTACGAGTTAAGTCGACTTGTACCCTTTTTCACTAGGACCGCTGATTTTTAAGCGGCAGCTGTATGGTAATGTGCTCTTAATAAGGGTATAAAGACGGCTGTTTCGCGGCTTGCCGGAGACAAACGAGGTGGCGAGGTGGATGAATCTGGCGCAGCCGTGGCCTAATGGACCATTAGCTGGCACAGCAAAGCCGCTAAAGGACGTCGGGGACGACTGTTCTGCCCTCGCGAGTAGAAAGACACATCTACAACCTAATGGCTGAAGCGTATTTAACCCTCTAGGATTAAGCTTGAGGACGTAAATCCGGCGAGGATTTTGTAAAGATTGTTGCTAAAGAGGGAGGTGTGCCACGTGAACAAATAAATCTGTACTAGCTGGTTTCCGTGGCTTTACCAACATGTAATGTAACGAGGAACTATTTTAAACATAAAAGCTGTTTCTTAGTATATCTTACTGACACAAAGTTTTTCACATAGCAACCGATAAACGGTTCCGTAAGTCCGAATAAAAAACTGAACCCTTAGGTATATTATTACTCGTGTCTATCTGTCGGTCTGTCACAACCAATTTGCTCCGAATATACTGGACTGACTAAGTTGAAATTTGGTATACAGACACGGTGTGACAAAATTAATTAATTTTAAATATTTTGGCCGCAAATAAGAAAATTAAAAAAGTTTTACAAACTACCGTGACGTAAAAAGCCCTTTCATTTAAAACATAGTTGACATATTAAAGGAAAAGGGCTTATTGCGGGTCTCGAATATGTACTTTTTAGTTTTAAAATAAACAGTTTTTAAGTTATTTAAGAAAACAAAGGAAAATTTACCAAGTTTTTTACCTGTTAAGTTTTATACTTATGGAAAATCTATTAAGATTGTACTAAAGTTCTCTCGGTCTCCTTTTTAAGAAAAAATACATCAAAAAAAATGTTTCCAACTCGTTCATGCTTTGAGTCTTTGACTTCTAATTACGAAAATAGCTATATCTAACCCACTAATTCCCAGCGAAATGGCGAAGTCCCTCAACTAAACAGAGAGGAGGTTAGAAATGTGTTACAATGCCATCCATCATCTAGGGCTGTCGACAACTGGTCGTTAACACATCATGTTTGTTCTCATCGCGTGCCGGCGAATGACATCGGTCTTTGTTCGACGTTATTTACTGATCTTGTAACCGGCTTGTATATCGATATGATTAGCTTTTCAGGGGGTTATTATAACATAGCTATAAGAATAAAAATAAGTTTTTTTAATTTCGGGCAAGGATCCGCACCATAATTACAAATACTTTATAGACTAACATACATCACCATCGTCATCTCCTTGCCTTTATCCCAATCATCCGGGGTCGGCGCTGCATGTTTTTTCCTTCCACACGCCCCTATTAGCCGTCGTCTCAGCGTTCACTCCCTTCTTTCTCATATCACTCTTCACACAATCCATCTATCTAACATAATAACTAACACACAAACTAATAGCATACATAACAATACAAATCTTTAAAACTAACACCGAGGTGACAGAACAGCGTGGTCCTGTTTTGTAGTTTAGTTTACGCTGAGAGAAAGGAACCTGACAGAGGGCCCTGCCAAGATGCATTACGCTAACTAGCGTTTTTATTCGATTCGTTTTTAAACCAATCGCGTCACTGGTAGATGACCTGATACGAAAAGTCACGTGAACTACTAGTGTCGCGATAGGTTTAAAAACGTAAAGGACGGAGCTATAGCAGTTACATAACTCTGTCTTTTTCTTTCAATGAATTGCATAGATACGTCATAATAACCCCACAGAAATCTGTTCTTTACGTTCACCGTGAAATGAACTGTCATAATAAATCCCCAGGTATTCTCTTTCTAACCATCAAAATCTCCAACAAGCTTGCGGGTAATTCGGGCATCTCAACCGCCGTTAATATTGTCTTAAATATGTAAATGAAAATGATATAAGTAGCAATGTGAAAATTGCAGATTCCCAGAAGAGAAAAAAAAATCTCGTAAAATAACTAAGAACATTCTTGTAATAAATTGATTTGACAGTGAGAAACATTAAGAATATTTTCTTTTTAAGTTAGTGAATATTTTTTTAGGCATATCAGAATCTTTTTTCATAGAATCCTGGTTAATAGTCGAATAGATTAAAGAAAACTCCACGGGATTTTCCAGCTCTACTCTCGCAATGAACGAGCCTAAGTGTGTAGTTGGATTTACTGACCTAATTCGACCGGCTAACAAGTCACGCCTGTAACAGGTAGCCAATTTAATTAAGTGCTGATTTCCATTATTTAATTAGTTGGTAAAATAGTCACAAGCACTTTGCAAGACACAACCTAAGCCAAAAAGTAAAGATAAAAAACTACCGGGAACTACCGACAGGAATAGCAAAATTACATTATCGTAAAAAATAAATTATATCCTGGTTGCGGCACTGAATTGAAGAAAAAAGAAAGAACACTCTATTAAGATGCGGGCTAGTGTTGTTGTAAGCAGTATGTCTTAAATTTAAAAGAGATAAATTATAATAATAATAATTTCATTTATTTCGAGCAACAATGATTCATATACAATACACTGGATAAATTAAATTACACTTGATAACTTAAACTAAATTATAAATTAACTAGGCTAGAATTAAATTACATACAGAAATACATATATATCAGCTAAGTTAATAAATAATCTTAACAACTAAAATGTATGGCACTGCAGTGGTTGAGATAAGCCCCATCCAGCCTGCTTGCAAACATTGCCAGGATGGTGTTGATATGTATAACTAACAACTGTTTCCGCCATTAATTAAATTATACAATAGAATTAATAAAAACACGACGAAGCAGCTACGAAAAAAATACGTTTGATTTGGGTGATTGGGTGAATCTTCAAACAGCGTATCCATGTTCTATAATTAAACATTGATATGAATATTTCCTAAAAAATATTGACAACAAAGAAACCCTTTATGTATTATATTATTAGATTTCAAAGCAAATCTCACATAATATTTGTATGAGAGCAAGCTTAAACTTTTAAAGCTTTCTTCGACGCTCGCGTTGCTAACCTTTGATATTTTATACGAATGAGATTCAATTTCCAGTGATGCGAATGACAGTCTTATCTACATATCAAGGACTCCTTTCATATTTTGTCGAAGAAGTTTTGTTTTACTTACTGGATATTTTTCTAGATTATTTTTTTCTGCTTATGTGTTTCTGTTTACGAAGTCAAACTAGGAACCCTTATAGTTTCACCATGTCCATCTCTCCGTCTATCCGTCTGTCCGCCTGTTCGCTGTCTAGCTCAGAGATTCTTGGTTATACAAAGCTTTAATTTGGCATAGTTATACATTTCAATTATGCCGACAAAGTTGCAAAATAAAATCATGAAAAGAAAACTTGTTCATACTTGTTGTTTTTCGACATAGTTTTTGTGTTTGTATTTAGTAGCGGCGGCGTCGGAACCCCTACTCTAAGCATGGTCCGACATGCTCTTGCCTGGTTTTTAATATAATGATTTCAAAGGAATCTAAATATCCGCGGACCATTAAAACTATCAGTAGAGACGCAATTTATTCCGGCAGTGCTGGCCATTGCATTCACAAGGCTATTCAATAAAATGCCACCAGCGCAGAGTTAAGGTTCCACCACACGAGCACAGTTTAAAGTTCGCGGCTGCATCGTGCTTCGGCAGACTATTGTGGTCGCAAAGTAAGTTTGTATGAAACTCGACACAGAGAGATGCGATGCATGAATTTATCGCTAAACGCGGGTTAAATAATGTCATGCACCGAATATGAATTTCGCACTAGAGTGCTTCGTAATATTTAAAGAATTTGACGGCTATTGCAACAATGATGAAACGAAAAATTGGATTTATATATATTTTATTATTTTGTATTCGGTGATTCAAAATATTTCTCCATTGCAAAATTGATGGCTCATATCAAAGAATTCACACGTACATTTAATATTAAACAGCACATGTTGAAGAACGTACGTGCAAGATCGTATGATCTAAGTAATTATAACTTGGTCGACACGTTTGATCGTCAGTCGTCCTGTCGGAGGGATTGGTTTCAAGATACGGATGAGTTGAATTCACTTCCTTTGTCTCTATATCCAGAAAGTTATAAATAACTTAGGTCTTAGGCAAGAATTAGTACAATAAAGTTAAAATCAGGCCTAAACGCGATAAAAACTAACAACGGGTAGGTAAGCCCCAAGGCCCAAACAAGATGCATTTAACACTGACGTAAACAATTTTCGAAAACTGACCAAAATGTATTGAACTGAATTAAACGCTCCGACGCGAGCATCAGCTTGCCTCAATCCAATTTCGATAACGATATCGTCCGCTGAAAGCATCTTGTCTGGGACCATGTCTGTTTTGCACGATAACGTTGAATGAATCTACTAGCGTAACATTATTAACCCTCGTCTCTTAGAATGATGTTATGTATATGAATCCGTTGTCTATCTGATGTCTGATATCCGATTATAAATAAATAAACAAATCTGTGTCTCCGTCTGTTTACGCCCAAATGTGTAACTGCGGGTTTTTCATCAAAATCGGTTTACCCATCAAAAAGGTGTCAGCTCTGAAACGAGTTCATTTCTGGCTACGTCAACGGTATTAAAATTTTAATTTTAAAACTGTTACTTGTATTTTGTCTTACACTGTGCAAAAAATTGAAACTTTAGCTCGTTTCTCAACTGTAGACACAAGAGATTGCGTCTAAAGCGACGCTTCTTTAGACTTTTATAAAAGTAAAATATAAATCTCCAGAGGAGCTAGAGACATATTTTAACTTGTCCTTGTCTCAGTGAACATAATAGCTTTTTTACAGCTGTGCACTCAGAACAAGAGCTTTGAAGTATTTCATGTGAAAAATCCTTTATAACCAACCAAGTTCGTGTATCACGTACAGTGACAGTAGAACAAAGTTTCAGCATTCTTTCCGTGGCCATTTTACAACCGGTTCTCGCATAAACCTGACTGGTGTGATTTAGCGGTGGTCTAGATTACAAGCGTCCCTATCTAGTCACACACAACACACACACACACAGACACACAGCACGCTTACACTACAGACAACATACTTACATGTAGCATAGTTCATAGTGCAAGAGTTAAAAGTAAGAACGTGCTCTTAATGCTATTTAGGTCTGGGGGATTACCATGACATACTAAAGCAGTTTAGTTTAGGTTGAGTGAAAGGGAGACAGCTATAGAAGTTATACCATTTGTCCCGTTCTCTCTAGCTAAACTGAACTGCTTGTGCCTTACAAAATATATTGGGTAATTAATTATATAAAACGTAACTAAATAAGAGAAGCTAGCTAAGTTTCGAGCTATTGACTTTTGGACCACTTTCGGACTGGTATAAGTAGAGCTATGTGTAGTTTGGAGTGGAGGGTGTGCATAGTTGAGGTTATGGTGTTTTGTGTGAAAAGGCATTTTTCGATTTTAACGATGTATGTGGTTCGATGTTTGTGTTATTTTCAGTGATCGGAATAGGTAGAGTATATTCACGTATAGTTCTCAAAAGGACATAATATAGAGTGGTTACACCGGGTGAAATATTAATTTATTTTTATTGAATTCCGGATTTCTGGTATTTTTAATGCTAAATATGGTTTACCCTTGCTTTATAGACACTCATTTCATAGAAAGTATCACTTCGCAGAATTTTCGTTTCATAGAAAACTATTTTCTGCTGATTCTGTGTTGATTTCTGGTTATGTTAAACATGATTCACATAGGTTAGGTAACGTTAGACTTGTAACCATCACAAAATAAACTGAAATCAACACGGGCTCAGCAGAAAATAGTTTTCTATGAATCGAAAATTCTACGAAATGAGTGTCTATAAAAAAGGGTAAACCATATTTAGCATTAAAAATACCGGAAATCCGGAATTCAATAAAAATAAATTAATATTTCACTCAGTTGTAACCACTCTATATTATGTCCTTTTGCGAACTTTAGGTAAATATACTCTACCTATTCCGATCACTGGTTATTTTGGCTGGTTATATTTGGTTGTTGTGATTTAGTTGCGTGGGTGAGAGCTTTGGTTGGATGCGAAGCGGTACTGGGGCTGAGTGTCAGGCGTTTGTTCACATCACCAATGTGACCAATTAACCAAAATCCATCAAGACCGAGCTATTTACGAAATAACAGGCAAACAGATACACAAAAAACAGATACATACGATAAACTTGTAATACTCTTCTTTTTGTCGGGGGTTGAAAACAGTAAAGAAGGACATGTGTGAAGGTAAAATAAATAAATATCAGGGGACAATGTCACACCAATTGACCTAGTCCCAAACTAAGCTCTAGGCTTGTTCTATGGGTACTAGAAAATGATATAAATACTTACATAGAGAAATATATACTTAAATACATAGAAAACATCCATGACTCAGGAACAAAATATTCGCGCTCATCACACAAATATCTGCCCTTACCGGGATTTGAACCCAGGACAGCTAGCTTCGTAAGCAGGGTCACTACCAACTAGGCTAGCGCGTCGTCAATATAGGTTGATAATATTTACTTATACCTAACTAGGGTACCTACCTCTGGTGGCATACCGCGGTTCTAAAATCCATGGAGTCGCTATTTCCCAATTATTACATAACAATACTGAAGGTGATGTGTTAAAGGTGGTCTCTTAACATATCACCTTCAGTATTGTAATATTTCAAAATAAATTCATTTGTTAAAGCTCTAAACCAGTAAAAGTTATATCTTTTATGCGCTACCTACAAACAATTATTAGTCGGTATGGATAAACCGAACTAAAATGTATTTGGTTTATTTTGAAATATGACAATATTGAAGGTCAAAATCAAAGTGCTAGTTATGTGTTCTAATAAATAGGAAATAGCGACTACAAGGATTCTAGAATCACAGTATGCTACCAAAATCCTAAATAATTATAACTTACCGCAATGAAAACGTTATTATTATGATAATACTCGTAAAAAGGTATTGAGATTGTTTATAGCTCACTGAACAAATTGTATTATCATGTTATTACTCATGAAAGAAGATTGATGCGGATGTAACTTCCTAAAGGCATTAATTAACAGGAAATGTCTGGAAGCATCTCCATTACCACGTTCTATGCCAGGCCTCTAAATATCCATAGAATGTGGAGCCAAATTTGTGGTACTAAAGGAGAAACAATAATTCTAGGATCCTTAGTGACAAATAATATAAATCTTCCGAGGTTGTAAAAAAGAAATTACTCCGGTACATCGATCCCACAAATGTGCTAAGTGCAAGATTCAAATTTCTCTTCGTATAAGGGTACTAGTACAATACCACTCTAATATTACTCAATATTACTCTTAAATGTAAGTCTTCCAGACCAGGTTCCATACCCAAAGGGTGCTAAGTAACCTATTACTAAGTTTCTCCTGTCCGTCCGTCCGTTTGTCAGCGGGTTTGGGGTTCAACTGCCGCTGTAGCAACAATACATATATCTATAATAATAATTACTATATAAATAAAAAATAGCCGAAATGTAAGTGGTGGCAACATAATTTAGGGACGCTTGCGTTTTTCCCATACAATTGAGTTTTCAATTTTGACAACCGATCAAAAAGTTCTTAACGGAAAAACTTCCGAACGACTGCACTAAATTCTTTTTTTATGTTCGTTATTATCAGTAGGTACAAGGTTTGTATTACAGAAAAAAAATCGAAAATCCACCGGGAAAGTCGGAAATTTCCAGCGGGAGCGACGCCGCTGCCAGGACGCTAGTAAAAATAAAAAATAATAATTAAAGGGGGCCCCCATAAAATAATGGTACGGAACCCTTCGTGTGCGAGTCCAACTCGCACTTGTCCGGTTTTTCACTATGAGCTCAGTTTAATTATGCCCTCTTTTCACTATAGCATTGTTCTTGCATTTCAAAGTTAACATTTCATATAATTCAAAGCTACATGATGTAACTCATCAGCCTCCATTGTTAACTTAATTGTATTTTGTTTGCGTTCGCTAAAGTTTTAAAGCAGTTTTACTAAAGTAAATACAATATTCAGCAAGCACAGCGGCTGGTTAACTAAATTATTCATATTCATTTGCGGGTAATTCACTTCGCTAGAACGGTACAAGTGATAACGCTACGCCATTTTGCCGCTAAAGCCAATCAGTGCAAATTGCGACGTCAAATCAGAATTCAGAACCAATTTATTCAGTACAGTTTATTGTTGAAGTAAATTTAATGAATTTAATCAATCGAATAGTGTTGATTCACTCCAGAGAGCGGGTTGATTGAAGTCGAACTAATGGAGAATAATGTGTCTATTGGGAGGAAAACGCACTCGGTAGATTATAAAAAACAGTTTTATTTTTTAGTAATTAAGTAGCAGACAAATGTATTTTCTTTTAAGTTACTTAGTGAGTATTACCTCTCAATAGACGATTGCTTAACGCGGTTAGCGATGGAACGCATATTACCTACTAAACTTTTTGGGTTACTTGGAAAAAATAATAAGTTTTTATATTTTATCCGAAGATATTGACGGAGAAAAAAAAACTATTACCTTAACTACTTAACTCAATTATGCGGTTGATCCAGTAGATTTTATTTACTATTGATGTTTTCTTACGTAGGTATACACTATGTATTGTTAATTTAGATTATAATTTAGGTATAGTAAAAATGTAATTCAATTTTTAGCACACAGTAACAAGTATATAAATATATTTGTTGTCCCAAGCCGTAATCTTTTTTAACCGACTTCAAAAAAGGAGGAGGTTATACGTTCCACTGTATGTTTTTTTTTATGTATGTTCACCGATTACTCCGTCAATTGTCGACCGATTTCAATTTTTTTTTTTTGGTTTGATAGAGTATACTTTTGAAGTGGTCCCATTGTCACCAAATCTGAATCTGATGAGAGGATCCGGGAGGAATTGAGGGAACTCCTCAAATATTGTAGGCAAACATATAGCGATTTTAGTATTTTTAGTAACAAGTCCAGCATTTGCATTCAGAAAGTATCATTTGGTGAAGTGGAACTGATGATGAAGACCACAGATGGCCACCGGAACTCCTTAACGGTACCGATTTCAAGGGTGGCGATAAGATATCTCGATTAAGATAGTTGAGCGACTACAACGAAGAATATTTACTTGTTAACCGACTTCAAAAAAGGAGGTTATTGAAATATGACTATGACTTTCCCGCGGCGTTGCTTGCGGCGCGCTTGAAATAACTTAAAGTTTCATTTCAACTAAGAAGTGGGACTACGTAACAGCGAATTATGATCACTAAAAAGTATAAAATAAAATAAATGTTTTAAAAAACAAAAAACCGCCTTCAAAAACGCAAAAAATAACTTCTTTAAAATTGTAGGCACCTAATAGGTTAGTCCAACTGAAGTCGGCGACAACAACATTTTCAACAAAAAGCCGACATCAGTTGGACTAACCTATTAGGTGCCTACAATTTTAAAGAAGTTATTTTTTGCGTTTTTGAAGGCGGTTTTTTGTTTTTTAAAACATTTATTAAATGTCGACACGAACAACACAACTCATAGTGTGGCAGCAAATATTTTTACACATACAACGAACGTCGAACTGCGCCTCTATTCTAGGCGGTAAAAACAATATCGTAGTTTGCCTGTTATGGTATTGTTATACATACATACATACGTCAGCCGCCATTACTGTCAAGAAAATAAGAGCTATCAAAACGTTGACAATACGATAACAGATCAAATGCGATATTGTTTTAACCGTGTTGAATAGAGGCGCTGAAAGCATACTCTTTTCTCAAGGCAGGCAAATTTCCTCTATTGGTGTTGCAAAAGTCCACAGCCGTCATTTTTTTCCAACAGAGGCTCTATTCTAATCGGTAAAACCATATCGGTTTTGACATGTTATCGTATTGTTACCTTCAAATGGTGGACGATTTGAAAACAATATGTTAACATGTCAAAAGCAGTAGTCATATCATGTGTAGTGCACCTGCGGGCCTAGTATGGCTGCGTCTATATCGCGTGTCAAATGTGGATAAAGCATCCGTCACTCTAGTACTTATCTCGTGTCAGAAGGTGACGGATGCCTTATCCGAACTTTGTCACGCGATAAACGCAGCCATATTGGGGCCCCTGGGAGCCCTGCCAAGATGCACTACGCTAACTAGCGTTTCTATTCGTTTCGTTTTTAACCAATCGCTTCACTGGTAGATGACTTGATACGAAAAGTCACGTGATCTACCAGTGAAGCGATTGGTTAAAAACGAAACGAATAGAAACGTTAGTTAGCGTAGTGCATCTTGGCAGGGCCCTCTGTTCTATTAAATATGTCGTCCATCACGTTACTATTTCTCCACGGTACGCCATACATTGCCGTGGCAAGCCAATAAAGACACGTTTTTGTTATCTGTGGATACGTCATTTGGTTTTTTTACGTTTGCTCCTACATTCCCCCGTACTCGGCCATTACTCGTACCTATCATTTAACTATAAGGTTTATGAAGAAGCAAGAATATGTTACAGTTTATTTAGCGGGTTTAGAAAAGGGGAAAAATGTTAAAATATTTTCCAGCAGAGCACATCGAACGCGACGAGATAAGCTGCCATTTTTATACTAAACGAGCAAGGTTTTTAGTTCAGAGAATTCATCTGCTTTGAATATTTTCGACAATATTTTATTTCCGTTGTTTGTGCAAGGCGTGTTTTTTCATTATTTTGTGTTTATAAAAAATATATTTGTTACACTGTTTTTTTGTGTCTCGTTTGCCTTAGAGTCCTGCGACTTCCATCTGCGTTGAACTTGTTTTACGTTACTGTAACGGATACTATTAAATTTTCCAATATACGAAGTACTCGTAGGTATTAATTGTTTTAATCCAGGATTACGACTGTCTTCCAAATCTTCAAACATAATCATTTTCTATCTTTAATCTCTTAATAGTTTTAAAATAAACTCGTATAGGCCTGTTTGTCCCCTTAGTTCTTTTAAATTAAACTATGCAAAATATTTAAAACCGGTCTTTCGATCATTTAGAAAATGCTTTTCGGAATGTGTATGTGCATAATTCATGCATCATACCCAGGCAACACCAGGGCGGGTCGGATAAGTAAGTAGAGTAAGGACTTTTGGTGGCAAATCGTGGTTCTAGAATCCATGGAGTCACTATTTCCTACTTATACATACCATTTTGATTTTGACCTTCAGTATTTTAATATTTCAAAATTAATTTATTCATTAACCGCTAAACCGATTTAAACGAATTTTGGTATGGATATCTCTGCTGTGAAAGCGTTACAAATAAGTAAATATTAATAGGTATGGAATAACCGAACTAAAAATGTATTTAGTTCATTTTTAAATATGATCATACTCATAAGGTCAAAATCAAAGTGTCATGTATTAATTAGGAAATAGCGACTCCATGGATTCTAGGACCACGACATGCCACCAAACTCCTAACTCCAAAGATAAGATACGATAGGATTAGTAGGATATACGAGTATATGCACCTTCTTTCTTGTTTTATTCATGGCGGTGGCGTAGTGATTTTGCCAATGTCACATGACAGGGTGAGATAATACATTAGTAAAAAAACATGCTAATAAAATGTAAAACAAAACTTTTCGTGATTACAAAATTTTCTAAATCTGGGCACCTAGTGAAAAAGGACACAAGTCTACTTATCTCGTGATAAAAAAGCCTATACATAGGTACATAAATGGAGTAGTTATACAAGATTTATACCCTTTTTCACTAGGACCCCAGAAATATGTAATGCATTGTTTATTTCAAAAACTTATCACAAATATTTAACTCAAGATTTTTGCTTTCTTGTTCAGAATAACCGGCAATGTCCGCGGGCGGCGTTCTACCCAACTTCGACGGAATCAAGCTGGATCCACGCTGGAACGAGCTTGTTTTCGTTATTAACATTGTACGACGATGTCCAAGTAGAATTTTTAGAATTATGTACGTTTTTTACGACATATGTTGTTTTGTTTACTTATAAATAAATAATAAATAAATAAATATCAAGGGACAATCTCACACAAATTGACCTAGTCCCAAACTAAGCTCTAGGCTTGTACTATGGGTACTAGACAACGATATAAATACTTACATAGAGAAATATATACTTAAATACAAAGAAAACATCCAAGACTCAGAAACAAATACTCGTGCTCATCACACAAGTATCTGCCCTTACTGGGATTTGAACCCAGGACCGCTAGCTTCATAGGCAGGGTCACTACCAACTATGCTAGCGCGTCGTATTGAATAACTGCATTGCGATACATTCCAGAATATTAAAATAGGTACGCTTAGTTTCAATTTATATGTTGAATTCTGTAAATAATAAAGATTAAAGATAAAGAGAAAGAAACAACGGAAATTAAAACGTTGTTTGGATAGTTTTGATCCGTACCTATATATTTTTGATGTTTGTATTTATTTAATTTCCACTTACCTTTTGCTCCTAAAAGACATGTAATTGTCTGTTGTTTCCTATTCTGGGCTTACCTGAAAGAAAAACAATAACAATATATTACTTTGTATGAAACATTGGTGATGACTTTTGAACTTTGTAGATCATAAATACAAATGAATCCGAACCCTGGCGTCATATTTCTTCGCGCGGATGAAGTGGGATTTCATAACAAATTCGATTTAAACCTTAGATGGGAAATGCAAATGATATTTGCTTATTGCCTTGGAAAATGCAGATATACTTACGTAGCTCATTGCTTTTTGAGTGAAATACTAACACCCGTATTTATAGTCAAGAAAAGTAATTACTTGAGTATTAGTAATGTCAAAAGTCATATAAAAATCGTCACTTTAGTCATTACTTTTACACAAGTAATTACTTTTCTTGAATATAAATACGGGTGTTAATCTTGTGAAGTAAGTACCTACTAGTATAAAATAATTCATCATGATATCAAAATATTATTTTGTGAATACCCTTCAATTCACAAACGGTCTTTCGTAAATTATACATTAAACTAAAATATTGTCAACGTTACGATAGCTCGTATTTGCTTGACAGTAATGGCGGCTGAGTTAGAATAATACGATAACATGACAAAGGCAATAATGTTTTATCCAGTAGAATAGAGGCCCTGTATTATTGAATCCACAAGAAAAAAATAGTACTTTACTACAGAGGCCGGGACAAAAGGGTTTCCCGGCCGAAGACACATAGGCGGCCGAGCAAAGCGAGGCCGGATAGGTCTGAGGCGGGCAACCCCATATTTCCCGCCGAGGTATGTATAGTGCTTTTTTTCAAACATGCAATGAAATAAACAACAAAAAAATCAAAGTTTTATTTTTTTAATACGCATTGTGGCAGAATGTCATGATGCCTGTGCCACAAATTTACGTGGAATGGAAATTAAAAAAGAGGACTTTGCCGGCCTAGGCCTCCACGATTTGTATGAAATTCCATTAACGACCTTTTGTCCTAGCCGCACCTGAAACGTCATACTTCGCAGCCTATTCTAAGGAACATAACATTAATATTTAATTGCGAGAAAAAAAACATTTTTATTTTTATATTATGTGTAATCTTTTTATTAAACGCAAAAAGAGACATAGCTGTTCTTGTTAGGGTTCCGCTGTTCAATTCAAGGAAAGAAATGTCAATAAAATATTATGCTGCTGAAAGGGGAAACGATTTTGTCACGCTTTTAAAAACAAACATGATAACAAGTGTTCGGCTGCTGATAATGTAAAAACAAACCTTAAGATCGTTAAACTTATCACGTATTTACAACGAGTCATAAAAAAATAACACGCCAAGGATTAATTTAAAATAAATACACACCCAGGTACTCTAGATTGTTTTTTTAAATTTTGTCCGACACGAAAATATATAAGGAAATCAAATTTATTTTTCTCTACTACTTGACAATCATTTAGATTCAGTTTTACCGAATGATATATGATGATATCTTGAAATATAACTTGCCAACGCTGGAATTCCTTTATTTGCATTCCGTACGTGTTTTGGCAAAACGAGAAACAAATTGCAAGTGCTTATGTTTCACATGATATTGAGACTGGGAGGGTATTGCGGTATATTTGCAGTAATTGGAGATCAAGAAAGCATTTCCTCATACGCTGCATATACAATACACGGTCATTCCAAATTACTATAAATGGATCAATAATAGTTAATAAAGGACAATGCCAGGTCTCCGCAGAAGCTTTGGCCAAAGAAAAAACTGTGACGGATAATTATAGAATTGGATTTATTTGACGTAGAAAAATATTTAAAACAATGCTGTGGTGTTAGATTTTCTAAAGAACTTTTATTATTATTTTTACAAATAATCGTAACAACACGTTAAACGCAAAATTTATTATTTACAAAGTGTCTTAATAGATGGCTCTATTTTTCGTATAAGTTCCTTAATGTGTAAGTAATAAAATAATGAATTTAAATCTCATACAAAACAGGTCATATCAACATCCTTCGTATCCGTGGGCTATTTTTTTAAAGTATTTTAAGCCAAGGTCTGGCATTGTCCTTTTGGAGAACACCAATTAACCTAATATAAAAAGTATTAAGTATAAAGGCCATTTCATGGTAAGTGGCATCAGAGTCCCATAGACATTTGCATTCTCAATTAACATCTGTTTGACCGTGAGGCCAGCCAGTTCGGAGCAGACCCTTACAGGTTCTGGACTCCTGGTAATAGGATGACTAAACACCCTCATCTGAATGATTGTCAAATTAGAACAGCTTGACGAACTGGATTCCTTTAAGGAGACTTGACTCCCATTTGCATTCTCAAGACTACAATGTTAAGACTACCAACCTTGTAGACAAAGATGGAATGGAATGCCTCTATGTAAGAGATCGGCAACCTGCGGCTCGCGAGCCACATGCGGCTCTTTGGATATGAAGCTGCGGACCTTTAGTTCCAACTTTATTTATGCAAGTACTATTTATTGTTGGCAAGAAAAAGAAAGTGATTCTTTAAAAAGAATGTTTTTTTTTAAATTGACATTTTTGAATGAAAAGGTCGCCGACCCTGCTAATAATTTCACCGGTTGTCTTATCCCCACACCGGAACACAACAATGCGCACCTGCGATTCCTCTGGTGTTGCGGGTGTTTATGGGTCTCGATGATCACTTACCATCAGGTGACTCGCTTGCTCATTTGCCTCCTTTCTCACATAAAAAAATGTATTTGCACCGGGCTGTTTAGTGGTAGGTTAAGGATAAGATGGTAGTGATCTGGACGGACCCTGCACAAGGTCACCACTAAGTAAATGTCAAGTCATATAAAACTGACGCGTCCTGGGGGCCGATTTTTGACTTTCGAGCGCTCGAAAGTTTCACTCGGAAGTGAGCAAAATCTACGAAACCGTTTTTTGAGAACGAATGGTGTGGACCACTCGTCTTTAAATTTTCAATGAATCGTAATTTCAAAAATACGGTTTCACAGATTTTGCTCACTTCCGAGTGAAACTTTCGAGCGCTCGAAAGTCAAAAATCAGCCCCCGACGAGACAGATATCTTACTCAAGATCGGTTTTTTAATACAGCTCTAAGGGTATTAATAAACGAATAATACTAAACTGAAATAAACCGTATTAATAAACGAATGGTTGCTGAGATGCCGGTCAAAAAGCCTTACGTCAGTGATACTTCAATACCGCGTAAATAACAAATTCTACAAGTTGCAAAATATACCTCATTGACTTGCTTGCTAAGGTGTATTTTTGCATCTTATTAATTTTGTTAGTTATGTACGCATAGACGACTGTCAATTTTAACGCGTGTTGAGACAAGTATTACAGTCGAGATCAGTTATTAATACAGCGCTAAGACTTATCGACGAAAACTAATTTGTTTTGCTAGTAATTTACACGATATATGCGCCCAGAGCTATTTCTGGAGTAGGAAGTTCTAACGTTTGCTCAGTCTAGTGCAGTGTAATTCTTACGCCGTGCTCTAGATATACAGTAAAGCTTTAGCTAAAGCAAACTGCTGTGGAATAATTTGCATGTGAGTGTATTCATGTACGGATAGGTGACTATTCCAACTGTTAATTAAACAAGTCCCTAGGTCCTTACCTAAACGCGGGTGTGTTTTTTTTGTAATGTCACCTTTCAAGAGACATACAAATGAAATGAACTGATAAAGCTCTTTCAGAAAGTCCATAACATACTCGTATTGAGCTGTTCCGGACTAATTGCCGTGAATAATTTATTGTAAAAATATAAAGACTAGATTTTTCCCAGCCCGTCCACCTAGCCATTGTTCGCTTTTTCGGTCTAGATATTCCCCTTTGTCCGTCTCGGGGTTATGAAAAATAGCAATTTATTTCTGTAACATTAATAATTTTAATGTTACACCTAAAGCTGGGACTGGCGAGGTATAACTGTAACTGTTGCACGTAACATTGTGATGTGTACGTGGCTCGCGAGACTGTTTTTAGGGTTTCAGCAAACTGTTGTGGAATCATTTGCATGTGAGTGTATTCATGTACGGATAGGTGACTATTTGCGAGTGTTACAGTTACAGTTTGCCAGTGAGTACCCGGCTTAAAGGTGCAAGTGCATATTCAAATTTGGAACCTCTTCGGAATAGATTTATCTCTAATATAAACTTGCTCAGTTATGCACCGAAATAGGTTTAACGTTAAATTTAGTCTACTTCGTGCAGTTGTCTTGCAGCGTCTTGGAGCGCGCCCAACTGCGACCAATTAGTGTCCGAACCATCTTGAGCTGTCCGCGCGATTTGGCAACAAGCAACTAAATTCATTGTTACTATATTAAATGTGTTTATAACGAAAATGGAGTAAGGTATACAACCGAGCTTAACGTAAATGTGACGCAGGTATAAGATAAAGCCAGGGGATTTGAATATATCACTTAATATTTTGGGGCGAATGGGAATATCGAGAGCATGTCACAAAGAAAATAATTTTATTACTAAAATTCATACGTTTATGGTAACAAAAAAGGAATACAAATATTTTGGGACATGTAAGGATGTTATTTATTTGGGTGCCCCTCACAATCCCTAACAACGTTTGTCCTAACACATCGTTTGCCCGAATTTTCATTTGCCCTAAACTGGTTTTCAGATGAGTCAGGCAACTTTTTAAATGAAAATTCGGACAAACGATGCATTAGGACAAATGACGATTAGGGCTTCCATAGGAGAACCTATTTATTTATTGCATAGTGTCATGTACTCTTATTACCTGCCAATTGTTTTTTAATTTGTAGTGGTCACCCACCGCGGCCAAAATTTTGAGACATGCTCAAGTTATTCATTATCATCTTTTCACTAAAACAGTTTAGTGATTTCATTAAATTACTCAATTTTTGGAAGGAAATGACCAATAAATTGTTATTTTAAAATCTTCAATTTGATAATTTCCCTTAAGTTTTTATCAAAACCCTGTTTAAATCATATCCTTGCAATATACGAATAGTTACTAAAAAAAAATGTAGTTGGTAGAAAAAGAAGTACATTCATGAATTAATTTTAGTCAAATTCAATTGTCTATCTTTTCGACGGTTGGATTATAACCAGCGAGATGACGTTGGATATAAATCTGTCAGAAGTTGTAAAATTGGATAACCCGAAATGATTGACCCAATTTAGGGACAGGGCAAGGCGTGAAAAGAAAGTTACAGATAGTGATCAGCGGCAGGCAAGACAATAAATGTCTCTCATATTATAGTCTTATAGTCATATTTCATTAATTTACAGCACAATGGAAATATGCATGTTTTTTTACAGCTTCAATAAAAGCTGATTCATGTAACAAACTGGTGAAAAAAACATTATTTGAATGGCTATAAAAATAACCAAGACATAAGCTACCAAAGATTTGTTCCTATATTTTTCTAGCAAAACAGAATTTTACTTGGAGTATATGGCCGTACTACACGATGACGTCACTGGTGCACTTCGGATCTCTCCGTCTAATTAGCATTTTAAAATGCTTGTATCATCCGTATTACTTGACCGATTGTAATTTTAATTTCACTTTTGGTGATCTCTTTTACGGCATTTTCATATTTTGTTGAGAAATGCTATTTAAAAAATCCATGCATATTCCCTATTCTACATTGTTAACTGGTTACAATACATTTTACACTAGTTGATTAAGATAATTCAAAGGATTACTTATATTTATATATTAGTTCATAATTAAGTATTGTACATACATTGTCTAATCAAAAGAGTAGGTAATAAGAATTAAAATAAAATTGGAATGTTGCTAGGTATTAAGATAACATAATACTTCATTTACGCAGTTCTGGACCTAAAACTTAATTAATTGGCACTGCCGTCGTTTGATAAAAAACACTTATCAAATCTTTGTTGGCTTACATCTTGGTTATTTTTATAGCTACTCACAAAAATATTTTTCTCAACTGTTTATTACATAAACCAGCTTTTATTCGAGCTGTGAAAAGCAGTCATGAATATTCCCTAATTAGTATCTCTGTTAGATTTAACGTGCGAACGTTAGCAGGGTTTACATTTTGGCTAGGCCTATTGGTCGATTTAAGAAAATCGCTAACTAACATCACGCTCCTGACTAGGCCCCCAGTCTCCTGGTTACGGCACCATGAAAGCCTTATTACAACTAATTTGAAGGGGTCGTTCCCTCGGGACGGATCTTATCCCTCTCGGTTGATCTTCAGAGCGATTACAGTCATAAAACTATTTGGTTAATTAAAACAAAGCGGAGTAATATGTAGATCTCTTTGGCAAGTTTAATAATGAAGCAACGTGAGTTGAATTGAACAGCAACAGAGTTGTTGATGGTTAATTAAAAGCTTAATTAAATTTTGCCTTTTTAATTACCGGCGAAAGGATTAAATTAAAGGAGTCTTTAATTTTAGTTTAAAACTTTCTGTCTGTTTGTTATACTTTAAAGGCTGAAAATGAAAAAAAAAAAATGAAAAGAGCTCGTACGGGAAATAGAAAGCTAGGTTTCATGAAAATCACTTAGGCCGTTTAAGAGATTTATTTATATTTAATAATTAATCTCTTTTTTTTATCGTCTTTGACCTGTTATGGTACTGTTTTTAACTCAGACGCCATTACTATCAACTAAATAAGAGCTATCAAAACGGTGACAATACGATAACAGGTCAAAGACGATATGGTTTTTAGCCTAGAATCTCGGCTCTGTGAGAATTCCCCCTTTGATCTTTAGCACTGTTATCTTGTCGTGGCAACCTGTCGGCATGTCGGACACGGCGCCACACGTAGATGACACCTCTATTGAAAATGCGGTCAACCTGCAAATCAATTTATTCAAAGCATTCTATGATTTATTCATTACATTTACTTTACGGTGTCGTCAAACCCATGTCAAAAACATAGGTCGAAAGCCATTCTAAGGAGTTATTATTTGTATTGAATTTTCAAAAGAATAATTGTTTTAACAATAAATTTAGACTAGTATGTTGTCAGATTTTGAATTGTATAAAAAAACACAAAAATCTCATATTGCACCCCACAATGGTCAAGAGTTAGTTCCTGTTTGATTATTTGTTTAACTGGTAGAGAATGCCATTAGGCATTAAGTCCACCATTTGTGCTTTTCTTGTGCAATAAAGATTAAATAACTAAATAAATTAGTGCTTAGTTACACAAAGTCTCGTGTTAGTTGGACAGCTAATAATAAAAACATGACAGTAAAATGCAACACAGTTCCGTTGAAAATATGTTTTAATAAAGCAACGTTTTAGTCAAAACTGTTCATTGTTCGTAGCAGATTTAAGCTACGAAAAGGTAAAATTCTACAGCGCTACGCTCGTAACCTAAAGCTCATAAAACACTACTCGTGTTTACGCAGTCAGGTCAACTTTGCACCAGGTTTAAAATAATGACTAAAACACCTCTAACCATGTTATAATACATAGGCGGGCCTCGTAGAGCAAGGTCAGTGTTTTATAATGGGAGTCAACAGGCACGTTTGTCGCATGGGTTGGGTTAGACCTTGAACGGGTAACCGCTCGGGACACTGGAATTTTATGTCATATTATTAACTTACTTTTGCACGCTACTTTGTGTGAGATCCTACTTCGTGAATATCTATTCAATTAATATAAACAACGACAATGTAAAAGAAACCCCTTCTTGAGCTGATATCTCTTAATAAGCTCGACCAATTTTCATGAAACTTAGCGAAGGACCATCCCGATAAAACTAGTTTAAAGCCGCGTCCGAATCTGTCGATCAGTTTAGGAGCTATGATGACACAGATACAAAGACAATACACAACATAGACACACAGACACATACTTATAACGCCCCTGTTGTTTGTTAGGGTTTAAAACATTTATAAACGATTGAGAAAATGCTCTTTATAGTGTTTTTAATCAACGAACGTTCCTCGTGTCGTTGCCGGGTTAGAATAGTGCCACTCCATGTCTTCCCGTGGATGTCGTAAGAGGCGGCTAAGGGAATAAAGGCTTGTAGTATCGTTAGGCGATGGGCTTGCAGCCTGTCACTAATATACACTGGTAAAGATCTTAGCCTGTTTATGCAAAATTTGGTTATAGAGTTAACAACAAGTGGTTAGAGTTGTTGGTAATTCTGTAGCTCTGCCTACCCCACTCTGGGATGAAGGCGTGACGGTATGTATGTATGTAGTCAACGAAGATCCTACTACTTAAATTTAAAGTTCCGCTGTCTCTGCCTGCCTAATTGGGAGACAGGCGTAGGGGCAAGTGGGGTAAAACCGGGACGTTAAGGAAAATATTTAATAAATAAATAAATTTATAGAAAAATCTATTATCTTTATTAATCTTAGTTTAATTACTTAATTAAGAACATATTTATTAATGAGATCACTGCTTTCACTGTCACACTCAGAAAAAATAATTAATTTCCAAGTCTTATTTTTTTTAAGGTTTTGCCCTATGTTTTGTCCAAAACCGGGTATACCTGTCTTTGCCCCTTAACAACGGTAGCATTGGAACGCGTCAAGTTCTTCAGGTTCCCAACCAGTATATCCCTCATGGGCCTATTTTTTACACTTAAGACATTGCACCTAAGCATCGGTTTATTACCGTAAACTTCAGTACAATAAAATACACATGTTATTTGAAATCTTAATTGAGCTCTTCCCCATCTTTTGGGTAAAGGCAGCGTCATGATGGTCGAATTTAGGTAAAGGCGAGGATAGCTTGGCAAGGAGAACCAAAAGCCTTTTCTAGATGGTTCACAAATTCTCGTTTAATTATCAAAATACAGGCACTTAATAAGAAACCCTCCCTTAAGACGTTCCGCAGGTCACATGGAGCCAAGGCCAGATGGAAAACTATTACGCTCACGGCGTACCATGCTTCACGACCCAGTCTCTCAACCTAAGTATAGAACAAGAGTGTCAAACATGGCGATGCACCTTCGGAATCTTACTCACAAACAACACAGTAGTGCTAATGGATACTCCGTTCCTTTCACCCGTCAATCGTACCAAAATCAAGGGAAAGTGACGGAAGTTCGAACTATGATTTTGAAGTAGACGCCCAGTGCCTGAGTTACGTCAGAGTGAGTAAGACCATAACCAAACCAAATCTTAATCTTATCATGTACAAAACCAGGTACTAGCCGGTATTACCCCGTACGATTTTGCCCCAGGCACCCCTACGAGAAACTTATAAATGAACTAACATGAAAACATGATGCAATAAAAATCCAAGTGTTGTTTGGTCAACTTTAATACATATTTAATCGTATATAAAATATAAATTTTACTTACTTTATGTTACGAAAGAATGGTTTGAATATGAATTCCATAGAATATTACATCAAGCACCTCTAAAATCTTTTTTCTTATTTTTTTTCTATAACCAGGCATTGTCGTTATTCCACTTTTGTTGACAAACTAGCCAAGATGGTTAACAGCTGTTGCCTAAGCACGCGTAAATTTTAAGTGGCCATAATGCCATGTCCCGGTTTTACTCCCATACCCGGTTTTGGACTAAACTCCCCTACCTATATTATATTTATGTATATTAGTCTAAAAACGTAATACTAAAATTATGTTGTTTGCAAAAAGTTTCCACACATAAAGCGTTTACAAAATGGGCTTTGGAATTTGCGTGGAATCCAGTGTAAGAATATATTTTCGGCGCGCTCGTTTAGTGCTGAAGGTAGTAGCTCGGAAAAATTGCGGCCACTCGCTTCCCCTCCGATATGAAAGAGCATGTGAAACCGTTATTATTATTAGCTAGTCGCATATTTGCGTATATTTATTATGTGTACATATTAAATTTATATGTAAGTACATATAATTAATTGTATAATATATATTTTATTGCTGCTTTATGATTTTTGTCTTGCATTAAGGTACTGATAGAGAATACTTCTAGCATAGCTTTTTGTAAATTATGTTTAAGAAAATACGTAAATTTGTGTGATAAAATTCATAATGTAACCTTTTACCACAAATAACAATGACTATTTTGTTGCATACTTACCTTAATTTGTTAACTTCTTACCTTAGTTTATTACTTAATTAAAAATCTGCAGGCTTTTGGAATTATCATGCGTTCACGAGAATAGATCTTTTGAAGTTATTGATTCACTTTTCTGCATTATTTCCTACTAAATAATAACATAGCAAGCAAGTGACTATAAATTTGAACCATGCCATAATTGACTGAATAATCTTGTCCTGATGACCATAATCTTGTTAGAATTTACCAAAAAAATATCCATTGTGTACAACAACCTTAAATGAGCACGTTGTATATAACTGCCTATTGAAAGCATAGAGCACACAGCACCCAGAACGCTGAATTTACAACATTCCAAATATAAAACTTGGTAAAGTAAAACACAAGGGGTGTTCCAAAACTTCAAAGTAAAGCCGCTGGCGTAAGCCTCCGTAAAACACCGTTGACTGTTCACATCTATTTTCCTACAGAGTGCAGCACTTTGGTTATTCGCGCTCAAGTTCCGTTCGCGTTTGCCGTCAGCGATTCCGGAACACGGGTGTGTTTGTATTGGAAAACCTTTATTACTGCTTATTGAGCAGATCACAGATCGTTTGTGGGTTCTGCAGGGTTTTATTTTTGGTACACGCATAGTAGTTATCGGAAATAAATAATTGGTAGTCGTTAGAAACAAAGGTTTGAGGTTCGTTTTACATAACTCAGAAATAAAAATGTGAAATCTAACATAATAAACATCGTCACTGCGCTTGCAAAATTCGATGTGGTTATTTACGCATATCGGATTTCGAACTTTGATTAAACTGTCTAAGAATGCAAATGCTCATTGTAAGATAAGATAATTTATTGGTAAAGATAATATTTACATGTCACATTTATTATAATTAATATAAAGTAATTTTAATACAAGTAATTATATTTTTTAATTTAGGTATATGATTCGGTACATTCTTTATGGAGATATTTATAATATAGTTTTAATAATTGTGCGATAATTTAAAAACAATACACAATAAATGAAATTATAGAAAAGAACTTTGCAAGTGCAGTAATGTAATGCTTTATCATTGAAATTTTGATTCAGATTTTATTACTAGTATAAATTGTAAGGCAAGTCAAATTATAAGTTGAGGTTAGCTTATATTGAGGTCGTCAGAAACAAAAATTAAAATCAAAGGTCAACAAACATTATGAATTTCTCCATAGATTTTTACATTCTAATATTGTTCAATCAAATTTTATAAACATACGTAGAGCTTAATACGGTAAACGACAGCTTGTCCTTAAACTCGAAGTTTTCATCTGCGCAAAGCTGCCGTGAGCATACCAAATTAATAAGAAAAAAAAATACAGGTCATTGTTATTTAGGCTCGTCATAATGTCATGATACCGAACCATTAGTCTTCGTAAACGCCCTAGCGCGATAAGCTACTCTATTAATTATTTTTTGCCTTCCAAACGCGCAGTTATGAAACGGGCCGAGTTTAAATATCGCCTTCGCATATTATTTTTTAACATAAACATGAGCGAAGAAAGATCGGTCTGCTAAACTAGTGGCACTATAAGCAACTATTGCTCATTGTAATAAAACTATAGTATCTACAGTTACCTATTATTTGTTAATTTATGGTTCACTACCAGCGTCGCTATTGCCTAAAGCACTCGCAATCGCAATCGGTTTCAAAGCGGAACAATTGTTTTCATTTTATATGCAGACAAGCCTTCGATTTCCAAAATGAATACGATTGCGATTGCGAGTGCGTTAGACAATAGCCCCTCTGGTTGTATTATACCACATTTATATCAGATTATTTAACATTTTAAACCTTGTTAGAGTCAGTTAGAGTTGAGTCAAACGTTGCAGTATGATAATAATGCTTGTACCAATATTTAGTTGCGCACGTTGGCCGTGATTGATATCGTGCGTGTGTTAGTTACTTTTTTTTTTAAAGGAGGAATACCAGCAAACTGGTCACCGCGACCCATAAACACCTGCAACACCAGAGGAGTGCTTCTCAGGTGTGCTTCTTGCCTTTGAGAAAAGAGCTCGTTTTTTTCAATAACCCCAAGTTCAAGTTTATACTCAAGCGCCTTTAATTAGTCATTTCCTGAGCCTTAACCGACAAACATTGACATGCTATAACGCATATATATACTTTCATGACTATTCGATGCCTAATTAAATAGTCAAATAAAATAAATCTTCTACTTTGTAATCTAATTGTAAAAGAGCCATTATTTTATTTAGAAGTGGAGCTACGTAACAGCATAAATAGGATCACTAAAAAGTATAAAATAAAATAAATGTTTAAAAAAACAAAAAACCGCCTTCAAAAAGCAAAAAATCACTTCTTTAAAATGGTAGGTAAATAGGTCAGTCTAACTGAAGTCTGCTTTTGGTTAAAATATTGTTGGACGCCGACTTCAGTTAGACTGACCTATTTACCTACCATTTTAAAGAAGTTATTTTTTGCTTTTTGAAGGCGGTTTTTTGTTTTTTTAAACATTTATTTTATTTTATACTTTTTAGTGATCCTATTTATGCTGTTACGTAGCTCCTCTTCTAAATATTAATAAGAAACTATAGAACATTTCAAGCTCGCCGCAGACAACGCCGCGGGAATATCATAGTCATATTTAAACCTAAATGTGCTTCGTCATACTCGCTCAACTTCCTTTATCGAAATATCTTATCGCCACCCTTGAAATAGGTACCGTTAAGGAGTTCCGGTGGCCATCTGTGGTCTTCATCATCAGTTCCACTTCACCATATAGTACTTTTCAAAAGCAAATGCATGAGTTACAGTGAAAAATACCAAAATCGCTATAGGTGTGCCTATAATATTTGAGGAGTTCTCTTGATTTCTTCATGATCCCATCATCAGATCCTGACGTGGTGACAATGGGACCAACTAGAAAGTATACCCAGTCGAACAACGAAAAATTTTTTCAAATCGGTCCAGTGGTCTTCGAGTAATCGGGGAACATACATTAAAAAAAAAAAAAAAAACCCGACGAATTGAGAACCTCCTCCTTTTTTTGAAGTCGGTTAAAAAGAGCCATTATTATACATACATAAAGACACATTATTATATATTAATATCACGCCTTCATTTGCCGAGTGGGAAAGGCAGAGCTACAGAATTACCAAAAACTCTAAAAATTTGTTGATTATTCTGAAACCACATTTTGCACAATAAGGGTGCGGCTCCACTGAGGCGGAGACGAGTGGAGCGGGGCGGAGCTGTGCCAATATTAACCAATAGAATATAAACTATTGCACAGCTCCGCTCCGCTCCTCTCGTCTGCGCCTCAGTGGAGCCGCACCCTTAGGCTAAGATGTTTACCAGTGTATTAGTGACAGGTTGCAAGCCTATCGCCTAACAGTACTACAAGCCTTTATTTCCTTAGCACATTATTCACATATTATAAAGAGCGGCAAATCAGAGAACACGGCATACTAACCCTCTGGGGTGTGTCAGTGTGTCAATTTCGCCGCTTCCGACACGAAATCAATGTAAATAGGATCCATCAGGCTTTATTTGGGGTTCGGAGGTTTCCAGACGTCCGTGCGTTACCCTGTCCGGGTTCCGCGATCTGAATACAAACCAAGCCCTTTATGAATAATTCAATAATCTAACAGACATCGATATTCATGTGGAATTAATGTGATTTTCAAGTTCCTAAAACTTCCCAAGCCACATAAAGGCGGTGTGGTGCCGTTGTACGGGCATAGAAGGCGGTTTTCCCAATCTATGGGGGATACGTGGAGCAAAGGCTAATAAGGTTATAATACGTACACCGCATAAGCCACTACCGCCACGTGTCAGTAAGTATATCCATCTAGTTATTTACGTATTGCTATGTTGCCGTCTGCTACTTGTTCAACGTTGTCTAAAAGATATCACAAATTATTTTGCTTCGATATTTTAGCCGTTAGTTATTACTAACCGTATCGTAATAGTTATTACTTATTTATGTAACTGGTTCATAATGAAGCTTCTTAAGGTACGAGTACCTTAAGAGCTAATTATGTACCGTTGCATACATAATTGATTCTACCAGCTTAAAATGATAATGACAAAAATAAACAATCGCTAACTTTTCTTGTATAGGTACTTTCCTCGATTTTTCTGCTAACAAATTACTTGTCAGCAAAGTCATTTTCCTTATTCCTATTGGCGTTAATAGTTTGTGAATTTTATTGTTGTATGTTTACAAATTTCATGCCAATTTTAGTAGTTCATAAAACAGTTCTGACAATTTATCATAAAAGATGGAATGCCAAATGGAACGCCATTTTGTTGGTATCCATATTGAAGGTAACCATGGTAACCAAATAACAAATCGATGGATATTATTCATCAATTTTTAGTAAGTTGATAAAAATGTTATTTTAAACACATAATTAGTCTCAAAATTAATTTTGTTTTTAGTATACTTAATTTTAACTGGTATTAAAATACTTTTAACTGTTTATTATACAAATTAAGATGCCAAGTGTTCACTAAACGCTAAGACTGATATCCGGAATTACCGTAACCATGGTAATAACATATAATAATTATTATAGAACTGCTATTACTACGACAACGCTCATTATAGAATAGTTTTCACGTTTCGGTTACGCTATAGGTGGTATTGTGGTACCATTAACGATATCAATATTAGCGGTTTATAGTACGCGAGTAGAAATATTTTTTTGCGCCTGAGACAAAAAACGGTCGACCTTAACAATTAACCCTTTAACTATTTATTTATTTTTCCTCTTAATCTAGTGACGCATTACATAAAAAAAAACAGTGACTGGCTCACAGACAACGTAATGCTGAAACCGCAAAACCTAGGGATTTCAAATTTGGAGGAAGTATTCCTAGGGATAAACTTAAAAGAGATTTTTCGAAAATCAGTCCCCAATAAAAGGGGGTAATAATGGGAAAGGAATTATACGCGTACAAGGTCGCGGACTCGCGGGCGCCCTCTAGTTTTTGATATCGAATAAAACCACCAGTTTAAAGCTTCTGTTTTACATTTATACTATAGGTCTAACGCGTAACTGAGTCTGTTCAGACTAATCTTTGGTGGCAAATCCCGTGTGTGTTTACGGTACGTCAAACGACGTAATAACTTCAGTCGGGCGTCAGCCTTGCTGTCCTCAATACGTGTTAATTGAACTGGTCCCTTCAAGTAAAACACACACGGGATTTGCTACCAAAGATTAGTCTGAACAGACTCAGTTAAGTGTTAGACCTATAGCATTAATATTTCATTGTGTTTCTGTGGTTTAATGTTATTTTTATCAGTAAGTGTTAATTAAGTACATTGCATGCTGTAATTTCAACTTAGTATCTCTTGTGTTCATAGTCAGATATTCAAATTCAAATTCAAATCATTTATTGCGTGTCACATTACGTTACTAGGTATCTATAAATACATGTGACGCCATGCGAGGGCACAGCAACATGAGAGGGCTACCACCCGGTTAATTACATACATACATTCAGGGATGCTTCTGTGTCAATAGTACTTACCGATTTACAAATTATGTTACACTGTATGTATATTTCTGTGTTTTCTCCTAAATAAATAAATAGACTAAATATATCGCAACGATCAGCTAAGCATTTTATGTTACTATAAAATTAACTTCATTATACGTTTTTATCATAATTAGAAGTTCATGGTAAAAAGAAGACTTGAAAATTAATATCACGGTGCCATAAAAATTGTCAGCTATTTTCTTCCACTAGCGATTAATAGCGTAGTAGAAATTCTAGAATAGCGTGGTCTACTTGGCTAGAAGTGCGGTTAGCCAATAAAAGTTAGTCCGAATAAGTCCACAGCCGACCTGAGGCGTACAGGGAGCGTTGAGGAACTAACGGAAAAAGTGCTGGGTTTACTTCAACTGACAGTTGATAAGAGCCGTTTTTTTAGACTATTTTAGTTTCTCTGGCTTCTTTACTTAAGTTTAAAGTTTGTATTAAGTGTGTTTTTTAAGATAAATTGCTGATTAATGTTTGACGTTTGTGTTTCAGTGTTTACTTTTTCTTCAGTTGTAGATATTTTAAGTCTTTGAAGATAATTATGAAACATAACCATATTGGAAACACAGTTGTTTTTCAAAAGAAAAGTTCTGCGGGGTGTTTTGTAATGATAGTTTCTTTCATTAACATTGTAAAGAAAATAACAAAATACCTTTTACCTTTACCCTTACAGCATCCACACCACATTTCGTTAGATTAGATTAGATTATTTATTGCTCAATATAAAATTACGTTACAAATTACACAAGCCAAGTTATAATAGGATTTTAGATTAAGTTAAAAACGTCTTTATCACAATTGGTCATTCAAAGTTAAACGACAAAGCAAATCTGCTTTTTTAATTAATAAATGCCAAAAGGAACGTTGCTAAGTGCACGACAGAGAGGCTAATGTGATCTTTCCAATTTTAAATTAGAAGTTAATTGCATTTCCGTGTTTCAGGGAACCGCTGCGATGTCAGACCACGATGGCGGACGGCGCACAGTGGGGCAACGGCGGAATTAATTCAATTTTGGGATGGTCATCAGTAGTCACATTTTTTATCTGATATGTATATAAAACATTTCAAATACCTATGATCTAATAAAATATTGCATATATATGTTATTTTTATAAAGAAATTAGGCCGCCAAACTCGTACAAATGAACTCGCATGAAATAAACGTTAAAAATACCTTGCATTTGCAAACGGTGTATTCCTCTCAGGTTATTGATTTTGTTTAACATGTTTCATTTATATACAAGAAACATTATTCCTACTATTGTAAATGAAATAACATTTATGGTTTCTCTTAAATTATGAGTAATTTTAGGGCTGTAAGAATTTGATAGCATTTCTCCCCTAAATATTACATTTCATTGGCTATAACCTTTTAGCTACAACGACCCTCAAGCTCTAATACAACAATATTTACACATTATTTAATCTAGATCATTATTTAATTGGTTTTAGCTGCAATAATTTGCAAACTTTTTATTACTACCTCATTAAGTGAATGAGCTTATTTTTCTAAGAAAAATACTTAAATGCGTTATCGATGGTAATGAGGGCAATTACAAAGACTATTAAATTATAAAATAGTATAAAAAGGGTATTTACAACATTGTGCATCATTTACTTTTGTGAATTCAATAAAGCAACACCTAATTGTACATTTTATTTTAAGTTCAATCAATGTAGGTTTTATTTAAAATATTAGTTGGAATGATTTTATTACACTTATAAATATATTTAAAATGTGTTTTTTTATCCATTAACCTAAAAAAAACAATTAATTCCGCGGCTCCATACAACGTGCACCACTGTGCGGCGGGGCAGGCTTGTCCTGATTCTAAATTAACGAGAAATTAATTCAGCATTCCTAAATTACTTTAGTTTCACGTGGAATCAACGAATAGTACTGGCAAGTTTTGCATTTCAAGTTTAGCGTAACCGAAGCGTGTTTCGCAAGAACACGTAACACGTAACTCAGTGTTTATCGGGGACTCAGATGCTTAATACTTATAACAATTGAACACTCAATTTTTTTCTCACTTTTTAATACATGTAAATGAGAGCCAACCAAGATAAATTTTCTCTCGTGATGACAAAAAAATAATAGTTATGATACTAGTTAGGTATAACAACTAAATCACAACAGGTTCTTATGGAATCAAGACGCTAACGTACGAAAATCACAATCTTGTTAGAAGCGACCTAGTTTTTTTTATGTGAGCGACATAACCTGCACGACCAATAAAAGTTTCAGTATCTGTATCTATTCCTACAAACACACTTGATCCGTAATTTCTGGCGGTAATGACATCGCAAATACTGTTTTGAATTATGCTGTTTGACGTTAAAACATGACTCCCGAACAATGCGATGTTATCAATGTTACAATTATGATATTAGTTATATCAACCAAAGCTGATAGTAGCAACAGCCAGTTCTGTAGACATTCAACTAACATCTTAGTTGATGTGTCTAACGTCTTGTTAGATATGGAATCAAAACCCACAACAATCAAATTCTTGTTAGAAGCGACCAAGTTTTTTTTTTAAGAGCGACAAATCCTGAACGACTAATAAAAGTTTCAGTAACTGTATCTAGGTATATGAACAGATTAGATCCGTAATGTCTGGCGGAAATGGCCACGCAAATACTGTTTTGAATTAAGCTGTTTCACGTTGAAACATGACTCCCAAAACAATACGATGTTATCAATATTCACAGGTCATAGACGTTTACAACGATAACGAGCGATATCACCCACAACATGATATAGTTCTCTAAATACGGCATTTGCCACGCAGTTAATGCATACGGAATACATTACATAAACCATCAAAATACGCCGGCTGTTCGAAAATTGCAGTTTCCGTATCAGTAATGACTCCCTCGGCGATTGTCGGTAGTGTTTTGTGGAATAATATACGTATAAAATGATCTAATCAACTCTAAATTAATGAAGCTCCAGTAATTACTTAATGCAATTGTAAACTCAGAACGATATAAGTGGGAATCGACAAATGACCGAGCTACATAAAAAAAAATGTAATATTTTTGACAGTGCGATGTAGGTGTTCAAAACATGAACTACTATTGAGCAAAGCTACTATATGTGTACGGAACCCTCGTTGTGCGAGTCTAAACTAGCACTTAGACTTTGTTTTTTTTCTTAATTAATTATATTCATAAAAACTTCTGTAACAACACTTTCAGAGAAAAAGGGATTGTATCAGTTATTTGCCTGTCATTGTTATGCGCCCAATATTATGCAGCTGTTGCTATCCGAGAGCCAGGTGCCTCGGTTGCCATACGAAAATTTAATATTAAACCATATGTTAAGCTGTGTCTGGAATTTTGACGTGTTTAGCCAGTGCTTATGAAATATTGTTTAACCAGGAGATAAGCACAGCTTGCTTGCTAATCTAGAATTAAAAGTGTTTTTTAAATCACTTGAAAGTGTCTAAAATTAGATCAACTGTGACTACGTAGGTATTCGACCACTGAAATAAAAAGCGATAAGAGAATTCTACGCTGACATTGGGTTATTATTAAGGTTAACCAACACTGCTATATCTTTGCCCAAAATGCATTTACTAAATTTTATGAAACACTTACGTGTGTTTTGGTTTTATTAAAAATTCAATTTCAATATCCGGACAGAATCCGATTTGACCTAAAAATCCGGATATTTCCTGACAAATTCAGTGAATCGGAAATGCTGCACGCGTCCGGTTTCACTGACAAATCTATAGGAAGTTTTAGAACACCCTGTGTTGTTCAATAATTATTTTGTGAAAGCGTTGCACGGGTAATGGAAAATCAACATTGGCTGTTCGCAGAGAGCGTCATTTGAATTTTAGGTAGCTCATCAGGCTTTTATGGGCTTAAAATGACAATTAATTTAATTTACTTGGTATATTTAAGTTTGAAATTACATACATACATAATCTCACGCCTTCGTTCCCAGAGTGGGGTAGGCAGAGCTACAGAATTACAAACATCTCTAAAAACCTGTTGATAATTCTATAACCACAATTTGCACAATTAGGCTAAGATGTTTACCAGTGTATTAGTGACAGGTTGCAAGCCCATCGCCTAACAGTACTACAAGCCTTTATTCCCTTAGTCGTCTCTTACGACATCCACGGGAAGACAAGGAGTGGCACTATTCTAACTCGGCAACCACACGAGTTTGAAATTCTCTCGTATTTTATGTACGTTTTACTAGAGCTGAAACAAAAGGTTGAATCGGTGAATGAGAGCATGTATATTTAAGTAAATGCAGGTTTTATGATTGGTTGAAAAGGATGGCAGTCAGATAACGTTAAGTTTAAAAATAGGTAGTACTCACGTGAATTGACCTAAAAATAATACTCATAATAATGCAAGATTTAGGGTGTTCTCTTTATGATTTAATATTAATTCGATATTGAAAAAACCGGTCAAGTGCGAGTCGGACTCGCGCACCAAGGGTTCCGTATTTAAGATTGGTGACGCTTGGTAACCGCAAAAGAAAATACTCATTTTGTTATGAACTTTATTTTCTATGCCATAAGGTCCATTTTGACTAGGCAAAATTTTAAAACCGATTTTCAAAGGATTTTTTTATTTCTCAAAAACTGTAAATAATTAACACTTCATTTTAATTTTCCCATAAACTATAAATAATTATCTATGGATATTCTCAGATTTTTTGATTAATAAACTTCGGAGATTTTTTGTAAATTTTAGGCTATAAAGCGAAATGCACATACCAGAAAATTTAAAAAGAAATAGTTTTGATATGCGCAGATTGAGCCCTACACAACCCATTTGATATAATCAAACCACTTCCATTTTTTAACCCACAATTCTAGACCCCGTTTTAATTGTTTATAAAATTAAATTCATTTTTTTACCAACAACAGATGCGGGCAAGCAAGTTGTGCAACTATGCCTAATTTCAAGTTGATAGCATTTATAGTTGCTGAGAAAACCTGCTGTGACATACAGACAGACGGACAGACAGACAACGATGTCTCACCATAAGGCTTCCTTTTTACCATTTTGGTACGGAACCCTAAAAAGCACCCTATGTGACACAAGTGTTTCAAATTCAAATGTCCGAAAAAAATTACATCAATCATTAAAGTTAAATAAAAAGGACCAACCAACCATATTCCGCATTTGGAATGTATTAGAATTCAATTTATAACTTTTAATCAATACCGAACACACTTTTCTCGACAGATCTGAGACTCATAAGCTGTTCATTTTATTTCCGAAAAATAAGACTTTTTTTTGGTTCAAAATTCACCTGCGTCTAATTTTCGGCTGTATAAAATTTAAATAAATCAAAAATTCTTTTACAATGCCGTTATAGATAACTGTAGATCTACAGTTCCTAAGAACAAAAGAGTTGAACCCAAATGAATAAAATCATTTGACTTTTGGATTCGAGGTTAAAGATAGCGTTTTATTTTTATAACATTAACCTATACTAACATATACACAACATACATAGAGATTGCCAAATAGCAATCCCTCAATTTTCAATCCACCTTTACTTCGTTGGCAACATAAACGCTAACTTCCAATGCAACGCCAAAATGAATCAATGACTTTAAAATTTATTATCAACTCGGAAATTGAAAATGGAAAGTGTATTCGGCGGGAAATTGGATTTACGCTTGGTACAGTCGGCCGCGTGATCGTGTGGCAATACTGCACGCGTCGATGACCCGCCGGCGGAGTTTCCGAGGAGGACCGCGATGCAAAAGAGACGGGCTTGTACAGATTGTGAACATCCTGTTTATATTTTGCACGACTTTTGGTATTCTTATGTAAGCTGTTATATTTTGACAGTTCGATAATCAAATCAAATCAAATGAAATGCATTTATTTCATTACATTTAGGGCTGATTTTTCAATCTCCAGATAACACGATCTGTCAGGTAAATTGTAGCTCTGTCCTTTTCTTTGTCATAAGAAAGATAAGGACAGAGCTACAATTTACCTGACAGATTGTGTTATCTGGAGATTGAAAAATCAGCCCTTAGACATTTAACATAGATACACAACAAAGTTACGGTAATGAAAAAGGCGTGAGGTCAGCTAGGCTGAGTTTGAGCTCACCCGTGGTCAGCCACGGAGAGAGTATAGTGTACATAATTAAATAATAATATAATGCATAATCATATAATTAATTAAATAATTATACAGCATTGTTATTTTATATTGCCGTAGGCGAAGATGTAAAAATATTTTTTATCATCTATATTATATGTCAAATTCTAAATTGCCCTCTTTTCCGAGGATCCTCTGGTTCAGGAATCTAGACGAATAAAACATTTTTTTCTTGACCGAACCTGTGAAAAAGGCCTTCAACTTTCTTTGTGCAAAACAGAACTTTAAGCTAGTCATTTTTAAAGTGTGCTTAAGGCCTCTGCAAGAGTAGGAAAATCATAGTAAAGTATCTACTGTTCATTTTTATTAAAGAAGTTATTTAATAACTGGCGTTTTGTGGGGCAACGTATAATATTTTGTATTTCAAAAGGGTTCCGCGAAAACCAGTGCATTAAGCTGTTGTTCTGTTTTGTTTATAACCGTTCCCTAAAATATGTTTTTTTGTTGTTGGTATATAATCTCATGTCCCTATCTTACATTTTAATATTTACATATGACATTATGTTTTATCTATACTACATAACGCTCGAAACGGTACTCGTAATGTCTCATGCCCAGTCCAAACCGTTACGGGTATCCGAAGTAAATAGAACTAGTTAAGCTAGTCATAAAATCAGATATATTTTTTAGAGAGGCTGTATTCTACTCGGTAAAACCATATTGCTTTTGACATGTTACCGTATAGTTTTTAACTCGGCCGCCATTACTGTCAAGTAAACAAAAGCTTATAACGTTGACAATACGATAACATGTCAAACGCAATATAGTTTTACCACTTTTACCGGACTCGACAGAAGCGCGTGGAGCTAACTCCATGGGCTTCTGTGTAGTCCACAAGAGAAAATACTCTTTCACCGAACAATTGTCCTTGCGTGTGACTTAAATATTTAATAAATTCATGAGAGTCTGGAGAGAGATACACCTTAACCTACTGCGACTGAGAGTAAGCCATTAAGAGGTCACATAATGCTAAAGTAGTTAGTGTTCCGCGATCTGGATCTCAATAACCATAACGCCTTTGTGTCTGCTCTTTGAATGTATTAAACTTGATCATATTTCCTTGAGACTGTTTAACGTTAAAACACGATTAGAAACAAAATCCTCGATAGTTTTATTTTTCAACATGACACCTTTTTCCCATATTTTTGGTTATATCTTCGAAACCCTACGACCTTTAACGATGATTTTTGATTCAAAAGTTGAGTATTTATAACTTCTTAATCCTGGTAAACCATTTTTTTAACCAACGTTATGGTTTTAAAGTAAACGGCAATTATTTGAATTTGGAGCTGCCATCAAGGCGGGCGCAAACTATCTTCATCTCAAGTTTTTTCGCCTAGAACGCTATCCCTTTTTTTGTGGGCAAGGCAGCATATGTGGCCTCTTAATTAAATTTAGATAGTGTAGCTGATAGATGCTGGACTGGTGGGAGGCGAAGTAAAACATCAAGGATCGTAAGTAAAGTGTTAAAGAACTTGTACATGTGAGCTCTGTGTGGCGCTCGAGAGACGACTGACGTGCGGCGCACCCGCTGCTATGCCCACACACGCACACATGCACAAGACCTCGCGCACGTTTATTAACACATATGCAAACAGCAAAGGTAAGTACCTTCATTTCTAATATTAAAACTAATAATTATTTTACTAACACTTTTAGGTTTTTTTTTATGTTTCAGGTGCAGAGCTTCGCGTCGTCTACATCCTCCCCCCATTGCCAATCAAGGGCAATCATCAGCTGTGGGGAGAAGAGCCACACGTGACACCGGTCTGGTAAGAATTCCAGTTCTTGTTTTAATGTCAACAATTCGGACACGTCCATCGGTACCAGGATGCACGTTTTCTATTATTCCTTTAGGCCAGGTGTTTCTAGGCAAAGTGGGATCAACAATGACGACCACATCTCCTTGTTTCAGTTGGTTTCCTTCTTGAAACCACTTTTGTCGTGGCAGAAGAGTTGGCAGGACTTCACGAACCCAGCGTCGCCAGAAAGCGTCGGTAAGTCGCTGTGCGTGCCTCCATAACTTTTTGCGATACAAGTCCGTATCGTCGAATTCGCCAGGTACGGGTAGATTGGATGACGAGCCGATAAGAAAATGGTTTGGTGTCAGGCTCTCTGGGTACTCGTGGTCTACAGAGACATGGCACAGGGGACGACTATTTACCATGTTTTCGATTTCGGCCAGCAATGTGATTAAGACTTCTTCTCGTGGTGCTCTTTCTTTCAGTACTACTTTCAGCGCTGTTTTTACACTTCTGACTAGGCGTTCCCACGCTCCGCCCATGTGAGGACTGGCGGGTGAAATAAAGTGCCATTCGATGCCACGATTAGTCAACTCATCATACACGCTGGCTTGATTAATTTCTTCAAATGATTTATTTAGCTCGGTGTTAGTGGCTCTGAAATTAGTGGCGTTGTCTGAATACATTCGGTATGGCCATCCGCGTCGTGCAGCCATTCGTCTTAAGGCCATTATAAATGAATCTGCTGAGAGCGACGGCACCAGTTCTATGTGGATCGCTCGCACGGTAAGACAGGTGAATAGGACGCCGTATCTTTTTTCATGACGGCGCCCTATGGTGACCTCCATATGGCCAAATAGATCTACACCACAATGCGTAAAAGGTTTGCTATGGTGAGCGAGTCTAGCTTCCGGCAGGTCTCCCATACGAGGGTTTGAGGGCTTCGCCTTTCTTATACGGCAATACAAGCACCTCGCAGCAACAGTTCGTACAGTAGGGCGTAAGTTTATTAGCCAATATTTTTGTCGAATTTCATTAACTACGGTCTCATTATTTCCGTGTGCTGCCCTCTCGTGGTAGTGTTTGGTAATCAACCTTGCGACCGTGTCACGACCGTCCAATATTACAGGCCGTTTCAGACACGGGGCAACACCAGACGCTGCTTGAATTCTCCCGCCAACGCGGAGTAATCCGTGTTCGTCTAAAAACGGTGTTAATTTGCGCAATCGGCTGCTGGAATCTATATATTTATTATTTTTCAGCAGCGCAACTTCTTCAGCAAACGAGTTCATCTGTGAGTATCGTAATAGCTCCATTTCAGCACGCTGTGTTAATTCTGAATTAAGTTGTACTTCGCGGGATGTTCTACACTTTTTTATAAATAGTAAAACATTTGCCATGCATCTCCACAAGCGGACCCATGAAGAAAACTTATTTGGATCGGGCGTAGATGCGTCATTGCCTTTTAATTCGTATGTTATCGTATTAGCTTGTAAAATCTCTTGATTTTTTAGTGTTATTCCAATTTCAGGTTTCCATTTAGGCCATTCTTCTTGTGGTCCGTATAGGAAGCAAGGACCCCGCAGCCATTCACAATCATTTGTTAATTGGTAAGTGTTTATTTTGGTCGCTTTGTCAGCTATGTTCATTTTTGTAGGTATGTAATTCCATTCCAGTGACTGTGATAATTCGTCAATCTCTCCGAGTCTGTTTGCGACAAACACGTTATAGTTTCGTGTGTTATTTTTTATTTGGTGCAAAACTATTGACGAATCTGTCCAATAATATCTTCTATAGGCCGTAAACCGGTTTTCGCGCGCTATTGTGTTAGCGAGCCGGCAAGCGATAACAGCTGCTTGTAATTCCAGCTTAGGTATAGTTATATTTTTATTAACTGGTGCCGCGCGACACTTGCAGGCTATGAATGATATGCGCACATCTTTGTTTTTGTTTACTTTTCGCCAATAAGCCACCGCGGCCATTGCGGTCGGTGCAGCGTCACAAAACACATGCAACTCCATAGTCATCTCATTCTGGCCCGGAGCGTTAGAATGCGCTTGGGCAACGGTGTCTCGCTCGCTCTCACTTAGTATAGGGTAAAAGTACCATCTTGGTATACGTAAATGTTGTAACGATTGCAATTCTATTATCCAGCTTCGAAAAATATCATTTTCTTTTTCTTGTATTTGGTCATCCCATTTAATTTCGGTTTTCCAAGTATTTTGTAAGATAATTTTCGCCTTTATTGTAAATGGGGCTAGAAAACCGAAAATGTCATATATCGACATAAAAATGCTCAAAAGTTCTCTTTTTGTAGGCTTTCTTTTCAGGTTTATGAGTTCAGTAGGAATTCGCTTCAGTGAAAGGTCGAAACCAAACGTGTCGCTGGATGGGAACCAAAGTAAACCAAGTGTCCTCTCTGGTAAGTCATCGCACCCGGATTTGATCCTTATTGCTATATCACTTAAGGTTTCTTTTGGCGTGCATTCCAATACTATGTGTTTATTAGAAATCCAATTCCTAATTTCAAATCCGCCATGTCTATGAATCTCCGAGACTTCTTGTATCATTTTCATGGCTGAATTTTCATTGTCGACGCTTTCTATGTAATCATCCATATAATGGGATTTCAGGATGGCTTCAGTAGCTTCAGGCATCTCGTTTTCGAATCGTATTGCGTTTTTGTTTTTAATATGCTGTGCAATAAAAGGCGAGCAGTTCGCCCCGAATATTAAGGATGTCATAACATAGGTTTTGATGTCTTGGTTTTTGTCATCTCGCCATAGAAATCGTAAGGCGTGCTGGTCTTCATTATTTATCTTAACGCGTAGGAAATAATCTTTGATGTCGGCCACTATTGCTACGGGCTTCTCACGAAAGCGCAGCATGATGCCCAGCAGTGATTGCAGCAAGTCGGGTCCTTGTAGCAGACAATCGTTCAAGGAGCGTCCAGCGGCAGCGGCGGCGGCATCGAAAACTAGCCTTAACTTTCTTTTGTTAGGATTGTCAACGCCGAAGTGAGGTAAATACCATACCCGGCCTTTGTGGGAAGAAAGTTCACTGCCGGATAGCATCCGAGCATAGTCGTTATTTAGTAAGTGGTTAATTCTGTCTATGTATCTCGTCGCATAATCTTTATCTGAAGACATCTTTCGTTCGACGGCGAGAAATCTTCTATAAGCACTCGAAAAGGAATCGGGCATTGAAATATTATTTTTCCAAGGTAGACTTACAGTCCATCTTCCATTTTTAAATTCTGCCGATTTGTCAATAATGTCCACTGCACGAACTTCGTCCTTATTAACTCGCGGATTAGAGTTCACACCGATGGATTCAATGGCGAACGCCCGTCGAACTAACTCATGTAGTTGTTTATCCCCTTTACTTTCAATGTGTGCATCACTAGGGCTTTGTTTCGTCGCGTACATTGCTACGTCCTTACATGTGTGCGTCTCCAGCTGTGCAGGGCAGGGCCCCGCGGGGGTGGCGGCGGAGAGCGGAGAGGAGGCGGCGGCCGGTGAGGCGCGCTCGCGCAATGTTGTAAACAGCGCCGTATGCTCAGCGGTTATAGGTGGGCCGCTGCGAGCGAATGCAGGTGCGGGTACGATGCCGTGCAGGCACCATCCGAGCGGTGTAAGGGTTGCGCACGGTTCGTTTATACCACGGTAAACAGTTCTAAGTGTCATTATTAAATGGAAATTGTCCTGTCCGATTAACATTTTAGGTTTCACATTCACATTTGTACAAATAAGATGGTCTTTTAAATCACGCAAATGTTCATAGTTCTCAAGTTTCACTTCCGATAGCTTCTGAATAGGCAAGTCCAATTCGTTTATTTTTCGTGCGCGCACTTCATACATTTGTCCGTTCGCAGTCGAAAGGTTAAAGTTCACACTTTCACTTTGGCAAACGATGCTAGTGTTCCACGCACCCCTAATGCGTAAAGTTTCAGGCTGACCTTGGAGATTTACACAGTTTGCAAGATCAGCTGACACCAGGGACACTGTAGCACCATCGTCCAGCAAGGCATGCGTACTGATAACGCCGTTTGGACCGTGTACGTTTACGCGGACTATTTTTAACATTACACTTGCACTAGGCGTCGTAGCCACGGTAGTGTTCGTCACTGTCTCTGATTTGGAGTTACTCAAGTCACTATCACTTTGGGTCGCTATAACTGCCGGCCGCGACGCTACGTCTGCGGCGCTGACGTCATCGCTGCGCGAGGGCTGCTGCCCCTTAGCTGGCCAGTGGAGTAGTCTATGGTGGGCCAGGCCACAAGCCTCGACGTCGCACGACGCAGCCGGGCAAGTTTCTTTCCCGTGGCCTGGCAACAGGCATTTGTGACACAGCTTATTTATTTTAACGAAATGCCACTTGCTTTTCCGTAACGCGCGCTTAAACTTTGTGCATGTTGATATGGAGTGTGCTTCAGTTTTGCAAAATTTACACATCGCATTATCACGAATATTGTTTAGCACGGAGTGAGTCGTGATTTTGCGGTCATCTGTTTTCCTGAGGGTCTTATATTCTGTTTGCGCATTAATGTGGCTTATCCCAGCTGCGGCAACTTTTGTAGCTTCTTTTTGTAGGAAATCGGAGAATAATTGTAACTTCGCTTTACTGTCGTCTTGATTCTCATAAATGTAGTCCGCCCACTTGTTAATAAGGATGCTTGGGCACTTCGATAAAACAGCGTTTAGTAGCTCTGGGCTTCTTAAATAATCTGTTTCGTTAAGAGATTGAGCGACGGCGACATAATTTTTAATCTTGACTGCAAAAATCACTAGTTCAGTGTGATAATTAAACGGCAACGGTTGCAGTTTTTTTACTTGTAATGTAATCTTGTGAATGATTAGCTCGGATCTTCCAAAACGTAGTTGCAGCGCTTCCAAAATTGTAGTTGGCGAGCTGTCTCCGATGAGAAGTGATGACACGGCTTCTCTAGCGTCTCCGCGCAGGCATTTGCCGAGTCTCGCTATATTCTCGCTATCACTGTATTTACACAACGCGGTACTTTCCTTATACGCTTTTTTGAATTGAAGCCACTCGAATGGGTCCCCAGTAAATAACGGCAAATCCTTTGGAGTCGCTAGGCGAGATAAAAAATGTGTGTTAGCACTTTGTGAGGCGACAGCCAGGTTCTGGATAGCTTGAGTTAGGTTTTGCAGATCAAACGGAGCCGGCGGCGGAGGTGCTGGCGGCAGTGGAGCCGGGGGCGCAGCCGTGAATAACTCATGATGAGATTCTTGGAGACTGTTTCGTAACCATTGCTCCACCTTCGTAGATGTTCCAGCCAAGGATTGTTCCCGGCTGCTATGGCACTTCTGCGAAGCCTCGTCATCCAGCGCGGCAAGGTCTGCCGAGAGTTTTTTATCGATTAATTTTTTTTCGATCTGAGCCTTTGCTTCGGCGGCTTCTAGTTCTAATTGTTTTTTACGTGCCACAATAGAAGATCTTGAGCTTTTCTTCGAAGAAACGGATTTAATTGCGACAATAGGTTCTATTTTCAAGCTACCCCCTGGATGAGGCATCTTGACGGGTTTTTCGAGTCCTTTCTCTATATTTGCAGGACAAGTCTTATTTGAGCGCACTTCACTTAAATTATCTGCATTTTGTTCCAGCTTCTCTCGTATGAGAGCACCACGCGTTTTAACCATTGTGCGCGGCGGCGGTGTGCTGAACATTCCAGAATATTCTGAGATCCCTCACTGTCTTCGGTTTCGTGCTTCCACGATCCGGTTCGATTGGACCAATTGTAGCTGATAGATGCTGGACTGGTGGGAGGCGAAGTAAAACATCAAGGATCGTAAGTAAAGTGTTAAAGAACTTGTACATGTGAGCTCTGTGTGGCGCTCGAGAGACGACTGACGTGCGGCGCACCCGCTGCTATGCCCACACACGCACACATGCACAAGACCTCGCGCACGTTTATTAACACATATGCAAACAGCAAAGGTAAGTACCTTCATTTCTAATATTAAAACTAATAATTATTTTACTAACACTTTTAGGTTTTTTTTTATGTTTCAGGTGCAGAGCTTCGCGTCGTCTACAGATAGTTTTGCCGAGTACAATAAAGTCCCTGGATTGTCATATTCCCCTTTATGTGTACACTCAGCGATGCACGGCGCTCGAGTCGCGCACCGCCCGCGGTATTTTCACGCACGACTCGTCGCCGGAGATAAATACGACGCGCGACGTCGCAATAACCATACGGTCCCGGGCGACGCGAGCGCTCCCGGTGTGACATTGTAAAAGTAAAAGAAAATTATAAAAACTTTGATACAGTTAATTTCTTTAGTGATTCACCTAACATCATAGTTGATGTATCTAACGTCTTAGTTGATGTATCTATCGTCTTGTTAGGCTCGTATGGGATCAAGACGCTTATGCACATTCCATTCCATAACAGCAGGCCTTTCGCGTAACTCACTCGCAATCGCGATCGGCTTCAAAACAAAACAATTGGTTTCATTTTGTATGCAGACAAGCCTTCGATTTTCAAAATGAAAACGATTGTGATTGCGAGTGTGTTTACGCGAAAGGCCTGCGGTCAAAAAACGATATAGTTTTTACCGCCTAGAATAGAGGCCAATATCAAGGAGAGACATTAGGCCGACAAATGAAAGTCGTCACTGACGTCACCGTTGGCCGCAGCAGCTACAAGTTCAAGATTAAAAGAGACTTTGTTTCGAAATAATAAAGGTGTAATTTGCATAGCATACAAACATGTTTGGCGTGTGAGTGACACATTTTGTATTAATACAGTAGTATACAAAAGGTTAATACCTACAGTGCAATCATTTTATTAAAAGCGGTCGGCAATCATCGTTTATCTACCACACACGAGTGACAAATATACTGTCAGTTGCGAGTGCCAGCATGATAGCGATAGCCAGCCGAAAGCTATGAAGAAGCTGGGAATACTGTACAACGTTGCAGTTGCAACGGGCGACGCGAAACGCTTTCGACTTCATTCCGTGCGATGTTGTTAAGCCAACCCTAAAGTGTGTGTAGATAAAAACAGAGTGGCAGTGTAATGGCTTTCTTACATGGCATCCGATAATTTATTCCTATTAGTTCTATTGTCAGTATCATATAGCTATAGTTAATATTAAGTTTCATCATATATTAATTTTTATGTACCGTTCGGAACGAAGATTGTAATGGCGCGTGACGTTTCCCGCGGTCCGAACTTTACGTGTAGGCCGCTATTGGCCACGATTTTGTATCACGAAATCAGTCCGAAGTTTAATGTACTTGTAGGTAAGTACCGTAGTATGGCCACTTCGGGTTCAGGGCCCCAGCCGCAATCGGGTCAGTCAGGGCCCGATGGGTCTACCAAACTTAATATTAACTATAGCTATATGATACTGACAATAGAACTAATAGGAATAAATTATCGGATGCCATGTAAGAAAGCCATTACATTGCCACTCTGTTGTTTTGTTTTACGTGTGCAGGCCGCTATTATTCCATTTTAGTGGTAGTACCCTGTGATCTGTCCGGATCGCTTTCATCATACATTACCCTTTAAAAAACCGATACGCTGTAGTGTTCGTATCGTTGTGGGGCTAAGACCACCGATGAAATCTAGCATAGAGGTATTAAATCTTAGCCCTCAGGATTGGCAACGTAGGTAGTTATTTGCAGTGCTGATGTCTAATGGGCCTTATACTTACTTAGATTAGAGATTAGGAACATCGGACGGCACACGAGCCCAACGTAAAAAGGCCTAAGAATAATATTAAAAATTTCACGGCCAGATTTATTTATATTAAAATTTGTATAAGTAAATAACCAAATAAAAAGCAAGCTTTAAAAACTCGACTGTATTTTTTGATATTGTCGTCGATACATGTCAAAAATATAAAAGCGCGTAACACCTGGTTTTTGTATTAATTTTTATTCCCAATGACGCTCACGGTATCATGACGAATCTAATGTCGTCTCATTTGTCAAAATCGGTTGAGAAATTGAGCAGCTACGAGCGGACATATCATACTTACATACAGGTCAAACACAAAACCCTTTTTGGCTTCGCCGCAGTCGGGTGGAAAGCAACTGCTACAACCTAATGGAACAATCATTTTCCACAAAAATAAGTACCTACACTTCTTTGTCAAAATGACGTCAATTCACAGTAAAAAAAAGAGCCAATTAACAAAACAACAACAAAATATTATGCAGCAACGATACTCAAACTAGAAAAGAAAATTAAGATCGTCGAACGCCTCTAAAACCTTTTAATCTTACTAAGTGGCTCTGACGAATCACAAAATGGACAAAACGTTTTCCCATTAAATTTGTTTACTTCTCAATTAAGCAAATTAATTAGGTCAGATTCGATTATTTTCGAGCCTTTGTTGCTTATGAATAAAAGTGGATTGGTTTTTTAATGACAGCTTAGGATTACCGCGGCATGAAACAATACCCGTCCTTTCAATTAACGAAAAAAGTTTTGACCGCTTTTATCAGACCCATTTTATTTGATACGGACAGTTAAAAAAAAGTCCGCGTGTTAGCAACGCCGCATATTTTCGATTTTCTTGATTATTGATGTAAAATTTAGTAAAATCCTCAGATATAATCTATTATATCTGTCCATCGTATGTATTTTTTTTTTATAAAAGCGCGAGACTAACGAGCATGTAGGTTACCTGATGGGAAGTAATCAGCACCGCCAGCACATTAAAATGTAATCGTAAAACTGCCCTCGTTCTTCAAACAGTACAGAGGGTTGAAAGGTTATGGTTAAGGTTAAGGTTAGGTCCGGTAAGTCTTAATGTAGAAAAAAATATCGAAAAGTAGATAACAGACGACCAAATCATACTTCCTGAACTATAGCTATGTATGTTGGTTGGTTGTACTTATGTACGTTATGTATGGTTAATTGTTCCTTTGCTGATGCGGAATAGATGGCCCGACTTTGGAGGAAATTTAGTTAGATTTGCCTCCGTTTGACACTAATTCCTATAAGAGAAAGATTTTTTTAAATCGGTCCAGTAGTTCCAGGGATTACCTCCAACGTACAATGAAGCATACACAATTGTAATATTATAAGTACCTATAAGCAAAGTATATATAGTCGTAGATAAAGAAGAAGTATAGATATACTTTGTAAACCAAAAACGACTGCATGAAAACATTAACACTAGGTACTAACATAAACAATTCTACGAACTCCAGCCACTGGCCAGCTGGTGTTTAATGAACAAACCGACTAAGTGGTCCAAACAGAGATACGCCGACAATTTTACTGCATGTCTATAAAGTGGTTCCTTTACTAAGGAACAGATAAAATGATCTGTTCTGAGGGCCCTGCCAAGATGCATTGCGCTAACTATCGTTTCTATTCGATTCGTTTTTAAACCAATCGTGTCACTGGTAGATCACGTGACTTTTCGTATCACGTCATCTACCAGTGACGCGATTGGTTTAAAAACGAATCGAATAGAAACGCTAGTTAGCGTAATGCATTGTCAGGGCCCTCTGAGGTCCGATTGTTTGATCAGTAGTTTGATGAACGAATAGTTCAAATTCGAAAATCGAATTAAAAATGTGACACATTTGGTTGATTTTACCCATTCAGTTGTGCAGATAAATTGATTTTGAATGTTATCTTACGTCGGTGACACTGCAATACCGCGAAAGTAAGGAATTAAATAAGATGCAAAATACACCTTAGCAAGCAAGTCAGTAAGGTACATTTTGCAACTTATAACTCTGCTGCCATTATTGTCAATTAAATAAGATCTATCATAACGATAACCCAGTACAATAGAGCTTCTATTCCACTTTGTCTTACCATTGATAACGATATGGCCGTCTTTAATATTAATATAATAAGAGCTACTCTAACGTTAACGATATGTTAATGATACAATTTACGACGATGTGTTTAAAGCGCATTATGCGCAAGAGGCGATTTACAAGGATTATTTCACTAACGTCGTAGCTTACACAAATCCCGCTATTAACCACAGGTATCTCAGCCGCCTGGGGTCAACAGATAACCCCTAGGTGACTGGCGTCACTTGTTTACTGATTAAAACCCCTAGGCTATATTATACACCTGGCAAGTTCCAGGGAGTAAAGGGAGAGACATATATGACTCCTATTGCTCTCTTTCACTGATTGGAACTTGGGAAGTTTTATGAGTTCATAATAATATTGTTTCCTGCACAAACTGCGCAGAGAGCCGGATTCGTTCGCAACTTCGTAAATTGAGTTTGATCTGAGTTTTGATTAACTTGTCTACACTAATAAGTTTTAAAAATATATTTACGAGTTTAGAGCATTCGAAAGTGGAATATACAACAGTATTCTTAAAAGTTGCGCGACATAAATCCGGAGCCTAATGAAAAAGGGTAGAAGTAGACTTAACTCGTTATAAAAAGGGTATATACATAAACGGAGTATACTTGACTTAAACCCTTTTTCACCCCAGAAATTTGGGCGAGTTGTAAGGTTTTAAACGGTTGACAAGTGTTTAATACGGTCGCGGTATACGGTGTGTAAAAATATGGTTTGTAAGTAACTTTCAAATCAGATTTTATATTTTCAGTCTTGAATTAAAAGCAAAAATATATTTTGCCGTTACGTCTAAAAAATTTTGTTGCCGGTGATAGACCGTTACTAATTTAATTGAAAAAAACAAGTTGAATAATAATAAAGTATAACACTACTAACCTATAATATAAATCCCTTCATTACCCCCACTTGCGGCATCGTGCCGAGGACACTCGCAGCGTTACCCCGTTGCACTGCGATGCTCAGTCTTTGGGCAAAAAAGGAGCCTTGCCTGTGGTCGCCAGAGACACCTATTAATTTGTCTGACACTTCTTTAACCAATTTTGTTGTGTCAGATGACCACGGACCAAACGTTTCCATAGCAAGTGCAGGAAATTCGTAATTTGGCTTTAAAAAAACATATTTGCTTACGTCTAAAATGTGGATTTGAAGTATTGAAGAGCATTATGACCTTTTTATAGGCGACGTCGTAAACTAACTGAGCACAAAAATGAACCCCATTCACGACGTTTTATCACAACGAATCTGTGGTACCACAGATTCGTTGTGATAAAACAACTGTACCCTTACCATGAGTTACAGCTAGCGAGTCGAATGCTCTGTCCCTCGCACTCTATAAGAATACTTGCGAGGTCTGCGAGTGACCTAGCGCAATGGTTAATTGTAACTCATGGTAAGGGTACTCGTAGTCCTCAAGGTTGGCATGGCAACGCATTCGAGGTCTTAGGATTGCAATCTTTAGATTGTAGTCTTGAGATTGTAAATGTCTATTGGCGTCTTTGTTTGCCTTCTCCATGCCTAAAGAAAAAATGTTATTCCATGATATATGAATATTATGATATAAGTGCGCCAATTATTCGAGGCCCGGATGTGGAAGTGAACGAATATTATCATGTCTCCATCATTTTGCGCTTTCTGTTCTTACTGCCATTCCCGTCGATTAATTATACCGAGAGCTATAAAGGTGGCATTATGGCTATTCGCCAAGATATTACTTACATTTTTATGAAGGGAGTTATGGCTTTTTTTGAAAAACTTCTTGTTAACAAGAAATTGTAAAAAGTGTTAAGTTGCAGGTACTTTGGGTGCAAACGCGCTCGCATAAACGGATAGTCATATTGAAATATTATACCAACAGAGCTTATACAATCTTATAGAATCAAAGAATAAATTATTGATATCAAGTAAGTGGTAGTAAGTTATTGTAACTTGTCTAATTACAAGGTAAGGCAGCTATATTGCAAATCTCTGTCAGGAATTCACTTACTATCATTTAGCACAGTAACTTGAAATACTGTATTTATGAAAAGGGTTATGGTATTTTTCTAAGTGATCCCCTAAATATAGAATTTCAAGCTAGTGTCTATGCTTAGGAAAGTTTTTAATTAGGCTTCTATCTTTCAACATTCTATTGCGCGTTTTTGAATAAGAGGGTTAGACTTCAGAGGGCCCTGCCAAGATGCATTGCGCTAACTAGCGTTTCAATTCGATTCGTTTTTAAACCAATCGTGTCACTGGTAGATGACGTGATACGAAAAGTCACGAGATCTACCAGTGACGCGATTGGTTTAATAATGAAACGAATAGAAACGTTAGTTAGCGAAATCCATCTTGGCAGGGCCCTCAGGATTGGCATGAGGTGTCTTGAGTTTGACATCGTCGGCATGTTTGTCTTCCCCACCCCATCTTTCACTTAATAACCTACATTATTACCTATTTGCAACATACAAAGTTCTAACAACACTAATAATAATAACAGTACAGTATGAGTAAAAACATATTTTGTATACAGGGCGACTGCGGGGTCGTGTAGCAACCAAGTAAACTAAAACTCACTACACCATTAGGCACAGAACGTTATATTTAGATGCGTTAAGAGAATTACTTTGTTTTTTATTCAAATAAACATTGAATGAATTCATTTTATTCGGGATCATGGTCACCTTACATACTCAATTTCTTACTCATCTGATCGTTCGATTTTCAAATAGCTTTTAAGTTTTTAACATGAAAACGCCAGGTGACCATAATTTAAGTAATATTAGGAAAACATTGAATGTTCATTTTAATTAAAAAATAAGTAATTGTCTTAACGCTTTTAAATGTAGTTACGTTATGTTCCTAAAGGTGTGGTGAGTTTTAGTTTAATTTATTGCTACACGACTCCACAGTCACACTATATAGTTCATTTACTTAACCAATTTCTAAATTGTTAAAAATACTCTCGAGAAAATCCCAAGTGACGGCTGAAGTGTGGCAAGTAAATTTGCAATTCCATTCAACACCCACGTCATAACTTTGCATGAAGGAAAAGAAAAGTGTCTATTATACGTGTTTGCTGTAGAAGTTTATTCAAACGTAGATTTGGAGCAAATTGAGTGTCAAGCTGAGACACCGCAGCAATTTGCTTTGACGTGTCGCCGATGCGGGTCCTCGGAGCGGCTCTGTGCAGTCTGCTATGAATATTGCATTTTAGATGGCAATATCGTGATGCTTTTGCACAACCCGTTGATTAAAAATGTAAAGTAACATTATTTAAGCCAGTAGAGAACGGAATATGTTAATTCAATTTAATGTTGCAAATGAGTTCTGTCTTTTAAAAACGAAAATTAAACTATCAAGTTATTTGATGAGTACCATCATCATCATCATCATCATCATCACCATCAGCCTATATTAGTCCACTGCTGGACATAGGCCTCTCTCATTGCGCGCCAACGAGCACGATTCGTGGCCACTCTCATCCAGCTCTTGCCAGCCACCTTGCGAAGATCGTCGCTCCACCTAGTCTGAGGGCGTCCTACACTTCCATGGTGAGTTTAATTTGAGTACCATCATGGTGAGTTTAATTTTGTAACCATTTTCGAAACACGGTTAAGGGCGCAGTTGCAATTTTTTTGTTATTACATTCTTATTAACAATTATACCTATTCTAATAATTGTTTGATTTGTCGTTATTATTGCGATGTTAGTACTTATAGTTATGTAAACGTACAGAAAAAACCTCACTCGCTTCTCATACACCATAAACTTGAAATGGATTTGAGATAAAAGATAACTACACTTGAGAATAATATCGAAAGGTCACGGTTTACGAGGAATTACACGTTCGTGACTCGTTTTCATTGTCCTTGAATGTAGGTATATAAAGACCACGAAACTGATACAAAAAGCCTATTTCGGGACCCAAACGAACTGTCCCGTAATGGATTCAGTAGCGAGCAATGATCCATTAAATTGACAATGGGAATGGTTAGGAACAAATCTGCCAGGAGGGAGTAGAAAGTAGTTTCCAACCTTATTGGCTCGGCGCAATCAAAAACATCTAACGCCAACAAAACTCGTTTCCTGGGTTTTATTGGAAAGCAATAGTTTGATTACGCTGCATAAAGCAGTATTGTCCTGAAAATGTCGTGTTCTTTGAATTTTAGTTATTTAAACTGATTTATGTTTATAAGTATGTATGTTGGTAGAGACAGCTGCAGCTTTTAGAAAAAGTGAAGGGAGGCCTTTGCCCAACAGTGAGACACATCAGGCTCTTAATAATAATAAAATAATAATAATGTAGGTAGGTACCTATGTATGTAACTCTTTATTGTACTAACAGAAAATTACAAAGTAAAAACGCAACAGAGTCACAATAGGTATGTATAAAGGCGAACTTATCACTTCACAAGGGATTTCTTGCAGTTAACCTTTTAACCTTTGAGCTTTTTATGTAGCCTATAGTATTTCTCTATTATAAATACGATAGTCGTGGTCTATAGGGCCTCATAATTAGGGAATGCAAATTAACCGGTTATTAACCGTTTTTGTATGAAAATAACCGGTAAAAATCGGTTAAAACCGGTTATTTGCATACCCTACTCATAATATAAGTTCAGAGTTTAGTTGAAGACTAGGTCAATTTGTGTAAGAGATAAAATGGCCCATTTAAATGCATCTTTCAGTATAATTAATTGGGCAAAGATAGCTAGGAAATCTTCTATAGATTATTATCTATAGAAGCATAAATATCTATAGAAATCTTCTATAGATATTTATGCGATCGAATGCAAGCATGTAAGAGAATATTTGCTATTGTTAGTGTGAATATCCACCAGAGCTGTGCGAAGTAGAGGAGCGGTTTCCAAGGAAAAAAATCCACCAATAAGAATACTTCATTTTCCTAGCCTCGGTCAGCGCAGCTCTCCTATTGGCGGATTTTTTCTTCGCACACCGCTCTGCTGCCTCGCACAGCTCTGGTGGATACTCAACCTAAGGAGGTTTCTAAACGAGCAACGTTGCTGCTTGCTTTGTGATACGAAGTAAGAATAAGACTGCAATAGTTGCCAGCCACACATTGCCGTGTAATGTTAATCGTGTTAAACCCTTTAAGCCCCCTGCACGCGGCTGTTTCTAATGTGAAGTTGTAAAACAAAAGTAAAACGATAAAGGAGCAGTTTGCCGCCCGATGCGCCAGTTTAGCAACTAATTTAAATGTGTCCAGTAACTTCGCTGTGGCTTTAGCATTGTAGTGCCGAGCTCCTTTTACTTACAAAGTGGGCTCTCTAATGTGTTGATGTCCGAGAAGACGTCCTTGGAACCCGGGCATTATAAGCCTCGGGCTTTGCTCCCAAAATCAAAGTTCAAAGTCTGTTTCTTTGTATTGACAAGGTGTAAAGGATAGTCTATCGAAAACTGGTAAATAAATACAGCTGTTTCACACTTCACTGTTTGGCAAATCTAAAATAAATGAATAATATAATTATGATTTTTAGGAGCTATCCGAGAATACCTCCTTCAATGTTTTCCCGTCGACCTATAGACGGCCCCTACACCCTATATCAATAATGACTAAAAGGCACTAAGTTTCCAAAGTTTTCACATCGACTGTCTACTTTAGTATACATTGACCCTTTTCTAACCATTGCTAACATTAAATAAACATTACGTATATTTTCTTTAACTCTACTTCTGGTTTCGAATAAGCACAAAGGAGTCAGTATAATGTTGTAATAATAGAGACGCAGTCGTCGTATTTTTTTAACATTATCAAGATTCATTGCTTAAGTTTTATTCTTTAGTCTTCTTCATCTGAATACTCTGAATTATCTTAAGTTTTATTTAATCAAATTTACATTCGGATCTCGTAAAAATGCACATTCAATCGGTTAAGAATTTTACGAGAAAATTTCGATTGCTATTTTCATTTTTAGGCACTGGTCACACAGCGGGATTAACCGAGCGACTTATCGCTCCGCATAAGAACTATACTTACGAGCAAAAATAAAGTGATTGTACTTGACAAAAGTAGCCGTTATGTTTACTTGCGAGTGTAGTGTGGCGAGTCTTCTACTGTGTAGTAGGTATAATACAGTACTAATACACTTTATTCTTCAGTGGCGTCCGCGTGCCAGAAGACGAAAGTGAACCGAAGACGTGGCTATGACCACGGGAAACCAATGAATGTAAGCGGCGCAGAACGGGGCCTCGTCGCAAACCTTAGGGGAGGCCCAATATCCAACAGGGGTTGTCTTTCGGCTAAAATTATTACAATGATTGTAATAAACACCATACAAACAAAACACAGCAGGTATTTAATTACAGGTAAACAAAACGCGGTCTGTAGTCTGCTCAGCTGGCGATTAACTTTGTCTATGCATGTGTTTTCTTAACAATTAAATTTAATCTCAATGCTTTATCGCCATCTGTGGAACCAGGGCTTAAAAAGCGGAAAAATATTTTATGTGGTTGTAAACTTGATCGGAAAGTTAAAATATTCTGGTGGAACGCCGGAACCCGTAACGTATTTTTCAAAATTGTCTGAGCTGGAACTGCCTCACAGAAAAATGAAAAAATCGTGGCGGCTGCTTATCATGTCCTTTTTAGTTTTTAACTCCAGGCATCATGCTGCCTCTGTTGTATTACGCTAATACTCGTACTGCAGTCTTCTTGTGCGTTCGTAGATGTAGAAATTCGTAGTTCTTAGCCGTACCTATCGATAATCTAAGTAGATGTACAAAGTCAGACTTTAGTACGTATGATAAGCTAGTGCGGTGCTGTTTTTTTCGGGTATCATTCGCAACCCATAATAAAGTTTGCCTTAACGCATGGCATGTCCGAATTTTCGTTTGTCCTAAACGGGTTACCTTTGTTTCGGCGAAATATGTTTTCCAATGCCAACCCGCTATGTTTTCTGTAACCGTAAATATTTCAGGATTTTATAAAAACTAACCTAACCTAACCTATAGGGTTCGACACGATAGTACTGAAATAAATCCTGAAATATTTATATAAAATTGGGTTGGCAAATGAAAAAGTTGGCAAATATTTTTGTGCCAAACGGCAGGCTCCGGTCCTAAACTGGTTTTTAGCTGAGTTGGACAATTTCTTATGTTTTCCAAAAATACCAGCGGTTATGTAAAAAGTTTTATATAATTCAGTGGAAATTTCTTTTTAGGATAGGTTACTTTAAATAAATGAGAATTACTAAATATACTCCAATTTTTTTTCCTAAAAAGAGCCCTCTTTATTTTCGGCTATCGCTTCTCAAATTATCTTAAGACGTCAACTTACCCCGGTACCCTAATCGTAAATAAGTTTAAACATATTGTCGATTCCGATAACGGGTGATAAGGGAGCACTCGCCACGTTTCCAACGGGGATGGCAAGATTAATAGTTGTCGCCCACTTATCGTTTCGGCATCGTCTCGGTTCAAGATAAAATGTGGAGCTATTTACTCGTAAGCTCCTGCGCACAGCATACATTACGTTTAGGAAAAGGAAACATTCTATCGTGCATTTCGTACTAGTCAAGATGAATAGAGTAAATCAATTCAGATCTTGAACAAATTGACCTAGTCCCAAATTAAGCTTGTTGTCAGAAATAAACAAGGAACATACTTACTTAATAAAAAGAAAACATACAAAACTCGGGAATAAGTGTTTGTACTTACCGCCTAAATTTTACCGAGATAAGTCACTATCTAGACCAGGGTAACAAGTTTGCCAACATTCTTTAAGACCAATGGAATCAGAAATTACCCTTTTATATGTATTATATTTTATACTTTTATCGTCATTACCCCATCCAGTAAAACGGACATTGTATTCACGTCTCCTCCTTTACCTAAATAAAACATAATAAAAATATAGCATGAAGTGTACTGATAAATTTAGGGTATCTAAGCATAAAATATCTTGTAGTCCCGGGCTGTTGTAAGAAGAAGATAATTTAAGGACAGTCATCTAAATAACTGGTCTTTAATGGCATTTTCACTAAAAGGTGTGCCCCAATTACGGACTGAAATTAAGGAACTTTATCTTTGTCAGTTTTGTGACGAAAATTAGCCATACATTGCGGCCGTCAATGTATAGCTAATTTTCGTCTCAAAGCTGACAAAGTTAAAGTTCCTTAATTTTTTTCCTTAATTGGGGTACACGTTTTAGTGAAAATGCCCCACAACGTCCTATCAACTCAAAATGTTGTGATAGTCGTAAGTGGTAACTTACTCTTATTATTTTACGAATCAACAAAATCACAAGGTATGATTTTCTGTTAGCAGCAAACCTGCATTAACAGCAAAGGCTACCGAGGGGAGTCTCCATTATTGGCGTGATTGGGCCGTGGCTCCGCCGAATAATTAGCAGAGTGACCGGAATGACCACGCATTGTGCGATAGCTCGGTATCTCCCGCAGATAATCGGCATCAATGCGAATCACATAGCCAACATCACTCGAGGAAATAAATCACAGAGACAAGGATCGCGATAACGGAAGATAAATAATCCAAAATGAATGTATGAAACGGGAAGATTGTTTACTCGACTGCCGAAATAGGAGGATAGTGTTTTGAGCTCTGTTTTATGTAGGTTTTACAGTGTCACAGAACTTGTAAATATTACGGTACGGCACAAGAAAGCCCTTTCGTTACCGGTTCATAATATAGTTTTAACTTTTAAATTAGTTAATTAGTTTAGGAGTTATTAAGGTTTTAATGATAGTGGTAAAGAACACTTCCTTACGGTACATCTTTGTCTAAACCCCACCCTTGGCGTAAATTAGCTATAATTTGTAATTCTAAAACTTGATATCCAATCTTCAATAACGTAGCAATGTATTAAATTACACCAAAAATCCAAAATATTATACATTCAAAATGAATCATTATTATCTAAGCTGCTAACGTTTTTGTCTTTTTTCATTGAGCTGACAATTCGTACTGTCAAAAAATTACTCTAGACCTAGGTGGAATGTTATTTCAAAAGTTAGCGTAGTTCATCAAGATTTTGGAATTGTGCAACAAGTACTACTTAATATAGGCACAAAATAAAGTTACAGCTGATTTTCTTGCATGTGACGTAATATACCTCTACATTAAATTTCGCACCCATCCTTTAAATGCTCAGAGTTTGAATTAGGTAGTTCAGGGCGTTTAATATGGCTGCGTTAATCGCGTGTCAAAATGTGGATAGAACATCCGTCACTTTTTGACACGTATATAAGTACGAAAGTGACGGATGCTTTATCCACATTTTGTCACGTAATAAACGCAAACATACTAGGCCCGCTGGCCGACGTAAATAGACGTGATTTGACCAATACCAACCAATACGAGTGATTTGCAGTACACGGCCCAAGCTTAGATGTTACTCGTGTCTCACCAAGGTTTCAGGCGTTTAATAAACGCTGACTATTAGTTTCAACGCCCCGGGCGGCATCTAATGCGGCCTGCGTGCCTATAAACAACTCCAGGGGGTATGTTCTGTTGATAATTTGGCGGAATAACTGACATAAAACGCTATGGGGTGCTACGATAAAACGCCTAAGGGGGCGGAATAGACGAAAACGCGTGACGGCTATAAAGCAAGGGTCATGGCTTCGATACCTTAACACTGCCTTTTGTTGACATAACACCTTTAGGGTGTGCATTCACTTTGCCTGAATTGGAAGAGGGTCACGCAAAGCCGATCTGTTTGTGAAATTTTGTGGCTTGGTTAATGGTTCAGTAATGGTAGGTTGCATGCAATCAAAGGGACGATTTTTTTGTTATAGCAAGGGGAAGACACACGAGCACTCAGGCTACCTGGGGCACGTTTTATAAAGCTACAAATTACAATTTACCGGTTACAAGTTTCTATTTGACACAACCTCGACCAATGACGACCACGTATGGCTGGCAACACTGCTCAATGTTGCCAGTTTAGACCTGTAAAATTGTAAAACGTGCCCCTGATGGTAAGGGGGATCTGTGACACATAGACATGTGAATTGTCAAGGCTACAATCTCAAGACTGCGATCCTAATACTTCAAATGCGTTGCCAATCCTGGAGGACTAAGATAGAATGCATCTTTGCTAGTAATTTCACCGGTTGTCTTTATTCCCACGTCGGAACACAACAATATGAACACTGCTGCTAGACGAGGAAGGAAGGTCTTTTTCTGCAGTGGGAAATTAACATAATATTACGTAATAGAAGTAATACTACCTACTTAGTATTACAATAGAAGTACTTACGAAAGAATGTACTTGTAATATAAAATTGAGTAAGATTTTCAAATAAAACCCCATTTCAAAAATACCGTCTGAACAGGCGGGAATATCTCAGGTATTTAAAAGTCCTGAGTTCAGAAAATGTCATGAATTTTTCAAAACCCGTATCATTGTCTGGTTCCCAGACGATAGTTATTTCTGCTTCACAGATTCTTTGAATAAACTAACAAATACTTTATTATTTCTCGACCAAATTCAAAAACTTCAAAATAAAGAACAAGGTGCACGTTTATAGGTTAGGTTTGTAGGTCTTGCTATTTGAAAAAAGGGTTTAAAAAGAATTCTTGGAAAAATAGTCGTGAAATATTTAATGGAGAAAAAATATTGCACTATTAAAGGTAAATTCTGCTAAAGGGTCCCCGTGCTGACCTGCCATAGACATCCTCAATAAACTTTAACGTATTTCATAAAATCGCGTGGATTGCGTACTCGGTTACATATTTGCACGTTTAAAATTTATGTTTGGATTCCGTTAGAGTTCCGTACCAAAAAATAGGAAAAGGAACCGTTATAATGTGATTTTAACCTCCCGTCTGTATGTTTATCAAAGGGACATATTGTAGCAACTACCAACCATTGATTTCAAATTTAGGAAAAGCTTTATGCAATGCTTGCCCAGCGTTTTTAAAATATTTTTTTACAAACTGGGCCGTAATCTTGAATCGTATTTTCAAATTGTGTTTCATACAAAAAAATATACATTTATTTTTGTATGTTTGTATGTATGTAAACACTTTATTGCATAGTCGACGTGATAAATATGTTTACACTTTAGTACCTGGTCTAATTAACGTCATGTTTTAACTGCCACATGAAATTGTCATAGCGGATAAAGTGACAAGGTACTAAAGTGTAAACATATCTTTGACGTCGACTGTACTAAAACCATTACATTACACAAATATTAAAATTACAGAAATAAATGGCGAACTCTTCCCTTTTATTTATGCCTCCAACATATCGCACCTTCAGAACAATAGAGACCTAATTCAAAATTTCAATTTCACGTCATAATTTTATTATTATAGACCTAACTCGAAATTTAAAATTTTCCATGCGATATATTTAACCTTTCTTCTTGCCTCCAAAGATTACGAGCCAATACATTCATCATAAATCAGAGTGATAAATTATTATTTATATTAACAGAAAAAATAAAACAAAACTAGTGAAACTGTAATATAGTTTGAGAAATAAACCAACACGAAATAATGCCCTAGTTCCAATAAACTTAACCTAGGAAATAACAACTATTTTATCGAAAGTAAAATTAAATGAGTACAGAACCCTCGGTACGCGAGTCCGACTTATACTTAACCGGCTTTTTATTTGGATATGTCAAAGGTTTATATAAAACAAAGGACTGAGCCTGCAGATAAAATGAACGCGCTTGTGAATATGGAATTTTAAAAGCAAGCATTTTTTTATATAGTCGCTCGTTACCTAATTTGATTACATTTAGTTACGTGTCTATTGCATAGAATGAGGTATTTTATTACACGGGTTGTTTAAATTATATACTATTTAAACCTATATAGATGTCATATTTAACAAAATCAGTTTCTAAATCTAAGAAAAATTCATAACGGTAACGTAACCGAGTCTTTACTCTTTTGCCAAGATAGGAAAGGGACAAAACACAGCTGTTTAAGAAACTCTTACCCATCTCTTCCTCTTACCCTTACCTTACCTCACACTACCCTTTAACGTTATCTTACCTCTTACTTCTTACCTTACCCGTCACGTTATAATTTTTCTTTAGAAATAGATGGTTACCAATATTGGTCGCAAGGTCAAAATTAAGCCCGCTCATAGATATCTATTTCCTTGCACAAATTAATGTAATGTAAGTTAATCTGACAATTAAATGAGTCCATTACAGCTAATAATGAATGAAGCAGCGCAATAATTCCTGCGTAACGCGGAAAGCAATAAAAGAGCAATTAATATATTCAGTTAAATAAGAGTATTTTATTATGATCATTATGCATAATGTAATATTGTGTATGTGTTCTAATCCACTTTTGGATCTTATTAGTAATTACTATAAGGTGAAAAATTGGATACCTCTTTGTAGTCGACTGCATCTACTAGCCGTCCAGGGCTAACATGGCTGCGTTTACCGCGTGACAAAGTGTGGATAAGGCATCGGTCACCTTCTGACACGGAAATAAGTATGAGCGTGACGGATGCTTTATCCGCATTTGACACGCGATATAGACGCAGCCATACTAGGCCCGCTGTTTTCGATAAAATTATCAATAATGGAAATAGGAATCAGGACACTTTTATGGTCAAACTTTGAGCTCCACATCCTCTGTACCGTTATGATACCTACTAAATCAGGTTCAATGAACAAATGAACACAGTTTCGCGTCTATTATATTAGTTAGCACATCATTATAAGATTATACCATAGTTTGCGATATTTTTACGTCCCGTCAGGCTATATTTCAACGCCCAGCAAGACAAACTTATGACCCCATTTCTGCCCTGCTACGGAAAAAACGCACATCTGCTATATGAATTGTATTGCACTTCCAACCTTATTATAACCCTTGAGAGTTTAATATGCTTTAAGAATTAATTACACTTGTGCCTTTTCTCCGTACGAGGGCAGATTTCTCCGCGCGGAGTAAAAGAGGATTACTCAAAGGGTTATATTGCAAAAGCTAGTTTTACCGTTGCGTTGAGAGATTAAGCTATTAAGGCGGCATTTCACCAAACTGGAATAAGACTTATAGTAGAGGATCCGAATAGGAGACGACCTTCACCGGGCTGTTTATTCGATAAAAAGTATTCTATATCAAATTTAATAATGTTAAGTAATATATGTATATGGCGAATAGGTAGGCTGAAAAATTTCAGTCCAGTATATAATTAATTAAAAATTAAAAAAAATACTTTGTTTCTAATCAATTGCAATAGCTTGTTTAATAGTCAAATTACATACCAATCGAAAGTATGAAGCCTATAGAATATGCAAACGTTAGGTTGACTATTTTTTTCCGTCAAACTATTGAGTAGGCAGGTATAAATAGGTAAGTCGGTACCTACTAATAATTTGCACCAAACCTAACGTTTGAATATTCTATAGGCTTCATTCTTTCGATTAGTATGTAATTGGTCTATTTAACAAGGAATAGTAATTAAAAAAAAAGTTCATTTTTAATATTTTTTTAATGATATAAGTACTGGACTGAAATTTTACAGCCTACCTATTCGCCACATATTATTTAGCGTATTAAAGGAGAATAGGCAAATTGGCCTATCGGCGGCCACTGATGAAATTAGTGTCATATTAGAGCTCTGATATTAAGGAATACTTTTTGTAAAGAACTTTTATTTGTATCTCTTTTAAAAAATGAATTATTTAAACTTAAGTCCGAATTCGATCAAGACATTCAAGAACATATTTTGTTACCAGCATCAGATTATTATACACCGTGACTTATGATTTGTATACTTATTATATCTGTAAGTTGTACTTTATTGCCTAATAGTAAATAAATAACATATTGATAGTTGTTAAATACTTCACTTTGAGATGTTCGATCATCAATATATGTTGAGATTTCCCTTCTTTCCTAAACATTTGATATATTGATGATCTAACATCTAATCGGGAAAACTACGCAAAGTATTGTAGAAGAAAAACATCTTTTATTCTGATTACAATTAAGTCACGGTTATGAAACTTTTACCAAGTAACAGTAGGACTATACCACATCGTCAGATAACAAAAATATCCTTGGCCGCTCATAGACCAAGTTCCATACAGATTTGCCCATTCTCCTTTGATATAAAATACTTTTCATCGAATAAACAGCCCGGTGCAAATCGTCTGCTATTCGGATCTTAGACCATTTACAAAGATACAACAAAATGCATGGTTAATTCAAAGTTAAGAGGTGCGCCATTACATTGGCATCATATATAAATAAATAAATATCAGGTTATAATTTCACACAAATTAACCTTGGAGTAGTCCAAAATAAGCTCTAGTCTTGTACTATGGATAATAGACAACGATAAACTTACTACAAGGTACTTAAATACATAGGAAACAAGTCTAACAAAAAGCATGCTTTGAAAACTCAACTGCTGTTTGAATAACGTCGTCAACATAATTTTAGTTTTCATGCCGCGCAATTAGGCGTAAAAAAATCCGCCATTGTAATTTCCAATAGTTTTAATATAGCTTATGACACTATTGGTAAGACGAATCTAACCACGTAAAGTTTATTAAAATCGGTTTAGCCGTTTAGTAGTTACGAGGGAACATAGGGTCGGACATACATACGGGTCAAACACAACCCTCCCTTTTCGCTTTGCCGCAGTCGGTAAAAAAAAATTAAACTCGGTACCAAATACTCGTGCTCATCACACAAATATCTGCCCTTGCAGGGATTTGAACCCGGGACCGCTAGCTTCGTAGGCAGAGGGTCACTACCAACTAGGCTAACGCACACACATCATATGGAGACAGTCTGCATGCATTTTATTTACTATTCTGTTTATGGTAAATTAGAAGATGCTTGCGACTTTGCATGTGTAAAATTCGTGTTCCGTTATTTCCCTTTTCTTCCCGTTGGGGTCTATAATTTGAATAATGTCAGGTGAGGAGTGAGAGTTCTCGTTGCTATCAAGCTACCTAATTGTGAATGCACGCCTTGAAATGTGTTTTGTTAGCTCTGACGGGACTACTTGAACTCGCCGGTTAATATTCGTGTGTCGAGTTGGAAAGTGCTACGCTTCAGAGAATCACATCTCTGATTTTCAAAAAATCCTTTCTTGTTGCACCCATGGGGTATCCAAGGAATACTCCCTCTAAAGTCTTCTGAGGTTCAAGTGAAAAAGGGTATATGTCTATTAGTCTCCGCATATTACTTACACCCTTTTTTATTATGAACAAAGTGGACTTAAGTCCTTTTTCACTAGGATCCCAGAATTTAGCCTTTACGTTGTCTGTCAGTCAGTCAGTAAGTCCCGGAAGATTTTTATATGTAAGATAAATTACGGGAAAACGAACAAATGGGTCCCCGGATGGTAAATTATCTTACGAGGGCCATAATCGATAAAGAATTACAAGTGTGTAAATAGTAAATTTTCCTTGTAAAACTGGTTCATTTTGCAAACTTTTACTCTTGTAAAGTTTAGTGGGATAGGGCCCAAAGGAATCGCAAGCGCTTTCCCCGCCTTGGTATTTTAAATACTCGCTTAAATACTTTAAACTTTGTATTCAGTGTTGCCATTTTATAATGTTATGGTTACTACATTATATGGTTTTTGGTCATCGATTATAAACCATAGTAGAAGAATATATTTAAGGCATTCTAAGCAAGTATTCCCTCTGTTTTGTTCTGATGTCTCCTACATCCTATATCATATATGGCAACTCGTAAAATTACTAGCATTAAGGCCTAAGGTGGCCAGTGTGATCACCTATCAAAGTACTTTAGCAATTTTATTGCCAGACAAATTTACTTAGATAAATATGACTAAGGTCTAAATTATTGTATTATGGTCTATTAACGGACCTTATATTTTAAAGGGACTAACGCGCGCTGACGCGTCCTTACAAAATTTCACAACTTCTGAACGCCAAAGTTCTTTTTCAAATCCTATTAAAAACTATGTATATTGGCTGTGGCAACCCAATTAATTGGTCTCACAGTTAACACACCTGACACAAGCAATCTAGGCTGCCTACATGGCTGTTTAATTGGAAGCCGATATCCATAAGGCAATGATGTCAACTCGTGTATCTATACATATCTACTTGATAGTCCAGCTATCAAAGGAGTGCAGAAGTCTAATTAAAAATTCAACAACTTTGAACCTTATGAACGCTGTTAATAGAACACTGTTGTCGTTTTACCAACCGCATTTCTTTGGTTAGTATGGTATTCCTGGAATTAAAAAAGGGTGGAAGTCAATCATACACAAATTGGTCTTGTTCCGTTCTAAGTTTTAAGCTTTTACTCGTATCATGGGTATTATGCAATGTTTAACCTACTATATGTATACATATAGAGAAATATATAACCATTTATGTAGAAAACGTACACGTAATAAGTTATTTAACAGTATCAAATTCTAATAATTGTAATAAATAAAAAAACTGGCATATAGTACATTACCAGCAGCATTGGATCTTATTTGTTGTGACTGGTATTGTTTGGTAATCTATACTCTATACTATAAAGAGGTAAAGTTTGTGACATTGTAGGGGGTAATCTCTGGATCTACTGAACCGATTTTGAAAAATCTTTTATCAATAGAAAGCCACGTTGTTGGTGAGTGTCATAGGCTATATATTAACCCAAATGTTTATTGCCCAACGAAGTGGGCTCGGGAACAGCTAGTCCATAAATAAATGAAATGTTATGAGTGTCAGAGATAATTAAGAAGTAACTTAATACGTCTAACTATACTCGTACTTACGGGTACTACATTGGTAGTTATGTTCTGGAATTCCACGCTGTGAAGTGGACAGCAATATTTGTCTTCCCTTAGTGATGTGTTTTTACGTAATTTCCGCTTTCTTACCTGAAAACAAAAAACAACGTAAATATTTAAATCAAGTTCAAAAACCGGCCAAGTGCGAGTTGAACTCGCACCCAAAGGGTTCTGTGCCCCACCGAAAATAAAACACGTTTCTTGTATGGCGGAACTTTAATTTTTAACTTAATTTTATTTTCAATAAAAAAATTATAGCGCACTTTGTGAACATTTCAAGTGTAGGTTATGGATAAAGAGATATAGTCCGTTGACAGAAGACTGACGCACGGGTGGACGGACGGCGAAGGCTTAGTTATAGTTTAGTTCAGTTTAAGTTCATTTATTTCATGAAAAGAATTACGATATAAGTTTGCATTACATGTCAAAATTGAAAATATCTTCATCATGAAATGAATAAATTAAACTAAACTAATCTAATATTTAGGGTCCTGTTGTCACCCTTTAGCTATGGAACTCTTAAAACGTAATCATTGTCATTAAACAAGGTGTCTGTCCATATTGTGTGTAATGTGTCTGACCATATTGTGTGTAATGTAATTTCACCGGTGGTGGAACCTTGGGTATTTTTTAAGGAAGAGTTACACAAAAAGCAATCTTTATAAACCCGGCATCATTTTTTACGATTTTGTCGTCTATATACGTTGCCATGTATGTTTTTATTTAGTCAAGGCTGTCTTCCTTGTTCTCTCTTTCCTTCGAATTTGGTTACCAGAATGATCAAAAGAAAATTATCGTGACGTATCAAGTGTCCCATCATCTTTCCTCCTGTACATTATGTCTTTTTTTAAATACGTCTTTATTCATTCACTGTCTTCAAAACCACTCCATTCGTTTTCTCTTCCGTCCAGCTAATTCATTCTATCCTTCTCCAACAACACATACAAACGCTTAACTCTGACAGTTATTCAAAAAGATTAAACTTACATTCTAACAAAATACAAAGTAAATAACGTAAGCATCCCCTGTCTTGAGAAGTTCCGAATCCGGCTATAAACTTGTCTAGCACTTGCCGGGCAGCAACATGAGTTTACTAAAGCCTGGTTTGGAAGAGGCGAGTAATTAAGTAACTTGTCGTGTTTGCATTACGGCACTGACAGTAATAAATGGAGTACCATTTCTCGCGTTATTAGGGATATCGTACGAATAGAATTACTGTCTCTCCCCCTATTTTTAGCCCTTAGGCCGAATTTCACCAAACTGAAATAAGACTTAAGGCCCCCCATACATGTAGAGGTCGAACGGTTCAGGCCGAACTGCGCCAGTTTCGCCCGACCGGATCGAGTGGCCATACATGTAAAGACCGATGTGTTCAGGCCAAACTGCGTCAGTTCCGCCTGACCGGATCGAGTGGCCATACATGTAGAGGCCAATCGATTCAGGCTGAACTGCGTCAGTTCCGCCTGACCGGATCGAGTGGCCATACATGTAAAGACCGATCAGTTTTTCCAACGGCCAATCGTTCAGGCGGACGGATGCGATTTGCCTTCAGGCCAAATTACACATACACGATGCTATTTTGCATCCAATCGGTTAGAACTGAAGGTAAAACTAATCATGTATGGAGTTCTGTCCGGGCAGGCAAATCGTTCAGGTAGACGGATGCGATTTGCCTTCAGGCCAAATGACACATTAACGATGCTTTTTTTGCATCCGGTCATGGAGTTCTGTCCGGTCAGGAAAATCGTTCAGGCGGACGGATGCGATTTGCCTTCAGGCCAAATTACACATACACGATGCTATTTTGCATCCGGTCAGTTAGACCTGAATGCAAAACCGATCATGTATGGAGACCTTTACTCCGAGATAAGTCTATACAAATTCAGCGTTTAATCTAGGTATAAGACCTTATTCTCGTTTGATCGAATCCGCCCTTAGAGGATGAATTTCCAAAAATCCCTTCTTAGTGCACGCTTAGGATATCCTAAGATTATTCCCTCCAAATTTCAAGTTCCTAGGTCCATCGGGTTTCGGTTGTGCGTTGATCGATCAGTCTATGCACAGATAATGGTATTTCCGGATGCAAGCGGCCGGCACGGCGTTCATTAACTGTGGCGAGTCTTTCGGCCGATATGATGATGATATTGATAATGATTATCATGACGATACAAGACTCATTATATTTTTTGCCAGTTAGCAATGCACATGGTGCGAACAACTTACAATTAAAATGAAACATGAATGGCTTGTGCTAGAATTTAAACATTTTCCAGTTTACTTTCTCATTTTCTCATTTTTATCATGAGTGAAGTTAAAATGCAAGTTTAAAAGCAAACTATGAAAACTTACCGAGCGCAGGCAAAGGCTCAGCAGGTTGTAAATATTGCTTATATGTAGAACTGAACTTTGTAGCAAACAATCTTCTACGTTTTTAACTAGATTTGGAATGTTATATAATAAACGCTAGGTAAGTATATTAAGATACTATATTAGCCCTACATCAGGTAATTCGAACAAGCTTTGTGCCATCAACCTCCGACAGATTGGTTTAGGTCTAGGTGATTAAGAAGACCGATAGTATATTAACAGTGACGTCACACTAAACTTCAGCTAAGTTATGTGATTTGGGTTCTAATAAAGAGACAGTTCAGTTAGGTTTCAAGACCTGACGACTGATCAAGTGAAACTATTTCATTTGATCTTTGACAAAATAAGCGTTTTTAAAATTTATCACGACACTACACGGCACGTATCATCCCTGTTCATGGTAAACGGTGGATTTGCACGCCGTTACCGTGAGCGGTAAAAGTATCTCCATACAAATTCATACATTCAGGGGGCCTAATGTGGCTGCGTTTATCACGTGACAAAGTGTGGATAAGGCATCCGTCACCTTCTGACACGTAAATAAGTACGAGAGTGACGGATGCTTTATCCACATTTGACACGCGATATATGTAGACGCAGCCATACTAAGCCCGCAGATCTTTTACTTTATCGTGACGGTAAAAACGTGCCGTGCCGTGCGGTAAAGTTTAAAAGTGCCCATTAAATTGGACTTTAGTCACGTAACATAATAAGATCAAACCCGCAAGTAGTTATCCGATGTTTGCACTTTACTAAACTCGTGTAAGCGCTGGTTCACGCTAATTCGTACCTACTGGAGCCGTCTAAACCAGCTTTAACTTGGGAACTCAACTTCAGTGCTTATGTTGTTGGCACTGGGTACTTAGTGAAATTTCGACGAACGCGGCAAGTACAAGTAAGTTCGTCGACTTTGGGAAAGATTACATTGTTCAGCAACAATGACTGTTTGAGCAATGGCGTCTTGTGGAGAATAATGCCACTGAGCTCTTGTTTACAATATGGTAACACATCTTGTATCATACTGGCTTTCAACGATATACATAACATAAGACTTGTAAGCGTTATTATCATATTTCATACGTCGTAATTTCTGAAAGCTTATACTCGTATTATTTATAATTGGGAATATTACGTTTGTTTGTTATGCTGGCGTGAAAGGTGTGAAATTATCTTATTTCCGTTATTTTTCATAATCTGTACTAATTCTTTTTTATTCAGTGTGCTTATGGGCTCTTTACTAGATTAGCTTCTTGTTATAATAAATAATTAAGACATAATAGTGAAAACTCGCTCGCGCCCTGCCCCGCCCTGGTTTGAACTGCCAACCGCAGTGCTCCGCGTGCATTTAAGCTGCAAACACACTGAGAGCGGTTCGGTGCGGCACGTTCCCGTACTAAGAAGCGTACCCAAAGCGCGGCGGGGGCGGTTTTAGTATTGGAACGCGTCTCACCGCGCCGCCTCCGCTCTGAGTGCGTTTGCGGTTTTACACGTGCGCTTCGGAACAAGAGGGTAGGAACGGCATTAGGCGTTTCCCGCGGTCCGAAGTTTACGAGTAAGGACCGCTTCCTTTTTTTTAAATTCATAATTGGGTTTGCTCTCGATTAACTTATGCCCTTGGAAGAAGATTTTGTTAACGATGAAGCGAGCTCGCCCAGAAGATGCCTATTGACCCTTTCAGATTGTATGCACTCGGAAATACAGACGCGGAAGTGCATTCCACTCTTTTATGAACACACTCACACTCTTTTTCTTTTTTTTTTATGAAGGATGACGCAAAGCGAATATATGTATATATTCTTCAGTACTATGTATTTTTGTAGGATTCCCTCTATTTCGCCAAAACTTTTTACGCCGAATGTATAGTTACGCCGAATTTTGTTTTCGCATAACTTTTCTCAAGCTAAAACGATTTTTTTAATGTTTTGTGTAATCCTGGTAGAATAGAGTAGGTTTGGTTAGGCTTATTTTATAGCTTTTCAAAAAAGTCAAAGGTATCAGTAGTATAACAATTATGCGAAATTAGTATCGGACTTTCGGACAATTTATGATGATGCGTAAAGAAGGGGAGCCATTTTTGTATACTATAAGTATGTTTATCGTCGCCTAGTAACCATAGTTCAAGCCTAGAGCGTAGTTTGGGACTTAATTAATTTGTGTGAGATTGTAATATTATTGATACGGGAAACTTGATACCAATGCAATATAATGCAATTTCATTGCATCAACTACAGAATATAAGTATACGCAAGTACAATAAAATCGGGTCACCGTACGTACAAATTGACGTACACTGTGACCTTTTTTCATTGATCGCTATATTTGAAAACATTTGTGCATACCATTTATCTTTACTCTCATAAATCACGCGATATATAGCAAAATGGGAGACCTAGAGAGTCATAAATCAAGCCTTGGGTACAATATGCACTTCAGTAGCACTCGAGGCTCGAACGCAGTAAAATGCATTACTTGGAATTATTCCAGACGTTAACTTTTACAACGATTCAATAAATTAATGAGTGGAAAAGCCAACATTATAGATTATAATATTTTTCGCGTAATACTAGCCACCGCCTTTAACTCTTGGTCTCTATTCTTTCAGGACTGGACCAGTTCTGCGATAAAAAAAGTGCCAATCACAGCCCGTCATCCACCGCCGCAAAAAAGAAAAGAACCGCGTAACAAAGCACTGCCGGCCTGGCGAATGAAGGGCGAACCAACCAATCTGTGTATTAATATTATCCTGGGTTTAATAGATAATGCTGGCAGACAAATAATTTGTCTTTATTACTCTGGATTTAATAGACGATGATTTAAAATGAGAAATACACACACGCACAAACACATTTTCTGATTTGATTTTCAGGCCTAATGAGTTCATACACACAAACACATGCTCATAGTTAAAAATATTACAACTAAATCCTAGGTAAGCACGAGTATAATATTAGTTCCTGTTAGTAAAAAAATGATAATCAAGTTTGTATCATTTTTATATCTCAAATGAATCTTAATATTAGGTACCTACTTACTTCAAATTAACTAACCGAATATTTTTATTAATTTCTAATTTCTTAAACTAGACTCCACATGACAGGTTTTGCCAAGTGTTGGAATCAAAACTTTCCGAAAAAAACATTTACCTACATTATTTTCATGATATACATAATGTATCTAGTCAAGTTGTCAACCACGTTGTTGTGGCTTAGCTTATGGCATTCTATACACTTTTTATCTGTTCAAAAATAAATTTGAGTCCCTTTACGATATACGACTTTCACTCTAACCGTCTCATTTTGTTCTCCCACTGTGCTACTCATGTCGTTCAACCAACACTTTAATATGTATTGCACTTCTGAAAACTCAGGTAGATGCTCCCGTGAAATGTACTAAAAGGCTTTTGGAGCTGTAAAGCTTTGAAAGTCACTTTAAAGGTAAGTTAAAAGCATCCCGCCATACTTCAATTGTTCGCATCAAAGAGATTAAAATGTATGAATGCAAAGAGCTGGTAAATCCGATGCGACAATTTTACCTCACCAAAAAGAAAAGTAAGGTTTTATGAAATTGTTTTTGATAGAAACATTTACGAAAAATTGTGCCCGTGAATTTTGAAGTGATGCCCGAAGTATAGTACGATCATAGACTTTAATTGAGGAGCAACTATGGAGACGCCATAATTTTTTATTTTATTTTCTATCTTTCTTTTCATTACACTTTAGTTCCATCATTGTAATTTTGAATTCTATTCAAAATTCGAAACGCTGTTGCATTTTTTATAAACCCGCTTCAATATCCTTAAAAACAAACTGTTTTTCCAAGACAATTATTAACTTTTCAAAGAGAAATGAATTCAGCCGACGAAAACTACAACAAACCTTGTAATTTAATTTGCTCATCGGCGCTTGCGGAACAAACGACGAACTCGCTAGTTGTTGACAAGTTTGATTGTAGACACGACTTCGCTCGCGACCGGGTCGTAAATAATACATTATGAAACGCTGAGAAATTTTAGAGAACGTTCGAATTTACACCGTAAATAATGTTTTTATTACTGTCTTGTATAAGGCTGCTAAACTATCGTGACGATTTTATCCAACTCATCGACATTCGTGCAGTTTCTGCCTAGTCAAATTTGTATATTTTCATTCATTGAACAAAATGTTGAGTATCTGTTCGCATATAACGCTCTCATTTTTTAACAGTTTCAAGTGTGTCCGGTCATCTGACAGGGGTACCAAACCATTATTTTATCAACAAACGTATCATAATGTAGAATTTTAAGTTCACGGAAGGGCATTTATCGGCCCATGAGTAAATTTTTTTTTTGATAGTCAAGAGCCTAAGCTAACCTAACCTACATAATTTATGTTTAAGATATTCTGAAAACATCATGGTTTCAGCATAAAATAGCATAATCGAAATGATACAATCGATGAAGAGAAATACGAAAAAAAACGAATAAACCTTAAAGAAACTCTGACAGTCTGTGTTCTAATACAGGCCAAAATCGGCCGGGAAACTGTTGGTCTATGGGACTATTGAGGCCCGTTGGCCATTGGATCGGTAGATTGTGACCCCCTAGCTAGTGCATAAGGGGTCCCCAGTGCGGATTGAACCCTGGGTGGACACGGGCGCGTTAAGCTGGTACAGCTAACTCCCGTGACTTTCTCCGTCATCCCAGGGGATTCAGTTGGTATGGGTCCGACATAATCACTCACCCACTCCTGGGGCTATTTACTTAAAATGCAAATGAGTTTGTGTCAGTATTATTTAGCTAATTAATTCAAAGCACCGAAAAGATTAAGAAAATATGAAAATAGGTCACAACATCAATACTGCCGACATTATTATCCCGAATAATGAGATAATCCGTGATAATCTCAAGCTAAATTATTCTGCTTGAGCTCGCCGGATTTGCCGGAGCCTTGCTCTTGAAATTCCTTATTGTTTTTAATCTTAAACAGGAAACAAGTATCCTTTTATAATTTTCTTACAAAAAATGTTAATTACAGAAGTAAATACTAAGAGCAGTATTTTAAAGTTTCAATATTTATTCTTGAGCAAAACTTTTTCAATTTCCACACGGAAATTTTCAACGGTATTTTTCACTAACATGCTGAACCAACACCAACTTTTAACAACCATTTCTTTTAACGATCTAGCTGTATTTCGTGTTTTATATGAATTATGAATTTGTTTTCCGCTTTTTGCTTGTTTCATACTAAATTCAAAAATTAAATGCGCTAGATATCTCCACACATTTTAGTGTCAATTTTAAAGCCGGCCATATGAATATTGCCGGCACGCAGGAATCTTTAATTTAATTTAATGTGTAAGCTACATAATTTTTTGGACTAAAGGCCACGTGAACAGACCATTTGTAACAGGTTAGTGTACTATGTAGCTGACTTGCGCATTCATTTCATATTATTATGATCTCGATATGTCATTAAAATGGATTCAATGTTTATAGAAATCTGTTTATGATCGCAATTACTAATTAATTTTCAGTTCCTTCTTACGTTATCCTAACCTCATGACTGATCATCAATACATCTTTTACATGCTTCAATACTCAGTTTCTGCGGGAACATTTACAATCTGTGGGCGTATGTACATATAAGGGTATGAGCGAGTGAAAGTTAGTTTTACACCCTATTTGTTAACGAGTACGTATATTGGAATATAATTTCAAGCTCGCGATCGCTTTCTAAACTTTAATTACATCGGCTTTGTGCTCTTGATTTCCATGTTAACTAAGCAACGTGTATAACAAATAATGTACCATTCTTGGTAAATATTATGGTAAGTAATTAACGAAGAGGTTTGAAAAGTAGTTTTAACATATGCATTTCGGTCAAATAAGAACATTATTGACATAATTGGGCAATTTATGCACCTAGATGCCTAATTTTGCTCCGAATATGGCGAAAAGGCGATACGTATGATAACAGTTTTGATTTCTGTTGGAGGTCTATTCAAGTTGATTTTGAAGGTTAGTATTTAGATCTTATAAGTTATTTTTACTTAACTTCAGCAATGAGGATGATAAATTAACATCGCACAGGTATCGTTTATTTATAACAACGAGTATGTTGTAAAACTAAACACAATGTTATTGTAAATCCTTGACGCAAGAATAGAATGACTATCCTGTCGAAAATACCTACAACTCTAAAATAGATAACATTCAGTTCAGTAATAACTAAACGGTTGTTTGATTAGCTTCTCTCTCTCTCTCTTGATGTGCCTCTCCGATTAGCTTCTAACTTAAATCAATTTTTACCATTCGTAATCTATATTTATAACGTTCTAAGTGCTTGTAATCGCTCTACGCTGCGTGGTCTTACTACGGTTTTGTGGTTAACAATGTCCAATTACAATGTATAATTGGCCTTAAGTGGATGCGGCCATACTATAGGTCTAACGCATAACTGAGTCTGTTCAGACTAATCTTTGGTAGCAAATCCCGTGTGTGTTTACGGTACGTCAAACGACGTAATAACTTCAGTCGGGCGTCAGCCTTGCTGTCCTCAATACGTGTTAATTGAACTGGTCCCTTCAAGTAAAACACACACGGGATTTGCTACCAAATATTAGTCTGAACAGACTCAGTTAAGCGTTAGACCTATAATAACGAAAGATAATTAATCCATTCTGTTAACCGTACGAATAGATGACTATCGAAACTTTCATTAATTCTTACACAAGGTCCGTGACGTGCATTCGTTTACTTTGACGTGTTATTGTTATTTAAGCTTTACCAGCATCAAAAAATCTTATCAATTAAGTGGTAAATGTACCTATTATAGTTTGGTTCTATATTATTACCTGTAATATGTTCCGTATTATCTCTGTCAGCTTTTTTACCTCCTGATATGACACGACATTGGCCTCTGTCATATTTTTATAAAGTTAGTGAGCCAGAGAGCCCAGAGATTAAAGAAAATCGGCAATTACTTCACCGGCGATCATGGGCCCTAGCCAAGGTGAAAACGCTACTTAAGCACCCGCGAGATAGTAAGTTTGCACGGTATGACGGACGGACTGAAAACCAGCACTGTGAGAGTGGGATCCTGCCGGAGCGCGCCTACAGCAAACGCTGAGTCCGCCACGAGTTGCCACTGTACCTCCTGCCAAAACCCCACGGCAGCCCACGCCAGAAATAATAGAGCTGTGCCAGCTCAACTCCAGTTCGTCGGAGGCCACTTTCTTTTTTATGTGTTAGCTTTATTTCATACTATACTCTAAGGGTCTGTTGTTTGATCAGTAGCTTAACTAACTAATCGTTAAAAACCGTAACTAATGGCTAAATCTCTAGAAAATGCGTCAAATCTTCGATTCCGTTTTAAAATTTTAACAATTAGTTCAGTTAACTACTGATATAACAGCGGGCCCTTAATCTAGTTAGTTAAGTTTACAGTTGCATGTTTTTTTGTGTAGTATTTTGTGTGTGGCAATAAATATTTTTCTATTCTATTCTATTCTATTATAGTTGTGCTTTTCTATGGTTCTAAATGTATGGGATGACAGTTGACCACGTGGTTTATCGTAACGCATGAGAATGTCATTCCGTACAATTTGAGCGATAGATAAGAACACGTTAGTATCGTTTGCATTTTGGCTACGCCACCCTTAAACAAAAGAATATTAAATTCTGAATAAAGTTATATTCAACAGTAAATAATAGCAATTTGCATAGTTTATCCATGGTTCTTAGCTATTTTGCCTTTGGTTCTAACTTAATTAGAACGTTTATTTTCCAGCGCTGCCCTATATTAAGGGCCGGTTAGACGAGCAACATTTTCACAGCAATTTGTGGCCGGCAACTATACGCATCTTGCTCTAACATACGAAATAAGAGTAAGCCAGCAATAGTTGCCAGCCACACATTGCCGTAAAAAGTTGATCGTGTACCAGACCCTTTAAGCGAGGGTCCCGCAACATTTTCTTACATACCGGCACCGCGGCATACAGCACATAGTTTGAATTTTATTACGAACCTTTTATATGGATACAGATAAAACATTTTTGGGAGAAAATCCCTTTTGATAGACGATGTTTATCCTGAAAGGGCTACCTATCCTCGCCGTAATAAGATTTCCTTGAGGGCGTTGTTATTTAATTTCAAGGGAACCTATACCTTCATATATACCGTTCTTTTCGCGGGAGTGAACAAAATAATAAATAATGATTCTTTGACATCACGTACCCTATTGAATTATATTAAATATTTACTAATACCTTCCATATTATAAAATAATCTACTGTACGCAGGTGTATTTATAAATGTTTGTTTAATTTTAACAAAACACTCACGAACGTTGTAATATTAACACAGTAAGAGAAAAGATAACGTTTGTGAAATTCTGACTTAAATGTTGTTTGCAAAAATAAACTAAAGCTGGCAAAACACTTACCCCCTTACTAATAAACGTTGAGTAACGGTGGTATAGCTATACAACGTTTTGTCCTTATCTGTCATTGTGACATTTGAATTTGACAGATGAGTACAAAACATTCTATAGCTATACCACCGTTACTCAACGTTTATTAGTAAGGGGGTTATTGTTACCCGACTGCCGAAGGAGGAGGGTAATGTGTTTCACAGTCCATATATGTATGTTTGTTCCTTTCTGGCACTATATAAACTAAACCCGTTATCCGATTTTGATGATTCTTATGTCAATCGATTTGTCTTAATCTGGGGAGTGTCACTGAAGATATGGCAGTAATCAAAATTCAATATGGCGGCAACCAGACGCCATATTGTGCAGATTAAAAAAAATAAGTCGACGAAGTATGACAAATGGGGTATCATTGAATAGGGATTTAAAAATCATCTTTAGGTTTCTTTCATCATTTTTCATTTTGAATGATCATTTAGGATTTATAACGATTTAAAGTTGGTTAGCAGCAGTCGGGTTTTTTGTATTTCTATTTTCATTTTATTGCAGTTGAAATGAATCGTATGAAATTTAACCCAGGAACGAAACTCATTGACACTCCAATTATAGTGGCGCGGTAGGTACGTACTGGAAAAAGCAATAAAGCATTGAGTATTGAGTACTCGCCTTGCTCCGGCAAAACTTGTTGGGAATACTGCACCTGTCTCTAGTAGAGTACCTACTTATTGCAGTATTGACTGTTATTCGAGTTTCTTTAAATTACAACAAGTTAAATTATAGTCTGTGTCAATTGAAATTACTGTTTGACACATAACCTCAAAAATGTATCAGGCGTGTTTTTATTTAAAATAACGTATAATTCTTAGTTATTTAATATTACATTTAATGTTAAAATAAAGATCAAGTGTATAAATTATTGCTAAGACCTCACTTGATCTTTAAACGCACATGTTTATCGAGCAATAATAGTAAATTGGTTCGGTAGGCTGTGTTTACATTTTTGCCAAATTCAATTGGCACAAACTATACACAACTGGAGGTAATAAAAATGATTTGAGTTTGAACACATGTTCTCATGTTCTGATTGTTTGAAAAAAAACGTTGTCTTTTTTTATCGAAGACCTAATAGGTCTAAGATCCGAATAGGTGAAGATTTGGACCGGGCTGTTTATTCGATGAAAAGTATTTTATATCAAATTGAATACGCTAAATAATATGTGGCGAATAGGTAGGCTGAAAAAATTCAGTCCAGTATATAATTAATTAAAAATTTAAAAATTAACTTTGTTTTAAAAAAATACAATAGCTTGTTTAATGGACAAATTACATTAATTATTAGCGTATTAAATTTGATATATGGTCATCGAATAAACAGCCCGGTCCAAATCTTCTCCTATTCGGATCTCCTACTATATTTACAACGGCTTGTGATCGCACCAAATTATTTGTAAGTAAGTGTTCACAATTGACGATTTTTATGGCACGCTTTATAATCATTATGATTATTCATTATAACCCTTGCTAAATTATTAAGTATTATTTACGGAAACTAAGATTAGGAGAGAAAGTAATATTAGTTACTTATAGAATAACTGCTACGCAAGCCACTAATAATAACTGTAATTATCTTAACTTACCGAGAAGTATTTAAAATTAAAATGAGCCTCGGTAGCCAAGTGGCTAGGGAAGACTTACCATGTTCGATTCTGAGAATTTGCAAAGTTCTAATGAGTTTTATTAACTTTCAGTAGGTTTACTGCACTGGTGCCGCCATTCTAGCGGTATCACAACCCATTTTAGCATTAGTTGAATGAACGATTATGCCGGAGTCACTTTACACACCGTGTCAACTTACATCACATACTTGTATGAGTTGCACACGTATGGGAGCGATAGCTGTTGTTCTACACCATAAATGACATAACTAGTAGGCATAGCTATAGTGTATACTATTAAACCTATAGTATCTTAAATTATCAAAGGGCCGCGGCTTTGTTGAATTGAAAACCACTACAACGACTGCAGACCGGTGTCAAAATAAATTAATAAATAAAATAAAATTTCCATTTGCGTTCCATGTATCGATCGTCATATCGTACAGTCACCAGCAATAATATATTATCCAACATTGGGCGCAATAATATCTGACACGTCTTTATTACTAGAGGTATAAGAGCGTGTCAGATATTTTTGCGCCCTATGTTGGATAATATATTATTGCTGGTGACTGTACATAGTAGAAAATAAAGTTGTCATTACTGTCTGTCTATACGTATATACGCTTAGTTTTTTGAATCTTCGAAACAGATTTTGTTGCGATTTTAGGTATTTATGTAAATGTTTGAATGTATTTAATTTTTAAAGTTAGGTTTTATTGGTTAGCCTAATGTTTACTTTTCTCAAACTCAAGGGTTAGCTGGAAGAGATCCCTTAATGGGATAAGTTCCGTTTTGTACATTCTTTGTTTATCTTTATTGATTTTTTTTGTACTTATTTTGTACAATAATGTGCTTGTACATACATACAACAGGGTTTGCCGATATATATCCGCCGATATATATCAATGCAGTTTTTTTTCGATCAAAATGTTACACAAGCAACACTTGAGCAAAATGTTTCACTGTAATTTGTTACCGAACTCAAGTTTCCGGGAATCACGTAGTTTCGTTCGTATTCTATTAGCTTTATTATATAATTTCTAACCTTATCACCACTAAATAAGATTCATAATAAATAACAAGTACTAGGTAACAAGAAATGTTTTTCCCCTAAAAATATAAATATAGGTTTTTTTCGAACCATGACATATACACATTGATGATGTCTTCCGAATGGTTTATGCACGACACGTAGATTCCACCAAGGCCAAGCCAGAACCGGTCGCTAGTTTGTAATAAAGTAAGTAAGGATAATTAAAATAACAAAGACAATAAAGCTACTCGACATTTCAGAATAAACTTTTTGTTACGTTTATCGCAACTCCTCAGCAACGTATTTACTCAATTCATCCCCCTGACGCGGGGCTCCGGAACTCGAAGAAGAAGCGAAGTATTTTCTCCACCGTTTAATTTGTTACTTTTCAGTGAGTCCTGAATACTTTGCAGATATTTTTCTTACAATGAGTTATGGAAATATATTTCAAGTTAATCCTGGGCTTATTACTTCTTTATGACTTACTCATCTACCGTATTATTTTACACGTTTCATACTTGACAAATGTCAAATTTACCCGAAGTTATTTGCAGTTTGAATATTGAGAACGAATGGTTGACATAATTTCTTTATATCAACGTTCATAAGATTATAACAAACGTTAGACATAACAAAAAAAACTATAATTTCATTTAGTATAACGTTTAATTAGTATAATAACTAATACAAATAATATCATATTGTATAACGTTCATTTAGACAAATTTAATGTCCTATTACGTTTATAAGATATATGTTTTTAAATATTTATAACAACATAAGAAATAATGTAAATACAAATCGGATTAGACGTAAAATGTTAAAGACTAAAATGAATTTTATCCCACTTAAGGGTCCCCTTTGTCCTATTTTAGGTCACTACTTACTGCCCCATTACGTTAGGTTGGGTTACATTTGTGACCATAACAGTCAAAACCAAACTGCGGAACACAATCGACTTTAGCATATTATTTTGTAGCCTCTCAAAATGTAAGCAATTGAATTAATCTCTTATAAAATAAATACTTCAGATGGAAGATGAAACATAAAATAAATTTAATGCAAGAATTTCAGCTCTGCATTCATATTAACATTTTCACTTTGGTTAAGACAATTATATATCGAGTTGCAATTCCGGACGGCGGGAGTTATTTCCTCGTTAACGATGTAAAGTGTCCAATAAAGCAAATAATTACTCCCAAGATTGGGCAATAAAATGAAACTGATGTAAAACACAGCTGCTCCAAATAAAACCATTCAGTACTCAGACTCACTCCTTAAATAACATAAAACCAGTTAGTAAAAAAAAACAATTATAATATATTAGAAAAATGGCTTAATTAATTTACTACGAAAATAAAGGGGTTTGGGTAAAAGTGTTGTCATTTGTAAAATTCATTCATTTTCAAGGTGAGCGGCCATTCGTTAAAGTGGCAAATTATGATAGAATTATTAAAAATAAACATATTTTATTACGTAATGTAATACTCTTAAGTGCATCGGAGCTGAGATATTTAAATATTCATGCTTGGGCGTACTTTTGTACTAAAAACGGAACCCTTAAATCTTTAAAATCTCCGCTCCGATATTATTTAACGCCATAAATTATATATATCTATATGTATTTCCTCTAAATAACTAAGTAAGAATCATCCGTGGCCGCTGAAAAAAAAATGACAATATTCTTCAAACAAATTTACCCAATGCCCTTTGGTTATAAATACTTTTCAGCACAATTACATTTTGACTAAATTCACTTCGGATACTATTACTTTTAACCCAACTTCAGAATGGTTATTTCACGTGGACGATTTTCCATTTGTATTTAATGACCGTAAATCCATAAGTCCTCTATTATGCGTTGAAAACCCGTAGGCAATGACCAGCATTACCTGTGGTAGTAGGTGACAGCGATGACAGCTGTTAATTTTGGAAGTTGTTCCAAATTTGGATCTCATTACCTTACAATATTCGATAACGTAATTTCAAAATTACGTTACAGCTGTCATCGCTGTCACCTACTACCACAGGTAAGGTAATGCTGGTCATTTGCCTTTCGGCTTCTGAACCCCTCTTAGAGTACTTATAATATGTGTATAGATAAAGTATCGTACGCGACTCTGCGTACTTGGCATTACGCAACCGTCACGTAAAGTACTATTATAAAATTTCTTAATCTATCAACATCTATAATTGTAATTCAAAAATATAAATCAATTTAATAAGTAGCGTTCAATATGTTTAATCTCATTTTTTACTAAATTAAAGAGGATAATATTTCATTTCATTCATAGCAATATTTATAAAAGTCAAATGATGTGACAAAAGCACAAAAGTAATTTTAAACATCCCTTATCTTTGCCACATCTCTTTGTCTTAACGATTGTAACCGATTTCTTCAATATTTAATGCTAAATCTACAGTCCACTTTTATTCAAGAGCACTATCTACCTCTATATCATGAAGAGCTTTGCAAGTTAGGGATTTTTTACGGTGCTACAAGGTGAATAAAAAAAATACAATTATCAAAAATATGCCCGCATAGTTTTGATACTTTGCTATGTACTGTGTTGCATTGCGAAATATCAACATTAATGAAAGGATAATTTTGTCCCTAATTGATATTGATGAGTGCAGTAAAATCACTGTCTTTGTTAAGGACTTATTTTTCGTAAAAAACAACTTTATTTAGTTACTACATATGTATTTAAATTCTTAATATTTTATATGATACACTGGCGTGCAAACGAAACGGGTCACTTTGTTTAGTAATTCAGTTTAACGTGACCACGTAAATTTTCTCTTACTCTCAAGCGATATTTGTTCAAGTTGACACTGTAATCGATACCTTCGGTTCAACTTACCAACTAGGTTTTGTTTATGAATAGATGTAGTTGTACGTCGCTTCGGGCTGTCAATTAGGGATGAGGAGGCGTAATCTAAGCAGCCGTGGATCATTAAATTCATGAATTAGTAGAGATTGCTTTACTTAGTTACGGAGTTCGTACATAGTTGATAGAATTGTTAAGCTTGTTGGTAAGATCTTATTTGTAAAATAGATTACTGGGAGAGCAATTTAGTTTAAAGTGTTTCTATGTCAACAAACGACCTTATATTATATACAGGTTTGAAGAAGTAATAATTACATCACATCATAGTCATAATGTACCCACTTTAGCATTCTTATATAATTCTAAATTATTATTTTTTGTCTTCTAACTGTGCTGGTACAACACATAATGCTTTATTTACTTGTAAAGGACACGGGATTATTAAAATGATACTGGTTACCCGCATCACATTGGCACACTATTAACTTTATTTCTGTAAACTTTATTTTGTACATGTTAGCTGGATCAGATCCCTTAAAGGGATAAGTTCACTTGTGTACATTCCTATTCTGTAAATGTTGTATTTGAATTTCTCTGTTTTTACGATAAAGTATTTACATACATACACTACCTACTATTTAGTTAAAAGTGTGTCTAATACGTATGATATGAAAGGAAAGGCGTTTGTTTTTCGTCAAATACTTACTTGTTTCTTTTATGGTACGGAAAAGGCAAACGAGCACACAGGCTACCTGATGGTAAGTGGGATCTGTGACCCATACACATTTACATTCTCAAGACTACAATCTTAAGACTGTAATCCTAAGACCGCAAATGCGATGGCAACCCTTTGGAGTAAGATAGAATGCCTCTATGCTAGTAATTTCACAGGTTGTTCTATCCCCACACCGGAACACAATAATATGAACACTGCTGCTTAGCGATAGCTTAACGGATGGTAGTAGTGATCTGGATGGACCTTGCACAATGTTCGACTAAAATTAATAGCGAAGTCCTTTTATAGCGAAGTCCTTTTATCTTCAATAGCGAAGTCCTTTTAATATCCCCAATTGTTTCTCTCCAATAATGTTTGATCATGTGATCTTTTATGCTATGTGATCTTGTGTTAAGGTTAACCCGTGACACGTATAATAAGTAGATAGGTTAGGTTAGTCAGCTACAGAGCAGAGAAAAATAACCCCTCCTGTTAGGTAACTTCTACGCACGGAGAGCTACTTTTCTCCGCTTACGACCCTACTAACTAGTTAAGTATTTAATCATCATGATCATCATCATGTCAGCCGAAAGACGTCCACTGCTGGACATAGGCCTCCCCCAAGGCTCTCCACTCAGACCGGTCTTGTGCTTTTCGCATCCACCGCGTTCCCGCAATCCTTACAAGGTCGTCACTCCATCTTGTTGGAGGCCTACCTACAGCTCGTCTCCCGGTCCGCGGACGCCACTCAAAAACCTTCTGGCCCCATCGGCCATCAGCCCTGCGAGCAATGTGCCCCGCCCACTGCCACTTAAGTTTGGCTATTCTTCGGGCTATGTCGGTAAGCTTAGTTCTACTAAGTATTTAATAACACTCTTTATTTTAAATTCTTTATTTGCGTTCTGTAGTAAGAACCTCTTCCCAGGCCTAGACCGTTACGTATCTGATTCCACAAAGCGCGACCCCTCGAAAGTTTTTCCTTGTAACCGTCTAAGCGCCGCAAATCGGCTGAAATATTAGAATTCCGTTCCACTAATACTTTCTCGTTTTCAATTTGAATTCAAAGTTCGAGTCAGGGGATTCGAACGAATTAAATTCCATTGTTTTTTGACGTCTTCCAAGATTGGCCGATTGAGATTAAAGAAGAAATGAGTTGATATTAGAAATGGGAAAAATTGGGGATATTAAATGGATTTGGTTATTGAAGATGCAGCTTAGGAATCAAAGTTTAAAGTTCATTCTTCATTGAAATGAAAAGATGTTTCTTTTATTTTTTGTTAGAGTTAACTGGAATGCATAAATTGCTTGAATGTATCTAACTATATATGTTTATTAAAATGCGTTTTGATCATTGAAAAAAATAATTTCCAGCTGTACAAACACTAGAGCAAAAACACTTAAGTCTTAAACAAAGAGTAGATCACGAAAAGTATCATCAATTGAACTATTTAATTAATTTACGATATTTAAAATACTATACACAGTTTCAAGTTTAGTGTCAAGTTAGTAAAATTTGGCCGCAAGCTTTCGGTTAGGCTCATCTGTCTCGGAATTATAGTATAAATAAAAAAAATATCAAGGGACGATCTCACACAAATTGACCTAGTCCCAAACTAAGCTCTAGGCTTGTACTATGGGTACTAGACAACGATATAAATACTTATATAGAGAAATATATACTTAAATACATGGAAAACATCCACGACTCGGGAACAAATACTCGTGCTCATCACACAAATATCTGCCCTTACCGGGATTTGAACCCAGGACCGCTAGCTTCGTAGGCAGGGTCACTACCAACTAGGCTAGCACGTCGTCAAAGATAAAGGATAAGGATAAGGGTATGATTCAAAGCAGTGAATGTTCATGTTTTTTCGGTTAAACATCAATGATATTTTATATTAAGCTGTTATGCTCATACTAAACGCATTCAAAACCCGTGACCAATTACTGACAGAGACAAACACGGCAATCCATAGCGAACGCTATTGTTAGAATGAGATAAATAGATAAAAAGTAAGGCAATTTGCCTTCCTTTTTGCGGAACGTTTTTGCGCGCAGATGACGTATCTTTACATAAAATATCATTGTTAAACATACAGTTTTCTTTCAGTGATCAATCTTTATTCTAAAATAAATTTTTGCACTGGAAATACGAGTATATTATGCCTGTGCTACTACGAATGCAAAGCAAAAAGCATCAGCCGAAAAGCCGCAGAAAGATCGTTCATTTACATTCTGACGTTTAAAATATCTCCGACGTGCAATGCGTCCCATGTCCTGAGGATTTATGAAAGCCACCGAAGCCGTAAAGGAAATCCAGCACATTTACCCTGCACCTACCTATGGGGAATAAAAACACAATAAAACGTGCACAGCGTGGTAATAAACCCTTAGGTTGGTACACAATTGTTTATTTCGCAATTTGTTTTTAGGGTCAACAGTAACGCGGCGCGATACGCGGCAAGATGGTGGAGGAGTACAATGGAAAGTGTTTTACGCGCTTTTGAGTGTCGTGGGCATAAATAAGTGAAAAGTGAGGCAAGTTTCTAGCGACACTTTTGTATGTAAAAAATGTGGACGTTGTGATGATTGCAGTTAAATATAGATAATTATAAAATACTTAAAAAAAAATACAAAAAAAATATTAGGGAATGCAATTTAACCGCTTATTAACCTGAATGAAAATTTCCGGTTAAAACCGGTTATAACCAGTTATTTGCATTCCGTACAAAAAATACTATAAATAGGTAGTTACTGTTAAAATTATGTGACTATCCACCCTACGTTTAGGTACTTATTAATAAGATTGAAATAACTACTGATATTCAAACTAAAAACACTGAATGTTTTTTATAAAACCTCAATACTTTGGATGCTATGGTGTCCGTGGACTGTCAAAAAAGATAAAAAGATAAAAGATAAAAGATGTTTATTCAGTAAGTAGGCCGCACGGGCACTTTTACACGTCAAAAATCTACCAGCGCTTCACAAGAGACCACTGCTGAGAAGAAACGCCGCAAGAAACTCAACAGTCTGTCGTTTTTTTAAAAAAATACTTATACAATTATAGAACTTAACCTAGCATTATATAAAACAATGAATTTAACATTAAAATATATATATCATGCGTAGTTGAGCAGGAAAATGTGTCAAAACTCAGTATGTTCAGATGAACTCTTAAATAGTAATAATAATAATTATATATATATATATACATATACTTACCCATGACGGTGCAAAACAACCACATAGTTTTGATACATTCTCCTACAGAAACCTTGTCCCCTAGACAATAATTATACCTACAATGTTTAGATATTTTCCTGACTAAGCTATTACTAAGTTATTTAGGTGTTTAATTTAGGCCAAGCATTTTTATCTGTTAGATAGTCCTCGACCCTATAATAAGCTTTCGACATCAACGACTTTTTCAAGTAATTTTTAAGTGCTGGAAATGATAACTTTAAAACTTCGTCAGGTAATTTATTATAGAAATGAATGCATTGACCAACAAATGATTTATATACCTTACGGACACGAAATTTTTTAATAGCAATTTTTCAAATAGTTAAGTTCAACCTTTTGACATGCGATAAAAAAAATGTTAAATAGGAGCTCAAACTTAATTTAATTTCAAGTTACTACCTCTAACCTTTAAAAAAACGTTCTAATAATGTTACACAATTGCCTTAGCGAGGAATCGATTATATTGACGACGAGCCCCAGGTAGTTCGAGCCGATCAGTGCGACAGCGATAAGCTCGCAGTCACACATTAGCCTTAACATTCTATCGGCAGATTATTTCATGATACTAATCTGATGCAGACGCTTTCAATAATGTTGTATTGTATGTACATTTACTAAATATTCTACCATATTACATGGAAAAACTTTTTTTCAGTGGAATCCATACATCTATCTTATCAATTATTATGAGAAATACAATTAATTGGAAGGTTTGGATATAATATTTCACTGCTTCCTATTCAGAGGGTACCGTCGATAACCCTACCAGATCCCGTATCAGCACAACAGTCACTATGGCAGGAAAGACCAAAAATTTCTTTCAAAGTGGGTTGTTTGAAAAAATATATCATAAAGTACCAGTATTGCACTTTGTTCATACTAGACTAGAAAAACTGGGACTGCCGCTCCCAAAACCAGAGATTTGCCGATGAATAAAAAAAAATCTGTTTACGAGTAAGAGGAAAAAAAGCTAATATTATGGTTATTCTTTCGTCTTTTCTTCCTCTCCATCATAAACAAGTAAAGCCCCGCAAATGCATATCCATGGCAACGGGCTTCCCTTCCGCAGTATCAAATTTTAACTCCAATAAATTTGTACCCGGGGCACTGGGGTACGGGAAGGTACTGTACGTATCCCGTGTTTATATTTTAAAATTTAACAACAACGTAAATCTCTACAAATGTATGAGTAAAGTTAATATCGGCTCGCTGTCACCTCGGAATGATCAACTGCCCCAACTTTGTTGTTTTAAATAAAGGCTGAGGGTCGCGGAGTATTGTGAAACTTCTGACAGAGGGCTACCGCCAGCTTTTCTACATATACATTGTTGCTTGTTAGGAATTTAGACTGATTGAAATTTAGCGGTTTTGTAGGAACAATTGAACCTATATGGAAGCCCGTTGTTGTTACATCAATGTAGGTAGGTAGGTATAATGAGAAATGAAGCCGATCGTGGAGGAAGTTCTTGCGGAAGGTTTTCGGCTTATGATGATGATGGTGGATGATGAAAGCAACATACAAAAGAAAAAATATGGATAATTTGCTTATTAATAATATTTACCACGCTCAGCTAAAATTGGTGAAACATGTTAGTTTGTATAATTTGGTCGAAATAGAAACATGAGAATTAAACAGTCTTTCAGTTTGCAAGGGTAGTTTACGAGGGGTGGCTTTTAAGTTCTGTCGTTTGAAAAAACTAAGGACAATTTAAGTGTTAAATGGTATTTATTGTTTTTCAAAGTAATCACCGTGATATGTAATATACTTTTTCATTCGATCGAACCAGTTTTCGAAACACTTATTCCATTCCGAAGTCGGGGTCTCCAAAATGGCCGTTTTGTATGCCTCAACCGCTTCTTCAGGCGTCCGGTACCGTTGACCACGAAGTCGTTGCTTGATTTTTGGAAAAGTGAAGAAGTCATTAGGGCTTAAGTCTGGACTGTACGGCGGGTGATCCAAATTTTCGACGTTTTGTTCTTTTAAAAACGCAATTGTCTGCCGGGCGGTGTGCGAGCTAGCATTATCGTGGTGCAGTACTATACGACGTCTTGGGTTATTTTTTCGGAACTCGCCGATAACTTCTGGTAAACAAACAGTGGTATACCAGTCAGCATTAACTGTTTTACGATCTTCGAGCACGATGGTCGCAACGTGGCCACTTTTCGCTACAAACGTGGCGACCATTTTTTTCGAAGTGCTCCGTGAGCGTATTACTTTGGTCGGTTTTGGCTCATCTTGAAACACCCAAACAGTCGACTGCTGTTTAGAATCCGGATCGTAGGCATATATCCAAGATTCGTCACCACTGATAATGTCATAAACGTGTTTAGAGTCTCCTCGGTTGAATTGCCGCAGAGTTTTGCGGCACCATCTAACGCGAGCCGTTTTTTGGTCTTCACTAAGTAAATGTGGTATCCAGCGTGAGATCAATTTTTTTTATACCTAAGTGATCATGCAATATATTTTGAACACTGGTCCCTAAAATGCTTAATGAAGCTTCTATCTCGCGGTATGTCGCATGGCGATCTTCGACGATCAGTTGCCGTACAGCATCAATGTTTTCCTGGGTTACAGCTGTTTTTGGTCGGCCTTCACGATGCCTATCCCTAAGACTAGAGCAACCACGTTGAAATTCCAAATACCAACGTTCCACAGTCCGGATGCATGGTGCTTCATTTTTAAAAACCGTATTCAGCTCTTCAAAGCACTGAAGACGCGTTAAACCCCTTTTAAAGTTGTAAAATATTATCGCACGTAAATCGAAATTTCCATTTTCACAACCGACTTGTCAACTTTGAACCGACGCTGTACTAAAACGAATCGGCCGATCTCGAGACATTCTTTTGTTTTTGAATTCTAAATTCAAATATTTTAAGATGATACTAGTTTTTTTTTTAATAATCACTGGAGTTTTGCAAACGACAGAACTTAAAAGGCAGCCCTCGTAAACGTTCATAATTCTACGCGGAAAATCGTGACCGAATACAAAAATAATATTTTACGTACATTAAAATAACGAAAGATTTTACGTTTAAGAATTATAAGAATAAACAAAACACTTCCTCATTTATAATATTACGGATTAGGATGTCTTACGGTTTCCTTAAACTGCTGGTGTTACAGCGGCGTGGCGGTTTATACCAGTGATTTAATATAATGAAGAAAAGCGTTCCCATTCGAATGAAGTCGTGACGGTATAATTCCCAGAAATATAACACGGCCGTGCCACGACCGCGAGTGAGCGATATCCCAGTTATGGGCCTTATGAATGGCTGCGGGGTCAAAGAATAATTGGCTCCTTTGTATCCCTCCATTTGCATCAATATTTCAATTTTGTTTCAATCTCGCCACGCTTTTGTTTTGATGAATCGCACCGACCGGATCAACAACAACATCGAAGTTGCCGATTAATTCTCGAACACTTCCACAACTCGTTACAGCCTTATTAAATTTCTTTCTCAGCCTTTATTTTCGCTAACTTATAAAAGTACTAAGGTCAAAAGAAGCCCGAAAGTCCTTTTTCATTCGGTAAAGAGACAATAGAAAATCTTTTTTCAACTTGGGCAAGAGTTTTGATAAAAACAGTCGTCCTTTACAAAGTTGTGCGTAAGTTTCGCGAGGCAGATGCTACTTGGAGGATTCGTTGCTTGTGTATTGCGTACATTAATCATATACGTGACTACAAGCTTTAAGGAAACATAATTCACGTTACCAATGTCGTTTGCTTGGTATTCGAGTTTCTCGTAGAATGCCGCAGCGTCTTGTTTTATATGTGAATTGCGTTTTAAGTTCACGCGAGTGTTAAATTTAACAACCCTGACATACAAAGTGTTTGTATTGGATAGGTACATTAATTAATTCAGCCAAGATACACCAACTACCGGTTCATGTGAATGTCTCTTCTTCTGGTTCAATGCCAATCTTATTATTGTTTATTTTCCAATTATGATAATTGTATGGGTCAGATCGAATCAAATAAACGTTTTATCTATCTATGTATGTATCTATCTATACTCTTTTTTCCACCCCTTTGTTAAGTATAACCTCACGAATGAGCAGCCTGCCCACCTGATCTTTCTCTAACGTACCTAATCCATGTCATTACACTAACCGTCTTAGACTACCTATAAGGTTTCCTTTCCGCCTAGTCTCCATTTACTGTGCGTACAATACAGTTAATATGTACAGGTAAATACAGCGTAGGTATATACGCACGTGTCTCAAACATTTACTGCGTCCATAAGGATACAATCCCACAGGACGAGTGCTGTGCGTACGCGGACCGCTCCGCTCGGTTTATGGCCCGTCTCGACCCTAACAAGATTCCCGCCGCTCGTTACATCAATTTATTAGGCCCTTACAAGGGATTTATACTTTTTTGTGGTAGTTTCGCCCACTAGCGTCCGTCGGCACTCGCCTGGAGGACACTACTTACGCATACACGAGAGTGGCTCATTTCGCGAGTCCCAGATGGGCAGTACTGCCCCAAATGACGTAATGAGAAAACGCTACGATCGTATGGTAGTCTCTCTAACTTGGATTAATCTCGAGTTCGGACTCGTATTATCAGGTCTTGAGATCTGGGATTTGAGCTATGGAACAGATCTTGCGTGTTGTGTACTTAACATAATAATTATATTTAGGATAGATGTATTCATGCCGAATATGTAGTTGTTTGGATACTCTAAATTAGATATTGATTTATTTCCTTAAGCTAATAAATAAGGCCTGTTTATTTATTTTCGTTACGTTAGCAAACACTTTGATCAGGCTAACATTAAAGATGAATATGAACTTATCCTTTAAGGAAGGGATTCTTGTTAACCTTTCCGCGTTTAGGGAATTACCCTTTGTGTAGAGCAGACAATTTAACATTTCCAGAACAGAGGATTCTTGCCGTAAGTAATAAGGTAACAGGAGTGAAACTTTTGGTTGTATTACTTGTATGTACCTAAGAAATCATTTGATGGTTGCGCTTATTGCTGGTAGTAAATAGTACCTATAGGTAACACAACAATGGTTCTTATGTGTGAGGTTTCTTGGCATTGCGATAGTCATCAACTTTTATACGTTAACTAATATACTTATATAAACGCAAGGCTTGAGCGACCTAGCTCTACTTTATCGTTCTTTACTTAATGTTTAACTCGACAACATATTATGAACTTGATTTACTAGGCCTTAGAATTTACATTTTACTCTTTAACGTTAGTTATTAAACAATTCCAAATCTACGCAGGTGAACTGGCCACTAACAACTATTATCAGGAAAATAAAATTTATAAAAAAATTGATTCCGAAAATTTGATTTTCATCCCTTATTGTTTTTTTGTCATATAATAATAAACTTCAATAGTCACATAGTACCTATTAAACCTGGTTTTAAGACATTTCCATTTAGATTTATCGACACAAATATTCCAGAGTTAAACTGTTCTTAAGACAAAATAAAAGATTTCATTTTACCGATATGTCTCAGAAATAGTACATTGTTGCAGAGGATAGAAAGTACGCGATTTTTGGACGAGTCATATAGAGGGCCGAAACGTAGATGAGGCCCTCTAGTGTAAGAGTCCATAAATTGCACTTGCTACCGAGGCAGACATAGTGCTTTTCACAACTACTGAGAGGAAATAAAATAAAAATTCATATTCAAAACTCAAATTTTAATTCATGTTAATGTGACATCACCGGCAATTTTACCATAGATAACTTTTTTTTTTAAATCTGGGCCCCTATTCTTGTGGCACTCGAGATTAATAAACTGACATGCGAAATGAAGATGTCAACTCCATATAAAATTGTATTTGTTTCGCTATATCTCCCATGTAATTCCATCTCTAGTGGTTCGAGATTAGTGGCCATGTTTGGATTACATTAAAAAAAAAAGCAGTGACATAGTTTTTAGTCTGTGTATCTTTTAGCAAAAATACACCTAATATTTAACGACACAAAATAGTGTGTTCTGATTGGTCGATTTCAATTTTTCATTTTAAGGAGCTATGACACAAAAATTGATTGATTGATTTTCATTGGTTCATAAAGTTGGACAACAATGTTCTCGACCAATCAGCAAACACGTCGACAAAAACATTCTTGGTCTGTCCTTATAAGTGACGTTTTGTGACCCCAAACAAGACCATCTATGGCCATATTTGCGAGCAGTTTTGTGAAAAGGTTATTTAGCTCCAAGTAGCTATGCTCGGACAGAACAAAGTGTCATGTCATGTACTAACTACAACTCCGTTTGATGTCTCCGCTTGCACGAGATCGTGTAGACGCCATGTTGTTGAGTTAGGCAGCGTAGTCGATTATGACATCGTCTGCCTAACGTTAGTCTGAGACCGAGCTGGGGCGGCGGGTGAGGGGAGGGGGTGGAGTACAACCACTTAGACACGATAACTCACATAATTAAATTTTCTTGCTGTGCGCCAAAAAGTAGCCATACAAAATTTATTGTAAGAAAAGTTTTCGTATGGATTATTTTTACAAGGGAAGAGGATTTTGTCAGTTGTATAATCAACTCATGCAACTCCACCCATGTGTTACCTACTAAGAATAGAAGCGGTACCTGGATATGGGCAGTTCACATAGCTATTTTATGTGTAACAGTTATGACATTTGACAATAGCTAAATGTGATTCTTGCTTTCGAAACCATTATCGCTTTTTTATTGCATGGTTTCCTTTTTGTCAGTTAAATAAAGCCTACCATAACGTTAACAAAACGATAACTGGGCCTCTATTCAACACTGTAAGAGAATATTGCTTTTGACGTATCGTTATCGAATAAGGATTAACGTAAGCTTCCAGACAGTCGTTTTCGAAAATCATTTACGTAAGCGTTATGTATCTTGTCTAGCCTCGCAGATATTCTATTTCAGTCAACGCATTTTTTTTTAATTGTACAGTAAAGTCATAAAATTCCCAAGCACTTTCTTCCGAGTACACAACGCTGAACATAAAAGACGGCGACGTAAAATTACGTGCGACGTAGTTTTAAGTAAGTACCTGCTGTCAGCGGGAACTTAATAAAATTATAAAATTCATTTCCTAGCTAAAGCGATGTCCCTTTTAGAAGCTCTAGCTATTTCTATTCCTAGGGATTGCTTCAGCTTTTGCGCGGCGAATTGGAAACTAGTTTTTTTGAGGATTCCTTTCATCAGGATTAAAGATTTTGATGTAGGTATTGAATTGGCAGGGTGGGGGAAATGAATAGGCGAGCTTGACATTAATAGTTTAATGGATTGCCAATCGTTAGCATATATCTACAAATTAGTCTTGAGCTACTTTTCGAACTGCATGAATGTTTCATAAATAAAGATCTAGCGTCTGCTCACCACTTCGTCCGGGTATATTTACATTATCGTTATTCCCTCAAGATTTTTTTGGGATGGATTGGACTTAAGGGATGAAAAGTAAACAATGTATTAATCCAGCTATCTCCATTTCAAATTTCTTCCAAATCCGTCCTGTGGTTGCAGCGTAAAGGAGTCACAAACTAACACACAAACTTTCGCATTTAAATGTTAGTAAGTAGGTTTAGTGTAGGTATTTAATTGTTATTTAAAAGACGGACGCACAAACTATACTTATACTGTTATACTACACCTAACTAGCTGTTACCCAAAACTTCGTCCGCGTAGAAGTCATTCATCGCTATTCCCCCGGGAACTATCCTATTTTCCGGGATAAAAATATTCTATGTTTCCCGGGACTCAGGCTACCTCTATTGTAAATTTCATCATTATCGGTAGCAGTTTAGACGTGAAAGCTTAACAATCAGACAGACACAGTTACTTTAACATTCATAATGATAAGTATGGATCAGAAAAGATTGATCAATAATAATAGTCTTATCCTCGTAAGGCCCACCATACTGCAAACAGGGAGTATTTTGTCAGTGGGACTTTGAACCTAACATCAAGGCAATAAAGTTCAATTACGTTTGATCGATAATGCCATTTTCAGTTTATGAACATAGGAAAATAAACCTTATTCTTATAGCAACACAGTTCAAATTAAAATGCCTTGATTATGTACATCCTATTGCACACTGGGCCTTACGAGGTTAAGAATTCAAATGTCTATGGATCTCAGATTCCACTTATAATCAGGGGGCCAGAGGCCCTACTTTGAAAGTCGAAGTTCGAAGTTACGTTAGCTCCATCCCTGTCACTCGTCATTCGAGACTAAATCGAGTGAAAGGGATGAAGCTATCGTAACTTCGAACTTCGAATTTCAAAGTAGGGCCTCTGAGTGCTCGTACCTATGCCTTCTCCGTTCCATGAATAAAAGCATTAGGTACAGGATTTTTGCCGTACTCTAGTAGGTACGAGTATGACACAAATAAATAAACTTCTAGCTTTCTAATGATCGATTGAATTACGCCCCGTTACGACAAATGCAACGCAATTAGCGCGACACCGGCCACTAATAAAAGTCATTTATCTCATTACGGAATCGCTCACCACCAAATTACCGCCTCAATGTATCCTTATTTGGGAATCCATCTCCATTCATAAGCCGCGGAAGTATTAGCCCACGGAATTTCTCTCATTCACTCGAATAACGCCCCACTTTCACGAATAAGCCGTAATTCCACAGAGAACGCCCGGATTACGTGCATCCAAATATTTTATTTATGGAAAAGATTAGGTTTGAACTGAAAATTTCTTTTTCATGTACGGATAAGTAGGCTTTGTGAATTTGCAGGTTCAAGCCGCAGAGTAAATTCGCCCGACTCGACCTAATTTGGGATCTAACCCTTCCGAGCGATCGAGAACGCTTTGTGTGTAATCCTGAGAGCCTAAGCGCGAGTTGTCTTCAACATTCTAAATTGAGTTACTTAAGACAAATTACACTTGTATGTATAATATAATTACAATATGCTTTCGAGGTTCACGTTAGTTGTTTAAGGGGTGTGACATTTGAGTTAACGATGTTAGATGATTAATGTTTGAAATAATAATCTAGTTTGTGGATAGGATAGGAATATAATTTAATACATACCTATATTATAGTAGATTGTTCAACAAGATACTAAAACAAGCCATAATGACAAGAGATGTTTAGCCACGCGAGCGAGCGAGCGAGTGTCATTATGGTTAGTCTTGCGGTAAACACTCTACTTCACGTTGAATGCGACGAAAAAAAACGACGTTCTATACAAAATTACAATATATAACAAAATATGTAATAAAGTTTCTGACTATTTTGTTTCGCGGTTGTCAGTTTTTTGGAAAGTGACACAAATGCTTGCACATTTAGCCAACAGATACAAGCTTGAAAACTATTTGGACCATGCCTAATAAAATAAAGTTATCCTTTATATATTTCAATAGATTCATATTCGTCATCATTAATCGTGTTTTACGAAATTAAATCGTTTTTTTTTAAATATTTTTGCACCGTTGTCATTTTGAGGTTATTTCAACGTCCTAAAAATAGTTCATACACAATCACTGAAAATGGCGATAAGCCTCCATTCGCAAAACCGTGATTGGTTGTTTAGGGGTTTCCAAAGTAAATAAATTAAAAAAGAATTACTTTAATCCCTAGACATTAATAAAGAGCTTTAGTCCCGATGTGCAGAGATTAAAGTAACATTTTAAGAGCATGAGAAGTGAAAAAGTACTTTGCCAACCATCCCAAATATTTGAAGCATTGTATCATCGCCCTTCGGGAATATGAATCCACATTTGTACGAGGATACTGTAGAGGTCAACAGTCAACACAAAATAAGTGGCTGAAACGCAAAATGCGTTCATAAATCTGTAATTCGTATTCGAGATCGTGCGCCCCGCGGCCGGCGTGGCGCGATGCCAACATCCTGGAATTCCTGGACTAAAAACTTTTCCTACTTTGTAAACGGATTTTTATACTGGAATCCTTTTTATTACAGTTCTGATTCGGAGCTTGAGTTGTCAGTGACGCAAATGCTATAAGGGCTGGTAGGTTGTAAAACTTGTTAACCTATATGTTGGGGAGACAATCGTGTTTTCGGATCAAATCGTGTTTTCTACACGCGTACATACATTACGTGTTGATATGCTTCACTAAGGTTTTGGGATAGAAAATAGGATAAGGTTTTGACACGTTATTAAGTTATTGTTTTGTCTCTCCGGAAAATCCTTACAGAATATTTATGTAGTTGGATTTTGTTTTACCTACTTTATTGAGGAAACAAAAGTAAGGCATTAAAAATTTAGTTACCTCGGTGCGTTTCTATTTATTGTATTTATTAAATAAGTAAATAAATGTATATTGCAAATAACAGCACTCTTCATACTTTTAACTGTTTAATATTTTTTCACGTATTTGAAGTTCGATTTACAAACCGTTGCGGGCAGCAGATTGACAAAGTCAAAAACTTCGCGTCGCGTATACTTTGAGTTATAGCTAGTAAAAAGTTGAAATTTCATTTTATTACCTAAGCGTGTTTAAGCATTTTAAAAATGAATAACTATTGCACCGAGTTATGATCTGCCTCAGAGATACCTTTATAATCAGAGATTTAACTGACATTCAATGTAATGGGCCCTGTACAAGTAGGCCCAGCGTGCTGAGAACTGAGGCAATACGTTGGCATAGTATACATAGAAAAAAAAAATGGAACAGTAGTTCGTCTCTGACCCTTTTCGAGTTTCTGTGACCACTCGGGCGCTTGGGTTGCGTCGTTTCACGTCGCTCGATATTTAGTAACTACGTACACAATAAAACGCGGCGACGGCACGACTAAACCGGCTTAGTGCGTCCTGTTGAGTTTTCTTGTGGTGGCTCGCTGCACGTACTGTCACGGCACGCACACATGCAAGCCGCGCGATATAGGTACCTTGGTTTCAAGACGAAATACCGTTTATATTATAACGTCGGGCCTGCGTGTACAGGAATCATAAGCCTAGTTCGAATTTCAAACCAAAAACATTTATTCATTTTGGACACACATAAGTTTAAACTTTCATTCACTCATTTGACCCATTCTGTAGCAGCTCTTGTCACCTATACCTGTGTGATTATTGTGTATTGGTATAACCAATGCATCGAACGCAGTACCGTAGTTAAGTAGCTGCTTCATAAAATACAAAAGTCTGTTTTAGCATTTTTGTATTTCTCTAAGTAGTATTTAGTTATGTATGAATACATGGAGCTTAGTTTGAGACTAGGTCCATTTTTGTGAGATATTTATTTTTGGTTCGTTAAAAATGTTTCATAAGAAAGTCTTTTCAAAGTCCGTATGGTAACCCGTCCATTATAAGAGGTAAAAGGTTTTTCATAAAACAGGATCTCGCAAAGTTGGGATGTTGAGTTTCGTTTACCGGAAATTAGGGGTTTGCAGAATAGATTGCTCAAAGTGATAACGAGGAGGGGAGGAATAACTTTCAAAACGAACGTCGAAATAAATTCGCAAAAGATTGTTTTTATAAAAAAAATACTTCTTAATTACTTCCTTCCTGCTTTGGCATCTGGGCAAAGTTTTTCGGGATAAAGATGTGGATGAAGAAAATTGCATTAAAAAAGGGGTGGTCTTTTATTAATGAAAACTTTAGCAAGCTGTATACGCTTAAAAGCATTTTCTTTTATTTTTGGCGTCAAATATGTAAATAATTTTCTTCTTCGTTGATTCAGTATTGTCATCTGTCTATAACTATATCTATACTAATGTTTTAAAGGTATGTTCAAAACTACTGAGACTAATATACGCTATTTTTATTTGTTTTTTTAGAGCAAAGAAAGGGCGGGTCGCTAGTCTATCATAAACTGGACCTGGAGATCTTATACATCTTCAAACTTCGTTTAAAAAGCCATCATGTTGTCATATTGCTTACAACAAGCCGCGTTTACTATCAAGTTAATAACAGCTACGAAAACGATAACAATATAATAACGACCTAGTTTGACACAAAATGAACTAGAATCTCTGAAAACTTAAACCAGAATTAAACTGGCTAAGAGCTGTTGGAAGTTTTGCGATAGTTTGCAAGAATCTCCAGTCTCAGTCCTCCCAAGGGTCCTGCTTTTGAACATTCAAGACTAGTTCAGGAGTGTAATTCTATTAGACGCCACTACGCCAGTCGATCGAACTTTCGAGACAAGCCGCTCAAGCAATTACTTAGACTCGTGCGCGAGGAATGATTACGCGGTCATCCGTGCTTACGATCTTGGCGCTACCTAATATCAGAAGAAGGCACCAAGACCACAGTCTACAAGTGTGACATAAAGCAAGCTTTTAAAACCCGACTGTGTAATTGTTATGTTGTAATTATACTGCACATAATATAGCTTGACAATATTTTTTAAGATGAATGATTTTAGGTTGTACAAAAATAGTATCAAATCAAGAAGTATTGACGATGGTAAAGGAGAAAAAAAGGATATTGGAGATCATAGAGAACAGAAAAAGGAAGATGATTGGCCGTTTATTGCGGCACGATATACTTATTAAAAACATTACAGAGGTAAAGTTTGAGGGAAGGGGAGGCAGAGGAAGACCAAGCAGAAGCTACGTGGACGAGAGGAGAAGAAAAGAGGCGAAGATGCAAGCCTTGTCGTACAGAGAGGCGGACCTGGCAAATAGAAGAGATGAATGAAATTTACTCCACCGACAAGAACAGGGCTCTTTAATTGAAAGAGAGAGAAGTTAAATTTACTATTGTAGTTTTTTGCAATTGAGATTAGTGAGATGAGATTGATGCCCATCAAGACTGGTGGGAGACTGCCCAAGATATGCTACGTGGAAGGAAATTACAGGCTATTAAATAATAATAAATAATAAAGTACCCAGTGACACCCATTTAGCTTTCAGGAGGGAACAAGCAGTCGGGTACACAAACCACAAAGAAGGCACTCATCGGACAAAAATGAATGCTTTCCCTCTTCATTGTTATAAAGGAACACTCCATAGGTTATTTAATTAAGGTGCCTAATTGTTTCGGCGCCCATTACAGCGGCTCCTATAATATGATTCCGCTCGGAAATGTGAAGGTTCACAAAATTGGCTTGTCTTAATTGACTTCTCAAAACGTGGGGCACGCCGGGACACTGCGGTTATTTAATTCAGCTTTAGTTTTGTCGCCTACTTTTGTATTTCCTTTGATAAACTGCGAGCGGGTTTAATCCCGGTTTTGCTTTGCATCAAAGGGTTAATAAGCGGTGCGGATGGAAAGGCTTTAATTAGTTGAAGTTGAAAAATATACAGTAATCGACCTGCAGTTTTTGTTAATGGTTCGTGCATTTCTCTCAGATTTCATCATTTTCATGACGCAGTTGGTAGTGTTGGTATAGTAGGAGATCCGAATAGGAGATGATTTGGACCGGGCTGTTTATTCGATAAAAAGTATTTTATACCAAATTTAATATGCTAATTAATATATGGCGAATAGGTAGGCTGAAAAATTTCAGTCCAGTAAATAATTAATAAAAAAAATAAAAATGAACTTTGTTTTAAAAAATTACAATAGCCCGTTTAATGGACAAATTACATACCAATCGAAAGTATAAAGCCTATAGAATATGCAAACGTTAGTTTGACTATTTTTTTCTCGTCAAACTATTGGGTAGGCAGGTATAAACAGGTAAGTCGGCACTAGTAATTTGCACCAAACCTAACGTTTGCATATTCTATATACTTCATACTTTCGATTAGTATGTAATTTGTCTATTAAACAAACATTAGCAATTTAAAAAAAAAGTTCATTTTTTTTTAATGATATGAGTACTGAACTGAAATTTTTCAGCCTACCTATTCGCCACATATTATTTAGCGTATTAAATTTGATATAAAATACTTTTCATCGAATAAACAGCCCGGTCCAAATCTTCTCCTATTCGGATCTTAGACCAGCAGGACTAGGAAGCTAGCGGTCTCGGGTTCGATTCCCGGTCAGAGTAAATATTTGAGTGATGAACGCGTATTTGTTTTTGAGTTTTCTATGTAGTATTTATTTCTCTTTTTTATTTATGTTTATCGTTGCCTCGTACTCATAGTACGAACATAGAGCTTAGTTTTGGGACTAGGTCAATTTGTGTGAGATTGTCCCCGATTATCTTGGTCTGTCTGGAGGCTTGACAGTCCGAAGACTACAGGAAAACTATTAGTCTATAGATTAACAGTTTCCCTGTAGTTCCCAAACTGTAGGCAAGCCTTTATCCTGCTTCGTGTTGTTCTATCATGGATTCGAGTAAAGCTTGGCTATACCTTCACTTCACAACACACGGAAAAAATAACATTACACCAGCGACAAATGTGGCAGTAAAATACCTGGTATATCAGAAGTTACCAACTTTAGCTCACTCTGCTAGTATCACCAACTAATCCAAAAAATACCTGAAAAAGAAAACATTTAATTAAAAAGAGCGTCGAAGCATGTTGGCCCAAATACGGGTCAAGCGTTGGCTTGATATTGTGCCAACAACGATTACGGACCACCGCCAAAGATGCCTGAAAGGCAATTTGTATAGCGGGTAAACTGGCCGTACTAAAACTGACTATTTGCATGAAAACTTTTTTTCTTTACTTTACTTTCAAAGTGTTGCCTGCCGTGGTTGCATTGTTAAGTTTGAAGCAAAACACTTTTATGGTGATCAGGTGCACCGAGGCAAGTGCATTCTGTGAATTTTAAAAGAACTGTTGCCTTAGACGACGAGCGTTGCGAAATCATTATCGCTATAGAAAATGTATAGGATTTACGTAGGCTATGCCGAACGCTCGCGTCGAGCACCCAAGTAAATTTTGACAGTTTACGAAAATCGTTTACGTTAGAGTTAAGCTTTTTGTCTAGAGCCACAGCAGAAATTAAAAAATCTTCCCTTACTCATAATGTACAGTAAACCTATTTTAGTTAAAGATTGCTCTGTCATTTTCTGTCTAATTCAAATGTCACAGTGACAGATAAGGCCAAAGCATGTTTTAAGCATTCTAGTCTAGGTAATATGACATTCTTGACTGTGCCGTGGGATCAATATACCAACCACCCCAACCGTAAATGTATAATTTTGCTCCCTCATGACGTAATCTACTTTCATAACTTATTTAGCACGCGTGAATGCTTAAAATGGATGAGATGGAAAGTACACAAGTAAGCAAATTTAAATGTGTATTGCGTCATGAAAATAAGGAAGTGAGGAAATGAGAAAGGAAGGATACATTTCTTTAAGGAAACAGAAGCCTTTGTATCTTATATTTTAACAAATTCGTATACCTACTTATTTATTAGATTCATACTAAAACATGTTTCTTTTATCTTTGTTGCTTTTTGTATAAGAAAATACCTTTATTGAAGGTAATTGTCCGACCGCATCGGAGCACCTAATTAATATACCCTAATTTTATAGAACGACGGTTTCATTATTATCACGTATCATAAAATATTATGAAAGATGGACTTGTTTGCACGATGATTTTGTAACATGACGTGTAACATACGTGTACACTAACTGTGTTTTGCAAAACGTAGAATCATTTTTCTAAACAACTGTAGTTTTTCATCTACCTACTATACGAGTACAATACACAATACAAACCAATACTGAGTATTGGTTATACGATATTATAGCTTATTTATATAATACAGTTTTTTATTGTGTTCGCCTATTGGCAGTCGATACACTACTTGGTTAGAGGTAAGGGAGGGATTGTGAGAGTTGTAAAGCCCGAGGGGTGTCGGCGTTCCTCGTGTTTTACATTACAATACGCTTGTTTGCCTCACTATCCGCGCTACTTACAGCCTGCTCCATATCGCACTACTAGATCCAAACAGTATTAACTCAAAATGCATTTCTATTTTAAAATATACTCTAATATAACGACTATGAACCTGAATCACAATAGTAGTTTTTTGAGTTCATACTGTTTTGGTCTAGTAGTGCGTTGTGTAAAAAAATAGAGAGTATCCATTATTATTACATTTGAACTTAATGCCTCGTGTGGTTGCCGAGTTAGAATAGTGCCACTCCATGTCTTCCCGTGGATGTCGTAAGAGACGACTAAGGGAATAAAGGCTTGCAGTACTGTTAGGCGATGGGCTTGCAACCTGTCACTAATACGCTGGTAAACATCTTAGCCTATTTGTGCAAATTGTGGTTATAGAATTATCAACAAGTTTTTAGAGATGTTTGTAATTCTGTAGCTCTGCCTACCCCACTCTGGGAACGAAGGCGTGAGATTATGTTATGTATGAACTTAATGCATTGTGAAAGTGTGGCGTAACCCAGAAGATTATAATCTTATTTAATACCTTTTAACTGAAAATCATTTTTAAAAGACAAGGAGTATTAGATAAGGCGTTAGCGAATTACAGAAACTTACAAAATGTATATAAGTTGACGATCTATCTATGACGATAATGGTCGCAGTATGCATCTTGTCAGGCCCACAGATTAAAGCGTTTTCAATCTTCGAAGAGGCGCCCCATTGCAAATTTTTGCTCACATGTTCTATTAGCCCAATGGAACCCTGAATCAGGTGTCACAGTAACATTATAAAACAATTCGTTTGAAACTTAACACTGCGATAATAGTACTATCAGCCAATATAACCCTGATCCACCGTAGAACTGTGTCACAGTGACTGCATTTTAAAACAATTTATCTACACGCATATCATAAGTCCTCTATTATGCATTCAAAACCCGTAGGCAATGACCAGCATTAACTGTGGTAGTAGGTGACAGCGATGACAGCTGATAATTTTGGAAGAAGTTCCAAATTTGGATCTCATTACCTTACAATATTCGATAACGTAATTTCAAAATTACGTTACAACTGTCATCGCTGTTACCTACTACCACAGGTAAGGTAATTCTGGTCATTTGCCTTTCGGCTTCTGAAGCCATCTTAGAGTACTTATAATATGTGTGTAGATAAAGTATTTTACGCGACTCTGCGTAATGTAATGCCAATTACGCAGAGTCGCGTAAAATTCTTTATCGCCTCTCGATTCGCTCGCCTTGCGGCTCGTTTCATAAACCACACTCATGTTGTAATGCCTGTCATTACGCAACCGTCACGTAAACTACTATTGTTTGCAACTTCTTAATAGAGTGCCCTACCATGAAATATTTTCTAATAAGAATCACGATTGTATTATTTTAAGATCATTCAAACAACGTTTTCTGCGTATGATATAAAGACGAAGTATCAGAGATATTTGGCCTGGCACGACGCCAGAGTAACTATATACATGCTTTTCCTTAACGTTACTTATTTAAGCATGGGTTCGGATGAAGTGACAGATTGACTTGAGCTAAGTGTATCAATTTTGGGTTTGCGGGATATTGTAGTGATGAGAGAGACTTGTAAGTTATCATATCTTCGTAAATATAATCATATTGTGATTTCGTACATGTTCTTGGACGTGTTTACTTTATGTTAAGATATCCTTCGACTTAGATCCCATGCTATCGATCACATGGGTATAATATTTTCTTTTTGTGGCTCCCATGGGATTGAGGTATATTTTTTTTTTTTTTGACTTCCATGACATTGAAGTATAATTTATTTATGTTGTAATTAATCGCAAGATAAGCTGACAAACTAATATTTGTTACTTAATTGTCAAATTGTTTTATGATGTTTTTTTATGGCATGTTTGAAGGCGAACGAACATACAGGCCACCTGACGATAGATGGGATCTGTGACCCATAGATATTTGCTTTGTCAAGACTACAATTTTTATTACGTTTAAGTATTTTTTTTATTTTCGAAGTAATTATTCAGTGTCCAGGGACCTCTACCTAGGGCTACCGCTTTCTAGTTCACGAACATTTGTTTAGATTTAACTTTAGGTACTGTAGTCGTTTAGACGACCGATCGTTGCGGAAAACTTTGGTGAAGGGCTTTGTCCAACAGTGGACCTTTTGCAGCTGAAGATGATGATGATGATGATGATGATGAGTGTAGTCGCGGTTATTTTTATTAAATGTATGCGAAAAAAGCATGATGTAGTTCAACAGCCAATAGAAGCAGAACACCGATACGTCTAAAACTAGTTTAAACCGGTTGTATAGCCAAACTTATAAAAAGTTGTCAAACTTATGACACCGTCAGTTTAATCAAACCGTCACGATTAGGCACGGTGCCCACCGCGCCGCGCGCTCGCCAATTCGGACCAGCCATGTTGTTCCGTTAAACGATTCATTGACGAGCTCATCGACAACGATATACTAGTGTACTCGTTAGTGCGTAAACCTTAATGCTTACTAACAGGTCATGGGCCCGGGGTAGTACTTTCAACCAATTTGATTCCTAGGCCACTATGGACTATGTCAACACGTGACGGTGTAAACCAAATGATAAAATAATAATAAACATTAAATAATAAATAATGATAAATAAATAAATATTGAGCTCTAGGTTTGTACTATGGTTACAAGCAACAATAAACATACGTATATAAAGATATTTTTTTTATTACATAGAAAACACCCAAGACTCAGAAGCAAATACTGGCGACTGACCAGGAATCGAACCCGGGACCGCTTCGTAGGTAGAATCACTACCAACAAGGCTAACTGCGTCTTCGTCGTCGTCGTGAAGAAAGTCTTACGTTTTGGTTGACAACGTCACTTTAACCCAGTCCATTATGGCCTAGGAATCAAATTGGTTGACTGTTTAATCATACTTCTGACGCTCAAAGGTGAGGCCGGAGCCCCACTGCTGCGCACGATTAAGCTACACACGTGGGTACAAAAACGCTTTGTATGAAATTGTAGGTAGATACTTCCACAGAAGTCCACGAGCACGCTGCGCACGAAATGACGTCACTGATACACGCGTGATCGGTTCCGAAGTGCCTGCCACGCACACGCTAGCGCGCGTGGCAGGCAAAGCCCCACCGCGACCCACGCTGCCCGTGTGTTGCAGTGGAAAGGTGGCTTCAAAGGCGTCGCACCCCCCGCGCGTGCGTGAATGTGCGTGGCCCGCAGTGGGGAATGTAGACACACGCAGCTGACCAACGTAGCCACGTGGCCCACACGTTTTACGTGTGCGTGCATTGGTTGCTGTGAAAATGTTGACACACGTATCCAGACCAATGGACCCACGTGGGCGACGTGTATAGCATGTCCGTGCGTAGCGTGCGCAGCAGTGGGGCTCCGGCTTAATTGCTGCACAGGGAGCAATAAAATTGATAATGTTAAACAACCGGATTAAAAATCACAGTGTAGAGTTTCGTTACCGATAGGTACAACAAAAATAAACTGTCTCCAAAAACCAAAAGTATTAGCTAATTTTCCATTTAGAGTTATTTAGTGTATTTTTTAGTTGATGTTTTGTTTGAAGTTTACTATGACAACGCACTAAAGTGCTTAACATTTTCGTTGGGGTACTGTACATTGCTTGTTTGTTACTCCTTCAAGCTGCAACGGCTTCACGGATTTGGATGGGACTGGAAAAACGTATACCCTGGATTAACACAACAGTCTACTTTTTATTTAGATTAGAATTTCCCGATAGAATAACGGTAATCGAAATCCGGATGAAGTCATAGGCAGAAGCTAGTTTTAAATATAACCATCACAATTGGACGTTAATGTCACGTCCAAATATCAAAAAGGAAAAATTGAATTAGCGGCGGGTCACCCTCGGCCGCAGATCCGATCCACTTCCGACTCCAACTTTGATCCTTCATCTTTGATACATTATCTCTAGTACAAAGGGAGGTTTCTTGCCATCGCGCCAGATTTATGGCAAAATGAGAATATTGGAAATAGTTCGACCCAGCCCCGGGGATTATTTTACGAGTGCCGTAGAATTTGGAGATTCGTTAGGTCTCTCGTAGTACATTTTTAAGCCTCAGGGAACTAGTTTGGGCTTCGTTTAATAATCCAGGCTTTGCCTCAGTTTTGGGATAACATTCGAAGGCTAAAAGTAAATCCATGTTTCAGGAGCGCTTAGTTCAGGATTTGTATACATAACGACGCGTTATAATTTGATTGCTTTTTGTTTAAAATTTAAGTGACAAAGAAAAATTAATTGACAAAAGTTCGTGTGAAATAAGAATAAGCAAGATAGAGTATTTCGTTAATCGTTAATATGCCCAGAACAATGTTCTGAGACCGTAGCCAAGATGCAAACGCTACCAACGTGTTTCTTTTCTAACGCTCAAAATATATGTAGTGACATTCTAGTGCGTTACGATAAACCACGTGGTCAATTGTCATCTCATACATTTTGAGCGAGAAAAGAAAAACGTTAGTAGCGTTTGCACCTTGGCTAGGGCCTATGATAAAGCGCAGTCGAACAAGCGCCATTTAACAACGACCGATATTTCGTGCTCGAGCGACTCTATTCACGAGTATTGGAATCCATGGATTGTAACAACATTTATCAAAACGAAACTCTGTTGCAAGGTTGTTAGGGTTTTGATTTCGTTGTAGTTCTATCGGAAACTATAACAACTGTTTGCAGGATCTTTGTCTGTATTATGCATGTTACAACGTTAATTAAAAATACAACCCACTGTATAGTTCTGTCAAACTGGGATGAACCTGTGACAGCCGTATTTCGTAATATCAAACACTTACCTATTACCTATTATGGCTTAGCGAGCGTTTGGCACGTCTTGGTTAGATTTTGTGCTTTATTGTTCTGTATATTAAAGGCCAAAATAAATTTAAATAATCAAACAATTCAGCCTATAATGGATTAATCGCAGCACGGCATGCAAAATGAGGTCATCGTCATCATCATCTTACCCTTTTCCCAATCATTTGAGGCCGTCATTGGAGTATTCACCCCTTGTTTTTCATATCGCTCTTTACATATTCCATCCATCTCTTTTAGGTATCCCCCTTCCACTATAGCCCTCCACATTCATATTAAAAAAAAACATTATTTTCTTTCTTCAGCCGCCATTACTGTCAAGTAAATAAGAGCTCATAACGTTCACAATACGATAATAATGTCAAAATATAATTTTATCGATTAGAATACAACCTCATATTAGCATTTAAAAAACAACAGTGAGATGAAACGTCAACGTGTCAATTATGTTAAACACGTTCTGAAATTGGCTTGTTGATATTTGACCATTGCAATTAGACCTCCCCGTAACACTCAGTAAAACCTCGTAAATGTCGAATAATTACACTAATTACAATCAGCACGTGCACATAAACGAGGTTTTTACTATCCCGATTCTCATAAAAGGCGTGTTATTCTCCAAAGTACTCTCACTTTTTATTTTATCGACGAAAAATTAAACGACGAATTAAAGTAATCCCGCGCGCTTGTAGGCAAAATAACCTCGTGCCGCCCAAAAAAAAACCGCGGGATCAGCTAAACGCCCAGTGTGCAATTTATAAGCCAAAACATTTAAATGTCCAAATTGCACATTACTACAGTGTAGTGTACTAGGCGTTTTCATTTTTTTTTTTTATTCTTGGCGGTCATGCTACGTGTTCACTTTGTAGAATGTGATGTACATTGGGCGGCACGAGGTAAGGCAGAGTCAGCTATCTACCGATAGCCGAGCTGCTTTGTCGACATATTTTTTTACGGCAAGAAGATGGAACACAAGAACATAAGCTTGCCAAGCAGCAGTGTTCGCATTGTTGTGTTCCGGTGTGGAGATAAGGCAACCGGTAAAATTACTAGCATTGAGCATTCTATCTTAGTCATCAGGGTTGGCATTGCATTTGAAGTCTTAGGATTGGAGTCTTGAGATTGTAGACTTATGAATTGAAATGTCTATGGGTCTAAGAACCCACTTACCATCGGGTGGCCTGAGTGCTCGTGTGCCTTCTCCTTGCTATAAAAACAAAATAAAAATAATTGAAAAGTGAATGCTAAGGATGGAAATGTTTTTGCTGATACCGAAATCTAGTTTAAACTGGCTCTCACAGGCTCACAGGCGATAGAATCAATAAATTTAAGTCTCACATCAAGCGCTGCTTGTTGGGTAGGGCATACTATACTATAAATGACTTCATTGGTGACCAAGATGTATTTAAGTAGTGTCTAGGCTATTACTTATTTAAGGTAATTTTTTTATTTCTGATATTTCTATCTTGATAAAAATGCCTTTAAGCAAACTGTGTATTCAAACACGAAATTGTATGTTTACTTTTGTACTTTATCTTTATTAGTTCTTGTGTGTACAAGACGCTTTTAAATGAGAGCACACTGTGATGTTTCTCGCCGGACAGCTATATCACACAATATTACTTTTATGTTGTCCGGCAGCATGAGCACGTCATGCTCGCTCAAAGGTCTTTGCTTACGGCGGCGTCGTTGATCGGGTCGCCACCTTCCCGAACACATGGTTGAGGGAGGCGATGGCTGAGATATGCGTCATACTCGTGAACGGGTGCTGTTTGTGGGGTCCGGTCTGTTCACGTCTGCAAGGACTTTTTGCTCAGTTAATGATTCCAGTTATGGCTTTTGACGTAGAGACCTCGTCGTGTTGTTCTCCTAGTCATTATTTTTAGTTTCATGTATTTGACATGTAATCTTGATAATTTTTACATTTATTTGTAATGTTTTTAATTTTGAATTTGTATTTTTTTTTATATGTGATAGTTCTAATAATTTATATTTGTTGCTTTATTACCTTGTAATGTAACTTACTTTTAAGTATTATTGTATTTTATGTTTGAAAAAATGACCTTCTGCTGGAGTTTCTTGCGGCGCTTCTTCTCCGCAATGATGGTCTTGTCCGAAGCGCTAGTAGATTCACTGTATATTACCGACGTGTAAAAGAGCCCGTATGTGGCCAATTTACTGAATAAATATTTTGATTTTGATTTTGATTTTGAATCGACTGGCACATCTGTAAATCTATTTGCTAGCTCAGCAATAGTAGCTAAGTTATTCTTTAACGTTGCATCTATGAACGCAATATTAAGTTAACCTAATATATTTTGCCCCCTGGATTTGTAGCAGTATCTCGAAATTGGATATCAAATAACTCTGGTTTTCAGTGGTTGTTAAACTTTATTGTGTCGAATAATAACGCTAAGGGTGCGGTGGTAAGGCGTGTCCGTTTGGATCGCTACTACTATTTTATGGCGGCACTTCATGGTATTTTTTTTTGTATGGTGGTCTTTCTTCTGAAACATTTCACATTTCGAAAGAAAGAGATGCAATCGTGACGCGATAACCAGTCATGATATTCTTCTAAGGACTCACTTTTTAATACGAAGATGAATTGATCATCCATATGGTCCATATGATCCATCGAGTTTAAGTTTAGTTCCGCCTGAGAGGACAAACAACATTTTAGGGCGAGCATTCTCAATTTCGCTGACTGGAGCAAACCTTCGACAGCTGGCCGACTTGATAAGAGAACAACGCCTAGGCCCTAGACAAGATGCATTCGGCGTTCGTTATCGTTGCCCAAAATGTATAGGATTGACGTAAGCTGTCAGACGGTCGCGTCGAGCGCCTACGTCAATTCCATAAATTTTGTCAGTTTTCGAATATCGTTTACGTTAGCGTTAAGCAACTGGTCTAGCCTCACAGCACTTAATGTTGTTGTGTATCGTTATAGAGGTTAGACAGCCGGTAAAATTACAAAATAATCCCGGGTATTCATAAACGTACAATAAACCTATTTTGATTAAAGTATTCATTGTCCTCTTCTGTCAAATTCAAAAGTCAGAATAGCAGATAAGGACAAGTCATATTATAGTGCTAGTCACACTATAGTGCTAAAGTGTTACCCTCAGGTAAGTGATAAATAATACTTTATCTAAAAAAGGTTTGTTGTGGTTTTATGATTAAGAGGCTACGTACCAATTTCACTTAACGATGTTAAATGGTAATCAATGTTAATCGACTGTTAGTTCATACGTCTTGACAGCTGTTAACCTTCTAATCGCCTGATAAGTTGTTGGTGAAATAATGAAATTAGTCTATACTAATATTATAAAGAGGAAAGATTTGTATTTTTGTGTGTGTGTATGTTTGTAACGAATAAACTCAAAAACTAATGGACCGATTTCAAAAATTATTTACTGTGTTTTATTTTTTTGCGCGTACGGAGTCGCGGGCAACAGCTAGTCATAAATAAGTCTTTAGGGTTGCCAACGCACTTTAAATCTTGAAATTGCAAATGTGTATGAGTTTCAGAGACCATATACATAGTGGCTCTATGTGCTCCATTGTCTATTTCATACCATAAAACTGCAGTTTCAAAAGGCAGCTCCAGAGTATGTTAAACAAGTGTGTAGGAAACGTCGCAGTAGTCACGTTCGGCGCGTATCGGCCGCTGGTTCCGCGCGACCACCCAACTAGGTTATCACTGGCAAACAAAACTTCGCCGTGACCGGGTGATAAACTATTGTTTAGATTGTCGTTCTTTTTCAGTTTTAAAACAGTAATAAAAATGTTCAAATATTGCGTTAGATTTTTAAAAACTGAACTAGATTAAATCAATATCAAGATGTCCTCGGTCCTCCACGCATCAGTGAGTGAAGTATAAAATGAATCTTCTTGTAATATGGGCGACTTACATCAATATAGATCCTGCAATGGGTAATTAGACTTCGGTGTTGGTGATAGAGTAACAGAGTTAGTATGAGATTTTAACAATGAAAATCCTTTGTATTTCAAAGTAGACCTAAATTCGTTGTCAAATAGAAAAAAAAAAATTCAAAAAAAAACTCATGATATAATGTTATGAAATACTACTAGAACAGCAACGAATAGAAAACAAATTTATTAGTAAAAGTTTTAAGATTCGTTAATTAGCTAAATAGAGAAAACAAGAAAACCGTCTATTTTTCGTGTTATTTCAAAAATACGTGAATTGATTGATGCTTACATTATACTCTCGTCGCCGTCTCGCTACTCGACATCAAGCGCAAATGCTTGGTTTGTTTATGACTTTTACGAGTTAGTTTAAAGGCCGTATGTATTAGGTATGAGCTCTTAAATCTATGCTAAGTTTTAATAAATTAAAGAGATAGTCATATACCTCCGTACGGCGAGCGTAAAGGACAGAGCTATAGTAGTTATATTGCTCTGTTCTTTTCTCTGAACTGCATAGCTACATCATAATAACGCACACGTTCTATTTTCGAAATAATATTAATACTCATATTACCACAAACGGCATACGTTGATTTATTAATCTGGCTGAAAACAGTTCATAGGTTGTTGGATAAGTCAAATAATTCGGAGTTCCAATTCCAATGTGTGTCAATATTGGAGGTGCCAAATGCCCCAGTTCAATCATTTACATTCAATAGCTGCTTAACCTGATTAAAACAACCGTCACATGGGTTGCCGTTTGAATAGATGCTCCGTATTTATTTAGGCAGAGACACCAAAATTTCAAATATTATTAGGTCGCTTACGTTATTATTTTAGTGTTTTAGAAAATCTCATTTTGTTTTGAGTTTTAGTCAAATGTGGATGGCAACTATTTATCTTGCAATATGAAACAATTTCTTATAAGTGAGCCATAAATAAAGCCTGTCTTATTATAACTTAGACTGCATCCTATAATTCTTAAATTTAATTATAAGTGGTTTTAAAATGTATTTACTCTAAACTCACTGACTACTCATAAGCCTCTGTGTCTTTTGTAGTTTTTATCAAAAATTGCGATAAACTATTCACGATTTCGATCTTTCATCATATTAAAATGAAAAATGGGATCGAAAAGATTTATGCCTTAAATTAATAACAAGGCTTCTACTGGGTAATTCCAAATTGCTTTTGACACGTTAAATGTTATCCTACTGTTTTTAACTCGGCCGCTATTAATGCTAAGTACGAGTACCTACCTAAATAATACGTGTCATAACGTTTGATGATACGATACGCGTCAAAAGCAATTAGGTATTACCGAGTAGAATAGAACCTCTGTTCATGAATTAGCAAAATCCCTTAGATACTAGGTGCACTTGCCGTCCCCGGGCAAGTCTAAATGGAGCGAAGTGGTTTGCTAATATAACATATCCAATCCTATCTTATTTTAGTGGCAATCGGTCAGAATAGGTGTGCGACCATTTCTGCCAATGACTAATAATATAACATACTACAATAAACAACCTTACGTCAAACGTGACAGCTGTCAATCATACTCTGCTACAGATTTCTCATCATGTCTAACTAGAGCTAAAGATGAAGCTTCAAAAAGGTTACGAGCGAAGAGCGCCGCTTAAAATCGAAAATCCGGCACTTTTCCCATTTTTCCCATTGAAAGTCTATGGGAAGAGATTTTCGGTGTTTATTCCTCCGTGGTATATGTCGTAATACGGGCTAAAGGGCATTGGGTAAATTTGCTTGAAGAATATTGTCTTTTTTTTTTTCAGCTGCCGCGCATTATTTTTACATAGTTATTTAGATGACCTCTAAATACACACAGATATATATAATTTTAGCGTTAAATAATATCGGAGCGGAGATTTTAAAGATTTAAGTATTCAGTTTTTAGTACAAAAGTACCCCCAAGTATGAATATTTAAATATCTCGGCTCCGATGCACTTAAGAGATTACATAACGAAATATGTTTATTTTTAATAAATCTATCATAATTTACCACTTTTACGAATGGCCGCTCACCTTGAAAATGTATGAATTTTACAAATGACAACACTTTTACCCAAACTCCTATGATCCTGATATTAATAGTTTGGGAGGAGTATGCGGACAAACGAAAATCCGAATCGGGGAAGAATGGAGCTTTGCTCACTTTGTTCTCTTCGCTCCAACTAGACTACCTTATATTTTAATGTTATTTAAGAAATATATTAATTGCTTTTATAATAAGCATTGTATTATATTATTGTATTATATGTCCCTTAGAATAGAACCCCTATTTAAATGTCGCGGCGTTGCGATGGCAACCATAGGAAGTAAAATAAAATAATCAAATAAACAACTTAAAATATTTAATTAAAATCTGCCGCGATAAACCTCCACTAGAAAGGGCAGTGTTATCAACACCGCCATTAATTCTTAAACTTGATCCCACAATGACTTTCCTCATAACAATTACTCGTAAGTTTACCAATCTCCATCGTAAGTTGACCTCCCGCCCCCCCCTTGTACTTGCAAATGAATGAGAAATGAGGGGCAAATTAATGTAGCGTTAGAGGTTTTGCTTGGCTGGTCGTTTATGTTTTCAGAAGCTGTTATCGAGAAGCCAAGGTCGTTTAGTTCGTGCTCGGAATGAAACTACGACTCTTGTTACTTTTAATATATGGGGATTAACCGTCGGAAATCCAGTAAAAGTAATGATAGAGTTCGAGCACAGGCTGGTCTTTCATTAGAGCGACATAACAACAAATAACAATATGTGGGTATTGAGGAAAAAAATGCTTTTTGACGACATGGCCGCCTTTACTGTCAAGTTAATAAGAGTATAGAATAACGTTAACAATATGGTGAATGAAAGTGGAATAGAGGCGTTTCACTCAAGATTGGTTGGAAATATTGGAATTAAGGTAGCGTCAATAAGAAGTATAAACACTGTTTGGCGTCTCGTTTTTAATTAAATTTCTACATTACAATTTATTATTAGTTTTCCCTGCGACACTATCTGCAAAAAAACTCATTGCAAAATTTCATCAAGATTGCTTCAGCAGTTGTATATAATGGAGTTAAAAACAAACAGACACGAATAATGCGCGATGTCCTCCGATATTTATTTATTTATATAATTCATTAAGCATTTACGGCATCAGGAAACAAATCTCAAAAATTAATTATAAAATAATTGTTGCTTCGAACTTCTCTAAAATATAAGAATTGTCGATAACGTCATACTCTTTATATTTCAAGTGGTGCTTACTCTGCGGCCTCTCGATTGGAGTTAAGTACCTACGATACATGTTAACAAACCTACTGAGAACAAGCTTTTAAAATTCGACGTCGATATTGTGTTAATAAGTTAATAACCATGAATTTATTTTTAAATCGGCGTGTTTGTTTAAATTAAAGTACCTACTGTCTTACTGGCGCCGGCGCCGCGTCTGGACGAATCTTACGAGATCTATTTAAGTATGAAATGGAATACAGAATAGACGTTAGTTTTTCCTTTTTTGGTTTTTTGGTATCACGTTGTTCTAAAAATTTTGTATTAAAATGTATTTATTATTTTGTATTATTATTATTAATGATTTCGATAGTATACGCTTCATAAAAGTTAGTAAAAGTTAACGACTACTAAAAAATGTCTCAATAGATGTACAAACTTTTTTAGTAATACTCAGTCTATAAGAAATAGGAGGTCAGGTTTTAAACGCTTGTATTTTGTATATCTCACTATAAAGACAATACCAAGTTATACAAGCTAGCAGCGGCCTTTTAATGTTATTTGAAGGTATTATTATTTACGACCCTGTTATCTGTAACCGTCTTTAGTAAATTGCCTCGTCATTGTAACGTAATTACATCTGAATCGGGAAACAGTAATCTTCCATAGGCCGTTTCAATAATCTTGGGGAAGTCAAACTGTGGGAATTCCAAACTTATTGAACAAGATTACCAATAGTTAATTAATTATGATTCATTGAAAAGATGCTAATCTGCTAAGTTGATTGAGTGCGTGTTCAACTAAATATCACAACATTTACTACAAATAAATCGAATCCGAGAAACTATACTGCTTCTATGTAGTTCATCATGTCAGCCGAAAGACATCCACTGCTGGACATAAGCCTCCCCCGAGGCTCTCCACTCAGACCGGTCTTGTGCTTTTCACATCCACCGCGTTCCCGCGATCTTTACAATGTCGTCACTCCATCTTGTTGGATCTATGTAGTTATTAACAGGTATTACCTACCATAGATCTCAAGAACTCAGTAAATACGGGGTCCATTTTAAAGAGAAATCATGGTGGAAGCTAGGCTGAATCTGATTTGTTACTTATAGTACCTACCTGTATATATTTAGAATTCCTCCTGATAAAATTACGTATGGTTTGCATAAATTAATTGAGTCCCTTTCCCATGGATTGTAATGAGTCGGTGTTTACTTTCCTTTCCATTTTCAAATTGGATGCCTATTAACATGCTACTCACGCGCCGCTACAGTTGTCCCATGGTTAAGGGATACCCTTTATAGCTAAATTGCTTTATTTCCCCGTCTCCTTATGTGTGTGAGCATCAAATCGATGATCGCCAGTGTACTCAATTTCACACACATGTGTGAGTAAATCTTGTACTGAATCATTGACGACGACGCACGAAGCACAGCGTCGCTATTGCTTAACGCACTCGCAGTAACAATCGGTTTCAAAGCGGAACAATTGTTTTCATTTTGTATGCAGACAAGCCTTCGATTTTCAAAATGAAAACTAAAGCTATTGCGTTTGCGTTAGGCGATAGCCCCTCAGGAAAAAGTAGAAACACCTTGATATCGTTTTTGGGATGGGAACAAGCAATCCAATATACAAACTTAGCTATCCAACAATTACAGCGTTAAATGCTCTGCGGGTCTATTAATGGTCATGTTAATCGATGTGGATAAGCGTGGACAAAACATCTGTTACTTTCTGACCCGTAAGTTAGTGCGAGAGAGACGGATGCTTTATCCACCGCCATATAGGCAACCATATACGGGCCATGTTTAAGTAACTATAACTTGATCGCCGCATAACTAACCATGATGTATATTAATATAATTATCAGGTAAATACTTTACGGCAAAGGATACGCCTGAAAAGAATATTAAGCTTTTCGTATTAAGTACTATATTTTTTCACGATTTTCTTCCTGGTTAGCTATAAAACTGGAATGTTTACCAAGGAGAGACTTTTAGATCATAGCGAGGAATTCCTCCAATCATAGCGCTTCATTGAACTTTGGCGTACACACACTCACGGTCTTTTGTTACCCGGAATGCATGTTACGTAGAAAGTACAGCTAGAGCGACAATTGTTCTAGTTTAGTTGTTTATTTTGTCAATTCGGGATTCTGTCTATGATCAACTGTTTAATTCCATCTTCGAGCATTTTAGAACATGAGCGAAATTTAACCGAAATTAGTCTTCTTGGAAGAGAAGCTCTAACTTTCCTTTTATCCCATATTAAGTAAAACTCGTTACATGATTTCGAAATCTGGTTTAATTGTGCCAACTTTTTAGACATCTCACAATTTTTGCGCTTTATGAATTGATTGAAAAAGGAGACATGCTTTAGGGCTTAGACAATACGGACTTATTTCAAATGCGTTGTTTCAAATATTTTGGAATTATGGTGTAATTCAATACATTGCTAAATTGTTGAGGAGTAGATATCACGTATTAAATTTACAAATTATAGATATTTCTAGCCAAGCGAGCCAACGGTTTACCGCAAGTTAGTCTGCTTTACCAATATGATTAAAACCTTAATACCCCCTAAACTAATTATCACATTGCTTTCTTGTGCCGTAATATTTTTTTTAAGAAAGCCAACAGGCAGGCACCCGGCAGGTTCAGCGTATATGTATGTATCTTCTTTGTAGCCTCTTTCCCAGAATTTACCTTTAAAGGAAGGCAAACAAGTCGATTTCCACCTGATGGAAAGTGGTAACCGCTGCCTAAGTTCAAAAAGAAAACCAGAGGGCGCCACTTAAACGGTCGGGAATAAATTTCAAGACGCTTGCTTTTAAAAAGAACCCTGCATTGCATCGCAGCGAAAAATTCTCATCACGAAGCTCATTTTAAATTCGTACTGTAAACGCAAGAACCAACCACAAAACAAGCTGCGTAGATAAACGCATAATTTCAAGAAAAAGGGGTGAAGGACGTGCCGTACGATGACGACAGGTACGATGATTTGTATTTTTTTGGATAAGGAAGAAAATGTCTTCATTTTAAAACAGTGAAGTCAACAGAACAGTGTGAACAGTGAGTTCATGCATTCTAAAAAAAGTTTAATAGCTACTTCTCTTGGCCTCTATTCAACTCGGTAAAAACTAAATCTTTCTTATTACCCGACTACGGCAAAGCAAAAAGGAGGGTTATGATTTTGGCCGGTATGTTTTACTAGACAATAATGGCGGCCGAATATAAAACAATACCAAATACGTAGGTCAAATACGATTTCGATTTTACCGCCTCAAATAGAGGCGCTGGTTTATTGTTCCTATGGTTATACTTCAACCCTTTTATCTTCCCTTCTAACTCGTACACACTCCGCTTCCAATGTGCAAGGTTTCCGATGTTTTCTTTCACCGTAAGAGCATGGATATTTATGTAGTTAAGTTATAAAAACTCATTGGTACATGACCACCGCGGTTGAGGTTCGAACTCGTTATCATACAATCACGAGTCGACTCCCTTAGCTGACGCTCTTTTAAATAATAGCGGCCTGCACACGTAAAATTCGGATCGCGGGAAACGCCACGCGCCGATTCAATCTTCGCTCCGAACCGTACGCGTAAATGCAACTGTAATAGTAAAATAGTAAAAAATTTACGGTTCGGAGCGAAGATTGGAATGGCGCGTGGCGTTTCCCGCGGTCCGAACTTTACGTGTAAAGGTCGCTAATATGAGTATGTTATCTTCATTAGTGGCCTAATGCCCCATTGACATAGGGTTATTTGGAGGGTCAGATTCCCACCCGGACCTGACACATTGCACAGTTTCAGGGCTCAACCCTTTTTCGGATCATTAACAATGCAATCAGTATAAAGCGTACGTAGCCTGCCCTTTTTGAGCTAACTACAGCAATTGCTAGATTGTTGATTTACTTGTTATAAGTTTCAAAGGACTCACCGAAGTACGATTTGAAGTAATATTTGTTAGGAACGCAGAATTTTCATTTTCTATAAATATTGTTTTTTTTTAGATTATTTTAAACGCCTACTAAAATGAAAATCGGTATTGATTGAAAAATAGTTTGCGTGATTCTTCACAAAGATAAAATCCCCAACCTTCCATAACGTAAAACGATTACTAAGAGACTGAAAATGTATAGCCTACTTATCGCATATCACCTTCGGAAGAGCTTGAATAAATCTTAGCTTTGAATGGTTTTATTATGCTTGCTCTATGCGCTCCAATCTAAAAATGCTCTAAGTACCTACATACATTTAGCAAGCTCTTGCAATTAAACTGGATACCTATCTTTAGCTACTATTTTCTTTTCCCAACTGTTTCATTTGCCGAATTTTCACAAGCAAAAAATGTTTTTTTGACATTTCATAATTTATAAAAAGTTCATGTACTATTAGTATGGAAACTATAGTTAATTCTAAAAAATAACCGATTTCAAAAAAAAAACTAGTGGAGGTAGGACCTTGCGCAGGACCGCTACCTACTACCATCTTAACCTACTGCCATTCGTATTGTTGTGTTTCGGAGTGGGGATAAGACAAGCGATTAAATTAAATAGAGGATTAAATTAAACCTTTGTCCTCTGCGATGGCAACGAATTTTAAAGTCTCAGATTTCACTTATCACCAGGTGGCCTGTGAGCTCGTGTGCCTCATAATCATCATGATCATCATGAACACCATCATCATCATCATCATAATCGTCATCATCATCATCGCTATCATCATCATCATCATCATCATCATCATCATCATCATCATCATCATCATAATCATCATCATCATCTTCGTCGTCATCATCCTCACATCGTGTGCCTCCTTCATAACATTAAAAAAAGTTGGCAAATTAAACAGTTGGAAAACAAAATGTCGGACTTGCCATGGGGTAACTAAAGTAGGTAGTTCAAGTATGTGTTTTGACCCGCTCTTAAAATGTTGCGTTAGGATGTAACTTTATGCAAAACAAATATAAAGTTAATTAATGGGCGCTCCGGGCTGCTAGCAGGTGTCACCCGCTAATGGCTTTCCCGATAAGCGCACAAGTATGCTAGAAAATGTTTGCTCCCGTGATGCGACTGCGGTCGTCGTCTGTTTGCTCAGTAGTCGCAAGTCGCAAGTTTTCGTTTACAAGTGGTCTCGCTTCTTACCTAAATCACTTTTAAATGATACATATTTAAATTACACTTTTAGTATTTATCAGAATAACAGCTTCTAAACGTTGGACTTAGTGCCAAATTACACGTATTTGTACCTATCCAATCCTCGTTAAATTGTAATTCTTACTCAAAGGACGAACAGTCATTAGATTTTGGTAAAAAAATAAGTCTTACACATTTTTAATTGCAAAACTTTTGTTTGCAGGCTTTTAATTTTGAAGGTGGGTTTTGGTCCTTTGTAAATGATACACATCAAACTTAGAAAGCGCTATGCTGTGTCAATGTAAATTCTTCCTGAGAATCTTGCGTGCGCAACCTGATCGTCTACTTAGCATTTTATCTGTTTGTTTTCTTCTATACACTAAATAAGTAAGTACACGGTTTAATAAAGTTATTCAATCCGATTGGCGCTCTCTGAATGACTTTATTCAGAGAGCGCTAACTCAAACATAGAAAAGTCTAGGTCGAGCCCAATCCCAATAGTGAAGCGAATTCATCTAATTTTACGATGGAAAGGTTTGTTACTCTAGCATCAATTTTGTCGGTCCATGTCCTAATACAGATGCTATATTCTACTCGGTCTTACAATATCGCTCTTGATATGTTATCGTATTGTTTTAACTTGGCCGCCATTACTGTCAAGTAAATAAAAGTTATCATAACGTTGACAATACGATAACATGTCGAAAGCAATATGATTAAAACAATATTCTTATTATGTTATATGAGGCTGTATTCTACTCGATAAAGACTAGAATAGAGCCACAACCAGAGACTTGTTTGAGAACATTGTGGACGTAAAAAGACCCGTTAATGCATCGCAAAAACTGCTGATAGAGTGGATGAACGGGCATCGAGCTGTAATGGAACCTGACGCGAATGTAAATCTAGGGAGATAAAATAGCATGGAAATCTCTTCCGTACGAGCACTGGGGCTAACACTTTCCAATAGAATTTGCGCCGTGAAAAGGACTTAAAAAGATTAATGTAACCCTACGTGACTAACTTTTTAAGAAGAAAACTGAAGAAGAAGAAGATTGTAATTCATTTAGCTTTGCAGAAAAGACGACTGTGCCTTTTGCCAATTTCATGCAACACATGCTACCGAGTCATAAATGTATACTCAAGTTACAACTTGAAATACGCCAACCGAAAACCATCTGAAATATGTGCACACAAATATTTGAAACTTTTCAAATAAATGTGTGTACTTATGAGAATTTGTTTTCGTATTTTGCCAACTGTCATAATGTGCTTTTTATCCACGACGTATCGTCGGAAAACATGCGGGACCATTATCGGTCTTGATCGCCAAGTTTTCGAACTCCGCGTGAATTATTCCGTGCTGAGTTCTTTTACCGTCTTCCGTATTGAATGTGTGCGAGGCGCAAACAATACCGGCGAGGAACACTTGTGGAGCTGGAACCAGAGCGACATTCACACGAAATATCTAATTAACTAATGTGTTGCTACGTTCGTCGGGACAGGTTTACTGCGAACTACGGATAGAATTACTTTTCGTTAAGTAAACAGTGATATCTTATGCTACATTGACATTTTAGTTGCTAATTGATTGGAAACTTTTTTAAATCGTTGTCTTTGTTGTATATTGTATGCATGATTTCATTTAGTTCTTTGTACTCGGGGATCTTTTTATATTTGAAGTAAAGTATTTAGCATGTAAGTATTGATCTTCTGTCCGACTTTCTACGTGTAAAAAATATCGTCACCCTCACCCATGGTTTTCATGTAATTTTTCTATTATGATCCAAAGATGGTCCAAATATTTCATTTGATATGATCTGAATTGTCCGCTTTGACTTTTGACGTTAAATAAAAAAACTAACACACATTAGCTGGGATTAAAATATGCAGGTTAAACCCTAATGCGGCAATTTTATTTTTAGCCCTACCTTATTATGCATGAACATATTCACCGTATTAAAATCTTCTAAAACTAAGGACCATGCTGTCGTTCAGAGCGTCGTTCCAGTTCAATATTAACAAGTCTTCTTCTCGCAAAATGCAAAGGGCTCGCCTCCGCAACTAAATAAGGATTTCCATTTTATGCAAAACAATTTTGTTGGTCTCCACGATACGCGCTCTGTAAACATCGCCGGGAACCATAATATGTGAATTTTATACACTAGTTTGTTCCCAAACCCAGTGTTGCCACCCGAACGTGCTCTCTGAAGGTTAGATAAGTTTCGTATTAAAATTGTACGGTTATGCTTGTAGTAAACCGTCTGGAACGGCCTTCTGTTCCCCGTTTTGTGTTTGCACTCGCGAAACAATTTCCGTTTCGATTCCAATTCATACCATATTAAACAATAATGTACTTTAATGGAACCATTTGCTTTGGTTATCGTATCGTTACCGCGGTTAATAGTAATTTAATATCTATTGCATATTATAATGAAGTTTCGAAAGCTCAAAAGTGAAAACATTCATTCTTATTTTTGCATACATTTTGAATGTTTTTTACCTGTGAAAAATTGTGAGTATCTTCGGGAATGACTTTCAACGCATGAAGCAGAAATGCTAGTAGATACCTACTTATATTTATGATATTGCATGCGTTTTATCGTACAATAACTTACACCCTCTATCACCCTTGGAACATCATTAAGCGCTACGAGAAAAACATCGATACCATACCAACGAATACCCCCCATTACTCCAACCTCCATAAAAGCTAAGCACTAGTGTTGTACCAATACATAACATATGACGAGGCAAGTAGGAACTCGCAGTCGTATATCGTCCGGGGAAGTGTCAGATGGGAGCCATTTGTGACTTTCGCACTTCTTGTGACCTTGTGGCTTACTAAGAAAAACGAAATACCTTGTGTGGGTATTTCGAAGCTGTGTCTCTTTCACTCTTTTGTAATTAAGTAGTGGTGAGAAAAGGGCAGGGCTCACGTAAGTTCAAACTTAGAGTTGGAAAGTACAGCCCGTTTCTCGGTTAATACGAGTATAAACCGTTTCTTCAGCTACAGAGTCTTGTATATATGACTGCTTTGTAGATCTAATTCGTTATGTTTTTCAAATTTTGAATTAAAAGTGCTATCTTTTATGAAATGATAAGTATTTCGAAGGTTTACTGAAACTTAAAAAAGCGGCCAAGTGCGAGTTGAACTCACGGGGAGAGGGTTCCGTACATTGTAAACGTATTTTTTTTTGGGTAGAATTCTCGTAGGGTTTCCTGTAATCTACAAGCAATGAACTATATTTTGTTTTTTTTTTCAATATTTTAGGCTCGGTGATCTGGGTGGGGAGATGGTCAATTTTCGTCTTCTTTCATGAATAAAATCAAAACTATTTATTTTACAATAATATAATAACGAGCCCTTTCATTTGATATATGATACAGTAACGTTTGCAAAACTTTTTTTTGAATGTCCTAATTTGTTCCCCGAAATCCCGAAAAATTACACTTATTAAAAAAAAAAATACTTTGCACAATTGTGTTTGGGTACAATAGTACAGGCTCATAGGATTACACCATCCTTCCAAATTTCACCTGATTTGGTCCAGTAGATTCGGAGCAAATTGGCTGTGACAGACGGACGGACAGACAGACGCATGAGTTGTTCTATAAGGGCTCTGTTTTTTTCATTTTTTGTACGGAACCCTAAAAACGTCACTGGGGATGTTTATGACAAATCCATAGTTACATGCTTGTGTTTGTTCTGGACCCTCTATTCTACTCAGTTAAGCCACATTGCCTTGTTCTTTTTTGTATAGGTTATTTTTAATCCCAGAAAATCGGACAGATCCCAAGGGAATAGCGATACACAATTTCTGCGCGAACGGAGGCGTGGGTTTTAAAACATATTTGTTAATAAATGAGTAAAACCGTACATTAGGTACATTTATTTTTAGACGGACAGAGTATAATGCCCAGACAGACTAATTTACAACAGTACAGTTTTTTTTAGAATACGAGTATCATCTACCAAATTTGATTGTGTATGACTATTTACATACAAAGGAAGTCACGGAAAAGCCTTTAATTAAATATTAAATTTTGAGAACAGAATGAAACTGTAACAAAGTAATTAAGACTTTTGCACAAAACTTTTAATGAGTTCTGAACATGTTTATGGAGAAATCTTTGCTTCAAAGTCTTTTTAAGATTCTATTATTGTTTTGTATTCATTAACTACGAGTACAGTCACTAGCTATAATTATCCAACATTGGTCGCAAAAATATCTGACAGGTCTTTATTACTAGAGGTATAAGAGCGTGTCAGATATTTTGCGTAATGTTGGATAATATATTATTGCTGGTGATTTACGAGTTCAGAGGCTTAGATAATTTGAGGCCCTAGCTGGACAAGATGCTTAACGCTATCGAAAATGATTTTCGAGAACTGTCAATGTGTGTGGAACTGACATAAGCGTTTGATACGACCATCTGACAGCTTACGTCAATACAATACATTTTCGATAATGATAATGATCTCGTCCTCTATTCCTTCATTGGTTAAAAACAATATTGCTGTTTCATCACACTTGCTCGTAAATAGTGTCCTAATATGCTAGAAAAATCGACCGTAAATCCAAAATAATACCCGCGGGCCCTTACCCGTAATACTGTACTGTTGTAAATTAATAGGTTTTTTTTAAATATGATTCGTGGACTCAAACTATCATAATACGTCAGGACCCCAATTCTTGTGCTATTCGATATGAAGGTTTATTCGAGATGAAAATTAATAGTTTGTTCCCAAACCCAGTGTTGCCACCCGAACGTGCTCTCTGAAGGTTAGATAAGTTTCGTATTAAAATTGTACGGTTATGCTTGTAGTAAACCGTCTGGAACGGCCTTCTGTTCCCCGTTTTGTGTTTACTTGCACTCGCGAAACAATTTCCGTTTCGATTCCATTTCATACCATATTAAACAATAATGTACTTTAATGGAACCATTTGCTTTGGTTATCGTATCGTTACCGCGGTTAATAGTAATTTAATATCTATTGCATAATGAAGTTTCGAAAGCTCAAAAGTGAAAACCACTTTGTTCATAATTCATCCTTATTTTTGCATACATTTTGAATGTTTTTTACCTGTGAAAAATTGTGAATATCTTCGGGAATGACTTTCAACGCATGAAGCAGAAATGCTAGTAGATACCTACTTATATTTATGATATTGCATGCGTTTTATCGTACAATAACTTACACCCTCTATCACCCTTGGAACATCATTAAGCGCTACGAGAAAAACATCGATACCATACCAACGAATACCCCCCATTACTCCAACCTCCATAAAAGCTAAGCACTAGTGTTGTACCAATACATAACATATGACGAGGCAAGTAGGAACTCGCAGTCGTATATCGTCCGGGGAAGTGTCAGATGGGAGCCATTTGTGACTTTCGCACTTCTTGTGACCTTGTGGCTTACTAAGAAAAACGAAATACCTTGTGTAGGTCTTTCGAAGCTGTGTCTCTTTCATTATTTTGTAATTAAGTAGTGGTGAGAAAAGGGCAGGGCTTACGTAAGTTCAAACTTAGAATTGGGCAGTAGAAAATACGAGTATAAAGCGTTTCTTCAAGAGGTAAGTGCTACAGAGTCGTGAATATAATTATGACTGTTTTGTAGATCTACTTCGTTATGTTTTCCAAATTTTGAATTCAAAATGCTATCTTTTATGAAATGATAAGTATTTCGAAGTTATACTGCAACTTAAAAAACCGGCCAAGTGCGAGTTGAACTCGCGTGGGGAGGGTTCCGTACATTGTAAACGTATTTTTTTTTGGGTAGAATTCTTGTAGGTTTTCCTGTAATCTACAAGCAATGAACTATATTTTGTTTTTTTTTTCAATATTTTAGGCTCGGTGATCTGGGGTGGGGAGTTGGTCAATTTTCGTCTTCTTTCATGAATAAAATCAAAACTATTTATTTTACAATAATATAAAAAATATATTTGAGATCCTCATAACGAGCCCTTTCATTTGATATATGATACAGTAACGTTTGCAAGACTTTTTTTTGAATGTCCTAATTTGTTCCCCGTAATCCCGAACGGACGGACTGACAGACGCATGAGTGGTTCTATAAGGGCTCCGTTTTTTTATTTTTTGTACGGAACCCTAAAAACGTCACTGGGGATGTTTATGACAAATCCATAGTTACATGCTTGTGTTTGTTCTGGACCCTCTATTCTACTCGGTTAAGCCACATTGCCTTGTTCTTTTTTGTATAGGTTATTTTTTATCCCAGAAAATCGGACAGATCCCAAGGGAATAGCGATACACAATTTCTGCGCAAACGGAGGCGTGGGTTTTAAACATATTTGTTAATAAATGAGTAAAACCTTACATTAGGTACATTTATTTTTAGACGGACAGAGTATAATGCCCAGACAGACTAATTTACAACAGTACAGTTTTTTTTAGAATACGAGTATCATCTACCAAATTTGATTGTGTATGACTATTTACATACAAAGGAAGTCACGGAAAAGCCTTTAATTAAATATTAAATTTTGAGAACAGAATGAAACTGTAACAAAGTAATTAAGACTTTTGCACAAAACTTTTAATGAGTTCTGAACATGTTTATGGAGAAATCTTTGCTTCAAAGTCTTTTTAAGATTCTATTATTGTTTTGTATTCATTAACTACGAGTACAGTCACTAGCTATAATTATCCAACATTGGTCGCAAAAATATCTGACAGGTCTTTATTACTAGAGGTATAAGAGCGTGTCAGATATTTTGCGTAATGTTGGATAATATATTATTGCTGGTGATTTACGAGTTCAGAGGCTTAGATAATTTGAGGCCCTAGCTGGACAAGATGCTTAACGCTATCGAAAATGATTTTCGAGAACTGTCAATGTGTGTGGAACTGACATAAGCGTTTGATACGACCATCTGACAGCTTACGTCAATACAATACATTTTCGATAATGATAATGATCTCGTCCTCTATTCCTTCATTGGTTAAAAACAATATTGCTGTTTCATCACACTTGCTCGTAAATAGTGTCCTAATATGCTAGAAAAATCGACCGTAAATCCAAAATAATACCCGCGGGCCCTTACCCGTAATACTGTACTGTTGTAAATTAATAGGTTTTTTTTAAATATCATTCGTGGACTCAAACTATCATAATACGTCAGGACCCCAATTCTTGTGCTATTCGATATGAAGGTTTATTCGAGATGAAAATTAAATATCAGTTGCATACAATTTTCTAAAAATCTCGCATATAAACTATTGATCTCGACTGTCGCTAGAATCGGACTCCTGAACACGTTTGACATTATCTGTGGTAAGTCATAGACAATGATGTAGTCTGCCTCTAATTTACAATTACTATTGTCTGATTTTATTTCATTTCCTCGCGATTGTGATGAAAAACATTGTATGTTTCACGGGTGGTAAAGGAAATACAAAGTTCGAGTCATTAGAGCCCTCAGTCTTCGGCTTCGGGCTTCTAACAGACTCTCGTTTGTAATTCTGTCTTTACCACGCTTAATACACAATGTACTATTGTATTATCAACGTTACGATTACTATTTACTTGACATTTAATGGAGGCATAGTTAAAAACGATACAATAACAATATGATGTTATGGCAATATGATTTTACCCAGAAGAATAGAGGCCTTAATAAGTCGAACGTTGTAAAACTTATAGTTTACCTCACGTTAGTTAGGTTTGAGAATACATAACTAACCACTAAAGCTACTGTTTTAACAAGTTGCAACTTTGGTCCGTGCCTGTACAGTTTGTACTCAGCCTAATCTTTGCCTTCAACATATTCTAAGCCGTCAACTGGCAATTGTATGTAATTTGAACGTACAAAGCGTGTCACTGGTTCTGAATGAATTAAGTAAACCCAAATTGTTTCTAGTCCAAATTACTGAGAAAGCCTCTCATATGCGCACGCGGGGAATAAAGTTAAAGCCGGGAGTGATTTAGACTTTATGGCCGCGCTAGAGTGTTTTAAATTAGACCTTCTAGAAACTGAAGAAATACTGGCGGTGCTACATTGGGCAACGGAGTGTGAAACTGTGGATAATGGCGCGCGGTTGCAATTTTCATAAAATTTCGCCAACTGTTTTACGATTTACAATTTTAAATTTGGAACTTGGAGCTTAGCTTGTACTCGTACCGCAACACGATGAGATACTTTTCTTCGACATTGTTCGCGTAGGATGGTTTCGAATCTCCCGGGAAATTTGCAATTTTGCTCGAGTATTTTTTCAGTTTTCATCCTAGATGGTGTAATAGCCGCGAATGCTAAAGATTACTACGGAACTACGAATAATTTAGATCTACATTTACTCTATGAAATTTAACTTTTTAAAGTGATAACTTCTTTACGGAGGGTAAACCATTTCGTTACGTAACGCGCGTTACTAGACAGCCTGTCTGACTTCCCTTTCTCTCACGCATACGGCAGCGGTAGTACTAATTTTTAAACAATTTTTAAATATAAAAAGATACTGGAATCGGACGGGATTTAAACCGCGGCACCATGGCGTCATAGACATACTTCTCAGCCGCTAAGCCAATCGTAAGTTACAGGTATGGACGAAAATGGTAAACGGTATTTGATCTCACCTGCTGACGTCACCCCGTATTGCGTTTCAAAGCATACTGTTGACAGCACGTTGACAGTGAGTATATAACCTAAAACTATCACCGTTTTTGAAAGTGATTAGTTTAAGTTATTTGTTACTGCTTCGATTGTCTTGAAAATCGATATCTAAGGGCCCCTTGAGACTACAAATGCGAACCCGTAATCAGATTTTAAAAAAGTGGCCGCCATTTTGATCTTTTTTGTTACTGGTTCGATTATCTTGAAAATCGATATCTGAGGATCCGTGGGGACTACAAATGCGAACCCGTACTCAGATTTAAAAAATGTGGCCGCCATTTTTAACTTTTTTGTTACTGCTTCGATTGTGTTGAAAATCGATATCTGAGGATCCGTCGGGACTACAAATGCGAACCCGTAATCAGATTTAAAAAAATGGCCGCCATTTTGAACTTTTTGAAGTGATAACTTCTTATATGGGAGGGTATAGTTCAACTTATATTAGTTTAAGTTATCACTTCTGTCGGGTGTCCCGAGACGCACACTTTTTTTTTTTACTGTAACAATAAATGTTGTGTTTTATTTGAGACACAACACGCAAATCACTTTCTGCGTGTGAGATTAGCTTGGCTTTGGCACATTAGCTTTGGAGATCAGGTGGGGGGGGGGCAATGGTAAATTTTCGTCTTCTTTCATGAATAAAATCAAAACTATTTATTTTATAATAATAACAATCCTCATAAACGAGCCCCCCGTCCTTTGTCTCCCGATAATGACCCTTATTTTAAAAATATTTATTTACTTTGCACAACTGTGTTTGGGTCATCAATTTTACATATGTGTACCAAATTTCAACTCATTCGGTGTAGTAGTTTCGGTGCGAATTGGCTGTGACAGACGGACAGACAGACGCACGAGTGATCCTATAAGGGTTCCGTCTTTTTCATTTTTTGTACGGAACCCTAAAAAGCTATTTATATTAAAAAAAATAGTTAAATGTTTACTCATAAATTGCACACCATCCGACCATCACGTCTTGGGTTTGTTCAACTCCATTCTCAACTTGTTTATCCGATGTCAGTAAACTTTCTTCGCGATGTCACCCGGGGTGAAAGGGTAAGGAATGTTTCTTAGGACTCGATCGATCAACTGCATGAATAGCCTTTAGAGAGGGGCAAATGACATCGCAATAAAGCTCAAAATCCGCTCACATAACATATTGTATTAGGGAGGGTTCAACATCGGCGGTCTCTATTGTGGAGTGAACTTTCAACGCTTGTAGAATCGTTTCAAAGCACAAGTTTATAAATGTTATCCTTTCTCGTAAATGGTTAAGTTTCGAAGTTGAGCAACACCTTTGAGAGGGAAATGTTAAAGATTGGACGTCATATTTTATATCGAATAGTTTAGATTTAGAGGTCGAAATGATCTTGAACTGTATAAAGACAATAATTGTTCCTTTTTTAAAAAAATTCAGCCAGTCAATATACTAACAAATTAAAGTTATATTCTTTTATCACTTATGGTTTAAAAAAAACTCGTTTCATCTAGCTTAGTTTGGGACTAGGTCAATTTGTATGAGATTGTCCCTTGATATTTATTTATATTATTTATTTATTTATTATTTATCTACATGTCTCTTGTAAAGTAATCTTATTGTTGCTGTTATAGTAGTTCAAGCTAGACATAAAAATAAACAAGAGGACGATTTCATACAAATTGACCTTGTCCCAAACTAAGTTCTAGGCTTGTACTATGGGTACTATACAACGATAAACATACATATATGTATAGAGAAATACATGCTTAAATTCAGAGAAAGAATACAAGACTTAGAACAAATACTCGCGCTCATCACACAAATATCTGCTCTTACCGGGATTTGAACCCGGGACCGCTAGTAGTAGTGAACATGCATAGCGCTAACGTAAACGATTTTCGAAAACTGTCAATTTTGGGATCCTAGTAAAAAAGGTTATAAGTCACCTGAAGATCAAGTGAAAAAGGGCATAAGTCTAGTATACTCCGTTTATGTATATACCCTTTTTAATACGAGTTAAGTGGACATATACCCTTTTTCATTAGGTCCCCAGAATTAACAGAGGCGCTTGACGCAACCGTCCAGCAGCTTACGTAAATCCTTTACATTTTCGATAACGATAACGTTCTCGCAATGCATCTTGTAGATATCTTGTCCATAGGGCCAATGTCGTCTTAAAGAATAACACGGCACTATCAAGTAAAGTTGTTGGTCACGTATCGGCGTCACGCGGCGCATTGGGCCGGAAAATCCGATCAATTAACCGCGTTGTACGCCCTCGACCGTAAATTCGGCCGATCCCACTTAGAACCATAAGAAAAAATCGTTTTTGTGGAAGAGAAGCGATGATGAGAAACGACTTTTTATCATTTACGAGTTACGAGAAGTTTCGAGTTACGACCGATCGAAAGCGACGTTTGAAAATCGTTTGTTTTTCTATATCCCAACGATTTATTCATTTTATTTCTTTACTCGAATTTATGAAATACTGTTCCAACCGTTACTTTTTATTGCAGAAGCCATAAAAACGTGGGATAGGGGTCCATTCAATGTGCAGGTACGTACCTACGAGAATGTTTGTAGCATTGATGAACTCTACAATGTCGATGGATTGTAGCGATTGTGTTTTGTTTACATACTGTTTTAACAATTAAACGGTAGAAAATTGCAACTTCTAGAGATACACCTTGGCAACGTGTGCTTACACACAGTTATGCTTACATTGACATTCGCAAATCATCATAGTAGCAAAAAATCACATTAGCAAAAAATTATTATGCACGGATTTTTTTAATCGCATTTCTCAACAAAAGTGAAATTAATCACCAAAAGCGAAATTAAAATTAAAATCGGCCAAGAAATACGGATGGTACAAGCATTTTAAACCCGAAGTGCACTGTGACGTCATTGTAACAGGTCGGCCATATAAATTCCACCTTAAATTTTGTTTTGCTAGAAAGAGATAGGAACAAATCTTTGTTAGCTTATATCTTGGTTATTTTAAAATGTTTTTTCTCATCTGTTTGTTACATGAACCAGATGTTATTGAAGCTGTGAAAAAAATCATGTGTATTCCCTATTAATAAGGCATGAATAAGACAGTGTCGACGGAGCTCCGCTGCCGCTCCTAGTGCTATGGCCCTCCGGGCCTACTGTAAACTGTTTTGCTAGTATGATGTTAGACATATATGATGATTTGCTAGTATGATGTTATGCGTATGTAATGTTTTGCTAGTATAATGTTTTCCTATTTATTTGACAGTAATGGCGGCCGAGTTAAAAACAATCCGATTACATGTCAAAAGCAATTAGTTTTTATCGAGTAGAATAAAGCCTTAGATACAGTTTTGACTTTCCGGTCGAGAACAGACTCAGTGCGACTAGCACAAGTTGCCCGCGACTTGGTTATCGCTCGGATCTCCCTTTCTATCTAGTTAGTAACGATAGAGACGCACTAAGCGAGAAGATACAACTTGTGCTACCCGTGCAGTTGGTATTTGCAAGCGACATTTCGCTCCCCGATTACGCTCTATCTTACACGCTGAGCCACTGAACCGATTTAGATACGTTTTCGCCTGTTTTAAGTTTTACGGGCTATAAATTACTTTTAGTTACGTTCGTTTTTCCGATATGACTGAGCGGTCGCAGATAAATTCAAAGCGGCGTGATTTACACGGCGGTTTATGGCGCTTTCAATATATTGTATCGGAAATATGGGATTTTATGCGAACTGACGAATCTATCCTCTTTAAGTTTTGTGGTTATTACTGCACTTGCTTACTCAAAACGTTTGTACTAAACAGTTACGATGATCTTATGAGTTAATGATCTCTACATAAAGTTGTATAGTATTGTTGAAGTTGAAATAAAACTATAGAAGTTAATAGAGGTACCGATTTTCTATTTCTTGTTTATTACTGAACATGCAATACCTATACCTACATAATTTCTTTGACGAGGTGGTTAACCAATTGAAATATTGTGCGTAAACGATAGTTTCACAATCTTTACTTTATTGCGTTACAAAGTAGACAACGCTGGTTCTTCGCGACTTGGCTCTAGCCATTAGGTACATGCAAGTAATATAGTCGGGGCTCTGGAGACTGCAACTTAAGCTGCATATATCCCGGGACTGCGACAAGCAGTCGCGTGTGCAGGATGCTTTATCCGCTATCTTTGACTTTAGCTTGCAACTTACAGCCCTGACACAATGAAGAATTTATAGCATTCTGAAAGTACGTCCGAGCTAGTAGATAGTGTATATTTTTTCAAAGCTGTCGGTTGCCCCAAAACACAAACAAGTCTACATCGAGTGTCCAGTGGCGCGATCATTACTATCATAGTGTTTAAAACCATATAAAAATCTGTTGCGTAGTTTAAAATAACTAAGTGGACAAACAGAAAAGCTACTTTTTACTTTGTAAGATGATGATGATGGTACTCAAGTTGCGGATTTAACGCCAAATCGTATTAGTTTTTTTCGAATTCCTTTTCAATCTGAAGTGATTATATTTTATCATAAAAGAGTAGGTACAGTATTCCCAGCTTCTCAATAGCTTTCGGCTTGCTATCACTATCACGCTTGCGCTCGCAACTGACGGTATATTTGTCACTCGTGTGTCATAGAAAAACGAAGATTGCCGATCGCTATTAAGAAAATGGTTGCAGTGTACAGTAGTTTTGACGTGCTCCCGCTGTTTGACTTTTCAAGGGATCTGAGGCCCTACAAAAGATGCATCCGGCGTTCGTTATCGTTATCCGAAATGTATAGGATTGACGTAAGCCGTCGTCGCGTCAATTATAACATATTGTCCGTTTTCGAAAATCGTTTACGTTAGCGTTAAGCAACTTGTCTAGCCTCACTGTTAAGTTAAGTTGTATTAATCATTGCTTTCTATCAAACCTGTTACGGAAATTGAAAAGTAAATCATCCAAGTTTAAGATCATTATTGTTAATTGTCCAGTTAAATCCTTCCCAGTTTCAGGTTTAGCATTATTTTCTAATAAACCTTTTATATTATTAGGGTCCCGCAATAGAAAGCCGTTACATTTCGTCCCTCGGCTATCAGAGGGACGCTCAGTGGCGGATGCTCCTAACAGTCCTAATGACAAACGTAAAGGGAATATATTGAAAAAGTTCAGTAGTAACAACGGCAACTTTAATAATTTCCCAGGGATCAGTTGGGAACAGATGGGAACATTTATAGGTGTTTCGTGAAGTGGGTCATCGGAACTATTTCAGAATAAAGATGAAGCAAGTGATATTAACATCCTTCTAGCGATTCATATTCAGTTATTGCGATTTAAGTTCATTGCAGCAGAAATATGATAGCGAACGGATCATATGAGTGGGTACGTGATACTCTTTAACGGCAATACAATGTCAAATACTTATGAGATCCAATATGTTTAGAGAAGAAGATAAAATTGAATCGTACTCTGAATAAAATGCTCACTTCACGTTAACTTTTTGTTTTCAATTTTAGGAACTTACATTAGACCAGAAATTTGGCCTCACGTAAGGCAGAGTACGTGTGCGTGCGTGCGTGTTGTACGTGCTAAACATAGTTTGCTAAGACTACACAAATAACATAAAGTTTTAAACACAACAAAAGGTAAGTATTTTTTTGAAACACACCTTTATACTATTTAGGAATTTAAATGTATAGCGGGTTGTTACTATACGTAAATTTGCCTGGTTATACATTTTCCACGTGTTAGTCGTGTCATGTCGGGAAATATATAACGTGCCTAATTTACGTAGGTATTTATAAGGTACACGTAAATACAGTTAGTAGTAGGTTGAAAATACTTCTAAATTAAAGCAGTACCTTAAACTCGGGTTACTATAGCCCTAGGGGGTAACATTGCCCACCCCAAAAACCATCTTTAAAATTTAATTATTCCATTAAATGTTACATCAGGACCAAGCTACTTACATAGTTCTAAAATTATTTTAAGCATTTAAGACGATTACTAATAAAATATTTATAGTTCTAAGGGTGGGCAATGTTACCCCCTAGTACTAAAGTTTATGGTTTACGGTACTATCTTTACTTAAACGTTTTGCTGTCTGTAAACGTTTAACTTTTTGTTTTCAATTCCAGTAAGTGATGTTTAGTCTCACAAGAAGCAGTTACTTAGATTAAAAAGCTCGCAAACTCAACAACAAAACAGAGCAAACAATTCCTTAACAAAGTACACCTACTCAACATAAAGTCAATTTTTAAGTATATATAAATTAAGCTAGTACAGGTTAGAACGTACTTCAAAAATAAAATAGAAGTTTTCTACAGCGTCGACGCACTGATATCGACTTTCATCATCTTTTTTTACCTGTCGAAGCACTAGAGCAAATAGTTTTTGCCGCGTGGCAGAACTGTACAATATAAGAGAATGGTGTCGGCGTGAATCCGGGATCCATTTGTGCAGCGTATTGTGACAGATTTGAATGGATACAGTTCACATCCATGGTGGGCGAGTACTGGTTGAATTGCGTTTTTTAAAGTGATTGAACTGGATCTCGTGATTGCATTCGCGTTTTGAAACTTTTATTGAATGAATGAATAGCATGGAGCCGAATAATTGTCACTGTATATAAAAAAACCCGGGCAAGTGCGAGACGGACTCGCACACGAAGGTTTCCGTACAAATTTTGTATGGGGCCTCCTTTAATTGTTTTTTTATTATTTATTATTATAGCGGCAAAGTATTACGTATTTTTTTAAAATTTCATGTGTCTATCTATTATGGTTTAAAAGACACAGCGATTGTTAAGGTCAAGCGGAAAACGCTGAAAAGACTCTATTCTTGAGTTTTTAATTTTTAACTTTATTTTATCTGTATTATTTGTGGTCATAGCGATGATAGTAATTCACTCTGTGTAAGTTTCAAGTATCTACTAGGGTTAATGAGATAGAGCCCGATGATAGACGCAGATAGACAATAGTTATGACTAAGCTGGGACCCTATTGGGTCCTGCTGGCATCATTTGGAGTACCGATCTCAAAAAATGAGGCCCAGCAGAGCTAGATAAGTGGCCAAGTTGCATTGACACATTTCTACAGTTAAAGTTAACAACTGTAGAAATCTGTTAAAATGTACCTCTGCTCACCGAGCAAGGCGCGGCGTAGGCAATTTAGGTATAGAAACACGACGCAATACACCGATCCACTGTGTGTGTTTGCGGCTTGAAGCATTATAGAAATGTATAGGGCCACTTCCGTGGTCAGCGGCCCCGGAGCAGCTGGGCAAGGAAGCAGCTGCAGCACAAAATAGGATTATGTAGGTATACAAAATCATAATGCACCGGTGAGTGAGCGGAAAGAAGAAACTGGATCTATATTGGAATCCCTAATCGTCATTTGTCCTAATGCATCGTTTGTCCGAATTGTTGTTTATCCCAAAGGATCACCGCCTGATTTTTAAAACTTTTTAGTGTTGTTATAATACAACCCTAAACAGAGGGGCTATTGCCTAACGCACTCGCAATCGCAATCGGTTTCAAATCGGAAGAATTGTTTTCATTTTGTATGCAGACAAGCCTTCGATTTTGAAAATGAAAACGATTGCGATTGCGAGTGCGTTAGGCAATAGCCCCTCAGGCTGGGTTAGGTTAGCCGCAGGTATTTAGGAAAAACTCAAAAAGTTGTCTGACTCAGCTGAAAACCAATTTAGGTCATACGATAATTCGGAGAAACGATGAGATAGGACAAACGTTATTAGGGTGTCCGAGGGACAACCGAAGAAACTTTATTTTGCGAATACTTTATTTGATTTACTGTCATTTAGGTTACAAGCAAATTCGTCTACAGTTGTAACGTAAATCCTTTCCCATCGTTTTTGGACGGATAAGTTCGTATTTATCATGCTTTCTCAGTTGGCTTATTGATGGGTGCTGAAGCTAATTGAGAAAGCAAGATAAAAGCGAACTTATCCGAAAAAACACGATGGGAAAGGATTATTCACTACATCTGTACTTGGAATGACCATCCTGAAATTGGATCAAAATTAATAGTATCCAAATGTAATTTAGTTAAAATTTAATTGTGCTTAAAAATATTTATTGCCAATTTCTTTTCGTTATAAATTATTAAGCCCGAATGGAATTTGGTCCATTATAAATTAGGTGCAAATTTAAATGAGCATAAAGTCCATGAAACCTATTATAAATTAATTAATTCAGATTAAGATCAAAATGTACGCACCTTCAAAGTGTTGTTTTTATGATTGGGGTATATTTCAAGTAGGACGTATTTTCGATTATTCATTATTTCTGAGTGTAGTAGGTACGTAAATACAAATGGAAATATTTCTTTCCATATATTGGACAGTTTTACCATTAGAAAAGATTCCATTCCAAAAGGTTATTTAGGACAATTTTTGTTTCTTACGACGTAGGTATTTCAAATTGTCATTATTCTGATTTGACGTATAATTTCGAGTTGCCGATTTTCCTTTAAACCCAATTGACAGTAAATCCTTTATTTTATATTGTTAATTAAAATCGCATATTTAAATAAAATACTAACTGTATTTTCAGATTGTTTAATTGTTAATTCTCAGGTAAGTAAATTTATGATTTAGAACAAAAAGTATTAAACCATAACCTATCATTTTCGTTAGTACGAGATGTCGGGATGTGGCCCGTTTTTGTATCAAAAATTCGAGCGATTCGATAAAAAAAAAGACCTTTCCCTGGCAACGTATGTTTGACGTCGCATCGGTAAATACGTCAAGAGCAGTGCCTCCTAGTTAAAATATTCGAGTGCCAATGAATATTCTGTTTAAGCTAAAAGGCTTTTAAAAGGTTTTCGCAGAAGTACACGGCACTTGTCATCTTTTTAGGGTTCCGTAGTCGACTTAGGAACCCTTAAAGTGTTGCCATGTCCATCTGTCTGTATGTTGGCGCACTGAGTTTTTCTCAGAAATTATCAAAGTCACAAAGCTGAGATGTTGTACACCATATAGATAATTATACCACGCAGCATGTAAAGTAAAGATGAAATCGTAATATTTATTTAACAACATCGTGTGAGGTACAGTTAGATACGGTAGATACATATATATATCTTTAAAAAAGATGCGTAGCATTTATTTAAGTGACTATTCTTTTGTTTTTAGGGGACCGTTAAGATTAAATTTTCTTAAATTGCACTAAATACATGTAAGTAGAAATTTAGCTCATAATTCTGGTTTTTCGAAATAGTTACACGCACTCAGCATCCATGCTCTTACCCGGTTTCGTATATTATTTCACTCACGTCAATACTTCAACTACAAAACTTTGAGCATATAAAGGATTTTGCATATGCGCTAGGAATTCAATACCAATGCCTGTAAGTGAAGTGGCACGAAACATTACGCTGTTCAGCAAAACTCTTTGATCCGAGCTCACAAACACGAGTAGCAATACAAAAAGTAAAAAATGTAGCAGCATAAAATAAAATGTCTAGTTTTAGATAGCGGTGATGGGCAAAAACTGGCAGCTTACGCCTAACGATATAACGGTCTAGAATTACCAAACCAACAAAAAATACTCGTACAATTTTCAGCAGGATTCATTTGTTTACTTTTTTACAAGCGTTTATTCTAAGTATTCTAACGTAACTTAAACGCCTACACGATAATTTAACTTGCAGGACCCCTGAATAAAACAATATTGCTTTTGACGTATTATCTATCGTATTGTATTTTACTCGGACGCCATTATAGTTAAGTAAATAAGAGCTATCAAAACGTTGACAATACGATAAAACGTCCAAACTTGTAAGGTTTGCCGTTTCGAATCTCAACCCTGTTCGTATGTAAGTATGTAATTTGTCCGGTTCAAAATTTGAAAGTCAATTTTGAACCAGTTCCCGTGAATGGAATGTGCTGAAATTTGGACGACATATTCGCACGTTCGGTGGAACAAGGCACAATAGCGGCCTTTACACGGCACAGTTTGGACCGCGGGAAACGCCACGCGCCATTCCACGCGCCAGTCCGAACCGTAGGTTTTTTACTATTTTACTATTACAGTTGCATTTACACGTATGGTTCGGCGCGAAGATTGGAATGGCGCGTGGCGTTTCCCGCGGTTCGAACTGTACGTGTTCAGGCCGCTAATGTACTATACAGGGTGCCTCTGACCTTGGGGCTTCAAATGCAACCATCGATTCTACTCGCTAAACTAAACTACTTTTGTTCTGCAACATTAAAAAATACTTAAATTTAGATAACTAATTGATAAATTGTTAAAGTCTAGTTGTAAAATCAGTGTATTACATCATGGCCATAAAATCACGATCTCATGGTACGGGGACATTTCCTTGGTACGAGGGCTAAAGGAAAATGGAGAATTGGATCGCGTACATTGAAAATTACATTAAACTTGTATGAAAAAAAACATTAAGCGGACATATTTTTAACAACTTAGTTACAGAACAAAAGAAGTTCAGTTTCAGGAGGAGAAACGATCCATGCATTTAAAGCCCCAAGGTCAGAGGCACCCTTATGGAGTCAAAAGGTGGTAACAGGATCTCCGCTATACTTAACATATACAATCCTTGCAAAAAGAGAAGTATAGTGGGCAAAAAAGCTTGTCCCAAAGTGATTTTATTGATAGTAACTTATACACATACCCGCTTACTAATAAACGTTGAGTAACGGTGGTATAGCTATACAATGTTTTGTCCTTATCTGTCATTGTCACATTGGAATTTGACAGATAAGGACAAAACATTGTATAGCTATACCACCGTTACTCAACGTTTATTAGTAAGGGGGTTACAGTTTTATTAGATATTTATGCTATTTTATTTACACTAGATATTTAAGGAACAAATTTTAGTACTTAACTACAACAACAACAACAACAACAACAACAACAACAACAACAACACAATAACAACAACAAGAATAAAAACAACAACAATAACAACAACAACAACTACAAGAACAACTATAACTAACAACTACAACACAACAACGTACAACTTTTCTCGATGACGCTACGTTAACGGTACTTACTCGGTAGAAGAAAAAAGTTTATGCTCGAGGTACGGTTACTGGTTTCAGTTTAAACGGACTTTCTCGACTGGGATCCGTGAAGTTACATAGTAAAGTCCAAAACCTTCTTCCTTTTCCCAATTAAATTTATTGGCATTGCTCCAAATCTTACCTGTAGTAAAGAAAAAAAATATGTTAATAATATGAACAAGCAGATTTACTAGCCATTATATACGTAAATAAGTAATCAAAAGGGAACGCGGTTTCTATAGTACATTGTTGCAGAGGATAGAAAGTACGCGATTTTTGGACGAGTCATATAGAGGGCCGAAACGTAGTTGAGGCCCTCTAGTGTACGAGTCCATAAATTGCATTTTCTACCGAGGCAGATATAGTGCTTTTCACAACTACTGAGAGGAAATAAAATAAAAATTCATATTCAAAACTCAAATTTTAATTCATGTTAATATGACATCACCGCCAATTTTACCATAGATAACTTTTTTTTAATCTGGACCCCTATTCTCGTGGCACTCGAGATTAATAAACTAACATGCGAGATGAAGATGTCAACTCCATATAAAATTGTATTTGTTTCGCCATATCTCCCATGTAATTTCATCTCTAGTGGTTCGAGATTAGGGGCCAAGTTTGAATTACATTAAAATAAAAGCAGTGTCATAGTTTTTAGTCTGTGCATCGTTTAGCAAAAATACACCTAATATTTTACGACACAAAATGGTGTGTTCTGATTGGTCGATTTAATTTTTTCATTTTAAGGAGCTATGACACAAAAAAATATTGATTGATTGTCATTGGTTCTTAAAGTTGGACAACAATGTTCTCGACCAATCAGCAAACACGCCGGCAAAAACATTCTTGGTTTGTCCTTATAAGTGACGTTTTGTGACCCCAAACAAGACCATCTATGGCCATATTTCCGAGCAGTGTTGTGAAAAAGTAATTTTCAAAATGATTATTTAATCTTCATAGTTTTATAAGGCCAACTAAAGTGACAGTGTATGGCTTACTATAATAATTAAATTATATAAACAAAGTATACAGGATGTCCTAGAACTTGACGTATATATTACAGTAAAAGGTAGCCTTCTTTTATACCGGTCCGGAAAGTAGGTACAATTTTTTTTAACAAGTACCTATGTTGATTAGTTTAGGCGTTATTAAGATTTTATTGAAACTGATAAAGGACACCTTGCGGTGCCTTTAGCTTTCGTGAATAAAAATAACTTTGATTCCAAAACATTACTTTCGTTATCATTATTCCAAATTATTGACAATTATTTGAAATAAACCTATATTTCTAAGCCGTCTTCTTACTTGACACCACTTAGTGCCGAAAAAAAATGCTCTTTACCACGGTAGCATGCTGTCACAAAAGTAAGCGCAGCTATTCAAAATGGTAAGTACTACCACTTAACACCTGTCTCACTTAACATCTGTCAGATTACTTCCTCGTATAAAATTATTAATAAACGTTTTATTTTATAAAGCATCTTTTTATAAATGAGCCGTAAAAACAGGATATTATTTTTCATCCTCCACGCATCTATGGAGGCTGACATAAGGCAATACCACTCCTATAATAATACTTGGTGCATACTCTCGTGCTGCAGTGGCAAAATGTAACCGAAGCCGAAATCGCAGACGTTCTCTACCGCTATTTGTTTTCAGCAATTTCAGCTCCGCAGCGTGTCACGATTGTTTGTCTGTTTGTACAGCCAACACGGCCCGGCTCGTTATTTCGAAGCAACAAACAAACGTGGATTTTAAGGGGAAAGTTCCAAGTGTGTCATACAACGAAAGCAGTTTTAATGTTTATTTAGACGTTTTTCGAGAGAATTAAAAGCAAACTTCGTGAGCTAATATCAGATCAAATTATGATTTTAGCAATCTGTTTATACGTACAGGGTGTGCTAAATACGATAGTCTAAAAATAACGGTCATATTCTGAAATAAATAAATCCAATCTATTCATGGCACTCGAGAGGGAAGCCGTGAGGCATGTGGAGTTTGACAGGTGGCGAGCGTGCAACGTCCCAGCTAATTCACATAACGGCGTTAACCCGATGACCGATTCAAGGCCCAGAACTCATACACCAGGCACATTTTGAGTGAAAATAGGAGAGTCTGGCAGCGAATGAGTTCTCGCAGCGTGATCCTAACAAAGGCCACACATAAATCTTTTGTAAACCCAGCAGAATGTCCTTGTGTTACTTCGTTATATTCCCAACCTCAAAGTTCATATCTCACATGATATCATTGTACGCCGCGCGTTACTTACACAACCCAAAGCTTTTAAAATAACCCCTCGTTCTCGTTATAACGCTCACATAGACACGTCAAACGAAGGTGTTACTTAATTCATTACTGTCGGCGACAAAATGATTACCCACGTAATTATCTGGCCCGGTTACACCTACAACCAATTAGCGGGAGTGGCGTCCTGCGATGCCAAAGGGCAATTATTCACAGCGTCATTCTGCAAATAATTACGTCAACGTAAATTTTCGACGTGCAAATATTTTTGGTGACGTAAATTTGCGCTGTGAAGCACGAGTATAGTGCGACATTCAGGCACCGATACGACGTATGAAACGGTAGTTGGGCCATTTGTAGACGGCTTTGCGGACGTGAGTGGTTAAGTACTTAAACATATGAAGTGCACGTAAATGGAAACGCCATAAAATCTTTATTAGTATGCAGTTTCAAATAGCTACCGTTAAGCGATTAAATGACGTCATTGCTTATGCCTAATTGTAATAACGGGTATTGCATAGATACCACGATATGACTTCGATATGTCGCCGCGCTGTTTTAGTTACATTCGTTGTTGACTACCAAAAATGGTTTTTTGTTTTTAAATGTTGATAAGTATAACTTAGTTGAGTTTTAATTTGATCATAATAATAATGTAATATTTTTACCAAAACATTGAGTGCAATTTGAATTTACGTTTCCATGTACAGGGGGTTCTCAATGGGTGAAGGGTTTTTTATTTTATATCTCTCAATTTGTAAACTAAAATAGCACAGTTCCGCTATGTAGTCATCTCTCTTCCAAGAACACACCACATGTATTAATACTGATTCATCTATGTTTTCCCGGTGTTCTTAGGTGCGTAAACCGATGACTCATTTTATTAATCCAAAAAATGCGGGTAATCGTCGATGGACATCTTGACTCGGCGCCATTGGTCGTCATTCTCAGAATGGGGCATATTCAATTCATACAGTGTTTAATTTATCATTGTAGCTGATAAAACTACATACAAATGTGACTTAGATTTAATATGAAGAATTTTGTACCATATTATGATAGGAAACGAGGTCAATCAAGATATTTTAAATAAATAGATCAATTTATTTTTATACCAAATTGAATACTATATATTATTAGGTAACTGAGATGTCCTGGTAATATGCTTAATCCATACCATGACATTAAACAGGCCGTCACTTTTACTTGTAACCATCCAAAAGGAAACGGATGTTTCGTTCTGGTGTTGCCAGATAATATTGTCTATTACTTAGTCTTTGTTAAGGTTTTTAAGTGTGTATTAATATTATGCTGCACGTTGATTAAATAAAGATTAATTGAATTACATATATACGCCTCAGTTTTAAATCGCCAATCAATATCCTAAATTTAAACGAGTAACACCGAAGTAACACGTACTGTAACAAAAATACAAATATTTTTTAATGTATTTTTATTACTACCACGTATACCTTTCAAATATAATTTTTAATGAACATCACAAGATCCTCAGATCTAATCGGGTGTAATATTAATTGCAATGTTAACTACACACGGTAATACCCAAATCCGGGTATTACCGTTAATTATTGCTCACATACCGGATTATATCACCCGAATGCACACGGCCATTAATTTATTACAGTAAATTACAGCTTAAGAGAACAACGGGATTCAATTCATAATTCAAATGCATTTCGTATTAGATAGATAAAACCCCGACATAGTGGTGACCATTCTTTCAAAGATGATATCTCTTAAATGGCCCAATCGATTTTAATGAAAACTAGCTAAGAACTGCCGCCAGAAAACCTGCTTTCAAATAAATAAATAAATATCTGGGGACAATGTCACACCAATTGACCTCGTCCCAAACTAAGCTCTAGGCTTGTACTATGGGTACTACAGTATCGGCACCGAGTGATGGCACTTTTGACGTTTGCTCGCTCACGAAGTTCCCTAAATATTGACAGCAAGTATAAAGGAACAGATGTCAAACTTCATTGTTGCAGGTACCGGAATAGTGATGTACTGCTGGCGCTGTAATTTACCGAAACGCATTTCGTAACTAACTTCATCTTGAGGTTGTTTTTATTTGCTCGCACTCTAGCGTTCATCGTTTTAATCATAACTAACAAAAAACATCTCAAAAAAAACCATTCGCGTGATAATAACAAACCAACCGCTGACTGGTACAACAACGTATGACAATTGGTCTAAGATCCGAATAGGAAAAGATTTGGACCGGGCTGTTTATTCGATGAAAAGTATTTTATATAAAATTTAATACGCTAAATAATATGTGGCGAATAGGTAGGCTGAAAAATTTCAGTCCAGTACTTATATCATTTAAAAAAACGAACTTTTTTTTAAATTGCAAATGTTTGTTTAATAGACAAATTACATACTAATCGAAAGTATGAAGTCTATAGAATATGCAAACGTTAGGTTTGGTGCAATTTACTAGTACCGACTTACCTGTTTATACCTGCCTACCCAATAGCTTGACGAGAAAAAATAGTCAAACTAACGTTTGCATATTCTATAGGCTTCATACTTTCGATTGGTATGTAGTTTGTCCATTAAACAAGCGAGTGTAATTTTTTAAAACGGAGTTAATTTTTTTTTTTTTTATTAATTATATACTGGACTGAAAATTTTCAGCCTACCTATTCGCCATATATTAATTAGCATATTAAACTTGGTATAAAATACTTTTTATCGAATAAACAGCCCGGTGCAAATCGTCTCCTATTCGGATCTCCTACTAAATGAAGTAACTGCACTTTCACGTCACCGCCGCTTGAAAACTCGCGTCTTAGCTCTGAGTTAACGTGGTTTTATGATTATTTATTCACTCATTTATCAATAATTTCACATTTTGTATATTTTAACTCAATATTTAAAATTTCTGACAATGTCTTCTTCTTCTAGCCACACAGTTTATTTCGAGAGTTTGATCTACAATTTATGACCTTTTATTTTTTATGCGTTATTTCTTTAATAAATATACTTCTCGCACTTGACTGAATTTTTTATAAAATGTAGTGTTTCACAACACTATTGTCAGCTATCAAAAGTGCTATCACTCGATGCCGCTATTGTAGACAACGATATAAATACTTATATAGAGAAATATATACTTAAATACATAGAAAACATCCATGACTCGGGAGCAAATATTCGCACTCATCACACAAATATCTGCCCTTACCGGGATTTGAACCCAGGACCGCTAGCTTCGTAGGCACGGTCACTAGCAAACAGGCCAACGCATCGTCCAAAAAAAAACCGCATGCAAATCGATTCATCCGTTTAAGAGCTACAGTGCCACAGACAGACTCTCACACACACACACACACTCATAGCGGCCAAACTTATAACGCGTCGGGGGTTAAAAACTAGGAAGAAACAAAAGCATCGCAATAAATGTTAGAGCGAGGGTAGCGGTTGATTTACGTCACAATTTTCACCCTAAAGTGGAAACAGTTATAACGCTTTTGAAAACAAATGCGGGTTAAAAAAAAGTTTATGAAACACATTTATTTTGATAGCAAATTAATTACCTTGGTGCCGAAACCCGCAGTTCGTCGCCTTATGAATGTATACTGTGTCTTGTTCAAACGGCAAGTGAATGCGTGATGCGCTTAAATTGGGAGCAGTATAAAAATAAACTTTGATATGAAAATGAAAATGAAAAAGTTTACTTAATTATGTTATGTTATAAGTAAAGTTCAATGAAAGGGCTACAATCATAGCCACAGAAAGACCTTAGGTATAGTTCAGTGGAAGTTAAATAGTATTTCCTCAATCATAAGTAGGTAAATACGACACTTACTGAGTATATTTAAGGTTCTTTCTAATATTTAAGATAATATTAATAAAAATATATATATTACTAGAAAAAATAAGTAAACAATCATGTTAATGTAAATAAGATAAATATTTATAATTGTGTGTCATTGTAATTAAGGACAGAGGCCAATAAAAAAACATACTGTACATATATCTGTACAAGCAAACAGGAACTACAGGGTGGAAGGTATTATAATATTTGCCAACAAACACTTGTTAAAAACCGCATAAAGTTGGGATTTATTCAGTCCGTACAAGTTTTAATTTAACTGCTGGTACAACAATACAGAATTTTCAAGAGAACTATTAAATTTTCATCGAAAGCCAATTTTAGTAGAACAATTAAAAGTTTTTATGTTCTTGGTCGCTTATAAATCGTTATGGCTTCACGAGAAGTACTGAGTTATATGCATCTCTCTTTCTCTAATAAAATTTATCGGAATTCTGAACTGTTGTAGATCCCTCGGGATGTAGGGATGTCTTAGTGACTCGTCTCGGTGTTAAGTGCCACTTAAGGTTTACATTTGGTCCAAACTGAACCATTCGTTATACTCTATGGATTGAACTAAGACAGAGCTCATATACCTACGTATAACCAAGTGCACGAGGATTTAAAATTAATTTAATATAAACTGGATGGTTACTATGAAGCACTAAATTCGAAACTTAAGATGCTCTCGTCACTCGAGACGACGTTACTCAGAACTTCGATTTTCAAATTTACTATTTAATAAAAAACACGCTGTATATTGCTAAATAATTTTTAACATCGATTTAAATGTTTTGTTAAATACTCATATTATGAAATTACTCCTACTACACGGTTAAAAATGACTACACTCGTAGTTTAATAGCGTTTGTATCCTAGACATATTAAATAAGTGCTATGACTCTACAAAAAAAATAACCCAATCATTACTTTAAAATCTACCCAACTTTTTAATTTAACCACAGCGCAAGCACGAGCACATGGTCAAGTGTGGAGTGAATCCGTCCTTCAATTACTCGGGTGCAAAAAACAGTTGTTTTGGCGAGGCACGGTAAAGTGTACTAGCGGTGAAAATTGAGGCTCAGCTAAGAGTGGCTTTCCAGGTAGAGTTGGGACGTATTCTCTAGTCATGTTTATTGCCCAAATCCACCGGCAATCATAATTTGACCCACGCGTTTGTACAGATTATGCAATGATAGGTTCCTACGACCTTCGCAGAGTTGCGACGAAGTGTCATAAGGTCATAACTAAAGTGTTACCTCAAGTTATAACACGAATCAGTGAAATAAGGCTCATTGCTGAGATCATCGACGATTCTACTTAAGATATCTTCACTCTGTCCTCGCATAGGGTAATTCTAGTGACCTTTGCGTACCAATAGCGTCATCAAAGACCAAAATATACGAATTATTTTCGACAGCGCTGCAATACTACGAGCCCTAGACAACAAAATTATACAATCCGGGCTCATACTAGAGTGCCACTCAGCATTGGAAGTGAAAGGTTTAAATAACCAACTCACGCTACAATGGATAAAAGGGCATAGTGGATCTCTAGGTAACGACGCAGCGGACCAGCTGGCCAGGAGAGGATCAGATTGCCCAGCGGTCGGTCATGCTCCAATGCTTCCGTTAGCATTTAACCAGCTAATGTCATGGTTGCGTCACAGAACACTCAAACAACATGCTAACCAATGGGCAACGGTGGACAATCAAGGGAAACGGTGCCACACCCGGACGCGCGACTAACAAAGCGTCTCCTGTCACTAGATAGACATGCCTACTAATAATTGTAGGAAACATTACTGGACATTGCTCGCTTAGCAAACATTTATATGTTCTAGGTATGATCGACAGCCCCCTATGCAGGGGATGCCTGTCGGCCGACGAAACAGCCCCCACGTATTCCTGGAATGCGTAGGTGTAGCTACTCAACGGACTGAAATCCTCAAGACACCGAGGTTACTCCGAGAAGCCTGTGGCGATACCAGGAGGATCATGCGCTTCTGGTCAGAGTTAGGCTGGCCAGATTACTAGCTGGTACCCCCTACGCACAATGGCCCAACATACACAGGCTAAGTGCGGAAAAAGGAGTCCATCACCATCACCATCACCTTTAGCGTAGGTACTACGTGCGCGATGAATATGTGCGAGTAGTATACAAGGGATGTGAGAGAAGTGTGCGAGGGGTTAGCGGTATGCCTTGAAAGAGCCGTTTCACAGTTCTGCTACGCATCCTCTCTCATTTTCCTCTCATAATTATGGTGAAAAACCACTTCAGTAGAATAGAACCGAGCAGCACTGGCCATTGCATTTGTTAGATACTCTTATGTTCTACGGAGAAGTACGGATGCAGGGTCAACGATGCGGTCACTTGGATCTCGCTAAACTGTTCCGCCTTACGTCCGGCGCCGATTGTAGAAGAAAAGGAAAAAGGTTGCTTGTCTTTATGACCTAGGGTAAAGTTCAATGTTCGCGTTTGACCTCAAAAAACCATTATTTTATTTCTTAATTTCTATCTCAATTCGTATTCACGACGTCTATAAAAATAGTCCTTCTGGGACAAGTAAATTTCTATGATATTTATTATAAATTGACCTTGGGACTGTATGTTTTAAATTTCAATTAGTTTGCGTCCACTTATTTGTACGTTGGAATTCGTTTTCACTCAGTTTTACGATTTTTCATTGACATTACATATTATGTTAATGTCAGTGAAAAATCTTTGGGGTTGATTTCCTGCAGTATAACTTCTGACTTAGGGTTCCTATTCCACTTTGTTTTGCTTATCCCAGTTAAATTGTTGACATTATGGTCGCTCTTATTTACTTAACAGTAAGAGATACTAATAACATATACAACATGATTGCGGTATAAAACCAAGAGGGGCTTAAAACAATTGGAATAGAGCATTAACTTCAAATTACAATATTTTTTAGCAATTATTACGAGTAGTTACGTTAAAGATTTCTACAGTAGTTACTTAATAAATGTGCATGACCAAATAAATTTCCTATGACGTATACGTGTATGTAGATATTGTAGACAGTATATTCGTCTTTAATAAGCTTAAACTCCGAATACATGGTGTCTTTAAATTAGATACGTTGTCAATCCGAAATCTACATGATTATCGTTATGATGTGAATCCGAGCCAAACGCGCCTGCATCTCGATATAAGCACGTAGTCGCGAGATCAATCCGATCTCGAGTCAGCCGGAAATTTCGGAACGATGAAGATATTAAGCCAGCTCAATCAAAAGATCGCGGATTTGCTGTTCGCTCTCGATACTTGGGTACGCATAGGGTAGTAAAAATACTAGAGGGCTAGTTAAATTTTGCTATTTTCAGCCATTGCTAAAGACTTCTGTTTTATAAAAGGAAGTAATTTTTCGAAATTCTCTCGGGAACTTTCTAATTTAAGAAAAAAGTATGTACCTTATGTCCTTTTTTGCAGTTTCAGCTATCTTCATATTATTAGGGTTCCGCACCAAAATGGTAAAAAAGGAACCCTTATGGTGAGACTTCGTTGTCTGTCTGTCTGTATGTCATAGCATGAAATTTGGCAATGTTGTACAACTTGCTTGCCCGCATCTGATTTTAGTTAAAAAAATATGAAATTAATTATATACATAATTGAAAAGGGGTCTAGAATGGGGGTTGAAAAGTGAAAGTGGTTTGATTATAGCAAATATGAAACGGCTTAATCTGAAAAATCTCTGAAAATCTGTATTAAAGTTTAGGCTAGTCAAAATGGACCTTATGGCATAAAAAATAAAGTTCATAACAAAAAGTGTATTTTCTTTTGCGGTTACCAAGCATATTAATTTAAATACGGGACCCTCGGTGTGCCAGTCCGACTCGCACTAGACCGTTTTTTTTCAAATTTAAATTGGTTCAGCGGTTTAGCTGTAAAAGAGTAACAAACAATTTAAACCAACACTTTCTTCTGCATTTATATTATGGATGAATGTATTGTGAAATATGACAGTTGTCGTGTATCGTTGTATTTTAAGTGAATAAATTCTTACCAATTCTATTTGGCATGAGTTGTAAAAGCGACTGAAACATTTGTCACGTGTCGTATACAAAATTGCTGGCTGCGTGACTTTTTCTTTAGCATTTGTTTCTTTAGTTCTATATTAAATTTTGTTTTTATGTCGTGTAAAAGCTTGTAGTTATAGATTACCATACTAGCATAAGGTCAATTTAAAGTACCATAAAAACGTGGGTTATTCAAACCTCATCCACCCAACTCTTTAAATCACTCTGTATATCCTAATTTCTTTTTAATACATTCCAAACCAGTAAATTAAAAAGCTTCATAAACCATATTTTACGACCGCTTCCTTATCGTTCAAGAGCCCTCCTACGGTCGCCGGTTATTTTTACAATGCCACGTGCCTCTGCCAGATGGGACCGACATACCTATAGCTATGCCGGTACAAATACTACACACGTGGCAAATGGTTACGGCTAAATGCATCAATGGAGAAACAAAACGTACGCGTGTGTTTATTTAATTAACAGGGTGTTACAAAAATAAGATTAGAATGGAAATGGTCGGCGTTGTTTAACATCCTGTAAATGTTTTATAGAATGAGGGCTGATTTTTCAATTTCTAGATAACATTGTCTGTCAGATAAATGCTGGCATTTCTTATATATGACATAAAATGGAAAGAGATAATTTTATCTGTCAGATACTTTTATCTAAGGATTGGAATAGGTTATTGAGCTTCAGGCCTTTAGGGGGTGATTACACGATAAAAAACGCGCAATAATGTAAGTACTCGTATATTACTTAAAAGAAATAAGCTAATTTTTTTTGTGATGATACGTAATCTATTGATGTATATTTACTTAAAGTACAGCTTATTATCATGAGGCATGTGACGCATAAACATATGATAACTGTTTTTTTGCAACGTGTTTTAACGAGAGAGTCAGACGATACAAACATTTCTGTTTGGTACAGTCCGCGTTAAAAGTAGCTGATCACGTTTTTATTTTATCGCATTAACACTTGATAATCTTCTTTGACATTACGTGACTGTAAAGCGCCAAGGTACTTTTCAGATATACTTTTGATGCTGAATTTATCAGGATAGCCCTAATAAACATTTGTAGGGCAACGGCAAAGTGGTAGGGCACCGCAAACCTACACTATTATTATAAAACTGAAGAGTTTGTTTGCTTGAAAGCGCTAATCTCAGGAAGTACTGGTTTGATTTGAAAAATTATTTCAGTGTTAGATAGCCCGTTTATCGAGGAAAGCTATTGGCTATATATATATATGCACGCTAAGATCAATAGGAGCGGAGCACCAATGAAAAATGTTTCAACCTTTTACGTTAACAAAGTCGCGGGTTAAAGTTAGCGTTAGCCCAAAGTAACTATCCCACGGGGACGAAGTCGCGGGCAGAAGCTAGTCCAACCATACTTACCCTAATTGGCACGGGAGTCTGTCATTACAACAGACAAAGCCCTGCGCTTTTATTGCATTGTCTTTCAACCCGGCTTACTTTCAAAACCATTTTTTTTTTAACGATTATGCTGCCTTTATTTCCAAGTAAATAAGAGCTATCATAACGTATTCAAAACATTAACAAGATAATTTAAAATAAGATCGAAAACAATTCAGATTAAGTTCAAGGGAATTGGGTATACTAAATATATAAATGCGCCGTTGCAAAGTATAAAAAGAAAAGTAGTTCATCTCTGGCCCTTTAGGAGTTTCTGTTATCTATTGCCGCTTGGGTGCTAGGGTTGCGTCGACGTGCGTCGCTCCTCGATGCTAAAAACGCACGCAACTAAACGCGGCTTTTGTTTTGTCAAACGCTGATTATACTGTGGTCGTTTTACGACCAACCATCATCCTACAACGACCAAAGTATAATCAGAGGGCCCTGCCAAGATGCATTGCGCTAACTAACGTTTCTATTCGTTTCGTTTTTAAACCAATCGCGTCACTGGTAGATCACGTGACTTTTCGTATCACGTCATCTACCAGTGACGCGATTGGTTTAAAAACGAATCGAATAGAAACGCTAGTTAGCGTAATGCATCTTGGCAGGGCCCTCTGGAGTTCATCTTCAAACAAAAGAATATCGAGTAGCTTGCATGGGCGCGTGCCTCTACCCCACGTGCCGCAAGCTATCACAAGCAAACTTAACAGTGCCTCGAGTGTAAGTTTCTGTTCACGCGGCAAACCGTCTCGATCGCGAAAGTGACCATGTTATTCATACGAGCAAAGCAAACGCGATCGAGACGTTTTTGTGTATGTAAAAAATAAATGTTTTAAAAAACAAAAAACCGCCTTCAAAAACGCAAAAAATAACTTCTTTAAAATTGTAGGCACCTAATAGGTTAGTCCAACTGATGTCGGCTTTTTGTTGAAAATGTTGTGGTCGCCGACTTCAGTTGGACTAACCTATTAGGTGCCTACAATTTTAAAGAAGTTATTTTTTGCGTTTTTGAAGGCGGTTTTTTGTTTTTTAAAACATTTATTTTATTTTATACTTTTTAGTGATCATAATACGCTGTTACGTAGTCCCACTTCTTAGTTGAAATGAAACTTTAACTTATATCAAGCGCGCCGCAAGCAACGCCGCGGGAAAGTCATAGTCATATTTCAACAAGTAAATATTATTCGTTGTAGGTAGTCGCTGAACTATCTTAATCGAGATATCTTATCGCCACCCTTGAAATCGGTACCATTGAGGAGTTCTGGTGGCCATCTGTGGTCTTCATCATCAGTTCCACTACACCAAATTATACTTTCTGAATGCAAATGCTGGACTTGTTACTAAATATACTAAAATCGCTATATGTTTGCCTACAATATTTGAGGAGTTCCCTCAATTCCTCACTGATCCCCTCATCAGATACAGATTTGGTGACAATGGGACCACCTCGGAAGTATACTCTATCAAACCAAAAAAAAATTTTTGAAATCGGTCGACAATTGACGGAGTAATCGGTGAACATACATAAAAAAAAAAAAAAATACATACAGTGGAACGTATAACCTCCTCCTTTTTTGAAGTCGGTTAAAAATACACTAGAGGCTCAGAACGGACCGAGCCGGTACAATCGGAGCCGTGCCGTCGCCGCGTTTAGTTGCGTGCGTATTATAAGGACAGGGATCACCCTATGACAGTCGTCTTGTCATTTTAAACACTAACCCCCTTACTAATAAACGTTGAGTAACGGTGATATAGCTATACAATGTTTTGTCCTTGTCTGTCAAATTCAAATGTCACAATGACAGATAAGGTCAAAACATTGTAATAGCTATACCACAGTTACTCAACGTGTATTAGTAAGAGGGTTACTGTACCCGCCACTGAATCATATAAGGAGAGGTTATTAATCATTAAAATTACTCAAAATCGGCCCATGATATCAATTTACTATGTATGTATGTTGAAGAAACAGGTTTAATACGTGGTTATGTGGGCAGTCACATTGATGATCATAATTAAAAACAATAATACATACACCAAAAATGTCGAAGGATTAAAAATATCCCTATATTATTTTATTCCTATATAAAGTAAAGACTAAAAGATTTCAGTTAACGACGCTACGCTACATCTTGCTTTATTTCTCGGTAACCAATGTCGAAAGGAAACCAAGGTTATCTATCCATATTTTGGTATTCATAAGTACTATTCATGCGTAGACATAAATAGTAGGGGCTTATATTTTGTAACTTTGCTTGCCATAATTGGCTAACAATTGCGTTTGTGTCTATTATAGTAATCAGCCCGAAAATGGAAAGGGAAGAACTAATACATGGCTCGTTGCCAGATTGGCTCAATTGGAATGATATTCTCGGATCTCGGACACTTATACATTAATACATATTGACCTAGTCTTGGTCTAGATTTTTTATACTCTTTTAACTAGACATCGTTGGGATACCTCTCATATAGCCTATATGACAGATATTATAGGATATTATACACTGTCTTGTCATGACAGGAAACATAACTTCCCAAACAGTTGAATACGAAACCCCTTATTCATAAACACACTATACCTAAAAGTATTTTAGCTAAAGTGTACTTTGACCCTTTCAGTCAAATACAAATGTCATTATGACAGATAAGGACAGAACATATTTCAAGCACATTAGCAATTGCACGTTTGAACGTAAAAGGGTAAAAGTATAATGTTTTGCTGAGCGTTGCTTGTTAAATATTCCGACAAACTATTAGCTAGTCTGGCGAGCATGACCTAAAAAAAAACAGTGTAATTTTGTACGATAGCAAACGAACGACATAAATAAATTATAACAATTGTAATAGGGAATATGCATGGTTTTTTTTTTACATCTTCGATAAAAGCTGATTCATGTAACAAACAGGCGAGTTTTTTTTTTAATAGCTATAAAAATAACCAAGTTATAAGCCAACAAAGATTTGTTCCTATCTCTTTCTAGCAAAACAGAATTTTACGTGGAGTTTATATGGCCGTACTGCACGATGACGTCACCGGTGCACTTCGGATCACTGTCTAATTAGCAGTTTAAAATTCTTGTATCATCCGTATTTCTTGACCGATTGTAATTTTAATTTCACTTTTGGTGATCTCTTTTACGGTATTTTCATATTTTGTTGAGAAATGCGATTTAAAAAATCCATGCATGTTCCCTATTGTCTCTCTCATCCCTTTATAGAACACGTTTCTGATTTGCATCATAAAATAAATAATTTGCAGCAGTCTTTCACCAGTTCAAATGCACTACCATAAATTATGCAATTTGCGTATCAAAGGTACGGTTATTATGTGGCTAGTATTATTATATAAACACTTACATAATGAGTACTAGTAATATTGTAAATGCATGTTTACTCATAAGTATAGTTTATGGTTATTTACGTGTAGAATTATTGATTTATTTACTATGCTGATCTTAATCTTGCCTATCCTCATTCAGTTTCCTCAATCATGATAAAGTTAACTGGAAGAGATCCCTTAAAGAGATAAGTTCGCCTTTATACACGTTTATCTTAAGTTTGTGTACGTACTTACTTGTTATTGGTTTTATGTGCAATAAAGAGTTTACATGCATATAATAATAGTACGATTTACTTACTAACTTACTTTCGCAATTTCTTTTTTTACTTACTGACCTATTTTAACTTTAACTTTGGCTTCGTTTAAACTATTAAAACGTCATTCGCTTGGCCCCCCTCCGTCTAGCTAAGTACTTGTTATATCTAATGTATTATTATTTATACATGCATATGACGTGTCACTGTATCATACTGTACCTATAGTTGTATGTAAATTTCCATCACATGAATATGTTAATTGAATACAAGTAAACAACAGTCGTAACGTGAACAAATGAGTCGATGAAAAGCAATATTACTACTCATTTCGAATCATTAATTTAATATTAATTTTTAATGGAAATGATTCTGTTAAGGTATACACGGAATATTATCCAATTAAAAGTATTCTCATATTGCAATGTATATTTCCTTTATTCAAAAAAGTCAATTAGTAAATTACGTTGAATACTTATTAGTTATTTATGTAAGTATAGGTATGATGTCGATCAGAAATGAGGGTGCCGTGGCATTTCCACTTTTAATTAATGTTAGGTGAAATTAATTAGTTAAAAGCTTACTACCATCTGAGTTTTCAATTAAAGATTGAAGTCAATGTAATAACATGATTTTTAAAAGTGAATGCAGATTTTTTCTGTTCCCGATTATTGCAGAGAGAAGTCATTTATATTTCTAAATATAACCTAACAATAATTTTACATACAATAAGAAAATAAAGCTACTCTGTGGCTCTATTCTAAAAGGCATTAAAAACCATTTTAATTTTGACTTGTTATCGTATTGTCAACGTTATGATAGCTTAGAAGCCTCCTAAGACCCACCATACAACGAAATTTGCCAAAGGAAAATGAACCTTGCATTTTTTGTGTTTGTGATTGCAATAAAGTCAATTTTCTATTTTAATTGTCAGTCATAAAAACGGAAAAAATTCTACTTTATCTCCTTTGCAATAGATCTTTTATGCAATGGCCGTATTATGTAAATTTTTTTGTACGCGGGCTCTTACGAGGTTAGAACCTGTTAACGGAAAATTAACATGTTTTTATTTATTTTATATCATTGTGTAATGTCTCAATAATGTGTGGTTGTCTGTCACCGTCCTCATAATCATAGACTAGTGAATCTAGTTTATGTATAGAGTTAGGGCCGTATTAATAAACTAATCTCAACTCTAATGCTCGTTTCGAGATGCGTCAAAAATGACAGTGTTCTATGGTTTAACGTTTACTTTGACGTATCTTGTGACCGGCATCTCGGCCAAGATGAGTTTATTAATACGGCCCTTAGAGGTGTCATTGCTTTTAGGTTAATCTCTCTTGCTGTCAATTCATACGCGTGCGGACGCGAATCATTTTTAACCGACTTCAAAAAAGGAGGAGGATTTTTTTTTGTATTTCTTTAAAGTAACTTGGATTAAAATCGATGTGATTAAGTTATTGTGTTCATATTTCAAATGTCAACAACCCCAGGAGCCCTTAAAACGACGCTTCGAGCCCGCCGCCGAACGGCTCTTGGGGAAGGGTCAAAAGTTCATCATCATCCACCAAATACAGCCAGTCAGGATCAGATAGAGATTATTACGCACAGAACCCATCTCGCTTTCGAAATCATATTGCTTTTTTAACCGACTTCAAAAAAGGAGGAGGTTATACGTTCCACTGTATGTATTTTTTTTTTTTATGTATGTTCACCGATTACTCCGTCAATTGTCGACCGATTTCAATTTTTTTTTTTTGGTTTGATAGAGTATACTTTCGAGGTGGTCCCATTGACACCAAATCTGAATCTGATGAGGGGATCAGTGAGGAATTGAGGGAACTCCTCAAATATTGTAGGCAAACATATAGCGGTTTTAGTATTTTTAGTAACAAATCCAGCATTTGCGTTCAGAAAGTATGATTTGGTGAAGTGGAACTGATGATGAAGACCACAGATGGCCACCGGAACTCCTCAACGGTACCGATTTCAAGGTAAGATATCTCGATTAAGATAGTTGAGCGACTACAACGAAGAATATTTACTTGTTGAAATATGACTATGACTTTCCTGCGGCGTTGCTTGCGGCGAGCTTGAAATAACTTAGTTTCATATGAACCAAGAAGTGGGACTACGTAACGACGTATTATGATCACTAAAAAGTATAAAATAAAATAAATGTTTAAAAAAAACAAAAAACCGCCTTCAAAAACGCAAAAAATAACTTCTTTTAGAATTGTAGGTACCTAATAGGTTAGTCCAACTGAAGTCGGCGACCACAATATTTTCAACAAAAAAGCCGACATCAGTTGGACTAACCTATTAGGTACCTACAATTCTAAAAGAAGTTATTTTTTGCGTTTTTGAAGTCGGCGACCACAATATTTTCAACAAAAAAGCCGACATCAGTTGGACTAACCTATTAGGTACCTACAATTCTAAAAGAAGTTATTTTTTGCGTTTTTGAAGGCGGTTTTTTGTTTTTTTTAAACATTTATTACGATACTGCCCCATTTAGTGTCACGTTAATATTAACTACCATAACAATAACAATATGATTAATATCCTGCTCCGCGCACGGCTCCCGCTACCGGTGGTTTAGTGCGCCGCATGCGATGGTCAACATCAAATAATGAAAATTGCATGCGAGCATACTACGGGGCTACAGAGGGAGGAACTAACCTCACTGCGTACCGTGATCGAATGCTGCTTCTACGAGAACCTTGTGAAGGCCGAGAAGGACAAACTCAGCAAGTACCTTGACTTGGCTCACGAGGTGACTGCCATGTGGGATGTTGACTCGACTATCATTGTCCCGATAGTTGTTTCGGCAAACGGTCTTATAGCGAAGAGTCTCGACCAACACCTCAAGAGACTCTCTCTAGATGGCTGGATCAAGGGCCAGATACAGAAGGCAGTACTCCTCGACACGGCACGTATTGTGAGGAGGTTCCTCTCTCTGCAGCCCTAACCACCGGTAGCTTGAGCCCTGCCCCGCTGCCGGCGGCACTCGTAGGTTAGGTTTTTTATAATGTCTATTTTTTTGTATTAGTATTGTTATTTCACTTTTATATTTGAATATTTGTTATAAAAAACCTAATGTACAGAAAATTAAATAAATATCTAAAACAATATGACATCAATATAGTTTAAATCGAAATAGAATAGAGTCCCTGTGCTACTTTTTTATGATTTCCCATAAAAACAAACGACAATCGCAACATCAAAACACAACTATGCGCTTTTTGCATTATTCATTCGTCGTCGCTGCTCCTTATGTAATGATACGTGTGTCGGTATGTCGAATGCGCACTAATGTATGTACCTATTGAATAGTTTAAGTACGTTTAGGCAGCTCTTTATAAGGTAACTTGGATCGAAGGCCAACTTTTAATGGAGCGTATCGAGGCAATAACGGCTGGATCGCTTACAGGCTCAATAAAGGCTTTCGGCATCCTTGTAATTAAGTTTCTGAAATTGAGGCAGCGAGGTGGATTTTCCAAATTTAAACCACTTACTTAGGAAAGCAGCTAAAACCATTCATTACCTGACTCTCAAGTACCTCGGGCACGAACTTTTCCCTTCAATACAGTAGGTACAGTAGGACTATGGACTATGTTAAAGTGACGTCAACCAAAACGTAAGGGCTCCCATATACGGTACGATCGATCTGAAACGATATCGGGACGATTCATATTGCTATTGAATTTTGGACGCGATATTGCCACACACGTACAATCCGTCGTTCGATTTCAGTCTGAACCGACGGATCGTAGTGACGAATAGTATCGTATATGGGGGCCCTAAGAGACTTCCTATGATTTGGTTTACAACGTCACGTTGACAAAGTCCAAAGTGGCCTAGAAATCAAATTGGTCGGCTGTACCTATGTAACGTCATCGAGAAAATTAATCTGGCGATTGGATCAGCGCCCCTGTACGCGTATTTGGTACTAAAATATCCTAGCACGAACTTTGATATTGATATTTTGTATCATGACCGAGTAAAGGATGATTTCCACCAAACAGCTCGCATCACATCTGATCGGGAAGGATACGGACGGATGCGGCGACAGACGATCGCGTCTATTAAAATTATTATCGCGGAAGACGCCTGCGGTCAAGTTGCTGTGCGCGGCTTGGTAATATAGACTTTAAATACTGTGAACATGATTTAATATAGTTTATAGACCATAAATTCTTTCCGTTCCGATCCGTTGCGAGCCGTTTGGTGGTAATAGTGCTTAAATATTGTATGGAAACTTGTCTGCTTCAGCGGGCCTATTATGGCTGCGTCTATATCGCGCGTCAGATGTGGATAAAGCATCCGTCACTCTCGTACTTATTTACGTGTCAGAAGGTGACGGATGCCTTATCTAATCTTTGTCACGCGATAAACGCAGCATATTAGGGCCCCAGCGGTGTTATTCTCTCAAAAAACGGCGGTCGCTCGGACGGACGAGCGAATCGAAGCGGCGAGTTTAAGTAGTCCCGTCCGAGCGAACAAAACACATTTTAGCGCGTGCATTGTCAATTAGGCAGCCTTATACATTCGAGAAGTCATGCTGCCAAATTGAATACACGCGCTAAAATGTGTTTTGTTCACTCTGACGGGACTACTTAAACTCGCCGCTTGGACAATCACTCGTTCGTCCGTCCGTCCGTCGTTGTTGGAAGAATCACACCCCAGTTCTTGTAAAACTGTAATACCAACTCGTACCTAAACGTTATCGTAGAGTAAGGGACTTGTCCCACCGCCGGCGAGGAAGCGATTAGCTAACTATCGACTATTTTCTCGCACAAGAAACGAACAAAAGATATAGATCTCGTGTCAATAAAAGAGACATATATTTATTAATAGTTATCGCTGGCAGTTCACACTGACGGCGAGAACTCTCTTCATTAGTTTAGCGAAACAAAAGATATAGATCCCGTTTCAATAAAAGAGACACTTATATTAATAGTTGATCGCTGGCTGTACTCGCTTCCCGCTCATCGTCGGTCGGCGGTGGGACCAGTGTCTAAAGGCCAGGCAGTGTCTAAATTGAAAAGAGGATTTTTTTGAAAAGGTGTTCTGAAAAAACCCTGTATTTTTTTTAATTTTATTTACTGAGAAAAAAATATTGAATGTTATCAGTGTTTGCTATTCGAACTCTTTGGATTAGTGGTCGGAATGACGTCATTTTAGTTGTAGTTGCGTTTTATTAGCACTAGCTGTGAAGTAAAGACTGTGTGGCGTTTGAGCTCTTTAGCCTTTTGCAGAAGTTTATTTATTTTCTCAGTAAATAATGAACGAAAATAATAATAAAAATCCATGGGCATGTTTTAATTTTAGAACACTTTAAAAAAAACCGGTTGTAAATTTAAAATCTAGTATGATTTAAATTCTTATTCTCAAGCTACAGTAGCGAATAATTTCCATTCGAAATTCGAATATCGCTTCGTTTGAGGCAATACTTCCGAAATATCCTACATACATACATACACAAACTCACGCCTTCATTCCCAGAGTGGGGTAGGCAGAGCTATAGAATTTTCAACAACTCTAAAAACTTGTTGATAATTCTGCAACAACATTTTGCACAATTAGGCTAAGATGTTTACCAGCGTATTAGTGACAGGTTGCAAGCCCATCGCCTAACAGAGGGCCCTGCAAAGATGCACTACGCTAACTAACGTTTCTATTCGATTCGTTTTTAAACCAATCGCGTCACTGGAAGATGACGTGATACGAAAAGTCACGTGGTCTACCAGTGACGCGATTGGTTTAAAAACGAATCGAATAGAAACGTTGGTTAGCGTAGTGCATCTTTGCAGGGCCCTCAGTACTACAAGCCTTTATTCCCTTAGTCGCCTTTTACGAAATGCACGGGAAGACATGGAGTGGCGCTATTCTTAATATTATTTATTTAAAAATGTGTATTGTGTAAGTACGTTTATCCTCGCCGTTTCGCAAGTAAAACAAGATACCATCAAAGTTATCCGTAGTAAAGTTTGTTAGCGATCAAACTAGTCCGGGATTTTATGGAACTTTTATTGTGGGTACAAAGTATGGAAGAAAATTATATTCTGCTTCTTAGCGAGGAAATAGTGAAAGTTTCGTGGATAAAAATAAATAACTTTCTGTTTGTTTTGTAAGAATTATCTTTCGGTATTCTGATTGTGTAGTGTCAGTAAAGTCCATACTAATATTATAAATGCGTAAGTAATCCTGTCTGTTTAAAAATTTGGCATGGATGGAGATAGATTGAACTCTGAAGAAAGATATTGGGTACTTTTTATCCCGGAAAATTAGACGGTTCCCGAGATAATGGCGATAAACGACTTCTACGGGAACGGAGTCGCGGGTGACAGCTAGTTATCTTTACTAATATTATTAATGAGAAAGTTTGGATGTTTGTTATTCAATCACGCTTCAACCACTAAACGGATCGGGATGAAATTTAGGGTACACATATAGGTTAGGTCCTAGAATAGGACATAGAATAGTTTTATCCGAGAAAATTTGACAGTTCCCGAGGCAATGGCGATAAACGACTTCTACGCGGATGGAGTCGCGGCCAACACCATTTTTTCTAAACATACGTAATACATACCTTTATGACGATGCATTGGCCTAGTTGGTAATGACCCTGCCTACGAAGCTAGAGGTCCTGTAGGCCTAGCAAAGAGCCCATCGCTACCAGGCGTTTTCGTCTCTAACGAATTCAACGCCTAAGCGTAAACGAAGCCAGCAAAGAGCCCGCGGATGGAATGGAATATCGAATCGCCTTTTCCATTCGTTTTTCCCGTTACGTTGGCATTTTTTCCATTGAAAATGAAAAAACTTTGTTAATTGTCTATGCTTTGCTCTACTAGACACGTCAACGAAAGAAATGACATACAGGGGTCTTTTTGACAGTTGATATACAGAATTATAAATTTAAATATGTAAATATTTGAAATGCTTATGTATCAAGTGAAAAAGTAAATTGCCACTCCTTTGGTCGTTTTTCATGAGTCCGTGCCCGGCCCGTCCAACGCGTTCGGGCTCCGCGCACGTACCGTCCAGTATCCCAGCCCTCACGCCCGGCCCGTCTACGCTGCAGGCCCTCAACCCGACCTGTCCATGTAGCCCTCCCCCGTTACACCGCCGCTCTCAGTACAGTCGCCGCTCTTAGTACACTCGCCGCTCTTAGTACAGTCGCCGCACTCGCTACCCCAAAAGTGGCCGAGTTGCATGAGCGCAACAAGGACTGTTGAGGAATGTTAAAGAAATGTTGAGTGCTTCTGGCCACATTTATGCAGATTGACGAAGTAATCTGCTCGGGGAAAACATGGAAGAGTACTGTACTGTTTGATTTTGATTAGTGTTAACAAGAATAAAACAGGGCAAAAGTAACAATTTTTTACAGCACAATTATATAAAAATGTTTTAATAGCACAATTATATAAAAAAACAATTTTGTTAAGTAGTTAAGTTGAGTAATTTATTGTTCCTATTTTTCTGTTGATTTATGCACAAATTTAATAAAAGTCATATTTTGTAGAAACTGTTTTCATAACCCAACCTAATTATTTATATTATAAGTAAACTGTTAGAGGTAGGATCTTAATAAGTAAGATCTCATAAATATATTTTTATCATCTAAAAGTTATTTCATATTTAGGAAGTACAATAATACTGTTTTTTTAAATATTACAATGTCCACTTTTGTAAAAATAAATCTTAAAAGAAAAAAGGTTGATACCAATAATTCAATAATAACTACACTTAAGGTGAGTCGGGGCTATTGCATCTACGGGCATATTGTAACTTTTCATACTAAAACATGTTCTACTTTTAAAATTAGTATGAAAAGTTACAATAGCCCTGTAGGTGTAGCCCCAACTCACCTTATATTAAATAAAAAACATTGATTAATGCTTAAGAAATTATAAATGTGATCTACAACATCTTTTGTTATATTTTAAACAATTAGATGCACTTGGTCCAGTCCGGTTTGCACATGAGTCAGTATTAGGCCCTGTTGTGTTCCAAATTTACATATGGTTTTGACTGTTTAGAATTTTCAATGTATCCCCTCTACAACATTATTTGAGCGCTACCCACCATGTCTATTCAGATTTGTTTTATCACCACTAGAGTCAGCGAGTAAGGTGGCTGACGTCCCTATGTCCTCCGTATGCCCAATGCTGTAAATAGCCTTTTCTGCGCCCTGTGCGAGCTTCTATAACTGTGCCCTTGTTTTTTTCAAGATATTATATTATAGGTACCCTAGAGAAATGCTATGTATAGGCCTACTTTATTTCATTCAGAGTGATAAAATAAAGCTCAATGAATTCGGTGTTGGTGGATCAATTACCTATCTAAATTTTGGAAGAAAAATCTATTTTTTTCAAAAACTGATTTGGGCAAACAAGCAGACGAGCCATCTGATGTTAAGTGGATCCTTCGCCTATTAAACCACCCACTGTGTCTCACTCACTAAAACTCAAACGCAAGTTCACTAGTGAAAATGCGTTGCCCACCCTGATGCTTAAGATTTAATTTTTGGGCCACTATGGTCTTCATACTTCTATAATGAAATAACACCCTCCAAAGTTTCAGTAAACTATAAATTAATTTAATTATAAGAACTTGGTATGGTAGAGTTTTGAATAAGGAAGGTAGCATATAGGGATTCGGTCACTTACGGCAACTTTCCTCGCACGACCACGTGCCTGGAATGCCCACATCCCTGAACGTCCATGTCGCTCGAACGACTATAATACTAAAAAGGCCACATGCCTTGAATGACCACGTCCCTGAACGTTCATGTCGCTCGAACGACCATAATACTAAAAAGGCCACGTGACTTGAATGACCACATCCCTGAACGTTCATGTCGCTCGAACGACCATAATACTAAAAAGGCCACGACACGTGCCTTGAATGACCACATCCCTGAACGTTCATTTTGCTTGAACGACCACTTTTACAAGTGTCGATGCCTTATAAAAATTTAAATGTTAGTGTCCCATATTCTGCTACGACACTTTGCTTTACGAACAAGGAAATGTACGAAAAGAGAAGTGGACGAACAAGGAAATGTACGAAAAGAGAAGTGGACGAACAAGGAAATGTACGAAAAGAGAAGTGGACAAACTGGGAAATGTACGAAAAGAGAAGTGGTCGTTCAAGGATGTGGGCGAACTAGGAATTTGGACGGTGGTCAATAAAGGAAGTGGCCGTAAGTGACCGAATCCGCATATAGTCCATTCGCTTAGATAGTGTCGCTACACTCCCACATGCTTGTGGTTATTGAAATAAAATAGGAATATAATTCGAAGTAAACTGCCAAATTCACTTGCGGCGTAACACCCGTAAGTGAATTTGGCAGTTTACTTCGCATTATATTCGTATTGTATTACAATGACCACAAGTACGTGCGAGTGTAGCGACACTAAGCGAATGGACTATAATATAAATTGTTTAAGGCCGCACCCGCACTACGGCTACAAAACACTTGATAAAAGAGTCACGCGGTTAAAAACCGCGGCGGTTTAGCAGTAGTGCGGGTGCGGCCTAAGTATGAATTGGTGAAAAAACGTTTATTCGAAAATATTTGCAAGATTATTCACAGCTACACAAATAAATGAGTTCAGATAGTAAAGATTTATTAAAGCAAGCCATAAACTTTTTTAAAGATTTTCTTTTCGTGCTTTCTTCATTGTGATATCGTTGATAACCTTTTCATACGACAGGCACCGTTCTATGTCGCGTTCAATCGACAAAATCGCTAGGCCGGTCCAACTTTCTCGGCCAATCCTTGAGCGCAAGTAAGTTTTTATTAATTTGAGCTTACTGAATGATCTTTCGCAGGAAGCTACAGTCACTGGCATTGTTAAAAATATCTTTATAGCGACTACCACATTGGGAAACATCTCTTTTAAATCTAGTTCGACTATAGCTTTAAGTAGACCTAGACTTGAACTATGGTCACATTTATCAAATAAATATAGTCATTTCAATAAGCTCACTCGTGCGCTGCCAAAAAAATGAGCGCGATTTTTTGTCTAATTTAATAGACGTTTTAGATTATACTGGCATATAGATATGTATGTGTTGGAATCGAGCACTAGGGCCGCAGTGGGAACTTATCAGGAGCAAACCGAAAAAATAATAGTCCTGCCTGGTCTGGCCATTCTTGCGCCCCCAGAGTCTACGCCCTGTGCCTGGGCACCGGTGGCACCGCCCTATTTACGGCACTGCGTATGTCCTGTATACTGATCAGCATCGGGCAAATTCAAATAGTTGGCATTTCCTTGGGCGTATTACCAAATTTATTTACGCCTATGACCTGTGCTGTGCATTTACCTTTTTGGTAATTTAGGAAAAATCTCTCACTTTTGTCCATTGACGTTGATACTTTTTGTCAATTTCGGCAAATGGGCCATCAACGGTAAAAGATCTTGGTATTTTGGTTTCGATGTTAGGTATTTGTATTAGTAGTATATTTCCGTGAACTTCAACATCTTTAAGTGCAATGATTGCCAGTTCCTCACGCCTGCAGGCTCCACAAACCCCAAATATGAGTGCAACCTACGAACAGAATCAAACTTTACTTATAAAATCAAATGAATTACTAACCTTATGATAAACTAAAATCATAAATAGGAGAGAAATCATACCCTTGTAGCCAGATATAGATGATCTGGAGCATCATTAATAAACTTTTTCATGTCTTCTGCCGTTAATACTTTTGATTTTTTACTTTCATAACCTGTAGATTGTGTCTTTAAAAACGCAGTCAATTTATAGATTTTTCTGACAAAGCACTCTCATTTGCAATTGCAGCCTTCTCACAAATGTCTGGTAGTGTTAAATCAATTTCAAACTCTTGATTCACTCATTATTGAAAAAAAAATCTCTATTCTCTCATCTGCGATCGGCTGTATAAGCCATAATCAGATTTGGTGACTGTAGCAAGTGTATGGGTGCTGTTTCAGTGAACGTCTGTCGCGTATTATTATAGGAATTTATAATACTCCCTTGCTAGTAAGTTTTGCTTGATTTTCGAGTCCGCTTTTACAAGCTCATTTTAAAAGCAACTTTCTGAAAATTTAAGATTGGTAAACAAAGTCGTTGTAAGACTTGTAATTGCGCAGTGATAATTTTTGACATTATGAAGAGGTGTTTTTTTTAGCTTTTATTCGATTGGAATGGATTTTGTTATTAATGTTATTATTATTGAACCCACTTCAATGAAAGTTTTTTTTTCAAATGCGTGTTCTTTAAGACATAAACAATTGTAAATATAAAACATTGTACTATTATTACCTAAGTTTCGTTATTTAAGATTATTTGTGCATCGTATATTTATAAAAACAATATCGAATGTTGCCTTTGGCAACTTGAAACACGATTGCAGTAAGAAAAAACGCCTCTTCTTTGACAGGCGTTTCGGCAGCTATTCCGTTCCATTCAGACAAATTATCAAGAACGGTTTTTCAATATTCAATATTAAAAAATAAACGTGTTATAATGATGAATAGGTAAGTAATAAAATATGAAATATGTATATTTTTCTTGCATTAACAGTAGGTTTTTTTTTGATTACGACGTTTAAAGGAAACTAAATGTTACAATTAAATAGTTATAATAAAATTAAGAATTTACCTTCATTTAACCCCTTAATGCCGGTCCGAATTGCGCTCTTTTGAGGTTTTACATAAAACATATAAAATCTCTGCAGTATCTTATTTTATAAGTACAATTTAGGTACCTAGCTGACACCTACACACACTAGCTGACTGCTCCACATTCGCAGTGTTCACAGTATAGTTCGCGCGCTCGACGATGTAACTAGGTCTACATTAAAAAATTAAAAGTAAAAAACGAATTAAAAAGAAATGAAGGAAACGAAGATGGTGGATGACGAGTATTCATCGTAATTGAATGTTCGTAATATTTTATACAGTATTAGTGGTATTCTAGTGGTATTGGGCTAATATTTTATAAAAGTTGGAATGTGGAGCCTTGTTGCCTCGTTCGCGCGTTCGCGGGCCCTTTGACACGGGCCAAAATACCGAAAACAAGGTGCGAACCCGCGAACGCCCTCCACAGTCACACTTTCACGCGTTCGCTACACTCGCACATGCTCGTGGTTATTGTAATAAAATAGGAATATAATTCGAAGTAAACTGCCAAATTCACTTGCATCGTAACACCCGTAAGTGAATTTGGCAGTTTACTTCGAATTATATTCGTATTGTATTGCAATAACCACAAGTACGTGCGAGTGTAGCGACACTATCTAAGCGAATGGACTATACTGCATTTGCGCGATCGCGCGTGAATGTAGAGAGCCTATTACGCACAAGTTTCGTAGTAAAGTACCTACTCATTCAAAACGGAACGCCTGAGCGATTCCATCACGATTCCATCACAAACTCTTAGCAAAGATCATTTAGAGTATGGAGTCGTGTTTTCCACGCAGAATTATTTGTAGGTTGGCAATATATCCACAATTGGCTATGCTTTGCTCTAACTGAAACGTCAATCAACGTAATGAATGACATCAACTGTCAAGTCAAGTCTGTCAATGATTCTTGTCTAGCTGTCATTTTGAAAACATCTGTCTATTTATTTCATTTTTTGTAAATTACTTTATCGTTGATTTTGGTTCGCAAATCCAGGGCAACTTTGTGAAGTAACCTCCAACACTGACGAAGAATATGCATCAAATAAAATATCAGTGAAAAGTTGATTCTGAATGAGCAAGCGGTCAAGAACACTCCAAGCCAATAAGCCATTGAAGTGGATGCCCGCCATCTTCAATGGTGTGCCGACTGGGACTGGAAGACGCCGATGACAACGACGATTCACCGTACAATTGCTTATATATACTTGACATTGGCAAAATTACATAACTTGTAAACGCAATTAAAATAAATAAATAATAATAGTCTGTCAATGCATACACAACATAGGTAACCCAAATTTTGGATGGAGATATAGATACGATACGGCAGCACGGCGAGCACACCGTATTTTTAAAGACAGGCCGACGCAACTCGTGACCAAAATCCTGGCCTATATTTGGCACGATTAAGAATTGCTATTCAAGCTAGCAATGCCGCCAGCATTTCGGGAACAATGCTCACTAATAGCGTTTTGTCAGATTAGTGTAGTTTTAAGTATTTTTTTATGTTCATGTGAATGTAGCTCTCTGAGTAACAGGCATGATTTAATGTATGTAATTTTTTAATTTTAAGTACTTATGTCACTATTTAAACCTAAGTTTTTATCAAAAACTGATTTTACAATGTAAATTAAAATTGTAATTACTTAAATTAAGTTAACAAATTTATAACAGAATACTAAATCGTATTATGAGTTGTGACAGATTGTGCTAAAGATTACTTGTATGAATAGAACAGAGATTAATTAATAACATTAGTTTAAACCTTGTTTAAACTATTTGAATTTTAGCTAAATTAATGGGGAAAACGCAAGCATTCCTAATCTGGCAACCACTGTCTTGACAACACGTTAGCCTAGTTGGTAGTGACCCTGCCTACAAAGCTAGCGGCCCTGGGTTCAAATCCCAGTAAGGGCAAATATTTGTGTTATGAGCATGAATATTTGTTCCCGAGTCATGGATGTTTTCTATGCATTTAAGTATAATATATTTCTCTATATAAGTATTTATATCGTTGTCTAGTACCCATAGTACAAGCCTAGAGCTTAGTTTGGGATTAGGTCAATTGGTGTGTTAGTGCTTTTACTTGTTTATTAATTGAATTGTTTATATTCTTTGTTATTATACTGCTTTTAAGTACCTTAATATTGTAGTGCCCTTTTAGGGCGTCCATGTCCATGAACTGACTAATCTAGAATAACAACACCTTTCTTTTCAATGTATGTGCCTCTATGTGACAACACAATAAATGATTGATTGATTTAAATTTAAAATGTTTGTATAACATGAATTGTAGACGTTTTAGGGCATTTCCAGTAGTTATCACCAAATATTTTAGTGGTAACAAATGGGAAAATGATTCCCTGTTGTTACCACTGAGTACTTTTGTGGTAAAAGATGAGAAAATAATTCCCAGCTGTTACCAGTGGTAACATACCTATTGGTGGTAACAGGTGGGAATAACCCAGTTTTGTGACGAGAATTAGCCATATATCGCGGCCGTCAATGTATAGCTAATTTTTGTCACAAAACTGACAAAGTTAAAGTTCCTTAATTTTTGCCCTTAATTGGGTACACTTTTCAGGGAAAGCGCCCTTTAGTGCATTATACTTACTTACTGTACGTTTAACCTTTTGAACGCCATACGTCGAATACAAAATGTGCCACACACACGCCAAACATGTTTGCTATGCTATGCAAATTACACCTTATTGCTACCAAATAAAGTCTCTTTTAATCTTGAACTCTTGTCGGCTGTAGCCGACGTGGCGTCAGTGGCACGACTTTTAGTTGACGGCCAGAGCCGACTGTGGCGTTGAAAAGGTTAATAATTAAAGGTAAATAAATTAATGAATCCTGGATTATGGCCTTATACGTCAGTTCACAAGAGCTGCTATGAATTAATAGATTGAATGAAACTACTTATACATGTGATGTGAGTTAAATTAATACAGGTTTTGGGTCCTCATGGCAGTTCTTTTAAAACAACTTACTTATACTTACTAGTTTAATATAGTCAAAGTAACTTTATCCAGACAACTGATTTCATTTCATTATGACATGATAAGGAAGAAAATAAATCAATAGTCATTATTTAAAGTCTTTTAATTTCCTAAAAAGCATCATTAATAATTGTTATTATCCGAAAGGCAACTTGACATCATCCTCAACTTTTTGCCTTATGACGATGTAAAGTAGAGACTTGACTTATCATCAGTGTAATGAGTAAAATTCAACACCATATTTTGCGATATGCAATATACATAATATACACATATATGTCACTATGGTGCTAATACTGGATGTGCCTCTAGCAACCATCTCGAATAAATAGGATTTCATCAACGCTGAATCACCACTCTATGGTCCTTCCTTGAAATCAGCATCATTATCCACGGTCTCTGTGTGTATTCTGGATCACCTTGAACACAAAATTTATATTACAGTTGAGTTCATAAATATATGAGCATTTCCAAGGCTTCAAAAATAAATGTACATAGAAATGTACATAAACATCTGAACAGACTTGTCGATCGAATATATGTACACATATCACCTATCATATTAATCTGAACAAGCCTCTCAATAATATCTAAGTAACGGAAAACTAATAAATATCTGTAATAATATTTTTTTAAATTATTTAACCAAGTGAAAGTGCATAAATATCTTAACAAGTGTTTTTTCAAATATTTATAAGCATTTAGTGGCTCAAAAATATCTGTACTAACGTATTCTAACTTTATGTGAACAAGTAGAAGTTCATAAATAGCTAAACAAACATAACACTTCGAGTTCATACACAAATCGTGTTCGTATGCATTGCATTAAATTTACATGTGTACACTCTGGTACCTTGTCTATTTAATGTCACGTTTAAACAGCCATATATGAATTTTCACAGCGATTAAAGTGACAAGGTGCTAAACTGTACACATATTTATGAACGCGACGTAACATCCATGCATTCTTATTGTAAGTCTTCGTTTCATTATTTTAATGGTTCAAAAAATGGTATAAAAAGTTCATAAAATGTGTGCACTTTAGTACAGTCGAGTTCATAAATATGTGTACATTTCAGTACCTTGTCACTTTAATCGCTGCACTGTGACAATTCATATATGGCAGTTTAAACATGACATTAAATAGACAAGGTACCAGAGTGTACACATATTTATGAACTCGACTGTATAAAACATTTTTTTATGCCACTATATGTTTTTTAATATTTGAAAAAAGACTTGCTTAGATATTTATGTACTTTCACTTGGCTAAATAATTTTGAAAAATAATTAGTACAGATATTTATTAGTTTTCCGTTACTTAGATAATATTATTGAGATGCATGTTCAGATTAATATGACAGGTGATATGTGTACATAGATTTGATTGACAAGTCTGTTCAGATGTATATGTCCCTCTCTATGTACGTTTATTTTTGAAGCCTTGGAAATGCTCATATATTTTTGAACTCGACCGTACAGTGCATGGTATACTACTAAATTATGACAATACATAGTATACAATACTATGTATAGTATTGTCATAATTCATAGGCAAGCTCACTAACTACCAAACCAAAATTGAAGGTTAACAATATCAACTTAGCTGGTAGAGCTAGGAGGTAAAGATAAATATTTATGTGATTTGCATGAATATTAAAGTTTCTGAGTCGAATGATTTTTATTAAGGTATGCATTTATTGATACAAAATTTGTTTTTCATGCTCAGTGGATACAGTTAACTTGGTAAATAGAAAGTACAATAAAAAGGTCACGCTTAAAGGAATAAATAAAAAATAAAACATTTAATTGAAGAAGGAAAAAAGTGCCTTGTGATGCGTTAGTGTGTGTGTTTGTGTAAGCATGTATGCATGTGTGAGTGAGTATGTGTGTGGGCACTGGGCGTGCTGTACCACACGGGTAAAAACACAATGTTATGAGGGAGAGTAAAATTTGCTCCAAGTAGTTATAGCGTTTGAAGTAACCGCTTTAATTTTTGCAGTGTCAGTGAGAGTTTTTAGTAGAGATGCGCCTAATATTCGTTTGGTATTCGGTATTCGGCGTATTCGGCATCTTTTTCACTATTTGTATTCAGCCGAATTATTCGGTTTTTGTGCCAAATATATTCAGTATAAGTATTTCTATTTTCTTCGCTATACGACTTGGCTATTATATTATAAGTCAAAGAAATCCTATGAAGAATATGTTGAATAAAGCTAAGAAAATAAAGCAATTAAACTTCAAATCAACGTTTATTTTGAAACCTCAAGTCAACATATTTATTTCTTAACCTATAGTTAGGCAATCGGTGAGCTACGGCTCGCTAGTCATCTAGCCAGCAGCGACACGTAGCGTACCTACATGTTATAACAGTTTACGCGGCGAAACAATGAAATGGTAAACCGAATAATTCGGCCGAATATCTGGTTCAGTAAGAATTAAACCGAATAGTATTCGGTATTCGGCTATTCGGTGAAACCAGTATTCCGCGCATCTCTAGTTTTTAGCTCATATTTTATCATAATTAGTATTGATCCTGCCACGATGTAAACAATTATCATATTACACTTAGATAGGTTTTATAATAATTAGGTACTCTGTACTGTATTTGTTAATTGTGGCAACTTCACTGGTCAATGTTTTATGTAAGTTTTTCTGTAATAATTTTTCTTTACTTGTACTGTTTGTGCCCAAATAAACATTAAACATTAAACATTACTAGGAGGCCCCAACTTTAATATTGTTACGAGACACAAAAGCAATGAATACCTACTTAAGTATGTTTTATTTTTACTTCATATTATTATCATTATATTCATTATAGGCATATGAAGGAGAACAAAGAGGTGCATTTATAAAGAAAGATGCCGTCTAGGGAAAACCACCACTCACTTGTGCTTAGCATTCGTCCACACACTTCTTGTTTGGGTAACCGAATTCATATTTTAATGGCTGGTTGAGGGCTGGCATTACTAGTTTACTGGGTGCTTCAAGACATCTATTTGCTGTTGCCACATCCTATGGTAAATAAATAGGACCTGAAAAAATACCATCTATGAAATACGTGTTTATTTACTTACTTATCAAATCAATGTAGGTAAGTACCTAGTAGTGTAATATGTTAATAACGTAGCTCGCATCATTCCTTTACTTACTTCGAAAATAATTACCCTTGTTCATCTCAAGAGTTTTACTCAGTAAGTAGCCGCACGGGAACTTTTTCACGTCAAATATCCACCAGCGCTTCCCGAGAGGAGACGACTGCTAAGAAGTTTTGCTGCAGCTTTAGTCAACCATTTCAATAGTTAGCAGCCAAAAAAAGTCGCAAGGAATACATAAAAAACTTGATTTAACACAAGTAATCCTCCCTCACAGCTGACTAAAAATCGCCATTTTAAACAAATTCCAATGGAATGGCTTCTAGGCGTGAGCCCAATTCCGTGAGAGAACATTAGCGTTAATCAACTGAGGAATATGGAAAAGAATGTTTGTCAAAAATGGCTCTTTGCTAGACATTGACAGCACTGTTCGCTTGGTGCGTTTCGATATGCTTCATTGTATGTTGTTCAATATTTGAGTAGCTTATTTTAATTTTAATTTAGATACGTTTAGTTTTAATTTTTAATTGTATTAATGTTGAATTCTGTAAATATTACGTTCTATGATTATATTATAACCATATCCATATTCCCGAAGCATATCGAAACGCACAAGAAGACCAACTTGTCATCGCATACATTTCATGTTCTGCCCTCCTAAATAAAAAGGACGCATGAGCAACTTGTTAGTCAAAGTAAATTTAACCTTAATCATAAAGAAATAAGGTCACTAATACATGCGCAGTTCTATGAGACATACGCCCTTTTTTCTAAGGAGGGCAGTGTTGATGGAATGGAAAACGCTAAGTGGCACTTTGCTAGACATATGTATGGGTTTTAACATTGTGACAGCACTGATCGCTACTTTGGGCGTTTCGATATTCCATTCTAACGCGTACCCTTTGGCTCTTTGCTAGCTTTATAGGCGATTCTTTGAGATAAACCACGTCATCCATACATTTCAACTCGATGGAATGGAAAAACTCTAACGTCGCTTGGATCTTTGCTAGGCCTACTGGGTTCAAATCCCGGTAAGGGTAGATATTTGTGTGATAAGCGCGAATATTTGTTTCTGAGCATGGATGTTTTCTATATGTTTCTCTATACATAAGTATTTATATCGTTGTCTAGTACAGTCAACAGCATAAATAAGTGATCATTTATGTACCTTGTCGCTTTCAATCGTTTCACAATTTTGTATGACATTTCAAATACGACGTTAAAGTGACAAGGTACATACATAAATGATCACTTATTTATGCTGTTGGCTGTACCCATAGTACGAGTCTAGAGCATTGTTTGGGACTAGGTCAATTGGTGTGACATCTGTCCCCTGTCTTTTTTTATCTTAAGAGACCTTGTTATAATTTTAGAGTTATGTAAGTTCTCGCCTGTGACTCTCTTACGCTGGTTTATCAATAAACTAGTCCAGGAAAACACGTAAAAACTTATACATCCAACTATTATTGCACAAAGCGTGGAATCAGTAGTAATGCAGTTAATTTGTGGAATCGCAATCGAGCCGCGGCTGCCTGGATTACGCGCAGTTATCGCGCAGCTGTTCAGCCCATGAGATCATGATGCGGCCTTGGCCTGCTGCCGTCCAGCGCTGGCGCAGTTAGAATACGATATACATACAGTCGGGCAATAAAAGCAATCATTACGAGTCAGTTTTAGGTCGGATTGAATCGTTCTTCTAAGCGCAATCCTGCTTTTGTCAAATGATATTAATATACCTAATTAATATATGGCAAAAACTGAAGATCTGCTTATTCAACCGCCAATCTTCATGTCTCCCTAAATTGACAATAATTTTGCATTAATTTTGCAGAAATTCGAAATCTCTACATATCTCTTCCTTAATAAACAAAAGTATATATTTCTCTGTGTAAGTAAGTTTATCGTTGTCTAGTGCCCATAGTTTGTGTGTATGTATTTATGTATGTACACTTTATTGTACAAAAGAAAAACAAAATAAATACAATGAAGATTGAAACAAAAGAATGTACAAAGGCGAACTTATCCCTTTAAGGGATCTCTTCCAGCTAACCATTGAGAGATTGAAATAAGTGAAAGGTTGTGCATCGAGTAGGCAAGTGTATAACTTTTTACAACTTTATAGTTCAAGCCTAGAGATTAGTTTGGTGACGGTCTTCTGGTATTTATTACGAATGCTATTCTTTAATATGGCGTGAAAAAATATGTTTCAAAATATTTAAACACCAAGTTTATTTCTGAATAAAGAATTGACATTTAACCACCTTTAATTTACGAACTAATATTTGCAAAAAAGTGACACGCATATCTGATGATACCTGCCGTAAATGTAAAAGAAACCGTATCGAATATCGCGGCAACTATTTGCAAAAGAAAGATATATTTTTTAAATTTTTATTAGTAACTCTTTTTATTTGACTAAACCTTAATGACAGAACTTATAGAGCGAGTATACAGGGTGTCCCTAAAACCCACGCTAAAACTGAGAGGGCTGATAGAGCAGCTAAAAAGCTGTCGATTTAACCCCTATGTATGTTCAGCGATTGTTACTGGTTTCGGAGATATTAATTTCATGTTTTATTTCGTAAGTTTTTCAGTGGTATCATACATAATTAGAATAATTACGAATCAGCGAAGTTTTTAAATCTATTTGCCCGTTCTTGTTTTTCAGTATTTTTTTTAAGTTGTTTTTTTCATACAAAGTGAAAAGCAAATACTGGGACACCTAGTATGGAAAAACAAACTATGTGATTACTCAAAAAAAAACTGAAAAACTAAAATGGGCAAATAGGTTTAAAAACTTCACTGATTCGTAATTATTCTAATTATGTAAGATAACACGGAAAAACTACCAAGCTACGCATAATATATATTTTTTCATACAATATACATATGCTAAGTATTTATTTATTTATTAACTTTACTTTATTGGAGATAGGACAGTTCAGAAACAAACAATGCATTACTTATGAACTAATTTACATAGTAGTTTGGATACTCGTAGAGTTTTTTCCTTAAACATATCACTAAGAACATAAAATAAATAATACAACATAGTAAGCAACAGCTATGTTATCAAAAGTCTAACCTAACTTAACTTACCTAATAAGCCCGTGTAACCCATGCAATATGTAATGGTTTAACCCATATATGCCCCTTGATTCGAAAACGATCGACACCATAATATCCCCATTTATACTGTTATTGGCTCCTTATATGCCTCCTGATTCGAAAACGTTACGATCAGCAGCACAATATGCCCAAAAACATAGTTCTGGGCATATAAGTATGTGAGGAATGTGAACCTAAAAAAATCCATACAAAATGCCTTAACGTTTCTCTTGCCTTAAACCTAGTCCGATTTTTGAATAACTCTGGGGTCCTAGTGAAAAAGGGTACAAGTCGACTTAACTCGTAATAAAAAAGGGTATACTTATACATGAAGTATATTAGACTTAAACCCTTTTTCACTTGATCTTCAGACGACTTATGCCCTTTTTTACTAGGACCCCAGAACTATGTTGTAGTTGTTATGTAAAACTAGGTTCGTACGTTTCCGGTATTTTGTGTCTTTCCAAGAAATATTATCTAGGGAAGGAAAACGTACAAATCTAGTTTTTCATAATATCTACAACATATTCAAAAATCGTCAAAATCGAACTTGATTTACAGGTGAGAAACGTTATCGCCCGGAGCTAAATTAGTATGGGTTTTTTTTACAGGTACGCGATTTAAGTCGCCTCACACTTTTGCGAAGTGATACGTTAGCCAAACGCACTTTTGGTCAAATGAATGGACCCGGGAATACCTACATACACCCTACATCACCGTGCACGCAATTCCTCAATTAGGATCCTCTAATCCAGCTTAATATCGATGTCAACCAGCCCATCCATAATGAGATCACGGGGCCCTGCACCGATGCAACATCGTTTGTCAATGACGAGTGCACTGCATACTGCATAGTGCATCGCCAGCTCTACATCATTAACGGCTTGATGCAGCGCGATGAAACATTTGTGTGAGTTGATGGGTTTGACAGACTCGTAGTGATTGGATTGCTTTGCCATTCCGAACGGAACTGTGGTGAACTTGATTCATTGGGCTTATGGCGTTCTTATGTTAACTTAAATAAAGAAAACTTTAAAAAATCTGACTGCATTTTGTTTGATAGTGTCGTCGATGTATAAAAATACTTAGTCGTGGTTGGACAAGAATGTGATAGTTGTGAATAAGCATCTTGATTCGATTCGAGCTAACTAAGCGAGCGAGCGAGCGAACTAAGGTTGATTTACTAAAGAACCTGCTGTTGTTACTATAAGCTTTGCTTGGTTGATATAGCTAATACTAAAACTATTTTTTTTGTCAACTCAGAGAAGATGTCTCTTAGTTAGCTTACATTTTATGAGTGAATGGTAAAAAAAATTAACCCCCCTCCCCTCTCATTAATTTGATTAAAATATTATCCCTACAACCAAGACGAGTCTAAAGATACTTCATATGTCCATCAAGCAGTTTAGGCTGCAGAGAGTGCCAAAGAAAATATATACATACACTCGAAAAACATAGCATCGAATATTATTGACCAAAACTGTACCTCTGAATGCTTACAACTTAATTATAATGAATAATTACCTGTAGAAAATACACTTCAACGATAAAATGGCTGCTGCGACTGTAATTTTATCTTCCAATTTAAATAACAATCTCATTAAAATACCTAATTCTGTTGAAGTGACTGAAGTCTCGAGAGATGTTTTTTTATGAAAGTCAAGTTAAGTGATCAGACTCATCTTAAAAACGTTTCATTGAATTAAGAGTTGTAATAAATTTAATATGATATGATACATTTACTGTAATAACGAGTTCAGAGTTATATTATCAGGTCACCCAAATAGATAGTACTGCGACTGAATGAAGACATAGGCACAAAAACTCGGTCACAAAATATAAACCTAAGAGACCCGACAACGCAAAAGATTATATCTGATTATGACATTTCTGATACATTTAATACTCATTTTTTAAACATAGCCTTAAATTACGTCGTTGACAGTGATAAGTCGTTAAGCCAACAATATCTCCGCAGACACCTGCGCGACGCGGACGTGCCCGCGCTCTCCCTGCCCACCGTCACCAGCGATATGCTGGACCAGGTGCTGCGGTGTATGTTAAAAACGCGATCAATTGCTGACACCTATGACATATCTATTAATATTTTATTATGTATTTGGCCTATTATTGGCAAAGTGTTAGTAAGACTAATTAATGAAGTTTTTGTTTCTGGCGTATACCCTGATGTACTTAAAACTACTAGAGTGTGCCCTGTGTTCAAGGGAAAAGGGGACAAGTGTGACGTCAACAACTATAGGCCGATAACGATAGTACCTACCATCTCTAAAATAATGGAGTCAATCCTGTCGTCGCACATTATGAGCCACCTCGAGGATAACGACCTACTGACGGACCAGCAATTTGCGTATCGGCAGAAGATGTCAACGACCGCGGCAGCGTGTAAAATATTTGACTGCATTGTTACTGGCCTGGATGAGAGGTACAAGGTGGCTGGTATCTTATGCGACTTGTCCAAGGCCTTTGATGTGATCAATCACGGAATGCTTCTGGACAAGTTGCATCACTACGGCATCAGTGATGTCAGCCACCGTCTACTCACGTCATTCTTGTCCGACCGTCAACAGGCAGTCAAATTGTCCGCAAACGGCAAAAGGATGCAGTCTATGACCGGAAGTGTGAGTCTAGGGATCCCTCAAGGATCTGCATTAGGAAACACACTATTCCTAATTTACATGAATGATCTTCCGACGGCCATTACAGCTGGCCTGTCAGTGCTCTTTGCGGACGACACGACTGTCGTGGTTAGTGCGCGCACGTATGAACAGCTCGGGGAGAAAATCCATGGTGCGTGCCAACAATTGCAAGCGTGGTTTTCGGCTAATGGTTTGATTTTAAACTTGTCGAAATCCAATACCATGGTTTTTTCAGGCCGAAGTATTTCCCTTCCTACGTGCGTGGCAAACAGTCCGATGCCGATATGCAATGAGTGTAGGTTCCTCGGCTTCACACTTGACTCTAATCTTAACTGGAAGTGCCATGTCGACAAACTGTGCGATAGACTGAGTGGTGCCGTTTTTGCGTTGCGTAAACTGAGGAGGCTTATTGCAAATGATGCATTAAAACAGGTGTACTTTGCACATTTTCACTCCCTAATGTCGTATGGCACGCTACTATGGGGAAACTCCACGGATGCCAACAGGGTGCTGCTTATGCAGAAGCGTGCCTTACGCACGTTAGCTGGGGTGAAACCTAGGCACTCTTGCAGGGGCCTTTTCGTAACGCACCGCATATTGACGCACTACTCAGTTTACATTTTCCAAATATTAATGTTCGTAAGAAATAATATTTCCTCGTTCGCACGCGTCAATATTCCTGGCAAGGAGCTCCGCCACACCGGGCGTTTGAGAACAGTTCCCCGTCGCATGGCACTTGCGGGTAAGAACCCGCGTGTCATCGGTCCCACGTACTATGAGCGTCTACCCGCCAAACTTAAAAATGTACATTCCGACGAAGCATTTAAACACCAGCTTAGAAACCTTTTACTGGATAATCCATTATACTCTGTGAATGAATATATGGAGCTAAAATTGTAAATTTATTTATTATTGTGTTGACAGTTATTAATCCTTGTATATTGACATCGGACGAGTGACCATTTATTTGATGTTTAATTGTTGTTGTTTTAATTAATTATTTTTGTATTCTTTGATTATTAGTATTTATGTTTTGACGATCTCAATGTAATTTCGTATTTTTTGACATGCAATGCAACTTATATTGTAATATTACATTGATTAATAAATAAACTAAACTAAACTAAACTAGTATTTAATAAACAATATTGCGTTGAAATTTCAAAGAGGAGACTGAGCTAGGAAATACCAAATTTATTTTTTACGTACAAAATAGTCGTTGATTTATTAAAGTGCAATTTCTAAGATATGAAAAAAGTAAATGACGTGTTATAGTATTGTTTCTAACTCGGCCGCCATTACTGTCAAGTAAATAAGAGCTATCAAAACGTTGACAATACGATAAAGGTCAAAAACGATATGGATTTTACTGTGTTGAATAGACCCTGAGGTTTTATTCACTTAATAACGGCTTCTTGCCGGTCGGTCGATTTGGCGAGCAAGCTTCCTAATTGACAATACACGCGGCGGTGGGTACAACTTAAACTCGCAGGTTAAAAATCGACGCTCGAGTTGAAGAGTAGAAAGTTAGGAACTCCATAAGAGTAACATGGCTGGTTCAACTCTTGAGATGAGATTGATTATACGGAGCCGAGCGATATACGTGCTGGCCTAGCTGGTAGTGACCCTGCCTACGAAGCTCGCAGTCCTGGGTTCAAATCCCGTTAAGGGCAGATATTGTTCCTGAGTCATGGATGGTTTCTATATAATTAAGTATATATTTCTCTATATAAGTATTTATATCGTTGTCTAGTACCCGTAGTACAAGCCTAGAGCTTAGTTTGCGACGAGGTCAATTGGTGTGACATTGTCACCTGATATTTATTTATATAATGTAAATATTGGGGTACCTACTACTCGTACACTGCATATTAATTTCCGAATGGTCATAATATCTCTGCATCAGAAAAGCCATGGATTTAAGTAGATAGTTTGTCACATTAAAGTTGTGTGACAAGGTAATAAAGTTTAATGATTATCAAACCTATTTATAATGCTGATCGTTAATGTATGTCTTTTATCCGCGGCGGTTAACTTTAACCTTAACTTTGCAATATTTTTTCCAATAGGAATCGCATTATATTGTGTACCTATGTAAACGTGAAGAAACAGACGAAGTATATAAAGTTTTTTTAATTATAAATAGGCAGTCAATTAGGCATTACGTACGTGATAGACGTACGTAATGCCTAACTAAAACAAGACGAAAGAAATAAACTTCTTCAAAGAATTCACGTCCATTTTCCATTCAAGAAAAGTACAAAGCAATACAGGGATGTAGGGTAAGTGTAATAACTGGATGTGGCATTGTGATTACGAATGACTCAAGCGGGAGCAAAGTGCGCTTAGTCAGTCAGTACAATGTAATAACAGGCTGTCTGCTGAGTAAAAGATGCCTAAGTACAAGGGTTGGATTTGAACTAGATACTATAGATAAAAGAACTTAAGTCTTACATGTAGTTGTAACACATCAGCGAGGCTAGACAAGTTGCCATCGAATACAAACGCTAGCGTTAGGTGATCACCTGTCGCTTTGAAAAATGTATGGAATTTAATAATAATAATAATAATAATTCATTTATTTGCAAAATTGACTTAAGATAGTCACGTGATATATCACGTTACAACTGACACGCTGTAAAGTGATCACTATCACTCGCGCTAATCAAATAGTGATAGTTTTGACAACTACGGTCGTTACGCGGTACTATCTTGAAAGGTCGAATTCAACACGAGCACTCCCAAGTAGCACGTAAGAGTCGGCAACATCAATATACCAGCCAATTTAGAACTTAGAGTTCTCTAAGAGACGCATAAAAGTTTCAAGAACAGATTTAATATTTATAAGAGTAATTTAACACTTATTATACAGCTCATGCTGTATAAAAACATTATAGAGGAATCCATGTAAGCTTAGGGTGTCTTATCAGAATATAAAAACTCTACTATTAAAACTTTAAGTATTGTGTGACACTCCAAGCTAATTATTATAGTTAAAGCTGTATACTGGCTGTATTTTACATGTAATCACTTACTTATTACAGCTTTAGGTTCTATTATAGTATCACTTGGCACTTGTTGCTGCACAAGGGTATAACTATGTCAACTCCGTTTTAAAACTATTTCTGGTGGCGTAATTTTACACTCTTATAAGTATTGTAGTTTTATGATTTCTGTCTATGAGGGTATTATAAAACTAAAAGAATAAATGACAACTATAGTACAGCTTTAGTCTGTATTTAAGTATAGTAGTTTTATGACTTCTGTCTATGAGGGTATTATAAAACTAAAAGAATAAATGACAACTATAGTACAGCTTTAGTCTGTATTACTGACAGATGCACGAATCTATTCGGATCATTTGTGTTTAGGACGTAAAATGTGGAAAAAAAGATCGGGTTTAGTCAAATAAGTATTGAAAATGAATATTTAAATATAAAGTAATGATAATCAACTATCATTTGTTGAGGAAGAAAACAATGTATTAACCAACAGTCAAGCGCCAGTTCGATCGATGTCTAACGAAGGTTCCGTAGTAAAAATATTAAACAGTGACAATACTGAACATAATAGTAGACGTCTTTCGGCTGACATGATGTTGATGATGAATACTGAACATAATAGTTATTTCAAATGCGTGGATTCATTTAAATCTTCGGGACCTGACTATGACATTTTGTCATGCAGCAGCGCAAGTAGCTCAAATGTTGATTACAACGAATTAAAAAAAAAACTGTGGTTTCGTCAGCAAATAACGACCGACGGTCTACCAATATTCAATGCCAATATTCAGTTATGGCCAATTTTGTGTACTATATCTGAAAGACCCGATATTGAACCGTTTGTAATTGGAATATATTTAAGTAGCAAGTTAAAAAAATGGCTTACTATCACTATCGATGTATCGTCCTATTATCGTCTGGCAAAAAAAGATATGACTGTGCTGGATTTACAAGTAGTAAATTGTACAACGAGTCCCTACGTATTGAAAACCAGTCATATCCATGCGACGCCAAATAAAATAGGGACTATAATAAAATTCGTCAAATAAATATTCGTTCAAATAAACCAAAAAGCCCGGTTTGCTTGCCCCGGTGATGACATTCAAAGTAAGTTCAAATATTGCTTTGCCTTCATATAATAAATCTTTGCGACCACGAGAAGTGAAAATAATAATAAACCACGTTTGCCAATTTTAAAAACTTATAAAATAAAGTGAGGAAGAGATCAGACGTTTTGACCTAAGGGTTTTTCATTTGCTACATGGATCTCTAAAGAGCTTTATAAGTTATGTATGAAGAATCGAAATACAGCCAAACGAATAAAAATATTCTATTATAAAGCTGATTAAAAGCTAAAAGCTGTATAAGTGACTCCATTAATTACATAGTGCAGCTACTAAGCTTATAATGCTCTCCAGATATCGTTGAGGCTGTTTAAGAATTGTCGCCATTTTGGAATGAATAAAACACGTCTGGAAGTATAAATAAAGAAATACTTGACAATATTTGACACTAACTAAAGCCGTATTATGATTACCAGCATTAAATATGTGACTGTGGTCTCAGATTTAGTATTTACAATATATTTTGATATTCCAACCTTAAAAAGAAACAACCAATTTTTATTATTTCCCTGGTTTCTCTTGATTATTTTTCTGGCGCGTGAATATTTTGCCGCAAACAACACACAAGTTTACCATAAGTTTTAATGGGCACTTATTTTCACCGTAATACCATCCGTTGTCCAAGTGATTAAATCCTATTAGTTATTTTGAGTTTCGGTTAATGTCGCCATTAATAAGTAAAAGCAATGCTCAATTTGTATAGACATGTCAATTCTCAAATTATTTTTATTCTTTTGTAATTCTCTTCAAAACCTTATTTAAAACTGTTATTCTTAAAAGATACTTATAAGAGACTATCTGTAGTGTTATAGTTCCCTTGTACACCGAATAACAGTTCTAATGCAGCTATTATACAGCTTATCTATTGCTTTTACAGCTACTATACAGCTTTAATAACGCTAAAAGCTGTATTATTTGGGGCTTTTTCCTCTAAATAAGGGCTGTATAAGCGCTTATACAGCATCTATACAGCCAAATTATACAGCTTTTAGTATACGACTGAATTTAAATACAGCTTATATACAGCTTGAAATGCTACTTGGGCTATCACAATATAAACGTCGGTATCCAAAAATGAGGGTTAACTGGAAGAAATGCCTTAAAGGGCACTTGTTTCTTTATATAATTGCCTGTGTTTTGTATTATTTAATGGTATACAATAAATATATGTTTATTTATGTTTTTTTTTCGTAGGCTTAGTTGTGGCATACTCGACTCAACCTGCCCAGCCCACCGGCCCTTATATCAATAGACAATCTTGTCGCCGACATTGGTGTGTATTGCACCTAATAGATTCTATGCCATACCACACCGAATAGTCATTTACTGGATGGGTGCGCCGGCTTTTACACTGTTAGTGTAGTTCCGGTGGGGCCCTTTTGTCAACTTACGCATTCACTATCTACCACTATCGCTAAAGTATGGGAGAACATATGTTTGGGCATGGTTTCATTTCCAAATACCCTTCACTATTAAAATTTTGAGAGCGAAGAAGTGACTTTTACCTTAATTTTTAAGTTATGTAAACTCTTTATTGTACAAACAGAAAATAACAAAAGAAAAATGAAATAGAACCACAAAAGGTATGTACAGAGGCAAACTTACTCCTTTAAGGAATCTCTTACATTTGACGTTGAACAACGAATGGCTTTTAATTACTTTGTTAATAACTTAAACAGCCCAACCGAGTTTAAAAAAATACCGCATCTATTTGGGCGCTACGATGCGACTGTCACGCACACAGATCTGCCCTCATAAGCTAGGCGTTATCTCAAATTTAGTAGCCAAAGCAGATTCAATACTCTCTCATTAATAATAATGTTGCTTTGGGTTCGCTACAGGAGGACTGAGTTGTGTTTTTCCCTGGTAAGCAAAATGTCTCAGTTGTTATGACATGTCTTAGTTTTATAAAGACAGGTACTTAGCAAAACGTCTAAGTCGTTAAATGTACAACTAGGCAGAACGATCAAATTGTATAAGGTTTTGGTGGTACAACGACTGTGATAGCAAAAGGTCTGAGTCGTATAACGTCTTTGTTACAAAATGTCCTTATAGATGAAACGTCGTAATTGCAAAACTACAGGTTGAACGAAGATTTTATGATGCGTTAAACTTATCGTATCTTCCATGTATTCAAAATTGTATTCAACTGAAAAGGGATCTTACTTGTCAATACCGAATTGTTAATGTGAGTGGCTAGTAATTGCCTTTGAAGTACCATGCAGGGGGGTTATTATGACGTGGCTATGCAGTTCATTTTACGGCGAGCATAAAGGACAGAGCTATAGCAGTTATATAGCTCTGTCCTTTTCTCTCACCGTAAACTGAATTGTATAGCTATGTCATAATAACCCCCCTGGTTACATTAAAATGATATATTGACATTCTACAATCTAGACGAATTGCTACCTACCTTTTTTATATTTTACAATTTGACTATATAGTTTTTATGCTACTGAGACATTCTGACAGGTTGGTTGTTATGATGATACGGACCTTTTGCTTATTAAGTCATAATGACATTACGACATTTTACAACCAAGCCCTTTCGCCTACTTTGGAATATTGCAATGCGGGCGTTTTGCACACCAAAACATCTTTCTATCTAGACAATATACCTACACCTAAGACGTTTTGGTTAACAGTGCAAAATGCAACTCAGTCCTCCTGAACCGAACCCGTTGCATTTGCTACAGGTGTTCTGTCTGAAATACCGCCTTTTGTCTTAGCAGGGCAGAGATACACAGACACACATACACAAATACACAGTTATACACGCTAAACTTATAACACCCCCTATATTTATATCGACGGTTAAAATGAGAAGGGATGAAAGGATCAAATCATAGTATCCCTTCCACCTAATTATAGCTATATCCATGTTCCGAGAGCGGTTCCCAGCGGCAGGCAACAAAATAACATTCCGGAAGCTGGACGAACAAACCCGCTCCGAACTTTGGTTTTATTCTCACATTAAGCCTTGTCGAATTGAATAACCATTATATTCTGAGCCCTCACTCGTACCAAATACTTGAAAACCCAAGTTCAAGTGTACTAGTAATTTGGTAAACGTAACCCATGACCTCAGTTTTGAAGCTATTGCTACGAGTTTATAGGTCAGATTAAAACGGTAATATGCGAATGCTAAAACACTGTTGTTTATAAAACCATCTCTCACAGTTTACTACAAAGAAGAAGAAGAAGAAGTTTATCCATGTTATCACCTTATTGCATTGTAATAAGGTCCAAAAAACAACTCTTATTAGTCGATTGTACATGCTCCCTACTATATTAACGGCCGACGCAATACCTGGGGCCTAATTATGGCTGCGTTTAACGCGTGACAAAATGTGGATAAAACGTCCATCACTTTTTGACACATATAATAAGAACGAGAGTGACGGATGCTTTATACACATTTTGTCACGCGTTTATCCACATTTTGTAAACGCAACCATAATAGGCCTGCTGCGAGTGAAACTTTTGCGAGTAAAAATTCTTATCCAATTCTGCCGTAAGGAAGGCGGCTAATTGTAGTGTAGTTAAAGAATTCTAAAGTCTATTAATAACCAAATTGAATTTAAAATGCTTTTACTATTACTACGCAGTCAGCCGCCTTCTTTTGAGTCAGCATCAGCTAGTATTTTTCCAATTTTCACGGGGTTGGACTTAACTGTGTAACCTCGTCACAGAAATTCGCAGAAATAATGATACTATTTGTTTCTAAGGACTTGACGTTACTTATTATGCCAGGGTTCTACCATGTCTCAACTATTAATTTAAACTGCGTGATAATAGAGCGATAAGCGTTCATAGGAAAACGTTTACACTATGAATCACTTATTTCATCATGCTTGTAGAACCCTGACCCCACCATAGAACTGTGTCACAGTGACGTATTAATCAAATCGTAGGAAGAAACAAACAAATTGTTATATAATGTCACTGTGAGACAGTTATACTTTGTAGACAATAGGAGTGTTATATGTTTGAAGACATCTTTGTATCTGTGTGTTTGTCTATCATCGGCGAACGCCCGAACGGGTGGACATATTAATTTGAGAGCTTGAAGATGGAATTAAACCGGTCGCTTTACAACTGTACGACCGTATTACCCGGCGAGAATAAGATGTTCCGTCAGAGCGTACAAACAACATTTTAGGTCTAGAATTCTCAATTAGGCAGCTTGAAACTTGCTCATAAGACTTTCACGCTCGAACGACTGTTAGACTTGAAGCTGTTTTTAAGATAATTAGTTGTGTAAATCAAGAGTTATCGCTTGCACTGATGCGCGTCATGTTGAAGTATTTAATCTCTATTTAAATTCGGAAAAAACATGTCATTGCTTTTGTTACTTTAAGAACCTCTTCGGTATATACCTACTATAGCCTACTATAGTGTGGCTTGTCGTGTCGATTCCAATGGCCGCCATTTTTTGTCGGTGTCATGTTATTTAACAGAGATTTTCAGATCGCAGTTTCGATAAAACGATGCAATCCTACTTTTGTTTGTTACTACGCTGCAACGGCTGGACGGATTTAGATGAAATTTAGAATGGAGATAGCTTATACACTGGATTACCACATAGACTACTATTTATCCCGGAAAAATTAAAAGTTCCCGGGGGAATAACGATAGTTGAAATCTACGCGGACGAAGTCACGGGCAGAAGCTTGTACTTATTAAATAATAGTAGTTTACGTGACGGTTGCTTAGTGCTAATTATCTACACACATATTATAAGTACTCTAAGATAGGTTCAGAAGTCGAAAGGCAAATAACCAGCATTACCTTACCTGTGGTAGTAAGTGACAGCGATGACAGCTGTAATAGTAACGTAATTTTGAAATTACGTTATCGAATATTGTATGGTAATGAGAACCAAATTTGGAACATCTTCCAAAATTAACAGCTGTCATCGCTGTCACCTACTACCACAGGTAATGCTGGTCATTGCCTACGGGTTTTGAACGCATAATAGAGGACTTATGATATGAGTGTAGATAAAATGACATTGGCTTTGACTTTTCTTATTTGAAAATTACATACAGTTTTTATTACTTCCAATATGCTGTTATCATGCCTCGCTTTATAGTTTTTCAGTGTATTTACTTTTTCGAGACGATAACGGTGCATGCATTCTTTCGATTTAATTTCTGCTGGATTTTTTGCTTTCAAAATCTATGCGTTTATTTGAAAAAGTGTGTTTCTATGTTTCCTATTCAGAAAAAAAAACTGGTATGATCAATTTATAACAGCGGCGATGAATGGGACCATTCAAACTGTCTTGTTTTTTGGTGGACTTCTGAAAGATGTTTCCACCGCCACTTCTTCACGTTAACTTTAAATAGAGGCAAAGCCACTTCGGAATCTGTGATTGTGTAAAAGTCGTCCCTAAATACATATAGTTAAAACCCAAAATTCGTATTAATTTCATGTACAAGATTTTTTTTATGGTATGGAAAAGGCAAACGATCACACATGCCAGCTGGGGCACGTTTTACAAAGCTACAAGTAACAATTTTACAGGCGTTAAACTGGCAACACTGCTCAAATGGCTGGTCACCTGTAAATTGTAGATTGTAGCTTTATAAAATTCAAATTCAAATTCACATTCAAATTCAAAACAGGTCCCTGATGGTAAGTAGGATCTGTGACCCATCGACCTTTGCATTCTGTAATTTTAAGACCGCAAATGCGTTGCCAACCCTGAGGACTAAGATGGAATGCCTCTATCCTAGAAATTTCACCGGCTGTCTGAACCACACTCTGGCATAAAACAATGCGAACACCTCTTGGCGGTAGGTTAAGGGATGAGATGGTGGTAGCGATCCGGACGGACCCTGCACAAGATCCTACCACCACTAACATACCCACTAAGTAGTTTCTGCCCGTGACCTTCTCGGCTTACATTTCGATTATCGTTAATCACTCGGAAATATTTAAATTTTCCGGGAGGTAGCTTGTGTTCTTTATACGGAGTAAAAGCAAAAAAAAAAATTCATCCAAATCCGTCCAGCCGTCGCAGCGTGAAGAAGTAACAAACAAAAAGGTACACGAACTTTGGCATTTATAATATACTAGCGACCCGCTTTCGCTTCGCTTCGGTTTATGTGAGTTTTCTGTAACACCCGTACATAATTTATTATACATAAAAAATCCTCTTGAATCATTCTATCTATTACTGAAAACTGCATCAAAATCCGTTGCGTAGTTTAAAAGATCAAAGCGAATAGACAGCGGGAGCGACTTTGTTTTTAACCGACTTCAAAAAAGGAGGAGGTTATACGTTCCACTGTATTTTTTTCTTATGTATGTTCACCGATTACTCCGTCAATAGTCGACCGATTTCAATATTTTTTTTTTGGTTTGATAGGGTATACTTTCGAGGTGGTCCCATTATCACCAAATCTGTATCTGATGAGGGGATCAGTGAGGAATTGAGGGAACTCCTCAAATATTGTAGGCAAACATATAGCGATTTTAGTATTTTTAGTAACAAGTCCAGCATTTGCATACAGAAAGTATCATTTGGTGAAGTGGAACTGATGATGAAGACCACAGATGGCCACTGGAACTCCTCAACGGTACCGATTTCAAGGGTGGCGATAAGATATCTCGATTAAGATAGTTGAGCGACTACAACGAAGAATATTTATTTGTTGAAATATGACTATGACTTTCCCGCGGCGTTGCTTGCAGCGCGCTTGAAATAACTTAAAGTTTCATATCAACTAAGAAGTGGGAATACGTAACAGCGTATTATGATCACTAAAAAGTATAAAATAAAATAAATGTTTTAAAAAACAAAAAACCGCCTTCAAAAACGCAAAAAGCGGTTTTTTGTTTTTTAAAACATTTATATAAGTAAAGAAGTATGATTCGGTCTGTTCGCGGTAGTTCTTTTAAAACGATCTATACTCTAATTAAGTAAACTATAGTAAGAACTATCGCAGTCGGAAGGTTAATGTGCAACTGATAACCTTCGAGCCTAAACCCGGGAATCCCACGAGCTAGCGACCTACTGAACCGTGAACACGTTGATTACATTACGAGCAAAGCCGAGACTGGACTCAGTCGAGTGGATGAGTCGTCAGCATAAGACACTCCGGATCGGCGATTCGATTGCTTGAGTTTGAGTTCACGGCATTGAGAGCCATATCGGTGGTTAAAATGGCAATTGGCGTATAGGACAATAGGCTAAGTAAAAATTAGATGTCCTTTACGCCAATTGCCATTTTAACCACCGATATTTAGGTATATTGATCTTGGCTGATCAGTCTCAAGGCATTGCCAAAAATGGCAGTATATTACTCCTGTTATTAATAAATAATTGCAATAAAATGTATAGACTTATAGAACTAAGAAACACAATGGACTGGGTGTGACGTGAAGATTTGTTTACAAATTACCTTAGTTTTTGTCACTTGGAATATTTTCGGTTTTAATGTTTATGATGACGACGCAGTTAGCTAAGTTTGTAGTCTGCCTATATACGAAGCTAGCAGACCCGGTTTCGATTCCAGGTCAGATTTAAAGAACTAGGATACGCAGTGGACTGGGTGAGTCGTGAAGATGATTTATTTACAAAAATGGCCTTAGCTTTTCTCACTTGTAATATTTTGGGTTTTAATGTGTGTGATGACGACAAAGTTAGCGTAGTTCGATTCCCGGTCAAAGAAAATATTTGTGTAATGAGTGCGAGTATCTGTTTGTGAGTATTCTATGTATATAAGTATTTATTTCTCTATTTAAGTATGTGTATCGTTACCTAGTACCCATCGGACAAGCCTAGAGCTTAGGTTTGGAGTGCGTCCACGAGATTCTGCCCTACTAACCTAATAAGTAGTATCCCAAATTTAATAACCAAAGCAGTTTTAACTCTCTTCTGTTAGTAATAAGGTTGATATTGGTACAGGAGTTTTATCTGAGATACTGCGTATTGGATTAGCAGGGCGGGATTGTCTTCCCGATATTTATTTATTTATGATGGTTTAAATTTGAATATTTTTTATCGGCCTAATTATCCCATTTCCTCCGTTATTTGTTAATGACCCCAAATATCATTATATAATTCAACAAAATTCAATGCCGCTCAATAGTCGAAATCCGCGGTTGATTCAGGAAGTAGATCAAACATTCCTGACGCACCGAATATACAGCGTGTTCATAAATCTCGTTGGCATCGCGTTGGCTTCTGTTGGGCATACATTTTACATTAAATCAAAACAGAGGAATGATTTATTCCTCATCATCTTGCCAACATCGGGTGAGGTTATCTCTAATGGACAACCGTTGATGATAAGCTGATTCAAAATAAATATTGAGATTCGTTGGTTGTTCTTTTTAAGCAATAGGCTGGGTCATTATTTGGGCGTTTGTTCCGAATCACTTTCGTGGTCACATTTTTGTAGAAGTGACTGCAGATTTCGTTTTCGTTTCTGGTTAGGTATCTAAGTTTACCGGACATCTAACAAATATCCAAAAACGGCATCAAAATAAAAGGCGAATTCTTCAAAAATACTTCCACAAAAGTGAGGCGGTTAAAACGCTCGAATAATGACCCAGCTGTGGTTTAATTATGATCTTATTTTAACAACCTTGTATTGTTTGTTTATCACTTCCTGTTATTAGAATAGGTTGAAATATGGAATAGGTACATACGCAAACCCGATGGCAATGCATTTATGTTGTCTACGAGCTGACGACAGGTGGCAACAGAACCTCTGCTGTGCTTCACATAAACCTACCGAGTTAAGAGTCTTAACTTTGGTCTTGATAGTCAAATGATGACTGTGCAGAGGAACTTACCACCAAAATTAGCCACTTTTTACCCTACTGCCGAAGGAGGAGGGTAATGTGTTTCACATCCTATATATGTATGTTTGTTCCTTTGTGTCACTATAAAAACTAAACCCGTTGTCCGATATTGATGATTCTTATCTCAATCGATTTGTTTTAATCTGGTGAGTGTCACTGAAGATATGACAGCAATCAAAATTCAATATGGCGGCAACCAGACGCCATATTGTGCAAATTAAAAAAAAAAGTCGACCAAGTATGGCAAGTGGGTAATCATAGAATAGGGATTTAAAAATCATCTTTAGGTTTCTTTCATCATTTTTCATTTTTAATGATCATTTAGGATATATAACGATTTAAAGTTGCTTACCAACAGTCGGGTTTTTAAAGCTTGCTTTTTGTTAAAGTTATTTACAGAAGCTTTACAAGTTCAGTAAACAGTTAATTTATTAAGCAACCCAAAGCCAACTAAAGCAATAATGCATTACGTCTAAGCAAGTTGGTTAATGTAAAAGATCCCAACCTTTTGAGACCACTTTCTGTAAACACTCTTTACGCAGTCAACTTCTTTGTAAAAGGGTACAAAATCGAATCTCGATCCCTAATAAAACGACATTCAATTTGTGTTGTTGTTTTATTAATGGGAAAACTCTTCAACTAAAGTAGAATTGACGGTTCGACAATCTAACCGACTTGCAAAAGGAAGATTTTATCTATGTGACCTATACTATTTTATTTTAATTAACTCGTACTTGAAGTCTGGACGTCATTGACGCTGCCGTGCAATTAATATTTTTTACGTAATGCATATTGAAATTAAACAAAGTAGACAATGGTATTTGTACCGATACTCTCAAACAGTGATCTTTAAACTTCTGTAGCACCATTATACGGAAGTTAAAACAAAGAATGTAATAATACCAGAAAACCTAGAAAACAAATGCAAAAAAAACAGAACTCTATCTCACGTAATTTTATCTAGACTTAAATACTCGAGCTCGTCACTGTGGTCCAGTGTTCGATATATCCCTGTAAGCACTAGCTTTAAAAAAAAACAAGATTTATGTTTTCTTTTCAACCATTTACATATGTCTATTCCATTATGTTTGACAGAATTTTAAAAGTCGTTATCGTTCATGGAATAACACTTGCTTTTTCCTTCAGTCGTAAAACAATTTGATCGTATTCCGTTTACTCGCATGCTGGCTTAAACAAAGCAACGTAAACATAAACACCATTTGCCTAGGTGACATAGTCCACAGTGACGTGTATTAACGCCTACACGATTAGCGCTAAGAGTCGCAGCGGTAGATGGCCATATGTAGCCAGTGAGTCACTTTGCATCTTAGTGACACAATACACTATCGGCACCTTGAGCCATCGCACTCCAAACACGAATGTTGTTCTATGTAATATGTCTTAACTGCATACAAGGTTAAGCTATCGCGATTTGAATTTGAACAAAGGTATTAAGTAGTAAAGATTCAGATATTATGCCTTCTTGGGGTGCGGACCTCGTAAATTTCAATTATTTTAACGCCTCTTCCGTAACAATAGTTAAATAACTTTTTATCGGCGTCCCTTTAATGTTTAATAAATTGCGGTCGACGCCGAAATGGCTTAGGGACTTTTTAAATATTTCAGCGCTTTGTCTTGTTCATTCATGAATTTCAGGCGTGTCCAATCGTCTGTAATGATCCCTCAAGGCGTGCGAATAATCTATGGCAAACATACCTTTTCAACTGAAGAATCTTTACATACAGCAATGTGACCGTTCGCAATCACTGCAACTAACACTATTATATAATATAATTATTATTCCACTCGAAGCACGATTTACTTTTATAATAAGTGCATCAAAACCAACTGCAACACATTAAAAAACATCGCACAGCGGGAATCAGACGTCGAAATGCGCGCGAAAATCGCGTGACATTGGCATGGGTCCGCTTGGGAGTCGACACGTTATCCGTAACACAGCGTTGCCGCCGAACTGGCTTACGTATTTCTACTTCTGCCTCGGTACTACGAAACCTTGGGAATTTCACGCCTACAATCAGTGACGAGAATATGTTCAACACACCTTTCATTGCTGCTGGCGCTTACAATGTTAAAACGCTAAGGTTAGAAAAAGCAGCAATGGATGAGCGTAAAGAAAAATGTTGGTGTAGAAACGAGTATTTTCTATGAGCACAGTAAAGGTTTCCTGTTAACAGTACGAAAATGCGTAGTCTTGTCGGTAGTGCCGGCCGGTCTCTCGTCATTTGGTTCACTAATTCAGTATTATTCTAAAAGGCACAAGTTCACTTTGAGCAAAGTTCGTAGTGTTTCTAAGCCTGTGGATTTTCAAATTAACTAATACAGGAAGTAAACGATTACACACGACAGGCATACGATACGTGTATCTGGGGAATGGAATTTAAATAGAAGTTTTAGTAAGTTTTTGAGATTCGAGGAAGAAAATCAGTCTTCATAGACATCAAACTAAACAATTTAAATGTTGAAAATAGAAATTAGAATAAACTTGAACGTTGTATTAAAAACGTAAAGAGTGCATATAAAACGTATTCAATAAAATTGCCTCCTTAATATAAAAAGAGGGTGTTTAACCAAAACTTTATACTTAAAAATAATTCAAATGCTATCCATGTCCCTCCCTGGCCACCAATATTCAAATGGCACCGATGTCCCCTTTCGGTCATGAAAACGAAAGTAACAGATTGAGATGCTGCGAACGAATTTTGATAAATGCTCACTCCCCACGTGCGAAAACATTCGGGCTGCGTGAAGAATACGTTATCTCGGAGGGCAATTTTTCACCAGCGTCTAGTGACAATCGACCAACGCGTTCAAGGCCAAAGGCTCATATTTAGATACAAAAAATAAACCCATATGCCGCTTTTGGTACTGAATGAGGTGTTAAAACGAAGCGGCTCCCTTTATTACTTTCACAACCCAATGTCTCATTCCTAAACCCACTTAAAATATCTTTAAGTAAATTGTAACACTTAAACGTCAGCCACTTAACACTTTTAACACCTACCCAAAAACTTGATCATGACTTGTTATTCTTAGAATTCCGTTACTCGAAAATAAATAATAAGTAATCTATTTTCGACTATTCCGTTACTACGATTCAGTAAACATATCGGTAGTAAACATAATGGAGGTATATCGAAATATTCTCCTATTCATTCTCATATACGGAAGATAATGTTTGTATCAGTAATTTATCGCAATCGTTCCCGAACAGTAGATTATACCTTATTCTATTGTGGACTTCCATAACTGTATCTAATGGACACTGACGAAACTCCGCGTGGGCGACTTTATTACGTATGCAACCGAAAAGTGATGCCATTATCCAATATAACTTGACCTATGCCACTCCTAACAAACCATACAAATAAGAGCCACTTAAATGTATCAAGAGATCATATGCCACTTGTTTCTAAATACAATGCTACAAATGATACTTTGTCGGAAGGTAAGCATAAAAATGCAAATCATTTACATTATATTACATTACAAAAGCTCTATTGATAGAGCTGTTTCAAAGTTCATTATTAATGGGACTTGTAGCCGGATTTAAGTAATGTTTCAATACCAGTTCGTGTTTAGTTTAACTTTAAGCGACCAGAAGTTTTGTCAACTTGGGAGTTTCCGTCAGAAATTGTGGTTAAATATTTGCGTCTTACTTTGTGAATTAATTTAAATATAATAAGAAATACTTAATCACGTTTGAAACTTGAATTATATTTTACTAGGGATTCATTTCGTATCAGCCTATACCAGTCCACTGCTGGACGTAGGCCTCTCCCATTGCAAGCCACCGAGGATATATTTAGGGATTAATTTCGTGGATTTTTTTATTATTTAATTATACACCGAAAAAACTAAGGGGCTAGCGCTAAACAATAAAATGTACTTTTAATTAATCGTAAGGGTGGAGTAGGCACTGTTTTTTATTATAAGCCGCAACTATAACTTACCATACTGTAGAATCTTTCCACATTACCTTTTACGTATCACAGTAGTGAAGTAACATTAATGGTAGGTCAAAGTTTATTGTGAAAAGGTTCCATAGCGGTGTACAAAGCCGTAATGGCTGGGAGATTGTGGTCTTGACTTAATGCAACGGCAACACTTTGCTTATCGCGCTACTTAAGTCACTGCCATAAACTGCGCTGTGTTCAGAAAGTTAATAAAGAGCATCTATTTCTGCTTTAATGTTATAAATAGAGCAAGATTTCTTTGCAAGTTTTTTTTTTACTTTAATATCTCTGCTGCTTCCTTGCTGATTGCAATAATACTTTTAAAGCTCTTTTGCGGGAAAATTTATTGGTTAATGAAACCTATCACTACTTTAGACCAAGGAACTAGTAATTAATTCAAATTAAAAGTTGGTAATGCATCTTCAAATATGTCTAATTGATTTTGCTTGAGTAAGATCTTACGTATCGCTAACAGCTATGTTGAATGTTACTTAATTCTAAATTCCAAGAGTTCTTGAGAGGAGACCACTTACCAGAGTATACAGTATTAACCAAATGTTAGTGGTTCTTCGATTGCAGGTGGTAAAGTTAACGAATGAACGTTCGGGCGAACTAAGCGTTTTTATCATTTGCACGGTCAAGATAAGTTATATCGACATAGAATCGATGCAGCGAAACCGCTGACGTTCCGCCCGTTGGCGTTATATGACGGGCGAAACATTAGCGAAACTGCCTGCTCTACCGCTTTAAATTGACCATGCTTCTATCTCTTTCTCGAGCAATATCGGCCATCTGCTCACACGCCGCTCACATCTCCGCGTTCAAACCGCCATATGGCGTTGGACGCGAAGATGTGAGCGGCGTGTGAGCAGATCGCCGATATTCCGCGAGAAAGAAATAGAAGCATGGTCAATTTAACGCGGTAGAGCAGGCAGTTTCGCCCGTCATATAACGGACAAACGGTGGCGGAACGTCAGCGGTTTCGCTGCTTCGGTTTCGCGGCGGAGGTGTGGTACCGGTCGGTTGACATTTATTTGTTGGATGGTTGATGGTTTACTCATATTTGCGTAAGCATCCACTGTGGAGCTAGCCAGAACGGCTTTGACATAGAGGAACGAACGTTTTTTACGTTGAACATACAGTCAACCTATTTGAATCAGATCACTTTCATTTTTCAACCCCCCCATTCTAGCCCCTTAACAAATATTGAAAGAAATAATTTCCTCCTTTTTTTACTAGAGTCAGATGCGCGCAAGCAAACCAAATTTCAAGTTGATAGCTTCTATAGTTTCTGAGAAAACCTGCTGTGACATACAGACAGACGGCCAGACAGACAACGAAGTCTCACCATAAGGGTTCCTTTTTTACCATTTTGGTACGGAACCCTAAAAACATACTCTTGGATACTACAGTATTCGACATTAGAAGAATGCTACTTATTGAGGTCCACTGGTGAAAATCGCAGGCTGCCGATATTTGTGGAAAGCTTTGAACCGTTCGCTGTAGAGATTCCAAAGGGAAGTTATAAACAAAGGCCGTGGAGCGGATCTAACCGTCGTAAAAACACTTCCAAGGCCATTTAGGCAGTTAAATAGTTGACATTATCATAAATATCCCGCCTAATCCGCTAAAAGCATTGCCCTGTTCATTACTTGGACCACAAACATTACCATTACAATTCTAATAAATTTTAAGTTCACATATTCCGTCACGGTCTCACGGTTCACCGAGCACGATTCATTTAAGTAAGGAAATCTGAGGTGTTATTATTTTGTAAAAAACGCGAATTTGCTGAATAGGTAGAACTAGTGTAACTTGACTTTAGCACGTGCTGGAATCGGGCAACGATGCGTATCTACAGCATTGGTTGGTTAAGCCAGGCTTCGAACTAGTGAACTAGTCTTTAGTAGAGAATAGCACCGTCGTAGACTTAAGTTTTGCACTTCCAACTCTCTGTATACAGCCACGCGCAATCTCTCAGTTCCTTACAGCTGTTCAGTGTTCGTGAAAGTGCAGCGTCGTGTAGCAATTAAATTTCTTTGTCTTAAACTTGCTTAATTAGTACACTTTAATTACCTTAAGTGACCATGAAATGTGGAATTTAAGCGGAAGCTTGGTTACGTTTTTCAAGCAAAGTGTATTTTTTGTGGAAAGAAGTGGTTTCTGCTTACCCCTCTGGGAAACAGGCGTGCTTTAATGTATGTATGTATGTATTTTTTTCAGTCGCAAACACGCAGTGGCGAGTTATTTTTATAAAGTACTAGCTGTTGGCCGCGACTCCGTCCGCGCAGAGAAATTAAATATAGCCGATGTTTATCAGGGAAAATGTAGGATTCTATTTAAAATCGTGAACTAATTTATCAAATCGATCCAGTAGTTTCGGAGCCTATTCAATGCAAACAAACACACAAACAAATCTTTCCTTTTTATAATATTAGGGTAGAAATGGGAGGAATCGAGCTGGGCATGGCATGGCGGAGGCTTTTTAGGTATGCGTCCCATCGCTCTGTGTGCGTTTTCGACTTAAAGAAAGATTTACACTTAAAATAAAGATCTATTTTAAAGTGTTACTCAATTTATCAACTTCTATTTTCACACAAGTGAATATAATTAAATCAAGGTACACAAAACCTTACTTAAGCATAGAGTAGTGTTTTGTTTTACGTAATGTTGACGAAGAGCGCTATTTATCGTGGAGGTTTAATATAACAGGCGACGCTTCAGTGGGTATATCCGTCCCGTTTTAGTACAGTTTTACAAAAAAATTAACAATGGTCTTTCTTATCTTGTCATTGTTATAGTTAACTACTTTTATAGAATTTAGCCTCGTAAGTCCCTACCTATTTTAGTAATGATGTGAACTTAAAATCATGTATGCATTTTATTTTGAATATTTCGTAGCTTGGAATAAAAATCACCACGTGTTTGGGTAAACATTGGATCATGTTGCCAATTTGTCTACCTACTAATTTAAATGTACAGTCAAGGACTTTTATTGTTATGCCACTGTGGGACCCTGTCGCATAAGGTTATTCATTCATTTAAGCGTAATTTCTGTCATGTGGTTTGACGCTGTCATTATGACAAGGTTCCATAGTGGCATAACAATTAAAGTCCTTGACTGTACCGACCCACCACGTAAAACATATACATATTATATATTAAAATGTATGTAGTTCATTTAAGGTACGTACTATTTTTCTTTTCTTCTTATTGGTGAATGAAAAGAAAGCGTATTTAAAAGTGCGTATTACGTTTAAATACGCTTACCAAACTAGGTATAATTGTAAACTTACTTTTAATTCTCATGTAAGTGAATTGTAAATATTCTTATGAGAAATAAAATTCTTTAAACCTAACTTCACTCCTAAAAGCCCCCTATTTTTTCCAAACTCTTTTTCAGGGCTAATAGTTAATCTGCCAAATATGTCGTCTTTGGAAAAACTCGGTTTTGACTCGAGCGACGCGCGGTCTCTCGCTGCACTCAGAGTCAGTTAATGACGTTTAAGTAGTTCCTTAGAGACGATCTTTCACACTCAAATTTGGAAAAAGAAAGAGTTAATGTCTCTAAAATGTCTCTGAGTACTTAACGTTGAAATTGCGCGGGAGTTTTACCTATCTTGAAGTAGTTTACATAGTTTATCAAGTTACATCGATCGCTTTTCAGGTCTCGTGAAAACAAGAGTCGAGTAATTAAGTGTCTGGTAGATGTACGAGTATTGATTTTACAATTTAAGTTAGAGAATGAGGTTAAGCGATGTAAGTCTTCGAAGAAAGCAGAGGACCCAATTATGTTAACTGAAAGTGAACTAATTAATTACCATAAACTTTACAAGTATTTTAACGATCTAAATATTTCTGAACTATTTGAATTAATTATTCTACCTACAAAATCATTATATTGCAGCCATTGTGGCATTAAGTAGCCCTTTACTGTCTATTGCAATATGAGCTGCCATAACGCCAACAGATAACAGTATCGAAGCAAGATAGGCTAAAATAATGTAGAATAGCGGCCCGGGGAAGTAGCAATATTTAAATACTTATCTGAGAAATGGCAATAATATGTTTAAAAGCACTCTGGGCTGTAAGTAGCATTTATTGCAGAAAATCCTGCTTCTTGGTCAGATGAAGTACAATTGTATACAGTCAAGTGCAAAAATATGTATCGAAAGAATCTTGTCATAAATATGTTAAGAAGTTCTTATTACACTGAAATAAGGTGCATTGGGACATATTTTTGAGATGTTGCGTTCTCCCATATTTTTACACTTGACAGTACAAACCACGGGCGGTAATAATGTAAGCTTCGATCGTATATTTATCCATCTCGTCTTCAGCTCGGGAGTCAAATACATGCAATCTAAAGTGAGGTTTAGACTAGCCATAAAAATTGCTGATATTGACTGCTATCTGCTCTAACTTTAAAGTTAGAAAAAGACGGCAAAATCGTGCTTCCTGCTTTTGAACAAGTGACTAGAGACTCAGGGTGGCCATAGGATAGTAACTGCTAAATTACACATGACACAGGACTAGTTAGAATCGTCTTGACGAGTAGATGACGACTGTGCAAAAAAAGTACAGGCGGCTACAAAATCTTGTCCCAAAAATTAAATTTTGACTTAAACTTATTTATTGCTAATCTTTTTCGCCCTTTAGATATTCTTTGTTTTACCACACTCGTAAATTACTGAATTATTCTAGAAACGCAATGGTTAGTAATAAGCTTTTAATTCTCCGGCGATGGCGGAGCGAGTATTTGCGCCTGAGTGCTTCGTGTTTGATGCATGGGCGTGTAAATAAACGCGGAACAGTTCTATTCCTACTTTAACGGGCTTTGCAGCTTTGCTCATAAATTTTGAAATCCAGCTTAGTTACTCCCGATTTACTGGTTGGTGAGGTTATAAGGAAATCATGTTAGGGCCTTTGTTAAGTATTTGCTAAACGGTATCGTAAACTATTTCACTATGGCAGCGGTCGTTATACGGTTTGAGTGAAACAAAGACTCACTTTTTCAGATGGACGCGGTTTAAATTCAATTATGATGTGAATTGATTAAAGCTTAAAAGCATTGTTGTTATTATTGACTTTACTTTATTATCACAAAACGGCGTTAAAATATAAGGATCCTTTTGGATCAACCATATCGGAGGTCAGAAACTTAGAGCCGTTCTCTACGCATCTCGAGACGAGCATTAGAGTTGAGTCTAGTTTATTAATACGACCCTTATTACCTACTTTTACTTCGTATAAATCTTTACTTTTCCATACCATAGAACAGTATAGGTACGATTACTCTTATTTACTTGACAGCAATAGGGCCCAAAGCGATATGGTTTTACCGAGTAGACTAGAGCCCCTGGAGCATTGACTCTCTGGTAAAGCAAATTTAATCTGCACCAATTAGGCCTTTGTATTAACAAACCACAGCAAAACATACATTTCGAAGCCTAAATTAGCGGAAACCTCAACTGCTTTTTACCGCCACTCCTAGTGTAATGGATTGTCAATAAGTTTTACAGGGTTGATTGATGGTGACGTCATTCGCATACAACCTATTAAGCGAACTGCGCAGACCTTAATAGCGCTCGCAAAAAGCGGTTTTGTGTCGAGCACAGGCAAATGGAAAACTTATAAAAGTTTAAAACTTAGTTCGGTTTTTAGTTTTAAAAGTTGGACATGGAGCTTTTTATCACGTCGCGGTAGCTTTCTTAGATATTTACTCGCGATTGCCATAAGATATCTTTGGGTTAGTCGACTTCAAAGAAATGCATTCACGCTTAGCCCTTATTACAATGCAATAAGATAAAAACTGGATACATCTCATACATCTCTTCGTAGTCAAGTGTGCAAAATACTTGATTTGCGTTTTATCTGATATTACGAATATAGTTATACTACCATGTTACTAGTTTCCGAACGCAACTCTCTGATAGTCTTGCTACACGCTCGAGGGCCCACCGCGCTGCGGATGCAGCGGCGGACACCTCTATTCTCAGCGCCCCGCACCACGCGCCACGTCACGCCCCACATCTTCATTACATAGACAACATCGTACATTGTGTTTGCGCGTGCGATGACGCGGGCCGCTGCAAACGCCGCCTCTCTGTAAACGAAAAAAAATGCTCGAAGCGCCGCGCGACGGTCCGCGTCTCCGTTAACAAACTCTTACAGATACTTCAGGACACGCTCGAACACGCCGCTCTAGTAATAATAATTGTATAGATGATTAAATTAATCAAACAATTAAACAAGCGTTATAATTTGTAATGAGCACATACATAACATGCATGGTAATCAACCCTTGTTACAGAATAACCGGATAAGTGTTATCGTACCACGGAGAAAATAAAACTGGTACCTGTTTTACCTGGCTCTAGTTAGCTTAGAACCGTTTACCCGACGACACATAGCGTGGTTGTGTATCACAGGTAACCTTCAAAAGGTCACACCTACACCTTGACGAGACCTCAAATACGCTGTTTTCTTCGGAGTGGAAAACGCTATTTTTTATTATGTTTCGAGATTCTAATTTCAAACAAAACATGTTCCACTCCCCGTCTGTCCTGTTAATGTTCAAGAAATATTTTACCACAGACTACACGCTAGAAAATTGTGCATAACATGCCTGGTCGGTCTTTGACGACATGTTCTATGAATAATTTTACGCCCTCGCGTGCGTTTAGATTACTTGTTTAATGCGTTGATAGAAAATAAATTAATAAAGGAATAACGAATTTTGTTTAGGAATTAACGACATAGATTCTACGTCATGTTTAATCTCCATATTAATTATTATACCCAAGTACAGTAGAATAGATAGTCGGAAAATCAATAGTTTGTTAGCTTTACGCAAATGTAAGCGTAAGTTATGGCAAGCCTGGGAATTATATAAAATTATGATGGTAACGTGCATGGAAAAATGCAAGCCATTACGGACCACACGTCAAATTGTAATGTTATGCAGATCAACTCACGCGCTCGTACTGAGACGATCACACTTTGGCCAATAATTTTATTTGAAAGTAGAATAAAACATTAAAAAAAGTATTGTATTAATTATGTGACACAAGACCTAGTAGATAGACTTCCTTTAAAATATTCGAAACAATTTATTACATTATTTAATCTTATTAAATGAAAAAAGAAGAAGAGACTTAAAGTGCTTGTTAGTTTGTGTTAAGGGGTACTAAAAGAAATGTAAGTTTTTTTTATAGTGGAGTAGGTACCTACAGTACATCTAAAGACAGGTAGACATAAGGTATATGTATACGACAGGAAAATATAGTTAGATACAAAAGAGATAGATAGTAGATAAGAGGGGGAGGGGGTACAACACTCAAAATAGTTAAAGTAATTTTAGACCTTAAGTTACAATAATGTAATGTTAAGCTTAATCAGCTAACTACTGATTGTTGATTTATTTTTGTATTTTATTCTCTTGTTTTGTTATTCTACTGGGGCCTGTTAATACAGGTTTTCCTAGCTCAGTTCCCAGAACCCCTGTTTTGCCTTGTAAGTTTGATGTAAAAAAAAACCTTCGAATATTATATAAAGAAAAAAGTGTGTATTGGTGATTTTATGTGTCAATAACGTAAAACATATAAACTGGATTGGGTGTTATCTTACTCACAAATATTCCATATTCTTATTTACAACAAATGCAACTTTGTTGTAAATATTTTTCATAATAATAATTATCAAACGTATTGTTGTTTATATTAAGACACATTGTACAGGTTAATGATTCATGAATTCATAATGTTATGTATGTCGATTGTTAAAACAAAATTCCTAGGTAGGTATTTATGATATATTATTTTAATATTACTTATACAACTATCGGCCAACTGTATGTCTCCATAAAAAATACAAAAATCCATTACACATAAATCCATGCAGAAATTGCCAGTATATTTAATGAGTATGTTTATCATATTTAATAAATTCGATAGCCACCTTATTTGTAGGCGCCTAAGCGTGAAATTGATCGGCATCCATGTTGATTGACATGGAATCAAAGAGGGTAAAATTGGCCTCGACGGGTCGGTGACGGATTCACTAATGAGGTCGTACTAGGTCCTGACTTTGGACAACAATTTTTTTATTCTAAGGTCTGTTCATTCTTACTTGTCTTATATAGTAAACAACTTACTAACCTCAAAATTAACCTTTTTTGTCTAAAACAGCTCTTTTGTCGCAAATAAAGTAAACTAAATAAACATTTTGGACATCATTTGGGCAATGTATTGTCTGTGATTGCTTTTTTTTAATTAAAATAGTGGTTTTAGCCTAAAAAGGTTCATTTTGGGGTTAGAAAGTTGTTTACTATATTAGACAAGTAAGAATGAACAGACCTTACAGGGTGTGGTTTTTGTATATGTTTTAATTAGGGTAGATATTAAACGTGTGTAAGAAATATGGATACGAATAGATCAGAGGAAAAATGTAATGGTATGTTATTATTGTTATTTTAACTATCTGTATTAAGACATTAACCTCAACACCGAATTAACTCTTGATGACTTTGTTTCAATACCTACTTGAAGAGAAAACTATGCTCATGTCAGTAAATATTTTAGATATTATCTCCACTTTCCTAACCAGCCGTCTGGTATGTATATAGGAAAGTAAGAAAAATCTAAGTACAACCAAATTCGTACCCCTGTAACTGCAGACGGTGTCACTAATAAAATAATTTATTTTATTCATCACTGACTTATTTCAAAAGCAATTACATTCTTAATCATATTAAGTATAATAATTTTAAGTGTTTTTAATTTGACCCACAAAGTCGCTCCCCCTCTATTTGACTTTTAAGTACACTGACGCAATTGTATATCTACAGATTTAGTAGTCATAAGCGGCTTGTAATGGATTGAAAACGCTAAGCTCGTACAGTATGATTCAAAAAGAGTAACATACATCAGCGAAACTTTGTTAGCATATGAATGAATTACTAGTGTTTGCATATTAATGTACCATTTAACCTGTTTGTTTGCTATAGTAAAGAAAATAAAACCAATTGTACCTTTGGAATTTTTCAGTGACGAGTAAATAGGGTGTCCCTCGGAATTCCTAATAACGTTTGTCCTAACGCATCGTTTGTCCGAATTATTGTTTGTCCTAAACTAGTTTACAGCTGAGTCGGACAGCTTTTTAAGTTTTCCAAAAATACCTGCGGTTAGGTTAGTTTAGGGTTGTAACAAACAACGCAAAATGTATAACAACAGTAAAAAGTTCTAAATTGCATGCGGAAATGACTTTAGTATAAACGAAAATTCGTACAAACGATGCATTAGGACAAATGACGATTAGGGATTCCAATATAGGGGTCCATATTGGTCCACATAAAAGTTTGTAGTCCGAATGTTATTCATATTCATCGCAAGTCATAAAGTGATTTTTACTGAGACGGTTTTTATTTAGCCGGTTTTTACCAGCTAGATATTTAAAATCCTGAAATAAAAACAGTTTTAGTAAAAAACACGGTATGACTTGCAATGATTATGAATAACAATACATTCGGACTAAAAATAATTATGTGAAACAAAGCGCTCCCGCGATATAGACCCAAATAAATACGTTATATTCTGAATTCTTAATTAGAAGGAAAAAAGCCGTTTTAAAGTCCGGTTTAGAAGTGAGAACGAGAATCTATGCACACGCCGACACAAAGCGTGTTAGTCGTGTTACGCGCCACGCCAGCCTCGCCGGCGCTGGAGCGACTACATCGTAATTTCCCTCAGTCCGGGTAGACAGGGGGCTATCTTTAGTCATGCGATTTATTTCATCGTGTGATCGACTTTTTTCGACCGAGTTTTAGAAGCTTAGTTAAAAAGCCACCCGATGGGAAGTGACATCTGATACCGTTGGGGAACGTCGGTGACTAAGGTGACTAGGGTGCCGTGTCGACACGTACCTAAGTCACTGAAATGGAACCGCAGTGGTTCTCATGTACATGTATTTTCTAGTATTTTCTTTAGTACAAAATACATTTTTACACTTGTCTAGTCGAACCTATCATTTTTCTATATCTCTCAAGGGTCAGCAGGAAAAGAAAGGGATAATAAGGTCGCCCATGTATTGTTTTTGTTTATCATTTGTACAATAAAGTGGTTACATACATTACTCGATGCCCTTACAGCGAACGAAAACATCTTAAGCATCAAAGTGTACCAGAAAGGTCCAAACTGTAAAAAAATATTATTTAATTACTGATATTTGGGTTTTGGAACCGACCAACGACGACCGAACTAAATGCGACCAACTCGTAAGTATTACAAAGTGTTGATTCCGATTGGAGAAAATATTTCGTTGCGCTCGTCCCGTGTTAAAGAATAGCCCCCCAGACTGCTGACATCAGGTCTCATTTGTTCAATCTGCCGAGGCCTGCGTCCAATAGTTCACTTATCTACGTGTATATACTCGTATATGTTTTTTACTCCATATAATTATGCTTAGACTTTAAACAGGGTTCTATTCAATTCAAAACGGTAAAAACCATATGTTTTATGACAATACAATGACAACTCTACTAAATCATTACTATCATCTCCTGATAAGGCTGAAATATTATTAAAATCCAATGTTAAGGAATGCACAAATTTGTTTAAATTCTATCATGTCACCTCTAAAGTTGTGATTAAAACGTTTAGGTCCCTTAATATCAAAAAGACTGAAGATCTTTGGGGCCTCTCTGTTTCAGTACTACACTCCATTATAGAGTCAATTGCGCCTTACCTAGCTACTATGTTTAACAAGTGTGTCGATGTTGGAGTATTTCCTGATCTGATGAAACATAGTAAGATCATTCCCTTGTTTAAGTCAGGAGCAAAATCAGACCCCACAAATTTTAGACCTATTTCGATACTACCAGCATTAAGTAAAGTTTTTGAGAAATTAATTCTTAATCAAATATCCTCACACTTTAATCAATACAAGCTACTTCATAGCAGTCAATACGGATTTACCAAGGGACGGTCTACAACTGATGCCGGTTCTACTTTGGTGAAACATATCTTTGATGCCTGGGAAAGATCACTGGATGTAATTGGAGTTTTTTGTGATCTCTCCAAAGCTTTTGATTGTGTTGATCACGTTACGTTAGTGCGGAAGTTAAGCTACTATGGCATCAAAAACATTGCACTAGATCTTATTACATCTTACCTTGCTCACAGAACTCAGCGGGTAGACATTAACAAAACACAATCTTCTGGGTCATCTGTTGCTATGGGAGTGCCTCAAGGCTCTATTCTGGGTCCGTTCTTGTTTTTAATCTATATTAACGATCTCCCATATGTAGTGCGAGATAAACATGAAATAGTCTTGTTTGCTGACGATACTTCACTTATATTTAAAGCGGATAGGAAACAGGATAATTTTAATGACATTAATGATGCATTATCCACAATTGTTGACTGGTTTACGGCCAACAACTTACTTTTAAATGCCAAAAAAACCAAGTGCATTAAATTTTCATTGTCCAATGTGAAGCGAGTGAATGCGGCTAGAATAAGACTGAAGGATGAGACACTGGAATTCGAGGATAGAACAGTATTTCTAGGTGTCACTCTGGACTCAAAACTGCAATGGAGTGCGCATATATCCACACTTGCAGGTAAACTAAGTTCAGCGGCTTATGCGGTAAAGCGAATCCGACATCTTACTGACGTCGAGACGGCGAGACTTGTGTACTATAGTTATTTTCATAGTGTTATGAGTTATGGAATTTTACTGTGGGGAAGAGCGGCTGACATCCAGACCATCTTTGTATTACAGAAGCGGGCTGTACGTGCTATATATCAATTGGGGTCTCGTGTTTCGCTTAGGGATAAATTTAAAGAAATCAATATTCTTACAGTCGCGTCGCAGTATATCTTTGAGAATATTATGTATGTACGCAAACACATACACGAGTTTAGGCATAACCGCGACGTTCATAATTTAAATACTAGAAATAGGGATAAGCTCGCTCTTCCAGGTCACCGTCTCCGTAAGGTAAGCACTTCGTTTGCAGGGAACTGTATACGTTTCTACAATAAGATACCATCTGATATCGTCAATATGCCGTTCAATAAATTTAAGTCTCACATCAAGCGCTGCTTGTTGGGTAGGGCATACTATACTATAAATGACTTCATTGGTGACCAAGATGTATTTAAGTAGTGTCTAGGCTATTACTTATTTAAGGTAATTTTTTTTAAGTCTAGGTTATTTCTGATATTTCTATCTTGATAAAAATGCCTTTAAGCAAACTGTGTATTCAAACACGAAATTGTATGTTTACTTTTGTACTTTATCTTTATTAGTTCTTGTGTGTACAAGACGCTTTTAAATGAGAGCACACTGTGATGTTTCTCGCCGGACAGCTATATCACACAATATTACTTTTATGTTGTCCGGCAGCATGAGCACGTCATGCTCGCTCAAAGGTCTTTGCTTACGGCGGCGTCGTTGATCGGGTCGCCACCTTCCCGAACACATGGTTGAGGGAGGCGATGGCTGAGATATGCGTCATACTCGTGAACGGGTGCTGTTTGTGGGGTCCGGTCTGTTCACGTCTGCAAGGACTTTTTGCTCAGTTAATGATTCCAGTTATGGCTTTTGACGTAGAGACCTCGTCGTGTTGTTCTCCTAGTCATTATTTTTAGTTTCATGTATTTGACATGTAATCTTGATAATTTTTACATTTATTTGTAATGTTTTTAATTTTGAATTTGTATTTTTTTTATATGTGATAGTTCTAATAATTTATATTTGTTGCTTTATTACCTTGTAATGTACTTTTAAGTATTATTGTATTTTATGTTTGAAAAAATGACCTTCTGCTGGAGTTTCTTGCGGCGCTTCTTCTCCGCAATGATGGTCTTGTCCGAAGCGCTAGTAGATTCACTGTATATTACCGACGTGTAAAAGAGCCCGTATGTGGCCAATTTACTGAATAAATATTTTGATTTTGATTTTGATTTCAACAATTTTACCCAAAACCCTTTAGCAAAATTTTTTCATACTCGGTTAGAGTATTTATTTGTATCTCAAAAGAAATTACATTTCACTTAATGAGATTTATAGGCATGCCTTAAGATTACGTTGTTACTAATTAGTATAAGTATGAAACAAAAATAACTAAGTACGTTACTTAAGCGTCGCTTCACAATCCTCTTAAAAATAACAGCACTGATGGTAAGTGGGCTCTGTCTGGGGATCATGGAAATATACAAACTCCGGATGACAAATGCGTTGCCAACCCTAAGAACAGATGAAATGCCTCTATACGAGTAATTTTAATGGCTGTTGCTCTCATACTAATACACCCACATCGCAGTAATATCATTATGAAATTCATAATCAACATTAAAAGCAAATGCTCTACGTGTATTGAAGAGTAAATATCCAAATGGCGTGTCATAATTCGTTTTAGAAATGAAGCGAGTCAGTTCAAACATGAGTAATAATGTTAACATTGGTTTAGATCTCGAAACGTCAGAAGTCAAACAGAGAGGGTTGCTACGTCTGCTGCCGACATGTTCATGAGCTTTTGTGAGGACAAAAAGATGCTAACAATTACTTTTTTCTACGTAATTACTGCATTAGATATATTAAAACAGTTTAAACTTTTGTTTGTGATAATTATTTAATTATTCTACGAAAGTAGCTTTCTACAAATATGAATCTGTTGTCTAAAAAAAAACCTAAATGTAAGATCAAAAAACGGCGGTAAAGCTTTTTAATATTACGAGCAGAAAACTACGAGGGCAAATAATAAAGCCTTTCAATTTCGAACAATACGGGGAGCCAAATTTTTATGCCGACCGTAATTTTCGTCTAGCCAGACCTAAATACTTTTTAGTGTTTTTATATTACTGTTCGTCCTTCCTTCCAATATTGACTGTTCGCCAATTAAAAACGTTGCGTTAAAAATGCCTTTTGCCAAATTTATTTTAAAATTTATAATAAAAAATACACGTATGTTCCAATTCCCAATTAGGACATTTTGCACCGGTAGGTAATAGGATATTGCAAAAAAAAATGAACTATCACTTTGCAACTCAACATTGCAACTCTTGCAGTCCGTGAAATGTGTTCACGGACTAAAACAGTTTTAATGACGCCCCCATTTAAGGTCTTTCATCCTTTTGATCAGTGAGGTCGTCATTACATCATGATTTTATTTCGTATTAATCGTAACATTTCGTAAATATCGTTGATACTGCGCCAATTAAATCTTAAGCCAAAAATAATTGAAATCTCTCAAAGTTAAACATTTACATCAAAATAATTTCAGCGCCGCTTAAGTAGCAAACAAGAAGACAGATTTATTTCGTTGCAAAATTCTGTAAAATTAAGGAATTAATAACTCAAACGAAACGAAGTGTTGGTAAAAGTTGGCGAGCACCTGCGCCTGCCGAGTCGTCACTGACGCTTACAATGACGCCGCAAACTCTTTGTTGTTTCTTGAGGAAAGTTAAAATGGAACGCTTCGAAATATTACGTTGTTTCTTTTCGTTATCATGTTTTAATGGCTTTTATATGTATAGTGACTTCATATAAAACTCTTCCTTTTTAGGAGCCAAACGGGTACCCATGTCCATTTTGACGAAATTATACCTACCTACTGAAGAAGCATATGCTTTTTTCCAAGCGAAATAGAAAAGAATCCAGATTTTAACGACACATGGATAGGTAAATAACCGCTTGGCGTGCTTCTCTTGTTACCAAAGAGAATGACCAGAAAACCCTTCGAAATATTGTAGCAAAAAAAATCTATAACAAAGACGAGATAATTATACAACGTTACATGCGAAAGTAACTCAACTTAAAGCCTAACTAAATAGTAGCTAAGAGAGTTTGATTAAACTTACATTAATTTAAATCCAAACTTAACTTGATTTGGAAACCTAAGTAAGATTGATGTAGGACCAACTAAACCAACTTCAAGCAGTCTGGGGCGAAACAAACAAATCCTCTTAAGTCTAAGTGTGTAATATAAATAATATTTTAATGTAAGTGATGAAAAGAAAATGACAGATACGATGATAAATATAGGGACGCATGAGACAAGAATCTCTTATTTCTTTTAGAGATTTAGAACAAATTTAAAAAAGTGTATACCAACATTAATATTAAATACTACGACATATTAAATCCCTGCAGCCTTGGTAGAACATGCTGTACATTAGGATTGCCATTAGTGCTTAAAAGCAAGTTAAGTTCCGAACGGCTACTCGAATGTGTTGCTAGTTGCTAGTCTAAATTTACTCTGAGGGGAAACCTGCTTAGTGCACATTGTTTACTGAACTCCAGATAAATTTCAGATTGTAAATTTACCAATATAGTACGACCTTAATCTTTCGACTCTCCTTAGTCGTGTGATGTTTGGGAAATGAATAGCATCTTTTTTTTTGCAGTTGACTGATACGAAAAATAACCAGGCCAGTATGCTTTCATTACACTTAACGTGTAGTCTTCTTTTCCGATTAAAATGATGTGATGATGATCTGTTTAATTTTTTTATTAGTTACATCTCTACAATTAAGGGCCAGGTTCAACCAAATCTCAACAAATAAACAATACATAGCCAGAGAAATACATAAACGGATGCGAAAGTATTGCAAAGCATCGCAAGATGAACAATGTGACTGATTACAATATAACTTTAACCGAGTGGAATAGGGATCTTAAAAGTGGTGGTCTAGGACAGCGATTCAATCATAACATACATTCGCTGAAACTTCGATAGATTAAACAAACCTCAACCCCGCTTTACGAGTATCCAAATCCATTTCAATAGCGTGGCTGAGCAAAATGTTTTCAATAAAAACGGACGTTTCCCAGCTTTGAAATATGTGCTTTTGTCTACAAAATCCATTAAAAATCATGTTTGTCGGGTGTCAGCAGGCAGCGCTTGCGTTGAGCGCTCTCGCGTTCTCATAAATAATGCACCATCCGTTACAGATATTTTGTTGTAATCACGGTCTTCTTGCTAATAAGTCAAGGTTGAATTTAGCTTACTAATTCAACTGTAAATAAGTCATTTTTTCCCTTGTTCAAAACAGTTTTTTTTTCACGGCAACCTCTCTTGACGGAGATTAATAGCCAGCGAGGGTTTCTACCTCGTGATTGGCTAATAGGTCGCGAACAGAGGATCAAAGTGAAAGTATTTAATTTCCAATTGAAGTTACTATAATAAAGTTCTTGAAACTTAACCAGATTTTTAAAAAAAGGTGTTCAATGATGTTTTGTGGTATCACGGATTTCAACATTTTAATAGGAATACTATTATTTCGTCAGTTTGTTACGCAGTATTACTTATTTACATTTAAAAGGGAGAAAGAAACTCAACCAGCTTAACCCAACGTTTAAGATGTACATACGTAGTCGTGACCTCCGCGTATTGTTTTGAAAATACATGATTAATATCGGTATTCTCCTTGAATAAAATAATACATAAGTACATATTATGAGACGCATGTAGCTTCAATCTCGTTCCATAACAGCAAGAACCGCAAAAGTTTCAAGTTTTAAGTCTAATCCGAATTTCCCGCAAAGTTTCATACTGAAATCTAAAACTCCAACGCTAGCAAAATTCGCACTTAGTGCCTCAAAGCAAAATTGTTATCCTCAAAAGCATAAGCTTAAGACAGCTTATTTTGAAGCTTTGATGTTTGTTTGAAGTTTACTGGAGCTAGAAATCCAGTGCCTATATTTTAAGAACCAAGCAACCTAATTAGTAACTTTCGTCTTTATGGTTGCAAATTGTGTGAAAGGAGTATTCTGGAAATGTTTCATTACTTAACCAATTATTATTACAAAATAGGCATACTTCTTTTTTTCTTGTTTTTTGGCAATTGTTATTTATACTTTGGGAAGGCCTTTTTCGAGTCGGTTGGGAGGCTCTACGTACAAACTGGCCTCTACGCACGCTGGAAATGCGTAGCGGTTTGAGTCTGCTACGATTAGTTTGTCTAAACGTGGCGTGGTTTAGTGGTGGTAGGACCTTGTGCAGGGCCCGTCCGGATAGCTACCACCATCTTATCCATTAACCCACCGGCAAGCAGTAGTGTTCGCATTGCTGTGTTCCGGTGTGCGGATAAGAGAACCGGTGAAATTACTAGTATAGAGGCATTCCATCTTAGTCCTCAGGGTTGACAACGCATTTGAAGTCTTAGGATTGCAGTTTTGAGATTGTAGTCTTGAGGTTTCAAATGTCTATGGGTCTCAGATCCCACTTACCATCAGGTGGCCTGAGTGCTCGCGTTTCTTCTCCTTGCCATAAAAAGCGTTCAAAAATAACATCACAGCGTAGTGTATTTTTTACCCGACTGCACAAGAAAGAGGGGTATGTTTTTCGAGTGTATGCATGTATGTCTATTTCTGTGGCACGCGCTGCAGCCTAAACGGCTTGACGGATTTGAACATATTATGAGGTATCGTTAAAGATTCGTCTTGGTTGTGGGAATGACATACTTACACTATAACGTTTTAATGAAAGTAATAATTAATAATATATTACATAGATGAAAATATCAAAAATGCAGCCGGGTTTTTAATTCTTGCTTTTTGCTGTAAAACTGTGTATCTATGAGGTAATCCGGAACAAATATCTATGGAGTTATTAGCGGCCTTTACACGGTAAAGTTCGGACCGCGGGAAACGCCACGCGCCATTCCACGCGCCAGTCCGAACCGTAGGTTTTTACTATTTTACTATTTCCGTTGCATTTACACGTACGGTTCGGAGCGAAGATAGGAATGGCGCGTGGCATTTCCCGCAGTCCGAACTGTGCGTGTGCAGGCCGCTATTGTATCTTTAAGCTTCCTTCTTTTCGTTTTTGTCTAATACCCATAGAACAAGCCTAGACCTTAGTTTGGGACTAGGTCAATTGGTGTGACATTGTCCCCTGATATTTATTTATTTCTTTTATTTCTCATAGCTTTTGATAAATTTAGTGTTTTTGCAACAGATTGGTAATGGCTCCCTGTGACTTACACCATAAAATGAGATATAAATAAGAATGTAAGGTACGAGAGCCTTATAGCTACAATTAACAAGTGTCATCTAATACAAACAACTTTAGAGCAAAAAGAGGGATATCGTACTCTAAATCTTGTATGTGTAGTACATTTGGCCGACAATAGGTGTCGGCCAAATGTAAGGTCTGCCACCCGAAGATCAAATTTTGTTCGCAGGTCATTTTGCCAACTCGACTTTAGCGATATTTTCATTTCCCACGCTGTGTGAAAATTGAAAGACCGCTTAATTGGCAGAGTGAACATTGTTCCGCATTAATTCTTCATGAGTTACCGAATGAAAATGAATAATTATAATAATGTTAATGGCCAGCGAGGTCACGGACAGACGTCCGTGTTAACATTTCATCCACGTTTTATCATTATTCCCATATTCCGCCCGACATGACCCTCATTACACGCAAGTTTTATGAACAATGCTTGTTAAAAACAAGTCAAGAGCGAGCTGGCTCCGTATTTTAGTTGTTATTTAACTACCTACCGAATAGGTTAGTGTTCTGTGTTTTGTATGTACGTAAAATTCGTCTTCTCTGTAATGATTTAAAACGATATATTTTGTTTATACAGGGTCTTCTTCTTCTTATGGTGCCTCTCCAAATAACGAGGGTGGCAGTCAGCTCCGCATAGCGAGGCGAAATAGTTAGGCAGATTTTTTACCCAATTTACAGGATAAAAAAGTGAATGATATATAGCATAAAAACTCCGTTTATCCGCTTAGATCTACAAAGCCCCGGTCTAGGGGCGAGTCCAGGGAGCCTAGGGATCCCGGTGGCAGAACTATCATAATACGCCACAAAACCTTGCTTGCAAAAATGGCTTCGAGATGGGGGGCCCGAATACCATGTCCGTGGGAGTGATCTCTAAGTCCAGGCCTGAGAAAGACTTCAGACATATTAGCTTTAGCTACCAGTACTCTATGTAGATGTCCGTGTAATCATGCACATCAACTCTCGTCTCGATACCTTAACAACGCGAACAAAGATGCAAAGGCTCTTGTGGGATAAAAGGAACCCTGCAAGCCGGCCCCTAATTTCTGGCGCTCCTGTAATTAACATGAGAACGTGACGCGCCGTCTAACGACGTCAGCGCTAGCTTACGTATTCCTCCGGCTCTCCCGCGATTGCTGGGACTTGAAGTTGCACGATACATGCTTGTCTTGTTAATATTTATTTTTTATTACTTAAAAAAAACATGGAAAAATTTCATACAAATTGAGCTAGCTCCAAATTAAGCTCTAGGTTTGTATTATATTTTTATTTTATTTTTAAGAGAGAGGGAGGCAAACAAGCATGCGGCTTACCTGATGGGAAGTAATTACCACCACCGCCCGTAAACACCAGCAACTCAAAATAAGTGGTCGGTCCGTTGCCGGCCTATTGGGGAAAAGAAAGTTCTTGAAGTTACCATGGGTACAAGACAACGATAAGCATAGATATTTATATAGAGACAAACATACTACAAACGTACATACATAGAAAACATCCAAGACTTTGGAACTAATACTCGGGCTCATCACAAAATTATTTGTACATACCGGGAATCGAACCCAGGACCGCTAGCTTCATAGGCAGGGCTCCAACTCGGCTAAAAGCGTCGTCAATTCATCATGTTACTCAAGATAGCAGATCTCTCGAACAAATTGCCTGGCTTTTGCGCCGAGCGAAAACCGTGGACCCGCTTAAATTGGTTTCGATCAACCAAGGGAAAACCAACCATCACCTACACAACGGAGTCACCACATTGCGACTGCGGAGCACCTGACGAGACCCTCTCCCGCGTGGTAAATGACTGCCCACTTCGCTGTTTTCCCGGTGGCATGGAGGAGCTGCATATAAGGCAAGTTCAGGTAAGTGATGACGAAAAATCAAGTTAATAATATAGAATTGAATATAAACTTTATTGTTTTTCATTTCTAAGTAAATGCCCTCTGAGGGTTGTGAATTTAATATGTCTTAAAGATCTACATTTTAAAGATCACTTTTTAATAATTATGTAATTAAATGTGATATTTATTTATTTATCTTTACTGCACAAATAATAAAGTTCTTAAACCATAATACAAAAATAAAAATTTGAGTATAAAAGGTGAACTTAATGCTTATTATGCTACATTTATTAATATTTTTTTATTAGTTCCCTTACTTACAGCTTTTTCTGACGTGGTTCAAGTTATGTGATTTAACTATTCAACCTACATAGGCAAGTCCAACTTATGTTACAACTTCCTTTTGCCAGTGACTTCCTGCGTGTATTTTCTGAGATAAAAGTACCCCAAATAATAAGTCTCCGGGATATAATCTGTTTACCAAATTTCACATCGATCGGGTAAAGCGTTGAATAGTGCACAAACAAACAGACATAATCTCGCAATTCATAATAGGATGAATTACTTATTTACTGTCCGGACCAGCGTCGCTTTTGCGTATATACGAGTTACGTTTGAACATTCCCATTTTTTTTTATGTGGTGATTACTTGTTTAACCCAAAGATTTGGGTCTACTCGCCACATTTGGTTAAATTTTTAAAACATAAGATAACCTGGGGTGTTATTCTCTTAAAAACGGCGCTTGGTCGGTCGAACGAGTGAGAGTGAACGCGCCACACCAGCGAGTTTAAGTAGTAGTATCAGGCGCACAAAACACATTTTAGCGCGTGCATCCTCAACTAGGCAGCAGGGTTTCTGTTGATAAGATCGAACGTATAAGGCTGCCTAATTGAGAATGCACGCGTTAAAATGAGTTTTGTGCACTCGGACGGGACTATTTAAACTCGCAGGTGTGGCGCGTTCACTCGTGCACTCGTTCCACCGACCGAGCGCCGTATTTACGAGAATAACACCCCTGTCGGGTGACATGTCGTTTGTCGTTATCGGTCAAATTGGCTGATATGCCCGTCCTTCTTTAGCATAAATATTTGTTTCTCTTTTTTCTTTGTCATATTATCCGAATTCCGGCCACCCAACGGCACAATTACTTTATTTACCTTCTAAGTTACGCTTTGTGCTGTCTTTTAATTTCATTCAATTTAACCATCGGAAGGTAACAAAGAAAAGTAAGCCATGTATCTCGTTCCCTACTAATTTGGTTTGAATGTCGACCAAAAATGTGGTCTACCACCCTACGGTTGAAGTTAATTTGCACGACATGATACAACAAGTTCGATTTTCCCTTGCAATAATATTATGACAGTGACAAGTGTCAACCTTAGCGATAATTAGACCTCACAGAAACTTTTGTCAAAACTGGTAGACCACTTTCTTGGCCGACCGTACAGAATTTTTGCTGATACTTATTTTATTCTAAAGGTGCGCTATATCTATATGAGAAAAGTAATACGTTAATTTCTTGCCGCATGTTGACATTCATCTACTTAACACAATAGCCTTCTGCCGGAATTCCTTCATCATAAAGTCCGGTAATTCTGAGCCAAGTGCTCCCACTTCAAAGGACTTTGAATTTCACCTTATGAAGTGAATACCCGCCCAAAACTCTTAAATATTTCGACCTTGAACTTCTACTGCTGCTGAAGGAGGCCAATTTAATTAAAATACGAGGTATACAAAACTTCGGCAATATTGGAATGGAAGAAAATGGCTACCAACTCATTAGAAAAGCACTTGTGTCAATTGACTCATCGATCTTCAGTTAAATGAGCTCGGATTTCATTCTGTTCTTAAGTTTTGGAATCATTATCGGAAAAATCAGTTAAAGGTGCATTTACATGGGCAACTTTTCGAGCAATTACCCGTCAACTGTTCGGACTTCTCACTATATTACACATAATTAGAGTAAGACAGTTATTGTTGTCGGATATAAATATGTAAGTGTACCATTAGACTATTTGACGACGTCTAATGCATACTTTTTTTTAAATAATTATATAGTTTATCGTGTATTTTATCGCTAAGTATTAAATTCAAGCCTTGTAAAAAAATCTTAGTTTATGATTCGAACTAAATGTTACGGCTCGCAATCACCGTTCGTTCCATTCATTAATCACAGCTTTTTTGAAACAACCCATACAAGGTAATTAGTAAAACTTTCTTAAATAACTGAACGGATTTCACGGGTCCCTTAATACAGCAACCCCTAATTGCGTAAATTCCGCGTCATAAAACCATTTTACAAAACGTTCACAGGTACAATTCCGAGTAATCTGCTTTATTTACCTGATCTCCCTTGTTGGGAAGTGGACTCGCCCTTCCTAAATCCGGTAATTACCCAGTAACCTTATTTACATTCGGTCCATGTGTTGAAAGAGGTCTTACATTTTCGGTGCCCGGAGTTCCATATTTTCATATACAATTGGAACTTATATTGAGTCATTGGTACTGAACTTTTTAACCGAGAAGTAGCCATGTATAAAGTCGGTTGTTGTGGCTTAGGTATGGGTTTATTTATTTTAAACTCAGACTGCGGCACCGAGCTTTGGTTGTGTCGGAATGTACAAATCATTATATTTTAAGTAATTTAGCTTAAATTTGTAATGATTTTATTTGTGTTAGTTTTAAAATAATTATTTATTACTGTATTACCTTGTAATGTTAGTTTTAAGTATTATTGTATTTTATGATTGTAAAAAATTACCTTCTGCTGGAGTTTCTTGCGGCGCTTCTTCTCCGCAATGATGGTCTTGTCCGAAGCGCTAGTAGATTCACTCCATGTTACCGACGTGTAAAAGAGCCCTCATGTGGCCAATTTACTGAATAAATATTTTGAATTTCGGATTCGAATTTTTCAATTATATAACGATATTGAACAAGTTGTTGCTAAGATAAAACATAGGGACATGCCTATTTAATGTTTTAGATTTATTTAAATAAAATTCGAATAAATCCTGGGGTTTTTACCAACTCGCGCTAAACCTAATTGCTTTTGACATGTTGTCGTATCGTCAACGTATGATAACTCTTACTTGACAGTAACGGCAGCCGTATTAAATCAATACTTGTAGAGAAGTAGAATAAAATACCTCTTTTACGGTCGGTAAATATTGCTTCATTCTTTCAAAACGTAAATGTCTTTCTTTCGAAACAAAAAAGTACTAACAATTCCGCACAACCCTTAACTTTGTTCTCAACTCGCATAAACCGGAACGATACACATTTCCGAATAAAATCTCCGGGGTGCAATGACCCCGTAATCATCCCTTATTCAGTGTATCTCATCCCCATAGTCCGGCTAATAAATGAGCCGCATTAGACTTAATTAAAATGGTGCATTAAAGGTCCCTTGAAAGGCCATTTCATAGAACTGAAGAATTTATGAACTCATCACGCTGTGTGCTTTGTTCCTTTAATGCAGAGCACGTATTTTGTTTTGTGAGCTACGCTCTTTTACACGTAATACTAAAGTTATTTTATTTATTACAAGCTTCTGCCCGCGACTTCGTCCGCGTAGAATTAGTAATTTTGCCATCCCACGGGAACAGTGATTTATTTCGGGATTCAAGATAGCCCTGTCATGTGTTAATCCAGTATATAAACAAACTCTATTCCTAATTTTATGTAACCAAATTCTTCCATCCTTTTTAGTAAAGAAGTAACAAACCCGCGCACGTATAACCTTTCGCATTTATAATATATGTGGTATAGGATGTAAATATGTAGGTAGGGACATCCAGCGCACTGAAACGCTCTGGCCGAAATCGTAGTCGATAAAAATACCCTCGATATACTGATCCTTGTGGCAAACCTAGGGGAGACCTATGTCCAACAGTGGACGTCTTTCGACTGAAATGATGAGGGTGTGTAATGAATTGCATAAACACGAATGTACTAATTTTCATTTAACATAACACGCCTCTTTTGGCATGGGGGGTAAAAAGAGTACAGACAATGATAATTATCTCCAATTAATTCAAAGAGCTTCAGCTTTTTAATAATCACCACCATACAATTTACACCGCAAACTTCTCTAAATTGCTTCTCGACTTACAACCGCCACGAAAACTTTCAAATCAACCGTAACTTCCTTTAAACTCATACCGTTCTTAGTAAAGTGAAGTTATTCCAAAAACCACCTTCCTTGCTGAATACACGGTTTAAATTTACAACCATTGAAGATTGGTATACATGAAAGAGGTCCAAATTGGTTGGAAGACTTTGCCTGCTTGGGATTCCATCCATGTAATAAGGCCTGAGATATTAGGGTCAGTTTCGCAGGGGCCCGACTAAGTTCCTCTAATTTATAAACGATCCAGCCCTGACCTCCCAATAATAGAATAATCCTAGTAAGCTTTTTTCGATAATTAAACGCCAATCGATAAGTTGATTTGCCTCATTATTTTGTATCTCGAGGGACGAAGTTTCAAGGAAAAATTCTGCAGAAAAATACAAGGAAACTGAAACAAAACGACGGGAATTATTCGCTTTTGAATTCCAAGCCTTCATTTTATACTTTTTAACTAAAGCTTTTTTACTATACGCCTACTTACGGATAAGCCAATTTTCATTGCCCTGACTTAGCTTATGCAAGCAGTTATTTACCAAGGCAGAGACGACAAGATGTAAAATAATATAATGTTTTGATGCTTTGCCATCTTACTTTTTACCTAAAAGCCAAGTGAAGTCTAGATATAAGCAAATAAAAGGTAAAAAAAAGAACAATTTTAATGATATTTTTTATTTAACGATACAAAATGTATTTACAAATCATTGATGATTGGTACAAAAGATACCTTTTAAATACGCATTTGAACATAGTCTTGGTGCAAATCAGCTGATGCATGGTTGGTCTAGGCGGAAGCTGGAACAAAACAACCACAGTGTTGTAGAGGGACTGTTTAATAACAGTGTTGAAGCCGAACCTTGCCAAGCCACGCAGACGGTAAATAAGGACTTGGCTCGGCCAACAGTTGATTGAAAAATAAACAAGATAAATTCAAGCGCCTTTTTAAATTTTCCTGTATTTTAAACATTGGACTGGCTCGTTGTTTTATAGTGCAATCTGACAAACATTGTGTGATGATCATCAACATTTAGGTATAGGTACGTATTGATTGTAGTCTTTAGGTCGACCGAAATAAGGACTGCACTACCATGGTCACGGGAGGGCACACGCTCGACCAATCCCTCAGCATAACTACACTACGCTCGTCAACGATAAATGTGTGTTCAGTGTCCAAAAGGAGAATGGGCAAATTGGGGTATCGGCGGCCACTGGTGAAATTAGTGTCAAATGAAAGCTATGCTATTAAGGAATACTTTTTGTAAAAATCTTTTATTTGTATCTGTTTTAAAAAAAGGAATTATTTAAACATAGGTCCGAATTCGATCACTTAAGACATTCAAGATGATATTTTGTTACCAGCATCAGATTTATTATACACCGTGACTTATGATTTGTATACTTATTATATCTATAAGTTGTACTTTATTGCCTAATAGTAAATAAATAACATATTGATAGTTGTTAAATACTTCACTTTGAGATGTTAGATCATCAATATATGTTGAGATTTCCCTTCTTTCCTAAACATTTGATATATTGATGATCTAACATCTAATCGGGAAAACTACGCAAAGTATTGTAGAAGAAAATCATCTTTTATTCTTATTACAATTAAGTCACGGTAATGAAACTTTTACCAAGGAACAGTAGGACTATACCATATCGTCAGATAAAAAAAATATCCTTGGCCGCTCATAGACCAAGTTCCATACAGATTTGCCCATTCTCCTTTATTTTTTCTATACAGATGGCTGTATAATGTGATACCTAAAACCATTGCAATATGCCTCTAATGTTTACACTGCCAGTATTTCAGAGAATAAACAGTTTCAGGAGTTTTAATATAACATCGGTGTTTGTACACGTGCCGGTTCTTCAAAGACTGTATTAAGATTAGGATCTTACTCAAAACAAAAAAAATGACTTGATTATTACACTTATAAAAATTCCAAACGAAGCTTTTAAATAAAGGTTTTGAACGATTTACAGTTAATTAAGTAGGTACAGTCGGCATTAATAAGTAGTTGCACACTTTAGTACCTTGTCACAGATAAGTGCAGCAGTTCTAACATGACGTTAAAGTGAGAAAGCACTAAATTTTACTTATCATCACCGGGATACTCGTATGGTGACCCTGATTTAATCAACACTTTGACAAACATCTGCAAATTATATAGTTTATATGTGATAATTTAGCTATAAATGCATCGAAATATGGGTCATCATCAAACCTAAAGGTAATCGCGGTTTCCGGTTAGTATCTAGTTAAAAAAAGCAGCAAAGTTCTGCGAGAAATGTCGGACAGCAACTTGCAAGAAACTTCCAACTGTAAACTACCACTAGCCACTGTTGGGCGGCACTGTTGGACCTTTCTTGCAGCTTTATTATTGCAGGTGTATTTGTAACCTAAGAAGTTTTAATTAAACCAAAGACCATTTTGATAAAATAAAAACACAACAATATTGTAGATGTAAATTTTTTGAACAATTTCAATGCCAGGCTCATTAATATTTAACTGATTTACATTCAAAACGGACGGGAAGTTGAGTTTTGGGCATTGTGACTCACCTGGGACTGGAGCCGGCGCAGGCGCAGCCGCTGGTTCCGGAGCGGGAGCGGGAGCGGGCGCGGGCGCAGGGGCGGGGGCGCCTAATGTAAGTAAAACAGATTAAGGTAAAATATCCACTTGACAGCTGTTCCGCTCGCAAAGGACTGTAGAAGTGTAATTAGACTTTTACACTCGCGGATATTCTTAGTGAAACGCTGTTATTAATTTTAACAAACGCATCACTTTGGGGAGTACAATATCCCTGGACTTCTATGTGGATGTCATATTCTTAGTACCGCTACCACGCGGTTTAGTCGCTTATTGTAAAAGCGCTCTTGGAATATAACTTGAGGGAGTTTAATCCTCGATGCCCGCCCCATAACCGGAGCCGGTAGATCTTCATGGTCGCATGGAGCCGTGCTTGTCCAGTGCACCTTCGTTTATTAAAGCTACTAAGTATACGTCTATTCAACTACGACACGACGATGTTATTTAGAGAGGCAGCTAAGCGGTGTTGCGAGGAAAATCCACCTATAGGATTATTTTTAACCGTCTTCAAAAAAGGAGGAGGTTCTATATTCCACTGTATGTATATATATTTACTTCTATATATTTATTTATGTATGTGCACCGATTTCTCCTTCAATTGTGGACCGATTTTCAAAAATCTTTTTAGCAGATGATAGTGTACCTATACTTCGGAGGTGATCCCAGTGTCAGCAAATCTGAATCTGATGAGGGAATCCGTGAGGAATTGAGGGAACTCCTCAAATATATTTATTTTATTTTATTTTAAGTCGACGACTCACAATATTTTTAATTAAAAGCCGAAATCAGTTGGACCTACCATTTAAAAGAAGTAATTTTTTGCGCTTTTGAAGGCGTGTTTTTGTTTTTTTTTTAACATTTTGTTTATTACCCTTATAGGCAACCATAATACGGGAGTCAATTACCTTCTGCGGGCGCAGGCGCCGGTGCTGCTGCCGGGGCTCCTACAAAGTGAATTATTTAACTTTTGAGATAACATCAAGTAGGTAGGAAAATAGTACATTATTGCCTAGGCATGGAAGTAGGCAATTACGGGTCGAGTATTGGTTAAAACGGACGAGCTTGCGAGTACATACAAACAAACTTCATGTGAAAAAACTATCACTCTTTACCGCCTTTTTGTTTATGACAAGAAGAAACGCAAGTTTTGTTTTAAAAAAAAACGTAAGCTATTCCAGACACAGATAAAAAAGTTATGTTTCGAATAAAATTTGGATGTATAAGACTTGTGCCCTGATTTTATTATGGCCTTTTTCATTTTTAAAAAGTTACAAGCTAGATAGTAATGGAATTTGTATGCAACATTGCGGGCTTGTGTAGCGAGCGTTTTTTTATTTTAATTTGAGAACTGTCAGTAAACCATGTACTTCGCGTCTCAATATGTAGATAGTAATGTCAACATTTCCGGACATTTTTGAGAAAAAGTCTTTAATCCCCGTAACAAAACCAAATGATCCCTCCACTTTTTGTACGTAAAATGTATGCCAGCCTAGCATTACTAGGTAGTGCCACGCTGATAGAATGGATAAAGGTAACGCAACCATTTCTTTTCTATTTTTTATACCAGGGTTTAGTTACTTATAACTTGCTTTAGCTAATGACTTGTTCATGAATAAATGTTTGTTTTAGGAGAGTAGATATGATGGATATATAGAGTAGATATGATGGATATTCTCGTGTTTACTGAATGTACCTTCTGCAGGCGGCGCGGGCGCAGCCGGGGCCGCCGCGGGCGCTCCTACAACAAAATAACCAAGAGTACGGAACGGAGCGTAAATGATGGTCAAATATATACAATAATTTGCCGTGTATAAAATAAATTTCATTAATCAATATTGTCCTTAAATGTTATTTTGTTTGTACAAAAACTTTTTATATCTGCATAAACAGCAAAAAAACATAATTATTTTAGGAATTAAGGGCTTTTCACAAACTTCTACTTAAGTATCTATAATAATAGGTAATATTTAGCGTGTGTTGTTCCAGAGGCCCTAGCCAAGATGCATTACGCTAACTAGCGTTTCTATTCGTTTCGTTTTTAAACCAATCACGTGACTAGTAGATCACGTGACTCTATGTATAACGTCATCTACCAGTGACGCGATTGGTTTAAAAATTAAACGAATAGAAATACTAGTTAGCGTAATGCATCTTGCTTAGGGTCCCTGAGGGCCCTGCCAAGATGCACTACGCTAACTAACGTTTCTATTCGATAAGTTTTTAAACCAATCGCGTTACTGGTAGATGACGTGATACGAAAAGTCACGTGATCTACCAGTGACGCGATTGGTTTAAAAACGAAACGAATAGAAACGCTAGTTAGCGCAATGCATCTTGGCAGGGCCCTCAGACCGGTTATATGTATTTTATTGCTAGGTCCATTGTTTTATGTAAATCAACTTTACCTTCCGCAGGTGCAGCTGCTGGCGCTCCTTCTGCAGGGGCGGCGGGGGCCCCTTCGGCGGGGGGCGCGGCGGGAGCGCCCTCTGCTGGTGCCGCGGGGGCCCCCTCCGCTGGAGCCGCGGGGGCCCCCTCCGCTGGAGCCGCGGGGGCCCCCTCCGCTGGAGCCGCCGCCGGAGCCGCTGGGGCCCCTTCCGCCGGGGGGGCCCCTTCTGCAGGTGCCCCTTCACCTTCCTATTTGTTTAATAATGTTTAATAACAGCGTGAGGGACATTTCAAGGCAATAAGCGTTTAGCTTGAAGCAATGAAATAATGATGTGCATTTGCTTTTTACAGCACGGGAAGGGTAAAAGAAGTCACAAGCCACCTGGTACCAATAAATAGAAATAATAATGGTAGAAATAATATTCCCAGAATATGAACTTAATATCAGATTGTTATTGGATAATTCACTTTCCTAACACTTTAGAAGAACGAAATTTTACTTTTCTTAAGAAACATATTTAAAATAGATCTTAGAAAATATTCCAATAATATTTGAACAATTTTCTAGAAACAGTATTATACTTAAACTGTTCATCTTGGTACTAATTGGAAAACCATCGCGGCACACGCAAGCGTTACGCTCTTGACATATGACGCACATAAACGAATTCATTTAGATCGATAAAGTTCCCCAAAATGAACAGACGAAATTTAATAAAGCACAAGCGACGTGGTGACGCTTGTTTTATGAAAATGAAAAAGCAATTTCGGAAGCTTCTGCCTTATTATTGAAAGCACAATGAGTAACGTAATTATTCTTTTTGAAGCAATTCGTTGGCAAATTATGCGTGGGGCCTAAAATTAAGCAGTTGACGTAACAAGCTTGCTTTGGATACGCCTAAAGGTTTCATTCAAATCTATTTTTCAAGCACAACAAATGGAACAACATCGAGAAGATGATATTCCGGCCAGAGTATTATTTTCTCAATTCGCCGAAAATCTCCCAACAAAATCATCAATGTATAGGTACAGGGTGGAAAAAAAATATGGTCCCTGGAGGGGGGAACTACCTTAAATCCTTAAGTTAGATAAATTTACTTAAAGGAAACATTATTTTATTTTTAAAAAGAAATAAAACTGTACTCAAAGATTTTTTTAAATTCGCTAGTCTCACCCGAGAATCAAACCAGCTAAAAATTCTAACAGTAAACACTTTATCCTACTAATCGATAGGATTATTGTTCAGGATAAAATCCCCCTACTAAACATTTGGTCTTAGAAATAAGAAAGCCGTGAAATCTATCATTAATTATAGCGAGTGTGTATGTCATTTTGGGAAGTAAATGATTTGTATTTGTTTATTTTTTTATTTTTAGCTGTTTCGCTTGCTGGGTGAGACAAGCGCATTTTAGAAAATCTTTGAAAGCAGTTTTGTTTCGGTTTAAAAATAAAAGAATGTTTCCTTTAGTAAAATGATCTAATTTAAGGATTTAAGGCAGTTCCTCTCCAGGGCCCATAACATTGTTCCACCCTGAATATGCAACTAGAAAGTCTCGCATTTTATTTTTTGGAGTTGCATTTGTGTTTGGTTTACTGGGTTGGAAACAGGTACATATCACAATCAGAACGTTGATGTTGTATCTGTGAGCAAATACACAAATGTATACGCATCTAATTGGTCATTTCAAATAACATTACAACAGTGTTTTTTAACACATAGAAAACTGCCGTTTGTTGGCGGGTCTTAGGAATAGCATGTCATTTATGAACGATTAGTTTAAAAACATTAAAAACGACACTGCTCCGAGGCAACTTTGGAAAATAGGGGTGTGTCCTGGGTAAAAAAGTAATAATTCTAATTAGTCCGTCAGTAAGATTATCAAAAAATACGAACACGTATTTTTTGCTTTTTCAAATCAATCAAAAATGACAAATATAACGCGCATCGAAGTTCGGGAGTGGGGGCTCGTGACGTCACAACGTGGTATAAAGTGTGCCATGGCGTGACGTCACGCGAAACTTCAACGCACTTTATCTTCGTAATTTTTTTTTTAATTAACAAAAGAAAAAATACGTGTTCAATATTTTTTGATAATGTAAAAGACGGACTAATTAGATTTTTTGAGGACACTAGCCTATTGCGAAAATTTTAGTAAACTGACTAGAAACGGAAAACAACACCGCTAAGTATATATTTAATGCGGTTTAAGTACATATAATAGGTATCTTAAAGCTTTCGGCGGTGCTATGTTATCAATTCATTTTAACCAACAAATCCTGTCAACTCGTAACTAAAGAAAATGACTTCTTTTTTCGTCGCTCGTCGTTGTATTGCTCATATACACACAACGTCAACTTTCTTAAGCAACTTGATCTGCCATACTGATCAATTTTGCCAGTTTCGAAGGAGTTAAACTTTAAACTAATACAAACTTACCGTAACTACGTTTACAGCTGCGATAGCGGTGAGCTACATGTGCTTGCAACTTGAAGATACTCTGCTGCTCGTAAGTATACGTCCCTTTCTTACTTGTCTAGTAAGAGAAGGATGCACTGAACGATACATAAGAGATGTACGAAGACGACGAAATAAAATAAACGACTTCTACGAGGAGAGAGTCTCAGGCAAAAACTAGTGCATGATACTTTTATTGAATTGGTGAAAAATCAAGTATCAAGACCCTTTAAATCCTATTAGCTGCCTAAGTCTTGTTTAAGTAGCCTTTTTGTCATGAGACTCTTGTAGATTTATACTAGCATTTTTCTAATAGCCATTCTCTGTCTATAGTTATCACTTTTGTACAGTCGACTACAGAGATGCATCCACTTTTGGACTTTATGACAATGCAATAAGGTGAAGAAGCGGATACATCTCTTTGTAGATAGTCATCTACAGTACACGCATCCTGACAATATATTTGCCACCCATGTTGCATAGAAAAACGAAAAATCCAATAGCTATTATGGAAATGGTAGGGTTGTACAGATGAACTTAAAAGTAGCTGCAAATTTTTGTACTTTGTCGCAGTAAAATACAGTAGTGGCCACTTAATTAGAAACGCTTGCGTTTTTCCGATACAATTGCCTACAAATATGACATTTCTTTGAAAAACAAACAAAAAGTTCTAAACCAGTTTTATTTTTAGTTACACATATCGTTAACTAATAAAATAAGGATTAAATGTATGTACAGTTTATCCCTGTTGAAAACGAATCTTTCATTTTATAGGGATTTGAAAAAATAAATGTTTGACGTTCGTACGAAGTTGAAAAACTTTGTATGGACTCGTCAACACTAAGTTTTTAAATCCCTATAACATATAAGGTGCGTTTTTAACAGTAGTTCACTGTACATCAGCTTAAACCTCAGTTGTTGTTGAATTGTAATTAGTAATAAAATTAGTTAAGAACTTTTTATTTGGTGGCCAAAATTAATAAATAAATACATACATACATAAACTCACGCCTTTATTCCCAGTTTGGGGTAGGCAGAGCTACAGAATTGCCAACAACTCTAAAAGCTTGTTGATAATTTTGTAACCACAATTTTGCATAATCAGGCTAAGATGTTTACTAGTATATTAGTGACAGGTTGCAAGACCATCGCCTAACAGTACTACAAGCCTTTATTCCCTTAGTCGACTCTTACGACATCCACGGGAAGGCATGGAATGGTACTATTCTAAGCCGGCAACCACACAGCTAAAAATAATAATAAATATCAGGGGGAAAATGTGAAACCAATTGAACTAGTCCCAAACTAAGCTCTAGGCTTGAACTATGGGTACTAGATAACAATATAAATACTTAAAAAGAGAAATATATACTTAACTACATAGAAAACATCCATGACTCAGGAACAAATATTCGCGCTCATCACACAAATATCTGCCCTTACCGGGATTTGAACTCAGGACCGCTAGCTTCATAGGCAGGGTCACTACCAACTTGGCCAGCGCGTCGTCAAATTAAAAAGTCATATTTGAAAGCAATTGGAATAAACGCAAGGGTTCCCAATTATGTGGCCACCTTTGTATATAACTTCTACAAGGTATTAAAATATACAGCTACTTCCGAGTTCATCCATACCTTGTAATACCTACCTACTAACAATCGCTTCGCCTCCCCTCTTAGGAAATAAGCCGAGTGTTAATTTCTTCAATACCATTTTATTTTAGGATTTTCCGAATCAGCCATTCGTTTCTAATTGATATTTTGCTCCTAATATTTCTCGTCAGAGTATTAAAAACCGGCTTTTAAAAAAAAATACTCCACCTGGATTTTCTAGAGAATGTATGCAAGTTTTGTTCTCAATGATAAGTCATAGAAAAACCTTTGATGGTTAACTTGATAATTAGATGACATCTGTATCTCGAATTACGAAAAGACACGTTTTTTTCTTTTGCAAACAAAACGCGGACAAATTTTGATTAATCACAAGATTATGATATAAGGTACTATACCGTTCAACAATATACAATATGGTCCTATTTAAGTTTGTTAGAAGATAAATCATGTAAGTTTACTGTTCTGGACAGTCAAGTGTAAAATCGTGAAGTTTCTCCAAGGTAAATGTACTTTACAAGTACATATTTTTAAAGGCCGGTCGTTTATTTCTAAATACTGCACGTCGCATTGTCGATATAATACTATCCAAATGAACAACAAGTCACAGTAAATAAAACGTACATTTCATATGTTTATCACTGACTGTACAACCATCGTTAAATTAATAACTACTGAATTCTAAAACACACAAAAACAAAATCTTTAACATTAACTCTTATTAGTACCTACTGCTTATCTAACATAAATAATAGACGGTCACAACTAAATAACAAAGGAAATAAAAAACACTTTAACTACCTACTTACCTACTCAATTCTAAATTCTACCTCACAAAGGATAGTGCAGGAATACAGGGAACAAAACAGAGGGGCGGGGAAATTCACATAGACAACAACACATAACATAGTACAGAATATTAATTTTATTAAACGTATCAATATCTTATAGAAACATTATTTTAATAAATAAATAATTATAAAAATTACTTTGACATGTTCGAAATGGTAGACATGATTGGTATATAGACAATACATACAATAATGGAGGAACTATTGCCATCGGCTGAACTGGGGAGGTGGTGGGTCCCCATGGATTGGACGAGCCTTACTATAAATAGGGGGGGGGGTGAATCACATTGACTTTGAGACAGTTATGGCAATAAGGTCGGCTGGAATACGACAAAGGTCACATATTGTTTTTGGTAGGTGAATTAACACTTCATGCCTCAACCTCTTCCTCTTTTACCTTCTGATCTCCGGGTTTGCCCTTGGACCAGTCTGGTTTTTTCTGAAAAATAAAAGAATAACATTACAAAGTTATAGAAACCACATTTTCAGTAGCGCTACACTTTATTCAGCTCATAAAAAGTGCTCGCTACGGAATTACACTCCCAAAACGAAGCCTGTACAATATACATAAACGAATACAGTAGATATTTACACAAATGCGTTCGGAATTGTACGATACGTCAAGGCAACAAATGGTCTGATCGTTCGAGTCCCATTACCGTCATCCATCTAAGGAACTATTACTCCGATGCACAGGCAGGACACTCAGAGCTACCAAAAGTTCTCGATCAATTTCAACTTTGCGACTCAGTCAATCCTTTATCTGCCATAGAGGAAAAAGTATGAACCGTGTAAACAAAGTGAAATATAGTCTACTCGAGTTTGTCGGTAAGTACTATTTACCGTTTGTTCCCTTGAATGCTGCAATATCTATAATGCTTATGAAAAAACGCTTCCTCAACCATAATTGAACTATAATATGACCTCAAAGCATTTTCCACACGTTGAAGCTTAAACAATTTCAGCGCCAGTGTTCAGAAACCTTTCTAAAATAAAGCATGACGTGAAGCGCTTGCTAAATATTCAGTGATCTCCAAAAACATAGACGCCCTACTCGGCGTTTGGCAGCACTCAAAAAGCAGTAATTACAAATCAGTCTATAACTCTATTCTCGACACTATCGCGTTGCAGAGAAGTGAAGTAAGAGAGAAGTGCAAAACAGATCCGCGTCAATCAAATAGTTCTAAAATCGGCAAAGTTCGTGTGCCTACGAGAGAACTAGAAACTAATACTGCAGGCAGCTACCATTCTGAGAATGGTAGAGATCATACTGAAAGCCGCGATAAAAATATCTAAAGCATGCCACGTGTATCGTATGCTCAGTAAAACGTGTCTACACCGTGGTGCTGTTTCGCTTAAGTATTTACCTTGCCTCCGACGCCACCCTGCGAAACATGGTAACGTTATACACAGTCGAATCGTAACTTAGTTATGGGTATTGTGTGCATGTGTGCCAGTCGATTCACTGTACTATTGTGCCATGTATTTCGTGCCTAACCAACCTAACCTAGCCTAACCTAATAATTATGTAGCTTACTGGAATCTGTCTGCATCCTTCCTAATGGAAATGATAATCAAGTCTGCAATATTCTCCCTAGTAATTTTCCTAAATTAAATTCACTTCGAGAAATTGTACAGTGTTAGTCACAAAAGCTAAAGAAGAAAATTAGCTTCGTTAAATTTCGTAATATTCTGTGCGAATATAAAATCTTCATACTGTGGGGAGTTGCGAAGCGGGGACGCGCTTGATTTTCAATGAAAAAATAAAAAATCTTAGGAACACAAAGGCTTTCAGCGTAAGCTCTTGATTAGAACGAGTTCATCCAAACTTGTCTCACCTTATTTGTGTTTGGATGGCATGGGAGCGTTAAATAAGTTTTGTTTTTTTTATAGATAACAAAATTTATTCTTATTTAAATAGGTTATAAAATAATATATCCATCTCATTTTGATTGCAGGAGTTATGTAGATGGGTTTAGTGAAGGGTTGTTGTTACGGTTTTACTTCTTGCCGATAGCCCAGTTGGCTTTCTCCGCTTTCTTGGCCTGTAGAATATTAGTAGAGAAGAGTTATTCGAAGGAATGTAAAGTAGGTATGTTGGTTGTATTACCGAATACCTGACCTAGATAAAGAACTAGTGAAATGATTGAAGATTCTTCTGTAAGGTAGAGTTTTCTAAGAATTTATAATTAGTGATGTTTTCGTCATGAAATAGTGTTCGTAACAGAAAGTATTTTAGAAAGAGTTAACAGTAAAGGTTTGAGTGAAAATGTTCATATACCAGTGTTAGATTAAAATTATAAACGTGAATTTTTTCGTATTTTTCTTATTATGATCACATTTTTAACTAAATGCGTCATGTCATATTTGAACTAAACGTAAAAAAAACTAGTTACCACCAGTGAAAGTATTTTTGAAGAAAAATATATAAATATACAATTAACTGAATTAATAAAAATGCTTTTGACCGGTTTCAAATTTATTCTCAAACAGTTAATTTATTTTAATTTCTACAGACTTAATCGGTCAACTTTGTATTTTCATCAATATATGATATCAGGTTCTCAAAACAATTGTCGCTAAGCGTCATGCTTAGAACGACTTGTTCAAATTTGAGAATGGAGAATTTTCAGTTATAGATGCTACTTTGAAGGGACCGGTTCTACCCATTAACCTTCGGTAGACGCAGCTCTTTATCAATAAACTCAAATAAATCTGCTCGTGAAACCTACATCTCTTTGGACATTTTCCATTAAGTCACCCCGTTTATTTTAACGATTTTGTTTAAAAGTAATTTACCTCTTTGTCTTCTTCTTCAAGGGTGAACTCCTTCTTTTTGACCACCTTCAACTGGTTACGGAAGTTGAACTCGGCGGCCTTCTTCTGGAGCTTGGCGAATTTGTTCTCGTATTTGGACACCTTCTTGAGTGTAGGTTTGACGCTGAGAAAAATCGAGAAATCGTGAGGTGAGTATCGAAAAAGAAGAATTCAGAATATTTAGAACTGGCCACATGAGGGCTCTTTTACACGTCGGTAATATGGAGTGAATCTACTAGCGCTTCGAACAAGACCATCTTTGCGGTAAAGAAGGTTGTGTTATACCCTTTTTTAAAGAAGCCTATTGTGTTTACAGTGAAGTTTGTTTTGCTATCCGGAACGACCACTTATTTTGGTAATTGGATAGTTAACTATTTTTCATATGATTGTAGTCGGCAATATTGAAAAGTAGCTGCTTAATAGTTTTAAAAAAACATTATTTCTCCTTTCCATTTCAATACCCAACATGTATGACGTTGTTTTTCTTTGCTTTTAGCGTTTAGCTAGATAAAACCAATGAAATCCTAATAATGCCTATTTGTACATCGATCCAGCAACTCTTAGCCGGCTACGGCAGTCTCATTATGAAACTGTTATGAGAGCACGTCTCAACTAGACTGGGCTTTCAAGAACAAGTAAACCCTTGAGAATGTACTAAATAAAAAAATGAAGCAGGACGAAGGTCGTTACTACGTGGAACAAATACTAAGGCGGGACTTCTAAATCCAAAGTATTCTTGATATGGTTGAACAATTAAGATATGTACTTTTTTTAATTTTTTGTGAAAGTTAAATCCCGTTAAACTACAGATTTATATTTTATGTACATGGGGTTTTTCATGGCATTACAGAGCAAACGAGTACACAAGCCACATGTAAATAAACATTTGCAATCTCAAGACTACAATCTCAGGATTGCAATCCTAAGACTGCAAATGCGTTGCCAATCCTGAGAACTAAGATGTAATGCCTCTACGCTAGTCATTTTACCGGTCGTCTTATTGTTTCAAGTCACAAGTGTTACATCGATATAATCCCACATCCCACCCTTCTACTTCGCTACAGAACTTAAGTTATCAAAGTAGGTACACAACTCACAATCTGTCGTAATATCAAAGAAAGTGAGTAACTGCATAGTAATAGTATACCAATTTTAAATTCAATTTCCTTACCAAAAGGGTATAGAATTGACAACAATTCATATGCGCTAAGGTAGTAAAATAAAATACCGTTTGTAGATTTTACACTGCTGATTACAGTAAAAATATTTTTGGATTTTTTTATTTAGTAGTTTCTTTTATATTTAGGAAAAACAGTAAAAAAAGTTAGAGTGTGAATGTTAGGAATACACTTATAGTGCTTTTAGTCCATTTATTACCATAGGAATTGGAAAAAATATACAACTGTCATGTCAATTTTTTATCAATCTGACGGATTACTTGATTCTAACGACACGCTTTCGATTCTCGTAATACTATTGTTTTGACATACGCTATTTAAAATAAAAGTGACTAACGGACTTGTAAAAGCGGATAGCCCCAATCTGCCCAAAGTCGACGTATCTATGTTGTTACAGTTGTTATTGTTGACAAGTTACATGACATGACAGTCAGTTCTGTTTCTGTTTAAAGTTACTTTTTTTATTTTTTATCATGCTAAGATCACGACATCAGTATTCCTAAATTTGTATATACGGTCTATTTAATGACCATTTCTTTAATAAATTGTTAACGACGAATTTAAGTTAAATAAAGAAAAACCGAGAAACACGGGTAGTCTAATTTTTAACCAGCTATTATAAACGCGAAAAAACAAAAATGTTTTTTTTTTTTAATGTTGTCAGTTCTTCGACTATTACATTGCAGTTACCGCCTTCTTTGATATTAAGGCAGTCTGACGTGCGTTGTTTACTCTCCTGGTTGCGTATGAAGCGCACGCATGGCTACAAAGACTGCGGAGTGCAGACGAGGGCCCTCGAGCACTGGCACTCCGCCGCGAATATCATTACAACGGATCGTATACACAGCCACATCTAGTGTTGTTAGCATCACGAGAGTTACAGGCTTTAAGGCTGTTTGAAACTGTTGTCTGTAGCCTTCCCGCCTGTTGTGCGGATAAAAAAGTAAGATTATTAATTCGTTTTGGTTAAAAAGTTGCTATGCGTGACGGCCTGTTTTTTTCCATTTTCAAAAATTAATCATTAATTAGAATAACGAACTTAGAGTAGAACCATAGAAGTTATTAATAAGACTCACATGTCTATTGCTGTCACAGTCTCTAGCAACTTTACTGTCAGTATATTTTGTTGTTATGTGAGACAGAGTGTGAAAACGATAGGCAGCCGAGTACTGTGATTAATACAGTGGTTTAACTGGACAAACATAATCTAACCGTTTTTTTATGTATTCCGCCTACGTAGTTATTGAAAATAACGATTAAATCGATGAAGCTACATAAGTTATATGATAGATAGATATGGTACTTACAATTTGCCTCTGAGGTCATTGACTTGAGAGTTCAGGTCGGAGATCTGGCGGAATAAAAATGTTTAGAAATGCTTACAGGTGAAGGGACGTCCAAACAAATATAATAAAGAGTGAAGAATGAGAATTTTGTACAAAAAAAACACTAAAATGATTTCTCGTTAAGACAATGAGATTCTAATTGAAGAATTTAAAGAGGCATAGTATAAATTACAAGGGATAAAAACATTAGGATTAATACATATACATCACAGTGATATAAAAGATACTAAGATACCTACAAACAGTAAGATAGTTTACAGTTGTACGGAAAAAGTAAAACATGCTTAAAAACATTCCACAAGTTTGCCATCTAAATGATAACTAACTTGGCACTACCATCCATAGAAAAAACGGCGTTCGTTATGAATTTGTGCTATCCAAACTTGTAAAATGTAATCGTGTTGTTGAATAGTTTAGTTGTACACGAATACAGAACCATGCAATCACATCAAAGAGGAAATCAGAAAGTCAAGCTCCACCCCACTCGTAAAGAGAGCACACGAAGCCGGCCGTTACGCTCGGACCGTTAATACAAGAAAGCACAGAACAAGATACAGCTGAGCGCAGATTAGGCAGTGTTATTTGCGAGCTGTATACAGTTGTCTGTATGTAGGTAAGAAATCGGTATAGGTCAGTCCCATATCCTATTACACTATTGCCTTTATTCATATCTTTAGCCTGTGCTCTTTGTTCCTACGACATAATACCAAGTACACTATTCCACATTTTTATCTACTTTCGTGCAACAAATCTACTTATCGTGCCTCGTCATCGGTAGCTGGTCTCCAACAGCTCCTGTCTCCATATCTCATGTACATAACATCAAGTGCAATATTTTACATGTGCAACAGCGCCAACAATATCGTACGTCTTCGACGCTGCGGTCTGTCTACATTAATCAGTGTACGTCTGTACTGTACATGTGTCAAAGCGCGCGGAGATGGTGCGCCGCGTCCGGTGATCGAAGTGGTAGCATATTGAGCGCTGTATGTGCAGTGAGTATCTCTACCCAACTTGAAACGTACGTGTCTCTACATCAAACAATAACATCGGCATTCAATGTAAGAGTACAACGTCGCAGAGGTTTGTGTATTATGGAGTGACGGTGCAAAATCGATCCTGACTTGCGAATGTGAATAGGTATTTGAGATATGTAATGTGTCTCTGGACTCGTAAGTGAGCATAGTGTGCACCACTCCGTGTCAGAGTGAGTGCGAGCGGCGCTCGGTGTGGGGGGGGACATAGACCAGAGCATGGCACTTTCCATTTAAACACAATCCGTGTCTAATAATACAAAGGGTATGGCAAAGGTTTATGGGGCATCTTAGCATCCGAACACGCAAAAACATTTCGCGCGGAAATGACGGCACATACATGAAAAGTTGGAGATTTGGAACAAGAAGTTTCACTTACGCTATGCACTTCCGTGTGCCAATAAAAGGAACCAGTCCAGCGTTCCATTCTATTTTCAACGCCAACTCTATTGGTTATCATCAAAAAGAGAAAATTCAGTAAGGCCACTAAGTTGGCAGCACACATGAAGCGTCACACGGCGGCTGCGGCGACGAAGCTTAGTTGTTACTGTAGCTGTCACACGGTTTAAGATATTATTGAAGTGCCATACTATATAGGGATTTATTAATAAGGACTTGGATGCGTCGTTTGTTATAACATATTAAATAGATTTATGGCATGCAACAGGCAAAGCGTAGCAGATAGCGGGAAACTTGTAAAGAAGAAGCTACCTTGCGACGAGAACCCAGATGTCTCATTCAATCGTCTGATAGGTATGCGGAAGGAGACGGGATGAACATGACAGATGAGCGCATGAGTGAGATGAGCGTTACGCGGGCATGCGGCGCGCCCCGGGGTCCGGGCCGCGCGAGTGAGTGTGTTACTGTGGCGTCTCGCCGGTTACTGTCGTTAGTGTAGTTAGCGGTGTAAGCCCCATGTCGGATGACGCCGGAGATCGATTTTGCACCGCACCGCTGGCCGGCTGCGTCCGCGCCGACGACCCTCTATCGTCACACCTGCTCTATACAGCACTACCGACCGGGTCTCGAGCTCGTCTATTATTTACAACTCAACAACAAACAACCGAAAACTTACAAAGCGTTAACAATGTACACGATTTGTCACACGCGCACGTTTGTTACATAATCGATGACTGTGATATTCACAATGGTTATAAAGTATTGGTCAATACCTCATAATCTCTTTTCCTGACTTCATGTTCCAAATCCCACTTCTGGCCCTCACACACATACATGCGGTCATAATACTCCTGTAGTATTCTCTTGAGCATTGCTAAAGAAAAAGGAAAGACAGATTATTGAGCCAGCAGAATGAGCTTGGGCATCGGTGTGAGTGACCAGCGTCTGTCGACGTGGAGCGACGTGTGCATGTGTGCGTCGAGCCGTACAACTATCATGTCATGTCGTAACAACTAAATCAGTATCAACTCATATCATAATGCATTCCCAATCCTAATTTGCAATTTTACCTCCATTTTCCTAATTTGAATCGCTCGTTCTAGTTCATATTTATCCCCCTCAAGGTTGTATATTCTGTGCCAGTACATTTGACAAATCGTCTGCAGTTCCGCTAAAGAAAAATACAATTACACTTTCAGGTAAACATATTAATAGGCGTTGTGTTGTAGTGTGGGGCACGACGGAGGGACTGCGGCCCAAGGTAAGGGCCGAGGTTCAAGCGAAAGCGAAGCCACAGCTCGGCGTGGGCCGCGCCGCGCCCGGCCGCTAGCTCTCTCTCTGCCTCGCTAACAGGCGGCTCCGGGTTATTTAGCATTTACAACTTATACGTGTTATCCACACTGTTAGGAATGTAGGTTTTTATAACTTTCAGCGCCGCAAGTGATAATTATGACTATTATGAGTGGACTGCGAAAACAAACATATTTATTATACTAGTCACATTATCGGCATGAACTACTCAATTAATTGCGTATTATGTACTGCAGTGAGCCCAAACCAGGTCAGACCTCGAGCTGTTTGCGGGCTACTTCGATCTCTGCATCGTACTTCTCCTCTTCGATCTTGGTGATACGCTGATGGTAACCGGTAATGATGCTCGTGAGAGCCGCTATAAAACCAATAAGGATTACCAAATGTTCGCCCACGACCTTCTACGACTACGACCCTGCCCTACCGACAATGCTTACACCCGCGATCTGTTAATAAGAATGTGAGACTCAAAGTGTAAATGAAAACATCGGAAAAAAAGAATGTAAGTAGGTATACGCACAACAATCAAATACTTCACAGGGAGCTTATAGAGGAAGTAGAAATACTCGTTAGAATAGATAGGTCGGCCGAAACTAGTGTACGGCGACCTGCAGCGAGAGTGTTTAATCTGTTAACCAGACGAAGAGACCACACGCCACTTCGACATCACAAGTAACGTTAAACATGAAAGTGAAGAGATGTAAGTTTGTCAGTTTGTCAAAAGGGAACTGCTCCAGTTCGCTTGTCTCTCTACCTCATGATCTTTCCTTTTAACGACGTATTCCAAGTCGTACTTTTCGTCTTCAAGGCGATTGATGCGATCGTATTGTTCTCGGCAAATCCTCCTAATATCATCTATAAAGTGACATTTACATGTATGCTTATGGGTAACTGGCGGTATGTAGATACACAACACAGTGGTTTGGCGATGTGGTGTATGAAAACAAATACAGTATTTGGGTGTTTTAAACACATTGGGATTGAGTGTGGACTAATGTTTCCTTGCTACATTGAGATTATAGATTTTGAAAAAGATTGCTGAAGCGGCATATTTACCTTCGTTTGCGTCTTCAATGTTCTTGGGTTTACCACACCTCTCCTCGATGATGCGCCTCCTCTCGGCCGCTTTGCGCTCCTGTTCCTTCTTTAGCTCCTCAGCGGCTTTCTTACGCAGCAGCAACTATTATAGGGGGAAAAACTGTAGGGTCGCGTCGCATCAAAATTTTGGGTTCAGAGTTAATTCTAATCCTCGGCACAAAAAAGAGTAAAGTTATATACTTGACACCTTTGTCCGTCTGTCTGAGCCCTAATGGGTAACCTCAAAAAGTTTTTTACTCAAAGAAGGTGATTTTTAGCTAAGGTGAGATGGTTTTTGCGCATATTTTTGGACAATCAAGACTTGAAAGCTCTAAAAAGAGTTTATTTGAGCGTTTTTTGTTACAAAGTTAACCTGATGGTCCGGTGCTTACCCTAAGCTTCTTCTTCCTCTCCGGTGTCATGAAACCCTTCTTCGCCTTCTTGGCCTTGGAGGCTTCCTCCATGCGCTTGCGCACCTCGGCGCGCTTGCGGTCGATCTCGGCCTGTTTGGCCTTCTTCGCCTGGACAAGTCAATCACATGATAATAAGGCTTTAACAGGTGTAAGTGTTGTGTCATTATGTGCGTGTTGTGTTTTAGTATGTGTGTGTGTGTACTTTTAGGGAAAGCAAACAACCATACAGGCTGACCCTTAACCCTGAAGCCTATAGACAATTACAATCTGCAATTAAGATTGCAATCTAAAGACTGCAAATGGGTTTCTAAAAGACTTTGGTCTTTGTTTATGTAATAATGAAAATATTAGCTCTTCAAGCAAAATAATGAAGGTGTCATAAAGCTTCAAAATCTATGTGAAAATCTATAATAATTAATTACACTGTCGTGTCCATTAATAACAAGATATTCTTGCAAAAAGTGTAATGCTTTTATTACTTAAAAGAAAACAGAGTAATGGCTTGAGCAATTGTCAAAGCGTTGCGTGTATAAGGGACTGTGTGTAATGTGAGCGGTGAAACGAAAATAAGTGAAAAAGTGTAACAGAAAAGTGTATTTCTCGTCGCCCGTTGTTTCGTGTACATTACCTCCTCGAGACGCTTTTTCTGAAAAAGAAATAAAAGAAAGTCTTACAATGTGTTCCCGGAAACAATTGGGATACGTTAGTCTCGACATTTATGAACGCACAGAAAATTAACCAGGATGGCTATACAACATTAAGTACAATGTTTCATGGTGTACTTTCTGTACTTCTTTTGTTATGACTGATTTACAACGACATAAATAGATATTCACTTAGTGGGGGTTCACAAAACATTTAACAGATTTACAAACAAATATTAAAATTTGACAGGGTTTTTTAACACGTGGAGTACATGAAGATATATTTAAAAGTAAGGATACATTTAAACACACTACGCCAGTTTGAGAAATGTCTGTTTCGTTAGATAAAAATTTAATTAACTAAATTGCGACTGCGTAAGTATTAGTGGGTTTTTTATTTAACACTACGAATATATAAACCAAAAATAGTTTAAAATTATATGATTTGCTTACCCAAAAGTTATTTTAAAACAGTCCCAAATTGGCGTATCTATACTTAATGTAAATCAGCCATGTTTAATGTATTATTTACTAGACATTTTGATGCAATTTATTGATACATTATTGGTAACAACATATTTGGTAATGTGTAAGTAGTGTGCAAGTGTGCATTCCGTGAAAACATGTGCATGTGCCATTGTGAGTCACATAATGTCATGACAGCAATATTGTTATTTCAAAACTAAAAATGGTAAAAAAAATTTTTTTTACAATAATTACAATAATATTACAAGTAAATTATCCCTAGCACAGGACCCACTGTATTGCTTCTACTTCTTGTAAGGTTTCATTTATGCAATCAACACTTTCATTTTCATTTTTTTTGAATTGATGCAAAAATAATTACTAAACTTATCTCTAGATAGTGACTTATACAGAGTGTGGGTTCAGGAACCAAAAAGGAGTATAAATATGTAGTCACTAAATTTATAGACTAACTAATTGATAACGTCATCTTCTTTTCCTTAGGTACTCTATCTTTGCTGGACTTTTCAGATTAAGTATGTTTGTGTCCTTGGTAAATAGGCCCCATCCCTTTGTCCATAATTAGTGCATGCACTAATTATGGACAAAGGCTATTAACTAGAGTATGCATTCCTATAAGTAATGTTCATTCTTATCATTTGTTTGCCGATACTCATGACATTATGTGTTAAAGGATGTTCTCAATATTAGAAACTGTGCGTTAGCATTGTATACAGGGTGTTTGTTAATACGACATGTTACAGTCCTCGGGACAAAATCGACATAACTTACTACCGCTTTTACATAAACATAAAACTTAAAAATTGCTGTAACAGAAATTCATGTTTATAATAAAATTCTCCCAAACCATCTGGTTCTTTATAAACCTTTATTTAGGATCCTTTAGAAAATTACCAAATAGGTAAAACAAAGGTTATGTATTTAATTTAATTTTGTGTATATTTCCAATTTATTTCACAGTAAACAATATTTGTTTACTTATAAGAAACTTGTGTAAGTAGCGTCACTGTTCATTTTATTCATGTTTAGTTTGGTCCATTGCAGGATCATCCGGTAAGGGTCTATCCCTTAATGGTAAAAATCTTCAATTAGATTTGTCTGTTGTGTAGGAAGGTATGTAACGTGTTATTATGTTATCACAACAATAGGTACCTGAGTCTCGAGGAGACATTGTATTCAATACTGTATCGACGAGTGGAGAATGACGAGACCACGACGGAATTGAAGACCAGCCGCAACCACGGACAATGGAAAAAAAATATAAAAAGAACACGTGTTAGTTAAGGAGCTTAAGGTACCCAAGCCATTTTCATTTTATTTCACTTCTGTAATTTGTCTTATTAAAATCACATAATAAAAAATTTCAATTATTGCAAAATAAAACGGAAAAAGGCTTCGGTGGCTTAGTTTCTTACTAACCATTATTAAAACAGAGTAACTATTTTATTTATTTTGCATGGCAGGTTATCACATCCTCGCAGTACACAAGAAATTCAGTCGTACAAAATAATAAAGAATAACTCATTCATTTCACTTGCGAGCCGTAATACCCAGGTCCCAGGTAAAGTAATCCGAGGTAAATTAGAGAAAAGAGGGTTTCCACGAATGAAATGTCTTCTCAAACGAAAATGTAATTATGGGTTGGTATGTAAACTAAACATTTCTAGAGAAAATGCTTTTTTAACTATTAGTGCTGCGAATATAATTGTTGTTTAAGCAAAATAATTTTTAAATATACAATCTTTAATAAGTTATTGAAACAACTCACAGACTCATCTGTCAAATTCAAGGTCACCGTCCGTGACGTCATAATAGTTTCAACTTACTGCACTTTTGTACTTACGAAATCTGTAAAAAAAAACTCCTCGTGCTCTACCATAACTTTGACATACCTTACATCATCATCCGCCATTTTGTTTGTGTTGGGTTAGGTGTCCTGAAACAAGAAAATTAATATTTATAATTAAACATGAAATGTATGGAGATATGGGCGAAAATTATGACTTTTTTTAAAAGAAAACGTTTTAACTCGCCTGCTACCTAAGCGCTCGTTAAATTATATTATATTATGAATGTTTTTCTTTTTCTAATCTTTGTTGCTTATAACTAGATGGAAACTGCGACTAATAATGTATTTACAATATAATGTAATCTGCGTATTTGGCAATATCTACGAGAAACAATCAAGCTGTTAATTGATACATGATTGGCAATGTGCCAGCCCACAAACTGTCATTTGATCCGCGAAATACCAGGTTTACTATTTCAAGCGCTTATCACGAACAAATACTAAATTAGAAATTAAATATTAAGTATTCCAATTAAGTAAGAAGATTTATAAAATGTTTTCCTTAAAACTCATAATAATAAGATACTCAAAAATAAGAAGAGTTCCTTAAAATATATTGTTTACTACTTGAAACGCAATACATTATAGTTATATAAGTATCATGATCCCTTTGAGCTAAATCGTTGATTGGTATTTAGGTCACGTGCTTCTATTCTGGTATAGGTACGTCATTAAGTTCCCTATTTTCCTTATCATAAAGTATGATGCTGAAAGAAAATTCCATTATTAGGTTCGAGCGAGCTCGGGGGCGTTCGGCTATCGTCGGGTAGCGTCGGGTCTCGACCGGTGCGCGCGCGACGTAAATAGGTTGGCTCGCATTCCCGCCAATCCTAATTTGGTGGCGCGCGACTACGGTTACGCGGTTTTCAAAGTGTAATCAGATATCTTAAGCTATAAATTTTGGTGTGACGGGTTTATGACATTTGTATTACATGAAAGTGCATCTACGTGCATAAATACTTAATGTATGTTGCTGGTTAACGAGCAGCGCTTCATCATGTACAAAATAAACTTAAAGACTTTTAATAACTTTTCACACACGGAGCCATTATGCATAACATGACAAAGTACTTATACGTATTACAAATACGTCACAAATATACAGAGATAGGAGTTAGTACAAGTGTCAATAGTTAATATGAACTTCCTTCTGTTTCAACTAGTTAGAGCTAAACTTGGCCCCGTTTTCATACTTGCTATTTCTTAAAAACACAAGAGAAACCCGGAAAGAGACCGTGCCTGGACACACACTTCAAAAGTGATGTTTCACAGCTCCATTACACCACGTTGGTATATCACTTCACTTTGATTATAGCACTTTCGTTAGTAGATATTAAACGTCACAAACTCACCTAAAGTACGAAAAAGAGGATGGCCCTACGATGGTTCAGCCAACACGAGCCACAGCTGCTGACTGGCCCGAGGCGGGCGGCAAGGCGCGGCGGGCGACGCGTGGGCGCTTCCCCCCCGCCCCTGCTTTCAGTAGGCGCCCGCGCATCCTACCCCCCTCATCCCCGCTAGCTGCTTTCGTTACAGTCATTTTTAGATCAGTGTCGTTTTGACACCATCACCGAAATAACACCAGATCTATGCTATGGAACTACTCGGATTCCCCGTGTTTCGGTTCCAGGGATATTACTTACTATGCAGAAGGTATATCTATGTCGGTCGCTGCTTTGGTAATTCGATTCAGTTTCATTAGAAGCTAATAAGTTAGGTCCCTATCACAATTTGGGACGAGTAAGAAAACGAATGAGTCGGCTAAGCCAGCGCTGACCTTTTTATTTCTAATTGCTCAGTAAAGTAAACTAGCAACGCTGGAAGGACGCCTGGAGCTCGTTACCAACGGTCCTCTAATAAAAGCGATTAAACCTTTAATTAAAGTTAGCGAACCTAGTTAAAGGGAACTGCCACCGCTTCCCTGAACGTCGCATGATGTATTTTGCAATATCCGCTCCGATAATTTGCAAACACAACTTTGTGACAAATGCGGTGTTGGAGTCAGAATGCAGTTGTATCTTCTAATTAGGGATGAAACATTGTTTCACTGTGTACATTGTTTGTTAGTGTACACAATGAAAATGTTAATATGTAGTTTTTAGCTAGTATAGCGCTTAAAAAATTGAACATCATTTATTTGGCAGACAACACAGCAACAAAATAAACATATGTATTTTGACAAATAGGATGTAATGTGTAATCCTACTAATATAATACATGTAAAAGATTGTAATGCTCTTTTCTTTTAATTACTAATTAACGGCGAGAGAGATTTGGATAAAATTCAGCACACAGATAGTTTATCACCTGCATAAATACAGAAAATACTTACTGTCCCAAAATTTGACTGTTTGTAAGTTAGTTTTATTACGATTCTTAACTTGGGTTGTCATACTCAAACGCTATCAATTTTAAAAAGGGGGGGTTCTCTCTTTACCTAATATACCTAATCACAAACTAAGGCTTGTACTGTTGGCTATACGGCTGGTATTTGACTACGATAAACATACTTTAAATCCGAGACCCATGAAGGAATATTCTTGCTCACACAAAATATTTTCACATAAGGTCAAGACAGGTATTATAATAAAATTTTACTTGGCTTTTCTTTTACTTTGATGCCAATAAGAACCTTATTAAATTGCCGTAATGTAGTAAAACCAAACTTTTTAATTACCATTTTTCGTCCTTTGTATTAGGAATAAGATTAAAAAGTAATATAAATTGGCCAAATATTTGATAACTTTGAAACATAATTAATGTACCAATGGTTTACTTTGTATAAAAACCTTTGAATGTCTTAAAAAATTTGAATGTCTACTTGTAAAACATCAAAGAGACACTTTAGCTCATTATTTTACCTACTCAACGATATCTCCAGATATTTCCAGAGAGCCTCTTAATTTTGAATTGCACTAAAACTTTTTAGGTTGTATAATTATAACGGTTGCTGAAAAGCACGTATTTCTAATGAGTGATGACTTATCCAACTATTTCGTTAGACATGCTTAGCGTTGAAATTGCAAACAGATTTGATACTCGAGAAATTTAGATTTTAACCTCACTGCTGCTTGCATTGCGTAATTGGAATTCTTGATTATTATTACAATGAGAAAAAGATGAAGAAGAGAAGTATGATTTATTTGAACACACATTTACTTGAAATGACATATGGCAGTTATTAATTATGTAATAACGGTAGACACGATAACTTATAACTAATTCTTTATAATGGTGTGTGTGTATGTGTGTGTGTGTGTGTGTGTGCGTATGTGTGTGTGTGTGTGTCAGCTATCAAAACGTTGACAATACGATAATAGGTCAAAAGCAATATTGTTTGTCGTCGTAAAATAGAGACCCTGAGGACTAAGATGGAATGCCTCTATGCTAGTAATTGCACCTGTTGTCTTATCGATGCGAACAATGCATGCTTGGCGATAGGTTAATGGATAAGTCTCCTCTCGATAACCATTCAATCTAACGGTTATGGTTATCAGTTCGCCAGCTTATATGGCCAAGTTAGGTCATTATAGACCTTGTGACAAAAGTTATATGTCGACTTCACTCGTACTAGAAAAGGGTCTATACATAGATTGAGTATACTAGACGTAAACCCTTTTTCATTTGATCTTTAGGAGACTTTTACCCTTTTTCACTAGGACCCCAGTATTTGCCTAATGACGCTAACATATCAGTAGTTTTATTATTCTATTTTCTTATTAGTACACTCTGCAGCGTCATTCAAACGACGTACGTAAATAAAGTGCTTGAACGTGAGTAGAGTTAATTTTCCGTCCCCGGTACGTGTAATAAATGCAACAGGTACAGTCAAACAAATAAATTCTGGGCCGCTATGGAACCATGTCAAAGTGACGTTGTCAAGAAACTTTTGAGGATATCCCCTACTGCGTCACTTTGACGTAGTTCCATAGATAAAGATAAAAGAAATTTATTCAGTAAGTAGGCCGCACGGGCACTTCTACACGTCAAGAATGTACCAGCGCTTCCCAAGAGGAGACCACTGCTGAGAAGGAACGCCGCAAGAAACTCAGCAGTCAGTCATTTTTTAAACATGTTTCATATTACAATGGTACTAGTTAGTGTAGCATTATATAAAGCTATAAATTAAATATAATATCATATAACATACGGGAGAGATAGAGAGAGAAAAGAAAAAAGAAACACTTGTGTGTATAGTGGCCTAGAAATCCATTTGTACATAATTTAGAAATCCATATGAGCACTTTAGTTCCTTGTCATTATAAATTTCAAGCTGAACAAAGCTGAATTATGGTTTAGTCAGTGACATTTAAAAAAAGTAAAATTCCAAGCTTAACAATCGTCTATCTACCGGCTTTTGTATCACTATCGGTGATCTATCGTACCAGTGTAACTTGACTTCAACTCGCAAGCGATTTGTAGCGACTGTTATCAATTACCTACGCTGGTTGAACCATGCGGTTGAGCGAATAAATAAAAAAACCAAAAAAACATACATAAACAGCATTTTTCAAGATAATTTCTGGTGCTTTATAAGAGGGTTTGGTTGTTGTGACCTTGTCTCATTGACTAAATAAATCTTGTAGCCTACAATTAGCCTCAAATTTTATTTATAATTTCTTATATTTCTCTTTTTTGTTTCCTCGATATTCTAGTTGTCAGTCATCAAGTTTTCCTGAGAGAACAGTTAACATTTCCGTTCTATTTAAAATACTGTTGCGTAATGATCAAAGAATGTATTTAGCCGGCGGCAATGTGGATCAACAAATGAAACTCATAAAAATGTTACAGAAATGTACTAAATAATGAGTATTTCTATACTCATAAGAACAAGGTTAACAAATAAAATGATTATTGTCGAAATTATTCCATCCGCTCTCTGCTGTGCTAAAATTTTAAAGGAAATATAATATCTCTATTTCTATTTTTACGGTTATCGACACACATCATCATATCCTAGGTACTAAAGTTTACATATATTTATGAACACTACTGTACGAACAAAATACAAGAGTCAAGGTTAATTTTAATTTTCTTAAACATTGACCCATTCAGCTCAAGTACACATTTCAATTATACGTCACGTTTTCGTATAGACTTTACTATTCGAAAACGTGTTCTGAACCTATCTATAGCATGAACTCCAAAAAAGAAACGAAAGTCAACATCAATGTCAAACGTGCCAGGAAATTTTAGTACTAAATACGGACATGGCGCACGACGGTGATGATTCCATCAGCCATAGGTACACATTTACTTGGCAACGTTACGTTAACGTTACTTTCTCGATAGAGAAAAAAAATCATGCTCGAGGCACGGGACGTAAAAACCTCGTTCATATTTATCACAAACATAGAATTGTTACGCAAAATGACTCCCCTTTTACGGTCTTCCGATGCCTAAGTACGATACAAATATAATAATGTCTTTATCGAAAAGCTCGTAAAACTGCGACAACTTTGTAAGCGTCCCGAGAGCTTTTATATTTTTTTAAGTCCGTCGTTACTCGGATGTTATTGCGATAACTTGTGTTTTGTCGCCGGCTCCGCTTGTACTATTATTTGAGTGCTTTCTACTGTTCAGAATTTAGATGGCACTGATAATAAAAATGTCTTGAAAGCGCACATTCCTTCTACAAGTCGGAAGACTCAAGTGCCATTATCAGGCTATTTACACACGAGGGAATAACTTTTGCTAGTTCCCCTCAAAGTTTTTATCTCCGCTGAACTTCGTTCGTTTATTTTGTTAACTTTGCAATAATACGACATTCTTTTGCACCATTCATGCTTTGGGATAAATCGACGTTGTTTTTTTACGCAACCTTTGCCTTATAAATATTGAATGGTAACAGCAAAAGGTAAATAGTAAAACTGGTCAAGAAAATATTTACTACACATTAATATTTGTTTGTGAACGCCGTGCATGAATACAGAATACAGAATACAGAATTTGTTGGTAAAAATACAATAACATTTTACAAGTCAAATTTAAATATTTAAAATAGATGTGGTCAGTTAATGACCTGGCTTATCATAACATTTGTTCGCCACTCAGTTTCCAAGGAATCCTTTCAGTCAAGAAAACTGTAATAAATCTTAAATAGTTACCAACTTGGGTCCAAGACAACGTTAACGATTATAGAAAACTGTGGAAGTGACATAAGCCGCGCTTGACGTGACTGTCCCGTAGCTTACGTCAATCCTATATCGATGATAACGTTCGCCGAATGCATCTCGTCAAGGGCGACTGGACCTTGATTTGACTTTCTAGTTTGTGGTAACATTCTAACGATTACAAGTTTTGGATTCGCATAAAAGAAAGAATTAATAGAATAAACAAAAAAGCTTGCAATATGTAATTTTGATGGATTATAATCGCTTTTAGCATTTCTATTATTGACGTCAATCAATTGAAAAATCGATACGTTGGTAATTTTATCAATCATATCTACGTTTTTCTCGGTGTACGTGACATAATTATATCGAGACCTACAGTATGCTGTTATGGATAATCTTTCTCGTAAGTAATTATATTTAGGTTTATGACGTGCGAGTACTGCTGACTAAGACCTAATTTTAACACAAACACTAGGCATTTTAGGCTAATTAAAATGCATTTGCGTGTGATGGAAAATGTAACCATTAAAAACGACTTCAGTCCGTTTCCAAGGGTCCTTTCTTCGTTTTTCTTGAAACTATGGAATGAACTTCCCTCCACGAGGTTTCTCCTTTAAACGCTGCTTAAAAAGTTAGTATTAGTTTAGTATTCACTGAAAGGCAACATTCGCTGTGCCCCTGGCATTACTGATGTTTATAGGCGACGGTCACTGCTTACCATCAAATGATCCGTCAGCTCGTTTGCCTTTTTGCACCATCAGGTGGCATGTGTGCTCGTTTGCCTCCCATTCTATAAAAAAACGGCCAATTTTGACATTAGATGCAGCTATTGTAAGCTAAGCGACGCAATGTCGTCTTGTGGTTCTTAAATACTTAGGGACTGGTTCACTTCTCTGTATGTTTCATATTTTTAAATCATGTCGCTTATTTCCTTGACAGGAAAGGGCCTCTATCCTACTGCATATTTACCCCTCTAGCAATCCTTTTTTCTACGACCACCTTCAACGTAAGAAATATACCAGCCGTCATAATAAAACAATAGGGGAAACGACAAAGTGGAATATAGGTCAAGGCAGCCATATCTTAACAATATTATAACGACGTGGTTTAAGTGAAATACAAGCCCGGTGTATAATATAAGCAAGACAATTTAACCTGAATGATGAAAAATACATAGATTTAAAAGCGCCGCCGCCGTGCGTCGTCTATTTTGGGACGCACCAGAATATTTCACGTCTAGTTACTCTATTTCCGATAGATAACAGCTGACATTTTATGCCAGCTACTTACTATTCATAATGAATGAATATATATAAGATCCGCATTATTCGCCGTAATTTATTAGAATCGGTTAAACAACATTTTATTACTTTTATGTGACTTTAATTCTACCTAGGTTAAAGTAATGTGCTCCGTCGAATAATATAATTTAAAATTAAATAAAGGTATTCTAATGAAACAAACCTGTTATAACTACATGATCCTATCACATCTATTATAAATTATAAGTACCAATGTGAAGATTCAACTTATTTACAATCAATCCAAATAAATTTCAGATTCGAGGATCAGTTCCAGAAAAAATAGAAAGAAATAGATTATCATGGTACGATGGCCATGGCATGTTATGAGGAGGAATGAAAGTCATGTGGTGAAAAGAGTTTTAAATATGAATGCGGAGGGCTATAGTGGAAGGGAAGCCTACCTAAGAAGAGAGGGATGGAATGCGTGAAGAACCATATGAAAAACAAGGAAAGGACTACTGAGATAGGGAAGAAAAAGACGTGCTGCGCCGACCCCAAATGAGTGGAATAAGGGCTAAATGATGATGACGGGGTTCAGTTCCAAACGCAGCGTTTTTAAAAAAAACTATGTATTTACTACGTAATAAGGAAGTTGTAGCGATAAGGGCATGCAATACCGGTGGGATTCAGTTCAGTTTGTTTCGAACTAGTTCCGAAACTGCATGCTAACCGATACCAGTTGTATATGCCTTCGTAGCGTCCAAAACCGCTAAAACTTAATTTGTGATGCAATTAAAACTTCATAAAACCAATTTTAAACATTAATTTTCTCATGACCATTGTGGGACGTCAAACAATATTCCACAGTGACATGTTGGTACTTAGTTGAATAAATCATAAAAAAGTTTTTCACTTCGAAGTTAAAGAAGCATGATGACGTGACAAAGTAGTAGCAGTTAATTTATACTTACCTACTAAGAAATAAACGTCACGCTTTCAACATCAACGTGTAAGCTCCACCGTCGCGCCTCAATGTGTCACGCGGGCGCCCCAGCGTGTTGACAGTGAGCGATATCTGTAACGAACTGGAACCAATCGGATTATTGGTCTTTAGTAAAACGATGTTTATTCGTTTACAAGTATTTATTACACACTAGGTTTTTCCCACATTTCACTTAGGCTTCCCTTAGGTTACTTAGGTTACTTAGGTTGCAACCGATATATTTTTTTCCGATTAAAAAGTATTCTATTGTATTCAATTAATATTCAACCCTATGCATTAGGGTGTCAACTTTAGTTGACATTGACACTGGCTAACTATATGAACATAACATCCTTATTCGGACGACACTAGATCTAAATACGCACTTAATAGTACATTATTGCCTAGGTATGGAAGTAGGCAATTGCGGGCCGAGTATTGGTTTAAACGGACGAGCTTGCGAGTTTCATTCGCGTCTCATTATGTAGATAGTAATGTCAATATTTCCGAACATTTTTGAGAAAAATAATTTGGCTCCGGATGTAAAGGGTAATCAATGATAGATTGGCAAAAAAGAGTTTGATGTGGAAAACCATAAATTTACGGGAAACTTCATTAAGCACCAAAGACTAAGTGCAAATTTAATTACGTTGCTAAATTAGTTAAACCCTCACTTTTCAAAACTCCGTTTGCCAAGCAATATTTTAAAAATTACCGAATGATTTTCTTGTCCATAAGCCACACTTGCCCCTAACAAGGGCATTAGTCTTACTCTTACTTAACATGCTAAGTGCCAAGAAATCCATATCAGGTCCATTTCGGACTAGAAATGAGAGTGCTTGGCGCTGAAAATTAAAAAATGGTTCGTTTAAACCGAGCCAATTCCGACGCGGTAATTGTTTAAAGTAAGTAATAGCTTTTAGAATTGACTTCAGTCGGTTACATCTCCCCAGGGCGGATTTCGCTGAAATACTGCGTTTGGGAACTAAGACAGATCGGATAATGGGAACAACACGAAAATCCCGGGAAAGTGGACCGAAGCCGGGACTGATTTTTTAGCCGGGTAAATAATGAGGGAGCGAGTAATTGCGTTAAAGGTATCTTTCCCGGGAATCTCGGGACGTAACGAAATTTTCCAGTCTTAGTTCAATTTGGTAGTTTCGCTTTGGTAAGTCTAACGTTCTTCTCGTGGAACCTACTTTATTGAAGTAAATCTTACGATAAGGAGCTAAAAAACGAAAGTTTATCAATTTTAACATTTATTTATTTACTTTTATATGTTTAACAAAGGCAGAAAGTCTATGAACAGCATGCAGTGGACGTCTTTCGGCCGACATGATTACCTATCATGATGTAGGGAGGAAAAAACTGAAAATGTATAACTTTATACCTACATCAAGAATGCCCCGGGATAAAAATATCCTAACATTATTTTAACATATTACTCCAACCACGACCCGCCACAACTCGGTGACATTGCAAAATATCAAAATAATATAAGGATATTTTTTCCCTTGTCATTTTTGATGAGAGTAGTTAATGTGTAAGATCGACCATTTCACATCTGTTATAGACTCATTCTACGCAGCAGCCAAACAGCTGTGTCAGTAAGCATGTAAATCTTATTTCCATCTCTATATCAACAATTGGTCCGACTCGGCAGTTTGCAGGGAAATTTCACCCTTACTGCGTATAAAAATACACTTAAAAATGTATTTTCGCAAATGGCCTTTAACGACCATCTCTAACGACAGTATCGTTTACCGCCTGCTATCTGCCCTAACCCTTCAATTTGTGTTCCACTTTCGTTTTAACAGGTTAAACCCGATTTTACTATTTTAAACCCTAATATTTTACAGGTAAAGTACATCTCGTCAACTTTAAATGTCAGTTTATGGAAAGAACATTTTAACAATATGGTCATATGCAAAACTGTCGATAAACTCAGAGAATAAACATGATATTGAGATAAATAGACAGTGGAAATATTTTAAATTGTTATGACATGCAACTTGGAACAATTTAAACCAAATATCTTTCTCATTACCTGTTTTTTTTTTTTTCAAGAAGGTTGGCTGGAAGAAATCCCAGGGACAAGTTCGCCTTTGTACTTATTCTTTTGTTGTATTACATGTGTTTAGTATTTCTGTTTTAATCTTGTACAAACATAGATACATACATTCCTGCCTGTGAGACTTAATCTCTCCGTTTGAATTGTTTAAATTGTGTCTGTACAGTCGAACAAAAAAATAACTCTACATTTTAGTACCTTTGCGCTTGTACTTGGTTCAAAAAAGCTCACAGTGACGATTCTATATACATTATAAAGTCAATTAAGACACGTAATGTACATTATGTACACTGAATTGTCAAGTGTCAACTGACTGACTACACACCCTCGTGGGTCGAGTTTATAGCTTACAGATAACACTACTTACAGTTTTATGGTCAGCTACTCTGCCGTAACACCGAAGAAGGCAGCTAACTGCATAGTAATACAATAGTATAATTATTTTAATGTGCATATCAATAGAGTATAGAATGCTTTAACTAGTACATCACAGATAGTCTCATCTATGATATGACGGCAGTACTGCTTTGCAACGAAACCTCAGTTAACTCAGCTACGGACTACAGTCAGACCCTCACTTAACTTCGCATCGTGCGAACAAATTGCTGATTTGCTATTCACAATCGGAAATTGTGAGCCTAATATGTACCCACCCTGAAAATACGGTACCCTAAATTTTAAGGTACCGTACTCAAAGGGCGTCAACGGATCCCTATTAATAATTCGCTGTGAAAACGTACGTACGCGTTCAGGGCACTGTACCCTTACCATGAGTTATAATTACCGTACTCGCTAGCGAGTCGAATGCTATGTCCCTCCTAGCACTCTATAAGAACACAGTGCGGGATATCAGGGACAGAACATTAGACTAGCTAGCGAGTACGGTTATTGTAACACATCGTAAAGGCACTGGTCAGAAAAAACACTTAAAAGATATGTACGTTGTAAATACGTTGATGAGCTGTTTTTGCTTTAGTTGGTTATAAATTACTAGAGAACGCCCGCGACTTCGTACTCGTAGAATTAGTGTCCTGCTATTCCCCCCATTTTTGCCCCTTCTCCAAATTTCAATTCTCTTCCAGCGGCTTGTTTTGACGACCCTGCCTACGAAGCTAGCGGTCCTGGGTTCAACTCCCGGTAAGGGCAGACATTTGTGTGATAAGCGTGAATATTTGTTCCGGAGTCATGGATGATTTTCTATTTATTTAAGGATATATTTCTCTATACACAAGTATTTATATCGTTGTCTAGTACCCATAGTACAAGCCTAGAGCTTAGTTTGGGACTGGCTCAATTTGTGTGAAATTGTCCCCTGACATTATTATTGATATTGTTCCAGCGGCTTCGGCTGCCCGTTGATCGGTCAGTCAGTCAGTTACTTCTTTTTACTGGTCACTTCAAATTGCTAATACAAAATCAATGTTTTACACACGACCTCCCTAAAGTAAACCCCTCGTCTCTAATAGCCTGTTGTTTGATCGTTAGTTAAACTAACTAATGGTCAAAAAACGTTACTAATGGTTAATGGCTCAAGGAAATGTGTCAAATTTTCCATTCCTTTTTCGAATTTTAACAATTAGTTCGTTTAACTACTGATCAAACAACAGGGCCTAAGCCTCTGTCTCGCTATTAAATTAGATTGACACCTCGAGTGACAGGTGTGACAGTTTGGTATTAAATGAATGTTTTTAAGTAACGTTAACGAACGTTTATAAGTAAGGGCATAAGACTTTAATTATTAGTTTTATCAGAAAATGAACGATACATCTAGAAGGCTGATTTAAACAACTGAGTTAACGTAATACACTAACCGTTATTAACTGAGCCACAATCAAGTGTTATGGGTGTCCCTCGGAATCCCTAACAACGTTTGTCCTAACACATCGTTTGTCCGAATTTTCATTTAGCCTAAACTGGTTTTCAGGTGAGCCAAGAAATTTTTTAAGTTTTCCAATTATATCTGCGTTTCGGTTAGGTTAGGGTTGTATTATAACAACACTAAAAGGTTTTAAAATTTACGCGGAAATGGCTTTAGGAGAAACGAAAATTCGGATAAACGACGTAATAGGACAAATTACGTGTTTTGTATCACCAATTTGAAGTCACCCTGTATATACGATATGGAAACGCGCCCTATTACTTTTGAATTGATTTGTGAAAAACCACCTTGACATAACATTGTTTAGAAATCCCCTGGAGTACACTAGCGGCGATATTTTTCCCACGCCGACATTTTTATAATTGGGTTGTTGTATGAAACAGCAAGTCTATTATTTTTCCCCTGCGGCGTGTCCTGTTCAAAGGATTACCCACATCCGCTTCAGGACCTTTATTTAATTTTAGGTATCTAAAATATAAAACACGCCTTGTTTACGCAGACGCCTCTGTATAAAGTGCCTAAAAGTGAATAAATAAGAGAGTTTCTTATGGTCCATAGAGTTATAGCAAATAGTTATACGATTTATATGATATTTTAATACCACGAGTTAGTAGACAAACAGACTAGTCGAAATACTCTCTTTACCAGATTCGAACTGGATTCTGTTACAAATTGGAATGACCTTCCTGCTGAGACTTTCCCAATGCGCTACAATATGAGGCTTTTTAAAAAGGGTATAATTAATTTTCTTCGAGACCGGCAACGCATTGGTGACACCTCCAGCGTTGCAAATGTCCACAGGCGGCGGTGACCACTTCCCATCAGGTGGGCTGTCTGCCTGTTTGCCCGTCGATGGCAATAAAAATAAAAAATAAAAAATATACCATTCCTTAATTTGAAAATAAATTACGGAAATGGCTAATTAACAATTATTTTTATGATTTTAATGATTTTCTTATAATTTTATTTTTCTTATGATTTTAATAAGGTGACATGATAATTTCGATTAAAGCATTTAAATGTATATTATGTATACATAAATAATTACTAACCTATACTTAATGTTGCTTATACTTTAACCAATAATGTAACTTGCTACCTACTTAAAATTACTAAATATTTTGTATACTTTTAATGATATCATTCTTGATTCCATTATGACATGTAATATTTTATAATATTATCAATAAATGAGTATGAGTATGTATTCTGGTATTTCGGGAATGAGCGAACTGAGCTAGCCTCGCGTGTTAATGCCGATATAGACGTACATTCACAGATTAAATAAAAGTCACGTAGTGTAAAGCCCAAGAGGTCTTTAAAAGGTTTTCGAATTCGAGTAAAGTCTTTTAGACGAACTCGAACGCCGTTGTCTTAAAAGCTACCTACCTGCCTGCTGCAGATCGAGTGGTTCGACCGGTACAGTTCCCGTGCTACGAGAAAAAGGCACTTCAGCAACTGGCACGGCCGGGTGTATTTTTTTACATTCGTTGCCATTACATTGAAACACTGACATAAATAGGTTCGCAAGGACTTTCAATAAGCCACGGAGGCATGGATTTAAATAACTAGATACGAAGAAATATAAAGTTTATGCTCGGAGAACACAACTCGCGAGTCAGAAGTTCAAGTTTGGTTAAAGTAGTTACAAGGTGAGGCTCGGCCAAGTCTTAAATAATCACAAAGAATTGCTAGACAAAGCAAATGTAAAGTTCTATGCGAGAGGGTTTTTGTTTGTCGCTCCTAAATATAAAAAGCAAAGGATTAAAGCGTAGAGACGGTTAAATAACAGGCTTCCGAAAGAATAGCAACACGAATTCTACGCCACGGAATAAAAACCTATAACAAATAAGACTCAAATCTAGTTGATTTAACCGAAAATAATGGAATTTCCGCAAATGGAGTCGTCATCAATTTAGATTTAAGGTACGATTTCCACGGTAATGGATTGTCATTTGCGGAATGACGCAGACCTTCGTCGTTATTACTGTCTAAATGATTCCTTCTTTGGGGCCTAGATTTATGACTAATGACGAACTAAATAATGTTTTGGAAGATAATTACACTCGGAGGCTTAAAGTGTTTACCTGCTTAATCCATTTTTTTTTAATTAGTAGTTTAGCAGATACCTAATTAGAAGAGACAGAGCGATATAAAGTCAAAAAAATATATCGCTCTTTATTATTTCTTAAGAAACACCAAGTAAACAGATAACTCTTAATAAGTTAAAAGTACACGTATTAGTTATCTCACGAAAGTGGGTGGGCCATACTTGTGTGTCTAGATACACGTGCACGTTGTCTATGAGTGCGTAACTTTCGTCGCTAAGCGACGCCGCAGTATGCGTGTCCATCGTGTTACAACTACAAGTAAGATAAACCCACTTTCATATAAAAACAAAATATGTTCTCTTATCTTATCTTACAGATGGGCCCTTTCGGATACACTTCGACCCTTTAGGATCTTTTGTGCAATTACCCTCTTACACACTCAGCTGTTCGATAGTGCAGGTTTCCTCACGATGTTTTTCCTTCACCGTAAGAGCATCGGGTAATGTACTTAAGTTAGGAAAACTCATTGGTACAAGGTGACCGCGGGGGTCTGAAATTCAACTCAAAAAAATTCGACTCGTGATCGTAAGATACCGATCTTACGATCACGAGTCGACCCCTTAAGCCACTAGGCCACCGTCGGTCGCTCTCAAGATAAAATAACTGTACAAAGAGTATTACTTATTTATTTACCTATACATCTTTTTCACTTAGGTATTCCAATGTAATCGCCGAGAAAAGTTCTTGACAAAATACCTTTCTACTCGCCCTTTCTGTAGCTCTCTATTTTGTACCGTAATTACACATCAATGGAAAACCCTCATCTTTAAGTCATTATTAAGTACAAACAATCCCACGGCACACAATGAGCGTCAGACGAATACAAAGATCTCAAATGAGATGCTTTGTAATTTAGTCCTCGTCAAGCGCAATACGGAATAAGATAATTTCAACCGCTCCGGGAATCACGTCTGTTACGGGTACACTACATAATTCCGAATAGTCATAATTCCAAATTGATCAAAATTCCGAATTTTCATAATTCCGAACGCAATTTTTTGATAGAAGACTTATCTTTTTGTTATCGCTTATAAATCAAACCTAACCTTACCTACGTATGACAATTTAATTATGGATTTAATCAAAAATAGCTCCATCGTAACATAGCATTGGGCAAAATGAAAATTCGGACAAATGAATATTCGGAAAAAAGTTATTCGGAATTTAAAGGTGTTCCCCGTCTGTTACATATTATAAAATCAGAAACATGACAGCGTAAAAAAAAGTTACAACCCAGCATAATATCAACGCCTTTAAACAATTTTAAATCCTAAATGATCACTCAAAATTAAAAATAATGAAAGAATCTTAAAGATAATTTTTAGATACCTAATAATAAATAGGCCTTTTCATCTTTTCCAGATGATTTAGTTAGCACTATGAATTAAGACACTTTCGCTCGTGACTTAACAGGCCGATTCTGACGCACCACCAGTTAGTCAGAGGTTGGTTTAGATACCTACCTATTCAATTATAGTCCATTTGTCATAGTTCGCTGACTTTATTTTTCTTCTTTTTCACAATATGGCGTCTGAGTGCCGCCATATTTAATTTTGATTACTGTCATATCTTTAGTGACACTTACAAGATTGAGGGTCTGTTATTTGATCAGTAGTTAACTCAACTAATTGTTAAAATTCGAAAAAGGAATCGAAAATTTGACACAAATCCTTGAGATTTTAACCATTAGGCAGTTACGGTTTTTGACGATTAGTTAAGTAGTTTAACTACTGATCAAACAACAGGCCATAAAACAAATTGATTGACATAAGAATCATCAAAATCGGCCTAGGTACGCGTTTACGAGTAGTTTCAAGAGCGCTACAAAGGAAAAAACATACATACATACATAGGAACAAACATGGCTTATACACATTAGTCTCCTTTGCCTCGCGCAGTCAGGTAAAAAGCTATTTTCTGAAAGGATGTGCTGTACAAAATTGCAGAACTGTTCTAAGTAAAACTGTTTAAACTTACATTAAACTTTACCGAGCAAACGCTTACGTACGAAGTATAGCTAAGTCGCTTCCGCCTTGAGTTTGCATACGTGTATTGTAGATAGCTTTGCAAAATTGTTTGAAAAACCGGCCAAGTGCGTGACGGACTCGCACACGAACAACGGTGCTGTACCATTTTTGTATCGGGACCACTTTATACGGTATCCTTTTGGAACGCATATATTTTTTTCGCATAACTCCCTTTTAGGCTGACATTTCAGAATTTAATGAACGTCTATTTTGTAGATTAGGTTAGGTTAGTTTTTTATAATAATTAAAATAAAACCTTTTCTATTGTAAAAACCGTTTTAGGTTATACGATTTTATGCGTAAAAAATATATGCGATCCAACAATGAAGTTATACAGATGTCAAGCGAGCACACCTGATCGTAAGTGAACCCTAAAGCCCATATGACCTTTCGGGTACGGAACCCTAAAGATGAGGGCGCTGTTTGGAATTATATCAAAGTTACCGATTTAAAAGTAACATGGGTATTTAAATTACATAGACGACAGCGTCAAATCATGTAGTCGGTTTTTTAAAGTTTGGTTTTTCACAACGGAAAGAAATGTGTGTAGGTCAATTCTGTTCCAAATTATTGTTGTGTTAACCACGATAATCTCTTAAGTGAATCACCTATACCTTGCCTACTACATAAAATACAGGCTGTTTCAATCGTCAAAACGGAATAACCTAAGAACGAGCGAAGATACGGGAAAAAGATTTCGTACAGTGATAGCATCATTACTCAACTGGAAGATATGGGAGCTGACAATCACATATGTCGCGACCATTATTAAAGTGACTGCCACGTTAACGGAGGGGTTTGTCAGTTGTTTTTTTGCCTCAAAGCATTTTCTGTAGATACCTGTCTGTTTTTCCGATACCTGAGAAGGGATGACACCATTCAGTACAGTCGACTACAAACAGATGTATCCACTTTTTCACCTAATTGCAATGTATAAGGTCCAAAAGTGGATACATCTCTTCGTAGTCGACTGTACCTCGATCTCGAGTTGGCGAATGGAATAGCGTCCTAGTGTTCGTATTTAGTAGGTATTCCAAAAAACATAAGTTGACAACGAGTAGTACAAACTAAGTAGTTATACGTCAAATAGTGTATGAAATCGTGAGCCTGTTTCAGGGGTTCGTAAAAGTATAGTACACGTATTCAAATAGTAACAGCTATTTAAAAACGTGACGTAAGATTCAAATTTTAGTGCTCAAACTATTTACAGTTAAAATGCACATGACTGCCAAAGAAACAGCGATTTTCCTTAGCGGGATAAGTTCGCCTTTGGATATACCTTTTGTGTTTCTGTCTATTTTGTTGTTTGTTATTAACATACATACATACATTCATGTTTCATATTATTTGGGACGTGATAAATTTTATTTGTCACTAAACTCAAATCACCAATAAGCATGTAAATAAAAATAAGTGACATATTAGATTATTTTATTCACCACAATATAATACATTTCTATACATATTATACTGCAGGTATCCACCCACACCTGAGTCATAATCTAAAGCTATCTAGCTAGAACCAGTTCTACAACGAAATTGCGGGCACTAATTTGTAACATATTAACTGGGTTACAAAGGCTAGGGCTCACTCGGAAACATATCTGGGGACCAAGTGTGCTGTTTATGTGTTTTGTATTTTATAGTCGTGCCCCGCAACTCCGTCCGCGTAGAAAAATAAGATGTAGCCTCTATTACTCAGTGATTATAAAGCTTTCTAAGAGTGAAAGAATTTTCAAAATCGGTCCAGTAGTTTTTGAGGATATTAATTATAAATGAAAATGAAAACGTTTAATGAAATAATTGTCAATTAGTTTCGTGATCCAGTCACACCCCAAGATGAGAAGAGGTAAATGAGGGTAGGTACCGGTTATCCCGCTGCCGACCGCCCCGCCGCTCATTGCGGCTTAATGTTGGTGGTACCGTTTGGCTCTTTTACCCTATTGCATGTTTTCAATCTCTTCTTCCTTTATCTGTGTTCAGTTGCCTTCGTGCATTTTACTCCGTTTTCATATTTAAAATTTTATTTAATTTATTTCTTATCATCTTACTTGTTAATCTACTACTATTTATTATATTCTTTAATTAAACACTGTCTCTTCGTTCGTGTGTCACGTTGGCGCCACTGAAAACCAGCGTCACGGTTTATACTGTGACATACTTAGTGCTGAGTGGTGTCAATTTCGACGTCACAGAATCACCGTGGCAACATTATCCTACGATTGTATTTTTTCTTTCCTTCTATATTGTTTTTGTTTTTATTTTTGTGTTGCCATCCTTTTTTTTATGATGTTTTCTGTGTTCAGTTTTTCTTTCTCTGTGTTCGTCGAATAAATGTTTCTATTTCTATTACTAATATAAAAATACAAATCTCTTCGCTTTATAACTTTAGAGCAGAAAATGTTCTAAGTAGGTACCTAACAGAAGGCTTATTTAAAGAAAAAGAATGATTAATAAACATAAGTAATATGGGCGAAAAATTATTAATAATAATAAGTAATACACTTATTGCAAACATGTTCCGCTACTTTATCATAAATATATTTTAGTTCAAGTGATACTGTAAATTATTAAAAGTTGCAATTGTAAAAAATAACTAAAATAAAATATACAATACGTTGCAATAATGCTAGATATTTCATTACAATGACTTGAATGTTTCGACGTCGCACACTCGATAATGGTAGTAGTGCCCTCTAGCGGCAGCATGGCTCACCATTCCGCCATAAAACATCCTGTAAATAAGAAAATAACTACCAGTAATATAATAACTTTTTATCAACATACACTAAATAAATAAAAACTGGGGATAATCTCACACAAACTGACCTAGTCCTAAACTAAGCTCTAGGCATATACTATGGATGAAAACGATAATCACACTTATATGTATAGAGACAAACACTGAAAATAAAGATAAATGCATAGAAAATGTCCATTACTCAAAAACAAATACTCGCGCATATCACACAAATATTTGCTCATACCGGGAATTGAACCCGCGGTTAGCTTCGTAAGCAGGATCACGTCCAACTAGAGCTTCCAATCCCGGTATACCGGGATCCTGGTATTCCGAGATCCCGCGCTATTTTCCAGTCCCGCTTGTTGCGGGATTACGAGCGCGGGTTCCGCGGGATTTGCAGGTCGTAATAGTTTGGCAGATATATTATATTTTCTTCGAAAAAAAAAAAGACAACTGAGTGCTCACCGAACTAATTAAAGTTTTAATTACTTTTTCAACATTCTGTTGAAAATTTTCTTAGGTGTTGTTTTTTGTGTGTATGATATTGTTATTTTTTCTATATTTCTAGTGGGATTGAAAATGTTCAGTCCGGCAGATACCGAGATTGAAGATAGGCTGCGGGATTGGAAACCCTACTTCCAACTAGCCCAACGCGTCGTCTCTACTACAATAAAAACAAAAAGTACTAACTTTCTATGGATCGTTCTCGAAAAGGACGACCAATTAGAGTGGCAAGAAGCGTTAGCGGTCACGGCCCGCGGCGCTTACGCCTTGTGGCAGGTAATTCGCAAACTTTCGTGACCGCCGACTCGAAATTAATTCGACACAAAACTTTAGCGACGTGTAACGTATTTCATTTACGAGGGGTAATTACATAGGGGAGACTGGGGTAAAGCCGTATAGCTAAGGACTTCAGGCTGTAAAATATTCATTTTAAAGCACAAATATATAAAACAAACCTTTATAATCAATAAATTTAATGAGGAAAACAATATCATCATCAAATTTTGGATAGTTGTAATAGAATATTAAATTAAAAATGCAAAACACAAAACTATTGTCCTTTCCGATTTTGCCCCGGGGCCTGTACAAAACCGTATACTGTTTACGAAATTGCCCCGGAAGGGTAGGTATCGTTACGAAAATGTAAGTTTAAATCTTCCTAAGCCTTTTTGTGTTGAAGAACACAGATCGTTGTTTTGTCTAAATTAAAGGGCATTGGGTAAATTTGTTTGAAGAATATTGTCTTTTATTTTTCAGCGGCCACAGATGATTTTTACATAGTTATTTAGAGGACCTCGAATTACACATAGATATATATATATAATTTATGGCGTTAAATAATATCGGAGAGGAGATTTTAAAGATTTAAGTATTCAGTTTTTAGTACAAAAGTACGCCCAAGTATGAATATTTAAATATCTCGGCTCCGATGCACTTTAGAGTATTACATTACATAACAAAATATAATATGTTTATTTTTAATAATTCTATCATAATTTACCACTTTTACGAATGGCCGCTCACCTTGAAAATGTATGACTTTTACATATGACAACACTTTTACCCAAACCCCTTTGTTGAGTCGATCTTTTAATGTAGATTTTGGAACATTATAAGTTTGAGCTGCTTTCAAGTATCCCAAATCTCCGTCAAATACTGCTTTAATAGCTTTTTTCATATCCTCCGAGTTCCACGCGGCATTTTTATACTGCCTAAAACAATAAAAAACGTTAATCGTATTCATTACTTCCGGTTCAAATTGTATATGATACGATTTTACCCCGTACGGTTGTGACCCGAGGGGTTCAAGTATAAACATGTCCCTTACAAGTACAATCACATATAAGTTTCGCGCGTTGTAAATATCGTAAATAACAAACAAATATGCACACTGTAACAAAACCAATTGCAGACTTACCTCGTAACAAGTTTCATTCACTGATTACTACGTAAATTTAAAGCCAAAATAAGATCAAAACCGTCGAAAAACAATAAAACGGAATATTTCGATGCGGCGGGTGCATGCAGCGACCAGTGTATGTTGACAAGTAGATCCCATTGGCGAGCGCCGATGAGAGGTTTGCGCGCGGCAAATTTGGATTATTGACAAGAATAAGGCTACCATACGGTTTTACCCCGGTATACGGTTTTGTACAGGTCTCCCCTACGAACTTTTACCTTAAATAATTATACCTTTATGGTCAATATTAGACTTGTTAATATAATGCTACAGGACTAAATCAAGTTATGGTCGAAGTATATAGTGAAAATACAAAACCCAACCCTTAGAATAATAATAATAATAATAACACATAGTATGATAGTTCATCACAAATGGAATCATGTATTTAGGCATAATTTTTTGTATATACGTTCACGCGACGACACGCACACAAGTACACAAATACTGTCGTACTATTGTTGGTGCCTAGACCAGGATTCTGTGTTATTCTAAGGCGCAACAAAATAAAAAAGTAACCCGAAAAATAATGTCAAGGCTGGAACTTTACCTATCTAGAACTGGGATACCTAGGTACATTTCGCTTCCTTTAAAATCTGTATTTTCAATACTCTCAATATCAAAACCTAAGAAAAAAATAATGATATTTTTTTTCAAAATAAGACGTGGTATATCCCACATCATTTGTAATGCATAGCTGCACCTTTTGACACATTTATTATATTGAAACCAATGATATAATATAAAAAGAGGTAGATATGTTACCTATACGGTATTCCGCCTGTAAAAATGGCCCGGCTTACGCACACATAATCAGTAAATATTGCAATTACACACTAATTCATAAATGACAAGTGAAAGCAGGATGGTATGCTAATTTCCGGGAGCGAAATAGAGACGAGTGTATGTTGCTCTGCAGACTAGTTCACGGTTCCGTTGACGGCGCAAGACTAAGTAAAGGTGTACCAATTGGCTTGGTTTTAGGGTGCCACTATCGAAGTGCGTACAACATATCTACCTCTTTTTACTATATTATATCATTTATTGAAACAGGTTTTTCTGTGTATTTACTTACTTACTTGGTACATAATCATACTGTTTCAAAGCCACTCCAGCCTTCAATCGTTCTAATAAACTCCATGGTGGTAGTTCTATTTGCGCTAGTTTTCTCGACACAATATTCAATATACTCGGAATTAAACCACATTAAGTATTAAACGTCAGTGGAGCCAGTGCGAATGAAATTTGCGGTTTTATTATACTGTAAGCACTAGTGGAAATTAAACTCTGAAATAGAAGTGTAAGACAGGGTTAAAATTACTTGCACAGAATAGTTTATAACTATTATTTGTAAATTGAAGTCCAAATCTTCATCAAGTTTTAATTTGAGAGCGAAATTTTATATTGTTTATAAGATTGTGGTTAAAAAGGTTTGAAGATACTCTTTACACAGAGGTGATAAGAAACCTACTACGCTTTTTATTGAGAGATTATTTCTATACGTTTCTATACTGTGGTTAGTAACTAGGCTTAACGTCATCCAACTAGGTTTTAGTTATTAGTGACCCTGGTAACGAAGGTAGCGATCACAGGTTCAATTCCTGGTAAGGGCAAATATTTGTGTGATGAGCGTGATTATTTGTTTCTGTGTCTTGGATGTTTTGAGCATGTAGAACTTGTATGTATTTCGCTCTGTAAGAAAACTTATCGTTTGACCTCGTATCTCGGGCATGACAGATATCAACTTTTGCAGCTAATTCGCAACATCTGGGAGTGGACTGAAATTACGAGCGCGGAACGCGGGAACAGATTCCAGCAGCTGGTAGCCAACCTTCACTAAGTATGAGAGGTAGTTTGAGAAGAAGAAGTACGGACACGGAAGTTAATTTGCTACCCATTTCAAAGAAAATCTGCCTGAAGATGTCATTGTCAATAGAGATGCCAAGTCATTTGTAATTGATAGGAAACTCAACCTTATTGCTGTAGAATGTCAGATTGACTTTGGACCTAAGGTGGGTCACAAATTAAATTCCTTGACTGTACCCAATACAAGCCTAGAGCTTAGTTCCGAACTAGGTCTATTTGTGTGCTCTTTTCCTCCGATATTCATTTCACGCAAGGGCTATTTCGATTTCGTGGCCGCCAGCTATCTGACACGGGTTGAGTAGGTAGTTATCTAAATAAACTTTAAATTATACATATATTGTTATGTTGGTATGTTAGTTTGAAAGTTATTTATTAAAGGGTTTACCCTTGTAGAAACTCATTTCATAGAACTTATATCACTTCGCAGAATGTTCGTTTCGTAGAAAGCTATTTTCTACTGAACCTGTGATGATTTCAGGTTATCTTGTGATAGTAACAAGTATAACCTAACCTAACCTACATTAATCATATTTAAGATACCCAGAGGGGTTATTACGACATGGCAATGCAGTTCATTTTACGGCGAGCGAAAAGGACAGAGCTATATCAGTTAAAGATAAAGATAAAAAGATAAAAGATGTTTATTCAGTAAGTAGGCCGCACGGGCACTTTTACACGTCAAAAATCTACCAGCGCTTCGCAAGAGACCACTGCTGAGAAGAAACGCCGCAAGAAACTCAACAGTCAGTCGTTTAAGGGATAGCGTTATATAGCGCTATCCCTTTCTCGCAGCGTAATCTAAAATACATAGCTATATCATAATAACCAACACCTATAGACCTGAAATCAACACGGGTTCAGCAAAAAGTAGCTTTCTATGAAACGAAAATTCTGCGAAGGGATTTACGTTCTATGAAATGAGTTTCGGGGACAGCAGAAATATGGGCCATGTTGCCTGAAAAGTTATTCTTTTCTATTCTCTATTTATTTCATGGATACCACTTAATAGAAGCACTCACGCCACTCACGCCAAGTCTCATAATTTGTTAACAAGGAGACGCCCGTTGTTAGCCCAGAAGTGACTAACTTGTTCGATCAGTACCATTACCATGAGTTACAATTACTGTACCCGCTAGCGAGTCGAATGCTCTATCCCTCAGAGTATTCTTATAGAGTGCGAGGGACAGATCATTCGACTCGCTAGCGAGTACGGTAATTGTAACTCATGGTAAGGGTACAGATGGAATCGAATCAGCGAACTTCTCAAGTAAAGCCTAACCTCAACCGCCAAAGAGCAAACTCGCTTCAACTCCTAATCACTAATTGAACATTGAATAAACTTCTCCGTACCTATATTGTTCTTGTGTCAAAGGAGGTTGATAGCAACTTGTCTTAATAGTTTACTGGCAGATTAAGAACTGACCTTACCTTACTGACCGGCTACGCGACTATTACTTATTCTGTGGCAAAACTATGTGTATCTGTGTTGGTGTTATAGCTCCCAAATGGATAAATATATTCAGACGTAGTTATTTTTAAGGACAGCTAGTTAAATCTTCAGGTTTCTTAGCTAATTTTGATGAAAATCAGTTGGGAAGTTTAGGAGATATTAGCGCTAGAGGGTTTGATCTATTTAGTATACCAATATTCGTCATAAATGGTACAATTGTTTGTAACTATGCCTGTTCAAGGAGGTCTTATTAATATTTTACACAAAGTTCAAAAAAAGATTGTATGTTTGACGCGATTAAAAAGAATACCTACTCTAGTCCAATGATATTTTATACAGGGTGTCCGGTATATAGTGGACTATCTTACAGGGCTGGATAGCTCAGCTAAGGAGTGTTGAAAATATGATAAATCATGTTTAGTAAAAATCGCAAGGTAAACGAGATATATCAACTTTTATTTTTTTTGGAAATGCGGCATCCTGTTTCACCGTTTTCGAAGCCACGACCACAGTTATTACAATTTTTCAGTTGCGTTTGCTGTGAAAGAAAGCTGATTAAATTTGCTTTAAGACCCTAATAACGAAATTAATAAATAATAAGCAGTTTTTTATTTATTTTAAATTGAAATCTAAAGTTTAGAAATCGAGTTTTTCTTCGGGCCAGTTTGACACCGCACGGTGTAAAAAAAATGTATGAGAACCTGTAGTGCTGCTTTCTTAAAAAATTGCCTATTTAATGGAGATTCTAAAATGATACCACAATCGAGATTATTGATTATAGCAGCGAAGTTATTATTAATTTTGTTCAACAAAGACTGAATTCTATTAAACTATTGAATTTAAAAAACTACTTTTATTTCCGTTTTAAATGAAGTTAACTGGTTTTAAATGTTTTAAAAGACAGTATGCCTGAATATGAAATGCTACAACATTATAATAAAGGGTAAATTCTACGACAATAGGCTATTAAGTCGATAAAAATTATGTCACATCATCCATATAGAAAAAACGATTATGGAAATGGAATTTAGGATTACAATCGTTATGGCATAAATTAGTTGCTGTTGTACTTAAAATTCACGTAAATAGTCTTCTAAATCATTTAAAACCAGTCAACTTGATTTGAAACGAAAGCAAAAGTAGTTTTTTAAATTCCATAGTTCGATAGAATTCAGTCGTTGTTGGATGTACTTCATAATTACTTCGCTGCTCTAATCAATAATCTCAATTGTGATATCTTTTTAGAATCTCCATTAAATAGGCAAATCTTTAAGAAAGCAGCAATACAGGTTCTGATACATTTTTTTTACACCGTGCGGTGTCAAACTGGCCCGAAGAAAAACTCGATTTCTAAACTTTAGATTTGAATTTATAATAAATAAAAAACTGCTTATTATTTATTAATTTCGTTATCAGGGTCTTAAAGCAAATTTAATCAGCTTTCTTTCACAGCAAACGCAACTGAAAAATTGTAATAACTGTGGTCGTGGCTTCGAAAACGGTGAAACAGGATGCCGCATTTCCAAAAAAAATAAAAGTTGATATATCTCGTTTACCTAGCGACTTTTACTAAACATGATTTATCATATTTTCAACACTCCTTAGCAGAGCTATCGAGCTCTGTAAGATAGTCCACTATATACCGGACACCCTGTATAAAGATATGTCATCTGCGCGCAAAAACGTTCCGCAACTGCCTTACTTTTTATCTATTTATCTATTTCTAACAATAGCGTTCGCTGTGGATTGCCGTGTTTGTCTCTGTCAGTAATTGGTCACGAGTTTTGAATGCGTTTAGTATGAGCATAACGTATCTTAATATAAAATATCATTGCTCTAGTCATTGTGATTTCACATCGTGTTCTTTTTTCAAATTTGTATAGTGTACGCTACGAATATGCTCCTAATTCTGATGTTTTCACGAGTATAAACATCTGGAATAAAGAAATCATCTACGTAATTTTTAAATGATAACTTGTCATCCACTTTCAATCACAGCTTAGTTTTCAAGTCACGACGTGAAACTAATTTTATCTACAAAACACCTGCACCGCGGAGCCGCGTCGGTACACAAGCAATACTCATAACAATAAAAAATAACGACTGGGACCCAAGAAAAGGTAACTAATTGGAAAAAACAATTAAGGCTTCGTCCTTCTATACAATAATAGAACTTTAATAGGTTTGTGCAAGAATTATCAATTTTGGTGATTTTAGTGAGTAGTTTGAGATAAAAATCTGTATGCAAAAGATTTCAACTTCGTATCAGGTTTTCGGTAAAAAAAACAATGCAAATCGTTAATACGGAACTTCATTATGAAATATAATATTTTCTTTTAGTGTTTAGTAATTACCACAAATTACTATTAAACTTCATCATCATCATAATTCTCCTGCCCTTATCCCAACTTATTTGGGGTCGGCGCAACATGACTTTTTCTTCCATACTTCTCTATTAATCGTTATCTCGGTAGTCACTCCCTTTCTAGCCATATCATCTTTCACACAATTAAACTTATACACAACAATAGGGAATATGCATGTTTTATTTACAGCTTCAATAAAAACTGATTCATGTAACAAACAGGTGAGAAAAAACATTTTTTGAATAGCTATAAAAATAACCAAGATATAAGCTAACAAAGATTTGTTCCTATCTCTTTTTAGCAAAGCAGAATTTTACGTGGAGTTTATATGGCCGTACTGCACGATGACGTCACCGGTGCACTTCGGATCTCTCTGTGTAATTAGCATCTTAAAATGCTTGTATCATCCGTATTACTTGACCGATTTTAATTTTAATTTCACTTTTGGTGATCTCATATTTTGTTGGGAAATTGTATATAAAAGATCTATGCATATTCCCTATTGGTAAGTAATAAGAAATCATCAAAATATTGCGTTTTTATCCAAATCACACCTGACTGTAACTTGAAGGACACGCTACGAAAAAACGAAGTAGGTATAGCATAAACGTTTAAGACACGTAGCGACATCTACACGCAACAGCTGAAAGCGTTTCAATTTCGTTTCGTTTCAGTTTCTGAAATGTAAGATTCTCGAAACAACGCCATCTTTCGAGGCAAGCCGTTACTAGTTTTACAACCGCAAAGGTGAGTTGTGGGGAAAGAGGAAACCTCGGAATGTTAACATGCTGCTTGTTCATTATCTAGAGAGTCAATAGATGGCACTCTCAGTATTTTTTAGTCTCCATGGACAACATAATAAAAAAAAACTTATATTAGTTAACATTATAAAGTTATAATTACCTTCGAACCTTGGCACTTTCACTCTTTAGAAAACTTTCGATTTCTGTATCTCTCGGTATTCGTAACTTTTACTTAGGTAATTAAGAGAGAGATTTCTGAGACAAAGTTTTGCTGCCGACTAATTATATTTTGTACAGTCATCATTGGTTTATCGAGACCAAACTAACGATTTTTAATTTAATGGGTCTACGTTAAGGTCGTTAAGTAAAGTGGAGATACCGTTGCCACCTTTCGGCTCCATCATCAGATATCAGGGTCATTACATAGACAAAATCCAAGACTCAGGAATAAATACTTAGAAGTCTCTTTGGACATAACTAGCTTTTGCCCGCGACTCCGTCCGCGTAAAAGTCCAATTATCCGGACACAGACAATAAAATAAAAAATAAAAATTCGACACATGCAAGGAACATTGTATCTCAAATTTTATGTTAGCTTGAGATACAATTTTGTTCATGTTCAAATACGTTTGAAATTAGAAGTCACAGTAAATTGATATACAATGTTTCTCCTTGCATGTGTTGAATTATCCTATATCCTAATCCAGGACCAAACCTATACGTGTGCCAAGTTTCATCTTGATCCCATCATTGGTAGAAGCGGGATTGAGTAACAACCATCCAAGCAGATAAATCTCCCCGGGTGGCAACGTATTAATGCTTTTTGAAACGAAAAATTCAAGATATAAATATATAGTGTATAATGACATAATGAATAATAAAAATATGTTACATACAAAATAAAATATATAATATCGAGGGACATTATCACACAAGTTGACCTAGTCCCAAACTAAGCTCTAGGCTTGTATAAAGAGTACGGCAACGATAAACATACTTATATAGAGACAGAAATACTAAAGCACGATAAGCACCCAAGACTCAGAAACGCGCTTATCAAACAAATATTTGCCCTAACCGGGAATCGAACCCTTGACCGCTAGCTTCGTAGGCAGGGTCACTACCAACTATGTAGGCTAACTGCATCGTCAAAAAACTGCAAACCTGCGTCGTAATGTAAAACTCTTACTGAATAAAGAATTATGAATTGGGTCTCTTTGATTTTCTATCTCAGGAATGACGAAGATGCAGGTAGATTAAACTTTGGAACTCGTCTGAAAGGGCATTTTTCTGCCGCGTGTTCGTGAGGAGGCTCTGAGGGCGATACACATTTGTAATATCATCATCGTCATCATCATCATCAGCCTATACTAGTCCACTGCTGGACGTAGGCCTCTCCCATGGCACGCCACCGAGCACAATAACGCAATAGCGTAATATAAAGACCGCAAATACATTGCCAACAAGGACTATGATACAATGCTTCTTGCACTCTTACTTATCTTAGACTGTATACAAACTGGGCCGAGATTCTAGGTAAGAACCATATCATCTTTGACCTGGCGGGTTATTATGACATAGCTATGCAGTTCTGTTTACGCTGAGAGAAAAGAACAGAGCTTTATAACTGATCGCCTAGAATCTCGTAATCATCTATGCTCTCTCTCTAGTCATTTCACCGGTTGTTTTACCTTCACATTAATACTAAAACTGTTATGTAGCGACATTAAAGAGCAAGATGCACAGGCAAGACTCGAAGACAGTGGAAGCAAACTCGACAGATCCCGCACTAGGTCCTACCACCACTTAAGGTTACATATTTTAATAGCCTACATATATTTATTTATTTATTTATTACCAATTAGCACTAACAGTTAAACCTTACGTGCTAATCGTTACACATTAATTACACTATTATGTCAAGACGGTATGAGACTAATTATTAATACAGTCACGAGATTAAATTTAGCACCCACCTTAGGTCCAAAGTCAATCTGACATTCTATAAAAATAAGGTTGAGTTTCCTAAATGTTACAAATGACTTGACATCTCTAATGACATTGACGACTTCAAGCATAATTTTCCTTGACATGGGTCACAAATTAACGCTCGTACATACATACCATCACGCCTGCCTATCTCGAAATGGGGTAGGTTAGTATGAAAGAGACTAAGTATGAAACGCCAGGTGCACGGGTCTAAACATAAAACTTTCGACTCCTCTACATTCATTAACCTCTTCATGCTCGTACGTCAGTTTCGGGTGCATTTGATTTGGCCCTTATTCAGTACCCCTAATTTAGTACCCTATCTTCCTGTATCTCTAGATAGGCTTTGTGCAACGATGACGTCACGCAGCGGGGAGCAACGCCTTCGTATGTGGGTCACCCGTTAGCGATGCACCGCGTCAATTGGGATGTGGCTGGAAATAGCCCGGGGTTTGCCTGGTGACGTCATCAATAAAGAAAAACTATGAGCTAACTCTTTATTGGCCCCACTTATTTAACTGACTACGGCCGTTAAGCTTTTTAAGTATAAAAAACCGGTGAACTGCGGGTCGGGCTCATTATAATATATAGATTTTAATGTAATGCCTTTTCCTCACACTTCCCCAGTCTTTAGTAGGTACTTGTTGTTTTTATTTGTGTTTTTCTATATTCATACAAAGTTTAACGCTTGCTTTACCATTTTTAAAATACAACAAAAAAAACTGTTGCCACCCGCTTTATTTTATAACTTTCTTCTTAAATTTTTGGCTTTTTAGGAAATCCTCCGTAATACAAATATAACAAAAAACGAATCCGCTATCTCTTACGGTTTAACGTTACGACAGACGGACGGACGGACAGTGTAGGTTTAGTAATAGGGTCCCGTTGGACTCCCTTTGGTTACGGAACCCTAAAAACCGCCGAGCCGGTAGCAGGACGGACAACAGAACGGTTTGGCGGAATGACCAATCATCATCACTGATTATCGTAAAAGTCCGAATATTTTTTCAGAACACTCCCATAATCACCATAATCCCTCACCAATCTCTCCCCCCTCCCTAACCTGCAAATAAATATTGCATTGTTTGTTTCTTTCAAAAAGCTCAATACAGGGAGTTTCAGCTAATATAGTCAGCAACTTAATGACTAGTAAAATAGATAACCTTGGTTCTTGGGCAGTCCGAAAAAGAAGACAATGTTGCAAATACGTACGCGATCATTTTTTCCAACTACTTAACATTTTTTTTTTATAAAAAATAAAATGAACAAAAAACTTTTCAAATTCAGTTTTACCATTTCTTTTAACCTTTGGTCTTAACTTAAACAATAAAGGCATTCCTTTCTCTCTTTTGTTTAGTTCTTGGTATTATCACTTTATTTAATAATCTCGAAACATTTTATTTTTCGTCAAATAATTTTTAATCCATAATCAGAAGGTAATAAAAATAAGGATTGTAAATTTAATGAAATAGAGTTCCCGCTCCTTACATCTAAAACTAAAATAAACCATTATATGAGAGAACACATTGTGCGGTCAAAGGTCTCTAAATCCCAAATTGTATTAAAACCTGTAAAATTGTTTCATCTCATTCGTATGATATTATGTATTTTTTTATTTACAAAACAACCTTTAGTTGGTTGATTCTTAAGGTCAGTGCCTACTTAATTCTTTATTTAAATAAATCAATTTTCAAAAAAAAAACTTATAATGTTATTTCCAATGACAATGTTATTGTTCTTTCCAAAAGACTCAACAAAAAAGAATTATATATCAAAAGCTTCACTGCAAATCTGACGTGTGTAACTTCAATAAATGTGGCATTCAGATTTCTCAAAATTTATTCATTTCTATATTCGTAAAGAGTTCAGCCGGCAGTCTTAAACCTCAAGTTCCTTCACTAAAACAACTTATCAACAACCTCGACTCATTTCCTAAACAGATTTCACTAAACATCTATTTCCTGCGACATCGCACATTTTCACCTGTTTTAGCGTATTTCCAGTGCAATTTCCTCTCCTATATTTAGCTACGGCCGGTACAAGTGGTGGATAGATTCGCGATCGAGCAAGGCCACCCCTCGCCCCGCACCTCGGACCCGGCCTGTTTCAGAATGAAACTGACCCAATTCCTCCGTTGCACCCCTCCCGCACCAACTGACGTCATAGGCAACACCATAACACCACAACTGCACATCTTATGACCAACCAGCAAGCGGCTAAGCTCGGTAATTGCTTAACATACAGGGTGTTCTCGCGAAGCAATAGGTCAGCGGTTACGCCGGTTTGGTTGTGCGTACCGGAGGTACAAAGTCAAAAACTGGGTCACCCCGGGTTGCAAGCCTCTATTCATGAATCGAACGCGGGGCTGACGCGCACCGTTCATTCTTGCTTGGACTTGTTAATCGAGCTCTACCTGCGTCGGGCTGACGCAGGACTTGTGCTATTTCATTCTAACTAGGCTTACCAGGCTAGGTCACCTAAAAATAAAATGTAACTGATAATGCATTAGAGATTCAAGCCGCAGTCATGTAGGTTGTGACGTTAGTAACTCTAATACAACGTTTTAATTATAACTAAACTTAAACTGTAACCTCTGCTCGTCAAGATTTAAAAAAACGCTGCACAAACTAAATGTGCCTAGGGTGGTGGAACCAGTAATGGACAAGGCACCAATAATGGACACTTGATTCTTATTTTACAGAAGATAGGGGTTATTAATTTTTTTGCAACAATCAATTTAGGACCGTATGAAATTTGAATTAATAGTGAAGTGTCCATTACTGTTGCCTGTCAGCTAAAAGTGCCCATCATTGGTACCGTCACCCTACTTTACTTAACTGAACACTGGAATCTCATATTTTTTTTTCAAATATAATTATAAACATAAAACTTCTGTGAGACTCAGAAAAAATATATTTCATTTATTTATTTGAAACACACAGATAAACCATTTACACACAAGCAGTTTACGTGTATTCTATACATTACTTTCTTTCCACGGACATTCCCTTTTGACTTTGTCACCCCACATTCCGATTACTATTATATCATTATATTAAAGTAAACATGTCAATGGTACCTATCCATTGACATGTTTAGTTGCCTTGCGAGTAGCAATAAACTAGGACAAAGATCAAAATGGCTACACTTCTTAACTCTAGGAACATCGTCTTAATTAAGCAGATTAAAACTTTTGACTGATAATTTTTCGCAGATGGTATATTATAGAGCATGATGCTGAAGATCCACAGAGCCTTCATTTAATTCAATAAAATTATTGTGCTGCTACTCGCAGAAAGGGTAAAGAGTCTCGTGTAATTAACAAATAACAGACAAATATTATAGATCTGACCCGCACGTTTTAAAATGTGTGTTAAGCCACACCTGATTAATATTAAATTTGACAAAATTGACAAACGAAGTTTTTTATTTTGAATAACTCGACCCTTTGCGCGCATGAACTTGCAGACAGAAACAAAAAATGTATGTAAACTCCAATCGGAAATCTAATGATAACAATGCTAACGTATTTAATTAAAAGCTCAAGTTGACCAGATCTTACGTATTAACAACAAATTACTTTAACATTGCCTTAAAGTAAGCTTTTCATGATACCCATAACCAATCACATGAATGGAGGCATAACCTAAAAAAGCATTTGAAGACAGGTTGAAATACAGGGCGTCCAAATAGTGTCCTCGATTCTATGGACAAGGCTGCGTCCTTCTGACGCACAGCGCTGCCTTGGGCGGAGGAGCTACACCCTGTACAAACCATGATGTGATACTGCGATATATGAACAGCAACAGTATTTTTGTCAATGTCTATTTATAGCAGATATTACGGAGCGATATAATTGTGATTTCTCACGTAATATAAATAAATAAAATATCAGGGGACAATGTCACACCAATTGACCTAGTCCCAAACTAAGCTCTAGGCTTGTACTATGGGTACTAGACAACGATATAAATACTAATATAAAGAAATATATACTTAAATACATAGACATCCATGAATTAGGAACAAATATTCACGCTCATCACACAACACAAACGTCTGCCCTTACCGGGATTTGAACCCAGGACCGCTAGCTTCGCGGGCAGGATGACTACCAACTAGGCCAGCGCGTCGTCAATATGCAGACTGACAATAAATTACTACTACTTTTTTTTTACTTATGTTAAAAATGATTCACCCATTTTAGACTAACCTTAAAGCTCATCAACCATCACATTATTTTATCAGTCAATCTGTCAAAAACCAATAGCACAAAGCGTTTCCAAAATAGCATCCAAGGTAAACCCAGGTCCTAAATGTCAAACGACTAGAGTCGATACCCACTTGTTGCCTGACCGGGTCACGGGGCGCGCGAGGGGCGCGGTGCGGCGCGCGGGGGAGGGGGCTCGCTGGGGGTGCATGCAGGGCAACGACCGGCGCACCCGGCTGCAGTTAAAGTTCGAAGGTCAATTTATGGTGGACGATTTTAGTTTTTCAGTTTTTTCAGTCATTGTTGAGCCACCAGAGGACCATGTCACAGTTACTGCTTTAAGTCACAATAAGAAATTATAGCAATAGAAATCATTCGCTTAATGCGACAGGGTTATATACTCAATATTTTAACTACGTGATATCATGGTAGGGTATGGTTAGTTAGACGACGAAGAAGACTACGACCCCAAATTCTAAGAGCCTGTTAACACTTCCGCTGCCGCGTCCTCTATGTTGGGCTCCAGCCCTCATCCTGATTTCTTAACTCATCTCAAGATTTAGCCAATCCTTACGAGCCTAAATAGAATAATTCGCCGCTGAACAATCTTACCAGTGGTGTTATAAATTTCCGCCTCCTAGCATCACCAATTCTAATGATAAAATTGTATGTATCTAATTTATAATTAAACAATCCTAGTAAATTAACCGTCTCATTTTAAACGTTGTATATGTCTATATCAGCTCCCTTCTTCTAAAAATTAAGGCTATACTTATAGTGTCATGTAACGGAGTGGTGGTAGGACCTTGTGCACTGTCCGTCCGGATCGCTACCATCTTATCCATTAACCCACCGCCAAGCAGTAGTGTTCGCATTACTGTGTTTTGGTGTGTGGATAAGACAACCGGTGAAATTACTAGCATAGAGGCATTCCATCTTGGTTCTCAGGGTTGGCAACGGATTTGAAGCCTTAGGATAGCAGTTTTGAGATTGTAGTCTTGAAATTTCAAGTGTCTATGGGTCTCAGATCCCACTTACCATCAGGTGGCCTGAGTGTTGCGTGCCTTCTCCTTGCCATAAAAAAAAACCCTACTACCCCAGGCTTCACACACGTCATAGTATACCTCATATTTTTTAAATAGCTAAATCCACATCAATTCCTAGATTAAGTTAGTTTCTATGACATTCCACTATTTCAACTTTATTCAGTCACACGTATGGTTGTTTATTATTTAAACCAATCCAAATAATGCACAGCAAACTTGAATTTTTTGACAAGTTACCAATAAAACATTAATGGCTGAAGCCAAATGAAGCATGTTGAGAAAGGTTCCATTTACTAAACAAATACAACAATCAAACCATTATATAAAATAAATTTAACACGTTAACACATTCAATAAAAAAACACAACATGACTATCGCCAATAACTCTTCTAGACCCCTTTGTCAGTTAGCAAAAAAAATCACCCCTTAACCAAGCACGCCTAGGCTTCAACGGTACAGGTAAAACTTATCAGTTGCATAATGGCGTGACGTCACGGAGGCGCGGCGCGGGCGCGGCGGGTCGCGACCCATTCATGGGCCGCACGCACACAGGCACACGACCCCACACCATTGTGATTTTCGTAATGACGTCACGCGGCGCCGACCAATCGCTGCGCAGATCCATTCAAGCCTAACTCCTGAAGGGAATTTCGCCGCGCGGGAGATGGCAGTCGCCTGATGATCGCGTGAGGGGCGAGAGCCTGCACTGATACGTGGAAATATATACGTAGACATTGAATTTCGGGAATAAATGTATGAATGTGGAATTCAATTGGCATGTTTAGAGGATCAGCTGGTACCGACACAGGGTGAGTTTTAGCTGGTTTAAAGCACTAAAGTTTTATAACTTTGCACGTGTAGGTCGTGTAGCTGCGAGCTACGCTACGCCGTAGCACCGCCTACGCGCTGTCTGGCTCGTAGCTCCGTAGACTCGCCCACGCTTAGGACCTTCCTCACGAAACTTCTATTTACTTTTGCCGAGTCCGACACTGCTTTCTGTAGTTTTGTTTGCTTTGAAAAATCGACTTTATAGTTATCAGATTAAGATAGAAAACCTATGAAGATCCAGTTTGAAAAATAGTAATTCCTGTGTCCAAATTTAACGTAATCTAATTTAAACGCGTAAAATTTCAAGTTATTTTTAGTTACATTGATTGATTATGAGACGATTTAAAAACGAATAGTGTAGTAAATAGAGTTCAACATTGATTGTACATACATGCTCAGTCATTTGTTTCGCTCCTTTGGCCTTGCTAAACGCGGAAGGACCTTCAGCTGAGTAGCTGTAGCGCCCTCTATTGCCTTAAAATGAAACCAACACCAAGGGCATAATTATCGCGAAATAAAGTTAAAAGTTGGATAATTTTTGGCGATGATGTATTTATGATTTTATTTAGAAACCCATATTTCTTTTCTAATTAAGTTCAATTTTTTTATCCAATTTGTCACAATTGTTTGCCAAGTAGCCGCCCATGTACCAATCAATGTTATAGGTAAACTTTAATTCAAATATGTGTCTTTGCGTATAATACAAATTTGAGTAACGTTACTAAGTAAAGAATATTCACATGAATTTTTGATCTAGTAAAGTCACATCAAAAAAAAATCTGCCATTTCTTATTTTGTCATGTTGGCACGACTAAATTAAGATTGTACAATCAGTAGCAGAAGTAGACAATCATAGAGCTGAAAATTATCGGGACACGCTCTTATGCTCTTGACAATAGAATCGTGTATTAATCATTTTGAGCTGTTCGAATGTCCGCCTACTTTTGCTGACTGTGCGCAAGAAGCACAAAATCCTCTTATTAGGGCCTGAAGGCCTGTGACGCGGGTCACGTAGGCACATTGCAAGGATCAATAAGAAAAAATCTGTCATCCAATCATTGACGAGATGCAATTATATACGGCGTTATTTCACTTTGAAGTTATTGTCGCACGGTATGACCGGTAACACTATTTAAACTACCATAGAACGGGGTAAATAGGTACACAACCTAAAATGAAGCATATGTTACTAATAATAAGACTGAAATTATTTCCAATAGACGTAACGTTAGTGTCCTTTTAATACTTGTTCTTATTTGTAACAAGTTATGACTTATTTTAGGTTGTGTCCCTATTTACCCCTTGTTTCCTATTACCCCGTTTTACGGTACGTATTTAGGAACAATACTAACAAGAAAAGGTTTTATCGCCACACAGGAGGAAAATTTACAGAAAGACCGCATTTATACACACATCAAAAGCGCCTAGGGATATTTTTATATCCCTAGACAGTTTTGTACATTTCAATATAGGCATATTATTTACTACTGAGCCAAAACATCAAAGGGCATTGGGTTTTGTTTGAAGAATATTGTCTTTTTTTTTTCAGCGGCCTCGGATGATTTTTACATACTTATTTAGAGGACCTCTAAATACACAGATATGTATAATTTCGCGGAGCGGAGATTTTAAAGATTTAACTATTCCGTTTTTAGTACAAAAGTACGCCCAAGTATGAATATTTAAATATCTCGGCTCCGATGCACTTAAGAGTATTACATCACATAACAAAATATGTTTATTTTTAATAATTCTATCATAATTACCACTTTTAAGAATGGCCGCTCACCTTGAAAATGTATGAATTTTACAAATGACAACACTTTTACCCAAACCCCTTTGTCTAGGGATACTGAGTATCCCAAGACTTTTTTTATGTGTGTATATAACAGCTTTCGCTTTAACTGTCAAGTGAGTGGGAACTAACATAACGTCGGTGAAACTGCAAAACCGCGTAAGTAACATTTTTAATGAGAAGCAAAATGCACCTTTATTCTAAGACGTTAAGGTTTATTTTGCTCAATAATAAATTTGTTGGTTACGCGGTTTGGCAGTATCACCGACGATAACGATAACTAACTCGTAGTCTAAGATAAAGTGAAATAGAGACCCAACATCAATGCATGCTAAAAAGTTTGATTCCTCAATTGTATGGCCAACAATTTTGATTTATAAACCACCAAAAACAAAATCAAAATCAAAATATTTATTCAGTAAATTGGCCACATACAGGCTCTTTTACACGTCGGTAAAATAGAGTGAATCTACTAGCGCTTCGGACAAGACCATCATTGCGGAGAAGAAGCGCCGCAAGAAACTCCAGCAGAGGGTCCATAGAACAATGGCGTAATGACACACAAATAAAGCAAATAACTTGAAATTGATTGAAGTGATCAGTTTCCACTATGTCTATGACCTCAAGGCTTTAATTACTAGTATAAGCATTGCATATAATTGCAAGCTCTCTGTGGACAATGCATTAAATAACATGTAAGTTTCATATGTACATAGTTACATAGTATGTACAGTTTGCCATCAAATTTACTGGAGCGATGTGCTCAAAATTATCTGAGCAAGCTGGGAACTATTTTCGAATATTAATATATTTGTTCATGTGTATGCTAATAAAGATATTCCTGTTTTAGATATACATATAATAATCGAATCAATTTCATTAGTAGAATAGTTATAGTGATATAGAATTATGGGTTTGAGACATGGAATCCTAATCGCGAGGTACCGAATTCGACCCTCAACAATACATCCCGCGTATTAATATTTTATTCTAAGTTAAGTACACTATCTACCCAAGTGCCTTATATGGTAACCGATGCTCTTGTGTTAAAGCAAAAAAATCGTGAGAAAATATTCAGATATTTAACTAAGGTAATGTCTAGGTTTAAATTTTTCCTTCCTTCCTTCCTTCCTTAGGCTTTACAGTCAGGATAAAATGAGGAGTCACTCAAATTATCAATTGTTTCTTAAATTAAGATGTTTTTATTATTAACTTCATGCCACTAATTCCATTAGTTATGTTTTTGATGAAACCACCCGGTAAATGAAATTCTAGCACCCCCCCCCCCCTCTCCCCGTGACACCATGGCAAAAATGGTACCTTAGAAACTTGCATACATTTCCTAGGATGCAAGGAACTATAGAGTACACAAACGACATATTCACAAACGTCACTATGAGGTCTCACAGTGCTCACGAACGCACAGGGTGGTTCAAATCGTCTCATAAACAAAAGGTCGGTCAAAAAGGACCAATCACAAAGCTGTATTGAACGCAGTGCGTTTACTCAGTGGAGGATCCCTTAAATATTGTTTGTGAACACTGGTGTTAGATGGCTCAGGTAGTCTGCCTAAAATGTAACAAGGTTTTTAAATCAGAATAAGCATTCTATGGACGCATTGGAGCTGTAGTTTAATTAAATAGAGTCAAAACTATTTTAAAATATCAGTTTTTTTTTCTGCGGGTCATATGTAGTTAATCTTCCGGTAAATCTTAGCGTTGCTTATAAAAACCCTTAAAACTTGAAACTATTCTGTTTGTCAAGGGAGTTTTTTTAGTTAAGTAGACTGTTTTTGTTAGCTTCTCAAAATAAAATTATTAGTTATCAGTTAACCGGTGTGCGGTTTTAAATCGGTTGAACCAGAAACGATTTTGTAGCAAGTCTTTGTTTTCTCAACCTTTATAGAGTTAAAAATAACGCGACGTAAACCACCTGTTATCGATTCTGTTACAGGCAGGTCTCTGTTAAGGTTACATATAAGTAGGTTTCTTTTTTAAAGAAAGTAAAGTATTTGCCAGTTTACAGCGTTTTTATTTACGACAAATGTTGTATTGATTTAAGCTGCATTTTTTACTAGAAGAAATGCTTTCTTTGTGCACTAATGCTAATTGCTAACTTGTTTACTGTAGTGCTGCTCTATGCTGAGTACAATATATTACGGGCTTATCAAATAAGGTTTTCTAATGGGAGCATGGAATAATCATTCTAAGTTTTCTTTCCTATGGGATAAATATACTTTTTAAGGCAATTTCGTTTGAAAATTTAGCAATTCTAAGTAGCGCTAAGCCTTAACTGAGAAGGCCACAAAGAAACAATATCCATAAAACTAGGAGCAATTCGTATGCCGAGGGAAGGCGGAGGGGCCTGGCTTGACGTCAGAGCTCTCCCGTGACGTCATGCGTCCCTGCCACACCCGCGTTGACGTCATAGTAGCGTTTGGACCTAGATTCTACAGCTCCCGTTCGCTGGAACGGTCCAAACGGCTCTAAAGAAATGCCGAAAGTTTTTGAAACGTTTTGATAGACCAAATTTGTTTAAAGTATCAATTCTTAGAGATATTTTAATTTTTTGAACACAAATTAACTTTAATTAATATGTTTTTAAGCAACTAACGGTATAAATAAAGGTAAAGCCGTTACCAAATTTTGGAAAATTTGCAAAAAAGTTTGAATATGCAAAAATAAACCTCATTGCACCAACACTAAGCAGAGCGTCTGTAAAATTCAATGAACGACTTCGCTACGTCACGGGCGCTGCAGGCTCCGCGGTCCTTGTCGGCCGGGTAGGATAGTGCCGGTGCGAGCGGGATGGGAAATGACCCAGTTTCCCGACCCCGGTCGGAGGTTCGGCATCTATTTTTAATCTGAAGGTCGATGTATTTATAGAGGCAGGGGCTGCGGGCGTCTGAACGCCTCTCATTGTAATTTGTTGCCGTCGCTACAATTATTTCTGGTTACTTGAACGTTCCTTTTAATAGGATATTAACGGTTTTGAATTATTGATGAGGTTTTCGATGCTTTTCAAATTTGGAACGGGCATTCAAAATGTTAGTTTAAGAATGATGGAGAACTAACCAACCATTTGTTGTGTTATGTTTAAAGTAGTTTGCGTTTTTCAATATATTAAGCCATTAAGGGATAGTGAATAAATGATTAATTATATAATCGTAATTAAGTAACTTTATTTGCACTTATATATTTCTCCTGCAATGATTACTAAAAGCAAGTGTCAAATAAGTAAGTGTTATCTTCGCATAAGGTCTGAAAATTAGTTAGTTTATGAGTTTTGACCTCCTTACATTGATTTATTACTCATGCATATAACGGCGCTGCATCGATAGACAGCAAATAGAACAACTTCACGGCCTGGGGCCTGTTTTATAAAGGTTCAAATTACAATTTACAGGTTACAAGTTTCCATTTGACACAACCTCGACCAATGACGACCAGCCATTTGAGTAGTATTGCCAGTTTAGACCTGTAAATTTGTAACTTGTAGTTTTATAAAACGTGCCCCTGGCCACAACCGCGCGAAGGTTAGGTAAGGTTTGTTGTAAATGATGTCATAAAAGTCTTCAGTAAAAGAATTATGGACTTCGCTCAATTCGCAATTAAGACTAACCGTCGTTCGTAGATACTCAGAGATTTTAAAGATAAATAACTAGTTCCTTGCTCAGTTTATGAAATCTTCACTAAGTTTACAACAGTTATCATTAACTGACTGAGTGTGGCCGTAAGGAATAACGTAGTTTATGTATACCCGTTTAAATTACATTTCAGACAGTGGCAAAGGTTACTTTTCAAACAAAGGATTCTGGAACAATATTTACTTGAATTGCTTCTTTATATAGGACGTTCAGTGATATAACACGTGATTCAAAGACAAAGACAAGAATCGATACATCTTTACAAACTTAGAAAATATATTTAAATTACAGCCTCCGACTCCGTCTGTGTAGAAGTATATCGCTTTACCCTCGGGAACTGTCGAAATTTGCCAGATAAAAAGTATGTATAAATCCAAGAAAAGGATTATTTGTGGCATACATCCATCCGTTTAGTTGTAATAACGTGATAATAAGACTTTTGTCTTTGTTTTTTTTTCGGCCTCTTCACGAGTACAGTATTAACAGCTTCTTAATAGCTTTCGGCTGGCTATCGCCATCACGCTTGCACTCGCAACTGACAATATATTTGTCACTCGTGTTGAGAAAAACGAAGATTGCCATCGCTATTAGGAAATTAGTTGCACTGTACCTACGTATAAAAAAAATAACAAAGTAGTTCGACCGGAATTGGTTTTTGTCTATCACCGCATGTCTAGCAACATGCTAAGCTGGCGACCGGACTAAAAACATAAACTTAAGTCGTGAGCCAAGTTCTTTTTGGTCTAGTCGGTGAGTGTGTGTCATTCTTTTTTACAAACTAATACTAAAACAAGTAGTCATACCTTGTATTTTTTTAGTAAACTATGTACATCTAATAAATACTTAATTTTAGTAATACCGATCTTATACACATAGAACCTTACGTTGTTAACAAGTAGACCGGGATTACAATCAAACTTTTAATCGGTTGTAACATAATTACGAGTAAGTTGGACGTTAGGTTGTTAGCTACGTTTCAAACATATAACTAGAGGTAGGCAAATTAGAAAAAATCTCTGTATACTTATAATACAAAATTTATAGAAATCTCTGTCTTAAATCGGAAATATTCGGTTTTATTGCTCATCACATTTACAGACATTAATACTGGCAAAAAAAAAAACTATGATTATAGTCTGTCCCTCCGCTCATCTGTCAATCGCTGGCTTTATCACATGAACTCTCAGTAGATAGTTAAAAGGTACACAAAGTGTTTATTTCTATTAATATATACCAAACAACAAATAATACAAACTTAATAAAAATATAAATGATACGGAAACATTCGTGTGAGACGTGCACATTTTTTTATAATTACTATAATTTTAATGTAATTATTCGCTTCAGTTTTATCATAATAAACGAATATCATCATGCCTACGTCTTTCGTCTTTAATGTTATACTAAATATTATTTAAAACTTCCGAATTGGAACAGGTATCGTATTAGTTTCGCTAGAACTTGGCGCGCTCTACCGTGCACGCCGGTGTCGGGTGGCGGGACTTCCGCGGGGCTTCAGGCTCCGGTGTCTAATCTATCGCGCCCCGCTTAGCGGATCTAGTGGTAAAAAGGAAGTTCGGCCATTTTGCTTTTTAATTACGCAGACTATTCGGATGGTGACTCATGTTGAAAGTTATACATACATACATACATAATCTCACGCCTTCGTTCCCAGAGTGGTTCCCAAACATCTCTAAAAACTTGTTGATAATTCTATAACCACAATTTGCACAAATAGGCTAAGATGTTTACCAGCGTATTAGTGACAGGTCGTAAGCCCATCGCCTAACAGTACTACAAGCCTTTATTCCCTTAGTCGTCTTACGACATCCACGGGAAGACATGGAGTGGCACTATTCTAACTCGGCAACCACACGAGGAAAGTTATTTATTTGAAAGTTATTTATTTATTTATTAATGGCTCGCTAATAGATACAGCACTATGCACGTGGAAAAATAATCATACAGTTATTAAAACAAACTACTTATCCAATTATAAGCAAACACAGGATGCAATAATATGGTTGAGAGGGAAGTGGCTTATACGGATTGGATAAATAAAATAATTAAAAAAAAATTAAGGGTGAAAAGACGTCAGTTTTCAAACTTAGTATTTTTATTTTCATCCAATTAACAATTAATAGCTACTTTTATAACCGTTACGTTTCAATAAAAACGAAATGTCAACACTATTCTCAATAAATAATCAAAAGTATTGGAAAATTATATACTGGAAAAAGAGATTATAGATTTTTCTATTGATTCATTAATCGAGTGCTAAGAACTTGACGTCGAGTCTGCCTGTTTACTAGTTATTCGTATTTTCGAATATTAAATTTAATTAGATCTTTTGGTATATTCTACAGATCAAATAGAATACACAGGAAAGAGATTTCGCATAATTAGTATTAGCATAATAGTACAGTCGCATAGTAGTACAGTCAACAGCATAAATAAGTGATCATTTATGTACCTTGTCGCTTTCAATCGTTTCACAATTTTGTATGACATTTCAAACACGACGTTAAAGTGACAAGGTACATAAATGATCACTTATTTATGCTGTTGACAGTACTTGCCTACTACTTTGTTTGGCATATTACGCTTTTAGAGTAATTGTAGTTGAACTAATTTGTATTCGACTAATATACATTATGCATATTATTGTCTGGGCTAATAATTATTTGTTATACCTTTTATTAACCATACATTTAGGTTAAGCTAGATTAGGTTAGGTTAGGTTATTACGTTGTCCAGGCGCTTCGCGCCTCAATGACGCAGAATAGGATGTCCGGGAAGCGGACCTCCGTTGCCCTCGCTTTTGCTCCTAAACATTATGAACACAAAACTAACCTTTTCTCGTAGTGCATCAGGCTCGTGGTTGTGGTTCTTTATTTACACTTTTTTAGGACAACATTTTTGTGCATTTTGTAATGATGCCAATTAATTAAAATTAAAATTATTATGTCTTTTTGTATTTATGCTGTTTGATGTTAGTCTTTGTGAAAATTATGCTTTCTATGTTTATTCTTTTTAATTTTATGTGTAAAAATTTATGCCCCAAGATGATTAGGTATATCGCTATTTCAGCTAAAAAAGTATATGCGTAACAATGTTATTACAAATGATTTTATGCGATCCAAAAGTGAACCCCGGCTATGATGTTTTCAATCCACAAGATGCGCACCATCACTTACTTACAATACACTAATATTAAAAAAAAGGTTACATTTTCAATACATTTAATTAGACATAATACATAATAAAATATATAGCCAGCTTGTCATTTATCGACATGGTATTAGTCGCTATAGAAATAGCTAAGTGTCCACAGATTGAGACGGCACGTCATCGTTTAAAATAATACTATACGACAATAATCAAATAAAATCATCTTTCGCTGAGTTACAATCAAATAAAATCGTATCGTATGGAATTTGTTTGAAAATGAACACATTCCGGGGGGCTATTGCCTAACGCACTCGCCATCGCAATCGTTTTCATTTGAAAGTCGAGAGTCAGCCTGCATACAAAATCAAAACAATTATTCCACTGTGAAGCCGATTGCGATTGCGAGTGTATTAGGCAATAGCGACGCTGCCTTGCTTGGCTCTTGAAAGGTTTTTTTTTTAAATGCCATCGATTTTGCTTGTAAAATAGGTATTTTATCTTTTTTTGGGTCCTAATGAACATATAGACGTGAACCCGTTACTTTTGGAGGGTGGGGACGGGGTCCATACAAAATTGCCCATCCCTTTCACAGCAAAAAATAAACACATTTATCGATTGTTGCTTACTAATTAGATCAACCGTTTATATAATTCCCGTAGTCCGGTGGCAACGCGCTCGAGGCATAAATCATTGTGGCGGCCCGGCGTAATCCTGTAAGGCACCGGCCTCCTTACTACGGCTTCCGGACGCCCTGCCTGCTTCCAAGCATCGCTAATGTAAAAAAATATATACCCACATACATACATAGGTACCATACATCATTACTATCATTGGCCTATAACGACTAAAATCATAAAAAAGTAAAAAAAAAATTGCCAGTATTAATGTTTGTAAATGTGATGAGCAATAAAAATTTATATTTCCGATTTAAGACAGAGATTTCTATAAATTTTGTAATATAAGTATTCAGAGATTTTTTCTTATTTGCCTATCACTAGTTATATGTTTGAAACGTAGCTAACAACCTAACGTCCAACTTACTCGTAATTATGTTACAACCGATTAAAAGTTTGATTGTAATCCTGGTCTACTTGTTAATAACGTAAGGTTCTATGTGTATAAGATGGGTATTACAAAAATTAAGTCCTTATTAGATATTCAATGCAAAATTTGTGCGTGGCAACTCTTCTGTAAAACAGAAGCTTTCAAAAACGAGGCTTTAAAAACAAAAAGAAAAATTATACTCTTTTGTATTTCCTTCGTTGTGTGTCTATTGCTTAAACCAGTGATCCCCAAAGTGGTTTATATCGACCCCCAGGGGTCGACGACGACTTGCAAGGGGTCCATGTGAACGGAAAAAATAAATGGGGGTCCATGAGACGAAAATGGTGGATCCCATTTAAACAGGTCGTGACTTTAATTTTGGCTTTGCATTAATGGAGTAATCCATATTCATACACAGATAGTAAGCACCTACTTAAAAATTAGGTAAGCACGTCCACCCAAAACCGTAAAAAATTACAAGTCGTCTACAAGCCAAAAAAGTTTGGGGGCCTCTAGCTTAAACCATAGAACGGATCCTGACGCCTTTTTTATCTGATGATTTGATGCAGTTAAAATTCCTTAAGTTTGCATTTTCGATTGAAACAGCTACTTTCATTAAATCGAAATAGTTTATCATGTACAAGAAATGCATCACTTAATTTCGTATCTTGCGCATTACCGAACTAATGTATTTAAACCCCACTGTCAATAAACTAACGCTTAATTAACTTAAATATGTCATCATCATCACCTCGAGCATCTATTTGCCCGGTATTGAAATGTATACTCTGTACTAACTAACAACCTTATCGATCTATCCAGTGTATAATTTTGCACTTTCCATTAGTACCGGGCACGAAGAAGTTAGCTACAGACAGGCATTCCAATAAAATCGATAGTGAAATTATGTAACTGTTCTAAATGACCCTCATCGTAACTAAATTAACGAAGTATAATGAGCGAGAGGGCTCGTGCGGACGAGGCAGACGTCCGAATACCGCGGACCGAGTTACAAGGTTTAGCGGGAACAAGGGCTCTAGTCAAAATGCATGACGGCGATTTTCGAAAATTGTCAATTATAGGATTGACGCATGCTGATGACAGCTCGCGTCGACCGACGAGTCGATAGAAAGTAGAAACTTTAGCAGCTTGCATCTTGGCTAGGGCCTTCAAGTAAACCAGGTTACACAGGCAAACAGCTAAGAACTATAATTTTTATTTTTTTTATTTTGTTATTTAACTTGCCTTTACAGTCGCCAGCAATCATTATATTATCCTACATCAGGCGGAAAAATATCTGACACGCTCTTATACTTTTTATTTTATTTTTGACTATACATAAAATCCTAACCAGCCTAGTTCAATAAAAAAAAGTTTAAAAAAACAAAAACCCGCCTTCAAAAAGCAAAAAATAACTTCTTTAAAATGGTAGGTAAATAGGTCAGTCCAACTGAAGTCGGCGTCCAACAATATTTTAACCAAAAGCAGACTGGTTTTTGTTTTTTTAAACTTTTATTTTATTTTATACTTTTTAGTAATTATCATAATTATGCTGTTATTCTCCCACTTCTCAATTAATAAAATAAAATAAATCATCGTCATAGTCGCTCAACTATCTTAATCGAAATATCTTGTCGCCCCCCTCGAAATATATACCGTTTAGGAGTTCCGGTGGCCATCTGTGGTCTTCATCATCAGTTCCACTTCACCAAATAGTGCTTTCCAAGACCAAATACACGAGTTACTATGAAAAATACCAAAATCGCTATAGGTGTGCCTATAAATTTTGAAGAGTTCCGTCGATTCCTCATGGATTCCACCATCAGATCTTCATTTTGATAAGAATGGGACCAATCGGGAAGCACCAGCTTTCAAATAAAAAAAGAATTATCAAAATCGGTTCATCCAGTCGAAAATTCTGAGGTAACAAACATTAAAAATAAAAATAAAATAAAAAAAATACAGACGAATTGAGAACCTGCTCCTTTTTTTGAAGTCGGTTAAAAATGCATGAAGCTCATAAGGAATCGAATGCATAAAATTTTGTTTTGACAAGGAGAAGGTTAACGAGCACACAGGTCACCGGATGGAGTGAGATCTGAGACCCTATAGACATTTAAACGTATTTAAACACATATTCCATAACCTAGATTAACTCATAAAAATATTATTTTCGGAAAAAAAAAATCTAAAAGAAAAGCGATGAACGGCTCTATGCGAATGGAGTTGCCAGCAAACGCCTACCTCATAATTAGATTTCAGCAAAGCGCCTATCAATTGTCCCCCACCCTAATAGGTGGACAGGACATAATGCGACCGTGGCTGTATGGTACCATAGGCGTGCAGCCTTAGCCCGTGGCACTCGCACCTCGGTACACCCCGTGCATACACGTCAGCAAATATTTTTTTTTTTATTTATAAAACAATGTGACAAGTAGTTGTGACAGTCCGCTAGTGTTCTGTTTTCATTTATGTGTTTATTTCATGTGAGTATTGTGTACAATTTTATTGTTTTTCATCTCGTTTTTTTTTTAAATAAATGTACTTTTAGTTAGGTTATACGTATGTGAAATTATATTGATTTTTTGGTTGGTTTAAGAATGAATGGATATTAATTTTACTTTTTTACTTTCTCAATGTTATTGTTTACCGTAATTATGCGATAATTATGTAATATCGGGCAAAACTATATTTAAAATATTCATCCAATATTTTAAAACGCGTAACTTAATTTAAAAATATATTTCTGAATGCCATAATCAAGTTAGGAAACTTGCTAGGCATCTACATGCCATTTTAAAAAAACTTACGCAGGACAGTAAGTATAAATGCCAACACAAAACTACACTCGAATTTTAACACGTAATACGATAAATAAAAGTCCTTATGAATTTTCTTTCAAGTACCATAAAACATTTTCTGAAACTATAATCACCGAAAAAGGGCATATTATTGGTTCTCTGCCTTTTGGCAGAAATATGTTTTGCCGAAAATCTGCTCGCTTTTGTTCTGTAGCTGTAAATAATTCAGGATTTTTATAAAAACTTACCTAACCTAACCTATAGGGTTCTACACGATGGTTCTGAAATAAATCCTGAAAAAGTTGGAAGTGGGTTGGCAAATGAAACGGTTGGGAAACGATAAATTAGGCCAAACATATTTCATATTTATTTATAAAAGACAGGATACCCATATTATTATAAACCTAAAATCTGAAAGAGGCTCGTTATTGGTGTACGACAAAAGCTGACCCAGTTGGTAGTCTTTCAATTTTGACATAACTTAATATAATAAAAACATGGCATAAGGTTCAAATTGATACAAACACTGAACCGGCTTTTCTGTTTTGACGTACAAACGAAATGCCACATTAAGTTACTACTTTTTAGATCGGCTAATTACATTCAAAATGTACGTTCGAGGACACTCCACTCGTAAAACCGTTACGCATGGGACCTCGTAATTTTTAGATTTGAAGCTCGCCTTGATAATTTGTGCATGCTGATGTATTTAATTAAAATGTTTCAACGAAGTACTCAGAAAGGACTACATTTTCCAAAGGCCTTTTTAATTTTCAATACTTAAAATCCTAGGAAAAAAAGTACTTATTCGTAATATCCTCTTGGATTTTTTCCTAACAAAAATCATCAACGTAGGAGAACTTTGCGAAATATTTAGGGCCGGTTTTATAAAGGCCTGTAAGTAAAAATGTCAGGTCAAATTTTAGTAACTTCATACAAGTTTTGACATTTCTGACCGAAATTTGATCTAACGGATCTTTATAAAACCCAGCCTTACTAGGAAAGAAAAAAGTAAAACAATAGTAAGTAACGGATAATAGTACATTATTGCCTAGGCATGGAAGTAGGCAATTGCGGGCCGAGTATTGGATTAAACGGACGAGCTTGCGAGTCCGTTTAAAAATACGAAGCCCGCAATTGCTGTTCCTGCCGAGGCAAATATAGTGCTTTTCTCAAAAATCGCAAGAAAAAATTTGTGTTGGAGTCAAATCTTCATCGCTTGAACTCATTTTTTGAATTGTATACAAACAGAAACTTCATGTGAAAAAACCATCACTCCTTACCGCCTTTTTGTTTATGACAAGGAGAAACGCAATTGTTGTTTTAAAAAAAAACATAAGCTATTCCAGGCACAAATAAAAAAGTTATGTTTCGAGTAAAATTTGGATGTATAAGACTTGTGCCCTCATTTTATTATGGCCCTTTTCACTTTTTAAAAAGTTACAAGCTAGATAGTAATGGAATTTGTATGCAACATTGCGGGCTTGTGTAGCGAGCACGCAATGTTATATTTTTTTAAATTTGAGAACTGTCAGTAAACTATGTACTTCGCGTCTCAATATGTAGATAGGAATGTCAACATTTCCGGAAATTTTTGAGAAAAAAATATTCCTACCCGCCGTGGAGCGCCCTGAGCCAAAAACTTAACAAATTATTTTACGAGCGTAAATGCGTTCACAGGTTAATGTGGGGCAACAAATATAAGTGCACGCTGTGCACATGGGGCACTCGACTGGTAAAATGTTCATTTTTCGAATTTTACCCTCTTTAATAAAAAAAAGTTGGTGTTTAGAATCACTAGTAAATTTGCATATTTTTCAGTATGCAGTAGCATATAGTTCAAATCTTGGAAGTAAAATTTTAACCAGTATCCGTTATCGGAGCGAGCTCAACATTGATGCATTCGAAATTTCAGTTTGGAATGCTCGTGTAAACCCAACACTACCGGGGTAAAAGGGGCCGCCAGGGCCTCCTGGGTAAACCATATTGCTTTTCTGTTAAAGTATCATAAAGTATATAAGAGCTATCATAACGTTAACAATTCATACATGTCAAAGGCAATATGCTTTTACCCGAGAGAATACAGCTTTGAATGATTTTGTGTAAATATACAAGCTGTAGTGCCGCACGGTCTTTTCTTAGAACTTGTCCAGACACACTGCCGTGTGTCTAAATGACTATGTAATATTACGGTACCTATCGAAGCGCCTGTCTGATAATGAAATCAAGTCAAGGACTTTATGGTTATATATATAGATAGCGTCAAACCACATGACAGAAATTACGCTTAAATGATTAACGTTATGCGACAGGGTTCCATCGTGGCATAAAAATTTAAGTCCTTGACTGTACCTACTTAAAGTAGATCCACCGAGTTTGGGCTCGTAAAACTAACTAATCTCACATAATAAGCATCTAATGAAATCAAAAAGATAGAGTTTGCAAAAACAGATTGTATCAAAAAAACCTATATCTCAATTTGGAGGATCACCATAATAAAAAAAATGCGTTGTTGGGTGAGAAAGGACAAGTTTTATGTAGGTTTTCAATTTTAATCATTAAGTTTCAATCGGACAGTAATTGTCCAGGGGATCCCTAACGCGAAGGTCAGTGAAAACTTACAAAAGGTATGGAATTGACACGAGCGCTCGATGCGACTGGGTGTCATCAAATTGTTCTTCATATTATTTTTAACGTATCGACGTAGTTGTTACCGCTTCAAATGGCATTAGTATCATGTGTTGCGTGCATTAAGGTAAGCCGGTAGTAAGGTTTCCGCGCGCGGGGCTTCGCCACCCGACACCGGCGCTTTTTGCCGCCGCTCCCTGGCTAACGGCTCGGTGAATAAGCGTTCCATTTTTAAAAAAATACTTGTGGTGCTGCCAACTTAAAAACTCAACTTAAATCATTAACTGTCAAATAAGGTAATAATTAGCAAGAGATGTTGTTTTAATTATCCATTACGTTTCATGCTTTAGGTTTAATAAATAAATTGATAACCAACCAATGTAAAAAGAGACGCATTTTTTTTAAACTGGCCTGGATTGTTGTTTAACTAAGATTAATTAATAATTTCTTACGTTAGGTAGTTTAAGTAGTAGTAACTTTATATTTTTTACATTGGTAGTAGAAACTGCTTAATTTTTTTACTACTGTTACCTACAATTAGTGACACCATATTTTTTAATTTATAGAATTAAATGTATATTTTGTGTTAGCTTACAGTACTAAGACGTACACAATGCACTTCGATAATGTTCGGGACTTCCAAAAAATATATCGTCATTCTACTCTCGATCGTCTTGTTACTTTGATCGTGCTTCCGAAGATATCCGATAATCCCCAAAGTGCATTATTTATGTTGTGGTACCTTTTATTTGTGCATTTTCGAAGCATGCTTTCGATCGGGCCGAAGACAAGGAAATAATGAAGCCCAAAGCAGCTGCTGGCCACTGTACAAGATTAGTTTGAACTATACTCTTGTGCGTGTGACAGCGGCTATTGCGGGCGATTCATAATCAACGAGTGTGAAGACGCCTTTATGAAGCTGGGAAACACCTAGTTTTTTCTTACTATAATCTTATATCAAACAGTAACAAGCCAAGTGTGGCTTTAAGCCTATGGAGATTTCGTGATTTGCTTTTGTTTGTTTCAGGTAAAAACTCTTATACACGTTACTTTTAAAAATGTTTCATACGAATTAAAATTGAACCGTTTATTGGTAGCTCCACAGGAAGGCCAACGTTAAAAACTGGACGTAATTTATTATTTATTAACCGTTTTAGAGATTAATAGTGTTAATAAAAAACTTACAATCTACTTAATTTAGAACCGTCTTTTTTTATGAAGACGGTTAAGACTCTCTTCAAAGTTCATTCCATTTTCACATTTTATTTTAATCTTTGTTCGTGTAAGTATTACTTATATTTTGATGACATATTTGTTCTTCAGGTATTATTTATGTTGTTTCCATAATTTTTATAATAATTCATATAATGGATTTGATACTTTTGTTACCCTACAGACTTGTAACTTTGCTTGTTTTACATATTGTTTTTTTTGTGATCCTACAATGTATGAATTAAAGTCTGCAACACCGTTTTCTATTTATGACACGGAGCTGGAAGGTGGTGGAGCATCTTGTCTCCGTTTAGGGGGGAAAACTGATTACACCCGATTATTTTTTATTTTGCACAGAATCAAGAACTCTCTGCCTAACAGGGGCACATTTTATAAAGCTACAAGTTACAATTTTACAGTTCTAAACTGGCAACACTGCTCAAATGGCTGGTCGTCATTAGTCGAGGTTGTGTCAAATGGAAACTTGTAACAGAGGCTCTACTTTGAAAATCGAAGTTCGAAGCTACGTTAGCTCCGTCCCTGTCAATCGTCATTCGAGACTAAATCGAGAGAGAAAGGTGGAGCTAACGTAACTTCGAACTTCGATTTTCAAAGTAGGGCTCCTGGGGCCAGTTTCATGAAGCTACAAGTTACAAATTACAAGCGGAAGTCTCTTCCTAACTCCTTTTGCTAGAAATAGACTTCCGCTTGTAATTTGTAACTTGTAGCTTCGTGAAACGGGCCACAGGTATAACATTACAAAAGCTAAGGATCGATTTAATACAGCCGTGATGCATTATTCCATGTTTCACGTTGCCACTTCACTTATTAATAAATTATAACAAAAATCGATTGCAAGGCGTCATGGCCGCGATTCAAATTCAGAAGGCATTTAATCGAACAACGGGCTTATTACGGTTGCGTTTATCGCTAAGCTTTTGTTTCTTTCGCACTAACGAACTTGTGAGAAAGTGACGGATATTACATCAACATTTATGTCAGGGGCTATTCCAATGTGTTTTAGCACCATATTTTAAACACATTGCTAACGTTATCGATAGCTTTTACTTTCAAATGAATAAGAGCTACCATAACATCAAATATTGGTTTACGATACAGTATATAATCATGTGGAACAGAGAGGCCCAAAGATATTTTATTTTATTTTGCTCTTATACAGGGTGGAAAAAACGAATGCCGCATGGACGGCAACTACCTTAAATATCGGAAATTGCAAATTCTACGCAAAGGAGACTTACTTTTATTTTTGAAATCATTAATAGGAAGGAAGGAAGGAAATTCGTCTGCCTTAATAGAGAATCGAACTGGTGGAATATGACAAAATAATAAAGTAGGGTTTTTACGGTCTTCATTTAATTTAAAGGTGTATGTGTTTCAGATATAAACGATCACTACCAACGACGCTTTCGATCTGTATCATAAAATACGACTATATTGTTTTGTCATATTCGACCAGTTCGATTCTCGGTTAAGGAAGGGGATTGTTTTCAATAATGCAGTATTTATTGTTTTTAAAATTTTTAGTTATGGTCCATTCCAATAGACTTGTCTTATTTAGTAAACACTTTTATAACCTCAAAATGCATCATTTTTGGATAAAATGCCAGTTTTTAGCTGAATAAAGCAACTAGAGGCCACGTTTTGCACACCATTTTCCTGGTTTCACATCATGGATAGTTTTTTTGTGACAAAATTTGATATTTTAGGCGAAAAGGGAGCACTTTGAGGTTAAAAAAGTGTTTACTAAATTAGACAAGTCTATTGGAACGGACCATAGTCTCCTTTGCGTAGAATTTGCTATTTCCAATATTTAAGGTAGATGCCGTCCATGTGGCATTAGTTTTTTCCACCCTGTATATGTATCAGCCAGTAAAACGTGTAATAGTTTTGCTGTTTCCTATTTATGATTATAACGCTAACCTCTGCGGGTTGTCGACAAGCTCTATGACCTTCCTCCTAGCCTAACCTCCTTGAATATTAAACCACATAAGCTCAACCAAACCAGCGTAGCAGATACGACGCGTTGCTTATCAGTCTAAGAACTAGAATCCAAGTTAAGGTGGTAACAAAAAAAAATCATAAGCAGTTTTTTTTTTTTATAACACAGTGTTTTTTGAACCCCACATAATTTCTCCTTTATTTTATTTTTTATTTATGTTGTCCTTTAGCCAACATTTTAGATTTATATTTGATGTGCCTAAATAGTTTACTCCTTTATGTGAGTCGTAAACAAAATCTCATGACATACTTAGTCTTAAATATATTAAATTATTTTGTTAAGACTTTTTTTATTTACAAAACCCGCAACCAAGAATTCAAAGCCTACACGAGATCTCTCTATTCAGAGCTGATCACAATCGACACAACTAACTTTCATAAATCACTTAAAAAACACTTACCACGGAATACATATCGCACCTTTAGAACAACAGTGACCTAATTCAACATTTCTGCTTTTAAACTTCAAGTCATAATTTTATTATTATAGAGACCTAACTCGAAAACTAAAATTTCTCAGTTACGTCACTATTGTTTTGAAGGTGCGATATTGCAACCTCTGAAATGTAAAAACTACATAGAAATCGATTCATCCATCCGCTTACTAGGCGACGACAGACAAAACAAAGACTTCTAAAAGATACTTAACGCCCCACATTTTAGGTCCGCTAAAAATAGCTTCTTTTAACAAACTACACTTACAGCTAGGTACTCGGATACATTCTAGAGATAATTAACTCGTTCCTGTTTCTAACATGTGTAAAAAAAATCTGGTACCTAAAGTCAAGGACTTTAATTGTTATGCCACTATGGCACCCTGTCGCATAACGTTAATCATTAATTTAAGCGTAATTTAAGTCATGTGGTTTGACGCTGTCATTATGACGGGGTTCCATAGTGGCATAACAATTAAAGTCCTTGACTGTACTGGTAAAGTCGGTATTTTAAAGTCTAAATTAGGTACAAAATAAAGGTAAAGCTGTAACTTCGTCTAATTACTTTGATAATGTCATATCAGATCGTATCTAGACCTTATATAGAGGTGTATCCAACCAACAAAACTTGCACTACAAGGAACTAGGTAACTTACAAGATTCAAGCTGCCATCGACACAGCTATGTACAGTCAACTACAAAGATATGTATCCATGTTAATCTTACAAAATGAAGTAAATTTTCGTATGCCATTCTTAATTACCCTTCCTTCGTGACATTTCTAGTATCAATAAAACCTTACATTGTGATCGACTCGTTTAAAATGCAATAATTATGTATCCCGCTTGTTTCCTCTGAATGATTCAGAGGAAACAAGCGGGATACATAATTATTGCATTTTAAACGAGTCGATCACAATGTAAGGTTTTATTGATACTAGAAATGTCACGAAGGAAGGGTAATTAAGAATGGCATACGAAAATTTACTTCATTTTGTAAGATTAACATGGATACATATCTTTGTAGTTGACTGTACATTCAACGTAGCTTACAGTTTGTTTTGTAACGAAAACAGTACCGTATGGCTACATCACATGGATTCTGCAAAAACTGATGCTTATAGAAATCAGTCAAATGCATGGAATTGAGACGCAGGACAGCTTACGTTACTGCTCTAATTACTTTCATTTCTGCAGTGGTTAGCATTGCAAGCAACGCGTGGTAACAACGCTACACTGGCTTGCTAAGCGCAATTGACGCCAAAATGTCACAGAGCTCATTGACAAACGTTGAGCGGTTACGTTAAAGCAGAATACATAATTAAAATGATGGATTCCTATTTTTTTATCAATGCTGTAATTTTGTAATGTCGAACTGTATTTTCTACCAGATTGTCTTTTTTTGTGTTTTTGTGTCAAAATGTGTTTTTGATAAGATTGTGAAAAATATAAATGAAAGTAACATATGTTTGTATTTCACAAATTACTTACGTGTTTCTTTTTCAGGAAAATATTTGAACAAGAAGATTTATGCTCTTTTGTGTTCTTTTTATTTGTGTACAAAAGTAGATGGTTACTCATGTTACCTAATTGCCTTTACTTTGTTTTAAAACTTTATAATATGGGTGTTGAAACATGCAATCATAAAGCATAAAAGTTATCATCTACTTTTAATGAAAACTGTACTTGCTGCTGTATATGTCTTTATTTTTTCGAATTAAAGTTATGTTTTCGATTCCATTGTTTTTTTTGTTATTAAATACAGTGTGATCTGTGGTTAATTTTTCTATTTCTTTCCTTCAACACTAATTATCGTTTCATCAAGTGTCATTGACAACGATACATGGTATATACGAACCAAATGGGCCAATTGTCCACACATATCTTTGTAATTACAGTTCGATCCAAATACAAGCTTGTAATAATGGCTGGTCAAAAGCAATCCTTGAACGATTTAAATATAACGTTTAAAAGATGTGTACAAGCAATATTTCAATTTCACCATTCCTTCTTTTTCTAATAATTTTACGTGTAAAACTACACAGTGATCTTCGGTAGTAAGTAGCTAAACAGTAGTTATTCTAAATAACGTTTCCTAAAATAACCACACACAACCATACAACATAGTCAATAATCCTTAATCACTTTCTATTTTATTTTTTACCCTTTGTCTTTCCAGCGTCTACAAAGAGCTTAACCCTAACGTTAGCGGTTCTCGAAAACTGAACAAATGATTCAATTGACGTAAAGTATCTATCTATCGCATAGGCAGCTTATGCCAATTCCATAGATTTTATCAGTGTTCGAAAATGACTTACGTTAGAGTTATGCAACTTGTCTAAGCCCTTCAAGTATTTACGAGCGTTCATTTTGATCCTGTCAAGCCGGCAACGTAGGAAAGAACCGTCTATTTTTTTTTCATTTTTTTTTAATCAATGTAATTTACATGATACTTTCAATTACAACACTGAAACGCTAATCATTGCACTTAGTTTAAACTCAATTACTACAAATTTAAACGTTTCTGTATAATAAAGAATCCAATGAAGATTGTAAAACCCCAAGCGGTGGGTCTACATTCAAAAAAATAAACCAAAAATTGCTGCAATTAATTGTACGGTAAGTAGTTGATTGAAAAAAAACGACCAGACAGGATCATACCGAATGAACCGTCTTAAACCCCTTTTTTATTTGGTCACTTTTTTTCTTACATGTTTTCCAAACGTGTCCTGTTCCAGATTCCCAAGGACCCAAGACAACGAAGAAACAGAAGCCCAAAACAACTATTGGTCACTGCTCATGACTAGTGACCCCTTCATACTCTTGTGCGTGTTCCAATAGTTATTATGGGTACTTCATAATCTTCGCTCGACAAGAAAACCAGCAAAATTTCGACTTTCTACATATATTGGCTTCTTTTTAATGCCCAGAATGTCCTGAACTTTCTGTATACCTCCTGACTACCTACTGACTGAATTTGATAGTATCTTGTTCAATGTTTACCTATCATTAGGGCTATCGCACATACAGTGCAGTACAGATACTTTTTCACTGCCAAAGCATTATCGTCTTTGGATATGTTGAAATAAGATCGAAATTAATTAACAACACAAATAATTTCCGCAAGCGTCTCCTGAGAATGAGTCTTAATTAATTTCGATCTAATTTCGAAACGCCCAAAGACGATAATGCTTTAGCAGTGAAAAAATCTCTGTGCTGCGCTTTGTTCTATGTGCACAGCTCCTAACAGCTGAACAAAATGTCTAACCTAAAACTTCACATTGTACGAAAAAAGTTCACAGTGTATAAAAAAAAGTTAAAGTCAAAACTTCAAAATTTTGTTGCCAATGACTGTCTTAAATAAAAATAACTGTTTTAGCCATAATCGGTTATTTTTATTTTATTTTGATCATCAATATGTACTTATTACCAGTAATGGAATACCTAATTTTTTATACAATTGACGCATGTTCATTCACATGTGAATGAAATAAAACTGTAGTACCTACCTATCTCACTTCCGCGTAAATGAACATCCGTCAAATTTGCTGTAAATGACTAGCTATTTCAATAACTGATTATAATCATATTAGTCCAGTAAGTATGCCTAGATTATAGTCTATCCTAAGACATTTGGGAAATTAACGAAAGACCTTGTCAATGTCATTGCTATCAATGGAACGCCTGTTATCTTCAATTGACCACAGATCCTTCCACTAATTTCCCAAATGTCACGAGTTTTCGCCTGAATATTTTATGGAATTCATTATTTTAATTATTTTTTGTCTAGGAAATCATCGTTAGTCCCAAAGAAGTTCTCAGTTTTATCTAAATGGGCCATTCTACTTTTGGTTGTACATAAGTTTTAGCGACGTTCTCACTAAACTATTTTTATTTCAAAAAACTTTAAGGTGCTGCGTTTCCTAACTTAAAACTCGAAAAGGGACGTAAATAAGCTTATATTTAGAATTATCCTAATTCATAAAAAGTTATTTGTAAACTATAAAGTGAGTAACGCAGTGGACATTGGTGTCCCCGCCTTTTCTATGGAAAAAGTGCAATTTACCACTGAGTTACCACGATTCTTCAACGAAATTGAGTAATTTAAGAGTTGTTTTTATGAAAACCGTTAAACTTAAACATTTTAAGTTCATGTTATTCATTTATTCGCGGATTCATAATTCGGTATACTTTTTGGGTCATTATTTGGGCGTTTGTTCCGAATCACTTTCGTGGTCTCATTTTTGTGGAAGTGGCTACAGATTTCGATTTCGTTTCTGGTTAAGTATTTAAGTTTACCGGACATCTAACAAATATCCAAAAACGGCATCAAAATATACGCCCAATTCTTCAAAAATATGTCCACAAAAGTGAGGCGGTTGAAACGCTCGAATAATGACCCTTTTATCAGACGATAGCAAAAATGTACACTGAAAAGTAGAATGGTCCAAATATCGTCGTTTTTAGAGATTATAATAAAGGCAAGTTATTTTACAAACGATTATTATAAATGACTCTGCGCACTCGTAATACTTTCAGTGACATAATTGTACTTACTATGTCATTTTTTTAACCATAATGATGAATATCGTACAATTTTTAGTCATATTGAAGATTATAATTATTTTTAGTCATAAGAAAAAAAACAAGCTATTAAATTAGTTGAACAACGTTTAATTCGGTAAGGGCAACTAGAAAAGGGACGGGGAAGCGGAGCCACTATAGAACCCCGAAAAAAAAAAACAATTGTATCATTGGTAGGTTAGGTTAGGGTTGACTTGTGTCCCTTAGAGCAGAAATAGGCACCACGGCGGCGCTGGCGGTTAGGTTAGGTTTAGGTTAGGTTAAAATAATTGCCGTGAGTTTGTTCGAAACTATTACGGCGCTTGATATTTATGCTTTAAGCTTTTATGACAATTGTTATTTATAATCTCAAACATTATGGTTAAAAAATATATGCAAACTAATTTATGACTTTTGTCTGTTATGCGTAATAATGATTATGACACAAGCAAAGGTATGCCTAATTGCCTATCAAAAATATGACTTTCTTTTTATGCAACCAAATATGGATCCAAAGTAGGATTAAAAATACAGGCTTTAAATTTACTTTTGCCTAAACTATGGAGTCGTCATAGAACCATTTATTTAAAAACGTGTAAGTATTTCACCCGAAGGGCAATGGATAAGGGTATTCTCAGTTTTCCTGAGCTGCGAAGCAGGTATCAAAACCACTTAACATTAAAGAGGTTTTTGGTCGGGTATTTGATACACTTGTTTTACAAACCGAAATGACTCGGTAAGCCCATCGTCGCCTTACTTCATTCAAAGGCTAAGCAAATTATTCAATTAATTAGCACTTACCAAAACCAAAAACCCTATCATTTGTTTCCCTCGTTAAGGTTAATCGAAACTCAAACTTCAAACCATTTTAATCTCTAGGCGCAAGACATTAGACTTATTATTGCAGTAGCTAAAAAAATATGGCTAGGCACGCTGCAAGTCTACGCGAGCCGAAGGCTGCATAATGTGAATAGAGGCGATTAAAGGCGTAAACACCCGGTTAATGTGTAGCGCTAACGATACCCTAACTAACGGACTTGGTAAGCGCAATAGAAGCGGTCATCTAGTTCGGTAAGGTTTTCCTGGCATAACGAAACGATAGAGAAACCATAACGATTGGTTAGCCAAATGTTAGGGTTTCCCTATCGTTGGTCATAACCTCGTAAGGCCCACGTCAAATTTCGTTGGTTCGAAAAAGAATCTTATGTCAGTCAACTAAAGTCTAAAGTCACTTTGACAGAAGTCCTAAATTTAGGACATCGGGCCTTACGAGGATAATCAAATGAAGGGGTTTCCCTATCGATAGGCATAATCAAATGAAGGGGTTTCCTTATTGATAGGCTTAACCAAATGAAGGGGTTTTCCGGTCCCTGCTGAAAGGTCAAATTATAAATTATAGGATCCGTAAAACCAAGCTAACATTGCCCCACATGGAGTTTAATAACCACAGGATTCATAGGATAAATTAAAACGGGCCAGTAAATTTGCAGAAGTTGTATATTTAGATATCAATATATCGAAACATCAAGAGTACGTCGCATCAGTCTTAAATACCTAAGTACAATCACAACAGAACGTAAGTGACCAACGTAAACAACATGTAAATAACAGTGGAACTTTTACTTGTGATGTGACTTAAGTTTAAACTTGAGTTAAAAACTCTTTAACAACCCAACTATTATACAGAGCTCGTTCATTAATAAGTAATAACATTAAACATGCAAATAAAATTTGGTGTTTTTTTTTATTAACTCCTTGAGCTTGTCTTGAGATTGAAAAATATTTAATCATTTCAACTACTGTACTTAAAACACACCATACGTGTCCAAAAATATGTAATACAAAAATGATAAAAAATTTAATTATATCTGCTGAGTGATTTAAACAACCCGGATTTATGGGATGGATACAACCCGGATAAGTTTATAGGTCTTAAAACTTCAATTTGATGGCGTTGGACTTCTATAGTAAATCAACACAATATTTTAAGATTCTTTCTGTTTCTTTCGAAAGCTAATTAAGTATATTTTTGAGCAAACATCTTAACATAATATGTATCTGTATCTGTTAATAAGTTTTTATAATAAAAAAGTACAAGAGGTAGGAACTTTGTGTCACAGATACAATTCAATAAACTTAACCTCATAAAAGGAAAAAAGGAATGATAATATTTGGAAGTGTTTTATTAGGCGGATTCAATAATAAACGCAAGCCCGAGGCCTCATGTCAGAGCCTCTAATAAAAACCCTATCACGAGGTAAATAAAGTTAATTATTGTACTATCACAATTATCATATCCGGCATCCTTTTAGGCGAGTCCATTGCAACGATAACTTTCAGTACGTCTAAGCTATTTATAGCTTTTGGTTTTAGCCGTATTTTTAAACACGAATGACAAAAATAAACAAATGTGAGAGCGAGTGTAACCGATGCCTATCAATAACATAGACATACTTTTTTACCCTTTATACCCAGTTACCGCCGAAAAACCTCGCACATTTAAACGCCACGTCTAACTACGCTTAAAACTAGAAAACCAATAAACAGTGTATTACTACTGGTCGTTGGGGAAACATGTAAAAACTGCGAAAGTAGGAAACAGTTCATTGCAACGGGAAAACTGTGGATGTATGGCAACGTTGTCACATACGTGCACAAAAAAGTTTAGATAAACGGAAACAAAAATGTACTACAATGTTTATAAAAATAACTAAGCTATGACGAGATTGGAGGTAAACACGGGTAAAATTGAACGCGCTTACTTAAAATAATGACGTTCATAGTTTTATGAGTCATTTTCTGAATAATACCTCTTTAGGTAAAAGGACCCATCTGTAGAATATTGCCATTATGAATGTATTATTATTAACCTGGAAAAATCTATTGGAAAAATCAGCAGGCTTATTGCCTAACGTAATGGTAAAAGTAACTCTATGTGGGAACTATTCCACTGAGTCACTAGACTCAACGATCATTGTCCCGATAGTGCTTCTGACGAATCCTACTAGTAAACATTCTCGACCAACACCTCAAGAGTATGTTGTTAAGTGGCTGAATCAAATTTGAAGTTTGTGTTCCCCTAACCCCTTAAAACAGATGAGTCCCCTTAACCTAAGGCACTTGTCCGCCGACGATGAGCGAGAAGCGAGTAGAGTCAGCGACCAACTTAATATATGCGTCTATTTTATTGACACGGGATCTATATATTTTGTTCCGTTGCTTGAGCGAGAAAATAGTCAATAGCTAATCGCTTCCTCGTCGACGGTGGAAAAATAACGTCCATGTATTCAGCCTAGTCCTGTTTCGGCGGCTTGGCCTTGGCGCTTTCTCCGAACAGCATGAGGCACATGGTGGCGTGGAGACACGCCTTGGCCGGTAGGAACTTCTCATCAAACGTCAGCGAGTAGCGATACATCCAGACGGCTTGCTCATACTCTGCCTGAAACGGTGACAATGTTTGTGACGATGTTTTAGAATCTTCAGACCGCGTCAGTCCACTGCTGGACAAATTATGCTAATTGCACGCCACTCAGTCCGATCTTAAGCTGTTATCTTCTACTCATTTTTAGAGTTTCGCGCCCTAAGAGAGACCAACGGACCCTATTAATTGCCTACGCTGTCTATCCGTCCGTCCTAACTTTGAAAAGCTGTGTCTTTTGAACCGTAATAGCGAGTTGTTTTTTAAGAACGTTTGTTTTTACGACGAATTTACTAACAAAAAAAAAGTGAAATAATAAAGTGGGTCCTCATACAAGAAACGTTTTTTAACATATGTTTTTGTTGTTCCTATCGTAAAAACGGCAAATCATACTAGCGTCAAAATTTGGCACGATTATATTACAAACAAATACAAAAAATGGTCCAGTGTGAGATGGGCTCGCGCAGATTTGATTTGAAATCGAATTCAAATTGGAATATAGTAAAAACTACTGTGCAGCGGTAAGGAACCCTTGGTGCGCGAGTCCGAATCGCAGTTGACCTTTTTTTTATGATGTCCGCAGAGTACTCTCTCTCTCTCTCTCTCTCTCTCTCTCTCTCTCTCTCTCTCTCTCTCTCTCTCTCTCGCTCTCTCTCTCTCTCTCTCTCTCTCTCTCTCTTTATTTAAGAGCCATTCTCTTGTCGGTGGAGTAATCCGCTAGGTCCTCCGTCAACTGCTTGACTTTCTGGTACGAACCAACCTTAACCTTCCCTTTTATCTGCTCAAAGTAAGGTATGGAGGGGATAAGTTGGACAGAAAAAATATCTAATGACCGAGTGCTGAATAGAATAAATATGTAGGAGTTCTACCGAGTTTCAGTGTGGCTCGTTACATAAAGTATAGTTTAAAAGTTAAAGATAATAAAGTTAATACGTTTATTAAATAAAAGTTACAGTTCAACGGCTAGGTCAAGCGTCTCTGACGTTGTTTTGTGAAGTGCATTTAGAATATTGATATTCGTAATAATTATGTTTACCTACATAACTAATAAAAGTAGGACGCGGTGTTAGCAGAACTACCTGTACGGTGTCGAACCGTACAAAATGAAAGTAGGAATTTACTAGCAACCATAGAAAATAGAACAGGAACAATGATGGGACACCTGCTACGACATGACCTTTTCCTTAGAAACATCATAGAAGGAAAGACAGAGGGTAAGAGAGGCAGAGGAAGACCAGTTTTTGTACCAGGACCATATTGCTCCTTTCACATTAAAACATTTATTTTGTATTTTTTATAGGTTTTCTACGATCTTAATGATGACTTACCATATAAGCATGTGACACTGCTACGAGAAAAGCCTCTATTTTACTCTTTGGTGACATGTAGAACGCGAGGTACGCCACGTCTTTAGCGTCTTGGTGCTTGCCTTGCCTGCAACAATAGGGACTGGTTAGATCTGTTTCTCGAAATCATTTATTTCCTGAAGCGTATTTTCCAGTCGAGTTCTTTCCCATTCATCAATTTACACGTATCTATTCCTTACATGAAACGCAAATATTGCTAACGGCATATATTCTACAATCGTAATTTACCCGCTCCTTCTCTTAAAAACGGCGCTCGGTCGGTCGAACGAGTGAACGCGCCACACCGACGAGTTTAAGTAGTCCCGTCAGAGTGTGTTTTGAGCGCTCAGACGGGACTATTTAAACTTGCCGGTATGGTGCAAGTGTGTAAATCCGGCCTAATATTTCTTGTAAAAGTATTGTTGCAGGTGGAAAGAAATATTAAAGAATTAGATGTCCCCACTTACATGTGCAGCAGCTGCGCGAGCGCCCGCAGCGCGTGCGTGGAGTGCGGCGCGGCGGCGGTGAGGCAGCGCACCGCGCACGCGCCGCGCCCGCCCGCGCCGCACCACCAGCCCGCCGCCAGCGCGCCCAGCCACGCGCGCGGTTGCTGCCAGGAAAGATTACACTTGTTCTTACTTCATGACATTTTTAATACAGTTGCTCAAAACGTGGTACTATTCGTAGATGTATATCGTGCGGAAAGTTGGACTTTTTCGAACTAATGCTTTTTATTTTCCCTATTGCGGATTAGGGCGGAATGTTGAATATTTCGCACTAGTGCGTTTTACTTTTCCATTTTTTTTAAATGTGGTTTTGCTCTAAGCCTTTCATCCAACCAAAGAGATAACATGTTTAAATAAAGTACCAGGAGCGCAGCGGTAATTAGGGGGTGCGTAGCGAAATTTAGATCGCAGGCGATGACGTAGTACGGTGCGGCGCACCGGCGGGCTCACACGACACAGCGCGGATCACTCGCACACGCCACAGCAATGCACAGCACTGTAGGTTACTTTTAATGTTTATTCACTCCTAGTATTTGACGTTGTAATTTTTGTTTTAATAATATTTTTTTAAATTTAATTAATTTCGAACAAAGTGTGTGCACACGTTAAGCTAACTTCAGAGGTCCGAGGGGGTGGACAGATACACAGATACCCACATACACACAAACTCAGATACACAGATACGCTCATTTTCAGTCGTCCAAAGTCCTCCCTTGCAGCTCGGGCCAAGACACCTCGGGACTCGTGTAAAATGACATATTTTCCCACACTTGCATCAAAATGTACTTACGTTTCTTGAAAATTCAAAGTCCGCTTAAATACACCATTCTCTACCATTCTATACAAGTGTCCAATATAACTATGATTATAGTACAAACCCTGAACAAAAAGAAATACTGAAAAATGGTCAAGTGTGAGTTCGGCTCGCGCGGATTCGATTCGAAATCTATTTCAAATCGGAAGATAAAGGTACATTTAGACCCAGCGAAGGAGTGCTCTGGATATTGTCTTTATTTTTACAAAGAAAACGTAAGAGATAATGCATAGAATTCTAGTTCGTTCGCTTGGTCTAAATCGGCCCTAAGATATGTTATACCTACTGTGCAGCGGTACGGAGTCCGAGTCCGACTCGCACATGACCGGTTTATTTTATACGCTCTGCATTTTAAAATGTTTTTAAATACATACATAACCACTAACATCTAAGGTAACGTATACCGGGCGTTCTAATTTTAGCACTCGTATACTAAGAGGCTTCATAGTGTAACAGTTGCATAAATAACTATTCGATTAAGCGGTTTATTTCAAGAATAATGTGGGCGGTTTGTGTTGTTTGCATTCATTTTTATCCATATCGATGAAATGACTGATGACTGAAAAAATACTATTAACACCTTTTGTTGTTATTTCAACACCTAGTTGAATTTTCCCAGCAACTTGTTATAAAACTTTCTTTTTTACAGGACTACATCATCTTAACAACCAAGAGTTCAGACTTCAGAACGTGCTCCTTCACTTCGTGCAGGCGCAACGCTTTTTATTATAACCACATAATGTGTAAGCATAAAAGCTTCAATAAAATGTATCGAAAATATAACATCAGCTCATTTGAAAAACGTTCTTTGTGTTGACTGACACGGAACTAAATTTGAATTAAAATACAAAATAATTCCTATATATCGAAGAATATTAGCCCACTTCGGTTCTGTGCAATCGCAAAGTATGTTGGCCCTTACCTATTAAGCTATAAGAACTTTAAAAAAAACATACTGCTGGCTGCCTTAGACTCATATACTACAGAATAACAGATAACTCGACCTATTCCTTGAAAGGAGTTATACTATACTCGAAAATCTAATTTAAGACCAAAAAAACTACGACAGATACGTCACTGTCATAAGTGTCAAAGTCAATTATGTCAGTGTCAATTGAACATTTCAGAGTTAGCCAACCTTTTTGCATTGATAATCAAATTGTTGTAAATATTTGTAGATAATTCTAACATTTTCAATATCAAAAGTTATATTTAACAATAGGGAATATGCTTTCAATGTTTTTTCTACCTGATATTCAAAACATTAAAATATCCCAAAACAAATATTTTCTCATATAGTGTGTTAAGTCATTAAATGGCGGGTGTGTGTGTGTTCAATGGCGATTTTTTTTATCAGCTAAAACAAAATGACAAGCTAAATTCGGATGCCTTACACTTATGCTTGATTTAAACTTGACAGTTACCCTTGGACCCCATGGTGTCATGGCTGGTAAAATACCCGATGATTGTCAAATTGTGTCTTTAATTACATTTGCGAGTATAGAGCTAATTTACATTTTTTTTTGCAAAAACGACGCACCCTCCCACCAAAAACTTGCCAGAAACGTCATACCCTTATGTAAATTATGGTGAATTGACGAATATTACAACTTTGACAACTACTATTCCAAGAAATGTGACTTACGGCATCAACATATTTAGCGATCTTGGCCCCAAGAGTGCTATAGTCGAAGTACTCGAAGACCTCAGCGAGCTGATGCATCATGCTCAGCACCGGCTCCCAGTTCTCCGTGTCGATGCGATTCAGCCGCTCCAGGAAGAAATCTTCGGAAGGGTCGGAGAACAGACGGCATTCAGGAATTTTCTTGTTTGACGGGATCAGTGTTGGGATTTCCGCCGGTAATCTACAGGACAAATGATGCAATATTGATCAATTTAACGTGTAAACAAACGCCAAATGTTAATTAAGGTCGTCTGACGCATGTTTGTCTTCGTGACCACACTAGTATTTATATATTTGGTCCCCGTAGAAATCGTTTATCGCTACTCGCGGAAAAAAATACCCTATGTCCTTCTTCGGGGTTCAAGCCATCTCCATACCAAACTTCATTAACCTCCTGAGGGTCCTTGTACTAAAACTAGTACAAAATACGGCCATTCAAATAAAGATCTAGTGCAAAGAAAGTGTAATTTCTTTTTTTTATGACATAAGATGAAATTGGAAAATTGACTTTATGTCATTCGTAATAGATTCATATTCCATTGACAAATTTCGTTGTATGCTGGGCCGTAGGAGGTTAAGATCGATTTAGCGATTTAGTCGTGAAAGCGTAAAAACAGACAAAGTTACTCTCACATTTATAGTATTACTATAATCTGTTTCATCTAGGATCAGTCCTGTTTCAGCCATATTTCGTAATTTCAAACACTTACTATACTCACATGCGAGGTATGTATACGTGAAAAACTTAAGTGAATTACCTCTTGCATGTATGTAGTTGTAATACATCTGTATAGACCGTTTGACATTTTATATTTGACATTTGACGTAAGTTCCATAATAGTTTTGTACGCAACTACATGCAAGAGGTAATTTACTTAAGTTTTTCAGCTATACTTAAAATAGGGGATTAATTATTTAAGTCCCTGAACGGCGTCGCTAGGTGTGTACCAATGTAGTATTTATGTAAAGTTAAATAAACAAGTGTAATACGTGTATATATACAGGAATCATCTTAGATGAAAAATAGTGTAGCGAAGTTTTAGCACCCGTACATAATATACATTAAAACCTTACTCATGCTTGAATCACTCTCATTGATGCAAACCGCATTAAAATCAGTTGCGTAGTTTGAAAGTCAAGAGCATAAATAAGTTATCATTTATGTACCTTGTCGCTTTCAATTGTTTCACAATTTTGTATGGCATTTCAAATACGACGTTAAAGTGACAAGGTACATAAATGATCACTTATTTATGCTGTTGACTGTATATACATAGAGACGGACGGCGGGAAGCGACTTTATTTTATACTATGTAGAGATTAGTATGGATATCACCATAGTAAAGTCAAGGTAATTTAAGTAATGATAGTCTTCAAGCGCAGCTAGAGACTTACTTGAGTTTATCGTCGCTGACTAACTGTTTAAAGCTGATGATGTGAAGCCAGTACCCCAATTGAAGGTATTGGTACGTGCAGTCTTCTTCCTTCAACGCTAAATCTTCCGGCTGGATATCTATAAACAGGATTTTTTATTACTGTTTTTTGATAAAGTAACAGGATCCTTAGCCGAAACATGTCCAATACCGTAATATTGATGTCCCAATCCAGCAACAAATATTTACTATAGGCGATAGTGTCCTGAGAAATAAATATACCTAGCTAAAAAAGTGTGAACAAAAAAAGTCAAATTAAAATATGCTACATGGTTGCCAGTTGAGAAAATTGTAGTGTCACGTATCACCACATTAAATATTTTTTATTTACTCATATCATAAGCAACGCACCGTCCACATCACGGAAAAGAAAAAACAATGGAAGTGGCATGAGCTTCGCTTAGTATCAGACCAGGGGCCTATTGCATAATAAAGTACAAGCCCATACTATTAGTAAAAATCCATACAAAACCACTAATACTATTAGCTTGTACTCACCTCTTTCGTTTGGCATGGTTAACTATAGGCGGGAAGATGTGCTCGATCGAAGAGCATATAACCTCGCCTGTAATTCAACCAGTAATTGACAACAAGAACGTTTCTAAAAGGTGTTCAAAAAATTATGCTTATAGAGGTGTAATACAAAGCATACTTACTAAAAAAAAACGTTTTTTGATTATAATTTACTGAGAATAAAAAAATATTATTAGTGTTTACTACGTCCGCTTTGGACTAGTGGCCGGTAGGACGTCATTTTGTTTGTAACCATGTGACGCAAAAAAGACCATGTGACGTTTATATCAAATTTCACCAACCACTTAACAGACGATTAGTGTTTACAGCTGTCAAAATGTATGAACTAACAGTCGATTAACATTGATTAACATTTAACATACGATGTTATCCAATTAACAGACGATTAGAGCTTTAACAGCTGTCAAAATGTATGAACTGACAGTCGACTAACATTGATTAAAATTTGACATCGTTTGGTGAAATTGCTACTAAAGGTCTTTAGCCATTTTTACAGAAACTTGTTATATTATTTTCTCAGTAAATATCGACCAAAAAAATTAAACAAAATAAAGCAAGCTTTTGAGGCCACCCTCTGCATGTTTTTTCTCAGTACACCTTTTAAAAAAGGCTCCTATTGTCAATTCTTTCAAATGCCACTTATGTTTACCTCGTAAGGCCCACCATACTGCCAACATGGAGTTTTTTGTAAGTGGGACTTTGAATCTACCACCATGGCAATAAAGTTCAATTAAGTTTGTTCGATAATGCCATTTTCAGTTTATGAACATAGGAAGATAACCCTTATTTTTATTGCAACACAGTTCAAATTAAATTGCCTTGATTATATACGACCTGCACACTGGGCCTTCCGAGGTTAATGTATAAAACTTACAATTACACCCCCTAGGGCCACACCCTTGCAGCGCACTGTCCACAGTCTGTCGCATGGCTTCGAAGTTGTGGTGATGCGCCAATCGATCGCCTCTGTCGCTCGGCATGTTGTCTATGAACGGGTCGAAGATGTGCTCGTCGATGTGGTCCCCTGAGGACCGGATATCGTCGCCTTTCAGCTCCAGCATTCGGACGAGAAAGCCGTTATCTAGGAAATAAATATTTTAGTCTAAATCTTGGGTATGTGGGCGAACTTTTGAACGCTCCTATTGACCCGTCCGCGGATTCCATACAGAGTACTCGTATATTTTGTTCATAACGGTATTAATAAACTGATGTTGAGTGAGTTGAGTCGTCTTGACGCGTCAGAAAAGCTAGAGCTAGGATATTTTGTAGCTCACCGTGATTCTTAAAACTATGGAGTAGCTATTTCCTAATTCTTTCAGCGGTTAAATAAATTAATAAATTTCGGTGTGGGGGATATCTCCACTATAAACGCGTAACAAATTAACAAATTAATATTGGTAGGATAAGCCAAACTAAAAATGTCGTTGGTTTATTTCTAAACTAGATGAAACCCCGGCTTAGCTCGGGTAAAATGTACACTCATTCCAATGTTCCAATATTTTTTTATAAAATGTAGATGATAGTTCTGTAGTTATCGGTTTATGGTTTTAGACAGTCCGTAAGCACTAAAAAAACATTCGGTTTGCACTTGTCTCTCACTCGCTATCATACTCTCTTATTGAGAGCGAGTGAGAGAGGAGTACAAACTGAATGGTATTCTAAGTACTCACTGACTGGACTACTTTTGAAAATGAGAATAGAAAATAATGTTCTCTAAATAAATTGGCCTGACTGACTAAAACAAACGCAGTTTTTTTCTTGTCAGATTGTGATGTGACGCAGTTTGTAAAAAAAAAATTGCCAGTCTAAAGACTATCGTATGGAAAAATCGGACGTGTAGTCCCAGTCTTAATATTATCACAAACGTGTCACAAACATGTTCACAGCTAACCTATGTATCGATATTCCACCAGCAGATATACTCGTATCTCTGATGTCTCTGTCTCACAATCAAAGCAATTAGACCTTAGAGGTCACAATGGAGAACGGAATACGAACCTGTGACACCTGTGACACAATCAATCAATCTTTTTTATTACTTTATGGCACGTGATGACGTGACAATTTTGCTTGACACCAACGCCACATTGATGTCATTGACATGTTTACTTCGCAATGCCATTTTTTATATATAAAATAAATCATTTTTACATTGAAAATACTTGATAATCTGAATTTTCCGCCTATAAGTTGTCGACTCGGATCGACTAATTTTTTACGCTCTTCAATTTGATGTGAATTTCGTTCAAGTCTACCGTAGACCGGAACGGAAATGGAACTGTCAATAGAACTAGTTGGAATAGACCCAAAATCAAGATGGTATGTATTTACAAATTAGGAAATAGCGACTCCATGGTATTAAGAACCACAGCGTGTTACCTAATGTATCTTAGCCTTAGAAATAACAGTTTCTTACGACTTCGTTTACTTAAGTACCAATTTCACCAAACGATGTTAAATTTAATCAATGTTAATGGACTGTTAGTTCATACATTTTGACAGCTGTTAACGCTCTAATTGTTTGTTAAGTTGTTAACATCGTATGGAGAAATCGGGTCTAAACCTGTCTTGAGACAGACATTTACTCAACGTCCGTTACCCTTTTGAACGCCTTACGTCAAATCTGCCGTCCTAAGCCAATGCGTAGTAACTACGATAAACTTCCTGTAGTAATATCAACCTTATTACTAACACCATAGAATTGAATCGGCTTTGGTGATTGAATTTAAGATACTGCTTATTGGCTTAGGAGGGCAGAAATACAACATGTGTCACTTACACGCGAAACATATTTGCTATGCTATCAGAATTAAAACTTAATTGATACGAAACAAAGTCTCTTTTAATTTTGAACTTGTGTTGGCTGTGACGGTGACGTCAGTGGCACGGCTTTCAGTTAGCTGACTGGTGGCATTCAAAAGGATAACTAACGTCCGTGTCAAAGAAATATAAGGGTAAACCGCTGATGCGACTTAAACCCTGTCTAAATCTTGCTAGCGCTTGTGGCATCTGTACTAGCAGATGTACTTGCTACATACTAGGTAGATGTAGAAGTAGATGTATGTATATACATACTGTATGTATATATATATACTGTATGTATCTTGTATTCTCTCGTCTATCGATCAGGGCGTCTCTATCATAGCTGACTATTAACCTTTTGAACGCGTACGTCGTATATAAAATGTGCCACCCACACGCCAAACATGTTTGCTATGCTATGCAAATTACACCTTATTGCTACCAAACAAAGTCTCTTTTAATCTTGAACTCTTGTCGGCTGTAGCCGACGTGGCGTCAGTGGCACGACTTTTAGTTAACGGCCAGAGACGACTGTGGCGTTGAAAAGGTTAAGAAAGGGATAACCAACAAATAAGTCAGGCAGTAGTTGTGCTAGCCGTCCTGCGGGCCTATTATGGTCGTGTTTATCGATGTAGATAAACGTGGATAAAATAACTGTTGCTTTGTGACCACTATGTAAGTGCGAGGGTGACGGATACTTTGTCCACCGCGATAAACGCAACCATGATACGGGCCCAGTTGGCCTATTATGGTCGTATTTATCGATGTGGATAAACGTGGATAAAATGACTGTCACTTTCTGACTAGTATGTAAGTGCGACGGTGACGGATGCTTTAACCACTGCGATAAAGGCTACTATAATACGGGTGCTGGTATAAGAGGACATTTTGTCGGTTGTGGTAATAAAATAGTTTATGGTTTTTATTTTGAACCAGTACCCGCAGGCGTATCGCCGAACGTACTCGCAATCGCAATCGTTTTCTTTTTGACGGTCCGAAGGCGACTCTTCTTACAAAATGTAAACAATCGGAAATATACATGGATTTTTTAAATCGCATTTATCAACAAAATATGAAAATACCGTAACAGAAATCACCAAAAGTGAAATTAAAATTAAAATCGGTCATGATATACAGATGATACAAGCATTTTAAACTGCTGATAAGATAGAGAGAAATCTGAAGTGCACTCTGACGTCATTGTAACAGGTCGGCCATATAAGGGTCATTATTTTGTGGACATATTTTTAAAGAATTGGGCGTATATTTTGATGCCGTTTTTTGATATTTGTTAGATGTCCGGTAAACTTAGATACCTAACCAGAAACGAAATCGAAATCCGCAGCCAACTCTACAAAAATGTGACCACGAAAGTGATTCGGAACAAACGTCCGAATAATGACCCATAAACTCCACGTAAAATTGTTTTGCTATAAAGAGATGGGAACAAATCTTTGTTGGTTATTTTTATAGTTATTCAAAAAATGAATTTTCTCACCCGTTTGTTACATGAATCGGCTTTAATTGAGGCTGTGAAATAAAATCTTGAATATTCCCTATTGTTCCACTTTGAAGTCGATTGCGATTTAAATAAATAGAAATAGAAATAGAAACATTTATTCAAAGAGCACAAAAAAAAAACAGAACAGAGAAAAACATCATAAAAAAAAGGATGGAAACGCAGAAATCAAAATAAAAACGAAAAAGAAAGAAAGGAAAAATGCAATTGTAGGATAATGTTGCCATGGGTGATTCTGTGACGTCAAAATTGACACCACTCAGCACTATATCACAGTATAAACCACAACTCCGGGTTGCCTAACGCACTCGCAATCGTAATCGTTTTCATTCTGACAGTCCGAAGGTGAGTCTGCTATAAAAATGAAAACAATTTGTTCCACTTTGAAGTCGACTGCGATTGCGAGTGCGTTAGGTAATAGGCCAGCTGGTTTATATTTATTTTTCATCAAAGAAAAATCGACCGTAAATCCAAAATAATACCCGCGGGCTTTTTTTTTACCATTACGCCCTATCGTGGGTAAAAGGTTTTTTTTAAATATAATACGTGGACTCAAACTATCATAATACGATAGGACCCCAATTCTTGAGCCATTCGATATGAAGTTTCATTCGAGATGAAATGTCAGTTGCATACAATATTCTGAAAATCTCGCATATAAACCATTGATCTCGACTGTCACTAGAATCGAACTCCTGAACACGTTTGACATTATCTGTGGTAAGTCATAGACAATGATGTAGTCTGCCTTAAAAATACTGATTAGATTATAAACTGTGTGATTCCAAAATAATAATTAAAAGGGTGTCTTTGTGCACATATTAAAATATATATATCAATAAAAACGAGTGAGAATCGTAAGTTCAAAATATGATCTTTTGGTCTGATTTTATTTCATTTCCTCGCAATTGTGATGAAAAACATTGTATGTTACACGGGCGGTAAAGGAAATACAAAGCTCGAGTCATTAAAGAACCTAACAGACTCTCGTTTGTAATTCTGTCTTTACCACCCTTAATACACAATGTACTATTACTGTGACGCTATGTTTAACACTTGGCTTTAATGTCACATGGTTCTAAAGTGGTACGCTTATCAATTTCCCTGAATTCATAATAAAAAATAACAAAATAATTGTGACACAATTAGTTTTATTATAATAAAAAAATCGTTGTTTAACCTCGCTCCCGGCTGCTGTAGCAGTGTATGTTGCTCATGTGGCAGTTCGTGCCATCCTTCTCGCACACCATGCTGACGCCGGGCTCGAGAGGAGCGCAGACATCTGCTTCGCCATATTCTGAAAGGAATTATAATAATTTAGAATATTTGTATCATCCATCGAAGCACTGAAAGTCTGAAGGTTTGAAATGCAAATCGTCGGTGATACTGCAAAACCGCGTAACCAACAAATTTGTTATAGAGCAAAATAAACCTTAACTTCTTAGAAAAAAAGTGGATTTTGCTCCTCATTAAAAATTAACATTTTACTTACGCTATTTTGTAGTTTCACCGACGAAATGGCTATACGTTTCAGATCCAACTCACCATCAGCACGGGTAGCACAAGTTGTATTTTCTCGCTTGTCGCTCAGTGCGTCTCTATCGGTACTGACTAGATAGAAAGGGAGATCCGAGCGACAAACAAGTCGCGAGCAACTTGTGCTAGCCGTGCAGTCTCTATAAAACTTGGTAAAACCATATCGTCTTTGACGTATTAAAGCATTGTTAACTGTACGAAAGCTCTTATTTACTTGACAGTAATGGCGGCTGAGTTAAAAACAAAAACAACACGTCAAAGAAAATATTTTTTACCCTGTAGAATAGGGGCCAGGGCATTCTTGGCGGTAGAAACCATATCGTATTTGACCTGTTTTGGTATTGTTTATAACTCGGCCGCCATTATTGTCAAGTAAATAAGAGCTATCAAAACATTGACAATACGATAACAGGTCAAAGACGATATGCAACAGGGTTGGCAACACATTTAAAAACTTAGGATTGCGTTTTGAGATTGTAGTCTTGAGATTTCAAATGTCTATGGGTCTCAGATCCTACTTACCATCAGATGGCCTGAGTGCTCGCGTGCCTTCTCCTTGCCATAAAATGAAAAATTGGTTTTTACCGCCTAGAATCTCGGTCCAGGTGGCTTATGTACTAGTTTGTTTTCCCCTTGTCATAAAAAAAACAATTCTTACATACTTAATTCCCGTGGTGCATCTATTAGCTATATACCTGATTCCTGTTGAGTACTAGCTAGCATGATCAGAGACGCCCAGGCATTGAGCAGGTTACGACCGAGTCCATTCATAAAAGTAGGTTCCACTCTAACTGCATCCAGTTACATTGCTAACGTACCAGAGTCCTGTTGTCCACTAGCTATCATTATCAGACACGCCCAGGAACTGAGCAGGTTACGGCCGAGTCCATTCATAAAAGTAGGTTCCACTTTAACTGCATCCAGTTACATTGCTTACGTACCGGAGTCCAGTTGACCACTAGCTAACATGTTCAGACACGCCCAGGCATTGAGCAGGTTACGGCCGAGTCCATTCATAAAAGTAGGTTCCACTCTAACTGCATCCAATTACATTGCTTACGTACCTGAGTCTTGTTGACCACTAGCTATCATGATCAGACACGCCCAGGCATTGAGCAGATTACGGCCGAGTCCATTCATAAAAGTGGGCTCCACTCGCACCACTTGCTTCAAGTGAAACATGTGCGTGTTGCGATGCTTCTTTAGCATGTTAAGCTCTGCAAGGATGAAGTTTGTTGATGGCTGGAAATATTCAGGAATATGTTCAGGACAAAGACCTTGGATCACGCTACGCTAAAAGACGAACTAAAGGCAGAAAATAATGTGCGATAGTGCATAGTTGTACAAAAAATCTTTACAATCTAAATCTGTGGCCTGAATATAAACTCTAAAATCCTGCCAAGTTCCAGGCAGCGAAAGGGACATAGCTGTATCACTACTATAACTGTGTCCCTGTCAGTCTTTGATATGACAGCTTATAAAATATAATCGTCTGTAGTTCTCGAACCGAATTAGCGCGATCTCCATGACCCATTGAAACTCCACAGAACTAGTCTACAAACAAACTACCTACTTCTATAATCGAAATTTTTACTATTTATTCAAGAACTTTTATTTTTAATGGTGTTTGAGTGTCTAATTCAGCGTTTCCCAAAGTATGGATAGTGAGCGAATATTGGGTGGGCCCTGAAAAATAATGATGACGGACCGATCGACCGGGCCAACATATAGCTATGCCTCTTTTTTATTCATGACAACCATGAGGTGAGTCCCGAACTTGGAAGTTTTTGTCAGGTGAGTCGCGATCCAGTCAACTTTGGGAATCACTGGTCTATTGTGATATTGAAAATGAAACATACCTCATACAAAGAGAGGCGGAACGCCTCTTCCGCTGCCGAAAGCGCTTCATCAAAGTATCCCATCTCAAGATACAACGAGGCAAGCGAGACGAGAACGATGTCTCTGTAGCGCGGGTGCACTGTGCGTCCCGCAGTGAGCAAGCAATGTAGAGCGTTCACGTTATTTCCCCGCACACGCCAGTATAGAGAGGCGAGGGTGTTCAACAGCCATTTTGGAGCAAGTTTCTGTAACGATACGATGAGTAGAAATAAGAAAACAAATAGATTTCAATTTCTTTTCGTAAATTGATAAACCATACCAAAAACTTTTTTGGGGAGTCGAGTTCCATATACACGCTGATTCTATTATTTTGTTTGTAATAAACTTACTCATAGACAGTAAAATCCATTTAATATTTTCTCGTATGCCACAAAAATTACAACTATACAAAAATGTATGGTTTTTCTTATTTATTTAAGTCAAAATGAAAAACAGTGTCATAACTTATAAATCCTCTCCTATGATTTCCAACTTACTCTAATAATGCTTTTAGGAACAGCCTGATCGATAATAACACAATCACACAAATTAAAGTTCCAAAACAGTAAATAAACGCAAAGTAGTATTCTACGAGTATATCAGGGATTGTATACCGGTATTATGTACATACAAAAATACCGTTATTCAATTTCGGTATCTCGCTTATTATTGAATATTTTTGCTCTTCAATGAATTTTTATAATATAATAGTGTTATTACCTAAATTGCAGTCGAAAATATCAAGGAAATAATGCAAATTAAGGAAGATATTTCAATTTTAATTAATACCGGTATTGATCCCTTTTCTATATAAGTCAGTTTATCGTGGCCTTGTGTCCGTAGTACAATCCATGAACTTTATTAAGCTTTATTTAAAGCTAAATAAAATAAATAAATACTAGGGGACAATAATAAATTGACCAATAGTCGCACCGTTCTAAGAGGCCCGATTTAACAGCTGTCAACGCAATACATAACCTCAAACATGCCTCAAAAGATTTTTATTTAATGGTATTAACTAATAAGATTTCAAATTAATTTTAATAATGTATGAATTTATTGTGAAATCGTGAATAATAAAAATAATAATGCTACCAACCATGTACCACAACTCTGGCGAATAAACTTTGACTTTGACTTTGAAACACATTTTGTACTGAGTTGACAGCTGTCAAATCAAGCCTCTTAGGATGACGCGACTATAGGTCTACTTGTGTGAGATTCTCCCCCGGTATTTTATAATTTTATTTAGTTGTAAATTCAGCCCATAAATTACCTTTTGCACAGCGGCATATATCCGCTGTCCTATTTCCGCGTCCTGCATATGCTGCACGATATGGATATCGCCGTCTCCCACGTATTCCAGAAGCTTCTGTCGCAAGTACCCCGTGTCCACCACTTCGCTTGTCAACTGCTGCCTAGAGATAACAAACATTATTATGAACAATAACTGATTGTTGTAGGAAAAAAAGGGAAAAAAAGACTGTTTTGAGTTTGACATCTTTTGCATAATTTGGTTCGGCTGACTGTATCATTGGAAGCAATTAACGTGTACAGTCCAAGCCAACAAATATCTACACACCCCTATGCCACTAACAATAAGGTCTATGTTTTGACGTGATGGTGGAGCTAATGAATTTAAAGAAAGATCCTGGCCTAGTAGCATGGCTGCGTCAATATCGCGTGACAAATATGTGGATAAAGCATCCGTCACTCTCGTTTTTATGTACGTGTCAAAATGTGACGGATGCCTTATCCAAACTTTGTCTCGCGATCAACGCAGCCATATTGGGGCCCCTGCTGAGGCCCATTGCCTGTTGTTTTTACCTGCTGTCTCTGTACTGTACAATACAATACAAACGCAAAAAACCAAAACATGAAAGGTTATAGAGGTAGGATTGCACAACTATAGGGATTTCATATTGCCCTTTTAAGTGAAAAGGAGCCTCGTGTGGTTGCCGAGTTAGAATAGTGCCACTCCATGTCTTCCCGTGGATGTCGTAAGAGATGACTAAGGGAATAAAGGCTTGTAGTACTGTTAGGCGATGGGCTTGCAACCTGTCACTAATACGCTGGTAAACATCTTAGCCTAATTGTGCAAATTGTGGTTATAGAATTATCAACAAGTTTTTAGAGATGTTTGTAATTCTGTAGCTCTGCCTACCCCACTCTGGGAACGAAGGCGTGAGATTATGTATGTATGTAAGTGAAAAGGACACTTCTACTTCATGTGGTTACGAATTCTCAGTAGAAGTTAAATTATAATTATTTACGGGCACAGTTTTTTCCATAAAGGGCAGTATTAACACACAAACACACTGTCATATGGATAACTGTTGTTAGTCTAAGTTCTTGCATTTTGCGAGACGGATGGCTATTTTTTAGTTAAGTCGATATGATCCTTCGAATTGGATTTCAAAGTATTTAATTATCAATATGTACAGTCACGAACTTAAATTTGGGACCCACCTTAGGTCCAAAGTCATTCTGACATTGTACAACAATAAGGTTGAGTCTCCTGTAAGTTACAAATGATTTGGCATCTCTAATGACATTGACGACTTCAAGCCTATTTTTCTTGAAATGGGTTACAAATTAACGATCCCGATATTACATTGCACTAATTGATTTACGCTCATTCCAAAACGTAATAAGCGGAAATATATCCTGTAGCATATTGTTCAGTATCAATTTCCTAAAATGAACCTTATACATAATTGGTTGACTCACTTTTGTGACCGTTTCTGCGTGAAGCCCGCTGCGTCTTTATCTTGCGGACACGTCGGGGGGTGCCACGGCAGCTCGTACTCAACGTCCGCCGGCACTTCCAACTTATCGGTGAGCAGCGTTTTTAATCTGTCCGTACATAAACCCAAGTCTAACTCATGAAGTAGGACGAAGTAGTTAAAAAAAGTAAAATATGTAGTTGTCCCCACTGACAACTTTGAATATTTTTCCCATTGGTTACCTACCAGTAGGTAAAAGTACTCGGTTGCTATATTATATTAGAAAACTGAGTAAACATTTTGGACATCCCTTAGCCAATGTATTGTCTGTGATTGCGTTATTTTATTTCAAATAGCTGTTTTAGCCAAAAAAAAGTTCCTTTTGAGGTTAGAAAGGTTGTTTACTATATTACACAAGTAAGAATGAACACAGATTAAGTACAACTTTTGTTACGTTACCGCTATTAAGTAAGTTATTATTATTATTAAATGAGTTGAACGTTTTAAAACACTACTAAGTAAATAGACAAGACAGAAAATAGACTTTATTGACGATAAAAGAGCTGTTTTAGCCAAAAAATGATAATTTTGAGTTTAGAAAGTTGTTTACTACATTAGACAAATAATGAACACGGTATAGTCAGTAACACAATACGAATAAATGTTTTTTCTTTCTTTCTTTTCTTTTCTTTCAATAGGATACCCTACCCAACTCTCTTACCTAATACCCTTATTTTCAAACGGCAGGAACACTGGAAAAATGGCCTCTACATTTTTGGGGAAATCCGGCGCGGCATCTTTGCAGAATCTGTGCGACGGCCAATCGGGCTCCCTGTCGAAATCCTCGGAGTTCCGGCTGATTTTCATAGACGGAGGATATCTGAAAACGGAAGAGTAATCGTTGAGAGTCGCCAGGCAGGACCAAAGTATAAATAGAAAAGTAGGTCATTTACGGCCCTAACTCCTAAGTTTCTGATAAGGTCAAGCGGAGCTATTACGTCAGTGGGGCAATTACGTCGAGTGGCTTTATCTCCCGTTTTAAAGTTCGTATCGAAAAGTTACATCTATTGACAAGTATATATTTTTTTTCTCTACTTCACTCTTCGATACGAACTTAGAACGGGTGTTAAAGGCCCTTGACGTAATTGCCCCACTGACGTAATAGCCCCGCTTGGCCTTACCTATTACCGCTCGGACGATAGGGTTTTTTGCTTAGATGCGCGTCGCTCGATACTTGACTCAAAAGTTTACTAAACGCGGCGTACGCGTGGCTCGCGGCGGGTACGGTCGAGGCACGCACATATGCAAGCCGTGCGATATAACTGTTTGGAGAATTTTTTTTTTGTTTTCCTATTTTAGACGCCTAGACTATGATCAGGTGGGTTGAAGTTTGGCGAGTCAGGGCCACTGCCCCAGCTCGCCTCAGTCAGGCAGCACATTGGCTCTCTTTAGTCTCTTAACTGGATTTGGCTGTAGTAGCGTATGGGATAGAGGGTTTGGATGAGTGGTCAATTGTTTGGAGATGAACTACTGTTTATATTGTGGCAGGTCTAGGCGCTCGCGTCCCCATACAAACGTTATTTCTATAATTTTCGAATGTCTTGAAAATGAAACTTAGGCAGGTTTTTTTATGGCATAGAGAACAGAATAAGTGGCATCAAATACACATAGACACTTGCATTCTCAAAACTGCAAATGCGTTGCCAACTGTTAGCGCTAAGATGGGACGCCTAATGCTTGTAATTTCACCGGATGTGACCCTTCACCTGAAGACAACAATGTAAACACCGCTGCTTGGTAGATTAAAGGATGATGGACCATACACAAGGCACCTACCACCACTATCACCACAGTATTAAAGATAAAGAAAAGAGCCGAATCTATGCCCAAATTAGTTTTGGTATGTTGATAATTGGACATTAAATAGGCTATTTATAGAGATGTAGAGAGATACTTACAAGTACATTCCACCCTCAAATTCGAAGTGGCCATCCTCAATCTGGCTTTTTGCTTGACCCATATGACTAGATGCTTTCTTATCGCCATGGCGCTCGCCTTTTGGCGCTTTAGCTTCATTCGGCAACTCTGAAATTAGTTTTACCATATCTATAAATATCTAATTATAATCTTCTGGATGTTGTCTTCTAACACTTAAAAACTAATGAAACATTTGCTTCTGTTTTAATTGTCCTCTATTACCTCTGTCAAAATAATCTTTGATAACCTACACGAAATAATTAACCAGCCGGCCTAGTACGGCTGCGTCTATATCGCGTGTCAAATGTGGATAAAGCATCCGTCACTCTCGTACTTATTTACGTGTCAAAAGGTGACGGATGCCTTATCCAAACTTTGTCACGCGATAAACGCAGTCATATTAGGGCCCCCGGATTGCTCTTTTTCAAGGAAAAATCAGGAAACTCTGACTCCCTTATTTTATCTTCATCTTCACTTCTATGTATTATTTTGTTAATAAACAATTTTTAAAAAAAAACGTGATAAAAAAGTGGCCATCTTTTTCCGTTAAGTTGAGTTACACGAAGGTTGGAGGTCATTAAACAGAAAATACTTAAGTTTATTAGAAAACACAATAATAGTAAAGAGGGCGCCACTGGACGCTCGATGCAATCTTAATAGCTACCTATATTTTTTTAATACTTATAATGAACTTACCCAGTAGCACAATCTATAAATTGGAAACATTACTAAATTAACCATTCGGTAAGTTAATAAGGTATCATTAAATGTTTGGGTAAAATTAATCATCATACTCAAAGGTCAATGGTCTGGTCAAGATAAGTTATCAGAGGCCCATATCAATGCATATGGGAGAATCAAATCGTAATATGCTTTGTAACAGTGTACAGAGCCAATCTTGCAATTTTCTTTAGATTAAAACGCAAAATTACTATCATCGTAAGACCCACCATACTAACGTAATGGCACCAGTGTTCGACACTTTAAACTGACATGCACCAATAATCGATACTTGACTCTTAATTCAAAGATCATACGGTCATAAATTGAGTGTTACATAACAAATGAATAACCCTTATCTTCTGTAAAATAAGAATCAGTTTCGATCATTGGTCCTTGACGATCACTGATTCCATTATGTTACAAAAAGTGAGTTTTTTGTTAGTGGGACTTTGAATCTACCTGCAAGGCAATAAAGTTCAATTACGTTTGTTCGATAATGCCATTTACAGTTTATGAAGATAGGAAAATAAACCTTATTCCCATTCCAACATAGTTCAAATTCAATTGCCTTGATTATGTACGTTCCATTGCACACTGGCCTTAGGAGGTTATATACTGCTAAGTAAAATAATCTTACCTGTTGATCTTAAATCATTTGCTGACAGTCCTAACTCCTTTAACAATTTTGGATCTGGCGGTTTTATTTGTTCCGCTTGCACCACGAACTCCGAAGCCATTCCCGCATGCTTCTGTATATGTTTCATGAGCCTCTGAAGATTCAAGATCGACTCTATCGTATGAACCCCCACCTCCCACTTATCGTTATACATAGGCCCGTCTAGAAAGTATAGTATGAGGGAATTCATATCACCACCTTTTTTTATTTCCCGAAAATCCAGTCCAGTTAGCTCTCCCATTTTAATGCAATTGTTTTCAACGTGTCGAATATCTGGAAGTTACAAATGAATACTTATGAGATCTAAATCCATAGATGACTAAAATCATGGATATTAAAACTAATAATAAATAAATGAATTTAAATAATTATCTGGGGACAATCTCACACCAATTGATTTAGTCCCAAACGAAGCGCTAAGCTTGTACTATGGGTACTAGACAACGATATAAATACATAGGAAACATCCAAAAATCAGAAACAAATACTCGCGCTCATTACACAAATATTTGCCCATACCGGGAATCGAACCCGGGACCGCTAGTTTCGTAGGCAGGGTCACTAGTAACTGGGCCAACGCGTCGTCTGTGATTCCATTCATCGAGATTCCTTGCGACTATAGTCCATCGACCCTGTTCGTAGTTCTGTTAATATACTGAAATCAAATCATCACCAAAATAAAGATCAACACAATGGCTTGGAAAGCCTCGAAAACGACGTGCATGCATGACTCGATGTATGAATGTGGAAGAAGCGAAAGAGATCTGTCGGGAACGTAGCAGGTGGAAAGAAGTGGTCTCTGCATACCCCTCTGGGGTATATGTATGTACGATTACAATGGCTTTAGGGCAATATTGGATCTGCCACGGTACTGCAGTGCGTCCAGGATGTTTATAGCGCACACGGACACGTTTCAGGCCATAATGCGCAAGCGCATGTCGTCCCTGATGCGCAGATTACGCGGCAGCGCCAACAGTCTCTTGGCCATTTTTGCTGATAAGGTGGATGGCCCATAACTTGGATATCGTACAAAACTATATCTAGGTTTGTGTCTAGTAGAGTATCTAAGAAGTAGCAAATTTAAAATTTAATTTATTTCATAATTTTATAATCAACGTCATAAAAAAATTTGTTTAAACATTATCGCCCCCGCCCCTATCAAATTAAAACTAACACAAAAAGCCCCCTAATAAACTCCCTAACACTATTAAATTAATTAAGAATGACAATTTGTTCCGTATTCGCGTAAGGGCCCTGTTGATGGACCAGACGCTATACAGTATAAACGAGTACCTACTGACTATAGCAAATTCAATAAGAACAAACCTCTCCGTAATAATCAATCAATCTCTAATCAATATGAATGTCACTGTCAGTAAATCTATTTTTTACACTAAGAATATATATTATGTAATATGTAAGTAAATTGTAATACAGTTTCTACCTTTGACGAGTCATAACTTGTTTCTGTTTAACATGACCTGTATCTTTTGTACTGTAAGTGATAAATGTGTAAAAGTTATGGCAATAAAAAAATTCTGATTTTGATTCTTCATTTTAGTGTACATCCACCCATTGCAGGGTCTCGTGCTAACGCATCCATCCTTTCTCAAATGTCTGACAAATGGAATGATTTAATTTAATTTGAATTAATGATTTGTATACTCTTGATATTTAACATATAAGTTTATTTATTATATTAGATCACAATTGTTACTAACAACATAATTATAATAATATGGTGAAATCTGAAATAAATGAATTTAAATTTCAATTTGAAAACAATTCTTACCATATTCTTCTGGAAGATTCATTGTTTTCAAAAAAGCAGCCTGTGATTCCAACCATCGAGATTCCTTGCGACTATACTCCACCAACTCTGTTCGTAGTTCTGCTAATGTACTGAAATCAAATCATCACCGTAGTCAAGAATCACACCGATGTAACATTTAATGACTATTTCAACAGGTTTAAGTACACTTAATAAAAATAACTTACTGTCGCACCATATGCTTATTTGCACTCAAGCTAGCATGACACATAACACCATGCGAGTGTTTTAATGCTAGCTCATAACCTGGATCAAGCTCCAGGCACACTCCAAAATGTTTTAAAGAGGTTTTAAATTCTCCTATCACCCCATACGCATTTCCAAGCATGAAGTGGTGTACTGGAAAGTGCGGGTCATGGTCCGCTGCTGCACGGAGAACGATTATCGCATCATTTGGCATTTTACCGCGATGGAGTATGGTGCCCATGCTTAGGTAAGCTAAGTCTTTGTATTCTCTGTAAGGTGAAAGAATATGTAAGATAGCAGAATAATAGAACCTACAAGTATGGACAAATTGCATCTTCTTTACATAAAATAAAATAAATAATATCACGGGACGATCTCACACAAATTGACCTAGTCCCAAACTAAGCTCTAGGCTTGTACTATGGGTACTAGACAACGATATAAATACTTATATAGAGAAATAAATACTTAAATACATAGAAAACATCCACGACTCGGGAACAAATACTCGTGCTCATCACACAACTATTTGCCCATACCGGGAATCGAACCCGGAACCGCTAGCTTCGTAGGCAGGGTCACTACCAACTAGGCTATCGCGTAGTATAAAACATACTGCTTTCCAGCCTCTGTCTCTCTGTCTCTGTATGTACGCTTAGATCTATCAAACTACGCAATAGATTTTAATGCAGTTTTCATCAATAGATAAAATGACTCAAGTTTCTGATTTTGATGTAGTAGATTCACTGTATATTACCGACGTGTAAAAGAGCCCGTATGTGGCCAATTTACTGAATAAATATTTGATTTTGATTTTGATTTTGATGTATAACAAATTCTGCATTATGTACAGGTTTTACATAAAACTTACATAAACCGAAGCATAACTAGGGTGAATTTCTAGTTGTTATAAACATAGTTATTTTTATCAAAAACAAAACAAATTGTAAATGTTCAGCAACTGTCATTGCCATGGCGAATTTGATAGGCCACCAAGGTCACCATAGATAGAGGGAACATTTTACACCTTAGAGTACATTTTACATCTTAGGGTTTCCCAACCTTTCTCACTCAGCAAATGTGTGTGTTACCTTGGTGCATAGTGCACAGCACGACGACTGCACTCCAAAGCTTTAGGTGCATTACCCTGCACTCTCCAATACAACGATGCCATATTATAGTGAAGCCATGATGAGCTGTTCTTCTGAAGAGTATTAGCCACCCAATATCCAAACTGAGCCATAGTCAATATGGGAGCGATTTGCTCTGGCGCGACCAATTCTGGTTCGATACTAAGGTTGTCCCTACGAATCATACCCTGAAAAGTTTGTTGGAGTAAATTCATATTTCTATAATTAGTTTTTGTTCAAGACAACGAGGAAAAGAACAACTTGACTTGAAAAGGTTAATTGCGTTATTGTATCTAAGGCAATGTAAAGAGCTGTATAGGTAAAAAACTTAAGTAAAGCTCCTCTTGCATGTAGTTGTAACGCATCTGTATAGACAGTTTGACATTCTATATTTGAAATTTGACGTAAATTCCATATTAGTTTTGTACACAACTACATGCAAGAGGAGCTTTACTTAAGTTTTTCACCTATATCATACAATAATACATGTAAATATTAAAAAGGCAGGGCAAGCTGTGTAGTACATAACACATCAGTCATTACTAAATTAAACTTCATTTCAAGAACGTTCTAGTTCTACCCCCTATTTCCTCAGTTCAAAAAATATAATTGACCAGTCATACAAAGAATCAAGGATAAACAAATACACCTTTATGTCAAAGATTTAACACAAGCAATGAATACCTCTAGATGTTCAAAAGCAAACATGCTAAAGGTCAATGACGATATTTTCTTGCAGTCAGGCACATAGCTATCATATCCATAATCAGGTTTGCTTGTCCAATACTCCTGCTGGGGAATGGACTTTGATCTCCCATCTTCAAGAATACCAGTATACCAATCTATTGAATGTACCGGCGATGCTTTAAGACAATATTTATCATTCGACAACACCACAGACACATCAGTGTCTTTTTCTAGTTTGGCCCAAAGATCATTTATGACCTTCTGTCTCATAGCTAGGTCATGGTATAAATTTATAATATTATCCCATCGAGTTTCTTGATTTAGAAACGCTAGCAAGTCGTACGGTCGTGCCATTTCAAATGGCGAATCGAGCTGAAAACCATTACAAAAATTGATTACAAACAAACAGTGTTACATTTGAACTGTAGTCAAGGTTTTGAATAGATAAGCAAAGATGTAGGACACAGGAAATTGAAACAGTGCAGCTTTATCTTACCTTGGGTTGTATCAAACCGCTCTCTGTAACCATCCAGTGGGTCGAGGCCTGAGCACCCAATGTACACCAACCCACCAACCATAAAAGCCCTATCAACCTCATCTTGGAAGTCACATGAATGTATTTTTTATTAATGAACCATATAATTTAGTCAATAATCTATGTTTTACTCTTTAAGAGAAGAACAACAGTGCCGATTATTTTTCCCATGGCCGATTTTGGCTGATTTTCGTCCGAAGCAATAACAAATGTCAAAGTGACATGACAGTTTCGTTTAGAAACATACCCGCGCTATTCATATATACAATATAGGTACCTAAATAAATTAATATCAGTGGCCCGTTTCACGAAGATACAAGTTACAAATTACAAGCGGAAGTCTCTTTCTAACTCCTTTTGCTAGAAAGAGAGTTCCGCTTGTAATTTGTAACTTATAGCTTCGTGAAACGGGCCACAGAGGCAATGTTCATTGTTGTTTATTAATTTGTAGCCTAAAGTTAATAAACTCTAAACAATATCGTACTTATCCGTAACGACATTTTAATTGATACTTCGACGACATTTTATACCTATCTAGGTTACCCAGGAAGCGCTCAATTTCAAAATTCGGGTGCCTTAATACCATCTCTTTCACTCGACATTAGAGTCTATATCGGGAGAAAGGGATGGCGCTAACGTAACTTCGACTTTCGATTTTCAAAGTACGTTTAGGATCATTTAGGGAATAGTGGATAACTAATATTTCAAACCTACGTCGACACGTCGTTTTATTAACTAATATTTTCATATTAGGAAGCTAGACAATAAGTCTAGTTTGCTTTATATTTTTCAAAGTAGGAGATTCATATTTAAACATCTACTTAATTGTTATTGTTTATTAAAATATGTGAATTGATTAACTGTGTACCTATACATATACGCACACAGTGCACATTTACCTCTCTAACACGTGAATGCGACAACGCTTTAGCTTTAGAGCTATATTATCTTGTGAGTATAAATATAAGAGTGGTTATGAATATTAAAGTACAGTAGAACCCAAAGACTTCTATGTATAGGTACCTGCTACTAGACTTTTAGACACGGGGCTGTCCTGTGTCAAGATATCGCGCACCGAGTAACCGTGCTTCCACTGATGCTTGTTTATTCGCCTGCCCGGAGGCAGTGGAGAGAGCCATTTCCTAAAAATCCTAGTTGGTTAACGAACCGTTTAGATAGTAGGCCCAATATTGCCCGTTTATTCGACAAACAACACTAACTCTACGCGGTTGGTCCTTTGTTGGGGCTTTATTGGCAGCTCCACTTCCATCTCCCAACAGATGCAAACCGTTGGCGACAATACCCGAAGGGTATACCTAACTGCTACTAGCCGGTCTTTTTTAGTAAAAAATGCAAGCGTTTTTGTTGACGAACTGGAAGCCTTTGGTAGAGCCAGCGTATTATTAGTACTCGGCCGTCTATCGCTTTCACACTATCTGGCATAACAAATATGTATACTAATATGTAAAACAATATAATAAATAAATACTCATATTGGCGTAATTTAAATTTGTACTGATATGCCAATAAATGCTGAGCGAGCTAGACCGCGCACAGACGGACAGACGGACATACGGACAGGGACATGGCGAAACTATCAGGGTTCCTTGTTTGACTTCGGAACCCTAAAAGTTAAAGGTTAAAGGTTAAAAAGTTAAAGGTTATTAAACTTTTTCATATATGCTACACATGGTGTACCTATTCATTTGGACAACAAAAAACCATTCTTCGATTCTAAATTACACAGTTCCTTTGGAAAATAAATCAGTTTAACGCGGGCGGCGTCGCGGGCATAAACTAAGTAGGTAGGTAGCCCTCATGTTTACGCCTATGTACCTTCAACGGCTGTTACACTAAATATAAAGAAGGATTACATATGTAGGTATCTAGGTAGTTTCCTAACTGTAAATCTATCATGCTTATTCAAATTTAAAATTTGAGTTTAATTACTAGCTACTCTAAACTGACCTATCATAGGTCCTGTATTTCTTGTACATAATCCATCAGCCTATTTTTATTAAGTCTATTATATCTATCAACTCCACGTTATAAACCGATAATGACACCTTCCCTCGCTTTTTACCTCGGCGCCCATTATGTCAAAGTGATTGTTTGATGAAAAGAACAGCCCCATTGTTTCAGCCATTGTTCGAGAGAAAAGCTCGAACAGGGGGAGAGCAGAGCACCCCTCGCCTAGCGCCTACTGCGCAGGTCCAAATAACCTCATTCAATCCACGCCTCGGCCCATCCACGCATCCGTGCATTGTACCTAAATCTTCATTACAAACCTATCGTCCTCAAGCACAAATACAAATTTATAACACGCTCACTAAACAGTGATAACGAATTCGTTTAAGAATTATGAGAATAACGCGTATTAATATATAGAAAACATCGACTAAAATATTAATGTAATATGTGATTTTGAATTAAAAGTGCATAGAGGAAGAGTAAAATGATAATTGACGCACAAGTAGAGTCACCGCCAAACGATGTGCCTGTCAGCAATAGCACAAACGACAAGTGCAAAGTCAGAACTGTGAAGACACTGGACATTCAGGTGACACCAGTGAGATAATGGCACAAGGTTGTAAGGATTACCGTGTTGTATAACTGTTTTGTTTTTATAGGGGACTCTTTGGCAATGCGGGCTGCGAGAGATTTGCCTGGCGGCGCTCTGGCTTCCACTAGGTGGTTTAATATTTTGTTACGTGACAGCATCTATATTTCAAGCAGATGATATACACGAAACACATTGTAGGGTAAGTTGGCTTGGATTTCATAGGCTACTTTAACCGTCCTTTTTCAAAAGGGCTCCTGTGTGAAATTACATCCGCTTTCAGAAGCGTCACTGAAGACTTGACTTGGAATTATATAGAGCATTTTGTAGATGACTTTATCTCATTCTCGTCTCATTTCACAAGGTCATTAGATGGTAATGATAGCCGTAACGTTAATCGTACGATTTGGATTTTATGTAGGAAAATAGATTAAACCAGTATAATTTTCGCATTTGCATTTGTAATCCGCTACTTCTGAAGTTTCATGCTCAGGCTTATATAAGACTTGCATAATACACTGCAATTTTAGATGTCATGTAGCAGACCTATTATGATACCTACCTAGATATTGTTAAGTGAGTCAATTTTATAGCATCTCTTTTTTAGAAGTGCTGCTTGATTATGAGTTTATGTTTACTGATTACTGATGTTATGATTAAACCACACAATGTTTAAACCTCAACCTATGGGTACGCAATGACTACTTTTCCTGTACTGTAAACCATGGTGAATTATGTTCGCCAAAATGCAAAACATTTGAGTTTCGGTAGACGTGTAACAGTGAACAACTCAACTATTAGTTGCGACCTTAATAATCACTCACAATTTATATTTTGAGTGAGCTACGTACATACATTTAATCACGCCTGTTTCCCAGAGGGGTTGGCTGAGACCACTTCTTTCCACCTGCTACGATCCTGACAAATCTCTTTCGCTTCTTCCACATTCATACATCGAGTCATGCATGCACGTCCGGGTACTTAAGATTTGGCCCTTTTCCAGTATTTCTCCGATTTTATTTTTAAGTGAGCTAAACTTGTATAAAACGCATCGGGTTTTTGGAAACGGCTCTAACTTGATGACAATCACGGAATAGGGATTTTTCGAGCCAAGAAATCGATCAGTAAAGTTGTCATCTCCGAGAAAACTTAGTTTTAACTTTTTATCCGGTGAAATATCTTTGTTTGTGTTTCTACCCACATACATACATACATACAACAACATTTTGCACAAACAGCTTAAGATCTTTACCATTGTATATTAGTGACAGGTTGCAAGCCCATCGCGTAACATTACTACAAACTACAAGCCTTTATTCCCTTAGTCGCCTCTTACGACTTCCACAGGAAGACATGGAGTGGCACTATTCTAAGCCGGCAACCACACCTACCCATGAGCTGGAAAATGTCATATTCTTTTATCTTTATTCTGCAACACATTATTCTGTCGAGGACAATAGAACAGATAGTGAATTAAAAGCACCTTGGTAGCGATAGGTAGGTAAACGTTGGCGACCGCCCGCAGTCAGTCAAATCCGCAAATGTCACGAATTTAAAATGCTTTTAACTGATTGGTTTCCTAGAAAAGACCTCGTAACCTTAATATCAAGGTGTCAGTTGTTAGTCGCACGCCACGCTACTTAGGTATCTTCAGGATTCTTTCAAAGTCAATTAGCGTACTTTGGATTAAGGTGAAGGACAATGGAATAGGTGGGAAATCATCTCATTGTATTATGTCAAACATTGCCGCCTCTCGTTAATAAATAGAAGATAGTAATGGATGGGTAGTGTGGGAACCTCCCGCCTACAATAAAGTACTTAACTACCTTAATGATTCTAACGAGAAACCGAAAGAACTAGGCGATTTAAAGCTTGATTTAAATACTGAATTCTTCTGTTTTACTTCCTTTATTCTGATAATTACTTACATCCATTATTTTTAACTAAGCAGCTAAACAGTATGTGAGAAACGAACCTACACTCTTTTCTTAAAGGTCTGAAACGTACCTACCTTACAGTTAATCAATTTCATTCCTAGGCTATTATGAAACTATGTCAAATTGACGTAATAAAGCAAATTGTAAGAGACTTATTGCACCGCTTTGCCATAGTGCTATTGTGAGTTATGACCCAGGTATGAAATTGGCGACTCTCCATATACCTAATTTCTCTTGCGTTTTTTATGGCAAGTAGATTTTGAGACTCATGGATATTTATTTGTCACTTACCTATGGTGACCCGTTTACTGTTTTTCTCCGTATCATTAAAAAAACAGGTTTAAAGATACTTTACGGTTAGAATTTGTTTATTTACCAAATGGACAAATGAATATTCACAACCGACTCTTGAGTTTCTTGCCGCGGCGGCGCTTCTTCGCGGTTGTGGTCTCCTCTTGGGAAGCGCTGCTCGTAGATTTTTGACATGTAAAAGTGCCCGTGCGGCCTACTTACTGAATAAAATCTTACCTTGTATACTAATATTATAAATCTGTACGCAACCCTGTCTGTCTGTTTGTTTATTATGCTTGTACGGCTAAACCGGCGCTAAACCGTTATCAATACTTACTTTTTGATCTCGGGAAATCGAATAGTTATAATATAACCGACTTTTACGCAGACGAAATCGCAGGCAACAGCTAATATCTCGTAGAAAACGGGTCACTTACTATGGAAATTCTATACAAAGTGACCCGTTTTCAATGCTCTTGACTATATATTTTACTTGTTATGAATCATTTCTTCCAGGTTTACAACGTAGTGCCATCAATAAGTGCGATAACCGGCATCAGTCCGCAGCGATACGTCTGGAGGATATGCATCGCCTTCCACCTCGGACCAAGACTGTTAATAGGCTCCCTCTACTATAACTACCATAAGCAGCGGAATGCACATATTATTGAGGACGCGGTAAGTTTTTTTTATGGCATTAAGAAGGCAAACGAGCCACAGGGCCACCTAAGTGATCTGTAACTACGATCTAAAGACTGCGACCCTAAGACTGCAAATGCGTTGCCAACCCTGGAGGACTAAGATGGAATGCGTCTATGCTAGTAATATCACCGGTTACTTTATCGCCACATCGAAATGCAAAAATGCGGACACTGCTGCTTGGCGGTAGGTTGAAGGATGACGACGGCTGTGAGTCTTTGTTTCTAAAGACGTAGACCCCATAGACCCCATAGACGACCAGGTTACCTGTAATCCCAAGTCTGTCAGGTCGGAGTGTCCAAAAACTGTGAAGAAATGAATGAGACCTTAAGAGAAACTAGTCTGATTATCTAATACTATGAACTGACAGGCCAATATAGACCGACGGACTATTAGTCTGTAGATCTCCATAATTTCAGCTGAAAGACTGCTGGTCATAGGCCTTCCCCAAGGATCTACACGACACGGTCTATTTGGTGATTCTCCCAACTAGTGTTGCCAGACGTCCCGATTTACATGGGGCACGTTTTATAAAACTACAAGTTACAATTTTACAGGTCTAAACTGGCAACACTGCTCAAATGGCCGGTCGTCATTGGTCGAGGTTGTGTCAAATGGAAACTTGTAACCTGTAAATTGTAATTTGTAGCTTTATAAAACAGGCCCCTGATCGGCACATCGCCCGACTGTTCATATATAAGATACTAGTTTACAACGACCAAGGCAAAAAACAGTTTGTCACAACCTTCTATCTTCGCAACCATTGATTTCCTACGGTCTATACTAAGCCGATCACCATAAATCTGTGACACTTGGACGGAAAGAAAGTTTTCTAAATGAGTAGATTAAATTATGTTGGGTAAAGTCTATCAGTCTTATATACATTATTGTACTTTATGTAATAACGAACTAAGCCGAGAAATGCCGAGATCGAAAACTTGTGGTAGGTAATCTTACTTTAAGTAGTGTAAAAAGGAAATGTAAGTGTAAGAAGGTAATCCAACAAACCATGGATTCAGTCCGATTCCTATCAATGAAAAAAAAATACTGGTGTCAGAAACAGATACCTAACGTGATTTCTTGCTAGCACCAAAAGGCTGTATATTTCGTTCTCTATACATATATAATTTATAATAACTACGCTATTGGTCGGTAGGTAGGTATTTGCTTAATTTTGCTTTCTTGCTTGTTTGGTACGAATTTTGGTATCGATTTTAAACTAACTTCCCCATGACCTAGAGACTTGAAACTTTAAGTATAGATACTTAGCTCAGACTTAATGACTACCTATGCAATAATATGGATAGGTACCAAGATATAATTTGAGTACTTACCTACTTAATCTGTTTTAAACCCTTGGTATATGTTTTCGTTACGGAATTTATGTTTATCATCATTACTTTAAATACTAATTCAAGTCTTATTGATGTCAAAAATAGTAATTTAAGATTTACTTAGTTTTCGTAATAGACGTAGATATTTTTTTATTTCTCAAAGCCTAAACATTTTATTTTGTTCTGCCATTAACTCATTATCGATAAGTTGAATATTTATGAGCAACGTTTTTTTATACCTATAAATAACATATCATCGAGTCGTCGACTAACTCGTTTTGATTCTAAGATTCGGAAAAAACTGCATAGCAATGAGTAAAACTTAACCGCGGTTGCCTAAATAACCGGTCACGGAGCCAGTTTTATTTGCTTATAGTATAGATACTTATAATTTCAACCTTTACCACCGTTTTACGCCAAATGATTTTCTATAATTAGAGTTTTCACGTCAATGATTTTCCTGATATAGGTAGGCAATCGATGCGTGCCTATTTTAACATCAGTCTAAAATTCGCACCGTACGGCGATTATCTGACCTTGGTTAACCTAGCTAGGGTGGACATGTGGCCGAGCAATCCCAACGCACAGGTCAAGCTGATACTGACATTAGCCTTTGGTATCGTCAGCGACTAGTATAGTAAAAGGTGGGGGCTGTATCGTATTAACTCAAAATTTATGACATAGGTAACCTACGTAAAATGTTTCGAATAGCAAAGGCGGTTTTCACCATGTTACGTGTTCATGTACAGTAAACGCTGGTTTATGTACGGATGTTACAGAAAACTCACATATACCGAAGCGAATCGAGGGCAAGGCGCTAGTGTACACTAAACTAAACATTTTATTTTCAGGCTCGAATACAAGCGACACAATTAGGAGAAGCCTGCTACTGGCTCAACTTGGTGGAGCTGTTCGCACTCACCGGTGTCACATATGTTTCCAATAGGGAAAACTATTGTAAGTACTAACATTTCTTATCTGTCATAATTACACCTGGCTGAGTCTTCGGCGTTTTTTAACCGCCGTCTTTTTCTTATTCGTGGGTATATTATTCCAGACTATACTCTGTTCAATCTAGGATGATGCCTGCGACAGTTCATGTGAACACATAACTATTAAACATGTTTCTTTAAATTTGCATAAATACTACATTGGTACTACGTTTGAGTTTAAATAATTCATCGCCTATTTTTAAATACCTCGCCGGTAATTCGAGTATAGTAGTGATTGAAATTAAGAAATACGGCTGTCATAGGGATCATCCTTCATTGAATAGCATAGCGACCAGGGGGGGTTATTATGAGATACCTATGCAGTTCAGTTTACGCTGAGAGAAAAGGACAGAGCTATGTAACTACTATAGCTCTGTCCTTTACGCTCACCGTAAAATGAACTGCATAGCTTTGTCATAATAACCCCCCTGCCCCGCTCCAACTTCGCACCGGTACCAATACAAAAAAGAAACAAAACTTGATCCGATCGCTACCAAACTTAATAACCAAACTTAATCGCTAGTCTGTAGATAAGGTTGCCATTAATTTCATCTAAATCTGTAAAGCCGTTTTGGACTCCATTGGGAACATACACACATACCCACAAACACCCTCGAATTAGATACATAGCTATAGATGGATAGACATAAAATTAACAAGTTCTTTTGAATGAAATGGAAACAATTCGTACGCGAAATTGCATCAAAAAATTAATTTAGAGTTAATGCATCCAACCATTAATTGACACAAACAAACAGGAAAACAAGGAAATACTACCGTGGTAATATTAGGGTGAATGAAATCAAAGACGGGTTGTATAATTAATGAGATTTTAAAAAACACACGCTTAAAGCACAAATTACTGGCATAGAGGCAATCCATCTTAGTCCTCAGGGTTGGCAACGCATTTGAAGTCTTAGGATTGCAGTTTTGAGATTGTAGTCTTGAGGTTTCAAATGTCTATGGGTCTCAGATCCCACTTACCATCAGGCGGCCTGAGTGCTCGAGTGCCTGTCCTCGCCGTAAAAAATAAAGTCACTGTTGCAAATTAGCCATGCAATCGGACAGGGCCTTTATTCCACTGGGTAAATCCATATTGCCTTTGACATGTTATCATATCGTCAAAGTTAGGATAGCTCTTATTTACTGGACAGTAATGGCGGCCAAGTTAAAAACAAAAATCTCTATTGTACTTGGCCGGATTGTTCCATTATCACTGAGGTCTCGTACGACGTCTACATTTTCATACAGAATGAACTCTGAATTACCTAATTCTGTCCCCGCGGGCACAATAACAGGGCTAACGATAATAGGAGAAGTTAGCCGGAAGGTCAGCGCGGATGGTGCCCACAGTGCCCAGTCTAGCCATGTTTATAACAGTAAGGGGGAATATTACGTGTAATGAGGTTGTTTTAGCTATAATGACACAGATATTTCAAGAAACTTGAAGTTTTGGCTTTAGGTATATTTCTAATATATATGGGTAACATTTTAGGGTTCTAAGTCAAACAAGGAACCCATAATAATGGCCTTTTTTTCTCGTCTACCCCATAGTGTGGGGGTCGTTGGATAGGTCTTTCAAAAATATTGCGGGTTTGTGAAAGCAACTTTTCGATTAAGGGATCCGTTTATGAAATATTAAGCTTTAAAGCGCTTATTTTTGTCAGATTCAAGTGTCCAAACTAAGTGTCCCCCTAGAACTACAAATAGTAAAAATCTGATAAATATCTTCAATGAAATAACGAATTTAAAAGAAAAACTATCACGACACAGTAAACTTGATTGGTTCCTAAGATACAGGCGATTAAAGTGTATACCTACTAAAGATGATCTAAGACAGCACCAAATAACTTTAAAAAAAAAATGAGTTCATACTTGTTATTTTTTGAGTTTTTTTTGTGTTTATACTAACGGCTTCGGAATCCTACTCTGAGCATGGTCCGACATGCTCTTGCCCGGTTTTTGTGTTTGTACTTTGTAGTAACGGCGGTGGCGGAACCCTACACTGAGCATGGTCTGCTATATGCTCTCGCCCGGTGTTTTATTCTCTAAAATCAAACATGTAGGTACCTACCAATTAAAAAATAATGCAAAACGTCTATTACCCTTCAAAATATAGGAATTCTTATTAGCTGGTGAAATACTATCGTTGGTTACATTTTTTATTAAATTAATTTTAAGGGCACATAATAAACTAGTTTGCAAAAAAGGTTAGACATAAATGATAAGGAGAAATAGGTATTTAAAAAAAAACATTTTAACAAGAATCCTTTCCGGGAAAAGTTGGAACAGTAATAAAAACTGCTTTATATTTGAAAATCTGTTATTTTTGTATGTTTTTACCTCATTCGGTAACTGATAAACCAAGGAAGTTATTTCAGTAAATTATGTTATCTACGTCATTGTGGTGGTGGCCACCTACCTACCTATTTGTTGCAGAGGCTTCGGTAATGACATTTGCTGTATTTGTAGAGTGTAACATGAGAGAATTTTTATTTTTTAGTATAAAGCCGCAATGAATACCTAGGTACGTTGTTGCCCTTAGAACGGGATGTGTGAAACATTACTACTCTACCTCTTACCTATTTTTTATCTCCTAGTATGTGTTAATTATTTACCGGAACACGTCCCAGTATCAAGTTCTTATGTTTTATCATCACACTCATAATTTTCATATTCATAAAGGCTAATCAAATGTTTCTAGCTAGTGCCGCCATAATTCACCTGCACATTAAAGTTTTGTAAAATTGCTTAGACATAAAAGATAAACGCTACTAAGGGACACTGGCTGTTGGCACCCTACGAATTGATTAGGTAGCTCAAGGTATCAAGCTCTTTATTTCAAGGTAATAGAGGCGCTAATTCTACAATCACGTGATGCCAAGAACTGGTATTTTGGATCCTACAGCCAAATTATACGTTTTTATTGTAATTTTCAGTTGTTCACGAGAAGATATTCATAGTGTTCATGGTAGCGGCGCTGCTGCACATGCTGTGCCGCGCCAGGGTCGGCAGCATCGCCAGCGACCTGGTCGAGCCCGTGCGGACCAACAAGCTCGTGTGGACGCTCTTCTACGTCGCCATAGCGGCCACTGTGGGGCTCATCGTGTTCTTCCTCAGGCACAGGCTGCTCTGTAGGCCTTTAGGTATGTAGATTTTCTATTGTTGCTTTGTTCCTGGCCCAATTTCTGAAGTTTTTAGTAGGTAATTCATTAATTTTTGATTTTGGAAAACTGACAAAATGCACAGGATTGATGTAATCTGCTGATCTTAGTTCGTAAAAGTATTCAGTTTTCACGTTATATCTGTTATCATGAAAGAACTGCAAATTCTTCACTGTTTTGTCCCTGATTAAGATTACTACAATTACCACTCCTAATTTTACTTCTTCCAGCTTTCACTTGGTTCTCAGTCTGCGAGTACATACTAGCGACAACCAACATGGCGTTCCACGCCATCGTAGTGCGAGACTTGCCTCTCCACGAGGTGCTGGTGACCTGTCCCACACAGAAGAAGAACAACTAACAGGGCCAGTGACAAGCCACAGTGACTCCTGTGAACAGTTACGAGTATACACTAACAAAATTCGGGTCAAACATAATAAGTTGGTAAACAGCACTTGAACTGAATGGTTTGATCTTTGAATTTCTACGAACGAGTTTATCAACTGCGCTTTATCACGGCGGTGAGCGTAACTAAGGCTCTCATCTCTTGGAGCGTTGGTAAAACTAAAGGTCAGACGTACGTGTTTAGTAGAATACCAACTTTATATTTGAGACATTGACGCCGATGTTCAATTAATCAAATCGCTCTGCCGCTCGTCTGCCTGAATTTTGGTTTCAACGTCGTGTGTCAATTTCAATTACAAGTGTGATTTAGAGGAGCCGTAACAGTTACCCTCACTTGGCCAAACTAACCCACAGCCTCCTCGTTTACCTTCCCTAAAAGTAATAAGTTATAGTAAGAGGTAGTAAAAGGTTAGATTAAACTATTAGGTTAATCGTAGAATTAGATGGCTTTGGCTAGCTAGATTCACACGTTGCCATAGTATTAAGATATTCATTGACAAAGTTAGGGAGCCATTGTGTTGGTTGTAAAATTTTACAGCGAGAGAAAACTCCGAAATACTTAGATGATTTGTTTGTGATGTAGGTGTAAATAACCTTTGTGCCAGACCACTCACAGTTAAAAATGTTACACACGTAGTTATATAGTATTGGTACCAATTACCAACTTAATGTTTTCTGCCTTACTTTTGGCATACATTCTTACACCTGATCCTTGTTTAGCTTACTTCAAATAATCTATCAAAATAATATTGTTCTTTTTTAGTAACGTTAGGTACTTATACTACAGAATTGCGGACTCTTTATTTTTCTCAATCTTCAAATAAGGCTTTAACTTTTAAGGGTGAAGCCAAATGAGCGTAGCTTTTTGAGTTGTGAGTCGCGTAATTTCGTTCGTGTATTTCTGCTACATTCGGTTTCATAGAAAACTCCTGTTTCCTGTTCCTGTGTGCGACGCAAAATCAGCTGGACTTTAGGTACACCCTAAGTGCTTACTTAAGTCTTACCTACTTTTTGGCTATACGCACCACATAAGGTAGTAAGGACTAAAAGAACGTGTAAGTGATTCTAATAATTTTCATTGTTAAGGTTGAAAGTAATAGTAGGTACCTTAATATTAAGACATTAATTCGTTGAAGTACTTATAGTTATTTTATTTAAAGAATTAGTTTAGCTTAAAATTCATATATCTAAAAAGACCAATGAATATTAATTATTATTGACTGTGAGGGATTGTCTAGGTTAAAATGATAAGTTATCCCTGGTCAGTATTTTATCAGGTATTTTCTTCCGCAGACTTTCTTTTGTAACTTTAAATAAACTTAGGTGAGAATCAATTTAGGGGCACATAGGGGCCAATTTGGATCGGTTTTACAGATATTTAAAATTAGAGAACACGGATCCGAATTGGCCTCTAGACAGTTTTATTTTAGATTGCCTGATATTACCAAAAATCAATTTCCAATAAATCGCGCAATTTTGAAAGTAGGCGTACTTGCATAAAGGTATGTAGTTTGAAGGAACATTTCAAACTAATTTCTGTTTTTCTAGTTTGGTAGGTAGTATGATCCATCTTCAAGAAAAAAGGTTTTTAGTACCTTATTTCAAACAAGTATCTATTTCATTTACATTTCAGACACAATTATTATATTAGGTACATCCCTATTATAGCGCGTTTAATGAATGATCTTTTGAGCTGATCCTACTCTTGAATTTTATCCTTAACTTTCTTTATACCCGAAAATCTAATTATAGACCAAAATCTGACAGTTCCCATCTTCATTATTTCGTTATTTTAACATAATTTCATAAAAATATGAATGAAAACTCGTGTAACCAGTAATATTAGGGTAAGTTTTATTGATAAAATACCTACACTTAAACCAAAATGCAGTAATCACAGCGAATGTGTACCCGTTGAGGTTAGGACTTTGGTCTTAAATTATATTTTCGAGTATAGGCGACTTTAAAAGCAATACCCATGCAATTATTCTTTTCCAGGCAAATTTAGGACTTTTTTTGTGTGTTTTTGTTATTTGCAAATCCCTTTACAATTTCACTAACGTATTCATAGCATTCTAAGGTTTTTGCTAAATTTTTAGGTACCTATTCTAAGCATAAGTAGCCTTGTTCGGTCGAACAATAAAATTAGTTCTTTTAATTCTGAGTAAGTATACATCTTGCTTAACCTACCATTTGGTTGTAATTTAAATGTTATATAACTGACATTCTTTACATTACCTAATGAAGCCTTTGATCGTGCGTGGTGAGCCATAACTACAAATTACATATATCACTATCGAATTAATGAAAGATAACCAAATCAAGTGTCTTACTATCTTGAACACAAGTACATAACGAATCCAAAGTTTAAAATATTTATTTCGTAAAAGTTATTAGTTTAAGATAACATCTGATTGAAGCTGATAAAATAAATACTCACCGGAATCTATGAAGATTAATCAAGGACGAAATTGTTGACATCCAGAGTACTTTATAGATAGTTAAACAATCACAGCTATAAGATCTACGTATAAGGCTAGCTAATACTGCTAGAAATTGGGCTTCTTTGCCTCAAAGTTCATAATCGTGATTCAAATTCTTCAATTACTAACTGTATCGTAATAAATTGTACTTACAGAAGCAGCAAAAAGTTTATCGTGTTACTTTTTCCAATTTGAATTAATTGCAATAATATTTATTTTATTATGCTTTAAATTAAAGTCCGACGAAATAGTCAGGGCATTTCTGCATGCTGTAGATGGGGTGACAGCACGCAAGAACCCTTACTTCGCTGAGAATATTTGAACCCAACCTATACCTTCCACTGCTTTGAGATATCTTAAGGTTCTTAAGGTTCGGTTGGAGAATAAAATATATTAAACCACAGAATTATGTTTGGGATTTGGTCCCGCTTTACTACTCGTAGGTTTAAAACCAGAACCACTGAATGGTCTAGACTCTTGTGAAAGGTCCCGGCTGCCCATAAATAGGTACCTACTCGTAAAAATAGTAGGTATTAAAACCTAACACTAGAGGTACAACTCCTCACTGCCCAAAGCATCTGGAAATTCCTAGACGCAACGGGCCTTTGCGGTGAATTTTAAACTAAGGGCTGCCACAAAAGATCAGCAATGGTCGAAGTGGCTCACAAGGCCCATCTCAACCCCCCAACACTAGAGGTATTTAAAATGGAATAGAACAGAAAAGATAAATATAGAATATATTTTCCCAACGCACACAGGAAACAACAATAGAAAAATATGAAGTAAAAAGAAGACATACGTTAAACAGGATATATAAAATACTTACGCCTCAAATATATCAGAAAACCAAAATATGATATACTTTTTGGTGCTACTGTAACTTGAACGGACCAAATTCGATGTCAGGAATTCGGTTAATGAATATAAGTACGTAAAGTTATTCAAATAAATACATATCCAAAATTAAATATACTTATTGCAATGTACTGCGAAAATTCATAATGTTTAACAAGTGAAATACTTAAATACACTTTATTTGCTTTGAAATGTAACATCTTTATTTATCTTAGATTAGGATCATTTTTGAAGAAGTAGAATGCGAGAAGCAAATCATGTCACATTTTAGATGACAAACGTTTTCAGAGTGTTTTGTCCATGCTGATTACGGATCTGCCTGTCGCCATTGCGAAATTTGAACCGGAAGTACGGTATACCGAAAAAGATACCGCCCATAGAAAAAAAGTCGTAATACACTTAGGCCCTGTTGTTGGATCAGTAGTTAAACTAACTAATTGTTAAAATTCGAAAAAGGAGTGGAAAATTTGACACATTTCCTTGAGATTTTCACCATTAGTAACGTTTTTTGATCATTAGTTAGTTTAACTACCGATCAAACAACAGGCCATTAGTAAATCAGTTTGTTACGGTAGGTACCCTTAAAGAGGTTCGATTGTTATGGTTTTTTATATCTCGTACAGGACAACATAGCCATGGTACCCCAAATTTTTCGTCTCTCTAGCTAGCCCTATGTCTGTTTCCACCATCTTGGAAAAACTGAAATTTTTCAGTTTTTTGCCTGTACTGTCTTTAGAATTCATTCTAATGCTATTCATGGTTGTACAATATTGTAGATCACAAAATTTGCTGTAATGTACGTACGTAAACGTAACGTAAAAATATGTTTCATGGGTCATGAAGTATTTGGGAAGTCAAAATCCTTCAAATATTTCTAGCAATCCATAGATGATTCCATATCTTCTTTCTTAGAGGTCGTGGAAAAAATATTTCGGCCCAAAAGTTTAAGCAAATTTTTTGATCTACAATTTTTCCAAACTACAGTTTGCACTAAACGCACGAAAACGTAAATATGGGAAGAAAACTGAAAAAGGTAGAAAATTTCGACGATATCTGTCCATAGATGATTTCATATCTTCGTTTCTAGAGGTTGTGGAAAAATCTTTCAAGCCAGAAGTTATAGCAAATTTTGTGATCTACAATATTGCCCAACAACAGTTTGCCCTAAAATGCACTGAAACGTAAATATGGGAGAAAACTAGAAAAAAAACAATTTTTGACACTATCTCCCCATAGACGATTCCATATCTTCGTTCCTAGGGATCGTGGAAAAATCTTTGCACCTAAAAGTTTTAGGAAATTTTGTATTTTACAATATTGCAGAACCATAATGACCACTAGAATGAACTTTAACGAAAGAATTGGCAAAATAACAGAAAAAAGTGATAGTTTTTCCAAGATGGCGGAAAAATATAGAAAGCTGGAGACGAAAAATTTGGCTTATCATGACTATTTTGTCTTTTACAACATATCAAAAAACCATAACAATCGGCCCTTTTTATGGTACAGGAACAACGATTTACTAAATGTACGACGAAGATTTTTGTAAGGGCTGAACCTTTTCCGGTTTACTGTACTTCCGGTTCAAATTTCGGAATAGCGGCCTTTACACGGTAAAGTTCGGACCGCGGGAAACGCCACGCGCCAGTCCGAACCGTAGGTTTTTACTATTTTACTATTACAATTGCATTTATACGTACGGTTCGGAGCGAAGATTGGAATGGCGCGTTTCCCGCAGTCCGAACTGTACGTGTGCAGGCCGCTAATGGCGACATGCAGATCTGTATGCTGCAGGGTCACTCTGATAACGTTGTCACCCCACCTGTTACATCATTAGCCCCTTACATTGTTTAGAGACGCGTTTTCCAGTTTTGGGCCTAGTCTATGTTACATTAACAATACGTACGAGTACCTTTTTCGTAGGTAAAATAAATGAAAGTGGCTTTAAATTATCTATTTTTGCAGGCTGTACAAAAACTATTATTAAATGAAATACCCGTAACTACTTAAAATTAAAGCGAAAAGAAATGCGCATTATTTAACATTATAAATAGTTTAGGTAGGTAGCTAGTAACTCTAGAAATATTTCAATAAGAGTGTTGCAATTAAATAGATGGAATATATATGGATGATGTGATGATGTTTGATTCTGATGATGCGTTGGCGTAACATTTCATTTTTCAGAAAGATAATTTTTAACCTAAGGGTCGATTTATCAACCTCAAGATTTTAGTGTAGGTATGTCTGATAAATTTACCTCTTTCCTTATCTTATGTATGACAAAGAAAAGGAAGAGATAACTTTAAATGTCGGGTAATTTTATCTAGGGATTGGAAAAATGTACCCTTATAAAAAGTAAACTCACAAACAAGGCCCCAAAAACTATGTACCTACTTATTTGTGTTATTAGAAAAAGTTGTTATATTTTGCTAGACTTGCTAGAGAGTTCGTGTGCATGCATGCAGGATTTCGTAGTTTAAGAGGTAATTTCTCGCAATAACGGACTTACTTATTTTTAATACCGCTTCAATGCCGGGCCCGTTTTTGAATTACGAAACGCGTATCACAGAAAACAATAACATCATCAGGGGAAGCGTTTCTACTGGGGCAAATATAGGGGACCATCCCTATAGTCTAACACTGTGGCTTACCCAAATGTAAGCATCACAATTCCTGGTCTTCCAAATTTCTGAATAAGTCACCGCCAGCTAAGATGTCATCGGTCAATACTTAGGATCGGTATCTTAACGAATGCTCGTTCCTAATACCTATTCAAAACGCGGATCCATTTGGTATATTTCGATATAAATTCAACACAAAGTACCTAAATCTGTACGTGTTTTCGCATCTAACCTAGGTTTGGTTGAATCATCTGCTGATAAATCTAAATGATCAATCCACTCCACTCCAGCTTGCGGGCTTGCTTTATTAGCACTTAAAAACAGCGGACTGCATCCAGCCCTTAGATTTCCAAATTTAATTTTCTCCTCGTTAATTCTTGTTTTTCCAATTTCTGGACCAACCCTTAAGCTTTTGTTAAGAGTTGTGTTAAGTATTCCAAATTAATTCTAAACTCCCACGTCAGTTAAAAACTAACAAGAACAGAAGAGACAACGTTCAATTATGCCAAGATCCTAAAGATATTTTTTCTCTAAGTTATATATCTTCTGCGTGACCTTCAACTGTCAGATTCTAGCTTTTGCACTTTAAATTACCATTTAAGTAAGTATCTTAATTGGAGCGTTCACAATTTAAATTTTGGACAACTGCCAGTCTTTCAATTTGTAAAGAAAATCACGGCTCATAATAGGTCTTGTTTTAACTTGTTTAAATTATAGGTAATTACAAAAAAACGTATTTACATGCACCCCTAGTTAACTCTCCTTGTGTTTTCTAAGATCGTGTATGAGGTTGTTTAAACAGGTTGTTTCACTGTTAAAATATAGTGGCTGTTAGGATTTGTTAATAGGAATTAAAATGATAAGTTGATAAGTTAGGGTATGGACTTAATTATATTAATTATTATTGTGACCTCAACGGAGACGTATAAGTAAATATGTTACTTAACAGTTTAATTATTTTTATTTACCTTACATGGTAACCTATCGATGTTTGGAAAAACTTTCGTCCGCTGTTTTGTTTGTCCGAAATTTTCATTAGTCCGAAAATATTTTTTCCCTGAACCCATTCACGTTTCAATATGTTTAAAGAGACCTACAGAACCTGTAGGTTAGGTTTAGGTTACTTTTATATCAATCCAGGAAAGTTAAACGGTTTCAGACAAAAAATATTTTAGGACAAACGAAACAGCGGACAAAAGTTTTTCGAACTTGTGATAGGTAACCGTCATACACGCATACATCCCTGCCACATTTTTTCGGAGGAAAGTGAAGTAGGTGGTTGTTTAGTTTTTACTTTAAGTACGAGTACTAATTATGTTTTCCGTGTAATATATTTACATTGAAATCGAATGTAAAATTGCCTTATCAGTACCTTATGTAATCAGTAGCCGAGCATAGTCAATCACTATACATAGAATTTAGCGTAAAGTTGAATGTTAATTATTTCATGCAATTTCATTCAGTTTGTATACCGTAGATATGCCCGCTTACTATACGTAAGCAGCAGCTAAATATTTTGATAACGTCTACAGAGCAACACAATATAGAAATAATGATGGGCAACTATAATGTGTTATATTTATACAATGGAATAATCACGCAATGCACGGTTACTTACTGTTGGTTTCAAGGGGTGCGGTAAAAATTGGTTTTATGGAGGGTTGAAATAGTGAGTTGAAACAATCTTGCTAAAGCAATAATTAAATACTTAGGAATTTGACATAATCAACATAGGGACGCTAAAAGTAAAGATTCAGCACGTATTACATGAAAAAAAATGTGTCCTACCGACCAGACAATGTTGAGTTTCATCAGTCAGAAAGGGAAAAAAGACCCATACCTAAAAAAAAACATGAGCAAATGTATGTTACAATTTAATTTTCCATGTTTATTAATAACTGTTCATATATATTAAGGACGTCGTGCAGTGTCCGTTCGGATCGCGATCCACCATCTTATAATTTAACCTACCACCAATCACAAGAGTGATTGTTGTTCCAGTGTGGAGATAAAGATAACCAGTGAAATTACTAGAATATAGGTCTTCGACCGTGGTCCTCAACTGCTTATGTGTAGACCAGACCCAGACCTATCGACGCGGAATCGGCTTGAGAGGGTAAGAAAAAGTTTTGTCCGTGCAGTAAGGGTGAAAAAGTCGCTCGGCTCGGCTCGGCTCGATTCGGCGTTGCGAACGGAGCGACGTCATTTTCGCTCTTATTGCATGGACATAAAACTTTTTCTTACCGGCTAAAGCCGATTCCGCGTCGATAGGTCTGGGGAGACCCCAAGAGTCTCTGGTCCCACAGTCACCATCAAGTGGCTTGTGTGCTCATTTACCTTCTCCTTGCCATGAAAAATAATAATTTTCAGAATATCTCTTGAAATAGATATCCAGAAAAGTAAAACACTAATACAGATTAGCTATAAACAAACTACTTATTACGAACAGCTTTTATTTATCTCTAAACGTTAAAAACATCCAATAATCAAAAATATCCCTACATTATTTAGATATTATAAAATGTCCCTTATCTATGTGGAGCCAGCTCCCGGCGTCTGTATTTCGGAACCAATACGACTCGGTGGCTTTCTAACGAGCCTACTCTTTTCTCAAAGGCCGGTAGCGCACTTGCGATTCCTGGAGTTGCGGGTGTTCATGGGTGGCGATGATCACTTACCTACCATCAGGTGACTGGCTTGATCATCTGCCTCCATTTTCACATAAAAAATGTCGCAATGAAGTACAATGCAAAATATCAAAGTAAGTAATGTAGGGATATAAATCTTTGGAGTTTTTGATGGGTGTAGATAAAAAATAAATGCAGTTCGTTGGTAAGCACATCACTTCAGAACGGCTGGACCGATTTAGGTAATTTGAAATAATCTTCGTAATAAATAGTCCGGATAAAGATTTTCAGGAAATAACCAGGAACAACGTCTGTCAGGTCAGCTACTATTTCATAAAAATCCTAAGTGACTGCGACGAAAATTTATTAATATATTGTTGAAATAGGTATATACATACACTCTGAACACAAACATTTATGTTAAAAGTTTTATGTTAGCATTTTATGGGTCATAAAAATCAACATCGTACATTTAATTATAAGGCATAATGTACCTAGGTGTTTTTTTTATTAAAAACATGAAAGTATTTTAAAGTTTTGAATAATGGAATGTTTACTGTTATATTAATTACTGTTGTTATTATTAGGTAGTACATACCTAAGTAGTGTCACGACTGAATACATTTTATTTATTATTGTATCGAATTAATCATTAAGTAAAGTAAGATTTAATTCATTAAACTTAAAATAATCAATTTAACCCTTTATCTCAGTTTATGAAATAAATACATACAAATAACTTTTGTTAGCCTTTTATTATGTTTGTATTTCAGGTAATACTATAAATCGACAGACGTTTAGTGACTAGACTACTAGAAAACTAGACTTAATCGTGTAATATTGACCACAACGCGAATTTCATTAAATTTCTAGGTAAGTACCTAATAAAGTTCAGTGTTGCGAGAGGGGAAACTTAGTCATGAAAATTAAAGAAACTTGTTTGTAAATTGGTATAATTTAATGCTTCATTAGTAGTTCAAAGTCTTTAAACATTGTAAAACATTTTTTACTTAGGATTAGTTAAGCAACAACAAAAGTTAACCATAGCAACTCGTGCTCGCAGCTCCATCTAGCGTTAGCTTGTAATACTATCAGTCAACCGCTAGATGGCGGGCAGAGCCTTGTCTGAAGTGAAATAGAGAGACGCTCGCTCTCCGTCGTAACAAAGATGGCGGCGGTCGGTAGCTAGGCAGGTATAAACTTTGCGTGTGTTAGTGTATACATGAACGAAATTTCACGTTTGACCACTCTAAACACGCACACAATCACATAGAAACGGGTGTGCGCGGGGCAAGGGGAGTAACGTCCGTGAAGTTGTGTCAGCATATGCGCAAACGAGGTGCGCATTCGTCGCGTGCGTTGTCGGGATTCTTTGTGCCATTCTTCGCATACCAATAAGAGTTTATTCTTTAAATTTACTCTTAAATCGACATTTAATCAAAATTCGTCCCTTCAGTTCATCTTCGCACACCGCTATAGGTAAGTAGAAATTATATTTAAGGTGGTGTTCATACAATTAAGTCGATATTTTGGTGATTTTTATTCGGGAATGTCAACAATGCGATCGCGATCCTGCAATATTTTACATAGTTGTCGCGTTTGCTCGCTTCGACTTCCGGCCGTTCGGGTGTCAGCATTTCGCGATGTAAACATTATCTAGGCTAGGGGTCGGTTGTATTAGGTGCGTTGTCGGGAACGAAGTGTGCTCAAGGTGCTTTTGTGTTGTTAATTTCGCTTGAGTGTGCTTGCTGGGATGGCGCAATTTTCGAAAGACGCGGTATGGTATCGCGCGCCCGCCGTACACTTCAGTCGCGTTGGTGGCTGCATGCGATTTGACGTATTCCATTTGCGCGTGGTGATGTCACTTGTGCTCTTATTTAATGAAATGTCAGGCGTTCTTCGCGTAATGTGCGAGTGAATTGTAAACAAATTGACAGTGCTGTTAATACGAATGCAGTGATTTTTCCAAAAGTGTGATGGACTGCTACTATTCTAAATTTTTCCCGAGGCGTGAGTATCCATTTCAATCGGCGAAAACAAACAAACAAAATTCCTCAAATATTTGACTAAATTCCTAGCATTGCTGATGTGTTTACTGATCTCAAACGATATTAAATACGATATATTATTTTATTGTTTGAAATTAAGACGATTTTACGCTTTTAAGAGTACATTTCTTACCATTCCACCGATTATAAAGCAATTAATTAAACATGAATGTATAATTATTTTTTACAATTATAACTATTTTAACCTGTTTTCTAACCAATAACAATAAGGATCTCTTCGAAAATAATGACCAAAGGATTTTATATAATATTAAGTAGATTAAAATTTGTGTAACTACCAACTTACCTACATAAACTAGATTTTGATTTAATTAACAATTTATTAAATTAAGATTAATATTTTTAATTTGTTATTTTTTAAATCGTCTGGTACCAACCGACATTAATTTAACAATTTAGGAAGCAATAAATGTATTCTTAGTCATTTTGAATTCAAATTAATTACTTTAGGTACATGAATATAAATATTTATATGGGTACGTGGATGATAATATTACCTACTCTGAAAAGTTTTTTTGCTGTTATGTCGTTAAAATTTTATTCGGTATTTCATACCATTATATCTTTTTCTTATGTACAAAAACAAAGTAGGTAACACAACTTTTTTTATTTAACGAAAAATTATGTACTTACCTATACAAACCACCCTTTTTCGTTTTTTTTTACATAAAGGGGTTTGGGTAAAAGTGTTGTCATTTGTAAAATTCATACATTTTCAAGGTGAGCGGCCATTCGTAAAAGTGGTAAATTATGATAGAATTATTAAAAATAAACATATGTTGTTATGTACCTAATGTAATACCTTAATTAATAATCAAAAAATATACTCGCACGTACGCCGTCACATGAGTAAGAACGAATTTATCCCAAAATCGAAATGCATTTAAAAATATATATATAAAAATATAAAAACCTAGGTAGAAAATATTTATGTTGTTCTTCCGTTTGTTCCTTCAATCAGAAAAAATAGCATGCATGAAACACTCTTATTTTTAGCATTTAATTTAGCTACGTACCAAATTTTATTCCTTAGTATCAAGTAGGAATAGGATCATTGTATAGCACTGCATGACACCTAAATTTGATATTAAGCTTTTATATTATATAACTTAAGTATAGGTAGGTCATTCATTATCACAAGACCTTTCGCACACTGTCTTTATTCACTACTTAATAAAGATTCACTTCTTTTTGTATTATTTTATTACAGGGGCCTGTTTTATAAAGCTACAAATTACAATTTACAGGTTCCAAGTTTCCATTTGAGACAACCTCGGCCAATGACGACCAGCCATTTGAGCAGTGTTGCCAGTTTAGACCTGTAAAATTGTTACTTTGAGCTTTATAAAACGTGCCCCAAGAAGCAAAAATGCATGACGTAAACAAACAGTGAGCAATTTTTACTATACTGATTATAAGAATACACGATTCTCCTAAATTCATGATTATTATTATTTTACCACCGAGTTTTTAATTTCCGTAAAAATTGTATAAAACATTTTGAACCGTCCAAATAACTCGCACATCAGATTTGATTTTATTCTACACTTCATGTACCTACCTACAGAGCGAGGGGCAGAAAATTACTTTGACCGGCCGTATTAAATTGCCATGAAAATTGTCCTTTACATCCCTCAGGGGGCTTTTCTAGCCGTTAACGCTTTTATCTTATAAACCCAAGGCGCGACATGCATCTTTAATAACAACGATTACCTACATTTTTAGTATTGGGTTGGGGCTTATGGATTAAAAAACCACTTTTACGATTAAGTACTTTTAATTTCGCGGTTTATTACATAAAAAGTTATTACTATTGCGTAAATAATTACTCATAATCATAACCTTTGCATTGCACTGTTTTCAATATCTTCCTGTGTTCTAATCGCGTTTTAAAAGCAATAGTATTATGTTGTTTTAATAACGAAATTATAATGTTAAAGCAAACGCGTAGTTGAAATCATAATATTTATTGTTATTAAAGATAATCAAAATTACATTAATACATCCTACTACTGAGCCCCGCAAAGTGTTTTGCAATTACGCCACGACATATAGCTTAATAGGATTTAACATCATCGGTGTGCGCAGCGTTTTCTACTTAAATATCTAGAATTATGAGTTTATTGAGCATTCGTTCATTTGCAACGCTCCATCGGTACCGATGCGGTTAGTTCTTCAGTCGGAGAGCTTCATTACAGTATCTGTCGGAGTCTCGAATAGGTGCCAAGAGTTATTTTGGTCAATACGGTTGATGTTTTTATTGCGGAGACGCCGTCGGCTCGCTGGCTGCGCGACAAGCAATAAGACGTGTAAACTGCTGACACTTCGGGCCCTCACGCAGCGTCGCACCTAATGGCCGATTCGGAACGATTTATCACGTATTCTGTCTTAGGGAAATTGAATTTGCCGCCATTTGCCACTTCACTGATGGCTGTGTTCCTTAATTAAACTCTTCTATTACTACACTCCTTTGACTCCAAAAAAGTCGAAGTTTATTCGCGCTTGTTTCTCTTTATGTCTGGCGGCGGAACTTTATTATCACAGCGGCTGTTTTACCTAAAGTTAAATTTAACGAAATAAGAAAATCTTTCTTCGCGGAACAATCATTTAGAAACAAACGGAAGAAGGAAAAAATAACACATGGATAAGTACCGAATTAACCCACAACTTAATGAACCTACTAGAGTTCACATTTGAATAACAATGTGAGCTGTATGAAATGAAACATATCCCCTCAAAGCACAGCAATGAATTGTCTTGTTCAGATAATTCGCAGATGAGCGCTTTATTGACAAACTGTAGATGGCCTCTCCGGATGCTGTAATCGTAGAACTCTGCCCATTCGCTTACTCGGCTCATGTAACCGAGCCCAGCGACCATTCTATAATAAACGTGCGATGTTATTCACACTGTATCATCTTTCACAATAAGATTCAAAGAAACGCCATCGAATTCAATTAACCACCATCAACCTTCATTACTTTTAAATAACAGATTATCAGTCACAATGATGTCGTGCATGCTTTTGTCAATGTAGAAATTCAGCATCTCCTATGGTTTGAACATTAACTACCACTCCAATCAGAAATAGCGATATCCTAAACATTAAACAAAATCAGGTATTTCAAACTTATTAGGTTCCTTATTAATTTCTCTTTTCTCTCATAAGAATGAAAAGGAGTTTATATTGATATATTTCCATACAAATACAATAGGTAATCCTCGGCCGTGAGCCCTAACGAGTGTGGTATTGAATGACGGCGACCACCGTGCGCGCGGTTACGCTACCTGCTCATATTGACCTGCGAAAGGTTCACTCCCACTAATCCCCAAACAACCTCCCCGACCACGAATCAGAGATATTCAGTGTTACACTTTGCGGGATACCCTTAACATCTAAACCTCTAAAATAACAACCGAATCTAACGACAATTTGGTTTGGATCTGTGGTTAAAACAAGAATAAAACGTTACTCATGCCTTGTTGCCGAAACTGGGGACAAAAATAAAAGAAAAGAAATCTAGTGACGCTGATTAGCATTTTAACGAACTCTCGCTTAGATTTACACTGGAACTTCCGAATTTATTTAACGTACTCGTAGACCTAAGAGATAAGTGATTACAATAAATAAGGAAGGATATGCACGATTTTTTACATCAGCAGATATTAAATTATGGTTTAACAAACAAACATTACAATAAATGTTAATTATCACCCGTTACATGATTATTAAAACCATGTAATGCTTTCCTTAACACGCTTGCGACAATAATGTCGTCCATAAAAAATGCAACTCTGGAGATGTTTGCGACGCGTGTCCAGTTGCCTCGCTCTATTCTCGGACACCTATTTGTGGATTACCACTGGTGTGGAACCTCGATATTATTTCAAGGAAATGAACCATAATTTCAATGCTGTAAAGCTTAATTTTAATTATAGACTCCCGAACAGTCCGACCTTCTGATGTCAAGGAGGGATTGATGCGAAAGGACCCACTCTTCGCCTCTTATTTATCTTAATTTTGCCCTCCAGAGAAGTGACAAATGGGGATTACGGCTGTGTGAAATCGGTGTCATCCGTGCTCCTGCAAAACAGAGCAGAAGCGTTTCAAGCGTTTATGCTCGCGTTAAACTAAATTTAAGTGAACATTATTTTCTCATTTGCAATTTGGAGAACAATACGAAAAATTTAAGCTCCACGTTCCCAGAGTACGTTTACAAACGAGACAGCACGTCTCGCGGCCCAGTAGCTTTGGCATTAAAGTGGGTGTAGATCAATCGAGTGTCGATTGCTTGCACTGCCTAATGTGCATCATACTTTTGTAATTCTGCTTCGCTAGTGATATTGGGTTACCATACCTACTTACTTGCTGCTGATATCACTAGTGCGGCAGAATTGTAGGCCGTAGAAATTAAAATATTTGTTTTGTAATCAGAGAAGCACAATTGTTTCACGTGTGGAAGAAGTACACTATCAATAATCAATAACGTTGTATACCAAACTACTTAGTTACATTAAATTTGATCCAACAACGTTGCTAAAAATAAAAATGACATACAATAATTCAATGTAAAAGAATTGAAATGCCTAAAGCTCGTTTTGATAATGGCAGAGGAAAAGTCGACTGCTTACTGAGTCATTATTTATACAACCTTGATCAAATTTATACTTTAATTCCGGATATATTACCTAATTTTAACGCAGCTATATGATAAAAATTTAATAGAGTAAACATTTATTTGCATCGATTTGTGTAGTCATGGCCACCGGCAGCGTTCGCAATACTGTTGCTTATTGAAAAGGTTTAACTCCGCACGAGTTGAATGCGTATCGACTGGTGCGAGCAGGGAGGATAGATAGCAATATAGCGCAATCCTGAATAGGTACGCCTAGGAATAATTTTCTCGACTGACTGCACTGTAGGTACGTGTGCTGCAGGCAACATTCGATATGAAGCTCACTTTGAGTTCACTTGTTAAACTATCGTTATAGTTGGGATTGTTGCCGCGCCGCCGGTCTTGGCGATTTAATTAAACTTGTTATTTGTACGTTTTATTTCGCAATTGGGCTCGTTCGCTTTGATTGTCCGTCGGCTTGTAAAAGCTACGCTCCGTTTTATACAAGGGAACCTAAACTGCAATGTTCGCAGTTTCCAACTCGCTTCCACGCTGTTACAATAAAGTTATCAAATGTTACAAACGTAACTTCTACTACGCCGGCAGTTGTCCGTACCTCCGTAGTCGCGAAATCATTTAGAAGGTAATAATTTACAACGCGAACTCATTTTGTATGCATTATGCGCGGTGGATTTCCTCGAATGAAGCTTGAAATTGATCGTTGATAAAAATAGATAACAACGTACCTAGGGCGTGGAGTAATCTTTTCTTGATTCCTCCTTCATAAATTAATGTATTATCTTTGTCTTATATTCGATTTCCTTCTTATAATGATAACAATGTATCAGAGCAATGATACGAATTCATTAAACAATCTCAAAATGTCGTTATCGTAACACCGTTTCATAATGTAAAAAAAGCATTGGCTAAAGTTTTTGGAGAAGAAAACATGTTCATTGCAACCGTTTTAATAGAAACATCGAAGCAAGTACCAAGCAGATGTCGAAGAAACAATTAGAAGTTTTTGTCTCCCGTCATTAGCGAAAGAAAGAAATAAAGTCCCCAGATAAACTCAACATTCAATAAGATACTTTGATGCAACAAAAAGTTGGTACCAAATTAATTTATGCTGTATACATTTGTAATGTATATAGCTTATTAGAGGAAAGTACATCCTTACTTAGATTTAATTTTGTTCCTAATGTTACATTCTCGTTTTTCAAAATTGTTTTCATTATAATCTCGTCACCGGATTTTTTAGAACGTTATATTATAATATTTATAATGTTTCATATGTAAAATATTACTTAACACTTTCATTGCCAAGGTCTCTGATTTTCATACAAAATGGACCCGCCTAGCGGGTCGGCTGCAATGAAAGTTTTAACAGAATGAATGCGATTGGTACTGTGGATGTATCAAATTTAGCGAAACCACCATTAACAGATTATTGCACTTACTTATAAGTTACAATACAAGCAACAAACGTTATAAATATAATCAAGTATTGCAAAACCATGAAGCAGATCAAATTCCATTTGACGTCAAATTGGCACGTGCAAGTCAATTGTTTTCGTTTGAAAATAAATTCAATTTTCTATTACTACGTGTAATACCTTAACAACTGGTAACCGTATGATATGAATGAGTTTAATGTATAACTTACCTTTTACTTTGCTTTTAAACTAATTGCAATGGAGTAGTCTGAAGCCTTTGTCATTGTATGTTTCCGACTTGTACAATAAAAAGGTCACGTATACGTCATACACACCGAGTTTATTATTTTATAAGATGTCCTTGCCGTTCACGCGACAGATTTAAAACTGTTTTTAACTGTATAATCAGAATTTATATCAAGAACTTTAATCGATCGATCGATCTTTTCCCCAAAAACCTTTATTGTGCAACGCCATTACTTATCAAGCTCGCTTTAAAACAACGTCTACATACCTAGTTACTCCTCATACAGAAGCTCGTCTCGTTAATATATCAATTTGAATCCCATAGTGTACGTAAGGGTCGGCTGTATATTGATTTTCACGAGCCGCCGATACGTGTCCGCTGTCCAGCCGCTTCATTACAGGTTATATTGGAAACTTAGTTGACCCTGTTTAGTTATGAAACGTTTGGGTTAGAATTACATCTCAATTTTATAATATTACAAGCTTTTATTTAACTTCACATGTTTTCAGTTTACGAGTAGTACAAATCTTGCAAGTAAATTTTGAACTAGTTTCCGATATTGGAATGGGCTGTTTGTAATTTAATACCATACATATGTAAGTAAACCCAATGAGACGATACAGTATATTCGTTATCTAAGACCTGGTCAGGTCTTACTTAACGATACAGATTATGGACTCATTACATTGGTCTTGATAAGCAGCTGATGACTGTGCCAAATACTACGTAGGTAGGTACAGCAATCGGCAAAAGAAAATTGTCTCAAAAATGAAGATTTAACATACCTAACTTTTTTATTCAAATTCGCTGAAAATTTTGGCGGATACGCTGATATACAATTTTATTTCTAGGATTAAACAAAAGTATCTTCGACTCGCATTTGTTAAAAGACAGCATTACAAAGTGTCTAGACAAAAGACAAGCATCTTCTTTATTCTAACTTCTTTATTGTAACACTTAGACGGGAAGCGAGTAATAAAGGAGCAGGAGCAACTTCGCTCCGTGGGACATGCTCTTACAAAACGGCGCGATGTTTTAGCCTTCTCCATTCTCAGCTCCAAAGATTGATGAGGCGTCCTGGTTGCTACGACGAGCCCGCGCGGCTGTCGCACTATAAATTAAAACCAACTCAAATTAGAAGCAGCATTATAAAATCCACGGGCGTCCCACTCATTCCTTCGCAGGGATCCTGTGTGAGACAAGGATAAAAGTAGTAGCGATACGACAGGACCGCTTTTTGTTATTCCACGACGAGACTTACCGTTAAGTTCAGATACATTTCGCTGACGGAGACATCATGATAGGACACTAAAGCGAATATAGTCGTAACGTAAGTTACACAAATGTTTCGAAGTTCACTTAGTTCGGCAAAGACACTGCAAAGCGTAAACTGCGATCAGGCAAAATTAGATTTTACACTGAAGGCAAAAAAACTTTTCAAATGTCATTGAGAATGTCGTTATGACCGGTTTCTAGATTATTTTATTAGTCCTCGAGGCATACGAGTAAGAACCCAAATTACGACGGATTACAGATTTTATAAGACGGATAACGAATTGCTGGTTTTCAAAATGAATAAAGACAAGTCTCATTAGTTTTAGTATTTATCTACGCTTACTACTGGACCACTGATTTATTTTTACATAAAGTTTTTGACGATCAAGTAAATACCAACTTAGGTTAGGTACATTTCTAAGATCAAGACCATATTCATTCAACAAGCATCAACATTTTCAAGTAAATACACAGCCATTATAAATAACCATGGCAACCAACCTCGAAACCTCGTTAACGCACCATGAAAGCAAGTATTCCTTACTTATTTAGGTTAAAAATTATACGTCGCACCAACTATGCGAGTGAAGCGATCTGACCAGATTACTTCGTCGTCCAAGGCGTATCTGCAATCGGTAAATGGTTAGTTTAAAGTCTCGATATGCGAGGCATTCCCTTGGAATGCAACCGTCGCTATGCCGTACTTATATGTGCTCGGCGGACTGAATTTTTTCTTATCGTCGATGCATTTTCTGCAAGTTTTCAATGCGAGCGACGTGGACACGCCGCTACCCGTAATGTCTAGTCCTGCGCCGCTCAACTTTATATTTTTTTCCAACACCGTCCGCTGACTGGCCAGTTAGTTACAGGATGTTTATTCTGCTTGGCCGCTTTATTTTATTTAACTGTTTCATACCCTTAGGATATACGATTTAGGTAGTGAGTTAGTCAAGGCTTGAGCTTAGTCCAGTTATCTGAGACGCATTTGGAACTAGTTGGCACAATCGTTTTAAATTGGATCGACCGCCATTAGCGTAAAGCACGTGCTGAAAGGAGCACCAAACTTGGTGTGTGTACCAATCAGATCATGTTTTATAGTTATTAGCTTCCGGTATCTTTGAAATTTCATTTCAATTTCTTAGCTTGGAGTCCTTTGGGTGGAAATGTTTTGTGTGAATGACTTCATCAAGCCAGATCATTCTGGATTTTAAATTGATAATCAGTTACGGTGTCGATGGGTTACTTTTTCAGCCGGTGGCTGGATATTAGCCGCAGTAATAACCCCGTCATCCATCACGGGTTGCAATCGTCCCGCTGTCAGTTCTATTCCGGGCTCCGTTTTCGCTAATGATTCGCCGCCGTGAGATAGCGCGACATTTACAAAGGCCGGTTGTGCCGACGATTTGCATGTACAAATCGCTTCTTGATCTCCTTCTTGCATCGACGTATTTATATTGGACTTGGCACGGCTCCGCGTTATTGTTAGTTTTTCATTGATATCAATTCAAATGCGTTTGTAGTTTTTCGTCGTTCAGCGGCGTGTTTCAAAGGTAATTGTGGCTACTTTTGCGAATACCTAATTACAATGAGTCAGACAGTATTCTTTATATGAGTCACACTTGTTTGAATTTGTTTGCGATATGTCGCGCTTGTTTTTTTAAATCAGCCTCACAATTCCACATTGAAGCAAAAAACAAAGCTCGTTTTAAACTTATTTCATAGGAATAAATCGTTGTGTATATGCCGGCCTGCGTTCCACGTGCGAGAGTTTATAATTTATTTGCGTCGCAGTTTTCTGGCGACGATTTTCCCACAGGGGCGGCGTCTCAAACGAGCCGCTCCCGCCCTTTATGTGGTTTTTTGTGGCGGCACAAAATGCCCCGGTGGAAAACATTCAGTGATAACTGGCAACAATCGCAGCCGCCCGGATGCTCTCTCCCATTCCGCGCATACCGCGCTGGACCCAACCATACTTTTTCATCCGATGCACCGGCGACTGAGCGCTCTTGAGCCTCGTAACTGGACAAGTCATTAGAATTGTTAATTAGAGTTATTAACCACAAAGTATTTAAAAATAAAAAACTTTTGTTATCGGCTTCGGATAACTTTGTTTGCGCGTCGTTTTAAACCGCAAACGATGTACCGAAATGGTTTCTTGTAATAGTTTACGTGATGATTCCGTAAATTTGCACTGGTAAATTTCCAGTATTTATTATTGCTAACTTGCTTGTGAGGACAGAAATAGAAAAGAACAATCAATAAAATTGAGTCGTGAGTCATAGGATCTCTGTTAAGGAATTAGCAGAAGCAGCAAAGAAAACCGTTGTTTTAATGTCAAGCTTAATTTTCCATAATTTCCACATTAACTAATGGCCGGTCTAATACCAAGAGCGTTTGGTGTCGGCGTGGCAGTTCATTAGCGGAGCGCGCTTCAGTCCAGGGTATTTCATTGTTCTATTGTTTTATTTGCCCCTGTCCGGTGCTTGGTGCTTACTGAGAGATATACAGCTCTTACGTAACTTTTACAATGCTCCACGCCATAAAAAAAAACATAGTTTTTCAGCGCTCCCCCGTTAAACAAACCCTTTTTCACTTAGCTCTTATAATTCTTTTCCGACTATTACTTAGTAACATTCCGAATAACGCACGACATTAGGCATATGAGATATGAGCATACAAGTATACCTAGAAACTGTACATTAACTTGTCTCGCTCCAGTAAAAGAACGTTTTTATTAATATCCTATTGTTTCTTAATCGTCGGTCTAGATTTTATACAGCGATAAGTCTCCATAAAAACACGAAGTTTAAGCGGTAACTCGCTGCCGGTAGTGTTTCTCGACCAAAAAGCGTAGCCGCTAGATCTGAAGCCCGATTCGGGTTATCTATTCGTTCGATCTCGATCCGACTGACATTAGTCCACCGTCGAGAAGCAGAGATGTCGATTTTTCGACTCGTAAACCAACCTTGCTCTGACACGATGGCAAATAAAATACCGGCCAGCCGCTCTTGGTAACGGCGGTCTAAAGCTGTGCTTTCGAAGCCGTTAAAACATTGGCAAATTCATTCGAAAGTTAATCTTTTGAATAAGCAGATGATCATTATTTTTGATGCAAGAAAGATAAATGTTTGTCTTAAGTTTTAAATGTTTTAAGCCATTCATTGCATTGCGCGCGCTGCCGTAGATCTCACGCTAGCTAGATGTATCGCCGTTCCAGTTTGCTGACAATAAATCGTATGTTTAGCGACGCGGTGACTTGTATAATTAACAATAGCGGCATTATACGAGATTTCCAAACTAAGCGGCGCGACGCAGATCGTTTGTCACGACGCAAATTGCTATTTATGAGGATTATCTATTCTTGAATGGCGTAAACTGTTTTGTTACTCCGCATAAGCTTTGTTGCAAGCAAATTTGTGGTGACAGCCCTAACCTAGTACTACTCGTAGAAACGGTACAAACCCCGCTTTATTCACTCGGTTGAATAAAAATTCCTTCCTCATAGCTCACCTCAGATGTTATTCCCACCGCAAACAGTACAGCTCATAAATAAAGCATTGCTATTTAGCTAACAATCGAGCTCCGATGGGCATTTGGTCAGATTCCGAAGCAGGCAGCCGTGGCAGCCACGTGTGCTCGGCTCCGCATGCCTGGGGCCGAATATGCAACCCTTGCATCGTGAATTTTGCCCCTATGCCGAATATTCCATGCACATCGGCGCTGATAATGCTAGCGAATAATGCAGCTCGGAGGATCGCCGGCGGATTACCATTTCGCGCGGTCGCATCTGATAATGTGAATGTGACTAATGTGCTCTAATATTGATAGCAATATTAGCAATTAATAACACACCACTGTACAGATAAGCTGGTAACGTACATTGGGTACCAACATAGCTAGTGCTAGGTAATATCACCATATTGACATTCTGTGGTTGTGCCAATTCGTTTAATTAATAAACATAATCAATTGGTACTGAATTGTGTGTAATATCTGGCATGTGCGTCTGCAGTTGTACTACATTGTGTTCTGTTCGTTTTAGGTAAGTGATGGGATCGTTTCTCCGGTGATTGGGTACAATCATGATGCATCCCGCAGGATACTACGCTAATCTTGGTAAGATGCAAAACTATCTTACATAACAACCGAATTAGGTTATATTATTCGTTATATTACGTACGTAATTAGGTTACGAATTTCAGTGGATTGCTCCAATTTTTACTAAGATTCGACCTTTTGTGATTGAACATAAACACTCACCACACTCACTCTTATCACTTTTAAATGAATACGCTCGTGCATAAAGGAAAGTCGTACGACCCAGCGTCTAAAATCTCGTACAAACTCATGTTTACAAACTAGACTTCTCATGCAACCATTTTTATAATGCATAAACATAAGATAGCGTAGATTTACTAATTACTCTAATAACCGTTTAACACAACACCACAAATAATTGCTAAGTTAGAAATAAAATGATTTAGCGGTGTAATAGGAACACTGGAAAAGCCATATTTATTTAGATTCTAGACTTATTTTTTGACCATTGATTTAATAAGTACGTACATAAGTATTATGCTACACATATTTTTAATGAGTGTATTCAAAGACAAGAGCAAGCCTAACAACCAGTAGCCATTTATAGGTATTAAATGTAAATACACCTGTTTTTAATCAAGTTCATTTTTCTTGCCAATTTCTTATCACGAGGCAAGCTTATCACCGTTTCCGCGAAATCATTGTTAATCTTAGTCAAGCGTTGCTGACGTCACGCGAGCCGATAACGACCAAGAATTATAGACACGATTCGTCTAGCTTTAGGTATGAAACTAAACACCTGATCACGTTCAGGTGACTCTGTATCAAGTCCCCGACTTGATACAGAGTCTTTTTTTTTTAAGAATTTCGCTAAATGTGATGTTTGAAATAGGTACTTACGTAAAATTAGTCAGCTGATTGGCCGGCAAGGGACTGACAACTCCTCTCCCGTTGCTGGTTTATGGGCGGTAGTGATTACTTCCCATCAAGTAACTCGCATGCTCCATTGCTTCCTCTCTTACTAAATAAAAATCGTTCACTGAAAATAAAATAGAAGTGATATTAGTCGCCCATACGTTTTCTATTTGTTTTACTAGTTTTTTAACCCCGACTATTATAGTTATACCTAAACGTGGTCAAAACGTTTATATAGTCGTGTCGCCAAGATAAATAAAACCGGGGAAAAATAGCATAGATATCATTAATCCACTATCTTTTTAATCTCAATGCAAAAAATCACGTCAATCAGGAGCTCCGTCTTGACGTTACGTTGTTGTTCTTAGATTATTACTATTATTATGTAAGATTTTTTATACTCGGCCGTACCTATCCCTGATAGTCATAAAAATCTCTTTTTTCGGATTCCGTAGCTAATCAAGTAACCCTTATAGATTCACCATGCCTGTCTGTAGGTACGTCTGTCCGCGTGTTGCAACAAGTTAAGAGAATATTTTAGACTACCTATAGAAGTAAATAAACGTACAATCACAGATAATTACTCCGTTGAATTATGTTAATTTAAAAAAAGGGTTTCGTACCCCACCTACATGAAAAGGCTATTTTGAAAAGAAATTTTAATTCGTTAAAAGATTGAATTATAAAAGTTTCAGAATATTTGCCCTTAACCAGAGTAGTATTACTACTTCTCGGCTGTTTCTCGCTGTCACTCTCTCTCTCTCGCATCTGACAGTATAGGTACTCAGTATATTTGTTATGTCAGCAGAGTATATAATAATAAAATTCTGACAAAAAAAATACAGTTCTCTGTTCGCCTTCATTTAACTTCTTTAAATGTATTTTCACCGATTTCTCCGTCAATTGTGAACTGATTGGTAAAGTGGCACTGATGATGAAGACCACAAATCGGAACCACCGGAACTTTCAACGGTAGGTTTCGACGGCCTACCTATTTCAAGGTTGGTGATAGGATATCTCGATTAAGATAGTTCAGCGACTGTGACGAAACACATTTAACATTTATAACTATGACTTTCCCGCGGCGTTGCTTGCGGCGAACTTGAAATTTCCTATGGTTTCTTATTGAGATGTTGGACTACATAACAGCATATTATGATAAATAAGTATGAATTAAAAATAAAGGTTTTAAAAAACAAAAAAACGCCTTCAAAATCGCAAGAAATAACATCTTTTCAAATGTTAGGTAAATAGGTCAGTCTAACTGAAGTCGGCGTCCCACCATATTTTTAACCAGAAACAAAACTAACGAATCCCAATTCAGTGGGTCTACGTTAATTCCAGTGGAGATAGTGTAGAATATATAATGAATGATACCATAATATTGCATTGCTCATTACGATAAATGTTACTAGCAAGATTTGAACTGCAATTAAAATCATACAAAGCAAGTGAAATTGGCTTATTATTATTACTATTAAGGGCCTGATGTGTCCCACTGCTGGGCAAAGGCCTCCCACTTTTTCTGGTATCCCTGTTCTTAGCAGTCTCTGGCCCGCCAATCCTTCAAAAAGGAATCCAAGTCATCCCACCATCGCCGACGAGGTTTGCCGCGTTTCCGTCTTGAGTAGTTGGGCTTCCACTCTGTGGCGACTTTGGCCCACAGCTCGCTTTGGGCTTGTTATTATTATTATTAATAATTAGCCCGGAATGTTTCACTGCTGGGGAAAGGCCTCTTTCCCACCTTTCCACGTAATTTCTGAGTTTGCATGAAAGAAAAAAAAAATTACACTATTATATGAAAAAATATATGTTACTGTAATAAAACGTAATAGAAACCACTTCTGATTAAGTTATTAAAGCCGATTTCAATTTCCGTTGTTTATGATGATTGTAAAAGGGCATTCAATACGTTTTTTTATAACAAAATTGCTTTTGCCCGCGACTTTGTATGTCGTTTTACCCCCCTTTTACACGATTAGCGGGATAAGTTTAAGATATGGCCAAATTTCATGTTTCCAGATTTTTGCGGTGAATTGATTTATGAATCCGTTTTTTTCGTTTATAAAAATAATATTAGTACTTAAATTAATGAGCTCAATTCGCTGACAAATTGCTAAGCAGTGTGATGATGATGAATGTTTATTTTGTTAAAACTGTATTTTACTAAAATTTTCGTGTGGTTGCCGGGTTAGAATAGTGCCACTCCATGTCTTCCCGTGGATGTTGAAGAGGCGACTAAGGGAATAAAGATGTAGTGGAGTTAGGCGATGGGTTTGCAACCTGTCACTAATACACTGATAAATATCTTAGCCTGATTCTGCAAAATGTGGTTGCAGAATTATGAACAAGTTTTAAGAGTTGTTGGTAATTCTGTAGCTCTGCCTACATCACTCTGGGAATGGAGGCGTGAGTTTATGTATGTATGTATTTTATTTTACTAAGGTAACGCCTTATGTCTGCCTAGCCAAGATGCAAATTACGGCTAACGGAACTGTCAATTCAATTCAATTTTCTTTATTTATGGCGGTTTTCATTTGAATTTCGCCAATATGTCCAGTGAACTCGTACTTGTTCCGTGTAGAGTTGGTACGGTTTACAAAGACTGGTAGTTTGACTCTACTTTGTAGGGAGATCTCGTGTTAGCACAAACGGAGTTGCCATCAGAAATGTGTTTTGTTCGCTCTGGCGGGACTACTTAAACTCGACGCTTGGACCTTCACTCGAGCGAACGATCACCTTGGCTTGTTGAAAGAATCACACCCCAGCGATTGATGCGATCTGTCATTAGCTTACGTAAATCCTATACATTTTGACGATTTTCGAACATCGTTACATTACGGTTATGCATACTAGGCCCCCAGGTTCCTTGATTTACATAAAGTTATTAAAGCAAGTAATTACTCTATAGCATAGTTAACGCTTATTATATTAATCAGTAAGAGAGAACGATTTCACAAAGTTGCATCTTACTTCTAATAATTGCATCATTCTTAATAGCAATGGCCATTAATCTTTCAAGTTTTAGACATTAGCGATACATTTATACGTCATAACATAACACAAACACTTATTATTTGTTCGGTTAGGTTAGTTAGTGTACAGTGCGATAGTTTTTAAAAAGGTCTTCGGGTTCGTATTTCTCTTTCACTCGCACTCGTACGCTATTATGCGAGTTTATTTCACCCGAACCCGACCGGCTTTTTTGGACCTCTTGCACTGTATGAAGGTAAGTATGTAAAAACTTTATTGTACTAAAACTATATTAGAGTTAAAATTAAGATTAGGTACAGAAGTACGTACACAAAATAGAAAGCTAGATAGCTTTTCTTGTCTTTGGTATAAAGTCACCAAAAGTTTATAAATAAACACACATTATAATACTGTACAGATATACAAAATACATATATAGCAAGATATAGCAAGTTGTACATAAAAATATATAAAATACATATTATAAATAATTTGGGTTTACGAATAGTTAGATGCCTTTTTGCTGCGATTTACGTACGCTTGGAGTTTGTTTTTCGAGTTTTTCTCGAAAAGTTTATAAATATAATTAAATACATAAATAAAAAGTTTATTTAATTCAGGAATAGGAGTGCACATCACAATAAGGCTGGGATCTCCTATTAAGTATTTAAATACTTGTATCAGGAGAACCCGCTCTTCCAATACAAACACATACGTTATATTATAAAATACATTATTATATATAATTAGGGTTTACGAATTAGATGCGTTTTTGCTGCGACTTTTGCACGCTTTAACTCTGTTTTTCGTGTTTTTCTCTACAATGCACCTACATAATTATACTAAATAAGAGATTTACATCTGAATTACTTTAATCTTCACTATCCGAATACAGTCAGGTTTTTCTTAAAAAAAATCTGCTGGTGTTTTAATATTAACACCTTTTGATGTTATATCGATGTTATATATTTTTAGAATTGTCGTTTGAAGCCCTTTATTTTGAAACCATACACGTTTGACGAAGTTATTTTCAGACTCGCATTAATACGTTTTAAATCCTCCATTTTTATGTTTGTTAAACTAGATAAAAACGACAGCTTGTTCGCAAAATCAGGACATCCGTTCACCCTCTACATGTAAACAAAGGTCGATCAACAATTGATGCGGCATCTGTACTCATTAAACATATATATAACAGTTGAGAGAAATCTTGCGATGCAGTAGGAATATTTTGTGATCTTTCTAAAGCTTTTGATTGCGTGGATCATACGACCCTTATTTTAAAATTAGAACATTATGGATTGTCCAACAAAGCTTTAAGCCTTATGTCTTCTTATCTAAGTGATAGAACTCAAACAGTTGTTGTAAACAAAACGCAATCTGTTGGAGCTACATTGAAAATAGGTGTGCCTCAAGGCTCTATTTTAGGTCCTTTTTTATTTTTGGTTTACATAAATGACTTGCCACCAACAGTAGATAAACTTTGTGATATTGTACTTTTTGCTGATGATACTTCACTAATTTTCAAGGTAGATAGAAAATCCGTAGACTACAGTAGGATTAACACCACACTAGTTAAAGTACTTAATTGGTTTACTAGCAACAATTTGCTACTAAATGCTAAGAAAACGAAATGTGTTAGGTTCGCTTTGCCTAATGTTAAACCGGTACATTCTAGTATTTTTCTAAATGACGAGTGTTTGCAAATGGTAGATAAGGCAATTTTCTTAGGCATAACATTAGATAAATATTTGCAATGGAGTCCCCATATAGCTGTACTGGCAGGTAAACTAAGTTCGGCAGCTTACGCCGTTAGGAAAATTAGACAACTAACCAATGTTGAGACAGCTCGCTTAGTCTATTATAGTTATTTCCATAGTGTCATGTCGTACGGTATTCTGGTTTGGGGTAAGGCAGCTGACATACAAACTATATTTGTGTTACAAAAAAGGGCCATTCGTTCTATTTACAACTTAAACTCCCGTGACTCTTTAAGAGAACTTTTTAAAGAAATTAATATCTTGACTGTAGCGTCTCAATTCATTTATGAGAATATTATTTACGTTATTAGAAATTTAGATTCTTTCACCAAAAATTCTGATATACATAATTTAAATACCAGAAATAAAAATAAAATCGCTATCCGAAAATTCCGCGTCCGTAAAGTATATAAATCATTTGTTGGTCAATGCATTCATTTCTATAATAAATTACCTGACGAAGTTTTAAAGTTACCCTTTCCAGCACTTAAAAGTTACTTGAAAAGGTCGTTAATGTCTAAAGCGTATTATAGGATCGAGGACTATCTAACAGACAAAAATGCATGGCCTAAATCCGAAACTTAGTCAATAATAATTTATTCAAATGCAAAATCTTTATCTTGTCTAGGGGACACCGTTGATGTAGGAAAACATATCGAAACTTTTATGTGGTCGTCTCGCACCATCTTATATACACATAAGTATGTGTTTTTTTTTTTCTCTATCTCTCCCGTAAGATTCTTAATTGGCATGTTTTCCTGCTGAACTACGCATGTTATTTAATACTATATTTAATTTAATATTTATAGCTTTATATAATGCTAGACTAAGTAGTACCATTGTAATAAGAAATATGTTTAAAAAATGACTGACTGCTGAGTTTCTTGCGGCGTTTCTTCTCGGCAGTGGTCTTCTCTTGGGAAGCGCTGGTAGATTCTTGACGTGTAAAAGTGCCCGTGCGGCCTACTTACTGAATAAATTTCTTTTATCTTTTATCTTTTTATCAAAGGACCATACATAAAGATATTGGTACAAACATACAGGTCAAAAAACAACCCTTTTTCGGCAGTCGTGTTAAATAGTACAAAGTATTATAATGTGATTATAATATTTTGAACTAATATTAGTTACAAAAGAAATAAGGTTCGTAAAGATGTACTGACTGGCCATGACTAAAATTTATACACAGGTAGAATCATTTTAAACTCAAAAAATTAAAGCGCTCAATAATACTTTAAGCGAATTCTGTACTGTTACGCCGTGGGCGTTCTATATTTAAAAGCCCTACGCTAATCCGGATCGACATCGTCCTGATATTTTCAAATCTTGTTCCTTAAATAGCTGTTACTTGGCTAACCCTCGAGCTCTCCCTCCCTCCACCGACTAATACAAATAGCACTAATTCACTACATTTGCACTCGGCTTAATTGGTTCACTCGGTTTGTAGTGAACACGGCTCCAATTGATTGGCCAATTAGATACCACTAATGCCTTCTCCATTCCCGGAACAATTTTGGGAACGCAATCAATCCTTTAGAAAAAGAAGTTTCCAGAACCAGTCTCCGATACCTGGGCGTAGGAAAAGATTGTTATCTTAATAATGATCAAAATTGGGTTCTCCATTATGGTCGTATTGATAAACGGTAGTTTAGAAGCGAGCTCATATTATTGACAATTAATCGGCCAATGGAAAGTAATGGACTGTCAAATATTACAATGACTCTGAATAGAGTGATATTGACATTGTGTCCGAGATCTATTAACTGCTTCCCTCCATAAACTATTTTGTGTCCTACACTTGATAACTAAGTAACATAAGTACAACAAAGGATTTCTACAACCGGTATATCCATAATGTTTCTAATCTTAACAGAGAGCTTGTTATTCAATCTTGAGTCTCATAGTCTCGTTCAATTAAAGGCGGTATCTTTGAAAACAACTGCAAGTGATTGTTGTTAGGGAATGGATACACGTTGATGGAAAATAGGTGTGTTATTTAAGATTTTAATCGGTCAATGAAAACAATCAGGGGTTGATAAATTTTCAACTAAATTCAATTCGGTAATAAAGATATTTTCTTTTCTGGTTTATAGCTAACTATTCATAATTATTTTGACGCTTATTAGAATTACTCAGGCCTTTTTAATAAAGCGAGAGATTTCTGCAATCATAAGCAATCCTTCATTGATAAAAAATATATCTGTCTTTGCATTTGCTATTTCTGGTCACAACGGATTAATACAGTCAAAGGCACAATAAACAAGGCACAGGCAACCGCAACGCGGCCCATACGCGCCGTCGCCTCAGGCCGCCCGGCCGCTCGCGTCAACGTTTGGTTAGAAACGTCTACTCTATCGCAAGGAATAACCATAAAATTATGATTTATAAACGTCGCCATTGCGCCGAGTAATAAAACCGACTCCATGTGCTGAGTCGTGCCACTTCTTTCATAGGGGATTTCTAGTTGCGGACTTATTTATGTCCAATAACGCACACTTCTTGTTACGAGTTATGTTCACGGTATTGTAATTGAAGATGATGATTTAAACTAAAGTTGCCAACGCTTTCTGTTCAATTTATAATATAATATGATAATCTTTATCCTAACGTATAATATTATAAATGCGAAAGTGTTTTTTTGTTACGTTTTACACGATCCAACGCCTCAACCGATACCGATGTAAAATTTGGTAAGTAAGGTACGGAAACGCACAGTTTACTAAAAATTGAACAGGGCATAGCGAGTAGCGATACAACTTCTGCGCGGACAGAGTCGCAAGCAAAAGCTAGTAAAAGTATATACCTAGCAGTCATTTCTCGAAACTAATGCTACCAAGTTTTCGAGTAGCTATTAACTTTCGACAAAAAGTTATGATTTTTTTTGCAGTAGCATAATACACCAAGCCGTCACGCCGTAACGTTTGATGATACATTTTTCAATGAAGGATTTGGTTATTGAAGTAAATATTAAAGACGTTCGAAATAATTTACTAATTCTTCCGTATTTTTTTCGTTATCCGTAGGTGGAATTTGTGTAAACAGCTCAACGTTACTGTCTATTTCCTCTAAATGTTTGTAAAACAAGCTTCCTCCGACCCCAAGAGTGCGATGAACCGTTTCCCGCAGACGCCAGGCCGCGGCGGCTCAATGTTTATCCGCGTCGACCTCAAGTCCTTTGACGAGCGTTAATAATGAAGAGTCGGGAAGTACAGAGGATGCAGCGAGCGCAGCATGCAAGCGGCTTCGGACGCCTCCACCGCCGCCAACGTGACATAATACTCGCCCCGCCCACGCCTTCTCGCTCCCCCGGCCGGCGTGCGAGCGAGACGCCACCACTCCCTCCGTCGAAGCCTTCGCGCTCTACTGTTTCTAAGAAAAGCCAACTGTTATTATCCGGCGGATTGTTTTCGACCTCTCGACTCGCTCCCATGAATGAACGCGCGCCCGCAGGTGCGCACCCCCCAGCGCTGAATTTCGACAGCGATTACCCGCTTCTAAATGCGTATAGTTGCAAACCAATCTTGAGCACGCAACGCGATAATTTTCAGTGGCCAGCGCTACGCTTTTGCCTAATCGCAGGGCTTCGCAGGAAGTTGCGGTCCGGAGCACGAGCGATTTGCATTGATAACTCTGAACGAACACGCTCCTTTCACGTCGAACCCTATCCTCCTCACCCATCAATCACAAACCTATTGGCACTAATTCGTGTGATAATTTAAGCATGTGTGGGAAGTTTTAGCGGTCGCTGCCAATGATTGAATAATCGTATTAATTCAGTCGCATTAGGTATTGAATCATTCAATGGGAATATGATAGATGCGCATGAATGACTAATAAATTAACGTGATTTAATTGAATAAAGTAAGCCGGCTCAGACAAACGAACACGGGTTTCGTAGTCATCGTGACGGTAGCGGTTTTTTTACGTCTTACCGCAAAATACGAATTGCGTGCCAAGCAGGCAATTTGATATGAAATTAATAGTGATCCACCGCAGTTTTTCTGCGAAACGTTGTGCAACCCTGAAAGATGCAAGGAAAAACCTAAGCCCAAATTTCATTCCAAAAATGCCCTAATACTGAAATGTTACTTTATTAACCGCATACGAGTGATACAAGTCGGATTTTTATACCACTTTGTTTTGGATGCGTGACAAATGTATAAACGATACTGTAAGGATGTTAAAAATCTCTTGGCAATGACTCTGATAATAAACATGAATTTTAATATACGAGAACGTATGATCACGTAAATAGATTTCCGGAACCGTTACATGGCTAAATTATTGTGTTCTAGACGTTAACGTCTTTGAGTCATTTGATATTTGGGATCGTTAAAAACTGGACATGTTAATTCTAGGTATATGCTTGCGTTTCTAAGATACTGGTTATTGTCTCCAATGTGTATAACAACATTAACAACAACCTTACAATGCACAACGTAGAGAATTCAAAGCAGTACCTACAACGATGCACATATACACTTCTTCACTCAAGGAAATATTGCGATTTTTTCCCCATACTTCAATCAGGGTATTTTTAAATCTCTATCATAATATTTATTACGTTGTTTGATTTATCCACGAATAACACCGCTACTTCACGAGAATTATCTAAGTTAAATTCATATTAATTAACTCCACCACTTGCTTATTTCTAGTCAAACTATAAACACCTCACGCGATTATTTTTGTTACCTAATATCCCCAGATAAATTAAATTATTATTAAAAGATAAGGAAAGAAAGCATCGTGACATAGGATGGGAACCAAAACCATTGATAGTTTGCAGCTGGCTAGTCTGATCGAAATAGGCCCTCCGCATCTCAAGTTAAGGCTGTTAGGCGCCGTTTCGGCAGTGGAAGTGGTCAGACCGGTCCGGACTGTCGTAATAACAGTAGCCTTAACGATTGTTGGTTGACGATAAATATACCTTGTGCTGCCGAGCACAAGGTATCAGAGCCCGCGGCCATCCGTAGTTAACAGCTCTCGTCCAAACTAGACGAAAAACTGTTCTAATTCAACGCTAATCACCTCTCCAACGATATTCAAATTGATATAATTATCCGTCCATTGATTCTTAATTCGAATTTGAATCTCGAATTTCTACCGTTCGCATTTCAAATTTGTGTGGCCTGGCGCATTGAACGCTGTAGGTACTTTATTATTGTCATGTAAACACGTGAGTTTTCTCTGCGCTCGAGATAAAAACACGTAATGATTCACTACCGAGGCGCGATGATTTCCACCGACTCGGAAAATTCCTGTTATCGTGCGGAGACTTTCTTCAGCGATCAGTGCATTGGACCAGTCGAATAATCGACACGCGAGCCGATATCGATCACGAATCGTCGTTACTGTTTTAGGAACATATTGTAATTTTTACTATAAGTTTTTGTTGGTTTTTAGGTTCGGATAGTACCTATTAGTTCCTCTCCATTGCAATGGTCGGTTTAGCACAGCAATAAAATACTTTGTAGGATAAAGTTTATATGTGTCAAAAGCATAAATATTTACCTACCTAATTTAAATATTGTGTTACTTTCTAAAATAAAAACGGGCCTTAATATTAAACAAAACCATATAAAATTACAAAAATTAAGGTTAAAAGTTCAAGTTTTGAGCGGAAAATTACGATTTTAATAGTAAAACCAACAATGATGATAGTAAATGAAATAATCAAAAAACACCCCAGACGCAAACCCAAAGGAATAAAAAACTAAAAATGGCTATAAGAACAGAACAGGTTATTTCTTTAAAACAACTGTAGGACATTCCTACCTAAGCTGTGTTTTATCAAACAGCGTCAAGATAAGAGCACCGAAGCAGTGGTGACATCACCGAACAGACCATGCCTTGATAAAGAAAGTGGCCTTAGGGTAAACTATAAACTACCTGATAAATAAACATCTTAGACTGCTACTTCAGTTAAACGGGAAAATTATAAGCGATCTAAAAATAAGAACAACTGGTTTGCAATACTGACAAAACAAAAACACGTTTAATCATCGTTTATTGAAAACGCGACAGTGAGCGGCCAACTGGTCGAGCCGTAAAAATCAGTCCTAATTAAAGTGTCGCCAGCGGAGTAAAATAAAAAATAATGATCTACAACTTCCCAGACCGTTCGTGAGCGCTTGCTCCACTCAAGCAAAGTCGACTTGGCACAGACAGGAGCATATCGGATCGAAACTCGAAATCTTAAACCGGTTCCTTATGTGCTGCGTCCCTTTCGTTTGCACAGCCGTGCGTATGCTCGGGTTTCTTCTGTGACTCACCGTTTCTACGTATCACGCCCGCCGCTCTACGCACTTCATGGTCACCCGTTCAACTCCGTCACGGTTTGGCTGCAAGACTGGACGTTTAATGCGACAATGTATTAATATCCAAATTAATGAACGAACTGGCTTAACGAACAACTACCGTTTTAAAATAAAATATTACACAATTTGCATTAAAAACTCAAATATTAAAATACAAAACACGATAAGCACTATAAAAATTAATAACAGCTTAGACAGATTAGAAAAATACCCCATTAGACGTGGAGTGGCACACTTTTATCTCGCATTACGTATTTTATAAAACAGGAATTTTAAGAGCAAAAGCACATTTGCTTCCTTTTAGCCAGCGGCAATTTAACTCGAGGACTTGACTTTATTTTATTCATCTGTTCCAAAAGCGTCTCCCAGGTGAAAGGACGTTTTATTTGTCATCAAGCCATCGAGATTAAGAGAAAAATTTACGGCGCTTTAAACGTTTATGTGCCGTTTGGCGTGTTCATGTATAAACATTCTGCGTTCTCGGGTGCGATCGTTACTGACTTCGCTGCTACTAATTCTTCACAACGAACGCTTATCAAAGCTCATATCTATGTTAATTACAAGAATATTCATCCAAATTAAATATTAAGCGGCGGCAAAGTTATGACATTGACTTTAACGTGAGCTGCGATGATTCATTTATTATTCCTTAAGTTATTGATGTAACGAATGGCGCCGAACGTGGTGCACTTGGAAGTGTAGAAAGAGAAAGGAAACTTATCCAAAAGTAGGTAATGTTTTTGCCGTTCTCGTTGTGCCGGCGCGCGCGCATGATTCACCGCGCGTGGGCCGGAGCTTATTGTGTTCGCTCGTCTCCACACTAGATAACATTGACTTTTTTTTGATCTACAACTTTAACTGCCTATGATTCACTGCACCTGTAACTAATATTAGCCTAGTCTATTCTAACTTTCTTTTTCATTGGCACCGTTTAACGTGTTTCAATCGCATCACGAGTGATAATACGTACGTTGAACCGTGGGGGAAATGTTATAAATAATTACGAAGAAAAACGAAGCGGTCCTTCATTAAGACCTTTATTGTTATCACTTAACTGCTGTTTACCTACCTACCTTCCTTCCGACATTATCCTAACATGGAATAAGAATTCCACAATAGAATCCCGGACTTCTCTTCAGCATTGTGTACAGAGGTGGTTCTATCATTCATTCGATTTGATTGTCGGCTTGTAGAGTTATGTCAGTTGATTTCCCAACTAAATATTGTTTAGAGTCTTTATTTTCACAGATCCTTAGGGTTTAACTAACACGCAAGTCGCATCAGCTCATTGCGTAACATCCTTAGGCTGAAGCCAAACCAGCGTAATTTTGTGAGTTACGAGTAGCGTTATTTCTGCTACATTCGGTTTCATACAAAACTCATGTTTGGTTCACACCGGCGACGCAAATTGAGTTGGACTTTTGTATGAAGTAGAAATAACGCGACCGACTTCAACCTTACTTAGATTCTCCGTGAAATTCTACAGTCCTTAAAGTTCACAACTGCTTTAAATGCTGGTATTTTAGCTTGGTGACCTTTAAGAGATCGATACACATTGAGCTGACGACGGCGATGTCGCAAACGTAAGCATTGTGCGCCAGCGCAGATCGAGCTTTCTCACCGTGGCATTGTGGCGTACCCGTTCACTTCGCTGCTACGCTATCGTGCAAATACTGTTTAAACATAATAACCATACAGATGCAAATTTGCTAAACCAACATGCAATTAAATCTTAATTTAATTGTCAATGTCAACTTACTGATACGAGTATATGAATAATTTAAGATGGAAATTAAACTTGTAAAATGTTATATGGCTTACATGGGTCACATACTCGTATAATTTTAAAGTTATAGCAACATAAAACCCAGCTTCTCGTCACAGTAAAACCATAGCAATTAGCTATTAATTTAATATTAAGTTCAGAGTATCTTCGTTACTACGTGACAATAAATGACGTGCATGCATATTGCCCGTACGTAACCCATGCATTAACCTACCTATGTCGTAAAAAGCTTAGGCCTTTACCCGTCGCATGTTGATGTGGGGTCAATATCCCGTTATACAGCGTGTTCGCTGCATCGGGCAGCTTCGACGAAATAGCAGGAAAAATCTACATGGTGAAATTAGTGGATCTAGGTATGAAAGAACACCAGTCTCGACTCTGGAATATGGGTTAGCGCCGACCGGTTTCAACATAAAAGCGCTTTTCTTTCTTACGGAAAAGTCAAAATCCATGTCGCGGCAGTTACGCGGACCACATCCTTTACATTTTGAGTTTTAAACTTCATTTTAGCATTTTTTTATTTTATTACCACTAACCTACATACTACACACTGGGTGCAATAACTACCTCTAGATGCAATTATATTATACTAATAAGGTTAAATAAAATCTAGCTTTAAAATAGGAACACGATCTTATTGTATCTACAGAAATAAATATCGGCTGCTAAACCATATTACATAAAACAGAACAGAAGTTTGATAAAGTTTCAAGATCATCGGATTAAAAAGACGCAGGAAGTGAAACTGGCCCGGTAGCGCGATTGAGTGGACTCCACAAACTTGTAAGTGAACACTTTTACTGGAGAGTAATTCTTTAAACTTCAACAAGCTGAAAAATACTTAGCATCGGTAAAGAATAATAACGATGTCTAAAGACTAACGAATGCCTCGTGCGCGTCCGATTCGTTGTCCCTATGTCTTCTCGGTTCAGAGTAAAGGGGTTTGGGTAAAAGTGTTGTCACTTGTAAAATTCATACATTTTCAAGGTGAGCGGCCATTCGTAAAAGTGGTAAATTATGATAGAATTATTAAAAATAAACATATTTTGTTATGTAATGTAATACTCTTAAGTGCATCGGAGCCGAGATATTTAAATATTCATACTTGGGCGTGCTTTTGTGCTAAAAACTGAATACTAAAATCTCCGCTCCGATATTATATAACGCCATAAATTATATATATCTATGTGTATTTAGAGGTCCTCTAAATAACTATGTAAAAATCATCCGTGGCCGATGAAAAAAAAATGACAATATTCATCAAACAAATTTACCCAATGCCCTTTCCGGAATATAATTTCCCCTCTAGTAATAACTGCATGAATGAACTAAAATCTGTAGTCCCCATATTTCTATTTGCAGTAGATATATGGGGACTAGACTATGTGTTTCTTGTCTACCTCATTCAATGACTCTGTTAAAATTTTATTACTATGTTAAGATACGTAGATGATATAGTTCATAATTGCTTATTAACGTATCCTTTTTTAGTTTAAAGATTGAGATTCAGATCAAAAATGTATTTGCTAAAACAAGTCCTAAGTTAACGAAAAGCACTTAATAATAGGATATATAATCGAACGACATGCACCAAGTTTTTAAAATAAGAAAATAAAACTCCTAAGTGTTTATATGACCCGGAAAAACAATTGTAAAAAAGCCCAGCTTGCGCCCAGAAGACGTACGAGTTCACATGTTTTTCATCACACGTGAAACATTGGTCACCGCTGTTTCGTAGTAGCAAGGGGGTTAGGCCTGGCTCGCATGCATTATTCAAGACTCATTCCTATTCAACGGCGACAGGCCACCCGATAAAAAGTTCTCGTTTGACAAGTTGGACGCCAGCACCCTTTGTACTTACGTCATGTCCATGTGTTATGTCTCCTACGCTAAACTTACGGTTGTTCAACAACTTCAACGAGCAATAATTATGACGAAACCATATTTATGAGCTGCTACGAGTAGACATTTCCTCTGCCATATTTTGGGTAGGTTTGTGGCGTTATTTCCGTTTCCTAAACACAAGTTTTTGGAACTAGAAGCAATCTCTTTGTATGAATATTAGGCTGTTATGTTAAGATATTACTATTGAAGACTAAGTATACGGAATTTGTTATTCAAGGTGTCCCCTTGTTTTACAGACAGAAAAATTACAGAATTTTGTTTCACAGAAAATGTTTCATATACTATTTGGTCCTTGTATTTTTGCTTCGAATATTATTATTTTTTAAACTATTTACTTGAAAGAAACAAATTCCACAGAAAATCAATTCAATCAATTTTGTAATTTTATTTTTTCATTACACAAACTTATCAAACAATATAATTATTTTTTAACGAATATTGTTTGGTCAGTGTATTTTTTCATAGCATTTCATTTTAACGACAACAGTATTCAAAGTCGTGGGAAACCCAATATTCTGTGATTTTTGTGATATAAATATGAGTGAGCGAGCGAGCGAAGCGAGCGACCAAGACCTCTCTGGGCAGAACCGACTTGAATAGGTTAGGTTAGAAGGCTATGGCGGGAGCGAAGCGAAGCAAGCTCCCGCCTTAGCCTTCGAGGTTATTTTTTTTATATCCCTTGAATAAGCTATGCGATACAAGTTGATTGTAAATTAAAATCGTTATATGCGTTTATATTATACGTAAGATGAACTTGCTGTCTGCAAATGTATGTAGGTATGCTTTTTTTCAAACGTTTCATTTCACACACCTTCACAAACTGCTCCCAATTCTATAAGAAGATATTAAGTTATATTTTAAATAAATAATATGAGAACAAAGAATATTTAATTTGCTATTCTATGATATGAAAAAAGAAACATTGATTTTTATTTGAAATAAAAAACGATGATTTAAATGTCTTCAAAGTAATTATTCTACATATTGATTATTCTATGAAATGATAATACGAAAAAAAATTTATATGAAATGAAATTCTAAACAACTTCTGTCTGTAAAATAACGTACAACCGTTATTCAAACATATGCAAATGTTTTCAGAGAAACTTAACAATTCAAAAATTTATTAAAAAACATGTAACCGGAACTAGGTAAAATAAACCCCTTTCATTCTCAGCGACACCTTGAAAATTATTTCTCTCGTTAATTTTATACGGGAACTTATTGGAAAATAGTTGTCAAACAATATTTAAATATCTATAATAAAGCGATGTCGCACCGTATGGAGGTTAAAGATCAAATAGTTTTAACGATCCTTGTGCGATGCGGCGCGGGCGGAGCTAAAGCTCGGCAATCCAATCGACGCGTGATCGATTCGGCCTACTTACACCCAACAAGCTAGCTTCCAACTAATGTCTCAATTTATGCGCTTTAAATCATAAATTTACCTCTTCCTATGATAATTATAATATTTCACACCGCTGTGAGAAAACTTCTATACGTGTTTTGCATTCTTCATCAATTACGTGCTTGTTTACATTATGCGTATTCCTTCTTTCCTCTTCTGTTCGGTTTGACCTAGAATTTGATCAAGGTAATTACAAATTGGGTTGTTTTTATTATGGCAATAATTGTCGATAGCACAATCAGTTGTTGCATGTAATTTGGATAAGTGGCAGTAAGTAGGTATCTAAATTTATCGAAAATTATTCCGTAACGTGCCTTTCATCGATTAATACCGGAATGAATATTGAACAGCCTAATTATTGGCTGTAGAATGACACCGTCGGAAGTTGTGGGAACGGTGACCGTTGCTGGCACACTGCCCGTGAACGCTGACGCCTTTACTGTTACGCGTCAACTGTCCGCACCAAGGGATTTTATTCTAATTTATTCCTGTTTACTTTACGTAAAGTTGAAGTAGCTGCATGTTTTTACGATTTACTGGGAATGTCTTTTAATAAAAGGAACAAAACAACAGCGGCTCTATTCTACTCTGTGAAACCATATTGTTTTAGACAAATAAAAGGAAACAAAACAACAGGGTCTCTATCTATCTAATTCTAAACGTTGACAATAGGACCTATACGATAACATGTCAAAGGCAATATGGTTTTAGCACGTAGAAAAGAGCCCCTTATTTTAATCTGTTTTGTGCACAATCTTGTGCGCATTTACATATTTTTTGCCTGTTTCTTTTTGTTTTTTCCTATGCTGTGGATCAATCTAAGTTCATATGTATATCGCTGTATAAGCCCGCATTATTTGGTTATGAGTTTGATATGAACGATGCAGTAGGTAGAAACAGATATATATTTTTTCCTTGTGTCTTCATTTTTTTTAATACATAACAAGCTTTTTTTACCTCCACAAACATTTTATACTTAACATTGTTGCAAACTTGCGACCAACTAAACTTTGTTCAACATCAACTATGCTATCGGCGCACGCGGTATTTTAATGTTTACCTTTAAAGAGCTATAAAATAGTATAATTATTAAACTCTCTCTTGTTATGTAAATTGTAAATAGTGGCAACAGTTCTTTATGAATGCAACTGCACTTTATAATGACCCGCATAGTAAATGCTGCCGGTGATTGTTTGTGTTGCAACTTGTAACCCTGCGTAGATCGTGCCGCGGGCAATGGCGTTCTGTTCACAGCTACTCATTTTCTAATTATCTTCCACTAGCAATTCCATTAGCAAATTTATTGCACGACACAAAATCAGACGTCATTGCATTACTTATAGCTTTGTTCGTTAGAATCTATTCAAACCCTTGAATGAGACGAAAACTGTTTCATTTGTCCTTAGTACAAGTGCTCAAATAAACGTCCACGAAAGAGTTGATGTAGCAAAATATAAAACGTTCATTAAGTACTATTCAGACATGAAACATTAAAAATATAGGTATTGCTGAACAAGGGATCTGCACCTTTATCTGACTAAGCGGTAAATGCATCACACCGGAGAATAAGAAACGTAAATGGCAAATCAACAGAACAGCACGCACCTAGCCGCTCATAAATATGGACATGTGTCGCAAGAACCTTGTTTTTTAGCATTTATACGTATGTTGCGAGGTAGGAATTCTGCTAATCGTCGTTGGCAACATTTCGCGCATGCCATGGATGTTGTTGCTGCGGTAAATGAGTGTAATTTAACCACAGGCCTCCTTCACTCGGCTTAAAAACCTACTCAAAATATATCAATTAAATATATATAAATACCTACCTACTGTAAGCGACAAAAAAAGGAACTTTATAATTAATACCTCTCGTAAACTTTCAGTTAAATACAAAAGGTGATTTAGGTTACTGTTTTTACAGACCAGATAGAACTGCAATAAAATGGCATTTATTTCTATGTAGAGGGCGCATCCTAATAGCGGTGCAGGTGTTATCGGGCCGGCGTCGCCCACGCGGTCGCTCGAGTAAATCACCAAACACGCGCCCGCGCCGACGCCGCGCCGCCACAATCTATGCAAATCGTGGGCTCAAACTTATTGCTCTCGCCTCGACTCCTTTCCAAATGCATACTAAACAGCTCACCAACCACGCCAGCCTTTGTTCCAAGTTTTTCACTTAACCTATGAATCGTTTATTTATGCCTACAAACAAACGATTGTTTCTATCTGACAAAATAAAAATCCGTTTTTTTTGAGCGTATCAACATTAATTAGTGACTTACTCCGAGATTTTCTTCATAGCATGCATACGAACGAGAATATTCCCATGGCGTTCTCGGAATAAGACACAGAATGTAACAAGAGCTGTTGCTCCCGTTCTTCCGCATAGATGCTACTCGCGTTACGATCCAATTATACCTGATACTGAAGAGAAATATTATTGCGCTGATTTACTACTATGGCCACATGTAATTACTGTGAGAATCTCGACTAGTTTACAATGATAACCGAGTTAGGTATGTAACTATACATAAGTATATGCTATTAATTTACAATTATTCTCATTAAGTCTTAAGACTCCTATAATGCATGGTAATAATTAGCGGTATCTAACTTTTGTTTCTTAGTCAGCCCGTCTCATTTAAAAATAATGACTCGATTTTTATGTGATATCCTAAGCTATAATAATTAACTATAATTAAAGGAAAACTGACTGAGTGTTAAAGGATAGTTAAAGGAAATAGCATGATAATTCGTTTAATTAAACTGTCCGAGTGGTCAATGAACTTTCGCAAATTGTAGGCGGCAATTGTGTCCCGCACCAGAACGCAGCTGTGCCTCAACACCAACGCCGGATCAGCTAATTGCCTGCACATTTATAACCCTTTACAGTATTATTCTCTTAATGAATAACAACATCATCCTTTTGCTATATCTTAGTGAAGCATATGGAACTTTTGAAAACTGTTCTTGAACTGTTCTATACTGCTTAACTGATTTCAAAGCACTCAAGATGTTCCCAACAAACTTGTTGCACGCTAAGAGCGTACCCAACATAGTCATAAACTTAGTTAATCCCTCTGTCGGCAACATTGCCGATGCCGGCTTCAGTGCAGTTCAAATTGATTCAATTATCAGCGCACCTTGATCTCACTACTGATCTAAGATTCCCCCCTCAGCCCAACACGAATACATTCTAAGATATTATCTTAGATAGTTACTGCGGGTTATTTTCTTTGAATTAGTACACGGAAATCAACGTTTCCAAATGCGGTAACATAGTAGCGTGGGCAAGATGTGCATCCTCTATTTACTAACGAACAAATATTTTCCGCTTAAAGGTTTTAAAATTATTGAACAGTGCATAAATTCAAATCACTCAATATTCAAAGGGTGACGGTTGGAACTCACGTACACGGTGCTTTGAAGTTGGTCGTGAATTCATTGTTTTTGACGTACTCGCGTGGTATTGAACCACAGTAGGAAAGACTTGAGCTCACGTTCGGTCAAACCATGCGGTCGTTGAATATTAAAATAATTTTGTGTGAGAATCTTTTTGTTACCATAAACATAACTGGTGAATTTTACAAATAACGCAAATGGGATATAAATGTATAAAGTGATGACGCTCAGATCGCGTGCGTTACTAATTTCTGTAGTGCAATTATGTGGTGTCTGTCCGATGGTAGTGTTTATATCGATTAAGCGTGAGACGTGAATGGGTACATCGGACCCACATAGCCAGCGTAGTGTGGCTGCTCGCCTATCGTATCGGTTACGTCAGTTCCTTTTGCAATGTCATTCGTGACCATACTTAGAGCTTCTCATTGCATTCACTTATGGTGTTTGATTGTAAAATCATTGTTTATGACACAATTCTACCCGGCTATAACATAATGGAAACCGGTTTATGGTTAGAGTTGATACTATTGGTTTAAGATGTAAATAGTGTTAGTACCCTAATAGAGTCATTCGCTTCAGCTAAAAGGGCTATGATTATGTTCATGATACTATTTATTGAGAAACTCGTTCCCAGCTGTTTGTGTGTGTGTGTGTGTGTGTGTGTGTGTGCCGACCGCCACCCTTACACCCAGTCCTTATCTCTTCAAGTTGCATCGAGGTAGCGCGGCCAGCGCAACTGTTCCGCGCTAACGCCTTCTTTTACGCCATAGGATAGGTGCAATCCGAGCATCCGTTTTATGAAACAAATTGGTTTATGGTAGTAACTTATTTTGCATGTATTTTTTTGTCTTTCTATTATAATTTTAAGAGGATAAAACACTAGTAAAGTTATCCTTTATGCAACTTTATCCTAGTGTAATTTTTTAGCTTCAGCAGATTTTACTCCAATATTATTTCAAGCATCGTTTCTTTAATCTTCCCACTTCAATGCATTCCTCGCAATCTCGAAGTGTTAAGTGGGCCTAATCTATGGGAACAACTTGTATTTTAGTCAAAAAAACGTCAAAATTAAATACTTATGTGCTTTTTTGCTATATACATAATTTGATTACTAGGAATGTCCTGTGACATATTACTTTATATTCAGGCAAGCGGCAGTCGGGCGTCGGCATACGACATTATTTACATATACGCCGTTGTTCCTGCGCTCATTCATGACCTGGCCCGCTCAGGCTGCGCAGATTTATCGCCTTAATTTCATAAGTATCTCTTTGTTACATGGGCGTCTATATTATATTTGAGTAATATTGCTCCTATAACTCAGGCACAACCAAAGGAGGATACGCCGGAACACTTCGTTGCGCCTCGAGCTACTCCTTTATTGAGAATGCAAGATGAATCTCGATTAATCGAATAACAATTCTCTCTACAATCATCACAGGAAATTTCATTTAAACTTAACTAGATTCTGCAGTTCCGCCCAGTTTAAATAAGCATTATCCTACATTTAAGCTATTTAAGAAATTAATTTTTTTTGGTAACAGGAATAAGGCGGGTCAAACGCTCAGCGCCTTTTAATAATTTTGATTTCTTTCTCGTGTATACTATTAGTTTGATTGCGTATTGTATAACTTATATTTAGCGCATTGTGCAAACCTTACATTGCTCTGAGACTCATATCGGGTCCTTAATTACGCTTGATACTGTAAGATTTGTAAGGCGAGCAACGACATTTTCCGAGAACATTGCAATCCGAGTCTTAATTCGCAGCTGGCGGAGCAACCGCGATGATTCATTTACTCTAACTTTAGCTAGGAGCACTGTGTCATCGCACTCTATTGTTACGTTATAGAGATGAAATCCCCGTGACAAATCAAAAGTGTATACGTCTTTACGACTGTGGTTACAATTAAAGTTGGCAGAAGTCTTCGTGACTCGTAGGTGTACCTACTTGTGTTTATCTTTCACTACGGGGTTTCTACAAATCTGAAGAAAAACTAACGCGGATGATGCTCATCTCTCTACACGCGTTTATTTACTTTTATGAAATCAAATTACGCGTTAATTATAAGCAAATAAAAAGTTCCAGTAATGTAGAGAGATAACTCCCAAACGAAGTTGGATCTTCCGTTGGATCTTCTTTTTGCTACAGGAATTTGAAAGATCTGATTAACTATACCCAACAGATTTCCAAAGTTTATTCAATTGCAACACAGAAAAGTGCTCTGGGGGTTTTGTTTCTGTGTAAGTATAAAGACTTTATTACCAGTGTCACCACAACTCCCAGTGTTTGTCTTCCTTTGGTAGTCTAACCCTCAGGGATGGACACGTAGTGTTAGGCAGGACATGAAGTTAAATGTTAAAACGAGTTTTAAACAGTGACTCATTTGAGTATTTCATAGACATGAGGTGTTGTATGTATGCAGTTTGATTTACTTACGTACAGTACAGTCTGAGTAATTAATTATTTTATATCGTAAAATAATTATAAATTACTTGCCTAAAAAATGTTGTGTATAATTATTATAGCGGTGTAAGCAATGTCAAGTTTAATTGTAATGTTTTTGCATTATGGTGTTGTATCTACTTAAATAGTTAAATAGGTAAAAACTTAGTGAGACAAAGACAATAAATTTCCTCATTTACGTATCGGTACGAAATATTTTTTTGTGCCAATGTGGAGTTTCAAGTGGCTTATGTATGACTAGCTCAACACTAGTTACTCACTGTGGTCGTAAGTCAGGCGCATGGCGATCGGGGAGGGATACTGCACGCGTCAAACCGCGCACTCATCTTCCTTTGTACCTTTGTATTCACTACACGTCTAACGTCATTCGTAAACATTAACACTATCGGGTAAACATATCGGTAGTAACTCGATCTCAACACGTTAAGAATATTAAAGTCAAGAACGCCGGGAAAGCATAATTAATTTCCTCGGCTGATAAAATATTCCGCTGGAGAATTAATAAAACTCGTTGCCATAATTTTCTGGCACATAAACGGCGGTTTGCGTCCATTGAATAATTAATAGAAAAGGGGCGACCGAATTTACGTGGAAGTTTCATTGAGAGAGTATTTGTGACTAAGATAATTTAAAATGTTATTTTAGTATTACTATACTATATAATAGGTACCTACTGCGGTTTAGATGGGGAGCGAAAGTTATTTCATCAACATTAAAAATATGTATTATAATTTGAGTTGGAAAACAAAGTTTAGAACGAACATTGCAGGGCTGATTTGAGCAAAGCCGTGGAGGACTGACGGTCAACCGAAAATTAATTAACATACTTTGGCGCGCAACCCTCGGCCGTTGCGCGGACGAGGTGCGGTGGAGCCCGAGCTCACAGGTGGCCAAGCCTCCCCGCGTGCACCCGAGGGGTGCCAATGTGAACTGACATCAAAAATGTTTTTCATCATCTCTTTCAAGCTAATAAAACAACCGCTTATACAATTCGTAAACGTTCAAATATCGAAAACGTCGTTAAAATATGTTCGGTTCTTATCTTACACGTGCTAGTTGTGTTTAAAAGGTAACGACAAAAAATATTTTACTGGTATTTAATCGAATGACGAATTAATTGTTATGTGGCATATAAAAATGTTAATTTGGCTACAACCTAAAGTTAACCTAACCTACTTAAAGCACTGCCGTCGTTTTCTTCATAATCAAGGCACCTACTTACATACATAATCGCTATTATAATATCCCGTCGTGTATTATATACATTTCAACTAAATCAATGAAGTCTTTTAAATAATATAATTATTCCCCTATGTAAATTTCGCACACGTGCTTTTGTAAAAAAAAAGACAAATCACAGGAAGGGTTCTAATGGTATGCCTATAAAATTCGTGTTGCTGTAAAAACACGCTACTTTTATAGATTTTACAAGGGACACGCGATACAGGGGGGCCAACAACATTAAATTACCGGAATTATTCCGTTGTTGATATTAAATGCATTCCTATTTCAGAAGTCTGAGATCGCGTGCAACCGACCCAGGCGCTACTTAAACAGAGGTCGGCACATTTATTTCTTTTTCTGGTAATTTTTGTGCATAATTTTTCGGTTAGTCCCTTGTTTTACCCTGGACGATATACTTACTGTAATTTATTTTATTACTTAAATGCTACTGCTAGTTACTGCGACCGTCATAAACAGTAGGTATGAAAAACGATTAAATCATTTAATTTCAAAAGCTAACTAATAGTAGTATCGGTCAATTTTTATGTTGTAACATACTCGTAGAATGGTTTATTTATACACCCGACCGATTGTTCAACCCACTCAAATACGTAACTGTAGGAAACCTACGCTAACTCTATTTTTGGCCTAACATATATCATGAATACGTTATTAATTACATACAAGCTGGGTTAGTTCAAAGTTCAAGCGATAAATGAAGAAAGCTCAAGTTTACAAATGAATTTTAAGACTTACCTATCCTATCTGTAGAGTGGTGACTGAACAAATGTTCTTTATAAATAAAGATTTATATAACTTATAAAAAGTATCGCAGGCAAAAAATCAATTATAAAAATCTTGTTGGGGTAAAGGGCACAAAGCATTAATCCCAAGTGGAAACTTCAAACGTGACCGAAATCTTGCTCAGTCGCTATCTCATGCAGAATAGGATAATCATGAACGCGACCCCCGCGCGTTGATACGAGGGTCCCAGTTATTGCGGACACTTGTCATATAAACACAATGAGAGTGGGGCCCGAGCAATGCTTTATTATTTTAATTATTGCACGTTCACGATGCGCTCTTTGTTAGACAGCCGCGTCAGAGAGATTGGTATAATGCGGAGTTGAATTAGTCACTCGCCTGTGTTTGTTTTCATTGAACTGTGTTGTACAAACTTGAATTGTTTACGTTGAAGCGGTTTTTAATCACAATTAATTTTAGAAGGTTACGCGAGCCTGCTATTTTAATATGTTACGGCAATACACTTTGTAACTACTTGACTGAATGACGACTTAGGATTTTCCCTGTAACATAATGTCGCTATTCAGATAAAAAAATTGAAATAGAAACTAGCAACTAACTTTGAGATCTCCGTGCAAACAGAAATCGAGGAGATAATAGGCAGGTATTGGAATTTCCTTGTCGATAAGTGAATAACTCGATAGCACAACGTTTCAAGAGCAGTCATTACCTTCCACTCCGCACATCACTTCTGAACTCCCGGTAGTCAAAATTTCAACCTATCATGCATTTTTTTTGTAACAATATTATACCTACTCCTAACTAAAGTAAGTAACTATAGGACATTTGTACATATTATAGTTACTTAGAATAAGTTAATTTATTAAATATTTTATGTTCTTCCTATTTTTCTGTTTTTTGTTTGTCTTAAAAAAAAAACATTAAACTAACTAAACGTTTAAACTACGCGAAACGTTTTTAAGAGCATAAATTTGTTAATAATGTTCCTGGATAGTGTTTATATTTTTTATCATAAAATAAACGCTATACTTAACCAACATAAGCATTAACCCAGGTAATGCAAAGTAACTTCTTATGGATTCTTACCTACGTCAATATTATAGCGGTTTTTTGACGTGACAAAAGATTTAAAGTTGTAAACCAGAGTACCCACCCACCTCGGTTTATTTTTCACTTGTGGGATAATAAGAGGCAATAAAGCCTGCATTTCAAATGAACTGTGAACTTGGACGTGCAATACATAGTAAGTGGCGTAAATTTGACCTAAATATGTACCTATTAAATAATACAACCTGATCAGGAAACAAACATTTTCAGAAGTGTACATACTTTTGCACGTACTTACTATAGTGTTTCAATTAACCAAGTCCCGCTCTACTACTACTACAGACTATACTTTACATTCATTGATGCACCCGTGCAATGTCAATTTGAGTGGAGGGGCGGGCCTTCGTGGATTAAAGTAAAAGATTAAAACTTCTGATTCACCTGCACTCTAAGGAAGAAATAAAGCAAGACAATCTGTTAAAGAGCGTATTAGGGCTTGCCTTCCTTGGTTTTCCACCTTAACGCGACGCGGGCTCGAGGGCGGGCGGGCGCATACTTTACTCTCTCGACTTCGTTCTTCATAACGAAATTCTCCATTTTGATATTTTTATATTATATTTATAAACATCTCGTACCTGCATATTTCTAGCAGTAAATATGAAAATTTTCGGAATGCCTACGACCTCGCCTCTTGGATCTTGGGGGAACAAAGCTTCTTCGGTATTGAGATATTTCGGAGTTCGGAACGCTTCGGCTTAACTTTTATGTTTTATTGCGATAAATATTTACGGATTTAACCTGGACTTATGTAAAGCTACTGTAGTAAGTTTTCTAAACATTTAAGAGTTATTTACCGCTTTAGAAGTAGGAAAGTATTAAATTGATGTCAATTGACGCACTTTACTAACCCAGAGTAGCCACAATAGGCACGAAATGGAAGTTTACAGTCCGAGCATCCGAAACGGTAAACAAACAAATCGCCTGACGTAAGAAGCTCTCGAGCAACCGAACGAGTCATAAATAGTAATAATACGTCGGCCATTCAACATTAAAGAGTTGAACATTTAATGCAAAGCTACAAGGAAACTGCTATATGTTTCATTGTTTTATAATTTAAATCAAAGAGTTAATTTTTGTAAATAGTACTTTATGTACCAACTGTGATTTAGAAATGGTATCCAGTCAAACAATATTTCAAACAATCGGTACACGTTTAATGAAAATACAAACACATCGACGGAGACCCTGTTCTGTAGCGAGTACTATACAATAATATAAATATTTACTAGAGAGGAATACACTCGCTCAAGACTAGTACGAACATAATGCTCATCACGCAATATTGGCATTTAAGCATTTTCTAGTAAGTAATAGTGGTCAGATTAGGTACTGAGTGCTTTCATCTATACTTTTGAGAAAATGCTTAGACTATGCTAAATTTCATGAGCTAAACGTCGAGCCATAGTTAGGCATTATGCAGCATAAAATAATGAACTCAGCTAGGACTTGAACGCAAACACATCCTTCGCCGTAGGAGTGTCTTCCAACCGAATCCCAATTGAGCTTTCAACGCAAGGCTTTACTTATCTTTATCTTTATATTTAAGAGGATTGTGTGGTTCACCCTGTTGTGGCATAATTTTGTAAGTAATACATATAGCCATATTAGGCTTTGCGCATAAACTGTTATCGCAGAATATACATTCGCATAGTTTGATTACGCAGAATGACATTAGTTATAAATGTTATGCCAAATAGAGGGAACCCAGGATTGTGTACAGTCAAGGGCATTCATCTCTATACAGCCATCGCGTCAAATATATGTTACACGGACCTTATTGCCAGTGGCATAAATGTGTATAGATATTTTGATGTCTTGGTAATGTATGTATATTTATGCCCTTGACTGTACCGACGCTTAAGTCGCGTAGCTGCCAAAACTTGCCCATGCAAATTTAGCTCCGGGCACTAACGTTTCTCACCCCCTAAATCATGTCCGATTTCCACGATCTTTGAATATTTTGTAGTTGTTATGAAAAACTAGGTTTGTACTTTTCCGTTTTTGATTTAATTTGCTTGTTTTTCTTGGAAACGAAAATGTACAGACCTAATTTTTCATTGAGTACCTATATATCTTAATCATAATCAAAAATTGTAAACATCGGACTAGGTTCAACTTAAGGGTAGAGTAACGTTATCGCATTTTGTATGGAATATTTTAGCTTCACAGTCATCTTAAGGAACCTAGTCAAGGTATCGAAATCTTCTCAGTGGTATGGTATTGATTTGATGACAAATCAATTCGTATACAAAAGAATGTATGTACCCTTTTGATACTATTTTGCTAAGACATCAATTAAACGTATATTGTTTTTGTTACAGCGAGCGGGGCGCTCGCGGCCGGCACCATTGCGTCCCCGTGGAGCACGGCGGCCGGCGCGCCCGACACCAACGGATCGGGCGGCGCCGATGCGAAGCACCTCGACGTTGGCGACGCGAGCGATGATGAAAAGGTAGCACATCCTACAAAAGCGTAATTACCTAAGAAACTAATAAAAAGTCATGTGACAAGAAGACTTTTAAGAGGCCATATATAATGCCACGCCACACACATACACAAGAATAAAAAGGGATGGCCTTATGTGCTTCCGCGGGAAGAACGTGAAATGGAGATAATTTGCGGGCGCCTAGGTGGTAGTGGTAGCGTCAAATTAAAATAATTGCTCCTTTCTTTAAAACCACTACTTTTGTAAAAAAAAAATGGTTTACCAGGATTAAGAAATTATAAATACTCAAGTATTGAATAAAAAATCATCGTTAAAGATTTCGGATTAGGATTTCGAAGATTTAGCCAAAAACATGCGAATAAGGTTTTGTTTAAAAAATATGTTTTATTAAAACTATCGAGAATTTTGTTTCTAATCGTGTTTTCTCGTTTAATAGTCTCAAGAGAATGATCAAGTTTAAATATCCAAAGAACGGACACATAGGCGTTATGGTTATTGAGATCCGGATCGCGGAACGCTATCGACTTTATCTTATGTATTAAGTATGACTTCACATTCATACTGGCTATGGGCAGGGGAGATATAAGAAGAGATGGTTCGAATCTGTCTGTAAAGAGCGATATGAAATACGGAAGGGAATACTGAGATGACGACTGTTAGAGATTATTGGAAGAAAGAGACGAGCTACGCTGATCCCAACTGATTAATTAGACATGATAAAAAAAAAATTATAAAAAATTGGCTTAGTCGGTAGTGACTGCCTATGTAGTAAGCGGTCCTGGGTTCAATCCCCGGTGCGGGCGATTATTTGTGTAATGAACGCAAGTATTTGTTCCAGTCTTTGATGTTTCCTATGTTTGTTTACTTCACCGTATAAGTATGTTTGGTTTCTACCCATACCACAAGCCTAGAGCTTATATTCGGACTAAATTAATTTGTGAGAGAATGTCCCACTGATATTTATTTATTTAGTTACTAGCAGCAGTTATAGCAGTAGAAACAAATTTTTATTTATTCGTAATAACACCGGTTTTGTTAAATAACTATGAGGCACATACAATAGGCAAATATTAACTCGCCGATGTGAACAAACCAGAAACAGCAACGCTTCGAGTGGTTTCAAGGAACCATGATTCACGATGTTTTCGTTGGTTAGGCCGCCGAGTCGAAGGCAGCATGTTATTTTTATTTTCTTTTGAGAATAGAAGCAACCCATTAATTACAGTGACGCACACTTTGCCTTGCCTTGCGTCTGAATCTGTACGCGAAATCGACATGCAGATGTTCATTAATACGTCTGCTTTATGTTCTTATCGCACCAAATGTGATAAAATGTAGTTCTTGGAAATCTTTGAAATTTGAATTAATTTACGATTAATGGAACGCTTACGCAGGATTTGTCAGCGGCTGATGCGGAAGGAGTATGGAGTCCCGACATCGAACAAAGTTTTCAAGAGGCACTTGCTATATATCCTCCGTGTGGCAGACGCAAGATTATTCTTTCGGACGAGGGCAAGATGTACGGTGAGTTTGGACGTGCTAAAGAAATATAGCAAATTTATTTTAATGTCCAATATAGGTTAAGGTGTAACTGTAAAATCTCAATCCTAGTTATTTATTGAATCTGACCGACATTTGCTAATTCAGTTCCCACAGCCCTAATGTACCAGTTGTTGCAATGTGTTGAACGATTCATAATGCCAATATGGCAGAATTATAAAGCCATATCAAGGCCATTCCGCCCAAAATGAACAATGGATATGGCACGAGACAAAAGGCAAGGTATTGATGTCAGCCGACAAAGCGGTTTGCGCAATAAGATTCCGCGGAAAGACGTGCACCAACCATTATTATCTCTTGATTGGACCAGGTTGACAATTCGCGAAACCTCAATGTTGTTAGCCAGCTCTGCGTGCCATCCGAGTGTATCTTACTATACTTATGTAGCAATTTTCACTCGTTTTATTTAAGTTTTATTAAGTACGATAGAAATTAGGAAGCCCAAAATACAAATAAAACTTTTTCACAAACTGTAATAAATGGGCATGATATGAAATGCAAAAGTACAAATCTCGAAAGTGGATGCTCAGCTATTCAGAATTGCTAAGTCCGAGGGAGAATTTTTTCACGTTACAGTGTTAACTTAGGAAGCTCGTTAACAAGACGTGATGATCGCCACTTAAAACCTTTTTTCTTCCAGTTAATTAAATGTTAAAGAAGGCCTGCTTTGAATAAACAAAAGATTTCCTCTAATTGCATAAATAAAATCTAATAACTCTGCATAACTCGGAATAATCATTAGGTTGTAAAGAAGTAAATAAAGCTAGGAATTTTCAGGGTAATACGGGATTTCTAATTCTTTTGACAACACGATGTCACGAACATTATGGAACGCAATTGACATAGAACAATTAAAGGCAGCCACTGCCATTACGCCGCCGGACGCACATTAAGTTCGCGCCAACATTACGTCCTGGTTTTAATTAAAGGACTGTCCGCTCAGCGCCGTCGCGGGGCCAAATGGAATTGCTAAACAAATTTGCCACAGAGACGATGTGTCCACCTTAAGTGATTTAATAGACGGAATGAAATGCAATGTTTATCTAGAAACTCGAGAATAGAGCGCAAACATGGGCGATTTCAGCTAGCCATAATCATTTTGTACTTTGATATTTCAGTGTTCATCTTTTGTACTACCAGTAGTGACCAGTAGGTACTTATACTATTCATTAACCAAATGTTATAATACTCTGTACACTATGAATCACATACCTACCCGATAATAGTCTTCATCAAAACTCACACATGGACACAAAGCACTTGACGTATTTTATCTAGGGAATTAAATTAAGTGTAATTTGGACGAGTCCGTAATTTGAAAGAGCGTGTTGTATAATAATTGCGGACACGCGTCGTCCGGACAATATATGACCACATTACTCGTGGACGTGTCCGCCCGAGCTTAATCTAGCGCTCTAAAAGTGCGTCACCCTTGTCCGGGCTTGCTCTGCACCCACCCTCGCCCTTATTCTCATCTTTGGTGAACAAATCTTATTGGTACTGGGATGTACGAAAATGAACGCAACATTTAAGCAGGCAAACTTGAATGATTGTGAACATAATGACGTTGAATGATTGCGGTCTTCTGCATCATTTTCAGTGCCGCTGCTTTTCAGAGACGTTAGCTTAGCAATAGTGCATAAAGCTGTGCAAGTCGCGACAAGGTAGTCAACTGAAACTTCGATGCTTCGTGCAGTTGGGAACAGTTTGCCTACAAAGCTAGTACTCGTGGCATCATTGCTTGCACGTTCGTGAGTTAAGACATTCAAAACCGCTCAATATCCTCGGGAGTATGAAAGTTTCGTCGGCGCACGGTTTCACGTGGTCCGGGGGGCGGAGGGCGAGGGGTTAGCCGGGAGGGCTAAACTATGCGAAGAATGCGCAATTAGTGAGCGAGCGAGCGTGTAAGGGGCCCGGCCGCGCCGCTAGGCGGCGAACGCAGTAAGAAAATATAAAGAAGGGGCGGGCCGCCCGCGCCCGTTGTTTAGCGCCCCGCCCGCCTTTGGGCATAACTCCCGATTGTCTCCTGAGAAATCCTCCTTAGACCCATCGCAACTCAACCCTTCCCGCGAGGATTCGCCTTGCATAGCTTCTGTTTGGGTCAGCGTGAAATTTTACCTCGCCACCCGTATTTCAGCACAAAGTCTAATGTTTCTTTTATCGAAAGATTCTTATTGGAAGAATTCGTAATCTTCCATTGAAAACAATCGCAAGGTCATGCCTTAGGGGCGACGTTAATGTATTTCTGATGGATCTCCAATATCTCCAATATCTCCTGTTGTAAAATAAATTACGGTCATAAAACGCGATAGGAAAAATATAATAAATTATATTAATTTTATTAGTATGAACTAAAATTGATATATGGCTTTTTTAATAGTGTGTACTAACTATAAACTGTATAGGGAAACACAATTTTCTCAGAGATAATACTTAATATTCATAGGTAGAGCGCGCACGCACGATTTCATCCGCGCTAAGTGCGCGAGAGCGTGGCCGCGTCGCGCTGGCAATGGACCAAATTAGCCAACTAACGAAGTAATAAATAATGATCTCTTGTTTTTTCTATTCACTGTGGAATAGAAACGTTTCGAGTTGATCCTTCTCCTCTGCAGCGAGGTATTTATAGAAGGATGCATACGTCGTTTCGGGTGAAAGCACTCTTAATGCCTGATTCGCGGGCAGGGATCTCACTAAGTGGAAGTTACACTTACGACGAATAACATACGGCGTGTTTATTCTTCTTACTAATTCGTGTTAATAGCAATTTGTTAGAGTAGCCACGAATACTAATTTTAGCTTTACACCCGCCGTGAAAATTTTATGATGGAGCCATAATTTTGTAGTAATTTCAAGAATGCTTGCTTTAACAGACATTCTAAAAGTTTGTTAGATTTCTATAAATGTCCTGGCTGATATCGATGTTTAGCGGAGGATTAGTTTTAAATTGTGGACGAAGAATAATTACTTGTGTAGTTATTCAAAAATAGCATTTTAAAGTTTAACAATCAGACGTGAATAGTTGATCCTTGATCATTATTTCAATGAACATAGTTCTAGGTTACTGATAGTTATTGAAATATTTTTATAATACTTAATTAATATTTAGTCAAATAACAAGATTGTTAATTATGAATATTGCCATCAAAATATGATAGTTAACTTATTATTAACCTTTTTTTGGCATCTTAGCATATCCGGTACATGCCTTGACTAATATAATATACCTACTCGGCAATAAATCTAAAGTCGAAAAAGAAAAAGTGTGCGGATAAAATTCTCAACCAATCCATAGGCGAACCAACACATGTATTCCCATATGCTCCGTTCGCCTCAACGAGCCAGCAAGGGGTTAATTAAATTCGCACCAGCCGCCTCTCGTCGCCATCGCATTCCCCGAATTCAATGAGATTTCAATTTACTTTGGCCCGGTCGAGTCTGCCTCTACATTGTCCACGAATTAATACACTATTGCCCAAATTAAAACTGTAACCCAGGGTCACAGGTCCGATCACTGTCAATTGAGTTTCAATGTGGTTAAATGTTACTTAATGACTCAGTTTTTCTGTAAGTAACCAACACGAGTTGGACTTTAGGTAAATTATTTTGGACTTTAGGTAAACTATCTTTTTATTATTACAGAGACTCTTATGTCCAGCTATGTGCGTCTTGAAATTTAAATTGACAATGCTTTAATTACATCGCTGCATGGTATTACTAACAAGTAATATTTGCATTTTATTAATTATTTCGAGAACGCAAACCAAATATTTTTGGTTCATAAAAAATAAAATGTATATTACGCTATTAATTAAAATAAACAAGCTCGGTAGCCTTACCAAGTCCGGCCAGTCCTCCCTGCATTCCTGCTCGGCTGCAGTTTCAATCATTGAAAATAGCTATTCAAAATATTTTGAAAATTGTTTCATAACGGAATCGACAGCGAGGCTGTACCGGCATTGCATTGTACTGTGCGAGTTTTCACTGTTCAGCAATGCGAAATATTTCGCGGGTTATGTCAATCGGCGTAGGCCACGTTTTAATTACGTAATTCGAAAATACGGAAAACATTTGTTCATTCGTTTCGATGGTTAAATTTAAATGTACCGGACATTCTAGATTTCCAGCTACAACGTCATTAGACAAAACATTCTTCGAATAAAATTTGCATTTAAAAACAATACTAACGAATGCCTTACCTTTCTTTTTCAGGACGAAATGAGCTGATAGCAAGATACATTAAGTTAAGAACAGGGAAGACACGCACAAGAAAACAAGTGTCGTCACATATACAGGTGCTAGCTAGGCGGAAACTTCGTGAAATACAGGCTAAACTTAAAGTGGTAAGATTTCTTTGATGTCCTATATGTTATGCTCTAAGTATTTAATAGAATTATAAAAAAACAGAGGATTGAGTAATTAAATGAGCTATAATGACGTTTAGGACGGAGGGATGATGAAGGAAAAGGCCATGCAGTCAATGAGCACGCTCTCTAGCGCACAGATCGTGGCTGGTTTGCCACATCCAGCGTACCATCATACGGTACTTGGCTTGCAAAAGATATGCCTGTTGTGTTTTATTGGGCCAAATTAAATGTATTTTTAGCTTATTTCGGCATGGCAACGCCAAGTGCACTATCAATTAAAAAAAAAACAATAACAAAATTGCTTTTAGCAGTCTCAATGTTTTTTTTACAAAAAAGAGTGACGTGCATTATCGTGTTTAGACATCAATAACTCCCATAAACTTTTAACCAAAGCTGTTTACTAACATAGATTTTGAAACTACATTTTTAATGGTGGAACGAAAATAAAATATCAAATGCCGATAGTTCTCGATAGTAGACTAACGTAAATTGTTTTTGTTTTCATATTTCCTTTTTGGATAATAGAGCAATGTCAAAATAAATCATAATATTTGCGCTTTTGTGAAAATAACTTGTTTAGCTGACCATAACACACAGTAGAAGGCTTACTTATTTTGTATACTTGTAGGAATCTGTAGAGATTTTTAACTGCTTTGATTTTTACGGCAATCACAATCTCGAATCTTTTTATATTTTGTTAAGGAGTTTTCTAATCTTACAAATAAAAGTCTAACTAAAATAAGATTTATATTTGCACAAGTGTTTTACAATATATGTATTTATGTATAGTCGCGGTCTGAAAAGGTTATTTACTTTTGGACTCTGTTTCAATGCAATTAAGATCCAAAAGTGACGAACCATTTCATACCGCGACTGTACTTACATTATGTTCAAGAAAGAAATGAAAGTAGTTAAATTTATCTAAAAATCACATTAAAATCAAATGAAATATAAGCACTACAGCTAAAAACTTTTCTTTTTCAGCAATTTTGGCAGCCAGGTTTACAAGCGGGGCCTTCACAAGAGTAAGTGATCAAAACTACAAGGTTTCCAATACTATATTTAATTAAGTCCAAGGATCAAAAATATCTCTACATTATTCTTACTAAAATTATGTAGGTTGGGATATGTTTGATCCTTACACATTTTTGGTGTGATATTATATTATTCTTAATTTAAGCCAAGAAAAGCAAAGCGAACTAAATGTCTATGAAAAATCAAGCAGCATGAATTTAGACAACTATCAAATTGACATAATATTACAACTCACAGTTTTCTATTACAGTGTGAAACCGTTCCCTGGTTCCGGTTACAAGGGCGTGCCCGGAGTCGGCGGCGTCGGAGTCCCCGGTGGCACCGACGTAGCGCCGCCGCCGCCCTGGGAAGGCCGGGCAATCGCTACCCACAAACTGCGGCTCGTGGAGTTCTCGGCCTTTGTCGAACACCCGCGCGACCCAGACACGGTTGGTACTCAAACGTACAGTAACCTGAAGGACTTCTCAAACTTCTTCAGAGTTAAGAGTTTTAATTTCTCAAATATCCTTAATATAATTAAAAGTTAGAACAAAATAGCTTATAGTAAACTAGCTAACTTCTTACAAAAAATACCCTCCTTCTCCAGTCGGGTAAAAATAATGGAAAACGAAGCAATATATTTTTACTTACGTAGTACTTCGAGCATACCAGATAGTTTTACTGTGTGTGCAAATGCGAAGAGATAGTAGCGGCAGAAATGCTAACCGTATCTATTAAGCTTAAAAAATAAATAACTTTAACATGATTTGTGTACTCACCTCATTGGAGTTTGGATTGCCATATTTTTATTTTTCACTGAATTTCGAAAACTTATGAAATCGGGGCGAAGGACCAATGTGTTAATTTTGTTTCAGTATCCCCCGAGTACAACACCATCACAACATCTATTTGTTCACATAGGTGGTTCAGTAACATACGCTGACCCATTATTAGAGGTGAGATTTAATTCAAAATAAGTTTACACATTTTAATAATGTACACGTATCTGATCCTAAATATGTATGCTAAAGCTTACCTAAATTGTACTAATACATCATTTGTATCGACGATCTGGTGAAGATGGTAGCCGATAAATCCGAGTAGCACAAAACCGACCGTCGTGGAGATCCTATTTCCATCAGTGGACGTCTTTCGACTGATATGTTGATTTATATATCAAAGTCCTAATCATTGCCAAATGTTCTAAATCAGTTACCAAAAGATATTTTAAACAAATTGTTAAATGTAAAAATAGTAGACAGGGTAAAAATGTACCAAAAAGTCACTACATATCTAGTTACATAAAATAGAACTGATTGATTATTTATACATACCTACTCAATTTTACAAATAAGTGTCAGACAACTACCTGCTTACGATTAAGCCACACAGACTTCTGTAAAGCCGGCCATACACGTTACGGTAACCGGAGAGGTCTACCTGTGCAAGCGACCGGAGCAAAGCCAAAAAGTAATTCTTTCGAGTGAGACCGTACGGTGAACCTGTGCGTGTGTGCCGTGTCCTCCGGTCCCTGCGCAGCTAACCTCTCCGGTGGACCGTAACGTGTATGGCCGGCTTAAACATTTAATGTGATGTACTAGATTAAGTTTTTATATTGAATAATAAACGAAATAGAAAAATACTACGACACTAGACTATTTTCACTAAACTTTTCTAAACTCTACTTATTAATTAATTATTCTTCTTTCAGTCGGTAGAAGTGCAACAAATAAATGACAAGTTCCCAGAGAAAAAAGGCGGTCTAAAGGAGCTGTTTGAAAAGGGTCCGCGGAATGCTTTCTTCCTGGTCAAATTCTGGGCGGATTTAAACTCGAATAATTTAGATGATCCTGGGGCGTTTTACGGTGTTACTAGTGTGTAAGTATGATTTGACATACTAAACTATTAATTGGAGATGTTCATGGTCGTCTGAACTAAATACTGGAACAAGAGCTTGTTATAGACCAAAAACTATATGATAATTAGGGGAAATCTAACACAAACAGCCAATCTACTAAACACTGTGGGGTGAGACAAAGCTCCCAAATGGTACAAGTTTAATTATAATCCTGTGAAATTATGTATTCAATGAAACGTCTTCGGGGAATTAAAACATAATTCATGCATGACCCTTCCATCGCTAAGAGTAAGAGCACAAATGAAACAACGACCTTACTAAAACCTTTAAGCTCTGAAACACTGCATTTTTATGTACCTACCTCTCTAAACGAAAGACTCTTTAGATGCAGAATGTATGAAGCGTAATTCAACATTATAACAAACTGTGCTGTCAAATGCTTAATTCGAAATCAAATCACTATTTCTACTTGTTTACAGATACGAAAGCAATGAAAACATGACGATAACGTGTAGCACCAAAGTGTGTTCATTCGGCAAGCAAGTTGTTGAAAAAGTGGAGACGGAGTACGCGCGGTTTGAAGGAGGGAGGTTCGTGTACCGCATTCACCGTTCACCGATGTGCGAGTACATGGTCAACTTTATACACAAGCTCAAGCATCTACCTGAGAAGTACATGATGAACAGTGTATTAGAGAACTTCACGATACTACAGGTGAGATACGGAATATTTTTTATCAGAATTAATTATATTCATGTTTTGTCTAAATGTTTAAAAAAATCCATTTGAAACAATTGTTTACGTTTGTTTTAAAACATGTTTAAACAATCTTCTTATACCTGTTTGTTCTATTCCACAGGTGGTGTCAAATAGAGATACTCAAGAGACATTGTTATGTGCCGCGTTTGTTTTCGAAGTGTCGAATAGTGAGCACGGCGCTCAGCATCACATCTACAGGCTCGTGAAAGACCCGTTAACCGCCCCCTAATCCCTCCTCCCGCCTGTCCGTAGCTATCATTCCTTCGGCACACCAAACTCGGGCGAAAAACAATGGACCACTATGGGCTCATGCTAAGACCCCGTGAAAGTTCTTATTTCCATCCGGCTAGAAACCTTATTTCATTGACAGATTTAGACAAAAATATATCTGTTATTCGAGTGTTGCAATCGTAACATAGTAAATTGTGATCTGGATATAACGCTACAAGTATTTTTGTAACTAAATGTTTATTGTATAGCTCAATTTTTAATAACTCTATTTTAATGTTTCGATATTTTTTTTCGTTTGTTTTCTACTTTATTCCTATGTCTCGGAATTGCCTTTTCAAGTTTTAACTTCAGCTGAAATACAATAAAGAGTATTGGAGGCTCAAAGAGATGGTGTAACGCAAAAGATATTTTAAAAGATATTTTAAGGCTGACTGTAAAAAAAAAATTAAGATCCAGACTCGTAACTGTCGCTGTTAAAATTTGGAAAAGCAAAAAAGCGTTAACTTTGAAGAATCAACGGATAGCTTTCATATTATATTATCAAAATTAGTAAAAATATTGTTTTGCTTTTGTTTAAATATATAAATATTACAAGAGTAATATTACTATTTTACATAATTCTAAAATTAAAATACGATATCGTTCAGTAGACGCGTGTAAAATAATATCAGTTAAGATATAGAATTGAATACACACAGTGCCTCTAAATTATGTTACATTAACATAAATTACTTGAGCATGTTTAGTCTTTTCACTGCATTAAAATAAATATCTAAAGAAGACAATGATTACAACAGTGAAAAGATTAAAACTTAGTATTATGAATCATTCATAGGTTTCATAAATATAGAATTATTAAGAAGTGTCTAGTAAATAAAAAACAAAAAGTTTTTGACAGCTATCAAGCGCTGTTGTGGTACAATTCTTGTTGAATCAGTTAAATTAGACTTCGAATTTACTTGAATTTAATGTGGCGAGTGTCAAAGCTTTTCCTTATTATTAACATTTTTTCCTACAACTCTGTAAAACATTCTGTTATTTAGTGTCTTAAGTGAATGCATCTTTAAATGAGAGAAACACTAAAAATCACTCTTTGCATCTCGAGTTCAATTAGATTAGAGTTTTCTTTAGCTTTTTGATTACTTTGTTTATGTACTATTTAGTTTTGTTATCGTTATTTTCGATATTTGCCACATTTTAATTGATAATGATTGTAAATATGTATAACATAACATAACAAGCCTGTTCAGTAATTCAGCGTTAACGTGTTCATGTGATCAGCGGTTTGGATTTAAGGACACAAGACGTCATAGAGTTTGTCTATATTTGTAAGAAAGCCCCAAAAATTCTGTATTCCACTTTTTCTTACTTTATTCACAAACCATTTCTGAACACTTTATCTATTAGACCCCGTTTTCCTTTGGCAGCTAGGTTGAAAGCAGTAAAACCCTTTTCCAGTGAGATCTTATTATCTTCCCCGAGAGTACTATTATTCTACTTATTTATGATTATTTCTGTAAATCTTGTCGCAGCAACCTAGGCATCTCGCTTTCAACTTTCAAAGTACAAAATAAGTATTGACACGTTACTCGAAACAACCTGCCGATTATACAATAAGTATTTACGTGGCAATGATTTGATCTCTCTTTTAGTCAAATATTTTAAGGGTCCTCCCGTCAGCGCAATGTCGAGCGCACATTTAAGTTTACACTGTGCTAAGATTTATGTGCATTAAATAGTTTTAGTTTCAAGACATGAGGTAGGTAAATATTATCTTAGATAATAAACAATAAGAGATTTTTGTATTTATTTGGTATAGTTATATTAGGTAAATTGTAAAGTGAATAGTTATAAGTTATTTTTTTTATATGGCGATGGTCGTTTCTGATTGTCAGACTAAATGTTGTTCACGGTACTTAAAAGATGGAACTTAATTTTGGTTGCAATCAAATTTCGACTTGCTTTGTGTGAAGTATTATGGATTCATCCTTCCATTGATTAGTGTGTGAGAAAAAGAGATCTTATTTGTTGTGATTTTATACTTTATTTTATATTTTACTCAAATGAGATTAAGTGCGATCTAAACAAATCTGTCCTCGTTAGTTTACATGTTTTCTTATACTTACTTATTGTAAAACGGATGGCAATAATGTAAAGCATTGTGTAAATAGACATAACCTTTAGTGCATTTCTTTCCGCTAGTGTTCTAAGCGATCTTCGCTTTTGTAAGTCTTTCATATCGACAATCTGCCATATCAAAATAAAAATATACCTTAAAGATTTAGTCGGCAGCGTTGCAGATAATCATTTGCTTGTCATTATTATTTTGCAATATTTTTTTCCGGATAAATTTTGCTTTCTTCTCTCTTTACTGGTAGTAAATGATTTTCTACAAAACCAGCCGACACTGTGTACAGTATTTTAAAGATAATATTACGTTAAAGATTTGTATGAAAATTTAATTATATTGTCTTCATAAAATGTATGGTTTTCATTGATTCACCTAGTCCATGCCATGCTATACTTAGATCGGAGAATTTATCTGTTTTTCCCTTAACAAATTTCTATCCAATTTTAAATTAACTTTTATATCTCAAACACGCGATGCTGCGTTTTTTGCGGAAATTATGAGTCCTGTCAGTGAACTTGTAACTTGTAATACAAATGGAAGTCTGTTTTTATTACATAATGCCCCAGGGGGCCGTTTTCTTTGGTCTATGGGGCAGTTTTACGAAAGCTTGAAACTTGTATTACATGAAATTTCTTTCCAACAATACGAGGGCTGCACTGAAACTTTCCGGAATCTAATACTTACGAAGATATTTTTAACACATGTGTTAAGATAATGAAACTTTCAGTAAAAAAAGGTTTACTTTTTATAATCTCTAAAGTTTCAGTATTTTAACACACTGAAAAAAAAAATGGTTCGGTTAACATTGATTTTTGAAGTCGTTGCGACTCTGCTGAAAATGGAACTGTCCCGTGAAAAGTTAAGAGCTATGGGGAGACCGGATTATTACTGCTTTAAGCAATGAAGCACCTTCTAAGACAACAATATACAGGTGGTATTCAGGATTCCACTGTGGCCGTGTATCCCTTACGAACGACGTGCGTGAAGATCGACCAAAATCGGCACGCAAGAAAATATCGATGTCCGCGGATATAGGAAGATCGGCATGTGACATATCGGGATATTCAAATGTGTATTAGAATGAGTCAGATGCAAAATTATTTTACAGGTAGAATTAGGTGTGCAAAATAAGTTTTATCCCTCACTTATTGTCTGATGAGGCGAAAACGACTCTGCCGCAAAACTTTGAATATATTCAACGGAGCCGGCTGGAAACCGCTCGGAAAACCACTGAGTATCTGTACGGAGAAAAGTCGACTACTGGACCATCCTACATACAGCCTGACTCAAGCCCCAATGACTTTCATATTCCCCATCAATCAAGGTTAAGTTGCGTGGTAAACTGTTTCAGAAGCAGAAGAAGCAGTGGAGACCTTTAAAATGGCGAATTTGCCGATTCCTATTTAAGGCTTTAAGCGTTCAATAAGTTCTTTAACGACTGGTTCGAAGGCATAGAAAGTGCATTAATCATAAAGGCGAATACTTTGAAAAACAATAAAAATACGTTTATTAAAAATGTATCTGCATTTTATTTTCTATTCCCGAAATTTACAGTTTCATCCTCGTATAAATTAAAAAGCGACTTACACTTGCATTACAATTAGCTTTTATCGGGCCCCAGTGCCTTGTTTATCAAAACTTACAAGTCTACACGTTCACAAGTTTACAAGATCGTTTTGTCAAGTTTGTGTGAATTAGGTCCGCTTATCAAAAAAACTATCTACAGGATTTGTAAAATTGAACGCTTGTAGAATATACTTAGTTGTGAAACCAAACCTAGGTTCAGTAATGGTGAATGGCAGCCGTGGTCGTGGCAAAACAAAGCTACGCGAAACGTTGGCTTGCAAAAGTTCGGTTTAAAGACTCTGTTTGAGAAGTACATACTTCACTTAGACGAGACAAGGACCTTGTGACTCACAAGGTGGTGGTAGGACCTTGTGCAGGGTCCGTCCGGATCGCTACCACCATCTTATCCCTTAACCTACCACCAAGTAGCAGTGTTTGTATTGTTGCGTTCCGTTGTAGGGATAAAACAAAGGGTGAAATTACTAACATTGGTTGGCAACGCATTTAGAGAATTGAACGCTTGTAGATTCTACTTATTTCTGAAACCAAACTGGTGGTAAATGGTAGTCGTAGTCGTGGCAAAACGTAGCTACGCGAAACGTTGGTTCGCAAAAGTTCGGTTTAAAGACTCTGTATGAGAAATACATATTTCACTTAGACGAGGCCAGGTGGTGGTAGGACCTTGTGCAGGGTCCGTCCGGATGACTACCACCATCTTATCCCTTAACCTACCACCAAGTAGCAGTGTTTGTATTGTTGCGTTCCGTTGTGGGGATAAAATAACCGGTGAAATTACTAGCATGGGTTGGCAACGCATTTGAAGTTTTAAGATTACAGTCTTGAGATACTTAAATGTACAGGGGTCTCAAATTCTACTTACCATCAATCAAAAAATAATGAACTAAATAATTTACTTTGCGAACAATTAAAAAAATATAGATAAAAGGTGTGCGTTTTATGAATATTGTCGAAAGTCAAATAATGCATCTGCGAAAAATTGTTATTGACCATCAAATAATCAGCAGTTATGAGTTAGATACCTACTCTTGCCTTACTGACCTACATTTAACTGTCCGATTTCTAAATATGTTTTTATGACATTTGTTTTCTAATTTCTAAACCTGGGGTTAATTTTATACTTAGATTTACCTATGCCAATTAGAGTTTAGGACTTTAGGTACATCGTAGTCATTCAACAACTTCTGCAATTCCTTAACTCCTGCTAACACAACTGGTTCTGAGCGGGTGGGCGGAGTTTTACGCTTTCACCAATGTATCTCATTATGTTTGTTTGTAGTTCGAAAGTAAAATTAAAAAGACACCACAGATCATAAAGGCGCGTAAGAATATAAGGAATATCTTTTACATAAAATATTTGAACGAACTCTACGCGAATAACGTAGTGTACCTAAGGTCTGTTTATTCTTACTCGTGTTATATAGTAAACAACTTTCTAACCTCAAAATGAACCTGTTTTGGCTAAAACAGCTATTTTAAACAAAATAAAGCAATCACAGACAATACATTAGCCAATTGAAGTCCATGATGTTTATCCAATTTACTTTATTTACGATAAAAGAGCGGTTTTAGCCAAAAAAAGGTTCATTTTGAGGTTAGAGAATTGTTTACTATATAAGACAAATAAAAATGAACAAACCTTACGGTCATAAAAAGTTACACAGTAATATTAGCAAGGAGTGATATCGTTATCGAGTATTAATTATTCATCGCACGCATCAAACCATTGGAGGGGTAAGATAACCTGCTATTTACGTGACAATAATAATCTTCTTCCTTAATAAATATATCTCATTATCATTAATCAAACAGAAAAAATAACCGATCTTCAAATAGGCGCTTCTTTCAACAAATACCTACCTACTGGAATCCACTTCTACGTCCTATGACATCTGCAAATGAGTTTTAGGGTTCGGTAGTCAACAAAGAACCCTTACTGTAACCAAATAACAAATCTATGGATATTAACCATCTATTTTTAGTAATTTATTAACCTTTTGAACGCCATACGTCGAATACAAAATGTGCCACATATACGCCAAACATGTTTGCTATGCTATGCAAATTACACCTTATTGCTACCAAACAAAGTCTCTTTTAATCTTGAACTCTTTTCGGCTGTAGCCGACGTGGCGTCAGTGGTACGACTTTTAGTTGACGGCCAGAGCCGACTGTGGCGTTGAAAAGGTTAATAATGTAATTTTTAACATATAATTAGTCTGAATACGTAATTGTAAATGGTACTAAAATATTGTTAACGGGTTATTATACAAATTAAGATCTCAAGTGTTAACTAAACGCCAAGACTGGTATCCGGAATGACCGTAACCATGGTAATAACAATGCTATAAGTAGTATTATAGAACTGTTATTACCATGGCAACGCCTTTTATAGGATTGTATTCCCGCTTCGGTTACGCTATAGGTGGTATTCTGATACCGTTAACGATAGCAATATTAGCGGTTTATAGTACGCGATTTTTTGTGTGTAGTATCGGATTCGGAACTACACGGAGCATGGTCCAACATGCTCTTGCCCGGTTTTTATAGAAACAAAACTGGTTACACCTCTTCTAGGGGCTTTAGGAAATATTGCGTCCGATTTAAAACTTGAATCTTATCTCAATTGCAAATAGACCTGAGAAACATCAAATTATTTTATTTAGTTTGAGTAACAGTTTAAATAGTGGCCGAGTTTATTAAACTCATGTCGAGACACTGATTAAATATGTAATGTAAACCAAATACCCCACTTATAAAATATAAAATTATGAGGATGTTTATCTGTTCATCACGTCGACGATGGATTTCAATTTTGTCCCGAAAAAAATACGAATTTGAAAAATTCAAGAATAAAGTCAGGGGCAAAAGCTAGATATATGAAAATTCGGTGTCAGGCTATCTTATCGCCAGTGCGAACCTACCTGTCAACTTTCAGTTCGGTACATCCCGTAAGAAAGATGGACGGACAGACAGACCAATAGACAGACGCGAGTGATCTTATAAAGTGGCTAAGAATAATAACAAAAAAAAAAGTTTATATGGTACTAGAGGACGCCCGCCTTCGTACGCGTAGAATTAGTTTCCCGCTACTCCCCCTATATCTTCCCGTTGGGGGTCGATTTTCGGAAAGTCCTTTCTTAGTGCTCACTTACATCATGAAAGGAACCCCTGTACCAAATTTCAAGTTTCTAGGTACAGTAGTTTCAGTTGTGCATTGATATATTATAAGTCAGTGAGTCAGGTTTGCCTTTAATATATATAGATAGATGGAGAAGGCAAAGAAGCACACGAGCCATCGATGATAAGTTATCGTAAGTGAGCCTTGGGCCTCTATTCCACTTTGTATTAACCCAACTTGCTTTAATATTGTAGAGATATTGTTGATGTCATGGTTAGCTGTTATCTATTCATTTCTACGGTAAGTAATAAATAGCGTTAACAATATGGTTATGATATAAAAGTAAAATGACCTAAAAAAAATTGGAATAAAGCTTGTCCAATGGAAATTTGCAATTAAAAATTTTCAAATCTACACTAAGAACAGAATGCTAGTCATTTAATTCACTGCAGTGTAATGTATGGCTGACTTATTACCCCCAACACTGCTGCTTAGCGACATGTTGACCGGACAGATTACTACAGAAATCTCCAGGGCAAAGTGATAGTTAAGAAAAATCTAATTAACCTGATAAAAGATAAATAATTACATGACTTAAATTAATCTTTCATGATAATTCATGTTCTGATATGTATTTATCATGGTTACGACTAATTATAAGTATAAACATTCCTTTCGGAGGTAATCAACAGGTTAGGAGGTACCTCTGAAGGTAAGGATATTTTTTTTACAAAATAATGGATTTTAAAGTCAGGAAGTTAGGACTTAAAAATATTTATTATAATATTATCCCAATGTTTTAGATGACAGGGACACGAGTGGGTCTTGTAGCGGCCTTTTTAGTTGTAACTATTATAGCACTTGGACATACAGGTAAGACTGAAATACAATCCATTAACAACTTTTTACTTTTGTTTCAAAGTGTTTTAAAGTTTGTTTAAACCTTGGAACATTAAAAACATGAAAAAAATATGTACCTATAGAAATATCAGTGTTACTGTTAATAAAATAACTAATGAAATGTAATAACTACCAGAGGACCTGCCGTGTCGTGCGCGAGATGTGGGCATCCCTGGGCGATCCATAGTCTGCGTTTGCGATGCCAATTACTGTGACACAATTACGCGAGAGGTCCCCGAACCTGGTTCTTTCGTGGCATATACTTCAAGCAACGTATGTATTATCCATATAACATGCATAACAATTGACACTTGAGTGCAATTAAAGTAACTCCACTAAAAAAATTCAGGCCGGACTACGTTTTGAAAAGAGCTACGGTGTAATACAGACAACCACAAATTCAGAAGGAGATAGTGAAGAAAATCCTGAAACAGAAGAAGATCCAGGAGAAATTCCTGATGAAGATGTGTCTGAAGGTACTGATTAAAAAATTGTTTTACTGCACATTATAGTTTTTTATTAGCTGAACTTGACCATAAACTTGCGGCGACCGTTATTATGTGTTCTATTTTCAGCAATGGGTCACTACTTTCAATGTAATGATGATTATAAAGTTTAAACCTACCTGTGTCATTTTTTTCTCTTGTTCTTGCAGAGGACAGTTTGAGCAACGTTGTATTCAGAATGTTTGCAATCTCCAGGTATCAATATATCGAAGGTTTCGGCGGGTCTGTGACTGACGCCGCGGCAATCAATTGGAGAAAACTATCTGACGCTGCTCAGACTCATTTTATTGAGTAAGTAACACAGTAATTAATGAAGGAAACAAAAATCTATATAGGTAGGTATATAAAAGAAGAAACTGACGGGCTGATCGATCACCGCAAAGCCAAAGAGGAAATATTCCTTGGATATCCCAGGAGAGCACTAAGAAGAGGTTTTTGGGAATTCATCTCCTAAGAGGTGTAAATAAGGGAAGTAACGAGAAACTAATTCTACGCTTACGAAGTCTAGTGTTGTATATATTTTCTCTCGCTACTATATGACGGCATTACGGCAACCAGAGGTATTAAAAGTCCTTACATGATGTTAGGCAAGCAAAAGCGAATTCAATAAAAAATGTGCTTTCAGATCATACTTTGGCAGAGAAGGTTTGGAATACAATTTGATCCGTGTACCAATTGGAGGTGCGGATTTCTCCACTCATCCTTACACTTACAATGAAGAGCCATGGTATGACGCTGCGTTATCTAACTTCTCTTTGACAAACGAAGACTATTTTTACAAGGTAATCATTTTATTGACAACACCACAGAGAAAAGGTCTATCACAGGACAGATAGTTTTTATAAGGCATTTTAGAACTAATAAGCGCAAGTGGAAGAGGTCTTAAAAAGTTTTTCGGGTTTGCGTAAAATCGATTAGAATCGCATAAGAGCGTAAGAGAGAGAGTGAGCAAGAAACATAACCCGAAGGAGCTATTAAGAACTATCGCATTGTAATAAATATCAGACTTGAGTTAACTCCATTATTAATTAAACAGTGTTTAAACATTTGGTGATATTTCTGTTCAACTTGTATTTTTTCGCTTGTCGCGTAGTGGGTCTCTTTCCGTATGCGTCTACTGGGTGATTACCGAGTGACGGACACGTCATGGAAAGTAGTGTGTTCCTCCTGAGACCGAAGTTGAACTTGTAACGAATAAGGTGTTAAATTTTTCAGTTACCCATGATCAAAAGGAGTCAAATGGTTGCAACAGATGAAATCAAAATCACTGCCAGTACCTGGTCTCCGCCTGTTTGGATGAAGACGAACGAGAGAATCACCGGCTTCGGACAACTCAGAACCGAATACTATCAGACCTACGCTGATTACCACATACGGTAAATTGATATCTACTTATTTAAATTAAAAAATAACATTACCGGATGGAAAATATATTCGGAAATATGATCCACTTGATCAAGGGCATGTTTAATTTCAGTTTCATAGAAGAGTATGAGAAAGCTGAAGTGAAAATCTGGGCTATTACGACCACAAATGAGCCAATCAACGGAATTGTCCCAATCGTCGACTTCAACTCAATGGGATGGACACCGACGCAACTGGTAATTTCCTTCTTAATTCCTATAGTATTAATTTTCTTGATTGACTGATTTCGTTAAATAAACGCCTGAACTATGATGTATAATCTGTTCAATCTAGGATGACCCCTGCGACTGGACACCCGTATTTCGTATTTTCAATTACTTACTATGCCTACTCACCAGCGAGGTATTTAAAAATAGGCGATTAATTATTTTAATTTCTAAACGGCGTCGCTAGGTTTGTATCAATATAGAATTTATGTAAAGTTAAAGAAACAATTGTAATACGTGTTTATATGAGCTGTCACAGGTATCATCCTAGATTGAACAGAGTACAGTGATGATGATGAGTAAAGTGACTTACATCAGGTGAGAGAAAATAATTTAACAGTAACAATGCTAACTGCTCAACTCAAAATAAATCAGTCTAGCCATTATAAACCAATCAACGAAACTTCGGCAATGAAAACAAATTATTCTAGAACGAACCTCGCAAACATTACATTTGTATTACTCGTAATGCCGGCACCACACTTCGCTATTCGCTATTCGTTATTCGGCTTATGCGCCTACATTTGACGAAGTGTGGAGGGTTTATTCGTCTATGTCTTCTTTATTCGCACGCATAACGCATAAGCATAGCAAATATTTTAACAAATACGGCGCAGCCGCATAACGAATAGCGAATAGCGAAGTGTGGTGCCGGCATAAGAAGCTACCCATTATGAATGCAAGACTGGTCTTAACCGTTTCTTTTAAAAACCTTTTAGGGTCGCTGGGTGGCTAACAATCTTGGCCCCACAATAAGAAACTCTCGTTTCAACCAAACACTGATATTAGCAGTTGACGATCAGCGATACTTATTACCTGTTTATCTGCGCGGCGTAAGTAGAAAATATAATTTCTTCTATGTTTAGCAATTTAAAAATTATTTTCTTGTTAAATTTCACTTGCATTATTTAGATGGAGAGGGAAGATCCGAGATCTATAGAATATATCGATGGCATCGCTATACATTACTATGGGAACTTCGTGCCACCGATTATCCTTACGTCTATACAAAATAGATACCCTGGCAAAATCCTCCTGTCTACTGAAGCTTGTGAAGGTCAGTCAGTTACAGAACACCAAACCGCAAAAGATCCAATCTAGTGCCAAAAATTTGTAAGTTTCTTTGAAGATGGAATGCCAACTGCATACACTTTGGCATATTAAATGCTTCTGCATATATCGGGACATGTGAAATGGTATGCTTAGACGCTAAATATAATTTCATAATATCTATGTTCGTTCAACGGTCAAACGCTCATTTGCTCTAATATTCAATTGATATAATAGACAAAACATACAGATAATATAGAATTAAAATTTAGAGAAAATTAATGATAAGGTAGCATGTGAGTTTAGGGCATACAGAAAAATAAGTATAATGCGAGTTTAGAACAAATGATTTTAGGCCAAACAAAATAGACCCATGTAAAATATTTATGATTAAAATGCATTTTCTGATTTGGATTTTCGATTGAAACAGGTCCAATGCCATGGGATCGGGAAAAGGTTGAAATCGGATCGTGGGATAGAGCACGGAAATACACCAAGAGCATTCTAGAGGTAATGGATAATACTACATTCACTAGTGTTAGTATGGATGAGCTATTGGGGAAGAGCTGGATGAGGCCAGAGCAGGACCAGAAAATTAATGACCCAAGTTAATCAAATAAACAGCACATAAATCGATTCTTTCAGGATCTCAACAATTACGTGGTGGGATGGATCGACTGGAACCTCTGCTTGGATCCTATTGGAGGACCTAACTGGGCCAACAACTTCGTAGATGCACCCATACTTGTATACGGAGACGAGGACGAGTTCATAAAACAACCCATGTTCTACGCTATGGGACACTTCTCCAAATTTATACCGAGGGGGTCGAGAAGAATAAGATTATCGCGCAGAAGTTTGGTTACTCTCGAAAATGTAGCATTTATAACGCCATCAGGAAATTTCGTCCTGGTATTACAAAGCACGTAAGTACTTTTAAGTCCATTCGAAAGCACAAAAACGTCTTTACGATAGTACCATATTTTTATTTATCTTTTGAAAACCCAAGTAAGACCCAACTGCAAAGCCGGCCTTAACCATACAGGCGCGCCGGGCGGGGAGTCGTAAATTAGGCGCCCTGTTATTTAACTTCATTATTTAAAAAAAATGGTGCCGCGGCCTCCCTCTAAGGCTTGATTTCCTCCTACGCTTGTTAGGTCGCTGACGTCGGTCGCGTATACGAAAGAAAAGTCCCGCAGTGCAAAACCGATCACTGTACGGAACATTATGTGCTCGCCTGCGCTGCACACGTGCGTACAGCCAACCGGTCAGCTTTGCACTGAGCACGCGCATAGTGGTGTATAGCGCGTCAGCGCACCGACGTACGCGGCGCTGACGAGCGAGACCGACGCTCGCCATCAGCGGCGCGTAGCAATAAATCTGCCGCAGACGTCAGCGTCGCTGAGCAGTGTCTCATAGAACATGGTGTATATTCGTACGCTCGACCGACGTCAGCGACCGACATCAGCGTAGGAGGAAATCAAGCTGAAATGGATGCACGATTGACTGATTGAGTTGTTGTGTATTTTCCATAAAAACACTAGGTACTATCCTACTATCCAATTTGGCTACTAACATAGTCAGCGTCAAAACCAGTTGGAAAGTTGCATCTTGTTATTAACAATTATTTCGAATCATTGTCAGCTTTTCTCATAAGAAAGTTTTATGAAAATTGGACCCAGTCACATTACAAATAAATCAAATAATCTACTTTTAATAGTATGATTACGATCTTTAATTATTGAGCATGCATGCAACCATCGCTGGAAGCCAATGATGGTTTATTTCTTTATCGTGACTTGACGCGGTAATTAGACAAAGTTCCTTGGTTGCTGTAAAATTAAAGTGCGTGATGGTACCACTACCAAGTGACAAAAATCGTATACTTGTACAGTCAAACTCGGAAGTAGCTGTACATTCTAGTAGGTACCTTGTCGCAGTTACGTATTCAAGTGAGAGGCGTTTTAATTTTGTATTATCAATAGCTGTGGCAAGGTATGTACTAAAATGTTCATCTACCGAGTTTGACCATACCTTACTGACCATACATCTGGGTTTTCGGTGCAGGAATGTTTGACATTAGCCAAAGAGTAGGTATTGACTTAAAAAACAGAATATACTCTAAAAACACACCACGAAAAAAAATGAAAAATTAATTGAAAAAAAAACTTGAAACAATAATAAGTACTTTATATGAAATGAACAGTCATTATCAACCTCTTCAGTAAAGTCCCTACTCTTATAAGCAAATAGGTCACAGATATCGGACGCGTAAAGATTGAAATATGACATTTATATGCACCTTTTACAACTGCCGACGTAGAAAGATGATGAAATGATGAAATGAAAAATATTAATGGTTCATTCTGAAAATCGTGTCAACTACTAAATTTACTCCAGGTAATTAAGTTAAATAAAACTGTATCATAGTGTGTATACAATTCGCAGAGAGGTAGTCATTCATTAGGCATAATATATATATTTTCTCAGATTACTCTATCTCTACTCTTTCTTAAATCATTTCCGCACCGAAAACCCTGATGTATGGTACTGACTATTGCCTAACCAATGTCCACTTGAAGCCATTCCAGTCATTGGTAGTGCAAAAGTCAGTGCCGTACAGGATTCCTGATAGGGTACTATTTAATTTACCATCTAATCTACATCTACGGCTTATCTACTAGTAAACAATCTACTAGTATACAATTCTACTGCAATATTATAAAGTTCACTGTCTATAATTGTGAAGTTAGCAGTAGAAGTAGTCAAGCTAAACCCAAAAAAATTAATGGTTTTCACAAATCTAACAATTAATGTTCAGGATTCCCTGAAAACTACAAGTTTTTAAGAAATCAATTTTTGATGCCAATCCCGAGGATATAGATATATTTGACTACTACTTCATCCACTCTGCTACATCAGTTGCTAACTATTACTATTTTTCTATTTTAAATGGTAACCAATCATTTCATCCAATTTATGTCTTGTAGTTTAATTGATTTGATTGTTTCGATGAATTTCATTTCACTGAATTTTATTTTCTGTTAAAACCATGATGTTTTTAGAATATCCTAAACATTAATTAAGTAGGTAAGGTTAGATTAGAAATTTTTACTACTGAATAAAATGAAAATTCTTTATAATGATATGTTTGTTAAAAAGTGTTTTGATAAAATAATAGGTAGCCATTATAATTTATACAGTAAACTTAAGAAACAAAAACAAACAAACCAAATTCAGGATAAATATTCAGGTAAGGTTCATTTGTGATCCAGCCAATAACTGATCTATTTTTCAGATTAACGCGTGCAGTGAACCTCCGCATCCGCATCAACAACACCCAGTTCATAGAACTGCTCATGGAAGCCCAGTCGATAAAAACTATAGAAATCAATACAAATTAGAACAATTACAAACACTGTTAAAGTCTTTTATTTTCATCAACAATAAACAATTCACTATCATACAAATATAAATAATTCATGCATTTATCCTTTTGACCGCCACAAATGATGGCCTAATTTCAACAAAAAAAGGAACAGGCAACATTTGATTAAACAAACGTAAGACACAAGGATAGACAAACCTTGAGGTAGTTGGTATTAAACAGTTGATAATCTTTCCTAGACTAGTTATATCATTAGTGCCTAAAATACCATATTATACACCATAAATGTCTCTTGAACATTATTTACCTAATGCCTTATGTAAACAATGTTACTAAGCAAATCAGCTTTCAGTCAAGCTCGTCAATTTATCCAGGGGCCATACTCGACAGAGCACCCTACTTCGTATTAAACCATACGGAACTGGACCATAACCTCTGGAATCTGCAGAGTTGCTGGAATTGTCTCCTTCTAACCACACATGCCCTCTCGGCACAACTATACTTCGTCTAGGGAATAAACCCCTAACTTTGTCGCCAGGCAGGCCTGTTACTCGCTTACAAATATTCTGTCGTGGATTATTTGGACTCTTGGCAATAACAATATCACCACGCTGTAATTTTTGCAATCGTGGAGATATGTGTTCCGTAAATAATATATTGTTCGATTCTAAAGTTGGCTCCATTGAGGGACCAGTACACTGCAACAAAATTAAAGATTTTAATATGTCTATGTGCATAGTAAACAAATAAAATTCAAATTACTTTCTTTCACCCCGTCGAATCAGATAAATCCAAGTATAACTCACCATTACGAAATCTCCAATATATGCAAACGTACAGTGCGTTACACAGGCGTATTGGAAAACGTAACCAAAAAATCCACAAGTTTTTCCAACGAAATTTAGAAAAGTCATTTCATAACAATTTTTCTGGTAAGACTATGATTGAATGACACTAACATACAGAATACAGAACTAAACTAAACCGAAGATATCCGTTACTAAGAGTTATATCCGAATACTGAAAATTATTGATATCTTAAAAACTAAAAAACCCACGAAAAAAAATTTAATTTTGTTTGGTGGTTTAGTTTCATTTTTTCTTTTTTTCTATATATTTATGCACGAATGCTTAAACGTTAGCCAATTTACTTTTTGCCTGTAAATAAGGTAAGGTTAAAAATAATAACATAATTTGGATACTGGAATAGGAATCAGTGGAAAGATTGCACAATGTAATATTTTGAATCAAAATTGAAAATAAAGAAAACTATTTACTGCCCAGGTAGTGTTATTCAATGTGGTTTACTCAAACGCATCTTAACTTGTCAGTTGTCAATGTCAAAGTGCCTTTATTAAAAAAAAAAATGTCTCTGGTTCAATAGAGATGCACCGGTTTGATAAACTATCGATAAATGAAATAAAATAGCTTTTAAAATAACTACGACCACCGACGCTGGAGTCCAGAATGAGCCCCAGCAGATGAAATTCCAACAACAGAGGAAACTTAAAGCACAAAAGATTTTTCGGAGATTTCACATTATATACCATGGGGGATAATTAGAATAAGAATAAGAATAAGAAATTCTTATTTCGAGCAATGAGCGTGGCCCATCATTTAAAAATACCTTATAGACTAACATACATAACCAGTGATCGGAATAGGTAGAGCTAATTTGCCTAAACTTGACGCATATTCATTCATGCGTGAGAGAGATGGGAATACATTATTGAATGAACATGCATCAAGTTTAGGCAAATTAGCTCTACCTATTCCGATCTCTGTACATAACATTATTAAACTTAAAACCAACACCGAGGTAACAGAAAAGCGTAGTCCTGTGATGCCAAAATTGGCGTCAAGGTCGCTGCCGGTAGGTTGCCCCAAAATCGCCGAAACACGACATCTTTTGGCCAGAAGTCAGGATACTCGACGGTCCCCCGCATTAACCGCAGCGCGCGCACCGCAGGCGGAACACCGTCAGACTGTATCCAACCTTCTGACGGACGTACTCCACCACGCAGAGTGGTGCAGGCGAGACATGTAGAGCGCCGTTTTCGGAATCCGGGTCCGTTACTGCAGTACCACACCGAGTCTTATAAGTTATAAGACTTCCTACGTGGTTTGCTGTGCTGTACCAATGTGAATCCCTCCTTATCCAAACCGGTACGAAGGAGCTCCTTCATAGAAGCTGGAGCTCTCTTCTTCGACGCGCCTTGAGGTTGAGGTCACAGTGTTGAGCGATGAGACCTTCACCTCCATTATCTACAAATCAAATATACCTAAAAAATAACCTACAGTCAATGGTTAAACGAAGCAAATAATGTTTAAAGTAATTATGTGAACTTTTTGTTTCCTTATATAACTTAAAAAAAAAACAACAAAAACTAAATAAATAAAAATTAATAATTTTCGATGCTTATTTTTATTTCTTACGTTTTTATTATTTTTTGGCATGCGTGCTTCGGTGAACTATCGACATTAGGTTCTCAGAAAAGTTATGAAACAACATAAAACGAATTACATAATTATGAGATATTTAACATCTTTTCATGGTAGATATTTTCATAGCCTTGGCATCCATTATAGTTACCTGATTTTTTTTAAAGGTTGTCAATGAGGTTTGGTCATGTTGCGGAATTTCACTGGAACTAATTATAACTTATGTTGACTAGGAGTTCTAGGCTAGTGGTTTGAACTACGGGCTGAGGATCATAGGTTCGAAGACCTCTGAGTTTTTCTGAATTTATGTGCGACATTAGCCAGTGATCGGAATAGGTAGAGTATATTTACCTAAAGTTCACAAAAGGACATAATATAGAGTGGTTACAACCGGGTGAAATATTAATTCATTTTTATTGAACTCCTTATTTTTTGGTATTTTTCTGGTACTAGTAAATGTAGTCGCAAGGAAGTCTCCAGTTTATGTCTCTGTTCTACGAAGTTTAGGTAAATATGCTCCACCTATTAATTAGATACTTGAAAGAAATGAGTTACAGGCCCCTTTTATTACAAACTAACATAAAATACCCTATACCGTAGGTAAATATTATGTATATTTAGCATTAAAAATACCAGAAATCCGGATTTTAATAAAATAAATTAATATTTCATCCGGTTGCAACCACTCTACATTATGTCCTTTTGCGAACTTTAGGTAAATATACCCTACCTATTCCGATCACTGGAAATTACACATGAAATTTACCATGACCTTTTCGGTGAAGGAAAATCTCGTAAAGATAACTGCACACAACTGCGAAGCAGTTCAATGGTGTATGTAAGAAGTTCCGATATGCGCTGGGGCCGCGTTCGAAGGCCCAAGCCCAATCCAAACTTTATTCCAAAGGTTTTAATATAGGTACGCTTAACCGTTTTGAAGTTTTTGAATTTGTGTCTGTTTTATTAACTATCTTAAAAATTACATACATACATACATTAAACCACGCCTGTTTCTCAGAGGGGTAGGAAGAGACTTCATAAAAAATATTGGTTTCATGATTGTAAAAATATATTTTGCATTTTTGTTCATTCCCATATCCTCTTTGACCTCTATAGGTATTCAAAATTATTTTATTTACATAACTTTTCCGCCGGGTCTCAGAAATACATGTGTATCAGATTTCAACTTATTTGGTCAGTAGATTCGTAGAAAATTGGCTGTGACTGTGACGATGGACAGACAGAGAGACATACGAGTGATCCTATAAGGGTCCCGTTCTTTCCTTTTGAGGCAGGAATCCTTAAAAATAGATTATGTATGGCAGAGGGGTGCCATCTATTTGGGATAATTTTTAATGTCTGAAACGTATTAGGCATAACAAGTTTCACATATTTTTTTTACGGCTGGCTAACTGGCTGACATTATCTATTATCCTGTTTTGAAATTGATTGTGCTATAGGCGTACAACTTAATTGAGAGCCGGGGTAAATATATCGTACCTCACCCCCTTCCCATCCCCTCCTCATACGCAGGTCATAGGTATTTAATTTACACTCTCGCTACGCCTTGGTTGTCGCAAGGATCTCCCTTTCTATCTAGTCAGTAACGATAGAGACGCACTGAGCGCCAAGCGAGAAAATACAACATGTGCTACCCGTGCTGGGGCCTGTTTTGTAAAGCTACAAATTACAATTTACAGGTTACAAGTTTTCATTTGACACAACCTCGACCAATGACACCCAGCCATTTGAGCAGTGTTGCCAGTTTAGACCTGTAAAATTGTAACTTTTAGCTTTATAAAACGTGCCCCATGTCACATTTTTCTAAATCTACTACCGAGTACAACTTGCCTGTGTACTCGTTTGCCTTCTCCTTGCTAGAAAAGAAACTAACAGAGCAGAGGCCCGTTTCACGAAGCTACAAGTTTCAAATTACAAGCGGAGTCTCTTTCTAACAACTCCTTTTGCTAGAAAGAGAGTTCCGCTTGTAATTTTTAAATTGTAGCTTAGTGAAACGGGCCACAGATGAACAAACATCTTGTAGAATTTTGCCGTACCTCAATTTATCGATGTCGGTAGGCAAGTTACCCCGCCTCTATCATTAGTCTATGGTTCTTGTAGACAGCTCGGCTCGTCTTGAAGAATTACCTCGAGATCAAAATCACTTTATTATCGCTTTGCTTATTATTTTGTTGAAAATCTAATCTGTGATTAGTATTCGTCATTCAGTGGTTCGAGCGGTTTCACTCGAGACGAACGTTGAATCTAGTATTCTGCTTAAATTTATACTTCAAAGCAAATCATATCAAACATATTTTTAATCAACTAAATTCGGTATCTTTACGCGTGTGGCTTTACTTTCACAACACAAATCACAATTTCTTTTTGTTAGATTTGTTAAGGAAAAGTATTGGTGTGTACGCAGATTTTTTTGTAGTAACCCGCGTTAGATTGTTTACAATTTCGTGAACATAAAGTGGTTCCGCTCGTTGGTTAGTGTTGAATCGATATTGTTTTAGTGCAATAACCCTAATTGTTCTGAAATGAGTGTGCGTATTCCCTGTCCATTATGAGAATGATACATTAGCTTTGTTATAATGGGCTTGGGTTGCTGATAAAGGCCAAAGAAATTTAGTACTTGCTTCAATTAACTGGTGAGTACTTTGTACATTTTTAAATTATTATTGTTTACTTTCAATAGCTACTTATACTTATGAGTCATTATGAGAGCAAGATGTGTAATATAATAGTGTTTTATATTATGTTCTCTTTATTATTTGTACTTTTTTAAATTTCTTACAATATTTCTGTCATTAGACATGTATTGTTTGCATTTGTCATGTGTGTCATTCTTGTAACCTTAAAAGGTTATGGTTCATTGCATTGGTTCTTCTCCGAGCCGTGGTTAATTACTGCGTGAAAATCAATGGAACTCAATGTTTCCAAAAACATGTTAATCAGCCAATGCAAAACACATGGCACAATATTTCCAAGAATTGTTAGAGAAGAATTTATGTCTGGAACTATTCTGTTATTAATACTTGACTCCTTTTTGTCTAGGGACAGGTCTAGGATATACTATGTAAAAAAAAAAGCTGCAAGTTTATATTATTTAACTGATATTGTTCAATAATAATGACCAGTTTTTGTATAGAATTTTTTTGGTAATGAATTTAAGGAATTTTAAAATTTAATTATGAATTCACTAAGAGGCCTCTTTACAAAGGCAAATTTCCTTTTTTTGTTTTTTTTGTTTTCATGATTATTCATGTGAAATTGTGTGAAATTCCCAAATGTAGTGTATTGTGTAGTGTACATTTAATCTGACCAGTTCATCATTTCAGTTTAGTCATAAGTTTTGAATACTCAACTAGGTCAATTTTACCCACATAGGTTAGGTTAGGTTAGGTTAGGTTAGAGTTGTGTCAAGGCGCGAAGAGCCTCACCTACACAGAGTAGGATCTCTATCGAACTTAATTACAGCCATTTAGGTCCGTAAAGAACATATCATTAAGCTTTAAACATATAAGGTGAAGTAATATTGGGTTTTTAAATTTAACCAGATACAAGTACCAAAGTTAAAATCCAAACAAATTAATTGAACTGAAGTGGCTGAATTTCTTCATAGCTAAAGACCATTGTAAATTAACCTTTTTATTTTCAGTCAGTTTAAATACAATATATGATAAGGAACGTGAATAAAAGATACCCATACTAAAATTGAACTGATAGCATTGTTTTCATTAATTTTTTCTTAGGTATAAATTTGTTGCAATAGCAAGAATAAGGCGATTTGCTTTGTATGTATTATATCAAACAAAATGAATGGATCTAGGTATAATGTACAAATCCATTCTGTTGGCTATTGCTGTCACACTTGCAGTTCTGCCCTCATAAGCCAATAGGTGGTATCTCTAAGTCAATAGCCAACGCAGATTAAATCCTTTCCTGATAGAAATAAGGTTGCACTTGGTACAGGAATTTGGTCTGAGATACCGTCTTTTGTCTTGGCAGGGCAGAGTTGCAACTGACAATGTATCCGTTTCTCGTGTTTAATGTTACATAGTTTGTTATTAGTGTTATTAGCTCACTAAACTGTCATTATCTCAAAATGTACACTAGACAGACTAGTAAAATCTGTAATTTAATGATAAATAAGGATACTTTTAAAACAAAACTCGTTTTTCATAAAAAATGTAGATTGCCGATAGCCATTAAGAAACAGCACTACCATTGCACAGCACTGTAGACCATACACTTTTTTCATACAAATATTACAGAGCAAATGTGCCCTACTCTTGTAAAAATAATATTAAATAAAATGAAATAAGAAAGAAATAAAATTACAAATAGTATTAACATTCAAGTTAATATGCTGTATTTACTTATTTTCATTGAAAGTTGAAGGGCACCACAGACTAACAATCTGCAGTCACGAATCGGTCAATAATCTGTAAAGAAATGTATGAAACCTTAAAACTCTTAAAAGAAATTAAGTCCATTTACTCATATGATGAACTGACAGGACATTATAAAAACACAAACATACAAATCTTTCCTCTTTATAATATTAGTGTAGACATATTTTAGTTTTAACCTGCAGCATACGAGGTGGGGTATTACAGACCCTAGGCCCGTATAAATCGTACGTCTATATTTTTCGCCTGGTATGCGGAGGGTTAAAACACTGCAGTTTTACTCATTTTGGTGTGTATGATTGAAGAGCAATACGGCTGCTTGCTTGCAGGCTGTGTTGATTATAAAGCATTCAAGTGATCCTTTTTTTACCCGACTGCGTCAGAAGGAGGGTTATGTTTTTCGAGCGTATGTATGTATGTATGTATGTCTATTTCTGGGCACGCTCTACAGCCTAAACGGCTTGACGGATTTTAACATACGAGGTGTCATTCGATTCGTCTTAATTGCCGAAGTGACATAGGGTATATAATATTTCAATATGGCGTCCGCGGAAAAAATATGGAGGGGGAATAAAAAAAATATTTTTCATTATAACAATATGGGTATCAAATGAAAGCTATTAAATAGTCCATTCCAAATATATACACATTATAACACTTTTATGCTACTATTTTGACAGGAAAGTCAAAAAATAAGTAAATGTTAAGTAATAAACTCCTTTCGCTAGAAAGAGAATTTCGCTTCAAATTACAAGCGAAATCACTTGTAACTTCGCGACATTAAAAATTTAAGCTCCAGAGCTCATATATTGCTTAGTAATAATTAATTACACCACTATATTATTAATAAAAACTAAAAAGAGTTAAATAAATTAAATTATTAAAAATAATTAAAAAAACCGACTGCAATAAAAAAAACAACTGAAAAGCGAAAAACAAACTATATAATTTATAGAAAATTGTAAGAGCATGTACTTATTGATATTTATAAAAAATTAAATTTAACTTGTATATTGGTAAAGGTATTGCAGGCGGGGACAAAAATGAATTTCAAAACCTATTTCTTGAAAAAATTTAACATTTGGACTAGCTTGTCCCCGCCTAGAACACCTTTACCAATATTCAAGTTAAATTTAAATTTTTATAAATAACAATAAGTACATGCTCTTACAATTTTCTATAGATTATATAGCTTGTTTTTCGCTTTTCAGTTGTTTTTTTTATTGCAGTCGGGTTTTTTGTTTATTTTTTTCACATTTTTTTATTGCTATTCTCAGAAAACTCTTATTATAAAGTAGTATCTTATAGCCATCCAGTTTACTATCATACAATATAATACATTTACAGTATATACCTACTCATATAATTTTATTGTTTCTAACTCTATCGTTTCTAGGTACCTATAAATTATTTTAATGAGAATTATCTTAATCCCCAATAAGTGATTAAATGATAAGGCAATACATATTGTAAAAATAAGTATGGCAATATAATATGCATTACATTGTAGTATGTACAAGAATCACATCTGATAATAAAGGTACTTTTTATATTTTTATACTTTTTATTAATTTGGTGAATATTTCTAAATCTTATTTAATTCTGTATTTTTATAATTTTTGCTAAAATTAGATGATTTATACTTAAATAAGATATTTTATTTTATTACTAAAGCTGCATTTCCCAAGAACGCGCATACAATACAACTCATAACAACCATTTAGATCACCCTGTTTGCCCTCTCTCCATAACCGGTACAGATAAGTGCCTAAAGCAGTAAACACAATTATAAAAAATATCCATACATGAGGTGTATAGAATCAAAGACAGCTAAATCCAACATGAATTATGTGGATATAGCTGTCTTTGATTCTATACACCTCACATAATTATGATATTGTACTATGTATTGCAATGTATAGATATTTTTACGCGACTGCCAAAGGAGGGGGATGTTTTTTAAATGAATGTATGTATGGTTTTGGTTCCCTTGTAGAGGCTGAACGTAGGTATGTACCGATGTCGCCAAACGAGGTGTCGGTACATTCGTCGTAGCGCGGCAAGATCGGTGTCACTGGTTATTTAAATAAAAATAAAAAAACTGGGCAAGAGCATGTCGGACCATGCTCAGTGAAGGGTTCCGACCCCGTTTCTCTGTTTCAGTTTTTTATTAGTTATCGACTTGTATTTTTAACTGTTCAATATCTCCTAAACAACCCCCGAATCTAAAAATTGATATAACTAAACCAACATAATCATTTTTTAAAAGCTATCTAATGATACCTCAGTCGATGTCATAATGTAAGAAAAATATTGTCCCTTTGCTTTACTTGTCTGTTTGTTTGTTGAAAAAGTTATTTTCTAGATTTTATGTTAGAAGATTGTTGGCGCCATTTGAATTTATAAATTTTCAACTCTGTAGTACCAAGACTCTCTGAGTTAAACTGCGGACAGACGGACAGAGGACATGGAGAAACTATGAGGGTTCCTAGTTTGACTTTGGAACCATAAAAGAAACATACTACTACAACTACTACTACTACATAGACAACAATATCAAAACATGTAGTAGAGTTTTCAAAGCTTTATTTTTGTTATACATGAAGTGGGCAATCCTCCATTCCGTTAACAGGGTTCTGGTAATACGAATTTAAGCAAGGCTGGTCTATCTACATCTCCAACAGTTAACATACAGCAAAACTATCAATGACAGCCAAGTGGAATGCCGCCATAACATCCATTTTATCTGCTCATCCGCTGGTTTCTCAAACATTTATCATGTCTTCACAGAGGTTAACATTATTTTTCTTCAACAGCAGCCATGGGGAAGTTCTCGGGCAAGAAATGTCGGTTACTCTCGATGCTATGGCTGACTTGCAGTTTCTTCTTTGTGGAGCTGATAGTCGGCTACGTTACCAACTCTATGGCTCTGGTGGCCGACTCATTTCACATGCTAAGCGATGTAGCAGCGCTAGTTATCGCTTTCTTATCAGTTAAGGTAAGAAGGGGCTTAAAAAAGTGGCGTAAGTTGCTTTGAGAAAAAGATGTACACGGCTTGCCCGTGTTGGCTAGTCGACTTGGCGGACAATCCCGTACTCCAGATTATACTATTAGAATAGAACATAATAGAAATAAATGTTTCTTTTTGTACAAGCTGCATTTCCAAAGTAAAATGTGTAATTTTTTTTTCTCATTGTTTGTTATACAAGAAATAACACGAAATGAATGTAAAGGTGACTCGAAAACAGGTCACCTATCCTGCTTTAGATGCCTATATGCAAAAATATAATAAAAAACATAACTTGCTTCCTGCGACGTTAACGCTCTACGTTTATTATTACATTTTTAAGCGTTTTTCCTCTCGAGTTATCTTATCAATTACTTATCTTACCAATGACGCTAAGTGACCTGAACGCTAACAAACCTTTTCCCTCCACAGATGTCACCAAAGAAATGGTCAAAAAATACATTCGGTTGGGCCAGAGCGGAGGTCCTAGGAGCTCTAGTGAACGCAGTATTCTTAGTGGCTTTATGCTTCAGCATTACAGTGGAAGCTGTAAAGCGATTCTTCGACCAGGACTATAAAATACACAACGAAAAGTTGCTGGTTGCGGTCGGGACGTTGGGACTGGTGCTCAACGTTATAGGATTATTTCTATTTCATGGTAAGTCATGTTTACCTAGTATTTACAGTATCCTCGAAAGTAACTGGGCACTTTCGCACTTGCCCGTTTTCTGAAGAGTGGCATGGAGGCGTTAGTGTGGTAATGTAAGTATACTGCTAGATTGAATGTCAATGAAGTTAAAAAAATGAAGTAATGGTTTGATAAATATTAGGTTTCCGTCAATGTTGAACGTTGGTTTTGCGAATACCTACGATTGTTTCATGAGTAGTTAGGAATTTCAATTTTTGAGCTGTGACTGTGAGCGTGATGGCGCGATTAGACGACGTACAGTGCAATAACCTCCGGGTTTATACTTCTCTTGCACTCGCTCTCATACGGTCTTATGCTATTCAAACCGACTTTTCCCGAACCCGAAAGTATTTTTAAAAGCTGTTGCGTTGTGTGTGACCCCAAAAGCCAAGACGGCATTTTATGCCGACGAAAAATGTATACAGCGTATAACAACTTACTGTCTAGTTGGCAAATAACTGTGGCGTTCAAAGGCTGGCCGAGGAAGTAGATGGAAAGGATTTTAATTGGGTTATCCTTATGACTCTTATGAGCAAAAATGTCACTACGTATGCTTTGGGGAATCCTTTGATAAAACAAGTTATAAATTATGCATTAAGGTGATTCATAATACGACGACGACGACGACGCGCTGGCCTAGTTGGTAGTGACCCTGCCTACGAAGCTAGAGGTCCTGGGTTCAAATCCCGGTAAGGGCAGATATTTGTGTGGTGAGCGTGAATATTTGTTCCCGAGTCATGGATGTTTTCTATGTATTTAAGTATATATTTCTCTATATAAGTATTTATATCGTTGTCTAGTACCCATAGTACAAGCCTAGAGCTTAGTTTGGGACTAGCTCAATTGGTGTGACATTGTCCCCTGATATTTATTTATTATTTATTTATAATAGTTATGTACGATTCCACTTGAAGGGTACACGGAAAGATCATGTCTAGTCACCTTAGTAACTTTTTGCGATATCGCCATTTGAAAGCTAGGAACTATGTAATTCGTAATTAGGTTTTTTAACAGGTGAAAAATAAGAATTTATATTAAGTTTCATATATACATATGTAACCGAGTGTTAAGTAATAGTTAATTGTGGACTCTATGTTCTGAAATTAAAATCTCATTTATAAAAAGTTACTGAACATGTTCTATCCGTGTGTCTTCATTTATTATGTGTTGTGTACTTGCGTGTATTTTACTAAATCTAGTTTTTGCAGACTTGGAAATATATTACTGTACAGGTTCAGAATAAACTGTATAGGTTAAAAGTTTAAGTAAATGACGTCTTGCATGTAGTTGTGTACAAAACGAATATGGAATTTACGCCATATTTTAAATATAGGATGTCAAACGGTCTATACAGATGTGTTACAACTACACGCAAGAGGTCATTTACTTAAGTTTTTCACCCATACGGATTTAGATATTTTAGATCCGCTTCGAAATAGGCATGCGAAATTAATCATAGTTACGTAAAGTTTCTACTCGTATCAGTAATGGTTATTTGATCAGAGCGGTCTCTTGCACTGAACCATGTTATTATATTTAAAAAAAACCCAGCAGCTAAAGAAACAAAAACTGACGGTTTGTTTTACAAACGCACGTTAAATCTAACAGTGACACTAAATTAGGAAAAAACCATTCGAATAGTGACGTTATTGCGATTAAAATGAATTAACTTTTGTATGAATTCCTTTTCTGCATAGCGTTATTGTTGGATTTAAAATGCGCATCGGTTTTTAGATTAGGTTTAGAGATGGCAAGTGACTTAACATAATGATATGAGCATTAAAAATAATAGAGGTTCTACGGTTAAAAACTGACTTTTATGCATATTATAACTATTTCATTTTCTCGCACCAAAAAGCAGTAAAAACTCATTTTATCCTCGACTGGAATATTCGCGATAAAATAAAGATAAGTTTTTATAAAATGACTAGTCCTTCCCATGTTTTAAGAATGTAAAGACTTTAAATTATTGCACCAAAATATAACAATTACCTACAACGCGTAATAAATTTGTCTTTCTTGTTTACATTTTTTCATTTGACATTGCATGAATCATATTGTAAGTTTCATTATAGAACATTATTTACACAACTTAATTAAATTCGTTTTCTTACTAAAGATCTTTAGTTACTCAAGGCAAAATGGCAGACAGGTACATATCACATGAAACTGATTTGTTGATAATTGTTTACCTCTTTCCTTTTTATTTCAAAGAACCATTATCAGACCATCACACGAAAAAATATATATTCGTTTTGAGAAAATTCTATAGTAGGGAGTAGGTATACACTGTTGGCTCAGAATACTTGGAACACCCCATGCCCATTGCCCTTAAGATAAATGTATTGTACATTAAACTAGATGACCGATGGGATCCAAGACTTCTCGAGTTGCGTCCGTCCGCGTAAGTCACAACGTGGGTAGGCCTCCATCAAGGACTGACGACGTGGCTAAGTTCGCGGGAAACCGATGCATTCAAGGTGCAGAACTGGTTATTGTGGCAAACCTTGGAGGAGGCCTATATTCAGCAGTGGACGTCTTTCGGCTGAAACGATGATGATGACAATAAACAAGTCAAGTAGTTAATTTACTACATAACATCTATCGATAATATCGATACTCGTATCTTCTCCGAATTTTAACAGTCATAAATCTAGACAAATAGTAAATGTGTTTTCGGAACCTGAATGGTGGAGAAGATACTTGGTGGGATAATTATTTGTCGTTTAATATTTTCGCGTTTTTATACTAATTGGTTCCTAAAGATCTTTTGCGCTATGGCGACTAAATTCGAATTGGTTATTCGTTTAACTGCAAGAGATCCCTTTAAGGCCATCTTTGCCTTTGCCCTGCTTGTCCTTCTCTTTTTCGCCATAGTGCATCCATGCTCTATATTTGCCTATTTCATAATTGTTGTCTCATTGTTTGTACAATAAAGTGTTTACATACATACCTATGTACATACTAAACGTCCCATAGCCATAGCAAGTTACCTACTAATTCGACGACTAGAAATTACCTTCCAGCTCTCTTGGTACCTACTCTAAGATTAGCCACAACATGCATTCTAACCCGCAAGCTCTGTTTGTAAACATTCTCCGCGGTTAACGAAATACGCATTGTTCTTATCAACACATACCTACACACTTGTACATCTACTATACAGTAATGTGTAATCACCCGACTGATTAGGCATTGTTAACTCTGTCCCATTTTCTCGTTAAAGTTAAATCGCTTCAGTCCGTGTATGCATGTTGAAAATGTGATAATCACAGCTGAATCTTTTAGTTAGTTACTGTTGGTTTTTTTGCGGCAGAGTTTTATTTAAACTGCTGGCGTATATATATTATTTTATACAAAATTATTTTACCTTTTAAGGCTAGGGAATTAGAGGTAAAACACAGCATCAATAGGCTATTTGACAACATTGAAAATATACTACAAATTGTGGTCATCCTATCAGATAATAGCGTAAAACAACATATTTCACTTTATTTTAATCTAAACTATGCATATTTTTTTGGAAATTACACGAAAAAAATTGTAATATTTTTTGAAATTTTATCTGTGGCAGAAACGCTGTGATTGGTTTGCAGCTGTGGTTACTTGCTGGTGACGTCACACGCAAGTAACTACAGATCATAAGGGCATATCTCTTCAAATGATTGTTCATTGTTTACTTGCGTGTGACGTCACACTTGTCATATGGCCAGCGCCATGACAGAAACAGCGTTTTTAGCGCGGTTTTGAAAATTTAAACTTTAACTTTGATTTTTAGTGAGAATACAGTAAAATCTCAAGGAAATATCAATGTAGTGTACTTGTTATTTAATAAAGAATCATTTAAAAAGGTTTTCTAAAATTAGTCAGATAGCCTATTAGAAAAAAAACGAAATATTATGGTTTCGTCCGCATTTTAAACTCTAGAATGAACAAACTATAATCTGAGAGAAGCTTCTTGAAGTGTGTCCATAATATTTTGAACTCTGACCAAAAAAGAGTGGTGTTTGAGTTGTATCCGTCGCGTCAAAAGTCAATGAATAGACAGACCATATTGTCGATGTTGTTCTTTCTTTTAGCTAAGTTTGATGGAAAAGTCAGTCGGACCACTCAGACCGATTGTACATAGTTTTCTAAACTTTAATTTTAATCCTCCAAATAAAGCAACTATCGACCCTAATTACTCCCAAGAGTGTAGATGTAATACTGTTCTATTTCTACTGGATTGGTTTTTATGATTTCATCGATACACAGAAATGAGTATTTATCGAGTGTTGTGTTTACAAACTACTTCCTTGCGATGCGTGAACTCGAGGATTACTATCGTACTACTATTTACAAAATGTTGATACTTGCAGATCTAGAAGGTGTGAAGTGATTGCAGAATTATCACGTCTATTAACTTAAAACAAATAAATAAAGTTCATTGGCATCATTAATGAATGCCGACAGTAGTATTGCTTGCCCTAAAGAACTGATTCCGATTGATCTTGAATAAACGTTAATCCAATATGGTTTCTTTCAATTCGATTCAAAGTTTCTTTCGAAATATATCTGTTTTATTTGGAACGTGAACTTTGCGAACGGATGGACAGATGTTTATATTTTTATCCGGATTTTATGCTAATCATACTTAATAGAATAAAAACAAAGTTAATAATTCCGCTAGGTATTAATTGAATAGCCCCATAGTTGATAAGATCGCTATTATAGATACTTCAGGTAACCGCGATAGTGGTTCTTGTCCTTTATATCTATTAAATTGATCTTTATCTTAATAGGTCGGGCTAATCCTGAGTGATGTTATAAGTTTAAATGTATATTAGCTTGTTTTACTTTCCGACAAATGGAGCAACTGATTGACGTGATAGACAAGTGTATGTATAAGGTTAGTTACTAATGTTCGTTTTGCACCAAAACCAAAACAAACTTGAGGAAAAAACTTTTCTCAAACATGCTCGGAAATAACGGTTTTCCGATTGAAACACATGGACGGAAAATGCCTCTTTTTACTCCTTGGAGTAAAAAAACCATATGAAAACACTTTCCGTCCATGTCCATTTTGTTCATGCATAAGTGCTCTCTATTGCATATAAAATCAAAAGGACCATGATAAAAATCCCGTATACCCAACTTGTGGGGCCGCAGTGAGGGGCGGCGGCGCGGCGGGGCTCTGCGGAGCGGCGGCGGCGGGCGGCGGCTCGTTGTGCGTGAAACTATCTTAACTAATACTCGTATGACGCAAACAAACAAACATTCTCTCCGACTTTGTCAAAAGTTTTTAGAAATACTTGTTATCATGTATTTGTATAATTTCCTTGCATTGTTTGAGAAAAGCATTATGTATGCCTCGGCGGAAACGATTCGAGGATTTCCTGACTCGTATTTTAGCAGGCCTCGCTATTGCTCGGCCTGCTAACCATCTCGTCAGGAAATCCCTTACTTTCCGCGCCTAGGCAACAATGTACTATTAAATGAATGCTTGAACGGAGACATGACTATGAGAAAGTAAACTGAAAGTGTTCAAAAAAACCTTCTTTATACACAGTGTTTGCAGTTTTGTACTGTTGTGTGCCGGTGTCGAGGCTAAGACAGACAGTAATTAGCATAGAGGCATGGCGTCTTTCATCCGAACTCAAATATGCTCAGAGTCGGAATATGACGATTGTTGTTCCTTAGTGTCTATTTTTCATTGTGTAGTTTGAAAACGGAACGAGGTAATTGTATCTATAATGTCTCTGAGTACGGCAATTAGTTCTCAGGGTTGTTGGCAAGGCATTTGCAACCTTAAGAATGCTAAGGCCCGTGGAACTCCAATTCCACTTACCACTAGGTGGACGGTGCGCTCCTACCCCCTAAGGCCCACCATGCAATGAAATTGTTCAATGGAATGTGAATCTATTGTTAATTAAATAAAGTCAATTTTCTAATTTGATCATTAGTCATAAAAATAAAAGAAATTCAAATTTACTTCCTTTGCACTAGCTAGATCTTTATTTCAGTGGCCGTATTATGTACTAGTTTTAGTACAAGGGACCTCTGGAGGCTAAGAACGCGGAGGCCCTCTCAATGGCATAAAAAACTATAACGTTAACGAATAATGCAATAAGAATCGTTATTATTTCAAACAAATGTATCGTATTGCATCATATTGATTCCGTACTGGCTTTGGTAGTTTTTGCGTGGCTATAAATGAATCACACGTGCGTGAAACGTGTGGTCCCGAATCGATCCCAGTGCCAGGACAGTTTTAAACTCTTTCGCCCCCGCTTTTCCCGGGTTGATAAGGTAGCAGTGCAGTAGGGCTGCACAATTGACATTCTGCGGACGTAAACGATGGCAAAAAACAAAGAATATTTACCTATATTATTGCCGTTTACTAATGGCAATTCCATACAGCGTGACAGATTTCTAGTTTAAGTTTCACAGAATGCATTATTATTTTTTTGACAAGCGAGATAACCAAGTGAGCAATAAATATTTCATAGGTATCGATTTTTTTATTTTGACCGTCCTTTGAAATGCCATCTCAGTTCTCGTAAATACTCACTCATAACTATTTCCTGTGGAAATTTCAGAGGCTACTGATAACTTGTGGTGCTTGGTCGATCAAAAAAGAGCTTATAGCGGCTGGCTTTTATGCTGTTCTGGTTTAGTGTCGTATGATAGCGATCCCAATTACTAATTAAGACGCCACTTCGTACGTTCAATTGCTGCTAATATTTCCTTCGTTTCTCCCTTTAAAATATTTCTTAGTGAACCTACAATGCTAGTATATCGCTGCAGTAGGAGTATAAACCTATTACGTTTATACCTTTAGCAGATTAAGCTGTGCGTGGTTAAGCAGCAATAGGCCTTGATGTGCTCTGCCTTTAAGCGGAAGCGTTACACCTATAAAGTTTGGTACATTATTAGTTTACTAACAGGAAGAGACTTCGTATTAAAGATACTTATACCATTTAAACAAATGAAATGAGGGAAATACCGACCAAATCAAGTGGGCGTCATTCTACCCATCTTTTCCTAGAATAACCCACTAATGTAATACATTTTTCGCAGAACACGGCAGCAGTCATGGACATTCACACGGAGTCGTGCCGCCTCCAGCGAATGTTCGACACCTGACCGAAATAGTCAATAGTAACGCAGATATGGCACTTGGCCATAATGCTACAGATAACGAAGAACTAGACGAAATGGTTCCACCCAGGACGTTGCCACCGAATAATAACAAACCACCGACTCGCCACGTCCACGCCACAGATCCTGGACATATGAATATGAAGGGAGTGTTCCTGCATTTATTGTCTGACGCGCTAGGTAAGAACTTTTATTTTGTTCTCATTTCATAATTATAGTACGAGTAGTTTGATAGCGATCGTCCTCGGCGGGGAAGAGGCAAATGGCACAAACTATTTAATGGTTCAAGTACAGAAGGCGCTCTTCCAAGAAAAAGTGCCTACTCTGTGCTTTACTTTTTATCGCGTGCGGAGTGCGACTGGCCTGAGGCTCTACTTTAAAAATCGAAGTTTGAAATTACGTTGGCTCCATCCCTGCCACTCGTCATTAGAGACTAAATCGAGAGAAAGAGATTAAGCTAACGTAACTTCGAGCTTCGATTTTCAAAGTAGGGCCTCTGGTAGTGGGGGAAGGAAATCAGTCATCTCGTTTCCTACCCCATCTGTCTGCGGGACAGCCGCTCACGACTGTAGCGTCAGTAGCGTGTCACGTGTCAATATATATATCGTACTTCACTACTTTAGTATAAACTCGTAATCTTGGAATGTGTTTAACGTAAAATATTTTTACATAAAATTGTAACTTTGTTGATTTCACAACTGATATATTTTGAGAAACGGGCTTTTATATTCTTCAAAGTAGGTATTCACGATAAGCCAGTTGTTGGTAAGAGATGTGTTAAAAGTTTAGAAAGGTAATGATTTATCCTCAAACAGCTGAATCGCAATGGTAAAAATGTAGTGGTGCTATTCGTTATAATAACCATAGCTAAGGAGTGTTATTTTCAGTTTGGTTTATCTCATGATATTTAGAGTAAGGCTGACTTTTGTCGACGTGAGAGAAACAATAATAAAATTGTTTGACAATGCATTTTAGTAATACAATGTCAACTCTCGAGCGCTTTATATCTTTGCAGTGCCGTGTTTTTGTCTTTGACCATAAATAGTGTATATAATCACAGAAATATATATTTTCATCTAGAACATTCCGCCGGTGAATCACGACCGGTGTTTTGATAACACGGCTCCTGTTTACGGTGTTATCCAGAAATATCTCGATACCATTGCAGAAACTGGCGTGTGAAATATTCACCCCGCCTTATCCATTTACGTTTCAAGCCATGACTCGGACGCAGGCGATTCTAAACACCATTGTCTAGGCATTTTGAGGTAGCATGAATAACGTGATTAAACCTCGGACGGGGACGGAACGTGAACGTGACGGTGACGGTACGCGTACAATTTATGCACAATACAAGGGCGAAACGACGCCTACTCCGAACCGGAAGCATTTGTGTGTGTATTTACTTTAAACACACCGAAACACGGATGGTAAAGGCCACAAATATAATGTTGTTTTCTATATTATTGCGTCTATATAGAAGAAAACTTAGTATACCTACTACACAAATTTTCAAAAATACATAAACGCAGTAATAATTATTTTCAAAAATAAAAGTAAGTCTCCTTTGAGTAGAATTTGCTATTTCCAATATTTAAGTTAGTTGCCGTCCATGTGGGTGTCGTTTTTTCCACCCTGTATACCTATGCGATTTTATAGTTCCTTTGGGCTCTGTTCGATTTTCACCTAGGTACCTTACGTACCTTGTGTTATTCTATGTACCGAAAATCACATCATGTTGAACCGGATATTTAACTAAACAAACAAAAATACATTTATGATATTGCTAGTGATGTTTGTTTAAAATCGTATTCCCGTCCTGTCTGACACGTAATAAAAACACACTTTGTAAATATATTATGACTTATGACCTTTTAATTCACACGTCTAGTATCTGAGGTTGTTTGTGTTTCTTGATACAGTTATGTCACCTTGAGTAGTTGCCTTGACATTGAAAAAACTCGCTTTCAATCCGTTAGATAATTAGACAATTGGCGGACGTAACTGATATACCAGGAAAAGGTTAATAGAATCCTGGTAAAAAACTAAATTGGCATTGTTTTGGAACTCTATGGAATGACGAATCAAGGTATAGATTAACATAGATTTAGGTACATATATTTCATAGTATAAATTCCAATTACATTACATACATGACAAAAAAGATTAATATAGCGATCGTCAAAGGAAATACCTATAAAAACTGGCTTAGTGCGAGTGCGACTCTCGTACACGAAGGGTTCCGTCCCATTATTATAATTTTACCCTTTAATTATTATTTGTTGTTATAGCGGCAATAGACAATCTGTAAAAACATCAAATATCTACCTTTACAGTTAATTAGCTACAGCTCCCTGACAGACTTACGTACAGGCAGCGGAGGTTTAGTAACAGGCTTACGTTTGCACCCTTCAGGCGGGTGCGAAACCTTAAACAATCAAATAATAGGACGGAGACACGCAAAAATATGTATTTTATACACGCTGATATATGAATTTAAGCACGCGAGTAAGTTTCCCCAGGGTGTGTTATTCAAGCGAATAACACCCCTAAACAAAAGTCTTTCTTTACCTTGTCAGCACCCTGAATTGTAGGTTGTGATATAATAAGACGCCTCATAAATATGCGTCACCTTTACCCTTTATTTTAACATTGATGGTTCCAAGTTCCAATATCAATCGGATTAATAACGCCGAAAATAGCACAATGAAGATCGAAACGTGCGTAGGCGATACATAAGGAAGTATTTTGACTTGACTCATGTTTTGCGGGAAACTGTTACATAAATTATGTAGGTGCCACGAATATGACGTCATTGGAGGCTGTTGGCAATTCATTCTTGGAAATATTGGCATCATTAAGGAAACTCGTGTGTGAAGTTACCTATGCGATAGAACAAGCTCCGGATTAATATGCTGTTTGTAATTATTTGTATTTGCTTATAGATCCCTCGTATAAATAAATAAATAAATATCAGGGGAAAATGCTACACCTATTAACCTAGTCCCAAGCTAAGCTCTAGGATTGTACTATGGGTACTAAACAAGGATATAAATACTTATATAGAGAAATATATACTTAAATTCATCGAAAACATCCTTGACTCAGGAACAAATATTCGCACTCATCACACAAATATCTGCCCTAACCGGGATTTGAACCCAAGACCGTTAGCTTCGTAGGCAGGGTCACTACCAACTACGCCAGCGCGTCATCGTATAACTCGTTTCTCGATATTCTTACGTGATCTGTTCGATTTTAGGGAATTAATATAGGGGAAATGGATATATCCATACTATATTATATTATAAATGTGAAAGTAACTATTTATCTGTTTGTTACGCTTCCACGGCTAAACCGATGAACTGATTTCGATGAAATTTGGTATGAAGAGAGCTTGAGTCCCAGTAAAGGACATTGGTTACTTTTCAGCCTGGAAAATTGTACAGCTCCCGCGGGAATAGCGTTAACGATGAACGGTAGATTTTTGACGTGTATTAATGTGGAAGTATGCCGCACTGAATAAACATATTTTTTCTTTTATCTTTTTTATCTTTAACTGACTTCTACGCGGACAGAGTCGCGGGAAACAACTGGTCGCTTACGATAATGAAGATTCTACAGGCACTCTCCATATGGTTTTTGTTTTACAAGGTTTGGCACGAGTGTATAATTAGGCAGTACCTGGATGACCTGTTTTTTTTTTGGTAAGTTTTCTAAAAATGAAACCTAGCTAGATCGATTGATCGCCCCCGAAACCCCCTGCATACTAAATTTCATGAAAATCGTTGGAGCCGTTTCCGAAATTCAGATTATATTTAAACAAGAACGGCTCGTTTAAAGGTATTACATTTGTGAGGCTAGGGAGAAATTGGCATAAATAGATTCTCTCGAATGTGAATTTACACGTGTAAGAGATTAAAATGCATTTGCGTATAATATTAGTGATAATGAACACTTATTCAATCGGGCAATTACCTTTCTAAGATACGTACACCAAACATAATAATTTATTTAATTGTAACTCTTTGTCATGTGCAATAAAGAGTATATTGTATTAATCATGAAGTATTGTATTAATCATGAATCTACTGTACACGTTTCAAAGGTTCTTTTAATCCACGTTTCTGTACGCGTACAGGAAACTTGTTATTTTCGTTTAGTTTGTTGATGCCTTAATTGAATCGGGGTGTTTATTGTATGTTGTGTGCATTATCAACAATGGATCCTCGCTATATGTTGTTGCGTGAAGTGTTATGAAAATAAACCGGTACACCGATATAGTTTGACACCACTACAAAACATTATCGCGGAACCAGTTATAGCTAAATCGTTTAAGCCTTGCGCTTGTGTACGTGTGTTAGCAATACATATACACGAATACACAAATACCGTGACGTGTGTGCGTCAATTTTCTGAATCATTCTTGGATTGGCTTTACTACTACTCACATAGACAGCATCTCTTCAGTGATTTACGTAGTTATAATTTGATAGCTTTTTTAATTAATTATCTTGTTGATCAGTTTATGACTAGACCTCGAAATTGTGTACAAACATACCTTTATATACAGTTTAAATACCAAACCGGTGTATAAAACTGTTTTGTTAAATTGTGTCTGTTATCACGTTTCGCATGTTTTAAACGACATAATCTGATAAGTTAATTATCTTTATATCAATAGTGTTTGAGACTGGCGCGCCGACAGTCATTGACATCAATTCGGCCGGCTACTGTGAGGCGCGCATTGTTGTATACTTATCTGAACTAAGATTAAGGTGCTCGAAAATGTTGTACAAGGCACACGTGGCACCATAATTCGTGGTTCATTGTACGTACATGCGAACTCCAAGAACCTTGGTCTACTTTATAAAAAAAAACCTTATCATGTTTTGATTTGGTCAATAGCTGTTAGTAAAAATGCCAAGGTTTATAAAGACGAGGGATTACACTGCTAAATTACAAAATTGTTTACCTTGTTTTTATGTTTTATTATATTAGTTTTTTTTAAATTTGAAATTCGCCGTTGAATTTCCTTATTGCTTTCAACTCTCTTTGCTATTTTATTTTTAATTCAACCGCAATGCCGGTACCGTAACTCTAATTTCGAATGAATCCAAATCTTGTCCTATTGTTAAATTGGTCAAGACACTTTTTCACAAATGGCCATTTTTATTCCTTCAACGATAATTAGGAACTTTATTTCTTCTTTCTAGTAAATATTAGTTCCGCATTGATGACATACATAATCTCACGCCTTCGTTCCCAGAGTGGGGTAGGCAGAGCTACAGAATTACAAACATCTCCGCATAGATGAAATTTCAAAAAAAAACCTGCAGGTCAAATAAATGACAAAAATAAAAGATGTATTCGTTACTTTGGTCATAAATTTATTTAAAAATAACTAACAATTAAATTTGCCACGTAGACGCATTTGCCCCACCTGACCTTATATTACTTATCATTTTGCACACCTACATGTGTGGCGTATAGATCCATACAAATTATAATTTACAAAATAAAATATTCTACCTACATACGATCAGCATGTCATGCAAATAACCGTGTTCTAGAATTAATCAGCCTCAGCGCGGGAACTGACCTATTTCGTTCCGATCACGTCAGACTCAATGAGTCCTCATTCATGAGCGAACAAAGCGGAATGCGTTGTTCAATTGTATAGAATGAAAGGGTGCCTTCGACATTTGCCCCCTACTCGATCTATATTTTACTGTTTTAGGTTTATAAGTGCACGAATAGATTGAATGAATGAATGAAATTAAGCAACCGAAAATCGAAATATGAGTATAAAGTCCGCACTCAAGCGATAAAATAGTGCCAGCTGTCGAGAAAATATACCTATAGATAAGACATGTTTCTTTAGATACGAGAACACCCAAAAAAATGAAGAATACTCAAAAGCCAATACAAATTTGTAGCTGAAAATATAAAATATTTTTCAAACTTAGGAATATTAGGAATCCTAATAAAAAAACCTCGAACTGAAAAAATAAACAAGCACCACAATGAGTACTAGAATCACTATGTCAAGGTTCTGAGCATGCACAATATTTTTATTTTTACTGTGTATGTCAGCCATTACACGGTCAATCTAAATCGCGATCCGCAGTTGATCTCGATCCATAATTACTGTGTAATGTGTTGGATTGACATTCTTTACACAGTCAGTCAGGGTCGACATCACTGACAGCCATTACACGGTGAATCTAAATCGCGATCTGCAGTTGATCTCGATCCAAAATTACTGTGTAATAATGTGTTGGATTGACATTCTTTACACGGTCAATCTAGATCGCGGTACTTGCTTGATTGGAGTTCAAATTGACTTTGTCAATGTGTGCCTTAAGTTAAATTTTACCTATCCTCATAAGTAACGTCAAGACTTATTATTTTTAATTTATCAGTGTGACTGATCAACTTGCCACTTTGTTTTATTGTAGTTAAAAGTATAATGCATAGGTAATCGTGTCCAAACCGCATTCGTTTCGCGAAATGACGATGAAAAGTCAGTACGTCACTACGCTTCGTAACAAAAAATGGTCTATTTTAACACGTGCACAGTCCAGGTAGTGGTACATATATGCACTAAAGTAAAAAAATTGCACGCTCGCACAATTTTATGTACCCCTACATTACATGGGAAAGGCAGCGTTTCTAGAATTTCCCGAAGGTGAGACAATGATAGTTTTTTGCTGTTGTTGTGTCCCACTGCTGGATGAAGGCCTCCCCTCTCTTCCATTCGTCCTTATGAAGAGCGTGAGACATTGATAGGGCTTAATTCGAACGAGATAACGAGCTTTGTTGTACTCGGCAAAATCATATTAAAGCCGGGGTCAATAGAAATGTCAAAAGATGTAAACAAATCAGTACTGTTTGACAAATAACCTCAATATTTTCTGCAAACGAGTTTTGATTGTAAAAACGTATAGTTAATAGTTATTTAATCTTAAACAGAATGTAAAAGTAACATTCAAGCGTGTACATCATTAAAAATACCTCATGCGATGTCCAAAAGTACGTGATTATGGTGTAATAATGGTAAATAGGTCCGTTTGGTTTTGTTTACATCATTTATCATTTCTATTGACCCCGACTTTACTTTGATGTATTGTTTTTAACTCGGCCGTCGCCATTTCGTCAAGTAAGAGCAATCGTAACGTTGACAATACGACAACATGTCAAAAGCCATATGGTTTTACCGAGGAGAATAGATCCCTAGATTCGAGATTTTAGAGCAATTACAATCAAATAAACATTTTTTTAATTGACATTAAGCCTATGGTCATTGGGCCTATGGCTGAACTATAGATGGTTAGAATTAAAATAGTATCTCTCTAAATGTATACAGGACATTCGACTGTTAGTCTGGAGCTGAGTGTTATTAGTGGTTATTCCAATGTATCGGCTTTCCGCGGTACACCGATGTCAATTGAAAAGTCGAAGAGTGAAAGCGTAACTGACGAAGTAACTTTCGCATTAGTTACGATAATATAATAATATAAATTTACCGAAGTATAGATCGATTTACAATAGCTACTATGAATGGACTGAATTAGATTTGTGTTGTATATATAATAATAATAATAAATAAATAACACGGCAGCACTCACACAATCACAGGTGACATAAGTTATGTTTGTTTTATTCATCGACATACCTATACATAAATGTTTAAATTCGGTTCGGTTGCTTTACGACAACTATAAATGTATTTTTATAATTAGATTTAAATACAAGCTATTGACCGTACGGTATTTTTATCCATAATATAATTCTGACTATTGACCTCGCTACCTATTTAATGCTAGTACAGTGAAACCAGCGTATTAATAGTACTCGGCTGAATATCGATTTCACACTCACTCTGGCATAAAAAACATACTTACTGAGTGTGACAGCGATAGACAGTCGAGTACTAATAAGAGGATTGTGAACCGACGCTTGCGTAGCTGTCAAAAAAAATCCATACTAATTTAGCTCCTCTTTCTTTCTCATCCCCTGATTTTCACGATTTTAGAATATGTTTTAGTTACTATGAAAAACTTGGTCTTTGCAGTATTCCCAGCTTTCGGCTGGCTATCGCTATCACGCTTGCACTCGCAACTGACAGTATATTTGTCACTCATGTCATGTATCATAGAAAAACGAAGATTGTCGATAGATATAGAAAATGTAATAGAAAATGCAGTAATATTCCGTTTTATTGTTTCCTTACAAAAAATATTTTCTTGGAAAGAAAAACCTAACAGACCTAGCTTTTCTTAACATCTGCAAGATATCTAAAAATCGTAAAAATCGGACTAGGTTTTATGGAGGAGAAAAGCAAGCATTTTGTATGGATTTTTTTAACTTCACAATCCTTTTAATTTTCTGGTTTAACTGTAGATTTTTATATTAATATCGTACCACCCAGCACACTTCTCTTGCCAGCTTGATTTTTTCTATAACACAATTAATTTTTACTTGAAATAGCACCGTTAAACCACAAAGAGGTTATTCATTAGTAATGAGGAAAGAAAACTGTGCGGGTGGTATTAGATAGGAATCCCATGTAGATCCACAAATTAACCCCTACAAATTGTTCCAGGTTCCCTCATAGTAGTCGCGTCAGCGTTAGTAGTATGGCTCACCCAATGGACGTACAGATTCTACCTCGACCCAGCACTTAGTATAGTTCTAGTTATCTTGATACTTGTCTCCGTGTGGCCACTGCTCAGGGAATCGGCCTTGATCCTTCTACAGACTGTACCTACACATATCCAGGTTTGTTAAAATATAATATATGCTTTTAAGCTCGTTTAATAATATTTCGTCGGATGACCAGACAGCTAAAAGTCAGTAATTTGTCTAGTAAGTATTTAAATCAAAAACTACTCGAATGGGAATGCATAGTTTGGTTGTCACCCGACCGGGTGTATATCGGTTGGTCTAAAATTGTTTGGCCTATTTTTGTTTCGCCACATATTTTTTGCATACCAACGAGTCGTTTAATGATTTAAATGTCGAAAATTGATAGATCGAAATTGTATTGCATAATATTGTTTGGTCGAAAAATTGTTAGTATAACATTTGTTTGGAATAACTTTTTTTTATCGAATGATATTTTGGTATAACGTTGACCGTGAGGCGAAGTGGACGGAGCTCCGCCCAGCGGAGCTCCTATTCCGCGAAGTTGTGGCGCTTCGCGCCTTGACACCATTCTAACCTAATATTATGGATTTAGCCTTTTAGTAATTTTAGACCAAAAGTGCTTTAGAACAAAAAATGTGCATGCGAGAAAATCTCTATGCTAAAAAAAGTATCCCATTCAATATTAAAGGAAACATTTTCGACCAAAAAATTGTAGCACATAAAATTTTAGGTAACTCGAAGGGCACCCTACCCGACCATTTATTATTTTTGAAGATTGATTTATATTACTTTCCATAATATTCAAATGATTCCGTAGGCCGTAAGTATTTTGAACTACTTACAAGAACCAGCAGATTTTGGCACAAAATAAGGGATACTTTGTGTATGTACTCATGTACTCACATACAATCTCTCACATATTGGCAGTTTGTAGTTCAAAGAAAAATATTACTTGGATAACATAACGATGTTAATGACAGAGGTTAAAACCAATTCATCCACTTCACGTAGCCGCTCCACCTTCCTACCTATTCTTAGGCCACTCGAGATAAAACTTGCGAGAATAATGTGTGCAGTTGACATTTTATCTCGATAAGTAAGCAAACTGGAGGCCAGATTAGCATGACTTGAGGTCAATTATGTATAAAATTCGGCTATCAGTCATTATTATGCCTCGGGATAAATAACATTAAATTAAATTGAATCACGCCTGTTTCCCAGAGAGGAAGGCAGAGATCACTTCTTTCTTCGGGATAAATTATTGGACGGTATGAGTAACCGGTTACAGATGTAGTGAAAAAACAAACATACAACATCGTTTTTTGTCGGAAAAGTTCGTTTTATCTTGCTTTCTCAGTCAGCCCATCCCATCCCCATCCATAAGATAATTGATAACAGGATCTTTTTTGTCAGTAAATAATAATCAAATAAAATTCAAATCTATTGTATACTGTAAGGCTAAAAGTCGAAAACTATTTCTTTTAATTTTGCAGTAATCTTACGTTATTATGCTCTTTGATTTGTTATTTAACTTCTTTGCTCAGTTATATCTGCTGACTATACTACATTTAAAATAGTTTTGTAATTAACAGCTGGCAGTATTTAAAGTAATTGATCTTTCTGCATTATTGAATTTAATTAAACCTTTGTGGAGTTAAAATTGCAATGTCAAATGGGCATCACGGTTTAATCTTCTAAATGCGAAGTTTTCAAACAACAGTTACCTATTACGTCATTTTCTTGAGATTTATTACGGCACGTTTAATTTATGAACAATTGGTTACTGTTTTCGCGGATTTAATGCTTATGAATGACGACCATTCTGTAAGCGAGGAGTAAACAGTTCCGCACAGAATATAAGATTTACCTGCGCAGTACACAGTACGACAGTAGATTTGATGTGGTACCAAGAAGGTTCCCTATCCTAAAATGGCAAATTGCGATGGAACCAGTAATGGACAACTACTGATGTGCAAGTTGCGGAAAGTTTCTAGAAAGTTGGAAAAGTTCTAAGAAATTTCCGGAAACTTTCATTAGAAGTATAGGAAATTTTAATTTAAGAAACGGAAAGTTTCAATCCCCATACAAAATTGTGAGAAGATTCCGAAATTTTCCTACATGAAATGTTCCGCAATTTTGGAAAGTTTCCTTTGGCACATCAGTATGGACAACCAATGATAGACACTTGATTCTTATTTTACAGAAGAAAAATGTTTATTCATTTGTTTTGCAACAGTCAATTTAAAAAAAAAAAAAAAAAAAAAAAAAATACCGACCGACCGTTTTTGTGACCGTACTATGATCCTTGAATTAAGAGTTAAGTGTCCATTATTGGTGCCTTCAGCTAAACATTGGTGTCACCTGTGTGAAGAAGGACTTACATTCTCCTGACTTGTCGTATCGTGACACGTCAGAGGGCCCTGCCAAGATGCATTACGCTAACTAGTGTTTTTATTCGAAAATAATAGAAACACTAGTTAGCGCAATGCATCTTGTCAGGGCCCTCAGAACGGTATCGGTTTTTTTAAATTTATATAATGTGATTTATATTTGACCGCCCCAATTGTTGTGATGGTTTGTGGTGTGTTTCTCTCTCATTATATGGTCCGACCTGCTCTTGCCCAGTTTTTTACTTTATATTTTATCTATTGTATTCTACAGTATTATTTACTAAAGTAGGCTGCAAATTGCACGAATGTGCTAGTTAATAATTGGGGAATCGCCGGTTCACCAATAAACCGAGACCGACGCATATCCTTTATCTTATCTATTTGCGTGGAGTACATGCACAACATCAATATTGGCTCGTTACAATGTTACTTCGATGTAATTGAGTGCATAGTATTAGAATTATGATCAAAAATACATATACGTATTCAAGAAGTCTAATTATAAAGTAAGCATTAAAAACCCGACCGCATTTTTGCTCATTTTTGATATTGTCGTCCATATATTTGTTACAAAAATATTAACTCCCATGGCCTATGTCACTCCCACAAGACGAATCGAACGACAACTCATATTTTTAAATCCATCACGCCGCCGCCGTTTAGACTGCATACATACAATCGAAAAACATAACCCTCCTTCTGACGTATTCGGGTAAATAGGTAACATAATAATATCACAAATCCGTTTCTTTTCGCAACATTGTTTAATTTGTTTCATAACAATAACTTTATAAGCTTATAGGGCTTCAGAAAAAAAATGCGTCTGAAACTATAGTTGGGAAACGAAAGATCGGATAAAGCATAGCCAACCATTCAAAAACTAGGACTCTTTTCTCACATAAACCAAAGTGAAGCGAGAACGGGTCGTTACTAATGCTATATTATTAAAACTGTATATTAAATGGAGACTTAACAATGCTCAGTTACACATGCGTGTTAAATTCATTCGTCGCGTTAAAGACACGTAAACAGTTGACAACAGTATCAACTTAAAAAGAAATAACGTAGGTAGCCATTCGGTAATTTGTATGTAAAGTCGTTGTTATTTCGTCCATTGTGATAATACTTGTTGCTAATAGTAGAGGATCCGAATAGGAGACGACCTTCACCGGGCTGTTTATTCGATAAAAAGTATTTTATATCAAATTTAATATGTTAAGTAATATAATGGCGAATAGGTAGGCTGAAAAATTTCAGTCCGGTATAATATAATTAAAAAAAAATTGCAACTGATTGTTTAATAGACAAATTACATACTAATATAAAGTATAAAGCCTATAATAGAATGTTTGTTCCCATCATATAACTATTGGGTAGGCATAAAGTAGGTAAGTCGGTAAGTACGAATAATTTGCACCAAACTTGGGCTTCATAATTTCGATTGGTATGTAATTTGTCTATTAAACAAGCAATTGCCATTTAAAAAAAGTCCATTTTTAAATTTTTAAATAAGTAATTATATACTGGACTGAATTTTTTCAGCCTACCTATTCGCCATATATTACTTAACATATTAAATTTGATATAAAATACTTTTTATCGAATAAACAGCTGGGCGAGAGTCGTCTCCTATTCGGATCTTAGACCATAAGTTTCTACGTACAGTCAAGGTTAATATAAATGTCCGCACAAAGGTGCTAAAATATGTACACATAGACGTTATTGCATATTTTTGCCCTTGACTGTACGTTGTTATCTGGTAGTATGAGTATCTTTTAGGCAAATATGGCCGCATTTACATTTCCCATCATATAAAAAGTATTTTTATTATTTCTATCACAGGCGATAATTCAAGTCTTATCACCTTTCATACGATCTAATGATACCTAAACTTGTACTCTAATGCTGCAGGAATAAAATTTATAATATGGATTATTTGTTTGTTTGTTCAGGTGGACGCCATACAGCGACGATTGTTAGAGAAAGTTGACGGAGTGTTAGCCGTTCACGAGTTTCATGTATGGCAGCTAGCAGGAGATAGGATAATCGCCAGTGCTCATATAAGGTAAGAACAGAGTTCTTACAACTCTATGTGACATCACTTCTTTACCAGTTGACAATCGGGAGGTTTGGCGCAGCTCCCCAACAATTCTCATGCTACGAACCAACTTTGGACAGCGCCCTTCTAATGAAAAAAGTACCAGACAGTACATACGTATACAAAGACTAAAAAGAACACAAAGATAGAAGTAGAATGACACTGTCAACTCTAGTTGGAGCATTCGGGTGTCCCTAGGAATTCCTAATAACGTTTGTCCGAATTATTGTTTGACATAAACTGGTTTTCAGCTGAGTCAGATAACTTATTCAGTTTTCCAAAAATACCTGTACTTAAGTGAATTGTATTATAACAAAACTAAAAAAAAAAGGCCGGAAATGGTTGTAGGATAAGCGAAAATTCCGACAAACGACGATTAGGGACTCAAATATAGACCCTAAATTAGGTTACTTCGGGTTAAAATTTGACACATTTTGTATGTGGCATATGTCAAATCTTAACTCCGAAGTTAGGTACCTAATCTATCCGCGGTTTAAATATATAAAATGGGCATTAGAACTTATATTACTTACAAGTTATGACTGAGCATTTGATGGTTTCTCAAAAATAACCAGGAGATAAAACCTATGATAAAACTTCTATAAGGTAAGTAAACATTATTTTCAAAGGAGTTGCAACCTTTAATTATTTATTATCATTTAATCATCAAGCGGTGAAAATATGGTTTCGTTACGGGGTAATAAATAATAAATCACAAAACGTAATTTCGAATACAAAGAAATAAATCAATATTTGATTATATTCTAGATAAAAAAAATAGTAAAAACAGTAAATCTATTAAATTGACGTGCGTCTGGCAAGGTATGTATAGTCAAGTGCAAAAATATGTAGAGAATCCTTTCATAAATACGTTACGAAGTTTTATTACACTGGAATAAGGTGCATTACGACAAATTTTTGATATGTTGCGTCCTCCCATATTTTTACACTTGGCTGTAAGTTTTTCAACCATCCGAGTTTTAGGCATTATAATTTTAAAAGTTTTTACACAAAGATGATTTATTTTTACCCCTGAACCTGAATGTGTTAAAAGCCTTTCCGTATATCTAGAATTGATACCACTTAAACTGACTTATATTATTATTTTTTAGCCTGTTTGGGTGTCCCACTGCTTGGCAAAGGCCTCCCCTCTTTTCCGCCATTCGTCCACATTGAGTGCATGCTCCCGCCATCCGCTTTGAAACGCGTCTAAGTCATCCCGCCATCTCCTTTTTGGTCTCCCTCTGCTCCGGTGGCCATCTTGCGGGGTCCATTCGGTGGCAACCTTGGCCCATCGTTCCGGATGCATTCGGCAGACGTGTCCAGCCCAGTGCCACTTAAGTTTAGCGGTTCTGGCACCCACATCCGCAGTACCAGTTTTGGAGCGCAGTTCGGTGTGGTTGATCTTGTCAGTTCTGCGAACACCGAGTATGCGTCGCTCCATTGCTCGCTGGCAAATCTTAAGTCGGGATTTTTGGGCTTTAGTCAATGACCAAGTTTGGGCACCGTAGGTTAGCATGGGAAGAATACAAACGTCGACGAGTTTGCGCTTAAGTGAAAGTGGAAGGTTGCCGTTCATTCCACTGTTATTATCACATTAATATTTTTATTGTAGAATTCGTTTTGCGTAACCAGACAGGAATGACGATCAGCGCGGGTTATTCTCCAACGTTCAAACGCGGCGTACGCCGATACGTGTAATATATAAACACCCCATTGTGACGTTCGCGACGCCTTACATAAACTTACTCATAAACGTTCGCAGGGGCCGTACCCCAAAACGCGTGCAGTAACGTTGCTTGGTCACGAATGAACAGTGCCAGAGATTGATGAAAGGGAGATTTAACAAAACTTTCACCTTGCATAACACGAATTCCACCATCACATTTCCATCTTCAGCTGTCCAGGCGGTGGGAGCACACAAATTGTTCGCATAAAGCGTTTCGCTGCTTCTTTTTTACTGCTAAAGAGTGGAATTCGCTTCCTTTGCCTGTATTTCATAAGGTATATAATTTGGAGGTCTTCAAATGGAGAGCTTCTATTGAACCTGCGAGCTTCATCCTAGACTTCATCATCAATTTTACAATCAGATGAGATTGAGGTGAATCTCTGGTCAGTTCTGAATAATAATAAAAAAAATATGTCCCCATAATTTAAGATTTAATATCAGTATAAGTCCTTAAATGTGACGGAAATACAATAAAAAGGATTCCGTGACTTATTAAACACTTGGCATATAGCCAACTGCAGCGTCAGAGCTGGATACTTTGTGTGTCCGTTGGTCACTAACTTATAAATTTTAAATTACAAGGATTTATTTAAAACATTTAAGTACCTAGCTATACATCATAATACCTATTTACTTATCGTCATATTGTATTTTTATATCTAACAGATTGGCCATTTTGAAAAACTTAAGTTTCTAACCGGAATTTGCTCAAGGTTGTTACTGATATCGTTGCCGTTATTGCGACCGTTATAAGGTAAATCGATTGGTCTGACGGTATTCCACAAAGGTTGTTAAAAGATTATATTTTATCAGAAGAATCTTATCGCAGCAAGCAACGCCACGGGTTTCATTAGGTTTATAATGATCGATACATGTATTTAAATTTCGTATCTGAAATCAATAAATTGCCTAAAATCTTATAAGCTGCTTATACATTTTATCTACTAATTGAAATATAACCTTTTCCTAAAACCTTCAAGAAGGCAATTAGGTTGTCACGTTTTGTATACTTTTTTTCTTGTGCTGTTGAGTAAGTTTATTTGCATACTACGTTCTCCCCGCCAATTCTAAATTCCCGCGGAAACTGAAATTTTCTGGAAAATTGCCTATGTTACTTACAATTTTAATAAGATACCCTATATCGTTTAGTTTGTGGGGATTCCAGTTTTAGGGTGAATAATAGAGATTATATGGTGGATTTTCTCCTCGCACACCGTTCCGCTGCCTGGCACAGCTCTGTTGGATACTCACCCTTTAGATGGCTTTACTGCTATACTGCGCAAAAGAGTCGCATCCCTGTTGCACAGATTGCGGGGCAGCCCGAACAGCATGCTGTGTTCTATTGCAGAGAGGTTTCAGGGCTTCTTCCAGAACCATTTTGGAACGAACTCCAAAGGCCTCCTGCCAAATAGAACTTTTTGTATATATTTTTAATTCTTTTTTGTGTCTTGTTCATTGTATCTTACTGGTATGTGTAATATGGGAAACTATTTCCTGAAATAAATAATTTTGAATTTGAATATAAGTTTTGGAGGAAGACTTTTGAAAAAAGAATTTCGCTGGAACTATATTTTACATTTTTATTAGGTACTGACTGTTAAGATCATTTTGTCAAGACTTTATGTCGCTGACTGCAGCTGGTGCGTATTCCAAATTCTTTGTTTTGAACAAATGTTTCTAAAATTAATTTGGCAACATTCCAGTCCAGATTTGTTTTTGTCCGGAATTGTGTCAATGAACTTTAGATTCTTTTATACGCTCCTTCAATATATTTTTATTAGCATTTCTTTTTCTAACTCCTTGGATTGCTACCACCATGTTCTCATTTAACCAACGCCAAGCAGCAGTGTTTGCGTCCTTGTATAGGACAGCAAGTAAAATTACTAGCACAGAGGCATTCCATCTTAGTCATCAGGGTTGGCAAGGCATTTTCAATCTTAGGATTACGGTTTTGAGATTGCGAATTTCTTTGGGTACCTGAAACCCACCATCTGGTGGTCTGTGCTCGTTTGCCTTCTCCATGGCATAAAGATAAGGCTAAATGTATGAAGAGGTGCTCTTGCTGTGTCACCTTTATTGAGTGTCGGTCAATGGAAAAACGCGTTATATAACTTGAGGACTTATCAGCTCCTAAAACAGGGGATGTTATAGATTAGCGGGCCAATAAGTTAGCGGAGTTATCAGTTCCATCGGAGGTTTTTAAATACTATAGTTATTCCAATTGTTATGCAGACAAAGTTCAAAGTAGATACCACGATTTTATCCGCAACTTATTATTTTTGATTATTTATTTATTTACAAAAGGAGGCAGACGAGCAAGCAATTCACCTTATGGTAAGTGGTCTCCACGACACCAGAGGAATCTCAAGTGAGCTGCCTGCCTTTGAGAAAAGAGTAGGCTCGTTTTTTAAAGGCATTCAAGACGTAATTCAATTCTATCATTTATTGATGAAATATAAAATTTTACATGTCATTGGGTTATTCATATATAATATTTTATTACTATCATGCAATTAAAATAATAATTTGGTACGTTGTTATATGGGCCCTTTCGTATACACTTCGACCCCTTTAGGATCTTTTGTGCAATTACCCTCTTACACACTCAGCTGTTTGAACGTGCAGGTTTCCTCACGATTTTTTTCCTTCACAGTAAGAGCATCGGGAAACGTACTTAAGTTAGAAAAACTCATTAGTACATGGTGACCGTGAGGATTCAAACTCTGTACCTGACGATCACGAGTCGACCCTCAAGCCACTAGGCCTACGACGCTCTTATTTGTCGGGGTAACCTGTTTTATATATTCGGCCCCACACTGTATGCAGACATTTAGATTTAATACTTCGGAAATACAGATTTTTACCTTATTACCTTAATAATTGGTGACGGTTTAGCAATTTTCTGGAATAATTATAATTAGTGTAGTTTTAACGTCCATAAACTTCAGGGTAATTTAGTATATAAAATAGCTGAGACAAGGTACGTACAGTTACTTCTTAGTTCGACCGTAGTACGGAAATTTACTTGTAACAACATTGTAAACACAACAGAAAACAAATCCTGAAATCACAGTTCTTTAGAATTCAAAGAACAAAGCTAATATCGTCGCTGAGACTACCAAATCCGCTATTGTGTTCTTTTTCATAAGGAGGATTTAAAATACTAGTAAGTTTGATCAAAGTTCAAAATCCCGTATGTGTAATCAATCAAACATAGCAGATTTAGCATTCTCAGCAACGATAATACGATACCATGTTATACCAGTCTGTATAAACACATCCCCGTTGTATATTTTATTTGAAAGACCATCGTATGCAATAGTCATAACTCATAACAAAAGATGATATATTTCTTTTTGTTTAGATCTGACAGAAGACAAGATCATAATATCATGTATCTCAAGCAAAGAAAACTGCTTGACGACCGAGACTAAAATGCATTACAGTATGCGTTTGACGTATAATGTCATTTGATGGTTGTCTGGCTGTTGACTTTATTTCCATAGTATGATCTAACTTTTGTTTGAAGAATGACAAATCCAAATGTCGTTTCGTAAAGATATCGTTGTACGTAAACACTTTCTTGTAATAAACACTAAGTCCAAATACAATATTAACAGAATTGCATTGTTTTAGTTTAAGAGAAAATATTTCGATGCGATTACTTTAGAATTGTATACTAAAAAGTTTATATTTTATGTAAGTGAAGTAGCCTCATTTTGTTGACCCTACTACGATTCCCACGGGAACAGTGCTTTTCCGTGCCGTCTACCAATACTGTATCCAGGTGAGGACTGAAAAACAGCTCCAAAAATTATACTAACTCACGCACACACGCAATCATACACTTTTTCATTTATTATAGATCATGATATCCATACTAAAACATACTATACTATACTATAATATTTTTATTATAAATGCGAAAGTAACTCGGCCTGTCTGTTATGCCTTCACGGCTAAACCGCTGAACCGATTTGGATGAAATTGGAGTATGGAGATAGCTTAAACCCCGAAGAAGGATATAGAGTACTTTTAACCGCGAGTAGCGATAAACGACCTCTACGCGGAGGGAGTCGCGGGCAACAGCTACTCGTAGCCTACTAATATTTTTTTAAATAAGTAAGCTTGCGTCACTATGTAACTATGTAAGTTAACCACAACGACCACAATTAACCTACAGAGTATACGGACAAAGACTGCATTGTATTTAAAATAATAAACTCTACACTTATTTATAACTCACGCTATGGGTAATATTACCTATTTTAATTTAATACAGCGAGTACATACTTAATTGTACCTCTACTTGATTTTCTTACCGATGGTTCGTCGGCTTGCGACTGCTATTCGTTGATCACTGTGTTATTCCCAATCCATTGTGGACCCTCGAGGAAATTATAACCTTCACCCCATGGCCAGAAGCCTATATTTGGCTGTGAGGTTATTAATGCGGTACTGATGTCAGAGATGGTCTAATTTAAAACTGAACGCTTCTTCACTAATGTTATGTTGCGCATTTGAGGGGCGTTCAGTTTAAGATTTTACTTTCCCTACAATTTTTTTGTTTCTGGAAAATGCATCCATACCACCTGCGCTGCGTCCATAGGGACCCAGAATTATTACGATTCAAGTCCTCAGGGTTGGCAACGACAGCAGTCTTGAGATTGCGCAAAGTCTACGAGCTTCAGAGTTTACTTACTATCAGGTGGCTTTTGTGCTCTTTTGCCTTATCCATGTCATAAAAAAACTCCATTCTCTACGATCTTGGGTTTTAGGTACTAAGCCAGTAATGTTTACTTTACTAATGTGTCGTACTCATAATAATCGTAGTCTTATATTGTTGCAGGTGTAGAAACTTATCGGAGTATATGAAAATAGCAGAAAAAGTGAAGGAGTTCTTCCACAATGAGGGCATTCACTCGACCACGATACAGCCAGAGTTCGTTGAAATACCGTTAGACGGGAATGAGGTAAGCGCCACAGTCAAATATATTTCGAAGCTTTAACTTTAGGTACTACTTCTTTACAGCCAAATCTCTGTAGAGCTTGGCCATTCTAGAACAGCATACGTAAACTGCATACCCGTTTTTTTTTCATTTCTACAATCTTTGACATTTTATATGTACGCATCAGCCTCCTATTGCATCAACTTGGCATTGACTAATTACAATTTACACGACGTAGCTTATATGATGCCCAGTTACCTAGGAACCCGTCGAGTTTGCAATGGATAGCGAATTTTCCCTGACAGTTTGCTGCCAACATAGAGGCTAGTGTTAGTTTTACCTTCATCATGCCCAAAAAAAAACCTTTTCAACTGTACAAACTTTGAGGTTCGTTTGTGGATATACACTAACTAGCGACCCGCCCTCGCTTCGCTTCGGTTTATGTGAGTTTTCTGTAACACCTGTACATAAACCAGAAACATATAAAAAACTTCCGTGATAAATTATCTAACTGTTGGCCAAAACCGCATCAAAATCTGTTGCGTGGTTTTGGAGTTAATGGATATACATCCTCTTCCATCCTCTTCCATCCTCTGATATTTATTTCGACATTGTTTCAGATAATCAGTGACATGGCGGCCGAGGCGCCATGCGCCCTCCACTGCCCTCCCAACGACCTCTGTCACAACGCAACGTGCTGCGGGCCCAACCAACAGGTCTGTTAGAACACCACTCAAAGGATCTATCTCACCCCCATTAGATTCTTCGTCATTGTCGTCCTAAATGTGATACTAGTTCGTAAATGTAAACTTGTACAGTATATTTAGCAAGTAGGTTTCATAACGGAATTCATAATACCTTGGTCTTACGTGGACTTGATTTTAAATTTTTTCATTCTTAAAATACCTGACTTTGTTCTAAAACGTCTGATTCCAAAAAGGCCTGAAATCTTATACGACTGAATCTTAGAATGACTTAAATCCAAAACATATGAAAGGCAAAATGGCTGTTTAAAAATTACAAATAAATAAATAATAGCGCCCTACTTCTTTCAATTTTTTGGGATAAATGTTACAAGTTTAGGCATGTTAGGAATCCGGTATTTTGATATTTAGACATTATGATGATACAAAGTCGTTTTGAAATCTAGATAAAGTGGTAACAGGATATTATGAAATGAAGTCGTAATGAATCCTACTCTATTTAGCGTGTAGAAAAAAATAATCTGAAAGTTACCGATGCAAAAATCATCGTGTCTGATAAACCTGCCTAGCTGGTAAGTCTGCAGCCCCCGTATTATTGTCCCATTTATCGCGGTAGGTAAATGTGGATAAAGCATCCGTCATTACCCCACTAATACCCCAGGACAGTTACGATTTATTTATATCGAGACAACAATATCTATATCAGTAATTGCATCATGTCAAAAAAAATATTGCACGATCAAGTATATTCCCCATTAAGCCACCATCATTTATGGCCGCAACAGTAAAAAAAGGCTGCTATGTTAATGTTTCATACACGCTCCTTATGATTGAACTGAATCTACCCGAAAATAAACAAAATAATTAAAAATTATTTTAGCTATGAAAAATAAACAGCCACAAATATATTTAAGCGAAAAAAATTCGTCGGTCTTAGGTAGGATTCGAACCTACATCTCCTCTGGCTCTAGTTTTTTATGTTTCCTGAAATTTTTTTTAATTGATTTTAGTTTCGTTCCTTGTATCTGGCGTCAATCGATACATTGTAACCATTATAATAGTTGTATCACTTTTTCTGAAAACAGTTTCTGGGTAAGTACAACTTTTTTTAGCAACTGCCGGTATGATAATTTGGTGTATTCAAAAATAAAGTACATCTACACTCTATGACCGTGTGTTTAACCTGAAGAGCATTTCTCAAAAAGATTGCCACTTTGAGTACAACTCCAAATTAAAAAAAAAAGTAGGTATGTAGAAAACATCAAACTATGCAATAATTAAGTAATATTCTAATGTGTCCCAAAATGTTTGTATGGAAAGTTCCTTTTGAGTTACCAAAAACCTATGAATATCGGTAACACAAAAGGAACTTTCAATACAAATATTTTGGGACACATTAGAAAATTATTTAATTATTGCATAGTTTGATGTTCTCTACCTACCTTCCATTTTTTTTTTTATTTGGAGATGTCTCTCAAAGTGGAAAAAAATTGAGAAGTGCTCTGATATCGAATTATTTTCGGAAAAAAAACGTAACTGGTCTGGGGTATAATAACTTACTGGTCAGAAAGTGACATAATAAGTGTTTTATCTGCGTTCATTCGGATAAGACGATAATAAATAAAAAAAAGATTTATTATTTCGAAAAAAAAAACGCATGTTCCAAATTTTCGATGCCATATAATCGGCCATGCCGACATATGAGTTACGACAGGTTTAACAGTAAATATTATTTGTCATGTTGATTTCTTCTGATTTCGTTATGTTATATTGATAAGTAAATCAATGAAAACAACTCCATAAAACGCAAATAATACGCACTTACGTGTTTCTATTAACAAACAGAAGCAGATATATTTAAATTTAATCTACAAATATGACGAGTTCAGGAAAAACAACAGCTTGTTTTATAGTCACTACTTTAACAAACAGCTGAAGGTAGAATTCATTTTTATTATTACTTCTTTGTACAATCACTAGATTCTTTTTTTTGTCGTGCTCCATTATTTCCATTTACTGACTTAGTATTCTTTACTTTGGATTCCAGTTTTTCAGTTTAGAAACTATAAGGGTACGATGATTAGTTTTCAAGGAGATCCGATCATTGAATTGGGCGCTGATGATTAATCCTCCGTGTTTACCCGAAAAAATGTCGGTGATCAAGATTTTATAACGATTTTGTTGACGGTTTACAGTTTTATAAATATTTCTGACGAAATAAACAAATCATGAGTGATGTTATGTTGTTGTGCCGAATTAGGTTCATATTATGTTATGTAAAATATTATTTAAAAAATAGTAAAAAGATATGATATTAAATCTTGTTTTTATTACTTTGTTTGGGTAGTTTCGAAGCAATTGGGATACACCTGAAAAAGGTATAGGCAACAATCGTTTATTGCTGTCCGATTTTCCGAGATTAAAAGTACCTTAAGTCCTTATCTGGGCTATAAACTATCATATGTATACGTTCAAACAAACACACTTTTCATTTATAATATTGGTAAGAATAAGGATTTTATCCTTACACCCAACGTTTTGGTAGTGCCTCTACAGCAGAACCAATCCAACGGACTTCGCTTTTCAAAATCTGTCAAAAAGTTTAGTCTACATAGGTCATGAATAACAGACACGAATGGCTAAGGTTCAGGAGCGTTTGAATGGCCTTACCCGTGTGTTACGCAAAAAATATGTATAGAATGATAAATTGGATTACTAATTGATAAAAGTCAGAAGTCGACGAAGGTTTAACGAAATTTCTAGAAAGTTATTGTTATTTGTTATCTTGGTTGGGTCAAATGCTCGAAGCCTTAGCCTTAGCATAATGACGCTTTTTTTACATAGTGCATCCCAATTCCATCTTGCAGAGGTTTTGTTACTGCTCTAAATGTTTACAGATGACTGAGATGACCAATCTATAACCATTTCCAACCTAACTATACTCTGTCATAAAAGTTCTTAAATAACTAATATCTCTAATACGGCTATCAATACTCACAGGGCATTTTAAAGTATGTGTTTGCCGATCGATAGATATGAAGGTTCAACTGCGACCTTCAGGTAATAGTTCCATATACGATGCAAATCGCGCATTCGATCAATAGTCATCAAATGACCGTAATTTGCAATACTTACGTGTATCCCTCGCTCAAGGTAAATGCTAACGGTTTATTCGTGAAATTTTAATGTATACCAGCTTTTAATGACTTCATTCTCATTATATTGTGTCATATACATACGGTGGTGTCCACATAATTAGGGACGCTAGCGTTTTCCCATGCCTGTCAAAAAAAAAAAACAATTTTATTTTTAGTTACACTTTTCGTTAAGTAATAAACTAAGGTTTAAATGTGTGTACAATTTATCGCTGTCGAGAACGAATCTTTCATTTTATAAGGTATTGAAAAAATATAACTTTGTATGGACGCGTCAGCACTAAATTTTGAAACCCCTATAAAATAAAAGATTTTTAACAGTACTTTAATGTACTGTACATCAGTACCTTAGTTAATTATCTAAAGTAAATTGTATTTAGCAATAAAATTGGTCATAAACTTTTTGAATGGTGTCTCAAAATTTAAAAGTCATATTTGTAGGCAATTGTATGGGAAAAACACAAGCGTCCCTAATTATGTGGCCACCACTGTATGTATTACATAATCTATGTGCTAGTATGTCTCATCTGCTCGCACGTATAATGTTGATCATTCTGAAACATCGTTCATCGTTGTAATAATTGCTCCTGGCGCTTTAATAACAAATAGTTCTTGCAACACATTGTAGCTGTAATGTATTTATAATATGTCGATTCATTGGATGTTTGGAAATGGCAAGGTGTTTTAAATAATATCGCATTTCATTTATCATTTACAATCTAAAGATTTTATATGTCCATGTGGCCTTTTATGATCGACAGAAAATGCATCAAAAGGGCATCTTTACCAACAAAAATACACTACGCACTGTTTAGAATACAGTTTGATTTTTACAATAAATTCGTATTGCCATTCTCAAAAGTTTATCGACTGTCATTGTAAGCTATTATTGCTTGTAACATATAAGGTACTGTTGCTGTAACAAGCGCTTTGCGTTGCAGGAGCAATCAACGCCATCTCCCGCCGTGACGCCGTATTTGTGCAGGCAGAGGAACATGGGGTCCAGGACGGAATCAATGAATTCCAACTTAGTTGCGGGCGCGCCTGGGGCGACCACTGCTAGGCATTTAGACGCTTTGGAGTGCGGGTAAGTGTACCTTATTTTAAAATTATACTTATACTTGTGTTTTTTGTGTAAATTTTGTGTATAAAGCCACTTGCACGAGTAAGAGAAAACTAGTTTTCGTGTTCTAGTTTATTTCATTGTTATTGATCTCCAAAACAAAATTGCATATTTCTGTCGTCCCAAAGACCACCACACCTTAAAGGTCACTGTAATTACCATACCACATTATTTGGTAACTGAATCGCATTGGTACGTTGACTGAGTCCCTTGCCATCCTGTCTTGCTCTCTAACCTCTTGACAGTCCAGCTAGCAAAAAAATCAGCTGCTAAAAATTATTTAACTTAACTAAATGCTCAATTTCATTGCGCGTGAGCTCGCATGCTTTTCGTGATACATTGCGTCGCTGCAAAAGCTCTCTGCTCAAAAATGTTAAAACAACCCGTCAATGGATTGCATGCGGGCTATCGACCAAAAAACTGACCCTTTATGAACACTGTTAGTAAAACACTCGTTATTTTACCTACCGCGTTTCGGTTCTTATAGTGTCTCTGGGCTGGAAAGTGGCTAAAACTATCCAAATGTTTATTTGTTGTTTGTATTATTTTTCCAGCTCTTTGCTCCCCACGCCAACCATCCAGGACGGCAGGCTGGCTGTCTGACAGCCGGTCCGCATCGCCGCGATATCCTAACTTCCCGCAAGTGACAAACGAACTGCGAGTGACTGTACAAACGACCTGACGGTCTTACCCTTGTGTTAACTCCAACGTTGGCTTATGTTAGAAATAGAGCTGCTAGGATTTTTATACCTATTCTGTACTTTAAAGCCAAAGTTATTCAAGCCAATGGACTACTACATACGATTGTGGCTGCAGACCGCAGTTGCTTGCGCCTTACGTTCCGAAATTACCAAAGGAAAATGGGTCACTTTGGTGTTTTATTACAGAATTCGTATGATCCAAGACTATGTTAATACGGGCTCTATGGGCTTTATTAATTACCTGATCTTGGCTAAGATGCCGTCTCAAAACACAACACAAATTGAATCGCTTAACTTCGGATATGTCCTTGAAATTTGGTATACGAATTTAAAACCTAAGTTGTTTGAAAAAAGACGCAAATTCCGTTGTCCTTGCATGTACTTATCCGAGTTGGAAGTTAAGCGACTCAATTACGGTTTTTAATGACTTGAAGTTTACTTTGACGCATCTTAAGACGGGATCTCGGCCACGGTCAATATGTTAATACGGCCTTAAGTTTCTTAGTTTTTCAAAAGAAATTAGCGTTAAATATTATAAGGATAAAGGCTAAGAAGGCGCAAAGACTTTAGTGTTCGTAAGTGTTTGAAGTCACGTCGTCGCGTTGGGGGAGGCAAGTGTATGTTGTTAGGCCTTAGTGTGATAGGAACGTTTTAACAGAGGCGGAAGCTAATCTTCCTGTTAGATCTAATCTAAGCATTTTTTAGTATTTTTTTGTTTGAATACGATAATCCAACAAATAATACAACTTTAGAATTTACCAAGTATGAAAGTGTAAGAAATGTATGGATTAAAAATTATGAATTTGTTTAGTTTTACAATTTATTTTTTAACATTTTTAACAAATGGATTGTTTTGTTTTATATCTGAGTTTTTAAAACAATTTGTTTATTATTGTACGATATTGAAGATATTTATTTATTTATACGTTGGCTATAAATGAGGCTGTTAAGAATTGGCCGTTCGCGTTAACACAATGTAATAAGTCGAGTCTAGGTAGATATGTGATATACAACAGCATTTGCGGTGTGATAAAGTGAAAAGAACGACTTCGTCCAGCAAAATTCAGATATCAAGATTGGTATCAATATTTACTTAGCACACGAATCTTTATTATACAAGGGTTACGGTCATATCTCTTCGATACGCCGACGGGTCATTATACCTTAACTTGTTATAGGTACTTTCTTTCCTACGTATGACATTATCTTTCAATGTTTTTCGCAGACCACTCTATACGTATTATACGTACGTACATACACATATCTGAATAAAGTGCTCTTTTGTTTTATCAAACAATACTGCTTGTTGTATGAAGTCAGTACTAAAGTACGCGCGCCATCTTATATATCGGAGCATACTGGGCGCTTAAACATATTTGAACTACTTCTAGCATAGAGGCTTTCCATCTTATTCCGCAGGGTTGGCGACGTATCTGCGGTCTTAGGATTGCAATCTTAAGAAAGCAAGTATATAATTATATATGGGTCACAGATCCCACTTACCATCAGCTGATCTGAGTGCTCGGTCGACTTCGCCATGCCATATATACAGTGGTGGCCACAAAATTAAGGATGCCTGCGTTTTTCCCACACAATTGCCTACAAATATGAGTTTTAAAATTTAACCGCCAATTAAAAAGTTATTGACTAATTTAATTGCTGAATGCCAATTACTTTAGATCATCAACTAAGGTTTAAAGCTCCCCAAACTTTTTTGTCTCATAGACCACTCGGCATTTGTTTCGGTTTTGGGTGGACCCCCTGCTTACCTAATATTTATGTTATCTATCACTTATCACGTAAAAACTTAGCAAAAAATCTTCCGGATTTTTTGCGCGGATAACTGAGGTCTAGCCGGCTAAAAATTGACACAGGCTACAAAGAAAATTTAGCGCGGATAAATATTTTTTACAAAGTAAAAAACTACACACAGAGAAAATTAAAATACAATTTCTATAGATGATATTTGTTTATTTATATATTTATAAGAAAGTATTACGTAAGTAAGAAGTTACCTACTATCTGTGTATTAATAAGGATTATTCCATTAATGGAAAGCCAAAATTAAAGTCACGACCTACTTAAATAGGATCCACTATCGTGGGCCCCCATTTTTATCTCATGGACCCCCATTTATTTTTTCCGCTCACGGACCCCTTGCAGGTCGTCGTTGACCCCTGGGGGTCGATATAGACCACTTTGGGGATCACTGGTTTAAACTGATGTACAGTGAACTACTGTTAAAAACGGACCTTATATTTTATAAGGATTTAACAACTTAGTGCTGACTGAAAAATATTTTTAGTCATTTATTAGTTAATGATAAGAGTACCTGAAAATAAAAATGATTAAAACCTTTTCCGATTGGTTGTCAAAATTGATAAGTTATATTTGTAGGCAATTGTATGGGCAAAACGCAAGCGTCCCTAATGATATGGCCACCACCGTATGTTTGCCCGAATATATTAGGTGGCCATAACTCTTGTTTTATTCGTTGTGTACTACCAAATAAAATAAAAATAGTAACTTTAAATTATCCCTCAATATAACTCGTCTTTTTGTATTTAATATTACAAACCGTATGATGAACTAACTATGACAAAACTGATATTATCAGCACATGCATAATGAGTTTTGTAATAATTCATAATAAATAGTAAAAAATCCTTTAAAATAAATAGTTAAAGCAATACATAGAACTCCCACCTTGGTGGTTCGATATACTTTGACCAAAGCTGTTAGTTTCGATAAAGTCGATTGTTAATTCTACTAACGCTCCGCGGTAATATATTTATTGAAACTATCGTTTTACAGTTTAGCTATACATTTAGCTATAAACTGCCTTAGGATAATTCTGACGACGTACAACGGCTAGCGTTCACATTTGTTACATAGTTACAGGAATAAGAAAATTATGTATGTAGTAGTGTACATACGTGACTTTGACATATTACGGCATCCACTGCCGACTAACCATATAAGCGTTTTCTTGACTTTAACCTGGGTTGTACTGTAAAGACGACATGGAAATGCACTTGTGCTTTACCGTCCGTTATTACAATATGCGAGCTTTGTATGATACAAAAGAGTGCCGCATCTGGGTAAGGCTGGGCAAAGTAAGGAAGCGTTATATGTGTCTGTTCAGTTTTTTAATGCTAGTTAGTGACCATTCATGTAAAATAGAAAAAAAAATATTATTCGGCTATGTACACATAATAACAAATAAAAACAACATATTTTATTCAATGGTTATTCAGTAGCAGATCGTATAATAAACTAGCTATCTGTTCAACACATTTTTAGTAACTAAAAGTGCTCTTTAACAATATTAGAATGTCTAGAAATAGATAGGACGCAAAAAAAAAATTACGTCGGGAAATACACAATATGCGCGTTTTAAGAAACAGTTACAATATGCATAATTAAATTTCGATTCTGAATAAACTGTTTCTTATACTTAAAACATGTGATCATATTTCCTAGGTTTAAGTTGTGCGTCATCTCGCGCCTAGCGTTTAGTTTAAGGTACCCTAGGTGAGAATTGAGCGGGTAAACATATGCAATAATTCATTTAAGTAGATAAAATCACATTTTAGTTCAAATTAATAGTGATTTGATGCACTTATCAATCCAAAATCGTGTAGCTGTAAGGTATTTTAATTATTTTGTAAAGTAGAGAGATTTGCTTTAGACTTGGGAGTGGCACGCGAGTTGCTAGGTATAGATTATACCTTCTATGTATTCACATAAGTATCCAAATAGAGCGACTGGGTTAACCTAGACACTAACTTCTAAATCTACGTCTGCAAAATATTTAAGGGTATTAACACATCGAGCCATCCACCATCGATCAATGGTAGAATAAGATGATTCAACGTCGATCGGCAGTTCCCATAACACCAAAACGATCTGCTTGTTTGCTCGATTTGTGTTTAATCGATAAATTGATCGAATGTCGATCGATGGCAGACATGCAAGAGTTAATTTACTTAAGTTTTTCACCTATACGACGATTGCTTGACCTTAAGCGATCAATTATCCTCGATTGACCAAAGTTACCACACCGATCAATCAGTCGCCTATCGGCGTTGATAGATGGTGGATCACTCGATATCGCCAGGTAACACTAAAGTCTAATTGGATCTGTTTATATATTCAAATTATAGAAACCTTTCAGTTATAGATGAACCCTCGTTATCAGATGCAAACGGTTTCTCTGCAGCACTTGAATATTTTTTTGTATGTGAATTGAAAACATGAGAGAAACCGTTGACTTTTGTCTGGAATACCGTTTTGTTCCACATTTGTTCCTGGTAACGTTGCTAAAATATCAGCTCACTAATTCACTACGGTTTAGGAGAAACATATTGAAGCCAGAGACCAGATATATGTCAACACGACTCCATTAAAGAGATGCAACGGATACCCGGTCACTGATCGGTATCACCCTTATTCGGCTAGAATTTTGCCATCAGATCGGCTATAGTAAATTAGCATATAGTTTAAAATATTTTGTTTACATTGCGTGCGACTATTTGCATTTTTTTCATACTGAGTAAGACCTACTAAAGCACTTTGAACCTAGAACGGCTTTCGACCTAACCTACAATTCGTCAATAATTGCAACCTCCACTTCGTAGGCCCAAGTAGAGTAGATAACTGGTGGCCCGTTTCCTGGCAGAATATTCAGCGGCTTGTTATCCGCATTGCATCTCGGCTTTATTTTTAGGAGGTTAACAGAGTATGTTTTTGAGCATTTTATCTTTGCCATCAGCTTTGCCAACGCATTCGCAACTAGAACTCGTGCCATCATCCCAGCGGGGCATTTATTTATGTAACTTTTATATTAGACGCATCCAAATAAACTAGATAAATAGATTTAAATATGATCTTATGCGAAGGTTTATAATTATAACAGTGGCTTATTCGAATCTTAGGCATTTTTATTTGGTCTAATTTCATCATAATTATCGCACTGCTAATATCATCTGGGGCTCTATTTGACACGGTAAAACAATATTGTTTTTGAAGTGTTATGGTTTTTTATCTACACACATATCATAAGTCCTCTATTATGCATTCAAAACCCGTAGGCAATGACCAGCATTACCTGTGGTAGTAGGCGACAGCGATGACAGCTGTTAATTTTGGAAGATGTTCCAAATTTGGATCTCATTACCTTACAATATTCGATAACGTAATGAAATTACGTGGCAGTTGTCATTGCTTTCACCTACTACCACAGGTAATGCTGGTCATTTGCCTTTCGGCTTCTGAACCCAACTTATAATATGTGTGTAGATAAAGTATTGTACGCAACTCTGCGTAATTGGCATTACAACACTCGCGTGATCTATTATGAAACTCGCCTTGCGGCTCGTTTCATAAACCACACTCATGTTGTAATGCCCGTCATTACGCAACCGTCACGTAAACTACTTTATCTCGGCCATTGCTGTCAAGTAAATAAGAACTTTCGTAACAATATTGTTTTATCGTGTCAAATAGAGGCCCTGGCCGTCTCCTGCTAATACAGCTAGAAAGAGCCGGATGCTATATTGCAGGCCCTAAATGGAGCATTCTAGGACTACGGTACAAATTAAATTGGAAGTTGGCATTGTAGTTAGTCCTCTTCGTAAGCTAGGTAAAGCGAGCTTCCATGCTAATACAACAAATATGTAACGAAATATTCTGTACGAATGTTAGTTGTTAGACATTATGAGGGTGAAAGCTGTAACACAAACATTAACCTGATTAAGAAAAAAGTTCCTTAATATTCAAATTGGCTTGGACAAAAGCGGGATTCAGATTAACATAGCCAAGGTCACCAGCCCTCTTTAGACACTGACTTAAGTCTGGCGTTAATTAGCTACCGGTCTAACGTAACCAACAAGTTAGATAACATACAAGTCAGTACCAAGCAAAAAAAGTAACAGATAGGAAAGATTTTGTGTAGTAAACATCAATATTTTATTTTGTATCTGTGGTAAGTCGTACAAATTAACATTCTCGTTATACAGATCCTATCATGTAAAAGTGCGACATTGGTGGTATAAAGGGGGCGCGACGGGGGAACACTCCGCTGGTATGCTTATGCACGCACGCTATTGGTTCGTCAATAAAACAATTGCCTAATATTTTCGGGCGTGGCTGTACTCATGCGCAAACACATCCCCTCCATTTCCGCTCAGCTGCCTTTTTACAAGACAGGATCTATACCCAGGACTTCTGATAAATTTTACGCCTTGGGAGTTTACTGTTTCATAGGTCAGATGTGTTTGTGCTTCAACGTTCATCCTCAACAGCCACTGTCATGTGTTGATAACCGCCTTTAAATTATTGCCTTTCACACGTTTATTGTTTTAGAATTTATTTAGTTTGTAACTTAGTACCAACGTGTTAGTAGAACAGGATATTTCATGGCGGTTTGTTCCACTAGACGAATACCGGACTGTCGCTGCTCAAGATATTTATATATATTTATTGTATGTACAAACGTAGGTTATTCGAGCAGAGCCGTTGCGTGATACTGGGGCCTGCTTGACAAGATTTGTTAGTAGTTCAACTGTCAAAGTTTACATTTGTTAGTATAGTGTTTTCAATCCACGAATCACCGTAACTCAATTTTGACGCACGGTGGAGTCAATGTAACGAAAATAAGGAAGTGGGGTGGGTGGGACTTCGTTGTTTTAAAACACTATACTGCAATCGTACATAAGATGACTAATTCGAATGAAAATTTCAAAAATTTACTGTAGAAAAATTACAAATCTACCAACTATTTCAAAGAAAATAATAATTTTTCAACAAAACTATGTCAAACAAGTCCGTGAACGGTGTTTTTTTATTACAAACTAAATAGGTTTGAATGTTTGCTAAACGGAGGTTGACGGTGATTTGAATGTTATAGGAATATGTGGAATTTTCACAGTTAATAAAAATATGTATTTAACGAATGTTTTATTTACTACGCTGCTCCTTATTCTACTTATAAACGAATTCGTGCTTTCAAGTGTTTCATAAAAATAGAATTTAATTATGATCTAATTTATACTAATGTCACTTTTTTTATTTACTCAAGTAAGCCGCTTCAACAAACGGTTCTATTGGAATCGGCAATTCTACAAGCTTGATTCGTTAAAAATACTTCATAATATCAGTTGTAAGATGACCAGATTTCCAAAGCCTGGCACTGTTCCAAGGATCGCTGTTGACTATATACCTACATAGTAAAGTCTACAAAATGTATCTATAAATTAACACAATGTTGTCAGTAGATATTCTTCATGTGTTCGATTTTCCAACATTTATTTGTCGCGTTGGTACAAGAACGCCGATGGAGTCCGAACCGGTATCAACCTGGTATCCCCACTCACGGTATCAACCACCCAATACTCCCTGCCGTTTATAATCTTCTTCTTACTCTTTCCTGTCATTTTATATCGAGAGTTATGTCCAAACAGTGAGTCGTAAGGCGGCGGTCGACTGTCATCCTGGTACGAATTGAATCCATTTCGATGAGATTTCTTTTTGGATGATTTTATTTTGGTTAGTCCGCTGCGCATTTTATTCAACTTCATGCGGACGTAGCGTCTGATCAACATCTGTAATTTTTCGGAGTGTATTTCATAAAAGTCACATGAATAGTACCTAATACAATAATCGGCCTATGGCTAAACGATGACCATTCGGTCATCTATTTCGCTTTGTTTTAAAAACCCATATTGCTTTCAAAATATCAATTGAATAAGAGCTACCATACCGTAACAATATGATAGCGCTATGGTTAATGAAATTAACAAAGCTAAAATTAAAATAAATATTGCTCTCTGTTAATCTTCAGAAGTAGGTACGAGCCGACGGTATCCAAGGACGAAGAATTTCATACGTCGACCTTTGTTATAGGGCGCTGTATTTCTATAGCGAAAAGGTTTATAATCCATAATGCCGGCGGTCAATGTTGATGTGTAAGCGCGACGGCAATACCATTATACGAGAGTGACAGAGACAAGTTAGGGAGTCAATGTGCAAAATTCTTCGTGTTCAGCGTTCGGACTTTAACAGTGTCTATTCGCTATTGAAACCGAGCAATAGAAAACTGGAGAACCACTTTTTTTAAAAGTAATGGGAAAACCGTGGATATCTAGGTTATTAGGAAATTGCAACTTTTGAGAGGATCTCTGACAACCTGGAAACACTTGCATTTATAGAAATACCAACCTCCCCAATAAACACAGCTATAGCAGCAGCTAACCCAGTGACCATGATCATGTAAGTCATCGTGAGATCGCTGTTCCGTAACTTGCGGTCTTTGGATTGCAAGTCCAGGGGACATATCTTGGTGCTGGGCAGGTCTCGATGCTCTAGGAACTTCACTATTCCTGACTGGAGGAGGTAAGTAAGGCTAAAAGAAGAAATTATTGGCAGACAGTCGTAAGATAGAAATAAAGAGATTGAGAACCTTCTAGAAACGGCTCATATAACAAAGAAACTTCATTGGGCTTAAGGTTCACTGACAATTTTGACGTCAGTGAACCTTAAGTCTTAACCTTTTGAACGCCATACGTCGAATACAAAATGTGCCACCCACACGCCAAACATGTTTGCTATGCTATGCAAATTACACCTTATTGCTACCAAACAAAGTCTCTTTTAATCTTAAACTCTTGTCGGCTATAGCCGACGTGGCGTCAGTGGCACGACTTTTAGTTGACGGCCAGAGCCGACTGTGGCGTTGAAAAGGTTAATGGTAAACAAATGAGCAAATGATTGAAATTTGCTTATGCTCTGGATCTGATCCGAATGTTACCTACATCCGGGCGCTGATTTTTGACTTTCGTGCGCTCGAAAGTTTCACTCTTCAGTGAGCAAAATCTGTGAAACCGTATTTTTGAAATTACAAGCGATAGAAAATTTAAAGACGAGTGGTCCACACCATTCGTTTTCAATTCTACCGCTCGTATTTCAAAAAACCATTTCGTAAATTTTGCTCACTTCCGAATGAAACTTTCGAGCGCTCGAAAGTCAAAAATCGGCCCCCCGGCGCTTCTCCCATAGTCGAAATTCAAATTTCCAGTTAGCTCGTGACTCATCAATTCCTCTTTTGGCAAAGTTAAAGTGCAATAGTAAGAAATATTTTTGACGGACTTACTACACACTCTCAACCAATTTGGTTCATAGGCCACTATGGAACTATGACAAGTGACGTGCTAATTAAATTATTAAGAAGTTTCTTACGATTTGAATTGTTACGTCACTTTGAAATAGTTCCATAGTGGCTTATGATTCAAATTGGTTGAATGTACACTATTAATACCTACAGTTGTTTTATGTCACGAAAGTGGGTTTGCCCATGGTACAAATAAGAGGTCCCGTGGGTGTGCCATACTTGTATTTGTAACACGTATGTATCGACACCCACACGACGGCGTCGCTTAGCGACGACAGCTACGCACTCGGAGACAACGTGCACGTGCATCTACAATCTATACATTCATGTATAGCAAACCCACTTTCGTGAAATAAAACAATTATACACGAAAGGGATTTAATTATGTTCTACTTACACAGGGTCAAACACCTTCTTCAACTTGCTGCCTATAGGGAAAGCGAAGCCTCTTAATTGCTCCATGAATGGATGCGGCGCAACAACGTAAGTACATCTAAAAACAAGATACTCGTAATAAAAGTCGGCCAAATGTGTGCGATCATCACTAACTATAGGTAACTTTATCACATAAGTACGCCTTCAAAATTAGTACTACTTAGTTTAGTACCTACCTTCTTATTAGGTGTAGTTATCCTATTCAGCAAATCGTGTTCTGATAAAAAAAAACATTTACCTAGGGCTCTCCACAGAAAGCACTAAATTCAAAGTGCAAATTGTGCCTTAACTGTTGAACTTCGATTTTACTGTAGCCTGTATTCCAGAAAACAAAATTTAAATCTCTTGACTTCTTGAAGTTAATTGTTTTCATTTCCATCTTTATTTAGTCTAACCGCCTGTCTACGCACCTATCTTCCTCCAAGACCCCCTTCTTGGTCTTCCTCACATAGTCCTCGTACATGAGGTGGTCGACAGCCGTCGCCTCCTTCACCAGCACTGCCCCACCAGACACTAGGGGCAAGTACTGACGGTCAGCGTTGACGGAGCGGAACGTGGCACGCCCGTTGTCTATCATTTGACTTAGGTAATGCAGTTCTTCATCAGGCTGGGAAAGAATTATAATGTAGGTTATTATATACTGAAGAATTTCTTACAGCGAAAGAGCGGCTATTAAATTATGTCTGGCTGAGCATTCGGTTTTGGCTTCGTATTGTCAAAAAATCTGATCGTAACCGCGGCAAAACAGATACTACGTTAGAACAAAATTTATAAGTAGAGACCGAATAAAAGACGATGTCATATTAAAAAATATATTTTGTAATTATAAAAAAAGGCAGATTTGTCAATAGGTTCCATTAAGTTGTAGAAGAAGTGTTGGTTTCGGTTTTGGCCGAAACCGAGACAGAAGATAAATTCCGATGAAGCATCTAGCATCTAGCGGCACGCAGGCCGTGACTGGATGCAGAGGGCGCAAAACCGTCATGAATGGAAGAGAATGGAGGAGGCCTATGTCCAGGAATGGAATAACTAAAGGCTAATATGATGATGATGATGATCTAGCATCATGCGGCTGACGGCATTTAACGTATATTGGGGAAGGGAAACGCGCCATTAAAGAATTATGAACGAAGTATATATTCTTACGTCATTCACAATAAATTCCACAGCGCTGCCCTCTGGTGCGACCCAGCGGTAGTTCTTCTTGTACAGATCTTGAGGATACTCAACGTCCAGAGTAAATTTGGACAGAGTGAGAAAAGCAGTCAGATTGGCCGTGTAGAATGCTGACAGAAGAATGATGAACAGCCACCATGTTGTGAATAGGACACGGGTTGTATCTGTAAAAGAATGATAGTTTTGAAAATCGAAACTAGATACATACTTACAATTTATTAAATATATCTTTACAGAATTCAACAATAATGTAATTAAAAATTTAAACTAAACGTATTTAAATTTAAATAAAACTAAGCCACTCAAATATTAAAGATATAAATAATAATCACCACTATAAAAAGAACACCCCCCTCTAGCAGGTCCGCTACTAGATTGGTCCTTCGAACCGGATTTATTGCATAAAAGTACCTAGGACTTAACTGTTTCAAGGACAAATTCGTCGTAAAAAACGTATGCGACTGTCGATAAAGTGAGAGTAATTTATTTACATACATACATACATACATAATCTCACGCCTTCGTTCCCAGAGAGGGGTAGGCAGAGCTACAGAATTACAAACATCTCTAAAAACTTGTTGATAATTCTATAAACACAATTTGCACAATTAGGCTAAGATGTTTACCAGCGTATTAGTGACAGGTTGCAAGCCCATCGCCTAACAGTACTACAAGCCTTTATTCCCTTAGTCGTCTCATACGACATCCACGGGAAGACATGGAGTGGCACTATTCTAACTCGGCAACCACACGAGGTAAATTATTTATAGATTTGAATTATTAATTTTTATTTTATTATTACAAGCTTTTGTTACCGACTGTACTTTTTTTGCAAAATCATTATCTGGTTACCAAGACCAAACTAATGAGTCCCAACACGGAGACCGTTAAATTTAGCGGAAATTATCTAACCACCTTCCGACTCCATCATCAGATCAGCTCTTAGATACCATAATAATATTGCATTGTCATCGGGTTTAAATATCTTATCAAAATTTCAGCCCATTCCATTAATGAGAATTGGTTCAAAATTGACTTGCCAACAAACTGACATACATGCAAGTTAACAAAAAGCTTGTAATAAAAAACCTTTCTCTATCTACATACACCTACATAAGTACATAACATAACGTTGGCCGATTCGCAATCTCATGACTCCTCTTTCCATTTAATGTTCATTACGTGACACATAAACACTTTTTGGTGTCCTTAGACATCATCACAGTCCATTAAAAACTATCATTTATAGTTTTTATAAACATGACATAATAAATACTTTGTGCCTATAATCATACGGTGTGACCATGATTGATGAACTCCATTAGCGATGTATTCCGTCTACCGAAGTCCAAAGAGCGCATGTGGAACTTAAAAGTTGAAATAATTCAACCATAAACTGTTATCAATAAGGTCGTATGAGTATTAGACGCTCCATGCTATATGCGGCATTTTTATAAGGAGGGCTGTATTGATAGGATCAAGCAATGTGGGTGCTGCAATAAAATAAATGTGTCATGTTGATGACACGGAAAACGTACAATTACTGTGATTAACGTTGCTTTTCAGCGTTCCGTACCCAAAGGCATTAATAAAGCCTACGCCGCCCGTCCTATCTTTAAAGGCAAGGGCACATCTTCTTAACAATTATACGTTGATTTTTGATGACTTACGTATATTTATGGCGGATCCTAACAAGAAATAAAAAACACATTAAGGCGGCAGACCAAGACGACGTTGGCGAGATGAGCTTCATGCCTTCAATCGGGACTGGTGGGAGAGTGCCCAAGATAGGGCTACGTGGAAAGAAGGGAGGGAGGCCTTTGGCCAGCAGTGGGACATTAAAGGCTCTTAAATAAAATAAATAAAAAAAAAAGCAAAAAGGTCTACAGTCCTGACAGGAATCCCTGGTACCCTGTATTTCCAAACCGGCAGCAAAGTATCTAGTACAATTATAAAGATTTTGATTGGCTGTCACGTTGCCTCGTTACTTTGGTGGTTAAATATTTCTTAAAGAGTAAAGTATTGCTTCGGTGTTCTTTAGCATATTATAGCATCTGGCTCGCACGTGACTGGACTTGGATTTTTAAGGATGATCATTTTTCGAAGATCATTATTCATCCACGTAAACTTACACGCCTCGAACTACTCTGTAATCTGTTTTAATATTTCCGTTCTGTACTTAGTGGCACAGGAAACATAAATTGAAGCAATATGCGCCCTCAAGATTAATTTCAAATAGAAGATAGTTTCTTCTTACTTCCAAAACCTTTAATGTACATAAGGGACTGTTTCATATCCTTCTAGCTATATCTAGTTAATAACCGTACGGGAAATGCTTTCCAAAAGGTTATTGTGTACTTAGTTACAATTCTTCACACATATGAAAATTTGCACCAAATTTCAACTAAGTCAAAGGCCGAACAATAAATATTGTTAAAAATTTAAATGTTGCACACTATTTTGAACTAGGTACTTAAGAGTTAGAAACATATCTATAGGGATCCGGACTTGGCTATTATTCGTAAATAAGTAGTGAAGCTGAAGATCGGGAGCAGTTGCGTGCATTGGGAGACCACCGTGCGTGCACCTTTATCCAGCAGTGGCCTGATACGGGCTAATAATGATAATGATGTAATAGTTATGTCATGTTTTCAGTGTATAAGAATGATTATTAAGTTAGCTTACTTGCTTCAGGTGCCAACGTGGTGCCCTGCTTGATAAAGGCTCCATACACAAACCAGAAGCTGGGCGACAGCGATATTAGCTTTTCGCCGTCTTTCACTAGCTTGGAACGTATGTACGTCAGGAATGTGATGCAGGGTCCGTAGGATAGTACTGCTGCCAGGATCAGGTACCTGGGAATGAAAATGATCTTCAAGATATTTCATTCTAGATTGTATGCTATGCATGCATGGTTCCCAAACTTGTTTAGCTCTCAGCGCATTTAGTGATTTGATTTTCACTGCTACATACTGTGCTGACCTCAAAAGGGCAGGCCTTATAAAATATAAAAGAAAGATTAATTTATTTAATCTGTTTGGCGGACCGGTAGACAAAAGATATTTGCCAATCGAAATAGTGGTAGTAACGTTGTGTGGTTTTTTTTAAATGTTTTAGTAACCCATGGTTCCTAAGGCGAGAATGAGGGATAACAGATTCTTCTGATTAAAGAGATATTCAAGAATAAGGGAATTCAAATAATTGTATTAGTTGAAGAAAAGAAACGTCAAGAGAACTTCAGTTTATGGAAATTCGACAAGTTTTGTGGTCTGGTAAAAGCAGAGCCCCTCCCCGCTCTTGCTCGTGTGCTCGACTCCAGGCTGGTCACACTCCGCCAGCCTGTCCCGAACTTGTCTGGGGAGAGCTTCCATTACGTCGCCAAGTCAGTCTGAGTAAGTCCTCGTAACCAAGAGAGCAGAGGGCCCGACAAATTATAGTCACTCCAAGAGACAGGATTTAATTCTTTTCCTAATAATTTAGATGGAGAGACTATTGACCTAAACTACCCCTCTTGTGTCCTCGGATATTTAGGACGACGGAATGTGTGTGTTCTCTGCAATCCAGTGTGACAGGTATCAAAGTAAACCCAGAATGTTGGAGGTCTCCTCCCCTTCGAATCCGTCAAGGCACCCGATATCACACGCTCAGCTTTCGCTTCGCTTAGTCGAGTCCCCACGAACCGACATGAGAGCCGGGAGTAGAAAGCAGTTGCCGAGCTAAACTCGCAGGCATCCTTGCCGACATGAGATCATAAAAACCAAGCCAGCAAGTCACCTCAACTAACTAACGTCTTTCGACCAGAGGTGAGATCGACTCTTGACGCAACTCAAATCCGACCCCCGATTCCCCAAGATAAATTTTGAAGCTATTAACCTTGAACCTTTAACACACTGAAGCAGTCTGTGCAGTCTGTATGGATACTGGTCATACAGTGTGAAGTGTCTCTGCTTGCTATTTTAATCCAAGATGTTTAGTGGCGGTAAGATGTCATCGACGTCTGTGACCCGCTGATAACTTTCACCAAGACACTAAACCCTCTTCGACTCGAATAGAAACATGTATAATATCCGATGCATTAAACGAGAAAGGTAAAGATAAATTGTAATTTAAATTGCCAGGACGCAAGCAAAACTGTAAACCCCAATACAAGAGCCGAAAGAGAACTAAATAATCTTAGCCAAACAGCATGGGAAAATTTAGAAAAGTTCTTCCAATAAACTGAAGATTAGACATGGAGTCCTAAAAGGTACACAAGATCCAAAAGAATTAGATCAGTCTTGAATTATTAATAAACCTTTGAATTCCCTTGATTAAAAACATTTATAAAAGAATATCAAATGAACAATAAAATTATTTACCTTTAAATAATTATTAGTTTCGCGATAGAATTATAAACCCGTGAAATAATTCAAAGAAATTTATCACTAGTTTGGTTTTCCGACGACCAGCGTATATCACTTTTAAATTCAATATGATTTGCTTCTAAGAATTTAGTTTTTTAAAAATTGTTCTGTTTTTTTAAATAAATTGTTCCTTCCAAAAAATATAAAATTTCGAAACTCAAAACATTTTGAAAATATTCGTAAATAAAAAAAATCAAAATCAAAGAAAAATATTCAAATAAACATGTTCTAACAAGGACAGCTTTGCTACGAATGATCTAATAGCCTTGTTGTCAAAATTGCAATGACATCTTCCATAATTCAAAATATTTTGAAAATGACGACATCAAATGTCATTCGTAACCAGCTGCATTACTACCCTAAGTGCAACGATGCACCCATCGAGTAACCACTAAAAGACAACACTTAGCTTCGGGTCCCGACGAGATGTCAAGGCCGCGCAGCCGCAAACCGAACTCTCACGACAGCGACACCAAACCGCTTAGAAGCCCTCGTAGTAAGCGACGGAGCTCTCAGGATCATGCTCCCGCGTGAAATGTATTAAAATGAAAGGTTAAATATGCAACTAAGGTTTCCCTGTACTACGAAAGTTTTCCTTACTCTATTACTATACCTAGAAACACAACAAACATTCACAATAAATTAAACACCACACGGACCCCTTTCTAAACAACGACTATCACCCTTCCATTCGTCTTTCAGATCCTCACCCAGAACACTCATCCCCAAGCTTCTCTATTCTAAATGATAAGACATATACGAAAGATTAAAATACCTATGAGAAATCACTAGTTCGATTTTCTTGTTCTCAAACCATAAACCAAATTATTCGAAAACATGATTTCTTATAGATAAGTGTTTCCAACAACGGTAGGACTACAATATTTACCTTTTTAAGTAGACTTAGTCTACATGAAAACTCACGAAAATCTCCTAACGTCTCCCTGCAAAATTCCTATAGACCACCTCCTATATGTTATTCACAATTATGCACACCGCACATTATTAATTATAAAAGGAAAATTTTGTGGATACACCACTATTATTATAAAGAAAAGCAAATAAAAATCTTAAGAAAACATTTTTTCAAGCCCGACGATCACTCCCGTCAACTCCCAACCGTTTCCTAGCAACCCCCACACTCTCCGTTTTCTAACCAGTCAAATACCAAAGACAATTTAATTCTTGCTTGAAGGTTTGACTCGAGATGAGGTCAGTACAATCCCCCCCTAAATCTTGACGATATTCAACGGAGCCAAGATTTAACCTTCTTATTCCAACTCCTTGTCTCCAATCAATCCCAAACAAGAGTTAAATTTCATAACCAATTCACCAACTGAACCCCAAAACTATTTAAGGAGTCCCCTAACTTATTTTATCTTTCTTCCCCCCCCCAATCCTTTTTCCCCTATGCTACATCTTTCCCCCCCCCCTCTCCTAAATTAAACCTCCATTACCAAATATGAATTCAAAACCACTAGCCAGTAAGCAAATACTTTATTAATATTTCTAAAACCTTATAATATTGAACTAAACACCAAATACCATATAATCTAATACTCAAATATATTCCAAAGCAAAATTACTCCGAATTAATCCTACCCCACATAACACTCACTAATGCTTCTGCATGGAAATTCATAACCGACATCAACGTCCCTATAAAATTTCTAATTCCCCAACTTCTAACTTCATTTTCCTGATTAAACATAATATCGTGCTAAATGTATTGCATTGAACATCCCCTTCTCTTGCAAAGTTTCGGGGTGTACCAAAACATAAACATTATCAAACTGTCTTGCTGCTACCCTGTATGGACCTTCATAAGTTAAATCAAACTTCCGAGTAACTCCACTCATAGAGTCAGACTTATTCAATCTTCGCAACTTAACCAAATCTCCAACCTGATACTGAATTAATTTATGAGTTAAATCAAACCTAGTCTTTCTCTGTTGACTAGCCAATTGTAAATTAACCCTAGCTTGCTCCCGAATCTCTCCTATATCCCTACTACGTACAAGATAAGGCAAATGGGTATCTATTGATAAATGAGTCACTCTACCAAAAAGAACTTCATTAGGTGTAAACCCCGTACTTAAATGAAATGTATTGTTATACAACTCCTCAATCTTCTCTAACCATAAACCCCAATTTCTATGCCTTTCATGACAATAAATCCTAAAGAATTTTCCCAACTCTTTATTAACACGTTCCGTCGTATTTGGCCTAGGGTTCCTAATAGTTGTATATATAGCCCTAACTCCCATATTCCGTAATCCTAATTTCCATGTATTCCCTATAAATTGTTTTCCATTATCAGTCATTACAGTTTTCGGCTTTATTGTTAATGCAAAATTTTGCATCCTAACCACAACCGCTTTCGCTGTTGCCACCCTCAACCCATATAATTTAATGTATTTAGTAAAAGAATCTTGTATTACGAATATGTATGTTATTCCCCCCCTAGACGCTGGTAAGGGTCCATAAAGGTCTGCCATAACTAAATCCCCTGGATTCTCCGTTACAATAGAATTACACGCCCCCACATACTTAACATTATCCACTTTGGATAATTGGCAAATATGACAACACCTAACAAACTTCTCTACCATTCTCTTCATTCCAAGCCAATAAAATCTTTGCTTTAGATATTTCATCATTTTATAAATCCCCAAATGCCCTAACTCCAAATGAACTTGTCTACACACCTCAGCTTGCAAAGCTTCTGGTAAATATAAAACTTCAACATCATTGACATGTTTTCTAAAATAAAGCACACCATCGACAACTGAACAACGCATCGCTATCCTAGACAATCGACTTCCTCCTTCCACTTGCCCTAGCACGCGTTCTTTAATGCCTTTAGCTACATTATCCATATCCTGAAACTGAACCATCTGTTCTAATTTAGATTCTAATTCAGTATTATTCTGCACCCCCATATACATTATCGATGGACACCAAGTTTTCCCTTCTTGAATGTCCCCATCCCTTGGAAATCTAGACAAAACGTCCACTCCCCCATTTTCGACCCCCCTAACATGCTCTATTGTGTAATTAAACTGTTCTAAATACAATATCCATCTTGTAATTCGACTATTAAATAATTTAATGTTCTTTACAAACACTAAAGCTTTATGATCAGTCCTAATAATTAATTCCGCCCCCCTTAAATAAGTCTCAAACTTCTTAACCCCATAAATTACTGCCCAAAATTCTTGTTCTGTAACTGTCCACCTCAATTCTGATCCTCTCAACGACCTTCCACAAAAACTCAAAATCCGTTTATTACCCTCATCGTCATATTGATATAACTCTCCCGCAATTCCTACCCCTGAACTATCCGTCTGCAAATAATAAACTTTATTCACATCTGGATGTGACAACATAATAGTTGTAGAAAACTCCTGTTTCAATTTCTTAAATGCCGCATCTAACTCCTCATCCCAATACCAAACTTGTTCCTTTTTTAACAATCTTGTCAAAGGAATAATCAAAGTGCTATAATTTGGAATAAATCTCCGGTAGTAATTACATAACCCTAAAAATGCTCGCACATGCTTCACCTTTTTCAGAGTTGGAAACTCTTGAATCGACTTGACTTTATTTGGATCAGTCCGAATCCCTTCAGTAGAAACTATATGTCCTAACATTTTCACTTCCCGACAAGCAAACTTACACTTCTCTAAATTACAAGTCAAACCCGCATTCTCTAATCGTTCTAGGACCTTGTCTAATTGCTCCAAATGTTCTTCCCAACTCCCTTTCGTTAATATTGCCAAATCATCTAAATAATTTACACAAAAACTTCTAACTCCTGGCCCCAACACTACATCCATCGCCCGACTAAAACTTCCCACAGACGTCTTCAGACCTTGTGGCAAAACATTATACATATAGGACCTCCCATTCACAGTAAACCCGGTATACTGCCTACTCTCTTTTGATATAGGAATTTGAAAATACGCATTGTTTAAATCTACGATAGTTATAAATTTTACACCATGAAATGCATTTAAAACATCTATCTGCATTGGTGGGGCCTCTGACTCTGCCACCATGTACTTGTTAATTTCTCTAGCATCAAGTAAAATACGAATAGACCCATCAGGTTTGCTTGTATATGTTAAAGGACTACTATAAGGAGTCGCCCCTCTAGAAATAATCCCCAACTCTACCATCTCATTTAATTTTTTATCAATCTTATTACGATAAGCATACGGAATCGGATAGGATCTATTTATTCGCGGAGTGTGTTCAGACATTTCTATATGATGAACATAACAGTTTGCCCTACCAATTTGCTTCGTGAATACTATCTTATGACTCTCTAAAACTTGCTTTAAATCCATCCTCATACTATCATTCAATTTTACTCCCACATTAAGCCTATCCAGAAAATCCTCACTCTTCACAGTGGAATCCCTTTTATCATCCTGACCGACTCGTAGAGTTCTAACGTTTACACTCTCTTGACCTTCATCAATAAACGGTACACTAACTTCTTCCCCATTACCCGACAGAATTAAAGACTTAGGATCTCGCAAATTAATAACAGCATCATGGGAAAGTAACCAGTCAAAGCCTAATATCACCGGTACTGTCAATTTTGGAACTACCAACAATCCAGTATCGAAACTTATCCCCTGAATTTTTAACTCAACAGATGTTAGCTGCTGTATTTTCAAACTTTTCTGCCCTACTGCTCCTCTAATCTGTATAGGTTTCACTGGTAATGATGGAAACCTTGTATCTTTAGTAATTTGTAAAGATTCATAAAGCTCTTCTGAAATACAACTCACTTCACTCCCAGTATCTATCAACCCATTTATTGTATTCCCTAATATCTCAATAACAATCTCCGCTCTAACCTTGCGAGAACCCTCATCAAAACATACCTCTTCATCAAACAAGGATGCCGCAACAAAAGTTTGTAAAAATTCAGAAACACGTGGCCGATCTAATAAACTTGGGGAAAGATTTGGAAAAGCATCTAAATTCAACTTAACTTCCTTATTCTGAACTCTATTCTCATCCCCAAAACCACATCTACCAAAATCTGACCAAGTTTTATTAGCCGATATGGGATATAAATTTCCATGTCCGTCTTTCCCTAATCCTATTCCCTCAATCGCAATAGTAAAAGCTACCTCAACCTTTCAAATTGCACTATTCAATAAATCTCGAGAAACGAAAGTAATGCCTCTCCCTTAATTCACAATATCTCTTCCCCTCAATCTGCTTAATACCCTAGAATCCTGGTCACGGCACCAATTGTGCTGACCTCAAAAGGGCAGGCCTTATAAAATATAAAAGAAAGATTAATTTATTTAATCTGTTTGGCGGACCGGTAGACAAAAGATATTTGCCAATCGAAATAGTGGTAGTAACGTTGTGTGGTTTTTTTTAAATGTTTTAGTAACCCATGGTTCCTAAGGCGAGAATGAGGGATAACAGATTCTTCTGATTAAAGAGATATTCAAGAATAAGGGAATTCAAATAATTGTATTAGTTGAAGAAAAGAAACGTCAAGAGAACTTCAGTTTATGGAAATTCGACAAGTTTTGTGGTCTGGTAAAAGCAGAGCCCCTCCCCGCTCTTGCTCGTGTGCTCGACTCCAGGCTGGTCACACTCCGCCAGCCTGTCCCGAACTTGTCTGGGGAGAGCTTCCATTACGTCGCCAAGTCAGTCTGAGTAAGTCCTCGTAACCAAGAGAGCAGAGGGCCCGACAAATTATAGTCACTCCAAGAGACAGGATTTAATTCTTTTCCTAATAATTTAGATGGAGAGACTATTGACCTAAACTACCCCTCTTGTGTCCTCGGATATTTAGGACGACGGAATGTGTGTGTTCTCTGCAATCCAGTGTGACAGGTATCAAAGTAAACCCAGAATGTTGGAGGTCTCCTCCCCTTCGAATCCGTCAAGGCACCCGATATCACACGCTCAGCTTTCGCTTCGCTTAGTCGAGTCCCCACGAACCGACATGAGAGCCGGGAGTAGAAAGCAGTTGCCGAGCTAAACTCGCAGGCATCCTTGCCGACATGAGATCATAAAAACCAAGCCAGCAAGTCACCTCAACTAACTAACGTCTTTCGACCAGAGGTGAGATCGACTCTTGACGCAACTCAAATCCGACCCCCGATTCCCCAAGATAAATTTTGAAGCTATTAACCTTGAACCTTTAACACACTGAAGCAGTCTGTGCAGTCTGTATGGATACTGGTCATACAGTGTGAAGTGTCTCTGCTTGCTATTTTAATCCAAGATGTTTAGTGGCGGTAAGATGTCATCGACGTCTGTGACCCGCTGATAACTTTCACCAAGACACTAAACCCTCTTCGACTCGAATAGAAACATGTATAATATCCGATGCATTAAACGAGAAAGGTAAAGATAAATTGTAATTTAAATTGCCAGGACGCAAGCAAAACTGTAAACCCCAATACAAGAGCCGAAAGAGAACTAAATAATCTTAGCCAAACAGCATGGGAAAATTTAGAAAAGTTCTTCCAATAAACTGAAGATTAGACATGGAGTCCTAAAAGGTACACAAGATCCAAAAGAATTAGATCAGTCTTGAATTATTAATAAACCTTTGAATTCCCTTGATTAAAAACATTTATAAAAGAATATCAAATGAACAATAAAATTATTTACCTTTAAATAATTATTAGTTTCGCGATAGAATTATAAACCCGTGAAATAATTCAAAGAAATTTATCACTAGTTTGGTTTTCCGACGACCAGCGTATATCACTTTTAAATTCAATATGATTTGCTTCTAAGAATTTAGTTTTTTAAAAATTGTTCTGTTTTTTTAAATAAATTGTTCCTTCCAAAAAATATAAAATTTCGAAACTCAAAACATTTTGAAAATATTCGTAAATAAAAAAAATCAAAATCAAAGAAAAATATTCAAATAAACATGTTCTAACAAGGACAGCTTTGCTACGAATGATCTAATAGCCTTGTTGTCAAAATTGCAATGACATCTTCCATAATTCAAAATATTTTGAAAATGACGACATCAAATGTCATTCGTAACCAGCTGCATTACTACCCTAAGTGCAACGATGCACCCATCGAGTAACCACTAAAAGACAACACTTAGCTTCGGGTCCCGACGAGATGTCAAGGCCGCGCAGCCGCAAACCGAACTCTCACGACAGCGACACCAAACCGCTTAGAAGCCCTCGTAGTAAGCGACGGAGCTCTCAGGATCATGCTCCCGCGTGAAATGTATTAAAATGAAAGGTTAAATATGCAACTAAGGTTTCCCTGTACTACGAAAGTTTTCCTTACTCTATTACTATACCTAGAAACACAACAAACATTCACAATAAATTAAACACCACACGGACCCCTTTCTAAACAACGACTATCACCCTTCCATTCGTCTTTCAGATCCTCACCCAGAACACTCATCCCCAAGCTTCTCTATTCTAAATGATAAGACATATACGAAAGATTAAAATACCTATGAGAAATCACTAGTTCGATTTTCTTGTTCTCAAACCATAAACCAAATTATTCGAAAACATGATTTCTTATAGATAAGTGTTTCCAACAACGGTAGGACTACAATATTTACCTTTTTAAGTAGACTTAGTCTACATGAAAACTCACGAAAATCTCCTAACGTCTCCCTGCAAAATTCCTATAGACCACCTCCTATATGTTATTCACAATTATGCACACCGCACATTATTAATTATAAAAGGAAAATTTTGTGGATACACCACTATTATTATAAAGAAAAGCAAATAAAAATCTTAAGAAAACATTTTTTCAAGCCCGACGATCACTCCCGTCAACTCCCAACCGTTTCCTAGCAACCCCCACACTCTCCGTTTTCTAACCAGTCAAATACCAAAGACAATTTAATTCTTGCTTGAAGGTTTGACTCGAGATGAGGTCAGTACAATACCTATCTAAAGACTTGAGCGGCACTCCTAGCCGGGGAGATGACTAGCATATAAAAACTGCTAGCATAAAGAAACTCCATTGCACCTTTGTCCTCAGACTTTGCTACGCATTTCCAATATGACATTGCAATATAACATTGGTCCAACCTCAAACTACTTACCTCCAGGGGCTCTATTCACTCGGGAAAAAAAATGCATTTGACATTTTAGGTATATACTTTTTTATGGCAAAGAGAAGGCATACGAGCACTCAGGCCACCTTATGCCAAGTTGGATCTGAGACCCATATAAATTTGAATTCTTAATCCTGACTTCAAATGCGTTGCCAACCCTGAGTCTACTAAGCATGGAATGCCTCTATGCTGGTAATTTCACTTATTGAATGGCGGCTGAGTTAAAAACAATATCTTGTGTGTTCTGGCTTCTCCATGCTATTAAAAGTGACCTCACAAACGTACCACACGTGTAGCTCAAAGGGTGCCAGAAGCCCGGAGCCCGCGGCAGACTCCTTGGGCCTCTTCAGCATCATCATCCACACGCCCTCGTCCAAGATCGCCGAGAAGTCTACTATGTGCTGGAACTTGAACAGTATGGGAAGAAACGCCACTGCCATGTGCACTTTCTGTATGGATCAGGGAGTTTTTCTATAATTTTTTGCATGATAACTAATTGTGTGTAATTGTGTTTGAGTAACTATTTTATTTTAAGCGACAGGCGGCTTAATAGCTTAACTTGCCCTAAGTTAAGCCATCAAGTTGGGACCAGAATAAAATAACCAGCTGTATTAAAATAACCAGCTGTATTTTTTCTTAAGAATACGTCGGTTTACTATTCAGGGCGTTCTGATGTACTTACCTAGGTGTTTGAACGTATTATCGACATTATTAATTCTTACTCTGATGACTTTGAATACTAAAAAAGTGTTTCATGTCGTTTATTGATGAAGAAATTTAGTCATAGATACCTAATCATCATGACCGATGGTAGGGTAGCGTAAATTTAAATGAAAACCTAAATGACATTGTTGTAGGTGCATTGGCCTTTATCGAACAAACTACGGTATGCTGTTACAACGGACACGAGTGACCTTGATTTTAATGTATTTTCTATACCATTCCGTTGTTTGTTTTACTGATCATTGAAGATTGCAGGGCGATCAACCTGTACTAACCTTTAAAGAGATTTTATTACATATAATAACTTTGACTGGCGTTACAGGGCAGTGCTAAAAACGCGCATTTTCGGCAAATGAACAGACATGAAATATTTTTTCGGGAAAAACCTAGAACCGGGAACCTATTAAGTACCTCATTAAATCATCGTCATAATTTCAGTACAAAACTTCCACTGCCAGAAATAGGCAGCCCGTGTCACCGGCACCTACCGGATTATTGCGACCTATTTATTACAATGTAATAACAATACTCACTGTGCTATTAACAAGTCCTATCAACGAGTCTTCAGGACTGTCCCCTCCTATTTCAAAGTTCTTTGCCGGAGTGACCACTTCGAAGGTAAAATTGAAGCGCTCGCTTAGGATATCAAATATAGTGAAGGCAACGCCGCGGCCGATTAGAGTGCCATTGTCAGTAGTTTCTACCCAGCTTAGAGGATAGTTCTAGAAGAAAAAAAGGGATTAATGTCTACTATAAATGCCTCAAGTGGGAAATACACGACAACCGATTTTATGCCGGGGGCCTTGAGTATCCACGACCCACTTTCAGTGTGCTGTTTTGTAAGCTTCAATTTTGCGTCGGCATTTGACATCCTATGTAGATCTACAAAGCGCTAAATTCATAACTAAGGATACCCCATCCCTTCTACTCATCTTTCAAAACTGAATAGAGTGAAAATAATGAAGCTAACGTAGGTAACTTCAAAGTTTGATATTCAAAGTAGTACAATTACAATTCTAGCATGCGGGACATCGTCAAAATGCCGTCGGCTAAGTATGGTGTTCATGCACTATCTAACTGATGATCATTAGGGTTTGGTGTTTAGATAGCACCGTTAGACTAAAGCGAGGTATGGAGTGGACATCAACAATAAAACTTACCTCATACTCATACTAAAATTATATCATCATAGAAGAAAGAAAAAATTACATCCTATCAAAAGGGTCGTCGCGATCGCACACAGAAAAAGTATGTGCAATACTCGTAATAAAAAAAGGCTACTATACCTAAGTATAGTTTATTCGTTTTGTTTTATTTACTTACGTCGTAGGTTGCTATTGTTAATAGCTTTCCATTCAATTCGTTTTTAGCTTCAAGAACTTCGGCCTGCTGTTTTGAAAGTAGTGTATCTAAAAAATATTGAAAATACTTTGACTCTGTTAAATTATAACGCACAAGGAACCAATAAATAAAATTGCAGATGATTTTTTAGGATCAGAATGACCAGTTTAATGTAAGCAATTAAAATATTAAATATTATGGAATTTTAAAATGTAGGTCATTTCTGCTCTACAATCTAGAACAACTGACCGAAAATATCCATGTTTTTTTACTTTGTAAACATATTTTCTGGGATAGAAAAACCAACATTGAAGATTAGGTACTTCATATTTCAAAATATTTATTAAATTCTTAAATCTAAAATTGAGATACAAATATTTAATAACCAAAACCCATTTAGAAAGGTATATTAATAGGTTAGTTATTTAATATAAACGAATTAGACCCATTGATGAGGTCCATTCTTAATCTGGTCACGCATCCGAGAAAATTTATAAAAAAAATGAAAAAAAAATAACGGACGTGTCTCCAACTTACCTGTCAATGGGTTATCATAAACCATATCACAGAAAGTAGCGTTACAGAAGGAAGAAATTATGAGGTCCATTATTAATCCTGGTCGCGGCACCGGTGGCCGCGAGCGCCGCTCACGGCGGCATGTCGAGCGCTAATGGGATGCGCCGTTGACCACTATTACGGTCACGATATGTAACGCCATGAGGCTTAGTAGGGACGGACTCCAGATTTCTTTTCAGCGAATTTATTAGGTCTCATGTTCATAAACGTTTAATTAATTAATTTTTTTCGTTTGTTAACATTGTATGGCTCATTTCTGCAATGTTTATATGTGGTGGTGTGGTGTGGTAATAATTTACTTCAGGTATTTGTGTATTTATATTTATATTATTTTATTTATATTTAGTTCGATTTTATTTGAAAATAAATATAGTACCTAGGTACTTTAAGTGTTTCTTATAGTTACCTTTATTTCTAAAGCAAATAGTTTACGCCGCCACGCCATGAAGGTATTATTATCTGTCCTTCGCAATTTCGTTTTCCAAGGTTGTGTGGAAGAGATCGCTATACATATAGCGGTAAGACTGAATAGATACAAAAGTATACCTGTAATTAAATTTGTACCGTGTTTTGTTTTAATGGTGTCCAATAAAGACACCATGTACGAGTATTATGTATTTTACTGTTATTTATTCTGGTCGCAATTCTTTGTCTTTAGTGGCTTAATTAAATTATAACGTAAACGTAAATGATAAGTGAAACGCATTCTAACGATATTTGTGGATGAAGCAGAAATCAAGGTGGTCATTTGGTTAATAAATAATAGGTACCTAGTTATTACTAACATGACAATTATTTTAATTTTAAAGACATTACCCGTATTATTAGTTTAATTGAAGTAGGTTTTATTAGTTTTAAAACTTTTAACCGACTTCTCGTACCTATAAAGTTATAAACTTAATAATATCCACCACCATATAGCTTAAGTATATCCACCCTAAGCCGCGTTCAGTTGACCGAGCAAAATCATCAACATTGACATAATTATGTGCCATCGTCAACGTTTCGTAATGGAAGTGGTGGCATGACTGACGTAATCAACTGTAATCAACTGTAAATATGGCTTGAAAGGGTAAACTCTTGTTAGGGTAAACATAATTTGTATTCTTCACTGAATATGCTGTTTTGATGACACTAAATTATACTTCAGGGACATTCAATCATCTTTTTTCATAAACTTTCTTTCTATGGTCTATATTTAAGAAACTGTTTTCTTTTCTTTCGGTAGATAGTTGGTTTTTATGTACAGATATACAGATCCCTTTAACCATAAACGCACTATAAACCTACGTTAGTTAAAGTATGCTGATCGAGTATCTTGCTTCCAAATGTGTTTTAAGTTTATTTTGTTCAGATTTCAAAATAACTGAAGAGTGAAAGTGCCTTCGTAGTTTTTAATTTTACGAAACGGAGTTCGGAGTATCATTATCAAATCCTGTTCTGCTACTCCGCTCCGCAAAAATGTACAGCTAAAATATATCATGTGGAGCCATTGACGCCATTGCGCATTTATTTTTCATCAACATAATTATCATCAACATCATCATCATCATCATCGTCATCATCATCATCATCATCATCATCATCATCAACATCATCATCATCATGTCATCATCGTATTAGCCACAGGACGTTCATTACGATGACGACGCTCTTAGCCTAGTTGGTATGACCCTGCCTACAAAGCTATCGGTCCCGGATTCGATTACCGGTTAGCACGGGTAGCACAAGTTGTATTTTCTCGCTTGTCGCTCAGTGCGTTTCTATCGTTACTGACTAGATAGAAAGGGAGATCCCAGAGATCCGAGCGACAACCAAGTCGCGGGCAACTTGTGCTAGCCGCGCAGGGAACATATTTATTGGGTGTTTTATATGTATGTACTTCTTTTGTTTACCTTCGTTTATCGTTGCCTAGTACCCATAGTATAAGCCAGAGGTCCCCAAACTTTTTTGTCTCGTAGACCACTTGGCAATTGTTTCGGTTTTGGGTAGACCCCCAGCTTACTTATTAAAAAAAAACTTCGGGGTCTTTTGCACGGATAAAATGGGAGGTCTAGTCGGCTAAAATTGACACAGGCAACAATTACAATTTAAAAAATTTACACGCTAAGTAAGTACGAGTAGTTACATACCTACTATCTGTGTACGAATATGGATTATTCCATTAATGGAAAGCCATGATTAAAGTCACGACCTGCTTAAATGGGATCCACTATCGTGTACCCCCATTCTTTATTTCCACTCACATGGACCCCTTGCAGGTCTTCGTCGAACCCTGGGGGTCGATATAGACCACTTTGGGGATCACTATAAGCTTAGAGCTAGTTCGAGATTCAACTTGTGTCAGATTGTCCCCCGATTTATATTTAATTTATTAATTAAATAATCATGGTACCACTCCGGTCGGTTGAGATTTAAATTGGTATGGGTTAAAAGTAGAGTTAGGACTTTTGTTGGCAAATCGTGGTTCTAGAATCTGGAGTCTCTCATCGTCATCATCATTCTCCTGCCCGGGCCCTTATCCCAACTTATTTGGGGTCGGCGCAACATACAACGTGTCCCAAAACTCAACGATAAGCCGGCACCAGAGGATGGAGCTGCTTATGATTAGTCGAGAAAAAATAAAAAAGATAAAAAAGATAAAATAAATTTATTTAGTAAGTAGGCCGCTCGGGCACTTTTACACGTCAAGATACTACCAATACCAATACCAATAAGGAAAAGATATATTTTTTTCCTTATTTTTTCTCGACTAATCATAAGCAGCTCCATCCTCTGGTGCCGGCTTATCGTTGAGTTTTAGGACACGTGGTATATTTGTATCCGGAGTTGCTATTTCCTATTTATTAATAATACATACAACTTTCATTATGACCTTCAAAATTAATTTATTCATTAAACCGCTAAACCAATTTAAATGAATTTTGGTATGGAGGAAATCTCTTCTGTGAAAGCGTTACAAACAAGCAAATATTAGTAGGTATGGAATAACCGACTAAAAATTATTTAGTTCATTTTGAAATATGTCCATACTGAAGGTCAAAATCAAAGTGTCATGTATTATAATAATTAGGAAATAGCGACTCATGGACTCTAGAACCACGATATGCCACCAAAATCCTAACCCTAGTTAAAAGATATAAATAAGTAGAAAAAGGTAAGTAGTGGCTATTTGCCATTATACGCGAGGGCCTGGCTGGGCCTCTTTGTTTGGGCCACTTGATTGTATATCAGCACTAAGTACCAACTATGTCGTTAACAATTTTATGGTTACGATATGTACTAGAAGCAAAAAAAAGCAAAAACAAATTGATATTAGAGCCCTATAGGCATCTCTTATTTAAAACACCGTATTTAGAACGCTAAACCAAGCAAGGTTTTAAATTTAAAGGCAACTCAGACAGAATTTGTACATTTTTATATGTAAATAAATACTAGCTTCTGCCCGCGACTTCGTCCGCGTACATTTTGATTATCGATATTCACATACACAAACTTTCGCATTTATAATATTACTTGGTAGGAAGTAGGAAGTGTAAAAAATATGCTTATTGTTTTATGTGTGTAATTCAAAATAATTATCTTTGATCCGATGTTAATTTTTGAAATTTTGTTGGTTGACGTATATTTACCTACCTACCTACAATTTTTATCGACCACTGAAGTCAACTGAGACGGCGCGGCGCGCGGAATTCGTATGTTTGTATATTTTGTAAGTAAGTAAGTACCTAGTCTCAATCTCTATATACCCGACCTTTTTAATTAAGTTACCGTTTTCAGCACTTAACTATCTAGAAATTATTTGAAATACTCGATGTCTAAAGCTTAGAAAGGCGTTTAGAGTGAGGTCTTTTTTTTGCGGCGAACTACCTACGAGTTACCTATATTAAATTTTACTATCCTAGTTCCTATTAGATACCTACGAGGGGTGGCTGAAAAGTAATCTCTTTTGTCTATATATAATAAAAAAATGTTACTGGCCACTATGGTATCGTATTGGCTATTTATTCTTTTTTTTAAATTGCCGTCATTCTTTTGTTTATTACGCTTCGATTCGAATTGGTAGCTCTGAGCAGTGAACATGTCGGAAGAAAAAAGTAAAATGGTTAAAATTGAGCAACGTGCGGTTATTAAATTCCTCACTAAGGAGGGTAATACTCCATCGCAAATCAGACAACGCATGTTAGCGGTGTTTGGTGACTCTTGTCCTTCCGAATTCATTGTAAAGTTTTGGTCGAAGCAATTTAAAAATGGCCGCGAGAGCCTTGAAGACGATCATCGCAGTGGAAGGCCGGTTTCCGCGGTTACTGATGAAAACGTGGCCAGTATCAAAAAACTTATTATGGAAGACCGACGTATAAAACAGTGGGAGATTGCAAGAGACATTGGCATTAGTAAAGAAAGGGTGCACCAAATTATTCATGAGTATTTGGGAATGTCAAAGGTCAGTGCTCGTTGGGTGCCCAGAATGCTGACTCCATTTGATAAGGATCGACGTGTCCAGTGTTGTAAGGCATTTTTAGAAATGAGCAAAGGTATGGAGTAAGGAACTATTTCTAAAATAGTGACTTGTGACGAAACATGGATTCGCCAATGGGATCCTGAAAGCAGACAGGAATCTATGCAATAGATATTTAAGGGAGAGAAGCCTCCTCGCAAGTTTAAAGTCCGTCCATCAGCAGGCAAACTCATGGCCACAATTTTTTGGGATGTCGATGGAATTTTGTTGATAGACTATTTACCCAAAAATACTACAATGAATGCTAATTACTATGCTAACTTGTTAATTCAGCTCCGGGAAAAAATAAAAGAGAAACGGCGAGGCAAACTGGGCAAAGGAGTTCTAATATTGCACGACAACGCCCCAGTGCACACCGCTCGAGTAGTGAAGGCAGCTATGAGTGCAAATGGCTTCAATCAGCTGGATCATCCACCTTATAGTCCAGATCTAGCCCCCTGCGACTACTTTTTATTCAGGCTGTTAAAAAAAGATCTAAGAGGGCGACGATTCTCGACTGATGAAGACATGAAGTCCGCCGTAAATGATCATTTTGACGAGAAAACAAAAGAATATTATTTTAACGGTCTAATGTCACTTTATGACAAATGCAATAAGTGCATTTCTCTTGCAGGAGACTATATTGAAAAAAAAAAAAAAAACTAGCCATGTCAGTCTTTTACTTCATACTTAGGTAGATTACTTTTCAGCCACCCCTCGTACGTCTAAAAAACTTAGAAGAAGAATGCAGTATGTGGACACGTTGGTAGCTTTTTTGCTGCCGGAGATTCTTAGGGCTCTTTTAAGCCGCAAACTCACTTGAGAGCGGAGGCGGTGCGGTGCGGCGCTTTCCCATACAAAAAAGCGTTACATTATGTGGCTGAGGCGGTTTTAGTACGGGAATTGGGAACGCGCGCCGCCGCTCAATGCTCCGCGTCTCCTAAAGCCGGCCGCATACATAAGTTTTCCGTATACGTTTTCCGAATACGTTTTCCGCATTCGGACAACCGCGGCCGGCCGCGTACATACGTTTTCCGTATAGGTACGGTTTCCGCATTCGGAAATCGTATACAGAAAACGTATGTATGCGGCCGACCTATTCAGAATTCCGCATTCGGAAGCCGTATACGGAAAACGTATGTATGCGGCCGGCCGCAGATGTCCGAATGTGAAAAACGTATTCCGACGGTTTCCGAATACGTTTTCCGCATTCGGACATCCGAAGGCATTGAATCAATGTAAAAAACATAATTACCGCGCGATTCGCTTTTTTTCCGAACGGAACAAATTCCGTTCGTACGTTCCGAATCTAAGCCGCTGCGTTTGGAGCGCTTCCATAAATTTCGTTTGTGTGCTGGCGGACACATTCGGAAATTTCGATTCGTATCGCGCCCACAGATTATAAGAGCTGTCAATTGCTGTCAAAAACTAACGTCGGAGAGCGAGGGAACTTATATAATTTTGTTGGTATTCTCTGTAGATATTTGTTACGCATAGAATTGCAACACGATAATTTTAATATGTGCGAGGCAGAAACATTATTATTATTAACAGAAATGCAATAGCTAATAAATCGTCGTCCTCCATCTTCGTGCGTTCACCACGCTATCACTATCTGTACCACAGATCCGTACTGACTGTATAAATTCCGAATGAAGAATGTGTGCGCTGGTCTCACGGAATTCCAATTCGGAATTCCGCATTCGGAAACCGTATACGGAAAACGTATGTATGCGGCCGGCCTAAAAGAGCCTTTGGCACTCCCTGTCTGCCGGTGCCGTCACCATGCCCGCTACCGTAACCAGGAAGGAATACTGAACCTGCCGGGGACTGAAAGAATTTTCTTGGTAAAGCTGTTCTCGTATAGTATGCATAGGTACCTATGTAATTTAAGGTTAACGTTAATAAATGACAATGTAGTTTAAATTTTAAAATCGGTTTATTATATTTTTTTAGAAATTACCCCCAAAATAAATTCATGATTCATGATAGATAACATACATAGATAGATTAAAAAATACATTTTTCTTCTATTAAATTTAAGAAATTTTTATTGCTTATCTCAAATAGGCTCCCAACTTTTCAAGTGTTTCTTGTTAAAATGACAAGTTACCCTAGAATTTCTTCTAGTCCGCCGTAAGCAAAAGTTATTAGATATATTTAATTTATTCATTTCCTCATAAAAATAAAAACATTTTAATAAAATATACTTGTGCTTAGCCAACATAGCTTAGGTATTTTTAGAAGACAAAGAATGCCCAAGAATGTCAAGAGATCCAAAATAAAAGTTTTTACCAGTAAAGCGTTGTATTTTTTTTAATGCAACATTAGTACAAATGTCAATGTCAAGCAAATAAATTGGTTAGGACAGCATTATAACCTTAAAAAAGTATATTTATTAACTTTTATTTTATTTTATCTTATTAAAAATGAGGGAGAACTTTTTATCTAACTGCGAAAAAAGCTTTTTACAAAGGCTTATATCTGAGGGTCACGTAAGTTAACTACAATATATTAATAAGTGTTTAGATACAACCATAGTGCATTGTTTCGAAATAATAACAAACATTTATCACTTATTGCAGCGACTAGATGGAAGAATATATGATGAAAGTAGAAAGTTAGACATAGCGTTTGGATCTGAATACGGCGGTTGTATTGTTTCACTGGGCGACACAAAGTAAGTTCGAAATGAAACTAAAGTACTAAGCACAATTTTTTCTATCAAGAGCAGAATGCATGTTTAGCGCTCTTTTATTTTGGGATGTAACCTTGGTCATGATCCCACAATCGCCAAGTTCTGTTATAAAATTTGTACTGATTATACCTGAAATTCAAATAGATAAGACAGAATTGTTAACTAACAATCATAAAATTATTGTTTTCCAGAGTGTTAGCTCAAGTTTCCTGTGAAGTAGTACAACCCAAACCAACAAGGCCAAATGAGGGTGTTCTGTACATCAACGTGGAACTGAGTCCTATGGCTGCACCACAGTTTGAAGCGAACCGTCAGACCGATCTCTCTGTATATCTAAACAGGTTACTAGAGAAATGCTATAAAGACTCAAAGTGCATTGATTTGGAGACACTTTGTATTGTTGCAGAAGAAAAGGTAATTTTTCAAAACCATACTGTAATAAGGGCATGCTTCAATGGTTTGGTAAATTGGAAAGGGAGGGTCAGAAGGGGCCGCAGTAGGCGTACTTTTGTAATCAAATCGGACTAATACTGGAAAAGGGCCTGATCTTGCGTACCTGAAACCGACGTGCATGCATGACTCGATGGATGAATGTGGAAGAAGCGAAAGAGATTTGTCAGGATCGTAGCAGGTGGAAAGAAGTGGCCTTTGCCTACCCCTCTGGGAAACAAGCGTGATATAATGTATGTATGTATGTATACTGTAAATGTTTCTACTTTGCTAGTGGGGGAGCAAAAAAGGAACATTTTACAGTACCTTTTTAGGGCTCCAAATCCAAAGAGTGCCAGTAGGACTGTATGACTAAGCCTTCACTGTCATGGAACCCTTTCGCACTTGACCCTTTTAACACTTTACCTATCTATGGTAGACAAAAGTAGTTTGACAATGATTTAGTTCAATAATATGCGGAATTTTCAAACTTAAATCTGGCTAACAGGTAATCTGATTTAAACCCTTAAGTTACAAAATTAAAAATAAATCTGAAATCTAGCCTCATTTGATTTGACTGTAAGGAATGAAAAGCAGCGCTGTGGCCCCGGCTGCAGCTCATGCTGAGCTGAGTCCTATTTGACTTCATACTACAGTGCAAAGATTCTATTTATTGTTTCTTCTTTTTTTTACCATGTGTGTTGTGTCGTAGCGTGTTTTTGTCAAATAAATGTTTTGAATTCGAAATGGGTATCATTTAATCGATCAGTAAAATATTCTCATTTTGATGAACAGAAATATGTATTTGGTCATCTAAAATAGTTAGTTGGTAAGCAACTTATGGTTAGCAAACATTTATAAATCTGTCTGCAATTAATGATATACTGAACTGCTCTTAATTATTTTGGTCAGCAAATTAAATATTTGAGCTGCATTGGGCGACCCACAGTTAATCAAATTTTGGTAAGCAATCAGTAGGTAGGAAAATGTTTTATTTTGTCCATCAAAATATTTTATTTTGTCCATCAAAAAAAAGGGGGCAAATTTACTGCCGTGCCGGCAACGCACATATGCCAAACCCTCCATCAAAACAAATTTAACAGAGTCGACGGAGCTACGCTTACGCGGAGCTCCTATTTATGCGTTGTTCTGGCCCTCCGGGCCTGATATAAAAGCGAACCTAACCTAACCTACCTCATATTTATGATACAAATTTTGGTTAATCTAGGGTGGCATTGTGATTTCTAAATTTGTGTGACAAAACTTAACTTGTAATTACAGGTAGATTCACTAATGTTGGCACGAATCGAATGAACAAAAGTAATGTCAACTATCACTGTGTGAGTGCCGTCCTTTGAATCGATGTTCGAATTTCAAACCAAAAACCTGTTATTATTTTACAAACTTGTATACTTTTGTTCATTCATTCAATCCATTCGTGCCAGCTCTTGTGAATCGACCTGTGCTACTAGCCTCAAAAATACCAACGCTTCGGTGCTCGCGTCACGTGGTCTGAGTTCGCTCCGCCCACAAATAACGAACACTGCTGATTTTGCAAACTAAAGGCAATCCACTTATTTATATAGATAACCATTATTTTAATATGCACACCTCTCAATTAAACTGCTTACAGACATGTTTTCTCTGCTGACCAATAGTAGAATCTTGCTGCCCAAGTAATTATTTTGCAGCTCGACTGTTTATTAGGCAGACAAATGATATTTTTTTTTTATTGATATTGGTTAAAATGTTAACCGTTTGTAAATTGTTTGTTGAACAAGAGTTGTAGCCCGATTTTTATTTATTGCAAGCCAAATCTTTGTATGCTGCCCAAATGAGTAAATTGCTTATTTTTTTTGCGAATCAATTTTAATAACGGCTGACCATTTAATTACTTCCCATTCGAAATTGAATGTATAGTAGTTATTTACTTAGGGTTAAAATAAATTGTGAAGTACCCATAAAGTAACTAGGCCCTATAGCTAAATGCATAATGAAGAAGCTCATAAATTTTTATCAAAATTTACAGCAGCACTGAACTATAAAGAAAAAGACTTTTTTTATAACTGTATCTTATTACCCTTATAAAACTCTTATTGAAACAACTATTTTGTGTATTATCGGTGCTGGGACCTTGTGCCTCCGGATCGCTACCACCATCTTGTCGTTTAACATACTGGCAAGCAGCAGTATTCGCATTGTTCTAAAATCTTAACTACTGTGTTTTTAAATTATAGGTGTGGTCGTTACGAGTAGACATCAAAGTCCTTAACCATGAAGGGAACCTCATAGAATGCACCAGTATTGCCGCATTAACTGCACTAGCTCACTTCAAGAGGCCAGATGTCACACGCAATGGAGATGCTGTCACTATACACACTATAGCAGAGAAAGACCCCATACCCACAGTGTTATATCACTACCCAGTTTGTTTGACTTTCGCAATATTCAATAATGAGTAAGTATTGTATGCTTGATACTGTTGTGTAGTAAGTATTTAGGGTTTTGTACTGTTATCTAGTATCCTAGTTTTACATGAGGTTTGTTTGTGCAAAAACATTTAGATTAATTGCATTATTGATTTTCGTTACAATAATTATCTTCTTTAAGTAGTATGAAACAAAGTAACTTTTTCTTTGTTTATATGCTTAAGTTCTGTTGCACTACACAAATATAAAAAAAAACTCTTAAGTGGGTGATCCATTTGCGAGCCGGCGAGCCAATAGTCTAAACCGTTTGCTCGTTGGCTCGCCGACTCTCGTAGTGATCCATTGGCGAGCAAAATAGGGTTGTGCGCGCTCGTTCACTGAGCGGATCGCTCCAAACTAGTACAATCGCGCCAATGTACTAATTCGGTCTTTTAGTTCTTTTATTTAGTACACTAGTACACTGAAAGAAAGTGGTCTGTTCATGGTCCCTTGACCGAATGAATGGCCGGCTTTGCTGTCGGTGTCACTCACTGCTCTGTTTGGTTCTTGCTCCGCGTGTACTAAATGAACTAAGAGCAGAAACTTCACGGAATAGTTCGTTCTAGTACAGTGACGGGAATTAATTCTTTTTGGCTCTTAGTACATGTACTACACAACTCTAGAGCAAAACTGTCGACTCTCGACCGCGGACTTAGAATTTCAAGCATGCACAAAGGGCCTGCGAGCAAATCCGACGGTGTTTAAGTCCGCAGACTTTTAGTGCTCCATTAGCGGTTTAGACCTTTGGCTCGCGAGTTCGTTGGCGTACCGGCGGTTTTGCTCGCAAATGGATCACCCCCTTTAGAGACACTTTCTTTAGTGGTTATACAAACCAACATGAGCCCAGCCAATTCTTTTGAATGTTGTGTGTTGCATTGCAATATATGGGTTAGTGTGACAGTTGTGTTGTCACACTCACACGCTATCCAGTTTGCGGAACCTGGCTCCATTATGGGGCTTCTCGCCTTTATTGATGAGATATGCCACTGGTTCAAATTCGAAATTCAAAATATTTATTCAGTAAATTGGCCACATGAGGGCTCTTTTACACGTCGGTAACATGGAGTGAATCTACTAGCGCTTCAGACAAGACCATGAACATCATAAATAAGTGATCATTTATGTACCTTGTCACTTTAACGTCGTGTTTGAAATGTCATACAAAATTGTGAAACGATTGAAAACGACAAGGTACATAAATGATCACTTATTTATGCTGTTGACTGTACTAATGATTCATATTTTCCCACACAGTAACTTATTGCGTTGGGAAATATTGTACACAATAGAGTATTTAAATACATATTAGAATAGTTTAACAACGACACTGAAAGATGACATGTTGGTATAACCCCTTCTCCACAATGGGTTAATGTGTCATACTTGGAATTCATTATTTCTGTTATGTACCTATACTGTAAACGTAAGGCAGTTTCTATAAGAAGAGGATAATTCCTCTTACATGTACAGTAAGCGAATCTGAAAGACGTATCTCTTATGTCTTATTCACATTGTGACAAGAGCGAAAAAGGCACGTCTCTCGATTTCCATGACTGTACACGAATATATCCCATTTCCTAGTATCTTTTAGTTGACTTGTCACACAAAAAAGTTTTGACTTCTTGACTAATTACAAAAAAAAGGCGGGCTCCGTAGAAAGAGAATAAAGCCCTTATGGTGCAACTCAGTTCCGTCTGTCTGCCCGTCAGTCACAGCGGTAGCATAATTTGAAACTTAGAATAGTTATAAATATTGCTTACAACATTATTGTAATTGAAATCAATTTAAAAAACTTTTGCGTAAAGGCTTCATTTACATAAAATAGACTTGTTTGTAAATACCGCATAGTTCTTGAAACGTAATGTTAAATGCTGTTTTTTTGTTTCAGCTTATTAATATCCGATCCCAGTTACATCGAAGAGTCAGTATGCACCAGCAGCACCGATGAAGGCATCAATACCGGCGGAGGCTTGCTCGTCGTCGGCATGAATCAGTACAAAGAGCTGTGTTTATTGGACTTGACCGGAGCAGCTATATACAGTTCCAACTTAGTGCATAAAGCCATCCTCAGTGCTGCCACTCGGTGTAAGGACATTGTCGACATGGTCAAGAAGTGCATAGTCAGTGATGACACGTTGAGGTAAAGTTCAATCATTCAAGGGTTTTTGTTGACCAATATTGCATAAAGCCATCCTCAGTGCTGCCACTCGGTGTAAGGACATTGTCGACATAGTCAAGAAGTGCATAGTCAGTGATGAGACGTTGAGATAAAGCTCAATCATTTAAGGGTTTTTGTTGACCAATATTGCATAAAGCCATCCTCAGTGCTGCCGCTCGGTGTAAGGGCATTGTCGACATGGTCAAGAAGTGCATAATCAGTGATGACACGTTAAGATAAATAAAGTTCAATCATTTAAGGGTTTTTGTTGACCAATATTGCATAAAGCCATCCTCTGTGATGCCGCTCGGTGTAGGGACATTGTCGACATGGTCAAGAAGTGCATAGTCAGTGATGACACGTTGAGGTAAAGTTCAATCATTCAAGGGTTTTTGTTGACCAATATTGCACAAAGCCGTCCTCAGTGCTGCCACTCGGTGTAAGGACATTGTCGACATGGTCAAGAAGTGCATAGTCAGTGATGACACGTTGAGGTAAAGCTCAATCATTCAAGGGTTTCTGTTGACCAATATTGCATAAAGCCATCCTCAGTGCTGCCACTCTGTGAAGGACATTGTCGACATGGTCAAGAAGTACATAGTCAGTGATGACACGTTGAGGTAAAGTTCAATCATTCAAGGGTTTTTGTTGACCAATATTGCATAAAGCCATCCTCAGTGCTGCCGCTCGGTGTAAGGACATTGTCGACAAGGTCAAGAAGTGCATAGTCAGTGATGACACGTTGAGGTAAAGTTCAATCATTCAAGGGTATTTGTTGACCAATATTGCATAAAGCCATCCTCAGTGCTGCCGCTCGGTGTAAGGACATTGTCGACATGGTCAAGAAGTGCATAGTCAGTGATGACACGTTGAGGTAAAGTTCAATCATTCAAGGGTATTTGTTGACCAATATTGCATAAAGCCATCCTCAGTGCTGCCGCTCGGCGTAAGGACATTGTCGACATGGTCAAGAAGTGCATAGTCAGTGGTGACACATTGAGATAAAGTTTAATCATTTAAGGGTTTCTGTTGACTGATATTTGATTCGGATTTTCCCTCACTTGAACGCTTTACTAAGCGATTATCCGGAGCATATTGTTGTCCCCTTGTACAATTTTCCGGAGAAAAAAGTACTCTATGTCCTTATCTGAGACTTAAGCTATCTCCGTAGCAATTTTCATCCAAATTGGTGGAACGGTTTAGCCGTGAAGCGCATCAAACGGACAGACAAGTTACTTTTACATAATATTAGTTACCTATTATGGCTAGGGGCGAATGACATGCAGAGAAGAGAGGCTTTTGCCAGCCAAGCAATGGTATATTAAAAAAAAAAAAAGCTCTACCTATAAGTCAGTGCTGTTGATCGCCGACGCTACACTAATTGGTCGAGTACGTCCGCGTCCCGTTGGTTGATCATGGAGGGGGGAAAACGAAACTAAAAATAATTCCACCAATAGTTCACATCCGACGGCGACTATATAACTTATATCTTTGTGGTTTGTTACCAATATTTTTATCTTGAATGATAAATGATAATTAACCGCACGAGTAATTTGAAAATAGTTTTTTTATCTAGTATCTAGAAGACCGCTGATAGTAGCTGTACGTTTTAGGTTTGATTTCCTCCTACGCACATCAGTCACTGACGTCGGTCGAGCATACCATCGGTCGCGTATGACAAATAAAAGTCCCGCAGTGCGAAACAGTATCTGCTCGCCACTTGCGTACAGCCAACCAGTCAGCTTCGCACTGAGCGCGCGATGGTAGTGTATACCGCGTCAGCGCACCGACGCACGCGGCGCCGTCGAGCGAGACCGACGCGCGCCATCAGCGGCGCGTAGCAATATATCTGCCGCGGACGTCAGCGTCGCTGTGCGGTGTCCCGTAGAACATGGTGTATATTCCTACGCTCAACCGACGTCAGCGACCGACATCAGCGTAGGAGGAAATAAAGCCTTAGTAACTTGTCGCGGTTATAGTTCGTTCGTCCATATAGTTTGCTTTAATGTGCCGCCACAATGGTACAAAGAAGCCGCCGCGGCGCGCACAAAGCGGTGTCAGCGACTTCAAAGGGTTGCAATGTACACTATTTGAACAAACGAACTATACGTATTAGTGACAGTGTTTTGAATGTAGTATATCAATATCTGCGACAAGGTACTAAAATGTACTACGTAAACTTCAAGTTCGACCGCTTAATAAACCCAGAGTAAAACATCCAATAGTAACATTTATTTGTCATCAATCGTTTAAAACGTCGGTTAACATGTTTCTTTTTGTTTTCAGACAAAAACGTATCAAAATAAATTTCGCCAATATAATAACAAACGAACATGTACTGTCGCTAACTAGAAGGGACCTCAAAATACGATTGAAGCACTACAACGTCGATGACGTAGAACCTAAAGATGAAGAAATGGAAGAAGACGAGGAAGAACCCAGTAAATACGATGGTAGGTGTTTTTTTCTTAACATAATATTGAGAAATTTAGGATAAGAACAAGTGAAAGAAAAGATAAGAGACATTCTCAGAGTCCAAAGGGATACACAAATTGGACGGGACAATAAAAAGAGGTAGGAAAAACAACAAGCTGGACGCCTGATGGGCGATTGCAAGTGGTCCTTTGTCCCTAGCAAACAAAATGCAAAATCAGCTTCCAAATTAGTTCATTTTGAATGCTTATGAAGTGGTTGTCACGACGCAGAGTCCTGCTCGTTTTAATGCTTTAGCAAGCGTCAAATGACGAAGACCTGCATATAATGCATCTCCACATGGACATTAGCGAAAGAAGCAAAAAGCACTGAGGAAAACAAAGTCACTCATCAAGGTGATGCGAGGGAAATTGGTAGTGCAACGTATGCAAGGATATTGAAACTCAGCGGTTGCTATCAACTCTTAACAACTCCCTCGAAACGCTCCCCATAACCCATAAGTAATGTTGGTGGTAGGACGTAATGTAGTATATCAATCCGAATCTCTTTTACCATGTTACTCGAAATCTGCCGCCCCAGTAATGTTGTTACATAGTCATGCTATAAATATTTTTGATTTTAATGTTGCTTCGGTGTGGAGGTAAGAATGTCGGTAAAATTACAAGGATAGAGGCATTCCATCTGATGACCTATTTACTCCGACTTTTTGTTTCTCAACCGTTTCGTTTGCCAAATTTTCACAAGTTGGATCTTTTTCTGAAACCGTTGCCATTTGCCGGTGCCACGGTCGCACGTATTATGAAACCGCAATTAGTTTGGGATTGGAATAGCCGTCAATTCATATGCACTTTGACGTAAGTATATGGTAAAACTGTCACCTCTAATCCCTCTCTAATCGCGGCTAGATAATATTTCAACGCATTATCGTGTGGCATGTCGTTCTAATGTATACTTATGTAGAGCAACGCCACGGCGACGACGTAGCGCACCGGCAACGCCTACTGCACCTGTCTAGTCTTGTGTAGGTATATTACAAGTAATTCAATTAAAGGAAACTCGCACGCATAAGTCATTTATAACTTCTACAGATATGGTTCATATTCGTCTGTAACATGCCCTCAACTTTGTTGCCTATTATAATATTATACTCATAAGATAGATTGAATTAATACGACAAGTATGTAGTTGTTTCCTTGTATAGTCGCAAACTTAATTGTACTTACAATTTATTTTCAGTTGTTTCATCTGTACCCCAAACTGCTGAAGTCGTGTCTAAGAAGAGTGGATCAGGATGGGTGGAAATTTCATCGGAATCAGAAGAAGACTGTACAATAGTAGATTAATAGTCATGTATGTTACATAAAATGTAATAAAATTCCATTTTACAATTAACTGTTATAATCATTTAACAGTATTATAGTACAGCTGTCTGTGGTATCATTGAATTACAACTAAGGAACTGTTTGCTAAAACACGCTTTTGTAGACGAAAATTCTCCACAACCCGTCATAACCATATTCATAGGAAAGTAAAAACTCATGATATCATTTAAATTAAACCTTTGTAATAAGAAAATAGGAGAAGTAGTTGTAATAACTTATTAATCTCTTGACCGCCACCCTACGAATGAAGTTTCGTGCTCTGTACGCCTCGGAAAAAACCGTCTAGCTGTAGATAAAACGAAACTTTAAATCCCATCCTAGGTTTTGTTTCGTGTTGAATGTTATTTATTTATTGATTTACCCTTTATTGCACAAAAAAGTAAAAATGGCGGATTTAATGCTTAATGGCATTTTCTACCGGTCTACCAAAAATGTTGGTCATGTATAGATGACTATGGCATGTGGTCAAGAATGGATGACTGTGGCGGACTGGCGGTCAAGAGGTTAAGGATCCTACTCACAGAGCAAATAGTACTGCGGCAAAATTTCCTGACGGGCCGGCGGCGTTTTTTTACGGATTTACGCCGGCCGCTGCAATTACGTCCAGACATCATATACTTTTACTCAGCGACATTTTAGAGATATTTAACTTGAAACTTTTCCAAACTCAGTGTTTATGAAAAGTTGTCTCTGAAGACCGACTTAAGTAACTGATTTTCTAAGTGCGGCCGTTAGCGATCTTGCCGCACCTTAATTTACACAGCGTTAGCGGATTTTTAGCTCTGCTGAGGAGGGTCCTTTTACTTTGACACAAACAGAATCTTCAATAGAAACCAGTATTACGAGTAGTTAGATACATACATGCAAAGACAATGAATGAATTAATGTGAATGTTGCTGCATATGGTTAAGGCGGATTGTTTTTGCTGTGTTTACATCTGTCATATTTTAAAACATTGTTAGCATTAACATAGTTCATTGTTTTATTAATATAGTTATGTGGCGCAATATAATGTGCTGCTTTGCTTCAATGCTGTTACAACTCGTGACAAAAAACACATTATTACTAAAGTAATTTTTATTCCAATTTTAAACTATTAGGGAGAAATACAAAACTAATCGCGAATTGCGACTACCTACTTCTCTTGTAGTTGAACTACAACCTTTTCGCCGCCATTGACTTGATACAAAAGTCGTCCTGCTAATTTTTACCTTACGTCACAAATACTTAGGTCTATTTTGCACTGCAATTCTCGACTTGATATGAAGTCATAGCGTGTGGGGCACTAAATGTACTGACTTTATATCGCGAAAAGGTTAAAGGGAAGATAAGAAGTCAATCTTGACACCTGTCGTAGTACCACTTATAACCTACTACCTGTTACCCACGACGCTGTTCGTGTTGAAGTCGTTTATCGGTATTCCCTTGCAAACTGTACAAATTACGGCGATAAAAAGAACGTAACGTCCTTTCCTGTGGTTGAAGCTCTCTCCATAGCAGATTTCATTAACTTTGGTCCAGTGGTTTTGCTTTGAAAGCGTCAGAAACGAATAATCAAGAGTTATTCATGCATTTATAATATAGAAGTATAGACTGGGTTTGATGGTTATAATTTACTTACTTGTACTGAAATGACAGATGTCAGGATAGACTTCTTATCTTCCATTTACTGTAGTTAGTGCTCATTGGTCCGCAGGGTGACAAGATTTCGGGTAGCCTACACCGCTTACCCCCAATAGCAGGCTATTCCCACTTGTCTTCAACGTTTTGTTTGCACTGTGAAATCATGGGTTCTTTTTTCAAATGCTGAGGGTGCAGACTAGTGAGAATTTACATATTTTCCCATCTGTACACATTGTGGACAACTGGGAAAAAATCCTATTATTTCGCAGTGCAAACAAAAGGGCGCGGACAAGTGGGAATAGACCCCATTAACTAATAGATGCCTCGTCGACACATCTGGCAATCCGCGGGACCATAGAACACAGACTTGTATAGTAGGTAACTTGGACAAACTGTGAGTGCACATGCAATTTGCATTACGGAAGTTGTTCTCAATGTAAACACAGCCAAATAATACATGGGTCAATAATATTTATCATTATTGAACTAAAGCAAACAGTAACTTATGTAATATAAGTCCACTGACGACATACCTATTACATTAGCATTGCATTTCCCTCATAAGTTAACAATCATACTTAACATTTTGACGCTGCAAGGATTTCATAATATAATACAAAAATATTGTCTAATTACACTAATTGGAAATAAATATTACTAAATAATGAAGTTCATTTCAAACATAAGATGCTTACAGAATAAAACATTCATACAATGCTTAGAATATACATCCTGTAACATCAGGTAATGATTTGAAAACAATTTCATAAAACTTCAAAATGTCACACAATAATATTATTACATCAAGGATAAAACTTCACGCATTGATCTTCAATCTCATTTTACCTACAAATCTGTCTTGATACAAGATAGTATCCTGAATGATAATTTAAGAAGAGAAATGTTGAGAACCTATAATCGAGGCCAGCACTAAATCTACGTCTTTATCTAAAACTAACAATTAACACAGTCTACACAGAGTCAGAGTTCATTCCATTTTTCTGGTCCAACTTGTTACCATTGGTTTTCACCATATAAATGAAATATGTCATAATCTCTTTCTCATTTACTGGCAAAGTCTTGAAGTGTTTTTGTATAGCCTGAAACAATAAAAAACACGAATTGTTAAATTATTTGCCTTATGATTGGAGAAGGAAAACTTTTGCTTTTATTAAGTACATTACATGTTAGTTGTTTTCAGAATTGCAGGTTATTTAATTGTACATATTCATGGTAAAGAAATAAGCCCAATGGATAGGTAGCTATTATAGTCGTAATTAAAAGATTTGTTTTTAATCAGAACTGGTTTTTATGAGCTTTAAATTGACTTTGATTGGAAACAAAATTAAGGTTTAACAACAAATAAATATTAATATGCAGTCAATAAACATTTTTCAAAATGCAATATTAATAAAACCGGCCAAGTGCGAGTTGGACTCGCGCAAGAAGGGTTCCGTTCCATTATCTATACAACATTATAAACTATACCAGTTGCCGTTATTTAATATCGAGCAAAAAACGGCAAAAAAAACACTGTTAGTATTAAATAATTTTGTTGAAAATTTCAACTTACTAGGTTCATGAGATACAGCCTGGTGACAGACAGACAGACAGTGAAGTCTTAGTAATAGGGTCCCGTTTTTACTCTTTGGGAATGGAACCCTAAAAAAATTAGTATGGCTTAACAAGTTCCAAAAAAAGAAAAGGATGATATCTAGAACTTACTTTTTAAAATTGTTTGTACTATAGTCATATTGCATTTGACATGCCATAACTTTGACAATAAAATAACATGTCAAAAGATAATATGGTTTTACCAGGTAAAATAGAGCCCCAGGTCTGATAACCTTATAAGTCAACATTATTGTAGCAAAATCCTTTTATTAAAAGTTTACTGACATGCAAAAATACCACATTTAATGAAAATAATGGTCATAATAACATTTCATGACCTATAAATGTTTATATTTATGTTATATTTCTGTCTACATTTATTTATATGTTACAATTACAAAACACACACAAACTTGAATAAATTTTATATATAATATATTATTTCTAGTGCAACAAAGGAAACAGACATAACATGTCTCCTTTGTGTATAATCTATGTTTGAAATTTTCTACCCCAGGTTAGTATTACCACAAGAGGAGCCTTTCAATGGCACGGAATAGACAATCAATATTATCATGATACTGGAATGTCAATATTGGTTCGCGGATTTCAAAATGTTTGGATATCCTCGTGATCCACATCAATATTTCGTGATATGGATCGTGATATGCGTGGATCGCATGTTAATATTGATCATGTAATCAGCCCCAATAAATCCTAACAATCCTAGACATCTGAAAGCGTCAGCACTTTTTAAATTTAGAATTAAAATGTTAAAGTTATCTTTTCTGCTAGCAAGAAGACTGCAAGTACAGCCCAAATAATATATTTTATGAAATCAATCACAATTTACTTTTTGGTATGACCCAGTATGGTTTCTTCCCCAACAAAAGATCATGTAATTTTTATTTGGAGTATACTTGCTGCAGGCTACATTAAGCTGATACAGTAAAAATAATTTGCTCGACCCATAGATCAAAAAACTTGAAAAAGGAAATTTGTGCACTTAGTAGTACACAGAATCAATATGGAATTTGCATTTGAATCACTACACAATTCCATGTATGGTCCTACCATTTCTCAAGTTTTCTACGGGAAATAAATTATGTGAATACTCACATCAGCTAATTGAGCCTTATTAGTATTAGTGCCCGGCCGGGTCGGCACCTTGTAGTGCCGCTTGTACCGCCTCAACGTGCTGACTTGCAGCCCGAACCAGTCCACCTCCGGCGAATCCATGTCCGCCTCATTACTGTCGTCTTCAGAGTCCTTGGTCCTCCTCTGCTTTGTCCTCGCGCACTGAATCATGTTTTTATGATAGTCACAAATGTATGTGTGCCTCGCCTGTGGAACCAAGTTTTAAATTAATTAATAATGATAGCCCTAGCTTTTAACTGATGGTGAGCTGACCTCACCACCAATGGATATTCAAGAGAGGGAGGGAGAGAGAGATATAAGCATAAGGGAGCTAGTTAGTTGAAATGCCAGCATGTCAAATTTCTTTGTTATTGCCTGTACTTTCTCAGAACTTATCTCAATTCAAAGTAAAAAAAAAAGAAAAAAACTGAAGCTAAAGAAAGAATTTTTAATCAATTTAAATTTTCTGTAAATGATGTCTTGGGTAAATGAGTGCCACTTTGTGTATGAAAGTGTAGTAGGTACTCACCTGGGGGTCGATATTCAACTTGAGCCGCCTCTGAGTGACAGTCTTCTGGATCCGCTTGCTATACGCAGCGTTGCCTGCCGATCGCCTGCACCGATCGCTATCATCCACAAGGCAACATATTTGGTCGGAATTTCCTCGGGAATCTTCTTCTCCTGTACTAAACCCGTTGTTCATTTGATACTCGCGTTGAATCATATATAAAGAATAAGCTTCACGTTTCTCACAGACGTCGCACGGGCGATTGACGACGAATCGACGTATTCACAAAGACGCGCGAGTGAGGTTATGCTTTACAACAACACGAACCATTTCTACGGTGTAGTTGAGCGGAAACATGACAATAAACGGCCGCAAAGTCAGTTTTTATGCTTCGGACACCATTTGGAGGTTGAAATTCCTCAATAGCAGCGCATATTCACATATAGGTTCATCACTTCTCTTCACAACAAATCCGGGATATTTCCCAATAACCGCTGTATATAACTGTTCCTTTCACTATGAGATTAAAAATTATTATTTAGGAGCAAATTTTTATACATTAGTACCTTTAGCAATTTAAAGAAAAGAGAAGATATTGCCACCGAATACACAGACTTTCGTACCGATCGCTTTAGCTTATAGCCATTCGTTCGCGTCAATCGCTCCTCAACTGTCAACACAACTAAAGACGTAGCGCGCACCGGCAACAAGAACGTAAATGAAATTTGTTCTTTCTTTCTTCCCCGGCTTACGAAATGAGCGCTTGGTGGAAAACAGATCGTTCGCACTGTGCGTGAATGTGTGCATTGATGCAATGTCAGTCGACGTAGCTATATTTATGTAACTATAAACAAAAAATAAAGCCCACGCCGGCCGCGTGATTGGGTGTAGCGTGGCGGGACATTTAATTTTGACCAATCGTAGCGAATTGCCGCTGACATTGTCTACTCGTGTATTCACTTACGACAATCGCGAAGTTCCCTACGTAATAAGCGCTGAAATCGTGTGCTCGTTCGTATTATACACATACTCGGTGAGTTTTCCTTTTTCATTTTATTCATATTGTAGATTTCATTTCGTTTACGGGAATTGTACTCATGGACGTATTATTACTACTAATGCAGCGGTCAATTCTGAAGCGATATTTATAGTTCTACATTCTAATTTTGTAAGCAAATGGCTGCCGAAGTAAAGTGACACTATAGCTATGACAGTTCTGTTGGTAAGTAGCTATCCATCAATGTGTTGTGTTGACATTGTATATGATGTAGTTGTATTTTGCTTTCATAGGTATATGAGCGATTAGCAGCTATTCCCTATTATTTCATATTAATATCTTTCAAATAAGCTATGATATACGAATCTATAGCGATAATATGATGGTTAATTTACCATTTTAGGCCATTTATCTAAATCTTTTATAAGGTTTTTTTTAAACTGATAAGATACTTAAGTTCGATAAGGTAGTAAAAATAATAAACCTTAGTTTGATTTTTCATCCTGTCATTGCCAAAATTTGAGATTGTCTTTTTCTTGAATTTGTGTTATAAACTTATAAGTAACATAATGTAGATAAGCAGTGACGCCGATTCATGTTGTAAATAGGTAATATAGCGGTTCTTCTGAGATACCTATAATGTGCTTCGCGTTGTAGGTATTATTACTGATATATGTAATTAAATTCATTAGGTAATAACCAATCGTTGATAGAATCGAAATACCTAATTTAAAGTTTGAATTAATTATTTAATCTCTTGAATGGGTATTAATAAATAGTTCATTTTGAAAACTATAAAATAGCGGTATTATACTTTACTAGGGCCTTCTTACTTAACTTTTCATTTTCCAAGCAAATATTTTAATCGTCAATCAGTAGTTTTACAAATTCAATTAACCTACGTCATATGTGCAAAAGCACTTAATCAGATGACTAATTAACAAAATTCCACAATCAAATGCTAATATTTACGTAAGCACTTACCTACTCGTAATTCTGATTATAATGAGCCAAAAAAAAAATATTAAAAAATGCTTGCTGCAAATGTTAGATTCGCTACAAAAGTCCTGAAAAATTAAATGCCATTCGATTGAACGCACAAATTATTATAGTGTTAAGTATAACAAACTTTATAATGAGAAAGCAAAAAGGCAGAAAAAGTTGAAAAAACTCTATGTTTCTCTTAATAAACGGTAACTACGGTTTTGTATTAATTTTCCCTTTATGGTAATTAATTACAAACTTTCGATATTGACCAATTTATTACGGACTTGACCAGTTATTATTAATCGTTATTTTTTTGCTTTACGTCATGTATTTTTTTTCAGGATTTACTGTAATTTTACGGAATGAAGGAAGACACGTAACAATTTAAGTACATTTTAATCCCGATATTAGTTCCGTACTTAGTAATGTCTTCGGTGAGTTTGCAGTGTATTCAGTTATTCATGTTTCGCAAGCTTATTTTAAATGCCGCAAAATCATACACCATTACCTTTACTTGACATTGTATCCATGGCATTGTTTTGTCTTTTATCTCATCCAGATTTATTATTACTTAATTTCTCAAAATAATATCAAGGAATTAGAGGTTTAAAATCGACGGTTTTTCCCCTTCATATTTCATTCTAATTCTTAAGTATTCAGCGAACAAACTTTATTTACCTGCTGCTTGAACACACGCTTTCGCTCACTTATCTTTTCATCAAAGCTCCGAAACTTAAGGAAGGACTACGAGTATTTCAAGAAAAAAATGCCTAAGATTTTTTGAGTTAGCGTCATGGGTTGAGAAACCAAAGATATAAAAAATGACGGATATTTATGGCGAACTATTTATAGTGGGGTTACGCAAAGGACAATGCCAGATCCTGGATTAAAACACTTTTAAAATAAAAAGCCCGCGGGTACGAAGGATGTTGATATGACCTGTTTTGTATGTGATTTAAATACAGTATTTTATTACTTACACATTAAGGGGAACTTATACGAAATAGAGCCATCTATTAAGATTCTTTGTAAATAAGACATCTTGCGAGTAACGTGTTGTTACGATTAGTTTTTTAGTCAAGTTCTTCAGAAAAACTAACACCACAGCATTGTTTTAAATATTTATCAAAGATACCCAATTCCATAATTATTATCCGTCTCATTTTTTTCTTAGCTACTTAAAGACCTGGCATTGTCCTTTCCAAAATTACAAAGTGTAAAATTCGGTAGCGTGGCATAAAAGGTGCTCATTCGTTTGCATATTACGAGCAATCGTCGTATTTTTTAAATTACTTCATCTTTATAAAACCATCGGAAACTATTCAACTCATTAATTAATATATTTCATCAATTCTACTATTACATCTAATTGCAATAAATAATTGCAGTGTAGTTTTGCACAATAATATTTTTTATTGGTTTATTTTATTACCACCATACTACTCGTTTAATTTCCTTTTCTTGGTGATTGCTTTTTAAACCTTTTTACAGATATTCGTAGTCATGAATGTATGTCGGTTAACATAATTTTGTTTCCAATAATTGATAAAAAAAACTTGCCAGCTTACTGGGCCAAGGAAGCACGCGGAATTTAAAATATTTTCAAAAGGTTTGGCAAATATAACCACATAAAAAGATAGATATGTATTTAATTTTCTCTTATCGTCAACAAATAACCACAACAGCCAACCAATTTAACTAATGCATTTATGTGGCATAGTGAGTGGTACCTTATTAAGGCTTATATTCAAAGAAACGCGTGTTGATTCTGACTTATAAATAATTGCCAATTCTACCGTTTTCATTAAAACTACCTTATACTTAATAAGTTAAGTTTTGATTTGTTGCCAAGAGCATGGTTATATTGTTGTCGTTCAATAAAATTATATATATGTATCTACTTCCCTTTTCACTACCTGCTGAAATTACGTTTGTCTTTTGGTACTCATCAGATATATTTGTACAAAAGAGCCAGTCTTTTGACCTTTTCCTCGTTGCTGATCTTTCGCAACTTTAGTTTTGTTGTTAAATTGGTTCTTCATACATCATAATGGACAAAAGCGACAATTTATCTACTGGTCTATCTTAACCCCTGTTTCGAGTTTCGAGGCACCAGGCAGCCTGAGACCTGGCTTGAACAACGTAAAATGGTATTTGACGTGATAATTATTGTTATGGTTTTTTGCTATTTCTTGCATAGGATAATGGGAATTATAAAGATATCGAAATCTATACATATAAATCACTTCTGTGACTTACAGTCAAGTAAGGCAGACACCGCACAGCCTGAACCTCGGGACCTAGGGACTTGAAAATTTAAGGGAATATTCGTTGGGTACCCAAGGTGTGCATAAAGAAAGGATTTTTAGAAAAGTGACCCTCACCGGGAAGAAATAGCGTGAAACTAGGTAATTCTACGAGTATGTGTACAAAGTCACGGGCGTGTTCTCGTCTTAGATATCCCGGAGAACTCCATAATCCATCCATTCAAACTATGCGACACGTTGGTAGTGTTCCTGATAAGTGCATAAACATGAGCGTATCGGTGAACAGAAACGTGCAATTAAAAACTTATTTGAAATTCAAAATGAAGTCACTGAAACTTGCATATCCGAAACAATACCTGTAAGTACTCAACAACAACAACCTAGTCCATTCCCCTTGCATAATTATACAAAATTTTATAGGACTATACTCGTACCTAATGGAATGGTGTTTTCAGAAAGTACTGCTTAGCTTGATAACAAAATGTTTCTGGAATAAGTAATACAATTGAAAATTTCTTCCTTTACAACGTCGTAATCATAATGGTTAATCTTATGAATAACTAACACAGGAAGGTTCAGAGAAGATGCTTAAACCTATTCGATAAGTATTAATTGTACAAATATCAATCGTGGGTTTTTTACGACTGTACTCCTTAAGTAGACGCTACGTAGTTAATATGTATTAGTTTATTTCAATGGTTGTTCCTCATTTAGAGCCTTAAATTCATTAAATCTATCATCATCATTTTACCTACATGTAATTTATTTATATGATCAATAGTCACAATGCACCCCATACTGAAAAAGAAAGAGGAGCATTGACCGCCTTTGAATAAATTCACCTACTAAGTGAATATACCTATGTCTCATTTATTTTACAACCTATTATTGTAATCTACCTACCTACCTAATTATAGTAAATTTTTAGGCAAATTACACTGCCTGCTCACTAGTCAACGTTAGCTAAATTATTGATTTTTATTAATTTATTGGTACAATAAGATAAAAATAGGAGTTGTCAAGTTTACTGAAGACCATCTAATCCAGTTTTGTAATATACGCTCTAGCCTTCGAGTCTTACCGAATGAAATCATGAGTCATTGCTTCTTACTTAATTATTTTATATTACTTATATGAAATAAACCCAGGTGTATTATAAGTATAAATTACTATTTATTAGCTGATTTCAGTTTATTTAGGGTTTGAGAGGGATAAATAAAACAAAAAGGATTTCAGCACTGACGCGGATAGCTGTAGCCATAGCTGCGCTAATCGTCTTATTGACCGGTTACTGGACGGGCTTGTTGCCACTTCGTGCACATTCGGTCTCTCTTCGTGTGGATTCGAATGTTTCTATTATGGCCGCTGCGCGTTGAGGGCGCCTGTGTGCACTTGTTTAGCGTCTCGTTGTGCGACGTTGCCAACTGTATTGACTTTAAGTACGAAGGAACGAAGACAAAACGTACGCGCGTGGAGTGTATGTAAAACTTAAAGCCGGCAGCTTTTCGATTAAATACCACGCGAGACTTTCATTACGTTGTTTTAATTACTAAAAGGACTATCCGTTTGTGTAATACCCATGGCAATACTGAGTTTTTGTGATAGTCAAGATTTTCTGTTAGAAGTGCGAGTGAATTTAGTACAAACTTAAAACCCGTGTGTTAATGATATTTGTGTGAAATCAAAACACATACCACAACTTTCGTGTATATTAGACGTAAGGAAATGATTATAACAAATATAATAACACATTAAATACTCAAAAGTCAGTAGAAAAGCATAAAGAAACTGGTCGACCGAAAGCGGTGATTGTAACATGGGGGATCGGGGCGCGACGGGGGGCGCTTGGGGTGCGCGCGACGAAGCCTCGTGGTGGCCGGGAGGCGCAGGTGAAATACAGCAGCAGCAGCAACAGCAGCAACAACAGATAAATGAGGACATTGCTAGAAGCACAGCTACTGCTCCACATCAATTATACACTTATAAAATGACCGGTGGATTTGCGAATAATGGTGGTGATAATTCTACTTCTAGTTATGATTATCGTTTAGTGTCTGGCTCAAATAATAGAGAAGACTCTCCTCAACAATCCTGGTGGTACGCCTCTGGATCTGTAGATTCTCATCCGCAGACATCGTCTCCTACGGTAATATTCCTTTGTTTATGAACCTAAAATCCGATATACCTACTGCTTATAGATACCTACTTACTTATTTTAAGCGAACTAAGATTAACGAAGAAAAATAAATAAAAGTATTAATGAAAATCCAAGCATAACTTCATACTACAGATTACGTTAACTTGAAAAATTTACAGTCGAGAGTTGTATCGACTCGACTTGTATTTTGTTGTGATTGTTGTCGCAAGTGGCATTGGGCTCGCAAGCGGGAACAGGTTTAACAAAATGTATTATTATGACATTGCCCTTATTGTCCAATTTATTTAGTTGCCACGTGAGTGGATCGATAATTCTTTTAAGTTAAAGTATGTAACTTCATACCTATTTAATAACATAATATTCATATCAAACAAAAATAAATATTCACTTACCCTGTTCTTCGTATTAAGCGTCGCTTTATTTGTAGAGTTCTCGACTCAATTAAATAGATTGTTCGTTCAATTCAATAGATTATTCGTTCATTTTTGGGTTTGATTGTTTGAATCCATTCACTCACTTTAATTTTTAATTTTATGACTCTGGACCTTGGATAGTGTTTGATGCCACTGGACCTATTTAGTTTTTAAATTTTCTTGAATTTCGTTTGCCTTATATGGGAACCAAATGTCGTATCTACCTAGACTTGTGGAAATACACTACTTAATATCTCAAATGGAAACCACCATATTAAATGCACTTCTTAGATTTTGAGTAAAAAATGGATCATGTTGCCAAAATCATTCCGAACTGCGACCCCATTTTGCTTTTGCCCACCTACATTTTATTCAGGCGCGAATATTAATTATATTAAATTCGACAAAAAGTGTTTTTTTCTGCAGTGTACCACAGTTACTACAAATTAACAAGCTTCACTCTATGAAATCTAAGCTAACGAGGAGGAGGCGACGTCTCTTTGATTCAAGCAAGTTTCAGAGCCACGTAAATCACACTAAAATTATGTAAACACCATAACATAACCCTCAGTCGCCGCAGTCGGGTAAATAAGGGTCATTATCTAAATTTCTATTCCGAACTCTACGAAGTCTATAAAGAACTAAAGACAATGGGATCAACTTTTCTGCCATAGACTCAGCTAAGGGTCTCTACTTTTATTTGTAATCGACATCGACCGTATATACATTAGCCTTGTCACTTTCTCTCTATTGCATTACAATTGAATAGTGAAAGGAATACTAGATTTCGAAGTTTTTATACTTTTTCGTCTTTTTCTGTCTTTTTGTTAGTTTATCCCGCCCGCTTGCGCTTGGTTCAGCCATTTTTCAAAAATCGAAAGAGCACTTTAAAATAATTGTAATTATATATGTAAATTGATAATTTACGCCTATTCTCGATTCTCGACCTATTTTAGCAGGTAAATGGGTGTGAAAAAAAACACTTAAGTATTTGTTTTATTTATACTAGACTAGCTATATAACAGCATATTGGGGGCTGGGGCCTGGGGCCTTTGGACAAGTCAATTACCTATAATTATTTAGTTTATATCTTAGGTTTATAGGTATTTGTATCGAATATCGAATGCCTTTCACAGGGCTGCGTTACAAAACAGAACTATGTATTTATAATATAACTAATACAAATGCCAAATCAGTGCCGAATAATTTGCAGTTATTTTTATTTTTTATTGGATTCGCCTTGTATACGTATATGTATTTCCAGACTTGAGCAGTTTAAGTGACTAATAATTGTATTACTTAGATTAAACAACAGAGCGGGAAGATAGATTTGGTAGTTAATAAGATTAACACTTATTAAAAATGGTTGTCCCTTTTATTTTTATACTTAATGGATATTCTGCCACTCTTCCTTTTACCTTATTTTTATTAATATTACTTCCTTTAGTTCTTAGTTATGTGGTTTCAGTTATATTGAAGGCTTTTTTGTCAACATCATTTTGATCAAATGATTTTATTTATGTTGATATTATTTATGTAGTTCAGTCAACTTTTGTCTAATGAATTTAATAAATTTTAAGCTAAAATAAAAATAAACATTGAGGGAACTGTTTAGTTATTCCATACATTTTGATACATGTAAACAGTACTACTAGTTAGGTAGTTACAATTCTTTTTCCTTTAAATGGCCCCGTTTGGGAATATGATAAAATCAATTAATTGCTTCAGGGAAATCACCACATTAGTAACATATTACATAGAACCTACCTAATACCATTTTGTGTTCATGATTACTTCAAACAGAGTCAATTTACTTTTTTACTATGCATCATCGTCTATCACTTTGTCATGCATCACTCGTCCAGTCATTCAATCCATTAAATTTTAATTATTAAAGCCTTGATTTGCTTCTTTATGATTCTCATTTAATTTGATAAAAACTTTGATACCATAAATAAAAAAATACAATCAGAATAAACACTGCAATGAAATTCACATGGCTAGTTTTTTAATCTAGGCTATCAAGCTAGTGGCTAGTGGGAAGAACTAGCTTTTTTCTAGGCTGGTAAGCTAGTCTTAAGCCAGGATAGTTTAATAGGATGGGGTTGTTTTATAAGCTAGTAATACCACCCGCACCAATGATTTTAACTATCCTGCCTAAAATAAAATAAAAAAATAACTTTGGGTAGCCAGTGAGCTTATTTTTCAAGTACAATAATATCTGGAACAATATATTTTGTATAATTTTTCTTTAATTTGAATAAATTAAAACAAACATGCCAAAAAAAAGTTTGTACTGTTGTGTATTGCTTCTTAAAATTCATGGTGCTGTCCATGTTAGTTTTTACAAAAAAGCTTCTGAATTCATCCTCCTCTTCTAAGTAACTGTTTCAATTGAATAGTGTTTATCTTATGAATGCTGTTAACTTTTCTACAAGGATGTGTTGTTATCCTAGTGAGTGTAATCATACTGGCTATAAATTTCAAATTCCAATTCAAATTCAAATCTTTATTGCTTTTTCATTATGGTACAGCTTATTCTAATAAATAAGTAATAACAAAAGGAACCCTGGAGGGCACAGCAACACTAAGAGAGAGGAGGCATAAATTAAATTTCCTAACGTTGTGTAAACAGCTATAGCTTGTGCCAAGCCAGGATAGGTGATGTCATAACTAGCTTGCTATTCTAGTTTTGAAAAAAAAACTATCCTCGTGAATCCCAGGCATAAAGTTCCATTTGTCATAACATGTATCTATATCCACCAGGCATGCCAAGTGTCAGCTGATCCCCTCTTTTGTGTCCTTTATAATAAACAGTGTATCTTTTGTTACAGCCACAGACTCAGTCAAGTCCTGATCCAGAGCAAGGTAATCAGCAGGCCAATGGTATTCAGAATCACCAGTCTCTGCAAACCCAGGAGCAAAACCAGGCCATTCAACAACAGGGCCAAATACAGCAGTTAATTCAGCTGAATCTAAGGAAAGAGTTGCAGCATAATCACACGCTGCAACAGACTTTGCAACAACAGCAGCAACAACAACAGCAGCAAAATCAGCAGCAAACATTGCAGCAGATGCTGCAGCAGCAGCAACAGCAACAACAACAACAGCAGCAGCAGCAACAACAACAGCAGCAACAACAACAGCAGCAGCAACAACAACAGGCACAACAACAACAACAGCAACAGCAGCAGGCATTGCAACAGAGCTTACAGCAAACACTGCAAGTGAGCCAGGCCCAGGCTCAGGCTATAGTGCAGGTCCAGGCAGCATTACAGCAGCAAGTCGCCCAGACATTGCAGCACCAGCAACAGAGTCTGCATGATCACATACAGGCAGTGCAACAACAACAGATACAGGCTGCGTTACAGCAGCAATCTGCTACATTACAAGTAAGTAACTGCAGTAGGGTGGGAGAAGGGTTTCTTGAATTTCGCAGCATTCATCTATCACCCTACCACTCTTTAATGGCTCTAATGCTAATTGCAACCACAGCCTTTAGGCCTCTCTGTTGTTTATTTGATATCACCTAGAGTCAGAACAGCATATAGTCTGAATGACACCTGCATATTTATTTTACAAGATTGATAGTTTGGTAATATGTAACTATCATTCTTCAATTGTTCATACAGTGCCATACCTTTTAAAACAACCTTCAGGTTTGTCTTTGTCTCTCTTTTGCTCTGATACACTCTTATGCAAGTCTACACCACTTATCCAAACTTGAAAAACTTTTTAAAAGATTATTTTTTCTTTTGTTTTATCTGCTATGCTGCCTTCTTTATTAAATAACTTAAAAAGAGGAAAGCAGCAGGGTATTTTTTCATTCCGTCATTAAAGAAAAATGGTTTTTGTTTTTTTACCGATTGCCTGAAGCAGGGTTTAAAATTTAATGGATAGAATGTATATTATAGAACTAGTTTATCCGTTTTATTGTCTCTAACTATGAAGGACTTACAGAGTCTGAGAGCTGAACTTCATCCATATCTATGCCGGCTTTTGCATTTGTAATATTTAATTGTTTTTTTTATGACAAGGAGAAGGCATGCAAGCACTCAGGCCACCTGATGGTAAGTGGGATCTGAGATGCATAGGCATTTGAAATCTCAAGACTAAATTCTGTAAATTGCAATCCTAAGACTTCAAATGCGTTGCCAATCGTCAGGACTAAGATGGAATGCCTCCATGCTAGTAATTTCACCGGTTGTGTTATCCCCAGACCGGAACACAGGAATGCGAACACTACTGCTTGGCGGTGGGTTAATGGTGGTAGCGATCCGGATGGACCCTGCACAAGGTCCTACCACCACTAGAATAACTAAAGCTTGCAGGGGTGGTAATAATAATTTAATAAAGCAATCTCTTAGTTACATTTCAAATGTTACTAGTTGTAAGTAAGTGTTATCTCCTTTCCATTGCTCTTTGACGGGTGGTAATTGTAAGATGGGAATAACCCATTCTTCATCTTCTCTTATGCTGTCTTTTTATATCTCTTCTTTTTCTGTTCCCCTTATCCACAATTAGACGCCAATTGACGCCATACTTCAAATCAAATTTGACCAAATGAGATGGGTGGATAGTGCAGGTTTGAAGAGTAAGAGGCGAGTGCCTTAGTACAGATTAACCAAAGAGTTCTCTAACTGCGTCGCGATGCTGTCCCAGGGCGTCTTGATCCGGTATGCTTACGCCATCGGCTCTCGGCACATCGGGTATCTTCATTTACGAAGGAGCCTTGAAAAAACGATTATGATCTTCTGGATTAACCTCTTTTTATCTTTGTCATCAGGAATTGCAGCAGCAAGCACAGCAGCAAGCTTTAATAGCCCAGGCCGCTGCCACTAAAGTAAAGATGCCGCGAGCGCGCGCCTACAACAAGCCGCGCGGGCGCATGACGGCGTACGCGTTCTTCGTCCAGACCTGCCGCGAAGAGCACAAGAAGAAACACCCCGACGAGAACGTCGTGTTCGCCGCGTTCTCGAAAAAATGCGCTGAGAGGTGGAATGTGAGTTTTAGTTTGAGCTTTGCTCATCGTGCTTTGAAAAATTTGCACTTCTAGCCCATATTTGATTTTTTGAACCAGCTTTTTTATCGAATATGGCACGTTCGCAAAAATGTATGTGTGCGCGGACTCCCAGGTGGTAACAACCACCTATACCTTAGGAAAAAACCGGTCAAGTGTGAGTCTGATTCGAGCAATGAAGGATCCTTATCCAAAAAAACCAACTTAACCGAGTTTCCAAAAGATAAAACACTTGATAGTTAAAAAAAATCGATGCCTCGGTTTTTTTTTCTGTCAAAATAGTATTACATATTTCTAATGCTTTGCCTGAACCACTAAATAAAGGTATACAAGTTGTGCATGAACTGGCCTCTAGGTTCTAATATCACAGATTATGATTATTATTACATTTTAATTGTGGTAATAAACTTATTTATAACTTACTTACATAATGTTAGTTAAAACTTGAGGAAAATAATTTCAACACAGCGCGCTATATCGCGCTTTGTGCGATTATTTATTATTGACCTTTTAAAATTTATCTTATTAGCTGTAGTTATATATTTTTTTAGCGCCTCCTACTGCAATACTTTGAAGAATGTACTAATAATTGCCGATCCCAACAACGTGGCAGTCAATTCACGCAGCAACGAACGCATTTAAAACTAAAACTCTCCTCAACAGACTATGTCAGAGAAAGAGAAGCAGAGGTTCCACGAGATGGCAGAGCAGGACAAGAAGCGTTACGATCTTGAGATGCAGACCTACGTGCCTCCGAAAGACATCAAGATCGGCCGCGGCCGCCGCCGGCAGCAGGTCAAGGACCCCAATGCGCCCAAGCGATCGCTGTGAGTTATGGTCACGTTGGCTACCAAACTATTTATACACTCAGCAGCAAGAATAACCGCCCACCAGTCTTATTCATACAGGTATTAAAAATACACCTTCTTAAATCAGGTAATAACATCAAGAATAATCAACCAAATTGACTTCAGCTTTGTTTTGTTTTCCAGCTAAATAACCTAGGCACAAAATGGCGTACCAATAATAATATTAAAAGATTTAATTTAATAATAATATTAAAAAGACACTTGAAAGACATATCATATCGAACGAAACGCAATAATTTAATATGGGCGGGTGGTATGTGGATTTTTCGCTATACCTTTAGGACGAGTCACGACGATTAAGAAGACTATTTGTACGCCATTTTGAACCTTATTTATTCGGTTGAGTATTCTTGACGTTATTGACTAATTTAAGAAGTAACATTTGTTAACACTTGTATGAACAAAATACGGTTATTTTTGCCGCTGAGTGTATTTATTAATACTGAACCGTCGGCGATTTTAGCCATTCCATCCATTTAGTAATAAAACATGCACCACCACCACCGATTAATGCTATGGCAAATGATAAAGTCATCATTCACTTGCCATCACCAAGACGGATGAAGAAGACCAAGACATCTGAAAACCAGCACTAATTTCAGCCTAACAGGTATATCTGTAGGTACGTAAATGGCGTGGAATGGAGGGAGCAATCGAGCACAAGCCACCTGATGGTTAGTTCGCTCTGAGACCCATAGAAAAACAAAATTGCAAAAAAATCGCGCGAATTACAGCCCTCTTGCAATGCCAATTGTGACAAACCGTTTTTGGTCTTCTTGGTTGTTATAAAGCTATGTGCTGAAAATCGGAACGTACTGCAGAAATCGGGACGTCTGCCAACACAAGTCCCCACAACTAAAACACAATGCTTGGTGGTTTCTTTCTACACCTTTTGCACTTTAATGAATGTAACATTGCTCGACAGGTCTGCGTTCTTCTGGTTCTGCAATGACGAGCGTTCGAAGGTGAAGGCAAACAACCCAGCGTATTCAATGGGTGATATAGCCAAGGAACTTGGCAGGCGCTGGGCCGCCGCGGACCCTGAGGCCAAGTCCAAGTACGAGGCGCTCTCGGAGCAAGACAAGGCCAGATATGATAGGGTAAGTCCACGTTAGTGTGTTGATTTTCTGGGATATAGAACTGGTGATGTGTGGGCCATTCTACTTTTCAGCGTACACTTTTGTTTTCGTCCGATAAAAAGTATACCAAATTATATATATAAATAACATGAACTTAGAATGTTTAAGTTTAACGGTTTTCAAAAAAACAACTCTTAAATTACTCAATTATCGTTGAAGAACCTTGGTAACTCAGTGGTAAATTGCACTTTTTTCATAGAAAAAGGCCGGGACATCAAAATCCAATGCGTTACTCACTTTATAGTTATTACAAATAACTTTTTATGAATTAGGATAATTCTAAATATAAGCTTATTTGCATCCCTTTTCTAGTTTCAAGTTAGAAAACGCAGCACTTTACCGTTTTTTGAAATATAAATAGCTTAGTGAGAACGTGGCAAAAACATATGTACAACGAAAAGTAGAATGAATTTTGTTTTTTAAAACATTTTTAGCTATAGAATCCGTTTGAAACATTAAATATTTGGCGGGGCCCCAAAATAAGTAAAACCGTTCTTTATTAAAAATTAAAAATGTATCCTTTGCAAACCAAATTTTTTTAGGTTCAATTTGGGATGATGTCCCGTTAGGCGAAAATACTTCATACAAATTTTTAACCCTCTAATGCTGCCTGGAACCTCACGGCATCAATTTAACCCTAATTTTGCATAAATATTGCTATAATCAATGGGAACTATAACCCTAACCCTGTATAACAATTCAGGCTCTTTATACCAACACCATTATTTTTTTCTAAATATGAAACAACAACTTATCTACATTGATGTGTAAGTTTAATAAAATTAACAAAGGTGGAACACTATGGAATAAATGTAAATGTACTGTTTTGTACATACTATGTATGTATAACGCAGGCGACATATGAGGTATGAGTAAAAGGCAACGGCCCGCAACCGGTAAGCCACCCGTGTTCGATTTTTCAATGGTTCCAGGCGGCAGTAGAAGTTTAAAAATTGATATGAAGACTATGAAGTATTTTTGCCTCTCGGGGCATCATCTGATAATAGTTCCGAACTCAAAGCTTTGGGGGAAAATTTTGAAAGGATAACCTGCTACACCCTTTATGGTCCTACCTAATATCTTCACGAACTATCTCCTACTTCTTTCTATACAATAAGAATATCGGATACCGTTTGCGGCGGCAATGTTCAATATTATTCAGCGTGTCCATATTAAATAACGCGGTTCACAGTTTCGGTGTGCTAGAGGCGTTAATATTTAAAATGGGAAGCCTTAACACCATAATTGAGTATCGGATTCAGTAGAACCCGAGGGTAAACAGTTGCCTATACAATATCACCATACGATTATAACCATTTAACGGACGATTAGAGCGTTAACAGCTGTCAAAATGTATGAACTAACAGTTGTTTAACACTGATTAAATTTAGTATCGTATGGTGAAATCAGTACTAATCCTGCCAATTACATGTAAAGGACAATGCCAACATAGTACCCCGCCCTAATTGTCAATTTTTGGATTACCTTTGTTTGGCACTAAAACGTTTCTCAAACTGATTCATTTCCCAAAAATAGCATATGGGCAAACTCTTTTTTTCCGAAACTGTAAGTAAATATTTCAGGATTTTTATAAAACTAACCTAACCTAACCTATAGGGTTCTACAAGATGGTCCTGAAGTAAATCCTGAAATATTTACAGTTTCGGGAAAAAAAGCGATGGCCCATATGATAAGTTTGGGAAATGAATCAGTTTGGGAAACGTTTTTGTGCCAAATGTAAGGACATCATAATTTATATATCAAAGGAAAGGTATTTTTTTATAGAGCAAAGATTACGATCTAGCTCATATTTATTTATTTATTCTTAGTAATTTAAATTGGTTATTTAATATTAACGTAATTATGAAACATCTAGTCCCTTTCATTGTTGTACGTTTGGCTATTTATTTTTTCGAACATTTCCCAATCGCTCAAAGGTTAACTGGAAGAGATCCCTTAAAGGGATAAGTTCGCCTTTGTACATACCTTTTGTGTTTCTGTCTATTTTGTTGTTTGTTATTTTCCCGTTTGTACAATAAAGTATTTACATACATACATACGTACATTACCTGAGTGCTTATTTCCATTTGGTGTTCCTGTTTATATAACCTATTCATCGACTCCACCATGATTGCTATTAAGCGGGTACCATAATGGCCATTGTCTTTTAATTTAATATTTTCTTAAGAGGATTGTTAAGCAACGCTTAATTTTTTTTCCATTCAAATCGTGCTCCGGGCAATGTTTCTTACCCGCTAAATCGAGTCCGATTGCCGTGATTTTACCTGACTTCAAAAAAGGAGGAGGTTCTATGTTCCACTGTATGTATAATTTTTCATGTATGTTCACCGATGTCTCCGTCAATTGCGGACCAATTTAAAAATATATTTTTTCGTTTCATATCTGATGAGGGGATTTTTGGGGAGTTAAGGGACCTCCTCAAATATGATAGGCACGCAAATAGCGATTTTAGTGTTTTCAGTAACAAGTCAAGCATTTATTTGCATTCAGAAAGTCTCATTTGGTAAAGTGGAACTGATTATGAAGACCACAAATGACCACCGGGACCTCTCAACGCTACCTATTTCACGGGTGATGATAAGATATCCCGACTAAGATAGTTGAGCGACTATGACGAAGTACAATTTTAAATAGTTTAATGACTATGACTTTCCCGCGGCGTTGCTTGCGGTGAGCTTGAAACGTCCTATAGTATCTTATTGAGAAGTGGGACTTGAGGTTTAAGGGAAGTGAAACGTTATCGCAATTTGTATAGAAATTTTTAGCTTCACAATCCTCTTATAAAAAAACAAAAACCCGCCTTCAAAAATACAAAAAATAACTTCTTTTAAAGTGGTAGGTCAGTCCAACTGCATTCGGATTTTGGTTTAAAATATTGTGGGATGCCGACTTCAGTTGGACTGACCTACCACTTTAAAAAAAGTTATTTTTTGTATTTTTGAAGGCGGGTTTTTGTTTTTTTAAACATTTATTTTATTTTATACTTTTTAGTGATCCTATTTATGCTGTTACGTAGCTCCACTTCTAAATATTAATGAGAAACTATAGAACATTTCAAGCTCGCCGCAGACAACGCCGCGGGAATGTCATAGTCATATTTAAACCTAAATGTGCTTCGTCATAGTCGCTCAACTACCTTAATCGAAATATCTTATCGCCACCCTTGAAATAGGTTCCGTTAAGGAGTTCCGGTGGCCATCTGTGGTCTTCATCATCAGTTCCACTTCACCATATAGTACTTTTCAAAAGCAAATGCACGAGTTACAGTGAAAAATACCAAAAACGCTATAGGTGTGCCTGTAATATTTGAGGAGTTCTCTTGATTTCTCCAAGATCCCATCATCAGATCCTGACGTGTTAACAATGGGACCAACTAGAAAGTATACACATTCAAACAACGAAAAAAATTTTCAAATCGGTCCAGTGGCCTTCGAGTAATCGGGGAACATACTTAAACAAAAAACCCGACGAATTGAGAATCTCCTCCTTTTTTTGAAGTCGGTTAAAAATATCCATTGTAATGTCTAATATTATTAATATCTTGCGTCTTGCATTGTTTATTGTAAACCGTGTCATTTTTCTCTTCTCTTCTTTCTTTCTTTCAAAATATTATGATAGTCAAAAATCAGTATTGTATCAGCATATTTTTTATCTTTTGTCTCTTAGGATGTCCATTATGCAAATCACTCTCGTTAAATATTCATATTACAAGTGGTTTCAATGACACTTCAATCAGCAGAAATTAATTGAACTTCATTATTTTTAGGAGATGACGGCGTACAAAAAGGGACCTTTAGCTTTAGTCCAACAACCTCAGATTGCCGTCCAGGAGGTGGAGGATGTGGGGGACTATGAGGGCGACGAAGAGTACAAGTGAGGTGTTAGTGTATAAATAGAGTAGTACCGGACTGTTCCTTTGCGTGTGGTACCTGTTACTGGTACTACCACGCGTCGGCGGAACGCAGTTATTGTTTTCGTTTTTTTTAGAAAGATGCTTGTGTTACAACCTTTATAACCAGTTTAAGATAGGATCTTTATATTGTTTTTTGCCAACCTGGATCTATTGGATCTGTTAAGATTTGGTACATTAAGATCTATTGGCTATCTGTAAGTGACTTGTGAATCTAAGTAATATATAGTACTAGGCTGATAAGAAGTCAATCTTGACGTGAAGAAATAGTAAAAACATATTTTTTTTACTATTATGATTATTCAGAAAATTCATGGTTGTGCAATGTGTCAGGATTTACTTGTTATCTGCATATACTCTATCTGTTTAGGTACTTAAATAAATGTAAACAAACCAAACCACGTGGCTCTGTTCAACAGCCAATCCAAACTGTTTAGTCGAGTTTTGACGTATCAGTGTTCTGCTTCTATTGGCTGACCATATTTGTCAGGTGGGTTTTTGTTTACATTTATTTAAGTACCTAAACGGATGGAGTATAGTAATGTAAACGCTCTGTAAGCATCTCAAATACTGGTCAGTTACAGAGTGTTATGTGTATGTATTATATTAGTTGCGTTTCGCCGATGAGCGTGGTTTAGAGCTAGTAACCTTATTGTGATTTGTTGGCAGAAATTGTAATGGCCATGGGCTAATGTAAGAGACGCAATTTTACCTGAGAGCGGGCAACATGTTCTTGTATCTGACTCTTACGCATTGTTCCATCTCTTACGCTGGCCCAAGATAGGCCATCGTGTAGCGGGGCCATAAGGCTATGTAAAACCCAAGAGCAATGCACCATTAGGCTAATACTATGTTGCATCCCCACAGGTGGGACCTAGGCAAGTCTTGTTTTTCTTGTCAGGGCAGCTGTGATTTTACCTGTGTGGGTGTCAATAAAACTATGTTTTTTCACTTAATAAATGGTTGACATTTCGCCTTCATAACTTTTATACATCATTCGTATATTTTTATACAATATGTGTCATTGGTTGGTCAGTGCCATAAATAAATGTTTCAAGTAAGTAGGTACTAAGGGTTTTGGTATTGTCTAAATACCCGCTTACTAAAGTGATACATTGTTTGCAATTTGGGTAGGCTCGGTGTAAGTGAAACTTGGAATTGTATATTTTTGACCCTGACCAGAATTTAGGGAAATATACCTTTTTCTAGGAAATACAAAACAAGCAATAGCAATAAAAATTGTGAGTCAGATAAGTTGTGAGTAAGCTTTGTAGGGGTATGATTGGTGTGGTCTATGTTGAAGTAGTATTATTAAGTTTCATTGAAATGTGTTGTAAAATGAGATTTCTTTATGTAGCTGCAAAATTTGCCATCAAATCCATAGTAATAAATTGTTTAAAAGTAAAGTTACCTAAAGGTAAAAGAATAGTCAGGTAGGGAAAGATGTCACTTCATATAATAAGTATTCATTTACTTAAAACCGTTTCAAAGCGGCGAAACCGATGTGGTTACGAGCCATGTCGTAACATCTTAATTGATTAAATATTCGCAACGGTATTGCCCTCTTCTGTTAGAGGATAATATAGAGGCTTCAATTTTTTTTAATTGGAACATTGTCTCTGATATTACAGCTAATGAAAGGAAAAGTTTCAAAGTGGTGAATTCAATTTCGTTGTTATTAAAAACATGTTTTGTAGGTTTTGAATTGTTTTGGTATGAGCATTACCCATTGTTTTTGATATTTCAGTTGATTGTTGTTTATATGTTAACGTTAAATTTAAGGTCAAATGTAAAGGTGTGGCCTTATATTTGCAAACGTCACGAGGCAATAGTATCTTTGTAGTGCCAGGAACAAAAGTTAATATAAGTTGAAAGAAATTAATAATACCTTTGTAAGTTGATAGTTTTAGTAGAAAGGGAGACGCTCGAGTGAATGCGTTGTGTGAGAACAAATGTATATAGTTAAATTATATTCCTTTATTTGACAGTTAGATATTTTATTTTACTAGTACTTGACGTTTTACGTCTGCGTAACAAACGTTCAGGTATTATAACGTGAGAGACTGTACCGTGATAGTACTTAATTTAGTATTTTAAAGTCTCGAGTAACGCTAGGACGTCCTGTTTTTGGTTTTCGGCACTTGTTCTACCGCGAGCTAATGTCATTAAGTTCTTTCTGCAAGCGACGGATGAGATGATCACGCGGCGAGTACGAACCGTGTGTGGAACGTACAAATCCAGAAAATAAATGTAAATTTTACCTCGCTCTCCCGCGCTGTATTCGGGCAACACTCCCGATGGTAAAGCGCCATCTATTGATTGGATCGAGAACTACGACCAGTTTCACTGATCTAAGTTTGGTCAGGTAGTTTTGGCTAATGCCAAATACTGAACCGGTTAATACCGATTCAGTGCGGATGACGCGCCAGGCGTGTCATCAAATGTTTTAACGTGTGACGACGACGACGTTCAATGACGTTCACTATGACAAGATTCTAAGCGAAAATACTATTTTGCCGAACAATTGTCCTCGCGTGTCATATCCATGGTCTTATTAAATAACGTGACATTGGCGAAATAGACCTTAAGAGCGGATTAGACTGGCAATACAATTTGCAGAAGTTGATTACTGCCTTACTTAAACTTGAGTACTAGAGCAATAAGATAGAGATTTTGCTGTCTTTTTCTAACTTAAAAGTTGCAGTAAGACAGTAGTCAACTTCAGCAATTGTATTGCTAGTCTAAACCTCGCTTTACAATTTGCATGTATGGCAGCTGTTTCACGACCGCTCCCAGCATTTAATCTTCTTGTTTAATTTTAATAATTAAAAGATAAAAACATTTATCTGTCTACGTTGCGTCTTAAGCTGGGTACTCACTACAGTTTGGTCGTTCTTAGAGGCCCGATTTGACAGCTGTCAACGCAGTATAAAATATAACCTCAAACACATTTTGTACTGAGTTGACACCTGTCAAATCGGCTCTCTTAGAACGACCAAACTGTAGCGACCTGTAACTGTAACCGTAACAGTTACAGTAATGAGCTTCTAGTTGAGAACAGGCTCGCGAGCCGCGTACACATCACAATGTTACGTGCAAAAGTTACAGTTACGGCTCGCTGGTGAGTACCCGGTTTTATGATAAAAATATAAATTTGATTATAAATAACCTCTGATTTATTGGGAACGGCCGTAGTTTGTATGTTTCTCGAGCGTGTTGCTAGTTGATCGATTATGGTTGATTGCTGACGGTGGATCAAGTGCCTTTATGATGTGTTAATTACCTAATTAATTGAATGTTCATGTGAACGTGTGTCTTTGAAAGTGTTCTGAGCCACGGTTTAAGCGATTCCAGAGAATAACTATTTGTAAGAGTTCTGTGTGTATTCTTGTGGGCGATATTGTTTTGAATTTTGATCGCTCATTGTACAAAACAATATAGTTTTACTTTCACACAATACTTTCTTTCATTTCATAGTGTCTAATGTACCTCATAAAGGTCTCATACAGAGTTTGCAGGTTCACTAGTACTTGTGTAGTTTTGTGTACGTTTCGTGAGAAAATCATGTCGATTCCATCACACATTAATTGTGCCACGTTAAGAACCCTGTCGCAATGTCATATGTAATACTTAATGATAAGAAATTATTTTGAAATGAGTCTTTGGACTTTCTTCGACAGGATTCTGTGCTGGTATTAGGTCCGCGACCGTACACGACTACAACGATGTACGTAATTCAACGAACTCTGCATCAGTCCGTCGTACCTCCTAAAATAGTATTAAATGGCATAAAAAAGAAATAAAACACGTTGTAGACTCGTTCGAAACATCATTTTATTTTATAAAAATAAACGTTTTGACGACAAATAGTTTATAATATTCGGGGTCCTTACGAATCGTCGACTCCCACAGAGTTCCCACCAGAAATGTTTCAAGACATTGTAAAAAATTCAGTTTTTACAAAAGTTACTTTTTTTATCTTAAAACATTAACAACATTACATTTTTTCACATCTAAATCTAATAACGGTCGATCACTTTACTTTACACAGTAACATTTGCGTTTACGAAAATAATTAACCTTATCATAGGACTTTACACTTCATCATTTCCTCTTCCGGGCCTAAGTACCTTGTTCAACCTTGCAAGTTAACCAGCCGTCGATTTGACCCCTCTGATTAGCAACAAAAGGTCTTTGACATAGAGTTGCTAAGACCAGGATCCCAATTCTTGAAACAATAGAGATACAGACAGTCACATAAGGGTATGTTTCCACTCGAGCAGAGCAGTGAAATAGACCTATCAGATTGTAGATATCATTTTCAAATACTGATGTGCAAGTTGCGGAAAGTTTCCAAATAGTTGGAAAAGTTCTAAGAATTTTCCGGATACTTTCACTAGAAATATAGGAAATTTAAATTTAAGAAACGAAAAGTTTCAATCCCCATACAAAATTGTGAGAAGTTTCCGAAATTTTCCTTCCTGAAATGTTCCGCAATTTTGGAAAGTTTCCTTTGGCACATCAGTATTTTCAAACAATCTTATTAGTTGTTTTCTTCACTCGACTATTTATTCCCTTAGCTAAAATATATAAGGTGACATTTAATCAATAATCTTTTATCTCTATTGTAGTGAAATTTGGGAGGTTCTTTAGTTACCGTAATTAATCATCCGCCATCCATATTTATTTAAAACTAAACATAAACTCGGCGTATTCTTAAACCTTACACTGAAACGCATGCCGATCATTCTGATCAAGCAAATTCCAAGTACCTAATAATTATTCAGTAACAAACGAAGTACTGAAAAATTGTTTTGTTGTTCATAGTGTTTTGCTTAATAGGTACATTATTTTGAGATACCGTTACATTACTGTCCTAGAACCACTTGCTGTAGGGTACCTAGTATTATAGGTAATCGTTTTTCAGTTCCTTTTATGCGTTCGTAATAGTGTTAAATTAAATACTGCTTATATCTTTGCCTTAAAGGAGTGTATTGCAATATTTTAAAACAGATCTTCACCGTTAAAAATATAGTCTTAAGATTTTGACCAGGATGAAGACCGTTTCAAGGGTTCTTTTAATAGTCTTTTGGGGTGGCATAATGCGGGTCATTAACCTAAATGCTATTACCAACGCCTACCTACTCCAAGCACGGGTAGTATTTAATTTTTATAGCAATCGGGCTTTAATATTAAATCATTACTGATCCGTCAATCCGTAACACAAGTCCGAAATAATATCAAATGCGAATGCATTGTGACTAGACAAAGTAGTAAGATTATTATTGGAATGATACAAATCCATCTATTAGGCTAACAGTTTATATAAATCATATATAAGGGTTATTTCCATTTGCACTCCTGGGTACAACTGGGGAAAAAATAATGTCATCCATGTGGGTACAGTCGGGGAAAATCCCAGAGGGTAAGTACAAATGAAAACGGCCCATTACTCCGCACATATATCCGTATACCAGGCTAATGACGAAGCTTGTACATCTACTTATATTTACGAAAGGCCGTACGCAAATTAAATATCTACGAGATCATTAATTAGTTACATATACTTAACAACAGCCAAAATACTCCAATATTTTTCATGTCAAAGAATTAAGTTTTTGAGAAGCGTTTCGAAATAGTGAAATGACAAGAATACTCGTAATTAAGAAAGTGCTTTTCCTGAGGCTTACGATTTTTTGCATTTCTTATGAACTTGTATTCTTACCGGGTTGATGTCCAGTCGACCAACATAATACAATAAGGTCGTCAAGATGGGTTTGTCAATTTGAAGGGTCGACTATAGCAGTATTTGTAAACTTTATGTAATTTGTTTTAAAATTAGACAGCAATTTGACCGACTGTACAGCAAATATTCGACATTGTCTAAACAATAGGTATTGTTTCCGAATTATTTATGTACTTTTATATCTTCTACATCGTATTTCGCATCGTCAAGAAAGGGAATTAACCCTTAAATGCATGTTTTTTTTAGTTTCTTAAAATTACTATTACATGTGATAGTGTGTGCTGATTATAGGTAAACATTTTCGAGTTTTTGTTATGTTAGTTATGTAGGATGCATCCTACGTCATACATTTAAGGGTTAAAACAAGAGACAAACTAGAAAAATATAAAAACGATCTAAAACAATATGGTAGGTTTTTGACTTTATTATGGCCATCTCGCTTCTATTCCATGGTCATAGTGTGGGTGTCTCCGGAATCCTTAACAACGTTTGTTTGACTTTTCATTTGCTCCAGAGTGGTTTTCAGATGACAGAGACAACTTTTAGGTTTTCCAATTATATCTGCGGTTCGGTTAGGTTAGGGATGTATTATAACAACAATAAAAAGTTTTAAAATTTAAGCGGAAACGGTTTTAGGATAACCGAAAATTCGGACAAACGATGCATTAGGATAAATGACGATCAGGGATTCCACAGGGGAACCTCGGTGTCGACGTCGCGGTAAGATAGCTTTTATTCACTCGATAGCGAGGGCTACTATAATGTTATCAATATGATGACGACATAGAAGCGAGACGGGTTAAACGAGCGGAATAGAGGCCTAATCGGGATCACCATACGCCATATCGAGGTGTCAAACATCGGTGATATCGTCCGCGCGATCCGGGAGGAGTCGATTCGGGAAGCGAAAAAAGTAACTCCAAAGGCGAGACCGAAAGATAATAGAAAGCTCGTCATTAGCGGGACGCGAGATCTCGAATACCCTGATCGGAACTGAAACGGAACGGGGCGGCCGGCGCGGGTCGTCGCTATGAGCCGTCGGCCTCGTGCGGGTCGGGCGGCTGCTGCGGGATGTAGTTCCAGCGCGCGCGCACCTCGGCGCCGGGCGCGGGCGGGCGCGCGGGCGGCGCGGGCGGCGGCGCGGCGCGGCGCGCGCGCACGACGGCGAGGTGCCGCTGGATGTAGTGCTCGTGCGGCGCCAGCGTCGCCGCGCGCGCCAGGCACTCCTCCGCCACGCCCAGCGCGCCGCGCTCCACCGCCACCACGCACAGGTTGTGCAGCGCCTGCACGTTGTCGGCCTCCAGCTCCAGGATGCGCCGGTAACACTGGAACACCGATACCGACCAGTCAATACTGACCTCGTTGACGCCTTTAACATTTTGAACGCCACAGTCGGCTTTCGCCGACGACTGAAGTCGTGCCACCGACGCCGCCGTCGGCCGCAGATAAGTTCACGAGTTCAAGATTAAAAGAGACTTTGTTTCGTATAATTTAAGTTGTAATTTGTATAGTATAGCGAACATGGATTTACTGTCATTAGGTACAAATAAAAAATCGTCCCCTTGAAATGAATCGATCAAAAGTAATAGTATTCAAAGTGAATTAATGAAAATGCAACTGGTGAAAAATATTTACAACCAAATTTATTTTCGTTGTAAATTAATTAAGTCCGAATGGAATTTTGTCTGTGATGTGATGAATGTGAATGAAGACCATTTATAAGTCAAAAATGACTGGACCGATTGTTATGCCCCAAATAGCAGAATAACTATTAACCTTTTGAACGCCATACATCGAATACAAAATGTGCCACCCACACGCCAAACATGTTTGCTATGCTATGCAAATTACACCTTATTGCTACCAAACAGTCTCTTTTAATCTTGAACTCTTGTCGGCTGTAGCCGACGTGGCGTCAGTGGCACGACTTTTAGTTGACGGCCAGAGCCGACTGTGGCGTTGAAAAGGTTAAAACATCGGAAAAAAATTACGAGAAAACATTCTGAGACGATACTAAGTCTGCCGAGTCGACTGGGACATATTTACAAGTGGTCATATTTCTGAGTGTACGTAAATACAAATAGACATGTTTACGACTTATATCATATTACACATTTTTACCACGGGACATGATTCCATTTTAAACGTTATTCAGGATGGACAATTTTCCTTTTGGTTATATTTCAAATGGATATAATTTCGAGTGGTCAATTTTCCATTTGTACTTAATAAACAAACATGTTTGGCGTGTGAATGAAACATTTTGTATTTCATGTTACTTAGTTCTTTACTTTTAAATTTTCTTAGCAACATTTTGTGAAATATCTGTTTTATATTTAAATGCAACCACTTCGTCCGACGTGGGTGAATACATAAGAAAAAAAATGAACTTGTGTGCCTGTCAATCTAAATAACGATTTTAGAAAATGCTATAAAGTTGAATCAAAAATGAAATATCTTGACTTTAACTGACCGAACTAATATACAACTCTTCTTAAGCACCATAAATTCAACTTACACTCTCAGCAGCATCCAAATCCTTGACCGAGTTGATATAAATATCGCCTAAAAGCACCAGCGCCTTCACGTGGTCCGGATGGTGTCTGACCAGCTGCTTCAAGAACGGGGCGGCTTCTAGTGGCCGCCTACGGTCAGCCAGCAGCAAGGCCAAGTTGAACAGCGCTGATCTGAAGTCGGGCTTCAAGTGGACGGCGGCACGGAACCAGCGCTCGGCGCACTCCGCGTCGCCTTCGTCCATGCAGACCATGCCGAGGTTGAAGTGGACGCGCTCGTTTGTTGCTGGAATTCAGATTGAGGTTATGAGAGAGAGTTTGCGATTGTATGAAATGTTTGGAGAGATGATTAATTTGCTGAGAGATAGGACGAGGTTGAATTTTAGGTACCTAAACTGTTCAGTTGACATCAAATACATAAATCTATATCGAGACAAAAAAACGTTAACGTTTTCAGAAATAACTGCCACCTTCCGTCTTTCTCTTGTTAAAGACGTTAGAGCGTGTTCAGTTATTTTGTCTACTCCGATATGTTTTATGGCGACTGTAAGAAAGAATGGGGTTGTTGTAACTATTATATCAAAAGTTATTTATTTTTTGCTTTTACTAAATATTTGCGTAGAAACTAAATAGATAAAGACTTTAAAACTTAGACTTTAGACTTTACTTTGAAAGGCGAAATTTATTAGTAAAAACATTTCAAAATAATATTCGACCAAAACTAGGGTTATTGTTTAGTTGTAAATCTCGCAATTCGATGTACCTAGGTACCGTAAACTCGTAATTAAATAACCATGCTCGTCTTCGGTGATTAATGGTGCGTAGAGTTAAAGCTCAGTTTCATTCGTATAGCGTGTGGGCACCAATTCCCCGGTGGTCGAAAGTTAGTAATTAACTACTTATAATCAATTTAATTTGTTTCTGGTTAAATGGGTTGGTTTCGTAGATATATCGTTAACGTTTATCACGCACGGATGTTAGTTAAAACTTAATTGATTAGGTTAAACAAAGTTTGAATCCTAAGGGCTTGGTCTGGCCGATTCACAACCTATATGTGGAATGTATAAAACTATAAAAACCTGATTTAGTTTGGTTTAAGATCGGGTTTTGTGGAAGTACCTATGCATCATCATCAGTAATTAACTCATAACTGGTATCTCCAACCTTCAACGTCATCTGTACACTATTTTATCTTAGCCCCTGTTTGTAATGCCATGCATTAATCCTGTACCTTATTTTCACATTATGCAGATGACCCGGATACTTTTCGACCCCTCTTACTGCTTCCTTACTATAATTTCTTTCATCTAAAAAACTTTGGGACAAATCTCATAGACAAAAAGAACTCTGGCACTGTACTTAGGCTGCGGCTCCACTGAGGCGGAGACGAGCGGAGGGGCGCGGAGCTGTGCCAATATTAACCAATATGCGGTCACGTGGAGCGCGCCTTGCGCACGTTAGTTTAGATTCTATTGGTTAATGTTGGCACAGCTCCGCACCGCTCCGCTCGTCTCCGCCTCAGTGGAGCCGCAGCCATAAGATGGAAAAACTTATTATTACTACGGTGGCCTCACCTCGAATATAGGTATCATTGGTCTGTGAAAGACGTATAGGGTAATTGGTTGAAGAAATAATATAAAAGTAAAAAAATACCTTAAGTGATCTTTAAAAGTAAGTACAGTCAACTACAAAGATATGTATCCATGTTAATCTTACAAAATGAAGTAAATTTTGATTCAGAGGAAACAAGCGGGATACATAATTATTGCATTTTAAACGAGTCGATCACAATGTAAGGTTTTATTGATACTAGAAATGTCACGAAGGAAGGGTAATTAAGAATGGCATACGAAAATTTACTTCATTTTGTAAGATTAACATGGATACATATCTTTGTAGTTGACTGTACCTACGTGATTATTGAGTAATAATGGTAAATTGGTTCGTTTTGTTTTGTTTACACCTTTGCCAATTTCAATTGACGCAGACTATCGGACCATAAATACTGTAACTTACCGTCCTTATCGAGCAGCTTGAGCAGCCGCTGCCGAGCCACATGCCTCAGGTCAGCGGCGCCCAGCTCCTGCAGCAGTATGGCTGAGTTCAGTAAGGCCTGTTCGTGCTCCGGCTCCAGCTCTAAGGCCTTGTCGAGGTAGGCCAGTGCTTGGGATGCCTTGCCTTGTTCTAGTAGAACTACGCCCAGCTGAAAATCATGAAAAACTTATGAAATTTCGATATACTTTGGGCAAAAACATGGCTAATATTAGGAGATATAAATGTGAGAATACCAGTTTTAAGAAGTATAGGAATATCATCTTCGACGAGTACCTATTAGGATTAATTAAATAAGCAACAGACAACAATTACCTATACCGAATTGACCTAACCCCGAACTAATATTGCAACCAAGCTTTATTTTTTAAAATGTGAAATCGGTTTGCGTTTTATCTCAGTCTAACCTGCGGGCCGATTATGGTCGTGTTTATCGACGTAGATAAGCGTAGATAAAACATCTGTCACTTTCTGACCAGTATGTAAGTGCGAGAGTGACGGAAGCTTTATCCACCGCGATAAAGGCGACCATAATACGGGCCCTGATGATAAGTGAAGACGAGATCGAGGTTGGTACACGCTTCCCAGCCTAAACATATTACTTATACTTATTAATAAATAACTATCGTCTTAAGTTCGTGCAAAAATACTTAAATTCATCACATAATAGATTTGACTGTTACTTATTACCTAGTAGGTAATAAATACTTACATTGTAATAAATATCCGGATTACCGCTGTCATACAACAGCGCTCTCTCATACACCTCTTGCGCTTCTTTCGTCCTGTTCAACTTTATTAATATATCTCCTCTATTAATATACGCCCTCGTGTAGTCAGCTCTCATGCTGATCGCTTGTCTGTACAGCATATCGGCTTCTTCTAATCTGGTAGCGTTCTTGGATATTAAGTTAGCTAGATTTAGGAAGACATTTAAGTGGTTCGGTGCTATCCGAGCTTGATAGGACTCTCCAGGTTTGGCTTTTGGCAGGAGGGACTTGGCTTTTACGTAGGCCTCTTCGGCCTCCTGGTACTGGCCGAGGTGGTTGTAGGTCCGGCCGACGTTGATGTGTGCGCCCACGTCATCCGGCTGTACGTTGACCGCGGTGTTGAAGAATTCCAGCGCCTCTGCGTATCGTCCGTCGGCTTCTAACGCGTGCCCGACGTTGTTATACAGTTTGGCGTTGTTGCGATTCACCTGGAATTTATTGGTACATTTGATAGGTTACCGTATTACGTAACTAGAAAATGCTATTGTGAAACGGCACCAAGGAAGTTAATTACAATAGTAGATAGTTTTTACAGGTCTTTACTCATTCATGGTAGTCATATTCAAGCAATTCAAGGTAGGTTAGAAATACTTAAAGAAGATATTGTGGTAACAAAGCAAAGTTTTTACTATCGACGCAAATAATACCTACTGACCTCATGTTTTTACTGTTTATAACCACTTAAGCATTTTCCTACACCCGACCAAGACTAAAAGTAAAACTCACCTTTAATCCAGATGCAAAAATAGAGTATTCAGTCTTCCAATCCCAGTTCCTCACGTAAGTTTTGGCGCTGAAAGCCAGCAGTAGAAATATGAGGGCGGAGGCGGCAAGCTTGGCCCGTTTCTTGGCGAAGAGCCGCCAGCCGTGGGCGACCAGGAGACACCAGCCCATGGAGGGCATATAGAGGACCCGCTCTGCGACCACGAAACCCACCGGAAAGAAGAGGTTTGATGCTGGGAGGAACGGGAGCACGAGGAGTGCTAGGCCCTGGACGAAACAATGTTGAGTCAAGTGGTGGTCGAAAATGGAAAACTATGTTGTGTGTATATGGATAAACATTTGTTAATGTAGGTTGCTTAAAGTGTAAAGAAAGTTCACGTCCAGAGTAAAACCAATCGCTCATAACGTATCACTAGCATGTGGTGTAAAAAAACGTCTTCATACCGTAAATATACAAGTAAGTAATCAAATTATATACGCGTATCATGATATAAATATTGCAAAGTCGGTAGTTCTTCCACTTTCTAGGCTATATTACGTGCCTGGTGCATAAGATTTTATCTTAATGGTTGCATACGAGACGTCGTAAAATGGGTGTTAAATTTAATGCATCATAAAACACGAGTGCTCAGTTAAGTCGGCAAAAGCCGTGTATTTGTATTTAATAGAGTCTGTTATTGAATAAAGTGCAATGATAATTTAGTTCATTGTTTTATAAGGGTTCTTGCCCTTTAAAATACTACACGAGTAAAAAATTACCTTTTAAACACCCCGATGGTACGAAACTATACTGTCGGTGAGCTGTCCTACACTTAATATTGCGTCAGCATATGACGTAGCGTCTGGGGCACGTTAAAAGGACGACAAATGTGGCGTCCAAAAGATTAATAGACCTAATGAAACATGGGTCAATCAACTTTTCCACCCACGCGAGTTTCATGATGATATCATGTTTTGTTAGAAAACGAATTTTAAACACTTCTATTGCGCATAGATTGCTTCTATGTGACTTGCTTCAAACCGCAATAGCATTTCAAAGTTCATCGTTGAGTAAGGCAGGAGATAAATATCGTAATAGTAATGTCAAAAAAAATCACTTACCATTGACAGTGCAGAGCATCGTGTCCTCAGCGCATGGATCGCAGCAGCCATCAGCCCAACAGCAAGGGTTAACGTGGCGAGGTTCCTCGGGTCTTGCCATGAGTGGAGTAGCGCCACCGTGCCCATAGTCCAGTCGCAGCAAAGGGCTTCGGGCAGTGCGAGGAGCCACGCGTTCAGAGCCGGCAGGTAGGCAAACGTCAAGTGTCTAAAAGGGGTGAGTTGATAGGTTAGGAAAGTGTCAAAAGTCACCTGCTGAAGAAAGCAGACTTAACTCAATTACATATCCTGTATCAATGACATATCGTGCCTGAAGACCTTACGCGATTTTGGCTAAGTACTTCGCGATTTAGCTATTTAAATCTTGTTGAATTGACACTATTCTTAACAATTTAACAGAACATGGCTGGTTGACTCAAGTTGACTCAACTATCCTACAGACAACGGTATTGTTTTTTTTTTGCACAATCAGCCATGTCACACGATTGCCATTTACCGCGTTTGCAGATTCTTCCAGAAAGTTGCTCGGTCCTCTGTCTTGAAGCAGGCAGTCTTGCCAGCCAGAAGCGTTAAAGGTAAAACAGCCGGCGTAATAACTAGCATAGAGGCATTCTGTGTTAAGGTTGGCAACGCATTTATTTGCAATCTTTAAATTGCAAATAACTTTGGTCCTCAGAACTTACTAACCTCAGCCACAGCATTTGCCTTCCTCATGCCACAAAGGTCAGTCGCTCTGCTTCAAGACCCGGTATAAAAGCTATTCCCTTATTCACTATTTGTGACCTTACCTGGCTGGTGTCGAAGTAGCTCCTGCTGGATTGTCGAACCTCGTGAACACGGGCAGCTGTGCGCCCATGACGTGCAGCCGTGCCGCCAGCAGCGCCAGGCTGGCGCAGCACACGGTGGCCACGCGCCGCGCCGCCTCGCCGCACGCGCAGCCCCAGCCGGAGCCTTTACCCCACGCCTCCAGCCAGGACCAGCGACTGCCGCCGCCGGTGCCACGACGCTGGGGTAAAAAATGAGTGTTTGGTAGGGAAGAGTTGCACCAGACGTGCTACTCAACTGATATATGCACCATGATAATTATTTCGGTTTTACCGAAGTTATTTTTTTTTAGATAAGTAGAAGGTACACACGTAGAAAGGTTCAGTTTTGTTTAAAAAAAAATGAAGCTATAAAGATTTCTCTGCCCCAAATGTGTCAAGATCGTGAGTTCGTATTCAGTATTTGGAAGTTAGCAACCCACTTTAAAGATTTTAATTTCTAACTCCCAAGAACTGAATACGACACTCAACATGCTTCATCCCAATCATTATTTAATTATTACGCAATTGTGGGAAAAAGATATGGATAACGTAATTCCTGCAAAAACTGTTGTCTGCCCAACTTTACATATACCTACTGGCTATCGTATGCATTTTTTTGGAATCTCCTCTGATGCCTCACCTTCTGTGCCACGAACAGCTCGTAAACGACGCAAACGCCGGTGGCGGTGATGCCTTGCTCCTTGCACAGCATGGCTACGCCCACGCATGCGGCACACGCTGCCACGTAGCGCCAATCTGTAACATAATTATCGTCTTCATTAGACATCACCATCATCACTTTTTATCGACTTTGGCTTTCGTTATTGTAACAGTTAGTTAGAAAAGGTAGGTGTTTGTGAAATTCGCTAACTAGCGTTTTTTACTCAATTTCAGTATAGCAGTATTTTTATAGTTTTTTTATACAATTTATAGATTTAAAATTTAAAATTTTAAAATATGAGAAGTGCCCAATCAATGATACCGCGCCTAAGTGTCAGCGTGTCAAACAGGCTCAGTCAGTCTGAGCGATGAACTAAATTCAAATCGAGTTACAGACGGCAGCTTTATTGCCAGAAACGGTTGTCGCCGTCGCTCAATAATTTACTTACAGCTGACCTCGCAGTAAATGATCGCTTTTAGGGCATTATTCATACCTTTTCCTATTTACCCGACTGCCAAAGGAGGGGATTTTTTTTGGTCTGAAGCTCTATTCTACACGGTAAAACCATATTGTTTTTAACTCGGCGGCCATTACTGTTAAGTAAATAAAACTATCATAACATTGACAATGCGATAACATTTCTCAAGCAATATTGTTTTACCGTGTGCAATAGAGCGCCAGGTAGGTACATATATAGGTACAGTAAAACATAGATTATTAATAAATTTCGGTTACCTATCTCTTATGCACTCTCTCTGGCATAAGAAATTATATTGACAGATGTCAAGAGTGTGACGGCCCTAACTAGCCGAGTACTATTAATAGTATGGTTTTACTTATATGTTTAAATGGGAATTTAATATATGTATATAAAGAGTGTCCCAGAACTTGTCGTAAATATTACGGCAGCTGTTTTCATTTCGGCTTTTAATTAGGCCTAAATCATCAAATTAAGTCACTTTTAAGTATTACCGAATCTTGATTAACTGCAACAACTTTTGAGACAACATGCCACCTTGGTGTCCAGATATTTTTTTTCAATACGATGATACGAAGTCGGCTGGGAAAGTATGGACTTATTATGAATGCGTTGATATTTTGGAATTATGATGTAATTCAATACATTGCTTTTTCAGGATTGGATATCTTGTTTAAAAATTACGAATTATAGCTTATTTCTAGCCGAGGCAGCGGTCTTTGTCAGTATCATTAAAACCTTAATAACTTCTACTCTAATTAACAGTTTGAAAAGTTAAAACTGTATTCTGGAATTTCTGGACCGGTAAGGAAAGGGCTTTCTTATCCCCTAATATTTACGTCAAGTGCTGGGACACCCTGCACACACGACATATATAAAAACTGCAGTTAGGTTTTTAAAGCATGCTTTTTATTAGACTGGTTGAAGGTTCAAATACTGTCATGTTTATGGCATTTCAATCGATATTTATGAAGCTCGGTAGCTAACAGCGAAGGCGTGTTGGGCCGAGGCAAACACTGTAATGGCGTAAACACTGTGCCCTGGTGAATTTGTAACCATGGCAACCGTCATTTGTCACTTGTTCGCTCGGTGAGGTAAATAAACGTACGAGTATAGAATGGGTACATAATGGAATTATTGGAAGCGGAAAGTTACAAGATCGTTATTGGCTGTTGTGATTCTATGAAATCAGCAGGGAAGTGTTAAATTACGAACGAAAGAAACTCAATCTAACTGGAGAATTTACGCAACTTGCGGGAAGGGCATAATTGAACAAGACATATAACTGAAATTCTTACAAAAAATTCTCAGTAGGGCGTGTCAAGTTAGATTTTAAACACTAGAGAGATAAGGTAAGGTTACAATTTTCTTACAGTGAACAGTTTTTGTGCGAAATAGTTCACAACTAAAGTTGCTAATTTTATGGTTAGGACAGATCCATTCGTGGCATGCTCATTAGTCCAATTTGAAACTGTAATCAGTAAGTAATCACTTTACTTAATTAAGATATGTTGAAAACAATGTTTAGACCCGTTAACTTCAATTTTCGCCAAGCATGAATTACATCAAATCATACATAATCTCACGCCTTCGTTCCCAGAGTAGGGTAGGCAGAGCTACAGAATTACAAACATCTTTAAAAACTTGTTGATAATTCTTTAACCACAATTTGCACAATTAGGCTAAGATGTTTACCAGCGTATTAGTGACAGGTTGCAAGCCCATCGCCTAACAGTACTACAAGCCTTTATTCCCTTAGTCGTCTCTTACGACATCCACGGGAAGACATGGAGTGGCACTATTCTAACTCGGCAACCACACGAGGAGGAAGCATGAATTAATTGTTGATTTACAGTTTCGACCACCAATTTCAACCAATAACCTCGCCCAGCCATGTGCAGGTTTAATTCAAATCTTGTTTAAACTGATTTAAGTTTGAAATTTCTATACACTTTGATACGGCTAAACTCATGATCTAGAAGACAGAAACCAGATTTATCCGTTTACTAAGAGTTGCTCTTAGTATAGTAAAAACACATTACACCACGAGAAAATTGAATTTATTGTTACTTTTGTGTGATATGTGTTGTTATGAACAATCTTTTCGCATCTTGTATACATAAATATAACTCAAGACGCCATGTACAGTCAGTGTGAAAAGTAAAAACTAACTTTTGTACTTTGTCCCTTTTACAGTCACAGAAGCAATGTCAAACAAGATTGTCAAATGTGTTAATGCGATAAAGTACAGAAGTGATCAGCTTCTTTTGACGCTGACTGTACTAACGTAAAGAAAGCTAACTGCGATGTAGTAATTGAAGCATTATATACTTTATTGGTAACGACATTAGATTTGTTTACACTTTTACCATGCGGTTAGCCGCGTTCGGTTCTTTGGAATCACGACAGTGTACTAAGTGAGCCCTATTTTGGCTCGCCATTGTATTTACCTGTGCACCGTCTTCTACTGGCGGCCCGGGCGTAGCACAGCAGGGCTCCGAGAAAGAATACTGATGACAGCATTTCAGCTCGCCCCACCACGCCCGTCACCTGAACGACAAAATACATATCTATAAAAAAAACTAAATTTTTGGTCGTGCTTTTGTTTTCGATTGTACTTTATTGCTGTCAACATCTACTTATAGACTATACTACAAGTTCAAACAGTGTGTCTTGTCTTTGCTATGAAGAGCGGGATCCTGTTGCACCTTCTGATTGTATTAGCTCTTACCGCCGTACTCAGATAAATTTTAGAGACAATTAACTCGTTCTTTTTTCAAACTTGTGTATGAAAAATCTTCTAATTGTTCCTTAGTGACGATTAATCGTCATTAACTGCCTTTCATTGCGCCGGTTAGACACAATATTGTGTTGTCATTGGGTAAACATTATATTCCAAAATTCAGCCCATTCTAATAGGAACCGATTTAGAATTAATATGCAAGAATAATAATACTGGATAAACACACAAACCAACAAACATGTGAAGTAATTAAACTTATAATAAAGAACCATATTCATTTAAGGACAACGCGGCACATGTACCTACTCCAGGGGCCTGTTTTATAAAGCTACAACTTATAATTTCCAGGTTACAAGTTTCCATTTGACACAACCTCGACCAATGACGACCAGCCATTTGAGCAGTGTTGCTAGTTTACACCTGTAAAATTGTAACTTGTAGCTTTATAAAACGTGCCCCAGGTATTTCTGACAAATTAGCGCAATTCCAACATTGCCCTGCGAGGAACATTAGTTTTAGACATTATTATATACCTTTACATATAAAGTCAGTGGTTAGTCCTATTAGGTAAAGGTCTTATGATTTTAAGGTACAATTATTTATATAACTTCTATGCGGTCACTAAGTACTGAGTTTTCCCAACTTTATTGTGAAAACCGACTCTATAGCTAGGGCTACGCTGTCAGAAAACCTCAGCTTTAGAGAACTGAGTACATAAGCACGACCCAATTGATATGATTCCCATGTAATAATGTTATATGTGTAAATATGCAAACTGTCTCAAAAGTTCCATCTTTACAAAAACATTTCTCAATAATCTCACAGCAGCAGCTGTATTATTTGCTCTTTCGTTACATTTCCTTTCAACAAAGCAGAAATAGAACGCGCCTGGATTGCCTGCCCCGTAAAAGGTTCTAATAAAAACAAACTTTCATTCAAGCGGGAAGTGTTACGAGAAAATTCCAATGAAGTTAGCGTACTGAGCCAGTGGCAGCCGCATAAAGTCAGTGAGAAAGGGTGACCGCGTCTATAAAAAACGGCAAACATAGTTAACGTTGGCGACAACGCCCGGCTCTGTAAAGTCCACAGCGTACTATGGCTTTATTAGAAAATATTTTCCAAGAAGCCAGCTAATATTAGAGAACCCCTTAAAAGCTTCGAACATTATGCGTTTCGACGTTTCATGCGGTTGTTGTTTTTATGAAAAGCCGAGGAAAACGTATTTTTTTCCTAGTAAAACATTCCAATGTAAAAGTTACATAAGTTAATAGCGTGTGGTTTAATACTTCCTAAACATCACAGAAATTCTAGAAATGTTCTCTATAAATCTGTATCCCCGCGCAATGTTGACGTTGTGCAGTTAGCTGAAGATTTGTTCCCAGATATGAATGGCTTAGCGCCAGGAAATTTTGATACATTTTATCAAGTAAATTCAGACACAATAGCAGTTTACTCAGACGTAATAAGCAGTTTATGGTTTTCGTATTTCAATCGATATTCCCGTTATAGATAACGATTGTGCGAAGTAAATTGGAGAATACAGATATTAGAGTTCCCACGGGAGCTATTCGAGCGTTCCTCTCCAGAATGAACGTTCGAATATCTGTCTTCAGATAGTGCGAACACGTACAGGTATTGAACTGTATCAATTACGTACAACTGTATTACAAAGTCAGAACAACAGTAGTTAAGCATAGACTTCTCATTGGGTATCTATAAACCGTTTTCGCATGCGAACGGCAGAAAATTAGAGCGAGTATTTACTTCGACAAAGCTGAGATATCTTCGATTATCAGCACAAAAGCACCGCCATTTTCTGTAATGGCTTCTAACTTGTTGGCTGGCTTAATCGCTCGCTGGCAAGTTATCGTAAAATGCAAGTTGAATTTTCCCTGGAGTTGAACTAATCAAGGCTTAGCTGCTCCAAAGCCGGGCTGCGCCGGTAACTTGGTGGAACGGTGTTGTTGTGACCGCTGGCCGAACTTAACAAACTTTTCGCGGTTCGTATACCTTTCAACGGGATTGTTTTTCTTTTGTAAACTACCAACAAGTTTAGAAAAGTTCATTCGAAATTAAAACAGTCGTTTTTGATTCTTAGCAATTATATATAAATGGTTATGAATGGTTAGATTTCTGTGCGGTCTTTGAGGAGTAAGGCATGACATTACGATACATGTTTATCATCGAATAAGCTTTTACCAGATACCATCCATACCATCTGACTTTTATAACGTCAAAATGCTCCCTTTTCGCCTAAAATTACAATTTTGTCATAAAAAAACCATTCATATCAGGAAAATAGTGTGCAAAATGTTCGTGTGTGTGCGTGTTTGTGTATGTGTGTTATCTTTCCTTTATTCACCAGAAAACGGCCGTTATAGTCAAAAACGATGTATTTTGAGGTTATTATTATTATTTATTATTATTATATTATTAGGCACGGTACAAAAGTAAATATATAACAATATTCCCGCAAAACTGTTTTTACAGTTTGTCTGCAGGCAGGAGTCTCTATTTAGCTAAGTAAGTAATAAATAAGGTAAGTGACTATAGGTACAAATGGTTATAATATAAATATGATACACACCTGAGTGACAATTGCTTATCAAAGCAGTTGTCATTCAAGTGTCTGTAGTAAATATTTTTTGAGCTCTTTCTTAAACTTAAATTTATTTGGTTCGTGACGGATGACCGCGGGTAGGCTATTTAAGAGGTAAGGCAGCCTTTTTTTTAACGTTCTGTCTCCAAAATAGTTGGAGACACGGGGGACCTCAAACTTACCCGCGGACACCGACCTAGTAGCATGAGTATGCTCAATGGGTGTAGGGACATGCGCTAGAGTGCCATGGTTGTTAACTGCAAGAAGGTATTTATGTTTTAAGCTTACTGGTAATATTTGACAGATTTTAAATAACTTAGTATAATCTCCTTTACAATTAGCTTTTGTTTTTTTACTAACCATTAATTTTAGGAATCGTAATTGTAATGCCTCTAGTTTGTCTACGTAAAATTTAAATGTGAGTCCATAGCAGTCCAGCGCATAGCCCAACACAGAATCTACTATCGCATAATACAGACATTTTAATATATTGCTAGGGACCTTATAACTTAAGTGGTAAAATTTACCAAGAAGGGTTCTTAATTTGTTACTAATGTAGCTTATATGTTGATACCAGGAGAATGTGGCATCGACTTTTACACCAAGATATGTTACACAGTCTACTATTTGGATAGGTTTACATTCACAATTTTGAAGGGTTTTATGGAAACAAGTAAAGCTATGGGCATACAATAATGGAGGTGTTTCTGTTCTGTGCATATATGGAGATTGTATAATTATAAGTTTAGTTTTATCTACATTTAAGATTAAGCCATTATCATGAGACCATTTTACAACTGCGTCCACATCTTCTTGAACCAGGCGACACGTTTCGGTAAAGCAGGTACCGGCGCGTAGGGTGCATAGGTCGTCAGCAAACATGTACGAAGAGCAGTTACGCAGTACTCCGCATAGACTGTTAACATGCATAAGGTAGCATACAGGTCCACACACGGAGCCCTGGGGGACTCCGCAGCGCACCGGCGTGTCGTCGCTCGCGCCGTCACCTATCCTCACGCGGAACGAGCGTGATGTGAGGTAGTCGCGGAACCAACAGTTCAGCGGCTGCCCCACACCACATTCATCCATTCCATTTAAAAGGGTACTGGTATCTAGGGTATCAAATGCTTTTTTAAAGTCATAAAATATAGCTACTACGAATTGTTTATTTGCCAAATAATTGTTTATCTCGTTGGTGAATTTAGATAATAGAGTGTTAGTGCTTTTATTTTTTTGGAAACCGTGTTGGGACTCATTTATTATACTATTTTTTTGTAAAAAAGAATTGACTTGTCGAATTATACACTTTTCTATTATTTTATCGATACTTGAAAGAATAGATATTGGTCTGTAATTTAAAAATACTTTACGGTCTCCTTTTTTATGGATTGGGCGAATCAGTGATTCTTTTAACTTATCAGGATATTTATGTTGGGTTACCGATAAATTAATTAATTTTGCTATGACTGGGCTGACCTTATTAACAACTAACTTCAAATCGGACATACGTACAAGATCGCTTCCCGGTGCTTTATTCTTATCCAATTTGTTAATAATGCGTTGAACATCTAAACCTTGCACGGGTTGCCATCTAATATAGACGTCCGACTCTTTTACATAACTTAACCTATCCAGCCACTTATCATTACATATATGTTTTACTTCTTCCACCTCCTTCATGAAATTAAATGCGAACTTATCACAAATTTCCTTAATACTACCCTCTTTTTCCAAATACCTAAGGACAGAACTATCTATGGACGTTTTATCCTTACCTAGTAGATTATTAATTCTGTCCCATACTTTTTTAATGTTATTATTACAAAAAAAAAAAAAAAAAAAAAAAGTGATAAAAGTGTTTACTAAATAAGACAAGTTATTTGGTATGGACTTAACAACGATTTGCAATTATGAAGCATTTCAACACAAGACACAATGTAATGGAAAAGAAGGCCTATCATAAAACTGATTTCTTTTCACTCGCAATATTGTAAACCCAGTCTATTTCACGACCAAGCCCAACATTACAATGTAATCAAAATATCTCTTAAAAATATACAGCGTCGTAAACAAGAGTGTTTCTAATTGGAAAAACAACAGTAAAGTTGAAAGATCATCAAGTTTATAGTGGTGGACATAAAAATGCAGCGTCGACCAGGCACGTGTCATAAAGTGCATTGAGTGGCTACTGCGATATAAACCCCAAGTTGGGGGCAGCGGTTATTATGCTGTGCTGGGAGAAATTGCGTCAGCTGAAGTTAAGAAATTGGCCAATTAAACGTTGCAAACTTTGATGGGGATTGCTATAACTTCAGCTCATAACGCGGCGAGATTGGTGTAGTAAATGTGATTTTATGCTGAAGGTCTTAATCAGAATGGATTATTGATATTTTAAATAAAATATAGTCATAATTTGCTAGAATTTTAAATTTTGGAACTGAATGTGCCTTGAACCCTTTACAAGGCCAATTCAGGGGACAAATAAGGTTTTTTTATTTTTAGATTGCCTTTATCAATTGTTTTAACGTCAGGAAAATAAGTCTTTAATGAACAATAATGGTGGGAAAAATATTCCCTCTGCCTTAAAAAGGAGTTAAAACATTTACAGCTATTTTAAGAAAATTATTTTCCTTTATTCGATGAGCACAATAATGAATTCCAGCCCCTTGTAAAATTTGTTTGACAAATTACGTAATTCAGACCAAAATATCGTACACAATCGAAATAATTACGCTGTTCTTCTGTTCGTTCGTTCTGTTTATGATTTACTAGAAGTTTCAAAATTGACGTCAGCTCTTTTTTCATAACAATGAATGTTTGACGGATTCATGAACTTTAAGCATTTAATGTTTTGGATTCTGGTCTTAGATCAATCTCAAATCCAACTTTCAATGATTATCTTAAATATTACATATTATCAAAAAAAAATATGGCTGCCACGTCTGACTATTTATATTTATATTTATATTTATATTTATATTTATATTTATTATTGCTCATTGCTCTCATTTCCTGCGGTACCGCTGCAGCAGTTGTCAGTTGATAGGACCGTAAAACTAGTTCTGGCATGCCGCTTAAATACGTACGTATTTGTAGCTAATGTTCCCAAAACAAATTACTCGGACGATGAACTCAATGCTCGTTGAAGGATAAGTAACCAACATAGCTACAGTAGGTACGGTAAGGAATCATTTATAGGGATCTAAAGACTTGGCAGGGTGCGTTCGAGAGAACCCTCTCGGTGTAGAGATTCATCAATATCTGTAATTCGATTCGGATCCAGAAAAACATCATCCTTCTGCCCTTGTCCCACAATTTTCTCTTCTTCTATTTTTCTTCATCAGTTGTCAAATAAATATTTCAATACACATTCATACATATGCCTTTGTAGCCATTTAAAATCTACATAAGTACGTCCTATTACTCTTTAAGTTATGTGTTCTTCCTTATGATATGTCTTTGCCACGCAAATTTCTGATAGTTTCGTCACCTCTGATTACACTTTTTTATTTTTAATCTTATCCAATCTAGTTATCTACACATGCACCGTACGTCCCGCATCACTCCACACCCACTCTCCTTTCATCCTTCTTCTTTTATACGGACAAGGAAAATAGCGGCCGATATTTTTGTATGGCAATGGCTTCCATATCTGACTTCGTATAAAAAGTGGCAGTACCTCTAGTTTTATTATTACGAGTGTTTGCGTCGTAAATCGGAGATGTCCGACCATAATTGCTGTACCAAATCCGAACTCCATATTTACTTGAAAACTGTTAAAGTACAGTCAAACAAATATATTTCCGAGCCACTATGGAACTATGCATATTCATTGCATATTCATTGCATATTGCATTTATGTATTCCACATTCTCAAAATTGTTATTGCCTATGTCCAGCAGTGGACGTCTCTCGGCTGATATGATGATGATGATTATAATGTATAAATATTTCGATACGTTTTATTTAAATCAGTTCAACGGTGAACTCGTTCCTTCCAAAGATACAGGGAAACCCTATTAGCTCAATATCGGGTTGCACTAGATAACTCCTAACCCGTACGTTACCAATTACCCGGCAATACGAGAAGGTAACGGACATGGTTTTGTTTTCCAGAATGTTGCTTTGCTTATTCATCTATAAGGATTTATATCGTTGCCTAGTACCCATAGTACAAGCCTAGAGCTTAGTTTGGGGCTAGGTCAATTGGTGTGACATTGTCCCCTGATATTTATTTATTTATTTTATATACGAGAATTGCTTGTTTATCTATTAAGTGAAATTAACACACTAGTCCCACTACTAAAAGAGAATTCAAGTTAAAACCAGACGACATAGTTACCTTAATGTTGTGACTATTTTAATTCAGGTTTTGTTTGTTATAGTTATACATATATGATTAATAATATTAATGATAGCGACAGCGATAAATAGAAATGTAATTTTACCGTTGATATTAAATCGTGTACAAAACTTATCGCTGTGATATAATAAAACAAAACGACGCAAACAGTTGCCGATTTATGAAAAAAAGTACATTATTAACTTTGTACAATTTTCATGAAACGTGTCGTGTCAACACAAATAGGTAATGGTGGTGTAAAATTGCCTAAAGGTGGCTATATTATACGTACTATTATACTTATCTATACTTAATAATATTATAAGGAGTTAGAATGATATATTTGTTTATTGTTGAGGGATAATCTCTGGAACTACTACACCGATTTTAAACATTATTTCACCAATGAAGCTTAATTATCCCTGACTAGTAAAGGCAATTTTTTCTTTCGTTAAAACATTAAACCAAAGTGAAGCGTAGCCATGTTGCTAGTAGGTTGTATATTTAATAAAAGTACCGAATCGAACTGTCAGATAATTGTACCGTAGTTAATGAAATGGAAAATATCCGTCAGAATGTAAACGCTGCTGCTGCGGTAGACAAAAAACCGACCGAGATTAAAAATGTAACTCTCGGGAATAGTCGGGCGTGTTGTTCCGAAAACAAAACGTTTAATATCGGCTCGAATATTACCTGAACGACAGGCGGATTTGTCGGATCAGCGGTGGTATTCTCTGTATCGCGATATACTCTTCGGCTGATGAGTCTTTTGATTTTAATATACTCATTAGTGCTTTAGCAGTTATAATTTTTTGAAACAACTACTATGAGACCAGCAAGCCTTTCGCGTAATTCACTCGCAATCGAAAATAAAACAATTGGTTTCATTTTGTATGCAGACAAGCCTTCAATTTTCAAAATTAAAACGATTGTGATTGCGAGTGTGTTTACGCGAAAGGCCTGCTGGCCCTCTATTCAACATGGTATAAACAATATAGTTTTTGACCTGATAATGTACAGTCACGAGCTTAAATTTGGGACCCACTTTAGGTCCACAGTCATTCTGACATTCTACAACAATAAGGTTGAGTCTCCTATAAGTTACAAATGATTTGGTATCTCTAATGACATTGACGACTTCAGGCCTATTTTTCTTGAAATGGGTCACAAATTAACGATCGCGATAGTATTGTCAACGTTTTGATAGCTCTTATTTACTTGACAGTAATGGCGGCCGAGTTAAAAACAGTACCATACTTAAAAGGTCAAATAGGATTTGGATTTTATGGCGTACAACCGAGGCGTTGTGGCCGTAGACAAGATGCATTGCCAGAACGTTATCGTTATCGAAAATATATAGGATTGACGTAAGCTGCCGGAAGGTCGTGTCAATACCATACACTTTATGAGTTTTCGAAAATCGTTTACGATAGGTTTAAGCATCTTGTCCTGTGCCTCTTTTTACCAAGACAATTAGCATTCTAAGGCAGCCATTACACAGTCAATCTAGATCGCAATCCGTGATCGTGATCAGGTGATCTCGATCCAGATTGACTGTGTAACGTGTTAGATTGACGAATCACGATCGGATTACGTATTATCTAGATTTTTTGAAATCTCCTGCGATCCGCGACCTTGGTCGGATCACGATCTGGATTGACCGTGTAATGGCTGCCTAATATATGTAATATATGTATTAATTTCTACTTCAGGTGCATAAGTAAGTTTTTTATGAAGTGATTAGGGAATCTAAAGTTTCGATTTCAGTTCTTCGATGAAACAAAAGAGGAGAGGTCTGGAATGAAAGATAGTCAGAACGGAAAATGTAGCGACAGCTACGCTCTACGTGCTTAGGGCCCATGTTAATAAACTAAACTCAAATCTAATGCTCGTCTCTAGATGCGTCAAAAATTACAGTGTTCTATGATTTGACGTTTACTTTGACGTATCTTGTGACCGGCATCTCGGCCAAGATGAGTTTATTAATACGGCCCTTAAAATAGATATAGACCGGAATATCGATACCGACTCAATACTCAACATGATTCCATTAGGGCACAACAATATAGATATGAAGACTCAATAGCGTTGGATATCATTCAACCGAAAAACGGATAGATTTTTATATTCAGATTTTATTTTCATTTCTACGTAAATTTTTAGACCCAGCGAAGGAGTGCTCTAGAACATGTTTTGTCTTTATTTTTACAAAGAAAACGTAAGAGGCAATGCATAGAATTCTTGTTCGTTCGCTTGGTCTAAATCGGGCCTTAGGCAATAGCCCCTCTGTTATGGTATTGTTTACTCGGCCGCCATTACTGTCAAGAAAATAAGAGCTATCAAATCGTTAGACTAGAATCTCGGCTCTGGACGTCTATCCGACCCGGTAAAACCATATTGCGTTTGACGTTTCATGGTATTGTATTAAACTCGGCAGCCATTACTGTCAAGTAAGTAAGAGCTATAGTTACGTTGACAATACGACAGCGTCAAATCGCAATATTATTTACCCAGTAAAATAGAGGCCTTAACAATCCTCTTGCGAAGCTAAAAAATTCCATAAAAAAATGCGATAACGTTTCTCTCCCCTTAAACCTAGTCCGATTTTTACGATTTTTGAAGACGTTGTAGATATCATGAAAAACCATGTCTGTATGTTTTCCTTTACAAGAAAATATTTCTTAGAATTAAACAAATAAAAAAACAGTGACGTACAGACCTAGGTCAATATAATAACTACAACATAATGAAAAATCGTTGAAATCGGACTTGATTTAGGGGGTGAGAAACGTTATCGCCCGGAGCTAAATTTTTATGGATTTTTTTTGCCAGCCACGCGATTTTAGCGGCGCTACACAATCCTCTTAAGCACCCCGGAGACGATCAATGCCAATAGTCAATATCTTACGTTATTGATAATGCCAAATGAAGTGCAATTGATTTAGTTTCAATCAACAGTTCAATGTCTTCGCCCTGGTGTTCAAAGAGATCAGACGTGTTTATGTTCGCACAGTGTTCGAAGCGATTGTCAATGACTCGGTGAAACGGTCAATTGCCTGCTTCAATGGCACCCGTCAATTACCATCAATCAAAATTATCATCATTTGCCTTCAATCACGTAGTTGCAATTGACAATCGCTTCAATAGGATTCGTATACGTTCAATGGCGATTGACAATCCGTAAAATTTACAGTCGCAATTGATCGTCTCCGGGGGCCTTTAAATACAACCCGTTTCCCAGTGCAAGAGTTGGTTTATTACTAAGAATTACTCTATTCCCTAGGTAGAGATGTCTCTAACCAACCCAATTTAGTTATAATCACTGATGGCTTCCTGTGATCATAGATACTTCAACCATTATCATAATGGCGTTACTAAATCAATGAACATGTGTTTAATTTTGTACTTTGTCGTTTTGACGTTAGTTTTGAACTCCGACACAAAATTGATAAAAGGTATCATAACTTATAACGTTGGTTACACAATTATAATATTCGTTTCACTAAAAATTCTGGAGTCCTCGTGAATAAGGGTTTATACATACATACATTAAATCACGCCTGTTTCCCAGGGTGTATAAATAAATATAAATATCAGAGGACAATCTCACACAAATTAACCTCGTCTCAAATTAAGCTCTAGGCTTGTAGGTACAGTCAAGGACTTTAATTGTTATGCCACTATGGAACCCTGTCATAATGACGGCGTCAAACCACATGACAGAAATTACGCTTAAATGAATGATTAACGTTATGCGACAGGGTTCCATAGTGAAAACAATTAAAGTCCTTGACTGTGCTATGGATACAAGACAACGATAAACATATTTAAATAGATAAATACATATTAAATACATAGAAAACATACAAGATTCAGGAAAAAATTGCCGCAATCATCAGACAAATATTTGCATACCGGGAATCAAACCTGGGTCGGCTAGCTTCGTGGGCAAGGTCACTAACAAGGTTAAATGGCTCAAATATTTCCAGTTAACTCGTATTAAAAAAGGTTATAAATTATACAGGGTGTAACATTTAAATCGGTCAGTATGGGAAAGTCTGAAACTATAAGACATATGAAGATCTGATCTTAGGAACCATGTCATCGATTTTAGTAACAAGGAAAACTGCATACATACATTTAAAAAAAAACTTTAAGTCAGCTCGGGAATCGAACCCGGACGTTTTAAAAATAAAACTACATAACACTATTTCTATATAGATATCGATGGTGTAGGTCTTAAGTAGTAAACAATACATTTCATTAATTTTAGAAATCATGTTTCATAGTAACATAACTGCTTAAGACCTACACAATAGGGAATATGCTTGGTTTTTTTTACAGCTTCAATAAAAGCTGATTCATGTAACAAACAGGTGAGAAAAATCATTTTTTGAATAGCTATAAAACTAAACCAAGATATAAGCTAACAAAGATTTTTGATCTCTTTTTAGCAAAACAGAATTTTAAGTGGAGTTTATAAGGCCGCACTGCACTATGACGTCACCGGTGCACTTCGGATCTCTCTGTCTAATTAGCATTTTAAAATGTTTGTATCATCCGTGTTACTTGACCGATTTTAATTTTAATTTCACTTTTGGTGATCTCTTTTACGATATTATCATATTTTGTTGAGAAATGCTGAGTGTACTAGTCTTAAACCCTTTTTTACATGATCTTCAGATGACATAGATACATACCCTTTTTCACTAAGACTAGAACTAATGTTAAGTACATGATAACCCCACTATACAGATTTTAAATCGAACCACTAAATATTTAGCAGTTATGGCGGATGGACGCCGGGGGCGTTAGTACCCTGTAACTTTAACCTTTAACATTTCCCTTCGACATAAAGCTAATATTAAAAGAGGACGTCCACTTGTGGGCTTATAGCTTTACGAATATTATAGTAAAAGTTTAATATATACACGATCTATCAATAAAATATGTAGTCTGTGGCAAGTGGTGAGTGATTTCTGAAACATGACTTTACTTAAATGCGAAAATTACAGCTTTTGAAAGTTACTTAATGAGATGGAAATGATACAAGTAAATTTCATTTTAATTTCATAAATCGTTTCCATTTTACGTTACATGTCAAAAGTATAGTAAGTTTCACTTGTATGTGTTAATTGTCGTTACTCATCTACTTCAGGGTTGGAAGAGATCCCATTTAGGGATAAGTTCGCCTTTGTACATTAGTTTAACATTAAAATTGTAATATCAATATTTTTGTGCAATAAAGAGTTTACATACATACATTAAACGATATTTTGACTTTCAAATTCAAATAATTTATTGCGTGTCACATTACGTTACAACAGGTGGAACTATAACTACAGGTATACATGTGACGCCCTGCGAGGGCACAGCAACACTTTGGTATCTTACAGAACATTACATGAAATTTAAGTGAAGGTTTCCTTTTGCAACTCTCATAATACTGCAAGAAATTTAAGTGAAAGTATCACTCTTGAAACTTAAATGCCCCATCACTAGCTGCGACAGGTTTTTTGAAGCAATATGGAAAAGCCAATAGAGGTTTTAGGATAATCCTGACACTCTGTAGCTTTTAGCCAGCCTCAATAGGATAAAGCTTTTTTCTCTGCGCTTTGTGTCGAGTACATTTTACCCTTTTTGGCAGTTCTAGGCGTAATGCCAGGAGATCTCCGTTAACTTCACTAATCCGGTAAAGTTTGTCGATGCAAACCGAGCGGCTGAGATCTAGGGCGGCTTCGGAATTTCGTGCTAAGGTAACTAGGTAGGTAGCATTTACATTATGTAGTGCTAGGTAAACACAGTAACATTATGTAGAACTTAGTAGTAACGATTGTAGATATCTAGGTAAAAACAAGTATTTTATACCAAGTGTCAAAATTACAGATTTATTATGAAGTAGGTAGGACTTGACAGAAGCGCGTGGAGCTAACCCCATGTGCTTCTGTTTAGTCCATTAGAGAAAATACTCTTTTACAGAACAATTGCCTTCGCGAGTGATATCCATGGACTTATTTCTCTAATAAGTCCATGGGAGTGTCTGTCCATAAAAAACTTGACATTGGCGAGACACCTTAACAGGAGTGAAAGCCATTAATAAAAATTAGAATAGAATAGAATGAAGTAGGTACGTGCAAAACGAAAAATATCGGAACTTATAAGGCGGACAAAATTATGAACTCGATTCTAATCGCTAAATTTAAAGCGTTTTAGATACTTTTGTACACCTTGTATGCTAATATATTTGACATTGACTTAACTGACCTATGATGTCACAAGTGTCCATAGTCAAATACTGTGTATTAATAGTATTTCGGTAAAACTCATTACTAAAACGAATATAACTCCAGTCTTGATACTTTTATGTATCTAGAAAGTTCAAGTAGACATGTGCGCTGCGCCGACGGCCGCCGATTGTACGCCGGCAAATCGGCGGCAAATCGGCACATGTCTAATTTCAAGTCCCAGTCAGGCCCTTAATTAGACTGTATTCTTAGTTGAACGTCTCTTTGATCAGTTAAATTGAATACCGTAATACCATTTTAATTCAGGCTCTAATAATCAAAGAGAAAGTAATATAATAACTCAAGATCATTACTTTTTTTTTTATTTCACACAATTTACGTACACCGTGTTCAATAAAAAAAAAACATTACGTGTTACAAAAATCCACATTTGATTCATAACATAACTAATTAGGTACCTACTTACTTATACTTACATCAGCGAATTTCTCGTTGGAATAAGTCAAAACGTTCTCACAACCTTTTAACTAGACGTAAAACATAATATTCAGTGTGTTCTAAAGTTGGCAGGACTGCTACACAATCGTTTTTAGTTGGTACTTCCTCGGTACTTACCGCCTCGGTGTGTATCGGGTGCACGGCGAACAACATGGCGGCCACGAAACTTGCGAACTCCGGGAGAAACATCGCGCACACCCTGCAACAAGAATTGGGTCAGTGGCTGTATAATGGCGATGCCTTGGCTTCTATTCAAAATCAACAGTGTTTTATTTCCAAAGCGTATATGTTTGACAGGGCTCAGGCGTCGTAAGTGATTAATTTAGATGTCGTTTCGTCACCACGTTCTATACAAATAATTGGGTGTTTTACACTACGTAACAACAAAACAACAAAAAGTAACAGTCTGTTTTTTGACCTATGAAGTACTTGTAGTCAATATTCTTATTGGCTACAACGTTTACATCGTCTCCGTGAAATAATGGGCAACTTTAAGTTTCTGATAATTTTGTGTTTGCCTTATTATTGTATTTAAATTATTATGTAAATAATTAGTAAATTACAGCAAAATGAACTCTAATTAACGTACCATCATCAGTAGTCATAAAAAAAATATAGTACTTATGTACATTAACCCTTAATAAGCATTAGGTTAAAGGAACTGCTTGGCTTATGCCAAGTTTTTTATCCTGATCTTGTCCCAGCACGAGACACTAGTATGTCAAAGGGGCAATTACCATTTTGTTTGAAGATTGATTTGACTAATGGCAACTCAATCGTTAAACACCAAATCAATTCTCTTTTGTATAGAGTTACCGAACTGGTTATTAGGCTAGTTTTTAACTTTAACCGCAACTCCATAGATTTATTAGTTTTTCCGGTGTTAAGTCGAGCATGGACGCTTTTCCAGATTAAAATGTAATAAAATCCAATAACTTCTGAGAATAATTAATGAAAAGCAAGCTTTAAAAACCCGACTGCATTTTTTATACTGTCGTCGATATACCTACTTTAATAATTGTCATTTGGCCATTGTCTTATTTCTATTTTAACAGTTTAGGTATCCTATGACACTCTCGCTGCGAAGACGAATCCAATGATACCTCATTTGTCAAAATCGTCCAAGCCGTTTTTGCTGTAGCGGGGAACATAGAACTGGACATACATGACGGTGAAAAACATAACCCTCCTTTTGGGCTCCGCCGCAGTCGGGTAAAAAATCACGTCACCTGGTATGCTTAAAATAATCTGCGTAATCTGAACTAAAAGATCTTCGATTTAATTATTAATATTTTCGAGGAATTAATAATTAATTACCTTTGAATAATCGTCATACATTAAACTTTTTTTGCGTAGTTCCGTTTTATTTCAAGTGTAAAGGTCAAAAGGGATGAGATGCCTTATCTATAGACCGCTTGACATAAAAAAAGATTATCATGATTCAGTTCGAGTTTTATTAAAACTTCACCCTTGGAAAAAGAAACAGGCTGTAAAGTAACTCCATTGATTTTGTTAAGTATTATTTAGTTAGGATAATGAAGACTTGAGTCGTAATAATTAACATAAAGGTCGTTATTAAATGTTAGCAGGGTATCATACCGTTCAAGTTATGGTATTCCTTATTAAAATTACATCACGACAGCTTTGTGGTAAACAATAAGTTTCTTTTTTAGTATATTATTTTCGTGCAATGAAGATTTTGCATACATACATAACATTTAGGACTAAAGATAAAAAAGGGTCTAGACAAGATTTTGGTGCTGTAGGTATGGAAGAAATAGGCGGTGTTTTCGCTATGAACTTTTTAACAAAAAAAAAAACAGTAAACACCCCAAAAAGGTAATCCTCACAATAAAAACTTCACTAAGTCTTAGACGCTCCTAAAACGAATATCTATTATGATTTCTCATATTCTAAATGACTGAATTAAAATAACTTTCAAATTACGGCAAAGTGACTTGCACATATTACTTTTTCACTCCGGAATCTAGTCAAGTGTTCGAACCAGCCAGTTCTAAATTTGAAAAAACCGTGTCAATTCTAACCAGCCAGGATGCGAGGCCCGCGGATAATGTGAAAAGTTTGCAGCTCCATTTACACGCACGCCGCGCCGGAGTGGCCCTGTTTCGCAAATGAATAGTTTTTAATATGAGAATTTATAACTCTAAGTTGGTAGTTGGTACATTGTTTGAACGTTATTTTTGCATTGGATTAGATTTTGAAATGTAGGCAATGAGTTCTAAAAAAGGTGAAGGACATTAAGGCAGTATTTGAGTACAATTTATGTGAATAATGTCTTACGGAAGTACATTTCACACTAAACTTCGGTTTAGTAAAGGTCACAACTCAAACCCGGTTAGACTTCAAAAAATTAAGGAGGAGGTTCTTAATTCGGTTGTATTTTTTATTTGTTTGTAATTTCAAGTAATTTTGATAATTATAGTAGCTTCAGCCATGACTTCGATAGACCAGACGTTGACCTGGACAGCCCATGTTAATAATGTTAGCCGTAAACTCTTCGCTTCCCTACATTCCTTGAGGCGTCTACAAAATTTTCTACCATTTAACACTAAGCTTGCCCTTGCTCGTTCCTTATTACTTCCTCTTCTTGATTATGGAGACATAGCGTTTCTTGACCTCAGGGAGGAACTGCTTGACAAGCTTGAGCGTCTGCAGAACTTGTGTATAAGATACATTTTCGGTTTGCGGAAATTTGACCATATATCCCAGTACCGCGTGCAACTCAAATGGTTGCCCATTCGCCGTCGCAGGGATGTGCATAATCTGTCACTCCTTTTCAATGTACTTTTCACTCCTTCTCCTTTGTACCTTTCCGAAAGGTTTAGTTTTTTTGGCCGATGGTAGTGCACCGCCTTCGGTCTAGTGCTAACCTCTCCCTTACCGTTCCATCCAACAAAACTCGTACCTATGCTAAATCCTTCACGGTACACTCTGTCCAATTGCGGAATGGGCTTCCAATGTGCTTGAGGCAATCTAGATCTGTCGGTTCATTGAAAGAAAGGTTAAAGAAGTTGTGGCTTAATCAACAAGATCAGTAGGAGTGTTGATTCATACCTCTGTTGTAGGTTTTAGCTGCTGTTTACGTAAGTATATGGTAGTATATATTAGTATATTCTATTATCTATTTATGTATTTTATTAAAGAAGATATTTCATTTTCTTCCTCTTTCTCTGTTGTATGTACTATTTGTTATTTCCTGTAATTTTGTTTATTTGTCTATCCTTCTGCATTGTCCTTGCTTATTCTAATCCAGGGTTAACCGGAAAAGATCCCATATGGGATAAGTTCGCCTATGTACAATATCTATATTGATGCAAACATGTCTTGTAATTGTTTATGTGCAATAAAGAGTTTACATACATACATACATACTTCGTCCACGTAGATTTCCATTATCATTATTCTCACAGGAACTTTAAAATTTTCCGTGTTGAAAAGTACCTACCCTATGTGTTTAAACAGGTCATAAGTTATCTAAATTTCAAATTTCATCCAAATCCGTCCAGCCGTTGCAGCGTAAAGGAGTAACGAACATACAAACAAACTTTCGCATTTATAATATTAGTAGGATATTAGTCCGATATGCGTACTACAAGAATAAATGTTTTTATTTGTATCTAGCAGTGGCTTCGGACTTTGACTTGAGTGATTTTGTTACTAGTTGGAATGTAATGCGCTGTGGTCGAGATCATTTATCTACTATTTGGCATGCTTGCAGTACAAATAAGTTTCACGATTTAGTGTAGATATACAAAAAAATACAGCAGGCTTCATCAAAACTGACCATAGTTTATTTTGATATTTTGCTATGTACTGAGTTGCCATACATTGCACAATGTAGGGTTATTTCTGATTTTTAGATATTTTTGTCGTATTTTAAACGGTTTAAGTGGGGCCTGAAATTTTCTTAATATGAACGACTGCAGGCCACAAAGTAAAATCGTTGAGGGCTTCACAGAATAACAAATTTAACGAATTAGTATGCTCGATCAGTAGCTAACTTATAAAGTCTTAATGGCGAAGTTATGTAACGTTACTTAGTGAACGGCTTTATCCTACTTATACAAATTTTGTCTTTACGCAAAGTTTTTAATTACACGAACGTGTATTTGTTTCTCGCGGAATCTACTTTGAGTTTTGCCTTAATTATCTTCTCACTTGAGATTAACAATGTTAATTGAAAGTTATCTTTTGTTATTCTTTGACGGGGTTGAGATTCATCACGACGTGTTAGGTAGATTACTTGATTTATTCCACGGCATCGCTTATTTAATAAGAACCGTCTGCGTCTTGAGGGAATTCTGTAATTGGGGATAAAGGGCTGTGTTACCTTTATATGCAATTTCACAGGCTGGTTATATTTGAGAGTGACAACGATGTAATGATACTCTATACAACTAATGGAATGCTTTAGCATTAAATACAGGGCGGCCGGAACATTGACGTCCAAAAATAAAATTTTGGTCCCTCGTGTCGTGGGCCATCCGAAGCACCCCCATGTATGTTCCGCGATTTTTAGTACTTTCGGAGATATTGATCATTTTAATCTTAATTTTGGTAATTTTTTCTTATGACCATGTTATAAAAACCCTTAAGTTCATGTATTATTTTAATATTTTTTCAGTGGTTTCTTACATTGATAGAATAATTATGAACTTAGGATGTTTTTAAAACTACATGCCAGTTTTATTTTCATGACGACTTTTTGTGTAGTCACACAAAGTTACTTTCTCCTCACTAATTGTACCCCGTGTTTGTTTTTCACCTAGTATGGACAAACACCAAAGGAGGAAAAATTACCAAAATGATTAAAATGATCAATATCTCCGAAAATACTAAAAATCACGGAACATACATGAGGGTGATTCGGATACCCCACGACACGAGGGACCTAAATTTTATTTTTGGACGTCTATGATCCGGCCACCCTGTATAAGTACAATCGCGGAAAGTGAAAGTTTGTCACTTTAGAACCTTAACACCATCACACATACTATCAATAGAGTCGAAAAGTGAGAAACCTTCATTTTCCGCGACTGTACATTGTATAAGGTGTTATATACCGACTATAATACATCGCTTTTAGCTATCTGGGGCACACAGGGGCATTTCTAATAATGCCACCGCACCAAGATCTACTCGAGAGTTATGAAATTAGTCATAACTTCCTTAAACTAAACACTATATGATATCAGTTATAGCAGCTTTTTTTTTAACAAGCGTTTAATTTGAAAACGAAATACATCCTGTCTGTTTTTAAAAGGATTTCTTTATTTTCTATTTCATAATTTAAACACACGAAATTCGAGCTTGTCATCGTTCCTACGTGCTTAATTGAAATATGTGGCGTTATCTACGAAAAGGGACCTTATTGTCGATGGCGCTTCCGCCATTATTAAAGATGCTCCGATATAAATACAACGTCGCGTGACGTAGTGCGGCGTAAGCGCCATCGACAATAAGGTCCCTTTTCGTAGATAACGCTTTTACATGATAATTTATATCGACAGTGGAAAGGTAAAAATGTTTAAGCGCCACTTTGGCCGAAAATGAGTTATATATACAGTTTAATTTTTTTTTTTTCTGCGTCGATCTGTCTAGGACCCACGTCGATTGGAGCACTTTTTTGGCGCTTAAGCAGGCTAATTTTTCACGTTTTTTTGAGAACGTGACAACTAAAGCGACGTTTATTTTGACGTTTTTCGTGTTGAAGCAAGTTAGTCATTTAACCTTAGGGAAAATTTTGTGATGCAAACGTATTAGATTTTTTTTATTCTTATCTTTAGTCGAGTTATTACTGTTAGCAATTTCAAATTATTGTGATACATATTTTTTTTTTCGTATTAGAATTTTTATCTTCATGCAATAATTTACTATTTGGCGCTTAAGCAAAAATGCTATTCCACGTTTTTAAAGAAAAATGTGTTTAAGCACAATCTAGGTCATCCCAATCTGTAGAATTAGGATGTTAGTAGAATATAAAATCAAAAAAAATACTATTTACTTTGATTTAGTGAAAGTAGACATATTTCATTTTAGACTGTTACACTGCTTAAGTCTTATTTCGAATTCAGTTTCTTATAAAAATATGGGTGTTCATTACTAGTAAGAAAAAACTCGAAAAACATTTAAGAGAATACAAACTTCGCTCGAGTGTAAGCTCCCGTTTATCGCATAAAACCTGTTGAATCGGGACAATCAGTCCATGGTGACGACGAGCGCGACAGTGATGATGTATATAATAAGTAAGTGCATATCTTGTGAACTTTCCGATGTCAAGCATCTTGTGTGATAATAATAATACGTCACGCCACAGCAGCAGCTAGTAGCGAGCTTTTGGTTCCGAGGGAAGGTCCTGTTCCTCACCTCACGCTTGCCTTCACCGGCCCGCTGGAGTGTACGATGACGAGGAATAGACTCTCACCTCTGGCTATCTTTTATTAGCCGGTCAGATTGGAGTCGCAAGAGCTATATATGCTCGAAGGGCGGATGTTGCATAAGTGGTGAGTGGGCAACTTATCGTCGTTTAAAGTCCAGATGCACCTTTTCGACCTTATCAACCCCTCTGGAACTATTGCCTGTCTGGTACTAAGTATTAAGGCTATTTTAGGAGACCCATTCCATTGACTTGGCGAGTCACTGTCTGTTATTTCAACCAAAGTAATTAGCATTGGCGTCATAGGTTTATCAATAGCCTATTTCACCAGTCCATCTCATTTAGTCTTACACTAACCGGTGTCTGCCCGTGAGAGCATACATCTATAGTGTGAACTCAGGGACAAATGCCAGTTACTGTCCCATCACTTTACTAAATTAATGTTGACTAAAGGGCCTCTGCATGTTGGCTTCCGCTCCATGTACGCCTTGCAAAGTTTTCCATCCAGTACATACCTACGTATGTAATTTTTAAATTTTATTATGTTAAATATTATAAAAAACGGAATTCAGTTCCTATCTTTCGAAGTAAATACAAGTAGAATGTTGGCTAGTGGGTATAAAATCAACTTTTTCGAGAACGTTTCCCCTTATTTGCTATAAAATCAAACACTACAATTACATTTCCTCTTAATTAATTTGCTGTAAATTCAAATGTTATAAAAGTTAATTTCTAAAATCTTCGCTTAGCATAAATTTTATATCAAAGTCATTTCGTCTACTCATCAGCCATAAGATTTATTTAGTACCTATATTACATTCAAATCTGGAATTTTTACTTGCTATAATGGAACCAACATAGCGAGTGGTTGTGGAAGACGGAGGGCAATCCCCGCATTGAAACGGAGATAGGAGGGCAAGGCTCGCCATGAAAAATGAACCTTACCATTTTTTTTTGTGAGGTAGGTAGGTTTTTTAATATTATTTTGTTCTTCAGAGCACGAAATAGGAGCCGAAAGCCAAAAGGGCCTCGTCAAACACAAATATATAAAGAAAATAATAAATATATGAGGGAGGTTTCATATTATCACTTTTAACCGTATTCATTATAGTGTGAAAATTGGCATTTGTTTGAGTTTTTGGTTTAAACGATTAAACATTGTGAATATTATAAAAAATAATGATAAAGGTTGTAATTGTATTGTATTATGAATATTAGATATATTAAAATTATAATTTCTATAAGTTTTAGAACATGGCTTTTGTAACCAAAATTATAGGAAGTGATTTAAAAACATATGACTATTAGAATATAATTCTATGTCATTTGAATTTATAGCAAATATGTTAGATCCTATTTTGAATGGTTCCAGGTAGACTGGTAATTCAGGCTGGTATAACTTAGATACCTAGTGAACTGTTAATAATTATTCTTATAGTTAGCAGAAGGAATTCTATCGATTTAATAGATTTTTGATGATGTTTTAATTGCAATCTGCAAAAAAAATAATGAAAAGGTTATTTTTCAACCGACTCCAAAAATTCGACACGTATCTGGGTCAATCAACTATTCTTTCTCACTAAAATTTTGCAAGTATCTGAAACTCCTACCAATAATAATGGTTTTATTTATGCAGCTATAAACTTTTCAGGATTCTTTAAAAGGTCATTGTATAGAACCCATTATGTTAGGTTAGGTTTATGTTATAACAATCCCGAAAAGTTTACGATTTCAGATAAAATACCATTTTATATTATGAATCATTATGTATCCCATTATTATTGAACTTTATATATTATGATACGTACCCGTTAAAAGGCATTTTGGTACTTCTCTTTCTTAAATTACGTCAAAGTCACTAAGTATTAATGTATTAGTTAGAATTTAAGCTTTTAGTAGTCCGTGTAGAAACAAAAATGCTTGCTTTAAACCATTTTATACTTGAATAATGAGTAAAATTAGGCAGTTAAGTGATATATAATTTATAAATAATAAATAATTAGTGACTTTAAGTAAATTCACCATCCAAGATAACAGTAATTATCATTCGTTAGATTTTTTACTTTACCAGTTTCTAGAAAGATGAAGTAATATAAGTAAATTTTGTATTTTCTAGACATAAAAAATATGTACCGTTAGTCATTTTTGTTTATAGTTAGTTGCGATTTAAGCATTTTTACCTGACTGACATTTTTGGAACTAGCTACACAATTATTGCTTAAGCGACATCTATCTCTGTAACTAGAAGGACTAGGTCAGAACTTGTTTCATAAATAAATAGCTGGCATATTCTAACTTATACATTTTGACTTTCATGGAAATAGTCGTAAAACTTTTTGAGATATGATTTTTTTTCTCAAAAAAAAAACTTTAAACCTCATTTCTGTAAAGTTTCCAATATGGCGCTTAAGCATTTTTACCTTTCTACTGTCGATATGATTATATATGATAATTTAAATGCATTCAAATGGTTATTTGGTTACGGAGAGAAAATTAAAGTTCCCGCGCGTCTCGTAAAACGTGTAACTAAATAGTTAACGGTCACTATAAATTACGAGTATGATCGTTTATTCCTAAAGACCGGGCAAGAGCATGTCTGAAAATGCTCAGTGTAGGGTTCCGAAGCCGAAGCCGAAGTTACTACACAAACACCATCTCAAAAAACAACAAGTATGAACTTATTCTCTATTTCAAGTTATTTGGTGCTGTCTTAGATAATTTTTGTAGGTATAAACATTTTAGTCGCCTGTATCTCAGGATCCAATCAAGTCAAGTTAGTCGTGCCAGTTTTTCTTCCAAATTCGTTATATGTGCTTTCATCTAAGATATTTTTCAGATTTTTAGTATTTGTAGTTTTGGCTGTAGGGGCAGGACACTTGGCTGTAACAAATTAGCGCTTTAAAGCTTAATATTTCATAAACGGATCCCTTAAACGAAAAATTGATAGCACAAACCCGCAATACTTTTGAAAGAGCTATCTAACAATACCCCATACTATGGGGTAGACGAGAAAAAAAATACATCCCTACGATACGTGTAGGGAAGGTACAGATAAAATATTTTTTTAATGATTTTATTTTACCGCTTTGTTGGCGTGACTAATATGTATACTCGTATTCATGCCAAATTACAGCTTTCTAGTACTAAGAGTCACTGAGCTAGGCTGCGGACGAACGGACGGATGGACATGGCGAAACTATAAGGGTTCCTAGTTTGACTACGAAACCCTAAAAATTACCTAACTAAAGGCAGCTGGCGTTTACGCTATTCTAACTGACATTGCCATTTGGTTAATTAAATAGAAAGCACCAGAAAATAGCCACTAGCTGCTGTAAGGCTCATTTTTTGTCGGATAGGTAAGCGCTTATGTATAGGTAAGCTAGAAACGTATAGGTAAGCATGTAACGTAGGTCAGGGCGTTTACGTCGTCCAGTGACAATAATTGGGTAAGTTTGTGGAGTGGCGACACGAGGCGCTGCCGAGCTGAAACACCAACTAATTGAGATCGGCGGGGCGGCGCGAGCGGGGAGAGGTCGCGGGAACCTATTTATTTGCCGATTAGAAGAAGGGTGTTTACCATATTTTTTTTCTAGTATATTCAAAATTCAAACGAAATTCGAAATATAGAAGAATTAATTGTTACTGCTTCACTTTACAATTTCTTGGAAGGAAGTAAATGTATATAAGAAAAGGTACATAACCCTAACCTGAAACTGATACAACTTTGTGTTTAACTTGCAAACGGTCAAATATTCAGTTACCTAATCAAATTTCGACCAAAGGATCTAAACCAAACTACTACCCCAATAGCCCTCGGCGATTGATCCTGATTACTCCTAGTTTTCCTTCGACGTAAGAGTTTCATGTCAAGAGTAGGGCCTCTATTTTACTCGGTAAAACCATACTGCCTTTGACATGTTATCGTATTGTTTTTAACTCGGCGGTCAATACTGTCAGATTAAAGCCAAATGCTTACCCATATTGCTTTTATATTACACAATCCGCGTAGAAATCATTCATCGGTATTCGATTGGAAATTGTACAATTTTTCGGGTTCAAAAACATCTTGTCTTTTACTAAGATAGGTACAATCTATCATGCCAAATTTAATTATGATCCTTTTAGAGATTTTGTGTTGAAAATGTAACAAACGAACATACAGAGTAAAATTGAACATTTATAATATTACTAGCTGTTCCCTGCGACTCGGTTCGCGTAGAAATAATTTATTGCTATTGGCAGTAAAAATTACCCTATGTCCTTCCGCAGGACTCAAGCTATCTCAATACCTAATTTCGTCAAAATCAGTTCAGCGGCTTAGCAGTGAAAGCGTAACGAACAGACAGACCGAGTCACTCAGTCCTCACTGAGAGCATTCGCGTGTAATGAGCATTCGACGCGAACATCGAGTGGTGAAGCTTTGTAACGCTCGGCTCAACGTCCACACCACTCGAATATTCACGCGAATGCTCTCAGGGAGAACGCTCCTTTACGTAGCACAAGCTGTGACGTATACAAGATGTGGTGTATTAGCCCTTTAGCCATTAGCAAAAATTCATTTATTTATTTTCTCATAAGCATGTTTTTTTCAGAACACCTATTTTAAAAATTGGTGTTGTCAATTTGATAAGGTCACAGATTTTATTACGAATGAAATTTCTGCTGGCCTAAAGCCTAACGCACTGGTAATCGCAATCGACTTTAAAGTGGAACAATTGTTTTCATTTTAAAAGCAGATTTGCCTTCGGGCCGTCGAAATGAAAACGATTGCGATTGCGAGTGCGTTAGGCAATAACCCTGCTGTTGTCAATTCAACTAGGTAAAGGATCTCAGCTAATCTCCCAGCACTCGCTCCCCCGTCGCTTGCGCCGCGGTAATCGACTAACTCCGCAAGGTGCTCGGCGACCGACTTCGCCGGGAATTAAGCCACTCGTTAGCGACTTTTTGCGAGACTAGCGAAATCTCTTGAGAAGTTAGCGAAAAAACATTTATAGGTTTGTTTTGGAGTTCGCTCGTAACGAGCGCCGCTTCGAACGAATTTGTCCGCGAGTTTGTTGGTTCACACGCAAATTGGACAAATGCAACGCGAGCATTTAAAGTTTGTGATGCTTGAATTTGCAACATGTTGGAGTTCTAATTCCTTACATGAGCGGTAGGTACTTAATTAAAGGACATTTTGTCCGATAAGGTCGCATTTATCTTACTTTCTCAGTTAATTTATCGATGAGTAGGTATTGGGGCTCTATTCAACTCGCTAAAACCATATCGCTCTTGACATGCCATCGTATTGTAATTGACTAAACAAATTTTAGATAGAAATAAATCTTATAAAAACAAAAAAACCGGGCAAGAGCATGTTTGGCCATGCTCGGTGTAGGGTTGCGAAGCCGTGACACAAAAACTATCTCAAAAAGCAACAAATTACTTAATCAAAATCATTACCCTTTCTTCCTTCGCCGTAGTCGGGTAAAAATAGCGTTAGTATGTTTCCATACCTAGCACTATCATTTAGGATGACAGTAATATCTGTTTTTTATTTTCCTTGCGAGGGCAATACACATAACAAAGGTATGAAAAAACTGGAAAAACATAGTACCTCAGTATAAGGCAATGTAACATAAAGGCCTAGCACAATATGATACTCAATATTGTTTGCTCCTGAAAATCTTGAGTCATAATTAGTGAAAGACTTGAGAGCCTTGTCTCAAGCATTGTTTATTCCTTTCGTTTATTTACTCTCAAATCTTATTCCACCCATTTTAAATGAAAATCATGAGAAGAGGAAAGATAATTTAGTCCCAATTAAATAAAATAATTAACGTCAATAGTGCTTGTTGTAAATGCTACTATTGAGGGCTCAACTTGACTAGTATTTCTATCCGTAGAAAATGCCGAACTTTCTTAAGTAGAAATTCCTTGAATCTAGAGTAAGGAAGTAATTCAATAATAGGCAATTTCTGAGAGGTTCGATAAACTTCTCATCGCGATCAAGTTTCACATTATTTGTACAATACCTAGTGTACCTACAATACAAAACACCCTTAGTTTGCAACCGTTATGAGCGTGGTGACCTATGGATCAGTATGCAGAGGGCCCTGCCAAGATGCACTACGCTAACTAACGTTTCTATTCGATTCGTTTTTAAACCAATCGCGTTACTGGTAGACCACGTGACTTTTCGTATCACGTCATCTACCAGTGACGCGATTGGTTTAAAAATGAATCGAATAGAAACGTTAGATAGCGTAGTGCATCTTGGCAGGGCCCTCTGGGCTGCAAAAGAAATGGATGAACAAGAGTACACATGGCTGAACTCTGAATGTTGAGATGGATGTGTGGTGTAACAAGGATGGATAGGATAAGGAACGAGAGGTAAGAGAAAGTTTAAAAGTGGCGCGAGTGAGAGAAAACATGAATGGTAATGATTGTCATATGGGCATGTTATGAGGAGTATTGAAAGTCATATGACGAGAAGAGTTTTAAATATGAATGTGGTGGCTGAAGTGGAAGGGGGAGACCAAAGAAGAGATGGATGGAATGTTTGAAGAGCGATACGAAAAATATGGGAGTAAATGAGATGTCGGCTGATAGGGATGTTCAGAAGATAAAGACGCTGCGCCGAACCCAAATGATTGGGATAAGGGCAAGATGATGATAATGAGTATGATGATGATGATGATGATGATGATGATGATGATGATGATGATGATGATGATGATTTCAGAGTTCCCTACAAAAGAGGAGAAAAGGCTTCAACATCTAATACCATCGATTGGTAAATTCAAAATGGGGCTACTAGTTACAATGGCAAATGTGATAGTAAAGCAAATGCTAAAAACTGTTCCATAATAATTCTAACTGTTTACCTTTACAGGAAAAGCAAATTATGTTTTTTAACTTACTTAATTATATATGTATAAAACCATACTGCCTTTGACGTGTTATGGTGTTGTTTTTAACTGGGCTGCCATTACTGTCAAGTAAATAAGACTTATGAAAACGTTGACAGTACGGAAACAGATTAAAAAAAAATATCGTGGAGATTTCCAGCCGTGAGGCCACTGCTACGAATATAAACTAGTGCGCTAGTTAGCGCAATGCAACATGCATTGCGCTAACTAGCGTTTCTATTCGTTTCGTTTTTAAACCAACCGCTTCACTGGTAGATAACATGACTTTTCGTATCACTTCATCTACCAGTGACGCGATTGGTTTAAAAACGAATCGAATAGAAACGCTAGTTAGCGTAAAGCATTTTGGCAGGGCCCTCTGTTATGAAAGTTAACCTCCTTAAAGTGGCGACCGAAAACTCGTCGATAACATACTACGAATTTCTACGGCGTGAGAAGCTACGGCGTAGCAAGTGGCGCGTAGCTCATACATGTTTTGCTACAAGATCGCCGAGAATCTTTTGTGGAACTTATAAAGAGCTCTAAGAATATATGCGCTAGTTTACAATGAAGACAGAGTCTAATTTGATTTGAAAATCATTTGCAGAAATGCCTTTTTCTTTTAGAAGGAGAAATCTTATATTATAGCTAACGTTAAATTGTACGCCGAACTAAAAATAATTTAATACTGTTTAATAACTAATAATGTTTTGAAAACAAAACATTTCATTGAACTCATGTACACAGAAAAAATGTTGCCTAAAATCACAACTGGCAAAATTATATACGAAGTGGCGTCAAATGTAGCGAAATAAACAATGAAGGAAAAAAGATTTCGCGAAATATTCCCTTCCGTGTTGCTTGGAAATTACAATGAGAATGCTGCAAACGGGAAAAATTTGAACAAATGCCTTAGATTTATTTTAATATACACATTACGCTTTTAAAACACGAATAAATTAGTGTACTCAGGTTTCGAGGAAAACTGCATTTGAAAAATACAATGTTTTTTCTTGCTCTTATTCAACTGTATTTACGTTTGTTAGATTGTTAGTTGTTCTGGTTTTATGGAAAAACCGAACAATCGAATAACGTGTTGTTTAAAAGTATTGTGTTGCGTATTTGGAGAGCTTTTTGTGCTGAGAAATTGGACAGTTTCAGAGAAAACAGTCGTATATGTACTGATTCCGCAAACGGAATTTGGCGGAAAGAATTAATGATGAGCTAGGATCTAAACAGAACCACCGTAATCAAATGACTATTTATAAATAAATCATACATATTTATTGCGTATCGAATTCACGTAGGAATGCAGTTACATTTGCTGTCAAAGTTTCACCAAACCCTGTCTTTTCAGACGTACACGATGCAACGTAGGCACTAACTAATACAACTAATAAGAATTCAATTAAATTTGATATAAAAATTCATAATTAAAACTAACACACTAATTTCCATTTAAACAAGTCACTATTATTACTAAATATTATGTCAACTGATAAAGTAATGATTTTTAATATACCGCCTTATTACTTAAACTCTCTAAATTCCTTCAAACTATAAAAACAATTATCCATAAGTCAAGACTTCAATGCGTCTTTACGTTGGTTGAGGCTACCTATTTTAAAAACATCTGATAATGTATTAAAAATTTGAATGCACATTATAAAACAATTCTTAGATGGCAACTTTAATCTTACATACGGCTTGTATAGTTTATACGTATATTGTTGACGAACTAATCTAGAGGACATTTCCTGAACTTGTTGAAACAAATATGGATGTTTATTGACAAATGAGCAAACCTCTAATATGTATAAACTATAAACTGTTAGGATCCGATGTTTGATGAAATACGTACGACATTTTACCGCTATAAATAACCAAATGAAAAGCAAGCTTTATAAACCCGTCTGCTTTTATTATATTATCGTCGATATATCTACCTGTGTTAATAATAGTAATTTTGCCATTGTTGTTATTTCAATTTTAAAAGTTTAGGTATCCTATGTCACCAGGAATGGTGAATATGGTGGTCTAAATAGGCTCAGGCGTTTGGAAGTTATGGTGGAATAAAGAATCGTACACACATACAAACATGAACCCTGAAAACACTCCTTTTTTTGGGCAGTCGTGTAAAAAACCTTTTTTTTTACTAAAATCCTAGAGCCGAGAGTTATAACGCACTTTAAGTTGGTTTGTTGCGTGACTCAGGCAGGCTTTAAAGATATAGTTAGCTATTGTACAAACTTTTTATTAACTTTCAATGTATTTAAGTATGTTCGTGTCAAATCTTGCAAGGAAGATTTTGAACCACTCCATTGGGACCGATTGACTTGAAATTTCGTATACCTACGTAACTTCGATGACAATATAATAATATGGCACCATCGAGCTGATCTGATGGTGGACGTAGGGTGGCAATAGGAACTCCTAATTTCCAATTGATAAGCCCGTCGTGTTAGGGCTCGTTAGATCATCTTGACAGGGTGAGTTGATGAATGTGCAAAAAAGTACAGTTAGCAAATCTTGTCCCAAAAATGAAATTTTCGACAGAAACTTATTTATTTTCATAAATAATAAATGTTTCCTTTGAGATACTTTTGTTATCCTCTATATTTAAAGTATTGTTTTTCTTTCCAGAAGAACTTGGTATTAATTTACGCCGTAAAGTATGAAACTCTCACGTTCTTTATAAAATTAAAAACATGAGGTAAAGAACTAGAGCAACTTTTTAAATACCGTACATGATAGTACATTGTGTATTAAGGGTGGTAAAGACACAATTACAAACGAGAGTCTGTTAGAAGCCCGAAGCCGAAGGCTGAGGGCTTTAATGACTCGAGCTTTGTATTTCCTTTACCACCCGTGTAACATACAATGTTTTTCATCACAATTGCGAAGAAATGAAATAAAATCAGGCAAAAGATCATATTTTTAACTTACGATTCTCACTAATAATTTGAGCCACGTTGGCGATGTCCGGCGGAGTCGCATTATCCATTTCTTCTGAAGACGACATGTTTTTTATTGATATAACTATAAATTTTAATATGTGCACAAAGACATCCTTTTAATTATTTATTATTTTGGAATCACACAGTTTATAATCAGTATTTATAAATTAGCGGCAGACTACATCATTGTCTATGACTTACCACAGATAATGTCAAACGTGTTCAGGAGTCCGATCCGGTTGCGGGTGTTGGATTTCGGATCCGACACCCGCAAGTGAATTTGGCAGTTCACATCGAATTATATTCGTATTTTATTACAATAACCACAAGTACGTGCGAGTGTAGCGACACTATCTAAGCGAATGGACTATAACTTCATATCGAATGGCACAAGAATTGGGGTCCTGACGTGTTGTGATAGTTTGAGTCCACGTATTATATTTAAAAAAAAGCTATTACGCACTATATTTTAAAGCCTTGTAGCTTCATCCATTCGGCTAAAAAAGTAGATGTAAAAGCGAGATCAAATAACAATAATTAATATGCAACAACGTAATATAATACGGTCTTTAATAATGCCTGACACGATACCACATAACACTGATAATTTATGTCTACCCTCGGGAACGCATAAAAAGGGTAACAATACCTTGAAACGAACATAACCCGCGCGCATAACCCGTCCTACCCTATATACATCTTAACAGCTGTAGGATTTTCAACCCTTAAATTATAAAAATAAAGCAGGAAATGCAATTGGAGGATAAAGGCCATTACGTCTTTTTTTCTAACAAAGGTGAGAGTTACTCGAGTAAAATCTGTAATACGGATAGCGGTACTTTTAATTAACAAATGGCTTAATTATTTCGCATCGACGAGCCGCCATTATGAGTAAATTAATTACGTTTAGTAATTAATTACTCGCATGAAGGTAAGATAAAGAGTAAGACTAATAAAAGGATTTGAGGCATTGTTTAAAAAAAGGTTGTGCAGTACAGTCAACAGCATAAATAAGTGATCATTTATGAACCTCGTCGCTTTCAATCGTTTGACAATTTTGTATGACATTTCAAACGCGACGTTAAAGTGACAAGGTACATAAATGATCATTTATTTATGCTGTTGACTGTACCTATTCCGAAAACGTTTTCCTGGGTCCATATTGGGTCATATAAAATTGGTCTTTAGATTTTTTATACAAATAACGATTTGTGTCTATACTCATCATTTCTTCGAAAATTTTAGCTTATACTTTTTTTTTCATACTTTTTTAAGTCATAATCACCGCAACTCATAATGCATTTTTATCAAAATCTGTTACTTTTTTTAGATTGTTATAAATCTAACCTAACCTAACCTAAATTTATCTACACGTAAGATATTTAAGAAATTCTGAAAAGTGTACGGTTCCATGAATATTGGCGTTATAAGTTCAGATGATTATAAGTTCCGATCATTAGTATTAAAAAATATTATGAAGATTATGGAGAGTGATCATTAGGTTGTAAAATTATATGAGATACATTTTCGGAGTTCCAATAATCTAATTTGCAATTTTATATGAACTTTGGCGCACCCCGTTTTCCTTCCGCAACGTTAAAGAATAGTCAGCGATAAAAAAATGTCTGGAATAAGCGCCCAATATCCGTATTAATCATAAGTAGTAAAGGTGAAATATGCGTAAAAGAATGTATGGAAACGTGAGTCTGTGTTAAGGATTCCTCCTACGGATAGATTCCGTAAAACGAGATGAGGAATATTGAAGTCTTCAATCAATCAATCAATAAATCAAGTCATTTAATTGCGTAAAACATAAAAACGCATGCAAATACAGTTTTAGGATTAAAATTATGCTTAAAATACATTTAACAATGAACACAATACATTTAACGTAATATCAATAAAAAAATATACATAGGTATGGCACTAATAATAATCTAATAAGAAACAATTCAGTTAATTTAACAAGAAATGCATTTAAATTTGCACAATTAGTTCATTTAAATAATCATATCCAAATTACATATTTAAACAATTGTTCATAAATTAATAAAAACTAAATAATAAATATAAGTATATAGATAAAAACCTCAATCCAAGGCATTAGCATAATACTCCCTAATATAATAATAAGTGACGTTTTCCATGAAAAGGGACCTTATTGTCGATGGCGCTTCCGCCATTATTGAAGATGCTCCGATATATATACAACATCGCGTGACGCAGCGCGGCGTAAGCGCCATCGACAATAAGGTCCCTTTACATAGATAATGCCAAATATGTTCTATCAATGAAGAACGCCTTCAGTCTACGTTCGAAAGGAGTAAACCGCCTCCAACACGCTTGCGCCTGACCTTATTAAATAATGCTGTTACGCAATAATGTGTCAACCCACAAGTATTTAGCAATAAAATGTCAACCCACAACGATAGTACTGAGGGTTGACACTTTATTGCTAAATACTTGTGGGTTGACACATTATTGCGTATCAGCATCCTTATATTCTGCGGCTTTATCTCATTAATGTATTAATACAAGAACGATACTCCTTTGTTTACAATGTTATCTCAGATCAAAGCGGGGTATAAATAGATTTGATTGAAAATTAATGATACTGTTTAATTAATCTTCGTAGAGCCGCGGGGGCTCCGTCGCAGATTGATGGTTGTGGCGATCCTTCTGTGAGGCTTTAATCTGGGAGTGGACAACTTTCCGCTGACACGTTGATGATAAAATCAACTTACTGGAGCCTTTTTGTATTTTATAGCGAGCTGGTGCGTGTAAGACGGACGCACCATGCTTTACATAATTATTTTAGTTTCAATGTTCACTCGCGAGCATAAAATTCCATCCCTGCACTTTTTTATGTCCATCCATATTTTTTGCTTAGGCTTTCTAAGACGGCCTTTACTCTGAAACTTACCCCTTAACTTTGAATGAGAAAAAAATCGTTCTATAGCTACTTCTAACCAATAGCTGCGTCCATACTTACGTAAGTCGTAAGTTTCAGCGTAAAGCCGGCCTAACTGAAATATTTAAATGAAATAATGTTTCTTGTGATGTCAACTTTACAAAATGTAAAGAAACATGGAAATCGGCGCAGTATTTTACGGACTATCATTTTCAAATTCGCGTAACAATTTAGGTGCAAAGATATTGAGTGGACCTTTACGTATGCGTGCATTTCTCTAGAATTACCTATCACATTTTTAAAATAATGCAAACATCCATTTTTGTATAAAGTTAGGTTAGGTTAGATTAGAATTACAAAGTCTAAAAGAAATGGTTTTAGATAAAACAAATCATGCGTAATTATGACTATGCGGTATATTGCGGGGGGTCTACATTGCGCGGTGGCCACTGCGGAGGCGGTGAGCGGCGGGCGGTGGAAACAAATGCATAGAAACTGCCTTATCACCGCCGCCCGTGGTGACTAGTAGCATGCCTCTACATCTCTTGAAATTTCGCCGCCTGGTGTGGCTTCGTAACTCTCAAATTGATAAACACCTTCAAACCATTTGTTTTTAAATTGAAAGCTATTTAATTCAAGCGTTCTATTCTGCTCGGGAAAACCATATTGTTTCTAAATCTAAAATTCTTTATTAGGTACCTTATAGTGTTGTGGGTTCCTCCTGGCGAGTATAACAATACTTGTGTTAGGAGCTATCGAGTGTGTGCGGTAAATACCTTTTGCGAGGACTATTATACTGTAATTAACGTGACAGTTTTAACAATAAAAGAAAAAGAGGTGTATGCATGTGTATGTGTTTCTGTGTGTCTGTGTTTCTGTCAAGTTATCGTATTGTTTTCAACTCAGTCGCTCATTACTGTCAAGTAAATAAGAGCTATCACGAGTAGAATAGAAGCCTGCGTTAGCGCCGCAATCGTTGCATGCTTCACACATCTCTTCGCTTGTTTGTTGTTGGTATGTTTGTATCTGCTCGTGGCTTCGTAACTTAAATCGAGAAGCAACTTAGGGCAAGAACAGATCAGAAGTTAACTGAATGGTTAAAATTAAAAATCTAATGGAAAATGTGACACATTTGGCTCAGATTTAACAAATGATTACGATTTTTAACTATTCGTATGTTTAACTACTGATCAATCAGTTAATGATAATTTTAAAAGTTGTCAACTCTAAAAGCAGGGTAACCCAATATCGTAGGGGTTTTTGAATCAATTAAAGTTATTTATCTACAGTGCAGTTGGCCAAGTTAAATTCGGCCAAACTGTTATTTTTTGTGTTACGATTGAATATAATGCGCCTGCATATTATAATGATCATTGCCAAGCGGTATAATTCTATTTCATAACGGGATTGCTGAGCCGAATGAGCTGGAGCGCGGCCAAAGCGGCGCTCGTCCTGAAAATGGACTAATGCAGACCAGATGATGTTGGATTTATGCGCTTTGTTACGCTTCTAAACAAGGCTGCGTGTTGCACAAATTTGCATTTTGGATGACAATTTTTGCTTGCCCAGCGCCAGTTGATTGCTTGGAACACTGGAGGGAAACAGTCATGTGGTTTTTTTTCTGCAGTAGTAAGATTTAAATTTGACCTTTTTTGAGAGTAAAAACTCTTGATTGGTCCAGTATTTAATAAAAACTAAGTTAAGTACAACCATTCAAATGAAAATAAAACCCGTAATAAAATCGTTGGTACACTTATGCTTACACAAGTATGAGTACGCGAACGATATGCCAAAGTGATTTATTTTAACTATTTCAGGCAACGTTGGATAAGGTCCAAGGGACCATTCTATTCGATAAAATCATATTGCATTTGACATGTTACCGTATGGTTTTTAACTCGGCCGCCATTACTGTCAGATTATAGCCAAATGCCTACCCATTTTGTTTTTATAGTACACAGTCCGCGTAGAAGTTATACAGGGTGACTGCGGGGTCGTGATCCTAACTTAATTTACCCAACTCAGTAAATGGTTGAGATGCTCTTAGTGTAGTGGTTTTTGAAACAGTCAAAGTTTAGCTTTTTATTAAAATAATATTATGTTTCCCCAATTATTACTTAAATTATGGTCACCTAACGTTTTCATGTTGAAAACTTCAAACCAATTTGAAAATAGGACGATCAGACGAGTAAGAAATTGAGTATGTAGGGTGGCCATGATCGCAAATAAAATAAATTCATTCAATTTTTATTTGAATAAAAAACAAATTAATTGTCTTAACGCTTTTAAATCTATTACGTTGTGTTCCTGATGGAGTAGTGAGTTTTAGTTTACTCTGTTGCTCCACGATCCCTCAGTCACCCTGTAAAAATATCATAACGATACGGTACCATGTCAAAAGATTAGTTTTTACCGAGTAGAATAGAGCCTCTGGACCTTATCCAAAATGCCTGAAATAGTAAAGATAAATCACTTTGGCATATACAATACCTATACATTGTTACTTTAAAAAAAATATCAAAGCAACTTATAAATTGCCTTATTTTTTCAAAACTATTGTAAAAATAACGCGCAGGCTTTATCTCCTCGCGCTTTGTCTTCCACATTGTTTTTTAAGTAAAGCATTTCAGGCTAGATTGCTGGCGGCCTAAGTCTGGGAAAGAAAGGCTGTCTAAGTCAGGCGTCGCTTTCATACGTCATCTTTGATGTGTCCTTTGTTATCTTATCAGATTGGTTAACAATATACTCGTATTGTGTTAAAATATTATGATACCATTTTGAGAGTATTTGGAAACTAAAGAACTGCCAACTCTGACCATTGTTGTTTGATCGTAATACAATTCAGTTGTTTGAGTTGGGTTACCGTTTCGAATTAAACGAAAATTTGAAGAGGGTTATAAATAACGAATTGTTTTAATCGCTATAAAGAGAGATAACTCTAATTTTTAATGTTGTAGGGCACTGAATGATAATAGTAAATATCTGGTGATAATCTCACGCAAATTTGATGTAGTCCTAAAATGAAGCATACAACGATAAACATAAAGGTAAATAGAGAACATGCGTAACATGCTTAAATACATACAAAACACTAAGACTCACGAACACTCGTGATTATCACATAAATATTTTCCCATGCCGGAAACCAAACCCAGGTCTGCTAGATTAGTATGATTAAAGCTGCTATGACTGTTAACTAATGTACCCCCTTCTAAATTAATAGAACTTTCCGAAATAGTATTTTTATATCGCGACATATTGTAAAACAAACGCCCCCGCCGCGTCGCTCTGTCGGTCTGTCTGTTCGTGATGATCTCAAAAATTATGTCGGATTTTCATGCGGTTATCATCATCAGCACGGCTAGCACATGTTATCCGCGACTTGTTTGTCGCTCGGATCTCCCTTTTTTCTAGTCTGTAACGATAGAGATGCACTAAACGACAAGCGAGAAAATACAACTTGTGCTACCCGTGCTGTTAGATAATTTTTCACGGTAGGTTTTTATCCTAGTAACTAGCTTCTGCCCGCGACTTCGTCCGATCATTTCGATTATCTTTATTCTCTCGGGAAGTTTAAAATTGTTCAGGTTGCCTGGTTTATGTACAGGTGTTACAGAACTTATATACGTTTTATGGGAGCGAAGCGACGGCGTATCGCTAGTGTTTATTCTTTAACTGATTATAAACTCATTAACAATTGCATGAAATAGATTGCCTTACAATTGCATGAAATAGATGTCAATAAGATTTACATCATCATAGTATGACGAGTGCGACAGTTTGTTTTGAGTCATTAAGAGGATTGTGAAGCTAAAAATGACCAAAATGCGATAACGATTTTTGAATATCTTGTAGATATAATAAAAACTAGGTTCGTGCGTTTTCATTTAAAAGAAAATATTTCTTGAAAAAAAAGTGGAATCGTTCAGACCTAGTTTTTCATAATAACTTCATTACTACAACATATTCAAAAATCGTGAAAGTCGGACTTGATTTAGGGGGTGAGAAACGTTATGGCCCGGAGCTAAATTAGTATGGAATATTTTTGAAAGCTACGCGATTTAAGCGTCAGTTCAATGCCCTTAGGGCCGGTTTTATAAAGGCCCGTAAGTAAAAATGTCAGATCAAATTTTGACATTCCTGACCGAAATTTGATCTGTTAGATTTATAAAACCCAGCCTTAAAGTGTTGGTTTCACCATCACGCTACTGAGATCTTTAAGTACCTAAATAATTTATATTAGTGGAACCGAAAGCACTTAATTACGTGTTTACTTTGTGTAGGAAATAAACTTAAATCGATCGACAGACCATAAAATGATTACTCGACAGTGGCGTCTCATTAAAATCGATTACATTTTATGTCTAATCCGTCTAATCCGCATTTTAGTCAACATAAAAGAAAACAGACAGTTGACCACCGCACTTTAAAAATCTTAAATTACTTACGCTCCCAAGTATCTACATTCTACATGCATGTAGGCTTGTACGCGAGCATAAAGAGCTATTTATTAAACGAGAAGACATAAATAGAACTCGACCCATCCGTCACAAAAATAGGCTAATATTACCTCCCTCCCGTCTCAAAATCCTTTCCTTTGGCCCTCTCATAATGTCAATTAAAATATATAATCGCCTACCCGACATTCTAAAAAACGAAACAAATGAACGATATTTTATTAACAAATTAAAACAATTACTGATTACAAAAGCCTATTATACCTTAAATGAATATTTTAATGATTTATTAAAAAAAAATGAATATAATAATTAAAAAAATTATAAACGTAATAATAATTTAATTAATGCAACTTAATTCATGCAATTTTAATACAATGGAACAAAAATATTTACGATTAGATTAAAAAAAAAAAAAAAAAAATATTAATGTGTTATTAAACTTGTAAATAGTTTGTTATAGCGTGACATTGTAAATCTAATCATAAATACCTATACATATAAGTCCTCCCCTCTCGTTGCTGTGCCCGACAGGGTTCATAATGCACATAAAATTACTGTATTCCAACCTGTACACATTATGAATTGCAATAAAGTATTGAGTATTGAGTATGAATATAGGTGACTGATTATTTCATGGACTTTTATTTGTCTATCAATCAAAGCTGGACAGACATGGAGAACGCAAACGAGCACACAAGCCACCTGGTGGTAAGTGGGATCTGTGACCCATAGGGGTACTTATTGCAATGTCTAAAATTAAAAAGCCTAATGTATCATAATCCCTAAAAGTTCATAATACCTAAAAGTAGTTTTTTCTGAAACCATAAACTTTTCAGGAATTTTGAAAACGGAATTGTGTACAACTCGTTAGGTTAGGTTAGGTTTGTTTTCTAACAATCCTGAAAAGTTTTAAATTTAAGCGTTCTGATACGTACCCGACCCATAGACATAAGTTCTCCTACCCATTATTTTTAGTTTAGGTGTATTGACTTTAAATTTCTAATAAGTTTATTTTTGGTCGTTTTAAGAACGTATTATTTGTTACTTTATTATCTTATTATTACTTAATTTAATTTACTTTTAAGTATTGTTGTTGTATGTTTTTATGATTGAAAAAATGACCTTCTGCTAGAGTTTCTTGCGGCGCTTCTTCTCCGCAATGATGGTCTTGTCCGAAGCGCTGGTAGATTCACTCTATATTACCGACGTGTAAAAGAGCCCTCATGTGACCTATTTGCTGTTTTCTTTTTTTGAATTTTTTGAATTTGCATTCTCAAGTCTACAATTCTAAGGCCGCAAATGCGTTGCCAAGCCTTAGGATTAAGATGGAATGCCTCTATGATAGTAATTTCACCGGCTTGGCGGTAGGGTAATGGATAAGATGGTGTTAGCGATCCGGACGGACCTAGCACAAGGTCCTACCACCACTGAAGACCTTCTTCTTTTTAGGTCTTCTTGCATTGCGCGGTCACGAGCGTTAATTTGGGACCCATTTCAAGAAAAATATGCTTGAAGTCGTCAATGTCATTAGAGATGTCAAGTCATTTGTAACTTTTAGGAAACTCAACCTTATTGTTGTAGAATATCAGATTGACTTTGGACCTAAGGTGGGTTACAAATTTAATCTCGTGACTGTATCGATAGTCATCATCAACATCGATAATCAAAAGAAAAATATTAATACTATTATTCATGTGTATTCATTCATCTGTATTCTTTGTTTGAGGTAATTATTTGTTCCGTCCTTCCATCTAATTATGTTATTAAAAATGCAACATGCACCTGAGATGCATACGAGCATGAATTTAAAAGCAATTCCATTATAAGTTTGTGGAGTTGATGCGGAATTCGCGAGTTTCGGATAATGCGAGGCGGAACTTACTCGTATGATAGTAAATAGCTCGCGTTCTGGGGTTGCGTTTATGCATGTCACACTAGAAATTAAGTTACTAAAGAAAGCAAATGTTTTGAGGTTCACTTTGGAATAAGTTACGAAATTAATGGCGTTATGTCTTTATCGTCTACACACATGAACAAGATCACAGTGTAAATGGTAGTTCGTCTTCAAACAAAAGTATATATTTACGTATGCATTTATTTGCATGTGCCTATGTTTATTATGTATTGTCGATGCTATCGTTTGCACAATATTGCACCCCCTACAAAAAAAAACTAATTTGCCCAAAGGTCAACTGGTAGAGAATGCCATTAGGCATTAAGCTCACCTTTTGTACTCAAATTTATATATTTGTAGGATAAAAATTAAATAAATAAATAATAAAGGTATGTCTGTTTGTTTATACTGTGACCGCGGCGTGAAAAATTTCAAAGGATTTATTCGACATTATTAAAACGATAATGTACTTAATCGATAATTTCTGTATTGCTATTTTACCTGGTTTGGCAATACATAAAGAGAAGGATTGGAATAGAGAAATCTAAAGAATATTTAAAACGACCGTTCACGAAATCGTCAAGAAAGTATCGAGTAGAGGCGTTATTGTGCTTTGTAGAATGAGGCTTTTATAGGTTAAATGGCTGAAACAGCAAGGTTGTAGGTAAGTAATTTCCGTTCCTAATATTGAAATCGCGGAAAGACTTAATAACTTCAGTTGAAATTTGGCAAAAGCATAAATGAGTTGATAAATATCAAACTCCAATATGTCCTTGAAATTTGGTATACGAATTTAAAACCTAATCCGAACAAATTAAGTTTTGAATTCGTATACCAAATTTCAAGGACATATTGGAGTTTGATATTTATCAACTCAAATGACTTCTAAAAAATTACTGATTTGTTTTCCATATCATAAATAAATAATGGATTATTGTGATATTTTGCATGGATAGTTGAAGAATTAAGACAAGAGTTATGAACTTTTCGTTTTATATATATTATTATTTTATTGAATTGTATAGAAGTAAAATTAGAAACGTTTCCAATCACGATATCTAACTCCAACAATTTTGTTCATGCGTAAACTTTTGAATGCCTATTTTATTTCAAATTAAAAATAAGTTTCATACTCTAATTTTAAATTGGCAAATTTCAGACCTGAATTGAAGACCTGTGGGGCTTCAAAATATGCAGACGGAGCTTAACAATCCTCTTCAGACAAACTGGTTTATTTTGGTTTTAAACCGTAATGCTAGAATTTTTCCTACACTGTACAATATTAGACCAAATTTTCAGGCGAATAGAGTTTAGTTTATGTGTACTCTAGATCGTTAGAGACGATGTTGAATGCTGATAGAACAAAATTTCAATAACGTAGTTTTATAAAAGTATGAACGCCGCATTTAGGTTTTAGTGGCGAATAAAATTATGTTAACAAGTAAATTGTGTACTTTAGATTTTAGCTGGCTTTTAAAATGTTTGGTTAGTCTTTTTCATCATAGACTGCGCGTACGTTATCATTTATTTTATATTTATATATTAATAACAGAAACAAGTTAAAGATGCTATAAAAAAAATATTTTATCTGTCTGCAACACCAATAGTATACCATGACTTTCGCGGCTTATTGCTCAAACGTTTGCCTTGTAAAAAGCTTTAAGTAACTTACTTAAAAACATATGCCGTTCAGTACTTTTGATGAAGACATTTTAGTCAGGGTTGTATCAACAACATTATAAAAGAAAAATATTTCTTTGTTAAAAAACCCTAAGTAAATAAAATACAATTGACCCAATGTTTTAATTAAATCTAAATTATAACCACAATAAAGCGACTACGTAACATCAAACAATGTATTTCAGACGTCACGCGAACCTTTTGTACCTACGCAGGGCTTCCAAACATATGCAACCAAAGTGACCCATTGTTCCACCATTTCCACCAGCCCACTGTTTACGGCAATTGTGCGAATTTCCTCTAACGAAGCGGTCACGTAACTGTAGCATCCTCCAGATGATAATGAGACCTAAAATCGTTAATAGGATTATGCTGACAAATTGGATATTGAGAGTAAGCCGGGCTAAGGTCGCGGTGGACACAGCAAGTGCCCGTAATTAGCAGTAACTAAGGGGATCGAGGGCTGATTAAAACTGGCTTTGCTCGGCCACTTCGGACTTAAACTCTATGTAACTAAGCCATAACTATTATTCCTCGAATTTGTGCACGGACTTAAATTTACTATGTAATTTTGAGCTCAGTATCAATTGGGGAAACGTGTCTTTCCTTTTAGTGCTACTAGTAGGTATCTATAACGGCCGCTCTTAAAATCAGTTAGTCACGATTAAGTGGTTCATTAGTAACGAATTTTAATGCAAAAGTTTGAAAAAGGAACGAGTTAACCGTTTCTAAAATGTCTCTGAATTGGGCGGTTAGTCGGAAGTAGCGAACATGAGCTAAGTAAAATAGTGTAGAAGATACTCTAGCAAATACAATTTGTCCACGTTGTCTTACTTTTAGCCACAACAAAAAGTAACCACTACGTCACCATTCGTTAGCTGGAACGAGGTCTCACTACATTTAATGTGTTCCTTATTGCTCTCTAAATTTGCTTGTTTTTACGAAAACAATAAAACTTTATATAAGCCAGTAGATAGTAAGTATATATACGTTTGAAGCGAATCTTTACTTGTCGTTACGTCTGCCGAGTCCCCCTAATCCTACCCGTGGAATACACATGTGCCAGTTTACAGTTAACTAATTCTGAGACAAACATGTTCCGTAGCTCTAAGCTTCTTTAAAAACCACATAAGTTGCTCTAAAGCCAATTTATTCCCTTTCTCATAAGGTTCCTTGTAGTCGCCCGACCCATGTAAGCCGTGGACCTAGAATATATTTGCCGGATAAGATTGCCGATCTCACTACAGGGATGAGCTTACATAAGATCAATATGAGCCGTATTACTGCCCGGGCCGTAATTATTAGCTTACTTTATGCCCGCATAACCATTAAAGGCAGCATTGTGCGTTCACGGAAGAATAAAAATAAATTAATATACTCGCCATAAGCAGCGAGCGCGATAGAGCGGGTTAGGCTGTATTGAATAATTAAATGGCCGCTTTCGGCGCAAACGAGTGGATTATCGAGTCCTACCAATTAGGGGTAAACGACGCAGCTGCTTCTGATTGGACTTTATTAATTAATTTCAACTCAACGATTATGAAATAACTATTGCCAAACTTTAACCTCGTTACCTCTAGTAAATATTAATTGTTCCTTCATTACGCGGGTTGTTTTAAAACATTTTCATCAACTTATTACGTACCGTGAAACTAAAACGAGTCTCTAGCGACCATTGTTATGTAATTTTCTCATCCAATTACGATTCCCCTTGTCCCGTAATCCTATTTGCCTGCTGCTACCATTTAGCGACGTCAGCCCGAGACTAAGGCCCGTGTTTCGCTTTTCATTACATTGTATTAAGTTAATAGTAATTTCGTGATAGTATAATGCCACGGTAATGACTATGAGTCGTGTGGAAGTCTCTTCTTGTTTATTTGAATGATAAGGGCCCTCCAGCCGGCATTCGCGACACAAAGAGCGATCGTATCCCCTCGCAGTTTTAATGGGATAGAAACGTATCCGTCCCCTTTAACGACAGCTTTATAAACGTATCTTATATCTTATTTTGTCCCGCTCTAGCGCGTTTGTCAGACGCAGATATGTCACTTTAATATACTTGCAGGGGTGTAAGTGGTTTGCGCTATTTGGGGTGACGTGACGGACACATTACTCGGTAAGAGGAAAATGATGGTGCACTTCGGCGACATATCACAAACCACCAAGGATGAAACAACACAAGGATGAAAGGAATCTAAATGTAAATGATTTAAATAACAGTAACGTATCTTAAATCAAGTCTTATACCTATCAATTCCAAAAAACGGGTGTTTTAATCTAGTGTAATAAAAATAACTGACTATTAACTTTGAATTGTGAGAATATACTAAATTAAACTCAATTGTTAAAGCCAGTTTTATATGACAACGGCCCACACCCCACACTAACTTGTTGTTCTAGGTTTTGCAGAAGCGTAGGCGTTAGTATCCATTATCCGACATCCGTATTAAATAGGGCAACAGAGATTGTTGGATAAAAGTAATATTTGGGACCTGTCTGTGCTGTGTATATTGTCAGCAGAAGTTCAGCACAGTCAGCGGATGGGACTAACTGTCCTGAACATATCTGTAGAACGTAGAATCGAGATACCAGCGCGAATAGCAGCAAGTTGACCAGGTGGTAGCCTGCTGGATGACATACATGCAGCGGGTTGTTCCAGCGGAAGATCAGCGCAGTTAGCAGACAGGACTGTGACTGGCCTGTACATACCTGTAGTAGAGCAGAGACACCAGCGCATGTAGTAGCAAGTTAACATGGTGGCCTCCTGGGTGCTATCTATGTAACGCGTAGTGTCAGCTCAGTCAGTGGATGAGACTGACTGTCATGTACATACCTATAGTAGAGCAGAGACACCAGCGCATGTAGCAGCAAGTTGACCAGGTGGTAGCCCGCTGGGTGTAGTCCATGCAGCGCGTAGTTCCAGCGGAAGGTCAGCACAGTCAGCGGACGGTAGGATTTGTGGGACTGTTCCTGTAACAAAAAAATATGAGTCAATATTTGTTTTTAAACGTGGTGACTGCTGTTATCTTATAAATATCAGTATGAATTAACACAAGCCGATTATAAATATATGTTTTATTATGAAATCCTGTTTCTGTGGAAAGTAAATATGTCATACTGGGATCCGATAGTATGACAGGATATTAAGAAAATCTGAGCAAAATCGTAACAATATTGCGGAGTCCATTCCTAAAAAAGTGTTTTAATATAGCTAAAAACTTAGTAATAAACCAGAACAATAAGTATTTTTCTTTCGATACCACGTAAAACATCTTGACCTTTATAAGGAAACTTTTCCAATCGTATACCGGAGAACTACAAGGTCACTTCGATACTTAGATCGGTAAATAAGTTATTACTGCCTTGTGCACTTTACTATCCGACCCCAAAGTACTTTTGATATCATACATTACTAAAAATATAGCTAAATATAGCTGTGCTTTGACCTTTGAAAGTTGATGGATCATTTCCGATAGTTTCCTAAATATCTGTTTTCCTCTTTCTTTCTTACCCTTCTAAGTCAAAAAAGAGGAGTTTAAAAATATAGCGATACATTTGAAAATAACCGGAAACAATAATGTTTAGGGAATGTGGAATACTTTGGTGTTTTGGACAATCACAACTACCAAATAATACATACATTGGCAGAAAACAACTAATCAAAAGCATTTTCCGATGTGCGTATCGATAAATGGCTCTGATTGGTTGGAAATTAGGTTAAGTGTGATGGTTAGTTATTGCCTAAACACGATATACGCTTCTATACATAATACTCCCTCGTTCGTTGATACGCGTCTGTGTACCAGAGCAAACATCATAAACTGGCATTAATATTCAGGACAACGGTAACATTGACTTTGACGATCAACGTTATAATATTCGTCAATTATTCATATCTGCTATACCCGAGTAAAGTGCCGAAGTAAGTGCTTTAGTCTGCAGCATTACACCAAATCATGTTAAGTCGTCAACGTAAAGAACGACCCTGATCTATGTCAAGGGAGACTAGTATTTGGCTTGTTATACATCGGTGTATAACCGCTTCATTGTCAAATTTCCAATTTAATTGTGTGTAAAGTGTTGTAATAAGCACGTCTATAATAATTTGTTGTATGATATGTCTCAGGTAATGTGTACAAACATTATTAAATGTTGGTCAACAAACAGCAAATGCAAATAATGAGGCGATATTGCATTGAGATAGACATCACTGTTTGCAGAAACGGACAGTCTAAACAGAAGAGTTTAAACAAGTTAGTTAGTTAGTTAGTTAGTTAGTTAAACAAGAATATCAAAAAAGTCTAAATGAAACGGTGTATTCCTTTTTCTATCACTTTGAGAGTACGAGTATAAATCCCGTTTCGCATTATTCAAAAGTTTTCAAAACAAAATCTTCCGTTACTATTTTCGCCTTATTAAACGTGCCGTCGTTCGCTACACTATTTCCCGCTAGAAACTAAACGCTTTCCTGAAACAAATTTCCCTTCAACGATGCCTCTGAACAATGCTTGCACACGTTCAAAAATGCCTCTGTCTCATAAACATGATTCATAGACATACAAAATTAGCAAGCGGAACGGCAATATAGGGTGCTTCTTTAAATGAAATTCCATGTCAGGTAGCTTGTCCCATAATGGCGCACATTTATCACCGGTACAATATAGGAGTAATAATAAATACTGTTATAACTTCGCCTTCTATCCGGTTCAAGCCGCGGAGCGTTGTAGTATCGCCACATACATCAGCGAGTGAAACAAATTGAAGTATTTATGATCTCACGGCAACATTCATACCAGTTAAAATGTTAAGTTGCAGTAATTTTTGCGTGGAGCGCTCTTGTAATTTTTTATTCGACGGTTTTCGAGTGTGATACACTGGTTATTTCGAGATAAAGTAGAATAAAATTATATCGAGGGAGTTTTGTTTCTCGTATTAATCTAGATCTCAAAGGAACCACTAAGCACAGCCCAAATACACAATCTAAATAGAAACAAGGATGTTTATTACTGAAAAAGGGAAATAAAGTAGTAATCCACAAGGCACTTGCAGACAAAGCAGAATTAAACACAGCCGTGCAGCTGGGGTTCTATTCTACACTGTAACATCATATTTGGCACGTAATCGTATTAACTTTAACTCGGCCGCCATTATTGTCAAGTAAATAAGAGCTACCATAAGGTTGACAATACGATGACACGTCAAAAACAATATTTTACCGCGTAGCATAGAGCCCCTTTTCTGTACAAATATTCTTAAGTTTAGTCCACAGCTTACAATGCAAACACTGCATCTTCACTTAAGATACACCAAGTTTAACACGCATATGTCACGGTGTAAATAAATCAACAAAGTAGTATATCCGTCCGACATCCGTCATAACGCCGTGACGGAAATCATTACAAGCCCGTTTATCTGCGGCGCGTCCGCTCCGAGATCCTAACGGCTTCCAGAACATTATGAGCAGTTACCAAGTCCCAGGGAGAGGACAGAGCTATATGATTGATATAACTCTATTCTTTTTACTTGTTCTTTGCATGTTTTAACTGTTTACGCCTTTTAATAAGTGTCAGGTGAACAAAATTATACGTTTGTCTCATTATGACTAGACAACGCGTTAGCCTAGTTGGTAGTGACCCTGCCTACAAAGCTAGAGTTCCTGGTTCGATTCCCGGTATGAAAAAATATTTGTGTGATGAACGCGTGTATTTGTTTCTGAGTTTTGGATGTTTTCTATCTATCTAAGTATTTATTTCTCTAATCTTTTTTTTTTCTTTAAGTATTTATTTCGTTGCCTAGTACCCATCTTACAAGCCTGGAACTATGTCAATTGGTGTGACTTTGTCCCTTGATATCTATTATTTATAATTATTACGTGTGACTGAGTTACACGAACATCCGTAAATCAGTAAAAATTATAATTATAAATCTTATGCCGATGGCTTATATTATACTTTAATATGTAAGTATAATAACAAGTTTTTATTGTACTTACATACCTCATCATTTCAATTACTAATCCTTAGAACTTTCAGATCTAAAACTTGATCAATGTAGGTACTACGCTTTGATCAATTTTGATTTCCGAAAAAAATCTCTACCTTTGTACATATTTCATACATGTTTTCATTTTTATTTCTGGTACGCGTTAAAAGCCGTTTTTTCACCAATGCAACAGAAAATTGAAAACGCGGGGTTTAACCCGTGTAAGGTTTTTGATGTATTTTTTACAGATTTCAGTCTTTCATATTTAATATTCATTTGACTCGTGGGTTGTTCTTGCATATTGGTTTCCCTACAGTTTTTGTAGTGAATATTTTTTATGAAAAAGTTTCAACCGTCAGTCAGATATATTTTAAAAACAACAACTATTTAAGTATAGTGGAACTCCACAGGGGCAGGAACTTTTAATAAAACAACAACAACGTTCAGAGGTCAAGAAGAGAATGTCTGATGTAATGTGTGAATGTTTAAATAAAATAAACAATATTCTAAAAAAAAGAAGAGAAGAGGTTTTGCAAAGAAAGAGGTGTAAAAAAATCTAAAAAGGCCGGCACAGGGGCACGTTTTATAAAGCTACAAGTGACAATATTACAGGTCTAAACTGGCAACACTGCCCAAATGGCTGGTCGTCATTGGTCGAGGTTGTGTCAAATGGAAACATGTAACCAGTAAATTGTAATTTGTAGCTTTATAAAACAGGCCCCAGGTGTTATACGCTATAGATAAAAAGTGTATCTCTTTTCCTTATCACAGTGAATGTTTTTTAAAGGCTATTTAATTTTAATCCAAGGATACAAATAAATAAACGTCGCTCGTCAAAGGGCTTTGACCAGCGTTCTGCTTTTATTTCTAATATAACCCGGTTAAGGTATCCAAACGGATCAAAGAAAAGCTTTTCATTAGAGATGTGGGGAGTTTACTGTGCAAATATAATATAGGAAGTGTACGGAGCTCGGTCGCCTTCCTTAGCACGTTCAGAGCCTGAATGCCCGATTTGTATACAAAATTGACTTGAGAAGGAGTTCACGGCATTGTAAGTATTAACGTTTGCGTACCTCTCTTCTCGCAATTAGTATTCTATTTCAATCACAGCACGTTCTAATGAATTACTCGTACAAGAAACGTCGTGTGTGTGAGGTATTGGTTGTTTTATATCATCGAAGTTTTATTACGAACGTTATTTCAGCAATAATTAAGATACTATCAATATTAACAACTATTTTGTGACTTAGGAATTACCAGCTTTGACATGAGTTTCTACATAACGACAGAAAGATATTTATTTTTATCCGACTTTTAAATATGTATGTCAAACCTCACGCGAAATGTATTTATTATACGTTAGCGAATTAGAGGAAGATATTAGTTTCGACAAAAACAAAACCGAGTTCCGTTGTGGTGCACACTACGAGGCTGAATTGAAAAGTTTTGAGCCTGAGGTTGATAAAGAAATTAAAAGAAAAAATAATACTGGCACGTAAGACTTACACATTTTACGTACGGTCAAGGAAATGTATTTGCGTACCTTTTTCACTCTTGTCACAATGACAATAAGAGTCAAAAAGATACGCAAATACATTTCCTTGACTGTACATACGGCCACGTGGATCTGTAGGAGTCTCTATATTAATTTGAATACGAAGCGAATTTATACCAACGTGCGCAGCTCGACCGAATTATCGCTTAACTGTTATTATTTACTAGCTTATTACTAGCGGCCAATCCGATATATTCAAACCGCGGATAAATAAGGCTTACTTCGGGTTAAAATATGACATTTTTCCATACAAAATGTGTCTAATATTAATCTGGAGTAAGCCTAACTCACGCCTAGCCACAAGTAAATAGCTTTTAATCAAATGACTGACTACTAAGTAGTGTTTCCAGACGTCCCGATTACTGCGGGACGTCCCGATTTTCAGGGGTTTATGGACACGTCCCGATTTACCCTTGATCGGGACGCCAACTGTCCCGATTTTCAGCACATCGCCCGACTGTTCATATACATATATGATATTTACAACAACCCAGAAGGCCAAAAACAGTTCGTCACAATTGGGCTGTGATTGGAGGGCTGTGATTCGCGCAATGTCTTGTGCCGTCCCGATTTACGATTTACTAGAACTGGTAACATTACTACTGAGTCTCTTACAGCGCTTTTTAAACCGCTGGTAGACTATATAACCCTTACCCATAAACGCAAATCGCTAAAATGTGTTTAAAGTATGCTTTATCCTTATATTTCAATGTGACATTTGTTTTTGACAGAGTGACATAGAATACTTTAACTACAATTGGTTTATTGAGCATTTATTAATAAGACTTGTTAGTACAGTCAAGGACTTTAATTGTTATGCCACTATGCAACCCTGTCATAATGACAGCGTCAAACTACATGACAAAAATTACGCTTAAATGAATGATTAACGGTATGCGACAGGGTTCCAGAGTGGCATAACAATTAAAGTCCTTGACTGTACTAAAAGTGCCGGTGCGGCTTGCTTACATAATAAAATTCATATCAAAAATAATTGCATGACACAGGTATGTCAAGTGCTACTGTGCGTGCTGTGTAGTACTAATTAACTACATATGTTCCTTGTTAGGCATCGCGATTTAGAAGAGAGGTAGACAGGTAGATAAATTGGTATACTTATTATAAAAATACATTGTGTATCTCTATAGAACAATATTATAGAATAATAAAGGTATAACATAACTCGATACATAATGTAGTTCTATTTAACAAACATTTCCAGGAGTTACTATTTCACCGGAAACGGTTTATTTTCCTTTGTTAAAAAGATAACATTCCCTTCGATTCTATGAATATCTATTTTTGCTAAAGCCATGTAGGTTATTTGCTTTTACGAAAGACGAGTAAATCTTTCACATCTACAACTTTTGTTACGGTCTGTTCGTTCTTACTCGTCTTATATAGGAAACAATTTTCTAACCTCAAAATGAACCTTTTTTTGGCTAAAACAGCTATTTTAAACAAAATAAAGCACTCACAGACAGTACATTGGCCAAGTGATGTCCAAAATGTTTACTCAGTTTACTTTATTTACGATAAAAGAGCTGATCCAGCCAAAAAAGGTTCATTTTGAGGTTAGAAAGTTGTTTACTATATAATACAAGTAAGAATGAACAGACCTTAAGAATCTTACGATTATTAAAGGTCAAATTCTTTGTTTTAATATCCTAAACCAATTCGCCGTATCTTTTTCACTAACGAACTTGCAAAATGAAACGCCGCTTTTTCGTTTTACCGACGAAGATAGAAATCATAGCCACAGAATTTAAAAGGTACCACTGGGAACTCAAATTTTACGAATCGCTGGGTTCAGAGTCTAAAGCGGATAACTACGGTGTTTAAAAACATTAACGCGCGATAAATATTTAAAATGAGATCCCTGCGATACCCTCAAAGGTATCAAAATAAAGTATCAAAGTAAGTAAAGTTGACACAGTCAAATAGAAACCGGAAACTTAAATGTCGGGCAGTATTTACAAACGTATAAAAATAAAGCATAAAAATAAATGTCAGATAAAATTAAAATGTACGTTTTATAAGAGGCACTTACACATCATAGCGGGATAATTCGCGCATTCATTTAGTTTCAGGATATGCCCAGGGTCTCTATTCTACGCTACAAATCCTACTACGCTACTACGCTACGTAACGATAGCTCTTATTAAACGGACAGTAACAGCGGCCGAGATAAAAAAAAATACGATACCATGTCAAAAGCAATATGGTTTTCACGCGTAGCATAGACCCTAGAACATTGAGGGTTTGCTTTACTACTACATACAGTCGAGTTCATAAATATGTGTACACTTTAGTACCTTGTCTAATTGACAACAATTCATATGTGCTAAGGTAGTAAATTAAAATACCGTTTGTAGATTTTACACGGCTGATTACAGTAAAAATATTTTTGGACTTTTTTATGCAGTAGTTTTTTTTATATTTAGGAAAAACAGTAAAAAAGGTTGGATTGTGAATGTTAGGAATACACTTATAGTGCCCTTAGTCCATTTATTACCATAGGAATTGAAAAAAAAATACAACTGTCATGTCAATTTTTTATCTGTCTGACGGATTACTTGATTCTAACGACGCGCTTTCGATTCTCGTAATACTATTGTTTTGATATACGCTATTTAAAATGAAAGTGACTAACGGATTTGTAAAAGCGGATAGGATAACGAATTTATGTTGTTACAGTTGTTATTGTTGATAAGTGGCATGACATGACAGTCAGTTCTGTTTCAGTTTTAAGTTACTTTTTTTATTTTATATCATGCTAAGGTCACGACATCAGTATTCCTAACTTTGTATATACGGTATTTTTAATGACTGTTTTTTTTAATAAATTTTTAACGACGAATACTCTAATTTTTTGCCAGCTATTATAAACGCAAAAAAACAAACGTGTTTTTTTTTGAAATGTTGTCAATTTAATGTCATGTTTAAACGTCACGTTTTATATGAATCGCCACAGCGATTATAGTGACAAGGTACTAAAGTGTACACATATTCATGAACTCGACTTTACAAAGACGGAAGTGATCTATAATTATGAAGTTGACAAAGCCAAGCCAATGACAAAACCGGGATTAGATTGTACCTACGAAAACTAATATTTCACTTAACATGTGATGGTAAATTTACTAGAGGAATTCTATTAGAGAAAGGGTTCATCTCTTATTTAAATCGTATTACATTTGCGACCTTATATGTAACTGTAGAGGGTATGATAACTACCCTATACCCATTTTGCTAAGAAGGCCAGAAATCCATGGGGCGGTTCATTAAGATCAATTTGCAGGCTTGTTGTACAAAACGACACCGACAAACTGTTGTTACTTATTTACTCTAAAGATTAATACTAAGTCGCCTTGAGAATGCAGCATCCCTATAATGTAAAATAACTCTTATGTTTACTTGATAAGGTAGATAAAGGTACCAAAGGGGATGTCAATAACTGGGGTGGCACAGGCAGAAGGAGACACAGCGTTAAGTAATAGAGACGTCATTGGGATTTGTTTGCGACCCACGTCGGCTTGTTCCCCCTTCCCTCCCTTTAATTGGGTCAAATAAAAACAAATGATTTCTTTATACGCACGATGGGAATTATAAAGCTGTATTTACAAAAGCTCTCGAGCGAATACTGAGTGTCCTTTCCTCCGTTTCCTTTTAATAATAATGCCCTCTCTTTTGTGCAGTATTGTCATGAAAGAAATAATATATTAGAGTGTTTATATTGTAAGCGGGAAAGTTTATTTAATTTTTGTTTTAAATATGGATTTATTTTCACCACATCGCCAAATTAATTTTAACGTATAATCATATCAGTATCAGTCAATTTAAAGGTGCGAAAAAAGAGATAATCCAATTCCTGAGCGATATTATTGACGAAAAACGGAACGGAAGAGTTTATAATAAAAATGTTTTATTCATTCTTACATGAGTTTTATCTTGAAAATATAGTTGGAACTCCTAGGTATGTAAATTTTCTTTTGGCATGAGATCCCGCGGTTCTAAAGCTTATAGAATATAGTATTTGTTTATAGAATATTTTACTTTTGAATCCTCCCCAATGAATTACAAATTGTACTCATTTTCTAACTCTTATACGATTTTTATCTAGAGCTTGTTGATACGATTTTTCTTCTGTAATGTTTTATCCCGTAGTTGCCAGGTTAGAATAGTGCCACTCCATGTCTTCCCGTGGAAGTCGTAAGAGGCGACTAAGGGAAGGGAAAGGCTAGTAGTATTGTTAGGCGATGAGCTTGCAACCTGTCACTAATAAATGTGGTTGCAGCATTATCAACAAGTTTTAGATTTATTGGTAATTTTGTAGGTCTGCCTACCCCATTCTGGGATTGAAGGCGTGAGTTTATGTATGTATGTTTTATCCTACCTACTCTTAATTGGTCAGCCAAGAAACGGTAATGTAATGTAGTAGACAAAGCAAAGTAATATGAAAACGAATTAGCAATATGGTTTAAGAAGAACTGAAAGAGAAAGTTTCCAGACTCTATTATTGGTGTAAAAGAATATTAGGAAAATATTTTAGTGCTTGCGTAGATAAGAAATAGGTAGTTAATTGATTCAACACCGAATTACAATGTAGAAACTACGCTATTACTTCTCAGGCTAAATTAAATTAAATCTCTCTTTAATTACGTTTACCTGTAACAACGTCAGAACACCGAGTCTCAAGGCAGAATACCTCTCGGAAATAAGACCATGCCATAGTTTAATCAAGCAGCCGCGAGCTTTAATTCCGCCATCCTAGTACACCTCGGTCCCTGCAGACATTATTAAAAATATTCCCTCTCGTTTTTGTTTCGTATTTTGTAAAGGGGAAGAAAAGACCCACGTAAAGAAGTGAGCAGGGAAAAACGCCTTGAGCCAAAGGTCTTTGAGTTATCCATAACTTCATGTTGCTTGTAATTACGAGAAAAAGCAATTTAGAGTTACCTTAGAAAGAGGTATTATTGTTCGCATTTGGGAAATTATACCCGAAGGGGTACGGTTGCGATTCATGTATATTTTCCCCTTGGAAACCGGCGCTCAGAGATTAGCAGTCCTATTTAAAAAGAGCTACCGAATTTATTTACAGATAATTTTATAAAAACAATTGACATACGCAAAAATGAAACCAGTACCTATTTAAAAAGAGCTACCGAATTTATTTACAGATAATTTTATAAAAATAATTGACATACGCAAAAATGAAACCAGTATAACTTTAACATTTAGTACATTCCCATCGAAGTTCTTTTCGTTGAAGATAACGTTTGACAATTTGAAATCGGGTAAGAGGTTCTCGATACATTGTGATCTGAGAGGGTGAAAGGGTCCAGTCACGTAATGATGTGTCAGCCGAGGCCCGTAGTAACTGGCTACGGAAATTTTATTCCATTATTGACAACGAGGAATATCTCAAGTATGTGTTAACGTGTTACGCACGAGATCGACTGTGGGTGGAATATATTGGGACAGTAATAAATAGTGTGTGGGAAGCTCTCTTGGCACGGGGTAGTCCTGATTGTGACTGATGAGGTGATCATGTACGTTGGTCCATTTGCATGAGCTTGTCGTGAGGCAGCGTCAGAGGTATTCTCTTAAAAACGGCGGTCAGTCAGACGAACGAGCGAAATCGCAGCGGCGAGTTTAAGTAGTGCCGTCTGAGCGAACAAAACACTTTTTAGCGCGTGCATTCTAAATTAGGCAGCCTTATACGTTCGATAAGCCATGCTGCCACATTGGAAAATGCACGCGCTGAAATGTGTTTTGTTCGCTCAGACGGGCCTACTTAAACTCGCCGCTGCGTCGTTCGTTCGTCCGCCCGACCGCCGTTTTTGAGAGAATCACACCCGTGAAGTCATAAGAGCGTGCTCATCTCGACGGGTAAAGCGTCCTAATTGAGAATGCACGCCCTTAAATGTTGTTTATACGCTCTGACGGGACAACTTAAACTCACCGGATTATAATACGACCGTTGACCTATCAATTCTGTCAAATTGATGATGTACGAGTACTCTTAGAAACCCTAAATTTACGTCAGTATTTAATGGTCTAATCACCGTAATATTGGATATACAGTGGTGGTCACATAATTAGGGACACGTGTTTTTTTCCCATACAATTGCCTACAAATACGACTTTTTAATTTTGACCACCATTCAAAAGTTTCTTGACCAATGTTATTGCTAAATACAATTTACTTTAGATCATTAACTAAGGTTTAAATTTATGTAGAATGAACTACTGTTAAAAATGAACCTTATATTTTATAGGGATTTAAAAACTTAGTGCTGACCCGTCCATACAAAGTTTTACAACTTTGTATGAACGCGAGGTATTAATTTTTTCAAATCCTTATAAAATGAAAGATCCATTTTCAACATAGATGAATTGTACATACATTTAAACCTTAGTTCATTAATGAACGATTAGTGTAACCAAATATTAAATTAGTTTAGAAAATTTTGAATGGTGGTAAAAATTAAAGAGTCATATTTGTAGGCAATTCTATAGAAAAAAAACAAGTGTCCCTAATTATGAGACCACCACTGTATAAATATCTAAGCATTAGTGGGACTAAAGACGGCTTTCTAGTGCAAAATTGATTTAACAGTTATCATTTTAAATATTCAGTTCGTGATCCTAAGCTCGATAAGCAATTATAAAAAAACCAGGACCTTTTTAGCTATACTCAGTTCTAGAATAATCTACTGTAAAATAAATAAATTCGAATAAAGACTGAGAGACGCGACAACTTATTTTAAACAAAACAAGATTGAAATAAAAAAAAATACAGACTCCAGCAAAACGTTGCTGCAAGCCGTAAATAAAGTTTAGGTGATTGAAAAAGTCAACCAATCGTCAAACGTGCCGCCTGTATAACAGAATGAAAGTTTTTTCATTTCGCACAAAAGAATGTCTACAAAAATAAATCAACTAAACTAAATGAATGGTCTCATTATTGTGACTAGATTTAGTTTTACTATATAAATTTAAGTATTTTCTGCTGGTTATGTTACTAAGCAGAAAGAATATAATAGTGAGGTTGCTGAAAATTATATCGTATCTGTTTTGGTCTCGTTGTTACGAAATCTTGGTCGTTGTCTTTATTTTTGTCAATATACAAGATTCCCAAAACTAAAGGTGTACCGCAAGATAGCTTTCTTTAAGCTATCGATAGCTAACTAACTCTGAAAATAATTAACACATTGGAAAGTTAAAACTATATTCTGAAGGGGGCTTTTTTAAGCCGTAATATTTACGTTAAGTTCTGGGACACCATGTATATTGAAAAAACAATGGCGGCGCGGCGATTATAATGTTTAGTATGGATTTATATTTTGACGACTTGTTTAGCCTCTAAAGCTAGCGGTCCCAGGTTCGATTCCCAGTATGGGCAAATATTTGTGTGATGAGCGAGTATGTGTTCCTCAGTCTTGGATTTTTTCTATGTATTTAAGTATGTATTTCTCTATATACGTATATTTACCGCTGTCTAGTACGTGTACAAGTTCTCGGATTCATAATTAGATTCCATCAAATCTACCAAGAAATGTCACTGTCACAATAACATCTGTCAAAGTCAGTATGACGGTCCAGATGCCACCAACCCTTTCTTAATAATAAAAAATATTATTATCTTACTGCAGGTGAAAAACTTAACGAAAGTCTTTGTAGTGGTGTAGAAAACTAAGGGAAACTACGTCTTATTTCAAATATAGTCTTCATTTTCTGTACACAGACACTATACAATTACATAAACGTAGGGGTTTCGTTAAGTTTGTCGCCTATACTACTTTGATTCTTAGATGTTTGTTATGTATCGAAGTAATCATTTATCATCATACATTCCTAAATTCTAAGTTCAAAGGATCCTAATTGTTTCGCTCTAATTAGTGAGATAGTTTAACGCCCCTCCTCCAGTTAGGATGCCACAGTCAGGATAATGTTATACGCCTTAAAAATAGCCAACACAACTAGATAGTGGTTAATTATTTTCGAATTTACGTATTTTAGGTATAATAATTAATAATATACGCACATCTTCATTATTGTATCAAAACGGATACCAAATGTTACCGAGACCTGAAGTTTTACCATTGCAATATGGATATTTCTACCACAAAATTGCTTCAATTAAATATTTATTTATACAACTGGTTTTTATATAAGCATGTTTATTTAAACAGAGCATTTAAATGTTATTGTTAAAATTACCAAGTAATTAATTACTTACGTGCATTCTTTCGCCAAGAGTAAATTTACTAATGTTGGAATGTTTCATTTCAATGGCAACACCGTGGTAGATTCGATGGAATCTAATTATGAATCAGAGTTTAGTGTGGCACTACATCAACTTGTGATATTTAATTATTTATATTTATATCAGAGTAGTTAGCATCGACCCCCTATTAATTAATTGTCAAAGCATTTTGGACGAAAAAACTATGTCGTAACGAAAAACATTGCTTTATTTCACACGTCATAAAAACACGAATCTCAAAACAAGGAAAGTCAGATGCTCGTAACATTTTCCTTTATCTTAAAACACATTATTTACCGAAAAGTATGAATATAAGAGATACTCCTTTGTGATGTGAACAAAATTAAGAAAAACATTAAATATTATACTTGGCGACGTTTTTGAACAAGAGTAACAGTTCACGTTCCTGAGGAGACACTGATGGATGATCTCAATGAATTCAATTTTACCGTACAGTTTTGTTTAGAAGCCGTATCATGCGCTGTTACATCCTGTGAAGAGGATAGAGCTATAGAATTCATATATCTTTGAGGATAATATGGAGAATATTATCTATATTTATACCATTCCCCCTATAAAAAGCTTATTTTATTCACTGAAAACAGTGAATAAAAAACACTTTTAATCACTATTTTGGTGTTTGAATTTAGAACACACCAATATATTCGCAACCATCTCAATGCTATACAACCTCCTTGCACAAAAATATAAGCTATACAAACTCCTTTGTAAAGAATACTCGACATACAAACTCCTTGTGCAAATAACTCCTCGTGATTTGATTGGTCGTCATTAACGACAAGGAGTTTAGCATTAAAAAAAAGTTTTGTGTTATTTGCTGTCATTAGTGGGTAAATTGGCGCCATTTTGAATACTGTAAGTTTTACCAACACAAAATTTAGTGTTACCTTCAATTTTTCGTCATTAAATGTCTATTTTAAATCTTTCTTTTTCTCGTAGTGACGGTATAAAGTATAGCATGCAACTCTTGAATGAAACGGATTTATATCGAGGGCCATGAATCACTCGCGTCGCTCAGGATTTTAACACTTGAATCACGAGCGTAGGCCGTCGCTTTAAATCCGTTCTTTATTCACTAATTGCATAATGTACTATTATTCTTTAACCTACCACCAAGCATTGTTCGCATTATTGTGGTCCGGTGTGGGGAAAGGATCCGGTGAAATTACTAGCATACAAGCATTCCAGTACTCAGGGTTGGCAACGACTGCAGTCTTAGGATTGCAGTCTTAAGATTGTAGTCTTGAGAATGCAAATGGGTCTCAGATTCTGATTACCGTCTCAGGTGGCCTGTGTGCACCCTTTATGCCGTAAAATAAAAAACATATCTTTCATTGCCTGGAACTTGCCTGGTTGTTACAGCTTGTAATACGGTCTTTAGTGTTAAGCTTGAGCTTATGTTTTTGTCTTCTTTTTAAATTGGATGCAAAGGAGAATGGGCAGAAATGTATGAACACTGGCCTAGAAACCAATAACAATAAGCACTATATCATCCGATATCCTTTTTATTCTAGAACGATTTTGTGTAGCGGGAAACCTCAAATAACTTTTTATAAATTAAATCTGGAACGTCGGCACCCCTACATACGACTTTAGCATAATTACTTTGAAAAACCGCGCCGTCTTTGCATGGCGATAACTTATTTCACACAAAGATTTCGAACTACCTGCCATAGTAATAGTTTTAAAACTTGAATTACCTATCCGGTGACATATCTCTTGTCCTTATTGGTCATATAGGCCAATTTGCCCACCCTCCTTTATATTTGGCGCCCAACGTGTTATAACTTCATAATAATGGATTCTAAAATGACTCTATTACGAGCCAGTGCTTGCCGTTATTATGACATTGTGCAATGTAATCAAAACAATTGTAGTTTAAAATTAATTATAAACGAATGGAATTGGCCGTCCAATTACAATTAAATGGTTTTAAAGTACTGGCCCATCATTTCATTGTAAATGAAACCATTAAAAATGATTTCTGTTTCCAGGAAAACTATGAACTTACTTTTTCAAGTAAAAAGTTTTGCATAAAGAAATCAATCAAATATTCAACTGAGAGCTCAGTACCGTAAACCGGGGGGTTACTTTGATTTGCGGGGTGAATTTGATAGCAACTACCATTCCACACAAATATGTATTTTTTGAGGAGTTGGAATACGTCTCCATCATTTTTTTTTCGTCACTGGTAACAGGGATAGTTGCTCCTTAAGAAAGTTAAAGTAGTGCGCGGGTTACTGTCTTAGTTCTTATAGAAAAAAATATGAATGGTTAGTGTGCTTTTCGTCTTGATTTTTGAGGTAAAAAAACTTCAAAAGTACCTATGTTATGCAAAAACGCATGTTATTTATGTGTTGTCTTATTTTAAGCAAATTAATTGTTGATATCGAAAAAAAAAACTTATTGTCTATATTTCTTCAGATTTTACGCGCTTTTCAGGGGGTTTACTTGAGATATTCATTCAAATATTTAGTGATATCAAAGTAACCCCATTCTTAGTGTTTTTATTTTTTTTACGGGAAACTAAAGGTCTCAATTTTTTCTAATTAATCAAGTCAAAATAACAGGAAAAAAAGATTATTACATATTTTTATTTTATTATTTTGTCTTTTAGTTTCTATAAAAACTCGTGTTAAACTTGAAATTTGATCAAAGTAACCCCGTAAGGTTTACGGTAGTAGATTGAAAGGTACACACGGTTGTTATGCCGTTTTAAAATTAGTTTAAAATGCATTTGTACATATTTTTATTGCTACTTTGTTTTGGTTAGAAGAAAGACAAGAACAATAATATATCGAGAAACATGGAAGAATGTTATTTTGTTGTACAAATGAATACACAATGTATAACATATATGACAAAGTTTAACAACCTTCGTGTAGTCAACTTAACGGAAAAAGGTTGCCACTTTTTTCCATTTAGTTACGCACTCATAGTTCAATTTTTATTAAGTTATGTCATATACCCTATAAATGGTGTATTCATTTGTACAACAAAAAAAATCCTTCGATTTCAAGACGATACTTTAGTTTTTACTACCTTTACTATATTGTGATGTTAGTTACTTTTCAGTATTATTGTATTTTATGATTGAAAACATGACCTGCTACTTGCGGCGCTTCTTCTCCGTAATGATGGTCATGTCCAAAACGCAAGTAGATTCACTCCATATTACCGACGTGTAAAATGCCTTCATGTGGCCAATTTACTGAATACATATTTTGAATTTTGAAGTTTGAAATACATTGTATTATATCGAACGGTCGGCGACGTCGGTGTCCCGTTAACGCAAAATGTACTAAACATCGTTAAACACCGCTCGTCGCGGAGCATCCCAAACACAATCAATAACCATAATAAGCACGCCGCCGGCTCCCCGTTAATTCTGTTGCGAAATATCTAATTTTGCTGCCGAAATTTCTAATATAAACATTAGATTATATGCCCGGGTTTAATAAAAACGACGATAACATCGACCCGCTCCGGGGCTAATACGTTTTCTAAAATCATTCTTAATAAAGAGGCCGCAAAGTGCTCAATTACACGGTTTTACCCATTCGTGATGAATACACTCCACATTTTTTAAATCGAGTGTTGGGTTTTTTTCAAGAAAATAAGTTAATAGCCTTGAAATTTTAGAAAACGTTTTCTGTTGAAATAAAATTTATTCAATTTTGTGGGCGTCTGGAAAAAGTTAAATTTTGTGTGTTAGTTTGTTACTGCTTCACCCTACAACGGATTTGGATGAAATTTGAAATGTAGGTAGCTTATACCCTGGATTAAGACAGAGAGATGGGAAATTTAAAATTGCCCGTGGGAATTACGATAATCGAAATATACGCGGAAGAAGTTGCAGGCAGAAGCTAGTATTACTCATATGATTTAAGCAAGCTTCTTTAGCTTTAGTTTTATTTGAAAATAATTGACTGAAAGACGATTTCCTGTCAATTATTTTTCCAGCTAACACTTCCGCATATTTTTTCTCTAAAATCCTTATTCGGATTATTACGAATATAAGAAAAAATTGCCGTTCTCAAGTGTAGCGCTTATCAACGAACAATATTATTTTTTTACTCATAGATAAATTATTATCTATGAGTAAATCAATATTGGAATCAATAATATAGATTCATTGTTGTTGTCCAATTACATGTAAAAAAACCAAGCAATTAAATTTCTTAACAACTCTTAAACCCGATAAAAAAACCAAACAACCTTTAAATTCTTAAACCATTGATGACTTTCTTGTTATATATTTTGTGTTAAGGTTCATACATATAAGATGCATTTAAAATGGTATCCTTTCGATGTTTCGATAAAGTTTTTAACAGCGGACAAAAGTTTTTCGAACTTAAGATAGGTAATCATTAAAAATTGATTGTTCTAATTTGGGAACCTAAAGGATAAACTACGGTATACGCTAACGATGCCGATGATTCAGGGCTTCGACTCAGACAACGAAGCTCAGTTGATTACATCAGCATGATAGGGATCGCGTTAGCTCGGTAAAAACATCTAAGCGCGCGGTAACGAACTAGGGCAGATCTAGTTGATTAGTTACATCAGAGATGCTATCAGCTAGATGATGTTCGATCGACCAAGCTAGAACAAACTGATGTTTACTCGTTAGGTAATTATTAGTAAATATTACATACGTTACCAAATTATAAACAAATATAGTTACTTTGTGACATTTTTGTGTATTAAAGTTGCAAACAAGCAAGAACTAAGACGATCGTTTTCACTGATTTACGAAGATGGTTGTGTTTACTAAAATTTCGTAACCGTACAACGTCAAACCAAGTATTACGTATACATATATTATCGTCTTCGTAAAATACTTTTTAAGGGTAGGAAAATAAGGACAGAAGACGAGAAGAAAAGGATAGTTTGGGGGAAACGTAACTTGTGCATCCAGCATGTTCATTTACTATAGGCGTAGGCAGAAAGAGATATAGTGCATATACGACACCGCATTTGGCCGGATAAGTTCGCTTTCTCAATTAGCTTATCGTTGGGTACTGAAGCTGACTGAGAAAGCAAGATAAATACGTACTTATCCGACCTAATACGATGTTTTATGAATATTAACTAGGTACTTGAGGGCCGAGATTCTAGGCAGTAAAAAACATATCGTCTTCGACTTGACAGTAAATGGTGGCCGAGTTGAAAACAATACCATGACAGGTCAAAGACGATACGCTTTAGAATAGAGTCCCAGTAGGTACGCTCTATCTCTCTTCACCAGTTTCTACCAAAAACCTAACAATTTTGTTCAATAGAAAAAGTAATAAAAACTTCTCGATGCATTATTACAGCGATCAGCGGGCCTATTATGGTCGTGTTTATCGTTGTGGATAAACGTGGATAAAACATCTGTCACTTTCTGACCAGTAAGTAAGTGCGAGAGTGATGGATGCTTTATCCACCGCGATCAAGAGGACCATAATATGGGTCCTGGGCCTTTGCCTTTCACTCACATGTTATCATATTGTCAACGTTACTATAACTCTAATTTACTTGACAGTAATGGTGTAAGAGTTAAAAACAATACGATAACATTTCAAAGGCAATATGGTTTTATCGAGCAGAATTGAGGTCCTGTTAAACGAGTTGCAAGTCATTCGCATAAAACACTCCGAGTAACGCGTCAAAGACTTGAATATTTACCGTGAAAATTCCATCCTGTGTACAAGCGACTTGGAAGTTTGTAATCTTTTGACGCAACTTCGACTAGTAGAAGTTGAACCGTTTCATTTCTGCGCTTGCAGTGTTAAGAGCTCTTTTCCTTACAATATTAGCATATAAATGAAATGCTTGGCCATTTTCTTGGTTATACGACGGTCCGAGGTCGCGATTAAGTTTTTGAGATAGCGTGGAGCAAGATCTTTTAACAGCGTGCTTTATATAGTCCATTACTGATCTTGCGAATGCGTTTATAAACGGGTTTAAGAAGGAAGAAGGTAAGCGACTGTAAAAAAATGAATTAAATATTAAGCAGTTAATATCTGAGGGCCCTGCCAAGACGCATTGCGCTAACTAGCGTTTCTATTCGATTCGTTTTTAAACCAATCGCGTCACTGGTAGGTGACGTGATATGAAAAGTCACGTGATCTACCAGTGACGCGATTGGTTTAAAAACGAAACGAATAGAAGCGCTAGCTAGCGAAATGTATCTTGGTAGGGCCCTCTGTTCAACTATCTTGGCCTTTGGAAATCCGCATCCATCCGCTTCTAATCATCTTTTTCAAGTCATCAAGGTTTAAGTATAGTTAAGTTTGAGAGCGTCGTTGGTTTAGTGGCTTAGGGGGTCGACTCGTGATCGTAAAGTATCGGGTTTAAACCCCCGCGGTCACCATGTACCAATGAGTTTTTTGAACTTGAGTACATTACCCGAAGCTCTTACGCTGAATGAAAAACATCGTGAGGGAACCTGCACATTGGAACAGCTGAGTGTGTCAGAAGGTAATTTCACAAAAAATCCTGAAGGGTCAAAATGTATCCGAAACGGTCCATTGGTATAATATAAGATAAGATGTGGTAAGATGGTTAAGTTAAAGTTATTCATCTATATGATATGACATACTTAAATTTAAAACTTCAGCTTGAATTTAAATATTGCATGCTGGAAACTTGCTGATTGCGACGATATTCCTACTCATATCCTGCAATAAATGTTTATTTTTCATAGTTTTGGTTTACAAGAATTTTATTTTATTTTTCTTGATTTCAAACAAATGTAGGTAGTATGTTTATTACTAATTTAACTTTCTCAGATCTCTCACGACGCAGTCTTAGCTTTATCTGGGGGCGTGATAGTGAGGTTATTATTGTGCCCAAGTTACTGTCGAGTAATATTTCGTTGTGTTTTCACTTAAATATACCTATATTTGTATACGTTATATTACACGTGACTGCCGGTCTACGACAGGAAGGTGAAGCTGTGAATTTGCTCACGTGTAAAAGTTTGACGGCAAACCAATTACAGTTTAATGAGGTAATTATGACTGAGGATGACTCTTAAGTGTCAAAGTCACTTCAAAACATTCTGCGTCGTTCTGATAATTTTGTTGATTCTGAAATCATAACATATCATCGAATGTCCAATATACAAGTCGAACAAGTCATGTGATAGAACAATTTTAAATATGAATGATGTGGATGGAATGTGTGAAGCGCGATTTGAAAAACAAGCAAGTAAATACTGAGACGACAGCTACTATAGGACTCAGATGTGTGGCAGGTTGTGGAAGATGAAGGGAAAGTAATTTAAATTTTCCTAGTATACCTAATGTTTTCTAAACTCAGACTATAGAATGATTAGCAATTGACTTGCGTAAGGAAAATAATCGGTCAAGTGCGAGTCGGACTCGCGCACCGAAAGTATGAAAAATAATTATGGTTTGAAAAATTATTAACCGACTTCAAAAAACGGAGGAGGTTCTCAATTCGTCGGGACATTTTTTTTTTTATGTATGTTCCCCGATTACTCGATGACCACTGGACCGATTTGAAAAATTTTTTCCTTGTTTGAATAGGTATACTTTCTAGTTGGTCCCATTGTCACCACGTCAGGATCTGATGATGGGATCATGGAGAAATCAAGAGAACTCCTCAAATATTATAGGCACACCTATAGCGATTTTGGTATTTTTCACTGTAACTCGTGCATTTGCTTTTGAAAAGTACTATATGGTGAAGTGGAACTGATGATGAAGACCACAGATGGCCACCGGAACTCCTTAACGGTACCTATTTCAAGGGTGGCGATAAGATATTTCGATTAAGGTAGTGGAGCGACTATGACGAAGCACATTTAGGTTTAAATATGACTATGACATTCCCGCGGCGTTGTCTGCGGCGAGCTTGAAATGTTCTATAGTTTCTCATTAATATTTAGAAGTGGAGCTACGTAACAGCATAAATAGGATCACTAAAATGTATAAAATAAAATAAATGTTTAAAAAAACAAAAACCCGCCTTCAAAAATGCAAAAAATAACTTCTTTTAAAATGGTATGTCAGTCCAACTGAAGTCGGCATCCCACAATATTTTAAACCAAAAGCCGAATGCAGTTGGACTGACCTACCATTTTAAAAGAAGTTATTTTTTGCATTTTTGAAGGCGGGTTTTTTTTGAAATTTGCAGATTGAGCCCTTTCATATTGTTATAATCAAATCACTTTAATTTTTCAACCCTGGTAAATTCTAGGCGTCTTTTTAAATATTTAAAAATATATTTTCATATTGTTTTTATTAAAAACAGATGCAGGCAAGCAAGTTATACTATTATGCCAAATTTCAAATTGATAGCTTCTATAGTTCCAGAGAAAACTGCTGTGACATACAGACAGACAGACAGACACCTAAGTCTCACCATAAGGGTTCCCTTTTTACCATTTTGGTACGGAACCCTAAAAACGAACGATGAAATTGGAACAGTATCTATTAATGTAAGCGGAGTGCGAAATTACCAATTAAACCCAATCCATCTCCGAAAGTACGGCCTCTACGATACAGTACGCTACCCCTGCATTCACGTCGTTTAGACATCGTAAATCTAAAAGTGAAGTTTGATGGCCCAAGGGTCGGGACTAAACGATAGAGTCAGTAAGAATGGCTCTCGCTAGGCCATTAACGATGAAGATAGGGCCGTACGGAGAATAAACCGGCTGCCGATCGCCGATCCTATCGAATACCCACGAGGGGTACGTAACAATTATAATAATTTGAGTTTAGAAGACATGTGGGAATGGGTATTGTTTGTTTGTGTATTTACAGTCGAGTTTAGTTTGGTTTCATTTATTTTTAGCCTGGTTTTAGTTGGTTTTAAAAATTTGAAAGTTTATTTGAGTATGTTTTGTAATAATTGTAGTAATTATAAATACGTAAACGCATTTCAAGCTGACTATGACAACATCTTTAGCGAACGTGAGTTTAAAATTTGAAGCTATCAATTGAAAAAATAGTAGTTTTAAACTAACAAGTTAAAATCAAGTCCGTCAGTCCAAGGTGAGCTGGAAGAGATCCCTTAAAGGGATAAGTTTGCCTTTGTACACACTTTATTTTCATGCAAATGTTTTTTGTGAAACAATTTCGTTTTGGTGCAATAAAGAGTTTACTTACTTACATACTTAAAATCAAGTTAAATTCTTAAAATAGTAAAACATATCTCATTGTGCACGATCATATCTAACCTAACCAAACCGACACCGAACACCCTTCCAGCGTCACATAATAAACAAGGAGCCAAATTCCCATCTAATTTACTAGAAACTAATACAACATATCCGAAGATATCTCTAAACTAACTTGCCAGGGATTTGCCGGCTTTAAGATCATATCTGATCATTCGCCGCGAATTATTGCCGTTTTGCCGGCGGCGGCTCCGCGGTATTTATTGTGCGGATTACAAAGCAGGCTTACTGCTAGCTTACAGTTTTATTCCGCAGATAGCGAGTTAATTTCGAATGCACGGAGGAAGAGAGCAGTAACTATTGCGGCTTAGTGGTGTTTAAGGATTATTGAAATTGTGTTCTATTTTTAGGTAAAACAAAAAACGTTCATGTTTAGATTTGGTTCATCATTTGACCAAAACCTGTGGGGCAATGCCGGTCAAAATAAAATATAACTTGTTTTAAATCTGGAGAACTAGTGAAAAATGTTTATAAGTCGACTTAACTCGTATTAAAAAAGGGTATTTACGTAGACGGAGTAATACAACCCTTTTTCACTTGATCTTCAGGAGACTTATACTTTTTGGAACTAGGGCGCCAGAAATTTCAAGAGCATAGTTGATTCGTTACATGTTTTGAAATAGCGAACTCATATACTTATGCCCCTTGATTCGAAAACTATCACCATTAAAACCCCATATCTAAGTTATTAGTTCCTTTTATTACTTATATGCCTTCTGATTCGAAAACATAATTATCAACCCCATAATATACACAAAAATTGTTATTGGCATATATGGTTTAATATATGTGATAGTGACGGAACAAATTAATAGGGGTGCAGCATAAATAATTTACCCTCTTATTTATAAAAAGCGTAATAGCTAAAATGTGCTTAAAAATGCTTTGGTCTTATCTTCATGGTAACGTTTGAATTTGACAGAAAGTGACAAAGCATACTTTAACTACAATCAGTTTATTGTGGGTAACAATTTTATTTATTTCGGTCAACACTCAATTAAATATAGCTGTAAGCCAGCTTAATTTCCGGGAACTAATAAAAACAATACATATATAGAAATAGCGACACATGTAGAATACGTTAAGTCCATTTGCTCTAAGAACGCCAATTATTTTTGAGTCGACGGTTCCCGCGTTCTTGCTCTAAGCCACAGCAGCATTGCTGGTAGATTAAGACTCGTAAAGGATTCCTGGCATTGTCCGCATGCCGCTAAGCGCGAATCTTTGAGAGGCGCCTGCTAGCTGCGTCCGAGCCATATCGATTGGACAGATAGGAAGGAAATCTATTAGCCAACGAATAAAAATATAATCTACTTGAGGACGCGACATCTTACTCTATGCATAGAATTAGTTCCCTGCTTCTAATCCTTTATTAGCGCCCCCCTATGTGTAACGGAACGTTATTTTCGTAACTGGCAACACCGAACTACCCTCATAATAATAATACAAGCATGCAGCGTTCGGATACGGTCGGACATAAGCGACCTTTACACGTAAAGTTCAACGCTGTCCGAACTTTACGTGTGCAGGCCGCTATTCGTTGATAATAAGTTTTGTTGAAAAATATACACGTTGTGAGATTTCACTAAGTGTAGTTTTTCTGAGGACCAGCATATCTACGAAGATCCTGTGAGTGTTTCATTTGGTATTCAAGAAATATTCCCTTTCAAATTTCATGGTTTTTGGGTCTGTCAGTCTCTCAGTCATGGAAGATTTTCGTGACAACAGAGAGAGAGAGAACATACGTGTGTAAGCAGTTTGTGTAATTCACAATTTAATGGATATATCATAAATTATCGAAAATTCATACGTTATATTGTAAGCTGTCACGATTTATCGACAGTTAACAATCTCACTAGATAGATTTTAAACTAACGATGTTCACTATAATGTAACATAAGCAAACGCATGGCCAGGCTGAAGATATAACTCGCAACAATAATATTATTATTAACCAAAAGGATTCTTCTTCGTTGGTATCAGGTAACCATTTAACCACGTACAATTTTGAACAGAATTCCAGCATTTAATCCAGCAAACTGTATTTCTAATGTTTCCATGATTACTTTGACTTCTAAAGTTTCCAAAGTCACCCTTATCAGACCAATTTGCTGTACGCCGCGACAAGTACTTAGCTCCAGCAACGCTCGCCGCCGGCGACTTAGCTGGAAACTTATCGGGACACGTCGCGTACCTACCTAGTAACTACTGATCGAATGTGAAGCGAGTAACTTGCGTGGTGTAACATCGTAACTGAAATCGCAGGAGAATTTATGATATTTAAATCCCGAAAGGTTTTAAAACAAGGACCGCCACTTAACTCTGCTTACATTGCCGAGTTGGCTGGTAGTCAATAATTTTGAGGACGAAGCATTGAAACTAGGTAAGTAGATGATATTTTTTACACTACTCGCTCTTGAACTCGGGTCACCAATTATGAACCGGCGAGTTAAAGTTGTCCCGTCAGAGTGTATAAACAACATTTAAAGGGTGTGGTACACGATCAACTTTTTACGGCAATGTATGGCCGGCAACTATTGCTTTCGTATGTTAGAGCAAGATGCGTATAGTTGCCGGCCACACATTGCTGTGAAAACGTTGCTCGTCGAACCAGCCCTTTAGGGCCTGGATTCTTAGTTTACCCGCAAGCGTAAAAAAAACATTAAAGAGCGCGCATTTACACGCTTTACCCGTCGAGTGAGCCCGCTCGTATGACTTCGTTTACTTGATCGACCGTTGTACAGAGAGCCGTTTCTAAGAGAATGATACCTCAAGTAAATTGCATCCAGTGAATTTAAAAAATATATATTTACACTAACCAATATCCAGCTGGATTTGCTATATGGTTTTCCATAAGTGGGGTTGCATTTAGCATTAAGTTCTCAAAAAAACAATGCAAGCACCGTTGTAAACTCTAATTAATACCATATATATATAAATACCTTTTTTACGCAAAAATGTAAGAATCTTTAGTGATAAAAACCGATCGACGGAAAATCTACAAAATACGTTTTAAAATAAAAATACAGATTTATGTAGGTAAATAAATATTAAATAATATTTTAAATATTTCTGAAACTTTTTAATTAATCTGCAATGCAATGTAAACTACGCTTTACTTTAAAAAAATATCCAGCGATGTTGCCAACATGGAATTATTATTTTCTTCCTTTGAATTAATTAAATAGCGGTTTTCTCAAGCGTTTGCTGACGGATCTTGACTCACTGCGCGTCGGGCAATTAAATTAGGAGCATCCCGCTCCCGCCGATAGCGGTATAAAAAAACCTGAGAACGTAATTTAAAAGGATCCCAGGAAAACAGGATTAAGATTCGTTTTTTTTAAATTTGATATAAGTTAATGATTTATTATCGAGTTTAGCGCGATACGGGAAATATTGGTTGCATTTATCGCGTGACAAAATTTTTATAAGGCATCCGTCACCTTTTGACACGTCAATAAGTACGACAGTGACGAATGCTTTATCCACATTTGACGCGCGATATAGACGCAACCATACTAGGCCCACTGGGGGCCTAATATTAATGCGTTTATCGCGTGACAAAGTTCGGATAAGGCATCCTTCACCTTCTGACACGTAAATAAGTACGAGAGTGACGGATGCTTTATCCATATTTGACACGCGATAAACGCAACCATACTAGGCCCGCAGGGGTGTCCATTCTACTCGATAAAACCTAATTGCTTTTGACATGTTATCGTATTGTCAACGTTATGATAGCTCTTATTTACTTGACAGTGATGGTAGCCGAGTTCAAAACAATATAATAACAAGTCAAAAGAAATATTGTTTTACCGATTAGAAAAGAGTCCCAGACTAATTAAATAGGGGTGTGTCCTGGGTAAAAAAAAATAATCTGATTAGTCCGTCAGTAACATTATCAAAACAATTATGAACCCGTATTTTTTGCTTTATCATATCAATCATAATTGACAAATTATAAATATAACGCGCACCAAAGTTCGGGAGTGGGGGCTCGTGACGTCACAACGCGGTATAAAGTGTGCCACGGCGTGACGTCACGCGAAACTTCAACGCAGTCTGTCCTCGTAATTTTTTGTTTAATTGACAAAAGAAAAAATACGTGTTCAATATTTTTTGATAATGTAAATGACGGGCTAATTAGATTTTTTTAGGACACTAGCCTATTATTAGATATTAGATATTAGATATTATTAGATAGATAAAAACCCTTGACTCTTTCTTAGGGTGCGGCTCCACTGAGGCGGAGATGAGCGGAGCGGAGCGGAGTTGTGCCAATATTAACCAATAGAAAGCGCATGCGGTTACGTCAAGCGCGTCTTGCGCATGTTAATTTAGATTCTATTGGTTAATATTGGCACAGTTCCGCTCCGCTACGGTCGTCTCCGCCTCAGTGGAGCCGCACCCTTAGACCTGATTTCCCTTAAACCTAGCTAAGAGCCTGCAAAAACCGCATCAAAATCGCAAAAACACACACACATAGCGTTCAATCTTATAACATCCCTCTTTTTGTCTCGGGGGTTAAAAACGACACTTGGTCGAAAACGGTTTTTACAATTGAAACCGTATTTTTTTATTGTTATAAAAACTAACGTAACCTAACTAAACTACACAAAAGATGTTTATTAAATTCTGTAATATCAGTCTGAAAGGGTGTTAGACCAAATTATTTTCGACCAAACAACCGTTAGGAGAAACAATCATTATGCCTTACGACGGGCTCCCAGTCAAATGAGGGTTTGCATATAGCATTATAGGTGAAAAGCTTAAGTAAATGACCTCTTGTATGTAGTTGTAACACATCTGTATAAACCGTTAGACATTCTATATTTGAAATTTGACGTAAATTCCATATCAATGTTGTACACAACTACACGCAAGAGGTCATTTACTTAGGTTTTTCACCTATACTAACTTTTTTAGCTATGGATAAAATAATCACACGAGTCATCAGTATTCGCCGAGGGAAACTAGAGAGATCTATTCCTTTTCAGCGAATTCCGTAGCCGTGGGCGGACTCGAGAATAAGTACCTACTACAAAGTATACATTTTCAGCGTTTTCTCCAAGCTGAAGTATCTAACTGTCCAAACGAAAGCATTGGACTCATTTAGGGTTTTCGCTAGAAGATATTTTGTTGTACCGATGGGTAACCCCTTATTATATCGAATTTCATTTCGTCGAACGCTATTTTCTGCTGAAACCATCATGTTTTCAGGATGTCTTAAACAGTAATAACGTAGATTAGGTTAGGTTAGACTGGTGACTATCAAACAAAATTAACTCATGCGGCGTGAAATTAACACTTGTAATTTTATAATTATTGATCTAGATTGTATTATTATTTTAATTATATCCAGAATATTTTGTATGTTATTTTTATATTTATTTTGTTGTCTTGCTATCGTACCATCTCTTTCGGGTCCAGCTGAAAATCAGCGCTGCGGCTCCGTGCCACAGCACAAGCTGAGCTGGCACTCCGTTTCGGCTATTTTATTTTTATTTTTATTACTTATTAATAGGTAACTTTTGTTTTTGTTTTGTCAAATGCATGTGTTTTTGTTTTTATTTAATAGCCGAATAAATGAATCTATATCTATCTAAATGCCTTACGATGAAATGAAAATTCTGCGTAATGATACGTTCATACCCTACATTTTGTCTTATCACGATTGGTTCTAATTACAAATTAGGGTTGGGTGGATTGTTGTTAAAATTGCCACTTCAACTTTGCTCGGTCTATCGACTATATGTTTTACTATAAGACAATATCAAGCGGATGTTTTTGTATTACGAAAATCAATTCGAGACACGAAAAGCGAATGAGCGGCCTATTACGTAACTTAACAGACCAATTTATTTGTATTGGCCTGCTCGAACCTCCCCGTTCTTATTAAATACGAGAGAAAAAATAATAAACAACTCGGAAATCCAAGCTTATTTAATTTTAATAAAATACCAAGAAGCTAAATATACAAAAAATTATGAAAGTTCACTTTAATTTTATCTTTTGTTGCTTTAATGAAGTCTGTTCTCAGCTGATCGTGTTTTAGATAAATAATGCCAACGACTGTTACATTCAAAAGCTTGCGCGTAATATAAAATCGTTGATTTAGATTTCTTTTCATATTTAATTTAATTGAAACTGTAGACAAACAACTAAAATTGCATGTAAACTTAATACTAGCTGTGTCTTTTACCGATGATTTGTAGAATAATGATAATGATAGGCGGGACATTATTGCATATTTATAATGTTCAATCGGGTGCAGTTTAATTTGCATAAACAAGTTTAGCATAATTTCAGTTAAACTACGTCCAAAAACGTTTAGCATAAAAACAAATTGTATAATTTTATCAGGCATATGTTCAAATAACAGAAGACTCATTTAGCACAATAATTTTCTTGTTATTATGCATTTTAGGTGAATTTCTTCATACTAGGTTAGAACCTTAGAACTGTGACTAAATGAGTAGCAGTCAATTTGTCTACTTTTTAACTTATCGACGTTTCACCGAATTATGCATTGATTTGCTATGCATTGTAATTGTTATATAATTGATGTATTATGCAGATCGAAATTACGCAAAACAAAAATTAGTACAATAGTTGTTATGCAAATCATGACAAACCCTGTTGAAACACAACCCTACCTTATTCTGGAATTATTCCCTAAGGTGCAATTAATGTATTATCTCCGAACAAACTTCTCTAGATTAACCAGCCCATATTTGTTGAACAAAAAGCAATCCAACACAACGTTCCATTTAAATTGGCAAAGTTTTATCCAAATCCTAAAATCCATCCGAAAATTAAAACAAAACTTTTTTCAAAGACTATTCGAGTTTACTAGCAATTTTTATCAAAATAGAGAACAAAAAACAAGACATTGGATTCAACACGAAAATCCAAGAAAAAAATAGTTGTTAAAAATAAAACTAAATAAAAAGTATGCTTCAAAAACCCGACTGCATTTTTTAAATATTGTCGTCGATATATGTTAAAAACATTAAAGCGCATAAAATCCGTCATTTACATTTCCAAGATTTTTAAATTGACAGTCAGTGACATTCGTGCCATCAAGACGATTCTAATGACGTATCATTTATCAAAATCAGTTGAGCCGTTGAGTTGCACGAGCGGAAATAGGAACGGATACATAAAATATGTAAATAACTTTGGGCTAAAAAAAAAGAGACTCGTACTATAAAGGATTTTTTTGAAATATCATCTACGTACTTGTACAACGCTGCCAATACACCAAAAAGCAGAAATTTGGCCGAACAATTAAATCTCTGATGCGGCAATTTTCATTACAAGCGTAAGGAAGTCCGTTGATAGGAAGCTGGCTTAGTTGGACTGCTTCCAGACGATAATGCGTAGACTGGTATTGTTAGGTATTCTGTGAATACCTCTTTCCTGTCTGGCTTAAGAAACTGTTAGATAAACAGATTGTCCAAATAATTTTGGGATAGGTTGATATATTGACGTAATAGAAAAAGCTATATCATCCGGAGTTTACTTCTCAGACTACTGAGGTTTGATGTACATAGAGGTAAGAAAGTAAACCACTTTTTACACGACGGCCCAAAAAAAGGTATGTATTGTGTTGTTTTTAGGTTTAATGTATGTTTGTAGGCGTCTTTTTTGCATGCATACCTTAAGTTATAGGCGAAGGAACCATGATCATGATATAATTGTTGAGAAAAAAATTGAAAGAATTATGTATTTGGAAGCTTCATAGAATTAAAAAAAAACCCGGCATATTTAGAACCTCCTCCTTTTTTTGAAGTCGGTTAAAAAGACGCGTAAGTAATCTTGCTAGATTTTATTTTAAGTGGTGATTAAAACATATCCTTCTTTGATGTATTGTGTGCCTAATAACATCGACAAAATACAGAAAAGAAACATATTTCTCCGTACGTGGTATCTTCTTGTCATGTACGTGTAAATGTAAATATTAGTATTACAGTGAATCTTAGCGTATTAAACAGTAAGTGCTAAATACGTGTAATAATTCTACTAACACATTTAACTCCTAAATCAATATTGAACAGCTGAACGCGTGGAAAACGTTGGCGCTGCCGTATTTACTTAATCAGCTAAGCATTAGGGTACCCTGATCCCGACGTTGAAAAATTCAACTCCAGGCCACTGACCCTGATTCTTCCCTCATTCTACACCCCAGAAATACGAGTACGTGTTCTTTTTTTTCAATCAAGACTTTGTTTTCATAAGCCAAGATAACCAAGCTTGCTACTCCCCTGGTCTTACTGAAAACCCAGCCTCATTGAAAGGCTTAACAACTTGACACAAAGCTGAGTAAAGACCAATGGAAAAACCAAAGTACATTATTTAAAAAAACAGGAAGATCTATTTGATTCGTTAAAAACCCTTAATAATGTCACGGGGAGGGCACCCGCCATTCCGTGAGGAAGTAGGTAAATCGCGAAGGGTCGGGAGCCCGGGATGTCCCTCTACGGCTTAATTCTGAAAAACCGTGAGATTGCCGGCTCTTTATACACTGTTTGCGATTCCGACCGCCGATGTTTCAACCCTTCACCGCCCAAGTACCTGCCTGTAATATAAAAGTTATCCGGCGTCACGCTGGCGACGAGTGTTGCCTCCAGCGTTATGTAATAACTATGTTTTTGTGTGAGTTTTCGCTTGTTAGGATTTCAATCGTTCTGTTTCCTGTTAACTTTTTTTAGTTGTTGCTTTATTATAACCAGTAAATTGAGTGAGCAAAGTTGTATGAATGCGGCCTGAAATAGAATTGTTCATGGTCTACAAAGTGCACCAATAAAATGTACCATTGCATGTTAGACAAGGATTAAAATGAATTTGATAAAAATGATACAGAGTTAATAAAATGTTACATAACTACGAACAAAAAGTTTGAAAATGCAAATGACAGTTGTACATTTAACGCATAAGTTACCAGTCACACAAAGGTACAACGAGAATTAAATCTAAGCAAAATGTGTCACCTTTTTTATTTGATTTTCAATTCTCAACTAGTTTAGTTAACAATGTTTCGCAACAATTGCCACTATCTGTCGTTTATTTTTTTATTTTGTTATATTTATGTGTGTTATTGTTGTGAATAAATGTTGTCTTTCTTTCAATGGAAAAACCCGCCCTCAGGGACTCAACAATATTATTTTAGTCAAAAATGCAAAACAAGTTACAAAAAACGTTGGCCTAAAATAGGAAAGTAAAAATAAATGGGGAAGATAAAAATGCAGCTGCGCTCCTGCAGGTTCTTCGAATTACAGAAGCAGGCAAAATCCATTTGCTAAGTCATTAAACTCTTAAATTTGCAGACTCAAGCCTCCCCCCTCCCTCCTCGCGCAATTCTGACATGGGCTGATTACAAAGTTTCAACAGAATGATGCCGAGAAAGATTTTTTAATGAATATTAATTCCTTGCCAGTAAAACAAAGTTTACTCTCGGGCACCAATCGGTAATTGCTTCGTTTCTCGTTCACGCGAAAATTCTTAATCCTCCAGAGTTTTTTCTATATTTATTGCTAATACAGCTGAATTAATTAACGGAATATTCGCCTTTAATTATATCAATTTGGCTTCTGCTTAGATCCAGGTAGGTTAATTTGGATGATTTAATTAAACAAATTAGAAACCGAGCTCACACAAAATTAACAAATAGCAACAAGCTAACCCTCTTATCCATAAACGCGCAATAGCAAAAGTGTGCTTGAAATATGCTCTGTCCTTATCTGTCATTATGACATATGAATTGGCCAGAAAGAGACAACGAACTTTTTAACAAAAATAGGTTTGTAGTTTGTTTTTTTAACTAAAATAGGTATGTAAAATAGGTTTGTAGGTTTGTAAGGGGGTTAATGTTACATTTTTAAGCAGCCCTTAATACCGAGGCACATATAGAGCTCTCTGGTTAGTAACTATTTATATAAATTATACATTATAAATGTTTAGAGAATCCAATCGTTCGTGGTCATAACAAAAAGTTAGACCCTAAACGAGATTCGAACCGCGGCACAGTAAGTCATTAAAGTGTTTAAGCGGTTTTTTTTCGGGTATTCGAGTTCTTGGCTGTGAATGTATCAATGCAAAAACGAAGGTGCCGAAGCCGATCTATATGTATAGCTTAGGCATTTATTTCTGCACGCAACGCTTGTTTTCTTCCTTTTCTTTTATCGCAAGGTTTTAACGAGCTCCCAATTATTCGGCCGGCTCCCGGACTCGCTTCCAAGAATTATTATCTGACGACGGACTTTTTAGTCCATCGTCCACGCAATGATGATGAGTGACGGCGTCAAATCTTGGACAAAAACGCTACTCCTATAAGCAGGGTTCTATGAGCACATGGTCGGGTTGTTAAGGAATTAACTAAAAGTCACCAATCCGACCTTTGCTTCCAAAATTTGCGCAATGTTTTGTCACTTGTGCTTTAATATCCAAAATGTAGGTATTTGTTCATTTTAATATAATATCACAACCAATTAGTCTAGAATGTTTTGAAAATAATCTAACTCAAATTAAACCTGTCTCAATAAATTCAAGCTGTTTAAACATAACAAAAAAAAGGAAACTTAACCGAGGACCATGTTGAACCAGCCCTGAGTATAATGCCATTGTTTTTATTTCACGCCACCTGATTAAATCAACCTAGCGGAATAAAGCTGGGTGCAGATAAGATTCCCATTGTGCTTGAGATGAAAGCGCTGAAAGCGCTGGCTGGGCGGCAGTCACTGCGGCCACAATGGAAGGTATGCTTTTCGATGCACAATGCCATTCCACATCTCTCATCTCTGAAAACAACGGATTCCAACACTTTTATTGTGCATTAAATTGGAGCAGGTGAACATTTACAAGTTGGTTTTCCATTGCATCGTTATTTTTTGTTATAAATGTTGAAAAAATCTTGTTACATTATACGATGTGTAAAAATTCTGCTGGCTGGTTTTTGAATATTCATTTTAACTTATGGAAATCTGATAATCTGACAATTTTGACATGGTACACAATATCAGTTTTTGAGCATAATATTATTTAAAAGTATTTCGTAGGTATTTCGCTGATCGGAATAATTTAATAGCGCAGAACACCGATTCGCCGATAACTATCAACTTTTGTTGAACTGACAACATTTATTTTATTTACCTGATTCTATTTAGTTGGTCGAGCGTTGCAGCAAAAACTCCAGTAAATGCTTGTCAAGAAATCTATTCTTCAAAAAGAGGTTAGGCTTGGCTTAACCTAGCCAGCCAATTGAAATGAATCTAATAAGTCAAACGTGTTGTAGCCTATATGGAAATGAATCTTATTAGTCAAACGTGTTTTAGCTGATAGCCCAGGGGTTATTGTCCGTTACACTTAACTTTCCCCCCACACCTAGTATCAGATTTGTATTCTATCTTTGAGATCCAAACAAGACTCGCGGAAGGGTTTTTCGTTATACCTACAAAGGAAAAACCGTCCGCATATCAAAGGGAAAAATAATATAGAGTTCCTTAAAGGAAATAGACGTAAATCACTTCTGAATGTTATGTTTGCGCGTATAGCTACATGTGCTCGTTTCGTAAACATGTGATCTGAAAGAAAACTGACAACAGCGAAGGGTAAACATCGGGGAGGGCAATCGTGGAATGCATAATAAGATGAACTACGTGAAATTTAAGTGCCTACAGACATTAATGCTTTTGACAGTTACCTAGTTGGTTCTCCTGAATGTCTATATTCAATTCAGATAACATACTCGTATAAATGAAATCCTATTACTAAAAACAGCGCAAGGCCGGCCGTTATGGAGATCCTTTGTATAGCAGTAAGTAATGGTCATCGGAAAAATGACGACGCGATAAAAGGCGACAATAATACGGGCCCAGCTCAACTAATAGTTAAATGTAGAAATGACCTAACGGAATAAAATGCTTAAGAGTCTGCTGCAGCACATGTACCGTATACTTCAAAAGTAAATTATAAATTGCAATACCTCCAACAATTCCAGCAGCAGCCGCTCGTAAAATGCTCGTTTGAAATCTTTATTTTCTCTAACCCGATGCAGGTTCAAATGTGGAAAATGCCTGGCCAAAAATGGGATTTTGTCGCTTCCCACACGTAAAAGGAAAAAATGGATAACGGGCTAGGGACAGTGAAGCGAGGCTGGCTCATAAAAGTTGTAGCGGAGCTCACATCGGCTGGCCCCTGTCATGGGGCAGGTTGGGAATCCCTGCTCATCTTCGTTACCACATTTAGGCATCATATAAATGACGAGTCGGGTGGGACGACTGGTTTGTTTGAGTGACGGATGACAGCCACTCGTATGCAGTTGATACTGATGTGGTAGCGTGAAAAGCCAAGGAGTGGTAGCGTTGGTCAACTAAATTTGAAGCCTTTTTATGTGGGATACTACGTTTAAGTATGCTTTTAACTGATTGGAATAGTGAAGCTTTTGGCGCTCGTCAATTGTCTTATATCTATAATCAAGAGCATTACAATACCTCTTAAAAAGATTTTCGGGCCTGGGTGAAGTTGGTTATGAGTTATGAGAGAAGTATGGTACCAATGGCACTCTCGCACTGTTATTTGAAGTTTAATATTGAATATTATATTTGTAAAAGTATTCCTGTATCAGATTTAAATAACGGTTAATATTCAATCCAAATTTGATGGCCAGTATTTTACTGGAAAAGCATATTTTCTTGCACATTCGCTTTTACAAATATGGTTTAAATCCGACGGAGCATATCGTATGTCCATGTTGTGTACATATTTGATGCAGGTAATTTGATGTTATTGATACTGGTTTAGTTACATCGAATTACATGTATCATCATCCTTTGTCTCATCGCACTTACCGTCTGGGGTCAAGTTCAGTTTAGGTCAGTTCTTAATGATTAAAAACTACGGCATTAAATGTTCTAGACTAGAAATATATCCCAAATTAACTCTCTATTTCGGCTGAAACGTGGATAAATAGGTAATTAGTTGCGTAATAAAACTGTGAAGGGTATTAATGGCTGACCGGCGCGAGAGTAGAAGCTATGGCGGCGTTGCTCGCCCAAGCGTTTGCTAAAGGAGATTTATAACGACTGGGGTCATTACACTCTAATTAGCTTTATTGAGGTTTTTTGAAGAATTTTATGGTAAAGGGTGTTTGGGATCGGTGGGTTTTTATGCCAATAATATACTATATACCACAATATTACTCTTGGTGTGTTTTAATACAGTTTTAGTGGTGTGGTTTTTTCCAACGGAAGACCAGTGCTAGCTTTACGGCTAGAGAATGGTGAGTTGGGGCCGTTTCGCAACAATTTCTCTGTGTCTTGTTCTTTTTTTATGTATGTAATGTATTTTTGTATTGTTGCAAATAAATACCTCTTTATCTTTATGTTTAAAGATTGGCAGTATATTTTTTTGTCTCATTAGCAAAAATATCTAAGGCTACATTGGGCTTATAACTTCATATCTGACTTGCCCACATCTAGACAACAGAGCGAGTCATATTTTTGACTACAATGTTGACTAACCAAGATATTAGTATTGACTGTATTGTATAAAATTGTATCTAATCGAAAATCCATGCTTTTATTTGGTATAGTTTAGTTACAAACATCACCCTTCCCTGCAAATTTCTTAATATTACGCACCCTGGGGGCATTTGTCATAATTACGCTACACTTATCACCAAAGAAGAGCTAAACGAGTGAAATAAAGATAAGAGTTTGACAACTAAATCTTCACTGCCCTTGTCTCCATAATGAGTCGTATTCCCGTACAAGCTCGGAGTCTTGGGCATTTATTATTTGTTAGAGCTAGCTCTACACAACGAGATTAATAATGGCCCCATAAACTCCATTAGTCCGTAATTAAGTTAAATGAATAAAATTTACCCGCGCGTTCATGTTTATAATTTACTGCTCTGAAATTTTGATCAAGGGTTGACTAGACGTTTCAATACCTAAAACAATAAGGATATTTTGAATATTTAACCCTTTTTGTCCTTAATGGGTCTTTCAACTTTACTTTTTCGGAGTGTGTGATAAAACCCAAAATAAATATAAGTTTCCGTTAGAAACATACATAAATGGTTTAAAAATCAAGTATCTTCATATAACCTCTTTTCATATAACATGATTACTTATTTTATCTTGATGATAAACATTAATACCATGATAATTAAGAAAAATCCCTAAATGCACAAACATTCTTCCTTCATGACAATAATAATATCATCTATATACATCAAAAACTGGCGTTTCGCATGACTCGGGGTCTACAAATTATATCACCTCCTTCCGCACTTAGGAAAGTACGAAACGGTATAATGATCTCTTAAAACCTGACAAGTTCCAGGCAATGAAAGGGACAGAGCTATATTACAGCTATAACTCTATCCCAGTCTAAGACGTGGCAGGATTTAGCAGCTCGTAAGACGGGCTCTGGAAACTGAAGACAGAGTTGTTGATGGACGATCGAGTGACTAACCTTTATTTCACCGCTTCTTATACATCTAGCGTTTATGCAATCGTTACTTGAAACAAAAAAAAACATTATTTGAAGTGAAATATCGTTGCACTCATTGCTTTGGCACTGAGGAGCGTGCGCCGACACAAGCTAGGAACCCGTTGAAATGCTTTTAAGCCGGGATTCTGGAACGACTTTGTAGGCTTTTAACGTTAATGTAGGCCGGTTTGGATCCAGACCACACACAGGATGAGCTAATTGTTTTTGTTTAACCAACGTTTGCTTAGTGCGAAATATACTACAAACACGAAATATTTAATAAAGTGTAGTCCAGTAAATAAAAAAAAAAATTAAACATAAAAGAGCACAAACATTTTTCACAAATCCCTTATTCATGAACAGCAGAAATCCAAATGTATTTTAAATCCTATTTTATATTTACATTATTCTCAGCACTCCCTACATCACAGATCAGGCTGCAAAAAAAAAGTGTTACATTTACATATTTTAGTGGAGATTATGGGTCCTGAGCAGCGGCCGCCTTCCATAAGCGAGAAGCTCAAGCACCTCTATTTGTTGGGTTAGCTTGTCAATTTTTTTGCGGAGAAACATAAATCTCGCCGCGTATCGCATTAGTCAGGCTACCGAAGTCCGAACTACAAACAAGGCGATGCGTGCAGATTTCGGGCCAGCTAGCAGATTTATGCCTCAGTAACGTGCCCGAAAATAATTGGAACGAGACCGAATACCGAAAAATAAATTGGCGACCGCACCCCTCGGCCGGCGAGCTACGGCCGCGGCGATTTGTTATGGCGCTGGAGGGGAAAGTTTGGCCTAGCTTATGTTATCTAGGGGTTTGGAAATATGTATACTGTACGTTGAGTATTGATTAGACTGTTTTTAGGGTTCCGTACCAGGGAGCCCAACGGAACCCTATAAATATGATTACGTTGTCCTGACTTTCAAGAGCGGTATCTTTTGAACCGTAATAGATAGCGGGTTGAGTTACTAACTTTTTGTTTTAAAGTGAAATAAGGTTTAACGCATTTAATTGTAGTTGTATCGTTAACACGGTAAACATACAAGCGTCAAATTTAGTATGAATATAGTACAAAACCCGACTGCATTTTTTATATTGTCGTTCTACCTACCTATGTTAAAAAAATTACATTTTACCATTGTTGTTATTTTTATTTTAATACTTTAGGTATCCTATGTCACCCAGGATGGTGAAAGGATTCTAATTAAACCACACACATCTAAATCGGCTCAGGCGGAAGTGATGGTGGAATAAAGAATCGTACGTACATACATACATACATGAACCCTGAAAACATTGCCCTCTTTTTTTTGGGCAGTCGTGTTAAAATATGGTTACCTAAGTGTTAGTTTGGCTTGCACTGACTCGATTCAAAATCAAACTCAAATCGGAATATAATAACCTGTTGTGCGGCGGTACGGAACACTCGGGGCGCGAGTCCGACTCGCACTTGACCGGATTTTAATGTCTTTTTTTATGGCATGGAGAAGGTCAGAAGGTCAGGTAAGTGGTATCTGTGACCCATTGACATTTGCATTCTCAAGACAAGACCAATTTTAAACCATTTTTAGGTTACCTTTGACAAAAAACGTAAAGTAAATAGTACTTAAGCACCTAGTGATTTCATACCCATTCATTTCACGCAAATCCTCGAACCTTCCTCGCTTAGTATAAGTAGGTACACTCAACAACTCCCACGGGAATTTCTCGAAATGCCATCTTATCTACGCGCCGCTGTGTTAGGAATTTTCATGCAAATATTACATTTTTATACCCTAGAGATTTGCAAGTAGTAATGAATCAGTTTGCTTTCCCGTGCAGGTATTTTGAAGTCTATTTACATTAAGTGCTAGAATTTGGGGCAAACATACGAATAGTTATGGGATAGCTTGAGGGAGCGATTCTAGTTCAATTGTACTTTTGAGGGACATACTCGTAGACTTTGAAGAGATTATGTTAACAATTATGAAAATACTTTTCGGTGCAAACATACGAATAGATATGGGATAGCTTGAGGGAGCGATTCTAGTTCAACTGTAATTTACTTTTGTGAGACTTAGACTTTGAAGAGGTTATGTTATAAATTATGAAAATACTTTTCGGTGCAAACATACGAATAGATATGGGATAGCTTGAGGGAGCGATTCTAGTTCAACTGTAATTTACTTTTGTGAGACTTAGACTTTGAAGAGGTTATGTTAACAATTATTAAAATACTTTTCGGTGCAAATATACGAATACGATACGATATGGGATAGCTTGAGCACAGATTACTACATATACGCTTGAGGGAGCGATTCTAGTTCAACTGTAATGTACTTTTGAGAGACCTAGACTTTGAAGAGGTTTTGTTAACAATTCTGAAAATAATGGAAGGGCCGAATCTTAAGTACCCGAAACCGAAGTGCATGCATGATTCGATGCATGAATGTGGAAGAATCGAAAGAGATTTGCCAGGATCGTAGCAGGTGGAAAGAAGTGGTTTCTGCCTTCCCCTCTGTGAAACAGGCGTGATTTAATGTATGTATGTATGAAAACATTTTTCGGTGCAAACATACGAATATCCGCACTGTATTCAATTTCAAGGCTAACGGCTTTTTTTTGTGCGAAAGAGATGACGCAGTGTAGGGTTTCCGCCCCGGGCATAGCACTGTCACGGCTTTGGTCAAGGTCACCGACGACATTCGTTTAAACATAGAAAATAAACATCTTACTGTTCTGGTCTTGTTAGATTTTAGTAGTGCCTTCAATACTGTAGATTTCAATATTCTTCTAGCCATCCTCAAGAACCTAAATTTTTCTTCTTCAACCCTTAGTTGGTTTGAGTCATACCTCCTTGATAGACGCCAGCGCATTAGGATGGATGATAAGCATTCAGATTGGAATGTTCTCACTGCTGGTGTCCCCCAGGGAGCTGTACTCTCTCCTCTTCTTTTCTCTATCTTCATAAATGGTATAACGACCTCTCTTCTATCTTCTTACCACCTATACGCTGATGATTTGCAAATTTATGCGGGGGCGAGTTTTGATGACTTCCCTTCCCTAATTGACCTTATGAATGTTGATCTTGCCACGATTCAGGAGTGGGCCACTAACTTTGGACTAAAGGTTAACGCAAAGAAATCGCAGGCTATTGTTGTTGGAAGCCCGCACTTCATCTCGAAGCTGTCTGACCTTGTGATGCCCAATTTGATTTTTGACGGAACTATAATTCCATTTTCTTCTACAGTGAGGAATTTGGGTATCACAATGGATCAGACACTTTCCTGGTCTGCTCAGGTTACCGAAGTCAGTCGCAAGCTCTTCGCTTCACTTCATTCTCTCAGGCGCCTGCAGAATTTTCTTCCTCAACAAACCAAGATAACTTTAGCGCAATCTCTCCTTCTCCCACTCTTAGACTACGGTGACGTTGCTTACATGGACCTCTCAGAACAGCTGCTCGATAAACTTGAGAGACTCCAAAACGTGTGCATTCGATACATTTTTGGTCTGCGCAAATACGATCATGTCTCCCACTTCCGTGCACAGCTAAACTGGTTACCCATTCGTTTTCGCCGAAATGTTCACATCCTGTCGTTGCTTTTTAACACTCTTTTTAACCCTCGTTCTCCCTTCTATCTTTCTGAGAGGTTTGGATTTATGGCCTCCGGTTCCCAAAACCGGTTGCGCTCGAAGGCCAATCTCACACTCGCTTTCCCGTCTCACAAATCCAAGTCCTATACTAAATCCTTTTCAGTGCACTCTGTCAGGTTATGGAATCGGCTGCCGGCCGGCATTAGACAATCACAATCAGTTGATTCGTTAAAAGACAAATTGAAGAAGTTCTGGCTTGACACTAGCTCCTAAATATTGTATCAACTGTCCTCTACATAAGTACAGTTTATATTTAGTCTATGTAAGTTTAAGTATGTATATAGATGCATAAATATAGTATATTTCTATATCTATTTATGTAGATATTTGAATGTATTAATTTTTTATAGTTAGTTAGGTTTTATTGGTCAGTTTAATTTTTATGCTCTTTTCCTAAATTAAGTTGTACACTTGCCTACTTGATGCACAACCTTCACTTCTCTCAATCTCTCAAGGGTTAGCTGGAAGAGATCCCTTAAAGGGATAAGTTCGCCTTTGTACATTTTTATTTTTTTATTTTATCTTCATTGTATTGTTTTTGTTTTGTACAATAAAGAGTTTACATACATACATACATACATTAGTGGTCATAGCACCTTGTGAAAGGTCCGTCCGGATCTCTACCACCATCTTATCCTTTAAACCATCGCACTGTGGTTCAGCTTGTATGGAGAAAGTGTCAAAATTCGATTTCTCCAAAAGTACAAGTATATTATATATTATTTACCTTTATATAGAACTAATTACTAAATGGTGTATTAAAAAACAGAAAATTATTCGAATTGAATTTATTTAATCACCAAAAAAAAAAAAACAAGTAAAAGCAAAATTCACTCTATTTCAATCCTTTATAAAAAATACAAATAAAAATGATTAATGAAAAAACCTATCAAAAAAACAAAATTGAATATATATTCTTTATTTACAATTTAAAAACAGCAAACCTTTTCTACAAAAATATCTTTAATAAGTTGCCTCGAAACTTGCTATTTTTGGGATACAAAAAATTGCACGTTATGAGTTGTCATCTTAAAAATACTTAAATTAAAATATATAACACTTAATAATTGCTGTTAAATTTACTCTAGACATCTAAAAGACTAAGAACAGAGTTGAACAAAACAGATTTTTTCTTTCTAGATAGCTATCTTTTTGACTCGTAATTAGTGGGGCTGAGTTTAACAAAAGGCGATTTATGAGATCCGTATTCGTCAAGACGCGTGACATCTTCCTCGTGTTATTTAGTCTGAATGATGTTATATTTTTATTTGTGGCCTCGGTAGCTTCTTCTGAAAGCTGTCTTTTAGATAAAAATACGTGGTCGATAACTTCAGACCCATGAATAAGGACTTTATGTACAGAAGCCGGTAAATTGTACCACTAATATGATGAACAAGCTGCCGAGCCGTATCTTAAGCATAAATCTTAAACCTATCTTAATTTATTTTATAACCAGAGTTAAAAACAGTTCAAAATTGTGCCACACCTATCAATGAGATCCTTTTTAATACCAGTAATTTCAGTTGAAAGAGCGGAATTATCAAAAACCTACCTGCCATGTTACCATAGTTTGATGTAGCACTTCCGCCACTACGTGGTTTGTCGACGATAAATCCTAACTTGGTTTTAAATTAACCTATAAGTGTCTTCTTTATGTCCACAGTGGCTTGCAAATATATTTAATGCAATTTTGTAGATCCCCAATATCAACGTGTTCAACATCCTCCGGCACAATCTTTTGTAGAAGTAACTGAAGTACGTGGCTTTGATTTCTCAGTTTGCGAACCAGGAGCAAGGTGCCACAACTCAAATATATGCATTCTTGAAAATTTTCATAGAATAAAAGTACCTATAAGGAAATGGGCATGTATTAGGAATGGATGTTAATAGTTCTTTACGTGGGAAGCAATCTCGTAGTACTGCTACGAGTTCCGTAGAAGGCTTCTGGAAAAGGGTCCGGCAAAAACCGGCCAGTAGACAATATGAAATAATAAACTAGCTTGTATGAGCATTCTACTACATATATAGTCATCTTTAGATTATTTTAGCAACATAGTTAAAACCTTATGTGAACGTACATAGTAGACAAATACTTTGTTTGTCATTAAGCATCACGTAGACCTCAAACAATTAATATTTTTATAATAACATGGTAAAAAATAGTACTGATAATAATAATACATACCTCTGTCTACAACTTTCATAATGATGTAAAAGATAGAGACACACGATCCTGAGATATATGTCTTAAATAAACTTTCATTATAATGATTTACTGATAACGCTAATTACGAGTGGCAGATGCGTTCACTTTGAAGGTCCGAAATGTAATGATTATTTCAAATAATTTGCAAACTATTAATAGTTTACGGATGTATGCCTACTAGTAAGTAATTAGGCATAGAGAAATTATGGCTGGGCTATTCCAACAATCTGGACTTATGGCCTTCTACGGGACCACAGTGCATCGCCAAGCGGCTGTTTTCATTTTTGTGTTCCGGTTCGTTAAAATTACTAGCATAGACGTATCTTAGACCTAAGGGTTGGAAACGCATTTGCGGTCTTAGGGTTTCAGTCTTAAGAAGTTTTGAGACTATTTATAAATGTATATGGGTCACAAATTCCAATTTTTCTTCCGCTCCGCATTTTTCTCATAAAGCTTTCTTGTGACCGCTTTGCTGTGAGTTGTGCTAATATTATATGCTTTGGATTTTCCTAAGGAGCTGAAGTTTGGTGAGTTGGCTTTGGTTTTCTTTCAATTTGAATCGTGTTTGCAAGGAAAATTCCTGCCACACCGCCGCTCGCGACAAAGATTTTCAGGGAAAAGACTAACTACAAGACAAGACTAACACTAACGTGCATTGAAATCTATTTACAGTCCACTTATAATAATGTCGAAGCTCCAACACAAGCCTAAACAAAATCTCATCAGTATCTTTCCAGTTCAATGAGCCTGTATCTAAATACTCCAGCAGACAACATCCAAAGTTATTGGGCGGCCCAGACCAATTCGCTTAAAAGCCAACATGTGCAATGTGCATGTGCATTGTGCACCATGCAGCCGTATTACCCCGCGTCCATATTTATTTGTAGAAACGGCCTATCTAATTCAATCACCAACGAATACATTCAATTTTCTACACAGTTCCATAAACGGGACTACTTTTAAAATGGAAACCGGAATGGGTGATTTGTTTGCCAATTCATTTGAGTAAAAGTTATGGCTGTAACCGTTATTGTTTATGTTATGAAAAGCCCATTGACAAAGTTTAAAAAGCTTTTAGTTTACATGTACTCTACACGATTCAATATGTGAGTTTAAAGCTTCATAGAAACTGAATTACGATTTTTTGTACAAAATACAGTTGAAAATATTTATAATTTAACATGTAGCTATTTGGTCTTGGTAATTATCAGCATGAGTACTAAGTATAAGTTAACTTTCCGAATATAACTATACTTAATTAGAAGAATCCTACTAATATTATTAATGTTAAAGTTTGTGTGTTTGTTTGTCACTTCTTCACGCTGTAACGGCTAGACGGATGTGGATAAAATTTGAAATGGATATAGCATTTACCCTTAGTTAACACATAGGCTACTTTCATCCCAGAAAATTTAAAAGTTCCCGAGGGAATAACGCTAATCGAAATCTACGTAAAGTCGCGTGCAGAAGCTAGTATAATTTTAATTATCACTTGCTTTTCCCGTGACTCGGTCCTTGTGACGGTTGTTTATTGCTATTCCCATTGGAACTGCCATTTTGTGAGATAATTATACCCAATCACGTCGATCCGTTGCTAACTCGTACAGCGTAGCTGCGTGAAAGGACAAACCAACAAACACATTCGCACTTAAAATATTAGTAGGGATGCATGTAAATAGCAGGCAGATAGCAGGATAGAAAGGGATAGAAACGATTATACCTCTGTTTCATTGTTATGATTACGACGAGGGAGAGTCGGAACGCGCTATAATATAAAAAGCTTGCTCCTGCACGTATATGTAATTGTACCGAATATCCTGCTGAAATTAAGTTAAATGATATATTTAACTTGACATTTTAAGCCCACGTGTATAATTATTTCTTGCTATTTCTTTAAAAGATCTATTTAGTTACAAATGGTGTCCATAATGTTTCCGGCTGTTTCGGGACAACGTACCAGCAGCGACCACGACGCCATCTTTGGTAAATCAGGACCGTGCTGTTTTTTCACCTGCTTAGTTTTTGTTATGAAAGTAGTTACGTAAATGTATTTGATATTATTAGTATAAATTTAATATGGTAAGTAATATATGACGAATAGGTAAGCTGAAAAATTTCAGTCCAGTACATAATTAATTAAAATTTAAAAATCAACTTTATAACAAAAAATGCCATTGATTTTTTAATAGACAAATTACATACCAATCGCAAGTATTAAGCCTGTAGAATATGCAAACGTTTGGTTGACTTTTTTCCCATCATAACTATTGGGTATAAACAGGACAGTCGGTACTAATAATTTGCACTAAACCTAACGTTTGCACATTCTATAGTTTTCATACTTTCGATTAGTAGGTATGTAATTTGTCTATTAAACAAGCAATTGCAATTTAAAAAATAAATCATTTTTTTTTTAAGTTATATAAGTACTGGACTGAAATTTTTCAGCCTACCTAATCGCCATATATTACTTACCATATTAAATTTGATATAAAATACTTTTTATCAAATAAACAGCTGGGTGAAGATCGTCTCCTATTCGGACCTTAGACCATATTATGTTGCATTATCTATGTAAACGGACCTTATTGTCGATGGCGCTTACGCCGCACTGCGTCACGCGTCGTTGTATTTATATCGGAGCATCTTTAATATCGGAAGCGCCATCGACAATAAGGTCCCTTTTCATAGATAACGTCACACATGGACTTGTTACGTGAAATAAAATGTCTTATTTCTTATTATTCGTAAAACTAGTTATCTATCTATTGAGCATCACATTCAACGAGCAATTCACGGCAGCAAACAGAATGTTGTGGAGTCCAATTATTAAATACTTCATTATTGTCCCATTGTAAAGAAATAGAGTTAATTTGCAGCGGTTCTTATGTCTACTTTTCAAAGGTCTAGCTGGGTCATTCCCCAACTTTATGGATCATATGAGAGCGCAAATTTATTACTACGTCATTCGCCTAAATTCCTTCCACAATGCTGGTAGCTTGAGGAAATGAGGGTTGGCAGATGTTACTCAGTATAAGTATAAAAAACGGTATATTGCGCGGGGACGACGGTTATTAAATGTATTGTTTGTATTAAGAATTCATGGTGTGGGTATTGAAATGGCGCCTTTAAAAGGTTGATAAAACTTGATCTTTATTTCTGGGTTGGAGTTTGGAACGGATTGTTCTCGTGGTATTTGGATAAGGCATGTGCCTATTTGTGCAGTCACTATTTAAGGCCGTTTTCGAGAATTTACCAGGGTGGTCACTGTCAAAGATATGGGGTAGAGTTCGAAACACCTCGTAGTAATATTACTACTATGACCATGCAGTTTACGATGTGTATGTTCAACAAGTATCTAGATACTAGCTTTCACTTGTCAATTTTCCGGTCTCGATTTAGACTTCAAGGACTATCAGTATAAGAATTAACAACCGCAAAAATTGTAAGTCTACAAGATCGGCGGAAGTTTGTGGATGCAGAAATCTGTCAATATGTATTGAATTGACTTAAAGAGGATTGTGAAGCTAAAAATTTCCGTACAAAATGCGAAAATGTTTCTCTCCCTTAAAACCTAGTCCGATTTCTACGATTTTTGAATATGTAGGTACTTCTTCTTTTCCAATAAAATATTTCTTAGAATGAAAGTAATAAAAAAAACAGAAACGTACAGACCTAGTTCTTTATAATAACTACAAAATATTCAAAAATCGTGGAAATCGGACTTTATTTTTTTTATACCACGACGGTGGCAACCAAGCGTGCGGCCCGCCTGATGGTAAGCAGTTACCGCAGCCTAAGGACGCTTGCAACACCAGAAGTATCATATGCGCGTTGCCGACCCTTTAAAAACCTATTTACTCCTCTCTTGAAGAACTCCACACCTACTATAGATTTAGGGGGGTGAGAAACGTTATCGCCCGGAGCTAAATTTTTATGGATTTTTTTGACAGCTAATAAAAGAAAACAATGAAGGCAACTGGAAATACGTGTCCTCGCGGCAGTGAAATGGACACCAGCTCCGGAAAATGCTGAGGTGTCAGACACTTGGACACCCACAGCGGTGATTTTCACAGTACGTCGGTTACGTTCAGTAAAGATATAATAAATATGTATATTGTCAAAGGATGTTTAGAGTTCTGGATATTGTACAAATGTTTCACTAAAATGGTTACCGAGAAATGTCCGTTGCCGGTAAAACTAGATGTGATATTCGTAGTTCACACAGAATAAGCTGGTCTAATTTAAGAGCCACTTAGCATGCGCAAACGGACTATCAAATGATTGGAAACATTTAATGCTCCATCAAAAATATAATTTCGGAACATATAAGGTGCTGAAAAATATTAGAATTTGTAGTAGGCGTTCGGTTGGGGCGTGATCAAAATATTTCTGAGCATCTTGTGTGTTCACCCAGTTCGATGGCACTTTATATCAATTTATTTATTAATTGGCATAGTTTTAGGTATCGGAGTAACTTGCTTCATCGGCCAATATATGTACAAACCAAGGACAGATAAGGTTACCTCCTTGTGACGTACAGAATGTGTGAAATTTTAATTTGATACATCCGTGGTTTGAATAAGGTGACTGGACTTTAATCGATTCGATCAAAAGAATATTTTAGGATTATCGAACCGGTTTTAACTGGACCCTTTCTCTGAAATACGGAAATAGTCTTCGTAGTACGAGTAAATATAGTTCGAAGAATTAGGTGTGTAATGGGAATGGACAGTCGCATCGTGGAAAGAGTTTTAACAAGGGTGGGCAACTGGGCAATACTCACAGGACTTCCCTCGCGGCCGAACGCACACGTGTGGACCCCGCTTTAGAGAAACGATAATTTGTGATATTACCTGAAGTATCCACGCCAATCGCAGGACATCAAGTACATTGTGTGTTTTATATCGTTAGGTTTGTATGGGAACCACGTACAGCCGTAAGTCCGGCCGCGGGCGCGGACGTCTCGCCGGGCGGGGGAATTAGACCCGACGTGTACTACTGACAAGGGTCGGCCATTGTACTGGGCTTATTTACGCTCGTGCTAATCAAAAATGTGTTTTAATAAAATCAAATCGCGCGAGTTTTAAGCTGAATAAAGCCTGCTTATATCGTGTTCTGATTACGGTGTCTCAGGTGTCTGTTGTTCTGAAAAGGATCAGGTTTATGAATAAAAAAAATTAACGCCCGCGAGTAAAAAGGTGAGCCACGATGTACTGGAATTCTATAATCAAAAGCATTTATTTCAACAGACTGTCAAATTAGTACCATACTTTTGCTTCATGTTTTTGAAAATAAATACTTTTTTATATTAGATACTAAGATGCGGTAGATTGCGGCGCATATGACTTTGTTGCCTTTCGGTAAGATTGGTAGGAGGTTGCTCATGATCAAGGCATGTGGAAAGATGGGATACAGACCTTTGCCCAGCAGTGGGACTTCAGGATCTGAATAATAATTAGATAGTTAGGTTAGGGATAAACAAGTAAGCAGCGCCTCTATTCTAGGCGGTATAAACGATATCGTAGTTTTCCTGTTATGGCATTGTTATGACGTCAGCCGCCATTACTGTCCAGAAAATAAGAGCTATCAAAACGTTGACAATTCGATAACAGATCAAATACGATATTGTTTTTACCGTCTTGAATAGAGCCGCAGGTCGCATGATGATAAGACTTTGCCTATCCAACGCAACTCTAAAAGAAATGCATAATATGCGAAAATAAAGTAAAATGGCATGAAAGTCACTGGCATTTAATAAATTGAAAGGTGAGAAGACAAGAGTCAACAGCTTCCGGCATTAACAACCAATTTTTAGCGCAAAAAGTTTTTGAAAGACTTGTACAAATAGTTAGCGCCATAAGTACCAAAATCTTACTATGCTACTTATAATTATTATAAATGCGAAAGTTTGTGTTGTTTGTTAGTTTGTTGCTCCTTCGCGCTGCAACGGCTGGACGGATTTAGATGAAATTTGAAAGGGAGATACGTTATACCCTGGATTAACACATAGGCTACTTTTTATTCCGAAAAAGTTATTAAAAGTTCCTGAGGGAATAACGAAAATTACGCGGACGAAGTTGCGGGCAGAAACTATTATGAATAAATTTCACTGCGTTGAAATTCGTGCAAATTTAAAGCTTCTAACTTTGAAATAAGCGCAATAAATTAAAGAATTGTCGTGAATAGCGTGTCGCTCCTTGCGTGGTGCAAAAACTACAGCGAACAAAAAGAAATAAAACCTAACCAGGGAGGTCACCGCGCTGCAGTGTTCAAAACAAACTTGCTTTTGTTTTAATTCCGTACAAGTTGTTGTTTTTCATAAAGTTTATTAGCGATGCTATTGCTATGAAAATGGTTGAGCTCCTACGATGAAGGACGGCAATTATTTTAACAAATAGCAACGTAAAATCATAAAATATAAGGGAAGGATGCAAGAAGGATAAATATTTTTGTATGAAAAGTGTAACTAATATGATTTCAGTAGGATATCACGGTAATAGCGCTTTAGTTGTGCTAGCAATTGATTGATTGTAATTATTAATAGAATATTTAAATATTGCAATATGTATTGATTGTTATAAGTATTGATGTTCAGCTTTAAGTAGATTGCCCCTTACAGGATTGTACGTAGCCTTCGCCAGTTATCTATAATTGCAATAAATCAAAAGATGAAGGCAAATTAAATTATAATTATACAAAATCAAAACTGTGGCTTTGATTTCGCCTACATGGACACCGGTAGGCGTAAGCAACTATCGATCCAAAGGATTAGGGGAAATATTAAATATATATGTACAACAACTAAAGTATGATATGCAACTTGTTTATTTCCCCAAATAAGTGTTTTGTTTTTTCCTTTTCTCCCTCTGTCTCTCTCATAAGATTTTTGGCATGTTTTCCTGCTGAACTACGCATGTTATTTTAAAAGTATAATATTTAATTTAATATTTATTGCTTTATATAATGCTAGACTAAGTAATAACTATTATAATATGTTTAAAAAATGACTGACTGCTGAGTTTCTTCTCAGCAGTGGCCTCCTCTTGGGAAGCGCTGGTAGATTCTTGACGTGTAAAAGTGCCCGTGCGTCTTAATTAAATAAATATCTTTTATCTTTTAATCTGCAATTCCATCGATTCTATGTTAAAGCCTGTGTTTATTACCTTCTTTCATAAATCATGAATTCCACCAATTCGCAAAACTGTTGGTCATATTCTGCCTTAATCTCAAGCCTTTATCTACCTCAAGCCTTTAACAAATCAACGGTGATGTCAATATTTTTGACGTCCTGCGGGCCTAGTATGGCTGCGTATATCGCGTGACAAAATGTGGATAAAGCATCCGTCACTCTCGTGCATATTAGTGTCAGAAAGTGACGGATGTTTTATCTATATTTTGTCAGAAGTGAGAAGGCAGGTGTCTCTCTGAGGATTACTTAACAATCTCCTTGAGCCTCCTGGCTTATAAGGACCAGAGGAGTTGGAGCTCTGATCAGCGCAACTTATATAGCTATGGTGAAGGGAATATAATACACTAGAGGACGCCCGCGACCTCGTACGCGCACAATTAGTTTCCCGCTACTCCCCCTATTTCTTCCCATTGGGGTCGATTTTCGAAAAAACCTTTCTTAATGCACCCCTAGACCCTACGTGCCAAATTTGGAATCTCAAGACCCAGCGGTTTGGGCTGTGCGTTGATATGTCAGTCTCTTTGTTTAAATATTTGGATAGACAATATGTTTTAAGATATATATAGATATATTTTACGATTGGTAATTTGCAGGATTTCTGAATATAAATTACGAAAAAAATACTTTTATGTAGTACATAAATAATAAACAGTCAGAGAAATCGAAAGAGGTACCATTTTCGCTCTTATGTGAATAATACATAAAAAGGTAAATCCGTTCTACAGTTTCCAATACTGCACATTTTGTACTTTAATTTAGTGAAAATTAATCCACTGCAATCTAAGTATTTAGAATCATAGAAAAATTATTACAGCTACTGCAAAACTTTGATAAGTGCGTGTTCTACTAGTGTACTGATCACCTCAGATCCTTCAATGGCTTTTAAGTCATATTTACTACAGCATTTTCAAACGCAAATAGCCCAAACAAACTAAGTACTTTGAGCTGCTTGTGGTATTCTGCAATTCATTGATGTGTCAGCAGCGACGGATAAATATTTAAAAAAACAATAGAGCTAGGTAATGTCTGAGTTCGAAAGCTAAGTTTTACAAATCCTAGTTTCCCACAGGTCGTTGAACTCTTTACCGCAAATTGCCCGGGATGAGGCTCATCACTCGACAATATGGGTCGGTGCGGTGCCAAACAGCCCGCCCGCGCCGGTTGTCCAATATCGGGCCGCGGCGGTTTCGCGAATTTACCCCTAAATATAAACTCAACGTATTTTCTTTTAATTAAATTGTATAGTTTACTGTTTGGCAACTCTACAGCACTATGTGGACTTGCTTCACGTGTTTTGGTTATGTTATGATGCTTCACTTTCTCTATTCTCTATGAACCATGGTCTTGTCAGCAAGGAAAGCTATAGGTACTTGGTACATGGTTCAAGGTACATAGTAAACGATTTTTATTTGTGCCTTGTCACATTTAACTTGAAATTCATTCAATATTTATCAGATTTATCTAATGAAATTTAAAATGACAGAGTGCCGAAGCACAAACATTGAGTTTTCCTTGTACACATCTGTCGAATTTCATAATTTTTAAACCACGCTAATATTCGAGAGCCGTTTTCCTTACTTTCATTCCATAAACATGTTCAATACCTTATGTTTTCCTTTACGCTAGAATAAGGGAAGCACTTCACCCCACAACGGGCAGGGTCAAAGGGAATCTGAGAAAAAAAACAGCCGCCAAGCGTCTGTGCCGCTGACATATTAATTAAGCCAGCCTTCTGCGAACACAAAACGTGGTCAAGAGAACACTGCAAAGAAACGCCTTTTGTGGCCATTGAGTCAATTTCCTGTTGAACCAATTTTTATTAAACTCTATAAAATTTTCTGGTAATATACAGTGGTGGTCACATAATTAGGGACACTTGTTTTTTCCCATACAATTGCCTACAAATATGACTTTTCAATTTTGACCACGATTCAAAAAGTTCTAAACTAATTTTATATTTGGTTACACTCATCGTTCATTAATGAACTAAGGTTTAAATGTATGTACAATTCATCTTTGTTGAAAACGGATCTTTCATTTTATAAGGATTTGAAAAAATAAATACCTCGCGTTCATATAAAGTTGTAAAACTTTGTATGGACGGGTCAGCACTAAGTTTTTAAATCCCTATAAAGTATAAGGTTCGTTTTTAACAGTAGTTAATTGTACATAAATTTAAACCTTAGTTAATGATCTAAAGTAAATTGTATTTAGCAATAAAATTGGTCAAGAACTTTTTGAATGGTGGTCAAAATTTAAAAGTCATATTTGTAGGCAATTGTATGGGAAAAAAACAAGTGTCCCTAATTATGTGACCACCACTGTATGTATATTACAAAGTCCCAATACAATATGCCGTGTTGTATATAAACTAAAGTTATGGTTATTCCACCCCAAAGCTCTACATTATGCATAAAATAATTCTGGTGCCTAATTCATTTGGCATATTCCCAAAATGCCATTAATGAGGTCAGGATCGCGAACAAATAAATTACTGCATGAAATACACATACTAAGTCTTGATTTATGCGTGTCCATTCTGTCCTTGCTGGCAATTTGTTAGGGGTTTATGTGTGGGCTGATCTAAACTAAAACCACGTTTATCACAAATAAAAACAAAAATAATTATAGGGTAGGTAAGTATAAACAATTTAGGTATGTAGGTTAGGCTAGACTGTCTGACTGATTATCACAATATGTTAACTCCTGCGCTTGAAAAGGCTGTCGAAGAAATGAAAATTCTGCGAAGTTATACATTGTGAAATTTGAATTATCGGCCAAATTTTAGGGACTAACTCTGTTGGTCATACTGATCAACTTCTATTATAAGACCAACATCCAAATCGCGAAAAAAAATATCTGCTGTTCCATACATTTCGGCTGTTTAGCTCTCGAAGTTTGTATGGAACAGCTGATTTTAGTACCTAAAATTTGACCGGTCATTCAAATTTCACCCTGTATACGTTATAAAAATGAATGTTGGTTAAACAAGGGACAACCACAAATTTTATCGAAAGTGAATTACAAACCTATAAATATTAATGTTTCTATAGGGACACGTAGTAAGCTAGTAGGTAATGTGATTATGTCCATCCAAACTTTCCCCTCAGCAAAAAACGAAACAAAGTTGTCAGTCGAACCTCATCTATTATTAACATCAATACACTCCCAAAAGAAACGTTATGGATAAATAAGTAAATGACAAAAGAGCGTCTGCCGATAAACGGATAACAGAAGTAAATTTTTATAAAACACGTATCACCTAAAAGGGTTTTGTTAAGAAAAGGTCGGTGGCTTGTTCGTTCGAATTCAGCGAGGCCGCCTGGCGGTTGCGCGACGCCCGGGACTCTATAGCGACCGGCGTACCCTTCAAAGAGATTCTTCAAATGAACCGTACGCTTTCCGTGTTTATCAAATAATGAAAAGCTCAAGTGAACCGTTTAACTTGCAGTTGCAAAAAATATCGCATTAGCATGTAACTTTAACCATAGGACTTGCATGCGTGCTTTTTATGTCGTTACATAATACCGTATCGCGGATAAATGAAGTGGTTTCAGTTTTAAAAGCCTGCTTTATTGCGGCCTCGGTAAGCTTTTATTGCATCTTAACATGAAAACAAAACACAGCGCGGCTCGATTCCTCCTCGAGCCTCCGAAAAAGCCGAGAAGAGCCGTTACGCCAGGATTACTGACGATAAAGTGCGCTACATTACGCGCGCGAACGGGCAAAAGTCACACGATTTAGATGAAAAATGGGTAATATGCCATACCGCACTTTACGTATGTTACGAACACGGGCGTAGGCTCACCCGCGATACATCGCGGCTATCAATTATTCCTCTAAGCTCGATTTGTTTTTATACTACCAACGAGAGCACAATTTCAGCATACAATAAAGTTTCAGAAGGAACAATAGGTATTTATAACTTTCGCTTTCGCAAAGATTGCCATTTAGCGCAAAGAAAAGACGGCAGAGTTTGCGAATTCCTCGAAGGCGGTCAGGCGTTTATTATTCATCGAGCCTATTTATATTAGTGGTGCTGGGGATACATGCTCCAGAGAGTGGGAGTGGAGACCATGTGGCGGACAGTAAATATATCAGCCCGACGAGGCCATTCATCTTGAGGATGGAGAACGCCCAACCTTTAAACGATTTACGAGGGGCAATGGATGCCGCTGGTAAACAGCAATGGATCGAGCTCAGCTTGATAAATACCTCCATATTTTTATCTCAATCCGAACTATCGTCCGCTCCTATTCGCTCGTAAAGCTTATTCCCGCATAGTTTGCGGCAAGATGCAACGTGGACAGGAAATGCAAATCGGTCGTGAGCCATGCATGAGTTTCAAAATGTAAATTGAATGGTTTAAGTTAGGATAGGTTCATGAATTAAGCATCCTTTTAAAACTTGCACATTTAAAAGGGAGCGTAAACAGGATCGCCGGGACGTTCTAATTTAATTTGCAATCTGACGAGTAGACCCTTGTCGCATTGTTGTCCGGTGACGGACAGATAACGACGTTCGGCCGGCGCCGGCCGGCGGCCGCGGTCCGCCGGGCCCCGGCCGCGCCCGTCGTAAGCACTTCTTTGTTTAAACATTGTAGATTAGACGTTATTAATGAGAGCGCGTAGAAAGGTCTGGATTCATCCGGGTTAACAATAATATTTGTCCGGGCAGACGGGACGTGTGCGACTTTATGTTGGGCTTATCCGTTCAAATTACTTTCGGGTTTCGCTTGTTTCGTTTCGTTAAATCTTGTTCCTCGGTGCGTTCGGCTCCGCGAGTATTGAATATTGAATAAAGCGAAAGACCGGTCATTGTTATTCGAATGAAATATGAGCGAAGTCGCTATTTGGCGGGCATTGTCTGCCGGCACAAAGCGGGGCGGCGCCATCTCCGAAACGGGGAACTTCTTCCAAGATACAGAATTTAATTTTTATGATTTTGAACCCGATTCGAGTTCGAATACGAACGCTTTTGTCGTCGATGCCCTTTATGTGCTCGGAGTAGAATTCCAGTCAATGGAGACACGATATTGTGCAGCATTTGTACGAAATGACTAGCACATCTGCAGTGTTTCTGAACGTCGGCCGCTCGCTCCAGATATAAAGCGAATTGTTGAGGTGAATTGTGCAATATTGTGTAACTTGTATTTTTCTGTTGCCGTTCCAAGTGAGTTGTAGGCTGCCATTATCGTAAGTTGGCAAATACAATAGTTTTAGTTTTATCGTTTGTGTCTACAAAGCCGCTTAGAAATATATGTTGGATGTTTTGTATCCAAGTAACTTAGGTTTAGTAAATCTTTATATGCTAAAGTTTTATCTCATTTGTAATCGAAAAGTATCCTTTGTTATATCGGGGGCAGACGCGTGACATTGACGTTTCTATCAGAGGACAGACGGGCCGCTGAAACATTGTCCGATAAAAACAAATAGGCTTTTGATAATTCTCAAAGGCTCTATTGTGTGTCTCCAGTATTGTATTTGAAACAGTTTCACAATCAAGTGAGGTCGCTTGGAGTGGTATTGTGACCTTAGCTTTTTTTATTCAATATTATATAAAATAATTCAGTTCTTTCAATATGGCGCCAAACGTCGATAGTGACGTTGCGTATCAAAATTACATACATTTGCTGGTTATGTAACAATTAACAAGAAGCCTGTATCCAGTATAGATCCACACATTGTTTGAAAGTTGTTTAAGTTGTATTTATGTTACTTCTGTGCTAACATTGCAAACATTGTCAGGTCAACGGTCGGTCAGGGTCTGTCACCTCTTCAAACTTAGACGTTTGTAATTGCATACGGGCGAGTTTTAGTGTGAGCTGTAAACACAAATAAAGCATAGGACGTGATGATTTGCAACACCTAAATCATACTCTTATAAGTAATAAGACGGGAATAAGTGAAACAAGAAGCAAGCTGTAAAAATCCAACGGCATTAGATTTTATATTCATCTTCTTCTTCTTCACAGCATATATTCGATCACTGTTGAACATTATGCCTCTTCCATGGATTTCCATGAAGTCCTTGATGCGGCGATTCTGGTCCAGGTCGGCCCTGCCGTCTTTTGGATACCGTCTCACCATCTGGCTAGTGGTCTTCCTCTGTTTCGGCTTCCGGTAGATTTGATATTATTGTGTGTTCATTCAAGATAATCCTATGGCACTCTTATTATATAGACCTATCAAATAAAACACTTCAAAGCCTTTCAAAGCTGTTTATTCTACAGGTTACAAAGAAACAGACATACGTACATCGAACAACATCATGCTTGTTCTTGGACAGTCACTTACATTGTCATTGAGTCGAAGCGTGGCGTAAGGCGATAACACACTCAGTCTCTCAATAAGGACTTCCAAAAGAGTTTGAAAAAGTCGAGTCTGTGTAAGTAAACTGTCCGGGTCATTTAATAACTACCGTTTGTTCGCGAATTATCTGTAGAAGTCGTCTATCTGCAATATCTAGGATTAAAACGTATGTTTTTTTTTTAAAGACAGGTGTCCGAGCATACGGGTAACCTGATGGGCAGTAATCACCACCGCCCATAAACACCAGCCACTCAAGAAGAGTGGTCGGTCCGTTGCCAGCCAGAAATAAAAGCTCTTCTGGCTACTTTTCTAAACAGTTAAATCCTAAACCAACCTAAAACACTTATCAGGTTTTATAACATAGTATATTTATATTTATTTAATTTGATTAATCTTACGGTTCAGTTCTTAATAAATTCGTTTAAAATAACGCTCAAGCATTGAATCCGCTATTGTATTTATTCAGAGCTACGTCGTTTCCTGCTAACAATTCTGTTTATTCGTTCAGAAAGACTGGAGGAGTTAAAGCCTCGCGTATGCATTGAATTGAAATGGAATTGACGTGGGATTCGGTGCATACAATTTATTGCATCACTGGCAACAGTTATAAACAACTTTGTGCATATAAACGAAGACTGATTGGGGTATCAAGGCAGCGCATAAGGCGTTGTTAGAATTGGAAATGTATGCAGCGTACTTTTATGATGTGACACCTTCAAGTGCCTTCAACGCCAGGGGTGTTAAGCCCCCTACGCATTATCCTTCCGTGCCATCCCTCCGGGCACGATGCACGACGCAAACGATAGTGCGTAGGCTTGCTGGACGTCAATAATGATTATTATTACCGTGATTATTGACGTCCAGCACTGCCCTCCTTAGAAAAAAGGGCGTATGTCTTATAGAACTGCGCATGTATTAGTGACCTTATTTCTTTACTATTTAGGTTAAATTTACTTTGATTAATAAATTGCTAATGCGTCCTTTTTATTTAGGAGGGCAGAGCAAGCCTACGCACTATCGTTTTGCGTCGTGCATCGTGCCCGGAGGGATGGCACGGAAATATAATGCGTAGGGGGCTTTATTCTCTTATAAACGGCGTTCGTCGGTCGAATGAGTGAACGCGGCGCAGCTTATATAATCCGGCGAGTTTAAGTAGTCCCGTCAAACCGTACAAAACACATTTTAACGCGTGTTTTCTCATTTAGACAGCCTTTTGACGTTCGATCGTTCGACAAGAGCTCTGCTGCCTAAAGGCCCAGCCACATCGGACGTGCGCGTGCGTTTTCCACTGCGTTGTATAGTATATATTCTCATTCGACATGTCACTATACAACGCAGCGAAAAGCGAACGCGCACGCCACGTCTACGCGCACGCATCCGTTGTGGCCGGGCCTTGATTGAGATTGCACGCGCTAAAATATGTTTTGTACGCTCTGACTGGACTACTTAAACTCGCCAGTTTATATAAGCTGCGCTGCGTTTATTCGATCACTCGTTCCGATCGAACGCCGTTTTTAAGAGAATAACACCCCAGGACACGGATCGCAGATGCATTGCCGGACAACGTGGTATGCTCCCTTAATTGAAACTTTAAATAACAAGTGAACCTAATTGGATATTAAATTAAGAAGGATAGTAGCTGAAGCACGAACATTGTCAAACAGATTAAAAACTGATTACGACATCCGGAGCTCGCGTGTTATAGATGCTCTTAATCAATATAAATTAATTCCTGTGTTAATAAACGTGTCAGTCGCACGCGCAACGCAATTACAGCACGCGGGAGGAATTTAATACGCCGATGAATCTTGAAATGCAAATTTATTTATTTATTTACTAGCGACCCGCCCTCGCTTCGCTTCGGTTTATTATAAGTAATAAACTTAAGTAAATGACCTCCTGCATGTAGTTGTGTATAAAACTAATATGGAATTTACGTCAAATTTCAAATAGAATGTCGAACGGTCTATACAGATGTGTTACAACTACATGCAAAAGGTCATTTACTTAAGTTTTTCACCTATAACACCCATACATAATCCAGATTTTTGTTTTACATAAAAAACTCGTTATTGAATCACTCTATACAGTGTGTTACCGGCATGCGGGCATTTATTAACACTGCCGATAATATGTTGCTTTAGCAATTGGTTGAAATTATCAATTAAAAAATAATTAAAATAACTTCACAACTAATTTTCTTAGATACTGTCCATTTTTAATGTAGTGCATGTGCTGCGTGTTCATCGTTATCAGTATCGCTGTTGCTTAGTACAAGGCATGTCGTGGTACGGGGGCAAATCATAATAATCAAAGTATCCGTCGACTGTCATTTACACTTGTCAAATTGCTCTGCTTTACATTGCTGGCAATTAAAATTTTGTTAGAAAGTTAACAAAGCCTGAAAATTTGTTTATTAATTAAATTAATGTCATGGTTACGTTATTTTGACCTCCTTTAAAAAAGCCAGGGTGCTGGTAACACATTGTATATTGATGACAACCGCATTAAAATCTGTTGCGTAATTTGAAAGATTTAAGCGTACATACGGAGAGGGACAGACGGCGAGAAGCGACTTTGTTTTATACTATGTAAATTTTATGCATCTGCTTCATTACGTTACAGTATTTATCGAATAAATAATTTTGGAGATAACTTACATCTATTTATCTTTTTTCCGCACATAGAAATAGACCTGATGGTTTCTACTCGTCGATATTAGAAATACGTATTGTTTTAGTAGTCTATGAGCACTTAAAAGATACTTCGGGTTCTTACTTCTCTCTCACTCGTTCTTAATAATAGCGTATGAGAGAGAGTGAGAGACAAGTACAAACCCGAAGCACCTTCCAAGAGCTATTGCACTGTACATATCTTTAACCTATTTCAGAACTGGGATCTACCTAACTCTTATTTCACTATGTCAAAAACCGCGTAACTAACAAATTCAATGTGTTGCAAAATATACTTTACTTTCTTACTTGCTAAGGTGTATTTTGCATAGGGTTAAAACAAAGAAGAAATTATAAAAGGGCCATGGTAAAAATGGACTTGCAAAACGTGACCGACACATTGTAATTTACTAATGATTAGCGAAAGATTAAAAAATTACGAAGCTCAACTTCTTTAAAAATTTGACGGGCCATAGAACCATGTCATAGTGACGTACTAATCATATTGCAATAAACTTCTTACGATTTTATTTATTACGTCGCTTTGACATAGTTTCAAGGTAGTATGAGAATCAAATTTGTCGACTGCACGAAAAGCACTTAGAATTAAATGAAGTTTGTTTCAATTAAAGGTATTATTTCCAGACTCTGAGTGAAATGCCGCTTTTCAGATAAACTGGAACGCTGCCCGTGTCGCGAACTAAGTATATTCCCATTTAATTTGCAGAAAAGGCAAAAGGGTGGATTGAGTTCCCTAAATGTTTTCCACGTCCCTACCTATTTACAACTCGCTATTTACCGGGGCTTTAAACGAGATTCTCCGCCGTTTGGATTCAATTTAGCGTCAAAATGGACGTTTGGGCTCATTCAGTGTAGTGTCACACAATTCTAAATGAGGACACTACCCTGCCGTGTCTAAACGGCTAACCGAAACACACCAAATCTATAAAGTCACAAGTGTGAAGTAAGTTTTATTGATTTGTCACTTTTAGATTTTGTTGACCAACAGATACTCAGACCACTTAGTGTTCTCTTTGGTAGCAACGAACGACTACTAAAAGTTACTTTGAATAACGAGAAAAAGCGAGTCAATATTTGAATGCAGAAAGAGGAATCTACTTGGAATTACTTAACTAATTAATTAAGTAAAAGTAAAGAGCAAAAGTTTGATTATTGGTTTTTTAATAGAAGAAAGTTTTTAAAAGAGAGGTTTGAGTTACGATGCTGAAATATACGTAGAATGTGAAGATTCGGAGTCGAAAATGTACTAGTTATTAGTTATACTAAAGGGCTTCTCAGCGTGTTTGACCTAAACGAAATTTTTTAATGTACTCATTTTTATCCATATCCAATTTTGTAACTGTTATTTTTTGTGAAATGTTATCACACAATATTCATACATATTTAATTAGAAAAAGATTGTATATAATACAACCATGGGTACATAAAATGTAGTACGCTATAACACAAATAATATACCCTGAAAAATAGGTCGATAGCGAAGCGTATAAGTTGTTTATAAATCCAACTGAACGGAATAATGTATGCCGTGAACTAGATTCGAAAATCAATATCTTTTATAAGATCACTACATTTTCTGTTGGTTATCTTTAGGGAAATAATTAAACATAATAGCATATTAACTCCTATCAATTTAACTTTTCTTTGTCGCTAGGTTCCAATTTTGGGCATAATAATAATGAAGTCCAATATTTTCTCCGGACAACAAAGTCTACCCGAAATTGAGGCAATATTCTCGGCAGCGCCCAAAAAGGTCACGACTCCAATACCGGCCGTTTAAAACCCAGTGGTTCGGCAACAATTGAATGGCTCATTCACCTTGTCTTCCACAATTGCTACCGTCCAGAACAGTTTATTTCCTGTCTTAAAGCCACTCCGCTGATAAGCAGAAGGCTGGCGTCGATACCATCGCACTTACAGTCACGCGATGCCTAACTAGCCCTGCCTACGTTCTTTATTCATCGAGAGGGCGAAATCTAAGCTCAGCCACAAACAAGCTAGGAGCCTCATACATATTAATGTTTTATCTACATTAACACCGCTGGGAGTACCGTCGCTTTAATGTGTTTGCGGCAATTCTGCTCCCACCTGTCGAAATTGTGACATAGTTCTGGCGTCGAATACACTTTGTGAATATACGACACGTCTCTGAGTGTACATTAAGTCGGGTAGCGACGGCGATATTAACGCGTCTGGATGTCTAACGAAATTGTTGGCATAAAAACCATCTTGCCTCGCATAAATATGTAGACTTATATCAAACATGAAAGTACATATATGTGGATTTAGAAATGATACCTCAGCTGTAGGTACTGTGGCGGATGAAACGGTACGTCATTTTTCAACTCTATTGCAATGCTGATAAGGTCCCAAAGTGAAGAACTTTTATCTATCGCGAATATACTTGCGTATTTAGCTAACTGGTAAATTTGTCACATTTGATTAAGGTAGAAGCAACTGTAGATTGTAGACAAATTATTCTTATGTGAGTAGGTATGTACATGTTGAACCGATGTCGGGTAATCCGACTCTTATGGACTCTGAAGGGATAAAAGGGACCAAGTAAAGTAAGATTGGCGCGTAACGATGCGTGGCTGAAAAAATATCTACTTACACACCGTAAATTCACGCCTTTCCGCAATTTAGGCGTAAGCTGAGACTTCCACCTGCTACGGCGGTCGTCTTTTGTATTCAGCAGTTGTTTCATTTTATTCACCACTGTGTTTATTTGTTAGTTTTCATCGCGGCAAATAACAAATGAGAATCAACTATTTGGGCCGAGATTTTCCACTAAAACCTTATTGATTTTGGCGTGTGTATTGTTACCGTTTTGATAGATTTTACTTGACAATAATGGCGGCCGGGATAAAACAATACGATATTTACACGTCAAAAGCAATACGGTGTTACCTAGAAGAATAGAGGACCTCTCCTATTTGAACAAAAGTTAAAAACTTTGACAATACTCGTCAACCATTACAACCAAGTTAGAAAAATGCTGCAGCATTTTTGCTCTCAATTAGTGAATTTATCTACCGTTTCTAGGGAGCTCCCCACAAGTCATGTAAGCATTACCGAGGCGCCGGACAATCGGGCGGGAGTCCGCAAACATCACAGGCGCGCCAACGCAAACAGCCTTACCCACGGGGTCAATTAACCAAAGCACGGTTCAATTACAGCCACCAAGGATTTTATCGACCCTTCTCCCTAATGAAACCTACGTACAAAACCTATACTTTGTCAACCGTAGACGGTGAATGTGGAATCGGTGAAGCTACAGCGCAAAGTGCCCGTAAATTTCGTCCCCTCTTAACAAATAGTTAAAAGTACAGATTCTAAACGAGAGTTTAAGTAAGAAGCGAGAGACCGCGCTACTCCATTGTGCACGCTTCTTTTAACGAAAAAGTTCATTAGCGACTATCTAGTGCAACTTTAGCTGGCGTATTGCTCACTAAAGTCCCTACGGTTTAATATTATTACTTGGAAACTTTCGGACAATTTGTGAAGTAGCATTCTTCTTTGCGGGTTTTTATATTGTTAAGTTAAATGAAAGAGAAGTAGTTCGGGACGAGAATTTGCGCGAGTATCGTCGGTGCCTAATGGAATTAAATTGAAAGTTTAGCTTAGTTGCCAGTCTTTAAAAGTCGCTAGTGATAGTTGTGGATGCTTGCAATTTCCGAAGCTAAGTGTTCGGTTTAAAAAGGGGATATTGACATTCTGTCGGGAATCCGGCGCGGTTCTGAGCTGACTGCAAAGAGGTTGTTTGTCTACTTCTCTCCCAGGGTTAAGTAATTTCCTGTCAAACTCGGAGTGTCACTTCTCGCCCGCCATAGGCGTGGGGACTTTCGTGGTTACATATTACGCGAGTGTTTTGTTCTGTTCTATATTACGGGCGCTGTTGTGGTTCAACACGTTTGACTCAATGGCTTTTACGCACGCCACGTTCGGTAATGGCCATTACTATGGCATTTCGCAGTCCAAAAGAGTTATGACTTAGGTTTTCTTACATCAGACGTGTATTTAAGGGACTAGCAGAAATTATTTCATAACAGTACCTAATGAAAATACTAAGTGATTCTAAAAGCTGAGTCCTGGAGAGATGTCACATTATAGTGTTCATAAGTGACGTTTATGTGACAATTCTTCTGACTCAAACTACTTTATCATTCGTTCATATTTGAAGAAACTAGCCTTGGTTTAAAACCCAGGCAAATTTCTTTAAAATACGAGTAAAGTGTTGTTTTCTGGAAAGTTCTTGCGTGATAAAACCCTGGCCATTAACCAAACAGGCATATTATATTTCCAGCACTTTTTCCGCAAACAGCTACAGGCAGCAGCAGCTGGTGGATAATTAGATAAGCGTTGCTTGCACTCGAGACGACAACGCTCTCTCATTAAACTTCGCTAAACAGTCGCCAGGATATCTATTTTTAACGCGTTATAGTGCTCTTATATCTATGTATGTAGGGGTGTCAGCTTATAGAAAAACAGGGCCAGCAATTGGCGATTGTTGATGCGTTTATACTAATAGATACCTATAATAAAAGGAAGATAAAAGGTCTATCTCAACACCTGTCATCGCTGAACGATTTATAATCTACTCTTGAGTTTGAGGTATAATTTCTATTGTAATGTAAAAACCACTTTTTTGAGAGGTGTCTGGTACGAGAATTTTCACATATATTTTTAACACACTAGTTCTCATTTAACTTAACCTTGTGATGCTGGTCGAGCACACCCGACAATACAAAATTCAGTTTAAAAAAATGTAAGTTCGAAATTCACCGCTCATTTTCATAAGTAAATTTGCTTTTCCTAGTTTTCCTACATTTATTCTATTCTGTATCCACGTCTCTGAGTAACACGATAGCTCTCACATGAGATTCATTAGTGACGTTTCTATTCTACGCTGGCAGATGCAATTATATGCACTCAACATACGTTTTTAGAGCTCGAGTTAAATTCGTTTAGCTAGCTCGCGCGCTGTCACCGGCAAAGTGCTCTGTGTTATTGCAACATTTAGTTTGGCGCAAAGTAAAGGGTCGCTTATAAAGTAAAATAACCAACTACAAAACAAAAATTTCACTCACACAATACCTTTATGTTTTTACTAAAAACAGCTCGTATAATTGGATGGGTCCATTACTTAATGTTTACCACAACATCATTTACAAACTCTCATTTCGCTAAGAGATACTACCCGCCGCATTTATAATAAACCTATGTCACCTATATATTACATGTAATCAATCGTTTAAGCACAAACACGTTTTTGTGAAATGAAAGTTTGTAAAATGATACTTTCTACAAACGTCCGGTCGGCCAAAAAAGTGGTCTATCTATGAGATGTAAGTATCGCTAAGGTTGACACTTGTCACTGTTATAATATTATTGCAAGGGAAAATCGAACTTGTAGTATCACGACGTGCAAATGAACTTCAACCGTAGGGTGGTAGACCACATTTTTGGCCGACTGTTCTTTTAGTCAAATGAACGGAGCCCAGTTGTATAGCTAGTTATATTAGTTAGTACCTACCTATGCTTTATCTTGACCAAAATGTTATCTGTTGTAATGTGTCACTTTGTATTTATTTCGTTTTAAGACATTACACTAATGAAAGTGTATCCTACCAAGGGACAATATTCTCTGGCCCCGTTGTTTGATCAGTAGTTAAACTAATTGTTAAAATTCGAAAAAGGAATGGAATATTTGACACATTTCCTTGAGATTTTAACCATTAGTAACGTTTTTTGACCATTAGTTAGTTTAACTACCGATCAAACAACAGGCCATTAGTTGGCAGACTTTGAACAGCTATAATTTCAGTTATAGTTATCTAATATTAATAACAGCAAGTTTATTTGTGATTTTACTTACATCTTTGTTGATCCTTGTTAGCCTTGGTAAGATGCTAAATCATAAAATCAAAACGTTGTATGAAACAACCAATTTAATTTTAATGTATTCTTTAAAAAAAAAACAATTCATTCATAAATTACAATTACAGTGTACCGCATTTACAGTTTCAAGAAACACTACCTAATACCAATTGTTTTACAGTCATATGTGATGCGGAAGCATGATCTTTCTCGTCTGTTTTCTGTAACTAAGCGCTACATATTCCTGCCCAATATTACGGTAAATTGTTTCAATTTTAATAACAAAATCGCTTCAATGAACCCTTAAAGTTACGGCATCCGAGTTGTTGATGCGGGAATTATTTAGATAGGCCGGGTTATGGACGCGGGTCGCGAAGGCTGGCGAGCCCGGACAGGCTAATTCGTTCCGAGATCTACGATTAAACAGATGCTACCCACGGCAATTGTATATGTCAGGAGTAGTAATTGTTGACGACGAGTTTTGACTAGTTGGTAGTGACCCTGCCTACGAAGATAACGGTCCTGGGTTCAATAACCGGAATGGGTAAATATTTGTGTGATGTGATATATATATTTAAGTATGCATTTCTCTATGTAAGTATGTTTATCGTTGTCCAGTACCCAATAGTACAAGTCTGGAGATTAGTTTGGGACTAGGTCAATTTGTGCGAGATTGACCTCTGATATTTATTTATTTTAATATTATAAATGCAAAAGTAACATAGTCAATTTATACTTACTTTTTTAGAGATTATAATAATTAAAATAAAGAAAAATAAAGTCAAAATGAGAAATTCGATACAATTGTATTTTCTATATATTCAATTAACAACTAGAATTAGAATATGTAGACAGTTCTTTTTTTGATTATTAATGTTCAAAATTTCACCCCTGTTATTCTTATATTACATTGAGTTAAGTCTAATTATTCATCAATGTAATATCACAATATACGAGTATATTGCATTGAATTTCAATAAAATACGTACAGGAAAACGAAGTATAGAGGCGCAAAAAACGGTAAAAAATATTTTTTTGTACATCCTTCGTTTGGTTAAAGACATATTTTATTAAAATAAGTTTATAAGATTTTTGAAAAAAAAAATATCTCATGGGACAGTATTATACAAATTGACCTAGTCCCAAACTAAGAAAAATAGGCTTGTACTAACGAATAGACATCGATAAACCTACTTATATAGAGAAATACATACTTAAATAGATAGAAAACTCGCACTCATCACACAAATATCTATCTGCCCTTACCGGATTCGAACCCGGGATCGCTAGCTTCGTAAGCAGGGTCACTACCAACTAGGCTAACATGTCAACCCACACCTAACGTGTGTCAGTAACTAAGTTTGTATATTATGTATAGGGAGGTTCATTCGATAATTAAATTTTATACTGCAATTAAGTCTTGATTTGGTCCGGATTCCTTTCATAAAAAAGAAAGTATAACAAGGAGGCACGTCGCCATTCAAATTGAATTTGCACTGTTGCGACAATGTATGAAAAATAAAGTAGTGGACTGAAAACACTATAAATTAAACGCTTTTCTATGGGCTTATTTTTTGCCTGTTGTTTTTTATTCCGAGTCATGATATTCCGTTGCTTGGGTTTTGATGTAAAAGAAAGAATTTTTATCTCAAATGGAGCGTTGCTAACGTGGACACTTTAAATTGACAAACGCATCTTTTAAACCTTATTGTTTTATGACGAACAAACGAACTTTAAACTTGTCAGAAGTGCGTTGAACTAACCCACAATTTTGTGTTACCGTCAAGTCCACAAGAAAAAATACTCTAACGGAACAATTTTCCACGCGTGTGATATCCATGGACGTATTTCTTTAATCAGTCCAGGCTGATTATCTAGAAATAACTAGATATTGGCGAAAAACCTTAACAGCAGGTAAAAAAAAAAACGAACTTTAAGCGGGCGTCAAACCTCATTTCTTTACATTACTCAGCTTCGTCGTCCACTTTTAACTATGTAATGAAGTTTTAAACAGTAAATTGAACGCTGTGATAATATTAGTTTTGTATTAAAATGTACACTTAAGAAGCGCGCGATCTCAGGAGCGGAGGTAATAGAATCTCAAAGAGAACAACTTGCTATTCTCTTTAAAACACTGCCTGAGAATAGTATTATGATAAACACTATAAAATGAATTTAAAATACACCTTGTAAATGATAGAGCGTGGCACTAACGGATATAAATAAATCACTTTTCCCTTTGCCTCTGCATATGTGTGTGTAAATAGATGACGATTCCATCTTTTTATTTCTATTACGTCTACAAATTGGATAATATAACTGGTTGTAACAAGAAAAGAGCAAGGGATATAAGGTAAGGATGGGTAAGTGCGTCTTCGGGGCAAGTGCGTCAAACCGAAAATATCTCCTAAAAAATATATGGTTTGACGCAGTTGCCCCGTAGACGCACTTACCCAACCTTTACTTAAATCCTTAAAAAGTCCATCCTTAGACACAGCATGCTTTATAAGTAAAGAAAACTTACATTCATTACAAGCATCCGAGACGAGTGACGTCCATCTTGTTCAAGACCTTTATTCTATCCATCCATCTATCCTGTCAAATCAGCCCACGTTAACCTACTGCAAGATATAGGACTTATTCCTTGCGCCTATTTGCCCCGTCCTGAGGGCCCTGCCAAGATGCATTACGCTAACTAGAGTTTCTATTCGATTCCTTTTTAAACCAATCGCGTCACTGGTGGATGACGTGATACGAAAAGTCACGTGATCTACCAGTGACGCGATTGGTTTAAAAACGAAACGAATAGAAACGTTAGTTAGCGCAATGCACCTTGGCAGGGCTCTCTGCGCTTCATCCAGCTCCCGATAAGGTCATTCTGAATTTCTGATCATCGGCCAGATGACCGTTTCTCCAATCTATTTAATTCTTAGGTTTATGTGAGTTTTCTGTAACACCCAAACATAATCTTTATCTACACTCATATCATAGTCCTCTATTATGCATTCAAAACCCGCAGGCAATGACCGGCATTACCTGTGGTAGTAGGTGACAGCGATGACAGCTGTTAATTTTGGAAGATGTTCCATATTTGGATCTCATTACCTTAGAATAGTAATTTCAAAATTACGTTACAGCTGTCATCCCTGTCACCTACTACCACAGGTAAGGTAATGCTGGTCATTTGCCTTTCGGCTTCTGAACCCATCTTAATGTACTTATCATATGTGTGTAGATAAAGTGTTGTACGAGACTCTGCGTAATTAGCATTACAACACTCGTGTGATCTATTATGAAACTCGCCTTGCGGCTCGTTTCATAAACCACACTCATGTTGTAATGCTTGTCATTACGCAACGGTCACGTAAGCTACTACTATCTTTTCTTTACATAGTATAAAATAAAATGAAGTCATTTCGTCTTCGCTGCGCTTCGCTGTGTTCGCTTAGATCTTTTAAACTACTCAACGGATTTTAATGCAGTTTTTAGTAATTGATAGAGTGATTCAAGAGACAGGTTTTTATGAATAATAAGTTCTAGATTATGTACGGGTGTTACAGTAAACTCACATAAACCAAAGCGAAGCGAGGGCGGGTCGCTAGTTATATATAAACACTTTTCTCTTGAATCACTCTATCTATGAAAATCACTCCACGTCCAGCAGTGGACGTCTTTCGGCTGACATGATGATGATGATGATGATGAAAATCACATTAAAATCCGTTGCAAAGTTTGAGTAAATAGAGGGACAGACGGCGGAAAGAGACTTTGTTTTATATTCGTACTATGTAAAGCTTTTCTCGTTCCTTTTTTAAACTTGTGTACATATAAAACATCTTCACTAATGAACGGCTTATGGCCAAACCCTATATATATCCAAACCGCGAATAGATAGGCTAACTTCGGATTTTTTGACACATTTTGTATGGGCAAATGACAAATTTTAATCCGAAGTAAGCTTTATCTGTCCGCGGTTTGAAAATAGGGTTCGGCCGCTAGTCGTCATTACTTAACTACGTACGGCCGATAACGGCTGTTACGTTGCCTATAATGCTACCAAAGCATAATTTGTAACAATTTTTGTACATCGCATTCAATGAAAAATATAATCCAATCTAACTTTTAAATAGTAGCGACACTAATTACTTACAAAACTGCTAATAGTTGATAGTAGGTAATGGTGGGGATGATTGATGAAACTTGTACACTTCGTTAACTATTTCAACCTCGTCAGAACTTTATGTTCATCAATACAACTATGAAGGTTTTTATTGCAAAGGTTTTGATGCATTGGTCGATACAAACGAAGTTTTCCGTATTTTTATTCGTGTTCAAGTTTTGGAGGAATGCTAAGCATTTGCCGGTAAATAGTTGGTATCGCAATCGTTTTCAGTTTGAAATTCGAAGGCTTGTCTGCATACAAAATGAAAACAATTGTTCCACTTTGAAGCCGATTGCGATTGCGAGTGCGTTAGGTAATAGCGACGCCGGCTGTTAAATTAAATAGGTTAACTGGCAGTTTCAAAGACATATGTTCGGACCATTATTTCTTAGGAAAACCTAAACTTAATACACGAAAATTGGTTTTGTTACTCAACCCCAAAAACCTAGAAAAATCTTCCTACTTTACCCTTTAAAAATGGCATCGACCGGTTCTTTTTTGCTTCAGAAAACCTTTCTCGTCAACGTTACGAAATAGGTCTTATCTTTTTTAGGCCAGCTGGATCTGACATATTCAAAAGAAAAAGGCTTCTAAATAAATAATAGTTCTTTTTAGGGTTCCGTGCCCAAAGGGTAAAAACGGGACCCTATTACTAAGACTCCACTGTCCGTCTGTCTGTCCGGTTGTCTGTCACCAGGCTGTATCTCATGAACCGTGATAGCTAGACAATTGAAATTTTCACAGAAGATGTATTTTTGTTGCTGCTATAACATAAAATACTAAAAACCGAATAAGATTAATATTTATTCCCATACATCAAACGTGATTTTTTTGCCGTTTTTTGCTCTATATTAATAACGGCAACAGGTGGAAGCTTGAAATATTCGCAGAATATTTAGTTGTATATTAACTTTAAAAACTAATAATTAAATTAAAATAAAATAAATATTTAGGAGAGATACAACAAACGTAATTTCTTTGCCGATTGTTGCTAATGTTAATGGATATGTTTATAGATAATGGTACGGAACCCTTCATGCGCGAGTCCGACGCGCACTTGGCCGTTTTTTTATTATGTATTTATTTTATCTTAGCCTAGGCCGCATAGTGTCCAACCATCTTACATACAATTCATTGTTACCACAAGCCAAACTATATTAAGTTTTAGTAACGCTGACTATTAAAGGGTAAGCGAATTCGCATTATTTCTATGGACTAGAGCACGGAAGCTTCATTGCGCAAAACTTTTCCTATTAAAAGCTCTTGCAATCCACTAGTCATATAATGACTATATTATTATTATATTAAGGCTTATCACGCAAACTTAAGACGTAAGACATTTCTCAAGTTCATGAAGGCCTCTAGACTTTTAACTATTTTTTTTCGCACACCAGAACACAACTAAGACACTGCTTGGCGGTTGGTTAGAGTAAAGATGGCGGCGGTAGCAATCCGGACAGACCATGCACAAAGTCCTGGACTTTTAGTTTAAATTTAACTATACATGCGTTTGAATAGAATTGCAAAGTATTCCCAAAATACTTATGTGATGTAAAATAGATTGCACACTGAAACGTTTTGCTTGACTGGCAACTTTGCTATTGAAAATATGGAAATGTGATGCAAAGCTTTACATTTTAGATACGCACTTTCGGCATTAAGTATAACTTCTTTTCGACTATCTTCAAAAGTAAATAGGTTCTAGATCCAAAACGTATCTTAATTCAAGCATGATAAGGATCTTAGAGCCTCTTGGATACGAGTATGTCTCTAGAATTGGTTAAAATCAATTGACAGAAATGACAAATTTGAAATATAAGTTTTTTTTGCTACAATGCTCATGAAAAGTGAATTATCAGGTCAATCTGTACATTTAATTTAAAACGCGGACGCAGCTGGATTGTTTCTTTGTCCGAAGTATTTTGTGTGGACGATACATTAATTCATTTCGATACCGACGAGTGAGCACAATTAATGCTAGATGGACGTTATTCGCTAAAGTAGATGTTCGAAAGCTGAATATGAATACGAGTGTCATTTTCGAATCGCAGTTGAGACTTTGAGAGCTATTGATTATCAATAAAACATATTGTTAGATTAAATAATATCTACGAATGATTTTCTTGATCTTATTTCCGTGGATTAAAAACACTGAAATAAGGCAAAAGAGGGCTTGAAACAGTAAATTTAACGTGCCCTGCAACCACAAACGCATCGGTTTCGGCAGAATTTGGCTGACCGCATGATGAGTGGTTTTAGAACAGAACAGAACAGAAGCTTACAACAGAATAAATATCATTTTCAGTGACTAAACCATTTGTTTATCTCAAAACGTTTTTGATTGATAACCGTTCAAGTTTTAACAATGCGACATCCGTAACTTCTTGTTTCCTTTGAGCGGCGGTAACTCAATTTTGGCGCGTGTGATTGTGGTAGTGGACTAGACTCTACGTTGCGAACGTGCCTGCCATTTCACGGTACACAAAGCACATCGTAGTTTGGCACGCGGCCTTTCCCGCCCTGCCAGAACGTCAAACCTCCATTGTTATCGAAAAGTAAAACAATTTTCATTCGTCAAAAGCTTCGGAAGCAATATTGAACGAAGAAACAATTAAATGTTCGGCCCTCTTTGTTTCGGACGTGAATTGACGAATTTAAACAAAAGACTATTGATAAAGACGTTCGGATAGGCGTGCTTTCCCAGTTTCAATGAAATATTTACCTAATGAAGTTAAGTGCTTCATTGGGTACAATGTTGTTTTTTGCTTAGAATTTAAATTATAATAGAGTTAAACAAGGCGAGGCTATGTAAATAAGTAAACAATTACTCCTAGATCATAATAATCGGAACACATGTAATGTATGTTATCTTATACAGGTGGGCCTCTCTTGGGTATACTTCTCCTGTAGGTTTTTTGTGCTAGGATTATCAAGATTACAGTTCTAACACATACACGTGCAGATTTACGAGGTTTTTAGGGGTTTTTAGCGCCCTTGTTGTACGGAACCCTAATAATATGTCTATGATGTCCGTCCGTACTAACATTAAGGAGTTGTGTATTTTAAACCGCCATAGATAGCTGGTTGTTTTTAGATTATGTGTTATTCCAGTGATCGGAATAGGTAGAGTATATTTACCTAAAGTTCGCAAAAGGACATAATATAGAGTGGTTACAACTGGGTGAAATATCAATTTATTATATTGAGTTCCGGATTTCCGGTATTTTTCTGGTACTAGTAAATGTAGTCGCAAGGAAGTCTCCAGTTTATGTCTCTGTTCTAAGAACTTTAGGTAAATACACTCTGCCTATCAATGAGATACTTAAAAGAAATGAGTTACAGGCCCTTTTTATCACAAACTAACATAAAATATCCCATACCTTAAGTAAATATTACGTATATTTAGCATTAAAAATACCGGAAACCCGGAATTCAATAAAAAATAATTAATATTTCACCCGGTTGTAACCACTCTATATTATGTCCTTTTGCGAACTTTAGGTAAATATACTCTACCTATTCCGATCACTGGTTATTAAAGTGGATTTCCAAAAAAATAAAGAAAGAGAAATAGTAAAGTGGTCTCGATACATGAAACGTATTTTTTTATGTATTTTTATTTTTGTTGTATCGTAAAAACGGTAGAACATACAGGCGTCTTTGGTACCTATGATTATAGTTCAAACCCTGAAAAAAATAGGTGAAGTTTGAATTCTCGCTCGCGCGATTCGATTCGAAGTCGAATTCAAATCGGAATATAATGATACCTACTGCGCGGCGGTACGGAACCCTCGGTGCGCGACTCCGGCTCGCACTTGACCGGTTTTTTTCTTTATTATAAGAGCATAGTTCACCACAGAAATCACAAATACCTGAGGAACACCAACATTTTATGCGACAAGATTCCTGAATAATCGTGCGTTTTTCGTCGCTGTCATCGAAAAATTTATCACAAAATAAACAATGCATTATCGATGGGCGTCGTCATATTTTGTGTCGTCGAAAACAGAGACGCTGAGACAGCGAACGGTAGGATAAGAAAGGAATCTCGCATCACGTCAATATTGTCATCTGAGAGGCGACAGCAGGCGGCGGCGACAATACCCATCAATCTTGGAGAGACAAAAAGGATCGGGTATTGATAGGGCATGACTCACAGTAACGCACACTTTGTCATTTCTTAGGCGTCGGGCAAAGTACTTACTGTTAGTTTTCGGCTCATTGGCTCAATCTTTAACGCTTCTGCTAGACTTAGAGGCCCTTTATTCTATTAAGTAAAACAATGTAGCTTTTGACGTGTTATGGTAGGGTAGAAGTACTGATGTGCCAAAGGAAACTTTCCAAAATTGCGGAACATTTCATGTAGGAAAATTTCGGAAACTTCTCACAATTTTGTACGGGGATTGAAACTTTCCGTTTCTTAAATTTAAATTTCCTAGATTTCTAGTGAAAGTTTCCGGAAATCTCTCAGAACATTTCCAACTTTTTTGAAACTTTCCACAACTTGCACATCAGTAGGTAGAAGTGCCTGTTTTGGCCACTGTACCCTTTTTGGCCATTTAAGGTTGAAATGAGCATCAAAAACACTGTAAAATTAAAAATAATATTCATAAATAGTTAAAATAAATTATGAAAATATGTTAAAATTTAGAGTGGCCAAAACCGGTACTTCTACCCTATTGTTTTTAACTCAGTCGCCATTACCGCGGCTCTATTCTATTAGGTAAAACCAAATTGCTTTTACACGTTATCGTATTGTCAACGTTATGACAGTTCTTATTTACTTAACAGTAATGGCGGCTAAGTTAAAGACAATACCATAACGGATCAGAAGCTATATTGTTTTACCGAGTAGAATACAGCCCCTGCACATTGTCCATGCGTATTATTAAATCAATGCAAATGTTGCAATGCTGAATGATATCATTGATGAATGATGATATTCATTTAACGATACCACAGAACGAAACATAATAATAATACATTAAAAAAAAGTAAAAATACAATGGATCTTACTAGGATACAGTCTTGAAATGTGAAAATAGGTCCATAACATAAACGATTGTTAAGTATTTATTAATGCTACAAGAAATTTGTACCAGTCCTATACGTGAAACAGAAATCAAAAATGTAGGGGGTGTAATAACATAAAATGATAATATACAGTGCGACCAAAAAGAGTAGAAATTAAATAAAATGGAACTAAAAAGATTCCATACTAAATTGTTGCCATGTTTACGCATTTTACGTCAAAAATGTGACAGTTACGTAGAAAGTGGCGCCCTCATTTAATTTCTACTCTTTTTGGTCGCACTGTATCTATAACTATTGTATTTGATTATATTATTCTTAGTGACATCAGGTACGCATAAAACCTTTATAAAAATGATCATGAAACTATAACTATCAAGTCTGTAAAGAGATTTCACGGTACAAGTGGCAATATTAAATGGTGCTCTTCTGCGGGAGACAGCAGATTACTCGTACGCTGTGTTAGAAGCGGCTCCATGCTGTGAACATAAATTGAATTGACCCAGAGGCGGAAAATATACAAATGAAAAAGATATTACGTGAACCAAAGAAAAGTATTCTTAGTATACTACATTTTTAGATACATATAAATTATTTGCGGGTTTTGGTAATGCCAACACACCAATAATTTCAGAATAATATTGACGCACAAGTAAAAATTACCTAAGTATTAAATTTAAAAAAGGTAACAAATGTACATGAATATCCCTGAACCTCTGTATCATGGTACAGCTTATACCCTTTTTAATTCGAGACTTAAGTTAATTACTTCACGAAAAATCATATTCCTGTTGCGTCAGTCCCTTTTTACGTTGAGGTTATTTAAAGGACTACGGGTTTTAATTTTTATGACATAATTGGTTTTGTGTTCCTTTCAACTTTTACTTAATAATATTTTTAACATTTCGAAAAATATGTGTAACATTTCTAAAATACTTGTGATTTCTAATAACCTTCTATTTTACATCCAAATAAACTCAATTGCCACAGTTGAACGGAAAAACATTTAAGAAATTATCGGTTTAAACCTTATTCCTGCCTGTTACAGGGAAGATATTTTGTCATGCAAATATGATCAATCATATTTCATCCCAATGCACGCTTAAGGGTCCTATAAGTACAAGAGCGGAGGAAAGATATTTGATCACTGTGGGGAATGACCCAGAAATTCATCTATGTGAGAGGTTCGGCCTATACAGCATTTGTTTTACTACGTCCGCCATTTACTGCGAAGGGGACGTCAAGTATTGATGAAATTTAGCGGAAAGTTCCATAGGACATGAATGAAAATAGTTTTCGAATTGATACTTCAGTAACTTTACGAAGTTTGGGGATAAACAAAACTTTGTATCAAATACGATTGACAAACGACCTCTGCATTGTATATAGTAAAAAAACCTAATGATGAATAGGGATAATGTTTCTATTCGAAATTTCACTGAAGGTTATAATAGACCAAACTGAACCAACGAAATACCTGAAGCTGCTACATGTTTTACATTTTATTGCTAAGCGTATTCAAATGTATCAAGCTCGAGCGTGTGCCAATCTTCCCTTGCTGGCTCTGCAAGTCGAGGGTCACGAGCTCAAATACAGACCGCAAACAATACAACACAAAGCGAAGACATTCTAGAATCTAGACCAACAAAAAGGTCGCCCCGTACATATTTTTAAGTATAGCCGGCGAATCCGTTCACGACTTCCAACCCGGGTAGCGGAGTCAGGAAATTATGTGGGAACGTCAAAGCGAAACCTCGGCTAGGTAAACATTTGCATGCGCCGCAAACGGCTGGGTTTTAGACAGGGCGGATGTTGTTCACAAGAAACAAAAGACAAAACATTACGAATGGAAACACTAACACTGACATAGGGGCTAGCTCCTTTGCGGAGCCGGAGAGATGCACGCTAACGCTTTGTTTATGAAACATAATGAAGATGCCACCGGTGACTATGCCTCATGACATGAGTTTCCTCTTCCTTCGGCTTACAAGATCACTAGTATAATATGGTTGATGAATGAATATTAGGTCCTTATATATGAAATTGGCGTTTTATATGGCAAAAATGTACCCATAATATACACATTTTTCGAGCATTTTCACCTTTCCAATTTGTTTCAGATGAATTAAAACTGTTTTATCAGTCACACCGAAGCTTGCCGCTAACTCTGACGTAGTTTGCGATGGGTCCGCTTCCACAATCTTTTTTAATTCTTCGTTATTAACTTGGATCTCCAGCCGTATAACGGGCGTGTTTTGTTGGTCAAAATTTCCAGAACGAAAACGTTGGAACCTAAAACGTATCGTGTTTTCTTTAACAGTAGCTGCCTCATACACATCATTAATTATGCAGCATTGGTGCCACGGTGGAACTCGTAGGTATTCGTAAAAAACGCGATATTTTAAGATCTCCATATTGTGAACATAATGATGTAAAAAAAAAAGACGTTATAACAAATGAATCGCTAAATTCGAAGCACAAATATTGAGCTAAAATTTTAAAATACATTTGAATTTAGAATTCTTAGCCAAATACCAGATATTTTGAACCAAAGTGGCCACAAAACGCCAATTTCATATGTAAGGACCCAATAACATCACACTGTTAAGACTGTGATATGTATACACACTAATTACTATCCCCAAGAGAAACGATTATTTTAGAACACAAATATTTTCCTCTAGCTGAAATTAAAACAGGAAACCCTGTTTTCAAAGTACATACAATTGAAGAACTACTCGTACGTCGAGAAACGGGTGGACTACATAAAGCAAAGAAGAAGTTCCTAGCTCTGCCTTCTCATAAAACGAAAGCGTTTCAGCCCAGATCAATAAAGGTTTGGGAACGAACAGTAGGGTTATTATTATACTTTATATTGTCATTGGCAGACCCCGCCGGCGGCAAGGCAAATGTTTAAAAACGTACGTTAGGTACTTTTACAAGACAATGGGTTCGCGAACGTTATTAAAGTTCCTCAAATAAAATGTAATCACGACGTCCCACGCCAGAATTATTTCTTTATTTCCATTTAAAGGTTCCATTTACGTATTGCTTTAATATTCTGCTTAAGTTTAATATATGTGTGTAAATGTTGCGTAATTTTAACCTGTGGTACTTACGTTTTAAGCTATCTTGTAAATAAATTAGGAAAGTACAAATAACAATAAATATCACCGAAAAGGAAACGTTCCGAGTTTCTTTTAGCAAAAGATTACAAATAGTGTTAAGGTAAGACCTAAAACAGATGTTTTCAAATTTAGGAGAGAAAAGAGTAAAAACTGACATGAGAGAAAAAGGAAAACCAATATAATGCAGTAATGAGACAAGAAGTAGATAAATTGTAAATGCAATAAAAAAGGTTTTGGGATAGCGTCGGTGCTTATACCTACTCGGGTACACATTTATTACAGTATTATTAGTTTAACATATTTGAGTCAAACCGGCTGTGACGATTAACGTCAGCCCACATAATGTCTAGCTCGAGGGAATAATTTTCGCATACCTAACGTGTTTGGGGTTGATAATATTTAACTCATACAATGGTCGCTGCTACGATTCATTCGAATATGAAGCTTTTAAATTTTCAAATGCTGCCAGGTTCTTTATTTTTATAACTGAGTATTCTGACGGCTCCTCGATTTAAGCGAAAAACAAACTTTGCATAACACGTAACAATTGTAGGGAACTTTATACTCGACTTAGAAATTTACTTTAGACCTGAAACGAGATCCATCATACCGAGAACATTCAACCAACGTCTACATTCCGCTCGAAAATAATTTTGGAAGCCTTGCCCCAGATGCGTCTTTTCCTTTATTCGTGTACAAATAGCCGGCCATTTCCACCGAGATTGTAAAACTACCTACACTAAGTGTACAAAAAGGTTGTGACAAATGTCAGGAAATTAGTCCGGGGCTCACAAATTCTTGATTACCCGAGGACACATTTCTCTGCCATTAACCTCATACAGTTTTTGTCTCGGGACCCGGCGTTTCTTTGTTCCCGGAATAAATTTGCATCCATAACAAACTCCGCCTGGATGCTGCCCACTTTTTGCCGAACGCAGAACCTTAATAAGTTCTTAATGTACAAATGGGAATTTAAAACAATTACCGATGTGGGGGACTGGAATAACAGCGATTCGTGAGCGCGGATTTTAATCAGATGTTTTACATTATTTAACGTTCAGATGTCTTAATGTGTTCTTGAAGTACCGTGGACGTTTTCAATTGTTTTAAAATATAATATTATTAAACACTGTAGTATTTATACTGCGTGTTTCGCTAACTTAAAGAACATATTATGTTGAGTTCTCCCGAGCAAAATCTTTTATCTTTTATCGAGTAAGGTACTCGTAACGTCCACGTATCGTGTTCAAGAAAATGTGTACGAAACTTAGTAACAGCGCGTCGCGTCTCCGTACTTGGAACTAAAATTTGATACCAAGTAGGCATTAACGTTGTCTTTCGTATCGTCATCGAGTAGGTAATAATGGTGAAGACTTACCTATATACGTAAAACGTGAGTCTATTTTAGGGGTTCAGAACAAGTTTTCGAATAGAAAAGCGATTCGGGAACGTGACGTATGATTGAAATATTCGTGCCCGAGAATTATATAAACCTAGCAACAGTATCAATAACATTTTAGCTACAACAAACGACTTCAAGGATTCTGTCAAGAAATACTTAAGTCATAATTCATAAGGCTACTGAAAATGATTGATTAACTTTCGAAACTATCATCACTCGTCACAAGCATACCAACTCCACTTAGAGGCAAACTATTTCAATACATTAGTTTCAAATTACTCTGCGGTAAACAGTCGTGTAAGTATGTCAATAATACCGTACATACGTAATGAAGTTGCTAGGGCATTTCATCTCAAGTGTTTCATAGAGACATCTACTAGATTGGAATCAAATTAGCATCTTCAAACACCTTTAAACTGTAACTGGGAGGTGAAAGGGTAAGACAGACAAAACATTGACTCTGTAAACAAAATCCACTTGGAGATCGTTGCCCTATTATGAATATGTGGGTTGACTTTGAAGCGATACCTAATAAATACCTACATTAATTAGAGTCAAGATGCGGAAGAAACTCAAAATAAGAGGAGCAACAGAACATACTCTTTTACATAGATTTTTAATACATATATCACTGACTGTTAAGAGGATTGTAAATCGCCGCTAAAATTCGATACAAATTTAGCTCCTGGCGATAACGTTTCTCACCCCCTATGTCAAGTCCGATTTCCACGATTTTTGAATATGTTATAGTTATTATAAAGAACTAGGTCTTTATGTTTCTGTATTCTGTTTTTTAAACTTGTTTCATTCTAAGAAATATTTTCTTGGAAAGGAAAACGTACAGACATAATTTTTCATGATATCTACAACATTCAGATGAGGGTGTTTAGTCATCCTATTACCAGGAGTTCAGGATCTGTAAGGGTCTGCTCCAAACTGGCTGGTCTTACGGTCAAACAGATGTTAATTGAAACTGAAATACAGACACAATAGGGAGAGAAACCTTATGGTATTTTGTATGGAAAGTTTTAGCTTCACAATCCTCCTAATTCATCAACAAACTTCCAAAATATCACGCTGCTGTGATGACAATATACCACTTGGCAGTAGTTATATGCCTTTCCAACATTTGACATAGGTGAATGAAAGAGTTGCAATTGGAATTAATTAGAAAAAGTACAAGTAAATAACGTGTTTACTATGGTTTGGTGGTGAACTCGTAATTCGTACGATAATACTTGTTATATTTATTTAAATTGGCCTCAAATGAAAAGTACCAATAAGAAATGCTCACCTATGGAACGGAGAAGAACTCACTGACGGGTTTAATAAAAGACTTTTATAAATTAGTTTTTAATAAATAAAAATATTTTTTTACTAAAGGTGTCCATAGCACGTAAGTCTATCACTACCGTAATTTGCCCACGAGCATTTTACAGCAAAAGAAACGAGAAATACAAAAGTTGAACCCGTGGAAGTTTGCTTTTGTACTTGAAGGTTTATTTCAGTCTGTTATTTTACAGAATCTGTATTTAGGAACCGAAAAATACAAGTAAGAGCCGAACCTAAGAGGCTTTTTACTTCAATACTTTACTTTTAAAACAATAATTCCTAAAAGTACCTAGACGTTAAGGCTAATAAAAACCTTTAATATTTCCGATTAGGTATACTCCTATACAAACAACGCTGAAGTTTCTTGTGTGCCGCCGAAGCTAATTGAGGAACATGTAATCATTCACCAGCTAAGGCGTGACAGCCTTGACATGATTATATAGTACGAAATACCGAAGCATGTATTCAGCGTCATTTTTATAAACGACATGAAAGACTTTGTAGTCCGACGCGTGGGTGTCATTTCCTACTCGGATATTCCTAAAGTGTTGCCACACAAAGCTTCGGCTACCGATATAATGGGTAGGCTGGAAATCATATTAATTCAACGGCCTCGTCCCTCACCGAACGGGTCGCGGCTGGATGTGACATTTTGACAGCTTTGAAGTTTCCTGGATTTTAGACAAAGACGTGATTATGGATTGTCTAACGTGAAACGTAATTCAATAATAGGTTGTGAAATTAAATTGATGTGAATATTGAACGGGGATGAATAAGATGAATTGGGAATAAAATAAGAAATTAGCGAACTTGCATTTTTAATATACGGACGCATTTACTAGGAAATGTTAACTAATTAAATTAAGTAAAGCTGCCATAACCTTGACTTTACGATAAAGATATGGTTTAAGACAGTAGAATTAAGGCCCGGAGGTCTTATTTTTGTTAAATAAATTCCTAATTTTACACATTTGGTTTTGGGTTTGTAACCTACCTTCTAAGAAACTCGTGGCAATGATGTGAACGAGTGAATACAACGGAACACACACCTACGTACCAAAGTATTACCATCTTTAATGCAGACATTGTTCTGTAATTCGGATTCAAATTCAAATTACAATTTGAATTTATTCTGAGTATTGTGACAAAGAAGACATTTCGCTTCATTACAAACTTCTCCCTTTCGCCATTATGAAATATTTATGAATTCCAGTGTCAATCATTGTAAGAAACTCGAATCCTCATATTGGGGGAAATTTCTACATTGAATTGTGACGAGTGCCGATCGCTACCGTTTCTATATACCTAACGCAGGTAAGACATTCATGTTGTTTAAAAAAAAGGAAGATTGAGATATGATATAACGTTTCTCACAAGACGTAACGTGAAGAAAAGTAAAAAAAAACTAAATTATTAAATTGTTTTGAAACCTTAGCTGCATACTGTAGTTGTTTGTCACTTTAACGTCATGTTCAAACTGCTACTATAAATAGTTAAAGGCGTTAAAGCGACAAGGTACTAAAGTGTGCAACTTACAAGGCCGACTGTACTTTTATATTCTGTGACTTGCCTACTGCGCGGTCTTCAAAAAGGTTAAAGATGAGATAATAATAGATACTAGGTACTAGTGAAATAACGTGTAACCGAAAAGTCAGTGTCCGAATAACGTATTTGGTCCTAGTTTAGTTCGTGTTGTGGCTTTGTAGGTACTTGAGCGTGGGAGGACAGCGACCCTTGTGACCTTTTCCGACTTTAATGCTATCGAGAAATGCAGCTAGGGAGTGTCTGACCGGATTACCTTACGGAGAAATATATTTATTCATATCAATACAATATTGCAGTTGCTTTGAAACTTTTATTTTGTATTCCGTAACGCGGTTGTGAGGCATTAGGATCATATATCATCTACATAATGTAATAATATTACGGGTGACGTTTGTAGTATCGTTGGCCATTTCTCTCCCTTTTTATCATTTACGTACAAAACTTGTTTATTTTTTATAACTAGGTATAACTAAATATTAACCAAAATAGTAGAAACCGAATTAAAAAAATTAAGTTCCTAGAAATGGAATGTTTGTTAAGCTACTGATATCATTAAAAATATTTATCTAGCTTAGATTTTAAACAGTATGTCTGTTTGAAACTTTGATTTTGAAAATATCACTGAGTAAGCCGTCTAAAATTGCTATAGTCGCTTCTTCATTAATTAATTGTCTCCTCTAACCTAATATTTGATTTAAGTGACGGTATTCATTTAATATTGTGACCTACTAAACGAAAATCAGGATAACGTTGAGTTTAAATCGAAACAGGGCGTCAATATGATTACATTTTAACGAGGGAAATCAAACCTTTACCTGTTATTAACTGAAAGATACTAACGCATAATTACTATATTAAATATGTATTGTAACTTAAAATTCCAGGGAAAAACACGTATTTTTAAATAAAACAAAATATGTATTGTAAAATAAGACCAGAAAGAAATAGAAAGCGTCCATTGTAGTTCGCAAGGTTGGGAACGCCTACAAATAGGTGCTAAACCTTTATTTAAGGCGACAACAAGTTTACAAATACATATTATACTATACTTACTCACTATAGTATCATATGGATCTCAGGTCTCATTAAAAGACCGTGAGCTCGTTTGCCTACTCCTTGCTATAAAAAACTTCACATAGCCTATAAAAGGGTCATACACCCTAGAAAAAAACAAAGTTGTCTATCCTGTGGTCAATAGTTAAGGGCTTGTGTGCATAAGTTGTTTATATTTGATAGGACTAAAGTAGACCTGACGCCGTTTATTCAAATGTGGTTTCAGCCATAAAATTAGGCCTTCAAAACGTTAATTTCGGGTATGTTCACAGGAAAGACGGTAACCTAAAAGACCCAAAAACTGGTTTGCACAAAGTCAGCGTAGGCTTAAACTTTTGACCAAACATTCCCCAAGCTACCTCAAGGTATCAACTGATGTAATTTATTACTTCAAAACTGTTAATTGGATAAAAAAGGCGGCGAACAGAACTCTATCAGTCGGCTAAGTCAAGTTTGTCTGCGGGGAGGAAAAGAAGGACGTCTCATAAATATGCATGTAGTCTTCAGGCCCGAAAAGTCACCGCTAAGTCTATTTCCGATAAAACGCCGGAGTGCCATCGCCGACCTTTAATGGTGATTCCATTTTCCACCTGCCCCCGCCCTCTTGATGACTAAAAAACATTTTTAAATTGCCATCTCAGCATTTGCAATGGACATATTAAATTAACAGTCATTTTCGAGAGCGATTTTATTTTGTCTTTGTTTCGGTTGCTCGTCGTTTAGTAGTTTTTAAACTCGATTACGTAGTGACGAGTCAGTAATTACTTAACTTAATTGAGAAATAAGTTACCTATTTCTGCATATGTAATACGTATTGTTTTTAATTACAGCGTCATTTTAGGACTCCCTGTGTCATCAACTTTTACTTCTGGTAATCAATCATTACAACATACGTACTAGCCTCCCCCCTCCCTACCAACAATCACATCGCGTTGGATGGTCACACACGGACTTATTAAACATACCTAGCTTTATTATCCTTTCTATTACTCCATACTGAGATATCAGGATCTTTGAGAAACTGCTGACTTCCTTGACTGCAAAACAACTTTGCCTTACAGTGTTTGTACATGAGTTGCAAAGGAACTACATGTAGATCAACTGCCTTAAGTGGTCACTCGCTGACTCTCGCTCCCGCGTACCGCAGAACATCGGAGGGAACACTTTGTACCGCTTAAGCTATATTGACACTTTAGCTTAGTCGTGCCGTATCAGTGTGTTAAAGAGAAAGCTTGGAATAGGAAAGAATGGAAATTACTCCACCGACAAGAGCATAGCTCTTAAATAATTGATGATTAGCTTAACCGGTACAAAGTGTGCCATCCGATGTTCTGCGGGATGCGAGAGGCAGAATCGGCGAGTGACTACTTATGGCAGTTGATCTACATGTAGTTTCTTTGCAACTTATGTACAAACAATCCAAGAGCGTAGTTCATAATACGGTAAATTCTTGGAATTAAACTACCTACCTTCTTAGCTGTAATAAAACAATATAACGTATCTTCATAAAAAAACCATTTTGCGCGTGCACTTCGCGAAGTAACTAATGGGAAATGTTAGGAAACTTCTTTAAAAGAAATTCTAAGCTCTTTAAGTTTCCGCGAACAGCTGAAATTACAAACTTTCAAACACCCTTAGGGTTGAAGTCCCAGTCTATTCAGAAGTTGCGCAGATTTCACTGTTTTCCAAAATAACCAAGTTAATGGAGTCGGGTGCTTATTAATTTTCCTCGGCTTTCCTTTGTCCTTATTAAAACAAACTGCAATGGCACGGCTTAATTAAACCGGTTATGATGTCCTGTTTCTTACAAATATTTGAAGTCATTTATTTGCATTTAATAAAATATTTAATAATTGCTAGTGAACGATCATCAGTGTCACTTGCTATTATGAAATGAGCGGCTGGAACTTTAGTCGAAGCTATTCAATTGGTGTCGCCTTTAGAAGTGACTTAAGAGTTTGTAATGCAGTAATTGGCTACTTTTCGTGTTGTACAGTAACACAATAGTTTATTGTAACGTATGTATATAAACTGCGACAAATTAAATAGTCTTCTTCTATCGTCCAATTAGGCGTTTCCTTGGCTTTCCTCATCTAGTTACTGTCGAATATTTGGATAACAGTCCAGTTCCAGTTTAGATCTAGTCTTGTAATCACAAGGCATTTAAAGAGGTTCTGCTAAAATATTTTGTGACTTTTTTGAAACACAACAACGAAACACTTGTCACAGTCAATATCCGAAACAAAACCCGCAAATAGAACAGACTAAAAATTGCAAGCGCATTCTAATGCGGCGCTCATTCCCAAAATACCAGAATTTCAAAATACCGGACTACTCCCTTTACCAGATTCTTAAAACACCAGCTTCAAAATATTAGGTAAAGATAGTCAACGATACCTTAATTTAAATGTTACGTTTTGGGATTTTAGTATATTGAGCATCTGGTATGTTAAAATTCTGTTATTTCGGCAATGAGCGTAACCTATTAATATAGTCACACATGGAATTCTACTTTTGAAACGAACTTCGCCAGAAAATTCCAAAGTAAAGTCCAAGTTCTACTAATCTCCTGTTTTCATTCAAACTCGAAATGGAGCTCGTACGTGAAAGAAGTCTACCTAGTAGTTTCAAGCACAATTAGACTCGAGTTGCGAAACTTTTGCGTTACAATCTACGTCCCCATTACGAGTCCATGAATATCAATTAAAGTTTACGACTTTAATTGGTGTTCCCGCCGATATTTAATGCCATTTGCATGTTGCGGGGGTATTAACTTACTCGGCTATTACTCCGTAATTGAGTTTTGTGCGCTTGCGTTGTTGCGTATACTGTGTCGTTGGTAAACAAGCACAGGAATAAAAAAGGCTATGTGGAGTGTACTTTAATGTTCGTTTACAATATTCAGAACGCGGACTGATTTGGTTATTTTGGATTAAAATAGTTCAATCGTTACTTAATAAATTGAGGGGTATGGAATCAATGATAGCTAAAATCACACGAAAATATATGGACGAAGCAGACTGCTTTATGTAAAAAAAAAAAGATTATGCAATTACCTCGTTCCTGCCTCACGCCACTTACATACATAATTACTATGACGTAATTAGTTCAGTTCAGTATTCATTCATAAATTAATAAGTTACTGCTATTAAGTAATAAGGAAATGATTACCTGTAACAACATGTTATAATTTCCTTAACAAGGAATATCTTGATTAGATTTCAAATTGGTTTCCATATCTCAAATCTGTCAAAGGATGATAATAAGTAGGGAAATCTTAAATTCACGATTTTGTTAAATCAATAAACATCAATTAATGACAATTTCTTCCGTAAGATACGAACTAAAAATATTCAACCGCAAGACTCTATAAGGCAATTGTCCCACCGCTGCCGGCGAGGAAGCGATTAGCTATCGACTATTTTCTCGCTCAAGAAACGAACAAAAGATATAGATCCCGTGTCAATAAAAGAGACATAATAATAGTTGACCGCTGGCTGATCACATTGCCGGCAAGATCTCTCTCCACTAGTTTAGCGAAACAAAAGATATAGATCCCGTGTCAATAAAAGAGACACATATATTAGTGGTTGATCGCTGGCTCTACTCGCTTCCCGTTCATCGTCGGCGGTGGAACTAGTGGGTTAATATATGTGTCTCTTTTATTGACACTGGATCTATATATTTTGTTCGTTTCTTGAGCGAGAAGATAGTCAATAGCTAATGACTTCCTCGCCAGCAGTGCGTTTTGTATGGATTTTCAGGAGTAAGTCACTTAACATGTTAAGATGCAGATTCGGCAGCCACAGGTGAGCGACGACAGCTTCCCGTCCGATGCATCAGTCAATATCACGATACGCCGAGGCACCGCTTCCGGGGTCACTCGTATTGTGTCCCGGGAGATAATAGTACGGGTATTATTACCCATAAATCCCATAATATTCGACGCTTTTACGTTCTCTTTAATTATGTATCTGTCATTATACTCAAGGGTCTTAAGCGCTTATTAACAGAGACTGCGTAGTTAAGCGATGCGTGAGTGGACCTACACACAAGGAAAGCAAACCTTGGATATACACCTTCAGGACATAACGAATGTCTTTTGGTTGATACGATGGCGATGGTTCAAGACTGACGCTAATTAGCGTCACGGTGTATTAATGAGAATCAATTTTATCGACAAGTATCATTCTGAACCTATAATGAAATAAATGGCATACCACGGAAGTAATAATGTTTTACCACTTCCTAAAATTCAATGACGACGTCCCAAACAACGTGTTAATAATAACAAAGATAAATTTGAAGATGCAGAGGCCCAATAACAACTTTGTAAGTGGCCTCTACGTAATCTATTTCGTCAAGGAAGGGACGAATAATGTCGTTTGAATGCGGCGCGCGTCCCCCTTTATTAGGCCGAAGAAAAACGGGGCCTTGGGAGAATCTACATCATATGGGGTAATGAACCTTTTGAAAATATCTTTTCTATAAATCTTACTTTTGTCGCGGGAGCAATTATGAAAAAAATTGGCCAAGAAGAATTGGGGATTCGAATGCTGAGCTCGATTACACGAATTTGATTAATGAACACGCTCGGAGTGAGCACCAATTTTATGCGTTTTGTTCGATCCGCGGCAGTTTCATGCTCGTGTTAAGGGATATGGATGGATTCTATCGCATCCATCAATGAACTGGGGATTTGCGTTCTGTGATTTTACTAAAATTCCAGTTCAATTATTCTGGATAATATATAACAAAAAAAAGAAACGCTTTTTATTGTTTAACCTTTTTAGCTTTGTCACAGAAATGGTTTTGACATCAATGTCAAGGATTGCAAGGGTACTATTGCAGTCGCACGATTTTGATGACACGCGTTACCTGTGCCAATCCAAGAACTTTATAAGCGGTTCATTTTATTTTTGACGCATGCTTTGAATCGTGTAAACAATAATTGTGAGAACGACCTCTAGAAGAAACAAAAATTAGCATCACGCTGTATAAATTGACAAAACAGATGGCGAATTTTCCCCATCGCTCTAATTCTGGCTACGTCTGGCTTCTTGCAGCAGGCGCGTCATCAATAAAGTCCCCGAGGTACCAGCTCCCGCCGAGCACTCCATCTCGGGATTAGGCACGACACGGATTCGTGGCCACGTTTAGAAGCAGATTACGATCTTCAGTTTAATCTCTTAGTAGTCCCGCATTAATTTGTGGATGTACAAGCGCCTTTAGAGGAAAGCTTGCTTTTGTAATTTTGGCAATATTTTTTGACAAGTTTTTTAATTGGCAACAATAATTTGAAGTGGTGAGTTAGAGAACTACAATATTTTTGAATATAACAAAGAAAAAAAAGAAAAATAGTTCGTTTAATTCAGGAAAAAAATTAGGATTGAATTTTTTTATTTTCATAAATACGCGAGGCCGGTATATTACTGTTCTAACTTTTACACGAGCTGCCTGTGGATAAACTATACGCAAAGACAGTATAGCGCCCTACGCGTGCAGTTCAACAACGCATTTAGGGTGCTGATGGGGCTGCCTCGATTCTGCAGCGCCTCAGGTATGTTCGCGGATGCAAGAGTGGACGGCTTTTACGCTACCATGCGAAAACGCTGCACATCCCTGGTGCGGGCTAGTCCCAACAGCGTCTTGGCGATGTTTGCCCAGAGGTTCGATTGCCAGTATGTGAATCATTGTTGTCTGATTCACGTACTGGCACATCAATCCAAGTAGGTTAGCTTAGGTATGTGCATAGTTAGAACGTTACTAACATTAGGTTAAATTTTTAATTTAATTTACTAACACTTTATTATTATTATGGTCCAAAGATGGCTGAAATAAATGATTTGATTTGATTAACCAATGGCTATACATTATATGGATGTTTCATTATCCTCAATTCACGTCACCTCCTATTAAAACGATTTCATTAATGTAAAAACGAGACGCCCGGAGGTGTAATGCTGCTTATAAAGCGGCTTCTTGTTGAACGGCATCGACCTAATCGAGAATGCACGCTCTAAAATTTTGTTTCTAGGCTCTGACAGCATAACTTAAACTCGCTGGTTAATAGTCGTCCGTAAAGTTGTAAACCGAGTTGCTTAGGATTATCTACTGCCGTTTAACTAAGTTATTATCGCATGGTTTCGCCAAAAATGACACTAGCCAAAATACTTTATGGACTTAGACTTGTCCACAACCAGTTCCGCGCTAGCCGCAGTGCTGGCGTCCATCGTAGAAATAATAATAGCAATAAAAGCAAGCCTGGCGATGGCGGACCCAAAAAGTTTTGGGCGTTCGGGATATTTACTGCCCAGCTTTATACGACTCACTCAACCCGAGTAGTACTAAACGAAGTTTAATTTATTTGCCAGTCCAAACTCATAGATTTGTGCCTCTGTTATTTAATTTAATACTGTGTTTCTCGCTCGATAATTAAGTTTTCTCAGTTAATGTATTCGAATATGATTTCGAATTCGTCTTTTATTTTAATACCCCTAGCCAATACCGAAGAAAATAAAATATATATATAAAAATAAATATCTAATTTAATACTAGCCAGGTGCTACACGTAACAATGATAGATTTATTGAAGAAGTTTGTACTTATTTGAAGAAGTTTGTACTTATTTGACGATGTTTAATGCGGATAAATATTTTGTATTTGGGATGAATTCATTTCTACTATTTAACAGAGTTCAAAAAAGGACTTTAATACTTTTTGCTAAACAGTTACCTATTTAGAAAACAACCTTTAATTGTATTTTTTTTCCTCAATTCGTAAAATGAATAGAATTTCGTAAAACTGTTGAAGGCAGAAATATGTGGATTCATTTGATTTTGGTATTATCTTGTCATCACTTGTGCTTCACGAAATGAACCACGGCAACATCTAACGCATTTGTTAGATCCATAATGTAATATAGGTAGTTCATATTAAATGCTTGTGATTGACACTTAATATCTGATACGTTATTGTGTTGTACATTATACGATGGTTGACGTGTAGGGTTGACGTTATCAATGAGGTTGAGTCGGACCCAGAGGGGAGCTGACGGGTAAGTTGACAAGGGCAAGGCTATTTGCGAATATCGCCTCGGTATCAACCCAACAACCATTTTCTTTGTTTCTGTTTAATAAAACAACAATATAAAATATTTCGAAAACATTTCATGTAAAGCAGTGAAAATGTAGTGCCTGCTTTCTCTTTTGTTTTGGTATCTATTTGTATCGAACTTTTTGAACGAAATTCGTCGGATATTACGGCTCTTGTTTGTAAATGGAATTTGAAAAGTTCTAGCTCTCTTTTTTTAGTTTTGACGGCCAATAAATAATAATATCGCTAAATTCCGCGCTCTTCTTTGAGGTTTTCTCCGAATCCGTAATGTATATACAAATATTTGTTAGTACACTAAATAAACTAATTCTCATTTGATTTCAGCATTGTTTGTATTGGATATTACTCCGATGAAAGGAAGAGACAGTGCTGTTATATCAAAATTAAATTGATCGACATATTTCTGTGTGGATTTAGTTGTGTCTGGTTCTATACCCCATTATTTTATTTATGGGCTCATACTGTGATAAATTTAACGTCACGATTCATCAAACTAACTAAAACAAACCAACTGACTTTTTATGCAGCACAAATGTAACGAATAAACACGTACCAACTAAGTACACACTACACAACAAAGGGATTCTTCGTCCATATACGGAAATTTGTAACAGCGGTTGCGGCTTGGAAGTAAGTGCATAAGTTGGAAATCGCATTTCTATTTCTCAAAGTCGACGTGGAGCGTGGGTTGCTAGTTCGTTCTGAGACCACAACAAACACATTTGGCCGAATCCGTTCCAGGCGAGGCGATAAACTTTGTTGACAATGACTGATGCGACGAGAGCGCGATCCGCCGACCCGGCCGTCGCCACCAAATGTGCAATTTTCGAACGTGCTTCTGAAAAGGACTGAACTTCCTTTCATCGTAGTAACTCAGTTTTAAGACAGTGACACAATGCGGCCCATTTTAACTTTGGCTCAAAAGGAATTTTGATATAAACTTAGAAATCGCAATTCTAGCAAAGAAGTTAGAACATTGTCTTTGGAGAGTGTTGCCCGAGGTGCGGCATTCAGGTACCTACAAGCTAGTTAGCTTGAAAGAAAACAACATGGATTAATGCGCGACTATTAGTACTTGTCTAGGAGTCTAGCGCTTCTCGTGTTTTACTAGAAAACTAGTGTAAAAAGGATATATAAGTAAGATAGTTTATTAAAGTAAGTAACGTGAGCGAAAAATCTTTCGTTAATTGTTTTTTACTCTTAATTAAGACCATTTTTAGGGTTCCGTAGCCAAATGGCAAAAAACGGAACCCTTATAGATTCGTCATGTCTGTCCGTCTGTCCGTCCGTATGTCACAGCCACTTTATTCCGTAACTATAAGAGCTATACTGTGGAAACTTGGTAAGTAGATGTATTCGGTGAACCGCATTAAGATTTTCATACAAAAATAGAAAAAAAACAATAAATTTTTGGGGTTCCCCATACTTAGAACTGAAACTCAAAAATTTTTTTTTCATCAAACTCATACGTGTGGGGTATCTATGGATAGGTATTCAAAAATGATATTGAGGTTTCTATTATAATTTTTTTCTAAACTGAATAGTTTGCGCGAGAGACGCTTCCAAAGTGGAAAAATGTGTGTCCCCCCCCCCGTAACTTCTAAAATAAGGGAATGATAAATGTAAAAATAATATATGATGTACATTACCATGCAAACTTCCACCGAAAATTGGTTTGAACGAGATCTAATAATTAGTTTTTTTTTAATACGTTATAAATCGTAAACCGCATTTTACCTTTCATTCAATCAACTCAAATATAATAAAGAATTAAGAAAAACATTTATTTAGATGTATAGTTGTACGGAACCCTACGTGCGCGAGTCCGACTCGCACTTGGCCGGTTTTTAAACAATGTAAGATTATGGTTAGCCAGATAGAACTGCTTTATAAGGATATTGCAACTTTATACATCCTGGAGGTGATTTAATGTTATGACCTTATGATCCTTTCTTGTAGAAAATGTTAAAAAGTATTAAACAATACGTAAAGATGGTCTCGGAGATCTTTACGCAATACCAGCTTGTCTACAAAATCGAATACAAATTGGCACAACATTTTCTTTTCCCGTACCCTATTGATTTCCTTAACGAATCTAATGTCGAGATAAACAATATCATAATGGGAAGCTGAAGACGACGAGGACTTAATTAATTTTCCCTCTTCTCACCGGCAGGACGCGAATTACCTGGAACAAAATAAATAAATTGTTAATTAAAGAGTCGATGCCACTTCGACTTACATTTTAAATGAAAGGGGAAGTGGAATGTTATCGACCTGATTTTGGAAATGTGTTCGACAGCTGCGACGTACAAGGCTTTCTTTATTTAATGGTCTAAGATCCGAATAGGAGAAGATTTGGAAGATTTGTTTATTCTATGAAAAGTATTTTATATCAAATTTAATACGCTAAATAATATGTGGCGAATAGGTAGACTGAAAAATTTCAGTCCAATACTTATATCATTAAAAAAAAAGAACTTTTTTTTTAAATTGCAAATATTTGTTTAATAAACAAATTACATACTAATCGAAAGTATAAAGTCTATAGAATATGCAAACGTTAGGTTTGGTGCAAATTACTAGTACCGACTTACCTGTTTATACCTGCCTACCCAATAGTTTGACGGGAAAAAAATAGTCAAACTAACGTTTGCATATTCTATAGGCTTCATACTTTCGATTGGTATATAATTTGTCCATTAAACAAGCTAGTGTAATTTTTTAAAACGAAGTTAATTTTTAATTTTTTTATTAATTATATACTGGACTGAAATTTTTCAGCCTACCTATTCGCCATTATATTACTTAGCATATTAAATTTGGTATAAAATACTTTTTATCGAATAAACAGCCCGGTCCAAATCGTCTCCTATTCGGATCTCCTACTGTAAACATTATTTCACAATACACGAAGCAAGTACCAATGGCTGTCATTTAATTCCCAACAGAGATAAGTAATTGATTAAGTGAATTCGTTGAAACGTTAAATTGATTTATTCGATATTTATCTAATAAATATAATAAATAAGTTTATTCCTTTTACTGCAGCTTTTTAGACCGCTCGTATATATTGATTGATCGTCTATAAAGCGGATTGACGGATTAAATCGCGTTCAGCCTAGGTCGTAGTCACCCTGCCTGCCTGCCTGCTGTAAGTTAGCGGTCCCGGGTTCGATTCTCGGTATGTACAAATATTTGTGTGATAAGCGCGAGTATTTGTTCCCTAGGTATTCTATTTGATGTATTTTTCATTACAATGTATTTTGTAAGTATGTTTATCGTTCTCCAGCTGCGTACTGTAGGCACGCATATTGCGAACGCTGTATTCAAAACTAGGACACCATAGTAGGAGATCCGAGTAGGACACGATTTGCATTTAAAAATTAACTTTGTTTTAAAAAATTACAATAGCTTGTTTAATAGACAAATTACATACCAATCGAAAGTATGAAGCCTATAGAATATGTAAACGTTAGGTTGACTATTTTTTTCCCGTCAAACTATTGGGTAGACAGGTATAAACAGGTAAGTCGGTACTAATAATTTGCACCAAACCTAACGTTTGCATATTCTATAGGCTTCATACTTTCGATTGGTATATAATTTGTCCATTAAACAAGCTAGTGTAATTTTTTAAAACGAAGTTAATTTTTAATTTTTTTATTAATTATATACTGGACTGAAATTTTTCAGCCTACCTATTCGCCATTATATAGACTTCACAGTTTGCATATTCTATAGACTTCATACTTTCGTTTAGTATGTATTTTGTCTATTAAACAAACATTAACAATAAATAAAAAAAACATTAAAAAAAAAATGATATGAGTATGTACTGGATTGAAATTTTTTAGCCTACCTATTCGCGACATATTATTTAGCGTTGATATAAAATACTTTTCATCGAATAAACAGCCCGGTGCAAATAGTCTCCTATTCGGATCTTAGACGACGTACAATTAGTTCCCCGCTACTCCCCCTATTTCTTCCCGTTGGAGATCGATTTTCGGAAAATCCTTTCTTATTTCGGATACCTAAGGAATATTCCTTTCAAACTTCAAGTCCCCAGACCCAGTGGTTTGGGCTTTTATCCGTCAGTCATGGAAGAGTCACATATAGGTATAGATAACATTGAACGCGAACTGGCGACTCACTATCACCCGTATCCCGAAAGAAGGCAAGCGTAAACCTGAACGCCAGTTTTACCCTACAAGGATGTCTTGAAGCGACATCTCACGGCATGTGACATTCCCCGTGAAAGTTGAGAGGATCTTGCGCAACGGAGACAGAAATGGCGTAGCTCTGTTCACAAGGCTCTAACGACTCTTGAAAGTTCTCGTGTTGAAGATCTCGAAATAAAACGCCTTGATAAAACGAACCGTCCAAAGCCCTCCTATACCTACACGTATAATTTCTTAGGTCAGTTGTATATATACAATATGCAACCTTACCTTTAAGACCAAATTTGGCTTTGCCAGTCACCTTAGTACACACCTAAGGTATTAGCTGCGTTTGCCGTTGACGGATACGTCTAGGACATCATCGTCATCATCATGCACCCGTAAGCTAGTCTTGTGTGAAATCGCCCTTATTTCAAAAACAATCACGTAGCCATTTTCTCGGAATGAGAAACTAAGATTGCTAAGTAACTTTGCTACTAGATGACGCAATTTTATAGTTGTCCACTTGTTTTAACGCCACACGAATCGGCGATTTTCTTGCTTAGCCACTTCAATGGATCATTGAACCGTGTTAAACTGCGATCGCGTTAGATTTTTATCGCCGCGTTCACGGCGACGTGATAGTATTGCTGTAATAAATCTAAGGACAGCTGCGTCTCTAGAACATGAAATACACTGAACATGAAGACATTTGCAACTCTTAACTTAGTTTATTTGTTTCTCTTCGTTTTATACTCTTATTCATTTCTTGCTCACCCACACAAGTCACATTTTATTAAGCTATATAAAATAATTCTTACCTAATTGATTTCATTTCAGAAACAATACTTATTATGGGTTTCATATGCAGAGGGTGCCAACGGGAACAACTTGCCACCATCAGTCTGTCGGTCAGTTTGTCCGTTTATCCTACCTTAGGAGCTGTGTAAAGATACAGAAAAATATAATAAAGCGTTTAAAATATGATAAATACAAGTTAAAAAAAATAGCCGCCATTTTATAACACTAAAACAGCGAATCTAGAGAGTCGAAGGAGCACTTCTTTTGCTGCAGCAGATAAATTCAGAACGTTTACGACTAGCGTCCCGCTTAGAACTCAAATTCACATAGCGATGCAAATATTGGGCTCCCCGAGGCCTAGTTTCAACTACTATCTTCATGAGCAGCCCGTTTAATACAAAGCCGAGACATCGGAGCCCGGCAACTTGCTTGGCAGCGGGCCCTGGCTGCTGCCTGCCTTATTGCGACCGAGCCAAGAAACACGATTTATCCCGAATGTATTGGCATGCCTGGTAATATTGTACCTACTGCAAATAACGCGTGTAAGATGGACTGTTTGACTAACTGATTTGAAATGTACTTGATTAAGGAACGGAGGATTACTTATATGTATTTGTTGGTTCTATACTGGTAAAAAGTATGGTAGAATTGTGTTAAATTTATTCCTATTCTATTTAATCCGGTTTTGCGGTGGCACCGGAGAAACTTGCTAGGTAGTAATTAATTATATTTTTATTTATTTATTTATTTATTTAATAAGTACAATATTATTAAAGAATTACAAATTAAACATTGCCCCACAAAACTGGAGTAACAGTTTGACTGTGGGAACGGCAGTCTCTAGGTAAGGCTTAAATTAATTAAATAGCAGAACTATGCTGTACACAGTAACAGTACTAAACATACTCAAGTTATATCGATACGACGACTTATACAATCGTTTCACCCTGGCTTAACACATTTTAATGATAAACTTTAACGATAAACGTCTTACGCGTACGAGATCACGGGCAAAGGTTGCAAAGCAACTAATGTGACATAAAATAGTTTTCTATAAAAGTTAAATGAAAAGACGATGAAGAGAAATACTTTGGATTTTCTTCTTTGTCTTGTATTGTTCTTCTGTTTTTTCTCTCTTACGTTTTCTCTGTATGGCCGTTTTTTTCTGTTTCGTGTGCTCACCAAAATAATATCCTCATAACGTGTGAGAGATAGTAAACGATGTGTGCTGTGATGGCGACTCGAATAACATTAAAGGAGCCCCTAACAGGCTACGTAACCTAATTAGTAACCTACCTACGTTTTAAAGGTAAAAGCGATGCCACAGAACTTGGGAAACGAAAATAAGTTAGACTCGATGGCGGTAATAACATGTGGGAAGGCGTCTGGAATTCCAGAAATGTAAGTTCAGTTGATATAGGACAGGTTTTAGCAAAGAAACTGTACGAGTATTTCAACGGTAGAAATTATTAAAACGCAGTGGGTTGGTCTACGAAATTAAAACGTTGACCAGTCAAATAATTCACAACGTTAAATTGTATAAGTTAGTTTTTTGTAGTTACCTAATTGTCACTGTCATGTATGATATAAACAATAATTAACCCAATGGTAATACAGTTGTAAACCATCCAGTTCAAAGGGTAATTAATCGCGCCGTTTCTACAAAAAACAAACTCGCATTGTAAAAGCTGTTTGCGCCGATGAATAGTTTATTCGGTATAAATACTGTCGGGCGTTTATTTAATCGATGGTTTAAGTAAACACGGGCACAATAAAACTGCGCCGAGAGCGGTTTAAACAATAAGCGCCCCGTGTGTACACTGAGAGAGCTAACATGGCGACTTGATTGAACGGCACAATGGCCGAACACGGACGCGGGAAATTATTGCTAGCTCTGTTTAAATGGCTGGCAAAAACGCACGTTTTATCTCACTCGGTTTTGGATTTGTTTTTGTTATTCAGAATGAAGATAATAAAGAGCGCGACAACACAGCCAACGCTGTCACTGAAGCGTACGCGCTTTCAAAGTGTATCGACCTTGGTGGACAGTTTTTCTAAATTATGAAAATTTCTAGTCTAATTTTTTTCACTCCTGAGCTGAGCTATCCAAAAGTGAGAGGTTGTTCACTAAATATTTCCCGTACACCTTGTATAATGCATTTTGGTCAACTTTCATGAGACCAAGCTTCTTTTTAAAAGACAACTTGCCGCACTGCTCAGGATATGGAGCCGTTCATGCGTGACGGAAAGTTAAACAGCAACACATAAATATTTTACTCCTAATTTAGCATACAAGAACATCACACATTTAATTAAATAAAACAAAGAATACTCGTACATCATGTTTTGATGAAGTAAATACTATTCAATAGAATTAATTAATTGCACTTGAAGTGTCTCCTGAAGTTAGGAAAGTTTTAACAAGATAAGGCAAGTTTGAAATTACGCATTTGTTGGGATTGTTGTGTACCGTCTTTACAAATCTATCTTTGGAACGCTGTAGGCAACAGAACTTTGCTACAATTTCGAGCATGCCAAGGGCGGCTTTGGTAAGATTTCTTAGTGGCAGTTGAATGTATTCATTGAGTTGAGAGTTGAGAGGTATTGTGACTATTCTTCTTTAGTTTTAAAGTTCTGTAACTATGTAAATAAAGTATTTAAACTGAAGAATATTTTATAAATAGGTATATTTACCTACCAACTCATAAAAGATTCTTCAGTTTAAATAAGTACTTATGAATGTAAATATTCAAAGTTTTTATAGTAATAAGGAAATCTAAAGATGACAAGACGAGAAGTCATTTACGAGTATGTCTTGGATTGACTTTTTAATTCGGCCATCATTAGAATCATCATTAATGCCGTGGACCGATCCCAGTGGAATATTTGACTTTCACCATGTTGCAGGCAGATATATTTATCCATAAAGCATCGGTATCGACAGTAAATCTACAAAAACCTCACGTAGTCTATATTTTTGGACCTCTCGCACACTGGTCTCTCGCTTTCTAGGTTTCGTCTAGGCAAACGTACTTTTCCTTAAAGCACTTAACTATATTTGTGCAAGTACTCGGTTGGGAAGGGTTCCACTGGGTCTATGTACGCCGCTTCACAGCACTTTAGTGACATTCTGCCTAGCGCGGTCCAGCCATTATTTCAAAACCAAGTGTTGAATTAGTCTTGTCGAATTTTAATTTGAAAATATTTAAATGTTCACCTAAAATACACGTACTAAAATAAGGATTGAAGGGATAGATAGCGGGGTAGAAGAAGGGGTACCTTTGATTAGCATCATTTTTTTCTTGTAAGACGAACTTTTTGACTAGCTAACCCAAATAACTGAACATATTTAGCTCAGCTCTCATTTTCTTATCCAAAAACTGGTAAGACTTTAATGTAAATAGTGTTGGCATCGAGGTAATTTTCAGGTCGTGACGAACACTCAGGGACTCATGTCCTCTTCTAAGAGCTAGGGCGATAAACTCACGTTGACGTTGATTTATGTCCCGTTTGTTTGTCCCGTGGTCCATCCGGGGTATCGAGGGTAAGGCTCTAGCGGCTACAAATTACAATGCTGGATAAACTCTCTGCATTCGGAATATGCGTTACAGTTGAAATAATTTGGTGAAGCATCTTTGGATGTCGTGGGTGTTGCGGCAACATTGTTAATAATTCAGAACAACTTGTATAAAATGGAGTATCTATTGCAATTGTCTCGTTTTTATATGCTTAGTAGATGCTTACGCATACGTTTACAAATGCATCACTAATGTGATTCAGCTACACGTCCGAAGGGTATATTCATTTCATCACTCGGTGATTCCTGAAGACATTTCTTGAAGAAGTAAGAAAAATTCTGTTATCATCTCACGTGTTCAAATATTGTAGGTATTTATATAGGTTTTATTTATCGATTAGTATTTTAGTTCAGATTAACGCAAAATGATTGGCTATTTTGGCGAGTATTCTAGAAAGTATTAACTAACATTAAAGACGGCAAGTACCTAAGTATCCTAATTAATTGATCCCACTCACTGCCCTTCCCGGAACCCCATCTCGAGTCTCGACACCATGGCAAGTTGAATTCCCTTGACCCAGTTCGCTATCAAGACCCGGGCGTGAGATACCGCTGGTAGCCCACGACTCTGGCAAACGGTCGATATAACACAAGAAAATAGGCACAGAAGGTTCATTCGGGAAAAAGCAAACAATTATGATACAAATGCAGGACAAAAAAAAAGATAAAAGATGCTTATTCAGTAAGTAGGCCGCACGGGCACTTTTACACTTCAAAAATCTACCAGCGCTTCGCAAGAGACCACTGCTGAGAAGAAACACCGCAAGAAACTCAACAGTCAGTCGTTTTTTAAACATTGCTTATGATTTTATAGAATTATAAAACTTAATCTAGCATTATATAAAACAATGAATTTGGCATAGAAAATAAAATACCATGCGTGGTTGAGCAGGAAAACGTGTAAAAACTCAGAATTTTCACATAAGCTAATAAATATTTGCAATAAGATTAAAAAAATAAAAACTTACCTATGACGGTGCAAAGTTTCGATACTTTTTCCTACAGAAACCGTGTTCCCTAGACAAGATACAATGTTTACATATTTTGAAGACAAAGATAACATTAAAAGATCAGAGAAGGCGCAATCACTGCCCAAACTTTAATTGATAAGTGTGAATTTTAAATCCGAGGTAATTTTAACAGTTTTTAAGTTTTAAGTAGGTACTTATATTGTTAACCAGAGAGTCAGTTTTCAAAATACTTGTAAGTGCCTGTTTTCTTAGCAAAGGGGTTTAGCTTGCCAGAAAAGAAATAAGGGGACTGCTGGAGTATATTTGTCAGTATTGTACAATTTTGAACCTACCACCTTTGCTTATCCGTTGCTAGTTTTTCACTTTATGTGTGTAAATGTTGTAGTTCCAACTGTCATCACGCCAACTCTTTTTTACCCGACTGCCGAAGGAGGAGGGTAATAGGTTTATCAGTCTATAACTATATGTATGTTTGTTTCTTTGTGGCGCTCTAGAAAATAAACGCGTGGACCGATTTTAATGATTCTAATGGCAATCGATTTGTCTTAACCTTGTGAGTATCACTAAATATATGACAGTAATTAAAATTCAATATGGCGGAAACTAGACGCCATTTTGTAAAAAAGAAAAAACATAAAGTAGACGAACCTATGACAAATATATTCAATAGGTATTTAAAAATCATCTTTAGGTTTCTTTCATCATTTTTCATATTGAACGATCATTTAAGATTTATAACGATTTAAAGTTGGCTAGCAGCAACAGCCGTTTTTTTTGCCAAGCTTTACTTATTACGAGCGGACCTTCTGTATTTATCTTTTTTATGTTGAAGGGACCCAATGGGTTCCCAACAGCTGTTGCGGTTTGCTCCACCGCATTTGTTTATGAAGAAAACCATAAAGACCCGCGAATAAAAGCGGGAAGGGACGGCAAATCGACAAATGGATTTAATATACAATTTAAAGAAATGGATTACCATAGTATTTTTGGTTATCTAAGGATTATTTTTCGAGTGTATTCAATGAAACGACGACGCGCTGACCTAGTTGGTAGTGACCCTGCCTACGAAGCTGGCGGTCCTGGGTTCAAATCCCTGTAAGGGCAGATATGTAGCATTATCTATGAAACGGGACCTTATTGTCGATGGCGCTTACGCTGCACTGCGTCTCGCGACGTTGTATTTATATCGGAACATCGTTAATAATGGATGATGTTTATCATGCTAAAGTTAGCAAACAATACATACCCAACGGCTGATCTCCTTTCCTTTTACCTTTCCCTTTCAAAAACAGACCCGAGGCCGTACTTGTACTATTACTTATTCTGTGGCCGTACTATGAACTATCAAAGCCTGACAAGTTCCAGCCAGTGACGACTCGGTTAGCCTAGTTGGTGCTTTTTTACCCCCTACAAAGCTAGCGGTAAAGGCAAATATTTGAGTGTGATATTTTCTATGTGTTTATGTAAGTAACTATGTTCTTTCCTGTACAAGCATGTTTATCGTTCTCTACTACCCAGAGTAAAACCTAATGTGGGATTTGGTCAATTTTATGTAAGATTGTTCTCTGATATTTTTTTTAGTGTAAGGGACAGATGTATATTTCTCCTATTCTGCCGTAAGAGCTAGGAAGGCGGCTAACTGTATAGTAATAAGTAGTATGAGCATTTTAAAATTACTTGAGTACCACCATGTATATGAATCCTATAGCTTCTATTTTAATGACTTTCCTTGGCAGGTTGTGGCATTTTATGATGTCAGTGTATGGTCTCAGGTTATCAATAGATAAATCCCTATTGCACAACTGTTAAGGTGCACTTAGTAAACGGGCAGCTTACGGCAATTGATAGATTGATATTGATCAACAATAGCTGTCTTACTATTATTTTGCACCTACGAGTATAACAGAATGAGACGTCTGGCTCTGGCTGTTCATCATCATCATCATCATGTCAGCCGAAAGACGTCCACTACTGGACATAGGCTCTGGCTGCTGACGGGCAATTATTGGGTCAAAAAAATATCAAGTCAATTTACCAATGTCGTCTATTTTTCATCTATGACGAGAACTAAATGGTAGTTTTTGATGACGCGGTTAAGGTTGGTTTGTTTGCAGTACACAGCCGAGCAGTTTAAACGTTGAAGCCAAATATTTACGCCGCTTAATTGCCATGTTGCACGCGGCAACCCTCTATTGACAATACTACAGTACTACATTTTGTTGCACATGTATTTTAAACGAAACAACGTTGCCTACTATTTAAAATGGCAACATAAATATAATTCCATACAAAGGCACTATTTAATCACTTCAACGTTGAATGAGTTATTTTCATTACGTTAATAAACAATTTTAACTGCTTTATAGTGGGTGTAACGTCCACGAAGGCTCATAAATTACTCGTGTACAAATGAATTTCTTGAAAAGGTCGTGGAAATTAGAAGTTCACGTGAGGGTCCGGTCACGCGACCACCCAAACTCTTTGTACTTATTTACCTGTTCCATTATTAACAGTGTTGGTTACACGTTGGAATCATTCGAGTCCGTGAGTTCGGAAGTGCCAAGCGCGAATCCAGTAATTATTAACTCCGACACGAACATGAAAATGGGAGAATCGGAGAGAATTTTTTTGACAATAACGAGAAACATTGACGCGTGCTGCTCGTAAATCGGATTTGAAATGAAATAATTGAGTAACGAAACTCTCGTGTAAAGTGTTTTTCTACATGGAAACATAATATACAAAAGGGATTATTATTTCTGTTGCATAATTTAGTCAGAGATGTTAGGCGGTTGGAACGCTTTTCTTAAATATGAACGTTTAAATAAGATTTAAACTATGTTAAGTAGTGATGTGTAATTGACTTGCTTTTGAAGCCAATTTTCATAGTATTTAAATAAAGATTATAGTAGAACAATTTTTTTGAATAAGTAAATATTAGAAAACCGGTCAATTTAAGGTTATCAGGCGAATTTGAACCTAATTTTGGTAGCCTAATTCTTCATCATTAAATTGATTGCAGTAATTACGAAATTGGCCTCTCCACGGTACAGTTTTAAACAACACAATAAGCAATTTGGAGTTCGGTATGGCGAAAATGATTACCCCTTCGTTCAAAACTTCCATAAGCAAACTTGGCTGATTTTATTATCTATGGCCTCGGAGGAGCTTGTCTGCACTGGAAACTTTGTTGGGCAAAATATGTTAAAACATCTTCTTGGCTTTCTGTGATAAGAAAAAAGTTGTCGCTATCGCTGTCAGTACTGGAACTACTAAAAGTTAGTAAACAAAAAGTGTATACTGACGCTTTAGCGGGAACGCAACGAAAAACTTGTTCCTCTGACGTTGATGGATGCGAGCAGCGAACGCGCCAACGCCAACGGCCATTTTGTAAGCGTAAGGTAAACTGGTGAATCGTACGTGTTTTAAACTCAAGGGATATTGTTACTTCTGAAACTCCGAAACTCACAGGAACCACTTTCAACTGTAGAATATAAACAGCAAACTTCTGTGTACTATCTTTTGGAAATCAGTCGATTTATCTCGGCTCTTCAAAACAGGATCAAATAATACAAAGAAGTCATGTGTTCAAATCAATCTCAAGCATAAACCAAGACGGAGAAATTATTTCTAGGCGACTAGGTTTAAATTTCGTAGAATAAAACTACGTCAGTTAAAATTCATTGAACATTACAGTCAATAAGTTTAGTTTTTGACACAAAGGACCTTTATTTGCATTTGAAGTGTCAACTCCGTCGCTCCCTCTAAGCCGACAACGGAAGAGTCGTAACTAAAAATTGTGTCCACCCGTAGACAGAGTATTACCTAGACCGGACACGTAAAAATAATACAACGAGTAAAAGATAAGCATTTATACGGAAAAACATATACATAAATAAATAAGACGGCATCTTAACTTTTTATTTCACTCCGCGTATCTAGACGTTTTTTCAAGGCTGACTGGGTTTGTCACCCGAACTGGTGCCTAATGGAGTGTTAATAAATAAATAAATATCAGAGGACAATCTCACACAAATTAACCTAGTCCCAAACTAAGCTCTAGGCTTGAAGACAACGATAAACTTATTTGTAGAGAAATACATAGGTACTTAAATAAAAAGAAAGCCTCCAGGACTCCGGAACAAATATTCGCACTCATCACACCAATATCTGCCCTTACTGGAATTTGAACCCGGGACCGCTAGCTTCGACGGCAGGGTTACTACCAACTAACGGGCTAACGTGTCGTCTAATGAATTGTTGCTTTTAACTATTTTATTGTGTATCGTTTGTATTTGTGTGTTTTCGTAGGTTTCGTAGATATCTGTGATCTGAATTGTTGTATTAGGCTGCAAAAGCCACAGTGCCAAAGCAAAAGATGAAAACCACCTTCGACCGGCAATAATTTCCCTAAACCGCCTTAATAAGGTATGGGCACTCAATGACAGAAAATTTGTCTGGGAAAGGTGATACGTGATTTGGTCGAGTTGTTTGTATTGCTATCTCAAAGGGCAACGCGCGAGCAACTTGTAAATGCATGAATGTATGTAAACACTTTATTGTACAATAGGTACACAGAAATTCAAATACAATATTTACAGAATTGGAATGTACAAAGGCGAACTTATCCCTATAAGGGAACCTTTGGGTGATCGAGGAAAATAATAAAAGTAGAATGTGGTAGACATTACTTGTTTAGACTAACTTGGCTTTAATAGACTTGTCTAGGTAATACTCTGTCTACGTGTCCACCCTAACACTGTGAACCGTCAACGAATGTCCTGGAGTGGATTAAAAAGACGGATCTACTATTTGTGATGTTTTATTTATTAGGCGCCACTACGGATTTGTGATTTTCTCTTTGAGCCTTTGATTTTTCACTCGTGGTTGTTTGGGAATAGATGTTTATGCCGGGGAAGGCTTTTACTCGTAGGATGTAAAATCATCGGTGGGCGTGGGAAGCGAGGAACGGTTTGTTAAATTAACTTTATGCAAAATGGTGGCTTTAATGAAAATTCATTTACGACATTTACGTGTATGTGTATAGATATGTGTAAAACAGTATATTTATTCATGGTTTGTTTCTCTAATCAAAGAAGTTGATGTTTTTCTTTTGTTCCATTTTTATTTTAATGAACAAATACATGATCCTGATATGATAATCATCATACATTTAATTGTAACTTTACAAGCGATCCTCATATTTATAAATAGTTTGTTAAGTTTCTCAATTGTTTTCAAATGCTAACTGTTGATTTAACTTCAAATCAGAACACAGTTTTAATAGAACATTCATTTTAATCAGTCACAATGTACTCAAAATGATAAGAAGTATGTATTTTTTCAGAAGTTTTCAGCTCGTTACTTATTAATTAGGTTCAGACAAGACGACCAGCAGGCCTTTCGCGTAACTCACTCGCAATCGCGATCGGCTTCAAAACAAAACAATTGGTTTCATTTTGTATGCAGACAAGCCTTCGATTTTCAAAATGAAAACGATTGTGATTGCGAGTGTTGTTACGCGAAAGGCCTGCTGTTCATAATCATACTTATGGGAGCCTGCCGTTTGGCCGAAATATGTTTGCCAAATGTATCGTTTCCCAAACTTGTCATTTGCCAACCCATTTTTTTTTCTTGTAACTGTAAATATTTCAGTTTGGTTAGTTTTGATAAAATCCTGAAATATTTACGGTTACAGAAAACAAAGCGGGTTGGCAAATGAAACGGTTGGGAAACGATAAATTTGGCAAACATATTTCGCCGAAACAAAGGTAACCCCATGATTATTTTTGCAGGGAGGAACTGCTTGACAAAGCTTGAGCGTCTCCAAAATGTTTGTATAAGATATATTTATGGTTTGCGGAAATATGACCATGTATCCCAATACCGCGTGCAACTCGAGTGGTTGCCCATCCGTCGTCGTAGGGATGTGCATGTTCTGTCGCTCCTTTTCAATGTACTTTTCACTTCTTCCTCTCCTTTTTATCTCTCCGAAAGGTTTAGTTTTTTGGCCGATGGTAGTGGACACCGCCTTCGGTCTAGTGCTAACCTTTCCCTTACCGTTCCATCCAACAAGACTCGTACCTATGCTAAATCCTTCACGGTACACTCTGTCCAATTATGGAATGGGCTTCCACAGTGCTTGAGGCAATCTAGATCTGTCGGTTCTTTTAAGGAAAAGTTAAAGAAGTTGTGGTACTTGTGGTTAAATGAACAAGATGAGTCGTGAGTGTTGTTCCTTTGCTCTGTTGTAGGTTTTAATTGCTGTTTACATATGTGGTAGTATATATTAGTATATTTTATTACCTATGTATTTATTTTATTAAAGAAGATATTATTACTTTTAATGTCTGTTTTTCAGATGTATGTACCTTTCTTTTTTTATGTGTTATTTTGTAAATTTACCTATCCTCTTGCATTATCCTGGCTTATTCTACTCCAAGGTTAACTGGAAGAGATCCCATATGGGATAAGTTCGCCTATGTACATTATCTATAGTGATGCAAAATGTTTTGTAATTGTTTATGTGCAATAAGAGTTTTACATACATACATACATTATATGTACCTACCTATTATGGTTTCAGAGTGCATTCTGAATATCGTCTATGGTAAAATTCATCCAAAAACATCCAAAAAAACTAAAAAAATACCATAAGATACCTACGCCCTTGAAAGAAAAAGGAAGTTTTGACCTTCGCGTAGTTTTACAATGCTGAATCTCATCTTGGCAGTGGCAGTGTTTTGTTTCAGCTTAATTCTATCACGACAATAAACAAGGAAAAGAAATGAGGAAAGGCCGATAACTTTTCTATCATTCATTTGTTTCAGCTACTGCCCGAGATTTTTAGGGAAATGCCAATTTGGCAGACTTACTTTTAAGGCCGATGTCAGAAGTCACCTTCGAAATAATTTGAGTTTTTGTTGACACAGCTATCTTTCTTCATTTGAAAACACCGCTAATGGTCGTTGTAGTAATGGTGTATTTTTTTATTGCATTACTGTTTTAGAATTCGTAGGAATAAGTTTATAATGCATGTAGGTACTTGTTACAAATACAGAAGGCATGTAGATAGGTAAGTACTTTGATAATCTTTGACTATTGTTTTGGAGTATTTGTCTCAAACTATTCTGTGGGTTAGACAACGGTCATTTTTGTGCAACGAAAATGAATCATAATAGGCAGGTACCTACCTATTCATTAGCTAAACAAAGGATAAATTACCTTTTTTTTAATTGAGCATTTAACTGCGTAGGTATTACATATTTATTACAAAAAAAAACATGAATAAAATACGTATCTCGGGCACAATAAATTTTTTTCTAGGAATCGAACCAAGGGCCGTAGCCAATAATAAATAATTAAGTTTATATGCGTCACCATTTGTAATTTTTCTCGTATGTAGTGTATCAGACTAACTCAATCTCGTGCGGACGTAAAATCTTTCTTACCCATGCATATAATACATTAATTATTTTTTGTTAAATGTTTGGTCTTTGACTCGATGTCCTGAATAAGCTCTTTTATTCCACGATATGGAAGTAAATGGTAAATCTGACTTTACGAAATGTGTTCTCAGGTATCGGTAATTGTTTTGTTTCATTGGAACAACTCAAAATACAAAGTTTGCTATCAGTGCTGTTTGTTTCTTTTTTTTGTTGTTATTAAATTTTATGTTTATTTTCTCTTCCTTGTTGGAGACTTTTGGGTATGATGTCGGCGACATCAGCGCCACTACATTCAGGTACGACGTCTTTATTTTTTATTTGTTGTTTGATTTTTGGGTATAATGTTGGTGACTTTTTCTATAGTCACCGATAAACGCTTTCTCAACAAGCGCCGGTTTTCTGAATCTTTTAAGTTGGGACTTTATTAACAATGCTATACAAGAAGTCGTTTTACGCGACGCCCCATTTTCAGAAATAATATTTTTATGCAACTCTAACATTTGCAAAGGCGTCATCAGCAGGCACAAACTTTTTCAAAAGACGAAGGGCTTTGTCAAAAACAGAATCTGTTTATAATCCGACTTTATTCCTATTCGTTCCAAGCATGGCAATCAATTTGTTATTATTAGTGTTCACGGCATGTTCTTTGTGCTATGCGGCTATTATGTTTACACTTTGCGTATTACGGAGGCGACAATTTGCCTCGGCTCAGGGCTTAGTGTCAGGGCGAGACGGTTTAATCCAAGGCCCGATGATAGAATCACGAACTTCTGCCATTCATACTCTAATGAGTCCAAGTCTCCTCTGAAAAATCTAAAAGGCGGAAGTAACTTTGAGTCGGTATTTCTGGGGCTTTGAAATTTGAACACGTTGGTGATCTTTACTCTTGTGTTTGCTTCGAATTAAGGAACTGCTTCTGTTTTAATGCCGATCAGACATATAACAAATATTTAGGTAGGAACTCCTTATAAATAAACAAATTAATATGACTGGTTCTCTGGTCCTTCGAATCCAAACCAAACCGAAATGTAATGATTCAATTTATTATAGCTAAACTAAGTTAGATTATCTTGTTAATTTCTAACGGGTATTTTTATTTTGCAATTTTTTTTCGAGTAAAACATTACCTGTCATCTCTATGGCACTTACTAATCTCATATATGCCACATCAAGATGAGTAATCGAGAAGTGAAGAGACAAATTAAATATAAACACTTTAACAATAATATTTACGAGATTACAACTTCTGATTACGGTTATCCATCGTCATTGTTACTTTTATCGTAAATAAAGGTTGTCTTTTTACACCATTCCCATCAATACAACCCGAATGAAAAGACATAATCTTTTGTGATCTCGAATGCTTTATATTTAGGAACTCGGTCACTGAGTGTGACAGTTAGTCGATGAAAGCTAGATAAAATTAAATCAAATGTATGTTTCTGCGAACTTTACTTACCTATTCCAGGATATGATAATTCAGATTTTTGCATTCCATTTCAAATGAAATTGTTATATTCTAGGGAAGTGTTTATTTAGTTAGGTTTCAGTAACCTTATTTATTAAACCTTAATAAGTAGTTTGGGCCAGCAACAGTCATGTACCTACCTAGCGACTAATTCAAATGAAAATTGTAATCCATCAGGTGGTACCAGCTGCGTTCAAATCAAAATATTCCCTAAAAGGTGTTGGTAAAATTCAAATAAATAACATTCGTTACGTTTATTAAACGCCCGTTAATTCCATACCTTATGTATGGGTGTTCCCCAGAAGTCGTTCAGAAATATGTTAGAGATGGGTGTCTGGGGCCTCAGGTCTCTGTTCTCTTTAATAGCATTGATGTCGTCAAAGACGAAGCCGCAGTAGAGGCAGTTGTGGTAGACGATGATGCAGGCGAGGACGAGGATGGCGCCCAGGCCGCGGCGCGGGGCTTCGGCCATGTCTCCGGTCGCCGGTGCCGAGCCCGCCAGCCGCCTCCGGCTCCGGCCGGTTCTAGTGCGGACCGCTGACACCACTCCTCCAAACCTACACACTCCACTCACGCGGTCCATAGTGAATCACTTCGACATCCTAACCCTCACACACACAGACACCCGCCTAGTCCAGAGAGTTCGAACCGCGGCTCATAAGGCGCGGATTTGCAAAACACGATCACGAACCGGGTCTGTTGATACGAGTATTCAGATAGTAAAAACGGTAAATATTACGAGCGCCGCGCGAACGATCACTATTAACGCGTTGTTTTATTAATGTTTACGGTAAAGCGAGTCACATGCGAGAATGATTGTCGAAATCATCGGATTTGACATTCATGTGATAATAACGGCGCGACTGACGCGGGCACGCCCGCTCTCTCGGCCGGTTCGCCGACGACTGCCGAGGGGCGACGAGCGAATGCTGCGTCGAGTCACGTGACCAGTCGTTTTACTGCGGGTCGTTTTGAGAAGGCGCATGCGTCCTTTGAACTCAGTGTCTAAGCTGGCGGCAAAATTGTCGCTCGAGTCAGTTTTTTTAGATTAAATAAAGAATAAAAATTAAAAAATAAAATACAAGCTTCTAATTGAACTTGTTTTGTTTTGTGCTTAATGTCTATTATTGCGCTTTTTATCTTTCAAGTAAATTTTGAACTACTTTCCGTTGTCTTAATGGGCTGACATTTGAAATACATAAGTAGGTTTAATTTTGCCCGAGGGCAATACAATACGATGCTATCTATCTAGGAGCTGATTTGATTGAGTCTTCGGTGTTCTACTTTAAATGGACTCAACGAATTGGGATTCGTTACCTCGGTCTCAAAAAGCATAGTTAGGTATGATGGCTGTACAAAATACATACAAGTTATATTAAAATAAATATTTATTCGACAATAACTTATTATAGTCTGTGTCAATTGAAATTGCCAAAGATGTAAACAAATTAGTATTGTTTGACACATAACCTGAAATAATCATCAAGCGTGTTAAAAATAAAATGTGTGTTATGTATTTAAAATAAGGTATAATTAATAATTATTTAGTCTTAAACTTAATGTAAATTTAAAGATCAATTGTATAAAACATTGCTAAAATCTGACATGATCTTTAAAAGAACGTGATTATCGAGTAATAATGGTAAATTGATTCGTTCGGTTGTGTTTACATCTTTGCCAATTTCGATTGACCTATTTTTCTTATGTTCGTTATTTTGAAACTTAATCTCAAATGTAAGTCGAACTAGGTACTTTTTTTACTTTACGACTTTAGTTAGACATGTTAATATAAAACATCAAATCAGAATGTCCGCATTTCAAACATACCATAAGACGCATAACCACATAAAGTAACTACCTACCTATTACCTAAATTGCCAAATAGGGAAACACCTTTGAGCTTCTAAGGTTAATTAGTTAATTCAGCGATGTACAGTGCTACAATTTTGCTAATAGCTATCGGCAATCTTCGTTTCTCTATGACACACGAGTGACAAATATTCTGTCAGTTGCGAGTGCAAGCGTGATAGCGATAGCCCGCCGAAAGATATTAAGAAGCTGGGAATATTTTACACATGCTTATGTGTAATAAAATAAAACAACAATAAAAGGTGATCCAATTTAATTAACTTCACTCTTCACTTGATTGCACCAAATTTACCAAATTAAAAGTAATAAAACACAAACAACAACTATTTCAGGAACCAAAAGAACAATCACATTAAACCCGGTTACCGGAAAAGCGCTAACATATTCCGTGTTGACTATGGTAAACGTCAAATGCTGAAAGCGCATCAACAAACGAAATAATGGCCGACTAATAAATAAAAATACAATCAGCACCGATAGTTTGAGTGCAGGAGCACATCGCAATTTGATTAGGTCGACCCCACGTGCTCCGGAGCGCATGCCCGCGGAGGGGTAGGCGCGGGGCGAGGTGGAGGGGTGAAAGAGGGAGGGGGAGAGTGAATGTTGATGACGACATTTGGTCGAGTTCGGGAGCCTTGCGAGTCAGCCCGGATCGGGTATAGACGATTCCTGCTACGCGTAAGTTCGCCTGCAACTAGAGTTCCGTGTAATTCCGAACAAGTTGTATTTGCCCCGGGCCTGATGCTAGTCCGCTTGAGTGTCATCCGCACCAATAAGCGCCGATAAAAGGTTTTCGATGTCGCCGAGATTCACTTTTAATATTAGAGTTTTTCTTTTTTAGCCTGTGACTTTGCGGAGTTATTCGAGGCGGGTAAAATGGTCGAATTTGTAAAAGTATTTCAGAGTTGATTGTGTATAAATATTCTTCAAAATATTAAAAGTAAATATGATTTTGCTCTTTTAACAATACAGTTTTGATGTATGGCTTTCAAATTACTTATATAGTTTTTTTTACAATATGGGATGACAAGTAGCTGACCACGTTGTTAGCTCAGGTAACGGGTTTGATCTCGCGTAAGGGATATAAGTTGTGTAATGAGCTCACTCTTGCTTGACACCCTAGAATGGACCGGATATTATTGTAATGTCAAAATGCTGAGTAGGTGTAGTCCCTGATGGAAAAACGAACATAGTGCTTAAATCCTACATTGATCAAAAAGTAACAACCTCACGACTCAAAACTTTCTTTAAAAAAAAAACTAACAATGGAATAAACTCATTTTCATCTCATCTAGTTTGTACGCGTATTGATTATATACATATAATATATAAAACTGTGATAAAGGTGGCTAGTGGTAGTTTACACTTACAAGTTTCTTACAAGTTACTGTTTTTATATTCTTGTAGGTGAAAATAACACCATAAATACGGTAGCATCTGGTAGCCATTCTTATCGACGAGTACTACTTATTTTATCCCGGCTCTTTCAAGTGGAGGGGGTGACTGAAGACCATATTCGCTGGTTGCAATACTTGCAATTGAAAACATTTCATAGTTTTCATTTGCTCTAAATCAAAAACCATTTCAGGAAAAATGTACAAAGGAAAACAATTTTTTTTTCTATTCGTAACTTAGGAAAATAATTACTGGGACGGCTAAACCGAGAATTGCTGTTCTTTTGGTTGATTCTAATTTTAATGTTTAGTTAGTTTAGTTTATTTATTCATCAATGTAATATTACAATATAAATTGCATTGCATGTCAAAAAATACGTAATTACATTGAGATCATCAAAACATAAATACTAATAATCACAGAATACAAGAAATAATAATAATTAAAGCAAAAACAATTAAACATCTAATAATGGTCACTCGTCCGATGTCAATATATGTACAAAGGTTAATAAACGTCAAACACAATAATACATTTCCACCTTCATATATTCATCCACGGAGTATGGATTATCGAATAAAAGGTTTCTCAGCTGGTGTTTAAATGCTTCGTCGGATTGTACATTTTTAAGTTTGGCGGGTAGACGCTCATAGTACGTGGGACCGATGACTCGCGGGTTCTTACCCGCAAGTGCCATGCAACGGGGAACTGTTCTCAAACGCCCGGTGTTGCGTTCACTTCTTGTATATTTCGCCAATGTCGAGTTATTTACATAGACACTCCCATGGACTTAAGTGTTAAGAGGAATAAGTCCATTGATATCATACGCGAGGACAATAGTTCGGTAAAAAAGTATTTTCTCTTGTGGCCCAAACTGAAGCACATGGGTTAGCTCCTCGTCCTCCTCCTTCTGTCAAGTCCTTTTGGTTGGTTATATCTAATCCAAATTTTACTAATGTCAAGGTTTGAGTAGAAATTGTCTATTTTTCCGAATTAAAATATAAAAATGCAAGTATTTTTTTCTCTACAAATAGAGGCTCCTAAGGGTGCGGCTCCACTGAGGCGGAGACGAGCGGAGCGGGGCGGAGCTGTGCCAATATTAACCAATAGAATATAAACTAACGTGCGCAAGGCGTGCTCGACGTGACCGCATGCGCCTTCCATTGGTTAATATTGGCCCAGCTCCGCTCCGCTCCTCTCGTCTCCGCTTCAGTGGAGCCGCACCCTAATGCTAGAAAATAATGTAGCTGAAAAATTTGAGCACAGCTTACTATTATATGACATTGACGGAGGTTCCACAAGTATTTCCAATAAGAGCGATGTGTCAGCAAAATAGTATGGTGTTAGCGTTCTTTCAATATAATACGGTTAACGTTCTCCATAAGGAGAATCATCGTCAAATTGAGGAAGATGAAGTTTTGATAACGGAAAAGTTAGGTTAAAAATATTTTGGTTGCTACGACCCTCCCCAGCTCTGTCTGGGTGAGATTTATTGTAAATAAATTCAGTTAACTATGGTAAAAGTTGCATTTACCGCAAGTCTTTTGCGTGGTTAAAAAAATCAGATGCACACAGGCCATCTAGGGGTAACGATCTGATGCCCATAGCCATTTGCTATCTCTAAACTAAAATCTTATGACTGCAATCCTAAGACTGAAAATGCCTTGCCAACCCTGAGGACTATGAAGATAATTATGTAAATTATAGGTAGTAGGAGTTAAATAAATAAATAAATAATAATAAATAAATATCAATGGACGATCTCACACAAATTGACCTAGTCCCAAACTAAGCTGTAACTAGGCTTGTACTATGGGTACTAGACAACGATATAAATACTTATATAAATAAAATAAATACTTAAATATATAGAAAACATCCAAGACTTAGAAAAAAATACTCGTGCTCATCACACAACTATTTACCCATACCGGGAATTGAACCCACTAGCTTCGTAGGCAGGGTCACCACCAACTAGGCTATTATCGCGTCGTCAATACTCATCCTACTTGCATTTAAAATCCATACTCAAACTAATTCTGCGCAAAGTCGCAATTAAAAGTTAGTTTTAAATAATAAGTAGGAACCTATCGAGGAAGATCTACAAGTACCTACCTAAGCTAAATTTTCTCAAGCGCAAGTAGGAAGTATGAGACCTATATCAGAGGCAGACTTGAAGCAGAAGCACTGAACAAATACAACCGGTAAAAGTTCACGCAGCCATACTTTTGCACTCAAAGTCTGGACTACACTTTACTCCGGTAATTAATATCACGGAGAAAAGCAGTAAAATAATGTTATTCCAGTGCTCACCTAATTATTCTCGAGGCTCGGCTCATTAATGGAACTTTATAGTTCATGCATAACTATCTGCATTAATTACTTTCCATAAAAGGTTTACGCAATAATTCTAAATAGAAATTCCAAACTTGGGAGAAAAGAGGATTTTACATAATATGTTAAATACTATTTAAGCTGTTTTATGTGAGGTGCAAAGACGAGTATCAAGTTCCTTACGCCGCCTATTCTTAATACAACAATGTTCTATTGGGAAGCGCGGGTAAATTCAGATTTGGATTTGTAAAAGTACCTGGCAGCTTGCTGACAGAATAAAGAACAGTTTTTCATATCTTTATTTAACACAGTTCAGTGATATGGTTTTGGTGTTAACAGATTTTATTTTGGTTAAGTATCCTCTGCTGCAGGTTTCTCTTAGAGTATTTGCTCAAAGAGGACGCCCCAGAGGATGTCCTCAATTTCCTGACCACCATGATTATTATAATTATTTCTTTTATATGGCATGATTAAAACATACATGCTCACAGGTGAGGTAAGTAGGATCTGGACCCCTTAATTATGGTGCATCATTATTGAACTTTTGAAACTTTATGTCTGTTTCACCTTCCGTGTTTTCACTGAGAGGTCCCAGCGGAAGACCAGCGTTGGCTTCACAGCCAGCACATGCTGAGTTGGGACTGTTTCCGCAACAATCATCACTACGGCAGGTCGTCTTTCTTCCTTTTCCTTCTTTTTAAATGTATTTTTTTTGTCTCTGTTATTATTGTGAATAAACGTTTTTCTTTCTTTCTTTCTTTCTTTTAACCCGAAAGCTACACTGGCAACGTTTATATCTGTTACTGCAGCCAGTAGTTTCTTTAACTTAGAGAAAGGGGTTACTATTAACTACCCTACGTGAAGAAATGCAATAAAATTTCAAGAGAGAAAGATGAATCTTTTTTACTACAATGAGGTCTATTTGCTTTTTAGTTGCCGGATCGAGTTACAAGTCTTCTATAGATGTAATTTGAGCGCGATGCTACAACCCTTCTTTGTAATAAAAAAACCCTTGGACAAACAATATGACTAGGTATACTTTTTATCTATGTATACATATAAAAGAAGAAACTGACTGGCTGACTGATCGATCAACGCACAGCCGAAACCACTGGACCTAGGGGCTTGAAATTTGAATAGAATATTCTTTGGATATCCTAGGGTACACTAAGAAAAAATCATTCGCTAAGGAGTCAAAATAGAGGGAGTAGCGGGAAACGAATTCTAAGCGTACGAAGTCGGGGGTATCTTCTGGTAAATTAAGGACCTTCTTCGTTTGTTCAACATACAACTAGCCGCCTGTAGATCCATAATAGGAACGAGCATTGGTTATTTTTTCAATTTGAACGATTTTCCCCATTAAGGTAACGATTCACCAGCGGTTTTAAGTCCCTTTGTACCCTCAAAGGTTAAAAAGGTGCCTTCGTTCAATCGCGGTAATTATTTCCGTGAACAGACATTTCGAAGGGGCAGGTTTACAAAGAACTTTTAAAAGAGTAATTACTAGTCGAAAGAAAGTCTAATTCTTTAGAATGTTCTTTTCTTATTCTGATAACGAATTAATATGTTTTGACACTCTACTTACAGCACCAATGTGATTACAATTGAAACTTAATGATTTAATTAATCCCGATGTGAAGTAAGGGGGACTATTTACATCCTGGATAGAATTATTAATGTTAACAAAACAAACAATAGGTACCCCCTTTTAATATAGGTACAATTATTTCAGGGTTCCATATCGCACTGCTAGATCAAAACAGTAGTAAAACAAACTACAACTGTATTTTAAAATCAACTTTAATACAACTTCAATGAACTTAAAACGATACTAACAAGGATTTTGAGTTAATACTGTTTTGATCTAGCTGTGCGAATCTCCTTTAAAAGGTATCGTGTCAGTGCATGTCTTCCTTTATTCATCAGTCATATATGAAGTGCAAAGGCAATTGAAGACTACGTGAAAAGAACATGTCCTTACTGGCATATGGCGACTTGAAATTTAGGAACCATGTCATTTCGTGCGTAATTTTCGTGTATAGGTTTAAGTAAACGTGAAAAATAAAAGTTATATAAAGAAACAGTAACTGAGTTGAGTTGAGTTGAGTGGCGAACTCTACATTTTGGGATTGCAATCTTTTTTTCAAAGTGGCCAGACATGTTCTCTCCGTGTCCCCATCAATTGTTATAAAATAATGTGGCAAAGCACTCACTGCAGTCGCTTACTGGGTGTTGATATGAGAATTAAACGATGTTTATTTTGCGTGTAACATGTAGTGATGTGTACTTGTGTAGTCTGCCGTTATTAATTTATTTTAAGTAGTGTTATTAATTGTTGGACAAATTAAGTACCGGGTAGCTTAATAGGTGTGCATTTAATGTCAGCCCTTTCTGAGTGGACCTTTTATCGCATTAAGAGGGCCATGTTTTGTCACAACCCGTTACCCGAAAGTACAAAGTTTATTTCGAGCAATTAATCCGGATAAAGAAATTTATTTTCCGTAATTCCCTTAATTTTTATGATGATTTTTGAAGATTTTTCTCTCGTAAATCTAAGATTAATTACTCATGTAGTTACTTACCCAAATAAAAGTGCAAATGCAGTGCTTCGATCAAGCCTGCCGCCAAGTAGTGTACGCATTCTTGTGTTCCGGTATTGGGGTATGCCAGCCGGTGAAATAAAGTAACTAGCATAGTGGCATTTCATCTTAGTCCTAAGGGTTGGCAACGTAATTGCAATCCTAAGATTGCGTTCATAGGCCTCATAATCATTAAAAAATATTAATAAATGTTGTCGTTAAATCCAGAACGACTGTCAAAGTAACTTTGACGCTTATTTGTAAGGTACCTAAATACAATCTGATTTAAGGTAGCTACGCGAGCCTGATCAAGATATATTTTCTCACCCAAGACCTCACTAAATAAAATACAGTACGAAACACCTGCGTTCAGTGCTACCGTCCGCGAATTCTAAACAAAACGGACCCCAAATCGAGTCCTCACAAACCAAAATTGCTAATCCGGGTTGCGAGTACGGATCCGAAATGTCCCCGGACAACGTCCGTCAAGGGACGTCGGCTGCAACTCCCGTCCTCCGGGCCCGATCGGACAGAAAAACTCCGTGATTGATGGTGACCCGGCCATAGGGCATAAACTGACCGTCACGTCTCCTGCAGGCCCTCAGGTGGACCCATTTTTTGTCCCGACCATCCCGAGTACACTGGAGTGGCGTGATTGGCGCCTTGTAGATTTAGGACGGTACGCACCGGATTAGAAGTTTTATTGCGTTTTAAATTTGCCCCTGGAGCGTTTTGGCTACTGTTTTAGGTGTTGGTTGCTTTTATTTTACGAAGCGCGTTTTTCGAGGTGAGTTTATCTCGTAAGCTTCGCTATTCCAGTTCGAAAAATGTAATAAGCTTAGTATCTTTGTAATTATTCTGTTAATTTTTTCTTTATTATTATAATTACAAGTATATTATAGGATATCCTCTGAATGAAAACGCATTAACGTATCTAAGTACCTTTTAAGAGCGCTATAGTGGGTAGTCGATCATACAAACGTTAGTAAACACATAATATTATATTGCCTTTTTCTTTTGGAGAATTGATTAATTGATTTATTTATTGGTAAGATAAATTTTACACGTCATATTTTACATTCACAATTTATATTATCATAATATCATATAACAATGAGCGCAGAACCATACAAAATACGGTAAAAGTCAAGTTTATTACTAAATCAGTAACTGTCGATTCGTCGACCGTATTTAAAAAAGTCATTCCATTCAAAATGCACGAGCCATCAGCAGAAGTGGAAAATAAATGCCAATAATTACTTACTTCGAACGTATTTTCATAACAAGCAATACTCGCGTATGCAAGCCATCGAGGCGATTATCGAACCATTCCACATAGCGATGTAGACTTACTCCCTCGATGAGTAACTTGCTGGAACCAGCGTTTCCTGATCCTCTTCCCCTCTTACTGCTTCAACAGACTAAGGCCTTAGAGGGGATGTTAAATGAAAAGACGTATGTCAGGTTAAAATTGGCAGGTACAGTGGTACAATTGCTAGAGCAATTTGCGTACGGAAAGGGGTAATCTGACCTAGTCGTGGCAAAACTGCGAGTTGTGACAGGTGCTTGCGCTTAGCAATGCAGCGCAATTACGCGATGTTTGCCTTATTATTAGGTTATTAAAGGAAATGTTTCTTCGAAAGCTAAATTGTACTTCACGACGTTTAGGTCAATAGATAATAAGTAAAAATATACTTTCTTTTTACTACAACCAAATGAAATAATTTTTAAAATAGTTTGTGGTTTAGTTTAGTTAATTTGTTGATAACTAAATGAAAAGGAAATGTTTAAAAATGGGGACAAACTGTTCTTGCCGACTGTATTATTTTTTATTCCAGTCTACGAATCCCAAGTCAGTAGGTCTAAATTAATTTGATGGAAATTCTGTTGGCACCTTCTGACTTCATTATCAGATCAGCTGTAAGATGCCATTATACTGCATTGCCCTCAGGTTTGTTTATTAATTCAAATTTTCCGAAAAAAGGTGACTTTGGGTTTTTTGCAACTTAAATACAGTCAAATACAGAACGCGCAGTTAGACTAGTATTTTTTGGCATGGAAAAGGCCATCTTAGAGTAAGTGGGATCTGAGACCCAAAGACTACAATCTCAAGACTGCAATCTTAAACAGCAAGAACTTTCGTCGTCGGCTCGTGATATATCCACTGAAATGTTTCATATATTCAATAAACTTTTTTCATTTTAATTTTTTCACTTTGCCAACTCTGAACACAGATTTACTTGTAACCATAGCTCGTTGTAATTTTTTATCAAAATTACATCAAAAATACAACACGTCGAAAAAATTGCTTCACCTGTATCTAGATGATGGTTTTACCCTTCTGGATAGCTCCATCGAAGTTGGTTTATTTTTTGTAAAAACAGACGAACAACGAATAAAATAAACGACCGAATCGCGGGAAAAAGGTAGTGATAATAATTATTCAGTGAGCCCGTTTTAAAAACCGCATCGGTGCAAAATGTAAATACGTAGGTTACTTTAACTTTAAAGCAATGTTGCCGTTATTTCGCTGTAGTGCAGCAAATTCTCATGCCGGCGGCCGCAGCGTCAACACCCCGCCGGTGCACTAAAGACTGAATAATCAAGTCCAAGCAGTCCCAAGGGCCTGAGCAAACACTGTTTAACTTATTGAGTGCCAGGCTTGTTGGGCTTCATGTAAAATGGACCCAGTATCGAGTATTTGGCACTGTGAATTTTTGTATGGTGTGAGAAGCAAGCAGGCCACCGGAGTAAATGATCTCCATTACTGACCGTGAAAATCAACACGAGCAGCATAACACTAACAAGAAGTATGTCGCCGGTGCCAAAGACGACAGTAGGATAGTTTTTTGAAGACCACGAAATCGTATTAGTTCGAAAACATCATCAAAGCTGATCTTACGCAGTGATGAGACGCGTGGCAGAAAGAAACGCACGGAAATGGACCACCGATGTAACTTTTTGAAAGGTGGAGATGGAAAGACGTTGAGAACTTCCTGGCGGGAAAGTAGAAAACAACTTTTCACAACATTTACTCTAAAGTCGAATATTCAATTTGATTAAAAGCACCCCTGATCCAAGGGGTGGCGATAAATCAAAACTTTGCCATTAAAACAACGGGCGACCGCGACACCTCGGGATCAACTATTCCAACTTCACTCCACTCCAGCCAAGTTATTGTCTTGGAAGTTTTATAACTTCAACCCTTGTGAAGTATTATGGACGTGTAACTAGGTACAAGTGCGCAACGACGAATTAGTTTGCTCTTCGTTATCCGACCATATACCTAGATTCAGTCGTTTTATATATTGTAATTGTTTCTATTAGAATTGTGTGTAAAAAAAACAAATTATATTTTCGCACTTGATTTGGAAAGTTTCACACGATGACAGGATTGAATTCCATTAAACATAAATAAATCTCCTTTTATGTAAAGGTATGCAAATCTCTAACCCTTACATTTATTTCAAAAAGGTGTACTTATTCGCTAATTTGAAGTTATTTTGTTTTTAGCAAGTACGGGATTAATTCTATGGCGATTGTATTGACCGTGATCACAAAATTTTCTACGAAGCGTTTTCAGAAACATGATTAATCCGGAACATATAAATTGCTATGGATTTAATTTAAAGCTACACAGGCTGATCGAAATTACAAAGCTGTGGCTACCCATAAATCCAAAACAAACAGCGTCTAAACCAGTGACACTTGATACACCAACGGATCTCCTAAATTCAGTAATAACAATGGATTAATTTCAACGACTTGTAAACGTCTCATGAAACAAGTGTCTGAAATTGCTCCGAGTTTGATGTATAGCACTCGCTTCTCAAGGGATAAATTTGTTCGAAAACTTGCTGAATGTGAAAAGTTTGAAGCTCACTTCAATCCATTACACGAGTGAAATATTTCTTTGTTTTCTGGATCCACTGTGGGCGACGCGACCTTACAAATCAGAAGTTTACCATTAGCCGCGCTCGTCGTCGTTACGAAGATTCCTTGAACTTTCGCGTTACCCAACAATATATCTCCTTAATATACTCATCATTCAAATTGCGTAATGGGTTTTTAAAACAGTTGATTGATGGGCGCGGGTCTTACTGAAAACGCGTGCGTACCGAGACGATGTTTTGTAGGATGCGGTGCGGCTTGTTCCTTTCGTAAACGATCGATCAATCCCCGTTTTGTAATAGAAAACGATGTGTTTGAAACGTTATATTGGGTCGGTTTATTTAATATACCGTCCATCAATCACGGCAGACAGTGTATTGGTCGGTGACACTGCGCGCAACATGTGATATGAGGCTGCCTCGCCGGCTTCTTATTTATGGCTCGCTTGCTGTATCGAATGGGGATACTACATTTCCACCGAAATTACAATTTCAGCGAAACGATTTACAATGACGGAGCGATCGGTAATTGGGAATTTGAGCAGATTTTATTACGCGTAAACAGAACCCATTCGTGAATTCGCTTACATGTAAGTAGTATTTATGATATTATTAGTGACTAATATTATATTTGAACACCTTTGAAATATTACTTAAGTGTTTTTTCTTCAAAATGTTTGCTTGTCCGCTATTCAATTTTTTGATAGCTACTGAAGGTTTTTTAGATTATATACGTAATATAATTAAGTAGGTAGGTATTATGCGTAGGTTAAGTTAGGTTTTAACTATAAACAAAATCAAAAAATTCTCCAAACAAAAAATAAGTTCGTAATTATGAAAATTTGGGACTTTGATCGATTTGAAATTATGACTCTTCAGAATGATGTACCTAGTATCTATATTATATGACTAAGTCGATCGTCCATTGTCGGTGTAACTTGTCTGTGTACTGCGTTCAGGATCGAGGGTTCGTATCCCGTAGGGGAAAAGAGGCAAAGTTTGTGTGGCGAGCACGAGTGTTTGTGCCCGAGTCACGGGTGTCTCATCACTACATCACTTCGTTACGAACAACAGTCCCCCGCTGCGTCTGTCTGAATATGTTTGTTTGCGCTTATCTCAGAATCTACTGTATAGATGTTTGTGCGAATTTATGTGGTGGAGTTTCAAAACGAGTACTTACACAAAATCTGCGGGCCTAGTATATGGTTGCGTTTATCGCGTGACAAAATGTGGATAAAGCATCCGTCACTCTCGTACTTATATACGTGCCTAAAAGTGACGGATGTTTTATTCACATTTTGTCACTCGATCAAGGCAGCCATATTAGGCCCTCAGATGCTAAGTGGGCTACCTAATCTACCTGTGACCTAAGACCTTAAGATCGCAAATAAATGCGTTGTCAACCCTAAGGGCTAAGATAGCCATTACGCATCGTCCCTCCCGGCTGGGTAGCCAATTGGGTTATGACGGACTCTCGACCACCCCAGTCTCCTGCGAGAGCTGAGGTGGAAGCATACCGTCTAAAACCTCTCCGGTGTTAACCACCAAGGGCTGATAGCGGGGGCACCGTGGGCTAATGGCTATTCACCACTGATGCTCTATACTACCTACTCATTCCACCGGTTATCACTCTCCCACTCAAAAATGCGATCCAGTATCATCATTATTTGGACCAATTAACAAAGGTTTTAAAGTTGATACATTGATATTTATGTGCTTGTGTTTGTAAGTTTTTGTATTATTGTCGAAGAACCATAGCAAGTAAGTTGTTAGTCATATAAATTGTCATGTATGTTAGTCCGGTATTTGTAAATATGGACCATGTTGCCTGCAATAAAAAAAAACGTTATTCTATTCCATTTAAGGCCGAATAGTGTTATAATTTTTAGGTGATTCAAGCCCTATAGAGCCTTGACATCTTGTCAAGTTCTCAGTACTAAGTACATTTGAATATTTAGCATAAACCATTAATGCCGGTCCGCTTCTCATTGTGTCCCGCAAACCGATAGGCTACGTACTTGAGACGAACTTATCAAGTTTAAGTTTGGCACTCCGAGGAGTTACTTCATCAAGATCTTCATAGGGACTAGACTTTAAGGTATGGTGATGAGGATTGGGTTGTATGCGTAGACGACAGATTTCGTTGTATACTTAATTGATTAATGATAAATAGGGTACGGAGTTTTAATAGCATGGAGATAAAGAGAAATATGAAGTTGACGTTTATATTAAAACTCGCCCCATACTTATATTCATTCATTTATGGCATTCCATAGTTTATTCATATCATTAACAAAGAACATAAAAATTCTTTCTATGTATGTAAATTGCGTGGTATGCTTTAACATATTCTAATGAAAGGCATTATTCCTATAAGTAGCTTCATACTTTATGGATATTGGTACTTAGATGATTCTATGGTTACGACAGTATTAATTTTAATAAAATAAAAAATCGTGTGCGTCTCGGGACGCCCGACAGAAGTGATAACAATGATCGCGGACAGGTTTGACTGTCCCTACATGAACCGTTGTTGTGGTTTGCATGCCCCTTACCATAAATAAATTTTTAATGTGTGTTCTAACAACTAGATTATAAGAATGTATATGTATACCACTAACAAATATGAATCTAAGACATTCGAAATAAATGAATTTGAAATTGAATAACTAATCTAAATCTTTGGGTTAGACTGAGAGAGGACGAGCCTGCCTGCCGCTGCCGTATGCGTGAGAGAAAGGAAAGCCAGAAAAACTGGCGCCGTAACGCGTTACGTAATGAAGCGGTTTGCCCTCCCATAATAATAAGAAGTTATCACTTCAAAAAGTTCAAAATAGCGGGATATCGATTTTCAAGACTGTGGTTCGATACCAGTAACAAAAAAGTTCAAAAAACTGGCCACTTTTTTTAAAACTGATTTCGGGTTCGCATTTGTAGTCACCACGGATTCTCAGATATCGATTTTCAACTCAATCGAACCAGGAACAAAAAAGTTTAAAATGGCAGCCACTTTTTTTTAATCTGATTACGGGATCGCATTTGTTGTCCCGCCGGATCCTCAGATTTGCAAGATTTCCTGCGATTTCCAAGACAATCGAAGCAGTAACAAAAAAGTTTCTAAATGGTGGCCACTTTTTTTATATCTGAGTACGGGTTCGCGTTTGTAGCCCTACGGATCCTCAGATATCGATTTTCAAGACAATCGAACCAGTAACACAAAAGTTCAAAATGGCGGCCACTTTTTTAAAATCTGATTACGGTTATTGAATATATGAATATATGAAATACTTGAATCTGGTTACGGTTTCGCATTTGTAGTCCCAAGGGGCCTCAGATATCGATTTTCAAGATAAACGAACCAGTAACAAATAACTTAAAGTAATCACTTTCAAAAACGGTGATAGTTTTAGGTTATAATTATGCTCACTGTCAACAGTATTTATGCTTAACGCAATACGGGGTGACGTCAGCAGGTATGATCAAATACCGTTTACCGTTTTCGTCCATACCTGTAAGTCACGATTGGCCTAGCAGCTGAGAGGTAGGCTATGACGCAATGGTGCCGCGGCTCAAATCCCATCCGATTCCAGTATCTTTTTGTATTTAAAAAAATCTTTAAAAATTTAATACTACCGCTCTGCCGTATGCGTGAGAGCAGGGAGGCTGTCTAGTAACGCGCGTTACGTAACGAAATGGTTTACCCTCCGTAAAGAAGTTATCACTTCAAAAATCTTTGTATATTATAAGTAAACCATGTTATGCACATATGCATTTTTTATTTATAATTCAACCTTTATTGTTCTAAACTTCTAACCGAATAAGACTATAATTTACAACAAGGTCTTCGTATCTCAAAATACTGTTGCAGATTCTTATAAAAGAATACGTCCGGGTATCTGGAGCAACTTCACCAGACGTCTGTCGAGTTCCTAAGATCTATTTGCAACTCCACAGACCGGATATATTTTACATCGAACTAAAAATACGTATCTGAGAAACATTGTTCAAAGTTCAAACTAAACAAATAAGGATCGGGCAACTTCTAGAAATTGCACGGGACCCGGATACTGAGAAATGGATTTTCAAAGAATCTTTTATATCATACAGGAAAAGTAATTTCGTACTTAGATAACCTGAAATCGCGTAGGATGTTGCACCAGGACACGATTCCAATTATAGAATAATACTAAGTCTTAATAAGTATCGTATTGTTAACCATTTGGAGGTTAGTTGGTAAATTTAAATGATAAAGATGATGAACAATATCCTGAGCCACTTTTGAATTGTTCAACAACAATCAAACGGATCATCCGTACAACCACAGAGAGCTTAAATCAAAGCATTATCTATAGTTTGAAGTTGAAGTTTTGCAGGATATAAGGCAATTTATACTCCACTGCCGTTTTTCCATGAATCGAGTGACCATTGCTGCTCTGATGACCTGTTAAAGACAAAAGCATCAGTAAATGGTTTGATTTATTGGTTGTCGCGGCTAACGACGCGAGAACGTTGCTCGCGTGTGACGGTGCTTCGGACATGGTTATTAATTGGCACTGGCTGTGTGCGTGACGCCTATTGATATGGAACTAGGTCGAAGACAAGAAGCGTGTACTTCAGCTAACTATCGTTGTTAGGATATGCAGGAGCAATTTGCAAGATGCAGAACATTTCCGAGAATTGCTTACATAATCTTCTAAAGAAATGAATGAGAAGTTTATCAAAAACATTTGTGGGCGTTGAAAAAATTAATATTTTAATAAGTTAACGCGTATTTTTTGTTAAAAAAATTCACAACTTGAGAATGTCGGAAAATACAGGAAACGTGAATTAATTGAAACCCCACAAGTATTTTATTGGATTACGAGCTGTATTTGGTTATTCATTACTGGCCCAATTTTCCAAAGTAAAATATTTATATAGATTATGTAATTTTTTTAAGATTTTAACTCGTATTATCACTGATTTTGACATTGCTGATCATAACTCACTATTTATTATTCAAATAACAATTCCTAACCATCATCTCGTTAAATGACACTCAAATGTGACACGTGTTTGGTTTTGTATGTGATGTATTAAAAATAAATTAATAACAATATTTAATAGTTGGTTTTTTGTTTTTGAGTAACCATGAACCAATGTTAAAAAAGTCAGTGATTCTCATGAAAAAATTAGCATGTATTTGTGAATAAGTCACAAGCTCTCGTGGCTCCATTTTACCACAAAGAAGGGAGAAAGAACACATTTTTCCATTTATAACATAAGTTAAAGAATAAATCTTAAAGCCCACGTGAATACATAAAACTTCGGAATGTTAGTTCGAAATGTTTCCTAAAAGTAATTCCAGAACCAAGCCAATCACCGTCCCTTATTCTTCGAAGCGCAATAAATTAAATGTATGGAAAACGGACAATTCGGCAAGCCCACCCATTTCCAAGCGTGTTCCGCGAACACTAGTCGAGGGGCTGGCCCCTAACGGGAAAGTTTTGATTTAGTGCTTATAGCTGTCCCAGTCGGCTGAGAGTCCTCTTTAAAGTTTTAGTCGTGTAATAGAATAAAACTGTTCGAACAATGCTCGTGCTCAGGCATTCATAGTCGGGTTCGGCAAAGCATTATGGTAATATACGAACTTATTGCTGGCGACGCCGGCGACATAAAATATAATGTTGCCCGTTTGAATATTCTAAACTGGGCAGAAGTGCTGAACGGGCGATTTGCAGCGTTCAGCGCTCACCGTCTAGGCTCCCCATAAGGGAATTGCAGTCAGCACTTCTGAATTCTTTTCATTTCCCTTCGCTTACAACACTGTGCTCCAAACGCAATGCAGCTGGAATTTTTTGAAACAAACATTTTCCTGAGTCGGCCATTGTTACCCGAAAGACTTTAATAGTAGCCATAAACTCCTGTTGATAAGGTAGTCAACTGTCATAGCGTTTTATTTGTTTGAGATAAAAATCTGCCTTTGTTGGGCTTTCATTACAAGTATTTGAATGGTTGGTGTTATCTTCATCGTTTATTTCGTATTTTTCTTGGAGAAGAACGGAAATAAGTCAGAAAGCAATGATTTTTGCTTATTACTTTCATTTCCCCATAATAATAGAGGTTTGAAACAAAACTGATGACGTCTTAAATTTTTAAATAATCTTAAGTCCTCAAAAGCTTACTACCCATTTTATTACTTTAGTAGATAATTTTTCACTCTCAACGGTTTTCCACTGACCTTTTCACGGTTTTGACGGTTTTGACGGTTTTCAACGACAATTTACATACGAGTATTTCAGGGTCAACTAAACCAATATGGGTAAACGAAAAGTGTTCATAACTTAACTTAATGTTTATATTCGTTATTCATTCATGTCATAATATCTCGCAGGAAAAATCCATAAAAATAAAAGGTACTGCTTCAAGGCAACTGATAGAGATCCTAAGAGATCGCAAAACTTGCAAAACTTCTGGAGACAATCGTTATGAGGGTATTGCATATTGGTATCATGGCAAAAAACCACAAACTATTATGTTATGTTTTGGTGATAATAAAATAAATAAGAAAGATAGAAAGAAAGAAAGAAAATCATTTATTCGTGACAAACAAAACCAAGAACAGATAAAAACGTACAAGAAGAAAGTAGCCACGCAATAACATGGCGGACGTGTCATTGTGACAACAGCGGTTTTTTTTTCTTTACTTTTGACGTGTCGTGCTCCAACGGGCACGCGCTCCGAGGAGTTTCAGAGTGATTGCACCGTAGGATAAGTTTTAACGAGATGCTATTGACTTCGCGCTTGTCGCTACAGTACCCACTGGTAAATCCCTATTTAAACAACAAAACTTTTAAATAATGTGTCGTAAAACTACGGGCTTTCTTTCAATTTAGTGAGCTCGTGATCTTTTCGCTTTAGGTCTTGGTACTTAAAGTTTAACGACAGTTTTAGCGCAAACTCGTTTAGTTTTAGATTACCTATTATTTTGAAATGGCAGTGTGCTTGTTATCTTTTCCTTGCTTTTTGCTTTCGTAATCTTTGATTGTATGGTTTCCTGATTGTTATTGATTTTGGAATTGGAATGGATTTTGCACCATTTTAATTCATCATCATCATCATCATCATGTCAGCCGAAACACGTCCACTGCTGGACATAGGCCTCCCCCAAGGCTCTACACTCAGACCGGTCTTTTGCTTTTCGCATCCACCGCGTTCCCGCGATCCTTAATCCATCCATCCATTCCAATTGATCCATTTTAATTGCTCAAGAATTATTGTGTTCTTCCCGTCGGTAACCCTAACTCGGGACTTATTTTACGCTGACTTTACACCTATTTTAACCGTAATGTTAACGTTATGATAGCTCTTATTTACTTGACAGTAATGGCGGCTGAGTTATAAACAATACCATAAAAATACAAGACATAAAGTAGAATAACGTATTCTACTTACTCGAGGTAAATCTAATTGCTTTTAAAATGTTATGGTCTTGTCATCGTTATGAAAGCTCTTATTTACTTGACACGGCCGAGTTAAAGGCAATAGGATTACATGTCAAAAGCAATTAGGTTTGGCTCGAGCAGAATAGAGACCCTTTTCCTGTCACTTTACGACCTACTGAGGACTTTTCACTGTAACTGCGATCTGCTGATACTGTTGCACTAGGTAGGGTTACCGATAGTGCCCTCTGGGTTAAGGATACCGTCCTAAAACAGACTGTTTTTTTAATACGATCAAATGAGTTAGTTAGTATACAAAATACAAGGGTTCTCGAGTGTCGACCGGGTATGGAAGACGCAGAGTGGGTAGACCTCAGCAACCGACCGACAGCACATTTCTAAGGTTACGGGAAACCGATGGCAGCAGCTGGCGCAGGATCGATCCTTATGGCAAACCTTGAGAGAAGCCTAGGTCCAGAAGTTGTGGATGAAATAAAGCTATAAAAAATGTTTTATTTAAAAACATAAATTGATAGCTATTGCTAATTAATTCAAAACAGGCCACCTGATGGTAGGAAGGGGATCTGAGACCAATAGATATTTTCATTCTCGAGATTACCATCACAAGACAGCAATTGCGTTTTCAACCCTGAGGACTAGAGTGGCATGCCTCTATGCTGGTAATTTCACTGGTTGTCTTTTACTCACACCGGAACACACACATTCAAATACTGCTGCTAGATGATAGGTTAAAAGATAAGATGAGTATGGGATGGGATCGTGAGTAAACCGTTATTTTTCCATTTATCAGGCCCTACAATCAACCAAATTACACGGTTACCATTGAACTAAGGAATCAATTACATTAAAATTATGATTGACCTTTTAACTTCATCCTTAATTATTTCAGCCTACGTAATTATAAGTACGCTTTTTTTACGTCTGAAGTATCAGAGACGTGTCCGGCTGTTATTAACTAATCATGAGATAGCCGTTGTCCTTCTAATATTACAAGTCATATGACTAATCAGTAAGGGTGTTTCACATTTATATGGAAACAAAACATGTTTTATTTTTTGCTTCGCTCACGCCCTAATTCTTTGTATTGTAAAAAATGATGTCTAGTTTCAAGGTGAAAGGATAACATTTAAAGGTTGCACAAATTGACTATTTAGGAGGAGAGGAGCAGATTTTCAATGTTTATTATTTTTCCAAAAATAACAAACAGTATAACTAACTTTTCTGTCAATTTATGTCAAACACTACATAATGATATTGACCATCATCACCATTTTTTCCGCCTGTTGCGGCTTTGGACAATTGCATAACCATGAAAATTTATTCAAAGAGTTGTTAAAGTATGCAACCCCTAAATACCACCTAGGTATTGTATTATAATTTAGAATACTGTTCTTTTAGATAAGTAGGACCAATACTTTGATCGAATTCATTAAAAACTGCAATGTGTCAGAAATGAAACACATGTAGCAAAATAGAACGGTAGGAACGAACTTATGGTTCCATGTTATCAGTTTTTATAAACAATTTTTTATCTTCATCAATTATCAGTTCAGCAATATGTAAGTTTACAATAATGCCATTTTCCGATATAAAACGTTTTTTCACTCACGGTTTTAAGTTTTTGTAACACTCTGTATATAAAAGTAAAAGAATACAATCTTGTGAATTTTGGATATAATTTCTTCTGTATACATAAATACCGCAATGCTCACAAATAAAACAACAGCTTTACCTGTACCTCGCGTAAAATGGTGCGAGTAAATGTGCTAGTATGAACGTAGCCCGAGCAAGGATAGTTTAAGTAAGAGTGGCGTTACTAAGTAAGCGGGATGTTTTGGTGCCGTCGGGGCGTACAGTGCCACCCACCGGGTTGCAAACGTGCCTTTTACATTATATTTAATCCCTAATGCACAAAGAAGGGTGTGAAAAGTTTAATGTGACTGTGTGCCTGTAGCATCGTAAATCCCAATCATATGAACCGATTCGTAAGCGGTTTTTTTAAAAGAAAACGAGATTAATAGGGATGGTTCTTGGCTAGCTTTCATAAAAATCGATTTGACGCAAACGTGTAAAGTAGATATTTTGTTTACGTGGACTTTTTCGACAGAAAAAGTGTTGCAAGATGTATAAAAAAAAAGTACTGAGATAAGTTCGACGTTATAGAATCGATTCGAACGGCACATGGCCGTGTCTTAGTTATACTGCCCGGTATTATGTCTATTACTAAGTTATGATAAATATTTAATTATTTAAATATAAATTACACTACCAAATAGTTATGGTACTTATTTATCAATTTGATTCGCCTAAATAAAAAACCACGTGTAGCTTATGTAGCGTCGGGTCAAGTCATTAAAAGAAAAAGGCAGTATCAAAGTATGAAGTCCACATGTGCGTTTCTGCCTTTTTGCTTTGGCAGAGTTGTAAAGCTGCCTTTAGCACTCGTACGCAGCCTACGCCCATCTAGCCGGTAGCGGCGCGCGGGGCGGGGGCGAGTATTAGGGGCGATTAGGAGCAGTCGTCTGCCGAAGCCAGGCTATATGCGCCACCTAAGTTCTGACGGAGGCTTTACTAACCCTGTATACAGGTTTGATGAATGTTAGGGTTGTCATTGCTGAGCTGAAAATTTAGGTAATATTCGTATTACATAGTCAATATAGCAGAGTATAACAGAAATTTATTGTAGGTAAAGTTAGGTTTGCTTTATAAACGACTAGTGACCTGCAGGTCTTTCGCGTAACTCACATGTTTGTAATTCTGTAGCTCTGCCTACCCCACTCTGGGAACGAAGGCGTGAAATTATGTATGTGTATGTATTTTTTTAAGTGAAAATACTGTTTTAGTATACCTAAAAGCAATGAGAACAGGTAACTGCATGAACAAATTCTTTATAACTGTGACCTGCGTCGCTATTGGCTAACGCACTCGCAATCGCGATCGGCTTCAAAACAAAACAATTGGTTTCATTTTGTATGCAGACAAGCCTTCGATTTTCAAAATGAAAACGATTGTGATTGCGAGTGTTGTTACGCGAATGGCCTGCCGCCCTCGCTTTAATTCGGTTTATGTAACTTTTCTGTATCACCCGTACATAAATCAGAAAGTAGTAAACATAAAAACCTTCCGTGAAAAATTATTTAATTGATGGTGAAAGCCGCATCAAAATCCGTAGCGTGGTTTCGGAGGAGCTAGCGGATATTCAGACAGACAGACAGACAGGGAAAGCGACTTTGTTTAATACTATGTATTAGGTTGGAGATAAAGAAGATAAAGAAAAATAAAGTCTTCGACCAAAACATTGCATTCGGAATCATGAAAATACGGGATTTGGATGAATTCGGAATTATAACCCTTCGGAATTATGTAGTGTGCCCAAAATCAAAAGCAATGGCAGAGAGAGGGATGTAAAGTGAAAAGGTTTTAGTCCGTAGATCACTTTGGCGAATTCGGGCATGCTTTGGAAACCACTCCCGGCAGTATACAGGAGTATTATTTCCTTCTTCCACGAACTAACTTCTCTTGATGGCTAAAAAGGGTCGAGATTTAATCATAATAGAAAGACCTCTTGGGGTCCTGGTGAAAAAGGGTACAAGTCGACTTAACTCGTTATAAAAAAGGGTATATACATGAACGGAGTATACTAGACTTAAACCCTTTTTCACTTGATCTTAAGAAGACTTATACCCTTTTTCACTACGACACTAGATTGTCATTTCCTCAACGTTATTAATGCATAAGATGAATTGAACGCCAAGTGACCTTCGGTGCCATTTATAAATATTTATCTCTTGAAATAATTCAAGGAGCTATAAGAAATCAACTCTTTGTTTTGGCGAGTCAAATACTCCTTTAAATTAAATTCCACTCTTTTCCATGTTTGATGTACGGTATACATCTGGAGTTGACATTAAGCTTATAAATAATGTATCTCACGTAGCCGCCGCGTCTTTCGTCCCCTTTGTGTCTTCCATCAAATTATTGAATCATTTTGCGAGATAGAAGGAAAAACACGTGTTGAACTGTAATTATTTCAACTTAATGTACACTTGTGGCCCGCGGCTCTGTCCACGTAAAAGTAGTTCATCGATGAATCATCAAAAACTGTTCAATATCAAGGAAAGCGAAAAATATCCTGGGTTCAAATCCCGGTAAGGGCAGATATTTGTGTGATGAGCGCGAATATTTGTTCCTGAGTCGTGGATGTTTTCTGTATATTTAAGTATATATTTCTTTATATAAGTATTTATATAGTTGTTTAGTACCCGTTAGTACAAGCCTAGAGCTTAGTTTGGCACTAGGTCAATTGGTGTGACATTGTCCCCTGATATTATTTTTTTATTATGACCCTGTCTTTCCCTGGGATTCAAGTAAGGTAGTTTACATGCCGGGGAAAGACAGAATACTTTCATAGTTCATACCGAATTTTATTAAAATCAGTGTTTAACTGAAAAAGCTTCACAAACAAACAAAGTTACTTACTCATTTATAATGTTAAATATGGATTTATGTAGCGTAAAGTAGTATATACACTTCTTTGAGAATAGCACAATAAGTAACTAGTTTAAATTCAGCATGTTAAAGTTCAAACTCTGAAACATGCTACGGTTAAATAGTCGCATTTGCGTTCTATTACTTAAATAACGTTCTTCATAGTATCTCGGGTTTTAGTTAAATGGTTAAATATACACCGTGACGGAACGTACCCGAAGGATTTAACCATCGATTCTAGACCCTATTTGGAGTATATAATGTGGTATAAAATGTAGTCCGATATCGCATAATTTCCGAGATTCTTATTATTTAAAAAACAATTCCATAGTTAATTTCATTTGAACTCTGTCGCCTTAACTTAAGGATTATTTAATAAGAAATTGATTAAATTAATTTATGTTGTACGTTGATGATATTGCTACTTACAACATGAATCTTTCTTAGTAAATAGTGCTTTAGGTTAACGCATTCACTGCCATTACTGTTTTTTGAACTTTCGCCAGGTGCCACATCTTTTGTTTTATACGGAGCTTGCCTACTGTAAGAACGCACATATGCGTTGAGGGCACTGTGTGGAAGTCACGGTGGCCGTGAATGCGTTAAGGTGACAGAGTTCAAATTAAATTAACCATTGTTTTAATTTTTTAAATAATAAAAATCTCGGAAATTATGCGTTATTGGACTACATGTTATACCACATTATATACTCCAAATAGGGTCTAGAATCGATGGTTAAAATCCTTCGGGTACGTCCCGAGTTCCCTAAGTTCATAATTTATTCATGCTAATTTTAATGAAACAATTAACAAGAAAGTAAATATTACAAATTAAAACTAAAACTATGGTTATTTAAAAAAAATATAAAGCGAAAATAAACCTAATTAGAACCAAACTAAAAATGTAATAAGATTAAATTAATACTGTAATAAAAATTCTACCACAAGCAAGACTAAGCTAAGCTCTGTGGTCTTCGGTTGTTTCTATTACCCTTTTCTAAATTTCCTTAAAAAGACCAGTAGGGCCAGGTCCCCACGGATCAAGGGTCGACTCTGAAAGGGACGAAGTTATATTCTATAAGTTCATGTTAATATTCTATCTACGTTATTTTATCTTAACATCCGACCTTACCATACAAGTCAATGTTAATAACGGGATATCGATATCTGATCCGTTGCTCCCGCAAGAGACGGAGTAAAAGTCATAAACCTGAAATTTACGGTTAGCTCCTACTTTCAGTATACAGATAGAGGCATGTAGGTATATAACATGTATATATGTTGGACATGTTTGCGACTCGCTTGCCGCAGTTAGGTCGCTCACTGCATTTTATTGCAATTGAGATAGACGCGTCAAGTGAACTTGTGAAATATTACGTCGGGCAGATAAATATGTATAGGGAATAGTAATAGCATCATTTTTGTACTGCTATCAACATTATCTATATTTATAAACTTCATGCTTAAGCAATGTGTCAAGATTGTCTTCTTACCTGCTTAGTAGAATAGCATAACTTGCCCGAGTAATCCCTCTTTGCCTAGTCTCTAAAAAAAGGGCAAGATGTTTTGTAATCATTGATTTAAACAACTAGATAGTCGTTCGAACAAAAATGTCTCATGTTGCAGCAACAAAAGTGTAATTTTTTTGATTTCTGACAAACTACGTCGCACTTAATAGTACATACAGCCTCATAGATTCCAAAACAGCACAATTTGGCAGTTCGAATTTTAAATAATTTAGGGTTCGGAGTCGGCGCGGGACTGTAATGTTTACTGTGACGTCATTTAGTCACAGCGGGGTCACAGGTATAGATTTTACACCTGTATATTTATACACATATACCTACGAAGTAACAATTGCCTATGACTTTAATAAGTAAGTTATTTCATGAGACTGCAAATCATTTACTTTAACGTATCCAACATGATATATTAGTGACGGATTAGAGTGTATACTATAGACTCTATACTGCCGCCTAGCTGATAATCAGTACCTTTTAGTATGAAAATAGTAGCCATATTTCCTTCAAAAGATACTGCAAAAAGGAACTACTGCGAATAATCCGACTAAAGCAAAAAGGCAGTATATGCGTACGGACTTCATTCGCTTATACTGCCTTGTTTGTCTGGAGTCTGGACGGTAGCATGGGTTTGGGGTACAGCATTAAGGATTCTTGAGCGTATTAATCAATATCCAACAATTAACCAAAAAGATGTTTTATATTTAATGCCGTTATCAACAAGAATAGTCACAAGTTTTACCTTATTCATTTATTTTCCTTAAACATATGAGTTAGATATAAAATGAGGAAGTATCCTAATTTGTTTACACCAATTAATATTGACTAAATATATTGAATTAATATCAACAATGAATATAACAAAAACATCGAACATTGTATATTCATGCAGTTTTTTTATGTTTCTTCGGTAACGGTACAAGTGCAATCACTCAAACTGGGTGTCTCTCAGAATCCCTAACAACGTTTGTCCTAACGCATCGTTTGCGCGAATTTTCATTTGCCCTAAACTGGTTTTCAGATGAGTCAGGCAACTTTTTAAGTTTTCCAATTATATCTTCGGTTCGGTTAGGTTAGGGTTGTATTATAACAACACTAAAAAGTTTTAAAATTTAAGCGGAAATGGCGTTAGGATAAATGAAAATTCGGACAAACGATGCATTAGGACAAATGACGATTACGGCTTCCATAGAAGAACCACTCAAACTATGTTGTTAAGTTGCCTTTTTCTCTGGGCAAAGTAAAATTTACATAAATACAGAATCCTCTCCACGGAAGTTAAACTCATACTTGTCCGGGTTTTTTAAAATAAGACACACTCGGATAAAACTTGAGGATTTGTGTCAAAAAATATCTACCAATTTGTTTACATCTTTGCCCATTTCAATTGACACCGACTATAGTCACATTTAAGACTTGGATTCATAATTCTGTAGAAAGAACTGTACTTAACTACTAATGGGTACTTACTACCTTTACCGATTTTTATTAACAATGATTTTTGCTTTTAGTTGCACGTAACAAATATATCGAATTTAATTCAAATTAAAAGTTCATTCATTTCAAGCAATTAAAAGCTCAAATTATATTTGATACCTTATTTGCAAAAAACATTACCTAATAAAAAACAATTATTTGTAACGATGTTGCAATGTAAATGCACTAAATATGCGTACATTTACATAACATAACATTGTTTAATGACAATAATATGTATCTATGCATAACAAGGGTGTAGTCGTGTAAGTCATATTAATACAGTTATCATTATATTTTAATCGTAATGTATTGTTCTGTTACATTTTTCTACGGGCATAGTACTCTTTCCACAATCCTCTATTAGACTTCATCAAAATAAACGAAATATTAATACATATTGGTGTAATCAAGAATAACAACGTTTTTAAAATCGCTGCCCATTCCACCCAGTTTTTATTAAATAGTGCAACAATCATTGGGAAATACAATAAGAATCCTGTAATCAAAAAGGCTAATATTGAAAATAATACAATCCGACATGTATGTAACCTAGAAACACTGCCTTTCTCGAGAGTATACAAAGAACACAATAGTCTGATGTACAGGATGAAGTTTAAGAACGTTTCGGCGGCTGTCAAATAAGCTGGCAGAAACCCTGCGTATTTGTGCAAGATCGTTACTATAATAGGAAACACCCAGGCAAAGATAGTGGATATCAGAAATTTGCGCTGCAGCACATTGTTAAACACTTTCACGATATCCATATAAAACATAACAGTCGCAACTACTAACCAATGAATATATACATTGATAAAAAAAATAAAAATGAAGTAGAAAACATTTGAGATTTCCACATCCTGTGTAATGTAGCCATGGAGTGGACATATCAGGAAAATAAAGCCGCTAAATATAATATTTTCTAAGACGTAGTTGCTGAAATGCCGCCACTTTGTGATTACTATCCACGAGACAACTCCGTAGATAAATGTTAAGAGTGAGATCACTACGGCAAACCAATACAATCCATTACTTATTTTTATGATTGTTTCATCCATTTTGTTGACGATTTCCTCTTCAGTTTAAATGAATTCTTGGCTCACAATGGTGACTTTGTTAGAACACTTCGTTTAAATTGTTTAATTTGAAACAGTAGAATTAACGTTATCACTTGAAACTGTTAAAATAAAACCTCGTAGACATATGTTAAGACTAAGATGACTGAGGCACACCGGAACAACGTGACATCAATTTAATTAACAATATCCACTGTAATTAAAGTCGAATGACACAGGTATCGAAAAAGGTATTAAAACGATTAGTTATACTCGTTTTATTTTCTTAAACTGTAAGTTATTACTTGGTACTATAAACCATACTGAGTAATAATACAAAGGAATTGAACTAGTAAGCCCACATTGGCGCACAATACCGAACTGATCAAAATTACATCAATGACTAGTTGTCCTGTTAAGAAAAAGACGGGAAGAAGTAACATTTTAAAGCTATTTTCCTTATAATTCTGATTCATCTTGACTGTTGTAATATTATTTAGCTTATTTATTGTGACGTATATGAATAGGAAACAATAAAACAAATACCTATTTAAACAAACATTAGTGACCCGCTATAATTTAATATTTTTAGTTTCATTTAATCTCTAAGGCCCTGTTGTTTGATCAGTAGTTAAACTAACTAATTGTAATTAATTAATTGTTTAATTAATGCTTGGCTATACTCGGGTTTTCTCTGCGTGATAGAATCAGAAATGATGATATCCGCAGTAGAACTAAGGTTACCGACATAGCCCGAAGAATAGCCAAACTTAAGTGGCAGTGGGCGGGGCACATTGCTCGCAGGACTGATGGCCGATGCGGTCAGAAGGTTCTTGAGTGGCGTCCGCGGACCGGGAGACGAGCTGTAGGTAGGCCTCCAACAAGATGGAGTGACGACCTTGTAAAGATCGCGGGAACGCGGTGGATGCGAAAAGCACAAGACCGGTCTGAGTGGAGAGCCTTGAGGGAGGCCTATGTCCAGCAGTGGACGTCTTTCGGCTGACATGATGATGATGATGAATTGTTTAATTTTAATTTAAATACGTTTAGTTCTAATTTTTAATTGTATTAATGTTGAATTCTGTACTTAGTTGGATGTAAATAAAGTTTTTTAATGTTACTAATTGTTAAAATTCGAAAAAGGAATGGAAAATTTGACACATATCCTTGAGATTTTAACCATTAGTAACGTTTTTTGACCATTAGTTAGTTTAACTATCGATCAAACAACGGGCCGTAAGTAACTGTGAGTTGAGTATGGTCAAGTATGGATTATAATTTTTGAAATAAGTTTTACCTCATGCATACTCCGAGTCAAATAGCATGTATCCTACCTACTCTACGCTTTATATAATCAATCCATAGCTTCCTATTAGATTTTATTAAAATAAATGCAATGTTCGTACACACGGGAGTAATCATGAACAAAAACGTGGTCAATATAGCCGCCCATTTCCGAAAGCTTTTATTGAATTCAGCCAAAAACATTGGAATGTATAAAAGGATTCCAGATATCAGAAGAATGAATAGTGAAAAAATAACTATCCTGCTCGTGTCATCTGTAATAGTGCTGTTTTTTCTAAGATTATACAAAGACCAAAGGATTCTGACGTACAAACAGAAGTTCAAAAATGTTTCTGCAGTTGTTAGATATACCGGTTGAAAACCTGCGCATTTGTACAGGACTGTTACTATTATGGGGAGCACCCACGCAAATACTGTAGAAGTTAAAAAACTATGGTGCGTAACATGACAGTAGCGACTACTAGCCAGTGGATATACACGTTAACAAAAAATATGAAAATTATATGAAACACTTGCGAGATCTTAACACTTGTAGCAAAATGCTTATGGAGTGGACATATAAGTATTACTAGGCTGCAAAATATTATATTCTGTAAGACAAAATTGCTAAAGCATCTCCATTTGGGTATGACTATCCACGAGACGAGACCGTAGACAAACGTCATAAGTGAAAGACCCATGGCGAACCAACACAGTCCTGATCTGATTCCGTTAACCACACGCATGTGATGCGAATCAGTTTCATTGATATAATCTTCTTGGTAACCTATTATCACCTTCGTAATGTTACTATTATATCCGCTCATTTTCAGCGTCTCTTGTCACTGTTAATTTCAGTTCTATAGAGTTGCACTTTGAGATTTTTTCACAGTTTCACTTGGACGTGTTCTGGCGTTTTTTATGCAAGTCACTTAAAAGAATAAATGAGCACATAGAATAGGTCTGGCAAAAGCTAGTGATTATAGGCGTGTGATTAATGTCTATTGCTGAATCGAAATAAATGTATCTAACGCATATGGTTTTCCCGTTAACTTAAATTATTTTTTTCCTTATGTCATCATTGTCACATTTATTTCGTATCATACCAGTTAAATGTCACAAGTTAAGCCAGAGTTTCACAGAATTACATAAATACGCTTCTAATAAAATCTATGTAGATACTCTTCCTTGAATTGACGTCACTGACACAGGCCTCGAACAATTTATTTGGATTTATTTTAGCTGATCTTGTTTCTTTATCGTAATTAAATTCATGACCTTATAAACCAGCTCCTACTTTGACGTGAATAAGAGCTACAATAACGTTAGCAATATCATTACACCGTTTAAAGTAGATTGACTAAAACAAAGTAGAATAAAGAACCAGAAAAACACCGTAACAATGTGTACGGCAATTTATTCTAAACTATGAATATACCCTGGCTTTTGTCTCTCGTGTAAGAAGAATCTGAAATTAACTGAATCTGAGGGCGGTCATTAATAATTCCAGTGATTTAACTGGTTATCACTATGCGTCATCATCGTCATCATCATCATAATCATCATCATCATCATCATATTACCCACAGGACGTTCACTGCTGATCTCCACGCCGGTCGGTTTTGTGCTACTCGCATCCATCGGTTTATTACCAGTTAATTATGGCTTATACGTTGTTTATTTCGTTGATTACCAAATTGGCCCTAAAAACATTAACGATTTATCTAACATTTGAATCTTAACACCCGCCATTTTATCCCGGTTTACAATTCCATTATTATTTTCGGATGACCGTTAATCAAATTAACACATTTGATTACTCGGTTGGTAATTAAATCTGGTATTTCAGTCCATCGTAAAACAGGCGGTTAAGGGCCCGTCGAACAATTTAATAACATCGTAACGGCCGGTGGAAACGTTTGGGCTTGTTTCATTAACTGCTGGACCTTTTGAACAGTCCTTTTGTATGGATGATATGAACGTACTATATTTTATTACTTTTGATTAATAAATATTTCGAGTTTAAATTAAATGATAGGGTAGGTAGGTTTTCTACTTGTAATTTAGCAGAGACTAACTACCAAGTGCGGCACTCTGTTGCTTTGTTGGGGGGGTAGAGTCGTATTTACTTTTTTTTTCTCACACAAAAGATATGGAGGCTCTTTTATGAGTACACAGAGATACCTGTGCATACAGGTACATAAATACCTATTTAAAATAATTTCATTTTAAAGTTTACACGTTGCGATCTCATGCAATTTATTTAATTTTAGGTACACATTTAGGTACGCGAGGTTCAAAAAATGAGCAAATATTAACGTATTCCCAATACGAAGCCGTATCTACAAAAAAATAAAAGAAAAAATACCGAAAACAAAGGTTACATCATGACGTTAGTCGGGAAATACCACGTCCTACGTTTATATCTAATTTGTCTCGTCTAGTGTCTGTGTACAAATTAGGGATAAGTGACTACTACAATTACCGGTATATCCGTTTTTTGGATTTTATTATGTAGCCGGATTTATTTAGGTACAGCTAGAAGCTATTATAGTTAACACTCCTATTTTTCGGTGTTAATGAATACCATATCGGATAATATAACCTATTAGTGACCTATAACAATGAGGCTAAAATCAAACTGTATATTATAGATATTTTAACGTAACAAACTCTTTATGCACTGAAAAAATAGTTGCTTCTATCAAGAACCTAACAAGAAACGTTATGAACATAAGATGTTAGTTTAAACACAAATAAACTTGCTGGTATCATGGCTGTTTACCAAATCATCATTTGACAAACTATATCATTTTAAAAACTTTCATTTCGTAAAAACGTAATTGTGCTTATACCATTACATATTACATAGGTTACATGGGCTTATTAAATAAGTTAGGTTAGGTTAGATTAATGACCACAAAAAAATAAAAAAGTATGTGGCGGGAAGTACGTCTTTGCGAATTGAAAGTTTGTAAAATGATATACCTAGTTTATCACATTTGGTAAAACATTAGTGAAACTAACTTGCTTTTATTATCAGACTTTTGTTCAAGCTATTTAATTTATTTTTTGACAGTTACAATAAAACCTCTCTTGTTTCGCACTTATTTTAAAGTTTAAGACCTCCTAATTGTTTAAACCGCCTAAAGGCTTTTTGTTTCATTGCTAAAAACATCGGTTCTTGTTAAATGGACAGTCTGAAAAAATTACACTAAAGATAATTGACACAAGGCCTTCTATTTTTATTTTTACGTCACATTTTTTATAGGATTATTTATTCTGAGCAAATACTTATTTCTTACTTTAATGTAGATCCACAGATCTTAGTCTACTAAATTTTCAGAACTTGAGTCTGACAGTACCCTGATAAATACGGACCCTGAATATCAAATTACACGACTGATCGATCTTCACTCTGTCAGCCAAGTTGTTAGCATACTTATCACTCGCCACTAACCTACTTTGTCATCATCCTGTATTTATTTAGTTGTTAGCAAGGCCGAATCTTCTGCAAATAAATATTTTCTAGCGTAGGTACTGTACTGACCCCATCTCGAGTCAAACCTTCAAGCAAGAATTAAATTGTCTTTGGTATTTGACTGGTTAGAAAACGGAGAGAGAGTGTGGGGGTTGCTAGGAAACGGATGGGGGTTGACGGGAGTGATCGACGGGCTTGGAAAAAATGTTTTTCTTAAGATTTTTATTTGCTTTTTCTTTAAAGTAATAGTGTTGTATCTACAAAATTTCCCTTTTAAAATTAATAATGTGCCGAGTGTTTAATGGAAAATAACTCATGGAAAGCTGATCTATAGGATTATTGCAAGGAGACGTTAGAAGGTTCTCGTAAGTTCATGTAGACAAAGTCTACTTGAAAAGGTAAATATTGTAGTCCTACCGTTGTTGGAAACACTTATCTATAAGAAATCATGTCCACGAATAATTTGGTTTATGGTTTGAGAACAAGAAAATCGAACTAGTGATTTCTCATAGGTATTTTAATCTTTCGTATATGTCTTATTACTTAGAATAGGGAAGCTTGGGAATGAGTGTTTTGGTTGAGGATCTGAAAGACGAATGGAAGGGTGATAGTCTTTGTTTAGAAGGGGTTCCGTATGGTGTTTAATTTATTGTGAATGTTTGTTGTGTTTCAGGGTATAGTAACAGAGTAGGGAAAACTTTCGTAGTACAGGGAAACCTTAGTTGCATATTTAACTTTTCATTTTAATACATTTCACGCGGGAGCATGATCCTGTGAGCTCCGTCGCCTACTACGAGGGCTTCTAAGCGGTTTGGAGTCGCTGTCGTGAGAGTTCGGTTTGCGGCTGCGCGGCCTTGACATCTCGTCGGGACCCGAAGCTAAGTGTTGTCTTTTAGTGGTTACTCGATGGGTGCATCGTTGCACTTAAGGTAGTAATGCAGTTGGTTACGAATGACATTTGATGTCGTCATTTTCAAAATATTTTGAATTATGGAAGATGTCATTGCAATTTTGACAACACGGTTATTAGATCATTCGTAGCAAAGCTGTCCTTGTTAGAACATGTTTATTTGAATATTTTTTCTTTGATTTTGATTTTTTTTTATTTACGAATATTTTCAAAATGTTTTGAGTTTCGAAATTTTATTTTTTTGGAAGGAACAATTTATTTAAAAAACAGAACAATTTTTAAAAAATAAATTCTTAGAAGCAAATCATATTGAATTTAAAAGTGATATACGCTGGTCGTCGGAAAACCAAACTAGTGATAAATTTCTTTGAATTATTTCACGGGATTTTAATTCTATTGCGAAACTAATAATTATTTAAAGGTAAATAATTTTATTGTTCATTTGATATTCTTTTATAAATGTTTTTAATCAAGGGAATTCAAAGGTTTATTAATAATTCATGACTGATCTAATTCTTTTGGATTTTGTGTACCTTTTAGGACTCCATGTCTAATCTTCAGTTTATTGGAAGAACTTTTCTAAATTTTTCCCATGCTGTTTGGCTAAGATTATTTAATTTTCTTTCGGCTCTTATAATGGGGTTTACAGTTTTGCTTGTGTCCTGGCAATTTAAATTACAATTTATCTTTACCTTTTTCGGTTAATGCATCGGATATTTTACATGTTTCTATTCGAGTCGAAGAGGGTTTAGTGTCTTGGTGAAAGTTATCAGCGGGACACAGACGTCGATGACATCTTACCGCCACTAAACATCTTGGATTAAAATAGCAAGCAGAGACACTACACACTGTACGCTCAGTATCCATACAGACTTCACAGACTGCTTCAGTGTGTTGAAGGTTCAAGGTTAATAGCTTCAAAATTTATCTTGGGGAACCGGGGGTCTGATTTGAGTTGCGTCAAGAGTCGATCTCACCTCTGGTCGAAAGACGTTAGTTAGTTGAGGTGACTTGCTGGCTTGGTTTTTATGATCTCATGTCGGCAAGGATGCCTGCGAGTTTAGCTCGGCAACTGCTTTCTACTCCCGGCTCTCATGTCGGTTCGTGGGGACTCGACTAAGCGAAGCGAAAGCTGAGCGTGTGATATCGGGTGCCTTGAAGGATTCGAAGGGGAGGAGACCTCCAATATTCTGGGTTTGCTTTGATACCTGTCACACTGGATTGCAGAAAACACACACATTCCGTCGTCCTAAATATCCGAGGACACAAGAGGGGTAGTTTAGGTCAATAGTCTCTCCATCTAAATTATTAGGAAAAGAAATAAATCCTGTCTCTTGGAGTGACTATAATTTGTCGGGCCCTCTGCTCTCTTGGTTACGAGGACTTACTTAGACTGACTTGGCGACGTAATGGAAGCTCTCCCCAGACAAGTTCGAGACAGGCTGGCGGAGTGTGACCAGTCTGGAGTCGAGCACATGAGCAAGAGCGGGGAGGGGCTCTGCTTTTACCAGATCTCAGAAACTTGTCGAATTTCCATAAACTGAAGTTCCCTAGTCGTTTCTTTTCCTCAACTAATACAATTATTTGAATTCCCTTATTCTTGAATATCTCTTTAACCAGAAGAATCTGTTATCCCTCATTCTCGCCCTAGGAACCATGGGTTACTAAAACATTTAAAAAAAACACACAACGTAACTACCACTATTTCGATTGGCAAATATCTTTTGTCTACCGGCCCGCCAAACGGATTAAATAAATTATTTTTTTTTATATTTTATAAGGCCTACCCCATGGGTATAGTACAATTGGTGCCGCGTGACCAGGATTCTAGGGTATTAAGCAGATTGAGGGGAAGAGATTTTGTGAATTAAGGGAGAGGCATTACTTTCGTTTCTCGAGAATTATGAATAGTGCAATTTGAAAGGTTGAGGTAGCTTTTACTATTGCGATTGAGGGAATAGGATTAGGGAAAGACGGACATGGAAATTTATATCCCATATCGGCTAATAAAACTTGGTCAGATTTTGGTAGATGTGGTTTTGGGGATGAGAATAGAGTTCAGAATAAGGAAGTTAAGTTGAATTTAGATGCTTTTCCAAATCTTTCCCCAAGTTTATTAGGTCGGCCACGTGTTTCTGAATTTTTACAAACTTTTGTTGCGGCATCCTTGTTTGATGAAGAGGTATGTTTTGATGAGGGTTCTCGCAAGGTTAGAGCGGAGATTGTTATTGAGATATTAGGGAATACAATAAATGGGTTGATAGATACTGGGAGTGAAGTGAGTTGTATTTCAGAAGAGCTTTATGAATCTTTACAAATTACTAAAGATACAAGGTTTCCATCATTACCAGTGAAACCTATACAGATTAGAGGAGCAGTAGGGCAGAAAAGTTTGAAAATACAGCAGCTGACATCTGTTGAGTTAAAAATTCAGGGGATAAGTTTCGATACTGGATTGTTGGTAGTTCCAAAATTGACAGTACCGGTGATATTAGGCTTTGACTGGTTACTTTCCCATGATGCTGTTATTAATTTGCGAGATCCTAAGTCTTTAATTCTGTCGGGTAATGGGGAAGAAGTTAGTGTACCGTTTATTGATGAAGGTCAAGAGAGTGTAAACGTTAGAACTCTACGAGTCGGTCAGGATGATAAAAGGGATTCCACTGTGAAGAGTGAGGATTTTCTGGATAGACTTAATGTGGGAGTAAAATTGACTGATAGTATGAGGATGGATTTAAAGCAAGTTTTAGAGAGTCATAAGATAGTATTCACGAAGCAAATTGGTAGGGCAAATTGTTATGTTCATCATATAGAAATGTCTGAACACACTCCGCGAATAAATAGATCCTATCCGATTCCGTATGCTTATCGTAATAAGATTGATGAAAAATTAAATGAGATGGTAGAGTTGGGGATTATTTCTAGAGGGGCAACTCCTTATAGTAGTCCTTTAACATATACAAGCAAACCTGATGGGTCTATTCGTATTTTACTTGATGCTAGAGAAATTAACAAATACATGGTGGCAGAGTCACAGGCCCCACCAATGCAGATAGATGTTTTAAATGCATTTCATGGTGTAAAATTTATAACTATCGTAGATTTAAACAATGCGTATTTTCAAATTCCTATATCAAAAGAGAGTAGGCAGTATACCGGGTTTACTGTGAATGGGAGGTCCTATATGTATAATGTTTTGCCACAAGGTCTGAAGACGTCTGTGGGAAGTTTTAGTCGGGCGATGGATGTAGTGTTGGGGCCAGGAGTTAGAAGTTTTTGTGTAAATTATTTAGATGATTTGGCAATATTAACGAAAGGGAGTTGGGAAGAACATTTGGAGCAATTAGACAAGGTCCTAGAACGATTAGAGAATGCGGGTTTGACTTGTAATTTAGAGAAGTGTAAGTTTGCTTGTCGGGAAGTGAAAATGTTAGGACATATAGTTTCTACTGAAGGGATTCGGACTGATCCAAATAAAGTCAAGTCGATTCAAGAGTTTCCAACTCTGAAAAAGGTGAAGCATGTGCGAGCATTTTTAGGGTTATGTAATTACTACCGGAGATTTATTCCAAATTATAGCACTTTGATTATTCCTTTGACAAGATTGTTAAAAAAGGAACAAGTTTGGTATTGGGATGAGGAGTTAGATGCGGCATTTAAGAAATTGAAACAGGAGTTGTCTACAACTATTATGTTGTCACATCCAGATGTGAATAAAGTTTATTATTTGCAGACGGATAGTTCAGGGGTAGGAATTGCGGGAGAGTTATATCAATATGACGATGAGGGTAATAAACGGATTTTGAGTTTTTGTGGAAGGTCGTTGAGAGGATCAGAATTGAGGTGGACAGTTACAGAACAAGAATTTTGGGCAGTAATTTATGGGGTTAAGAAGTTTGAGACTTATTTAAGGGGGGCGGAATTAATTATTAGGACTGATCATAAAGCTTTAGTGTTTGTAAAGAACATTAAATTATTTAACAGTCGGATTACAAGATGGATATTGTATTTAGAACAGTTTAATTACACAATAGAACATGTTAGGGGGGTCGAAAATGGGGGAGCGGACGTTTTGTCTAGATTTCCAAGAGATGGGGACATTCAAGAAGGGAAAACTTGGTGTCCATCGATAATGTATATGGGGGTGCAGAATAATACTGAATTAGAATCTAAATTAGAACAGATGGTTCAGTTTCAGGATATGGACAATGTAGCTAAAGGCATTAAAGAACGCGTGCTAGGGCAAGTGGAAGGAGGAAGTCGATTGTCCAGAATAGCGATGCGTTGTTCAGTTGTCGATGGTGTGCTTTATTTTAGAAAACATGTCAATGATGTTGAAGGTTTATATTTACCAGAAGCTTTGCAAACTGAGGTGTGTAGACAAGTTCATTTGGAGTTAGGGCATTTGGGGATTTATAAAATTATGAAATATCTAAAACAAAGATTTTATTGGCTTGGAATGAAGAGAATGGTAGAGAAGTTTGTTAGGTGTTGTCATATTTGCCAATTATCTAAAGTGGATAATGTTAAGTATGTGGGGGCGTGTAATTCTATTGTAACGGAGAATCCAGGGGATTTAGTTATGGCAGACCTTTATGGACCCTTACCAGCGTCTAGGGGGGGAATAACATACATATTCGTAATACAAGATTCTTTTACTAAATACATTAAATTATATGGGTTGAGGGTGGCAACAGCGAAAGCGGTTGTGGTTAGGATGCAAAATTTTGCATTAACAATAAAGCCGAAAACTGTAATGACTGATAATGGAAAACAATTTATAGGGAATACATGGAAATTAGGACTACGGAGTATGGGAGTTAGGGCTATATATACAACTATTAGGAACCCTAGGCCAAATACGACGGAACGTGTTAATAAAGAGTTGGGAAAATTCTTTAGGATTTATTGTCATGAAAGACATAGAAATTGGGGTTTATGGTTAGAGAAGATTGAGGAGTTGTATAACAATATGTTTCATTTAAGTACAGGGTTTACACCTAATGAAGTTCTTTTTGGTAGTGTGACTCATTTATCAATAGATACCCATTTGCCTTATCTTGTACGTAATAGGGATATAGGAGAGATTCGGGAGCAAGCTAGAGTTAATTTACAATTGGCTAGTCAACAGAGAAAGACTAGGTTTGATTTAACTCGTAAATTAATTCAGTATCAGATTGGAGATTTGGTTAAGTTGCGAAGATTGAATAAGTCTGACCCTATGAGTGGAGTTACTCGGAAGTTTGATTTAACTTATGAAGGTCCATACAGGGTAGCAGCAAGACAGTTTGATAATGTTTATGTTTTGGTACACCCCGAAACTTTGCAAGAGAAGGGGATGTTCAATGCAATACATTTAGCACGATATTATGTTTAATCAGGAAAATGAAGTCAGAAGTTGGGGAATTAGAAATTTTATAGGGACGTGGATGTCGGTTATGAATTTCCATGCAGAAGCATTAGTGAGTGTTATGTGGGGTAGGATTAATTCGGAGTAATTTTGCTTTGGAATATATTTGAGTATTAGATTATATGGTATTTGGTGTTTAGTTCAATATTATAAGGCTTTGGAAATATTAATAAAGTATTTGCTTACTGGCTAGTGGTTTTGAATTCATATTTGGTAATGGAGGTTTAATTTAAGAGAGAGGGGGGGGGAAAGATGTAGCATAGGGGAAAAAGGATTGGGGGGGGGGAAGAAAGATAAAATAAGTTAGGGGACTCCTTAAATAGTTTTTGGGGTTCAGTTGGTGAATTGGTTTTGAAATTTAACTCTTGTTTGGGATTGATTGGAGACAAGGAGTTGGAACAAGAAGGTTAAATCTTGGCTCCGTTGAATATCGTCAAGATTTAGGGGGGGATTGTACTGACCCCATCTCGAGTCAAACCTTCAAGCAAGAATTAAATTGTCTTTGGTATTTGACTGGTTAGAAAACGGAGAGAGAGTGTGGGGGTTGCTAGGAAACGGATGGGGGTTGACGGGAGTGATCGACGGGCTTGGAAAAAATGTTTTTCTTAAGATTTTTATTTGCTTTTTCTTTAAAGTAATAGTGTTGTATCTACAAAATTTCCCTTTTAAAATTAATAATGTGCCGAGTGTTTAATGGAAAATAACTTATGGAAAGCTGATCTATAGGATTATTGCAAGGAGACGTTAGAAGGTTCTCGTAAGTTCATGTAGACAAAGTCTACTTGAAAAGGTAAATATTGTAGTGCTACCGTTGTTGAAAACACTTATCTATAAGAAATCATGTCCACGAATAATTTGGTTTATGGTTTGAGAACAAGAAAATCGAACTAGTGATTTCTCATAGGTATTTTAATCTTTCGTATATGTCTTATTACTTAGAATAGGGAAGCTTGGGAATGAGTGTTTTGGTTGAGGATCTGAAAGACGAATGGAAGGGTGATAGTCTTTGTTTAGAAGGGGTTCCGTATGGTGTTTAATTTATTGTGAATGTTTGTTGTGTTTCAGGGTATAGTAACAGAGTAGGGAAAACTTTCGTAGTACAGGGAAACCTTAGTTGCATATTTAACTTTTCATTTTAATACATTTCACGCGGGAGCATGATCCTGTGAGCTCCGTCGCCTACTACGAGGGCTTCTAAGCGGTTTGGAGTCGCTGTCGTGAGAGTTCGGTTTGCGGCTGCGCGGCCTTGACATCTCGTCGGGACCCGAAGCTAAGTGTTGTCTTTTAGTGGTTACTCGATGGGTGCATCGTTGCACTTAAGGTAGTAATGCAGTTGGTTACGAATGACATTTGATGTCGTCATTTTCAAAATATTTTGAATTATGGAAGATGTCATTGCAATTTTGACAACAAGGTTATTAGATCATTCGTAGCAAAGCTGTCCTTGTTAGAACATGTTTATTTGAATTTTTTTTTTTTGATTTTGATTTTTTTTTATTTACGAATATTTTCAAAATGTTTTGAGTTTCGAAATTTTATTTTTTTGGAAGGAACAATTTATTTAAAAAACAGAACAATTTTTAAAAAATAAATTCTTAGAAGCAAATCATATTGAATTTAAAAGTGATATACGCTGGTCGTCGGAAAACCAAACTAGTGATAAATTTCTTTGAATTATTTCACGGGATTTTAATTCTATTGCGAAACTAATAATTATTTAAAGGTAAATAATTTTATTGTTCATTTGATATTCTTTTATAAATGTTTTTAATCAAGGGAATTCAAAGGTTTATTAATAATTCATGACTGATCTAATTCTTTTGGATTTTGTGTACCTTTTAGGACTCCATGTCTAATCTTCAGTTTATTGGAAGAACTTTTCTAAATTTTTCCCATGCTGTTTGGCTAAGATTATTTAATTTTCTTTCGGCTCTTATAATGGGGTTTACAGTTTTGCTTGTGTCCTGGCAATTTAAATTACAATTTATCTTTACCTTTTTCGGTTAATGCATCGGATATTTTACATGTTTCTATTCGAGTCGAAGAGGGTTTAGTGTCTTGGTGAAAGTTATCAGCGGGACACAGACGTCGATGACATCTTACCGCCACTAAACATCTTGGATTAAAATAGCAAGCAGAGACACTACACACTGTACGCTCAGTATCCATACAGACTTCACAGACTGCTTCAGTGTGTTGAAGGTTCAAGGTTAATAGCTTCAAAATTTATCTTGGGGAACCGGGGGTCTGATTTGAGTTGCGTCAAGAGTCGATCTCACCTCTGGTCGAAAGACGTTAGTTAGTTGAGGTGACTTGCTGGCTTGGTTTTTATGATCTCATGTCGGCAAGGATGCCTGCGAGTTTAGCTCGGCAACTGCTTTCTACTCCCGGCTCTCATGTCGGTTCGTGGGGACTCGACTAAGCGAAGCGAAAGCTGAGCGTGTGATATCGGGTGCCTTGAAGGATTCGAAGGGGAGGAGACCTCCAATATTCTGGGTTTGCTTTGATACCTGTCACACTGGATTGCAGAAAACACACACATTCCGTCGTCCTAAATATCCGAGGACACAAGAGGGGTAGTTTAGGTCAATAGTCTCTCCATCTAAATTATTAGGAAAAGAAATAAATCCTGTCTCTTGGAGTGACTATAATTTGTCGGGCCCTCTGCTCTCTTGGTTACGAGGACTTACTTAGACTGACTTGGCGACGTAATGGAAGCTCTCCCCAGACAAGTTCGAGACAGGCTGGCGGAGTGTGACCAGTCTGGAGTCGAGCACATGAGCAAGAGCGGGGAGGGGCTCTGCTTTTACCAGATCTCAGAAACTTGTCGAATTTCCATAAACTGAAGTTCCCTAGTCGTTTCTTTTCCTCAACTAATACAATTATTTGAATTCCCTTATTCTTGAATATCTCTTTAACCAGAAGAATCTGTTATACCTCATTCTCGCCCTAGGAACCATGGGTTACTAAAACATTTAAAAAAAACACACAACGTAACTACCACTATTTCGATTGGCAAATATCTTTTGTCTACCGGCCCGCCAAACGGATTAAATAAATAATTTTTTTTTATATTTTATAAGGCCTACCCCATGGGGATAGTACAGTACATATAACGAATCGAGCTAAGACTACAATTGATTCAGACCTAAACAAACAGGGATTGATATGTTATTATTTATCTTCTACCCACGTGTATATTTGTATGTAAATACTTTATTGTTTTAGACACAACAACTAAATACAACCTTTAAAAATAAAAAATTCTCCATGATCTTCGACCTCTTTCTATTTTGTTTCTACAACAATTTGTTATTAACTCGGTAGCCATTACTCTCAAGTTAGTAAGAGCAGTCATAACGTTTACAATATGATAACATGACACATTTAAATATGTAGATCCAAGTCTGTAGAACAAACACTCGAGCCCATCACACTTATGTTTCCCCATACCGGGAATCGAACCCGGGACAGCTAGCTTCGTCGGCAGGGTCACCAACTGGGCTAAACACGTTGTCAAACGTTGGTTAAAGGTTAACGTTTTAAATGAAATTTAATATAATAAGAAATGTTATAAAGATAACACAGAAATAAAAGCGCCGGAAGCCCCGTGTGCTTTCAACAAATACTTGTTACCGGCGGCTGTCAACTCTCTCGTGTTAATTTAATTGTAGCTCAAGAAATTGCCAGAAAATGGCCGGAAGCTGAAAATAAATCCCTTTTAAAGAACCTCTTTATCGTTAAAGTCTTTTGATAAAGAGTATACATGAGTGAGTAATGACTATTATTCAGTAAAACGGTTCTTTAGAGAGTGTCAGTATCTGTCAAATAATGGACTGTTTTTTCCAATGTTGCATATAAAATCATCACAATTAGGGAATCACTTTAAAAAATCCATACAAAACTGATAACGATTCTCTCCCTTTACACCTATGTAGTCCGATTTATCCGATTTTTGAATATGTTGTAGATATTATGAAAACCTAGGTCTGTACGTTTTCACTTCAAAGTTTTTTTTTTATTACGAGCCTACTCTTTTCTCAAAGGCCGGCAGCGCACCAGCGATTCCTCTGGTGTTGCGGGTGTTTAAGGGTCGCGATGATCACTTACCATCTGGTGACTCGCTTGCTTGTCTGCCTCCTTTTTCACATAAAAAAAGAAACAATATAAAAAAATGGAAATACAAACCTAGTTAGACCGAAAAATTTCAGTCCAGTCCTTGATTATAAAAAAAACTGAAAATGAACTTTTTTTGAAATTGCTTTTGCTTGTTAAATAGTCCAATTACATACTAATCGAAAGCATGAATCCTATAGAATATGCAAACGTTAGGTTGACTATTTTTTCCCGTTATAACTATTGGGTAGGTAGGTAAGTCGGTACTAATAATTTGCACTACACCTAACGTTTGCATATTCTATAGGCTTCATGCTTTTAATTAGTATGTAATTGGTATATAACAAGCAAAATTATTAAAACAAAAGTTCATTTTCAGTTTTTTTTGATCATATAAGGACTGGACTGAAATTTTTCAGTAAACCTATTCGCCATATATTTCTTAGCATATTAAATTTGATATAATATAATTTTTATCGAATAAACAGCCCGGTGAAGGTCGTCTCCTATTCGGATCTTAGACCATAACTACAACATATTCAAAAATCGTGGAAATTGGACTTATTTTAAGGGTTGAGAATCGTTATTGTCGGCGACGATTCTCCATGCCAACCCGATATCCTTCCGTGTGTTAGGTTAATAGTGTTTAACGCATACTAGCCCCCTGAGATTTATTACACCAAACCATAGCGTGCATACCTCTACTACAATTTACGAGGTGGGAATATTAGAATAGGTTAAACAGCTCTCAATTAATATAATCATGAAATCAATTCTCAAGTCACATTTTAATAACATTTGGGATTACTCTAAGCGAAAACCATGCTATACCATTTCTTAAAGAAGCCTTTTTTGCTATAAGCATAATTAATAAAGAAATGCAATTGTACACTTGCCTACTCGATTTCACGTTAGCCTTTCAATTTTCTCAATGTCTAAACAGCTAGCTGGAAGAGATCACTTGTACATTATTTTACTTATATTCATTGTGTTGTTTTTGTTTTTATTTTGTACATTATTATTATTGCATATAAAACCGTAGCTTTAATTTCCAGTAACTTCCCAGTCACACATTGGTCCGATAAAATCTCGAAGTATTCAGCGGAGTGCCTAAACCCGATGAATGGGAAATCACTCGGGAATCACTTAGGGTAGTTTCGTAAGTGAAGGTCGATTAGCTTAATCGAATAAGACATGGAGCGAGCTTTGTGGCCGAAGTCAGAATCAACATGTAGAAGCCTTCCCTGTTCGGTGTAGCCATTCGTTTGTTTGGGCTCATTAACTTAAATAAAGATTTGGGTTGGTACATTTAATAGACGCATATAATGTAGTAATTAAGGAGTAGTTAAATGCAGTTTTCATTAAGGATTTATTCGGATATTCTATACGGAAGCTTACAATCGCCAGCGGCAAGTTGTATAAAATACATACATAAACTCACGCCTTTATTCCCAGTTTGGGGTAGGCAGAGCTACAGAATTGCCAACAACTCTAAAAGCTTGTTGATAATTCTGTAACCACATTTTGCATAATCAGGCTAAGATGTTTACCAGTGTATTAGTGACAGGTTGCAAGCCCATCGCCTAACAGTACTACAAGCCTTTATTCCCTTAGTCGACTCTTACGACATCCACGGGAAGGCATGGAGTGGTACTATTCTAAGCCGGCAACCACACAGCTAAAGCAACCATTGTATAAAATATTTTCTCATTTATCCATAATATATCATACAAAAAGAGGAAACGTAATAGAACGATTAAAATGTTTTGTTTATTTGATATTTCTGACCGTACATTTAAAATAATTTGCAAATTGAAACCTGATAGTTTTCGTGGAAATTCTGATTCCCATATTCAAGGGATTAAATGAAAGCCACATTTCCACGAAAAATATCTCCGAGTAAGTTTAATATTTATATTTAAGAGAGAAACATGTTTTTAACCACCGAAAAAAAAGCGGATTGATGAAAAACTTGTATCGTAGCTCCCAAATGTTTTATTTAAGACTTTAACTTAATAACTTTAACAAAAAGCAAGCTTTCAAAACCCGACTGTTGCTAATCAACTTTAAATCGTTATAAATCCTAAATGATCATACAAAATGAAAAATGATGAAATAAACCTAAAGATGACTTTTAAATCCCTATTCAATGATACCCCACTTGTCATACTTGGCTGACTTTTTTTATTTTATTTGCACAATATTGCACAATATTGCATACGACAGTAATGAAAATTCAATATGGCGGATATTGAATTTTCATTACTGTCGTATCTTCAGTGACACTCACCAGATTAAGACAAATCGATTGACATAAGGATCATCAAAATCGGACAACGGTTTTAGTTTTTATAGTGCCACAAAGGATCAAACATACATATATAGGCTGTGAAACACATTACCCTCCTCCTTCGGCAGTCGTGTAATAAAAATAGGTTGGGCGATTTATGAGATATCAGCTCAGTAGGGTGACCCATAATATCGAGGGTTTTGAAATATTTAATACTTCTAACAATCCTTAAGTTGCGTAAAACAGATAAATGTTTGTATACGTGCTTCTATGCTATTACTACTGCACCATTTTACAATTTCAACTTATGTTTACCTATTATCCACCAGGATTCATTTTACTTTACAAAATAACCTCTGAAATAAATGGTCGATCTTGATGAGACACTTTTTTGTAAAGAGGAGAAATTTACAAGTCAACACCAGAAAATCTAATTCCAATTCGATCTAATTACAAAAAAATGTAGTTACGAGGTGACACATCTAGACCGATGAAATGGCATTTGATTCGACCACGGCGAAGATTAGCTACAACATTATTTATCGAATACATTACCGTCGCAGGAGTGCAACAGCTTCGTTACTTTGAAGGCTAGGGGATAAATCTTCATCTGTCGGGCTTCGACCACCGATAGGTTCAAAGGAAACACTTTGGAGCGTACGCTTTGGAAATTCGGTTTTATCATGGGATTTGTGTATGTTGGGGCTTTGTTAATACTTTATAAAAGGTATAAATCTAAGAGTATGGTATTCAGAAGTAGAGGTGTCAAGATGCAAATTCACGCTTGGTATTATAGAAATAAATAATTCAATAAAACGATGATTAATTTGTAATTTTATTAATGCGATGCTAGCAGTCGTGGTATGGGTGCATGATTAGGTCAAGTTTTAAAAATGCATTTTGGAGAGCTATTAAATGAAATCTAATTCATACAGGGGGTTGGAAAAAAACCCTTGTAAAATTTGTTTTTATAGTTACATAGAGTCAACCAGCGAGCGGTGCAACGAGCATTTTTCTAAAATTCTTCATATGGCATGAAACAAGCTGTCACATTATGAGTACCTATCCTGTCGCTATGAATTTCGTGTCAAAGCTAGTGATATTTTGAATTTGCCTCCTTTTTTGTGTCAACACTCGCTGATCAGACTATAGTTGCGACTATGCCATCCCATGATCTCAATGCGGCTAGGTGCCTACACAATTCCCTGCCCTTTTGCTCACTGTTTTTTTAGTACGTGTAGATGGCAAACAAACGGACTGGTTTTAGGGAAAATGGCAAAATAACAGTAATTCAGTTCAGTAATCAGTCTTAATTGGCACATCAAATAGGCGCATTCTGTAAACTTTAAAATAAATAGGTAGGTAGGTTCTATCGAAGAAAACATGCATTAACGCTTTAGTTATCACCTTAAGTACCTAACCCCCAATTTCTAATTTTGCTTTTGTGCTAAATATTCGCTGCCACTAATCAACAGTTGTAAGTTATTTGAACTCGCTAAGGTGTCACGGGCGCTGAATTTCTAATTGCCTATGTACACGAACCTTTTATATATAAAAGGACATAATCCTCATTCTATATTTCCCTTTTATCTACGCTCTATACAACAATATAAACCTTAGTTATTCAAGCCGCTTTGACTGAATACTGAGTAATCTATTGTTATATTGTCGTTAGTACCTCAAGTTACATTGAATTGAACCAGTCTACAGGTTGTAAAGGACCGGTCTACAGAAAATTTAAACGGTAGGTAGTTCCAGACTATTGAACTAGGTAGACGTGACCACGACCGTTGCAACACGATCAAAACGTAGAGTACAATATATATTTTTTACGCAATTAAGTCGCGTTTTAGATTTATAACAGTATATATACAGTACATACTAGGAATTATTAAAAAAATATCGGAAACGAAAAAAGTTAAGTTATTTAAACATATTTTTGCGCGCAATGTATAATGATATTTTGTCGCGCAGGGAATGGCGGGCGAGGTTTTGCGCTCGCTGTGTCGCGCGGTTATCGGATACATTTGTATGAAGGTGGTTTCAGCATGGACTATTTCTTAAAAAAATATCAATAGGGGCTTTAATATGTTATATAACATGAGGAAATTAAATATAGCGAAATTAAATAATCTATTCGAGTGGAGTGAACCTTTCAGCGCTTCGGACAAGAGACCATGCATAGAAGAAGCGCCGGAAGAATCTCTAGCAGCCATAAAATAGCATTATACTTAAAAAAACGTAAATACAAATTACATCTTAAGGTAATTAAGTACCCAATAAATAATAATTACACACACTGACATTAATTTAAAAAACCCAAATAAAAGGTCTGTCTACACATCCAAACTTATGTAACTACATTTAAAAAAAGATTTTTATAATCAATAATGACAAAGAAAACTAAAAAAATAATGAGGTCAATACACTCAAACTACGTTCCTTAACATCAAAAAAAATGTATATATACACGAATAAGAAAAAAAAGTTTTTACAGTTCAGAATAATGGGTTGAAACAGCTGTGTTAGTCCCGGGAGTCATACAAGTCGGGTAACACCTAAACTAACTAACTAACTTAATATCTGGGGACAGTCGCGCACAAATTGACCTAGTCCCAAACTAAGCTCTAGGTTTGTACTATGCGTACTAGACAATCATACTCTTACTTATATAGAGAAATACATAGTTAAATAAACAGAAAACATCCGAGATTCGGGAACAAATACTAGCGCTCATCCCACAAATATCCTTAAAGGGATTAAAACCTGGAACCACTAGCATAGGTAGGGAGGGTCCACTACCAACTAGGCAACTGTGCTAGCGTGTCGCTAGCCTATGATAATTGTGATTAGCTTTAGAAACTAGCTAGGCTAGTCTAAATGTCGTTCCTTTGGTATATTTAGTGTAATTACCTCTCTATATCATTAAACCCACGCTTTTAAACGTATTAGGGAAACGTAGGCGGTACTGTGAAATCTCGGATCTTAAGGCATTTAGTTAAGCAGCAGTCAAATAGAAAAAAGGAACAAGACTTACTAAATCTCGTTCCAAACCAAATTTAAATGTTAAACAATCTATACTATAATATTATAAAGAGGAAAGATTTATATTTTTGTATTTTTGTGTGTGTGTGTGTGTATCTTTGTAACGAATAAACTCAAACACTCCTGGACCGATTTGAAAAATTCTTTCACCATTAGAAAGCTACATTATCCCTGAGTAACATAGGCTATGTTATAATTATTATGCGCGGACGGAGTCGCGGGCAACAGCTAGTATTATATATGTCGACCACCTTTATAAATGTTATAATATGCAACTGCAACCCATTCAAAACTTGCAAGATTCAAATAAACTCAAAGCGTGTCCATATACCTCTAGGTAAAAGTTACATAACATGATACAGAGTACTGTCGGCCCCAATCACATTAGCTCTTTATCTGCAGACCCTCCCGTCAGGGCAAACAACTTTCTGACACTATGCAAACGGTACGTATCTGTTAGAAGTTGGGTTGCTGTCTGTATGTAAACGTTTGTCGCGCTACGTTGCAAATTAATACCGGAATGTTGGGGGCGGACCTTTGTTCAAAGTCAAGATAGTTGTAATGTTCATATTTGCAAAGGTACTTCCGATTAGCAGTTACTAAATTTTCAAGCTTCGTAATGGATAAATTAATGATACCTATATATTTTTAGCTAGAACATTTAAGGTCCATACTTTCGAAATATAGCGTTAGAATGATTGGTAAGTTTAAGAATAGTTTAATTGAAAAATGGAAAGGAAATAACAAAGTCTTTTAGATTTTTCAACCTTTTGTCTGTTCAATCAAATGTCTGTCAGAAACAGTACCTACAAACTATTATTGCCTCGGGTTTAAGCAAAACTAGTAGAAGAATATTAGTAGAAATATTAATTATATAAAATTAGTAGAAAGATTTATGTAATATATATTTTATTTGTAAGTACTTTCTATTGTATGCCATTATAACACCTATTATGGAATGTTAAAGTGATGCTATAATACCCCATCCTACCGGTAACACACAATAAATAATAATAATAAATATAAACTTAAAATATACACGTTATATTAACCAAAGCTGACGTACGTAAGTTCTCCCTTTTAGATGTGTATATACATGAAATAGTGACACACTGGTTGCCAGTATCGTTATTCAGATGCAATTACACACACTACTAAATGCAACGCTTGATTACACTGGCAAAGCCATTACATCAGGTTCATAGCACACTACTTAAAAATACAGCAAGCAAACTCAAGACGCGCCTGCCCATCCACCCCGGCAGACGAGAGACGTCTAATTTTAATTAATATCCAGGTATAAACTGGCGAGCAATTTAAGGACATAATATTATGTTTTGGTAAAATATTTCCTTTATTTTTTCGGATAATGTAGGCAGCGTAGAGCTAATTGTGCACCTTTGTTCTTGAACTAGTATTAAAACTTAAATTTTCAAACTCCCACTTTATCAAAAACAACTGCATGATTTGCGTAAGACGCAATCAATGAATTGTGAAACCAGAAAAGAAGTGGCAAGTAACCATCGACTTTTTTCAACTATAGGTATGTAATCAAAACCTATATAATTATATAAAACCGATGCAGTTATTTGCTAATAAAAGGGTTAAATTTAACTCTTCCGTCGGAAACTACTAGACGATCGATGGACTGTTATTGTTTTACGTGCGTACATCGTGCGAAATAATCGTGAATAGAACAATTAACACGAAATGCTCCTCATTTGCTTACTTAACTGCTTTATAGTGAAATCACCCACACTAAATATTAGGTCCGGAGAATAAAAAGTTTTTACAAAAGTTTTTGTTGAACTTTGAGCTGTTTGAAAAATAATAAACTGGATTAATTTTTCAAATAAATTCAATTGACTTGATTTTAAACTTTAACAAATCAAATTAGTGACTTCTGTGCAACAATGCGTTCTTTAAACATAATAGACTTTTACTGGCTAGAAGAAAATATAAAAAAATTACACGGTATAAATCAAAATTAATTACTATTCAAGAATTTACGTACCTACATTTCCTAAAGCCACCAAAGCTGGCCGGCGGTAAAAACAGCAATTAATTTCGTGTACCCGTTTCAATGGTCGGCAGCGCACAGCCTCCGAGTCAGCACTAGCTCACGGCGCGGGTTAATACGAACCGTAACACACGGATTCCCGGCTAAGCACCGCCGAGCACACAATAAAGTTGTAATTACTACCCGGTCATGACTGCACTGAGTATAATAAACGATTTTGTCACTGTCTTACGTTAATGTTACGTTAGAGTTAACTTTTGATGATCTACACTTAATCATTAATTTTTGCAAAACGGAACAGAACATAGTGAAACGGTGCCCGCATCACTGTGAACTTACCAGTTTCCGGCACCCCCTTCTTACCACCTCAACCGGGATACCGGTAATTTATCTGCTTCATTATACGTCTATCTGTGCAAAGCATTATAATAGTGGCTAAAGGTAAATATAGTTATTTAAAAACAAAACCAACGCCTTAAATCACAATTCATTACCATTTAAAGATTTATTTTAAGAACGTGCACTTATTAAAGCCACCAAAGCTGCCCGGCAATAAAAACAGCAATTAATTTTGTGTACCCGTTTCAATGGTCGGCAGCGCACAGCCTCCGAGTCAGCACTAGCTCACGGCGCGGGTTAATACGAACCGTAACACACGGATTCCCGGCTAAGCACCGCCGAGCACACAATAAAGTTGTAATTACTACCCGTTCATGACTGCACTGAGTATAATAAACGATTTGGTCACTGTCTTAAGTTAATGTTACGTTAGAGTTAAGTTTTGATGATCTACACTTAATCATTAATTTTGGCAAAACGGAACCGAACATAGCGAAACGGTACCCGCATCGCTGTGAACTTACCAGTTTCCGACACCTCCTTCTTACCACGTCGATCGGGATACCGGTAATTTATCTGCTTCATTATACGTCTATCTGCGCAAAACATTATAATAATGGCTAAAGGTAAATATAGTTATTTAAAAACAAAACCAACGCCTTAAATTACAATTCATTACCATTTAAAGATTTTTTTTAAGTACGTGCGTTTCCTAAAGGGTACCCTTCATCTGGCATATTTTTTTTTGGCATAATCTTCATTTGGCATAATCATCTTTTAGCATAAAGTCTTTTTTCTGAAACCACTTTTCAGGATTATTTAAAATATCATTGCATAAAACGCATTAGGTTAGGTTAGGTTTATTTTATAACAATCCTACGGTTTCAGAAAAAATACTGTATGCTAAAAGATGATTATGCCAAATGAAGAGTATGCCAAATGATGATTATGCCAAAAAAAGTTATGCAAGATGAAGGCACAACAGCTGGCCGGCCATAAAAACAGAAATTAATTTCGTGTACCCGTTTTAATGATCGGCAGCGCACAGCCTCTTAGTCAGCACTAGCTCACGGCGCGGGTTAATACGAACCGTAACACACGGATTCCCGGCTAAGCACCGCCGAGCACACAATAAAGTTGTAATTACTACCCGATCATGACTGCACTGAGTATAATAAACGATTTTGTCACTGTCTTACGTTAATGTTACGTTTTTTTTTATGATCTTCGTTTAGGTATGACTTAACTAGTGATGTGCCGTTTCCAATTTCCCAAATTCCCGGAATACTGCCACTAGCCATATTGCCGGCAAAATAGGCAAGTTTCCGGCAATATTGCAAAAGCCTTTTTGGTGTTCCCACTAAGAGCAATATTGCCGGCAACATTAACAACATTCCCACGATGGGCAATACTGGGCAAGGCACATCACTAGACTTAACAGTTGAGGAAAAGTTATCGTTGCGTCCACAAATCACAGCAATAAGTAGAGTAAGGGAAATAGAAAGGGGTGCCTGTCGTATCGCATAATGTTTTTTGTCCTAAAAATGTTTGGCTGAGAATGTTTGGCATACTGTTGAATGGCATACTAGTCGTTTGTCTTATAATTTTTGGGCATACTCATTTAAAGCCCTAAAGCAAGTTTGTCCTAATATTGATAACTCTAAAATCTAATTACCTATAGCATAATATTCCTAACATGAACTGTCCTAAGAATTATTTTGCCTATTATTAAATTGGCTACAATTACAGCACCTAAACTAAACTATGGTAGGCTTGAAGTCAGAATCGTTACGTATTCTACCTTCAGGCAGGTCAGATTTCGGTTAGGTAAGGTACGACGACGAGCGAAGCGAGAAGTGTTAGGTAGAACTGTGACCCTAACGAGCGAGCGAAACGCCAGAACCAACAAGGTTGACAAGGTTAGGTTTGTAAATAAAATATTTTTTTATGTATAATCAGAAATAGGTTTTTTTATTAGTACTATTAATAGGATTAAGAATATTACAATTATGCACATCAATCATTTGACAGTTGAATCTTAGCCACATCAAACGATAGGACAAATAATATTTAGGACAAACGATAATAAAAGGAGCAACAATTTCGGACAATCAAAAATATGCGGACAAAGTGTATGTCATACGTTATTAGGACAAAAAACATTATGCGACACAACGGTAGGACTAATAATTGTATGCCATCCGATATAGACCCAATAGAAAGACGTACCTTTTTCGCTCTTATCACAAAGTGAACATATATTATATCATAATATGTTTTTTTAAGGATCAACTTCATTATTTAAGCCTTTTGTATGTTGAATTAAATGTATTGTATTTGATAAAAAGTTCGAGTAAATATAAAAAAAATATACATATATAGTACTCCTGTTGAAACAGTAGTTTCAAGTTTCGATGTTGAAATCATTTATTGAGCAAATGGGACCCGCGCTCAGCTTTTTGTAAAGGAAATACTCTATAATCTCTTGTTTGAACAACACGTGTCGTGTATCGTGTATTCAGCTTTCAGCCGCTTTTGTCTTCATATGTATTTACACGTGTACAACATGTTACTAAACTCACAATATCCTAAGAAACCAATTTGACATAGAGCATTATAGGAAAGAGTGTCTAGGCGAAAGACGAATAATTATTTTGAATAGGTAGCTAAAGCGGTACAGGAAAATAATTTGCTAAAAGATTTATTATTGTATTTACTGTTGAACTTAGAGGAACGAGTACATCTTTATATGAAAGAAAAAAATAGAAAACGTTAAGCGAACAAATGCCGCTATACGCAATACAAAACATTTAACAAGCTTGCTCACTTAGCATCACCTAACGATAAAACGACGAGAAAAGTAATCTGATACGATCGAAGAACCTGCCTCGGCTTAGAGTAACGACCTTTTAAAAATTGCGCCCCGTTGTAAAAAGGACCAATGAAGTTTTTGAATAAATTACACGGCGTCGAACTCCTGAACCGCAAATTGATCCGAAGATTTCATTCTGGCTAATCGGATTCGTATTACGACGATTTTGCAAATTCTAAGGAAACTGGTTTAACGGTACGGCGGACGTTTCTATTGAAATTAATACTTCAGTCAAATGGATTTAAACTTTCCCAACTTTCAGGAATACTTGGGCGGACCAGGGAATGCTTTTAAAAACGCCTTAATGGCTACCTGGCGTCTATGGATTATGGACAAATGACATACTTAATGATAATGGAACGCATTTTTTAAGTTCGTTACAAATATTTTTGCTTTGGTACATTTTCTTTTATGTTAAAGGAATCCGGACTGTTTGGTCAATAGGGAATATGCATGGATTTTGTAAATCGTTTTTCTTAACATAATATGAAAATGCTGTAAAAGAGATCACCGAAAGTGAAATTAAAATTAAAATCGGCCAAGAAATACAGATGATACAAACATTTTAAACTGCAAATTAGACAGCAATTAGACAGAAAGATCCGTTAAAAACCAACAAAGATTTGTTCCTATCGCTTTCTAGCAAAACAGAATTTAATATGAAATTTATAGTAGGAGATCCGAATAGGAGACGATTTGCACCGGGCTATTTATTCGATAAAAAGTATTTTATACCAAATTTAATATGCTAAGTAATATATGGCGAATAGGTAGGCTGAAAAATTTCAGTCCAGTACATAATCATATTTTTTTTTAAATATAAAACATTGTTTAAAAAAAAATGCAATAGCTTGTTTAATAGACAAATTACATACCAATCGAAAGTACGAAGCCTATATAATATGTAAACGTTAGGTTGACAATTTTTTTCCCGTCAAACTATTGGGTAGGCAGGTATAAACAGGTAAGTCGGTACTAATAATTTGCACCAAACCTAATGTTTGCATATTCTATAAACTTCATACCTTCGATTAGTAGGTATGTAATTTGGCTATTAAACAGAAATTTACAATTAAAAAAAAAGTTCATTTTTAATATATTTATTTTTTAATGATATAAGTACTGGACTGAAATTTTTCAGCCTACCTATTCGCCACATATTATTTAGCGTATTAAATTTGATATAAAATACTTACATACATACATAAACTCACGCCTTTATTCCCAGTTTGGGTTAGGCAGAGCTACAGAATTGCCAACAACTCTTAAAGCTTGTTGATAATTCTGTAACCACATTTTACATAATCAGGCTAAGATACTTTTCATCGAATAAACAGCCCGGTGCAAATCGTCTCCTTTTCGGATCTTAGACCATTATATAGCCGACCTCACAGACTCAACTTGACCTCATAGAGCATATTATCTTGGTTATTTTTATAGCTTGCTATTCAAAAAATATTTTTCTCTACTGTTTGTTACATGAATCAGCTATTATTGAAGCTGTGAAAAAAAGTCATGAATATTCGCTATTGGTCCCCTGATATATTTAATTATTGTTCCACTCCGAAAACGCTTATAACATTCCTCTTCACTATTTACCAAGTTAATTATTGAAGCTCAGTATATAGAAGCAAGGTAAATAAACCAAGTGAAGCCAATTAGGGTAGTGATGCTTCGCCGCGCCAATATCCTGCACCAAATGATCTACCCAACGCCAAGTGGCCAGCTTCGTCAATACCGGCCGATTGATGCTACCGCTAATTGAGTAGTACCTATAATACTAATACTGTATCTAAATAGTTATACTCGTAGATAATAAACAGACAAATTTTATTTAATAAATAAAAATAATAATTGATGTAAGACTAGATGTTTACTTCAGTCTGTGTGGAAGCAGTTTATAGCTAATCCAATTTTCCACAGATAATAAAAAGTAAATTATTATATCTATGTCTGTACATACGCATAAGGTACACTATTGCTTGCAGGTGGATCAAAAAGAAACTCACGTCTATTCTCAATGCTTACTTTATTGGAACTACCTTAATGCCTAATATAAAAAAGTGGCTTGTTAACTAGATACCTATCTATAACTATGAATATGAAACGATGTATGGGATGCCGACTGATGTACGTCAAAATCAAAATATGACCTAAACAATGTCTATATCTATTATATCTATGTACTTCCTCAGGGTTCAGGCTATCTTGATATCAAATTTAATTGAAATTGGTTCAGCAGTCTAGCTTCAAAGGCGTAACATACAAACAAATCAACCATAAAAACAGAGTTAGGTACTTTCGCATTTATAATATTATGGATTAATTTCGACTAAGAGAAAAACTGCCTTAGTTTACTAATAAAATTTTGGATTTTTTTATTAATAAACTTCGGAAATATAATAAGGGAACGGTAATTTTTTGTAAATTTTTGGCTTTATATCAAAAAGTACATCATAAATTTAAAAAAATAGTTTTGAAATGTGCAGATTGAGCCTTTTTATATGGCACCCCATTTGCTATAATCAAATCACTTTCATTTTAAAACCCCCCATTCAGGACAACTTTTCAAATATTTATAAATTTAATTTCATGTTTTTTTACTAACAAACAGATGCGGGCAAGCAAGTTGTACAACTATGCCAAATTTCAATTTGATAGCATTTGTAGTTTCTGATAAAACTTGCTGTGACATACAGACAGACAACTAAGTCTCACCATAAGGGTTCCTTTTTTACCATTTTGGTACGAAACCCTAAAAAGCGTGTAAAAGAGAATATCAACACTTAGTATAATTTATACTTCTTTTCGTATAATTCTACCATCGACGGAGCACATTCAAAAGAATAGAAGTGTTTTTACTTACTTACCTCAAGAATATTAATAAGATTAAGTGCTTGGCTACTTTACTTCCTTATATACAGCGTATGTATTCCATACGATCCTATATTTTAAGGGCAGTTAGATAAGACCCTAATTAACGTAAATTGGTACATTAAGTTAACAAAAGAAAACATATTTTTTTCATACAAATTAATTCGGCACGCAATGTATTCCAATAACTAAGTCGTCTACGTAAGCACTTCGTGTTCATTGATTTATTGACGACGTTATTGTCAACTCAATATTTGCATTACATTGCTGGCCGGGAAAACTTTAAAAAAATCATTACGCTTAATTATTGAGAGTATTTGTTAAAATTTATTACTATACCTCTTTAAACTGCTTAAATCTATCGTATGTTAAAATTTAGGATCGTATGGAATACACACGCTGTATTATATCAAGTTCTTGGTATTAATCGTATTAAACTTGGATGGTGGGATACACAGATACACAAACGACCCAAAGCCAAACACAAGATTCGAATCGAACTTTGGATCTAGTTTTGCACTCGACAAAGGAAACTGCTGAGGTTGGACAATACATTATATTATTATTTGGGAATAGAAAACGAACGATAGGAAAACCACTATCAATATGCGTGTTACAGTTAAAGTATACTATTTAAAATAATATTTAATGCATTAACATTATATTATTTATTTTTTAATAATCAAAAAAAGTCGTAAAAGGTGTCCCTCAAACTAAATTCATAGTCTTTCTGTTAATTTGTGATAAATATTTGCGTAATTAATACAGTCACAGTAGGTACCTAAGTTTTAACATCACCAAAATACATTTAATTAAACCCCAAAACTTTCTAAAATCCTTGAAGCAAACTACGATCGCTTTAAAGTAGAAGTTAAATCACCTATTTAACTCAGAAGCACTAATCAAGCGAACTCCTATAAAACCGAGTAGTTAGATTTATGTAAGTTTCAAGACCACTTCGTGCTTGTTTTGCATATGCCCGATAATTCCTACAGGACCTGTGGGAAAGCTTAGTGCAGCTTCAACACTGTTAAATTTAATAAACAACCGATCTTTATTAATAACAAGTTATATACAACAAAACAAACATTACATTTCTCAATTTAATTCTATTTTAAAATTAAAAAGCTACTTATGGTCTAAGATCCGAATAGGAGAAGATTTGGACCGGGCCGTTTATTCGATGATAAGTATTTTATACCAAATTTAATACGCTAAATAATATGTGGCGAATAGGCAGGCTGAAAAATTTCAGTCCAGTACTTATACCATTTTTTTTTTTATTAAAAATGAATTTCTTTTTTTAATTCCAAAATTTTGTTTAATAGACAAATTACATACTAATCGAAAGTACGAAGTCTATAGAAAATGCAAACTTTAGGTTTGGTGCAAATTACTAGTACCGACTTACCTGTTTATACCTGCCTACCCAATAGTTTGACGGGAAAAAAATAGTCAAACTAACGTTTGCATATTCTATAGACTTCATACTTTCGATTGGTATGTAATTTGTCCATTAAACAAGTTATTGTAATTTTTTAAAAGAAAGTTAATTTTTATTTTTTTTATTAATTATATACTGGACTGAAATTTTTCAGCCTACCTATTCGCCATATATAACTTAGCATATTAAATTTGGTATAAAATACTTTTTATCGAATAAACAGCCCGGTGCAAATCGTCTTCTATTCGGATCTCCTACTATTATATCTAAAATAGGCCCTTGCGGCATTTTCCGGAAGATGCTGGCAACATTTATATTTTTCCAATAGTTACGTGGTAAATACTCGTACAGCAATACTTATATGCTCTTTGAAATCTCTTTCTGGATGCCCTCAGCTCGCGCCATCGTCCGCCGCTCCCGGCGGCGCCCGCTGCTCGCGGTGCCGGCGACGCGCACTCTGCCCACTCCCACTCTCCACTCCTACACGCACTCACGTTACTTATGTATTACATCTTGTTCAGTGACAGCGGTCTGGATATTTTATATAGCTCGGAATCAAGGTTTAAGACTTCAGCCACTAGATTTCTAGAGGCTAGGGCCAGGCAGAGTTTGGTTCCTATAACTAAATGTAATTTTATTGTAAGCTTCGTGTAATTTGTTTCTATTATTTGTATAAAATGTTAATAAGCATGCTTGGTCTGAGCACGGTCAGTGTTAATTATAAGCAACTATAAATAAATAAGTTATTGTATTTTAGAATACGACTGCTGACTTTCAGCAGGTCAGTGCTAAGATAAACGGTCGAGTGCACCCGCTGATAGCATTGCGAGCGGTCTGCCACGGCCCCGTGTAGCCATTACGGCACCGAGGAATCCTATTAAGGATCGTTTATCCTAATGGAAGTCAAAGAGCTGATAAATAGAGCTATACAAACCAATAATAATGCCGGATACGTACCAGATGCATCGCCTCGCAATTACTGCCTCATTGTTCTCCGCTGCGGGTATCTATCAAGCAAATTTACCGTCGCTTGCGGTGTGTACAGTACCTAACTGCGCATACTAGTAGCAGGATATTGAACAATTTCCTACGGTAGATAATTGCTTTAATTATGTCTATGGTTTGCAATTGGGCGTTGTTTAGGTACCTACCTACTGAGTCTCTAGAGATTATAAGCTAGGAACTAAACTAAGTGAGGATGGGAAGACTTTATAGCTATAGTAAACGTAGTTGTTTCTCTCGTTTCTGAACTATATTATAGCTTTGAACAAATAAATTCGTTTTGACGACCGGGTTGTTAAACTGGAGTCTTAGGTATTTACTCGATAGTCAAACGAAGATTCTATTATTATGAGACGATGATATTGATGATCTGACGTGACGTAGCCCTTATTTTTTATTTAAATCAAGATTAAGAAAGATATCGTTAATTATAAGAGGCATTGCACGAAAATATGATTATTAAATGGTAGCATTATATATATATATAGTATGTCATTGGTAGCGTTTTTACTATGATGGGACTCCGATTCCCTTCTCCTCTACTGTTATAAACTTGGGTGTCACAATGGACCAGACACTGTCCTGGACGGCCCACGTTAATAATGTTAGCCGTAAACTATTTGCTTCCCTACACTCCTTGAGGCGTCTGCAAAATTTTCTGGCTTTTAACACAAAGTTTACTTTTGCTCGTTCCTTACTACTTCCTCTCTTAGATTATGGGGACATTACGTTTCTTGACCTCAGGGAGGAACTGCTTGACAACCTTGAGCGTCTCCAAAATGTTTGTATAAGATATATTTATGGTTTGCGGAAATATGACCATGTATCCCAATACCGCGTGCAACTCAAGTGGTTGCCCATCCGTCGTCGTAGGGATGTGCATGTTCTGTCGCTCCTTTTCAATGTACTTTTCACTTCTTCCTCTCCTTTTTATCTATCAGAAAGGTTTAGTTTTTTGGCCGATGGTAGTGGACACCGCCTTCGGTCTAGTGCTAACCTTTCCCTTACCGTTCCATCCAGCAAGACTCGTACCTATGCTAAATCTTTCACGGTACACTCTGTCCAATTATGGAATGGGCTTCCACAGTGCTTGAGGCAATCTAGATCTGTCGGTTCTTTTAAGGAAAAGTTAAAGAAGTTGTGGTACTTGTGGTTAAATGAACAAGATGAGTCGTGAGTGTTATTCGATGAGTCGTGAGTGTTATTCCTTTGCTCTGTTGTAGGTTTTAATTGCTGTTTACATATGTGGTAGTATATTATTACTTTTAATGTCTGTTTTTCAGATGTATGGACCTTTTTTTTAAATCGTTTTTTTTGTAAATTTGCCTATCCTCTTGCATTATCCTGCTTTATTCTACTCCAAGGTTAACCGGAAGAGATCCCATATGGGATAAATTAGCCTATGTACATTATCTATAGTGATGCAAAATGTTTTGTAATTGCTTATGTGCAATAAAGAGTTTTACATACATAATCGTAACCACAAAAAGAAGATGATGATCCATGATTTACAATTACTGATTTTGACTGAGTTAATGGCATTGCATGAAAAAAATGTATCCTTTTGGACTGATCATATGACTATGCAAACATTTAAATATATTTGTTTTTGCTTTTTGACTTAATTTTCACCACTTGATACAATACTTAAAAGGTGTATTGCAGCCAATAGGCGACTGTCAGTCCCAAAGTATCGAGACACTCCCAACATCGAAATAGACGACCTTTTCGTTCACTATCTAGATGATTTGAAACCAAGTCTAGACTTAGCCCAAACAATAATGCAAAAGAAAGCAAAAAGTGAAACAAAACTATAATAGGATTTTAGTATTTAAAAGGGTTAAAGGGTTTGTTTATTGGATTTAAGAGTTTAAAGCCTAAAAGGAAAAGGTATTCTCCAATACAAGCAAAGAACGTTTATAGAAAAGGCAAAGTCGCTTCGGAAAACGCAAATAGCATTGTTTGTTGCTTAACATTTGATTTCGAAAACGTTTTTAAGTAATTTTTGGTAATTGTTTTCATTTTACATGCTTTTTTATACAATCTAATGAAGGGTTCACGGAAAGAACATTGTCTGTCTACTCACCCAACTCTATGTGATATCGAAATTTGTAAGTTAGTAATTTTCGTCTTGAAGTTTTTTGAAAGGTGAAAAAATAAAAGTTATATGTAGATTTATCTGTAATTGGGTGGTAAATAAAGGTTCATTGCGAACTATTAAGATTAAAATCTCTTTTTTTAATGTGTCTGGTCATCATGCTCTTTCCGTGTACCCTTCAATGGTCAGTGCAAATGCTAAGCAAAGGTATTATTAGGAACTATTTTTAAATACTTAGATAGTTACATAGATTATTTACTAATAGTAAATAAGAAATGTGTTGCAATATAGCTACGAATAAGAGTCGAATCAGTGTATATTTGCGTTAAGTCGATTGTCGACTATAAACATTCCGCACCGGAAATTAGCTCTAGCCGGGTGTGTGGAAGAATGCGTCCGAAGGAAACTCTATTTTCATTTACTTTGTATTCAGCTCCGATTTAATTATAGTATAGTATTTAATTAAAGTGCACGATTGATGTTTTGGCGTCGTTCATTTTCCACTTTAAATATTGAAAAACGTCAAATAAATAAGCTGGTATTATTTCGCCTTGAAACGGTTCACATTGTTGTGCGGTGCCGGGTAGAACAACCTGTAAAATGATTCGCATTCCCTTTCGCTTGTCGTCGTGTGCGATCGGAACCTTTCGGCCGTGACTGAGCGAGCCCACTCATTTCCGAAAGTGCACTCAAAAACGTGGTAGGAACGAAACTATTTGACTGGGTTCGGATACTTTCGCAAGCAACCGTACGGTGCCGATCGTTTGCGTCGACATCCGTTCGACCGCGAATGGCTGTTACCGCTCGATCGTATGCGTCGACATGCTGCCGGACGTGATCGGCTGTCGACCCATTCGTACGTATCCTATCCGATCCGATGCGATGCGAGCTGTTTGGTGGAAATCATCCTTAAGAGTCCACTTACCATCAGCCCCCTAATTCACCATCTTGACAATGATAGGTGATAGGTGACAATTCGCTATATATTGCAAAATTACCATGCTTTCACATCAGTGGGATTCATATGTACTGCGCCACAGTCACTGAAATGTCACCTGTCACCTGTCATTGTCAGGATGGTGAAATAGGGGGCAGGTGGCCTGTATGCTCGTTTCGTCATAAAAAACACAGCTCGTAAATTTTCATTAAAATAAATACTAAACCATTAAATTTAAAAAGGTCAGGTTACCAGTACGTTTACTTTACTGAAACACATTATTTAATTTAGCTAAACAAACTGTGCTCTGGTATACATTCCCATATATATAAAAGATGAAAAGATAAAAGATGTTTATTCAGTAAGAAGGCCGCACGGGCACTTTTACACGTCAAAAATCTACCAGCGCTTTGCAAGAGACCACTGCTGAGAAGAAGCGCCGCAAGAAACTCAACAGTCAGTTTTTTTTAAATATAGTTTATGATTAAGGATCGGAAAAACGACCGTCATTTTGAAAACATAACCCTGTTCCGCATAGCAGAGACTTCCTTGATATTAATTAAAAATATTATTATGTATTTTATAGATTTATTATACAATAATTTATATGTACTTAACGACAATTTTATTAATGAATAACACCAAAATGTTAATTAGAAAACACAAACACACATACAAACGTCAACCAATGTCAACGATTGCCCCAATGTCCTCCGTAAACTGTGAACAAACTTTTTTGTCTTATAAATAGGTCCTAAATTCACGTCGTTATGGAATAACAAGCGAAAATTTAAAAAAAAGACAGTCTTTTTGATTGGCGAAAGTGTTTTTTCCCATAACCATTATGGTTTTATTCATTAGTAATATTGTTGCTGAATACATATAAATAATGGTATAATAAATGTAAAATACCTAATAACATTTTTAAGTAACATCAGAAGGAAGTCTATCCTGTACGGAACAGGGTTATGTTTTCAAAATGACCGGCGTTTTTCCAATCCTTGTTTATGATATTACACAATTTTAAAACTTAACCTAGCATTATATAAAACAATGAATCTAACATAAAATAAAAATAAATATATTCATGCGTAGTATGAGCAGGAAAAAGTGTCAAATCTCAAAATTTTCACGAGAGCCAATAAGTAGTAGTATAAAAGAATAAAAATTATACAAATACTTACCTTTGACGGCGCAAGACAACCACATAAAAAGTTTCGATACATTCTCCTACACAGACCGTGTCGCCTAGACAATATACGTTTACATATTTTTATGACTACGTTATTATTAAGTTATTTAGGTGTTTAGTGTGTTCCTCGTGTGGTTGTCGAGTTAGAATAGTGCCACTCCATGTCTTCCCGTGGATGTCGTAAGAGACGACTAAGGGAATAAAGCCTTGTAGTACTGTTAGGCGATGGGCCTGCAACCTGTCACTAATACGCTGGTAAACATCTTAGCCTAATTGTGCAATTTGTGGTTATAGAATTATCAACAAGTTTTTAGAGATGTTTGTAATTCTGTAGCTCTGCCTACCCCAATCTGGGAACGAAGGCGTGAGATTACGTATGTATGTATGTATTTAGGTGTTTAGTTCAGGCCAAGCATTTTTATCTGTTAGATAGTCCTCGACCCTATTGTAAGCTTTAGATATCAACGACTTTTTCAAGTAATTTTTAAGTACTGGAAATGGATACTTTAAAACTACGTCAGGTAATTTATCATAGATATGGATGCATTGAGCTACAAATGATTTATAAACCTTATACGGACACGAATTTTTTTAATAGCAATTTTATTTTTATTTCTTGTATTCAAACTATGTATATCACAATTCTTAACAAAAGAGTCTTGATTTTTAATATAAATATATATTTATATGTATATATATTTGTATTACTTGTTTATTAATGTTGTCTTTGATTATTTGAGTGTTATTTTTGTATTATTATTTCATTATTTTGTATTAATGTTGACGATATCAATGTAATATTTTTTGACATGCAATGCAATTTATATTGTAACGTTACATTAATGAATAAATAAACTAAACTAAACTAAACTAAACTATTGAACAAAGGATTGCTATTTCTCGGAGCGTATCCAAACAAAACATATCCGTATTGTGATAAATAATTTCTATTGCAGAAAACAGAAGCATTGTGACTAATGACAATATTTCCTTCAATAAGAAAACCTATCAAACGGCGACGGATCACAACTTATTACTGTAGCAAATGAACCGATATCTGACTTATATGTTTCTTTATCAAAAAAGCCATTTCATCTTGAGCTCTGCGTAACATGTGAAGCAACGTGCTAAAGAAGATATGGGGAGGTCTAGGTTAGCTGTTCGTTGCGTCTCATGCCGATGTGGAAATTCATAGAAGCCACGGGCGCCTTCCGCCCGCTCCGTTCGTTGTTATGTCAAGGAAATGGATTCCGAAACGGAAAAGTCAAAGTGAAGACCCCGTGTTTTGCCGCTGGCATTGTTTTCATTATGGCGTAGGTAAACAAGCTTTCAATATGACGATGACCTATGCCTTCTCAAAAATAGGAACAGCGATTGTTAAAAAACACTTTCTGATACCGTATCCTTTGAAAACGATATAGAATATATTTCAGTTTTGAGAGATAAAGCATAATAATTATGATGAGACGAGTTTGTCATTTTGTCGTATATGATATAGGTACCTAAGGTCTGTTCATCCGTACTTGTCTTATATAGTAAACAACTTTCTAACCTCCAAATGAACCTTTTTTAAACAGCTCTTTTATCGTAAATAAAGTTAACCGAGTTAACATTTTTGACATCACTTGGCCAATGTATTGCCTGTATTGCTTTATTTTGTTTCAAATAGCTGTTTTAGCCAAAAAAGGTTAATTTTGAGGTTAGAAAGTTGTTTACTATATAAGACAAATACTTAAGGATGAACAGACCTTACTTCCCATTTTTAACTGAGTTCCTCGCGCTTGTATTTTTTTTTCGGTTTTAAACATCATAATTTAATTGTAAATTCAATTAGGACTCGGCAGAACCAGTAATAAGAGTTTGAAGATACTAAAAAAGCATTGAAGTAATATTAAGCTAATCGTCTATCATAATAAAAAATGTTGTTTTACCCATCTAATATATAAAATTCTCGTGTCACAGTTTTCGTTGCCATACTCCTCCGAAACGGCTTGACCGATTTTTATGAATTTTTTTGTGCTTATCCGGTATCTATGAGAATCGGCTAACATCTATTTTTCATCCCATTATTTATATGGCAAAACAACGTTTGCCGGGTCAGCTAGTAATAATATAATTCTGTCGAATAACCATTAAATTTTACAAATATGCTCTTATTATTGCAACACGGACACCTAATTTATAATTTCCATTATCTGTGAAGTTAATTCTCCTTGTCAAAGACACCCTGAAAGTGTTTGCCATTTAATTCGATTAGCAATTTTTTATCAAATTTTAAAAAGCCATTAATTTTCATTAAAGAATGCGTAGCGATCGTTTTGTAATTTCTTCGCAGACATTTTTCACTAAATTTGTACTTACAAGGTTCATTGTGAATTATGTTGTTTTAATCGAATCAATATCGTAGTGCTTAAAATAATAATAATCTATTTTTAATATAATCATTATTAAATTTTAAAGATGATTTCAGCGAGTATTTGAGATTAACGCTATCTAATAATAATTATGATAAGTTACTAAGATAAAGGTCCAAGATAAATAATTCTTACTTAGACACAAAGTTAGTAGAGGTAGGTGCCTTTTCACAAAATTCTACTTTGCTTTGTCTGTTTTCGGTTAATCAGAAAATGATCTGAAAACTTCTTGAAGAATGCACTCTAAAAACGTAAACATATAGTACCGTAAAACAGTACGCACACACGTCAGTGTGCTTATGCCATTGTGAGAATTTTATTTACAATTGTCATCTATCTAGTGGTGGTCGCTACCACCATCTTATACTCTCATCTTATAATCTGCCGCCAAGCAGCAGTTCATATTGAGCATTTTTGTGTTCCGGTGTGGGGATAAGACAACCGGTCAAATTACTAGCATAGAGGCGTTCCATCTTAGTCCTCAGGGTTGGCAACGCATTTGGAGTTTTAGTATTGCAGTCTTGAGAATTCAAATGTCTTTGGGCCTCGGACCCCACTTACCATCAGGTGGCATTGGCCTTTCCTTGCCATAAAAAATATGTTAAGGCACGCCTGTACACATGTGTTTTCAATTGCAATGCCGGAGCAATAGGTGCTTTTTCTCATACAAGAATAAGTTAAGTATGAGAAAAAACACGAAAATGAAACAACATTAATGAAGAATACATTATACATATTGGAAGCAAAAGAACTTACTAACCGTGTGTATCCACCCATCAACGCCATTATTCTTCCGATTTCTTGGCTAGCTTTTAGTGTCAAGGTGCAGAGAAACAGTTCTGTTTACCTATCCTTTGTGTATTCGTCGAAAATATGAGATGTTTTGACAACGAAGTATGCTTTTATTTCTGTTTACGTGATTTGTTAAGACAGATAAAAGGTTTATCGAGCGAGGAATGATACCTAAACATGGAGATGCGAGTATTTTTCGCAAAAACATTTCCGTTAGATGTTACAGCTAAGCTGGTGACAGTGTATTTTTGTGAAGCTTGCAATTTGGTCAAAATATTTTTGGTCAAATGTATAATTTCCCAAAAAGCTTTTTTACTATTTTTAATTTATTTCCATGACACACATGTAGGTATACATAATTATAAAAAAAAAGTTGCAATGAGAAATAGCTTTTTGGCAAATGAAAATTTGGGAAATGATGCATATGGCCAAAAATCGTTTGTTCAAACGGCAGAGATCCGTAATTTTGAGACTTTAAATTGAAATGAATAGGTACCACGTTGCCAGGTAGTGAAATTGCTTGCAACAGCCTCATGATTCGAGACAAACTACTATTGGTATTACTTAGTACCTATTTATAACGTCTCTTAATATTAAGACAGCTGTCTAGAACAGATGACTATGTAGCAGTGAGACATCCTGCGCCTCTATTCTAGGCGGTAAAAACGATATCGTAGTTTGCCTGTTATGACGTCAGCCGTTCAAAACGTTGACGATACGATAACAGATCAAATGCGATATTGTTTTTACCGTGTTGAATAGAGGCGCTGGGCATTGGTCATTAAAATTTGTCTTTACTCCTTTTGCTGTCAAATTGTTAACGTTATCATAGTTCTCACTAACTTGCCAGTATGTAAATTGGGCCGAGTTATACTATGGAAATGGCGGTAAAAATAAGAATAAGTTTCACGCAAAGGCCTCACCTAATCTATTTCAATCGTAATTATCTGCGATATAAAATAAATAATAATATTGTATATGTAAAAGTGTATCAGTTCACATAATATTAGTCCAATTTTGAAATACTGCATGTTTTCATTAGCTATCGTTGCTCTCGTATATCTCTCGAATAAAGACCAAGTTATAGCTCAACTTCCTCGCAACTAGTGTTCTGGAAGCGGAAAACGATGCTCCGCTGTTTCCTCGTCTATGTGATTAGCTTTGTTGTTATGAGATGTGCATAGGATGTAGTTTAGTGAGCACGTCTGTCCGTGCGTCAGGTGCACCAAGACTAGTTCTACTAACTATACTAAGAGTGAAGCCTTTTACAATATACGATCTTAATTATACTTTTTTTGGATATTTATTTTCATTCCGCAGGTTATGTTTTGAACAATAAATATTAAGTTTTAAAACTAAAATAACAATTCTCATACAAAAAATAAACATTATTAAAAATCTAACCTACGGGTGCCGCTGGCAGCTGGGCAGAGCTCAAGCTGCCAGTGGTTAGAGCTGCAGCGAGAAGAACCTCCTCACAATGCGTGCCGTTGCGAGGAGTACAGCTTTCTGTATCTGGCCCTTGATCCAGTCATCTACTGAGATTCTCTTAAGGTTTAGGTCGAGACTTCGCTATGAGACCGTTCGCCGAAACAACTATCGGGACAATAATCGTCGAGTCAACATTCCACATGGCGGACACCGCGCTTACTATTTTATTATTACTGCGGTATATTCACATTATTGTTAATTTTGGTTTTAATTGGAATATCCTCCTGCGGAATATCCTCGAATTTTTCACCACTTCCGTTGTTTTCGTTTTGTGATTTTAACAAACGACCACTTCTCGTTAATTCTCTGAGTATTTTTCTCAAGTATTCTAGGTTATGATCACTAGCACTTGGCAACTTACTCTTCAAAAATTTCTATTAAATTTTGTTAAATTTTGGATCCAACTAGTTTTATTTCGTTTTTAAACTGTTCGCTGGAAAATCAAGAAGTCAGTATCAATATCTGCTCCATCAACCATGTTGTAGGTCTGACATCTTTAAAAGAAACGCCTGTAACATGTGCGTGGTATTATTTAATAACCTTCCCAATGAATTGAGGGTGTTACATGGTAGCGTGCTCAAGACTAAGTTGACTGCATGGCTAAGGGAACACTGTTTTTATAGCGTTAAAGATTTTGTTAACTTTAATAGAGCATAACAACGCTGATGTATTGCGAGCTAATTTATTGTTGCCAGTTATTTTTAAATTATTGTGACCAATCTAATATTTTGCATGTCGATTTTAATGTCGGCTGAATACTGATTCTGTTATTTATTTTATGATCTTATTGTAACGTATTCTAGCAAATAAACATTTCTATTTCTATTTCTATTTCTATTTCCCAACCCATTTGTCCGTTTGACTGAACTGTTACGTCATTTATAAAAGTGAAGTTGTCTTTGGTTCGATCGAGAATGAATGGTTCAGTTTAAAGTGAGTTGGAATATAGGGTGACGGAACCAGTAATGGACAGGGACCAAAGATGGACACTTGATTCTTATTTTACTGAAGATAAGGGTTATTCATTTGTTTTGCCCTCAGACTAGGTGGAGCGACGATCTTCGCAAGGTGGCTGGCAAGAGCTGGATGAGAGTGCCCACGAATCGTGCTCGTTGGCGTGCAATGGGAGAGGCCTATGTCCAGCAGTGGACTAATATAGGCTGATGATGAGGATTTGTTTTGCAACAATCAATTTAGGACCGTATGAAATTTGAATTAATATTTATGTCAAGTAAAACACGTAGGTATACATTTAGGCAATTTGACAATTTAAATGAACATAAACTAGATATATTGCAGGTGGGAATACCTTACAACTTCGAATTATATTTTTCCGAATATTAATTTGACCGGATTTTCATTTTTCCGAAAGTTCTGTTATTCTGGAGCTATTTTAGAATAAATACAAAATATAACATAGGTTAGGTTAGGCTTGATTTATTCCTAACCTAACCTATTCATAAATTGCATTCGGAATTATGAAAATTAGGGATTTTGATGAATTCGGAATTGTGATTCTTCGGAATTATGTAATGTACCCATTGCAGGTAGGTCGTAAAACTCGCACAACAGACTTCAACTTCAGAGTTCTCGTGACCATTTCTATCACAGCCGAAATGGTTTTATGGTATAGTATGTATGTATAGTATGTATGTCTGTGAAAACCGTGTTAGTTTAATACAATGTAACTGTTAGCGACGACGCGGTTAGCCTTGTTTTTAATTAAAGTTAATTTATTTTAATTCAATAATAATAAGCGGGCACGGTGATGAAAAGTGTTTTGTTTCCAGGCCTTTTGATTATAAATTAGCTAATATTTAAGTATAAAATATTAGAATAGGTACGAATAGTATGGGCAACAGTTACTTAGTACTTAGTGGTTGAAATGCAGTTGAAACGGTCCAGGTAAGGGCAATATGTGTGTGATGAGCTCGCATATTTATCAATGTAAGTTTGTATATATTTGTAAATTGTTAAAACATGGTTCTAACCATGATCAGTGTAGGTAAAAACTAATTCTCTATTTAAAGTTATTTTAGTAGGTATTTTAGTAGGTATAAACATTTTAGTCGCCTGTATGTCAGGAACCAATCAAGTCTATTTAGTCGTGATTGTATTTATGAGTCCCTGAGTTAAGCTGCGGACGGACGGACGGACGGACATGGCGAAACTAAAAGGGTTCCTAGTTAGACGATGGAACCCTTAAAAACGACTGGTATCATGAAAAAAACAGGCATGATCAAGAATATTTTTTTTATGCCGTCTTCTAAACAACAAGTTATACTTTTTCTAATGTATCATTTATATAAAAAATCGCATCGTAACGTGTAAATTCCAATACAACAAATTTCAATTCCATACTAAGTACGTGTACAGTTTGCAAACATTAGTTATAGTTTATTATACCGCACTTAATTATTTCATAGAAAGGGCTAATTGAAATTCAATACGGTCGGCGTTTCAGCTAATTCCACAGACCCCGTTATTCAGGTAATTAAATTAATTAAAACCAAACTATTTACTCAATCAATGTATAATTATGGAAAACAAACTTACATTCAACTTAAACTAAATATTTTAAAACGGTGGTTGAATTACCTACATACACTGGCACTGGAAATCATTTTGTAAGCTAAATTAAGTAGCTAAAATATTTCGATGTGTAAATATGTTTTGTTTATAAAAAGCCAATAAAGCTATACAAAATATAATCTAAAACATTGAATTGCATAGACGCTGCAAAAAAGTTGTTGCTTCTTTCTTGATTGTTGTCATGGATTTTCGCGCCGTCTATGTAAGACATGTTTATTCGTAATACTTATGCTACGTATTTATTTTTGAAGTTATATATGACAATAATTCTAGAGTTTATTTATACGCTGAAACTTCCTCTTCTTCCTTCTTTACTGCCTGAATAAGGACCATAGACATCACGGCGTTCACCACCTGCGAATAGTTAAAATGTATTTAGGAAACCTTTATTTGAAAGGTTATAAAAATTTACTATCAGTTGAATAACAATAGAAATAAAACCGGAGGGGCTATTGCCTAACGCACTCGCAATCGCAATCGTTTTCATTTTGAAAATCGAAGGCTTGTCTGCATACAAAATGAAAACAATTGTTCCGCTTTGAAACCGATTGCGATTGCGAGTGCGTTAGCCAATAGCGACGCAGGTCACAGTTATAAAGAATTTGCTCATGCAGTTACCTGTTCTCATTGCTTTTAGGTATACTAAAACAGTATTTTCACTTAAAAAAATATAAAGACTATTTTGACTTGCATCAATATGGCAGCCATTATTCATTACTTTGTCCGTAAGCGAGTTTTTAAAACCAGCAGTACAATTCTGTCATTTTTTTTTAAAACAAGCATAGTCACTGTTCTCTAACTAAACACAAACTAACAAGTCCAAACTCAGTGGATCTACGTTAAGTACAAAAAATATTCTGTTGACACCTCTTGACTCATTAGATCAGGGGGGTTATTATGACATAGCTATGCAATTCATTTTACGGCGAGTGTAAAGGACAGAGCTATAGCAGTTATATAGCTCTGTCCCTTTCTCTCAGCGTAAACTGAACTCCATCCATGTTAAAATAACCCTCCAGCTCGTATAGACCATAATATTACACTGTCATCTGATCTATATACCAATGCATTCTAAATTTCATCGCATTCCAAAAACTGAATTTCTAAATAGACTTGTGAAATTTGAACCTTGTGATAGTGCGTTTACACGTACATTTTACAAATTTATGATTTGATTATTTATTTAAGTTACAAACAGTCACATAACAATTATAGAACAAAAAGGAAGACAACAAAATTCTTAAACACAATTCGGTACAATATAAAATTTTGGAATTTAGTAATCATAGCATAATAAAGGAAAATTCAAAATTTTACACACATTTAAAACTAGTCTACCCTTTGTTAGACTAGTTTCTGGTGAAAAGCGGTAGGACGCTAAGTATGAGTCTAGTATACTCTGAACGTGTTTACCACGTACTTAAATGAAATTAAATATAAATCTTGTAAACTTACCGCAACCATGCAAGAAGCGAGAACGATGCCAGCCAGCCAACCAGTCTTTCCTTCGAGGTACCACGTCATCTCGTCGATGCAGCCATGGTAGTAAGCGTTCCCAGTGACAGAGTCCCGGCACTCGGAGGGCAAGGGTTTACGCATACTGATGTAGTCCATCGGGCCATCAGCGCCGCAACAACCAATCTAGAACGTACGATATAGATGCACATGGTACTACAGTTCTTTAACGCGTTAAAAGAAAACCTTTGTTTATTCTTTAACAGTAAACATTGGGCAGTGTTCAACTGAATGAAATGAAATAAGTTTATTTAGCTTTTAAAATGACCATCTTAATATTAACAATTAGCTTAATAAGATTCTGTCAAAAAATTCATTTTTGGGACAAGCTTTTGTAGCCGGTTGTACTTCTTTCTTTGTAAAATCTTTATCTGCTTCTCAATACGGTGGGTCTGAATTAAGTATAGCGGAAATCCTGTCACCACCTTCCGACTCCATCATCAGGTCACCTCTTAGATACCATAATATTGCATTGTCATCGGGTTTACATATGTGGTCCACATTTCAGCCCATTCCGTTGACGGGAAGTGGGTCAAATTTAACTTGGAAGATTTGACCAGTACATACATACATACACACAGTACAAGTTAAATAAAAGCTTGTAAAAAGGTCGCCACTCAGCTTAGTGCTACGCAATATCCCAATAGTTATTCCTTGATGCTAATTTTCAGTGACTCTCAATTTAGGTTTTATATTCTGTTAGTTATTGTCACTTTCAATGTACGATGGTAAATATTTTATTCGATTTTAAATGCAAAAACACTTCTGAATGCGATGTGAAAATATTCTATGAAAACGTCCACTCCATGACAAACTAGTCATGTAGTTTTAGTAACAAATGGAACGGTTTCAATACAAAGTTTTGTTTACACAGAAATGAATATTTTGTTTTCATTTTTTCATAGAATTGCTTATCCGATACGAACAACAGCAATAGTTCATCGTTTAATGTACGAATAGATAAAGAACCTTATATTTATAAGATTGATTTTAATTTTAACTTCAAGTTTAAATTAACATGACATGTAACATTTCATTTAAGGTTAAGTTATTCAAAATTAAAACGACAAATACGAGTGCCTCTACGTTGCTATTTTCATAGGCCGGTATCTCTACGCCCCAATCGCCGCCCGTTTAGTAGTTTGTGCCTCAGACCGTGCTCGATCGAAGGGCAGACCATTTGATTACAGCCTCTGCCGACCGTAGTGTTCAGTTTACCGTTCTATATTCCCGCTACGAGTATGCACTTTCCTCCCCCATACAAATAGGTACGTCACTGACACGTTGTGTCATTCAGTAAGTCTCGTTTGTACTCAAGTGGTCAGACAGAGATGCGTGAATCGACAAAATATACTAGGAGTAAATACCAGCCCCAGTCCAGCTGTCATTCGTGAAATGAGTTTTGCTGTTTGCTTCGTTAGGTGTAACGGTTTTGCGATGCTTTTTACGCAGACCATGTCAAACTGGGAACTGGAAAAATCATGGCGTAACCGGAACTGTGAATTGATTGAACTGCGTTTTAGTTCTATTTCGAGCAAATATACAGACTGGTTGCAAAGTCGTATTGACTTGTTTAATGGTGGGTATGTTTGGTTTAAAATATTTTGAAAAATATGTTATATGTTTGCAAAAAGCACGAGGGATAGATAGCTAAAAAAAGTTACATTACTTAGAACAAAATAGCAGAAACAAATGGGTTGCAAAACGTTTTTTATATTGTGGCAACTTTTTGTTCTTCAATCAAAATTAAGTTAATTCCGTTTCGAGGCTTTTTACCCGACTGCGGCGGAGGGTTATGTTTTTCACCGTCATGTATGTCCAGTTCTATGTTCCCCGCTACAGCAAAAACGGCTTGGACGATTTTGACAAATGAGGTATCATTGGATTCGTCTTCGCAGCGAGAGTGTCATAGGATACCTAAACTGTTAAAATTGAAATAATAACAATGGCCAAATGACAATTATTAACTTATGTAGGTATATCGACGACGGTATAAAAAATGCAGTCGGGGTTTTAAAGCTTGCTGAGAGACATGTGTATAAAATATTTGCACATGAATGAAATTTGGTACTAATGGAAAAGAAGGCTGGACTTTTTTTGTATATTTATTGTAGGTACAGTTAAACAAAACCGATTATAGACCGCAAAACCTCCCTTTAAAAACGTCTACATCAAACATATTGAAAACTTCAGTAATTTTAAATTAAAATAAAAAGAAATTCTTACCCCTTCCTGCACCATCCTCAATATTTCCCTGCTGCCCTCGTGCTGAGGGTTGTTCATGAGTCGCACGATGACGTCTTTGATCAGAGGCTGGATGCTCGAGTCGTAAGTGGAGAAGTCCAGAACGACGCACGAACCAATAAGGCCAAAGACAAAAGCGCCAATTTGTGTTGCTATATACTGAAAAATTTAATGTAGTTAGGCTTTTTGTTTTTAATTCTTAAGGACGCACCTCGCTACTTATCTTAAGTTACATTTACGCAAACGTGTAAGGTAACAATAAATGATGACGCATGTCTTCGTGGATATGCGTAAAATTAAAATGTTCCTTACAGTCGCCACAGTGGTATTATCACAGTTGTTTTAGTGTGTTTTTTTATACTAAAGGCAAACCAGTCAGCGAGTCATCTGATGGAAAATAGTTATTTGGAAACATAAAAATCGAAGACATACATACATACCTTCACGCCTGTAATACCAGAGTGGGGTGGGCAGAGCTACCGAATTACCTACAATTTTTAAAACTTATTGATAATTCTGTAACCACATTTTGCATAAATAGGCTAAGATGTTTACCAGCGTATTAGTGACAGGTTGCAAGCCCATCGCCTATCAGTACTACAAGCCTTTATTCCCTTAGTCGCCTCTTACGACATCCACGGGAAGACACGGAGTGGCACTATTCTAACCCGGCAACCACACGGGACTTCGAATCTCATACAAATTGACCTAAGCCCAAACTAAGCTCTAGGTTTGTACTATGGGTATAAGACAACGATGTAAATACTTATATAGAGAAATAAATGCTTAAATACATAGCAAACATCTAAGACTCAGAAACACATCACGTCGCACAAATATTTGCCCATACTGGTAATCAAACCCGGGACCGCTAGTTTTGTAGGCAGGGTCATTACCAAACTAGGCTAACGCGTTGTTGTTTCGATAATTACACCAACTAATATGAATAACTATAACAATACTTACCACATAAAGCAACACAACGTTTTCCATAAGCGCCGCCCCACATCCAAGGAAAGCTACCACCATGATGGCCAGAGACCCGATCAGGATGATGTAGATGCCGATGAAGTACTTCTGCAGCTCGAGGACCCTCATCCACTCGTTGAAGCCCGGCTCTATGCAGATCCAGAGGCACAGCGCGAATATGGATATGCCGAATAACTGGAAACAAAGGAAAGTTTGTTTTATTTATTTATTTCAAAATATATTTACACAGCATTACAATCATAAACCTAATACTAACACTGTAAAACTAAATCATTAAATAAATAGAAAATTGGCCAAGTGCGTGTTGGACTTTTCACATTTAGGGGTACCAAATGTACCCGCCCGCATTTGACCGCAAAATCAAGATGGTTATAATAGGAAAAATAAAAGAAAATTCTAAAGAAAAAAAACTGATTTATCAATATATTGATATTTCTTAGTAAAGTAAACTTAATAATAAACATTATCACCAAATTTCAAGTTCGTAAGTCAATGGGAAGTTAAAAAATATTTCGGAAAAAAAATATGAAAAAAAAGGGATTAGCAGGACAGATCATCTGCTTCTTTATGTGTCTATTACAATCTTTTGAAGTTAAACGTTAGCAGCTGGATTGTTTTATTGAATAATTAATTAGTTTTTCATGGTTGCGTTTTAATTTATTGTGAAAAGAGGAATGATGTAGATCATTCATCAAACCACAAACAATGTTTGCTAGAATAATCTTAAATAGTAAACTTTACAATAAACGAAGTCCATGCACGGACCTAAAAAAAATACGGACGATACCTAGTCTAATCATGACAGACAAAATGGCCGTCCGTTTACGAGTGTGCGTGCTTTGAGGGTTGCCATATAAATCGTCAATTTGCCCATTTTAAGGCATTTTACCCACTGTAAAGGCCCATTTAGATTATGCAAGTTTCTTGTACAAGAATCGGCAATAATTGTCGGCAATATTTGATTGTATGGAATGTGCAAGAAAGTTTCAATATCATTGCTCGATAAAGTTACGCCCACACCAATGCTTAAAAAACGGTGACGATACGGAATCGCAGTGACGCATCGTATCCGTACCGTTTTTATCGCATGCCCTCCACACCGCTGCTTAAAAAACGGTGACGGTACGGAATCGCAGTGACGCGTCGTATCCGTACCGTTTTTGACGCATGCCCTCCACACTGCTGCTTAAAATACGGTGTCGTTGCGTAAAAAAAAGACGGGGTCATTGTAACAACATGGCGCCGTTTTTGACGGACCGTAATATACGCACCGTTAAGCAGCGGTGTGGGGAGCGTGCTTCAAAAACGGTACGGATACGACGCGTCACTGCGTTTCCGTACCGTCGCCGTATTTTAAGCAGCGGTGTGTGGAGCATGCGTCAAAAACGTTACTGATACGACGCGTCACTGCGATTCCGTACCGTCACCGTATTTTAAGCAGCGGTGTGGTCGCAGCTTTATACCATATAATTATATTGTCATCGTTATTACATAATTATGCATATTTTCATGAGAATCTGACAAATTAGAAGTAACTAAGTTAAAACAGAGATCCAAGACTTAATTACATTCTAAGTTTCTTAGATTGTTTGTGACTTAGTTAAAAGTATGTAAATCAAAATCAAGTCTGACTCGCATAAGCACGGTTCCGTACCATTACTAACGGCGTTAAAGATTTCCCCACTTTTAGGCAGAAAAATCCGTGAAAAAACTGGCAACACTGATTGTCATTTTTGTTTGTAATTTGCGTCAAAGTAAATAAACACAGACCTATTAATGAAAAATAACACGAATAAACAAAACTTACAGGTGATAAGTGATTCCGTGTGGCTTTTTATATTTACTAATTTAGTTTTTACATGTTTTTACTACACAATGCGGCATTTTCATCGGTGTAAAGTGATATGTCACTCGGGCTGTGGCTGGACGCGTAATGGCGGCGGGTTAACAGACCTAGTGCATTTGTGAGACGGTAGATTGTGTATGACGGAACGAAATAACAGGCCTTGCTTGCTTCGCACCTTTTGAGCGTAACTTTACGTCCGTATTTTTTTTATGTCCGTGAGTCCATGATGCTGTTTAAAAACAAACAATTCAAGTTCCAAACACAAATAGTCAAGATTCATTTCAACGCGGCCGACGGCCACGCATAACATCATAACACTTACCTACAAACTAACCACGGGACCATAAAAGTAATAAAACTAAGGCTAAGATAAAACGCGAACAATAGTGATGTCGGGGGCTGAAAGTTTTATAATCTCATTAATGCCGTGAGTGAGCGCAGTTTTATTCGGCGGTGGAACAGATCCAGTCAACCACGGCACCCTTATAATGGCCTTGTTTTTGCCTTGCTGATACATCGCTGAAGATAAAAGCGAAATGAGTTGCCCCCGGATTGTTTTGTGGAGATGTTTCATCTATGAAAACAGGGGTGTTTATTTTTAAAGACAAATGTTTGGAGGTTATATTAAAGGGTTTGTGTGATTAATTGAAACGCACAGTTAATGTAAACTGTGAAAATATGTGCGTCTTAATCCTTAATAGGTTTGATTTAATTTATTTTATTTGCCTTTGTTAGTGCAAGGCAAAACCCCTTTTTTCTGCATGCTGTCAATACTATTTCATATAAAATTCTGTACCTAATATTATAGAAGGGTCATTATTCGAGCGTTTCAACCGCCTCACTTTTGTGGACATCTTTTTGAAGAATTGGGCGTATATTTTGACGCCGTTTTTGGATATTTGTTAGATGTCCGGTAAACTTAGATACCTAACCAGAAACCAAATCGAAATCTGCAGCCACTTCTACAAAAATGTGACCACGAAAGTGATTCGGAACAAACGCCCAAATAATGACCCAGAATGAAAATTTAACCCATTATAGACTAGCGGTCCCGTTTGGTACCGGATGTCTTGGTTAGAAATTGTGCCTTGTTGTTCTAGTCATTAAAATTCAAAATAAATTTAAATAATGAAACAATGTCTATAACCTATGTATGTATGTCTATAATCTAAATGGTAATTTTATAAAATTTTACAACAATTGACAGTCGCTAAAAAAATTAAAATATTTGCTAGGGTTCAAAGTATGAACATCCATTTTTAATACACATACATACTTTCATACCTGTAATCCCAGAGTGGGGTAGGCAAAGATACAGAATTACCTACAACTCTAAAAACTTGTTTATAATTCATATACTTAACTTGTATATTTTTAATAAAAAAAACATAATTGAATTTCAATAAGGTTTAACTATTAAGCTTTGCTTCGGAATAAAGAACCTATTTAAAATGTATAACCATAAGAGAAGGACACGGGTAAGTACTGAATTTATATGCTAGTATTACAACTCTTACCTTTTCCGCATTAATCTTCGACAAAAATACCCTAGCTGTATAAACTGACAAATGTCGGGACATCCAACATCGCAAGTTTCACAATATTTAACCTTTGTGTCAGTTCATTCTTCGTAATAGACTTTTGTTTCCCTCGACTCCAGGGATACACGAGTCCAGAAAATAGGTAAATTGGTAACAACAAAGTCATAAACAAATTTGACTTGATGTATCTCGCAGACAAGAGTCGGCTGTTATGCCGCGTGAATTGACTCCAACTTTTACACGTCATTTTCGAGCACCCTGCTTTTGTTTTCTTTACTGTTAGTACTAAGGACTAAATTATTAAATCGAAACGTTCGTTAGAAAATCTTTCTCTAAATATATAGGTTTTTCATTTAACATTCTACTTATTACCGTAATGAGAAAGTATAGGAGCAGCTTATTTATTTGAAGTCACAAAACTTATTTCAAGTCTCTTTGCTGAGCTGTATTATTTGAATTTCAGTAATTATTTGTGCTCTAGAAACTCTGATGAGACGTCTTTCCAAGTTAATAATTTAATCATAAATCTGTATTCCAGCGATTTCAACTGAGCCCGAAGTTAAATAATGTTAACAAAATAGCCGTGAAAAGGAGAAATTGCGACTGATAATTCAAATTTGTATAATTTCTAAGATCAATATTCGGTGGTTAGTAAGTTACGGCTCTCATTTTACTTGAAGCGAAAACAAAACCATAAGATGGGATCGTATACGACGTCGTCAGATCACAGGGATGGATGAAATAAATATTCAAGGAACTACAAAACAAAACTTGGCCATATCTACGTTTTTATTGTACTTTTGTCTACAAAAGCCGTCGCCCAGACAACAGCGCTGTTCGCAATCCATTAGGGCCCGCCAAATGATGCGGAAAGTTGACTTGTACGTTTGTACGGGCTGTGGAAAAATCATATAATGCCCGCTCGACTCGTACGCGATTAATGCTCGAATACACCCGATGATAAACGAGCCGTTGAGAGTGAAGGTTTAGGCGGAATCGATGTTATTACAGAGTTATTGAGAAAGTTTTGTAATTGACACAATTTGGGTAAATGTTTTTAACACCCGTTAACAGCTTCCGCGGCGCTTTTCTGGCGTTACATTGGACTGAAATTTGAGCAGGCACGGTAATTTATTGTTAGATTTAATGTAAGATGTAGGTATGTATATGTTTTATGTACTAAAGCAAACCTGTAGGAATAGACAGAGTCAGTAGGCGTAGGCAAGATGCATTCTCCGAGATAACGGCTGTAGAAATCTGTTACAGTGCATGACTGAATTGACATAGGCAGTGATCGGAATAGGTAGAGTATATTCACCTAAAGTTCGCAAAAGGACATAATATAGTGGTTACAACTGGGTGAAATATTAATTTATTTTTATTGAATTCCGGATTTCTGGTATTTTTCTAGTACTAGTAAATGTAGTCGCAAGGAAGTCTCCAGTTTATGTCTCTGTTCTACGAAGTTTAGGTATATATGCTCTACCTATTAATAAGATACTTAAAAGAAATGAGTTACACGCCCCTTTTTATCACAAACTAACATAAAATATCACATACCGTAAGTAAATATTATGTATATTTAGCATTAAAAATACCGGAAATCCGGATTTCAATAAAAATAAATTAATATTTCATCCGGTTGTAACCACTCTATATTATGTCCTTTTGCGAACTTTAGGTAAATATACTCTACCAATTCCGATCACTGGACATAGGTGACCGCGTCGTTCAGTCTTGTGCATGATATTTTTGGATTTTTGTGTGATTTCAAGAAATTTACAGAAAAAAATACCCTCCCTGTGTGCTTGGCCTTGTCAGAATAAAATGTGTTGGAAAATAGCATGGCTGTCCTAAATTAAATCCATGCAGACAAAGTCACAGGTACATGCAATAGTAGCAAATCTGGCTAAATAAATTAAATAAAACCCGAAACATCTGCCTTAAATATTTTACAGACATGAATCCTTTACTTAATGCAACGTTAAGTGGTAAGATAGCATCGCCCTAATGAAATCTCCAGACTAAAATATATTCTTTTTACTTTTACGTTGTATTCTGCTTGCATTAAGACACAAGCATTTTAGAGTGCACGAGAAAAATTGTTCAACATGTTCGCAGAAAAGCACTATCCATGTAAGTTTTCATGGGGGTTATTCTTAATATTTCGGTCAGTCGATGCTCTGTACATCGACCAATATAACTTGATCCATCTGCCTGCAAGTATTACGTAGCATTATGTACCTACGCTTTTGTTCAACTGCGTCGAAAATCCAATAAGAATGGCATGAAATATAACAATAACACCCTAGAAACTGTCTCGTCGGATACGCGACGCAAAATTAATGCGTTTGATAAGAAAGAAAGCGTAAACGAGCTCTGTTTGCTCGCGTAGATACATCATAAAAAGCACATTTGAAATCGCGTCTGGGCGTCTCGATGTAACTACGTTTGCCCCTTTTCGGAGCCAAAAGGCTTTTATTTACTTTTTTGGGATGTTCAAAAATTTATAGCATCGTAAAAACTCGCACCGCGCTCGTTTGCCATGCAGGAGCCGGTCTGAGGGAGTACGAATATGACATCGTAATATGATTACAATGTACCCAATATGCTGAGTAGGTGTGCTGATAAGCGCCCGCCGACTACGGACAATGCTCGCGTTTATTATGCATAAATAACAACCTTATCCAAATACATTTGTAAGGAAGATGGTTTAAATTTCGTTGCTATAACGAAATATTGCGTTTCCTTTTCCTCGCTTTAGCCACATTGAGCAGAAACGTTTTGAGTGGCAAAAAACTATTATTTCTGTCGCAGCGTCCCGGTTTTCCCGGTAACAGGCGTCAGTCCCGCTTCCCGCTGTATCTCCTCCGAGACACCTGCGAAGCTGGAATAATAAAGAGTTTTACAACGTTTCAAAATGGGAGTTTTTCCCGCAATTCAACCACAACGTGCACTTAAGGGATTTGAATATCTTATATGGTGGGTTTTATCTATTCCACGTAACTTCGGGATGAACGGATTCGTCCCTATATTTTAAACCCTAAAACAATTCCCTTAACACGAATGGCGCTTCCACACAAGGTTAGGACAATCGGCTTTCGGCGCTCGCGGATGCTAAAGCCGCGATTCAGAAGTTGGAATAGAAAATAAATCTGTGCGAAGGCAATTTTATATAAATTGCAATCATATGGGTAGAACTGACTTCTTTACGGGTCTGCCCCTCGAGTTAACGTTACAGCGTTTACGGGGAAGATTGCGGAAAAATAAATTTCGCAAATGGAATGAGACGCCACTGTGAGCTCGGAGTCAGCGAATAAACTGGGATTCGAGACTTCAGCATCTTATTTTCATTGCTCTGAGGACCTCTTTTCTCTTGATGCCATTTATATTCAAGTTAAGTGTTGCTTTCGCATGCAGATTTTGAGACATAAGCTGTGGTAATAGTGACGCATTGCTGTTTAAGGGATGGTTTTTTTACTACTTTTAAGTATGTTCTAACGTCAATAAGGCTTAAATACAGTAATAGTTGCATCGGTGCAAACTCTCAAACTTACGCACATAAAGTTTAGACATGAATGTGCACCTGATGTACACCCTTCAAACTAAATGTTTAGAGCTAGGGTGTTTTAGTTGATTGGTCATCAAATAAGCTGCTATTTAGGGTGGCCATGCTAAAGCGAGATTTGATGTTAAGCAAAACTTTTTGACATGACATATTCTTGTAGTTTGATACCTTAATTTATTTGTACTCTGAGATACAAATCCAATCTAATTATTCAAAATAATGTTTTCAAACATTTTAATGATTCTCTAAATCATATTCAGTTTAGTAATTTGAAAATCATAAGACTCTTGTTTGAGGGTATTTTTTATAATTAGCACTTTTAAGTTAACTTTAACTTAATTTAATCTACATAAGAAAAAAACCAAGCGATTAAAATCAGACCTTAGGGTTGTATCTTTTGAAATAGTTTAAACCGTACATCCCGGCTGTATTTACACTGTCAGAAAATTCGTAAAACAATTTTAACTCTTCATTAAACAGCGCAAACAACCACGTCTAATGGATCGCAAATTGGAGAGGCGATACAGCGCCAAAAACGTTCGCAGCTTCGAGTGTCGTTCAAACCGCACCTGAGCGTTCGTTAAGGTGTTCCAGGCGCAAATGAGAAATAATTGTTGAAGTTATCGGAGACTCGGTTTCGCTAATTGAGTTTTGGATTTAAGCCAAGACGAACTGACTTTATTCAGAACTGACAACTTGAGAGACACTAACGATATCGGTAACGGAGTAGTTGAGATGTTGTGGCTGTTGTTTGTGGACTATTCTGGACTTCACCTGCATGGATCGTTCATTATTTTTGGCTCAGAATACATAAATAAAAATCAGGGGACAATCTCACGCAAATTGACCTAGCATAAAATCATACAAAAATAATAAAACCCATCTGTTCGAAACCAAGGTAAGGTTAATTTCCCGATTTGACAACGATAAACTTTTTTATGTATAGAAATACATAGGAAATCATCCTCAAAGACTCAAGACAGAAAGAAATAGGGAGCTCATCGCACAAATACATATCTGCCTTTAACGCAACGCTACGGGACCGCTAGCTTCGTAGGCAAAACTACAAATAAGACTAACTTCTCTTGTCGGTAGAAATAGTGATAAAAACCATATCTTAAACGTATTATAGTCATATTCGGTCGACTAGCTACCAATTTCCACCATCCAAATCCAGCAATTGTCAGTACATTTGCATGGTTAAGTTAGGTTAGTAAGCTTTTCTCCCTCTATTCACGTTAGTCTAAATTTACCTTATTTTAAAACTAGCCGTTGCCTGCGACTTTGTCCGCGCAGAAAAATAAAACATAGCCTATGTCACTCAGGAATAATGTAGCATTCTAATGGTGAAATCGGTCCAGTAGTTTTTGAGGTTTTTCGTTAAAAACATTCAAATCTTTCCTGTCTATAATATTTGTGTGCGTGTGTAGATATAGGTAGGTAAGCCTACAGCGGCACACGAAATGACGTCACTGATACACGCGTGGCCTGCCACAATGTACCTCCCACGCACACGCCAGCTCACGTGGCACGTACATCTCTCCACTGTGGCACAAGGACAAGTTGCGTGGCGTGGGTCCGTCACGTTTTCTTTTTCATTTATAAAAAAAAAACAGTCTAACGTAAACAAACGGGCAGTTGTATGATCCAACGAGAGAACCTATAGTTATATAACTTAATAAATTAAATAGGGAATTAAAGTAGACAGATCACGTCTGACGTGACTTAAAATCTTATATCTTAGAGTTACCTAAAATCGTTACAAATGTAACATAATGTATTATTTCATTGGTTGCAAATAGCATATATGATACATAATAGAGGAAAATAGAGTACCTAAATACATTTAAAAGGAAGTTACACTATGAATCTTAGTATAACATGGTTCGAAGAATATACGCAGCTAACACAATGAAACATGCACTTGCATCGGTTACGGTGGAGGTGTTGATACTCCATTAATTCCGGTTTTATATAGTTAAGCAGTTTTTCTACTTGTTATTAGTCTTTTTATCATGTCAAACTACAGTGCAACCGAATCGTTTTTGAGTTCGTTAGCTACTTCTTATTTGGTCGCTCTCAGTCACGCAAAATTTTGGTTCTAACCGATTTTAACCCCCAAATGTCTTTTATTGACAACACTATGCATATTTTACTCGTGGTCTGATTCACGTTTAATGCAATATTACGTTTCTAATCTCGTCCTGCAGGCCTATTATGCTCGTGTTTATCGATGTGGATAAACGTCGATAAAACATCTGTCACTTTCTGGCCAGTAATTGAGTGCGATAGTGACGGATGCTTTATCGACAGCGATAAAGGCTACTTTAGATTGACTTCATAAAATATAGATAAGAAAATAAAAAAGATGCTATAAACCATTGAGCACTGATTATTAAGAGCACGTGTTCTATGCGTTCTAAATTCGAATTCAAATTTGACGGCTAAGATGGGCTGTTTGTTTTGTGCCATTGAATTTACTTAATAACCGTGGTAGAGCCGAGTTGAGGCCACAACTCCGCGATTTACAGCCGCGCCACGTGCCGCTAATGTGAACTGTTTGCCGCCAACTTCGCTACGTTACTAAGTAATAACTGAGCAAGTTGTGATGACCACGGTCTTAAGTGACGGGGTTTTTGGTTCAGCTGTCTTGTTAAGTTTTGACTTAATGTGTGAAGAGGTTTTAGTTTTGATATTAATTGACGACTGCGCTACTAAGTAAGACCCTAGATTTAAAATGTGATATCATCTAGGTATAACGGTCCTTTATAAGACCAATATTAAATCAAATTCCACTAATATTCCACCAATAACTAAATCTTTTTTTAACATCAATTTTCGTGTTAAGATTGACTAAAGAAACAAATATTAGCCTCGCAAAAAAAAGTTAAATACTACTACTTAATTAATTAAAATTAAAATATTTCAAATACGTAATATTGTTTTGCACATAGGAAATGAATCGTAGATTCATGTCTTCTCGGAATAAAGTCAGCAATCCGGAATTCAGAAGATTATATATACAGGATGTGTACACTTGATTGAATTTTTATGAATCAGACATGACGACAGCATACTCGGAAAGAGGACAATGGGCTTATCTCGCGATAACACCGAAGGTACTGAAATAAACATCGCTTGTTGATGTATGTACGTTATTTACTGAGCCACATTATATTCCTGAATTTGCTTTGATGCAAAAAAAATGTATCCAAATCACACCCTGATTGTTATGTTAAGATGTTGGTGAAAATTTTCAAGTCTAATTATAATACTTGGGTTATTACTATATTATACTAGCTTGTAATTAATGTATTGTTTTAGTTAAAAGTTGAACTTTTTTTAGGGCTTTATTCCAATTTGATTTAGGTCACCTTGCTTTTACATCGTAATCGCATCGTTCACGCTATAAGTAGCTTTTGCACGGGTTCTATTCTGCTCGGTAAAACAAAATTGTTTTTGACATGTTTTCGTATTATTTGTATCTTGGCCACCATTACTGTCAAGTTAATAAGAGCTATCATAATGTTGACAATACGATAACATGTCAAAAGCAATTAGGTTTTACCGAGTAGAATAGAGCCCCCTGTTAAGTGAAAGTATACAAGCTATCGTTAACAACACGATAACGATACAAACGCAAGATGAGCTAAAACAAAGTACAAAAGAGGCCCAGGTAAGAGTTATCAGTAAATTACGGGAAGCAAAAATGATTCACAAAACGTGAGTCATTTCATGTTAGTTATTGCGACTTCACAATGAAATTCCATAGACAATAACGTAGAATATTATAGCCTAATTCAATAAAATTACAACCTATTCCTAAGTTCACATTATTAAAGCTGTAATACAGATTCAACCTTGTATTGTACGGTACAGAGTTGCTTTTAGACAGCGAGCTGACTAGTCGAGAACGAGAGATAGCGCAAATAGCTTCGAGTTAAACCCTAACATGCAATGGCATCACCGTTCAATTCTGCACGTAATTTAAAGCAAACACTTGAAATAAAAGTGGAATGAGGTCCAACGGGCGAGCTCAATACATACCCAGAAGACGACATTGAAGCAAAACAACGTGTACTTGATGCAGTAGATTTGGGATTCCAGTTTCCCGACTCCCGGTCCCTTTCCTTCCCCTTTACCAACAGCCATTGCACTCGTTCACTTCACACCACTTTTTTCAAAAATCGAATAAACGTTGTCCATTCGCGAACTCGATCGTATTGTAACTGGCTGGTTTCGTTATCTGCGAGATAAAGCGTTACACATTAGGTAGGTTATCTGTGTTTGCTCTGATAAAAAATACGAAAAGATAAGAATGGAACGAATTGCCACACCTTGTATATTATTGCCCTTGCTCACACTACGGCAGGTGAATTTTGTATGCAGCCATAGTGTTGGGGAAATCCTTGGAGAGTTCCCGGTTTAGCAAAATGTCAAGTAAAGCGGTGGCAGCTTTAAATTTGCGGTGTAGCGGATTTTGCGAAATGTCATAGGTATGCAGATAACGAAGTTATCTTATTTCTCACTCGCTACAAGTATTCAATTGCATATTTAGGTGAAAGTGTCTTATGACTTATGATGTATAAAGGTACGGGCCGGAAGTTTACTGGTCGTTTCAATCGCCCAATAATTACCAATAATATACACTTCTTGCAGAGCTGCGTTTCTTGCTTGCTACATGTATCTAATCGCGTATTAAGGTAAAAGAGTCTTGTCCTATGATGTATCAGGTACGGGCCGAATGTTTATTGGTAGTTTATGACGCGCAATAATTGTCAACAATGTACACCTCTTTCAGAGCCATGTTTCTCACTCGCTACATGTATCTAATCGCAAATGAAGGTTAAAGAGTCTTATGTCTTATGATGTATAAGGTACGGGCCGACAGTTTACTGGTAGTTTAAGACGCCCAATAATTGCCAACAATGTACACCTCTTCCAGAGCCATGTTTCTCTCTCGCTACATGTATCTAATCGCAAATGAAGGTTAAAGAGTCTTATGTCTTATGATGTATAAGGTACGAGCCGGAAGTTTACTGGGATTTTCTGACGCCCAATAATTGCCAACGATATACACCTCTTGCAGAGCTGTGTTTCTTGCTCGCTACTTGTATCTAATCGCATATTAAGGTAAAAGAGTCTTATAAATGTCTTATGATTTATGAGGTACGGGCCGGAAGTTTACTGGTAGTTTCTGACGCCCAATAATTGCCAACGATGTACACCTCTTTCAGAGCCGTGTTTCTCGCTGGCTACATGTATCTAATCGCAAATGAAGGTTAAAGAGTCTTATGTCTTATGATCAGAAGTCGGAATAGGTAGTGCTTATTAACCTAAACTTGACTCTTGTTCATTCATGCGTGAGAGAGATGGGAACACGTTATTGAATGAAGATGCAACAAGTTTAGGTTAATAAGCACTACCTATTCCGACCTCCGCTTATGATGTATCAGGTACGGGCCGAAAGTTTACGGGTAGTTTATGACGCCTAATAATTGCCAAAGAGGTACACTGGTACAGTCCAGATTTTTTTGGGCATCGACAATTCCGCTCAAGTAATTCTATAAGGGTTCGCGTTTATAAATCAAGTCCATCGATGCTGGTTCGACCAGAACGTGTTCGAAATCCGATAAACGGATTCAAACTATATAGGAAATGGATGTGGCCGATATAAGCTGTACACATAAATAAGGAAGATGTACGACGTTTTAGAAAATCCCCACGCACGAGGCGTTCGCAGTAAATCCTACGGTTGCAACGGCATAAATTTCGCTATTCGTGGGGAGCATCCAAGGCGTTTGAGCTTTAAAAACATTTACGTTGCTACGACATCGCGAGGTGTTCGAGATATTTCACTATTCACTAGTTTCTTGAATAGTACGTGAGTTAAATGCAGCGTATACAGGGGGATTAGTTGAGTCATCTTTTAACTACTAAAACATTGCGTTATAGTTTACTTGGGCTAAAAGTAACAGAGCAAGCAAGCTATCGTCAAACAAAATATACAAAGTGATAATAAGCTTGGTCACCATTTAAAGGTTGTGATGGGATAATTTTATCTATTTTTGTTTATTTATTGTGCTTACCTCTCTCAAAGGATTGGGCAGGTTATACAGAGAGGTAATGCAGCCAGTGTCATAGGTAGCGACCTGCTAGAGGGGGTGTTCTTTTTATACTGGCAATTATTTAAGTATATCTTTTAATATTTGAGTAGCTTAGTTTTATTTTAATTTAAACACGTTTAGCTCTAATTTGAAGTTTTATTAATTTTTTAAGTTGTTATTATAAAATATTTAATTGCAATTAATCTATTTCTATAATTTTTACTTTTGATTTTGAATTGCGTGTTACTTGTGTATTAGTCTAAGATCCGAATAGGAGACGGCGTCGCCGGGCTGTTTATACGATAAAAAGTATTTTATAAAAAAAAAATTATGCTACGAAGCCTATAAAATATGCAAACGTTAGGTATAGTGCAAATTATTAGTACCGACTTACCTACCTACCCAATAGTTATGACGGGAAAAAATAGTCAACCTAACGTTTGCATATATAGGCTTCATGCTTTCGATTAGTATGTAGTTGGTCTATTTAACCAGCAATAGCAATTTAAAAAAAGTTCATTTTCAGTTTTTTTTTAATCATATAAGGACCGGAATGAAATTTTTCAGCCAACCTATTCGCCATACATTACTTAGCATATTACATTTGATATATAATACTTTTTATAGAATAAACAGCCCGGTGAAGGTTGTCTCCTATTCGGATCCCCTACTTTATATTTTCTAAGGTATGAGACATAACGTTGACAATATAATAACATGTCAAAAGCCATTAGGGCAATCATACAAGTCTAATACCTAATCTACTCACCCAATCTTAAGTGCACTCGAAACCCCGATATTTGCAATCGCTTCTAAGATGTGATGCCTCAATGCTTGAAATTCTGCAATCGTCTTATCGGCACCATACCATACTAAATAGAATGATGGGCGTTTCTCAGTTTCTGATATAATATAGTAAAAAGAAGTAGATATGTTATACGCACTTCGATAGTGGAACCCTAAAACCAAGCCAATTGGTACACCTTTACTTAGTCTTGCGCCGTCAACGGAACAGTGAACTAGTCTGCAGAGCAACATACACTCGTTTTGTTTCGCTCCCGGAAATTAGCATACCATCCTGCTTTCACTTGTCATTTATGAATTAGTGTGTTATTGCATTATTTACTGATTATGTGTGCGTAAGCCGGGCCATTTTTACGCGCGGAATACCGTACATGTAACATATCTGCCTCTTTTTATATTATATCATTGCTAGTTAAGGACAAAAGTTAAGAAACGTTAACTCTTTCATTGTGTTACGAAAATAGTCTTACATTTATATACTACCTCTCAACGCCAATTAACAGTATCTCAAATTCAATAAATGAAGCAGATTCAGTCGTCACCCGTTAGTAGTATGCTTGCACTTGCAACAGGAGTTTTATAGCAATATAGCGTGACGGAACCAGTAATGGACAAGCACCAATGATGGACACTTGATTCTTATTTTACAGAAGATAAGGGTTATTCATTTGGTTAGCAACAATCAGTTTGGGACCGTATGGTCTTTGAATTAAGAGTTATGAGTCCATTACTCGTGCCTGTCAGCTAAAAGTGTCCAACACTGGGGCCATCACCCTAGCTAATTTTCGTAATGCAAAGAAAAAGTTAACGTTTCTTAACTTTAGTTCTTAACTAGGTACAATCTTTCTGAGAAACGCCTTGATATAAAATACGATCAGGAAAAAATACGGATTGTAATATTAACTTACTTGCACAAGTATTCCTATCATTTTAGTTTTTTTAATTGAATTGTTACTTGTTTTAATAGCAGCAGTAGAAATACGAACTTTGAAAATGTTAACGCTCTACCTGTCGGTTAATTAATTTGGTGGTTTTTTACAGTACATCCCGCTGACAGACAGACTGACTGACACACGTACAACGGAGGCGTAGTAATAGGGTCCCGTGGGCACCCTTTGAGTACGGAACCCTTGAAACGATTAAAGTAAACGAGAAAATTAGAGAATAAAATGGCTGTCAACATTCATTTGACAAACTTACGGGAAAACTACCGCGCCGCCGAATAAATAAATTGAGTTTAAGGAACTGACTAGTACTCGATAGCCAAGACGCAAACGTTGCTTCTCATAACGAATCTGTTTCGAAAAGAAAAGTCAAAAGTGGTCGACACGATCTGTCATCACTCATCAGCTTACGTCAATCCTACATCACACATACATACTCGTACATACATACATACATTAAATCATGCCTGTTTTCCAGAGGGGTAGGCAGAGACCACTTCTTTCCACCTGCTACGATATCCTGACAAATCTCTTTCGCGTCTTCCGTGTCTTGAGTGTTTTTAATGTGTTTTTTTTATGTTGTTGTAATAATGACTTGTGTTTTTGGACATTAAATGAATTGACTTTGACTTTGACTTTGACTTCCACATTCATTCATCGAGTCATGCACGCACGTTGGTTCCGGGTACTTAAGATTCGGCCCTTTTCCAGTATTTCTCCGACATGATTCGAAAAAGTACGCCTAGGGCGGCCCCTTCCGACCCTCCCACTCACTTTCGCTCTATATATCTCTTTCGTCAATCTTCTTTCATCCATCCTTTCCAAAGGACCGAACCATCGAAGCATGCCCTTTTCAATCTTAGCCACTACCTCTACACCTTCTTTTAGTCCACATTTCTCTCTGACCTTAATCCTATATCGATTTTCGAAAATCACTAACTCAGCGTTAGGCATCATGACTGCTGAATTTTTTTTAATTTGTGCTGTTCATTTTCCGTATTCTTATATTGGTATACATGTATAAATGTGATAAGCTTCATTTCAAGAAACATTTTCATTACCCAAAATTACTAAAACTCCCTTAGGAAACGTTCAAAGCGGTATTATTGCTCCTAATTAAGACGCAAACGGTTGTATAAATTTAATAACGTGAAACATGCACCGGTAGTCAAGTCGCCTGTTTCATTTCAATGGCTCCTGCGATGCACTCTCACTTAAAATTAATCCGCGGAAGCCACTGCGGTGACTATTTACAAAGCGGTCGCGCTCCCTCTTGGCTCTTCATTTCGCTTGCAGAACGTCGCAGGGCTGACAGTTGATACAATATTTATTTTACCCCTAAATTGTCTAGGGATCTTAAAGCTTCGCAACAAGTTTGACGAGGTGATAGGTGGAAGTTTAATATTTTCAACTGGCAACCACCATTATTAATCAGCAGTTTCGGTTGCAAATTCGATCTAGTTGCCAAAGGACAATGCCAAGAAATATATGGACCGAAAACCCAGCGTCGATTAAAATCAATCATATAGGGTTAGGTAGAGCATATTAAATAGGTCACAAATGTATAATTTGTTTTCGAGGAAACAATCCCCAAGTATTAAAAAAAGTGAAAACTTTGCGTAGTCAGAAAATAATACCTATGTAGATGATGTTCTTGTTTTGTGACGGATAATTATATAATTAGGTTTATTTGATGTAGTACAATATTTTAGATAATGACGTGGTGTTCGTTCTTCTGAAGTACTTCTCTAAAAAAGTTATTTATAAATAATCGTAACAACACGTTATTCGCAAGATGTTTTATTGACAAAGTAACTCAATAGATGGCTCTAACAGAATGCTTTACGATAAGAGATTATATCATAGCGGGATATAAAATAAACCATTTTTTTTGTATCCGAACGCGACTTTCCAAAATTTTAAGCGTTTTTCCATTTACTAAAATATATAATCGACGTTTGTTAGACTACTCTTCCGTAGATCATTAATACCGTAGGACATTAAAATCATTGTTTACTTTAGCTGACTAGCTTAGCTTATACGTTAGGGACTACAACGAGCAAACACCGACTATCCAGTGCCGCCCTCATTTAATCAATTAATAAATATCAGGGGAAAATGTCACACCGATTGACCTAGTACCAAACTAACCTCAAGGCTTGTACTGTGGGTACTAGGCTATGATAAAAATACTGATATACTTAGAGAAATATATAAATAGAAACCATCCAAGACCCAGAAATATTTGCCACTACCGGGAATCGAACCCGGGACCGCTAGCTTCGTAGGCAGGCTCACTACCAACTAGGGCAACGCGTCGTCCTCGTTAGGAACTATTATCGTGTTTCGTAATAACTAAAGTATTTTCTTGAAAACGAAGTTGATTTGAGGTACAAATGAATACTCAATTAATGAGATTATACATTAGATAACTTTATATTATAACATTTCACCTTCGTGTAATCAACTTATCAGAAAATATGTTCACTTTTTTCCGTTAAGTTGCTTACTAAAAGGTTAATTGCCACGACTGCCCCAAAAAAGGAGTGTAATGTTTTCAGGGTTCATGTTTATATGTATGTATGTATGTGAGTTTCTTTATTCCACTATAACTTCTAAATCCTTTGACCGATTTAGATCTGTGAGGTATCGTTAGAATCCTTACGTCATCCCGGGTGACATAGGATACCTAAACTGTTAAAATTGAAGTAAGAACAATGGCAAAATGACAATTATTAACATATGTAGGTATATCGACGACAGTATAAAAAATGCAGTCGTGTTTTTAAAGCTAGCTTTTCATATAGTTATTTTTAATACTTGGGGATTGTTTTCTCGAAAACCAATTACACATTTGTGACCTAATGGATATGCTCTACCTAACCATATATGATTGATTTTAATCGACGCTGGGTTTTTTTTTGGCATGGTCCTTTACTTCGAAAACTACCCCGTTTGTTTTCCAAATCTGTTTTTCTAGGATATAAAAGTATATAAGGACTTGACGGAAGTGCGTGGAGCTAACCCCATGTTCTTCTGTTTAGTCCACCAGAGTAAATCTCTTTAACCGAACAATTGTCCTCGCGTGTAATATCCATGGACTTGTTTCTCTAATAAGTCCATGGTGATTGTCTAAAACTCGATACTAGCGAAATACACCTTGTTAACAAACACAAGGAGTGAAAACCATTAATTAAGAAAAAAAAATTACAAAGCAGAAAATGACCCACATTGAGACTGCTAAAGGACTACAACTTAATTGCTTTATTTTTTAGAAAATGAAGGCACACTATCAAGCTGCTCATGTGATGGTAAGAGGTCGAATTATTATTTATTTGCAAATGAGAGATTGTAAGAGAATAACTTCTTTCTTTCTTAACTTCTGGTATCAAGGTCATTCTCTGCTTTAACTATTCGGTATTGAACTCGACGAATCAAATAATAACCGGCGAGTTGAATTTCCCACGACTAAGCGTAAAAACCACATTTAAGGGCGAGCATTCTCAACATACCCACTTTACTCGTCGAGTAAACACTCGTGCGACTCCGCTCACTCGATCGGCTGTTCGACAAAGCTCCGACTGTGTGAGAATAACACCTCATAATATACGGCCCCCGATCTCTCAGTTGAGCCTTTTTACCCGACGCTGAAGGAGGAGGTTGTGTTTATCAGCCTATATATGTATGTATGTTTGTGCCTCGTGTGGTTGCCGAGTTAGAATAGTGCCACTCCATGTCTTCCCGTGGATGTCGTAAGAGACGACTAAGGGAATAAAGGCTTGTAGTACTGTTAGGCGATGGGCTTGCAACCTGTCACTAATACGCTGGTAAACATCTTAGCCTAATTGTGCAAATTGTGGTTATAGAATTATCAACAAGTTTTTAGAGATGTTGTAATTCTGTAGCTCTGCCTACCCCACTCTGGGAACGAAGGCGTGAGAGATTATGTATTATGTATGTTTGTTCCTTTGTGGCACTCTAGAAACTAAACGCGTGGGCCGATTTTGATGGTTGTTATGTCAATCGATTTATCTAAAGGGTGCTGCATACGTAACGTGATTTTACACGGACGGGACGGGAAAACCAAAAATGTATGCAACCACGTCCCTTCCCCGTCCTGTCCACGTCCTGATCACGTTAGGTATGCAGCGCCCTTTAATTTTGTGAGTGTCACTTAAGATTGACAGTAACCAAATTGCAATATGGCGGCAACCAGACGCCATATTGTAAAAAAGGAAAAAATAAAGTCGACTATGACAAGTGGTATTATTGAATAAGTATTTAAATATCATATTTAGTTTTCTTTCATAATTTTTAAGTTTGAATGATCATTTATGAATTATAATGATTTAAATTTGGTTAGTAACAGTTGGGTTTTTAAAGCTTGCTTTTTGTTAGACTTCTTTAGGTACTGTATATTTTTATAATTTCAGATCGTATTTTTTTTATTGCCAACCCTGTGTATTTGAAACGAGGCTCGCAGACATGGGTAAATAATTTTCCTGATTACCGAGCAGCGTCTTCGTTGTGCGACCGGGAGCGAGTTGTCCCGACCTCGGGAAAATATTAAAAAGTACGCCGAGTGCGCGCACGGCGGGTGGGTTCCGCTGTTAACATTAAAATTTGTTTGGTTTAGTGCTCGCATTGGTTTGCCTTTGGCGGTTTTATATAAAGCAGTGTCTGAAGACTTGAGAATTGTTTATTGATGTTATAGTAATTTCTGTTACAAATTTAAAGATGAAAAAAAAGATCATTTCGGAGATTTAATGAGATTAAAAGTTACTATACGTATTCTGAGTTTTTTTATATATTGCAGAGAGTAAGTTTCAAAAAGGTTTAATCCAGACTAAAGGTAAAGTTTAAAGAAATTTTGAAAAAAATGAAGATTAATATCGCATAAAAACTGGACTATGAAGTTACACTTTGTGACTATAAAAAAATATTGTTATTGGAAACCAAAGTCTTTTGATCCCACAAACCGTGAAGCCAATTTTTAAATGTTTAGTGAACAAAAAATTCAAAAGAAGAGGCAATGATAAACATAAATGAATTTGGTATTTGATATAGTTTAATTTTAATTATTTTATTGTTTAGGATGAAGTTTATGTATTACTTATTTATCTTAGATTATGCATTTTTTTATATACCTAATTAAGGAGTAATATTCCGATTCTCTATAACCGATTTCCGGCTACCCTATAAAAGTCAGATTGAACTTATTTTTGTCAAGTATCAATAATAAATAAGTATTTTAAAACGATTCAAAAACCCTAATAATCCTTAATTATTTTCAAATAAAAGTTAAGTGGCAAAATATTGTCAATAGCGGCCTTTACACGTAAAGTTCGAACCGCGGGAAGCGCCACGCGCCATTCCACGCGCCAGTCCGAACCGTACATTTTTTACTATTTTACTATTACAGTTGCATTTACACGTATGGTTCGGAGCGAAGATTGGAAGGGCGCGTGGCGTTTCCCACGGTCCGAACTCTACGTGTGACTTACTTTGACTTAAGGTCCTATGTCCCCTAGATGGGGCAGAGGGCGTCCACAGTGCATCGCCATCCCGTTCTGTCTTGAGTGTCTCGCTTGATTTCGCTCCAGGTTTTGCCAATGGCCTTCGCTTCGCCAATTATAGTCCGCCGCCAGGTTTGTTTTGGACGACCACGTTTGCGTTTTCCTTGGGGATTCCAATCCAGGGCTTGCCTCGGGATGTGGTTGGGATCCCTTCGGAGGGTGTGGCCTATCCAGCTCCATTTGCGTCGTTTTATCTGCTGATCGATTGGGACTTCATCGCAGCGATCCCACAGGTGAGCGTTGGATATTCTCTCGGGCCAGAAAATACCGAGTATATTGCGAAGGCATCGGTTCACGAAGACCTGAAGTTGATGCGAGATGTCCTTGGTGACCTTCCACGTTTCACACCCGTAGAGCAATACGGTTTTCACGTTGGACCGGAATATTTTGAGCTTGACTCTCCGTGTCAGTTTCCGTGATTGCCATACGGGTCTCAGCTGCGCAAACGTTGCTCGGGCTTTGGCGATCCGCGAAGTGATGTCCTCTTCAGTTCCTCCAGTCTCTGACATGCAGCTACCGAGGTACGTAAATTTGTGGACGTGTTCCACTACCTCTGTGCCGATGACCAACGGCGAAGAGCTCGTTGCCCCGCACCTCATTTCCTGGGTCTTGCTGGTGTTAATTTTGAGCCCCGTCTTCGCCGCCTCAAGACGTAGGTCGTCCAATTTGGCCTGCATGTCTGCGCGAGTGTGGCTTAAGAGGCATATGTCATCGGCATAATCCAAATCCTCTAGGATTTTGGTTATGCCCTATTCTATGCCGCGGCGCTTGTTTTCTGTGGTGCTATGCAGAATGCCATCAAGAACAACCAAGAAGAGGAGCGGCGACAGGAGGCACCCCTGTCGTACGCCTGCGTGTACCGCTATATCCTCCGAGACGAGTCCGTTGTGCGTCACTTTACAAGAATAATTCTTGTATAAGGCTCTTGTGATGTTAATGAGCTTCTCGGGGACACCAATCTTGCGTAGGCGGGACCAGATGCTGGCCCATCTCACCGTATCAAAGGCCTTTTCGAAGTCTACAAAGGTTAGATATACCTCCCTTTGCCATTCTGAAGCCTGTTCCAGTATGATACGTAGAGTGTTAATCTGGTCGGTACATGATCGATTGTGGCGGAATCCTGCCTGCTCACTGCGAATAGAGGGTCAACGGCCTTCGAAAGCCGATCCAAAATTACTTTGCAGAGCACCTTGGAAGGAATCGAAAGCAAAGTAATGCCTCTCCAGTTGCTGCATTGACTGAGATCTCCCTTTTTTGGTACGGTGATAAGCAGGCCTTTGTTCCAGTCGTGCGGTAGCTCTTCGTCTTGCCAAATGCGCTGCAGCAGGGGCGTCAGGGCATTTGCTGCCGAAGCCACATCCGCCTTTAACATCTCAGCTGTTATGAGATCGACTCCTGGGGCCTTGCCAAGTTTGAGCGAGCGAATGGCATTGATTATTTCAGCTCCAGACGGCGGGGAGCAGTCGATATTTAAACATTGCAGAGGCAAACTGTCTTCGGGCATGGTGTTAGTCTGGTCGTCTGGAATGCGGAAGATCTCCCGGAAGTGTTCCTGCCAGCGTCGCAGTTGCCCTTCCGATGTCACAATAAACTGGCCCTCCCGGCTTTTCAACGGTTTCTTCTTTGCGCTTCGTTTTCCTGAGAGAGTCTTCGTGGCCTTGTACATCTCCTTCAGATTACCGGTGTCCGCTGCACGCTGGGCTCCATCAGCAATACCATCAGCCCACACTCTTCTGTCCCGACGAGTACTGCGATAGATCCTCTTACGGATCTGCCGGTATTGCAGTCTGAGATCTTCCTGTACAGATTCCTCACTTGTGGCAATAAGTTTGAGATGAAGCTCTCGTCTTTGTCCAATGAGGTCCCAAGTTTCCTGCGACATCCACTCCTCTCTAGTGTGTGTTTTATGTCCTAGAACGATGGAGCTGGTTTCTGTATAGACCATTTTGATGCGATTCCACTCCGCGTCGACAGTTGTGGGGTTCGCATCGAGAACAGAAAAACGATTCCTAAGCTCCAGCTTAAAAATGTCTCCAATGTCCGGGTTTTTCAGCTTACCAACATCAAAACGTCGGCTTGTTTTTGCGGTTTCGGTAGACGCACGAGGTGTCGATACTTTCAGTCGTACTTCCGCAACGACGAGGTGGTGGTCGCTATCAATATCGGCACCTCTGCGGTTACGCACATCAAGCAGCGATGCTCGCCACTTAGAGCTGATGGCCAGGTGGTCAATTTGGTTCTTGGTGATGCCATCGGGTGAGTTCCAAGTGTATTTGTGGTGGTCTCCGTGTAAGAATAAAGTCCCTCCGATGGTTAAGTCATTGGTCTGGCAGAACTCCAGGAAACGCTCCCCGCTCCCGTTGCGCACTCCCAGCCCGTGTTTGCCCATATGTCTCTCACAGCCAGCGTTGTTTGTACCAAACTTTGCGTTCAAGTCGCCCATGACGATCACTATGTCCTGTTTGCGGATGTTACGAAGTGTGGCGTTTAGTGCATTATAGAAATCGTCTTTGAGCTCTTCGCTCGCACTGTTGGTAGGCGCATAGCATTGCACAACGCTGATTTTCCGGGCCTTGGTGTAGAAACGGGCTGTGATAATTCGGTCTGAGATCGGTTTCCAGTCCAGAAGCCCTCGTTTTGCTACGTCAGAGAGCAGAAATCCCACGCCATGCTCCCGGGTGTCCTCTTCATCCTCCTTTCCCGAGTAAAGTAGTGTGAGTCCTCTGGACGTTCTCAGTTCTCCGAATCCATTTCTGCGAACTTCACTGAGGCCGAGTATCTGCAGTTTGTACCTTAGCATTTCTGTTTCTGCTTGGGCTAGTCGGCTGTCGTCGCTCAGCGTTCGCACATTCCAGCAATTAATTCGTGTCCGTGTTTTCATGCCAAAAGTCGTCGGTATAAGATCAGTCCGGTTACGCTCTGTTTCGGTTTCAAAAATCGGTTAAATTCAGGTAAGCGAGTGATTAGCCCACTATACCCTAGCCCGTCGGTGGGGATGCCACCTCGGAGCCAATGGGCAGGCTCGGTTTTATTCGGGTATCCTCCCTAGTGAGTTGATTCTGTTTTGAGGCGCAGAATGTTCGCCTTTCGCCCTGCATCCTCAGCTCATCTGCATCTCGTGGTGGCGGGCGCGCTCCTGCGCGGATGCAGCAGTCTCCAGGGGGACGAGCGTGGACGTGGATGACTCGGACTGGCTAGGGCTCTGCTTTGTTGGTGTTTCGCCACATGGCACCGCAGATGGTTTCTTGGCATTTTATAGGCAATGCTGTTCTCACTATCAGCGATTCCCACCAAGACCATGCCCTAACTTCCCCCCCTCTACTCTACTCTACTAACTCTACGTGTGCAGGCCGCTATTCCTTATGATACGATCATTTTCAGTCTTTTTTTCCCAAAGAGAAGCGTTAGACAATTTCTAAATTAAAAAAAGCTACAATGGTTTGTCGGGTAACTTTAACATAAACTCTGTGTTTTTCTAGAGTGTGTAACAATAATTATACGCGCCTGGCCGCATGCACAAAACGATATACTTAAATCTGTACCAAGTAATAACGGATTGACATTTCGTTATTATGATTTTCCAGCGTGTCTGTGTATCACTTAAGACAATGCCTTCAAATATATTCCTATTAAAATTAAATTAAAAAAAATATTAACGCGGGTTCTGCATGTTTTTGAACCCTAAGTCGTTCGCAGGGCATGCAGCCGACTTACACCTAAAACTTCTCAATTGGAACCGGCTAGATACTCGACGACAAGTACGACGGGAAAATTGATTCCCGGGTACTTTCTTGAGATGCAATTTAATGTGTTAAATATCTAGGAGAAAATTCGAGCGATGTTTGCCCGCTCCGTCTTGGCAATATTGACGTGTCGTATCAATTAAGTTTGGAATATGATGAAAATATGAATATGAACGTAGTTAAGTAAGTAGGTACCTATATTTATTGAGAGATGTTTTCAGATAGGTATAAAAACTAGTACAGTCAACAGCATAAATAAGTGATCATTTATGTACCTTGTCACTTTAACGTCGTGTTTGAAATGTCATACAAAATTGTGAAACGATTAAACTCGACAAGGTACATAAATAATCACTTATTTATGCTGTTGACTCTACAATGTTGGACAGATACTTCAAATTTATTGATGACAAAATCTACAGGTTGTTCAGTACAATGCTAAATTTTTAAAATATGTTTGTGTTACATAAAATCGTGGAATAAAATGCTTGGTTCGCAATAAAACTGTCAAAAAACGAAGCGGTAAACGGATTCCAGTTTACATTAAGGATTTTATAATATTGTAAATTCAACAAAGGTTTAAAACTGGTTTAATACGTAAGGGAATTTGAGCACAGGTGGAGTACAATTAAATTGTGCAGGTAGGACGTCCGAGAAAATGTAATAAACGACTCGCCCCCGACCAAATATTTAGAGACTTTGCACTGTGGCCACATTGCTAGCGTAGTTTAATGCCTTGATCAAATTATTTTGAGGTAGGGAAATTGCTTTTTCATTTAAAAATAAAACACGGTCATTTAAATTGCTAAAATTGTCGACTTGAAATGTACAGGAGACCGTTAGCAAACCAACTTTTTTTCTCCGGCGAGTTGAAGTTGACTTGCCAGGGGTGTGATTCTCTCAACAACGACGGACGGGCGGACGACCGAGTCATTGTCCAAGCGGCGAGTTTAAGTAGTCCCGTCAGAGTGAACAAAACACATTTTAGCGCGTGTATATTCAATTTGGCAGCATGACTTCTCGAACGTATAAGGCTACCTAATTGACAATGCACGCCCTAAAATGTGTTTTGTTCGCTCGAAGAGTTTTTTGAGAGAATATCACCCCTGAGCGTAAAAACCACACTTAAGGGTGTGGATTCTCAGCTTACCCGCTTTATAAGTCGAGTGTGCGAGCTCGTATGACTTCGCTCACTCGATTGACCGTTTGACAGAGAGCCGCTTTTAAGAGAATGACACTTCCGAACAGTGTTGTAAAGTAGTGTTAGTATGGGCCTTGTTGCCTGTAATAAAGTTATTATATTCTATTCTATTCTATTCTATGAGCAGTAAGCGCAGGCAGCTACAATCATCGAATCATGGGAATTTAGTTTTTTTTTAGAAAAATAAAATAGGAAAAAGCTACAGGCAGTTTTAAGCTTCCACCCAAAACTAATTGTAATTTTATACTGTAATTATTTTGTTAAAAGTATGGGTATGTGGAAATATACGACGTCAATAACTGTAATTTTATTGTTACTTTTCACAGGTTTAACATTTAAAAATTGACGTACATGTGGTTTATAAAACGCTATATCGAAAATGTCTCCGCACATACCTAATGAAAGTCTCCATAAATGTATTTTTATTCTTATTGTTTAATTACGGACCGCTTCGCGCGATCTCGCCTGCTATTGTATAAACATTAAGAGGCTTCTAATAGTGGCTTTAATTGTCAAAAACTATATTATTTTTTCTTATAATTAAATAAATAAATAAATATATATATAATGAAATCTGAATTATATCCATACTATAAATAATCGGGTGAAACATATTTTGTTTAAGGCTACTGGAAATGTAACACCGTTCCACATTCTTATTTTACTATTGAGGATAGACCCGATATAAGCGGATAAACTGTCTTTATATTTTATTGAGAGAGACTTCCGTGTGGACTTAATCTTAAATCAATTTTGTTGTTGATAGAACTACCTAAAAAAATTATTTAATGCAATTTAATAGCTATTTAATGCAATTTATTTTAACTACAATCAAAATATTGTGGCGTTTTTTATCGTTTTCAATGCCTATAAGAATAAAAAGTTGTATTTTTCGTTTAATAGGTTTAGAATAAAGCTCACTCATACTCATACTTATTAATATTCATGTATTTGAAGTTTAAAAAAGGACATTCTCAAATTATAAAAATGAAATTTATAGAACGGGTTACCTTTGTTTCGGCGAAATATGTTTGCCAAATGTATCGTTTCCCAACCGTTTCATTTGCCAACCCGCTTTGTTTTCTGAATTTTATAAAAACTAACCTAACTTAACTTATAAGATTCTACACGATGGTACTAAAATAAATCCTGAAATATTTACAGACATAGGAAAAAAAATGGGTTGGCGAATGAAAAGGTTGGCAAACGATACATTTGGCAAACATATTTCGGCAAAACGGCAGACTCCCATAAAGAACATTGATTACCTACTGTAGCGCTCCATAAAAATAAAAGGTACGGAACACTACACGGGATGGTTGTGATAAAACCATCAGCACGTAAATTTGGACCTGTATAAGTAAAATAAAACCGAACGAAATTCAACAAGGTTATATAATAAGGAGAACACACAATGATAAAATTAAAACAAACTACTTACAATGTAACTATAAAAACAAGATCACTAGGCTGATACGGAATTTAGCTTAAGTATCAAAACAAATTAACACGAAACGGTCTGCGGATTGTCACATTAATAAAGTTTTTCTAGTTTAAAACACATTGCCTAATAAAGGGTGAAAGACCACCTTAGAACACGGTCAGGCCAAAACTTGTATTCAATTTATAGGTAATTCTGATTCGAACTAAAACAACAAGAATCTGTTAAAATGCAAGAAGCGCTTCATGATTAAAACTGATATGTTCGAAGTATTATGAAACAGGGATAACAAATTATGGTTTTGATCGGTAAAAAAAGGTCTAGGGATCTAATAACATTTATTGCCAAAATGATACCGAATGAATAACCTTAGGTAGGTTAGGGGTGAGTTCGCGGACTCGGTTGGAATTTAGAAAATAAAAAAACAACGAAATAGTAACTGTCCTGTGAACACCCGTCGTCGCTTGCCGCCGTGTGAAGATGTAACCACGCAGCGTTCGTCGCAACTGTTGCAACGGGAAAAACCTGCGGGCGCTGCCGCAGACGTCAACCCGTTGCCAGCGAACTCGATGGCGAACCACACGCTGAATCCAGTCGTCCAAATCTTCAGTCGGGGCGATGAGTCGGAAGATATGGGGTAAGCGGAGGTGCCGCTATCCGGACACACAGAAGACAACAGCACTAAAATGTTCGGCCCACCATTGAGACTACGGCGTAATAGCTAATGTCTTCACGTAACTTTTCGACCGGACGCGGCACTCGAAGCTGGCTTCAGTTATAGAGAAACTTGGGATGACTAGAGATTACCCAATTTTTCTGGTGTATCAAGGCAAGAGTACGAGAATGAATGACATTCCCATAACAAGGAACGGATCTAACAAAAACGAATTCAAAATTCAAAACTGTCAGTAGAAATTACAAACTCTAACCGGTCAATGAACAAGTCCGCAATACCAAAAAGGCTGAGAAACGAAAAAGGCGAAATAAATAAACAATAAATAACGCGAACCAACGCGATTTGTAGCGGTAATGCTACAATTATCCCCTCACTAGAACAAAAAAAACAAAAAATTGACAACCCTAAAATAATATTGAAGTAACATCCCTAAAATTTCCAAAAGTGACAACCCTAAAATAATATCGAAGTGACATCCCTAAAATTTCCAAAAGTGACAACCCTAAAATAATATCGAAGTGACAACCCTAAAATTTCCAAGTGACAACCCTAAAATAATATCGAAGTGACAACCCTAAAATTTCCAAATGTGACAACCCTAAACATCGAACACGAAACACCAAAAACACACTTTAAAATATAAAGATTAAACCCAAACAGCATTTGTCAAAGTCGACCTTGATAAGGTTAACCTAAAATGAAAAACAAAACTATAGACGCGACGAAAATCACACCTGAACACCAAAGATCGCTCACTTAGTATAGTTGAACCGAAACGATCTTGATACTAGACTGACTAAACTAGGACTAATCCTGACTAACTGCAGCCACCTACCCTAAAACATCTAGCCTAACACATTAAAACTATTTTATTAATAATACAGCCGGCAGGAAAAAAGCACCTCTATAACTAACTTACACCTAGTACAGTCAGCCAAAAAAAACTGCAGAAAATGTGTTTAACAGACCATTATTACAAACCTACGCAAAGACAAGAAATAACCTACCACAAATACCATCTAGAAACCCTAACAAATATCCACGACGAAAATTGAATCAAACTATCCTAACACTAAAAACTAGGGATTATACAAATCAACCACCACAATATACACAAAGAAGCCTATCAGAACTATCAATCAGAACATAAAGGTATAACGAATTATCATACTGGGTATACCAAATGACAGAACAAGTAACACGATCGGGATAAGTACTCTAACCGAAAATTCCAAGACACTAGCTCTTAAACTAAGGCATACCAGTGCACAAAGTTTACTGACCAACCATTCCGCTATGATATCCAAAATCACTGATTAAACAGTTACCGGAAACTATATAATCGTTGACCCAGTAACATAGCCCAACAAAACAATTCCGTCTTGGAAATTAGCGCGAGAAAAACCACAAGTATCAAGACCTGTTATTGCACTATAGTTGATACGATGGCAAACAAATGCCTAACGTGAACAAAGTGATAGGTGATTAACAAACTTCGAACTTTGAATAACAATATGTATAGTCAGACCGAAAAAAGTGAACACGGATAGGAAAATTACCTCAACAAAAGTCGACGCAGAAGATATTGGAAAAAGATGTACGTACATCGTACGTCAAATATTATAAAAATAAATGTGAAATAGAACACCGAAACAAAAAAACCAAAAGGGAGAAAACGTTGATCACAATGGAACCTTTAGAATTTTGGGAATTTTGAGAGAAGAGGGAGAAAAAGGAGGAGGAAAGAGGAAAAAATAAAATAAACGAAAATGACAAAAACAATTACTTAAGGATATCCTTAACGTGATAGTTACCACTGTGAGGTGAATTCACATCCTTAAGTACCAACACCTGTGGGGAAATAATACGTTCGACAGTACACTTAATAAAACGCGGTGCGAATTTTCCACCGAGGAATTCGTCCTGACCGGCCCGGGCAAAATTTCGTCTCCAGACGACATCGCCGACGTTATATCGAACCGTAACTCTGTTGCGATTGTACCTAACAGCGTTACGTTGAAAGGCCAGAGACATTGCGTCCGAAACCTTGGCATAGACCTCCTGAAGAGTTTCCAGCGATGTAGCGCGTTCGTTCCGACTGTGTTCCACACCTGGGTCCACAGTCTGAACATTATAACGCTCATGCGAGGATAGTACTTCACGGCCATACATAAGGAAGTTGGGCGTATAAGAAGTAGCAAGATTCATACACGAGTTTAAGTATAGCGCAACCTTAGGTAGTAACTTCGCCCAGTTACGATCGTCATCGACCAACAGGATACTCAGAGTAGTAATTACACTTTGGTTGTATCTCTCTACCACATTAGCCTGGGGTGAATAATACGGGGTAAAGATTGGGCCAGGAATTCGATAACCAGACAGAAAACGCGAAAATTCCGTGCTGCGGAAAACAGTTGCGTTATCGCAAAGGATATTTTGGGGTGTACCATATCGAAGAAAAACTTCCGACTCCAGAGCTTTCGATACATTCAGAGCACTGACGGTTTTGAGGGGAACTAGCCAAACAAACTTTGTGAAAACATCGACCATAGTTAGATTATAACGGAAACCATAATATGCAGGGGGTAAGGGACCAATAAGATCGATAGAGAGCAAGTCCAGTGGTGCGTTAACTGACCTAGGATATAACCTGAGACCATGTGGTGTGCCATTAGCAATTTTATACGCCTTACAAACTTGACAATCAGAAAGTACAGTCGCAACCGTACGATACATCGACGGCCAATAATAAACCTCCCTGAGTTTACTATAGGTTTTCATCACCCCTGGATGTACATTAGGGAAGTTGTTATGAATCTCGAGGATAGCTTCCCTAGTCTTCTCTGCTGGAAGAACAATACGCCAAGCGTTATCTCTTAACGGAACGTCTAATGCCATTTTCCGAAGAAGCATGCCATCACGTATACAATACGCGGGAAAGATCTGGGGGGACGTTTGAACACCATTATAGATACGTTCATACCAAGGATCGGCAGTCGGATTATCACCACGGCTAAAAGAAATAACACCAACTTGCGCTCTGGAAAGTGCGTCGGGAACAACATTAAGAACACCACGTCTATGAACTACTTTGAAATTGAACTGGGAAATGATTGTCGCCCATCGAGCTAACCTCCCACTTGGATTATCTAACGTCATTAACCACTTTAAGGAGATATGATCTGTGACAATAGTAAAATCAACCCCGTCAAGATAACCACGAAAGTGTTTAATAGAATCGAGCACAGCGAGAAGTTCTCGCTCAGTGGTGCTATAGTTCCTTTCTGCCTTGGAAAACAGACGTGAATAATATGCTATAGGATGCTCTACACCATCGATCTCCTGGACAAGCACAGACCCTAAAGCCATCGAACTTGCGTCACACTGAAGAATAAAAGGACGCGTGAAATCAGGACATGCCATGACAGGTGACTTCATCAGAGCCGACTTCAGCTGAAGAAATGCCGAGTTGGCCGCATCATTCCACTCGATAGGATCTTTACCCTTCCTTTTACCAATGAGGGCAGTCAATGGAGCGATGATAGCTGAAAAATTATCCACAAATCGACGGTAATAAGACGCCATTCCGATAAAGCCTCGGAGAGTTTTTGCTGTTGTCGGAACAGGAAATTCGTTAATAGCATCGAGTTTCTTCGGATCGGTTTGCAGACCGCGTTCGTTTACGATATAACCCAGATATTTTAGTTCAGGTTTACAGAACTCGCATTTTTTCAAGCTGACGGTCAGACCGGCATCTTTAAGACGATCGTGGACCTTAATAATGAGACGTAGGTGACTCTCAAAATCCTTGGAAACGAGGATCAGATCATCGACATACCCGAAGACAAAGTCATCAGAATCTGACGTAGGTATATTCGAAATTAACGATTAGATCGGTAAGACGTTGCATCTCAGAAGCAGCGTTGGTAAGTCCGAACGGCATCCGGGTAAATTCAAAAAGTCCGCGTTGAGGAACAATAAATGCTGTCTTCTGACAACTAGCGTTATCGGCTAAAGGTATCTGCAAAAAGGCACTCCGGAAGTCGAGGGTCGTGATAAATCTCGCACCGCGAAGGTTGTCGAGGATATCCTGTATACGAGGTAAAGGATACGAATCGCGAATGGTTACGCTATTAAGTTTGCGACTATCAACGCAGAACCGAACGGAGCCATCTTTCTTGGTAACCATAACGACTGGGCTCGCCCATGGTGACTTGGAAGGACGAATAACACCCATCTCTAGCATCTTGTCAATCTCCTCATTAAGTATCTTCAACTTCACGGGTGATAGCGGATAATATCTCTGCCTTATTGGTGAGCCTTCAGTTACGATTTTATGGGACAACCATGAGGTACAACCTAGACCTTTTTGATCTGACGAGATATCGCTGAACTGTTCGATGACCGACTGCAACCTAGTTTCCTGAACAGGTGACAATGTCCAACGAGGATGAACGTAACGTGTCTCATTAGAAGCAACCTCGGGTATAACGTTATTCTGAACCGAAGGTACAAAAAGATTGTCAGAATATTTGCCATGAAAAGCGTCCGTAATTAAAGCAGTAAGGCCGTATTGGTTCCAAAATTGAATACCTAAAATCAATTGAGTAGGCAAATTCCTACTAACTAAACAAGGGTGTTGAACCCAGCCGCCTCTAAAAAAAATAGGTAGGTCAACACCACCAAGTATCTCAATAGGAGAACTATCTGCAGAAATAACTGTCGGGCGTAAGTCGGTACTAAAAGGGATTTCCAACTTATTTAACAAAAAAACATCTACCAAAGAAACTTGAGCACCGCTATCTAAAAGGGCCTTTATACGGGACTTTGCCAAAGTAATCTCTAAGAATAATCGACTGTCTGGCGAATTAGTAACAATAACTGGTGAAACATTGGGTGTGCGTGCGTCACCATTTACGCGTTTTTTGGAGGATTACAATTCGCACAATCGCGTGTGATGACACCTGGACGCTTGCAACTAAAACACAAAGGACCAGGCACAACAGGACAAGCGCGATATTGATGACCTGATGTGTTGCACTTCAAACATAAAGGGGGTGAACTTTGGGCGATATCGACATTGGTAGAGGAACAGACTGCACAAACCCTATGCTGGGGCTGGAAAGCCTCGAAATTAGCTGTAATATGTAAAAGCGCGTCAAGATCAGTCAATAAATTCGTTGCTAAGCAAGGATGATAGCGTGGATGTAAGCCGTACTTCACGATGGTGAACAAATCCGCTTCGGGAACCGGAACACGTAGTTTGGAGTTCAGGTCGCGGGCAGAGATTATAAAATCCCTCGCCGTCTGGGTTGGTTTCTGACGCAATTGACGCAATTCACGTTCGATTTTGAAGTCATAATCAATGACATCAAAAGTACGAAGGAACGCCCCCTTAACCTGATGATACGTCAAGCCGGGACACCTTATTGATCTAAAATATTTAAGTGCACTGTCCGAAAGAAGTTCATGAAACCGACGCACAACGTAGTCTAGCGGAACGTCTCGAGTCTCTTGTTCCTCTTCAACGCGTTGGAAAAACTCCCTAACACAGGCTTCACCATCAAACTTAATGTTCCACTTGAGGAGGGACTCCTGTTTGGAACAAAGTCGACTCATCGGACATGTCAAAGGCGTGGGCTCAATGGCATCTTGTGAATCATAAAACTCATCAGGATTCTTAACAGGAAGAGCTGGTGGGGTCAAACGCTGCGGCGTCACCATAGCTGAATCTGACAACTCCATTCTAAAGATTACACGGAGGGAGAAAAACAACAAACACAAAACGATCAAAAGATTAGAACTCTAACACGTTTGGAAGCCCCTGTGAACAAACAACGTAAGGTATGGTAGAAGAAAATCAAAGCGACTTACCTTGTTTGTGCCCTACGTCTTACAAGCTAACATCAGAAAGGGAAGGGAATAAAAACACCAAGTATCTTTATTAGCAAACAATAAAACACAGTTTTTAAAATGGGATGGTTTAACACTATTTTTTAAAAAAAAATTCAATATAAATTACAGATCAGAACAAGAAACAGACTCCCAGGGATTAAGTTCGAATCCTCGGTGAAAAGATGTAAGGCGCAGCCAAAGCCTCACAACAGCAAAAAGGTCGACGGGTGTGTAGATCTAAAACACAACATAACGGATTAGTAGTTAAGGAAAAAATTATTGGACAGAATGACCAATTCTTCCACTGACGACACAAAAAAAATTTAATGTTATCACCAAAACAAGTAAATATAGAAAAAATCACTTACCTTCGGGCGCCATTTTGTAGCGCTCCATAAAAATAAAAGGTACGGAACACTACACGGGATGGTTGTGATAAAACCATCAGCACGTAAATTTGGACCTGTATAAGTAAAATAAAACCGAACGAAATTCAACAAGGTTATATAATAAGGAGAACACACAATGATAAAATTAAAACAAACTACTTACAATGTAACTATAAAAACAAGATCACTAGGCTGATACGGAATTTAGCTTAAGTATCAAAACAAATTAACACGAAACGGTCTGCGGATTGTCACATTAATAAAGTTTTTCTAGTTTAAAACACATTGCCTAATAAAGGGTGAAAGACCACCTTAGAACACGGTCAGGCCAAAACTTGTATTCAATTTATAGGTAATTCTGATTCGAACTAAAACAACAAGAATCTGTTAAAATGCAAGAAGCGCTTCATGATTAAAACTGATATGTTCGAAGTATTATGAAACAGGGATAACAAATTATGGTTTTGATCGGTAAAAAAAGGTCTAGGGATCTAATAACATTTATTGCCAAAATGATACCGAATGAATAACCTTAGGTAGGTTAGGGGTGAGTTCGCGGACTCGGTTGGAATTTAGAAAATAAAAAAACAACGAAATAGTAACTGTCCTGTGAACACCCGTCGTCGCTTGCCGCCGTGTGAAGATGTAACCACGCAGCGTTCGTCGCAACTGTTGCAACGGGAAAAACCTGCGGGCGCTGCCGCAGACGTCAACCCGTTGCCAGCGAACTCGATGGCGAACCACACGCTGAATCCAGTCGTCCAAATCTTCAGTCGGGGCGATGAGTCGGAAGATATGGGGTAAGCGGAGGTGCCGCTATCCGGACACACAGAAGACAACAGCACTAAAATGTTCGGCCCACCATTGAGACTACGGCGTAATAGCTAATGTCTTCACGTAACTTTTCGACCGGACACGGCACTCGAAGCTGGCTTCAGTTATAGAGAAACTTGGGATGACTAGAGATTACCCAATTTTTCTTGTGTATCAAGGCAAGAGTACGAGAATGAATGACATTCCCATAACAAAGAACGGATCTAACAAAAACGAATTCAAAATTCAAAACTGTCAGTAGAAATTACAAACTCTAACCGGTCAATGAACAAGTCCGCAATACCAAAAAGGCTGAGAAACGAAAAAGGCGAAATAAATAAACAATAAATAACGCGAACCAACGCGATTTGTAGCGGTAATGCTACACTACCTACTTACACTTGACTCTTAGCTCAAAGCAAAATTAAGTAATAATTAAGGCTCAGTGTTTCCACCACCTGTATTATAGCCCCACACTGACGCGTGGCCAGTGGATTGCGCGTACACGGAATACGTTGATCCTATTATAGCAGAAATGTCTCCTATCTCGTATAGCCGTCCATAGCATTCTGCGCGTGAGTTTAAATGATGCCTTTTTTAATTAACGTTCCGTTAAGGTTTGTATCTGGAAAAGTATGTAGACGGGGATTACAGTGAAATAACAATGCACATTCTAACTCTTATCTAATTGTGCAAAATGTGGTTACAGAATTATCATCAATTTTTTAGAGTTGTTGGTAATTCTGTAGCTCGGCCTACCCCACTCTGGGAGTGAAGGCGTGAGTTTATATCTATGTAACATTGCCAATTATATTGTACAAGTATCTAGATTAAATTTAAGTGTATCATTGCATTTGTTAAATAATTATTTGATTTAATTTGTTTGATTAAATATTATTTTATGACTAAAAAAAACTGAACACTGTATTCATTCAAATAGCTAAAATAAAAAATAAAAAATGTATATATTATTAGTATTTAAAGTTGATCCTAGGGTTTTGATAGCATAGTTATAATATTTATTTCCTTAGTGAGATTTTAAAGAATTTACATATAAAATTATCCTTTTGGAATAATTTATAACGCATCACAGGCTGTAAAATTTTTTTTTATATTTTTAATAAACCTTTTTGACCAAACGCCGAGGATGAGTTAATTTAGGCAACGTAATAGGCTGCAGAAAATACTTTATGAAAACAATAACAGCGGAAAGAAAGCCTATAAATTATTTTTTCTAACCTAATATCAAATCCCGTTGCGTCCCTAAGGAAACAGAAGTTAATTCATCTTCTGATTTTTCTGCAGATGATTTTTTGTCTTAGGGCCATTGTAATAAGAAGTAGGTTTAAGAAACTGCTTTGATTGTGATGTGTAAAGTTTGATTAAGTTGCATAGTTACTTTTACTCTATTGTAAACCAATTGTAAAAGTTTCTTGAAATGAAACTCTTGTTAAAGAACGTTCTAGATAGGTACGTACGCTTATATAATTAAGGGCCGTGCAAAAAAAACAATACAAAGAAAAACAAAGATTCTTTGACTTTTAGACCTTTAACATAAAAACTTGAGACTTCATACACATAGATATATTTAACTTTCCTGTAGGGCGGTTAATTTAAACACTATCCTTTCTAAATATATCTCTACACTATCATCGAATAACGATACTGGAAATCTACGAAGTCGCGGACAGAAGCTGAGTTGGGACCGTTTCGCAACACTAGCACTACATAATATCATCTCTTTTCCTTTATTTTTATTGTTATTTTTGTCTTTGTGTTATTGTCGTGAATAAATGTTTTCCTTACTTACTTACTTACTATCAAATATAATCCCAATTTCTTTATAATCGAAATGGTCCCTCTACGAAAGGGATAATTTCGTCTGTGTACTCACTCGCTTAATTTAACGCTTAAGTAAAGTTAATCCCGGGCTTATTTAAGCTTATAAGCTTATATAAGCTTAAGCCATTCCAAATTTCATCCGAATCCGTCCAGCCGTTGCAGCGTGAAGGAGTAACAAACTAACACAACACTCACACAAACTTTTATATTTATAATATTAGTAGGACAACCATTTTGAATCACTTTTAATGTAATTATTATTTAGAGAAATCAAAAGTGCTGTAGGTACCTATTTTTACCAGACTGCCGAAGGAGGAGCGCAATGTTTTTATCAGCATAAATATGTATGTATGTATGTTTGTTCCTTTGTGGCACTCTAGAAACTAAACCCGTGGACCGATTTTGATGATTCTTATCTCAATCGATTTGTCTTAATCTTGTGATTGTCAGTAAAGGTATGACAGGAATCAAATTTCCATATGGCGGCAACCAGACGCCATATTGTAAAATAGAAAAAAAAATAAGTCGACGAACTATGACAAGCGGGGTATCATTGAATAGGTATTTAATAATCATCTTTAGATATATTTCATAATTTTTCATTTTGAATGGTCATTTAGGATTTATAACGATTTAAATTTGGTTAGCAACAGTTGGGTTTATTATAACTTGCTTTTTTACCCGATTGCGCAACGCAAACGAGAGTAGTGTGTTTATGCTAGACTTGTTAAATATTCTTAAACTATTAGCAATATACCGATCATGTCTTGTAGACTTGGTGACTAGGGTATCCGTACGAGGGTTAGCGGAGAGTACTACAACTCCTTATGCTCAATCTTTTATGAATAAACATGGATCGCTCGGGAAGCCCGGAACGCCGCGAAAGAACACAAATTATTATGCCGCCCGCGTTGCTATTTTACCAGCGAAAGTGTGTCACTTTCCTATTTAGAACTAAGTGAAAATAAAATGCGGGAGATGATCGAGTTAACGGCAAAGTGGTTGAAGGATTGACACTTCGGTGAACAATATTTTTGTTTATGAATTTGAACGTTTTGTTGGAAACTAGGATATTTAGAGAATTGATATAGAGTAGGTTAAGTATGATTATTTGAGGAAAAGACAATTAGACAAAAAATGAGCTTTCCATCTGAGACTAGGACAAGTCAAACTTTCCGGGACTATGTTCAACATAGACTAATTTAGATTTAATTTTTAATTTTTAAAAGCAATGTGGCTTAGGACAAAGGAGGTTAGAGGAACTGATCTTAATTTTGTTTAAAAAAAAGGGAAGAGTTCCTTTTTTGATTAATATTAAGTTCAATTTAAATTTAAGTTTAGTTTAATCGTACTATTTCTTATTTATTTTCAATTCCAAAAATTCCAGCCATTTTAGGGTTCCGAAGTCAAACTAGGAACCCGTTTCGACGACGCGCTGGCCTAGTTGGTAGTGACCCTGCCTATGAAGCTAGCGGTCCTGGGTTCAAATCCCGGTAAGGGCAGATATTTGTGTGATGAGCGCGAATATTTGTTTCTGAGTCTTGGATGTTTTCTACGTATTTAAGTATATGTTTCTCTATATAAGTATTTATATCGTTGTCTAGTGCCCATAGTACAAGCCTGGAGCTTAGTTTGGGACTAGCTCAATTTGTGTGAGATTGTCCCCCGATATTATTTATTTATTTATTAGTTTTGCCATGTCCGACATGTCCGTCTGTCCGTCGTTCGCGGTTTAGCTCATATAATGTTGTTACTACAAAGCTGTAGCTTGGCATAATAATACATTTAAACTACGCAGACAAAGTTGTAAAATAAAATCATTTTTTTTGTGTACGAGACAAGACAAGTTTTTTTTTTATTTTTGCCCAATTAGGGGTGAAACAGCTATAAAATGAAGAGCATTCTGAACTTGGATATTTTTTTTATAGGCAAGGTACAATATTACCCTTTAAATGGGTGAAAAGCAACTGTAATTGGTATACGAGTAAAATGTAATATTCATATTTAAACGCAGAAAGTTAGAGATTAGAAAATCTTCACGCCTAACGAAGGATTTTCAAAATTCGATGCCTAATAGGTCCCTAAAAGGGGAAAATATGTAACCAGGTTCCACGCTACGAAAGTTACTGGCTAAAAACTAGAAGAAATTAATCAAAGATTGTAGTAATCTCACGTTAAGACGTATATTCCCGTATCTTATCCCGTGGCAGTCATCCCTCCGAATCAATACTATTGAACAAGAGCAAAAGAAAGCGTATGATAGAGATAACAAGAGACGTAAATATATTAATCAACTGTGATTTACGATGCCATCTGAATTGCGAGTGTGTATCGACTGCAACACAAACGTTCACGGCATAAGTACGTATAGCCTCGTAAGACCCAGTGTGCAATGAGATGGACATTACCAAGCCAATTTAATCTGAACTGTGTTGCAATGGGAATAAGGTTTATTTTCCTATCTTCATAAACTCAAAATGGCATTATCGAACAAACGTAATTGAACTTTATTGCCTTGATGGTAGATTCAAAGTCCCACTCACAAAAAACTCCCTGTTTGTAGTATGGTGAGCCTTAGGATAGTACAGTATGCCTTATAAGTAGCTGCACACTGCTTGCTTGCGTGTATTGTTACTTTACGTCGTAATATATGTAAAGTCCATACCAACTGACTTGTCTTATTTAGTAAACACTTTTATAACCTCAAAATGCTCCCATTATGCCTAAAATAACAACTTGTCATAAAAAATCATCCATCATGAAAATCAGGAAAATGGTGTGCAAAATTTGGCCTCTAGTGGCTTTATTCATTTAAAATTTAAACAATACATTTTGAGGTTATAAAATTGTTTACTAGATAAGACAAGTCAGATGGTATGGACTATGCCTATACGAGTATGTTTTACTGAGGGCTGTATATCGTCGACGTCCGCAACTCTTGTATAATGTATGTAGGTATGTTAACTCTTTATTGTACAAAACACAGAAATTGAAATACATACATAATCTCACACCTTCGTTCCCAGAGTGGGGTAGGCAGAGCTACAGAATTACAAACATCTCTAAAAACTTGTTGATAATTCTATAACCACAATTTGCACAATTAGGCTAAGATGTTTACCAGCGTAAATTGAAATACAATTTATAAAGAATAGAAATGTATAAAGGCAAACTTATCCCTTTATGGGATCTCTTCCAGCGTACCTTTGGGTGATTGAGGCAAATAAGAAAAGTAGAATGTGGCAACGAGTAGCTATAAGTACAAAAACAAAGTTTACAGAAACTGCGTGAGCTAAATTTTAGACCTTAAATAACGAATAAATATTAAAAGAGACATATATAAAAACGATAGGTAGGGAATAATAGGGAAGGCAAGAGAGAGGTTAGCCCTCGACTGCAAGCGACTCTGGGAACCGCTCGCCATGAAGCTAAACCTCTCGGAACGGTAAGAGGGACAGTAAGGCAAGAACAAAGTGTTGAACAGCAACAACAGGATATGGAAATATCTGCGTCAACGGATCGGAAGCCATTTTAACTGGGGGCGGAAGTGGGACACTGGATGCTGGAATCAAATTGGCGCCGGTAATAAAACTATATAAATGGAACATATTTTTATGGCCAAATAAACTAAAATTATTTGATTATAATATTAAAGTTGACTTTGAAGATTTGTGATTCTATCCTCGTATGGCCAAACACGTAGTAAATTAAGGACATTTTGTCAAAGTGAGTTATAACTTGACTAGTACAAGATTATTATTTAAATTTACTCATTTTTGTAATCATTTTCAAAAATAATTATAGTTAGATTGGCAATGGATTTAATTTCTTTACTTCCGTACAAAGTATTTACACATCGATGCGTTGCTTGACATTCTGTTCAAAAATACAACACAACTACACCATAGAAAAGCTGACACGTGTTTTTGTTATTTAATATTGTTAAATGAAAACGTTTTAAGTGCTTAAAGCACTCAGTAGTAATTAAAAATAGAACTTCGTAAAGTAGGGCAATTCCTCACAGTCGCCGTTAAATTGGGGCATTAAAAATGTATCCTTTGCTGAACCCTACATTCTTACTAGGCAGCTTCTAAATTTGATAAGATTTTTCCACTAGAAAAATAAAATTGTTTTCATTCTCCTTGACGACATTTTTCTCAGAATATTGATTTAACTTCGAACTTTTATTATCAAATTGCTTAAGAAATTGTTATTTTGAAAAACTATGTGTAGGTAGGAATAGAAATTACGATGAATGCGTTAAAATAATAAACTTTAATACTACAATATTATAACTTATTGTTACTTATCACTGGACAGACAATGATGCCTTAACTGTAGTAATTGGGTTGCTTTTATTATTGTTTTTTTTTTAAATAAATAATAAATGTCAGGAGCCAATCTCACGTAGACTGACCTAGTCCAAAACTAAGCTCTAGGCTTGTGTACTATGGGCACTAGACAACGATAAACATACTAGAGAAATAAGTACATAGAAAACATCAAGACTTAAGACAAATACTCGCGCAAATCATACACATATTTGCCTGTACTGGGAATGGAACCCGAGACCGCGAGCTTCGTAGGCAGGGTCACTACCAACAAGGCTAAACGCGTCGTAAATATTTATTTATATTTTAATTGTGTTCAATACCCAAAAAAAAAAATGGTTTAAAATAGGCCAAGTCATTTTTAATTTCCCAGATGCACAGTTATGGATGAGCTGCCAAGCGGCAACAGCGTGCAAAATCCATTTTGCGAACGTCCGCTCGACAAATAAACGAGCCGACATTCCCAAAACAATATTACAGTTTCTCATTCCGCTCGCCAGTAGTTCGTCTTATCTATTATCCGAGGCAAGGCGTCTTGATAGTCGAGAGCAAGTTTTTCATTAATATTCCATTCATATTCAAATTTGATTCGACAGGCGTTATCGCCCTGCTCGGGATGCAGAGCACGCGCCCCGGCTTCGCTCTCTTTGTAAAACCGCATCACGATTCAGAGACACCGAAACTCGTGATTGCCTATATTATCTACGGTAAACACTGTGATATGATTTAACTGTACTTGTTTGCTCTGATGACTGAACAATCGGGAGTTTGGCGCTTGATTAGCATGTGTGCCGCCGGCTGCTCGTGCATGCTAAGCGCGACTAAATAAGTGTATTATCCCCAGTGGTGGTTTATTTGCAGCTTATTCAACAGGGCGTCTTTACATTAGGGATTCCTGCTAGGGATGCATAACGCTAAAATTTGCAATTTTCGAAAACTGTAATTATAAGCGTTTCACACAACAGCTTACGTCAACCCTGGGGTCTAGCCATGATGCAAATTCTGCCAAAGTTTCTGTTTTCTATCAACAATAAACATTGTATAACGACATAAACGGTCGACGCGATCTGTGATCAACATACGTTAACCCTATACATTTTGTCGATTTTCGATATTCGCTAACGTAACTTTACACATCTCTGTAATAATTGTCGGTTTTTGAAAACTTCTAACGTTATCGTTATGCATGTTATCTTTTCCCCAAAGGGTATTCTCTGAAAGAACTCGCTTTTCTATTCAATGACGAAGTATTAGCCGCCAAACTAAGTTGCTCCGTGCGTTTGTAGGCACGAAAGGCAGAGTAGGTAAGGTTATTACCGCATAGGCCGAACTACTTTGTTGACGAAACCCGCAAACAAATGAAAAATACACGCACGTCATGCTGGATTCAATGCAGTTTATAAAAAAGGATGTCTTAATTTCGAAGAAGTGCGTTGGCCGAAACTGGTTTGGTATTAGTATAAAATTGATTTCAAAAACTGCAAACTGCAATAAAAGTTTAGCAAACTTCGATGGACTTAAAAATTCATTTGAACGATAATGCCATAAGAAAGTCTCAAAAGAGCTTCATCGGCGATAGTTATCGTTGAATTTTAAAAGCATTTGATATTCATGTTTATTCAAGTGGCCTTAAAGTGGGGCTTTTCTTTCTAGAGGCGCTCCTTTTATCTCATCATTTGAGGCTGCGGGGTTCTGCATCTTAAGACATGACTTTTTTTTTACATTTGGGCGGTTATTTTTAAAGAGCCATTGGTTACGCAACGGATTGAAACAGGGAATTATACTAAGTATTTATTTAATACATTAATTGCATGCAGCTACCCTACTTGAGAAATGCATATAATATTGCTAACGTTTTTTTGATTGATTAAAGGACGGGTATGTTTGTGGTTAAAGCGCTTAATTAATTCAAAAAGTACGCATACAAACTAATCAAGTCAAATTACATCTCTGAAGCATAGTATAAAATGAGAAGTAGGGTTTTCCATATACGACATTTACATGACAATTTTTTTGCGTCCATGCGGGTCGCTCGATAGTTCATACGCACGCTACTAACATTGCGGCCCTGGCTGGAACCGGCTCGGGCCGTCCTATCGAGGCACGTTTTGAAGATGATCTACTGTTATTTTTATACTATGTCCCAAGATAGTTGCTTGGATGATTTAATTGCAGACGTTTCATTTGAGTCCACGCTCTTTGTCGCTGCCACCAGGACCTTCGTTTCACTTTGTAAAAGCATTATTGTGCTTTGTTATTGTTATTATATTATTGTTTTCTTACTAAAAACGCTGTGAAACATCTTTTATTTTTAGGTATTGTCTTGGCAAAGATGTCACGTAGGCAGGTACTTAGTCCCTGTTTTCACCAGACAATCAAAACTTGATCCCAAGCTTATAAATATTATGCTCCGTTAGGTCTCTACCGATCTTGGTTAAACTGCGTCGTAGTATGAATATTATGAATGACTAAGGTCAAGCTCAGTGAAGAGTTAGGTAAAACAAAAGTCGGTTTCAATTAAAAAGGGTAAATATGTAAACAAAACGAAACAAGCCAATTAACTATAAACACTCGATATTTAAATTCTTTTGAAGATAAATAAAGGTATTTTTTAATGATTTTAATGCTTGACTAAGAGTAAAAATAAGTATTAAGTTTATGTATAAAACGGTTATTAATTTGTTAACATCTTTGCCCTCTTCAATTGACACCAACTTTAAGCTTGCTAGTGCTTCCTCTTTGACGAGACCGCCCGCCGGCGAATTATTAATTAATTATTCTTGCGAACGAGTAAATGTAGGTAAAAGGTAAAACGTAAACTAAATAGTCACTTAATAACAGTAAACTAACAGCAAAGCTGTGGCAAACCATTACAAAGAATTTTACAAATAATTTAAAGTGCAAATATTATTTACTTTAAACGCGGAGAGCCGTTCCGTCAAATTAATTAAGGGTAGCTGTATTATAGCGAATTTAATACAACAATGATTCAGGGCTCTATTTTACTCGGTAATAACATATTGCTTTTGACATGTTATCGTATTGTCAACGTTATACTCTTATTTACACACATAAATTAAATTAAAGAGATCACTTCTTTCCACCTGTTACGAAGAACACGCTTATTTACTTGTCAGTAATGGCGTCTGAGGTAAAACAATAAGTTTGATATAATTTCATTCAACTACCTTCGAAAAGCATGATTAACGTTTAGCATAAAAACAAATTATATAATTTTATCAGGGATACGCAAATAACATAAACTAATTTATTATAACAACCATTTTCTTGTTGTGATAAATTTAAAGTCATATTTTCTTACTAAGTTTGGTTAAAGCACTATTTCCACCAAACGACCCGCAACGGATCGAAACGGAAAGAATTTTATGGTCTTTAAACGATATTAAATCATTTTCACAGTATTTAAAGTCTATATTACCAAGCCGCGCACAGGGGTGTGATTCTCTCAACAACGACAGACGGACGGACGAGCGAGTGATTGTCCAAGTGGCGAGTTTAAGTAGTCCCGTCAGAGCGAACAAAACACATTTTAGCGCATGTATTCAATTTGGCAGCATGGCTTCTCGAACGTATAAGGCTGCCTAATTGAGAATGCACGCGCTAAAATGTGTTTTGTTCGCTCGGACGGGACTACAAACTCGCCGCTACGCTTTCGCTCGTTCGTTCGACCGACCGCCGTTTTTAAGAGAATAACTCAGCAACTGGACCGCAGGCGTCTTCCGCGACACGCGGTCGTAGCCGACAGTATGCTGCGACGCGCGATCGGCTCCGTCATAAACAGAGGTCGGAATAGGTAGTGCTTATTAACCTAAACTTGATGCATCTTCATTCAATAACGTATTCCCATCTCACTCACGCATGAATGAACATGAGTCAAGTTTAGGTTAATAAGCACTACCTATTCCGACCTCTGGTCATAAATATGATGAATAAAAGGCTTGCTCCCTTGGCAAACATTTATTACGCGACAGAGCGTCTACCCTCTATTCTCGATATATAACACCTCCACCCTTAATTAATATTCTCACCCTTAAATTTATATGAAATAAGTAAATTAACAAAAAGCAGTACTTGCATTTACATGTAGGTACCCAAGTTCTTCGAATAGAAGTCCTCGGTAGGCACCACGAATTTCCAGTGGCCTTAAGAAAATGAGCAACATTTTAAAGAAGTTACATTATTATGATCCATGGTACCTGTAAAGCTTTTTTTTTTTCCTTAAACAGTAAAAACTAAAAACACAATTACCATACAATTTTCAATCCGACTACATAAACCAAAATTTTAGTTTTAGGTACATAAAACAGAGTAGACTGATACAATAAAAATTAATATTTGTTTGGCGGTAAGCGCGTTCTCTTTGGACGATTATGTACGAGCAACTCTGGGGTTGCTCGACCGGATGGGCTACTTGTGTCGCTAGCGCTAACCTCATTTTGCGCGGTCTCCGCTCCGCCCGCTACCGGCCTGTCCGTCGAGCACTCCTCCGGGCCATCCCTTACAGATACGGTGACGGGTATGGCTACAGGGTACACTAAACTCCTACTCACTGACTGCTGTGTGACTTGTCGCTGATCTATCCCGGCTTGGTTTACTATCCTTGTCCTTATTTGGTCCACGTGCCTATGCAAAACCTCAGAACCCAAGTCCTCTTTAACGGAGTAGTTAGTGTCACCGAGACACTCGAGTATGCTACCCGGATACCATTTCCTATTATTCGGCCCAAACTTCCTATACCAAACCATCTGTCCTACGTGAAAACCTCGCTGGACACCGCCCGCGTGCTTCTGAATACGATTTTGATGTTCCCGCGCGCGGCTGGCTCGTTCCGGCTTCAAACAGTCTAGCCTAGCTCGAAGGGGTCTGCCCTGTAGTAATTTTGCCGGGCTTTCCCCGGTCGCATAGTGCACTGTGTTTCGGTAACTTAATAAAAATCTACACAACGCGGTGTCTATGTTTTTTTCTCTTCCACACTTTTTTTAATAACCCTCTTGCAAATTTTTACCGCACTTTCTGCAGCCCCATTGGAGGCAGGATGATATGGAGCAGTTAAGACGTGTTCTATGCCGTTGCTAGTTAAAAAGTTTTGGAATTCCGCACTCGTAAACGGGGGCCCATTGTCGCTCACTAATTGCTTTGGCAGGCCAAACCTAGCCCACAACTCTCTTAATTTACTTATTACTGAACCCCCCGACGTGGAAGACATTTTAATGGCTTCTATCCACTTAGAATGGGAATCTAAAACTATTAGGTATTTAGCACCCATAAAAGGGCCTAAGAAATCAATATGCAGGCGAGCCCAGGGGCGCTCCGGCCAAGGCCAGGGCCGCGGCTCGTGCGCCGGCGGCGCGTCCGCCACCGCAGCGCAGACGGTGCACGTGCGGCAGGCCGCCTCGACGGCTTCGTCGATCCCCGGCCACCACACATAACTGCGCGCTAACGCTTTAGTTTTAACTATTCCCATGTGAGAATCGTGTAACTCTCGTAGGACTTTGTCTTTGCACGCATTCGGAATTACTACTCGATGCCCCCACATCACGCACCCGATCTCCTCGTATAGTTCATTTTTTCTGTTAAAATAAGGTTTCAAATCGCGAATATCAACTTCTTGCGGCCATCCATCCCTCAGATACTCGTAGCTAAGTACACGACTAAGTAAAATATCTTTCGTGGTTTCTTTTATTAATACCTTATTATCTAATAACATGGCCTCCGACGCAAAGTGTAAATAAGTTTGCTCGGGCACTTCGTCCGGTTCCCTGCCTTCGGTGTCCCTGTGACTTTGTATCATGCGCGACAAGGCATCCGCTGTATTTTGGTCAGTGCGCACGTACTCGATGGTAAAATCGTAAGCCGATAAAAGGATTGCCCAGCGCTGCAATCTGCTCGCCGCGGCCGTCGGAATGCCATTATTTACCCCGAAAATGGTTACTAAAGGTTTGTGATCAGTGCGGAGGGTAAATTTTCGCCCGTATAGATATTGATGAAACTTTTTTATGGCGAATACAATAGCCAGCGCCTCTTTATGTATTTGGCTATAGTGCTTCTCCGCCGGGGTGAGCGCCCGTGAGGCGTACGCCACCGCCCGCTCGCCAGCGGGCCCGCGCTGGGCCAGCACTGCCGCGACCCCGTGCCCGCTTGCGTCACACGTGACCACACACGGAAGGTTCATATCGTAATGAGCTAGACCCTCCACGCTGCACAAAGCCTTCTTAACTTTTTTAAAACCATCATCCTGTTTATAACTCCATCCCCAATGTTGGCCCTTACGCAACAACTCATAAAGGGGCGATAAATATTCCCCCAGATTCTTGATAAATCTCCCGTAAAAATTTACCATTTCTAAAAACGATCTCAATTCGGCTACATTCGTGGGAGGGGCCATTTTAACAATAGGCATAATTTTATCCTCATCTACCGTAATGCCGTCCTTATCTATAATGAAGCCTAAATACTTAACTTGGTTCAAAAAAAACTCGCATTTGTTTTTCTTAACCTTTAAACCACTCAGATGTAATATTTGAAGCGCTTGACTAATGTGTTGCTCATGTTCCTGTACTGTTTTGCTAGCTATCAAGATATCATCCAGGAACACTACCACTTGAGTCATATCCTTAAACAAATTTAACATTATTCTTTGAAATATCCCTGGGCTCGAGGCTAAACCGTAAACCAAACGGTTATACTTGAACAATCCCCGGTGTGTGTTAATTACCGTATACTTCGCCGTATCATCTAATAGAATCTGATTATAAGCCTGGGATAGATCGAGCTTGGTAAAATACCTATACCCACTGAGGTTGCTTAACAAATCTTCTATTTTCGGAACCGGGTATCTGTCTACCAGTAATACTTTGTTTAGTGTAACCTTGTAATCCGCGCAGAGTCTAATGGCACCGTCCGCCTTATGTGCGACCACCAGGGGAGTGGCCCAGTCCGAGTGCTCGACGGGCTCGACGACTCCGGCCGCCAGCATGGCGTCGAGCTCGGCGTCGATGCGCGCGCGCATCGAATAAGGAAGCGGCCGCGCGCGGCAGTACACGGGCTGCGCGCCCTCGCGTAGTTGTAGGGTCGCGCGCCCGCCGGTGAAGCACCCCAGCGTCCCATCGAACACGTCCTTAAATCTGGAAAGGATGTTGTTTACCTTTTCATTCGTCGCGATATTGACCTCTTCCCTGACCTTATAAATACCTATTATGGGCACTCGAATTCCCACTTCGGCGAGCCATTGCCGACCCAATAAATTAATAGTGCCCTTGTTAATGACATATAAATCTAATTTTTTTGCTATGTTTCCCGATACAACTTCCACCTCTAGATATCCTAGTGGCGATATGCGGGAACCGTCATAAAAACTTAGATTTAAATTGCATGGATGTAGTTTAATGCTTGTAAAGTTTTCTAAATAAGTTTTTTCACTTATACACGATAGGGGCGAACCTGTATCTATTTCCATGTTTAACAATTTATTCTCAACTAGTATCTCAATACATACCGGTCTATAATCACTTAAACACATTTGGTACATCGGCATCTCGTCATCGCTGTCGTCGTCGCGCCGCGGGCTAAGAGCCTTGCCTGCGCTGCCCCGCCTGGTCGCGTGGTCGTGGTCCGGGGCGCGGTCGCTCGAGCCCTCGCCCGGGTCGTGCTGGATGCAGTGCTGGCGCGCGAGCGCCGCGCCGCCGCGCGCGCCTCGCCACCGCCGGCCTGCGCCGCCGCCGCGGGCTCGGCCCCGGCTCCCCGCAGTCGCCTCGGTCTGCCCCCGGCTCCCATGACCGCCTAACCCACGCACATTTGCCCATCTATACGACGCCTCTTGCCTGGGCCCGTACCTCCGCCCTTCTAACTCGGGACACGCTCTTTTCAAATGACCCACCTGGGAGCAGGCGTCACACGTATAATCTTTAAACTTGCACTCGTAATGCCTGTGCCTCGTGTCTCCGCACGCTTTACACAGTCTAGTAGTGTTATAGTTTATTCCGATCGTGCTCGATTCCACTGCAATCGAATTTTTTTCGGCTGATTCCATCGTGGTTGCTATCGCCACCGCCTTGCCATATTTCAGTTCGTCTTCTGCAAATAATCTCTGTCTAATGGCTTCACTGCTTATACCGCAAACCAGCTGGTCTCGCAAATTGTCTTCTAGTGCCACACCAAAATCACAGAATCGCGACAACTGCTTCAACAATGCCACGTAATCCGCTATCGACTGCCCCTGCCCTTGTCGACATTGGCGAAACTTATACCGTTCCGCCCATGGTGATGGTACCGGTTGTAAATGATCTGCCACTAATTGTACCACTTTCTCGTACGTCAACTTCGACGGCTTTTCCGGGCTACATAAATTCACAATTAGTTCGTAAGCACTCTCACCGACATTTGCAATCAACGTTGGCAGCTTTAGTTCACTCTTTATACTGTTAGCTAAAAAATACATGTCCAAACGATCGCAATATAACGTCCAGTTGCCATTCTCAATGACAAATTCCGTAAACTTTCCTGCCATTGCGATATATCCACGGATAACTATTATAAAACACTATTTTTTTATCCAAACGTCGCCACTGATGAATAAAAGGCGTGCTCCCTTGGCAAACATTTATTACGCGACAGAGCGTCTACCCTCTATTCTCGATATATAACAAAATAGACAATAATAATTTTAATAGATACGATCGGCTGTCGCCGCATCTGTCCGTGTCCTTTCCGATCCGATGCGATGCGAGCCGTTTGGTGGAAATCATCTTTAACTGTGTTTTATAAAATTAGTAGTACATACATAAAGAGATTAGAATTGTCTACTTTTTAACCACACAATTATGTTTCAAGAAATTATGCATTTGGTTGTTATGCATTATAATTGTTAAATCATGGGTTATGTTGCAAACCGAAATTATGCGAAATGAAAGTTAGTACATTTACGAGTAGTAATCATGCAAATCATTACACACAAGCCTGGTTGATTTACAAATAATTTTGCAAACAAAATCATCTACAAAAATGTGGAGCACAACTCTTAATTCTGTAAAGGGTATTCTACAGCCTCATTAGTTGCGATTGGCACACAATACATAATTTATTTATAATAAAATTGACGCCCATTTATCACGTCACGATGTTTGTGTGGAATTGTATGGCAAATGTTATCATAAATATATTTAGGTAACAATGATTTAGCTATACATGCATGTTTACTATGTGTAAAAACACGGAATATTGAGTTGTTGTTGGTATTTTACTTCATTACACAAAACTCTCGTATTTCGATTTGTATAAAAAACTCTGCCAAGCCGTACCGTGCGCGCTCGTAAATTAATAAGCACCTTATTTTTTCCTGCTTCGAACAATGCGAATCCTTTGCATGTTTGTTTAAATTTCGCAAATGGGTAAGTATGAAATTTAATTAAACGTTGATGCTATGCGCTAAGAATGCTTCGTGAAAACATGTTTGCTGCAATTTTCTATTAATTATTTCGTTGGTTGTAAAAACGAGGCGCATTACGAACGTACGGTGGAAAAGGATTTAGCGGAAACGGTAAGAATTCACTTTGAATAAATTCTATACATTAAACTTAAAACTTCAATGGTACTATTCTGACTTTAATGTTCGTAGAATTTAGAAGCGAAGTTTATAATTTTGTCAACTTTTCAAGACTAGTTTGCAAGAGAATCTTGGATAGCGTCAGTCGCTGTCATCATAAAATATTTTACAGCTTTCTAAAATCGAGTATTTTCTCGTAAACGAAACTCTCGTGGGGTTCCCCTCGCTTTAGGCTGTTTTCATCCGTCTTATTTTAAGATTACCATAAAATTTGGGTCACGGATTGGCAATTTTAGAAAAGATTTTAACTTTCGTTTAAATTAAAAAGATTGTTGCTAAACGTGGAATTTACTGCATTTATTAAAATGTGTCCAATATGAAAAGATCTTGCATGGTCGAGCTCGTCTTGCAAAAGATCTCAATTAATAATAATATGAATAGTGATAGAAGTAGAAGGTTTTAGCCCGTAAAGACAACGAGTTAAGAAAAAAAAGGATGGTAATCAAGGTTGCAAGCAAAGGGGTTAAAAAAACTACAAGTTTATTTACTTAATATAAACTTTAATTTTCGTTTTACTTACTTATCAAAACTTAAAGTAAACAAAAACACGAGCAAGAGCATGTCGGACCATGCTTAGTGTAGGGTTCCGAAGCAGTTACTACAAATACAAAAAACTGTTAAAAAAAACCACACGTATATACAAATTTTATATTTTAACTCATTTGGTGCTGGGTGGTGATTCTCTCAACAAGCAAAGGTGATCGTTCGCTCGAGTGAAGGTCCAAGCGGCGAGTTTAAGTAGTCCCGACAGAGCGAACAAAACGCATTTTAGCGCGTGTATTCAATTTGGCAGCATGACTTCACCAACGTATAAGGCTCCCTAATTGACAATGCACGCGCTAAAATGTGTTTTGTTCGGTCGTACGGGACTACTTAAACACGCCGCTTTTATTCGCTCGTCCGTTCGACCGGCCGCCGTTTTTTGAGAGAATAACACACCTGCTGTCTTAAATTATTTTTAGTAGTTATAAACACTTAAGCAGCCTGTATCTTAGGACCAATCAAATCGTGATCATTTAGGTTCGTTATAAAAGTCGTGATAGTTTTCCTTTGGGGTTCGTTATATTATGGTGCTTTCGTTTAAGTTTGTTTTCAGATATTATCACTTATAGTTTTTATAGCTCAATATTTTCTAGACCGTGTCCCAAATCTAAAAAAATATTGGAAGGTTTTAATCAAATGTACATGTGTACATAATATTTTTTTAAGAGCTATTTAATACCTCACTCAATGTTATAATGTAAAGAAATATTACCTTTTCTGTATCTTTTCTGTATGGGAGTTACCCGAAATATATATTTTTCAAGATTTTATTTTACAACTTTGGTGGAGTAATTTTAACCTACAGATTTTTAGTATTACGAGGATTAGGCTAGACCGTTGGACAGACGCACTGACGGAAATAATCACATACGGACATTGCGAAGCAACAAGGGTTCATTGATAGACTTCGGAACCCTAAAAACTAAGTCGTAGGAAAAAGACTCAGTTAAAAATATCCGGAAGTGGAATCGGCAGCACACAAAAACGTTTTGTCTCCCAAAGTACAACAGAACATTCTCAGAACGAACAATTTTTGGTCCGAGGGGCACCTATAGAAAATGGAGATTGTATTTTTTGTCTGTTTATATAAGACGTATTTATCACCCCAAAATTCTTCTCTTATTTACAACAGCTGTTAGTAAAGATCGTGTCTTTTTCGCGAATTTGAATATCGAAAGACTTTTTTCGATTTTTATTCCTTCGCCTGTTCACTTGTTTATTTATCTAGTTGAGAGAACTAAGTAAGCAGGTACTTCTCGATGTATTGTAATGAAAGAAGTTCTTAGAAATATAAAAGTGAGCGAGTAAAATATATTTAATTTATCCTGGCAAAAAAATAAATGATGAAATATCGTTTACAATATTTTTATAAGTATTGAAAATGTTATTGTGAGTATTTTTAACAACGTTTCGGTTGTTCATTATAATCATAATTCGAAATGAAACATTTGTCATATTTTTATACAAAATGTGAATAATTCTACTCTTAAGTGACCAAGAACACATAAACGACCACGGTATGAGACCAATATCGATTGTCACTTTGATATTTGTAGCCATGGACGGTTTCCACCACACCAAGTGTTAGGTCAGCTTATAATAACAAAAACACGGAATAAAACCGAGTAAATCCGAATCCCACACGCGAAAAACGAAAGTCGCCGTACATCGCGGGTTGCGACAAAGCAGACGTTAAACATGAAATATTCCCAGCGATATATTTATATGCGAGCCGTGTGGGCTAAGCGCTCGTTTATCAATACGCCCTTCGGCGGATCTCGGCTAATGCTCGAGAAAATTCGACAAAATAACAACGGCGTTTGCAGAAACAAAGTTAAATCGCGACAAGTTTCTTTAGTCGGGGAATCTATTTGACTTTAGCGAGAATATAATAGCTGACATTTATTAGCAAAGAAAATTATAGCGATTTGAAGTGAAATACATCTCTTTACTGAAGTGGTAAAACGATTGGGGTTGGCAATGTGTTTGGAATCTTAGGATTGTAATCTTGAGAATTCATGTGTCTTTGGGTCTGAGATCCCACTTACCAGGCCTGTGTGTCCTTGTCATAAAAAAAGTGATAGAACTAGGGGATATAAGGTAGAGTGCCACTTGGAGTTGGTTGTGATAATTGTCAAGTCGCCCAAGTAGCACAGAACTGCATTATACATTTTCAAATAAGGCCACATCGTCAATTGAAGCATTTGTAACGTCTTATTAGAGTTCACTCGGGCTGTAAAAGCTGTATATAAAAATACGACGCCCAATATAAAGCTCTTTGCTGTACTGCAATTCTTTTAAGCACCACACACATGCCACAGTCACTGTTATTCAGCGTTTAGTAGTGCTGTACTCTATCAGCTGCAAGAGTATATGTTGTTTCCAATTCTTGTGTATAAGTTGCTCCGACCAAAGAAAACTTGTAAGCTTAGTGGAATCGTGAGAATTTATTGAAGTTATCGAATATAAATTGTTCATGAGCATGGTTGAAATGAAACAAGCATTTAAAAACGAAATAGTGAAACCGTGAAGTAAAATACGAAAGAATAATTTAGCTCAGTTTATTTTATTTATTTCATGAAAACTAATACAGTATTACTTTGCATTACGTGTCAAAATTAAAAGTATCCTTATCATGAATACCTAAAACTAAAAAAAATACAACACATCAATTACTATCAACTAATACGTATTAGTATTTAATTAGTGATATTTATATTAGGAAAAATAAATGATTGGATTATTTTTAACAAGAAAAAGGTAATGAAAGTTAATGTTTTAACGTGTAAACCTTGTATTATTTAGATTGCGCTTGTCATAACAACGCCATAGGTATAGCGCTCTAAAGAAAGTACTAAAATTATTATGAAATTCATTTGTACGGCCATAAAATATTCAGAAAACTATTTCTTCTTATAATATGTATTTACGTAAACACTTTATTCAAATCAGTCAAATCACAAAATCAAAATAATGTAGGTAGGTAAAACATTTAGAAAATTGGAATATACAAAGGCGAACTTTAATAATGTAGGTATGTAGGTAATTTGTCAACATTACAATAATAATGTTAAGAATTACGTATCTAAGTTACAACTTAAAAACCTATCTTAATTTATTCACGATATTAATAATTTTCCGGACATACTTAGACCTGACTTTTTTGATGAGACACCACATGCAAACAAATAAATACTTGGCAACAAACCGTCTTCGCTAGAAAATCTCCGTCGAATCGCCTTTCTAAACAGAGAGCTTAATGGAAGAGACGCTGCATAATTATCCATTTGCAAACCACTCTCGGCAACTTTAAAACAGTCAGCCCCGATAAAGGAGATAACCTTTAAACCCGAGCAGAAATACAAACAAAGGGGTTCAAATTAAAAGTTTGATTAATGTTCGTTTTTATTTTTAAACCATCATCTGTTACGGAAGTAGGTACTGATGCGAAAGATTGTAAATTATGTTGCCGAAATGTTACGACGGTTTTTATAGTGTTTTCAATCCATGGCGTCCCACCGGCGGCACACTTTTGTACTTTTCATACATTGATGCAACGTCAGATTCAGATTCTTTATTTGCAATAATTTATGGTACAAATGGTCTTAAATTTAAGAACATAATCCGACATAGTTGTGATGATATGCAAAAATATGAACACATTATGTAATTTTTAATTGGGATTGGATTTTATTAATTTAGATTCATTTCATAGTATAATTAATAATTAATTTAAGTAGCGGGTAATACGGTATTTAATTATTAATTACAACGACGTTTGTGATTATGACCAAGATTACTGTTATATTGCTTTATAATTCGCTTAGTTATTTTTAAGAGACGGTAAATTTACGTGACAAAGCATTTCCATTAAGGCTTTCTGGGTGTTTTGGAGTCAAGCTGACAAATCCCGCCTAAAGACAATAACATCTAACAAAATACAAGGAGCTTTAAAAATGAATATAATTAATATTTAACATAAGTATAACTTTATCTCGATCGTTTTGCAGTTCTTTATTTAATCATCCTTTTTTAGAGAAAGTTTCATTTTTCCTTAGGTATTATTCAGAACATCTACTGAAGTTGTAAAAAGTTAAGTTGGCATGAAGTTTTTCAGTCTATTGTAGCATAATGTTCCGTAATATTTCACTTACCTACCCTAAAAGTTTGCGCAATGTTGCTACCTCACTTTTAAACTATCGCGCTGAATACGTTATCAGGCTCCATTTGCTCATTTAGCTTGGAAATGTTTAATAGTGAGGCATCATGAAGCGATAGAGTGAAAAATAAAATTGGCTTTTGCTCTAATTTCGAGTATAATTGTCTCTATACGTTGAAAGGCAAATTATAAGTGCCGAAAAAGCTACGCCAGGGCCCGAAATTATGAATAAATAAATTAAAATCAGGACTTTACTGTTATTAAGTGCAAATGAAAAATCGACAATTCAGAAAAATTACAATTAGGAATACAACAAAAATATTGTCCAACCTGAATAACGTCTAAAATGGAATCATGTCCCATGGTAAAAATGTCCAATATGATATAGGTCGAAAAAAATATGTTTCTTTGTATTTACGTACACTCAGAAGCATGACCAATTGTAAATTCGTCCTACCTGAAATATGTACATTTTATACATGTGGTCTTAATTCATATTAGACTACATTCATTTTGTGCGTATTTAATTTTGCTCATAATTTATAATGGACTAAATTCCATTCGAACTTAATTAATTTACAACGAAAATAAAAATGAGACAGCTGTCATCACAGCAACAGTAAGTACACATTTGTTATTATATTCTTGGGCTTGAGGTTACAATTTGTACTTGACTGATAGTTGTCAGGATAGGGGGTCCTTCTTTTGCCATAGTATCGTTTGTCCTAAAGTCATTTCCCATAACACTTTTGCCATAATGGATGTTAGCCATAATATTCAGTACCCGTAATGCTTAATTCCTATAATGTATCGATAGTCCTAAAACATTTTAGTCATAATTGTGGTGGCTAATTTTGGTAGTATTAAACATGTGACACCTAATAAACTAAGTCACAAATTTGCATGTCATAAACGTTAAGAACACTAATGTTACTAGTAAGATTGCGCTTTATTATAATATTGATTGTCCTAACAGAATCGAATCTGCTAACCTCGATTCCACGTGGTCCTATATCTGCACTACCCCTAGAGTGTATATTAAAAGCCGGAGGCTTAGGATAAACGATTATTACTACCACAAACATTATGGCAAGTGAAATTAGGATTACAGAAGTTATGGGAGAATATAGGGAGCCCAGGATTGACTTCTTATGTTCCTTTTACTAGCAATTTTAATAACGTTAATTTTTTTTTTAATGGCTTTCACATCTTTGATGGCAAAAAATCGAGTATTTGAGGCGTTGACACTCGACATTCGTGTCGCGTATCCCCAAAATCCGTTGGGCAGAATCTGTCTAGCCTGCGTTGTTGATAGTAATTCCGCGAGTGCCCTTAACCCCTCACCTGGTTGCGGAATGCAAATCGATCCCACGAGACCCTCACCCTAACTGAATAGATAATAAGGGCTTTTATTCTACGAGCAGTGAGAGGCCGACGATTTGTGACTGACAAGAGAGCCGCAAAAATTTTAAAAGGCGGTGCTTTCAAAATTATTGCTTTGGAATTGGATTAACGGTGATGTCATTTTAGGTATGGTGTAATTTTAGCTTTTGTTGTCATAATATTTACAGAATTCAACATGAATACGATTATAAATTAAAACTAAACGGAAGTATTTAAATTAAAATAAAACGAACCTACTCAAATATCGATACCTTAGTTCACAATTGTACTAATTACATTTGAAAAGTTATTGTAAGTAGTATGTTTGTGCACAAATAATAAGTTCGTAATTTTAATGGCAAAAAAAAACATTTAGTACGATTGTGCACTAAGGTATCGATATTAAAAGATTACTATAATTAATTACCGCTATAAAAAAAACACCCCCTCTAGCAGGTCCTCTCGCGGTATGGTCCTCTTCGTTCGTTTTTGGTTTCTCTTTTTACGGAATTAAACACTACTTGCCTCATTGTTTCTTGCTTGATTTGCAAAGACTTTTAGTATGGCCAATACTTTTATATGGTTGCGAGGTCGGGACAATCAAGAAGGATCCTAAAAGACGCATATAAGTATTATAAGTATACGAGAATTTGGGGTGTGTAATATTTAGTATGAAAACAAATGGTCTAATTTTCATTGTACATAACACGAATTGCATAATTTCGATCTCTATAATAAACCAACGATATAATAATCATGATGTACAAAACAAAATGCATAATTTCAAAAACGATAATGTTCATAAATTAAAAAATAAATGTTTCCAACGGCTTTCATTACTATTAATGTAGTCACAGTTCTAACCTAACCTAACCTAGTTAGAAGAAATTGACTAAAAATGCATAGTAACATGGTTTATAATAGTTATAATAAATGAGTGTTAAGTTATTCGATCGTATGCCTAATTAAATTATACAATTGGTTTTTATGCTTAACGTTCATTATGCTTTTCGTGGTTAGTTAAATGAAATTATACAAAACGTTTTTAGACTAATTGAAGCGCACCCGAGAATTTGGCCTACTGCTGACACATGTTGAAAAAAAGTTTGCCAGTGATAATGTATTACGTCATATATGAGTACCTCTATCACATCATTAGGATGATAAAGGGTAAAGAAAAAGAACTATGGTTTGTGATAATAATAACATTATAGCGTAAATGTTACTCTAACACGGTTTCATAATTAAATAATTATACTCTTTTAATAAGTTACTTTAATAAATTAGATATGTCACGTGACGTAAAGCTCGCGGATCGTTAACAAGGAAAGTCACGCGAGGTGTCATGTCCGTAGAACTCATTTAATTACGTGTATCGTACTTTTAATCACTTCTTGTTATATAGGAGTACTTTGTGCATGTCACGAAGCAACTTGTTAGTAATTTGTTTGTTCCTGATATAAATAGTATCGATAAATTTATTTCTGACACATTTTGTAGACAGAAAACCAAGATCTATGCTTTCCTATTGTGATATAGTTAAAAGTGTTACCGTCTTTTTCCTAAACGGGCAATTAGCTAAAGTGTGCTAAAAATATGATCTGTCCGTATCTGTCATTATGACATTTGAATCGGACAGAAAGGAATAATAAATATTTTAACTAAAATAGGTTTAATGTGCAAATATGAATAAGGGGTTAGTGACTGCCGCGTTTATTCTCAAGGCACTAAAATTGGCCATCACAATTTACGCACCATAGTGTTTCATCATATCGTCGGTGAAACTGCAAAACCGCGTAAGTAACATTTTTAATACGGAGCAAAATGCACCTTTTTAATAAGATAGTAAGGTTTATGTTGCGCTATCATAAATTTGTTAGTTACGCGGTTTTGCAGTTTCACCGACGATATCAGCCTGTTGCAGTCCACTGCTGCTGGACATAGGCCTCCCCCAAGGAGCGCCACAGCGCGCGATCTCCCGCCCTTTGCATCCAGTCACTGCCAGCTGCCTTTTTCAGGTCATCGGTTCATCTAGCCGGGGGCGTCCTACACTACGTTTGCCTAAGCGTGGTCTCCATTCGAGAACCTTCCTGCTCCACCTCTCGTCGGTTCTGCGACAGACATGGCCAGCCCACTGCCACTTCAGCTTGCTACATTTTTGGACAATATCATTTACCTTAGTCTTATGTCGTATGACCTCGTTCCGGATCTTATCCCTTAATGAGAACCGTAGTGTTTACTTTTTTATTACTTGTCCATTTTTAAAGATAAAATTTCAGGTTTCGTCCAGATCGCTATTCATTAACCAACCGTCAAGCAGCAGGGTTCGCAATGTTGTGTTCGGGGATAAGACAACCGGTGAAATGACCAGCATAGAGACGTTGTATGTTTGTTCTCAAGGTTAGCAGCGCGTTTGAAGATTTAGGATTGAGGTCTTAAGATTGTAGTCCTGAGAATTCAAATGTCTGTCGGTCTAAGATCCAACTTAAATACCATTAGGTGGCTTGAGTGCTCGTGTACCTTCTACTTGTCATAAATAATTATTATGTATTGTTCAGGAAATATTTATTATTATTGGCCGTCTGTTATCTACTTTGCGATCTTTTTTTCTGCGCTAAGACTTACCGAACCTAACCTTAACCTTAACCTTTCCACCAACTGTGTTGTATGAAGGACGAGGGCCGTTTTACGATTAATTTTTGTTAGTATAACAAAAAGTTCGGGATATAATTAATAGGTAATTCTTTTATTGCCAATTCAAAAAGGTAACAAAATACAACAACAGTAAGGGTAGAAACAATCAGAAATAAACGTCGTTAAATCGTACTAGTAATCAATTATGAACTTTATTACACTATCGATCTCCAACCAGCCTGTCGCACAGTTGTTCTGTAACATATCCATATTGAATTCGCCTCCATAAATTCTCCCAAACATACCACTAACAGGATTGGACCCACGCCGTGTCAGTAGAAACGTAAAAACAGCCACCGGATTGTGCTTACATAAAGGAGAATCCGCGGGCAATCCACAGCGACATGATTGATGAAAACACCGCTTAGGGGATTTGCACACGAAAGAGAATAGGCGGTGCTATCGCGAAATGACATGTTTTTTTGGTTATGATGCTGAAATGTGCGATTATTGTGCTGAAATACTGGGCGTTTTGTTGATTAAAATTGTATCTGAGCCTCCTCTGCCTGGTCTGTTTTTTTTTTGCAAAATGCAAAAAATAACTTCTTTTAAAATGGTAGGTAAGTCCAACTGCATTCGGCTTTTGGTTTAAAATATTGTGGAACGCCGACTTCAGTTGGACTGACCTACCATTTTAAAAGAAGTTATTTTTGAGGGCGGGTTTTTGTTTTTTTAAACATTTATTTTATTTTATACTTTTTAGTGATCCTTTGTATGCTGTTACGTAGTTCCACTTCTAAATTATTAATGAGAAACTATAGAACATTTCAAGCTCGCCGCAGACAACGCTGCAGGAATATCAAAGTCATATTTAAACCTAAATGTGTTTCGCCCTAGTCGCTCAACTACCTTAATCGAGATATCTTATTACTACCCTTGAAATAGGTACCGTTAAGGAGTTCCGGTGGCCATCTATGGTCTTCATCATGAGTTCCACTTCACCATATAGTACTTTTCAAAAGCAAATGCACAAGTTACAGTGAAAAATACCGAAATCGCTACAGGTGTGCCTATAATATTTGAGGAGTTCCCTTGATTTCTGCAAGATCTCATCATCAGATCCTGACGTGTTGACAATGGGACCAACTAGAAAGTATACCCATTCAAAGAACGAAAAAAATTTTCAAATCTGTCCAGTGATCTTCGAGTAATCGGGGAATATACATTAAAAAAAACCGACGGATTGAGAACCTCCTCCTTTTTTTGAAGTCGGTTAAAAATAATAAAAATGAATTCTTTATAAAGTCACACATTAATGGGTTACTTGTTTATAACTATTAAGGTTATTCTGCCCTGCTAATCCAATACGAAGTATCTCAGATAAAACTCCTGTAGAAATATCAACCTTATTACTAACAGAAGAGAATTAAAACGGCTTTGGTTATTAAATTTGGGATAGTGCTTAATAGCTTAGGAGGCAGTATTATTCATGGCACTTTAAGATCCTATAACGGATTTTCACTGCAGTTAGAATATTTGGCGAGTCCCAGATATTTCGACAGAAAACCCTTTAATATTAGTTTTTTCCGATTATTCATATGATCGAATTTAAATTTTTCCGAAAGCTATGTTATACTTGGAGCTATTTCAGATTAAATGCATTATTTAAATTCTATACGGTAGCTGTAAGGCTAGGTTTGATTAATAAGTGATTTCATCAAAAACTCTTCGATCAAAACATTGTACTCGGGATTTTGAAAAATCGGTATTTTGATCAATTTGGAATATTCATTTTTTTTCACAGCTTCAATAAAAGCTGATTCATGAAACAAACAGTTGAGAAAAATATCCGCATTTCTTGGCTGATTTTAAATTTAATTCCACTTTTGGAGATCTCTTTTACGGTATTTTCATATTTTGTTAAGAAATTTGATTTAAAAAATTCATGCATATCCCTATTAAGACATTTCGGAACTATGTGGGATGACTAAAATCTTCGTACCTATGTTGACAGTCAAGGATAGCCGTATCGATCTACCCTCTCTCCTTTTCAAATTTAGTATCATCATTAGGTGACATTAGTTCCGATATCGTATTCAAGCTAAGTCCGGTGAAAAAACTCTGAATTCAAAGACAAACCTTGTTTTTAATTAACGACGATGAACCCGAAGTGAACAGTCAAATTGACGTTGCTTGCTGGCGTCAATCTATCCATGAAAAATGTAGTACTTAGGGTTAATTTCTTAAATTCATTTTTAAAACATATTCATAGATATTTCCCGAGGGAAAATGATAAACGTCTTCCACGCAGACAGACTGGTGAGATACAGCTAGTGCGCAATAAAGACTAATAAATTAGAAACAACATCAAAATCTAATACGAATCCTCTAAGTTTAAGTATACGTTGTATTTAGAAACATCATATGAATTATTTTATATCAATAAAGTCTACCCGTAGGTTTAATTTAGGCACGCAATTGGAAATAAGCTTAATACAGCAAATATTTATTCATGTTCATCACATCAAAGCGGGTTTTATTCAAAGAGCTTCCGTCTTAATATTAAAGCGATGTGGTATTAGCAGTGGAGAGAATCTTAAATATATGAAAGAAAAAGGATTTCTCAGCAGTTTGCATTTAAATTAGAACGGGAAATAAATGTATACAGTGGGTTTTGCGTACAATAAAGTAATTACATAATATAATAATATAATATTATAATAACAATAACATTAACAAAAGATTACATTGGTACTTAAAAGAAAACATGTCATGCAAGATGCCTTAAACCAGAGAGCACGATTAAGTGACAGGAAACACGATTTACCCTGGCATAGAACCTGATTTGACGAAATGTAGATTAACAATGTGTGTATCCATCGGCCCCAAACTAGGCGAAGCCTGTATCTTGGGAACCTGGGGTACTTGCATACCATGTTTTTTTTTTAATACTATAGGTACTATTAAAACCGTTTGATTATTAGAAAAACCATAATGTACAAATAACATATAAAGAAAAACAAATATAAAAGATAATGAGTTAATACGACACTAATGAAAGAACAACAAATTTACTTTGGCCTTATATTGGCCATGCAGCCGCTCGTGTCTGTGCATGTAACTGGAACGCGAATGCGTAGTGCGTATGTGTGTGTGTGTGTGTGTGTGTGTGTGTGTCTGTGTGCGTGCGCGCGGGTGCGTGTTTATGTGTTAATTTTTACATACATATATACATTGTTATTTTTTATGTATACAGAGGCTCTATCTATATTATTATACCCTGACTCGACTGGCAATTGACCTTGAATCAGAGCTAATAACGATATAGTTTGAGACAAAGTGGTATACAAGATTAGGTTCCATGTTTTTTCTTCAAATTATAATATTTTGAACCTTTTTTGATGTGTATTTTATAATAAATTTCTACATGGTACAAAACAGAACTTAGATCTTTCTAATTTCGCAAAGGATTTAAAAGCAATTTTTACAATCAGTTAAATCATTTTCCATGGAAGGTTTATAAATATAATAAATTCTGGTTTTGTACAAGTGTTAAAGAAAACTTACATAAACTAAAGAGCACCGAGGGCGGGTCCCTAGTTCCATATAAAAACAATATGTTGTCCAAAAAAAGAAACAAAACATCAAACAAACGCACCATCTTTGTCTACGCCAAACTGGCTACTAAGTAAAATATTTGCTTGACATAATCCCGTCCGTTTCTTCATGCTCGGTCATTAAGCTAATTATTTGATCCGAGTCTCTAGATGTTATCTGTTGAGGTCCAGCCCAATTCCATTACCATGTTCAGTACCAATGGCTACGAATTGAGTCCTTTTTGTATAGAAAATGGAAAGCTGGCCTTCAAAGTCTAAAGTTACGGTGACATCGAGAACAATGGCTAACGTAACGCACAGCGTGACGTTATCGTCGATAACGTTACGGGACGTTGACAAACGGCACATGCTTGTATGTTTAGCTGCCTAATTCGTTGTGAGGTATTGGCTTAATGTATTATATTTTTTGCTTTGCGCACGTGGTAGGTTTTTATCAGGAAATTGTGGCAAGGAGAAGGCATTTGAGCACACAGGCCGATTGGTGGTAAGTTGGATATGAGACCCATAGAAATTGTTTTCATAAGATCATAATCTTAAGACTGCTAATGCGCTGCAAACCCACAGGACTAAGATGGAATACCTCTATCTAGTTATTCGATAGGTTGTCTTATCCACAAACCGGAACGGCATTGCCAGCACTGCTGTTTGGCAGTAGATGTCATTATCATTAATCAAAGCACATTTATTGAGTTTTAGATTAAAGTTCCGAAAGTCATCAATCAAAAACTAGAAAATACAACGTTAACTCGAAAAGAGCAACTTCGCTGCGTAGCTTGTTTCGGCAGGGCGAAATAAACCTCACAAATACCCAAAGATTCCATTTCAAATTCAACCGAATTTCTCCCGTGCTAGGTTTGTGCTCGGAAACGGATCGAAAGTCGAGCATTGTTGGCAAAGCCCCTTGATTAGAACTAAAACCGATGTATGGGCTCAGTGTTTGCTGCAGCCCTATTCGCACGACTTTGTAGTGCACAACCCTAACGCATTTCCGTTACATCTTATTTGAGTTTCGTACTACAAAGTTTTTAAATCAGAGGATTCGACGTTCAATTGTCTTAGAAAGAGGATTTTGCTTTATTAAATTAAATTAATTAAAATAATTATGTTTTGATACTACACGTTAATATTTTTATCGAATTTTAAACTTAACTTAACTTAGTAAACACCCTTAAATTACAAGGTGATTTGGTTTTAAAGTAACAACTAAACTTAAGTTAGGTATTTATGTGCATAAGATATAATTCATTCAAGAACAATTAGTCGTTAGTTGTTTATTTAAAAAACGTTCGAATCAACAATTTCTACCAAAGTTAACAACGACCATCACATTAGTCTAAACAAAAATATGTTACCACTTGACACCAAAACAACATAGCAGATTTGAAAAGCCAATTCCATTACTAATAAAACTGGTACTGCATTCGCCGTTCGCCTGGTTCTTTAGTAGGGTTCAAAAACCCGAGCTCAGGAGTCAGATAAAGCTCTAATGAAATTGGTTTTCTCGCCAAGCCTGACCTGCATATTAGACGAGATAGTATCTGCACAGAGCAACGTCACATAACTTAGACGGTATTGGGAGCGAGTCCGTGGACAATTTTCACGTGGATACCCTTTTTGGTGTAAAGGTGAGCCTTTGTTTCGAATAATGATATTGGGTCTGTGTTATGACACATTGTGTGGTGAACCTGGTGAGGTCGTAGAGCGCTGGAGGCTACGCTAGATGGTTTTTGCGCATGTTGATACAAAGTGGTTTTTATTGTTTTAGTTCTTTGTTTGTTACACAAAGATTCATTTATGAGCGTGAGTAAAATAGACGGTTCAGAATAAAATGAGTTTTTACCTCGTATGCTCTTAAAAAGTTCTTGTTTATGCTGCTGTAGGCGGACTAAAAGGTTTTTTACGCTCTCGTGCATAAAAGTTAAGCAATATAACCCCATGGACTTGTTATTTTATTACATTTATAATTAAATATCCACCCTCACCTTTGGCTTTAAAAGATACGAGTAAATGTCTTGAATGAAATGGCTTCTTTTATGTACATATACTTAAACTAGTACTATTCCGTTCTCGACCGTTTTTAATCTTCTACTTAGTAATTCGCATATTTTTTATAAGCTAAACACGGGTTGAAAGTTTTTCTAGAAGCCATAAACACATAGCGGGTTGTTAAAATCAGATGTTCCTTATCCATGGTTTTAATGTAGTTTTTTACGGTAAAAAACTAATTGAAGTGTGAAAGTATTTTGTTGTAACGGCATTGAAAAGAGTACCCGACCACGCGAGCATATGATGGTAAGTGGGCAGCGAAAACCATATTATTTAATATTAAGACTGCAATCCCCAGATTACAAAAACGTTACCACCTATACACTAAGATGGAATGGCTCTAAAGCTAGTCATTTCAATTCGTAACAAAATTGCAAGAGAGATATAACATTAGATAAATAATTAATTTACCTAAGTCAAATAAAATAAGCTACAATTCTCTACAAAATGTATAACCTAAATAAAATTAAGGTTAAACCATTTCCAATCTAGACTTTAAAGGATTTATTAAGGTACATTTTACGTTCCCTCCCTTTCAATGGCTTTCGTTAATGCGGCTTCGTACTGAACGCGCCATCAATCTAGGCTTCAATGAACCGTGTCCTTATTCAGAAAGTTTGGTTAAATAACGTCTATTAATTATAAATAGCAGTTGTATCGGAGCGAGGCGGGTGAAATTGATTTATCACGAGGCACATTGAGTATACACTCGTGACAGGGTTCTTAAATTGATTTCGATTAAACTCGGCGTCTAATTAATGTCGCCCTTCAATTTCGATAAAATACTCGGAGTGTGAGAGCCGAATAACTTCTGCGGTTTATTTAAACTGGGTACTAGATTTGAGAGACGATAATTTTATTGTATATACATTCTTCTTTAGGTACATATATAGTATAAAACGATTTTATTACGATTTTCATTAATAAATACGTAGAATGATTCAAATGGAAGGTTTTATGTGCAAATTAATTAATTCTGGATTATGTAGGTACCGGTGTAACTGAAAACTCAAATTAACTAAAACACAGCGAGCGGGTCGCTAGTAATTAATAAAGTACTTCTAATAATATTTTACCTAATATATAATGTTTACCTTTTGCATGTTTTATTTAGTAACTTATGACATCGTATATAATCAGATTAGTTCGTTTTCGTGTTGCTTTCTCAATTAGCTTATGGATGGTATTAAAGTTGACTGAGAAAGCAAAATAAATACGAACTTTTCCGACCAAAAACGAAGTCGTATTCACGACATCCTGGCTCCCTATCCAACTTCTAATCTATTTTTTTATTAATGGGTTTTTTATTAATGGTGTATTTCGTCAATGTCGAGTTATTTATAGACACTCCCGTGGACTTATAAGAGAAATAAGTCCACGTATATCACACGTGAAGACAATTGTTCGGGAAAAGAGTATTTTCTCAAACATGATCGGAAAGAACGGTTTTCCGATTGAAACACAAGGACGGATTCCATGCCCATATTGTTTTTTTTAAGTTTTCTCTATTGCGTAAAAAATCTAAAGGACCATGAAAAAAATCCCGTACACCCAACTTGTGGGTGGAGGCAGTGTGGAGCGTCGGCGGGGCTCTGCGGCGCGGCGGCGGCGGGCGGCGGCTCGTTGTGCGTGAAACTATCTTAACTAATACTCGTATTTTGCAAACAAACATTCTCTCCGAACTTGTCATAGGTTTTTAAAAATACTTATAATCATGTATTTGTATCATTTCCTCGCATTGTTTGAGAAAAACATTATGTATGCCTCGGGGGAAACGAGAATTTCCTTACTCATATTTTAGCAGGCCTTGCTATTGCTCGGCCTGCTAACCACCTCGTCAGGAAATCCATTACTTTGCGCGCCTAGGCAATAATGTACTATTTCTCTAATGGACTAAACAAAAGCACATGGGGTTAGCTCCACAAACTTCTGTCAAGTCCCCTATCCAACTTAGGAAAACCATATTGCCTTTGACCTGTTATGGTATTGTTTTTCACTTGGCCGCCATTACGAGTACTGTCAAGTAAATAAGAGCTATCAAAACGTTGACAATACGGAGACACATCAAAAGCAATATGGTTTTACCGTGTAGATGCTCAGCCCTGTACAGTCGAGTTCATAAAATATGTATAGACTTTACCTTGACTGACCTTTTGACTGTACCTTGTCTACTTAATGTCATTTTTAAACTGCCATACACAAATTGTCACAGTTTATTAAAGTGACAAGTTATTAAAGTGTGTACATATTTATGAACTCGACTGTACAGTTGTTGTTAGGTATGTGGAGGTAAAGTTTAATATTGTACTGTGTATTGGAATAAATAAAATAATCTTTTAACAATACAATAGCCGAGTATTTAGCTCTTATTATAGAGAAAACTTTTTAAAGGGTGTTATTGAAATGATAAAAGTATTTATCACCCATAAACAACCATACAAAACGATACAAAAACCTGCTTTTACCCAAAACCCAGTAAACAACGTCCTTTAGCTTTATAACGTCAAATAATGTGCGGTTGTCGTTTTTCCAATAGATTTGTACTAACAAGACAAATAAATACGTGGCCCGGGACAACCTCCCGATCATATTTCGTCCCAAACCAGGGCAGCAGATAAACAGGAAATTGCACAGAACTCAGTACTTTCTACTATTGCGCTCGCGAATAATTCGTGTTTTGTTTTGCTGTGTGGTTGGTTTTGTCAGTTTATTTAGATACTAGCTTCTGCCCATGACTTCGTCTGTGTAGATTTCGATTATTGTATTTCCCTCTTTAAATTTTCCAGGATATAAAGTAGCCTATGTTTTAACCCAGTGTATTAAGCTATCTCCATTCCAAATTTCATCCAATTCCGTCCAGCCGTTGCAGCGTGAAAGAGTAACAAACATCCATACATACAAACTTTACAAACTTATAATATTAAGTAAGTATTGTAAAATAAACACAGTTCATTTTGGACTTTATTTCACATTGACTAAAGCGATTCTGTAATCTACAAGTCTCGCAATAGTAAAGCAAGGAAAGACCGAACAAAGATTAAAAAAATGACGACTCAGACACACCTTGTATTATAGAATGTTTTCATTCTACGAGGGGGTGCCACGGCACTCAAATTTGTACGTTGCTCGGTATTGCCTCAATATGTGTAAATTAAGTGGCGGGGCGGGACTTCGTGAATTCAAAATATAGACGTCTTACCTGAAGGAAAGTGACTATACCGCTGCCTGAAATCATAAACTTGTTACTGTATTCATTACATGACTTATTAAACTCTCAGCGCATCTATATTTGTACATATTTTTATGTTCCAAAAAAAAGTTTCGGGCAAAATGTGGTTACAAAATAAACAATTATTTAGAGTTGTTGATAATTCTGTAGCTCTGCCTACCTAACTCTGGGAATGAAGGCGTGAGTGTATAGTTGTCATTATAGCACAGTTCATATACATGGCGAGTCTTTTTGTTACATATCCTGATTGTTATCCTCATCAGTGACAAGACCAAGTTCCTAAACACCCTATCTGATTTAATAACATATCGACATTGCATCGCCGTTGCTTCTGACATTTCCATTATGTTATGTCTCGGCGAAATATCGCGAACTGGCTTCGAATGTCCCGACCAGCTTATGCGATAGGGGAAGGCGTAGGAAATGTGTATTTTTACCGAAACACGATGAATGGATTGATAGCAAAGGGTTTAATATTTTTAATACACTAGGTAATATGGTCCGCGCTCGGTAAAGACAAACGATTTTTATTTTTATTTTTTCTTTACGTTTAGATGTCTACAAATTGGCAATTAGTAAATTTTATTAAAATATCGTTTTTTAAACTAATGCAATATGCTTACATTGTAATTATAAATAATATTTTTACGAATGGTTTAAAATAATCAGCATTTATATTTAATATTTAATTATTCGTAGTTAGTTAATTGTAATTATGATGACATGTTTGAATTGAATTAGTAATAAAATAATGTAGTTTTATTGATTTGATTGCAGCGCCCTTACAGGGTTTATTTTTGGACTATATATATTTTTAAGATCATAATGTATATACGTAATGCAATGAATAAATGAGTATGAGTATGACTATAAGAGGTTTCTGAAATAAATGTGCACCAAAAGTGATGACGCTGGTTTTATAGCATCATTAATATTATTGCGATACACAAAAATACTAAGAATAAGCATTTTCTTAGTTTTTTTTTGGTTGTTTTGTTTTAGTATATAATTATAAGCGCAGCATGTACTTTATGCATGATGTAACAACAGTCTCAGATATTGTTAAGTGATAAACTACTGTTTAAAAAAAAATAAAAAGAAGAATGATTAATGGTAACCTATCATAAGTCCGAAATACGTTTTTTTTAGAACCCATTTACTTTGCAAGTTGTATACAGAAATAATCCTGCAGAACCTGATGTTCGGTTAGAATTATTTTATAACAATTTCGGAAAGTTAAACGGTTTCAGAAATAATTATAACTTATGAATATTCGGGCAAACAAAATAGCCGGTAACGGGCAAACGTTTTTCGGACCTAAAATATTTAGGTAACCATGATTAATGTCTATTCCTTCAAACAGTTTTCGCTGAACCTAAAACAAACGTGTGTTGAGATTGTGCGAGAGCTTTAAGCTAAAAACAAAAGACAAACAAAGATTAAAAACTTACTTTTCCTGTCGATGTATTCAAAAATTTATACATTGCAAAAATAGGGTAGAAGTACCGGTTTTGGCCACTAGGGTGGTCCAAAATAGTATGAAGAAAAAAAAAGTATATCAAATCCTTCCTCCACAAGGCTTATATTTGTTTGCTATAAATTAGTTACTTATGTGTCAAATTTAAACTTGTTATGTGATGGTTTACTGGTCGCCCAAAGCGTTTAGTTTATGCCAAAAACACCTCACTCTCATACAAAATGATATCTAGTAAACTTAGCAAAAACTTAAAACAGAAGTAGAATATTGTTTGCCTACTGCTGCAACTCGGAATACAGTGTCATGATCTGTCCAAAGTCTTTCTCATTCGATATCTTTATTAGATATGTTACGCTCTATACATTTTTATATGAAAAAAATTTAACATTATGGGCGACCTGTAAAGTTTATTCAATTGCAATAAAACTTGGTAAAGCGGATTTTTGAATATTTTGAAATAAAAAGAAACTTGTGGTGAAATAATATTACACACTTTTGTTTTTTGGACCACCCTATTGGCCACTGTACCCTTTTTGGCTATTTAGGGTTGAAATGAGCATCAAAAAAACTGTAAAATTAAAAATAATATTCATAAATAGTTTAAACTGAAGATTAATATAAAAGTAATAAAATTATGCGTGTCATTTCATAATGCTTAAGATATTAGTTAAAATTTAGAGTGGCCAAAACCAGTGTAAAGATGGCCTAAAACCGATGTTTCTACCCTATAGTCAAAACCGGTATTTCTACCCTATGGTCAAAACCACTCGGGAATAAAACCGTAACGTCGCGTCGGTAAATTTACGTCAAAGTAAATCACAGGCTTACTGCAATTAGGTTTAATGATAGCTGAGCAATTATAGTCTTTAGCTAGGCTTTAGGACGTATAATTGAAATCGATCTTAGTCTGTATACCTACAGGTTGTTAGCGATAGTCAATCTAAATGTAAAGCCCTTCCAGCGCTTGTATATTTGGTTTTGCTACGGGCTTTAGCGTATCAGTGACTGTTAAGTTAGTATTCTGAGGTATTTAGTCTCTCGGTCTTTGTATAATTTCGTTCCCTTGTTTTAAAGACAATCATTTCATAGATCACTTCACAGAATTTTCATTTCATAGAAATCTATTTTCTGCTAAGCCCGTGTTGATTTCAGTTTATCTTGTGATGGTTACAAGTTTATCCTTATCTTATCTTATCTTGCAGATGGGCCCTTTCGGATACACTTCGACCCTTTAGGATCTTTTGTGCAATTACCCTCTTACACACTCAGCTGTTCGAATGTGCAGGTTTCCTCACGATGTTTTTCCTTCACCGTAATCGGGTAATGCACTTAAGTTAGAAAAACTCATTGGTACATGGTGACCGCGGGGGTTCGAACTCAGTACCTTACGATCACGAGTCGACCCCCTAAGCCACTAGGGCACCGACGCTTTCACAAGTCTAAATATGATTCACGTAGGTTAGGACAAGTCTAACCTAACCTAACCTACGTGAATCATATTTAGGGTAACCTGAAATCAACACAGGTTCAGCAGAAAATAGTTTTAGATGAAATGAAAATTCTGTTAAGTGATAGTGTCTATGAAATGTTTGTCTATGCCTCTGACCTTGAGGCTTTAAATGCAACGATCGACTCTACTCGCTAAACTAAACTACTTTTGTTCTGCAACATTAAAAAACAACTTAAGTTTAGATAACTAATTGATTTTAAAGTATAATTATAAAATCAGAGTGTTCATTCGTGGCCATTTAATCACTATCTCATGGTACGGCGGCCAGGCGCGGATCCAGCTTTCAGATTAGGGGTCGGTCATTAACTGCTGAACGCAGAAGTTCGGTCAAGTGCGATATAATGCCACACGACTATGTACTTTCTGACCCGTATCTACGAGTGCCGAAGGGGGTGGTCGGTCATGACGTACTTGACCACCCCCGTGGATCCACCACTGACGGCGGCGACCTTTCCTCGGTACAAGGGCTAAAGAAAAATGGGGAATTGGATCGCGTATATTGAAAATTACATTTAACTTGTATGAAATAAAATTTAAGTTAGACATATTTTTAACAACTTACAGAACAAAAGAAATTCCGTTTCAGGAGTAGAAACGATCCATGCATTTAAAGCTCCGAGGTGAGAGACACCCTGTATAAAAGAAGGTAATCCCATTTCATATGTATAGTGTTTACAATCCACGACAACACGTCCCGCCAGTCAAGTTGACGTTGCCCGGTTTCGTCAATGTATGAATAATTAGGTGATGAAGCGGGACGACGAGAATAGAGAATAATCGTGACTTTATTTCGCAGTTGCAATAAAAGGTGATTTATGTAGCAAACAGTTGAGAAAATAATTTCTTGAATAGCTATAAAAATAACCAAGATATAAGTTGACACAGATTTGTTCCTATTAACATGAAGATTATATGGCCGAGGTGTTACGTGACGTCACACGGTGTATCGGATCTCCCTGTCTAATTAGCAGTTTGAAATGCTTGTGTTATCCGTATTTCTTGGCCGATTTAAATTTTCACTTTTGATGATATCTTTTACGCTATTTTCATATTTTTTTGAGAAATTCGATTCATAATATCCATGCATGTTACCTATTGTAAACTCTACAGGCGTTAAAGTGTTTCTCGCAAGTCGGGTCAGTCTAGAATGAACCCTATTACAGATCATTTAATATAGGTACATCACTAGGGTTAGGACTTTTGGTGGCAAATCGTGGTTCCACAATCCATGGAGTCGCTATTTCTTATTTATTATAATACGAGTACATACCACTTTGATTTTGACCTTCAGTATTTTAATATTTCATAATTCATATGTTCGTATGGAGGATATCTCTGCTGTGAAAGCGTTACAAATAAGCAAATATTAGTAGGTATGGAATAACCAAACTAAAAATGTATTTAGTTCATTTTGAAATATTACTATACTGAGGTCCACATCTAAGTGCCATGTATTATAATAATTAGGAAATAGCGACTCCATGGATTCTAGAACTACGATTTGCCACCAAAACCCTAACCTTATACATTATATTTGTTTCTTGACTTTTCATAAAACCACATTGATACAAACACCACGACGTTCAGTTATTTAAATGGTCAATCACCTCTTTCCAAATGCCTTGTTGGCGAGTAAGTATAGGCGGTGTTTGCGAAATACGGCTGTCACAGGATTCAACCTTGTATTCCATTGGTTGATATACTTAACCACTTTTTTCCTAATTCGCTTTGCCAAACTACGTTAAGCATACCTAATTAAGTTTTAGTTTAAAATTTTATTTTTGTAAAATAATCATTTGGTCGAAATACGTTTAATCTTATGGACGTTTTGTATAATTCTCGTTTATATTAATAATGATTATACCGAGTGATCATGTTAGCTTATTATTGTTAAATGTAATGTTTATTTAGTGAAAATATCATTTTTAAGTGTAGCCCGAGTAAACGAAAAGTCAAATTAATTTGCGACGACGAGTGAAACAAGGCGGAGTGTAAGGTTCACTTGTGATCATTGAACCACTAGAACCAAATTCCTTGCATTTTTATAAACAACTTTAAAACTGAGAGGTTTCAGAAACACTATTCAAATTCAAATTCACAATTTTTATTTCAGACATGTGTCCATAGAGTGTTAGTTAGTTATAAATGTCTTATAAAACTACGTTAGTAAAATACAAAGAGAGTACCTCTACTTAAAAATATTATATATATTAAACCTGGACTCCATATGAATGGAGTCCCAATGGGCTAAGAAACCGCTGGCAGGCGAAGCCCAAACCAGCTGCAGGATGCTGTTGGGACTGTCCCGTACGCGACACCACGCTGACGTAGCCCGCTTCCGCATCACGGCGCCAAAGCTATCAATCCGCGCCTCCGCGAACATGCCAGAAGCGCTACAAAAACGGGGCAAGCCCATCAGCATCCTGAAACTGTTGTTATATTGAACACGCAGGGCATTCAGTGTCTTCTTGGTGCAATTAGCCCACAGGCTGCACGTATAGAAGGTCTGACAAAACGCTCTAAAGAGAGTCGTCTTGACGTTCCTATCACAACGCGCAAACCTGCGGGACAGCATGTTTGACCGCACTGCCAATGCCCTGCGTTCCCTCTCAACATCCAGGTCATCTCTGAGATCCTCAGTGACCCAGTGCCCAAGGTATTTCAACCGAGATACTCTCTTAAGAGGAGCTCCACACAAAAGGACCGTGGGTACCGTATTTATTGCCTTGTTACCGGCTTTAAATACCATCAGCTCACTCTTGTTCGCGTTGTACCTTAGGCCATGGGCCACCGCATATTCCTCGCAGATACGAATAAGCCTGACAAGGGCACTGATTGCCGGGCACAGCAGTACCATATCATCCGCGTAGCTGATATTATTTATTGTTACCCCCCCGATCGAGCATCCGATACCGGTACTGCTGAGCCGAGCAATCAGTTCGTCCATGTACAGGTTGAAAAGTCTAGGCGAGCTTAACCCCCCCTGCCTCACCCCACATTCCAGCCTGTACACGTCCGAGTGCGAGCCGGCCCATCTCACCTAGTTAGTCTGGTTTCCGTACCAGTAACGAAACAGGCTAGCCACCCCCCTCGGCGTACTGGTGTCCCTTTCCAGCTTACCCCACAATACGTTATACGAGACTAGATCGAAAGCCTTCGACAGGTCCAAGAAACAGGCATAAACAGGTGTCTTCCCCTCAGTGTAATAATAGACGGTGTGCTTAAGGCAGAGAATCGCAGTTTCCGTCGATAATCCAGGCTTAAAGCCAAACTGAGCATCCTGCGACTGGACATGCCTCGAAAGCAAACCGTCCAGTAAACCATCCAGGATTTTGGCTGTTACAGTTGCCAATGAGATTGGCCTATAGTTGGACCCGTCGGAGGCATCCCCCGTTCTATTTTTTACAATGGGCACAACAATCGTCCTCATGAGATCACTTGGTAGGTAGCAGTGACTCATGCAAAGATTAAGGAGCATTTTCAGCACCCGAGGTAGGTGGACCCCCGCGTGCCGCAGGTGCTCTATGCTGAGTCCATCATGACCCGGCGACTTTCCCTTCGTTAGTGACATAATAATGTCCTTGACCTCTTTTAAAGAAAATTGCACAAGCCGCCCATCTCCAGAGTCATCAGCACAGGGCACCGCCGGCACTCCCTCAAGTGAGCTTACAACTTTAAATTGTTCTTTGAACTATACTATTATACAATACATAGTTGACAAATTGATGAGTAGGCAATATGAGTACTATGTAAATTGATATTATGCATACGAATAATAAAATTATATTACCCGAAATTATGTAATTCAAGATTATACCTACTAAACGATTAAGTATAAGGTAAAATGAATAATTATGACAAGTGTTATTAGACGAACTGAAATAATACAAATGGAAAATTATGATACAGAAAGTTGTTTAACGAATCATTAGACAACCGCATTTTAACTACATTGACCAAATTATAAAGGTTAGGTTTAGAACTTATGGTTTTTAGAACACCCCAATCAATTGCCCCAATCGAAACAAATTTAGTGAAGCGTACAAAACGTACACTCGAAGTCCTCTTGAAACAAAATTATCTAGAAAACTCAAGGCTCCCACTTAGCGTTCGAGATACCCGTAACCCACTACATCTTACCCTACAAACTGCATTAGTAAACCCCTAAATTAAGGTTCGACGGCGACATACGGCCTAAAAGCTTTCCCTCTACCCACGTGTCTTAAGTTCGTTAAATAATTTGAAGCTTTTGTTTATGCATGAACTTTGAGCTTTTCACGCCAATCCACATTAGCGGGGTTCGAAAGTTAGATGTTTGGGCTCGATAGGTACGCGTAGGCTGTCCTTGTGATAATATTTAATCACTTGATATTTAAACAGCCTGCTATTAACATTTACGAGGTTTCGTCAATATTTGGGTCGAATAAGGGAGGTATGAATAATTCTGAATTATAGAGCTGTAATATCTTTCTGCGGATTGGATAGAAATTGATAGACACCGTTAGCAATAGAAGGAAAATGTAAGCAAATATGAAACGGTAGTTTTGCAGACGTTGTATTTGCTTTCAATCTAGGCGATATTATTAGACCGAACTTAAACGAGACATTTGTTTCTTTAGCAACAGTATGATAAGAGTAGCAAAAACCCCATTCAATAAAAAACCGTTTGTAGGCAAATTCACCCCTAGTACTCATCATCATTAAATTTAAGAGCCAGGCTCTTGTCGGTGGAGTAATTGCCACTTTTCTCTATCCTGTGCCAGCCTTTTCACCTCCTGATACGACACGACATTCGCCTTCCGTCTTATACCCAACCAACCAACCACCAACCAACCAACCAACCAACCAACCAGCCAACCAACCAACCAAGAAACCAACGAAGAAGTTTTGAAGATGGTGAACGAGAAAAGACATATTTTAAAAACTATAGAATGTAGAAGAGGAAAGATGATGGGCCACTTGATGCGGCACGATAGTTTCTTTTTGAACATTTTGGAGGGTAAAGTCGAAGGAAAAAGAGGAAGAGGAAGACCTAGGCTCACATACTTTAACCCCTAGTACTACGCAAGAGAAAAAGCTTACGAAAAAAAAAAACATCTTTTGGAATTCCAAGAAAGATTTTTCTGCGTAGAGACATCTTTTTTCGATTTTTGAACTTTGTCGACTTGCTTTGTGCTACGGGCAACGTGATTTTTGTTGCTTACAACTTCGCCTTAAAAGTTATTGTTTCCGATGTTTTCCCATGATTATGTTTTGAGTCTTTCTTTGTTTGGCAAACTCTTTATTACTTATCTATGTCTATAAAGGACAGTTTTTGCAGGAAATACATCCGATAATTCTATTTACTTTTAGCTGCGACCTGGTACTTGATTCTCTTTAACCGCTCGCTCTTGAACTCGACGCACGAATTATTAATCGGCGAGTTGAAGTTGTCCTGCCACAGCATAAAAAAAAACACAGTTCAGGGCGTGCATTCTCAGCTTACCCGCTAAGCTCAGCTAACCCAACCGACCGTTAGACAGAGAGCCATATAGAATAACACCTCTGATCGTTTTGCCCGACACTGCTAAAGCCCGGCTTTGTTTTTACCGAACCCTTTTTAATTGATCTTTTAATGGAGATATACCACGGTTTAATTTATAAATTATAAATGTTTGTACATAATACTCTGAAAGGGGTCAAAAACCTGAGTGGGCTTGTTGTGTAAATAACATTTATTTATTTGAGTCCTTCAGCTAAAGGCCTTGTAAGCCTGAGGGCTGACTCGCGTCACTGGTAGATGGCTGACTCGTATCACGTCATCTACCAGTGACGCGATTGGTTTAAAAACGAATCGAACAGAAACGCTAGTTACGTAATGCATCTTGGCAGGGCCCTCTGAAGCGCATAAACTTTTTTATAGTTTACATTGCTAGGTCAGCAGTCTCGCTCAAATGAGCCGAGCCTCTAACCAAGCTACTGGCTTGTCCTATGGGTTCTAGAAAACGATAAACATACTGATGTAGAGAAATACATAGAAATCACACAAATATTCGTTGGAAATCAAGCCCGGGAATACAGTCGAGTTCATAAATTGTGTACACTTTAGTACCTTGTCACTTTAATCGCTGTGACAATTCATATACGGCACTTTAAACATGACATTAAAAAGACAAGGTACTAAAGTGTATACATATTTATGAACTCGACTGTACTTAGTTTAATTTGACCTGCTTAGTACTTTAAATCTATTTGAGATGAATGAAGGATTGAGATTATTACACAGCCTAGCCAGTTAAACCTCGGTAATCCGGACAGCCTGTTCCGTGACTCGATTTTTAATTACAATATAAGCATTTTCCTATCCAGAGTCTTTTTACATACATACATACATAATCTCACGCCTTCGTTCCCAGAGTGGGGTAGGCAGAGCTACAGAATTACAAACATCTCTAAAAACTTTTTGATAATTCTATAACCGCAATTTTCACAATTAGGCTAAGATTTACCAGCGTATTAGTGACAGGTTGCAAGCCCATCGCCTAACAGTACTACAAGCCTTTATTCCCTTAGTCGTCTCTTACGACACCACGGGAAGACATGGAGTGGCACTATTCTAACTCGGCAACCACACGAGCCGTCATAAAGTGTACAAATATTTATGAACTCGATTTTACTAGCTTCAGCGGCAGGGTCACTACCAACACAGTATAAACAGTAATTCGTCTTCAAACGAAAGTATACATAAAGCGCGGTTTTCGCTTTTTTCGGTTCAATACATATTTTTTTATACTGTCTTTTTTGAATAGGCAAACATCTACATAAACGTTTTGCTTCTCAAAAAGTATTCGATCAACTTTTTTTCATTTAGTCGGAAAGAGGAAGATTATGATTCTCGCTTTTAACATTATTTCCCCAGTGTATAAGAGCCCTTGCATTGCCATGGTGTTAGGTAGGATACGAACGTCTCAAATTATTTAGATTTTTCTATGAAACTTGGTCGATGTAAAGGTATAAAGCACAAAATTAAGTGCTAATAGTTAATAAATTGAATATAAACTACTACTAAATTTACATCCAACTAAATAAGTACAGAATTCAACATTAATACAATTAAAAATTAAAAATAAACTAAGCTACTCAAATATTAAAGATATAAATAATAATCACCACTATAAAAAGAACACCCCCTCTAGCAGGTCCGCTCGCGGCATGGTCCCTATGACACTGGCTGCATTACCTCTCTGGATAGCTAGCCCAATCCTTTGGGAGAGGTAAACACCAGCTCTGGGATCTCCGGAGGATTCTATAAGCCGGGAAGACAGGGCCTTAATTAAGCTTTTCATATCAGCTGACCAAGGTCCCATGGTTTCCACTGCAAGCGCCACAAATTCGTAATTATTTAATAATGACGAATATTTGGGGCGCTTGAGTGTTTGGGCTTAAATATATTAACCCCTGATTTAATGGAGACCTCTACATTCAGAGTGATCTATTAACTGGTACTACTGATTTTCATAAAATTTTCCCACTCATTCCGATGAAACTAACTAAACCCTGTTGCAAAGAAAACGAGCACTTACGATTTTTTCAAGTTGTTTATATAAAGCGTGTGTATTCCATACGATCCTATATTTTAAGGGCAGTTAGATAAGACCCTAATTAACGTAAATTGGTACATTAAGTTAACAAAAGAAAACTTTTTTTTTTCATACAAATTAATTCGGCACGCAATGTATTCAAATAACCAAGTCGTCTACGTAAGAACTTTGTATTCATTGATTTATTGACGACGTTATTATCAACTCAATATTTGCATTACATTGCTGGCCGGGAAAACTTTAAAAAAATCATTACGGTTAATTATTGAGTATTTGTTAAAATGGATTACTGTACCTCTTAATACTGCTTAAATCTATCGTATGTTAAAATTTAGGATCGTATGGAATACACACGCTGTATAATGTAACTAAATGAGATTTTAAGCTATGAAATAAAGAAAATACATTTTCGAAGAGAAATAATAATTTAATACCTACAAATAATATTCGTTGTACGTAATTCTGTAGCTCTGCCGACCTCTCTCTGGGATCGAAGGCGTGAGTCGAAGTGTATCCGTAAGGAGTCCATCAACAAGATAAGATAAAACCTAAGATAAGATCAGGTGACCTGTGTGCTTTCTCCTTTGTAATAAAAAAATGCTAGCTTTCAAACGCGCCCCAACTAATCAGAGAGAAAAATATGTTTGGTGCGAATATAATTTATATCAGCCACTGAAAAGCGTAAAGGCGTACTGGGAATGTATTTTTACATTTCGTTCGGGGCGATAAGAGTGAGCGATTTATAACTGTTACTGATAAGAATCTACCGCACTCCGGGGACTCGGCTTGCCGTGAGGCAATCTGTAACGCGGTTTTAACAGCTTCACAAAAGGTTTAGCATAAGTAGTTTTGCTTTCTTTAAAATCTTTACCCATTTATTTACCAACGGCAAACTTAAAGTTACAAAGTAAAATATTGACATGCCAAAATTTGAGATTTCATCTGATAAGTCAATCAAGGCCTCTTTTATGCTTATGTCTATAAATAAAATGATTAAAAATCATTATATTTCAGATAAATCTATGTGTAATTTGTTAGTCACACAAATACTTAAGAACTATGTTAAAAAATACCGACTCCTGAGTTTTTTGCGGCGTTTCTTCTCAGCAGTGTTCTCCGCTTGGGAAACGTTGGTAGATTATTGATATTATAATATAGGTAATTATTATAAAAATGCCTTTTATCTTTTTTGTTTTTTATATATCTCACTTATGATCACGTGTCCTGTGTACTCGTATGCCTTTCCATGCCACACACTTTGTTTGTTCTTAATTATTTGTTAATTGAAGATATACTAATAGTATTTTTACAATTAAGAAACCAAAATATTGTCTATATTTGTATTTTCGTGTATCCAAGATTAAAGCTCTTGGGCGTGCGTAAAGTCAACCAATTTTAATTCATAGGCTACTATGGAACTATGTGAAAGTGACGTAATGATTCGAATCGTAAGGGACTTCTTAGGAATTTAATTAAAAAGTCACTTTGACATAGTTTCATGGTGGCCTATAAATCAAATTGGTTTTGACTTACTGATTCACTGTTTATTTAATCCTAGGGCTTTCTTCTAGTAAGGCAGTGATCGGAATAGATAGAGTATATTTACCTAAAGTTCGCAAAAGGACATAATATAGAGTGGTTACAACCGAGTGAAATATTAATTAATTTTTATTGAATTCCGGATTTCCGGTATTTTTCTGGTACTAGTAAATGTAGTCGCAAGGAAGTCTCCAGTTTATATCCCGGTTCTACGAAGTTTAGGTACTCCACCTATTACATAATTAGATATATGGAATGAGTTACAGGCCCCTTTTATCACAAACTAAAATAAAATATCCCATACCTACCGTGAGTAAATATTACGTATATTTAGCATTAAAAATACCGGAAAACCGGAATTCACTAAAAATAAATTAATATTTCACCCGGTTGTAACCTCTGTATATTATGTCCTTTTGCGAACTTTAGATAAATATACTCTACCTATTCCGATCACTGGTTATAGGTTATGGCGAGCCCTTTTCCGCAACTCGACGACTCAAATGTGCGCCTATTTTGCGTGAGGGGTTGGTGACATTACTCCTGCCAACCCAGTTCCACCAGGAAGCCTAGCAGACCCTTAATGTTGCCGACGACTTCTGGTATCGACCTCGGTTCTCGGTTCTCGGTTCTCGGTTTAAGTCTGTGTGCAATACCGAAGGAAGCGTAAAAAAACATCGTAGGATTATGGTTATATTATTAAAATACATCGTTATAGTGGTAGTGGTAATGTTTTGGTAACGCTTATTTACCTTACTTGAATGCAAGGCGGCTGAATCTTTAAAGAAACAATGTAGTTTCAAAAGCAAGATTGGCTAGAAAAAAGTCGTAATAGAACCTTCATAGGGTTCCTTAACAAATTCTGAAATATTTGGTTCTTATTACTTAGTGCACTTTGTTAGCCGTCTGTCAGTCAAGAGACTTTTTTACATGAAGCGGCTAAAGCTATTAGGCGGAAATAAGATAGACTTAGTATTGCGCTTAGGTACTAAAACTGTGTACTGTGTGTGTATTGCGTTAGTACTCGTATTAGTAAAATAAGTCAGAACATCTTTTTAATGTGTGATGATGATGATGATGATGATGATGATGATGATGATGATGATGATGATGATGATGTCGATGATGATGATGATGATGATAATGATGATGATGATGATGGTGATGATGATGATGATGTCGATGATGATGATGATGATGATAATGATGATGATAATGATGATGATGATGATGATGATGATGATGGTGATGATGATGAAATCCTTATATCCCTGATCAGGGACACAGGGTACGTAGAACGGAATTCCATTTCGCTCGCTCCTTACTTCTTACACATCCCAACTCTGTCTAACGAAGCAGCCTTTTAATATATAAAAATAATAAATTTAAAGAAATATTTCTCCAACTTAAATTATTTTTTGTCTGCTGCGTATTTAACTTAATATTTATGCCAAGAAGGTTATGAATTACTCTATTATTTTGGTTATCCATCAATTTGTCCTAATTCAGTTTTTTCTTTTCTTCATCCATCCACCTAGTATACCAGGTACTTTATTTTGTAATACGGTGTCATTGATAAATTGGTAACCTCAACCACCTTTATACTTTAATTTAAATACTTCGAACTGCCGACATTCCTCGCCTCTCCCTTTACTCGTTCAGTTTTAAATCTTTCAAAGTTACACCTGAATAATGGAAATAGGAAATTAAAGTGTCTCAGGTTTAAATTAAGAAATTCAATCCAAACTCCTGTTAAGAGCAGCTACGTCGGCACCAATACTAAAGCGGCCCTTTTGTGGGCCTTAACGTAAAAAAGCCAATTTGTTCTTTAGGTCCCAATCAAAATTTAACGTTTGTTTGCGTTTTATGCTTGCAACTTTGTTTTGAAACTACTGCAGTTATTCCAAGTTTTATATAAATAAAATGAATTGACTTTGTAGCTTGATAGGTTTTACAACAGAAAGTAATTTCGATTCGACAGAAATCAAACTTTAACTGCACGATAAATAAATAACAAATAAGGGCGCGTACACATAGAACGTTCGATTTTACAGGATCCTTTTTAATTAACGGATCTTTTCGCCTTGTAATCTTCTTTTTTACTGGATCCAGAATTCTGTTTTGGGTGTAAACTCGCTCATACAACTACATATAACGGACCTGTAAAACGCATCGCAATGTGTACGCGCCCTAACGTTTAAAAGGGGAACTTTCTTAAAATAATAAAATAACGCAAATCTTTACAAACCGCATCAAAATATTTTTATGTGGTTTAAATTAACAGTAAATGTCACAATATACTTTTATATTAATAATAACAATAAACGAGAAAACTACTTAACAAAATTAAAGACGTAATGATGATTGAGTACCTCATTATAAAAAGTGCTTTACTGAATGAAATGTATGCATAAAAGATCCATTGAAAAATACTTTCTCGATTTTTCAATCATGGAAGCATTATCTTTCTACTTTTTGAGTGGCCTCCCCACAACAGAAGATTGGCAACCAGCTTTACAATTTGTCCTTATACTCAAAAGATACTAAGAGTACGAATCCTTTGTTGCAATATGTCTATTGCCCAAATAAGGCAAAAAGGGGACAAAACAAGAAACTATTTAACGCAATCCAAATACACAACATGGAAACATCTATCTCTGAATTTCTAACTACGTACCTACAGTAAAAGGGAGAAAGTCAATATTTCGACACTCTCAAGGGAATCAAAATTTATAGGGTATTTTCCGTTGACCTACATAGATCTATCAAATTTGGCAAGTTATACTACAAGTATAGAAAAAAAATCTGAAAACTATACATTTTTAATAAAATCACAAAAAAAAGACGGGTCGGGTTTATGCAAGGAACGGCGGTACACATTTTGAATTGAGTTAACCGTGTCATGTGCGGAACCCTCGGTGGGCGAGTCCGACTCGCACTTGTCCGGTTTATTTAAATTAAATTGACCAATTGTCTGTAAGAACTGTCTAGGTCAGCCACGCTCTGTGTAATCTGTGTATGCTGTCCGCTCTTTCGACACACTAGCATTCATCAGATGTAACAAGACCCCTTTAGCTTGTTAGTTACTGTTCTCATTTAACTGCAACAGCCAGGGCAGACAAATTAACCGGTGACAATGAAAATACAATCGCTTGTCTCTGACAACCATCTTCCGGGATTCAATTTAAGTAAATGGATTTGCTGAAATCCGATTAAAGTTTGCAATCCGGATAAACTGCGCCGGCGGTCGGGCCCAAATTTAAACTTTGCTCATAAATCATTCGTTTTGTTCAATAGTATGGAATTAGTTAATAGGTATCGGTACTAAGTACGTTGTCATACGAAGTTTGGTGTTTAATGTGGATTTTGTTAGTATGGTCGAAATATGATGTTCTTTTTTTTCAATAGTTGATCTTTAGATCTGAAAATCTCATTAGTAATTTTTAATTTAGTAATTTGTCAATAAAAAATAACACGTCACAATCTACAAGAACATTTCCCAAAGACGATTATATATTTTCTCATAACAAGTTTAAAAATATAATTAAATAACATATTTTCAGGCTAGGCTGTCTTATAAAAAAAAACGTACACAAACACTTTTTATTACACCTAATGTAAAGAGCATTCGTTCAAACTACTTCATTTAATTTTCATAACTGCTTCAAGCAAAACTATGAAGCTTTAGCTAAAATCCCTATGGAAACGTACTCAAGACAAAAATGTGATCTAGGTAAGTTAATTTGAATTAACCAAATAACAATAAAGAAGGATGCCTACGTTCAAGATAAGTTTGCTTAATTATCGTAAAAGGCGGCCCGCGGCCTCATTATGTTGTTGAAATTGCTAACGCTATCGCTTTTATTTGACACTGATAAATGGAATTACACTAACTCCCCTTTGTGACCCTTTTTGGGCTGTAATTGGTGTCATGGCTTGAGTTAAATGTAATTTGACCATCATCAAAGTAACATGCTCTCGAGGGTTATTATGACGTTGCTATGCAGTTCATTTCAATACAACCGAGTTTTATGTTATGTTTGTATTCGTTTTTGTAGGTTCCTAGACGCATGTGTAAGTTGTGGTTACCTATAAGTAGATAAGCATCAACCTGGGATCTATATCATATAGAATTAAGAATGTACGATGTATTATCTGTTGGTAATCCTTAATAAATAAATAAATAAATAAATAAATTTTACGGTGAGCGTAAAAGACAGAGCTATAGCAGTTATATAGCTCTGTCCTTTTCTCTCATCGTAAACTCGTTAATAAATGTAAAGCAACGCTTAAGATGTGCCTATATTATTTAAAAATATTAGATATTTATTTCTAACTCCAATAAAAAAGTAACAATTTATTTTAAGCACAATAGATTCCCGACCACTGTGATTCTTTCCTTAAAAATCTTTTTAAATAACAGTTGCCATTGTACAGTTTGGTCAAATATCTTAAGCTCTCAACTGAAAATGAATACGGAGACACTTCCACAAATTCAAGTAAAAATTACACTTGAATAAATAGGATCGTGAGAAAAGTTACTCAATAACAATTTCCAATCAATTTAATCCTCCTCAATCGCGTTAGATGTTACTATCAATTTAAATTAGTGCGATTTGTAGGTTAGTAAATCCGATATTAATTAAGGTTACACAATACAGTCTCCAAAAGCTGACTTGGAGACGGACACCCGTCATCAGTAGAATTTATTCTACCATAAAATTAGAACCAAGGCGGCCGGTACTACAATTTACGTCTGCCGATCCCGTAACTGATGGGACCGAGTCACCTCCTATCTCATTAACGTTTACAGCCGTAATAAACTTCCTGAATAGTAATTTTGTTATTCCTTTGAACCCGGATAGGTTTAGTGGAATCTTACGTACATACGTGGGTTGGGCTTACGTATAAGTCGATTTGTAATTAAGATGGTATTAAGTACATGTTGATCTTACATACTTACATACATGAAATCACGGTTATTTCCCAGAGGGGTAGGCATAGACCACTTCTTTCCACCTGCTACGATCCTGACAGATCTCTTTCGCTTCTTTCACATTCATACATCGAGTCATGCATGCATGTCGGTTTCGGGTAAGTACTTAAGATTCGGCACTTCAAAATTAATCATGCTGATCTTAAAACTATAGAAGTATCAGGAACAGGAATATAAATAATAATAAAAAAAGATCTAAAAACCCGATTAAATTTTTGGATATTGTCGACTACAATATGTTTAAAAAAATAACCCCCCTCACTTTGATTAACCTTTTTGTGTCACTTTCACACCCAAGACGAATCTAACAACCATTTAAAATCCATCAAGCCGTTTAGGCTGCAGAGCGTTCCAAAGAAATAGGCATACATACATGGCTACACTACATAATTCCGAAGAGTCATAATTCCAATTTGATCAAATGCCGAATGCAAAGTTTTGATTGAAGATTTTATTTACTGATGTTGCTTATAAATCAAACCTAATCTAACCTACGTGTAGCAATGGAATTATGCATTTAATCTAAAATAGCTCCAGCATATTAAGCTTTAGAATAAAAATACCGGTAGTACAAGATTTTCTCATACATAAATACTAACACTCGAAACATATAGCCCTTCTTGTGACGCAGCCGGGTAAAAAACATGAACAACCTACTGCAACTCACGTAGCAAGGATTAAAAGATGTATAAGTCGCGTCCATGCTTCTGTTATTTTTTCTTGTAGTCAGGCTATAGCTCTGTTGCTTCGTTATTCTCTATGCAAAACAGGCAACTTTTATATGGCTCAATCCGAGAGCGGCGTGCATTTTAAGACTTCATATTTAAATAATATTTTACACTCTCTAAAGTCAGTTTTTTGACTTAAATAATAAAATCTTAGCACAAGACCGGTCTGAGTGGTGAGCCTTGACATGATGATGATGATGATGAAAATCTAGGTCATCGAGGTAATAAAAGGACTTTAAAAGTAAATATCTCGCGCTACCACTACTACAACAGCTACCTTCAAAGAAATAACAGACGTTCTAAGACAAAGCATTTCTATTTTTTCCCTCTCGATACAGCTAACGTATCCAACGTAAATGGGAGGGTGTAAAAAACCTTTCCAATCTCAACCTCTAAAGCGAATGAATAGAATAAACAATAGTACCGTGGAGCCCAAACTTTTCTTATTATTTAAGAGTTCTAACATGTTTAATGCATGAGCGACGATTTATTCTCGCAGTGAGTAATGCGTAATATATTAACATAAACATCTCGGCGCGAAGCATACATTGTTCTGGACTCAACTGGGATTCTCTCGGCTCCTGCGACGCAACTTTGTTGCATAAGGCTTTTGACTGGATCCTTGTTGTTTGAGCGAAACCGTTGTCGAAGTAGATTGATTAGTTCTTGAACTTTATACACTGTTAATAGTAACGAGATAGGAGTTGTCGAATATGTAAATTGTCTATAGAATGTTGTCGAATTTCCTTGAAATGGAGATATGAAGATTAAACCTGACCGCTACAACCTTCTAGAGACGAGCAATACTCTATTCTCAAAGGCCGGCAACACATCTACAATTCCACACTGGCCTTAGACAAGATGCTTTGTGAGAACGTTATCGTTATCGAAAATGGATTGAAGTAAGCTGCCGAACTCGGGTCGAGTGCTTATGTCAATCCTATCTACACTAATACACTCAGGAGCAAAAATAACGGGTCAGAGTGCGTTTTTCATTTAAACGAGGCTATTTCAAAGCCTTGGTTCCTTGCCAGGGGTGGTTTTGAGTGAGGTTTAATGGTGGATACTTCAAGGTTCAATAGAGGAGGTCAAAAGTTCTTAAGATACCTAACTGATCGCACAATCAGTTAACAACACAGCGAGAGAGTTTGGGTAAGCATTTGGATTTCCTTACATTTTATTGCCATTTTAGATGTTTTTCTGAACATGCAAAATTCCGACGTTAACCGCAGATTCAAACAGTTGGGTATCCTAGGCACTCTGGAAGTCCTGTATCGATGCTCCGGGTATCCATCATCAGAACTCACTAAGAGCATCCCCTGGCGAGGAACCAAGGCTTCGAAATTGCCTCTTTAGTATGAAAAACGCACTATGACCCGTTATCATTAGAATCCTGCGTTATCCCAGAGTAACATAGACTATATTTTATATATCTGCGAGGACGGAGTCGCGGGCAACAGCTAGTATACAACATGACAATTAAAAATAAATAAAATTATGTTAGCGTTATGCATCTTGTCTAGCCTTTATTTATTTAATCTTTATTACACAAAAGAAAAATCTTAATATACAAAAGGCAAACTTAATGAAGTAAGGCATTTTCTACAAGTTAACCTTTAAGCAAAGCTTTTCTGATGTTGCATGTGTTCTAAAGATCACTTCCCACTCGCTGGCTTAATTGTGTCCTCTAATAAAATAACAATATTAATTGACGAGCCAATACGTAAGTCCCATTTCGAAATTCTACATAAAAATCCATATTTCCTTTGGCAACATATATCGTTGCAACTGTTTCAAACAGCACCCCACTTCCTATCGCAGCGAGTTGTACAAAGGTCACAAAAAGCAATGTTTCTTTGTGTAGGCACGATAAATTAGCCTCGTTATAGCTGTATAACAAAAGCACGGGCCGAGAAGTCGCCAACTAATAATATATCACGGCCGATAAGAGTGCCCACCGGGATTTATGCTTGCCGATTTACAACCGATATCGGTACATAGAGACCGATTTAGTATGTTGCCAAATAATAAGGGTTGCTGTAATGCGATAGGTTGGACCCCACAAATCTTACTTGTACGGAATTATTTTCTGAGCGCTCGTTACGCCTTTAATGACTGGGAGTGAAGTATTTATTAAGTTACCTATTTTAAATGTACTTAAAATATTCACTTGCTACAAAATGAAACAACTCAGCTGAAAGACGTCAACTTCGTCTCTCTAAGATATTTCATAATTACACGCCAAGGAATATCTATATCCATCTAACTAATTGAATCAGCCAACATTAACCTAGGTACTAAAAGGCAAAGGTCTTCTTTCACGTGATAAAAAAGAAATAACAAGCATTTTTTTCTGTCTTGAAGCTTGAATTGAGTTCGTTAAAATTACAAGGCGGGTTTAAATTGTAAAATGTATAATAGAAAGTTGAATTGATTTGTGAAAAGTTTTGTGAGAACGTAGTTTTCGTATCAATCGAAAATCGAGAAAAGGTGTATATTTCACTCTTCAATTTATCTTGGAAAATGGCATAGTTCTAGAGAAAATGCGATAAAAGAATAGAACGAATAGTATCGAGTGGATCATAATAATAAAATTACAAAATAATACTTTTGCTTACCTACGTATCTAAATTACTGCGGGTTTTATATAACTTTGTACGGCCTCGTCCTGTCCAATGTTCTTTGATAAGAACAAAATAGATCTAGTACGTTCTGTCCGGTAATTCAAATTATCCATACAAAAAGGTCCTTCATAGAGGACATTGGACAAGAATTGGAAATTGCTTAAAAATGCTTGAGCATGACAAGGATAGAAAATGTGTTTAATTTAGGTATGTTATGTTTGATATGATTCATAAACTGATGGCATCTAATAAAGGTAGCCGAAAGAACAACTTTATTGTAACCATAACTTCGAGTTCGCGCAACTCTCGCGGCCGATAGCGTTGTTGTAAAAGTTAACAACTTCATAAAGTTTATAACGTGCTATCAATAACTTAACGTGTCGGATAAACGGTTTACGATGGGTTTTATTACTCGTGCACACAACCAGCGGCAAAGCATCGTGTACTCTTAATGGAGGGAAGGTGAGTGCGTAAGATGTAAACATAGGGAAAGCGTATCGAGTACGCGTGAGCGTTATTTAGGCCCTAGACAAGATGCACTCTGCGTTCATTATTGTTATTAAAAATGTATAGGATTGACCTAAGCTGTCAGACGGTCGCGTCGAGCGCCTACGACAACTCCATAAATTTATTCGTTTTCGAAATTCGTTTACGTTAGCGTTAAGCAACTTGTCTAGCCTCACTGGGGTCCTAGAGAAATAGGGTAAACGTCTCCTGAAGATCAAGTGAAAAGGGTTTAAGTCTAGTTACTCTGTTTATGTACATACTCGTACCCCTTTTTATTATGTGTCAAGTCGACTTATATCCTTTTTCACTAGGTTCCTAGAATTTGTCAGCGGCAAGCTCATTTTGGGATGGATTAGTTCTTTAGACATTTTACACTTGTGGGTCAGTTACACGCAAAAGGCGTATGTACCGAGTTGAATATTCAGTACAACAACGCGTTTCGGGTGCTGCTGAGGCTGGGGCGGTAGTGCAGCGCGTCCGGCATGTTCTGCGTGGCGCGCGCGTCGGCTCTTGGGAGTGTTTTCATGCACAACCTCCATTGTTTTTTTTCTTATACCTAGTTTTTTTTTTTAATAAACTAACATTGAATTATAGGATTACTAACAACTTAGTATGGACCTTCTCTAAAATAAACGGGCCTTGTTTGGACATGGTCGGTGATCTAGACTTCTAGCGTGCCTTGGTATGTCTGTTTATGTAATGTGTAGTGCTAAACTAAAGTACAGAGTTGGTTCCCTAATAGAAGATGTGTACCGGGATTTTTCTGATTTAAGGTCATGCCCTGCGGCACTTCTTCTAAGTGGTTGCAACAAATGGTCTGATGCAATGAGCAACAATGGTCTGATACATTACATTTAAGAATTTAACTTAGTTTCACAAAAATAAATAATTTAAATAAATGCGTTTAGATAAGTAACACCTTAAACCTCTTTATTCTTTGTCAAGTTTTTGATGAACTACGCACTTAATTAAGCGCAAGCTTAAGGGCTATTTGTTGACACTCCAGAAATCCTAGCACCCAACCGGCACTTACCTATACACATTAATATTTCAACCTGTTGCTTTTAAAATTACCCTTTCATTTTTTAGTTTTATCAAGGCTGTGTATCGGCATTTATGTATACGTTTTATTTATTTATTTTCCCATTTATTTTTCCGCTATAAGTATTATGTAAGTAGTTTACACGTATAATATAGTATGTTTGTCCAGCGTTCCGTGAGTCACTGCGGGTACTGGCTGAAAATCAGCGCTGTAGGTGTCTGACACCTCAGAATTTTGCTGAGCCAGTGTCCGTTTCACGCCGCGAGAACACACAATGTGTGCTGTCCCCATTACCTTCATTGTTTTCTTCTTCTTCTTCTTAATCTTTGCTCCTTTGTTCATTTGTATTTCCGAAGAGGTTTATTTGCTCTCGGGCTCTATACTTCTCGGTAAAACCTTATTGCTTTTCACATTTTATCGTACCTCGGCCGCCATTATTGTCAAGTAAAAATAAGAGCTATAATGACGTTGACAATACGAGCCCTTGGAGTACTTTATTACGTTATAGAATTCGATTTGAATGTGTAGTGAGAATAATAGTGTGCAAAAGAAAACTTAGTACAATCACAGAATTTACTAAAACTGTCGCTTAAGCAAGTAAAAAAAATGGGTCCATATTGGCTCACCTAATTATTTTTACTCATAACGACTCATAAGTCCTAATTATCGCAACTCCTAACGTATTTATTTCAGCAACTGTTACATTTTCAGGATTTTTATAAATCAAACCTAACCTAACCTAGTCTTATCTACACATTGAATATTTCAGAACTTCTGAAAAGTTTACGGTTCCAGCGGTATAAAAAATTCATTTTCGGAGTTCCGATAATAGGAGTTGCAATTTTAGTTGAACTTTGGCGCTCCCAAAAAAAATGCATACCGTAATATTTTCACAATTTTTCAATTGAATAAATAATCGAGGTTTAAAAACCTTGCAGAATCCGAAAACGAAATAATAAATTAGATCCTTTGTTCCTTGCAATACAATTATAATGAGTTAGGTTCAATGGGCACTGAAAGTGGCATCATAATAATATTTCCAGTTTAAAGGAATATTACAAAGCAATGGGCAACCATTTTTAAATCCTACCATTTCGCAAAAGGTATCTTCTTTTTACGAACAAGGGTTTACCCAATGATTTATTTTATTACAAAATGATTATTAATTAAAAGGTTGTTTTGAATAGTATTGACAAAAAGCTAAGCGTAAAGGCGCAAACGCATACTAAAAAACGTACGCAAAGCGTGGCGGAGGCGTTTATTGTATGGGAGCGCGCTGCACCGCGCCGCCTCCGCTATCAGTGCGTTGGCGGCTTAAAGGATATCCTATTATTATCATCGTATAAAAATACTGCATAGGTAAATCATTATCTTTATAACTGTGCTGATTTTTATGTTTCCGTGCCCGTGGAGAGCCTAATGAGGCCCTATTTATATGCCTCCGTTGTTCGCCCGTTTGTCCGTCCTAACTTTAAGAGCGGGTACACATTGGGCGCTCGGCGCTGCGTTGAGCGCGCGTTGATAGCGTACACACACCGCGTTCAGCACGGCGTTCAGCGACAATTAAAGAAAGTGAAATAATAGGGTTCCCATACAAGAAACGTTTTTTTCAACATATTTTTATTTTTGATTTATCGCAAAAAACGGTAAACATACAAGCGTCAAATTTGGTACAGATCTAGTGAATAATCCTTTCAGATCGTGAAAACTCGGAAATCACGTCTACTTCCCAATGATGCCGACGTGTCTATGAATTATTGAATTATGAAGTGAAATGTTTGTATTAAATAAATAGAGTACTTTAGTTATCGGTGTCAAATGTCAAACCACAAGTTTGAAGTATATCACACCGAGATGATAAAACCCACCACGATCAAATATATAGAAATTAGGTGTAGGTAAACAAGAAGAAATATAAATAAATGTTGAAAATAATTTCACAGGTGATCTAAACATTTCCCAGGTCTTAATGTTTTCGGCACGACTATTAAAAAGAACTGAAAACAAACTTAATCTTAATTAACAAAAAAATACTCTGGTATTAACCACTCTATATCGATTATCACTCTCGCGATGCGACGTTCCCCCACGTTGTCTTGATGGGTATTGAGTCAGACTGAAGTAACATGAAAAATGCGAACATCTCCGAGAAAATACGATGTGAAAGGATATTTCACTACATCTGTATGATTATAGAACAAACTCTGAAAAATAAAAAAAGGGTTGCGCTCGCGCTGTTTTGATTCGAAATCTAATTCAAATTGGAATATAATAATACCTACAGTGCGGCGGTCCGGAACCGTCGGTGCGCGAGTCCGACTCGCAGTTGACGGGTTTTTTTACTTAATATTCGACACAAAAATAATTGTATCTATTCTAATAGCTATAAGTATACCAAGCACTTTTTTAGCAAATGAATGGACAGCTTTTAATAGTAGTTTATGTGACTGTACATAATGAAGAGCATTAAACACGAGTGTGGGTTTATGAAACGAGCCGAAGGCGAGTTCCATAATAACATCACACAAGTGTTTTAATGCCTAACTATAATACTACTTTATCTACCCACATACCATAAGCCTCCATGATGCATTCAGGAACCGCATATTTTTAACCGGTAATGGCGGTAATGAAAAGATTGAAAAGTTTTCTGGCAGCTGTCATAGTTTTAATTCAGAGACAAACTAGAGTCGGCTCCAACTTTCATATCGTTCGATATATTACTTACGTGCGACATTTGTCAAATTTGTATGCAAATTGACAATTCGTTTCGAACTAAACGTCATCTCGACTGATATTAGAATAGAGATCAAATCATATTTCCTTGTTTTTCAGAGATGTTCGAAATTTGAATGTCATAAGAACATCGAAATTGATGTTCTTATGAATCCATAACCTTACTGCCGCAGATAAAAAAAATGCTCTAACAACAGAGTTGATTATTATGCTGGTCATAATTTGCGGTTTCTGAACGCATCATAAAGGTTTTATGATATGAGTGTAGATAAAATAAATTAATACGTGTAATTGGTACAAGCCACGATACAACTATCAATATTTTTCATAATATTGTCAATAAATGAGTTTCAGTATGAGCAAAGCACTCCCACAGATAGCCGATGGTAATTATGACATTATTTCTTTAGCGTGACGCTGTCATTATGACTTGAATATGTGTCTCCACAGTTAAAGTTGTCCACTGTACTCGCTCACTTAAGTATTATGTACCTTACAACTATATTAATTTATTTTTAAGTTAAAAACCCATTATTCAATTAAGTGTATATTTCAGCAAGCTAAAGCCCGGCCCGATGCTCTGATAAGATTATTTAGCGAACCATCAATCATCCCGGTTGCTTATTTACCGCGGCTCACAGCCTCATCTTTGCGGTGACGTGCACTATCCCAGATTTTTCATCTTTATTTCATAACTTTATTGACGTCTTTATTTTGTAAATTATTCTGAGGGGGTACCATGACGGGGTCCGTTCATTTGACCAAAAGTACGAAAAACGTATCAGTTTACAAACTTTCATTTCGCAAAAACGTGTTTGTGCTTAAACCATAACATATAATAGGTTAGGTAAGTATGTTACACGGGCTTATGGATTAATGGCCGAACCCTATATTCAACCGCGGATAGACAGGCTAATTTAAAAAAAAAAAGTTTTAAAAGGTTAATGTCAAAATTTAACCCGAAGGAAGCCTTATCTGTCCGCGGTTTGAATATAGGTTTTGACCGTAAGTTAATTAAGTAAGCTAAGTTAGTTAAGACGTTTGACAAGATATAATTGTAAAATAATGTGGCTGAAATTATTTCTTTCCGAAATGAAAGTCTGAAAATGATATAGTTTGCCATCAGTTAATATCTTTGGGGGGGGAGGGGGGGGGGTCATCATGACATACTAAGAACAAAGACAACTCGACCAAACTGGAATAAGGTCTTATACCTAGATTAAACCCCTTTGTATAGACTAATCTGGGATTAAGTTTTATTCCAAGTTCGATGAAATGCGGGCTTAAGCAGATACATGTTATACTGGAGTTATTTTAGATTAAATCCATAATTTAATTGCCATATCAACATGTAGCTTATAATTGTAAGCGATATCAAAAAATAAAATCTTACCTATATCAAAACATTGCATTCGAAATTATGAAGATTAAGGATTTTTATCAATTTCAGTGAAATAAAACATCGAACAAATGAATATTCGGCTAAAATATATTCGAAATTTAAAGGTATTCTCAATTGGAATGCTAGATGTTTTTTTAAGTTAATTAACGATGTATTAAGATTAATACATAAAGTGCCGTTATTATTGAATTGTGTTATAAAATATGCATCTAAATTCGCTCATGCCGTACAAAATAGACCCCAAAAATGGTTGATTTGTGCTCTGCAAAAGCTTTTATAATTAAACATTCATCATGCCAGCGAATACAGATTGCATATCGGTCGGTTCTATGCGAGTGTTTTTCGATCTGTCACGCCAAACCGGTGATTTACTGTCTAGCACTAATTACAGTCGTATATATTGCGGATGGGAAATAACTTGGGGAAGTAAAAGATAAGCAGGATTTTATACATTTGACTGAGATATTTCAATACTTAGCTGTATTTAAAAGCGATAAGGTTCGAAAATAAAACGAGTGTTTTTTTTACTGCGATTCGTATGGTACTCGTATGTATTCACTTTAATATAATTGTTCTGTTAACAAGGCAGCCGCATTGTTACGATTGCAATACAGGAGGGTATATTATGACATAGTTATGCAGTTCAGATTTACGCTGAGAGAAAAAGACAGAGCTATATAATTGATATAGCTCTGTCCTTTACACCCGCCGTAAAATGAACAGGGTGGTGATTCTCTCAACAAGCAAAGGTGATCGTTCGCTCGAGTGAAGGTCCAAGCGGCGAGTTTAAGTAGTCCCGACAGAGCGAACAAAACACATTTTAGCGCGTGTATCAATTTGGCAGCATGACTTCTCGAACGTATAAGGCTCCCTTATTGACAATGCACGCGCTAAAATTTGTTTTGGTCGGTCGGACGGGACTACTTAAACTCGCCGCTTGGACCTTCACTCGAGTGAACGATCACCTTTGCTTGTTGAGAGAATCACCACCCTGCACAGCCATGCCACAATAACCCTTCAGGTAGCAAAATAAAATGTAGAACAAATTATGTATTTATGCGCCAAATTGGATGTCAATTGGATGACTGAGAATGGAGTGTGATTGTAACATCTGTTCAAACTGGTTTCTAGAGCTGGCAACTTATTTACGTTCTAACCGATTTCCATTAAATTCATCTAAAACCATAGAACCACACATAAATTTGAACAGTCTTCGCAGAAGTATCCAGTAATCACTCGAACAAAGTTATCGCTGAAATGCTTAGAGTGGTTACCATTCTAGTTTTATTACACACACCCAATAAAACCTTCGCACGCGCAGTTTAATCGACTCCATAACGTTATTATAGCTAATATAAAAAGTGATAAACTAAACCTTGTTAACATCAACGTTTATAGCGCGTTATTTTTCTCATATCACTATGTTCACGTAGGGCTACATGCGGTAGATAAATCATGAAAATATCAGCAAATACCTATTCCGGGTTAATCGTAAATCATATATATGGATAACGCTGCTCGCAATTCCTTTTATTTCACTTTTTATGAGAAACTTTCCGGGATATAAGAAATGGGTTATTTATACAGGTATTCATGGAGTCTGTTCCGTGCACATAGACCTCAATATATGTTTGTTATTTGAATACGAAATAAATATTTCATATTGTGATTTGCACTTTGATTATGTGACGCTGCATCGTATGCAGGAGCTACTGTTTCTATGTTTAAAATATAGGAAATATCGAGACGGGGGTTCTACTTGGGGGATCAGGGTTGACTGTTAAGCTTTCCATATTCTTGGTGTGAAAACGCATCAAATTTACCATAAGCGATATTTTAAAACTTTGATATAGAACTCTAGACTAAGGCCTGTTTCAATCCTTTTAATGGCTAGGCTATCTAAATGGCTTTGGCCTCGCGTTTGCATACCTGTGAGTAAATCTGTTACAATATCAAAATATAAGTGATATGAGTACGTATTCAACATGGCAATGCTGCCAGAATTTTGGGAACGATGCCCACTAGTAGCGGTTCGTTATATTAGTGTAGTTTTTATAGGTTATTTTCCACATGCAGATATTATGTAAATGTATTTAAAATTAAAAGTATGACAAATTTAAATAGTTCAATAGATACTTACACAAGTTATTCAAATAATTACTCAAAATTATATTCATGTTATATACTTCAAAATCCGGCATTCTTTGCATGCATGCATGCATGCATTAAATCACGCCTGTTTTGCACTGCTAAAAATGATATATATGTAGATAGAAATCAGACGATCCTTTCAGCCTTCATCAGGCACAAAACGAAGCATACAAACATACATAGATGCATAATATGGTTCTCTTATTTATCACAGAGAATTTTATTGCCGATTATCACTTCGCAACCAATTATTCGCAGAATTTCATTTCGCCGAATGATCATGCGTCTTTTTTATCAAAAGATTTCGTTTTATTTCCCAACCTCACGATTAGCAACTGTATTTTTTTTTTTATAAAGCCACTTTTCGAGTAGTAGAATGGTTTACTTAGAGTAGTATACATTTCGTATTTTTTTTATAAAGACACTTTTTAAAACACCATCTTTTAAGTAATAGAATGGTTTACAAGGATGCCATTTTTACTTGGGACAAATCATATACAGGTATTTTTATTTTTTAATAGAATATTTTTTCACTGGGCTTGTGTTTTGGAATGTCTTTTACAAATATTAAAAAAGTCGATTCTGTTTGGTCACTGTTAACCTAACATGCTCCACCTCGCTTCGCTCGTTGTCGCACCTAACTGAACCCGGTCATACCATTTAGCATACCGCTTTTTTCCCCAAATTGTAAATATTTGAGGGTTTTTATAAAACTAAGATAACCAAACCTAACCTATTGGGTTCTACAAGATGGTTGGGAAATGAATCAGTTCGGCGAAATGATATTCAGAGAAAAGGCTGGAAGGGGACTGTTGCACTGACGAAATATTATTGGGTTAATAGTTTTTTGGCCTAGTGAAAGATTTGGCAAATAATAGATATCCCAAAAGTTTTAAGTCATTATAATAATCGACTTTAAAATAATTCGACGTTGTCATACAAAAAGTTGGCAATAGTTAGTTGTCAAAGTCAATCATCGGCGAAAAGTTTGTTGGCAAGTGAAATTCGGACAATAAAAGTTCGGCGAAAAGGCCGGACACCGCATAAATATACGTCAAAAACTTTACCTGCCTCGGCGATGGGGTAAGAATAGATGACATGCCAGTGGTAGTACACTGGTCCAGAAAGACATACCCTCGACTCCATCGTCATTAACGAGTACCATCACGTGCGATAGGTGTAGACTGCCAGTCACTTTCTTTTTTATAAAATAAAGTAAGTTGTAAAACTTTTTTATGGAATGAAGAAGGCAAATGAGCACATAGGCCACCTGATGGAAAGTGGGACAAGTGGCCTTTAAACATGTGCATCCTAAGACCGCAAATGCGTTGCCGACCCTGAGGACTAAGATGGAATGACTCTATGGCATTCCATCTTAGTTTGCTGGTAATTTCCCTAGTTGTCTTCCCCCCACACCGGAACACAACATGTTCGAAGTTCTTCCGCCACTAAACTATATTATTTAATAATCGCAAATTGGTTTGCAATACTTTTAAAACACAATTGTTAACTTAGTATTTTCAGACGATATAAGGTTACAGTTATGTGATGCATTCACGGATTAATTGATTATGTTAATTACATTAACGGGTGGATATTAGATAATAGGCGTTAATTGATAGAGGAATATCAAAGCGGAGCATTGTAATATCATTATTAAAACAAACTGGAGTAATTACTTTGTTACGCATACAAATATCAAACGACGTGTGAATTTTAAACCAATTAAAATTAACTCAAATGAAGATGTGCAAACAATTGCAATTAAATATGAAATAAAAGATAAACTAGAAAACGACATACTCAAAGACTAACACTCTTATTCATAAACGAGCAATAGCTATGGTATGCTTAAAACATGCTTTGTCCTTATCTTTGTGACATTTGAATTTGACAGAAAGTGACAGAGCCTTTTTCACTAAAATGGCTTTATCGTACGTTTATGAATCCTTATTCATAAACAAGAGGGATCGTTTTAAATAAGCGGACTGTAAAACAATACGTAAGGTTTACATTTTCGAGAAAAATCATTGACAATGCAGTTGGTTCGGTTAGGTTAGCTTACTTAGTCATGATCTCATCATAAAACATTATAATGTAGAAGTTCGCACCTCTGAGTGGCATACTTACATGAGAATTGCTTGTACTAAATATAATCAAAAATCACATTATTGTTATTAAAGTACAACCAGTAAAAACAACTATTATTAGACAGTTTTCTCTTCGGCTACTTTAATGATATACAGCATATTCGAAAACTAACATGATTGGGTCTCCCAGCAAAATATAAGGTCCTATTGGACAATACTATTCAGTCGTGGACATGAGCAATAGGTATTGTGAAGCCCTTTAAATAAGTAATCATCTTTGACAACGATATTGTCCCTCAAAGACCTAATTATGTTCTCGTAATCCAACCAAAGTCGTCATTGTCCGGGAAACAATTTTGCAACCAATAATATGACGACATACCGCCCAGGGTGATGAATTGTGCTTTTTGGCGAACGAAACGCAGCCCGTGAGTAAAGACCCTTTTAAGTCACTCTAAATCATGAAACATTTCTAAAACTCCATCGCGTTCACACTACAGTAATTACGCGAACAAGAGAAAGGGAGAGAGGTATTAAAACTTGAAATTTCGATCTTGGGTGCAGTCTCTGAGTCATGTAAGCTGGGAAGCCGCACCTTGAACGCGCCCGCGGAAATTAATAAGCAGAATTACTCTTCTTTACCGTCCCATAAATTACATTGATGGTGACTGGCAGCGGTACCAGAAGCCGTAAAACCAGCCTTTATTAGAATCGTACAAGGTGTGAGTTATGAGTTGAGGTTTTTTTATTTGAGTATTTTTAATAATCAGCTGTTCGATGAAGTGACGATTTTGTTGAAATTTTTCAGAAATAATTGCAGTTTTTGGTAAAGGTATTCTACAAGTTAGTACACAGTAGTTGTTGGGGAATCATTCTGAGAGTCCCAACCTGTGGGGTTATTGCCTAACGGACTCGCAATCACAATCGTTTTCATTTTGAAAATCGAAGGCTTGTCTGCATACAAAATGAAAACAATTGTTCCGCTTTGAAACCGATTGCGATTGCGAGAGCGTTAGACAATAGCGACGCTATTCCATGTTCATTTGCAACAACATAGGTAATGTTTAATGAATATTGCTAATTTGATATAAGAAAATTTGTATATTGCCCAATCATAATCTACATACACTAATATTGTAAACAGGAAAGATTTGTAAAAGATTTGGAAAAAATTCAAAAATTCTTTCATCATTAAAATGCTATCCTTCCTTGATCCTTGAGTAACATAAGCTATGTTTTATTTTTCTGCGTTGACGGAGTCACGGGCAACAGCTAGTCTTACAATAAAAAGGCAAGACGCGTTGTATAGCTGAATTTTTGCAAGCAAAAACAACTCGTGCTACCAGCATAATACGTCAAAAACTGCAAAATATTCAGACTCTTTTCTGAAATACCTACACATCTTTTTAAAGGGTAATATTTTTAATACTGTTGTTGTCTCGATTGTTTTTTTTACGGCAAAGAGAAGTCAAATGTGCTTACAGGCCATCTTAATGGAAAGTGAGATCTAAAACCCATACCGACCTTATGTAGTTATTTATACTACTGTCTGTCTAAGTAAAATCCAGTATTGCTTTTCCAATAACGAATTTTAAATCCGAACATTCACTAGTGCCCCGGAGGCTTGACATCTACACAGTTTATTCATGTTCGCATTCAATCGCATTGTCTCCCCATTTTTATTGTCCATTTCTAGCTATCAGCGTATTGTCTGAACGTGAGGACCTTTTATATTATGCTAGCTAGCAACTCGAAAACGCCGTATGTGCGTTATGATTTCAATGACACTTACGTCCCTATTGATATTGTAGTATGATATAAAACAAATCAGTGAATAAGCCATCTATTTAAAGTAGTTGAATTGTACAGCGGACAATACGTATTGTTAGTCAAGGACTTAGCAGCTTTGTGACTCACTGCTTTAAAGGTAAAAGTTCATACTTTTCTTCTTGGAAAATATGCGTAAGTTAACGAATTCGAATATGAAAAAATAGGGTCCGAGTAGTTTGTACATTATAGTAGTCTAAATTATAGGATCAGTTGCGTACCCACTCATAAAAATACTCCTCAATATTAATTAATAATAGTCAGTTGTGTTTTATTATTTTTTACATAAAAGTCACAGGTCATCGTGATTACTAAAATATAAAAGAAATTTAAAATCAAGGTTACAGTTAGCACGTAACAAAACAATAATTTCCACTGGAACTCGTAAAATAAAATAATTTCGTATAAATATCATCACGATAGCGTGAATTATTTAGCGCTAAGTATCACGGCAAACAAAACTAAATTATATTCCGTGAGGGACGTAATTAAGATAATAATTTCTTAATATTACGAGGGTTAGTGGCACATGCCCGTACACCGGCGGTCGACAATATCCGGAGGGATGGGAAATACGCATTCTCACTTGCCAAGAAAACTTATATTTGTTAGGTATAATTAAAAAAGTATAGGTAATATATCATTCCCCAGAATATTTTGTACCTAGCCTAGTATTTGCGGACGCTTGCAAGCATGTTATAATATATGACAATTATTACATTACAACAGACATTAAATTTTACACAAAAACCGTGATGTGTGGACTTTACACTCACTCTACGCAACACTCGATTAGGTACATTATATTTATTTACATATTTATTAGGAGACTATGAGACGAAACAGTCTGTATACCTACTAAACTGCGTTTCTAATTGAAGCCATTGATATTGTTGCATAAGGCACCTCCATCTTTTATCATAATTAACGGTAACCTATAATTACGGAAACATAAAAAAAATTCGACGAGAAAAGTATGGAGTAAAAAATCCTTGATATTATCCAGAAGTACAGCTGTCTCATATCTCGCTTACCGCGTAAGAACGGCAAGATTTGTCCTGTATTTATCTTTAAGCAGACAGGACTTTGTCTTAACACCGTTGTTACTTTTAAGTATTATTGTATTTTATGATTGGAAAAATGACCTTCCGCTGGAGTTTCTTGCGGCGCTTCTTCTCCGCAATGATGGTCTTGTCCGCAGCGCTAGTAGATTCACTCCGTATTACCAACATGTGGCCAATTTACTGAATAAATATTTTGAATTTTGAATTTTGATTACCATGCCAAGTCTATGCTCGTACACATTGATAGATGGTAACCATTTTGGTGTTAACTTTAAGTTTAGGTTTATCAATTTTCCTTTTTTCAAATGCTTTTTTTTTGTGTTTCTTCATGTTTATTTATACACACGAATATTTTCCCTTATCAACGATCGAAAACAAAGAAAAAAAAAGATGAAACCGAGTCTCTATCAACTAAGCCTCGTATGTTTATAACTAATGTTTAAATAATTTAAAATTGTTCGTGGAAATTCCCGAGTACTTCCCTATTTTCCACTAATTAACGTGCCAGCCTATTATGACACTGAATTATGAAAGTGCCACATCGCGTGTCACTCTTATCCAGCTCGATCCGTGCCTAATCCCTGCTCATCTACTTTGTAACTATTAACATTAATACCTCGAAGACGGTGTTGTGCGAATCGGCTAGTTATATTCATTGAGTAAATTGTCTGTAATGGATCGCTTTTAAGCGGTAAGACTTTTGTATATATATAATTAAAATATTGATATTGGTCCGTGTTTTTATATTTGGTGTTTATTTATTTATTTATTAAAATAGGAAGCCTCCATGTGACACATAGGTATTATGTTACAGATTTTCGTTATATTACATTACAATTATGTATAACATACTTATAGGCTAACTCAGCATGCACATAGTTTACTTATTTTTAAACATTACAGGAACACACACACACACACACACACACACACACACACACACACACACACACACACATTCAAGGCGCGACACATACGAATACATGCAAAAGCGAAAGAAAAAAAAAAACACTTTTACACACAGAGATTTTTACATAATTATTATTATAATATTACACAAAATAATTAGGTACAGTGTTCAATCAAGAGTATTTTTATTGAATTGTATATTTTGAAATTTAGTAATTCAAAATAAATACTTTCAAATTTGAATTAATTTAAATAAGCTTGCAATTATGAAATGTATTATTAGATTTTAGCACTTTAGTTAGTTGAACTACAAACTTAACTTCCTGAGGTTCCTCGTACTAAAACTAGTACATAATACGGCCATTGAAATAAAGATCTAGTGCAAAGGAAGTAAAGTGGAATTTCTTTTGCTTTTATGACTAATGATCAAATTAGAAAATTGACTTTATATCATTTACAATAGATTCATATTCCATTGACAAATTTCGTTGTATGGTGGGCCGTAGGTGGTAAATAACTCTAAAATCAAGAACAATAGGCAACCAGGGTCTATTCTTCTCGGTAAAACTATTATCGCTTTTTGTAATTTTTTCGTATTGTTTTAAACTCGGCCGCCATTAGAGGGAAGTTGGGTAGATTGGTACGGCAAAATTCCATTTCATATTTTGGGCAGTAAAAATGATTTAAATTATATAATTTTTGCTTAAATCGCAGGAGAACTAATTGGATTTGACACCGCCATCAAATTAATTTAAAAAGTTTGACCGTTTTAAAGATAAATAGAAATCAGTGAAAGATGGAATTTGTATCATTGTTTCCCACGAATGAAATAGTACTGGTGTATTATTGTGCCCCTTGCATTTATCTGGCCCGCTTCCCTATACTGCCAAGTAAAAAAGAGCTGTCAAAACTTTGACAATACGATAACTTGTCAAGAGCAATATGGTTTTACCGACTAGAATGGAGCAATGGTCCGGTCCGGTAACCCCTTCAAGGGGTTTTGAAAGGTTTACAAAGGGTTAAACCCATTCAAAAACCCAATGAAGGGGTTACCGGACCGGTCCCTGCAATAGAGCCCAAGTAACTACTCTAAAAGTAAAAATTTAACAGGAACCTTACGCTTTAGTTTTTTTTATTATTATAAAGTGGAGGTATGAATTATACAGAGAATCTTTAATAAAGAAATCATTCGATTATGTTTTTCTAAATCGCTGAACGGCTTATCTTTGTTAAAAAAACTTCATTGTTTCTTCGAAATAAAATGTAATAAAATCATTCAACAGAAATAATTGCGCATTGAACGATAAATCCCCATTAACTATATGAGATAGAACTATTAATTGGAAATATCGCCATTACTAGGAACGGGGGCGCCTATATTCCACAATCGGGAATTAATTGCTTTGCCTCAGGCGCGGGACCTGCAGCCATTGAAAGCCTTACGGGAGACGCCGTTTTTATTCCAATGAAAAATGTGCATAAATAGAAATGGTGGCCCTACCACGAGTTTAAAAGGAATTAATTTGCTTTGGCCAATTTTTTGATATAGAATTCATTCACCTTTACTCATATTATGGCTGATTTACATTGGTCCAAAAACATGCCAGTAGAAATACATTGACGAGTTGGTTTTCACGTTTGAGGGGAGTGCTGTTGTAACGACGCAATGTACTTCTACTAGACATTACAGTTGTTTCAACTCACGAAAGCAGGTTGGCCATACTTGTGTGTGTGTGCACGTGCACGTTGTCTCTGAGTGCGTAGCTATTTGTATTATGGGTTTCTATACGTGTTACAACTACAACTACGGCAAACCGGCTTTCTTGGGATATAATAACTGTACATTATTTATAACTGATAAATATTAGACTGCAAAGATTTTCGACGGTAAAGGAGGGTGGGCAAATTGGCCTAATGACCAATAAGGACAAGCGATATGTCACCGAATAGGTAATTCTAAGTTGTAAAACTATTACTATAGCAGGTAGTTCGAAATCTTTTTGTGAAATAAGTTATCGCCATGCAAAGACGGCGGTATTTCATAGTAATTATTCTAAAGTCGTCTATGCAGGCGTCCCGATGTTCCAGATAAAAAAAAACTCACAGTTATTTGAGGTTTCCCGCTACACAAAATCGTTGTAGAGTTAAAAAGGATATCCAATGATATAGTGCTTATTGTTATTGGTTTCTAGGCCAGCGTTCATACATTTTTGCCCATTCTCCTTTTCAAATTCAAGCGTCGGGCTCTTTTATGCCTGACCACGACTTTGGGCTTACTTACAGTGGGGCGGTGAGCGGAAAAAACAAAATCGCGCTTACATACAAATATTAGCCCTTACCAGGGAATCGAAACTGGGATCGCTATCTTCGTAGGCAGGGACACTACCCATTAGGTTTACCGAGTCGTCATCGTATCTAATTATCTATGCTTATGGTTTTTTGTAAATATTTTAAAAGCTAAGGTTTCTGAAGATAAACAATAAAGCAGATAAAACTTTTCACAAAATGGTCATAAACAAGCTAAACAAAATAAAAAGCAGTTGAAGTAGAAAAGTCATTAAGTCTTAAAAACCTTCAGTATTTTATTCTAGAAAGCTTAATATTCTACATTTGACGAAAAAACAAAACGTTTTATCTCCTGTTTTGCAGAAAGCATGCGGGCCTAAATCTATTTTAGTTAAAGTATTCAAATTCAAATTTCATAATGGCAGATAAGGACGGAGCATATTTCAATCACACTTTAGCTATTGCGTGTTTATGAATAAAAGGATTGGTATGTTAAACTTGCGGGTCACTTTTACAGAAAAAAACATAAACCTCATAAACTAACTACACGATTAATTGCATTTATTTTTGCTTTGTCGACTCGGTGATGTTATGTTACACTGATAAATTTAGGTTGCATATGTAAAACAACGTTTTATAGAATAACTAGCTTCTGCCCACGACTTCGTCCCCGTGGAATCATTCTTCATTGGTGCTCCGCTCCTATTGGTCTTAGCGTGATGATATATAGTCTGTAGGTAGCCTTCCTCGATAAATGGGCTATCTAACCAGGGACCGGTCCGGTAACCCCTTCAAGGGATTTTTGAAAGGGTTTAACCCTCTGTAACCCTTTCAACACCCTTTCAAAACCCCTTGAAGGGGTTACCAGATCGGAACGTTGTATCTAACTCTGAAAGAATTTTTAAATCGGACCAGTATTTCCTGAGATTAGCGCGTTCAAGCAAACAAACACTTCAGCTTTATAATATTAGTATAGATTTTAGCTGGCGTTCGAGTACAACCTTTCAGGTAAGATTAATAACAACTGATGGAAACTAAAGGTACGGGTTTCATAAACCCATTGGTGTAAAGGGAAAATTCAGTGACTGACGGTCCTATGAAGGCATATTCAATCAATGCGGATGCCGGCTATTATAAGAGTCTTTTCATTTTTTCTTTTGTTAAAGAGTTTGCTAAAAGCGAGCACTAAGTATTTTTTATTCAAAGTTTTTAAACAGCATTCCTTGAATTTTGTAATTAAGATAGTTTGATAAAAATAGATATATTTTATTGAATGAAAAAAGTAAACGTTTTACTTGCTTTAAAAGTATGTACTTATTCTATAAATATTCAAAGCGTGGGATTAGTGAGGGCTGGACATGCTGGCATTAAGACTAACAATATAATGGAAGTACTGTTTATAAATAGACTGACCTTTGTTAAAAAAACCTTTTTGACAAACCTTGTTTTTTGTGCCTTGCAAGTTACACGTATCTAGTTTCGTACTTACGAAAGAAAGACAAAAATGATATAATAATAATTATTATATTATTATTATGTACTAAGATAGGTAGGTGAATTGGTACTTGACAAACAATTTCTGTTAACAACCGTTAAAAAGTACTTAACTGAAGATTATAGGCTTCCTTATTTATTTATTCCTAAAAGAATAAATAAGCTTTCACTTTGGTCTTCCAACTTCTCATAAAATTGTTACCATTTATTAACTTAAGACAAGGTAAAAAAAGTAAAAGATACAATTATGTAAAGAAATATCTTGTCTTAACATCATGATTTTTAATTTGGTTACCTACTTGTTTTGTAAATAATTATAAAGTGAAAACTTCGTATCCGTATTTTTAATTCGAAGTTGCACCTCTTATTATTTTTTACCTAAATTGACATACTCGTGCAAAGTCAAATTAAGCGGTGATGCGTCTGCGAAGATTAAAAACTCTTTAAGTTGTTAAAAACAAGATGGTATTTCATAGATTAATTAAAAAGAAAACGGGCTGTCGTGTCGTGTTACAAAATTAAAAAGAGAACTGAAAAAAGAAAATTGCTTTTGACGTGACTCTTAAATTTTAAAAAGTAACGATAGGGTGGTACCAGGCTGATAATAAATACAAAGTATATTGTTACCAGTTGTTTAAATATTGTTGACTGACATAAGTATCATGTCTCACGAAATCTTACTAATATTATCCAACTAATATTATAAATGTGAAAGTTTGGATGATTGTTACTCAATCACGCCAGGTCGGCTGAACGGATTCAGATGAAATTGAATTGACACATAGATAGATAGAGTAGCACAAAGGCAATTTTTTATCCGGAAAAATGGAAGAGTTAGTAGCGATAAGCGATGTCTACGCGGACGAAGAACGCGGAAAAACTAATCTTAAATATTATTTTTATCCTACTAATCATCCTAAGATTATCAATGCGAAAGTTTGTGTCTGTTTGTTACTTCTTCACGCTGCAATGGCTGAACGGATTTTGACGAAATTTGAAATGGAGACAGCTTATACCCTGGATTAACACAAAAAACATGCTTTTTTCATACCGAGAAATTATAAAAAATCCCGAGGGAATAACAATAATCGAAATTTACGCGGACAAAGTCACCAAAATGTTTTTAGCTTCCATGTTTTATTAACTTCCACAAAATGTCTGAAATACCCACCACAAGTATACTCCATGCGGCCAACTTAATTCTATCAGCTCATGGCCGCCCATAAAAAGTGATGTAAAACTTAACCCCGAGTGTATTTAATTTCGAGTTATTAAAATTGTGCGCGTAAAAAGTGGAAATGAAAACTCGGCCACCCCCATGTAGCATGCAAGGGGAAGTTGACAAATGAGCCTGGCTTTCGGCTTTCACTGTATTTTTAACCAACGGATTCTCAGTCGTAATGAGGCCGCGTTGAATGCCTTATCTACTGCGATTCATAATCCGTGATAATGCGGTCTCACGCTATTTTTCACGAGTTACCGCTGAGTGTTGTTTTTAACACTTTCCCCGCCTCTTTCGAATACTGGCTGAGAACTGGTTTAATTTGAATACTTTATTGTGTTACATGCGAATTGTTTCCTTTAGTTTAATATTTTGCTTTCAAGGACGTAAGTACTTTGTAGGTCAAGGAAAGTTCATTTGTTTTGAAGGAATATTTAGTACACTTGATTGATTACGCATTGGGCCTGATTCTGTATTTTGGTCCTGTATTCTGATCTTGAAAAAATAAAAAAATTGAACAAAGAGTAATTGTGATTAACAGAAATGTTAGTCATTACTCATTATTACTAATATAATATGCAGTTATTATAAATTCAAATCGAAGTATCTTTATCTTTACATGAAATGAAGTCGCTGTTTGCTTAGATCTTTGAAACTACTCCACGGATTTTAATGCAGATTTCAGCAATAGATAGAGTGATTCAGGAGGAAGGTTTATATGTATAATAAATTCTCGTTTATGTACGGGTTTTACAGAAAACTCACATAAACCGAAGCGAAGCAAGGGCGGGTCGCTAGTATATTATATTGGGTCTATATTGACTGACTTAATTATTTTTAGTCATAATGTGCTTTAGGTCATAATCATCGCAAGCCATAACGTATTTTTTTAAAGAAACTGTTACTTTTTCAGGATTTTTATAAATCAAACCTAACCTAACCTAGCCTTGTCTACACGTTAGATATTTCAGAACACCTGAAAAGTTTACAGTTTCAGCGATATAAAAAATTATGACTATCAAAAACTATGTCAACTACATTATGACCAATAAAATTGTGGGAAACAAAGGGCTCCCATATTGAATTCGTGTTCAAAAATAGTTCTCAATACAATTTGTTTAATTTCACTTCTATTTATTTTTGAAAATGTATAAACCAAACCTTGATCAATTAAATAGCAATCAGTTTACTAAAGCATCATGTCCTAAAACAAATCCAATTCCTTCGCGTGAATTCCGTAAAAGTTTGCAGCAAGAAACCTCTTGAATCGCGGGGCGCAGACCGCGAGCAACTCAACCGCTTGACGAACCTCCCGGCCGTTCGAGCAAACACGAATTTTTACTTCAACCCCCCGTGTCGTTGGATTTTTATTATTATTCTTTCCCTTTTTGTTGTAACCCACCGCGTCGGTGTATTCCTTGTAAGGAGTAGTAACGACGCGTGAAGCGTGAAATACTGGCACATTTCGGTGCCCGGAAAATGGACTGCACCTGCCTCTTTAGGTTTTATGCGAAGTTTCCTCACCTTCGCGCGGAGCTGGGTAAGGGCTCCAATATCGCCGCCCTCACTTTGTGACCCCTCATAATACGAGTAATACTTCTTGAGAGGGTATTGAACGTGCCGGCTTTCGTCACGGCGACCGATTATTTTACGAGCTCGCTTGTTTAGTACCTACTTTGTATTTTTTTGTTGGCGCTGGAAATGGTGACAATTTTGTATTTTTATAGCCGACTGTGTCTGGTCAGCCGTTTGTAAGATGCTGACGATTCGGGGGTAACTTTTGGTTTATTACAGTTTGCCCTATCTTTCATCATTTTATAAGTATGACGACTTTAATAAACTGTATCTAGTTCGACGATCAAATTCAGATTAAGTACTCAAATTGACTTAAAACTCACTATAAACTCCGGCCTTTCAAACTACTCATTTGAAATTTAAGCAGTGGGGTACAATTTCACGATTGAGACACATTACTCTTGGGGACTTGACAGAAGCGCGTGTAGAACCCCATGTGCTTCTGATTAGTCCACGAGAGAAAATGCTCTTACACCGGACAATTTGTCCTCGCGTGTGATATCAATGGACTTTAATCTACGACTAACTCGACCTTGGTGAAATATACCTTAACAGGAGTGAAAGCCATTTACGTTGTCATTGTCAGTACCTTGTTCCATTAATTACCACGTGATAAAGTTGGCTGTGGTCTGTGTTGGCTGTATTAAAAAAATATACCTTCACCCGATTACCTGTAAGCAATAATTCATTACTTGCTATTGTCACGAAATGCAAAACGAACCCACACAAAGACCAACATTTACATGCACCTTTCATCAACAGCTAGAAATTAATCACACTCTTAAAATTATTACCGCAAGCAACACTTTAAGCGTTTGCAATAACGGCCTGTATGTATTAGGCATTAGTTCCAAAATCCATTGCAGTTTTTAGAGCGTTTAGCTGGTTAATGTTTCGTGATGTGCTTAGCGTGTTAGGCATGCATGGCGTCCGATGTATTGGACGGTGTAAATTGTCGTAAATAATGGTGCGATCGGGGCTTGGTGAATGCTAGGCGTTGTGCACGGAATATTACCCACTTTTAACTCTGGTATACCAACTTCATGATTAATGTACTAGTAAGTAAAAGTAAATCTTCTAATTATGAGTCGGTTTGTTTTTAAGGTTCTGAAGTCAAACTAGGAACCCTAATAGTTTCGCCATGTCCGTCTGTCCGTCTGCCCATGGTTTAGCTCAGAGTGCTTTGTTACTACAAAGCTGTAATTTGGCGCAGTTATACATTAAAAACAAAGTTAATTTTTTTTGTTACATTATAACATCAATTGATTTTTCATTGTAGAACTCTTTAAAAAACATTATGTTTACATGTTATCATCAGTTTGTAGATTTTCGGAACCGTTTAGGAAATATTGAACCAGAAATGTGTAATTTTAAATGAAAGCACAAATAACGAAATTAAAAGGCAAACTATCACGACTAAGTATACTTGATTGGTTCCTGAGATACAGGCGACTTAAGAGGATTGTGAAGCTAAAAATCTCCATACAAGATGCGAAAACGTTTCTCTCCCCTTAAACCTCGTCCGATTTTTACGATTTTTGAATATGTTGTAGATATCATGAAAAACTATGTCTGTACGTTTTCCTTTCGAAGAAAATATTTCTTAAAACGAAACAAATTTAAAAAACAAAAAACAGAAACGTACAGACCTAGGTCTTTATAATAACTACAACATATTCAAAAATCGTGAAAATTGGACTTGATTTAGGGGGTGAGAAACGTTTTCGTCCGGAGCTAGTTTTGTATGGATTTTTTTGACAGCTACACGATTTTAGCGGCGCTTCACAGTCCTCTTAAGTGTTTATACCTACTAATGATCATATAGGCAGCACCATGTAACTTTATGTACCTAAAGAAAATATTCGTTCATGCTTATTGGCGTCGAAACCCAATAGAGAGCATGGCCCGACATGCACTTGCCCGGTTTTTTGTGAATTGGTTTAAGCAGAATCTGTGGTTTAGGTCCTGATAACAAATGATGATATTACGAAAAAACACTCGCGTTATAGCGTATTAAAAACTGAACTTCAAGTCACATCACACAGCCATTATAATTAAAAAAGTTCAAAATATACTTAGTTTGGGATTACATTTTTTTTTTAAATGTGTATCATTGAAATTGTTACGAGTACATGATGCGAAGTTAGATCCAGTTTCTTTTACTTTAATAATAATCTTGAATTAGCTTTGTGACAAAGCCTACGCTTATTAACTTTTTAATTCAGAGCAAAACATGTAAGTCAAAAGGCACATGCCTGCGGGCGCTGGGTCCCTCATTTTCTATGTAAAAACTTTTGTACATCTTTGCAGAAGGGATGTCCGCCTACAATAAGGATAATAAGCAAAAAATCTTTTATGTTTTCAGAACACAAATCTTGTCTAACCATACCTCACACTCGCAAAAACAGTGAACCTACTTACTCTTAGCTATTGGCCGACGGGATTAAATAATGTTTTCACGTCCAACGCTGTTTCTTTTCGTTTATTCTTATAACCTAATCCAAAGCTTTAGTATACAGCGCGCAATGTAATAGGAATAAAGTGAGTTGTGGATTAACTAACCTGCGAATAGTCCTACAAAAGCCAGTGCACGTACAGGCAACAAAAACGGAACATTGATGTAAGGCGCAATACATTTTCCTATTTTTTGCTTATTTTGCCTTCGGGGTTTAAAAGAAAAGAACAAATCTTGAACATGAACATTATCTCGAAGCGATGTTGAATAACAATAAGGAGCAGTTCTCGGTATTGTGAAATAATGTTATGTTTATAGGTATAACTTCTTACCTACTTGGATCGTTCCAATCGAAATTATTAAAATAAAACTCAATACTGCAGTGTAAAACTAGGTAGTTTAAACGATAGAAAAGTTAAAAGTGTACCTACCTACCATGGTTGAAATGAAAAACCGATTATGATTTAAATGATTGATTATAAATGTTTTAAAAAACAAAAAAACCGCCTTCAAAAACGCAAAAAATAACTTCTTTTAAAATTGTACGAACCTACCTAATAGGTTAGTCCAACAGTAACTGATGTCGGCTTTTTTTTTGAAAATATTGTGGTCGCCGACTTCAGTTGGACTAACCTATTAGGTACCTACAATTTTAAAAGAAGGTATTTTTTGCGTTTTTGAAGGCGGTTTTTTGTAATTTATACTTTTTTGTGATATATTTATATAATACGCTGTTACGTAGTCCCACTTCTTGGTTGATATGAAACTTTAGTTATTTCAAGCAAGCCGCAAGCAACGCAGCGGGAAAGTCATAGTCATATTTCAACAAGTAAATATTCTTTGTTGTAGTCGCTCAACTATCTTAATCGAGATATCTTATCGCGACTTGTTACTAAAAATACTAAAATCGCTATAAAATATGTTTGCCTATAATATTTGAGGAGTTCCCTCAATTTCTCACTGATCCCCTCATCAGATTCGGATTTGGTGACAATGGGACCACCCCGGAAGTATACTCTACCAAACTAAAAAGAATTTTTAAAATCGGTCCAAAATTGACGGAGTAATCGGTGGACATACATAAAAAAAAATACAGTGGAACGTATAACCTCCTCCTTTTTTGAAGTCTGTTCAAAATCAACTCTGTCTGTATCGCAGACTCACTAATCATGCATTTTTACTTAAAATACCGTGTAATTAAATTTTATCTTGCCGGATAGTCATTTTTTTGCTAAGGCAATAAACACAGCGAGGCATAAGTAAAAAGAGAGTTTTCAATTTAATTTTGTTATTGGAAGGGCAATGATGCTCGAGAAATATTAAGCAATGCCATGACATTTGTCTAAAAACAAAATAAATGTACGTGGGTTATTTTTGCAATCCTTACTTTTGTTTTGACAAAAAAATCTCAACACACTGCACGCTTTTGCCTAAAACATTGTAGATAATGTACAGTTTGATGCAAAACATAACAGTTCGGATGTTGTCAGAATAAACCAAAAACCTATAATTATATCATAACAATTACGCGTCTAAAAATAACATCACCCTCGTACCCTAAACACGTCACGAGCAAAGAACGCGAAGGCTAAAGAGTAATTTGATCGAACAAAGCCAAAATAATGAGTATAGCTCAACATCGCTCGAAAACTTAAGTTGACAAACTGTGGCAGTACATCATTAGAAGGCCTGTAATTGCGCACACGTCCCGGGAAAGTATTCCCCGAATTTCGGCAAGGGGTCCAGTAAATTGTGATTATCTTTAAGTATAGCGATGGTACCAACGCCGAGCCACTCGTAGTATTTTATGAGGAAAGCCATCTGGGTCCTCGCCTACTACAATAAATCCAACGCACATGTTATGTCTTTTTCATGGACACCTAAGATATAACGGAATTTTATTGCACCCACAATATAATTTTTTTGATAGTAACAGCTCCTTTTAAACCGTCGTAAATATCACTTGGTTACAAAGTGCGGTTATTTTCTTTTATGTTTGGGACAGTCCGAGGATTTTGCGTCATGATAATATCTTTGTGTTTTGTGCGTTATTAGGTAACCTACCTAGAAATATTAGTTGAAGGTATACGTTGTAAAAATATATGTTTATGCCTACTTATAGAAGAGAGATGGCATTATATTTAAGTTTCGTTTTACTAGTGGCCATTCATTTGTTCTAAAGTAGTTATAGTTAATAAATAGGCATGCTCCTTATTATATAAGTATTCATATAGGGTATTTTTATGGTACTAGGAAGAAAAACAAGCTTGCTGACAGCAGCAGCAGTGGCCACTTGCAATCTTCCATTTGCAAAAGCGTGGCCAACCCTGAGGACTAAGGTATCTGTGCTATTATTTCATTTTACATTAAAAAAAACATGAAAAATGCGGTGTATTCTTTATGCCAAACTAAATCAATTGGATAACGCTTTCAACAGGGTTATAGTTCCAGTGAGAAAACATTTTTTACATGCACTAGTGTCTTTATAAAATAGGCGTAGGGCCAATTCGGATCGTGTTTTCTAATTTAAAATATCTGTTAACCTAAATTTACAAACGTCAAACTCAATTCTTGTCTAACAAGAATAGAGTTTGAGTACTAAGAGACTAGACAAGGTGCATAACGCTAACGTAAACGAATTTGGAAAACGGACTAAATGTATGGAATTCTTGTCTAACAAGAATAGAGTTTGAGTACTGAGAGACTAGACAAGGTGCATAACGCTAACGTAAACGAATTTCGAAAACGGACAAAATGTTTGGAATTGCCACAAGCACTCAACGAGACCTTCTAGCAGCTTACGTTAATCCTATATATTTTCGATAACGATTACGATAAAGTTCTTGCAAAGCATCTTGTCTAAAGGCACTAATCCGAATTGGTTTCACTGATCGATCGACTTCAATTGTTGTTTTACCCTGAAAATGTTTAGTGATCTCGTATAATCTACATTATCGTACAACCACAAATAACATTACCGAAAATAAATTAATATTAACACGCGATACAATAATACCTAAACACGCAAACAGATGTAATTGACAGTAGAAATTCTGCCTATCAAACATCAATAACACTGCCCAAAATCACATCAAATCACACCGTATCAAACTCACTGGAGCATTATTCACACGTTTGGCAAATGTGTCTCCGCGCACCAGTCGGCCAAATACAAAAGGAATTACTTTTATTTTTCTTCACAAAACCACAGCATGTTTCCGTATGATAAATCACTTTCGCGCCACTGCCGGGGAGGGGCAAAAACATTCGAAACGGTCTAGCTCGTTGCAAAAAGATACACGTGAAACCAGTGTTCACTTTATCAAGAAGAAAATAACATTCGTATAGATAGAACTATCTCTTTTCATCAGGGTTCCTCTGGACGAGGAAGCGGACGATTGAAAAATGGTTCCGCGACAAAGCAGGAATCGAAAATGTCAAATGAAATTTGCAAATCACAGTTAACATTTTACGATTTTTTTCTTATTGTTTTGTGTTTTCGTTTATCGATTGCATTTCTTCGAAAAACGACTGGCCTTTGTTAGCCTTTGTTCTATTCGAACACAGATAGTTGGTTGGATGCTTTGGCTTCAAACTTTCGGCAAAAAATCAATCGATCTGATGCTCCGTTTGGAGATAAAAGAAGGAAAAACAATGAAAAACTAACACATTTTCGCTTTTGTGTGTTTTTTTATATGTTTGCTTTTCGAATACTTACGGCACTACCAGGGATATGATTCTCTTAAGCGTATCACTTTTCAACTCGACGCAGCTCATATTAACCGGCGGGATTAAGTAGTCTCGTCAGAGCGTACATAACACATTTTAGCGCGTGCATTCTCAATTAGGCAGCTTTATACGAGATAGAGGTCGACTTACATCTCAGCAGCTTCTTAATAACGCTCGGCTGGCTATCGCAATCACACTTGCACTCGCAACTGACAATATATTTTACCTCTCACGTGTCATAGAAAAACGAAAATTGCCGGTAACTGGTAGTGACTGTATTATAAAACCGCGATTAGAATGGGATTTAGCACATATTTACGTCGTTATTGAATTAATACATGAAATTACATTGTCAATGGTAGAGTGTGCAGACAAATGACATTACTTTTTTCACTATGATAAAGTTCTAAAGCTTTGAAAAAATATAAATTAAATTACTTAAATAAAATAAGGGTGTCATTCGAGATTCATAATATCGTTTGTCCTAATGTATAATTTCGCATAAAACCATTTCGCATAACACCCTTTTATCCTTATCTTCTAGGTTAGGTTGCGTTAGGTTAGTTTTTATAATAATTAAAATAAACCCCTTTCTATTGTAAAATCCGTTTTAGGTCAAAAAAAAAAGGGAAATGAGCATTATGCGAAAAAAACATTAGGGATTCCGATATAGACCCATAAAATACAAATGCTGTGATTAGATACTTTTAGATATATCATCAAAAAAAAATCCACTTATAACACCATCCTCATCAGAGCTGTCTGTGACATCACCAGCAGGCCTTTCGCGTAACTCACTCGCAATCGCGATCGGCTTCAAAACAAAACAATTGGTTTCGTTTTGTATGCAGACAAGCCTTCGATTTTCAAAATGAAAACGATTGTGATTGCGATCGTGTTACGCGAAAGACCTGCTGGTGATCATAACGTGAAATGTGATATTAATATTTTGTATAAAAAAACACAACATTTGCTACAAATAGAATTATTCAAATATGTGGTGACTGTTTAAGGTAAAGCAAACTTTGTAAATCTTTTATCTATAAGCATCTGCACTTAAATAAGATAATCATAGATTGACTTATGATTATATTTATTAATTATGAATGCTGCGGGCCTATTATGGTTGTGTTTATCATGTGGATAAAACATCTGTCACTTTCTGACATGTGCTTTCTCCACCTCGATAAAGGCGACTATAATACGGGCCCTGTTGTGCCAACGGTACTTTCGAGTTTTATCGATTTTCACATTAATTGTATCATTTCATTAAACGCTATTTTCTCCTGAAACCATGATGTTTTCAGGATATCTTAGACATTAATTACTTACGTTACGTTAGGTTAGGTTAGACTCGTGACAAAACAAATAACTGGCGGCGAGAAATAACTTGCGGTGAAATGAAAATTCCGCGTAATGATAATTAGGTATATTCGTTGAACGGGTTCGATAACATATTTAAATGATCGAGTTATTAATGCTATTGTATTTCTATTTATGTAGATGACTTGCTAGTAATACAGGGGTCGCTTCTAGCGCTACTACGTAACAACACGCAGATTCAATCGTACTATAATAACCTAATTACGTTGCACTAATGACTTAAACAGTATTAAACTAATACAATAATCTATGTTTGCGTGTAGTTATGTACTTATGTAAATATCTGTTATTGTACGTATTGAAACAATTGCGTAGCTTTTAAGGAACATTTATAATAAGGGAAATCTTTAGATCCTCATGTGAGACCACTTTAAAAAACAGGCGTGGGGCAGTATAAATTATTAATAACTTATTGGAATTAATTAAATTCATCAGGAATTTTTTCAGTTTTTTTAATTGCTGAAAATCAGGTCAATCCACTGCGAATTTATAAAATCCTCATTATAACAAATCGCATAGTTTCATTCTTAGGCCAAATTACATGATGATGATGATGATGAACTCCCAAAAGTGTCGATGTTGTGCTCGCATGTGGCTAACGTAGCCAACCCTTTTGGAAAAAGCTTTCCCACAAAATAAGCACGTGAGCACAACATCAACATACTTATAATTGATTGCCGCGGGTGGTCGGGTTTTCAATTCGTCCCTATTGGCGTCCAGTTCGGAACACCAAAGGGACTCAAAGTCATGGACACTGTTTTTAACCAGAGCTCTCCACTTTGACCGGTTTGAGGCCTGCTGCTCCCACTACGATGACTCTAGGCAGCACTTTTTCATGTGCCGCTTAAGTACATATTTGTTCGCCACGCTTGCGCTTGCCCTCCTCAAGTTCCGAGTAGCAGCCTAGACAAGATGCCTAACAAACGTTTAACGACTTTCGAATACTGGCAAAGTGAATATGATTGACGTAATCTGACGATCTGTCGCGTGCGTCGCTCATCTCAATTCTGTACATTTCATCCGATTTCGAAAATCGTAGACGTTAGCGATATAACGTGACGTATAACGTGAGAGGATAAAACAAAAACGGACACATTCGCAAAACTATTTTGTAATTTAACACTTGTTTGTAAATGAAAGTTTTACAGCGTCTCTACAGGAAACATCCTCGTAGCGAGCATAGAGAGGGCGTAAAGTAGGACGGAACTCGGGGCTTAAGAAACAACTTTCTACCCTTGTTGGACAAGACTTGGCAGCTTATTGATTCTCCTAAGAACTAGCAGTAAGAAGTTTCATTTAAAGGCTTAGAATTAACTGTGTCGCGAGCCGTTTGCAATCAAAAACTCATGCTCAACTATTGTATCTTTTGACTATTTATTACTTACTATAAATATAATATTGTCATTATTAATTTTTATTTACATTCTTTACTTTTTTAATATTTTTTTCATGCAATAAATAAACTAACCTAAACTTAACTACAGATGACCTTATTCATAACCGCACTATAAACCAAATTAAGTTAAAGTACACTAAAAAGTCTCATCGATAAGAAAATTTCCCCAATAATTATCCCAAGTTAAGTTCGCCTTTGTACTTGTTTTTTTTGTTATATTGCCTGTGTTTTGTATTTCTTTTTTTTATTCTTGTACAATAAAGAGTACCTACCTATACATATATACAAATATCAGAATGATGGTCTTATTTCATAAAAAAAAATATCGCTTTGAGTTTATTTTTGATACTTATGTTAAAGAGAAAAGCTACATAATAAGGATCTATAATTACCTACTTTTAAAAATTTCAACCACTTACCACCGAGCATACAAAACCTAATTCCCTCTTTTAACCCTACTCTTTTCATAGATTAACTAAAAATGGTTACTGTTACCAGAAATAACACAAACATTATTCCAACATGTGGTCGGATGGACAAGCAAACTGCTATTTTCATTTGATACACAAATATTGGAATTGAATGAGCGTGCTTTTAAAACACAATAGCTCGGAATGTAGTGGGCTACCGTTTGTTATTGTTAGTAATGTTCATGTTACATAAATTCGGTTTACCGAGAGACCAATTTCAATTAACAGCTAAGCATACAGGCAATGTGTAGGTAGGTATAGATAGGGACCAGGTAGGAAAGCCTATGTGATTAAGCAAAAACGGTAAACCTATTAATGCGATATTAACGATAAAGAAATTGGTCAGAAACGGTGCTAGTTTATAAACTAATGTACAAAGGCTAAATATATTACTCATAAAGAACAATCATGCACTTATAAATGAGCTTAAATTAAAATGTGATATGTATACATTCCAGCTTCGAACGATTAAATTTACTTTATTACTTACTAGCTTCTGCCCGAAGAATTGGTAATTTTGCAATCCAACGGGAACAGTGATTTATTTCGGCTCTCAAAGTAGCCTATGTGTTAAACCAGTGTATAACAAACTCTATACTAAAATGTATCCAACCAAATTTGTCCATCCGTTTTAGCGAAGAAGTAACAAACTCACGCATGCGTAACTTTTCGCATTGATAAAATATTTATTTATTTATTTAATTGTTTTAATTTAGTTTTAAACAGCTAAAGAAAGGCACTGCTTCATTAGGTACAGTCACGAACTTAAATTTGGGACCCACTTAAAACCTTACGTCCAAAGTCATTCTGACATTCTACAACAATAAGGTTGAGTCTCCTATAAGTTACAAATGATTTGGCATCTGTAATGACATTGGCGACTTCAAGCCTATTTTTCTTGAAACGGCAGGCCTTTCGCGTAACAACACTCGCAATCACAATCGTTTTCATTTTGAAAATCGAAGGCTTGTCTGCATACAAAATGAAACCAATTGTTTTGTTTTGAAGCCGATCGCGATTGCGAGTGAGTTACGCGAAAGGCCTGCGGGTCACAAATTAACGATCGTGATAGTTCATCATTGTACAACCGTGCTCCCTCGGACATTATGCTTCTCCTTAAATAATAATTAAGATCAAATAATTGATCAAACTTTACTAAGTGAACAGGCTTATCCCACTGTACCGAATCCTAACATAATGGACAGCTTGCGTAGATACCGCCGGGCTGCGGGCGTCTATAAATTCTTCAGCCTAACGCTCGCATGTGCTATCCTCATTAAATATTTGGGGAATTACACTAATAAACTGTCATGTCACGTGGCCTGACATGTTATTGTTATGTTATCAATGAGCGAAGTCGTTAAGGCTCTTTGGTGTTTCGAAAATTGTATCAAGGACGTTGTCTTTACACCAATTGTTATATTGTTTCCAACCTCGGCGCCCAATTCTGTAAAGTTAATAAATGCTATTAAGAATAACGGTGGCAATACGATAACTATTAGGTATAAAGACTTTGTCTAAATCATTTTTAGTTTTTAAACTGTTACCTATTACGTAAATAAGAACTACCATAAAGTTAACAATGCGATAACAAAGTTCGATGTCAGTTGCCAACTGTTTCGTTTGTCCGAATTTTCATTAGTTAGAAAATAATTTTATATTCGTGGGTCATACACAGATTTAGGTTACCGTCTTTCCTGTGGACATACCCAAAGTTCACGTTTATAAGGCCTAATTTTCTGGTTGAACCCACATCCGCATAAACGGCGTCACGTCTACTTTAGTCCTATCAAATAAAAACATAACTTATATGCACACAAGCCTTTAATGATGAATGTGTATGACCCACCGTTTAACTTTTCTGCATTGTTATAAAAAACCTAACCTAACATACAGGCTCTGTAACTCAGTAAACATTTTGAAAAAAAAATAGGTTTAGAAAATAAAACTAACTTGTGAATTTTCGGACATAAAACAATTGAGAAACAAAAAACTTGCGATTGGATACCATCATAACGATATGGCCAATGTGGAATGGAAATCCAGTTAATCATTAATGTTTATACAAGTAAGATGATTGAAAAACATAAGAATAACGACTTCATTTCTGACACAAAACACGTTATGCCAAGGCATAAAAAAATAGTAAAAGTTATTAAATTTTCACCTGCGCCTGCGGTCGTTTACGATGCTCGTGTTTATGGTGATGTTATGACTATAGTTATTTCTAATGCTTATTGCTAATTTCACTAGTTAAGTGAATTTATACTAAAATATACCAGCATTTATTACTTTCTGTTATGGAAAGTAAAACTAAAGATTGCGGTTAATACTTGCCTACTCGTATCGTAAAAAATGCAAATGTATTATTTTACCATACAAGGGCTGTATTCTACTCGATAAAACCATATTACTTTTGACATGTTATCGTTATGTCAACGCTATGATAGTTACTACTTTGACAGTGATGGCAGCCAGAGGGGCTATTGGCTAACGCACACGCAATCGCAATCGTTTTCATTTTCAAAATCGAGACTTGTTTGCATACAAAATAAAAACAATTGTTCCACTTTGAAGTCGATTGCGATTGCGAGTGCGTTAGGCAATAGGCCAGCACGTTAAAGATGATGGATGACATATCAAAAGCAATTAGGATGAAACTTGAGAAGTATAACAAAGCCCGTGTAGTCGTGGTTTCATTTTTTACACTATAACAACAATAAAACGGTAACTCATTAAGAGAATGCCGTGCTCATTTAAACCGTACACAAATTTAAATCACTGGTTAGTCGTTAGTGGCAAGAAAAGGTTACGGCTGTACGTGACAACAAAGACAAAACTCACAAAGAGATATTCGCTGTTGTTACACCAGTGGCAAATCTGCTGCCTTATTATAATGCTCAAAGCTTCAGGGGGGCTATTATGAGCAATGCAGTTCAGTTTACGGTGAGAGAAAAGGACAAAGCTATGTAACTAGCTCTGACCTTTACGCTGGCGGTAAAATTAAATGTAAAGCCATTTCATAATAACCCCCTAGTTTGTAAGCGATGTTGTTTCTATTGTAAAGAGTTGCACTTACGAGTAATGTGACAAGAGGACTTATACGTCTGAATTGAATTATGAGTTGTAAAGAATTATATTTTGTGGAATAGCTTCTGCAATAGGTACAGAACAGAAGGTTACAGAACTTGTTTCTGCTGAACGCGTGTTGATTTCGGGTTATCTTGTGATGGTTACAAGTCTAAATTAACCTAACCTAGGTGAATCATATTTAAGATAACCTTAAATTAAAGCGGGTTCAGCAGAAAATAGTATCTTGAAATGAGAGTCGTGAAACAAGGGGACCCCGTAAATCAACTGTTTAAAAAGTTTCTAAAAACTTACAACCTATTAGCCCCACAAGCACATTAAACATGTCATCCATGTACCCCGGTCGAGAGAATTTGCGGAAGAGCCACACGAGGGCATGTTTTGCCGGTCATTTCGCAACATCCGTGTCAATTACCCGGGAGTTTTCCCCGCGACGATTGCAACCAATGGCCATCATTTAGGCCCTGCCCCAGTAATGCCTTACATCAGTTATGTATGCGCGTTATTACAGGCGACCCATTTAACCAATCCCGCGCTTAATGTCTCAATTAGAAAACAGATGCTGCGCGAACTGCAAATTTATGACTTTTTATTCGGGTTTCAGCCGGTTCGGAATTCGCAAGTAATTTCGAACGATATAAATCCGAAGCAATTTATTTAAATTGTGTTTTAAAAGGGTTTGAAGCGTGATGTACGTTCTGTTTTCAATTCATGAAACCCTTTTAAAGGGTGAGCTGTGCTCTAGACTGTTACTTTGAACAATACAAGACGATCAATAATTCGCTGCTTAAATACAAAAGCGCCACAAATCAAAAATAAATATAGCTTGATTTGAAACTTAAAGTAAATAGCATTCCGAATTTAAATGCAACACAAACACATTTTGATTTGTGTCGCTTTTGTATTTAAGCAACGAATTACCAATTGATATTTATAATTGGGACGATTCGGATTAGGGTTCTTTAATTTTTACACGACTGTCCCAAAAAAGGAGTGTAATGTTTTCAGGATTCATGTGTATGTATGTATGTTAATTTCTTTATTTCACTATAACTTCTAAATCCCTTGACCGATTTAGATGTGTGAGGTATCGTTAGAATCCTTACGTCATCCCAAGTAACATAGGCTATGTGACGTTAAAATAAAAACAAAATGGCGGACTATATACTCCATACTGCGGGGCCGAAAGATTTTTTATTATTACAAACCTATCAAGTGGGGTATCAAAATAAAGGGTTTTAAAAGACGATTACAAAAATACTTACAACTTATGTGTTTAAAGCTTATTACTCGTACACAACTGCCCCAAAAGAGGAGTGTAAATGTTTTCAGGGTTCATGTTAGTATGTATGTATGTGAGTTTCTTTATTCCACTATAACTTCTAAATCCCTTGACCGATTTAGATGTGTCAGTTATCGTTAGAATTCTTACGTCATCCCGGGTGACATAGGATACCTAAACTGTTAAAAATGAAATAACAACAATGGCAAAATGCCTATTATTAATGTAGGTATATCGACGACAATATAAAAACTGCAGTCGGGTTCTTAAAGCTTGCTTTTTTGTTTAATATCTGTAAACCAAAGAACACTCATTCACTGATTTTCGTAAAATAGGTCTATTTTACAGGATACCCGTATTCCCACGCACACCAACGTATCAGTTCTGATCTCACGATATTCGCATACATTTAAAGTCCTTCCACAAATCGTCACTAACTTTTAGGTCACTATTTCAAGCTTCCGATTTAGGTAAAAGTTTCCGGCGCAGCAATTTGTGAGAGCGATAATATCTGGATATAAATTCAAAGGATAACAATAAGACCTTTTATTGCCCCGTTGTTTTCGCAAAAACCATTCGACGACGTGGACTTTTTGTGAATATAAAAACGGGTAACGTCACGTCCTTTGATATACAGATCTTTACGTCACGAGTTTATGGCCATTTAAATTTATGCGCCATTTATCGTTGGCGTTATAATTTAGTTTAAGTATAGTAATAAATGAGGTAGTAAGTGAAGTTAGTAGTATGCTGTTAAGTTTAATCATGTTTTTAATTACGAATGCATCATTTTAATGTTTTATGGATTACAATATCTGCGTTTGACTTAGGTGAATCATGCATCTATTGTTTTAGTAATATAACATTATTTAAAAAAAAGAACTTCGATACAAGTAAAAAGACAACCTCTACCTTATGTTAAAATGAAGGCGAGACCAAGTATCTGAGTGGAAAATGAGAAATATTAAAATAAAAACCGGCCAAGTGCAAGTTCGACTCGCGTGGAGAGGGTTCTGTCTCCACACCATATGCCTATCTGTTAGTCTGTCTGTCTATCTATCCATCTGTCATAGCAGATTTGCTATTTTTGACAAGGGGGCCACTTTTGGGGGGTAAATTAGGAAATTAAAAAAAAGTTTAATTTCCTAATTTATCCCCCAAAAGTAGCCCCCTTGTTCAAAATTGATTTATTTACGTTACGCGTCCGTCTTTGGTCACTGACTTACATATGTGCACCAAATTGCAACACGATCGGTCCAGTAGTTTTGGAGCAAATCGGCTGTGACAGACAGACGTACGAGTGATCCTATAAGAGTTCCTTTTTTCCTTTTGAGGTACGGAACCCTAAAAAGGTAAGTTTAGCATCATAACTAGCTAAATACTTTAGTACCTCGCTATTAGCCTTTGATAAATTCGTATGCCAGGTCAAACATTCAAGCGCCAAAGTACCAAAAAGTGTTCAATTAAATATAATTAAAGCTGTGCAGCCTACTATATACATAAAGTGACCCATGCCTCTTAAAGTAGTTGCTTGTAATTCAGAAAACAAGGGCTCCATTGTACTCGGGCTAAACCTAATTGCTTTTGATATGTAATCTAAAACAATACTATAGCAATACGTGTAGACCAAGTGAAATAAAGCCCCTAGGGTCATATTCTACATTAACTTCTCCCCTATTGCCTAGGGCCCTATAGGCTGCCGTTAATGATAAGCTAATAAGAGTTATAATAACGTTAACAACACGATAACAATCGGTGTAAAACCAGTGTAGAATAGAGCCCTAGGTATAAGTAAATATCAATTCAATTACTTGTAAAACGAGACCATTTTGTAAGTGATTGTACATTATCCCTAAGGGACCTATACTAAGTCAATCCGTAGCCCATTTAATTCTATTCCCAAATCCACTATCTTCGATAATATAGACACTGGAGCATTGGGATTATTAGACGGATAGCATTTGGCTATTGGCTATATACAATACATACATCTAAGTATACTTCTATCTTTACTACGACGCGCTGGCCTAGTTGGTAGTGACCCTGCCTACGAAGCTAGCGGTCCTGGGTTCAAATCCCGGTAAGGGCAGATATTTGTGTGTTGAGCGCGAATATTTGTTTCTGAGTCATGGATTTTTTCTTTATACTTAAGTATATATTTCTCTATATAAGTATTTATATCGTTGTCTAGTACCTATAGTACAAGCCTAGAGCTTAGTTTGGGACTAGGTCAATTGGTGTGACATTCCCTGATATTTATTATTAATATTTATTATTTACTTAATTATAATGAAGATGTAAAATTGTGTTTGTTTGTTTGTATGTTGTTGAGGGTAATCTTTAGAACTACTACTTAATACTATACTAATATTTCAGTGATAAAAAGCTACAGTATAGCCTTGACAAGTCAGGGATGACTTGTAAAGGATATATTTTCTTCCGTTAAACCGGAGCGATGCAAAGCAGGTCGTATCTATATTCATTACTGTAAGTTATCATTATCGTATCGTTTACAATACGAGTGCAATCTAAAAGAAATGTTTTTATCTATATACAGTCTGTGAACACTTAGAAGGTGCTTCGGGTTTGTACTTCTCTCTCACTCGCTCCTAATAAGAGCACGCACAATCTCTTTTTTTACTTCAGTTATCAAATGAATGAGTAATTACTTAAAATTACAATAAAAGGTTGATTTGGTAATAAAAAAACGACCATTTACTAAAATCACACACACAACGTTAATCATAAATGTTGACTTCAGGGACAGAAATTAATTAAGGAACTTTAGTGTTTACGCAGATGTAATTAAACCCCGCGCCTAAGTAAATACCTGAACTATTTATCAATTACAAAACTATTACAGAACTCTTCTCCAGAGACTTAATTCTACAACTTTTACAGAGAAATAAATTCAAAGAACGCTCGTACTTTTCAAAGGGAATTTCACTTTTAAACGTAACAAGGATAAAAAGATAACCTTTTCATAGAATTTGAATAAACGTGAATTTAAAAATAAATTGAAAAGGTAAGCCTTTTTAACTAAGCACAAAGCCGTTTCGACGGATTTCTTTTTCATTATAGATTTACGTTAACTGGTCACAATCGTTCGTTTAACAAATTAATGTTTTATAAATCGTAAATCTATTACAAATAATAAATAATACTAGTAAATATCAGGGGACAATCTCACACAAATAAACTTAGTGCTTAACTTAGCTCTAAACTTGTACTATGGGTACTAGACAACGATAATAATATTACCTTCTTATTTAATCTTGTGGGTCAGAAGGTTCTTGAGTGGCGTCCGCGGACCGGGAGACGAGCTGTAGGTAGGCCTCCAACAAGATGGAGTGACGACCTTGTAAAGATCGCGGTGGATCGCGGTGGATCACAAGACCGGTCTGAGTAGAGAGCCTTGGGGAGGCCTATGTCCAGCAGTGGACGTCTTTCGGCTGACATGATGATGATGATGATGATTTGATCTTGTACGGATGGGTTTCGGATACACTTCTGCCCTGTAGGATCTGTTGTGTAGGTTTCCTAGCGATAATGTTTGTTAACAGTAACAGCACCGGTTCCCACAGAACTCAGGCAATGTATTTAAGTTAGAAAACTCATTGGTACGTTGCGTCCACTGGGATTTAAACTCTGCACCTTACGACCTCGAGGTGACATCCTAAGCCACCTAGGCCACCGAAGCTCTCAAAAGAAAGTTTACTAGTTCAATTACTTCGCTGTCTTAAAATGTCGGTTTGGCGACCGGCGGCGTGTTAGTATAGCACGCAGATAATAAGAAAATCATATAAACGCATAAAATAAATGCGGAAAAGACGAGCAAATTGATACCACAGAAGACACTCCGTTTTTAATAGTTGAGTCATTCTATGTTTTTTGACAAACAAATTAATAATGTTTTAAAACTTGTGTGAAATGATACATTTGAGTGTGGTGTTTAATGTTCACTGGTCTCCCCCCCCCTCCCCTGGCCGCTTCACCCCCCCCTGCTGTGAAACGGCCACTAATATATCGCATAATATACTAGTGGCCGGTACCTGAAGCTATAGCCTGAAAACCGTTGATCCAACAAAAAGATACATATAACCTTTTCTGTTTAGAATTTAATAAGGAACATTTTTGTTTTTGACACTTTTTTCGTATCTATTATAGTTGTCCCAAGAATGTTAAAAAACCGTTAACGGGGACACATTTCACGGCAGGAGGGGGTGAAGCGGCCAGGGGAGGGTGGGGGGAGACCAGTGAAATTAAAAACCCCACCCAAATGTATCATTTCACACAAGCTTTAAAACTTTATTAATTTGTTTGATATTCCCATACATTGAATACATAGAATTACTCAGCTATAAAGGCGCTCAGAATGTGGAAAAAACACTAAATTTACTTCGGTTTAACAACTCGGCAGTGTGGATAAACTTAAAGAACATGCAAACGAAGTTGTAGCTAACATCTAGTATTAAATAGATTCGCGATCGTTTTGTGTGACACCCGACCTATGGGGTTTAAATGTTCAACGAATTTATGAGGCGAGAAACCGCAGCGTGACCGCGCCGGCCCGCCCCTGCATAAGACATGAGGCTGCCCTCACACTCGCCGAATTAGGTCGAGATTTATAAATTAGATAACTAAATAAAATCTCAGCCAATGTGTGAATTAATGTTTTAAAGACAATTTTTTGGATTAACGCTTCAATTAAAACTACCCTCATTACTATTATTGTGTTTTTAAAGGAACTAAAGAATATTCTTGTACAAATGAATACACAATGACAAATGACAAAGTGATCTTTAACCTTCGTGAAGTCAACTTAACTAAAAAGGAGGTCTCTTTTTCCGTTTAGTTTGCTCATAGTTAAATTATTATTAAGATATACGCTATAAAAAAGTTTAATTAAAAAATGGTTTACTAATAACGTTACGATACAGCAACTAAATAGATTTCTGGGTCACTATGTGGTTTAATTAAAGTGACGTAATCAATGAAACCCTAATGGACGTTTTACGATTTTAGTTATTGCGTCACTTCTTTATAATTCTATATTCTCTTAGAAATCCATTTGACTGACCATTCAGAGATGCATATTTATTTATAGAGAAGTCAATAGAGCCCGATGGTCACCACGGCACCTATTCCAGGCGGTAAAAACAATATCGTCTTTGACTATGGTGTTGTTTTAACTCGGCCACAATTACTGTCAAGTAAATAAGACCTATCGAAACATTGACAATACCATAACAGATTAAAGACGATATGGTTTTTATCGCCTATAATCTTGGCCCTGGATCATCGAAAGTAATCATCAGTGCCTCTATGGATACCCGCAACATAAAAAAAACCGGCAAAGTGCGAGTCGGACTCGCGCACGAAGGGTTCCGTACTATTATCTATACAACAATACCAAAGAACCGGCAAAAAAATCACGTTTGTTGTATGGAAGGCCCCTTTAAATATTTATTTTATTTTAATTTAATTATTTATTTTTAAAGTGAATAATTATACAACTAAATATTCTGTGAATATTTCAAGCGTCTACCTGTTGCCGTTATTAATATCGAGCAAAAATGGCAAAAAAATAATCACGTTAGTTGTATAGGAGCCCCCCTTAAATTTTATTTTTATTCGGTTTTTAGTATTTGTTGTTATAGCTGCAACAGAAATACATCTTTTGTGAAAATTCCAACCGTATAACTATCACGGTTCATGAGATACAGCCTGGTGACAGACAGACGGACAAACGGACAGACGGACAGCGGAGTCTTAGTAATAGGGTCCCGTTTTTACCCTTTGGGTACGGAACCCTAAAACGATGACGCGTTGCATCTTTTGATAAAAGAACATGTTTTTCTCTTGAAGGTCATAGCGGTTCTGAAATACAACAAAGACGCTGCGAGCGGCTGCTACATGTCCTAGAAAACTCACCAGTAATGAACATTATCTAACGCAGACATTCTCTGGCATACCCTAGTAGTTGTACCCACATAACAAAACACTAACATTTGAACAGCACACTCCTCCATTGAACAAAATACGCAATTCAGTAAGACTCTAACGCGTAAAGCCACAAACTTTGTTATCCCTAATTTCACCGTCTCAGGTAAGAGCCCTCATCTTTGGCCCGACACTTAACGTCTCAAATCGAATCTTAAAAGGGATTACGAGTATAACTAAAATTCCGAAGCACTTTCGTCTCATGTCGCCAATGCCTTACTTTCCCACGTTTCGGTGGAATATATGAGTAGGCACTTTAGGATACAATTAAAGATTAAATGTTAGTACTCAAGCTTTGTCAATTTGGAAGAGCCTGCGGTGGAATAAGATGAGATTTTTCAAGCTGACTCTTCATTTTATAAGTCTTTTAAAGTTGGTGGGTAATTAGTATTATAATTATGATGCTCGTATTTAATTTATTTGACTCTAAAATTAAAAGTGCAGTGATGGTAGGACCTTGTGCGGGGTCCGTCCGGACCACTACCGCCATCTTATATTTTAACCTACCACCAATCAGCAGTGTCTCATTGTTGTGTCCCGGTGTGGGTAAAAGACAATCGCTGAAATTACTAGCATAAAGGAATTCCATATTAGTCCGCAGGGTTGCCAAAACATTTGCGATCTTAGGGTTGCAGTCTTTAGATTGTAGTCTCGGGAATGAAAACGTGAGTGGTTCATAGATCTCACTTACCATCAGCTCCCTATTTCACCATCCTGACAATGACAAGTGACAGGTAACAATTCGGTATACATTGCAAAGTTAACACGCTGATACATGACTGGCTTTCATATAAGCTGCGCCATGTACACTGAAGTGTCACCTATCACCTGTCATTGTCGGGATGGTGAAACAGTGTGCTAGTTTGCTTTCTCCGAGCCATAAAAAACATGCCTACAGCAGGCTAACGGACTAGGTCTATTTGTATAAGAAAATCCCCGTAATAAAAAAAGATGCTATTTTCGATCATCAGTAACTAACCTACAGGATTGCCTAAGTTTAATAAGAGACCCCAAATGAATTATAAATGGCTCAGTTGGGCGTAAGAGCCGTTAAAGAGTAATGATATACAGTAATATAAAAAAAAGAGTCGCTCTTTTACGATCCCTTACAACTTTGTCTTTGTACTTGAAGCTGGGCCTTTATTATTTTCTGTAAAACATATTGCTTCTGAAAATTTATCAACAAAACTTCTATGTATACTATTATGAAACCGCGATTAGTTTGGGATTGGAATAGCCGTCAATTCATATACACTTTGACGTAAGTATATGGTAAAACTGTCACCTCTATTCCCTTTCTAATCGCGGCTAGATAATAACTAGACCTGCAATATAGAGTAAAAATTAAGTCAGCGCTGTCGCATAAAATGGAGACCCATACGGCTAGTACAAGTTGTATTTTGTCGCTGATCGCTCAGTGCGTCTCTTTTGTTACAGACTGGATAGAAAGGGAGATCCTGGCGACAAAAAAGTCGCGGATATCTTCTGCTCACGCGTCAAGTGTCACGTGACGTCACGATTCCAATTCGATTCATAAGTAAATTATATCCGTGTGATCTATATAAGAACGATGGAAATAATGAATTCGCTTACGTAGCGTTACGATCCTCGGATCATTGAATAAAGATGAGGGATCAAAGGAAATTACGTGTCCTCGATAAAATTTGTGCTGAGCAAAGAAATTCCACTTTCTTAAAGGCATGCTCGTTTGCATGTCTTAGACTAGCATTTTAGCAGGCGACGACCCCCCAATGTAAATGCATTACTTCAACCCAGCATAAACGTTAAGTCCAGAATATTTGCGGTCCAAACCAGCAGCAGATTTTTAGAGCCCACAATCGAAATTGAAAAGGATTACGTAAATAGAAGATCTCGGTAGACAAGAACGCAGATTAACAAGTAACACCGCACGATGCGGAGCCGCAGAAAATTCAAATGTATAAATTAACATATAAATCGAAAAGATTTACCCTAAACAAGATCAAAGGAATTTGTCCGAAGCTCGGGGAAGGCTGGAGCCTGATGACTGTTTATGGCTGGGTATCGAGAAGAATGCGCAGGGCCTCGCGATACAGGGTGTATTTACATTTTGTGCCCCGTTTGGTCGAAAAAGTTCATCGCTTCATATTATGATACGTTCATAACGGGGCGCTGACGCCCGGAATATGACATGAGCGTTTTATGCTGTATATTTTATCCCTTCTTGATAAACGCTACGTGAGTGAACTTGATTTGTGCAGATGATGTTTATTCCAATCAAATAAGCGGTCAATGCGGTAACAACAAATTTCAGATTATTGGAATTGGAATCGTGATGAAATTTTCGATGACGATACCCTATTTTAGGAGGTTTTTGTTTGGTAGTTTCTGGTTTGTACATTATACAGCATGTCCGGAAAAATGTTTTACTTATATGTAAATAATTGACCTATGTACAGTGTCTTTTTTTTAAAGCATTCTCTGACCTGTTTATCACAATATGCCTTACCACCGATAAAACACTTAATAGTTGGTAATAAAATAACAACTTCTAGTAAAAGCAACAGTAAAAGAAGTATCTTTGGAGAACCTTAAATACAACAACAATCAATGAGGCTCCATTAAATAAACGAGATCCCACTAGGAGTTGGCTTTCCTTGGCCAAATGGTGGCCATAATAATAACGCTTAAGTATCATTGCCTTTGTAAGTACCGATAATACTAGTGTAAAAGATACCAAACTTCCTAACTGCAGGTGCGGTTATAGGGTGTTTATTTCGAATGGTTCTTAGGAAATTAAAAAATTAAATCGCAGTTTAGCATGACAGTGAAATAATTTAAAACCAGTTCGCGTTGAACAAGTTACCAGGCACTAATATGGATACGAATTATTTTAGTTTTTTTCTTTTATCACATGTCGCCTGAGAACTGTCCGAATATTCAAAATGTTCAGGTTACAACACAGTTAGTCAACTAATATTACTTAAAATCCACAGAGACACGCCCGAATGCAAAATTTGGCGTAGCACGGTTGTGAGAACATATATAAAATAAAATTATGTAGCGACGCGCGCGTGGATGGAACACACTATCACTTTCAAGTTACATGGTGTTCTTTTATTTTCGTGTGTTTTATTATCTTGGTGGTTGGTATGTAATATGTACACGATTACAAATAAAATATCGCGGATGAGACTTTACTTAGTCGACAAATAAGTACTTACATAATTTAGCAATAACCAAACTAGGCAAAGTCTGCACCGTGGTAAACCTAATACATTTTAGTACACACAGTGGAGGCGAAACAATTAGGAACGCTTGACGCTTGAATTACCGAATTTGATGACCAAAAAGTGCTTGACCTATTTAATTGTTCGTTAAAATTGATTATAATATTGATTATAGTTTAAACGGATGTACAGTGATCTACAGTGAAATAAAGTGCTGCCACCAATACAATAAAAATCAACGCAGTAAAAACAAAAAGAGTTTTTTTAAATGCTTACAAAACGAAAGCTATGATTTAACGTAATTGTACGTAATTTGAAACCTTCTTTGTCTATTAGATAACGATAACTATAACTATTTATATAATTGGTTGAGTACTTTTCGACTATTTGTCAAAATTGATATGACCTATATGTAGATATGCGAAAACGCAAGGGTTTCTATTTATGTGGCTACCACTGTATATATAATTTTTAGATTTCAATTTAAAACTTTAATTCCATGAGAAATAATCCATCTACAACACAACACATTTGCATGTTTATTTAAAATTTATAACTTTAATTCATCTTACTAGCCTCGATAATAAGAAAACTTGTATGCCTAATAGTAAAGCAAATAAGTTCGCTATAATTCGTGTAGGTACAACCATTTTTGCAAGCTTAAGGGCACGAATTCATATTTGTGGAAACTTGTCCACTCCCATGTTTTTGCCCTTGGCTATGGGACCGCACCGGGCACATCAAATAAATTTGAATAAAGGACGTTGGCATTTACCGAAATAGGTATAAAATAGCATGTATAAACTTGCTATACATTGACAATGGCATCACCTAGTCGCCAGATATGGTGTTTTCAGAGATGAAACCTGTTTATCTGAAGAAGTTACAACTTATTTATATTTTAAGACCTAACAAACACAAATCTAGGTTATGGTTCGATAGATACATAAAGGGTGCTATTAAAAACACAAAAGCGTCAACCTTTAAATAATCCAATTTGTTCCGACACACACTCAAGTCGTGAATCGTAATTAGATAAATTGAAAATTCCGGCACAGCAGGCTGTAACTGCTAAATTGGCCATCGACGGAATCTTATCGACTAACCTTTTCCCCGTAAAAACTGGGAGTGGTCGTTACTGTTTCGGTGTTTCTTTAACGTGGCATTATGTCTCGGTTTTCGTTGCCTACTCTTTGTTAAGGGTCGCAATTCTATTTACGTAACTGTTTCGACATATACCGAGAAAGCTTACCTACCTATTTTAACTTCGCTAAATATACGTTAAGTTTTAAAAAAATCTTTACAAAATGGCGCTGAATTAAATACAGTCACAAGCTATACGTGACAATGCTATCTTCGATTTCACTTTATGGCAACATACTGTATAATAAGTACTACAAAACATAGCGATTAACCATCCTAAAGGCATATCGGTTAGAGTAGTTCAACCAAGTTATATTAATTTTATGAGTATTAAGACACGAACATATTTAGTGTAAATATAAAAATAAACATTTTAAATTCATTATAATATCTTTTTGAACTGTTAACCCTTAAAAGTCTTAGTGGTTTTAGATGTTATCAAAAATCACCGGCAAACGTATTGCAAGGCACGCGACCACCCTGTTTATATCGTCTGACGCGATAAGGCGCGGTAATTATAAACATAACTCATGCCGTCTTGTGACTGTAGGCGCGTGTAAACATTTAAACAGTTTCTTGAGTTTTCACAACGCGTTGCAATTAAATGGGACACGGTTTTAAGACGCAATTCTTAAAACTGACTTAACGGCGCAGTTTTGTTACTATTTTATCTACTTTTAATGGTTATGGTTTCTTTCTTACAAAGAAACTTATAGTTATAATCAACTGAAGATTGAACAAACTATGTATTAAACATTATGCATTTCTGGTTCAGAATTCGTAAAATTGCTTTAAAGTTATATACTTACTGCTATACTACATTAAGTACTTGTAATATATTAAAAAATCTGCTGCTTCAACAAACTAACATTATATTTTCCACACACCTTAACTCTTTGTTGTTTATATTACTCAATTTGCAGTACCTACAAAAGAGTAATATAAAATCCTTAATTGGCTGGAAAGCAATACGGTGGTTTATTATTTTTCCTGACTCGTGTTTTGCTGTCAGCTTTTAGAAGTCCGCTTATTAGCCTGAATTGCTTGATAAGCAGCATATTACTTGTCGCGGCGCAACCTGGCTTACAATTTTTCTTCGTTCATTATATTATATAACCCGCTAGTAAACTTTATACTCCTTGAGTGTAAAACAGAAAAATAATAAAAACACCCTGTAACTTGAAAGTAGCGTGAAATTTCAAAGGAGTTTTTTTTTTCCTTATTCATGGAACTTGCGACCGGTTAGTATTTAGCTAAAGGCACCACATAATAGTTAGACATAGAAATAATTTATTCAACGCATACACACATCGAAAAAAAAAAACAGATGAGTAAAACAAAGAACATTTAACATGGCGTTGAAACCCCCCCCCCCAAGCTTTGTGCCGCAGCAAGCCGCGGCGCTGGTTTAAAAAGTAATTTAAATATCTAAAACAAAAAGAGGTGACGACACAAACATCAGCGACAATCGATATTGAGTGGTTATCCTTACTTGTAACCGATTTTTTTTTTGTGTGGCAACACCATAACAACACAACCGTTTCCTGTTGCATCGTTACTAGCGTAGGCCACTTTTATTCCTGGATATGCATTACGTATAATATCAATTGAAATTTAATTTTTAATTTTTCAAGTTAACAGTTGTTCGTCATTTTAAAACTTATACTCGTATAAATCCAATTTTCCACATACAGAATGTTCTGTAACCCATAAAAAAAGCGTCATTTGCGCGACATAAATAAGCCCTCCGCTGCCCGTAAAGTTTTAATTATACGCGTTTCGTTAAGTTTTATCGAACGATAGCATTCCGCACACGCATGGCCCTTTGTAGCCCTTTGATTTAGCAATTAATTTAACAGCCACTAGGCGGGGAAATTGATTTGGCACGTTTTTAGGAAGGCTTCGTAACTCAAAAGACTCGATCGTTTGATTAAGTAGTGATTGAATTAATACGTGGTTGAACTATTACTTTAAAGTATAGACGACTAGCGACCTGCCCTCGCTTCGTTTTGGTTTATGTGAGTTTTTTGTAACACCTGTACATCTAGAATTGAATATAGGTACATAAAAACCTTTCTCTTGAGTCACTTTATCTATTGACTAGCTGTATCCGTGCCACTTCGTTGGGCAATAATAGTACATTACTACAGAGGCCGGGAAGTAGGGGGTTGCCGGCCGAGTTCATATAGGATAGTTACGAGGCTGGCAACCCCACTTCACGCCGAGGTTTGTATAGTGTTTTTTTCAAACATATAAATAATTCATTAAAAAAATTATAACAAAAATTACAACGTCAAATACGTACTAGGAGTGCATAAACATTAAAAGTAACCTACAGTGCTCAGTCATTCGCGCTGTTTCGGGTGCGCCCCGCGGCGCGCCACCCCGTGCTACATCTCCTGCGATCTAAGTTGCGCTACGCAACTCTAATAACATCTGCCCTCCTGGTACCTGGTGCCTTTATGCAAACACTTTGGTGGGATGCACGGCTTAGTATATTAAAAAAAAAAACAGCTATTTAGCCTGTTCATAAACACAGCCGCCATGTTTACATGAAAATTAAAGAAAAACTACTTCCCGGCTTAGGCCTTCAATTTTGTATGAAATTCCTTTACAGTTCTCTCGAGGTGTTCCGCCCGCAACGTGATACTTTGAGTCCTAAAATAACTAACATAACGCCAACATTCCATTGCATGTTTGAGTAAACATTTTTGTGGGTTAATATATAGCCTATGACACTCACAAATAGCGTGGCTTTCTATTGGTAAAAGAATTTTCAAAAATCGGTTCAGCAGATGCAGTGATTACCCCTTACAACGTCACAAACTTTACTATTTTATAATATTAATACAGATAAAGATTGCATTAAAATCCGATTCATATTTTAAAAGATCTAAGCGAACATACAGGCGGACTGACGGCGGGAACCGACTTTGTTTTATACTATGTAATATTCGTAAAGAAGACATACGCACTTCTAGATCAAAACAGCATCAACTCAAAATCCTTGCTAGTATTGTATCAAGTTCATAGAAGTTGTATTAAAGTTGATTTTAAAATACAGTTGTATTTTGAGTTACTTCTGTTTAGATCTAGCAGTGCGATACGTTCCCAAGACGTCAAAAATATGTACACGTCTCTATGCCACTGGCAATAAAGTTTGTATATACTTGATATCTGACGCGATATGTGTTAAGATGCTTTAACTAATCTTACGGTAGCATTAATATTAATAAGACTAGTACCGCACACGTAATGTCGTTTTTTTAAAATTATCAACGTCTATGTGTAAAAGAATTATAATTAAAACAAAAGAGGTAAAAATTGTTTAATAGAAATAATATTTCTCAGGAATGTATAATGCGCAAGTGTCCATTTTTAATTTATAACGTCACTGTGACATAGTTCTATTGTGGGTTCCAAGTTAACCTATGAGCAGAGAAGCAATCAAACACTAAATAAATGTGTCTCTCTATATTGTGCTTATATGTGTGTATTATTATGGCAAAACAGAAATCAATACTACTTATACACGTTCTTAACTGTAATGTTACATAATTGGTAACATTAAATTGGTAAATTACTGTATACGATTGCTACTTCCATTTTTGTTTGAAATTTACTTTGTTCTCAAGTATGCATTTTCGAAATAACACACCTCTCGTGTGAAAACAAAACAGTCCCCGTTGACTAGTAATGCGCCGCGACACGCGAGCCCTGAACCCTTGACGCACGGAACGACAAAATAAATCACCCTTTAAAAAAGTTTTATGCGTTGTTAGTAAAACTCGCCAGTTTATAACGAAAAAGAGCGTAGAAGCGTAGCGTAGCGGATTTCGTAGCGCGTAGATCTGCTACGTGAATGGCATTTCAGAGAACGTCATTGTTTGCCATTGACTTTGTATACGAATTTTAAAGATACATTTTTAATATGGACGTTTTCACAAAAAAGCCTTTTAATTTTTTTAATTTTAGGCATTTTAGTAAGATTGTTCGCAATTAACTGGGCAAATAAAATAATGTAATTATAAAAAACTGTCACTATAACGCAAAATGGTGTCTAATTATATTTTATCTACCTTCTCTGATACTTTGTATACGTTTTTTTTGTTAATATACTGTAATATGTTTTAATTACTTACTTTTTAACTTACCTATAATTGTTCAAACAAGTAGGTATTTGACGCAAAATGTTTTTTGCAAACGAATGCAGTAAGTTTGGGTTTAACTGCCGCACTCAGAGACGTCAATTTTTAATGCTTGTTTAGTGACGTGTTGTCTTATTCTATCGCTATAACAAATAAAGTGACAGCAGCAACTTTAATCAAGCATTAAATTTAATCGACGTCTCTGAGTGCGGCAGTAAGTTTGGAAATGTAAAAGGTAACTTTTTTGTAAAAACAAACAAACAACAACACTGTTTCGATGATTTTGCTTCTTCTGTTTAATATTAATACATCAGTCTATTAAACAATCACACCTTCGCAATCAACATCGTTAGCACCTGCGTTACTGTAGCCACCGTGTCAATAATTTTGTTTGTGTTGGTTACATTGCCGGTAACTTACCACCGTAGTTAAATTTGCTTATCCGGTCTGGCTAACTTCTAAATAGGTGTGCGGGTGTAACTCCTGGCGTAAGTCGGTTACCTGAGGCGTGAATCGCCTGGCCTTTGTCGCCAGTAAGCCGGATGCGACCTACAACGCAATTATAGCAGTTTCGCATTATTAAAAACGTTTCTCTTCAGTTAAAAAACGGTAAGAAGTTCTTCTAAGACATGATTTAAATGTAAGTTAATTATTTACAAGTTAGCGTGGTATTTTAAATAGTTTGCGTATTGCAGTGTTACAATATTGTAGTGATTGTTTTTATCTACTGATGTGACAAAGGAAACTTTCTAAAATTGCGGAACATTAACTGTATGAGGATTGAAACTTACCGTTTCTTAAATTTCGATTTCCTATATTTCTAGTGAAAGTTTCCGGAAATTTCTTGAAACTTTCCGCTACTTGCACATCAGTATTTTTATCCAAGTGTGTCAGTAGAAGGGTTATGTTTTTCTAGTGTATGTATGTATGCCTATTTCTTTGGCACGCTTTGTAGTCTAAGCTTGATGGTAAAATCCATATGAGGAGTCTTTAGATTCATCTTGGTTGTAGAAGTGAAATAGCTATAAGTTTTTTTTAAATATTTTTATACAGATTTTCCCTTTTCTAAAATAAGTTCCCAAGAACAGATTGCTCTGACACTTATAAAGCTTACTAGCGATCCGCCCTCGCTTCGCTTCGGTTTATGTCAGTTTTCTGTACATAAACACATGTATATAAACTGGAATATATTAGATTACATAACAACCTTGCGTGGACAAAAAACTGGTGGTGAGAGCCGCATCAAGCTCCGTTGCGTGGTTTAGGAGTTAGCGGATAGACAGACAAACCGATAGACAGAAGAGGAAAGCAACAAAATAAAATAAAGAAGATAATTATTCCCAATTCCACATTGCTCATCCTGTATACTAATGATTATTATGATTATGATTACTATGATTATTAATTGAAATTAAGCAAATAACGAATGCTTTAAAAAACAACTCCAACGGGATCGAAGCATAATATTTATTCAGTGTATGTATTTACATCTGATTAACAAACTTACATCAAGTTAGAGTAGCTAACTACATTAACTTGATGTAAGTTTCAAGCAACTTTCCTGTATTCATAGGTAAGTACTAAATGAAATGAAAAATAACTCTGTTTATTTCACAACACTGTAAGTAAAACGAACTACAGAACTGCCTGACATTTATAGACGCGATTGTGTATTTATGTCCTTTTAATGGCCCCGCGCATTACCGCTTGCGCCACATTAGGAAAGAAAACATGACAATTGAACTTATTTACTGGTTCAGGTTACGAGAAGTTTCTGGAATGGTTTTGTTAATGACGTCTGAAAGCTATAAAAAAGTCATTGTAGTACGATAAATAATTCCAGTTACATCTGATAGACGGCTCGGCAAGCGTAGCGTAGGATGCCCTCCAGCCAGATGGACCGACGACCTGAAAAAAGTGGCTGGTGGTGACTGGATGGCGAAAACGGGAGATCGGACCCTAGGGGAGGCTTACGTCCAGCAGTGGACTGCAATAGGCTGAAATGATGATGATGATGATGATGACATCTGATAGTGGAGTCACAGGACATGAGTAAGTTCATTTGGGTATTTAGGATCGTCAAGTTAAAATATCCATACAATATGCCATATCGTATCTAAGGTCTGTTCATCCTTACTTGTCTTATATAGTAAACAACTTTCTAACCTCAACATGAACCTTTTTTTGCTAAAACAGCTCTTTTATCGTAAATAAAGTAGTTAGAAAGTTGTTTACTATATAAGACAAGTAAGGATGAACAGACCTTAGGTACTTAAATTTTGTTAGATTTTTACGATTTTCTAATATCTTGAAGATATTATGAAAAACTATGTCTGTACGGGGTTCCCTCTATGACGCCGAAACTTTTTACGCCGAATGTATAGTTACGCCGCATTTTGTTTTCGTTTAATTTCTCTCCAGCTTAAACGGAAAATATGTTTTAAAATGTTTTGTGTAATCCTGATAGAATACAGTAAGTTAGGTTAGGTTTATTTTATAACTATTCAAAAAAGTCACAAGTATTAGTAGAATAATAATTATGCGAAATTAGTATTCTGCGAAATTATTTATTCGGACAATCGTGATGCGTAAACCGTCTGTTCGTTTTTTTTTCCAGCTAAATATTTCTTGAAATGATACAAATGGATCAGTATTTAGAAGATTGATTTTGCAAGGAACCCTCCTTACAAGCCCTTTAGCTATATGTAATAATAATAGGGGGGTAAGACAAAAATTATGTATGTATACATATACTCGAAAATCTAATTACAAACCAAAATCTGACAGTTTCCATCTTGTTTAATTCGTTATTTTAATATTATTTCATAAAAATATGAATGAGAACTCGTGTTACCAGTAATATTAGGGTAAGTTTTATTGATAAAAATACCTACACTTAAACCAAAATGCAGTAATCATAGCGAATGTGGTTAGGATTTTGGTCTTAAATTAGATTTTCGAGTATAGCAGAGGACAATTATACACACACTAGCTTACGCCCGCTACTCCGTACGCGTAGAAGTCGTTTATCGCTGCTCCCTCGGGAACTGTCCAATTTTCCGGGATAAAAACTATCCTATGTCCTATTCCAGGATCCAACCAATATGCGTGCCAAGTTTCATCTCGATCCGTTCAGTGGTTGAAGCGTGAAAGACGGACAAACATACACACTTTCACATTTATAATATTAGTATGGATGGATGGGCGGTCCGAAGACAAGCTCTGCTTGTTAAACGGGTGGTAAACAACGATATAGGTCACGGAAGTTAATTTGCCACCCATTTCAAAGAAAATCTACTTGAAGATGTCATTGTCAATAGAGATGCCAAGTCATTTGTAATTGATAGGAAACTCAACCTTATTGCTGTAGAATGTCAGATTGACTTTGGACCTAAGGTGGGTCACAAATTAAATACCTTGACTGTACATATTTATATGGCTAGATTTCATGATGGCCAAAAAACTGCTGCTAGACTATACGTAACCACTACGATTGGTTCTTGTTCGCATCCAGCCGTTTTCCATGACCCTTAAGTCACACTGGCTCTAGGCAAGATACTTTGCGAGAACGTTATCGTTATCGAAAATGTATAGCGTTGACTTAACCTGTCATACATTTTAATAGTTTTCGAAAATCGTTTGTTATCGTTAAGGAGAGACTAGAGCATTTACTCGCGCGTTTACCAGAACGCTCACCCAAATAAGAGTTCCAATTGGTTGTTCATTTCGAACGCTCAGTTCAGCAAGCATTCTAGTGAATGTGCTCAAGTATATCAGCACTATTAAGTATCTTGTCCAAGGCGCTAGCCTAGTTGGTAGTGACCCTGCCTACGAAGCTAGCGGTCCTGGGTTCAAATCCCGGTACGGGCAGATATTTGTGTGATGAGCGCGAACAATTTTGTTCCTGAGTCATGGATGTTTTCTATGTATTAAAGTGTATATTTCTCTAAATAAGTATTTATATCGTTGTCTAGTACCCATAATACAAGCCTAGAGCTTAGTTTGGGACTAGGTAAATTTGTGTGACATTGTCGCCTGTTTTTTTTTAACATTGTCAGATTGCCACGTTGTACTTATTCACTACTATAAATCCTTTTCCCCTAAAAGCCACTGCGCCCCCTGCGCTTTGCCACTTGGATTTTACTTAAGAAAGAAAATTGCTCTACCGGGGAATAAACCCGGGGCTGGCTGAGCCACTACTGACTTGGCTGAGCATGTTCTCGTAATGGAAATAAATTCCCGTCTCATATCGTATCAATTGAATATAAGCTTCCTTCGAGGAAAGCTGGATTTAATAGATCGACCGTTAAGAAGCTTAGTTACCTGAAATTGTAGTAAAGATATCTCCTAAACGAATCGCCCAAATAGGTAGCTTAAGAAATATATATGTTACGTATTATATAATCTATAATAAAGAATAGAATATAGAAGTCTTTTACTTAAAAAGAAAAAAAACCGTGTAAAACAAGCTTTACAATCTTGTGACGAACTGAGATCATTGTCGGAAACATTCGAGAGTATTTTATACAAGAAAAAGAAATTTTCTTAGAAGTTACTGAGAAATTATCATAAGAAACTTTCACAGTTTGCTAACTATTTACAGGTTAAAAATGTCCAATAGCAATCATTTATATAGGATAGCAAAACAAAACTAAATTTTAATTTAAAAAAAAAATAAAAAAAATGGTCTATTTTTAATCACTTTTTGTAAATTTTTATGATGTATGGGTACACTTGCCTGAAATAAATGACTTTATTATTATTATTATTATTAAAACTCGTAAAAAGCAGGGCTTCCTTGGCATGGTGGTGCATCGCTAATAATTGGTATATACCTAAATTCAATAGTTAAAGCTCCCTCCAATTAGTTATGAGCTTGCACTTGGCACATACTACAGATGTTTCGTGGGAGGTGCCACCAACCCAACCCAATTGTTGATCCCATCTTTTAAAGGTCTGCCCAGTACTCACGTAGCGTCTTTCTATACACTTGGCGTACAAATTGATCTCACAATTAATTGAGTTTAAATCGTTTCTTCATATCCCTTATAGCACTAGAATTCAGGGTTTCTCATACTAAAATAAATTAGGTACTGTCAATAATAGATGTTGATAAAAAAACGCCACCTATATTTTTTCGTGTAATAATTGATTGAACGTAATTCCCAAAGTAGAAAGAAAAAAGCCATAACTGCTGAAATAAAACCGATTACATCACTACGGATCATTAGTCCATTCCGTAAAATATGGCCAGTTTGTCTTGAACTCTATTGTTATGGTAATAACGCATATATTAATAGCATTGCGGCCATAAAATATAAACATACCGTAGTAATATTTCAACTGGGTTCCGTTATAGTGCACTTGATTATCTGTAATCGAGTATGTGACGAGTAAATATAAGAAAACTATCAAGTATTAGTATTTATGTTTCAAAAACAATGAATCGACTCCTAATTATTAAGGTTCCGTTGACTTTCCATGGATCCCGTGACCAGGGTCTCTATTCTACGGCGCCAAACAATATTGTTTTTCACCGCTATCATACTGGCAACGTTTTGATAGCTCTTATTTACTTGACAGTAATGGCGACAGAGCTTGTTATATTTAACTTTACAGAACTGGGGGGTTATTATGGCAAAGCTATGCAGTTGAGAGATACGCTGAGAGAAAAGGACAGAGCTATATAACTGCTATAGCTTTATTTCATTATAACTTTCTTTCAGCGTATCTCTCAACTGCATAGCTTTGTCATAAAACCTCCCAGAGGCCCAGATCTTGATCAAAAAATGGGCCCAACCCTGAGATATACCATACATTAAAAAGAAAAATTATTGAATCGGTTGCGAATGCGTAAGTCAGTTTAAAATAAAATGTTGAGTTGTGGTTTATATTACAATTGTACCCTTTTTTGTTCGTGTCAAAGTTCTTTTTACAACTTTACTCTTTAAATAACGTTCTTTATTGCCGAAAATCGAAAATAAAACAATTGACATAACCGGTGTAAGTTGAGGGCTTCAAGCCGAAAACAAAAGTCAAACAAAGGTTAAATATAGGTACTTATTCCGAAATATCCGAAATAGATATATGTTTCAAAAACATAATAATGCAGAACGGCTTTAAAACGCTATTCGTCGAAATGGTTTTCGAATTAGAGTAATTGTAATTATATGAACAATCCCAATTAAAGTTTTTTACTTTACGTTGCCTAAACGATACCTACCGCAAATTATTTTGCTACGCTGTGGCGGTCTTGAAAAAATAGATACATACAAGTAGCACAAAACCGATCTTCCTGGGGGCCTAACGCTACGACGAATGCATCTTGTATTGGCCTCAGAAACGTTAGTAGCGTCTGCATCTTGCCTTCTGGAGATCTTTTGGGAAGGCCTGTGTTTAGCAGTGGGCGTCTTGTGGCTGAAAATGATGATGCTTAAAAAGGCAAACGGGCTGTGTGAGCCGTGCTGAGCTACCTAGTTTCCTAGTTACCAAAGTCACAAAAAATTACGTTATAAATACGTTTTTTTATATCCCGGGTAAATTTCCATTCAAAACAAAATACAATCATCGTGAAGTATCCACGTGGCCTAACCGAGACGTTTTCGGCAGGATAAGTGCTCGCACTTGAAAAAAAGAAATGTGGATTTTATTTAACGGAATTCTAAAAAAGAGCTCCATGTGCGATTCTTAAACAGGAGTTCAATGTTGCTGGAGTAATGAATATTTACGATGCTCTCGGAACCCTCGAAGTTGGGCACCCTTATCATGATGTACGACTGGCGATAAATAGGACATGAGTACAAGGAAAAAGGGACCGGGTAGTGCATTGACTAACACTGAATTACAGGTCACTAATTCTAGTGTTCCAGTAGGACTAAAACTACAGTTACAATTTGTGGTAGACCTTGCCATAATACCCTGAATACATTATGTTTTAATACTTCATTTTAGTAGTGTTAAAGCTACTGTGAAGCTAAGGTAATGTTTGTTGGTAATTGGCTGTCGTTTAACTTGGTTAACCCGAGTAAGTGGACCTCACCGACATTATTAACCAGTTGACGTCGCCGATTTCCGATTTGATTATTTTTGTTGTGTTTTAGTGTAAGTGTAAATCTATTTATAATTTATTGTATCTATTCAGGGGGCCTAATAATGGCTGCGTTTATCACGTGACAAAGTGTGGATAAGGCATTCGTCACCTTCTGACACGTAAATAAGTACGAGAGTGACGGATGCTTTATCCACATTTCACACGCGATATAGACGCATCCATACTAGGCACGCTGGTAACCTATCATTTTATCGAATTTCACTTCATCTATTGTATCATTTCTCGAATTTCATTTCATCGAACGGTATTTTCTGCTGAAACCATGAGGTTTTCAGCATATCTTAAACATTAATTAAGTAGTTTGGTTAGGCTAAACTTGAGACTACCAAAAAATATTACTCATGTGACGAGAAATGCCTTTCGATGTAATGAAGTTTCTAGAAACATGTTTTGATATAATTATAGGTATAGTTGACGAAATATAATTTGCGTCGATTCGACGTAGCGCTTTTAAGACGAATCAGTGCAAATAATATTACGTCAACTATAGGTACCCATCTTTTCTGGTATCTATACTTATATTATACTCGTAAATGTGAAAGAAATTCTTTCTGTTTGTCTGTCTGTTACACTTTCACGGCTAAATTGCTGAACGGATATCGATGAAGTTAGACTGCGCGACCCTATACAAAAGCAATCCTATATAATATAATTATAGTAATAAATATTCCACACAATCTACAGTGAACTTTTTTTTTATATACTTTATACTATGAAACATTGTAAGTGAGGTATGTAATGAATTAAAGCGAGAAATTTTACAATTTGACTTATTACTTTAAATTATTTGGCTTCGATGATGGTGCGGCCTTGCCACACTGCTGAGGTAGTGATTTTAAAAATGTGTTTTATGTTTTTGTATCTTTTTCATAATGAAAAATACCAAAATCGCTACAGGTGTGCCTATAATTTTTGAAGATTTCCGTCGATTCCTCGTGTAATCCATCATCAGATCTTAATTTTGATAAGAATGGGACCAAAAGATTAAAAAAAAGCAGTCGAATGAAGAACCTCCTCCTTTTTTGAAGTCGGTTAATAAAATTGATTCACGAGTTAGACTTATTGTGATATATTTTAATAGTGATCCAGAAATCCATTTCCTTGTACAATCTATTATTTGTCAGAACGATCAATAGTGTTAAGACATCCTGTCCTAAACATTCGAAACATTATTCCTAAATAAGCTCTAACTGATTGATAACACAATTTTGGTGTTCTGTTAACAAGAGAAATCGAGGTCGAGGTTAGTTCGTTCCAGGTTCCAGTGCTGTTATTAGTTTTGCTTAGGACTAGATCTGGTCTCGGCGGGCAATAACTTACCTCGAACAGATCGAATTGAGCTGACTGACATCAATTTCAGGGAGTTAAGAGCTAAGATAATGGCGTGAAATATGATTATTATTGCTAACTTTTCACCACTAATCGCTATTTGTGTACCAAAACTTTGAACTACCTCTATATGTATGTACCTATAGCTTGTGTCAACTGAAATTGCCAAAGATGTAAACATAATATGTTTTACATGTCAAAATAATTACAAATATTTTGACATGTAATGTTTTATAATATTATAAATAAATGAGTATGAGTATGAGTATGAGTATTCATCAAGCGTGTTTTAATATAAAATATCGTATAATTAACAGTTATTTAATCTCAAACTTATGAAAGTAAAGATCAAGTGTATAAATCATTGCGAAGACCTCACTTGATCTTTAAAAGAATGTGATTATCGAGGAATAATGTTAAATTGGCTCGTTTTGTTGTGTTGTCATATTTGCCAATTTCAATTGGTACAGACTATGTACTCGTGTTCAATCTATATACAGGGTATGGCGACCTAGGGTAAAGTGTTCTTAGGAAGCAAGACCTTGATTTTGGAAAACAAAACTGAATTTTTAACCGACTTCAAAAAAAGGAGGAGGTTCTCAATTCGTCCGATTTTTTTTTTATGTATGTTCCCCGATTACTCGAAGACCAATGGACCGATTTGAAAAATTTTTTCGTTGTTCGAATGGGTATACTTTCTAGTTGGTCCCATTGTCACCACGTCAGGATCTGATGATGGGATCATGGAGAAATCAAGAGAACTCCTCAAATATTATAGGCACACCTATAGCGATTTTGGTATTTTTCACTGTAACTCATGCATTTGCTTTTGAAAAGTACTATATGGTGAAGTGGAACTGATGATGAAGACCACAGATGGCCACCGGAACTCCTTAACGGTACCTATTTCAAGGGTGGCGATAAGATATTTCGATAAAGGAAGTTGAGCGACTATGACGAAGCACATTTAGGTTTAAATATGACTATGACATTCCCGCGGCGTTGTCTGCGGCGAGCTTGAAATGTTCTATAGTTTCTTATTAATATTTAGAAGTGGAGCTACGTAACAGCATAAATAGGATCACTAAAAAGTATAAAATAAAATAAATGTTTAAAAAAACAAAAAACCCCCTTCAAGGCGGTTTTTTGTTTTTTTATTAGGGTAAATAAAATCACGTAGGTACTTACCGAGATTTTTTAACCCCTGATGCAAAAAGAGGGGTTTTATAAGTTTAACCGATGCGTGTGTGTGTGTGTGTCTGTCTATGGTGACGTAGATCTTAAACAAGAGAACCGGTTTGGATGCGGTCTCTAATTATCAGTAATGCATCAAATACGGTTTTGACATATTTGTCTAAATCGCCATATTCTACTAACAGCCTCCTAACTTTTTAAATCCGATTGCGCAACAGTCAAAGTTCGAACCCATAGCACCATCGCAGCCCCCCATAACATTCGGATTTATTCAGACGTGAAATTAAACAAGCCCCCGAGCTCTCTCTATCACAATTTATGTTCGCACTAGATTGTAAAGGTCGAGACAAGATATCAGAGGGTACCCTCATTAATTGACGCAGTGATGGCCGGAGGTATTTCGTACCTGATTGCACAGTCACGAGTTAGTGATTTTGTGGACAAATTACATCTGTGAAGCTGGTGAGGCGAGGTGATTTCGAGGCACGGGTTTGTGAAACGGTTGCGAATAATAGATTTTATTGCTGATCGACAAGAGCCGGTTTGATAGAGATTGGAGCAAAATGTGCGATGTTTTCAGTATATTATTAAGTGCTTAACTTCTTTATTATTGTATTGTTTGACTACTTTGCCTACTGCACACTAAAATATGCAGGAATATAAATAATGTTCTATTATTTTGATGATTTCTGCAATGTTACACTATTAGGTCATTAGTGCGTAAAGTGTAAATTACTAACTAAATACTTTGTGTTATTTTGACTATACTTTGGCGAATAAACACAATTAACGAGTATATAATTTAACTCAAAGCTGATTAAAAAGTCATCGTCTTAGTGATATATGCATCTTGGTATACTAGGTTAAATTAGTTAAATAGGTTAAATGATAATGTTTTGGAGTATACGGACATATTTTGTTTACGATTCAAAATGTAAACATTTTAATTAAAATATTTTTATCACAATTATTATATTCATGGAATAAAGCACATTTCGTAAGCGATGCAGTTTAATTCCACTTCAACGTAAGAACAATATCGATATATTGAGTGGTGAGCAAACTGAGTCCCGAATGCAATACACGGGTCCTCTTATTGAATATTTACTCTGAGGGCAGCCGAGCGAACCCGGGAGATAAGATGTAATCGGAGACGCCAGCAAATTGAATGCAAAGGATCATATATGCAATGTAAAATAGCAAGTATTTATAGGAGTTAAAAGTTTTTATTTTGCTTAAACCTATGACCGAGACTGATCGTCTTGTCCAATTCTCCGCAATTATGGACTTGTCCGAAGCGCTAGTAGATTCACTCTATATTACCGACGTGTAAAAAAGTCCGTATGTGGCCAATTTACTGAATAAATATTTATTTTAATGTTGATTTTGATTCAATGCCCAAACTAGGGCAGAATTGAAGTCAACCATTTTATTTTTCAAGTAAACGACGTCATTAAATCGCTCAACACTGGTCGAAAAAAATATACATACATACATAATCTCACGCCTTCGTTCCCAGAGTGGGGTAGGCAGAGCTACAGAATTACAAACATCTCTAAAAACTTGTTGATAATTCTATAACCACAATTTGCACAATATATTAGACGTTAAATGCTTTGAAACATAAGATATTACTAGGAATGTAAATCTAACAGAAAATACCGGTGCCGTAATATAATTAACAAAAACCTTCGAAATCTGGATGCAATTTGTAATTTTCATAATTTCCACAACTTATCAGATAAATGTTCAAGGCACAATGCCCAACGGTATTTCTCCGTGCAACAATTCGCCGAGCTGCCAACGGAATTAAATGCTCAAAACTCATTAAAATGCGACCTATTTTGAGCCCTAGGAGTTCCCTGGCAACGAACAATTTATAACAATAGGTGCTAATTATGAAGGCTATGGTCTCGCGTGCAATGGCAACACAATTATGCTAATCTTATTAGTTAATCCACTTCGTGCCGAGCAGTTTTATGTAGCAGCACAAGCACTGCATAGCGCGTTGCACTCAACTTTCTTTCCCTCCCTCGCGTGTTAACCTAACCTATCATTATTTACCTTCGTCCAGCAACTTTGCCCTTTTCAAGATGTTTCAGATGTTGAGATCAAGTAAAACTTCGAAAAGGTAAATCAAACATCCCCTAATCGTACAGCGGGAAACAAAGAAGCATTTTTTTCAATCGGCCAACTTTTACGATGCCCGGAGTAAGTACGGATTTCAGCAAAAACCCCGCCTTTCTAACTTAAGAAATTTCACTTAAGAAACAAAAGTACTCCAATAAAAGAAGAACAATCATAAAAAGAGAATGTAAGCGTGGTTCTTTAAAAGTGTGAGCCGGCTCGGCGGGCGTACCTATCGGGTTATTTTAGAATCCCTTAAGACGAGTCTATCGCAGATTGGCCCTAAGCGAAACGATATTACGAAGAGCAGAAGCGACGCGACGACGTCCAATTGCGTTGCGTTGAAGAAAAATTAAACTGTTTTAAAGTTGATTCGATATAAACTAATAATAATTTGCTGTTTTCACTCTGACAGTGATCCAATTTCCACGAATTTGCAAATTAACTCGTATTCATTATATAAAAGAAAATAATTTAAAATTGATAGCATGAAGTTGATGAAATGAAGCCATTAAAAATTTAATTATATTACCAGAGAAATATAAATACAAATGGTGCTTTGAAATGTACATCGCGCTTGCAAGGCATCGTGGGTTGATTGAAAATATATTAAGATTTTAATTACCTATGGCTATTGCAAGCTTTTATTTTCAAAATAATTTGTGCACATTTTTCAGAATGTGCCTTTAGCAAAAACGAACACGTATTTATCTAGAATAGACAGATTAGCGCCCTGCACACGTAAAGTTCGGACCGCGGGAAACGCCACGCGCCATTCCAATCTTCGTTCCGAACCGCACGTGTAAATGCAACTGTAATAGTAACATAGTAAAAAATATACGGTTCGGAACGAAGATGGGAATGGCGCGTGGCTTTTCCCGCGGTTAGAACTTTACGTCCGCTATTCAATGTTTATCGGATAGATGCGCACATCTTTTGGTAATAATAAACTAAAATTTCACTAAATTACGTATTCATAACGATTTTTTTCATAATAGGATAGCGGCAATTACAAACAAATTAAACCCTTAGCCAGCCAGTTTAACACCACGTATATATTTTCATTTATGCAAAAAATTCAATTTGCTGTACCTCCCAGCATTCGAGCGGGCCAGGTAATTCCCTCTCGACTTAATCCCGCTATCACTACTCGCCTGGCTCTGATTACGGGGAAAAACCATTCTATTTCACAAATTACATGGTGGAAAATTATATTTCCAGAGATTTATTTATACAGGGGAAAATTAATGGGCGGGACTCATTGCACGAGGTGTTGAAAAGATTTTGGTTAATGAGGATTTCAGTATCTAGGTGAAGATACTCGGAATGCTTTTCTGCCGTTTTCATTTAAAAAGGTGCCGTGAAAAGATAATTTTCAAGCCTACTTAATTACTTACTTATTTTAATTACTTTGAAATTGACATATATAATCTTATTAACCCTGAATGAAATACAAATGCCAATGTTATCGTAAATATAAAACGTCAGCATAAATTAAATGACGGCTATATTGAGAAGGACACATTGAAAAATGAAGTTGCTTTTACTACAACTGAATCTAAGAATACTTAATTTCTTCTATGTTATTTAGATGGTAAATTTTCCTTTTGCTCTTTACTATTAAATCCAGGGGCAAATCATGGTAAAAACGGACTTTCAAATAATTCGCTTACAAATAGATTTAAGTTAAAATAAAACTTTATCACGCAATGCAACCGTAAGACTCAGTGACTCAGTTGTTGCAATGCAGACAAAACGAAATCGTAAACCACGTTTGACAAACACAATGAAAGATAAGAACAAAGCATATTGTAAGCATACTATGGCTAGCTATTATGAATAAGGGAAAAAATATTTACCACGCGATTTCAAAAAACATGGTCGTTCAATTAAATACCGTTTACGTTAATAATTTGTTTGAGGTAGAGGTGAACATATATTCATGTAAATCGCATCTAAAACCCATTGTTTCCTAACAACACGACCATATCAGCGAGTACTGTTGCTCGCATGCGTCCCATATTGTCCTATCAGTCTATTACAGGCTTAGCATGGCGCTGACAAGTCCGTGACGACATAGATTGAGCTAGGTATTATGTGCACAAAATGTAGGCTCTGCTAGAATTAATTATGCTAACATGACAGCATGTCGCCGAATGAAATATGCCCTTATTCACGTAATCTGCGTTGCTAAAAAGTAGTGTGTTCTCGGTGGATTAGCTGAATAAATGATACCATAAAATGTTAAAAATGGGGTTTAATAGACTCGAACACATCACTCTTGTTAATTTATTTTAGAAACTAAGAGGCCTGTATTTAACTCGGTTAAACAGTATTAACCTTGACGTGTTATGGTATTTTTTTACTGGGCCGCCATTACTGTCAAGTAAATAAGAGCTATCAAAACGTTGACAATACGAAAATACGTCATAAACAATACCCCAAGGCTTAAACAAGATGCAAAACGCTATCGGAAACGATTTTCGAAGACTGTCAAAATGTATGAAATCGACGTAAGCACTGGATGCGGCCGTCCGGCAGCTTACGTCAATCCTATACATTTTCGATAACGATAACTTTTGTAGTTAACGTTATTTAACGTCGTAGAATAGAGGCGCTGAGCACGAGTAAATACTGTGAAGAGAGCTGAAGAGAGGGACCAATCATCAAACATATTTTTTTCATATCGCTACCTGTGTGATGTGTTAAAACAGATGTAGGTTACTCCTGCTCTTTGCTCTTGGCTTTACTTATCCGTCGCCGTTCCAATTTCTGCGAACATGATTGCCTGTTCTTTATCCGCGGATTATTTCTGAGAAAACAACGTAGCTGTTGAATTCATTTGTTTTCTTAACATATTTACACATATTTTATTGTTTTCTTTTTGTCCTTGGTGAGTTAATAAGCAATTTTAGTTCGAACCAGTGATAGGCTTCTAATGAACTAGCGTACTCCTACTTAAAATGAAAATTAATCAAAACGAACATTTTCTACATGAAAAAGTTAAAACACAGTGTTGGAAAAGATTTTAAAGGTAAATGTTTTATTTTATTAATTATTATTATTATACTACTATTTTATTACTGTTTTTGTTTAGGTTCCAGTCAGTACTTCCTCACTTTTTGTGCTTAATGGTATTGTATTTTAGTATTTGTTATTCTTTACTCATACTCATTTATTAATAATAAATATAATCCAGAGAGGTAATGCAGCCAGTGTCATAGGGACCGTGCCGCGAGCGGACCTGCTAGAGGGGGTGTTCTTTTATAGTAGTGATTTTTAATTATATGTTTAATATTTCAGTAGCTTAGTTTAATTTTAATTTAAATACGCTTAGTTCTAATTTTTAATTGTTTTATTGTTGATTTCTGTAAATATTATGCTCATTTAATTATACTTAATAATAAATTGTCAAATTGGAATTAAAAATTATTACATTAAATAAAAAATAAAAAAAATAAAAATTATTACTCGTGTGGTTGCCGAGTTAGAATAGTGCCACTGCATGTCTTCCCGTGGATGTCGTAAGAGACGACTAAGGGAATAAAGGCTTGTAGTACTGTTAGGCGATGGGCTTGCAACCTGTCACTAATACGCTGGTAAACATCTTAGCCTAATTGTGCAAATTGTGGTCATAGAATTATCAACAAGTTTTTAGAGATGTTTGTAATTCTGTAGCTCTGCCTACCCCACTCTGGGAACGAAGGCGTGAGATTATGTATGTACATTAAAAGTGCACAAATTATCCAAATTTAATAATTATTATATTATTATTAGTCCTTGTAAGTAGCAACATTATTGGTCAAAGTACAAGTAACATTATAGGTAGGCAAGTAATTAGTTACACATTAAATACATTATTAGATAGGCTCAACAAAATTAACATGTCACCTTATTAGGTATTTGTCTAAAATAAAAACATTAGAATCATTACAAAATTTCAATTAGCCATTTCCGTGATTGATTTTGGGATGTTAAATTGGATGCTAAAAACATATAAATATATTTATCGTTAAAACCCTTAAAAAATTGCTGGGTCAATTTGCGCAAGATTATCCCTGACCTGATTATTCATTCTCAATTTTACCCCCTCTAAATCCTAAAAAGCCCTGCAGCCAACTTAATTGCTAATTTCCCTGCATGACGTCACAGCGATACTCTTATTTCATTTGTCACGGTGACGCGAGCGATGTCCGCTGACACCGCTGACAATGCGCAATCTGTCACACGTGAGCACTGGGGTCGGTGATTCAGTGCTCTCTCGCTTGCTTGCCGCGATTACACTAGCGTTGAACCTTGGTTGTGTCACAGAAGAAATAAAAGTTACATAGGTAGCAATAAAGTGTAGATAGTGAGAACAGCGCCTCCATTCTAGGTGGAAAAATGGTATGTTATGGTATTGTTTTTTGCCACCATTTCTGTGAAGTACATAAGAGCTATCAAAACGTTGACAATACGGTATAGGTAAAAACTTAAATAAAGCTCTTCTTGCATGTAGTTGTGTACAAAACTTATATGGAATTTACGTCAAATTTCAAATATACTCGTAGAATGTCGAACGGTCTATACAGATGTGTTACTACTACATGCAAGAGGAGCTTTACTTAAGTTTTTTACCTATACCACGGCTTGAAGTTTTTTGTAAAAACTGGCAGGTTCCAGATAAAAATGAATAGAGCGACGAAATTGAGGTTATTAAACAAAGGTTGATGTGGCAGTCGGTTATGTCACAGAAGAATTAAAGTTTATATAGTTAGGAAAGAGAGGTGTAGATCAGGCATGGGAAACATGCGGCCCGCGGGCAGCATATTTAAATTAAATAAAGATCTAACTGTACATACGGACAGACGGCGGGAAGCGACTTTGTTTTAAACTATTTAAAGATGATAATTTCAATTAGGATCAGTTCTACGCAGAAGATCACGTTATTATCAGAGTTTAACATCTTGTCAATTAATTTAACATGAATCGGTAATACGAGTATTTGTGTGGAAATAATGTTTCATGTGACCAATAGATTCAAGTGTGCTGAACCCTTAGGGCCCCTTGTTTGATCATTAGTTAACTCAACTAATTGTTAAAATTCGAAAAAGGAGTCGAAAATTTGATACATTTCCTTTAGATTTAATCATCAGTTACGGTTTTTAACGATTAGTTAGTTTAACTACTGATCAAACTATAAAAAAAACACTAGAAAGTTGTTAAACAACTTTTATTACGTTTATACTTCGTTTATTTAAAGATAGATGCCAGGTACTCTACAAGTACGTCGACGTTACAAAGCAAAGGTTTTTACGCATTGTCATTTCGCTCATTATTACGGTCGCAACGCACGCAAATAACGTATTTGGGTTTATTTTGAGAGACCGCTCCTAAATAGCAAATTGTTTTTAGTTGTTGTCATCTTTCGGCCAGTGCAGACACTAACATCAGGGGGTTACCATGACATACTAAATCATAAAATAAATAAAATAAATATCAGGGGACAATGTTACACCAATTGACCTAGACCCAAACTAAGCTCTAGGCTTGTACTATGGGTACTGGATAACGATATAAATACTTATATAGAGAAATATATACTTAAATACATAGAAAACATCCATGACTCAGAAACAAATATTGGCGCTCACCACACAAATATCTGCCCTTACTGGGATTGGAACCCAGGACCGCTAGTTCAGTTTAGGTTGAGGGAAAGGAACAGAGTTGTATAACTGCTATAGCTCTGTCCCTGTCTCTCAACCAATACTAAACTTCTTTAGTATGTCATGGTACCCCCCCTGTACCTCGAGCACGAACTTTTCCTTCTATCGAGTATAGTGCGATACCTCTTAGAAGGTGGTTATTATTTCTTTCACTCGCTCTCATACGTTATTATTAAGATCGAGTGAGAGAAGTACAAACCTGAAGCACCTTCGAAAGTGCTCAGAGACTGTAAGTAATGTTACCGTAAAGTCATAAAGAAAATACGATGATTGCAATCAGCGACCCGTCTGGCCTATAACGCACTCGCAATCGCAATCGCCTTCAAAGTGGAAAAAATATTGTCATTTTGAAATCAGACTCGCCTTTGGACTGTCAAAATGAAAACGATTGCGATTGCCACCGCGTTAGGCAATAAGCCTGCAGCGTCGCTTTTGCCTAACGCACTCGCAATCGCAATCGGCTTCAAAGCGGAACAATTGGTTTAATTATAATCGCCCCTCGGGTCTGTATTTAGTACAACGTTGACTTTTTTATCGTAATCGAGTAAAAAAGGCGATTCTTAAACATGGTGTATGATTGGAATGTTCGTGCTAGACCTACTGGGCACTATTGAATACCAACAGTGGACATCTGAACTTTTTTCATCTAAAAAACAAAAACGGCCCTAGTATAAAAAACTCGGCAAAAGAAGACTTTGATCATTTGTAAGTAAACATAACAAGATCAAACTCTAGCTCACGATAAGATATCCATACGTATTTCCAAAAACTTTGCAGAGCGAGCATTTGTAAAGGAGTTGGAGGACTTATTTTTCTTAACTTTGCATAGGCCAGCCGGCTCAAAATTGATGTGTACCGCTTTCCGCCGCTTACGTCGCCGTTTTTCTGGATTTACGGATCACCATACGAAGCCACGAAAAGCTGCCTTTCGTAACAGGCTTATACTTATTGAATCAAACTCAAGTCCCACCTAGGTATAATAATTCCATTGAGTGAAGTCCAATTCGGCTGAGCTTAAATGGAACTTCGCTCTCCTTAGCATCGCCCGGTGAATAAATTATAATGCTGAAATAGGTAACTGAATCTTTGCAAGAATTTCATTAGTAGCAAATCGCTTCGAAACTTGGACTCGAGAAGATTCTCAAAGCAATTAATGAATCAGTTTCCCAAGTAAATTAATACAAGAGGTATAGGACCATAATGACAAAGTTTCTTTTGTTTTCCGCGATGGACATAAGTTGAGCGAATGATTTGATCAATTAAGTTCCACTTAGAAGTAACTTTGACGGTAATATTTTAACGTGGATTCGGGATTAATTAGTTGTTAAACTCGTTAGCCAATTGAACTCTTGAAGAAGTAATCAAAAACAAGAACTATTTACACAATTTAAATTTATTTAAGAGGCAATACAATCAAATAGAAAACTACCACGCGAGCAGAAATCCCAAGGAGGCCCCAAGCAAAACATCCCTTCGAGAAAGAGGTAAGGGATCTCCTAGGCTTAAAGGCGCACGTCTATTACTTAGTCTGCGAGGAAGCGCAGGGCTGCGGGGCGGGGGGCGCCAATTAACGCGCGTATTAACGCTGGCTCATGGGCCCGGGATGCAGGGGATATAGGTTCACAGCAGGTGGAGGTCTCATTCCCCAGTTTCGACTTAAATACTTTTAAAATTAAAAAATACCTTAAATGGGCCTAGGTTTACTCCTTTTGGGGAATGGTTTCTATTTTGACTAACACAACTTCGGCCCAGAAGCAGTGGTAGAAGGACCACTACCACCACCACCACCAATTTGAATTTGACCTTGTTCAAGGTCCGTCCGGATTCAAACCACCATCTTATATTTATGAATACATACCTAGTTGCATAATTGTAGGTGTAGTGTGACGTGTACAACCGATGAAATTATAGAGGCATTCCATCTTAGACCTCCAGGTTGACAACGCATTTTGCCGCCTAGAGATCGCAAATTTTTATCGGCCTTAGAGCCCATTTTGTATCAGATGGCCTGTGTTAAACCTTGTCAAGATGTAATGAGGTTACTTACGGTGCTACGTGTACCATGATCGACTAACGGCCAAACCCTATATTCAAACCGCGGATAGATAAGCCTTACTACGGGTTAAAATTTGACATTTGCCCATACAAAATCTGTCAAATTTCAATCCGAAGTAAGCCTATCTATCCGCGGTTTGAATATTGGGTTCCGACATAAAACAAGTTACCCCAATTGAAAATCTAGGCCTGACGACTGATAGGCGTAGATTTTCAATTGGGCTGAAACTGATATACAGAAAAGACGATCGATCTTCAGTGTTCATCTCTAATTAGTCCATTTGCTGGAAAAACATTTTCAAGATAACTTGCTGGGGCGCCGAAGTGTCTGGCAAATATTAACGTAAACTCTCTTCGTTCTGGTTCTTCAAGTTTTTTTTATAGAATCTATTCACGGTTGGAAATCAAACCTACTGTTACCATGCCCCCTATCTGGAAGGGTGGGGGATAATTTGAACGCGGATCATGTCGCGCCGGCGAGCAATCCGAGGGCGTCTTCTGACGGGATTTGCTTAAATATTTAGCCGCTATGTTGATCCGTTTGATTCCAAATGATATTCCACTATTATTATTGTCTTATCTCGGTTTGTTTGGGAACGGTTGTGGAATAACAATGAGAAGTTCCTATTAACTTTAAATAGACTTCAAGTTTAATTTTATTAAGAGAAAGTTCATTTTAATTGAAGAGTGTAGTCTTCTTTAAACTAGTTTGAGAAGAGAAAAAAAAAGTTGTTTCATACATGACATTCATTTGATTTGGAAAGCCAAAAATCATACTTAGTGGCGTAATTACAAAGGAGGGTATATCCAGAAGTAGAATGCAATAGACTAGCCTAAAATAGGTTCACGATGATGATGGTGTATTTACTCTTTGTAAGGTAAACTTTTTTTTTAGTAAAGAACTTCTTCTCTTACCTTCCTCAGTACCAATTATACCTATAGGCCAAACAGAACGAACACAAAGTATTTTTGTTGTGTATGTGTTCAATAAAGTTTAATTTATAATCATGTATTTTTTGTTCTTAATTAAAATGCATCGTTTAACAATAACGCCATTAACCCTGCAGCTGTAATAATTATAATTTAACCAGGTTACAATTACACTCAATTTAAATTAAGTCCCGTTCATTAAAGGTAACCATGTAAAACGGTAATTTTGTTAAATAATTGTTTTCATAGACGTCGTTAGCGTTTATTAAAGGCCATAGATTTCTCGGGTCGCTCGGGTGAAATTACGCGGACATTACTCTTAAATTATTGCCACTAATATGTCGGGGGCTTGTGTAATGTGCTCTGACTCCCAGTTTCTGTGACGACTTGAATACCTTCGCAATTCTCGGGTACCTACGTAATTGGTCCGCCTGCCATTGTACATCTGTGTTTACTTTTAGGATTTAATTTGTAAGTGTTTCGTTTTTGTTGACGTTTCGTACAAATAAAATAGTTTTAATGCTTTGGACTTTTTTAATGAACTATGTGATCATGTTTTGATGTGTTTGGAGATATATGTTGATGAATCGTTGTATGGAGACTAATGGTACCTACATTTTGAACTTGTAATAGAAAGCAATTGTTTTTTCTAGTTACCTTCACATGCAAGACGTTTCAAGTTTTCCCTTGAGTACCCTAACACCAACTTAACCATAAAATATCAATTTAATGAAATGTTACTTTCAAGGTTTGAATTCTAAACAGTGTGAATTCGAAATAAGTACCTATTCATTAATGAAGTATAACTACTTCCTATAGTATAATATCGGATACCCAAATTACTAATTAAATAACGTAATTACTAGTAGTTATTAGTTTGACGTTACGGAGTTTATTTAATTGGGGGTTATTTTATAGAACTACTAGCTGTCTGCGCCAGGCGTCGCCTGGGTGTAATTTTTTTTTCATACAAACCTTATGAAATATACGTAACAACTCCTCCTCTCCTCCTCCTTGAAAACGGCTCGTTATGGAGGAGTTCGATCACAAACACGAGATTTTTTATATGTATATACTTAGGTATATCACCATGCTCACTCATGCTTCACCGAAGCTTAAAATCAGCCACTGAATTTTGAATTACAAAAATTAAAAAACCGTAATTACTGCCATTTTTAACCTCAAAAGTTAACAAAAGCAACTATAGCTACGAGACGTATCAAACAAATCGAGTTTGTTCGGGAATTCCAGCCGTTTTGAAAGTTGTGAGTGCCGATGCTTGTAGCGGCGAGCGCGGTCGCAACTCGACGTGTCATCCTGTTTACACCCGAGAGTTTGGTGCTTAAGAGATTAAAACTGCTTTTGATGAAAGGCATCGGAAGGAAGCTTTAGAAGCGACTAAATGAGGCATTTGGAATGCCAAAAACAATAAAAGTATTGGAGCCTAGATTAAACTTCTTAGCAAACGTCTGTGTTAGACTAGTTTTTGCTCGCATGATGGAAAGCGGTTACAGCAGTCTATGATGGATATTTCTCTATCTGTCTATCTAGTGTCTCACGGCTGGACAAAACTTTTCTCCAGTCATCTCTTGTTCTGGCTAATTCTTGCTAGTCTAGTTTAAATTTATCCAAATCCTCCTGCCGCTATCTTCTTTACATAGGTACTACTTGTAATAGGAAAACCTGAATTGAAGAAAACAATTCATGGTTAGCGTTCTTATAACATTTTTAGTTAAAATTTTACCTTTAGTAACAGATTGGATTTATTGCTAACGGTGAAAATACTTTCGAAAAAATATAGTAACTAATTTATTAAACATACAATTGTAATCAATAGAATGCAATTTATTTAACCTAACCTAACCTAACCTAACCTAAAAAGGTTCAAAGTAAATCTACTTTTATTACAATAACAAAATCAGTTATTGTTCTTCACAGACCTCCAACTGAAATGAATAATAGAATATACTTATCAAAATGAATGTTACAAGTTTCGCAAGAAGTCGAATTCGAAATGGAACGGGATGCGAATTTTCCAGATTTACGGTTTTAGTTTAGGGATAGAAAAGCAATTAAAAACCGATTAACAAAGTAAGCGCGCACTGGGACGCGATCCACCTGCGGCCCATTATCAGTGAACTGGGTCTGAGACCATAATACTATCCCAGGGTAATCTATAAATATATTATTCCTAGAGTAGGATTTATGAAAATAATACTTATGTAGATGTGACGGAATCGAATATTTGAATGGGGTAAGGGTCGGGTTGCATAAAGTTTAAAGTCATATTTTTGATAGGCATACGTGGATTCGTCATACACATCATTACGCATATCTGACAAAAGTCATAAATTAGTTCGCATATATTTTTTTCCATAATGTTTGAGAGCATAAATAACAATTGTCATACATTTTATTGCGCATAAAAACTTTACGCACAATTATTAATCGGCATAACAAATTTTAACTGAATTATTGACGATCAATTACAAACGTAGCAGTTAGTTTTTGTTATGGTCATAATACTAACCTAACCTAACCTACTTTTCTGGTAGCAGTTCGTTTTTATTATAGTGGCAGTTCTAACCTAACCTACCTTTCTGGTAGCAGTATGACTAAAAATAATTATGATCTACAATACAATGACTAAAAAATTTATGATATTCAACATTATGGTTTAAAGAAAATATGACATAGTACAATTATGACAGTGAAAATATTTTGCGCGCTATCAAAAAAAGCTTTTGAAAAAAAAGCATGTCTCCCGCTTTTTCACGTAAGTCAAAATTATTATCCGAAGGCCCCTTACGTAAGGCCCATCTATCTACTCATCCAAGAGCTGCCAGTTGTCAGCATTTAAATGGGTGTCCGTCTGGTCGCATAACAACTATTGTCATAATTTCGATTGTCATAACACTTTACGCATAAAGTTGTTGCTCATAAAAGTCTTTTGTCATTAATGATTGCGCGCATAATATTTTCACTGTCATAATTGTACTATGTCATATTTTCTTTAAACCATAATGTTGAATATCATAAATTTTTTAGTCATTGTATTGTAGATCATAATTATTTTTAGTCATACTGCTACCAGAAAAGTAGGTTAGGTTAGAACTGCCACTATAATAAAAACGAACTGCTACCAGAAAAGAAGGTTAGGTTAGGTTAGTATTGTGGTTTGTATTGTGTCATGAAATATTAAGAAGTATTGCAATGAAATCGTTTTCGTTTGTCAGACTTTCAGACACTTCTACAATTACGATACTAATTAACGAAAAAAATCGAAAAACGACAATTTCTAATTTTAAATTGTTCTAATAGTACGCAATTGAGCGTAACTTAAACCTTGCTGTATTGAATTTTAAAGAGCTCCTTCTAGTCTCAAGTCTCTTATACCTTTATTTAAAGGTTAAAAATTACTTTTGAGCCTTCAAATAAAGGTATGTGAGAGAAGAGATAGCCTATAGTTAATAAATAACTTTTAATGAAAGCATAATGCCAACAAAACATAAATGCGATGATTCAAACGCGATGCAGAAATTATGTTCAAATTAATTTACCTATTTGCCAAATGTTTCTCATTGCACAAATGGACGTTATCTGTTCATTTTATCATTAGTTAATTCATATTACACTGTGATTTGATCAAATTTAATTGCTTTCTGTTTTGCGTCCCAATGACGATGCATTAACATTTGGATAGATTTTGTTAGGATAGCGTGGGTAATTATTTTTATGATTTTCAGTTTGATTTAGTGTTAATTACTAATAACTAGAGCAGTGTTCTATACTCTTTAATTTTTATAAAAATACAACTTTTCTAGGCCTGGTTACTACTTACAAGTAGTTTTATGAAATTTACTACGAGTCAAACGGACGGATATACAGCTACAGATCGCTCTGCCCTTTTTCCTCAGCATCTATCGATCAAGCTGATTTAGATTCAGTTTCGTTATGTTTTTTTTTATAACTAGTAAAATAATAAATACCATCTTTATTTAAATTAAAATCTAATACAACTATTAATAAAAAACTGTGTATTTTTTTGACTCGACAAGAGTGGCCCTTTCTCTGGGCTCTATTGACATTATCAAATCTGAATATCTGGTTCTTTATTCTACTTTGGTTTAGTCCATCTTGTTTCTAAATCAAAAGCAAGCTATTATTTGCATGACAATATTATGATCTTTTTAGCATAACTAAATAAGAACAAGAGGGTTACCATGACATACTAAAGAAGAGGGACAGAGCTGTAAAACTGCTATAGCTCTGTCCCTTTCTCTCAGTTCAGGTTGTAAGAAAGGGTCAGAGCTATAGCAGTTACACAGCTCCGTCCCTCTTCTAAAATAAACAACAAATCATAAAACCCGTCATCTTGTTCAATTAACTATCAAATATCTCGAATCATAGGTACTTATATCGACCAAACCTCCACGGCCTCCACCTAACCAATTTCCTTCACGACGTCAAAATTTTCCGAAAATTCAGCCCTCGTCGCACTTGTCTCAATTAAAGAGACGTAAGATGCGTAATAAAGGGCAATTCGGGTGATTTATTGAAACATTCATTATAAGCGGTGAGGTTAATTGTAGGCTTACTGTTGCTAGAGAATCAAGGCTGCGCTTACCCTCGCGTTAAATGGTTGGATGTAATGCCGTGATAGTACGACTACAGTGCGAAAGTAAAGTAACGTACTTACCTACCTACTGCGTTATACGTACGTGAACAGATTTGAACAAGCACTTAAAAACAACATATTGCTTAAGTTTGAGTAGGTACCTACAGTCAACAGCATAAATAAGTGATCATTTATGTATCTTGTCGCTTTCAATCATTTCACAATTTTGTATGACATTTCAAACACGACGTTAAAGTGACAAGGTACATAAATGATCACTTATTTATGCTGTTGACTGTACTTAACCCGTGGCGCGTCCGGAGGACCGACGGTGGTCCATAAGAATATTTGAATTTGGAACTCAGTGTGGTTTGAACTAAGATTGATATCGTAATAGAGTGCAACCATTTTCCTAAAAGCGATCGGCAATCTTCGTTTTTCTATAACACACGAGTGATAAATATACTGTAAGTAGCGAGTGCAAGCGTGATAGCTATAGCCACCGAAAGCTATTAAGAAGCTGGGAATACTGTACACAATACATGTATATGATATGACGTTGAGCAGGTTAAGTGAAAACATTACAAAAATGTACAAAAAACAAGATAGAATGTTTTAAAAAACAAAAAATCGCCTTCAAAAACGCAAAAAAATAACTTCTTTAAAATTGTAGGCACCTAATAGGTTAGTCCAACTGAAGTCTGCGACCACAACATTTTCAACAAAAAGCCGACATCTCTGTACTGTAACTTCTTTAAAATTGTAGGCACCTAATAGGTTAGTCCAACTGATGTCGGCTGTAATAGTAAAATAGTAAAAAATGTACGGTTCGGAACGAAGATTGGATTGGCGCGTGGCGTTTCCCGCGGTCCGAACTTTAGGTACGTGTAAAGGCCGCTTTTGAACTATTTTTAATTATTTATATATAATTTTATCTCGTATGAAATCCAGAAACTTGGCCATTCTACTTCTGATGCCTTAAGTAGAATTTAAAACTTAAGTTCCCTTTTTAAAAAATCGCTTCAATCGCGTTATCTTAAGATAATTTTACAGCAGTACTATGTTAATTCTTAACCACATCTCACTTTAATTGTCGTTTGACCACTATTTTTGTGCTCTTTGAATATACTTAAAACCCGAATCTGCTGCTAAATTTACCACTTCTTCTTTACCAGTCCTCACGTCACCTTGAAAATAACGACAACTGCGTTACTATAATAGCCTTTTACCATACAAACTCAACACAATTAGGTATAAAACATTATTCAGGTACTTTGAGCTGAATCTGAAAACTGTGTGCATTTCTAAGATTAGTCTGTTTTTATGATAATTATGACTTTAAATATACTTCACTTTGAGGGACATTTTATTACATACATTAAATCACGCCTGTTTCCCAGAAGGGTAGGCAGAGACCACTTCTTTCCACCTGCTACGATCCTGACAAATCTCTTTCGCTTTTTCCACATTCATACATCAAGTTATGCAAGTCCCTTTTCCAGTATTTCTCCGATTTAATTCGAAAAAGTACGCCTAGGGCGGCATCGAAAAGTAGAATGGCCCACTAACAAAAAAAAACAGATTAACCTGAGCACCCTATATCAAACATTGCCTATAAAAACCAAAACAAATCCCAGAGAGCATCTTATAGAGACCCTGCCAAAGGAGCAGCTATACAAAGATCAGTTCGCAGATACACAGACCCACCAGTTAACCTGGACCCGCGGGTGAAGGTAAGCGGTGATTTATTTTATTAAAACGCCCATTTCATCCAGTAGATGAGACGCTGACGCGGCTAGTCGTAAACTGGTCCGGATTTAATAAAATTTATTCAGCTCCGTCTTTGGGGGCCGACAAATCATAAATTTCCTGGAATACTTATTTAGTTGGGACGGCAGTTTTAGAGCTTCTAAACTTTATACGGGGTGCTCTGGAGAATATGCCGTGTCGCCGTGCTCGCCTTTTGTTTTTGACTTCAGACTGCCGCAGCAACTGACCTACCTCTACAGTTGGTTTCCACTATTTATTTTAGCAAAATTAGCTAGAATTCACATTCTGCGACTGTTAACTATACTGTTGAATCTGCCAAAATGTACGGAATTAACATTATTCTTTGATTTCTGCAGTTTAACCGCAAAATTTGGTATTAAATGTACTGTAATTCTATTTTGCGTTTCTTAATTTTTAAATTAACAAATCTTAATTTAATCAACCGCGTAATACATCTACAACAATTCTGATTTAAAACATGATCTAGTTTAAAACCAAAGTATCAAAAAGTGTGCGATATTGATCTTGTGTTGATTTTGTTATGCGGCAAATACCTTGAACTTCTATTTCGAATAGTGTCACTTTCGTACTGAACTAGAAAATAAATCTAGCTTTCCTTGATTGATTAATTTAGTGCTTCCAATTAGATAGATCTATAATTGCGCAATTCATTATAGTCATTACACAAAAAACAAGTTTCAACAGTCATTTATTTTGATAGTAAAACAATTCCTAAAGTAACTATCTCATTTGTCATCATTATATTTAGTTTCTTTATTGCTACTAAAACGACTTTCATCGTCTCCGAAATGAATTCTACACTAGACGATATTTCTAGATTAACGTAAGAAAAAGGCAACTTTTTCATTTGACTCTGACGTCTGATTCATAATAACCCAAACTGAGAGAGTAAAATACCTAGAACGGCCACTTTAAGAATTTAACGAAATCACTTTCATTTTTTTTTAAACAAAAACCAAATTGTACGATTTTTTTTAAATGTTTTTTATACCAAATAATTTTTTTTTTTAGCGGCTAACTATAGATGAACATTATTTACAATGCAAAATAAATATTAGGTGTGGAATGTATATTTAGTTATTTTACTCAACTGAGATAACACAATCAAGATGACGTTTGAACAACAATGATTTTCTGACTCACTGTAGCTTTACCACTTACCAACATATAGGCCTGTTGTTTAACGCACAAACAATTACAACCTAGCTGAACTGTTAAAGTTATTTATAAATGCTCTAATCGAGATTACCATGTCACCTCATTATTTGTCTAAAATAAAATCATTGATTTTTTTTGTCTTGAACTTTTGACAAGACTGTCATGAAGTGTATGACCGCGTGCGTGCTTATTACATATTTTTTTTCCCCTTCAGTTAATATTTGGCAACTTATGTGATGTGATGATGATTGATTGACGCACAATATACTTAAGTAATAAATAATTTAAGTTGTAAATAATCAATAATACATTATATGTACTGTGTACATAATTTTTTATAAATTTTTATTATCTGACCAACTGATATATTCGTAACAAGTCATTTGACTTCCTAAAATGCTCAAATAGTACCTCATTTTATTTTAATTTCTTTATTCATAGCAAATAGCGCACTTGAATAATAAACACAAGCTTTACGTAAGTAATTACATTTAGCTACGTTATTTTCCTAATTTTCAAGTGTTTATTAATTAGAAATAACCTAACGTCATTCGCTATTTTCAGTGTTTCCGAGTGTCTCCTCTGGCACGCCGCTCTGGGCGCGCCCAGCCGGCGCCTGATCCGCGCACACCGCAATTTGCCTCCAAATTCGCATTCCCACGAATTTTTGCAGCATTATTTTTAAATTACCAGCACCGGCTTGATGGCGATTTTATTTCCTGCCGCCGTTGCAGGAAATGAGGAAAACAAGACACTGCGGATGGAAATTTGGATGTAGCAAGCTTTGTGTCGGCTGTAGCCGCCGGCGAGTTATGACTTGACCTGAACTATGCTTTTGAAATTCGCATTCAATTTACATTTAATTTCTACAATTGCTTCAGACTTTGGACTTCAAACAATTGTACTTATTTCAATAAGTTTCTATCAAAAATTTCATTTTTGAGACAAGCTTTTATTGCCAATTGTATTTTGTTTTGCAAATTCATTATGTGGTTATCAAGACCTAACTAATGAGTCCCAACACGATGGGTCTAAGTATTGCGGAGATCCTGTCGCATCCTGCCGACTCAATCATCAGATCAGCTCTTTGATGCCATAATATTGCATTGTCATCGGGTTTACACACGTGGTCGAAATTCCAGCCCATTCCATTAAGGAGAACTGGTTCAAAATTGACTTGCAAATTTCGACGGACAACTTCCAAAGATACGAATAGTGCAAGTTAAATAAAACCTTGTATAAATGTCTTGTCGTTCCCGGCTTATTAATTTTTGGTAAGATAAAATTAAAAGCGTTTTCAAGGTGAGCGGTCTTTCGTAAAAGTGGTAAATTATGATAGAATTATTAAAAATAAACATATTTTGTTATGTAATGTAATACTCTTAAGTGCATCGGAACCGAGATATTTAAATATTCATGCTTGGGCGCACTTTTGTACTAAAAACTGAATAATTAAATCTTTAAAATCTCCGCTCCGAGATTAATTAACGCCATAAATTATATATATCTATGTGTATTTAGAGGTCCTCTAAAAAACTATGTAAAAATCATCCGTAGCCGCTGTAATATTCTTCAAACAAATTTACCCAATGCCCTTTAACTATTTCTGAATCGTTTATAGGTTTAACACACATAAGATCTGATGTTGTGACCCCTCATTAAATATATTGGTCGAGTAAGTACAACTATACGCAAAATATAATTCAGTTGTAAAAAAGTACGTTATTTATTATTGAGTCTTTTTACAGAACCCATGTAACCCATGTATCAGTAAACTTATATAATGTACATGCTGTGACAAAACTACAGACACTACCTTCTCTACACTGTATTAAAGCTAAAAAAATTGGTCGGTCTTAGGTATTATCACTTATGCCACCAAGATTCTACTTAAGATCCACGAAATTAGTGATCGCTTGTTTTTTCAAACCTCTCTTTCTTTTAATTTTAAAATATTCCTTTTTAGCTTTCCTGGTAGTTCCGTGCACCCAGTCAAACAATCTTTATCAGAAGTTCTAAAGAGTTGTCGCGGACGTGATCACGCCACAGTCGATATAAATATTTCCGTCGTTAATAATTCTAGCGTTTTGCAGTCAGTCCAGAGAGCCCGCGCGGGACCAATCGTGTAGATATTTTATAATTCAATGCTTTGAGTCGGAAGAAAAACTTAAAATAATTATAATAACAAGCTAGGCAAAAGTAGGCTTTAGTGTTTTCAATCCATGAAGTTACGCCACAGGCTGACATAGTCACATCGATGGGTCCTACGTAAGTTATGGTAACTTGAAATATGCAACTTTACAGCAGAGCAGTTTAAAGTTGAAAATTGATGCCGTTGATCCATTTTTTAATGGATCCTGTTAAAATTTGGTACGAATGTCAACAATAATTTAGTGTTTAAACTTATCTTACTAATATTTTAAAAAAGCCCTTGGTTTAGCTGCAATTGTTCTTACGATACTTTTAAGTGGATTAAAGGTTTCGATAAGTATTGTTTGTGATACTAACCATGTTGTACGTCGGAATAGCTTGCGCATAAAATATCGTAAGTACAACAAACCATAACTTACGTGGCAATAGTGCTATACTAATGTAGAACATACCACAATGTACTACGGGAAGTTAAACCAAAAATGTATAGAATCTTAAAAAAAATTACTTTAATTGTTATTTTAAGATGGATAAGTATTAAAACACATTACTTCAGTTAAAAAACGTTTATTTATATTGACAAAATATTTTGTATTCTTCGGTGAATAGATTATCTCTCTTTGTTAAAGTACCTACCTACTAAGAGTATTTTTTGAGATGGTTTTAAATGTTGATAAGCACCGAATTATGTACTAAATGCGCTTAACCTTAACCGCAGTTTTAATGAGATCAATTTAATATCATAACAAAATCCACACTTATTTTGATGCCACACGAATAGGACAATATAATACCTTTGAAGTCGGGTTTGGATGATAACAGATGTAAACAAATTAGTATTGTTTGACACATAACCACAATATTTCTGCAAATAAGATATGATTTAAAAAAACGTATGGTTAATAGTTATTCAATCTTAAGCTGAATGTAAAAGTAACAATCAAGTGTGTGCATCGTATACCTCACGCGACGTTCAAAAGTACGTGATTATGGTGTAATAATGGTAAACAGACCCGTTTGGTTTTGTTTTGTTTTATCATTTCTATTGACCCCGAATTTATATCCAGAGGGGTTACTATGACGTACTAAAGCAGTTCAAATTAGGATGAAAGAAAGTGACAGAGCTATAGCAGTTATACAGCTCTGTTCCTTTCTCTCAACCTAAGCTGAACTGCTTTAGTATGTCATGGAAACCCCCAGTTCTTAAATCATAATATCATCATAAATTTAATGAGATCAGTTTAATACCGAAACAAAATCCGCAGTTATTTCGAGGTCAAACGAATATAAGAACAATAATAAAACAACAATAATCATATTATGAACAAACAAAAATTCTAAACAATTCTAGACAAAATAAATGAGTCTTAATTTGTACATTAATCTAATTTGGCGATAAACACTGGTAAACGTTAGGACTTATGTACCTATTTGTACTAATTTATGTTTAATTTATAAAAGTCTTAAAAAAAACACTTTGAGTCCTTAAGATTGAACCTGTTACTGCATACCTCTAAACTTAATAAATCATCATTTGGACTTGACAGAAGCGCGTGGAGCTAACCCCATGTGCTTCTGTTTAGTCCACTAGAGAAAATACTCTGTTACCGAACAATTGTCCTCGCGTGTGATATCCATGGACTTGTTTCTCTAATAAGTCCTTGGAAGTGTCTATAAATAACTTGACATTGGCAAAATACATTCTAACAGGAGTGAAGGCCATAAATAATTAGAAATCATCAATGTTTGCTTTCAAAATAGACAAACGATTTGAATAAAACGGAGTGCGAGATGATGGATCTGATTTATTTGCTATATAGTCTGTATTTCAACAGCTTTTCCCCAAACCGGAATACTGTACGACATAACACTACGAAAATAACATAAAAAGGGAGCTGTCTCAACATTGGTGAGTTGCCTGATTTTCCTGACAGCATACTCGTAAGCTGCCGAACTTAATTTACCGGTGGTACTGCAATACTCCACTTCATTGCAAGTTTTTGACTATAGTTATCCCTAAGAAAAGCAACTTATCTCCAACCATTTAGAAATATTCCGACCTATACCTCTAGATTCTACCGGTCTAACATTAGGCAAAGCAAACTTAATATAATTAATTTTCTTAGCATTGAGTAGCAAATTGTTACTAGTAACGGCCTGGTTACGAGCACGCCACTAGTAGAGGTATCGTAGCGCAATGTGATAAAAGGCTAAAAACACTTACCCCCTTACTAGTAAACGTTGAGTAACGGTATAGCTATACAATGTTTTGTCCTTATTTGTCAAATTAAAATGTCACAATGACAGATAAGGACAAAAAATAGTATAGCTATACCACCGTTACTCAACGTTTAGTAAGGGGGTTTCAATATAGATGTGTACTTAAAGAAAAAATCGTGCCTCTTATAACCCAAAATCATACCCAAGTCAGCGATTCTAATAAAACCAATAAGCTTACTCTGCGCCAAGTTAGTATCATTAGAACATAATAACATGCTTTTGCACATGCGGTGCGTTGTAAAGCAAAGCCTCATCATCCTTGTCTTGAGGATCGTCACTGATTTCCTTGTCACTTTCGCTGAATACACTTTTCCAAGTAGGTAGATGCATTGACCGGTTATCAGGTCCAAATGGAAGTGAATATTCTGTAAGAAAAATAAAAATGAAGGCAAAATTTGTAACTGGTAATCGGTATAATATCGTATGTTTATTTCTCACCCGGAGTAAACTATAGCAAGTAAGACATACAACAAATAAAATGAATCACAATCCGAAGTATACTATAGTAAGTAATTGTACCACATGTTTTTTTAACAAAAAACTCATCGTAAATAATCGTAAGTCATACATACAATAGCTTTTAGATGCTAGGCTCCAACGTAAATGACCGTTAGTAATAGTTACCATATTGTACGCTGGAACCTACAATTAAATTAATATAGAATAAAAAAATTGAAATCTAAATGCACTTACCTGATTTCGTAGATGTATCCGATGCAGTGTTATTTCTACGTCTTTGTTCTTTGGGAGTTTCTCCTCCCATAGCCTCATCGTTTGAATTACAACTGTTTTTCGTTTTTGGGCTATGGCTTTTTCGTATAATAATTTCGTTTTCGACGAAACGTTCGGTACTTTATTTGCATAACCAGAGTTTTTGTTAATATTACGTTTCACATGGAGCATCTAAACCACAAATTTTGTTAATACCCAACTAAAACATGAACACTGGCGCCGCCCCGCGTAGCCGGTCGCAAGTGACACATGCGATGCGTAAGCGCGCGCGGCGCTCCCCGCGCCGTCCCGCGTACTTTGTCGCCAAGGTACTTACGATAGAAAACGTCGGAGCCGTTTGAAACATACCACAGTTTACGTTTCTAAAAACTGGTTTAAACTACGAATTTGTTTATTTTTGTTTTAGATACTAATAATAATGGAATAATACAATGCATTTTTGCTATAAACCGAATTTTGCCATTTTGTGGGTTACGATAACTTACGTAGGACCCATCGACATATGTGTACTAAAGCCTCTATAAAAAATTAGATTAAAAAAAAAAAGTTACGCCACACAACCGATTTAATTTTAACTACAGTGACGCAACCCCGGTACATCATTATCAGAGGGCCCTGCCAAGATGCACTACGCTAACTAACGTTTCTATTCGATTCGTTTTTAAACCAATCGCGTCACTGCTAGATGACGTGATACGAAAAGTCACGTGGTCTACCAGTGACGCGATTGGTTTAAAAACAAATCGAATAGAAACGTTAGTTATTGTAGTGCATCTTGGCAGGGCCCTCAGTTGCGGGGCGAGTGGGATTAAATAGAAAGCACTTTTTACATTGGTAAATGCCTAATGTAATCACAGAATAAGCAGTCTTTATTTACTACATTTCATCCGCATGGTTCGCTATCGTAATTTCCTAGAGATCTGATTGATGATTCAGATGAGAGTGTTTAATCACTCTATAACTAGGAGTTCAGGTTCTGGAAACGACCTGCTTCTAATTGGAGGAATGCTTTCAGGCTATAATGGCTTTAATGGATTTTCGGGGTAAAAAGTACCCTTTATTCGTTTTCGAGCCACAAACGTTCTCTGGCAAAAATGTCGTTGGGCCTACTAAAGCAGTTCAGTTTAGGTTGAGAGAAAAGGATAGAGCTGTATAACTGTTATAGCTCGGTCCCTTTCAACCTATAGATGTAGATTGATTGGGGCTGAGATTCTGCGTACGGTAAAACCTTATTGTTTCGAGATGTTTCCATATTGTCATAGTTTTGATAGCTTCTATTTACTCGTCGAAGGCAATATGGTTTTATTAAGCAGAATAGAAGCTCTGTCGAATTCACCCCGTGTGTTTTAAAGGATTTTGAATTTTTGAAAAGAACACGGTCAGCCAAAATGATTCACCAAATATGTTCTCCTCTCTGGCCTAAAATGCAACGCTGCAGTACTCATGTGCACAACTTGCCAGACGCCTGCGACATAATTGACAGCAAAACTTGAACTTGACACGTGACAACGTACGATTTTCCGCCAACTTCTGGTACCGAGATTAGAGTTATTCTCTGACTTTTCACCTGTTATTTCTCTTATGAAACAGCATAGGTGTTGGTTCAGTTTAATCTGTGTTTGTTGGTGAAAACTTTCGCTTCGTGATTGTCGTAAATGCTACACGAGTTAAGGAAAAATCAAATGGTCTAATTATATATGGACATTCATCAGCATTTAATCAATCAATCTATCAAACCTCAACACTATTATAAAGAGGAAAGATTTGAATTTTTGTATGTCTGTAACGAATAAACTCAAAAACTACTGGACCGATTTCAAACATTATTTCACCATTAGTATGCTACATTATCACTGAGTAACATAAACTACTTTTTATCGTGGAAAATGATTGGTTCCCGTGGGATGACAAAAATAAGAAATCTACGTGGACGAAGTCGCTGACAGAAGCTAGTAATAAATAAAAATGAAACAGTTTTAAAATATAATAGTTAAACAAGTATTCGTTCATCTTAAACATTATTTGCAAAAATTGTTAAAGTGCCTGCATAACGTAAGCGTTAAGTGGTTTAAAATAATTATCAAGTGTTGCCCTAAGTATAAAAGAAAAGTTTTTTTCTATAACTGGCAACAGTTATGATTTTATCCTTGTATCTTTTGCTGTTTATTTCTCAAATAATAAATACAACCTCCCTAAATGCTGGTTTCCAAGTAACAGTTGTAAAGACAACTTTGCATCACAACAAAGTTAAATATTTTTTAATTATTTCCAACATCGGAACAACAAGCATTTCAAGTGTGATTTAACAAGGCGGTGCAAGTTACTGGCTCGTAGAGGTTAATGTTGTATTATATCGCAAGCTGCTCGCTACACCCAGTTAAGCGTAAGATACAACGTTGCAGATTTAACTACGTTAAGCTCAATAATTAATATTCACAAATTGAGTCACTGACACAGCTACAGGGTGTAAGTATAAAAACCACATAGAGCAAAATTACATTAAATAATTCAGTACGTAATTTACTCATGGATTTTAATTTGTTTAAAATTTGGTAATAATATTAAATGTATTCTACCTCATTTAGGTTTCAAAAATTCTCCTATAAAAAACTCTTGTTTTATTGTTTCTTTTTAAAATTTTAACTAATTAACTACCAAATAAATGTTCACGGCAACTAGATGAAAACTTTTCAAACTTTTTGTTCGTTCATTCGCGGAACAAAGCTTCTTTTTCAGAACTAAATTGCTAAAAAGATCTGTAGGTTAAGATATTAACCGTCGATTTATACATTCAATACAAACTTACCAAATTTAATTTTAATTTATCTTGAATATTACAATAAACTCTGAGCTAAACACTAACTCAAGTCCCAAGTTAATAAATTATACGAAATTTAATTTTCGCTCTCTTTTAATCATCTTAAACAACGTTTCCTTAACGAAAATAAATTGAACTCCTGGAACTTTATAATACTATAATCCAGTTAAACAAATATTTGTCCGCGACTTGCCGTAGGCATTCTTCGGAACCCTGTTTAATCTAAATTCTAAGAACAATAGAGTAATCAGAAATATAATTATCGTCTTCATTATAACTCCATCGGGGGGAGAATTACTCATGGCTGACTGCAAATGAAAAGATCGCAATCAGACCCTATCGGGGGGAGTTTTTTGTAAACGAGTTTTAGTAGCAATGGGAAAATACACGTATCTGGTGTGAGCTGAAAATACTTTTTGAAGGCATTAAGACGGCTTGGATGTTAAAAAGAAAATGTTTTTTATCGTTTAATAATAAAAGAAGGATCTAAATTAGAGATATTGAATTATGATAAACATGAAACAATTTTACTCCCGGTCGGTGATCCACAATAAAAAAATAGATATAAAAAACATAGCAAGAAAGGTTGTATTTTACAATTGCAGAGATAGAAATCAGAAAAAATATCATTTTAGAAAGTTTTATGGTTAAGTAGTAAAAAATAAAGTTTAAATGTTTTAAACATAGGTACAGGTCGGTTCACGAGAGTTGGCACGAGTTGGTTGAGTGAACGAAAGTACCTATACATGTGTGTAAAATAATAACAGGTTTTCGGTTTGAAATTTGAACATCGGTTCAAAGGACGGCACTCACACAGTGATAGGTGACATTACTTTTGTTCATTCCATTCGTGCCAACTCTTGTGAATCGACCTGTATAAATTATTATTCATTATTTCCACAGTAAAGATTTTTTATTATTTCGATACTCACTCTATGCTAGTACTTATTTTCTTCTCTTCTCTAAGTAGCAACTAAAAGCCAGCGTGAGTATTTTTTGGAACCGGCTCATCCCTACAGCCTATTACAAAGTTGGTGACTAAGCATTCAGTTAGTCCTGAGCTCAAGAATTTTCGCTTTTTTTTGCCTCCTTTTCATAAGGTTTTATTTTTTGCGTCAGCAATAAAAGTAGGGGTTAAATATATTTAAGGTTAATGAAGGTCTTCAATGGTCTTACAAAACTTGTAAAGGCAGTTTAAAAACTAAATTGTGTTTGAAAAAGGTTCGGCGGAAAGACGGTCAGTAGACAATGGAAATAATCATGTTGGCTTAAGAGAAGAAAGGCAGAACACCAGTGAGATGATTAGATCGTTTTATCACTATTGTCTTTTAATGTTGCCATTGTCATCCGACATTTTATATTGTACATGATATTTTTTGTCTTTCCCGTATGTTATCGTATTTTTAAGTATTGGTTGGGGTAAAGGCGGCTGAACTGTAAACAAAAAATTGGAATAAGAGTAAAAACGCAGTGCAATATAAAAAGCACAGCCCATTTCCACTTTAAAAGTTCCATATTACGAACCTTTTCTTACAAAAGGAACTTTCTGGGCCATCGTTAAATGGCCGAACCGAGGATCAACATCCTCCTTCAATGTATGAATATTACCTAACAAATTGACGAATATTTATAAAAAAAACTCCGCTCTAACAAGTCCCCGTAAAAGGGCCGATGAAAGTTATGGGGGTTGGGGAAAACTCTCGTAAATAGCAGAGAGGGCGAATAGGGATAAAGGAATAATATATCAATACGAATCTTTAATATTCGCGCCGGTGCCATAAATCATAGCGAATGAAACTGGCTTATAAATCAAGCGGTTTTTTTATACGTGTAAAGTAGGGACAATATTTTGCAATGATGTTTTTTTGAACGGGAAATACAGGGGTGTTATTCTCTTAAAAACGGCGGTCTGTCGGATGAACGAACGCAATCGCAGCGGCGAGTTTAAGTAGTTCCGTCCTAGCGAACGAAACACATTTTAGCGCGCGCATTATACGTTCGATAAGCCATGCTGCTAAATTGGAAATGCATGCGCGTGAATCTACTAGCGCTTCGGACAAGGCAATCATTGCGGAGAAGAAGCGCCGCAAGAAACTCCAGCAGAAGGTAATTTTTTCAATCCGTACTAATATTATAAATGTGAAAGTGTGTATGTTTGTCCGTCTTTCACGCTTCAACCACTGAACGGATCGAGATGAAACTTGGCACACATATTGGTTAGGTCCTGGAATAGGACATAGAATAGTTTTTATCCCGAAAAACTGGACAGTTCCCGAGGGAGCAGCGATAAACGACTTCTACGCGGACGGAGTCGCGGGCGAAAGCTAGTTATTAAATACAATAATTACTTAAAAGTAAATTATATTACGAGGTAATACAGTAATAAATAATTATTTTAAAACTAACACAAATAAAATAATTAAAAAAAATGTAAGGTCAATAAACATAAATTAAAAATAATGACTAGGAGAACAACATGACGAGGTCTCTACATTAGGAACGATAATTAAAAATAACTAAATTGGAAAACAGGTCCTTGCAAGCGTGAACAGACCAGACCCCACAGATAGCACTGCACCCGTTCAATAGTATGACGCGTATCTCAGCCATCGTGTCCCTCAACCATGTGTTCGGGAATGTGGCGACCCAACGTTGATGAGGGACTCATTCTTTTGCGGTTTAGAATCAAATGAGGATGCCCGCGACTTCGTATGCATAAAATGAATTTTCAGTTACTTCTTCCCTCTATTTCTTCCCGTCGAGGGTCCAAAAAAGGCTTTCTTAGTGCACTCCTAAGGTACCTAGACTTAAGTACCAATAATATTTTTAAACTCACCTAGTTAAGAACGAGTAAACCTACTAGTTTTGGAAGAGCGAGTCCTCCTGATACAGGTACACTTCATACCTACTAGGAGGCCTCAACCACTATGTACTTTCCACCTTTGTTCTTACCGAATAAATGATTTTGATTTTGATTTTTTTTGATATTTCTTTCAAATGTCAACTCACTACGTTCAGCGGTTTAGGGGGTTCCGAATCAGAACGCCTAAAATTAATAAGCCTAATGTACCATAATAGTTAGTAACGGGGGAGTTTTATATGTCGCACCTTCAGAACAATAGTGACCTAATTCAGAAATGTTAAATGTCGAGTTAGGTCGCTATGATAATAAATTTATGACTTGAAGTTTGAAAGATGAAATTTTGAATTATGTCACTATTTTTCTGAAAGTGCGATGTATAGGTAACGGCGCACAAATTTGAAACGTTATCATTGCATTTCTTCGATGACGCAGTTAGCCTAGTTGGTACTGATAGTGTGATCCTGCCTATGAAGTTAGCCGTCAAGGGTTCGATTCCCGATCGGGGAAAATATTTGTGTGATTAGCGCGAGTATTTGTTTCTGTGTCTTGGGTGTTTTCCATGTATAGATTATTTGTTTCTCTATATAAGTATGATCGATGCCTAGTACCCACTATATAAGCCCAGAGCTTCGTTTTGGGACTAGGTCAATTTGTGTGAGATTGTCCCCCGATATTATTATTTTTGACACCGGCAACACATGAGTTTCCTTTGCTAATGTCGATCGGTGGCGTTAACTATAGCTCATCTGTATATATTTGCCTGTTTTTGGCAATAAAAAAATGTATTTACTCATGAACAAATGAAGTTATATCCATTCGTATTTTATATCTTGAGGCTAATATTTGGTCTAAAAGACCATTTTATTGTAAATAAGCTTTTCCAAAAATGACATTTTTGAGAACACACTTTATTGCCGACTTTACATCAGTTATAATGAATTACTATAGAAAGACGACTTAAATGAAGATTTCTTATGACCACCTTCCGTCTCCATCGTCATGCTAGATCGATGGTACCAATACTAACAAATACAATCATCATCATATATATCATCAGAATCTCATATAAATGCCGAATTTCAACTCTATTAGAAATAGGTAAAAATCGATTTCATATTAGTTGGTTAGTCACAAAAGAAGAAATAGGAGATAAAAATTATATGAAAGCGAAATTCATCCTGAAACTCCTGTCTCTGATAAGATATAACCGGATTTCATCATCATCTTCGTGTTTATGAAGCCGACACGGGCATAACAAAAAGTTATTTAGCTCACCTTTACTACATTTTGCAGGCAGACGCTACATCAAATTCAAATAGTCATAAAACAGAAGATACGAGATGATGCAGTGAGAAAATGATCGTGCCATAAAAACGTCGGGAACACTCAATATTCGCGGTGATAGCCAGCCTCGTGTACGCAAGTGACACATTTACATCGAAATGAGCGATCCAGGCCACTCACAAACCCGTTATTTCACCGAATATACAATTTGCTTAAAATTTCAATACGAAATACCAATAAAGGGAGCGTCGCTTGCCATCAGACGAACGAAAATGTGACTTTTATTCATTCCGTTCCCTGGCACGAGATGTTTAAATCGAATTCGATATTCAGCCACAGTCAGTCGAAAACGTCATATAGCTACTCTCCACGAGCGATAAAAGCACGAAGCGAGATATCACTATATTGCAAGCGAAACTTCACTTTATCAAATCCTTTAAATCATGTATAATGACTCAATAAAGTATAGGTATCTGAACTAATAAATCAATTTTAAATTCGCGTTAGTTTTAACAAAAATATGAACAGCAGCATGTGTTTAAAAAATCGATAGCTGATAACTGAATAGTAATTTATAAAAGATAGATTTATTCTCTCCCTGAACCTGATCTGGTAATATAATTATGATCGCTGCCTGCCTCAGTCTGTTTATCTGTTAATAACGCGACTTAACCACTTATACGAAATCTATGACAAAGGAATCTCGTCACTGGAATATGAAGATGACACATTGAATATCAAAAGATTTTGGATTAAAGAAATGATCCACTCGAACGTTGATACGTTGAAGCCTACATACATGCCTATAGCTAACTTTTACACTTTAATAAATCTGTCGAATGTTACAAATGCGAAATGAACATAAAAATAAATATGCTCCCCTACAACACATTATCGAACGGCAAGGATCAAAGCAGAAACATAAACTACACTACACGTTCAAAAACTGACCCTTTTGAGGGCCGGAATTCCGCTGGCAAATTACACTTCACAAACTAAAGTAAAAAAATCGAGAAAAATATTCAAAGCTCACATGATTGATGTGAGTGTCAAAGGCTGCGAGCTCTTCCCTTACTGTTGACATTGTACGTTTACACAGCAAGTGTAATTGATAGGCGGCCGTAACACCGTTTAGCGCGAATGAGTGGGTATGAAAAGTTGGGTCTGACAGTGATAGAGGGGCGCCCGTTTTTGTCCCAACGGTCACCGCGCAAGAGCGGACTATTGGCTTATGGAGCTGTCATCAGAACTATTTAGTAAGGGTCATTAGTGATATTAAAAGTAATATGGAGATTGAACTAGTGAGACATAGGTTTTAGCTATGGAAACACAAAGAAACAGAAGCTGGAATTCATGAACAAAGAGAAAAAAAAAAGATTGATTTAATGTAGATCTTTATTTAAGTGTAAAAGTTAAATGATCAAGTACGTTAGTTAGTTTTTCTATGGAAACGGTATCTTCAAACAAGTGGCCGATTCTAACCGTAATCTTCATTGAATTAGTTCCCAAACACGAAAATATTTACCACAAAACTGTACAATTTTACCAAATTACGACTAAACAGTGAATTAGGCATAACGTCGTCATTTTTTGCGAGGGAACGGTAATTGGGTGAGCCAGCTGCCATGACCATAAATACTTTCCCTAGCAAATCGCTTGAGGTTTTTGGGTTTGTTTAAAGTTCCCGGAACCCTAATAAATATAACCATCTGTGTTACAGATCACCACATTACTAACGATGTAATAAAAATAACACGTGTAAGTATTTATTTCGAGTGTACCTTCTCTGCAATTAGCAAAAGCAAAACTAGTAAGGCACGAGTAGAAAAAAGTGCTATAATTATCCGTTTTTTTTTAATTGTCCTTGATATAATAAATATTACTTGAAATTCGTACAGATAAGTTAGGATGTAAAAGCTTGAATTGTTATGATTTAGTCGTTTTTTTTTAATTTTGAAAGCTAGGGAGAAGGGGACGCGTTCAGTTCGGAGCACTATAAATAGTTTTACATTCATCTGATTAGCTTTACGTCTCATTCGGATGCCCTTTATATTTTTCTGCACATATAAATTGAATTGTTTAAATAGTAGCCATGCCACGATTCTAAACAACAAAATCTTGTAGCCTTACATAATATCAAAAATGTCAAATTACCCTAATTAAATATTATGTATAAAATATCGCATTAGTGGAACAAATTAGAAACTACGAGTTTGAAAGTTTGTAAACCGTGTACCCGTGTTCGTTAGTGTAAGAAAATGTATATTGTTAAAACCCTCTCGCGCACAGTATTAAGAATCCAGTGTAAGACGCTAGTTTAATTTACTAGTTTTAATATTAGACAACTTATGCAATTTCCTTGGAACTCGCTCCACACGGGTGTAAAATCTGCGCAAAATGAGCCAAATTAAACGGTGTACGTAATAAGGTGTTGTAGGTACGTAGTTTGGGGAAACAGTACTGTAATTTTTGCCTATTATTACCTACCTAATGTTATTCACTACCCGTTTGCTGGAGCAGACTCCTTGGGAGGAGATGGCAGATGTAGACTTTATCGAGAGAGATCTGTGTATAAAAGACGAGGAAACGAAGAAGGGAAAAGGGGGACATAAATCACGGCTGAAATTAAATAGTTGCCGATCAAAAAAATGGAAGCAGCCAAAGAAAAATCAAAATATAGCTGAATGAATTGGACGCGCAAATAAAAAGTGAGTAACAAAACTTTTAAAAATAATGGGTGAATTGCAATGAACCTGGAGTAAGTAACCAGAAAGAATTGTATTGCGTAATATCTCTTTCTCGTCAATTATTTTTTATCGCTCAGCAATAAAGCCTAAATTTTGATCCGAAAATACAGTAGTAAACAGATAATAATAATCCAGATTCCCTTAAGTTAAAAAAAGGAAATAGAACATGTTCTTGCCGTCTTATCAGTATAATTATTGTTAAAAATATTATTTGAAGGAGACCCATACAAACCAAATATCAATTTAAATTGACACAAAACCGGCTGACCCTTTTTTATAGCTTTGCGAGCCGTTCGTCAAAGTTCAGTTTCTGCTACATTTTGCGTTATCGGTTAGATAACATTGTTCGATCTCCGAACGTTTCAATTTTATTGAGAGCTTTTGGTTTATTTCCGAATGTCGGAATAAATTTACCACGTTGAATATTACAGAAGTTTCACAATAGGCCCTGTTTCAAACTCAACTTCCTTCCAAATGTCGTTATTCACGACTTTTGATAAGAAATTGAATTAATATCGCGATTGGAAATCTCTATTGTCGTAAATTTCCACTTTTCCAATGTTATGTCTCATTTCTATTGAAATAGTTCGATTGGAATATCCAAACGAAATTTATGCGTTTACAATGGCAAAGTAAATTAAAATTTGATGTGGGTTGAAGGGGAACTTTATAGCAGACACTCACTAAGAGGAAATAACAAAGTGGTCATATTGGCTAATAAAATTACAAGCAGAGGGTAGATCCCCTCTGACCTCCCAGAGCAATATAATCAGAGAAGTTCTATTAGGTCAGGTAAATGTTTTTACCAGCGCCATTCTCCTTTAGCGATGTACCAACCCTTTCAGATATTGCGTTTTTCTAGGGACAGTTCCATAGTTCCCAGGAGTATTGAAAACACGTCTGTAAATTGAAATGGAAAAGGGTCGAAACTCGTAAGGGCAATAACTATAAGTTTGCCAATCGTAGATGGGCACCGGAAAGTTAGAACGAAGGGTATGGAAAATGGGAGTCAATTGGTTTGGTTGTTTTGTGAAATTTATTGTTAATATTTTCCTCTGATATGAATTAAAGTGGGTCGAAGGTTTTTACGTGAAATGTGAGTGAGCCAGCTGGTGTAATATACGGTTAAAGATATTTATTTTCTCAGAAGAATTACAAATTCACTTATCGAGAAAATACATACAAACTAATATCGTTTCTGAGAACTGTTCCCATCAAATTAAACCGAACATTGAGGAAGTTTAGAGTTTATTTATTAAGAAAACTGTGTATTTGAACATCATTTTCGTTTTATTTCGAATCTCTTTGTTGTGTGGTATATTTTAAGGTTCAGTCACATTTGCGAAATGAGATTTGATTTTTCTCCAAAAACGCTGACAATCTTCGTTTGCGAATGAATCGAATAATAATCTGGCTACGGCGCGTCCTGAAATCAGATTCAACTGACTGTATCACGACAATATTGTGTTCCGCGCCTGATTGCCCATTCACTTGTGAATCAATATTCATTCATTGCGCACTTGATTTACATCAACAGTACAAAATGTATGGTAATAAAAACGTTTCGACGGTGGGGAAACGTGTAACATCATAATGAATTTTGGAAATCGCTATTAATTCCATCGCGGATACTCGATGCAAATGTTTAATTCGTTTTGCGTCAGTAAACAATTTTCAATAAATGCTTCATTTGAATGTTAATATGGAACATAGTTATAACCAATCCAACTCTAATAGGTACCTACTTGATAAAGACATTTCAATGGATATTGTAAAGCGAACTGATTTACGGTACTCATCGCTCTGCGTACTTATGCCCAATGGCCAAACAGAGTGATACAAACCAACTTTTACGATTGTACAATTAGAGTTGCCTATGTTTCACATATAAATAAATTGATTGATTGCGTTTATTTCGCATCTTTTTCAATGGGTATTCATGTGAATAAATCCACAATCCATGACTTTTACCATGGATCCGACACTCTGCGCGCAGTTTCAGATACCATGCAATATGTTGTTGATTTCTTTTTGTTTCATCCGCTGGGTACACTCGCAGCGTCCTCCCGTTGTGAGTTGAAATCAATTTAGTCCGTTCCCGGGTGAATGCGCCTTTTGTACGACAGTGAAAGGTTATAGCGCTCGTTTTCACAGCTCCAACTAGCTGCAGAGCGATTTAGTTCTAACTGCGCGGGTATGTCACGAAATGGCGGTTATCGGGTCATAATGGGGGCTGGTGAAAAGCGTTACTAAAAGGAATTTGTACATAAACAAAGAAAGGAAGGTTCGTGAATTGATATGTGCTAATCAACGTTTTTATCTGACTTTTGACTAAGGAGGGTTTTTTTTGACATGTATAATGTATCGTTATTTCTTCCCTGATGGACGTCACGAACGAATGGTCAGATTTCAACAAATGAAACTTCGTTGGATTCATTTTAACGTCACGAGTGTTAATGGGTATAGCAATTGAAAAAAAAAACAATAAATAATGTCGTTCATTAATGTCGTTATTTTATGTATAACATGCATTTTAAAAGTGTTTAGCGTCTGAAAGAGGAAATGAGTTGATTAACACATGAGATGTTATTAAATTCGCCTTGTTGTGGAAGTGTTTTAATATTTTAATCAAAGTAATAAGAGCTCCCCGTCCCAGTCCATTTTTTTTTAAAGTTTTCTCGACGAAAATATCATAAAGTTATGGCAGGTTTTATAATTTTACTTTTTACTAGACTTTGTTAGTTAAGTTACACAACTTACTTAATTGTGTTTAAAGGAGCTTGTGCCGTCAATTATATTCTAGGCGCTGGCTCGTAAAATTAAAACAGCTGCTCAAGGAATGTTTGAAATACAATAAATCTTAGACTTGCAAATTTCGGTTAGGTATCCGTCTACAATTTTGCAAGGCTCAAGATGACTTTTAGTAAAACACATTTATAAAACAGCTTACTAAAAGATTTTTCGAAGAAACCGCAGGCTCACTTTAAAAGGACGTTTATAAGGACGCTGAGAATTCTTTGTATAAAATCGTAAAGTTTCTAGTGTATAGCTAATCTTAAACATACTGCAAGTAAAAGATAATGTCAGCTGGCTTATTAATTTAGATGTAAAATGAATTTAATCCGGTCGCTCAGATCAAAGGTCTTTTGTGTGAAATGAAAACTAATTCATGACATTAACTGCGCGGATTTCCTTGAACCCTTTGGACGTGTATCCTGCTTGAAACACATGGTGCTTTATGTTATGGCGTTTTAAGGGAGTTATTGCGTTTCATTATGACGCCCCTTGGGTCGTAAAATATGAGTATTTTGCATTTATTATAAAGAGCAAAGGGTGTCCCAAACAGGTCAAAGATGCCCTTTAGAACATCGTTGGTGGCATAACAAACATCTCGGTTTTTAACATTACTGTCCGTTGGACTGACGGAATTCTACATGAATTAATGACGTTGAGAATGTTCGTTGATTTGTAACGACAAATCCACGGCTTTGAATCCCATCCACTAGAGTGTCATCTCATTCAAAATAATTTCGTAAATCATCGCCGCGAATATTACATAGTAAACAAATTTTTAAATGAAGCTTGAAATGAGAAAATCCCGGGAGAAATTTGCCCCTCTCCCTAACCTACGGGGACGGGTAAAGAGGTAACTACTAACCAAATTGCATTCACCGTCGGTATTACGGTGCCAAGTTTTTCCTAAAATCTCTGCGGGAATCACGTGGTGGGCTGGCAAAGAGTTTGATTAAAACATCCTTTTTTAGACCTCCGCCAAATATTACTCTTGTCAAAGGCATAAAATATACTTTTTTTAGACTCGTTGAAACTTCACTGCACAATTTATCTTCAAAGCATCTTCCAATTTCAAAAACATGTCTCTAGTAATAAATTTCATGCAACTAGCAAATATTTCGTGCCGGCGCGCGTCCCGCTCTTTTTAATCAAAGTTGCAGTAAGGCTGCCTTTTATTTCTGTCTTAGTTACGAGTTTCATAAGAGAACCTTCACTAGACATAGTAACAAAGCGCCTAGCTCTTTCGTTTGTTAAAAATAAGATGTGAGAGGGAAGAAACCGGCAGAAGATATTTTTCAAACGCGATATACGAGTGTTTCACTCCATCTAAAGTAAGTTATGATTTAATTCACTGCGACTGGGAATACTATTTTATTAAGTTACGAACACGTTCTTATTCTTAACGTGAATATGTTATCTTATTTCATTTCTATTGTAAGCGAACTGTGCCAAGTTTAAATTGAAAGATGTTTTATCGTGCATGATATGTAAAATGATATTTGAAGTAACCAATCACAAGGCCAGCGTAGACTAGGGAAAATCGTAGGTATTAAATAATGTGTTACACCCGAATAATACGTAACTGAACGTATAATTTCCTGCCTATAATATAATATTAGAAACCTCTGCCATGGTTCGATTTATCATACATACTAGCGGGGATCATTGTCAGTTGAACCAGTACTCTGTGAATAATGGCGTACTTTATGTGACAGAGAGGATTTCTGCAGAAATTCGCGTGAATAGTACTCGTCCCGAGACCCACGTAAGCGGGCTTTGTCCACCGCAACGCTATGATCCCACCGGAAAGGATGCTGTGCTACGAACAACTCTGACAACGGTGTAATTTTGAGAAATTAATATTCTCTCCGTGTGTTTTGAACAGAGTCGTGGCACTAGTTTCAGCGACCAAGAACTATGTTGTGCTCGGAACAGCTGTTGCAATGGTATAAAACTTTACATGTATCCAATGCATTTGGTCTCTTTTAATAAATAGCTAATTGAGGTTTGGAATTAAAGACTAATAACAGGAGTCAATGTTTTGTAATAAAATTAAGCCGCAACAACTTAAGTACTTTCTTTTGTTTTAATTTCCCTTTGCATCCTTACGTACGGTCATGAACGTTAATTTGTGATCCATTTCAAGAAAAGTATGCTTGAAGTCATCAATGCAGCTAGGAATATGAAGTCAAGGAAGTTAGGAAACTCAACCTTATTGTTGTAGAATGTCAGATTGTCTTTAGACCTAATGGGGTCAAATTCAAAGGTAATCAAATTTAAGCCGAGTTCATAAATATGTGTACTTTAGTACCTTGTCTATTTAATGTCATGTTTAAACTGTCATACATGAATAGTCACAGCGTTTAAAGTGACAAGGTACTAAAGTGTACACATATTTATGAACTCAACTGTATGTATAAGGCACTTAAAATTTCAATATATGTCGGTGACAATTCTCCTGACCATTTTACTTACACAATTTAATTGTTACCAACTAAACGCGCAACAAAGCGGGTGACTAAGTTCATTTCGATTGAAACCACTGCCAACCCGGCAAAGAATAAAACGTACTTTATTTTTTAGTAAGAATGTATATTGAAATTTGCAACTGCATTTGTAGCAGAGTTTATATTTCACGTGGGGCATAAACGTAGTATTTTACGTTGTTTGGATGTATTTAGTGGTAGGGACGTAAAAACGCAAACTTTATTACGCCACTCTGGTAACTTTAAAAGCAAACACATTGGCGCATTGTCGAACACAACTTTATCGTCGTTCGGCTGACATTTACAGTATTTTTGAAAAATGTGTTGATACCTTACTCGCTTTTAAAGCGGGCAATGTTACTCAATAGATCTACTTGAATATGTAAATTGATCTTACAAAGCCGATATTTCTCAAACGGCCCAACCGAATTCATGAAGCCTAGCTTTCTTATAAAAAAAACTGCGTTCGAATCAGTGTACGTGTACAGTCAAGGAATTTAATGTGTGACCCACCTTAGGTCCAAAGTCATCAATCTGACATTCTACAACAAAAAGGTTGAGTTTACTAAAAGTTTTTTTTATTTTTTTATTCTTAATTAATGGCTTTCACTCCTGTTAAGGCGTATTTCGCCAATTTCGAGTTATTTATAGACACTCCCATGGACTTATTAGAGAAATAAGTCCATGGATATTACACGCGAAGACAATTGTTCGGTAAAAGAAAATTATCTCAAATGGACTAAACAGAAGCACCTGGGGTTAGCTCCACGCGCTTCTGTCAAGTCCTTCCTAAAAGTTACAAATGACTTGGCATCTCTAATGACATTGACAACTTCAACCATATTTTTCTTGAAATGGGTCACAAATTAACGTCCTTGACCGTACATAAACCAGATTTTATTATATAAAAAAAAACCTTTCATGAAAAAAAAATTGCATGAAAATCCGTTCAGAAAGTTTTTTGAGATCATCGCGAACATACAGACTGACAGACGAGGCGGGGGACTTTCTTTTATAATATCTAGGATTTTTAGGGTTCCGTATCCGGATGGGTAGCTCAACGGCACACTATTAATAATAAAAGCCCAGCTACACCGGATGCGTGCGCGTAGACGGGACGTGCGCGTTCGCTTTCCACTGCGTTGTATAGTGACATGTCGTATGAGAATTCATACTATACACCGCAGTGGAAAGCGAACGCGCACGTCACGTCGACGCGCACGCATCCGGTGTGGCTCGGTCTTAAGTCTGCGCTGTCCGTCTGGCCAACCCTCCGTCCGTCCGAACTTTAAAGAGCTGTATCTTTTGAACCGTAATCAATAGCGGTTTTTTTTTAAATATGTGTTATTATGGCGGATGTACTAACAAATAAAAAATAAAGAAAGTAAAATAATTAAGGGCGTCCCCATAAACAAAACGTTTTTTTTTTCAACGTATTTTTATTTCAATTGTGTTGTAAGAACGGTCAAACATACAAGCGTCAAATTTAGTATGATTATATAGTAGGTACCCTGAAGAAAAATTAAAAAACAAAAAAATGGTCAAGTGTGAGTTAGGCTTGTGCTGATTCGATCCAAAATCTAATTAAAATCGGAATATAATAATACCTACGGTGGTGCCACGGTACGGAACCCTCGGTGCGCGAGTCCGACTTGCACTTGACCGGATATCCACACCACCACACAAACATACCTAGATGTACAAGTAATCACGTTAAAAGTAAAACACACCTCTTTTTTTCTTGGGGGTAGAAGAATAATATTAGAGTACATTTTGTAGATACATTTATTTTTAATAACCGACTTCAAAAAAAGGAGGAGGTTCTCAATTCGTTTGTTTTTTTTTTGTTTACATACATACTCGTACCGTCACGCCTTCATTCCTAGAGTGGAGTAGGCAGAGCAACCGAATTACCAACAACTCTAAACACTTGTTGTTAATTCTGTAACCACATTTTGCACAGTCACGCAGATGTTTACCATGTGTATATTAGTGACAGGTTGCAAGCCCATCGCCTAACCGACGGTGGGTTAAGACCAAACGAGCGAATGCTCTAGAACATGTTTTGTCTTTATTTTTACAAAGAAAATGTAAGAGATAATGCTATAGAATTATTGTTCGTTCGCTTGGTCTAAACCCACCGTAACTATACTACAAGCCTTTATTTCCTTAGTCGCCTCTTATTTAAGTATATAAAATAATGAAAATAAGTATGAAACACATTGTAGTTCGCAATATTATTGACGAATTGACTAGTTTTATCTTTATAATTGGTTTCTGAAAGGCTTTGAACTTGCCACGGGTTATTCGTTTAACTCTCAATCCCACACACGCTTCGAATTCGGTCCGTTGCACCTTTCACAGTGCAATAAAAATAATCTTCTTTGTTCAGTGATCCGTTTGCACACACAAACGGGACGATAACTAAAGCGGCCCCTGATGCATCAACAAACCTTGTTATTTCAGCCTGGAACAGATACTTTTAATGGCTTGTTGCGTTTTAAACATGAAACAATATTGTTCGCGTATAACTAATAGGCTTCAATGCCTTCAATATGGCTTTACTTATATTAAAAATGATATTTTCTACCAAAAAATGCAAAAATAAAAGCTGGCAGGCTATAAACAGAAAACCCTTTTTTAATGAAATGCCTGAATTAGTTATCACAATGATATTACCATGCTCACGCTTCCCTCTTCAAATGTTGAGTACACCCTCCCTCCCATTCAGAACATGTTCATTGTCTAAGAATGGTATACCACTGCCGTACTCAAAGCCATTCTGGGTAGCTAGTGAAAAAGGTTATAAGTTACCTGAAGATCAAGTGAAAAAGGGTATAAGTCTAGTACACTCCTTTATATCGACGGTAAAAAGCGTAAACGCTGTAACCCACAATGTACCTAAAAATTTTTTTTGCATATTCGGAATCAGTTTTTTTTTCTGCGTCGAATGGTCCGGGTCTCGTGGCTCTACGACGATTAGAAAATTCTGTACAGCGTTGAAATTGTATGTATTTTTTTGACATATAGCAAAATTAATTGCTGTAAGCCGCCAAAAAACAGGTCTTTATTTTGCATTTGCATTTACACCAATTCATATTTTACAAATTTTTCGAGTCCAGTAGGTTACTGCGTGCGTAAAACCATTTCCACTGTCATTTACAGCGTTTACGCGTATTGAAAAAAAAAGTGACACTACACTTACTACGTTTTCTGTAAAATATATTTAGATGATAGTGACTTACTACGTTTTAATCAGACACCATAATGTGAATACTCACAAGTTACACCAAATATGAAGTAATACGCAAAAATATTACTGACCTTTACCTCATTTCTTAAACGATTGCTTATTATTGGTCGCTTGAGTTTACCGTATTTTAAATACGCGCTCATGCTGTGTGGGTAACGGCTTACCGCCCCGATCAGTCAGTCTGAGACCGCCGTGGGGTCAAGTTGTGTGTGGTGTAAAGGTCTTTCACCGCGTGACAACAAAAGTTTAAAATGTAATTATATCTATTTTAATAGTAAACCAGTGCAAATAATGTGAATAGTTAATACTATACTAATGAATTCTTATTTCATTTAAATAGTAACTACTTAGTATGATAAATTCTGAGAAAAGAAGTGTTGCTTTACATAATTATAAGTAATTAAAACTACTTTACGAATTTTAACAATACTTTGATAATAGTTATTAGTTTGATGAAACGCTAGTATAGTGTCTTAAACTTTTCAGTTTGTTAAACATTGATGTTATTAATTTTAATTGACTTTATTTCATGAGTAAGTTAACTTGTGATATTTAATTTATCATAATAATATACTTCTTTTATACGAAGTGTTTGTAGCGATGCATAATTATCGTTAAAATAAATGTATTTCTTTTATTAAATAAAATAAATGTATTTATATATATATTTATATGTAGATGTTCGGATGTTTATATCTAATGGAGGATTGAAAATATATTTACATACACATACAAACACATTCGTATTAATTAATTCTTTAGGATAACATTTAAAAAAAAGGATTAATAAATGTTATCTCATATTTACGTCGTTTTAATATCAATAACCTTTTTTGACATCTATCATTGAATACAATTATGATTTTTTTAAACCGCAAGCACTGCAGCGTAACATCAATTTAGGCAGTGCTCAACATTTAAAGAATGGTGGTTACATCACTTACGCTTATTAGAAATCACACTGATTATTACCTTTCCATACATTTAACAAAATCATTAACAGCGTTTTATCGTATTGAAAAAAAAAGTCAGGTTGCTGTAACCGACACTATAAAGAAACCTAGTCACTTCTGGTACACGACAGGCATATGTTCTAATAGGGAATTTGAAAATACATATGTAGTATAAAAATGGCACCGATCGCTCAAATAAACAAAAAGATATGTTTTTTTTTGTAAAATTTCAAAAGTTTTTTGGCTCTGGTGTAAAGTTTGATTTTGCGGGTTACAGCGTTTACGCTTTTTACCGTCGATATTATTATACCCTTTTTTATACGAGTTAAGTGGACTTATACCCTTTTTCACTAGGTTCTCCGATTTTAGAGACAATTAACTCGATCCTTTTTCAAACTTGTGTATGAAAAATCAAGACTAAGAAACGGATTAATCGTCATTAACTTAGCCATAAGATTCATTTGAATCATCATTAGCGCCTGCTATTGAACACACTGCAAATCGTTAAGTTTATGCCAACTGCATGTGCTCGTCCAATAACTTTTCCGGGATACCAGTCGATCGAAAACGAAAGAAAGGTAGAACAACAGAACATTATATTATTATGTCTGATTCAGAAAGAAAATAATATATCAACATTCCAGATTTAATAGATTTAACACGATTCTTAAATTAATAACTAAATACAGATCTAGTGCATAAACATCGTTTTTGGTGGGAAAGTCCGTTTTCATCTTGCTTTTTAGGGTTACGAAGTCAAACAAGGAACCTTAATATTTTCGCCATGTCCCTCTGTCCGTCTCCTTGCTGTTTTTTTCGAGTATCTACCTCCCTTACAAGTAAAGCAATAATAGTATGATGTCGAGCGAGTTATCCATTGGATTGCTATTAAATAAAAAATCATGATGTACATGTTATAAACAATATTTAAATTTACGGGACCGTTTAGGAAATATTGAACTAGAAAACTGTAATTTTAGCTACAGTTGAGTGTAAACTATAGCCAAAAATAAACGTGATAAAAATCTATAAAAAATCTTAAACGAAAGCACATAATTATAACTAACATGAACGATGAACTAACAAGTTTAAACAATTTAGCCGCCTCTAGATCTCAGGAACTAATATAATCTACTTAGTCTTGCTAGTTTTTCTTTCATGTTCGTTATATGTGCTTTCGTTTAAGATATTTATCAGATTTTTATCTCGTATATTTTTGGCTATAGTTTTCACGCAACTCTGACAGCACCAAGTAACTTTAAATAGAAAAAACATTTACACATATTGTTTTTCAAGATCGTTTTTTGTGTGTATTGTAACGGAACTCTACACTGAGCATGGTCAGACATGCTTTTGTATAGTTTTTTCAATTATTTAGCTTATCGATAGTTACTGAAACTGACTGAGAAAGCGAGATAAATTCGAACTTATCTGACCAAAAACGATGTCGTACGTTTATTCACTAACATTTCTACGCTTATTTAGAGCAAATATAATACCAAGCCACAAAGCAGTTTAATGGCTTCGGATTCCATAAGTTCAGCGCTGGCTTCTACAAGCTATCTATAAAATGAAACTGCAGCGCCATACGGCAGCTGGAGCAATTAATAAAGAAAGCCGGGCCCCGCCTGTTAGCATGCAAATGCCGCAATCCTGGGAAGATTCCCTGGCAATATTCAAGTCATTAGTGTTTGTGTGGCCGAGTGCACCGCTGCAAAAAGGGACCGATGTAAACGACAATTTAATAACGGCCGCGCCGCGGTTTGTTCCGCATATTACTACCGCTTTTATCCAACCTTAACCTGCTTTAATTTCAGCGCCATAACATTGAAGTGCAATTCTCAAATTGGTTTATAATTTCCCGAAGAATAACGATTGTTTAAGCATTAGTTTGTCTAAAATGTATCATTGTTTGCCTTAAATAATATGCTTTGTACTAGAGGACGCCCGCGACTTCGTACGCGTAGAATTAGTTTCCCGCTACTCCCCCTATTTTAACCCCTTAGGGGATTAATTTTCAAATTTTTTTTCTTAGTGCGCACTTACATTATGAAAGGAACCCCTACAGGGGGCAAAAATTTCAAGTTTCTAGGTACAGAGTTTCGGCTGTGCGTTGATATCTAAGTCAGTCAGTCAGGTTTGCCTTTTATATGTATGTAAAATACTTTATTGTTCAAACAGAAAAATAACACACAACAAAATAGACAGAAAGACAATAGGTATGTACAAAGGTGGATTTATCTATCCCTTTATCCTCGTGCCTACATAGGGCATTTCTAATGAAAAAAAAATTGAAACATTAAGATGACATTGCTTAGGGAATATTTTACTTTGTTTCTTATGTCCTTTCCAAAGGAAGGATGTAGGCATGGGGTTAAGTGATCTTTTCCAGTCTTTATAACGTTACGCTGTTTTCTGCTCGTTTCGAAGCCATCCAATTGTTTCTGGTCCCTGATTTAAGCCATTTGCAAGATTAAAATATGTTATTTACCGAAATTGAATATTAAATTGCTGTTATTCTCTAATCATTTTGATTAAATTCATCTTTGCTTCACAGGCGAGTTCGGAGAAAGCCAACGTTGTTGTTTATCTGCTCAAAATCACCTAGTTAATAAAAAATTTGCTGGATTAATTTTAAATTTCAAATACATTCTCGTAAAATGAACTGCTTGCTCATCCTGAACATTAAATTATTGCACTTAAGAGTAAAATGAAAATGAAATCCGTTGTGCTCGGATCCTATTGTGGCAACTTTTTGTCGAGATCGTTGTGCACCGGTAGTCGTCAGTAAACCACAGTTCCGTCTTTATGACTTGGTACAAGTTAAGAGCTGTTATTTATATTTTATACCCATTAATAAAATTCAACGAGCCATGGAGCGCAGTATGTTAGGCGTCAAAAGGACAGATCGCATCCGGAATACCATACTGCGCTACAAAACACGCATAGCTGACGTAGGTCAAAAAACCGCCAGGCTTAAATGGGATTGGGCCGATCACGTCTGCCGCATGCACCCGGACCGGTGGGCCAGTGTGGCCACCAAGTGGGTGCCGCAAAATGGGCGACGTAGACGGGGCAGGCCTAGACGGATATGGCGGGACGACTTGGACGCATTCCCCAACAACTGGCCGAAAGAGGCACCTAATGCACTCATGGAGATCAAGGGGAGAGGCCTTTGCCCAGCAGTGGGACACTCACATAGGATAGGAAAAAAAAATACATACTCGTAGCAGGTTTAAAACTCGTAATTTATCTGAAAAATAATAAATCCGTCAATTTCCATCATGTAAGATATCCAATAAAATCATTGGGTACCTATATAACGCGGGGTATTAACAAAATGTATGCAGTTGGGTTTTAAAACTTTCTTTTTACCCAAGTGCCCGAAGACCTTTTCCAATATTCAAGTTATATTTAAATAAAAGTATATTATATTGTTTGTTAACGAGGTATCGAACAAAAAATATTCAAATAATATTCATGGTGCAATGTAGGTACATTGCACTTACAATTTTCTATATTATTGATTAAAGAGCTTGTTTTTCCCTCTTCATTTCATATTTTTGTTTCAGTCGGGTTTTCTGTTTATTTTAAAAAAAAAATGTGTCTTTAGTGGCACATAAGTGAATTAAACAAAACAACTATTTGTATTTTATGATTGGAAAATGACCTTCTGCTGGAGTTTCTTGCGGCGCTTCTTCTCCGCAATGAATGGTCTTGTCCGAAGCGCTAGTAGATTCACTCTATATTACAGACGTGTAAAAGAGCCCTCATGTGGACAATTTACTGAATAAATATTTTGAATTTTGGAATTTTGAATTTTTAAACTCAAATTCTTCTACTAAATAATACAACCTGTTTTTGTTTTCAAATAACGTACCCAAAACAATCATCAAAATTTACCGCTTTTAAATGTAACTCGCTTCTGCCTGTTAATTTAGCACACCATAGTGATTCTAACTGTAATATCGTATCGGGTTTTATAAAAATGCAACACGGCAGGGTCGTGTTTATTAAACGTGACCCAGGAACAGTTTTTAGCCTCGGGAATGTTGATAGACCCACCTCTAGCGCGGAATGTATTTTTATGGCCTGTTTTTATCGCCGTTTGATATTGATTGGTATTTTGTAGCTCGATAATAGTGCGATAATAGTATGTTTTTACAAGCTTGTGTTTATTTTATTTGTATCTTAGCATTCAGTGATAAAACAACTCATTAAAACTGCATTACATTTTTAATAGACGTTAAACGTCTGCCAGCTCAAATTTCGGCATTATAATTTAAGTTAAAAGCCGTTTCGGAAGGATTCAAATTACATAATTTGGAATATTCAATTACGAGCATTCTCAATGGAAACGGAATGGAAATGATAATTTAAAATATAATAGAATAGATTAAGTTCAAATTGCTGCCCTTAAATTATAGAGATTTAAAAGCAACGTTTTTAGATCGTACATAATTAAAGTAGGCATATTTCTTCTTTAATTATTCGTCGCAGAAATGTAAAAATATTTTAAGCACGGAAGTACATTATTAGAACTATATTTATATATATATAAGAAGAGATGAATTTTTACAGAATACAGAATGACCGTAAACGTCGAGATGATGTTTAAAAAAATGCTTAACTTTTGTTTAAGTATCACTTATCATTAAACGCCTAACTCATACTTACGCTTAACATTATAAAATAGTAGTTTATGTGACTGTACCATAATGCCTAATTATGTACAGTTACATACACCTACTTTATCTACCCACATATCATAAGCCTCCTAAATGTATTCAGGAGCCGCATATTAACCGGTAATGGCGGTAATGAAAAGATTGAAAAGTTTTCTGGCAGTTGTCATCGTTTTTTTTTAATTCAGAGACAAACTAGAGTCGGCTCCAACTATCATATTGTTCGATATCTTACGTAAGTAAGATACGTGCGACATTTGTCAAATTTGTATGCAAATTGACAATTCATTTCGAACTAAACGTCATCTCGACTGATATTAGAACAGAGGTCAAATCAAATTTCTTTGTTTTTCAGAGATGTTCGAAATTTTAACGAAATAATATTAGATATCGAAATTGATGTTATTATTTAGCAATAATAACATTTTTACAGGTAAGCAATTTGTTCTATCTAACAAAACAGTCTATTTTTATGTTGCTCATGATGGGCGGTTCTTGAACGCATCATGTAGGGTTTATGATATTTGGATAAATAAAGAATATTATTGAAGTAGAGATTTACCCTCTTATTCATAAATGCGCAATAGCAAAGTTGCAAAATTACTTTCTCGAGGTTTTTTTTAAAATAAGAGACGATGACCAGAAGGCCCTGCAAAGATGCACTACGCTAACTAACGTTTCTATTCGATTAGTTTTTAAACCAATCGCGTCACTGGTAGACCACGTGACTTTTCGTATCACGTCATCTCCCAGTGACGCGATTGGTTTAAAAACGAATCGAATAGAAACGTTAGTTAGCGTAGTGCATCTTTGCAGGGCCCTCAGGGTCTGATTTTGTGTCTGATTTTGTAAGCAAGTATAATTTTACTTACACTAATGTTGCACTTTGAAAGTGCGGTATTTCGGTCGCTACTTGTGTAGTTGGACCTTATTATACAGCAAACGTTGTACACTGAAAAAAATAATTGGTCGCTTGTAATAAGATTGTGATTGTTGTGCATAAGCGTCTTGGTCCCATACGAGCCTAACAAGACGATAGATACACCAACTAAGACGTTAGATACATCAACTGATGTTAGTTGATTCACTAAAGAAATTGCTTTAGTTAACTATCAGCTTTGGTTGATATAACTAATATCTTAACTAGCTATTGTAATCATTTTTTGTCAACTAAGTGAAAATCTCTCTTTGTTGGCTCTCATTTTTTTGAGTGTACTCAAAAGCTTATACAACGTTTTTTAATGGTGTGCATTGTAAATAGCTTATCTAAGTATCTTTTAGCGTGACTTAGAGCTAAAGTAAGCCAAATTCCTCCAAAACGTGTAAAAATAAGAACATGTCGACTTTTATAACTATTTGATCGGTGCGTCTCTCTCGTTAAGCCAGTCAGATAGAGACATAGTAAAGGAACGGTAGCAGTCTTCCTGATTCCCAGACGGGTGAATAAATCTAGATTTATAACGTAGCAAAGGTCTTTCTGCTTTTATTGCTGGACTATCGATTCAAATGCTCCAATAAAACACATAGGAGACTATCAACCGGCTCTGTATGTAGTGGGAGATCCGAATAGGAGATGATTTGCACCGGGCTGTTTATTCGATAAAAAGTATTTTATACCAAAGGGCATTGGGTAAATTTATTTGAAGAATATTGTCATTATTTTTTTCAGCGGCCACTGATGATTTTTACATAGTTATTTAGAGGACCTCTAATTACACATAGATATATATATATAATTTATGGCGTTAAATAATATCGGAGCGGAGATTATAAAGATTTAAGTACAAAAGTACGCCCAAGTATAAATATTTAAATATCTCGGCTCCGATACACTTAAGAGTATTACAATACATAACAAAATATGTTTATTTTTAATAATTCTATTATAATTTACCACTTTTACGAATGGCCGCTCACCTTGAAAATGTATGAATTTTACAAATGACAACACTTTTACCCAAACCCCTTTAATATGCTAAGTAATATATGGCGAATAGGTAGGCTGAAAAATTTCAGTCCAGTATATAATTAATTAAAAATTTAAAAATTAACTTTGTTTTAAAAAATTACAATAGCTTGGTTAATGGACAAATTACATACCAATCGAAAGTATGAAGCCTATAGAATATGCAAACGTTAGTTTGACTATTTTTTTCACGTCAAACTATTGGGTAGGCAGGTATAAACAGGTAAGTCGGTACTAGTAATTTGCACCAAACCTCACGTTTTCATATTCTATAGACTTCATACTTTCGATTAGTATGTAATTTGTCGTTAAACAAACATTTGCAATTTTAAAAAACAGTTCATTTTTAATTATTTTTTTAATGATATAAGTACTGGACTGAAATTTTTCAGCCTACCTATTCGCCACATATTATTTAGCGTATTAAACACATACATAAAGTCACGCCTTTATTCCCAGTTTGGGGTAGGCAGAGCTACAGAATTGCCAACAACTCTAAAAGCTTGTTGATAATTCTGTAACCACATTTTGCATAATCAGGCTAAGATGTTTACCAGTGTATTAGTGACAGGTTGCAAGCCCATCGCCTAACAGTACTACAATCCTTTATTCCCTTAGTCGACTCTTACGACATCCACGGGAAGGCATGGAGTGGTACTATTCTAAGCCGGCAACCACACAGCTACAAAATACTTTACATCGAATAAACAGCCCGGTCCAAATCTTCTCCTGTTCGGATCTTAGACCAATGGCACAATTTATCTTCGCAAGCCATCGCTAGTTTCAGGACGTTGTCGTTCGATACAAGACGCAAGTTTCCATTTAAATTCAATTTAAAAATATGGCAGAAGAAACGTAAAGCTTTTTAAATGAATTTGACATTGAAGAAATCATGCCAAGTTGATTCTTTACAAGTAGGAAGCTAAATATGTTTCTTTCATTAGTTCGTTAATTATTCTTGTGTCTAAAAATTTAGTAGTTGAGCATTACACACATACATACATAAACTCACGCCTTCGTTCCCAGAGTGGGGTAGGCAGAGCTAAAGAATTACCAACAACTCTAAAAACTTGTTGATAATTCTGTAACCACATTTTGTATGATTAAGTTAAGACGTTTATCTAAACTCATACCATAAGTCCTCTATTATGCATTCAAAACCCGTAGGCAATGACCAGCATTACCTGTCGTAGTAGGTGATAGTGATGACAGCTGTTAATTTTGGAAGATGTTCCAAATTTGGATCTCATTACAATATAATACGATAACGTAACTTTAAAATTACGTTACTGCTGTCATCGCCGTCACCTACTACTACAGGTAAGGTAAAGCTGGTCATTTGCCTTTTGGCTTCTGAACCCGTCTTAGAGTACTTATAAATATGTGTGTAGATAAACTATTGTACGAGACTCTGCATAATTACCATTAAAACACTCGGGTGATCTATTATGATACTCGCCTTGCGGCTCGTTTCATAAACCACACTCATGTTGTAATGCCTGACATTACGCAACCGTCACGTAAACTACTATTACCAGTGTATTAGTGACAGGTTGCAAGCCCATCGCCTAACAGTACTACACGCTTTTATTCCCTTAGTACCCATACGACTGGAAGACATGGATTGGCAGTATTCTAACCCGGCAAGTCTACTCGGCAAAACCATATTGCTTTTGACGTGCTATTGTATTGTCAACGTTACGATAGCTCTTATTTACTTGACAGTAATGGCGGCCGAGTTAAAACAATACGATATCATGTCAAAGGCAGCATGGTTTTATGTACCTATAGTCTGTGTCAATTGAAATTGCCAAAGATGTAAACAAATTAGTACTGTTTGACACATAACCTTAAATATTCATCAAGCATGTTTTTATTTAAAATAACGTATAATGAATAGTTATTTAATCTTAAACTTAATGTGAAAGTAAAGATCAAGGTGTATAAATCATTGCGAAGACCTCACTTGATCTTTAAAAGCCTTGATTATAGAGTAATAATGGTAAATCGGTTCGTTTGGTTGTGTTTAGATCTTTGCCAATTTCAGTTGGAGCAGACTGTAGTAGAATTGAGGCCTTGAGTGAAACACACACGCAGTAACTACCAATTACCAACGTACAGTCAGCCTTGTAAGTAACTGCACATTTTTGTACCTTGTCGCTTTAATGCCTTTAACAGATAGTGCAGCAGTTCAAACATGACGTGAACGTGACAAGGTACTAATGTGTTCAGCTACATAAGGTCTACCGAGCTCAAAATTGTTCGCATCGAAGCTTGCAACAGATCCTATCCGCCTTAGAATTAGCTTCCCGCCTGGCACGCTAATAACGGACACTTGAGAGAATTCTATCTAATCAGGGTTTAGTGTTGTGCCATTCCAATTCCCTTTAACGTGCATCGTTTTATCGCGTTACGTATGCAGAGCGCTCCGGGGCGAGGTGTAGGTAAATACGGACCGCTATGAACAGCTGGAAGATGCATGGGGTTTTAAAAATGAATTTTACCTTTATTTGTAAATGAAAAACCGTTGTATAGTTGAACATACCGAAATGATATATAATAATGTTTATGATTAGACCTTTATAACGTTATGAATAATTTCGTTTAAATATATCGATATTTTTTCATAACGTTACGCTACTACTCCGTAACGAAATCGTAATAACGTTATTATAACGTTATGAAATTTATGATCTACGTGCTGTTGCAGCTCCTTAGGTAGGAATTTTGCGTGACTGGTCGACGTCACAGAAGAGACGATTTTTGTCCGCTTAGACATCGCAACCGAAATCCTTTCGATGTCCGTTCATATATTTCGTCCTTTTTCCGTCCCTTTTTAAATAGCCAGCTAAAATACTTTGCTTTATCACAAAAAATGCATTTTAAAATGCAAATAACAAACGCAGATTTAAAAATTACGTTCCTCGAAAATAACGGTTACTAACGTTATTGCGCTTACCAAAGTATCGTTATACGTATAGCGTTTTGTTTGATAATGTTATTATGGATACCGCTACAAGTAAGGCGTCAAATAACGTTATAGTATAATGTTATTTGTTCAAGATAACATTATGAAAGATAACGTTACAAGAACATAACGGTTATTAAAGGTCTGTTTATGATTCGTTCGACGGTCTGAGTTAAAATTTAACCAGTGCCTTTATTCTAATGCTTAAAACCATATTGTATTGTTTATAACTTGGCCACCATTACTGTCAAGTAAATAAGAGCCAGCTATAGACTGCATAGAGCAAGGAAAGCTTGAGAAAGTGGGGGGGAGCTTTGATCAGCAGACAAAACTGGCCTTAAAAATAATAACAATAAGTTCGAGAATGGGAGCTTGTTTACTTTCCTGATTGTCCAAATGAGTAAACATGACATAAATTCGTTTTTTGTTCAAAAATGGGATCAAGTTTACCGCAGTACTGTCAGTTTCTTAACTAACAATAATAATTATGTAATGTAACACGCATATGTAGTTAATTTGGCCGTTTATCGAATACGGCTTTTCCAAAAAAGAAACAAATTTCTCAGTTTTCTTCAGGCAATTAAGCTATGATTTCATGTTAAAGAAATTTATAAGTCACAATATTTTAAGTTCGTTACTCGCATCAATTATGTGTGGTCTCCATAAGGGTGTTTCTAATTTTAAGTTATATTTTAGTCACTCTATGCTCCATCCAAAGGATAATTTATTTGTGAACCTAATCTAAATCGGTCTGTTGAACAACAAATTAAAAAGGTTTTTGCTCAATTAAATAAATATTTGGTAAAACTAAAACATTACAGGGTGTTTCGGTTCTTCAGTAATGTTGCAATTTCAAAATGTAGCAATGTTTTATCGCGTTACGTATGCAGAGCGCTCCGGGGCCAGGTGTAGGTAAATACGGACCGCTATGAACAGCTGGAAGATGCATGGGGTTTTAAAAATGCAATGGGGAATATGCATTTACTTTTTCAATTACATTTCTCAACAAAATATGAAAATACCATAGAAAAGATCATCAAAAGTGAAATTAAAATTAAAATCGGCCAAGTCAAGCATTTTAAACTCCCGAAATCTACCGAGAGATCCGATATGCCGTGTGACGTCATGTAACACGTCGTCCATAATAAACTCCATGTTAAATTCTTTTTCGCTAGAAAGAGATAGGAACAAATGTTTGTTGACTTATATCTTGAATATTTTTATAGCTACTCAAAAAATGATTTTTCTCAACTGTTTGTAACATGATTTAGATTTTAATGAAACTTTAAAAAAGTCATAAAAAATCCGTATTAAGTTATCTATTCATGTAAAGAGATTTTTTAAAGTTTAAAATTAAGTCACTGTATATTTAAGTTCGGGTCTCGCATCAATTATGTGTGGTCTCCCTAAGGATGTTTCTAATTTTAAGTTTGAGTTAATTTCGGGAAAATATTTTAGTAACTCCATGCTCCAAGGGATAATTTATTTGTTAACTTAATCTTAACTGGCCTGTTGAACCAATAATATAAAAGGTTTTAGCCTAATTAAAGAGATATTTGGGAAAACTAAAATATTACAGGGTGTTTTTCTCATTTTAAATACAACTGTTCTTCAGTAAAGTTGGAACTTCAAAATGCAGCAATGTTTTATGTTTGCAAAGTTACTTGGTAGTTAAAATATAAGAATGTTTCGATCTGAGCAATGTCAGCAATGGCAGCAATCTCAGAAGCACTTCTATTTACAATTCAAGCAAGTTTTGGTCGTAGGTTCCCCGAATATAAAAACTTGACAAATCTATTTCTTAATCATTAAAATCGACAATACAAATACATCCAAATACATGAAGAAAATTTAGATCACGTATAATTATTACTTTCTTACTAATATTATAAATGCAAAAGTTTGGATGTTTATTACTCAATCACGGCTGAACGGATCTGGATGAAATTTGGCAAAGAGATAGATTTATCATCTGGAATAACACATAAATATACTTTTTATCCCATAAAATTTAAGAGTTCCCGAGGGGTTAGTGAGAAACGACTTCTAGGCGGACGGAGTCGTGCGCAAAAGCTAGTAAATATATAAACATTTTAGAAAGTAACACTGCAATTTGGGAATTTGTGATTCTACGACTAGCTACCTTCCTCAAAATACAGTCTGCATCTAACGTGGATTGCATATTAAATGCTAAGAGTATATCGCATCTTGCAGCTTTACCCTCCGGTGTTCGAGTTGGTAAACAGTAAGCGGTAACATTGTGCATGCTAGTCCGAGGACTGGACTCATTTCGTTATTCTCCAACGAGAATTCATCCATGGATATCGAGAGTCGGGATATTCCCGTGGCATTGGCTCTGCTTGCTAACAATATTGCTAGCTATCAATGTTGCATTTTGGCTTTTTGAATTTTCGTGTATTCATTTAGGTAACTACTAGGTATTAGGTTGACAGCATACGAAAACTACTATAAAAACGTTGTAAACAAAAAAAGTGTGTGTACACAGATTATTATAGTTTTTTATATACCTGTGTGATTACTTTATTAGTAGCAGATCCGATAGGAGACGATTTGCACCGGGCTGTTTATTCGATAAAAAGTATTTTATACCAAATTTAATATGCTAAGTAATAATAAGTATGCTGAAAAATTTCAGTTCAGGATAAAAAAAAAATTTTTAATTGCAATAACTTGTTTAATAGACAAATTACATACGAATCGAAAGTATGAAACCTATAGAATATGCAAACGTTAAGTTGACTATTTTTTTCCCGTCAAACTATTGGGTAGGCAGGTATAAACAGGTAAGTCGGTCGGTACTAATAATTTGCACCAAACCTAACGTTTGCATATTCTATAGACTTCGTACTTTCGATTAGTATGTAATTTGTCTATTAAACAAACATTTGCAATTTTTAAAAAAAGTTCATTTTTAATTTAGAAAAAAATGATATAAGTACTGGACTGAAATTTTTCAGCCTACCTATTCGCCGCATATTATTTACCGTATTAAATTTGATATAAAATACTTTTCATCGAATAAACAGCCCGGTGCAAATCGTCTCCTATTCGGATCTTAGACCATATTGAGCCCTCGTGTGTCGTGGGTAAAGGCGAGGTCAGGGCAAAGACAAATCGTTCCAGTTTCTAACAGACGTGGTCTACGCGGTGTTTCCAATTTAAATTCTTGTCAATGATAACGACGATGATTTGTCAAATATACTAAAGATAAGCAGCCGCTTGAATTATTATGAAACTCACCATTTTCCTTTTTTAATACCCTCTTTTTGGATTTTCACATAAAACCCTCCAGGCCTCAAATAAATATGTAGACCAAAGGCTGCTTTACTAAAAACCTTTTATCACAATGTTTGCTATAACTGGAAGAGCGTTTAATTTTTTTAATGCTATTCCCAGTAACATACATAACATAATAAAGAGCAAATATCAAATACGGACCTTTTCGAAACGGCTGTGTTTATTTAAGAAATCTGTATAATTTATTCATGTTCTTTTATTGTATTTTCATTTCGCTCCGGGAAATTTGAATATCCCAATATTTGGGTAAATTGTCACACAAACCTCGAACCACGGTTCGCTGGCTATCGCCGGGATTTACAATTGAATAACCCAATCGGTTAAAGAGTCACTTCGCTTTAAACACGTGCGGGTTTTTTACCTATTTTGTAGATCAGTGCTGAGGCGAATTTATTTTTTAAACTTTTATCACCCAAAAATCATGCAAAAATGGCGGACTTGGTTTCTAATAGCATGTCATCAAAAATGATACAGTTGGTGAAGAAAAAAATATTTAAAGGAATCAAAATAAAAAGCATATACAGAATAATAAAGTAAAATTAGTAATGAAACATTAAATATAAATATTAATGCTTAATAAAATATTATCATGACATGCCTGTTTCGTAAACCAATTCGTAATCATTGAATAATTTTCACAAAAGTGTCAAGGAAAACTTAAATTACTGGATAAATACTTGGAAGCATATTTCAAGGTAACTAACTTGAAGTTTATAGCATTGTCACCAAATGTTAGCGTTGGTATTTATTACCCAGGACACAAAGATTAAACAGAACGTGGAGCTTAGGTATTAAAATAACTTGATATCATCTCGGCTGACAGTTTCTTTCTTAACTATGCTTTTATGTACAAGAATTATGGTACCTATACAGTTAGCAAGAAACTTCATAGTTTGCCGGCGACGCCGAGCGGGCCGGTCGTTATCTCGAGCAAACTTTCATGGCGGTCTAACGTCCCTACTCGGTCAACGTTACCCCTATACAAAGTTACAACTTCCAGCATCTGCATCGTGATTACCACCTTACAAAGTCACATCAGGCCCTCACCTGATCTATGCCATTCAGCGGATAGTACGCACAAACGACCCGCTGATATTACAGAGGGCGCGCCTGAATACTCTATATGCTATTTACGCAAAAGGGTTTATCTGAGATAGGAAATTCGATAATACCATCATACCGCTTTATGGCTTGATTCATAATAGAGCGCAAACATACCGATATCCAAGAATTTCGCTGAACTCAGCGGCAAAAGTTCAGCTATTTTCAGTTTTATGGTGTAAGTGGCTTTCGATATTTTATTGACGTTCCTCAGATTGCTATAAAAGTAAATTATGGCTCGAGGAAAGATAAATCTAAATTAAATTTGCAAGTGAAAATTAGCTTCACTAAAATTTGAACAGCCCTTTCGGGCTTAGAGCAGAGTGGGACGTTCAGAAATTAGAACTTTAAGGAATGAAAAATGTCGGCCCATTTATCACTAAAGAACACTTTCAACGCAGAATACTAATAGTAGGTACTTATTAAAGCCTTAAAACGCTGTGGGAAAGAATTTGGGATTGGAGAAACTTAGTAGAGAGGCAATGAAGTGGCTTAAAATTTATAGGAGACATTTTATGTTCCCTCAAGTCTTTTTAACCGACCCAGCGTTTTATTTTTTACAGACATTCTACATTATATTTATATTAAATAAAAGTGAATAAATATATCGAAAGACAAATTCTATCTATGACAGGTACTATTGTTTTGCATCGCGTGTTTATGTGTATGTAAATTTTTTATTGCACAAAAAGACAATTACAAGTAAATTCGTACATAAACTTAAGATTAACATGTACAATGGCGAACTTATCCCTTTTTTTTTGTTTATTTGCGATATTACTAAACAAAATGTTGTCAATGTCTTCTTTCGAAGACGACAAAGGTAAGTGAGGTTATTCATGATCATATCTATCGCCGCATTGAAACACTTCCTAAAAAATTTGTCTAAAAAAGTTTTTTTTGGCTTGAGAATATGATACGTAAATTAGTTTAAATCGAAATTACAATAATCAATTTCGGCTGACACGTTAATTCTCTTCAGAATGCAAATGCAAGCGGCGGCCTGCATTGTCTACGACGAGCGTAGACAGATTAGCTCAAACCAATATCAGCCAATCTGCCGCCGCCGCATATTATCAATTATGGTGAACAGCCTTCGGTTTATGACTTGAGTGGTTCACATGATTGGAAGCCAGCAGTGGGGAACATTTGGATCAATTTTAATTCATTCATTTATTTGGTCATTAATTTACAATCTATATTAATTTATACGCAAATAATATTTTTTGGTAATGGTGACATGAAATCTCATTATAAAAAAAATATATAATCATAATAAAAATCAAACGCTACAGCCAGCAAAATACAATAATGCATTTTTACTTCATAATGTTATCTGTTTCTCATAATGAATTCATACTCATAAGAATATTAGCATAGTAATACCTTTTAGTCCTTGTTTGAGACACTTAAAGTCTGTCAAAATGCCGTCGTCTTAGACTTAACAAACCTTGTCTGCAGTAGTAATTAGCTTTGTTAGGCGTATCTTAATATAAATCCCACTTGGCGACGTTATTAGAGACACCAAGTTAATTTAAGTAGGGACATATGCTGCATTTAACTGTACGGTAACAAAGTGCCTGCGTAAACCAAATTTAGTTTGATTAAACTTAGTTTATTGGCAAAGGCTTAGCCTGTTTGTATTTAAAATCAAGTTTATGGGATAATTGACCACTTGTGAGGCACTACGTATAAGGCAGTACGCAGAAGCGAAAGTGGCCTAATGCTTTGGGCAGCAGGTTGAGGAGATATAGGTATGCCAGAAGCAGGTAGACATTATTTGTTACGACGTGTGCATAGTTTAAAAAAAAACTGTTTAAGCATTAAAGCATTAAAGTGTCGAGTTCTGTTTGCATTTTGCAACTTGCAGTGTAATGGGAGGAAAATACCTCGAATAACTCAAATAACTCGAGAAACTATTTCAACGGTCTTACCGCTTTCTGTTAATATGCTCGTTGAACTAGCGTACCTGTTTCGTACAACTTGCAAAGTTAAGTAATTATGCCATATATAATTACGACCGCGAATACACAGCTAGCTAGCATTCATGTAATGAAAATGGGACGAAATGTTGTCAACCTCTGAAATTGTACAATAGACTTACTACTCAAACTATTGCTTTTTCTAATTAATAAATCACTCCACTCCGCAATAGAGCGCACCGAGTTGTACTTGTTAGTAGAGCAGTTTTTTTCTTATAGTAATAGATTTATTCATTTAAAAAGAGAATTTCAGTCATCAACTCGCCATCGACACGAATCTGACAAGAGCAATATCAATGGCTCTGGATTACGCCCAGCGGAGAATCTGTGGCCACCTTTCGGTGCCATTATTAGATTGTCTCTGAAACACCACAATATCGCATTATATTTCTGCTTAATTCATCATCATCATCATCATCATCATGTCAGCCGAAAGACGTCCACTGCTGGACATAGGCCTCCCCCAAGGCTCTCCACGCAGACCGATCTTGTGCTTTTCGCATCCACCGCGTTCCCGCGATCTTTACAAGGTCGTCACTCCATCTTGTTGGAGGCCTACCTACAGCTCGTCTCCCGGCCCGCGGACGCGGAGTGATGACTTACGGATCTGAGACGTGGGCGCTAACAATGGGCCTTATAAGGAAGCTCAAAGTCACTCAGAGGGCTATGGAGAGGGCTATGCTCGGGGTTTCTCTGCGTGATAGAATCAGAAATGATGATATCCGCAGTAGAACTAAGGTTCTGCTTAATTAAATACTGGGAAATATAACTAAAACATTAAAATACTATAAAAACCCTTTACCTACTACTAACAGTTTCGTAATGGTTATCATTAATCTTCGTTTTTCTATGCAACACGAGTGACAAAATATACTGTCATTTGCGAATGCAAGTGTGATAGCGATAACCAGCCCAACTGGAAGTACTGTACAGTCGTCGGTCTTATAGCTGCACACTTTGGTACCTTGTCGCATTAACGCCTTTGATAGAAAACTGCAGCAGTTCAAACATAACGTTAAAGTGACAAAGCGCTAAAGTGTACAGCTACTTATAAGGCCAAAGGAACATAATTATTATATGTTTACTAAAATGGGAAAACTAAGATAACCTCACTTCTACTGTTGATAGCTCTATTATTCCTAATTACCTCGGTTCAACATTACCCGTTCACTTCATGCTTGTATGCTTGTAATGTTTATTATAAAACATTACGTATTACAGGCAACATTGTTATAACACGTGTAGGTTCAACCAATGACCTCCTTGCTATACTTCCCACTCTCACTTCCCATACATCGCCCATTCAGGAAGCCATTGCGATAATGCTTTGCACACGAAAGCGAGCCATTTTTGGTCTTTCGTGCAAAAATAGGCGAACCTCAACGCAAGCGCTTTTCAGTGTTTTTGCTATTTTAGTTTTGAGGTTGAACTCACAGAATAAAGACTAAAGGCATAGAAACTGTACTAAATAAGCTGAAAATACATTATGGTTCACTTCTTTTTACTTATGGTTTTCATACTGAGTTGGAAAGAGATGAATCTATAGCTGTTCTTTCGTTATTTGGTATATCGTCACAAGTAAGGCGTGATTTGGACCTATAAGCACCTATAGTATTTGGACCTATAGACAAGGAAAGACAAATCCTTCCTATAGGAAGGACAAAGAAGTCCCTGTGTAAAAACTTGTGACAATGACAGTTAAAGAAAAAAAAACGGCATACTTTTTGTTTCATTTTTTCTCCTGTAATACGTAATCTACATACATACATACATAATTTCACGCCTTCGTTCCCAGAATGGGGTAGGCAGAGCTACAGAATTACAAACATCTCTAAAAACTTGTTGATAATTCTATAACCACAATTTGCGCAATTAGGCTAAGATGTTTACCAGCGTATTAGTGACAGGTTGCAAGCCCATCGCCTAACAGTACTACAAGCCTTTATTCCCTTAGTCGTCTCTTACGACATCCGCGGGAAGACATGGAGTGGCACTATTCGAACTCGGCAACCACACGAGGCCATACGTAATCTAAAAAGTAGGAAAAGATAGCTGACGCAAAGTACGTCTTATTCTGTGGTTGAACTTCTAAATCACAATGATGATCTCGTCTGCAAGTAGGTCCAGCTCATATAACTGATGTGTAAAAAATTAAAAAACTCCATTTTTTGTAGCCCAATCCTTCTTATTTAGTAACGAGGTTCTGCCGGCGTCTTCGTCCGCGTAGAATTCGTATTATTGTCATCCCACGGGAACCGTTCTTTATCCGGGATAAAAAGTAGCTTATGCCACTCAGGCATAATGTAGCATTCTAATGGTGATAGAATTTTTGAAATCGGTCCAGTAGTTTTTGAATTTGTTCGTTACAAACATACAAAAATAAAAATCTTTCCTCTTTATAATATTAGTGCAGATAAAAATACAAAAGGGTCTTTGTTTGTTTGTTAATTTTTCACAGTTTAAGGCTGCGGCTCCGCTGAGGCGGAAACGAGCGGAGCTGTGCCAATATTAACCAATAGAAGGCGCATGCGGTCACGTGGAGCTCGCCTTGCGCACGTTAGTTTCTATTCTATTGGTTAATATCGACACAGCTCCGCACCGCTCCGCTCGTCTCCGCCTCAGTGGAGCCGCAGCCTAACGCCTAAACAGATCGTTAAATTTAGTACGTAGATATAGTATCCCAGAACCGGGCATAGGTTACTTTTTATCTAGAAAAAATTGATAGTTTCCGAGAAATTAGCAATAAACGACTTCTAAGCGGACAAATTATGGTTTAAAGTCGTTGTTCTTCATATTTACTTAAATATTGTAAAATATTATGTCACAAAATATGAAAACCCTCTCAATTATTTTAAGATTTGGTCGAGTGCAAATTGTAACTGCTCGCTGTTGGTTCCGTATAGGTACTATTCGAGACTTACGTAAAGCGTAGAAGCTTGCAGATCAAAATAATGAATATTAGGTACGTTATGTTCACACGTCATGTACAGGCATACTTTTAAGAAACCGACTAATGCCCAAACCCCATATTCAAACCGTGGATAAATAGGCATACTTGGGATTAAAATTTGACACATTTTGAATGAGCAAATGTCAAATTTTAACCCGAAGTAAGCCTTATCTATTCGCTGTTTGAAAATAAGGTTCGGCCCTTAAAATACATATCTAAAGTTTTCCTCCACTACGTTTTTGCCGAGCGATTTTAGTTATCAGTAACCTAAACGCTACGCAATCTATGAAGAGAATCACGTATAACTATATTGCGTAGCATACGTAGCGTACTAAGGTAGAACGGCAAAGAGGCCCAATAATAAAGTAAGTACACCTCCATAAACTTAACTTGGTTGCAATAACTTAATTTCCTGAGCAATTACACGGCGAGCAATTAAACTGTTTCGATTGTGCACCAAAACGGAATTCGTTTAAGTATACAATATATCATTTCATTGCTCAATATGTAAATTGAAATTGGTTTTCGCCACTACTTGGTTTGATTCGCTGTATTATAATTAAGATAGCCATAGGGTTCTCTAACAGTTAACTTAATTTTTTCGGACTTATGACTTTCTTCATTCACCTTTCAAAAAGATCCATTGAAAACCTTCATCATCCTCATTTATGTAAGCTGAAACACATCAACTGCTAGACTTACTCGTAGGCTTTCCCGGAAAATCTCCACCATGATCTCATCTCATGATGATGCTACTTGCATCCAGCTGTTTTCCACGACTCTTACCAGATTTCCCACCGACCACCTTATCTGTTCACCTGCTGCCGCGGTATTCACATTTTTATATGTGTAAGGATCAGACAACCTGTGAAATGACGAGCAATAGAGGCATTCCATATCAGTCCTCTGAGTTGGCAACGCAATTGCAATCATGAGATTGAACTCATGAGATTGCATATGTCTATAGGTTTCAGATCCTATTAACCATCAAGTGGCCTGCGTGCACGTCTGCCGTTATCACGCCATAAAAAAAACCATGTGGAAAGCTGTCGTACGTGGTCACCACTCGAGAACCTTTCTGTCTGAACGGCCATCGGTCCTACGAGCAAAGCCCCGCCACTGTCACCAAAAGTTCGCAAATGAAAGAGCTAGGGTCACTTACGTTGGTCTTAAGTAGGCACTAAACTAGGCTAATGAGAATTAGAGGACGCCTAAAAAAACGGGCAGACGAAATAAGAAAATTACAAGACACAAAAATGCATAAAAACGGAGGAGGCTACGCAAAAGATGCCACAGATATTTACATAGTGAATAATGTATAGAGCTGCTTTTCCTATTCTGGCTGTATTCCCGTTATTATAAGGGAGCACTGAGAGTCCTAGAAATTAGGTAAACGAGTGCACGAGGAAACGCGAAGTTCTTACGACATGTGTTATAATTTTTCTCCCTAAACATGTTTTAAATCGAGCCGCTTTTAGGTTGTCCAAAAATAGCTGATGTTAGCTAAGGTTAAGGTTGTATTATAATAACACTGAAAAATTTAATGATTGTAGCGAAATTAATTTAGCATAAACGATAATTCAGTTTTAAAAATTAGATTATCAATATTTATAACCGTCTGAATCTTGCACCAACGCAAAATTTCATGCAAAAAATATTTTCAAGTTGTTTCTCTGTCGTTGTACCTGGAGATTGCATTAGCATTTATCACGAAAGGCTATTTAATAAAAGCTTGAAGATAAGTGTAATTCTTATAGAAAACTTGGTCGCTGATTTCAACCAACAACCATTACCTGAGCCCAGATGAAACTGACTTTATACGGAATAGGATAACTATGAATTTGGTAGAACTTATACGTCCAAGATCAATACACTTAATTTCAAGAAATTAATTCTCACGAACAGTTCAAGATAAGCTAGCCTAGCTATTGAGCTCATGAGCGTAGAATTATTCAATAGAATACTACACCTCTTCATTTAGGTCCAAACTAACTTAAAGCCTTCGATCTAAAGACAAGCCTTGCGTAATGCCTAACACCATTGTCGTGCATCCATTCTCTCGTCGTGAAATAATTGTGTGAACTCATGTTCGAGCGCCCTATCTTAATCTATGCTAAAACGCAGCCACGAAGATGCTGGTTTATACCCAGCTCTGCTGAGAAGCTGCAGATAAGAATAACGACAGCTTTAATAGTGAGATGGCTCTTAGGGATTTTATAACAGTGTTGCAGCGTTGATACTTTGAATTATTTGAGTGATGCCTTCTACCTGACTGTAGGCAAGCATAAATCTTGACTTTTGCCAAGTTGCATAAACGTTTATTAAATCGCTATTAAGTCGCGAGCTGTTACTTTTTACCTTGGTGGATTAGAAAATGACAGAATTCTCAAGATGACATTACAGACTGCTAATTAACGTTTATGCAACTAGGACCTTGGGTTCTGTTTTTACCCGACTGCCGAAGGAGGAGGGTAATGTGATTTACCGCCTTTATATGTATGTTTCTTCCTTTGTGTCACTATAAAAACTAAACGCGTTATCCGATTTTGATGAATCTTATGTCAATTGATTTGTCTTAATCTGGTGAGTGTCACTGAAGATAATCAAAATTTAATATGGCGGCAACTAGGCGCCATATTGTTCAAATAAAATAAAAAAAAGTCGACCAAGTATGACAAGTGGGGTATCATTGAATAGGGATTTAAAAATCATCGTTTCTTTCATCAATTTTCATTTTGAATGATCATTTAGGATTTATAACGATTTAAAGTTGGCTATCAACAGTCGGGTTTTGAAAGCTTGCTTTTTGTTGTTAAAGTTATTGAAATTAATGAGATTTTTTTTAAATTATGAATGCTGGTTGGTTCTCTTGGACTAAACTGGATTTGCCGATTTTTATAACGGTTGTTAGATTTAGCTCAATTTACGTCATAAAGTCACTTTTTAAAAAATACCATTGGCGATGAACCTTTTAAAATTTGTTCTTGAAATTATTCAGTTAATGTTTTTTTTAATAAGAATACTTCAAAGTATAAATAAAAAACATAATGGAAATGTTGCCTCTACCAAACACCAGCTGTATACTTTCTGTATAAGTATACGTTTTAATAACTCACAAAACAAATTATTAACTGCACAATAAATTATAATTACACCAAACAGAACGAACAAATAAACGTAATTCTAAAAATGATTCAATAAAGCTAGAATTCTGTAATCCGATGCAGATTCTAAAAAGCTTTGTTCCTGGAAGGGGTACGGGGTAACGTCCAAGTTTCTAGTACTTAAGGGTAGTTGGGGAACTATTGCTGCAGTCGACGTACGAGTTTGTAATTAGTACTGCCGGGGATAAAGACACGGAGGTATTTACTTGTTACGGGAATGGAGGTACATTTTGTTTCAGTAATGAGTTTGCATTTATGTGACTTCCTGAAACGGAGCGAACGCTTGCAGGGAATTTAGAATGGCTCAAGTCACGTACTATCAACGACGTGGTTTTCATTTTAGGTAACATCTGCTTCTTTGAATTTAGTAATGTTAAGCAATGTAGTTTTATCATCATTATCATCATTAGCTTCCGTCATAGGTCTCTCCCATGGCATGCCATGCCACTGAGCTCGGTCTTGAGTTTTTAGTTTCCAACCGCTCCCACTTTTCGTAACTTTCACTAGAAATATAGGTAATTGAAATTTAAAAAACGGAAAGTTTCAATCCCCATACAAAATTGTGAGTTTCCGAAATTTTCCTTCATGAAATGATCCACAATTTTGGAAAGTTTCCTTTGGCACATCAGTAATTGCAGTCCCTTCAGGTTGCTCTATTTCTCGGAAAAAAAGCCTACATTACGAGTACTGAAGGAAATACGACATATTAGCAAGGGAATTAGGGTTAAGGGACGGTCTAACGAAAACTGTCAGCCGCTTGAGACCAGTGTGATGCTTTATTTCGATTCTGAAGAATTTATGACAGTACATATATTTATGAAACTATTTTTATTTAATCTGTGAACAGCGCTTTTGTGAAAAAAGCCAATGGAAACAAAAAGCACTTTAACCCCCTGGCTATAGTTAATTTTAAGCTGGAATTTGGACAACAAGCATTACAATGACAGTCACATTAACATTGACAAGGTTTTAAGTAGGCTTAACATTGTTTGCCGACTGTATTTACTGTATGTATTTACCGACGTAACGCGCGCCCGAAGCCTTACTAGTTGCGTTAATATTACGTTATACATTGCGTGGCGAAAAACAATTCGGAAAACACTTGTTTTCAATTGCTCGGCTCTATTCTACTACTGTTATTGTAGTGTCAACGGTATGATAACTCTTATATCCTTGTAGTAATAGCGGTCAAGGTAAAAACACTACGTAGCATGTAAAAAGCTATATGTTTTAACCAGAGGTTGGTGTAAGACTTTCCGTTTTTGGTTAACCGTCCCTTACTCTTCTTATTAATTGAATTGCAAGCAAACCTCAACCAACTCATAACAGTTGTAAGTATGTATAACCAGAAATTCGTATTTGAGATACTCTTATAGAACCCTAAATTATAATTTATTCACAAAAGCAATCTGTTATCGGGCATAAACCGATAATCGTTTGGTAGCTACCAAAGCCCATGTCAAAACCGTGTTGATATTATCAGCAATGATTGAACGGTCTCTTATATTAAAAATTGGAACAAAGTAACAATTAAACTTGTTAATAAATTAAGCCATGCGTAAGATCGGTGTTTTTAACATGGCGTTACGGAATTGATATTAAGAATAGATAATGTAGGCTGTAGACGGAAGGTGTAATAAAATTGTTAATGTTTATTTATTTTTGTAGAGAAATATCAAAACAAGGTTTAATTCCCGACTACCTAATATAACCTGTAGAATAGAGTCTCTGAATCGTATTATCGTATTGTTAACAATAAAATAGCTCTTACTAAAACTATAAAACGGGACTTAATCGCGTAATAAAATGAAACATTTACCTCGACGTTTCGACTGTGTTACAACAGCCGTGGTCACGAGAAGACTGAAGTGGTGGGTGTTCGTCTGCTTGCAGTGCGAGTTTTTAGTTGCCCGCACTTGGTCTTGTTTTTTATTAGGAATGTCATCATACCGACACACAACACTCACAACATCCGACGATTTATCCGAAGATACACTTCCCCGCTTACATTTACTGATGACTGGATTCCACGTAGTTGATAGCCTATACCCATCCTCTCTGTTGAAATTTCTGTTTCCTGATTTCAACGGCTTCACGTACCACTCTCGCATAAAAATGGCGTTCAGTTGAGAGTACTTTAGGACTGTGCAATTCGATCCAGTGGTTTGATCCTGACTCCAGCAAATGGTCGGCGATGGCGGATTTATTTACCTGGTGGAAACTCACACGGCAAGCAGACGAACACCCACCACTTCAGTCTTCTCGTGACCACAGCTGTTGTAACACAGTCGAAACATCGAGGTAATTGTTTCATTTTATTACGCGATTAAGTCCCGTTTTATAGTTTTAGTATGAGTGAAAATCGTGTTAGTTTAAAGCAAAATAGCTCTTATTTACAGTATGGCAGACGAGTTAAAAACAATACGTGTACCTACAGACAAAGGACAATAAGGAGTAGGTACTAAATTCTTAAACGACATTGTATTTTGTCGAATAAGGTCGTATTTAGGTATCTAGATTTCTCATGTCCAGTCCCAATATAGATAGATACCTAATGTTACTTGGAGTTAAAATTTGACACATTTTGTATGCGGCTATGATGTGTATTGTGGGTTTGAATATTAGTACCAGACATTAGTCAGCTTCCGTACCAAGTCTTACAGCGGTTCCGCACTACCTCCGATCCGAATCCGATCCGAACCCGAGAAAATACGGATCTATAGAAAAATCGGATGACGGTTGGCTTCCGTCATCCAATTTCTCTAAGATCCGTATTTTCACGGGTTCGGATCGGATTCGGATCGGACGTAGTGCGGAACCGCTCTTATCATTTTTTTATGTTCTAGTATTTTAGTTCTCTGGCCCTACACAATATAAGCATTTTATGGATGTAATCATTATCGAAAATGTATCGGAGTGACATAAGTTGCCAGAATCGCATTGAGTGCTTATGCCGTGTTTTTTATGCATTTTGTCAGTTTACGCTTTTTTTATTTTAGCGTTATGCATCCTGCCTAGCGCCCCCTAATGATTCAGTGGCCCATTAGATATTCTCCAAAAGCAATCGGGTGTCAAAACATGGCTTTTCGTTATACTTGTTTCTTTACTTTAAATTGCTTTTCCTTCGACCTGGTTTCAAGGTGCATGTTGTGCATAATAGATATAATTGTAGCTATACGTAGTGTAGGCGAAACGTTTGTTTACGCACATAGGTGTTTGCGTTCGTTATCCGCACCGATGCTCTGACTTGGCAGGCTGCTTTACTCATTAATACCTTCTAGTTAATGAGTGTTTTCACTAAAAAGTATACCCAATTAAGGACTGAAATTAAGGAACTTTAACTTTGTTAGTTTTGTGACGAAAATTAGCCATACATTGCGGCCGTCAATGTATAGCTAATTTTCGTCTCAAAACTGACAAAGTTAAAGTTCCTTAATTTCAGTTAATTGGGTACACTTTTTAGTAAAAACGCCCTTATACTACGAAGGTAAACTCAAAATGTACCCATACCATGAGTTACAAATTACCGTACTCGCTAGCGAGTTGAATGCTGTGTTCCTCGCACTCTATAAGGCGACTCTAAATACTGTGAGGGACAGAGCATTCGACTCACTAGCGAGTACGGTAATTGTAACTCATGGTAAGACTGACGGTACTGTTATGTTATAAACTAAGAGCCAAGAGTATGTTTTACGTCCTTCTGGTTTTAATTTAAATGTAAAGTTCAAAGGGAGTTTAATAATAGAGGAATACGTTTCTGCCTGATTGTCTATCAAATTATGGCCAGCATTTTTCTTAGATCCGCTTATTTTCTTAAGCAAAATGATTCCATCGTGGAAAATTAGCTTAGAAGGCTGGTTTATGAATTTATAAATAAAACTTAATTAAATTATTCGATTCCTCGTGTTATTAAGACATATCGTGGAGTGGGCTCTTGGTTTAGTACCTACTCGTAAATCAGCGATAATATTGCTGACTTGGCCCCCGTCAAATGGATATAATTTCTGATTTCTGATTGGAATATAGTGTGTATATGGATTCGAAAGGGGTTGTGGTACAGCAACCAAAGTAGTGTACATCATTAGCGATTTTCATTGTATTTGGTTTTGCGGTGAATTTTTAATTTATTTACATTGTGAAAGAAAAGCAAAGTCGTGCACTTGCAAATTTTAGAGCAATTATTGCTCGTCAATAACATTATAGCTACGTACCTTACTCTATTTTGGTGTAATAGAATGAGACGCCGAGATGATATTTACTCAAGTGTACGACCGTGCAATTTTAAACATTCGCTAGTAATAATTACCTTCTTTTAGAATAACATAATATAACTTTAATACCTACCAGTTTATGAACAAACCAAACTACCTTAAACACCAATCATGAACTAAAACTTTTACATTAATGAAACTCGTGTTTCTTTCTCTCTCCTTATTATCTACGGCCGGATGTTTATATCTAATAATCTTAATATTATCTAAACTAACTTCCTAAGTCCATAATCTATTAATAGATCTAAAAAGCCCAAAACACCGTAATAAACGTAAACTTACAAAACTAATTCACCAATTAGGAAAATTACTGAGTTGAAGGTCGCAATGAAAACCGATTACCAATAGATATTGAACTAAAACATGTACGCTGTCAATATAATTATTGAGCTGTCACTGTCCGTTACCGAAATTAGTGGCCTGTAATGTAAGAACCATTAGTAACAAGTACGGAACTAATACTTAATAACCGATTCGATAAACGTTTAACGACGATAATAGATTAGTTTCAATCAATTTCACGAGAAGGAACCGGTAACAATGGGGCATTTTAGTCACGCTAAATGGATACTTAATGATAAGACGTAGTAACATTATAAAGGAATCGATAAGTGCATTATGATAAGAGATAAGTAATAAAAACGTTTCAAAAGTATATTTACGTCATGTTTTTATGATTGTGAACTTTTTGCTCTGTTTTCAATACATAATACTTACTTTAGGTACTGCAAAGTTAATTTAAGTTATTGCAGACTTCCGACTGTAGTTTGGCAGCAAATTCTACCAAATAAGTTCAACTGTGAAACGTTTGTACATCCAATATTGTAACGCTTGACAGGACCGAATAAATATTTAAAATGAATTCGTGAAAATTGTTGGACAATTGCATAGATGCCACTTATTGTAGATGCGCATTTAGATATTTTAGAAGTAACGTTTAGGGAACAAATATGCGAACGTATATTTATGACTTTGACTGTACCATACCTACCCCAGAATAGAGCATTGTGCAAAACTAATTTAAATACGCATTCCCAAATCTATTATCGATTTAAAAATAATACACATACAGTGCAAGAAATAGACCATTACATTCGCAATAATTAAAAGTGTGAGAGAGGCAAGTCTAATTGATATGTAATGTGCATTTCCTTATTACACCGAGTGCTAGATTTTTCGCACAGCATAAGGAACTATTAACACCTAATGGAGCAAAATTAAAAAGCAATTACCATGTGTTTGTGTAAAAGATTGTGCACTGCCAATGTAATGAGCAAAAATCACACCGGATATCCTGAAATTAGATTTTTTTCAACACATTTTTAGATAGCTGGAGCTGTAAAAGAATGTTAATATTTATATTAACAAACAACGGACTTTGGATTTCTGATACGATCAGGCAAAGAAATTCCGAGTATAGCCCTCCATTGCTCTTTTAGGGAGCTTAAGCTTTTTTATGACAACCATCGTTAGCTCCTACGTCTCAGTACCATAAGTCATCACTGGGAACACACGCTGGTCGAAGACTTTTTACTTGAGACACTACGGTATATTAGAAAATATATTACGTAGCTTCCCGAACGCTGCTCAACCGAGTCAGATTCGACGATTGACCTCTTTCTAGAAGTTGAACCTACCTAACTACGTAAACAGTATGTCATATCTTCAACAATTTCAAGTGCCAACCCTTCGTACAGGCTGTTTATTTTTAATTATTACGCTTAAAAATAATGGAAAGAAAACAAACTCAGTCCCAGCAACAATACCTATTCCGGAAAACTGTTATGACATAGACATAATCCAAAATTCCAAACTCTAACCGAACTAAGAAAACCAGGTTATAAAAGGGGTGGGAATGTTGATGACTTTCGCGCCATTAAATTTTATCTTTTAACAGTCGTAAAACAAACTTGCATAAGCTATTGTCCCCATTATTTCCTGTTGACGTAGGCAGTATTGTGCTCTTGTCACCAATGCATCGTAATCAATCAGGAAATCTAATTGTGTCCGCGGCCCACGCTACTAATATTTATTTATTACTTGTTACTGCGACATCAAAAATTATAATATTACTAGCTGACCCGGCAAACGTTGTTTTGCCATATAAATAATTTAGGGGTGGACTACCCCTAACATTTAGGGGGATGAAAAATAGATGTTGGCCGATTCTCATAGATACCGGATAAGCACAAAAAAATTCATCAAAATCGGTCAAGCCGTTTCGGAGGAGTATGGCAACGAAAACTGTGACACGAGAATTTTATATATTAGATGTATATTGTGATTTCTTCGGCAACTATAAAAATACTACATTTTTACGGTGGTTTAGCTATACAATGTTTTGTCCTTATCTGTCAAATTCAAATTTCACAATGACAGATAAGGACAAAACATTGTATTATATAGCTATACCACCGTTACTCAACGTTTATTAGAAAGGGGGTTAGTATTTAATACTTAGCAGCAATATTCGCATTGTTGCTATCCGGTGTGGGGATAGGACAACCGGTGAAATTTATAGCAAACGGTCGCTCTCAGTCAGTTAATGACGTTTAAGTCGTTCCTTAGGACCACTTGCACCATAAATTGAACACTGAGTTTCATTTTCAGATTTCAGATTCATACGAAGACTGACATTCTAACTCAATACTCAATACTCAATACTCCATACTTTATTGCAATTCATAATGTGTACAGGTTGGAATACAGTTATTTTATGTGCATTATGAACCCTGTCGGGCACAGCAACGAGAGGGGAGGACTTATATGTATAGGTATTTATGATTAGATTTACAATGTCATGCTATACAAACTATTTACAAGTATCGTAACACATTAATATTTATTTATAATTTTTTTATTTTAATCTATTCGTAAATATTTTTGTTCCATTGTATTAAAATTACATGAGTTAAGTTGCATTAATTAAATTATTATTACGTTTATTATTTTTTTAATTATTATATTCATACCTTTTTTTTGGATAAATCATTAAAATATTAATTTAAAGTATAATTTTGTAATCGCTTTTGTAATCAGTAATTGTTTTAATTTGTTGATAAAAGATCGTTCATTTGTTTCGTTTTTTAGAATGTCGGGTAGGCGATTTTTTATTTTTATTGACATTATGAGAGGGCCAGAGGATAGGATTTTGAGACGGGTTAGTGTCATAACCCAGGGTTAAATTTTCGGTGTAAATGGCCCTTAGAGACGAATTATACAGAAGTTTGAAAAAGGAACGAGCTAATTGTATCTAAAATGTCTCTGAGTACGGCTGTTACAGAGTTTCCATCTTAAGGCTCAGTTCAGCCCGCATGCTTTTCGTGATACATTGCATCGCTGCAATAGGTCCCGGCTCAATAATGTCAAAAAAACTCGTCAATGGATTGCTACAAGCATGCCGACCAATGGATGCTTTTAGTTCTTAGATATTTGGAGTCTCAATGTACCTAATAAAAAAAAATCAATCGATCCTGAATTACAATAAATTTGAAGTGAGTATACAGGGTGGAAAAAACATACGCCACATAGACGGCAACTAACTTAAATATCGGAAATATCAAGTTCTACGCAAAGGAGATTTTCTTTTATTTTGGAAAAAAATAAATCCTCCATTTATGGATTTTTGAAAATTCGTCTGCGTTAACCGGGAATCGAACTGGTCGAATATGAAAAAATAATAAAGAAGTGTTTTTTACGGTCTTTATTTAATTTAAAGGTGTATGTGTTATACAGGGTGAAATTTTAATGACTGGCTCAATCAACTTTTATTATGGGACCAACATCCAAATGGCGAAAAAAAAATTAGCTGTTCCACAGTTCCATACATTTCGCCTGTTTAGCTCTCGAAGTTTGTATGGAACAGCTTTTTTTTTTTCGCGTTATGACCAAAATAACCTAAAATTTAGCCGGTCATTAAAATTTCACCCTGTAGACATAAATGGTCACTATCAATGACCTTTTCGATCTGTATCATAAAACACGCCTTTATTGTTTTGTCAATTTATTCTATTCCCGGTTAAGGAAGAGATTTTTTTTTTCAAACCTCCAATAATGCAGTTTCTTCTTGTTTTTAAAAATAAAAGTTAGTCTCCTTTGCGTAGAATTTTTTCCAATGTTTAAGATAGTTGCCGTCCATGTGGCGTTCGTTTTTTCCAACCTGTATATCTGTCCAGAGTAATAACCTGCTTTCTACTAAACCTTACTCACGGGTTGATACCTAATTCGTAGTCAAATCACCTATAGCGTTCCCGGCAGTTATGAAAAATTAGCACAATCTGACTTAATTACAAAGTTGTTCACTCGTTACGTATTCCTAAACCCTTGAAGTATCTGTCACACGAGCCTCGCCAGATTCCTCGACTAGCAGCAGTTGATGTACGAGTTGTATCAATCATGCCCTTTTGAGTTATTGTGAGGATGCTAAAGTCATTTACCTGAATATCTGACATCATTCTCAATACTTTAGGCATTGCCGAGACTGGTGAGATGATGGTTTACCATTGGAACGTAACGTTCATATAGTGACTGTGTTATTTATTTGAGATGCTATTAGGTAGGCAAGTTCCACTTCAGACGGATTTAATAATAATGAAGATATTAAATTAAAGAAATGATATTAAATCAAAATCATTTATTTTTGGGTTATTGGACACATAGAGAAATATCTTACAGAAAAAGTATAGGTATTGTAAAATGTGATTAAATAGGCAGACGAGCGTTCGAGTCACCTGTGCCTCTATTCTAGGCGGTAAAATCCGAATCGTATTTGACCTGTTACGGTATTGTTTTTAACTCGGCCGCCATTACTGTCAAGTAAATAAGAGCTGTCAAAACGTTGACAATACGATAACCGGTGAAAAACGATATTGTTTAATTACCGTGTTGGATAGAGGTCCTGGATGGTAAGTGATAAGCGCAACCCATAAACAAACACCCGCAACAACAGAGGTATCGCAAATAGAAAAATAGTTCGTCTCTGGCCCTTTAAGAGTTTCTGTTACCTATTGCCGCTTAGGCACTAAGGTTGCGTCATATTGAAGGCTGCGTTCCCAATAGGCAAACTGTTAGCCGCCGACTACTGAAATAGTCTGCGCGCGTTACGCCGCTAGAGTGAGCGCAAACTGTGAACACTCCATTTCAAATTATATGGAAGTGCGTACTAAACCGATACCCCGCTCACTCAGTCGGCGGCTAACAGTTTGGCTATTGGCAACGCAGCCTAATACTAGCGCAGCCAACCAGAGATTGGCAAAATTTATTCGAATAACGAATAAGAATAACCAAATTATTCGCGAATAACGAATGAAATTCTCGAATGATTATTCTTATTCGAATAAATTATTCGTTGAATAATTTATTCGTTGAATGAATTGCCACGAATAATTATTAGGTACTACTTATTATACCTGCTCCATTTTTCTCTAATAAATTAATAAATTACCTATTTGTTATTCGAAAAGTAGTCGAATGATAAATTCGTGGATAAATTATTCGCAAATAAATCATTTGCAAATAAATTATCCGACGAATAAATTATTCGCGAATAAAAATATAACGAATATTTTTTTATAATTATTCGAATAATGCCCATCTCTGAGCCAAACGCGGTGACGGCGCGGCCCAGACTTGATTCGCCCTGTTGAGTTTGCTTGTGGTAGCTCGCGGCCCGTACGGTCAAGGCGCGCACACATGCAAGTCGCGCGATATACCTTTGTTCGAAACGAACTACTGTTTATACTGTGACTAGAGTCTAGTCTGTAAGATATCTAGTCACTAGCAAGACAATTTTTTTATCTTTTCCACAATATTTCATATATCTAGTATACCTAAGTATACGTAATTAGCCCCATGACAAAAAAAAGATCTCTCCTCCAAACAATCTTGTCAAAGAGACTGTGTACATACATAACTTATAATAATATTTTACCTATGGAGCAGATATTGCTTTAATAATGTTTGCAAGAACATTTTTGTTTGAGATTCTCTACATACTTCATAAAATATTGTTTACCTACTGAATGATTGGTAAAAGACACGTTCAATAGTTTTTATTTTTATCTTCTAACACTTAAAAATCATTATTTCCTGGCTGAATAATGTTTATCAATAGCTGTGTTTATCAATTTGTTTTTTTTTTGGATTGATCGAAGTATAAATTAAAGTTTAGGTCATTAGGAATGCAGTCTTTAGATTGTAGTTTTATGATTTTAGTCTTCAAAATGTCTATGGGTCTCAGATACCACTTACCATTAGGTAGCCTGTGAGGTCGTTTGCCTTATTTATACCATAAAAAAAACGATTGAGTTAGTAATTATAAATTCGACGATAACTCACATATTTTCAAATTCGGCTATTTATAGCTAGGTAATTGTCCTAAATTTACGAAATAAAAGGGGAGTTCATTTTCTTAATAATTAATAACGGTAGGTTAAGAAATAAAAAGTTGTAGTACTTGAGCCTCTACTCTACTAGTGTATTTTTACTTACACAAAAACGTTCCGATCGCGTTTGCGTTTCTCGTATAAATTCGGCCACGTACGCGTTCGAGACGGTTTGCCGCATGAACAGCAACTTAAACTCGAGACACTAATGGGTAGGTGAGGGGCTAAGTACAGAATTATCATCAAGTTTTTAGAGTTGTAGGTAATTCTATAGCTCTGCCCTCCTCACTCTGGGAATAAAGGCGGGAATTTACGTATGTATGTATATAATAACGGTAGGTACTTATTTGTCTAGATTGCTTCCATCACATTTGTCATCCATCACCAGTAGGCCTGGTCAAGATACAAACGTTGCTAACATTTCTGTTTTCTATCGACTCGAAATGTATGGCGTTGACATAAGCACCGAGGCGATCAGAGGGCCCTGCCAAGATGCACTACGCTAACTAATGTTTCTATTCGATTCGTTTTTAAACCAATCGCGTCACTTGGAGATGACGTGATACGAAAATTCACGAAGTCTACCAGTGACGCGATTGGTTTAAAAACGATTCGAATAGAAACGCTAGATAGCGTAGTGCATCTTAGAAGGGCCCTCTGTCATCACTTTACGTCAATCCTATACAATTTGCCAATATTCGAAAATCGTTAACTTAGCGTTAGGTATATAATTATCTTGACTCCCCATGACCTTTGAAGACTATTATAATATTAAAAGCAAAGCTAAGAAGAAAATAAATCAGCTATTTATTTACGCTTTGTGAGTAGACGTGATTCCAAGATTTAATTAATTATCACGACTGCCTTGTCTTGGATTCTTAGCTTCCACGCCATCTTTAGTAATGAGTCAAGAAAAAAGTTGAACTTGTTGGAATTCGCATCCAACTTTTGAAATACTTAGATATGCCATTATTAAATGAAATTTGATCCTTGAGTTAGAAAAAGACATAAATAGGGACTTGTATAATATTTAGAAGACCATATTTTGAATATACTGTGGGAGACCCGCAGTGCCGGCTCCCTTTTTCTTTCTCCACTAAGTAATAATAACGCACTATAACTTTTGTTTATTTTAATCAACTTTCAATTTTATAAAAACACACTTCTTCATTAAGGGCTTTTTCAACTCGGTATCCCGTAAGCGACTGAAATTCCAAAAACTAATTCAACATATTTAAAAATCTTTCGATTCGAATATTACTGACGTAATAGCCAGCCAGTATCACTTAGATGTAGCCAGCACGCTACAAGCAGCGAACCTTCACAATACTACAATACCAAACTCAACCGTAACGATTCGTTAGTTAACTCTCAGCAGTGTCTGTCATTATAGACATAGCTGGTATCTACTATAAGTACCTAGAGTACTTACCTACTATTCAAGTAGAATTTGAACCTAACGATCGGTGTCCGGAACGTACAATCTCACTTTCTATTTTAATTAATGGTACTAATTCAAAATAATCTAGGATGTTTGATGCGTATTTCTCTAAGTTTATTTCTCGTTGTCTAATAGGTACCCATAGTACAGACCTTCGTTTCGGACTAGGTTAATTTGTGTGAAATAATTCCTTGATATTTATTTGTTGTTTTATTAAAAAGAGACCCGATTATAAGGCTTTCTCAGTTAAGTTCAAGGGTATATTGATACCTCCAGGCATAAATTTATTGCATAAACATTTAATGAAATAAAAATAATTGCATAGTTATTATTTTATTGTGCTATTATTATTTTCGCCAGCCATATAACATGAGTTATTTGTTCTGTACAACAGAAACAACTGCTCTCCTTGACTCTCCTTTAAACCAGATCTGCGCGAGTCACGTTATTACAAATGAGATTGTATTCGTTTTATTCTGGCTCTTATTGCAATGTAGAAAGATCCCTGCTTACAACGCATGCCAATTGTAAATTGCAACTATGTACAATGCCTAGCGACAGAGCCAAATTTGTAGATAATTACCGCAACGAATCATTTATCATGTTGGATATTTAAATTTGTAGTAAGTTTTGGTTAATTACAGCGTACACCGCTGAAGTAATAAGTATTTGGTATATTGTTTAGTTACTGGACAGTCTATTACAATGCACATCAATCAAGGCATTGTGCGAGTGTGCTTTGTCTGTGACTGAATAGAAGTCACGCCGTGTTACGCGCAAGGGTGTGTTCAAGCATCCATACTAATCTAAGTGTAGGTATGTTCAATTCAAATCAATTGATTTTCAACCTTCTCAATGTTATATAGGTACAAATTTTAAGTAAAGTGGTTTGTGGATTACCTACATTGTATTGAAACTACAGATTCAATCATTAAAAAAATTCACTACGACTTGTCCTTAGCGTGGTGCGGATACTAAACTATATGGCATTTACGTCAAATTTCAAATATGGAATGTCGAACGGTCTATACAGTAAGGCTATACAAGATGCTAAACGCTAACGTAAACAATATTCGAAAACTGTTTAAATTATGGAATTGCCATAAGCGCTTGACGTGACCTTACGGTAGGGCTTCCCCAATCCCGCAGCCTATCTTTAATCTCGGTATTTGCAGGACTGAACATTTTCAATCCCGCGGGATCCCGGTACTTGCAGGATCCCGCATAGAAATTGATACTATTGATATAAGGTGAATGAAACAAAATAAATAAAGAACTAAAATGTAGGAAAAATAACGAAATCATATAATAAAATAAACAAAAACTAAGAAAACTTTCAACACAATATTGAATAAACTAATTGATACTGTAATTAGTTTAGTAAGCATTCAGATGTTTTTTTTGTGAAGAAAACAATATATCTATTGTGTCGTCTGCCTAACTATTGCGTCCCGCAAATCCCGCGGACCCCGCGCTCTTAATCCCGCAACAAGCGGGACTGGAAAATAGCACGGGATCTCGGAATACCGGGATCCTGGTATACCAGGATTGGAAGCCCTACCTTATGAGAGCTTACGTCAATCCTATACATTTTCGATAACGATAACGCTCTCGCAAAGCATCGTGTTATAACTAAATGGAAGAGAAATTACTAAGTTTTCTACCCATCGGAAACTCGGCTTTGATATAAGTACTTTGAGCTAGTTTGTTGTATAATAACGTATTTTGCAGAGTTCTTACCTAGTAAAAGCTACATCCTTTACGTACAGCAAAATTCAATCAGTGTTACTCAGCTACAATTCAGTTTAAGGCAGAGGAATCCACTCTCACAGAGATGTATCGTATGAAATGTTTGGCCAGAGTGCATCAGACGTGGAGAGGCTGAGTTACGATTATATTGCATTGGCCTGCCCTGCGGGCTCTTCTATATGAATAGAATAAGGCGCGAGCGGAGAGGAAATAGAATAGCATGAAATTACTTTTAAATATGGTTTCCGTAAGGTTTTTGAGTCGCAGCGCCCGCAACATGTATCAAATACTTTTTGTTATAAAAACAGAGATAACTGTAGCGATTGTTGCAAGCGCTGGGACTCTGGCTCCGTTGCCAGCGACCTATATAAAAACAAAAAGCAGTTGTAATTAAAATTTCATCATTTTACTTTTTGACACAAATGATGGAAAACATTTTATTTACTTATAAAAGATTATAACTCAAAATCGTTTGTTTGAAATCGTTTTTCGACGATACAGTTAGTATATTTGGTAGTGACTGCCTACGAAGCTAGCCGATCTGGGGTCAATTCCCGGTAATGTTCGCGAATGTTTGTTTTTGAGTCTGACGTATCTATATTTAAACCTGTATTTCACATATACAAGTTATAGTTGTCTAGTAGTCTATAATAATCTAAACTCAATACGCAATACTCAATCATTTATTATATTGCATTCCACAATATTAGTTTACAGGATATTAGGTTAACTTAGGTTTTAGTTGCTATATAATAAAACTTATTTGTGGACCCTGTTGGGCACCGCAAAATTGGTGAGGAGAGGACGACCATAGTACAAACCTAAAGCTTTGTTTAAGACTAAGTCAATTTTTGTGAGATTATCCCGAGATTTCTGGCATTTCTTTAACTCTTTATTATTCCATTCTAAATTAATGAGTTATTCGATATCCTAAATATTTTGCTCACCTTCCGCTTTCTTAACCACCGTGCACTGAGGCTACAACGCCGCCGACTATGCGATAACTCAGCACCAAGAACATTGCCACCTTCTGCTAAGTGATTAGCCGAAACTAGTGGTTATATGGATTTATGTGAACTGCGAACGCAGATGCTCTGAATTCCGTTATGGAATCCGTGACATATACGGCATACCATTGAATAATGCATAACAAACCACAAAATTTATATTTAGAGATCGAGTCTCTATTCTACTAAGCACAACCATAGAGCCTATATAAATTATATTCAGGTCTAATGTAGTTGACAGAAATGGCGGCCGAGTAGTTTGCCCAGAATAATTAAGGTCCAGTGTAAACCCACAAAATACTATGGTCTGTTCATTGTTACTTGTCTTATATAGTAAACAACTTTCTAACCTCAAAATGAACCTTATTAGGCTAAAACAGCTATTTTTAACAAAATAAAGCAATCACGGACAATAAATACATTGGCCAAGTGATGTCCAAAATGTTTACTCAGTTTACTTTATTTACGATAAAAGAGCTGTTTTAGCCAAAAAAAGGTTCATTTTGAGGTTAGAAAGTTGTTTACTATAAAAGACAAGTAAGAATGACCAGACCATAATATTTTGTGGATTCACATACTTATTTTTCTTAAGAGGGTTGTGAAGCTAAAAAATTCCATACAAAAGGCGATAATGTTTCTATCCCCTTAAACTTAGTCCGAATTTTACGATTTTGTAGATATTATGAAAAACAACGTCTGTACCTTTTCCTTTCCAAGAAAATATTTCTTGAAAAAAAAAACCTACCTAGTTTTTCATAACAACTACAACATATTAAAAAATTGGATTTTTTTGACAATTACGCGATTTAAGCGTCGGTTTACAATCCTCTTAAATCGTGAAATATTAGAATAAGGTAACAACACTAGTTTAAAAGATCATGCGATTAAAAATTAGCAATTTCAATACAAACAAATAACCCGATCCATTTATTTAAGATTCAAAGTGTCCAATTACTGATGCTATACCTTATACCGGTTGAATCTAAAGAACGTCACGATGCTTGAATAGTTGTTTATAATCAGAATCTGATATACTGTACTCGATCAAAGTCCTATTAAAATATAGTCAAGAGCAATGAAAGGGTCACTTTATATAGAATTTCCATAGAAAGTGACCCATTTTATTGCTCTTGAGTGTAAAGTCTGTTCCTATTCAGACTGCCCATGACAATTAACAAGTATACCTGACCGTATTTGTCTTTAGATAGAAGATTAAATAGTAATGAGAATAATGTTACCTCTAATTAGTGTATTAAAAAGGTTGAATATAATATAATATATAAAATAAAATGTTCGTATTAATATGCTGGGTGCGACAGAGACGAAAAACTCACTTATCAATCAATAAAATCTGAATCTGAATCTGAATGATATCTATCAAACCTCACTACATTTTCAATGTCAGAAATAGTTCGAAAATAAATATCTTTATGATAAGACTCTGTCAGTGTAATGGTGTTTTCAGCGAATGTGCTTTCATCAAAAAAACAATATTAAATAGAGATTACTACCTTAAAATGGACATGAAGACAACGATAAAGTGTATAAATAAATAATATGACTAGGCTTAACCTTCAAAAGTACGCGAATATGGAGTTATAATGTTAAATTGATTTGTTTATAAGAGCGACGGAACGAATAGGAACAGACTTTAGTTGTGTTACCTTTTACCTCAGAGAAGGCCAAGGAGTGACAATCCTATGCATAAGATTCTTCAGAGTCCATGAGGTAACGGCCATCGTTATAGCGTTATAGGTAGTCACGGACCTGTCGATTGCAATAATTAAACGGCTAATAAATGTAAACAGTATCCTCGTAGGGCCCAGTGTGCAAATAGGATGTACATAATCACTGCAATTTAATTTGAACTGTGTTGCAATAAGAAAAAGGTTTATTTTCCTATATTCATAAAGTGAAAATGGCATTATCGAACAAACGTAATTAAACTTTATTGCCTTGATGGTAGATTCAAAGTCCCACTTATAAAAAACTCCCTGTTTGTAGCATGGTGGGTCTTACGAGAACGTATTCACTGAAATACGACCATGTTAATTTAACGAGGCGTCTAGTCGAGTAAAACATTAGTCGATGATTGAAATAGACAGAGATTTATTGAAATTTTGGCTCGCTGACTTTAACAACTATTAACATTATCTTGTAAAGGCCATCAAGATACAAAGAGGTAACTCAAAAAGTTTGAGCCCAAAGACTACTAAATAGCTTATTAACTCCCGATAAAGAAAACAACCATTAAGAAACTCTGTTGTACTTTTTATAGATCGCGATACTGACGTTCCGCGCCCCTGTTGTTGCAACCGGTCGGCGTTGAAAATTACGAAAATGCCTCGTTGCGTGATAATAAACTGCAATATGCGAAGTCTTTGAATCGATTTTACGGGGAAAATGGAAAATTCTCTTCTCTTGGTGTGTCCCAGTTGGTAGCAAAAAGTGACACAGTTGGTTTTCATACAGATTGAGTGTTTACGTTATATATGGGTATATATATATATATATATATATATATATATATATATGTGGTTTTTATCACTTGTATTTCAAGGCGGTATCAGAGGAGCTCATGACCTCTTATAGAGAGTCAAATCAAGACTTGTCGATGGTGCATACCGATGCTAATCCCGTACCGACGCGAATCAAGTTCTGTTCCGATTCGGTAAGTGTAGATTCTTTACCGAGCGCATCTATTTTAATGAGCCTTTCCTCACTTGCGCAGGAGTGGGATGGTTAAGTTATAAAGTATAAAATACAGATTCTGCCCCAAATACTAATATCACGTCAAACGCCTTAAGGAATTATGCAAGTATCAAACGTAGAGAGGCATATTCTAAAGCTCAATGTATTTTTTTGCATTTTGGCATATATGATGGAGCTCATATGTAGGTATTGTATATTTCCCAACTTAAAATGGCTCAGGAGTTAACCGAACCACTTACCTATATCATTTTATTGATTGATTCATTTACATTGATTTGTACGAGTAAAAAATACGGAAGCTTTTTTATAGGAAATCCTTTAACAAAACCCTAAATTATTCCATCCATTGTTCTATTGTTTGCTTATTATGTGCATACTTACGCTTTAATACATTACATCAAATGTCATTGAAGGCGTGTCAATCAAACCGAATCAAAGTGTTAGCTATAAGAGAATAATACCTATTAGCATTAGCCAATGATTCTAATCAACGTTGTCAAGACATGAATGTCTCTATTTGAACAGCAAATCGTGCCTTGCCTAAACACTAATGAATTGAGCGCTTTAATTATAAAACAAGGATTCTATATTCGTATCGATACTCGCAATTAATTGGATGACTTGAACGTGATTTACGCGTGAACAATCGACCATCTTGGCAATCTCTATTGGCATTCAAGCGCGAAATATGGGAAAAGATGGCTAACTGCAAATGCCATCAGCTGATAACAAGCAAAGGGCTCCAACACAATCACGATTGTTGAATATATAATTCAAGTGTTTCCTTTGACATTAAGAAGGAATCTAAGAGCTACACTTGTTAAGAATGAAGATATGTTTTATCAAAGATCAATACCAAATTTATCGGTTTTTATTGAGAGCAAGGTCTTATCGTTAAAAAGCGACCATCTACCAGAGAACCTTAAAAGATAAGTAAATAAATATAAACAAAATGATCTTGGCAGGCGAGTTTGCATTTTGACTTGGTAGATCCAGTTTTTCCAAAAGCTAATAAACTGTAAATTTGATCTAAGTTATGAGAACTGATTTTTTATTGACATACGATTGTATAAATATGGGTCCGATAAACGATTGAAATTTAGAGCAGTTCATGTCATTTGCCGACTATTCAATTATAATGTAGATAAAAATCAAGCCGGCAATAACTCTTTTAATCTAATAAACATTCAAATTTATATAAAATTAGTTGAAGTTGGTATTTCCATGACTCAAAGTTTACTTCAACGTGCTAAAATTATTTAAAGTTATATCTATAATTTAAGGATTAACAATATATCTCGCAAGATGTCGTGACTCCTTAAATAATACAAAACGCATAAAGTGGTTTAACATCTGGAATTCCATTAGGCCAACAATTATGTCATTTGCGGAGTGAATAGCAGGCTTCATGTCATGGCCGGAGGTTCAGGGTTAGAGCCTCTCATTACACGTAGTGTTATTATCTAACTATATTAAGCTGGATGTCGTATAGTATAAATCTGCCGTCGATACAGAGATATATTGGAGTCATGTAGGATTTAGATTTTAGAGCTATATATGATAGGTTATAATTATATAGGTGCGGTTGTGGCGGGCTCTTATCCGCAACTTGACGATTCAAATGTGCGCCTATTTTGCGTGAGGGGTTGGTGACATTACTCCTGCCAACCCATTTCCACCAGGAAGCGTAGCAGACTCTTAATGATGCTGACGACTTCTGGTAGCGACCTCGGTTCCAGTCTGAGGTGTCGCGCGCGCCCGGTATGTACATCTGGACACTCCATGATGACGTCAGCAGTTTCTTCTGCCGCCATGCAGGCTTTGCACAGGGGGCTTTCTGTAACACCCAAAGTGTGTAAGTGTTTGTTAAATAGGGCATGACCAGTTATAGCCCCAGTTACGAGTCTAAGTTGGGTCTAAGTCTGTCACTCTCTGAACAGTAGGTACCGACGTAAGTGCGAGAGCGACGGATGTTTTATCCACCGCGATAAAGGCGACCATAATACGGGCCCTGCGGGCCTAGTATGGCTGCGTCTATACCGCGCGTCAAATGTGGATAAAGCATCCGTCACTCTCGTACTTATTTACGTGTCAGAAGGTGACGGATGCCTTATCCAAACTTTGTCACGCGAAAAACGCAGCCATAATAATATTAGGGCCACTGGTATTTTTAATAAATATTGGATATTATTGTTTCGATAAATAATAACATCAGTACCTGCAAATATTTCAATAGCATACGCAAAGGTGCCAAGTAGGTTCAATTCTGCTCGTATCTGGCTATCTGGTAACATTATTGAAGTTCCGTTTTGCTTGACCATGTATTATAGTTGTTTTGTGTTTAAACGTTCTCTGTGCTTTTAATGCTGTCATTAGGATCAAAATTTAACCCCCTGGGTGATTCAGGTGTTGATGGCCGACGGTGATCACTTATCATCAGGTGACCAAACTTTTATTTAAAAAAAAATAGGATCAAGTTTAATGATTTTGTTTTGTTTATTTGTTTGTATTTAGTATAAAGTACATACATACATACATTAAATCACGCCTGTTTCTTAGAGGGCTAGGCAGGGACCTCTTCTTTCCACCTGCTACATAAAGTAAAACAGTATAATTACCTACTATAATTTGTTAATTGAACGTAAAATGTATCTGTAAAATTGTATCTCCTGGGCCACATTTTCCGATACCAATTAATATTGCCTACATTTACGCCTTATCCCCGCTATCACTCTGCTAAAAAATTGCCAATCAATGTCAATCAATCAGTTTTTGCGCTTAATTTGCAAATTGAAAATACCTGGCTTATAACGGGCATCACTTCTATCAGATTTATCATCTAGATTCCAGTAAAATAATTTGTCTGTAACTACTTGTTGACTACAAAAGCACCACAGGCGATCTCGTTTCAAAGTTGGCGAGTATATTATAATTATAATAATAAATAAGAATAATTTATTATATCAAAATAGTTAACTTTTAATTACTGTAACATTTAAGTATTTGTCATAGTTTTAAACTTATACAAATTCCATACGTACGTACTTGTATTTTTTATCGGGATTGAATTACGTAATGTCTGATTGTTTTCGACTGAATTAAAAGAAAACGAGCTGGAATGTTAGTAATTTCACCGGTGTTGTCTTCTCACAGGAACACAACAATGCGAACACTGCTGCTTGGCGAAAGGTTGAAGGCTAAGACGGTGCCGTAGTGTTCCGAAAGGACCTTACGCCTTAGCTTACCTTATTCTCTGTAGTAATTTGATTGTTATTAGTAGGTAGTTTGTTTAGCAGTGTCGGTGAACTTTCAGGAAATTGTTTTTTATTATATTGCCATTTTAGACTTATTCAGGTTAACAACCTGTGATTGAAAAACCTGCCAAAGTACTTTTCTGTTTTTTACATTTTCGCAAGCAACGGAAAAATTAATTACATCGTTAATATTGTTATTTTTTGTTTCAGGCTTTTTTAAATTCTTCCTTCACTTACTAGGCTAACTAAAATTAAATACCGAGCTGCTTTGTATAAAGAGTTTGCTTTTATATTAAATATCTCCTTGCGGAATTTAAATATTTTGTTGTATTTTGTGTTAAGTGATGTATCGATCTAAGTATAAAAACTACGTTGAAATCCTTATAATTTCGGCATGTCAGTGTTTCGGTTTATCTATATGACATGGTATGATTTTTTTATCTCAAATACTATAGGGATGATTAAGTGTCTTTTGTAAGCCGAAATGATTTTTAGTAAAGTCATGAAAAACTAGGCACCTCATAAGCTAAGTATAATCAAGAGTTTTTTTTGCGGGTATAATCGTGTGAGATTGAAATATTATTGGACGGTGGTCGGTTGGTAGGTTATCTAGTCTTCAAAGAAATATACCTTTTTTTTTCTTATGAGACATTGCGAGTTTACTTCTATAAGATCCTTTTAAGTATATTTTGTCTTGCCCGATTTAAATATATTTATGTTTACTATATTGTAAAATTATAAACTTTAGAAAAAACGAATAAAATACACAGAAGTCAACATTTCCCACTACCAGAGGATGTCAAAACCGAGTAAAATTTCAGACTAATAACACAGTAAGTATATCTGAATGTCTCCGTCCGTTACAACAGGTGCGGACTTGGTCTGATGCTACAAACAACTTAGTCGGTTCCACTTGATTTATATGCGGTCGGTGCTAGCTACACTGAATTATGAACGACAGTCGGGTCACATACATCATGCCTAAACGATGCATGCTTATTTAATGTACGGATTATATCACTCGTCGTTTATTTTATACAGGGTGGGGAATAAATAAGTTTGCGCGTTATATAGTTAGGTAAATTGGGGATTTAATGGGAAGAAATTATGATAGATTTAGCTTTAACCTACTTTTTAAGATTATTTACCTTTACTTTAAAATCACACTGTAGGATTTAACACAGGTACCTAGTTGGTACCGTGGAAGTCGACCGTTACTGATTCAAAGCTGAAATATGCAATCTTTTCTCGTTTCTTTTCTTAATACTATTTTATCTAACACTCTATAACTAGAAAAAGAAGAAAAGAAAAATGAAGTGTAAACGAAACCTTATTACTTTTGAATAATAATATCTTATAACTCTACGCAAAATAGGAGTAGGTATAATTAAGTTTTTGAGTAGCTGAAAAAAGCCCGCCATCTATAATATTTTACTATCAAAAAATAGGCAATAAATTACTTGATTTTCAACTTGGTTATATTGTAGAACCTTATTAACTTATTGACTCCAACTAAATTACCAAACATTTTCTAAAACTCACAAACAGTTGAACACCCAAGCATATGTGGCATTATCTATGTAAAGGGACTTTATGGGGAAATATGTCATTATCATCATATCAGCCTGTTGCAGTCCACTGCTGGACATAGGCCTCCCCCAAGGAGCGCCACAGCGCGCGATCTCCCGCCCTTTGCATCCCGTCACTGCCAGCTGCCTTCTTCAGGTCATCGGTTCATCTAGCCGGGGGGCGTCCTACACTACGTTTGCCTATGCGTGGTCTCCATTCGAGAACCTTCCTGCTCCACCTCTCGTCGGTTCTGCGACAGACATGGCCAGCCCACTGCTACTTCAACTTGCTACATTTTTGGATAATATCAGTCACCTTAGTCTTATGTCGTATGACCTCGTTCCGGATCTTATCCCTTAATGAGATCCCCAAGATAGACCTTTCCATAGCACGCTGAGTGACGTGCAGTCAAATATGTGACGTTATCTATTAAAAGGGACCTTATTATTGATGGCGCTTACGCCGCACTGCGTCACGCGATGATGTATTTATATCGGAGCATCTTTAATAAAGGCGGAAGCGCCATCGACAATAAGGTCCCTTTTAATAGATAACGTCACATATTTCCCCATAAGAACATTTCCTACACAAACGGAACCACAGACTGGTACAGTTACAGCATGTTTCGCACCTCCTCGGCCGCCTACGAATAAATCAGCAGCAGGAAGCGTATTGTCTGTGCCATTGTGTTGTGACCGCGCCGTCGGAGGAACCGGTTAATTAACATCTCTAGCTCATCCATTGCTGGCATCCGCTAGTAATCATAAGTCAGGGTCTGCGATTGACATTGGTCTTGCTTGTAGAGGACCAGATAAAAGCGATATGGTTGCTTGTGACATGACAGACAGAATTAAGTAAGTATAAAAAACCGGCCAAGTGCGAGTCGGACTCGCGCATGAAGGGTTCCGTACCATTACCTATAAAAAAACACGTTTGTTGTATGGGAGCACCCCTTAAATATTTATTTTATTTTAAGTTAATTATTTATTTTTAACGTGAACATTCAACTGAATATTCTGTGAATATTTCAAGAGTCTACCGGTTGCAGTTATTAATATCGAGCAAAAAACAGCAAATCACGTTTGTTATATGGGAGCCCCCTTAAATATTGTATTATGGTGTTATAGCGGCCACAAAAATACATCATCTGTGAAAATATCAACTGTTTAGCTATTCACGGTTCATGAGATGCAGCCTGGTGACAGACAGACAGACAGACGGATAGACAGACGGACGGAGTGGAGTCTGAGTAATAGGGTCCTGTTTTTACCCATTGGGTACGGAACCCTAAAAATAACTTTTTTTTGTTTTTTTTTTTATGGTAAGAAAACAAACGAGCACACAGGCAGCTGTTTTTTTTTAAAGACCATCTTTTGTTTACGACTCAACGGAACTTCCTTTAGAGCCTGTCTAGTGGGTGGCTCCACAAGTGGAGGCTCTTTAGAGACTTCTACTTTAGTGCGAGTTGTTGTAGAAGAAGCAACAAAAAAGGTTGGTGAGCATTTCTAAAATAGTTTGTAAATTTCATTTACGACTTAAATTTGCAAAAAAAAATGCAGGTTGGTAGGGTGAATGAAGCTGAGCCTAAATAACATAGTCTCCCAAAATGCCCTCATACATTTGTATGAAACTTTCCTTTTTTGTTACTAACTTTCTTTGGTTCATGGTAACAAAAAAGGAAAATTATTATTATTAAGCAAAAGGCATAAAAGGGTTTAAAAAATAACTGGATAAAATTAGGTTTTTCATATCACCGTACGAATTAAACCTCTTAAATCATTTTCTACAATGTTGAAACGAAATTAATTAAACGTTCGAGGTTCCCCCAAAATAATTGGTCTTCTATAATTGGGCGTAAAAAAACATTCGAAAACGTTTTGTTAGTTAAGGCTAAATAATTATTACGAGCAGCTGATATTCTGTAGTTAGGGACAAAGTTATAGGTATCTAAATTTTAAACTTTATTGAATACCAATTATTTCATCTACGTAAATATTCTGTAAAGCGTTTTTTATTTTATTATTACCAACTATTGTGAGTACAGCTATTGTGAGTGCCCTGCAAAGATGCACTACGCTAACTAACGTTTCTATTCGATTCGTTTTTAAACCAATCGCGTCACTGGGAGTTGACGTGATACGAAAAGTCACGTGGTCTACCAGTGACGCGATTGGTTTTAAAACGAATCGAATAGAAACGTTAGTTAGCGTAGTGCATCTTTGCAGGGCCCTCTGAAGCGACATCTCACGGCAGTCACGGCATGTAACATGGTTTATCTACACTCATAATAAGTCATATCATATGTCCTCTATTATGCGTTCAAAACCAGCATTACCTGTGATAGTAGGTGACAGCGATGACAGCTGTTAATTTTGGAAGATGTTCCAAATTTGGATCTCATTACCTTACAATATTCGATAACGTAATTTCAAAATTACGTTACAGCTGTCATAGCTGCCATACCTACTACCACAGGTAAGTTAATGCTGGTCATTTGCCTTTCGGCTTCCGAAGCCATCTTAGAGTACTTATAATATGTGTGTAGATAAAGTATTGTACGAGACTCTGCGTAATTAGCATTACGCAACCGTCACGTGAACTAATATTGGTTTTGAGGATTTTGTGCAACGGAGACAAGAATGGCGTAGCGCTGTTCGGCTGTAGCAAATTTTGAAAAAAAAACGTGCTGTAGACCTTGAAATAATACGCTTTAATACTCGTAAAAAGTACCGTCAAAAGCCTTTCTATAAGTACCTACTCGTACAATTCATCTGGGCCTCTATTCGAGGCGGTAAAATCCAAATCGCGATTGACCTATTACGGTATTGTTTATAACTCGGAAACCTTTACTGTTAAGTAAATAAGAGCTATCAAAACGTTGGCAATACGATAACAGGTCAAAAACGATATGGTTTTTCCTTGTTGAATAGAGGCCCAGCAGGCCTTTCGTGTAACTCACTCGCAATCGCGATCGGCTTCAAAACAAAACAATTGGTTTCATTTTGTATGAAGACAAGCCTTCGATTTTCAAAATTAAAACGATTGTGATTGCGAGTGTGTTACGCCTTTCAGACCAATTTTAGCTTTGCCAGTAACCTTCACTCACATCTCCGGAATTAGCCGGGTTCGCCATTGACGTATACGTCTAGGTCTAGGAAGATATCAACATCCATTTTTAGTACTATAACACTTTGTGGTTAAAACAACTATGTAAATACAAAAAAGCATTCTTTTAAAAACATTAAATGTGGGCGTGGGTCCGTGACAAAACATATGCAAGCCGTATGCTAAACAATAGAATTAACACACACCCGCTAAAAGCCCGCAATGATTTCCTATTAGGAATGCAAATGTAATAAAACGATGTTTACATAGCACCTTTTATATTTGGCGAAACGTTACAAGGCAACTTTTTATTATTTGTGATGTAGTACATCGATAAGGAAGCGGCCTTTACCCGATAGACCAAACCGATGGAATGGACGGAGCAGACTGAAAAGCGAGATCTCATTTACAGAAACATAAAGTAGAATAGGTACATTATAGGGCCATTTTCAATTTTTTTGGTTCATAAACTTTAGAGATATGGCGACGGTCGTTTTTTTTAAATTTTTGGCTATAATTCAAAAAGTACGTCGTGGAAAATTAAAATAGTATTGGCAGATTGACCCCTTTCATAGGACACCGCTTGCTATAATCAAATCACTTTCATTTTTCAACCCCCCGTTCTAAACCCCTTTTCAAATATTTAGACCCGTATTAATAAACTGATCTCGGCTGTCAAGCTCGTCTCGAGATGCGTCAAAAATGTCAGTTTTCTATGGCTTGACATTTACTTTGAGGTATCTTGTGACGGACATCTCAGCCAAGATGATTTTATTAATACATCCCTTAGAAACATAAATTAATATTGTTTTTATAAAAACAGAATTGCGGGCAAGCAAGTTTTACACCTATGCCAAAGGGGTTTGGGTAAAAGTGTTGTCATTTGCAAAATTCATACATTTTCAAGGTGAGCGGCCATTCGTAAAAGTGGTAAATTATGATAGAATTATTAAAAATAAACATATTTTGTTATGTACTCGTAATGTAATACTCTTAAGTGCATCGGAGCCGAGATATTTAAATATTCATACTTGGGCGTACTTTTGTACTAAAAACTTAATACTTAAATCTTTCAAATCTCCGCTCCGATATTATTTAACGCCATAAATTATATATATCTATGTGTATTTAGAGGTCGTCTAAATAACTATGTAAAAATCATCCGTGCCGCTGAAAAAAAAATGACAATATTCTTCAAACAAATTTACCCAATGCCCTTTCAAGTTAATAGCTTCTATAGTTTCAGAGACAAACTGCTGTGACATACAGACAGACAGACACCGAAGTCTCACCATAAGGTTCCTTTTTTACCAATTTGGTACCGAACCCTAAAAAGAAAGCAGGATGTACGCCTATTAGTTAGGTAGATACACCTAGGCTTTGATAGGTTTGATACACTTATTAAGGTCCAATTAAGAAAAGCTAACTAATTCATTTTATAAGGTCGCAAAGTCACAATATAAGGCTTGATAAGCATCGGTATGCGCAGATAAGCTAATTTGGAACAACGCTAACGATGTAGATACGCTGGAACGAGATTATTAACTCTGCACATATCTCAGCCCACCGGAGTTAATTTGAATAATCTTATTGTAATCGCGCCTTTGGCTTAGTTAAGACTGGAAGTGGCTTGAAATATGAGACAAATTATGGCTAAGTTCTGAAATCATCTCATATAACTCCAAAAAAATGTTTTGTGTTTGAAGTAAGGGCGTTGGACGGAACCCTACACTGAGCATGATCCGAAATGCTCATGCCCGTTTTTTTTTAATTTTAGTCCTTAACTATGTACATTGGTTTTGAAAAACGGTCATCGCTTTCCATATAATTATAGATAACTGAATGAAATAACAAGTCGATTCAGTAGGGTAGTGGATAATGTAAATTATTTATACTCGAAAATCTAATTAAAGATCAAAATCTGACAGTTCCCATCTTGATTATTTCGTTATTTTAACATTATTTCATAAAAATATGAATGAGACCTCGTGTAACCAGTAATATTAAGGTAAGTTTGAGTGATAAAAATACCTACACATAAACCAAAATGCAGTAATCACAGCGAATGTGCGCCGGTTGAGGTTAGGATTTTGGTGTTAAATTAGATTTTCGAGTATATTCAACTTGGTAAAGCCATATTGCACTTGAGGTGAAATGTTTTTTTTAAACTCGGCCGCCATTACTGTCAATTAAATAAGAGCTATTAAAACGTTAACAATACGGAAACTCGTCAAAAGCAAAAAGGTTTTACAGCCTAGGAACTCAGCCCGCGTGTCGTACCTACTCGTGGTCGTCTGTTCGAATACTGCTAGGAGTAAACAGTTAGTAATGAGCGCGGATGTTCGACCCAAGTCATAGAAGTTATGAATTCACAAATATTACATAAATTCTTTACAAATTTATCTTTAGGGATAGATAGAAGTGGAATAGATTGAAGTACTCTAGCACTCTGTATGAGTTTTTCACCATGGGCGAAGTGAGGATTTCAATAAAAAGGGCCCTAGATAACCTATCGCAAATCCTAAGTTTTTTTCCCAACTGTTTCATATGAGAAAATTTCAAAAATGGATTTTTTCAAAGCAATATTTATCCGGAATTAAAAATACTCGATAAAACTATAGAAACTAGATTAGGCTTGGTTAGTTTAATAACAATTATGTAAGGCCAGAGGGCCCTGCAAAGATGCACTACGCTAACTAACGTTTCTATTCGATTCGTTTTTAAACCAATCGCGTCACTGGTAGACCACGTGACTTTTCGTATCACGTCATCTCCCAGTGACGCGATTGGTTTAAAAACGAATCGAATAGAAACGTTAGTTAGCGAAGTGCATCTTTGCAGGGCCCTCAGATAAGTTACTTAACGACAACGTAAACGATTGTCGAAAACTGACAAAATGTATGAAATTGGCAATAGCGATCGATCGACCATCCGGTAGCTTACGTCAATTATATACATTTTCGATCACGATAACATTGTCGCACTGCACCTTGTCTAAGGTCATTGAAAAGATACATTGTTTAAAAAAAAATCTAACTTGTAATTTGGCAAAAAACATACCTATTTAGTTGGGAAACAAAAATTTCGGACTTAATATAGGTAACGACGCCCTATGACCTTTATACCCAACTCACTTCAACTACGATCACGTTTTCTTTATTTAGGGTTAGCTCTTTAACAGGTAATAGACGCTGCATTTGTCTGGATCTGCCCATGCTTTTTACTATAGGTACCATCGTGAATGCTAGACAAGTAATCTACAAATGTAAAAGACTTCTGTAATAAAAAAATATATCTAGGTATTGAAAAATATATCTTGGGATTGGCCTAATCATTAAATTTAAAACAGTCTTAGTTAATTCTGCATTCTGTCTTAATTGCGGCACATTTTCCTTTAACTACTGCAACTGCTTACAAATTAACTGATTAGGTATTTTATACTATGATATGTTTCATAAATATCTAAATATCTTGATGATATTTTTTCCCAGTTACTAACTATTGTAAATCCAAACCACAAGAGGAGAAGAGGCAGACAAAGAAGGCAGGACGAATTGGACAAGATCTGTGAAGACTGAACTCAGGAGCTACTGGATAGGGAATTGTGAAGAGGCCTGATGGAGGCTTTTGTCCATTAGTGTGACAGAAATAGCTTATAGATAAGATAAGATAAGATAAAATTAATAAACTTAACTTAAAGGTACCTTTTTTACAATCTAGCTCTGTTACGCTCGTGTCCCTTGTTTTGGCATAAGCGTAGAATACCATAGCAATTGAAACGTGTTAGAAATCAGGTTGTTGTGTAGTGTTTACGACTCGCAATAGTTTATTCAAGTTTTGACGTGAATGTTGCCCCATTTAGTTTATCTGATGTCGTGTAATTGGGCAATCTTAGGTGCAGTCTCAAGGTAAAGGTTTGGGGCCTTGAGCTTGACTCGTGAGCGTTTATCGTGACAAAACACTGCCTACTTGAATTCTGTCAGTTTGATCCTTGATTTAATTAGCAAATTTAAATGTTTAAATTGAAACTGGCCAACTATAATGTCCGTTCCAAATATTCAAACCGCGGATAAATTAAGCTACTTCAATTGAATACTTGACACGATTTGTGTGCGGTGAATGTAGAATTTTAACTCAAAGTAGTTAATCCATCTGTGGCTTAAATATCGGAAACGTACATAAATGATCAAACGTACTTACGTTTGTTAATTTATAGATAGAGGACGTAGGCTACGTAAAAGCATTTGAATTTGAAAAATATTGGATAATATTTGAAATGGTATTTTTCCTTATTTAGATGAGACCATAGAGATCGGTCACACTAACTGACTAATTCCCCTGTAGAAAACTTTCCATTCGCATTTTCCCCATTTTATTTTTTCTCCAATCGCATTTCTTCGCATTGTTTTTTTTCCAATTGCATATTTTCCACTTTAGATTTTCCCCACTTGCATGTTGTCTCAATTCAAAATCAATTTCACTGAGTCGATGGAGTTCCGCTGTCGCGGAGCTCCTATTTCTGGCTGCTATGGCCCTTCGGGCCTTCTGCAAAACTAACATTAACCTAAACCTATCTACCTATTTTGAGTTAATTACAATTTTGCGAGTGGGGAAAATCCTAAATGGAAAATATGCGATTGCTTAAAATTAAAAATGGAAAACAATGCGATTGGAGAAAAAATTAAATGGGGAAGAATGTGACTGGAAAGTTTGCTACGTGGAATTAATCAGTTTGAGAACCGATCTAGCTATCATGAAACATATCTAAGCGTAAGTAACTATTGAAGATTGGTATTTTTTCAAACGCCGGCAACGCATCTGCGGTTCCTCGCCTGGCGTTGCAGGTGTCCATGGGCGGCGGTAATGTATAAAAAAAAATCACAAGTTTATCATTAATATTATTTCCAACCAAAACTATCTATAGGTACATGTGATTGAAGTTACCAAAACGTGATGGCATTGGAATTAGCGCGAATCTTAAACGCCAGTTTCTTTTAAAGTCTTTGTTATATCACTCTATTCAGATAAGTTAACATCTCTTCCACGCGTAGTCACAAGATATGGAATACGTGCTTTTTATTTCTTGATATATGATACTACATTCCTTCCTTACATTACATCTCATTAAAAACCGGAAGAGTTAACACACACATACCTCTCTCTTACACGAAGTTGCCGTAAGTTACTCTTTTTTTTATAATTCCACATTATGAATCTGACGTAGAACACATTTTACAGCACGATTTTTGCGCGTAGCGCTTCTTGAGTTAGTAATTCATAGTTTTTAACAGTACAAGTAGGTATACACGAATGGTGAGAAGCAAAACTGTAACTGTAGAAAACCACTGGGACCAAACGTTACAAAGAAATACTTAACCAACCATTTGCGACGTTGTATTAAGGGTCAAATTACGCTAACAAGCCAGTACGTCATTGAGTTCTTCGGATACCTTTGATAGCAGTGTGGACTCTCTTTGAGACATAGTAAAATAGCCATACTAGTTTAAATATTCGCATGAAAAACATTTTCAAACAAATCAACAAACTTTTCGCTTATCCAGAACATAAAGTAACTTTTGAGCATACATCTGTTTTATCTAAACCCTGAGTTAATAACCAGCTCTGCAAATGAGCAAAGTAAACCACTAGTTTGATAAAACGCTTCATGAAAATTTTACAACGAATGAGAATAATTGAGTTAGGAGTTGAATTGAAATTCAAGCACGGATTTTACTACGTTAAAATTGGTTAGCTCCACGTAAAACTAGGTGGTGAGCTGTGTTTTTAATAATTACTTTGTAATATTTTGTTTTCATCAAAATTGTTTGTGTTTATATTGATTTGCTGCTAGCCACCCACCCGCTTCGCTTCGGTTTATATAAGGTTCCTGTACACAAACCAGAATTAATCAGGAAACCTTCATCTTGAATCACTTTAGATAGCTATTGATGAAAACCTCACTAAAATCTGTTGAGTAGTTTGAAAGATCTAAGAGTACAAACAGAGGGAAAATACGTACACTGAACAGGATTGACAAATAATAATAGAGATTTAAAACAGAAATTCAATTTATATTGTTTTATTTCTGGAAAAACAAACAATGTACCCTTGTTTTTTAGGTTTCTAAATAAAATTGTTTCTATAATCTTTACGAGATACTGTTTTAGAATTTTTAAGAAGTCGATATTTGTCATTATTTGACGACGACTCGGTAAATCTGGTTATTTCGTTGTGACTTATAATAATTATTTTGTCTACGAATCGAGAAAATAGTTCGTGGGTTCAATCGAAATATTTTGTTTATAAGACTGGAATGTTTTTAATTCACCTACTCGTATATGTCCATTATTATTATTGTGGACATCTACTACCCATAGTTCTTACTAGACAATGTAGCAACTTAGTGTACGTCGTTGCAACGTGAAGGAGTAACAAACTAACACACACACACATATTCTTCACATGAAATCTGCCCTCATGGTTTGTCAGAGAGCCATGGAGCGTAGTATTTTGGGCGGCAAATTAAAGGACCGCATCAAGAATACAATTGGTACTACGCTCCAAGACTAAAATAACTGAGGTAGCGCTAGTAGCCGCCAAGCTAAAATGGGAATGGGTTGGGCATGCCTGCCGCATGCCGGAGGCATTGTGAGCTAAACTGTGTACCAAATGGGTCCCACGGGATAGAATTCAGCGTCGCGGTAGATAAAGGCGACGTTGGCGAGATGAGCTTGATGCCTTCAATCGGGACTGGTGGGAGACTGCTCAAGATAGGGCTACGTAGAAAGAAGGGAGGGCGGCCTTTGCCCAGCAGTGGGACATTATAGGATCTTAAATAAATAAATAATTGACAACAATTCATATGTGCTAAGGTAGTAAAATAAAATACCGTTTGTAGATTTTACACTGCTGATTACAGTAAAAATATTTTTGGATTTTTTTATTCGGTAGTTTTTTTTATATTTAGGAAAAACAGTAAAAACAGTTGGATTGTGAATGTTAGGGATACACTTATCGTGCCTTTAGTCCATTTATTAACATAAGAATTGAAAAAAACATACAACTGTCATGTCCACTTTTCATCTGTCTGACGGATTACTTGATTCTAACGACACGCTTTCGATTCTCGTAATACTATTGTTTTGATATACGTTATTTAAAATGAAAGTGACTAGGGGTTTGTAAAAGTGGATAGCCGCAATCTGCCCAAACCCAAAGTCGACAAATTCATGTTGTTACAGTTGTTGGTTCACAAGTGACATGACATGACAGTCAGTTCTGTTTCTGTTTAAAGTTACATACATACATAATCTCACGCCTTCGTTCCCAGAGTGGGGTAGGCAGAGCTAAAGAATTACAAACATCTCTAAAAACTGGTTGATAATTCTATAACCACAATTTGCATAACTAGGCTAAGATGTTTACCAGCGTATTAGTGACAGGTTGCAAGCCCATCGCCTAACAGTACTACAAGCCTTTATTCCCTTAGTCGTCTCTTACGACATCCACGGGAAGAAACGGGAGTTTAAAGTTACTTTTTTTTATTTTATATCATGCTAAGATCACGACATCAGTATTTCTAACTTTGTATATACGGTCTTTTTAATGACTATTTCTTAAATAAATTATGAACGACGAATTTAGGTTAAATAAAGAAAAACCGAGAAACAAGGGTAGTCTAATTTTTAACCAGCCATAAACGTAAAAAATCAAAAATGTTTTTTTTTTAATTTTGTCAATTCTTCGTAATATACCATCTAATAATCTGTTGTTTTCTGATCGCTGCTTCTTTCCGCTGATATTGGATTAAAAAAATCAAAAAAAGGGGGCCCGAATACGAATGACACAGAATCCTTCATCGCATTGGCCGATTTTTACTATCAAATGTTATAGCCGTATGTATTGATTTTTATTTTTATTTAATTGATTCGTAAACGAATGCAAAAAAATACTTCATAGCGAATTTCAGTATTACACTTCGTGCAACTGAAAAAGTGTATTTTGGCAAGCAGCTCGCTGCAGGCCCGAAGAGCGCATCCGCGAGACCCGAGTGCACTCCAACCAGAGCCCGCGTGCCGTCACGTTTCCCGCGAAATTCCAACTTAAAGGATACATCTACAATACATTTGCTAAAGTAGAACCCACTCTTTCCAACTAGCCATAAAGTTGTAAATTTTATACAAGTCTCAAACTAGTTATGGCGTTTTGGTTTAGGTGGACAACATATTCAAAGCGTAATTGAAAGCCGAAGTGGATAAAGGCCGTAACTGACTTTTGAGAAATGAATCACTTTGAGTGCTATTGAAATGGTGTTAAAGACCTCTGTTTGCTTGCGATAGATTTCAATGTTACCTTTATTAAAATGTTTTCATTAATTTTTGTTACTTTTTAATAAACTCCACTTGATATAAAGTATTTTATATTGCGTATTGATATACAGATACGTTGATTTCAAAATGATGAAATGTCTAGAGGGTGTAACAGGAGGAGTGACCCATCAGACCCATTTGACGATATTTCACTTATTGATGGAATTCAGGCTCAACAACATACTTTAATTTAATTTTTCACGCAAGTTTATACTTAAGAAGAAATTGACAATTTCAGACTTGTTGGCGTGATTAACTAAATTTCAAATGATCCTGTTATTTGAATGCAATAAAATGTATACAGAAGATTTATCATTAACTAGGGCAGATTTTGGAACAGTTTGTAAAAAAATATGTTATGTGAATTTTATTGGCTAATGGGCAAGAAAGTTGGATTTAAAGGTGGGTTTACGGCGATAGTTCAAGAACTAATTATTTTATTAAAAATTGGTAATACTTTTGGCCGTGACGTTAATTGGAGACTACCCATAAAACAAAAATCACAGCTGTAGATTCAACTGTTTAGATTATATTAGCAACATTAGATGGTAATAGAGGGTATCAGTAAAATTTAACAAAAACATAAATAACTTTGAAACAGTAGAAAATCGTTGAACATACATGGGGGTAAAATCGATAGGTCTTGACGTCCTCCATCGACCTGCTTCGTTTGATCCACTCCTCCCGTTACACCCTGTATAACGTCATTTAATTTTACTCTCTACGTATACATATGGCTATCTTTTTGACGATTGAAGGTCAGAGTGGCATAGCATAAGTGAAAATGTGCATAGAAAGGCGCAAAAAGCCTGCAAGTTCTGTTGTGAGTTCGCCTTCTTATTACTTATGATTTTTCAGTTTTTACTTTAGTCAATACTTCGAAGCCATGACAAGGTATCCCTCTACTAAACTTGACGTTGTACAATTGTGTAAACATACGGAATATTTGGTCTTTGTGCATTAAACGGAATATTTGGTCTTTGTTGATTCTTGACGTGTAAAAGTGCCCGTGCGGCCGACTTACTGAATAAATATCTTCTATATTTTATTAATGCCAATTACGGGCAGCACGGACAAATCAGGTATATAAAAAAAGTAGTTCGTCTCTGGCTCTATAAGAGTTTCTCTTACCTATTGCCGCTTGGGTGCTAGGGTTACTTTGATGCGCGTCACTCAATTCTTCCAAACGCGGCGGGAAATCGTGCACTGCTTTTTCCAGCAATAGACGTTTTTCAGTTGATAGAATAAATTGAGATAATTATGACTTTATAACAGAGAGAAATGTCAATGTTTGACACGCATAGCAAACTACCTGGGCTCCTCAGTTTAAAGGCATTAGGTACCAACGTCCGTCGTGTTCGTGCACGTCCGCTTAAACCTCACGTGCACGGTCCCGCTAATTTGCACAAAAATGTATTTCTGACGCTTTTTGCGAGCGCAATGAAATTCTATTCCTTCCTACATAAACGTAGCGTAATAAAAATAGCAGGAACGCAATTTAGCCATGTTGTTTTATTTCAACGTCCATTTCAGTGCAGAATTAAGATAGTTTTAATACTATTAATTTACGTGTTTGTGTAGTTATGGCAGAGTTAGAATTGATGGCGTTCTAAAATACCGTAAAGGGTACTTTTGTGTCGTTTAGATTTGTAATTTGATATATTGATTACGTGCCTGACCGTTAAATGATCGGTTTAACTAGTGTTTTGGTTTCACAATTTATCACGATCGTAAAGGATTTGGTAAACACAGCTTTATGCTTGTTTTGAGAAGACTGGTGACTTCTAACGCTTATAATTAATAACTATTTATTCCTGTTACGGCTTGAATGCTTGCATTTATTAAAATCCCTTATTAGTGCACTACCAGGAATGTTTCTTCCAATTTGTTGGACTGATCGAAACATACCGATAATGTATAGTAATCTTATATATTTTTGTGCTCTTCTAATTAAATGTTTATGCTTGTCACTGACATCTTTAAGCATTGATAACTACCTAACGCTTAAGAATGATAACCTGATTTGTAAGTAGACATTTATTTGTTGGTAAAATTAAACAATGAAGTCAGGTTTCTAGATAGGGAGGTTAGCTAGAAACCTGACTTCATTGTTTACTTTTTTTCCCTCGTTTATCAAGTGACAAAATATAAATAAAACATCCGTCACTTTCTGACACGTACATACCTAAGTACGAGAGTGACTGATGCTTTATCCACATTTTATTACGAATAAACGCAACCATACTAAGCCCGCAGAGGGGATCAAGATTATTAACAGATGTAACTGAAATCTATTGGATCTTACTGCTTCTTCTCGTATGTATTAGAATTTATTTCCCAGAAACACACTAACATCCACACATCGTTCTTTGTCGAAATCTTTATGGAATTATAATTTGTCAGAACCTATTTCTGCCAAAATTGAAATACGAATGTAAACTGTCTCCTGGCACGGTGCTCACTCTATTGACTTTCAAATAGTCGAATAGAATGCACGTTCTGTCACTTGAAAAGAAAAACCAATATGTTTCCTTATTCACATGCAGGCTGGAATACAATATTATTTTGATATTGCTTGAGCATGGTTTCAATACGTCAACATATTAAAATGCAATTCCTAAGGATGCGATGTGGAATTTATTTCAAGAAAACAAGACTGGCTATTGTGGTTTACTTCATTCTGGATTATTCGCGGTATAAGTGAAAAACTTTAGTAAATGACCTCTTGCATGTAGTAGTACCACATCTGTATAGTCCGTTTGACATTCTATATTTGAAATTTGACGTAAATTCCATATTAGTTTTGTACACAACTACATGCAAGAGGTCATTTTCTTAAGGTTTTCACCTAGAAGGAACTATTGCGTTTCTTTTTTCACACTATTTCCTTCATAAGAGATGAATTAAGTACTGCGACTTTTTTTCGCCTTTGTTCCTTCTGGTAATTTGAAGGAACAAATGTGAATAAAAGGTCTCGGTTGTTCCTTCAGCTCTTGTAAAGAAACAAAAGCGAAGGAAAAGACCTTCAGTTTATGCAAGAGAACAAAGGCGAAAAAAAGTCTCAGTACGTCCTTCATCTCTTGTGAAGTAACTAGAGCGAAAAAAAAACGCAACAGTTCCTTCGAAGGAACATCCATAGGAACTACCGCGAATAATCCTTCATTCTTTGGAATAAAAAATACACAATATTTTACCGAATCAGAGCCTTTTTTAAATTGCTTTGGCTACGTAACATTTTCAAGAGAGTGTGAAAGCATGTACGGGAGCCCTTTGTTTCCCATAATTTTATTGGTCATAATGTAATTGTTGACATAATTTTTGATAGTCATATTTTTTTATATCGCTAAAACTGTAAACCTTTCAGAAGTTCTGAAATATCTAACGTGTGGACAAGGCTAGGTTAGGTTAGGTTTGATTTATAAAAACCCTGAAAAAGTAACAGTTTCTTTAAAAAAAACAAACTTGCGATGATTTCCTAAAGCACATTATGACTAAAAATAATTATGTCAGTCAATATAGACCCAGCATGTACAACTGAATGAAATTCACAACTAACATTCAATCTTCCACAAGCACTATGCATTTTTTTAACATTCAGTATTATACCACACAAAAATACCGCAACTCTGAAGTGATCGTATTATTCAATAAGTAAGCAACATATTTGAATAATTTTCTTCCCTTACTTACAAAAATACATCTAACTATTCACCGACCTCTATAAACTATGACGCCATCAAATTGTTCACATTCCATGCTCGTTCTCATGTTCCACACGATCACGTCGATTACCGTCCAGCGCTCAATGAAGGGGAAACAGTCGCGATCACGACATATCACGTATTAGTTTAATTAAAACCTGAATAGTCGTTCATGTCAACAAATGGAGCTCGTAATAGGTACGCCCTCCAATAATTGCCGTGTCAAATGCAATGGTATAAATCTTGTTGTCAGACTTAACGATGCCGTGGGTGGAAAAAAGCCCGAAATGAAACCGCGGCGCGTGTCTTTATGCTTCCTAAATCAATCGAGATTAATGTTTTGATGTTTTCTAGCTAATTATCTGTCATTGGCGATGTTTATGGACAGTTTGTGCTAACTGGGGTATTATTGACGGCGCTTGTAATGTTACGGCCTGAGTGTTGACCTAGTTGACATTTACCTAATCAGGCAATAGATTTATGTTATGGTGGTTAAATTTGTCTATAAACATTAGTCGTTTGGATTGGTAAAACACTGCAAGTTATTGAATAAAAATCAAATACCAAGTAGGTTAAGTCAAAAATTATGTATTAAGTTATCCATTGTTCTTGTTGTTTACATTGTTGGTAATTCTGTAGCTCTGCCTACCCCATCTGGGAATGAATGCGTGAAGGTATATATGCACACTCAAAAAAATGAGAGCCAACAAAGAGAGATTTTCACTTAGTTGACAAAAAATGATTACGATAGTTAAGATATTAATTATATCAACCAAAGCTGATAGTTAACGACAGCAATTTATTTAGTGATTCAACTGACATTATAGTTGATGTATCTAACGTCCTAGTTGATGTATCTATCGTCTTGTTAGGCTCGTATGGGATCAAGACGCTTATGCACAACATTCACAATCTTGTTACAGGCGACCAATTACTTTTTTCAGTGCATGTATGTAAGTTATCCATAATATGCAAATATTATAGGCGCTAAAGTCTATTGTCTTTCTGTAACGCTTTTTCTAAAGTGCTGAAAATACACAAAAAGTTTACCCCAAATTCTTTTTAAGTTTCCAATAATGAATATAAAGGTAATAATAGGTAAATGAATGCTACGCAGACGAAGTCACAGGCCAAACTTAGCAGTGTTAAAACACGCTTGAACTTATTTCCGAAACTTTCTGAGGGATATTGCTATCGGTTGATTTTCTGTTATTATTACTTTATTGACTGAAGTTTTAAAAGATTGAATTTCAAAGTAAACCACGGTTACTTTTACTGTTGGTAACATGCAAATGCTTGAGCTCGTTTTAACTTGAAAGTTTAGTGCCGGCGACACGTTAGCCCTTGTTAACCGTATGGGTAGCAAACACGCATGGTCGCGTTACAAGGCACGCAGAAATAAGTCTCCACTTTAGTAATCCTTGTGACTTGTGATTTAATAGTACATTGTGTATTAAGAGTGGTAAAGACATAATCACAAACGAGAGTCTGTTAGAAGCCCGAAGCCGAAGGCTGAGGGCTTTAATGACTTGAGCTTTGTATTTCCTTTACCACCCGTGTAACATACAATGTTTTTCATCACGATTGCGAGGAAATGAAATAAAATCAGACAAAAGATCATATTTTTAACTTACGATTCTCACTAATAATTTGAGCCGCGTTGGCGATGTCCGGCGGAGTCGCATTATCCATTTCTTCTGATGACGACATGTTTTTTATTGATAAATAAATTTTAATATGTGCACAAAGACACCCTTTTAATTATTATTTCGGAATCACACAGTTTATAATCAGTATTTATAAATTAGCGGCAGACTACATCATTTTCTATGACTTACCACAGATAATGTTAAACGTTTTCAGGAGTCCGATTCTAGTGACAATCGAGATCAATAGTTTATACGCGAGATTTTCAGAAAATTGTATGCAACTATATAGAATTATCAACACGTTTTTAGAGATGTTTGTAATTCTGTAGCTCTGCCTACCCCACTCTTCATATCGAATGGCACAAGAATTGGGGTCCTGACGTAGTACGATAGTTTCGAGTCCACGTATTATATTTAAAAAAAAGCTATTACGCACGATAGGGCGAAATGGTAAAAAAAGGCCTACGGGTATTATTTTGGATTTACGGTCAATTTTTCTAGCATTAGACACTATTTACGAGCAAGTGTGATGAAAAATAAGTTTGTGAGAAAAATGACATTTTTGTGACCAGATTTGTTGCCAACTGTACTTTTTTTTTTGCACAGTCGTCATCTACTCGTCAAGACGATTCTAAAGAGCCCTTACACGACGGGTTTATCATTTGTATTTTAGGAGTTCTATGACTACCCTGAGACTCCATCATAAGACCAGCTCGATGGTACCTCTACTATATTATTGTATTGTCATCAGGACTAAAGGTGTATGACAATTTTCATCTTCATCGGAAACCGGGAAGTTGGTCAAATTTAACTTGCTAGCAAGATTTGACCCATACATACATTATTCTTACATACATAGGTACATACCTACATACACTGCAAGTTAGATATAAGCTTGTAAAATGCAAGAAGGATTGCATACTTTAAGATAACCTAAGTGACTTTAGGGGTTTAGTTTAGATTTTAAGGTAGGATGTTGTGCAGGTCCCCCCTTGCGCCTTTTCATTATGTACTTAGTAATAATTCAAGCTGTTTAATACTTTAAATTTATTTGAGATGAATGAAGCATTGAGATTAATACCCCGCCTAGCAACTTAAACCTCGGTAATCCAGACAGCCTGTCCCGTGACTCGATTTTTAATTACAATATAAGCATTTTCCTATCCAGAGTCTTTTTAAGCCCCAGTTAATTACCCACTCAATTATATTCATGCGAGGCATAAAAGCCGCCGCTATCCATCATGCCGCTCCGGTGCAACCTGCAGTGTGCATACAAAATAACTTTTTAATGAGCGCCTCCGATTTCAAGTCCTAATGGACGAATGAACATTTTTATTTTCACTGGAAAAATTATGAAATGTTGAACTTTGATTACGAAATATGCTTTGAAAACAACAAAATCGAACACAGAAATTAAAGTAAAGCTCTTAATAATGAACTCTATCTCAAAAGAGCTTATGATGTTAAAGTGTTAACAAAAGCCCTCATTCCCGAGCCGATGCAAAATTAACTGCAAAATTATCAGTGCTCTCGTAAATTTAATTTGTGACGCGAAGCGAAGTCGGAATAATGGATTAAAAATTAATATCAAGTTTTGCTGCCGCTTTCGGGGTCTCAGCGCGGATGAAAAAGTTTTGCAGCCATTTTAGCGGCTGATGACAGATTTTATCCATGATTTAGCACAAAAAATAACGAAGATTTTAATAAAATTTCATTGGAAATCGAGTGGTGATACTATTAAAAAATTTATACAGGACAATAAGTTTAGTAAACCGGTATTAACCTAGAATCAAGCATAGAACACGGCAATCATTTTCAATATAGTTTACGTTAAATGCTCGAAGCATTTTGCATTCTTCATACTAAATTGGATTCCATTTTCAACACACGAGCATCACTTCACCTTTGGATAAACTTCACAACGCAGCTCAGATAACCTATACAGCTCACAGAAAAGCCGGACAGTAATTATTGTCACCTACCCGTCAAGTTCCGTTCACTTTCAAGCAGTTTAGATTGCTTAAGGTGCACTTACACAGGTAATTTAAAAAGGTACGGACATATCATTCTATTCCACTAAGGCTGCATTTCACCAAACTGGAATAAGGTATTATACCTAGTTTAAACGCCGAATTTATATAGACTAATCTCGGAGTATGTCTTATTCCAGTTTGGCGAAATGCGGCCTAAATATAAGAGCAGGACAGCTAAACATGGCGGGCAATGATTGCTCAAAAATTACCAGTTTAAGTGCATCTTTAATCCGGGAGCCTGCCGTTTGGCAAAAATATGTTTGCCAAATGTGTCGTTTCTGAACTTTTTCATTTGCCAACCCATTGTTATATCAATAATTCAGGATTTATTTCAGTACCTACCATCGTGTAGGTTAGGTTAGTTTTTATAAAATTCTGAAATATTTACGGTTACAGAAAACAAAGCGGGCTGTCAAATGAAACGGTTAGAAAACGATACGTTTGGCGAACATATTTCGCCGAAGAAAGGTAACCTTAACTATCGATTTTATTAATTGTATGACATCAAAATTCGAAAATTTATTCAATAACACAACCACATAATACTTATAACCATTGTTCCTGAGAATAAATTAATAAGAAAGTACACCACCTTAAAATTTTCTATCCGTTAATTCCCACTTATTTTAAAAGCACGCGTGTTTCTTGGAATTAAAAACCATTGCATGTTAACATTTTCTGCGAATATGACGGCGACACCAGACAGCCATTAATTATGACTGTCCCGCTTTACGCAAAACTGAATTAATTATACAACGGAATAAAGCGGTGCTTTCCACAATGATTGAGACGGAAGAGAACGCATATTTTTATTTCCTTTCATAAAGGATTCTATTAGTTGATCCTTGAAATATAAATAAAAGAGAACGCATATCAGCAAATAACGTGTTTAAATTTATAGAAACTCATTTCCCCGCAGTCCATAACTAGTTCTGAAAGAAAACGAGCGATGTATGTCCCACGTATGATTTCAAAGTAAAAAACTGTTTGCTTTTAAAGAAATGTTGATTGCATGCATCGTGTCCGCATCGCTAAACAAAGGGTGGTATGAAAGCCGCTCGACGCTGCAAAAGGCAAGAAATGTATCGCTAAAAGCCAGGCCATCGGCGCACTGCGGTCTCTTTGCTTTGACTATCGAGGACGGATTAGCATCGAGGGTAACGTTGATTTGAAAATATGATGGGAATGCACCCCGAGTAGCTTATTGCGTTCCTTTATAAGGTTTTAACCCCGTTCGATACGAACTTTAATTAACTTTTAAATATCCTTTCTCGAATGTCAATACTTTGTTAACGTTCTAAACGTGTGTACTGCAGCCATTTTAGATTACTTATCTTTAACTTTTGCTATGTTTTGACGAGTGAAATAATGAATAAAGATAATTATTAAATAATAATGTTTACTTAACGCCGTTAAATCCCGTTTAACTACAAATATGCTGCCATTTTTCTTTGCTGTCTCTTAAAAAATACAAAATTGGGCGTCGTTGCTTCGGTATTTTAGAAATTTCCTTTTTGTTTTTTAATACATACGCTCATTTTTAAATTTGATAATACGTGTTTTGCGCTTCAAACATGTGCATAACTTAATAAACTGTTGGCAGTGTTGTCAAGAAGGCTCTTGATTGAACAAACGAGAATAGTTGCACCTGAGTTTCGAGCGGGGTCAACTCCCCCTGGAGCGAGAGCCAACTTGCGACTCAGAAATGCATAACACGTCATCGAGTCTTAGGTAATTAACATAGTGAAATCATATCAAGATAAAGTTATATAAAGTGACATTTTACGGTTGTATAAATGTACGAAAAACCAAAAACGTTTCTTTTTGGACTACGTTGATCGAAAACACTAAATTAATCCTTGTACATACCTATAAAGACATCGGACGAGTGAGCATTTATTAGATCTTATCATATCTAATAATTAATTATTTTTGTATTCTTTGATTATTTGAGTTGATAAATATCAAACTCCAATATGTCCTTGAAATTTGGTATACGAATTTAAACCTTAATTTGTTCGGATTAAGTTTTCAATTTGTACACTAAATTTCAAGGACATATTGGAGTTTGATATTTATCAACTCATTTATGTTTTTATGTTTGACGATCTCAATGTCATTTTTTATATTTTGACATGCAATGCAATTAATATTTTAATATTACATTGATGAATAAATAAACCCAACTAAACTTACGTAAAGCGAAAACAAAAAAAGGTTGATCGAAAATTGAAGCAAAATACTTAGTCCCTATTTTATTTTTCACTTCTCATGCTCAAAAAATGTGTCATATTAGACTTATCAAGCGAGACTAAAGTAGTACATGTAAACCCTAGAGAATAAATTATATTCATATTTTCCCTAGGGAAAATATGAAATGGAAAATAGAATGATGTACATTTACAAAACATTTTAATTTGACCAATCAAAATACTTCACCAAATTAAATCCACCAATCACAATACACAACGACTGTCAATCGGAACGTTAGGCTCTTTTTGGTACGTATACTCTTTAACTAAATTAACTCTTTAAAAAAAAATGTATTTGGTATCAACCAACCAGAATACAGCTATATTAAAATCGACCAATCAGGTAACAGAATTCATTTCTCAAAACATTAGGTGTTTTTTAGTCCCTATTTTACAATCGTTAAAATATGATTAAATCGATTGTGCAACGCTGTGAAGTGCTAAATACTCACACGGTCAGTGGCGTTTATTTGCGGTGTCTATATTTTGTATCTGTGTCAAAGTAGTTTTAAAAAAAACATGCCGCCAAATTAAAACAATATTTACGCCGTGGAATTTGGGTCTATTCCCACTAGTTCTATTATTCAACGGACTTTAGATAGTAGAACTAGTGGGACTGAATTTTTGGTCTATTCCCACTAGTTCCACCGACAGTTCTACTGGTGGAACTAGTGGGAATTTTTATTGATTTTTTATTGATTTTTTCCCAGTAGTTCAATTGGAATTTAATTGATAAAATAATTTAGTCTCACTAAAACAGTTAATGAAAAAATTGCATTTAATAATAACATTTAGGCGGAAGGAGCAATTTTCTTAGGAAGTAACTATCAAGTGTAGATCATTAATTCAGTTGCCAGATATTTTAAAAGCAACTTAAGAGATATGACGGACTATTTCTGCTTGTTTTGGCCTTCGGGCCTGTTGACGAACTAACATAACCCTACAACCGAGTAAATTATTGAATTCCGATACTTTTCTGGTACTGATCTGGGACGGATGCTAAGTAAATGTTTAGCATTACAATTAATATAAAGAAATACCGGAAATCCGGAATTCAATCATTTATCCAGTTGTAACCACTCTTTGATATGTCCTTTTGCGAAAAGTAGGTAAAAAACTACTTATTCCGGTATGAATCGGTTTAGGTGGAAGAGGTTACATTCTTAACAAGTAACTTTCTGTGTAGATCATTTTCTTATTAGATCAGATTCAGATGAAGTCACTTCCTGAGGAGGCCAGGCTGCATAAACACATGTGCAAGAGCAATTTTTGTATTTAGCCCTAGTTTGGTAGGTTTTAGGTTATGTTAGTTCGTCAGCAGGCCCGAAGGCCAAAACACGCAGAAATAGTCCGTCATATCTCTTAAGTTGCTTTTAAAATATCTGGCAACTGAATTAATGATCTACACTTGAAAGTTACTTCCTAAGAAAATTGCTCCTTCCGCCTAAATGTTATTATTAAAAGCAATTTTTTCATTAACTGTTTTAGTGAGACTAAATTATTTTATCAATTAAATTCCAATTGAACTACTGGGAAAAAATCAGTCTCACTAGTTCTACTATCTGAATAGTAGAACTAGTGGGAATAAAAATTCCCACTAGTTCCACCAGTAGAACTGTCGGTGGAACTAGTGGGAATAGACCAAAAATTCAGTCCCACTAGTTCTACTATCTAAAGTCCGTTGAATAATAGAACTAGTGGGAATAAAAATTCCCACTAGTTCCACCAGTAGAACTGTCGGTGGAACTAGTGGGAATAGACCGGAATTTGTGGTGGATTATCTTTGCTAATTTTTTACCTTTGTATAGGTAATGTTTTTATTTTCTCACAATCGAAGTGAAAAGTAGAGTGTATAAAAGTCTAAAAGCCATATTAGGTACCCCTCGAAAATTTTTATAACCATCTCGTACCTAGTAAGGTATGGCTTATTTTAGACCCTAGTTATACAATCTACTATTGTTATCCAATCTAACTTTTAAATCGTAATCATATTGTGAACATTATGGTAGCTCTTATTCACTTGACAGCAAGACTATTTATAACATCAACAATAAGATTACGAAAAGATATAAAATAAGCTGAATTCTTGAATCATGAACACGTGGTTTGTTTCAATTTTACTCAGCACAATCTTCACTTACATACCTAATTTTCTTTAAAAATGAAGAACTTTTGAATGGAGCCCGGTTTGAACGGTTATAAAACATGCAGAATTTTTCAGGTGACAACGGAAAGAGTTATGCACTTCCTTTCCTAGTGCGGAACAGATGTATTCTAGAGCGAGACATTGTGCACATAAGAGCGAGATACACTCGACTTACCAAAGCATCTGGAAAAATTCCTTAACGCAACGGTTCTTTGAAGTGAACTTTAAATCCAGAACTGCCAGTCTAGATCTGTTATTCGAAGAGACATATAAAGTACCAACAAAATCCTGCATTAAGTTTCAGTTTGTAGACAGAATTGTACAGACAAAAATCTTCTTCAACTGTGAAATATTACTATAAGAAATTCTTGAGAAATTCTGAGAATATTCCTAATTTTTGTATGGGTATTGACATGAGGTCCAAATCCTTGAAATATTCTACATATTGCACACACCATGTAGGCTACCTTTCATCTCTGAAAATTCAACCTTATCCGAGAAAACATCAGTGATAAAATTATTTGTGAAAAGAATTAAATGTAAAAAAATATATTAAACAGAACCAAAGTAAATGCTACTATTTCATGTACAGTCAACCAATTTGATTCTTAGGCCAGTAAGGACTATCTTAAAGTGACTTTGTCAACTAAATGTAAGAGACTTCTTACGATTTGGTTGACAACGTCACGTTGACATAGTCATCAAATTGTTTGACTGTACCTATGAGGCATGCACGAACATAAATTTATTGCATATGTAAACCATTGAATATTAACATACGGACATGCACTTTATCTTGGCTGACTTCGTGAACTCCTCGGTGCATTTGTCGGCCAAGCGGATCTGTCCGTCGTGACATCAGCCGGACCATTTCCGGACGCCGGAACCGTGGTCTGCAGTCGGAACTCCGTACACGGCTAGAGCTTATTGACGGTGTTCGGGTTTACTTTGAAAGTTAGCAATTTCAGCTACGATTTTGTGGAAATTTTGATGGTGGTAAAATTATCCATACAAAACTAAGAATAAAAACTTTGCGAATGTTCTTTTACAATTAGTATGACATCGAAGTCTACCGGATTATGTGCATGTGTCAAAAAAAACCCAATAATCTCTTTATTGAGTGCGTTCTGTTTTTTTTTAAATATACCTTAAAAAAAAATGAGTAATATCTAAACTTTTTTTATCATAATTAAAGCACAGTAGCCTAACAATGCCCTCTTACTAAAACGTTAGATTAAAACCAATTATATTTCTTACCCAAGCGTAAATGTAACAATCAAACGTTTCAAGTTAACGCGCGCATCAATTTCAAGACGCATCTCAAGAAACACAATGCTAAAGCACAAACACAACAAACATAAAAGAGGCGCATCAACTTGAGCGCGATACTGAATATGACATAAAATCCAAGACAACGGCCATTCCATGTACCTAACAACTTAACGCTCGAATCACGGAGCCATTGTTCTTTGACTTTCGTTCATTAAATGTTCAGGGGTTCGCGTCTCGAGGCACATCCTCTGCGGAATTAGCTCTCGTTTATTTAATACTTGTGACAATCAGAAGGCGTCGTCTGGGGCAAAATAACAATCTGCGACGTCATCCTATTACGTGTCTTCTTACTTTTGCGTAAGTTGGCGATGTTTGCACACTGCAGGGATGCTTAGTTTTGGTACAACTCGGGTATAAAATTATTTAAAAAAAAACGGTCAAGTGCGAGTCGGACTTGCGCACCGAGGGTTCCGTAATGCCACACAGTAGGTATTTATTATAATCAGATTTAAAATCGATTCCGAATCGATTTAGCGCAAGCCCAACTAAAACTTGATCGGTCTTTAGTATTTGTGGTTTTCTTTTAGGTTTTGTTTTGCCATTTTAAGGCAAGTAAAATTTACCGACTTTATAATACAAAAAAAAAATAGTTGAAAAACGTTTCTTGTATGGGGACCCGCTGTAATTTAAAATTTATTTATTTATTTTAGTTTGTAAGTAAATCCGTCGTAATAACACATACTCTGAAAAAAAAACAATTCGATATCTCTTATGGTTAAAAACATACCGTTCTTTAAACATACAGTTAAGACAAACGAACGAACGGACGGACAGTGTAGGCTTTGTTATCCGTTTGACACTCTTCGAGCACGACACGGTACCCTAGAAATATTTTTTTATCGTCTGTACTTTTTATGCACTATCTCATGAGTACCCTTACCATGAGTTACAATTAACGTATTCGCTAGCGAGTGAATGTTCCGTCCCTCGCAAACCTCGCAGTATTCTTATAGAGTGCGAGGGACAGAGCATTCGACTCGCTAGCGCGTACGGTAATTGTAACTCATGGTAAGGGTACTCATGACTGTTTGCTTATCGACACCGAACTAATGAGTCTAAACTCGGTGGGTCTACGTAAAGTACACCGGAAATCCGGTTGCCACCTTAACTCCCATGCAAAGTTAAATAAAACTTTTCAAAACTCGCCCATTATTTTGCTCTCGGTCATTTTTATTAATACTCAAACCGTGAATAGGTTTGGTTAACCTTTGTTAAAACTTGACATTTACCATTAAATAATGTGTAGATATATTTTTAATCTAAAGTATCCAAGTCTATCTGAGGTTCAAAGTTGGAATATTGTAATATGAACACAAACAGTAAAAAAAGATTTTTTTCATTTTACTACGCAAGAACAGTAGCCGATGGTAATTAAGCATTCGATGATTTCCACTTTTGAATCAAAGAGCGGCTTGCACGAAAAAAAGTTTCAGTCTCAAACTCAGACCTAAGACCGACTGTTCCATACATAAATACAACTTAACTAAACTTAAGATTAAAACTATACTTAAGGCCGTATCAATAAACTCATATGGTTGAGATGCCCATCACGACACGCGACTGAAATAACAGTTTTTTTATGACTTGACGTTTAGTTAACTTTGACGTATCTTGAGACAGGCATGTATGCCAATATGAGTTTTATTAATACGGCCCTGAGTGCTACAATACCTAATTAGTTTATCATATCTCAGGTACCTACTCCTACTCAATATAAAAAAGAAGTTATAATTATCTATTGATCTCACACCAATTTGCTCAATACTTAATGACTTTACTTTTGACGGCGCGCTGCCCTAGTTGGTAGTGACCCTGCCTGCGAAGCTAGCGGTCCTGGGTTCAAATCCCGGTAAGGGCAGATATTTGTGTGATGGGCGCGAATATTTGTTCCTGAGTCATGGATGTTTTCTATGTATTTAAGTATATATTTCTCTATATAAGTATTTATATCGTTGTCTAGTACCCATAGTACAAGCCTAGGGCTTAGTTTGGGACTAGGTCAGTTGGTGTGACATTGTCCCCTGATATTTATTTATTTATACATTTATTTATTTAGTTATGAAAGTAAACGACTATGGCAGTGTAACCAGCCCCGGCTTTGGATTAAATTTACACGGCAACAGAAGACATGTGATTTCTCGCAAACTCGAGATAGCTTTATCTTCTAACGACTGTCTAAACACTTCATTACCGCCTCAGATTAAACTGATCCTTTTATTTCGGTATACTGTGTCATTGAACGGCTCATATAATGAGTTGATCGCTGAGTAAGATAAACATTTATTAAGAGTCTTTTTACAAAGGCCAACAACACAGCCTTTTTATTTTTCCTTGAACTACAATCACACAATATTGCAAGACACAGTATGAAATATACTGAAAGCACTAATATTCATTTGAAATTTTATAAAATAGCCCTGAAATATTGTTTTGGTAATACGTCAATGACTCATTTAAATCTTTATCGCCTTTACTATCGTAATTATGGAACCCTTGAAGCCATGCTTCTAGGTCCTATTTATTAAAACAAAGCCACATCATACCTATTAAACCGGAAAAATGCGAATTGAACTCGCGTTGGTAGCGTTCCGTACGATTCGTATAGCTTTTCCTGTAATCATAATAATAAAAATGAAAAACATTTTTCTGTATTATTTTCAAAATTATAGGCTCAGTCGTTTTGATAATGGTACTTTGTTTTTTTACAGTGTTTTTTTTTATTTGTCCTTCAATGGTGCCCCATTTTATTAATTTGCGGCCCAGTAAATTCGGAGTACATTGTCGGTGACAAGACAAACAGACATACGCGTAAGCCTATAAGAGTTTTTTATTCGGACGCACGGAACCGTAACAATGTCAATTACCTTAAAGTACAATGTAAGTAGGTTGTATTCCCGGGTAACGCGCTGGCAAGCTTTTATCCCGAAATTTATGCTATCCCCAAGGAAGGATGATGAAGTGAAATAACACTAGGCTAGAAAAATCTACGGCTGACAGACCGCGAAAAACAACGTACATTACCGGATAAACTTCCCTCCAAAGTTGAAATAGGTCAAAATACTTTAGTTATAGTTATATTTACAAACTTATGCATACCATGAATTTGAAAGCGTGTTTGTTTGTTCGATTTTCACGGCTCGACTGATCGACCGATCTATTTATACTAAAAAAAATGTCCCGAGGGTATAGCGATTACTTCTACGCAGACGGAGTCAATTGCAAAAGATAGTTAGAAATAATTCATATACTACCCATTCTACTAATACTATAAATGCGAAAGTTTGTGTGTTAGTTTGGTACTCCTTCACACAGCAACGGCTTAACGGCGTATAAGCTATCTCTATTTCAATCTCAAAACTACTCTGACAAAGTTGAGGGCAAAAGCTAGTTTAATAAAATAATATCAAGGAACGATCTCACACAAATTGACCTAGTCCCAAAATAAGCTCTAAGCTTATACTATGGGTACTACTAGACAACGATATAAATACTTATATAGAGAAATAAATACTTAAATACATAGAAAACACTCAAGACTCAGAAACAAATACTTGTGCTCATCAAACAAATATTTGCCCTTACCGGGAATCGAATTTGGGACCACTAGCTTCGTAGGCAGGGTCACTACCTTCGCTATCGCGTCGTCAGTTAAAAGTAATTTCGTAATGTCTATTGTAATAGTCCAAAAATATTATTATTGGCAATATTTTTCCCAATAATATATCGTACGTTTGTTTAGAAACCTATTCACAAGTACCTAATTAGGGCAAAATGACAAAGACATGTTTAAAACATGAATCTCTGTACTCTATATCACACATAAAATAACTGTTTAATAGATAGTAAAAAACTATTTCAAGACCACAAAACATCTTGAAGGACCTATTAAAAATTATAAGTACACGTCAAACTTGTCATAAATTCCGGTAAACTTCATAACGAGCAGGCAAAGTTCACCTCTATTCCGGGCTGTAGTTGGAGTCACCTTTTACCTTTAAACTTATTTATTCCACATTCCACCCCTTAACAGGTTCAAATAGGTCATCACCCCCTCGAGTGCTATGCTGTTAAGGCACGCGGCTCGCTGACGTCGAGGGTTGTAAAGGATGCATACTCATGCTCAAGAAGATCTGCAGATATCTTCATCATCGACATTTACTTTTCACTGAAGTGAAGTTTTTGTTATTCATTGGTAATCTCTTAATTTAAAGCGCATATATCTTGGCAAAAAATAATAATGAACACGCTCTTTGGTTTTTGTTTGGAAACTCCTTAGTATTTTTCATTCGACAAAACTAAGGGTAGGTACTTTAAAAAAAAATGTAGCAGCTATGTGTTAATAGTCCAGAATATTCAAGGGTTAGCTGGAAGAGATCCCTTTAAGAAATTCGCCTTCTTACACTTTTTATTTTTTATTTTAATTAATTTAATTGTATTGGTCTGGTTTTCCTTTTTTAAAATAAAGTGTTTACATACTTATACATAATTAAATTTTGAAGCGTAAGCGCAATAATTTACTGCTGTGCCGTCAATGACTGGGCCAGACTATGATTGAATTGTCTGCCCATACTATAAATTGAAATCTAAGTTTGGGACTGGGTCAATTTGTAGGTTCACTAATGTTTTACCAAATCATCATTTGACAAACTATATCATTTTACAAACTTTCATTTCGCAAAGACGTAATTCCCGCCACATATTTTTATATTTTTTTCTTAGTCATTAATCTAACCTAACCTAACTTATTTAATAAGCCCATGTAATCTATGTAATATTGTAATGGTTTAAGCACAATTACATTTTTGCGAAATGAAAGTTTGTAAAATGATATAGTTTGTCTAATGATGATTTGGTAAAAAGTCAGGATACCCAATTTGTAGGACTGTCCCCTGATAGGTAGGTAAAGTCTGCCTAATAAGTATCTGCACAATTTAGTACCTACCTTGTTAGTTTTAACATCTTTGACAGATCAGTGCAGCAATTCAGACATGATGGATATTATAGTATGCAGCTACTTATAGCACCGACCGTACATAAAATAATCCTTTACATACTCATCTTCACTCCACTACGAGTATCGTCTAGTCACTACTGACACTCGCTATGTCCTAAGACGGGATGAGATCGAATCGTCACGAGTGGTTAGCTTCAAGTGCATTCCCTTGCTCTGTGAAGGCCTCTGGCGCTGGCATTAATGAAATACTTACTGCGCATAATACCGGCTTAAGTTTAGAGCTGACAATCATTTCGTTAAAACTACTAATCAAATAGCTAAGCAATATTTCTTTTAAGCAGAAATTTAGATTAGAGTCGTTTTTTATAGTCGATGATGTCTAAATCTTACTATAGGGTCGAGGACTATCTAACAGATAAAAATACTTGGCCTGAACTAAACACCTAAATAACTTAATAATAACGTACCTAGTCATAAAAATATGTAAACATTGTATATTGTCTCTAGGGGACACGGTTTCTGTAGGAGAATGTATCGAAACTTTCTGTGGTTATCTTGCACCGTCAAAGGTAAGTATAATTTTTATTCTTTTTTTTCTACTACTTATTGGTTCTCGTGAAAATTCTGAGTTTTGACACCTTTTCCTGCTCAAATACGCATGAATATATTTATTTTTTATTTTATGTTAGATTCATTATTTTATATACCTAATGCTAGATTAAGTTTTGTAATTGTGTAATATCATAAGCTATATTTAAAATACGACTGACTGTAGAGTTTCTTGCGGCGGTTCTTCACAGCAGTGGTCTCTTGCGAAGCGCTGGTAGATTTTAACGTGTAAAAGTGCCCGTTTAGTACTTACTGAATAAACATCTTTTATCTTTATTTATCTTTTTATCTTAGAGTCTTTAAAAATACCCGATGACCCCATATTTCGATGCTATAACTCCGATTCCCAATTGGACACATTTGATTAAATCAAGTTAAATTACTTGTAATTAAACATTACAAATTAAATTATTTCTTTATTTATAGACGGAAACTTAATCTGTACAAAATGTTAATTTCTACCCAACTTTTCGCAATAAGGTGACCATGACGAGTCAACAACTTAACAATTAGACTGTGAATTCACTTGTGAACTATTCGCTATAACTTTTGAATCTTAAATGTATTGTACCTGTATTACAAAGTTGTCTTATACATCATAAAATAACAAAACTTTATCCGGAAAATACAGCGTACTGTTACGTGAAGACCTCTTTGTCAAATCGTTGTCTCAATTGAGAAACTGTATTTGAACTCCATTGGACGAGTCAGCATTCAACATTTTTAAAGCGTTCACGTTGTAAGCGAAAGCGTATTTAATTAATAGTGTAAAAAGTGTTTTAATATACTTAAAGCAAAACAAAACACGTACCTACAGGAAGTATTACGTACTTATCTTGTTACCGCCTCATTCTTCTTTTTGACAGGCCGTATCAGGTGTCACTTTATGATTCCTTTTTTTATATTTTATTCAGAAAGACAGAGAGTAATTTTTGCCCACGACTCAGTCCAAGAAGTCGTTTATTTTTATGTTATTGTCTCGAACATTGTCCAAATTTCCTACAAAAATTATCGCAATTCGGTCTCCAGGTGGCTTTCTTTCATTTGCCTAATATCCATGGTTAAGGCAACAAACCGTTAAGAGGCAACCAATAAACAAACACACTTTCGCATTTATAATAATTAAGTAAGGTGCTTCGCATTTTCCCACTCGATCTAAATCGGCGAGCTTCATCCTAGATTTCATTATTATTAACCAACAGATAAAACTGACGGAGGTCAATTGCTGGAGCCTAAAAATGCTGAAATCAATGTCCAAAAATATTAGAGAACACTAACATGAATTTAAAAAAAGATCAATGACTTAAACAAACTCTTGTCACAAAAAGTAAGAAAATCTCTATGCATTTTCCGCTTGGCTCTTCCCGGCGGTATAGCCCGCGGGAACGCTGGTACGTCGCGATGCACCGAAATCACCTCCCCTCGGAACGCTGCGACATGATTTGTGGGTTGCGCCATAAAGTAATGCCACGCGAGTGTTGCCAGCATCAGATCTGAATTGGACTATTGGAATGGCTTAGGCGGAAATAAAAATGGAAATAGGTTTAGGTTGGACTGGACATTCAATTTCGCGGTCAGAGGTACAAAAGGTAAATAAACTTGTATTATTATTATTGTTGTTATTTTATATTAACGAATGTAAATTTTAAACTCAAGGATTATCAGCTTTTTTTGCCCAAAGTAGTGTTAATTTACGTAAACATCGACTTTAAATTCAGCGACTTCATTGTGAAATGTTTATTTTTTCTATGTTTGGCAGCAGGGTTCAGTTGTAAACTGGAGCTCGCCAGTTAATAATTCGTCGTTGAGCTCACATGCGAGCAATTTTTTGTAAACCAACACTTTGGATACAAAACCTCCCTATTTTACTTGGTCTTGGGCAGTACGCATTAACCCACTATCCTTTAAAAAATCATTATGCTCCCTACGTAAGAGCATTTTTTTTCTTACTACAAATGGGATACACACCTTTATTAAATGATTCACGTCCAAGCAACGAGAACGTAAGTAAAACGTTTATAACACAAAAGAAAGGTACACTAAAGGAAATTACTGGTTTCCATTTTTGCCGTGTAGAGTGCGCTTGGGTACAGCGGTAGCGCTGGAGTGCTCTCCAAACGGCTGGGTGGATTTTGTCGCGCATTATGGCGAGGAACAAATAATGTCGAGTATAACAGCCTGCGCACAGCTCTTGTTAGCGGGAAGAAAACAAGATTTACAACATGTAATTATATCCAAGCCACGTTTTATTGCTGGCCATTCATATTCTAAAATCTAAGAAGAGAAAAACAAAGATTTTGATTCTTGTTTATACATATAGGTAAAACGCACAGTTACAAGGATTGTGAGGCTAAAATTTTGCTGTGAAGCTAAGCATTTCCCCACCTAGTCCGACTTTTGCGATTTTTTAAATATCTTGTAGATATTATTAAAAACTACGTTTTCCATTCCAAGAAAATAATTCTTAAAAAGAAAGAAACAAAACGAAAACTACAATGTATTAAAAACTCGTGAAATTCAGATTGGATTTAGGGGGTGAGAAACGTTTAAATTAGTATGGAAAATTTTCGACAGCTACGCGATTTAAGCTCTGGTTCACAATCCTCCAAACACAAGAAAAGCATTTAAAGATCTCTAAATATTTTCAATTTAATATTTCCTCCAGGATTAAACAGGAATGAGGAATATTCTAGGAGCGGAACATAAACGACGCTATTAATAAAGAAAATTTTATTTACTGTCGTCTCACTGAAGACTTTTGAATGCTAGTAAATGCCATAAAAAATTCAGCTCAATCATGATTCTGATTGAATATTTCATTCCATCTTTAAAAGAATTTTTATACCTATTGAAGTTCGTTTTAAAATAGTAGGGACTAAAAACCTCATTCATGCATATTTGTCCAGTAAATTCTGACAAAAAATCCTAAAATCGTTTCGAATTTAAACTGGCTAGCAAACACGACGAGAGCTCAAATAGTGATTTAAGAGTAGCTCTGAACTCAACTGGATACACTCCGCATGTGAAAGTGCCAACAATCGAATTGGGAAATTGTATATTGGACTATATATAAAGGCCGTGACAGCAACAAAGTATGCGAGCGTTTGAATCGCTCTTCTTTGAGAACAGATAAAATCATTTGGTTTAGTTGCCAAACGGCGGAGTTGTTAGAATGACCTAGATACGAGCTAATAAAGTTTATCTTTAAGGCTTAGTGATCGAGAGAGTAGTATTAGAGGTTCTTAATTTGCGATAAAAGTTTTCAAGAAACTTGCTCAAACCGCTATTTAAGTAGGTACCTATGTTATTTATTAGCAACTTTTAGGAGGAGTTGTTAGTTTTAGTGTTTATACCAACTTGTATCAAACAATTAGTAGTTTGTCTAGCAGCAAAATAACAGCAAATTAAAAAAAACCAATCTAAATAGAAAACGACTTAATTTTGATCTTATGTTATCCAACACCAGATAAAACATAAACAAGACTACTTGCGCGTAGATCGAGAAACTCGCATGACAAGCAGACGAACACCCTCCACTTCAGTCTTCTCGTGATAACGGCTGTTGTAATAGTCAAAACGTCGTGGTAAATGTTTGTCTTATTACACTATTAAGTCGCGATTTATAGTTTTATTATGTGTGAAAATCATATTAGTTTCAAGCAAGGTAGATAAAACGTTTTAGAAACGATTTTCTTATATTTTACGTCCATATACCTAATTATTTTACCTTTTATTTTCATTTTATAGGGTTTTCTTATCACTAAATATAACACCGCCGTCAACCGCAAAATAATTAATACTTGCCAGGGGATTTATGGATACAACATTCCCTTGGGAAATAAACAGCCCCTTCCCGCTGTTGTATTTATAACACGATGACATTATCACAAGTTCCGTCAAAACTTTTCAAACTTTAGCAAAATGACTAATGCTTCTTTGTTTGCAAATATCATTTATTCCTTTTTATATTACAAAACAAAAGGGAAACAAAACGAAGTAACAAAGTTTGCTTATTAAAGTTCGGTCGAGAACAAAAAGTATTTCTTTTTAGATCTGAATCTCGGGTCATTAAGAAGTCAAGTTAGCATACATTTTAATATCGCGAGACAGCTGTGTCTCTGAATTATGACTACAGTGGCACCAGTTTTTCTTGCCGCCGGCTAAATAAGACGCCGCCTGAGTCTCAGCAGAATTAGAAAAATCTTTTTGCCCGAATTTTAAGAGCAGAAAATGACAGCGCCGGCGGCAAATCTAACTTTGCGACGCAATGTTCTGTAGATACATTTAAAAACTTTTCTTGTTGTTTACTAAAACATCTACTTTAAATATAGAATATGTATTAAAGAATTCTAAATCTACAATTTTCTGAGATAGAAAATAAGTTCATTTTCAACGAATATCAAACTTTCAGCTCAACAAAATTGTTTCATTAATACGTAATCTAGTACCAAAGCATTAATCATTATTATGATGATGTAGATATAAATTTTTATTTACTTGTATACGTTCTGTACCTGTAGAATCATATTACTAAAAAGGTCCATATTCGAATAATAAATAATGCGTGGGTGTGTTTTAAGTTATCGACATTAAGCCCGCCTATGTCATTTTTGTGCCATCCCTTAAGCTCAACAGGCAGAAAAAGCTTTTAGGTATTAAGATCACTGTTTCAATTGAACTTTAAATGTAGGTACACCATAAAGATTAATAAACTGAGTGTTAAGTCTGTCAAGCGAGTAGTGACCACGACAGTTTAGCAGATTTTTTTAAATGGCAACACTATTATCTATCAAACTGATAATAAACTGTATTACATTGTTTTAAATACAAGCTACAGGCTACTAATACCTTAAAAACACATTAATTCATCAAAAAACAAATAAGTCTACCAGTTTTGTCACCTGTTTTTTTATTTGCCCCCTTTTTCATAGGGCAAGGGCAAAAAAAAAAACTAACTTCACAGACTCTACAAGATACATTTATCATCGCATTTGTTTCTATGTCGAATTTGCCTTCGAGCCACGTAATCCTAGCATGTTTACCGTTTGCATTACAGTCCTAAACATCACTAACTCGATCCAGAATGCTTGAGCTCTTAATCGCCTGGTGTTTGGAACGTTGTAAAGGCCTGTTTAGATTGGTTTACAACATCACCCGGGTACAGTTCAGCACGGCGACAGATTTAACTTGCACAAGCATGTTTGCGTATATTATTTAGATAGCTTAGACACAGTCAGGTCGCTGATTAAGGTATTGTTTGCTCTAGACAATTCTAGGTATCTTGTCTATCTCCGTAACTTGGCTATAAATCATTTTAGAAAGCCTAACTAGGTAAGGTGAATCCACTTTTAAAGTACTCCTTTTTCTTATGATATAAAAAATTACCTAGTGATTTATAGTGACAAGAGGAATCCATAAATTTGAGTCATCTTGTAATAATACCAGTAAAAAAATATTATAAGGAGACTCAAATTTACGGATTGCGCTTATTAAATACCTTAAATACTTTTTTTATTTTGCGAAACAACGCAGAAGAAACTGCGCACTAATCTTTTTCAAACAATAAAATTGTACAAAACTTGGGGACAATAGCGGCCTGCACACGTAGAATTCAGACTGCGGGAAACGCCACGCGCCATTCCAATCTTCGCGCCGAACCGTACGTGTAAATGCAACTGTAATAGTAAAATAGTAAAAACCTACGGTTCGGATTGGCGCGTGGAACGGCGCGTGGCGTTTCCCGCGGTCCAAACTGTGCCGTGTAAAGGCCGCTAATATCATCTTCTGCGGTCTTAACTATATATAGTTATATAGATATATCAAGATTTAAAATAATATCTATTTTTAAACAAATAATTTTAACGTTGACCACATCTTAATGATAAACTAATCTTAATGTTACTAATATTATAAATGCGACAGTTTGGATGTTTGTTACTTAATCACGCCAGAATTGCAGCCGAAAAATTGTACATTTACTTTCCCGAGGGAATAGCGATTTATTATTTGTATCTCTTTACCAATCACGGGACTATGGGAGTCCCGGACCTTTGGAAGGTGTACATGGAGCCGAAGCCAACACGCAGAGCCCCTTTAGACAAGTTTAATTTAGTAAAGTGATTGGACACCAACCGGCGATTGTCACTGAGTTCAACTATAGAAGTATGCTCCCACGGCCAACCACCGGTTAGTATTTAAGAAGGATGGAAACATTAATATTAGGCCCTATGAATAAAGTGATATGGATTGGTGAACTAGGATATCTCAGGCACCGGTCAGGTCCGTGGTGTCGCAGGCCCCTGTTGGTGACAACAGGGGCCTGTTTTATAAAGCTACAAATTACAATTTACAGGTTACAAGTTTCCATTGCATACAACCTCGACCAATGAAGACCAGCCATTTGAGCAGTGTTGCCAGTTTAGACCTGTAAAATTGTAACTTGTAGCTTTATAAAACGTGCCCCAGCTCGCCACTAGCTGCCCTTATTATTATTATTAACGAAAACCTACGTACCTTACCTTAAAAGTTGATTCACTTCGTAAATCTAACATATGCCTTAATTTAACAAAACATGTATTTTTGATGATGAAGTGTTAAAATGAAAATATGTATGTTTTACAAGTAATGCAAAAAATCTATAAATTTTGTATTTTTTCTTCTTATTAGGCATACCTTTAACAATATCAATCCCTTTGATATGCCCTTCGTTATTGGTTTAATATAGTGTCTAGACATTTAATAAAGCGCTCAGACGGTAAATAACGTTTGATATCAATTTATTTGACTGGCTAATTCATACCTAAGGGGAAGAATAATGTTTTAAACTTTTTAAATGTAAAGGTTGATTGCTGTTTAATTTAGTTTATAATTTTAGAAACAGTACAATCAATCATTTTTAAAAAGCTCCTTTTTTACAGTAAAACAAATGAAAAACGAATTTAAAAAAGTAGGTACGTTTAAAATTGCACTTTTTTCTATGCGTCCCTTTTGTTCTGAAAACACTATAATTAAAAAATGCATGATACTTAAACTTTCTTCTCCCTTGATCACGTTTTTACATTTTCATCCCGGAAAATTTAAAAGTTCAAAAAAGAATAACGATAATCGAAATCTACGCAAACGAAGTCACGGGCAGAAGCTAGTCTAAAATAAAAGTTACAGCGCAAAAGCTTTAAAAGTGTTTCGGGTAGGGTAAAATCAGTAAAACTAGAATACGAGCGCACGAGAGCGAGTGAAAGGAAAGTACAAACCCAAAGGTCATTTTAAAAACTAATGCATTAAATTATTTGGCAGTTTAAATTTTAGAACTTTCACATTTATAATATTAAGTAGGAAAGTAGGGTAGTAGATGGGATAGAATGGATAAGAAACCTCCATGGTGGGCCCAAACATAATGTTCTCATCATCACGTTTGCCCCGGCGGGATTCAAACCCACAATCCTCACACCGTATTCACCTGGGCGGCTACCATCAGTTGTTCGTGACTTATTTTTCGCTCGGCAACCCCTCTCTTACTAGTCAGCAACGAGACGTACTGAGCGACAAGCGAGAAAATGCTTCTCGTGCTAGCCGTACTATACATATCACTGCAGTAGTGTAGTACTTAGTTCGTCCATTGTTTTTAATGCTTCTTTTCCACGAGAGCTGTGCGAGGCAGCAAAACAGTGCCCGAGTAACAAATTCACCAATGGGATTAAATCATTTTCCAAGCCCCTGAGAGTGTAGCTATCCTATTGGTGAATTTCTCGACAAGCACCACGCGCAGTTTTGATGGAAACCCGACCTTAGGCGGGTATTTCCTCTTGTAACTCAGAAATGTGATATTTCATTATCTGTAAGGCAAACGCCCCCGCCTCCTTTTCCATACATCCCACTCGTTCCCCATTTGTAAAATTGCGAAATTAAGTTACTTTTTCCTGTCTTCAAATAAACGCCTACGTGGCTTCGTCAGAAGTTATTCATCGAGAATACAAACTATTTTTAACCTTTTCTTATTTTTTTTGGCAAGGAACGAACAAACGGTAATATTTTAATCGATGACTAGCGTTTGACCGGAAATGTCTTTAATGTTATTTCAATGGGATGGGAATTATTAAATTGTCCTTACTTTATATGTGTACTTGTTTTATATAAGGGATTATTTATATGTAAGTGATTCATGTATCAAATAAAAGTTTTATGCGATAAGAGTGTGGGTCGTATATTATCTACATCTTAACATGCCTGATAACAACACAAATACTTCAAATAATCTTAATAATGATTCGCAACTGTTATATTGTTATATTCCATACCTCAATAAATCTCATTTATACATAAATCATGTCTCTACCCAACCCGGTCTGGTTCCAGTCTAGGTCAATCTGTATCCATTAAGAGATGAGCTTCCAGGATATCCATCAATATTCTCCAGTGCAACGTCCATTGCTCCCGAGGTATCGGATTAACTCACTTTAATGTTTCAATAAGCTGATTGGCATTCACTCACTGCACAAAATGTTATTCACCAAAGTAGAAAGATTAACAATGACGTTGGATAATGCCTGCAATTTAAATGTTGAACTACATAACAGTATTTAATTATTAAACCACTTCGAGCGTAGGTCTCATTACGACTTAATTTTATGAGACCTAATACGTCTAGATCTCAAAACCACTTAATATATATTTTCTTACCATAATAGCCGGATTCCTAGTACGACTAAAATTCGTAACACCTTTACCACAAAATGCATTAAATTCAAAAATTACCTAATCTTCTTCTAGATTAAATTTCGTTCGTGCCCTGTGTTCGTGACTGTTTTACTGCCCTGTCTTTATATTATTTATTTGACATTTTGAGACAGACATTTGTCAAAGGTGTGACAGACACACAGATACACACGTAAAACTTAAAACATCCCGCCGTGTGCGTCAGGAGTTAAAAACTACCACTTTATATTTCGGAAACAGATCCTTAAATCGAAACATGTTCATTACATACCCACAATATTTCTAAAATCCTATCCATACAACCCGAAATGGATAAAACGAAGAAAAAAGAATTGCTTTACGTGTGGGAGGTAAGGAAAAAAGATTTGGTTCAAGATTTAATTTCACAATTTTGTCGGGATGATTATAATCCAAATTACAGCTTTCTAGTACTAGGGGCTGTATTAATAAACTCATCTAGGCCGAGATGCCGGTCACAAGCATTAGAGTTGAGTTTAGTTTATTAATACGGCCCTAAGAGTCTCAGAGTTGAACCAAGGATGCACAGACAGATGGACGTGTCAAGATTATCCGGGTTCTTTCTTGACTACGGAACTCTAAGAATGAGCTAATATAAAAGGTGTTGTAGAAAAAGCCGATTAGGAAAGTATTTTAGGAAATTCAACCTTTAAACGTACTCGTTTAAAGGTCGAATTTCTTGAAATCTTAACGCGTACTGCGCGTACGCTAATCCGCAGATACCCACCTCTGTCGTTAACTCTTTGCACGTCCCACATTTTCTCTTAACACTAAGCAAGGAATTTTGCATGCATTTCAAAATTGCAGAACCAACCGAGATAGTACCCAGTCCCGACTCGAGGTAACAAAGGATTATTAAGCCGAGTGAGCGACATTACAAAGAAATGTAGGGGAGTAAGCACTGTCCTCAAGCTTGTGTACCGAAATATTATGCAAGTGCAGAAAAACTAAATGAAAGCTGCTTTTAGTTAAATGACGGCGTTGCTTTGTACAAATAATTTAACCCAACTGTTGGATTAACATAAAGTCGAGGTAGTTTTAACAAGGAAATGTAGGTTATGCTTTAACTAGATTGCGGGTACGCATTTTGAAGTTTGTCTAATATAATAAAGTTGTTTTTTTATTCGCATACTAGTTTAGCTGTCTGTTTTTTTACTTAAGTGTACAAATTATTTATTTTAACTCTTTGCATACGTAATCAATCTATTGGCATCTACACAAATAAATAAAATGAAAGTATCTATTTGTGATTTCAAAACGCTGGAGTCCTAGTGAAAAAGGGTATAACTCTCCTGAAGATCAAGTGAACAAGGGTATAAGTCTAGTATACTTCCTTTATATATACCCTTTTTTAGTAAGAGTTAAGTCGACTTATACCCTTTTTCACTAGGACCCCAGATTATGAATGCCAAAATTTAAGCGAAAACTGTTACTGTTAATAATTAATATTATTAAGCATGTAATTATAAAAGCAAATTTCCTATTTACGTTGGTATCAATGAACCTTATTTAGTTATTCGTTTAATAATCTAAATGGCTGGTAGCCAAACTAATAACGTTTACCGTTCCAACTGCTCTTATTTACGTTTAAATAATGATTGAGTCGCTACAATGCAACCAATCAGTTTCCGGTTAACCGCAAGTTTAATTAAATCGAATAACGTCATTAACCACGACCAAAATTATCAAATTATAATTATTACTGTTCAAATACAAATGTTGTTCTAATTATTAACAATAGTCTATATCGCACGTTCACGGTATCAAAATTTAATATGGGAACAAGCGGTAGCACCTCATAAAGCGGCCTCGATTCGTGCGACCGCCACATGCAATTTCAGCTGATTTGCATATCTTAGTTTCAACGGTTTATGGTTCGTGTCATTGTTAGCAATTTCAGTTTCAGTTAAGATAGGGCTGCCACGGATGCGGACAATATTTGTTATGCAGATTAAGTGCCTGATTACAAATTCTATATACATTTCACTCCTTCCGGCTGTCGTCGAACTATAATGGTAAATTATATGACTCAATCCGATTGTGGCGACCGCGGAGCTTCCTATCTTCAATATTCTATCTGCGGTCAACGATCTAACTACAACTCAGTTTAAATCCTATTCAAGATTCTAGAACACTTAATCATAACCAAGAATTAAAGCGATTATCAGTAACAGTATATTGAATTTGTTGAGCAACCTGAAGCGAATTTTCTTGAGGCAAGTTTGCCTGTAAATGCAAAATTGATAGTTGTTTAGATAAAATCGAGCAACTTCCTTCGGTTTAGAGGTACCTAACTTCTTATCGAGTTTGTTTAAAGTTAAGAACTTTAAGTTATGATTTTGTCACACGCAACGCGCGTTAAATAAATTGTGTTTCACAACGTTAAATGTAGCAATAATTCCTAGAAAATATTTTTCCATTTGATTGGCCGAAAGAAGTTTTATCAAAATTATGATTGGTTTATGAAAATATACTTATAAAGCATTATTAAAATATCTAGTATTATAGTAATATTTACACGATTTGCAGATGCATGGTAAAGTATTGTTTTACAAAAACAACATTGACTTTCTATATAAAAAAATCGTAAGCTGATATTGGCCTGTCAGCTCATCTGGTTTTTTTTTCATAGTTCTTAAACTGTCAGGAGTTCTGACCAAATTGAACATCATGAACATCTTGAAATTGACATCATGAACTTTTTTAAAAGGAGTTCTGAAAAAATCTCAAGTTTATCTCAAAAGCTAACTATTTTTTTTAATTATTTTTAGGTTCTTTATTCACTGAGAAAATGAATAAGCAAAGGGCATTGGGTAAATTTGTTTGAAGAATATTGTAATTTTTTTTTTTCAGCGGCCACGCATGATTTTTACGTAGCTATTTAGAGGACCTCTGAATACACATAGATATATATAATTTATGGCGTTAAATAATATCGGAGCAGAGATTTTAAAGATTTAAGTATTCAGTTTTTAGTACAAAAGTACGCCCAAGTATGAATATTTAAATATCTCGGCTCCGATGCACTTAAGAGTATTACATTACGTAACAAAATATGTTTATTTTTAATAATTATATCATAATTTACCACTTTTACGAATGGCCGCTCACCTTGAAAATGTATGAATTTTACAAATGACAACACTTTTACCCAAACCCCTTTCTGCTAATGACTAAAGAGCTTAAACGCCACATGGTGTTTTCTACGTCACAGCGAGAGCTACGTAATAAGGTTACAAACAAAATGATGTCATTTCGACCATGAGTCCAAAGCGGGTGTAGCAAACACTGATAATATTCAGTGTTTTCTCAGTAAATAATAATCAAAAATATATTTAAAAAAAATATGCTTTTGAAATAAACACCTTTTCAAAAAAACCTGTTGTCGAATAGGGCGGTAGGTACTATTATCTGTGGGAGCCTTTGGCGAGAGCAATTCCGTGCCTCTTGCAATGTCTGTCATCCCCTAACAAAGTAACGAGAAAAGAGTTAACTTACTTAAAACCTCATCGCTTTTGCCTCGGATTCTTTCCAATTTTCCGGGATAAACTCCTTACCCATCATATATTATAATATCCTTGCTGTGGTAACTAACGAACAGATTTACTTTCGCAATAATAATATTTATACTATGTATAGATTTAGGTCAGAATCATATCAAAGCTTTAACATTAAATAGGTACGTAATTTGTGCGGTGAAGCATCCCAACATTTTCCACATGCCACAAACATTAAACGTATATGGAAACTGTGGTTTACCATATTTCCAAGAACGTCGTGAGCCAGTGGATCAGTAATGGCAGCGATTAGAGCCGCGGGCGCAGGGTTTGTCAAAATAACGCGCAAGATGGCCGCGCCGTGACCAAGTGGACCGGCCGCTACACGTGTTTCGCGTCATTTTGAACACGCTAGAATGGGAGCTTGTAACAAATTTAATTTAGTTAAGTGGAGTAACAGAAGTTAATAGGTTTTAATAGCAAACTGATTAATTGATTTAGTTGAGCTTGTCTAACTGTTTTTTATTTTAATCCATAAGTAAATTAAGTATTATATTCTCGTTTTCTTTTCATATTGGAGTTCATGGATGTAACAGTTTTATAGTAAGTTTCAGGTTGGACACGACCTCCAGTTATGAAGAAAACGACAAGAGATGGTGAGTTTATGTTCAACCTATTTTAATTTTATTTATATTTAAGGTGCGCTGCTTGTTAAATATTTTAAAGACGTATAATCTGCAGTCTTTATGAAGGTAAATATTGTCGAGGTAATTTTGTACAGGCAGAAATTACATAAACCTTAAACCAACAAGATTGTTAAATCTAAAAGGTAAATAAGTTAAAGCGCCTGGCAAAATGAGGTATTATAAAGAAAACTTCTTAATCACAGTGGCGGTGAGACAGTTAAAATTACACCCGCAAAGTGAGGTTTAACTACACAAAGTTGGTTTACTGAAGAATACGGGTTTTCGAGGCAACGCTCTAGTTCGCGGCGTGTTACCTAATTAACCTCTTCAAGAATGAATACGAAACACGTAACACTGCAAGGTTTTGTATGGTTTTAAGCTTAGCTTATAAAAACGGAGGAGAGGTTTCATTTCAGTTTTACACCTAAAAATTTGTACGATATTTCAAGTTAATAATGTTGGATTTAAATAAAATTAACTTTAACAAAGTTGTTTATCAACACGTTGCCCTCTTTCGACGCATAACATGATTTTGGCTTGTAAACTTTCGAATAAATGAATCATCGCTTGTCTGAATCTATTCAGATTTTTACCACTCTACCCTACTAATGTCATTCGTGCGGAAACTACGACCCGGCTACTTCCAATTTCTTCAATCTCATTAATAGCGTTTCTTGACAGATTAAGTGCCATGTTTTCAATAACTTTTGAATACTTTGTGATCTGATAATGACCTATAAAGTTATTTACATATTTAGCTGTAATTTAACGCAGGTTTAAGATTCTAGGCCGTAAAAACCATATCGTCTTTGACGTTATCATATTGTCAACGTTTTGATAGCTCCTATTTACTTGACAGTAATGGCGGCCGAGTTAAAAACAATACCATTGGCAAAGACGATATAGTTTTTACCGCCTAGAATAGACGCCCAGGACACGTAAAATGCTGCTCAATAAAATATCTTTCAAATATATGATCTCGGCTCCCGGTGCACGACAGCGTCTTCTCCGAGACCACACTAATCGTTCGCTAGATTGTTTCGCACTCACGACTTCCTCTCACGTCCTGAGAGATTCTTCGCTCGTTGTGACATCTTCTAATATGATGTTTCTCAATAATCTGCTATTATCTTTTCCATATTTTTTTTCCTTTATGGTGTTAGTTGTAGTATTAAAACATGATAAAACTTGGCTCAAATATAACAGTTTTAAAGAGCATATAAGAGCGAATGAAAAAGAGGAATAACTCCGAAGGTTTTTTTAATAAATCTATTCAAAAAGCCTCATTCAACACAAAATTGACAACGAAAGTTGTTTTTTAATTATGTATAAAAATACTTATTTATTTATTTATTTATAAAATGTATTTCATGACAATTTTTATCATAACATAACGCAATTTTAAAGATTAAAAAAATACTCAATACCTAATTGACTACAATTTGAAGATTGCTAAGAAAAAAAAATTGGCTTTGGCCACTATGCCAGCCATGGCAGGATTTCCTTTTTAGTTAGGAATGCTCATTTGCCGAGGAAGGAAGTTTGGTCACCTCTGACATCGACAAGGCGCTTGCTCATCTCGGTAACTCGGTGACCATGTGCGCCAGGACTCCACGGACCGGGGGTCACCCATTTGTATTCGGAGCCGAGACCCGCCATTTATCAATATTTCTTTTCGTAGCCTCCTTCGCCTGCTCCACATATAAAAAAAACCGGGCAAGAGCATGTCTGACCATGCTCAATGTAAAGCCGTTACTGCACAAAAACTATCTCAAATGAAAACGTGCACCAGCAAATTTTCATGGCATGTACGTCCTTTTGTTGAGAAGCGCATGTTTTCAGCAACACCTCAAAAACGGTATATACGATCATGTTTAAAAAATCCTTTACAGTATTTATTAAGCGTTACCTTTGTGATTATTTTCATATCCTTTTGACATACGATTAAAAATATTAAGGGGGGAACATAATTCATGCAACTTTCGGAGCGTTTATTCCCGAAATTATTCACATAATCAAAAAAACCGCTTAAGAACCTTAAAGTGTTTTAAAAAGGATTGTCAAAATGTGTGCCAAACGATGATTAATGCTGTTTTTTTTTCATTTTCTGTGACATATTGCCCCGCCCAGAAATATTTATTTTTTGTTACTTAACTACCAAACTAAGTAGCGGCTTCTACAAGACTGCCATTTTTGCTACGGAACCCTTATAAAAACAACTTACCAATAAACAAATACAATACTCAAAACACTTCAAATTTCATAGACAATTTACGCCCCTAAACCACCCCTGCGATTCATTTCACCACCTCAAGCGTACTGCCCTTACCATGAGTTACAATTACCGTACTCGCTAGCCAGTCAAATGCTCTGTCCCTCACACTCTATAAGGTGAATCTAAATACTGTGAGGGACAGAGCATTCGACTCGCTAGCGTTGTAACTCATGGTAAGGGTAGGAGTATCCGATGCCCCTGGGACACCTCACACACTAACTCAGGTAAAGTGCAAGTGGTCGGAAGATAATTTTATACGGATGTGGCGCCAAAACCGCGGGCGTAACGCTGCGGTTAACGTTTATGAATGCGTCTGCGTTCATGTACCTATAAGTATTGTGCTGGTTAAATTGGGACACGATACAACGTATTGTTAAAAATGTATCGTAGTTGTTCAAAAAACGGGAAAACCCAAATACTAATAATAAATATTTTATTCCGAATATTCATTTATCCGAACTTTCTTTATCCTGGAGCTATTATATATTAAGGAAGAAAATTGTCCATCCCGAATAGATATAGTCTAAAATAGAATCATGTATGGTAAAACTGACGAATTTGATATAGGCCGAAATAAATAATGACCATTTATATTTACATAGGCTCTGAAAAATTACCGTTTGCCAATACGTTCCACGAGAGAAAATGTACCTACATTTCTTTTGGCCTTAATTCATATTAGATAACATTCACTTAGTGCGTATTTAATTTTGCTCCTAATTTAAAATGGACAAAATTCAATTCGGTCTTAATAAATAACTTTACAACGGAAAGGAATTAGATAACTATAAAGATAAAATAAAGAGACATTTATTAGCAACAATACAAAATTAAATTAAACAAAAAGAACAAGACATAGAAAAATGGTTGCAAAACAGTCCCAACTCAACATTCGCCAGCCGTAAAGCCAATAGACAGCGGCAATTAGGATATAAATATTTTACAGCACAAGTACATTTTGACAAAATTCACTTTAAATGATATTTTTTTGGTCCAAATAAAAATTTGGCAATTCAAGTGGACGGTTTTTCATTCCAATAACAGTAAATCTCTCTCACAAGTACCGTGACACGTGTACAGTCAGAAGCACTAATATCTATACGTCCATCGCGCCAAATGTGTATAAATAGACCTTATTATCAGTAGGATAGGGGCGTCTAGATATTTATTTTGAGAACGCTGTGACAGTAAAACTACCCTAACCTAACCACGGTTCTACATGATTGTACTAAAATAAATCCTGAAATATACAGTTACAGAAAAAAAAGCGGGTTGGCAAATGAAACGGTTGGGAAACGGTATATTTTGCCAAAAGGCAGGATACCATATTTATGACTGACTGAACTTCACTTCACAAGTACCGCAACCCATAAGTAATTTAACTATAACCTAGTCACCATCTCAGTTCCGACGTAGTGTTGCAACACAAAGTGTCCACGCCAAGCGCAAGAAGTTGCGGTCGGCGCTGACACCGCGACCACAGCGTGCCGGCGACGTGCCTGGTAATACCAGATTGCTTTGTTGTCCTATGGATTAATATAAAGTTATCAACGCTGCTGGTTTCCTCTCGCCAATTTGAGAGCTCATAAATTATAAAATAAATGTTATAAAAAAAAACTGCCTTAAAAAACGCAAAAATATAACTTCTTTTAAAATGGTAGATTAGGTCAGTCAACTGAAGTTGGCATCCCACAATATATTTAACCAAAGGCCGACTTCAGTTGACTGACCCATTATTTTAAAAGAAGTATTTTTTTGCATTTTTGAAGGCGGTCTTTTGTTTTGTGATCTTAATCGCTCATGACTCGTGGACCCACACTACTCCTTCTCCCACTGACTGCTGTTCGAAAGAGCCCTGCTTAGTGGCAGGGTTCCTATTTCCGGGCGATTTGCCATCCTATCTACCTATCTACTTTTGCGGAATAAAAATGATTACTGACGAATTTCCGACGTAAGCGAATAGCAGAGGGACAAAAGTAGTGGGTCTACGAGTCAGTCGCTATCTTAATAAGCTGTTATGTAGTCCCACTTCTGAATTAATAAGAAACTATAGAATATTTCAAGCTCACCGCTAGCAAAGCCACGAGAAAGTCATAGTCACATATTTCAACCATTTAAATATCCTTGATCCTAGTCGCTCAACTATCTTAATCGAGATATCTTATTGTCACCCTTGAAATAGGAACCGTTGAGGAGTTCCGGTTCTCACGTATGGTCTTCATCATCATTCCCGCTTCATCAAATGATACTTTCTGAATGCTTAAACTTATTACTGAAAATACTAAAATCGCTATATGTATGCCTATAATATATGAGGTGTTCCCTCAATTTCTCACGGATTTCCTCATCAGATATGAGATTTGTTGACAATGTTGATAGGGTACACTTTTGATGTAGTCCCACATCAAAAGTATATCCTATCAAACAAAAAAAGAACTTTTAAAATCGGTCCACAATTGATGGAGAAATAGTGAGAAAGTACATTAAAAAATAACAGTGCAACATAGAACACCCTCCCTTTTTGAAGTTGGTTAAAAATAGCCTTTTTTGCCCGTGGTAGTATTACTGACCAATGATTTCTATTTGAATATCAAATTAACAGGGTCGAGCTCCACTGGTGCGGAGCTCCTGTTTCTGGGTGGTCTAACCCTCCGGGCCTGCTACAAAACTAACATAACCTAGCCCTACCTCATATTTATGATACTCCCCTTAATTTTGGTCAGAAGGACTACGCAGTAGGACCACGGGCAAACCACCAAAAATAGAACGATCGGACTGTTTTCACCCTGACCCTGACACTCATCCACCATAGAACAGTATCACAGTGACAAACGGTTCCAGTTTGCTGATTGTATGTACTGTCAGGCAATCTGATTCTTAAGCCCCAATGGACGATGTCAACGTGACGTCGTTGTAAACCAATCCACAAGAATTCTCTTTCTTAGTCCATATTGGCTAAATAATCAAATTACTTGACTGCACAATAGCACATGGCATTAGATCTTGTTACACTGAGTTTCCTAAACCTCATCTGGACTAAGTCAATATCGAGTGACCTCTGGCAATTGGAAAGAGTAATGAATACCTAGCAAATATTAAATAAGATTTTGAGATGAAATATGAATATTCATTTCAAGAACCACTTAAACAATAGCCTGTTTTTGTGTTAAATTATAAGCAAAATTTCGTTTTTACCCATGGCTAATGTCGTAAAACAAGCTTTCAAATAATTTGCTATTATATTAACGGGGTACGTATTATAATGTATAAAATCATATTCTATACGTTTACAATGTATACGTTCAAAATATATAAAATCAAAAATATAATAGTCAAAAGAAATAACAATCAAAATTCATAAAGTACGTTTTTCATAATGGTCGAAATACATACAATCAAAATGGCTAAGTTCACAGTATATATGTTCGGAATATATACAATCAGAATATATAATAGTTGAAAGAAATAACAATTAAAATCCTAAAAGTACGTTTTCCATAATGGTCAAAATACATAAAATCAAAATACCTAAAATAACCTAACCTTAAAAATATATAAATGGAAGGTTATTTTAGGTACTAAAACCCGAATCTGCCCACCCCGACCTGTCCTACCCCTAGAGTGTATATAAAAAGCCGGAGGCGCGGAGGGAGAGCAGCCCTCGCCCGCTGTAGAAAAGAATGAAGCACAGAATGAGCCGTAGCGGTTGAGGCTGGTCGTCGAAGGCGACCAACAAGCCAAAACTGCGAAGGTGTACATTAGTGCTTCTGATTTGATACGCAAGGACGATGGGGCTGCACTTCCCGCAGCGCCGGAGCAGTTGCGGAGCCCGACAAATAGTATCGTGCGAGCGGCCTATGGGCAATATCACAGCCATTTTTGATATCAGACAAAAGTTTTTCAAATAAAACACGCTTATTTTAGCGTGATCTATATAATTATTCTAAATCTTTTACAAATACTATGTTTTTTGCCCTTAAGGTCAAAAAAAAAACTGTCTTTTTTTAGTGGTTACGCTTTGGTACACCTGTACCCTGGCTGGCTTTTATTTACAGTGTCGATTATGTATTTTAACCATTATGGATTTTGAACGTATACATTGTAAACATATGCATTGTAAACGTATGCCTTTTGTCTAATATTACTATGAACCATTATGCATTTTAACTGTTATATATTTTGACCATTATGCATTTCAAGCTTATGCGTTTAGAACGTATGCCAAATAACTTTATATATTTCGATATATATTATATGATTTGAGGCATTTCAACTTTATGGTTTCCAACATATATGTATTTTAAATGTATACATTATGATACGTACCCATATTAACGACATAAGGTGCAAAAACGACGTCTTTTAAAACTAAGTGGCCTTTGTTACGCCAGAAGTTGGTAGCTCCCGAATCAATTTCGATAAACAACCTTCTTCAAAACATTCTTAGAACTTGGCGAAGTTTTGTTTATATTTCAGTGAACTTATCAACTTGAATGAAAAATAATGAAGTTTTTTAGTTATGTAATCTCACTGAAACGATCATAAATAATGCTTGATAAAAATTGGAACACTGTGATCATAAGGAAATTACGTTTCTACAACAGTTTCACTCGAATTCTTCGAAATCTTGTTCGTCAGGGACTGAGGTCCTGGGCAGCCATTGCTCCGTTATGTTCCGGTGTCGGTTGCGCCGTCGACGGTGACGCCGGGGCTTTTGAGGAGGAGGCGGTTCGTCGCCATCCTGCACACGGGAATTGGTGGAAGCCTGGCAACCAAAACAATGCGGGCAATTCGCCGTTTGCCCTCTTCGAACGTTGTTTACTACCACACGCCTTAGTACTCGCATCAAATATAGAAAACATAACAACAGAGTCGCCCATACCAATAGCTTTTGTGAAATTTCTTCCTGTTTCTTCTTTTTCAGCATGATTTTGGTTTGTTAAATTATCAATGTATTGGTCGCATAACGAAAAAATTTTAAAAGTATATTGTAGACGTGAAATTTAATTAAATTTGATTTTGCGATGAAATGGTGTCAATCGTAAATTTTGACGGTTATTTTCCGACTGACAGTTTTACGGGCTCGGTCATAGTCAATGAATTAATAGACATTGAGAATGTTAAGGATTTTATTGACTAAACTTTTTTACGTCACTAGACTTATGGTCCAAGAGTCCGTGACGATCAGACGTTCCTTATTTCATAAAACCTGAAAGTTTATGTGTGTATGTCCCTAATACAGGTAATAACGATCCCCGACTATGAAGTTTGGATCACGGTGGCTTTGGAAGGTAACAGGTAGCAAAGGTATATAAAATTACACCTCATTTTTTTAAAAGTATAAATCTCAATTTTCACATATTTTATTTGGAATTATATTAGAAATCACGTCGTCTATTGTCCGACACTTAGTACAAATGCAACCCCCTGTCAGACACCCTTAAAATATACTGAATTATAATAAATTATACTTACGTAATAAGTATAAAGGCTGAATTTTATATATGTTACTTGAGGAGCTAACAAAAGATGTTGTCTCAGTTATCAGACAGTTTCAATAGTTCTTACACCTTGTCACACACATCAAAAGTCTACGTAGGTACCGTAGGTGCGAGCTCGAGGTAAGAATATACATGCAAGCGGGTGCGATTGCAAAAGTGCGTTCAGGTTATTGCGTATATGTTTGAAAAACGAATTTTTCAATGGATTTGAAAAAAATTATGTTTAACTTTCATACAAAGTTTATAGACGCGTCAAAACTAAGTTTTAAAATATATATAGATAAGCTAAAGTAAATGTTAATAGTAATAAAATTAGTCAAGAACTTTATATTTATATTATGTGTACCAATGTAAGTATGTCTATCCAATTATGTTGTTTATTATAATTAGGTACTTTTAATTCTAAGTAAATCTTTGTTAGTATTTATTTATTATTTTGGGTCTTAAAAAGTTCATGCAGTTTCTGTAAACATTGTTTTTGTACTTATTGCCTACTCCTTGCCACATTCTGTTTTTCTTGTTTTCCTCAAGCACACAAAGGTTAGCTGGAAGAGATCCCTCCTTGTTATAGGTATCTTTATCATACTGACTCAAAACACTCCCAATTTCCGACGTTTCATCCTAAAAGACCCTTTCTCGTTTACACTTAGGGCTCGTCCAGAAATCATGTGATCGTTTATTGGTCAGAAAAATATCACAAATCACCACGATGTGTCCGAGAAGACCTCACGTGAAATTTTTTAACACAGTAGGAAAGTCAAAAAGTAACGAAATTACTCAATAATTTTCTTATATCATAATAATCCGCTCTGAGCGTGTTTATCCAAATAATATCCAAATAATAATAATTAATAATGGGATCTTGTGAAAACCCATGGACCGAGGACGTGATGTAGCGTGAATTGCTTAAATTAAAACCATTATTATTATGTTATTGCTGTTTTTTTAATTACTAACTCAATTCATACTTAATTCTAAAAGTACACGTGATCACCAAATATCACCAAGGGGTACGGGGGGGGTCAAAATTAGGCCAAATATGATCACATGATATTTCTGGACGAGCCCTTACTGATCACAGGATGACACAAAGTCGATAGCATAGACCCATCTTCCTTGTTGTAATTTCAATGGTTTCTCATTGCAACGGCTTCACGTATCATTTTCGCATAAAAGGAGGATAAGGTACTTTAGAAATTTGCTAGTTAGAAAAAAAACCAGCGAATATATTTAGTCCGCTAGAACGAGAAAGTTATCGTTTTCAGGTAAATTAAGGATGGTCGTTTCATCTGCCATATTATTTAATGAGGGATCTCTAGCAAAATATTGAGTATGGCTCGTAAGACCTAAAATATTATAATTTTAGTCGTGATAAAGTTTGTTTTGAACCTTACTATTTTAGAAATACTTACTACGATCACAAGAAAATTGAGTTTTTACACCACTATTTCACTGGTACTCTTCCAAATCTTGCTCGTCGGAGACTGAGGCCCTGGGCAGCCATTGCTCCGTTCTTTGCCGGTACCGGTTGCGCCTCCGACGGTGACTTCGACGGGGCTTGGGGGATGCCATGTCGCTGCACACCAGTCCGCTGGAATCGATGGCATTAGGACAATACGGGGAATTTTGTGTAGACGACGGCCGCGAAAGGTTCGTGTTATCGTCCTTTTTCACCAAGCGCTTTATTAATCGAACCAAATATAAAAAACATAACATCACTGTCCCCCATACTATTATGCTTTGTGTAACTTCTTCCTGTGTTTTCTTTATCAGCATGATTCCGGTTTGCAAAATGATCAATAGATTTATTTCATATCTTAACTTTTATTTTTGTAATGAAATGACGTCTACCGTAAATTTTGACGCTTTTTTTTCGCTTGACTTTTTACAAACTTAGCCAAAGCCTCAGGCCAAAGCCAATAAATTAATAGACATTTTGAGAAAGGTTAAACGAACTCCTTTATAAATAGAGACGCCATTATAAATACAGATAGAAAAAGAAATAAACTTTATCCCCCTTACTAATAAACGTTGAGTAACGGTGGTATAGCCATGGAATTAGTAAGTACTTACGTACATCTGGAAGGTGCACTACACCGATAACGCGAGCCGAAAGAAACGTACTAAAACTTAGTGCGTCCCTTTCTAGTAAAGGTGACCATATTTTAATTGGTTCCCCTTGTTTACGCATAATCATAAACTGTCCGAATGTATGATTTAATAGTTCCCAACTTGATAACGAGGTACAAAATTCTTCAGTCTTGAAGTAACATGCAAGATATTAATGATTCTTTGAACAAAAAATATTACAATATTCTGTCTATTTCATCATTTTCATATTTACCTACACTGACAAACACAACGAGAAAATCTCGATCAAGGAACCCCAACGTCATCAGCAAAACACGTAAATTAGTAAAAAATATTTGGACACCCTAAATATTTATTTAGATCTCCCAAAAATCATTTCTCATGAGCCTTTGAAGATGTCTAAAGATACCTCACGCCGTTTAATTTTAGTCATTAACATCCAAGTATCAAAAAAGTATTACAAAGTTCGCGCACACAACTGTCAATTACGCTTTCATAGTTTCATACAACATAAATAATATACCTAAGTAACGGTATTTTAACATTTTCTCCCTTTTTTATGTAAAAATTTGGCATTGTCCAGCACGGCGCGCATGTAATAATATCCCGCATATTCGGCAATGTCCGGTGTGACGGACATAGTTAAAAAACTAGTTCTTTTTTAAATATTTTTTCTTTCCTCCTGAAGCTTTTATTAATCAACATATTTAATGAGTAATTTTACGGTATTACCTTAAATTACCTGGAAAAATAGATGGAACTACTCAACATGCCCGTTTCACGAAGCTACAAGTTACAAATTAGAAGCGGAACTCTCTTTCTAGCAAAAGGAGTTAGAAAGATAATTCCGCTTGTAATTTTTAACTTGTAGATTCGTGAAACGGGCCTCAGATATCTTTTTTTTTCTAGCTTCCGTCAGATAATCTTCAGGTTTGAAATGTAAACTACATAGAACAAAGTTGTTAGTTATTTTCCCAGGAATCGCTTCAATCCATTTCTTTTTTACTTCAACATTCGCAGGCAGTCTGAAATCAAATCGTTTTTGTTAGGTAACTTCGCTACGCTAGCAATAATGATATTAATGATTGCTCATGGTCACCCTACTAACAGAAATCTCACTAACTTGCCTATGAAAGGATATCCCACAACCTGGATATGATTCTTTATTGCAGCCACTCATAGCACAACTAGTATTTACCATTGTTTTTAAGAAAATCACTCATTAACACATAAAAGCCTAAATAGGTCTCATTGCAACAGTGAGAGATTATTAAAGTGACCGCCAATCGCCATTTTGTTTTATTAGTGTTGCTAGTTTTATTTTATAAACTCCTACCATTACCATGATGAGCAATGACTGAAGCGGGTTAACTTTAATATTAATTTAATATGTAATACTTTAATGCATTCCTAGTGACTAATTTAAATATATATACTGTGATAATCCTCACAATTTTAAAAATTAACATGTTCTACCTACTTAACATTTCGTACTAAGAAAAACATAACTTTTTAACATGGCAATTGCGTAAGAGGGACAAACAAAGACAAAGTAAGTCTCATTAGGCTCGTGCACTTAATTACCACAAAGTCAGCCTTCTGTCTTCAGATATTGAGTTCAATTTTATATGTCGCGATTTTGGAAGTAAGCATTCCAGATGTACTTACTAATTCCATGGGTATAGCTATACAATGTTTTGACCTTATCTGTCAAATTCCAATGTCACAATAGAAATAGATAAGGACAAAACATTGTATAGCTATACCACCGTTACGCAACGTTTATTGGTAAGGATGTAAGAATATACCTGTAAACTCAATGGCGGTAACAAAAATTAAGTTTCAACAGTTTATCCACTTGGACGTACAATAGAAATAACCTCCCCTTTTTAAATTACCATCGACGGACAAATAGACAACTGCACGGGTAGCACATGTTGTATTTTCTCGCTTGTCGCTCGGTGCGAAAGGGAGATCCGAGCGACAACCAAGACGCGCGCAACTAGTGCTAGCCGCACTATGGGAAACGACCATATATGTAGCAATTTTGAAAAACTTTTTTTTAACCTGTGTCATCTATTTCCATGGACATGATTCATGAATGATAGATAGACGTCATTTAACCGTAATGTTAATAAAAAAAACCGACTAAGTTCCGTACATATAATTAATTAATTAATATAAATTTTTTTTTTTGGTAGAATTCTTATAGGTTTTCCTGTAATCCACAAGCAACTTTGTATTTTTTTTCAAAATTTTAAGCAATGGTTTCGGAGGTCGTTAATGGTCAATTTTCGTCTTCTTTCATGAATAAAATCAAAACTTTTTATTTTACAATAATAACAAAAATATTTGTGAGATCCTCATAAGGAGCCCTTTCATTTTATATATGACACAGTAAGGTTTGCAAAACTTTTTCTTTTAATTTCCTAATTTGTCCCCCGAAAATGACCATTATTTAAAAAAAAAACTTTGCACATCTGTGTTTGGGTCATAGGATAACACCGTCCTACCAAATTTCACCTGGTTTGGTCCAGTAGATTCGGAGCAAATTGGCTGTGACAGACGGACGGACGGACAGACAGACGCATGAGTGACTCTGTAAGGGTTCCGTTTTTTTTGTACGGAACCCTAAAAACCGCAATACAGTATATTATAACGCTCGCAGAATTGTGACACTGGACAGTAGTAGCCATATATCAAATTGTACCGGGGGTGACTAACAATGCTGCCCAATAGAAAACAGATTTTAAATAAAAACTCATGAAACATTAATTAAATAGAGTTATATTTTATATTTAGATAATGAATAAAACTTATATGAATGTGTAGAAACTCATTACATTTTATTGCGAGCCTAGTGAGTTTATCGCGTGACAAAATGTGGATAAAGCAACCGTCACTCTCGTACTTATACAAGTGTCAAAAAGTGACGGATGCTTTATCCATATTTTGTCACACGATAAACGCAGCCATACTGATTAAGCTCAGATTCCGCATACCATTAGGTGGCTTGTGTGCTCAATTGCCTTCTCCGTGATTAAAAAAAAAACAAGTCGAAAGCACGAACGGATCCTTCTTATGTGTGTATTATAATTAAGTATCCGTGTTTAGATATCTTTATATTATTTACCGACGTGCATGCATGAATCGATGTATGAATGCGGAAGAAGCGAAAGAGATTTGTCAGGATCGTAGCAGGTGGAAAGAAGTGACCCCTCTGGGAAACAGGCGTGATTTAATGTATGTATGTATTTACCATAAGGTGACTCTAATTTTCTACCTTTATGTTTCGCGCAACTCCCGCGTGCAGCCACAATATTCTATTCTAGGCGGTAAAAACCATATCGTCTTTGACCAGAGGGCTCAGACAAGATGCACTACGCTAACTAACGTTTCCATTCGATTCGTTTTTAAACCAATCGCGTCACTGGAAGATGACGTGATACGAAAAGTCACGTGGTCTACCAGTGACGCGATTGGTTTAAAAACGAATCGAATAGAAACGTTAGTTAGCGTAGTGCATCTTGTCTGAGCCCTCAGTTATCGTATTGTTAACGTTTTGATAGATCTTATTTACTGGACAGTAATGGTGCTTCGCTTCGGTTTATGTGAGTTTTCTGTAACACACGTACATAAACCAGAAAGTTCAGAACCTTCCGTGAAAAAATATTTATCTGATGGTAAAAATCGCATCAAAATCTGGAGTTAGCGAATACACAGACAGACAGACAGCCGATGAAAGCGACTCTGTATACTATGTTATTATAATGAAGCAACCTTTACGTACATGCTCGCACATTCATCCGTGTACAGTCGACGTCATAAATATGTTTACACTTTAGTACCTTGTCTATTTAACGTAATGTTTTAACAGCCATATGAAATTGTCATAGCGGATAAAGTGACAAGGTACTGAAATGTAAATATATCTTTGACGTCGACTGTACAATAATATCTTTTCAAATGTTTTCCTGTATATTGAGCGTCCTATCATCAAAAGCATACTCCCGTACCTTGCACCAGAATGATGAAAAAAACCGGTCAGGGTTCCGTATTTAAGATAATATGGTTTGAATATGCAAAAGGAAATACTAATTTGATATGAACTTTATATTCTACGCTATAAGGTCCATTTTAACTAGCCTAAATTTCTATACACTTTTCAAAAGTTTTTTGTAATTTTTTCCAAAACTATAAAATTTGACAACTTCATTTTATTTTTCTGGTAAAATTTAAATAATTATCTTTAAATCGGGATTTTTTAAGATTTTTTGATCCATAAACTTCAGAGATAATGGGGGATGGTCATTTTTTGGTCATGTTTGGCTATAAATCAAAAAGTACTTCAAGAAAAATAATAAAAAAATGGGTTTTAACATGTCCAGATTGAGCCCTTTTGATCTGACCCCCCGTTTACTATACTTAATCATATCACTTTCATTTCATCCCCCAGACCCTTTTCAAATTTTTAACAAAAACAATCATTTTTTTTACTACTAAAAATAGAAGCGGGCTAGCAAGCTATACAACTATGCCAAATTTCAAGTTCATAGTTCTACAGATACAGACAGACTGACAGACAGACAGACAGACAGACTGACAGGCAGACGGACGGACGGACGGACGGACGGACGGACTGATGGACGGACGGATAGACAGACAGACAGAAAGACAAACAGACAGACAGACAGACGGACAAACAGACACCGAAGACTCACCTAAGGGTTCCTTTTTGCCATTTTAGTACGGAACCTTAAAAATGAAAAATGTTCGCGACTGGCCGAAATCGTCGGGCAAACGCAAATTGTTTCAGTTCCACTATCCTGTCGAATCGTTCGGATTTGCTAATGGTTGCATTCGCGATACATAGTTGTACCTACCTCTTTTATTTGTTGTTAAAAAAACCTGTTCTTTTGAAACTCGCATGGTTCAAAATAATTTTTGAAGCGGCTTTGTTGGCTAAAAATTTGGTAGACGCCAACGGGAAACATAGCATTACATTACTTCAGGTGTTATTTATGCCTTTAGTTATTAAGCTGTTATCTAATCAAGCAACGTGTTTTTTGCCCGTGAGTACAAATAAATAAATAATAATAATAAATATCAACGGGCCTATAATCGAAACTCTAATTTCAGACCAAAATCCTAATCGCAACGGGCGCACATTCGCTGATATTACTGCATTTTGGTTATATATGGTTAGTGTAGGTATTTTTATCAATAAATCTTACCCTTATACACGAGTTCTCTTTCATACTTTTATGAAATAATGTTAAAAAAACGAAATAGTCAAGATTGGAACTGTCAAATTTTGGTCTTTAATTAGATTTTCGAGTATAGTATGGTTGCGTATTTATCGCGTGACAAAATGTGAATAAAGCATCCGTCACTCTCGTACTTATATACGTGTCAGAAAGTGACGGATGTTTTATCCCATTTTGTCTCGCAGCCATATTAGGCCCTCAGGGGACAATTTAACATAAAATGACCTAATCCTAAACCAAGCTCTAGGTTTGTACTGTGGATACTAGACAACGATATAAATACTTATATAGAGAAATAAATACTTAAATACATAGAAAACATCCAAGACTCAGAAACAAATAACCTACTGGCGCTAATCACACAAATATCTGGCCATACCGGAATCGAACTCATACATACATATTTTGCTATTACTAAAATTGGATCTTGGGTGCCGGTGGCTGGTGACGGCGTTTGTCGTCCAATTTAACTAAATTGCGCGCGTCACATTTTGACTTTGGCTGGGTTCCGCTGACGTCAATTGGCGTCCAATTTAACTTAAGCTGGATGCCGTAGACGCCGATCGGCGTTACATTAAGCCTAACCTGGATGCCACAGACGCCCATCGGCGCTTAGTAAAAATCGGCATTGCGGTCGAGGACGATCGGCAATGAAACGGTTAAAGAGTCGTGTGATCACATTTCTCGACATTGATAATGACATATCGATTTTGCTTTGAAATAAACATTTATGAAACATTTCATTTCTCTCCGTTTATCCGTGAAACAATGACTCGTGTTTATAGAACAATAAACTTGGATCTCGAAAATGTTTATTCACCACGCGTTCGAAATAGTATCAGAGGATATTTATTCAGTCTCAGCGAACTTGTTTGCGGCAAGTAGTTGGTTATGCATGCCGCGGCGCGGTCAGCAAAATGCTCTGCCAAGAGCATTGGACAAATGCAATCCACTTCCAAACTTACATTGTGTAAAATATTGCCGGTCCGATGAACCAGTCGCCCGTTTCTACACCACTTACACGTATTTTTGAGTAAAGAGGTCAATCTTGGTTTAAAAATGGGGAGAATGGGGAGAAGTTGACATAACAAGCCAATGTGCTAAAAGTTTCGAAATCCAAATTGTATGTCTTGTTACTTTCTTTGGAATGCATTTTTTCTGTAAAACCCAATAATCCAGGAAAGTAAGGATTTCTCTAAGTAAGGGTATTTTGCAGTGCAAGCAAAAATGCCCTAAGCATTATTTACTTTGCAAATGTATATATTAGTTCATATTCTTTAAACATACAATAAGCTTATTTCTGTAACTTCATCGCAAAAAATATTAAACACCATATCATACATACTAATATTGAACTGAATCTACCGGATAATAAACAGGTTAAATGAAAACAATAATAACTATAAAAAATCGGCCACTTCCAGCTCAATTTATTTATAGTTATGTTTCCTAATAACTTTTTTGGATCTTGGTTTCGGCCCTTGTATCTGGACTCAATCAATACATTTTCACCATTAAAATAGTTACTTACTTATATCATTTTTGCTGAAAAATTCCACCTCTTTTTAAGGGTACAAATTTTTTTTAGCTACCTCCTGTATGATAATTTCAAAGATTAAAAAAAATAATCAAATTAACACTCTATGACCATTTCAAATTTAGCCTGATATCAAATTATTTCAAAAAAAATCGTAAGTGGCCTGGGGCCAAAGTGGGTACAAAAGTGTAGATAATAAACACTACCTAAATCTTTTAAGAGTTTCGTAACTAAACATAAAATACGAGAATAGCGATTGCTAAATGGTTTTATGGAAAAACGCCAAACGTCTAGCCACGGCAAACGAACTTTTATGAACTTATTAATCATTTCACAATGCAGCTTAACTTGTTTTCATAAAACAATTTTAACGAACTAAGTTGAAAACTGCATTATCCTGAATTTATTATGGCAAGGAAGTAGATTTCAGGCGGCATCCGAGAACTGTTTAATTGCAGGAGTGCAATGACGCCGGTAAATGCAATGTTTCCGGTCGGCAGTCACGGAATTAGATTACCTACGTACCCGAACTAAATTGGAATAGAAATATCATTTTGTCTAAGCATACGATCAATCTTCGTTGCAGTGTTGGAAAGCTAATTCTGTCACTTTAGCGCTTATTCTGTAATGGCCGTGAACATTTGTGGTTGATTTGATTGTGTTTTTTTTTTGTTTTATGTTAAGAAGAGCTGTCAATATTACCGTATTATTTCCCATTTGTACATCCAGAGCATGAACTAAAAAAATGTGGCATTTTCATTTTTTTATGTCTGTTCTTAATACCATAACCCTCTTATTTGCGTCATAGTATTTTATTTTTAGGAACGAGTAACATTAGACATAAGAATCTATTTTTTCTCACATCAAATTAAACATTTCCTTTACTGCTTAGATTATTAATCCTGTAAGTATTTAAAATAATTTATTTGATTAAAAAGTGCTAAGTGCCTAAAATAAAATAAAAATTACTTACTACTAACGAATAACCAAAATGATAACTACGAGTAGAATGACCTTCAGACTAAATTGATTTATGTACACCTGAGCCTATATTCCACTTTGTTTTAATATGACCATCTTGCTTTCGAAATCATTTTTTTAACGATACGACTACCTTTATCGTCAAGTGAATTATAGCTATGGTATCACGTTAACAACGCGAAAATAAGATAAATAAAAACAAAGTGGAAAACAGCCATGGGCACACTTCGTTACATTTCCTAGAAAAACAGCTTTGCTTGCGAAAAATTTTCCCGTCAACTGACCAAAGGTAAGGGTTATTCGTCCGAAGCTCATTTTATTGGACAAGGAAGTAGAAAGGGTCATGTTTTTACCACTTTAGGGTACGGATACGCAAACTAACGTCATTCATAAAGCCCTTGTGAACCTCTTGTCAGGATACCAAGCTCTATGACGTGTACGCAGTGCGTAATATCCCGTGGAGGCCAGATTCAATCTCATATAATATCTCGGGTGATTTGCACCGCGCCGCATATTCCGAACACGCACTGTTACCTGACAAATTTATCACTTTTGCGCATTTGCTGGCACGTGTTGGCTGCTCGCGATATTGTTATAAAGCGACGCAAGTCAACATTTACATAATTTTGTTTTGTTACAATATCAACATTTGAATACGCTAGAAAAAATTTAATAGACAGACTGTAGCGTAGGAATGCGGCCTGAACCACATTTATTAATACGGGTGCTGCCATTTTTCTAATAGGTATTGGCAATCTTCGTTTTTATATGACACACGAGTGCCAATATACTATCAGTTGAGAGCGCAAGCGTGATAGCGATAGCCAGCCGAAAGCTATTAAGAGGATTGTGAAGCTAAAATTTTCCATACAAAATGCGATAACGTTTTTCTTCCCGTAAACATATCCGATTTTTACTATTTTTGAATATGTTGTAGATATTATGAATAACTAGGTCTGTACGTTTTCATTTCCAAGAAAATATTTCTTGGAAAGCAACACATAAAGAAAATAAAAATTGGAAAAGTACAAATCTACTTTTTTATAACAACTATAACACAGAGTTGTATCATATTAGATTTAAATTAATTTTATCCCCTTATCAAAATATTTTAGACCTGATGAAGCGGACGTTAGTGTAAAGTTTTATGTATATTCTAAGTTTGATAAACTATAAGGTATTTTTTTATGGCATAGAGAAGTCGTTCTAATGGTAAGTAAGTGGGATCCGTGACCCATAGACATTTGCATTCTCAAGACTACAATCTCAAGACTGTAATTCTAAGACCGCGAGCGTAGCCAACCCTGAAGACTAAGATGGAATATCTCTATGATAGTAATTTCACCGGTTATCCCACGCCGGAACACAACAATGAGAACACTACTACTTGGCGGTAGGATAAGATAAGGTAGTGGTAGCGATCAGTTATCTTATATAACTTTTGAAAAGTATTGTTGTTTGAGATACAGGTTCTGATCAATAATATTTTTATTTTTATTACTTGGCGACGTATCGGCGTAATTAAAATCAAATCAAATCAAATCAAAAATTAAATCATTAATCAAATATTAATTAACGTGATGATGACTTTTCAGATTTTTTCCGTTCTTGCGATTTCTATAAACGTTCCCTAAGCTGACATATAAAGGTACGGTCGGCCAAGAAAGAACACGGAAAGAACATTGTCTAGCCCCTTATTAACTTTTTTGAGATATCAGGATTTGTATGTATGTAAACGTCTTTATAGCACAAAAAAAACAAAACATATCGTACATAAACTTAAGATTAACATGAAAAATGGCGAACTTATCCCTATAAGGGATTTCTTCCAGTTAACCCTGTAACTCCGTACCTTATTTTTGTGTAGAGGTTGGTTCCCCTTGTTTACGCATTATCATAAATTGTCCGATTGTATGATTTCGCAGAATACTAATTTCGCATAATTGTTATTCTACTAATACCTGTGACTTTTTTGAAAAGCTATAACATAAACCTAACCTAACCTACTCCATTCTACTAGGATTACACGAAACATTAAAAAAAATATTTTCCGTTTAAGCTGGAGAAAAATTATGCGAAAACAAAATTCGGCGTAAGTATGCATTCAGCGTAAAAAGTTTCGGCGAAATACCCGTAGAGGTTTTTGTAAAAGTGAAAAAATAATATTATTAGATTTATATCTGTAACTAACTGTTCTCGTGTACCCTTCATATAATCTCTGTGCATGTATTTAATAATGAACACATCTACAAAACCATTAGCTGAGAAACATACAAATCGCACTGCTAAATCAAAACAGTATTAGTTAACTCAAAACCCTTGCTAGTTTTATTTCAAGTTCATGGAAGTTGTATTAAAGTTGATTTTAAAATACAGTTGCATTTTGAGTTACCACTATTTTGATTTAGTAGTGCGAAATGTTACAATATTTGTTGTAGATTTATTGTTGAAGATCTTAACATTGCTTAAATGATGGAATTAAGGAGTAAATCCATTTGGAATATTAACGAGAACACCTCACTTCAAGATATATTTCTCATTCTAATGTGAATACATCACTCTGTTGAAATATAGAGCAATAAAGACGTTGTAGGTAACATATGAGCTATGCTTAAAGTACCTAAACTATTACGTGTGAAATATGAGATGAGTTGCGAAACGAACTAATAGTAAATTTTGTAGGATACTTTATGACCGAGGACCATTGCCGTTCGTACGATACAGTAACATGTTAACTTAAAAAATAGGTTTAAAAATGGTTATTATCCTGTAAAGCATAGCTAGTTTAAGTTTTATTTATTTGCTGTACAAAATACACATTAACGGAAATTAAAAGTGTTCATCTAAAGATAAAAGACGAAACTGGCTGAGTGACTGATGACATATGAACGTACAGCCCAAACCGCCGGCTAGAGATTCCATATTTAGCACGTACGTTCTTTATGAGGTCTAGAGGTACACTAATATTCCAAAAATTGATCCCCAACGGGAAGAAATAGGGAAGGTAGCGAGAAACTGTTTTTTTTTAAATTTCGTCACATACAAACTTGCGGAAGACCTCTCTAGTACTCGTATAAAGTTATTTGGAAAAAAAATGTTGCTTTTGTAAACTGTTACTACACAAAAGCAAATTTAATTAATCTTTTAATGTTTACACTATCATTTTAATCACGCACTTAACTGCACATTACGACTGTTTAACCTTTCCACGTCCGCTATTCTTTATAGAAACTTGAAGAAACTAGAACGATGTCGTTTCAAAACCACACATTTGAAGTTACACCCCTCTGCGTGGTCCCCTCGTGTTGACGGGGTTTGTAGTGGGCGGACAAATTCGAAGGCATTACTACAATATATCGGGGCAGCAGCTAGGGTTGTCACGTCCGCCCGCTCACTCATCCCGCACGCAATGATAACTTGCCTGTGAAATAATTCATGTCCTGTTTACACATACAATGGTTGCCAATTTGGGGACGCAGGGTGATGGGTGAATAAATATGTTTATGGCGTTTGGCTCCCCTTACCTTAACGTTGTTGTTTGACTGCGGGTACCTTACCTTACCGTGGTAATTTAACCAACTCTTATTTGAATCGCAACTATCATACTAGAGGTATTAGGATTGAATGGGTACAAGGATCAATATTGACTTTTAAAGGTAAGTTCCATCACCAGTCCTGATGATGACTAAAAACTTGGGTTTTTGTTGAGATATATGGTTATATAACCCCCTCTCCGCTTGTTGACATCATTGGCGTTACTTATTGGTTCCCATCAGGCAACCCAAATGAATTGCCTCTCTCATAAAATAAAGGTACGTTTGTAAAAATTTAGAGTTAAATTAAAATGGCACATTTAATTGAATTATAGAGCTGATGAATGAAAATGTCAAATACACTTATAAACAATGAAATGAAATCACGGACTAAGTAAAATTAAACAGATAAATAGAAAACACATAGATAGGTACATTTTATACATAGAAGCCATGGCAGCTGACAACAAATGCATCACAAGTCATTAGTTTTAATTATATTGATTTATAAATGACCATTAATAGTGATTGATAGATCGAATTCGAAGGTGCAAATGCGTGTACAGTTAATGATTCGCTTACCTTTGTTGATGTACAATTTAATTAACAAAATGAACACGCGTTTGAAAGTGTCTGCCAGTTACTCATAGCGCATTATGTAAACCGCCTAAACAATCATAAAAGGTCATGATATAATACATTAATGGATTATCTCATTCTTTAGATTGTTAAACACTGGAAGCGTAGCGGTAAAACTATGATGAAGCTAATTATTTAACCATTGTCAATTTTTCTTTGTTGCCATTTCAAAAGTAATAAATTAACTTTAAATAAAATATTGATAAGCTACGTTGAAACCCTCAATGCTACAAAATGGAAAAAATAAAACAGTCGTGAATAAACTTTTAAAATTCAAAAGTGGAGCGGTTTGTATGAATATTTTTTGCACTTTATTTATTTTACGATGTTTTCAGAGATACAAATTCAAATAATCATAAGCAATTATAAGTAATGGTCTCCAGATGGGTGCTCTTTCAATAATAAATGTACGCAAGGAATAATTTCCAGCCTGTTTAATGACGGTAATATGTAATGGTAATACTTCGATGTCTAGATTTATGCGCTTGCGTCAATTGGGTCGCAATTATTATTGAATAGTGCTAATTCATCTTATAATTTCATCATAATATTATGTACTTACATTATAACTTAGAAAGACCTCAGTTATTAGAACAATATAGATAAAGTTACTTTTCAGATCAAAATATCAACTGCATACATTTCACATATCTTGTTTTGATCTCTCTTAATTGAATTTGGCTGCTGGTTTCTTAGTGACACGTTATTTAAAATCGCTTTAATGCAAACATAATTTCTAGAAGCAGTACAAGTAGTGTTTACGTCTGATTGTGTGCTGCATTAGCATCTTGCTATCCGTACTAATATAATTAATCTGTAAGTCTGTCTGTTTGTTACGCTTTCATTGCTGATTCCCTGAACCGCTTTCGAGTCAATTTGGTATGGAGATAGCAAAAGGTCATAGAATACTTTTTATCCTAAAAATAGGACAGTCCCCGCGGGAATAGTGATTAAGGACTTCTGGCGCTATAGTAGTCGCGGGCAACAGCTAGTAAGAGATAAAAGTAATACTATAGTTTAACTAGAATTCGGGCTAGCTATGTTAAAAGGCAACACAACAATTATTCATGACTAATTTTTAACCACTTTATAATTTGACATGTCATGTAATTTATACTAATTTATATTGAGTAATAAAACCTGAATCTGAATCTTTTACCCTCTAGGATATTTTTGTGCAAATACCCTTCTTACACACTCAGATGTACGTAATGCACTTCAAGTACGAAATACTGTGTGTAAGTAAGTTCAAAATACTTTTTTTATGGCAAGGAGATGGCACACGAGCACTCAAGCCCCCTGATGGTAAGTGGGATCTGAGACCCACAGACATTTGATTGCTCAAGACGACAATCTCAAGACTGTAGACTTCAAATGCGTTGCCAACCTTGAGGAAGATGCAATGCCTCTATGCTAGTAATTTCACCGGTGGTCTAATCCCACACAAAAACCCATCAATGCGAACCCTGCTGTAAGTTTGTGGGTTAATGGATAAGATGGTGGCAGCCTGAGGTGGCAGCAATCCGGACGGACATTCCACAAGGTCCTACCACCATTAAATACCGCTTGAACTTTAGACCTTACGATTACGCGTCGGCACCCTACGCCATTACCACCGACGACAGATCCGTAAGTCATGGGTAGGTACATAATCTATATCTTTAAGTATGATACAGGCTTTAAAAGCCCTACTGTCCTTAACCCGAGGCGTGACGAGTCGGCCTTCCTCACTGGCTCCTACTATAATTCACATTGTCCATTCTGGGTGCGTCCACAGCTATGCAGTGATTGTCGCTTCTCATCGCATGAACCCAAGGTTAGTGTCAATCGATGCAATGTGTAACAGTATAAATGACTTCAGTAGCTTTAGTTTTGTTAGGGCTTTGAATGCCAATGGCTCCCTGGCTCACACAAATCGATAAAGTATTAAGTGCTGGGCATTGAACTTGTGTGTGGATTAGATGACCTTTTGATAAGGATGTTAGACCCTTGAAGCAATAGTAGTGTCGATACAAATTGTTAACACCTTGATAGAGGCATTTATTAAATTAAAGAGGTAGCTGGCATTCAGGAAATGGAAGATATCAACATAGTGGTAATAAAATGGCTTTTGTAAGTTTAATTCTGAACTCAATTCAAGACACGTGTCAAATGCGATTGAGTTATGCTACACAAGTGTTTCTCTTCGTATTGCTTGCCCTTTTTTGCCCCCGACAAAAGTGGAGTTTTATACGTTTGTGTATATTTATCTGTCCAGTTAATTATTTGTGACCTTATATTTATACTAGTCTCTGCCTACCTCTCTGCGAATGCTTTGGCGAATTCTGAACTAACTACGAGTATGGATGGGTTGGTTTATATCCCAGGTGTACGGGACGTCGATAGCGCTATTGCCCCGCACATGAGCGGCGGAAAGTCTATAGTGGACTGTATTTCCGTGGGGGTTATTCTTTTCGCCACTCTGCTGGTGGTTTCGGAAGAAAGAGTCGCTGATTTCTTTTCTTTTACTATTGCCAGTAGTTGAGCGGCCGAGAGAGTCTTGAGAGACGTGCGAACGGTGTGGTAACAAGCTTCTATGTGATTCCCCTGGGAGATCCCTTCTTCTATGGGCGTACGAGGGGTCTCTTCTATGGCGTACTGTTTCGTGCTGCTATTCTTGCTATGGGCGTACTCGGGGTCTCTTCTTGTATGCGTGCTTGCTTGTTATTGCTTGCTAGTGCGTGCTTGCTACGGGCTAGTGCTTGCTTGCTACGAATTTTAGCGATCGGGGGTGCTACTAATATTGCGGATCTATAGGGCGGATACAGGGCCAGGCCTGACGAGGTGGTGACATTCCTGGAGCAAAGGAGAGGGACAGAGAATGTCGCGAAAGGTAAGAGGGAGACAGCTATACGGAGACGTGGAGGGTCGTGCGAAGAGTGGGGCGGAATTAGTCCAAGGAGCACCGAGGTGGGTGCGAGACAAGGACGGCGCTATGTGAAAGAGAGGTCCGATGTGACCAGGCTCCGGAGGTCGGAGGGTCGTGCAGAGAGGGGGGCGGAAATAGTTGTAGGAGTGCCGAGGTGTGAAAATGAGGAGTGGGGATGCAAGCTCCTATTTGTCTTTAGTGGAGGGGATAAATTACCTAACTTTATGATTGATATTAGACGTATACCTATTACGATTGATTAAGACGTATACCTACCTAGTGAAAGTGAAGTGAAAGGGGCTATATCAAGGGTTGGCTCTCTCTCGGTCCCTATGTCCCTACTGGCAATAGTAATTTATTTATTTTCATAACTCAAAACTAACTTATAAAACATGAAATCTTAATTAACAGAGTTGTGTTATCGGCTTGTATCCTTATCGTCTTGTGCGCTGTTGGCTTGTAGCTATCGGCTTGTATCGTCCTGCACATTTCTCCCGCCGTGTATCGCCGCAGGCGTTACAGTCTCGTTCGGTGCAGGCGATGGTTCCGTTGGTAGCACGATGAGCTTCTTTGTCGGTCTTCGTAGCACGCCGCCCTTGGTGTGGACATCAGCTGTTCTCACTATACCATCGGCGCCCGGGTAAGTGGCGATTATGACTCCCCGGGGCCAAGTGTTTCGTGGCAGCGTGCTATCGACTATCAGCACGACGTCATCGATTTTCAAGGCCGGTCCTCGTCCGTGTGGCTCCCGCCGGTACTGAAGGTCAGGCAGGTACTCCTTCAGCCAGCGAGCCCAGAAATGGTCAGCGAGTCTCTGGGCGGTTCTCCAGGTGGCACGACCAGCGAGATCTTGATCGTCGAAGGTTCCCGGAGTGGGGACCCGGGCGGAGCCCCCCAGCAGAAAGTGGTTGGGGGTGATCGCCTCCGGGTCCTCGGCGTTGACCGGTACGTGGGTCAACGGGCGACTGTTCACCACGTACTCGGCCTCGGTGAGCAGAGTCGTGAGGACCTCTTCGGTGGGGTGGTGCTCGTGCAGTGTCACTTCTAGCGCTGTTTTCACTGAGCGGACGAGGCGCTCCCAGGCGCCGCCCATGAACGGGGCGCCGGGAGGTATGTAGCGCCAAGTAATGCCTCTGACGCTAGCCTCCTCCTCAGTGGCGGTGTCTATTGCTTGTCGGAGCTCGCGGTCTGCACCGCGAAGGTTGGTCCCGTTGTCGGACCACATCTCGGTTGGGCAGCCTCGGCGCGCGACCATACGCCGCAGCGCCATGATCGCGGAGTCGGTGGTGAGAGAGCCGGCCACCTCTCTCCACCAGGTGGACGGCGCGGGTCGTCAGGCAGGTAAAGAGCGCCCCGTACCTTTTTTGTGTCCCGCGTCCCACTGTAACTGTCAGCGGGCCGAAGTAGTCAACGCCCGCGTATGTGAACGGGCGCTGATGATGGGCGAGGCGGCACGCCGGGTGGTTCCCGATCGGGGGCCGCGGAGGCACGGCGCGTCTGATGCGGCATGGCCGGCATCGACTGATTATCTGTCGGACCGCCGGGCGCACTTTCAGGATCCAGTAGTGTTGTCGGCACTCGTTTATTGTCATCTCAGCTCCGGCGTGCGACAGCTGTCTGTGTACGTAGTCTATGTACAACCTCGTTCCGTGGTTGTCTCCGTCGAGGATGGCGGGACTTTTCGTGTCGGCTGCGACCTCCTTTGCAGCCTGTATGCGGCTGCTAACTTGGATTATCCCGTCCACCAGCTGTATTCTTATTTTCTTTAGGCGGCTGGAGTTTTCTACGCCTCTGTCTTCTTTAAGTGCCCTGATTTCGTTCGGGAAGGACGCTTGTTGTCCCGCTCGCACGATCAGCTGTTCAGCTCTCCTTAGGCAGTCCGCTTCTATTTTTCTGTAAGTTTTCTTGGGTAGAGCGGGCTCGCTCGTCTTTTTCGGTACTATTTTTCTTGTGTTTTTCCAGCTCGGATCTTCTTCTTTGTTCTTTTTCGTTCTGCTGTAGTGAGTGCGGTGACCGACCCTTTGGCAGAGGTCGATGAACTGTAGCACTCGGGCGGTTGCCCTCAGTAACCGTTCCCATTTGGAGAAACGCGTCGGGTCGGGCAGGCTGTCTTGAAGGCCCGCCTTCGCGTGTCTCTCTTGCCCCACGACGTTCACTCTTTCTTCCCCTGTCTTCTCGGGCACGAACGGGCGGTAGGTACGGGATCCGTTCCGAATCCATGCCAGCACCGTCCGGCTGTCGGTCCAGAAGGTTCGTGAGTCGGGCCGTCGCTCGTGCTCTTCTGCGACGACGGCTGCCATCCTTGCGCCCATCACCGCGGCTTGTAACTCCAGCCGCGGTATCGAAGTGCATCGTAGCGGCGCGACACGTGACTTTGCTAGTATTAACGACAGGTGTATGTCGCCGTCGGGGGTCACGGCGCGCCAGTAGAGGGCGGCGGCGTAGGCGGCTTCGCTCGCGTCGACCAGTATGTGCAGTTGAAGGTTCACTGCTTCACTGTAGTGTGGGTAGCACCGTGGTACCTTTATGTCCCGTAGGTTGGTCAGGTGCTCCATCCACTTCTTCCACTGTAGCGCTACGTCGTGCGGTAGCGCTTCGTCCCAGTCTGTGCCCTGGCGCCAGACTTCTTGTAGTATCTGCTTGGCTCTCGTTGTAACAGGCGAGGCCAGTCCGAGCGGGTCATATAATGACATGACTATTCTCAGCGCTTCTCTCTTCGTTGGTGCGTCACTGTCGAGTACTTGCTGTGGTATGCGGGCCATGTCCAAGTTGAATGCGACGGTGTCTGTGTCGGGCATCCAGATGAGACCCAGGACTCGTTCTGTCTCCGTTCCGTCGTCAATCGCGATGTGTTTCGATTGCGGCGGCGTGACGTCACTGTTGCTCATTCGCTGACGAACTTGAGGCGAGTTAGACGCCCATCCACGCAGGTGGAAGTTCCCTTTTTCATGGATTCTGAGTACTTCTTGTGACGTTCTTGTGGCCTCTTCTTCTGTTTGATAGGAGGCCAGGTAGTCGTCCACGTAGTGATTTTCTATTATGGCCCTTACGGCCTCGGGTTGAGAGTCCATGTACTTGTTTGCGTTGAGGTTCTTTACGTAGATCGCTGACGCAGGCGAGCAGCTTGAGCCGAATATCAGTGAGGTCATTCGGTACTCATCGGGTGCCCCGTCTCGCCTGTTCCCGCGCCATAGGTAGCGCAGCGCGTCCCGGTCCTCTGGTTGCATCTTCACTCTCATGAACATCTCGGCTATGTCAGCAGTCACCGCCACTCTGTGTTGCCGGAACCTCATCATGACTCCGTGCAGTGGTTTAAGGAGTCCCGGGCCGGCAAGCAGGTGACTGTTCAGTGAGACCCCTTTGGTCTTGGCTGCTGCGTCGTGGACGATGCGGACCTTCCCTGGCTTCATGGGGTTGACCACCGCGAAGTGCGGCAGGTACCAGGTGCGGCCCTCGTGCTTGTTCGTCGGGGCTATCTCGGCGTACCCCTTTTCTATAAGTGCTTCCATCTGCTGATTGTACTTGTCTTTCAGCTGTGGATCTTTGTCGATTTTTCTTTCTGTCGTTGTCAGCCTTTTCAGCGCGTTTTCATAATTGTTCGGCGTCTCTATGTCATCTTGGTTCCAAAGTAGGCCGGTTTGGTAGGGGCCCTCTTCTAGCTGGATCGTGGTGGCTTCGAGTATCTTTAAGGCACGCTGGTCTGGGTGCGAGGCGGGTTGTTTGGGTTCGATGGTGAGTGATTCGAGGGCGAAGTAGCGGCGCAGCTGTTCGTTCATGCACTCGTCTTCTTCTCGTTGTAGAGTGTTCACTCGGTGCCCAATTGTTCTAGTGTTTGCGCCATGTAGAACCCAGCCGAGCGGTGTCAGAGAGGCGACGGGCTGATCGTTCCGTCCCCTCCGCGTCGTTGAGGCTAGAAGGAGGTGCCAGTTGTCTTGACCTATGAGGATTCTTGGCTCTGCTTGGCTATAGGTCAGGTGACTCTTGATGTCTTCTAAGTGGCTGCAGGCTTCTATGTCGAGCTTGTGTATGGTCTGCGGCGATAGGTGTAGCTTGTTCACCGTTCGCGCAAAAACTTGCTGTGTTTCACCCGTGCCACGCAGCGTAAGAGAGACGCGGCGTGACTGGGGCGCTTCTATTGTGATGTCGGCGACCGCTTCTATTTGAAGGGCTTCTGTGGGGCCCTCAGCACCGACCTGTTCAGCTATGTCTTCGTCCACCAGGGTTACGGTGGATCCGTCGTCGAGCAGGGCCCAGGCATTGACTGCGCCGGCAGGCCCCGAAACTCGTACTGGAACGAGCTTCAAGTAGGAGCGTATCTGGTGGGTTGACTGCACGCTTGCGACTACGGTGGGCTCTCGTTCTTCTTTATCGTGCTTCTCGTCCCTCCTGAAGTGTAGGAGGCTATGATGAGTTCGTCTGCACTCATTGACGTTGCAGGCTCTCTTCGCGCAGGTGTGCGTCTTCGATCTGTACCGCAGGCATCTGTAGCACAGGTTGTGGTTCTTCGCGAGCTCCCATCTCGCGAGGCCTTCGCTTTCCATAAACTTGTTGCAGTTGGTCACTGCACTGTGATCTTCGCTGTTGCATACAGCGCATCTTCTTCTGTTTGTTTCCGCGGCGGCGAACGTTCGGTGCGGAGTCTTGATGGGGTTTCGCCGCGGCGGTTCTATGTTCGTGCTTATGTTCTCGGGCTGTGCGAAGGGGGCGCACAGCTCTGCTTCTCTTGTTAGAAATCTTGATATCTTGACAAGATCAGCTTCTTCTTCGTTCTGGGTGGCGGCGAAGTCGAACCACCTGTAGCGCATCGTCAGCGTGAATTTCTCTATAATGTTCTTCGTCAGCTCCGGGTTGAACATGTAGTGCGTGCGGTTGAGTACGCGCAGCGTGGCCACTATGTTTGCTATGCGGTTGGCAAACACGCAGATGTCTCGAGGCACGTCAGTGAGGCGTGGCAGGGCCCGGAGCCGCTCTATTTCTGACAGAGCGATGGAGTTGGGACGTCCAAAGCGGTTCGCTAATGCAGCGACGATGTCTTCGGATGAGGCGCCGCAGATAAATAAATCTTCGACGGCTTCTCGCGCTTTCCCTTTAAGCGCTTTTCTGAGGTTTGCTATTTTTTCTATGTTGCTATGTTGTTCCGATGCTTCTTTGTAGGCTGCTATGAATGGCAGCCACTGTTGATGTGCGCCGGTGAATGTCGGTAGCTCGATATGCGAACGGCGTGATGACCCAGCATTGATGGCTTGAGTGATGGCAGACGTCAGGTTGCTGAAGTATTCCCGCGGTACTGTAGCGCTAGCTCCCGCCGTTCCATTGTTGACTGGAGTGGAGAGAGTCGCCATTGGTGGGGATACGGCTTCGGTGTCCCCTGGTGGGGATAGCGGCTGCCATGGCTGTGGTGGGGGTGGCGCCGGGTGGGGCGCCGCCATCGATGGTGGGGGTAGCGATCGCTCCGGTGGTGGGGATGGCGATCGCTCCGGTGGTGGGGGTGGCGCCGGGAGGGGCGGCGCCATCGAGCTCTGCAGTATTGACGCGGCGTTGTGCATCGGCGTCCACTGTGGGGTATCGGCGACGGCTATCGGGCGCGGCTGGTATGCGCGGCGCAGCGGCCTGTGGTTGCGGGATTGACGCCGCGGGTGCCGGCTGCGGGACTGACGCAGCCGGCCTCGATCCTGTTGCTATTGACAGAGTCTCGATCGTCGAAGTAGCTTCTGTCGTCGTTGTGACAGCTTCCTCTGTAGTCGGAAGCTTCTTTCCGCTTTTACTTCTGGTTACGGGCATCTTCGATTTCTTTCTTCTTATCCGTGGAGAAGGACCAATGTGCGGGACGTCGATAGTGCTATAGCCCCGCACATGAGCGGCGGAAAGTCTATAGTGGACTGTATTTCCGTGGGGGTTATTCTTTTCGCCACTCTGCTGGTGGTTTCGGAAGAAAGAGTCGTTGATTTCTTTTCTTTTACTATTGCCAGTAGTTGAGCGGCCGAGAGAGTCTTGAGAGACGTGCGAACGGTGTGGTAACAAGCTTCTATGTGATCTCTTCTATGGCGTACTGTTTCGTGCTGCTATTCTTGCTATGGGCGTACTTGCTATGGGCGTACTCGGGGTCACTTCTTGTATGCGTGCTTGCTTGTTATTGCTTGCTAGTGCGTGCTTGCTACGGGCTAGTGCTTGCTTGCTACGAATTTTATCGATCGGGGGTGCTACTAATATTGCGGATCTATAGGGCGGATACAGGGCCAGGCCTGACGAGGTGGTGACATTCCTGGAGCAAAGGAGAGGGACAGAGAATGTCGCGAAAGGTAAGAGGGAGACAGCTATACGGAGACGTGGAGGGTCGTGCGAAGAGTGGGGCGGAATTAGTCCAAGGAGCACCGAGGTGGGTGCGAGACAAGGACGGCGCTATGTGAAAGAGAGGTCCGTTGTGACCAAGCAGTTGGTCGTCTCGATCCTCCTCGAAGAGGAGGATGAGGAGCCGGTTACGGGCTGATGGCCCCCGACCGGGGTGGTCTACGCCGACCGTAAAAACGGCCGGGTCCTGGGAATAGCAGCCGGCGCCGAAGGCGCAGGCTGCGGGGAGGTGGGGTTGGATGGGGAGATCGGGTAGGTGGGATGAGGGAGGCGTCAATCCGGGGGGTTACGCTGCTCGCGAGGTCAAGCCAGCCGGGTAGGACCCCTTTCAGGGAGTCCCGGCTAGCGACCTACAAGCAGAGCAGCGTCTTCATGGGTCCTGCTGGGGTGTCGACGTCGTCGCCGTGTCGAGATCGCGGGGGTAAGCCTTGCCGTCGGGGGGTCGCGCGTGCTGGGGCGCGATGTCCCTCAAATGGGGGAAACGCGACACGTCTGCTCGCGCGAACATCGACGTGGCAAGGCGACCGATGAAGTCGTCCAGGCTCTCGATCTTGAGGTCCCTCTGGACCGTGGCATTCCTCACGTAGCGGGGGGCATCTGTTATGGCACGCAGGCACAGATTTTGCTGTACTTGCAGCTTTTTCTTGTGACCTGCGGCCAAGAGGGCGTACCAGGAGGGTGCGGCATACGTGAGGCGGGGTCTAATATAGGTCTTATAGACCCCGAGCTTCACCCGCAGAGGGAGGCTGGAACGGAGCACTGGACGCAGTAGCGCTCTAGCAGTTCTCGCGGAGGCGACGACGGTTTTGGCGTGGGGACCCATGGTGAGTCTGCGGTCGATGCTGATCCCCAGGTATTTAACTACCGGGGACCAGGAGATGTCTTGTCCGAGTAGAGAGAGTGGTGGGAGTCGGCGGATGCACTTGCTCACGAAGATCGCCTGAGTCTTCGCCACGTTGACGGTTAGCCTCCACCTGGCTAGCCAAACTGGTAGGGCGTCGAGTTGGCGTTGCAGCTTGACGACGGCATGCTCGGGCTTGAAGGAGGATGCGTAGAATGCCGCGTCGTCAGCGTACAGGGCCAGGTGGGAACCGTCAACGACCGGTATGTCGTCCGTGTAGAGGTCGTAACATACCGGGGAGAGGCAGCTGCCCTGAGGGACTCCGGCTGCTACTGGGCGATCTTCGGAGGTGGTGTCTTCCACCACCACTCTGAAGGTCCGGTCCGTGAGGAAGGACTCGATCACCTTCGTCAGTCTGCGGGGGGCCGAGGACAGCGCGACCTTGTGGACCAGGCCTGAGTGCCAGACCCGGTCGAAGGCCTTCTCCATGTCCAGGAGGACTGCAGCCGTGTGCTCGCGTTTGTTCGCGGCGACCGCCATGTGGTGCAGAACCCTGGACAGCTGGAGCGTTGTACTGTGTCCAGCGCGGAACCCAAATTGTTCGGGGCGGGGCATGATGTGAGGGACCAGATGTGTGAGCAGCAGTTTCTCGAACACCTTCGAGATGCTCGGGAGGAGGGTGATGGGCCGATAGCTCTCGGGCTTCAGAATGTTTTTCCCCGGTTTGGGCAGCATGATCACGTTTCCAGACTTCCAGTTTTGTGGGAAGTTTCCGGTGCGGAGGATGCCGTTAAAGAGGTGCGTTACCGCCGCGATTGCGCGCGGCGGTAAGTGTCGGAGGGTGGCGTTAGTGATGCCGTCCGCACCAGGAGCCTTTCTGGGCTTTGTCCTCGTGATCATGCGCTTGACTCGGCCGGGGGAGAAGAAGATGGGGTCTTCGTTGAGAGCTATCGGCGTGGAGAAGTAGGTGCGAAGGTGCTCATCAACTGCTGCTATGTGGTCCGCCTCGTCAGATGGGTTCGGCTGGAACTGTCGCTCCAGGCACTCGGCGAAGATTTCAGCGCGGTCCTCGGCTCGGTAGCGTGGTGTACCATCGGCGTGGAGTAGTGGTCGTACAGGTGTGGGGGCTCCGCTAAGTCGACGGCATAGACGATGGATGGAGTTCCAATCGTCCGCCGCGTCGGCTAGCGTTTCTTCCCACAACGCTGCTCTGTGGTCTTCCATTGCCGACTTCACCCTTGTGGTCAGGGCGTTTAGTTCGGTCTTTTGCCTCGGGCATCGCGTGACTTGCCAGCGCTTTCGGAGACGCCTCTTGTCCCCTAACATCTTAGTGATGTGCGCTGGCAGTGGGGGCAGTTTATGGGTGGATCGTCCTGTCGTCGACGACGCGGACAGAGCTTCTCGGATGCGACTGGTTAGGCCCATCGAGAATCTGTCGATGTCCGCGGCGTCGGAGAGCGGCTGGTGGGGGACCGCGACATCCATGAGCCTCGCGAACTCCTCCCAGTCAGTGACGGGTCTAGGAGCTCTCGGGATGGAGACCGTGGGTGTCGCGTTCATGACGAGGAGCACCGGTTGATGGTCAGACTGCACCTCGTCATCTAGGGTCTCTTGGCGTAGCTGGCCCTGAAGTCCACGGTGCACGGCGATGTCCAGGACGTCCGGAGCGTGCGCAGCTTGAGCAGGGTAGTGCGTAGGCGTCTCCGGGCCGTCCACGTGGTAGCCGTGGACTTCAGCGTCTAAGAGGAGTCGGCGGCCGTCCGTGTTGGAGATGGAGGAGTTCCACGCCGGGTCCTTGCAGTTCCAGTCGCCTGCCGCCAAGGTGGGCAGCGGCGAGTCCAGCAAAGCCCTGACCTCTGCTAGGTCAAGTCGGGAAGAAGGGGGCTTGTAAATGGCATAGACTCGCGTGCAGGCGGCGGCAACATGGATCTCCACGCCGAGGGCTTGCAACGAACCCAGGTGGATCTGCGGCAGCGGTTGGTGGATGACTCCTCTTTTGACCAGCACGGCCAGTCCTCGGAAGGCCCTTACCCCATGCTCGTCCTGGCGATACGTGTGGTAACCCGGCACCTTTAGGGGGATGGAAGGTTCCAGCAATGTCTCCGAAATCAGGGCGATGTGAGCGTTCTGTTCCCGGAGTACAGCGGTGAGGAGCGGGATCTTGGTTCTGAGGCCCGCGGCGTTCCAATGAATAATCCTCAGAGGGTCCATTGCTAAACCAGTAGAGCAATCCCTCTGAGGACTATGGCGACAATGTCGTCGCCGGTCTGCAGAGCCATCAGCACCTCCTGCAGGATTTGGAGCGCCAGCTTGACCGTCTCGGTCCTGTCGCTTTGCGCTGCTTTCCTCGGGCCTGGTCCCTGGGAGGGGGCAATAGTGGCCTGGGCTATGGCAGAGGAGGCTGCTACGACCGAAACCGGCTTTGGTGGTTTGGTGTTGGGTTCTGGGGCGTTGATGGAGGCTGCCGTTTCCGCGACCACACCATCCTGGGGTGGTCTAGGACCACGGTTTCTTCCACCCCGCTTCTTTCCGCGGCGAGGAGGGGGGTTTGTGGGGTTGTTCGCAGGGGCCATAAGATTGGCGCTCTCCTGCGTCGCCACGACATCCTGGGTGCGGGTCAACTCGGAGCCCTGTCTGGGTTTCGGCGGGTGCACGGTTTTCTTGGCCTTCCGGTTCTCTCTCAGGAGAACCGGGCAAGAGGTGTTGTTGGCAGTGTGCGAACCGCTGCAGTTCGCGCACGTTGGTGGCTCCTCCCTTGGCCGGTCGCATTCACCGGCGGCGTGTGGACCGCCACAACGCACACAGGCTATGGGGCGGTGACAGTTGTGGGAGGAGTGGGCGAACTTTTGGCAGCGGTGGCACTGAGCAAGGCCCCGCTTTCCCCTCCAGGGCTCGATAGTGACCCCCGGCATACAGAGGACCTCGGTGACCCTGTAAATCTTGGCGGCTGTGTCGAGGTCTCTCTTGATCTGGGCGTAAAATATGCAGCCAGGCCTGCCTTGGCGGGCCCTTATGGGCCTGACGTATTCCACGCCAAAGCCCTGGTCCGTCAAGTCGCCCAGGATGTCCTCCGGCGCGGTGTCCACAGGGAGGCCCCTGATCGCCACCTTTAGGCTGCGCTCGCTTGGCAGGGAGTAGCAATACCATTCCAGCCCGGAGTCCTCCTTCTCCAGGTCGGAAAGGTACTGCTGTACTACCCTGAACTCTTCTTCTTCCCCCGGGGAGAAGCGCACTCCGGTTCCGAATGGGCGGGCATTTGGTGCGCGCCCCAGTCGGGTTTTTAGTGCCCGGAAGTGGAGGCCCCAGTTCGGGATTCGCTCTACGACGATTGGCGGGTAGCGGGTCTTCTTTGTGGGGGGGGGAGGCTGTAATGGTCCCTGGCCCCCTTGTCCGGCATTTGCTGCGGGAGGCGGCGGAGAGGCAACCGCGTCGGCGAAGGACAGCCTTGGTGCCTGTGGAGGGAGCGAGTGCGGCTCAGGTGGCTGCTGTGGTTTGCGTGGGGCAGGAGGTGGAGATGACGGTGGTGGCCCCGTGGTGTCCATGGGGGACAAATCTAGCCGTGGCATGGAGAGCGGCGGCTGCGATGCCTGCGGCGGGGTCCTGATTACCCTTTTTTGTGCCGCTACAGTTGGTGGCATAGCGGCACTGAACGGTGGCGGTGAAAAGCGCACCGTGGCTCTTGGTGGAGCGGAGGGTGGCGACGACCGTTTTGGAGCGCTCATACGCGCGGGCGCGAGGATGGGCCTCGCGAGGGTGGGCGGAGCGGACGCGGTCGCACTCGCGGGAGCGAATGCGGGCGCACATGCGGGAGCGCTTGCGGCCGCGCGCGCGGGCGCGGCGGTTTGGGTGTTGGCGGACCCTTTTGCGGCACGCGCGGGTGCACGCGGAGACACGGGCACGGGCGCACTTACGGGAGCGCTTGCGGTTGCGGCCGCGCGCGCGGGCGCGGCGGTTTGGGTGTTGGCGGACCCTTTGGCAGCACGCGCGGGTGCGCGGGAAGACGCGGTTTCGGGCGCCTTGCGGGGCGCGGGTGTGTCGGGACCGACGGGCGGCCGAGCCACGGGAGGGCGCGCCTTCAGTGGGCGCTGCTCCAGAGGTTGCGGGGCCGGAAGTGCGGCGGGGCGAAGAGTGGGGGCTGCGCGCGGGGCCAGTCCGTTGTGACCAGGCTCCGGAGGTCGGAGGGTCGTGCAGAGAGGGGGGCGGAAATAGTTGTAGGAGTGCCGAGGTGTGAAAATGAGGAGTGGGGATGCAAGCTCCTATTTGTCTTTAGTGGAGGGGATAAATTACCTAACTTTATGATTGATATTAGACGTATACCTATTACGATTGATTAAGACGTATACCTACCTAGTGAAAGTGAAGTGAAAGGGGCTATATCAAGGGTTGGCTCTCTCTCGGTCCCTATGTCCCTACTGGCAATAGTAATTTATTTATTTTCATAACTTAAAACTAACTTATAAAACATGAAATCTTAATTAACAGAGTTGTGTTATCGGCTTGTATCCTTATCGTCTTGTGCGCTGTTGGCTTGTAGCTATCGGCTTGTATCGTCCTGCACACCAGGATAGTCATCTATATTTTTAGTTTATAACTTACCTGCACGGAAATAATAAAACACAGGAAGTCGGTTTTTAGAATATTTTTATTTGTTACACTTTTTTTGCCTTTTTTACTGGTCACTTCTTTTTTATAGAAAAGAATATAGAATAAAGAAACTTCGGAGGTAAGGGAGGGGGAACGGTAATTTTTTTGTACATTTTTGGCTATAAATCAAAAATCTATAAATCACAGAAAATAAAAATTAAATGGTTTTAAAGTGCCGATTGAGCCCTTTTATATGACACCCTATTTGCTATAATCAAACTACTCGTACTTTCGTTATTCAACCCCTCATTCTAGCCCCTTTCAATATTTTTTTTACTAAAAACTGATGCGGGCAAGTAACTTTTACAACTATGCCAAATTTAAAGTCGATAGCATTTGTAGTTGCTGTAACATACAGACAGACAGACAGACAACGAAGTCTCACCATAAGGGTTCCTTTTTTACCATTTTGGTACGGAATAAAATGAACTCTTTCTGAAAATATATACTGTGACTGTACTAAGTAACTGAGTGGCTATAGTATTTATTTCACCCTTCGTTTTCACAGTCTATTGATAGAAAGATGTCTCCGCACGAAACTGATACCGCAGAGATAAAAGCCTAAAAGGAAGTGTCGCCGACTGACATGACGTGCCGAATCCCGCTCAATTTGCAATAGGGAACGCAAAGCCCGTCATTCAAAACCGGTTTGCACCGGTTTTAAAACCGGATAAATCAAGTGCAAACCGGTTTGATTTTACTATACTTTTTTTTTCTTGAATATCGGTCTGTAACATAACAGTACACTTTAGTACCTTGTCACTTTAACCGCTGTGACAATTCATGTATTCAGTTTAAACATGACATTAAATAGACAAGGTACTAAAGTTTACACATATTTATGAACTCGACTGGACTAACTCCAAAGTGATACAAATACAACGACATGTTAATGGTATGGAGAAGGCAAACGAGCACACAGGCCACCTGATGGTAAGTGGGATCTGCGGCATATCATCATTTGCATTCTCAAGACTATAATCTTAAGACTGCAATCCTAAGACTGCAAAGTCGTTGCCAACCATGAGGACTAAGACGGAATGCCTCTATTATGCTAGTAAGTTCACTGGATGTCTTATCCCCACACCGGAACACAACAATGCGAACGAACACTGCTGCTTGGCGGTAGGGTAAAGCATGGTGGTGGTAGCGATACGGACTTTCTTCCACCACATAAATGTACTATACCAAAAACAAGTACTATACCAACCACCCATGTAAGTATTTACCTATCCGTCTCTTTACCTTATCGTTTCTTTACTGTCCTTCCTAATATTATATATGCGAAAGTGTTTGTTTGTTCCGTTTTTACGGATTCTAACCATTAGACGTAAAATTTTATAAGTACCGAAACAGTCATTTCCCAAGGACGGACGTAGACTACCTTTTCGTAGGAAGATATCACCATTTCCCTGTAGGTTCGCATTACCATTTTCGGTTATTTTCTAGGAGTCCAGGCATTCTTCAAAACAACTCAAAATGGTAATCCGATTCTACAGGGAAATGGTGAATAATGCGACCAGGAAAGTGATAGCGGTCGAAACGCTAGTAGAACTACCCAACTACGGCCTTACAATACCTAGATTGAACACTAGATATTGACGATGCTGATTGGAGCCTGTTATCCCTCTTCCATATGTATGTACACCACATATCACTCGTAAATTAGGATTTGTGATTATATCTGTGTACCTACAAAGAACTGTTTGAACATATTAAAACCCGTTTCAATTTCTAGAGTAAAATTCTCGGTTAAAACCGGTTTCCGATGAAACCGGTTGTCATCCCTGATTCTCACGCAGGCCGCGCTCCATTTCAGCCGGCCTGACAACTCCCATTTGTATAACCTTCCGTGTGTCAACACATTTGCGACGTTTTACACTTTTTATGAGTGTGGGAGTTCGTGGAATTTGTTAGTCAACGGTTACTTGTTTTTACATGTATGCCCATGAAACCCTTCTTTGATAGTCGTGTTATTTTTTTTATACTCGTGCCGCCCGCCCAAGAAAAAAAACGCGGGTCAGCTAAACGCCTAGTGTGCAATGTATAAGCCAAAACATTTTTAAATCTAAACTGACATGATTATTAATCTTTTTTGTTTTTTTAATGAAAAAGTGTACAAGGATTAGCTTATGTCTTGGCAGTTATGCTAAGTGTCACTTTGTACGATGAGCTGTACAGTGTACATTGTGCGGCACGAGGGTATATGTATGTATATTTGCGGGTATGTATATATGTTGTCTATGTATGGTTATAGATTTACCGCCGAACCCTATATTCAAACCGCGGACAGATAAGGCTTACTTTGGGTTTAAATTTGACATTTGCCAATACAACATGTGTCAAATTTTAATCCGAAGTAAGCCTATCTATCCGCGGTTTGAATATAGGGTTCGGCCATTTGAGGTCAAGTCTAGCTACGCTTTAATTTATGGCAAGGAGAATTGGTGTGAGATTCATCATTTATTCATCATTTCAGCTAAAAGTCGTCTGCTGGACATATGACTATCCCAAGGTTTGCTACAAGGACCGGTTTTGCGCCTCTTGAATCCAACAGTTTCCTGCAATTTTAACCACGTCGTCGGTCCACCTAGTTGAGGCCTAGCCAGTCTGGTCTTCCGGTATGCGGACGCCACTCGAAAAGTCTTTAATAGCGATGTGCTGTTAGGTGGTTTGTGTGCTAGTTTGCCATTCCAATGCAATAAAAAAACGCTCCATGTGTGTAAACTGCGACGTTGATACTGGTTCTAGTAACTCTTATTAAAGATTATGCTGTGTATAGTGTGAACTGAATAACCTAGATGTATATAAATGGGGATTGTTAATAATGTTGTTCAATTAGCCAACATAACAGCGCTACTCATTAAAACGTGTCGGGGTTGTTTCTTTTGCAATGATACACTACAGACCTATTAGCCGCTCACAATCCATTGTGAGTCGACGACATATTATTATGAATGCAGTTGCAATAATTATACTCGTTAGTTGGAATAATTGATACTTGTTAGTTAGAACTTTCTATTGAACTAGCACTATCCTTTATCCTAAAAGGATAACGAACCAACTTTTTCGAGTGGTATTCGGTTTTCTAAGAGGAAATTATTTTATTTATTACTTAACTGTATTTTAGTCTTTGTCCCATTCTGTGAAATTCAAATAAATACTTATAGAGCATATTTGAAGCAAACTTTAGCTATTGCGCGATTATGAATAAGAGAAAAACAAACCCCAAAGCCGTAATTGTACAGCGGCGCACCCTACGCACGTAATCGTGAGTATGAATTCGCTTCGTATCAAAATGTATGAAGATCGGCGTGTATTTTTTTAAATGGTAAGTGAAATCCGAAGTTTATGGACCAAAAATATTACAAAAAGCCTGATTTAAAAATAATTATTTTTAATTTACGCAGAAAGTAAACTTGAGTTATCAATTTTTTACTTTTGTAAAAATTATCAAAAATCTTTAAAAATCTGTATTAATATTTAAGCTAGTAAAATGGACCTTATAGAACAGATAATAGAGTTCATAATAAAATGAGAATTTTCTTTTGCGTTTTCCAACCATATTAACTTAAATATGGAACCCCCGGTGCGCGAGTACGAGTCGCACTTGACCGGTTTTTTATTTAAAAAAACTGCTAATGCGGCACACGCACAAAAAGTCACTAGCGACACACGCCTAGAGCAATTGATCCTCCAGGCTTACGTATGTAGCGTGTGTTACGTGTGCCGCACTGGAATTTTGGCTTAATGGTTCTTATTGTTCATTGTTACATAAAGATTACTTTAGGTCATCACGTGAAAGCACCTTAACTCTGAGATAAACCTACAGCGGAAATGGAACAATTCAATCAACGATTGTGTCAATACGATAATTCCGAATGCCGGTTCAGTACCAAAATATAGTGCACGTGAAACACATTCAATCCAATCTCTTTGATAAACATTTGAGCAACAGACAGGCGTATGCAGGTATATATAGTTCAGGAAATATAGGTATGAATTGGCCGTCTGTAATCTACACTAAGATCTTTTTGTTAATATCAAACAGAAGGTAATCGTAAAACTTCTCTCGTTCTTCAAACAGCACAGTGGGTTGAAAGGTTAAGGTTAAGGTCAGGTCCTAACGCAAAAAAAAGATCGCAAAGTAGATAACAGACGGCCAAATCATATTTCTTGAACTATACTTTAGTACTGCAAAAATAGTTGGCTACCTTAATGAAAGTAGGTATTCAGTAAAGATAGGTCTTGCTTTTGTTACCCAACTGCGTAAAACAAAAGAAGGAATGTATGTTGTATCTTCACTATTAATTTTGCATCGAGAATGTCAGTACAAAGTACAAGTTTGTCTTTCTTGCGGAAGCAAAAACGTGTTGAATGCGTCTCATATATTCACGTAGTTTCACCACCTGCTTCTAACGTCGCGCAAAGTCACGGCCAGGAAATACGTCGACCACGCCTGGGCTTAAAATACGCAACGTGAACGCAGTGACGTTACTGCTTCACGTTTTTGACGTTTCTTTTACTCATGTCAAAAAATACGCTATGCATTTCCTTATTGCCTGGTACTACAGATTTTGACGCAGTTTCAGCGTATTTCAGTTTTTTCTGTCTTATATCGTTATCGCGGACTTTCAACGAATTGGAGACACATCATTGAATAGCTTTGCGATAGTTTATGCCTCTATATTTTTTACAGAAAAGTAGGATCCAAATATACTTTTTTCTCGGGCATTATAACACGGTCTCTAGTGTTATTATTCAAAAACATTTTTATTTTCAGTTTTAAACAAAGGATATTGAGTTTTTCGTAAAGCTAAAAGCATAGAGGTTTTTGTGCGCTCTTAGTGAGAGGACAAAAAGCGGCACTCACGCCACAATGCGTCGTTGAAGCTGCCAAGGAAGCAGGCACTCCTTTAATATCGCCATAAAGAAGATTAGAAATACATAACTATGTTGTAAATAAAATTAAGGTTGAGTTTTAAGACACCGTAAATTCAAGGAGCATCGCCGATTGGTGCTTTATCACTTTACTAAATTAAAGTGATTGGTAAACTAAACGTACTATAAACCTGTATTAGTTAAAGTATGCCTTGTCCCTTTCTGACAAATTCAAATGAAATAATGGCAGATAAGGACAGATCATATTTCAAGCATACTCTAGCTATTGCTCGTTTATGAATAAAAGGGTAAGGCATGTATGAACAGTCAATAGCATTAATTGTAGATCCACCATAGAACCGTGTCGCAGAATGGCAATGATTACCTACGTTCTAAATTTCGTACCCGTGACTTGACGAGTATTGTGAGAGGATTGTATGAGGGCTAACAACAAACTCACTAGCAACTGAAGCTAACTGAATCGCTCTGGTTATTAACTGCTGCACGTCACTCCTATGTCCTCTAGTTAAAAATACTTCACTCCTATGTCCTCTAGTTAAAAACAATCCTATGTCCTTCCTCGGAGTTCAAGTTATCTTCAAAATTAAATTTCATTGACTTCGGTTCAGTGGTTTAGCCGTGAAAGTGTAACAAACAGAGACACAAAGCTCCTTTCACATCAGCGACCCACCCTCGCTTCGGTTCGGTTTATGTGAGTAACACCTGGGGCCTGTTATATAAAGCTACAATGTACAATTTACAGGTTACAAATTTCCATTTGACACAACCTCGACCAATGACGACCAGCCATTTTATACCAGTGCAGCCAGTGCTGCCAGTTTATACCTGTAAAATTGTAACTTATAGCTTTATAAATCGTGCCCCTGTTGTTACCTATCTTAAGTTCGAAAAACATTTGTCTGCTGTTTCGTTTGTCCGAAATTTTCATTTGTCCGAAAATATTTTTTTTCTGAAACCGTTTAACTTTCCTGGATTGTTATAAAACTAACCTAATCTTACCTACAGGTTCTTTTAAACATTTTGAAAAAAAAAACGGACTAATGAAAATTTCTGACAAACGAAACATCGGTCAAGTTTTTTTTGGAACATCGTTTGTTTACCAACGGCCGTACATAATCCAGTAATTTTTACAAATAAATACCTTCTTCTTGAATTACTTTATCTATTGATGGAAACCTCATTAAAATCCGTTGCGTAGTTTGAAAGTTGCGTACATACAGAGGGACAGACGGCGGAAAGCGACTTTGTTTTATACTACCTATTTAAACATAGGGATGACACAGATCAACAATGCAAAGTTTACAGCGCCATTTATAAATAAAACTGTACCCTCTGTACACATGTGTACGTATTGTACGTACGTGTTCCGACTCCAAGGACTTGACACGCGGCTCTTGCTGCTTTTGTTTGCGGCGCTGTCTCCGTGACTTTTCTGCAACACTTAGCAGCCGTTTAAACCCATTGTTCATCTGGCTGACGTTTTGAAGACGATCATTGTTCAGTTTCTCGTTCTTGCTTTTGACAAATTGTTTTAAAAGTAAACAGAAATAAGGCAAAATATGTTTTACTTTAAGCAATATAAGGCTTATTTCAATGCTTTGACAGATTTATCTTTACGTTTAAATAGCTAAAACATTAGTGTTTTACAGAAAACGGCTAAATCTACATATATTTTGAACGCTTTTTTCATAATTACTTTTGCTTTCAGAATCATTTCTTCTTCTATTTATTCGTCTACTATACACATACTCTTATTTCATTTTGTTTTTTCTTTATGACACGATATCGTCATTTACCCAATGTTAAATGTTTGTTTCTACGTTGGTTGGCCTTCTATTTATTAATCCTCCACATTTTTTAAATTAACAATATGTTTTGTTATTGTTAAATAAACTTAGTTTCGTTTCATTTATTTCCATTTTATTTTCATTTTAATTTCATTTCATTTGCCAATTGTTGCTATGGTATTTGTTTTCAATCAAGCGTAAAACGCCTGACAGATTTAGATACAATTTTCTTAGGCAGGTCTATGTCCTTAATCAAAAAATGATTAATATAAATGAAATTGATAATAATCTGCTTACGTTAAATGTGAGAGAAAATGTGAAATTTCATTCGCACGACGATAAAGTAATGATATTCAATTAATCCGGTAATTTGGATGTGAAATTTTAATATACCTTATACATTTTGCTGGTTGCTTTTGATTTTTATTTATCACTTTCCAGACTTTAGGCTGTTTGCTTTCACATTTTTTAATTTTACATATTTCTGAGCTAAACTTTAAAATTTAAAATACATACAACGCTAGACAGAAATCTCATAGTCTTTCGTTCATATCTTACAAAAAAAGAAAATTTCGCATCGAGTAGACAACACATTCTTTTCAATTGGAATAAACGCTCTCACTTAGGTACCTACTTATTTAACGTAACAAGTCCTTGAAACCACAAGTGCAAAGCCCTTGGTGCAACTATCGCTCGACCAGTTTCTTACGTAAGTCGTTTGAAGTTACGCTGAGTGAGAGCCTCCTTGTGCGGAAGATTTCCGGTACTTGACAAGTATATCGATACCGATCGCAAACAGCAGGTTTTAGGGTTCCATAGTCAACAAGGAACCCTTATGGTTTCGCCATGTCCGTTTGTCCGTCTATCCGCAGTTTAACGCAGAGTCTTGGTACTACAAAGCTGTAATTTGGCATAGTTATACATTTAAATTACGGCAACAAAGTTGTAAAATAAAATTTTGAAGTAATGTTGTAAATTGTTTAGGAAAAATCCAACTCAAAAAGTGTAATTTTCGTTAGAGTTACATGTGCCCCCTTATAAGAAATAAAAATCTAAACAATGATATAAATAAAGCACATACTTAGTAACTTATTTTTTTTTATTAGTCGAACCAACTAAATACATTGCATTTTAAATAATGCATAAAAGATGACGAACTTAAAGGAAAACTTTCACGACTAAGTAGACTTGATTGGTTCATGAGATATAGACGGCTAAAGTGTTTACACCTACTAAAAAAACATCTAAGACAGCACCAAATAACTTTAAATAGAAAAATATTTTAACATTTTGAGAAAGTTTATTGTGTTTGTAGTAACATCTTCGGAACCCTACACTGAGCATGGTCCGACATGCACTTGTCCGGTTTTTATTAAGTATGATTACGAAGTTAGATAACGTCATGACATTTTTCACTTTAACTAGAATACTTAAGTGTCGGAGAACGATATACTTAAGTGTCAATTTCTAAATCTTATCGATAATAATTCGTGTTCTACAATACTGACGTTAGATCATACTGCCTCCTAGGTGATTCTCTTAAATAGGTATGTAAGCGGCAGCATGACTTTTTTGGGTTTCTAGTAAGTACTTTATACTCGTACAAATAAGACGTGGGTGCCTGCAAAGATGTTTTATATTTAGATAAGTTATGCTCATACTAAACGCATTCGAAAACCGTCACCAATTACTGACAGTTCCTACGTTGCTATATTTCTACAGACAAAGACGGCAATTCGTAGTGACCGCTATTGTTAGAAAGAGATAAATAGTTGTTTCAAATTGCGTACCCAAATGACGCGGCGTGCCCGCTCATGGCTGCCATATAGCTACCCGTCTTTATCGCACTCATGCGATATCTAATTGTGTATCTCATGTTTCACAGGTGACAGTGACGCCACCGGTGCAAATTAAACAAAGTATGGCGATGTAAAACAAAATGTAAAAAATATTTACGGTACTTACGAATGAAATGAGACATCCTTTCTTCCTTTTATAGGTACAGTATAATTTCGGCAGCCTCGAAAATACAAGACGGCATTTTTTATGACATATTTGTTGCATTTCGGTAATAAAACTTTACTGTTTTTGACGCGTGCGTGTCAGCGGCCACGGTGCGACTGAACGATAGTAAGGCAAATTACCTTCCTTTTCGAGGAACGCTTTTGCGCGCAAATGACGTATCTTAATATAAAATATCATTGAGTGCCTGTGCCAGAGCTTTAAGTGCACGAGTCCGCCTCGCATTTGACTTTTTTTGAGTTTCGTACACAAAGAGAGGTAAATGGGACCCTATTTCCAAGCTTTTGATGTTCGTCCGTTCGTCTCTCCTAACTTTAGAGCCGTATCTCTTGAACCGTAATAGATAGCCATTGTTTTAAATGGAATACTTACGGCAGATTTCCTAAACAAGAATAAAGAAATCTAAAAGTGAAATTCACTCATTAAAAATGTCCAAAGATCAAAATTATCACAAAGATCATAAATTGTTTTGTTTTTCTTTTCTACAATAAAGTGTTTACATACATACAATGGCTAAGCTTCAAGTTTGGTGAGGTTATAGTGTAAACCCTAAAAAAAAGAACACAAAAATAAAACCCAGCCAAGTGGGTCGGGCGGTACGGATCCGAGTCTAATTGGCACATCACCACTTTTCTGTTTATAAAATACCAAACAGTCACATTACCACCAAAAAAATTACAATTAACATTTAAAAGCAAATTACAAAACAATATTGCGACAAATCCAGTCAGTAATTAGAATACGCCATATGGCATGGTTACATTCGGACTTCAAACACGGCCCGCTAACACGCCGCCGTTTATAATTCGCTTCACAATCACTCATACGTCATATTTACTTACATATTCCACGCAGAATATACCACCGAACTAAATTTTAGATATTAGCTGGAATACACGAGTGCTCTGGTAGGATATTTAATTCATACGTTTTATGCTATCGAGTTGGTTTGTTTAATTGGTGGTTTCTATTACTGCGAGTAATATAGCCGTTGTAGTTGTTATAAATGAGTGAAACGTAGAATAGAAAGACGTTTCTTAATGCAACGCACGTAATGAAATAAATAAATACTTAACACTCACACAATTTGGCCGAGGCGTAAACTAAGCTCTAGGGCTTGTACCCTATGAGAACTAGACAATGATTTAGGTAAGAGATCAGAGAGATGAATACAGAAAACATCCAAGACGCAGAAACAAATACTCGTGTGCTGAACACAAAAATATTTGCCCATACCGGAAATCGAACCTGGGGCCACTAGCTTCGTACGCAGAGTCACAATCACTACCAACTAGGCTAACGCGTCGACAAAATTTAATAAACTAATTAATCTAATCTGGCAAGTGTTTTCGTTTGCCCGTGAAATATTTTGAAAATGGAACCAATCTGGCCTGGGCTTCTAAATGACGAAGTTCCGTTGTAAAATCATAAAAAAATACAACCAAAATGAGAAACTCCACCTTTTTTGAGTTAGTTAAATAAATAAAAAAACGTATTGAGAACCTCCTCCTTTTTGAAGTGTGTTAAAAAGAGGTATAGGTGAAAAACTTAAGTAAATGACCTCTTGCATGTAGTTGTGTACAAAACTTATATGGAATTTACGTCAAATTTCAAATATAGAATATCGAACAGTCTATACAGATGTGTTACTACTACATGCAAGAGGTCATTTACTTAAGTTTTTCACCTATGTACAATCATGTCAAGGACGTAGTGAATGACATTTGACTTACCAATTATTAAACTTTTCAAGCTTCTGCTAATATTTATGTGATTATGATGATTATAATTAATTATGATTATATTAAATGGACACAAATTATGTCCTTGGTTTCGCAACTTCAACGTAGTATTTTACAAAGTCAAACAGAGACCTCGTTTTTAAATTAAACTAAATCCCAAGACTTTGAGAATTAATTTATCTAAGGTACTTTTTTCCCTCATTGAATTTCATTAGGGATCCAATCTCACAAGCTAAGAAAGAAGTAAGATAAATAGTGAAAATCCTGCATTAAGATTAATGTCTTTTCTTTATAATTTAACAGAGTACGTGTTACGAAGCTAAATTCGTCGGGACGGCCAACCTAGAACACAATCTTTCTTGTTTTTGGCAATAAATCTGCGTTGAAACTTATTCAGCGGTGTGCCGAGATTAAATTTTCAGTCAAAATGCGATTCGTTTTTTAATGGAATAAAGTTGTTAAAACTTTTATAGTAAACAAAAAACGGCTTTAATCTTCAACAACGCAACTGACGACGGCACTCAGAGCCCGTTATACCTAGGTGAAAAACTGAAGTAAATGACCTCTTGCATGTAGTTGTGTACAAAACTAATATGGAATTACGTCAAATTCAAATACAGAATGTCGAACGGTCTATATAGATGTGTTATAGGTAAAAAACTTAAATAAAGCTCTTCTTGCATGTAGTTGTGTACAAAACTTATATGGAATTTACGTCAAATTTCAAATATAGAATGTCGAACGGTCTATACAGATGTGTTACTACTACATGCAAGAGGAGCTTTACTTAAGTTTTTTACCTATACGACTACATGCAAGAGGTCATTTACTTATGTTTTTCACCTATAATCTACACATCGGTAACTCGTGGCATTTTGGTAGCACTTGACAGTTTCTAACAGACTAGTGATGTGACAATGTTCTTCCTGTATGAGTCGAGAAAAGGAAACCAATTAGAAAATAAAAAGTATTTTCAATCATTTAATATGAAATTCGTGATAAACAATTAATATTTGTTATAATTTTTTACAAGTCAGCCTACGTCTTCTACTTGAGAAAATCCACTTTGTGTGAGAAAATGATCCTTCAACTTCCACTGGCGTAATGGGTAAAAAAAAGCATTCTATTAATTTTTTGATAATACTATTTTCAGATTTTGATAAACAGGTTCACCTTTGGGGTGCAGTCTCAGTGGTGAAAGTGACTTTTCAATTTTCAATACGATCTCCAAAGACTCTTTTAGTTTAAGGCTTCTAACTTCTTGGACTTCAAGTGCTTGTTCATATTAAATGTCTTGCAAACTATATAAACAAACATCGTAACGGGTACATTTTACCTTGTCACCTTGTAGTAGGAGTTCTGAATGCTCTCTAATGATTTCCTCTATTATTTGGAAAACATCTCTGTTTCTCGACACGTCTCGTAATAATTATTACGAGTAAATTAATGACAATATCATTGACATTGACATTTCCTATGACATAACATATGACCTACTTCGTCTTATGATAAGATTAAGACCATGTAGGTAATATTAATTTATTATTTTATCTTGTCTGTAAAGACACTTAGAAAACTTGTCTCATCACTAATCTGTCAAGTGCTACCTAAATGCCACGAGTTACGGATGTGTAATGACGATTACGATTATTAAGGTTGCATTCGACCAAACTGAAATAAGGTCCTATACCTAAATTAAACGCCGAATTTGAATAGACTATTCTCGGAGTACCTGAGTCTAATTCCAAGTTGGGTGAAATGCGGCCTAAGTCGTTCCTGACGTTTTTTCATACATAACTTTGAAAAAGGAACGTCTAAAAGGTCTCTGATTATGACGGTGAGAGTTCATGGTAGTGAGAGTTAATTACAGATTTTCATATACTGTAACAGCTTTATACAATTCACTATACTGTACAAAGATTGCTTCTTAAACATTGACCCTTTATTTGCACACTCATAGCCAGCTATGTTTGAAGAACACTGTATTCTCAGATCTGTACACATAGGCAGTAAACACTCAGTTTGTGTCCGTGCCAGCCGACCTAGATATATGCATCACACATCCCAACTCGCGCAATCGAGCGAAACGCTTACATAAGTAGTGTTTTCGCGTTAGCATAAAGCCTTATTTTCTATTGGATTTGTGATTTGATAATAAAACTTATTGTGTTTTGTTTATGAAAATGGGCCGTAACTTCATCGCAGATTTAGTGATTTCCGGTACAATATAGTAGATTTATTATAGTGTACCAAGAGTGACTTTGTTTGAATACATCTTTTATAAGAAAAATATACAAACAAATTGTGCTCGACTTACGCTTTGGATAAAAAACATATTAGAAATATATTTTAATTAAGAATTGTCCTTAAGCCACAACTGCGTACCTGCATCAAGCAGTTTTTCTTTTCGTCTTCTATATACAATAGTACTTACAAATATAACATAGTTATTTTGTTACGTATGAATACTTATTGTCTTTAATTATTTTCATTGAGAAATCTTTCCACGGTTGCCCAATAGGTGAGCTTAAATATCAGCCTAGCTTCCCTAAAGCCTTTTTTTCGTTACATGTTTTTGCCATATGGTTGTAAATTATTACGTGTCTACGCCGCGACTTTGTCCGCGTAGATTTCGATTATGGTTTTTCCATCGAGAACTTTTAGATTTTTCGAAAAGTTGCCTATGTGTTTATCCGGAGTATAAGCTATCTCCATTTCAAACTTCATCCAAATCCGTCCAGCCGTTGCAGTGTGAAGGAGTAGCAAACTAACACACACACAAACTTTCGCATTTATAAAGTATGTGTACTTTTTGTCCACTTTTTAGAACACCATTCGTTGTTATACCTAATGTGGTTAACATATTAGAATCTTTGGACAATTGTATTTAAGAATTGCCGAAACACTGGCGTAGTTTAGAAGGCTTATATTAAAATGGCATGCCACGATGCAAATAAAGCATATTGCTATTAAACCGTGAAATTAGTAGTGGGCCCAGCTGCTTAAAATTATCACTTGTCTTGCCACTTATTCTAAAATATTCAAACGAGTTCAGAAATTATGGGCTTTAATATTTATCAACTGCATAATCGTAAGCGGAAATTCGTTTTGTTAATTATAAATATAGGAAAATAAACGGTGTCCGGACACAGGTGTATAATAAGATTAATGTGTGACTGGATAGATAATATCTTAACAATTCAATTTGCTGGCTTGATTCGAAAAAACTTACACATTGAAGTGTGTACCTGAATACCAAGTCTTCGTAAGAAATGATACTTAAGATTGTATCGCGCATGTATGGAATACATGGCATATTTAATTTATAATATTAATTTAATTAGCGATTGCAATGTTATTAATGTGAAATAGATTTTATATGTAGTAACTAATAATTACGTGAAAAAATATCTATTCTTTTATTTTATTTTAGATGACGCGTTGGCCTAGTTGGTAGTGACCCTGCCTACGAAGCTAGCGGTCCTGGGTTCAAATCCCGGTAAGGGCAGATATTTGTGTGATGAGCGCGAATATTTGTTCCCGAGTTATGAATGTTTTCTATGTATTTAAGTATATATTTCTCTATATAAGTATTCATATCGTTGTCTAGTACCCATAGTACAAGCCTAGAGCTTAGTTTGGGACTAGGTCAATTGGTGTGACATTGTCCCCTGATATTTATGGAGGATATTTATATGTATAGAGGAGGACTTAGTGGGTTGTAAGTAGTAACTTTGTGAGGCGTCAGCCGCAGTGTTCGCACTGTTGTGTTACGGTAGGAAAGGATAGCCAAAATTTGTGGTCGGCCATGGATTTACCAACTTGAGATTCTATCGAATTGATGTGAAAAAAACCGGTCCAGTGTAATTCGGACTCGCGCACGGGGGGTTCCGTACCATCGCACATTAGGTATTATTATCAGTGATCGGAATAGGTAGAGTATATTTACCTAAAGTTCGCAAAAGGACATAATATAGAGTGGTTATCACCGGGTGAAATATTTATTTATTTATATTGAATTCTGGATTTCAGATATTTTTCTGGTACTAGTAAATGTAGTCGTAAGGAAGTCTCCAGTTTATGTCTCTGTTCTATGAAGTTTAGGTAAATATACTCCATCTATTAATTAGATACTTAAAAGAACTGAGTTACGGGACCTTTTTATCACAAACTAACATAAAATATCCCATACCGTAAGTAAATATTACGTATATTTAGCATTAAAAATACCGGAAATCCGGATTTCAATAAAAATAAATTAACATATCACCCGGTTCTAAGTGTCGTAACTACTCTATATTACGTCCTTTTGCGAACTTTAGGTAAAAATACTCTACCTATTCCGACCACTGATTATTATATTCCGATTTGAATTCGATTTCGAATCGAATCAGCGCGAGTCCAACTCACACTTGACCATTTTTAGATTTTTTTGTTTTTCTTCAGGGTTCCTACTATAATCATACCAAATTTGACGCTTGTATGTTTTCCCGTTTTTACGATACAATAGCGATTAGGGATCCCCTTTATTATTTTACTTTCTTTATTTTTTTAATTGTTAGTAAAGAAAGAAAGAAAATAAATCGATTTATTACCACATATAAAAAAACTAATATTAGTAATAATATACATGAATGAAAAAACTTCGAAAATAAATAAATAGCATGTGGCAAAAGGAGCGAACTCAGCTAATGCTGCCCTAATTAATAAGTAAATCCACAGTAATAACACATTTTGACAAAAAAAACATTAGCCGAGTATCTATTACGGTTCAAAAGATAGCTGTTTAAAGTTAGGACGGACGGACAGCGGAGGCATATTAATAGGGTACCGTTGGACTACCGTTCTGGTACGGAACCCTAAAATTAAAGTAGGACTTTATAAATTATAATATAGTTGTACTTATAGGTAGGTAATATCAAGAGTTTTTTGTCATTATGACATAAAGTCATATAAAAGCAACGTCAAAAATCAAGAAATGAGTGTAACGCAGTGGGGTTAGGTTTATTTTGCATTAATGTTTAACTATGTGTTTATGTTTTTAGTGGTGGTAGGACTTTGTGCAAGGTCCTTCCGGATAGCTACCACCATCTTATCCATTAACCCAGCGCCAAGCAGTAGTGTTCGCATTGCTGTGTTCCGGTGTGGGGATAAGACAACCGGCGAAATTACTAGCATAGAGGCATTCCATCTTAGTCCTCAGGGTTAGCAACGCATTTGAAGTCTTAGGATTGCAGCTTTGAGATTGTAGTCTTCAGATTTCATATGTCTATGGGTCTCAGATCCCACTTACCATCAGGTGGTCTGAATGCTCACGTGTCTTCTCCTTGCCATAAAAAAACCTTTGGCTTAACTTTTTTTTAATAGTTCTAAAAGCTTGAGGAGAGAAGTAGAGAGAGAGAGAGAGGTATTATATTCGCGTGCATCCGGAAATAACCGAAGCCGACTGTATGACCCGAATCCTATTCTATATGCTCACCGACTGCACTGAGGAACGTTAATCAAACGTCACTGTCGCTAATGTGATGTGTAAATTAGGCGGTACTCGCAGCAGAAAGCTTGGTCGAGTGGTAAACTCTCGGCTCAGGGTCTATTTATTAACCTAGGCACTAGAGTTCGAGACTAGCTGCTGGGCCTAGTTTTTTGTTTTTTTTTTATGTTTCAACATTTTATATTTAATTATAATATTCAATATCCCAGGCGCGGCAGCTGAGGCAGCTCAAACTACAACATATTCTTTATAAAAATTACAACATATTCTTTATAAAAACTACAACATATTCAAAAATAGTGGAAATCGGACTTGATTTATGGAGTGCGAAACGTTTATCGCCCGGAGCTAAATTTGTATGGATTTTTTTACAGCCACGCGATAAAAAAAAATTATATATATCTTGAGATTTGTAGATTAAGCCCTTTTGTATGACACCCCGTTTGCTATAATCAAATCACTTTCATTTTTCAACCCTTTTTTAAATATTTTGAAAAATAATTTCATTAGGTTTTTACTAATAACCGATGCGGGCAAGCAAGTTATAGCTTCTGTAGTTTCAGATAAAAACTGCTGTGACATACAGACAGATAGACACCGAAGTCTCACCGTAAGGATTCCTTTTTTACACGACTGCCCCAAAAAAGGAGTGTAATGTTTTCAGGGTTCATGTTTGTATGTATGTATGTGAGTTTCTTTATTCCAATATAACTTCTAAATCCCTTGACCGATTTAGATGTGTGAGGTATCGTTAGAATTCTTACGTCATCCCAAGTAACATAAGCTATATGACGTTAAAATAAAAACAAAATGGCGAACTATATAATCCATATTGTGGGGCCAAAAGAATAAAAAAATTACAAACCTATCAAGTGGGGTATCAAAATAAAGGGTTTTAAAAGACGATTACAAAAATATATACAACTTATGTGTTTAAAGCTTATTTTATTAAATTAAAACGCACATAAAAAAAATGAAATCCGTACCTATTGAGTGTGGTATCAAAAAAAAGCACTTTGAAAGGCAATCATAGAAATATATGATACTCATATGTTTAATTGTACCTTTTGAGAGGAAACACGAAATGTTCTACATCGCGCTATTGAAGTTTTTCCTGGCAGCTACTCGTATATAAGACGTGACTGCGCACGCGGCGCTTACGATATTTTTCAACTGAAAAGTGTAGATAATATTATAACAAGTATATGACTCAAATGACATCTGTCTATGTTAATTCTTAAGTTCGTATTGTCTGTCACTAAAAGGAATAAAATAAAAAATAATAATAGATAACTAGAATATAAGTGTACAGTCACAGTCATAAACATGTTTACACATTTTCTCTATATTTCAATGACATAAGGCGAAAAAGTCCACATATATATATTTATTTTGATTGCAGTCCTTTATGCACTCACATTCACTTCACTCGCCTTGAAACGAAAAGTCCCCCGAATGCAATTGAAATAAATATATATAAGTCCACATATATATATTTATTTCAATTGCATTCCGGGGACCTTTCGCTTCAAGGCGAGTGAAATGAATGTGTGTGCATAAAGGACTGCAATCAAAATAAATATATATATGTGGACTTTTTCGCCTTATGTCATTGAAATATAGAGAAAATGTGTAACCATGTTTATGACTGTGACTGTACACTTATATTCTAGTTTACATTTATTAAATTAACTACCATATCTAAAATGTATTTCTAAATTTTTTCAGTTTGTTTTTAAACAGTAGTCGTGTTTTTTAATTTTATAATTTTTTAATTTTATTTTATTACCGTGTTGAACAGAGGCGCAGTCCTCATGGCCCTTATATATCATGTTCTTTCTACTAGGTACTGTAGTCTATATTAGTTTTTGTTCCGTACACCACCTTTCGTATAGCGAGGCTTGTTTCCGTGCCTCCGGCGGCAATAAAATCCGGTCTGTCAGTATTATCAGCTCGTTCCGGGGCATTTGCATGCAAAGTTCGTATTTAGGCGCGGCTATCGGCCCGATAAGAATTTGTCCAATTTAGAAATTTCTTACTCTAAATACTGAGATAACGATTATCTTGCGCTTTAATGCGGTGATTGTGGGACTTAAACTATTTAACCTCGGTGATATTAGAGTGAATTAAGCTTCTGGGAGTTAATGACAGCGCAGATTAATTTAGCCTTATTTATTGTTCTCGTTAATATCTCATGCCTTTATTGTATTACGACTATGTATCTACATCTATTGCATAGATTCTATTTTGGAAGAGACCGTGACTCTGTGTATTTAAATACTAAATAAATAAATAAATAAAAATCAGGGGACAATCTCACACAAATTGACCTAGTCCCAAACTAAGCTCTAGGCTTGTACAGTCGACTACAAAGAGATGTATCCATTTTTCCACCTTATTGCATTGTAATAAGGTCCAAATCTGTATACATGTTTTGTAGTCGACTGTACTATGGGTACTAGGCAACGATAAACATACTTATATAGAGAAATAAGTACTAATATACAAAGAAAACATTCATGACTGAGAAACAAATACCCGCACTCATTACACAAACATTTGCCATGACCGGGAATCGTACACGGGACCGGACTATCAACTTGGCTAACTGCGTCGTCAATAAAAAAAGTCATTTAGCCTGGCTTTGTGATTTGAAAACATCCATGTGACGAAAAAAAATCATGCATAGGTAGTATGCGTAATAGATAAAACCTTAGATATCATTAATTACAAACCTGTCATTCATAGTTGATATTATTATCTCTTAAACAGCAAAACTGATTTTCATAAAACCTAGCTAAGGAACATTCCGATTAAACATGTTTTTTTAAACACTTCTACTGTCTGTGACACCGTTGCTTTCAAAAGGACCGATGTGAAACTGAGTTTCACATCCACTAATGTGCAAGTTGCGGAAAGTTTCCAAAAAGTTGGAAAAGTTCTAAGAAATTTCCGGGAACTTTCACAAGAAATATAGGAAATGTAAATTTAAGAAACGGAAAGTTTCAATTCCCATACAAAATTGTGAGAACTTTCCGAAATTTTCCTACATGAAACTCCGCAATTTCGAAAAGTTTCCTTTGGCACATCAGTATTCACATCGGTCCTTTTGAAAGCAACTGTGTCACAGACAGATACACAGATACACAGACACACATATACTCATACATCGTTGATTCGTCGTCACTTAACATCCGGAGGCCCTGCCATTGCATTACTCTTACTAGCGTTTCTATTCGTTTCTTTTTTGAACCAATCGCGTCACTGGTAGATCACGTGACTTTTCGTACGAATAAACGAATAGAAACGCTAGTTAGCGTAGTGCATCTTGGCAGAGCCTCCAGGTGTTACTGAGGTCATACGCAAACCCATAATTGCGACGACACGCTAGCCTAGTTAGTAGTGACCTTGCCTACGAAGCTAGTGGTTCCGGGTTCGAATCCCGGTAAGGGCAGATTTTTGTGTGATGAGTGCGAGTATTTGTTTTTAAGTCTTGGATATTTTCTATGTATTTACGTATGTATTGCTCTATACATATAAGTATATGTATAAGTATAATGAACATCGTTATCTAGTACTCATAGCCTAAAGCTTAGTTTGGGATTAGGTAAATTTGTGTAAGTTTTTTTTTCTATATTTCATAACAACATTCACAAATACATACGTTGAACATGATCTTTTAGTTAAATGAAATAATGAATAGGAGTACAAATGTTTTATACTATAATTTTATATAAATAGCACTTGATTTGGTGTGCAACAACGTTATAACTATAAACTTATAAGTTATATTTTATTTTAAGTTTAGCTATGGAACGTTTTTTTATGTATATTAATCGATTGTCTCCGCAACTTGTTCATTCAAAGACATACCTCCAATAGATTCTCATCGCAGTATTGTCCCATTGTACTTCAGTCCATAAAATGTTAATAAAGCCAATGAAACAAAAGAAACGAATCAATAAACAAAACATGCAGTCTCTCACGTAAATGAAGTATTTACCAACAACCTATGCCATATTGTGTTATTTAAAAAGAATACTAAGTTAAATTCTTCATTTAACTTGAGGTAACTAAAGTATCTTAACAAATCGTTATTTGATTAAGTAATAAACTACATTAATTAGTAGATATTTCTTTTACATTGAGTCATCTCAACATTTTTCATCAACAAAAAAGAAATTACACATAAATCAACACTTAATAGCTAAAAAAACTCTATACCTATCTAGTAGAAAGTTTGAGAGAGAAAAAACTGAAATTCATTACATTCGTAATTTAATTAATTTGCTAAGATTGGTTTGATTACATTGTGCCACTTCGTTTTTCTTTAGAAAATAACAATTGCCTCCGAAACTAATTTAACCTGACCTTTTACAATTTTACATAACTATAATAATATAGCTTTCTATTCAAACTATTTGTAAAAGAACTTACGCAAACTTCTCGTCATAATTCATGTCTATAACACAAAACTTTTCACATTTGCGTAGTTAGAATCGCTATTCGCATCCCAATGGACACACGTTATAAATTCACGTCAGATATTTTGACAGAGCACGCACCCGTCCGTCAAATGTCGTGAATCCCATGGAGCCCCGCTCTCAGGTGCTCGTTTGAATTGGGCCGACCAAAGCAAAAAGGCCTTATATGCTTATGGAGTTCATTCTCTTATACTGCCTTTTTCTCTTAGACGACAGTATTGGGCCCGATAGCCACGCGCCGAACCCGTCGCCACGCGACGAGGGAATGCTGTGTATGCCCAAATTGTTATTTCACGAAATATTTCGCGGAACTAAGCTGCCGACGATAGCTGCGCTCTCTGCGAAACGTTTTACAGCGGGAAAGATTGCTCGCTGCATTATAAGAGCCACTGTCTCAAATTGAATCGAAGCTACTCCCGCAGAATACAATATCTAAATCAAGATTTGTAGACAAGGAGTTTGAAGCAGCAATATTCGAAAGTGGGTTTACGGACGCTGTATGGAAAAGTAGAAAGGTTTAAGTCGAACCGCTGCGCTGGCGAACTTTCCATATAATTTACTCGAATTCTCTGTTTTATTTGTGCATCCTAAAAGACAAGTCGCGGCAAACAAAGGAATCAGTTCGGCGTGAGTAATTCCGTCTGACTGCATTAATAAAGTCCGTGCCAAGTTTTTTGGCATGGTAGTTCCGTGTACTTTATTAGGGCTTGCGATTTGTTTAATTGTAATTCCTTCCTATTAAGACCCCGCAGGAAGTTAAGTAGTTTTTTTACGCTAGTGGAGGCAAATGAGCCAGTGGGTCACCTGATGGGATGACCACCATCGCCAATGAACACCTGCAGCAGCTGGAGAGGTATAACGAGAAAAAAAGATAACAATATATGAATAACACGATTTTAAAGGCAATATTTTCAATACACAATATTATGTTATGAAACCTCCTAAAAGATTATGATGGGGCTTATCAGATATAGCATCAAAGGCCAAGATATATAGGTAATAAACAACCAATTAACCTCTAAAAATCGACTAAATCTGGCGCAATTATTGAAACAAAGGGTTAATCGTTTTAAATGAAAATAATTCGTACGGGGTTTATTTGTAACGGAAAGGTCCGTTTTCTTTCCTAACCTATTTTATACCCTTCTGAACGATAGGACAAACAAATTGCCGGAAATATTTGAATAAGAATGGGACATTTTCGGGGACACTAATGTGCGAGGCGGGAAGCCCGGTCGGTGAGGGTGCCCCTTAATATCTGTTTTATTTTTTCCGGATTTGTATGAATGAGTACAATAAACAGTCCTCCATTGTGGGTCTGGCGCGTAAAAAAAATTGCGCTTATTATTTTCGTGGCAACTTTATGACTTTATTGCTACCTTGTTTTGTATTCTGATTTCGGACAAGGGTCGCGCACACATAGGTATATTTTGTTTAATTAAACGCAGCTCAGCCCCTATAATAAATTTCATTGCATTACCTCTTTTTGTCCATTGGTGGCAAAACCTTAAAATTCGATATATTCTTTCGAATATTTATTTGTTTCTTTTTCAAAGCTCAATAATGCTGGAGCTATGTTCAATTATATGCATTTAATGTTAGGTTAAAAAAAATCTATAAGTACCTCGGTTTTGATAGGTTAAAAAAGGGTGCCCTTCGACTGACCTAAACTTTTATGTGCTAAAATTTTTTGGTCAAAAATGTTTCTTGTTTCTTTTTTAGCATAAAGATTTTTTTGCTTACATATTAATTTTTTGTGCTAGCACTTTTCATCTGAAATTGTTTTGTCTAAAATTTTAATTACCTACTAAAAGGCTAAATCCATAATACTGTTTGGTCGAAGAAGTATAAAACACCTAGGTATATAGGTTAGGTTCGGTTAGAATTGTGTCAAGGCGCGAAGTGCCACAACTACGCGGAATAGGAGCTCCGCCAAGCGGAGCTCCGTCGACTTCGCCTCACGGTAAATGTTATACCAAAAAATCATTCGACGAAAAAAGTTATTCCGAACAAATGTAATACTAAACAATTTTTCGATTAAAAAATATTATGCAAAATAATTTCGATCAAACAATTTTCGACATTTAAATCATTAGACGAAACGTTCTTATGCAAAAAAATGTGTGGCAAAACAAAAATAGGCCAAATAGTTTTAGACCTACCGATATACATCCATCGATATATTCGGCATTATTACTGTTCGGAATCATTAACCCATCCGTTTCTGGACTCAAATATTGGATAAATATCCAGGTTTTTTAGTATCATTAGCAGGGGTCGTACTTTTGATGCCGATGACGTCAAAATGACGAAATTTTACACACAGGGTGCTCTGCTTTCATTTGCCAGGTTTTTAGGTATGTATTAACTGGCACAAATAAAAAAAATGTAAAAGAAGAAGCGGTAAAATGATTATAATTAAATACAGCTTAATCGCAATCAAAATACGGATCACGGCAGCATAATTTTTTAAACCACTCGTTACTAAATATGGCAAATTGAGAGCATTTTCTTTGATGAATTTCAATGCCATAATAGTATTTATGACCATTTAATCATATTAATTTTTATTACAACATATAAACAGTTTTTTTTTAAATAATAATGTTACTCGATGATTTTTGCCACTGTCCTTCTCAATCAAATGGTTTCGTTTACATGTTAGGTATGAAGTAGGTATTTATTTTTCTACTCGTCAATAGATTACTTAAGGGGCCATGGGCAGATGACCTTCGATCTGAAGCTCTAAACTTTCAGTTATTATATTATTTTTTTCATTAATTTACATTCAGGTTTGACTGAGTGAGTTATAAGAACTTAAACTTCATCAAAAACGTCTGTTATGGGTTATATTAATTAACATTCAGGTTTGACTGAGTTAGGTATAAAAACTTAAACTTCATCAAAAACATCTGTTATTTATGGGCATAGTAGCCCCTTAACTCATTTTTACATGATTAAATGACTGACGACCAATTGTTAATAATTACAATAAAACCATTTGGAATGAAACTCTATGTAGCGTGACGTCATTTTTGCATCAACGGCATGAAAAGCACGGGCCCTGAATTCATTAGATAAATCGCGGAACTGCATGGCATTTCACATGAAATGTCTCGTTAATACAAAAAAAGGTAACAATTATAAAATAGAAATAAATACAGCAGTCATGTCATACACGAACGTTAACTTTAAGGGATCTCTTCCGTCCAAAAAAGCATACGACACTGGATACAACGAGAACAGGGTGTTCACTTTCCGGCGGCAACCGATCCGTCCCGCGATATAACCCGATCGCTTCGCACGTTTTCATTCAATATTTCCCAATTTGATACGGTGCTGGGGCTCTCCACGAGACAATGGAAAGTAATCGGCACTGACACTGGAGGGGGTAAATTTCGTTAAAATAAAAGCGTACAAAGAGCGTAAGATATAGCGCCTACGTGGTCGCTAGAGGTCCCGAGTGCTTCTACAATGGAGAATTGGAAAAAGCTTTTATAATCCGGCACGTGAGACACATGCCCAAGTGGCCATAGATTCGCGAGCACACAACTCCGGCGGTTTGGGTGCTCGTATATTTGTGTAATGTTGGGTACGATTTAATATATGAGCGATATCAGGATGTGCCGGAGATACAAGGTTAATAATGTTATGGATACACAATGTAATGTGTTATATGTTTCTGTGACGTAACAACCATATAAAAACACGTTTGGTTATCCATCAGAGCAACCCAAATATTATAAATCTGCATAACTTTAGTATGGGAACCTTAAAATTCGAAATGATTTTGTCCGAATATTCATTTGTACGAATTTTCATTCGTACGAAAGTTATGATAAATGTTGAATCTATTTTAGAATAAATGCATAATTCAATTGCTATATAGGTGAAAAACTTAAGTAAATGATCTCTTGCATGTAGTAGTAACACATCTGTATAGACCGTTCGACATTCTATATTTGAAATTTAACGTAAATTCCATATTAATTTTGTGCACCACTACATGTAAGAGGACATTTACTTAAGTTTTTCACCTATACGTAGGTTATGTTAGGTTTGATTTATAGCGATATCAAAAAATAAAGATTTCTATCAAAACATTGCATTCGGAATTATGAAAATTCAAGATTATACTCTTCGGTATTACGTAGTGTACTTTATTATGAATTTAAGATTAACTTGAGTCTTGACTTGAGTATGAATGATTATGTTCATTCATCATTTAAGAACTATGTCGTTGCTGGAGTAATTGCCACTTTTTTCTTATCTCTGCCAGCTTTTTCACCTCTTGATACGACACGACAATAACATTCTGTCTTATCTGGCTAAATTAAGTAAGCCTAATGATTTTGTTACCGATTTTAATGTGAAAAAGGCACCTAGTGCCTAACTATTACGGTTAATTACATTTTCGGCCTGTTCTCGCCATGTAACTGTACCTGGATTTAAAACTCACAATAAATAGACGTCTGATTTACATTAATTAGCAACAATTTAACATATCTGAATGATATTGATTTTAGTAGGAAGCATTAAAGTCACGAGAATAGGTAAACAGCGCTGGAGTTTATTCGACTAAATACCTAATTTTATCTGATAATAAGGGGCGTTGACATCAAATATATATCAAGATAAAATCCAGGGTGTAGTATACTGAGGCTAGCGCCTACAGCTATTGGTTTCTACCGACATATTTGAAAATAAAGTCAGTCTTCATCGTAAGAAATTGTTTTATTGCAGCGGTGCTTATAATTAATTGCTTTGCGAGTAAAAAACAAGTTAGTTTATTAGTTTCGCGAATTGTATATTGTGTACGGATAGTAAGACAATATGGAACATGCTCGCCCACTGGTGCTGGAAGGGGGTCCAACGAGTCGGGCCGACGCGTGGCAAAAATGGCACAAGCAGTTTAAGATCCTTAAAGCGTCAGGAGTTAATAAAGAAGACGATGAAGTGCAAGCAAGCTTGTTGATTAATTTAATTGGACCAGAAGGGTACGATATTTATTCGCCGTTCAAAATGATAAAGCATGAAGAACGCGATATAGCTGACAAAGTAATAAAGAAAATTTTTTACGAAGCAAAACCTTACATTGAAACGATTTCCTTATTTTACACAGAATCAAGAGAAAGGTAAACATAGACGATTACGTCACGGCATTCAAATTGTTTCCCCAGCAATGAGAGTTCAATGAATTAGAAGACGGATTAATAAGAGACCGTGTAGGCTTCTTAGAGCGGATGAATTAACATTGGAAAAAGCCGTGAAGATCTGTCAAGCCAGTGAGATGTCAAACGAGGAGAACCGTCAGATCGAATGTGGAAAGATATCCAGTGAAGATGGTGCGGGATCATCTGGGGCAACGGTGGGCGTCAAGTCAAAAGCCAGCAAGTGAATAGCTCTGTGTGTAAATTTTTTAATGAAGAAATCAGAACTATTTCCCCGCGACTAAGCCAGTCATGTACTAACAACATAACGACGGAACCGTGTACGTTGCTTATATTTCCACCAAAATGATCAAATTCCTTAGCATCTCTGAATATAACCTACGAAACAAAGTAACCGTGTCACGTAACATTAGTAAATAACAGGTAAATGTGCTCCACGAGTTGATATTCAGCATAACAAGTCAATACCGAGTTCCATTATCTTTGGGTGTCGGTCGGTATAAAGTCGGCTTTTCACGCCTAGCGACTGCTTGTAATGGATAATGTTACTTGAGCCGTGAATTTATGGAGAAAAATACGCGTGTACCATAAAACACTCATGATCATTGAATTTTGGATACATTTGTTTATGTCTCTTTTGGTATACTCGCCAAGATAGAGGTTTGTTTGTGGATTATCCATAACAAATTTACGTTTTACTTAGAACAATTATGAATTACGTAATGAAATAAAATAACAGTAATAATATCAAACGGGTTCTTATCACTATTAAAATATGACTTCATTAGTCTTTTGCATTGAAGGAAGATCCTACACACCTGTAGATATAGAGAGCACCTCTTGTTAAATCTCGCTTGGCGCCCAGTGCATCTTCTCTTTTGTTATAGACAAAACGGAGGCTTTTTCTATATAGTAAAACCTGTAAAACCGATAACCGTGTCAAAAGTAATTTCGATTTACAGAGTAAAAAGATGAGCCCCTGGTAGATTTTATCATGGACTGTTTAATCCTTAAAAACCTTTCTTTTCGTTGTATAATCATAGCAATCTTTACTTTTATCTATTACAGCCTAGAAGTGCCGTATGGCACCCTGTGTCGTGATTAGATTTTGTGATTGAATTGTATACATTAAAAGTCGAAATAAATATAAATAATCAAGCCTGTAATGGGTTAATAGTGAAGATACAGCTACAAAGCATAGATTTTTACTACATCTATTAAGGTTATTACAACAGTTTCAAACTTACTTTCCGTAAAACTAGCAAGTCCGCCTTCATTCGAAATTACTGACAATTTGCAAGCGCTAACTCTCAGCCAACTGAGTTTCATTCTGTTTAACTCCGAGTTAATAGATTTTCTTACAAGTTTTAGTTTTAGATTTATTATAAAATAATTAGTTAAGCCTTAAAATCACAAAGTTTAAACAAGAATATAATAACAGCATGAACAATTTAGTAACTTTTGTGTTCTTAAAGATTGTTAAACTTTCAGAAACCTTAGTACTTACCTATTATAATTTATGATGTCATAGAAACTTCTTTATATAAATCTCCATTCTTCATACAAACTATTGTTTCGACCCTTCATGACAAGTTTGAAATCTTTTTAAAGCTTATTTGTAGGTAGATTAAAAAAGTATAATCGTTATCATTATTGATTACGATACGACCGCATTAAGTAACCGTCAAGTAAGAAATAAGAGTTACCACATCGTTAACAATAGTATAACGATATACCAATATAAAAATATTAATATTCAGGGTAAAACCAAAACATATTGTGCACCAAAATATTCGTCGGTTGCATACATTTGTCATATAGATATTTCCCCATCCTAAAAACCCATTTTCCATTTTTATCAAAAAACACGCACGTACTGATCGAAATTTCGATTTCAGTGACGTAATCCTCGGATCGCGGGATCCCACCGTAAAAATAACGGAATTTAATATACAAATACTTACTTGGCTTTGTCGCTATAAAACATTTATGAGGATATTACGGGGTCCCGTACATTATAAAACAAACACAAACAATTCGCCACGTGCTGCATAATCTCCCGAAATTGGATACTGGCAACGTGAGGTGTGTAAATACAGTAGGCGGCAATTAATCATTGAAATAAACCTTATCGTATTTGTAATAAAAGCTACAACTTTAGAACAACTTGCGCTGCTCGTTGTTAATTTCCACTGGAACGCGTGCCGTGTCTCTTAATGTACGCGGTGACTGAATATTTATTTGAACATGTTTATGCAATAAGTATTTTGTATGGGCATCATTTCTATACTGTATTAAATTGAAAATGATTCTTCGATCTGACTGATTGTATGCTATTTGTATATTTATTTACAGTTTTTTTTCTGTGATGTGATCTTGATTCAAATTACGAATTTTTAGGAAGACGATTTGGCTAGTTATTTTTGCGACCATCGTATACCTAAAGCCATTGTTTTTGCACAGTATAAACAGTCGTTCGTCTTCAAAGAAAGGTCGGTCTGCGTGCCTCGACCATACGTCCCGCGAGCCACCTTAAGCAAACCGAACAAAACGGACCAAGCCGGTTTAGTCGGGGCCGCACCGTCGTCGTCGTCGCCGCGTTTGGTTGCTTACATATTATGGCCCCGCTACACGTCAGCGGATCATGGGCCAGCGTAAGGGACGGAGCAATACGTAAGAGTGATATGCAAGAATATGTTGCCCACTCTAAGGCGTAAATCCGTCTATTACGTCGGCCCATGATCCGCCAACGTGAAGAGGGGCCATTAAGTAGGCATGATCAGCTTAGTCGTCAGTTGCAACTGACTATGTGAGTGTGTATTTTGGCCTGAAGGCAAATCACATCCGTCCGCCTAAACAATTTGCCTGACCTGAAACTTTGGTTTTAGTCAGCAATTGGATATTTTGACCTATATGGTTTGATTCTGCGGTAATGCAATCAGGAAGAAACCGCTAGATCGCCTTATATCAGGTATATTTTTAATATTCATTATTGAAATGGGATTCATGTCGGAAATGTAAAATTGCAAGAAATTCTAATGCAATTTGAATAAGATCCGTTCCATATCATACGTCGAAACCTTGCTATGGAAATTGTTAAAGTAAATGACCGTGTCGCATAACGAGCGCACCCATGTGTATATGTGCATTATTCTGAGAAGAAGATGAAGAAAAACATTTAGGTACTGCTACAATGAAAAACAGTGCACTAAAAAAACTGGGAGCTCTGAATTTAATTTACTCAGTATATAATAATGAAATGAGGTTACCACAGAACAAACAGAAAATGGTGCCAAGGATCGGACTCAGTGTTTGCGACAGGGGTGTTCCAGCAGGATCGCACTCTGACAGCGCTGGTTTTCAGTCCGTCCCTCATAACGAGCAAACTTACTATCTAGCGGGTGCTTAATAAGCTAAACATGATTTAATGAATAAGATTATTTTTTAAAACCCAAATCAAAAGTGGACATTTGAAAAAAAAAACCATTTTACCAGGCGAAACCTATAGATACAGTGTTTTTCTCAAACAACTTCCCCTTAAAGTTAGTTACTAAAAACATAAACTAATCTATCTCTATCATAATCTAAGTCGTCGATTTACCTGAGCTTCATTGCATTTTTTATTACCTATTTTGAGCTCAAGATAAATCGTGGCAGCGAACTAACCCCTTTAAAGTTCATCAGATAGCGGAGCGCGGGTGAACGTTTCTATGACGAGCGATCGAGTGCGCGCGCGCGGGCGGCTTCCGGCGGGGCTACTCTGTACCGACGCAGGATTGCACGATTATAAAAACACTTTTATCCCATACTATTAAACGAGCAATATAATAATGTTATGAACCCGCTAAGGGATGCGTCCATAAAGTTTAAGTTTAAAATTTAAATTATAAACATAATAATTATAAGGAAAGTTAGTCAAGTAAGATTATTTCACATTTGTATTGATAAATAAGCTTAGTTTTCATGTAACTAGTTAAAATTAATTATGTACCTATAATCTCCATGGCTGACCACGGGTGAGCTCAAATTCAGCTTAGCTATGCTCACGCTCTTTTTATTACCGTAATCTGTGTTATCTATGAAAAATGTCTAAGTTTAATGAAATAAATGAATTTGATTTGATTTGATTTGATTTGATACAATATTTGTATGTGGTGCTAACGATTTCGATGAAATTTGCAATATAGAAAATCTGTTTCAACCCGAACGACGCTAGGTCTTCTAAGTACCTACTAATTTGTAATAGGGCAAATCTACGGAGCAATAGAACCCTGTACATAATGTAAAGAAAAATGTAATGCGCAGAGTGACAAAATTATATAAACATTCAGCTAACAATTTAAAAGAAAGAGGTTAAAATTATTTCTCAAAATATGAATTTACAGACATGCACATTTTGTAAAAACTTACTCACCGTTTAGTAGATCGCCACAAAAAACGTAATCGTTGAAAACTACCAGAGCGATAGGTAGTAGGTTAAGATCCGGCGGCGCCGGACTAATTCAATGAACCTCTTTCGCTCCGCAAACGCTTCTCTAACTTATATGTTTATGTCCGATTACAAAAATGTATTCTCACGTAATAGTTCAGAAGCGCGCCAAGTGAAAACTTTGTAATGAGTTGAAAATATTGTAGTTGAATTTCATATTATTCTTTGAACATTTTTTAGGTATTTTTCCCAAATCATTTGTATTATTTTCAAAGAATGAAGACACCAAGGTTCAAGCACGTTCAAGAAACTTCAAACTCTGCTTCCACTACATCCACAATTTCTTACTGGCCTAGGCCTCCAGCATGGTAAGTTTGTATGATTTTTAACCATTAATTCAATCAACTACGAACAACTTGCCCTTAAACCATAATGCTAATAAACGACTGTAGTCAAAAATAAATGTTTTACGAATAATTAGTAAATAGAGTTATAAAATAGCCATGTAAATTGCTGAGTATCGTCGTTAAACTACCATTCAGAGGGCCCTGCCAAGATGCATTGCGCTAACTAACGTTTCTATTCGATTCGTTTTTAAACCAATCGCGTCAATGGTAGATGGCGTGATACGAAAAGTCATGTGATCTACCAGTGACGAGATTGGTTTAAAAACGAAACGAATAGAAACGCTAGTTAGCGCAATGCATCTTGGCAGGGCCCTCAATACTTTTAATTGACATCCTATGAACTTAGAAAAGGAAAAAAAACTGCTATATGCCTCCTTGTAATCAATCATGCTACTTTTCCAGTGCCTGTATTGTCAAAAACCTAAAATCCTCTATTTTGTGCAAAATCCAAAAGCCTTGCTCGAAACTTAATCACACTATGGGTATAATTAACCCATCCTCAACTAAAATGTGGGCCATATTTGCCACATCGCTTAAATAAGCGCGGTTTAAACCCGCAATAGGCACATTTGAAAAACTAGCACACGTTTACTAGAAAGATAGTCGAATGAAATTTTCTTTTGAAGAGGGAAAATTTTCCCTCTCCCTCCTCATTAGTGGGGGACCTTTTGACTAGCCGCGCATCCCGCCACTATTCACTCGCATTTGCACACGTCTCGCATGTACGTTTAAAAACTAAATTATGGCGAGTATATTGCGAGGAAAAAATGCATTTACACATTTCTAGTTTTGAAATGAAGCGTGTTTTTTCGGAATCATGTGAATTCAAAATTGCAGAAATTTACGGAGGGGTAGATTACGATGGAGTATGCGACATTTGACGATAGGAGTTAAAATTAAAATGTGAATTGGCGTATTGACGTACAGTAAGAGAAACTGAAAGACGTACCTTTTTATGTCTTATTCACATTTAAACAAGAGCGAAAAAGGTACGTTTTTCGATTTCCTTGACTGTACAAAGGTAACCGTAGGACATCTTACTATAATCCTATATCTATACATTCTTATACAGAGGGTGGCCGTGTTTTTAAGGATAATAACCAAATTTTCGTTTATTAAAAAACTAATAAATAGTTCAATAAAGTGTGTTAATCTTTCGTTTATAAAAAAAAATCGTTAAATAGTGGGTTAATATGGCCTTGTTTTACTTTCTCCAATAATTTGGCCACTTTGATTTTTGCAATAGTAAATGTTTGCGGAATGCATTCGCCTGGTAACCTTCGATAGTTACATTTAAATCGCTTTATTGCAGGCTAAGTGCACTAGTCGTATTGCGTGTATTTATATCATTTATCACTTTCCAACAACTGGGTTTATATGCGAAAGGGACAGAACATGCTTTATATATGTGCTCAATACAGACACTAACGTATTCTAAATACGGACGCTGTCAAAATGTTATAACTTATATGATTCATATATGACTAGTAATGCCCAATTGACAACAATTCATTATGTGCTAAAGTAGTAAAATAAAATACCATTTGTAGATTTTACACTGCTGATTACATTAAAAATATTTTTGTTTTTTTTTTATGCAGTAGTTTTTTTATATTTAGGAAAAACAGTAAAAAAAAGTTGTATTGTGAATGTTAGGAATACACTTATAGTGCCCTTAGTCCATTTATTACCACAGGAATTGAAAAAAATATACAACTGTAATGTAAATTTTTCATCTGTCTGACGGATTACTTGATTCTAACGACACGCTTTCGATTCTTGTAATACTATTGTTTTGATATACGCTATTTAAAATAAAAGTGACTAACAGATTTGTAAAAGCGGATAGCCGCAAAGTCCAAAGTCGACGAATTTATGTTGTTACAGTTGTTATGGTTGACAAGTGACATGACATGACAGTCAGTTCTATTTCTGATTGAAGTTACTTTTTTTTATTTTATATCATGCTACGATCACGACATCAGTATTCCTAACTTTGTATGTACGGTCTTTTTAATGACTATTTCTTTAATAAATTATTAACGACGAATTTAAGTTAAATAAAGAAAAACAATAATGTTTTTTTTTTTGAAATGTTGTCAATTGCGGCGAATATATGCAATTTTAAAGTAGCTTTCTTATTGACATATTTTCAAAATAATTTATACTTTATTTAATGATGCGGTCTTAGCCTAATTGTGCAAATTGTGGTTATAGAATTATCAACAGGTTTTTAGAGATGTTTGTAATTCTGTAGCTCTGCCTACCCCACTCTGGGAACGAAGGCGTGAGATTATGTATGTATGTATGTAATGATGCGGTCGGGCGTTTGTGGTTCTGATGATTCGGTTCAGGGATCTGAATAATATTTGTGTATTGAGCTTAATTTTTTGTTCCGGAGTCTTTAACGATTTCTGTATAACAATAATTTTATTTATCACTCATACTTCAATTTTAAAGCTGAAATAAATACAAATAAATATCAGGGAACTATTCCACACTGAACTAGTCCCAAACCATGCTCTAGACTTGTACTATGCGTACTAAATAACGACAAACATATTTACTTATATACCTAAATATTAAACACATCATCTTTACCCTCATCTTAAAAAAATATATTTGTCTGGTATGGCTTCGTAGGCAGGGTCACTACTAACTAGGCTAAACGAGTCGTCACTTAGTTTTGAGATAAGGTCAATTTGTGTAAGATTGTCTCCAATAAAAAAGGTATTGCCCATCCATTTAATACCAGCGATCTGCCTTAGCTTCAGTCCGGTAAAAATAAAACATAGCCTCTATTAGTCAGGTATCCTCAGGTGAGACAGAGTGATGATGTCCTGAGGGTAGCCGGCAGTATTTCAGTAACTCAGTTACGTGCATGGAGAATGGACTGCTATATGCTGATGATGATGATGGCGAGTCAGGTGATGTAGCTTCCTTATAGTGTGATATTAGGGTTCTTCTAAGCCATCCGTACGTCTGCTGTTTTATTTATTAGGTAGGTAATGATACTAAACATATAACATTAAAACTGAAAAAAAAAATATTTTTTGTTTTTTTGTTTCAAATCGAAATATACTTAATAATTAGAGATGGGCCGACTAGTCGACGATTAGTCGGGAAAGCCCACTATTCGGCATCATTTCTAGTCGGTGATTAGTCGGCGAATAGTCGGCAAAATATGACGAATATTCGGCACTTTATTGCCTATAGGAAATATCGTCAAAAAATGACCATACACGCGATTTTCTTTTCGACGAGTTCGTTTTCATACTATAATTAGGATTCGAATTATTTTTTTGTCGTGCACAAAAAACGTAAAAAAAACTGATCAAAACATGGTAGGGGTAGGTAACAAAGCGCGACGTACGAGGCGAAACGAACGTTTCCAAGTTCACCCGAACTTAGCAAAATCCTACGATCGGCATTGCAGACTAGTCGGCCGATTAATCGGCAAATTGAAAACCGATTAGTCGGCCAACTGGCCAGTCGGCAAAATCCGTAGTCGACCCATCTATATTAATAATACTTACTGTGCTGCATACTTACGGAACCCTCGGTGCGCGAGTCCGAGTCGCACTTGGCCGGTATTTTTCCAATCGATTCAGTTGTTACGTTCCAGTACAACACGCAAACAAATAAACCCACAAAATACAAATAAACACACAAAATATAAATAAACACACTTAATAATTATAATCAGTACTAGTGACCCGCCCTCGCTTCGCTTCGGTTTATGCCAGGTTTCTGTAATACCCGTACATAATCCAAAACTTATTAGGTATAAATATAAACCTTCCTCTTGAATCACTCTATCTATTAAAAACCCCGCATCAAAATCCGTTGCGTAGTTTTAAAGATCTAAGCATACATGGGGACAGACAGACAGCGGGAAGTGACTTTGTTTAATACTATTTAGTGATTAGTATAGGTATTAATATAGAAAACCTTAACAAACTTTCTAAACGTCACATATATAGTACAATAACATAGGTATTCAATATGAGATCAAACATATTAACCAACAAATTACACGAAATGTCTGACTCAATAAATTAAGTGAATGATTTAATACAGCGACGATGAACATTATTTAACCAGGCAAGGTAAAATACAAATGAATATGATTGAAGCCACAATCAATATTAATTATTTGGCCATCATTTACGCTGTTCAATTAACGGAAACATACTTAAAATGTAATTTTCGTTGTATTTAAGAGCGAGTAATGAATGTTTTACTTTGTCAATTAAATTAATTTCGGGAAAATCTAGTACAATCACCATTTACGAAAATTACAATCTTTCTTGGAGTGGTGTACTTTCCATCAGATAATCCGCTTACTCCGTAACTTGGCTCTCATATAATATCATATATACAGGGTGTCTGGAAAACCTTTGGAGAAATTTTAACAGTAGATAGGGTGGGTGATTTGGATCATCCCTATATTGGTAACTTTTTTTTAAGTTAATATTTGACTGAGTTACAGACGGATTTATCATCGCCTTTCCTGACGATGCTCTCAGTGTGCCCCATCTTAACTAATTCATTCATTACATGTGTCACAACGTAATGTAAATAAACAAGTTGTGCCTTATATTGAACTATGTTTCTAATCATGGTTAAAAGCTCCATGGTGTTTAGAAAACTGACACATTATTCTGAAATGAAAAGACAGTATCTGTTAAGGGCTATTATGTGAAATAATTTAAAATTGAAACTTACGATTCCGATTTTTATGTCCCACTCTTCGCACACTCACACAGCTAAAATAGCACTTGTACTCGTAGGTACATTCGACTTCTTTTAAGAGATCATGAATCATGGATTTACTTTATTGATTTGTACCACTATCGGGGATTATTACGAAAAAAAACCTTAAATAAAACGAATCATTAAGTAAAGTTGTGATTGTGCTTTGACAATTTGACATTAGTATCTTTTTAAATCTTGTGCCATTAAAACTCTTTATAAAAAGAGTTTTAGGTGTTTTTTGTGAAAATAAATTCGTCCCTACACGTTACGTTTTATCAGAATTACATTTAAAGCTGGCATCATACACGTGGTTGAAAGATATTCGTATCCTAGAAAAACATAGCCTAGCTTCTTAATCTAAGATGCTCGTCACAAGATACGTCAAAGTAACTGTCAAGCCATAGAATACTGTCATGTTTGACGCACCTTGAGACGGGTATTGCAGTCGAGATTAGTTTATTAATACGGCCCTAAGAAGCGATCAACGTGGTGAAACTCTGTGGTGACACTACAGTATTCTTAAGTAGCAACCATTGTTTACTCAGAGGCGTCAATTAAATTTAATGCTTGATTCAAATTGCTGCTGTCACTTTCTTTGCTATAGCAATAAGAAGACAACACTTCACTAAACAAGCATTAAATTTTAATGACGCTTCTGAGTGCGGTAGTTAATGGTGGTTATTTAGTTGGAAGTAATAGTTTATTAATCAGAATGTTTTGGGGCAAAATTGAATCATGTTACCAAAGAACAATGCCAGATCCTGGCTAAAAACACTTTAAAAAAAGGCCGCGGATACTAAGGAGATTTAAATTCAGTATTTTATTACTTAGGTACACATTTAGGGAACTAATACGAAAAATATTTATAATAATTATGTATGGAAAGATCAATATACGGAAACAGTGTCGTGGCGAGACGTAAAACGCAAACTTATTTTTGAAATAGAAAAAATAAACTATTTAATAAAACACAAAAATAATGTACCTATGTATGTTCTGGAAGTAGCCCCCTCGGGCACTTCTACACGTTAATATCTACCAGCGCTTTAAGAGGAGACCACAGTGAAGAAGACATCAACGTCGTAGTATGTACAATCATTGAATTAATTGGGAACACCAAATAAAATAACTACTTGCTTTTACATTTTTGACCAGGAGATACTGACACTAAATTTCCGGTCATTTGTACCAAGTATGGCGACCCTTCAAGGGTCTAATTACGTAATGACGAAAAGGAAAATGATGGTCATAGCGCTGGTACCGGCGGCCTAAACGCGTGGACGTTATTCGAACGTGTCGGATAGATTACGAAAGTCGAACGATTTGTACCACTAAAATTCTTGTATTTTCCAATAGTCGATGAAAAAAGAAGTAGGCGGTAGCGTAATGCCATACTTCTCCGGTGTGGCCCGCCATACCGACGAAAACACGTTAATTAAAAAAAAACAATGCAACCATTTGTACCAGGCTAATTTTTGCACAGCTAATCATCGTCGAGTAGCCGTTCACGAAAATCACCATGCTATACTTTTCCGACGGTTCCAAATGGCCGCCCACGCGTTTGGGCCACCGGTACCAGCGCTATGACCATCATTTTCCATTTCGTCATTACGTAATTAGACCCTTGAAGGGTCGCCGTACTGGTACAAATGACCGGAAATTTTGTGTCAGTATCTCCCGGTCTACAGTCTTTTGTAAGGATCTAATTGGAAGCAATAATATGAAGATATTTAAGATATTTTGGTATTTAGAATTCGTTTTCGTGATATACATTTATATTTATATTTTATTTACTTAATGTCAGCTATAAGTTCTAAAGCTTGACTGATACCAACAACCATATATCATTCGGCTTTAGAAGCTTTCATTGCGATCTGAAAAACCTGTTTAAATATACAGAACATACTTACCTTCCAGAGGATAGATTCAAATTATTAATTTTTGGTCGTTTTGAGTAAAAATTGGGTCATGCTGCCAATTTCACTCCAAGCTGCGATTTATTATGTAAAACGGTATTAATTAACCTTTTTCGAACGATGACTCGGTAGTGCTATCAAGTGCTATAATGTCTTTGACAAGTATCAAACTTATGTCAAACTATCAAATGTCAGAAGAAATAATTTTGAAAAATCTGAAAGACATCGTAATAAACGTAAAAGATATTGAAAGATATGTATGGGGCAAAAAAACTGGAGCTATTTTAACCCAGATCTTAAAACTAGTAAGTATTTCTGCCTGGTTGTACGACTAATTTTTCTTTAGAGATATAGCGATGATCCAATTGTGTTTAGAGTCCCGGGGAAAAAGGATAATATTATCTCCTCAAATATTGTAGGAAAACATATAGCGATTTTAGTATTTTTAGTAACAAGTCCAGCATTTGCATTCAGAAAGTATCATTTGGTGAACTGGAACTGATGATGAAGACCACGGATGGCCACCCGAACTCCTCAACGGTACTGATTTCAAGGGTGGCGATAAGATATCTCGATTAAGATAGTCGAGTGACTACAACGAAGAATATTTACTTGTTGAAATATGACTATGACTTTCCCGCGGCGTTGCTTGCGGCGCGCTTGAAATAACTTAAAGTTTTATATCAACCAAGAAGTGGGACTACGTAACAGCGTATTATGATCACTAAAAAGTATAAAATAAAATAAAAGTTTTTGGAAACATAAAACCGTCTCCAAAAACGTAAAAAATACCTTCTTTTAAAATTGTAGGTACCTAATAGGTTTGTCCAACTGACTGTCGGCGACCACAATATTTTCAACAAAAAAGCCGACATCAGTTGGACTAACCTATTAGGTACCTACAATTTTAAAATAAAGTAATCTTTTGCGTTTTTGAAGGCGGTTTTTTATTAGGGTATGTTACCCAAAGGGTAAAAACGGGACCCTATCACTAAGATTCCTCTGTCCATCTGTCTGTCAGTCCGTCCGTCCGCCCGTCCACCCGTCCGTCCGTCCGTCCGTCCATCCGTCCGTCCGTCCGTCCGTCCGTCCGTCTGTCTCTCTGTCTGTCTGTCTGTTTGTCTGTCTGTCTGTCCGTCTGTCCGTCTGTCCGTCTGTCTGTCTGTCTGTCTGTCTGTCTGTCTGTCTGTCCGGTCTCATGAACCGTGATAGCTAGACTGTTGATTTTATTTGTATTTTTACTGCCGCTATAACAGCAAATACTAAAAACAGAACGCCAGTATTATCGTGTCAATACATCAGAAGTCATAGCAATAGCTGTACAAGATTTTGAAAATTAGGTACGTAAAGGTTTCTTTTTAACCGACTTCAAAAAAGGAGGAGGTTCTTTGTTCCACTGTATTAATATTTTATGTATGTTCACCGATTTCTCCCTCTATTATGGACCGATTTCAAAAATTATTTTTTAGTTTGATAGAATATACTTCCGAGGTGGTCCCATTGTCACCAAATCAGAATCTGATGAGGGGATCCATGAGGAATTGAGGGAACTCCTCAAATATTATAGGCATACATTATAGCGATTACATTACAGGCTCACCAAGTTTGGATTTGTTAGTTTGGGTTCGATAAGCGTATAATGACTGTGTACCTGTCGTAGAATTTTCCTTATTCGTTTTTTCATTACGAACGAAGATCTTAACGAATCGAAAAAAAACGTTCTTAGGTATTTAGTACTGATGTTGTTTTTATTATGCCCCAAAAATCGTAGTTTTCAAGGGAATAGTGAAAAACAAATTAATCTTCTATTAGATAAAAATCACTTGCCTCATGTATCATACTTGAGAACGGTTTAACAAAGTTTGTGTGTATAAATGAAGAAATTCATAAAAGCACGAATAAAATACCTAGAGTAAACCCTAATAAATGATATCTAATATTCTCAATGTATTTTTATTGACGTTTTAGAGCTGATCTGATGATGAACTCGAAACGTGGCCAATATTACGTACGTTGTGGCATTTTATAAATAAATAAATACAGATGTAGATACTAATAATAGTCTGATTTTAGGTTAATAAAGGCGAGCAACACTATGACTTTTACATTTTAAAAAAGAAACAGAAGAAAGAAAACAATTATTAAAGGAAAACGGAGCTAAAAATCAAAGTTCAAGAGAAGACTGATGAATAGTAACCTTAAATTTTTAATAAGTACTATTATTATAAATACGTAGGTCAAAATGCGAAAGATTGCTTTTTTTTCAAGCTTTTATTTAACATGCATTGTTCGTATGTATGTAAGTTGTCCGTTAAAACAAGCAAGTATATTTTGAACCAGTTCCCTAAATGGAATGGGCTGAAATTTGGACCACATACGTAAACCAAGAGCATCTAAGATAATCAAACCATCATCTAAGTGTATCTAAGAGCTGATCTGATGATGTTGGAAGGTGGCGACGGCGACAGGATCTCCGCTATATTTAACGTAGACCTAACGGGTAGAGACTCCTTAGTTTGATCTTGATAAGCAGATAACGATTTTGCAAAAGAAAAAGTACAGTCAACAAAAAAAGCTTGCCTCAAGAATGATTAAGACACACGGTAGTGTGTCCCGCCAAGTTCGAAGAAAAAAACCGAGCGGTACCTACTGCAGTGTCTAATATTTACACGAACTCATTCAGCCCTTTTTCCCACCCTCGTAACTTTTTCCTAGTACAGCCAGGAACCTGATTTTTTGACAGATTACTTAGGTCAGTAATAAAACTAGCCAAGTACCGGGAGATCATAAACAAGTAAGGGATACGAAAGGGTTTTTTACCCAACTCGCGAGGAAAATATGCAATATGCAAAATAAAAAGTATCGGATGGGTTGCTACGTTCAATTTAAGTACTAGGAAATCATAAACCTGTTAGGAATATGACTCTGGGTTTTCATTATTAGAACTTCACTCTAATTCACAATGCGGTCATGTTTTTTCAGTTAGATTAGATCCTATTTACCTACTACGTCCGTCCATATGTCTGTCAGCGGATGTTTCTCATAAATCGTAATAGGCAAACGTTAAGTCAGTGGTATAATGTGATGATGATGATGATGATGCTGATGAGGGGTAGGGACGAGGGCAGTGTTCATGTATTTTATATTAACCTGTTTACAATACAATAATTATTAATAATTATTGAGGTTAATCTGATGATGGAGTCGGAAGGTGGGTGCAGAATATCCAGTGTACCTAATGTATAGTCTCACTGAGTTTGAAGTAGTTTGAACTTCTTTTAAGTATTCCAGCATGTATGTTAGTCTGTTGCTTTAATCCATCATAACTTCTATAAGCTTAGCCTAAGTACTAATAAGCAAGCAGATAGGTTTATAATTTGTTTCCTAGTTTGATCCTTATTTATATTGTTTCTGTTCCAGCCAGCTTCGTCAGTGTAGGTATGTAACAAACGGACTCTACCATTGGAAATGTATACATGTTCACAATCCGTCTTTCTGCATAAATCAGTTGCCTTTATGCATTTTTTCTCATACGTTTCAAATTGCATGCTGTAAATAGCATGATGTCAAGCCCCTTTAGCCTCGTAAGGCCCACGTCAAATTCCGTTAGTTCGAAAAAGGATCTTGTGTCGGTCATCTAAAGACAAAAGTCACTTTGACAAATGTCCTAATTTTAGGACGTCGGGCTTTACGAGGTCGCACAAAAGTAAGGTTATCTGTGAGTTCTACGTACCACAGATTAAATAATAGTAACTACGTACCAAGTTAATTCGACGTCTGAACACGCAGCGAACGCGCATAAGCGGCCGGTCTTTGGCTGGTGATCACGCGACGTAAAATTCTTAGGTAGGTACCCGCAGATAGATAGTTAGTTTAGGGAATAGCGATAAACGACTTGTATGCGGAGGGAGTCGCAAACTAGTGAGCATAAGCTAGTTTTTCATAAATTTCTATCGACATTGACAAACGAGTCCATTCGGCGTCTCGCTCCTACAAATTTTTACTCTATTCAACTACTCTGTACACTCGGCCGCTATTACTGTCAAGTAAAAAAGAGCTAAGTATAGTAACGTTGACAAAACGATAACATGCCAAAGTCGATATGGTTTTACCGTGAAGGACTTAATAGGTATAGTCGTGTTTATCGATGTGGATAAAACGACTATAAAAAAGACTAACCCAAAATTATTTATCCCCAATATTTGTATTTCCATTCGCGTATTTCCCCATATTTTTTACTTCCCGGTCGTTTATTCTTTTCCTTCTTTTTCCATTCGCATTTTTCCTAATTAATAATTTAACCACACACATTTTATTACATTGTAGCTTTTTCCGACTGGCATGTTTCAAATATCAATTCCACAAAGTCGACGCGGATTTCCTATTTGTAAGCGCTGCTGCAAAACGAACATAATTAACCTAAACCTACCGACGCCTCTAGTAAAATTAACAAATGGGGAAATCCGCGAATGGAAAAGGAGAAGAATAACGATAGACTGGGAAAAAAATTATAGCGAATGGCATGGCAATACAAATTTTGAGGGAAAATAATTTCGGGGTAGTTTATTCCAACGCTGTTGCTGTGGCTGTTTTAACTCTGCCGCCATTATACTGTCAAGTAAACAGGTGAGCTATTTTTAACCAAAATCTGATGCTTGATATGGTGGTTGCTACATGAGAATATTTTTGTTCCGTCAGTCAATTCACCATGTAAACTCTTTTTTGCCAAAGGACTGCGTACAATTTTCAAACTGTTTGTGGAATTTGGCGGAGCATTGTCATGGTCCTTATGCCGGTTTTTTCAAATAAATGATTTACTTGTTTATTTATTTATTACTTTCAATGGCCGTTTTCTTGTGGTCCTACTATATTTGTCCTACTCAATTCCTCTGGAGCCCCGCCCGTACTGTTTCTGGGTGGTTTGCCCTTCGGGCATCTGAAGGTAACTTTCAAACCTAACCTACCTACTTTTCAAACACAATTAGTATTTGGTGATCAAATCTAGGTGTACTTTTTGTGCAATAGGACAAAAATGGCAGGATCACGAGAAAACTTCTCTTTCAATCGCATGTGCAAGAGGTGTGCTTAAGGCATATTTTTTGTGAGTATCCAGTCCGCAGATTAGAAGACAAGGTGCAACAGAATAAGTAGGTATTAGCATAGAAACCAGGCTATAAAACTGTTAGACGTATGTTTGACCTTTTTATTTATGGCATTCATAATTAGTTAGAAAGAGATGTCCTTGTATGCTTTCGTTATTACGTCACGTAAGACGTCACAAGGTTTGAATAGATCCTTATCTGTCTGGTCTAGGGCATGCAGTACCGGGCCCGGTTCCAAGACATCAATTTCCCGGTTCTAAGCAGGGACGGTACCGGGATTCCCGGTTCTCCCGGTTCTCCCGGTTCTTTATTTTTTACCTCAAATCACCGCAATAATAGCCATTTGAGATATAAAACGATTGAAAAACATTAGGAAACTTAATTTTTTATAAATATGCAATAAAATCATGCACGTTTTCTTCAACAAAAACATAATTCTTGATTAAGTCAAATACTTACTAGAAAGTTATTTTTTCTTCCTTTTTACAAATCTAGAGATCAATTATTGCAAATACGCCGCAAAATATGATGGATGTTGATGCGATGTTGCCGCTTGTGCCGGCTTCGTCGCTCAGGTGTGAATTGGGTATATGTGACATGCGCGACGATATTTGTTTGGTATTCATGGAAAGAACCGGGAGAACCGGGATGTAATCTTAAGTACCGGTTCTTTAGGCACTGTGAAATTCCCGGGATTTCCCGGGAATTACGGAACCGGGATGTCCCGGGAAGATGCCCTAGTCTGGTCTGTCTGTAAAGCCCGAAGACGTACAAGAGGTCCATTCTCACAGTACACGTTGAATTCGACGTTGTGACCGAGACATTCGAAGGAGAGAAAACCGCCTAGTTTTTGTTTCATTTCCTCTTAAGAAATATGTAATCTAAAACAAAGGGCCTGTTTCACAATCGACAAGTAAATTTATCTGCCATTTAAAGTTGGCTCCCTCGTCTATTATTACTGTTGTGAAACAGGCGGTTAGAGAAGTATACCTGTTGCGAAGTTCAACTTATAGTCCGGGTTCTATGTCAGTACCTACTAATTCTATGTACCACGTTGATTAAGGTCTATCAGAAAAGTAACGTTTGTCAATGGAAGTCTTTGATATCATAAACACAACACATCAAATTCATTTTTAGGGTCTCGTACCCAAAGGGTAGAAACGGGATCTTATTACTAAGACTCCGCTGTCCGTCTGCCTGCCTTGTCTGTCTGTCTGTCCAGCTGTCTGTCTGTCTGTCTGTCCGTCTTTCTGTCAGCAGGCTGTATCTCATGAACCGTGATAGCTAGACATGTGAAATTTTCACAGAAGATGTATTTCTGTTGCCGCTATAACAACAAATACTACAAACATATTAAATTAATTACTTAAGGGAGGCTCCCATACAACAAACGTGATTTTTTTGCCGTTTTTTGCTCGATATAACGGCAACAGGAAGCCACTTGAAATATTCACAGAATATTTAGTTGTATATTCACTTTAAAAAGAAATAATTTAATTAAAATAAAATAAATATTTAAGGGGCTCCCGTACAACAAACGTGATTTTTTGTCGTTTGTTTTTCTAAGTACAGAATTCAACATTAATACAATTAAAAATTACACTCTCACACGGCTATTGCTATAGCAGGGCATTCTCTTGAAGCTTCTTATGTTACGAATATGAGTAAGAATAATGTCAGGTTATTTTATTGACTTATGAGGTTTTTTTTTGTTATCGTGTAGAATAATTTAATTTTGATCTTATACTCCGGTACAGGGGAAAGTTTCTGTAAGGCTTCTTACAGACGAGCGGCATTTTGGCCGTCAGGTGGCGACGGCTGCAGTAGCCTCTGCCGTTGGCAAAATGTCGCTCGTCTGTAAGAAGCCTAAGACGACTCCAGTAACGGTTATTAAATGCTCTAAGCCTCGAACATGAAATGAATATGTACTACGTACGTATATCGATTCCAATGCCGGGAAGGTCGGTCATTTATTTATTTCTCTATGACAAGTGCGATATCATCATACAAATTATAATCAATTATGCGACGGCCTTTATTAGCTAAACCGCTACGAATACAATACCATACAGACCAATACGGACAGCAATAAACGGATCGTCTATTTCATATTCATCCGAACTTTTAGAAGTCTATGAATTATGGTTGTCATTAAATGTCATGTTAAATTAAATTTCAGATTTTCAAATATGAATTTAATTTTTACTAGAAAACAACTTTTATGGCCTATTTTAGAGCAGAAAACAATGGTAAATGTTTAGATCTCGACATTAATAATAAAACGGACGGTATGATCGGGTCTCGGCAGTGCGTGTTCCAAGAAATCTGGTAAATATTTCAAAACCCGCTAAAATGTTCAATTGCAAAACGAAAATACAGTAAGTTGCATTAAAAGTAATCATTTTTTATAACGTTAACTTGATTTTTGTTTACATGGGGCGAACTGTTTGTTTACATACCATGTAAACAACGTATGGTCTCAGGTCATTGACTTTGAACTTGGAATTTTGACGTTAGTTACTACGAACGTTTGCAAAATGTCAAGGTCAAGATATCGGCTGCGATACATCAAGTAACAAAATGAATATAATTAAAAATTCTTTTTTTTTTACATTAACAGAAACAAAAATGAACCATACCCCTGTGATCAGAAACGTGCGAACTATTACCGCGCCAAATATCTCCAAAGGTTTTCCAGACACCCTGTATATCTCATAGAAACAACCTTAAGAGGTTGTGTGTTATACAGGGTGTCTGGAAAACCTTTGGAGAAATTTGGCGCGGTAATAGTTCGCACGATTCTGATCACGGGGGTATGGTTCATTTTTGTTTCTGTTAATGTAAAAAAAAAAGAAGGTTTAATTATATTCATTTAGTTACTTGATGTATCGCAGCCGATATCTTGACCTTGACATTTTGATGTTGATACTATACGACCCCAAACGTTCGTAGTAACTAACGTCAAAACTTCAAGGTCAATGACCTGAGACCATACGTTGTTTACATGGTATGTAAACAAACAGTTCGCCCCATGTAAACAAAAATCATGTTAACATTTTAAAAAATAATGATTAATTTTAGTGAAACTTACTGTATTTTCATTTTTGCAATTGGAACACTAGCTGGTTTTAAATGTAAATTCACTAGATCTCTTGTTCATGCTTTGCCAAGAGTGATCCTATCGTCCGTCTTGTCGAGATCTAACCATTTACCAAAGTTTTCTGCTCTAAAGTGGCCCACATAACTGGTTTACATCAAAAATAATTACGACTTGAATATCTCAAAATAACATTTTAACAATGACATCTAATGACAGCCATAAATTCATAGACTTCTAAAAGTTCTAATAGACATGGATTGCACCATCCGATTATTGCCCTCCGTATTGATCCGCATGGTATTTTTGGCAGTAGCCAACAGTTCGAATGCAAAACATTTTGTCGATGGATATAAAGGTTGTCGCATAATTCATTATAATTTATGATGATGTCACACTTACGATAGCCATGCCATGGAATCGATGAACTTACGTAGTACAGCGCGAAAGCTCTTAGAAGGTGCTTCGGGTTTGTACTTCTCTCTCACTCGCTCTTAATAAGAGCGTATGGGAGCGAGAGACAAGTTCAAACACGAAGCACCTTCTAAGTCTTCAGAGACTGTACATATTCATTCCGTCTTACACAAACATTCCCCTCTGCCAAAATATTGGACCAAAATTAAATGATCTAACACATTACAAACAAAACTGTTAAGTCAATAACCTGTACATAAACTGACGTCTTCGTTCTGAGAGCGGGGTAGGCAGAGCTACGGAACTACCTACAACTCTCAAAAAGTTGTTGATAATTCCGTGACCAAATTTTGTACAACAAGGTTAACCTGTCATTATCTTACTCGTTTTCGCAATAAGAAGCTTCAAGAAAATGCAATGCTATAGCAGTGCAAATAATCCAATACAAAATTTGCGAATTTGATGTAAGGGTTTGCATGGCATCAAAGATAGATCCCATTGACAAACACTGCTTCCTGATAGATTTAAATCAAATTGGTATGTCATAGAGTACTTAGAATCTGGACTATATGATGAACTTTGCACCAGCTGTTCTTCTCTACCTTTTATATTACGTATTTCTTAAGAGGAAACGAAACAAAAAGTAGGCTGTTTCTTCTCCTTTTAATGTCACGGCCACAACGTCAAATTCAACGTCGACTCTGACAGTCACAGAATAAAGACTAAAAGCATAGAAACCGTACTAAATAAGCAGAAAATACATTATGGTTCACTTCTTTTTACTTGTGGTTTTCATAGTGAGTTGGAAAAAGATGAATCTATAGCCGTTCTTCCTTTATTTGGTACATCGTCACAAATAAGGCGTGATTTGGACCTAAAAGCACCTATAGTATTTGGACCTATAGACAAGGAAAGACAAATCCTTCCTATAGGAAGGACAAAGAAGTCCCTGTGTAAAACCTTGTGACAATGACAGTTAAGGAAGAAAAAACAGCCTACTTTTTGTTTAATTTTTTCTCATGTAATACGTAATCTAAAAAGTAGAGAAAGATAGCTGATGCAAACTACATCTTATAGTCCGGTTTCTATGCTGTATATTCTTATTCTGTGCTGACAATAGACCTCTCTTGGACTTTGAATACAGATTAGACAAAGACATATATTTAAAAAAACTTGTGACAACTTACCAAATAAAACCTACCTCATATTTATTATACTAGTTTTGGTCAATAGTTCGGTTTGTTAGTGCCGTGGGGCAGTCGGCCCCCACTTGACAAAAAAACATGACAGCGGTGGGACCCCGGGCTAAGGGTGCGGCTCCACTGAGGCGGAGACGAGAGGAGCGGAGCGGAGCTGTGCCAATATTAACCAATAGAAGGCGCATGCGGTCACGTCGAGCGCGCCTTGCGCACGTTAGTTTATATTCTATTGGTTAATATTGGCACAACTCCGCCCCGCCCCGCTCGTCTCCGCCTCAGTGGAGCCGCACCCTAAAGGCAAAACTCTAGTACAGTGGGTCTACGGGGAAAAAAAATACCTGTGCACCCACCAGTGGGGCATAGCGGTGGGACCACGGTTAAAAGGCTTATTGATGGGACAAATCAATATGACCACGATAGAAAGGGGTTGTCCTCTTTGAAGGTCATTTTTGTATGAATAATTTGAATTTCCGGGCAGAACGTACTAAATTTATTCGTTCTTATTAAAGGATATTGGGCAAGACGAGTCTATGACGACAGGTAAACTAAGGCCTGATTTTTCAATGTCCAGATAACGGTAACTGTTGGGTAACTTTTAGCTTGTTCCTTTTCTATGTCAAATAAAAGAAAAGGACCAAGCTAAAATTTACCTAACAGTACTGTTATCTGGACATTGAAAAATCAGGCCTAAGACGGCTAGTTTGCTTATTTAGTAGTAGAAGCATGACAACGAATGGAACAGTTTTTTAGTAGACTTCATTTGTGTGTTAACCGGGCTTATTTAAAAATTAAGTCAAAATCAAATCAAATCAAAATATTTATTCAGTAAATTGTCCACATACGGGCTCTTTTACACGTCGGTAATATAGAGTGAATCTTCTAACGCTTCGGACAAGACCATCATTGCGGAGAAGAAGCGCCACAAGAAACTCCAGCAGAAGGTCATTTTTTCAAACATAAAATACAATAATAATTAAAAATAAGTTAAATTATAAGGTAATAAAGCAACAAATAGAAATTATTAAAACTAGCACAAATAAAAACATAACATGTAAAAATTAAAAACAGTACATGTCAAATACATTAAACTAAAAATAATGACTAGGAGAACAACGCGATGAGGTCTCTACGTCAAAAGCCATAACTGGAATAATTAACTGAGAAAAAAGTCCTTGCAGACGTGAACAGACCGGACCCCACAAACAGTACCCGTTCAAGAGTATGACGCGTATCTCAGTCATCGCGTATCGCAGCCTCAAGCATGTGTTCGGGAAGGTGGCGACCCGATCAACGACGCCGCCGTAAGCAAAGAACTTTGAGCGAGCACGACGTGCTCATGCTGCCGGACAACGTAAAAGTAATATTGTGTGATACTCGTACCTATAGCTGTGCGGCGAGAAACATCACAGTGTGCTCTCATTTAAAAGCGTAAAAAGTACACACAAGAACTAATAAAGATAAAGTACAAAAAGTAAACATACAATTTCGTGTTTGAATACACAGTTTGCCTAAAGGCATTTTTATCAAGATAGAAATATCAGAAATAACCTATACTTAAGAAATTACCTTAAGTAAATAATACCCTAGCCACTACTTAAATACATCTTGATCACCGATAAAGTCATTTACAGTATAGTATGCCCTAACCAACAAGCAGCGCTTGATGTGAGACTTACATTTATTGAAAGGCATACTGACGATATCAGAGGGCCCTGCCAAGATGCATTGCGCTAACTAGCGTTTCTATTCGTTTTGTTTTTAAACCAATTGCGTCACTAGTAGATCACGTCACTTTTCGTATACGTCTGTGCTTACCTTACGGAGTCGGTGACCTGGAAGAGCGATCTTATCCCTATTTCTAGTATTTAAATTATGAACGCCGCGGTTATGCCTAATTCATGTATGTGTTTGGTTTGCGTACATACATGATATTCTCAAAGAGATACTGCGACGCGACTGTAAGTATATTGATATCTTTAAATTGATCCCTAAGCGAAACACGAGACCCCAATTGATATATTGCACGTACAACCCGCTTCTGTAATACAAAGATGGTCTGGATGTCAGCCGCTCTTCCCCACATTAAATTTACATAACTCATAACACTATGAAAATAATTATAGTACAGAAGTCTCGCCGTCTCGACGTCAGTAAGTTGTCGAATTCTTTTTACCGCATAAGCCGCTGAACTTAGTTTATCTGCAAGTGTGGATTATATGCGCACTCCATTGCAGTTTTGAGTCCAAAGTGGCACCTAGAAATACTGTTCTATCCTCGAATTCCAGTGTCTCATCCTTCAGTCTCATTCTAGCCGCATTCACTCGCTAATGCTATCCCATATAACCATTTAAGGTAGCAGTTACGAAACGTTTCGACTCTGATGTGTAGACACTCATTCAGTTCTAGTAACGTCTTTATTACGTCACTACGCGACTAGGCAACTAAAATTGGGGAAGAGTCGACACAGTAAATTTTACAGCTCCATTGCTGTTTGGTAACAGTCCCAGTTAGAAAAATCAGTCTGTCAAAGAAATCACTCGTTTACTCATGTTAATAGAACTCGTTGGAATATCTCGTAGAACTTTACAGGAACAGTTTGAGCAAATATATTTGTTTATTGTTATTTCGTTATGGTTAAATGATCAAACCTAATGGGGAAAAAAAACTTGTGTCATTTAATCATATTGGTTGAAATATTTCAACGCGCCGATATTCAATCATAATTTTAGCCAATTTAGCGAAATATGTGGTACAGGCAGTAGGTACTGCATATTATTGTATCAAGTTTATTCATTTAAAGATTTCTGAAACTTGCATAGCCAGAATAATAATATAATTTAGCAATAAAAATAAATATAATCTATGAAGTTCATAAAGTATGTACAGTAAACTTGATTTTTGACCCAGAAATAGTTTTCATCTTAAAATTGCTAAATTACGCCAAACAAGTCTTTATATTACTTTGTAAATCATGATATTTTAAGAAGGATCACACAGATAACTCTGAATTTTATTTTTGAATAATACCAAACGATAACTAGTTATAGGTCAAGAGGGGGGGGGGGGGGTAGGGAAAGAAGGAGCTGGATAAGAAAAAAATAATAAGAATGAAGAAAAAGAAAGAGGAAGGAAAAAAAGACAGTCTGAAATACAAAGTGGAGAAGAAGAAGAAGGCTACAAAAATGGCTCAACATGGCTACCGCTCCTAGCGATGCAACACTCTGCAGCCGAGTACGTGTGTAGACGCACTTTGCGCAGAGTGTTTCATCAAGGTTCTAAAACAAAAATCATTAAAAATACCTCACGAGCTTGATTTGCTTGAATATTAAAAAAACCGGACAAGTGCGAGTCGGACTCGCCCACCGAGGGTCCAGCACATGCCACGGTTAACTCAATTCAAAATTTTGGACCGCCGTTCCTTGCATAAAGACCGTTTTTTCTATTATGTAATTAAAAATGTACAGATTTCAGATTTATTCCTATATTTGTAGTAAAAGACGGTGTTACTTGCCAAATTTCAAAGTTTTAGGTCAACTAGAAATAACCTATACATTTTGATTCCCTCGAGTGTCAAAATACAGGTTTTGTTTTGGCATAAATGGCTATATCTTTTTTTACATTAATGTAGACGTTTGATTTTTTTCACAGCTTCAAAGAACTTGTAGACCGAAGTACTCGTATATGGTTTTAATTTCAACTCGATACTCCACGCGTTCACGAAACAAAGGGTCTAGACAGACAGACAAACAGACAGACAGACAGACAGACAGACAGACAGACAGACAGACAGACAGACAGACAGACAGACAGACAGACAGACAGACGGACGGACAGACGGACGGACGGACGGACGGACGGACAGACGGACGGACGGACAGACAGACAAATATGGGAGGAAAAACAGGACAAAGGTAGCAATTTTCAACGGTAACTCTCCATAGATGGTTCCATATCTTCGTCCCTAAGGGTCGTGTAAAAAATCTTTAAAGCCAAAAGTTTTGGCAAATTTTATATTCTACAATATTGCAGAACCATGATTAGCACTAGAATGAACAACAGTATAGGCAAAAAAGGGAAAAAAGCGACAGTTTTTCTAGCTGGGGGAGACAAGGAGCCGGAGAGACGAAAGATTTGGGTTACCATGACTATATTGTCCTTTACAACATATTAAAAAACTATAACAATCGGTCCTTTTTTAGAGTACCGGAACAACGATTTAGAAAATGTACGACGAAATTTTTTGTATGGGCTGCGCCTTTTCCGGTATAACATTCTTCCGGGTCAAATTTCGGAATGGCGACAGACAGATCGGTATTCTGCAGGGTCTGAACGCTCGGATAACGTTGTCACCCTAACTGTTACATGATTTGCCGCTTGCATTGGTTTAGAGACGCGTTTTCCAGTTTTGGGCCTAGTCTTATAGTGTCTTCTGATGATCCTGCTCACCAACATCGTAGGCGGGGACCTCTCGCCGAACAGCCGAGAGGGGTGGAGAGCGGTAGACTCCTTCTGCGAAGCAGTCATCTCATAGAAGGAGGAAGCGGAGCGCAGACGACGGAGGGTCAGGGGATCCCTCCGTCCACCGTGGCACACCGGAGGTCTGAGGGTGCCTTAGTAAACCAAGGCACCCTCCGGAAGTCGTTGGCGTCGAGGCGCTACTTTCGAATGCGCTTGCTCATGGTTAGGTAACGCATTCACAGTCTTGTGACTGCCACTTACCATCACTCGTTCGTTTCTACCTACCATTTGCCACTGAAAAAATCGAACATTCATAAGAACAGTGAAAGTAAAATAAAAGCTTGTAAAAAAAAGCACACTTTCGCATTTTGACCTAAGTATTTATAATAATAGTACTGGAATTTAACTTTAATATTTATCACTCTTCTCTTGAAGTTTGATTTTTATCTTACTTTTCCTTCAATAATTGCTTTTTCTTGTGTTTCTTTTTTAAAATATAAAGTCATAGTGTTGCTCGCCTTAATTTACCTAAAACAGAGTATATTATTAGTATCTACATCTGTATTTATTTGTTTATAAAATGCCACAACGTACGTAAAATTGGCCACGTTTCGAGTTCATCATCAGATCAGATCTTAAACGTCAATAAAAATACATTGACAATATTAGATATCATTTACTTATTAGTGTTTACACTAGGTATTTTATTCGTGCTTTTATGAATTTCTTCATTTATTCATACAAACCTTGTTAAACCGTTCTCAAGTATGATAGATGAGGCAAGTGATTCTTATCTAATAGAAGATTAATTTGTTTTTCGCTATTCCCTAGAAAACTACGGTTTTTGGGGCATAATAAAAACAACATCAGTACTAAATACCTAAGACCGTTTTTTTTCGATTCGTTAAGATCTTCGTTCGTAATGAAAAAACGAATAAGGAAAATTCTACGACCGGTACGCCGTTATCATCCGCTTATCGACCCGAAACTAACAAATCCAAACATGGTGAGCCTGTAATGTAGTCGCTATATTATGTATGCCTATAATATTTGAGGAATTCCCTCAATTCCTCATGGATCCCCTCATCAGATACTGATTTGGTGACAATGGGACTCGGAAGTATACTCTATCAAACTAAAAAATAATTTTTGAAATCGGTCCATAATTGAGGGAGAAATCGGTGAACATACATAAAAAATGAATACAGTGGAACAAAGAACCTCCTCTTTTTTTGAAGTCGGTTAAAAAGCCGTAATACTTAGTGTAACTTTGACAGTTAATGCTTAGAGCCATACAGCGAACATCTAAGCTAGATTTGAAAACACGTATTCCTATCTGGTCACAGACCGTCACAGATCCCACTTACTATCAGTTGGGCTGAACTGAATGCTCGTTTGCCTTATCCATGATTTAAAAAATCTCCACCGTTATGGGTCCTATGCAACGTACAATCAAGCAAAATCTGTCTTAAATTCCGCGTTTTAAGCATGCCGCAACGCCATGTGATCCATGATTTATTGTACCCGTACTTAAACCATCTGAAAGTATCCATCAGAAACATAATGTTGAAAGAGTAATTCAAACCGTTGACGTACTAATTGAGATAATCACAAAGATAAAAACCGGCCAAGTGCGAGTCAGACTCGCGCACGAAGGGTTCCGTACCATTATCAATAAATCTTTGTTGTATGGGAGCCCTCCTTAAATAGTTATTTTATTTTAAATTGAATGGTTTTTTTAAGTGAATATACAACTAAATATTCTGTGAATATTTCAAGCATTTACTTGTTGCCGTTATTAATATTGGGCGAAAAACGGCACAAAAATCACGTTTGTTTTATGGGAGCTCCACTTAAATATTTATTTTAATTCTGTTTTTAGTATTTGCTGTTATAGCGGCAGTAAAAATACTTAACAGTCTAGCTATCACGGTTCATGAGACCGGACAGACAGACAGACAGACAGACAGACAGATAGACAGACAGACAGACAGACAGACAGACAGCCAGACGGACAGACGGACTGACAGACTGATAGACAGATAGACAGACAGACAGTGGGCAGAGGAATCTTAGTGATAGGGTCCCGTTTTTATCCTTTGGGTACGAAACCCTAATAAAAAACCGCCTTCAAAAACGCAAAAGATAACTTCTTTTAAAATTGTAGGTACCTAATAGGTTAGTCCAACTGATGTCGGCTTTTATGTTCAAAATATTGTGGTCGCCAACTTTAGTTGGACTAACCTATTTGGTTCCTTCAATTTTAAAAGATTGTTTTTGCGTTTTTGAAGACGGTTTTTTAGTTTCTAAAACTTTTATTTTATTCTTTTTAGTGATCATAATACGCTGTTACGTAGTCTCACTTCTTGGTTGATATGAAACTTTAAGTTATTTCAAGCACGCCGCAAGCAACGGCGCGGGAAAGTCATAGTCATATTTCAACAAGTAAATATTCTTCGTTGTAGTCGCTCAACTATCTTAATCGAGATATCTTATCGCCACCCTTGAAATCAGTACCGTTGAGGAGTTAGGGTGGCCATCCGTGGTCTTTATCATCAGTTCCAGTTCACCAAATGATACTTTCTGAATGCAAATGCTGGACTTGTTACTATAAATACTAAAATCGCTATATGTTTGCCTACAATATTTGAGGAGATATTATCCTTTTTCTCCGGGACTCAACACAATTGGATCATCGCTATATCTCTAAAGAAAAATTTGTCGTACAATCAGGCGGAAATACTTACTAGTTTTAAGATCTGGGTTAAAATAGCTCCACTTTTGAACCACCAAACGTATCTTTCAATATCTTTTACGTTTATTACGATGTCTTTCAGATTTATTATTTATTTATTTTAATGGCGTCTACAAGTTATGTAATTTTGCCAATGTCAAGTATATAATAAGCAATTGTACGGTGAATCGTCATTGTCGTCGGCATCTTCCATTCCCAGTCGGCACACCATTGAAGATGGCGGGCATCCACTTCAATGGCTTATTGGCTTGGAGTGTTCTTGACCGCTTGCTCATTCAGAATCAACTTTTCACTGATATTTTATTTGATGCATATTCTTCGTCAGTGTTGGAGGTTACTTCACAAAGTTGCCCTGGATTTGCGAACCAAAATCAACGATAAAGTAATTTACAAAAAAATTAAATAAATAGACAGATGTTTTCAAAATGACAGCTAGACAAGAACCCTTTCAGATTTTTCAAAATGATTTCTTCTGACATTTGACAGTTTGACATAAGTTTGATACTTGTCAAAGACATTATAGCACTTGATAGCACTACCGAGTCATCATTCGAAAAAGGTTAATTAAAACCGCTTTACATAATAAATCGCAGCTTGGAGTGAAATTGGCAGCATGACCCAATTTTTACTCAAAACGAACAAAAATAAATAATTTGAATCTTTCCTCTGGAAGGTAAGTATGTTCTGTATAATTAAACATGTTTTTCAGATCGCAATGAACGCCGCTAAAGCCGAATGATATACGGTTGTTGGTATCAGTCAAGCTTTAGAACTTATAGCTGACATTTAAGTAAATAAAATATAAATATAAATGTATATCACGAAAATGAATTCTAACATGATTCGAGCTTGTTAGCTCACAGCTGTACATACCAATACCAAATATCACCATACCAAATATACCAAAATATCTTAAATATCTTCATATTATTGCTTCCAATTAGATCCTTACAAAAGACTGTAGACCGGGAGATACTGACACAAAATTTCCGGTCATTTGTACCAGTATGGTGACCCTTCAAGAGTCTAATTACGTAATGATGAAAAGAAAAATGATGGTTATAGCGCTGGTACCGGCAGCCCAAACGCGTGGGCGGCCATTTGGAACCGTCGGAAAAATATGGCATGGTGATTTTCGTGAACGGCTACTCGACGATGATTAGCTGTGCAAAAATTAGCCTGGTACAAATGGTTGGATTGTTTTTTTTAATTAACGTGTTTTCGTCGGTATGGCGGGCCTCAACGGAGAAGTATGGCATTACGCTACCGCCTACTTCTTTTTTCATCGACTATTGGAAAATACAAGAATTTTAGTGGTACAAATCGTTCGACTTTCGTAATTTATCCGACACGTTCGATTAACGTCCACGCATTTGGGCCGCCGGTACCAGCGCTATGACCATCATTTTCCTTTTCGTCATTACGTAATTAGACCCTTGAAGGGTCGCCATACTTGGTACAAATGACCGGAAATTTTGTGTCAGTATCTCCTGGTGAAAATGTAAAAGCAAGTAGTTTTTTATTTGGTGTTCCCAATTACTCCAATGATTGTACATAATACGACGTTGATGTCTTCTTCACTGTGGTCTCCTCTTGAAGCGCTGGTAGAAATTAATGTGTAGAAGTGCCCGAGGGGGCTACTTCCAGAACATGCATCTTTATCCTTATTTTTATGTTTTATTAAATAGTTTTTTTTTTCCATTTCAAAAATAAGTTTCCGTTTTACGTCTCGCCTCGACACTGTTTCCGTATATTGATCGTTTTTTTTTAAAGTGTTTTTAGCCAGGATCTTCTTTGTCAACATGATTAAATTTTTGCCCAAAACTTTCTGATTAATAAACTATTGCTTCCAACTAAATAACCACCATTAACTGCCGCACTCAGAAACGTCAATTAAGTTTAATGCTTGTTTAGAGACGTCAATTAAGTTTAATGCTTGTTTAGTAACGTGTTGTCTTATTCTATTACTATAGCAAAGAAAGTGACAGACGCAACTTTAATCAAGCATTAAATTTAATTGACGTCTCTGAGTGCGGTAGATATTCTTATTGCTATAGCAAAGAAAGTGACAGCAGCAATTTTAATCAAGCATTACAACAACGTGTATGATGCCAGCTTTAAATGTAATTCTGATAAAACGTAACGTGTAGGGACGATTTTATTTTTACGAAATAAACCTAAAACTCTTTTCATAAAGAGTTTTAATGGCACAAGATTTAAAAAGATATTAATGTCAAATTGTCAAAGCACAATCACAAGTTCACAACTTTACTCAATGATTCGTTTTAATTATGTTTTTTTTTCGTAGTAATCCCCGATAGTGCTACAAATCAATAAAGTAAATCCATGATTCATGATCTCGTAAAAGAAGTTTAATGTACCCACGAGTACAAGTGTTATTTTAGCTGTGTGAGTGTGAGAAGAGTGGGACTTAAAAATCGTAATCGTAAGTTTCAATTTTAAATTATTTCACATAATAGCCCTTAACAGAGACCCTCTTTTCATTTCAGAATAACGTGTCAGTTTTCTAAACACCATGGAGCTTTTAACCATGATTAGAAACATAGTTACATATAAGGAACACTTGTTTATTTACATTACGTTGTGACACATGTTATGAATGAATAAGTTAAGATGGGGCACACTGAGAGCATCGTCAGGAAAGGCGATGATAAATCAGTCTGTAACTCAGTCAAATATTAACTTAAAAAAAAGTTACCAATATAGGGATGATCCAAATCACCCACCCTATCTACTGTTAAAATTTCTCCAAAGGTTTTCCAGACACCCTGTATAACTTTCTTTTTTATACATATTATGTATAAAAAAGAAAGTTATATAACACACAACCTCTTAAGGTTGTTTCTTACAATATACGAAGATTGCCGTTTAGCTGACGCATAATTTTGTATCATAGAATATTGCTCTTAGGTAGATATGAACTTTTAAAATCTAGAGCCTGTTTCGTATAAAAATACCAGTGGAATACATATTAGATGTTATGATTTTTAAGCTACAGGAGGTAAACGAGCGTTATCTTGACATAGCTATGCAATTAAGTTCACGCTGAGAGAAAAGGACAGAGCTATATAACTGCTACAGTTCTAGCCTTTACGCTCGCCGTATGAACGGCATAGCATCATAAAATAATAACTCCTTGTTGTAAACACGTGGCGATAACATGAGTAGAAATATGAGATTAAATTTAAAAAAAATCTAACATAACATTTTAATATTATTTGGCCCTGTACATAATTTGTCCATCTAATACCTACTTTCCAGCCTTTCATACTTTTATTTATTTCAAATAGATCCCTGGATCATTCGTTTTGAGAAACACTGAATTAACTCAAATAATTGCACGTGGTTTCACGAACTTGGGCAAATTTCGTGAATACGTTCTATTTATGCCATTTAATAAATTTTGTTAACTGGGTGTGGCCCACCGACATTCTGATAAGGTTACTAGTAATCTATTATTTAGGTACAAACGCCTAGGCTTTAAGGTGAGAGCTTTTAAAGCTCTGAGCTCTGGTATTTAAAGATCAAACCATGCGGAACTCAGCAGCGCTATATTTATACGCCCTATTATAAGATTACTTACTAAATGCACATTTTTGGACTTCCATGTTAAATACAATCATACGAACTAACTCGAGGTTTCCCTTGGTCATTATTTCTAATTATCATGGAAACTTCTCCTCCTCTTCTTCTTCTTAGCTTTTCTTTACCGTTTTGATATAGTCCGTCTAGCCTATCATATGCCTCCAATCTTCCCTATCATATGCCTCCTGTATCCACTTCGAACCAGCAGCAGGTCTCTTTATACCGTCACTCCACTGCATTTGGGGTCTTCCGTCGTTTCTCCCCCCATAGTCTTCATTCAACAGTCTTCTTACACCAGGAGTTATGTTTGCTGGGTACGTGGCCTGCCCATTCCCATTTAAACTTAAACAATATTAAAGAGTTTAATCAATAAATTCAGCTCAATCAAAGATAGAAAATCCAGATGCTCTTATTTCCTTATCGATAGCTATAAATATTCTCCATTACTCAAATTCAGTTCTAGCTATTATTAATTATAATAAAAATATTGAATTAAATATTAATCAAATAGTATCGACAAATTGTGGCCCACCGTACTACAGTCATACAATCGGTCAATTAATTACTGTGTAATTTTGTTGCACTGTTTGGCTGTAGTGCAACCGTAATAGCTCATAATTTGACCGACAGGTAGTCATAACTCTACAGTCGTAATTAAACTTAAAGTAAATTTTATTCGGTGCTGGTTTTTGATTGAAGTAAAATTTGACACAAAATGGTTGTAGAAACCCAAATATCAAGAGAGTTTCTGAAAGGATAGTTATAATAATTTAATTCTACTTGACGACAAGTTGCAAGCAAAACAATATTGATATGCGAGTATTTTTAGGACTTTAAAGTGCCTAAAGGTTCAAAGTGAGGTTGAGATAGAGACTTAAATATGGATAGGAAGCTGGAATACCCGCTATATAATCCAGTAAAGTTGAATTGTTAATGCCTCTGTGGAAGCCTGTGATAATTATTGATTTTACTAATTTTTAATGGTTGACCTTATTAAAAAGAAAGTAAGCGATAATGGTTTAATGCTCGACGTCAATAGATACTCTCTTGAAGAAAATGCTCAGGTGTCGATACAAAAATTAGTCTGGCTTTTGTTTTTTTTTTCATCTCGTTTCAGTGTAGAATTAAGATCATAGATACATAGAGAGGCATAGATAAATATAAAGCGATCGCGTCAGATATATGTCACCCTTATTGCCACTGACATTAGAAGCGTGTAGATATTATTGACATCTTTAGCACGTGTAAATACGTAAGACTCTTACTGTACCTATCATCTTAAGACATCTGATTGAATCATTCGTTTTGTGTTTATTATTTTTCTACTACCGATCTAATACAATACATATCTTGAACTTTTAATGCTGTAATTTTCTTAATAACTCTTGTTTATTAAATGGTTCCTGTGTTTAAAATTAAGTAGCGGCATCCGCTTTCAGTATACTATTGCCATGTTTAAACACGTAGCAAATAGTACTATCATTAAATAGGTACTTAACATTGTATAGTTACGCTCAAGGCTGAAATACGAAACTTTAATATCGAATTATATTCAAAACGAAACGAGATAATCTGACAGAGAACCAAATTTGTCGATATAACCCAGAGGATTAGCAAGCTGAAGTGGCAGTGGACCGGTCACACAATTATCCGTCGCAGAGCCGACAACCGTTGGCGTTAGGGTAGACGTGATCTGGAGTGGAGACCACGGCTTGGCAAAAATAGTGTAGGATCTAGGAGGAGCGATGACATACGAAATGTGTCTAAAATAGAATAGAATATATTTTATTTGAAAATCACAGGTATTAAATTAGGTCTCAAATCTAGGAATGCAGATCTCTGCGTTTTGCCTGTTGGAGTACAAATGTTCATAAAATTAACTAAAACTATTACATTACATTACATCAATAGAAAATACTTAATGCCAAATACAATTTCCTATATGTCGTCAAAACAATCATTGATAGAATACCTAATAACATTTTTTTACTAAGTATGTTGTCAACTGTTTCTGTCTAGTCCTAGCGGTACGCCAAAAAATGCTGCAAATGGTGTTAAAAGCATGAAAATCGGCACGATTGATCTTTAGGCCATAAGAATCGTGAAAAACCTATCGTCTGTAGTATCTAATTAATGATTTTTTATTTTTATTTATTTAAAAGAAGTGAGTGAAGTATAATGATGTGATTGATATATTTTTAAAATTGGCTTAGTAAGCCCTTTCATTAAATACTACGCACGATAGGTATCAAAAGAAAAAAAAAAAAACCCATACAAAATAATGATGACGTCATAAGTCGTCTCCATTTTTGTTTTTTTTTCGTGCTACGGGTCAAATTGATTCGTATGGCTTAAAGTTCAATTGTTCCGATTCTCATGCTGTTCACACCATTTGCAGCATTTTACATAATTTCGGAGTGTACCGCTAGCACTAGTCTAGGAGTAGTGGTTGAAAACAAAAAACTCAATGGCGTGCCATGAGAGAGGCCTATGTCCAGCAGTGGATAAAAGTGGGCTGATGATGATAATGATGAAATTTTCACAGAATATGAACTTCAGCATCGCACAATATCACACCGCCTACAGTGATTTTCTGATTTGCCCAAACGTCAACTGGTAGAGAATGCCATTAGCTATTAAGTTGACCTTTTGAACTCAAATTTGTGTTTTTTGTGCATTTAAGGTTAAATAAATAAGTAAAGAAATATTACTAAGGGCCGAATCTTAAGTACCCGAAACCGACGTGCATGCATGACTCAATGTATAAATGTGGAAGAAGCGAAAGAGATTTGTCAGGATCATAGCAGGTGGAGAGAATTGGTCTCTGCCTAAGTGCCTACCCCTCTGAGAAACACGCATGATTTAATGAATCTATGTATTTATAGTTACGATCAAGGCCATTATAATTTACTACAAAACTTTAACATCGTTGAAATTTACTCAAAATCGGTTTTTAGTCGTTTGGCAAGATTTTGTTAGAAACTGGAACAATTTTAAACAAATCACCTGCTATTATGGGCGTGAAATTAACCCGAGGTGCTAATTTAACAGGCTTGTCGTGTTTTAAATAATAATCCTGCCTTTTAACAAGTCACCGGTTCCGTAAAAGTTAGTTTTGAAACGTGGCAAATTTTGCTGTTAATATTATTTAGTGGCTGTAAATTTACTATGATGGATGGCGCACGACCTGTCAAAAGCTGTTTCAAATATTTTAAATAGTCATAACAACGGTGCAAGGGCTCTATTCTTCTTGGTTAATCCTTATTGCTTTTGTCATATTTTAACTTTGCCACCATTACTGTCAAGTAAATGAGAGATATCATAACGATGACTATACGATACCATGTTGGATGCAATAAGGGTTTAGCTGGGTAGATTAATGTTTGTTGCCAATATTAAACCGCATTAGGTAGCTTTAGTAAAAAAAAAAAAAGATAATATACTCAATTGTGTAAAGTACCTAAATCTAGACGGAGGTTAATTATTGGAAACGAGTATTACAGGATTGAGTTGAACGTTTGTAGGATAACTATATACTTATTGAGAGGACAGTAAATAAGTTTTTAAAAGGACAGTTTTAAAAACAAACTTTACTGCCGACTGTACTTCGAACACTCTTACATATTAATATGACGAGCCATTGTAGAAGTTCTATGACCAGGCGCCATTATTACTTGATTTAAACTTACACAATTTTTACACATAGGTACTAAAAGTATAAAACGGGACTGAACCGCGTAATAAAATACCTAAACAGTTACCTCGACGTTTCGACTGTGTTACAACTGCCGTGGTCACGAGATGACTCGTGTGATTCACTCACGTTTTATAGTTTAGCATCATCATAACTACCAGCTAAATGGTATACCATATTATTGTTTTTTCATCAGAATTGCAAAAGTATGCAAAATTTTAAGTCAATCCGATACTTAGAAGTAGGTTTAAATTGTCTTCCAAAATTTGATTACCTACGTGGGTTGTTACATTGTTAGTTACAAAGGAAAGCTAAATAGTACCTACTACTGCCTAAGCTACCCTACAACTACTTTATTACTGGTATCTATTAACAATTATAAATCTGAAATTATGTGAGGATGTTTGTTAATTTCAGTTTTAATCAGGGCACTCTTTGTCCCGGAAAATTGGACAGTTCTCTCAAAAAAACAGTAAACAGTTTCTACGTGGACTACCCACGTATTCCTAAACGCACAATTAACCTATTTTAGTCAAAGCATTCCTTCTCTATCTGCAAATTCAAATGTCATAATGACAGACAAGGACAAAGCCTATAGAAGTTCTTTTTTTGGTAAGGTTTTTTTTAGTAGTTTTAAAGGCTGGTTAAAAATGAAAAGAAAGAAATATAATTTATTTAAGACACATTGTGACACATTTAGTTATAACAACTTAAAAGTTAAAGACCTTAATAATAATCCAATGCAAAATTGTGTCAAATAGGAAGCCACTCAGCGTTATGCCATGGCAAGCCACGGCGCTCGCTAACGCCGCCGACATCAATGATATGTTATATTAAAATACGTCATCTGCGCGCAAAAGCGTTCCTCGAAAAGGAAGGTAATTGGCTTACTATCGTTCAGTCGCGCCGTGGCCGCTGACACGCACGCGTCAAAAACAGTAAAGTTTTATTACCGAAATGCAAAAAATATAAGTCATAAAAGATGCCGTCTTATGCTTTTCGAGGCTGCCGAAATTATACTGTAACTATAAAAGGAAGAAAGGATGTCTCATTTCATTCGTAAGTACCGTAAATATTTTTTTCATTTTTTTTTTACATCGCCATACTTTGTCTAATTTGCACCGGTGGCGTCACTGTCACCTGTGAAACATGAGATACATAATTAGATATCACATGAGTGCGATAAAGACGGGTAGCTATATGGCAGCCATGAGCGGGCACGCCGCGTCATTCGGGTACGCAATTTGAAACAACTATTTATATCTTTCTAACAAAAGCGTTCGCTACGAATTGCCGTCTTTGTCTGTAGAAATATGGCAATGTAGCAACTGTCAGTAATGGGCGACGGTTTTCGAATGCGTTTAGTATGAGCATAACGTATCTAAATATAAAATATCATTGGCCGACATAATTAAAAATTACAATAAATAAATGCAGGGTAGTACAACAAAGGTTAAGTAAGGGCGCGTTCACATAGAACGTCCATTTTTACAGGATCCGTTTTAACGGATCTTGATGGCGTATGTAGTTGTATGAGCGAGCTCATACCCAAAACAGTATTCTGGATCCAGTAAAAAAGAAGATTACAAGGTGAAAAGATCCGTTAAAACGGATCCTGTAAAACAGACGTTCTATGTGAACGCCCCCTAAGATGGTTGTTACAATTCGGACAGACCCTGCACAAGGTCCTACCACTAATATTTGGGTGATGAGCGCAAGTATTTGTTGCCGAATATCGGATTCTTTCTGTATATATTTCTATATATACATTACTACAGAGGCCGGGACAATAGGGGTTGCCGGTCGAAGACATATACCTAGACGACCGAGCAAAGCTTGGTCGGATAGGTCTGAAGCGGGCAACCCCATATTTCCCGCCGAGGTATGTATAGTGCTTTTCTCAAACATTAAACATAATAATAATTCATTAAAAAAATTAAAACAAAAATTACAAAGTCAAATTACTAGGAGTGCATAAACATTAAAAGTAACCTACAGTGCTCAGTCATCCGCGCTGTGTCGTGTGCGCCCGCCCGCCCGCCGGTGCCCCGCAGCGTACCGCCTGCGATCTAAGTTGCGGTACACACCTCTAATTACCTTTGTTCTCCTAGTACTTTAGGTACCTAAACATGCAAACGCTTTGGTTGGATGCACGGCTAAGTATATTAAAAAAAAAAGGTATGTAGCCTGTTCATAAACACAGCCGCCATGTTTACACTAAAATTTAAAAAAATCTTTTATTTCGTAAAGAGGATTTTGCCGGCCTAGGCCTGCACGATTTGTATGAAATTCCATAAACGACCTCTTGTCCTAGCCGCACCTGAAACGTCATACTTTGCGGCCTATTATAAGGAACATAACATAAATATTTCATGGCATGTTTGAGAAAAGTATATTTATCGTCGTCTACTTAGTAGCCATGGAACAACCCTAGAGTTATATAGCACTATGCCAATTGATGCCAATCGTGTAAGAGTGTTCCCTTAAAAAAAACGTAGCGCACAAAGCCTTTTAATCAATTGTCCCAAGCATTGTCCATAACTTGTAAAACGTGGGTTTGCAATGATTGACAAGCCCGATAACCTCAAAGTTACAAGTTATTTTCCAGCAGCCCTATTAGTCGCTATCGGTGTAATGAACCCGAACCGCTTATTAGCTTATTGTTATTTCAAGAGTCGTGACGCGACAGTTAACTTTATCAAATTTTCAATTAAGGCCTTATTCTGGCCATAAATTTAGCCTTTCAACGAATTTGGATATAAATCTATTTAGAGCTTGCGGATTGGAGGAAATTTTCATAGGTAGGCTCGAGACTTTGGCCACAGTACAAATTGAAAAGTAGTACGTCTCCGGCCCTTTAAGAGTTTCTGTTACCTATTACCGCTTGGGTGGTAGTTTGCCTCGAAGCGCATGATTATACACTTAATAGGCACGCAACCAAAACCGGCGACGGGCGCAGCTCCGAGTAAAGTGGCTCGGTCCGTCCCGTTCAGTTTACTCGTGGAGGCTCGCGGCGTTCCATTGTAGCATAGATATTATCACTGACGCGTTATTTCCCGATCTTATTTTTTTCCAGTTGCATATTACCCTATCCGTATTTTTTTCGATCGCAACTTTTTCCACTGTTTTTGTTGAAATAGGTAGGTAGGTAGGTTTAGGTTATATCAGTTATACAACAGGCTCAAAGAGCCAAACCGCCCAGAAATAGAAGCTCCCCAGACCCCATAGTGGAACTCTGTCGTCACTATGAAATTAATTTCCAGGAAAAAACAGTCAGTGAAAATATGCTACTGGAAATACTCAGATGGGGAAAAAATGCGAATAGAAATTTTGCTACCTATAAAATTTTACGCAATATTATGAGCCACACCGAAAAAAAATCCGCTGGAAAAATATGGGACTGGAACAAATGGCACGAAGAAAAACCATTTTCGGAAATTATCAGCCACACTCGAAACAAATTGGGTAAGAACCCCAAAGAATAACACTCACAACACAACGCATTTTTACCTGGCGCATAAATAGGATTATAGCATGAATAAAACATACTTTTGTAGTTGTTTTATTTTAATGCGACAATAATTATACACGTACACAAAGTGTGCACTCAAACCGTTCCCAGCACAATCGCGATTTACGTGAACCACGTTTGTCCTCACCTATCGCATCCTGTTAGCCTCGGCCTTTTCTTTTACGCTTTCCGCGTTGAGGCGTAATTGCACTAGGACGTATGAGGTTACGAGAATAGGCGCGGCTGCGTTTTTTACAAACGATTTATGCTGTCAGCGGTTCTGTAGATAGTGTTAAAAGTATGACTATAATGTTTCTCGTGGGGGATAAAACAGGGTGAACGAGGGGTCCAAAAAACACACAGCACAACATTTTAACTCGACCCGTTTAATAGTAATCCAAATATGTATGAGCTAGTGAAATAGGTTAGTACAACAGAAAGTCCCCGAACCTTATAATAATTCTATCGAGAATTCGGTTCAATAAATTATCTCAACTCTATTGTTTCCTTATATGGAAAATAACATTCAAAATTAACGATTACTAATGCCATCTGCTGGCGAGTAGCTGAAACTTCATATGCATATAATTCTAACTTGCATTAAACTAACTTCTTAAGTAACCAATGTGTACGGTTAGACACAGGGTAATCTTAATACTTTTGATGCTTTCACTTTGTTTTTTTGTTGTTTAAAAAGCGTCGGTGACTTGAGGTGACGACTTGTGACTACAAGGTCACTACAGTAGTTTTTGGTTTTTGGGTAAGGTCCAAAAAGTTGGGCATGCTAAACAAAACTAAATTTTCTTTGTAGGTTTTCGTTGTGACATGATAATTTGCCATATTGTAGGGATACTTTTCGTCGCCCAACGGAACTTTTTTCGACTTCTTTGTTTATCCCTTCAAGCGGCAAGAAAACTATAGTTCGTTTAAATTAATATTTTCAGTTAATGTCATAAAGTATTATTGTTTTTTGACAGCAGCCGTTATACGGCTGCTTGCCACTCGAAGGATTATATGGTAGACTGTGTTCCAACTTTTTGGTCCTCACCCTTTTCTAACTGAAGTATTATAATAATGCCTGAGTACATTTATGTGGTAGCAAATCCTAATTCAGCAACTCAACTAATTGAAAAAAAATAAAAAAGGAATCGGAAATTTGACAAATTTCCTTGACATTTAAACATTAGTTACGATTTTTAACGATTAATAATTAGTTTAACTACTGATCAAACAACAGGCCCTTAGAAATTTACCTCATTAGGCGATGTTACTTACTGAATAAATTTCTTTTATCTTTTATCTTTTTTTTTTAATCTCGCGTCATCGTATTCATGCTAACCTATGTGCGTTCTTAATTAATGATTGGACAATCCTTACCACTGATATGATAAAATTCCAAGGCCATTAACATTTTTGAAGACGGTATATAAAAACTGTCCATGGATACTGTGATGTTTTATCATCAAGTAACCCGCATGCTCGATTGTATTTTCTTTAACTCAGTTTAAACGAAACTAAACTCACTTTATATAATGTGAGATAGAAGCCATCTTTCGCCTGGCTTATATCCCCGGGTTTTTATTGGCTCGCTGGTGTTTTTTCTATCGGAAGTCTCGAGAGCATCTGCTATCTTTAGCGGTGCTCCTACAAGATTAATGATAATGGGTTCACAAGGCGCTAGGTGACATTTACCGCGACGGGGAAGGAAAATATTATGCTAAGCGCTTAGTTAGAGATATAACTGGCGGTATGGTAAGTTTTACTTACAATGTAGTACCATTTGTTATTTTTGTTTGAGTAAGTGTGATATTTCAAGTTAATGCAGCATCTCAAGATTTCTGCGTTTACGTATCTACGATTTGTAAGTTTGACGATATAATATTAACGTAATTAAAGAAACATCTTTAAAGCGCCTTTAACATCCTTAAAAGTAAACTCGATCCTCGATTTCCGTTCGATGGATGTTTTTCAGTCGCCGAATAAGGATTTGCTACCACATAAATGTACTCAGGCATCATTATAATACTTCAGTTAGAAAAGGGTGAGGACCAAAAAGTTGGACCACAGTTAACCATATAAACAAAGAAGTCGAAAAAAGATCCGTTTTGCGACGAAAAGTATTCCTATAATTGTTTGGCTTATTTTCATGTTACCACGGAAAACTTTCATAGAAAATTTAATCGAGTGAGTTAGCATGCCCAACCTTTTCGGCCTTACCCAAAAACTAATAGCTAAATACTATGGATCGGCACCTTGTTGTCACGAGCGGACATCTCAAGTCCCCGACGCTCTTTAAACTAATTGTTAAAATTCAAAAAAGGAATCGAAAATTTGACACATTTCCTTGACATTTAAACATTATAGTCCATTCGTTTTGATAGTGTCGCTAGCCTCGTACGTAGCCCTACTTCGTACCCTCTACTTGTGGTTATTTTAATAAAATACGAATATAATTCGAAGTAAACTGCCATATTCACTTACGGCGTAACACCCGCAAGTGAATTTGGCAGTTTATATCGAAATATAATCGTATTTTATAACAATAACCACAAGTACGTGTGAGTGTAGCGATAGTATCTAAGCGAATGGACTATACTTATGATTTTTAACGATTAGTTAGTTAAACTACTGATCAAACAACAGACCCTTAGTGGCTTCATGATAATGGGAGAAGCTTGCTTCGCGGTTCAGTCCTATTCGTCAATGTTGTTTCCATTTATCTCTTTTTGCATTGCTGAAAAAGTGGAAGAATGATATCGAGAGGCTTTTTCAGAATTTTGCTTTACTCTTTTATGGCAAAACCGATATTAATTGTTTAAGTTTGGCAAAATTCAACATTTCGTACGCGACATGACTTATTTATTGGTATTTGCGGAAGTAAATACCTAAGTTAATATTTGAACCTTGTATGTGTAATAAACCGATAAGATTAGAAACAGTTCGATTTATTACAGCCTGTTCAATCCTAGGTATTACAACTACTAGCAATAAAACACTTATCTTACCTAATACACATTAAACCTTCTAACATACCTAAGCTCGCACTCACTGTTTTTATTAATTCAATCAGGCTTGGCTTTGGCAGAATTACGAGTGTTAATATAATAATAATTTTCAGAATAATTATTTTAATTCTGTAGGTTAAGTTTTTTGCAATAAATATTGAGGTATAAAATTAAAATAACAACATTAATAAACTGCGGGTACCGCCGGCAGCGGGGCAGGGTTCAAGCTACCGGTGGTTAGGGTTGCAATGTGTCTATGAATTAATTTTCTTTCCTTATTTCTTTCCAACCGTAGCGTGTCGAGGAGTACTGCTTTCTGTATCTGACCTTTGATCCCGCCATCTAGCGAGACTCTTATAAGGTGTTGGCCAAGACTCCTCGCTGTGAGACTGTTCGCCAAAACAACCTATTGGGACAATGATCATCGATTTAACATCCCACATAGCGGTCACCTCGTGAGTCAAGTCAAGGTACCAAGGTCAAAGTACTCAGATCGAGCAATAAATAGATAGAGACAATGAAGAGGGCCTCTATTCTAAGTTGTAAAACCATATTGCCTTCGACATTTTACCGTATTGTTTCAAGCTCGGCCGCCATAACTGTCAAGTATAGGTAAATAAAAGTTATCGGTACGTTGACAATATGATAACATCAAAGACAATAATATTATACAATCATTTTGACTACGCGTTGGCCTAGTTGGTAGTGCCCCTGCCTACGAAGCTATCGGTCCTGGGCTCAAATCCCGGTAAGGGCAGATATTTGTGTGATGAGCGCGAATATTTGTTCCTGAGTCATGGATGTTTTCTATGTATTTAAGTATAATATTTCTCAATATAAGTATTTATATCGTTGTCTGGTACCTATAGTACAAGCCTGGAGCTTAGTATGGGACTTGGTCAATTGGTGTGACATTGTACCCCCTGATATTAATGTTTTACACAGTAAAATACAGGCCCTAGTTTGCTTCCTCTTGCCATTAAAAAAACCCGGAAAATTCGACTATTCTTACAGTAAATTCTGCAAGACCCGAGATGCGAGCATAAGATAGTTATTTTTCATCTAAAGTGTTGACTGTAAACTTCTTGACGATTTAAATGAAAGGCCTTAAAACGTTTTGATACGATGATTTACGTCGACAGATTATGAGAAGATTGATCGCGACAAATTTGTAACAAAATTGGTGCAATTTAATTTCATGACACTATCTTTTTTCCAGAGACCGACGGCGCGTGCCGAAACGCACGTGAAAAATTGCCGGCGATCACTTCTTCCTTTCAAAATTTATATTGCGATACTTTCATAAATAGCTTGGTCTGGGGCCTTTTTTTATGCATTTAAAAAAGTTGGCAAGCAAGCACGCAAGATACCTGATGGTAAGGGAACTCTGAATCCCAATGACGTTTGCAATGCTACAAACACAATATCCTTGAACCCACATTGTTCGCATTGTTGTGTCCCCACCCCGGAACAGTATAAGTAACTATAAGACAACCGGTGAAATTACTAGCATAGAGGCATACCATTTTGGTCCTCAGGGTTGGCAATTGTCTTGTCCCCAAACCGGGACACAATAATGCGAACACCGCTGCTTGGCGGCAAGTATAAGATCATACTTTGTCACTGCACTGCAAGTATTTTTATGGTATTTTTTTTAACTCGGCCGTCATTAATGACAACCCAATAAGAGCTATCATAACGTTGACAATACTATAAAGTCGAAAGCAATTAAGTTCAAACTAAGTAGAATAGAGCCCCTGAAATGTTATTCTCTTAACCTCGTAAGGCCCACCGTACTACAAACACCCAGTTTTTTGTCAGCGTTTTTGAATCTACCACCAAGGCAATAAAGTTCAATTACGTTTGTTCGAAAATGCTATTTTCAATTTATGAAGAAAGGAAAATAAATTTTATGTACATGTCAATAAAGTTGAAATTAAATTGCCTTGATAATGTACATCCTATTGCACACTGGGCCTGACGAGGTAAACGGCTCTCTGTCGATCGATCATCGAGTGAGCGAACTCTTATGAGCGGGCTCACTCGTGAGGTTAAGCGAGTAAGCTGAGAATGCACGGCCTTAAATGTTGATGATGCTATGACGGGACAATTTCAGCTCCCCGTTTAATAATTGGTGGGCCGAGTTCAAACCGAATTGCTTAATAGAATCACCTACCTTGTGTTATCTTACAAATGGGCCCTTTCGGACTTGGGACACTTCGATTCCTTTAGGATCTTTTGTGCAATTACCCTCTTACACACTCAGCTGTTCGAAAATGCAGGTTTCCTTATGATATATATTTTTCCTTTACCGTAAGAACATCGGGTAATATAAGTACATAAGTTAGAAAACTCATTGGTACATGGTGACCGCGTGGGTTCGAAATCAGTACCTTACGATCACGAGTCGACCCCCCTTTTTGTTCGCTGATGATGCCACTATTTTTGTATCTGAAGAAAAGGGCTCCGATATAGCTAACGAGTTACAAAATACCTTGAAAATTGTAATAAATTGGTTGTCCACGTTACATTTAAGTGTAAATCTAGATAAGACTAAAATTGTACAATTTATTAACAATAAGCAGATACAAAAAAGCTTAAATGTTGTTGTAAACAGTAAAATAATTGAAAAAGTGAATAATACAAACTTCTTAGGAGTAACAATTGATAGCAACCTTAATTGGAAGTCCCACATAGATATCATAAATAAAAAACTAGCCAAATCCTGCTATGCACTATCCATATTGACTAACATAGTTCCGATTGATGTTGCGATGAAGGCGTACTATGGAAATGTTTACCCCGTACTTATGTACGGTATAATATTTTGGGGAAATTCCGTAAATGTTGAATCCACATTTCGTCTTCAAAAAAGATGTATGCGAATTATTTTTAAGCTCAGACATATGCAATCCCTAAGAGACATTTTTAAAGATAACGAAATATTAACTTTGACATGTATATATATACTACAAATTTGTTTATTTGTTAAAGACCGAAATGATATTTTTATTAAAAAAAGTGACTCTAAAAATAATATCCGATCCCAATATAAATACGATGTTTGTACAGTTAGACCTTCCAGCTTTATACTTGGTAAGAGCGCATATGTATATGGAATTAAAATATTTAACCATTTGCCTGAACATATTAAATCGCTAGATGGGATTAGATTTAAAACAAAGCTCAAAAAATGGCTTTTAACTGAAAGTTTCTACAATTTAAATGAATATTTCAGATGTATACCTGGTTAAGACTTTTTTATTATAATATATTTACTTGTTATTGTACGCCCGAAATGGGCAAACTGTTGGACCTTTTATATGATGTGACCTAATTGTACACAGTTTCTGACAATAAATGAATCTTATCTTATCTTATCTTATCTTAAGCCACAAGGCCACCGACCCTCTCATCACCTAGTAATCTTATGTGAGGTTTTAGAATACACGCAATAAAATGTTGTTTGTACGCTCTGTCAAGACAACTGAAACTCGCCGATTAATAATTTGTACGTCGATTTGAAACTGAAGTCCTCAAAAGATTAACGTGGCAGATAAAAGGCTGAAGAATAACTACTTTATTAAAAGCAGTGAGCCTGTGATCAGAATATCCTCCAATCCAAAACACGGAAAAACTTTAGTCCTATTTCGAACAATTTTGCAGTCAATAAATGGCGTGGTATTTTTAACTTTTTTTAAATTATTTTGTGTCAGAACACGGTGATTTAGTATAAATCGTTTGCATTGGATTGGTTACCGTACGTGTTATACAAAATAACACTACTAACACCTTTTTTCCGCGTAATGGCCTATGATTATGTATGGTCTTTTGACAAGCGTGGTGACGTTTGATTCGTCTTAGGTACGAAAACGTCACCCCAGTTACACCAACCACGCCACGCAATACGATTAGGGACCCAAGTACAGGTCGATTCAAAGGAGTTGGCACGAATGGATTGAATGAGTGAACGAAAGTATACAAGTGTGTAAAATAATAACAGGTTTTCGGATTGAAATTCGAACATCGGTTCAAAGGACGGCACTCACACAGTGATAGGTGACATTACTTTTGTTCATTCCATTCGTGCCACCTTTAGTGAATCTACCTGTAAGTACCCATAGGTACTTTAATTTGTAAAAGTGTCAGTGGCGGATTAAGAGTTTATTTAACTTTTTAGGGTTCCCCACGGGACCCTTTAATTTGCCTACGCTGTCTGTCCGTCCGTCCGTTCGTCAGTTCTAAATTTAAAGAACTGTATCTTTTGAACCAACAAACAAGTACAGTCAACATTATAAATAAGTGATCATTTATCTACCTTGTCACTTTAACGTCGTGTTTGAAATGTTATACAAAATTGTGAAACAATGAAAGCGACAAGGTACATAAATGATCACTTATTTATGCTATTGACTGTACCAAAAAATGGCCCTGTGAGTAGGGCTGGCGTTGATTCGATTCGAAATGGAATTCAAATCGGAACGTCATAATACCAACGGTACGGTGGTACAGAACCCTCGGTGCGCGAGTGACTATCGTGGGTACGGGTCTAGTTGCACAATTATTGATAGTCATAATGTATTTGTTACGCATAATTTTCGCAAGTCATAATAAAAAAAATTCACGACCTCGTTATTTTTTCAGTATTTTTATAAATTAACCTAACCTAATCTAACTAATCTACACGATGGATGTTTATTAAATCCTGTAATTTCAGCCTGAAAGGGTGTATGGCCGACATCGATATTTTTTCAGTATTTTTATAATATCAACCTAACCTAGCTAATCTACACAATGGATGTTTATTAAATCCTGTAATTTCAGCCTGAAAGGGTGTAGGTTAGGTTAGTTTTATAACTTACCGTTATACTGAAAAAAATCGATGTCGTGAAAAAAAATGCATTATGACTTGCAACAATTATGCGTAACAAATATATTATGCATAAAAAAAGTATGCGTTTCAAAGGATTTCCGACTATCGTCTATTTAAATATTATACCGCAAACTTTGGAATATCACCATATTCATGCAACGAGTATTAGTGACATCCCAAAGTTTGCATTACCGCCAGGAATGAGAATCTCGAGGAGAGCGCGGTGTTGATGCAACGCTGCAATATTTTGGCTATGCGCGTCACTGTCACTTGCGAAGCCAAAATATTTCATTTTGACACACTATCTTAGGTTGCATTCGACCAAATTGGAATAAGGTCTTATACTTAGATTAAAGACCGAATTTGCATAGAATAATATCGGAGTGAGTTTTATTCCAGTTTGGTGAAATGCGGCCTCAGTCGCGGAACTATTTTAAATTCAGGGGCTCTATCTTACTCAGGCTAAGTACCAATACACCAAATGACGTGAAATGGTCAATGTTAATAAAATCATTGTTAATCGACTGTTAGTTCATACATTTTGACAGCTGTTAACACTAATCGTTTGTTACTCGTAATTGGTTAATTAAATGCGACATAAACTTAATTGCTTTTGACTTTATCGTATTAGCAACGTTATAATAGCTCTTATTTACTTGACAGTAAGTGCGGCCGAGTTAAAACAATACGATAACATGTCAAAAGCAATTAGGTTTATATCTAATTTTAAAGCCTCATTCCATTCAGGCTAATATTTTGTGAACAGACGATATCTTAAAATAAACGAAAATGATCCGCTCATTCACTTTAACTCATTTTATGAATCACAACTATTAGATGAAACCCCCGACCCCACGATGGTGACCCTTTCCTTCATAGCTAATATCTCATGAAACCTAGCTAAGAACCACCGCTAGAAAAACTGCTTTTAAATTAAAAAGGGGGGGGAATGGTCATTTTTTGTACATTTTTGTCTATAAATCAAAAAGCACTTACCACAAAATTTCAATTTTTTTTTTCCAATTTTGCAGATTGAGGCCTTTCATATGACACCCCATTTGCTTTCATTTTTTAACCCCCATTCTAGACCCCTTTTCTATTTTTTATAAAATTAATTTCATTTTCTTTACTAAAACCAGATGCGAGCAAGCAATTTGTACAAATATGCCAAATTTCAAATTAAATGGCATTTATAGTTGCTGAGAAAATCTGCTGTAACATACAGATAGATAGATAACGAAGACTCACCATAAGGGTATTTTTGTACCATTTTGGTATGGAACCCTGAAAACGCATCTATATCGGTTCACCCGTTTATGAACCACGGTGCCACAGACCGACACACAGACAGACACACACACACATAGCGGAAATCTTATAAAAATCCTCTTTTTAAAAATAAATGAGAATCGTACCTCAATAATCAATCGCCATCGTTATACAGTTCCAAATAAAAAGACAACTATTCCAACATTTCCAACCAATCGTTTCAACAACTTTATCAAAAGCATATCCTTTTATTACAGCCACCGGGTATTTTATCTATGGGCATAATACATGCATTTTTATCCTTGCAATAAATGGCTGATCCATGCATACCGCCGGCATGTCCGGCATCCAATTTATCTTGTCAGGAACAATCCAATTATATTTTTTCCGCCAAATAGACACATTGGAGTCGGACATGCCGCGGGATATTCACGAATGGCCGTGGTTCGATGATTCCTCTTTTATACTTCGATATAGCAGTGCTTTTTAGTTTCGAATATTTTACGGTTTGTTACGAGTACCTTACTTTTTAGGAGTGTTGGGTTTGGTAAGTTTAGAACAAAGTCATTTAAACAAAATATGTCCCATATTCTAATGTTGTCTGTGAAATGTAAACACAAGTACAAGTTTGATTCCGTTTGGATGTGATACAATAGTAGTTTATGTGACTGGTGCATAATTATGTGTAGATACCTACAGTCGCATACACAACTTTATCTACATGCATATAATACAATTTTTACAATATGTGAAAAACCTGAACCTGTGGTTGCCCTGTATCTTAATGTTTACGTACGGTCACTGATACTTTAATGTGAACATTAAGATGCAACCACATGGATAACCGATACTTTCATGACATGCAATACTTTAATGTTAACATTAAAATAACTACAACTACAGATATAGGTTTCTTAATATAACCCATTTGTTTATCGTTGCTGAACATATTCTAGAGAAGTTATGATATGGATGTAGATAAATAATAATAAAATATCTGAGGAAAATCCTTACCTAGTCCCAAACTAAAGCACTGGCGCATACATTCAAAAACCATCGGGGGGGGTGTTAATCCAGTGGTAAATACTCTAGTATATAAATAAACCGGCTTCTTCTCCTCACGGAACTATGAGAGTTGAGGAGTCCGAATGAAAAAACGGAACCTTATAGAATTACTCGTTTGTCTATCTGTCAGTCGGTCAGGCCCTCTATTCAACATGGTAAAAACGGGTCCATCGCATAATTTCGAAAATTAAATTTCCTAAGTACGATATTCCTAAAGACTAAACTTCGAATATCAAAATGTCTAACGTACGAAATTCCTAAAGATGCATTACCTAATACACTTTTGGTCGAATGATCTCATTTTCGAGAATCAATATTCCTTTGTACAAAATGCCTAATGACAATACTTAGAAACTCAATATTTCTAGTGCTCAAAATAGCTACATACAAAATGCCTAATGACAATACTTAGAAAATCAATATTTCTAGTGCTCAAAATAGCTACATACAAAATGCTTAATGACAATACTTTGAAACACAATATTTCTAGTGCTCAAAATAGCTACGTACAAAAAGCCTAGTGACAATTCTATTTCTTTTTGTTTGCCGTTATCGGCTAATTAATTATGAATGTTGTGTACGCCTATTATTTGCTTGCATATCAGAATTTAATGTTTTTGGTATACCTTATTAATAGTGATCGTTATCAACGTGCTGTATTGGTAGCAAAGTATGGTTGACAAAAAAACAAATACACAAGTATTTTAAACATTCACCCCCTTACCAATAAACGTTGAGTAACGGTGGTATCCTTATCTGTCATTATGACATTTGAATTTGAAAATTCGTTCGAAATTTTGCACTTTATACATTTTAAACTTAGGTCTACTAGATGTAGGAAAAATTTCGTTCGATATTTTGCACTTTATATATTTTAAACTTAGGTCTACTGGACGTAGGAAAAATGTCGTTCGAAATTTTGCACTTTATACATTTTAAACTTAGATCAACAGGACGTAGGAAAAATGTCGTTAGTATTTTCATGCACTAGCAGTATTGTACTGTAGACATTTTAAAAATAGGTTAATTAAACGTAGGCCATGCATCTTTAGGAATTTCGTACGTTAGACATTTTGATATTCGAAGTTTTGTCTTTAGGAATTTCGTACTTAGGAAATTTGATTTTCGAAATTATGCTACGGACCCGTAAAAACAATATCGTTTTTGATCTGGGGCACGTTTTATAAAGCTACAAGCTACAATTTTACAGGTCTAAACTGGCAACACTGCTCAAATGGCTGGTCGTCATTGGTCGAGGTTGTGTCAAATGGAAACTTGTAACCTGTAAATTGTTATTTGTAGCTTTATAAAACAGGCCCCTGTTATCGTATTGTCAACGTTTTGATAACTATTATTTACTTGACAGTAATGGCTGCCGATTTAAAAACAATACCATAACAGGTCAAATACGAATTGGATTTTAACGCCTAGAATAGAGGCGCTGTTTTTCTGACAGCCAGTTTACTCCGAATCTAATGGACTGATTAAGTTTAAATTCGGTACGACATATGAATTTCTGTAACCCAAAAATAGGGTCGGGATCCAGGGCAGCGTAGAAAATTTCAATATTTTTTACGAACTCTACGTGACATATTAAATAAAAGGTGAGGGTTTTGGGTGTAGTAAATAATTTTAAAGTAATTCAATAAAATTGATGAAAATTCCCATTTCCCCTTATCTCTGATACTACTGGCCTTAAAAATATTGAACTAAATACAGAAAATAGTCCTTTACTTATAGATTATTGTAAAACCAATTCATTGTACGTAACATTCTCCACGTGAGTTCATGTCGCATTTTGCCCATTTTTAAACCATTATCATTGAAAAGAACAGGGGATGTATGAACACAAAAATCCCTTGTTACTTACACAACACACAAAAAAGGAGTGAGATTAGTAGGTAACGAAAATTCAAAAAAGAATTTTCTCATACGCTTGTCGATTACACAATCCTTTGGGGAATTAAACAATAGGAGGCAGGGAGGCGAAAACGCGTCCGGTTTCGACTGAGTAAATCCAATTTTATTAGCGGAATAAAAGGCAATCCAATTAAAGCTGGTTTTTGCTCGTTGCTGGAGGGCCCTCGGACGCTGGAGCTACAGGTTACGAAGGCTGGGTACTCTTGTCTGGATACTAGTACGCGTGCAAGCGCATCCTAACGAAAAGAATAGCCGACTTGAAAAATGTTTAGCTATTGAATTGTGATTTGAAATGGATGTTCTGCGTATATTTTTTGCAGTTCTATTTTTAAAACTGTTAGAAATGAAACGTTAAAGTAAAAGAAGGGAAATGGTTGTTTACTATATCTGTACGTCTTAAAGTTTCCTTCACTGTACCTACCTGCCATTAAATTATTTACTTCCACTTTACTAATATAATTATTGTATTATTTATTTCATTAGCTAATTAAAATATTATTCAACGACGTAGTTTCTTTTTTAATTGTCGAGTAAACGCAAACGCGTGAAAATGTTAGCATAAATGCAATCTTTTGGACGAATTTGAAATGACGGATTAATAAAAGAAATACTTATTTTAATTTAATATTCATAACTAATGTTAGTTAATCTACCAAAAAAAAGGAAATAAGAAAATGTATACACAAATGTATAAAAATACAACGCCACACCTCAGTTTTCACACGATTAGGTATAAAATAAATTATGTAATGTCCTCGATTAAAATTTCTGTGAGAACTGTAACCCGAACAACACTTAATTGGATTCATTAAACAAATTATCCAAGCAATTATGACTGCTAACAGTTTAGTATGATATTTGGGTCGCGATCTCGCGATGTTTCCAACTTAGTATAAAAAGGTTAATCGCTAACATTACGCTGTTACGCACAGCTCCTATCACGTAACCGCACCGCTTCATTATTTCTGTTTGTGCATTGATTTTCAGCACAACGGTTTAACGATGTGTTCAATTTAAAAGGCAATTGAATTATGACATGGGTTTCCAAAATTGGAACACGCAAGCGTTCCCTATATTTAATTAAAATCCACAGACATTTCTGAGCAATTAATAAATAACTGTGCCGTGAATTTCGCGCCATTCGACCCGTCGATTGGTTGTCATTAATCTCAGACAGTGCTGCTGCTTTTTAATATTAATCATATGCTCGTTATCCGCAGTAGATCCGACGGTTGAACATTTTCATTGAAAATTTAAATCCGATGAAACGCTACTGTTACAATAAACCTTTATTAGCTCTAGCACGAACGTCACGTCATCTTTTCGAATCGCTTTTACGATTCGGAAACGTCTACGAATTTTTTACGCAACCCTCTAAAACAGACTCACGTTTCCACGCTTTCCGTACTCCATGGCGATACGAAATTCAATGTCAATGTCAACGTGTAACGAGGAATTATAGCACTAAACGCGGACACGGAGGTGCTGAATTTTATTTCAATATTATTTTCTTGATTTCGTAACGATAACGTTACTCACTCGGTAGAAGGTATAATTCGTGCTCGAGGTAGTGTAATTTTACTTCGCAACAATGTTGTCATTATAAGACTTGTGCGTAAAATCTAACTAGCTCTAAAAGGAATTTTCGAAGCCTTTAACAATCTCGCAGACGTATATTTAGAACAGGCTTTGATATTACAAACGCCCTCCAAACACAGACTAAACAATTTATTATTTTATAATTTCGCATAAACCGAGATTGGTTTTAATTATTTCGAACAACCAAATTTTGTTTGTGCTTTCGTAGTGAAGTTAGAATAAACTTACTCAAGATGTACAAAATTTAAGGGTTGTTGGTAAACAAAAACAAAAATAATTTTGATAGCCTGATTTCTGTATTAATTAAGGAAAGACGTGGGTAAGGGTAACTGGGCAAATTTCTGACGACTAACTGTTCATTGGCCTTTCTGTTGCTAATTGTTTGTTGAAATGTCGATTGATTTAAATAAATTATACAACTGTTTATGATTTATTCGCTAAGTCACTTACTTTAAACCAGCGATACATTATCCTGTCCTGTTATTTGTCCTGTGACAAAACGTATTATAAGTTTAATGTGTGTATCTATGTCTATGTATGTGGCATCGTAGCTCACAAATAGTAGGAGATCCGAAGAGGAGACGATTTGCACCGGGCTGTTTATTCGATAAAAAGTATTTTATACCAAATTTAGTATGCTAAGTAATATATGGCGAATAGTTAGGCTGAAAAATTTCAGTCCAGTTTTTTTTTTTTAATTAACTTTGTTTTAAAACATTGCAATAGCTTGTTTAATAGACAAATTACATACCAATCCAAAGTACGAAGCCTATAGAATATGCAAACGTTATTATTATTATTATTATTATTATGAGCCCATAATGTCCCACTGCTGGGCAAAGGCCTCTCTCCCCCTCTTCCACGGAAACGGTTGACCATTTTTTTCCCGTCAAACTATTTGGTAGGCAGGTATAAACAGGTAAGTCGGTACTAATAATTTACACCAAACCTAACATTTGCATATTCTATAGATTTCATACTTTCCATTAGTATGTAATTTGACTATGAAACAAGCATTTGCAATTAAAAAAAATATCATTTTTAATATGTTTTTAATGATATAACAGTACTTATATCATTAAAAACATATTAAAAATGATATTAGACTGAAATTTTTCAGCCTACCTATTCGCCACATATTATTTAGCGTACTAAATTTGATATAAAATACTTTTCATCGAATAAACAGCCCGGTGCAAATCGTCTCCTATTCGGATCATAGACTAAAAGGGACGAACCGAGTTGGACGCGATTAAAAAAAAAAGTTAATTCAATTGGGGTGGTTCGTAGCTAGGTTTCATAAACATTGGTTGGGCCTTTTTAGACATACCTGGGCTGGTATTTTGCTGGGTAAAAGCTTATTGCCTTTGTCATGTTAACGTACTGTTCTTTTAAGTCGGCGGCCATTACGGCCAATGTAGGAGCGATCGTAACTTTGACAATACGATAATACTCATATCGCACCTTGAGAACAATAGAGACCTAAGTCAAAATTTCAGCTTTCAAACTTCAAGTCATAAATTTATTATTATAGAGACCTAACTCGAAATTTAAAATTTCCCAATTAGGTCACTATTGTTCTGATGGTGCGATATGTCAATAATTTCACCCATTTGAATAGAACCCCTGCTCTCAAAAAAGAGATCTCCATTAAATCAGGGGTTTTTTTATCTTTAAAATGGTTTCTACATTTATTGACCGTAGATTAGCCTGACATATATTATTTTTTAAAGCCATGATTAACATCTGAATGTAGAATTTAAATTAATTGTAACTATTATGTTTGTGATGTGAAACGATTTGAATTTTGTAATTTTAATTTTTGCTTAATCTTTTATCTATTTATTAAAGACGTATGTGGGATACGAGTAGGCAATACACTTTTTATCTTAATAATCAGTAATCACTAGTAGACATCGTTTTAACTTTATTAGTACTTATTTTTTGCAATACCCTAACAGGGTACTTATGTACCGTAACACCTAATGTAGCATGAGTGCAAATGTGAAATAAAATAATAAGTAAACTAGGGCTTCCAATCCCGCAGCCTATCTTCAATCTCGGTATTTGTGGGACTGGACATTTTCAATCCTGCGGAATCCCGGTATTTGCGGGATCCCGCGTAGAAATTGATACTATGGATATAAGGTGAATGAAACAAAAGAAATAAAGAACTAAAATGTAGAAAAAATAACGAAATCATACATAAAATAAACAAAAATTAAGAAAATTTTCAATGGAATGTTGAAATTAAAAAAACAAAAACCCGCCTTCAAAAAGCAAAAAATAACTTCTTTAAAATGGTAGGTCAATAGGTCAGTCCAACTGAAGTCTGCTTTTGGTTAAAATATTGTTGGACGCCGACTTCAATTGGACTGACCTATTTACCTACCATTTTAAAGAAGTAATTTTTTGCTTTTTGAAGGCGGGTTTTTGTTTTTTTAAACTTTTTTTTTATTTTATACTTTTTAGTGATCATAATTATGCTGTTATTCTCCCACTTCTCAATTAATAAGAAACAATAGAACATTTCAATCTCGCCGCAAGCAACGCCGTGGGAAAGTCATAGTCATATATTTAAACCTAAATATGCTTCGTCATAGTCGCTCAACTATCTTAATCGAAATATCTTGTCGCAACCCTCGAAATATATACCGTTTAGGAGTTCCGGTGGCCATCTGTGGTCTTCATCATCAGTTCCACTTCACCAAATAGTGCTTTCCAAGACCAAATACACGAGTTACAATGAAAAATACCAAAATCGCTATAGGTATGCCTATAAATTTTGAAGAGTTCCGTCGATTCCTCATAGATTTCACCATCAGATCTTCACTTTGATAAGAATGGGACCAATCGGGAAGCACCAGCTTTCAAATAAAAAAAGAATCATCAAAATCGGTTCACCCAGTCGAAAGTTCTGAGGTAACAAACATTAAAAAAAACCAGACGAATTGAGAACCTCCTCCTTTTTTTGAAGTCGGTTAAAAACTAATTGATACTTTAATTAGTTTGGTAAGCATTCAAATTATTTTTTTGTGAAGAAAACAACATATCTATTGTGTCGTCTGCCTAACTATTGCGTCCTGCAAATCCCGCGGATCCCGCGCTCATAATCCCGCAACAAGCGGGACTGGAAAATAGCGCGGGATCTCGGAATACCGGGATCCCGGTATACCGGGATTGGAAGCCCTTAAAGTAAACCTTATACTACTCCTATTTATCTCTTTGAAAATCAATGTCTATCACAGTAGACATTCATTAAATGCCAGGAACTTTCATTCCAGATCCAAGTTTCCGTACATGCACGATGTAGTCATTAAGTTACCCCATCTTATTTGCAATATTGATGCAGCCATCGTATTTGCGACACACGCTGCAGCGAACATCCTATTATTAGAGAATTCAGCGAAGATCGATATCCGGCTTAATTATGCATGCGCCTGAAATACAGGAGCCTTGCTTTTAAATTGCTATAGACTTAGGCGGCGTCTTGGGGAACTTTAAATTTGTTATGTGATGAGACAGGTGATTTTAAAAACGTCGAGTTTTAAGTGGTACTTCGAGAAATAATTATAATGTACGATTATTTATATTATAAACAAATTCGAGATTGGCTTACTGATTTTGACTCTCAATTTTCAACAAAGAATTTATACAAAAAATCTGTAACTTATTTGTTGTTTATTGGCATTATAAATGGCAGACTTAATGCCTAATGGCCAGTCAAACAGTAGGCAAAATAGAAAATTATATCGAAAGTCGGCGTAAAGAAATTTGTACACTAGTAGGATTATTTAGTGTTTTAGAATTTTAGTAGTTTTATTTACGGTTTTCATGACATCTTTATTTTTTATGATAAAAGACAACGCGGTTTCTATGTTGCAAAATATATACTTCCTCGAAAAATTAATTGAAAGTCTCTACATTGTGCAATTTAAGTAACAACTGAAGTTTTTAAGTTTAATTTACTGTGTACAGGTCGATTTATGTACACTCAAATTGGCGAAGCTTATCATGATCATAATCATCTGCCATTGCATTTGTAAATATCATATTTATTGAAACTGGTGACAAAACACATAACAATATTTGATCTCCAGTAGCAACTCAAAAACGCAAATGAAGGAATCTACTTACCATAATGAACAACAGGCTTTTATTGAAAAGGTGTTCTTATGAAAATCATGCCTATAAAAGATTATCTCAAAGCATGTACATATTTTTTTTCATTACTTACTGAGAAATTCAATTATTTCTGTGATCCCAATTTCAATCAAATGCACCGCCAAAACAATATATGTTGCGCCAAACATCGTGTGTTCGAGCGGAAAATCCGATATCTTGAACCGGAACATTGACGGTTGCTTTAATATGCATGAGACGCTCGTCTGGCATCGAGTGCACTACAAGTGACGGCTGTCACCATTTCACGTAGACAGACACGCTACATCAAGCACTACGTTTTGAAATGCGTTCATATTTCTTGGGAGCTGAGAGTCGTTTTCGGGAGTTTTCACTAAAACGTATACCCCAATTAAGGACATTAAGGAACTTTAATCAATAAATTAAAAAAAAAGATGATTTTAGTACTTAATTGGGGTACTCGTTTTAATGAAAACTCCCTTTTACATCTCATTGATGGTAAGGGAGAGTGATTTTTAAATTTATAAAGAAGTAAAAATTGTACATGGATTTCAAAGTTTGTGCTTTTTTTTAATTCTAGTTAAATTCGTTTAGTATAAGTACGTCACCGATTAGATTCAATAATGAAGTCGGCAGCAAACTTTTTGCACATCTAAATTGCTAATTGAGCTTCTAATAGCCGAAAGATTAGAGGCTCATTCAGATTTTAAGGTCTCACCACAGTCACCGATGCTGAATATTTTTTTCTGTAGCACTGTCCAATTCTCTAGTATTTAAACAAGTTCAGCCAGTTGAAAAATAGCGCTGGAAAAAGCTTTCATCACTCTCGCACTTAAATATTGGTCAGGAAGTGACAGATGTTTTCCACGTTTATTCACATCGATGAGCACGACCATAATAATGCCCGCTGGTGTCTTATGCAATGGTTGTGATTTTGGGCTTGTACGCAATGTAATAAAATTATGGTCATCATCAACTAGGCTCTTATCGGTGAAGTAATTGCCAGTTTTCTCTGTTCTCTATCAGCTTTTTCATTTTCATTTTTTCATTTGATACGATACAATTGGCCTTCGGTCTTTTTTGATTAACGTTAGTAAGCCTAGGTCTTCCTGTTCCTCTTTTTGCCCTCCAAAATGTTCAAAACGTGCCGGTCATGTTTGAAATTATTGCAATTAATATTTTGCATTTCACATATTTAAATACACCGTGCACAGAGTTAATAGATAATACTTGAAAATTTAGCAAAATTTTATATTACAGAAATATGCCACGTGTTGCCTGCACAACTTTGTAAGAAACGTTTAAAAGTTTTAAAAGCAACAGTCAATAAGTGTGGTAAGTCTTTAAATCATCGTCAAATCAAAAGTGTAATCAAGATGCTCAAGCCGCATTTACTGCGCGTTTGGTTGTGTCATTTTGACGTTTGATTTAATGCAAGCCGCTTAAATGATAATTTTATTTATAAAAAAAGTAGGTACGGTATTCAGGAATCGAACGTCTTGACTTAGTTTACGTTGAAATTGTATTTTTTATTACATCTTACACAACTCGTTACACACAACAACCAAAAGTACTAGGTTTTGTTAAAAACGAACGGAACTTCTCAAATAGGACAAGAACCCTCAAACCAAGCAGTCACGTGGCAGGAAAGACAGAGTCAAAATATAATCAACAATCTAAATGAAAAATGGCGGGAAAATGTTAGAAGACACGAATAAAACAGGTGAGATAATTGCTACGTTTATTGTTTTCGGGATCGCGAGAAAAAATACCTATTATAAGCTGCCTTGAGGCAACTTAATCATTTCTTGCGATAAAGTACCACATATTTTCCTGCATTGTATAAATATGACTAAGAGAAAAATAATTTTCTTTCTTTTTATTTTAAATGTGTTTATATAAACAACAATACAATACATATTTTATCATTCATTTGTGAAGAATAAAAACCACTTGAATAGGTAAAACAGGTAAATAATTCAACAGATTGAATGCGAGAGGAAGTAAAGTAAAATACGATGTAATTTACGACCTAAGCCGAGGGTGAATGGTGCGCGACCACAAAAATAATACTCCTATTAAATTCGGCTAGCATAATAATTAAGTAACAGGCCAATCAAGGCTGTACGGGTTCTAGTGGATACCATAATAGCAGCCTGAGGTTTCGAAACACAGTTGTTCCAGTTTGTAAGGCTAAAGTCAAAGTACAAATTACTGGGACTTGTATGTCATATAGAGTTGCGCCGCGCAGACGCGAGTTGTATCGGTAATAAAACTAATTTCGGAAATTATATTTTATTAATCATATAATTATTATCTTTCTTTGTAAAATTATGGTATAATAAAGGGACAAACTTACTGTGTAGCCCATTAACACAGAACCAAAACTGCTGAAGGGACACTAAGGGGATTGGGTAAAAGTGTTGTCATTTGTAAAAGTCATACATTTTCAAGGTGAGCGGCCATTCGTAAAAGTGGTAAATTATGATAGAATTATCCAAAATAAACATATTCTACTAAACATAATACTCCTAAGTGTATCGGAGCTAAGATATTTAAATATTCATATCTGGGCATACTTTTAGTACCAAAAACTGAATTCTTAAATCTTTAATGTCTCGCCGCTCCGATATTATTTAACGCCATAAATTATATAAATATATCTAGGTATGTGTATTAAGAGGTCCTCTAAATAACTATGTATAAATGATCAGTAGCCGCTGAAATTTTTTTTGTCAATTTTCTTCAAACAAACTTACCCAATGCCCTGTAGATGTTTATTCAGTAAGAAGGCCGCACGGGCACTTTTACACGTCAAAAATCTACAAGCGCTTCGCCACCAAGAGACCACTGCTGAGAAAAAACGCCGCAAGAAACTCAACAGTCAATCGTTTTTTAAATATTACTTAAACAATTATAAAACTTAACCTAGCATTATATAAAACAATGAATTTAACATTAAAATATATATCATGCATCCGTCTTGGACATACCCAATGTTAACTTTTTCAAGGCCTAATTTACTCACTGACCCCACATCCGCATAAACGGCATCAGGTCTACTTTAGTCCTATCAAATAAAAACATAACTTATATGAACACAAGCCTGTAACTATTAACCACATGAGAGACAACTTTTATTTTTTCGTATGTGTATGACCTTGAAGTCGGAAACTCCAAATTTGGACAGCAGAATAGCAGCATATTACCAAGATTCCCCTCTAGCTTAATGCTTTGCCATTTTTGAAAAATCTACCCATTAGTAGATAAAATGGTAGGTAGAAGTATGCTGAACTGCCGACAAGTAAACGGCAAACCGTCGTGCTAACATTCCATAAAATCTTTAATTGTTTTGTGTGCAAAATATCACCGTTAAATATCTCTAGCAAGTGCAAGATCAGGAACCCAATATTTGATCACACGCGCATACAGTTCCAAGGCACGATTGCAACTCTAGCGGTCACTGTCATAATATTTGATCGAATAATACACCGCTACCAAAGGTATTTTACCCCGAACCGGCTCAGGCCCTAAATAAAGTTCTATGTTTACTGGACAAATATACCGACGCGAAACATAAACTACGTAATGCAACATGTCAAAACCGTATTATGCACCTACTAAGGATTTTGTTATAGGCAGTAGTGTATGAACTATCGTTGACAAAACACCCTTTTCTTAAATTTGATCTGTATATTGAGGCCGTAACCAGTCAGTTTTTCATGTCTCGTCTCTTTATTTGCTTAGAAAGGCAAGAGTCAAAAGCGATATACAATCAGCCTATACCAATCTGTCACACTATAGCCTAAACAATGTAGAACATAGACCTTCGTTTAGTATGCTTTTAACACAATAGCCCGGCTTTCGTCTTAATTGTATTCAGAAAGGTGTCTTTATAAAGCGGCACGTGGCAATTCGAATAAATTATCTAATTCATAGTCTAGGCGCACAATCGAGTTCAAATTAGTGAGTCACTATCTAGTCGATTGAATTTAATTATACAATTGGGATAAGAATGTTTATATTAATTTAAATTAAGAATAACAAACTGTTGCAGAAACGTTGCGACATTATTTGAATAACGAGTGAATAATTTGTAAAAGCGCGGGAATTTCAATGCGGAATGGAGGGATCGTTAATTTCGTTTGAACTGCACGTGCTCTCGTGTTGTTCGCACGCAAGTCACTTGTTCTTCTTTCAAAAAATATTTTCTATATATAGAAAACGTAAAGACCTAGTTATTCATAATACCTACAACATATTCGAAAATCGTTTTAAATCGGACTAAGTTTAAGAGAACAGAAATGTTACCACTTTTTGCATGGGAATTTTCAGTCTCACAAATCCTCTTGAGGGCGAAGAAGGTACATTTTTAACTGTAGATACCTATAGGTATGAGATAGGTTGAGTATTGGAATACCATCGTAAGAGAATACCACCACCGTCGTATCAAAGCGGGCGGCGCGCGCGCATGCCGCGTTTGCGCAAGCTACGCGACAGGTGTCCGCGGAAATGTACGAAACATGCGCCAATATTATAAAAAAATCTGCTTTTAGTACAGCAAATTGTTTGAAAGATTGACATGGTATAACTGTCTATTAGGAACTGCCAATTATAACGTTTGAAAAAAAAAGTACCGCAATTCTGGAATTGGGCTCGTTAGTGTCATAAGTTAGCCGCTAAAGCAACTAAAATCAATCTGCGTCTACTATAAATTACAAAATAAAGCCATAGAAATACGTTTTGTAAATTAGCAACACGCAAAACTTTAACAACTCGTAAAGCACGAAATCTTAAACTCCGCTGGTGCGCCGATCTCTTTAACGCAATCTTGTTTGAGATTTAAATCCGTGCTATTGGAGCACGGCTGGATTTCGACACAGGGCATGCCATTCGTTACTCGGAATAATTGTCAATATGACCGCGTGCTGTTTCCGAACGTTTCCGATTTATCTTGACTGTAATAGCGGGTAATAGGAAATCCTGCGCGTTCTTGTATTTCGTTCCTTTCCAAAGCACAATGATAATTATGTTGCGAAACTGAATGTCTGTGGGAGTGAGCGAGGTTAGTGCCGACCCGCGCCCAGTCGCGCCCGCTACGCATAATCCGCACGCGGCAGCTGCACTTCCGATCGGAAGTAGACGCATTCGTCCACCGCGCGGCAATAACATTTTATCGTTTTGAAATTAGATCCTGTCTAATGCATTCCATTTCGTGAATTGATGTTTGTCGCGCTCACCAGCCAACGATCGCAGCAATTTCGTAATCGTGGATTGCCAACGGGATTTCAGCGGATATTGCCGTTTGATCATTTACGGGGAATCGGGGACGTGGCGAAAATTGGAATTGGGGAAGAATTTTTAACATTTTTTAGGTAATCCTCACGTCAAGTACTTAGCAATGACGCTCGGCGTTCTCTTTGAATAATGAAACTCAGACATTTTAGCGAACAGGGTGGGGATTTTATAATAAGATAAATTCACGACATAAGCTTGGCCGAGAATGTGTACATTAGGCGAACCCTTCTGAAAGACAAACAACGAACAAATCTAAAACTTTTATAGCTGGGGAGCAAACCCATAAATCTTTTATTTAACATTGATTACCAACGAATAGGTTTTATGAACTTTGTTTTATGTCTATTCCTTTTTTCCTTTGAACTCTTTGAATTAATTTAATGGACAGAACATTGACTATGTTTAATGCTAAATTATAAATTGAAAATATTGAAAATAATGATGCCATTATTTTCAAGTTTTAAACATAGACTGCAAAGTTACCTTTTTAACTTCTTATGAAACGATTTTATGCTGTTTAAAAAGGTAGAGATTGTTGCGGAGGCAAATATTCATTAGCCCGTTTAGATAAACGTCAATAACAGGAAAATTCGAATATAACAACCAATGGAATTATGGTTGTTAATCTAATTTCCGTTATAAAACGGTATCGTTTCTGTGTCAAAATATTTCTCACACAATATTTTGCACTAAGTATTTATTACTAAGTCTATGAATTTTCAGTAGTTGAGAAGGTAATGTAATATATTCATTTAAAATATATAGAACAGTTACTGGTGAACTTATTTCCTCTTTGGAAATACATTTTATTTAAAGTGCTGGCACTCCGTAATTAAGTTTCATATTTATTTAACCTAAACACAACTTATTTATTGTCATTATGAAATTTGAGTTTGACAGTAAGGGCCCGGACAATTAAAGAATACATTAACTAAAATAGGTTTATAGTGAGTAAATGAATAAGGGAGGAAAACCGGTGTTGTTACTGTCAATGTGACAAAGTTCTACGATCAAGATAAATAAATGATCTGGAGTCTTCCGGTAACCTTCGCGGAGGGAAGATGGCCGATTGAAAGATGTCCGGCTTTGTACTTTTGATTTATTAATATAAAGTTAAATATAGTTTTAATTTACTCTATTTACTGATTTACTTTACTCACTTGACACTGGCGAAATCATTGCGAAATACCGCGATGGACCGCCATTATTAAAAAAAGGAAGAAGAATAAATTACCTCAAAATTAACCATTACTTTTCTACGACAGGGTTCTATTATGGCTCAACATTCAAAATAGTTGATTGTACCTGGAACTTACGCTCAAGTTATGCCAATCGTGTCTAGTGTATAAAACAATTAGCGCAACAGTGTAGTAATTAATCCACCGGCTTTACAACGCACGTGCACTTTAAGCCACTAGACCGTTACTGTGTACGTATTCTCCTAGAACTCTCTTATTTGACCCCCAAACTCGTAAGAATTATACCGCATTAGATACCTACGATCTTGTTTGAACTGCGTCCAAGTACAACCAAGGTCAAGACACGTTCATTCACTTTAAACGTAGGTACTGTAGGGTCAAGTTTCCCTAGACAGGTCCCCGTACATAAACGAGTTAGCGGCAATACTCGTAAAAATTGCGGATATAACTTAGCAAATCACTGGTTGTTTACTAAAGAACAATTTCAACCAAGTTTCAGGACCAATTAAAATAAAAACAAGTCTCAAATAAAGGATAATTGTAACTACTTACATTGATATTTGCTAGGCAAGTGAAACGGAGTTATTGCTTTGGTAGCTCGTAACTTTATTGGCAACGCGAGACGTTTGTTGAGTCATATATGTCTAGACTTGGATACAGAATAAATTATGATCCAGCGTATTTATCTAAAACACATTTTTGCTGTCAGTTATGTCATGCATCGGTAATTTGTTAGCGAGATCGGTTTTGTGAATATTTATAGTGTTTTATGTGGAGGTTTAATTTGGTTTCTCACGACATCAGCGTGTCGGGTAAGGAATAATCTTAAATTTGAACGTCACCGCGTGCACGCTGCCTCATTAGTATAGGGCTACGTGCAGGCACATTATTTAACGAGAGTGGAGCTGACGTCAATTGTTGTTATAAATTTATATAAATAATATTAGAAGCCTATTATGAATGTGGAAGAAGCGAAGAGATTTGTTAGGATCGTAGCAGGTGGAAAGAAGTGGTCTCTGCCTACCCCTCTGGGAAACAGTGATTTAATTCTACTTTCGGTGCTAGAATACGACAAACTGATAAAGGAAATATTGATAGTATAAGCATGCAATATTGCTTTTATTATAGATGTTGTCAAAAAAATAAATAATCGAGTATAGGTTAAAAACTTAAGAAAAGCTCCTCTTGCATGTAGTTGTGTACAAAACTTATATGGAATTTACGTCAAATTTCAAATATAGAATGTCGAACGGTCTATACAGATGTGTTACAACTACATGCAAGAGGAGCTTTACTTAAGTTTTTTAACTATAATGACTTTTACAGTAGGAGAAGTTTAGTAATACCTAACCTAACTCATCGGGTTTTAACAATACCTAATAGATAACTAGGTATTATTAAAATCCGATGAGTTAGGTTTGTCTTGACGTCACAATGAGACAGAATTACATATTTTTTTTCAATTCAAATCTAACATTTATTAATGAACAATACAATGATTGTGTTTGAAATTAGTGCATACACTTAATAATAGAATTAAATACTATAACTAGGATCATGTACATTTTGATACTTAGTAAAAAACTAGTTTTTAAACTTGTGCAAATATTTCTTCAATACCATAGAAGCTTCCCCGCAACAAATATGTTTTCAATTTTTTACTGAACGCTTCACAGTTTGTTACCATTTTTAAATAAGTGGGAAGTTTATTAAAAAAATATATTGCCTGGTTCCTAAATTTATTACAATATAACCATTACAAAGAGCTTAAAAAAAATTTCAATAGAGAGCTTCTTTTATTGGGTAAATTTTCTACGAAACAATACGGGCGTAAATCAATTGAAGGGCAAATTTGCCCTCTTTCGTTACAATACATTTTACACGACCCCGCTCGGTTTTCATTTTAACTTGGTCTGTTTTTAACTATACCTAACCTCTTGCATGTAGTTGTTTACAAAAATAATATGGAATTTACGTACAATTTCAAATATAGAAAGTCGAAGGGTCTATACAGATGTGTTACAACTACTTGCAAGAGTTACACCTATAGCTTTGTTGGGTTTTATAGAATGTGTTGCTTTGCACTTGAAGAGCCGTCAGGGTGGTGATTCTCTCAACCAGCAAAGGTGATCGTTCGCTCGAGTGAAGGTCCAAGCGGCGAGTTTAAGTAGCGACCCGATAGAGCGAACAAAACACATTTTAGTGCGTGTATTCAATTTGGCAGCATGACTTCGCGAACGTATAAAAATTCAAAAAATTCAAAATTCAAAATTCTTTATTCAACAAAAACACGTAAAGTATGATCTAAGGGATGGAGCCTCCCCGTAAGCGTAATAAATGCCTGTGTTGGGAGACACCGCTCTTCCTTAGGTGTAACTTGAGGTAAGTACAGTAGCGTTTAGGTATTTATAAGTATGTTAGGATAATTAAAACAGATAACAATACAGAACTATACTAACTTAACTATAGTAGGAGATAACACATTTTCTGAATATGAATAAAGTGCCTAGTGTGTGTGTGTGTGTGTGTGTGTGTGTGTGTGTGTGTGTGAGTGTGTGAGTGTGTGTGAATGATTACCTTATTACATTCTCTGTCTCATCGTAAGTTTTTGTTTTTAGCCAGTTTAATATGAGCTTTTAACACTCATGATGTGGTATGGAGTGTATGTCTGTGTGTAGTGTATATCTAACAGTTTATTTATTTTGTTATAGAGATGTGAGGATTTTATCTGGTATTGAGAGCTAGCAAATTTGGTTCTAATAATTTTAGGTAGCTTAGCTATGTTCGCTATTAGTTTCTTTTTTTTTATAGTTCGGGTTGTATGTCAGGACCTTGTGCTTTTTTAAGGTTGTTTGTAAAATATATAGTTTCCGAACCGACAAGAGTCCACTGATTTGGTACAGTAGATCAGTAGGAAATGTAGTCTTTTTAAAATACATGACTTTAACTAATGCCCTTTGTGCTCGTTCTAAGTCTATAAAACGGTTTTTAGCTGCACCACCCCAAGCGGTTATGCAGTACACCAAGACAGACTGTGCCAGAGACGTATATATTTCGTTGAGTATATTGCGAGACTTAGTCTGTGTTGTTGTTATTGTCCTTGGTACAACGTGTCTTAGTGCCCTAAATATCCAGAGCAGCTTCCTAATTCTACTAACGACCTGATCAATATGTGAGTACCAATTTAAATGCTCATCCAATTGAACTCCCAGGTACTTCATTTGGGCAATTTTTTCAATAGATGGGCAGACACAATTAGTCATATCACAAGGTTGAGACTCGTGTATTATTAGGCCCATATTCCCAGAGGGTTGTGTACAACTTGTTATACTAAAGCACATAAATTTAGTTTTACTGGTATTAAGCGTTAACAGATTCATTCTTAACCATTTCGATTTATCAGCCATTCCAAGTTCGGCACTGATTTTGACATCGTCCCATGAACCCCCTGTGAAGACAATCGCTGTATCATCAGCATAAGAGAACAGTTTTGCATTAGGGATAGTCATGTTACATCGGTCATTAATGTAAACCAGGAATAACGTAGGACCCAAAACGCTTCCCTGTGGTACACCGTAAGAGACTTCCTCTTCCTCACTGGTGTGTTGTGAGAGTTTTACCCGCTGCTTCCTTTCTGTTAAATAATTTTTAAACAAGTTCCCCTAACACCAATTTTCTGAAGTTTGCATAAGAGGATCGGAATAGAGACGGTGTCGAAGGCTTTTTTCAGGTCGAGAAAGACAGCTAAGGACTTATTTTGCCTATCCAGGTTTTCAACAACGAGAGATGTGAGGGCAGTTATTGCGTCATCCGTTGACATACCGCGTCTGAATCCGAATTGAGCAGCCGATAGTAGGTTGTATTTATTTAGGAAGCCTAATAGTCGGGTATTGAGAAGCTTTTCCACAATTTTAGAAATTGCGGGTAGGACTGAAATCGGCCTATAATTACTGATGTCTTCTTTGTCCCCACTCTTATTCACTGGGGTGATTAGAGACTGTTTAAGACATTTTGGGAAAATACCTTGGCTAAAGCTCAGGTTTATCAAATGCGTTATGATAGGGATTACTTCCTTAGATATATATTTCAGAAAACCGCTAGATATGTTATCCCAGCCAGGGGCGCTGCTAGTTTTAAGATTTGTTAGAGTATTATAGACTTCATCTAGCGTGGTGGGTAATAATACAAATGAGTTAGATTGTGTAGGGAGGCGTTCGAGGAACAGGTTCAGATCGTCTTGAGGGTTTGCGGTAATTTGTTGGGCGAGCTCTTTTCCGATATTAGCAAAGTATTTATTTGTGTAGTTGGCTGATTCAGTAGGAGTGTTTTTAACATTCAATAGCTCTATATTAACTTTATTACACCTGTTAATATATGTTAGGTTTTTTATATTTTTCCAGAGTAGTTTATTGTCATTAACAGATTTAATCAGGAGTTCTCTTTCATACTTTCTTTTTAGTTTTTTTATAAGGTTATTACAATAGTTTCGATAGCGAGAGTATGTTATTTTAATAATTAGGTCATCAGGTTTTCTACGTATTTTTTTTTGCAAGTTGTTACGGTTTCGTATACAACGCAATATCCCGGGAGATATCCATGGTTTTATAATGCGCTTCGTACTAGGTATTGTGGTAGTTGTAGTATTTTCCTTTATAGATTCGCTTAACATGTCAATCAAACGGTCCGTTATAGTGTTGGGGTCATTACAGAACATAAGTTCAGTTTTTTTTTTCTTGAAGATATTTCAGAGCATGTTTAAAGTTTATTGTGGTTTTAGTTTTACAAGCAGGTGATGATTTCATGATTTTAGATAATGAGAGAAATGTAGTAAAGTGGTCTGTTATGGTGGTTTTTACGATAGCAATAGTGGGGGAGTATTTAATTTTATTTACCTTAAGCATAAAATGGTCTAGGCAGTTTTTTTCTCTCGTAGGCTTAGTATGTCCGGCTAGTAATCCAAAGATCGATAGAGTATTTAAATAGTTGGTCCTATTTTTGAACTCATGCGAAGGTTCTAGCATTTTTGGTTTGATATTGATGTTAATATCACCTGCAATTATAATACTATTTCCGTTATTAACAGTTTCTAAGTGCGTTTTTAATGAGTCTATAAACATTTCGGCGTTAGTAATAGCGGGAGATCGATATATACATAACACCGTATTATTTAATACGTCTAGCTGAAGGCATGATGCATGCTTTATGTGTATCTCTTTCACTCTATGTTTTAGTGTATTTTTAATATAGACAACGACTCCATCATTTTGGTTTAATAATTATGTCGGGTTTGAAACTGAGGCCAGTTAAAGTAAGTGCGAAGCCATCAAAGTTGCAATAAATGCTCCGTATGTTTTGCGATATTATTGTGAGATCGTTCTTTTTTAATTGTCGCATAAATTCATCTATGCAGTCACACTCAATAACTCGCGCTATCTCAATGTCATCTATCTCTGTTATGGCTTGTAAAGTGCTACACATTCTTGTTAAGATAGATGTAACACGTAGTTATTAGGAAGACGATATGTACTTTGCATGTCATCTTAGTGAAAATTGAAAGAGAAAGTAAACTGTTAGAAACTGATATATAGATGGCTTGTGTCGAGCTATGTAGAGGACAGAGAGTCAAAGGGTTTATAATTATTGATACAATTTGAGTGTATAGGTATGTGACCAGTTTGTGTAAGTATAAGTGTATGTGTGAGTGTAAATGTAGTAATGGTAGGCACAGAATAATTATAAAATAGAACAAAATGAGTACTAAGAACATTATGTGAAGTAGGTATAGAGATAAATCGCAGCAAATCACATACGGCTAGTCAGTCCTGCAGCAGGTGGTGTACTTGATTTTCAGAGTTTATTTGTATAATGGGTGACTCATCGGTTTTTCTTACATAAACCTTGCCGTAGGACGTCCAGCAGTATTTATAATTTTTGGACTTCTTCAGGTCTCGTGCAAGGAAGTGTAGGCGGGAGCCCTTTGAAGTCAGGTGCTCGGATATATATACTGGAGTTTCCTGGCTTGTAGTAAAGCCTAAATGCCTAGCACACAGTTTCGGCTCATGCTTGCCGTTGAGAGTTTTAGCTGCTTTGATTAGATCAAGCTTAAGTAGAGCAGAATTCGTTTCAACTATTATAGGCGTACTCTGGTGGTCCTGTTTTTTTCCTCGCACCCTGTAAATGTCCCTTAAGGTATAAGGCTCCCTAATTGACAATGCACGCGCTAAAATGTGTTTTGTTCGCTCTATCGGGACTACTTAAACTCGCCGCTTGGACCTTCACTCGAGCGAACGATCACCTTTGCTTGTTGAGAGAATTACCACCCAGGGCTGACGCGATGTTTTTAGTATTCTGCCCGTAAACTACTTTTTAATAATAAAAACGTGAAAAAATAAATAATGGGTAATTACACTAATTACAGGGGTTACTAATGTCTTGCACAAAATTTATTCGCACATTTTCGTTTCGCATAGCAACCATTGGCACAATCATCATTTCGCACAATTGCTTTTTGCCTAAATTTCTTGGCACACTATCATTTCGCACAATTGTCTTTGGCAGAATAATACATTGGCATAATGTTGATAAGAACAATACTCCTATGGCCGAATAATGGTATCGCCGAAATTGTTATGGCATAATAATCATTTCCCACAATTTTCATTGGCATAATGTTGATTAGAACAATACTCCTACGGTTGAATAATTGTTTCGCCGAAACGTATAATATTCTGTTTGCATAATTATTGTAAGTATTATATAGCATTTGCATAGTTGTAACCCATCATTTTTCTGACGCAGACGCAGTTTCAACCTAACCTAACCTAATTTTCTGGCAGCGATTCGGTTATGTGCGGGACGCAGTTTCAACCTAACCTAACCTAGTTTTCTGGCAGCGATTCGGTTCTGTGGGGATGTAGTTAACCTAACCTAACCTAACCTAACCTAATTTTCTGGCAGCGATTCGGTTATGTGCGGGACGCAGTTTCAACCTAACCTAACCTAGTTTTCTGGCAGCGATTCGGTTCTGTGGGGATGTAGTTTTAACCTAACACCATCAACTTTGCAACTCGTTATACATTGGGATATTGTGCTATCGTACAATTATGCCGCAATAAACTCAGCGGAATGTCTATTGTCCTACAGAAAATTCTGCGATATTCAATTCGGCGGAATGTATATTGTGCTACAGAAAATTCTGCGATATAAAATTCGGCGGAATACATATTGTGCTACAGAAAATTCAGCGGTATAAAAGTCGACGATAGTAGTAGTATGCTATTCAAATTTGTGCCAAATGAATATTATGCGACATAATAATTGTGGTAAATATATAATTATGCGATAGTATCATTTGGCTGAAAGTAATTGTGCGAAAACGGTTATGCGAAGTGTATTTCGGACAACAGAGATTGTGCAAGATAAGGGGTACCCTAATTACAGATGTAGTGAAATATCCTTTCACATCGTATTTTCTCGGAAATGTTCGTTTTGTTATGCTACTTCAGTCTGACTCAGTACCCATCAAACCACGTGGGGGGATGTCGCATCGCAAGAGTGATAATCGATATAGAGTGGTTAATACTAGAGTATTTTTTTGTTAATTAAGATTGTTTGTTTTCAGTTCTTTTTAATAGTCATGCCGAAAGCATTAGGACCTGGGAAACGTTTAGATCGACAAGGCTGTGAAGTTATTTTCAACATTTATTTATATTTCTTTTTGTTTACCTACACCTAATTTCTATGTATTTGATCGTGGTGGTTTTAACATCTCGGTGTGATATACTTCAAACTCGTGGTTTGACATTTGATACTGATAACTAAAGTACTCTATTTATTTAAGACAAACGTGTCACTTAATAATTCAATAATTCATAGACACGTCAGCATCATTCGGAAGTAGACGTGAGGTCCAAGTTTTCACGATGTGAAAGGATTATTCACTAGATCTGCGCCTCTATTTAACACGGTAAAAACAATATCGCATTTAATTTTGATCTGTTATCGTATTGTCAACGTTTTGATAGCTCTTATTTTCATGACGGTAATACCATAACAGGTAAACTACGATATCGTTTTTACCGCCTAGAATACCGGCCCTGAGGGCCCTGCAAAGATGCACTACGCTAACCAACGTTTCTATTCGATTCGTTTTTAAACCAATCGCGTCACTGGTAGACCACGTGACTTTTCGTATCACGTCATCTCCCAGTGACGCGATTGGTTTAAAAACGAATCGAATAGAAACGTCAGAGGGCTCAGACAAGATGCACTACGCTAACTAACGTTTCTATTCGATTCGTTTTTAAACCAATCGCGTCACTGGTAGACCACGTGACTTTTTGTATCACGTCATCTTACAGTGGCGCGATTGGTTTAAAAACGAATCGAATAGAAACGTTAGTTAGCGCAGTGCATCTTGTCTGAGCCCTCAGTTAGCGTAGTGCATCTTTGCAGGGCCCTCTGTACAGTATTCGTAGGGTTTAAGAAGTTTCTAATGAAACTAAAGCGATTTATAATAATATATTCTAGTTTATTGATTGATAGATCGTTTTAATACACATATGACATTTTAGATGAGAACAGAGCAGTTAGTTCTAAGTAACTCCGCGAGAGGCGCGCGAGTACAATAAAACACCACAGATATGTAAAGCTTGTTACAAATTGGTATGTCTATATTCCAATATCCTCCCTAAGACATAAACCCATTTTTGACGAGCAGTATTCAAGCTTCAATTGAGGAGTAGCTTTTGTCAAAGCATCTGCGACCATGTCGTTTGTTTGGACGTACTCTATGACAATCTTCTTTAGTTGCACCTTATCGCGTACAAAGTGATGTCGTATGTCTATGTGCTTGGTTCTGGAATGATAGTTAATAGTACCTGCAAGTTTAATAGCACTTTGATTATCACATAAAATGGTTACAGGTAAATTGGCTAATAAGGGCCAAAATTCTTCCTGCATTTGTTTAAGCCACATAGCTTCTTGAGTGCAGCTTGAAAGAGACATGTATTCAGCCTCTGTCGTGGATAGCGCAACGGTTGGTTGCCTACGCGAATTCCATGTAATTGCCCCGCCTTGATGAATAAAAACGTAGCCGGTACATGATCTTCGATCGTTTTCATCACTACACCAGTCTGCATCACAATAGCCGTGAATAGTCTCTTCTTGATCTCTTTTATAAATAAGTGAATAGTTTTTTGTAAACTTTAAATATCTCAGTACGCGTTTTAATGCCACCCAGTGCTGCGTTTCATGTTTAGAGTTAAATCGGCTAAGCATATTTACAGCATAGGATATATCGGGGCGAGTCCCTTGTGACAAATACAACAGACAACCAATAATTTCCTGATATGGATATGTATGTGCAATAGTATTTTCATTTTCATTCACAATAAACTTCATTTTTGGGTCAATTGGTGTTTTCACACTTTTACAGTTTGACATTCCATATTTGCTGAGTATATCTTCTATGTACTTTGTCTGGTCAAGGCATAAAATCCTTCTAATTTTATCTCTATGTACATGCAAACCCAGGCAATATTTCATTTCACCTAAATCCTTCATCTCAATTTTGGAAAATATTTCTTTGATAATATAATCTTTAGTTTCTGTAGAACTTGTAAACAGAATTATATCGTCGACATAGACAGCCAAGAAAGTTATATCTTTATTCCTTATTCTGTAATATATACAAGGATCTAGTAATGACCGTGTGAGACCAATTTCTTTAAGTGTACTATCCAGTTTTTGGTTCCACTGTCTGCTGGCTTGCTTCAACCCATATAGGCTTTTCTTTAGTAAACACACTTGAGTGTTATTTTCTTCATAGTTTGGAGGTTGCATCATGTATATATCTTCTTCTATATCACCTTGTAAAAAGGCAGACACGGCATCAATTTGATTGGTATCTAAGTTATGTTTCACAGCTAAGGAGAGTAGGTATCGCAGGGATGAGTATCTAATTACCGGTGAATAAACTTCATTATAATCATATCCTTTCCTTTGGGCGCATCCTTTAATTACTAGCCTTGCCTTATATTTTGATATGTCACCATTTTCATTCTTTTTAGTTTTAAAAACCCATTTACAGGATATAGCTTTCTTTCCCGGAGGTAAGTCACTTAATACCCATGTTTTGTTTTTCTTTAATGATTTGTATTCTTCTTCCATGGCTTTCTGCCAATTACTTTTCTCTGAGCTTGACAAAGCTTCTTCTAATGTTGACGGATCCTGATTTATAGCCAAATTTGCATAATTATCGTCATCTGCATCATCATCATAATCTGTATGTTTAGTTTGCCCACCGCGAGGCCTCAGGTTTATAAAACGATTGGGAGAATCAAACGTGCAATCGGAGGTTGGTTCATATGATGGATCTTGATCTGTCACTATAGATTCAAAACTGTCACATATGGTTGTGGAAGTGGTAGAGTCATCCTCGTTACGGTAGGTAGAATTAGAGTCCTCAGGTTCATTTGAATTATCAGTTTTTTCATCTAAAGGCATAGATATTGGTAACATAGTATTAATGTTAACATTATTTGTAACATTTTCATGTTTCTGGCAGTCTTCTAAAAATATAACATTTCTGCTCTTAATAACCTTCTTAGTGTGCGGATCCATTAAACGGTACCCTTTGGTATTTTCACAGTATCCGAGAAATATCATTTCTGTGGATTTCGAATCCCACTTTAATCTCTTTTCCTTCGGCACATGCACCATGGCTTTACAACCAAATATTCGTAAATGAGAAATGTTAGGTTTTATACCTGTTAATTTTTCGAGTGGTGTCACATAGTTAAGGACTCGAGTCGGAGAACGGTTAATTATATGAGCAGCGGTCTCCACTGCCTCTGCCCAGTACTTCTTGGGTAATCCAGCATCCTCAAGCATACATTTGGCACGCTCCACTAGCGTGCGATTCATGCGTTCGGCCAGCCCATTTTGCTCCGGAGTATATGGTGCCGTCGTCTGATGCTTGATGCCATAACCTGTTAAATATTTAGACATTATGTTATTATTATATTCTAAGCCATTGTCTGTTCGGAGAACTTTTATCTTACAATCCAACTGATTTTCCATTTCATTTTTGTAGCTGTCAAATACTTCTTTTATGTTAGTTTTATTCCTCAAAAAAAAAACTGTAACCTTTCTAGAAAAATCATCAACAAAAGTGATAAAATACCTGGCTCCACCCATTGACAGTGCCTCCATGGGACCACATAGATCAGAATGCACAATTTCTAATGGTTCTGTTGCCCTTGTACCAACATTTGTGAATGGGAAACGGGTTTGTTTACCTTTCAAACATGGAACACAATTATTATTTGCCTCTTTACCATCTGTAAATTTTATACCTTCAGTACATAATGGCAATTTGCTTACATCATTGTAGTTCAGATGTCCCATTCGCCTGTGCCAGATATTTAAGTCTTGGCTTTCTGGTGTAACTACAAATGCACTTCCATTAAATGTATTTAACTTATACATGTTGTTCATAAGTGTTGCTGTTCCTACCAAAATCTTATTTTTATTAAATATTTCACAGCCAGTATTATTAAATATTACTTGACAGCCATTCTTTACCAGCTGGCTAACTGACAATAAATTGGTACTTAATTGCGGGACATATAAAATATCTTTTACTTGTATGTGATTTACTTTACCATCTTTACTCAGGAGATGTAAGTCAACATTACCCATATGTTGTACAGTGACTGATGCATTGTTAGCAACCGTTATACGTTGTATCGGAGGTGCTCGGACATCATACATTCCATCAGAGACATTTGTCATGTGTAGAGATGCACCAGAATCTACAATCCATGATGCAATGTCCATTTTTCCTTGAGCTGCTGAAAAAACTGCTGCATAACCTTTCCCATTATCATTACTGTTCTTCTTATAATTGCAGAATTTACTCATATGGCCATAGCGATTACAATTGTAGCAACGGGGACCGGCTGACTTGTTACTTTTAAAATTCTTGGGAGTATTCTTATTATGCTTTGTATAAAGAACTGATACATTAGGCTCCTTAACTTCTTGAAGTAACTTCATTTTTATTGAGTCAGTAGTTATTTTTATGCCTGAGCTTTCTAGTCCCATGATCATTGGTTTGTACTTATCCGGCAAACCAGCCAGCATCAGAGTACCTAGCCACTCATCATCAACATTAAATCCGATGTTTCTTAATTTGTGGGCGGTGGTCACTATTTTGTTAACATAATCCTCGATACTCGTACAACTTTCCAGAGTTGTATTAACCAAGTCCCGGAGCAACCCCACTTTTCTTGTCAAACCTGAATCTTCAAATGCACTTTGTAAATTTTGCCACACATCCTTTGCCGTCGATGCATCTTGTACGTGTATATAATTAATCGGATCCACGAGCAAAATAATTTTCGACTTGGCCTTTATGTCGCGCTTCGGATTTACAGAACTGTTTTCGGCAGGTTGAACACATTCCCACAAGTCTTCATGTTCTAAATATGTCTGGACTGCAAATTTCCAGGTGCTATAATTCTCTCTTCCCAATAATTTGTCTATATGAACGTTAGACATTGCCATTTTACCTCGGTGCAAATTCGAAAAATGCAATGTAATAATGGCGGACCTAAAAATCAAGAAATCACTCGCGGAACTAGCGTTACTGTTATTATTACCGGAATTACTTTACAATGACTTTTAACAACTAACGGGTCATTTGCCCATAACCTAATGAAACTAAAGCGATTTATAATAATATATTCTAGTTTATTGATTGATAGATCGTTTTAATACACATATGACATTTTAGATGAGAACAGAGCAGTTAGTTCTAAGTAACTCCGCGAGAGGCGCGCGAGTACAATAAAACACCACAGATATGTAAAGCTTGTTACAAATTGGTATGTCTATATTCCAATAGTTTCTGTCAAAAAACATTTTATGGGACATAGTTATCTGGACAAAAACCTGCTTATCAAGACCAAAATATACTCGAAAATCTAATTTAAGACCAAAATCCTAACCTCAACCGTCGCACATTCGCTGTGATTACTGCATTTTGGTTTAAGTGTAGGTATTTTTATCAATAAAACTTACCCTAATATTACTGGTTATACGAGTTCTCGTTCATACTTTTATGAAATAATGTTAAAATAACGAAATAATCAAGATGGAACTGTCAGATTTTGGTCTTTAATTAGATTTTTGAGTATAATGATTCCCAACATGGTGGGTCTTCGTTAAGTAGGTATAGCGGAGATCCTGTAGCCACCTTCCGACTCCATCATCAGATCAGCTTCCACATACCATAATAATGTATTTTCATCGGGTTTACGTATGTATGTGATCCAAATTTCAGCCCACTCTATTACTAAGAACTGATTCAAAATTGATTTGCAAGATTTGACCTAAACTGACATATATGTACCTATAAATACAACCATTGCATGTTAATAAAGAGCTTGTACAAATTGTTTTTTGCAGAAAGATCCTTTTGCAAAAGTGACCTTGCAATAAAGGGATGTTTTACAAAAAGGGCGTTTCACCAGACCATTATTTGCGATAAGGAATATTTGAGAAGGGACTCCTACGAATGAGACCCTATTGCGCTCTTATCATTGAAATCTATGTCAAACATAGGTACTAAAGTTGGAATTGTAATCAACATTAGATCATTAATAAAAAGACGTAAACTCATTGAAAGTCAATGAGAAGTAGGTATTCAATACGCTTAGAGAACTAATCGATCTTGGCGACCTGCGCCAATTAATAAAGTCGGTATTTAAATGGAATACTCGTAACCTAACAAATGTGTTAATTGCGGCACGTTCCTAAGTAATAACTTTATTGTGACTTACTCGTATGTAAATATACCTTTACCTATATTTTAATTGTACAACTGCGAACTCTAAATCGAGGGTAATGTTTTTCGCGCGTGACTATTTTTTAACTGTTATTACAAGACCTTGCGTCTATTTTATTCATTTCTTTAATTAAAGTCAAACTAGGTTTACTACTAGCAATCAAATTAAAACAGCACATTGCTCAAAATTTGTCATACGTGGCCTGATTTTTTGTTTCTGTAACACTTAAGTACAACTTATAAAGGTTTAATTTCATGTAGTTAGCCAGATAACGGTTGTATATCGATAACAAAACATGTTTTAAGCTTTATATCAATATCTGTCATATGAATTATTTATCGAGGGCTAGTCGCGAAAGGACCCTTAACGAGTGTAAAAGATATCTTTAATATATTCACCATTGTGCCCAAAAATGGTTAATGTGAATGGCTTATGAAATATTCACATTTTTATTGCTTGTTCGAGATATTATTTATGATCTATTCTAAACGTGCATTTTTAAAATAACGTTGCATTCTGAGGACGTTAATTACTGCACCAATAAAATTATCTGTTTATAGATTCAGTGGGCACCACCGGTTACAGGATTGAATACTAGCAGAACACAGTTTATAATATAAACTGTTTTGTCTAACTGTCTGTCTAATTCCCCATATTATGGGGAAATAGACAAACAGTTTTAAAATTGTGATCCATTTCTTGTCTTATTTCTGTTTCGTCATATTCTCGTTGGTTGGACACTTTTTTTTTGCCCTAAAATGTTTTATTAAAGAGACTGATTATTTTATTATTTAAGCATAGTAGTACGTATCGTTTAACATTCCCATGAAATCACAATGTGTCCAAACAAGAATGTGCCGAGACAACAATACCCCGAAGCAAGAATATGACGAAAAGGAATTAGTCGTTTTAGTAGTAAGTTAAGTAAACGAACATAAAATTGTTCGGATAGAAATCGCTGCCAGGCTAGGATCGGCTTATCGACTTTGGCAGGCAGACAGACTGAACTGCCGAAGTCGGGTGCGACACACCAAGTTTTTCGAGTCGTAATTATCGAGTTTATACAAATGAACAAAATTTTAATAGTTTTTTTCATGATTGTTCACAATCAGGTTCCGCCTGGGCAGACTATCTTTCTCCCAGAAGTGTGTGTCAAAAATCCACACATTATCACAGATTTTTACAAGTTAACACTTCCAAAAAATAATGTCGTCAACAAATTTAATGTAGCGTGTTACATTAAAGTAAGTATTCAGATATTCCTCCCAAAACAACTTCATTCTAAGTTTACAATTTGATAAATCAGTTCTCAATTAAATGTGCAATATAGGTCTTATCTCTTCGAAAATCTTAATCAAAGAGAATCCAGAACAGCACTTAGGTACTCGAACTAATCTACTAGCAATTAAAGGTAACTCTGCAACTTAAGCATTACTTCTAGCATGTTTCTCAACTAAGCTAGATTCTAACAAACCTGTACAATGACTTTGACAAAAATGCAAAAAAAAGGTGTCCTAATCTGAAGGCACAGAAATGTAACAAAAATGCAACGCAGCTATAATAAAAATGCTTTGGAACTAAGCCGTAACTTATTTATTCAGAAGGACATTTGTCGTCGATCATCAATTTTATCTCAAAGGATTAAAAGAAAAATGGCATTCTTTACCAGTTAATTTACTCTACTTATCGGAATATGAAATAGTTTCAAAAACTTAATGTCTAGAATCCGATTACAGCTTGGTCTAGCGTTATCTAGCGAACAATATCTATGCTGAACTAATGCCTAGAGCAGAGAACTGCCAGGACGAAGTTAACTTTGATTGTGCCCCGTACAGTCCTGCCACTGATATCGTTACACAAACTTGTTATGCGCTTATAACTAATTTGATAGCTTCGCTGTACTGTAATATGATTATAGAGGGATGGGGAAACAGTTTGTATTAGACGTACTAGGTTTGCGAGCCTTGGGCTTGCGTTAGACACTAGTAGGTTAATAAAAAACTAAAACTAAATGTCACTCTGTATTGTGTGGGTTTGAGAAGCTAAAGAACTTTTTTTCCCGTAGTAAATATAAATTATTTTGTTTGTTATACAATGTGCATAATATGCCAATGAACGGTTAAGTACCAGGATTTCGACTTCGCTCACGTGTTCTCCTCCCGCTTCTCGGTACACAACTATGACAGATCCTGGCCTACCCACGACCCCACTTCTAGTGGATTCCTTTGAACCTTAACATCATTTAAAGTTACTCGTAAACTCGTGGTTAATTAAAAAAAAACGATTTATTCGCATTTTATACACTTTCCTATTCCTGGGTAGTTTGGCCCTCCGGGCCAGCTGAAGAACTAACATAACCTAAACCTACCTCATATTTATGGCACTAAGGGGTGCCTTGGGTCAGGAATTGAAATTTTTCATTAGTGTAAAAAATGCGAATAAACCAATAAAACACGTACGCCCTTAATTTAAAACTCATGATAAAATTTAATTAAAATATTCCTTGAGCATTGTGTTGCTAATCTATGCTCCATGAAACCACATCTCAATAATTTAACAATAGATAAACTAAACAATATAACAAAAATGGGTTATGTTATAGTTAAAGTTTATCCATTAGTAAATCCGGGATATGGATCTTACACGACATCCATTATTGTTTCTTAGAATCTCTTTTATTATTTACCCAATTTGCTAAATTAATACTTGAAACATGCATAAATAAATCGTGATCCTGCCATTCCCATTACAGTAACATCAAGATATCAAAGTTATTCGATCATCACGAGTCTACTGGCGAGACTAATCTTCGAGAATGACTAGAAGGTCAAGCGCACAATATAATATTATTATGTAAATACTTATTATTAAATTTCGTTGTAAACAATTGAATTCATAATTATTTATATTCACTAATCATTTAAAAATATAGACACGTCACTCCGAGAAACAGCAATATCTTAAACTGTCGTTGGGGTATCCTGTATGGAACAAATGAATCAAATGATGAACGCCAAGCATCGGTGTTCGCATTGTTGTATTCTGGCGTACGGGCAAAGGGTTCCTAGTGAAAAAGGGTATAAGTCTCTTGAAGATCAAGTGAAAAAGGGTTTAAGTCCACAATACTACGTTCATGTATATACCCTTTTTTATTACGAGTTAAGTCGACTTGTACCCTTTTTCACTAGGACCACAGAATTACTAGCATCACAGACCATGAACCATGAACCATGAACTTCGACCCACATCCGCGTGAACAGTAAGGATCATTAAAAATACATAACTTCTTTCTTGAGGATAAAATTGCGTACGAGTATGCGCCTGTTTTGTAAATTTACCATTATACATCATAACTGTGCTTTTCAGTGTCATTGAATATACGATTATTGATTATATATAAATTGCTAATCATACGATAAGCAATTAGTAATCTTGCGTATTTCATTTTATAATTAGTGAATATTCATTACCTACTAATTAGGCTCCTCGTTTGCAACGTAAACAATACTCTGCCTAACACGATTTGTACGTAATAATGTATCTACGTAATAGATACATCATAAAATCACATTGGATATGTTATGATGAATGCAGATATGGCGGTTTAACCTTCCGGTTAAATTAGCTACGTTTATAATTTTGAATTCGTAAACAACCATAGTAAATCATAATACTTGGTAATATTAGTTATAAATAATAGTCCTACAAGTTACGACTATTGGTCCCACGCTTAAAAGAAAGTAAAAAAAGTAAGTTTCCGGTGAAAATGTACATATTTAGAAGTGAAAATAATGCCACCAGTAATTAACAAGAAGAATGTCAGTCACCTGAGGCCCTAGCCAAGGTGCAAACGCTACTAACGTTTTTCTTTTCTATCGCTTATCGTAGCGCACTATAAGAATGACCACGTGGTTTGTCGTACTAGAATGTCACACCATATATTTTGAACAATAGAAAAGAAACACGTTGGTAGCGTTGGCATCTTGGCTACGGTCTCTGATTCTTATTTTAAAGAATATAGGGATTCGCAATAAGTGTATAACCGTGTAATCTGAATTAAGAGTTACGTGTCTGTCAGCTAAAAGTCCAACTCCGGTACACCCTACCTTTATCAACAGACGACTTTGTTCTCTTTCAATTAATATCGTCCTGCAAAAACCACCCAACAACAACAGAACCATTCACCTGCGTGCGACAGCAGCCTAAAAAGATACAAACGTATCGGACCACTATCGTCCCCGGGCAGTTCGACGGTTCTTGTTTGCGGCCCCACAAAGTGGACTGCGGGCTCCGGTACCACTTCGTAGCTTGTTAGTTGCTTGATGGAAGTGTATTGTTGGATTATGACAAGTTTATTAGACATGCAGGTTCGTTGCACTGACTCTTTGTAGCTGTTATATTAATTAATGAAACTATGATTGATATGATTTTAGTGCCTTGTCACTTTAACGGCATCTTTGACCTGCTGTGCAATCTATCCAAGACGTTAAAATGACAAGGTACAAACGTGTGCAGCCACTTATGCTATACTCGAAACGTTGTCATGTTTTTTCAGTACATTATAATAACGGGAGCGCAGATTGGTAGTTTTACGTAGAATGGGTATATTTGGAAAACAATGGTTGGTTATAATTTCGGATAATAACAGCATTATACAGTTGTTCCTTTCTAACTTTTTAAAGATCTACCTACAATTTGAACGCAACCTGTTGATTGACTGGTAAAGAATCCTCGATTTGTACTTGTTAAATAACATCGCTTTAGCTTCTTCTATCTTCAAACACATTATTACGTATTCCTTTCAACTTGAAATAGAATTCGCTAAATGGGATTCGGAGTGTCTCGCGCCTAACAAGTGTATGTAATAATTATCTCGCACACTCAGTCAGTTCGTCGCAAGTTCCTCCGGTAATATATTCGCTGAGATTAATCCGAACAGTGTTATCAACTAATTGCGGGAGGGATTAATATAAATACGTAATTGTAGCTACCTTTGAAGTAAATTAATACATTTAGTAACCTACAACTCGATATAGGTCTATTAATATGGAGATCACAGAACTTGGTACATACTTACATATATAATTTACTTAACTAGGATAAATTATTTGAAGTGTCCGGAATTCTGGTCGAATGGTGTCGTGTTCCAGCGGTTTTACGAGTAGAGCCTACCCGCGGCAACCATGACGTCTACTCTGGCCAATCAGACCACGCTGTTTTGTCACCTCGGTGTTAGTTTTAAGTTTTATATTGTTATTTATGTTAGTTTTTTGTAATTATTTGTAATTATGGGCCTTGTTTGGAATAAAATTTTCCTATTCTTATTCTTAAAAATAGTGGAAAAGATACAATGAACTAATGGGAACTTTATGCATATCGGGCATACACTTACCCCCTTACTAATAAACGTTAAGTAACGGTGGTATAGCTATACAATGTTTTGTCCTTATCTGTCATTGTGACATTTGAATTTGACAGATAAGGACAGAACATTGTATAGCTATACCACCGTTACTCAACGTTTATTAGTAAGGGGGTTAAGGTTTTAATTGATTTACTTAGTTCTGGAATATAAATATCACTGCACATGTTATATTTGATGTTCGTCTTTCTTCTTATTTTTTATTTATTGCGGTTTCGTAGTGGTTTCGCCACTAGCAAGTGAATGAGTATAATCAGTAAATAATATGGTTTTCCTTTGTTTTCTCGACACTAATATCATAGAACGTATCGCTTCGCAGAATTATTATTTAATCGATGGGCCTTTCTAGGCGCAGGAGTTTAGAGTTTGTGATAGCCACAAGTCTAACTTAACCTAACCTACATAATGAATATTTAAGATAACCTGAAAACAACAGGGCTTTAGCAGAAAATAGCTTTCGATAAAGTGAAATTCGGTAAAATGATACGTTCTATGAAATAAGTGTCGGTGAAACCAGCGGACGCCAAATAATATAAATTAGAAATAAAGACCAGACATTTTTCAATCGGTCTTCTTTGCTCCCTTTTCGAAAATCACGGGAAACGGATTCAGATGAAATTCGACGAACCAAGAGGGTTATCGTGAAGGTCCCACTTTTGATCCGGAAAATTAAAAAGTTCTCACCAAAAAATGAGTTCTATCAAACGAAATTGCGGAAAATTCTAGTTTAATATACATAAGTAATGTGTTTAGTAACTTTATGTTAATGTTAAGTACTTAATACATGTTATTCCTCTCAATTTGTGCACACAGCTCTGTTTACTCGGTCGGCCTCAGTCAAATGCCTGGCTGTACTGATAAGGCATGTACGGTCAGTGTAATCACCTGCACGGCATACATTGCGGTTATATTATGTACAGCAGGACATGATTAGAGACTTAATGTAATTGGTTTACTAATGTATGTATGCAAACGCCTGTTTTCGATATTGTCTAATCAATATTGTTGAGATTGTTTCCTACATCGCAATGTTTTGTCTCTTTTTACCTGTAAGCGTGAATATAGTCTAATGAGTACACTCTGGTCAGGCGGGGCTACTCCGACTGAGGGTTAAATGCTTTTTTTTTTCAAGGTATTGCATCTTTTTGATATAATTTTCGCACATTTTTAAAATAGTTTTAGAACGATTTATTCCTTTAAATTCTTTAAATGACGCATTTTTCCCTCAGTCGAAATACCTCATGCCCAACCTTACTCATTTCATCAAAAATCTAAAGCGCCTCTCTAGCTCTTGAACTATTCTTAATGTTCATTTTTGATTGAAATCACGATGAAATAATCTGTTTTACGTCGGCATCTATCCGTACGTGCTAACAACTTCGTATTCAAACGCTATTCACTACGACAACCACTTGAAAAGCTTTCAGTTGTGATTTAATAGCGAGATCACAGAGAAAATGTCATTCCACACAATGTCGTCGCGAGGTTCATATCGCCGTCCTTAGTTTTATGATCGCGAAATAAAAGACGTATTTTAAACAATATTAAACTACTTTGTCACTGACTTGCTACTTTTCAACTTTACGATACCCCATCTCAATGCAACGCTGTTTATTGCAGATGTATTTCTATTAATACAAATAGGTTTTATTTTAACCGCTACATAGTTTTCTTACCGAAGTCCTGCTATCTCAATATATTTTTATAGATTTTATTATACTTTTGCATGTACAACACCATGATCCATGACCACGGACGGTACAACGTGGGCGATGGGTGATTTCTGAAACATTGCTAACCTTCCCGTGACAATTACAGCTTCTGAAAGTATCATAATTAAAAGGAAATGATTCTGAAAGTAATATTATAAATAAATTTCATCTAAATTTTATGAAACATTTCCGTTAGTTACGTTACATGTCAAAACAATAGTAATTTCCTGAAATGAAACGATAATTTAACTTTGGGAACTTTCAGAACATTGTGTGAAAGTTTCACTTTTGAAACTTACAAACGGCCTATCACTAGGTACAGTCGAAAGCATTAATATCTATACAGCCATCACGTCAAATATATGTTTACATAGACCTTATTTTTATTGGCATAGGGGCGTATAGATATTTTTTGGCGTCTTGGGAACGTATATAATATTTATGACTTTTTACAAACCAGGCGAAACGTCGGCTTAATAATGAGGTAGGCGTATATATACCTTTAGTTAGTTTTTATCGCGTTACACATGATTTAAACCAAAAAAAAAAAGTATTAATAGGTAACGAGTAATGTTTAAATCGTCCACATTATTATCTTGACATGTTACAAGTCGTGATAATGTTATCATCGAACCAAGCATAATCTACATACGCCCCGAACCGATTTGCATAAATTTCTTTGTTCGCCGCCGAACGTGAGAAGTTGACTCGCAAATTGCTCCGGTATAAATCAAGCAAACTTTACGAAAACCGATTAATTGGTTCAATTGTCTGGATAGGTTTGACATCGCCCGAACAATCTGTAAACAAAGTTTGTATGCAAAAGTCGATCTAAAACTCACTTCACCATTGGATTGTCTACGGGGCGAAGTTTGATAGCTTCCAGAAGTGTAGTTAGTTATGAAAGTTCATACGCGATGAATTTATTAAACCATTCTAGACACGTAATTCTTTCAAACAAGCCGAGAGCTCTAATGTTCACATTCGTTTTAAAAATTCACCTTCTCCCCGATAGCACGACTAAGTTAGATGTTATTCATCTCCGTTAGTTCTTAGCGGTTCTGTGAAGTTATTTACTGCGTTTCCCTGAGGCTGATGATCTATCACGGTACCTACTTTCTTTAATAGCATTTTAACGAACGGATAGAGAGTTCACTGCACCGTTTTATATAACGAAAACTTCAAGATGATAATAGATTCAAATGCGACAAGTTTTATAATCAGTGCAATTTGTGAAAATAATTAAATTTCTGTGAAATTAAAAGTATTGGGGTAATATGATTTTACGGAAAATAGACTTAGAATTACTGAATAGTACAGAGGTAACGATTGGAATCCTTATTCTTACTCTTTACTACTACTACACACATCAAGAATGTCTAAGGATCTAAAACACCCCTCCTTTTTAATATTTGTATCGCAACGCAGCAGACACATCGAAAATAATAGATATAAACGACTTTGTATGGGCGGAATCGTGGGTAATAGTACCAAGCAGTGAACCTTCACAGTACCTACTTCATAAGCACAAAGGGTTCACAACACTTCCATCAACTTAACCATCTAATAAAAATCAAACATGGCAGAGGATTTCCGCAACCGGCGATTTACTCAAAGGCATGCAACGCTTCGAAAACTGTAATTGTTCCGCCGTCACGATGCATTCAGGGCGTGGGATAGGTTCAAAGGGCGCATCGGTATCGAACCTCTGCATCTAAATCTTCATTAATATAGACAAAGACGTCGACCTCGCCTCCTACAGTCACGTGCTTCTTGTGGCTTTATTCCGTGTGTAAGAATGCGGATTACTTGTTTATGATACTTTAATTATAAGTACCTACATAATTTAAAGAATACTGTAGAAATGACAGTGAAAGCTTTGAAATCTTACTATGGGCTCTATTCTGTTCGCTAAAACCGTATTGCTTTACTTTCTTGACCGAGTTAAAAATAATAATAATAGTTTGTTAAAAGTAATATGGTTTTGACGAGTAGAATAGAGCACCAGTTAAGTTTGTGAATACTATAGTGAGTGACATTGATCAAGCGGAATAGTATGTTACTGAACAGTCGAGTTCAGAAATATGGGTACACTTTAGTACCTTGTCCATTTAATGTCATGTTTAAACTCCCATACATGAATTGTCACGGCGATTAAAGTGCAAGGTTTAAAAGTGTACACATATTTATGAACTCGACTGTACGCAGTAGCTCCATCACGACATTTCAAACCTTCGTCATGTTCACGTATCGTTTTTAGTATTTGAAACGTGTAGAATACTTTAACGGAATCAATCAGTAGCATGAACTTAGTAGCTTACCCCTAAAACCGACTCACATTTCCATGTACTAATTTACAAGTACTTCATTCATCTTTACTACGATGATCATAATTACGGACCGAGGGGGGGCCGTTCCAATCGCCATACACATTGTCTCGACGACGTTACGTTCACATCATTTACTCAATAGAAAGAAAACGGTCGTGCTCGAGCTTCATGCAGAACGAGAAATATGAACAATACATTGTTGAATGTTTTTTTACTTTTAGATCTTGAGTATTAATTTTTTTAAGAAACTGTTAGTTGGGAGATCTCTTAAGGCTAAGGCATCGCGTGCATACAACGCTTTTGTATATAATTGTGTTATTGAACTCTAAGTTTGCGTGCACTTTTGACCTTTCGGTAACCAAGTTGGCTAGTAAATGTAGCAAGTATTACCTAGGGATCATTTTCTTTTTTAATTTTGATAATGTGGGTTGAGGCTTGCGTGTTTATGAAAATTAAATAAAGAACACTCATTCTAAATACGATGATTATAATATTTTAAAACGTGACCATAAAATTTTAAAAAAAAGTTTGGACGTTTTAATGTCAGTTTGTCGCGATATTCACACATATTTGTAGTTTAACATTAAACCCAGTTTAATATCGAACCTTCACTTTTCATTATAGCAATTTCTCCTTTCAAAGAAACCTGAAACTCGCGGCGTGGTTGAGTATAATCCCACACGACTTTGTAACTAACGTACTTCCCACACTGTTGACTTTTAGCAAATATTTTTCTGGTAACACAATACCCTTAGTAAGCAAGTCTGAAGCAATTGCTTGCAACTTAAGCCGTAACGTTACTCGGAACCAACAAAGACCAAACTTCACACCAGCCGTTACTCCCCCGATAACCCCAGTTGGATAACTCAGCAACTTATCTTCGATACTGAGTCTTCTTTAAAACAGGTATAAATCTCTGGAGATGCTCTCAGAGATAATAAGTCACAGGACAATTAACCTTTTCTCTGCATTGTCTGGGAACCAGTTAAAGTTTCAATCCTTAAGGCATGTTTCTTTGGCATCAGTTCTGTGATCTAGAATTATATGGTTAAGTTACCCGGGAATTAGTTTTTAGATCACCTACTCTGTATTTTACTGCGTATGACGATGCGTTACGGTTTTTGACGTACATGTATCCATTGACGAAGACTTTTGCGGATTGTTTCACTGTTTATATGCCTCACTTTTTCACTACAATTAGTTTTTATGTCATTTAGAATTGTTAAATTATTATTAAAGTAATTTCCGCTTTGTAAAAATTAATTGCGTATTATATCAACTAAGGTAATCACGACAATAAATTTCCACCTGAGCGATCTGTGTCAATCATGCTATCGTGACAATCTTAAGTGACAACTTGTGAAATGAACAGTATTTTTTGTTGTTGTAACTTAGACGAATAAAAACTTGTAGCCAATAATTATCGTATTAACGAACATAAATATTAGATTGGTCAGTAATGAAGTGTTCAGTAACAGTGTCATGTAATCCATTTTGTTTATCTAAATTTGAATCTTCAATCACGGCGCGGCGAGTGCGCACATGGCTCCATTTGTCACAATCAATCATTGGATAAGGTCGCGGGCGCAGGTGTCTATTCGGCTGTCCCAAACCAAAACCTAGCAAGAGCCAAATTTGTCAAAATTCGTTTTTTTACACCACACATCTTTAAATTTAGTGCTGCGTGTAATGCAAAAACACCCATAATTCTATCGCGCTTAGTTTCGAAGATATGAGACCCCCTAAACCTAGCAACTCCATCTGCTACTCGTCGATACCACACTCAAAATCCTAGCAAGTTACATATCCAAATCCAAACAATTAGTAACTGCGGCTTATACTAGGTTTTTGATTCTGGAATTTGCACTTACTAGGTTTTTGTATTTGTTAAAAAGCGCGAACTAGGTTTTTGAATTGGGAAATTATTCACACTAGGTTTTTGATTTATGAAACGGACGGCTTATACTAGGTTTTTGATTTTGGAATTTGCACTTACTAGGTTTTTGTATTTTGTTAAATAGCACTCGATAGGTTAATTTGATTGATGAATTACTCATACTAGGTTTTAGATTTACGAAACGAACTATTCAGTATTGTTGAATTTGTAATTTATTCCTATACAAAATCTAGCAAGTCCATGCATAACGAGTGCTGCGGGGCGAGTGGTGAGGTGCGCGGCGTTGCTTGGGGAGAAGGGTCGTCAACGCGCGCCGAACCGTCGTCACTAAGTTTGCTCTGGCGCTGAACGATGTGTTTTCGTTGTTAAAGCTCTACCAAAATGAGTCGAAATCAATGATAAGTATAATATAAAAAGAGGTAGATATGTTACCTATACGGTATTCCGCGTGTAAAAATGGCCCGGCTTACGCACACATAATCAGTAAATATTGCAATTACACACTAATTCATAAATGACAAGTGAAAGCAGGATGGTATGCTAATTTCCGGGACCGAAACAGAGACGAGTGTATGTTGGTCTGCAGACTAGTTCACGGTTCCGTTGACAGCGCAAGACTAAGTAAAGGTGTACCAATTGGCTTGGTTTTAGGGTGCCACTATCGAAGTGCGTGTAACATATCCACCTTTTTAACCGACTTCAAAAAAAGGAGGAGGTTCTCAATTCGTCGGGTTTTTTTATTTATTATGTATGTTCCCCGATTACTCGAAGACCACTGGACCGATTTGAAAAATTTTTTCCTTGTTCGAATGGGTATACTTTCTAGTTGGTCCCATTGTCACTACGTCAGGATCTGATGATGGGATCATGGAGAAATCAAGAGAACTCCTCAAATATTATGATACACACCTATAGCGATTTTGGTATTTTTCACTGTAACTCACATAATATAATATAGTAAAAAAAAAAATGTTTAATAAAACAAAAACCCGCCTTCAAAAAGCATAAAATAACTTCTTTAAAATGGTAGGTAAATAGGTCAGTCCAACTGAAGTCGGCGTCCAACAACATTTTAACCAAAAGCACACTTCAGTTGGACTGACCTATTTACCTACCATTTTAAAGAAGTTATTTTATGCTTTTTGAAGGCGGGTTTTTGTTTTTTTAAACATTTATTTTTTTACTATATTATATCATTGGTCGAAATAGTTATAGGAGCAAACTTATTCTTGCAGCCGCTTTATCAAGATATGTACTAACTTATTGTTTACTATTAAACTTTTTCTCTGAATTAAAATTTGAAGTAAAAATTGCGTTGTTTTAGGTAGTTAGATACTATTAATGCGTTAACAATTGTTATGCTCTCCTATTTATATTGCAGTTTTCTTCTGGACACTAATAAGCATCTAATGAATGTGGATACCCATGGGCTTTACTTTGTTTTATGTTGTTTGTTTGTATGCACGATAAAATAGATACAGATACCTGCTTCATACCTATTATGTGTGTTTAAACTTGTTCTTGTGTTATAGTACTTATAGTATAGGTAATTAGGGAAAGGATAGGTACATATTTACATAGGTAGTTTCGTGGCGGTGTTGTTGGTAGTAGTTGCAGGAAGCGGACTTTATATTAAATTTTATTATTTTTCATTGCTGTTATTTCCATCTATTTGGTGTCGAGTCGGTACATATTATTATTTATTTGGCTATTTAAAAACTTGCTCAGATTTGCGTTGTGATTTGTTTTTTTTAAACTATGGGTTAAACGTAATACTGAGAAACTACAATTAAAAATATTATAAATATATTTTAAAAACCCTATTCCGCACTAACATAATTACATGATCTTTCGCGACGTTTCGCCAGCTACAGGTAAATATGTAGGTACCTATTTCAATAATCCGCTCCCTAGTTACGAGTAACCTACGTATATAAAAAACAAAATCAAAATCAAAATCAAAATATTTATTCAGTAAATTGGCCACATACGGGCTCTTTTACACGTCGGTAATATACAGTGAATCTACTAGCGCTTCGGACAAGACCATCATTGCGGAGAAGAAGCGCCGCAAGAAACTCCAGCAGAAGGTCATTTTTTCAAACATAAAATACAATAATACTTAAAAGTAAGTTACATTACAAGGTAATAAAGCAACAAATATAAATTATTAGAACTATCACATATAAAAAAAATACAAATTCAAAATTAAAAACATTACAAATAAATGTAAAAATTATCAAGATTACATGTCAAATACATGAAACTAAAAATAATGACTAGGAGAACAACACGACGAGGTCTCTACGTCAAAAGCCATAACTGGAATCATTAACTGAGCAAAAAGTCCTTGCAGACGTGAACAGACCGGACCCCACAAACAGCACCCGTTCACGAGTATGACGCATATCTCAGCCATCGCCTCCCTCAACCATGTGTTCGGGAAGGTGGCGACCCGATCAACGACGCCGCCGTAAGCAAAGACCTTTGAGCGAGCATGACGTGCTCATGCTGCCGGACAACATAAAAGTAATATTGTGTGATATAGCTGTCCGGCGAGAAACATCACAGTGTGCTCTCATTTAAAAGCGTCTTGTACACACAAGAACTAATAAAGATAAAGTACAAAAGTAAACATACAATTTCGTGTTTGAATACACAGTTTGCTTAAAGGCATTTTTATCAAGATAGAAATATCAGAAATAAAAAAATTACCTTAAATAAGTAATAGCCTAGACACTACTTAAATACATCTTGGTCACCAATGAAGTCATTTATAGTATAGTATGCCCTACCCAACAAGCAGCGCTTGATGTGAGACTTAAATTTATTGAACGGCATATCGACGATATCAGATGGTATCTTATTGTAGAAACGTATACAGTTCCCTGCAAACGAAGTGCTTACCTTACGGAGACGGTGACCTGGAAGAGCGAGCTTATCCCTATTTCTAGTATTTAAATTATGAACGTCGCGGTTATGCCTAAACTCGTGTATGTGTTTGCGTACATACATAATATTCTCAAAGATATACTGCGACGCGACTGTAAGAATATTGATTTCTTTAAATTTATCCCTAAGCGAAACACGAGACCCCAATTGATATATAGCACGTACAGCCCGCTTCTGTAATACAAAGATGGTCTGGATGTCAGCCGCTCTTCCCCACAGTAAAATTCCATAACTCATAACACTATGAAAATAACTATAGTACACAAGTCTCGCCGTCTCGACGTCAGTAAGATGTCGGATTCGCTTTACCGCATAAGCCGCTGAACTTAGTTTACCTGCAAGTGTGGATATATGCGCACTCCATTGCAGTTTTGAGTCCAGAGTGACACCTAGAAATACTGTTCTATCCTCGAATTCCAGTGTCTCATCCTTCAGTCTTATTCTAGCCGCATTCACTCGCTTCACATTGGACAATGAAAATTTAATGCACTTGGTTTTTTTGGCATTTAAAAGTAAGTTGTTGGCCGTAAACCAGTCAACAATTGTGGATAATGCATCATTAATGTCATTAAAATTATCCTGTTTCCTATCCGCTTTAAATATAAGTGAAGTATCGTCAGCAAACAAGACTATTTCATGTTTATCTCGCACTACATATGGGAGATCGTTAATATAGATTAAAAACAAGAACGGACCCAGAATAGAGCCTTGAGGCACTCCCATAGCAACAGATGACCCAGAAGATTGTGTTTTGTTAATGTCTACCCGCTGAGTTCTGTGAGCAAGGTAAGATGTAATAAGATCTAGTGCAATGTTTTTGATGCCATAGTAGCTTAACTTCCGCACTAACGTAACGTGATCAACACAATCAAAAGCTTTGGAGAGATCACAAAAAACTCCAATTACATCCAGTGATCTTTCCCAGGCATCAAAGATATGTTTCACCAAAGTAGAACCGGCATCAGTTGTAGACCGTCCCTTGGTAAATCCGTATTGACTGCTATGAAGTAGCTTGTATTGATTAAAGTGTGAGGATATTTGATTAAGAATTAATTTCTCAAAAACTTTACTTAATGCTGGTAGTATCGAAATAGGTCTAAAATTTGTGGGGTCTGATTTTGCTCCTGACTTAAACAAGGGAATGATCTTACTATGTTTCATCAGATCAGGAAATACTCCAACATCGACACACTTGTTAAACATAGTAGCTAGGTAAGGCGCAATTGACTCTATAATGGAGTGTAGTACTGAAACAGAGAGGCCCCAAAGATCTTCAGTCTTTTTGATATTAAGGGACCTAAACGTTTTAATCACAACTTTAGAGGTGACATGATAGAATTTAAACAAATTTGTGCATTCCTTAACATTGGATTTTAATAATATTTCAGCCTTATCAGGAGATGATAGTAATGATTTAGTGGTCTCCAAGGGTATGTTCGTAAAAAACCGCTCAAATTGTTTAGCTACATCAAGGTCCGAGCTTACTAGAGTATCTTCAACTTGCAGGCTGTAGTGCGGGTCTCTAATTCTAGTTCTACCAGTTTCGGTGTTAATAACATTCCAGACGGTTTTAATCTTGTTGTCAGAGTTACCAATTTTATTCGAAAAATACTTAGACTTCGCGGCAGCACAATGCTGCTTGAACTCTTTAGAATAATTTTTGACGTACTCTAGAAACTCAGGCCTATGATCGACAGCTCTAGTAGCATATAACTCATACAATTTGTACCTCTTTTCATGAATCTCTGGTGTAGCCCAATCACTAAATTTCGTACCTTGCTTGGCTTTAACATTTTTCAGACTAAAGCAGGCATCGAATTCTTTAATAATACACTTAAATAACGAAGCACATAAACTGTCCGGATCTTCCCTAGTGCACGTCATATAATTCAGTTGTTTAGTGACCTTAGTATTAAATGATTCTAATCGATTTTTAGAAATTGGTCTAAATATAAACTCGTGGGGCGCATTATCAGTTTTCCCCTTAAACGAAGCTTGCTGGCCGCAGTGATCCGAACTTAGGATGTTGATTATGGATTTCCGAGTAGGGTCAAAATTACTAAATATATTATCAATACACGTAGCACTAGTTGCTGTAATTCTAGTAGGCTCATAAAACAAATTTACTAAATTAAAGGATTTAAAAGCACTCAGTAAGTTAATAGACGTGGGTGATTCCTCCAGCAGATTAACATTTAAGTCACCACACACAATAATACACTTTTTAGTGCTAAAAACACAACTAAGAACATCTTCTAAAATGTTCTCAAAAAGCCGGTAATCCGCCGCAGGGGGTCTGTACACGCAAATAATAATAAATTGTTCCAATTCAACACACGCAAGTTCAATATGACGTTCAATTGATTTCGCAACAATATCTTTGCGCTCCTTACATTTAATGTTGCGTTTAACCATAATCAGGGATCCGCCCCGACTGCAAGATTGCCTAGCAAACATGCTAACAATGTCATGATTATTAAAATTAAACATACACTCATGCCCTTTTAGCCAATGCTCAGTAACACATAAAACGTGTATATTAGCACTATCTATAAACAAACCAATTTCTAGTTCCTTACTAGAAAATCCCTGTATATTCTGATGAATTACATTTATTACATTATTACCTAACTTATTTGTAATGTTCGTCGGCCTGAGGGCAGGCACGGGGCCGCCGCGACTGGCGCCGCGGACGGCGGCAGCCGCGGCCGTTGTCGAAGCTGTCAGTTTAAATCAACCGGCAGCTCCGGTGCGGGGCCAGCGCTAATAAAACTCAGCGCAGGCTCCGACCTACAATCGCTCGCTATGCTAGTCATAACGGGGTCTAAAATATTATATGCTAACAACTTAGCACACTCATCTAAGTACCTACTTGGTAAATAACTATAGTTACGCGTCAAATCGAACTTGTTTACAAATTTATTTGTATCAAAATACGATATTTTCGAATTATATATTGTCATTTTATATAATATAGAGTTAAAGTAATCAATGTTCCTATTACATTTATGTGTTAATTTGTGGGAAAACAGACAAGCACAAATAATTATTTTACCTATATCACCTTTGCTGACTTCAGTGAGTGTCTCAGACAAATTAAGTAAGTCATATTTACTAAACACTAAACTATTTCCTAATAACACTACTAACGTTGTCCCACGAGTGAACGTGTCGGCAGAGATTCGCGAGATCAGGTGGTCCATAGACATTCCTGGTAAACAGTTGTTTACTACGTTATTACGAGTATGACCGAGGTACTTTACCATTGTAGGCCCCAACCCGATACCTACTTCATCCGTGTACAAGACGGTCCTGTACACCGGGGTCGGTATAGTACCGGGAGAGGGAGAGACTCGCCCAGTAGGTGGCACGCACGGCGCGCGCGATCCGGGCGGCGCGGGCGCGCAGCTCGCAGTGTCCCCTTGCTGCGCTGCAGCCGCTGCCGTCGGAGTTCGCGGCGGCCCCGCGCCCGGCGCTGCCCGGACGGCCGGGCGGGGCGCGCGGGGCAAACTGTGTACGTATAAGCTTTGTTGGGTTAATTTAATTATGAAAAAAAATATTAGCGAATGGTTCTTGGCTTAATTTTGTGTTCGTTTTTGCGTGGAAGCTTAGACACAGAACTGTGCAAATTTTGTACACTTTTTTGTGATTAATTATACAATTAATTAATTAATTTAATTTTGTATATCAAATGGGTAACTTAAATTTACTAAAAAGATTGGGTTTTGCTATTTTAACATTCAGCTTACGAGGGTGAAGTTAAATTATTTAATCCGTTTTTTTTTGTAATAAGTTTTTTCTCGTGTGTTGTTTTTTTTTCTGGACGGAGCCAGAATTAGAAAATTTTGATTTAGATTGCCTTGATGACGATTCAGTTGTAGATCCTCTAATTATTTAATAAGACTATAAATGTCAACATTTTCATCTAATCAGATACATTTTTGAGTAACTTTGAGGTGAAATTTATTTATGATTATAATTATGTAACAAGTATTTACTTAAAATATTGCACACTTAATTTTAAACTTCAATGATCACAACACACATACTTAAGTACTAGGTTTTTACATAAGAGAAAAACGCTCGAACCGACCAACTAATCAGATCAAATTCCCAGTAACAGACTATGCTAGGTTATTGATTTTGGTTTTTGAGACATTTCCAGCGACAAATCTACTAGTAAGTCTCATAAAACTGGCATTTACAGTGTTATTTTCAATTTTTTTTAACAAACCAATAAGAGTCATTTATTTTCATAATTTAGCACTAACAATCAATTACCTAGGGCTTATAGTTTTTAAGAGGGACATAAAAACGTTTGTTTTGTTTCTCCTGTAAAATTTTCTCAATGGCTCTTACTAGGTTTTGGTTTGGGACAGCCGTATTGTCCGCACACGTTCTAACTTCTTTACAGTTTTATTCAATTTGATCGTGTTATATTGGTAGAGTTTTCTTTCAATTTCTCTGGGATATACGAAAATGTTACAAACCTTTATGAAAATGATTCTATATAGTCGTAAATGCCTCCTAATTTCTTTCATCCTTTCCTGCCTTGTAGGTATTCCAGAGAATCTCTCTGGAATGAGTCTAGATCGTCCAGCCATCTCCTTTTCTTCATGTCTTAGGTCTGTACTGATATCTGTCTTTAGGTCGCCAAACTATAACTATTTTAGTATGCTCCTGACTGTGTAATCGGCATGTTTTAGGATACCTATGTGTTTAAATATGGGTAACTCGTTTAAAAAAGTAATTAATTGATTCCAAACGGAATCTAATTCTGATGACGGTATGTTTTTAAAAATACTATGTAAGAAAATGATTCACAATTTTCAGCTGTAACATACCTAACCCGTACCCTATTGTTTTCTAAAGATAAAATCTCTCCGTTTACAGAACCATTAGGGAAATTCTAAATTCGCCGCCGATTATCAAGCAAAATGAAATAAAAGACGGTACACATAGCCGTGTATTTTGGGGATGTGTGATGGATGTCTTGGAACAAAGGTTTCGGATAACGGGGAACAAGAGACGCGGCGCGGAGCAACTTTACGCCTCATTGCTTATAATGAAGCCGGCAACGTTTAATGATACAACAACTTTTAAGTAATACACGTTATTTTCTGGAGCCATATTATGTTCAGTTCTATGTGTAACGTTTTTCATTCATTCTTATTTGTCTAATATAGTTAACAACTTTCTAACCTTAAAATGAACCTTTTTTGGCTAAACAGCTCTTTTATCGTAAATAAAGTAAACTAAGTAATAAATTTGGACATCACTTGGCCAATGTATCTTCTGTAATTACTTTTTTTAATTTAACCATTTAACGGTTGACACCTGTCACAGTTTTCGAAAATAGAACTACAACATTGACTCATTTTAATTTTATTATGGTGGTCAAATGTATGACCGATAACCGCTAAAAGGGTTAAAATAGTTTTTTTAGTCAAAAAAGGTTTAATTTGAGGTTAGAAAGTTGTTTACTATATAAGACAAGTAAAAATGAACGCGGTATAGTGAAAAGGACAGCGCTATAGTATTTAAATATATCCGTCCCTTACAAAATATACAGCCGGATTTAAATAAAGTTAGAACAATTCTAGAGAACAAACTAGTTATAAATCTAAGTATGTTACCACAAGGAAAATAGTTTTCAAGGCCTACAACATCGGTAGGTTTCTGTCATTCGCAGAGAAATGAAATCTCAATATAATGTTTTAAAGGGCGTCTAAACTATCAACTTCACGGCCATGAGTAGCCGGCAATTGCCTATAAGCATCTGGCTCCAAAATGTCAAATTAGTGCAATAAACTACTGTTGTCGGTCGCAGATTGCCCTAAATTATAAAGTTTAACTAAATTTTGCCAGCTAGAAAAGTAAATAGGAGATGAATCAAATATTTGGAAAGCCCCGTTACTCGTTGTAGTTCCTACTTATTACTAAATAAATAAATAACGAAACCTTCATCAACTATACTGAGGGCCCTGCCAAGATGCACTACGCTAACTAACGTTTCTATTCGATTCGTTTTTAAACCAATCGCGTCACTGGTAGATGACGTGATACGAAAAGTCACGTGGTCTACCAGTGACGCGATTGGTTTAAAAACGAAACCTATAGAAACGATAGTTAGCGCAATGCATCTTGGCAGGGCCCTCTGAACTGTTAGATAAATACCCGCTACGTTTCTTATTAATATTTGACTTAAATATAATAAACTCGAGAATCAACAAACAATTCATATTTCTGTTTTATTTCTATTTAATATTGTATATACGATTGGAATGGTGAAAATATTAATACGCGCCGAGTTAGCTTTTATTCATACGAGCAAATTACTTCCAGTGATTGCATTGCGTTTGCATGCATTTAAATAACATCATTTCCAATAAAAATACCATCAAAACTTTGTTGTCCATTGGGAGCGTTCGATTGAGAATAACTACCGATTGTTTTCATGGAGATTCACTGATTTTTAAATGCACTCCACTGCTTTCTGAGTGATCAGTGTTGCCAGTATCAATATATCTGTTGAAAATTGATGATTTTAGTGGAAAAACATAAACAATTTATTTGTTTGCATTTCAGACAAACCTCTATACCTAAGGTCTGTTCATCCTTACTTGTCTTATATTGTAAACAACTTTCTAACCTCAAAATAAACCTTTTTTGGCTAAAACAGCTGTTTTGTCTTAAATAAAGTAAACTGAATAAACATTTTGGAAATCATTTGGCCAATGTATTGTCTGTAATTGCTTTATTTTGTTTAAAATAGCTGTTTTAGCCAAAAAAGGTTCATTTTGAGGTTAGAAAGTTGTTTACTATATAAGACAAGTAAGAATGAACAGACCTTAAGCAAGTTTATTTTTTCAGAGTATATTAAAAAAAGGTACAAGGGGATTAGATGACATGGTTAAGCAGTTCAGTTTACTTTGAGAGAAAAGGACAGAACTATATAACTGTTATAGCTCTGTCCTTTGCGCTCAATTCGTCCATCAAGTTTTAAAGTGACTCGTTACTAAGTTCACACGCTTTCATGTACCAAATAATTTTCTAAAAATAGGACCCCGTAAATTCAGCCCGTAAAACATACTCATAAAGTCTGCGCCCCTTACACAGCAGAGCGCAGGTGGCGACGGCTATTCCAAACTCAATTTGCGCACAGCTTCGATTGTTACACGGCACAATCAATTTTAATATGCATGTCACTGCAAGCTTTGTGCATTTGATATTGAAATGGAATTGTATCTTAGTGCGTAACGAAGATCGCAATTGCACCGTTTCAAAGGCAATGATATTTTCAAAACCCGTGACCAATTACTGACAGAGACGAAGATTACAATCCATAGCGAATGCTATTGTTAGAAAGAGATAAATAGATAAAAAGTAAGGCAGTTTGCCTTCCTTTTTGAGGGACGTTTTTGCGCGCAGATGACATATCTTTATATAAAATATCATTGTTCAAAGGCACCTTTATGATCCATTGAAACGTATTCTGAAATTCATTATTAGTGCAGCTATCAAATTGGTTTTGCTTGGGAATGGTATGCACTATGGTTATTAATAAGCCTGCATTTTTTTCTAGCGAGGTCTGCAGCTTTTCAGGTATGGCGGAAGAGTGTGAGCGGACATGTCAGTAGTGGCCGACCTAGACGCACATATAGTAATCTAATTCGCGATGTGTTAAATGAGACCAACTTTACTTTAAAGCACCTAAATTGACGTTCGTGCATAAAGTTTATGTGTGTAGAAGAAGCGACATTGGTATGTGTTCTGCCTTTCTTATCGGTAGACAGGACGTGATGGTATGTTTTTTTACCAAAATCAAGACTGATTTCTACATTATTACTTAATAGCTAATCTATTTGCTAGTTACACTGTTAAAACTCATTAATCCTGAACACCACACAAGGGAGCATGCAACTACTAAACCTGGACTATCCACATTAGACGTACACATTTGTTTCACTTCGCAGCAAAGTGAAATTTATTCGCCGAACTGCGCTAATTGTACAGAAACAAATTGGCTATTGGTTACAGCACTTTTAATGAGAGGAAACGACCGTAATATCTGAAGCGTAGCATTACAACACGGTTCTAGCTTATTAACGGGGTTTAAAGTGATTTAAAGGATATTTGCACTCTTCTAACAATACTGCCAAGCGAAATAACAGGACACTTTTATAGTTATTTATGTGACTGGTGCATAATAAGAAGCATTAATATATGAGTGTGGTTTTATGAAACGAGCCGTAATGCGAGTTTCATAATAAAATCACAAGAGTGTTTTAAAGCCTAATTATGCGTACAGTCGCATACATAAATTTATCTACACAGGCATATCATAAGTTTTCTACAATATGTGAGAAACCTGTATCTGTCGTTACCCTGTATCTTAATGTACCTGTATCTTAATGTTTACATTAAAGGTCACCGATACTTTAAAATGAACATTAAGTTGCAACTACAGCGATAACCGATACTTTAATGTCATGTAATACTTTAATGTTAACATTAAAATACAACCACAGATACAGGTTACTTAATATAGGGCATTTGCTTATCGATTCTGAACATATTATATTGAAGTTATATTATATTGAAAATAATAAGGGTACAACGTTACCTCGTTATTTTTGTTCGTAAGTCGACTAAGTTTTAATGAGAGATAGGTTTAGTTTTCTTTAGTATCCATAACTATTGTGCTGAAAAGATAGTAGATAAGTCCGAGTTTGTCAAAGGTCAAATGACCCCTCATTTGACCTTTGGCTTAAAAAATATCAGATAGACTTTCACTTCACGCAATTGGACTTGAGGACTAAGTCACTAACGATATCACGAAAGGCAAAACTAAACGGAATCAATAAATGAAGACGCGAAATGGTAACTTCTTTAATAAATACACCTTTTCTACACACTAATTAAGTCCGCTTTGAAAACTTTTTTTCCTAAATATCAAGTCCGTTATTAAAGCTGGGCTTCTGTAAATAAGTTGCTTAGTTACGAGTATTAAGCCGCCAGTCGCAAATGTCCAGCGTCATTGGACCACATTGTACTGTTATGTCCACTTTGGCATATCCCAGAGTTTATCCCGCTAAATATGAATGTTTATATGCCAATACCGCTGGTCGGATCCATAAACTAAATTTCCCACTGTCCCGAGACTAAGCTCCATCCTTTTTTACTGCTGCAGTCTATTTTTATGCACCAAATAAAAAGTAAGTGGAGTTTTTAAGTCGTAACAAGAGAAGAGTGAGCAAAATAAACTAAAGGATAAAGTTTTTTCGGAGAGAAGTACTAAGACGTCTTTTAAACTCTGTATATTTCCATGTCCGTATGCGGCAGACAAATCAATAATACTCATAATATTATAAACGTAAAAGTTACTCCGTCCGTTTGTTACGCTTTCAATCACAGTCGCACCGCTGAACTGATTTCGTTGAAAGATGTACACTGAAAAAAATAATTGGTCGCTTGTAACAAGATTGTGATTGTTGTGCATAAGCGTCTTGATCCCATACGAGCCTAACAAGACGATAGATACACCAACTAAGACGTCAGATACATCAACTAAGATGTTAGTTGAATCACTAAAGAACTTGCTGTTTGTTACTATCAGTTTTGGTTTATATAACTAATATCTTAACTATTGTATTCATTTTATGCCAACTAACTGAAAATTTATCTTTGTTGGCTCTCATTTTTTTGAGTGTAGGGTAAGAACTTATATTCAGGGGCGCGATTCTCTCAAAAACGCGCTTGGACGAACGAACGAGTGATGTCGCAGCGGCGAGTTTAAGTAGTCCCGTCAGAGCGAACAAAACACATTTTAGCGCGTGCATTCTCAATTAGGCAACCTTATACGTTCGATTTTATCGACAGAAGCCATACTGCCAAATAAAAAATGCACGCGCTAAAATTTGTTTTGTTCGCTCGGACAATACTTAAACTCGCCGCTGCGAAATTAATTCGGTCGTTCGTCCGACCGCGTTTTTGAGAGAATCACATCCCAGGAAAATTTTACCGTTCTCGGGGGAACAGCTTAGCGCTAGTATACCATAAAATTAAAAAAAAATATCGAACGAAATTTCCGGAGCCTGTTAACTTATTTTTTTTTTTACTAATTAATATTTGCACGCTTAATTTTAAGTATATTTTTGTAAGGAACCAAACTTTATGATCATATCCAATCTATGTACCCAAAAATTACTAGTAAATAAATATATTCATTGATTCATTCTATAATTGCAATGCAACCGAGAGCTAAAATTAACTATTGTAATAAACTGTACGAGTTAGTATTTCACATTTCAATTTCAGAAGCTAAAAATAATATTGGTAATGGTGCATGTCTTTAACTAGTGCTTGTTATACCAAGTCTGCACTAAAGCATAACATTTTCATTTCCACTTAAAAAATCTCAACCAATGTAATCACCGAGTTATTTTTGTGGAACGTGTGAACAGTACCAAAAATGGCCGGTGATCAATTCGAACCACGCTTAATTAATTATGGAGTTAAACTATTTGAACGGGGGAAAAAACTTTGGATCGATATATTACGATCTTATGATTTAGTTCGTAATCGTGATTGTTGATAAGATCGCGTTTTTGTTGTCGGCTATTGAACATGCATGCATGACCAACTCGTCAGATAGTTTGATCTATTATTTAAACGATATTCTATTGGAACACCCTTTTATTATACGGTGACCATTATCGCATTGGTCTGGTTTTTACAAACGCAAGGGCAATGGTGAGATGGCAATCGCTCCACAGTAATAACCGGACATGGTAATTTTAGTAGAAAATAAAATAAAAATAATAATAAATAGGGGAAATCCTTTCGCAAATCGACCTAGTCCCAAACTAAGCTCTAGGCTTGAACAGTAGAGTTCATAAATATGTATAAACTTTAGTACCTTGTCACTTTAATTGCTGTGACAATTCATATATGGCAGTTTAAACATGACATTAAATAGACAAGGTACTAAAGTGTATACATATTTATGGACTCGACTGTACTACGTACTTGTAGGGCACTAGGAAACGATGTTAATAAATACTTATATAGAAAAATAAATACTTAATAACATAGAAAATATTTAAAACTCAGAAACAGACACTCGTGCTCATCAAACAAATATTTGCCCATACTGGGAATCGAACCCGGGACCGCTAGCTTCGTAGATAGGGTTACTACTACTAGGGCTATCGCCTCGTCACCGTATGATCCCGATGTGATAGTAAAAAAATACCACGAGCGAGAAAACTTTCCGTGCAAATAACTACTAATTACCTTTGTTAAAAAATTGCTTCCGAATCGGTCTATCCGTTTGGGAGCTATGATGCCACAGACAGACATACAAATACACATATACATACACATACACACAGATACATATGTTCAACTTGTAACACCGCTTTTTTGCGTCAGGGGTAAACGACAAGTAAATCAACGCTAAATTTAAATTATCCTTTAATAAAACAATAATTAAAATAAATAAATCTATGAAAAGGGACCTTATTGTCGATGGTGCTTACGCTGCACTGCGTCACGCGACCTTGTATTTATATCGGAGCATCGTTAATAATGGCGGAAGCGCCATCGACAATAAGGTCCCTTTTCATAGATAACGTCTCAATTATTACTTGTTTAATAACAAAAGCTATTTAAGTTATTATTAAGTAGAGCGGTGTGCTCCACTTCACTTTCTCGTAACTTTTGAACGCTATTAGTTAACGTTAAGTACCTTACCTTGTTGAAAGACTTAGCACTGATTATCGGCAAATTGTTCTTGAAATATATTTAGCTGTAAAGCAGCTTATTAAGAAACAAATAATTCTAGTATAAAATAATAAAAGCTACATATATAACTCCCTAAAGACAAGAATGATAAAGATTCCTTGAAATTCTCATGGCTAGCAAACGCAAGCTGATTGTTTTGAAAGAAAAACCCTCAGGTTGACTTCAATCAATTATAATTTTCGATAACCTCTTTGAGGTCAAGCTCGGCCACATTGTCACTTTAGGACTTTTGGTAAACAATCTTTAGAATATTTCCGCTATGTCAACAAAAATAAAGGCAAATATTTATGAAAAGAACGAGAGTATTTGATAATATCTCTTTGATGTCTTCTAACATAAGTATTTGTTTTTTAAACCGACTTCAAAAAAGGAGGAGGTTTTCTCAATTCGACCGTATATATTTTTACTATTATAAGTTGCAAATATACACTCATCATTTCAGTCAAACAACGTCCACTGCTGAACATAAGCGTTTCTTAAGAATTTCCGCTAGAACCGGGCCTTCGCCACTTGCACCCGTCAGTTTATCGCACGTCGTGATCGTCATCATCAGTCCACCTTTTTGGGGGTCTACCCACGCTGCATCTTCCGACATGCTGACGCCACTTACAACTTGTGCCCCGCCCTCTGTCACTTAAGTCTTGTAATTCTTAGGGCTATTTCGGTGACTTAGGTTCTCGTGCCGATCTCCTATGTCTGATTCGATCATGCGGAGAAATTCCGAGCATAGAGAAAAAGAAAGAAAGAAACATAAGTCTAACACACGTGCAGACGGACCAATTAACAAACAAAAATATGAACACAAAAAATACTTAACCTAGCACACTGTGCCAGATGGAGCGAAATGGATCTTATTCCTCATGTTACTGGTTTTTAGGCCAGAGCTGGTCTTCCGCATAGAACTTTCCATATATTAATTTGAGTGATCTTGAGCGTTGAGCACCCATGTATCAGTCCAAGCCGTATGGTGCCGGTTTACTGTTGTGCCAAAGGAAACTTTCCAAAATTGCGGAATATTTCATGTAGGAAAATTTCGGAAACTTCTCACAATTTTGTATGGGGATTGAAACTTTCCGTTCCTTACATTTAAAATTCCTATATTTCTAGTGAAAGTTTCCGGAAAATTCTTAGTACTTTTCCAACTTTTTGGAAACTTTCCGTAACTTGCACATCAGTATGCCGGTTATTTAAGTATACACTACATCAAAACAATTCACTTCCTTTTATCATCAAAACATAGCAACCAAGCATGTGCAAAATAGTTGTACCTACTATTCTACCCCTCGTCGCCCGAGGCCTCTATTTGTTTTCATTAAATTTATAATACAACACACTAGAAGCTCCTGAAACTTTTCCTTTAACACCTCACACAGCCGCATATTACACAGTTCATCTGAACTGTTTGCATTATTCAAAGCATTCGCCCGGACTTGTTATCTTTGCACTCAAAACTTTGAATAAACTACCCAACTTTGCGAAAATATAGGTGAGTTAAGTTGGGATCGACACCTCAAAACTAGGATTTTGCTTGTCACGTATCATTCGTCGTAACTTTAGCACGTTGTGGAGTGCGGCGTCAACACTTAGTGGAATTGGTGGCAGGTTTAAACCTGTTCCTTTGATTTAAAGTTAGATTGTACTTTCGGTACTAAAGGCTAGAATGACACTTACTCCGTAATCTTTTTAGTTAGTTATTGCACAGTAGCTAAAGTATGCTTGAAATATGTTTTGATCTTCTCATTCATTTTGATTATACGGAACTCGGAATGTCGGTTTTTGTATACGGGCACGAGTGAGTGGTGTTTTCACTAGAATTACTACTAGTCCCAAACTAAGCTCTAGGCTTGTACTATGGGTACTAGACAACGATAAACAAACATACTCATGCAGAAAATACATACTTAAATACATAGAAAACACGTTAAGATGTCATTTAGTTTTTAAAATCCCACAAGTTCTTCTATCTACGATCAAGAGTCGTTCTGTTCAAAAGATCAAAAGGTGCCCCTTGGGTCAGTAATTAAAGATTTGATCTCCCCTGTCATTAAGGCCGAGAACTATTTAGTCGATTCTATGGGCATTTATTTGATAACGCGGATAGCCTAATTAAATTACCGTCATCGCCTAGTACCCATAGTACAAGGTTAGAGCTTAAATTGGGACTATATCAATTTATGTGAGATTTTCCCGTGATATTTATAATTTTATTTGTAAACTAGCTCAGCTAGTCTAGCTGTCCGTACCCGGCGCCGCCCAGGAGTAATTTCTTTTCTTACAAACCTTGTACTGATAATTGGGTAAATTATCCCAACCACATTTTTGAGCGGCGGACGTGATAATTGGGGTGTAAAGAACATGTATTGGAAAACTATTTATTTTCTAGATAATCTTACACAAAGTACTATGTTGAGCCAAGGTTAAAAATATTATTAACTTAACGTAAAACAATATCTTCAATCCAAAATCAATTTTGGTGTCGTGTCCTGTACTTGTCGCATATACTGATATACCGTGTTACAAAGATCTTAAGCCTCAACTAGATTTATATTTTAGTTATCTGTATTCCCTATTAGTTAAAGTATTTTAAAATATTACAATTATTGCATTTGCAAATAAAAGGAAACTGGGAGCAGTGTAAATAAAACTGTCCATGCGAAATAGTCAATTTTGGTGGTGAATATTGAAATTGAGTTTATGATCGAACGAAAAGTGATTTAACAAACAAATATGACATCAGTTGTTCGTTCAGTTCCACTCCAGCGATAGATGATGAAAGATTTGTACCATCTTGCTGCGTCTTCCCGCTAAGCACATAAATATCTAATTTTGGTGGTATGGAATACAGTTTTTTAATTGTGATAACTTAGATAAGTTATTATTTCGCAAAAAGTTTTATTGTCTGATAGTTATTTCAAGTATGTTTATGGTGTCTTTTTAACTGTATTAATTTAAAATTGTGTTAAACTAAAAGATTCGCTTTGAATATAAATGAATAGTTCAATTTCTAATTTTGGTGGTACAATTTTGGTGGCTTTTCCGATGACACCAAAATTGTCAAAATTGCTGGATTCCACCAAAATTATTTAAACAATAAATAATTAATATTTATTATTTTAAGAAATATACGTTTTTGGTTTAAAAAAATAACAAGTAAGATTCCCTAACGATTATATTTTAATTAGCCCGATATGTTATTATTTATTGTGAGTGTTTCTTAGAAAAGTAATTTTGGTGGATAATAGCAATTTTGGTGGTACATAATTAGTAAAATCATTATATCTTAAAAACCACTTGGTGTAATGAAGGGCCGTTTTAACACTGTTTTAATTATTACTAATGACGTCCCTTAAAAATATAATTGTGAACCGTACTAACAAAATAAAAAATACCACCAAAATTAGAATAATTTGACGCTTGTTGAAATTCACCCAATTACAAAAACAAAAAAAAAGAAATTATTCAAATCGGTCGAGCCATTCTCGAGTTATGGCGTGAGCAAGGGAAACAGGGATTCATTTTTATACATATAGATAAATGTATAGGTACTACAACAAATTGTAAACATATAGGTAGCCCTATTTATAAAACTGTGCCTGATTATTTTCCTTAAGGTAAACCACCCACGAGAGCGTAACAAGTAATGTTCAGTGTCAAATGTATCGTGTGACGTAACCGTGTGGACAGACTTTTACGGGTATCGAGCCCGTCCACACGGTTACATTAAGCCATTTGTTACAAGCCGGACGTTGCGTTTACGCTTTTGTGTGTGAATATCAACTGTTGACACTTTTATTGATATGTTACATGTTAATGATATCAACGTCTATTGATTTTTTTAATATATTAATATATTTATCGACACAGTGAGCCTAGTGGCCCTGCCCAAGAAGGTAGCGGTATCTCGAGTATTTATTCCTAAGGGTGCGGCTCCACTGAGGCGGAGACGAGCGGAGCGGAGCTGTGCCAATATTAACCAATAGAATCTAAACTAACGTGCGCAAGGCGCGCTCGACGTGACCGCATGCGCCTTCTATTGGTTAATATTGGCACAGCTCCGCTCCACTCTGCTCGTCTCCGCCTCAGTGGAGCCGCACCCTAAGTGTTGGAGGTATTCTATCTTTAAGAAGTATGCATTTCTTTATAAACGTCCTATGAATTTGTGTGAAACTCCCCTGTTTCTATTTTATCTATTTTTACTAATAGCAAAGGAACTTCAGCAAAAAGTCCACATTACCGAATGCAATTAAATAAAGTAAGTTAGAGTGTGACGAAAATATTTCAACTTTGCATCCATTGTTAAGACCTTTTTGCTCAACGGCGGGCGAGAGGTCGCGTTGCGTCAACAATAACTAATTTGTCATTTTCTACAAAGGTACAGTTTATAATTATGAATAATGAAGTGGATGTGAATTTTCTCGTCAGTAGGCCGTAGGTATGACATAGAATTCGAGTTTCATTTGTTACGATATTTTTTTGTTTTGAATGAACAGATGTACGTGGGAGCCCTTATACAGTAAGCAATCAGAGAGTAAGTGAACCAATAGTTAAAAACAACCAAAAACTCCCATACCCTCCTGAGAATAAGGTGTTTTATAGATATTATTGATCACCTAGTCCGCACAGCTACTTTTGCTACTGGTTGTACATTCTACATGGTACACATCCATGGCTAACCACCAGAATGGTATTGTTTAAGGCAACACGAAACATGCATTAGGAGAACAAAGTTGACTATCAATCAAAGCTCTATCTAAAACGCATTTACAATTGATTAGCGTGTATACGAGTATTGAAAAATTATCGTAGCTTTATTTAGCCGTGGCACAACATGATAAAAGTTAAATTCTGTCATTTATCTTCAAGGTGATAATGCTATGATGGTTTATATATAGTTTTAGATGGATACATCCTAAATGTATAAATATACTAATTTTATTTACTTTTTTTTTCTAATGCCTAGGATATAGTAAAAATGTATGTAAATTTATTTTTTAACAATTTTTAAGAACGCATGAGAGTCTAAAAAAGAGCCCTATACCCAGCAAAGGGACAACACATTCGCCTGCTATACTCGTACTAACCTAAATATAAAGTTAAGTATGCATCTAAATTCGGCGAAACAAATTTAACGTTTTTTTTATTCAAGAAGTGGTAGAATAGTATTTCCTACTTAAACTATCTAAGTACTTTTATTAAGCACCTTAACGTAACTTACGATCTCGAACCTACTAAGTATAATGTACAAATAGGAATATGTTACTAACCTCCAAACGACAAAGGCCTTCACTGACCACGTCAGTAACATTCATTATACTTCATTACAGCCTTAACGTCGATTTATAAGGTACTTACATCACTTATAGTTTGCATTATCGCTAATTGATCTAGTTTCCCTGTAATTTAAAAGATAGATGACTTTTGTTAAGTGCGTTACTGGTATCCGTTACTTTACCTTCAGAAGCAAACAATGAGTTATTTTTATCGTGTTGTACCGACATAATAAAAAACATGTCTTCCAAAAATTATTTTTCCATCGATCTTTTTGAGTGCTCTTAAAGTGTGATCATCACCCATCATTGACATAGAGTTGAAGTATAAGAAAATGTTTTTGGTTGTTGATGCCGCATTATAGATTTGATCTTCTACAAAATTAATAGCTTAAATCTCTTAATTTCCGGCTTGCTGTGTGTGTATAAATTCAAATAGAACTAATAAACGTTTCATTGTTTTTTTATAGACATCACGAGCATTTGAGTTCGTGCCGAGATCCGGCTGTTGCTTGCTCTTAAAACCACAATGTACGTCGATCCCGTCCTCATTGCTGTGCCAGTAATTTTCTCTTGCAGTCAGCCTAGTTTCATCACCTGTCATGCTTTTATAGTCTTCGTAAGGCCAGATATTAGGTAATGCGAAACTGCCAGAAGTTGGAACTTTTCGTTGCACGTAAAAGTTTTATGTCATTCAATTCAATAAATGACTATTCAGTACCTCCTATTGCTCAACTTTATCGAAAGATAAATTAGCCCTAATGCTCCTGTGACCAAGAATCGTAAACGTATAATCTAACTACGATACCTGACCACACCCAGAACTTGGCTCATAAATTAAGCTACTTTTTGCTGGCATTGTTACTCCGGGCCTTAATATTTAGTGGAATAGTTTCGCAATCGGCCCTCATACAGTCCCTTATAGGCTCTCTGGTCTATTATACATATAAATTTATCGTGTTTATTGGCGTGCTCTCGAGATATAAATGAGTTGGTAAGCCCATTAACCACATTGCTGATAATTGATAGCAGTGGCGGGTATTATCTCTGCAATTTCAATCGTATATAGTTGCATATTTTAGGTTTTCGGCGACTGAGTTTTATTGAATAGCAGGCGTGCGTGGAATTTCCTGATTGGAAACATAAATCCTGGTCGACGGTTAGTTTGGCTGGCAGTGTTTGGATATGCACATGTAGTCCGAATTGGGATTGGTCCAGTGGCCCAAATATCAATGTTTTATCTAAACCAGGGCCTATGTTCAACCTTTTTGTGAAGGAGTGATATTGCGAACACTCGGTTTTTCAATCAAAATGATGTTACTAATCAAAAATCAGACATACATGGCAATACAGAATCCGATCGGTCATAAAACCTAATTATTTGATTTTGTTTTACGGCTTGTAGTCTATACTTTAATCTAAATTCAAAATCTTTTGAAATTTCCGGTTATTAATTTATTTTATGACTGATAAATGGTATTTTGCGGCAAAAGACACCCCAAAAAACACTATCTCACCGCGATCGAAGACTATTCAGAGACTGATGAGCTAAAAGCAAATAGCGCTTTCTTTCTAACTTCCGCGTCGATGAACGATTTCCTATAAAAAAGTAATAAAAAAGAAAAAGAAAGAAATTGCCTCCAAAGGTGAATCTCAATAAAGGCTTGACGCAGTTTTAGCGGCTCCGCGCATATTACGAGCGAGAACTTTTGAAAGGGGTGAAGTAGAACGGTACTGAATTCAGGAATACAACGAAAAGGTGGTACCTGAATGCGAATAAATTGGAATTGATAGAGTCGACGGCAAAATGGGAAACTACGCTTTCATTGAGGTAAATTTTGTCGGAAATAGGATTCTCGTGTACCTACTTAATGCTAAACAAAACGAATTTAGAAACGTTATACGCGCTCTTACGCGCTCCCGGCGCGGAAGTTTTGCTATTATAATGTAAGAGACGACCAATTAGTTACTTTATTAATTAGCTTATGTAAATGAAAAAAGAACCAGCCAATGTTGCGTAGCCATTAAGACTAAGTAACATCACTCGAAGACGCGCTTAAACAGCAAACCTGTTATAATTAAAAACACAGAGCATTTTTCAGAGGTCTCTCGCTTTAATTAAGAATACTTTTTCCCTTCCTCCTGAAAGAGTTTCGTTCAGCTTAATTACGCTTAATTCTCCCTCCCCTTGTCATCTATTCTGTCTCAAGGCGAATAGCAGCTCGCTTTGTAAGTAGCTCTGTAATGATGGGTTTAAGGGGCATGTAACATTCCTTTTTTAGTGGAGTAATTCGGCGGGGTAATATCGCGGCGAAAAAACAAATGGAGGCACGTCCCTTTCACAATGGACCGAGTACAATTATTTTAAACAAGGTCGTTGACCATTGGCTATAGCAGGATTATCATAGAGAAACAAACGGTTCGCATATTAAATGAGTTAATTAGCTCGCAAAGTTTAGTACAGCCGCTGTAAGCGCAAACGGGCAATTCTTAGTTCCATTAAGTTAATTTAACTAACGTAAGTTTATACGATATTGTACAGCAATTTCATTGCATGCATTAAATGCACATTTGCTTTCTATGCTCTTGGATGGAATCATTAACTGCGGGAGTACGTATTTAAAGCGGCCCATAATGGTGGTGCGTCGGTATCTCTCACGACCGAAATGGCTAAAACTAATATGGTAATAAGGCTGAGCCCGTGCCAACAACATGAATAATAAAATTAATATCAAACCTCGTTTCTACCGGGAATGACTGTTCTCTCCTCCAACTAACTTTGTGTTTTTTTTTTCTTATAATATGCAAATTAAATTAGTGGTACTTTAGCATAATCCTGAAGGTGAAACATTTTCTTATTTTTATGTTAAATTTCTTCCTGCTATAATACTGAAGTGATATATTTTCAAAATAACCTCATTTAGAAATCTGTTCTACATTTTCGACTCATAACGAATTATAAATAGTAATAAGTACATAAATTGATATAAATGATTATGACACGACACGACCAATAATCTTCGTAAAATTAGCGATCGACATTCTTACTTAGAGGTTATACCATGTTATACTCGGAGTTATCTCTCGGTTAAATAACTAAGTAGAAGTAAGATAGGAGGGGCGTTCTAAAGATTTAAGCACTTTTCTAATCGGTACAGATTTATCTTGTTGAGGCTTTTATTATTATTGACAACAACGTTGATGTTAAGAGGCCGTATACGAAATTTTGCCGATTTCGCTGATTTACGTGATATTACAGTTGAAATACTGTATTTGTACAGGTTTAATGCACAACACGAAAGATCATTTCTAATTTTAACGAATGTATGAGCTACTTTTTTTTTTTATTATTTTATTTTGATTAATCGACCTGACACCGGCGACTGTTATTTGAATTTTGCTGGAAGAGGTTTAGAATGTCACATATTCATAAATCGTTTTGACGTCTTAACGGTATGAAAAATTTACAATGTATTGCTGAGAAAGTCATCTAAAAAATGTATGAATTTCTTTTTACCACATTCATATAAATAATTTTTGGAGTAAAAAATAATAATCAACTTGGTAAATTATTATAGAAAACGGGCAAAAATTATTTTTGATTTCGGCTACTCGGAACTCTCCTTCATAAAATTAAAACAACAGAAATAAACTTTAGTTCAAAATCAATCCATTACCTAACAAAAATATCCAAAAAGTTCAAAATAATTGGCCATAAATAATATTTTAAAACAACCTAAATCTCGCATACTCGACAAAAATAAAAAAGTGGCTCATTTATTCGTAGCTCATTTATTCGATCATAACTAAAATGACATTTAATGTTGAGCATAAAAACTTATAGAAAAGCAGTATTTTAACTTTAAAATCACAAAAATAAGCAAAACCGGCACAATTTCGTATACGGCCTCTTAAACTTAGGAACATTTCATCGGTTCAGTGATTATTATATTATTTTGTTTCACATGGACACTTAACGGAATAAAAATGTTTAGCGGCTCTATTTTACTCTGTGAAACCATATTGCTTTTGATTGTATTGTCAATGTTATGATAGCCTTTATTTACCTAACTTACTTGACAGTAATGAAGGCCTAGTTAAGAAAAATAAGTTAAAATGTCATGTCAAAAGCAATATGGCTTTACCGAGAAGAATAGAGCCCTAGATTCACGTCACTACTCACGTTATTAATAATACTCATAGCCACATTTTCTTAAGACGCCGCATCCAATAAAAGTGCTCAAGATTCAACAGATAAGAATAATGTGCATGATACGCGATCATGATAATGAAATTGCAAGCGGTGCCGGCACCAGGAGAAAAATGGTTAAATTTGTGGCGTTAAAAATAATATCGTTAAACATAAAGAAAAATGGGCGCCCTATAGGACGGCCGGCGGCTCCTCTCCGAAATTGCAAGTCGTATATTACACAGGGAATTTTCAATTACGGCAATCCTGCGGTTTTTCATTCGTAATGTGACTTTGGGCATCGTTTCGAGTTGCCCATTCATAACTGCCACGCCACGTTGCCCCGAACTTGCAGCGTGCACGTTTAACACGACGATAATCAGGGACATATTATTTAAATCTACAGAAAATATAAATATATGGTTTTAATTGTTTTAATATCGCTTCTCTCTTGTCACATTTCTCTTTCTTTAACTTTTCTAAAGTAAGAGTAGGGAAAGACGTGGCAATGCAAAAACTGATCGGCAATAATAATATTGTTTTGGGAAATATCGACTCGTCCAAACATTGCACAAATATTTTACAAAATACTTATCATATAATACTTATTTATGAAAACGTTTAATTAGAGCTTTAATTAACTAACATATTGCGTCGATTACCGTTCAGAATCCTGTTAACCATTGAAATGTTATCATAGAGATATAGTTCGAACCTGCCTTACTTGATCTTTGAAGTCGCAATCCATTTTTAACAACCAATATCACGATATGCTAGTTCGTTTCGCTAAGTAATTTAACTTTGTTTAAGAAAAAATCTTCTACCCGCTACTTCATCCGCATAGATTTAGTAATTTTCGCCATTTCACGGGAACAAATACTTACTTTTTTTAAATTAAAGCCGTTTCATCGTCAAGAAATAACACACATACTAACTCAAACACACACTTCCGCATTTATATATTTTTGTAATATATTGTGAAGTGATAACTATCCAATCATTGTTCTTAAATGCTCACACTAGGTAGGTATTTTCTTGGTAGAAAATTCTCCAACTGAAACTTAAAATACTTTTATGCTAAAATGGTAATATCCATTATAAACATGATTGTTCAGCAAGTGCATTTCCAGTCATATTCTGCTGATGCAGCGGAAATTTTAACGTTATTGAAAAATGAGCTTTTCAAACGCTAAGGCTTCCAATAAAAATTTATTGTAATGCAAATTGGATCTCTTTGTGGGAAGTGAACGGCGCTGCTGAATCCTTTTAGAGGACTTCTTATGGAAACGTCTTAGCTCCAAGGACCGATACACACTCTTATTGATTCTGCATTTTCGTCATTTAACTGCTCGTATGTTTACAATTGATGGCATTGTATTAACTTATAAATATATATAACTACGAGTAACTAACTAACGGAGAGACAAAGTGTACGCCGTATTGACTCATTGTTACTACTTATAATAAATAATATTTTTCTTTGTTATTAATTAAATCAAAAAGCATATGACAGTTTTTTTTTTAAAGAAGCTTTAAGTACTTGTCTAATTTAATTACCTACCTCTTTATTTATTTTTTAACATATATCATTAAAACATTGTAGCTTTGTATACTAAAAACTCTTTAAGATAATCTATTCCATAAACATCTTAAATCTATCCTGGGGAGATTTTTATTCTGATACCATTTTTTCACGTCATCATTTCGTTGAGTTGGGAGGAAATTAAACGTCTTATCAGGGATAAGTCCCACCTTTTTCGTGCCAGCGCGGATTGACGCAGATTCTCCGATAATAAATAGGAAATCACGGCGGGTATCATAATCCTAATTAATTTAAATTTTCTGGCTTAAAGAAGTTTGCTATTTATTGGCTTTCCATTTGTTTTTAAGCCGATTATTAAATGGAAAATTTATTTCTGATACAGATGAGTTAATCAAACGTGAATAAATATATTATAAAAACTGGACAAGTGCGAGTTCAACTCGCACACGAAGGGTTCCGTACCACTTTATTATTAAGGTCGAGCAATAAACTCATTTTTTGTATGAGGTATTTCCAGGTATGCCTATGTATACACATGGCCAATTCTACATTGTATGACAACAGCGCCTCTATTCTTGGTAGTCAAAACAATATCGTCTTTGACCTGTTATGGTATTGTTTTAACTTGACTGTCATTACTGTCAAGTAAATAAGAGCTATCAAAATGTTTACAATACGATATACGATAACAGATCAAAGACGAATGATTTTTACCGCGTAGAATCTGGTCAGAAAAAAAATGCAATCCGATATGGCTTGTCAACATCACACAACTCATAATAGTAGTTTACGTGACGGTTGCGTAATGCTAATTGCGCAGACTCGTACAATACTTTATCTACACCCATATTATAAGTACTCTAAGATGGGTTCAGAAACCGAAAGGCAAATGACCAGCATTACCTTACCTGTGGTAGTAGGTGACAGCGATGGCAGCTGTAACGTAATTTTGAAATTACGTTATCTAATATTTTAAGGTAATGAAATCCAAATTTGGAACATCTTCCGAAATTAACAGCTGTCATCGCTGTCACCTACTACTACAGGTAATGCTGGTCATTGCCTACGGGTTTTGAACGCATAATAGAGGACTTATGATATGAGTGTAGATAAACAAAAGACTAGTATAATTCACCACTCGTATGTATATTTGTGAGTGACACTGTTCTGTGAGCTCCTATGATAATACCCACTGCACTAATCCATTTGCACTCCATGTCTGGTCAAAGAAAAGACGCAGTGTATTAGGGTAATTGGATCCAAGTTGAGTGCATTAGGTTATTTTAACACCAGAGTAAACTTGTTACTGTAGATACTGTAATGGTCTAAGATCCGAATAGGTGAAGATTTCGACCGGGCTGTTTATTCGATGAAAAGGATTTTATATCAAATTGAATACGCTAAATAATATGTGGTGAATAGGTAGGCTGAAAAAATTCAGTCCAGTACTTATATCATTAAAAAAATAATTAAAAATGAACTTTTTTTTTTAAATTACAAATGTTCGTTTAATAGACAAATTACATACTAATCGAAACTATAAAGTCTAAAGAATATGCAAACGTTAGGTTTGGTGCAAGTTACTAGTACCGACTTACCTGTTTATACCTGCCTACCCAATAGTTTCACGAGAAAAAAATTGACAAACTAACGTTTGCATATTCTATAGGCTTCATACTTTCGATTGGTATGTAATTTGTCCATTAAACAAGCTATTGTATTTTTTTAAAACAAAGTTAATTTTTCAATTTTTAATTAATTATATACTGGGCTGAATTTTTTCAGCCTACCTATTCGCCACATATTATTTAGCGTATTAAATTTGATATAAAATACTTTTCATCGAATAAACAGCCCGGTCCAAATCTTCTCCTATTCGGATCTCCTACTATAAGCTACTAAAGAGCGAATGGGCACTTACGATTATTTCGTGTACTAGAAATACATAATTAATTTATCAAAACACCTTTGACCTTTCAACGAACATAATTAATTATCTGTTTATTTATGTAAGTCATATTAATATATATCTTGTATTTATTTGTATTCGTATATGTATTCTTATCTATTTATTTGTTTAGTAAGCGTATTTATCACTTTTTCTAGTTTTTTTAATACTCACGTTTAAAAACTAACATAGTTTCTTGTTATTGCTCGCGTGAAGTCTGCACCACCTACTCTGTTAAATATTTTAATTTGACACCCTATTAAAGTTGAATCCCTATTAAGGTTATCTGGTAGAGATCGATAATCGGCGATAAGACCGCGTGTTATTTACCTGTGCTATTTTAAATTGTACTGTTTCTCTGTAATGTTTTTGTTTCGTGTACAATAAAGTGTTTTGTATTGTATTGTATTGTATAATCATTACACAGAATTTTCAATTTCAGCGTTTCTCAGCGCCTGAGGTAATTGTTTTTGGTAGTTTCAAATGTAACCTCACCTAATCTACGTAATTAATGTTTAAGATATCCTGAAAACATCATGCTTTCAGCAGAAAATAGCGTTCGATGAAATATAATTCGATGAAATGTTACAATCGATGAAGTGAAATCGATAAAATTAAACCAAAAATTACCATCTCTTTGCGTGTTACAGCTGGCCCATTGTTCAGTACGGATGCGAGACATGGACCATCAAAGAAAATCTAAGAAGGCATATCGAAGCTTTTGAAATGTAGTAGGTGTACCGGCGCATGCTATCTATTCTGGATGCAGAAAGTATCCAATATCGAGGCTTTCAGGCGAGTTGCCCAGGAACGCATGCTCATGAAAACCATCAAGCAGAGAAAGGTTGCATACCATAGACACGATTTCCGAAACGAGAGGTATATGTTGACGAAATATATTTCGCACCGATTTGTCATAAAGCTTTCTATTCATACAGCCGTTAATGGTATTATTACCCTATTGAAATAGAAAAGATAAGCCGGTCCAATAGATAACATTCATCGGTGCAAATAATATTTCTTCAACTAAGATGACACACGGTAGTGTGTCCGGCCAAGTTCGAAGAAAAGCCGAGCGATACTGCAATGTGTATATTTACACGAACCGCTTCAGCCCTTTTTCCCAACCTTGTAACTTTTTTCCCAGTAAAGCCAGGGACTTAATTTTTGCAACGTCAATGATCTCACAGTCTAGTGAGAAAATGAATGTTCTATCGTGTGTTCGTTCGTTTTATCGTATTGTTTTTAAATCGGCCGCCATTACTGTCAAGTAAATAAGAGCTAAAACGTCTACATTACCATAATATGTCAACAGCAATATTATTTTACCGTGTTGAACAGATGGTTTGATGAAAATCGGATACGAAAGTAGAAGTATCAATTTTGTCGGGAGTTTATATTTCGCACTGCTAGATCAAAACAGTATTAACTCAAAATCCTTGTTAGTTTTGTTTCAAGTTCATAGAAGTTGTATTAAAGTTGATTTTAAAATACAGTTGTATTTTGAGTTACTACTGTTACGATCTAGCAGTGCGAATTATTTAATAGTTATAATAGACACTTAACGACGCACGTTTAACTTAGTATCCACAGTTCAAGCTTAGAGCATAGTTTGGGACTAAGTCAATTAGGGTAAGACTGTGTCCTGATAATTAACATACATAAACTCACGCCTTCATTCCCAGAGAGGGGTAGGCAGAGCTACTAGTACGAATATACGGGTATACGAATAGGAGACGACCTTCACCTAGCTGTTTATTCGATAAAAAGTATTTTATATCAAATTTAATATGCTAAGTAATATATTTATAATAGGTTGACTGGAAAAATTCAGTCCTATCCTTATATGATTTAAAAAAAAACCGGAAGATGATTTTTGTTTTAAATTGCTTTTGCTTGTTTAATAGACCAATTACATAATAATCGAAAGTATATTGCCTATAGAACATGCAAACGTTAGGTTGACTATTTTTTCCCATCTTAAGTATTTAATATATAAAAAAGTTCATTATCAGTTTTTTTTTATCATACGAGTATAAGGACTGAACTGAAATTTTCCAGTCAACCTATTATAAATATATTACTTAGCATATTCAATTTGATATAACATACTTTTTATCGAATAAACAGCTAGGTGAAGGTCGTCTCCTATTCGGATCTTAAACCATACAGAACTACCAACAACTCTAAAAATTAGTTGATAAATTCTATAACCACATTTTACACAATTAGGCGTAGATGTTTACCAGTGTATTAGTGACAGGTTGCAAGCCCATCGCCTAACAGTACTACAAGCCTTTATTCCCTTAGTCGCCTCTTGCAACATCCACGGAAAGATATGGAGTGGCACTATTCTAACCACACGGGACTTGCCCTGATATTTATTGATTTATATTTATTACACCAATCTAAGTCAGCTTCACTCTCGTTAAATAATGTGCCGGCACGTAGCCCTATACTAATGAGGCAGCGTGCGCGCAGTGACGTTCAAATTTAAGATTATTCCTCACCCAACATGCCAGTGTCGTGAGTAACCCAATTAAGCATTCACAAAACACTAAGCATTCACACAACTGATTTATTTATTTATTGCCCAAAGGAACCCTATTCATTGCGCTGTCCGTCCGAACTTTAAACAGCTGTATCTACTGAACCGTACTAGATAGCGGGAAGATTTTTTTGTTCTTCAAAACATTTGTTAACACGGCGGATTAAATAACAAATAAAAAAATGAAAGAATCAAAGTAATAAAGGGGCCCCCCGTACAAGAAACGTTTTTTTTTTCATATATTTTTATTTTTGTGGTATGGTAATTAACGGTAAAATATACAAGCGACAAATTTAGTATGATTACGTGTATATTACAAACCCTGAGGAGAAACAACGAATGATGGGCAAAAATGTATGGAACCCAGCCCAATCACCAATTGAATTATAACGTATGTAGGCTTATTGGTCCCACTATTTGCTGTAATTGTTATTATGACGACTAGACTTTGAAGGCTGGAAGAATCGAGATATTTTTTTAACCCACGACGTAAAAAAGAGGGGTGTTATATAAGTTTGACGTGTAACTGTGTGTGTGTGTGTGTGTTTGTTTAAACGGGGTAATCCCCGGAACTACCCGTCGGATTGGAATAAATCTTTTTTTACATGATAGCCAGTTTCATGAGGAATAGTTTAGTCAAAAAAAACAGTCAAGCGTGAGTCGGATATACGGGAAATAGCATTGCAACGCATGCGCGGCACAGCTAGTGTAGTAATAAACGTTGTGTGTGTGATATTTGCAGGCTGACAACTCTCTTCTCCAGCATTTTTGTACTTTGTCCCCTCATTAGAAAATCTAGCTTATGTAAATAGCTTTCACGTGGTAAACATGAGATTTGTATTGGTTATATGGGCCAATTTGCCCATTATTATTTAAAAAAATGGTCAAGCGTGAGGAGGGCTCGCGCTGATTCGATCCGCAATCGAATTCAACTTGGAATATAATAATACCTACTGTGCGGTAGTACGGAACCCTCAGTGCGCGATTCCAACTCACACTTGACCGGTTCTTTATATTCTATTGTACAGTAACGTATGTATTTGAAATTCGGATTTTACAAGCATTCTCTGCCAATCAGCCCAGTTATCTGTTAGTGCCATTGATTGATTGGTCGTCAATTTTAAAATGTACGTAAATATCTTTGTAATTGTCATTACCTATGCAACAAAACCTAAATATTATTTCTATGTTTTAAAGTTATAAAACTCCCTTTAGTAGAAAATATATAATATCATCTTCCTAACAGGAAATTGCAACATGAATTAAAAATAATATCATCAAAATGCTACTTATAATTAGCTCTAAAATATAAGCTCAAAAGGAAAAATGCTTCAAAAATGTACTTTAAAAGTCGCATAATAATCTCTCAAAAGTTCAAAGCGCCGTTATCATGCAAAGAAATGTATTTCAAAAAGAAATCCACTGCGAATGATATAACACCCGCACGTTTCTACTTCTTATGAAGGAGCTAATTACGAAAGCGGTAAATTTGAAAAGTGGAAGCAAAGAAATATTTCGACGTAATTAAGCCCTCTGAAATTCTTTTAAGCAAAGAGGGAGAATAAATAATAAAAGCTAGCGGAATTAACCTCGTGTACTTCTTTCGGAACGATTAGGTAATTTTGACATTTGCGGGGGTGATGCGCCGTTTATCAAGGAATACGAGTAAGATTTGTTTTATCTTACGATGCCTGTATCTTACCGTTCCATGAGACAAGCATTATAAGGAGGCTGTTACGCAAAAATTTGCTATCCCACAATTATTTAGCTATAAAATGTCAACCCACAACGATAGTACTAAGGGTTGATACGTTATTGCTAAATACTGGAAATATTTTATAATACAACCGCATTTATTCATTAAATGAACATAATATTTACAGAATTCAACATTAAAACAATTAACAATTAGAACTAAACGAATTTAAATTAAAATTAAACTAAGCTACTCATATATTAAAGATATAAATAATAATCACCAATATAAAAAGAACACCCCCTCTAGCACGGCTGCGCAATTTCAAAACATAGTAAGTCTCAAAAACGGAAATTTCCGATTTTTGCATAAAACGCGGTTTCTAGCAAGTCCCTACCGGATGTAAAATCATTTAGAGCCCTATCTCTCTCAGGTTCACATTTACCCACACCCGGAATCCTAGTAAGTACACAAAAAAAAGGGCTTGACCATTTCAAAACCTAGTATGTCACAAAACTATTTCAAAAACCTAGTATGTGACATGCACTTACTAGCTTTTGAAAAAAACAGAGAGGCTTGAAAATTATCGGGCTCACTGATTCTTTATTTGCATTTCATTTAAAAAGCTAGTATGGCACATAAAACATTTAATATAGGAAATTAAGAAAATATATATATACCAATGTATTCGTCTTAATCTAATTAATCGAGAAAATATGAACTTCTTGAACAAATATTGCAAAATTTTGTACGGCTGAGACGAAACATGTTTTTTCGCTCTCCTGTAAAATTAGCTCAATGCCCCTTGCTGGGTTTTGAAATGGTCCCAGGTCCGCTCGCGAGATGGTCTCTATGACACTGGCTGCATTACCTCTCTGGATAGCTAGCCCAATCCTTTGGGAGAGGTTAGCACTAAATACTTGTAGGTTGACACATTATTGCGTAACAGCGTCATTACAAAAAATGCTCAATTCACTCTTGACCAGTTTCTAATATTTGTGGGTTTTCTTCAGGGTGTGCACTATATAATGTTACCAAATTATTTTGTAGTTAATACATATTTTAAAGAAGTAGTTACATCTATCAAATCGGAAGTACATACTAAATACAGGCGTTTTTCCCAAACTCCGTCTGACTTGCTAAGGTAATAAAGTAATAAATATTGTGTGTCTGCATATAAGTATTTTCAATCGTTTACTCCACTTCAACGTAAAACAGATAACGTAATTTTGCGTTTGGAATCATAAATAGCATACTATAAAATCATTATTTCCCAATTAGCTCAAGAACTTAACAGTTACATCAATAATTAAATATGTACCTACGAGTACTTAAGCCGACGAAGACCTGTTTTTTAAAACGAAATACCTATCAATTTTTAATAAGTAAAAAAATGTGGTGATGTTAATAATAACAATATTCAATATTGTCTACGTGTATAATACATAATGCTTCAACTAAAATAATAATCGTAAAATTTTATAGTTAGTAAAATACATCAGGGGCCTTGTTTTATAAAGCTACAAATTACAATTTACAGGTTATAAGTTTCCATTTGAGACAACCTCGACCAATGACGACTAGCCATTTGAGCAGTGTTGCCAGTTTAGACCTGTAAAATTGTAACTTGTAGTTTTATAAAACGTGCCCCAGGTTTGTCACCAGCAGCAGTAGGTATAGAAATTGTATCAACTACGTTTGTCCAAATCTCTGGCACATCATCGGAAATCCGACCGGTTTTTTGGCCCGGTTTCTATAAAAGACACAACCGATCTATTTTATAAAAGGATGTAAAACGACGTACTTTATTGCATTTACGCTTTTAAAATTGTTTTACTGCTTTGAAACCTGGTAATGAACTTTCTAATGGCAACGTTTAACTAAAAGTAAAAAAAGGGTGGACAGCGACTACCTTTATTTATAAATACAGTCCCCGGTTTTCTATTTGCTTAGTAATTTCGCAAGTTGAGTTCCACCTTTTTCTTGTTTTCTGCAGATTGCTTTCCCCTAGGTAAATACGAAACCCGATATGGATATTTACTTTCTGTGGCTTGCGATTCTCGTTCATAGGATTAAAATGTAAAAGTGGCTTAATTTGGTAACTGCGTCAAAATAGAGAATATTCATGAGATTTTTTCACAGCTTCAATAAAATCTGATTCATGTAACAAACAATTGAGAAAAATTATATATTGAATTTAAAAATAACCGAGATATAAGCCGACAATGATTTGTTCCTCTTCTCTTTCTAGCAAAACAGAAATTAACATGGAGTTTAAATGGCCGACCTGCAGGCCTTTCGCGTAACTCACTCGCAATCGCGATCGGCTTCAAAACAAAACAATTGGTTTCATTTTGTATGCAGACAAGCGTTCGATTTTCAAAATGAAAACGATTGTGATTGCGAGTGTATTTACGCGAAAGGCCTGCTGGTTATATGACGTCACTTTGCATATTGGATCTGTGTCTAATCGCCGTCTAATTAGCAGTTTAAAATGCTTGTATTTTCCGTATTTCTTGGCCGATTTTAATTTTAATTTCACTTTTGATAATCCCTTTTACGGTATTTTCATATTTTGTTGAGAATTAAGATTTAAAAAATCCACACATTTTCCTTATTCATCATCATCATTCTCCTGTCCTTATCCCAACTTATTTGGGGTGGCGAAACGTGTTTTTGCACGACTGCTCAAAAAAAGGAGCGTAATGTTTTCAGGGTTCATGTACAGTCAAGTTCATAAATATATGTACAATTTTGTACCTTGTCACTTTAATCGCTGTGACAATTCTAATATGGAAGTCTAAATATGACATTAAATAGACAAGGTACTAAAGTGTACATATACTTATGAACTCGACTGTATTTATGTATGATTCTTTATTCCACCATAACTTCTAAACGCCTGAGCCGATTTAGATGTGTGTGGTATCCGTTAAAATCCTTTCACCATCCAGGGTGATATAAGATGCCTAAACTGTTAAAATTGAAATAACAACAATGGCAAATGTCAATTGTTAACATAGGTATATGGACGACAATATAAAAATGCAGTTGGGTTTTTAAAGCTTGCTTTTCATTTAGTTATTCTTCCATACTTCTCTATTATGCTGGTTAAATAAGCAATTTTATACCAGCATGTAAAAATAGTCCTATGTTGGGCTTTGAGTTATAGTCGCGCCGTTTTATGAGGCCCGCTTTGACAGCTGTCAACGCAGTACAAAATATAACCTCAAACTTGCCTTTAACATGTATTTTGTACTATATAGTGATCTCTTTGGAGGATTCCATACAGGACCCAATTACTAAGCCTCCGCTAAAATTTCTTCCCCAAAGTAAAATCATAATTCACGCAAAAAATAAGAAACAAACAATCAAAAAACAAGATTATCCGGCAAGAAATAAATAATGTAGCTTCAGTTAAAAAACTTCTTATCGTTTCCCCCAAACTTTTTCCTTGTGCTTAATTACGTTTTCATTTATCTTCCCTTTCATCCGTCGAGTCTGTTAAAACTGCGGCGATTTGCAAAACACGGTCCGAACGAACCACTTGCCTCTTCTTCCGCTTCTATCGCAACTTCTTGAGCGACAAATGATTGGCCATTGTCGTTCTTCCCTCTTGTATAAATATTGGAACTTGTTGAATATTCGTCGCTGGAATATTGTTCAGTCAACCTCTTTGAAGTTTCAAGTGTAAGAAAAGAGTGAATTAGTGCAGGTAGGTAGTTCATTCAGTTTTTTACTGCAAAGTTTATTGTAAAACTGGTATTGTGTTATGTTTTATAACCTTTTTACGCGTGTTTCAGCGCACGCGCGTGTATCTTGGTCTGCCGAGCAGCTTTATCTATTATGTTATAAGCAATTCGTGTCGTACGCACCAGTTACCATTACATAATTAACCGTCGACGTCCGCATGAAAAACTTATTAGGTACAACTTTCCACAGTGCTTAGTAGTATAAAATGCGTTCAAGTCCACGCTAATGACTTCCGCCGTTGCAGTTGATGTAAATACCCAACACGATGCGGGTAACAAATGATCAGTGAGGCTGACGCTTAACGCTAACGTAAACGATTTTCGAAAACTGACAACTCGTACGGAATTGACGTTGGCGCTCGACGCGACCGTCTGACAGCTTACGTCAATTCTATACAACGACAAGCGATAACGAACGCCGAATGCATTTGTCTAGGGCCTCTGTAGTTACAATAGCAAATCTCTTGAATATAGGAATTTAAAATGACCTAAGTTAGTTAATAAATGACAAAAGGTGCTAATCAACAGAATCTCAATTAAAAGGAAACGATCACATTTCTTCTCGAAGTATAGGGAGGAACGTTATCGGCGGGCGCCAGGAGGGGGATTGTCTGTCGAACTGCGCTGACGTGAGCTCGGCACCTGGCTCTTTTCAACGAAATTAAAAAAGTTTCAGCTACACAGAAACTTGGCAGGTCCCGTTCATTTAAATGCTAAGGGATCCGGTGTTAGTATTCATTTCGAGTTTTGTCAATCAAAGAAAAGTTTCACTTTTTATCAGCCTGCAACTTTGTATCGATTAACATTTTTGTTCTCTTGACTTAAGCAGCCGCCATTATGGAAATCCGTGGGCTTTCATTTAATTTTCAATTGAAAGAGCCCGATTGAAATTTCTTGAATAAAAATTCACTGTTTATTCTGAGTAATCTTGCTCATAAATGAATTAAATACTTTAAATCAAGAGTGATCAACAAATTATCAAAATGAGTAAAAAATAAACTGAAGGATGCAAAGTACATGAAAACAATAGAAATGAATATTGAAGCTGAAATAAAAAAATATTGCTTTCGGTATTCAGGATACGTTGGCAGACATAAAAATGCACGTACAGAAATATTATGACTCACCAGTACCCTATCTTTTCTGATACATGTATACGCATTTTAAAATATATAACGAATTAAATATGTTAAACTTATAAAGGAATTAAATGAGAACGAATCCGTAGCTAGGAGGTACTGAATAAAGCAATGTCTTAAGTAAATAGTGCCTTTTATTGCTAACTTAAGTTAAAATATTTACAACAAAACTTAACAATTCAACATTAGGCCATTCAGCGGTGAACAAAAACTTATCATAGCTTTTAAGATTTCACCTGCTATAAGTAAAAACCGTAAAACTGTTTTTAGACGTTAAACTCTAGAATGTAGAAAGGACTTAAAAGTTAAGAACTAGCTTTCAAAAGTTTAATCTTATAAACAGCGTGATTCGTCCTTTTTGCAAAACAAATGCATCTTGCTTCATGTCACCGCCTCATTATGTCAGGATCTTACATTCCGGTCTGTGTGCGAATAAAGTCCCGCACGGAAGACACGTTGGTATAGACGCCGGGGAAGCCGGCGCGTGCGCACCCAGCCCCGAATGAAACTACGCCGATCTGGAGCCCTGATTCCTGAGCCACGGCTGGACCGCCAGAATCGCCCTGTGAGAAATATGAAGATATAAGTGATAAGGAAGAACAATAAGACAATAAAAAAATTGAGCCATACGAGACAATGCGGACGGAGAGTGTTTAAGTGTATCCGAATCCGAACCGATTGGCCATCATCGAAGGTACTTATTTGCATCAGCAGTAGCGCACAACATTTTTTGTTTAGTTAAGTAACCTCGACGAAATTCGTTACGAAACCATTGATGCCACTGAAATTTGTGCTAAGATGCCATAGACATACATACAGACACGGACAAAGGGATCGAATTTATAACACACTTCTTTTTTGATAAGTGTAAAATGCCCTTTTTTTTACAATCTTGCTACTATTTTAACCCGCTGCCGAAGGAGGAGGGTAATGTTTTTGGACCCGTATGTATGTATGTACGGTTATTTGTTCCCTTGTAAAGGCTGAACGGATGGCATGATTTTGAGAAACAGGGTGTCGTTAGATAAGTCTTAACGTCACAGATGTTACTGGGTACTTTTTAATGTGAAATTGGCGGAATAAGATGATAAGTACATTATATTGACGACATTATCAAAAGAAAGTTGGGTATTAAAGCTTGCTTCTCATTGTTTAAGATCTTAATGGATATAAGTAATAAGTATGTACCTGACATGAATCCTTCCCGCCTTCAGGTACGCCCGCGCAGTACATCCTGGACGTGATGGCGTTGTTGTACGATCGGTTGCACTCCGACGTGGACACGGTCGGGATCTTTACTGCCATCAAATATTGGCTTGTATCACCATTTTCCTGGAATTTACTTAACGTTAGCCTTTTGGAGTGTCTGAACAAAAACATATTAAATCAGAACCCTTGCACATCAAGTTATTCGTCGCAGTATCGTTAATACAGCGCCCCAACAAATGTGAAAAAATGCAATGTGAGAACCAAAATAATATAATAATCTTCCGCTTCATCGGTGGTGCTTCAAGTTTAAACCAAATAGTAATTAAGCAACCATACTTGAACCTTGCGCAGATCTACATCCACCACATCAGTCCATCAAAGCAAAAAACTGGTTCACTAATGCTTTACTAAGTCATCATTTTACAAACTTTCATTTCGCAAAGAGGCTGACTTCTCGCCGCATTATTTTATGTTTTTTGCGGTCAAAAGTCTAACTTTACTTCTTTAATAAACCCATGTAACCTATGTAATATATAATGGTTTAAGCGCAAATACATTTTGGCGTAATGAAAATTTATAAAATGATACGTTTGTCAAACGTACTTATGGTCAAATGAACAGACCCCGCTAAACTCAACGTCTAGACATTTTTTTTATGTTACATCCCTGTGACTTAACATGCTATACGATAAATGCACACAGGCCAAGAGGCAAAGGCACACCTTGGGTCATCGAGCCAAAGAAATAACTATTAACTTACTGTGGTAGTACCCCAGCCGGACACCAGCGTCTCAGTCCCAGGTTGAACAGCTGTGTTTCTAGCCGGCAGCTTAATAGCTTTGGTGCTGGTTCCGTCTAAGGTCATGGCTTGAACCAGCTTCACCACTGCGACATCATAGTCAGAGGTGCGAGCATTGTACCGCGGATGCTGCGTGTAAAGAGAGGTGGTGTAAACGTTACCACCGCTGTTAGAGTCCGTGCTACCTGCCCTGACGTATACTTTAGAGACCCTGGAACAAACATTGGTGAGAATTATTATGACTTTACCAGGGATATAATTATTTTATCGAAACACCTTTCAACGAAAGTCTTACGCAGAATTTTCATTTCGTGACAATGTGTAGGGAATGGAAAGAGAGGTTAGCCGGGGGTACTCACAGTAGGGTGATTTAGGTCCAAATCCAATGCAACTGCACTTGTCACAGGTACACTTCAAGAGTCCGTAGGCCAATTGTTTCGGTAGCCTCTCGTCATGTGCACTAGTTGAGTAAGTCCTTGGAAAGCACCAAGTACGTATTGCGCGCGCGACGTGTCTCAAGATCGGAAGCACACTCCCTAACCGAGCCGGTTCGAATCTTCGCCGACCCCCGGATTGGATTAGGAGAATGAGGGTAGGTAGAGACTGCACATTGTCACAATTTCATCGAAAAGCATTATCGCCGCATGAGTATTTTTTTTTAAATGGTAGCATGTCTAACCTAGCCCAACCTATGTAGTTAATGTTTAAGACATCCCGAAAACATCATGGTTTCAGCAGTAAATAGAGTTTAATGAAATGATACAATCGATAAGTTAAATTCGATAAAATAATGAGTAACCCTTTACCAGACAAGGACACCATGTACAGCATAATAGGCTTAGGATATCAAGACGCATTCATTCATACTTGAATTTTCCAGGGTTTTATTTATTTATCTATTTCGGAGATGGCACAGAAACATCCGTAGAGTGTAACATAGTAGAGTATGTACGAGTTAAGACCGGATTTACTCTTAGGGTCGAGTGGTTAGAACCTCGCCACAAGGTTAATTTTAAGTCATTTGTGATGAAAGTACCGACCATAGATCTGTCGACCTTTTTAAAGGAGGAATTTTGGCCGAGGGGAGTCATATTTCGGCGATTTCGTGCTCGCCGTCTAGCAGACACCGCGAAAATTTATTAATCATTCATCATTATTTCATTTTATGTTATATATTGATATTTATGCTAGTCTGTAAGGTATTTGTAAATATGGGCCTTGTAGTCTGAAATAAAGTTATTCTATTCTATTCTATAATTTATTGATCAGCAATATAGAAAACAAAAATAGGCCAACACATAACTTTTCGCCAGTAAAATCATGATTAAACCTAATAACTTACCCCGTAAGACAATGTGCAGCTGTAAGTATGAATCGAGAACTTAAAATGGATCCCCCACATGCGTAGTAGTCGTTCCCCTTCTGCACTATGAGGAAGACCTGGTAAGGGATCTGCTGAATCGTGGTGTTGTAGCCTCCGACTATTCTTCCGTCGTAAAGTTTCGCTGCGTTCCCGTGTCTCTTACAAGTGACATCTGAAATAAAACTTGGATTATTTAATGACCCATAGTTGTATCTACAGATGCCGTCAGCTATCAAAAGTGGACAAGTTTCAATCAGTGAATGGGACAGCGATAAATGACCGATTAGACTGCCTGTTGTTTACTTGAATAATCTTACTTCTTATTGAACTTATCCTACTTCCTACTAATACACAGTTCCTACAAAACCATACTTCGACCTGGGTTCACATATTTTTTGCTTCTTACGACCTCAGTAATACGCTGTTAAAATTATTCGGTTTCCTTATGCCCGGTATTATAAATGCGAAAGTTTGTGTGTGTGTTCGTTTGTTACTCCACGCTGCAACGGCTGGACGGAGTTTGATGAAATTTGGAATAGGGATAGCTTAGACCCTGGATTAACAAATCTCTTACATTTTATCCCGAAACATATCAAAGTTCCCGAGGGAATAACAATAATTGAAATCCCCCGCAACATGGGATAGCCGAATATTTGAGAATATCGTACTATTTAAATATTTTTTTAAACGCGCCGTAAATTAAAAACTATTATCGCTTGTTTCTCAAAACCTATAAAACTGTCATAATATGTGTCCTTTTAAATTAGGGCAGCAGTATATGTATGTCTATCTCTTTCACTGTCTGTAAATTGGCAGGTTTAACAGGACAGTATTAAGCAAAGATTTGAATCATCTAGACTAAAAAAAAATACGGGTAGTGTACCACTTTGAGATACCTTTTACTCAACGAAAAAGTTATGTTTAATTTTGCATGGGATTTTTTCTAATCTAGAAGTCAAAGGTCGTTGATGATTTTGCTAAAAAAATGCTATGTTATTAAAGTCTACGAAGAAACGTTACGTTATTGTACCTCAATACCGTACACTGTTATTATTATTGTAACGTTGATTTCAAAAGCTTCATAACAAACAAAATAGCTATAAATTTCATACCCTTCTTGAAACCTCGCGACCAGTAATTTTGAATCTGTCGTGTCAATCTTCCTGTCTGTACTAGTTTCCAAACCTCTGCTCTGAAAACCCTACTAACTCATTTCAACGTCAATCATGTTCGTTTAACGGCTGGCTTGTTACCCAATCATGCAAAACACACTATTACTACTTCATGTACCAAGATATAACATAAAGTAAACAACTTTCCAGCATTTGCAAGCCCTAAAATAGGTACATGAAATTGTACACGTAAAACTCTACCATAATGCATCATCCAAAAACGACGACACGACACAGAATAAAACCAAGTGAAGAATAAAGCTTTTGAAGAACATATTTAAGCTTTAAAACTATTGTCCTTACCTCTGTTGGAGGCGACACAAAAAAATAAAACAAAACAGAGAAATACTTTATCCATGTCTTTGCCCGACTTGAAGCTAAGTAATGAGGATGTTTTCAGCGTGAAATTCTTTTATATTTCACGAAGAAATTGTTTTCAGTAAACGTTCATCACTATTAAAATAATTGACTTTAACAGCTGCGATATGAGAGTGGTTAAAAGGCAATTTTACTGCATTTACATATATTCTTGTTGTTTTCAATGTCGCATTGTCAGATGTACTCAAGTAGAAGTAATTTAACCATTGAGTTATCCTGGAGCTAACCTTTCCGTGGCCATACTTAAGAATAAAATAGGCTCGAAACTTTGGTAAATTTCTACGCCCTACAAGATCGAAATTAAGTTATTAATCAGTACATCTACTTATAACAATTCGCAAATGCCAGAACCTAACATTTAAAAGTCTAAGGTTACACGGTGTTAAACCGTAAAAAATAAATATATTACAGCCGCAAATTTTCTTCATTGAATTCCCGATATTATTTCTTACCTTGATGTGCTCAAACGTCGATAAGAAGATTACAGCTGATTTAAATATCGACATGTGAATAAAATTTGAGCGCGAGGGCCCCCAACACAGAAATACAAGAATGGGAGCGTTACAGTATTGAAAAGATGTTTTTTTTTCGGAAGCGGTAATTACTGTTTTAAATTGAAATTGATTGAAGGTTTGCATCTAACAACAAAATGGCTGACGTCAATTTGTATGAGAGCTCAATGCCAAGTGTGTCGTGACGCATGTCTAACGTTTGATTGAAAATTGTTTTAGAGTATGTTACGATTCTTTTGTTTTATTTTTTATAATGATGGTGTCTGTTAATGGGCAATGTTGTGTTCATAAGGTAAAGGGCTTTAAGGCCATGGCTCATAAGTAGAAGAAGAAATAATTGCTATCAATTAGATCCATTTGGTGTAGTCCTCGAAAAAATAAAAATAAAACAAAAAATAAAAATATAAAAAAACTTCCGAAAAAATAAAAATAGGAAATAATAAAGATAAAAATAAAAATAAAAATAGATAAAAACTCCCCATATAATGGTGACCCCTTACTTCGGAGCTGACATCTCTGAAACGGCCCAACAGATTTACATAAAACTTAGCTTAGAACCATTTCGCTTACACCAGTATTTAAAAAAAAACTAAGTCCAAATCAATCAATCCGTTTGGGACCTATGGGACCGGACCGGTAACCCCTTCAAGGGCTTTTCTAAAGGGTTTAACCCTTTGTAACACTTTCAAAACCCTTTCAAAACCCCTTGAAGGGGTTACCGGACCGGACCGTTGGCGATGACACCACAGACAGATAAACAAACACACACATAACAGATACACTCGTTAAACATACAAAATACCTCTTTCTCGGGGGTTAGAACAACTCTTCTATAAACGAACCTGTCGAGAAAAGTTAAGAGAAAACTCCAATTGTCGTTTTAAAAGTATCGGTGCCTTCCATTAGGTGCGTTTTCAGAGACGGACGGCGGCCTACATTTATTCTATTTTCGCCCCGGGCGTTCCCTTTTGTTTGCACACAAGGCTGTAGACTAAAAAAAAACCAAATCATTATATTAATTCCCCAACTGGTCTATCAAAGTATTTATTTTAATTTTGGATACATTTAATAAGCAGAATTGTGTCCTCGACATTTTGGTTTATTTTCTACATGACACGTGTAATGAATAGTTTTATTCATCCTAAATATTTTGTTGTGTCAATATTTGTAATGTGTATTGAAACTACTTTTGTGTTATACCTGCTAATGAGTGACTTCATTCAAATAAATAAAATTACTCCCTTGTTTTTCAAAAACTATAAAATACTATAAATGAACAGGAAAACTTTTTTTGAAAATCTAACAGAAACAGGTAGATCTGCGATTCTTTTAGTGTTGCGCGTACTCTCGTGCGGCACCATAGTCATAGTCGGAATTACCCTTTTTACACAAAATAAGTCCACAAGTCTTTTTTCCAGCATCAATCTCAAAGCATACCGTAAAATGTTCCTAGTTTGGGTAACTATGGGTAACTAAGCTCCATAGTGACTATTTCGTTTGTTAGGTACTTATAAGTCAAGGTCGATGAAAAATTTGATAAAAAGAATCGATGTACCTATACATCCAGTCACGAAGTGAATGAAAGGAATAGAATGATTTACAATACAGGTTACCTCAATATACCTAACCATGGAGCATAATTACCCATGGGGGAGCAAAGTAGGCACATTCTACGGTACGTCCATCAAATACGTCGCGAAAATATTTATGTGATGAGCGCGAGTATTTGTTTCAGAGTCTTGGATGTTTTCTAAGTATTTAAGTATGTCTTCCTCAATATATTTAAATACATAGAAACCATAGAACATGCCTTGAGCTTAGTTTGGGACTAGGTGAATTTGTGTGAGATTGTCAGGGGACAATTTATTATCTCATTTTGAATTTAAATTCGTACCAACAATTCGAGGTCAAAACTAAAGATAGGTACACTTAAACTTTGACCCATTTATCAAGTAATTACACTTGAGGCAGTGAATATTGTCACGTATGTAAGCAATTACCACCCAGAAGGTCGCAATTGGGAAATTCACGTATGAAATATATGGCTATCAAACCGTATCGGCATTTGCATTTCATAGGTTAAGAAACCATTTGTAACCGTAGTAGTGTGATTTATCAATTTAAATTGTATAATAAAATTAGTTGTTGCAGTGTTTTTGTTTTAGTTGGCAAATTAACTGATTTAAAGGCCTACTGCGTGTCGAATCGTGTTATTTAGAGTATCGCGGTGGTTGAACTGTTTGACTCTGAAGTTTGATATTCGATTTCTGTTAGTGGAAATATGTATATTTTTTTGTTTAAAGGTGAAATTTGGAAAAAATATGATTGTTTAGGAACTTAATTAACAATGGATAAACTTACAAAATAATCATCAATATGCATAATTACGAAATATGTATATTTTGTCCATGCGTACAGGGTGGAAGGGGACGGAGGCCCTTTCCGGAAAAACAATACTTGTATAAATGTAAATAACGTATAATGTAAGACACTTAAATGTAAAAATATGGTAATATTTAATATTGATCCCTAAGAGCCCTATGAACCGTAAGGTATAAAGATAGTTTTTTTTAGTCAGGTTAGTTAGGCCATATACCCTATTATCTGTTAGGGTTGAAACAATACGTGTTTTCATTAAACAGGCTGCATGATCCATAATCTCCCATTTTCGGGTTGGACCGTTTTCTCTTCACACTCAGTATAAGGTCCTTGCTACACGAGTAACAATTTCATGGCAATTTACAGTCAGCAAATATGGGCGTCTTGCTCTAGCATACTAGTCATTCTTATATCGTGCCAAAGAGAAATGACCATCCACCTCTCTCGTCCTCGGCCCAAAAGTCACTAAGAGAAAAAAAAGGCCCACCTACCATCAGGTGGTTTGAGTGCTCATATTACCGTCTCCTCATAGTAAAAAAAACATAGGGAAGGCAAGACCAGTCACTGCAAATAATAGGCTCAATATCGGTCAAAACAATTTTAATTTAGGCTTTGCTATTTTAGTAATACCATCCATCTAATGAAAGGTAAAACCTCTAAGGATTTTGTATAATGACCCGTTCACACTCATGTTGACGGAGAGAAGTAGTCTGAAAGTGTTACAGCGTCCAAAGGAGCTCTAAAACGCGTTTCCTCTATCCGTTACAGTCCAAAGGTCCTGAAATTGATTTTTCATTGACCTGGCTTTCTTCTATGCCCCATTAATGTTTTTGCCCTCACTAATTGGCACTCTGTGCCGTATTAGTTTATTTTGCCCTCACAGTCGCTACTTCGCTAACATGTGTATCGTGGCGATACAATTTTAATTGGCAGTGAGAGGATGTCGTCTAATAACATCGTGAGGATAGAAATCACTGAACCGTTATCAGTAAGTATGTCTGAGCGGGACTAGGTACGACACGGAAGGACGTATTTATCGTGAACCTGTACACCTTCGTCGGGCACAGAAGATATTTCTTACTTTGTTATCGTTTAGATGCTGACGTTTTTAAATGTAATATAGAATATACTAGCTTCTGCCCACGACTTCGTCCCCGTGGAATAGTTACTTTGGGCTAACACTAACGTAAAGATATATAGCCTATGGCCTTCCTCGATAAATGGGCTATCTAACACTGAAATAATTTTTCAAATCGGATCAGTAGTTCCTGAGATTAGAAGAATTACTCGTTCTAAAAATAAAAATGATTTTTCTTTCAGACCTTTTAGGCACTCGCAGCTCTGCGTGAATAGACCCTACGTCTTATTATTTGTTCTTGATATAAAAAAGAGATAATAATAGAAAGGCTACGGATGATAAAATGAATTTGGAAGGAAAAATGTTTAGTATTTTCCTAAATATTAAATACTCGTGTAAATCTTGTATTTTGTTTACCTTAATAAGTAGCTGCAAACTTTATTGCTTTGTCATTTTAACGTCATGCATGAACTGCTGCACTAATCTATCAAAGGCGTTAAGGCGACAAAGTACAAAAGCTTGCAGCTACGTATAAGGCCGGCTGTACATTGTAAATACCGGGGATAATACAACGGGTGAAATAGCTGGCCATGTAAACCCTTAAAGTTGGCAACGCATTTGCTATTTTGAGAGATTGTAGGTTTGAGACTATAAATGTCTCTTAGTTTTAGATAACCTTATCAATAGGGTTAGGATTTTGGTGGCATAACGTGGTTCTAGAATCCATGGAGTCGCTATTTCCTAATTATTATAACACATACCACTTTGATATTGGTTTTCAGTATCGTCATATTAATAAGTAAACTAAATACATTTTTAATTCAGTTTATCTATACCTACTTATATTTGTTTGTTTGTTACGCTTTCACAGCGGAGATTACCTCCGTACCAAAATTAATTTAAACTCGTTTAGCGATTTAATGTATGATTTAATTTTGAAATATGACAATACAAGTCAAGGTGATATGTTTAATAATATTCAGGAAACAGCGACTCCATGGATCCTAAAACCACGCCTTGCCACAAAAACTCCTAACCCTACTTATCAACAAGTGGCCTGTGTGCTAGTTCGCCTTCTCCATGGCATAAAAAAAATATAGTACGAGGCATTATTCTACTTACTTTGTTTTAACCTCTATTGCGATCGTATTGTTAATGACTAATCGCCTTTACTGTTGAGTTAATAAGAGCTATGACGTTAAAAATATCGAGTGAAAAGTAAAGCCCACCAAATAAGTCTATATTTGACACTATCTGTGCATTTAAGTATTGTTTCCGATCACTTCCTTTATTCTAAGTCCCACTTATCTTAACTTTACTATGAAAGGGAAAGAAAAACACAGAATTAATATACAGGGAGCGCAACCCAAATTCGGAACAATAAAAGATTTAAGTTATTCTGTTCTTAGAACCCATAGGCTCGATTTTTGAAAAGGGAAAATAACATGCATTAAAATTTGAAATATTTGTCCTCTTGATTTATACGAAAATTGAATTTGATTTGTTTTGGCTACAGAGCTCCAATGCAAATCGTTCCTTACTTTTTCTTTAGTACCTCGTGTTTTTTTCAGAACAAAAACTACTTGGATTGAATCCCGGTTTCCAAATCAAGACCTTGGTTCATCCTCATTAACTAAGTATACTAATTAGTATTTCATGTTGTTATACAGGTTGGTGAAATTTCGCATCAGGATTTCAGAACTTTCGTAAAAGTACAGCTCCTCTCACGTCCATTAGCACTTAGTACTCGTGCTTGCTAATTCTAGGAGCCATTGTGAAACATCGCACATTTCTGCACTCTTCCTTGTATGCATTTTAGAGTTTCGGGCTGAGGCTCACTTTAAATGCGGAAGTAAAATAATGGATTATGATGAAACAGTTTCATCGTATATCGTACATTACTATAAATGATTGGTGAAAAACTAAGCATGGCTTCGTTGCCTGAAATAAGAGTTATTTATGTTTGGTATATTGTAATGAATTTAGAACAATCATACTCCATCTTACGTACACTACGGCAAAATGTGGTGTTTATAACATATAACAGGGTATCAAAGAATCCTATGCAGATATACTATTTACAGTATTGGACAAAGTTAAAACTATATAGTAAGTTTTTTAGGTGATTGACTGCCTGAAGGACTGATATAACAATCTGTTCCCTGATGATGCTTCCAGTGCGCTCTTTTTTAACTTATTCATTCATAGCAAAAAAAAAATAATATCAATAAATATATAAGAACCACACAATAGTGTGATTCCTCACTGTTCAAACAACTATACGCCCGCGAATTACTTGCCTTATATTTTTAACACTCTGTAAATGTAATTACATAATTTTCAACCAGCTCCTGTCGTCTTAAATATAGGAACTTTGTTTATATGTCCGCAGTAGCATACGAATCGTCTAATCGCAATATTACCAAGATACATAATGCTCAGTTAGCTATTTTCGAAAATCGACAAGATTATAGGATTGACGTTAGCTAATGACAGTTCAGGGGGTTATTATGACGTTGCTATGCAGTTCATTTTACGGTGAGCGTAAAAGACAGAGCTATAGCAGTTATATAGCTCTGTCCTTGTCTCTCAGCGTAAACTGAACTGCATTGCTACGTCATAATAACCCCCCAGGTCAACCACTTATGTCAACTCCATACATTTCGATTTGATAGAAAACAGAAACGTTAGCAGCGTTTGCATCTTGACTAAGCCTACTGAGCACTTTACCTGTATCTAAAATGGCTAAAGCTCATATTAATATAGAATCTCACCGTCATTGTCTAAGGTACGTTATCACCACGTTTAGTACCTATAGTGTATTAGTAACTGTATTTTGTAATCCCAAAGTAAACATGGTAACAAACTAACGGATGCTTTCAGTTAGTTACCATCTTTACTATGGCATTACAAATCGTTGCTTCATTTGTGGTATTGAATACCACAATAACTAGGAAGAATAATTGAAATGACGATGACGTTGCTTGCCGATGACTACTGAGAGACATCTTAAAGTACTTATTCATCTTGTGGTTAAAAGGTTACCGACCTCAACTTGATTCACACAGTCATAACATAACAGACCGCGTCGCACAGCTGTAAAGGATGGAAGTGCAATACTCATAAAATAAGATACGTATTTTAATTTAATCGAAATACGTCGACTAGAACTCCTTTTTACATTTCTAATAAAATTGTATGTATTTTACCTGAATACAGAAAAGTCTGTTCATTCCGTGGTATGAGTTTTACTTAAGACAAAAAGGTAGGAAACGATTTTCCTTACTAGATTTGTGTAAGTTTTATTTTTCTACAGTAGATATTGTTTTTTCTATATTTAAAGGTTTTATTTAAATAAACTTATGTTTCAGTTCAGTTCCAGTTATCACAAAAAACAAAGTACCAAGTTAGTACAGAAAGATTTTTGGCTAACCATTTGCCTCATCTCCAGAAATGTGTGTGTTTGTGTGTGTGTGTGTGTGTGTGTGTGTGTGTGTGGTGTGTATGTGTGTGTGTGTGTGTGTATATAATAATACAACTTAATATCAATAACTAGTAGGAATAAAACAATAGCTTAAAAGGAAAACAATGAACACAAAATAATTGTTAACATGTGTATATTTAGGGAATCCTACATTCCAACAAAGCGACTGTAACTATAAACTTTGGTTCTAACTGCACATTACCAACTAGACTAGAATAACACCTTATCTGGAACTGCGTTCGCGTGCGTTGGCGCTATCTAAAGAGCCCCGTGTATTGGACGATGTTGGACCAATGGCTCACTGAATGTTGGCCAAAATATTTATTTTGCTACCATCACAATATTGGATCAACTAGACTAGAATAACACCTTATCTGGAGCTGCGTTCGCGTGCGTTGGCGCTATCTAAACAACCCCGTGTATTGGACGATGTTGGACCAATTGCTTACTGAATGTTGGGCCAATGTATACTTAGCTATACCGTCACAATATTGGATGAAAAGGCTGGCAACGATCTTGCAATTTTGCTTGTGATGCTTCCCATTTACCGTCATTTAACTGACAAAAGGCATGGAGTTGACAAAAGAAGCCGACGCGATGTATCGATAACTTGCGTCAATCCTATACATTTTGTCACACTAATCGCTAATGTTAACGTTATAAATCTTAATATGGCCCCCAGGCCCGCCAGTTTGTTTAAAAACTCTACTCACATATAATCATACATTGGTTTTTAGGTGTACGAAGAACAACAACAACTTATACTTCATATCAAGGAACATTTTAAAAACATGCAGCTATGCCCACAGTCTGATAAGAGACTATTTTGTAATTGCACACAAAGTCACAAGTTACAAAGTCTAGTATAAGTAGTATGTTATGTTCATATTTGTACATTTCCATTTTCCTTAGCGTAGGCTGATGAAAATTTTGACTACTTAATGAAAATCCAGTATTGGTAATTTATGACCTTTTCACTATTTTTGTTATTACTCATATTGGAAGCAAATGCTGCTGCTTGTTATGAACATTGGCCAAACATTTGCCAGCATGCAAGGGGCTTATAGCGAGGGCTAGATAGCGAGGCCGTGAAGCCCTAGCTGCGTTAATTACAGATAGACACCCATGCTGACGTCACTGCCGGCACGCACGTTACGAATCTTTTTGTAGTAATAAATCAGCCTGTAGATTCACTAACGATAATTTGAAAAAAAAAATGCATAATTGCATTGAGCACAGGGTAAGGCACATCGGTATACCTTTGTTTTTTTTTGCTGTAGTTGTATAGTCAAATTGTCACTAACCTATTTTACGTACCTACCCGTACAGAGCCTGAAATAAATTAATCTATTCTTTATTTAAATTGATATAATGAAATGAAAAAGCTTAAAGTTGCTTCATTTAAAAGGTATTTTTTTAACAAATTTAAGAAACAATTATGTCTATGTCACATTTATTGAAAAAAATGTCTTCGTACTGTATTAAAATCTCAGTTTCATACATTCCCTTCTGACTAGGTACTAAGTCTACCTAGTGTTTAAAAAAATCTCAACTTGTTCAAATGTAGGTACTTGCAAATTGAAACCAAGCAATTCAATTCAAACTCAACCAAATGCAACTCAATCCAATTCAAACAGAAAATGAGAGACCGTCGTTTCTTCAACAAGGTCGTTAGTCAAACTTAAGACCTAAAAGCAGCTGGTTTCGCTGATATGCTTGCTTCAATTTTAGGCAACAAATCATAAACCGCACCCGCTGAGCGCCGTGACAAGATTTCAGCTGAGAAATAGGCATCTGTAGTTCAAAACTATTAACCTTGGCGATTGTGTTGGAAACGTTACAAATGTTACAATAGCACGCATTTTGTTCTTTTGTGACCTGGCTCACTTACCCAATAATAATTGTCTACGTTCGCACGTGTTGAATCTTAAGAACATTATAACATTAATAATGCCTAATATGCTAATGCTGTATTGTGGTTTGGTTTCATAAGTTAACTAAATGTTGTTAAACGTTTTAAGCACTGACTTGAAACATTGCGATGTAATAACATTTTTTTATGGCGAAGAAGGAAAATTAGGACTTGGGCCACGTGGCGGAAAGTAGACTCAGTGCTATGAATATTTGCAATCATAGATTACGAATGTGTTGCCAAACCTGAGTACTAAAAATGCCTGAGGATAAATTAAATAACAGGGGACAATGTCACACTAAATTGACCTAGTACCAAATTAAACTCTAGGCTTGTACTATGGGTACTAGTCAACGATATAAATACTTACATAGAGACATATAATACTTAAATAAGTACAAAGAAAATATCCATGACTCAGGAACAAATTATTATTCGCGCTCCACACAAATATCTGCCCTTACCGGGATTTGAACCCAGGACCGCTAGCTTCGTAGGCAGGGTCACTACCAACTGGGCCAGCGCGTCGTCACCTACTTTGAAAATCGAAGTTCGAAGTTAAGTTAGCTCCATCCCTTTCTCTCAATTTATTCTCGAAAGACGAGTGACAGGGATGGATAACGTAACTTAGAACTTCGAATTTCAAAGTAGGGCCTCTGTTCCTAATATTCGAACTACGGATAGATTACGTCACTTCAAAAAAAGTTACATTAGCCACGCACAAAAAGTGTGAATTTTTAATTTAAAGTTACCTAATCTACGGAACTTAAATAATATCCCTTAACTTTAGTAATTTCACCAGCCATCTTACAACCCGAACGTTACAGTACGAACACTGCTGCTTGGCAGCAGCAATTATCACTGAGAAACTTACGGCCGGTAGTTATTAAAACTCAAATTTTACCAAACTGCAAATAGTTTGTTGACAGATAAAAATATACCCTCCACATTAAACTTAACTCGTAACTTTTGCTGATAAAACTTAGTATTTAATTTTTCTAACTTAAGGTCCAAAATAACGTTTGCTATGTTGGGTGAGTGCGCGTGATTGATCTGCTTAACATTAAGTAAGAAGACGAGTTTGTCGTAACATTACAATAAAAAAAATCTTGCTTAGGGTTGAAAAGGTTCCTACAACGACTGAATACGGGCCAATCGAAATATGTCTCGCTTGTATAATAACACCACGGGGACCACAACAAAGAACACACTCATTTGTTACAGTTCACTTCGACGAAAACTATCATTTGCAGAACAATAGTTCACCCATAAGCAATCGGCAGCGACAATGAGCGAAACTATTCTGCAATCATTTATTAGTTTTCGTAACGGCCCACTTCACATAACGAGAACTATATTGAATGCAAATCGATATAATAAATGTATCGATAGTCGCTCACAGGCCGTCTGATGGAGGCGGTGACCACAAAATTGCAAATTTGCGGCGTGGCGACACCATTATAGCTGGAAATTATGGTGCATGTGCAGAGTATTCGATGCCTTAAAGGGTATAAAAATGGGTTTGTTATAGAAAATCAAAAACCGATTTCATCGAAATTTCCACTCAAATTTTGAACTCACCTTAGAAAACTTTATTTCGAATCTTCTTCTTGAATTTTTACTGTATCAATAAAATCGTTAGATAACATCGTTACTTATAACTGAAAAGATAGGTTTTTTAAATAAAAACGCTGGCTAAAACAATATGGCATTTGACCTTTGATGTATTCGTTTTTAACTCGGCAGACATTAGGTACTGTTACGTGAATAAGAACTATCGGTACATTGATAATAAGTTAACGTGTTAAAAGTGGTTTTACCCAGTGGATAATAAAAATCAAGCTTTAAATCCTCGACTGCATTTTTTATATTATCGTCGATATACAAATATGGATATGGATATGTTATTAATTGACATTTTGCCATTGTTTTCCAATTAAATAGTTTAGTTGTCCGGGTGACAACCCGGGATGGAAGGTTTCTAACGATACCACACACATCTAAATCGGCTAAGGCGCTTAGAAGTTGTGGTGGAATAAAAATCGTACATACTACATGAACCCTGAAAACATTACACTCCTTTTTTTGGGCAGTCGTGTAAAAAAGGCCCTATTTAAGTGCTAAGGCTATCTGAAACAAAATGCAAACTCCTGCCGTTCAGTCGCTTCGGTCGCCTATATCAGACACTCATACATTTTGACAGACTTCAACAGTTGCTAGCTTTCGCAGAATACAAGTTGACTAAACTGACTAAATAGATAATGATAACTGTAGTTTTTGAAACTTAGCTAAGGGCCTTGTACTTTCAACATTTTTCTAGATTTGAAAATTAAAAAAAATATTGCTTAGTTGTTGTTATGTATATTTTGTTTGATTTGTTTGGATTTGTTTGTTCTTATGATTAAATTAACATAGTACTGACACTATTCCTCTTTTAAGTTATCTGTGATAAATAATAATAATAAAGTGTCAAAAAATAATTTGAAATTTATTGTAAAAATTTTAGTTGTGGAAGTAATTAATTTCTAACAAATAAAAATAAATATTTGTTCAGCAAATCCATCAATGTCATGCAGGAAGTGCAGTGTTAATTGAAGTTTTACTTAGACTCCAATTAACACAACATTTCCTGCATGACATAAGCAATGGTCGAATACTAAAAATACTCCAAAATAATAAATGTAATGTATTATGTTTTTTGTTTACGTTACATTTGAATAACTTTTGTCTATCATGACCTTGAAAACAGATTACAGACATTAAGAAAACGTATTGGCAAATAGCTACGCCACATATTCATTATTATTTTAAATAACATTTTCACTTTTAATCTTAAAATGCGTGCAACTAAATTCTTACAAATAGCTACTCTGTCGATTATTATTTTTTACTACGACTTTTTTTCTCAATTAGGGTGATGGAACCAGTAATGGACAGTAAACTTGATTCATATTTTACAGAAGATAAGGGTTATTCATTTGTTTTGCAACAATCAATTATTTAGGACTGTATGAAATTTGAATTAAGAGTGAAGTATACTGGTGCCTGTCAGCTAAAAGTGTCCATCATTGGTGCCGTCACCCTACGACGACACCCTAGTTGGGAGTAACCCTGCCTACGAAGCTAGCGGTCCTGGGTTCAAATCCCGGTAAGGACAGATATTTGTGTGATGAGCGCTAGTATTTTTCTTGGATGTTTTCTAGTACCTACGTAAGTTTATCGTTGTCTTGTACCCATAGTACAAGCCTAGAGCTTACTTTAGGACTAGGTCAATTAATCATACCCTTTAAGTATGAAAAAGTAAGCGATAACTAATTTCGTGCATCTTAAGTAGGGTCGTGGTGGCATAATTGGTAATGTGCCTGCATCGGCCCGGGGAGCCGGAGGAGATGTAGATTCAAATCCTGCCTAAGACCGACGATTTTTTTTCGCTTTAATATAGTGTAGATCAATTATTGTGACATTGTCTCCTGATACGAGTATTATATGATACTGATATACCTTTGAAATTAAACTGGCCGTCACTTGCAACAATCCAACATGAAACGGTTGTGTTGTTCTGGTGTTGCCACACAAAATGGTCTCTTAGTCCTTGTTAACGTTTTGAAGCGTGATTTAATATTGTTTTTTTTTTTCATTTCCTTTATAAAATTGTCGCTAGTGTTTGTAATGTTACCTGTGAACTGTTTACTGTTACCCGTTTAATGTTTAATTTAGGTTAGTTTTTAAGTCAGGGCCCCTCAGAAAATCAGCGCCGCAGTTCCACTGCGGCACAACGCTGAGAGGGGTCCTATTCAACGTAATGTCTTCCTTTTACTTTACATTTTTTTCTATTGTTTTTCTTCTGTGTGCGTTGAATAAATGATTTCTATTCTATTCTATTCTATTCTATATTTATTTATTTAATTACCATTATTGGTAATCGAACCCAAAGCCGCTGGCTTCGTTTGCCACTACCAGCTAAGATAACTACGTCGGCGTTGTCGTCGTGGTTTGCATTATCGTCAGTTAACACTGTGGTTGCGATTGATGAAAGTCGTGCAAGTGCAACTTTTCAACAATTATCTCAAGCTGGGCTTAGTTTCACAGAATGTTGCGGTTATTTTAAGGGTCAATGATTTAGGCTAGTTGCTGGAAAGAAATCAGCTTTGACGGCTAGTTTGAGAGTAAAGGGTGCAGAATAGGCTTTGAAAAAGTGCCCCCAAAGCCTGGAGTTCAAACTATGATCAAACGATGGTTTATGTAGGAAAGATACAGGTACATAGTTTCATCTTTCTAGGGGGTCATAGGGGACTAAACCATAAAATAACCCTTAAACTGTTTCATTCTTTACCCCAAATCCATATTTCATAGTTTACACAATTATTGTGGTGACTTAGAGATATTAAAAATCAAGAGCACCATATTTACTAAGATAAGCCTTTAAAATGAAACATCTTGTTTACATAACGATTTCCTTTGGTAGCCCAAAAACCATTGTTCTTAGTAAAAGTGAAACACTGCTAAATAAATATTAACTCTAAAAATAATTCTGGCACGGAATACAAAAATACATCGAAGAGTTGTTAAAAAAATGTTGTAGAAACAAATAAAAAATCAAAAATCAAATATGTAATTAATTTTCATGACTATACCTAAGGTATAATATAAAAACATGGTGTATCTCAATCGATCTTAATAGTGTACACCAATTTTTAATCTTTAATATAATTTGTGAAACCATTTAATTTGTTAATAAATCCAAGTAGAGTATCGAAGTGGATAAAGAGCTGTTTTGCCGAGAGCTCTTGGTTCCGTCGAGAGCTAATATCAGTTGAGACGGCGATCGGGCCGCTGTGCGCTAGTGCGACTACTGCCGCGAGTTAATACTTATTCAATATTAGTACCGTCAATAATACTCATATTCATATTCAAAAAAACTATCAAGACATATAGGCTGAGTTTTTTTGTGAGCATTTAGTGAAATTATGGACATATTTAAGAAAAATGTATGGTAATAGGTAACTGGACAGGGACTAGCATTAATTTAATTTAAATGGGAGTTCCGATTGTGACAAATCAAATTGGTTGTTTTTTATAATATTGTTTAGTACTTTGTAATAATGGTCAGTTTTAAATCCTTCGTCCTTTGGCTACTTCGTGGTAGGTACAGTTGGAGATTTTTATATACTTTTTTAGTCATTCCGGAAGTAAAGTTAGAAAAAAAAGCTTTTGGAGCATGGTGATATTTATGATAAATGTCCTAATTCTACAGAAATTTATAGCACAAATAGTAATTTGAAGAATAAGACGAAATAAAATATTATAAGGCGAGGTTATTTCTATAATGGATATCTTCTAGCTACCCAGTGAATGAGTGAGAACAAATTATCAATCATCAATGTAGGTAGACATACGTTTTAGCATGGACATACTCGGACTATGTAATTGGAAATTCTGTCGATTGAAATGCAAATGCATTATGGATAATCATAGTAATCAGAACACATTACACGCTCAGAGCCGGCACACTTACCCAAACGGCACTTTCTTTCAGCCAACGAATTCCATTGGACGTGAATGCTCAGACATTCTCACGCTCCAGTAATAGTTAATTGACTAACGCAATGCATAAAATATCGCTACTGTTCTTTTTTTTATCCTTAACCTTATTAATTTAGTGTCTTTGGTTTATGGCGACGCGTGCTCAGTTTTAGTTTTAGGTGAGAGGAGCGTGCGCGGGCGCAGTACGCACAACTCTTCCGAGCTCAGTGCCTCCACGACACTGGCCGAGAACGAACTTAGAACCCCGAACGCTCAATCGCGTCAACTCGTGCACTGTGACCGAACTTTTTATCGACGAACTTTTTGTGCTTGTATTTTGTGTGTGTTTTTTTTAGTCGGTAAGTATTTTTTTTTTTACGAAGATGATAAATGAAGGCGCGGTAAACTTTCGTAGAGATCGCTCTCTCCTTATAATCAAAGAAAGCAGAGATTAGACGGCTCGTTGCCGGTTGATAAATGGAATTCGCGGGCAAAATGAATTCATTTAATACATAGAATTATTAACGAGTTTTGGACGATGACATGTTTTTTTTTTCTTTGCTGTCCTGTGAGGCAAGTTAATTGATAAACAATATTTTTATATATGCCATTTGTTTTGTTTTTCTATTACTAAGTGAACATTAATTTTCATTATTATTTATCCTCATTTTTTATGTATCACTAACTACTGATATATATTTGTAAGATAAATTGACACTCATAATTGACAGCAATTAAAACTGGTATTCAATATTCAAAATGATAAAAGGTGACTGATTACTACGTTAATTATCTGTCATCAACATTTTGTTACGATAAACATTCGTCCGTAGGTATATTTTTTGTTACGAGCAATAATCAAAAAATCTCAACGGAGTCAACGGAAGAAAATTGGTTCCGGTTTTCACCGCGAAATTAATTAATTTTAGAGGAAAGTTTAATTTATGCCTGACTGGCCCGTGACTAGAATTTTTTTTAATCCACGTTGTACAGCAAACAACTGCTTTTGTATAGTATGTTCATTCAATAATGTTTAATAATTCAATAAATTCACACGTAATTGTAATTATTTGACGCTTCACCGGTCGATGCTTGAAAAGTTATGACATTGGTTCCAGACAAATGCTAACAAAGTGTGGAAATGAGTTGCGCTGTAAATTAGCATACCAGTAACCGATTTATCGGTGTAAGTCGGTTTTTTACCTTTTGTGTCGTAACGATACGGTTCGCGAAATGTGTAACGAAACTACGAAAGAAATTAACGCGGTCGGTGCCAATAATTTGGTATTGGGTTCAAATTGTATGAAAATTATAGATCCTAGTGTTGAATATGGCAAAGCTTGTTTTTATTGGTTATTATTACTAAAAATGTGTTAATTTTAGTTGATGAGCAATTTTTTTTGAATATTTATACCTGCAGAAATTTATTCAACTTTGCAAAATTTACCCACGATCGTAAAAATATATTAAATTATCTAAATCTAGATAATTAACTGAACGCCTAATTAAAATAACCTTTAAAAATATTTCGATATTTTTTATGACAGATTAACATAAAAATCGTCCGTTTTCACTTAAATTGAAGAATCGAAGACATAAAGCTATCAGCGATATCTACAGCCGGCGAGATCGCTATGACCTACAAAACGGAGAAATACTCTCACTGTTGGACGCGTTCGGTCGCTGAGCAGAATCTGAATGATGTTATGCAACTTTAACCGTCACGAAAAAAAACACACCTATTGTAATTTTAATGTTTTACTAAAATTACGAGCACAAACGTAAAATAGAAAAAGGCAAAAACTAGCAGTTTTATGACCCAGAACGGCATTGCAAATCGTTTAATTACACTTATGAATATTTCATAGTCGAGTTATAATAAAGGCCAACAACGAAGGTAAAGTTGTTATTTTGTTAATTTAATTGCTTAGCTTTCGCAATGTTTGTAAACAAGAAATGCGTGAATTCTAACTATTTGTTTAAAAAATGTTTGCATGTTACGTCCTAACAAGTGCATAAGTAATGCAGTAATACGTGTTATGCAATGATTGCAGTAGAGTAAATAATTTTATGAACATAGGCAGTGACAAATGAAGCTCTATCACGCTCCGGCACCTGTTTATAATTTGTTTTTATTTATTAGCTCTATATTACGTTGGTGACACTTCACGGTAGATTACGTAATGGTAGTAGTATCCTACACATGTTTTGACCAAATTAAAACAACGTTTACCAAAGCGCACTGAATATCACTTTTCTTAAAAAAAACTTTCCTCTCTACTTCATACGATTTAAATGTTTAATTTGAATTAAGTTATACAATTTGTGAACTCCAGACTGAATTTAATTTTCCGATTTTCTATATTAGAAACACTAACAGCGAAGACTACCGACACTACCAACGTCAACAATGGCACTGCTGCATGCAACTGCATCTGATCTTAATGTCATCTCAGAGGGTGCGCCGCATGTATCATTTGCATACATAAACAGTATAGATCGCTTGCAGTAGACGTAATAAACAAAATCAACATCTTACACAATCCCGGTGATAATCGCGACACGCGTGGCCGAAACATTTGCGGGTCGTGAAAGTAGATACGTTATTCCACACACGCCGTCTATGCCATGGTACCGGTAAGGCACGTAGCGGGACTGACGTAACTAATTATACATAACGCTTCAATAGTTCGAATTGAAGCTACGGATCTACGAAGCGAAAGTCGAACGTAATATCGCCTTGGGCTGCTTTGCATGAATACTTTTTTTAAGTAGCTTATCTTTAAAAAAACAATATTACATTTAAAGGTTAATTCATAAATGTGTCGTTACGTGCACAGTAGCTACATAACAGTATTATTTTCTGTGTAATAAATTCAATTTTATTCTTGGGTCACTCTTGCATCACAAACTTGGTGCTTATTTTTATGTAAATAAACAAGATCATTCACAGCTGGTAACAACCTATTCAAGCTCGCGCTTGCTTACTCATGTTTTTGTCGTACTACTCCCGAAAAAAGTATTTTTATTTGTAACATTACTGCCGCTTCAAATCAGTCAACATTCAACAATTTGCGGAATTTCCTCTCCAATTACTATCGTCAATAGGTATTGATACAAGAACGAATGTGTTTCTTTAAAAAAAACATACTTATTCTCTGGGCGTTATCAGAAAATACCTTTCTTAAAAAGACACCGTCGCCCACGTTCATTGTACTTAGTGACATAAATTCGGTAGGTACCAAAAACCACCGTCTGGGGAGTCAATGCACCCACGAAGTTCACTCCTCCTGAGACATTCCGGACACGTGCTAAATGTGCTTCATGTACCAACTCGCCAGTTAAACGTATGTGACAGTAACGATGAGCAGAACTTTCCTGCGGTTTCCGAGAAATATTAAATTTATAACGTAGATTCATTCGTGTCTGTCGAGCGTAAAGATTCGGAGAGATTGCTGGTACGTCTTTATGATCGAGTTTTGAACAATATTCTTGATATTTATACTGTCTTAATTAAGAGTAATTATATAGATACCCTCATCACTATAAGGTAGATGACCTAAAAGGTTTATTGCGGGAGCCTCTCCTTTAGCAGACTCTAATTCGACTTCTAAATAGCGAGTGATTTTTCAATCCGTTTAGTTATAGTAAAGGAGAGAACCTTATATATATCTATTTGTTGACAGTTTTTCCAAGCTGACCAAGTGGCTTAAGTGTAGCGACTCCCCAAAAATACAAATATCTGATAGTTTAGTAACCTCTGACCTCGTTATTAGTTATGAGTCAATATCATGTGGTTTTAGACATACGATAGTTTATGTTCGACATATCTTTTTAACCCCGTAGCCAACCACGTTGGTATCTAGTTAACATATTAGCGAAACCATGAATCACCACTAAATTTTCGGATAGGTAACAGCACGATAGAAAATAACTGTGAAAAGACCTCCAAAATATGGAAACGAGAGGATCAACATTGTTAATGCGTTGGATGTTAAAGGCACAAGGCCGTTTTTCGAGCTGAAAAAACTAGGCGCGATGTTTATCGTCTCATTCAGCTGGTTTTTGCTCTGCGGGTAACACAGCGCTCTGCACAATACGGCGCCTAACTCTAGCTCAGACGCATCGCTGTGTAACTTAACAAAGTGTTTTCAAGCTTTGTATAACGAACTATGTAAAAATTATCGTTCAAACCGACAATATTCCTCTCTTCGTAGACTAACAATTTGTGAATGTTGATGAATTAAAAAAACTTACATTATTGTAACCAATCAATCCAGCCTATCTGTAATTTAAGAAGAGCGGCAGGGTTAGCAAGTCTCTAATATTGGCTCCGCAGTATCACTTTTCGCTTTGCTTAATTATTAGTTTGTCAGAGAACAAACGGTAGTGGTTTGTTCATTTATTGTTGTCAACCAATCGGATTAACACATGTGCCTTTATCATTGATGCTGGACAAGTGGATAGCTCTTAAGTGACAGTATCCAACGCAGTGCCCCACGTAGCACTATTAATTGAACTCGTGTTTTAGCAATAAAAAAGTCGCTTCAGATGAATGAGTGCACTTGTTTATGTTATTATTTAAAAAGTGGTTCGTTTCCCTAAAATAGCAATATTTCATGATAGGTTTGTTTTTGTTTGATACAAGTAGGGTTGTGTTACTATTACTACTCGTAACAAACCGCAGTATTGTTTTGTAATCATTTCTGAATCATCTTTTAAAATAAATGCAACGGTTTTACCAAACTCTGTTATTAGTTATATCAATAAAACTAATATAAACTAAAGCCTATAAATTAACTTTTCCAACTAATTGAGTGCTCCACAACTTTACCAAACATGGCTTTGTAAACATTTCCTTTAAAAGTAAAAACTAGCATCAAAAATACATTTAAAGCATGCGCTACGATTTCCAGTTGGTAAAGTCGGACTGGTTCATTAAGAGTACTAATTACTGAAAGTTAAAGTTTACAGCAAGTTCCGTGATAAATGAGCCTTACAAAACCTAAGCTGGTATCGCGAGATCTTGCCGGTTTCAGGAAGAGATGCTATCTTAAGCGTGCTGATGACATCATTCGTTTATAAGGGGAAGATATTAAATAGCTTTGTAAGTAGAGAAAATTGTCTGACCATATTTAGAGTGCATAGTTATTTTAGTTAGTAGCCATCTTAATGATTGTGACCATAATGTTGCCAGGTCAAAAACAAAAGTTTAATGTTTACAGGCTCTTCTGGTAAAATACATAAGAATTACACCTCTTCAAAAAATCAGTTTATATTTTTTTATTATCAAAAGAATGTTTGGTATTCTTGTTCGAGTAGAAAATTTGAGACATAATAAACATTCGCTTCAGTAATATATTTTTGTTAGCGAAACGATCTCTCTCTAAGTTGTTTGTCAAGCAAAGAGCTTGAAGTTTCCTTCAGATATTTGTTATGATAGCTGTGTTGACTCTTGTCTGGTAGTGTACGTCATGCTATATATTTGGGACAGTTCTTCTGTACTTTTAATGAAACTGTACAAAAGTAATCATCATAACAAAACAAGGAAAAATATAAAAACAACGGAAAGTCAAATACAATAAAATAAACGATTTCAGTCAGCCACTCGTGATTTTCTATTAGAAGTTCAAATAATCACAAACATTTTGCCGTGTGAAATTAAAATGACACTAGGTGAATGTAAAAAAAAAACAAACACGTATCCTATAAGGGTTCCGTTTTTTCATTCCGACGCACGGCACCCTAAAAATGATACATCTTAATAGGCGTATCATGTAATGTAAGAAACCCTTAGCCCTTTACCGGAAAAAACTCGAATACATTTTACGTCTCACCTTAAGTGAAAACCGCACGCGAGCGACCTTACTTCCACACCGCATTTACATAATTATACATTTATACGATTTTACACAGCATCCCAGAGTTTAATGGCCGGAGATGTGCATTTTTATTCTTATCTTTGTAACTTACGTACAGTTTTATTGTGGTACTAAAAATAGAACTAGCTTTTCGTTTAAAACAAGAATACATTTTGCGCAAAATTACGTAGCTGTTATGGGTTGTGACGTTTTGGGTAAGTACCGGCAACAGTGTTAAGTGATGGTGTTTAGTTACTTTAGCTTGTACTGAAGTATTAAGTTGTGAAAAATTGTAGTGATATATTTAAGTCGAAGTGTACGTGGGAGGGAGGTCTTAAAGTGACAGGCGATGAATGTTGTATGCGATTAAGTGCAGCGTTGTAGCTAAGTGAAAAGTGAGAATTCACTTAACAACATTGCATTGTAAGCCAATTTTATAGTAAGGAGAGCGTATTTTATGGTAGCAATAGTGACTTCTTTTACACACTGGATTGGTGGCTTGTTAATATTGAAGCTCTGTTTTATACGGTTTGCATGACGTTCCATATACGTAATAAATAATAAATAAATATGAGGGGACAATGGCACACACATTGACCTAGTCCCACACTAAGCTAGGCTTGTATTATGGTTACTAGACAACGATATAAATACTTATATAGATAAATATATACTTTAATACATAGAAAACATCCATGAATCAAGAAAAAATATCTGCTCTTACCGGGATTTGAACCCAGGACAGCTAGCTTCGTAGACAGGGTCACTACCAACTAGGCTAATAGTAGGAGATCCGAATAGGAGACGATTTGCACCGGGCTGTTTATTCGATAAAAAGTATTTTATACCAAATTTAATATGCTAAATAATATAATATGGCGAATAGGTAGGCTGAAAAATTTCAGCCCAGTACATAATTTATAAAAAATTAAAAATTTACTTTGTTTTAAAAAATTGCAATAGCTTGTTTAATAGACAAATTACATACCAATCGAAAGTATAAAATATGCAAACGTTAGGTTGACTATTTTTTCCCCGTTAAACTATTGGATAGGCAGGTATAAACAGGTAAGTCGGTACTAATAATTTGCACCAAACCTAACGTTTGCATATTCTATAGACTTCATACTTTCGATTAGTATATAATTTTTCTATTAAACAAGCATTTGCATTTTTTTTAAAGTTCATTTTTTAATATTTTTTTAATGATATAAGTACTGGACTGAAATTTTTCAGCCTACCTATTCGCCGCATATTATTTAGCGTATTAAATTTGATATAAAATACGTTTCATCGAATAAACAGCCGGGTGCAAATCGTCTCCTATTCGGATCTTAGACGATAACGCATCGTCATTCCGCGTCGTCACACATAGAATTCGTTTAAGGCTTTTCAGTAAAAATCAAACAGGAGTTGGGTAACAAAAAAAGGTGCCAGATTATCATTAAATAATGCACTATATTATTATAAAATACGTCAACCAAACTGCTACTATCTATCTCAAGTAGTTAAGGCTTTGCATCGTTTCTCAATGAGTCAGTGATACAGAAATCAATAGCGAATAGTTTTATATACGTAGACGATAGGCCGCTACACAAACTATATTTCTGGGGTCCTAGTGAAAAAGGGTACAAGTCGACTTAACTCGTAATAAAAAAGGGTATATACATGAACGTGAAAGTATACTAGACTTAAACCCTTTTTCACTTGATCTTCAGAAGACTTATACCCTTTTTAACTAGGACCCCAGATTTGGCCGTACGTGTCATACCAAATCAAAGGCGTCAATCAAAACTAAATTCCTTAAAAGTTTTGGCGTACTGGACGTAACCAAGAACTTATTAAGTAGATATTATTTACCAATGCAATTATATTTTCTGTAATTGTAACTTAATCTTTTTTTTTACTTGATACATTTAACATAGGTCTTGTTTTTATAAGCTGAACTGAATTATTATACTCTGTTTTTTTAAACTATAACGTACTGCGACAAACAAGTTATATGCAAGAAACAAATAAACACCACAATGGCCAACTTAAAAGTGAAAAGTACAGTAGTAGTAAAAAGTATAACAAAAACACCTGCATTTGTTCCAAACAAACATAGAAATCACGAGTTTCACGTAAAATGCATAATCAATTCAAGACCATCAATACCTATAAGTAATTGCAAATACAGCGAACAGGTTTGTCCGCAAGGATTTATTTAGCTCGGCATCTATGTCAAGATCAGGGAGCGCAGGCGCAGGCAGCCATGTTTGTTTAAACGTCACTGACCTACAAAAACTCATCACTAACGCGTTATTTTCCTCAAGAAAAACCAAAACGGCGATGGAATGGCAATTTCGCTTTTGAAGCATTCACGGGTCACTTGCGGTTGGAAAGATGTTGATGGGTTTTCGCTTTATAGTTTGCATGAATATTACTTCTGTAAACAATGTTACAATAATTCTACCTATTAGGAAACAAAGGACTGGCAATGGATAATCAATTAATGACTTTAGATAAGAGGATTCCGAAACTAAAAAAAAAAACACAAAATGCGGTAACGTTTCTCTCCCCATAAATCTAGTTAGATTTTTACGATTTTTAAATAAGTTGTAGGTAGATATTATGAAAGCTAGGTCTGTTCGTTTTCCTTTCTAAGGAAATATTTTTTGAAATGAAACAAATAAAAATAATAATAAATAGAAAAGTAAAAACCTTGATTTTCATAGCAACTACAACATATTAAAAAATCGTGGAAATTGGATTTGATTTAGGGGGTGGGAAACGTTATCGACCGCAGCTAAATTTGAATGGATTTTTTTTGAAAAGTTCGCGATTTTAGCGTCTCCTTACAATTATCTTAATCCTATTACGATTATACTTAAATCTTAATCATTTTTATTAACTACACTTTTGTTTTCATCTATGCCTTTACCTACAAATAAATTCTTCAACACCATGCAGGCATATGTGTGCGTCAATTTCGTTCCACGTATTTTTTGTGTTAACTTTACCAATACACACGAACACCGCAATCCTCAAGTGAATTACACACCTACCTACAGGGTCTATATCATCTGCCATAATTATTTTTAGTCATAATGGGCTAAAGTCATAATAATCGCAAGTCATAACGTATATTTTAAAGAAACTGTTACTTTCCAGGATTTTTATAAATCTACCCTAATCTAACCTAGCCTTGTCTACACGTTAGATAATTCAGAACTTCTGAAAAGTTTACAGTTTCGGCGATATAAAAAATTATGACTATCAATAATTATGTCAACAATGACATTATGACCAATAAAATTATGGGAAACAAAGGGCCCCCCTACCACATATACACGATGAAGATAATAGAATATCGCTCGTAACGCCCCACAAACTTTTAATGAAAACAAAGAAAGTATCCTAAACAAATCGCCAACTTATAATTCGGAGTTAAAATTTTCAATTAGAAGTTTCCACGTGTAGATTTCTTATTTTAAATTTTCGTATTCGAGCCGCGCTGGTAACTTTTCCGTTATTCATTTAACTTTGAAAAATATACAGGGGGAGATTCTATGTAAATGAAAATTTCAAAATGTTTCAGTATTAAGACTTATTAAACTGAGAAATATTACAAAGTCACAAATTGATCATAAAAGCAGAATGTCAACATAATTAATAGTCATTACCTACTTGTCATGGACAAAATTATTGCTATAAAGCAGTCAACTCTAAACTACTATACTATAGCAATCAGACCGGTTACAATGCGCTTAAATCATAGCACCGAAACTGTATAACCCTGAGTCTCGCAATTATTTCATTGTGCTCTGTTTACCCCTGGAGGCATTGACATGTTAATGCTAATAGGACATAACTGAACATAATCATCGAGCTAAGTGATTAGGCTAATCAATAACGCTGTAAGTGTATGTATGTTACGATTAGTTTGATGTATTAACATAACACTCATCGCGGTTGCAGTGATAGATTGGGTACAGTTAGGCACACAGGTGAAAGGTACAGTCGAGTTCATATATATGTACACACTTTAGTACCTTGTCTATTTAATGTCATGCTTAAACTGCCATTTATGAAGTGTCACAACGATTAAAGTGACATGATACTAAAGTGTATGCATTTTATGAACTCGACTGTACTAATCATTATTTGTTTAGGAAATACTTATCGACTAAGCCTGGGTGGGATTTGCGTTTTTATAATTACACAATCCGGAGGGAATTCTCCGCAAAACCGCACGGATATTGTGGTATATTTTAAAAAACGAAGTGCGCATTACAAAAAGACAATGCTTATAAAGGTTTTTTTAGTTATATGTAGGAACAGTTAGCATCACGCTACAGTGAATATCTTAGTGGGATTTCTGTGAGATTTTTAATCGGATTAGCCGCAACTCCACAAGGTTAGTTGCGAGGTCAATAAAAGGAATCGTTTGTTACATAATAACACACATATTGTTACGAAGATAGAAGATAGAACGAAAATAAACGATATCGAAAGCTAGTATTGTATCCAAGATGCAATCGCTGCTAAAGTTTCTATTTTCTATCGACTTGCAGTGTATGGAGTTGACATAAGCGGTCAGCTTAAGTGTAGTGTCTATACATTTTCTCCATTTTCGAAAAGCGTTATGTACCTTGACTAGGCTGCCTGAATTTAAACTAACTAGTATTTAACTTTTTAATAGTCTATGCTTAAATACAACTTTTGTAAAGCAAACGTCGCTCCCAAGACAGTTTTAATTAACACCTAACGGATGAGCAGAAAAGTAACTTAGAACTCTGCATTCATCCCGGTAGGAATAAGTTCAAGTTAGAACTTGGCTTCCGGACTCGACACAAAATAACCTACCTCGCCTGTCGATACGCTAACTTTGAGACTTAATCTTACTGGATAGCTCGAGTCCAGTAGCTTGTCCATTCCATTACTTGCTAAGTTTGACCTAGCTCGGTTCCTTGCGCTTTAAGCTCAGCGCGAGATGAGCAGCTTTCCAGCTATAACTTTTAGTAAGATGAACGGGATTTATGTTTCAAATATTTTTAGTTCGTGCTTTTGTTTTATGGCAGCCAACTTAAGTCTCAAGATTTGCTGTTACCGCCAAGTTGGAAAGTTATATACTTCATTAAGTGTAGATAATAAACATGGCACGGTATAAGAAAACGAAGCTAGAATCATAAATGTCCTAATACATTTATTCATCTTGGAATTTTAACAAAAAAATCTCGTTGTAAAAGCAAATTTTATAAGTTCATAAGTGAAATAAGTTTGTGTCAAAAATTTCATTTTTGGACTAGCTTTTGTTGCCGACTGTACTTTTTTTGCAAAATTTATATCTGACTATCAAGACCAAACTATTGAGTCCTAACACGGTAGGTCTTCGTTAAGTATAGCGGAGATCCTGTCGCCACCTTCCGACTCCATCATCAGAACACCTCTTAGAAACCATAATATTGCATTGTCATCGGGTTTACATATGTGGTCAAAATTTCAGCCCATTCCGTTGACAGGACGTGGGTCAAATTTAACTTGCAAGATTTGACCCATACATAGCTTGTTAAATAAAAGCTTGTAAAATCTCATCCATTAGGTACTGTCGCTGAATTTAGCATTTGGTATCACACATCAACCAGTCGAGACTCTTAAACACTGAGTCATTTCTTCGATATTCTAACACTCACCCACTAAGGTCCGACCGAGATCTCGGTCTCGGTCTCGGTCTCGGCCCAAAACGGCCGAGATTCTCGGCCGCGGCCGAGGCACCGCGGCATTCGATTTAAATATTTTTGACAGGGTACAATGCCGAAAAATTGCTTTATTTTGTCGTACAATATTGTTCATTTCAATGTTGAGTATTAAGTAAGGAGCAAATATAGAAAAAATACCCCTTTTTCCGTGTCTCGGTCTCGGTCTCGGTCTCGGCCGAGAATTTATTTTATTCTCGGTCTCGGTCTCGGTCTCGGTCGGACCTTATCACCAGAGATCGGAATAGGTAGAGCTAATTTGCCTAAACTTGATGCATGTTCATTCAATAATGTATTCCCATCTCTCTCACGCATGAATGAATATGCGTCAAGTTTAGGCAAATTAGCTCTACCTATTCCGATCTCTGCTTATCACCCACCCTCACCCTCAATCACTCATCCATTCGACCTACTTTAAAATCAGTTGACAGTGTATGAACATTCCACGAACTGCAGCATCAAAGAACGCGACATCATCACAAAATCACATTACATCCATATCTACGCCAGCTTACCTATATTTTTTATTACAAACAATAAAGACAAGAGATAATCTTGTTTCGTGCGGCTCCGCGCAGCACGCCCCGTTGACTCCAGTCATCCGCGTCATTCCCTTGGACATGACTTAAATCTGATGGGCGTTTTTTGCATGACGCAGTCTGTAAGATAAATCTCGAACCACATCGTTACACTTGTCATGCCGCGACGAATTTCAAACAAAAGTTTTTTGTTGATTCGCTAAGTAATGAGAAATTAGTCACTTGTGCGATAAAATAGGTAATGTCTAAAAAGGAAAAACCGAAGTTAATACAGATTTAATTTATAGTTGAAGGTGCCGATTTTACGAGAAAAACACAATAAACAATCAAATCGCAATGCCAAGTCTCATGCCTTTTCTAAAAAAAGATCGCTGGACTTGCATTTACAGTTGCAATGGACATTTTTGTTTTCGTATAATGACAATTAAGGTGATGAAAACGTACTTAATACACTTTTAAGTGGTCAATCACGCCCAGACTCCTCCCTTCCTCCTCCCATAAAACATTGGATAATAGTTGAGACCTACGCACTTAAAGAAATGCCTTTTTTGTACCAATGCATTTGACTTTGATGTCGTGACTACACATACCACGTTCATCAACTAAACCGCAAACAAATCCAATAGACATCTGGCAACTCAAGAACACTGGTATACGTCTCGAGTGATTACGAGTAATTAGAACAAGCTCACTTCCTTATAGCACACATGTGTACCCAGTGGACCCAGACGTGTAAATCGTGTGCTGTCGTGTGCATGTGTGGACTCTAACAGGTTGTATGCGTTAACCACACGCACGGTAAACCGGAGATGGACTGTGTCCAATGCGAGTCGTAAGAATGTTACTAACAACGGTTAGTTCACGTTATTTATGCGTTGTCTTGTCTTAACTGTGTGCAATGTTTAAAAGACGGGGTTTATTCTACTCGATAAAAACATACTGCTTTCGATATGTTATCGTATTGTTTTTAACTCGGCCGCCATTACTGTCAAGTAAATAAGAGTAATCATAACATAACCTTGACTATACCATAATGATAGCATATAAAATAATGATAGCATGTGTGGGCCCCAAGATACAGGCTCAGCCTAGTTTGGGGTCCACTGGATATTTTCTTGTATGTTCTTGTGTTTAGTTAATCAATAAAGTTATCTTTCATCTTTTTTTTTATGTCAAAAACGATAAGGTTTTACCAAGTAGAATAGAGTTTTACTAATTCATTGTCAGGTACTTAAAAAAACAAAGAATGCGTTGCTTCTAATAAGAATCTATTAAAATTAATTTTAACCCTTCAGACAAAATAATAAATGTATAGTTATGACCAAAATCAAACTACTTCATAAATTTCGCATCGGCACAGCTTCAGCGTTCTCCACGTGAGAATATTTTTAGTAACTTAGCGTTACGACTCACTTTAACATAGTTATTAGGAAGGCACCATAAAACCCTGTCACTATGACAGCATCAAATCATGACAAAGGAATCACATCGAAATTAATCATATTATTTCGATGACAGAGTTCTATAGTGGTCAAATGTCTTGACCGTACTATTGTAAATGGACAATGCGTATTGGTTTATCTCCGAGAGCAGTGAGTTATGGTCGCGGCGAGTAAGTTCCGGCGCCGACTCGCTTTCCAATGAAAGTGACATGCGGCCTTGCTCCGCGGGCCGCGAGGAATGCGCGGGAGTTTAGGGCTCATTTGTTAATGAAAATGGCAACCGTGGCACCATGTGTGTATCTACTGATAGTGTATGAAACAAAAAAGCAACTTAGCAGTTAAAGAAAATTCTACAACTCTTAATAACTGACAGAGTTTATTTTAAGTATGAACTCAAAACCTTAACTTCCAGGCAATTAAAAAACACATACATGTGAGAAATTGTACATCGTATTTTGGCGAATAAATTCGTATTCATGTTGCTTTCTCAATTAGCCTATAAATGAATACTGAAGCTGACTGAGAAAGCAAGATGATTACGAGCTTCTCCGAGCAAATACGACGACGTATATTTATTCATTATATTTTGTACTCGTATAAATGTTACAGCTCTATCCCTTTCATGACTGAAACGAGGCAGGCAGGTCAGAAATGGCTCCAGGAGTTCTCAGAACGATTTGTTCCCGAGTCGTCATATTAATGTTTCGTCGATTCCCGTTGCGTTGGATTCTTGTTTCTTCAAATTCTTGTTTCGTCGGATTATCAGTATCGAATGAAACTATGCTGTTACCATGTCGCAATACAAATAAATAAATAACAACGATAACTAAATAGTTCTACCGATAATCAATTGTTAAAATGCGGTATTTGAGGTCAGCGGGTAAATAATGTTCCAATACTTTCCGGAGGAAAATAGGGGAGCCCTTTGCCCAGCAGTGGAACACTAATAAGGGCTAAAGAAATAAGTTATTCCGACAAAACAAGAATCCGACAAAACAAGAATCCGACAAAACAGAAATCCGACGAAAAAGAAATCCGACTGAACAGAAATCCAACGGAGCAGAAATCCAACGGAACAGAAATCCGACGAAACAAGAATACGAAGAGCTAGGAATTGGGAAAAAATCCATAGAACCTACTTGCCTGTTTTTATAGTAATGCTGTAAATAACAAGAGAACGAGCAATTTCTTCTGAGATTTTATAATAATATCAGTCCGATTAACCTCTTGGCTAACCGTTCAATGTCCAGTCAATCTGGTCAATGACTCTAGCGTCGCTGGTTGCAGTGGATCGTGCAGCGATCTTATATAAATAAGTACCTTATCATTTTGAATACTTGAAATCTGTGACTAGTGAAGAAGAATACAAGTCTCGAGTGGTTTAGGTGAAAAACGGTATAAGTCTAGTGAACTCTGTACATGAAGTTTACCATTTCTTATTAAGAGCTAAATCGACTTTTATCTTTTTACTGGAGCCAAAGAAATTACCTACGAAATAGTATAATTATAAATAATAATTAAATAGATAAAAACCTCAGATATAATGGTGACCCCTTCAGAGCTTCTTTCGATTTTAATAAAATCTAGCTAAGAAACCTTGCTTACAAATAAAAAACACACACACACACACACACACACATAGCAGTCAAACTTATAACACCCCTCTTTTGTATGTACTCTTTATTGTACAAACAGAATTAAACAACTAAAAATTGTATAATAAAAAGGTGAACTTAACCCTTCAAGGGATCTCTTCCAGTTAACCTTACCTACCTTACCTTACCTTAATTAGTTATATGATTCAATTTCCGAAAAAAAAACAATTTCGCAGAATTCAGATCTTACTAACTTTTTTTTTATTAAGAACGCTGAATAAGCCTTTCCTTAATAATAGGCTGCTATCAGTAAAATATCATTCCAATTTCATTAATTTTGACGTGCTTGACTTAACTCTCCTATTGTTTCCACTCCTTCTTTTCCGACGCAGCGTCTGACGTCTCCCGATTGTATTCAATTTTCACTTCCAATGCCTTAATCAGCTGTCGTTCACTCAAGAATGATTCGAACGCCTCCTCTTTGTCAAACAAATCGGACCCTCTTCAAATATTACTGAATGGTTAAAATTTAAATGAACAGAAACAGGGAAAGGAAAGCGTGGCGTATCTTTGACGCTGCGTTTTGTTGACGGGTTGCGCCCCCAGCAATGACTTTATAATTTAGTATTTTATTATATTTCAGCAATATCTAAATAAAATAGCGTAAAGGACATGGCCCATTTTACTATGGCGCTGTGCCCCAGAATGTACAGCAATCATTTATATCTCAAATTAAAGCGAAAAATATATACTTTCAATATGTATATATCATTTTACATATAAAGTAGCGGTTTAAAAGTAATTCGGTCCTTAATTATTTACATAACCTCAAAACACATCATAACGTGCAAGGCGCTTTGAAGGCCTACTGCTCCTAAACGGATTGTTCAAATGGCTTTGGAAAAATATATGTTACGTGTAATAATGTCAATAATAAAACGTTTGTTGTTTTTCTAGTAATTACTGTTATTTTTGTCCGAAAATACAAACCAAAGTATCCCACATTTTGCGCAAAAATCTTTTTATTTTTCTTAACGCCTGAAGCGATTTTAATCATTCTTTCGCCTTGTAATAGTCAATTTATTATTTGAACCTTTTAAAACAACCATATGGTTAGCGTCAGGGAGCAAGAAAGCATTTAACAAGCAAGTTGCGGGCATTCACGCAATAGCGCTCGCACGGTTACGGAGTATTGCTTGTTGGCTCCATGTGTATCAATAATAATCATGCAAGATTAGTGCCACCGAGATGAAACTCGGTGTCAGTAAGTGTGCGGTCATGCACATTTTACGAGGGGTGGTTAATTGAATCTCTTCTCTCTCCTTCCGATGTTGTAGCTTACCAATACACACGCAGTGAATGTTAGAGACTTGGATATTGTGGACGGCGACGTCAAGTAACTACTTAGTTTGATAGGGCGCACTGGATATGAGGGTCCCGACTACTGCTAACATCACGTCACATGCATAGGCATACAACTTAATTAAGAGCCGGTACCTATATACATGAGGTGCGGGAAGAGGGCAATGGTGACTTGTAAAGATTTTTCGTACTGTCAAGGCAATCGAAAGACTTGAGTCGTGGTTGCACTGCTTTTTGTCCCACTGCTGTTCGACAGAGCCCTACCTCGCGGCAGGGCTCGTATTATAGGGTGGTTTGGTTTGGTGGTTTGGGGCATGTAACCATACCTAACAACCCTGATCTACCTACCTTTGTGAAAAAAAAAAGATTTCTGATGAAAGCGAAGAGCAGTGGGACCAATAGTAAAGGAACCACGAGTCAGGTGTTGAAGGCCGTACATACCTTTTTTGCTCTTGCCAGAATGTGAATACTTACCTTAGATATATAAAAGGCAAGTCTTTCCCTTATTGTAACTCACCCCCGTACCTCATGCTTACCCCGGCTCTATTTCTGGGTGTTTTGGCCCTTCGGGCCAGCTGAAGCACCATCATGACCCAAGCCTACCATATATTTATGATATGTTGGTGTGACTACGGATAAATAAAATGAACCAGTCACAGTAGTGTGGCAATTTAGTGTGGATCGGTTGATCTACCTGGCCCTTGCATAGCCCTACGTAGACTTTTTAGTATACCTGTACGTTGTTTTCTTTAAGGAAATCTGAGGTTTTGTCTGTGCAATTGCTCACGAGGTCATAATGACGAACAACTATTAAAAATGTTCTGATAGACGGTACGGTCGATATTTGTCTAGCATGCCATTGCCCCGGTAAGTCCTTCAGCAGACATATTATCCATCAGCAACATGCTATTTAATACGGTCTTGTTAAGTTCGAAGTGCTGTACTACGAGTATGCACTGTTGCCATTTCTCGAATATTATCGTGCCGCGCTCTAATGAGAGCGATTTGTCATCACGGACTAAGACTTTTATCGCCAATAAGCCTGATATCGAGTTGACGGAATATTCACGGTAGTTCCTTTGGATGTTCCTTCGAAGGAACTATGAAGGAAGTACTGCGACATTTTTTTCGCCTTTGTTCCTTTGCAAACTGGGATTTTTCCTCGCTTTTGCTCCTTTACAAGACCTGAAGGAACAACTGAGACCTTTTTTTCGCATTAGTTCCTTTGCAAGAAAGTTCCTTCTGGTAACTACTTTGTATAACCTGTGGTAACCTATAATTCGCCTTATGATTAAATCTATGTTATCCTAAATAAATAAATAAATAAACTAATTTGATGGAACAAAGGCGAATAAAAGTCGCAGTACGTCAATCATCTCTTGTGAAGGAACTAGGGCGAAAATCAACGCCGGGCCGTGCTCGTCAACGTCACCATCTCATGAAGGCTGAGAAGGCCATGCTCAGCAAGTACTTGGATTACGAGATAACCGCCATGTGGGATGTTGACTCGACGACGATTGTCTCAATAGTTGTGTCATAGAACGGTCTCATACAGAAAAGTCTCTCCTTATGATGATAGATGGCTGGATCAAGGGTCAGATGCAGAAAGCAGTAGTCCTCGATATGGCACGTTTTACTAATATTTGGTTAACAGTAAGGAGTCACCTACACGGGCGAGTTTATCGCGGCGATAGCCTCGCTGTGCCATCTTCAATAGTTTAAGTGAAGTGACTCGACAGTCTCGTAAGCGTTATCGTACTTAAAAAAAACTATGTGCAACTGGATAAACTTGTATGACGATGTAGTATTTAATGAAACCTTACTCGAAAACATATTAGTAACAGTTTGCTACTTACAAGTACTTGGTACTTTTTAAACGTCACATGTTGCACCCGTGATATAGATGCCCCCCCCCCCAACCCCTCTCTCGGCGGGACGCTGCTAGTTTAAAAGTCCTAAACTGCTAACAGACTAGAGCATTTAGGTACTGGTAAATAAAAAATAGTTGTCGAAGGAACGTTGGGAGGCAACCAATGAGATGGACTGACGATCTCGTTAAGATAGGGGGAGAGACTGCTTAAGCTCACTCAGCATTAGGTGACGAAAGGTTGAAGAGAGAAGAGAAATAATTGTTACATTCATTAAAAGTTTTACAGGTAAAATTATCTTTTTAGTTGTGTTATTCACAGTTTAAATGAATAAGTGTATGAAATAATGACAATGTTCGTATAGTATCCACTATTAACTAGTGATCCACGTTAATATCAATTTAAACTCTCGGACAATCAAGTTAAACCGCCTTCAACCACCCACTAAAATCATAAATCAAAAATTGTTTTAAGAAACAAAATACCGCCTTCAAAAACACAAAAAATAACTTCTTTTAAAATGTTAGAACGGGAAAGTCATAGTTATATTTAAACAATTAAATGTTCTACACTATAGTCGCTCATCTATCTTAATCGAGATATCTTATCGCCACCCTTCAAATAGGTACCGTTGAGGAGTTCCGGTGGCCATCCGTGGTCTTCATCAACAGTTTCACTTCACTAAGTGATACTTTCTGAATGCAAATGTTAGACTTGTTACTAAAAATACTAAAATCGTTATATGTATGCCTATAATATTTGAGGAGTTCCCTCAATTCCTCACGGGTCCCGTCGGATTCAGATTTGGTAACAATGGGACCACCTCGAAAGTAGAGTAATACTCTTAACCTTTTGAACGCCATACGTCGAATACAAAATGTGCCACCCACACGGCAAACATGTTTGCTATGCTATGCAAATTACACCTTATTGCTACCAAAGAAAGTCTCTTTTAATCTTGAACTCTTGTCGGTTGTAGCCGACGTGGCGGCAGTGGCACGACTTTTAGTTGACGGCCAGAGCCGACTGTGGCGTTGAAAAGGTAAAGTATACTTCTTAATCTTCATACTTGAACGAGAGTCGATGAATATACATTTATAAAAAACATAGTGGAACATAGAAGCTCTTTCTTTTTTGAATTTGGTTAAAAACTCGTCCGCTGCTTGTGGCGGCCACTAGTGACTTCGCTGTGGTCGGCACTAGTGGCCTAATGTGCTGCAGCTGTAAAGTAGGCAAAAATAGTGGCCTCAATCGAGTATGTTTTTAACCGAAGGATTATGTCATTTAGTGCGGCAAGTCTTGAGAAGCGGCCGGCACTTCTTAAGTATGGCAAGAAAGTGATGTCCTAGCCGATCGACATTACTTCAGCAAGGGCACCTTTTGTTTTACATACGCCCGGTATTATATCTATGTTGGCGTAATGTACCTAAATGTGTAACTATGCCAAATCACAGCTATGTAGTACGTTCAGTGTCATAAATATATATACACCCTTATAACCTCGCAGTAGAGTCATGTTTACATATTTTTGAAAGTATTACTGTGTCTATATATTTGATGCTGACTGTACCAAGAGTCTCTAAGTTAAGCCGCGGTCAGACGGACAGACGTACATACGGAGATGGCGAAACTATAAGGGTGCCTTGTTTACTACGGAACGCTAAAAACCTAGCTAAGAACAATGCCGATTGAACTAACTTCCGTTATAATTAAAAACACGTGTATCCCACTAGTCCCATTGAGTTGTCCCATTATGGGACAACTGAGACGATTTCATCCCAGTAGTTCCATGGGACAAGTAACAATAATATTTTGGTCTTAAAAGTCCCAGGTAGGTAGGTTTAGGTTTTATTAGTTTTGCAGCAGGCCCGAAAGACAACCCAGAAAAAGGAGCTCCACCATAGCGGAATGCCGTCGACACTATCCAATTGATTTCTGGAATGAGGAGGAATGCGAAATAACGACAGAGCTAAAGAAAAAAGAAATTATATGTATGATTTCTTTTTACTGTGATGACGGTAATGGGACTTTTGGGACCAAAAACAAAATATATATATTAGTACCACTTGTCCCATGGGACTACTACTGGGACGAAATCGTCTCAGTTGTCCCATAATGGGAAAACTCAATGGGACTAGTGGGATAAACGGACCCGTACTGTAGGTCAACCGCGTGGGAGCTACGATTCCACAGACAGACTCATAGGTACAGAGACACACACACACACACGTACACACATCCAAGGTTACATTAAACTTATAACGCACCTCTTTTTTTGTCGGGGGTTTAAAAAGTTTGACGTAAGCTATTTTTAAGGCCGTTTAAATGATACCTGGTGCTCTATTCTACTCGGTAAAACCATACTTTTGACACAGTTATCGTGTTGTCAAACTTATGATAGCTCTTATTTAGTAGGCAGTAATAGAGGCCGAGTTAAAAACAATACGATAAAATGTCAAAAGCAATATGGTTTACTGTGTAGAATAGAGCCCCTGAGTACCTATTCAAAATGACCCGGTGTGACTTAACCGATTTTTAACGGCACCACAGACACAGTTTACCTACAAGTCTGACAATTCAAAATCTGTAAAGATATGTACTTATATAGACGGTCGACCCTGTTTGGGTTGATCGTGAGTTACAGGTGCGATAATCAATGAAAACCTGAAATACCAATATTGGCCGGCGGATTCCTTTTATAATTTGGAAGATAGGCATTATCGAATTTTGTTCGAAGTGGCCAATGGTATGATAATAAATGCTGGTCAGTAACAGCTTAGGGCAGCAGCGTTCAATTATGTAAAGTAATGAGGAACCTTTAAAATAAAGTATGGTGAATTGGTTATATGTAAATGTTTGTTTAACATGTACAATAACTTATTTAGTTTTCTTTACTTACATTACTAAGCGAAATTAAGGTCGTATCGATAATCCGGTAGCACCAAGTTCAAGCAGCACTATTAGCAAAAGGATTGAAAAAACTATAGGGAGGTACCTACATATGACAATAAAAAAAAATACATTAACGGCCATACTCAGTCATTTAATGACGATTAGGGCGTTCTTTGGTGAACATTTTTTTAGACATAAAATTGAAAAAGCAACAGAAGTTAACCGTCTCTTAAATGACTCTGAGCACGGCGGTAAGATAAGTAGAGTTAAGTAACAGTTTATTGACCGAAAGATGTATACTTACAAATTAAACTAGTGCGATTCGTCAGTGTACAGGACAATATATTTTTTCAGTTTTTGAATATCAATCACATATTATTACCGTTGTGCACCTTGTGTAGGCCCGTTTTTAAGGTCGTCCTTTATTTATTTAGTCACATGATTAATGGGGGAATACGAAATGGCAATGCTGCAATCCGAAAAACCTGGCACAGGATTTTTTTTAGTTATAATTCCAATGTATAAATCCAGCAGTGGTTTTTCTTACACAGAAATTGATGATCTTTCAGATGAGCTTAGGTTTTTTGAGGAGATCGATCATAGTAGATACTTAAGCACGAGGCGTCGCTTATCATGCTGCTGCCACTGATAAGCCAATCAGGGGGGCTTGCAGCACTGCATTTTCGTAGTCTTACCCCTCCCCTGTTCCAAAGAATAAACGAAACTTGGGAGTCTTATTATCATACTAGACATCGGACTTGTAACTAACAAAAATTAGCTTTGTCCTGTTTTTTGAATTGCAGCATTGCCATTTCGTGTTTCCCCATTAATAACGTGACTAATTACATAACTGTATGTTTATCGTTATCTACAGTACAAGCATACAGCTGGGTTTGGGACTAGACTCAATTTGTGTAAGAATTTCCCCTTATATTTATTTATTTAAATATAAAATAGCATGCGTAGTTCTGCAGGAAACCGTGTGAGAATTGTTACAAGAGAAAATAAATAATACTTTTATAACATGACGGTACTGACGTTGTAAGACGACAATATTATTGTTTTAATGTTTTCTTGTGTGCCGTCTCCCCTGCAAAAGATGATTGTTGATTTTATAATAACACTGAGACTATTACGACCACCCTAGCGACCACCCTGAACCGAATGGTGGTCTTCAGAAAACACTGTTTTATAACGAGCCCTCACGAAGGTGGTCGTCAGTGAATCTCATTTTGACAAACCCTTGGGGGGCCGATCAAGGTGGTCAGATGTTAAATAAGTATTAGGAATTGAAAGTTGTTTTGTTCTTCTCTTGAAATTATTTTTTTAACTTTTTTTTAAAATACTGTCTTCTTCATTCTGTTTTTATTTTGAAATCCAAAAGTCATGTCAGTTGGCCGCTTCAGTTTACCTAAAAAAAACGATAAGTCTAAGAAACAAGAACAACCCAAGCTCCTACGTAGCTCAGTCAAGTAACACCTGAAATTGGCAAATAAATAAGTGCATTAGTTGTACCTAGGTATTCTACCCCTTGTATTTTCTTTTCTTTTGCTCTTTAACAACAAAGAAATATATGATTTTGTACAAACATTAATAAGCTTTATTGTTTCTAGGAAGCTTAGTATTCGAGATATTTACGAAAAACCAAAAGAAGAACATTTAAACCCTTCTCTTGCTGTAAGCACGCGGTCCTAGACTGGGGACTTTTAGTATGTTTATAATTTGGGGGTCGCCCCTACCTACTACAGCACCTAAATAATAACCAGACTTCACGATTTACTGCATTTATTTTTGCTTCGTTGACTGAACTAACGTATGGAACCAAAAGATGTCAATAGTGTTTATCTGTTCAACCCCCGACGCAAATAGAAATTGTTGATTCTCATCTCTTACATTCAAACATTTTTCAACATCCGATTCCATCATCAGATCAGCTCTTATACACCATAACATTGAATTTTTAATTATGGCGTTGAACCCTGAAGATTTAAACAAATAAACACACTTCCGCATTTATTATATTAATAATAAGGGCTCCAGCTTATATGTACTGACACACAAAGAGAGATGTAAAGCTTATATAAAATCATTAGCTTTTTGTTTCACTTGGTCTACGTGGAGCTCTTTTATTGTTATTCCTCCGGGAGCTACACAATTTTCTGGGATGTAAAAAGTACCCCATATAATTTCCCGGTGTTTAAAGCTATCTAAGTAAGAAATTATCAAAAAACTGAATCAGTAATTTAGCCGCGAAGGCGTAACGAACACACTTACAGACTTAATAGAAATCCGAAAGGATATATATTATATTACAAATTCCGCAGGTACGTACTAAAAAAATTCTATAAAACAATTATTACCAGTGACCTCGGAATTTTATAATATTTAGTGCCTACATCGAATATTTCGTAAACTTAACACTATATGCAATACATAGCAGTCGATGGCAAGAGCCAGGTTAGCCAATGTTTTCTTGACAACGGCTTGGATTGGATCGAATGCAGAATGCAGACCGAACATTATTTCACGCTGTGGTTGTTTTGTGATAGTTTCTGATAAGTAACTGTGACATACAGATAGACATAGAAAGACGGTCGGAACATACATACATACATACTTTAAAACTGCTAGTTTCTGATAAGTGACTGTGACATACAGATCAGACACAGACAGTCGGTCGGAACATACATACATACCTACATACATTAAAACTGATAATTTCTGATAAGTGACTGTGATACACAGATACTAGATAGACACAGACGGTCGGAACATACATACATACATACATACATACATATGTACATTAAAACTGATAGTTTCTGATAAGTGAATGTGTATTTGTTGGTGTAATAAACCACGAGCTGCTTTTGGATAAGTTGCACTATTATGGGATACAGGTCACCTCCCACCTTCTACTTACGTCATCACTGTGCGACAGGAAACAAGTTGTCAAATTGTCTGCGGGCGGCAAGAGACTCAAATCTGATATTGGCACCGTGACAATGGGGATCCCTCAAGGATCCGCCTTGGGAAACAGCCTATTTCTGGCTTACGTCAATGATCTTGACCTGACCAGCATCACGGCCGGCGTTTCTGTGCAGTTCGCAGGTGCGATGCGCGCACGTATGACCAGCTCGCTGGGAAAATTCATAACGCATGTGATCAATTGCAGAAGTGGTTTTCGTGTAACGGTTTGCTCCTGAATATAACAAAATCAAACGTCATGATTTTCTCGGGGCGTAGTGGTCCTGTTCCTCCGTGCGTTGCAAACAGTCCGATGCCTATATGCGATCAGTGTAGGTTTCTCGGCTTCACCGTGGACTCGAATCTTAATTGGAAGAGCCATGTTGACTTGTTGTGTGGTAGATTGAGTAGTGCAGTCTTTGCGTTGCATAAGCTGAAATTGCTTATAACTGACGATGCTCTAAGACAGGTATATTATGCACACTTTCCTTAGCTGATTTCCTACGGCACACTCTTATGGGGAAACTCTACGGATGCCATCACGGTAATGCTGATGCAGAAACGTGCCGTGCGTACGTTGGTTGGGGCGAAGTCAAGACATACTTGTCGGGGCATTTTCACAGCGCACCGCATAATGACGCACTATTCACTTTACATATTCGAAATCATTATGTTTGTCCGATCAAATATTTCTTCGTTTGCAATAGTAAACGTCATCGGCAAACAACTCCGTCACACAGGGCGTTTGAGAACTGTTTCTCGTCGCATGGCACTTGCAGGTAAGAACCCGCGCGTCATCGGTCCCACCTACTACGAGCGTCTACCCACCGAACTCAAACGCGAACCATCTGACGAAATGTTAAGGCGCCAGTTTAGGAATCTTTTGTTGGATAACCCACTCTATTCTGTAAATGAGTATATGGAACTTGACATGTAAATTCTGTAAATATTGTATTTGATTTGCTGTTTTTTGTACAATAAAGTGTTTACCATGATCTTTTTTGTATGTCAATTTTATTTGTATGTATGTACATACAAATAAGATTGATTTTTTTAAATGTATTTTGTATTTGTATGACTTTTACTTTTACTATTATTATTTAATTCTATTTCTGACGACCTCAATGAAACTGCATATAATATCAGATGGTCATGTAACTTATAATGTGTTATATTGAGTAATGAAATCTAAATCTCAATCTGAATCTGATATACAGATAGACACAGACAGACGGTCGGAACATACATGCATACATTAAAACTGATAGTTCCTGATAAGTGACTGTGACATACATATAGACTCAGACAGACGGACGGAACATACATACATACATACATGCATTAAAACTGATAGTTTCTGATAATTGACTATTTCATACAGATAGACACAGACAGACGGACGGAACATACATACATACATACATACATTAAAACTGATAGTTTCTGATAAGAGACCGTGATATACCGATAGATACAGACAGATGGACGGAACATACATACATAAAAACTGATAGTTTATGATAAGCATACCTCGGGGTTTTCGGTGCGGGAATGATTTGAGAAAGAGTAGAGATAAACAGATAGGTTAGTCTGAGAAAAGTCATATTATGCCTAATGAATAACTACCTCCCTCCGAATTGTATACACACTATAATACAATTTTATTTTGACTCATGTAGGAGGTACTTTAGCTTTACTACAAAGCCTTATGAGATAATAATAAAATTAACATTAATTAACTACCTGCAGTATTAAAGTCCGGTATCTGTGAACTATTTACTTATAAATCAGTAGGGGCTTAAAGAGGTATAATGACTGATCTTTTTCATTTATATATAAATTGAAAAGATATTAAGATTATAGATTAAGATATTAAGTATTCATGTATATTTTTTTCAATTAACCTGTCGTCGTTTGTCAGACAGATTTTAATTGCAACATTAAAGTTCGAATTATTAATCTTTTGTCAGTAAAAGTCAAAGGTAGAGGAGAGGTTAATTATTCATTAGGTAGAATCCTGCTAGAGTACATTCTGTATTTTATGTCAATACCTACTCTTTCCCTAATGTCAAACATTCCCGCACCGAAAACCCCGGGGTTTGATGATAAGTGAGTGTGACATACAGATAGACACAGACAGACGGACGGAACATACACACATACATACATTAAAACTGATAGTTTTTGATAAGCGACTGTGACATACAGATAGACACAGACAGACGGTCGGAACATACATATATACATACATTAAAACTGATAGTTTTTGATAAGTGACAGTGACATACAGATAGACACAGACAGACGGACGGAACATACATACATACATTAAAACTGATTGTTTCTGATAAGTAACTTTGATGTACAGATAGACACAGACAGACGGTCGGAACATACATACATACATACATACATTAAAACTGATAGTTTCTGATAAGTAACTGTGACATACAGATAGACACAGACAGACGGTCCGAACATACATACATACATACATTAAAACTGGTATTTTCTGATAAGTGACTGTGACGTACAGATAGACACAGGCAGACGGACAGAACATACATACATACATACATACATTAAAACTGATAGTTTCTGATAAGTAACTGTGATATACAGATAGACACAGACAGACGGACGGGACATACATACATACATTAAAACTGATAGTTTCTGATAAGTGACGGCGACATACAGATAGACACAGACGGTCGGAACATACATACATACAAAAATGAATACTCTTTAGGTAAATGTAAAAACAGTCAGTTTTATAATAGGTAGATTCTAAGAAAAAGTAAATGTGATATACCTACACAAAGACGGATAGACAGATAGACGGAGAGACAGGGACTCACAGATAGACAGACGAACAGATAGGTAGACAGGCACACAGACAGACAGACTAACTTTCGTATTTGTAGTATTAGTATGAATACCTACTAGAGTCAATGGTAAACCAACTTACAACAGGAAATCATCCCAGACTGAGAAAAAATTTACTAGAGGGATATGTTCGCTTTTGTACTAATAAGTATTTAACATATATAAATACAAATACTAGTGCTTATGACACTAATATTTAACCATTCCGGGAATCTAGCCCGGGTCAGCTGGCATCGTAGGCAGGGTCACTCACTACCAAGTAGGCTAAGCGTTGTCTTATATAAAACTAAGTAACACTTATCATAAGTTGCTTCGGCTTTAACAGCTATTGCGGGTCCAAGTCGCTTCCTTGAGCTGGTTGTGGCTTATACATACAACCGCATTAAAAATCACTAACTTTATATGTGAACACCTTTGTACTGTAATGCACAACAATATAAGTTCATAAATCAAAAATATTCTTCTTAAAGTGCCTCTCCAAATTAGTGAAGGTTGGCTATCAGCAATTAGAATTTGTCCCGTGGTGGTAAAACACAACATTAACAACTTGTAATACTTACAGCATTTATTATTGTAAACCACGATATAGCATTTCATTGTAGTAAGCAACAAATAATTTTCTTTCAATCCAATTTTGTTTTTAAATGGCATGACCAATGTCACAGCATGTCACAGTTAGTAACGTAAGCGACTATTACTGCCAGCGACATGACTTGTTTTGTCTGACAACCAGCACAGTGTATAATTTGATTGACAAAAGTTTGAAAATACAAAGGTTTGTTATAAAAATAAGATTTTAGTTGCAGGTTCCTATTTTATTTATTTATTTAGACTTCAAAAATGAAAGTACCGATTTATTTAGTTAAGATTTAAGCCATTTTTGCTTTATTTAAGTATTACAATAAGACAAAACCTCGGCCTTTCTGAGGCTCTGTGTAAAATGTAACAAAATGAAAGACGCAAATACGCAGCATGTAGGGTAGACCGGGGACAATTGAAACGATTTGACTTTGACTGCCTGGTGCCGTTTTATTTTTATAGTTAGAAAGATGTACTTCTTAAATATTTCAAGGTTCGTTATCTGGTTCCTATATAAAGTATATTTGGTAGGTCTATCATTAATGGTTATTTTACAATAATGTAATAAAGAGAATGGGGGAATGTGGTTCAATTGACCTCACACCGTTGTCAATTGAAACACTATATAAGTTCAATTGAAACACTGTAATATCTTTGACACAATGGAAGTAATGTTATCAGTCCTACTCGTTTTCATCGTTATATTGGCATAAAATACGACCATCAAAAGTTCGCAAGCATAACATAAACATATCGCCATTTATAAGCATCAGAAAATCTCGATCCACAACCGCAGATAAAAAAATATATATAACTCAGATTGACACAAGTAGGTACACATACCAGGCCAATACCAAAGGGGGCACCTATACCAATGCTTCAATAATAATAATATGAATGTGAAAGCAACTCTGTCTATTTGTCTATTTATCCAAGTCGCGGGCTAAAGTTAGTTCACATTTATGTGCAAGTGTGTCAAATACAGAACCTCCTCATATTTAAAGTAGGGTACATTTGGGGACGATTGAAACGCAAGGACGATTGAAACGTTTCCATCGTCCACACGCAAGTTGTTTCTACCGTCCCCAAATTACAGTTTTTACTTCAAGGTCAAATATTACACATAAAAACCACTCGAACGCTGATGATTGGCAATAATAAACATTCGTTATTTTATCACAATCACGCTAAAATAGTTTAATCAGTTAAAATATAAGAACAACCAAAGTTATCAAGAAATATACAAGATGAGGAATAGTTACTTCTGACCGCGAAAAATTATAATTGCTCCGTGACACCGCTGCGTTGCTCGGTCACTCGTTTGCTATTGACCATAGATTAAAATATGGCTGACCGAGTGCTGAGTGTTGCGTCATATTCGTAGGTATTATAGTTTTCGAGAAATGGGACTTGTTTCAGTCATGACGTGTTTCAATTGTCCCCGGTCTACCCTACAGCCAAAGTAATAAATATATAAACCCAAGACGTCTAAATATCTACACGCATCTGTTATTACTAATGATAACATTTGTGTATAAATATATTTCACGCGATAATTGTGTTGGTTGGATATTTTGTGCTTTCGACTGTAGGTACGCTCTTTAAAGGAGGAATTTCACCGCGGCGTACGCACTCGTTCGCTTCGTATCTAAATGTTTGTATATACTCCTACAGACTCCTACAGCGGCAAACGCACGAAAAGACGTCAGTGACACACGCCTAGAACCATTATTAATCCACGTAGCCTCTGCTCACGTGCAGAGTGTGCGTGCGTAGCGTGCGCCTCAGAGATTTAGAATAGAATAGAATATTCCGGCTGGATGCAGTTAGACAGTCCTTGTCTACTTTATTTGTTTTTGATTAGCTTATAAGTGGGGTCCAGACTTGTATCGTTATCAAGCACGCGTATAGTAACCCTAAGTATCCCCTCATTTTGGCGCATTGGTGTCACTAGCAGTCTTGTAAAAAAAAACACGTCAAAATTAACGTAGCAGTGGTAAAGTAAGTCGTAAAATAGGTATCAAAACACGTCCATGTCACAATACGGGTTTAAGGTACGAGGTGAGGCACGGAACGCGTTTTTTACACGACTCTGCTAGTTTGCGCATTTGTAATGCGCCAAAATGAGAGTCCATACATACCTACGAATAGAATAAGCGTGCTCAATTCAGAATGTTTGCTCGTGATCGCAGCGGAGACGAATCAAGTCAGTGCCCGGTTTTAAGCCGTATCGTAATACTGCCTTCCTAAGCAAAAATGCAATATCTAAGTGAATTCAATAGCCAAAGCAGATTCAACTCTGTTCGGTTTGTAACTAGTGCAATTTCTACAGGTGCTTAGTCTGAGATATCGCCATTAAGTTTAGTGGGGCAGAACAGCGTATCGTATCATTAGGTATTCCGTATCGGTAACTAAACGTTTCTATAGTTTAGACGTCGCATAATCTTTCCCTGCGATCTAACTTTTCGAGTGAAAAATGACGATCACCGATACACATAGGTGCTAATTGACGGAGATACGATTCGCTGAAATGATACAAGTGTGAACCCGGCTGAAGAGAGTAGTCCCAGTTTACGGGGAAGCCATTTGATCAAAACCGTTTGACCGACTAAAAAATGGGCTATACTATAACCCAACATCGGGGCTATAACCGAACAATTATTGATGCTGATGAAGATAATATGATGATTCAATGAGTCAATCGAAAAATATTATTAAGTAGTTGGGTACCTACCTACGTGGCCTCCTAACCATTCGAAAATAATGTTTTGCAAGTGCTGGTCAATGTTGGAAACTTAAACCTTATCAAACGTTGGACGCACAGCCCACAATTAGCACAACGCAACGTCATGCTTATTTTTGTATTTAGTCTTTAATCTGTGTTTAGTGTTTTCTTTCTGTCTTTTGCAAAATGTCAGTGCTATGCAAATTAAAGATTAGTCTTTTCCAAAGGTCTTTTCAAACCTACCTAGTACCTAGGCTAGGTACTGAAAAGAAACTGCTCTATTAATAGCGCGAAAAGGGCGCGAACCACCATCAATATTATTTTTTATTTCTATTTTGCATCCCAAGTCTAAAGTCCAAAGAGGCCGTATGCCATATTAAATCCTAGCGAAAGGTACAGAGAGATGTCAGTCATATGTCTCTGTCCCTTTCGTTACCTAGTACTTGTAAGTTTTAATAATTTGTAATACAGCCTCCAGGGATTCACCTTTTTTAATAACACGCCGGCACGCGTATGTGTGCAGGCCCGACTGTCAAGTGGGTGGTTTCCGGCACGCAATATCTTTTTTTTTGCTTACTTTTTTTCCGCTACTTTTACAGAGATTTAATTAATCTCACGTGTAATTATTAATTAATTAATGATTTATCACATATGTCTCATTCGTGTACAAGTTGGGGCACAAACGGGCCATGTCCTTTTGTGATAGCTTATTCTGTATAGGGATGATGTTTTCTCGACCAACTTACACAGTCGTCATTTTGATGTCATCGGCGCCAAACGTGCAACCCCTAGATATAATCCAACTCATGAAAAAAAAACCGGCCAAGTGCGAGTTCGACTCGCGTAGAGAGGGTTCCGTCTCCACACCATATGCCTGTCTGTTAGTCTGTCTGTCTATCTGTCCATGTGTCACAGCAGATTTGCTCCAAAACTACAGGACCGATCGAGTTGAAATTTGGTACAAATATGTAAATCGGTTACTCAAACGCGGATGCGGGACTTTTGGGAGATAAATAAGGAAATTAAAAAAAAAGTTTCGCAAGCCTTATTGTGTGACTAGTCAAATGAAAGGGCTTGTTGTGAGCATCTCAAATACATTTTCCATATTTTTTCCAAAATTTTTGGCCCAGCTATTAGATTTTTTCGGAGATAAGGGGGGGAATGGTAAATTTTCGCCGATTTTCTTAAATAACTAAAAACTGTTTATATTAAAATTATAAAAAATATATATTTGAGATGCTCACAACAATCCCTTTCATTTGACATGTCATACAGTAAGATTTGCAATACTTTTTTTTTTTAATTTCCTAATTTACCCCCCAAAAGTGGCCCCCTTGTCCAAAATTCATTTATTCACGTTGCTCGTCCGTCTTTGGGTCACTGACTTACATATAAGTATCAAATTTCAACTCGATCGGTCCAGTAGTTTTGGAGCAAATCGGCTGTGACAGACGGACAGACAGACAGACGCACGAGTGATCCTGTAAGGGTTCCTTTTTTCCTTTTGAGGTACGGAACCCTAAAAATCATCAAAATCGATTGTGGGAGAAATCCTCAAGAGAAAAACTCAAGTTAAGAATATGAACGAGGTATAGAATGTAAGTTAGCGTGTGTTAAGTGTTGCGATCGATATAATAAGTTATAGGCCTACTGTACTAGTGTTGCGTGCTCGCCCGAGATAACCAAAGCCGACACGCTTGCACGTGTTCCTCTAATTATTTATGTACTTAAGTAGTATTATTTTGTAACTTCATCGATTTTAGGCCAATACACAACTAACAATGAATGTGTAAAGATATCCTTAAACTCATAACATCATCATCATCATATATCTTCTTGTCCTTTTTTGCTTGTTGTTGCTCTGTTGTTCCTCGGGGTTGCTCATGATGAGCAAAGTTACCCTTTGGCCCTGCTGCAGCGCACACATTCTTTTGGCAATTTGTGGGTAATGTTAGTGTCACTCTGCTTATGTTTATTTATATTTTTTGTCAATTGTACGTGTGTTTTGTAGTATCTATCTATCTATCTATCATCAAAATTGATTTTTCTCTGGCCTTCATGGTTTTAAATCCCGTCAAGGCCAAATTTTTTCGTAATGTGTACGACTATTTGTTCCTGACTCTTGGATGTTTTCTATGTATTTAAGTATGTATTTCTCTATACTAGTATGTTTATCGTTGTTTAGTACCCCTAGTGTGACTATCCCCTGGTATTTTTTATTTATTTATATAATTAAATACAATACTAATACTAATTACTAGTATTATTATTTCATTAATTATTTGGTAACCTTAATATAAATAAAACAGCTAGAACTGAAAGGATGATCTGTCATGATCACCACACTTCAAGAGTTGCTTAAAACTTGAACTAGAAGCGACTGTGCAAAATTGGAGACCTAATTACCCAGCCCGATAAGTATTAGGCAAAAGAGCTTATATTTATGTAAATATATTAAAAACCCCAATCTAGGTATTTGCAACTCCAACTTTTAAAGCTGATAAATTTTCAACAGCCCAACTTAGTTCCGCAAAGCTAACATCATTATCACCATCACCTTATACCTATTCATTATTTTAGGTCTAAAATTCAGTTTACACAGTTTTTGTAAACTTTGTGTTTGGACTTATGTCGTTGCCAATTTTTTCTGTTTTATTTTCCTCAATAGCTCATGGTAGATGGAAGAGAACCCATAAAAGGGATATGTTCGTCTTTGCACTTTCCTATTCTATAAATATTGTATTTGAATGTCTGTGTTTTGTACAATATAATACCATTAGGTGGCCTGTGTACTCGTACACCTTTTCTTGCTTCTAATTTATAAAAACCGTATTGAAAAAAAAAAGTTATGAAATAACAGACAAACAAACATAGGGGTTGTTGAAAATGAAATCAGATACTAAACAAAAAGGAAAACGCTCCCAGTGAAACCCTTTGCAAGCGATTCTTGTCTAACCCGTTCCCTGCAGTGCACTCGACTCTTAGCGATGTTCGTAACCGGCTTGATTAAAACCCGAGCACTCGCTCGCTCGCTGCACCGCACTTAACAGGACCTCGATGGGACTTGTGGGGTTTTTATTGGCTATATGAAGACCTGACAGGCACTTCTTGTACACTCGTAAATTCTTTTGAATTTGCTTTGGAGTTAATGAGTAATGACTATCTATACATCTAACTTTTCTTTGATTTACAGACAATAAATAGCCTAACTCGTAGACTAGAAGTTTGGGCGTAAAGCATTTATCGAAAATCAGCCCCTAATTTGAAGAAAAGGGGAATAACACAAACAGGGCATCACCTTGTTTCAAATATACCATAACGTTAAAAAACGCATTTAAACTTTGAATTGTAGTGCGCCACGGTCAAGAAGTATTACTTGTGGACATATTTATTTAAGTAGATGAAAAGAAAGAAAGGCCTGGTAATAAGATACAATTTTCATTAATAAAGTAAGTATGCCAGATAAGTAACATAATTAGAAATAGACAAAAACCCCAATACAATGGTGGTTGTTTTAAAGCTCATATTAATTTCTTAAACGGCCCAGGCGATTTTTAAACCTCCTAGCTAAGAACCAACCCAGATACACAAGCTTACTTTCTAAAAAACCGCGTCCTTCCGTTCGAGAGCTACGATGCTACAGACAGACATACAGAGATACCTACAGAAACACAGACGCACAAATACACAGAAACAAAGATTCACATGTTAAACTGAAACCACACCTCTTTATTATAAGGGGTTATAAACGTTTATCCAGGAACCTTAACATACTCGTATTATAGATTTCGTTTATGACCTGTTGTAGAGCGATTTTAACCTAGATCATTTAATATTCAATTTAGCCCTTAGCAATGATAATATTTTACGAGTACTTTGACAAGTAATCATTTTAAGAAGTAAAAAAATCTAGTCAGGTTTTCTTCAGTATTTTTTTATTTGTGTGTACCTACCTAAATACTGTTAGTTATCTGTAATAAATATTGTATCCCTACAATAATTTTAAGAAACAATGTAACACTAACCAAGTCAAATCACGAACCACGGCATCATATCAATGGTGAGAAATACCTATGTAGGTTTATTGGTCAATTTGATTATTTTAGTTCTAGTTGACAAATCACTCGGAAAGCGTTGATAATTGATAAGTGTGGCAAATGCTGGGCCTATTGGGCACAGCGTTCCGTCACACGGCATAACGACGATGACTTCACACAAACTTACTCGTAATCAGGTGTGTTATTCTCTCAAAAAACGGCGGCCGGTCGAACGGACGAGCGAATAAAAGCGGCGAGTTTAAGTAGTCCCGTCCGACCGAACCAAACACATTTTAGCGCGTGCATTGTCAATTAGGGAGCCTTATACGTTGGTGAAGTCATGCTGCCAAATTGAATACACGCGCTAAAATGTGTTTTGTTCGCTCTGTCGGGACTACTTAAACTCGCCGCTTGGACCTTCACTCGAGCGAACGATCACCTTTGCTTGTTGAGAGAATCACTACCCTGTACATTGCTACTCATGAGACCAAAGGTCCGTGGGTCAGATAAACTTATAATATCAAGAATATAATACCAAATCATTGGCCCAATTGAATCACCATCATCATTATCATCTTGGCCTTATCCCAATCATTTGGCGTCGGCGCAACAATTTTTATTCACACCCTTGTTTTTCATATCACTCTTCACACATTCCATCCATTTCTTCTTAGGTCTCCCCCCTTCCATAATAGCCCTCCACGTTCATCGCTATGATCTTTTAAACCTGATGTTATTTAACAGATAATAAGCCAGTTTAAAAAAAAGTGGTTTTAATACTCTTAACACATTTTTTATACTTAACGAAAACTCAACCAAGTAGTTATGTAAGAAAAAAACCTACAAAACAAAAACAAAAGCGTGTAAGAAGCGCCGCCACTCTAATCGAGATCTTAATCGCTTTCTTTTGACACTTCCATTGTCTTGGGCATCCGAAAAACGTAACCGATAAGCAATCTAAATTAATGAACTACATAATCAAGCCTGTTTTTTACCTTAAAGAGAACATTTACTTTAAGTAAAACATTATTTATTTAGGCATAAAAGAAACTAGGCAGGCAATTTGTGTAAAATAAATAATCGATTATTGTTTATAGTACCAATAATACAGAACTATGATTAATAAATCACACAAATATTCCGAGGATCACAACCTGTCTGCTAGCTTAGTAGGCAGAATCAATACATACTAGGTTAACCTCGTTTTTTAAACAAAAACAACCGCCTGTAGTAGACGAACAACATTATGGAAGAAGGAGTCCGATTTATACAGGAGGTGTTTTGGTCGTTGTCACTCGTTGTGGCGATCCTTGAACTATGTGAGCAGTATTTGTTTTGATTCAATCTGCACTCTTTTTTTTGTAATTAATGTCTTGTACTGCTGGTTTTAACAAGGTGTATTTCACCAATGTCGAGTTTTAGACAATTACTATGAGCTGAGTAAGGGAAATAAGTCCATGGATATCAGACGCGAGGACAAATGTTCGGTTAAAGAGTGTTTTATTTACTCTGTTGGACTAAACAGAAGCAAATGGGCTTAGCTCCACGCGCTTCTGTCCAATCCAATTTACACTTTATTATTGTGTCGTCATTACCTAATCAAACACCACAATTGCTTGTGATCATTATTGCAAGTGATTTCCTTGAGGTTTAGGTCCCTTGGCAACGGAGGAATTTTCCCGCAGGTTATACAATAATTGCGATGGCGATTACTCATAGTTCTTATGCAAATCACGGCAATGACACTTGCGTAATGTTGCGATAATCGTCCATCGACGTCGGCGTAATATCGCCCTGCGACGCGATTAGGTAGCCATGATGGCTAAAGTGCATCAGCGTTGCGTTTGGAAGCATGTTTTAATTAATGAGAATCGCGACAGATATTCAATCTCACCGTGACTAAAATGCGACAATCCTTTTTTTGGGTAAGACCGTATTCCTCTAAAAACATATTACTTTGTTTTTTAACTCTGAGGAAATGCATTTACACGTACAATCTGCGTCAGAGTGGACCCAGGGTGGTAATGTGGGACTCACTAACCGAGATTGGAATAAATACCCACTGAAACACAGCGATTCCAACCAAATTGATATAAATCTTTGAATCTTAACGATCACAAGAATTAAGATTAATACATTTTAAAACGCTCTATAATTATTTCACAGCAACTGTAGTTCCAAGTAATGAGTGTACATGTAAGTGAATTAATTAATCATGACTCACTGCTCAATTAAATATAGGTTTATTAATTTACATCTTAATTTAATGTATACTGGCATAATTTTTATATGTATTTGTTCAATATTACTTATAGGCGTATGTGGGAATATAATGTGTTTTTACTGCACCAACCTACTTTTTGATTTCTCTTTTAAAGGTTGCCTGGTAGGAAATTCTTGTAGCATTGACTCCGCGTTTTTTGTGTCATAAAGTATTTATATAAATTATATTTAATATGTGCTTCATAAACTTTATAAATAATCTAACTTTAGCTTACCCTGTTAGAAAATAACAATAAACAGCTAAATCGATTTGTGATAGAAAAGAGTTCAACGGGCGACCTGCGCGTGCGCTTCGAACTTACTTATGAGGCATTTCAATGATCGATACGATGTGAAATTTACTTTCTTTTTTTAACGCCCATAGTCTAGCATTACAATGTAATGTTTTTAAAAGATTTTGCTGGCATTCTTAAAAATTGTATGTGTGTTTGTGTGTGTGATCAAAGCGTTGTTTTGTAAGGTAATTTATTACCCCTTTGATAATTGCTTTGACGAAATTTTCAAAAAACCGAGTGAAAAAAAAGAGACCATTACATTATAATGTCTTATGCGTCACTGTTGGCTGTAATGATGATGGTGATTATAATGGGCTTCTGCTTTTTTATTACATAAATTACTTTTATATTCTAAATTTAAACTATTTGTACTATAACGATCCGAGTAGTTACGTTTTAATAACCTTTTTGAACAACGTGACATATAAACCATTCATGATGATCAAAATGTCGTAAAATATACAACAGCTTGTTAGGTATCATCAATCCCACTATAAAATATACAAAGTACCACCTCGTTACATCACCTCGTCATCCTTGCGCCCTAGTCCCTTGACATTTACATTGTATGTCTCAGAGCCAACTTGTCTAAGCAATCGCATTTAGCTTTATGTTTTCTACCTGCAAAGCATATTTAAAAATTCATATTTAGGCATATACCTTCGCTAAAATTTTACTTATGTGAGACAACAAATAAATAAAATAATCATGTTCTGAGGAGCTACAAAAATAACCAAGATAAGAGCCAACAAAGATTTGTTCCCTCTTCTCGGCAAAACTGAATTTAACAAGGCCGACCTGTTACATGACGTCACAGTGCATATCGGATCTCTCTGTCTAATCGCTGTCTAATTAGCAGTTTCAAATTCTTGTATCATCTGTATTTCTTGACCGATTTTAATTTTAATTTCACTTTTGGTGATCTCTTTCACGGTATTTTCATATTTTGTTGAGAAAAGCGAATTAAAAAATCCATACGTTTCCCTATTATGTTGTCTATGACTCGGCTATCTATATTGTGAAATAAAATTTTGCTATCATAACGATCACAATAGTGGTAGACATCGTAAAAAATGACTGACTTATTAAAACAAGCGGCAATAATTTGTTTAGGCAATTTTATTTCATAATTTTCCTATACCTTAATAGATAGCCTAACAGTTCTAAGCACACTTTCCACTGTACTATAATGGAACAAGTCAATGATGCAGGTTTTTTTTTTAAATACACTGATAAATTTATTTATACGGTGTAATGACATAATGTGCAATCAAATTGCTCGTATTTAATACCTTAAGCCGTACTTCCTATGATTAAACGGTCACTGATCACATAATACGGTGTTATTTCACGCATAATGCAGTATTACACGAAAACATCGTTAAACAGAACAGGCACAATTATTCACTTTCAGTTAATTACTTAAAAACTATCTGAAATTGCAACTGTAGCCAGTGAAACTGCATAATATTTGATTTAACAACTAAGTTATTGCCTGTGACGACTTAATTTGCAACAAGCGAATCGCTTTTGATTTGTTTAGGTCGATTAGTAACAAGCCTAGGGTGAATGAACCCAAATCAGATCGGTTGTTTTGGATAAAGCATTAAATCAAAAGAAATGAAACAAGACCAATACTTCTCAGTTGTTCTTTTTTATATGAAACATCCAATTCTATTATACAAGAGCCGTATTCTCTTATGCGTGTTTCTATTCGCGTATAGATTAGGTTACTGAGGGCCCTGCCAAGATGCATTGCGCTAACTAGCGTTTCTATTCGTTTCGTTTTTTAACCAATCGCGTCACTGGTAGATCACGTGACTTTTCGTATCACGTCATCTACCAGTGACGCGATTGGTTTAAAAACGAATCGAATAGAAACGCTAGTTAGCGTAATGCATCTTCCTCTGCGCTTTGACAGAATAACGTTTTTAATTTATCGTGTTAGCTAAGTTTGGTCTTCTTGACGTAAAGCAATTTTGCAATAAATTTTAAAGTACCTAGTAGAATAAAGTTTTTTTATTATGATGTCAGAACTTTTTTGTAGGTTATTTCTGACGATGATACGTTTTTATTAAATAACGAGCAGTAATGTTTTAATAACTCTTGTGAAGCTTCCCCACTTATTAAAACAATCGTTAAATCACTATGATAATACAATAAAAACCTCTTTCACTGGCGACGGTTGACCTTTTCCGGTTCGAATTACTCATTAATAATGCATTATACCATGAATCCGTTGCTCGTATAAAGACATAACGGACTCTACCAGTGGCACAATTACTTGCTAAAAGTAATTACGTATTAAGAACTGCTTTTACCGAACCCTTTTATGGGAACAATAAATACAAATCGCCTCTAGAAACTACCGCAATCAACTTTTTTCTCAACCAAAAGCGCAATATGCAATTCAAATTGATTGTCTTTCACCAATCCATATGTTTTATGACCACATTACTGATGCGCTTTACCAATAAAAACAATTTATTGGTCACATAAAATTGACACAGGACCGTTTAATCACACCAAGTCCGTTGAACTTTCCATTACGTACAGTCGACGTCATAAATATGTTTACTCTTTAGTACCTTGTCTATTTAACGTCACGTTTTAACTTCCATATGAAATTGTCGTAGGGGATAAAGTGACAAGGTACTAAAGGGTAAACATATCTTTGACGTCGACTGTATGTGTAAGTACATAAGTCTTTCACTTTGAACAAACTTCCTAACAATTAATATGTGCGATGGTTGACTTTGGATTGATAAAAAAAACCTTAACAACCTTCTTTTTGTTATATAAAAATGAAATTCAACAATACTTTGTCAGATCACTTTGTTGCACGTCAGTACGTAGGAAGGCGTAAGCTTAACATGAATGAAACGTGGTATAAATTTACTCACTAATGACGTTGACAGCCCGTTCTTTCAAGTATGTATATATTCGAGTCAACGTCATAAAGAAACGATCGTCTTTTTACTTTATCGTTTTGACTAGTTAGACAACTTAGCATGCCATTTTAAACTCGACGTTTAAGTGACAAGTTACAAAACCACTTACTTATGACGACTCCGTGTGTCAGTATTCTGTGACAGCAACTAGTGTTGAGTCGAGTGTGTAAGAAAGTTGACAGACCCGTTGTGGCCAGAGAGAGCTATTTGGTCATTGACGACCATGTGAATAGGTTACGTGTGCTAAATGATGAACATGCAGATTTATTGTCGTGCAAAATCGTCCCGCTAAGTCACATCGGTGCTTTATGACTATGTCTTACAATCAGGCGGATTTTAGGCCAATATATGTACTTTTTTCAGTAAATAATGGTATTATTTATACATACAAGGGGACAATCTAACACAAATTGACCTAGTCCTAAAGCCAAGGTCGAACTATGGGGGAGAGACATCATAGAATACGATAAACAAACTTAAATACATAGAAAACAACCAAGACTCCGGAACAAATACTTCGCGCTCATTACACAAATACTTGACCTAATCGGATATCAAACCCATAACAGCTAGCTTCGAAGGCAGTATCACTCCCTAAGCTTACCGCGTCATCTTTATTATTAAATTAATGTATTGTCAATTGTGCAATATATTAAGTGCTACCTCCAAAGCTGATCTATTACGCGATAAAAACATGCATATTTCGTGTTGGTTTTTTATTGCCTATAAAATATTATAACAATAACTTTTAAATTAAGGGTGTGTATAATTACTGCTCGTATGCGGAAGAATAACGCTAAACGTGCGGAGCCATCAAACCAGTCGTTGTCAAAAATGTGCTAAACATGAAACAAAAGAACCGGTTAAGAGGGAACTGTACTCGATCAACAATGGTTCCGTATTTAGTAATTATGGACACGTATTTATAACTTCCTGCGTTTGATGTTTTTCGAGTTTTGAGATTGTTTTATTGCGTTTGTGTTACTGTCTTTACTAGTGGTACAGTCACCAGTATTATAGCTACGAGTATCCTAGTTTGAAATAACCTAAACTTAACAACGAATTGGCAATATTGGCATTCCATCTTATATTATAGCCGACGACGCAGTTCTCCTTGTTATCCCAGGTTCCCAGGTTCGATTCCCGGTCAGGGCAAATTTTTGTGTGATGCGCGAGTATTTATATCTGAGTCTTGGATGTTTTTTTGTATATAAGTATTTATTTCTCTATATAAACATGTTTATCGTTGCCTAGTACCCATAGTACCAGCCTAGAGCTTAGTTTGGGACTAAGTCAATTTGTATGAGATTGTCCCCCTATATTTAATTAATTATTTTATTTATTTTTATAGTCCTCAGGGTTTTATTTATTTATTTGTTTATTGGTTGGCAATGCATTCGCAATCTTAGGATTGTAGTCTTGAGATTGCATTGCTATGGGTCTTAGATCTTACTTAACATCAGCTGGGTACTCGTCTGCCTTGTCGATGCCATAAAAAGTATTATCGTGGTTATAAATTATATCCGCAGGTTAGAGATTATGCGTAGCTTCAATTAGTCAAGCTAAGCCTAAAGGCCAAACAATACTTACATTGAAAAGTAACCTTACTGCCTAATATGGAGGCATCGAGTTCATGAATTGTTAGTCCTTCAGTACAATGGCATCTCTGCTTCGTGAAAAGCTTTTAACCTTGACTTGCCATATTCAAAACACAATGCGAAACAAGATTTTACAAAAAAAAACGCAAGGCGTGTTATTACGATTAAGTTTCGACGTCGCTCATTTTTTTCAATAATTGATGACAGTCCTGCAAGGCCAGCAGTAAAATTTTAAACCCACTCGTTATTTTTAGACTACCTGTATATGTTTGTACTAGAGGACGCCCGCGACTTCGTACGCGTAGAATTAGTTTCCCGCTACTCCCCCTATTTTAACCCCTTAGGGGATGAATTTTACATCATGAAAGGAATCCCTGTACCAAATTTCAAGTTTCTAGGTACAGTAGTTTTGGCTCTGCATTGATATCTAAGTCAGGTTTGCCTTTTATATATATAGATTTAGGTACAGTATTCCCAGCTTTTTAATAAGTTTCGGCTGGCTATGGCTATCACGCTTGCACTCGCAACTGACAGTATATTTGTCACTCGTATGTCATAGAAAACAGATTATTACCGATTGCTATTAAGAAAATGGTTGCACTGTACCTTCTATGAATATTATGAATAACATTGCCGGAAAACTACAAACCAAAACGCGGCAAAACTGCACAAACCTTGAAAAAAAAAGTATATGCTCAAAATATATTATTCATTATAAAGTTCTACGAATTTGCTGAGCCGCGAGACGCGACGCAAAGACAAAAAATCTATTCAACTGTATGTACCCTTACCATGAGTTACAATTACTGTACTCGCTAGCGAGTCGAATACTCTGTCCCTCGCACTCTATAAGAATACTGTGAGGTCTGCGAGGGACAGAGCATTCGACTCGCTAGCGAGTACGTACGTAAACGATATAGTGTACAGTAACGGCTAAACAGTTTCAGTGGGTTTTTCCATCATTGTATCGATTTTCACTTCATCGATTGTATAATTTTATTGAATTTAATTTTATCGAACGATATTTTATGCTGCAACCATGATATTTTCAGAATATCTTAAATATTTATTACGTACGTTAGGTTAGTTTAGACTTGTGACTATCAAAAAAAAGCACTCATGCCGCGTAAAATGTCTTTCAATGAAATGAAAATTCTGCTTAATGATAAATTCGTTGAAAGTTATTTCGATAAAATAATAGGTACCCGTCTTAGTGGTTAAACAGTCAGTTACAGCACAATATGGCCACAGTTAAGTAGTTTAGTACTTACACACGGATCTCCAAATACTGCCGCTGCTGCGAGGCGTGAGTACACGTCACGCACAAGTATTGAGTAATGCCTTTATTTTGACGTGACAACACGCTTCCTCGTATGTTAGATCATTGCTTCTTGTGAATGAATCGATGCAACGCCAAGGTCATCGCCGACCAAGTTCAAGTAATTAGGACGATGATCTCGACACACGATTTTAATTAACTAAGCTTAATGTGCATCGTATTATGCTTACGCGTGTAGGCTTTAGGCCAATTAGAGCAATTGTTTTTTACGAATGCTCTCCTTGAATTTAGCATTATAAGGATGTTTGTTGTTTATCTTCTGATGGTGGTCGTTAAAAAACTTTTGCCCCTCCTTTGAATTTTATACGCGGCAGTTAAAATTGCGATAAACATGCAGATGAACGCACTGGCGTAAATCATAACACTTGCTACAAACAGGAAAAGGTAAAAGGTAATTATTCAGAGAAGTAATAAAAAGAAAGAAGTAATTCAGAGTTAGGCACCGAAGTCATTTGTCATCGTGGTTGTTGTCAGCAGCTGGCACCTGGGTATAACTCTGCTCGGTCCGAGCCGATCCGCGTCCAGGTAATAATTCCAATCTGGCCCGCCAACAAACTCCAAAACGGCCAAACTTCCAAACATTATCTTTTAATCCGAGCCCGACGCACAAATAAGACGCCGGGATTCCACTGAAATTGTACAAACTTTATGTGAGACAAAATAAACTGACGCAGGAGATCGCGCCCTCATTTACTGTTTCTAAAGCTATGAGAATTTCTCATTAAAATATTCCGAGTGGAGGTCGGAATCCCGGTGCCCATTCAATTCCCTTTGAAACTAAATCACAAGTTTTGGCGGAGACTGACAATAAGGTATTGAGTGTAAAAGTCGGTTGTCGAATTCAATTAAAAGCATTGGCTTGTTTGATGGCGAGGCGCGGTGTATGGTTGCGGCCGCATTATGGTAACTATTATAGTTCTGTACTCGTATTACTCTACGGGAACAAAGGGCTCGTAATAAGCAGGAAGGTATAGTTCCCGTCACGCGTGCCTGCCGGCTCCATCAACTGCTTTATTCATTGGTAATAAAGGGGTGAATAGAAATATTGCATACGAGCTCACCTCACCCACAATATTGCACAATTTACTCCTACTTCTCGAGGACCCTCAGAGACCCTCTTATCCTCACAGTCATAGGATCCCTTAGGAGTTAATTACCAAATATCCATTTTTAATCAGCGCTTACGCAAGGGCCCGAACACTCACGAAGTTTCAAGTTCGTTGTTTGGCTGCTTGTTGATGAGTCGGTAAAGTGTTTCTTAAATAAACAGTGAAGGCACCCGGCCTTCTTTATTAATATTTACATTAAGTAACACCTAGTTGGTTCAGTTTTTATCAGGGTCTCTTAATAACTATTTATTTTCTAGGAAGAAATAAAACCATACCTAAACAAAATACAACACTCATATGTACCAGGAAATCTTGGTTGTCTCGGAAACTTAGTTACTTATATCTTGAAACGTTAGCTTAGTTGGTAGTCACCCTGCCTTCGAAGCTAGCGCTCCTGGGTTCACATCCCGGTAGGGGCAAATATGAATTTGTAAGAGCGCGAGTATTAATTGTTCCTGAGTCTTGGATGTTTTCTATGCATTTCTCTATGTAAGTATGTTTATCTTGTCTACTACCCATAGCACAAGCCTAGAGCTTAGTTTGGGACTAGGTTCACGCATTTTTAATGAAGTTATAAATTGTGCAAACCAATGACGACAGCACGCAAACCATGAAACTGGTGAACGCAAATTGTGTTAAAAATAGTGCGTAAGAATCTTACCATGAAATTTATCTGGCGTAACGCCTGTACGCGACGGCCGTCAACAACTCACTTTACGAGGATATTACTACGTCCCCGTAGTTCAAGGGCGTGCAGACTGTAAGGAGGATTTAATTAACTCGTTTTTTTGTAGTTCTTATCTACATATCTGGTTAAGTGCCCAGCAAGTAAGTTATACTTAGTCCTCAGGCTTACTTGAGTTATTTTAAGGCCTTATTAAAATTATTGCTGCAGTAATGTTGTTGCTGCTATTTTCCAAGATATGTGGGGTGGTCTCAACACCAATTTAGTAAGACATCGTATCCGTCTTAATTACGTAATTATTATAGTACTATTTTTATCGTTATGACAATAATGATCAAAGCGATCCATTTTGTACGTCAACTGGAACCAAAATTAAGTGAGATAACGATGTGTTAGTAAAACCGCAAAATTCCAGTGTGTCATCCATTAATAGATGATCATCATATCAGACAATAATTATTTAGGAACCTAAATTGAGTCACATAATAACAATATTACGGAACGGTTTAGTCGTGTTAGGACCTTGTGCAGGGTCCGTCCGGATAGCTACCACCATCTTATCCATTAAACCACCGCCAAGCAGTAGTGTTCGCATTGCTGTGTTCCGGTGTGGGGATAAGACAACCGGTGAAATTATAGAGGCATTCCATGTTAGTCCTCAGGGTTGGCAACCCATTTGAAGTCTTAGGATTGCAGTTTTGAGATTGTAGTCTTGAGGTTTCAAATGTCTAAGGGTCTCAGATTCCACTTACCATCAGGTGGCCTGAGTGCCTTTTCTTTGCCATAAAAAAACCCTTGTTACGTCGACACTTATTTCATAGATATTATCAAAGTGTAGAGTTTTCATTTCATTAATCCCTACCAGGGGAATAAAATTTTGTGGTTATCACAAATCTTTTGTAGCTTTACCTCCAGAGTTACCTGAAAACAAGAATTTAGAGAAAAAGCTTTAGGCGAAATGATTCATTCTGTAGTCGTTTTTCGAGAATTTGAGCGGGCCCTATTATCATGTGTAAAGGTGGTCTAGAACGAATGCCATTAGACCAGGCTTTCTCATGGTCTGCAGAAGGGGTTAGTTTGAAGACGGTGTTCAAGGAAATTATTCTCCTTAAAACGGATTCATGTCGAGCGGGCGAAGTCATAGAAGTGAGTTTTAGGCTAACTAATTGAGAACGATTGGCTTAAAATATTGTTTGTACGCTCATATGGGTGAGCTTAAACTTGTGAATTAAGATTAGGGTTGGAAGGCCTTATCTTATCTTATTCTACCTTGTTGGCGGGGTCCTCACGGATACACTTCAACCCTATGGGATCTTTTGTGTAACTACCTTTTAGCGCAGGCTCCACCCTTGCCAAAAAGCGGATACTGGAGTGCAATGGCAGTGCCTTGAAATCATGTGGTTCTGGGTAGCCACAACCGAAGATTTTCATTCTTACTCCGGCGAGGGCATCACATTCACACAATAAGTGTTTCATTGTTTCTACCTCTTTGCCGCCTACCTCCTTACGATTGAATAGCAAAAGTCTGCATGGCAATAGGTTATCTATCGCTTCGTAGCTCTCGTCGCTGACCAGGTGAGCCTCGTCTCATCTCGCCTTGTACTATGCTAATCAACTCAACAACTTCTCAAATAGAACGAAATTTAATTTCTCCGCCAAGTCCGCCCGTTTAAAACTTTCTTTACTTGACTTATTCAAATACTGATTAATTTCGGGAACTCATTCTCAGTTTCATTGAATGAAACGAGTTTAATTAACACTCGAAAGTTCAATGTTGCCACTTTGGAAAATTAAAATTTGGCTCAGTTTAACTTGGCCATATTGAAATACTTTTTACAAGCTTTTATTTAACTTGCAATGTATGTATGTATGGATCAAAACGTGCAAGTTAAATTTGTCCCACTTTCCGTTTTCCGACGAAACTGACTTGTGTAAATTGGATGACAATGCAATACTATTATGACATGGAGCTGATCTGATGACGGAGTCAGAAGGTGGCGGCAAAATCTTCGCTATACTTAACGTAGACCCACTGTGTTGGGGCTCATTTATTTGGTCTTGATAAGCAGATAGTCGTTCTGCAAAAAAAAATATTGAAATTTTTGACAGAATTTTAATTTTGTAAATTTTATAACGCTTCGTAAAAGTTGCTTACGTTGTTTATGACAAGATAATTAAATTTCTAGAAAACCTCCGGCAACCTATCTTGTTAAATCGTAGTCAAAAACAGCTATCCGGAACTAAGCAGCTTCCTAGAGTTAGGCTTGAGATAAATATTTAATTATTTTACATTACAAGCGCCTAATATGAATATAATATAACTTTAAAATAAGATCTTGTCTTAAGATTGTCGTTTATGGGTTAAAGATCCATCTTACCATCATGTGGCCCGTGTTCTCGTTTGCTTTCTCCTTGGCATAAAAAAAAAGAGTTTTTAGTAATAATTTTGTCCTATCCTTGCAATATCTACTAGGCAACACAACATGTTAGTGGTGCTAAAACCTTGTTCAGAGATACCTACTACCACATTATCCTTTAAACCACCGTATCCTTCAAGCAGCAGTGTTCGTATTGTTGTGCTCCGGTATGGGGATAAGATAACCAGCGAAATTACTAGCATAAAAGCATTCCATCTTAATCCTCAGGGACGGCCACGCGTTTGCAGTCTTAGGATTGCAGTCTTCTGATTGTAAGCTTGAAAATGCAATGGTATTTGGGTCTCAGATCTTACTTACCATCAGGGGCCTGTTTTATAACGCTACGAATTACAATTTACAAGTTTCTATTTGACATAACCTCGACCAATGACGACCAGCCATTTGAGCAGTGTTACCAGTTTAGACCTGTAAAATTGTAACCTGTAGCTTTATAAAACGCGCCCCAGTTGGTCCTTTTACCTTCTCTAAACCATAAAAATCTTGTCAGTCGTAATCAAATTTTAGAACCTTATTTGCTGTCTCCTTTTCTCTTTTTAGTAAGGATATTAGTGAGCAAAGGTCTACCTCTAAGTAACAAAGATCTCCATCTCGAACTTTGGAGTTTTGATCCAAGTAACGTCAAAACTATACCCTGCATGCGGAGATAGGAACAAATTGAATACATTTTAATTATAAAATAAAAATACTAAAACATTTTTTAATTGTTGCTGTCTTCTTTTAAATCGAAACCATAATATAATGATAACTTATTTAACAACTATTTTAAGACAATCGTAAACTACGAGTAATTAATAAAATAACATAACGAGTAATATGAAACCGTAATTGTTTTATAATACTGAAAAATCTAAATCTTACTCCATTCATTATTAATGTCACAATATTTAAACGTAGCGAATTAAGTGTTTCAAAATTAAAAGATGCCAATATGTCGAAATGTTAGTTTGTTTTGATAATTGCTAACAACTTAATCTGTCAATATTTGAGCAATATTTTAATAGGCGGTATTTTTACGTAAATGTTGAGTTAGAATGTTTTGAAACCGGTCCGGCACGAGTGAGGAATCCGGTTTAGTGATCCATTGCTTCTTCCTGCTCGTGGCTCTATAAAGACTAGAACACATTACTAATGTATTTATTTATTTGTTTATAGGAACACAAACAGTCACAAACATATTTCTTACAAACTATTTTAAAGTACAATTGATCATCGACAACGGTTGACATGACAAACATAATATTAATTTGGTATATTGGTTTTTCCCACGTTAATTACATACCATAATAAAAAAAAACCCTTGATATTGAAAAATATTGTATAGATCATTCAAAATAACGACCATTTTATTTTAAAATTGCTTTAATTTTTTCAATCTTGGTTGCATTGTTGTGCCCATCAATCAATGTATTTCGGTTTAAAAATCTTAAAAGTCAAACACAACCAAAACACGAATAACTACAGACCCGTTAGAGTAGAAATCCATCCCGCAGGTCGTATAAGGGGGTACAGTGAGGGACATTCGCGGTCGTCCACTTAAGAATATTTTGGCTTGTTCGTTGCAGGTAGCTAGTCCTACAGCGCTCAGGTCGTTACGAGTCGAACGCGCAAACGAATATCAATATCACCCTAGAGGTGATTGACCGGGAATGCCCCTTTATTTTATCGAAACTCCTTTCAACGAACGTCTCTTTACGCAGAATTTTCATTTCATCGAAAATAGTTTCTCGCCGCATGAGTAATTTTTTTTGGTAGTCACAAGTCTAATCTAACCTACGTAATAAATGTTTATGATATCCTTTAAACATCATGGTTTCAACAGAAAATAGCGTCCTTTGAAATGAAATACGACGAAAGGCTACAATCGATTAAGGAGCTAGCAATATATTTTTAATAGATTACTGATCATTCGGATTTCTTTTTAATACTCAATATAATGCGACTTTACAAATGACCCAAGTGAACTACACGTATAGTGTATACGAACCTTGGTCGTGGCCCCCCGGCGCAGGGTCACTCTGTCCCGCTCTCACTCACCTCTGACCCTATGCCTACACCCGTCCACTTACATAACTATTATACCATTATGTCACTACATAATACCCGTCCGGAAGTCTACGGACATATAAATTGACTATTAATACTGTTTTGTTAGACGACCATTATATTTCAAATTAAACCGTCAATTTCTTGATATTCGTGTAAGGAGTTTTATATAAAAGCAGCACTTAAGGTATTACAAATGTCAGCGTGTTTGAGAAATACATACCCTATAACGCAATAATGAGGTGTTAGACTACGCTTAGGACTTTTCATTGAAAATTACTCTTGACAGTCCAATATTGCTGGTAACAACGCTTTGGGGCTTTGCAGTTAAAATACCTGCTTGATAACTAGCCAGCTCAATCAAGAACATATTGCAGCTGAACTTAAAGGCGGGCATTCCATTCAAATGCCATTCAAAATTGTATCTTCAAAAATAAACGTTTTTGTCTCCTTATCTTAAAATAATAGGACTTGAACCGATCTTAATAAATCGAGCTAGTAATGACGTCCTGATTTGAGATAACAAATATCAAATCGTAAATTCCATTCCGTCCTTAAAATTTCGCGTAATTATTAAGAACAATGATAAAGTTTGAAACAAACGATTTTAATTAAAAGTTTCATCTGTTTTTGTTCCAGAAGGACAGAGCTCTACCTGCCTGTTTGGTAAGTAAATAATTATTCCCGCAATAATTTCCAGTATTAAATAACAATTCGAGTCTCGGAATGAGTTTGTTATTTTCGGTTTAATGATGTTTTTGCTAAACGCCGACGAATACGTCCGACGTTAAAAGGGGTTTTGTGGCCGAAACTGCGGATTCTGCAACTTTCGTACCTATTTACTCGTATGGCGATGAACTATAGTTCTCGGAACTTAAAATATTTCCCTATTAAAAATACTTTGGACGGCTTTTTCGATCATGAATATATTCTGAACGTGTTTATCCATTACATGTTTTAATGGCGCTCTACTAGCAACGTCATTAAGGCACATGGTGAGCCCGGCTAATGAACGTGCGCGAGCATTTAACAGCATTATTGGGATCAAAGATTAACGTTGATTATGCGGCCGAAACACTTTATTATTGGACTATTTTATCGAACATTTTGTTATTGACTATATAAATATAAGTACCAACAAACTGAATTTTACATAAATTAAAAGATTTCGTACCTTGTAAAAACGGATTATTCGACGTTCATGCCAATATCGTTTTTCCTTATTCCTAAATCTGCGCAATATGATTTCCACACAATAGTTTTTCACCACATTCGCTACTCTGCACAGTCGTTATTTGTGTACAGTAGCGATTCTTCCTATTCGCAATTCTGCACAAACGGAATTCTACACAACACCACTTAATCACATTCGCTATTCTGCACGATCTTCATGTGTGTGCAACAGCGATTCATCCTATTCGCAAATTCTCCACAATCAAATTTGCGGCTAGGTAAATATTGCCCTGAACATCCAATAACCCAAAAAAAACTACGTAGGTTTGATTGTGCAATTAGTTTGACTCTTTATCCAATACAATCCAATACTTTATTTGCAGTTATTATACGCAAAGTGCCTTAGTGAAAATAAAAACAATACAAATTACTCAAAATTCCCTTATAGAAATTGATACCCGCATTAACTGTGCCAATTTGAACTGAAACAATTGACCTAATAAGATGTGACTGGCGCAGTCGGTAGAACCGCCACCACTACCCAAACCCAAAGGTAGCCCAGTTAGATTAACTCGCATGTCTTATTAAATTGGGCTCCAGGCATCGGAAACTATCGACCCCGGCGCCGGCGGCCGTCGGAAATCAAACTAATCGATTTTCATTTCGCCGACAGGAAATTAAATCCTTTGAGAGTCGTTCTCGATAACGGATTTCAGCTAAGCACGACACGTGTTCTGCCGCCCAACCGTTAGTATATAGCGCGGGTTTTTAGGAGTCCACTTAGTTTCGGGAAAGTGAGGTTCAATGAAATTAGGTTTAAGGAGATAGTACATGTTTCGTTTTGTGTAGTCACTTCATCTTGTTACTTTGTAGGTTCTAATGCTCTGTGAAATCAATTTTGACCCTTCCTGGAACTAAGCAGTGTTTTGATGTTGTGATAAGATTATTGAACAAATAAGCAAACAATATTACTCACAGCTTTAAGCGCTCAATATACACAATTTGTTTCCCCATCGGTATTTCCAATCGTTTCCCCGTCACAGCGTATAAAAAGCCAAGCATCCCGTAATCCTTTTATTATAAATTTCCCATTGCACCGCAGCGCAAATGCTCGCAATAAATTTCCCATAAACTCGTTATTAGGCATGATTACGCCACGCCATGCAAAAAAATCCGATACAATACCGATTCAACGGCCACCTGCGCCCAATGCGATCACTTGAACTACACTTTAAAAACGTTTTATTATCGCAGTGTATAATGTTTGACATTTAAAACACGCTTCATTTATGGATTGACATTTCTTAAATCTGACATTGGACATCTGAAACGATTTCAGATATCGTTGCTCAATTATCGACCTGCAGAACCAATAATTCAATCGGCAATCGTTCTTGACCGGTTTTAATAATAGTCATCGAACCGTTTGCGCTTTTATTAAATTTCTCGCCGGGCCCATCTAACGCCCGATCCGAAGCTTTATATGAAATTGAGTTTCTATTTATTCTATTCATTTGGAATTCGGGCACGGCAGAAGTTAGTTATTTAGTTCAGGTTTGGGTTCAGAACAGCCTCGAATCCCGGGAGAAAAAACGTTAAATAATTAATATTTTACTGTAATGCAGTACCTAATACAAAGCACTATTGTAATATACTTGTAAATCTGCGTGTTTATTTCTAATATTCCTTATAACTTCTAAACATTTTTATTGCGTTACCGAATAATACAACAAAGGATTGCTTTCACTGACGAAAAAATACTTCGTTCCTTTCATGTTTCTGGTATGTCCAAATATAGATAAATTCTTGTCAAGAATGGCACATTGCGATCGCTTTATAAAAACTTGGTAGTAGACACAGCCTTTGATGAAAGCCCTTTAAATAAAAATAATGCGAACGTATTTATTAATTTGACAAAATATCTTGTATGGTATTGACAGTTAGCTCGGTCCGCATTCGTAAAGGGGGTGAAAAACATTTTTGTTTAAATTGATTAACTTCATAGTTTTGCGTTGTAAATTTATCACATTTTTATTAATAAGTAATCATTCCTCATTTTTGATATATGTACAAGGAGTTAAGCATGTCTCTCCAGCCGCGTTTAACAATTCGTCTACTAAGTAGGTCCTAATACCAGCCAGTAGCGTTGCAAGCTTTTGTTTAAAGTGTTTAAGCCCGAGAAGTCATCTCTATAGCAAATCTATTATGTTTGAGTTAATAAGCTATTTGTTTCTTTTTTCGAAAACCATCATGATGCTCAAAATTACTACCTAAGGGCCTGTTGTTTGATCTGTAGTTAAATTAACTAATAGTCAAAAATTGTTACTAATGGTTAAAATCTCAAGGAAATGTGTCAGATTTTCGATTCCTTTTTCGAATTTTAACATTTAGTTGGTTTAAGTACTGATCAAACAACAGGCCATTAGTGTACATTCTGAGTTCAGGTGTAAAACGTGGTTTGGATTAATTCATACACCGTACATCAAAAGATCTACGAGATGCTTTAAAACCATTAGCTACCATAAACCTTTTTTGGTTCATTTTTGCAAACTGCTGTTTAATACTGAGATATTATGAAATAATCATACCATAACTCAATACCTAAGTTAGCAATACTTCGTCTTGCCATAAATTGTAACATGACACTATCACCCTCAGAAATCTGGTAAACGACCAAACGTCCCGACCCCATTAGCCCAATCCTTGATAATTGAGAAGGCTCTGTTGACGTCGCTAAGTACGCGTCAGTATTAATGTTGTTTATAAAAGTAATCTGATAGGTATGGGGCTATGACATGTTCGCAACACTTCGATTTGTCCGGGCCCGGGCGGCCTCCCGCGGGAAATTACGAGTAAGAAACGAGATACCACTGACCACGTCTAGATGTGGGCTGCTGTGCGTGTTCACGTCACAATGTATTTCTAATAACGGTTGGATTTTTTATTTCACGTACGGCTCAGGGGTGAAAAATGACAGTTTTAATAAAAATGAACGCACACGCCATTTTACGACGTATAATATTGCTTTTGACAGATTATGGTATTGTTTTTAATTCGGCCGTCAACGAGGCTGCTGTTATCAAACTTGACCCAAGCCCCAATTTTTTTATGGTTGTAAATAAATAAAAACTCGGCCGCCATTACTGTCAAGTAAATAAGAGCTATCATAACGTTGACAATACGATAATATGCCAAAAGAAATATGATTTTTCTGAGTAGAATAGAGGCCCAGGAATACTCTCGCTCAAAGCAAAAAAACCGTATACGCCAAAAACTTTATATTCATATACTGCTTTTAGGAGGGCAGAATAGAAAACGGCGTCGCTATTGTCTAACGCACTCGCAATCGCAATCGGCTTCAAAGCGGAACAATTGTTTTCATTTTGTATGCAGACAAGCCTTCGATTTTCGAAATGAAAACGATTGCGATTGCGAGTGCGTTAGGCAATAGCCCCTCGGGACGGAAAGACTTCAAATAGACATTTGTTATCTAGGCTGAGTTACATTCTATAACGTAATGTATTTGTAGGAAAAGGTACACATATTGACGTAAGCTAACATGTGTTAAGTCGTAGGTTTACGAAATGTGTAAGCTTCTTATATACTTATGAAAATGTTTTATCTCGGCAGCTTCCGTGCATCTTCGAAAACGCTAACTATATTTTTGTCGTATTGAGGACTTTAAGGTTTTAATTTAACGTATTCTTGTCTATGTCAGAGTACCCACTAACATAAATAAATAAAGGTCTGGGGAAAATCTCACATAAATTGGCATAGTCCCAAACTAATCTCAAGGCTTGTACTATAGGTACTAGACAATGATATAAATACTTATATAGAGAAATAAATATTTAGGGCCGAGTTCTCCAACCAATTTAACAGACGGTTAAGTCTTAATCAGCTGTTAGTCAATAAATCTAACAACCGTCAAACCGCTAACCGTTCGTTTAATTGTTGGTGAACACCGCACTTAAATGCATATAAAACATTCAAGACACAGAACTAAAAACTCGTCCTCAGCACTCAAGTATTTGCCCATACCGGGAATCGAACCCGAGGCTTCGTAGGCAGGGTTAATACCAACTAGGCTAACGCCACTGTTAGAGTAACAGTTTAATAATAATTAGGGTCACATTCAAACTTTTTACAATTACAGTAAAACCAGCTGTTATTAATAAATATTAGGTAGATCAAAATTTTAAAAATTACCAATATACTCTGCTTGTACCTACAAGTCTACTGACGCTAGGATTTCTTGAAGCCAGGGACGAGGTCAAACAAACGTTGCTCTGATTACTTGCTATTGGACGACTAGTTTAAATATATAGACTAGCTTAATTGAGACTAGCATAAAAAAAAGAATTACAACTTTTTATAAAACGATTCTAACTTAAAACGCTAGTGTGCTAGCTAACTAGCTTAAAAAGTCTGCGAGTAGCTAGTTGCTAGCTAGCTATTAACTATCTTGGCTTGAAACACTAAAATTGGATAGATGCGCTATGCAGCGTATTACTGGCGTAAATAATACCTGCCCCCCTATTTGAATCGTTGCTTTATGTTAGTGACATAAATAAAATAATAACACTGGGTTTTTCATGAAAATACGAACTACTAACTAATTGAGTAAAATATTTTTACAAATAGTAGAAAATAATGAAATGAAATAAATTTTAGCACAAAAAATAATAAAGGAAACAGCAAAAATAAACCCTTTCATTAGTGCACCGAAATAATTTCTGCTATTTCATTAAATTTATAACTTTTGCAAATATATCTGAGTGACAAAACATATTGTATTGTATTATACGATGAAAATAATTTATGCAACGCGCTACGAAATACGTTTTAAGCTTTTAAATCTCGAATTTTGAAGCCAAACATTTCAACATTTTCAGAGCTTAAGGCCTCTTTGCGTCACGTCATTACGTACCTACCCGCAATAGTTGAGCTTTTATGGTTGCCCGTGGAACTTTTTGAATGCGCTCAGTATCGAAGTTGTGCTTTAAACTAGAGCTTTTTGTTCCTTTAATACCGTTATGCGCTTTTATAGCACGGTCAGCGCACGGAACTGATGTTTCTGAAAGTTTTGTTGGTATTTTTTTGTGAACTGCTAAAGTTTTTCGTAAAACCTGTTAAGAAAGCTCTTGGAACATCTAGTTAAAAATACTTTATTTTTCTTACTTATTAGACGTGCAGTTTTTGCTAATGTACATAAATTAAGTTACAAAAAAATCTACTAAGCCTCTATTCTATTATGTATTAAATGCCATATCATTATCATATTGTAAGAATTAAAGAACTTCTTACTCACATGACAGTAAAAATGCCGTACTGTAAAAATCTAGTAAAAGCAATATGTTTATGAAAGCAAGATGGGTTAAACAAAATGGAATAGAAACTGACTGCCAAGCGTCCTACAGCCAATACAAACAAAAGCTAAGGAATTTGAAATTTATATTACTGTCGTAATATTTATATGTACATTACTAAGAAGGAATTGGTCGAAAGTCGACGCCCCAAGAAAATGAACGTAAGGAAAATCGAAACACGTTACGTATCTTATTCTTCTGCCTACACAGTTCTAAAAAGAGGATCTTAAATCGATAATCGCCGGTGCTAAAGATAGAGTTGAATACTTTATGCGACTGATAGATACCCTTACATAACCACCCGCTTTCTTCGCCCACCAGCTTTTGTGTCTGCAAATTACCATTTATTGACGGCGGAGTTCAAGCTCGCAATCCTTAGAAACGATGCGATGGAGGGACTCTTCTTATTGTTTAACTAGCTGCGTCTACGTCCCTATATTTCATCTGTGGAAAATGCCCCTTGGGAGTGTTCCAATAAAAGATCCAATTTTACATGCGTCACTAAAAATAGTTAAGACACAGAATAGGTTTTATTATCTGCAAACTTAGTTTTTGATTAAGGTTTTTTAATTATGACTTAAAACTTCTTATCAAATGACGGAAAATCGAAAGCCGTATAGTTTTTTGTTGAAAATGTTTTATGATGTACTAACCTTATTTAACCTTATGGTGACATACCAATTATTTGGCTAACTGTACATCCTTTGCTTGTACTTACTAGCAAACATGTTACGCGTCAGAATAATTGTAAAAAACAACTATGTGTATCAACTACACGGTATGGCAATAAATCTGCATAAGAACCGCAAGTTTGCATGAAATTTGCTTAAAATTCATCGTCAATTGAATAAGGGTAAAGATCCACATCAAGTTTAGTGCGTAATATACCAAATTCGTTGACAAATTACAGGAAAAAACTAGTTGAATGATCAATTAACCTGTGCGTGGTCGTATCGGGTTCTTAGTTATGCAGTCAAGTCACACTTATAAGTCGAGTAACATTGACGAGTGCAGCTTAAGGCCGTAATCCGTTACTTCTTCATAGTATGCTGCAGGTTCATCTTGCTCCGCTTTCCTTGACACGCAAAAACCGGTAGACAACAAGTTGGTATTAGTTAAACATAGACATTTCTTTAAAGGAAACTCGTCTTAAGGACAACGCAGTACAATAATTAACGTAATGGTATATATCCTTTGTTCTATGATTTGCTGATTGTGGGTTTGTTTGAGGTATGAGGTCAATTTGACAGGCATTTCAATAATGTGTAATTTATCCAACAGGCTATGTATTATAATAATTGCACACAGTATACGGTACATATTGTAAAGCTACTCTGCAGTGTCTTCTGGGCAATGATGGTCTGGTCCGAATCGCTAATAGATTCACTCCATATTAATTACCGACGTGTAAAAGAAAACTCATGTTTATTTATTATTATTTACAAATAAATTTTGAATTTAAATTAGTTTTTTTTTAAATTTTGCAACAGATGTGATATGTGGGTAAATATTTGTGTTATAACGGGCCTTCATACAACGATACTGAAAATATGATTCACTAAACAATAGACAAAATAAACTATGCACGTTTAAACACAATAGCAGCACTTCTATACCTCATTAGTTTTGCAAATTATTTACGGTATGACATCCTACAAATTGCATTCACTTAGCACAACATTATTTTTGGAAACATTTCGTAATATGACGCAAAATGGACAGGACCCGGTTTGCTAAAAGGCTTTAGTTTTACCGAGAACTGTGATCTGTCAAAATAAAGCAATTGTCGTGACAGCTGAGGCATTTCAAAACCATTTTGTGAAATGTCACTGACGTTTCTTTACCTTAACAAGATTAGACTTTACAATAAAATAACTCACTAATTTATTATGTTCTATGTTATGCTATTGAAGCAATAAAACAACAGCACAATAAATATAGTGGTGGTAGGACCTATTGCAGGGTTTGTTCGGATCGCTACCACCATCTTATCCATTAACCCACCGCCAAGCAGCAGTGTTCGCATTGCTGTGTTCCGTTGTGGTGATAAGACAACCGGTGAAATTACTAGCATAGAGGCATTCCATCCTAGTCCTCAGGGTTGGCAACGCATTTGAAGTAAAAACGCATTAGGATTGAAGTTTTGAGATTGTAGTCTTGAACTTTCAAATGTATATGGTTCTCAGATCCCACTTACCATCAGCTGGCCTGAGTGCTCGCGTGCCCTCTCCTTGCAATAATATATTATATTTAGACATAATTACATATCATAGGGTAATTAAGGATTATTATTTAAACAAATCAACAACGAACATACGGAATAAATGACACTTATACTCTGATTATTCTAAGATAATGCCTGTGACAGCCGTATTTCGTAATGTTTAAAAATAGGCGATTAGTTATTTAAATTCCTGACTGGCGTCACTAAGTTTGTACCGATGTAGTATTTATGGTAAGTTAAAAAAATAAGTGTAATAAGTGTTTATATGAGCTGTCACAGACATCATCTTAAAAAAAATAGAGTATAAAATCAACCTGTTATGTTTTTAGTCAAATAATGAAATTGTACCCTACAAGGCATTTTTTTACAAATTACTTAGGGCATAAGGTATTTTAAGGGGAAAAATGCACGCAAAACACAAGAAACCGAAAACTTTTGTTTAAAATCTCTAAAAACAAAACGCTAAATAATAAAGTAACCAACGCCAACACGATAGAAATGGAATCCGTTTGACGTATTTAGCAAAACCGTGTCTAAAACAAGGTGACAACACATCAAAAGAGCGTTAGGATACTTTCACTCGAACGCATGCGTTAGTTAAAAGGAAAAGTGTCACATACTTACGAAACCTGCTTCTGTCTCGTATCATTAGAAAGAACAAATTATGCGTGAATATGACAAAAAATGCTCCGCATAATATAACGTGATGGGAATACTTTTACAAAGACGTAAAAGTTTTTGCGATGTTTTTCTCAGTGCTTGCGGAGTTTTCGAGAGGCTGGGAAGACGCAACTTTTTCATTATCAGAAGTGATCGCGAGTGCAGTGTGGCCGGCGTATATTTATGAGCTAGCTTTGGAGAATGGCTTTCAGTTATTAGCATAAATATTACAATAACCGACACATTCTTCCAAATTCGAAGTTATTTCTTTGAGTTTATTGCAATATCTTTTGCCAGCGACTCTGTTGAATAGAAGTTTATTGCTTCTCCCGCGAGAAATATGTAAATTTGAGCAATAAGATGAAAAAACATGTAGATCCGATACCTCATCGCTGCGAGTAAGGACCAACCGACAAAACAACAAACACACTTTCCCGTTTATAGTATTAATGAAACTTTGCAGAATCTAACCCCAATAATCATAAACGCACAATAAGCCTATTTTAGTTAAAGTATTCTTTGTCCCAATCCATCAAATTCAAATGTAATACAGATAAAGACAAAGTATCTTCTAAGCACTGCACTTAATTTTAACTTTACTACTAAAAATCCACTCATCAAAAATGCTTAATATTTTGCAATGTTTTGTGTTGCGAATTGCATAAGATCAAAATAATGTATGGATATTTTTGGGTACATAACATTTCCCAGGACGACATGGACGAAAAAAACAAAACATGTGCGGTCGGGTTTCCTACAACTTTATTTTTGTTAAACTTGTATATTAGTTGGTTCAAAGAGCATAAATAATATCGCACTCGCACAGTTGGCTGTGGTACATTTCACTTATATTATTTACAGCTAATGCAGTAATTGGTTTATTAATAATCCCTTAAATGAATATTAAATTAACGGCTTACACGTAATACGACTAATTGACAGCTTACATAGCTCATAAGCCACCTGGTGTGCAAGCCTTAGGTTACAAACGTTATTTTCCTCACCTGTCAGCAAAAGTTATATGTCAATGCCAGCAAAGGTGAAGCAAAGGTGAAGTGAGCTGGCTCGTTCGTCCGCCCGTCCGTCGTTGTTTAGAGAATCACACCCCTGGCCACAATTTAAACTTATACATACACCATACATTACAACGATACAAGGAATTTCTGAGTTAATAATTTTTATCAATATTTCCTTCCGATAGCGTCAGTTATGTGAACTTTTACAGGGTGACTGCGGAGTCGTGTCGCAACAAAGTAAACTAAAACTCACTACACCATTAGGAACATAACGTTCTACATTTAAAAGCGTTAAGACAGTTACTTTGTTTTTTATTAAAATAAACATTCAATCAAACGTTTCCCTAATTATTACCGAAATTATGGTCACCTAACGTTTTCATGTTAAAAACTTAAAACCTATTTGAAAATCGAACGATCAGACGACTAAGAAATTGTGTATGGAGTGTGGTCATGATCCCGAATAAAATGAATTCATTCAATGTTTATTTGAATAAAAAACCAAGTAATTCTCTTAATGCTTTTAAATCTATTACGTTATGTTCTTAATTGTGTAGTTAGTTTTAGTTTACTTTTTTGCTACACGACCCCCCGCAGTCACCCTGTACAGGATCGGATAGGTTAGACGGACAACAAAGTCATCTGATAACGGCTCCAGGGCTGTATTCTAGTCGATAAAATCTAATTGCCTTTGTTTTTCTTTTTAACTCGGCCGCCTTTACTGTCAAGGAAATAAGAGCTATCATAACGTTGACAATACGATAACATGTCAAAAGCAACTAAGTTTCACCGAGACGAATAGAGCCCCAGTTACTCGGTATTTGGCAATGAATCCTAAAAACGAAGCTTGACCAACACAAAGACGTCAGCTTGACTGCACATAATGCGCAAGATTTAAAACACGATTCAAATGCGTAAAGTGCGTATTGCGAAGATCCATAACAATTCGCAGCCCTTGGCGTTTCCTGCGTTGCACAACTAATTAAGATTCTAGTGTGGTGTTGTACAGTGGGTCAATGTCCAGGCGACTGGCGCAGTGGCTTGCAAACTACTTATATTTGAATACTGTGTTCATGCAAATACAGATAAATACACGTCTGTATATAATACTCTGGAGAATGCTCCAGACAGAATAAATGTTTGTAAAACGCCAGCCAAGTGGAAAACCATATTGATTAAAAATAGAAGAAATAAGGTGAAAGCCCCAGACATTGTGTACTTTTCCATACTTCGGATGAAAGCAAAAACAAAGCATCAACATATAATAATAATCCTAATTTTAACATTTATCCACGTAATTAAAACTGCAATGGAGCATAAATTTCATCGAAAGTCTTTTACATCCAGGCTATTATCATCAGATAATTGAAAATCCTTCTGAGGTTATTAATAGTAGCTAATTGGATACTTAACTTGTTCCCTAGCCGACAATAAAGTGATATTTACTCTGGACATATTTATAGGTACCTTACGTTCAATTTACAATTACTTATAACCGCGAGCGCCACCAAACAGATAATTGCCCTCAATTACGTATTTAATACACAAAAACCCGTACGGTTTACGTAGCAATTATTTCGCCGGTTTCACGCGTTCATATAAAAATTTACAAACAATGGATTTGGATGTAATGAGTGTAATACTCTAGATTCCAGCCTTCTGAATAGAAAACTCGACCTTCACGCCCCGCGAGCAATCATTAGATATATGATTATTCTGTAAATGATTACCGCTCAGTCGCAGGAAAGGGAAGTAACGCTAGCACCTCACTCAAGGTGTCGGATTATAGCTCTTATTACGCACTAAGGAATGTAATTCACTGTAATTACTGTGTCATATTTTCACAGATAGAGTAATTGGCACTTGTCTCTAAATTAAAACATTGAATTAAGAGCCAGCGATTCCTAATTGAGCGGGAATTTGTTATAATTTTAATGGCCTGACAAATAGTATGCTAATAAATTAAATATGCAACGTCTAAAATAATTGACGTAGAGAAGCAAACGAAGCAAAACTAAATGATAGATCATTTTATTTCTATTTGTCACGCGTCGACTCTTGCGCTTAAGAAAGCGTTATTAAATTTGGAACCGGCTCGTGATCGGTGTTATAAAATATTATAATCACAAACCTTTAGTCACTACTTATATAAGGCCACGCAATTACAAAAAGATAGAATAATAGATAGTTAATTTCTCTCGGCTCTCTCTGTTGAGATTTACTTTCATTACAAAAATGGTTATTAGGTAAAACATCTCGGTGTTTCGCACGTAATACTTTCTAGGCTGCGCCCGCGGCGCGGCGCGAGCGCACCGCGTTATCTTCTCTTTATATCGGACGTTTCGACACGGCCACCGTTTCCTAAGCAGCAGGGCCGCACGCCCCTCATATATTTTCATGCTCCCGTGACCGCCTAATTCGTAACTTGTTCACCTAAACTCAGCTATAAACTCAACGGTTGCAAAACCCTACAATACACTCAATGCCACCAAAAAGAAAATCGGTACTACACTCTGATAATTTTGTACGCCATTACAGTTTCGCAAAACTGTTCGCGTTTAGCTATGCCACTTATTGTCTGTTGGCACATAAATTTACAGTTAATTGGAATATTTCCCGCGACACAATGGACGTAACGTTACAAAAATGAGAAGTGACATTTTGTATTAATACCAATAATGTATTCGCAAATTTATGGAAGCATTCAGAGACGGGCGCACGGAACGACCCTTCAATTTCCTTTTCAGCCTGAATCCATTCACGGGGCGAAAGCATTTCCCTGCGCCTTCGAACTTCCAATCAGAGGCTCTCGAATAAAATGTATTATTATAAAATAGGTCCTTATAATCGTAGACGAGGTGAATATTAAAACGTATTCTTTCATTATCAGCATTTTTCGAAGCGTGAATCGTTTCTCATTTAAATAAAAAAGGTATAACGCGTTATTAGGAATGTTCTGCCAAGTTTCTGGACCAAAATAACTAAAGAGCTAAGTGCGATAAAGTTAAACAGGCTGAGCGGACGGTCGGGGTTAATAATTAATGCTTTTGCGTGAAATGAAGGAAGGGAAAAGAGACAGTTTCTGTACAAAATCTATTTGTCTAAGTTTGTTAAGGTGCGGGAGCGGCTCCTCTCCGGAACACTCCTCGTTAAGTCGCGCTTAGTTAGCGTCGCCTCCGCGCTCGGCGGAAACGTACGACCGCACGCTCGCAAACCCTAAAACGTCATATAAGTGTGTAATAACAGTAAAACTTTCCAGACGTCTACCAAACAGGCTTCAACACTGGTATTTTAATTAGTTTTCTTATTTAGCTATCAATTATGAGTCATCGAGACGGCTTATATTAAATAGACTAGCTCTGACGTTCATTGCGGTACTTCTTACCATACGTATTATCACGTCATTGACGTTGATTCTCAAGGTTACAATGATAAAAACGTGTAAACGTGCGTGTGTACTTATTATCTAAGCCGCATAAGTCACAAAAAAAGTCGTTTAACTGTCTGTTGAAAAAAAAGAGACGTAAAGCAGAGATTTGTACACGTGTAGATGTGTACACGCGCGACACATTTAGTATTCGCGGCGAAGGCTAGATGACGCCGCTCGAGATTGCTCGCCTGGAGAAAGAGGTCTCTTTATTAATGCACGAACCCGCTCTGACCCAACTAACTTTAAGAAAACCGCGTTTAGCGTTAGCTGCTTCGCTCTTTAGTCTCGGCCAAGATAAACATGTTACGTCTTGACTTGACACAACTCGCGCTCTGAAACTTCATACTGTATCACATTTTAATAGAGTACAAAGGGTGTAGAAAGACTTTATGTTTGACTATACGAGTAATGAATCAAAAAACACGTGTTATTCTCAACTTAAATAGAGCAGAGAATTATTACCCACGCGAGAAACTCTAGACGATAAATTCTCGCTTTGGCCGAACCGGACTATTTCCGACTACCTGTCCGCTGCGAGTTTAAAGAAAATTACACAGTGCAATGAAAGCCGGCGAGACCGTATTAACTCGAACACTGTCATTAACAAAATACGCTTTCGCGTCGAGCAGGAGCCCGCATTGTTTATCAGAATTATCGCGCGATCGATGACACGTATTTGAATAACAAAAGTTACGTTCAGCGTTAATGAAATTGTTTATGCAAAATTCGGTGTTATGTGGATCTGCGCATGATACATCATTATTAAGTCCGGTGCCGACGCCTCTACTGAAGACAGAACAATGGTTCCTTCCTGCACGAGCGGGAAAGTAAGGTGTTGCCATCTTTCCGTCACCAGATAAATAACGCTATCTCATTCCAGCATCACCGCTTTATATGTGCATACGCTAATAATGTCGCATTAGCTAAAGAACGTCTTTATCTCCAGCTGTTTAGAAAGTAATGGCACAAATTGATACTCCTTTGTGAGGCATAATGATGAAGGATGGATGGAGTCGCTCTCGTAAATAATGTTTATGTCAATTTAGCTCGCGATGTGTTACGAAACAGCTACGAATGTAAATACCCGTCTTATGTCAATTCATATATGAATCAATGGATTCTTTATGATAAAATGTAATGTAAGATCTGAATGTTTATTTACCTGTTACTTTAGAGATGGCAGCCTCCTAGTTGTCGAGTCAACTTTTACTTTAGGTGACAGACCTGTGCTTGCAGCATGTCATAATCAATTTGCATTCGGTCACGGTGCAGTAACACGGTCATCACGTCCTAGGCGTTTTTGAGTGTCTCGAGCCAATTGAAACTTGAAAAAATGTTTCAAAAGCCCTGCCTACGTTACTAAACGCCTTGCACAATAATATCTGTTCCGTTGCCAGAAACAAGCGAGAACTTTGCGAAACTTGTCGTGATCGCAAAACCGCAGCTTTTCCGCGTCGAGCAGTTTTATTACTGGGGCCACTTAGCCGCCAGATATTTCAAATCCGTTGTTATTAAATTACCGGCGTACGTGGCGATGCTGGTCCTGATACAGCCTGTATTGTTGTACGCAACCCGCACAAAACAACTCTCAAGTCGGACACTTTCTAAACAGATTCATTTGACTTTAAATTTGCAATTTCGAACTATAAATTTCAAATTTGCATATATGCGCTAAATTAATATTCAAGCAGTAATCAATTACCACGCTGTAACTTTAATCGGTATCATCTATATTAAAAGCGGGTAGTTAAATATTATTAACGTCGAAGCTTGTTCCTATAATTAACGCGATTTCACTAACATACAGACGGCCATTTATAGCTGTTCTTTTTATTGCATTTTAGTTAAACGTTGCATAAAAGCTTGCATATTTGCAACCAACAACAAACTACGAGCTGCCACTGACCATAAGCCAGGCATTTACTAATTTCCAAGCCGTTATTTCATTTAAGGCGTTAACGATTCGATTACGCTATACATTGCTCGCTCTAGATTCGTTGCATCTTTGATGCTGTAAGCAAAATTGGTAATGTATAATTGGAGAGTAGAATTTCTCGGATGCAGGAGAGTTTCGATGTAGGCCCGACTGGTATTGAACGGGGCCGTAGGCTCTCGGTCAGAACGCCGCAAACTGGTTTCATTATCAAAAGTCAATAACTTTGATCCATTCGAGTCACGGCCAAGACTCCGGCCAACAAACGTAATAAGTAAAAGCATTGTTAACTGTTGCAGTTGTCATTGCGGCCTTGAAAACCTGTAGATTTACACTTTGTAATTTATATTTAGAATCTATTTTAAATTAGGTCCTATTCCCAATGATTGTACAGGCGTAATATGCTTAAAATATCTTTTGCATCATCAGCAATTTAAGACAATTGGAACTGTGTTCGTTTTAGAAAGGACATGAAATCTTACATTTATCCATTACGTAGAAAATGTGTGTAAAATTTGATTGACCGTTATAACCAAACCACACCTGTTTAAGTCACCGATGAAAACGTTACGTAAAGACAATTACTCTATTCCAAATTCAAAATAGGTAGGTGAGCAAATAATAGGCTTGGACCTAAAATTACTATTTTTAATCAGAGACCACAGATAATCTATTGCGTCATCAACTTTCTCTCGCTAACTTAAAAATAATTTTGAAATTAGAATGACTTAAAATACAATGATATCGGTAATAGCGGCAATGCCACAGACCAGATATGCTAGGGTATATCGTGTATGGTTTAAACGAATACGCGTGTGTAGGTCGTAAAACTCTCGCCAACCATAGAAAGTTACAAATTGGATTTACTTGATTAAGTAACGAGAGTGATTGAATAAATGTCAGAATAGATATGAGCCTCGGTTTAAGTAATAGAATACATGGGGCGAGGCGGCTGGTGAGTAATGACGAAAATAAAAGCTTCCCGGGGTAACCAAGAGAATAAAGGGGAAATAGAGAAATTACTTACTGATATTGTGTTAAACTCGGAAGTAATTTTCGGAATAGCGTTTTTTTATACTGACACCTGAAAAAAATACTGGATAAGAACTAAATACTGACTAGGTACTTAATACTGTGAAGGTTCGCTGCTTGTAGCGTGCTAAGTTATACTGGCTGGCTATTACGTCAGTAATATTTGAATCGAAGAATTAAAAAAATCCTTTGATGTTTTTTTGTTATAGCCGTGTCAGTCGTTTACGAGGATTGAATAGGTATGATAAAAGTAATACGTAGGGAAATAAAAAGAAAAAGAAGCCGGCAGCAGTGCTTCCCACAATACTGAACTCTTTTTGTACAGGTCTATTGACGAGAGTTGGCACGAATGGATTGAATGAGTGAACGAAAGTATACAAGTGTGTAAAATAATAACAGATTTTCGGTTTGAAATTCGAACATCGGTTCAAAGGACGGCACTCACACAGTGATAGGTGACATTACTTTTGTTCATTCCATTCGTGCCAACTTTAGTGAATGTACCTGTACAGTCATCGCATCGTCTACTTATCGAAACCTAACTAACGAATCCTAATTCGTTGGAGATCCTGTTGCCACCTTCTGGCTCCATCAAATCAGCTGCTCGATACCATAAGAAGAAAGAAGAAATACATGTATTCACTACACAGAAAACACACAAATAGACATTAAAAAAAACTATTAACGTGCCATGTACAGCACGGAGTAATGAATCGGACACTGGCTCAGCATTCTTTTCATATTTTATTAATATTTATTTATTTATTTTACCTTTATTGCGCAAAAGAATACACTTTATATACAAGGCGAAGTTTGGATGCTTGTTTCTCAATCAAGCCAGAACAGCTGAACGGATCTGGATCTGGATCTGAAAATCAGCACAGAGATAGATTGTCTGAAATAGCACATGAATACTTTTTACCCCGGCGAATTGGAGAGTTCCCGAGGGAGTAGCGATATACGACTTCTACGTGGACGTAGTCGCAGGCAGACGCTAGTATTGCATAATTCCAGCCTATTACGATACCGGAATGACATACGAACGAAGCAAGTTAAATATACTTGTAAAAAGGATAATGTCATGGTTTAGGTTTTTTTATTATAAATATTTATTTACTTAATTAAGTACCAAAATTATCAGTTTAAAATTTAATTTATGTTATCTTCACTTATTAGTTTAATCCATGACTTACGTTTGACTTTAGCTTTAGACATTAATAAGTTTCATAAAACTAATTATTCTCGTATCATATAATTAAAATATTAAATATATTTTGTTTGTCTTCAGAAGTTGACAAAGAACTTTTAGGACGACGGCTCATTTCTATGTATTCAAGTATAAGTATTTCTTAATTACGAATCTTTTTGCTTTGCAAAACCAAATAAACATTTTATTTAGCATCTTTTCAGATCAGTCGGGGAAAAATATAAAGCTAAGTGCAAAGATGAACTGGGTAGTGATTCTCTCAGCAAGCAAAGGTGATCGTTCGCTCGAGTGAAGGTCCAAGCGGCGAGTTTAAGTAGTCCCGACAGAGCGAACAAAACACATTTTAGCGCGTGTATTCAATTTGGCAGCATGACTTCTCGAACGTATAAGGCTCCCTAATTGACAATGCACGCGCTAAAATGTGTTTTGTTCGGTCGGACGGGACTACTTAAACTCGCCGCTTTTATTCGCTCGTCCGTCCGACCGGCCGCCGTTTTTTGAGAGAACAACACACCTAAACCGAGATTCAAGGCGGTAAAAACCATATTGTCTATAACCTGTTATCGTATTGTCAACGTTTTGATAGCTCTTATTTACTTGACAGTAATGGCGGCCCAGTTAAATACCATATCAGGTCAAAGACGATATGGTTTTTACCGCCTAGAATAGGTGCCCTAGAGGCCCTAGAGGTGACATAATTTCATTTCATTTGGGTTTAGCCTAAAATTAAAACTTCATGACGCTACAGGGGTGTTATTTTCTTAAAAACGGCGGTCGGTCGAACGAACGAGCGAAAGCGCAGCGGCGAGTTTAAGTAGTCCCGTCCGAGCGAACAAGACACATTTTAGCGCGTGCATTCTCAATTTGGCAACCTGATACGTTCAAGAAGCCATGCTGCCAAATTGAATACACGCGCTTAAATGTGTTTTGTTCGCTCGGAAATTCACTCGTTCGTCCGCCCGTCCATCGTTGTTGAGAGAATCACACCCCAGTTAAGTAACGCGGTGGCCTAGTTGGTAGTGACCCTGCCTACGAAGCTAGCGGTCCTGGGTTCAAATCCCGGTAAGGGCAGATATTTGTGTGCTGAGCACGAATATTTGTTTCTGAGTCATGGATGTTTTCTATGTATTTAAGTATATATTTATCTATGTAAGTATTAATATCGTTGTCTAGTACCCATAGTACAAGCCTAAAGCTTAGTTTGGGACTAGGCCAATTGGTGTGACATTGTCCCCTGATATTATTATTATTATTATTTTAGGGCCTGAATATTCACTTGCACGTCATCAAACATGCTTGTGGTTTTTGCGGTTGTTGATTTCATCAAGGTCTTTATAAATCCGGAACCATTTTAAAAGTGATATCATATGTTTATGAATGTGTTAAAATCAATCAAAGTGTTGACGTGAATACATTGTAAAATATTGGTGTCTATCAGAACAATCAGCCCAGCTTTGCCGCGGGCCTACAACTCAGCGGTTAAGAGTTCTATTATATTTCCGTACATGAGGTATTCCTTCTTAGTCCTCAAGGTTGGCAACGCAATTCTGGGGTCCTAGTGAAAAATGGTATAAGTCTTGTGAAGATCAAGTGAAAAAGGGTTTAAGTCTAGTATACTCCATACATGTATATACCCTTTTTTATTACGAGTTAAGTCGACTTACACCCTTTTTCACTAGGTCCCAAGAATTGCGGTCTTTTAATTGCAGTTTTAAGATTATAGTCGGTAACACTGTTTTTAATACTTTTCGTATATGAAACTGAATGTCTTGAACGGAACACAAACAAACACACGTTCGCATTCGTAAAACCAGTTAAAATCCATTGCTTTCCTCGTCAGGTTCGTTATAATATATACTTCTCACTCGTACAATCTCACCTGCACTATCTCATCGAGGTATGGGGAAATGCCGCTAAATCAAATTTAAAACATCTTCAAACCACCCAAAACAAAATAATCAAACTACTTTTTCACTACGACTTTCTTACTCCGACTAATCGAGTTTATTTGGAAACGAAACTTATGAGTCTAAATCAATTGTACACATATAATACTTGCTTACTTATAAGAAGAATTCTTAAAAAAGACCTACACACTGAAATACAATTTTCTACAAATAGAGAAAAAGGGAAACGAATACTTCGTAATGCTGACAACCTGTATTTACCTCCGCCACGTACAAAAACATTTGGGAATAAAAATATAAAGTATGAAGAAGCACGTATCTACAATAATTTACCTAAAACAATTAAAGAAGCCATCTCCTTCCATAGTTTTAAGAAAAAACTTAAAATTCACATATTAGAAAATATTCCAATCACCTAATTACGGCCCTGCTCGCATTCCAAGTCTGCGTACCGCAGCAATCAATTGTATTTTGCTTCTACCCGTTTTATTTTAAATTTATGTATGTTTTGTTTTATTTTTAATCTCAAATCTGTTATGTTAACGTAGTTTTAACTTTTATATTACCATATGAAGCACAAGTGCTCACTGGAGAAGAGCTGTTATACTTAATTTTAATAAGATATCAATAAGTGAAATGTAAAAATTTCTTTGAGATGATAATAAATTCTTTAAACCGAAAATATAGAACTAGAAAACAGTCAAATAGTAACACAATTATTATCGAATTGGCCATGTTATGAATAAGGAAACTGAACATTACTATTTAGAATATAGTAATCTTTGAATTTCATTACATTACCATACCCTAATTACTTTGACATAGTTCCCAGACAAAAATCATGATTTCTATTACTTTAGCAACAATACTCGCAGAATCAGCGCAGATAAAGTCAGTTATTTAACTAAGTAGATAAAAATAGTTCTCCTTCAGCGTGTAATTCAATTACTGGCATTGATAATCACTGAATGGAACTGCAAATCATTTCAGATGTTACTCAGCAAGAACAAACCGTTTTAATTAGCTAATGTACGTGAGAGACAGGCTCGTGAATAATCGACTATATTTCTACACAAACAAAAGGTTTTAGCCGAACAAGTCGGCAACTAGATGTTCGTGTTTTTGTTAACTAGATACCTCTGAAAATGTTGAATCTGTAATATACTTTTGTTGTCATTAACTTAATTAAGGTCAGGTAGAAAAAAGTTACTCCGTTGTGCAGAAAATAGCCGCGCCGCGCTGGCGTTGTGCCGACTGTGCTAAAGGCTTTAGTAGGGAGGCGCACGAAGCAGACAGGATATTGGAGATTGCCCAAATATACCCAAAAATATTCTTTCTATACAGGGATAGTAATGATATTTAATGGCGTCGCTCTATGTAGAAATCACAGCGTTGCGACGACGCAACGCACCCGCAAAGCTCGTGTGGCATCGGTCTTATTTGATCCTATAGTTTTTAATTTAATTTAAATTTAAAATATCAGCCTACTGTGCTAGTAGTAGGTCCGATCCCGGTGGGAAGATAATTATGATCACGAATGTTCCATTTGTAATTATATAAGTAAGTAAAACAACTGTATCAATAAAGCCATGAATATACTAACTTCCTTATCCATAAACGCATAATAAACCTATTTTAGTTAAAGCATTCATTGCCCTTTCTGTCAAATTCAAATCCCATCGTGACAGATAACTACAGAGTATATTTCGAGCACGCTAGCTGTTGTGCGTTTATTAAAAAGAGGGTTAGTGAACACGTTATGAATGTAAAGATGTTGCAGTGAAGACTTTGGGGTGGATATCCACCAGAGCTGTACGAATTAGCGGAGCGGTATGCGAGGCCAGAAAAATTAAGTACCTAATCCTATTGGTGGATTTTTTTCCCGCGCACCGCTCCGCTACCTCGCACAGATCTGGTGGATACGCACCCTTATACTTATTTTAGTCGACCTTTGACAACCAATGCAAAGTCTTAGTAGCATTGGCCTTAATTTGGGTAATAAATAAGTATATTAAGTAAACTAAGAAACAACAGAACCTTTTGTTCTTGTTTAAGCAACCCGCCGCCTTTATGTCTGCAAGAGCTATACAAATATCTATCAAATAGCTTTCTTGAATAAGCGTATGGTGGAATATGGACTGGTATTTGTTTTACCCAAATAGGGTCATTTGTCACTGTTAGTGGAACAATCGTTCAAGGTGAATTCTTACGATTTCCGTAACATAACGTAATTTATCATGTGACTCACTTGCTTGGGCTTTAATAAATAACGTGGACCTACTTTTGTTCCTGTCATGACACGCCCTCCAAGAGACGCCGTGTCTGTCACGCCAGCGTCTAACGCGACATGTAGGTTTGGTTTCAAGCTCTGAGAGCACACGCGAGCACGACGCATTTCAAACACGGCTTAATTTACAAGCGGTTTACATTTTTTTCATTGTTTTTTTTCGTATTTCATTTTTTTTAGTTTATTATTTAAACATTAATCACGTATCAGATAAGGTCAAATACGTCAGTATCTAAACCTTAAATAGCGTTAAGCACTATTTCCACCAAACTTCAGGCAACGGATCGAACCGGAAAGAATTTGATGGTCTTTAAACGATATTAAATCATGTTCACAGTATTTAAAGTCTATATTACCACCAGCCACGCACAGCAACTTGACCGCGGGCGTCTTCCGCGACACGCGATCGTAGCCGAAACGAATACAAAATAATATTTTTTAACAGATGCGATAGGCTGTCGCCGCATCCGTTCGTATCCTTTCCGATCCGATGCGATGCGAGCCGTTTGGTGAAAATCATACTTAACGCTTAACTGATTTTGTTTTCTAATTCGGCAGACCAAGACAAGATGTTTTTTAGAGTAAAATAAATAAACTCGTAAGTTAATCATTACGATCTAACAAATGCTGAGTCAATTACTGAGATAAATAATATTAAGCCTGTATTCTTTTGACATGTTATCGTACTGTTTTAGCTCTGCTGTCATTACTGTCAAGTAAATAAGAATTAACATATTAGTTAAAGCCTTCACAAAAAATCGCCAAACTGTAGTCTATAACTCCTAAGGTATATAATCCAACATTGTTTCAAAATATTGTAAATCTGCATAACTTTTGCTTGGCGCCCAAACCGTTGGATTAGCTCCAACAGACGTCACATTATCGTTAGATACCTTGCGAATAACAAGAAAATGTATGGTAATAAACAACAATAATTAGTTGTCTTTCCATATCACCGTTCTTCCCGTTTGTGGCGTCGCGCTGCCGCGGCAAACAAAACCGACTTAGTGATAAATTACTCGAGATAAACGCGTTTATAACTTCTTTCCTGTCGGGCGGGATCATGGGTGTTTTCGGCGTCCGTTTTACCTCCTGGGTTTGAGTCATTTTTAATGTTGGCGCTTTGTCTTTTTCGATCGTGATTTGTTTGTTTGATTATGATTTGATGACGATTGGTGTTGCATTTAGTTTTAATTACGAAACGGTTGGTATAAATAGGTCTCCTTCTGAACTTCCAATAGATTACGGAATCTATGCTTTTATAACTCTATATTTTTGTTTAAATAGGTCTTAACAGATTGCAATCAAGAATCTCTTTCTTCTAGTTACATTTAACCTAATAACATAAAAATCGGTTATGCCATAAAAAGATTAAAAATACCAATACACGGTATATTGAACAACCATTCACTAACAGCACTAACTGAACTGAAACAAAATCATTTGGGCTTTATAGAATGTATTAAACGTGCGTGTGAGGCGGTAGCATGAGGTGGAAAAATGTATTAATTTATGCAACCAAAATATATATTTTCACTGATTAACTTCACTTACCTAGGTACTCCAAAGTTGGAAGATAAATGAAACGAACTATCTCTTCAACTACAGTCTATGTCTGCCAATTTGTTTTTTAGTCTTATATCACGGAGCCAATCTGACGAAATATATCAGCTGGAGTCCCAAGGAACTAACTACACAGAGTGGCTTGTAGCAACAAAGGAAACTAAAACTCGTACACCATTAACATGACGGACTACACATAAAAGCGTTAATTAATTTTACATTGATTTTTATTAAAATAAACATTAAATCAAATGTTTACCTAATTATTACTAAAATTATGGTCACCTAGCGTTTTCATGTTAAAAACTTAAAACCTATTTGAAAATCGAAGTATCAGACGAGTAAGAAATTTAGTATGTAGTAAGAAATTTAGTATTATCCCGAATAAAATGAATTCATTCAATGTTTATTAATTAACAAAAAACAAAGTAAATGTCTTAACACTTTTAAATCTAGTACGTTATGTCCCTAATGGTGCAGTGAGTTTTAGTTTACTTTGTTGCTACACGATCCTGCAGTCACCCTGTATTTTATCTCAAATAATTCCATAATTCCCGAGAAAATTACGGTAAACCCGTGCCACCTGAATCATGTCGCAGAAGAAGTTTTGTTAACTTTTTTTATTAATTAAAAATGGGTTTGCGTTTTACCTCAGTCTCCCCTGATGTTAAGTGATGACGAGGTCGAGGGTGAAGGTGAACTTTTAATGTGATCTAGATATACTCCAACATTTAATTACCCGCTACCTCTCTTTCTTGGACCACACGACGCGGTCAGCGAGCTTCACGATTAGGGTCAAGCGCCAAGGTCTAACATTACATAATTCCTTAAACATTTCAACGGTTAATTGTTGCCCGACGCCCGCCATTGTCCGACACGTCTTGATCGATAGTCGATTGATACTCTAAAGCAGTAGCAGAACCATTTCGTTTAATGATAATCGTTAATCGACTTCAAGTTGTTAAGACGAGCCGATACAATTGATTAGAAATTTTCGAAAAATTTGTAAAAGAGGTTGGGTAAAACTGTTGTCATTTTGTAAAAGTCATACATTTTCAAGGTGAGCGGCCATTCGTAAAGTGGTAAATTATGATAGAATTATTAAAAATAAACATATTTTGTTACGTAATGTAATACTCTTAAGTGCATCGGAGCCGAGATATTTAAATATTCATACCTGGGCTACTTCTAGTACCAAAAACTTAATACTTAAATCCTTAATATCTCCGCTCCGATTTTATTTAACGCCATAAATATTATCCTCGTAAGCGCCCGCGTACTTGTACCTACAAGTACAAATTAATGATAGTAGTTCAGACAGTACTACTCACTATCGTACAAAATATTTTTAACTCTAAAGCACTAACTAATTGACTCTAAAGCACTATTCTTAATTTGTACTTGGTATAGTACATTCAGCAGTTAGGACTACCGCTATTAAGAAAACACAGGATTTACGAGGCTATAATATATCTATGTGTATTTAGAGGTCCTCTAAATAACTATGTAAAAGACATCTTTGGCCGCTGAAAAAAATATACAATTTTCTTCATACAAACTTACCCAATGCCCTTTAAGCGTTACTATCTAAAGAACTGAAATCTTGTTTTCACGGTAGTGTTATATGGTGGAATTCTAAACGTAAGTTGTCAGTTTAAAGGAGTAAAACAACTGGTGTTCTTCGTTAACGACTCAAACACTCGTACGCTACAAATTGTCCTGCTGCTGTAGAAAGGGGAATTAAAGTCTGCAAAAATAGCTGAGCTTGTACAAGTAGGTATTTCGCGCGGAAACACCCGTAAACGCTGAACATTCCACGCGAACCGTAGCTAAATAAACTCGCCTTTTACCTGCTTATTAATAAAATGTTCACCTTATCTGGATCTGATTAAACACGCTACAATTTTCCGGCAAGTCATTGCTCTAATGGGCTACCTACCTTAATAAAATAATTACACACTGCGTCAAAAAATTTAACGCACGCAATTTTTAGCGTGTATAAATATTATGTTAGTAGCTTTAGAAGGACGCAAACAAGTAAACGAATGCTTAGAAAACTGACTGATTTATTACGTAAGTTTTGAAATAAATGTGTTCAAATTCAAACTTCCTAGTTCTGGAGCAAGTCGTGACAGCAGAGCTAGCGAGTATGCTAACAAATGAATGTCTCTCTTTGCTCCTTATAGGTAGTGGCAGCAACCTTCAAAATAGAGTTATTCAGTTCCAAAAATAGTTCGTTCAATGTTTGGCGGTACGTGCATAAAATGTCCACAATGAGCGATCACGGAGTCGTGACTCGGTCATCGCTGGTTCCGATATCTTATTGATTTGTTGTATTGTGCGATAATGATCTCGACTTGGCGCTGCTTATCTAGATACACAATTGTTATATATCGGCTTTCAGTGTACATACAAAGCGAAGAATATTCCAATGGAAATGCCGCAAACATCGCCTTGGTATTTATAAAGACCGAATAACCTTTACGGCGTTGAACGTACTTGCTATTATTTTGATCATTAATTTGGGTCATTGTGCAAACAAACAATGGGTAGGTTATTAACAGGCGATCGACAATAGAAATTGATTCGATCGACAAGCATCAGAGGTGGACATTTTGAGTTCATTGTCAACGACTGACCCTCCCGAGCGAAAGTGTAGCACGCGCTGCAAGACTTATCTGTTAATGATATGTCATAACAAAATAACGGAGACAAAGCGGCCGGACCTTTGGAATTAGCAAATGACCTGTCACATTGATAATTGACGTTTGAATTTAATTCGCGTTGCGCAACGGTGGCCGGTTCAGTCATTAATTTCGATGCCCACTCTTGATTAATGTCCTTTTGTTTTAGATAACGCAAGACATGTAGCAGTTTAGTAGTTGCCTATTGTCTTAAGGGTGGTTTCATTCGTGGGACGTAAATGGCAGCTTCTCACGCTTCGACCACATTACTACAATGCGCTAAACCGTCGCATATTTTGACGCGCGTGCCAAAAATGAGCATTTACATAGAAAAGTAGTGCTAACTACAATATATTTTACGTAAATAAATACAGGTTAAGGATTCATAAAAATATGACACGCGACGTTTTGGGCTCCCGATGCGTTGTTGTTTAGGCACGTAGGTACTTTATATGTATGCCTTGCTGATAATTAATTTACCCCAATATCCTCGCATTAGATCGATCCATCGGTCAGGTAAGGAATATGTGCTCCTTATATTTTAATTTTGTTATTTTAGTATTTGTTAATATTTTATTTATCGTTGTCTTCTGTACTAAGGGCCTATTCTTCTTTATCTCTACACTTTTTTTTTAAACTGCGCGATCATGCAAGTAAATAATCTATCATAACATTAACAATACTACAGCAATAGGTGTAATGTCATTGTAGAAAAAGACCCTGCTCATAGTCCATATGCTTGTTTGGACCTAAAGGTTCACTTCTACTATCACTTTTTCAAGAAAATTTATAGCCGATGACAATAGTTTTCTTACTCTAATTTAATGTAATATAATGGACTGAGAAATCCGTACGGTTGACGGGAAATTATTGCTCAAAAATAGAAGTCGTAGAGACATTCTACTCCGAGCTATACAGCTCCCAAAAGACTGACCCATCTCCTACTAAGTCAGGAACCCGTCGGGTTGCCCGTCTAAGTGCACCTTAAGGCCTACTTTGGGATTGGTAATTTTTGGCAGATTGCCCCCTTATTATTTATTTTCCCTGCCATGCGTGGACGGCGCGCTTAGAACTATTACCACGTATACGGCTCGCCTCTATTTGACCACCGTATTATCAAGTAGCTGCCCAATCATGGACGACGCTCTGTCCACTTCCCACAACGCGTTGTCTATTCCTTGACGTCGCAGTGTCCTCTCGCTGACGCTGCGCTGACCGTGTGATAGACGCCGAGTTGACAGAGCGTTGATGCCGAACCTACGTGTTAAATCGATGAGCAGTACTGCTGCAGAGTTTGCTCTTTAGGAACTCGATGGGATGTGAAGCTTTTATTTAATATGAACCATATCTAACCTAATACCTAATAACAATGATATAATATAAAGTGAGGTAGATATGTTACCTATACGGTATTCCGCGTTTAAAAATGGCCCGTCTTAAATTCAAATTCAAATTATTTATTGGTAATATATACATTACATGTCAGTATAAAGTTATAACAGTTATATTAATTGCTGATAAAATACATTAAATTGTTTTCTTAAATATTTCATTATAGGCACACATAATCACATAATCACATAATCAGTAAATATTGCAACTACACACTAAATCATAAATGACAAGTGAAAGCAGGATGGTATGCTAATTTCCGGGAGCGAAACAGAGACGAGCGTATGTTGCTCTGCAGACTAGTTTACGGTTCCGTTGACGGCGCAAGACTAAGTAAAGGTGTCCCAATTGGCTTGATTTTAAGGTGCCACTATCGAAGTGCGTATAACATATCTACCTCTTTTTACTATATTATATCATTGCCTAATAATATAAAATGTTCTGTACCTACGCGTATAAGAAAACTAACCAGACAAAAGTAGTAATAAGGCTTGTGTGCGTATTACATAAAAGGAACAACCCTGGGTTGATGATAACAGACGGGACAAGCATTGTCATATTTTAGTAGCCTAATGGGGTCGGCATGTCCAACAATGATCGCCTATCCCAACAAAGAGTTTATGTAGGTACGTAATCTAGGAAAAATAATGAATCGGTATAGAAATCGAGAACTTATTGTCTCTATTTCGACTTAATTAAAATTTAATAATATAATTGCATACGCGGCAGCTGCGCTTAATGAGCAAATTACCGAACGTGATTAGCCGTCGGCGTGATCAACGATCAGTCAAAGCTATTAAATCTAATTTAATGGTTCGACCATTAATATTGGTTGATTCATTTTGCAAATACCGCGTAAACAAAGAATAAAGGAATGGCTGTGAATGCGCTCGAGACCGTGGCGTGTCATGACATTTGACACGACCTTGGGGCGGAGCGCTAGGTGAAGGCTCCAGGCATTGTGCTCGACATTCCACTACATAAAGATATAATTACAACTGCGCCATATCACAATTTATTGACACGAGTTTCGCAATTACCTTCGATTTTTAATGAAAAGAGGCGGGCGTCTGGAATTAGTTTTTAACGGCGTTGTAACTTGAAGTTCAGATTAATTGTTCCAGATAAGCTACGAGCAGTTTTACTCATGTTAATTTTCTTAGGCGCTGCTTATTTATGGAAACGGGGTTGAAAATCGTAATTTGTTTAAGGGTTCTTAATTTATCACTTCAACATAGTTCTGCTCCCCTGCAGCCAACAAACATGTCTATTTTGGCCAAACTTATAGCAGCAAATATGTCAGGAGTACGCAACCAACTGTAGTTTAGCATCGGCCGCCGTCCGGACAGGGGTCATCAATCTGTATCAGCGTGAGCCCGGTCCGCCCGGAGCCCCCTGCATAGGTAAACCACCGGCAGGCTTAGTGGGTCGCTTCCTACTTCCTAATTATTTTTCTTCGTGATTCCCATCAAATAAGGTTTTACGAGATCTCGGCTAATTGAGATTAATACTATATATTCTTAGGGGGACATCCGACAAACTCAATTGAAAGGGGAGATGTTAACCCAAACTCGAGAGTTGGCTTCTCTTCTTGTTTGCTTTAGCTTTTCGCGTTGAGAAACTTCGCTGCTTTTATCACAGCTTACTTTATTATGGCTTACGGAAAATAAGGTGATGATGGTGGTACTGACCCATTTCTTGTTATCAATAAATTGTCATCATGGACAGTATCTTGTGAGGAGTTGATTTGTCTTCATGGCACAATGACACATTTAAAAAACCGGTCAAGTGAGAGTCGGACTCACGCACTGAGGGTTCCGTATTTAAGATAATTTAAATCAAAACATCAAAAACCACGTCAAATGTTATAAAAACAATGTTTGCTATATTCAAATCACTTTCATTTTCAACCCTCCATTCTAGACCACTTTTCATATTTTTTACTATAAACAGTTGCGGGCAAGCAAGTTATAAAACTATGCCAAATTTCAAGTTAATAGCTTCTATAGTTTCAGGGAAAAACTGCGATGACACAAAGACAGACAACCACTGAAGTCTCACCATAAGCGTTCCTTTTTTACCATTTTGGTACGGAATCCAAAAAAATAAGGTATAATAACGAATAAGTTAATGACGAATAAGTTATTCCTGAGAGCGGTTCCGCACTACGTCCAATCCGAACCCGTGAAAACTCGGATCTATAGAGAAATCGGAAGACGGATGGCTTCCGTCATCCAATTTCTCTATAGATCCGTATTTTCACGGGTTCGGATCGGACGTAGTGCGGAACCGCTCTTAGTGATAAATTTCCATACACAAGTTTGAAAAAGGAACGAGCTAAATATCTCTAAAAGGTCTTTGAGTACGGCAGTAAATGGGTGCCTGCCTTTTGGCTAACATATTTTTGGCCAAATGTATGATTTCCCAAATTTTCATGTCTCAAAAAGCTTTTTTTATTGTTTATGTTTTATATCCGGGGAATCGAAACTGCTTACTACGTCTGTTAGGTTACACTTGTGAATACATAAAAAATAAATCAACTGCGAAGAGAAAGCACTTTTTGGGAAATTAAAATTCGGGAAATGATACATTTGACCAAAAATGTTTTGGCCAAACGAAGATAACCCGCAGTAAATACATTATAAACTTACATTACGTTAATAAAAAGTAAAACGATACCAAGGAGAAGGACATCCACTTACCCTTAAACGGATTTTGTCCGTTTTAAAGGACACATCAATTAAATGCTCACCCTTCTAATTTCAACGAACTGTCGCATAGATTCAGTACCAAGTGACATTTATTAGTTTATCTCTTTCTCACTTATGCATTAAGAACGACTATGCACGAGACGAAAACAAGACGCGAGCAAATTAAAAAAGAAAACAATTTAATCACTTGAAAATTTACATGATATTTTTCTTTTTTAACCTTAATTTCTTACTGTAGTTATATTTTTTTTAATAAAAAAACAACCCTGAAACGTAGAGAGATCATTTAAGGGTTAAACCCTAACAGGAGCCGATTCACGACTATACCTTAATAGTGATAACAATTCTAGAAGCCACTAAACCCACTAAATGTCTGCCACCCCCACTAATGTAATTACATAGGTCCTATTGTGATGTTACACGTATCAAGACAATAGTTTAGGCTCAACCACAACTTAGTGAGAACATTAGGTACGCAATAAATTAATCTTACAGCTGATTAGTGTAAAATATGAATGAATAATGAACCGCTTTACAACAACTGTAATACTTTGGAAACTAATTGATTTCTGTCTGTACAATAAACAACAATGCGTTGTGAAACAGAAAGACGATCGCAGGCGTAAGTTTTTCATAACTTATTGGCAATGATGCTTTCAGGCAAAATAACCAATCAATCAATAAACAATTCAAAGCAGAGTCCGACGAAACAAGGCTTACGAAACCTAGCTGCATAACACTCGTATTTCTAAACAGAAAGTAAGCAGAAGATGTACTTTGTTCAATTGAAATCTTAAATATTGGTTTTTATTTTCTATGAAGAAAAATAATTGGTATCCAAATTCTAAGAGCTTCATAAATTACCTGTTCTATTTTACATAACAATTAGTTTCGGTCGATTTCGGAGTTTAATCATTATCATTGTAAAATTTATGCTCAATATATTTTATCAAACAATATCAACACAATTAACTACTCTGAGAATTATACTAGTAATCTTTGTGGATTTAAACTCGTCATAAATAATTATTTAGTACCTTCTGTTTAACATCTGAAACGTTTGGCATCTAACAATAAATTAGTTATTCCCGCGTCCTCCTACGGCCAAAACTATCGCGCGAACGGGATAAATCAATTCCTGAACAATAACACCCAACCTTGAGGTGTTTACACCGAGACCTACATTCTAATAACCTTTTAACAAATGCAGTTCAGCGGGCATTTCGTCTGCGATCGGCACTCGTCAGCGAGTTTAGCATAATAATGGCACAATGGAGCGAAATTGTACGGGCTTGTTGTTACAAAACGTCGCGAAAGAACACCTCCTCGCCTCGAGACGCCCTCCGCTCATGAATTATTCGCGCTGTGACAATCGCGCGGCCTATCAGCCGCTCGATACTGAATAACAATGCTTGATCTACGCGTATGCCGTACGTCGCAATACACCACCAAATTAAATTACAGGGACGTAAAAATACTGATTTATCTATATTTTTAAGGAAAATACATCTTTCTACCACCATCACCATCAATATTTATTATAATCAATATTTTAGATTTTTAAATATCTACAACAGGCACATTATTATTTTCCCACTAAAAGCATTCGCTACAGCCACGATTGTTGAGATGATAGTTGTTGCTTACCTAACTAAAGATACAATGCAGAAAGTTCACCGACGCCATCTTATATGCATAAGTGCTCCTTATCTAAATTCTTGCATCAGACGTTTCTGTCAAATCCGTAAATACTCGTAATAATATTATCTCAAATTATTACGACACCGTTATTGAATTACGGTACATCTGTAAATTAACGTAGATAGGAGCGCATAATTAAAAGCATGTGTTGTAACAAAACTTAGGTGTACGTGTAAATTCGCAACATTTCCGCGGTTGTACTAAGTACAGTGAACACCCTATTGTTCGCGCCGAGCCTGCATTACCCTCCGCACGGATCATAAAATTAATTTCCGAGTATACTCCGCTTAACGTTTATTTTAAAGGCGTATAAATTTGCTCCCTCCACCTTAATTCGGAATTCGGGACAAATTATAGCCTTGTTACACGAGCGCGGACTAATTTGTGTGAATCAAGCTGAAAACGGTTTTTTCTGTTACAGATCCCTGAATCAGTAAACGGGGGTTATGAAGAGCTGCTTATAAACGTAAGTACTGAAACAAATACATACATACTATTCAATTTTAACGGTTTAAATTTCTGCAAAATGTCGTCAATAAGATCATATGTTTTGAATGGCATATGAAATTCTAGCCTCCAAATCATTCGACACGGAGATCAGATCTGACACTGACCTCTACGCCGATTAACTCGTCATTGTCTACCTTGATTTCCGACGGTCGCATCACGATGTGTTTTAATTAGATTAGCCTTCATTGTCTTCAGATGACACAAGTGCTATCCAAAAGACAGCGTCTAAACTATTGCTTAAGCAAAAAAACACAACAACGCAATTATTATTCTAAAACACAATCGAGCACGATGATATGACATGACGTGTACGCTTCGAAAATATTGCCAAATAAAGAACAAGTATTTCAAATAACCTTCATTGCTACTCCGCCTTATCGTCTTTGTATGAAAATGAGAGTAATGAAATGCTTAAACGCTCACCAATCAACCCGGCCACCATTGTGTATTAGCCGTAACATAAATCAACACCTTTTAATTCCTTTATTTATATTCAATCAGCGATACCATCTAAAATCATAAATACTTCACCGTCGATCTCTATCATCAATAAATAATCATTGATATAAAACGTGACTGTTATTGTTATTTTCCAGTTTATGACCCATTACTTTTCAATTGTAGTTTACCGTAAGTCAAATCTTATGAGCAATTGTTAAACTCGTTTTTAGTGAATTAAATGTCAAGACAAAGAAAACTGTCATCGAACTTGAGTATACATGCAGACTTGACCAACAATTAAACAAAACATTTTTTTTTAGATTCCAATAAATGACAGTTATTTTACAAACGTTTTTGCCTTAAACGATGTCAGAATTAGAAATTCTATAAAGTTTTTTCAGTATTATCTACGTCATTTTACCGTTATTAATGTAACGTGAAAAAAAAGTAAACTTTTAAATTACCGCTGAATTCTGACGCTTTCTAATTAAAATTATCCAGAATGAGAGCGTTGATATAGTTTGGAAATAATTATGAAATTTATTGAAAGGCTCATGCCGTGGCCCGGCCCGGCCGGAATGGATTAGGGTAAGCAGCATAAAGAAGCTTTTGTATCCGAAATTAAACGTCACCCGATGTCATTATTCAGGCGCCGCTGACGCGCGATGGCTGCCGACTGTTTGCTGTTACTGATCTGGAGACGTTTATAACACACGATTTTAAACATGGAATGTTAAAATACGATTTTTATTTATTTCGTATAAATACGAAACTTATGGTCAACTTTTATACAGGTACTTAACCCAAACTTATGCCTTTTTTATTTATAAATAATGTATCTTAAGGTTAAGGTTTTTTTAGAGATATTAAAAGAGATAGTCTTTTACAAACAAAGTTTATTTAGTGTATTTACTTGTGTCATATTAGCTTACGCTGTTGCTTAAAAGTTGTTTGACGAAGCCTGTGGCGGATTATATTTTGTCAGTATCTTATAAGATTATTTGGAATAAATGAATATAAGCATGGTAAGAAAAAAATGAAAAGTTATAAACTTTGTATTTGTAAATACTGTAGATAAAGTGCCACTTATTTTGCTAGTTTGGTTTCATAGTTTTCTCACAAAAGATAATTTAAAAAAAACAATATTCATATATTGTTAGATTAAAAAGTGAAAAACCAGACTCGAGTTTGCCTTTTAGTTTTGATCATAAAGAAAATACGATGAATTTTGCCGTTTCGTGTTTATTTTAGGCGTTTGAAGACAGTTGAAAGTGAAAACCAAGGTATCTGGTTTTTTTAATTGTTTCGATTATCTGGGGAACTTGATTATACAAAATGTTGACTCCATTTTACTCCGCCATAATTTCAATTGAAGAGCACAAAACAAACGTTCTAATTTTGAATGTATCCGTAGGTACATTTATTTTAGAAAACACTTAAATAGTTTCAACTTGATCTATTTTTTTGTTTACTAATTACTATGCACAAATGAAGTGACGTACAAAAGTACTTTCATTGATATCGAGTAAAAGTTTGCTCTTCTATCGTCTTTAGAGCTCACCGCGTACTAGCCAAAACATTTTTTAAACGAAAATTACCCGAGAATCGTGTAGAGTAAAGGCCCCGGTACAAGCTAACCCATTAATTATATCTGTACCGGCTGTCGAAGATGCCTCCAAACCAAACTTTGTACGCCTACAATCCGATTCGGATATTATGCGTATCCAAACACATTTATAAACCATTGAAAGGCATTTGTTGGGTTTGAATAAAATTATTCTTAAGATAAATATAAGGGTCTGTTTGTTACTATTTCAAATGTTAATTGTATTTATAGATATTATTAGATAAATCTAGCATACCGCCGTATTAAGACACATTTAACAAACACTTAAGTCATTCATTCAAACTTTGGTAGTAAAAATCGTCACTAAGGAACAATTAACTCGTTCTTTTTTCAAACTTTTGTAATAAAAATCGTCACTAAGGAAGGACTTAATCGTCATGAACTGACACCGAGTGCGAATAAGACACGTAATTGATGTTACTTAACTACAGTAACCAGAAAGAAACCAGACATGTACTTTTTGATTAGGTACTTGTCTAGCCAAATAAGACGGTGTCTGGCCTGCCCGGGTTTCCTCTGGCTCAATTTACTCATGACTTACTTGTACTTCTTACTTAAATATCAGGTTAGTCTACAGTGGCTGGTTGGTCTGGCTTTCCAACTTTAGGCTGCGTTTCCACCAGAGCTGTGCGAGGCAGCTAAGCAGTGTTGCGAGGAAAAATCCACCAATAGGATAGTGAGGCTATTAAAACAAAATAATCCCATTGGTGGATTTTCTTCGCAACACCTCTTAGCTGCCTCGCACAGCTCTGGTGGAAACGCAGCCTTAGGGCCTGGTAAACCATACAGATAAACCCCCAGGCCTAATATGGCTTCGTTTATTGCGTGACAGAATGTGGATAAAACATCCGTCACTTTCTGACACGTATATAAGTACGAGAGTGACGGATGCTTTATCCACATTTGGCCACGCGATAAACGCAACCATACTAGGTCAGCTGGAGGTCTATGTCCAGCAATGTACAAATATGCTGCGGTCAGCCCCCCTAAAGTTGAAGTTTGCTTGCACTTCATAAAATACCAAGGTTGGTAAGATGCTTCGGTTAATAAAGGGTCAGCTTTAGCGATATTTTCATTTCATAGGAATTTGTGTCAGATTTGAAATAACACATAAATTGGCCTGCTGTACAATCAACCAATTTAAATCATAGGCTACTAAAGAACTATGTCAAATGTGACATAATGATTCAAAACGTGAAAGACTTCTTAAGAATGAGTTAAAACGTCACTTTGACATAGTTCCACAGCGGCTTATGATTAAAATTGGTTAACTGAATAAACAATTGAACTCCGCCGCTATACCAGCAAATAAATAATTGGAACAGAAAAGTAAGTAAAGCATTGAATAATAAATGAACCCTCGTTCCGTAAATGATTCTGTCAATTTCGCCTAAACGAATGTAAACACAATTCTTCGTCGGGATATCAAGTTAATAAATAAAGGACAAATTCTATTTGACAAACAGTCATTTACAACGATCGTGCTCGAACAAATATACGAATTATTACATAACGGATATGCTTCAATAATTCCTGACACTACCAGATGTTTCAGTGGGTTATTGTTCCGTACCCATTAATAACCATTTACTGAGACTTGGCCGTCCCTGCTTGCCCTAAAAATGTGCAAGTTGCAGACATATAGACGACTTTTTTTTATGGCAAGGAATAGACACACGAGCACTCAGGCCACCTGATGGTAAGTGGGATCTGAGACCCATAGACATTTGATATCTCAAGACTACAATCTCAAGACTGCAATCGTAAGACTTCTAATGCGTCGCCAACCCTGAGGACTAAGATGGATGCCTAGTAATTACACCGGTTGATCCCCACACCGGAACACAACAATGCGAACACTGTTGCTTGGCGATGGGTTAGTGGATAAGATGGCGGTATCAATCTGAACGGATCTGCGCACAAAAACGACTTAAAGCGTCTCATTTAAAATAACCTTCCACTTCCCATTTTAACTAGATCTATTTTGAACTCTAATACTGTATTCAGAATTGGTTTGAACATCTGTATCCAGGAATTAATTATACTGCACTCTAGAGAAATCTAAACACATCAAAGACATTCCTGGAGCCGTTGAAGCAAAACGAACGCCGTGCACTGCCACTAGCTAACTCAATTCGTATCTATTATTGCTATCGTCATTGCAAACGAGATCACATTACAAAGCAAATTAAAGTGGTATCCACCTTTTTGGTAAAGAATAAAGATTAAAAAAAATCTTAAAGATTTATTTATGGGTGCCAAATAAATGATAAAATCATGTCAATTATGCTTATACTCTAACTTGTCACTCCCTGGTCGTAACTGAATTAAATGAACAACTAAATGTTGGTGATAAGACAGGACAGAACAGATTTCAGTGGTTAAACCAAGTAGAAGTTAAGCTTGGGACACAGCATGTCAGCCGCAACACGTCCACTGTTGGACATGGCTTTCTCCAAAAGTCTCCACCATGTCAGTCTTGTGCTCCTCTGAATACAGCTTTTTCCTCATCGGTCCACCTTGTAGAAGGCCTACCAACATTGCGCCTTCCCGTTCGTGATCTCAACTCCAGAACTGTCCGAGAACTTGCTTGGAGCACTGAACCATGCGAAAATTATTCAGCAGTGTTCTCCAGAACTTAGTATCATTTTGTAGAATTTTCATTGCATTTGTAAATGAATCTAAAACAAATATTAGATTCTGAACTAAAATAAATCCCCGCATGAATAGAAACTCAGCTGAATTAGTATCAGCTACATAATACAGCCACTGAGGCCGACGAGAGAATCCCTCAAAAGCAGTCGTCGTCGATGCGAATAATACTAACATCTGCAGCTCGCGTTTCCCGGACATCGTTACAGGGAAGACTTAACGCAGTATGGCAACCAAGGGGTTTTCGTTTTGTAGCATACGTATTGAGTGAATATTTGTTCGTTACTAGAATTTATAAAAGACTTAATTTTATTATGACGTAGTTATGGCTGAAGCGAGGAAGTTGTTTAGTAGTAGTAGAAAGTAATTTAAGAAAAAAACTTTCTAGTATCGAATAAAGGACAAAGAAGAAGGAAGAAAGGAGGGAAGGTGAAGTGTCAAAGGGCAGCATAGACGCTGAAAATCGTCCACGTAAGCAGCAGTGTTTGCATTGTTGAGACTGGCATGGGGATAAAACCATCCGAAAATTGGTTAAGAGGTATATATTCCGTCTTAATGACTGAGTGACTTGCATTATAATGATTGGCAAAGCAGACTTTAGATTTCAGTCTAGAGACTTCAAATGTATACAGACCTTAGAAAACATACCTACTCAAATACATAGAAAACATCTGAGACTCAAGAAAAAATACTCGCGCTCATCACATAAATGTTTTCCCATACGCGAAATCCAATCCGGAACCTCTAGCTTTGTAGGCAGGGTCACTACCAACTCGAAGTCAAAATACTCATTCTATTTAATTCACGCTCGAATGAACATGCGTCAGGTTTAGTGGACTCTTCCTATTCAGCGGGTCTATTATGGCCGCGTTTATAGACGTGGATCAACGTGGATAGGTTAGAGCGAGCTAGTATTCCGCAACTCGACGACTTAATGTATGCGCCTTTTTTACGTGCGTGGATAAAACAGGGTCACTTTCTCACCAGTACGTAAATATGAGAATGATGGATGCTTTATCCACCGCGATAAAGGCGACCATAATACGGGGGCAGATTACTGGACATAACACCGCTTCTGTACGTTTAGTCGTGTGGCCGGCGGTCCGGTCTCTTGATTAGACGGCTCGGAAGTGTCCCGACCGCGAAGTTGCGCTGACCCTCCTTTACTAGTACCTCAACCCAGTCTCCGAGGAATGCAGTCGCTCCTCAATCCATTTGCAATATACAAAGGGGTAAATAGATGCATGTACGAGAATAATGCCCGTTTGCACTAAACTTAAAAATCGCCTAATTTCTTGCCTAACTTGTTTAGGCTACTCGTAGCGAAAAATTAGCTTGCACTAACCCTAAGCTATTCCTTACTCCACTTTTACTCTTTTTAACTAGGCTGCTCTTAAGCTTAGGTGTATCTTAACTAGGGCAAGCCTAACCCAAGTTTAGTGCAAACGGGCATAAGTGATTAACCGCAATCAGTTAATAAGGATTAAGTTGTTCTTTAGTGACGATATTTAATAGACAAGTTTAAAAAAGGAATGTGTCAGGACCACTTGCACCTAAAAATTAACACTAGGTTAAGACACTAACTCGAGTTAAAATGTCAGTTTTCGTATGAATCTGACGTTTACTAACTCGAGTTAGTGTATTGACCCAGTGTTAAATTTTTGGTGTAAGTGCCCCTAAATCGTCTCTAAAATGTCTGTGAGTGTAGCGGTACGTGCCTCATTTTTGAAATAGGTAAAAGCAATGGGGCATCGATGAGTGACCTTGTGGATATCATTATGGATATGGTGGAGAAAAAAATAAAGTAATGATTTTTGCGAATTCGAACACTCGAGGATTTGATTTTAAAATGAACTAGAAATGGTAGTATCCTATTTTTTAAAGCTCGAGATTGGTTGTAGCGTTCCTTTGAATGCGATTTATTTTCTACTTTCGAGTAGGTATACTGTCTTCTTAAAAATCGTTCCGCTGCTGCTGGCAGGAGGTGGAAAAAAACTATTTTCTTCCCCTTTTCTATGTATTCTTACGAGAGATATTTTTCTCTACGTGACCTAAATTAAATCAATCATATAATTTTGTGAACCAACATTACTTTCATCTTGGAATTTCAATTACAGCAATATTCCACTCAAAATTATAAACAAACTCGTAAACTACGCTCGACATCTGCGACCCCAAAAATAACAGTTAATTAAAATCCTCATAACCTATCGAAGATAACAAGCGCTTCAGCAGCGCATCGAGTAATTGAGCTTTGAGGTTTTCGCAACAATAAGTACCCGGGATCCTCCGTAGGGCATAAATAAACTGCTCGTGCATGCCTCGTGTTCGAAATGCGCTGTTTTGCAATCCGCCATTGTTTATTGTGCGCGGGCGCGGCTCCGCGAACACGCTACGTGACATAGGTGGAATAACCTTAGGTTTTTGGATGGGTCTATATTGTCTGCCATAATTATTTTTAGTCATAATGTGTATTAGGTCATAATTATCGCAAGTCATAACATATATTTTTAAAGAAACTGTTACTTTTCAGGATTTTTATAAATCAAACCTAACCTAACCTAGCCTTGTCTACACGTTGGATATTTAAGAAATCCTGAAAAGTTTATAGTTTCAGCGATATGAACAATAACATTATGAGTAATAAAATTATGGGAAACAGAGGGCTCCCTTTTTGGATACATAGGTGAAGTTATTTTTGGATTTTGACTATATTTCGACATGAAGAGTGGCAGCTCAAGATTATTTGTTGAAACGGGTGAAGTGAGTTAGGTTTTGTGTCACTACCGGTGGGCAGATTTTTAATTTCACGTCATAGTAAATTTTGAAACTTTTGGCAAATGATCAACACCCCTAAGTACTGACGTAATATCATCTATCAGTCTTATTCATAAACGGACAATGCTAAATTGTGCTTGAAATATGCTTTGTCCTTATCTGACATTGTGACATTTCCACTTGACAGAAAGGGACAACGCATACTTTAACTAAAAAAAGTTTTTTGTGTTTATGAATAAAAGTCTTCCGTGACTAACTGACTGACTGACTGACTGACTGACTGACTGACTGACTGACTGAGTAACAGTCAACGCACAGCCTAAACCACAGAACCTAGGGACTTGAACTTTGGAGGGAATGTTTCTTAGGTACCCTAAGGGTGCACTAAGGGCCGTATTAATAAACTGATCTCGACTCTAATGCTCGTCTCAAGATGCGTCAAAAATATCAATTTTCTATTATTTGACGTTGACTTGGACGTATCTTGTGACCCGCGTCTCAGTCAAGATGAGTTTATTAAATTAGAAACGATTTTTCAAAAATCCATCCCCAACGGAAATAAATAGGGGGAGTAACGGGGATCTAATTCTACGCGTAAGCGGTCACGAGCGGCACAATTCGTATATGGCAGTTTAAACATGACATTAGCGGCCTTTACAAGTAAAGTTCGGACCGCGGGAAACTCCATGCGCCATTCCAATCTACGTTCCGAACCGTAATTTTTTTACTATTTTACTATTACAGTTGCATATACACGTACGGTTCGGAACGAAGATTGGAATGGCGCGTGGCGTTTCCCGCGGTCCGAACTTTACGTGTAAACCCCGCTATTAAATAGACAAGGTACTAAAGTGTACACATTTTTATGAACTCGACTGAATGTGTTAGAAATAGCAGCTCGGTTTGTATTCTGCTGGGTAACCATATTGCCTTCGACATATTAGCTTATTGTCCTCGTTATGATAGCTCTTATTTACTAGACAGTAATAGCTGCCTACAAAACGATAACATGTCAAAGGGAATATTTTTCCCAGTAGAATCGAGAATCAGTATTCTGCCCTGCTAATCCAATACGTAGTATCTCAGATAAAACTCCTGTAGCAATATCAAGCAATATCAACATTAATACTAAGAGGAGAGAATTGAAACTGCTTTGGTTAGTAAATTTGGGATACTGCTTTTTAGGCTAGTAGGGCAGTATTATTGTTTGACGTGGTGCATTTAGATAGTATTAACCTTTACAGTTTCAACCAAGAATGATTCATCAGTTAGTTATCTGTCTACATGGATCAAAATGATGTCACTTTATAGTATTTTATATATGTATTCATACATAAATATTCTTTGGACAAAATTTGTCCTTTTGACGACGCGCTAGCATAGTTGGTAGTGACCCTGCCTATGAAGCTAGCGGTCCTGGGTTCAAATCCCAGTAAGGGCAGATACTTGTGTGATGAGCACGAGTATTTGTTTCCGAGTCGTGGATGTATTCTATGTATTTAAATATTTATTTCTCTATATAAGTATTTATATCGTTGTCTGGTACCCATAGAACAAGCCTAGAGCTTAGTTTGGGACTAGGTCAATTTGTGTGAGATTGTCCCTTGATATTTATTTATTTTATCATATGCAATGTATCACCTGTTTTAAGCATAATCAGCCCTATCGCTACCGCTTGTACCTTGATTCTCAGGTAGAATTGCAGATGCTCGCAAAGGAATAGTTTAGGATACAGGCAACTTGTCAGCACTGACATATAGCCGACGTTTCAACATTTAAAATGACTGCGCTATGCTCGGTGAACTTTATTTGTTGCCGATGACAGAACAATGCAAGATAATACTTAGTAACGTTATTGTTTGTAAATCAACCGAATTTATAAATGCCAAATTAGTGTTGCAGTTTTGCTTAACTTAGTAACGACTTCACAGACTTAGATACCAATTAGTAAGTAGTATTATTCTTAAATATATTCGTAACATTAGCAAAGGCCAATAGGTCGATCGGCCCAAATTGACCCGGAGATTCACTTAAAACAAGTGTTGACTTACGGTACTAGTAGATAAAAAGTTAATCTTGACACATTGCATAACTATATTGACTTACTAAAAATTTAAAAAGTTGATAGCACTAAAAAATATAGTTTAGCCCTTAATATGGCAACAATAAAAACCTTGTGAATTGAGCAAAACAAAACAAACACGTATTGATTTTGAACCAGCATAAAAGGCTAGAAATAAAAAAAAACAAAAAATACAGTATGGTAAATTCACTGTGATGGACACTGACAAATTAAGGGGTAACATTGTTTTAAAATTATTATTTTTTAACATTATTTTATATATTGCAAAAACAAATTTCAAATATATATTTTTGTAATTTTCTGTTTCTCTATAACATCAACATAATATTTACAGAATTCAACAATAATACTATTAAAAAATAAAACTAAACGTATTTAAATTAAAATTAAACTTAGCTACTCAAATATTAAAGATATAAATAATAATCACCACTATAAAAAGAACACCCCCTCTAGCAGGTCCGCTCGCTTTTTTTTTTAAAAGTTTATTTAAAGATCCATTGACTGGCCCTGGATTCCGAGGTATAAATCTTACGGCGCTCCTCTGTTACCTGCTGTCAACATTTTCAATATTCTGTCAGTTAGGCAGGTCCTGACCGTCGAATACCTTTCAAGAATAAGCACCCCATTCCAATGCCACATTTACCATACGTTTTTAGGGTAAATCTAATTGAAACTTCGTCTTCCGCAGTTTGTCTTAGATTAGTTCATTCAGAACTTCTCTGGAATCGAACCAAACGTAATAGAACTAGATGGTTGGCCACTTCCTCGAACGGTTTCAACTATTTGATCATGGAAACAAGCTTCTCGAAGTTTAGCCGTCAGCGTAGCAGTATTGTGAATTAAGACAATTAACCACAGAGCCACAATGTAGGGTAAACTTCAATAGTAAACATAGATAGAATCTGTCATGCGAGTCGAGTCCCATGAAAAGGAAGCTTATTAAAAAAAACCGGTGTCAAACAACACTGATAAATGTTTGGTACTAGATTTTGTGTAGTGTTTTTTTTATTTTGGTTGAAATTATGTGTTTTATGATGAATTATTAGCATTTAGTTAGTATACAACATACAGTTTACTATTCGTTTGACGGGTAATAGTGTCACCATTATTTTTTTAAATCAGCTAAACGATCAAGGTCACCACTCGATTGCCAGACTCCATTAATTTAAGCTCTGTTAGTTGATTCTCTTAAGCAACTAACTTTTCAATTCAACGACGAATTACTAACCGACTTACCTAAGTTGACCTGGCATTATTAACATTACGTGTGTATTTTAAATTTAGTCAGTCACATATTTTTTCTGCAAAAAACGTCAACCGGCTAAATATTACGATTCAAAAGATGCAGGTTTTTTAAAGAACGGAGGGACGGACGGATGGAAGGACGAACGGACGGATGGACGGACGAAGAACGCTCCTCGTTTGCCACTGTTTGGATAGAGCACCCTAAAGACGAATAAGCAAATACAAATTCTTTAAGTATACTCAATGCGTTTCCTAGTTTCTACAGGAAATAGCAGCAAAATTTGTATCACTCAAACCTGTTTACGCCAGCATAATTAAATTAACAATTCAGAACTAATGAGCGTGAAAACTTATAAATCTCCTGCTAATGAATAGTTATTGAGTCAATCAAGCTAGTTAGCACGTGTATTAGCATGGCTTCTCGATTCTTGGAAAGTTGTATGCGTACATAATTATGTATGTAATGGTCCTAAGATTACAATATACACATTAAAACGCTTCATCAAGATATATGTAGGTATGTTTCTGGAAAGAACCTTGGTAATCATAATCACTCAAAGTTTAGTGATAGTAGTGCAGGGTTCGTCTGGATTGCTACCACCATCTTATCTCTAAACCTACGGTCAAGCAGCAGTATTCGCATTGTTGTGTTTCGTTGCGGGGATAAGACATCCGGTGCAATTACTAGCATTGAGGCATTACATCTTAGTCTGGGTTGGTAACGTATTTGTAGACTTAGGATTGCAGTCCTGAGATTGTGGTCCTTTCAAATGCCTATTGGTCTCGAATCCCACATACCATCGGGTGGTCTATGTGCTTGGTTGCTTTCTCCTTGCCAAGGAATATGGTAATCGGTTTTTATGCATAACGTGGCAATATTATACATTGGTACTAATGATAATCAAAAATAAACTTTCATATTTTGTACTCGTACCACGTACAACTTTTATTAATGAGCCACCAAAGAACCCTCTCATAACGGCATCTACAAGTCAGGAGAAAGAAATTACTTCGACGTTATAACAATGGCTCTCTATGACAGGGGTCCACAGTGGCTCAGCCATAAAAGTTGTTCACTGGCTCTATTCTACCGGGTAAAACCAAATTGCCTTTAACGTGTTATCATATTGTTTTTAACTCGGCCGCCATTACTGTCAAGTGAATAAGAGCTATCAAAACTTTGGCAATACGATAACACGTCAAAGCAATAAGGTTTTAACGTGTAGAACTGTAAAATCTCAGACCAGCGTCGCTATTGTCTAACGCACTTGCAATCGCAATCGGCTTCAAAGTGGATCAATTGTTTTCATTTTGTATGCAGACAAGCCATCGATTTTCAAAATGAAAACGATTGCGAAAACGAGTGCGTTAGGCAATAGCCCCTCTGGATGAATAAAATTAGGTAGAAGTTTGACTACCTAAGACTCGATTTATTTCTACCTAAACTGGACTGCCTCATCAAAATGTTGCCTACGAACGTAGATAATCTGATGTTTCCCAAATCCGCAGGAAATTAAGTGCATTGGTGTGTAATTGTGAGCACTAATCGGGTCTAATCTTTGTTCACAGAGGTGTAACGCGAAAGTGAATTTGCCTTGAGAACGGAGATTTGTATTTTTCGCAGCGAGCAGGGTTTGCCTAACAAGTGTAGCAATTTCGTTTAGAAACCTACTAGGCCCTTGTTTACTTTCTCGTTCTAGAAAAAAGTTTGCTATGAGCGTGAAATAATTGTTGCTTTTTCGTACCCGCTTACAAATTATGAATTACACTCATCAAAAATATTATATAAGGATCGAAAATACTATTTTATTTTGATATTTTTCAATATACGGGGTCACAAAATATTATACAATGTATTGATGTTATTGGGAAAAATATTTAGTGCTATTTCCAAAAATCCCGTAGGTACTCTAGTTTTTATTAATTTAAATAATTTTTACCTATTTTATTTATAAAAGTAGCTATGGTATGTCATGTATGGTAATCAACAGTTTCAACACTTATTCAACTACTATAAAACTGCAACGCAAGCCCATCGGCGTTTTACAACTTAATTATGGAACGGTCTTACACAGCTCATTGTGCGAAACAATGCGTTAGCTCATTGTTTGCAAAATGTGCAAGCAACAGTGCGTTATCGGTGTTGCAGCCGACGCAGCGCGAGCAGCCACCAGCCACGGTATGCCCCGTGGGAGGTTCCCACGGGGCGTGGGACCCCCGACCCTCATTAAAATCAACACTTTACTACTCAGAACGACTCACAATTAAAAAGCATGAAGAAACCACATTTCCACCCACTGTCTTAAATCTGTAAACAACCCGCCGCATTACACCGTCAATTACGAGATTTACTCGTACCTACAAGACAATTGAGACATTCACGAATTCATTCATATGTAAGTATTCCAAACTAGACTAGTTTATTAACATTGGGCGCTTTATTATTCAGCAATTTGTCACCGGCATAAAGCATCTAAGCGAATTATCCAGTTGTTGTGACAGTAGGCGCATGACTCAATTTGTCAGTGTAATGCGAATCGTATCAGTTTCAGATGTATTATGCTCGGCTCATTGTTCTGCTTATACTCATGCTAATGTCATTCAGAGTCTGGAGCGTTATGCATTTAGGGCGCTTAAACATATCCTCATAAATATTAATTGTTTTCTGCTCTACGATACACACCTGAATCAGATTAATTAGTTTGATATCATTGAATAATTCACGTATCAATTGCGCTTGTATGTAAGCCGAGATAACATCACCAAACGGCGGTGCAACTTTTTCTGTCGCGTTTCAACAGTCAGAAATATTGTGTCGACTCTACTATCCATTATTCTGACTGACGCTCGATAAGCGAATTGCAATGGCTATAATTTTCACAAACAGGGCCATAATAAAGTGTGATAAGTTGTTAAACATTGTTTAAAAATGGCGGATTAAAGCGTTGCTTCGTGTCGGTTCACTATCAACTTACATGTCACGAATATCATCATCGAAAATCACGATCGGAATTATTAGATAGTGCGCAATCCAATTTCATCTCGACGCCTGCGTCGCACCACAATTTGGCACAATGCAATTTGCTATTCGACGTTACAACACGCGCGCTCGCTGTGCCTACACTTATTTCCACCTTTTCGTCCCCGCAAACATCAAATGAATGATGCTTTTTGCGCAAATGGTACTCGATATTCGAATCGGCACATTCATCTACAAGTTCGCGGAATAGCGAGCTCTCGCCGAGCGACTGAGGATTGCATCTCTCACAGACCGCGGTTTCGAAGTATCAAATTTATTTTTATGTATATTTTTATTGTTTGCGGTGAGGATTGTCGCCTCCTTAGGGGCTGTTTGTATGCGGACTGAGAAGAATTACGTACGCGCTGGAGCGGATCCACTTTAGAAGGTAGCGATAAAACAATTTGTTTAGAGAATGAGATGTACACGTATAATGCGGGAGGATATTATCTGAGCGGAATCTCTAAACTGGCGTACTTTTAGTGCTTGCTTTTGAACGGGTCCTCGGGGGGCTCTAATGGTTCACTGAGCGTGGACAAAATGTATTTCCCCATGCGAAATGAGTACCTAAATAGAGGACGTGAGAGCTCGCAGGCCGGTACGTGTAAATCTTTTTGCACAGCGGTAGCAGGCGAGCCGTCATGAATGCACACTTGATTGTATAATTTAGTTAAGGTAATCTCACTGCGAATTGCGCGGAGTCTGCCAGTTTTCAATTTCACGTCTGAAAGCTACGAACGTTGTTTCCTCTGAAATTGTGTTTATTTGTTCATTCCCTCTGCGGTGGCAGTATAACAACTATTTCTCATGTGTAATTATGTTCACATTACCAGCGTTAAGACTTTAGGTAGAGTTGCTTTTCTTTCCAGTGTTATATTAATGTTAGATGTAAAATGTAATGTTAATGTTAGAAGTAAATGTTAGGCGTTTTTTTTAGTGAAACATAATATAACTCATGTTTATATTAAGCTATTATTTAAAAAAGGTTAAACTTAGTTGCTAATGGCCGTGGGTTCGATCAGAATTAGGAGAAACATATTTGTATGCATGTATATTAATATCAGTTTCTAAAACTTAGTTATGCTTTAAAGTATTTATTTACAAGTAAAAAGAAAGCAGAGGGCATGCTTTACCCGGCAGTGGCAGATTTTTTTTATATTAACATCGTTGTATATATTTACATGCATACCATTTTACAAGTCTAGAACTAGCTTAACTTTTGAGGCTTGGTCAAATGTATATTGTACTCAGGAATTTATTCTTAACTAGTGTTTGCCCGCGACTCTGTTCGCGCACAACTCGTTTAACGTTATTCCCAGTTTTCAAACTTCCTCACAAACTTAAATATTTATTATAATAGTAGGCAAAATAAAATGGCACTAATTAAACTTGAGAGATATTCTTACTTACACCTATTTAATTTTAAAACCTCTATAGTATTTCCACACATTAAATTGTTTCTAAAATCTACCATAGAGAAAACGGTAAGCACACAGCCATTAGACGTGCCTTGCCGACTTAAATTACATCCAAATTAAGGTAGTATTTCGGGCTCCGTACGTCGCAGGACCTGCCCGAGTCACGTCTAGTCGGAGTCAGGACCCTTACCATGAGTTACAATTACCGTACTCGCTAGCGAGTCGAATACTCTGTCCCTCGCACTCTATAAGGATACTGTGAGGGACAGAGCATTCGACTCGCTAGAATGGTAATTGTAACTCATGGTAAGGGTGCTGGAAATGTTTTCCACGCCGCCATCGGACGAGCCGGATACTGCGCTCTGAAAGCAATCTAGTCGGTGTTAACGTTCAAAGTAATTTCTTTGGCTTCATCCATTCGACCTATTACGTATGCTGAAGGCGACTGCAGAATGAATTGGCATGGCGTGACAGTCTGGTAACATTGAGTTTTATGTATTCAAATGGGATTTAAAAGCAGTTTGTAGTGAAATACGATAAATACACGTGAAATTTTTGTTATTTTTTATTGTAAGTAGTTCAACTTGGGATATAAAAATCCGATTTTGAAACCTAGCTAAGAACCACCGCTAGGATACTTGCTTTCAAATAAAAAAAACGATTCCAAATCGGTTTACACGCTTAAGAGCTACGGTGTCACAGACATACAGACACACACTCACACACTAAGAACTACAAAGGTATTCGAGACCGGCGACATATAAGTAGCACCAGTTTCAAATGTTCCACATCCAGTAGCAAGGCTTTGCTTAAAAAAAAGTACATTAAACATATAGTCAAAATATCATTCCGCATAGCCATCTTCGTTATTAAATAACCTCGTTTCCTGTTCAGCGGAGCGCACACGTAATAAGCGACAACCTTTTGTGCCTTGCTGATTCAACACTAATTACTTCCTTCGCTTCACAGTTGATTATTGCCGGTTAAGCTGCACGATCGCTTTCAGGGAAGGGATCAGCTCGCCCGTGCATCCCCCCCATAATCAACCCTTGTGGTAGTAATGTAACCTCTTTATGCGAGGTCTTAACGAATAGTGCAACGCTGGTCGAACATTTTTGAATATATTTTGGTGTTCAAACATGCACAGTGGGCGTTATAAGTAGCTTCACAGTTTTGTACCTTGTCGCTTTAATGCCTTTGATAGATTAATGCAGCAGTTAAAACAAGACGTTAAAGTGACGAAGAACTTAAGTATACAGCTACTTAAGGCACTTCTCCCACCACTAGGCCCGATTTGACTACTTCAACTCAATACAAAATATGTGTTTGAGGCATGCTTAATACGTCATCGATAAATTTAAAAAGTAATTTGGTTAACAAAATAACACTCCTGCTAAGTTTTCTTGCAGCGGTGGAGTGTTGCAATTTTTAATGCCGTTTAGTTTCTTGATTATACGTACACATCAGAAATGTCCACATTAGTAATACATTACTTTGATATTTTGCAATATAGCTACTGCGTTGCGATTAACAATGTACAAGTTGCAGAAAATTCGCAGAATTTAAGAAATCTTCTCAAGAAATTACTGAGAATATTATCGGAAACTTTGAGAGCGTTGAGAATGTTTTCTTTCCATACTAAATTTAAGAATATTTTTAGACATTTCCGAGAATTTCACATAAGAAACTTTCACAATTTGAGAAGTTACGTTACGGTACAATGCTAGTTGCGATACATTGCAAGGGTTCCCCTATGGAATCCCTAATCGTCATTTGTCCTAATGCATCGTTTGTCCGAATTTTCGTTTATCCTAAAGCCATTTCCGCTTAAATTTCAAACATTTTAAGTGTTATTATAATACATCCCTTAACCTAACCGAACCGCAGATATAATTGGAAAACTTAAAACGTTGCCTGTCTCAGCTGAAAACCAGTTTAGGGCAAATGAAAATTCGGACAAACGATGTGTTAGGACAAACGTTGCTAGGGATTCCGAGGGACACCCCATTGTAAGACATAAAAAAAATGTGATAAGGGATATTTTGATCCTTGGACACTTTTGATGTGTGTAAACATTGCAATTGCAATAAAAGAAATGTGTCTATCACGGGTCGTCTATTAGATAATGAGATAACACATTAATCGCAGTGGTCCTGGCTCAATCAAACCGCTTTGTTTGCTAATGATTCAGTGGGCACCATTTGAAAATTTTAGCTTCATGCAAACGCATCGAAACAGAATGACGACCCGAAAATTGGACGCAATAGGCGGAATAGTCGCGCTTTGATTAACCCATTAACTGACCTTATATATAAATAGACGAGGCGTAAGCGCAGTTCATTTGTATTCATCGTCGAGCTGTATTCGAATCTGTAACTCAATTTACGAACAAAAACACAGACGCGTAGTAAAATGGAACAAAACTGCGATATAATAATATAATCGCTAATTGAGTTTCGCTCCGCGCGGCGCAGGGGCCGCAAATTATTTACTATTATTAGTTTAACTTGCAGAGTGCGCTCCGCTAATGAGTGGACCGCGGGTAGTCGATTGCACGCTAAATGCATTGTTTATGGATCTATCTTAAAGATAACAATAAGATCTCGTTGACAATTAGTAAATTTAACCAATATAGAGCTAAATTTCTGTAGAAAAGATGCATTTGGAGAACGTTATCGTTATCGAAAATTAGTATTGTCGTAAGCTGCCAGACTAGACGGTCGCGTCAAACGCTTACGTCAAATCCATACATGTTGCCCTGCTGTTTTATAACAGTTACAAACTCGTTTGTCAGTCTATGTAACCTGGGGCGCTATCCCAATTGGTAAAACCACATTGCTTTTGATATGTTGTCGTATTGTTTTTAACTTGGCTGCCATTACTATCAAGTAAATAAGAGCTAATTAAGTTGACAGCAATATGGTTTTACCGCGTAAAACAGCGCCCCTGTATTTGCATCACATGGATTTCAATACTATGGTCGGATGTTCAAAACTACACTTTACCGCTACTCTATACATACGTGGTTTTGATGACCGCAGCTAACACTAATAGTGATACGAATCCTCTAATCCACAGTAAACCAGTCTTCCGTTTAATATGGTCAAAGAGCGGTAATAGATGATGTGATGTTTTAGCGAGATTAGTAATTGGTCATTTGCTCAGTCAGAATCGGAAACAATTTCATGCAACAGTGCCTCGTTCAAGGCAAAGAGTGATTATAAATCATAACTAATACAAATGCTTGTGTTAGAATTGTCGATTTTGCAAAAGCAACTTTAGCAAAATCGACAAGAACGTGTACAATGTTCTAAATGTCACTAGTTAGGTAAACGTCGGAAACTTCGCTAAATCCTTTCAATCTAGTGCTAAAGTAACATTATTCAAAGTGCAATAAAACAGTAGTCCCCTGCACCCGAGAGCAGTTTGCCGCCGATAACGGATAGTTAGCGAAGAATTAATTAAGTAGGTACTTCAGTTGAGGCTCCGTGGGCGAACGCCGGGCGGCATCCCCGCTGACCTTTCACGAAGTAAATAAAGCCTTTTCCATTCGACTCCCGGCAGATATAATTGAGCAGGAATGTGCCCATTTAAGGCTTTAATTGGATGCTCACAATGTTCCAAAATCATAAATAGAATTTCAAACGATGTGAAAGGGATTAAAGGTTGGGGTATTATGAGATGTTATTCGCAACTAACGCTTGTTCGGCGATCCCTTTTGTGGAAATGGCTACGGGGGTTTACGATTCTTCGAATTTTAGCTGGTTATTATTGTAATATTTCCTTAAGGTATATTAATCGTGTGCTACGTTTTGATATTTACAAAAGCCTTTTTTTAACGAGATTCTCTTGATCTGAAGATTTGGGAAATAATGACATAAACCTTTTATAAATTACCTTTTGTGTAAGATTGCCCCATATTTTTATTTATTATTTTAATACAGCTATTAACAAGTAACCCATGAATGCCAGATGTAAGTTTCTCCAAGAAAGCACTAACCAGCAGCCCGTACTGGGCAGGCTGCAAGCATCTATTCACAGCCACGCCACCTTTTCCAAGTCATCAGTGCACCGGGCGGCAGGCATGCGGCAGGGCGTCCGACACAACGTTCGCCTTTTCCTAGATACTTTTCGTGCCGTAAATTGTAATCTACTAGTTAAAATCTAACTCACTATTTCACGGAATTACTCCCAACTCTTGGCATGCAGTTGTTTATAGTTCGTTCTGTAGGCTGAGATCGCTATCCAATTGTAAACTTTACGAAATTGCACACAACTTTATCGACATAAATCCTGTTTATTGCATTTTAGTCCATTACACTCGATAGTGCTCCGCGGGCCAAAATTTAAAAGTCTATAGCGTTGGCGCAGTTGATACATATTGAGTTTTTCTGGAGATTTACGTTCAATGAGATTTAGAGAGTAATAAAATCGAGGCAGCGAACGCACTGTGCTCGCTGTGTGGCCTTTCGTTGAGTTTATTCCGTTGTAAATCTAGCCACGCCCAGATTTAGCTCTTTGTAGTTGGTAAACGAGCTTAACATAAAGAAAATGCTAAAAAAGAAACTGAAGAAAGGCATGAAAACACAACTTTGGTCCTGCAAGTTGCTAGAAGAATCTTAGTTCTCAACGGGACCAACAGTTTTTCGCTTCGCCTGGCATAATCGTATCGTAATTAACATATTTTGTTGCAATGAAAATAACGAATGAATACGTGTTGTTTTTGTTTATATCCCAACTGAGTTCATTGTTATAATTTGATACTTGGACGTCTTATTTTTTGCCAAGTTTCAGAACAGAATCATTTAATTTAAACATAGATAATTTGTTTTTTTTTTAACCTTATGTACTTGTATATGTCTTAAGCGTTAGTTTATCTAGATTGCAACCGGAACCCTTCATGCCAACAAGGATGCGACTAAGCTATAAACGATAACATTTGTTCGTTTTTTGTTTAGAACATCATCAGTCAAACTTAAAAAACTTAACAATGAGTGGAGCCGATCAGTTAAGGGTACAGATTTGAATCTTCCCACGTTTAGAACTAATTATAAACGATGTTTCACTAGATTACTGATTATTTAACTACTTCTTTAGAAACACACAGACTTTAAGAAACCTCTAATGTGACTGTGTTAAGCGCGCACTGTTTTATTTTTCTAAATCGGTGTAACATTCAAGTTACATTATCAACCAAGAATTTGTTGTAGCAACGTGACTTTAGCAGAAACCTATTGCATAAACTAAAACTTTACTCAGGAATCCCACAAAAGTAAACTAGGCTGGTAGTTTTCAAAATTGCCCCGTCAGGATAAGCGGCTAGAGTTGCCAGGTGTCCGGCTTTTTACAGTTGTGACCGGTCAAATATATACAAGTCCGGCCTGTCCGGCTTTGGTTACGCTATTGGCCAACTCCGCCCTGCAAAAAGATGCCGAACGAAAGCGCGCGAGCGACTCACGCAGATAAGCATGGCTCGCGATCGCGCAGGAGCCACAGGCAGCGCGGGGTGGGTCCAATGTGATTCCTAATAACATATAATTGAAAGTAGCGGGTCTCAAACGAGTCGCAGTAATACGTACATTTATGTTTTAAACCAACGTGTCCGGCTTTTAAGGCAAAATGCGGCTAAATATGAATCTGTGTCCGGCTATTCTAATTTTTAGCCTGGCAACCCTATAAGCGGCAGAAGCTTGCTGACATAAAACAACAGCTATCTCTATACATGCTATACTTTGACAGTGCTTTATTTAACCGAGACATTTATTGGCATAATTTAACACAGTTATTGCAAATTGCAAAGGTATTAATTGAATAGCTCAATCAAGTCCAAAAGCAAAACCTCCGAGACATACCAATCAATACGTAATCAAGCAAAGTGCAAACGCAAGTAGCATACGTACCTATTAATTAATTCACGCCAGTGTTGTTTTACCTTTGATTCCGTTAACGTTGCAGTTAACTAATTACTCACGAGTTAATCCAGTAATTAACGCCCAGTCGATAGTTAACATTGAAATCTCCCCGCCGGAAAATGTGAAATCTGTTTTAAAACATCCTCTATTTATATGTAGTACCAATTGGGCAGAATATCCTACTGATAGTGTTCACATGTGGTTTATTTAATATTGTGCAAAGAACTTTAACAGTCATTTACTTATCATAGTTGAAGAAGGTATTTTTGTGAAAACCAGCGCACAGACCACCTGATGGTAAAATGATACTTAACAAAGTTTAGTAATACTACTCAATATATTTTAGGTTTGTATTATAATAATACGAAAGGGCATTGGGTAAATTTGTTTGAAGAATATTGTCATATTTGTTTTCAGAGGACCTCTAAATACACATAGATATATATAATTTATGACGTTAAATAATACCGGAGCGGAGATTTTAAAAATTTAAGTATTAAGTTTTTAGTACAAAAGTACGCCCAAGTATGAATATTTAAATATCTCGGCTCCGATGCACTTAAGAGTATTACATTACGTAACAAAATATGTTTATTTTTAATAATTCTATCATAATTTACCACTTTTACGAATTGCCGCTCACCTTGACAATGTATGAATTTTACAAATGACAACACTTTTACCCAAAGCCCTTTGATAATTGTATGTTTTACTGTCTTTACGTAATTATAGTAAATCCAGCGTATTATAGTACATTGTTGCAGAGGATCGAAAGTACGCAATTTTTGGACGAGTCATATAGAGGGCCGAAACGTAGTTGAGGCCCTCTAGTATACGAGTCCATAAATTGCACTTTCTACCGAGGCAGAAATAGTGCTTTTCACAACTACTGAGAGGAAATAAATTTAAAATTCATATTCAAAACTCGAAATTTTAATTCATGATAATGTGACATCACCGCCAATTTTACCATAGATAACTTTTATTTTAATCTGGACCCCTATTCTCGTGGCACTCGAGATTAATAAACTAACTGATGAAGATGTCAACTCCATATAAAATTGTATTTGTTTCGCCATATCTCCCATGTAATTTCATCACTAGTGGTTCGAGATTAGGGGCCAAGTTTGAATTACATTTAAAAAAAAAGCAGTGACATAGTGTTTAGTCTGTGTATCTTTTAGCAAAAATACACCTAATATTTTACGACACAAAATGGTGTGTTCTGATTGGTCGATTTCAATTTTTCATTTTAAGGAGCTATGACACAAAAATTGATTGATTGATTTTCATTGGTTCTTAAAGTTGGAAAACAATGTTCTCAACCAATCAGCAAACACGCCGACAAAAACATTATTTGTCTGCCCTTATAAGTGACGTTTTGTGACCCTAAACAAGACCATCTATGGCCATATTTCCGAGCAGTGTTGTGAAAAAACATATTCTGAAAATAACCGCTATCTATTACGGTTTAAAAGATACCTACAGCTCTTTACGACGGACGGACGGACGAGCAGCGTAGGCATACTTATAGGCTCCCTTCTGGTACAGAACCCTAAAAATTGAGTAGTACTAGGGCGTCGTGAATTGAAAACACTGTCAAGCTGGGCATTCACGGCCGCTCCAACAAGCCAAATAGAGCAGCGTCGCGCCAAAATCGATCCGTGAATGTCAAAACTGTAGCGTTTAAAAGTACCTACTTGGCGCGGTCCGTTGGATTTCCAAATGGTCGGAAAGCTAGCGCGACGCGCCAACGCGCAATCCGAATGGAACTAACGTAAATATCGAAATTCAACGTTATAACACGCCACGCATCCGCGCCAAGCCAAATGGCGTCGTCGTGAATGCGTTCTCTGGCTGCCATTGTCTAATAAGTCTGCTCCGTGATGTCGCACCTTTGAGGCGTGGTGTGGCGTGCCCGTGAATGTGGTCAAAATATTACGCCCATCCAGTTGTGTACATTCCATCTGTCACCGAGACTAACGGCGCGTCCGTAAATGCCCAGCTTAACAATTTTTTAAACTGAAACATTCTACAAAGGTTGTAACCACGAGTTGGCGTCATCGTCCTAGCTGGGAACAAGGCGATAACTGTTACTTTAAAGCAGAAAGATAATATTCAAGCAGTTACTTTATCTTTATCAAGAGCACGTGCTGCCCGTTTAGCAACAAGCAAACATATTTATACTGCAAATGATTAGAAAGAGAATGGTTTCAGTTGTTATTAGTTTCTACCTCAAATATAAGCTAATTGGTCTGAACCAACACAATGCGGCAAAGGGCACGCCCCAGGTCCCGGGCGCTAATATATCGCATTAGACCTGACATTTGTGTAGCGTGTCGCGGATCAAAGAGCCAATTTGTGCAACGGTATTGGATGCACGCCGTTGAGCAACTGGCTGGAGCTGCGACGTGTTCCGCGACATCATTTAATGACAACTTATCTGATTATTAGTTCTGGATCCTATCATCATGGATGGATATTTGTCCCTTAATAAAATTATGCGTAAATGGCTGAACGGATTTAACTCTTTCGCTACGGTATCGGGTCGAATCGAATCAGACTGATATAAATATTACAGTTAAGGTGTTTAATAAAATTGGGCACACTGCCTCCGGCCGCACTCAGCGTTAGATTCAAACCGCGGATAGATAAGGCTTACTTCAGGTTTAAATTTGACTTTTGCCCATAAAAAAGTGTCAAATTTTAATCCGAAGTAGGTTTGAATATAGGGTTCGGTCATAAGTCGTTCCTTAGTGACGATTTTTCAAACACAAGTTTGAAAAAGGAACGAGTTAATTGTCTGTAAAATGTCTCTGAATACGGCGGTTATATTATATTTTCACACTATTTTCTGGATAAAAATATGGGGTACTTCTGTATTCGATGGAAAAGCGATACGATATGTAGACAAGTTCTACGAGGATAAAAGTCCCTTGTATTGCTTGATTGTTTTAGGTAACATGATTTAAATAGAAATCACTATTTTGCATTTTTAGTATCCACATGGAGGAAGTAGATTTCCCTTAAAAGATTATTAACATCTTATTTAATTCAAAATACCACTGCAAGTAATACATACCTATAAGTGGTCTTCTAATTATATTTTTATAAATGCCAGAATAATACAAACTTAATAGAAACAAACGGCTATATAATTCGACAACTAATTAAAACTTTCAATTGTATCAAAACTCGCTAATCCCTTCTACTGAAGCCCCGTTTTCACATGACCTAACATGTTTGGTGTTCTGCAAAAGAGATGTATTAACCGATCAATTTTGAACTCCACCTATATGAGTGACAGGCATAATCCCGTGTGCTCCCGAAATGGGGAGGGTGACACACGTCAGACTTACCCGATTACCAAACTTTGACCTATTTACACGTACCGCAGAGCTTCGGGGAAATCTGAATAACGGTTTAAAGTGACTATCGCCTCACTTTATTATGAAGTCAAGTTTATTATTAAAGTTAGCATTAAAGTTGATATTTAAAGGCTGCCTCGGCTCCTTATGCAAGATAAAAGGGTAGCATTGTGACGTAATGGACAAAAATGAAAGTGTTATTTATTAATGACAGTATATACTGATAAGTGGAGACGGTGGTAGCTATTTTAAAATTCGTATATATATTGGTTTATTTTCATTGTCTTCCAATCTAAGGTTAATAAATTAAATGCCTTGCCGACATATTTTCAACCCGCTCATGTTAGCGATAACACGACAGCCCTGTTATTAAAATAGACAGAATACACGTTTTCTCCAATGATTTGGTTGATTACGCCGAAATAACCATACAATTTGGTTTAACATTATCGAGTTTATAAATTGCCCGTTGGGATTATAAAGGCGATAATGGCGATATTAAATCTTTATTCCTCGAATAAAATGACCCATTAAATCCAACAGTATACGATATAAAAGGCAAACAAAAAGTTCACGATTATTTACTCGTATAACGGCAATCGGTTGTAAAATCGGCACAACAAAACAAAATCCGCCAATTTGATTCATACATTCCCCGTACACAACTCCGGTAATACGTAAGTGGATGATTTCGAAGTGACGAATACAAAGTGGCGCGAACGCGAGGCGAATGTGTAACGACACATATTTCATACTCGACACATGCGGCGTTTTTGTCCTTTTCGCACTTCCAACGAACGCATCTGTCACTGAGGAAAATTGCCGAAGTGGCAAATATAGTGGCGATTACTGGATTCGGTGCGTTGTGCAAGCACGCACGCAATCCAGCCTCGCAATTGGAAAACGTTGCACCGCGCTGGCTGGGCGGCCGGCAAATGAAACTGAAACATGTTTGCCGTAAACTTTAACGTCGATCATACGTCTGGCCTGCTGTGTGCTATGCTATCGCGGGCTCTTCTATGACGAACCACGTTTTTGCATATTTTTAGGATTCTGTAACCAAATAGTCAGAACCGTTATAATTTATCATATTGAGCAGTCTGTCTGAGTATGCGTATTTAGAGTTACCTACTTTATTAATTCTGGGGCTCTATTCAATTTATTAAGCCATATCGCTTTTAACATGTTATCGTATTGTCAAAGTTGCGATAGCTCTTATTTGCTTTACAGTAATGGCGGCCGAGTGTAAAAGCAAATATCGTTTTACCGAGTAGAATAAAGCCCCTGGTATAGTTGAGGAAATATAATCTGCACTGATTCATCTTCGAAGCACTACGTCGAATCGTTGCAGACATTACATGTTATTTCATCAACTACAATCAATATATTCGACATATATTGATTTCAACATATCCGACATTTACTCGAAATCTGTAATTCTAAAACTATTGTTACAACAAAATAATTACATCAATCATTCAATCATTTCAAAAAGTGTCACTTGTGGTTAGATAGATGATGCGCAGTCACGAGCGCCGGTGCGGGCAATCAATGCGCCGTGCCGCGGCATAATGGCCGTCAATGAAGCAGGATGACGACGACGTAGACACCTACCACCATGTGAAAATTCGGTATACATTGCAAAGTTAACACACTGATACATCACTGGGTTTCATATAAGCTACGCCAGGTACACTAAAATGTCACCTGTAACCTGTCATTGTCAGAATGTTGAAATAGGGGGCTGGAGTAACCCTCCAATGTAAAGTTCAAAAATAGCCAAAAATTGTTCTTGCATTGTAGTACTTACCTACCTACTTAATTTGCGTACCAGTACGTAGATAGTTGACTGGACTGGACATTTGAAGGTCTCAGAACTGCCCAAATGTGCCGAGCTAGACCACCGAGGCGAGGAGGTTTTAATGGGTATCTACTCATGTAGTGACTAATCCCACAACGAAGTCCGGGTACACTACATAATTCCGAAGAGTCGTAATTCCAAGTTGATCAAAATTCCGAACAATCTTTTTTGATAGAATACTTAACTTTTTGTTATCGCTTGTAAATCAAACCTAACCTAACCTACGTATGACAATTAAATTATGAATTTAATCTAAAATAGCTCCAGCGTAACATAGCTTTCGGAAAAATGAAAATTCGGACAAATGAATATTCTGAAAAAAGTAATTTGGGATTTTAAGATGTTCCCGCCCATCACGCCCACCGACCAAAATGGCCAATTTTACTGATTTCTAAGTTCCAGTTTTGAATCGCACTATTGACAGAATTGCCAGTTTAATATCATTTAATATCATAGGCGTAAATGTACCACCGAAAATCAATGTTCGCGACCCAAATCTCACGGCATCTCATCAGGGGAGGTCAAAAATCGTCAAAATAACCTCACGTCATTACTAGATGCTCCATAAAAATTTACGCCTGTGATATTAAATGCCAACAGAGAGATTTAAAAATAGACTCCCAGCAAAAGTGAACTCCGGAACATAAATATAGAACTAAAGTAGCTATTTTTAAAGGAAGCCATACGACTGCAAGAAATATTAACTACCGTGATCGAGCTTAAAATATTGCTTAACTAATACCTCTACTTTAAATGATAGGATTGACATTCACAGTTAAAAAATATGCTAGGTTACAAAGTTGGTGTATATTGTACATACAATAATTTTACGTCACATTGGATAAGGTCATCGAAAATCTTTTTTTTACTTGTTATTTAAATAAGATAAACCAACATTAGTTCAAGTCATTGTTGTGGTCAATCAGAATTAAATTTAATGATGATTAATATACATAACTTGTCATGTTTATTAAAGAACCAAATCATTAACCTTGTCTCAGTGACAAAGCTGTTTACTGTTATCACGTTAATGACCTAACTCTTTGTCTAGTATTTTGGTGCACCTAGACAGCCCCTTGCAGTCTTTTAGTCGCGCAGTAATCACGGAAGAACGTGCCAGCCCTGCACCCGTGTGGTACCTATACTGATTACGCGGCTTTCATTCCTGCCTCCCCTATCCTTACACCGCGAATCAGAACACAAAGGGTACGTGACGATGCGTACTGCTGTTAGCTTTCAGGAAAAAACGCAAAACCTGTCGACATTTCACAATCTCTTTTGCACTCCAACAATAATAATAATGTCCGTTCACTTAACAAATATTCAATAAATATCAGTCTTAATCATCAGCGAATAAATCATAGCGTTGTCAATTAGGTGTAATCGATAGGGTTGGACGGATGTAAATCGGGGTATGTAGTTATGTACCAGGAATGCAGCGAAGGGTAGCGGTGTAGCCGAATGGCTGAGGTCCCGTTGTACGTGACTAATCAATGCAAATCGAGTATGACTGGCAGCCATCACGTCGATCGGTTCAAGTGGAGCGCGCTCCGACTGATAACCGTGTGTGTATGGATAATATTTTATCGAAAGCAAGGGTAAACGATTTTTTAATCTTTTCAATCCCATCGCCCGTGACAGACATAAAAGCTTTCCGATCTAAAAACAAAATGATTTTTTAATCTAAACAAAAATCCCGTCGCTGGTATACTGTTAAATCCATATAAAAGACAGTTGTCACATCCATTAAAACCGTTTATATTTTCAAATAATATAAACGGTACTATTAAAATAGATATCAGAAATAGATGTTAGACAGGTACCTTCAAGTGTTTACGTAGGCAATTGAGGTAAACAGGATAAGATCCTGACAGTCATTAGATCCAAGTCGAAAATAGACGAAATCTCATGCATGTTTAAGTAGGACGTCGCTATCGAACCTTGGACGAGTAGGTAAGTGGTCGTTCGGAATGGCAGGATAATAAGGGGCGTCAATCCGCTCCTGTCTCCCGGAGACACGTGATGGAAACTTCTATTCAACTATTAATGGGTAACGAAAATAAAAGTCATCCACTCCGCTCGTCACCGGCTTACTTATTCAGCTTGGTTGATATGTAAAGGTAACCTGATACAAAAATTCAAAAAATTCAAAATTCAAAATATTTATTCAGTAAATTGGCCACATGAGGGCTCTTTTACGATTCTATTCGTAACTGTGTTCACGGGCATATAGTTAATTGAAGTGAGTTGAAAATGGAGTATGAAAAAGATTTCTGTAGTAAAAAAAACGATTTCAAAGCTGCAGAAAAGTAAAGATCATCATCAAAATCATTTTCGTGATACATAAATTACACATTTTAATCCTCAATATATTCCGAGTATGGCGTGGTACGTCATTGTTTTCTCTAAACATTGTCTGCAATATGTGGTTAAAACCTCCCGAGCGGGCACACACAGACTTAAGATAACGCTAAACGATTCTCCTCAAAGTAGATTTCGTCTGGTCTGTGAGCTCTGCGGACTGCATGCCCGTGAATAATGACGCCGTCCGCTGACGCACGCGTGACGACGAATAAAAGCCTCCGCGATAATAAAATCTCGCACGGAGCAGAGTCTGCATTTTAATTTTTTTACCCTTTATTTTTCTTTTCTAACCGCAAACCCCTTTCAGACTAAACGTATTCCGTGGAAGACGTGCTATTTTTCTGTAGACTTCATCTACCCGAATTAAATCGTGAGCGTGAGCAACAAACTACTTAAGATTTCTAATCTTAGCGCTAACGCTTATTTAACCTCATTTTGCAAGATCGGAACATACTCATGCAGGCAGTGCTCACGAGACAAAAGAAGTAAATGGCTCAATGACTCCACGTTGCGTTACTTAACACATCTGTGGCATATGAAACAGCGCGAGCTTTGTTCGCGATAAATACGTAAGCACACAACAGTGCGGCGACGCCTAACAGCTCAGCGGTAAACCCTTTCATTTGCATGTTTTCCCGGCGATATCAAATATCGGAACTAGAGCCGCCGCGTCGCACATTGTATCGTCGCCTCTGTAATTAAACTTCGACAGCTTCCTACATAATTACAATGGCATACTATGACTGCGGGACCGCGGATAAATTATTCATGAAAGGATAATCGCGATTAAAGTAAATATCACGAAATCCATTCATATTCGAGACCTTCGGAGCCGTTCGGGCTTCCCACGTCAATTATTTTTGTTAGACAATAATAATTAAAAGTTAGTGGGTTGCGGAGATATGAAAATAGAGGCGGCAAAAACGGGGCAAATCCGATCGGTTATTGTGATGGGGTGGGAAAAATGCATTGTCGGGCGGAAATGGTCACAGGTGGGCCGCTCTTGCCCGCCGCAGATGCGGTAATTCTTCCTAGTTCTCATGTAACGTGCGTTGGAGCTAATGACGGGCCATCATGTCTATAGGCTTCCGGGGCTATCCGATAATCTAATCGCTTTCTGCGTAATACTTATTTATCATGGAAGGATTGCAAGGAGTGAAAGGAGTCCGCGCTTTATTGAGTGTGTATTACATTAACGTATCATCCAACTTTGTGGCGTATGAATTATCCAACGTTTTATAACTTCGAGTGTCTGTAGGTGTGCTAGGCGTGCAATTAATTTTCGAAGCACGTAATTCAAATAGTTAAGAGGATGATAGATTATGAATAGAATAGTAGTTTGGACGTCTCTCGTATAATACTAGCGAGTCTTAGTAGACGTCGTAACATGTTCTCGGAAAGCCGCAGTTTATTAAGAACGATTGCATTTGAATACAGACTTAAATCTTAAACATTAGCGACGTAAAAATAAAATGGAGCCGATGTAGGAATATACATATACAGTGAAATTACGTTGCACTAAACAAAAAAGTGTCAATGATTTAGGTTTTGGAAGCTAATTAATAAGTCTGATCGTTTATGTAAATAATTTTTCTTCTTTCTTTTTATCATTTTTGTGCGGAATCCTAACAAGGTATTCGAGATATATAACTTTCTCGCTCATTCTTTATGGGCTCCAATCTAAAATCAGGGGACAATGGACCCGATTCTACAGTGGCCTCTAAACTTCCTAATTTTATTTAGGTGTCGCATGGGTGTCGCTAAAACACTTTGCTATTCTACGAGCAGCTGTCATAATCTAATGACAAGCGCTAATTTGAATCTGACGCTTCTTATTTTAGGCGGTCCATTCAAGAACTTGTTAAATCTGCCGTCTAAACTATGTCTAAAAATTAGACAATTTAGTTTTAGGCTATTTAAGCGATGGGCACGTCCCCTACGTGACCATCGCTGGCTGTCCAATGTCACACAAATTGACCTAGTCCCAATCCAAAACAAAGCTTTAGGCTTGTATGAGTACCTACTAGACAGAGATAGAGAAATAAATACTTAAAAATATAGAAAACATCCTAAACTCAGAAACCAAAACTAGCGCTCATCACACAAATATTTGCCGGGAATCAAACCCGGGACCGCTACATTCGTAGACAGGATCACTACCAACTATGCCGACGTGTCGTCTAAATCTAGCCGAAAATTTGATCGTCAGAATCCCAAGGCCTTTCTTGAGCTCCGTAACTGTCTGTTTGTCAGCAGGCCGTATATACACAGTTGAAATTTTCCCAGCGTGTGTATTTCTATTGCCGCAATTACAACAAACAATAACAATAAAAATAATTTAAAACAAAAACGGTACGAAACCCTTTGTGTGCGAGCCCGACTCGTATTTGGACCACTAATATGCACGTCTAAAAATAACACGACGTGACATTCCTATTTGTATCGCGGAATCATGCGTTCACGTATAATGCCAGTCTTACATTTAAGAGAGTTCTCGTTAGGGGAGTTATGCAGCTCGCATGGCTGATGGCTCACTGACCTACTTGCATGCGAATGCAGCCCGGGATAAGAAAAGGCGGTCAAGTGGAAACCGCCGGGATCCCGCGGGCTCCAATTTTACGATATAGACGTCTCTGCAAGTAAGATCATGCTTATTTGCTGCTTGGATTTAAATATACCATTTTCATTCGGATCAGCACGTTTCAAAGATGTTATCATCAAAAATTAGTTGACGATCATCAACGGCTTAAAGTATTTTTTCTTAAGATCAGAGACACTAAAATTCATAGGCGAGAAATTTATCAAAAAATCCAATGAGTTTTCCATGCGAAATTAAGATGCAAAAAGTGTGCCTTCGTTAATGCTCTCCTTCATCGACCTCTGGAGCATAGTTCAAAGTTAATCTTCTCTTTAATAGAAACTTCTTTACGTAAATGTTAATTTGAAAAAAGTAGGTATTCTCCTCGCTCTCGCCTTAACTGCGGTGGAAAATCTATTAGCGGGAAATGTTGAAAAAACATGATGAAAGTTAAGCTTTATATTGCCTTAAGCTGTTCTTATTTAACCAATTTAAAAATAGATAATCACTGAGCACGGTGCGTCTTCGTTGATGAGATTTCTTTTTGACTTGTAATAGGATTCTGCTGTTGTTCCATTATAATACCGCTCGAGGCGGAGACCTAAATCACCATAATAAAACCGTTACTTATGTGCCAGTATCTTGTAAATACGTGAATTTAAGGGCTTTAGTCGTGTGCTGCGGAGGTCTAATATAAATGGTCTTCGATCGACATTTTGGTACATCAGCCAAATTCAAGTAGACACTTACTACATGGACGATGTTTTTTCTTATCATGACTGAGTTATAAGTCAACTGCCTTATTTTATGACTTAAGTATGTACTCGTAATGTTCCTGATTTACTAAAAAGCATTTCCTGTTATATGGCTACCGACAAGCTGCCAAGAACAAAAACTTAGTACTACATTTTAACGAGAACTCCTTGTTAGTTATCTTGTTATAACCTTAAATAGATGTTAAAGAATTGTACTGGCTTTGAGAATCGATCTTTGACGCCTAAACGATTAAATATAAAATCCCTCCGTTAATAATGCAATGCAAAATTGCGCAATTAACAGCCCATCGAAACAAACACGTTTATGCAATCAGCGTTGTCCTTTACGAATCACACTGAGCCGAGTTAATTGCATTAACCATTTAAGTAATAGTGTAACTTCACCCGATTCTAACAGCGGATGAGGTTAACAAGAGTCGTGACGGTTATCATAATTACTGGTATCGGTAACGCGAGGTTAGACGGCCATGGGAACAGTGAGAGTGTCAGTTTGACAGCCACTCTGTTGGTTAGTGGCGGGCCAATGAGATTAGTGCCTGTAGTGGACTTTAGCCTAGGTGATATGAAACTGAAACAAGATGTAATGAGTGTAGTGACAAATATGTACCTAATCAGATTTTTGACCTGTTTCCTTCCTTTAATTTAATGTTTTAAGGTAAAGGTGGACTCGGACTACGTGGCAAATCTACAGGGGTGTTATTCTCTTAAAAATGGTGCTCGGTCGGTCGAACGAGTGAGTGAGAGAACGCGCCTGACGGGACTCCTTAAACTCGCCACTCCGACATTCACTCGTTCGTTCGTCCGACCACGTTTTTGAGAGAATCACACCCCAGGACTTGTGACGCTAAATGTGGACAGTGAAACTGCGCTCGGGATGGGTCACATCACGACATCGTAACATGATAAACACCGTCCTCATAACCGGTACTGACACGCCTTACTGTCACGGCCACGAAACCATGTTACGATGAAATTACACAAATTTAGACCCACCTTTAGGACATGTGGAGGGTTTTCACGTCGCAACTGTAATTTAAACATAAAAGGACGAAGTAAACCCATCGAGGAGAATAGTGTGTACTTTTATTTATCCAACCGTGAGATACAAATGCGGGGGCGTCTATGAATTCGACACTGAGTACCAATTTAAGCTTTTAAAAATGATCGATAGGATCATTAACAATGCGCATCTCCATTCAATTTGATTGAAAATGAAATATTGAATGCTAAACGCCTGCGCATGTTTTAGTAAACAATTACAATAGATTATTTACGTGCGCCTTGACTTTTCGGTGTCAAATAGTCAAGGTTCGAAAATAATGGTGTTATTGTATCGAGCCGAAGCTTGTCCGTCAATGGATTTAAGTTCGTTATAGGAAGTTACACAATTCGTCTTCGGATTGAGAAATTGTAGCGAAACCTTTTGTTACCAAGGTAACTGTGAGCAAGCGCGTTGTTTACGTTTGGCTTTTGACCTGATTTGAAAGATTCTTGCACCATTCAAAATCCAGACTAGAATTGTACTAATAACAAAACATTATTCATGACATTACTAATAAAAAAACATGTTCTTACCATTTCTTTACAGTAATTTAGATAGTTTGATCTTATCCCGTCGTCTTATATTTGTTCAAATAGCAAGGGAACAAACAGGGGCCGTGCTTCTAGGCGGTAAAAACCATATGGTCTTTGACCTGTTATCGTATTGTCAACGTTTTGATAGCTGTTATTTACTTGACAATAATGGCGACGGAGTTAAAAAAAAACATAACAGGTCAAACACGATTTGGTTTTTACCGCCTAAAATATTGGCCCGGGTCTACATGTCTTGGTTCCATTGTTCAGTTTATTATTTCGTTTACAAATCTCACTGTATGCTGACGTTTAGCCAATAGGCGAATATCATGCTAATGAGCATTGTCTCTCCAAATGGATCGAAAAGGCCATCAATCTGGCGGGAAGCGTGCGGGCGCAGAGGTCACGGGAGTGACTGACGCCGGATTGGCTCTCGGGCAACGATGACAGTCCTAATTACTTGTCTCACTAAACATGTAACGTTTGCGATTTATTAAACGGATGGCAGGCGACCTTTTAGCCGGACGTGTCGTGTTGTGAACCGTTTGTACTTGTAAAAATGTCAGTCATTACATGTTATATTGTAGAATGTATTTGTTAGCCTTGTTCGTTTTAAATTGGAATAGGGAAGTGCATTAGTAACATTATAAGGTGTGTTTAACTCGATAGATATTGAAAGTCTGACAAAGCAGGTTTTTTAATGAATGGTTCTATTGAAGTACATACAGTTGTTAATACACGTATGAATTGATACGTATATTTTATATTGAGTATAGCACAAAACTGACTGTCGTGGAGGCTTATTTCCTGTTGGCAGCGAATGTCTTTCGGCTGATATGATGATAATGATAAATGATTTTATTATTAGAGATGTAAGTGCTCATACATTTTGAATATGTTCGTTACCATAAGTATGTACTTGAATAGTGAATACGATTTAATAAATACAATTATCTTGAATGTCAAAATACCTTGTTATGTTTAGCTCATAAATATTGTATTTGCTCCACAAATAAATAAGCAATTTGAACGTGGGATCGTAGACATCTTTATTTTCTAAGAAATTTCATGCGACAATTCGTTATTTTTTCTCTCACTAATCAAAATTGCAAATTACTTTTAATGAATATTTGAAACCTTTTAATTAAGGGTTGCTACGGAGCCATGTCCGGCCGCAGGGCCCGCGAACTTGGCCCTCCCTCTTCCTGCCCGCTCATTAGCCTGCAGATCCGTTGCGTTGGTTTCCGGCCTCCAACTTGCCTCTAACATCGCCAATTAACTAAATACTTTCAGTGCCAAGATCACCTTATCGAGTCCACTTTCTATGGCTATCCGATAACATAGGATGTGGTAGTTGGGCTACCCTCACCTGTTTCCACTACTTTGTTACCACTGATAACTACTGGGAATTACATTTCTTACTGCCGCACTCAGAGACGTCAATTAAATTCAATGTTTGCTATAGCAAAGAAAGTGTCAGCAGTAACTGTAATCAAAGCATTAAATTTAATTGACGGCTCTGAGTTCGGCAGTTAGCTGATCCACCTTAAAATTATTTCGTGGTAACTATACTGGTAATAAAAATTCTTAGCTGTTACCACTTAAATTATTTGATGGTAACTACTGGGAAATTTTATTCTCAGTAGTTATCAATGGTAACAGGTGGAAAAAATCCCAGTTGTTACCATTGGTTACAAAGTAGCGGTAATGGGTAGGAATAGCCCTGCTAATTTAGTACTATAGCCTCTTCAACGGGTAAAGATCCAATTATATGCAATGCTTCGTTATACTCCGTTTATCACAACGATTATAGACCATCAGTCCGAATAATGGAGTTGCAGACGTGAATGGGTTCCCCGCGTCGACAAATTATACAAAGCCGTAGTGGCGAGCTCGTCGAAAACCGTTCCCAAATTAAATGCTGCTTGTCAATCGTATAGCTTTAAAGAGGGTTTTTTAAATTTATATCGGAGTTGGCGAAAAAATCCCATTCTATTTCAATTCAAGGCTTTTTCACTACACGCATCATAAAACTCAACAAAACTTATTACTGACTAAATTCGCGTTTTTAAATGTATAGAGATTTCATCAAGGGATAAGTTTATAAACCCCTTTGCAAGGAAAACTGGCACCACTTCGAGTAGGTAGTTTAAATATAGTGTGAGGATAATAGTTTTTAATTTGCTATAAAATTAATGTACCTATATATATTTTCTTTGCCTTAATTAATACTGTTTATGTTATTGGTTCTACTTCAAATATTTAAGTGTCCATTTTACAAAGGGGCGTAGTATTTAAGCCTATCGTTTATTGTTTGGCTTAGCTTTCAAAACGGTTAAGTTATATAATTGGTTGTGAACGGGCTCTTGAGTTTCCGTTTACAATGGGCGACCTTGTCTGTAAAACATCGTTTCAATCAAAATATTGGGGCAAAGGTTATCTCCTCGTCCCAAGCGTCCCGGCATTGTGCCCTCGTTGCAACGAAAGCCCTCGAATCACTTACAGTCCGTGGATTCGAATACCGCGCGAGTCATGGCCGACTGAACTCTGATTCCTAGTACAGATTCTTGTTTAAATTAAACCATGCCGTGCTCTTTATAAATCCGCGTATGCATCCTTATAGATTGATTGACAGCTGCTTTACTTGTACAAGTGGCACTTTATTGTGGCGTTTTTTATCTAAGTAATAATTTTTAAACTATTACGACATCATGCAGTAAGTACCTAATTGTTGACGGTATTCAAAAATGTAGTCTAAACTTTAGAAACGTCGGTTGTTCGTTGTAAAAAAATGCAGCACAAGGACATGTGTCGTATTAAACAACATCGCGTAAACTATTTGTCAAAAATCTAATTAAATTCTCCCGGGCGTGACTCCGACCCGAGAGCCGGTGACAGCAGATTAAGTTCAACTTTAATTATAGAGCGGTACTATTCTAACGCTGTTTTACCTCGCGCACCTACACCGCAGCATTTCGGAACGTTGCACCTTTACACGATCGTGTTAAGATTTAAAATTATTTACGTAAACTAGGTACGAGACATTAACCGTTTCTGCATGACTTACTTGTTACTGAAAGCCCGCATTGCCTCTTATTCATTCTTGATAAATTAATTCTGGAGATTCCACTGCAAATTGCAACAAGTTGATCGTATTAGCGTAATACAAAGGTTACCAATGTTACCATGCGTCAAGTAACAATGCAAAGTTCTGTTACAAGTCACGCCCATTCAAAGTTACAGCACTTATTAATGCGTTACGTAATAAACAGATGCACCATGTCAGGATGAATTAATAGGTGTTTATACAGTTTATAGCGTAGGCCGGTAATAACCTCGGCTTAATTAAAACTGCGAGGACGGATTACTCGTCTCACCGATACTGTTCATACATCTCTCGCCAGAGTGGCTCCATCTTCAGGGGTCGATGCTCGTTAATTATAATTGCTAAAACGTTTGAAGCCGCGTACGATTACTAGATACGTTTATTAATGAGCAACTCCCTTCTACGCGCTATACACCAAAAATAAGTTTACACGAAAAATAAGATAACCTTTACCGAGGTTGCATTTAGAAGTTATAATTGAATAAATCAGTAGTGTTAAAATAAATTGAAACCAAATTTAAATGTGGAATCGAACATTTAATTTAGCCCTTTAATGATGTTTGAATGGCACCACCTAGCTAACACCGCGTTTCGGATAAACAAAGGAAGATGTCACGTGAATGTTAATTCGTTCCCGATTAGTATTCAAGGCAAAACAACAACTAATAAAAAGGAGCCGCCGTTGGGAAAATTGAAAATATCCGCAACCGTCAGGAAAATGAGGAGATCTCTTAGCTGCGGCGCGGAATTAGAATCGGCCGGCATTCGGATGCCGGGCACGTGGCGAACAAGTTTGTTTACGTTTCCATCTGATTATAATCTGGCCGAAATTACCCCAATGAGCTGTGGAATCCGTTCTATGGTCAGAACATACTAATCGTTCCATAACGATTTGAGAACACCTATCGTAGGCTCTAAATAGGCGGCCAAGTGTGAGTGTTCCATACTTATGCAGTATAATAAAACCAAAGTCACATACGGGCGGATGGACAGCTGAGTAACAGCAATAGAGCTTTGGGCATGGAATTGAGAGTCATATGGTTTACAAGTTAGTTGTATACCACACTAATATTATAAATGTTAAAGTAACTTTGTCTGTCACTTTGTTACGCTTTCACGGTAAAGTGGCTGAACCGATTTCGAAGAAATTTGGTATAGCTTGAACCCCGAAGAAGGACATACTTTTTAACCGAGAGTAGCGATAAATGACTTCTACGTGAACGGGAGTCGCGGGCAACAGCTAGTTGTTTTATCATTTTCCCGTCTCGCAAAAATATGCTGAGTTTGCGTAAGTAAATAACGAAATCCGATTCCACTCCACGAATCCCTTAACCAGCAACGGAAACCCTTTATTTACAAACCCATTGAAGATTCATCAAACTAAACCCCACTTATTCCCATTCGCCATTTTACCGATATATTTAAGCAAAATGAGCTCTCGTAAAAGTGAATGAAATGTATGTACTGTGTACTATAGGTACTTCAGCTGCCGATATTGCAGACTCCAGTCGGCTGTGGGTAAACTAGCTTATTTGAATGAGAGGTATTCGGACCGCAACCGCCGACGAGCCACTTGCCGCTCGAACCAATACACCGATACACGCGCGCCGCAAATGAAAGCCGAACGTGACTTCCATGTTACGTCCGTAATGTGCACCTTCGTACTGGCCTATACGCGTGCCGGACTGTTTCAGTTCACGTTTAAAACCGTCGTCAAATAAATCGTTCGAAATTATTCGTTGTCAAGTATTAAAATTCATTAAGGGGCATTGGGTAAATTTGTTTGAAGAATATTGTCACTTTTTTTTTCAGCGGCCACGGATGATTTTTACATAGTTATTTATAGGACCTCTAAATACACATAGATATATATAATTTATGGCGTTAAATAATATCGGAGCGGAGATTTTAAAGATTTAAGTATTTAGTTTTTAGTACAAAAGTACGCCCAAGTATGAATATTTAAATATCTCCGCTCCGATGCACTTAAGAGTATTACATTACATAACAAAAAATGTTTATTTTTAATAATTCTATCATAATTTACCACTTTTACGAATGGCCGTTCACCTTGAAAATGTATGAATTTTACAAATGCCAACACTTTTACCCAAAGCCCTTTAAGAATACGTTAGGATGTATGGACTGTAAGACGAACTTGTGCTCGTGTGAAACGAACGTGTGCTTGAATTAAGTTAGAGAAGTGTGACCAGGAATAAGTGATATTAATAAAGCTTCACATTCTGATGGTTGCGCATAGGTGAAACCTCTCATTAGTGTGGTTAATGTTTCTATTACCACAGCTCAAACTCTAATGGAATATTTTAATAAAATGGTATTTGCGAATAGGTATGTATTGAATAGTTTGCCAGAGGATACCTGGCAGGAGCCAAATATTCGCAGATTTAAATAGCTAGTGAAGAAAAAAAGTTTAGTGTCACTTCTATACTACACATACTATAATACATACTGTAAATGTACGGTAAGCTATATTTTAACAAGCAGATTTATTCACGGACACATTCCTGCAGTCAAACTGTTCTAACAGTTTTGCAGGGCGTTTGTTATTATCGTACCATGTTGTTTGATTGTAATAAATATATAAATAATAATAAACGTACATTTTTAGAAGGCCTCGTGCCACATTCGGAGTCTCAACCGCAGGGAATAATTTAAGAGGTCGGTAGGTTAACGTACATTAACGTACAATTGTAATGTCTGCCGTGTTTACGAGCGTTTTGATCAATAACACGAATATCTTAATACAGCTCCGACATGTGCATCAAACAGCGTCGATTAGCCTAAATTACACCGCTAAGTACGCAGCACGGCCACAGAATTAAAAGATTAAAAATATTATTACTATATGAATAAGTCCTTGCAGACGTAATCACGTATGCATCTACACTGAAAAAAATAATTTGTCGCTTGTAACAAGATTGTGATGGTTGTGCATAAGCGTCTTGATCCCATACGAGCCTAACAAGACGATAGATACACCAAATAAGACGTTAGTTACATCAGCTAAGATGTTAGTTGAAACATTAAAGAAATTGTTGTTTGTTACTATCAGTTTTGGTTTATATAACTAATATCTTTCCTATTGTATTCACTTTATGTCAACTAAGTGAAAATCTCTCCTTGTTGGCTCTCATTTTTTTAAGTGTACATTGTTTTTTTTCATTTAATATTTCATCAGCAGCCTTTAACCTTTTCCCGAACGAGTAGCAATCGGGCTCTCATCAACTTTGCGTTTACTTTTCCCTGGTTTTCTTTGTTTGTTGGAATTTTGAATTAAAGGATGCCAACAAAGCCTTATTCAAGCTAAGGCGGAACAAACATTAAACATACCCCATACCCCTGTATCACAAACATTTCGGGATTAGTGGAGCATAGCGAAAAATTTCCGGAACAATTATGCGCTTCCCTTTTCTGCTTAGTCTGTTTCCTTCTCTGATATTAGTAATAATTGAGTGAATGTGTTCGTTATATTGCCTGATTGTTTTCAAATAGGCAGTTAATTGTTTTTTAAGGATCCGCGCTCAAAAGGTGCAACAGAAAAAGCCATATATTATTGTGCAAAAGACATCCTAAAAAAACTTCATACATAATAATAAATATAAAGTGATTAAGATTGGCCAGGCAGGCGCTGTAGCTTCATTAATAGCTTAGTTCACCAATCTATATCAGTTCATTCATAGAACCTAATATGAATGTTCCCATCCTTCTTAAATAGTTTACACTGACCGGTGGTTGTCCGGTTGTCCGTGGGAGCATACTTCTATAGTTGAACTCAGGGACAATCGCCGGTTGGTGTCCCGTCACTTTACTAAATTAAACTTGTCTAAAGGGCCCCTGCGTGTTGGCTTCGGCTCCATGTACGCCTTCCAAAGGTCCGGGGCTCCCATAGTCCCGTGATTGGTAAAGACATAAAAAGATAACTACATGTCATAAATTAAGTACAGTTACAATTTAAACTGCTCTACTCGTATCAAAGGTTAACTGAAAGAGATCCCTTCAAAGGAAAAGTTCGCCTTTATACTACTTTTATTTCTGTAATTTGTTTGTGTAATGTAATTATTTTACTACATTAAAGTAATACATTCATACAAACAAATAAATGCCAAATTAACAATTTAAAACACACACACAACTGTAAGGTTCGCTCAGCTCAGTTTCAACTTATAATTCGGTCGTACAACTCGACCTTAACTCGAGATAAGTTAATTCTAAAACATACACCTAAATCCTCATTAGCGCTGATTTCCTTGAGCCTAACTTTATTAAGTGCCCAGTACTTACAAGACTGGACAATTACATGAATCTCAAAGTCTAATAGGGCGTCTAAACCGAAGCGCCATCGTCCGCGCTGATCTGAAATTCAGAATACCAAGTCTCGCATAATACCTAGGGGCATTTTAGGGCTCTCTACGATGAACCTGGCCCGTAAGTGTATGATTTAAAAAGTAATTTTATGTGTTCTGTTAATCTTATCTTGATCTTTAAAAAGAGGACAAAAACCAGTCCTTAAATATACTGACAGTAAGAAATAAAATAAAGTCAGTTACTTTTGTGAGTTTTGAAATGTCTACATGTTTGAATATTTTCAAGAACACTACGTTTACGTTTACTCGAGTTTATTTTTTATCTTTTATCTTTATCCGTTATACATATTTGATGGCGACTATACTCGTAACGTAACACTGTCCTTTTTGTTAGGTATTAAGGACGAAACATTGTAATCAGTGTCAGTTATTTTGGCACTTGAAAAACTATCGTTGGCGTGTCTGACCTCTGCGTGGGGTCAGTGACGCGGAGCTCTTGAATTAGTCTCGGGATCCTCCACCAGCTGTGTTAGAGCTCTCGTCACAGCACCCCACGACACGGCATTATTCATCCGTTAATGGCCACGGGCCGCGCCCGCCCACCAATCTGAAATTCAACATTCTGTAGAAACATAAATGGAAATCACACCGATTTAAGCTCGATCACAACCCACCCAATATGTTTTGTTTAATTCGAAATCCCATCCTTATACCCCCTTTATACGTATGTCAATACTTATTATGCAAATGGATTCGCTAGCGAAATGGAAAATTATTACCTTCTTAAACGTCCCATGTGCTCTGGCGTTGAAGCATAACAAAACGTTCGATGGGGTACACTCATACTGATTAATTTTAATGCTACTCATTATGCACATGCATAATAGATCAGCAAATGCTAATAGAGGAAAGAATGTCAACCTTCGTAGCGTTAGAATTTTCGTAGCGTTTAATTAATTGGTTTCGCTACGCCCCGAGCGAGGAGCGGCCGGCGAACTCGCACGCAGCGCGGGCAAACGAATCGCGTTGTTTTTGTATTGTTTGTGTTTGTGCAGCGACTACGCAATAAAACGTATACACTTTATCCAAAAGCTTTGAACAAAACAACCACGAGTAGCACGTTACGGATACGGTATTAAAAACATCTAGGTAATTCAATTTAGCTTAAAGTTCAACCGCCACTTTTAAGAGCAGAAAGTAACCTCTTTGTTGTGTATACCTGACATCTCGACTATTACTCACGGCCACTTTACAGAAGCCGACTTAAATGCATCGTTAAAAAGTTATAGCCTGTGTCTAGCCTGAAAGCGCTACAAGTCGCGTGCAGCGAACAAAGTCACATGATCCCTTCAACAATTATGAATCGTGTACAAAGTTTCGTCCGCGGAATTTTCTTTCCCATATCCTTTAGGGATTATAAATTCCGTTCTAATGAGCGTTCAACACGAACCGGGATCTAAACGCCCGTGGTGTTCGAAAAATGTTTGTTTAATGTTTAAGGATCGAGACGCATTCGCTGCGTAAATATGTTTTCGCGGGAGTTTGGCGACGATGTTATTGGATGTGGTTCCAGCGCGGTGCCTCGTAATAAATTTTGTGACAAACAATATTCCCTGGTCCTTTGTGCGGCGCAGACGGGCATCGATCGTCTGCCACAATGGCACGCAGATCTCGGCGAGCTGCTTCTGTCGCCGCCCGCACAATAGAACAAGGAGCAAACATTACCTCCTCGGCCGAGGGGCCAACCCTGCTGTGCGCGCAAAACAAACAACGGTAGGCTCGTTGCAATAAATCTCGATATCCGAATGGCTCTATACAATCCTAGCAGTATAAGGGGGACGTTGTACGCCATGAAGCTTTCAGACGTTCAAAATAGATTTCTAATAGTAGGTAATGAATAACTGTCGAAGAAAACTACACGTGAACGCGTGTGATGATACGTCTAGACTCTAGACCGACAGACGTCTCAGCTGGGATTACCCTATTTAAGCTGTTACTTAAATGTACTTACATTTATCTTATTTACAACCAATACATATTTATGAATCAATTTAAAATATTTTCGACATGATTAGAATACGTCGATTGCCTCACGAGCAATCTGCCGCAAAATATAATTTGAATGAATTTCTGATCCGTATAATAATTTATTCCCGCATTCGATTCCGAGCAAATACCGCCATAATTTCAAACGAGTACCCACCCAACCTTGTAATAAATACGAGGCTTCGTTTTGTTGTGACTAATGTGACCTTTGAGGCAGGTGCGTTCGAGACACGTAGGCTGGCGTTTTCTTGAAATCTTTAATAACCCGGCATCGGCTGCATCTGTGGGCTGAACGTTCATAATGTCTATATGAGCGTTACTATGACGCTTTAATTCTCGTTTTAGATGATTGCCTGTAATCCACAGAAAGATCAAAAGTAATGTCTATATTTTGGGCTCATTAACAGTTGAATGGATCTAGATGTGGGAGGGTCGGCGATAACCTTTGCAGCTAGCGGCGGGATCCATTGTTGTTATCGGGCTGCGCCGGCCTCGCGGCCCGTGACTCACCGCCCGATCAAATGCCTCGAGCCCACGGGCGAACCTTACAAAACCCACCAAGGAATAGCAGTTTAACTCGAATCGTGTCGAGGAAGTTATAGCTTAAGCAATTCGCGTTTAGCAAATGCATGGATTGTGTTTCTGATTAATATGAGTTATTGTTCGCTCCGTGCCTGGCGTGGCTTCAAACTCAGATAACTTTTACAACCGGCTATAAACGATGAAAATTATCCGAGAAATATAAACTTACCGGCGTTTTCGAGCGCATTTGTCAACGTTTCAGTTTTAATGCGCTGTACATCCGTTTGTATTATTTTGATACTCGTATTCATTGCGCATGTAAAACGTATTCTCGTATTGGACGTTTCGCGGAACGCGTAATCAATTTGCATTCGAATGAGATGCGGTCCAATGTCTAAACGAAATTAGATTTGGACGTTTCCATATTTGTTGTACATAATCTTTATATTTTTATTTTAGTTAATAAATTGTATTGTTCTCATCCAAGTTTATGCTTTTTAGGATAGAATGATTCCTTGTTAGTCTGTCTTACAGACCAAAATTTACTTTATGGTTGGATTTTGTTTTAACGAAGGCAAAAGGAATTCCTTTTTATTATAATTAAATTCCTTATCACCTTCACATGTATGTGTAGCCTTATTTAAGTATTTAAGTTATGGCTGCGGCCTACGACATTGTACCGAACGCCTGTGTCGAGGAGTCACAGACGAACTATACCCGTGGAACGCTCACCTTTAGCGATCGCGCCCAAACCGCACGATCTCGTCTGACACGCCAGCGAGGAGCGGTTCGCCAGATTTATCGATGATATTATAATCTTTGAAACACACTGGCAAAACAACGGGTCGTTTTATAATGAGTTTCAGTGCTAGGTACATGAGACGTGTCATGCTTGTTTTGCTCGTGAGTATTCATAATTATCTTCAAACATAATGCATATGCACCATAAGTGTCTATAATTACTTGAGAAATCTTCCGTTATGAGAAAGCATATAAGGGAAACCACATTTTCTCAACCTGCTGCAAGCCTTAATACAGTTTAATATGCCCTTGAACGATTTCCTCTTTATTATAGAGTGCGTGTGAGCTATAATAACTTTCAACGATTTAATTTCCCCGCGATGGTATAATTTATGAGTTCCCTGGGAGCCATAACGCTGACGTTAGCGATATTCGAATACTGACTAAATGTATAGGATTGACGCAAGCTTACGATCTATTTGCGTAGGCCGCTTTTATCAATTCTATCCAACGGTCAGTTTTCGCAAATCGCTAGCGTTAGCGATATTCGAAAACTGACTAAATGTACATCGGGGCTAGACAAGTTGCCATCGAATACGAACGCTAGCGTTAGGTGATCACCTGTGATGACACTGACTCAGTTGACAGTTTCTTCGCATAGTTACCACCCTTGGATACCGACGTTTATATTGTGATAGTGCTCGTGTTGAATACGACCTGTCAAGATAGTACCGCGTAACGACCGTAGTTGTCAAAACTATCGCTATTTGATTAGCGCGAGTGATAGTGATCACTTTAGAGCGTGCCAGTTGTAACGAGTGATATTTCACATGACTATCTTACGTCAATTCCATACATTTTTCAAAGCGACTGTTGATCACCTAACGCTAGCGTTTGTATTCGATGGTAACTTGTCTAGCCCCGCAGGATTGACGCAAGCTTACGTACGATCTATTTGCGTCAGCCGCTTATATCAATTCTATCCCACTGTCAGTTTTCACAAATCGCTAACGTTAGCGATATTCGAAAACTGACTAGATGTATAGGATCGAGGCAAGCTTACGATCTACCTCTATTTGCATCGGTCGCTTATATCAATTCTATCCCACTGTCAGTTTTCGCTAACGTTAGTGTTATCCATCTTTACTTGTTCAGCCGACGAAGAAGTATCAGTGCGGCGCCCAGGTGCAGTCGGATCACGTCAGAGTAGTAAAACAATAAAACTTTATCCTTCAAGTCAACGTTTTGAATAAAATGCAAAACGTGTCTGGGATGCAGCCAAAACTGCGGTCGGCGTCGCCGCTGTTTGTTCAACATATTATCCTCGACCTCGTGCTCGCTCCGTTCCATTGAATCAAACTCATCGCTACAATCGCTTCTAATTCCTACGTGATCCCGCAAACTTCCCGTTGTGTAAACACAACTCCGAACAAAGAATAAGCATCGGGATTTTCCGTTATTTACGCTCATTTGTATCACTTCTAGTAAGTTCTTTATCGGTCGGACGTTCTGCGGGTAGTGGAAACTTGGGATATAAATTTGTTTTGGCCGCTGTTTGTCCGGCAATAGGCGCGGCCGACATAAATTACCGGACAACATTCGTCTCCGGTTGATCTACAGGGGTCGCCCAATATTTACATACTACCGACTCCCGCCGGATTTACACCCACATAAAGATACATGTTGTTTTTCTTGTAAGTTCTACGTTTATTTGCGAGACGCAGGCTATATGCATCGATTTAAACAAGTAAATAGGGTTGACCCAAGGCGCCATCTCTCAGATTTCTCACTAACTACTTCGCACTAAATTCGAATGTCATAATGAATGAATCCTATTGCGCTTTTATGAATAAGAGGGAAGCCTATACAATTCGAAATTTCAAATTTTAAATAATGCTACCTCGCCAGGTTCACCGGGCCACATTACACACACCACATTGGGCTACATTTTACACCATTTTGTTATCCAGTCGGTACTCGGTAGAACCATATTGCCTTTGACGTATTATCGTATTGTTTTTAACTCGGCCGCCATTACTGATAAGTAAATACCGGCCAAGTGCGAATCGGACTCGCGCACTAAGGGTTCCGTACCGTTACCTATAAAAAACACGTTTGTTGTATGGGAGCCCCCCTCAAATATTTATTTTATTTTAAATTAATTATTTATTTTTAAAGTGAATATACAACTAAATATTCTGTGAATATTTCAAGCGTCTACATGTTGCCGTTATTAATATCGAGCAAAAAACAGCAAAAAAATCACGTTTGTTGTATGGGAGCCCCCTTAAATATTTATTTTATTCTGTTTTTAGTATTTGTTAGAAATACATCACCTGTGAATATTTCAACTGTCTAGCTATCACGGTTCATGAGATACAGCCTTATGACCAGACAGACAGACAGACGGGCAGACGCACAGTGGAGTTTTAACCTTAGTCTTAGTCTTGGCCTAGTTAGTAGTGACCCTGCCTACGAAGATAGCGGTCCTGGGTTCAAATCCCGGTAAGGGCAGATATTTGTGTGACGAGCGCGAATATTTGTTTCCGAGTCATGGATGTTTTCTATGTATTTAAGTATACATTTCTCTATATAAGTATTTATATCGTTGTCTAGTACCCATAATACAAGCCTAGAGCTTAGTTTGAGACGAGGTCAATTGGTGTGACAATGTCCCCTGATATTTATTTTATTTATTTAGTAATAGGGTCCCGTTTTCAGCTATCAACACATTGATAATGCGGAAACACGTCAAAAACAATGCAGGGTTAGCATGTCGAGTCTCAGCCCAGAGTTACTGTGCTAGAGGCTAGTCGATACGAAGTAATAAGTCTATGGTTTTATGTATGTATGTGACGTAAACAGTACCCGGAATAAGATAACTTGGAACATGGAATATTATTTCGATTTCCAGCAACCACAAACTTCAAACTAAATTTAGTACCGTACCTTGTGGTTGGCGTCTGCAAGGCGTCTGAGTCGGTTATCATATTATTTGGTAGTGCTAGACGTCGCTTACACGAATTGGTCTGGACGAGCTCAGTATAAACTAGTCTAGACTAGACGCATAATCGACCAATCTACAATATTAACTATGTTCTCAAGTTCCGTATCGTTGTGCAATCATAGCGAGTAAAATATGGTAAGTTCTATTTATACTTCTGTGAATTTATTGTCTGTCTATTGAAATATGGTACATACACTTTATATATTTTTGCGAGGATCTGCAGCTTGAATTTAAAGACTCTCAAAGTGGATTTCAAATTTTATACTTATGCTTATTCTATAATTTCACTTAAATTTACTAGTGAACGTCTATCAAAAACCAAGATTCAAATTAATAGCACAGTAATGTACCCGTAATACTCTTTATTCTGTTTCCACAGGCATGTATTTAACTTTATATAAATTACTAAACAACTTTGCATTGATCATATTCGGGGCTGGTTAGACGAGCAACATTTTCACGGCAATTTCTGGCCGGCAACTGAAGGTACGCATTTTGCTCTAACTAACGAAATAAGAGTAAGACAGCAATCGTTGCCGGCCACATATTGCCGTAAAAAATTGATCGTGTACAAGACCCTTTAGAAAAGTTACAACGATTTATTTATTTATTACTAGTGACCTGACCAGGCTCCGCTTCTTATGGCAATATTTCGCAAATATTTATATTAATATCTTCTGAACCCTGAAGGATATCGAAATGAAACATACCTACACGAAAATTCAAATTCAAATTCCTTTAAAACCCGTTTAACCAATTCAAAACAGACTGAGAGACCAAAATTCTAAAATTGGTAATTTATGATTTATTGGTATAAATAAAGATTAAAGGACCAATTCAACAAAGCCTTTGTCTCCAAAATAATTTTGAACAAAAATCTATTTTGCGAATGTCATTACAATTTCTTTATGCGCACAAAGCGGGCACTATATAAGAGTTGGCGCAGTCTTTCAGTGCAGGCCTCATTAAATTTTGTTTGAATAGAGGGATGAACCGGCGGTACGTCGGATCCGGTAGCGTCGACAAACACAATCGATTCCAGCCCACTGCCTTCTTACACTCATAGCCTTTACAAAATAAATAGCACGGGCGCGAGTGAATCCTAAGTTTTTATTTGAGTAACGTTAGTATTGTACACGCTGCTTTATATTCGAGGGTGTATAAAAAATGAATTATAGAAAAAAATAGAAATACTAAGCGAAATATAAAAAGGAGCTTAGTTTCTGACGTACCGCCTACGCCGCCGTCTACGGCGTAGCACTCATTAGAATTATTCGTAGCGAGTAACGCCTGATAAATGTTGAATAGCAAATAATATTTTTTATCGTTATTTAACGAGCACTTGTTATTTAACATGTAAAATACATTTTTATTTAAATATGGTAGGTAAATAACCTGAAAGATATTGGTTCTCTTTTTTTTATTATTTATAATCTGGACAACATGCTGCTTTAAAACTTAAAACTAGCTTATATTTAAAGTGAAACGGGTCCTTAACATAGTAACACGTATAGTAAAAAGGCAAATAATAACGTTTTCAATTTATTTTATTCTTACGTTTCGGCCGAGTTGCATCGGCCGTGGTTACAAATAGACCACGACTACTTTTAAAAGTAGCTCAGTTTTTTTCCGCACTTTAATATTTGTATGTTTGGCCCATTGGTTAACTGGTAGAGAATAAGGTATTAAGTCCACCATCTACGTATTTTGTGCATTGAGCAATAAAGTTGAAAGAGGCAGGACATGACGAACTGTAACACAAATAAGACCTGTGTAACTCATGGCCTTGCAATAAATATATTTGACTTTGACTCTGGCTTTAAAAGTTAAAATAAATACGTATAAGGACGGGCCGGTATTGCCCAGGGCCTCTATTCTAGGCGGTAAAAACCTCATCGTTGATTTGATATTGTATTATTTTCAACTCGGCCGCCATCACTGAATCGAATAGCGGCCTGCACACGTAAAGTTCGGACCGCGAGAAACGCCACGCGCCATTCCGATCTTCGCTCCGAACCGTGCGTGTAAATGCAACTATAATAGTAAAATAGTAAAAAATATGCGGTTCGGAACGAAGATTGGAATGGTGCGTGGCGTTTCCCGCGGTCCGAACTTTACGTGTACAATAACAGCTATACGATAACAGCTCAAAGACGATACTCGTATGATTTTGACCGCCTAGAATGTCAGGCCTGTTTTCCTGTCGCTCCCCCCGTAACGGGAGCATCGGCTGAAAGGCCCAGACGGCCACAAGCACCGCCATCGCCGCAGCCATCTCGCGAGCAAACACTCCCCTAGTCCACGCATACAAACAACCCGCGCTTTCATGCAGCGTGCAGGTGATCGTGGGTTATCAATGTCCCATATACGTATTGGTTAGTCCACGGAATAGAAAAAACAGCGGAAGTGGCATGAGCTTCGCTTAGTACCAGACCTGTTGTCGCCAATACTCAAACTATCATAAAAACAACACGCCACCGTGGAAAATGTTTTTGGTGCGGCTATCGTTTTTACATTCCAAAATAGCACAATAAGGCATGCGTCTGGATTTATTTCCTTTTTTAGAAATATCGAAATAAGCGATGGCAGCAAAAGTATGGTAGGTTGCGCGGAACTCCGCATAACCATGCCACATGTTAAATACACGCCCACTTGAGACTTCTACTGTTTTTTCTGTTCTGTGGGTTAGTGAAACCACTCCAACCTTGCACACCTAAAGTCAATTGCAATGGACAAAGATGTAAATAAATATAGAACTGTTTGACATATAACCTACTTTTTTTATCAGATGCGTTTTTATTTAAAAAAAATGCCATTTCCATTGACGCCGACTATATGAGCTTTAATTATGTACAGTCTACCAGTTTGAATTATAAGCCACTATGGAACTAGTCACTATATCAAAGTGACGTAATGATTGTCAAAGTAAAAATTATAAATTAAACTCAAACTATGGTAAATAAAAAATAAATTAATGTAAAAATAAAACTAATTATTATGATTCAAATCGTAAGAGACTTTTTACGAATCGAATTAAAACGACACTTTTATAATATAAATATAGTTTCATAGTGGCCTATGAATCAAATTAGTTGTGTACGGTCGACGTCAAAGACATATTTAATTTTTTAACCTCTTGACCGCCACCCTACGAATGAATTGTCGTGCTCTGTACGCCTCGGAACAAACCGTCTAGAACAGTGATCCCCAAAGTGGTCTATATCGACCCTTAGGGGTCGACGACAACCTGCAAGGGGTCCATGTGAGCGGAAAAAATAAATGTGGGCCATGAAATGAAAATTGGGGTCCACGATAGTGGATCCCGTTTAAGCTGGTCGTGACTTTAATTTTGGCTTACCATTAATGGAATAATCCATATTCATATCATACACAGACAGTATTTAACCACTTACTTACGTAATACTTTCTTATAAATTTATAAATAAACAAATATCTATCTAAGTACCTAAGTGTGTAGTTTTTTACTTTGTAAAAAGTGTTGTTCCGCGCTAAATTTTCATTGTAGCCTGTGTCCATTTTTAGCCGGCTAGACCTCCAACGTTATCAGTGCAAAAAGTCCCGAAGACTTGCTTAGTTTTTAAGTAATAACTAAATATTTGGTAAGCAGGGGGTCCACCCAAAACCGAAACAAATGCCAAGAGGTCTATGAGACAAAAAAGTTTGGGGACCTCTGGTCTAGTAGATAAATAGGAACTTGAAATTCCATCGTGGAAGGTTTTCGAGTTGAATGTTGGTCATGTATAGATGACCCTGGCTGTCAAGAGGTTAAACAACGTCCATCCGCGTAGATACAAACTTATAACTCCCCTCTTTTTTCGTCGGGGGTTAAAATGAGTTGCCATCCCTAAGGACTATATATAGTACGGAAAGTATACGGCTTTTCGACGATTCAACAGTGGAATAATTTTCACTCGAATAGACCTTCTATTAACAACGAGTCATCCATTCATCCTATACTCTCGGCCACAATCGATTGATCGTACCGACGAATGCATCAAATGTGACGTCCGTAGAATTCCCTTGCATACATTTCTGCACTCCAACGATGCGACTGCAGGCTAGTCGGAACTTACTAAGCATTCAGATGCTTTCAATACGCTCCGCTATGCAGCTGGACCTCGAACAATGGATGCCAATCTACACGGAAATTCGGATTGGATGATGCTAGCTCACCTACTCCTGGATGTGTCGCCGCCTGATACAATCGGAGACGTCATCAGGAGTGATTAGTCAATATGGGAGCGGGCAGTAATAGCCGGTGTATGTACCCGTTAGGTTGATACTTAGGTGTGGAAAAGGCATTACTGGTGTTGCTTTTTAGCGAACAAAATGTTTTTTAGCGCAATCCTACCTTGATAATTTATTTAAGGTATCTGGTATAATAGAAATAGCATACTTTTAATTTTTATAATATTTTAATCGTTTATTTGAAAGCGCGTACAAAATTACACATATTTAAAAAACTTACGAATCGATCGGTATACTGGATTTTCATAAGCATACAGAAATGATAACAAATATTTCAATTATTTTGTTTCACATCTTAAACGTAGCTGGTCTCAAATGAAAGATGGGACTTGTCTGAAAACTGACTCGAAGACGCAGAATGAAACCTCTTTGAAGGCGCGTCACGTACATTAAATAGGCCAAATTCCACATTTTGAGCCAGTATTATCTCGTTCGCATCGAAGAGCCGAAAGAATTGGGCAAAGCTGCGGAGGACTGAGAGGCGGGAAATAATTACTGGCTCATCACATATACAGAGCACAAGTGCGGTTTGCCTTGGATGAGTTAACCCACGCCACGCCTAGATTCGAAATAATGCCCTTTATATATCATAATACACGCACGGAAATTGAGTGTAGGGTACAATAACTCTAACGGTGTTTGAGCAATGTGTCCAATTTTGATCCGTTAAAATTAATGGGTAGCTAGACTAATATTTAAGGTAAGTCTAGTTTAAGACCATTTAGCGTGCAAACACAGATGGCCGGGCTAATTCTGTTTTTCTCTTCATTTACTGTTGAAAGTGCTCACAGACTGTACCTACATCAGCAGATAAATTATACTTAATCTAGATTTTCTTTGTTGATAAATTATTTCAAATCACCATTACGTAATTGCAAATTCCAATAAAGTTTGGTCATCACAGAATTTGTCATAGTTATTAAACTACAATTTGAAGTGCATTTACACTAGTATATCGTTGGAAAATCCAAATAAGCTTATTAACGAATTAACAGATGTTCGTGTTCAAATATAGTTATTAACGACAAAATAATAACCATTATTAGCGTTACATTAACAAAATGTTCATGATAATATTACCATACTGAAATTATCATTAAGTCAATAATACCTACAGATTACATTGTTATTAGCTTGTTAGTACGGCTTTTATTTTCTTTAATCGCTATTAACTATGACAATAACCAGGAAAATACAAAATTATTGAAAAAATGCTAATGTAATCCAAGCCGTGGTTCAATTTTGTATAGCGCTGGATAAAATTAACGTACAAAGGAGTGTGCATATGATCATGAGATCAACATTAATGGACAATATAATCAGTGGATATGCAAAACGTGCGGCGGCGGTCCCCGCTCGGTCCGGCGAACAATCCATTGCACAAAACCAATACCGCTTTTAAATTTAACATGTTTGCCCGATTGTTCACTGCCTCCATAATTGTTATTGTTCGACACATCTACTTGTATGTTTTGTGGGGAGGGTATTAAATATTCGCTGTTTATTATTCACCTGCGCTTTTGACTGTTTCATCTCGTTTTGTAGTCATTACGTTTGATTTTGTCATTTATTTGCAAACTATTGGTAACGACAGCGCTTTAGAGTGATTTAATATTATCTAGTCAACAAATAAGTAGTGATTTCTGTTTATAACTTTCTATACGCTTACATTATACTCTTTTGCAAGAAATACTAGTACTATATACAGACCGTTTTCGGCCACGGCGAATACTTCAGCTCCGCTGGTGTTGACGTTCGTATGCTTCACGTGGCGTACTTATCCAATCTTATTTAGAAAGACCCGTGCCTATAACGGGCACGTGAGCACGCCAGAAACAGTTGTAGCTGATCGCTGCAGGTGGTCGGCGTTCAGCTCGCCTCGTCTGCCGTAAATCCGTACAATGACGGGCTCAAAGCTCCAAGTTTGCTTTTTTATTAATGATCAGGAAATAAATAAGCTTTGAACCCCTCTCGCCATGGAGATAGAAGTGGTAAAAAAGCGTCCTGCTGGCTGTGGCCATATAACAGCACATGATCCCTTTACGTACCACTTATCTACAGGAACGCTTACCTTGTGTCGCGTCACAAGTTTTAACGATACGTCGCAGGATTTCGCAGACTTTTCTTTACAAATTACCGCCATCAATTGCTTTTGTTTCGGTTAGACCTTAGTTGAGTAGATGATTCGTGGCATTAATGAGGACTCTTTTTGTTCCAGGTATCAACACAAGCTCATTTTTATGTCAAAATGAGAGCGCAACTAAAACGAGCCACATTGTTCTGATTATCTACTCGGAGATAGTGTCGCCACCACCATGCATCTAAGACTGATTATCTTGCTCGGTGTGAGCGCCCAATTATGTAAGTTAAAATTAGCTAACTAGTAAACTGTGTCGTGATATCCTATACCCTCGTAAGTCCCTGCGTACTTGTACGAGTACAAATTAATAATAGTAGTTCGACATGAGTACTCTCTGTAGTACAAATTATTTTTTATAATTTCTTTCTTAATGAGGTGCAATAGACACTAAACACAACGAATAAAATATAAAAAAAGTATGTACACTCGGTAGTTAGGACTACCGTTATGGATAAAACACAGGACTTGCGAAGGTATTAACTATTATACGAGCAATAACATTTGTTTGAAACAGCATTCTCGAAAATGGCTCTATCATTATAATGAAAAATTTCAAAATAGGGATTTTCGGGTCAAGTAATTATTCTGTCAAGTGGTCATCTTTGAGAAAAATAGTTTTCATCCCGAGTGACACTCGGTCTTCCAGAAACTAATAATATGCAGTAGGTACGTTTTCATGCTGCAATATAATACCTAATTAGGACAACAAGTCTCATAACGTTCCTTACGGAAACAACAAACCTAATTATTACCCCGTCTATAAATTAAACAAACTTACAATTTATATTTGTAATCTTCATTCTGTTTCTTAAAAATATCTGAGGGGAATAAGAAAGATTTTCGTTTCGTTGACTAAATATTTTTACCTTCGAAAATATTCCAATAAAAGCGTCACACTCGGTGAAAGGGCTTAAATACCTATCGTCGCGGTTATTAAGGAGAGTTCCAAGGAGACCCGAACAGGGTAAACATTTCAATATGCAAAGCTCATGAAAGGGGGAAATAAAAAGGTTAAGGGGAGTTTATAAACATGCGCGAACTGGAGCGTGCTTGTCGAATCAAGGGATGACCGAGTGAACTGGCTTAGTAGGAAATTTGCCAAAACTTATTACTGGAAGTAATGCTACTCATCAGATAAATGCCATTTTTATAATTTAATCTACTTTTTATAGTTCCTGGCAATCCTATTTCAATTTTTAGGTATGTTAATCTATTTTGTTAACATCCTTACGAGTAGATATACAACTTTTACACTAAACGGAATTTGAACATATTCCTCCTTCTATCCTGACAAATCTCTTTCGCTTCTTCCTCATTCATACATCGAGTCATGCATGCACATCGGTTTCGGGTACTTACGATTCGGCCCGTTTCCAGTATTTCTCGGATTTTATTCGAAAAAGTACGCCTAGGGCGGCCTTTTCCGACCCTTCCACTCACTTTCGCTCTGTATATCTCTTTCGTCAATCTTCTTTCATCCATGCTTTCCAAATGACCGAGCCATCGAAGCATGCCCTTTTCAATCTTAGTTACTACATCTTCTTTTAGTCCACATTTCTTCTGACCTTTTCATTCCTTACTCTATTAGTTTCACACCACACATACTACGCAAAGATTGACTTTTGACGGTAAAAAAAGCTTAGTGCCAGTAAAATTTGACCGAGGTTCAGGTCATGAATGTACCCGTAATTCATAATAACTACCAAGCTATAAGCTGTATTAAATTCTAGTTAAAGCTTATTTCCTAACTGCTTTTTATAACCAAAGAAATGCATGTGGAGGAAAAAAAACTGCAAAAAATTTGACCCATTCGTCATGCATACATTTTGTAAAAAAAAAAGTATATTCGCAGCTCTTTTGCATTGTAGTAACCAAGACACATTTTAAATCAACCTCATTAACATAGAAGCTACGTTAACAATTTAAGTTGCTTTGCATAACATTAGGTTACAGATTCCTCTGCGAAGATAACAGGATTCTCCTGGGCACAGTTACCATTATACAGGTTAAACACACGTACTCCTCGAAATGGGATCACATATCGCGGGTCTAAGTGTACACGGGGTACTTCGAGTTAAGTAATTGAAAGTATAAACATCACAAGGCACCCTGAGGTTCCCGATTCGTATCTGAGGCGGACTATCCCAGCCCACTTGCTGGCAAATGGTCCGGAAGGAAGAGCTACAGCAACACAGTCCCCTTTGAATTTGTTACCTTTTGGTTCGGGAAATACGGCAAGTTCTTTTCGACTTGTGACATTATTTTTAGATTCTGATACTTTTGCTGATAGTTTTGAGGGCGTGTTTGGGGTACATAGATAATCTGTTTGTTGTTGGAAATTGAATGCATAGGCGATCCTAACCCAAATTTTTATCTTACGGCAAGTTCACACCATAACATATAGCCACTGATAATTTATTCATAACTAATATTTACTTACTTTAGCTTCTTTGCTCGAAACATAAAAAAATAATGTACAAATGGCGGACCATTGTGATCGTTTTGTTTTTCAATTCGGTGCTATGGTCTTTAACTCCCATACAATGTGGAGTCAGTATAGATCGTGAAAAAACATATCCTTAATACAAAAATCGTTTATTTTACATCCGTATCCATCCATTACGTATTTGTATCGCTAAACGACATTACACGTCATTAGTTCAAGATACTCGTATCTTTCCGATGGCTTTGTTTTGTAAACACCCGCTTTTTTAAGCCATATGAAGGTGTTATCACGGACCATTTGCCAACCAATGGGACTGAAGTAACATCGGCACTGGTTTTACTTTATCGGAGTGCTTTACGTACTTTAATATAAACAGTGTGTTTTTTTAACTGGGATATTAAGAGGAAATCCGAAACCATAGGAGACACAGGTTAACTGTCTTAGCAAACGTTAGGTTTTTTTTGTTAAAATATTTTTGGCCAAGAGAGAGTTGTCCATAAAACGAATAAATTAATGAAAAAAATATTCATTTCGAGTCAGTTTCATGTAAGGATCATTTCATTGTATGGAAAGAAAAAAAATTAACATCAGAAATTGGTCTGCGGCAACATAGACTTGACAGAATATTTGTACATTGCCACTTTTATTTGACAGTTTCTAATAGCAGCTTATATACATACTTATATATTATGATTTAGCAATTTCGTTACAAATAAGTTCAAACATGATTGATTATAGACCGTTCTACAGTATGCCAGATATAGTTTCTACTTTTAAATACACCGAAATATAGTAAATAAGTACATTAAATTATACCTATACTCACGAATTTAAATGATATCCTTTTAAAATGCAATATAGATATTTCAACTGATTAGTCCCGTTTTTAGGGCTTTGTACCTCAAAACGAAATAAGTAACCCTTTTGGGATCACTTCGTCGTTCGTCTGTTTGTCTGTCTATCAAGACCTTTTTATTTCCATCTTTCTTTTTCCAAAATCCTTATTCCTATAATATTAAATAAGCAATGTTTGTATATTACTCATTTAATTGCAAACTTACATTTGCAGTTGAAGATTTGACAGAGACCTATATCGCTGCGTGGGAGAACATATCTTCAAATACATACCTACTAATTTAAGTGCGTTCTTCAATCCGACTTATTTTTTCGTACAAAAATTGTTCAATGCCTTTTTATAGTTAATTAATTTCATTTCAATTTATTTAAATACGTATAAAGTTGGACCTACGTGGTTGTAAATTCAATATCCTTTTTCTTTTTAGATAGCACAGTTATAGCCGACGGACCAGTGTACGATGGGGGAGCGCCGCAGCCGCCAAGGCCGCAGCCCGCGGGAGACAACTTCCTCACGCAGACCGTCTACGGATTCCTGGACTTCACCACGACGATAGGCAACACTGTCATGGTCTTCTCGCCGCAGTCGGCCCCGGCACCAGGTCAAATAATCATTTGCTTTTACTCATACATGCCAATCAATAATTATATTAAAGATAATTACAATGAACCTGGTTAATTTTGTGTCTACTTATCCATCGCAAAGTTTAGAAAAAGAAGAAATCCTAAGAACTCTTCATATCTTATAGCGCATATTTCATCGTTTAAAGTTTGGGTCGTAATATCTATTTAGAATTTAGAAGATTTTCGAAGACTGCAAATTAATCATATAAGCTTTCATTTTAATTAAATTGTATACGATAAATATTTAGTAAACAATTGAGCACTTTTAATAAAATGCTGTAATTTACAACCATTAAGAGTCAGTTATATGCCACAATTTCTGTCAACATATATGTATAATTAACCAAAATTAACATTTACATCTCTTATTTCAGAACCACCGAAAACGGAGAAATCAGTTCAAGAAAATATAATTGAAACTAAACCGCCGCCTCCGTCAGTGACCAGTGTAAAACCAGAAGCCATAAAGCCCAGCAAAATAGCAGACAAAGACAAGACCAACAAGCCCGCCGCGCCGGCTGTGCTTTCCAGTGCCGTGTCAGTAGTCACTTCCAAAAACGAAGACAAAGCTGCCAATACACCCAAATCGGTCGTAAAAGAACAAAAGCTAATAATCACCAAGGTCGAAGTAGTGGCCGGCCCTTCCAAAATTGTAGAAAACATTTCATCGAAACCAGCTCAAAAGCCAAACAAACAGAATGCCCAATCAAGCAACAAAAAACCAAAACCGGATGCGCCAAAAAATAAACCTGCTATTTTGAGTAGTAAAGTTGAAGTTAAACAAGATTCTTCACAATCGGTATACAATTCAAAAGTAAGTAGCATTGTTGAAGTCACATCTAGTAAAGCCGATGACGAACCAGCCGTCTTGATCACGAATAATAACATCGGGGAACCAGAATACGACTTCCTCTCGCGTCAACCATCCGAGTTCGTAGAAGAAACCTACAAGGTTATCAACTTACGCCCATCCAAGGTCCACGGACAGAAACCGAAGCACGGTCCTAAACATAGACCGCACCAACCGGCCCCACCTCAGGACGACGATGAACATCCAATCGGCCTTGTTACTACTCTTGGGGGCACCATAGTAAAGGACGGCCTTACCACTGTGCATGAGACTAGTGTTATTGGTACCTTTATATCTGGAAAGTATGCTCAAGTTTTAAACAGCAATTCAAAAATATTGCAAGGTTCCGGTCATAGAGCTAAGATTTCTCCTAGTCCGACGCATAGAATTTTGAAAACTGTAGGACCATCTATTGCCAAAAATCACAGACATAATTTAGAACCAACTCCCTCGATCAGCGATGAAGAAGTCAGCTTTGGTAAACCACGCAGGCAAACACCCAACGGCAGTTCGTTTAAAAATCGCCATCGTCCAGCACAGAGCAACTCCGAAAATGAAAACCATGACAGCACTCCTGCGCCGAGCAAAAAATTCAAGAATCGCAATTCATCACATACTCAACGCGTTCAAAGGTAATGTTTATCATTTTTAGGGATGAATTATTTTTCATGCATAATTTGTATATAAAGTAATGTGTTCCTGTATGTTGTACGTTGCTGCTGTGCATCCACTATTTAAACCTTATAAAATAATTGATTGATGCACCGTCTTAATTTTCAGCACTCGTTTCGGCAGACCAAAAGATACACCTAAATTGGTAACCGTCTCTGTTTTCAGTGAAACTGCCACACCTTCTTTCGCTAACAGAAGGAAGACCAATCGCAACTCTGGTCATAAGACAACAGTGACCCCTTCCAACAACGACAATCAGTCGAGACGCGGCTTCAAGCCCCGAGTGCAAGCTACCCCCGTCGAACAGGTCACCCCGGTGGCTTCCACTAGCATCTATAAATTCAAATTAAATCGTACACCAGGTTCAGGACGTTGGCAATATAAAACGAGCCCTAAACCTAAGGTTACGATTAGAAAGATCATGGGTGATGATGACCAAACGACACCAAATTCAAACCCTCTTCTAGATGACTTGAATTCGAATGATGTATCGCCTCAAGCACGAGTCGACAACGACCTCGAACTACAAGGATCTCAAAATGGTGCTAGCTCTCTATTAGAAAATGATGACGATGACAACTCTATCGAAAAACCACCTCCAGTTGAGACATTAAAGGTCGAAATATCGACTCCTGCTGACTTTAAAGACTTTTACTATGAAATCGCTACTATCAAGTCTCCCTATACTTTCCAGGTTAGTTTTGCCGCTTTTACAAAATTAACAATGCCGCCTCCCTATTTAAATAATTAAATGCTACTTTTTTATTTCTAGGTTGGACGCGTCAAAAATACTCGCATTATCACGGTCACGTCTACTATTCAAAGACATATCGAGCCAACTGCAGTTATAAATACGCCGAGTGCTCTGAACGAGCCATTAACAGAAAACATACTCGCCACTGCATCTCCCTATGGAAAAGATCACAATTTGGACTCTAGCATAGCAACTCTGCCAGCAATAACACTTGGTTCAGACATGGAAACCCCTCCATTAGAAACTGTGACTGAAACCTTTAGCACAACGCAGCACATGTTGAAAACTCATATTTTACCAGTAGTGAGAGATGTTAACTTAACCAGTAGTCTAACGTTCATCCAAACGTACCAAGTCACAAGATTCGTCACTGCAACTAAAACGCTACCGCCAATGGACTACTTCCAGTTTATACCGAGCAAAACCCTTAAAGAATTCAACAGTCGACTCGACGAAGCCGGGTCGGAGTTACACTTGGAGTTAGATTTTGGAGACAGTAATGAAGAAGAAGACGGTGTGCCACGACGAGTTTTCCCACCAGACCTAGATCTAGCCAACATCGGATCTGACTTTGATCTAACCGAAGTAGACAAATATAGACTGCCAGATAACCACTTGAGGCTCAAGAAAGCTCACGGTCAAAACAAAGGAAATCACGTTACAGAACCACCTTTGCCAGCGACGCCTGCTCTTACTCCAGAACAGGCTCAACAACTCGCTCTGCTGAGGCTACTCAATCCGGCGGCGGCTGCACAAATCCCTAACGTGGTAACCACCTCAAAGCCGGTACTCAAATATGAAACAATCTATGAATCCCATGTGATTCCATTCTTCGATGGAAAGAGCACCGTGCACAGTACTATATCTAGACCAGTGGCTACTGTTACGAAGACAGAGTATGAAATAGGAACTAGCAGTCTCCCCGCCCTCCCCCTGCAGCAGCTCAACCCCCTGTTCCCGCAGCAACAGTTCTCGGTAACTTCCACGCCGGTTGTCATGAACACGGAAGTGACGGCAACGGACAGTCAAATTTTGAAGCTGACTTTCGGCGCCAAGACCGTGTACACGACGCTGTACACGACTAAAGTCGTGCCCACAGTGCTCACGACGTACGTCACGTCGTCGCTGGCGGTCCAGCCCAGCGCCGCCTACCCGGGATACTTCCCCGCGCCATTTGCTCCTTTCCCGTATGTAGGTTAAGCTAAAATGCGGTTAGGACATTCTTGTATTTCAGTGTGTAGAACGCTCAGTGCCTGTGATGTGTGTGATTACTATAACACGTAAGTTTCCAAAAACAAAACTTTTAAACGAGTGCGTTCGTTGTTTGTGGTACATGTGATAAACTATATTGCGAGGGGCGAGCAGTAAACAGTGCAAAAGCAGCAGAATGTTAGGATTTATTGCCTTTGTGGGAGCACGAAAACTTTAAAGTTGTACATTTTCTTTTGAAGTTTCCAGCTTAGCGCGACCACGCGTGCCCGTGCGCTAGAGGCATAGAATAATGTAATTATTATGCATAAGCTAAAATTTTCATATACGCGTATGATAATATTTTTAGTTATTGCTCTGTAAATATTCCTATTTATATTGAAAACTTCTTGTACATAAACCATAAATAGTTGTAATTAGATAAAATATGTACCTAATACTAAAGTTACACTTTAATGTAATTAAATCTAATTTTTGTACCTTTTGTATATTTTGTGTAATTTCAATAAATAAATAAGTAATGAATTCTTAGTGAGTTTTCACTTCATTGATCTGCTTACCCTTCCAACTGAAATGGCCGTTACTTTTACTGGAATTTACCTATCAATTAGATTAAATTACAACTCCTCTACTTGCCTGCTTATTGTGGTAGAGTTCCGTATTAATACCGGCGAAATAAATAGGATATCGTAAAACCCCTTCGTATCCTTAATACCGAAACAGTCATTAATATTTCCGGAGAGCTCGCAGGGCACCGAGGAGACATTTTACTAATGACCCGTCGCCACAATCTGAACGCTCGCCAATTTATTTTCTAACACATCTCGCTGAAGGAAAGATTCCTCTAATGTTCTCACGGACAGCGCTTTTGTACATAAACCGCTCCATCAAAGTGTCTTCTGTATGCACGTCTTCTAAGTGTAGGTAAATCGTGATATATTACTTAGGTATGTGTATGCACAGTAAAATACAAAAATAAGGTAATGGATAACTTTAAAAAATGTTTACACGACTCTATTGTTAAGAAATATATTTTTGTTCTAAAGTCTCGCTGGCATTAACATTTCACTTAACTGTTCATGATGATATAATAACGTCGCACTGCTAGGCAGGCTGTCTGTGATGAAAATCGACTAAACCATAATTGTTTACTATAGTTAGATAGATTGATAGATCATTGAATACTTTACTACTCCACCAACTAATACTTGAAGGTAAATTATAAATTCAAAACCCCAAGTAACTCGATCGCATTATTTTTGTAAAGAATTAGGAAAATGATTCTTAATTCAATACCAACATTAATAATAACATACCACGTTCGCTACCGTGTTACGGTTTGATGAACTCTTAACGTAATGTTGTCAGACCAAAATGGTTTTGTTACGCGAACACGGGGATAGATCAAAAGCAACTAGTACATTAACGAAACGAGTCAATAGAACCCCGGTATGATTCAGCATCTCCTTCATTAATAATGACGGCTTTGAACCGAGTTTGTCGCTATTGTACCTTTTCCCGAACAAACTGTGCGTACATATTATACTATACATATTATATTATACATCCCATACATATTATAAGTAGAGATACCATTCGAATTGTGTATTTGTCAAATTTATTCCTCCGTGTAATATTTCAAAGTGAGAGCTTGGTTTATTTCCCATGATATCTTAATTAAAGTCGTTCCACACAGCGCGGGGCGCCAAAAGAAACAAAGCCGCCTCGAGTTATGAAACTAAGATTAATGTAAGCCGTTTTGTAAACTTAATAAACCTTTCCCTTAGGTTTTTTGAAAATTCAGACGTTGTGTGGGTTGTTTAAGGCAAGGCTGGATTATTCCTTTGATTATTGCCGCGTTTTAACCGCCGAGAAAAAAGATGGGTGTTTCAAGACTCTCTTTTCTATTAAACTAAAGAACACTCTTGAAATCGAAGGATGGTTTTTTGTTATACAAATGTATACAGCACTTTTAGGATATGACACAACTTAATAAGAATAGAACTATGACTAAATAACAAACATAGAATGAGTGAAAAAAAGTGGCAATTTTTTTCCGTTGAATTGACTTTACGAAGGTTTTAAAAGTGTGTCATTAATATGCTATACATTGTGTATTCATTTGTACAACAAAAAAAATCCTTCGATTTCAAGACACACACAATAATAGTGAATAGGGCGCCACTGGACGCTGGGTGCGGCGTAGTTTTCAAAAACACCCATCTTTGTTCTCGGCGGTTAAAAAGCGGCAATAATCAAAGGCATAACCCAGCCTTCCCTTAAACAACCCACGCACCATCTTAATTGCGGTGCAATCTTAATTTTAACGAGTATATCTGCGTATCTGTGTGTCTGAGTGTCTCTCTGTGGAATCGTAGGTCCCAAATGGATGGACCGATTTGAACGCGTTTTTTTGTGTTAAATCGGCATAGTTAGCTTTCATGAAAACTGGTTGAGGTGCGAAAGAAGGGATTTGAAACACTTATGTTGTTAAATAATTATGTTCATGCAATTTAGTAAACCTTAACTTCGACGTGTCCAACTTGAGAAGGCGTGGAGACGCGAGGGAGAGCGCTACTTACCAACTTTCGGACCAAGTAAGTAACGGAGAGTAAGTTCAGCAACGTTATCCCAGCTGCGTTCAAGGAACAAGCCTGTATAGTGTCACCATTAGGCGATGTTCTACATTCCAACAACCAAAAGTCAGTATTATAGTGCCTTGTTTTAGCGAACTAATTAAGTACGAGATAATTTTCTTGAACATGAATTTCAAGTTTCATAGTTTATTGTTGAAACATAGTAATAATGCAACCTTATAGTTTTTATATAGCTTTTTCTACTGATATACCATCGTGTATACATAGAGGAAAAACTCACGTTCTACTTTCTACTTTTCCAAGAAGTCAATAATATCTACACGCCTCTATGCCACTGACAATGAGCTTTGTGTATAACTACATATTTGACGCGATAGGTATATAGATCTTGCTGCTTTCGATTTCCGAATAACTTATAACAAGTGAGTTTTAACTGTGTGTTTATAGCTTAGTAAGTTTTTCTGTATATAGACGACATGTCCGTAACGAATTATCAATACTCGTATTTAAATACCCTATTTATTATTTATTAAAATCGGTCTTGTTCAAAAGCCATAATGAAACCTCCGATTTTTTAATACATACATAACCTTATTTTAGCTTAAAAAAACGTAAGTATCTCGGAGTTCAAAAGGGGTCATTGAATACGTTTTGCTTTAGAATTGATTTAGAATTGCAATCTCCGAGAAAATTGAAATAAACTGATTCAACGAAGACGGCGACAGTTTGGCCTGGGACAAGCTGATTGGTAAAATATATCGGTTTAACTAGAAATCACAGATTGACCAGTTACAAGTTCTACACTTATTTAAAAATAAAAAATAACACACGATGCAAGTTATTAGTGAAGTATTTTACGCCCCTGGCATGAAAAAGTTATAAGGAGGGTAAAGAACAAAGGGTTCAAAAGAGTTCAGGAGAATAGCGGTGTTTGAGCGTTTTAAAGGTTATAATGGTCTTTTCGCGTATATTGTCGGTGACAGCCTTTGTCTTGACTCGTCCGGTTGGCTATAAAGCTAACATGGAATCTGTAGATATTCCGCTATTTTCAAGGCTTTAGTAAACCACTTCTTTTGGTTAATAAACCTTTGAAATACCCACTTATTGGTGGTATTACTGTGTCGGTCTAACTCAGTCAGAATAATGAGGAATTATTTTCATCCTGCACAAAAAATAGGGAACTATGATTTTACAGCATATTATTTGCAAAATGATACATTACAGGGCTAAGATTCTACCGGGAAAAACTTTATTGTTTTTGTCGTGTTTCCGTATTATCAACGTTATGATGGCCTTTATTTACTGACAGTAAAGGTGTCCGAGTTAAAAACATTACAATGACAAGTCAAAAGCATTCAGGTTTAGCCAGAGTAGAATAAAGCCTCTGGCATAATATACCGACAGATCCCATCATGTGATCCTTTTGGCCAAAAAATGTTTGGAAAAAGATATCGTTTCCCAACCGTTTTATTTGCCAACCCGCTTTTTTTCTGTAACTGTAAATATTATTTCAGTACCATCGTGTAGAACCCTATAGGTTACGTTAGGTTAGTTTTTAACGAATCCTGAAATATTTACAGTTACAGGAAAAAGCGTGTTGGCAAATGAAACGGTTGGGAACCAATACATTTTGGCAAACATATTTCCGCCAAAAGGCAGAGAACCCAGCCGAGTACTCCTGATAATATTAGGATATAATATTATTCTGGTTTAACTTTTCGTTAATTTTGATCCATAAACAGTATCAATGCTTAGCACCTCAAACGTAAGGGTGTTTGAAACCGGTCTATATCGTCTACCATATTTTTTTTACTCATATTTAATGTGTTTTAGGTCATATTTATTTATTTAAGAAACTGTTACTTTTCAGGATTTTACTAAATTAAACTTAGCCTATTATTAACTAATTCTGTACAATTGACGGTTCCAGCGATAAAAAAATATGATTATCAATAATTATAAGTCAACAATGACATTATGACCAAAAAACTATGGGAAACAACGCGCTCCCTTTTAGTAAGAATTAAAAACATACCTAGATATAGCAAAACGTGACGGATGGCAGAGATGAAAATTACACTTGCCACGAGCTAAAAAATACTCTTCTCGTTTTGTGTTAGCACGTTATGTTCCTCCATATATGTATGTATAATCTCAACTTCCAAACTTTTATTCTGCTCCATACAAATCTTTGTAACACATATCTACTACGACCAGTAGTGACCATTTCTCCCTGCTACCTACATCTTCAATATCCGCCACCTGCCTGAAACACAAAGCAAATATTGCCTGTCATTTTTCTATTTTGCCGGCGTCAGAGTCGCTCCGGTACAGGCTTACTTACGGATATCGGCTGGTGTATTGGGGTGCCAGCCTGCGAAAACTGCCAGGTCCCTATTGTTTTCTTAGCTATCGTTCATTGCAGGGACTAAATAGGGGTGTACTACAATAAAGCTACGCGCCATTCTACCTACACTATGTGGTAGTTCCACGTTGGACCTTATTACAATGCAATAAGGTGAAAATTTTGAAAAGAATAATTTGTCGACTTGACAATCATGGAAAATCGTAAAATGGAACCCAGAACCTAAACCTCATCTTAGTACTGTGTCACAGAGACGTTATAAATCAAGTTTCAATCGTTGAACAAAATATCACTGTAGTCTGTGACACATTTTATGGTAGGTCTAGGTTAAATTTTGCCGAATTTACGATTGTACGTAGACACAGCATTGTGTATAATTGAAACTCGCTTCAGTTTCAGTTCAGTTCATAACAAATTATATGGCTTTGTTTTGAAGGTCTTGTAAATAAACGCAATGTTGCCATCAATAAACAAACGTCATTTGTTTGCTATCAATAAATTAGCAGTGCGGTAATTGCCGCGCGACATACGGGTAACATTCATTCCCCACTTGTCACGTGACACAATGCAAAGCTCAAAACTCTCGCAGATTATCCGTATCGATTACTCTGCCTGCGCTGGCAGCTGGCTTAATCATATCGGCGTCATCGATAAAACTCACTATATTTTCCTTTTCTACAGATCTCAATCGGAATCCAAATCTCGGCGCAGACTAAAATGATCCTTTTACAGATAATCCTATTACGATTCCAATTGTAATGCTTGATCATAGACCTGCCAGCACATTCATAAGGATTCTAGAGGCATCATCTTGATTAAATCTAAGATGACTGAAAGTAGATTAATTATCGATTGCGCAAAAACAGCGTCCCCTCCACTACTTCATTCTTCACATATTGTTGCAACCGTGCAATATCAATTTGAATGACGCAGCTGACTGTAAGCACTATCTATAACATGTTGACACAAAAAAGAAGATATATCTGACAACCAACTAATCAATACGGCGTTTCTGAATAATGGATACATATAAATACAGGTCTTCAAATACATATTTGGCTTCTCTCTTCATATCTTTGTCACGCCCAGTAGATTAAAACTGCTTACTTATTGCATCTATGAGAAATATTTTTTTGAACGAGACACGTCTGGTCTATACAACTGCAGATCTACCAGAGTGCAGTGGAGCCCAGTGCTTGCTGATTGGACGAGGTTAGACGAAATCGGCTTATCGTCCACCGATGGCGAATGGGGAATAATTTCATTTCAGTATGCGCCGGCCCGCGCCGGCCCGCCGCCACATGCAAATTCACAATGTGGAAATATCAATATGTTTACCGGCTACTCCAACAAAATACGTTCAAAATCTAAAGCCAGTTCAAATGCAGAGTGAAATAAAATATTTCTGAAATTGCTGTCTGACGAAAACTTTTAATTTCACATTTTTGTTAAGTCTTGACAAACAAGGAAAACCTTTAGCGTTGCAATACGGGCACCCCAGACACCCCTCATTGAGTAAGCCAAGAAGCCCGCCAACTTATTAGAAACTGGTAATTTTTACGTTCTACCGAAATTGAGCGACAAATTTTAGTCCCCGCCTCAGCGGCTTTGTTTCCAACCCCTTCGCTCGACTGTGAAAAGCCACCCTAAATGTCAAGAAAATTCGAAGTAAAAATTCATTAAAAATGTACACTTGTGACCAAAGAAGACAAACCACTCTGTTCGCTTCACATTACCATAAAATATATATTTGATCTCTGAACCTATCTGCTACTGATATATTTAAGTGAATATTTTAATTAAATCCTCTAGGGGTCAACTTTATGCGACAATTGCGAATATTCGCCGCATTGAGATACAATTTAGGGACAACTAACTCGTTCCTTTTTACAAACTTGTGTATGAAACATCTTCAATAAGGAACGACTTAATAAGATGAACATGATCCGTGCCAACACAAGAATAACGCGGCAGTATGCGTCACAACCTTGGTTCACTTAACGACAGAGATGGGCAAAATTTATTCGAATAACAAATAAGAATAACCAAATTATTCGCGAATAACGAATGAAATTCTCGAATGATTATTCTTATTCAAATAAATTATTCGTCGAACTCCACCCCATCAACCCCATACCCCATCAACTCTTTAAATTTTAAAGTTGATACAATTCACAACATCACCCGTAAGATAACGTGTACTAACTAACGTAAGGATCGACATTATAGTCCATTCGCTACATTATATCGTTAAGCAGAGATGGGCATTATTCGAATAAAAAATAATTCGTAATATTTTTATTCGCGAATAATTTATTCGCGAATGATTTATTCGTTGAGTGAATTGCCACGAATAATTATCATGTACTGGAATACCTGCTCCATTTTTCTAGAAAATTAATAACTAAACATAACTGAAAGATGTTGTTTGTACACACTAATGGAACGGACTAAGTTAATTTTCACCTTACATAAAAGACATTCTTTTATTATTTGTTTGGTCTACAAATATTTTACGTTAAATTAAAAAGTTTATGCGGTTTAGATAAAAGTATTGACAAGTGTGATGTGCAATGCACTGCAACTAAATAATAACTGGCGAATATATAAACTATTAGATTCGCTCAGGAATGAACAACTGATAAGAAAACGTTGTTATCTCACTCTTTCATATATCTATCTCTTTTTAGGCCAGGCTAGAAAGTTACTAACTACGTGTGACTAATCCGATGTCTACGCTGCTCCTTTGTTTATTTTACTACCTGGGTTTATCCCTTAACCTTATTGTCAATCTTTAGGGTGTTGAAATGTGCAGTACTTATATACGAGTCACTTTATTTCTAATTTGTGTTAGTTATTAGAATGGAATAACAAAAAAATTACAAATATTATTCGTGAATTTATCCGAATAAAATAGCGAATAAATTATTCGTTATTCGAAAAGTAGTCGAATGATTCATTCGCGGATAATTTATTCGCAAATAAATCATTCGCAAATAAATCATTCGACGAATAAATTATTCGCGAAAAAAAATATTACGAATTATTTTTTATTCGAATAATGCCCATCTCTGCTTAACGATATAATGTAGCGAATGGACTATAATGTCGATCCTTACGTTAGTTAGTACACGTTATCTTACGGGTGATGTTGTGAATTGTATCAACTTTAAAATTTAAAGAGTTGATGGGGTAATTAATTTTTTGCACTCGTCGATTAAAATCTGTGCCGTGTAAATCCCGGTAAGGGCAGATATTTGTGTGATGAGCGCGAATATTTGTTTCCGAGTCTTGGATGTTTTCTATGTATATAAGTATATATTTCTCTATATAAGTATTTATATCGTTGTCTAGTACCCATAGTACAAGCCTAGAGCTTAGTTTGGGACTAGGTCAATTGGTGTCATTGTCTCCTGAAATGAAAATGAAATGAAATGTGTATTAAGATCTTATAGAGAATACTGCAACGTCACTCTTTTCATCGTTGAATAGCCTATGTTACTTCCGAAATAACCGAAATAACTGTTTCGATACGCTATTATAGCGTTCGATACGCTCTAGTTCTACGAACCGAAAAAAATATGAAAATAGAACTTCGTATTTCAATAATATGTGTCCTTGTTTAAGGAGACTCGATCCGATACAAAATTGCCAATCTATGGCGTTTCGGAACGTAGCAGCAGCGTCGCGTCATCTATCAAAAATCTACTTAAACTTGCTGCAGCGGGATACAAAAAATAAAAAAACTACACTTTGTGATTTACTAGTATTTAGCCAATCACAGCACAGTACTGCAACATTACGGACGCCGGTGGTGTGATAAGTTTTCTTTTCAAAGCTAAGCTTAAAAAGTTAAAACAAAAACTAACCACTTAAATTATTAATTTTAATGAACTCGTATAAAACTATTGTTCACAATAGTGTCATAATCAAGCTTTTTAATCTCGTACCTTACTTAGGCCACTCAGCAAGCTTAGTGGCCTAAACACGGTACTCGACTAAAAACCTCTCTATTATAACACGATTGTGAAAACTACTATTATTGGCTTAAATTGGGGCTTATAATTTGTGCGTATTTATTTTTCCAAATGAATAAAAATCTCTACAGATATTCCGAACATAATTTTTTGCTCGCAAATTTAGAAGTGCAGTTTAAAACAATGTACTCGTAGTCTGTTTTCATTGCTCTGGAGTTTATCTTCTACTTCTTATAGTGCCTCTCCAACTAGTGAAGGTTGGCAGTCAGCTCCGCATATTTCTGGAGTTTATATATTTATATTACTAACTCACTCAATAACTAAACGAGTACTATCCACATCTTATCATTTTACCTACTTTAATCAAAACTAAGGGCCGATTAATAAACTTATCTTGGCTGAAATTGACATCACAAAATACAACAAAGTAACCATTAAGCCATATAAAATTGACATTTTTGACGCCTCATGAGATGAGCATTACAGTCGAGATCAGTAAGACTATGCTGTCAAGTCGCCAACCTTCGATGACGGTATAAGGTATGTTGGGGTAAGATCGGATAGGGTCAAGACCGGATAATTCAAATTACTACTAAACTAACAAAGTTTTCGATTCCTGGCAACACGCCTGCCTACGTCATCCTGTTGCGCCCCGCAGCCTGCAGCGCCAGGAATCGAAAACCTTTGTTAATTTAGTAGTAATTTGAACTATCCGATCTCACCCCAACGTACCATACCTATTTCAGTAAAACGATATTATTTTTACTTACTAATTCAATTAATCATCAATTTCAAAATTTACTTCCTGTCTTTGTCCGATCAAAATCGCCGTTATCTATTCCAATAATAAAGGTAAATCTAATCACGCCAATAATGATAAGCGCTGTATCTTTTAAATATTTGATTTGCGTGCTGACGTCAGTTCATGTTCCGCTAATAATTAGTTGCAATCGATAAACAATGAAAGTGAAACGTTTTGTTTGATATTTAATGAATATGTGCAAGATTTGTCCTCAATATGAATCGAGTTTTGTGGATCACAGTTCTAGTATTAGTATCTTGTAAGTATATTTATTTGTTCATAGTAGCCACGTATTTATGAGCGGGATGTTCTTACAAACTGTAATTTTTTCCTCCCTATCGTAAACGTATGATTTTGTAAAATACGCACATATGCACCAATCTTTACAAGCTTTACAGTTCACCTGTATGTTTAATAAGTCAGTATTAATTACTTAAAAAGTTTCCGTTACCTACTTCAGTAAATTTAGTTATCTGAACGGGGTGAAATTACGTTTACATAATATCAGATGAAAATGCGATATTACAAACTCTTAATCCTCCCGCAGACCAAATGGTCGGACTGACCGGCCGAGAGAGACGCAGCTACGTGGTAGAATGAGAGACATTATAACTTTATCATTGTAACAAATAGCCGAGTCCCTCTCGGCCTATCAATCCGACTGTACTTCTGTAGGAGCCTTAAAACCAGAGGCCCTACTTTGAAAATCGAAGTTCGAAGTTACGTTAGCTCATCATTCGAAACTAATTTGAGAGAAAGAGATGGAGGTAACGTAACTTCGAATTTCGATTTTCAAAGTAGGACCACTGATCTGATGATGGAGTCGGAACGTAGTTGTTGGTCTCCGCTGCTGTAAATGCAGACGATCGAGTGAGAACTCGTTAAGTTGGTCTCAAATAGCAGTTGACGAATAGGCAAGATAGTAAAAAAAATCTTGTAAATAATAAAAATGTTCATGCAACCGCCAACCGTGTTGTTTTCGGGTTAGAATAGTGCCACTCCATGTCTTCCCGTGGATGTCGTAAGAGGCGATTAAGGGCTTGCAACTCGTCACTAATACACTGGCTGGGGCACGTTTTATAAAGCTACAAGTTACAATTTTACAGGTCTACACTGGCAACACTGCTCAAATGTCTGGTCGTCATTGGTCGAGGTTGTGTCCAATGGAAACTTGTAACCTGTAAATTGTAATTTGTAGCTTTATATAACTTTAATAAAGCTTTCAAAAACCGACTGTTGCTAACCAACTTTAAATCGTTATAAATCCTAAATGATCATTCAAAATGAAATTATGAAAGAAACCTAAAGATGATTTTTAAATCCCTATTCAATGATACCACACTTGTCATACTTGGTCGACTTTTTTTTTAATTCGCACAATATGGCGTCTGGTTGCCGCCATATTGAATTTTGATTACTGACATATCTTCAGTGACACTCACCAGATTAAGACAAATCGATCGACATAAGAATCATCAACATCGGACAACGGGTTTAGTTTTTATAGTGACACAAAGGAACAGTCGGGTAAAAACAGGAACCAGGTCGTGGTTAGCCTAATACGAGGGCTGCCTTTTATGTTCTGTCGTTTGCAAAACTCCCGTGATTATTAAAAAAAAAACTAGTATCATCTTAAAATATTTGAATTTAGAATTCAAACACAAAAGAATTTCTCGAGATCGGCCGATTCGTTTTAGTACAGCGTCGGTTCAAAGTTGACAAGTCGGTTGTGAAAATGGAAATTTCGAAGGAAAATTTACGTGCGATAATATTTTACGACTTTAAAAGGGGTTTAACGCGTCTTCAGTGCTTTGAAGAGCTGACTACGGTTTTTAAAAATGAAACACCATGCATCCGGACTGTGGAACGTTGGTATTTGGAATTTCAACGTGGTTGCTCTAGTCTTAGTGATAGGCATCCTGAAGGCCGACCAAAAACAGCTGTAACCCAGGAAAACATTGATGCTGTACGGCAACTGATCGTCGAAGATCGCCATGCGACATACCGCGAGATAGAAGCTTCATTAAGCATTTCAGGGACCAGTGTTCAAAATATACTGCATGATTACTTAGGTGTAAAAAAATTGATCTCACGCTGGATACCACATTTACTTAGTGAAGACCAAAAAACGGCTCGCGTTAGATGGTGCCGCAAAACTCTGCGGCAATTCAACCGAGGAGACTCTAAACACGTTTATGACATTATCAGTGGTGACGAATCTTGGATATATGCCTACGATCCGGATTCTAAACAGCAGTCGACTGTTTGGGTGTTTCAAGTTGAGCCAAAACCGACCAAAGTAATACGCTCACGGAGCACTTCGAAAAAAATGGTCGCCACGTTTGTAGCGAAAAGTGGCCACGTTGCCACCATCGTGCTCGAAGATCGTAAAACAGTTAATGCTGACTGGTATACCACTGTTTGTTTACCAGAAGTTATCGGCGAGTTCCGAAAAAATAACCCAAGACGTCGTATAGTACTGCACCACGATAATGCTAGCTCGCACACCGCCCGGCAGACAATTGCGTTTTTAAAAGAACAAAACGTCGAAAATTTGGATCACCCGCCGTACAGTCCAGACTTAAGCCCTAATGACTTCTTCACTTTTCCAAAAATCAAGCAACGACTTCGTGGTCAACGGTACCGGACGCCTGAAGAAGCGGTTGAGGCATAAAAAACGGCCATTTTGGAGACCCCGACTTCGGAATGGAATAAGTGTTTCGAAAACTGGTTCGATCGAATGAAAAAGTGTATTACATATCACAGTGATTACTTTGAAAAACAATAAATACCATTTAACACTTAAATTGTCTTTAGTTTTTTCAAACGACAGAACTTAAAAGGCACCCCTCGTAGTGCAAAATGTGGTTACAGAATTATCAATAAGTTTTTAGAGTTGTAGGTAATTATGTAGCTCTGCTACCTAATCCACTCGGGGATTACAGGCGTGAAGGTATTTTATGTACCTATGTATGTTCATGCAATGTATTGAAAAGTTAATTAGGTTTCGTAGATCACGCTAATAAAGAGCTATTAATCGCAATAATACTCGTAAAATAAAATAAAGTCTGTTGTTTCTCAATCCCACATAAGCGGAAGATACTGTGTGGCAGGGCATACAAATAGGTAATCAGATGCCTCTGGCTTATGGATGGAACTAAATTAGGGATAGATTAGTGATATATGCCGGATATAACGATTTGGATTTCCGGAAGCGCAAGATTCAGAGAATTGTAATCTAGGCCGTTTAATGTGACGACGTATTTTTTTTCTGGAGAATTCGTATCGAATGCATAACGATGTCAACAAATAAAACTTGTCTTAATTGATGCAAGGATCAACCCTCCCCTGAGAACTTTTGAATAAAAACTACGAGTAGTATGACATGAAATAATCTTAATTGACCTATCAACTATCAAGTCATAATGCAGATTAAATACATAATAATTATGTAGAATAAGATAAGGGGGCTTCCCTTGTTCCGATAATCTAGTAATCCGGTAATCCATAACAATTAACCTACAAAACAAAGAAACAACACTATACATACTTAATTATGTTTTTTACTTACTTAAGAAAACATTCGACTTTCGTAATTTTTTTTAAAGAAAGTTTATTAAATCAGGATGGTTCTTAGTAAAATATCAGCTCTGAAAGAACTTGTCTTGAAATTTTATGTTTTGTTCAAAACTACAGTCTAATTCATAAATGTAAACTTTAGTACCTTGTTCCTTTAATCGCTGTGACAATTCATGTATGGAAGTTTAAACAGACATTAAATAGACAAGGTACTAAAGTGTATACATATTTATGAACTCGACTGTACCAATGAAAACGTAGAACTTAATCCAACGCAATCATACAGCCAACCACGATGATCTCTTATTTTATCCTTATCCAACCAACTTCAGGCGCGGCTTTAGCAGTCGCCCAGTCCAACGCAGAAAGCCGCTGCTTCCAGTTCACTTGGCTCGGGCCACAGTATAACCAAGACAGCGTGTTCTTAAACGCTACCTGCCAGGATGCCACCAGGCTCGCGAGCGGAGTGCCGTGCCAGCGACCTCTAGTGGCATCTCGTAAGTATACTGTACCTCAACCATTTTAGGGTGAGTATCCACCAGGGCTGTGTGAGGTAGCGTGGAGGTAGCAGAGCAGCGCGAGGAAAAAAACCGGACAAGTGCGAGTCGGACTCGCCCACCGAGGGTTCCGCACATGACACGGTTAACTCAATTCAAAATTTTGACCGTTCTGTCTTTTAACAAGTTTCTTTTATTTAACTTGCAATGTATGTATGTACGGGTCAAATCTTGCAAGTTAAATTTGTACCACTTCCTGGTTTTCGACGAAGCTGAAAATTTGTATACGCCTTTAGTTCTGATGACAATACAATAATAGTACCATCGAGCTGGTCTGACGATGGAGACTCAGGGTGGCCATAGGAACTCCTTAATTACACATGACCCGTCATGTTAGGGCTCGTTAGAATCTTCTTGACGAGTAGATGACGATTATGCAAAAAAAGTACAGTCAGCAACAGAAGCTCGTTCCAAAAATTAAATTTTTGATAGAAACTTATTTTACGTTAGGTTTAGTAGTTTGATTTTTTCACAGCTTCCGGGGACTGTAGCCTTGAGTATATGGCAAGCTTGTATAACATCTAACACTAACATCTTTTAGTGGTTGCAGGGCCTCGTGCGAGCTCTATTCGCATCGCTACCATCTCACCCTTTATCCTACCGGCAAACAGCAGTATTCGCATTGTTGTTCCGGTGTGGGGACAAGACAACTGGTGAAATTACTAGTATAGAGACATTCCATCTTAGTCTTCAGGGTTAGCAGAGTATTTGCATTAGGGTTGCAGTCTTAAGATTGCAAACATTTATCCACATCCATGGATTACGTCGTTTTTTTCGGAAATCTTCCCTTAAATCCATGGATTGGACCCAGGGCTGCTTTCTTCCTAGACAGCCACAACCAACGAGGCTAACGCCGTCAATATTTTTTGCAGTTGACGGAACATGGCCTGACGTGGAATACATCTGGACACATCACTCGTTGGAAGCAAGCTGCGTGTTGTCTGCTACCGACGTCTGCGCGCAGTATACCTATTACTTCAACGGAATCGGTAAATAAGAGTTGATTAAGAAGACCATAGGAGTTATAGTCGATGTGTTTGCAATGACAATAAAATTATAGATGATAGATGGATAAACGTAAAGTTACTACATAACAGCAAAGGGGTTTGGGTAAAAGTGTTGTCATTTGTAAAATTCATATATTTTCAAGGTGAGCGGCCATTTATAAACGTGGTAAATTATGATAGAATTATTAAAAATAATTATTGTGGTTATAGAATTATCAACAAGTTTTTAGAGATGTTTGTAGAGCTTTCTCACGAGTTGGTATACATGCAGCTAAATACGAATCGGTAAAACTAACCAACCAGGGGCCCGTTCCAGAAAGCCACTCTGCAACTCTGCACTCTGCACTTTGCAAACTCTACAAAGATTCTGTTCCTAAAAGCTACTTTGCAAATCCACAAATCCACACTTTGTATTTAACACTGCCTCTTCAACTTTGCAATTGTCTTGTGGAACAGAAATACTTTGCAAATCCACAAATCCACACTCTGCATTTGACTCTGTCTCTTCAACTCTGCAATAGCTTTGTGAAACAGAAATACGTTTAAAGAGTGAGATTTGTGGAGTGCAGAGTTGCTGAGTGGCTTTCTGGAACGGGCCCCAGCTATTAACACGTTGTACCTATTCATACCGAAGGCGCAACAAATTACAAGCCGTAACAACACTACTACCGCTGCACTCAGAGACATTGCAGAGACAATCTATCTGTCCTTTTCAAACTCACTATAGTCACTAAGGAACGACTTAATCATCATTAACTGACTCTGACTGCAGCAGTAAGCAATAAGAGAGTGGGCACGAGGAGACATGAAAGAAGCGTCAGCCAAAACAACAGCAAAGTTTTCCTATGGGTCCACAAACAAACTCACTAAATCGTATTATTACTCGTACTTTCGTGTAGACTTCTGTATTTAGACATTCAGAGACGTTCTAGGAGACAATAGGATTGTTGGATAATGTTTAACCTTCTTAGTTCTTAGTCACTTTGAATGGCAGAATGTCAAAATGAATCCCCTAACCTACATTATTAACATTACAGCGGAAAACTCGACGTACCTTTGCACCCGAGCAGTTGACCAGCATGGCCACTCGATCACCAGTGGTTGTTTCCAGTCGAACAACGGCAGTTCATCAGTCAGGGCCTGCTTCTGCCGCTCCATACCAGGCGGGGTGCCGTGTAACGGTTCCAACTTGCCAGTCGCCTCTTTCACCATCGTGTTAGCATTGTATTTACTGATCAATAAAAGATTTCTAAACTGGTGCTTTAGCAGTATAATGCAGTAAATAAATGATATGTTTTTGTAGCCTTCTTTTTCACATTCCTTTATTTTTATATTGCACTACCGACATACAGAAATATGAATCAAATCGTTTCGGCTTAGGCGTTTTATATGATCGCTAGATATGATTATATTAACATCATCTGTGGGCTTATTCTGGTCATGTTTATCGACGTGTATAAGAGTGGACATAATTTCTGTAATTTTCTGATCCCAAAAATGCCGAATCCGAATACCTACGTTTAAAGTCCCCAATAGTATTTTGCCTTTCTCCATAAATATTGAAAAGAGTGCTGCTGAATAACGACCTGAGAAACAATATGGCTTCATAATCAAGAAGTAACGTTGCGTAACTGCAACCGCTCTCATGGATGTGGTAGGTAGATGATATTTTAGATGCACAATATTTTGGAAAGGGAACATTGTTGATGACCAAGGTTCGTACCGACGATCGTACTGACTCTGTTTGTCTAAGGGATTAACAGTCACAAGGGTGGGATTTTTTATACCTACCTAGTTGCGATATCAGCAACAACATCAAACATTGTAAGCAACTACCATATTTACGTAGATGACGTCCAGCTTTATATACCTACTCATAAACTACAGTCACTACTTATATGGGTTTGTAGGTAGGTTCTATAGCCGATTAGTGTCACAAAAATAATTTCGTAAATTCAAGCAAATCCAATTAATCAAACTAATGATATCACAGCATTCACAGCCATAAACCCTAAAGTTTCTATAAAGAAATTGGATTGATGACCCAAAAGTTGCAATAAAGGGATTGATTGGAGCATGTCTCAGAAGTGCTAAATTGGGCTTAGGTAATAGTGGACGGAGGACTGCAGTTTGAGAGCCATGTTCCGGACACGATGCGCAGTTGTCTTTCTAAACCGAATTCGCTTTTTAATATAATTTACACCTTGCTTCACGGCGTTTCGGATTGATAAGGGCCGGTACAGACGGACTGCATTTGAACTGCAACCCAGCTGCAAAATGGCAGTTCGAGGGCAGTTCTGATGCATCTGATGTAACTGCATCGAAACTGCAAACCAACTGCGCAGTCCGCTTGCAGTTGGCGTGCAGTCAACCTAAGCGGACTGCGCAGTTGGTCTGCGCTTTACACACGGACACGTAACTCTAGCGAAAATTACACTTTCCGAGTTCAATGTTTCTTAAACGGTCTCCCAAATCTAAAAATTGATAATAAGTTGTAAATAATAAAAAAAAATAGAGCTATCCAATAATACGTCATTCGATCGTAGGTATATTTTTAACCCGTAACTGCATGATTTCTTTACGAAAAAAAAAATCCTGATGAACACTTTTTTTTTAAATTCTTAACAAAATGGTCAATTTTGATAGGTACTCTATGCAAAAAGTAGTTAAAATTATTGTTTCCATACCTTTGCTGTACTAGCTAGGTACTTGTACCCGATTTTTTCAAAATTTCTTCTTACCACTTTGTCGGTGTAATTTAAATGTTTAACTATTCCAAATTACAGCTTTGTAGTACTTACGAGTAGTCTCTGAATTAAACCGCGGACAGACGGACACGGCGAAACTGTAAGGGTTCCTTGTTGGCAACGGAACCCTAAAAACTGCTGCGTTATTTCTGCGTAACATTGTGGTTGCCATCTAAGAATATTGTAGTGTTACCCTACCTGTCACCACATCAATCTCTTTTATTACCAACTTGATTAAACAGGATGGTTACCACGAATTCGAAAATTCGACTGTCGAGTCCCTGTCACTCGTCACCCGAGACTAAATCGAGAGAAAGGGATGAAGCTAACATAACTTCGAGCTTCGATTTTCAAAGTAGGTCCTCAGCAGTTTTTGGGTAAAAATTGGATAATGTTGCCAGTTTCACGTCCTCATTTTCTCCAAGCTCCTTTTTGCTAGTCTATTCTTTTTTAATTTCGGTAAAGCTATCTCACCAATGTATTGAAGCTCTGATAAACACAATAAACAATAGTCCCTCGATTTTACCAATCTCTTTTTTGCCCTTAATTAACAAATATGTTCTACCCGAACTGAATTTACTGTTATATAAATAATATTGAAACGCGGAAATATAAAAAGGTTTTCGAACGCGCTCTTGTTTAGTGACGTTCACAATTGACGTGTCCGAAGCAAAATGTCAAAGCGACCGATAAATCGCGGAGGTTAGCCACCGCTTCAAGAGTTTCGTATTGGTATATTTTAAAAAACAACTTTAAAAATGTATTCTGTGTTAACAAGAGGCAATGCGATATTAACGTATACATTAAGCGTGTTAGCATGCTTAACATTTTTGTGTTTTTTGTCCACGTTAACTGTGGATTATAGAACTAATGCACAAATGAACACAGTCAAAGTAGTCGTGTAAGTTTTAAGAGGAAACTGTTTATCTTGTGGTGTATTGTAAGTATACAACTTCAACTTGAGTTTGTCTGTTACAGTAAGAACGTGCCGGATTACGGCGTCTCTAGAGAGAGGAATGATCTTGGTTTCCTCACTTTCGATCTGAAGACTGATCTGTCACACTTATTTAACTGGAACGTTAAGCAGTTATTCCTGTACCTCACCGCAGAATACATCACTCCCAACAATGAGCTCAACCAAATCGTTCTTTGGGACAAAATCATCCTGAGGGGAGAAAATGCTGTTCTGGATTTCAAGAACATGAACACTAAATACTATTTCTGGGATGATGGCAAAGGCTTGAAGTGAGTACATTTTGTTTTTTAATAATGATTATGCACATATTTTTGCCTAAGACTTATTTAATACAAATGCAGTAATTAACATAAAATTGTGTATTACTAGAGATGGGCCGACTAGTCGACGATAAGTCGGGAAAGCCGACTATTCGGCATCAATTCTAGTCGGGTGATTAGTGATTAGTCGGGGACTAGTCGGCAAAAAATGACGAATATTCAGCAGTTTATTGCTTATAGGAAATATTGTCAAAAAATGTCCACACAGGCGATTTTCTTTTCGACATAGTTATAAAAAGCATTAGGTATTTCGTTTTAGTACTATAATTAGGGTTCTAATTGTTTTTTTTATCATGCAGAAAAAACTTAAACAAAACTGGCCAAAGGTAGGTAACAAAGCGCGACAATGTATTACCAACATCTTTACTTATCGAGTTATTAATTAACAGACATACCCTTATTAAATTCAAGCTGCTGTGTATTTTCATTTACAGTACATCTATCAATAATAATATAATATTATCCAAAATTGGCCTTGAAAATATGGTTTCCATTGCTAGAGGCATAAGAGCTTGTTAAGTATTTTTGTGCCTAATGTTAGATATTATATTATTACTTGAGGCTGTACAGGTATTAATTTAATGTAAATTTCTTCATAATAAATGTGTGTTGACATTATGTAACGATAGATATGGGTGAAGATATCCTTTTCCAACCATTAAATATGTTTTCTTTTCCAGGGGTCACAACAACGTCACACTAACTCTGTCTTGGAACATTATTCCCAATGCGGGTCTTCTGCCGAACATCATGGCCCTTGGCTACCACTCATTCAGGTTCCCCTCAGAATACACCCAAACAAGAGTATGATCACCTGTTACGTACTTGTAGAGTATTTCTGTAAGAGTGTCTGGTGTGATATAAGATCATAATGGAATACATGCTTTTAAAAATAATAGTGTTTTATTTATTTACACTAAATTGTATGAATATTGCAGTAACCCCTAAGGGTTCTTTATTAGGGTGGATCACTAAATGTATGAAAAAAAATTTTTTGCTTCTATCTTTTTCCGCCACTATGAAAAAGTTGTTACACATGTATAACATTCATAATATACAATATAAAAGAGATATATTAATATTTAGTACTGCCCCAAGCTAATGGAACTTTTACAATATAGGGAAAACGACCATTATTTTAAAGTTCTGTGCTTGTTAGTGCTTGGGGCAGTACTAAATATTACCGTATCTCTTTTATATTTTATATTATGAATATTAAATAAATAAATAAATAAATAAATAAAATAAATTAGACAGGTGTAACAACTTTTTCATAGTGGCCGAAAAGGGTTGAAGCAAAAAAATTTTTTTTTCATACATTCTGTGATCCACCCTATTCTTTATAGAAATCAACGGATTCACTTGTCAATAAATGAAGACTTTCAAAACTTAAGTTTTGGTGGTGAAAATAGATTAACACATTTAATGCCAGTAATACTAAAGTGCTAATCTGTAGCCCGTAGCAGCATTCTTCCTTTGATCTTTGATCTTTGTCCACAGTATGAGCACACCATTCTCATGGGGGATTTAAATACATGTCTCGTAAAAGACGACAACCGTTCAGTCAAACTCCAGTCCCTTGTTAGTTCCTTAAACCTTAATGTTCTTCCTCTTAGCCCCACTCATTTCCCTCATAACGGTCCCCCGTCTCTTTTAGATTTAATCATAACTTCTTCCCCAGATTATGTCCCACTTTATGGCCAGTTCAATGCTGCTGCCTTCTCGAACCATGATTTATATCTTTGCTTCCTATAGAATTCGTCCTCCTAAACGTAAACATAAGGTTATCTTACGCCGTAATCTTGGCAGTGTGAATCGGGAGGCCTTGCTTGCCGATCTTCACAGTATTGACTGGCAATCCCTAGACGCTCTCGATGACATTAACCTCAAGCTTGATATGTTTGCCAGCTCTCTACTGGCGATCTTTGACTTGCACGCGCCTTTGAAACCGACGCGGGTTAAACACTTGCCAGCGCCTTGGCTCACTCCAACCATTAGGGCTCTTATGGCGAAGCGGAACCGGGCTCGGTTAAAACTGCGCCATGATCCTTCTGAGGGAAATCATCTAAACTACGTCACCCTCCGTAATCGATGTAACAGAAGATGTAGGGACGCTAGACGCCGCTACATCCATGAACGCATAGATAGGTGTCCCCCTTCTAAATTATGGAAGTTTTTAAAGTCACTGGGGGTGGGCAAAACTCAACATAATTCTCCAGGTTCATCTACACTTGATCTCAATGCCCTCAATAAACACTTTAGCACTTCTCCGGTTGTCTTGGACCCTTCTGTAAAGCAGCAAACATTATCACTTCTCGCCAATATTCGTCACCCTGACTTACCTCCTTTTGATCTAGGTCTAATCTCTCCGGATGAAACTCTGAACCTGTTGAAACGTATAAAGACGAAAGCCGTTGGTGAGGACGGCCTGAGTGTGGACATGCTTATGCTCGTTGCGGAATTCATCGCCCCTATCCTATCCAATATTATTAACTTCTCCTTTACTTCAGGCTCTTTTCCTTTATCATGGAAACTAGCACGTGTCACTCCTCTTCCAAAAACTTCGAATCCTTTGTCCGTCTCCGATTTTCGACCAATTTCTATTCTCCCTGCCCTTTCCAAAGTTATTGAACACTTCACAAATCGAAGACTGTCCCGCTTTCTCAACTATCACAAACTATTCAATCCTTTCCAATCCGGGTTCCGCCCCGGGCATAGCACTGTCACTGCTTTGGTCAAAGTCACTGATGATATTCGTCTGAATATTGAAAACCGTAAACTCACTGTCCTTGTCCTGTTAGATTTCAGTAGTGCCTTTAATACCGTTGATTATGATATTCTCCTTAGCATACTGAAGACTTACAATATCTCCCCTGCAGCCATTTCGTGGTTTCAATCGTATCTCCTTGGGAGGCGCCAGCTTGTCAAAGTAGAAGATTCTGTTTCCTCGTGGTCTGACCTAACTGCTGGTGTCCCTCAGGGAGCTATACTATCCCCTCTTCTCTTTTCACTTTTTATCAACAGCATCACTGCTTCTCTTAAATCTTCCTACCACCTCTATGCGGATGACTTGCAAATCTACGCTGCAGGTTGTATTGATGACCTTCCCTCCCTGATCGCTTTAATTAACAGTGACCTCGCGGTTATCCGAGACTGGGCGGCTAGTTTCGGCTTGAAGATCAATGCAAGAAAGTCGCAGGCAATTATCGTCGGTAGCCCTCATTTCATCGCAAAGTTGTCGGACCTCATGATACCTGAATTGATCTTTGACGGTACTGCAATTCCTTTTTCTTCTTCAGTCAAAAATTTAGGTATCATAGTGGATCAGACTAGGGAATGCAAATTAACCGGTTATTAACCGTTTTTGTATGAAAATAACCGGTTAAAATCGGTTAAAACCGGTTATTTGCATTCCCTAGATCAGACCCTCTCGTGGTCGGCTCAGGTAGCTGCGGTAAGTCGTAAGGTCTATGGATCCGTCCATTCGCTTAGGCGCTTGCAGAACTTCCTTCCTCTCCACACCAAGATTACTCTTGTTCATTCCCTTCTCCTCCCTCTTCTCGACTATGGTGATATCGCGTATCTGGACTTAAATGAGGATCTGCTCAATAAGCTGGAACGCCTCCAGAACTTGTGCATTCGCTATGTATTTGGGTTGCGAAAATTTGACCACGTGTCTCATTTTCGTGCACAGCTTGAGTGGTTACCGATTCGCTTTCGAAGGAATGTTCACGTCCTGTCGTTTACATACATATACATACATACATACATACATACATACATCTTCCGTGATGAAGTGAAAATTTGCTACAAACTGTGGACCCTAGTATTCAGTTGTTGGCACTATATTTGTTATAGTAAACTCATAGTAATCTAACTATCCCAGTCGCATCTTGAAACTGGAAATTTAAGATCAGTTGACTAATATAGCCCTTATTAAAATCTAATGTTAGCTTTAGAGTAGGCATGTACATTACGTCTAGGTTATTTATAGCCATCAGCTGTCTAGAGCTATCACACTAGCATCTGGCAGTATATTTATCAGCTATGTTAATTATAAACTTGAAAGAGTGATAAATATTATTGCTGGAGACTACTCATTACAATTGGCTGTAATTAAAACTCTCTCTTTATCGAGTCTAGAGAGAGAACAAGAATAAAAGAAGACGGGAGATAAAAAACATATAATATACGAAAGTGAATAATACTTAATTATATCCTCCTAAGGCCCATAGTACTTATTGACTTTGTCATTCAGACCCAGCTCCTTCGACAGTTGTGTAGTCATAGCGTACCACGGTCCTACCAGTAGGACTTAATAGAAAACCCGCCAATAGCGTACCACGGTCCTACCAGTAGGATTCAATAGAAAACCCGCCATTTTGTCTTTTAAGTACTTGGGTCTGAATAAGTATAAGACAATAGTAGGTACTACTGGTAGGACTATGGGCTGTAGTGACTACATGCTGAATTTTTCGTTGGGCCTTAGGAGGATATAGTTTAAGACAAAATTAAAGAGCCCTGTTACATAATTATAAAATTCATCATCATCATCATCATCATCAGCCTATATTAATTAGTGCACTGCTGGACATAGGGCTCTCCCATTGCGCGCCAACGAGCACGATTCGTGGGCACTCTCATCCAGCTCTTGCCAGCCACCTTGCGAAGATCGTCGCTCCACCTAGTCTGAGGGCGTCCTACACTACGTTTGCCGATTCGCGGTCTCCACTCAAGAAAAGACTCCAGCGATTATCGGTTCTGCGGCACAAATGACCGGCCCACTGCCACTTCAAGCTGCTAATTCGATAGGCTATGTCGATAACCTTGGTTGTCTGTCGGATCACCTCATTCCGGATCCGATCCTTCAGAGAAACTCCCAACATAGCCCTCTCCATAGGTCGACGAGCGACTTTAAATTTGTGAACCAGCCCTATAGTAAATGTCCACATTTCGGCTCCGTATTTCATGACAGGTAGGACGCACTGATTGAAGACTTGTCTTCAGGCTCTGTGGAATAGTCGACGCAATTCCCCATATGCTGCCCAACCCAGCTGTATTCTTCTGTTGGCCTCTTTCTCGAAGTTGTTTTTCCCTAACTGCAGAGCAAATTCATCAAGTACTAACAAAAGGACAGCATATGAATTGATGACTATTCTACCTCCTTTTTCCTTTGTCGTAGTCGGGTAATAAATGGGTTTAAAACAGGCAATTGACAGTATTTAGGAGGCCTGTTACAAAGGCGAACAGGCAACGTCGCTTTTTTACGTTTTTCTTGATCATTAAAATGAAATAGAGTAAAATTTTCAAATGTTAACCAATTAACTCTATGCATGTGTAATGCGTTATTTTTGGCATGATTGGCTCGTAATTATATATTTACACAATAAGTATATTAAATTTCCAAGCACGACCAAATATTACATTACACACATTTAAATACCTACACCAAGGGCCCGTTTCAAAAAAGCATGTAACTTGCAAATCTTGCAATACAAGTCTCTTTTTAATACATACTGTTGAAAAGAGATTTCCGCTTATAGTGATACTAGCGAGCCGCAATCGCTTCTATTCGGTTTATGCGAGTTTTCTGTAACACCAATACTTAACCAGAATTTATTATACACTAGTTTCTGCCCGCGTAGATTACGATTGTCGTTATTCCCTCGAGAAGTTTTAAATTTTCCGGGATGACAAGTAGCCTATGTGTTAATCCAGGGTATAAGCTATCATCTCCATTTCAAATTTCATCCAAATCCATCCAGCCGTTGCAGCGTGAAGGAGTATCAAAGTATCACACACACACACTAACTTTCACATTTATATTATTAGGATAGGATAAAAACCCTCCGTGAAAAAAAATCTGGTGGTGAAAACCGCATCAAAATCATTGTTTTATACTATGTAAAGACGAAACTAATATTTTATATGCAATAGGCCCGTTTCACAAAACCTTGTAGCTTGTACTACAAGCGGAAATCTTTTTTCAACAATATGCATTGAAAAGACACTTATAATACAAGTTACAAGCTTTCTTGAAACGGGCCCCAGATGAAGAGAGCTAATAAATGTAGACATGTTACTAAATTTCAAATCACATAAGTACATACTTAAACTCACGCCTCCATTCCCAGAGTGGGGTAGGCAGAGTTACAGAATTACCAAAAATGTGCGAATAAAAATTTGTTGTTTACCAGTCTATTAGTGACAGGTTGCAAGCCCATCGCCTAACAGTACTTAATAATAATTTCAAATCATTAATTAACAAAAACGAGAATATGCGTAGTTCCCAGCCCAATTTTTTGAGACTGCCTGATAAAACGAATTTTGTGCATACACATGCATTACCAGCTTCTTAGATAGAAGCTTAGATTGTTGATTTGGGAATAGGAATAGTGGTTTTTGGTATGAATGGTGCTTGTACACAGTGCAAGTAGCTTTTTTACAGCATTGGGAATGCGAACGAGCATACAGGCCGCCTGATGGTAAAAGAGGGATATGTGACCCATGGTCGCTTGCGCAGGGTATATGCATCGTGTAATCAAAACGCTGTAAAGAAGTGTGCGGGTCTAGCGAGCCGGTACTGGTGCATCTAGCATGAAGATATAATGGCTGATTTACATTGGTTCAGCAAAAGCATTTCAGAAGTACATTGACGAGTTGGTTTTCACGTTTGCGGCGAGAGCTAGTTGTAACGACGCAATGTATTTCTACTGGCATGCTTTTACTGGACCAATGTAAATCAGCCATAAGCGTACTGCTTGCGCACGCACCGTGTACAAGCACCATTAAAGGTAAATGCAGGAAGTATGTCGGCAGAACATAAAAAAACTAGAGCAATTTTAATTTATATATATTACCGATACATTTATTATCATTTTTGCTCTATATGTGTTGTCCTACAGCAGAAAAAACTAGTACATTCATATTCAATCATTGCTTCCCGTAAAAATATCTACATAAGGTACATGTTACCAATCTCAATCAGTTACCAGTTACAGAGTACCCTAAGTATATCCATCAAAATATTTACCCCATTACTTACAAATTATCTTTAGTACTGGCGTCACTATCAATTATTTCAGTGAAGAAGAAACTGGTCTCGTAAACGACATCAAATCAACTTGATAAGTAATGGGATGAAATACAAATAATTTAAGATAATCTAATAGAGGACATGTGAATTTCAACAGGATAAAAGATCTTTAAGAGCACAATATTCTTAACTCGTCAAATACAAATAATTATATCTAACAAAACGATGCCCTAAGAGACAACAGAAATACGCATTTTAAGGTTACAGTAGAATTAACAATCTAAATTTAGTCTACGTTATTTGTTTAAGTGTATATTTAACTTCCCACGCATAAGCAAATGAGGTAATGTCTTACATTTTATACATACACATTACATGTATTATCATATGTATAATGCTATTAAATTTAGATATACTAGAGCCAAAAAGTGAAGTATATAACTTATAAACTGAAGCATTTTGAAAGTTTTGAATTCGGTTAGATACTGAACTACAGAAGGTGGTTAGAAACTGATTCAAAAGCAATAAATACAGCAAACGTTTTAAGTGATACACCATTCAACTGTACTCAGTAAAAAACACTCATGTCATGTAATTGTGCTGTTAGGTTGAGACCCGTTATAACATCCCTGTGAAGCCTAGATGCCTGTGACTCCACAAACCAATCGCAATCATAGAGTAGGTATTTTTGGCAGCATCTAGAATTTCATTAACAACTATGACAGGAATGGCTGAAGGATGTATACCTTCGTTCCGATTTATCTGTGTATTTGTATGTGCTAAGTGAAATATACTAAAATTAATAAATAAAATTGTAATAGCTCCATACCACCTGACTTCTCTTATTTAGTAAACACCTTAATAACCTCAAAATGCTCCCCTTTCACCCAAAATTACAATTTTGTCATAAAAAAAACCATCCATGATGTATCATCAAGAAAATAGTGTGCAAAATGTGGTCTCTAGTTGCTTTATTTGCCAGAAAACGGTCGTTTTAGCTAAAAACGATGCCTTTTTTGGTTTTAAAAGTGTTTACTAAATAAGACAAGTCAGTTGGAATGGACTTTAGCTACGTTAATCGAGTTGTTAACCTTTAACAAATTTATTTGCATTGCTCAAATTATCATGTACATGTTTTAAATCCTACACTAACTAAATCAATATTTTCACTACAAGAATACAAACATTTTAACTGTCATTGCTAAAAATACGCAAGAATTCATTTACTTGCATCATTTTAAAATTACATTTTCGCAAATATTTTTGGCTCTATATAGATAATGTATTTGGCTTGGCCAACTCCTTAACTAATGCTATTTAAGTTATGGTATTATAAACCGCCTACATCACTCGTAAATGCCAATCATAATATATATAGCAAATGCCATTCGAAAAAGTAACATCTAACTGAAAGGTACCTAACGTCAATGATGTTAAAATAAGGACGGCATTCTTTACCGTGCTTTTTTTATTTATGCCACTGGGAATTAGGAATTTTGCTATCATTTCAGTTCTTAAAATCAAGGATGAATGTAAACTACATACGGGATACATACCTCGCTAAGTTCTATGAAGGAACAGTTCGCTACTATCGCTTTACGAATACGCTTCTAACATTCAAAGCTGACCTTTATAAACCGCATGAAAAAATATTGCATATTTTAGATAATTAATTAGCGGTTAGCTTAACTTGAACAACAGACACAATATCTCATTCTATGCTGAATATTTGTTCAAGATAATTACACAGCACATTCCCAAGGTAACCATTCCAAACAGTTTCGATTGAAATCAACTTGTGGCATTTGGCATTATTTTCAATTATGTACGTCAGTTATTTCAACTAATTAGTAAGATTATAGTAATCTTACTAATTGAAATGTCAATTCAGCCGCGCCAAAAAATGATTACCTTAGCTCTAAAACTACAGATCAACAACAGGAGATAAGTATAGGTAGGACTAATAGTGTCACCACAGTTACTACTAACAATGGCCTCTCGACTACTGGTAAGAGAAGCTTGACTAGCCCAACATTATCTGATTTCAGTGATGATGCTGCTTGTCTTGGGAACTGTCATTATTAATCTATTACGGGTAAAGGGTCCCCAGAGTACTGACCTACATATAACAAGGGCTTTCAATATTACGTTATTCATTCTACATGTTAATTAATCTAAACCAAACTAGTTTTCTATATTATTAGGGTATAATTAACAGAACTTGTATCGAGTATTGTAAACTATTCAACATTGAACATTGATTTAATGAGCAAAAACTGCACAGCTTTAATCATAATAATTAAATTTATTTTATAATTATAAGAATAAGAAATTATAATACCAACCTATAACATTAAATTTTAATAATTGTTCTGGGCAAAGGAATTAAACAGAAAGTACGTACTGAATCAGACAGATTCACGTCAAAACAAAAAATACGGTTCATTTTCTGCCAAAACAATTGTAAAGGTGTCCTACATTAACTTTAAAAATATGATTCAATGTTAACTTAACAGCAAATATTCGATAGATCACAGTATGCCATAAGTGTGATTTCAGGGATTGATATTAATGATAATGTCATAACTTGATACATGAAACTATGTTTCTCAATACACATGTAGATATAATATGAGTGCTATCTGGAAATTTTACAGTAACTTTAAACTTCGAACCATAATCTCCAACATCAATACAACCAAAGAACGTTACCTTCATAGCTACAATGAAGTCACAATTCGCTGTATATTTGTCGCTCTCATTTAATTCTGCAAAATGTGAGAGGCCAATACCTGTCAAAAGACCTAAATTCCAAAATCTGGGTGAAACAGTAGAGTACAAGTTGTATACTGGACTCGTCAGCGAGGACGTTCGCGCCGACACATCTGACACGCCACATCACGAGGGCGAGGGACTGACACTAGTGTGGGGTGAGCGGGAAATGTTCAAATGTGCGTACAGAAGTGTGGGCTACTTATGAGTATGTTTAGAGGCGGCAGGGCTCCGCCGCGGGGCGTCACGCACCCGACAGCGGCGGCCCGTCCGTCTGCACGTCCTTGTCCTCGGTGGGCGGCGCGCCGGGCCGGTCCGAGCCGTACCGCCGCGACAGATCCAGCATCTCCCGCAGGCCCTGCAGTTATCAGAGTAGTTTATTCACCAAGGGGAATAAGGCAGCCTCGAGTTATACGTATTACTTTATACTACACTTACAAAGTAATAAAATACGAAAGTAACAAAGGAATTCTCTCAAGGAAGAACGAGCGCGCCATCAACCAGCAACATTTTTTTTTTATTATTTAATTTTAGCGCGCCATTTAATTTTCGCGCCAAAAAAAGTTACAGAAGGTAAAGACGACCCAATTCGCAGGGTCCAACTTGAGTGCTCGTTAACGCGGGTTGATTGACAACCTCATCTAGACTTCTAACAAAGTGTAGTATAAAATCACTGGTTTTCTTTTAACTGTTATCTGGTATCTGTGGTTGCCGGCTTAGAATAGTACCACTCCATGCCTTCCCGTGGATGTCGTAAGAGTCGACTAAGGGAATAAAGGCTTGTAGTACTGTTAGGCGATAGGCTTGCAACCTGTCACTAATACGCTGGTAAACATCTTAGCCTGATTATGCAAAATGTGGTTACAGAATTATCAACAAGCTTTTAGAGTTGTTGGCAATTCTGTAGCTCTGCCTACCCTAAACTGGGAATAAAGGCGTGAGTTTATGTATGTATGTATGTTATCTGTAATGCTCATCTCCTGATATTTACAAGTAATTATGGTATATATATATATATATATATGGGGTAATTTGATATTTAATTTAGAGGAGTAAGTAGAGCTCATTTGCAGCAATAAGCTCTCATTGTCAGCAGCATGCGAAAATAAGTATTTTTTCTGAAATTTAACATCCATTTTAAAAACACCTAAGAATATTGTTGAAATTTAGGTATAAATAAAAAACTTGATTTCTAAAAAATTCAAGTGTGGCTTATTAATCAAATATCTCTTCTCTAAACAGTATAAGAAAGTCACTATCCGCGTATTTCTGTCCGACTGTTAGGCTGCTTACTTCTTCTAAAGTACTCAAAGGATTACAAGAAAACGCATGTAAGTGAAGTATTATACGAAGTTAAGCAAGGATGGGTAGCTAGTAAGATGTGAAAATAAAGGAAATGTCAAGCATAGTTCTAATGATGGAGCTGTAAATAAAACTGGGAAGCAAATTATCCAAGACACTTTTTTGTATAAAAAACTGGCCTATTGCGAGTGGGACTCGCGCACGAAGGGTTCCTTACCATTATCTATAAAAAAATCACGTTTGATGTATGGGAGCCCCCCATAAATATTTATTTAATTTAATTTAACTATTTATTTTTAAAGTGAATATAGAACTAAATATTATGTGAATATTTCAAGCGTGTACCTGTTGCTGTTATTATTATCGAGCATAGAACGGCAGAAAAGTCAGGTTTTTTGTATGGGAGCCCCCTTTAAATATTTATTATATTCTATTTTTAGTATTTGTTGTTATAGCGGCAACAGATATACATCATCTGTGAAAATTTCAACTGTCTAACTATCACGGTTCATGAGACGAGCCTGGTGACAAGACAGACGGGCAGCAGAGTCTTAGTAATAGGGTTCCGTTTTTACCCTTTGGGTACAGAACCCTAAAAAAAATGTCATTTTACTACAGAAATGGAAAGCATTGAATGTATACAGTGGGTTGCAGGCTTGCAGGTTCAAGAGTGGTTGTGAAATAGAATTAGCAACTAAGGAGATGAGTATCTTTACAGTGCCCTAAACATCAGATGTCGTGCCTAAACAGAAACTCGTAAAGTCTGAGTCGGACTTCGGTATGGGAGCCTGCTTTAATTATTATTATTTGTTGTTATAGCAGAAATAGAAATCACACCCTGTGTAATAAAATCGAATAAATGACACTAAATCATAATATTGTAGATTGCCAATCTTATTTTAAAAAGTGATAAAGAAACAAACAACAAAATACACCCTGTGTAAACAGACTTACATGTATGAGGGAAAAACCAGTATTTTTCCTTAATGTAGGTGTGTGTTACTGTGGATGTATATTTGTACCCAGTTAGGTATTAGAAGCCATTGGAATGTGTCACTAAAGTTTACCTTGAGTTTATAAAACATGTAATAGGCACTGGAGTTGAGGTATAAGCAATCAATAATAAGAGATAGTTAAAATCAAAATCTGGTCATTACCTTGTTCTCAGTAATGAGTCTGTGGTAAACTTCCTCCTCCCTTCTAGTGTCCCCATTCTCCTCCAAATTCACTGCTTTGTACATGATACTTGTCATCTCGTTGATCCTCTCTGCTTGTTTACGAATATGCTGCAATTAGGAAACATGAGTTTACCCAGTTTGGTTGGTGAGAGGTTAGTTGTCAAGTTCAGGAAGAGCCTGCCAAAGGATATAAGATTCACAAGAAGCACTAGCCGAATTTATGAATAATTTTAAATGTGTTTAACATTTTGACAGCCTCAAGTCAAATACAAAACTTGTCAACCGCACGCCAAATATATTTACAATGCTATGCAAAAATACAAGTTAATAACAATACAAAGCCTGAGCCGATTGAGGCGTTGAAAAGGTAAAATTGTGACAAATATAAATACTGTGTTTTGATATCTACCAAACCTGATCATTTCCCTATGAAACAGAAGTTTTTGCACCTGCACAAAACTTTAAGGATTGAAATTAAAGGGTATCATTTAATTTCTGCGAGACCGGCAATGCATTGGTTTCGCCTCTGGTGTTGCAAATGTCCATAGGCGAAGGTGGATGCAAAAATAATAATTAGGTAAGATTTGATGCTTTCTGATCTTTCCCAACAACTCACCTCTTGCTGTTTCTCATTCACAGCTGCGGTGAAGTCTATCCTGGACTCCCAAACTCTCTTCTCGGTGTGCTGTCTGTATTTAGACATGATCAGTTCAAGGGCCCGCCTATGGTCCTCCAGGGCTGCTCGAAGCTCTCCATTCTCCCTCTGCACATCTCTCATCAGACGAGACTCCCTTTCTATGCTGGCAATGAGCGCACCACGCGGACGCTCGCGAGATGCCTCATTCAGAGTGTCAACTTCTTCTTTGTACTGTAAAACAAATTATTGCATGATATGCACATATAATTTTACATTGATTGCTACAAAATACCAATGATATACAATTTTCACAACAAGGGAACACATTAACATGTTTAACATGATTTAATGTCAGAGATATTCTAATAATGGACTCTGAATGTGGAAAGAAGGTTAGTGAGAAAAGTAGTACACTTTCACTACCTAATAACATTCAAACAATTACCAAAAGCTATTTCACTGAATTATTCAGAAATTCATAATAAATTATAAATAATATTAATCAAACTTCGTAAAATGAATGTTATTTTAAATTAAATTGTCCAAATGAGCACAATTATAAAACAAAAAATTGTCCCCTTTATTAAGTTATAGCATGTAGGTAGGTATGTAAGGTTATAATAAGTTGCAGTAACAGTATTTATTTCGTGTCTCAAATGTTGTCATTGAGATAAAAGTAACATATAATGCTTGATGTCCGTTTACCGTGGAATAATCACCATATGATACTAAAGTATGAATTGAATGAAAAAGCATCATCATCAAAGCATCTTTCAAAGATTTAACATGCAGTGTACCTGTTTCATTGTATGTATCTGACGATACGCGGATTGGGTTTCAGTCAACAAAGCATCCGATTCTGTTTCGCGTTCTTTAAGACGGCCAGCAAGTCTTTTTGCATCCAAAATTATTTGTTGTATGGTCAGTGACATCTGAAAAAAGCCAACGATATAAAATTCACTCAAACACGACCCTTGCACAGATTTGTAGAAAAAATGAACAAACCCTGAATTCCACACAAAACAGTTAAACAAATAACGTATCATCTAGGCTAATAGCCACTATTTATACGGTGAAAATACAAATTTAAAATTGAGAAACAACAACGCACATCAGCTGTTTAGTGGATAGTCTTTAGCGGCCATTAGCTTTCATGGAGCGAACGAAGAGACCCAGCGATTGCTCCCAAATTCAGAAGATGTTCGAAACGCAAGCAAGTGAAAGGTACAAGCAACGTTGTCGGTACATCTCACTAGTGAAATAGAGAGGGCAGATGGCTTGAAGAAAGTCTTCGGGAATATTTTAATTGGCAAGGCTATCCGACATGACCTTGACGAACGGCCGTTCAAAAACCAGTTTCTAATGCCGCGCCGTGCTGTGTGCAATGTAATGTTAAGTAAAATACTTGAACAGCTTTTTTAACAATCGCTCAAACAGTACAAAGTGTTTAAACCATGGAATTAGTAAGTAAATCTGGGGCACGTTTTATAAAACTACAAGTTACAATTTGACAGGTCTAAACTGGCAACACTACTCAAATGGCTGGTCGTCATTGGTCGAGGTTGTGTCAAATGGAAACTTGTAACCTGTAAATTGTAATTTGTAGCTTTATAAAACAGGCCCCTGTGGCCCGTTTCACGAAGCTACAAGTTACAAATTACAAGCGGAACTCTCTTTCTAGCAAAAGGAGTTAGATAGGGACTTCCGCTTGTAATTTGTAACTTGTAGCTTCGTGAAACGGGCCACAGACATTTGAGCAGTGTTGCCAGTTTAGACCTGTGCAATTGTTACTGGTAGCTTTATAAAACATGCCCAGTGTTTTAATACCTAGTAGTTTATGTAACGGTGCATAATGAGAGGAATTAATACACGAGTGTGGTTTTCATAATAAGATCACATGAGTGTTTTAATGCCTAATGATGTGTACAGTCGCATACATAAGTTTATCTACATGCATATCATAAGTTATCTACAATATGTCAGAAACGGGTTCCCTCAATGTGCAAAGCCTAATATGGCTATATAGATTATGCCACAAAGAATTATTACTTACAAATTTATGCCACCGAATTATGGCGAACCGTGCGAAACCTGTATCTGTGGTCACCCTGTATCTTAATGTTCACATTAAAGTATCGATCACCGATCATCATAATTTCAGCCTAACGACGTCCACTGCAGGACATAGGCCTCCCCCAAGGATCGCCACAACGACCGGTCACGTGCTACCTGCATCCACCGAGTTCCCACTACCTTAACGATAGGTGTTGTTTTTTTCACCGATACGATACTGTAATGTAAACATTGACATGCCACCACATCGATAATCGATACTTTAATGACATGCAATACTTTAATGTCGACATTAAAGTACAACCACAGATAAAGGTTTCTTAATATAGGCAACCTTGATGTAGCATTCCACCTACTGTTTAAACGAAATAAATTTATCATTTATCGTTTATTTATTTATGTATGACAAAAAGATGACAAAGGACGGTGTTTCGTAAAGTAGCATTAAAAAAAAACGGGTGAGTCTTGGGACGCCCGACAGAAGTGATAACTTAAACTAACCTAAGTTGAACTATACCGCCCCGCACCGCCCCGCCCCGCTGCCGTTTGCGTGAGAGAACGGGAAGGCCGACAGACTGGCACCGTAACGCGTTACGTAACGAAGCGGTTTACCCTCCCATAAGAAGTTATCACTTCAAAATAACAAGGTTTCACAATGCTGGCACCTATACCATCGTCTAACACTCGAACTGATCGTTTAAGTTAAAACCGTTTGCGTGTTGTGTAATACCAACATTACAGTGTTTGGTTTCATTACTTTACTAGTGACCCGCCCTCGCTTCGCTTCGGTTTATGCCAGTTTTCTGTAATACCCGTACATAATCCAAAACTTATTATACTTACATAAAAACCTTCCTCTTAAATCACTCTATCTATTACAAAAAACCGCATCAAAATCCGTTGCGAAATTTTAAAGATCTAAGCATACATAGGGACAGACACACAGCAGGAAGCGACTTTGTTTTATACTATGTAGTGATTTATGCCTGATTTAATGCCGTACAGCCACGAACTTAAATTTGCGACCCACCTTTAGGTCCAAAGTCAATCTGACATTCTACAACAATAAGGTTGAGTCTCCTATAAGTTACAAATGATTTGGCATCTCTAATGACATTGACGATTTCAAGCCTATTTTTCTTCAAGTGGGTCATAAATTAACGATCGTGATGGTACTTTGCCACAAACACTGAGGGACGCCACTACTTATATGTTAAAGAGAGCACGATGTATTTCTATCTCACTCTAATGTACAGTTGCGTCCTGCAGTGTTTGTGGCATGTTTGTGGCAAACACCAAGCGTCTGGTGCGGCATAAAAGGATAATAAACATTATTTGTTGTGTGCTTCAACTTCAACTTCAATGCAAAGCTATCCTCTGTTAATTGTCTTGTGTGTAAGGTCACTTCGACACACGAGACACTCCGACCCCATGGAATCTTTTGCTAAGTGATTGATATCTAGCCATTTAGCCGGTTACCTTTAATATCTACCTATAATATGGCAATTTATTTTTATGGCAGTCGCTTAATGTACGTATTCACGACGAGTGTACCATATTAATTAGGTACTTGGGTTTCTTAGTTAATTAGTTATGTTTTATGATGATTTAATGTTTAGCATACATATTGCCGTATGCTAAGCATCAAGATATAGTATCTAATGCTTTTTGCGAATTAATAATCAAATTAAAAGTTTGATTGACTGACTTGGGCAGTTGTTAAAATCACAGCATTGTAACTTAAAATCGAACTGGGTACCAACACGCACGGTTACCTAGTTACTAAACCCGTGTGGTTGCCGGGTTAGAATAGTGCCACTCCTTGTCTTCCCGTGGATGTCGTAAGAGGCGACTAAGGAATAAAGGCTTGTAGTACTGTTAGGCGATGGGCTTGCAACCTGTCACTAATACACTGGTAAACATCTTAGCCTGATTGTGCAAAATGTGGTTAAGGGGTAAGTGAAACATACTTTATTTGTTTCTAAAGAAGAAAATAAATCAACTGGATTTACTAAAATATTAGGGCTATCACAGTAGCAACATAAGGTGTATCTTTGCAAAATTAAGAAGATTTATAAAATTAACAAAATATTACTCTAGATGCCTTCATAACAGGTATATAAAAGAAACAGTACGCACAAAAAAAACTGTTTCACTTGCCTCGTGTTTGGGACAAGTGAAACAGTCGTGTTTGTCGTTCAGTGCTTGCACTAAGGTCTAAAAGTTATTTTAGATGCAAAAGACGTTTTGTACAAAAGTAATTAAGCTATTTGATATTTAAACAATTAAAAAAGTTGGTTTTTGCATAGAAAATTTAAAAACGTTGTTTTGAGGCAAGTGAAACATATATCCGTTTGTTAACCGACTTCAAAAAAGGAGGAGGTTATACGTTCCACTATGTTTTTTTTTTTTTATGTATGTTCATCGATCACTCCGTCAATTGTCGACCGATTTCAAAAATTTTTTTTTTGGTTTGATAGAGTATACTTCCGAGGTGGTCCCATTGTCACCAAATCTGTATCTGATGAGGGGATCAGTGAGGAATTGAGGGAACTCCTCAAATATTGTAGGCAAACATATAGCGATTTTAGTATTTTTAGTAACAAGTCCAGCATTTGCATTCAGAAAGTATCATTTGGTGTAGTGGAACTGATGATGAAGACCACAGATGGCCACCAGAACTCCTCAATGGTACCGATTTCAAGGGTGGCGACAAGATATCTCGATTAAGATAGTTCAGCGACTACCTACAACGAATAATATTTACTTGTTGAAATATGACTATGACTTTCCCGCGGCGTTGCTTGCGGCGCCCTTGATATAAGTTAAAGTTTCATTTCAACTAAGAAGTGGGACTACGTAACAGCGTATTATGATCACTAAAAATACACTAGATCGCTTTTTGTTGAAAATGTTGTGGTCGCCAAAAGCGGTCGAAAAAAGCCGACATCAGTTGGACTAACCTATTAGGTGCCTACAATTTTAAAGAAGTTATTTTTTGCGTTTTTGAAGGAGGTTTTTTGTTTTTTAAAACATTTTTTTTTAATTTACCCGCAAACCGCAGCATGCCCCTTTTTTGATTCCAAAACTTTTATGACAACAACTGCTTTACCGACACACCGACACGTTAAAGCTATTATTTTAAGTAGGTTCTTGTCTGGCTGTCATTTTGAAAAAATCTGTCTATCTATTTATTTCATTTTTTGTAAATTACTTTACCGTCGATTTTGGTTCGCAAATCCAGGGCAACTTTGTGAAGTAACCTCCAACACTGACGAAGAATATGCATCAAATAAAATAACAGTGAAAAGTTGATTCTGAATGAGCAAGCGGTCAAGAACACTCCAAGCCATTGAAGCGGATGCCCGCCATCTTCATTGGTGTGCCGACTGGGACTGGAAGACGCCGACGACAACGACGGTTCACCGTACAATTGCTTATATATACTTGACATTGGCAAAATTACATAACTTGTAGATGCCATTGAAATAAATAAATAATAATATTATTTTAAGAGATATCTGAAAGTGTTCCACTTGTCCCGGTGTTTCACTTACCCAACCTGACCTTACATAATTATCAACAAGTTTTTATAGTTGTTGGTAATTCTGTAGCTCTGCCTACCCCACTCTGGGAATGAAGGCGTGAGTTTATGTATGTATATGTATGTAAAAACTTTTCCACTTGTAGATACAACGGTTGGTCAACAATGATATTATTTTGAAGTGTCAAACGCTATTTTTAGGGAATGAAATTATACGTATTTATTTATAAAACTATTATAGGTTCTTAACGTATAAGTGTTCTAAATTTCTTAAACGAATAATAAATGAATACCTAATAATAATAGATAATAAATATATCTTAGCTCTAAACTTGTACTATGGGTATGTACCTACTAGACACCGATATACTTGTATAGATAAATACGTATATAAAATATCCAAGACTCGGGAAAAAATACTCGCGCTCATCACACAAAATATCTGCCGTAACGAGAATTGAACCCGGGACCGCTTAGCTTCGTAAGCAGGGTCCTTTCCCACGGCGACATCCCGTTTTTTGCCAGGTACAGTTTTTGGCAGGATCCCGTTTAGTAGTGTACCTACGTGCGTGTTTTAATACTAGCAGTCACACGAGCATCTTGTTTACAGTATCCGGTTAACAGGATGCTCGTGTGACTGCCAGTATTAAAACACGTACACTACAGGATCCTGCAGAAAACGGACTAGTTCCATAATTAATTCCATTGATGGAACTAGTTGGACTTATTTTTCCCAGTAGTTACATTCAACGAAGAGAGTCAGCTTAATGGAACTACCTGGACTTTTTTTTCCAAGTAGTTACATTAGTGCATCACTTAGTGCGTTTCTTATAGCATGATGATGTCTCAATTGGACATAATTATGACATTGTATTGTAAAACCGGTAAAACTTAGTTCGTTGCATTAAATTAAACCCTACATTATTAATGCAACTACTTGGAAAAAAAGTCCAGGTAGTTCCATTAACGAAACACTCTTCATTGAATGTAACTACTGGGAAAAATAAGTCCAACTAGTTCCATCAATGGAACAAATAATGTAACTAGTAGGAATAGACCCAAAAAACGGGATGTTGCCGTGGGAAATTGCCCTCGCTAGTGTCACTAGGTCACTACCAACTATTTCTTAGGCTAACTTGTCGTCGAATACTGTATAACTTTACTGTACTTAGAACTTAAGATGTTTGCTACAATGAATAACTTCTTGGTAAAAAAAATAGAGTAAATAAAATGTCAATGTAACCATAAAATACTTTTAATAGATAGTCCTTAAACTGATTAACATCAACGATATATTAAGGCATTAATAACAAACAAAATAGAGCATAATAATATGAACAGGATAAAGCTAGATCCAATCCTAAATTACAATACACTTTTCACACACACTTTACTCAATACCAATTTATTTCAATTACCTAACACAAGTCAAGAATGGCTTCAGAACGCCGCCGCCGTAAAAAAATTAAATTCTACAGTCAAACAAAATTTGAACGAAGTACTTTTTAATAAAGCTTATGTTTACTTAAAAAATCACGCATCAACTTGTTAACGACGTCAGGTTTTTCTTGTTGAAGAAAATGTCCGCAATCGGGTACCAACGTGGTTTCGATGTGTGCGTATTCCGTCTTCATGTGGTCGAGGATAGATGGCGCTAGGTATCGGTCTTTGGCGGCGTTGGCCACGAGCATGGGGATTGGGCGCTCGCAACACGGCTTCTCGGGCACGCTCACCACGGCATTGGCTCTGTAGTAGTTGATCGGTGGAGTTAAAGCCGCTGGAAAGTATAATTAAACGTATAAATCAACTTAAACCCACAATTTTTAACATATTAGGTACTTATTAGAGATGGGCCGACTACTGATTTTGCCGACTGGCCAGTCGGCCGACTAATCGGTTTTCAATTTGCCGATTAATCGGCCGACTAGTCGGCAATGCCGATCGTAGGATTTTGCTGTTCGGTTGAACTCGGAAACGTTGGTTTCGCTTCGTCCGTCGCGCTATTTGTTACCTACCCTTACCATGCATTCATGTTTTAAACTTTTGACCAGTTTCGTTTACGTTTCTTTCTGTATCGGCGCGGCGTATTGCAAGACAAAAAAAATTAATTTTGACGATATTGAAGGTAATAAATAAAGTGCCGAATATTCGGCATTTTTTGCCGAGTAGTCGCCGACTAATCACCGACTAGAAATGATGCCGAATAGTCGGCTTTCCCGACTAATCGTCGACTAGTCGGCCCATCTCTAGTACTTATATAAAAGAAAACACGACGCATTGTCAACAGGCCATGTAGGCCGTGTACTAGGGGCGGCAGCAACAAAAACTTTGTACTCATTTGCAAGCTCTAGCTATAACCGTTGCAGATACAGTAATGAGCATTTAGTGAAGGCGAGCCTCGCCCTCCATTTCAACATAATCATTTTAAAGTGCAACCAGAGTGCAATAGTTGCAGATACAGCTTGCCACTCGTCGCCAGTTAGTACCCGGCTTTTCCGGGTAGTCGGCTCATTAGGTACAGAGCGCACTAGCTACTTAGAATAGGTAAATAGGAGAGAGAAGGTGGTACAAAGCAAAATGGCCTTTACTTTCGAAAATAACAAAATCTGGTATTGCCTATGACCCTATGAGGCGTTGTTATCAGGTAAGAACTTGTTTTTTTTTTTAATTCCAAAGACAAGTAAACAGGCAGACAGAGAAAACCACCGCCACATTCTGCAAGTGCTGCATCTGATACGTCAGGTTTTTACGTTGGTATTTAAGTTGTAAGTTGAGTAATAGGCACAAGGGAAAATGAATAAGAAATGTTTTACAAACGTGAGATTTATCACACAAAATCCGGATAGAAGGACTAAAATAAGAAGCCACTTACTAGGTTTACCAAACCAGTATTTGTAGCATTCTACGTCGTATGAACCTTCTTCAGCCGGGATGCACATGTCGAATACGCGCATGTCGTCCATCAGGATAAGCCGCTCAGCTAACCCCGGAACTTGGTACACGAATATATACCTGAAATTCAAACACAAAACTTAAGTTTGTTTAAATTTAAACAAAACCAGCCTATTTGCATTTAACTCCCTTGAAATGAAAATAAATGTCTGCAACAACCTTTTGCGCGGCCTTAGAGGTGCACTTCATTACCTTATTGTTCTAACGCCTTTGACAGCCTTTGAGTGCAGCAGTTCAAACATGACGTTAAAGTGACAAGGCACTAAAGCGTGCACCTACTTATAAGACCCAGTTGAGTGCGGGGTTTGAGGCAAGGTGTTGGAGGCTTGGAGGATGGCGTTCCAGTCATTTGTTTACCCTACTTCAGAAACAAGGGTGTTGAGTGCGGGGTTTGAGGCATGGTGTTGGAGGCTTGGAGGATGGCGTTCCAGTCATTTGTTTACCCTACTTCAGAAACAAGGGTGTTGAGTGCGGGGTTTGAGGCAAGGTGTTGGAGGCTTGGAGAATGGCGTTCCAGTCATTTGTTTACCCTACTTCAGAAACAAGGGTGTCGCAATTATGATAATGACGAACCCCAATGCAAATAGCATTGGATATTCAATACGTTTCTTCTCAATATCTTACATAACTGGCACGCCTACATATATCGACCCATTAGGCCTTGGTTTCCCGTTTATACTGAATTTACGCGCAACCAGTCGCCAGCAACAAAATGTATGACTCGATGCGCAACCAAGCGGACAACCAAGTTAGTATCCTCCATTGAGCTGTCTACATTTTGTTGGTGGCGGCGGCGGTTTCGACGCCATGCTGCCCGGTGAGAAGCGGGCCTACAGCGTCATCCTTATACGCGCCGCGTCAGGATCAGGATGCTTGTTATAGAAATATTTACTACTAACTACTAATAGGGAATATTCATGGTTTTTTTTTATACCTTTAATAAAAGCTGATTCACGTAACTACAGAAAATACATTTTTTGAATAGCTATAAAAATAACCAAGATATAAGCCAACAAAGATTTGTTCCTATCTATTTCTAGCAAAACAGAATTTTACGTGGAGTTTATATGGCCGAACTGCACAATGACGTCACCGGTGTACATCGGATCTCTGTCTAATTAGCAGTTTAAAATGCATGTATCATCCGTATTTCTTGACCGATTTTAATTTTAATTTCACTTTTGGTGATCTCTTTTACGGTATTTTCATATTTTGTTGATAAATGCGATTTAAAAAATCCATGCATATTCCCTATTAGTACTATCGTTGCAGATAGCGTTTTACAGAAGACCAAGCCTTGTAAAATAATCTACATACCAGGACATTTTCCTCTGCAAGGAGCTATGCCACACCTCATGGATCCAGGCCTCCCGGGAGGCGCTCGCCAGGACGACGAGAGCGTCCAGGGCGTCAGAGTGCACGTCACGGAAGCGGCAGGCAATGAGGCCGCCCCAGTCGTGCGCCACCAGGGTACACTTCTCTCGACCTGGAATTTGACACGCAGATGTCAAATAATGATATTAGTTCACATTAGTATAGTTTAGCTAGTATATAACAGTAACGAAAACGCAGCGTGGGTAGAAACGCTACGCGTTGGATGACTTACCCAAGATCGCGGCAATACTTACCTCGTAAGGCCCACCATACTATAAACAAGGAGTTTTTTGTAAGTGGGACTTTGAATCTACCGTTAAGGCAATAAAGTTCAATTGCGTTTGTTCGATAATGCCATTTTTAGTTTATGAACAAAGGAAAATAAACCTTATTCTTATTGCAACACGGTTTAAATTAAATTGCCTTGATTCCTATTGCACACTGGGCCTTACGTTGTTAGATGCGGGTGACACCGCGATCCTTGATGGGGACCCTAACTTCAGCAGTGGACGCCTTGTAAGGTATCATGGTGATCGGTACCTTGTAGTAATGACAAGAGGGGAATACCATATTTTCATGTAACAACCACTAGAAAGCTGTATATACTTGATAGCCAATAACGTGTTTCCCTTGTACAGCTGCCATAAAATATAAGTTAATTACCTAATTGTCGTATAAGGTCCCGCACATCTTCGACGAGCAGTTCAATTTTGTAAGAAGCTACACCGTCAGGCCTCTCCGAGTCGCCATACCCTCGCATGTCCACGGCAATACACCTGCAGTCAAAGATTTAAGTATTTCACCATGTAGAATGGGACTTTGGGTAAGGTAATAAAGTACTCGTAAAGCTAATACGTAATAAAACAGTGTCGTGAAGTATGGTGTGCCGCAGGGCAATATTTTGCGGCCGTGATTATTCTTTGTCTATGCAAACTATCTACGGAAAAAAACGACGCATACGTTGTTCTTTTTGCTAATGATTGTTCACTGGTTGTTAAATGTAACAATATGTATTGATGATTTTTCCTCCTTAATAACCCTAATCAACACCGACCTTGCAGCTATTCGAGACTGGGCACACAATTTCAGATAAAAAATTACGCAAGGAAATCCTAAGCGATTTTATTGTTATCCTATAATCCTATCGACAATACCTACCCCCATTCCCTTAGGCACCTGCAGAATTTCCTGCCCCTGTGCACCAAGATTACTCTTGCGAATTATCTTCTCCCTTTTCTCGACTAAAGCGACATAGCATATGGGTACTATATAGCTAAGAATGACCAATTAGGGAATTTTATAATAAATTTTATTCGTGTATCGCTGTACTCAATCGGTTTCAATTAAGTTTAATACAATTACCGAAGAGTAATTATGGAAATAGCACGTATGTGGCTAACGTTCAGCCCATATGCGTGTCAACGTCAAGAAATTACTACCACGTCGGGATAATTTACAATGTCTGTTCGTATCATTAAAACTAGCGACATCCTGTATCAGTGTAATCTCAACCTTGTCGAATTAACTATAAGGTGCCTTTTAAGGTGATTTAGGAGGGCATACCCTTATAAACTGTGAAGACGACGAGATAGCGCTACCTAATTCTGACAACGCAATGACTTGGCTGGCTAAGTACTATCCTGACCCCACCATAAAACTTTGTCACAGTGACGTTATAAATCAAATCTTAACAAGAGTCAAACAAATAGTTTGAAAATGTCATTGTGTCGATTGAATAAGAAAACAGTTGGTCTACGTCTCTAACCAATGTTTTAAGTTTCTATTTAGGTAGTAATAGACAATTGCTCACCAATAGTCCTTATTGAATTCAACGATCTGATGCCTCCAGGAATACCAGAACTCAGGGAACCCGTGGAGGAAAATCATGAGAGGCTTTGACGGATCGCCACTTTCCAAGTAGTGAAGTTTGACATTCTGCAAAGAAGAAGCACGTTAGAATAATATATACTGGTTTTGGTAATTTCATTCTGGTTTTATGTCTAATTCGTTTGCCCTTAAGGCCATCCGTCTTTGGAATGAACTCCCACTGAATATCAGACAAGCCCCAAGCTAGTTAGCTTTCAAGCGGATGCTTCATAAGCATATCTGCTGCAACAACCGCCGTCGTAAATCGATTTAACACACATCGCCCTATCTGTTTATTTATATATTTTATATGTATTATTAAATTATTATTATATTTTTTATTTTTTATTGTTTTTTTTTCAAAGCTTCTTTTTGTTCGCACCGACCTTAGTTTTTTCTGTTTCGCCTACTGGTTGACTGGTAGAGAATGCCACTGGGCATTAAGCCCGCATTTTGTACTTTATTGGTTTTTTGTGCAAATAAGATTAAATAAATAAACAAATAATGATTATCCCTGTTTAGTACAGTGGGCCAGCTTATGAGACAAGTTGAATTCATAATCAAAGAATTTTGGAAAGGATAAAGTAAAAATTGCAATAAACAATCCTGCTTGCTCAACTTAACCTTCCGATGCTACCAACGTCGCAGATTATTCATTACAGCGCGGGTAATTATGACTTAGGTACGCAGTTCATTTTACGGCGAGCGTAGGACAGAGCTCATCATCATCATTCTCCTACCCTTATCCCAATTATTTGGGGTCGGCGCAACATGTATAGAGCTATAGCAGTTGAAGGGTCCACGGAAAGAACATGTCTAGTCAATTTTTTAAAAATGAGTTTTGATTCTCAAAAGCTAGAGGACGAAATGAACTATTACCTACCTTTCAGTTTAAGATATAAATCTTCATTTGTCTTGTATTTTTTCACTCTTAAAAAAACCTCTACACGAAAATTACGTACAAAATAAGATGTTTCCTAACTTTCAAATCACGATATCTCAAAAAGTTACTAATGTGACTAAACATGTTCTTTCCGTGGACCCTTCAGTTAGTCCTTTTCTCTCAGCGAAATCTGAATTGCATAGCTATCATAATAACCCTACAGTTTTTATTTATTACTAACTGTTGTCTGCGACTCCTTTCGCGTAGAAATCGTTTATCGCGGGTAAATGTACCCCTAGGGTTTAAGCTCCATACCATACCTACATTATATACATTAAATCATGCACGCCTGTTTCCCAGAGGGGTAGGCAGAGACCACTTCTTTCCACCTGCTACGATCCTGACAGATCTCTCTCAGAGCTCCATACCAAATATCATCGAAATTCGTTCAGCGATTTAGCCGTGAAAGCTTAACAGACAAACAGATTTATTTTAACATTTATAATATTAGTTTGGATTGTTTATGTATTACCATTAAACGAGCAATTCTTGTATACAAATATATAATCTGAATCTATCTAATACCATTAAACGAGCAATTTTTGTATATTACATTATTATATAATATAATTTGAATCTCAGAAACGGCTCCAACGATTTCGATGAAATTTGAAATATAGTTTACGGGGGCGAAAAATCGATCTGTCAAGTTGTCATCTTCGGGAAATTACGTTTTCATCCCGAGGGACGCTCGGTCTTCCAGGTACTTTTGTTTAATAAAACTAGACGTCGTCTCCGCGTAGAAAGTAGACAGCTACTGTATCCGTCATCGTATATCAACTATCTCTATACCAAATCTCACGTCGATGGGCTTAGGCGTTGGACGAGGATGGCGAAACAAACAAACTAACGTAAACACTTTCGCATTTTGTAATATTACTAAGAATGATTACGACATCCAAAGAGCAGCTATCGAAATATTGAAATAATAAAGCTTATTGAAATATCCCAGATTCTTATATTTTCTACCTTATGTTATCATTGAGTAAGATTACTTATTTTAGTTTCCGGAATGTGCAAGCAACGTCCTCAAGATGTTTTTCTTTTAATAAGGGAATAAAGCCTTGTAGTACCTATTGTAAAACCCGAAATATACTGGCAATTAAAAAAATATTAATTTATTTTAAACTTATGTTCTAGAGCAAGAAGCACCTTTTTTCTGTCTTTTTCTAACTTAAAAATTAGAATAAGAGAGCAGTCAACTTGTGCAATTTTTATTGCTAGTCTAACCGCCTGTTTCACAATCGACAAGTAAAGCATATTTGACAGATAAATTTTGCCTTTTCTCTTTCTGACACTTGAAAATAGACAAGGAGAGAACCAACTTTAAATGGCAGATAAATTTACTGGTCGATTGTGAAACAGGCCCTTAACCTAGTAGGCTGTACTGATGTGCTTGCAACATGTCACTAATGCACTTGTAAACATCTTAGCCTGTTTGTGCAAATACAGAATTATCAACGAGTTGTTGGTTGTTGGTACAGATGTAGTGAAATCAGGGATCTATACCGGTATTAATTAAAATTGAAATATCTTCCTTAATTTGCATTATTTCCTTGGTATTTTCGACTATAATTTAGGTAATAGCGCTATTCTATTATATAAATTCATTGAAGAGCAAAAATATTCAATAATAAGCGAGATACCGAAATTGAATACCGGTATTTTTGTATGAAAATAATACCGGTATAAGATCCCTGAGTGAAATATCCTTTCACATCGTATTTTCTCGGAAATGTTCGTATTTGTCATGCTACTTCAGTCTGACTCAGTGCTCATCAAGACAACGTGGGGGAGCGTCGCATCGCGAGAGTGAGTGATAATCGACATAGATTTATCATATCATAGGTTAATACCAGAGTATTTTTTGGTTAATTAAGATTAAGTTTGTTTTCAGTTCTTTTTAATAGTCATGCCGAAAGCATTAAGACCTGGGAAACGTTTAGATCGACAAGCCTATGAAATTATTTCAACATTTATTTATATTTCTTCTTGTTTACCTACACCTATTTTCTATATATTTGATCGTGGTGGATTTAAAATCTCGGTGTGATATACTTCAAACTCGTGGTTTGACATTTGACACTGATAGCCAAAGTACTCTCTTTATTTCATACAAACATGTCACTTAATAATTCAATAATTCATAGACGCGTCGGCATCATTCGGAAGTAGACGTGAGTTCCGAGTTTTCACGATGTGAAAGGATTACTCACTAGATCTGTAAATCTGTAGCTCTGCATACCCCACTCTGGGAATGAAGGCGTGAGGCGTGTAGGTACCTATGTATGTTTTTCCTTTGCCGTATATTCGGTTACCTTTCACATACTTAATTCAAGTAATAATTATCTTAGATAAGTCATAATTATGGCACAAGGTCGATATCTGCGGGAAAATTTGAGGTAGCTAGAGTGAATAATTACTTTGGTGATAGAACATTAAGGAAACGTGTGCCATATGTGTTGAATAGTTTGCCCGAGGATATCCGGCATGAGCCAAATATACGTAGACTTAAGAGGCTAGTCAATATTTTTTTATTAGAGTCACTTCCATACTAGACATACTGTATACATCCATACTGGACATAGCTAAGTATATTTATATTTAAAAAAAACAGATTTATTAACAGACAAATTTCTACAGTCAAACTGTTGTAACAGTTTTGCAGGCCTTTAATATTATTGTATCATGTTGATTGTTTTTAATAAATAAATAAATAAAATAAAAATACTCTTACTAGAAAAACTCATGGTAACCGAGTCTCTCTTAAGGCCGGCATTACGGCACGACTTCCGCTTGTAATTTGTAACTTGTAGCTTCGTGAAACGGGCCACTGGGCCCTATTTTATAAAGCTACAAATTACAATTTACAGGTTACGAGTTTCCATTTGACACAACCTCGACCTATGATGACCAGCCATTTGAGCAGTGTTGCCAGTTTAGACCTGTAAAATTGTAACTTGTAGCTTTATAAAACGTGCCCCTGGGGCCTGTTTTATAAACCTACAAATTACAATTTACAGGTTACAAGTTTCCATTTGACACAACCTCGACCAATGACGACCAGCCATTTGAGCAGTGTTGCCAGTTTAGACCTGTAAAATTGTAACTTGTAGCATTATAAAACGCGCCCTTGCTATTTGAGCAGTGTTGCCAGTTTAGACCTGTAAAATTGTAACTCGTAGCTGTATAAAACTTGCCCCTGTAAGTTATTACTGTAAGTTTTGGAACAAAGCTATAAGCAAGAGAGGGATTGCCACTCACTCTTACCCATAGTTGCGTCTCAAACTTACAGCAATAACTTACAGGGGCACGTTTTATGAAGCTACTAGTTACAATTTTACAGGTCTAAACCGGCAACACTGCTCAAATCGCTGGTCGTCATTGATCGAGGATGTGTTAAATGGAAACTTGTAACCTGTAAATTGTAATATGTAGCTTTATAAAACAGGCCCCAGGTGTAATCCATTGACGAGTTGCTTTGACATTATCGAGCCGGGGTCCACTGCAGCGATGCAATGTATCACGAAAAGCATGCGGGGTATCGACCAATGAAACTGAGCATTTAATTTCAACCGTATAAACAGAGATCGGACAAGTGGGCGTTATTACTCGCAATAATGTGGACATGATTCCAAAGATTTTAATTAAACAAATTAAATTACATTAATTGATTACTTACCCGAAAAATGATTTGGATCCTTTGCAAGACAGTAATAAATAAATAATACAAAGACTTGTTATTGTGTAGATTTATAAAAGCAAATAAACCATAATTAAACAGTATTTTTTATAAAATTTCCGTGATTAGTTTATTCCTTTTCACGGCTAAAAGAAACTTATGAGGTAAAAAGCTCCGTTCGCAATCCCCGGATATTGCGAAAGGAGCTTTTCACCTGTTAATGGAGCAAACTTAAGTTGAATCATATTAATGACCACTCCTCACGTCTTTGTATTATTTATTTATTACTATCCTGCAAAGGATCGAAATTAAGGATCACAAATACCTTTATTGAACTTTAAATTCAGGTAAAATAATAATTAATTTGATTTAAATATTATAATTAAAATCTTTGGAGGCATGTCCTCATGACTGCGAGTAATGACGCTAAATTGTCCGATCTCTGCTTCTAAAATACACCTTTTTTGCGCAAATTTCTGCGAATGCCGCTGGTGACTTTTGATTAGGGACGACGTCATCTGCGTTACGTCACTCGGCTTTCTTGCGTGTCCGAGACCTACAGTTGGAACTGGGACCGGTTCGTAAACAGCGGAATCTTCGTGAGAAAGTTTATAAAACTGACCTTCAGTAGCAGAACGGGTTCCCTACCTTTTGGCAAAAATATGTTTCGCAAAACGTATCATTTCCCGACCATTTCATTTGCCAACCCGCTTTCTTTTCTGTAACTGTAAATATTTCAGGATTTATTTCAGTACCATCGTGTACCCCTAAAGGTTAGATAAGTTTTTATAAAAATCCTGAAATAACGGTTGGAAAACGATACATTTTGCCAAATGGTTTTCGGCCAAAAGGCAAGATAGCAGCAGAACGATTCATCTTTAGTAATTAAGTAGGTAGGCAGTACCCAGTGCCGTAAATAGCCTTTTCTGCGCCCTGTGCGAGCTTCTATAACTGCGCCCTTGTTTTTTTTGTGTTGGAATCGAGCACTAAGGGCGCAGCGGGAACTTATCAGGAGCAAACCGAAAAAAAAAACTCCTGCCTGGTCTGGCCATTCTTGCGCCCCCCAGAGTCTACGCCCCGTGCCTGGGCACCGATGGCACCGCCCTATTTACGGCACTGGCAGTACCTAAGCTGTTCTAAGTAAAACGACGCAAAGGTTGGCTCGAGGAAAATCTTTCGTGTAATATATGTAATTACGCAGATTCAGGTGCGATAATAGTAGTTTATGTGACTGTACATAATGAAGGGCATTAAACACGAGTGAAGGCGAGTTTCATAATAACACCACACAAGTGTTTAATGCCTAATTATGTACAGTTAGATACACTACTTTATCTACCCACATATCATAAGCCTCCATGATGCATTTAACCGGTAATGGCGGTACTGAAGAGATTGAAAACTTTTCTGGCAGCTGTCATAGTTTTTTTTTAATTCAGAGAAAAACTAGAGTCGGCTCCAACTATCATATCGTTCGATATCTTACTTACGTGCGACATTGTCCAATTTTGTATGCAAATTGACAATTCATTTCGAACTAAACGTCATCTCGACTGATATTAGAATAGCGGTCAAATCAAATTTCTTTGTTTTTCAGAGATGAAGGTCATAAAAACATTGAAAGTGATGTTCTTATGAATCCATAAGATTACTGCCGCAGATAAAAAAATTGCTCTAACAACAGAGTTGATTATTATGCTGGTCATAATTTGCGGTTTCTGAACGCATCATAGAGGGTTTATGATATGAGTGTAGATGAAGTTATTAAACCATTGAAATTGCAAATAGGTATCTGCTCCTGACAGGAGTATAAGGGGAGAGAAACGTAATCGCATTTTGCACGCTTTCCTCAATGACCAACTACGTATGCACAACTGTCCAATAATTTCTATTTCAATATCAAATTAATAGGATCGACGGAGGTCTGCTAGCGCGGAACTCCTATTACTGGCCGTCTTGGCTCTCCGCGCCATCTGAAAAACTAACATTAACCTAAACCTACCTCATATTTATGATAGTAATTATGGTCAGTTGTGCATACCTAGTTATTCCACGTATGGAAATTTTTAGCTTCACAATCCTCTTAATCCTGATCGTTTTACATTTTACCCATGTTTCATCATTCAATTTTCTGTGGATTTACATGGCATCGGGTAATTCATTGGGGCTGAAGCTAAGAAATTATTTACTTCAGTTTATATGTGAGTTTAGCACCCGTACAAAATCCAGAATTTATTATACATACCTAAAAACCTTCCTCTTGAATCACTGTTGGTACTGTGAAGGTTGAAGACCTTCACGTCGTCTCTATGACTCGTTAATCCAAAATAGGAATTACTGAGAATAACACATGATTGTCATGGTCTGGTACGTCAGAACCTCTCAAGCTTTTGATATGATAACATATAAATAAACAACCAATATATTGTTATAAATAAAATGTATTTACGCATATTTAAAAGTTTAATTGAATAGCACCCTACCACCCCCACATTGACACCTCTTCACCGCTCGGCGGTCGCGATTACGTGTTGTAGAAAAGGGAGGTTTTATGGCGTAGTTTTGGCAGACCCCCTCACGGGTACATAAGTATGCTCGGGGAATAACCTAGTGTTATTATCTGCCAACCTTGTGACCATTGGCGGTGTGCATAGGAATATTTTCAAAAGTATGTGGTCTTTATTGAAACAAATAGTAATATTGACGGCTTGCATACAAAATTATTTAGTTTTACCATAGCCAGGTGTGACAAAGGCCATGGCATGCATTTCCGTGGGTTTTGGCATGCTGAAGCAACAATTGATTGCAGCTTTTGAGTATTTTGGATGTTAGTTAACGTTGTTGGATGCAATCGTTGTTATCCTATCGTAAAGGATGGTTTTATTTCCCACGTAGGCAGGGATAGCTAGGTTTTGATACAAGTTTTGCTATATCGGTTGTTCATTTTCTTAATTAATGAGAATAACAGATGATTGTCATGGTCTGGTACGTCAGAACCTCTCAAGCTTTTGATATGATAACATATAAATAAACAACCAATATATTTTAAACATAAAACTTCCGTGAGACTCAGATATATTTAAGGAGATCACACCGGGTTACTCGCGTAAAAATTGTCGAAAAACGACATGTTTCGGGCTCGTCCGGAGTCCCTATTCATGAGCAGACGCGGCCGCAGCACGACGAACACCGCGGGCCTGCGCTCTGTCAGCCCGGCTGCTCGGTGCGAACGGCGTGGCCAGCGAGAAACTACCCCCGTTTTACCCGTTTTACCCCTTCGAAACATGTCGAGCGTTTTTCGTAAATTTTTACGTGAGTAACCCGGTGTGATCTCCTTAATAAACCAATATATTGTTATAAATAAAATGTATTTACGAATATTTTATAAGTTTAATTGAATAGCACCCCACCACCCCCTCAGTACCTATTGATGAAAACCGCATTAATATCCATTGCGTAGTGTGAAGGATCTAAGCTCTAAGCTTACAAACAGCTTAGGTACAGACGGCGGGAAGCGACTTTGTTTTATACTAAGTACTATGTAAAGATGTGTGATATTATATTATCTCCCTATAATCTATAACTCTCTTATAATAAGGTCTTATAACGTTGGAAGACAACACGTTCAATAAAGATAAGCAAGAACAACGATTGCATGAGTTATCACTATAGATATCAACCGTAGTGTGCATGAAACTGCACTAAAACTGCAGCTCGAACCGTTCCGCTTTCTGGCCGCGTTGCGCTGTGAGGTTAACAAACTGCACTGCGATGCAAACCTACCTGTTTCTGAGCTATGCTTATGTGAGCAGGAATATAGTATATTAGATCATCTGGTACAGCTTGGTATTAACTATTAACGGAGTTCAGCCTTTCTAACTGACTTCAAAATAGGAGGTTTCAATTCGACTGTATTTTTTGTATGTAGATAGATATAGATAGGTACAGTCGACGTCAAAGATATGTTTACCTTGTCACTTTATCCGGTATGAGAATTTCATATGGCAGTTAAAACATGACGTTAAATAGAGAAGGTACTAAAGTGTAATAGTTATTTGTTATACAAGGGGGGAAAGTTGTATTTTACCTGCGAGTGTTCATTTGAAACACGAGCTAGCGAAAGGATTCTATGATTGATCACGAGCGAAGCGAGTGGTTCAAAAATAGAATCCAGAGTTTAGCGAGTGTTTCAACACACGAGACGTAAAATAACTTTTCTCAAAAATGGCCGGAAATATTGACATTCCTATCTACACATTGAGACGCGAAGTACATAGATTACTGACAGTTCTCGCAACTCGCAAGCTCGTCCGTTTAATCAAATACTCGGCCCGCAATTGCCTACTTCCATGCCTAGGCAATAATGTACTATTTCTCCCACATGCTCGGAAATGTTAACCTTACTATTGTCAAATCAGCCCGCGAAGTTCTAAGATCCAGACCCAGGCAAAATTAAAAAAAAAAAAACAAAGTTATTATTTACCAACGGCAGCGGCCGCGAAAAATGTATGAAATTTCATTACGTACCTACCAGGTGTTTTACTTTTTAAAACCATGTTTGGACTAGCATAACTATCTCCAAACAGCCAAACACCCGTGCAATCAAAATTTTTCCTTGTATATTTTATTTTTTAAATGTCATAGACTAAAAAGGTAAGCCTTTTCAAACAGCATTTACAACGTATTTAAAAGTGTGTCAAATAGTTTGACTTTTTTTTAATAGAAATTGCGTATAGTATAGAATAGACTTGGCCCGCGCGTATACCTTTGAGATGGAGATAGTATCTATACATATAAGTGTGGTATATATGCAATCAATTCTGAGATGCCAACAATTTGCGAAATTTCCCCAATAGCTACTTATTACCTGACTTCAACCACCGGTAAATTGAGAGTCGGAAATATAATCCTCGTGCTTGTGACATTGGTTCTAGAACATAATACACTATAATTTTCATACGGCGTTGCTTACTGTTTTAAATCACATTCGCAACCTAACCTTCAAATGTATGTACGTATTTGAATATCGAAAGTTACAATATCGAAAGGTCAAAACATCTACAGTAATTATAGAATTTTATATATGTTTTTAGGTCTGAAATGCCTACGATTAAAATGCCACTTGCATGTTTGTGCAAATGTTTATTTATATAAATATTTGTTACAGAAGGTACAGTCATTATGTTATATTAACAATGTGCTTCGAAGTGTTTTGAGCAGATACGAGAAAACTTTGTTGGTTGCCAATTTATGCTACATTTAGGTAGCTATAATCCACAGATTCCTTGTTTCAGTATCAGATGGGTATCTGAAAAATATAAAAAAATGTTCTAAAATTTTGCGAACGTTTAAGGTAAATTTCAGGGATTGTAAGAGTTAATTCGTAAAAAAAAATACTATGTCAAATCAGCAAAACTTGTTTTATTAGTATAACAAAATACCCAATAATATCATAATTATATATTACCCCGTTTGTTGGGTGAAATGAATTTTAGTTGGATGAGAACACGAAATTGGTTTTATACGACTAAATTTAAATGTCAGCAATCACACGGATTACTGTGTATTATCCTTATCAACATGAATTGGACGGTTAGCGGAAGAAAAATACGATATATTTGAACACAAAACCGATCCTTTTTTATGTTAAAATGTAACTAGGAGACGTTATTTAAAATAATTAGTTGTTTACATTGTCAATCAGGATTTATAAGACCACAATAATAGTATAATGTATCCACTTACGTATGAAAGGTTATGTGTTCATATTTCCGCTCACTCCGGCTTTTACAGCCTAAAATACTGCAATTCACCATCACGAAGTTGATTTATTTTCATGTTTCTTGTATGGGGACCCCTCTTGGGATTTGATTTGTTGTTCATTGTACAATTTTAAACGATAGATTTTATAATAACACGTACTCTGTGAAAAATTCAACTGGCTACTTATAACGGTTAAAAAGTTATAGCCCTGTAAACTTACTTTTTCATATAAGGGCGCGTACCGCTGCTAAGCGATGACGTCATCATCCGTGAGCGCTAGCCGCCGGGTTTCGAGCGCCACATACGAAGTTTAATATTTAATATCTCGAAAACTATTTGACGTATCGAAATGATTTTTTTACAGCTATTTTTAGTTTTTAATTTGTGTTAAATTTCCTCACATCTTGGAGAAAAGCACTATACAAGCCTCGACCGGGAAGGGCGGTTGCTGGACTCGTATATATCGCGGTCTCGACTGCGTCTCGGCCACGCTAACTCAGTGCAGTAATGTACTATTGTTCGCTCGGAGACGGGAGAATAACACCCCTGAGCGGCAAGAAGTATAGCTTGGTTCAAAAATGATATCTTCTAGATTTTTTCTATTAAAGAACCATTTCTTTACTTTATTCCCATCTGTTACCACCCTCACATTTTAGCTGGCTTATTATTATTACAGAGGAATAAAGTTCAAAGTGGCAAAAAAACGGGTGGTGATAAGTGGGATCCAAAGAAATATGTCTTCAGGGTATGACGTTGGCTTACCACGCGTTTTGTGCCACATAATGCCGTGTCAGTAACAATAGTATTACAAGAAAAAAAAAAACGTACAGAGCTTTTTTACATATGGGTAGGTACCTAGTTTCTATAATGCTCTGTGCAATAGGGGTGGATGCTGGTATATTATGTGCATCATAAAACAAATGTGCTGAGTCTGTGTACGTTACAATGGTCGTTATTACGTTAAGTGCCAACAATAAAGAATAATAAGATAATAACGCCTGAGAGTCGTAAGTATTTTTTACACAAACCATCCTCGGCAGCTAATGCTCAGTAACCTATGTACTTATTCAAGGTTAATTGGTAAAAAATATCAGGTAAATTATGTATGTATAAAACTTTTGTTGGTGCTTACATTTGATAATTTAATTGGCAGACGGTTGGTTGCTACTGACCGGCAGAAGAGTTTAATGACCGGTGTCTTTTTGCTGACTGTATTCGTAATTAGCATAATTAATTATGAATAAATTATACTTATAATCCTACATTCAGTCAAAGCCTTCGTCTTAGTAGTGGTACCGACCCAAGCTCCAATGACATTCATGACCCAGCATTTGAAAAAATACAATAAATCTAACGCTGTCGGAAATGAACTAAATAATATATTATTAAATTATTTAGTAGTAACGTAGTGAAATTCAAGGACGTTCACATTGTTCCAATACAACATCCACCTTTAGCCATTTACATAAGCGTTATTTATTTAATATCAATTTGTTTCTCACTAGTTAGGTAACTAATAACTAGAGATGGGCCGACTAGTCGGCGATTAGTCGGGAAAGCCGACTATTCGGCATCATTTCTAGTCGGTGATTAGTCGGCGACTAGTCGGCAAAAACTGCCGAATATTCGGCACTTTATTGCCTATAGGAAATATCGTCAAAAAATGACCACACACGCGATTTTCTTTTCGACATAGTTACAAAAAGTACTAGGTAGTTCGTTTTAATACTATAATTAGGGTTCTAATTGTTTTTTTTTGTCGTGCTGAAAAAACGTAAACGAATCTGGTCAAAACATGGTAGAGGCAGGTAACAAAGCGCGACGGACGAAGCAAAACGAACGTTTCCGAGTTCACCCGAACTTAGCAAAATCCTACGATCGGCATTGCCGACTAGTCGGCCGATTAATCGGCAAACTAAAAACCGATTAGTCGGCCGACTGGCCAGTAGGTAAAATCCGTAGTCGGCCCACCTCTACTAATAACTTATAGGATAGGCGGTTATAGGCCTACTCGGCGTTAGAAATTTGGCACCTGACGCTACTGTATATAGCCTACTATTGTACTTTCGGCCGAGGCTTAACACAGTAGTGCTTTTAACTACTACTGCGAGGAAATAAAAATCAATTCTTTAATAAATTTACAACACACGACTAAAATTCGTTGCCAACCCTGACTAAGATGGAATGCCTCTATGCTAGTATTTTCACCGGTTGTCTTATCCTCACACCGGAACACAACAATGCGAACACTGCTGCTTGCATGGCCTTGTGTTAATGCAGGTTAATGGATCCATAATATGGTGGTGGTGGATTGTCAAATGTGCGATAATGAACCAAAGTGATTTAAGTGATCCCTTTAATTTTGACCCAGACTGTACTCATGTTAGTTAGTGCTATAGTTATAAGCGTTTTAAAAACCATTAACCAACCAACTTGAAATAAGTGGATCATATCGAAAATGAACTCTTCCCGATGAAAAAACGCCGTAGGTAAGGTCTGTTCATTCTTACTTGTGCGAGTATTATATGTATACTTAGTAAACAACTAGTTTAAACAAAATAAAGCAATCACAGACAATACATTGACCAAATGATGTCCAAAAGGTTTATTCAGTATACTTTATTTACGATAAACGAGCTGTTTTAGCCAAAAAGGATTCATTTTGACGTTACAAAGTTGTTTACTATATAAGACAAGTAAGAATGAACAGACCTTACAGTGTAACCATTTTCTTAATAGCTATCGGCAATCATTGTTTTTCTATGACAGACGACTGAAAAATATTCTGTCAGTTGCGAGTGCAAGCGTGATAGCGATAGCCAGCCGAAAGCTATTAAGAAGCTGGGAATACTGTACTTATACAAGGCCCAGTTTACGATGGTAAATCGGGTCTTGTATAAGTACAGTCGACGTCATAAATATGTTTTCATCTCACTAGCTCGGAAAGCCCTTTTTGTTTGTTTGATATCTATTGAGAAAATCGCTTTTTATCCACATTCCACATGTGAAGAGTTTTGACATTTGAAGGCAGCTTTAGTGATATTTGACAGCTAACAATACGTAAAACGTTAAAACCGCTGAATTTTTAACATCACATTTAACGAATTGCATCGAGTAAAAAATACTAAATACAGTCTTATAACTTTATTTTAATTTATAAATATCAGCATTCAACATTACCCTTCATTCTGTTGTAAAAACGGATAAAATGTTCTGACAGTCCAAGTAAGTCGATGTGCGAACAAAACGCATCCGAAATAATAAAAAAAAACTTAAGTCAAAACTTTTTAATTAAGCCGTCAACGCATAGAGGTAGTAAAGCAGAGGCCCTACTTTAAAAATCGAAGTTCGAAGTTACGTTAGCTCCATCTCTGTCACACGTCCTTCGAGACTAAATCGAGAGAAAGGGATGGAGCTAACGTAACTTCGAACTTCGATTTTTAAAGTAGGGCCTCTGTTTTCCTTCATCTTTGGGTCAACGTTAAATATTCGCATGTTTTTCTAGTTTGTATTGTTATTAAAAATGAGTGATTCGAGTGACGAAAGACGTATTAACACCTGTGGAATTACGGGAAACCATGCAAAATGCGGAATTGAGCTTATTTTCCTCGCTGTAGTGAGGTGAAAAGTTTTGTGTTTTACACGGGTGAAAAACAAATTTTTGCGCGTGCATTCTCGATTAGGTAGCCTTATACGTTCAATGAGCCATGATGCCAAATTGAAAATGCACGCGCTAAAATGTGTTTTGTTCGCTCGAACGGGACTACTTAAACTCGTTCGTCCGACCGAACGCCGTTTTTGAGAGAATCACACTCCAGCATGCCACCGCCAGCCACCTATGAGCCTAGCTATAGAATTTCGCGATTAAGAAAAATATAAAGGGATTCTCAGAAAAATATATACCTAACGGGATTCTCAATTAGGTAAGTACCATAAGGAATGCAAACGTAATACCATCAATAAACATACCGACATTATTGAGCGAGAGTTCTTTCATTATGTAATATTATCACTACTGAGAACCTTTCGTAATAAACCTACCGCAAAGATACAACGCGGTACGATACTAGTAAGTTGACGAGGTTTAACCGGTAGAACACCCAGCATCACGTGTCATAGGGGCGTACCTACATTGTATTTTCAAATTTAACTGCGGTTCCGGATTACCCTATTATTTATTAAACTCTATTCTACCCTGTAAAACCATATCTTACCCTCTTGACAGATTATCGTATTGACAACGTTACGATAGCTCTTATTTTCATTTGATGGCGGCAGAGTTAAAAACAATACAATAACAATACAATAAAATACAATAACATGTCAAAAGCAATAATTATGGTTTTTATGGTTTTTGGTAAGATTACGACCGACCTACTAAGATCGAGAAATGCCGAGACCACCAAACTAACCGTACCTACTTTAAGACGCTCCGTAGAAACCTTGCCCGAACTGACCTTACTTAATATGAATGTCATTGCTAGAAATACAGACTCGATCTTATTTTATCTTGTACAGATAGGCCCTTTCAGATACACTTCGACCCTACCAGTGGGATCTTCTGCACAATTACCCCCTTTAACACGCTCAGCTGTTCAAATTGTAGATTTCCTTACGATGTTTTCCTTACCGTGAGAGTATGTATGTATGTGGGTAATGTACCTAGTAAAATTAGAAAATCTTATAGTAATTATACTGCCACATGAGGTTCTATAATCACGAGTCGACGCTGGACACTAAAGCACCGACGCTCTGCAATAGATATGTACTATCAAAACGAAAGTATGTGCAGGACAGAACATTACAACTTGTTTAGTACCCACGTGTAGGGACATCAAAAGCCATGACCTTACCTAACTCGGAGAAAACTCCGTGTATCTATCGTCTCGTCTTGCATCATCCTATGAATGGTATGGGAACAACCGCAATGAAACCGCTTGCTTAGTCTTATTCCCTTCTGACTTGTTGCTAGTGCGAATACGAATTCGACGGAGTGTCTGGGTGATTTAAGTCCTACAGGCATGAGAATTAGGCTATTCGTATCTACCTAACGAATCTAACACCAAAGCAAAACTCACCTAACCTAGTAGCTAGTAGATTAGGCGAGTTTTAGGTTCGCCATCATGATTTATTATGATAAACGTTTTCAGCTAGTAACTAGTAATAACTTGTTTAAACGTTTATCTTAAAGCAAAATGTATGTATTGTGTCCATATACCTACTGATACGTGACGTAGCATGATAAATAAATTTACTGGGACCTCGATATGATCACGAAGTGCAGTGAATACGAGTAAAACAGTGCATAGGAAGGTTTTAATAATGAGTGCCTTCGCTATCGTTGATTACTATCAAAACATTCGGTAAGATCATAAAGTACTTGCATTTCCTGTCAGACATTGAATGAAAAAAATATCTTACTAAGTACCTAGATATAAATCTTTGCAACATTTTTTGAGCTAATTGTTTAGATAAGATTTACTTATACTGTACTTATTTATACTGATAAGGCAGAAATAGCTTTATACATCAGTACCTATAACCGCACCTGGGGGGTTTCATTTCAGATGGTAATCATTTTAAAACAGTACCTACGTAGGTAGTGTAGGTACCTAAGGTCTGTTCATTCTTACTTGTCTTATATAGTAAACAACTTTCAAACCTCAAAATGAACCCTTTTTGGCTAAAACGGCTCTTTTATCGTAAATAAAGAAAACTGAGTAAACATTTTGGACATCACTTGGCCAATGTATTGCCTGTGATTGCTTTATTTGGTTTAAAATAGCTGTTTTAGCCAAAAAAAGGTTCATTTTGATGTTAGAAGGTTGTTTACTATATAAGACAAGTGAGAATGAACAGACCTTACATTGAGTATAGTAAACACACAATAATAACATTATCGCTAAATTCCTCTCTGAGGCTACAACAAGGTTATGTTGTTCTGTAACTAATTCATTACTTATTTCTTATTTTTAGTAGTTTAGTAGTATTAATAATGCTCAAAGCATAATAGTCGGTACAATTTTTGAATAGATTAAAAAAACAGGTTAGTCTTGGGCTAGGTCAGGCACATAGGGTATTTAGGTAAATAAACGAAGTAGGGTAAACCGTCCTAATATCGGTCATGTCGAAGAAATGGCGTTAACTAAGAAACTTCAAATAATGTTAGGATACTATTCCACCTCAATAGACCTTATGTTATACGCGATAGAGAATACCAAAATGGCATCGATCTGTGCGTCATTGGAAATACAGTCGGCCGTAGAAGGTGGGTTCACTTGGGGCCGATATTAGAAAATTGGTTTTTTTACATAGAATCCTAACACAGGGGCGGCTTCCTGAGATTAAACTAAATTACCTATTAGGTTTGCACGTTGGGTCGAAAGTGCTAAATTTTCCCATTTTTTTATTTACCTAACATAGGTAGGTTTTTAGGGTTCCGTACCAAAATGGTAAAAAAGGAACCCTAATGGTGAGACTTCGGTGTCCGTCTGTCTGTCTGTCTGTATGTCCCAGCAGCTTTTCTCTGAAACTATAGAAGCTATCGTCTTGAAATTTGGCATAGTTGTATAACTTGCTTTCCTGCATCTCTTTTTAGTAAAAACAATATGATTCTACATATTTGAAAAAGGGTCTGAAAGTGATTTGACCATAGCAAAGGGTTTGCATATGAAAGCGCTCATTTCAAAACAATTTTTTTTCATAATTTTACGTAACGTACTTTTTGAGTTATAGGCAAAAATTTACAATAAATGACCCCCCCCCCCCCTTACCTCTGAAGTTTATAGACCAACAAACGGGAAAAAACCTGATTTAAAGATAATTATTAATTTTTTACGCGAAAAAAAAATTAAGTCAAATTTTACAGTTTTGCAAAAATTATCAAAATAACTTTAAAACTTTGTACCTATTAAAATTTAGGCTAATCAAAATAGTAGTAATTACATGGAAAATAAAGTTCATAACAGAATCAGTATTTTCTTTTGCGTTTTCAAACCATATTATCGTAAATACGGAACCCTCGGTGCGCGAGTCCGACTCGCACTTGACCGGTTTTTTTCTTATCCTCGGTCGCGCTGCTCGACAGAACGCAACCTTAGGTATTAATTACGTGGCATAAAGTATAATGACGTTGCAAAAGATGATTTCACCTGCTATCACTCCTAGTATTACAAGCCTTTTTTGTTCGTTTTTTACTTGTTCCGTTGACTATAGTATGACTACATTGCAATTGTTTTAGACATTCGTGTTTGCGTGCCTAATTATTACACATCGCTAATTACCAAATGGTGGCCCTTGACAGTTAGTTACTATAGGTCTACCAGAATCTCATGAAAAATTTAAAAGTAAAAAGAAATCGATTTTTATATGGAAATGTTGCCTTACGCCTGTCAATTCAAATTTCACCGCTTGTCAGGGTTTGTTATTTTTACACAAATATAACTTTAGTTAACAGGAAAATGTCCTAAAAGCTCTTCGATCTCAAGCGAAAAATATCATTAATCATGTGTACTATAATATTTGTAAGGAAGAAGAAGTGAATTAAACACATTCTTTGATTTAGTGTCGTGTTTATAAAAGACTAGTAAATGAAGCCAAATAATATTGATACTTCAAGGTCCGTTGTACATTTGCAGGAACTTTACTTATCACCCCATTTGGCTATTATGTCTGACACGCAAAAGTCTATTTAGCACCCTTAATAAATAAGTGCCATTTAATTCCAGGATTACCTATTGCCACCATATGGCGAATCGTGGCTGTGCGGCATGGTTTTCGCACCTCCTCAAAATACAACATTGATTTAAGTTAAAATTGCACAATATTGTCACTTAGCTAACAATACCACGTATGTCAATGATTGAACGCGAATTAAGAGTTAATTTAATATAATACAAACTACAATTTTGATCTGGGTGGTGATTCTCTCAACAAGCAAAGGTGATCGTTCGCTCGAGTGAAGGTCCAAGCGGCGAGTTTAAGTAGTCCCGACAGAGCGAACAAAACACATTTTAGCGCGTGTATTCAATTTGGCAGCATGACTTCAACGTATAAGGCTCCCTAATTGACAATGCACGCGCTAAAATGTGTTTTGTTCGGTCGGACGGGACTACTTAAACTCGCCGCTTTTATTCGCTCGTCCGTTCGACCGCCCGCCGTTTTTTGAGAGAATAACACACCTGTACGGTATTGTTAGCTAAGCGACGATACGTCATCGAATTTTTCAAGTAATTTTGAACTAAATCCTAATAAACATAAGTACATATTATTTGCACACGATTGTTTCTATTTAACCTACTTATTATTTATGAAGAAAGTCCAAAGTAGATTTAGGGTTACGTTACTAATTGTTACTAATATTAATCTTATTTGCACAAACGTGATATTTTAATTTTATCCTAGAAAATTTAATAATTCCCAAAGAAGTAAAGACTTCTACGCGGACTGAATCCACCACGCCACACCATGCTTTTAATGAACACTATTACCCCAGAGTTGCAAGCCCTAAATTTAAATTTCCCTTTTTTTCATGAGATTCTGGTAGACCTATACATAGCAATGCGTTAAATTTAAGGTGAAAAAACCGCCAGGCTCAAGTGGGATTAGGCCGGTCACTTCTGCCGCATGCACCCGAGCCGGTGGGCTAACGTGGCCACCAAGTGGGTGCCGCAAAATAGGCGACGTAGACGGGGCAGGCCTAGACGGAGATGGCGGGACGACTTGGACGCATTTCTCAGCAACTGGCCGGAAGAGGAAACAAATAGGGACTCATGGAGATCACTCAAAATTATAGGCAGGGAAAAAATATTATGATTATTTGATATAAATTGTGCCTAAGAATAATAGAATATAAGTTTTTTTTTACAAATCGATGTGATGATGCCGTTATAAGGGACTGTGGAGATAAGGAGCCGATATTGGAAAAAAAATCTGTCTTGTACAAATATACTCATAAAATCATAAATATATCATAATTTCATAATAATTTATCAACTAAGTTTTTTCCAAATTTTATGTAAAAAAAAGATAATTTAATTTCACAATAGGAAAAAATCAACGTTAACAGCACCTAGATATATCAGATTTAGATATTATGAGTATTTGAAACAGAAAAAAACTTAAGGGGCCGATGTCCGGACGGTTTACACTACTCAGTACTCTGCTTAAAAAGTTTTCAAAGTAAGCTACGACTGTAATAATTAATAATGGCATGCCAAGAGATAAAAAATAGGCCAATCATTTATAAGCCGCATTAAAATAGGCCAATCATTAATTTTAAATATAGTGGCGAGTGTTGTTATAATACTATGTGAAGTAGCATATTAAACAGGCACTTACATTAACTTTGATGTACTTATGAACTCCATATTTAATATCCGTGAGGCAGGCCGGGGGCTCCAACCGGAGTTTCTGCGCCCAAGGATCGGAGAAAGGATTCTTGATATATCTCACAGCGAAATATCCCAAAGTGAGGAGGCTGTAGTAAATGGTTAGCGCGTAGAAGATTACCAAACGCTTGATGTTTTCTAGGGCGCTCATGTTGGAGCGTAGTCACGTGCGGAGGCCGACGCTCCGGCCGGCAAACTAACGCGACGCGGAAAACTGCTACTCCTCTTAGGCTATTATTTTATTAAACTTGCTTTTCCATTCGTCAGCGAATTATTAACCAGCAACGTTAATACTTCGCAAACCATAGAGCGTAATAAGAGCAGTCCTACGTTTTGATTTGTCCTGATTATTCAAGAGAGTGAAATACTTTCTATTAACACCTGATGTAAGTATTTAAATGTGCTAATGTCTGTTCATTCTTACTTGTCTTATATAGTAAACAACTTTTTAACCTCAAAATGAACCTTTTTTGGCTAAAACAGCTCTTTTATCGTAAATAAAGTAAACTGAATAAACATTATGGACATCACTTGGCTAATATATTGTCTGTGATTGCTTTATTTTGTTTAAAATAGCTGTTTTAGACAAAAAAAGGTTCATTTTAAGGTTAGAAAGTTTTTTACTATATTAGACAAGTAAGAATGAACTGACCTTAATGCGTGTTGCTTTGTGTAATGCAGTATTTTGGCGTAAAGGGGGCACGTTTCTAACAATTAGAAACTTTTAAATATTTGTATATACCCTATTGCTTTCTACAGTTATAGGCAACATCATCAGCTTTTGTAGGGTGATGAAATCAGTAATGAACAAGGACCAATTATGGACGCTTGACTCTTATGTTCCAGCTATGATAAGAGTTTTTCATTTATTTGGAGCCAATTAATTTATAACCTTTATGATCTTTGAAGTGTACTAAAATACCTCTTTTTAGCGGGAATTCTTCTGCGGCGCACGCTACGCACACACACGCACATGCTACACACGTGAGTCAAGTGGATTCATTGTTCTTGGCGTGTGTCACTCGCGTTAATTGCGTACGTGTGCCGTAGAGTTGCGCCCGCTCGGTCTTTAAAGGGAGCGCTCCGATCTCGGTCAATCGGTCAAAGCAACTAGTTCAGTCTTTTAGTTCCTTTAGGTCCTTGAGCTCCGCAGCAAATTTTGAGATAGGGACAGAGTTTCCACTCACTATCGAGAACGTTAATGTAACTCATGGTAAGGGTACCTACTGAGCAGGACTGCCGGACACGCTTTGAAATAGGTACTAGGTACCTATTTGTCTCGTTCACATCGAGCGCCGCCGTGCCGTTTGCTCTTTACTTGTTCGCTCTGTTTCGCTCATACGTTCAACAATTTCTACTGACTTAAAGGCATAAGAATAAATAATAACTACACGTAGAAGCGAATCTCCTTTACGCACGTCCAAAATGCCGCGCTTTAAATACCTACATCCCCCTTCACCCCGCTACGCCCCTCTGTCTTCCGCGCCCAAAGTTAGGGCTGTCACTTGCGAAATATTTTAATCGTTTTATGGATGTGGTATACAAGTTTAGTCACGAAATTTTATTAACTTACTAGCTTTTGCCCGCGACTTCGTCCGCGTAGAACTCGTTTATCGCAGTTAAGTAAATTAAAAGTTTTAAGTAATTCTATAATTTGACGTCCTCTCTGGCCAGAATGATCTTTCAAACACATATGTAATATTGAGCTCGAAATTTACCGGGACACTAACTTTAACCATGAACTTACGGGAGGGCACTCCCGATACCTCCAAAGAGTTCAGGAACTCCAAGGGTAGGACGTGACTTGCTCTGTGTCTATGACATTGTCTACCAAGAGATACTTCTCTATCATTATAAATGGCGGAACACCCAAACATCATCCGTGGCCGCTGAAAAAATAAAAGTCAATATTCTTCAAACAAATTTACCCAATGCCCATTAATCTAATTAGGGTCCACGGTTAATCCGTGAAAGCGTAACAAACAGACAGACGACAGACATAATTGAATTGCCATTTTGAATTTCTACCTATACATTCACATCATTTTCGAAATCTGCGTCCTCAAAATCTAAGAAAATGACAATTATGTCCACTTTTTAAAAAAGATCATGGCCTCCATCTTGAATTCTAAATTTGACATAATTTTCATAATCTGCGTCCACAAAATGTAAGAAAATGATACCAATGACGACTTTTTCAATAAACATCATGACGACCATTTTGAATTCCAAATTTGATATCATTTTCGAAATCTGCATCAACGCAACCTAAGAAAATGACACCCATGATGACTTTTTCAAAAAACACCAAACATCGTCGTTATTCCCTCGGGAACTTTTAAATTTTCCGGGATGGGATGTTCTATGTGTTAATCCAGGGTGCTACCTCCATTTAAAATTTCATCCTAATCCATCTTGCCGTTGCAGCCTTAAGGAGTAACTAACTAAAACCCCCTTTTACGCCCTTAGGGGTAGTTTTTTCTAAATCGCTGAAAGCAGTATATTTTATTTATAAACAGTAGCCTAAATATCAATTTCCTAATGTAGCCATTTCGATATCTCCCATACAAATTTCTACTCCCCATTTATCGCCTTAGGGGGAGTTTTACCGAAATCACTGAAAGATTTTTTTTATGTAGCTTAATCACCAATTACCACGTTTCCAACTAAAAAAAATAACATAAATGACCAAATTGTCATACAAACTACCATCTCAAATCTCACCCCCTTAGGGGTTATTTTCGAGATACAAATTTAATCTAATTCAATTCCGCGGTTTATCCTTGAATGCATAACAAACAGACAGACGAAAGACATAATTACTTTCACGTTTATAATATTAGAATGGATTTTCTTTCTACAGCAATATTATGTATACCTATCGATGTATAGATTTTTTACCCCTTGAATATTGTTTGAAATGACATTTTAGAATTAAATAACCGACCAATTCGCCGAAAAATTAAATGCCTGTCCGTAATTATTTTCAAGTGATCATAATAACCGCCGTAGAATTAATACGTCGTGAATAGTGAATAGTATTGAAAATAGCTGAATAAAATGTTAAAATCTGGATATGTCAACGCTGACAACTTCAATCTGACACCGCTTCTTTTGATATAGACTAACAAAACTGAATGTAGGTACAAAGCCTGTCTCATGTTGTCACACTGGATGGCAAAAGCCATAGGAGAAATAAATTATACAATTACGCAATTTTGTCAAATAATTACTAATCTTATTCTATATTAGTAATTATTTGCGTCCCCAAAAACTAAGAAAATGTTACCCGTGACAACTTTTTCAAAAAACATCATTGCCGCCAGCTTGAATTCTAAATTTGACATCATTTTCATAATCTGCGTCCCCAAAATGTAAGAAAATGATACCAATGACGACTTTTTCAATAAACATCATGGCGGCCATTTTGAATCCCAAATTTGATATCATTTTCGAAATCTGCGTCAACGCAACCTAAGAAAACGACACCCATGATGACTTTTTCAAAAAACACCAAAGATATTGTCGTTATTCCCTCGGGAACCTTTAAATTTTCCGGGATGGGATTTTCCTATGTGTTAATCCAGGGTATAAGCTATCTCCATTCTAAATTTCATCCAAATCCATCCAGCGCCATTGCAGCGTGAAGGAGGAACAAACTAAAACTCCCTTTTACCCCCGTTTAGGGGTAGTTTTTTCTAAATCGCTGAAAGAAGTATTTTTTATTTATAAACAGTATCTATTTCCAAATTGCTTATTTTAAAAATAACTAATCTCCTATACAAATTTCTACCCCCTATTTTAACCCTAGAATTTCCAAAAATCCTTTCTTAGTGTACCCAAGGAATATTCCCTTCAAATTTCAAGTCCCTAGGTCCAGCGGTTTAGGCTGTGCGTTGATCGATCAGTCAGTCAGTTTTTCCCCTTTCCATCCCTTCGGGGATGAAATTATCAAAAACGCTGAAACACGTATAAATTAGTTTTCAATTTTCAACCTAAACACAAAATTTGAATAGTCTAACTTAAACTAAAACTGACGGACTTTCATACAAATTTTCATCTCCTTAGGGGTGGAATTTCGAAAAATCCTTCCTTAGTGGATCTTTACACTATATAAGGTATCTATGTGCAAAATGTCAAGTCTCTAGGTCCTAAGGTTTGGGCTGTGCGTTGATATATCAACAATCCGTTTTACCCCTTTTCATCCCTTCGGGGTTGAAATTATCATAAACGCTGAGACACGTATAAGTTAAAATTCAATCGCCAACCTAAACGCAAAATTTGAAGCGTCTAACTTCAAAACTGACGGACTTTCATCCAAATGTTTTTCCCCTATTTTACCCCCTTATGGGTGGAATTTCCAAAAATCCTTCCTTAGTGGATCTCTACACTATATAAGGTATCTATGTGCAAAATTTCAAGTCTCTAGGTCCAGCGGTCTGGGCTGTGCGTTGATATATCAACAATCAGCTTAGCATTTTATATAATAGATTAATGTTTTACTTCAACGTAAACATTGTTGCAAAATGATTTTTTACATTTGCGTTAATCGATTAATCGATGATGATATTAAGATATATTTTGCCGTAAATAGTCGTTCACTTTTTAAAACACTATCTCAGTTCAACCATAAACACTAAAATCAACACAAATACGAAAACCATTTCAAGGCACAATATCAATATCTTGGTTAATATATATATTCCGTGTGTGACGCCCCTGACTAGACACCTCAGGTGTCGCCAGGCGGTAGGTATCTAACGTGAAGACCGCGCGTCTGGAGCCGGGAGTTTCGCTTCTACGTGTAGTTATTATTTATTCTTATGCTAAAGGCCCGAAGACCGATTAAGATCGTTTACAAGGAACTAGATAGTTCCTTTTGGTCTGTGACGGGAATTCATTCCTTTTAGTTCTTAGTTCCTGGTTCCTGACCGACTCAAGCATAGTGTGCCGCCGTTGTAGTATCTACATACATTTTGATGCACGTGCGCGTGCGTAGCGTGCGCGGCCGTGGATTTCGGGTTTTTGACTTCGGTCGCAGGTCTCATCGACGAAGCAACTCTGCCAAAGTAAAAGAGAATAATAAATCTAGAATCGCAGAGCAGCTGCCTTACGTGCCTATACTCGTACGCGTACGGGCCGTTTGCCGCTTAATAATATGTCTACGAATTAAGAGGCGAATGGTCAAAGAGTGTGGTACATACATACCCCTTCTTGCAGCGGCCGCATGCGGTTGCCTAGAGGTACTTACCTAGGTACATATCAAACCTGTTTTCTAACCCCAATTTCCTGAGCATTTACACGTAGAGTCATACCATAAGGTGCAATTACTTATTCTGTGCCATAAGTAATTGTAGAAAAATAAGAATTTTTCAGATATTTTTAAATTTGACAATGCCAACAAAGGGTAATAAAAATATTAATAATTATTCATGATTTATTGTTTTGATAGTCATGATAACAAGTTTTCAAGTAAAAATAATTATTAAGTACCATAGCAAACTGGTTTTCAGGTACGGCGCTATCGAATTCTAACAATTGTTAAAGAGATATTTCATTGGACATTTTTATTAATTAATTATAATTACAAAGTGGCAATTATGTCACATATAATTGGAAAACGAGGAAGATTTTTAATATAATTTCTGGTACCTAGTTTTTAACGATACCAAAACCAAAATCCCGTAGAAACTTACAAAGCAACAAATTAATTACTTTGTACAAAATACCATACAATATGAAGGTAATAAATAAACGTGGCTCGTCATTCCAACGAAATGTAGAAGAACGATCTTTATGATTGAATAACATATTTGGTGACACCAAATACTAATTAACAAAAGGAGGTAAAAATCATATATTACCTGCTAAAATTATTTGTATGAACTTTAAAGCGTATAAAAGGCGATAACTAAAAAGTTACGTTCCAACACTAACCTACTTCCTTAGTCAAGCTCGTATATCGCTGGCGCGATGGCTTCCTATTTAAATTTTATTCCATACTACAAGATTGTTCATGCTAATGCATGTTTAAGTTGGACATGAGCTTGAGAAAGTTCATAATCATAAAATATCTCCATCTAATTTCTTAATTATGTTGCGTTTAATTACTGGTCGGGCTGATATTTTTAAGTAAAACGTCAACTTCAAGCCCAGGATCCCAGTGGTCCCTCCACGATTGGCATTCGTTCGAAACTTTCAACTCGTAACTTGCTTCAGACACCGCATCGCTGTGTGAGCCTGGTTTTATGTGAGCCTCTTCTGTTAGCCTCTCATGTGTTTCCTTTTCTATTCTTTCCAATCGATCCATCGCACGCCTGGCGTCACCTTCTTTTGGTCGCGCATTAAAATCGATGTCAATGTCGATGCTGCAAATTATTAATTCTATATCAAGAAATAGGAAAAACATGAAAATACCTTACACAAACATGGACCGTCGAGATTACGGCCACACTGAAGTAGGGATTTGTGAAAATCCGATTTAAGCGTGATAGCAGGGTTGAGTTTATTTATAATACGAATTATAATTTATATAGGTACGTCGAATGTATAATTTTCCACGTTATCAAAATGGTACTTATTTTCCTTTGCGTTTTTCGGTACTCACCTAACCTAACCCGATTGCCGTAATAAACGGTTTCGAAATCATGGAAAGAAGTTAAAATAGTGCAAACAACTTTTTGGAGAAATAGTTATAGGTAAATTCGACCTAAAAAGAACGCCCAAACAGCAGGCAAAAGTTGGCACTTGCCCATCAAAGCCAAAGCCAAAGCCTAATTGCCCATCATTTGTTCTAATTTCCTATAGTCGCTGGCATGGTAACTGAACTTACCCAGTTTGTTCCCTGAACTTGGCCCAGTTCTCGAGTGTGGGTGCACGCGGAATCTCCGAGGCGATGGACCGACTAGCTTCTTTTAGACCTTGCGCCACCAAACTTATTTCCTCTTCTGTAGCAATAGATATATAATCATTAATAAAACTTCAGGCTCTAAAAAGGACAAAAGAAGTCGAGAAAAAAAATCTTATCCCCTGCTTGAGTTATCGTGGCGAACGATCAGATGTTACATTTTCTGTGATGATAGATATTGGCTAGGCTTTTAAGATAAGGCCTTGCTAGTAAACTCTTTAACTAATCCCTATTTTTAGGTTTCAGTGTTCAACAAGGAACCCTTACAGTTTCGCCATTCATGTCCGTCTGTCCCGTCTGTCCGCGGTTTAACTCGGGGACTCCTGGTAGCATAAAAAAGCTGTATAGGTAATTTGGTATGGTTATAATAAGCACATATTGATCACGCCGACAAAGTTTTTAAATTAAACTAAATTGTGTATAGGTACCTACAGAAAATCATTTACCAAACAACTTTAAGTACCTACCTAGGTACTAAATTAGCTCATGTGGTATTTGATACAGTTTTTTTTCATGTTTGTCTTTGTAGTAACAGCGACAGGACCCTACACTGAGCAGGTCCGACATGCATCATATAATTACAATATAAATAAATATACATACATAAAAATACAGTAATAATGTATTTACGTCAGTGAGTCCGTCATTGTTAATGTTTGTGTAGCCATCATTAGTTGCCGGAGCCAATAATGACGTAGGGAGATTCAAATTGCTGAAGGCAAGCCTGCAATCATTAGTCCAACCATCATCAGTATGATGTGATAATATTGGTAACGATTGCGAAACCGCATAAGTACTTGACGTTTTTAAATTAGATATTGGTCGCATTTTTTTCCTAAACCTGCGACATGCATAATTTAAAGATTTTAACACAGGAAGAAACTTCCGTATGAACACAAAACGGCCATTAAACTAAAATGCTGCATGTGTAATAATTAAACATCGGTATCAACGTTCAGTTTTCATGGCATCCGGTAAGGGTAGCAAAAAAAGAAATACGTTCGAATATTTAATGAATAATAACATTTATTTTCTGTTCTTTTTTAAAACATAATTATGCAGCAGCTAACTGTATCTATATTAATGCAATACTTATGCTTAAAGAGGTTTATATTCTAAATAATGTCATGAAAAACAATATATGCCAAATAGGTACCGTAAAACCATACAACTTTGCCCGCTTTTTGCAATTATTGCTATTTTTTTCACGTTTATAATAACGTTTTGAATTAAAAGTCTGTACTAATAACACCTTTGGACTCTGTTCTTGGTGTCTGTTATGAATAGAATACAAAAATACGCCTTTTTATTGGTGAAAATGCCTCTCAAAGCTGCGGGCCAAAAAAAAAACTTTTTTCCAACATTGCCCACTTTTGTATAATCGCTAATAACTTTGGCATCGACGACTTTATCATCAGGTCCTTAAAAACCTATAATATACATTAATTATGACCTCATTCCATATAATTAAAAGTCTTTTTGACGTCGGATTCTCCACCTAAATTCGGTGGGCAAAGTTGTGAATCGATTTTGTGACACCTTCATACAAAAATGAAAGTGAATTAGGGTTGTCAATTTTTGATTTTACGCGACTAAGTCGAAACCTAAAGGAGGGTAATGTGTTTAAGTCTGTATAAATGAAGAAAGTCTTATCTTAGCTGTAAGCATCTTTTAAAATATAAATAATAGGCTCATTAAGAATCAGATTTTTATTAATAACATAAAATCAAATTACCTCAGAAATACTTATTCATCATTAAAAAACAATATCTTTACTATACTCGGTTTTTTTGGCACAAAGTACTTTGCCATACAATTTCTATGCAAGAAACAAATGAGCACCACGTAGTAATTTCTATGGGCAGTACTTTATAGTGAAAAAAACAGATTATAATTACGAATTAAACAAAAAAATGGCGAGTGACAACCTGATGTAAAAATGGTTGTTCCTTTGAACAGATATTGTTACCAATATGAAATAAAAAAAAAAACCTGCTTATCATTGGACAAGACTAAACTTGTTGGTCCAAGCTCTCGGTTGGTTAATCCTGCACAAGAGACGCCATATTTAGTGCATAAAAAGTAAGTTAGTCTAAGTAAAAAGTCAAAATACAGATATGCATATAGTTTTCCTTTTAATTCCGTTATCACGTCTTGAGTGACAACCCTAACGGTGAAATTGTGCTGGGCAATGTTGCGAGCAGCACTCCCGGAATTAGCATATAACATTACCCACCGCCATAACTCAGAAATTAATTGAGATACAGTGTTGAGTTTTTGTCTGTAGCGATTACTAACTATAGAGTTATAACAGTCAAAAGTACATACCTGTTGGGACGTCATAGGTGAATTTACCACAGAAGTTTTTTCGCACTTTTTGGCCCACCAAAATACACTACCGTGTTCGCAGCCGTCTGACGAGTGACTAAAGCATGGTGGGGGATCAGCCGTTACTCGGTCTTGCCAGCGATATGTTTAACTTTCTACCACAGATTGAAAATAAGGTGTGCGTTTGATATTTTTTGATTTATTTCGGTTATATTCAAAAGTGACGACTAGGGCAAAGTTATGTTCAAAGGGCAAAGTTGTAAGGTTTTACGGTACCTAACGAATGTCAATTTAATTGTCACACCAAATAAATATTAGTCAGTGTGGAAAGGTAATTAAGTCATGTGTACAAAATGTATATGGAATTTACGTCAAATTTCAAATATAGAATGTCGAACGTTCTATACAGATGTGTTACAACTACATGCAAGAGGTCATTTACTTAGGTTTTTCACCTATATATTATAAGAGATGTCAAAGGTTAACAGCAAAATCCATGGAACAAATTTTAGTAATTTATTAAACCTTTAATACATTTTTAGCGTCTTTCTTTTTGTTTATAAAAAATATAAGTTCAAAATACTAGAGAGTATTTGTTTGTATTTGTTTTTCTGCAAACTGTACTTTGCCATGAAAGTTGAACGTTGATACCGATGTTTAGTAATAATTTCTCAAATAAATAGGCTCGATGTGAAAGTTATGAGGTTGCAAGACTTGCAAGACCTATCTATAATCTTATCTAATGAATAAGTAGATTTTCATTAAAAGCAAACTGTTTTAATTGACCTCCCTATAGGTTTCGACTAGAGAGCAACTTTTTAGGCTGGTGGGTATACAAGAAATTATTACCTAAACTTGACTTGTCATTTTTTTGAAGTGGATTCATACGATACTTACGTATGTTTCTTGTAATGTTTAAATGTGGCATTATCTACGTAAAGGGATCTTATGGCGGATGGCGCTTCCGCCATTATTAAAGATGCTCCGATATAAATGCAACGTCGCGTGACGTGACGCAGTGCGGCGTAAGCGCCATCCGCCATAAGGTCCCTTTACCTAGATAACGTCACAAATATAGTCACGTGTGTACTTGGAGAATAAACTTATAATATTAACCATAGGCATTAACACACAATAGATAACAGCGAGTTATTACTATTATTTTATACAGTTGTAAACGGAGAACCAACACCGTAAGTAGTGAAAACGGGTCAGTATAAGTGCTTTGACGATCATGTGAAAAAAGGTTTCAAGGTGCTTATCCACGGACGGCGCGAGACGCGACGAGGTGGCGTGAGAATTTTTATTTGTATTAAAACACCCATTTCCGCCGCGCGCGCGCGTTGAGCATGCGCGATTTTTCAATACAGATTTCAATTCTCGTCTCGCGCCGCCGGTGGAAAAGCACCTTAAGTCTAGTGTACTCCGTTTATGTATATACCCTTTTTAGGGTTCCGTACCAAAGTGGTAAAAAAGGAACCTTTATGGTGAGACTTCGTTGTCTGGCGGTCTGTCTGTATGTCACAGCAGTTTTTTTTTAAAAACTATAGAAGCTATCAACTTGAAATTTGGCATAGTCGTATAACTTGCTTGCCCGCATCTGTTTTTAGTAAAACAAGTATGAAATTAAGTTAATAAATATTTGTTAAGGGGTTTAGAATGGGGGGTTGAAAAATGAAAGAGATTTGATTATAGCAAACGGGGTGTCATACGAAAGGGATGCACATTTCAAAACTTTTTTATTTTTATTTTCGGAACGTACTTTTTGATTTATAGCCAAAAAATTACAAAAAATGACCGTTCCCCCCCCTTATCTCTAAAGTTTATGAACAAAAAAATCTGAAAAAATCCTGATTTAAAGATACCTATATTTTACGGGAAATGAAGTTGTCAAACTTTACAAACTCTTTTCTACGAGGGCTGCCTTTTAAGTTCTGTCGTTTGCAAAACTCCCGTGATTATTTAAAAAAAAAACTAGTATCATCTTAAAATATTTGAATTTAGAATTCAAAAACAAAAGAATGTCTCGAGATCGGCCGATTCGTTTTAGTACAGCGTCGGTTCAAAGTTGACAAGTCGGTTGTGAAAATGGAAATTTCGAAGGAAAATTTACGTGCAATAATATTTTACAACTTTAAAAGGGGTTTAACGCGTCTTCAGTGCTTTGAAGAGCTGACTACGGTTTTTAAAAATGAAGCACCATGCATCCGGACTGTGGAACGTTGGTATTTGGAATTTCAACGTGGTTGCTCTAGTCTTAGTGATAGGCATCGTGAAGGCCGACCAAAAACCACTGTAACCCAGGAAAACATTGATGTTGTACGGCAACTGATCGTCGAAGATCGCCATGCGACATACCGCGAGATAGAAGCTTCATTAAGCTTTCAATATATTGCATGATCACTTAGGTGTAAAAAAATTGATCTCACGCTGGATACCACATTTACTTAGTGAAGACCAAAAAACGGCTCGCGTTAGATGGTGCCGCAAAACTCTGCGGCAATTCAACCGAGGAGACTCTAAACACGTTTATGACATTATCAGTGGTGACGAATCTTGGATATATGCCTACGATCCGGATTCTAAACAGCAGTCGACTGTTTGGGTGTTTCAAGATGAGCCAAAACCGACCAAAGTAATACGATCACGGAGCACTTCGAAAAATTTGGTCGCCACGTTTGTAGCGAAAAGTGGCCACGTTGCGACCATCGTGCTCGAAGATCGTAAAACAGTTAATGCTGACTGGTATACCACTGTTTGTTTACCAGAAGTTATCGGCGAGTTCCGAAAAAATAACCCAAGACGTCGTATAGTACTGCACCACGATAATGCTAGCTCGCACACCGCCCGGCAGACAATTGCGTTTTTAAAAGAACAAAACGTCGAAAATTTGGATCACCCGCCGTACAGTCCAGACTTAAGCCCTAATGACTTCTTCACTTTTCCAAAAATCAAGCAACGACTTCGTGGTCAACGGTACCGGACGCCTGAAGAAGCGGTTGAGGCATACAAAACGGCCATTTTGGAGACCCCGACTTCGGAATGGAATAAGTGGTTCGAAAACTGGTTCGATCGAATGAAAAAGTGTATTACATATCACGGTGATTACTTTGAAAAACAATAAATACCATTTAACACTTAAATTGTCTTTAGTTTTTTCAAACGACAGAACTTAAAAGGCACCCCTCGTATTTGTAGTAGTCAGGAAGACTTTTTACTCCAAGCACTGAAAGCTGATTTTGTATGGGAGGCATTTATTTGTCAAAAATTCAAATTCGCCAAAATTAAAAAACCTCAGAACTATCTCAATCTAAATCCAATTAGAAAAGTTTTCACTATTGGGAAAAGATAATGTAATAAGGTTTAATTTGGCTTGCATAATTAAAAATAATAAAATGTTTTAAACAGGAGAATTCAGAAAAGACTCAGTAGACCATGTACAAAAAAATATTGGTACTGTGGATTATTATAGTCTCTTAGTCACAGACGCTGTAACATTTTATCATGATTGTATTTTTATTATGTAGTTTAATAACCACTGACTATTACAAAAAAGGTGCTGCTTGAAAATTAGCATTCATTAAAAAAATACACCAGAGCATGCACGGCCCGATCTTATCGTGGACAGTCTTTACTATGTTAGGTATGAAAAACCAAAACTGTAAATTTCACTTTCCAAAAATTATTTTCTTAAAGAAATAAAAAAACAATTAAATAAAACTGAAACGTACAAACCAAGTTTTTCATAATGACTACAACATACTCAAAAATCGTAGAAATCAGACTTCAGGGTGTGAAAAAACGTTATCAACCAGAGCTCAATTTGAGTGGATTTTTTGACAGCTACGCGATTAAAGCGTCGATTCACAATCCTCTTAAGTCGACTTATACCCTTTTTCACCAGGACCCCAATTGTGATGTTTACAGTTGACGTCGTACCTATATACGTATATGTTTGAAGAGCGTGCTAATTGTGCCTCGTGTATTATATTACTACGCCTACGTTTATAATAAACTAGCCGTTGCCCTCCTCCTCGTGCGCGTTGAAGTCGTTTATCGCTATCCCCTCGGGAACTGTCCAATTCTCAGTTGTGTTCTTCCGCAGGATCAACAGATCTCCTCAAATGAGACCGTAACAAACAAAGAAACAGATTTACTTTCGAATTTATAATATTAGTATGGATAAGCCGTTTTGATCAAGAATTCTTTTTACACAACTGCGCAAAAAAGGAGTGTAATGTTTTAACCAGTTTTAATCTTATTGGCCAGAAGATCAAGGGCATCCATAAACGCCGAGAAAAAACAAATGTAGCTTTGTACTTTATTTCCGTAAGAATGTTTTAAACGTTATGTATCATTTGAAAAAAATGACGTATCATGCTAGTTTCCTAGGGTAGCGGTATTGCAAAGTTAATAAATTACAATGACCTTAATATGGCGATATATGACGCCACTATAACGTCGTCTTTATAAACAGAATAGCGTGGTTGGCCAGAAGAGACTCCCAAAGAGGCCCTCTAAGAAAACACGCTATATTGGTCACGTAGACAAAGTTCATATATGTACTTAGGGCCGAGTTCACCAACCAATTGAACAGACGGTTAAGTGTTAATCAGCTGTTAATCAATACATTTGACACCCTTTAAACCTCTAACCGTCCGTTTAATTGTTGGTGAACTCGGCCCTTAGTGCTGTATTTTATGCTATTAATATTATGCCCATCGTAGAGCGGTACCGCTACCCTAGAAAACCCAAGTTTTACCGATATTTGATATTTTTTTTTGTTTTTTCGAATATCTAAAAACGGACAATTCTATGTGAGCAGTACACAGATAACTGTATAAAAAATAGGTACATACCTAGTATTTTAGAGTTGGTTTTACTTATGGCCTGTTGTTTGATCGGTAGTTAAGCTAACTAATAGTCAAAAAACGTTACTAATGGTTAAAATTTCAAAGAAATGTGTCAAATTTTCCATTCCTTTTTCGAATTTTAACAATTAGTTAGTTTAAGTACTGATAAGGGCCTGTTGTTTGATCAGTAGTTAAACTAACTAATTGTTAAAAACCGTTACTAATGATTAAATCTCAAGAAAATGCATCAAATTTTCGATTCCTTTTTCGAATTTTAACAATTAGTTGAGTTAACTACTGATAAAACAGGTCCTTATTGTTAAACGTGTCCAACTTGTCCAAGGCTATTGAATGACTGTACAGGCGTAAGTGTGTATAGTTGACGAAATATAAGTACTTAGTCTATACCGATTCGACCTAGCGCTTCTAAGACGAATCGGTGCAATGTATATTTCGTCAACAATAACCAGCTATCTTTTTAGAGCCCCTATAAATAATATATTTTATGGCAACTATACCTACCAAATTTTTCGACTGTAATTGAAGTCTAACTAACTACTTATGCAAAATATCCGAACTACGGAACTACATGCCGCCAGTCCTAGCCAATTTGTACAGATTTTTAATTTCCCTAAGAATATGCCAGTGAGACGATATTTGCTCTCTTAGAAAAGCGATGAATGTACTCAACCATGCAATAATGTTTGCACGCCATATGATATGTTTGTCTTAACTTTGTTTACGTACCTACTTTTCTTTTTTTAATTGCGTAGGTTTGTCTTCCCAGACATACATATAAGGTTGGGGATTTAAACGTTAACCGTTTTCTAAAAGCCTAACTAAAACCACTGGACTTCTATATACATCCGAAAGTATAGAAACAAACTGATTGCATCTAACTGCACCGCTGCAATATAGGTCACTTTCAACATAAATTCTATTACGTACCTAGTGAACTAAGAGCGAGTCTACTCGAGCGTAACTTTCACATCCCGTTGCATTGGAAACTACAAATTTCCTTTATTCCGAAACCAAAGACATTAAATGTACTTAATAATATTAAATCTGGCCGAAACTGATTGATTTGTATTCATTTATGGAATTTTACAAAAAATGTTTGTCAATGTAATGAGCACCTTCGTATTAGTTTAAAGTTTCTCCGCTCGGGTCAGATGTACCTACTTATTAGGGTATGTACATATATTCATTCTGTGGAAATGCTTGATGCTGTAGTTTCTATAATCATTTTTTGTGTCAGACCTATAAAACCATGCTTACTTTTTGCAATGCTATTGCTGACCTTTACGAACCGTCTACCGCTAATAAGGGCTCGGTTACAAATTCAAAATAATAATCAGACTAAATATAACCATGTGTTACGAATTTTTTTGACAGTAGGTAAGTAGGTACAAAGAACATAATAGTTGAACCTTTGAAGTACTTAAACATAACCTTAACAATTATAGTTAGTTACGGTTAGATACTAACCGGTAGTCATTTCGGTTTGGGATCTATGACAAAAACCGGTTTTATATTGTCACTATACAGGATGACCAATATAGTGGCAGCTTCTGCAGCATCGCCAGCAACCAATTAAATTAGAGTCCATTTATTTGGCCAACTGAATAGGCTAGTGTTATAAGGAAAGAATTCAATTAGATAGATTACCAGATTGTCTCCGCGCTGTGACCGGACGCCGCAGAGCTCTTGTTAGATTCCCGCACACGGCGCTGCGAGAGGTCAGCTGGCTACCGCTGCACCGCCACTCCTCATCTTAAAAAACAGTCATCATCATCATTGTCAACTCTATCAGCATCATCACCATCCTCGTCATCGTCACCTCTATCATCATCATCATAATTATCGTCATGCGATTATCATTCATCACAACCATCATTATGATATCTAGTGGACATAGACCGGGAGATACTGACACAAAATTTCCGGTCATTTGTACCAAGTATGGCGACCCTTCAAGGGCCTAATTACATAATGATGAAAAGGAAAATGATGGTCATAGCGCTGGTACCGGCGGCCCAAACGCGTGGGCGTAAATCGAACGTGTAATTACGAAAGTCGAACGATTTGTACCACTAAAATTCTTGTATTTTCTGATAGGCGATGAAAAAAGAAGTAGGCGGTAGCGTAATGCCATACTTCTCCGGTGTGGCTTAACGCCCGCCATACCGACGAAAACTCGTTAATTAAAAAAAAACAATCCAACCATTTGTACCAGGCTAATTTTTGCATAGCTAATCATCGTCGAGTAGCCATACCGCCGCAAAGGAGTAGTTTTTTTTTTTCAATACGATTTGTACCATCCTGTAACTTTTTTTACCATTTCTTTGTATGATCATAAATAGAACCTGTGGGTGATGGCGAATGTGTACAATTTTGTACCAGATTTGTACCAGTTTTGTGTCAGTATCTCCCAGTCTAACATGGATCTACAAGAATGGCTTCCACAGCAAACGGTCGCTTGAACGGCACTTTTGTCCCCAGAGTTGCTATTACCCAACTACAATACTCTCCTTCCTATGGGTACATACCACTACCTACCGACATAAAATATAATGAAATGAATATTAGTGGAGTGGCGCTGCCTATGGGCTCAACGTTGGGCAAACATCTCACAATTTATCAGCACTAAGGAGAAGCTGAAATAACGCCTTACCCATAAGAGTATTGAGCACCAGCAGCCTGCTAGGCACCGTGGGCCTGAGCGTGTGCGCGGTGCGCGGGCGCGGCGGCAGCGCGGCGCGCGGGCGGGCGCCGGCGCCCTCCGTGGTGGCGGGCCGGCGCCGCGCGCGCCGCACCGGGCCTTCTGGGGCGCTCTCGGCGTCCCCGTCCGGACCTGGCTCTTGGCACTGGTAAACCATATAAGTATATATTCTTTTCATTGTCAATAGTCATAGTCTTTTCATTGTCAATGGGTTCACATGGTGTTTGTTCCTCTCCACAAAAAAGGCTCTACAAAGGTATGCAGTAACTACAGACTAATAGCTTTAATATCCCACGCAAGTAAAATACTACTGCATATCCTAAACGAGCGTCTTAAGACCTTCCTCTCCAGGGAAATAGCTCCCGAGCAAGCTGGCTTCGTCAAAGGAAAAGGTACCCGAGAGCAAATCTTCACCGTACGACAAATAATTGAGAAAGCCCGAGAATTAAACAAGCCTACTTATATCTGCTTTGTTGATTTCTCTAAAGCATTTGACTCGGTGAAGTGGCCGATGTTGTGGAGAACTTTGCTGGACATGGGAACGCCGAAACACCTGGTACACTTACTTAGATGTCTATACGAAGGCGGAACAGCATCTGTCAGGGCAGACGAAGTATTGTCTAGTGATTTCCACCCTAGTGCGGGAGTCCGCCAAGGTTGCATTATCTCACCTCTCCTGTTTAACATCTACACGGAGATGGTGATGAGAATTGCCCTCGAAGAATGGACGGATGGCGTTGTTATCGGTGGAAAGACTATCTCAAACCTAAGCTACGCGGATGATACGACCTTATTCGCAACTAGTGTAAGCCACATGGAAGATCTGTTGCATAAAATGGAAACTACTAGCCTTAACTTTGGATTGAAGATAAATCGTACGAAAACCAAAATCATGATTGTTGACCGTGTCAATAACAACTCACCAGAGGTCACACAAATAGGAAATTGTGAGGTTGTCCAATCCTACGTTTATCTCGGTGCTTTGATATCCAGCAAAGGCGGCTGTGTAGACGAAATAAAGCGGCGCATGGCGATCACTAGGTCTGCAATGGACAAGATGAAAAAGATATGGGGGAACAAGCACATTACCAAAGCCACAAAGACCAGGCTAGTTCACTCCCTTATATTTCCCATTTTCTTGTATGTGTCAGAAACATGGACCTTGCGTGAAAGTGAGAAAAAGAAAATAGACGCTCTAGAGATGTGGTGATGGAGGAGGATGCTTAGGGTGTCATGGACAGAGTTCCGTACGAACGCATATATACTGAACGAACTCGGCATCAGACAGCGCCTGTCGTCTGTAGTACAAGCACGCATCCTAACTTTATTTGGTCATGTATCACGTCGGAGCAATGACTCCATAGAGCGTCTGGTAGTGCAGGGAAAAGTTGAAGGTGCCAGAGCGCGCGGCAGATCCCCGATGAGATGGACAGACCAAATAAAGGCGACAACAAACTGCCCTGTTCATGAATGTACCAGGAAGGCTGCGGTCCGACAAGAATGGCGCCGTTTAACTAAACGCATCACTCAACCTGTTCCTGATTCACGACCACGACCACTCTGTCAAGAGTGTAACGACTAAGAAGAAGAAGTATATCTTTTGAACCCCTGACCAACTAAAGAGTGCATCGTAGCATCCCATGTTCTATTTGAAGCCTTTATCAGTCTGTGCTCGCCTAGGGTTTTTTCAGGAAAGTGGTTCTTAGCTTTAAAATTGGTTACCACTCTGATAAAAGCCCTTAAGGGTGAGTATCCACCAGAGCTGTGCGAGGTAGCGGAGAGGCGTGCGAAGAAAAAATCCACCAATAGGAGAGCTGCTCTAAACGAGGTTAGGAAATTAAGTAAACCTCGCACAGCTTTGGTGAATTCCCGACCGAAACGACATTAAGTGAGCGAGAAACTATGATATTAAACTGTTATGTTGACTATAATTTGGTTACCGATATATCTTGTGTATATGCATAGAATGAATCCGCAAAAACTTAAAACAGTAAATTCTATCTAAGTAGTCGTTAGGGCTAGCAAAGTTTTGGATAATGTGCATGGGCCTCGAATTAAAAACTTCTCTTACTTCGAATATTTCCTGTGAAGGGCCAGGTTGTGGCTCGAGAGAGGGCACGTCCGGGGTCATAGAAGCCGCCGTGGTGTCTTCACCTTCACTCTCCGAATCTGAACTCGTCCGCGGCGGATTCAACTCTGGCTCCAACGAATCTAACACGAGTTGAAGAAATAAATATAATATAATATAATAAATAATTCTGATAACTTTTCAAAATGGTTAAAAAATATACCTATAGAATCTATAGGTTAGGTTAGGTTGGTTTTACAACAATCCTGGAAAAAACGCATGAAAATTCGGGCAAATCAAACAATCGGGGATCATGAACTGATGTATTGACAGATTTCTACAATCCTTTTACCGCAGAATGTATCTTATCTAGCCTTTCTGAACTCCTCCCATCGCCGTACCTTCCTCACCGCCATTCAGCAGGGTGTCGTCCAGATTGATCAGCATCGGCAGTGCCGAGGCCACTTGAGCGCGGTAGTCCTCGCCGCCTGCCATCGGAGTTCCTCGCAACACCAGTGTACGTAGGGAGCTGCACACTCCTAGTGTCCACAAACGGCCTGACTCTGCTATTGGATTGCTGATAACCACATTTAAATCGTAACAGGTTAAATAATCTTATTGCATCCCAGTACAATTTTTCTAAACTGCACAAAAATATAAAAATCTTGGATTCAACATCGACAACTCTTTCGAAATTGTAAAACCCCTCTGTGTTACAAAATGCAAGCGATAATAAATTTAGTTTCTCTTTCATTCTTAAAAAGGGTTTCGGTGTCATAATCGGTAATACCTGTAATCACATATAGGTACGCCCGCCGCGGGCGGTCTGAAAACCCAGAGATGTGCGGCGTACCTAGTTAAATAATTTTTTCTTATTTTTGCTATAAAACCGGCTTTTCGAGAAGCTGAACGCCCAAACGAATTAATTGACCTATAAAACTTGCATCCACATTTTGTAAGCGAAACACATTGGAGGGGAGGCCAGATTGGATAAGAAGATATTTACAACAATAACTCTGTATTGTAATCTGTGTTGCGCAAAATCATCATCAAGAATTTATTAGATCGATGAAGCATAAGCGCGCTCTTAGTAGGTAATGCAGTCTGGTGCAATAAACTTAGAAAGCTATTGTAAAGTGCAATAACTAGGTACTCACTGCAGTGAAAAGCATTCTGCGACCGCAAAAGCCTCAAGTGAAAGCCGATACGTAAACTATTAGGAATAACTTACTTAGCCAAATTAAGTGTGTGTAATTTCTGAAGCGCGGCCAAAGGGTGGAGATCTTGGAGTTTATTGTTGGCGGCGTGGAGTTCCCTTAGAGCACTGAGGCCCCACACGCCGTCCAGACTGGTTAGCCCGCAGCGATTCACGCTCAGCAACTGATCAAGAACCTCTTTAAGTGTGGCAAACATTTGATAGGTACTCCTGATTAAAATAGGTACAGTCAAGGAATTTACTTTGTGACCCACCTTAGGTCCAAAGTCAATCTGACATTATAGAGCAATAAGGTTGAGTAGCCTATCAATTACAAATGACTTGGCATCTCTATTGACAATGACATCTTCAAGCAGATTTTCTTCGAAATGGGTAGCAAATTAACTTCCGAGACCGTACCTAGGTAGTTCAATAGCTCTTAAAACAAATCAAATCAAAATCAAATCATTCTGGTTTGTACATCTCTTTCACTGGCTCTTATGAATACGCTGTTACACTAGTCAGCCGACTATACCCGAACCTGAAAGATTGAGTTATTGCACTGTAGGTACTTCTCTATTATTTATTCTTTGATCACTAGAAATGGACTCGACGCATTGACCAATAAATTAGATTGATATGAATTTCGTGTTTGCAAAATTATGTCATTTTACTCATTATGCATCGAAAGACTTGGAATCGTCATTATAAACCCCAAGTTCAATAGTGTGAATAAAATTGGTCATGAGATAAAATTGCCAGTTGAGAGCAAATTAGGTGTCACAAATTACCTAATGTGTAGGTAATTATGTATGATTTCGGCACAAAGGCACGGTTTAGGTGTTTTGTGTGACCTGCTTAATTTTACCTAGTCGGAAGTTAAGAACTATTATAGCTTGGCAAAAAATAGTTTGGAAAATTAGGGGAGAGGGTTTCGTAGTTAAATTGGCAGGCAATAGGTATGATCCAATTATTATCTAAAAACTGATACCCTTTGTATTAAGTAAGTACGTTGGTTGGTTGAGAATATTGTAGTTCCACCAATAACCATGTCAAAATATATTACTGCGTATGGCCCAGATGTTCGGACAACAAAATTTATTCTAAAGTTATTACTCGTGAATCACAACATTCAAAGGTCGTCCGCGAATTAACTTTTCATTATAATTTATAACTCACGAGAAGGCAAACGTTCACAGAGCGCACTTGGTGGCAAGTTGACTCCTATACTCTATATAAGCAATCCTATAATAGGTAATTCCATCTCTGAGGGTTAAGAATGAATGCGTCTGTGCTAATCATTTGACCAGATGAATGGAGTGACACTATATTCCCTAAACGAGACACAGAGATGAGATTTCTGTTGGAAGCAGAAACTCAAATAATAGGGCATAGGGAATTCACTCCCCCCTCTAAATGCTTCATCACGTGGTTTTTGCGTTTTGCATTCGTCCCTGCCCTTGCCTAAAAAACATTCGGGTTCAAAAGATTTCCCGAAAACCCTGAGTTTGCGGATCGCGCAATAAGCACAAAAAAGATGAAGTACCTACCTATCTATTTAGATGGTTTCGCGTACCTTTAAATGTGACAAGCCAATGCCAAGGTCCCGCAGCGAGGAGACGGCGCTACCGTCCAGCGTGAGGCGGCTCAGTCGCGGTGCCAGCACGTGCAGACGACGCAGGCCCACCTGCTCGGCCACCACGCGTAACTTGACCTCGCGGATGTTAAGCACCTCTTCGTCTGTGCTGACGCCGCTAGATTGTTTCTAGTTAAGCAACGAAGCGATTAGGGTCGAGCTGAATCGAAAATACCCAAGAACTATCGCTACACAGCGGACTCGACGCTGGTTCGACGTCCGCGTGACGTGAATAACGTGCTATCTTATTAGGAATTAGTGACCGTAGGTTTACATGGGACCGATCACATAATCTCACGCCTAGCTGACTTCATGCCTAGCTTGACCAGTTGTGTGGCAAAAGCCTAAAAGGTAGGTAATCCCAACGCAGGTCTAATTTTATCGCGATTTATTACCACTTCTTCAATAGACAGCGCTCACGTTATACCTATTTTCGTGTAATTTACGTTCAATGGATATTAGAGGGGTTTTTTTTTAAAATACTTATGCCTATTAGGGAAGCCAATTATTAAGCCCAGACTGTGGCCCAGATGTGTCATGTGACCTACCCAATTACCAAAATCAAATTGCAAGATCACATTGCGGATTACCAATAACTCGATAAGCGTCAAATCGCGAGGTATCACGATGCGGCGGTACCCCGGCAGTCGGCGCTCCAGCTCTTCTTGCCCGATCGGTTGCTCTGGTTCCGGAGGCGCCATGGCGAGAGCCCTAACAATGTAATTAAAGAACGACTAAGCAAAGACTAGCAGGATAAATCATGTTTTAAGGAAGAAGGTACAGTAGCACTAGGTACCTACCTAAACAACGGGGTAGGTCGTATATTCCTTTCCAGTGAACTGGAACTTGAAATTTCAGATGGCGATGGTGATGGCCCTACGCTTGGTGTCTGTGGCGCGCTGCCAAGCTCGACGCATGGCGCTTCCCGGCCTGGCATCTTGGCCGGACGCTGAACCTTTATATACTCCAGTCATTAATTAGTGAGAAATATTGTTAATAACAAACAAGGACTTTGTGATTAGGTACCTACGTCAAGTCGTGCACATTAGTCATTTCTAGCACTAAAGTCTTACTAAACCCTAAAGTACTTACGTTATTTTTAATTTACATCAATCAAAATACAAAATTCTATGAATCGCTGATTTTTAGCAATTGAAATGGTTTTATTTATGTTTTTTAAATAACTACCAATGTTTATGCGTTGCCATGGTGACAATTATTGTATGATGCGTTTGACAGATATATAATAAGTAAAAAATATTGGGTCTATTGATGGTTCATTCATTTATATCAGACATTAAAATAAATAATATATTAGGCCCAATTGGCATTTAATTGAAAGCTTATCAATATCACGAATTGGTACTTCTTCTTTAAAGCGAGTATTATAATACAATACATGGCATAACTAAAAACAAAACGCAGCTTTGCATTTTTAAAAGAAGTGCTGTTGACAACGTCAAAAAATTGGCGGGTAAATAAATTGTCAGTATGTATTATTAAACGTGTAAATTTTCAAGAATTAAGCTTGTATATTGTTCGTTTTAGACTTTCGCAATTGATACGTATCATTGAACACTTTCTAAATAAGTTTTATAGTTCCCAGTCGCCTTTCACCATGGAAACTAACGGCTTCACTAAGCAGCACGATGAGTATCAGTACATGAATATTGTGAAGCAAGTAATCGATTTGGGTAAGATTTTATTTCTACAGCTTATGAACAGATTGAGCAGATGAAGTTATACTATGTACATAAAATATTATACTATTGTTTTATACTTCATGTTTTATATTTTATTTATGTAAATTGTATATTTTAGGTGATAAAAGGGTCGATAGGACCGGTGTTGGTACTTTGTCGATATTTGGAGCCATGCAACGGTATTCCCTTCGAAATAATACTTTACCGTTACTTACTACGAAGAGAGTGTTCTTCAGGGGCGTAATAGAAGAACTGCTCTGGATGATATCAGGCTCTACTGATGCTAAAAAGCTGGCTGCTAAAAAGGTTCACATTTGGGATGCTAATGGCTCAAGATCCTTTCTTGATAACTTAGGTTTTAAAGAAAGAGAAGAAGGTATGTTATAACAATAATTACTCAGACCTCGGGCTCAAATTCTACTTGATAAATTAGTATAGTTCGTAACAGAAGTTTGTTAAATAGAACAAAATCTTTGTTATAGTTTTTAACTGGGCCGCTATTTAAAATACAATATGCCAAAAGCAATATGGTTAAACCAAGTAGAAAAGAGCCCCAGTTTTGCTGTAGACATATCCTTATCTATGTCCTATTGCCTCAAATGCATATTCTTAACACATGGAATAGTTGATATGAGGTCATTTCATATTTGGTAATCTGCCCTATTGCAGGCATAATGAACTTTATTTTAAGTTTACTTAAATACATACATACACTCACGCCTTCGTTCCCAGAGTTAAGTTTAAATGGGTAATAATGCTACATTCAATTTGAATAAGGGTGTATTTAAAATATCTAGTAAATGTTCAGTCAGCACCAAGATCAGCTCTTATCCATTCCATGATGGTTTTTATATTCTTCTTTATGACATTTCAAAGTGGTTTTGCCAATTAAATTGTTGTCTATTACAGGTGACCTAGGTCCTGTGTATGGGTTTCAATGGAGACACAGTGGTGCTAAGTATGTGGACTGCAAAACAGATTATTCTGGACAGGGAATTGACCAACTGCAAAATGTCATTAACACTATAAAGTAAGATTAATTTATTTACTTCCCTTTATAGTTAGAAGCATCCCGGGATAGCTTCACTCCAATTCCAACAAAAAAAAGCCTTCGCCCATCTGGAATAATAGTAGGGGAGCCCAAGAGGGGATTTCGGGATGTTACTCGAGCACGGCAGATTAACATAAGGGGGCATCCTTGTACCAACAACAACAACAACAACATTGGAACAATTTTTGCTTTTATAAAACAATTACAAGGGTTTTGGCCATATAAGCTTGATGTTATAATAAGGTTCAATCAATTTATTTATTTGTAAAACATAGGTAACAATAATGGTACAATTGTAAAAGTGGGTAAGTATCACTATGTTTATGTTATTTTGCAAGTTGGGCTATAAATGCTACAAGCCTTCCACGGAAAACATGAAGTGGTTACTATTCTAAGCCGGCAACTATACAGCAAAAAAAAAATTAATAACATTTTGCTATTTTTCAGAAAATATATATGAAAATCAAAAGAAATAGTTTTTTTGTTATTTGCATGCTATTCTCTGTGCATTTTTTTATACATTCATTGACTTATAAAAAAGAATATTTTTTTAAACCGTCAGGTTAAGAAAACCCCTCCAAATAATCGTCAGATTATGGGTCAGCCAGCACATCTTAGACATCAAGCTGAACCATCGGTAAAAAAAATCAGACGCGCTCGTTTTTCAAAATTTCGATTCCCCCACCGCTGAAAGGATACACATCATATAACGTTTTTTCCTTTCTACCATCTAATGTTCAAAATCTAATAGCCCTCATGAGGCTCGAGTAAATCCCCAATTAGCACCTTGGGCTCCCCTACTATAATGGACATTTGAAATGGCAAAAGAATTCTTCAAAAACATTCTATATAGATACATTCCCTGCTGGCAATATAAACCATTTAGGCATTTACTGACTTTCACTGTGCAGTATGCAAGCTTCATAAAACTAAATATGAAGCTGAGGGATGCCAGCAAGTGCTGGTGTGGCTAAGATTAAAAAGATTATTATTATTGACAAAATCTTCATCCTTCAAGGGCAAGAGTTAGTCATGACCCATAATTAATAAATAAAAAAAGTTAATAATTATTAAGCATATGTGGTTGACAAGTGTGAATAAACTCGTGTTTTTACAATTTATTAAACAACACATAGGGCTGATTTAATCTCCAATAAGTTTTAGATAATTTTTAGCTATGTCCTTTTTTTATATGTCAAAGAAAAAGACAAAGAGACCTTAAATTGTCAGAGACATCGCAAACTACTGCAGATTTATCACTTTTATTTGTGCAATAAGGAGTTTACAGGTACACACATGCTCATTGCACATTCTTGCCCTACTACTTTGCAGAAAAAATCCAGCTGATAGAAGGATGCTGATGTGCGCATGGAACCCCTCTGACCTTGGCAACATGGCCCTGCCTCCATGTCATTGCCTAGCACAGTTCCATGTTGCAAACGGAAAACTGTCCTGTCTCTTATACCAGAGAAGTGCTGATATGGGCCTGGGCGTACCATTCAACATAGCTAGTTATTCCTTGTTGACCCATATGATTGCACATGTCACAGGACTTGAGGTAGGTATATTTTCTTGTATAGTTAGTTATTACCTAGTTGAGTTTTGTTCTCTGCTATGTTAGTTGTAAAGTATTGTTTGCATGAAAGTGATATATAAAATTAAAACTGAATTAATCCTGTTAAATTATTATTGCTGATAATAACAGATTTCTATCATAAATACTTCCTACCTTTTTTTCAGGCTGCAGAATTTGTGCACACAACTGGTGACACTCATGTTTATTTAAATCACATTGAACCACTAAAAGTGCAACTAGGGAGGCAGCCCAAGCCATTCCCTACATTAGAGTTTGCTCGTAAAGTCAACTCCATTGATGACTTTAAGTACGAAGATTTTATGGTCAAGGAATACAACCCACATCCAAAAATTGATATGGAGATGGCTGTTTAAAGTGTTTCAGTGCGGCTAGCACAAGTTGCCCGCGACTTGTTTGTCGCTCGGATATCCCTATCTATCTAGTCAGTAACGATAGAGACGCACTGAGCGACAAGCGAGAAAATACAACTTTTGCTACCCGTGCAAAGCATTTATAATTGTTAGTTTGGTTGTATAAAACAGATCAAAATTTTGAATAATTTATTGCTTCCAAATTGTACTCCTTACATTAAATGTCTACAAATAAAAACCCCATTTTGTATGTTACGTAATGGCGATGCAGTTTTATAAATAAGAAATAAGTGATGTTATTTAAACACTTACACTTACAATGCTTTGTAAAAATTTCAATAATATCTAACAAATTCATATTCTTTGTCATCTTACAGCTATTCAACAACTGGAGACATGTACAATGTACATTACCTATTCCTAAGCAACTTATTTGTACATAATATCGATCTAATTCATATTTCGTTATTATTGCTCAATTCAAATTGATATTTCATAATATTTAAAATAACATAATGTCTAAATATCAAAAAAAATGCAGTATTGACCTAAAAATATAAATAAAAAGTACTCAATATAAATAAAAGAAACTAGCGTAAATAAAAAAGAAAGACTGAGTAAAGAATAACCGATGAAGTGATGAATGTGATGTCTAAATGAAAATTAAGTTAAAAAACTTTGTGACGCTCTGCAAGCCATTGTAATCATCAACACATTTGGTCATCTTGTGGCATCTGAAAAAAGGATTAAAAAAATATAATACCCAAGATAAGAACATCAATAATTATCAGGTAATTTTTATAATAAACTCTAACATAATATTTGCTTATGGGTTTTATTTTATCCCAAGTTAACCCAAAATACAAAAATAACTTTGAGATATACATAAGCTACATTCATACAGTCACCATCCATAACTAATATTATTAAAGTGACTTTGTCTGTTTGTTACACTTTCACGGCTAAACCAGTTAACCAATCTTGATGAAATTTGGTTTGGAGATAGCTTGAACCTCGAGAAAGGACAAAAAGTACCATATTGTGGTACTTTTTACCAAGAGTAGCGATAAAAGTCTTCTACGCGGACCAAGTCGCGGGCAACAGGCTAGTATTACAATATAAAGTGCAGAATATCTAAACTCTACTTTAAAAAAAAATGGTGCTAAACCTTGTCCAGATATTTTAGAACACCTTGTATGCTGTTATATGTTTGATAGTAACATGCAGACACTAAAATAATGACAAAAATCTGCTTCAATACTATCTTTCAATCATACTTTTGTTTCTGCATCAGTTATAATTACATTTTACACATGCTAATAATGTTCTTTACCTGAGTTACATTAGCTGTTCCAGCTTCCTCTGCTCTACTGCTAGGGACGGGTAGGGCTGCTAGTTGCTCCACTAAGGCCATTGTCATCTCCGATTCTACTGTTATTTCCACCCAGAGTGTATCTAAAATATTGAGGTAACAGAATAACAACAAAGATGCTTACAGAGCTTTTTTTCCAAGGACCAGGCAGTAAATTCAGGAATTCTTAAAACGAGACGCCTTGTGAATGATACAACCCTGTATGTGGTTTGATTTAGTTAAGAATTGGATCTTATTACAATTCTTTTAATCATTAATGCCCATCACAGTCAAGCTCTAAACAATGTTTAGTGCTTCCATTGTTCATTGAGGTCATTTTTTTAAGATTTCGCAACATCACTGGCACATCTTTTAATTTGTTTAAACCAACAAGTACTAACAACTAATGCGCTAAATTAATTTAAAGGGTAAATCTATTATTATTATAAATACGAAAGTAATTCTGTCTGTCTGTCTGTTACACTTCAACAGCTACCGCTGCTGAATCGATTTAAATGAAATTTGGCATGGAGACAGCTTAAATATCACAGAGATTTTCTAAATTTTATGCAAATAGGTTTGTCAGTGGTTCGCTAAAAAACAATATGCCTACAGTGATGCATTTACCATACCTATAACACTCACCTCCTATTTGGTCTCCTTTATCAGTCACTAAATGGAAATATCCTCGGTGTGTACCAGGTTTACTAGGTGCTACTAATTTTAACATGACTGTAGTGGAATGTCCAGGTGGTAGTGGGGGCACATACACCGGCGTAGCGCCCAGGGGCTCGCCTCCGGCTTGAATCAGTCTACAGCTCCCTGGCCATCCCTCAGACCCAGTGTTGGCAATACTCCAATTTTGTTCAAAACTATAACAAAAAAGGTTGTAAAGTCTTATGACTCAAGATACAAAGTGTAGTGAAACAATGACTTTGTTTTGTTGACTTTATTCATGTTACCAAATGTATGTCTGTTTCCTTTGTTCGTAAAGGAAAGGGAAGAGAGACAAAACATAGCATTATAGACAATGTTGAATGTGTTATTTATTTATTTTAACTTAATTGCACTATACATGGTAACATACAAATGGCAGACTAAGTGCAATGGCATTCTCTAATCATTCAACCAATATACACGTGTCCCAAAAATAGCACGTCACACTAGATGGAGATTCCCCAGCCAAAGACCAACCAAACCAGCCTAACATGACCTCAGTAAAAGTTGCAGCATTTTCAAGTTATGCCAATTTAAAGTTTTTTACTTATTTTTCCCATTTTAGTTTTTTCTCAATATGTATAGTAGCCACTGATCTTGATCTTTCTATGTTGATATAAAATTTCTACATACATATATATTTACCACTATTTCTCTCTTAATTCATCTGATAGTCTGCAGGGTCTGATAAGGAGTTTGAGTTTTAGTGGCCTTTAAAACTCTTTTCATCTTAGTGGTTACTTGTATTCAGCCATACTCAGCAATGGGATGCAAGTGTTATATTCTCTTTGGCCATGCAATGAAACTAAGTATGTACACAATTCACCACAGAAAATGAAAAGAGTTAAAGAGTGGAGGTTGCAATAGTAACTTTGTCTTGCTTTATTTTCAATATGCTAGAACAAGACTTCCATAGATATTTCATAAATGTTTGTGAACCTTTTTGATTCCTGACCAAAAGAGGAGTGTTATAAGTTTACCGTGTATATCTAAGGCATTGTACCTCCATAAACGGATGGAACGTTTGGGATGTGTTTTTTTTTTAAAGAAACCTTATTTTATCTGGATGGTTCCAAGCTAGTTTCAGGAAAATCAGTTGGGTTGTTTAAAATTATACCTATATTAGTTCTGAAAATAGGGGTTGCCATTATATTAGCACTTTGACTGACCGCTAGGCGGGTCCATTTTGTATGAAAATCAGAACCATTGTTACATGAACCAACTTTAAGGGTTTTTATCTGTTTAATAATACAGTTTATATTAAGTGCAGTCTTTTGTTGAACCACTTGAATTAATTTCTATGTCCATTTCTTGTTTAAATTTGTATCATACTTTGATCTTTATGTATCATACTTTATTAATAGGATTTGATAATTTATTATACAATCTCTCTCCCTGCTCTGATATGTTTATTGACCAAAGAAATTACTTTCTTGTATGGAGATAGGTTAAAGTGTAAAGGAAACAACACTTTGAAGACGATTTTCTTGTTTGCATTACCAAAGTACTTACCAAGCTCCGGGCCCAACAACTGTGGGATTCAATTCAGCTGCTGTCAATGACATTGATGGAAGTTTCTGTGGTAAAGTATAATCTAAGTAACAACATATTGCCGTTTGCAGGTTCCTGAAACATTGATACAATGATACTATTATAACAATGTAAACAAAGACATTGATACCAATTTTTATAGCCATCATTAAATTATTGAAATACTACCAAGTTAAAGTTAAATAATTACCAATTGCTCATATCCAGGAAGAAACTAGCCGTGTTATGAGTCAAACTGGGGCCCAGAAGTCTCTGCATTTGACCTATAAGTTCTTCCCTGTCTGTGGTGTTCATACAGCTAAACTGTAGAAGTAAATTTTGGTCTATCTCCCCAACATTTTGGGGAGTTGTCATCGAGGACCCATCAATATCCATAATTATTAAGGGACTAGGTGCAAAACTGATTTGTAAATATTACACCAATTCACAGAATATTAACATGCCTTTTGTTTACGTTTATCAGCTGATTATCTTGTTGCACAATTCAATTAGGCGTTGTTTTTTTGTTAATGGTGCAGCGTAGTTATAAATTAACAAATTATCACATAAGGCCCAATCATTCACAACTAAAATTTAGAACAAGTAAAATGTAAGAGGTAGTGATCTCGCTCGAATCACGTCATTATTTATCATGTCATGTCAATTTCACCACAGATTACAGATGTAATGTATTGCAAGATAAGAATAAAGTCATAAGTAAAAATGAGATGTAATGTCATTGTACCAACCTAACCAACAAATGGTTTAAAGATCTATTCACTAAGTTTCCTTGTAAATTAGAGTCTTGAACGAAACAATGAGCAGTTTTAAAAGTGGCTCGAATAGTATTTTTGACATACCGATTAACATTAAGTAAGGTTATGTGCCAAGGTGCCAATTTATTAAATGTGAGTGTACTCTACAAAGAGGATAATATAATCAATACATTTTGTACTCTAAGATTGATTGATTTACTTTGAGCAGCAAAAAGTACTTGTATTAAACAAAATATTTTAGCTAAACGTATTCGGAAAAGGAACGAGGAAAGTGTTAAAGATATTCATTTCCTAGAATATAATTGTTCAAAGTAACTATCAGTTAGTAGGAAACATGCAAAATCGAGAGAAAAGTTTACATCTCTGCACTCATGATGGTTGCAATTCCGTTTTTAATAGACCTTATAGATTAGCCCAACATATGCTTGTCCATAATAATGTCGTAAGTATTTAAAGTAACTACGAACTGTATTTTTTTTATTCTTGTTGAACCAATATTAAAATATTTAAAAATGCTTCCCATTTTAGAAAGCTTTTCCGTGTCCCGAAAACAACTGTACAAAGGCTTACACAAACAAAAGCCACTTGGCAAGGCATATAAATAGTGTGCATAAAGTTCCTGATAATGATATGATTTATAGGTAAGTAATATTGTATATTTTGAATCAACTCCTTAACTGTTAAAAGATTTACCAGAAGCGGCTTTTCTAAGTTAAAAACACATTGTCAAGTATTTTTTATGTCTTTACAGCTGTCCAACATGTTTCAAAAGGTATGCAAACAGACAAAATTTGAAGAGGCATATTAACCTGCACCATAAGCTAAACATACCATTTTCATGTGATATATGCAAAATAACTTTTCTGAAAAAGCATCAGCTGACTGCCCATATGTACCAGCATACTGGTATTAAATCATTCAGGTAGGTATTTACTTTCTTACCGTATCATAATATTTTATCAGATTCTCAAAAACAAGTGACAGTGAATATGTTGCGTTTGAATACAAAGCGTGCCAAAAGTGTTGCTGAGGAGTTTAAGGTATGGAAACATGCTGCACCACTCAGACATTGTGGCTTAAATGACTAAACAATAACTTTACATATTATATGTCAGTCATTTTGTCTTTTTTCAATGAAGTGAAATGCAGTATTATTAAGATATCATTTTCTGTAAATAATTTACTTTTGTCATAATTTTGCAGCTGCAACCTTTGTCACAAAGAATTTGCGAGTCTTAGTGAAAAGAAGAAACATGCTCGCACCCATAAGACTTATACATGTCTGCAGTGCCCTCACAAGTTTAGCCTGTGGTCCAAATATCAGAAGCACATAAAGTCGGACCACATGGGCAGAGGTAGAAACAACATTTCCTAAGCCTATTTATAAAATATTTAAAAACCTTATTTGTCATCTATATAAAGTCAGTATTTTACACAATTTGCTTCGTTTATTATTGTTTATTAACTAATTAATCCGGTTCTCTTTTTCAGAATTCATTTGCAATGATTGCAATAGATATTTCAAGTTAAGAAGCCATATAATTCGACATGTGAAAACACATTTCAAAACTGAAATTAAAAAGTTTTCTTGTCCATATGATAACTGTGAAAGGTAACTAATGTATTGCTTTACAGATGATACAAGTGTGCTCGTTCTATTTAGCTACGTTAGTATATTAATATAGACAGTTTTTTTTTTTAGGATTTATTCAAGAAACAGTAATTTGAAACAACATATTCTAATGAAACATGAGAGAATAACCCATGAATGTAATATCTGTGGAGCTGAGTTATGTACTAAGGTAAAACCAAAGTAGCCCTCAACATGTAATTCTATAAAAAGAACCTCACATATAACAAACCAATTTCCCCTATTACTGCGTACTTTTGAGTATGAAGCATATTCATATTTATTTTATGTTTCAATAACTAAGTTTTCCGTGTTTCTTATTTTGTAGGCCTTTTATAGATTAATGTCCTTACTTATAATAAACGTTGAGTAACCGTGGAGTAGCTTAACCATGCTTTGTCCTTATCTATCATTGTGACATTTGAATTTGACAGATAAGGACAAAGCATGGTTTAGCTACTCCATGGTTACTCCACGTTTATAAGGGCATAATTCTTTACTTACCTAGTATTTAAACATGGATGCCAATAGAAATTTTCATTAAAACTAAAATGTTAAAAAAACATGATAATTCCTATATCCATATCAATTTTTTTTCAGGCTAAACTAACACAGCACATGAATCTGCATGCCCAACCGGTTAAGAAAACCAAACCACCGAAAACAAAATTAACTGGGCGCAAGGAGAGAAAAGATGTAGGAACTCTGAAAATCTCTACAGCTCGCAAGTTAACAGGAATCCCTCAAGATTATCAACCTGAAATCATTGATGTAGCAATTTGAAAATTATAGGTGTTCCGTTTAGACTCTTTTTTAATGTAATGGCGCGTTTACATTAGGTCGATAACCGAACGAGCCGGTGCCTATATTCGTTATTTAATATTTAAAAAAAATGCTTACAGTACTGTTAGGCGATGGGCTTGCAACCTGTCACTAATACGCTGGTAAACATCTTAGCCTAATTGTGCAAATTGTGGTTATAGAATTATCAACAAGTTTTTAGAGATGTTTGTAATTCTGTAGCTCTGCCCACCCCACTCTGGGAACGAAGGCGTGAGATTATGTATGTATGTAATGCTTACAGTAGACATGACCGAAAATGGGCTGCAGTCCGATACGGCAAACCGAATAATGTAAAAACGCCATATAAGTTGTCTAATTTAAGAAATAAAGTAATCATGATCCTCAGGGGCCTACCTACTATCCACATACCCACTAATCACTACGTTTACTATCCGTGGCCCGATTCACGAAGCTACAAGTTACAAATTACAAGCGGAACACTCTTTCTAGCAAAAGGAGTTAGAAAGAGACTTCCGCTTGTAATTTGTAACTTGTAGCTTCGTGAAACAGAGGCCCTACTTTGAAATTCGAAGTTCGAAGTTACGTTAGCTCCATCCCTGTCACTCGTCATTCGAGACTAAATCGAGAGAAAGTGATGAAGCTATCGTAACTTCGAACTTCGAATTTCAAAGTAGGGCCTCTGATGACGTTGCACATTGTGACTGGCAGTTCCAGCGAGCCGCTGTTTAGGGGCCAAAAACAAAAAAACTCAAAATGTACATATTTAAAAAATGCACGTATTATGCAAAAAAAGGTTTACAAAGATCGAGGGATTACGTACACAAGTAAATAAGCCCGATTTTTTTTAAATTAAAACTTACAAAATTCGGCACCATGATGACGTCATATCAAAGAAAAGGACAACCATATCCCTCGATCACTCTCATAGAGCGATAAGGACAAAAAACACGTTATCATAGATTAACGTTACATTGAAGTTACAGAAGCGACGTTGTGAAAAAGTACTTTAATTATACAAGTAATAATTTCTTGGTTTTTAGCCATAATACGTATTGCAGCAGATCGAAGCTAAAAGTTATATACGGACGTTAGTGACAGGAACTCGGCACTCGAAGTTTAGAAATTAATGGTTCGTGGTTATCATCCTGCTTTTAGCGACCCTTTTTTAGATTCCGTATACAACTTTTCAGGCTATAGATTTGTAGACGATTTTAGAATAGCTGTTGCCCGCGACTCCGTCCGCGCAGAAAAATAGAACAGCCTAGATATGTTACTCAGGGATAATGTATATTTCTAATAGTGAAATATTTTTGGAAATCAGAATTGTTGTTTTTGAGTTTATCCGTTACAAACATACAAAAATACAAATTTTCCTTTATAATATTATAGTATAAAATACTACAAAAAACTTTTTATTTTTTTCCTTAATTAATGGCTTTCACTCCTTGTGTTTAACAAGGTGTATTTCGCCAGTATCGAGTTTTAGACAATCACCATGGACTTATTAGAGAAACAAGTCCATGGATATCACACGCGAGGACAATTGTTCGGTTAAAGAGATTTACTCTGGTGGACTAAACAGAAGCACATGGGGTTAGCTCCACGCGCTTCTGTCAAGTCCTCTTCCCTATTTATTTTATACTTCTATGGTAAAGTCAAATCTTACCAATCTGTCTTAATGACAGCTGACGTTTTCTTGCTGCAGTCACAATGCTAAGCTAATTACTAATTTAAGCTCAATGCAAACCGACTAAGGTTTAAAATGTCACTGCGTTTATTTGATTCTGTTCGACTGTTCGTATCGACAGTGGCTGACTTTCAGAACAAGAAAATAATATTTTAATTTAAAACTTAATAGAATAGTCTTTACAGCAATGTGCAAGTGAATTTTAAGTAAGAGAACTTTAAAGAAAATTCAGTCACGGATCACTACCACTGTATTGCTAAACGTATGTACAAAGTCTATCGTCATTACAAAGAATATCATTATACAAATTACTGTTATCCTATTTTCATCTATTATAGTTCCTTTGTGCTTTATGCAGGATGTCGGAGCTAACTCTTAATGTTTTTACACTTAATTGTTGGTAAGTTAAAATAATGAATTAAGTGCGATTGAAGTTTTGTTGAATAAACACTTGTAAAACGTACAATTTTCACTGGGTTGCAGGGGTATACCATGGGTGTCAAACAAACGTAACGAACGGATGCAGGCTATCGCGTCTTATCTAGAAACCGGTCCCCATACGCTGGTGTGTCTACAGGAAGTCTGGAGTGAACAGGACTATAGTTTTATAAAAGAACAAGTGAAAGAAAAATTACCATACTCACATTACTTTTATAGGTTTGTTGATATGTATGGATCCTAGTAAATAGCTTAGTAGAATAACTTCTTTTTTATATATGTGTACTGCAAGAAGTCATTAAGTCCTTTCATGATTTTAGTTAATGAATTTTGCACCTTTCATATAACGTGCCAATGTGATTGAAGATCAGTAATTTAGGGTTGATTAGTGTTTTATTGCATTAAGCCAGCAAATATACTTGATGAAAACTGTGCTGGATCAGAAATCAAAATCACTTCTATTTGCAGTGGAGTTCTTGGGTCTGGGCTATGTGTGTTCTCTAAATGGCTCATTGAAGATGTGTTCTTCCACCAATGGCCACTAAATGGCTACATCCACAAAATCCACCATGGCGACTGGTTTGGGGGAAAAGGCCTTGGTTTGTGCTGTATTCGTGTGAAGGACAAACTGGTTAATGTTTACTGTACTCATGTATGTATTATTTTTTAAATGCCTTAATTATTAAATACAGAAACATACATTGGGCCCATTCATAGTTTTTGCCACTGAATGTGTTGCATTCTTACTACATTAAATAGTTTGTGAATAATACAATGTACATCTTTCCTTATTGTTTTTTGTGTAATGGATCTTCATTATATAGTTACATGCTGAGTATCATAAAGATGACATCTATCTCACTCATCGCGTCTTGCAAGCTCACTCTGCAGCACAATTTGTGAAAATAACATCTGCTTCAGCTGATATTGCAATCCTTGCTGGTGACATGAATACTGGGCCTGGAGAGTTGTCTTATAGGTATGTATCGAACTTACTTAAAATATTTATATTATACCCACCTAGCCCTTACCCCACAAAACTTTACAAGTGTGTAAACCAAAACCTTAGAATTTTACTTATTGTATGCTTGTAAAGTTTTGTAGGCTTGGAGGCTGGACTGGCACCAATTTGATCTACATATATTTGATTCTTATTGTTTATGATACAATTAATGTATCATTGAAATAAATACACTGAAAGCATGTAATTTGCCTTTATGCTCTTATAGATTATGGTAATTACATATTTATATTTATTACAGGTTGTTAACTGAACTACCATCACTTATTGATCCATGTGATTTGGAATATAGTAATACCAATCCTAGCATTAGAATGTCTTCAGGAACCAGTGACAACGGAAACAACAGTTATTCTAATAAATATCAAGTTAGTTTATGTCCTGAGGGCAAGAGAATTGATCATATATTCTACCACCTCAACTCAAAGTGGGAGGTTAGTTCACTGAAGCATAATTATTTGATTACAATAGCAAGAAAACTTACTTGACTTTTTTTACAGTCATATGCAGCAATATATTTAGAATATTCTTATTTATAATAAGTTCTTGATACTTGACATTTATTTTATTTTAGGCCCACATTTTGAACTTCGGTAATCCGCTTGAGGACAGGGTCCCAGGGCAGTCTTATTCGTATTCGGACCACAATGCTGTTTCCCTCGAGCTACGTTTACGGCAATCTGAAAACTCACGCACAACCGAAAACTGCAAACAGGACGGTTCACTAGACGACACAATATTACAAGCTTATAAAGTCTGCACAACAGCTGCATCTAACTTAAACAAATCAAGAAAACTGTATCTTTTAGCAGGAGGACTAATTTTCATGTTCTTATTAGGCTCTGTAGGTTATGGGCCTAATTATATGATTATTGACATGATGAAAATATTTATTACAGGTGTTTGCTTTTATTATCTGATAATGGGCACTCTTTGGTACAGAATCGAAATGAATAGCTTGAGAGCAGGTATGGGTGCTCTGGACACTTACCGTCAAGGGAAGATTTCGAGGATCAATAAAAAGACAACATCTGATTAAGATATTGTGACTGTGGCAAAGAAGGCTATTGTTATATTTATAGCTTTTTGCAGCTACTTGTGGCTTGGAAATTTTGCCTTAATGCTCAATAATATCATGATATTATAATTTGTAGCCAGTGTATAGTCGCAGTATGTAGTGGGTCTGTTACACAATCAGCGATGACCGACGATTACGAGCGAGCACACTCGTGTAGAGGCATACTCGTCATTACTCGTCTGTAGTCGCTGATTATCGTCTATGATCGCCGTCCGCCGCCGCACGCCGATCCGTGAGTTTTCGGTTTTTCGGGCGCGCATCAAAGGGGAATTCCAGGTAGTTGCGTTGATGTGCCCACACAATCGCCGATAATTGATTTGCCGTTGGATAGTTAAATAATTTTAACTAAAAAACACCTACTACCTACTACGGCGGATAATCGTGTGGATGCTCGCATAATGATCTTACCGATTATAGACAATCAGACGATCAACGATTGTCGCCGATTGTGTATAGGCGTAAAGGTTCGCCACTTTTGGCCCCGAACAGCGTTAAAATCAGAGTTGAATACTGACGAACCTTTCTCTCATTAAGAGGTTGTGCCTTTTTATTATGTAAACATTGAACTTCAGTATTTTATCATGTAAGTTTAAAAATATAATCCTAATAATGTCTACTTATGAATAAAAACCAGAAGCTTAACTTTAATATTCTTCTCGATTTAATGTTGCAGCTAAAGATTGTTTTCAGAATATTTAAGGATATTTACTGACAGGGCCTCTATTCCACTTTGCTTGAACCCATAATATCTTAATTTCGAAACCATAATACCTATACAGGGTAGAAAAACCGAACGCCACATATGGGGGGCAACTACCTTAAATATTGGAAACAGCGAGTTCTACGCAAAAGAGACTTACTTTAATTTTTGAAAAAAATAAATCCTGCATTTATACATTTTTGAAAATTCGTCTGCCTTAACCGGGATTCGAACTGGTCGAATATGACAAAATTATAAAGAATTTACGGTATTTATTTAATTTAAAGGTGTCATGTGTTGTAGACATAAATGGTCACTATTATTGACCCTTTCGATATGTATCATAAAACACGACTTTATTGGTTTGTCATATTCGACCAGGGGGGCGATTTTTGACTTTCGAGCGCTCGAAAGTTTGGTTCCAAAGTGAGACACCGATTTTGGTGAAACCGTATTTTTGAAATTACGAGCGATGGAAAATTTAAAGACGAGTGGTCGATTCCCAGTTAGGGAAGACAATGTTTTTCAAAATTCTAATAATGCAGTAGGTACTTTTTGTTTTTAAAAATAAAAGTAAGTCTTCATTTCGTAGAACTTGCTATTTCCAATATTTAAGGTAGTTGCCGTCCAGTGGCGTTCGTTTTTTCCACCCTGTATAGATGTTTTATGATACGACCTTCTTTCAAGCGAATGAGAGCTATCATATCATAACATGGGTTGATGGGGGTCCGGCGCTTGTTTCTATCGCGAAAATGTATTCGTGATTTTCGTGTAATTTTAGCGGAACTCCTAGGATCGGTATATAACTTGTCAGGCCAGTAGGGACTTCATACCCTACTGGTCTGTGAAATCACAACTCGTGTCAAATACCTCTCTTTATGGCCTTGGATATTTTTTTGGTTTCAGGGAGTTCCATTTTCGTGCTCATGGTAAAGTAATTAATTAATCTGTATAGGTACCTACTACTATCAATATTCCAATTGCTTGGTGCTCATTGTCTGTCTAACAGAGTATGATAGGATTTAACATTCCACTTTAATCTGTTCTGGAAACCTAGATAAGATGTGTAAAGCTGACGTAACCAATTTTCGAAAACTGACTTTATGGAATTGACATGTACATAATCAAGGCAATTTAATTTGAACTGTGTTGCAATAAGAATAGAGTTTGATTTTTCTATCTTCATAAACTGAAAATGGCATTATCGAACAAACATATTGCCTTTATGCTAGATTCAAAGTCCCGGACTTACAAAAACCTCACGTTTTGTAACTGTTTGTTGTTTGTTTGTAAGCGGCCGACGCGTTTGATCGTGAGTTTATACATAACACGTTAATCCATTTTCAAGTTTTTGAAAAATTCCAATGTTATCGTTATGCGTCTTGTCTAGGCCCCCTGTTTAATTATTGCCAGTTATTTGAATTATATTAAGCTATTTTGTTAAGCCAATATAAATTAATTAAAGTTAAAAATGAATGTTAATTTATTTCCATAAATATATACTTGCTTAAATAACAATAAATATTATTACTAGAATATAACATTTTCAGCGTAAAGGTCCGCAGACGGCACGGCAGAGGCCTGTTTTATAAAGCTACAAATTACAATTTACAGGTTACAAGTTTCCATTTGACACAACCTCGACCAATGACGACCAGCCAGGTTGTGTCAAATGGAAACTTGCAACCCGTAAATTGTAATTTGTAGCTTTATAAAACAGGCCCTAGTAGTTACTACTTCTGCATGTATTTCTATAAAGCACCATCCGTAGCCAGCATCACGACGTCTGCCGCTCGACCAAAAACGGCGCGTGTCGCTGACGCCCGACTGCAGACCCAGTAGTGACGCCGACCGCAGACGGGCAACGACAGGCGTCACTACTGATTTCTGTGTATTTCTATGAAACACCTTCCCTAGCCGACCGCAGAGGCCAGCATCAGTCGGCTACGGCAGGCGTCACTACTGGTTTCTATGAAACACCTTCCCTAGCCGACCTTAGAGGCCAGCATCAGTCGGCTACGGCAGGCATCACTACTGGTTTCTATGTATTTCTATGAAACACCTTCCCTTGCCGAACGCAGAGGCCAGCATCAGTCGGTTACGGCAGGCGTCACTACTGGTTTCTATGTATTTCTATGAAACACCTTCCCTAGCCGACCTTACAGGCCAGCATCAATCTGCTACGGCAGGCGTCACTACTGGTTTCTTTCTATGTATTTCTATGAAACACCTTCCCTTGCCGACCGCAGAGGCCAGCATCAGTCGGCTACGGCAGGCGTCACTACTGGTTTCTATGTATTTCTATGAAACACCTTCCCTTGCCGACCGCAGAGGCCAGCATCAGTCGGTTACGGCAGGCGTCACTACTGGTTTCTATGTATTTCTATGAAACCCCTTCCCTAGCCGACCGCAGAGGCCAGCAGCAGTCGGCAACGGCAGGCGTCGCTAACGCCCGACCTACTGGGTCTTCAGTAGTGACACCGACGATCGATGCCTGCTGCATGCCGTCAGCAGTAGGCGTTGGACGTTGCCGTTGCTGTCTGCAGTTGACGCTTTAAGGGTAAACAATGAAATAACATTACTGATAAAGAAATAATTTTAATTCTAAAACTTAACAAAGTTACCATACCATTCGTTATGGTAAATATCACAATTTATAACATAATATATTAAGATATATTAAGGTCAATATCGCAGATCGTAAGTTAATATTTATATCTAATTACTTTTATTTCATATGGTTTATTCATAAATCTTCAAAACATTTCTCGATTGCTCCACAGCTTCTTTGGTTAGATAAAAATATATCTGATTTGTTCCTACTCGCTTGTCCCAAGATTAACCGCAAAGAGGAAGTTTAAAGGCTCCGAGTCGGACTGACGGACCTAGAGGGACGCAGCTATTTGTAAAGACGAGAAAGATATATATACATGTCTCATTCTTACAGGTAGCTGCATCCATTTTAGCCTGTCAGTTCGACTGTTGGTCTGAAAAATGTTCATCTAAACATCTAAGGTCTGTTCATTCTTACTTGTCTTATATAGTACCTAAACAACTTTCTAACCTCAAAATTGAACCTTTTTAGGCTAAAACCACAATTTTAATCAAAATAAAGCAATCACAGACCATACATTGGCCAAATGATGTCCAAAATATTTATTCAGTTTACTTTATTTACGACAAAAGAGCTGTTTTAGCGGCTCAGGGCGTCTTTGGCTCCAGTCCTATTTCGTCACCTTCTTAACTGGTCCACAATGCCATGTCGTCAGCATGTAATTCCTAAATCGTCACCTTCCTAACTCGTCCACTTTCTGATATCGTCAATACCCCATTTTGTCTACATTCCTATTTTGACCACAGTGCCAACTCGTCCACTTTCTTTTATCGACCTACTCCTTGATCAGCAGTGCCAACTCGTCCGCATTCCTGTATCGACCTCAGTGTCAACTCGTCCGCATATTTGTACTCGAGTCTGGGTGTTCAATATTTTTACTATATAGTTGACGAGTTGGCACTGTGGTCTAAATAAGAATGTTGACGAGTTGACATTGTAGACTAATTAGGGATGTTGACGAACTGGCACTGTAGTCTAATTACGAATGTAAACGAGTTGGTACAGTGGCCCACGTCAGAAAGCGGACGAGATAGGGAAGTGACGATATAGGAATGCTGGCAAATCGAAACAGTAGACCATATGCGAATGAGAACGACTTAAGAAGGTGACGAAATGGAACTATGGCCCAGTCATCCCGAGCCGTTTTAGCCAAAAAAGGTTAATTTTGAGGTTAGAAAGTTATTTACTATATAAGACAAGTAAGAATGAACAGACCTTACACAAAACTTATAAAAACTTATTGTGATTAAGTATTCCATTACATCCAATACCAAATAATATTATGCATTACATGTACTTAAGGCTAATGAATGATTAAATATCAAATACATTTCACATCCAGCAAAATGTTTAAAAAAATAATTGTAATTTTTTCTATTATAAATTATAATATAACTGTACTGCAGCCTTATACTCTAGGATCGAACTTCGGTTGCTCGATAGACTCGAGTAGTGGTTCGGTGTCGGAAGCAGATGCCGTGATAGCGGTGTCCACTGAACCGTACACGGATGGTCTGATGTCCACGGGCGGGGGCTCCTGGACAGACAGGTTTGGCGCAGAACTACTCGTCGGGTCACTCATTAATCGCGTGCTTTCGTCGGACCCTCTCGCCATGTGATACATGGATTTACCTCTCAACCGGCGACTGAATGAACTCCCTGTGAAAACAGCTGTGTTAATAACAAGTTGATGCCAAATGGTGCAATAATGTAGTTAGGACCGTTTTATTCCCAAGCGTCATAATGTACTTATCATTTCATAGTTCACTCATACATGAAAATATAATATTGTATAGATAAAAGAACCAACTACGAAAAAGTTTAAAATAGTTGTTGTGCTTTTGTTGGCAACCTACTTGATTATCATGTACTTTTTTTCAAGTTAATAAAAATGATAATTCTACAATCACTAGGTGCCAATAAGAGGTATTTTGGAAAAAGAAGTTCACAGATGATATGCATAGGTTATTTCACAAGTAATTTAACAGTTCCCTTTTTTGAAGTCTGTTTAAAATCCCTTTAACTTTTCAACAGCATGATGATTCCGCAAACACATACCCTACACCGCTGCTTTTCGACGTTTTTGAATTCGCCACTACTTTACAAGTAGAAAACATGTAAGATCTACCACTACACTATCTAGCAACCGCTGCCCCCTCTGTAAGACTTAGCACCCTTAGGCACGCTATAGGGGTCGCGACGCAAAGGATGAAAAACCACCAAAATCTGCATGATAACATACCAACAACTCCAAGGTGCTCAGAGATGTCGCGTTTCACGTCCGAAACGTCCCACATAGCGAGAAAGGAGCCGAGGCATGAGGGCGAAGACTCGTGCTCATAGCGCGACACGAACGGCTTGTACGAGAAGCTGTAGTGGTGCGCGATCGCCGCCAGAAACATCTCGATGCAGATAAGGAAGTCCTGGAAACAATTGGCTTATTCTTAATGTTCTAAACTTTATTTTTTTGGTGTGGAGAAGGCAAACAAGAACACGGCCACCTGGATGGTTAGCACGAGTTGTTTGTGACTACTTTGTCACTTGAATATGCCTTTATAACAAGTCTGTTTCTTTATATTGCACAGTATCCTCACCTGAAGTTTGGAAGACAAAATTTTTGTATCTGACTCTGATGTACCAGATAAGTGTGCAATGACTCCACAGTATACCAGGATATTAATAATGACACCTTGACTGCAAGAAAAAATCGTTTATTAGTTTTCAAAGTTATTTCAGTAATCATAATGTAACATCAAAAGCTTTTTGTGCTACCAATGCTTAAGTAATGGCAAGTTGCTATATCTTACATATATGTATTTTGCATCAGTATGTGATATCTACGCACAGTGAAATTCAAATCTAAAAAAATGTGGACCTAGGACCAAATTTCTTAGCCAACGATGTACTATAATTAAGTTAGGTAGTTATTACCATGACTAATTGATTATGGTTAATATTAATACTACAAAAGACTTTTTGTCAGCAATTTAAATAGACCGGTAGATTAACTTAACATATGTTACTTACAAGAAGGAGAAGAAAACAACAGCTTTTATGCACAAAAACTTTCCAATTGGCTTCATAGGTTTGAGTTCCTCTCTGTTAGCCCGGTAGAACAGCACAAGGCAATACATGGCCACAAATTGTGAGAGGTTATTAATAGCTATCATGTAAGGGAATGCTACTTTGGGGTTGAAGTCACTCTCTCCGTATACTCCACACAGTTCACAGATCATAGAGATGACTGTTGTTACGGGCCGTACCACAGTGTATTGTAGGATACCATGTTTACAGTTGTGGACAAATTCACTGTAAAAGAAAATGCAATACCATTAACAAATGAATGTTAACATACAATACCAAACTAAGTAGTGGCGTAAATTACATTGATATACATCTTGTATTTTCGATTAAAATGCCTGTGACATATGGACGGGCAAACAGACACAACTATAAGGGTTCTGCTTTTGCCATTTTGGCAACAGAACCCTTAAAGGAACACGGTAAAAAAACGGTAAATATTTAAATTATAAATTTAAATATTAATTTGAACTTAGCCAAATAAGAAATCTATTATTTTATCCTCATAAGGCCCAGCGTTCTTGTACAAGTACAAATTAATAATACTAGTGCAGACCCGAGTAGTCACTGTAGTAAAAGTTGTTTTTTATAGTTTTGTTCTTAATGATGTGTAAAGACACTAAACATACTGAACAAAATATGATAACTGGTATAGTACATTCAGTAGAAGACTACCACTATGGAAACACAGGACTCAAAAAGTTATATGGGTGATTCCACGGGCGTTTCAACCGCTATCAGTACGCCGTCATAAATATTGAAAGAATGAGCTACCCCAAGCAGCTAACATTCACACAGAGCTAAACTGTTATCGTAATTCTTGCCACAACTGATCGAATTTTAAGTATATTATCGCCTATTTCTTAGATACTTAGGACAGCGGACTGACGGTGGTTGAAACGCCTGTGAAATCACCCATATGATACTCATTTTAGATAATTTAATTAGAAATAATTACATAATTGACAATAAATGGAATTCAAGATTTTGATGAAAAAAAATAAGTTGTGCAATAACTATTATCAGAACATTACCAGTTTTTAAATGGATATTAAATATCAATTAAGATGTAAATATTTAGGGGTCCATCAACTATTCTTTGTACATTTAAGTATGTCTTAATTATACAAAACCAGGTATAAACTATATTTTTTTATCAATAGATTCATTGTCAGTACAAATGAAAATAAGCTATCTAACTCAGAATAACATTTGCGCCAACAATACTGGTAACTTAGGGGACAAACCACTATTTTCATACAAAACTGGGGACATGGTCCACTAAGTTACCTGTGAAAGAAGAAATTTTAATTGTTTAATAAATATATCTACCGGGTCATAGAATTCACTTTTTATGTGTGTAATAAAAACACTTTAAAGAAAACCCATTTAGTTTTTCTTTATACTTAAAAGCCTTACAAACTTGAAAAAAATAGTGAACAAAGAATAGTTGATTGGCCCTTAGATCATTTACCGTCCCATTTCCCATGGAGTGAGGCAACACAAAGGGAATATGTGATAAACTTGTGGTTTAGTCTCTAGCAGAGCTTCCAAGTCTTGATCTTCATTGAGATAGTTCAATAAATACTTCATGAAGTTGTATATGACATATGCCTCATAACACTCTCTCAAGGAATCCATGTAAATAGATTGTTCTGGAAACTCTAAACCAAGCCATGCATTTAGAGCATAAATTGGAACCATCCATAGTATCCTGCAACAATTATGTTTATATTTACTATGATGTAATTATTCAATTACATTGTAATAATAAATTCAATTTGTGGCCAAGTTGTTGATGTAAGTCATGTTTACATACCTTATAATATGCTTTTGCAAGGAGGGTTTTGTATAATGTATCACATGTTGGGTTATCTGCCATATCGAGATTGGCAGCGCTAAGAGAACGAATCCTCCTCCCACCAATGACCCCTGATCTGTTTTCGTGAATCCGTTGTTTATTGAGTGAGCTATCAATATTGGCACAATCACAATAATGAGCATCACATACAAAGCTACCAGCAGCGGTATAATCCATAACCGCCACTTGCTGAAGAAAGTTAATACAGAGTAAGAACACATCTTGATTTCGTTTTTCACATGATAACTATTGAGGTAAAGAACACAGTTGCAGCATATTCTAGGCCCGCAAATTCCAAGGAAGACGTGTTGCAATCCAATAGAATGTGAGTTGTGCTAATCAAATGTATGATATTCGGTAAACAAAAAATAAGGAATTTAAATGGCGATTAATTAACAAAATTCAATGATTATTTATTATTTTATTTAGACGCTATGTAATCGAATCAAATTGACTGACTTGACTGACGACCACAGATTATAAAAATACTGTCTGACTGACTGACTGACTGTCCGTCTACCACAGATTGTAAGGGAAGGATGTCATCACACGGCTAGTTACTGAGGCCCTACTTTGAAATTCGAAGTTCGAAGTTACGTTAGCTCCATCCCTGTCACTCGTCATTCGAGACTAAATCGAGAGAAAGGGATGAAGCTATCTTAACTCCGAACTTTGATTTTCAAAGTAGGGCCAGAGGCTCCATCCGTAAGCTCCATCCCTCTCTCGTTTTAGTCTCGAATGACGTGTGACAGGGATGGAGCTTCGAACGAGCGAACTTCGATTTTCAAAGTAGGGCCTCTGTCTCTCGACATTCGAAACTACAACGAGAGAAAGGAATGTAGCTAACGGAACTTCGAACTTCCATTTTCAAAGTAGGGCCTCAATTATCGCTGCGGCCATATTTATGGGCTTCAGCGAAAAGATTCGATTTGGCATCTCTTAAAGGGATGAGAGACGGTCGAGCTTTAAAAACGCGATCTTAAAAAGGGGTGATAGAATGAAGATATAGATAAAGGTGGAGGCCACCAGAGGCCACACTCTCTAGACCAAAAGGAAGCGTCTTGAATATACTTTTTCGTCATTATCTCAAACACTTTGGTCCCCTCCTCTCTAGAATAATAGAGATAGAATGACTTCAAGGACGCTTCATTCGGCTTCAGAGAGTGTTGCCTCCACCTTTATCTATAACTTCATGGGTGATAGAGGTTCTAGTCGGTCGAGCTTTAAAATCGCGATCTTAAAGTTCGCGATTTTACTCGGTTGGCGTCAGTGACAGGCGCGCGAGCTATAAAATCGAGATCTTAAAGGTCGTAAACTTACTCGGCTCGCGTCGTTGACAGACGTTGAAGCTTGCTCACACTTCAAACGCAAAATATCGTCGACAGAGGAAGCTTTGAGTTATTAAGAAGTTATATTATATCCCATTTTAACTAGAGTCTCTGAACCAAAATGAACTTACTTACGACGAACTTACTCGGCGGTTTTTAAGTACGCGTAGGTACTTGATGACACAAGGGCGAGTCAGCTCGCCGAGTCACAAGTACGCGTACTTACTCGCCCGTCTATCACCCCTTTGGTAAACACGGGCGAAAAAGGTCGTCGAGCTTTAATTACGCGTACAGAGGCCCTACTTTGAAATTCGAAGTTCGACGTTACGTTAGCTTCATCCCTGTCACTCGTCATTCGAGACTAAATCGAGAGAAAGGGATGACGGAACGTAATTTCGAACTTCGAATTTCAAAGTAGGGCCTCAGGCCCTTCTTTCAAAATCGAAGTTCGAAGTTACGTTAGCTCCATCCCTTTCTCTTGACTTAGTCGCAAATGACAAGTGACAGCGATGGAACTACCGTAACTTCGAACTTCGACTTTCAAAGTAGGGCCTCAGTATGACATCATTTGTAAATTCACATTACGCGATAAATTAGCTTCTACAGATCGCTAGTGACATCCTGTAGTCCATTTCACGAAGCTACAAGTTACAAATTACAAGCGGAACTCTCTTTTTAGCAAAAGGAGTTAGAAAGAGACTTCTGCTTGTAATTTGTAATTTGTAACTTTTAACTTGTACGGCCCGTTTCACGAAGCTACAAGTTACAAATTACAAGCGGAAGTCTCTTTCTAACTCCTTTTGCTAGAAAGAGACTTCCGCTTGTAAATTGTAATTTGTAGCTTAGTGAAACAGGCCACAGGACATGAAAGTTATTAATGAAAAGTCAGAAAAGATTGAAATTTAATAATTTTGGGGCACACAATTTAACACCTCTAATCTTATTACATATTTTATAAAACATTTAACATGGCAATGACCCCTTTTATCGCGATTCGCGCTAGTGTTGCAAGTTAATAAATATATTTAGAAAAAAATTAAATCACAGGTGTAGTGTTGTGTGGTGCCGTAGATATATTTTTTCTGTACGAATCATGATCAAAATGGGATCGCTGTAGATAAAATCCAATTATTTAATTCAACATATCAAAGCTTTTAACAGTGTACATATAGTATAATAATGTCCTATCAGTCCAAGTTTATAGTGGGGATCGACTTATTTGTGCATTTACAGTTATACGCGTAACACGAATTTGTGCATCGAGTTCTGAGCATCGAATTAGGCCACATAGCGATCTCTCCCTAAAATACCGCTGGCTGTCGACGTATCAAGTTAAACGTGAGTTTATAATTTGTCTACATGTTAATAAATTATCGTAGTGCGCGGGATAAGTGATTAGGATATTGGATGAATACGATTGATAACGTTTATAAATAGTTTAGCGTGAGTCGATAATTCGTATGTTTTTGTAAATGGGTCACCTCGCCATTCTTTTACGAGCGAAGTTGTATTGTGAGTTGTTCGCGAGGCACTGCTCGTTGTTTTACTGATCACCTGTCTGTATTATTGGTTTACGTGTTGATTAAGATGTTTGTGTTTTATTTTGAAGTTGTATGTGGCGGGAGAGTGATGTCCAGAAAGGCCGCGACCTGGTAATGTGATGTCATCAAAAGGGGAAACAGAGGCCGATTCAGGCACCGTGTCGCCGAACCTGACTTTAGTCAAAAATGAACCGGTTAGTAATTTAGTAACAATCTCTTCAGTATAAGGTATGAATGAGGTTTTAGGTCAAAAAAACCTGATGTGAAGTGAACAGTAAATGATTAGTTTTTGTAAAAAATATTTCTAATGATTGTAGTTGCAGTCACAAATACAAATAACCTTCTTATAATATAGAGAAGGTATACCTTCTAGTGATCTGGTATTTTTAGCAGAAAGGTACCTTCATTACAAACATTGTTTGATAACTTCTTCACTTAGCTATAATGTGGCTTTTCAGAAAATACTGATGAAGTTTATACCTATTGTGCAATGAGATTCATACCAGGTAATAATACCTGCATCCTAGGTACTGTATCTACTGATGTCGATGTTATTAGCTGTTATGGTGACTTATTTTCCTTATATACATCAAGATTCTGAATTCTCAAGGATTAATCTATTCAAACATTGCTTTATTAGTGCCTAGTTGTTTATTTGTAGCGTACAAACATCCTTACTTGGGTACTGGAAGCAGGTATATTAAATATTGCCATGCAAATTTACTGAAGTAATTATCAAGTTTCTTATATGAAAATTTCTCTTCTATTATAATCATCTACCGCATCATTTAACATGTCTAAATTGCTTAAATTTAATTTGAAAGAGATAGTTATTTGAATAAACTTTGCTAAGCGTAAGGAATCTAAGCAGTAACCTAAGTAATTATGTTTTGTCTTTTATTGATTTACATGATGGTTTTCAAGTAGGTAGGTATGTTTGTGTATTAGTAATGTTTTGCTTTGGTTTTTTTTATTATTTTGTTGTATGCGTCTTCGTAGATCATAACTCATTAATTATTAATTAGTTTTAAACTTTGCAAGGTAATACAAGGTATTAGGGGAACTGTGTCACACTGTAATTTTATTTCATCTGAATCAGACTAGCGAATATTGCATAAACTTTGCCTCTGTGGGATATTTCATACAAATGACTTATCCGTTTTTATAGTTTTGTACCTTGTGACGCTTTCAACATGCAAATAATACATGTTCAAATAGATACTTTTTTTAATTTGAATGTCATCCCCGGTATGTTACATGATACTCAATTAAAAATATAGTAAAATATAGTGAGATTTTGTGTATGAGTGTAGTAAGTGTAATATTAGTAAAGTATTGTCTGCGTTTAACAACCTCATTAATCTTATTTTCTATTACTATTTCCATTTGTTTACTCACTAATCCATTTTTAATGAAAGTCGGGAATTACAACACCATATAACATAAATATTCATCAATTTAAATTATTTCAAATAACAGTGTTAGTTGTCCTAATTTGCTGACACCAAATCACACACTGTGTTATTCAAAAACCTGTTTTCAGTAATTAAATATGATCACAGTATCTTAATTACTTGCCAATTAATTCACATGCTAATCAGAAATTGTAACTTTTGAATGCCATGATTTTTACAATGGATGGTCTTTTTATTTGTATGAAGATTAACCGGGAAAGTCAGTTTAGATGACCTTCTGTTAACAAAATATCAAGGTCATGTAAGTTCGTTCTTATAACATTTTCTAAAAGGTTTATAAAAAAATAATTCTAAAACAAATAAAAAGTTTACATCCCATGCATTGCAATACAGCTACACAACACTGTTCAAATTCTGCAAAATTTAGGATTGTCCATAGATCAGAGGTATTACAAAAAATTACAACGCTAGGCAACCATCCTTCATTTAAAAGAGAATCTTGCAATCATTTCATAGAAGATGTATATTACAGTAAACTACTTTATGGCAATTTTTGCGCATAAGTAATAAGCCCATATATGTTTAACAGGCAACTACAGCAAGTAAAGAAGAAACTCCTAAAAGGGGTAGCACGCTGTTGAAATGTACAACGTGCAACACATTTAGCACGCTAAGCAGCCGCGCCCTCACCGCACACATGGCGCAGTGCTCCCCCGACAACAACAACGTAGCGGCGGCGCAGAACGCCGACCGGCCGCACCGGAAGCTGTTCGAATGCGACGTTTGCAACATGAAGTTCTCAAACGGCGCGAACATGCGCCGCCACAAGATGCGGCACACCGGCGTCAAACCGTACGAATGCCGCGTGTGCCAGAAGCGGTTCTTCCGGAAAGACCACCTCGCCGAACACTTCACGACACACACAAAGAGCTTGCCTTACCATTGCCCGATATGTAACCGAGGGTTCCAGCGTCAGATCGCGATGCGCGCGCACTTTCAGAACGAACACGTCGGACAGCACGACCTTGTCAAAACTTGCCCCCTCTGCAGCTACCGCGCGCCTACTATGAAGAGCCTTAGAGTTCACTTCTTTAATAGGTAACTGATCATTTTATATTTGTCACCCGCACACGGGAAAATCCGTGCAGTTATGTCGAGATGTGTACATATTATCAGTAATTATTAATAGGCTCAAACCAGTGAATTATATATATTTAAAAATTAGACACACCCCAATTTCGAAGCAGTTTGGCAGGCATCTTATTTCTAAATTCAATTCATATGTATGATACTAATTGCATCATTTAGTTAAGCCTGCAGTTAATCACGGTTTTTGTCTATAGATACCACAATGATACTCCTAAACATAAATACATAACTGTATGGCGTTCACAAAAGTAAACTACCGATTTGGGTCTTAATGAAACAGGTGCGTTGTTAACCCGAATATTTTTTCCAGACATGGTATAGACCTGGATAATCCAGGCACCGGCAACAACTCTGTTTCCCTGTTAGCAGCGGGTATCGCCAACGCGGCGTACGCCGACGGCTCGATGGACGCCAGCGCTATAAACGCTCTCGGCGCGTTGGGCTCTGGCCTCTCTGTCTCTGTTGCTGCGGCGTACTCCGACAGCGGCGACAGTAATGGCGCCCGCTCTGTGGACAATGCTACTCCGCCTATGCATTACCTGACCCCACATGTAGAAATATCTATGGCCGACAATGAAACATTCTCGCCGGGACAATCTAACCATAATTCCGGTTAGTATACGAACTTATTTACAGTTTGATCAATTTTATGCCTGTTTTTTTTTCTGGGTAAGCGTATACCACCCTCAACGTCACTTAATATCAGGCGAGACTGAGGTCAAACGCAAACCCATTTTTTAAAAAAAAAAAACTGGATCTCCACTTATCTCATTAAATTTAATCCAGGTTGCATTGCATTTAGCTGTTGAAAAGTTTTCATGGAGAGCAATTTACATTCACAAAGCAATTGAGTATGAAAAGAAGTACTCTTTTTCACCTTATTTCAATAGAGTAAGGTGCAGAATTGTATACATCTTTTTGTAATCTACTACACACTGAAGTAGTGAGGTGCATTTATTATGTCCTCCATTTGGTATGCTGTGCGGCTGCACCAAATATTGGCACCTTGAATTTTATTTCAGGATGATGGAGGTGATAATTCTACAATCACTAGGTGCCAGGGTAGGTTTACCCTGTCTATGTCTATCTGTGGACGTGCTTCGGCTCATATGATGGGAAAATTTGGTGTTGTTGTAGATTCCCGCATGAACGGCGAAGGGCCCAGTTCGCCGCAGTCGGGCGACAGCGCGGGCGCCGTGGCGAGCAGCTCCCTGTCCGCGCAGCTGCCGGCCGGTATCACGCCTTCCATCACGCTTATACCCATCAAACAGGTAACTTTATATATCTTCCATACATATCCTCTTCCGTGAATGACTGACTGAATTATCCGTTGTTTTTATTTATCTCTCAATCGCTCAAAGGTTAATTGGAAGAGATCCCTTAAAGGGATAAGTACCTACTTTGTACGTAGGTACCTATTGTGTTTGTTTCTTTTTTAGTTTTTATTTTCTGTTTCTGGAATAAACAGTTCACATAAGGCCTGATTCGTAACGGATTCGCCAAATTGAAAAAGCTGTAACTAAGCATAAGTGGATCAATTGACCAAAATATATGATTTTATATTTAAAAAACAGTATAAAATTATCATCCCTACACTTCTATTATAATTCTACATTTTCTCCCATTCTGGCCGCAATTTTTGTCGAATGCCCTCCATCAGCCGTGCGACAGGGTCATTAGCCACTTTCCTGCTCGCTGCGTTATACTTTCTCAGGAAGTTTTGTTGGTTGCTGGCAGCCTTACCTGTCTTACGCAAGATTCCTTTGACCAGAGCCCAATATCTTTCGATAGGGCGGCACTGTGAAATATTCGGCGGATTCAGTGCTTTGAGCACGATCTGGACATCATTTGGTTTGAGGAAGTTTAGGGTATCCGTCGCATAGTGGGCTGTATCCAGATCAGGTCAAAATAAAGCCGAACAATTGTGTTTTCGAATGAATGGTATTAGACGTTTTTTTAAACCTTCATTGATGTAAATATTCTTATTGATTATGCCAGTTGTAACATGTGCACTGCTACGATCGCCGTATGGGCAAATTGCCTGCCAAACCAGATACTTGGAGCCAAACTTCTCCATTCCTATGGTGGTTTCCGAATCTGGAAGAATTTCTCCATCAGCTATAGTATAAACTATAAAAGGTTTCGTCATCCAAAATCAAATGAAAATTATCTGTACCCAGAAAGTCGTACATCTTTCCATCGAGTTTTTATGGGGAGTCTTTGTTTTTCTGATGTTTTCGGTACCCCCCGCTTCTTTTTTGTCTTCATAGCAGCCCGTTCCTTAACACGTCTCACCATTGACTGACTTGTAGATTTTTTTTTAGCTATGTCCCTTTCGGACATACTTCGATTTTTGCAAGTCGTCTTAATGATTTTCCTGTCAGCCCAGCGAGCACCACCATGTTCTACGGTTCGAGGCTTCTAAGCGGTAGACAAGGTTTCAAGGTATCGTTTCAGGACCGTATCAACGGTTCTTCTTGTGATTTTTAATTATTTTGCGATCAATTGGTTCGGACGCTGTGTATTTTCCATCCATTTCGTGACAATTTGCTCACGGCGTTCACGTTCATTCATGTTTTTTTGATTTTATCAGCAAATTATTCAATAAAAGATAATCATTACATAATTTTGTGACAATAGTAATGCCAATGCAAAAAAAAATAAACTTGAGAAAACCTTTAGAGCTAGGTGCCAGCGTTTTGATTTTGGCGAATCCGGTACGAATCAGGCCTTAATATACATACTGACTAAAAATTTAAAGGGAATATTTCTTTGGTTCCCTATAGGGGTACACTAAGAAAAAAAATTAGAATGGGAAGAAATAAGGGGGGTAGCGGAAAACTAATTCTGCCTGAACGAAGTCACGGGCGTCCTTTAGTCATTGTACGAATGAATCCTTACGCAGGCAGCTGTTGCAATGCTAAGCGTAGGTTTTCTCACCATGCTTTTAATTCATCTTAAGTGCACCGGAAAATGGTTAACCCTTGTTTTATAGACACTTATTTCATAGACACTATCACTTCGCAGAATTTTCATTTCATAGAAAACTAATATCTGCTGAAACCTTATTGTTTTCATTTTTTTTTTGTGGTCACAGGTCTAACCTAACCTAACCCACGTAATCCATGCTTAAGATAATCTGAAAACAATGAAGTGTCAGCAGAAACTAGCTTTCTATGAAATTAAAATTCTGCGAAGTGATAGTGTCTATGAAATACGTGTCTATAAATAACTGTCTATAAAACAAGGGCAAAGGCATGAAAAACGAGTGACAGGTATACTGTCCGTTTCGAGTGCAAGCGTGATAGCGATAGCCAGCCGAGAGCTATTAAAAATCTGGGAATACTGTATTACCTAATTAGTAAATTTAGAAAAAAAAACATTGGTACACAGCTGCTGGAGTTCGAAGTAGTGATCACGAGTAGAAAACAGCACGGCTAGCACAAGCTGCCCGCGACCTGTTTGTCGCTCGGATCTCCCTTTCCATCTAGTCAGTAACGATAGAGACGCACTGAGCGACAAGCGAGAAAATACAACTTGTGCTACCCGTGCAGAATAGAGATAGAGAGAGAGAATAGGTCACCGTCGCTAAATCAAACAGGTAACAGCATTAACTATATTGTACCCTGTTGTTTACCCCCAACCTAACAAGTAACGGTGTTATAAGCTTGACCTCTTCACACCGTAGTGCCAGAATGAATAGACGTACTTTTAGGGTTCCTTACCTCAAAAGGAAAAAACGGAACCCTTATAGAATCACTTTGTTACCGTCTGTCTGTCAAGACCTTTTTTCTCGGGAACGGGTGGAGGTATCGAGTTGAAATTAAAACCATATACTCAGGTCTACAGTCCCTTGAAGCTGTGAAAAAATCAAACTTCTAAAATAACGTAAAAACAGATACGGTCGCTTATGCCGCAAAAAACGTCTATTTCGACTCGAGGGAATCAAAATTTATAGGGTATTTTCCGTTGACTTAGAACTATGAAATTTGGCAAGTAATACGGTCTTATATAGGGAAAAATCTGAAAACTATAAATTTTTCATTAAATCACGAAAAAAAAGGGTCTTTATGCAAGGAACGGCGGTCCAAATTTTGAATTGAGTTTACCGTGTCATGTGGGGTACCGTATGAAAATCTTAAATACGGAACCCTCTGTGCGTGAGTCCGACTCGCACTTGACCGGTTTTTATTCGTTTTTGTTTGGTTTTGTTAAGGTTTTTTTCTTAGCCAGGTTGGTCAGAAATCGGTCAGACCATTTACAGAGTTATTAGCTCTGAAGCAGTGGTCGCAATTACATCGGGAATTTTACATTTTAACTATAATTGCTAAAGCATGACTGTTGAAACATGGTACGAGGAAAAAACTAATGAATATTGAGATGATGACGATTTGTAGAATAAAACAGATAATGGGATAAGGGCAAGGAGACGATGATTCTGGTTGTTTGCTGAAACAAACTAAAACGCTAGAGAAGTATATGTGACGTTATCTATGTAAAGGGACCTTATGACGTTGTATTTATACCGGAGCATCTTTAATAATGGCGGAAGCGCCATCCGCCATAAGGTCCCTTTACATAGATAAATGCCACATATTGAGAAAAAGCCACTAAACAACAAAGCAAAGTAATTACCAGGCTTTGAATTACATTGAATGAACAAATAAGTTCGAGGAATGAAAAAGGGCTTGCAAGTAAATCAGGCAGAAATGTCGGTTTACCTGTATGGATTCGACTTCCATAGACTATCAAGTCCGACTCAGGTGTTCTGTTCCTATGTCCTATGCGAACTAGCTCTGATACTCAGGTTTTTATTTTTTCAATTTTAGTTCCCTAAGTGGTCCGTTTAAAGTCAGAGCGAATTACGAGCATAGCTACTAGAGTCCCGCCCTCGCTACGCTCCGGTTTAAACTAATAAAAAATAGCCTATGTCCATCCCGAGTAATGTACCTTTTAAATGCTGAATGATTTTTTCGAATAGGTTCCGTGGTTGCGGAGTTTATCAGATCTGTCGAATAGATAAACTCCAAAATTCGCACTGTCTCTTTGTAATAATTAATAATAGTAAATATTCGTGTCTTTCAAATGTAATTCAAGCGTCTGCAAGTCAATAATTCGACGATTCGCTGAGTTCTAGACATCCTATGCTCTGATATCTGTCGAATTTAAAAGTAGGTTACAAGGAGAAAGTTCGAATCTTAGCGTATCTAATGTAACAATTTGCAACGAATTCCAGTTTTTAATCTCGCAAGTCTTGCATTAATTTGGTAAGGATACAAATTAAGTCCATGAAATGTCCATTTTGCTATGGTTATGAATAATCTACAGTACCTAAATAACAATCACTAACGACGAAGTTTAAACAAATCTCATCAACTGACATGTTGTACGACGATAATAGCAATAAATGGCGACTGATTGCCACTCAGCGAGCGTAAAACATTGGGTTTTAATTACGCGTATGTGAGGATAATTTACTGAAACACAAATTTTAAAATTGCAGTTAGGTAAAACACTTCTCCCCAGGCATATTTATCGCATACTGGCTGTGTGGATAGTACTTTTCATGACTAATATTGCTATATATGTATCTATGTGAGATTTCGGAATATTTTTTATTTTTGTATATTGAGGGATATCAACAAGTTGTAGAAAACATCGTAAATAGTCTTCAGTCGTAACATAAAATGCTCACTCAATTATAGGTTTCCACAGCATGCAAAATTATACAATATTAATCTAGCTTCGAAATTTGAAACACATTAATTATAATAATTTATGTAAAATACTCTATGGAAAAGTGCCCAGTTAAGGCTTAACAATGTAACAGTTTTTTTAAATACCACAGACTTCACGATATTGTAACATACTGTATATAAAACTGCCAAGTTAAGGCTTGAAATGCATTTAGTGGCAGTAAATTGGGTTGTATCTAGTGCCAGACTTCGCTGTCCTTCCACATCCATTACATGCGAACTTTGATTTTATATGGGATAGATGCATTACTGGATCAAATCGTTCTTTGAATGTAGTGATGATATTATATGAATATGAATAGACATTGACATACAAGATCCGTACGGTTTGCATATTAGGCAGATTCGAAAGTATGACATTCGACCTCCGCCCGGACTCAGTAATACGTTTGTAGAATGAGTTTGCACTATTTTGTAGTACCTATGTTCAACTTCCACCTTTACAATTCAATCTTAATTCCCGATACAGATCGTCATGATAGTTATTTCCCAATTTCCATTACTTCCAGGAACCGAATACACAAGAGGAGTCCGGCGGCGGCGACTCGCAGGGCGAGGCCAACGGCGACAAGCGCGGCGTGTCCTCGAGCCTATCGTCGCTCATTAAGGTATCGCCGCTCAAGAGCTTACTGCGCGAGGATCTGCGCCGGCGCATCTCGGCCCGCGGCCGCGCCAGGGGCTCCAATGTGAGTTCATTAGCATCGCTAGATATCGAATAATGGGGCTGCTATACGGTCGCCAACACGCCCTTTCGACAACGTGACCTCGTCGAGACCGACCTTGTAAATAGTTTTCAGCAAAAAAAGGAATTTGCCGACGGCCTTGGCGACAAGCCTCCAAACCAAGGTCGCGCCGTCGGAGACTTTTTGGCGTTGGCAGCCGCCTAGCAGGACCTTAAGGAGCTTGTTTACCTAAAGTTCCGGGCTGTTGGGTGTAATGGAAGCGGACGTATTTTAATTATTAAAGCGATAGATATATTTATTTACTCAGATGCTATGTGATTTTTACATTTATTTTTTATTATACTTCAAAATTATCGAAGTTCATAAATCGGACGAGTATGCTTAAAATTTTGGTAACATGTTAAAACACGCTTACAAGTTTGGTTTAAATACATTTGCATTTCATTTCACATCATCGTAAAACGATTAATTAATGAATACTAAAAGCCAACCGAGATTATTCGAACTTTAGGTAAATAAGCTCCCGATTATCCGATCTCTAATCATTGCACATGACTGTCAAAACTGACACAACTCAAGTCATTTTTGTAAACCAATTTCAACCTTTTCTGGACTACGAAGAAAAAGATAAAGAAGACATATTTTGAGTTATGTTTTGACGGTCTTAAATGTCATGGTCATGACGTTAATTTCATTCCACATGTGAATGCCACATTGAAGACCCATTTACTTTATACCAGGAGTTAGGGATAACTGTGCGCCCCGGAGCCTCCGGGCGTCGCGAAACGGTATGCTCACGTAACCGCCACGCGACGTAATGAGTATAAATATGCGAGTTTCTTATTTTACGAAAGAGCCGCAAAAAAAAGTGAAGGGAGTCGCAATATAAAAAAGATTGTGAACCCCTGGTTGTACAATAATTAAAACATTGATTTTATTATGTTTATTGCTCCTAAATACTTAGCGTCAGCGTCTGCTGTTCCTATGCCTAAGCATACAAGGAAGCTCCATTCTAAAGCAGGTCTCTACATCCAAAAGAGACTTGATTTTATTTCTATTGCAACATGATAGTGAAACAAAAGGGAAATTGCCTGCCTGCAGTTTTTTACTCAGTGCTGACCTAAAAATATTCTGAATGCTGCTGATTATGGTGATCCTTGCTAAGCCCAAGTCCAGTAGGCGTCGTCTTTCGGTTGACGTGGATGGAAGTTTATAATGATGATGTTGCTGTTGTTGACGATTATGTGGATGATGGTGCTATTGTAGGCGATAATGCTGTTGAAGTTGACGATGATGATGATGAAGAGATCTTGATGATAAAATAAATATATGGGGACAATCTCACACAAATTGACCTAGACCCAAACTAAAAACTAGGGCTTGTACTATGGATACTATACTCTTTTTCATCTAAGATGAGTCCTGTGACAGCCGTATTTCGTAATTCCAATCACTTACTATGCTCACATGCGAGGTACTTAAAAATAGGCGATTAATTATTTAAGTTCTTAAACTGCGTCTCTAGGTGTGTACCAATGTAGTATTTATGTAAAAGAAACAAGTGTAATACGTGTTTATATGAACTGTCACAGGATTCATCTTGGATGAAAAAGAGTGTAGAGAATGATAAACTTACTTTTATAAAGAATTTCATACTTAAATACTATAGCTATACAATGTTTTGTCCTTACCTATCAAATTCAAATATGAAAATGACTGATAAGGACAAAACATTGTGTAGCTATACCACCATTACTCAACGTTTATTAGTAAGGGGGCTAGAAAATATCCATGACTTAGAAACCAATATTCGCGTTTATCACACAAATATTTGCACTTACCGGGACCACCGCTAGTTTCATAGGCAGACCAAAGTAACAGTCAATACCAAATAGGCTATTGTGTCGTCAATATAATGATGAATGATATAATGATGTCAAAGGATGGTTATGTTTTTGTGGTAACACAATACAATACAAATACAAAAAACTTTATTTGCTTAATAAAGGACATATCCGACGGACCCCAAACTAGGCTGAGCCTGTATCTTGGGACCGTGGGAATGATAATGAGTCGGTTGTTGTTGGCGATCGTCCCTGAGTCGGGCGGGTTGGTTGCAGGCGTCGCGCGCGTCCCCGTCGGAGGGCGGCGTGATCACGTCGACGCTGGGCGAGGCGGCGCTGGCGCCGGCGTCGCTGATGTGCTCGTTCTGCTCCATCACCTTCCCGGACTCGACGCTCTACTTCCTGCACAAGGGCTGCCACTGCGACTCCAACCCCTGGAAGTGCAACATCTGCGGCGAGCAGTGCTGCAACGTCTACGAGTTCAACTCCCATCTCCTCAGCAAGAGTCATCAATGACTGTTTGCAGGGGGGCCGTTCCGACAATACTGACTTTGTGTTTCATCAGCACTCTCTGCACGGTGTGCGCGCTACGTGAGTACGAAGCTTCACCGCCTCCCCTTCCGTCTTGCGAATGTTTCCGAGTCGAACATCGTCGGTTGAACCGCTTCGAACTCGCCGTACGCTGAACGTCCCCCCGAAGATATCATTATTATTAAAAGTGCAAATTATGTGAAGGTATATTTTTAACGGTTATAATTGATATGGTAAGCGTGACGATATTTATGCGGATATTTTTAGTACTTAAATGAAATGGGTTTATGAAAGGGTAATATTAAATTTTAATTGTGAAGGGTGAGAAGATTTTGGGTATAACCTATGGACTAAATTAAAAGATAGGAGTGTTACTCGGCGACGATCGATACATTCCAAAAGTGACGTAGCATTCCATGATGAAAGATTAGTCTTTGGTGGGGATTTATTTGTAGTGACTAATTCAATTTAGTGTTACTCTAGCCATTTTAAAAACATAGAAAAGGACAAATATTATTATATACTGCGAACTAAATACAACGCCCTTTGTAGCCTTAAAAAAATATACATAACTCATATTTATACTTACCAGTGTATACACTATACATATTTAGAGTGAAGTATGATTTTAAAATGGATAGTAGTGCGGCACTTGTTATTGTTTTTTCATTCTACTTTTCTGTACTTAAAATGTACGACAACTATATCTAATCTAAATTTAAAAGTATTTTTGGTGCGATAGTGAATTATACAAATGTTTTAAACTATGGTGAAGATTGTACAAATTAATATATTTTTACATTTCACTGTTGAGAAGAGAAGGCATAGCCTGTATTTCCGTGATTATTTACTTATTGTGATTGTGTACAGACAGGAATTATAAATTCTACATTCCATTTTACGTTATCTTTTTTGATTAAATGCATGTGATGCAAGTCCACGACTAATATTTAATGTACAAGTTATGTTTTGTTGTTATTATTTATTCTTCCCTAAATGCTTCTTCTAGCTGTAATTTATTTTGCTCTTTTTTTAATTAGGCTGGCGCTTTATGGACTTATGTACTTACATTTCTTTTTTTATGCGACATTCCTTTCGCGAGTTGTTTTGTTTGGTATCATCGCCAAGTTTAAAGCCGTAAATATAACAAGAGTCTACATCTAGGCGCGCTTGCTCAATTCGGCTCAAGCACAGAGCACGGCATGTTCGGTGATCTACTCGCACAAAAACTATTACTTATACTTAGTCTCACATTCATTGGAATAGCGAAGCGCCTTATGATTCAATTTAATGTGTGCTTTTTTATCGGTGTCTATTTTCCGCATTTAAAGAAGGGACAATTTTGCGTCATAGGCTTCTGTAACAACAGATTTTTTACCACAGGCAATTGGAATTGTAACTGGAAATGAAAGTAGATTTTAAAAAGACGAACTGAAATCGTTTGATCCGCCGTGTCTTAATAATTGTTCTGAAATCAGGAAGGCTTTTGCTTTCTGAGTAATGATACATTCTGTCGTTGTCCCACTTAATTCGGAAGTGCTCAACCTTACGGGAAACGATTTTGATCTCTTAATTTGAAGAGTTGAATTTTATGTATTGACTTTCATTTTATAAAGTAGGTAATCAAACTGTATTGAAATTTACTTGTGTGCTGATAGAGAAATATTGATACAATGTAGAAATTACTGTAGGTTAAAAAAGTTAATTTAATATAGTAGATGTTAATTTCGTTTTAGTACTTTCTCGTGTTCTAACTAAATTGGTCAGTCCGTTCCATTTGAATGAAAGTAGCCTGAGATTTACATTCCTGTAGATGATAAGTACTTACTATCGGTTGTGGTCTTGCCTGTTAAGTTTACGAAATTGACTTAGATGGAACTGAAATTATGTTTACCAACGAAGTTATGTATTTGTTTTGTTATTACGTCTTTTTGTATAAAGTAAGAAGCGGCGGGCGGCGGCCGTCCGTGAGTTACCTGAAACGAGCAACACATATTTATTTATAGAGATTCTTATATACTGCTGTTTCATTGTTGGTTACGACTTGAATGTTTACTTTTTATTTGGTCGCCGGCTCGCCGCCTAGATAAGCATAGATGTATAAGAGCTATTAATATTATTAACCGGTCACCCTACTGGGCGCCTTTACTTAATCCGTCCATATCTAATGATAGATATTGCCTTTAATATTTAATAGAAAGTAATATATTTTATAGATTTTAGACGCGACTAAGGAGAGATCTTAATTTTAAAATGGTTAAATAATTGCAGAGTTTTAATGATGTAGTTTTAATTATTTATCATTAATAAACATTCTCTGCGTTTGATTTGTTGGACGTGTGTGAACCTGGAAATAAATGGTGCGATTTAAAAAATCATTCCATTATAGAAAAGAGATGTTTATTTTACGAAGTCACTGATTTCAAAGATAAAACTACTTAATTATCTTGTGTGATTCTGATTACGTCAACGTGATAAAGGGAGCAACATCTTTATTTTATCATGAAAGAAATTTAAAGCTGTTCATTGTTATAATTGATAAAATATATAATTTTATTTTTGTGGACTAGTTATAAGTACATTGTGAATATGTATAGGAAGTTGTGTTGAAACCACAATCCTTAATTGTTGAATTTCACTATGAAGAACAGTATTTTCATTATGGTTTCAAAATCAGAACACAATTGATTATAGTTAAAAAACTTAGTGAAGACCCTCTTGCTTGTTGTTGTATACTAAACTAATGTGGAATTTACGTCAAATTTCAAATATAGAATCGGTCTATACAGCTGTGTTACAGTCGGGTTCATAAATATGTGTACACTTTAGTACCTTGTCTATTTAATGTCATGTTTAAACTCCCATACATGAATTGTCACAGCGTTTAAAGTGACAAGGTACTATAACTACATGGAAGAGGGGCTTTCCGAAGGCTGCGGCTCCACTGCGGCGGAGATGAGCGGAGTGGAGCGGAGCTGTGCCAATATTAACCAATAGAATCTAAACTAACTTGCGCAAGGCGCGCTCGACGTGACCGCATGCGCCTTCTATTGTTTAATATTGGCTCAGCTCCGCTCCGCTCCGCTCGTCTCCGCCTCAGTGGAGCCGCAGCCTTAAGGTTTTTACCTGTATTACTGGCAGTAGATAGTATAATTACACAAATTCAACCTACTTCGATAATTGTTCATGCAGTCTCCACAAATTATGTATGTGCTTAGCGGAGTCAACAAAGCCTTTAGTATAGCGACCCTCACCTTAATACCAAAACACAGCTTACCAACATTATAATTTTGTTCTAAGTTGTTATGTATGTAATTTAAGATAGATAAATATGAACGCCTTTAAAAGCAATTATTCGTAATTTAAGACACTTGAAAGCGTCGTTAATATTTTGCTGTTACATTATTATGTTGTCAATTTAAAAGAAAATAATATTTACTAATCTTAAAAGGGATACTATTTTATAAAAAAAAACACTTTGTAATTGTGAGTGATAGTTACTATATCAAGTTTAGCTGATTGTGCCTTAGATCAATACTTTAAAGAAAACGAATATATATTATATATGTAAAAAACATTTTTTGGAAATGATTATATCGATTAGATGCGTGTATTTAAAATATTGTCACATTAGAGTTATATATTTATACACAATAACTAGAAAATCGATAACATGTTATTTATTTATGTATAAGGAAGTGTATGCAATATGGCTGTTTGCTCGTTTTTATGAAAAGTTTATTTGCAGTTAAAATAAATTCCATATCGTCTCTGTGCGATAACTTAAGATAAAAGGATTGGTACTTATTACCATAAAACGTAGTTCTATTTATTTACAATTAATTTGGTAAAGGGTCTAATAAAATATTAATAAATTATGAAATATTATCCTGGTGTTTTTATTTATTAGTTAGATGAATGAATCGGACACAAACATTGTAATTTCGAATTCCAATAACAACTATCTCCTTGCTGCAACATCCTTATCGAAAGAGCAACTTTCAGACATTTTGCTGATTTACTAATAAATAAATTTAATGTCAAAGAACTTAGAATATTCGAGCCAAGCGTCGTGTGTATTCTTGCTCTTAGTAATGTCTCTACCTACAGAACCTTGCACGATTGGATTAACTCCTAGTATGCTTAGGCATGGATCCGTGCTCAAAATTTGGATATCTTTTTGTATTTTTTTTAAGCTTAATTTTATGGACTAGGGTGATGGAACCAGTAATGGACAATGCACCAATAATGGACACTTTATGGGTTAAAGTATAATGCTCAGAAGACTAAGCTATTGGTTTTTCGCTCAGGGAAAGGTCCGGAGAGTGTTCGCCCAGTGTACTTGGACGGTTCTCCAATTGAGAGGGTCCGACAGTTTAGGTACTTGGGACACATTTTGACGGAAAATCTCCAAGACGATCTGGACATAGAACGTGAACGCCGAGCCACTGCCGTCAGAAGCAACATGCTTGCGCGAAGGTTCGCGCGATGTAGTGACCCCGTTAAGCTCACCTAATTATTTTTACTCATAACGACTCATAAGTCCTAATTATCGCAACTCCTAACGTATTTATTTCAGCAACTGTTACATTTTCAGGATTTTTATAAATCAAACCTAACCTAACCTAGTCTTATCTACACATTGAATATTTCAGAACTTCTGAAAAGTTTACGGTTCCAGCGGTATAAAAAATTCATTTTCGGAGTTCCGATAATAGGAGTTGCAATTTTAGTTGAACTTTGGCGCTCCCTTCTTCGCTATCATAAGGTCTCGCATAGCGTCATTTCGAGATCGCATTCGGTCGTCCAATAACGGGATTCTCTGTACCCTGTCCGATCGCCTGGACTGCCGGATGCTCCGACACTGGCTAAAGGTGCACCGTGAGCCTAACAAAAAATAGTTGTTTGTTTATGCTGTAGTTTTATGTATTATGATTTATTTTTTAATATATTTAATTTTAATTTTAATTTATTGGTCTATTTTTAATCACTTTTTGTATTTTTTTATGATGTATGGGTACACTTGCCTGAAATAAATGACTTTATTATTATTATTATTATTATTATTATTAGTCTTATTTTACAGAAGATAAGGGTCATTCATTTGTTTTGCAACAATCAATTTAGGACCATATGAAATTTGAATTAAGAGTGATGTGTCCATTACTGGCGCCTGTCAGCTAAAAGTGTCCATCATTGGTGCCGTCACCCTATATCGTAATCAGAAGAGACTAGAACTTGGTACTTTTTTGACCTCCCGCATACGAGGGGTTAAGGGTATCCTCGAATCGCTATTAATTTACCAAGAAACGTTATTCTTAACCGTCTTCAAAAAAGGAGGTTATACGTTCCACTGTACGTACCTATTTTTTTTTAAATGTATGTTCACCGATTACTCCGTGAATTGTCGACCGATTTCAAATTTATTTTTTTGGTTTGATAGAGTATACTTTCGAGGTGGTCCCATTGTCACCAAATCTGTATCTGATGAGGGGATCAGTGAGGAAATGAGGGAACTCCTCAAATATTGTAGGCAAACATAGCGATTTTAGTATTTTTAACCGACTTCAAAAAAAGGAGGAGGTTCTCAATTCGTCGGGTTTTTTTTTTTGTATGTTCCCCGATTACTCGAAGACCACTGGACCGATTTGAAAAATTTTTTCGTTGTTCGAATGGGTATACTTTTTAGTTGGTCCCATTGTCACCACGTCAGGATCTGATGATGGGATCATGGAGAAATCAAGAGAACTCCTCAAAAATTATAGGCACACCTATAGCGATTTTGGTATTTTTCACTGTAACTCATGCATTTGCTTTTGAAAAGTACTATATGGTGAAGTGGAACTGATAATGAAGACCACAGATGGCCACCGGAACTCCTTAACGGTACCTATTTCAAGGGTGGCGATAAGATATTTCGATAAAGATAGTTAAGCGACTATGACGAAGCACATTTAGGTTTAAATATGACTATGACATTCCCGCGGCGTTGTCTGCGGCGAGCTTGAAATGTTCTATAGTTTCTCATTAATATTTAGAAGTGGAGCTACGTAACAGCATAAATAGGATGACTAAAAAGTATAAAATAAAATAAATGCTTAAAAAAACAAAAACCCGCCTTCAAAAAGCATAAAATAACTCCTTTAAAATGGTAGGTAAATAGGTCAGTCCAACTGAAGTCGGTGTCCAACAATATTTTAACCAAAAGCAGACTTCAGTTGGACTGACTTATTTACCTACCATTTTAAAGAAGTTATTTTATGGTTTTTGAAGGCAGGTTTTTGTTTTTTTAAACATTTATTTTATTAGTAACAAGTCCAGCATTTGCATTCAGAAAGTATAATTTGGTGAAGTGGAACTGATGATAAAGACCAAAGATGGCCACCGGAACTCCTCAATGGTACTGATTTCAAGGGTGGCGATAAGTTGAGCGACTATGTACAACGAATAATATTTACTTGTTGAAATATGACTATGACTTTCCCGCGGCGTTGCTTGCGACGCGCTTGATATAAGTTAAAGTTTCATTTCAACTAAGAAGTGGGACTACGTAACAGCGTATTATGATCACTAAAAAGTATAAAATAAAATAAATGTATTAAAAAACAAAAAACCGCCTTCAAAAACGCAAAAAATAACTTCTTTAAAATTGTAGGCACCTAATAGGTTATTAATACAACTGAAGTCGGCGACCACAACATTTTCAACAAAAAGCCGACATCAGTTGGACTAACCTATTAGGTGCCTACAATTTTAAAGAAGTTATTTTTTGCGTTTTTGAAGGCGGTTTTTTGTTTTTTAAAACATTTATTTTTTCAACATATTATTATTGTTGTGTCGTAAAAACGGTAAAACATACAAGCGTCAAATTTGGTGTACAAACCCTGAAGTAAAACAACAAATATTAAAAATGGTCATGTGCGAGTCGGACTCAAGCACCGAGGTTCCGTGCCGCCGGACAGTAGGTATTATTATATTCCAATAAGTCCAACTCATATTTGTCAATTTTTTTGTATTTGTTGTTTTTCTACAGGGTTTGTACTATACCAAATTTGACGCTTGTACCTATGTTTTACCGTTTTTACGATACAACAAAAAATAAAATATGTTGAAAAATAAACTTTTATTTCACTTTTTTGTATTTATATTTGTTAGTGTGTCCACCGTAATAAATAACACATTCATATTCCGAAAAAAAATCAATCTATTACGGTTCAAAAGATACAGGTGCGGACAGCGGAGGCATAATAATAGCGTCCCTTTAGTTTCTCAACCTCTTATCTGATCGAATAGTTTATTAGAAAAAACACTCATGTTCTGAGATTTATAAAGACTACTTTTCTATCAAATATTCTATCAGATAAGAGGTTGAGAAAGTAAAGGGACGATAGAGTCCCGTTAGGCTCCACTCGGGCACGCACGAAACCCTTATGCCGGCACCACACTTCGCTATTCGCTATTTGTTATGCGGCTGCGCCGTATTTGTTAAAATATTTGCTATCTCGCTTATGCGCTATGCGTGCGAACAAAGAAAACATAGACGAATAAACCCTCCACACTTCGTCGAATGTAGGCGCATAAGCCGAATAAGGAATAGCGAATAGCGAAGTGTGGTGCAGGCATTATAAAAGCGTCACGTTTAATGAAAGTAAAGGTATGATCCCAATGATGATTCCGTCGTTGGCGACCGCGATCGGCGACAGCGACCGCGCGACCCACTGTTACTGTTTAGTATAAAACTATAAGTAATGAAATTGTGGAGCGTCGGCCGCCGAACAACCAGAGCGACCGCGTTGTCCCACGACCCACGATCGGGTCGCTAACGTTGGTTACTGGTATTTCATATAAATTCATACTAAATAAAGAGTGGGTCGCCGTCGCGAACATAGAATTCCGTATAGGTCAAACGTACAAAATACAAAACTTACCTTCGAGGGAGGGAGATGTGGTCATCTCCCTCCCTCTCACTCTCTCTCTCTCTCTTAATTCAACATTGAGAGACTGAGATAGAGCTAATGTAACCTTAAAGTCTTGGCTTTGCAATTAAGATAATTTAAAAAATATATATATGTCCAACAATTATTGATGATATACAAACAAATTGAGTCTTGTTACCTTTTGAACTTCAAGTATGTTCATAAATTATTATAAGACAGGTACTGAATAATGCACTTATTACTAATACTATTTAAACTTATTCAGAGGGTATACAATGGAGCCTGAAATAACTGGTAACAGTAATTTTAATAATTAGTCGAGATGTAAAGTTTTTCTATCTAGTGCTATATGTATACCTGTCTCCGATTAGGAGTTTTTTTTTTAACTATCCCTCGTCATCTAGTCAAAGCGAACGCATCCTTGTGAGTCCATCTCTTTATTATCTGTGGTAAGTAGTCATGCAAATTATCTGTGCTTGTGAAGTTTTGTTGACACTTTGCTCGTAATAAGTTAACTTTCCTAAATTACTAGAAAAGTTGAAAATAAGCAATAAACTTTAATTTAATGCGGAATAACTGAACCGATTTACTCGTGGAATGGGAAAAACAACGCAGTTTGATGGCGACAACAACCCAACATTGGTTGATTCCGATCAAGACCCTGCTAAGTTATTGGAAGCTGCGTTGCTGCAGATGGATGGAATTATAGCCGGTGAGTAACGTTTAGTGCACCTTTTTAGCGATGTATTCTATTGAGTTGTATCTTTTAAATACTTGGTGAAAGGTTTTTGCGGATTTGATTCAGTTGCTACATGGTTCACTGCCCATTGAGGTCTTGACTAGTTTTGTAGTGACACCTTTCGATTTTATTACCTAAAGGTAATCACGTCTCGTATTGGCTATTGTACTCATCCTGTTATTTGTTTTATTTTATCCATATCATATTTGGTTTTTTTTTTTGGGACAGTGGTAAGTTTGTCTACACGAGTCTTTCTGTTCTCCACTTGATAATATTTTTATATATTTTTGAAAAAAAATATGAAAGCAAGGAATATATACAGGGTGGTCATTTCATTTGGGACACTTGCATAATTAAGTTACAAGCATTGCTGACAAGTATTTATTTGTCATTTAGGACATATCTGTTCATCGTGTTCCTGGGTAACACTACTTGTCAGGTTCCATATGGAAACTCACAATATGTCCTAATCTAAAAGTCTAATTACTCACTGTATAAAGATAAGGTTTTTTTAAAGATAAGTAAAAAAAATCTAAATAATACCTAATTGCCTTATAACTACTTGGATAAAAATATATTTTCATTTTAAATATTTTAGTAGAAAAAAATTGTTATACAGAAATTAAACATTAGCAACAATTTGCTTGTACATATAACAGTTTTTTTCTACTAAAATACTGAAAATGTAAGATTTTGAATCTCCATTTTTGGTTGAAGTGATGGGTGTTTTAAATTATACATACTTAAATTATAATGCGAAAGTCTGTCTGTCTGTTACACTTTTGTGACTGTTAGTTGTTACTCTGAAGATCATTTTCTCCTTGGCATATTCCTGAGGGAATAGTGATAAACCAGATCATCTTTGACAACTGTAAGAGTAGGGTCTTAAAACGTCAAAGCTATCTAACTAAAGTCTGAATAAACATGTATAGAGTATATTAGCCAAATAAGGACTAGTTACTTATTTTTTATAACTGGCCGGTTGTTTTGGCAAAGTTTCATTGTAATGTGAGAACATGTCCAAAAATTAAAATGTAACTTTATTACTAAAATGCCCCCAAGCCTTCTTCTAATCTAATAGCTAATAGTTAATAGAACAATTACTAAGTTTAACTCTCAAGCAAATGTTAATTATAAAACGCAAATGTTAATTATAAAACCAAAGATTAATTAAAACATGTTCTTTCTTTAATTTACTTAGTACCTATTACAGTTTTTACCCATTGCAACACTTGGTGCCAGCAACTTACTAGTTAGGGTCCATTTTGTATGAAAATCAGAGTGTTTCATTGAATGTTTGATAAAGTAGGTACATATTAACTGTTAAGAGGATGGAGAAGGAAATTTTCCATGCAAAATGTGGTAATATTTCTCCTCATAAACCTAGTCCGATTTTTACGATTTTTGAATATGTTATAGATATTATAAAAATACAGGTAGGTATGTACTGTCACCAGTAATAATATATAATCCAACATTACACTCAAAAATATTTCACACACTCTTATGCCTCGAGTAATAAGCATATGTCAGATATTTTTGAATCCAGTGTTGAATTATATATTATAGCTGGTGACTGTAATTTTTTTTTCCAATTTTTACAAACCCTAATTTTTCATAATACTCTTAGATACAACATATAAAAAATTGGATTTGATTAATTGGGTGAGAAATGCCTGGAGCTAGATTTGTATGGCAGCTACACCACAATCCTCTTATTGTAGATACCTATACTGACTGCCAGTCAGAGCATCCAGTCAGTATAATTGACATGAGATAATTAAACAAACATAGTAGGGTGGATTTCAATAATAATGTAACATATGGTGCATAAATTAAAAAAGTTAAAATATTCATCTGTAATAAAAAAAACATATAAATTATTAAAAAAAAATCGTTACAAAAAGGATGTTTTTAATTTTTTTGTAATTACCACCCAAATTTTAATTACCACATACCCAATAAAATCTAAGTATGTAATTATTCTGATTTTGTTCGTAATTAAAATGCAAAAAAGGCCAAATGCTTCTGATAAATCAATTTTGTACTGATTGAGAGCGAAATACGTAGTTAATGTAAAATCGACGTTTACGGAAGAAGCAAAAGCCCATACCATAATAAATAGTCGACGCAGGGTGGGGGCGCGGGAGGGTGCTAACTGTTGAACGAAGGGTGGCGGCGCCAGTTAGCCGCTGAACGTCGTCCGGCACGCACCGCGCCCGCCCTGCCTGAGCACACGCGAAAAACACGGGAATTTGAATTTATTTTATATATAAACGCACCATCTTTTTCGTTTTATTTTATTTCTAATATATTAAATTAACCCATAATCTATATTGTCAAAAACTTAACCTCTAATGGCCCGAAATTTTAAAAGTAACATGCATTGTTCCTGTACACGTGTGTCGACTAAACGAATACCCATTTTTGTACGTTTGGCAATTTCAGCTCGTGCCAAAATGCTGTTCGTTAGTTTCGGGGTTGGTAAAAGTCGTATTTGAACCCGCTTTTTACGTATTTTCATGAATAAACGAACAGTTTTATCGCTTGTTACTATTTAAGTCACGTTTTATTTAGTTAACTTGCTGCAAAAAATAAATAACTCTAAGTGACCTAAGTACTCGTTTTTTACGGTTCCTAGAGGAGCAGTAGCGCGCTCTAATGAGTTTTCAAATGACAGGCAATATTTCACGCTTTACAGCGAAACATAAAAACGTACAGTAAAAGAGTTTACCTAACTTAAATTATGTTATTTTGCTAGGTGTTAGGTATTATGTTATGTGTTTATTTATGTGTTTGCAATTATTAAGTGTCTATAAAAAGATTATAATTTTCACGCATTGCACATTTTTGCCCGAAAATAATAAACGCTAGAATTTTTGAAGGAATGTAATCTCACCCGGGTTGCGTCAAGATTAAATTTTTGAACCGTTTCTTATCGCGGCCTCTGTTGTCTCTCAACATTCTTCCTGCGGCTTATAATATCGCCTTACATTTTTTGATGCGGATCACGAACTTTCTGTCAATACCGCAGTGAGTTTATGTTGACTTGGTACTTACCAATCTTTAATACTCATTCACGACGTGTTATTTTAACGGGGTAACGTAGTATTTAATTCATAGTTACATTAATAGTTTCCCTAAAAAACAGTTTCCACCCGTGTTTTCCAAAACAAATTAACATCCTTTTTTTCACAACTTATTTTTCTGCCAGCGGGGAATGAAAAAGGCACGAAGAGAAAACTTTTGCAATTCCCATTCGCATCATGTATTTCCCGTATTTTTTACTCTGTATTCACATCGTTCCTCCATTCACGTCCTCGCGTGACCTATCTCCAACCCCGATAGCTGTCCGATACACAATGCGGGTACGCAATAATCCTGGAGGACATTTTAATTAAAAGGGTCGTTGAGGTATTTTTGACTCTTAATAAAAATTTTTTTTTATTAATTTAGTAGTGAGTGAGGGATATACGGGGATGTGATTATACTAAAAAGATGCCGGGTTGTTGGCATTTGCCGGAGCACTTTACTCGGTGGTGGCTACTTGATGTGTGCAGCGAGCGCATCTTCGGGGAGGCCGATGCTCCAGACTCTCAGATACCGCAACGTATGTATATCCGATGCAGGAGTGTGATTCTCTCAAAAACGCGGTCGGACGAACGAACGAGTGATGTCGCAGCGGCGAGTTTAAGTAGTCCCGTCAGAGCGAACAAAACACATTTTAGAGCGTGCATTCTCAATTAGGTAGCCTTAGGTATACGTTCGATCTTATCGACATAAGCCATGCTGCCAAATTGAAAATGCACGCGCTAAAATGTGTTTTGTTCGCTCTGACGGGACTACTTAAACTCGCCGCTGCGACATTCACTTGTTCGTTCGTCCGACCGCGTTTTTGAGAGAATCACACCCCAGGCTACTTTTCTCATGGGTTGCTGCCTCAATTTGGTTGGTTTAATAAAATAAAGATAACGCTTAAAGAATAATCGGTTAGATTTAATTATTGGTAGGCACACAGCATGTAAGGTTCAAGTTTTAAAACCGTAAATCCTATTATCCTACTAATATTATAAATGAGGAAGTTTGCGTGTCAGTTTGTTACTAATTCACGCTGCGACGGCTCGAAGCATTTGGATTTGCTTTTTATCCCGGAAACTTTAAAAGTTCCCGAGGGAATAAAGATAATCGAAATGTACGCGGACGAAGTCGGGGGCAGAAACTATAAATAAATATCAAGGGACGATATCACTCAAATTAAGCTAGGCACAAACTAAGCTCTATGGCTTGTACTATCATGTATCTATGGCAGGTATTAGACAACGATAAACATTCCTATATGTAAAGATAAATACTCACATAAATAAATAAGAACTTCGAAGACTGGCGGAACAAATCCTCGCGCTCATTACACAAATATTTGTCCAAAACAGTAATCGAACCTGGGACCGCTAGTATCGGAGGCAGGGTCACTACTCACTTACCAACAAAGCTAAACGCGTCGTCCCACATTTTACATACTTGTTTGTTAAATAAAAAATTGGAAATTACGAATGTCGTTTCCAGAAGTAATATATGTTCAATCATTCACGAACTGTATTCAGATAAGTTTGTTTGATTGCTATGTCTTGGGAAACGACGTATATCTTTTTAGTCGGTCGCGCTCATCTACTAGACCTAAGTAACGTTTAAATTTAAAGCCGATAAGAGGTTAATTTTGCGCTTTATGTGTCATGGAACGGAAGAAGAACAGTCTGGCAAGGGTCGTATACTTTATGGTCGTTAGAACGTCGGTTATCGTCACCGTCGGTATGACAATAACTCCTTGTTAAATAGCCGACGAAGCAAACAAGTCAAGTCGACAAAGGCCACGAGTGCGTTGTATGCTCTGTCAATTTAATTACAATTTCTGTTTCTAATGAAAGTGCAGACCATTATTCACCTTGCTTTAACACATTTAAATAAATTCTATGGATCATTCATCAGCAGAGCTCGGAATAGGTAGTGCCTATTTACCTAAACTTCGCGGGAGGACGTAACTAAGAGTGGTTACAACCACCAAAAATATTTATTTCTTATTATTGAATGCGGGATTTCCCGGGATTGACTGTATTACTCTAAAGGTTTAATACTTTTAATTTTACTTATAAATCTTGCTATATTGTAAATTATTTATTTATTCATATTGAAATAACAATCAGTCATAAAACAATATAATATAGATCAAATTGAATCAAACGGAAGCCTGAAATTTGATCTTTTTAGTTGATTTAAATAGAATTATAATATTGTATAGAATGTATTCAACAAAAACAGATGTAGCCGACACTTTAGCCGTGTAATTACTACCTGCAGTTTGCGACCCTGATTTATAAGTAAAGTTAAATGTATTAAGCCTTTAGAGTAATACAATCAATCCCGGGAAATCCCGCATTTAATAATAAGAAATAATTATTTTTGGTGGTTGTAACCACTCTTAGTTACGTCCTCCCGCGAAGTTTAGGTAAATAGGCACTGCCTATTCCGAGCTCTGTTCATCAGACCATAATGTTGTTTCATAGGTGGGTTGTTATTCATAAGTGAATATTTCCATTTCCAGCATAGGTCTATTTGCGTTTTCCGCTCGCTGATTATGCTCATTAACTCCAACCTTATGGATAATGGCTTCTAAGAAACATCTTTAATGGTTCATTAAAAAGGAGAGTAGGTTAATATGATTTGTACCTACTACTTATGCTATTGTGGGGCGTAAATAACGATATTCAAATTTGCCGAAAATCGAAATAACTGAAAACGTGCATGCAATATTCTATACATAAATACGAAAATAACATCGGGAAATACGTAAAGTATTGGATAACTTACCTCTGTACCCTTACCATGAGTTAAAATTAACGTACTCGCTAGCGAGTCGAATGCTCTGTCCCTCGCAGGCCTCGCAGTATTGTTAAAGAGTGTGAGGGACAGAGCATTCGACTCGCTAGAGATTAAGGTAATTGTAACTCATGGTAAGGGTACTGAACAGAATAAAAGAAGATGCCGCTCGACTCCCACTGCACTCGATTGGATATCCATATCATAGACCTTTCATATCAGGCCGTGAATAGAAATATGATTTGAAAATATTGCTACGTAGTTCCATTATAACGAAGGGTAAAGCGATGGAGATATTTTTTCCTTTTGCTTCCAGGCTGAACCCAAAGCGTCATTGTTCCTAGGCGGATGCAATTCACTCGGTCCCCGCGCAATTTGCGCGAGTGGAGTTATTTTGAAAAGATTTCAGCGTCGTAGGTCTGATTATGGTTAATGAAGGTTTTTAAACGTAGTGTAGCGACGTCTTAAAATATGTATATATCTTTTATACATTGTTTAAATCAAAGTCGCTCTGTATGTACGGTCAAGAACGTTAATTTGCGACCCATTTAAAAAAAAATAGACTTGAAGTCGTCAATGTCATTAGAGGCCAAATCATTTGTAACTGAACCTTAATGTTGTAGAATGTCAGATTGACGTTGGACCTAAGGTAGGTCCCAAATATAAGTTCTTGACTGTACGAATCGATCTTTCAAATTTCGAGGAATTGATCAAGAGGAATGTATAATAAATTCTGGATTATGTACGGGTGTTACAGAAAACTCACATAAACCGAAGCAAAGCGAGGGCGGGTCGCTAGTCCGAAATAAACTTAAGTTATCCTTGATTACAATGGAAATGTTTACTTTAAAATTTTAATCTTTATGGGAACACCAGCAAAAACCGAACTTTAGAGAGGGACTATTGTCTCCTAGAGCGTAGTGGCCACTCATGCGTTACTTATAGGATCATATATCTTTAATACTGTCAATCATAATATTCCGTCTTCCGTAACACAACACGAGATATCGATATGGATATCTCCGTATCAATGTTACATCATTGTGATTACGTTTGAACGTTGCCTTCAGTCGTTATTGTTACACCGTCCATGAAGGATATTGTCGTGGGCTTCGTTAAAATGTATTAAAAACATTTACGGCAAAAAAAACCCGGATAAAATACCTTAGTTAACTTTAGCTTTCTTCTTTTCTGTTACATAACAAATCAAAAGGAGAGGCTAAGCTTAACTGACGGAGACGAAAAAATGAGACATAAAAATGTGTTGCGGTTTAATAAAAAAGAACGGATATGTGTCAATAACTAATCGGAGTAATCAGCTTGCCTCCGGGATGAACTTAAGTGCTCGGTTTTCGATAAACTATGTAGGTACATTCAAAACAAATAAAAGTGAAGTGCTTTACTCTTTGGTAGTCAAATCCTGTGGGCCGGTACCGGAGATGGGGTTATATGCAAGTCAGCTCGTTTAACGTCGTTAGGAATCCCGGGAGACTCGCCGGTTGCTAACTGATGCAGCACAAAGCAGTGATCCATGCTTAGTAAGTCCATAGTATACTATTGTATATCCAGACAATTCCTGTAACGTGTTTTAGTCTGTTCTTAAATTTACCATTAGTTTAGTAGAGCCTGATAATGTGCCGACAACTCATATCTATCGAACAAAATCGTCTACATAGTAACGAAGTGTTCGCACAAAGTGAAAACGCTGTTTTGTTTGAACCTTCGAAATCGATCCCTGTAAATTAAATTATTTATGTGATGTAGGTATATCACATATGTTAAAAGTATTGCACAGTCGTACTTAGGTAAATTAACTTGTTCTTCTTTTAACTTGTGTATGAAGTCGTCACCTAGGAACGACTCAATCGTCATTATCTGTCAAAAAATGAAAAAATTGCCACTGAATATATGTACAATAAACATACAATCCTCATTTCCTAGCTTATACTAATCGTGTTGCATGGTTAGCTGTTTCTGCACCTTCATCCACATCCTCATCCTCATTAATACAGAGCACGTCCATGTGAACTATAATAACAACGTAGGTACTTCCTAAACTTTAATGTTAGTTCTGCGCTTCTCTTCCTAGGCAGTGTTCCTGCCAAGTTGTTAATAGTTTTAATTGATACACAAAGTTGTTGCGTGATTTTGCCGTAGGCTTGAAATCTTTGTAGCTACATATATACGAACCTAAATAATATGCCTACTTGATCAAGTGAATTAGTACTTATAGTTTCGCCTCATTCAAATGTGCCGCTATTTTGGACATGCCAAAATGTATTATATACATATTATGTAGGACCGGGATCTAATGAAAACGAGTTTTTTTAAGCAATCCACTGTTTTTATTAACTGTTAAACACACATTATCGGCGGAGAGAAATTGCACGGCTGCACCCATCTATCGTCCATTCATTCTCTGTCTCTCTCACACTCTTCCATCCCTTTCATACATCTCTGCGTTCCGTTCCACCTTTACCTTATCCCACACTCGGTCATCCTGCAACTAGTCTGCCCTCAGACTACGAGTACTTAATAAACTAACAAACAACTAATACTAAGGAACAAATTTTAACACACACTATTAATTAAAACACAAACACAAATAAACTCTACCAGCCTAGTCCACATAAAGACTTAAGCTCAAAAAATTACGAACACCCAATATTGATTGGGATTAACTGCTTTAAGGCTTATACAATATTTATACAATATATGCATGGTTCCTAGTACTTATGGGAATATGCACTAAATAACAACATCTACGCATTTCACTAATGTGTAGAAATTAGCATGTGACGTTCTAAAAGTTAGAGTAACACCGCAGTTTAATAGCACGGTCATGGTCATAGAATTACACAAGACGATATTTAATCAAACGGAGGAAGGGTAACAAACACAAACCATCTCAGGCATTAGTCACTGCTAGATCCATCAGCTACAGGCCAGCGCTTCATGGAGTCTGCTGCAGAGCTGGTCCGGCGAGGGCCTTCTTGGCTGCCATCGAGCTTCTCCACGTCATACCGGTCGCGACCTTTTACCGCTACGACCCGATAGGGACCTAAATATTTTAGTTTAAGCTTGGTACATACCCCATATTGAGTTTTCCTGATGGCCACCACATCCCCGACTGCATAAATCTGGCTCGGCTTCCTTTTCTTGTTGAAATTCCTTGAATTTTCTTCCTGGACCTTCAATATGGATTGTTTGGCTTGAGCACGGAGCTCCTCTCGGTCTGTCATAAAGTTATCTCTAGCTTCCTGCTGTATTAAGTTATAGATTTCAACATCTTCCATGCATTTCATAGTTGTCCCTATTAATAGTTCATATGGTGATGTATTTATGCTTCGTTGGTACGTACTATTTATAGATCTCTGAACACGACTTACATGTTTATACCACAGAGCAGGGTTTTCAATACATAGTTTTGTTAGAATGGCTATGATTGATCTATGCAGTCTCTCTACTTGTCCATTCCCGCGTGGTATTCCAGTTGTGATTTTCACATGAAGTATCCCCTCATCTTTGCAATATCCTTCAAAATCTGCACTAGTGAATGCAGTTTCTCCGTCTGATATTATTCGGGTAGGGTTGCCAAAATGTTGTTGGTGTACTTTCAATTTCTCAATAGCTTCTTTGCTTGTGGTGCTTTTGGTAGGGAAGATCCAAGTAAACTTAGTAAAAGCATCTACAATGGTAAGCAAATACTTATATTGTTTCTTCGTCTCCGTCATAGGCCCCACATGGTCAATGTGAATGGTATGTAAAGGAGCATCCTCTTTACATAATAGGGTTTAAGTAGCCTTCTTGCTTACCTTCTTTTTTAGTTGCCAACAAGCACGGAATGTAGGCCAAAGTAAATCTTTCTATCTTCTTTTCCAGGTGGGGTATATAATAATCTTTGCTAATTATTTGCATCATCTTTCTTGTTGAGATATGACCTTTATCATGGGCTCGTTTAATTATCTCTCCTTCCAATGTCTTTGGAACCACCAAGTGCCTCTCAGGCCCCTTGTATAACAGATCATTGTCTAGGGAATAATCCTCGAATGGGCGCTCCCTCAGCACCTCTATTATTGCTTTTGTGCCATCATCATTTTCTTGGGCATACTTAATGCTATCATGCAAATCTGAAAAGATTACTGCAACATAGGGGTGTCTGCTTAAAGCATCAACATGTCTCATTTTACTTCCACTTCAAAGTCATAGTCTTGTAGAAGAATAATCCATCTTGCCACTCGTGTTGACATAACTAGGTCTCTCTTTTTTAATGTCATTTCAAATGCTTTACAGTCAGTAACGACTTTAAAGTGAATCCCAAACAAATAATGCCGGAATTTCTTTATGCCTTCCACTATGGCTAGGGCTTCCAATTCGTAGCTGGTATATTTGCTTTCTGCCTCGCTTGTCTTACGACTGAGATAGTGCACTGGGTGCAGCTCTCCATCATCAACACTTTGCTGCATAAGAATAGCCGAGTAGGCAGCGCAGGAAGCGTCAGTATGAAGCTTTGTCTTTCGTCGTGAATCAAATATTTTCAAAACTGGATTGGATGCCAATTTTTCCTTTAATGTATTGAAACTTATCCTTTGCTCTTCATTAAACTGGAACTTTTCATTTTGCTTAAGCAGGTCCGTCAATGGCTTAGCAATCAATGCAAAATTTTCAACAAAGTTCCTGAAGTATGAGCACAGTCCTATATAACTATGCAATTGTTTCACGTCTTTCGGCTCAGGGTAACGGAGGACAGCTTCAGTCTTCCCAGATGAGGGCTTGATTTCCCCATTTTCTATAATATGCCATAAATATTCCACTCTTCGTACCATTAACTGGCTTTTTTTCCAATTTATTCTCAGTCCATATTCTGATGCAGTTTTGAGTACCTCTGCCAACCTATCCACTGCGTCTTGCTCATTGTTTGCTGGAATTAACAAATCATCTATAAATATTATGACAACTCCTTTAGCAATCAAGTCCCTGAAAATTATAGAGATGAAACGGGTGAAAACCTTTGGACAAATCGAAATTCCAAATGGCGCCTTTAAAAATTCATACTGTCTCGTCATGGTCACAAACGAAGTGTACTTAATTGATTCTTCATGGACACGCAGATGAAAATACCCATTTTCCAAATCGAAAGCACTGAATATCCTGGCATTCTGACATCTGACAATGTGGTTATCAATGATAGGTAGTGGGTACTGATGTTTTACCATTTTCTCATTTAACCTCCTGTAATCAACGCAAACTCTTAGGCTACCATCTTTCTTCCTGACAAGAACTATAGGGCTAGAATACTCTGATGTACTTACCTGAATTATACCATCCTCCAACCATTTCTGTGTTTGCACATCTACCTCTTGTTGCTCCTTTAACGCAAGCCGTCGGGGCCGCTGCGCCACTGGGATATCGTCCTTGAGATGAATGCGTAGCTCGATCGGCGCCTCCTTCGTTTTCACCGGTTCATACGTTGCCATCATATGTCTGACATGTTTCTGCATGGCTGGGCTAATCTCGCGACCTACAACATCGAAATCACACACACAACACATTACATTTCGAAACCATTCCTCGTCTGGTGGTAGCAAAAACACCTTATTGTTATCCATGACCATGACAGTGCGTTGTAACAAGTTTTGACCAATTATTACTGAAAATGGCATGACTTTTTCGGGTACAATATGGAAAGGAATATCGTTAAATGTTAAACCGTCTACTAACACCGTCGTTTTCAACAACCCGATGCCAAAAACTTTTGCAGCACCAAGTCCCGTCATAACAACGTCCGACATTTCACATTTAGGCGATCCTACACTGCGATAACACTCCGAGGACATCAGGTTAACGTCACTACCTGAGTCGATCAACGCATTGACGTTCTTCCCACATATTTCGAGTGTTATGATCGGTTTCTTAGCGACTTCTTTTTTCGTGCCGACATTGTTGAGGTTTAATACGTCAGTTTGACACATGTCATCCCCAGGCTCCTCGTATTCGTCGCCGCTATCTTGCTCGTCAGTGCTGCCATCAATTTCACTCGGATAACGGATGCGCTCCGTTTCTCCATCGCAGCAGTACGTCGATGATACTTGCGGTCGTGGCCGACTCATATTGCCAACATGCCCACGGAGATTGCGCTGAGGACTTGTAGTTGCAACGTCGCTTCGAACACCGCTTCCGCTTCCTCCCTGTCGCACACTGCACTGTGAGGCAACATGGCCGAATGAGTTGCAACTGAAGCACTTTACGCCTTTGTCCTTGTGCGGGCATTCTGCCGAAATATGCTTATTCTCACCGCAGTTGAAACATTTTCTCACTTCGATCTGGTTTCGCGTTCGCATGTTCGCCGTGTTCTGCTGTCGTTGAACAATAATTCTTTCACTTTTCTCACTTTCGTTCTTATTTTTTTCTTTAATCGTTTCGTAGATCTTTAACTTATCTTTTAACTCGCTATATGTAGTCACCCCGTACAGCATCATTTTGTTTACTTCTTTGTCCATAATTCCATCGACCACATATTTAATTGCGACGTAGTCTTTTTTCCGCGTCTGCCCAACTCTTTCATGACTAGCATGTAGTCCAAACAGCTTTCGTCGCGCCGTTTTTTCCTTGCACTCATCATTTCGTGTATCGTCTTAACATCCACAGTATCGGTAAATTCTTTACCGAGGGCCGTTTTCAACTCATCCCATGTCTTGTGCGGGCGCTCCGCACGGAGCCACAGCTCAGCTGTACCTGAAAGAGCACGCCTTGCCACTAGTAACTGCTGCAGTGGGGTCCACGCGAAAATCGCCGCATGATCTTCAACATCTTGAATCGACTTTGTTACGGGATAGGTCTTGTCTCGCCCACTGAACGCCGGTACCACATCCGCCGTCATGTGCAGCATGCTTCCATGCCCGTATGCGCCGTTCTCGCTCACATCGCCGGGGTCGCCCTATCTGCTACCTCGGCGATCTTTCTTGCTGCTCATTGTCCGTCTTTGAGCAGTTATAGGTTCGTCGTAAGCGTCGTTCGTCGTAGCGATGGGCTGCCGCCGGCCGGTAAGATATCCTCACCCGTGCCGAACACACCACACGTGTCGGTGTAGTTGTAAGTCTTAACTTCACCAATCCCGGACGAGCCCCCACAATGTAGGACCGGGATCTAATGAAAACGAGTTTTTTTAAAGCAATCCACTGTTTTTATTAACTGTTAAACACACATTATCGGCGGAGAGAACTTGCACGGCTGCACCCATCTATCGTCCATTCATTCTCTGTCTCTCTCACACTCTTCCATCCCTTTCATACATCTCTGCGTTCCGTTCCACTCACCACCTTTACCTTATCCCACATATTATATATTTCAATCGCTGTTTATTTACTCACTGTAGTACAGCAGCAGAAAGAGATAAAATCACAGAAAATTATATCTATTAGGTTAGTTATGATTTGGGGATTGGAGCATTTAGTCGCAGTAGATCGAATGTTAATCTATGAAATGAAAACTATGTAGATTTTTCAAGAAGATCCCCGGTCCTATCTCACAACCCATAAATCTGTACAAGTGCTACCCAATCTGTGTGATCTTATAGCTACATAGCTGTCTCTTCCAGACAACCTGAATAATAGAAAAGACGTCCAAAAGTTATCATACATATCATTTTCTGAAGAATAAGCTGACAATTTTATCTTGTACAGTTTTATGTTTGGGTTTTACATTTAGTTATGTTATATTGGCTAAAAGGCTCTTCGGTTACAGAGGCAGGCGGCGGGGGGACTGGGCCGGGGCGCGCGGCGCGGGCGCGGGCCCTCGAGCTGGCGCAGCAACTGGCCTCGTCCCTGCAGCATGCGGTGCCGCCGCCGCCGCGCCCGGACTTCACAACTGCCAGTGCGATTCTACGCTGGCTGCAGCAGAACAACAATTCCGTCGCGCTCGTAAGTATCAAACACCACAGGCGTTTAACGAGCAGCAAGAGTGGCCGCTCGCTTTCTGAGGCCGCTCCCTGACTTGACAGTAAAACATGAAATCGGAAAACGTGGCTATGTAACTAACAATCAACGTGCAGCGTTCATGCTGAAAGCGTGTTTTACTACATGCATACTGCCCAATACACGAGTATCAAAGAAAATGGATTACGTATCCTTGTCATCTTTGTTAGAGAGTCTGTTTTTTTTTGGCAAACTTATGGTAAGTTGCCTGCCATAATGTATTTCTAAATGCATATATTATTGTGTTACCCCATGGTAAATATATATACTATTACAATTTCGTGAGGTTGCATAGCGATAGCTTGGATGTGGATTCTTTCTAAACAGAAACAAGTCCGAAATAGGCTGTAAGGTTTTTCTTTCTTGCGTATTATGATTAAAAAATTTGGTTGACTTTGCATTAAATCATCATCTTCAAAAAGTGAAAAGTAATCACTGATGACAAAGAAATCAGACGTGGCTCTTGCACTTTGATAGCCAACAATCCATCCAACTGAATATCTTGCTTGGCTGCAGTATGCCTTTGTAAGACTTTTGTGTAGGTACTTCCGCTTTTTATAGGATTAAGGTAAGACATAGTGGAACAATCTGCAGCTTTGTCGTAGTTTCTTCGGATTAAACCGCTGCCGCAATACTTCTTATAATGCGATTAAATCCGCACAAAAGCTTTGTAATATTCAAAGCTGCTATATAATTTTGAGCAAAAAATTTATTAAGAGTTACTTCAAACTTTTTTTTATGTTTGCCGCACTACACTAACGACAAAAGTCAACCTCTTAAATTTTTGATGATCATATTTGTGAGTTTTGTGACCATGAATGTTTATGTTTCTAGTGTAATTAAATTATACTTCGCTCTTGTACCTACCTGTGATAGCAACCTATTAAACATTTCCCTTACATTTCCAAAATTGTTTTCAAAAGCGTGAATTCTCAACCACACGTTGCGGATTGTCAAGCTACAATGTGGCATATTGGAACGAAGGGTGACGGCTGTCCGTGTCTACACTACAGTTGTCATACCGATGTCATTTACGCAGGGGGTGTATTCCGCATTCGTAGTGACTGGCAATGATGCTGACGGCCTCCAGTTCTCCACAACGTAATAAATCTATATAATCATATTCGCTTCTCTATGTCAGGGTGAAATGCATTTCAAATAAAGGACTTAATTTCAAACACAATGCAGCTCAAGTCTATGATGGTCATAAAAAACAGATACACATGCATCACTAGGAAGGTTTATGACCTCCACATTGTAGCGAAACTCACGAAGGCAGTCCTCAAAAGGAATGTAAAATGCCCTGATCTAATGTAATAAAACTGGGAATCGAGGTCGCATGTGATGTTTTACAGATTCGATTTCTTAGAGCGCTGAGCTAGAAGTTACAATGTCTGAATTTTGCCTTGGATTTTACTCGACTATGCGACTTCTCTTATTTGATATTTTCTATAAATATCACGGTGCTCTTAGAATACTACCGCAGTCCGCATCTGTTATTGAGTTGTATGTTATTGTCAAAGAGATTCCAATATGCGTCTCAAGGCAGGTGTTCGCGTAAGCTGAATAGATGTTTATGTGCCACCTACCTACAGCCCTTCGTCTTTGCAGGCTCTATGGGGAAGTGTACAACCTAATTGCCGGCAAGTGGAACCTTTGCTCGCTGAGGTATAACGCGCAACAAGCCGTGTAAGGTGAAAAAAGCAGCATGGGGCAAAATTAAAGGCCTTTTTTACCCGACTGCGTCAGAAGGAGGGTTATGTTTTTCGAGCGTATGTATGTATGTATGTCTATTTCTGGGCACGCTCTGCAGCCTAAACGGCTTGACGGATTTTAACATACGAGATGTCATTCGATTCGTCTTAATTGCCGAAGTGACATAGGGTATATAATATTTCAATATGGCGTCCGCGGAAAAAAATATGTAGGGGGAATAAAAAAAATGTTTTTTTATTATAACAATATGATGGGTATCAAACGAAAGCTAGTAAATAGCCCATTCCAAATATATATACATTATAACACTTTTATGCTACTATTTTGACAGGAAAGTCAAAAAATACGTAAATGTTAAGTAATAAACTCCTTTCGCTAGAAAGAGAGTTCCGCTTCAAATTGCAAGCGAAATCACTTGTAGCTTCGTGACATTAAAAATTTAAGCTCCAGAGCTCATATTGCTCAGTAATCATTAATTAAACCACTATTTTATTAATAAAAACTAAAAAGAGTTAAATAAATTAAATTATTAAAAATAAACAAAAAACCCGCCTGCAATAAAAAAAACAACTGAAAAGCGAAACACAAGCTATATAATTTATAGAAAATTGTAACAGCATGTACTTATTGATATTTATAACAATTTTAATTTAACTTGAATATTGGTAAAGGTATTGCAGGCGGGGACAAGCAATGAATTTCAAAACCTATTTCTTGAAAAAAAATTACATTTGGACTAGCTTGTCCCCTGCCTGGAACACCTTTACCAATATTCAAGTTAAATTAAAATTGTTATAAATATCAATAAGTACATGCTCTTACAATTTTCTATAAATTATATAGCTTGTGTTTCGCTTTTCAGTTGTTGTTTTTTGCATACAGTAGAATAATCGTTCACCTAACAGTTATAAATCGACAGTATAGGTAACAACATAGGTTTGACAATGATAATGTTTATTATTTATGAATGAATCATAACGTCGTACTCAAACACATTTTACACGTTCCTTTTTCAAACTGACTCTGAGTGCGGCCGTTACTTAATATGTAAGTTTATGTCAACGTCTGTTTGTTATTCTTACCGAATTAGAAACACAGCTACAGGCATCTCGAAAGCTGGACTTATAAAAAGGTTTTCCTAAAAAGCTCGGTTCATTGAGCACGCTTAGGATAACCGACGGCGGCGGTTACCTTTGAAGTGACATTTACTGTAGTTTTATACTCTTTACCCGTCTTGGCCAGCGCAAACTGGCGGACGGCAGGGGAGTTTTCCCTATAAATTTCTTCCGCCGCAATCCGCTGCGATGCTCCGAGGTCGGTATCAAAGCATTTAAATTTATACCTTATTTCAATTGAAGTAGCATTAAATATACATTGATAAATTTAATATCCTCTGCCGTCCCGTCCGCCGTTTTGCGCAGGCCATTAGTCACCAACACCGTACACGTAAACATATCTAACTATATTTACCAGTAACACGTTACTAGTATACTATTGTGTATAGAATGTAGTTTCGAGTCGCGAACTAACTCTTAATAACTGTTAGTATTCGTCTCATTCATAGGCATTCCGTGCGATGCTGCAGATATTAAATGATCGACGAGTGCGCACTAGGGTACCTGGTGACACATTTGCTTTGAATGCGCTTTGTTTGCTGACCATGCATAGGCCTGAATGGATCCCGTGCACACTTAGCCATTCATTGCAGGGCGCCGCTCCGGGTGACGGGGTAACTAACCTCTCCTGTACGCGACGAGGAATATCGAAATAGTGAAATGGTGTCCTTCCTTGAAAAACGGAAGTATCTATCATTGAATTTATATTGTATGTGCGACCTTGTTAATAAACCTAGAGGGTTGTATCTACGTCGGCTGTGCAAATGCAAATACGTCCTTGTAGTTTAATACCGCAGGAATGCTCGAGGCAGATCTGAGCGCAAATGTGGTAGATAATCGTACCTGTTATTCGATGCTGGGCATCGCTGACCACTCTCCGCATCGTTGGGTTGAATATTGAACCAAATGCTTTTGGCATTCTCGATTTGTGAGATTTGAATGTTCGACATTAATGTGTTGTTTTACTGTACTGGGGCTTTATTCTAATTTAATATAGCCCATGTGGCCTCTATGTTGCAAAAATATTGTCTACGTTATAGTAGCTCTTACTTTCAAATGAATTAGAGCTGTCATAACATCAACAATATGATTACGATATCGAAGCCAGATGACCTAATATAATGTGGTATAGAGACTGCACTGTACCTTATATCTCATCATTATCATGTCTATTATATTGTAGCATATTTTTGACTGATTTCGATGTCTATCTTGACCTCTAATGACGGGTAGCTGATTCCAGGAAAGTGCATCGAGAGTCTCAATGTCATGTACAGACCTAGGAATATACGGGGCAAAATTAAATGACAGCTAGGGATTGCCCATATCGATAAACTTAATTATCGATGCTTTACCCATATACTAGTGATCGCTCCAAGTTTTGTTTATCAAAATATTTTTTTATTGAAAGTATGCAAATGAAACAAAATAGCAACATTCTTAATTCTGGTTATTCTTTATTTTAAAAGATTTTTTTACACCTTCACTCATCATCATCATATTTTTTTCCTTATTGTGTATTTCAGAATGACTGTTCCATTTATTATTGTTAAAATAACCGATCAGAATTTGTGTGGAGTAAAAAAAATGATGATGATGAATTAAGGTTAATCCTTTTAAAATAAAAAATAACCAGAATTATGTTGCTATTTTGTTTCATTTGCACACTTTAAATAAACATTTATTTTGAAAAACAAAACTTGGAGCGATCACTAGTATATGGGAAAAGCATCGATAATTGATTTTATCGATATAAGCAATCCCTAGCTGACATTTAATTTGCCCCTTAAATTCCTAGGTCTGGTCATGTATATCATTTTGAATTCCAGTTAAAGCATTTTTGACGTCAACTCATTTTTTTAAAGTTCCTCAGCTAATTTTCCTGTCGGCTTAAACGTTTCCTGCCTATAACCCTATCACGTTTTAACAAGATGGAGCGCTACCGCAGATAAGTTTCAGGTGAACGCGCGTTCCATTAGCCCTAATTAGAATTTCTCTAAGCCTCAACCCACCCTCTTTGTCGCTAGAACAAGGCTATGTAATATAATGCAGCTCGTTAATTTATGCTTTACGTACTAACGTGAGAACGTTTCGACGCAGCGCCTGACACTCATCAATAGCAATCATCTGGCAGGCAGCTATAGTTGTATATACATTAATCACTAGGATCTCTTGTTTCACAAAATTCAAAGTTAATTGAGTATATTTTGTTGGACCCGTTGGCTACGGCAGAGTTTCTTTTAACGTCAATGAGTCGTGAGTGCTGTGACATCGGCAAACTTAATTAAAATATCGGATATACTGGTCCGAGAAAACGACAGGCGCTTGGTGAAGTTAATTTATAGCGGGGAGAGTATTATTAAATTGATACAGAGTTATTATTTATGGAAGCAAGGGTGTTAGTGATATAAAGTCATAAATAAAATACTTATATAGAACAATTTCTATTAGATGTGTCTGTGTTTTATTTGTTTAAGATAATTTTAAAGAAATAATGTATCAGTATTATTGTATATGAAACTTTTGACTGGGTCGTTAATTAAACCGGAGGAAATATAAAAAAACTGACAGACAGGCACGCAGGCAGGCAGACACAGAAATCTCACCATAGGTAAGGGTTCCTTTTTTTAGCATTTGAGTACGGAACTCTAAAAAGGCTTGAATTCGTTTTAGGAATTCTTTCGTAATTAGATATTGAGTTCTAGAGAAGGTCATATGTAGGTATGTGTATTAGGTACATATCTACGGCAGGTCCAATATAGAATTAAAACCTTTTGTAGTATTTTAGTCAAAATAACATGTCTTCAATGGTGCGCATTCACAACTATAATTTAACGCCTCCAATCCACCCACCGCATGCCTTTGCTATCGATGAATAAATTGAATATTGAAATGCCTAAAATAAGTAAGTAGATTTATTATACTATGGAGCCACCCCTCGAGGTCGACGGCTCGGCGTCACCGCGCGGCCGGCGCGAAAGTAGGCTCCGCTTCCGGCGTCTGACGTCGCCAGGACAATGCCTCCAAACCTACAGCTACCCGCGAAGCTGAAAGTACCGATTCTAATTATGAAAGTCTTGGCTGGAAAGTCCGCGAGCTCTATTATACTTTGTAAAAATTGAAATTGAAAAGTGTTTTTTTTTATAGCGGGCTTCCGCAACGTAACTCCACGTCACGCGCCTATTTTGCGTGTGGGCAGAAAAGCCTAAATTTCGCAACGTTAACTTGTATTGTTTTTTTACTTTTAGTGTGGATATGCCACGTAATCGCTGGCTGTAAATGTACACTGCATGCGCGTAGAATTACTTTCCCGCATTTCTGTTGGGGGTCGATTTTCGAAAAATCCTGTCTTAGTCCACCCCAAGGGTACCCAAGGAATATTCCCTAAAAACCGGACAAGGCGAGTCGCACTCGCCCACCGAGGGTTCCGCACATGACACGGTTAACTCAATTCAAAATTTGCACCGGCGCCGATCCTTGCATAAAGACCCTGTTTTTTTTTTGTTATTTAATTAAAAAGTTGGGTTTTCAGATTTTTCCCTATATTTGTAGTATAAGACGGTATTTCTTGCCTAATTTCATAGTTCTAAAGGGTCTTGACAGACAGACAGACGGACGGACAGACAGACTGACAGACAGACAGACGGACAGTCAGACGGATAACAAAGTGATCCTATAAGGGTTCCGTTTCTTCCTTTTAAGGTACGGTACCCTAAAAAGTCCCTAGGTTCAGCGGTTTAGGCTGTGCTTTGTCAGTCAGTCAGTCAATCAGTCAAGGAAGGGTTCTACAAGGTTTTGGCATAATCTAAGTATATTTTTCCGCCCTTACACCTTCTAGTAACAGAACAATAGCTACGACATGGGCCCGTTTCAAGTCTTTTTCTAACTCCTTTTGCTAGAAAGAGAGTTCCGCTTGTAATTTGTAACTTGTAGCTTCGTGAAACGGGCCAATGGTCGCTAATATTGCTTAACGTGAAATTCTGAAATCTTAGCGTTCCAAGTCGCGATGTAAATTAAGGGTTATCTTAAAAGTCTCGCCAAGTTTATGCGGGTAATTAGGGAAGCAAACCACTTCTATTTACATAGATTCTGTTCGTAAACGCTCTAGGGTTGTATTTTACATTGTATTATTATGAATGAATTTGTTGAACAAACTCCTAGGATTCGTTATTTCAAAGCTTTAATGGTTACAAAAACAAAAGAAAATCGAGTTCTTTTTTATCTGTAATGAAATGTCATTTATTATAGAACTATTAATGTCACCCCAGGAGAAATCACATTACATTATATTTTTCTTCTTATCCTTACATTTCCAATCGTTATGGTTTAGGTTACGATAGTGAGTAACCCAGTTTTTCGGGCACACTTATTTTTATTCCAGAAACGAATTCTTTGTTCAACATTCCATTTTTATGGAAAAACAATGGTTCTCAAATGGAAAAAGATTTTTATTTACGTTTCATATTTTAAAATAAATATAGGATCTTTTTCTGGTTTCTGGTTTTGTAGAGTACAAAAGAATGTTGCTTTTATTATTCAGGAAAAACATTGAAGTAAGTAAATGTAAGAGGTAAAAAGAACGAGCGTCGATTTCGAAATCAAAATACTTTTCGCTGTCTGGAAATAAATATCATTTTCTCAAAAATGTCCGGAAATGTTGACATTCCTATCTACATATTGAGACGCGAAGTACATAGTTTACTGACAGTTCTCAAATTAAAAAAAAAAACATTGCGTGCTCGCTACACAAGCCCGCAATGTTGCATACAAATTCCATTACTATCTACCTTGTAACTTTTTAAAAAGTGAAAAGGGCCATAATAAAATGAGGGCGCAAGTCTTACACATCCAAATTTTACTCGAAACATAACTTTTTTATTTGTGCCTGGAATAGCTTATGTTTTTTTTTAAACAAGAATTGCGTTTCTCCTTGTCATAAACAAAAAGGCGGTAAGGAGTGATGGTTTTTTTACATGAAGTTTCTGTTTGTATGCAATTCAAAAAATGAGTTCAAGCGATGAAGATTTGACTCCAACACAATTTTTTTCTTGCGATTTTTGAGAAAAGCACTATATTTGCCTCGGCAGGAACAGCAATTGCGGGCTTCGTATTTTTAAACGGACTCGCAAGCTCGTCCGTTTAATCCAATACTCAGCCCGCAATTGCCTACTTCCATGCCTAGGCAATAATGTACTATTCTTTTTGTGAACTGAAATATCTTTTTTTAAATATGTACGGCTATCCTTGAAGCTGAATTAGTGAAAACACATAATTTTAGCAGATACTGGAAATCACAAAAGCTCTGGAAACTTTTAATTACTTTTTACCTGTCTCTGTTATGGGTCTTTAGACGCAGAAAAAATTAGAGTTAAAACAAGTTAAGGTAAACAAACCGGCCAAGTGCGAGTCGGACCAGCACACAAGAGAGTTCCGTGCCATTTTTGTACTTTTACACAAACGCAGTAATAGCGACATATATACATACAGCGGTCAAGCAAAATACGCCAAAAAATCAGGTTTCTCGTATGGGGCCCCACTTTTACTTTTTTGTTATTATTTTATTATTAACTGGCTACCTATCTCGATTTATGATACAGATCGAAAGGGTGTGAGGGTTATGAGAAATAAAATAGCCCCTGTCTCTAACCAATTTTTTGAAGAAAAGGTATTTTTATGTTCATGTGAAAAGAGGGAGAAGGCAAGGATGAGTAACACATGATGATGTGTACAAACTTTCAAAACCGTATAGTATAGCCATGACATAATTTTAAAGTAGGTAACATCTACTCATTTAATCTAGTCTGTTTTAATGTAATTATGTTCAACAATCCATCACTCGAGTGGGTCGGCACAATTGTAAGCGGATTTTCCGATCCCACCAATATTACGGCAATTTGTTCTGGAGGAAATGAAACGTGAATTATTACATCTACCCACTGAGCACTTGAGCAGATGCCCAGCCCAATACATTGTTCAATAATCTCTTGTTAATCTGCTTATACTCGTACATATACTTGAACGTGTTATTATTTTGTAGCTTCCCAATTTAGGATGTGAAAATGTATTTAATTATCAGTATTATCACTACATCTTTCACGGCTTTCCCTCACATGTTGAATGTACCTATCAACGAAGTATTAGCCGAATAATAATAACATGAACGAAACATAATGCAAAGTAGCAGAATCGGCGGCTCCTGTTATATTCACAAATATATATCGTCGAAGTTAGAGTAAGGTACTAAGTTTTTTTTGCCGAAAATTATATTTTGGCTATCTCCTTTTTTTTGCAAAAGTTATCTATTCAAACCACAAAAGCAGCACATTTAATTGTGAGAACACAAACACGGTACTCCCAGACGTCCTGCCGCCATATGCTTTGCACTGGATCGATGCCCTTATCATAGTGGCCCAGACTCGTTCGAAACATTTGAAACTTTTTTCAGAAGTTGGATTTTTGGATAGCAGCCATATTATGTACTGTCATGTTTCTCCCAAATAAAGCGAGATACGGCAAGTGGGTAGCCATCGAAGCGACTGTTTGCCGGCTGGCTCAGCGAATTCGCTTGTGCAAAGAGTAATTTAAAATTCAAAACGCCCCAGTCGCGGGCTCGTCTCTCGAGTCGAGGCGCTCATTAGGCGCTATTCAGTCTGCATGGCGTGCTGTAGGAAAATAATAATTATTGGCCTGTTGTTATGTTTCAAATACTCTTAATGAACTTTCTAACTAGAAATGTATCCAAGCATGTAGTACGCACCTAAGTGCGTGTCCAGTTGTGATCATCCATTGAATATCAAACTATTTCTCTAAAATTCAATGATATATAAGTATTTGTAATCTGAATTATTTTATCCCGTCATTGATATCTGTTTGTATGTAATGGCAATTTTGCAACATACCCGCTTTGACCTGTGACGAGCAAAATACATAATACAGCGACCGCAAACCCCGGCATTGTAAGCACGTACCTACCTGGAAATGTGGTTGCTGATACGGGATTTTATTCTGGAAATAAGCTCTGTAATCCCTATTTCTCGAAGCACGTGGAGAAAGTATCAGAAGAATGCTATCGGATTACTTATCCTTTGTAGTACTGTTGAATTATTCTAGAGTAAGGCGCTGCATGGGGATTAGAGAAGTGTACGTCTCGTCTTTGCTATGATACTGAAAAGCCGCCAGACAGGATTGGGCACAAAGAGTTTTAATGTACCTATAAGTCGTCTTATCTCATGACAGTAAAGGCATGTTCTCAATTTTATCTTGGCGACTTGTTCTTAATCTTCTTAATAGAATTATTTTATTTTTTCACTGGGGATTTATTTTTAAGCTAAAATATAATGTTAACTTTCTTTTACATAACATCATCAGCTCAGTAGTTACTTGGTGAAACTGAAGGATGAATAAAAGCAGGACTGAGTAAAGTTTAGAGATTAGGTGTTTTATTTAGTATTACAGGTATATGCATTGTACCTTTGGAGAGCAAGTAAAAAACAAGAGATATATATATGGATCTCACGTGATTTTAAAATATTAGAAAAGGATAAGCAATGGGAAGCTTTTTAGTTATCGTCTTATCTCATGACAGTAAAGGCATGTTCTCAATTTTATCTTGGCGACTTGTTCTTAATCTTCTTAATAGAATTATTTTATTTTTTCACTGGGGATTTATTTTTAAGCTAAAATATAATGTTAACTTTCTTTTACATAACATCATCAGCTCAGTAGTTACTTGGTGAAACTGAAGGATGAATAAAAGCAGGACTGAGTAAAGTTTAGAGATTAGGTGTTTTATTTAGTATTACAGGTATATGCATTGTACCTTTGGAGAGCAAGTAAAAAACAAGAGATATATATATGGATCTCACGTGATTTTAAAATATTAGAAAAGGATAAGCAATGGGAAGCTTTTTAGTTATCGTCTTATCTCATGACAGTAAAGGCATGTTCTCAATTTTATCTTGGCGACTTGTTCTTAATCTTCTTAATAGAATTATTTTATTTTTTCACTGGGGATTTATTTTTAAGCTAAAATATAATGTTAACTTTCTTTTACATCAGCTCAGTAGTTACTTGGTGAAACTGAAGGATGAATAAAAGCAGGACTGAGTAAAGTTTAGAGATTAGGTGTTTTATTTAGTATTACAGGTATATGCATTGTACCTTTGGAGAGCAAGTAAAAAACAAGAGATATATATATGGATCTCACGTGATTTTAAAATATTAGAAAAGGATAAGCAATGGGAAGCTTTTTAGTTATTGTTTATATTACGTAATTAAATATACCTACAAACACTTTTTTGTCTAGGCTTTTCCTTTCAAAACTTAATTTGAAAGTAAGATTTAAAGATATTTTTCAGCAAGCGAGCAAGAGCAGGGAAAATAGTTTTATAAATGAAATGTTGCCAGTTATGTTAGAAATTTAATAGTGATGAGAAAAGTCGTTTCAACCTACACGATCTGTCACGTCTTAGGTCTGTCTGTAATGCTATGTCTATTGCCATCGAAAATGTCAGATTGTATAAAGTTGTGATAGTATGAAATTATTTTAATTAATGTAAATAACAGTAACAAACAGTTACCTACTTATATTTTCAAATTCTACTTTACAATTTTTGTGAGCTTGTGGCATTTTCCTTTATGTATGAACATGTGTTTAATACGCCGTGACAACGGTTGATTTAGCGTGAATTATCACAATGGACAAGCGTATTATTATCGTTGATAAGTTTATATATAGACGACCGCCGCCCGCCCAAGAGTCCATTTGCCGCCCACTGGGCCGCACGGGTGTCGACCCGAGCTTGCACACAGTGAACTCGTGGTTTTCCTTGCGGAAAAAACTTTTTTCTGCGCGGTTTTCTTATGACAAATATGTATAATAAATAGTATTTTTGTAATCTGCTAAAAAAATGGTTCCACGCGGTCGACGTGCATATTTTTGCACAACAGACATAATAATACGAACACGTGTAACGCGACCCACATCTGCGTAATTAACATTTTGAATATTAGGGTACTACGGGTTAGCTCAGACATAAAATATAATATGGTTTTTTTTTTATGACATTTGGAGTAGACCAAGGTAGAGTATATTTTTCACCATTTTTTTATATTTTTTCTTACTGTATGGTTATTAATAAACAAATTCAATAACTGTATTTTAGACCATTTCTTTTAATTATACAACCAAATATAAGTACGCACGTCATGTGAATGCCAATCGTAATGACAAAATTAAAAACATTTCACTTTGTGAAATATAAACTTGCACATGTCAGTTTTACGCTGTATTTTGCTTTGCTTTAAATTTTGATGCATAAAGGATTTTGAGTTCGGACATAACGCAGATTTTAATCACAGTTTTCATTTGGTCGAATATTTTTGTCAACCCTTTATTTTGGCTGAGTTATTAATACACGCCTATCCACTGTGCGGCCATTTCTCCGCTGCTTACGATGTGACGATTTTGAACAGCAGTGAGAAACAAACAGTGGTAAGGTTCATTTCCACACTTTCATTTTCGCATCGTGTGTCTATCGGGCAGCCTTCTGGAATAACAGTGTATCTGTAAAGTGATTGGTGATAGGTAGATAGATAGTAAGCGTTAGGAAAATTTGACAGGTTTGTTGTGTTTTATTTCAGTGGGCCAGTTCTGGCTGAAACGATTTTTACGCTGCGTTGCGCGCGTGTGTGACCTATAAACATTTTTGCTCTCCAGCGAGGCAATTATTGCGTTCTGTTCGGGAAACAGTGAACACTGAAATTCCGTTGCGACCAAATTGCAAAACCATTGTTTTTGGTTTCATTATTGTACTACTTCATCCGAAATGAACACAGCCGAATGATGTTCCGCGTTATGAAACATCTGGAAATAACTGAAGACGTTAACCCAATTTCCTACTACAACGGGCGTTATTTATCTAAAAAGATAGCTCTATTTGTAGTTCAAATAGGCTCTCAGAAAATAGCTATTAGAGTTACAATAAAATACAGCAGAGACGAGAGCGGCAGGACGCCGGGACAAATCGATTCGATTAGAAAACTCTATAAAACAACTGGAAAATTGAACAAGTTACTGTCGCTGAACGTTAAAATGTAACAGGGTTCCGTGGCTCATCGGCAAGTTGTTAGGTTGTTATTATTTTAGGTTATCTCTCGCAGTTTTCCAGCATATTAAAATTGTTAACAGTGTATTATTCGGCATAAATGTTATTCCGTGAAATGGTCGTTGTCAAATATACCTACCCTAAAAGTAACTTTAAATTGACTTAAATATTAATTTAACTGAAAACCAACCACACAATATTATGAATATCTACTTTTTACTAGCAAAAAGACCTAAAATCACAGCACAACTGTGAAACTGTAAATAAAACAACAAATTTAAACAACAACAAATTAATTTTGTAAAGATTAATTATTTCGTATGGGTATTGAATGGTAAAAATTTTGCTCTCACGTGTTTACTATTTTAGAATAATTTGTATCGATAATTCACTCGACGGTGATATTTGGATGCAGTGGTAAAGCCAACACAAAAATGCTTCATAACAAAATTGAGGCTTATACGTCACGGTGGTTTTGTGAGATTAAACGTCAGTTGGTATTGTCATATATTCTTTAAACTAAGCCGAAGCGATTTAGCCATAAAAAACAAGTTATACTTACGAAACCCTGGATTTAGGGTCGCGTCTAAAAGTCTAGCCGCCTCGGTCAGATCGTCGGCAGTTGTCAACCTCAGACCGAACTTATTCTTCGCCCTATTATTTTTATAAAACTGAGCAAAAAGTTTTTGAGCTCTCTCTAGCTCTATCTAGCTTAATAAACTCAGCGGTTGTTAATAGGAAGCTATCCTAATTAATCATAATCATCGTAAACATTAAATATTCTGTCCCATTAAGAGGATATATATTATCCATTAAACATGCGGAAATTATCTTATATCTTTTAAACATTCTTGGGAGACGTTGTTTGTGGGAAAGAAAATGTTTTGCTTTTAATGGAGTCAAATCGTTTATACTCATCTTAACATGAATGTATTGTTCCAGAGCTCTGTTATAAAACAAGTATTTAAAATTTCAGTTCTATCTGCCTCACTCACGCTTAAATAGGTCAAAGTAGGTCGTTATATTGAAATGCTATGCCGCTTTATTTCTTCATTTTGAACAAACTGTTCAATATATCTATTTGTCTCTTTCACTGTAACATGTTATCTGCCAGAGGCAGACGTTTCAATATTTTCAGCCTGTCTATACTTGTTAAATGCTAGTTACGTCTGTTTTTGGTTGGGAACAGTTGGACTCATTAAACTCAATGTCTAACGGATGCGGACGTGTGGTGTATGTTGAGGAAGCTAATGATATGTGTCAAGGACCTTTTGCAAGCTAGGAAGGATCGCACATTTCTAAGAAAGTTTCTATGTATATTGACGGCTTTGTTTACCTATGGTTGTTAAAATAATATCATGTTGAAGACTTGTTAGTGAGTGTAATTATACGCGTTAATAATTCACGAGATTTCTCGTTATTATATTTATAACTCTCGATTATATATTTTGTAATGACTAGTTATATTTGCAATAACACAGGCTAGATTGTTGATGCGTGATGAAACGCAGTGCTACGTGTTGTATGAAATTAAAAGCGAATTTATTAAGTAACGTTAATAGATTTTGTCTATAAGATTTAAGAAAAGTTTTTGTCTTGTTAATGTTGATTACATTTACACTAACTTATTTAAGTCCAGTGTTGCAAATAAACATCGTTATTCATTTATCTTTGGAAACTGCTGTCATGGATATTCATCGGGAATTAGCTCTAATGAGTAAATAACGTACATTCTTTCGGTGTTCGTTTATGATTAGAAATAATGTATTATGAGATGTAATTATTAGCGTCATGGCACGCCGGGGCAACGCACGCGAATTCAATTATCGACAGTGGTGCTATTCTCTTCACAACAAAAACGAACTCTCTCGGTCGAATATTAAATTGAACCCTACTACTGGCGATTTGTGACTACGAATTTTGGTTCGACGCTGTCTCGGAGGATTATAAGCAAGCGCGGTCCTAGAGTTTGAAAGCGTCAATTTAGAATAGTTTGATCGAGCAAGCTCTCCTTTGTTGTGTAAGAGAATACCACCACGGGCAGCCATTCGTATCTATTAATTTATCTGCCTCGTCTGGACTAACGATTGTGTTTATTGGCCGACCAGCCACGATCGAATCATTCTACAATTTAACAGGTTTCAATTGTGAAACTCATCCGGTTCGCTATAGTTCTGGTATACAGGCCTGAATAAATAATTGTTCAAGCCTCAAACGTGAAATTGCAAAAACTTTATTTTTACAACAAATTGAAATTCAAATCGGTGGAGGCTCCTTTTTTAAAAACAAAACAAGATCATTAATGTATGACACAACGCAAATTTTATTATGTTAATGTGCCAAATCATTTCTTGAAATAAGTTACATGACACTAATTATATGAGTCTAACGCCTGTCTTCTTAGAAATTCGTAGCATTATTTTTAGTCTTATTTCTGGAACGACATGTGTGCGAGAACGTTTAAATCGCCTTTTATCGGATGTTCCTCAAGGGAACTGTCGATCTATTTCCGAGACGAGGGGAGTATTATTCTTATTACGCTCGGAGAAACATCGATGAGAATGCCTGTCACTTGCAGCATTAGGGATACTCTAGTATACTTACACACTTTAACAGCCTTGTAGGCGTAAACGTTGAGTGAATATTGCGCCCAAACTATCTAGTTCGCGGCGGTGTGTTGCTTGATTTAATATTGCGCAATAGGTAGTTTTGGTCGAATTCAATCTCTGCCAGGTTGACTTTATACTTACAGCTAAATTATCAAAATGGAGAATGTAACTTGTCTATTTTACAATTCAGATTGGGAAGTGCGAACATGAACTGTTTAAATTCGCGGCGTCATGAATTCGACCCAATAGAGCCAAGTGCACCGTTTTTTTACCCGCCTCAACCGCCGCCGTACAACCCTGACTATGTGTATGGAGTTGCGGAATGCCAGCCGGCGAGTTTCAGCGCGGCGCATGAATGGGGTGTGTGCACGGAGTCGTATGCTAAGCGCACGTGCACCGAGGACCGCGGCGGGTGGGGGCGCCCGCGCCGCTCGCTCTACGAGGGCGTCAACTGCATGCCGGTGAGTGAGACAAATCGTGTGCGCCGCGCAACACGCCGCTGTAAACCTGGCTCATTATTACATTGTGCTCTTACGACCATTGTAAATCGACTACTTTGGACATCTGTGTGAATTAACATTACACTAATATTTGCCCAGCTACCAATCCAGAAACAAAAACACCCTAATTCACGGGATTCTGTGTTTTTAATTCTATTCTTCGTGTTATAAAACTTAGATCAAAGGGGGAAGCGGGTCCGGAATGTTTCAGGCGCCCATACCGCAATCTATTTCCGGGCGCGGGCGTCGGCCCTACTGGATTAAGCGTTGCTCATTTTGATCTAAAACATGCGCGAGCTCGGCCGCGGAGGCTCGGTAGTGGCGGCCACCATAGCTGCTCTGCACAGTCGCTCCGCGAGTGACGGCAAGCGCAGAACACCCAAACACCGCGCCTTGTCTGTTCAGCGATGCGCGAGTGAAGTGCGTATCAGTCGGGAAGACTTGCGCCGAACATCGGGGTGCAGCGAGCGGCCTCTCTCTACGGCCTCCGAGGCATCGGAACGGGACTCCGCTTCCGTTCAGTCCAGCGAGGAGCCGCCCCCGAACGACAGTACGTAATTACTATGCGTGGACGATGCACTGACGTAGCGTACGACTGGAACGAAGCCAAACTTTAAAATAGAGTTACGCCGGTGACTCGTACAGAGAGCTTGTCGCGCAGTGTCGCTTGTGCGGAGCCTCATGTCCGACCGCGAGTACTTGACGGAGCCCTTCGACGAGGACGAGGAGCGCGCGGCGGCGGGCTACGTGCACCCCGCCGTGCGCTCCTACATGTACTCGCCTATGGGTTAGTTCAAATCGTTCATGAGGCTCCTCAGCTGCTCGATCTGTTCTCAACTCTTGATCTCGTGACAGGCGGCGACTCGGACAGCCCCGACGAAGCGACAGTGAAATGCACGGCGTGGCCCGACGGGACCATCCCCGCTCGCGCTGACTCCAGCGACACCGAATCCAGCAGCTCCTCTGTCGAAGAAGATTCAGATTTGCAAGACTACGAAGCGCGAAGTGGCGATGGCGATTATCGCACGCTGACACCGAGGCGGCTGGATAATTCAACGCGACGTGACGAAAATTTCAAATGGATGCCAACAGAAAACATGTCGGATATAGTCGAACCAACTTCGATGGAATCTCGAACGGAAGAGCAGGCGTCGGGTAGCTTAGACAGACGGCGGCGAGCTCCCGCCGACCGCGGTGACCGCGACCGTAAAACTAGGTCGTCGCTGTCAAGTAAGCCGCCGCAGCACCCGTCCAGCGTCCGCGCGTCGCCGCGGCCGCGCCGCCCGCGGGCCGAGGAGACTCCGCCCGAGCTGCAGCGTCGCTGGAACTCGTACGAGCACTTCCGCTGGCCGGGGCCGGAGGGCGGCTGGTGGCCCCCCATGTGCTGGTGCCACGGACCGCCGGCTCCACCGCCCTGCTACATGCATGACCGCTCATGGCCCTCACACCCTTCGCTCCCACCGGTACCTTCAAGACCTTACAAGGTACACAAATGACCTTACAAAATCTGACTAATGCATTTGGCTCGGATTCTACACGTTAGCATTATTGATAGCATTTGGTTTATGTCTTGAGTCGTGTTTGACACAAATCCATGCCGAGTTTAGTGAGTAGATAATGAGTTTTTTACTCTTAACTCTGTTCAAACCAAAAGTTAAAACAGGTCTAGTTGAGCAAAATGAGTAAAAAGAGTAACACATCATTGTGTGTGTAAATAACAAAAACACGGATCTGTTGCGTAATGTTTGGAGGCAAAGTTTTATATATAGAAAAAGTTTTACTAACTTGTTTTATTTGTTGTGTTTGCAGTTCTAAAACACCTCTAGGCGGTTATTATTCGTTGTTTATGACTATTATCATTGCCTGCTTGTACTTTTATTTCAAAGTTTGCATGTTTGTTTCTTAACTAGGTACGTCAGGACCTGACCTGGTTATATGTTCCGAATTTATTGACGTCGCTGCTCTTATATTTATGACAAATTGCATGTTCTGGTGTTATTGACCATAACTAGTGTAACGAATTTATTGAAAAGTAATGCTGCTCCGAAATATTTGAGTACCTAGCCCGCTACAATATATCTGATGGCGACTGTATGGGCTGCACCTTTTCCGGTATACCATACTTCTTGTTCAAATTTCGGAATGGCGACAGGCAGATCCGTATTCTGCAGGGTTAAAACCCTCTGATAACGATGTCACCCCAAACTGTTACATGTTTTGCCGCTTGCATTCTAATTCATCAAAAATAGTCCTAGACTATATTTGGACTGATTCAAAAAGTATATTTCTTTTTTGCTGGCTCCACTACTAAATGGGACATTATGAAAAAATACGTTAAAATAAATTTAAAAATCTTCTTCAAGAAAATCGAAATGCACACGAGTTAAATTATGATTATGACATGTACATAGATTTATTTGCTGAACAAAAAACTCGAAGAGTAAAATTGTAATTTCAATTCACAAATTAATAATTACATACATATTTTTATTTTAAATCCTATCCTGTGCTGTCTTCTTCTCAGTCGATGCACTCTTTACAGAGCGGTCGTGGTCAACTGCTAGTACTATCCGGCACAGATGTCGCTCGCCGTATGATATCTCGCCACTTCTCCCGGTTCGCAGACATTCTGGTACACTCATGCAAGGATCCGCCCACAGCAGATTTGATTTGGTCGGTCCATCGCATGGGTGACCTCCCACGTGGTCTTGTTCCTTCCACTTTGCCCTGGACGACAAGACGTTCAATGGAGTCATTGCTACGCCTTGATAAATGGCCGAAGAATTTAAGTATTCGAGTCTGAACTAGTGTAGATAGACGCTGCTTGATGCCGAGCTCCTCAAGGATGGACACGTTGGTTCGGAATTCAGTCCATGATATTCCAAGCATTCTTCTCCAGCACCACATCTCTAGAGCGTCTATCTTTTTCTTTTCTACTTCTCGAAGCGTCCACGTCTCTGCAGCGTATAAAAATATGGGGAAGATGAGTGTTCGGACTAGCCGGATCTTAGTATTTTTAGTAATGTTCCTGTTCTTCCATATTTTTTTCAGCTTGTCCATTGCAGTTCTCGTCATACCCATACGCCGCTTCAGTTCATCCACGCAACCGCCACTGTTTGATATTAAAGTTCCCAGATAGATGTAGGAGTGGACCACGTCACAGTTCGCAATCTTAGTCACTTCGGGCGAGTTGTCATTGACGCGGTCAACTATCATCATTTTGGTCTTTTGACGGTTGATCTTTAAACCAAACTCCAGACTCACGCGTTCCATCTTCAGAAGTAACATTTCCATACGGCGTGGACAAGTGGCAAACAGGGTGGTGTCATCGGCGTAGCGCAAATTCGTGATCCTCTGGCCACCAACCATTATTCCATCATCCCAGTCCTCCAGGGTTATCCGCATTATCAGCTCCGTGTATACGTTAAACAGGAGCGGCGATACTATACACCCTTGTCTGACACCTGCACTCGGGTGAAAGTCATTTGACAACACATCATCTGTCCTCACCGAAGCTGTTCCTTTTTCGTATAGCTGCCTGAGAAGATGGACAAGATGTTTGGGGGTTCCCATTTCGACAAGTGCGTTCCATAGTTTAGGCCATTTCACCGAGTCGAACGCCTTGGAGAAGTCGACAAAGCAAATATAAGTCGGCTTGTTAAATTCTCGTGCCTTTTCGATGATCTGACGAACTATGATGATTTGTTCTCGAGTCCCTTTCCCCTTTACAGACCCGGCTTGCTCTGGTGCGATCTCCCCAGACAGATACGACTTTAACCTCTCATTGAGAATATGAAGCATTATTTTGCTTGCGTGCGATATCAGTGCAATCAGACGGTAGTTGCCACAATTCCTGGTGGAACCCTTTTTATGTAGAGGACTGAAGACTGTGTGAGTCCACTCCCTAGGCCACACCCCCGTCCGCCAAATCCTGTTGCATAGGGTGTAAAACATATAGATGCCGTGTTCTCCCAAGGCTCTTATAGTTTCAATCGGGATGGCATCCCTACCTGTAGCCTTCCCATTCTTGAGGTGTTTAATGGCAGCTTCAATCTCAGACTTGAGAATATCTGGCTCTTGTTCATCATGCCTGGGTTCTGTATCTGGAAAGTTTTGTGATTGCGGGTCCTGGAATAAGGAATGACAGTAGTTCTTCCAGACTTCAGATATCTGAGCTAGGTCTGTTACCACTTCGCCTCTGCTGTCTTCTATAGCCCAGGTTTTTGATCCCAGCGTTTTCGTTATAAAGCGAATCTTTCGATAAAGTTCCCCAGATTCATGCTTATACGCATGGGCTTCTACCTCTTCGCAGATTCCACAGAGGTAGGAGTTGTAGTCTCGCCTGCATTCAGCTTGGATTCGAGCAGACAGTGCGTTGAGGACTCCAACATTCACCCCTCCGGACTTCATCACTCGTCTTTCTTCTATTAGTGCGAGAGTGGCATCTGTCATCCAATGTTGGCGCTTACGTCTCTCATTTGGTGGCTCGGATTCACGAACTGCATGTTCAATGAGTTGCTTTGTTCGGACCCACAACACATCCGGTGTCTCTTCCGCAAGGTTTACGCCTGCCCATTCTACCCATTTTTGGTCTATAGCTGCTCGAAATTTAGGCCCATCCTTTACTTCAAATTTCCTAGGCTTGTCAAGAGTTCTTGCTGCTGTAAGTTTGAGTTTTAGTTTTGAGACCAACAGCTGATGGTCGGATCCGCAGTCCGCTCCGGGTAGTGTATGGGCGTTTCTAATGGAAGTTTTCCAGCGTGACCGGATTAGCACATAGTCAATTTGATTACGGTATTTGCCGTCTGGCGATGTCCACGTATACAATCTTCTTGGATGGTGCTGGAATTGACTATTTGCTATCACCAAGTCGTTCTCAGTAGCAAACTGTATGAGCCGCTCACCTCTTTCATTGCGTGCCCCCAGGCCAAATTTACCGACGCACTTGCTAAGATGTTCAGAATTTTCTCCAATTTTGGCGTTAAAATCACCCAAGATTATAAGAAGTTCTCTATTGGGAATTTTAGAAATGGTGGTCTCTAGCACAGAATAGAACCTCTCAATGACATCGTCACTTGCAGCGCTTGTGGGGGCATAAACTTGGATGATGTTTAGATTTACCGGAGCTGCCTTCAGTTTGATCCGGATTATTCGGTCATCAATTGGTTCATAACCGAGAACACTACTCCTTAGTCGCTTTGGAACAACAATTGCAACCCCATTCCTGCTGTCAGTGTCATTGCCAGAGAAGTAAATGATATGGTCATCTGTAAGGAAATGACCATTGTCCCTCCAGTGGGTCTCACTCAGTCCACAAATGTTTAAGCCACATCTGGTGATCTCTCTCTCTACGATGCCAAGTTTTCCGGGACTGAGTAAGCCTCTTGTATTCCATGTTCCGATTGTCTGAGTCTGCCGCAGCTTCAAGGTAATTCCAGTAGCAGAGTTTCCGTGGGGAGCCTGGTCTCCTACTCCTCCATGGCCGGTATCCCATTTCCCACCGCGTGCCCCGGACGCAGCACGGCGCCGGTTGCTAAGCGGTTCGCATGGCGGTCTAAATCTCTTCGGTTGTACTTTCATGTTGACTATCATTTCATGTGCTGTCTATATATCTGTAAATAAATAGGCTTATCACAGAAAGAACGGCGATGGATGCATTATATCCGTAAGGCCTATGTCCAAATGCCAATCAATTAGTGGACATATTTTAATAGCTGAAATTATGATGATAAAGGTAAAAATAAATATAAAGGGTGGGGACGGCTTTTTTCAGTTTTTACCCCGCCTAAAAAAGAATGAAGATCCGGGGCTGCGTCAGGTGTAAATATAAAAAAAGTATCATTGACAGCGTATACAAACTTATTCCAAAAAAAATAATGTTTACCGTCTTAATTAAAACTTACAACTCATTTAAAATGACATGTTCATGATATACAGTGTGTTAATAGAATATGAACAAACATTTTAACGACGGTTAATATACATCCTAATTAACATAAAAAACATGTGTAATGTATTTCTTTTTTTCATACGAATTAATTCGCCACGCAATGTATCAGAAATAGCCCAATTAACCTGCAATTAATGGAGAAAAATCTTCGTTTACATTCTACATTGCTGTTCGATGGGACCTTTAAAAAATAATTGCGCTCCATGTATTAGAGTTATTACCGAAATTCCACATTTACATGACTTGTAAAGACATAACCTACGTCTAATTTAAATGTTTGCTCGTATTCCGTTGTCAGGCTGTAATTTTGGTGATAAAATAAATAAACACTAAAATCCCGCGAGTGAAATACTTCTTACGCGTGGAATAGTTTATCATTATTTTCCGCTTTTTTTCTTAGCGCATTTGTTGCTAAAGGATTACTAAGTAGGTTAACATAAAGAAATAACTAGTGATTATAGTATTACTCTCTCTATTAACTTGAAAAAAAGTTTACAGTGCCGATCATCGGTAGCTTGCCGGCCGAACATAGGACTGCTAACCCTTTGCATAAATTTCAAATCTCACCTTTTCACATATAGTAGGTTAGGCTGTCAGTGTAGCCTTTATGTTTAGATATCAGGCTAACCGCTACGTTGTTCCAGAGCGATGCTGAAGACCGCATGCGGCGGCTCGAGGCGGACAAAGAGAGCCTCCACCTCCAAGTCCAAGTGCTCTCGGAGCAGGTCTCCGCGCAGACGGACAAGATGACTGACCTCGAGCGGGCGCTCTTAGATGCCAGGCAGCGGTTGGATGACGCCGAACAGAGACTGCAAAAGGTAAGGATGTTTCACATGTTTGATTTGGTAGTATTTTACAATTCATTAATGTAAGGTCATAATGGTAAGTGATGTGGGAGGATTAGGTAATTATTTAATTGTTCTCATATAGCTGTATTAATATTACCCAACTGCCCGAAGTCAAAAAAGGGTATTCAGTGTAGCAGTCTACGAATGTATAAACTCGGATTCATAATTAGATTCCATCAAATCTACCAAGAAATGTCACTGTCACAATAACATCTGTCAATGTCAGTATGACGGTCCAGATGCCATCAACCCTTTCTCAATAGTAAAAAATATAATTATCTTACTGCAGGTGAAAAACTCAACGAGTCTCTGTAGTGTTGTAGAGAATTAAGGGAATTTACGTCCAAATTCAAATATAGTCTCCATTTTCTGTACACAGACATTATACAATTACTTAAACGTAGGGTTTCGTTAAGTTTGTCGCCTATACTACTTTGATTTTTAGATGTTTGTTATGTGTCGAAGTAAACATTTATCTTCATATATTGCTAAATTCTAAGTAAAAATGATCCTAATTGTTTCGGTCTAATTAGTGAGATAGTTTAGCCCCTCCTATAATGTAATACGCCTTAAAAATAGCCAACACAACTAGGTAGTAGTTATTTATTTTTTAATGTACGCATTTTAGGTATAAGAATTAATAATATACGCACATCTTCAAACGATAATATTATTGTATCAAAACGGATACCAAATGTTATCGAGACCTGAAGTTTTACCATTGAAATATGAATATTTCTACCACAATATTTCTTGAATTAAATATTTATTTATACAACAGGTTTTTATATAAGCATTTTTATTTAAACAAAGCATTTAAATGTTATTCTTGAAATTACTAAGTAATTAATTTCTTACGTGCATTCTTTCGCTAAGAGTAAATTTACTAATGTTTGAATGTTTCATTTCAATGGCAACACCGTGGTAGATTCGATGGAATCTAATTATGAATCGGAGTTCAGTATTTATGCCGCAAAAAATTGTGTCTACTTTGTTTCTTGAACTATTGGACCATTTTAATAAATGGGGTATAACGTAGAAATTCAAATCTGACATCAGATTTTTTTTCGGGATGCAAATGGTTACAATCCGTATTCGCTACACTCTATGCGTATAGTAATTAGTGAAGAGCGACTTGGTAAATTGAAAACACAATAGGTGATGTTGTAACATAAGTGACATAACACATTATATTCGGAACTTGACCCACATACACGGGTAATGATTTTGGGGTTTCTATTCCCACGGTCATGTCATTTACAATGGTTTTATCTTATTTTTTTCATGCACATGTCCTGAAATACTGTTGTGATGCATTGTATGCAAATTCATAAAAAAAGTAGTCATAATACAAATGTCAGTGAGGAATTTCATTTGTTTTATTTCATTGGATATAGACGTCAAGTCTCCAATCGTATTTTCTATAAACAGTTACTTGATGAAATAGTATTTCTTACTGTTCCGAGTTGGTTTTCCGCCGGGACAACTTCACAACTCCAACGATAGACATGCCCGGCAAGTTTCAACTTCGTAGTTTAGCGCGCTCGCCTACGCCAATATGAGAGTAACGATAATTTTGATTTATAGGATTCTATTATTGCTTTTTACTATGGGATAATGTTAAATAATAACTGATAATAATTTACTTTATCGTGTTCCTAATTTCAGAGACGTGAGGAAAGAGTTCTTTGACATAGAGTAGATCTTGTCCGAAGCGCTCGTACATTATTTCCATATTACCACGTGTAAAGGCCCCTACGGGTCTATTAACGTGTATAAAACATCCGTCACTTTCTGGCCGGTTCGTTAGTGCGAGAGTGACGGATGCTCTATCCACCACGATAAAGGCGAACATAATACGCGCCCTGCTGTGATCAATTTACTAAATAAATGATAGAAACAAATTTTACCCTTTACACGACGGTTTATCATGGACCAGTGTGATTAAGATTTAGAATTATTTTATTAAGATTTTCACGTCCCTTGCCCATTATCACCAGCTCTTAAGGGACCCCTAAACACTTTTAGGTGACATTTTACGCATTGTTGTCGAGTAAGTGAAATTAAAACGGGCATAAAATAAGAAATATACTTATATATACTTTCCGCATTAGGATACTACTTACTACTTTTTAAGTTCTGTTTCACTTTAAGGTTGAGAATGCTTGTAGAACTTGTGCCGCGTTTTCTACACTATTTCAATTTTGTGCAATAATGTATTTAAATAAATAATAGTAGTTTACGTGACGGTTGCGTAATGCTAATTACGCAGAGTCTCGTACAATACTTTATCTACACACATATTATAAGCACTCTAAGATGGGTTCAGAAGCCGAAAGGCAAATGACCAGCATTACCTTACCTGTGGTAGTAGGTGACAGCGATGACAGCAGTAACGTAATTTTGAAATTACGTTATCGAATATTTGTAAGGTAATGAGATCCAAATTTGGATCCATTACCTTACAACCCATCTTCCAAAATACCACAACCTACTACCACAGGTAATGCTGGTCATTGCCTACCGGTTTTGAACGCAAAATAGAGGACTTATGATATGAGTGTAGATAAATATTATAATAGTGTACCCCACAATTTTTACATAGCTCTTCGTACGAAGCGCGAGAAGGATTATTAAGGTAAACTCTTTAACATTCAGGCCAGGCTAGATGCTAAAGGAGCTATTGAATAATCATGGCGGCGTGGGCCGTGCAATTCCTGCGGCGGGGTCTCACTACATCGCAAATTCTGATTACCCACTTACGCTAACTGCTGTTTCATAATATATTATTTAAATTATTTGGAAACAACTAACAGTGGTTTGCGTTTTAACTACATAAAGACAGCTATGTCACTTGGCTAGGTCAGGATTAGGTTATAGAAACTTTTTATGAACTGCGGTATTATAAAATGTATCCACTGAAATCAAAGCAACGTAAAAACATTGATAACATCGATCTGTCTCTTCTTGTTCTTAACAAAGCGTGATTCAATTTGAGAAGAACAACATGCGTGTTAAAATAATGTGCATGTGTGTAATTATAACTTTCTTAATATAATTATAATTTATATGATGAAATAAAGTAACTCCAAATCTAATTTAAATCTTTACGAGGCCTTTGCAATCAACAAGTTAACAGTTACGATGTTTTTAATAATATGTAATACCTTACCGCAAATTATCTCCCGAACATGCGATATTGATCATGTTAGTACAGTAATTATATCAACGTTGCCAATTATTGTAAGCCGCAGAGAATCGGGAGAATTCTTTTAGGTTTTTTTTGTTACTACCACTTCATTAAAACGTTGCGTGCGCATTGAATGTAAAACAGACGAAGCGGATTGCTGGGGCTAGATTCTTTTATGTCACTGAGTTATGCGGCGTGTGATATTGTACGCTTTCAGACTGTCTAGCGCTGAAAATGGAGTCCATTAACATTTTAACCGTGCCGAGATTATTTCAGCGTTCACAAAATGTTATTTAAGCCCTCGTTTTATTATATTTAAATATACAACTGCCCGAATTGCGACAGTGTCAAGTTTCACGAGTTTGGCGAGCACATAACAAACAGCCTCATCGTACATAATGCCTAACTACGTTTCGCTAGCGGTTTCAAAGCACAATGTAGTACACAGCATGCAATTTAATTTAACGGCCGCATGCAGTACAGTCGGTCTTTGTAGAGCCTCTACCTGCTATTTCGTAGGAATGTAGGTCAAATTATTAGGATCTAATACCCTTCCGACTAGTTAAACAACAGATATTTTCTTTTGAAATTGAGAGAGGCAAACGGCGAACGTGCTCTGTTTTCTATCCGCTATCATTTCTCTATTTAGTCTGATCGATTGATACACGGCTCTAGCCGATCGTTTTCGCGTAGCTCGAAATAATGTTGAGTCATACTCGCCTGAAGAACTAATAAAATCGACTGCTCATACAAAATAATTATACGCTCACCTACCTACACGAACGGCGATGCGACGAGAATGCCGATGAATCGTAGAAGCCGTTAGGAATACGAATAAAACTAGCAGGGTACTGTTTTATCTGTGATATCCGTAAAAACAGGTCAAGTACCACAGTAGGTATTATTATATTCCGATTTAGAATTGAACCTGGGTTAATCCAACGTACACTTGACCATTTTTTTATATTTGTTGTTTTCCCTCAGGGTTCGTACTATAACCATACCAAATTTGAAGCTTGTATGTTTTACCTTTTTTATAATACAACCAAAATAAAAATTCGCTGTAAAAAACGTTTCTTGTAGTTATGGGGATCCAGTATATTAATTTTCGTTAAAAAAAAGTAATTCCGTAAAAACACATGCTGAAAAAAAACCCCGCTATCTATTACGGTTCAAAAGATACAGCTCTTTAAAGTTAAGATATACGGACGAACGGACGGATGAACGGACGGACGGACGGACGGATGAGCGGACGGACAGCTTAGGCATATTAATAGGGTCCTGTTGGGCTCCCCTCGGGCACGGAACCCTAAAAATAATCTAATACACGTACTCAGCTCAGGTATTTGCCCTGGAATATAGCATTACGCTTATAAAGAAAAGTCTAAAGAAAATAAAGCATACGAGTCCATTGCACCATTGCAAAATTAATGTTCGTACTCCATCGACACACATTCAGTAAAGAGAATGGGCAATGAAAACAAACATTTTCTATTTCTATAATCCATTTACGCCCTCGTTGGCGTCCATACATCGCGTTAACTACGCCAGATGCTCTTTTTATTAAACTGGCGAGATAGCGCGGGTAAAAGCGCTATGAAATGTGATTGATAAAGTTTCGTACAAGTAGGCCAACGTGTTTACGTTCCCTGCCGATGCGTTATTTAGACAGGTTGAATGCCTCATTGGCGGAACGCCTACATCTGATCCAGATAATGTTTTATGATGATTTGCGTAACACAGGAGTAGGTATACGAGTACTAATGCAATTGTTATTGTTTCCTGTTAATTTGTGAGAAATTTTGCATCAAATTCTGTAAAGATTCTGCGTTGCACTCCTAATGACAAAATCGTTTATCATAAAGTACCACCGGGTCTGCGGCGATAGCGACTTTATAATGGATACAGCTTCTTTAAATAAGTCTAAAAATGTATACCCAAGGTAACTAGCAATTTCGTATTCATCTCTATCTTCCATGCAGATTTAATGCTAATGTTAAAACGAATACGCAGCCAAGTGCGTCGAGTTATGCTTCGTCGAGCTTTTTCGTGAAATTTTCTTTTAAGATTATTATGCAACGTTATCATAACTTGTTCTAAGCTTATAAAAGCCTTAAATAATTATTACTTCCTCGATAAACAATCCCTTTTGCATTTAAAATCATTCCGAGGGATTCAAACCATATTTAGCGTCGAATAAAATGCAATTAACCCCCAAAAGGGCTTTTAAAGGTAGCTCGAGTGTCGCACTTAAAGGTTTAATGATTTTCCATTTGGGCGTTTTGCACCAGTAGCTCGTCGAGAGTTACTTTGCAGCTCTTCAGATCTCCACCTTTCATCTTGGCAGTCCTTTTGTAGTGCGTCTTGCTGCGATAATGACTCTCAAACTTCCTGAATGCTTCTTGAAATGTCTTTCTATGATTTGAGACATCTGTTGGCTACCTGCCCTACTTAGTTATTTGTCAATAGGTATTTGTAGAGTAAATAAATGTGTACGTATTTAATTTTTTGGTACAGATGTACCTATTTCGTTTGAGAGGGAAACCACAATCTAACAAACTAAACTAAGTGAAATAAGAATGAGCTAAAGTAAGAATGAAGATAACAAAGTACAATACTGCTTCGATAAGATCGCACGTCTCTGTGCTTCGTTATTGTTTATGTCAGTTGTTATTGTGGAGGTTACGCACACACGTCTCCATGTTTGTAAGAGAGATTTAATGCCAGTTAGTATCATAGAGGCCCAATATTCCATTTGTTATATTGTTTGATGCGGATCTGTAGACGTTTGCCTTTTTTGCACACGTTTACTTACAGGTATGCTAACGGCTCTTTCTTGTTTCTTATCTTCAGGAGATGCTCCAACGCTCGTCCCTGGAGACCCAAAAGCTGGAGCTCCTGTCCAAGCTAAGCGAGGTGCGATTGCAGGCGGCCGCGCGGGGCGTGTTGGAGCGGTCACCGCCGCCCGCGGAATCTACGCCGATCGCGCGCCCGGCCCCGCCAAGGGTATGGTTTACAGGGAATATTTAGACCAAAGACTGTTATGAAGTCTCCAAAATGTGCCAAATCCCAGCCAGAAGCTGTTAAGAGTTGACAGGTTTTAACAGTTAATATTATGGCCTATGATATTGCTTTTTATGCGATGATCGTACAGGGGATCTATTCTACTCGGTAAAACGTGATTGCTTTTGACATGTTATCGTATTGTCAACATTATGATAGATCTTATTTATTTGACAGTAATGACGAGCGAGTTAATAGCTATAAGTTAACATGTCAAAAGTGTGGAATAATAGTGGAACCCCAAATAGTTAAACTAATTTGTGCTTGCGGCGGCGCCGTGCGCGCGTGTCCTTGTTAATATGCAGCATAGAAGTCACGGATAGACAATTTAAAGGTTTTGGATTTTTGGCAAAACCACGTATTAGATCATAGTAGAATCTTAAACTTAAAAATATCCATTGGCAAATTACTTTTATTACAGAATCAAAGTTAGTTAATATTGTTAATATTGTTAAGGAAACTGCTGCTAGAATCTGGAATATGTAGTTTGTAAGTAGCACAGTTAGCGTCAAAAGTAGCTGATCACTTTTGTACTTTATCGCATTAAGACAGTTGATAATCTTGTTTGACATTGCTTACGTGACTGTAAACAGCATAATATATAAAACACACTGTATTACAATTCCAGACACCGCCAGCGAACTACGGCCGCCAGATCGAACGCAACACGCACATGTACTCGTCGCTGCCGCGTTCGTCTGTGCTCGCGACGGACGCGCGCGCGTTCGGTAAACAACACACCATGGTGGTGGCGAGGGGACGCGGCCAGTCCGTGCCGAACCTAGGTCGGGGTCGCTGACAGCTTGAGCTTAGCATGCCGTGTGCCCCCGCCTTAGCCTTAGGCTTGACTCATACGACCCACTTTCCAATCACTAAAAACTTAATGTAATCCGTAAGTCGCTGAAGGCCTTGTATCATAATTATTCAGTCCAGTATACTTAAATAAATACGAAATTTTGATGTTTCAACGAGGTTAGAAAATGTGCATGTGAGTCAAGCCTTATTCCACGCCGGTTGAGTAGACAAATTTCATAGATTTTTTATTTTTTTAGTAATGAGACAGCTTTTCATAAGTTGAGCCTGCACCGGCCTTGTAACAGAACCTTATATGTTTAGTTTGTGCTTAAATGCAATAGGTAAGCGGAAACGCTTGCTCAACGTAAAAAAAAACTGAGACGACGCTGAACGGTACTTTTAACGAGACAACACAAGCTTTAGTAGAACCTCTTAGCTCTGCCCCTTTGTTACCTAAAATAGTGAAGAAATGTGGAGGTTATCTGATTTAGCCAGATCGGAAATATTAGATTGTAAATATGTTTCACTGGTTCTACTGAAGTCTTGTACTTCTTAATAAATGTACTAAGCTTCAGCCACATTCATTAATTGTAAATGTTTATTAATCACTGAAATTGTAATGAATTAACCTTATTATCAGTCTTAAATATATGTACATGAGTATCCTTTAAATTATAAGGAATTTTCCGTACCTATACAATAAATATATTTCAACTGTGGTGTTTGTATGTTACATGAAATGAGAGCTAAAACAGCTCTTGTTATTTCACTTTACTTTTGCTTGAGCTCACAATATCCTTACATAATATACCGCTTATTCCATCCAGCGCTTTCCATGTTGCGTATTTTAATTTAGAAGTAATTAATTACATGTTTTATATTGATACCTAGGTGTAAGTGTTTTCATACCACGAAGGCGCGCCCCGCCACTCAAATTTACCACAGTTGCGATAATATTCGTAAAATTAAGTAGTCGGGCGCGACTTAGTCGATTGAAACTATAGATTAATTTCAGTTATTGATTTTGATACGACAAAAAACAATTGTTATTTTATTGCAACACCTTATTTTCAGTTCATAAACTGTATTTCTTGCTTATTTAATGAGTACCTTTAAATGAAACTTGGGGCATCCGAAACAGAAATCTTCTCTCTTTCCACCCTTTGTCCAGACCCTATGTACGCGACCACTCACGTGGAAGCGTAAACAATTCGATAAAGTGTTAATTATGCCTTTCAAAAAGTTAAACGCCACTCCCAACTATTTACTCAGAATCTTACAAAACCAAAGAGCCCTATTCTATATTTTTGGATTTTTGGCATTTTCCAGCGGAGAAAGACGAGATTCCGCGAGGTAGCCCGTCGCCATCTTTACGGGAGGTGCGCGCGCGTCTTGGCAGTGGAGGCGGCGTGCGGCTGGAGGGAGATGACCTCGCACGATCCTCGCTTAGGGTCTCTACGCCGCCACGGAAGCACCATACCATGCCCTGGTTAGTCTTCTCTTATCTTACAGATGGGCCCTTTCGGATACACTTCGACCCCTTTAGGATCTTTTGTGTAAATACCGTCTTACACACTCAGCTGTTCGAATGTGCAGGGTTGCCTCACGATGTTTTTCCTTCACCGTAAGAGCATAGGATAATGTACATAAGTTAGAAAAACTCATTGGTACAGGTGACCGTGGTGGCTCAAACTCCTACCTTACGATCACGAGTCGAACCTGTTAGTCACTAGGCCACCGACGCTCTGGTTAATACTGACATGTCTAGGGAAGTAGGGAATTATCGCCTTGATGATATTGCCTGTCCACGATGTTGTTTAGGAAATTGTCGTATTTATATCAATTTAGCGTTATCTGTGTCGTCCTTGTTCTGCGTTACATCAAGGGCGCGTACAAAATACCTGTATTCCTAGTCTATAAATTTGGCCACTGCTGCCGCTGTTGTTTGGGGACTTGGAGCCAAAAAGTTGGAGGGGGATGTTTCTGTAGGAGCCAATTTAAAGGGCTTGACCTGCTGGTTCTTTTCCCCGGCCCGTCGCAGCCGTCGAAGTCGATACTAGCGCTGTCAGCTATCTGAAGCGTCAGCTACTAGAAAGAGGTCGACTGCCCGGCGTGCAGCACGTGTCGTCGCGTCGGATGATGCAATAAATTCTGGTGTTAGTTATGCAATGCGAATTAAAAAGTAATGCGAATGCGACTACATTTACTAGTACCAGAAAAATACGAGACATCCAGAATTCAACAAAAATAAATTAATATTTCACCCGGTTGTACCCACTCTCTATTATGTCCGTTTGCGAACTTTAGGTAAATATACTCTACCTATTCCGATCACTGGTAATAAGGTTCAAAATTAGATACATCTATTTGTAGTAGACTGTACAGTGCAATAGCAAATAAAACAACTTTCGGGTTTTTGTACTTCGCTCTCTAAATGCAAAAAGTCTTTAACAGACTTTCGAGTAAAGTGGGTTATACTTGCATAGAAGCTAGTTATTGAGAGGTAAGTACTAAACTGGGAGGTATTGACGTATTGCACAGTAATTTATTATTACAAAAAAAATCGTACTGCGTCTCAGCCGCGCTAACTCATACTCGTCCTGCAACGGCCTTACTCCCGGTCTCTGCAGTAATGTAATCTTTACTCTCCAGGCAAACCACAGACCTCAGGCAATGGGACTGCGAGACCACATGCGGCTGGCTGGAAAGCCTGGGGCTCGAGACGTACGTGCCGGCCGCGCGCGCGTGGCTCGGCGCCACCCCGGACGCCCTCGGCGTCATCTCCTCCGCCTCGCACAACGCCATCGAGAAGGAGCTGGGGTTGAAACACCCTATGCATAGGAAGAAGATCGTGCTCGCGCTGACCGATTTATTGGTGAGTCTTGAGAATGTGGTTTAATTCTAAGTTTAACTAATAGTTTTTTTTACTTGGTACAATATGTTTGCCAAAATAAAAGTTATAATTTATACTGAGAACATGCTCAGGAGAGTTTATCAACTTTGCGTAGAAGGTTGAAGAACATAAAGAACGACGAATTTAGGATTACATTTGTCACCTTGAATCATTTTAAATTAAACTTTGAAGCGTCTAGATTCCATCAAAAGAATCTTTTATTTTCGTATTTCGTCATAAAGCCATGTTAGCTTATTGCCTAACGCACTTGCAATTTGCAATTGACTTCGAAGTGGAACAATTGTATTCATTTTGTATGCAGACTCGCCTTCGGACTGTCAAAATGAAAACGATTGCGATTGCGAGTGCGTTAGACATTAAGCCTGCAGGATATTCTTTAATTATGAATATTCAAGTAATATCAAATTTAACACGAGTAGAACTTTAACAGAGACGGAGAGAGAGTCCCCACAAGTCGGCGGGACCCTGCCGTCGAACTTTTAATTTTATTAGAGTACTAGCGACCCGCCCTCGCATCGCTTCGGTTTATGTGAGTTTTCTGTGACACTCGTACATAATCCAGAATTAATTATACATAAAAACCTTCCTCTTGAATCACTCCTATCGATCAAAGATCAATCCGTTGCAAAGTTTCAAAGATCTCATCTGCATGTAAAATAAGGACAGACGGCGGGAAGCGACTTTGTTTTATACTATGTAAAGAGGAACGCAATAGATAACTTTGGGGAGCCACTGCATTATAGTCGGTTCGTTTCAGGGAGGGCACGGCGACCCGATGCTGACCGCGGCGGGGGCGCTCGACACGGCGTGGGTGCTGCGCTGGCTGGAGGACGTGGGCGTGTGCGGCGCGCGCGCCGCCGCCAGCGACGCGGCGCTCGATGGGCGCACGCTACACCGGCTCACGCACACCGAGCTGCACACTACGCTGCGTGTCTCGCACGCTTTGCATGCGCTTGCGGTGCGCAGAGGTACGTACTTTTACAGTCCGGATCTAATTTATCTCGTCGAGTTGTCGTTATATCGAGCCGGGTGCGACGGTAGCGTGTCGCCAGCTCGGCGCTAGTGTAGCTTTATATGCTTTGAATACATACGCTGGGGTCGAGGTAATCATTAAAAAAAATGATTAATTTCTAACGGTAACTGATCCATAGCCACACTAATTTGCCACTCGAATGAGCCATATAGATCCGTTTCCATGATGTCTAAAGAACAAACATCCCAACATTAGAAGTTTCGCTTGTCCCGCTTTGCTTTGTTTGATAGATAAAAAAGGATTCTTTTATCCGCATATACATTATCAGGGGAGGGACTAGGTAGTGCCAATTAAATTCAACTTAACGTATGTTTATTGATGCATGATAGAACATGCATGAAGTTTAGGTTAATAATTACTAACCTATCCCGTCCCCTGCTAATGAATGTGCGGGTAAAATAATCCTTTTTAATCTATTAAACAACGCAGGTCCGTAAAGCTCATTTTGGGCTGTTTGTCTTTCAGGCGTCATGAAAAAGGATCGATATGGCGTGACTAAGGATAAATAAAATGATCCATAGACAGCGGATGTAGCGGGTGTTTTGGGTTTTGGGTTTTCGCTTGATGTTCAGCTTGTTCCAGGCATCCAGGTGCTGCGCGAGAACAAGTTCAGCGCGGAGACGATGGTGCGGCGCGCGGCGGAGACGGAGGGCGCGGAGGCGGGGGTGGCGCGCTGGTCGTCGCACCGCGTCATGCAGTGGCTCAAGCAGATCGACCTCGCCGAGTACGCGCCCAACCTGCGCGGCGCCGGTACCCGACCCAACCTCACCTAACCTGCACCAATCAATCATCCCCTGCCGCCGTCATATCCTCCAGACGGGTTATTATGACATGGCTGTGCAGTTCATTATACGGCGAACGTAAAAAACAGACCTATAGCAGTTATATAGCTCGCCCCCCCAAATGACAATGCATGTGACTTTTTGGTAGCAAATACAGTTGTGTGATCTATTCCGGTCTCTTTTTTTTTACTTTTACAGGAGTTCACGGCGGCCTGATGCTCTTAGAACCTCGCTTCACAGCAGAATTGCTCGCAGCTTTACTCAACATTCCCGCCAGCAAAACTTTGCTACGGCGGCATCTTACGCAAAGGTAAAAACAATCGTACAGTGCATAAACATAACACTTATGCCTTTATTAATAAACGTGAAATAATGGTGGAGTAGCATGTTTTGACCTTATCTGTCGAATTTGAATGTCACAATGACCAGTGATCGGAAATAGGTGAGCTAATTTGCCTAAACTTGATGCATGTTCATTCAATAATGTATTCCCATCTCTCTCACGCATGAATGAATATGCGTCAAGTTTAGGCAAATTAGCTCTACCTATTCCGATCACTGACAATGGCAGATAAGGACAAAGCAAATCTTAGCTACTCCACAGTTACTCCACGTTTAATAATAAGGGCATTAAAGACTCACTCGAAGTCATATCAGTTGAAAGTGCTAAAAATTTCAGAATAATAATGATTATGAGAATCCTAATACATTTCTCACTAACAACTTTTTGTGTTGCCAGATACCTATAAAATATACTAGTGAAACGGAAGAGGTAGATGGGTAAATGCCGATGTTATCGGCTCGTCAAGTCTTGAGTTTATAATAAGGCCTTTATTTCCTTTATTTGTTTTAATAGACTTCTTTCACATTTATCGAGTTCGGATGTGTTGAAAATTTCAGGTTCAATGATTTGCTCGGCCGCGATGTAATACAGGGGAAGCGGAACGCGGAACAAACGCTCGGCTACCAACCTCTAACAGCTACCACCAAGTATAAGGTAAGGGCTATGAGGAATTCGTATAATAATTTGAGTGTTTATTTAATTAATTTTCTATTCTTAAAGAAATCATGTTTATGTATTTGCAAATTGTGGCCAACGCTAATTAAAATCAATGCTTATATTTATCAACACAGTTTTAACCTTGTAATCTCGTAGCCTCAAGGAGGGCATTATCGATAATGGACAAAATAAACAGAATTCAAATTTTATCTGGCATAATTAAACGGGTGATTTGAGGTTAAATCGTTTGTTGAGTTTTGTAACATGCCATTTATATATCTTTTTTCTACATGGTCGAGATCACTATATTATAAGAGTTTACTTACTAACAAAGCCCTTGTGTTCGAGATAAGGTTCCATAAATTGTGCCTTATGTACAACCCCTCCAGGTACCAAAGAAGAGCCAATTCTCCCTGAAGCGCAAGAAGAGCAAGGACGAGCTCGAGCTCGGGGACTTGGTCTGCCCACTGCACGACGACAGCTCAGGTGACGCTAACACCTCTCACACCTCGCCAGTAAGTTACTAACCGCACTAATCTACTAAACTACTAAACGGCCCACGCTGCTACGAAATGATGGCGTTTGCGCTCAACCCAGAGGGGGTATTACCCAGCGTTTTTTTCGATTAGGGGACCGCTCGTCACGCGAAATAAGTTCTGTTTGGTCACACCTTTGAAATATATTTTTTTTAATCATTTATGTTTTTATTCGTCACGCTAATGTAGGTAGGTTTAGGTTATGTTCGTTTTGCAGCAGGCCCGGAGGGCCAAGCCACTCAGAAATAGGAGCTCCGTCGACACTTTCTTATTGATTTGAAATTAAGGGTAAAAACTGAAGTAGGACAGTAAGTAGTTACACTAACTAACACCATGTAGTGGTCGTGACGAAATGAAACTAATTATCTCTACAAATTAAGTGTGACCAAATAGAACTTATTTCGCGTGACGACCGGTAACCTAATTCGTTTTTTTGCTGCCACTTTGAACTTAACTGATCTATAATAAGTCAGCAAAAGTGTGCGGGTGTCAACAAATGGGGATAATCGTCTAGAGGGTTACCTATGAAATGTCGCATTCAAGAATTTTAATTACTATGGAGACTGCAGAAAAATCTCAAGATTTGAACGTTGTAAACGTTTGCAAAATGCTTTTTGCCTAGCCTTACTTTTCTGCGTTAAAACGAACTTCCTTTGCTCGGTTGGCGTTTTTCAATTCAGTTTTTTTTGACAACGAACTAAAGAATTTCCTGTCTGTATAAAGATTGAAGAAGACGCCTGTTTTCGGCTATTAGGGGTAAGAAATATATCCTTGCAAGGCCGCTAGAATAGTACTAATGGTAATTCCTGATATAGAACTGCAAATCAGCGTTACTCGAGCCTAAATTTCGCAAATGTGTGAGTCTGCATAAAATGAGATATTTCTTATTAAACATAGATGAATCCCGTTTTCATGCATTTCAAGGTATCGTTCAAGTTTACTTTTAGTTTTATTTTATGAAAATGCTATTATTATTTCTCCTTTGTCTATGGGTTTCGGCATTGCACTTTTAAGGAGTGTGCACATTGTGGTTTGGGTTTTGGTTTTAATAAAAAAAAGTAACAATACACAACAAGTAACCAAGGGCAGGGTGTTTGAATAATAATTAAAGATAAAAACAAAAAATCTGGTAAGGTTTTTTTTATTGTATTGCATATGGCTTTCGAATTTTCTGGTATTTTAGCTTTGGTGGTTGGAATCTTGGAAGCATGGTGTTCACATGTGCAAGATGTTATAAATGTGAATATTTACAGATGATGAGAGTAAAATCAGCGGAAGCGGGCGTCGCGTCGGCTGTCTCTCCCCCGCGTGACGACACGCGCGCACACTAGCACACGCACCGGTGTAACACACACACGTGCGCCCGCGCAAGCACGCACACACGGACCCTGTGTTGTGAACGCACACGCACACATAACAATACAGAAAGACCACCTTGGACTACGTATGATCGTGTGTTTCACTTGAGTTTATAATTTATAGAGTCGATTTGTCGTGTTCTTATAATTTTAAGCATCTTTTTGTAACAAGGGCTTTAAATAAAATCACTTGAAAAGTAATTTTAATTGGCTTCAACGTTGGTGCTAAATTAAATTATTCGATACGGTCGCTAAAGCCCTTGGCGCAAAAATGTCCAAGGTTGATTGTTAAAGTAAGAAAAGTATTTAAAACAAATTATCTTGTAACTAATTTCTAATCGAGTCTAACTGCCAAAAACATGTCATGAATTATATTGGTTTGTTGTAGATATAAGAGGTCTAAAATTATGGTTTATTTAAAGAGAGAAAAATATTTAACTTATATAGTTTGTAGGTTAAATCTGTTGAAACGGCGGCGTGCCGCACAAAGCAAATATGTACAGTGCTTTGAAAAAGTTTCGCGAATCTTTTCAATAATATAATAACGAAACCAAATCTAATATGGACCACTTTCTTATCAAAGAGCTTTGACCGTTACTTAAATCGTCGCAACAAGCAATAGACATTCCATTTTGTGTAAATAACATGCTTTAATTAATCAAACAAAAGTATTTGACAGTTGGTAAGCATATGTGTAAAGAGTTTCGTAGTCAGTACCGCAATGTATAATCATATGAAGTTTCCAACTTTCGTGTCATGATACGACTTAGCCCATGGATCGTAAATGAAACATCAGTAGTGGATATATTTCAAAAGCAACACTTAGCGTGAACCTCAATTAACAAAAGGTCTTAATCTGCAGCTGTTGAACTGGAGATGCACTCATTTGGTAGGAAGACAGTATAATGTGTGACACTAAACTACATAAAATAATCTTAAAAGACAGAGACTATGGCAATAAAGTCAACTCAATTTGACGGCGTCAAGGCCCTATCCCACAGAACTTTGCAAGTCTACAAATGTTCAAATATGCACGTTTTTGATAGAAAATGTTGCCGACATTGTAGACTTGTAAACTAGTATTTTTTGTGGCATAAGAACTTAGAGCGGTAATGCGGAATGGGTTGCGGAGTTCTTGTGTGTCCTTAGTCTGATTTCCTTTCCCAAAACTATGTGGTTAGCCAATAGGTAATAATTTACATAGAAAATGACAAGTAAGGTATTATAGATGAAAAAGCACCAATCACATTAGTATAAAATTATTTAAAATCTTTGTTGCAGCTAACCACATTTCTAAAGTGATAAGTCAAAATGACGACGATGGTAGCTAAACTGTATCCATGGGCTAAATCGGCACACCTAAAGACGTTTTACATACATATATACTGTAAGATTTGTTACAAACTTTTGATACAGTACTTAGTGCGTTTTATTGTAATTATTAAGTACGAGTAGCTTATTAGGAAACGACTGAAAGGCGACAATATAACTCTGGTCTCATTTCTATTTGCTGCAATGTATTATCTATCATCTAGATATAAGAGTTACAATATTATAAGATTAAGCACCGTTCAAATATACGGCATTTTGAGATTTTACATAGTATTCATACAATACAAGTTTGCAAGTTTTAAAGGACCATAATTATAATGTATTTATGTGTACTCGGCAAGCTACATTTTACAAGTCCTAGTTTTGGACGCGAAAATGCGGTTTTGTTTAAAGGCACGATAATCTTTCTCGGAGCGCGACGTAGAGTATTATTCAATAAAGAGGACGGACTATATACGTTCCATATCTGTCTTTTTTATGAACCACTGATCAGCATAGCAATTGATTTGTACATCTCACCTGATGGTAAGTCACGACGAAGTAAAAGGAGTTCGCTTTCTCATTAAAACTTAGGGCTTATTTAAATACATCTCTGTATAACACAGACAGACATATCTGACAGACTACTTTTAGCTCTATCTATCGTCGGTCTAGATGTGACACCTGGTAACCGCCATATTTTTGTAGAATTAGATTTTTATGCAGAAACCTTCAAACAGTATTTCTGTCCCCTATTACACCATCTTGACTGACAGGTGACAGGTGGCATTTTTGTCCATTTACTAGCCTATTCATTCTTTTCTCTGAGGAAATACAATGAAGGAAGCTAGTTCGACTCTAGCATTTTACATTAAAAAGGAAGAAGCAAAACGTTTTGTCCAAACAAGTAGTATGATACAGGCGCAAATAGAATGGGTATGGAAAGAAGCGTCAGCACAGTAGTCTCCATAACTGTCATTTTATACTTTCGTCAAATTGACGTTTGAGGTCCATTCCCATTCTGATCGCGAACTGAGACTAATATATCAGCGGCATAAAGGTGAAGGCACTCTCTCCGCCTGGACGTCCGAAGATGGAAATAATTTTCCATTATCAGTTCCACCAACTTAGTTTATTACGACTGCGTGTTAAGCTCTACGATGCGCTTCCTTGTAAATTATACTATATAAAGTAATTTTCCTACTTAATGCAGCTTTACCTTTTACGACTTATGCCAATGTTTAATTAAAACTTTATTTTACCAAGAAATTGGAGTCCATTAATTAAATTAAACGGAGTTACAAGTTACATTGCGCTAGTCTGCAATAAGGCTACACCATAAAAACAAGGAAGAAAAGTGAAACTCGCTATACACTAACAAAACGCAATCACAATTAAATAGTAGGTACCCGTGACAGCCCAGAAATGTATACACTTGCAATGAAAATTTGGAACTTTTTTTTTTCAAAAAGAAATGCTGCGGAGGTCTTGTTTCTACCTTCTCACTATATCATCAGATCAGGGCCTTTACACTAGCGAGTAAAACCACATCGCCTTTGATGTTTTATCGTGATGCCAACATTATGATAGCTCTTATTTATTTGACAGTAATGATAAGATAACATTACAAAGGCCATATCATTTTACCCAGTAGAATAAAAACCCTTAATTTTATCACAATGTAATGTCAGGAAGTAAATTGCAATATTTGAACGAAACACTGACAAACAAACGCGTGCAGTTACATAAAAGCTTTAATAAGTACGTTAACCATAATTGTCATCTTATGAATATCTTAGGCGACAGCCCTGTTGGTATCCGCAGGGCGACCGCGGGCCGGGGGCTGCGCGGGGAGGGAGGTATTGTGACGCAGCGCACTGTTCCTCCTTGTTGTTATGGCTTTAGACTCGCCCTGTTCGTATACCCTGTGAAACGGTTGTAGAGAAATCCTGTTGTAAGTTGAAAGTTATATTTTTGACACAGTTTTATTTATTGTATTAGAGTGATCCAAGATCCCGTTCCTAACACGCTGTGCCAAATGTTATAAGTGTTGTAACGTAGCCCCTACGACCCTGTCTTCCATGACTTTGTAATACGCTCGTAGAATGGAAGGTGAGTTGTATCACCGATAAATACCAACAAACAATTTTGTACATCATGTATTAAATAAATTTTACAATAACTTAGTCATAGATTAAAAAAATGTATACCTTAATAAACACAATGAAAGGATTTACGACTTTGTTTTTATTCCGATTTATCAAACATTTGAGATCTCGGGGCTTGAGTGTCTGTGGTTTTCAATACTTTTAAGCCCTCTGAAAAGGAAATACTTTGGTTAATGTAGGATTGTGAGACGAGCCTTATTCGATTGTTTGATCGTCAGGTAAAGAAAAGTAATCTGATGTTTTGAAACTCTGGTATTTTGGTAATCAGCGAGCGAACGAGCCGCGGTACGAACCCGTTTTATCAACTAGAGCAGTGGTTCTTAACCTTTTAGTCCTGGGGGACCATTAGACCAAATTTCCGTTATGCCGTGGACCACACAGTTGGTTTATTGACTTTCAGGTAATATTCAGTAAATAAATGTAAGTAAATAAAGGGTTCTTTTAGACTCTTGTCACTTATTTACTGACATGGCTCGCGGACCACTAGAGATGCTTCCAAGGACCACCGGTTAAGAACCACTGAACTAGAGTATCATGAATAATAAGCTGTTATTATTAACCGCAATAGTTTGCAAAGTGTCAAATTAAATGCATACCTTTCCCTCTTCCCTTTCGGCGGAGTTCAGCTAACCTCTCGGTCTCGGTCTCATCTTCGATCCTCTCTCGCTTCGTAGTTTCATCATGAGCCTGTCTCAGGAGGGACTCCTCCAAAATTGTAAATTCTGCGATAAACAAAATTAAAATGTAGGTAAAATACTTGAGAGATGCGATCTGTTCAGTGATTTAGCCAACACGACAATAATTTACTCTTAAATGCATCCTACGTAATAAACATCTCGAAAATATTGCCTATGCTCAATACATTATTACGAGCATTTTTTTTTATCGACAAAAAGAACATGCATTTGTGGGTTCAGAATAAAAAAGACGCACACACGTCACGGCCTTCGTACGAGATTGAACGTTAGTAGAGTTTCTCATTTGTTGATACACCACTACCAGCTACTTAATAGCGTTCGGCTAGTCTTCGCTATCACACTTGCACTCGTAACTGTCAATAGGTACAGTAAATGCCAGCGTTGCTTCTCGAGCGGAAAACAGGCATAGGCATAAGAATAAACAAAAACTTAACGTAGAGGCGAATCTCCTTTACCAAGGCCCAAAATGCCGAGCTTTAAATACCTACTTCCCCCTTCGCCCCGCTACGCCCCTCTGTCTTCCACGCCTTAAGTTAGGGCTGTCACTTGCGAAATATTTTAATCGGTTTATGGATGTGTTATACAAGTTTAATCACGAAATGTTATTTATGTTTTTATTCAACGTGGAAACATTGTTGCAAATACAAATACAACGACCACGCCGCGCCGCGCTGCACGGCCTAAAGGCCATCACAAACGGAGCTATAATATATATCAATATACCGGAATATATGTATATAACATTATAGCAAAGAACCACACATTACTAAGATATGAAAATATATCTATCCCACTCATTATAGTGGCGAGCGAAAGATATAAATATATCTTATAGCAAGGTCTATATAGGTATCTTAAGATACCTTGCTATAATATACATATATTATACCTGCGTGTGTGGACTCTGTCAACTAGTACGGAAAATATATCGTAAGATGCATTGCTATAATATACATTTTGGCATATTAATATATATTCTGTGTGACGCCTCAGGTGTCGCCAGGCGGTAGTTATCTAACGCGCCGAGCGCGTGTCGGGTGCCGGGAGTTTCGCTTCTACGTAGTTATTATTTATTTGTGTTTGATAGGTAAGCTAAAAGTAACTAGCCTTGAGATGGTAGTCTTGAGTTGGCAAATATCTACCAACTGTATTAATAAGTTTATTGATACCTACGGGTATGATCTATGGTCCTCACGAGAACACTTGCTATCAGGCAGCCCTTGTGCTCGAATGGGTTCTTCATTGCGTACACAACCAAAACAATAATAATAAGCTGTCTAACATTCAATTTATTTTTTTAAGATAAACAAAAACGTTTTAAGGTCCTCTGAGAACTATCAGTATATAATTAGGTCTTGGCGTTGTTCTGCTGTTGAACTGCTCTTGACCACTAAATCCGTCATTGGTATTTAAAATGTTAATAGTCCCATATTGCCTAGGCGTGGAAAGGAGGGGTAGCCTGACGAGGTCGTTGGCGGGCCGACCCTTGGCGAGGCCTGCTAAAATCGAGTCAGGCAATCCCTTTTTTTCCGCCGAGGCATATATAATGCTTTTCTCAAACAATTCAAGGAAATGATACAATTACATAATTCTAAGTGTTTGTTAAAAGCGTTCGACAAATTTAGAGAATGTTTCTTTAAGAACAACGAGTATTAAACCCCGCACAATGACCTGCAGCCGCCCGCCGCCGCCACAGGCCCCCGTCGCAGCCAAACACTGCACCCATCCACAAGTTGGGTGTATGGGATTTTTTACTGCAGCAGCATTACCCAGCGTGGCGTGGGTAGACCTCCAACAAGGCGGACCGACGTCGTGGCTAAGGTTGCGGGCACAAAATAGAAAAAAAAGTGGAAGTGGCATGAGCTTCGCTTAGTATCAGCTTAGTGTCGCTAATACTCAATCATAAAAACAACACGCCACCACGGATTTTTTTTTTGAAGCGGCTATCGTTTTTACTTTCCAAAATAGCACAATAAGGCATGCTTCTGGATTTATTTCCTTTTTTTAGAAATATCGAAATAAGCGATCGCGGCAAAAGTATGGTAGGTTGAGCGGAACTCCTCATAACCATGCCACACGTTACACGCCCACTTGACACTTCTACTGTTTTTTCTGTTCTGTGGTTGCGGGAAACCGATAGATGCAAGCTTCGGATGACCGATCCTTGTGGCAAACCTTGGGAGAGGTTGACCAGCAGTAGACTTCTTTCTGCTGAAATGATTATGATGATGAATATTAATACTGACTAGTGAGTCGCGGGTCCATGCTGATCCAGGGGCTGGTGCAGAGGCTGAGGGCGGTGGGCCGCGCGCGCGCCTCCGGCTCCATCATTTGCGTGACCTGCTGCTTGCACTCCACGGACAACTCGTTCACCACGCTCGTGCGGAACCGCCACTTTCTGGTCACCTGCAACGTTCATGGCTTTAGGAGACCAACAGGCGTAGCTTCGTACGCGCTTATTTGACATAAATTTGACACTTCTTTGCCATTTACATGACATGAGGTAATCCATCTTAGTTCTCAAGGTTGGCAGCGCATTTGCGATCCTAGCGGCGTATCTACCTATTCAGGGCCGTATTAATAAACTAATCTCAACTCTAATGCTCTTCTCGAGATGTGTCAAAAATGACAGTGTTCTATGGTTTGACGTTTACTTTGATGTATCTTGTGACGGGCATCTCAACCAAGATGAGTTTATTAATACGGCCCTTAATAAACTGATCTTGTGCCAGTTGTCCCTCTTAACGCCGGGCATCTCACTCAAGATGACTTTATTATTAATACAGCCCTTAAAAGATTTCAAAACGGAAGCGGATCACGCACGGACTTTAGTGTATGCTATGTACCTGTCTCAACGTCACACCGGGTGCATGGCGGATCTATGCAATTTTGATGTCGGACTTACTTACATGTGAAGTTGCATGGTTACAAGTTAAAAGACTTTGTCTACGGCGAGGTGACGATGCATGTTTGGCTCATTCTTTACAACTGTCAAATGACGCGTTATGGAAAGTAGAGCTTACTTATTCCCTTACTTAGCCTGCTTGAGAGGGTCTGTCGAGAGGTTTCAAGTTCTTCGGAATAAAAACAATAATGGATCCAATGTATGACATTTTATATTAAAGTAATGGTAACGCTGCACATGGCCCGACTACACGCATTAACCATAGCCACGCATTTCTAATGACTTACATTGCCGCTTACCTGCTTCTCGTATAACTTCTTAACGGATGTTTCGTTAAAAGGTAAAGCTTTATTAAGCATGGTGTATAGAATGACACCCATGGACCACATATCGGCCGATTTAGGCAAATAAGGCACTCCCTTCAACACTTCAGGAGCCGCGTACGAGAGCGACCCACAGTACGTCTCAGACAACACATCACGGTCCCTAATTTTGACAACCCGGGCGAAACCAAAGTCAGTTATTTTCACGTTGTAATTGTTCGTGATCAAAACATTCTCGCACTTCAAATCTCGGTGCGCTATGTTTAACGCGTGCATATAGTTCACCGCGGAAAGCATCTGTCGCATCCAAAGCCTGCTCTGATTCTCGGGTACGGCGCCGTTTTGGGTGAGAAAGTCAAGGAGATCGCCGTTTTCCGCGAACCGTAGGAATATGAAATATTTAGCGCGGCGTTGGAAGATGTGCGACACGTGGACGATGTGCGGATGGTTGACGCGGATGAGGATGTCGAGCTCGCGAGGGAGGAACTTGGTGAGGTAGTCGCGAGGCGCCTGCGCCGTGTCGATCAGTTTACAGGCCATCAACGCGTGCCGCGTCTCGTCTATCATGTGGGTCACTCTGAAGACCTGAAAACATTCAATGTTTTACTGGCAAAGAAGTAGCCGCAAAACTACCAATTAATTTATGCTTGAAACACGCTCGTGTGTAATTTAGTATCGCGCCGTGCAAAATATTGGTTCTATATAAGTATTTAATATATTATTATGTTACAAACCCGATCTGCGTCGGACCCACGACACCCGAATGTGTTTTGAGCTTTACTTTACATAGGAGATACAGTAGTGACCACATAATTAAGAACGCTTGCGTTTTTACCAAACAATTGACTACCAATAAGACTTATCGAATTTTACAAATTACAATATCTTTATTGCACACCAGAGTACAATTTACGACACATATCATGTGTGTGTTGTGGATTTTACTTTAGTTATATAATTCACAGGGTTAAACTTTCGTTGTTTTTTTGACATGGAAGAGTTCGCGTCAGCACCCCAGTGTGATAAACTTGAATTTTCATTAAAGGTACCGTAAACGTGGGTTACTTTAGCCCTAGGGGGTAACAATTGCCCATCAAGTGTTACATCGGAACCAAGCTAAGTATATAGTTCTATAATTATTTTAACAATTTAAGATGTTACCACTAAAATAGTTATAGGTAGTTTTAAAGGTTCTAGGGCTAAAGTAACCCGAGTCTACGGTATCAGAAAATATTATCCAAAAATGGCGGACACCCAAACTTTCGCAAGGTAAAATTTACAATTTTACTGATCTATACGAAATAAAAGCTACGTTTTCAACATAAAGAAGCTACGTAATAAAATTGCTCAATAACTATGGAAAAAAATAGGCTGACGAACAATCGGGTCACCTAATGGTAAGTGATCACTGCGACCCATAAACCATAACACCAATTGATTAGTTATCAATGTTATAATATTTGTAGGCAATTTCAGGAAACGCATGCGGCAATGATTCTGTGGCCACCACCTTATGCGGAGCTGACCTCCTTCAGTAGAAGATCACCGCGATAAACTAGGTACATTGTTAATTTAAAGCGGTTGTTCGGTGAGTGAAGTGGGGACGGTGATCATTCCATGGATAAATAATCTACCCTGAAGTTGGTGCATTGTTATCTGCAAGCACAGAAATAAAATACATACTTTAGCATAGGATCCTTCACCAATTAGTTTCTCCAATATGAACCCTTTCTCTTGTAGTACAGCAATATCAGAGTGTGTTGCAGTAAGTTCCAAGGCTTCGTCTTTGGTATTCATTTACGTGTTTTTCCCCCTCATTTGATCTGTGTTTCATGGTCGTAGGTAGCATAATTATAGTTGTGGGTGAAGGCCTATGCGTTGCCAACTGGCGGCTTACGGACTACCGGGTTTTCATTTTGTGTGTTTACTTTCCTGGACAAAAATCAAAATTGTACTTAAATTGACAGTAAGACATTTGAACTGACAGGTCATAAATTGTGCCAGTAAGTAAAAATGACATTAAAAAGAAATTGACGTAAATAAAATGTATTTTTATGATGATAAAATGAAGTCGGATTCACGTTGGTTGCAGTAAAGTCGCCGTCAATAGAACTTGTGAACGATGTAAACAAATTAGTACTGTTTGACACATTACGAAGCGTGTTTTTATTAAAAATAACGTATAATAAATAGTTATTTCATCTTGAACTTAATATGAAAATAAGGATCTAGTGTATAAATCATTGCAAAGCCCTCACTGGATCTTTAAAAGTACGTAATTATCGAGTAATCATGGTGAATTGGTTCGTTTGGTTTTGTTTAGGGTATCATGGTTGACAGTGGATCACCTGTTTTTTCAGTAAACGTATCTTAAGAAATAATTGTTCGAATTTCATTAAATTTGGACTAATATATAGACAATTTATTTAATATTCATTAAATAACACTTAACAACTTCTGGTATAATAGATTTAGTGTCAGGCGTGTTTAAAAAAAAAAGTAGATATGACCCACTGTGTACGAGGGGTGGGTAACATTGAGTCACCCGTTAGTACACAGTGGGCCAAGGAAATTCAGATGGATAACAGCGTGCTAGAATATAATGAAAGACACATAAATAGTTCTTTTTTATTACAAAAAATAATACCTAAAAGGATGATAAAATAGGTAATAGAAAAAAAAGATAAACATTTACGAGATCTAACTTGTGAACTTAACAAAAATCAACTACAAACCTAATAATCAATTTCGCACTTAAAATCAATGAACAATCAAATTATATTCATTAACGAATATTACTCAAATCCTTTTAAAAGGAATAATGTGACTGCTGCCTAGCCGTGCAACCCTTTGAAAGCCTTACGTCAAATACAAACTGTGTCACTCACACGCAACATGTTTGCTTTGCTATGCAAATTACAACTTAATTCATCGAAACAAAGTCTCTTTTAATCTTCAACTTGTATCGGCTGTGGCCGTATCGTCCTCGTCTTCCAGAACTTTGGCCAAAAATAAACTTTCTGTTTATTTTTTAAATTATTTAGAGAGCACTGCATGAGCATTTGCTCTGCCTTATGGCTGCTAATGCTGAGCAGGTTCTTTTTTCTCGAAATTCTGTAATACATATTAAAGTTTTTAATTGTTATAAAAATATTGATAGTGGATCGCGATCCACTGTGTACCGGATTCACTTGACCCACTGTCAACCCAGGAATCAATTTAACAAAAATAATAAAAATAAAAATAATTAACTGTTCAAAGAGAAAATAAACATAACCCTAAAATAGCTTTATTAATGAATTTTAAACGAAAAGCTCTACATAAAATTGTATTGTTTAATTTTTAGAAAATACAGAAAAAAAACGAACTTACGTAAATGTTTGCGCCTCGCAGCTCGCGGCTGATGCACAAACTCACTCCCTCTTGGCGTTGCTCTCGCGCTACCTAGCTGGTAGTGAGCGAGTAGGAACGCGTCACCGGTGGGCGTCTCTTGCGTCGAGAAAGTATCAGAAAGGACTGTGCGTATTATCAGTGTGCGTTACCCACTGTGTTCCAGCAACCCACTGTTAACCCGATGACCCTACATCTTTTGCAAGTTCTATGGACGGCGACTTTAGGTAAAATTAAGAAAATATATAAGCGGTTTAAAACGGCTCATATCGTCATCATGACACAAATGCCCTTCGGTAAAAGTGACATGTGATGAGCGCGGGTAGTTGTTCCCGAGTCATGGTTGTTTTATATGTGTTTAAATATGTAGGTATTTCTCTATATAAGTATGTTCATCGTTGTCTAGTACCCGTAATAAAAGCCTAGAGCTTAGTTTGGGACTAGGTCTATTTGTGTGAGATTGTCCTCTGATATTATTATTCAGATATTTATTTATTGATATTTTAAAAGCGTAAGTACCGATTTTGGGGTTTGTTTGCGTCACTCTTTATGAGTGGGGAGCCAGTGATGTGCAGTTCATCGATAAAATGTTGGCCAACCTTATTAAACTTGTCATTAGTGACCCTGCCTACGAGGCTAGCGGTGCCGCCGGGGTTTGATTCCCGGTAAGAGCAAAATATTGATTGTGACGTATTGATTAATTTGATTATGGTTCCGTTAAGTATCCTACTAATCCTGTCCGAGCGTTGAGGTTAATTTTGGAAATCTGAAACAATACAATTCATTCGTATCAAACATAGTAGAATGTAATGTCGCTTAGTTTATCTATACTTAGTATCGGAAGCACATATGTATTATGTATATGTTACATATAGCGCATTTGTATAACTATAAATTGTAAATATCATCATAACAATGTTTGTATATATATATATATATATATGTAGCTGTATTAGCAAAAAGCAAAATAGTTTTGGCCGATTTTCTTTTTCATAAAAACATTTGTTACTCATCTGTGAAAGTTAGTAACTTATGATTCTGGGCTCATTTTCTTATGTCCCTATTCATGACTTGTACCCACGAAGTAAATACGCTACTGCGTTAACAAGTTTTTCAGGAAATAAACGCGAAATATCGTATTTTATATTTAAAAAACCTAAAATCTGAGCCTGACGGTCGAATGATAACAATTATCCAGATAAATTAAGTTTAAATATTTCCGTTTTTCTGAATAGGCGCTAAGCTCGCTTACTTTGCCCATACGTTTTAGGGCCCCCTCCCCTCAATTCCATCCAAAGACCATCCGCATTGTAAAGGATCGTAAATTCCAGACCGTTGAAAGATGCTTAGCCTCCGGAGAGACTGTACCTCTCTGCGTTTTCTACCGTCTGTATAATGGAGAGTTTTCCGAGGACCTGTTTAGACTGGTGCCAACGACGTCATTCTACCATCGCAGTTCTCGTCATCGGCAGGATGTTCACACCCATTTTCTCGAGTCACTGCGCTCAACTACACGCCGGTTGTCTAGTCCGTTTCTGACGCGTACTATAGGAATTTGGAATGAACTTCCTGCTGAGACTTTCCCAATGCGTTACAATATGGGGCTTTTTAAAAAGGGTATCAATCAATTTCTTCGAGACCAGCAACGCATTGGTGGCGCCTTCGGCGTTGCAAACGGTCATAGGCGGCCACTGACCGTTTCTCATCAGGTGGGGCGTCTGCCTGTTTGTCCGTGTCCAATGGCAATTAAAAAAAAAAACAAGGCGCCCTTAAAGTTTCGCCATGACGCGTCTGTGCGCGGTATAATTCAGATATTTTTGGTAGGTATATTTGGCATTGCATGCATTGCAAAATCACGCCGACTAAGCGATGAAATAAAATCTTATTATTTTTTTGTATAAAAATATAAAATAAATGTAAACGACGGAGAATTATGACGACGACAATGTTTTTATACTCGTCTCTTCCATCGTGGGTTGTCGTTGATAAGTTTTTCAAAATCATTATTCGATTCACGGATCAGTTTGCACAACGTACATGAGCACACAAGGCACACGATGGTAAGGATGGGATCTGAGACCCATAGACATTTGAATTGTCAAGATTACAATCTCCAGACTGCAATGCTAATATTTCAGATGCGTTGCCAACCCTAAGGACTAAGATGGAACGCCTCTATTCGGAGTAATTTTACCGATTGTGTTATCCCATCCAGTCGGTCTGTTTGTTTGTCGATCCCCCTGCCTAGGCCTAAAACAAATCCACGACTGTAGTCCTATTTAGTCTGTTTTTTTACCTGATACTTACAACTAAAACTGTTTTAAGAACTATTAGTAACCATATATTTTTATGTAAATAATTTTGGCATAGTCAATGTATTAGTCAAGTGTGAGTTGTTTATGAAAAATAAAATTGACATAGCTTGTTTTTTATGCAGATCGACGCAGGGTAGGGGTTTATTAACTTAAAATAATATTTAAGATTTCAACATTGACTAATTTTTAATGTACAGTGTATGGTCAGCGTTAAAAGTAGCTGATAACTTTTGTACTTTATCCCATTACGCATTTGACAATCTTTGACATTGCTTATACGTGACTGTAAAGCGACAAGGTACGAAAGTTCATATCTCTTTTAACGCTGACTGTACCGTTTCAGTTTTATCTAAATATCATTTCATTATACGGAAGGAAAAAAATTACATATGTATGTACTCATGCATGCATAAAATTATCCCAGGGTAGGGTTACAATAATCTCGATCGAAACTGTGTTGCTCAATATGAAAAAAAAACCACCTAGAAATTTATAATTATATTAAACTGTGTGTCAATAAAATATGCTAGTTTTTTACAAATAATAATTTAAGATTTGGAGATTTTTTTAAGTATATAATAAATCGACAAAAATATATATTAAATTGTTACCAAAGTTTCAAAGTTTGTAGTAAATATATTCGAGTACTAGTTAAGGTATCGACATAATAATACAAATAAACACTTCGTAAATTAAACAAATAAAAACGTAGGCATTTTTTTATACTGAAAAGGATTATGTTAACGCATTTTTTTTCGTAACTACTGCCAAAACGATTAATTGCAATAATCGAGCATTTGATCCTAGCTCCAATCGTAGCTTTCCGATTATCAAATCTGCGGCAAGATCTGCAAAGATTTAAAAATAATAAAGGGTAATAAGATCTCAGAATCCTAGGCCCAGGGACATCGATAAAAATAAACTTAAATTCAACATACGGTTTTCAAACTGTTTTATCAAATTTCGTTAGCATCCACAAATTCAACATTCATTCAGTAACGCTTAAGATGCAGAAAGTAATGAAACTTCTTATCACAGACACATTTTATGGTATGAGCTCATACAGCCATAACACTTGGAGAGGCAACTGACGGGGTCGTTGAGAATGACGTTGATTGAATATTCGAATAGATAGTACCACTAGTTATTCGGATACGACGAAGAATTTTGATACGCATCTCCCCTAATTGGTATCCTACCTACCTTTTGGCCGAAGATTGTTTGCCATATTGTATCGTTTCCCAACCGTTTCATTTGCCAACCCGCTTTTTTTCTGTAACTGTAAATATTTCAGGATTTATTTTAGTACCGTCGTGTAGGTTAGTTTTTATAAAACTCTGAAATATTTACGGTGATGAAATGATGGTTAATATTTTTACTGCTTTATTTACGTCATGGAGAAATCAAACGAGCACATAGCCCACCTGATGGTATAGTCGTATTTTTCTTAGATCTCCGAATGCTCACAAAGAGCTCATCTTTAGCAGGTCAGAACGAAAGGAAATATGTAAAAAGATAATCCGCTCTAATACCTACCTTCCCTTCTAAGCTATAAGGTTCAAGTTGTACGTAGGTAATGGCTATGAAATGTCGCGGTCGGAGCTCACCCAGGTAGACGGCAGGCGAGGCGTGTGGCAAGGGCCGCTAGGTTACGTACTGTTTTTAGGAAGGAAGGTAGCTATTTGAGCGGGTTATCTTTTTACATATTTCCTTTCGTACTGAACTGCAAAAGATAAGCTCTTATTGACCATTCGGACATTTTAGAAAAATACGACTATAAGTGCATGCGATCACCGACCCATAGACATTTGCATTCCCAAATCTTAAGACTGCAATCCTAAACCACCTAATGCGTTGCCAACCCTGAGAAACAAGATCGAATGTCTCTATGCTAGTAACTTGACCACCGTTAATTAAAACTTGTTATTGGTCAAACGTATAAGAGCATCCGTGGTCAAGTGGTCATACTGACGCGCAGTAAGTACCTACTACTTGTATTTATTGTACACTTTAGAAAAAAACCAAGTCAAATTCATTTATTTCATTACATTTAAACATTTTCCTTCCTACATTACTGATTTTCCTGTGGCTCCGACTTCATTATCCTCATCAAAAGGACCACCGTCAAGCAACGCCGCGGGAAAGTTATATAAGGTATTATAAATTTAAACCGTTTCTTAATTGAGATATCTTATCGCCACCCTTGAAATAGGTACCATTGAGGAGTTCCGGACGCCATCAGTAGTCTTAATCATCAGTTCCACTTTACCAAATGATACTTTCTGAATGCTGGACTTGTTACTGAAAATACCAAAGTCGATATGACTATAACGTTTAACGAGTTTCCTCAATCCCTCACAGATCCCCTTATCAGATACTGACTTGGTTACAATGCGACCAATTCGGGAGTATACCCTATCAAACAAAAAAGTAACTTTCAAATCGGTCCACATTTGACGGAGAAAGCAGTGAACATACATAAAAAAAAAATTCATACCTACAGCCGAACATAGAACCTCCTTTTTTGAAGTCGGTTAGCAAAGGTTTCATTCAGGATGTCGAACGGTTCACCTAATAGAAAATGTGTATCGTTTCCTATGGACAGTATTTATTTAATACTAGAGGACGCTCGCGACTTCGTACGCGTAGAATTAGTTTCCCGCTACTCCCCCTATTTCTTCCCGTTGACGGTCGATTTTCGGAAAATCCGTTCTTAGTGCACCCCTAGGGCACCCAAGGAATACTCCCTCCAAATTTCAAGTCCCTAGGTCCAGCGGTTTGGGCTGTGCGTTGATGTATAAGTCAGTGAGTCAGGTTTGCCTTTTATATATACAGAAGATAGATAAGACAATGTTAAGGGAGAACAAAAGCCAGATTACTATGTGAATATTACGGTTGTTTGACTTGAACTTGTTTGACTTGCCATAGCTCCGACTTGAATTTAGCTTGGAGCGATTTTGTTGAGGAGTACTAAACCTCCTTATTATTTTCTGGCTGTTGACTTTAATATTGTAGCAGAGCGAAAATATTAAATAAATTAATGAGAAGAAGTACGTAAATACTAGGAAAGAATTTCGTAATAGTAAACGAAAATTGTTGTCGTGAAATCTGTACCAGCTATCTACCGCTATGGACAGGGCGATCGTAGAAACATCTAGGGTGCAGATAGGACACCTAGATTCGAAAAACTTCAAATCATTGAAGTATAGAATAATGGTTGTAGTAAAGGCCGGAGCCTTGGATATTATTGAAGGTAGGCGATGTAGACCGCAACAGCCGTCAGCTGCAGAGGCAGACAGTGCCTTGCAAACTGAAGTATGAGAAAGTTTTAAAAGAATTTATGAATATTGACAGTGCCGTTTTAGTTCTGATCACGACTAATATGACAGATGATGTTTTAAATTACGTCATGCGTTTAACAAGTTTACAAGAGGCATGGCAAGAACTCAATAGATTATATGGAGAAAGTAGTGAAAATAAGAGCTATGATCTATGTCTGCTATTCTTCAGTTATAAGAAAGAACTTGAACATGGTATGCCAACTCATAAATTCTGCGTTGCAGAATATCTAGCATGAACTGAACAGCCAGTTAGATTCAAAATTACCAGACATGCTACTGATCTGCAAGATTTTGGACACTTTACCGACAGAATATTTCGCTAAATCGAGTTGGCTACTTATAACTAGGAAAGACAGGACGGTTGAAAATCTTACTACTCAAATATGTGCCCATGAGAAAACCTTAATGAAAAAGACCGAGAACTTCAGAATCATTTTATGTAAAAACTGTGAAAGGCAAAAATAAGCAAGGAAAAGAATAAAAAGTTAACTATTGTGGAATAAACGGAAATAGAGCGAAACAATTTAAGAAATGGATTTCTGATGGTAGACCATCGAAAGAGCCGAAAGAGGCGACTTCAGTAAATCTAACTCTACCCGTCTTGACTCTCAATAATTCAGTTGTAGACAAAGATAACTGGTTCGTTGACAATGGTGCAACTAGCCATGTAACGAACAGAGCTGATATTTTTGAAACATTTTAATATTTCTCCCCAATATAAAAATGATACTTTTTTCTGTTCTTGCTGCACATGATCATGAGTATGACGCCGTCTTCGAGTCGACGCCAGACATGTGCATTCTGAAAGTAGCTGGATCAATCAGGTTAACCGGTAAAAGGTAGAGAAATGGCGGACTTTACAAGCTGAACCTCAGTTGCCTGACACCAAACACGGAAATTAATGCGGTACTGACAAATTCACTACAAGTATATCATGAACGGCTAGCTCATCAAAATAAAAGACACGTCAAATAACTGATTGAAAAATAATTCGGATTAAAAGTGCAGGATAATAAATCAGATCTGTGCGAAGGATGTATCTACGGAAAGGCGCATAAGCAACAGTTTGGCACGAGAGTAAGAGCGACTCAAGCTGGAGAACTCTTACATGTAGACATTTAAGGACCTTTTGCGTATTCAATACAGAAGTTTCGATATTTCCTAATGTTCAAAGACGACTACACTCATTATCGTTTCATATATTACTTAAAGCAGAAACCTGAGGCATGGGTGATACTTAAGCGAATACTGGCTGAAACTAAAGCTGCAGGGCACACTGTAAAAGAAATTTTGAGTGATAATGGAGGAGAGTTCGATAATGCACAATTTCGGAAAATCTTAACTAACCATGGCATAAAACAGAGACCGACGATGCCTCACACTCACGAACAAGCTGGATGCGTGGAGAGAGAATCGCACCGTTGTAGAAGCTGCGAGGGCAATAATGCATCCACATGAACAGTTACCTCAAGGTCTTTGGGCAGAACTTATTAACACAGCAGGGTATATCCTAAATCGCACCGGTACATCAAGCGTAAAGGCGAATCACCCTATGAGTTATGGTATGGAAGGAAACCCGGTATTAAACACCTGAGGATCATCGGTTGCAAAAGCTACGCTTATATTCCTAAACCTAATCGCAAGAAGTTAGACAAGAAAGCTCAGAAAGGAATATTAATTGGATATGATAGGAATGAAGGATACAGAATCTGGGATAAAGTAAATCATAAGTTAATAAGATCCAGAGATTTGTCGTTTGAAGAAACTCCTCTACTAGGTTACAATAACGAGAAAGAGTACCCAAGCATTTCACAACCTACTACTTCGACCAACAAAATTATTCAGTATGAGCTACCAGATCTACCAGAAAAATCAATGGACTTAACAGATATGATACAACAGAATGACGCCTTCAGTGACACTTGGCCATCACGACCGAATGGAGTTGATGAGAAAATTACTGAGCAGGACGTACATGAAGAGCCAGATGTTCTAGAGGAACAAGATCTTCAATCAGAGCAGAACGAGACAGAAAATGAGTTACAACATGATGAAACTGTAGAATCTGGAGATGAAGAAACAGAACTTGTTGGGAACTATGTTCTACCTGCCAATGAGATTGAACGAGAAGGTCAAATGACTTTGAGAGACCGTAGTAATCTAAGACCTCCAAGTCGATACAGAGATCATATCTGCAATATCAGTATGACGTTTAACGCTGTTTAACCGGTTACCTATCTGAACTCCGAAAAATTTTTGACCGAATTTTGGTTCGATAAATATTATTCGACAACTATGGTTTGGGTTTTTTTACGTTTGCCCGAAAGATTACTTCGAATATTTTCATTTAGTCATTACTTGTTTAGGTTTTTTACCGATTTGACAAATTATCTATTCCGTAATACTGGTTTCGGCGTACAAACAGTTGTCCAATGTAATGGTTTGTCAATTTATCTATTTCCCATTTCTGATTTTACCTTAGTATCATTTGCCCAATGTAACGGCTTGGTTTATTAATAGTTTACCTACTTTTAAATCGACTATGCTAACCTGTCCGATTCGGTTCCACCCTGATTCGTCTTGATTGTTGCATTTTCTGGATAAATTAATTACAAGCAAGATTTTTTGGGCAGAAAAAAAAATAACCTCGAAGACCAAGGCGGGAGCATAGCTCCCGCCTTGGCCTTCTAACCTAACCTATCCGTATCGGTTTTGCCCTAATTCGTCTTGCTGCAAATTAATTCCTTGAAAGAGAACGAGACGTGGGAATTAGTTGAATTACCAAAGGGCAGAAAAGCCATTCCTTGTAAATGGATATTTAAGATTAAAACTGATCCTGATGGCACTTTCGACAAATACAAAGCCAGATTAGTTATCAAGGGCTATTCACAAAAACAAGGTTGGGACTTTTATGAGACATTTAGTCCCGTGGCAAGAAGCAGTACCATAAGAGCATTTTTAAGTGTCGCTGCCAAAGAAAAAATGACTTTATCTCAATTTGACGTAGCAACTATCTTCTTATACGGAAAGTTGGACAAGGAGATTTATATAAGCCTCCAGAAGGTTATGCAACTAATTCTAAGCTGGTGTTTAAGCTGAAAAAAAAGCTGAAAAAAAGGTTTAAAGCAAGCACCACAATGTTGGAATCGGTGTATTACAGATTACATCATTGATATTGGCTTCATGCAAAGCAAAGCAGACCCTTACTTATTCATTCGTAAGAGAGGCGAATATAAAATCTTCTTAGCCCTGTATGTTGATGACGGGTTGCTGGCTTCTAATAGCGAAAAATAAACCAAAGCATTCCTAGAAGAGCTGGAAAAACGATTTAAGATTACTGTCAAACCAGCGAATTATTTTCTCGGCATTTAAATAGACAGAAAATCAAATGGTTCCATCTTTGTGCATCAAAAAGCATGCACCAAACGTGTTTTCGAAAAGTTTGGAATGGAGAACTTTATACTATCACCAATCCTGAAGTCAAATGGCAAAGAAGAAAGAGAATTGAAGTCAAATGGCAAAGAAGAAAAATAATCTTCTGGATCTTTCCCGTCAAATGGCAAAGAAGAAAAAGAATCTTCTGGACCTTTCCCGTACCGTCAAGCGGTCGGAGCCCTGGCTTATCTTATGACTGGGGCAAGGCCAGATATAGCCTATGCCATGAGCGTTGTAACGCGAAACTTGGATAATTCTACCAAAGAGGACATTCAAACCGTTAAACGCTGTCTACGCTATTTAAAAGGCACAATGGACAAAGGCAATGCTTATGAGAGTAAGGAAGCTCCTGGCCTAGAATGCTACAGTGACGCTGATCACGGGGGTGATCACAGAACAGGACGTGCTACCACTGGCATGTTGTGTCTATTTGCAGGAGGACCAATTTCATGGCAGAGTAAACGCCAGTCCACTGTTGCAATCTCATCAACCGAAGCAGAAGTCGTAGCTGCTAGCAAAACGGCTCGAGAGATTATATGGATGAAGAAAATCTTAAAAGACCTCACTGATGAGGAATGGCCGATAGCTCTTTGCATCGATAACGAATCAGCATTGCTCAGCAATCAGGCTGGCTAATCATTCACCACACGAATACCACCAAAGGACGAAGCACAATAATATTAGATCGTTCTTTGTGAGAGAATGTGTTGATCGCAACATTCTAGAAGTCTGCAAAGTATCAGCTTCCAGACAACTTGCAGACATGTTAACCAAACCTCTGTATGGCCCCAGGATTTCTAAATTATGCAAGATGTCCGGAATCAAAAACGGAGTCGGATGTTAAGGAGTACTAAACCTCCTTATTATTTTCTGGCTGTTGACTGCCATGTCACTTGTCTTATACAATCAGATGTGTCAATATATTAAATAAATTCAATATTCAAATAAAGTAAATCTTTTAACTTTAATAAATGGAGCCCTTTGGGTACTGTCCGTAAAACTTACCAAGACGACGATGACTCGTTGACATTATCGCCTCTTTTCATTATCGAAGTGTCCGGCAAGGCAGGCTCTTTTACTGCTTCTTTAGCAGATTTTGCCTGCTCCAAACTTTGGACTCTTTTCAGTAATTGAGATTTTTCATCTTGCGCTCTTTTGATAGCTTGTTTTTCTTGTGCTGTCCAATCTGTAATGTTTAATTCTTTATTTATTTATTGATACAAAATCCACAGCACAATAAATAACAATTTTAAAAAAGTATTATGTTTGTACACATCACTGGCCAATTACGGATTTACATTTTATAATTTCAACTTACATCGATCTTAGATTTTTTTGTTTGCTCGGATTAAGTAAGAGCCGCTTGAATGCCTGTCATCCTTGGTGAGTGGTAGATATTTCTCGAACCCCAGGATCTTTTGGAAGCTCTAGCCCTTTTACGCTTAGTCGCATCGTTACACGAAAACAAAAGTATTTTTTTATACTCGCGTAATATAAACCGCTAATATTGATATTGTTAACGGTATCAGAATACCACCTATAGTGTAACCTAAGCAGGAAAACAATTCTATAATGAGCGTTGCCATGGTTATAACATACATACATACATATATACATAATCTCACGCCTTCGTTCCCAGAGTGGGGTAGGCAGAGCTACAGAATTACAAACATCTCTAAAAACTTGTTCTATAATAATTATTATAGCATTGTTATTACCATGGTTACGGTCATTCCGGATATCAATCTTGGCGTTTTGTGAACACTTGAGATCCTAATTTGTATAATAAACCGTTAAAAATATTTTAATACCAATTGCAATTACGTATATTAACAACAAAATTAATTTTGAGACTAATTATATGTATAAAATTACAATATTTTTGTAATTATTAATTTAAGAGGGCACCTATGCTAAAGTCGGTGACCTATCTATATCTATCTGGATCTCAACAACCCTAGTTGCTAGTATCTCACCTTTGGATATATTAAACTTCAACCTTTTACCTTGATAATACAGAACGTGAAAACACGATTAGTAAAAAAATCCTCGAAAGTTTTACTTTTCAAACATAACCCCTTTTTCGCATATTTTTGGTTGAACCTTCAAACCCTACGGTCTTTAACAATGATTTTTAGTTTATTAGTTGAGTAATACAAAGTTCTTGAAACTGGCGTAGCACTTTTTTTTTAAAATGTTTGTTATGTTGTGGTTTTGTAGTAAATAGAAAATAATTCATTCGGCGCTTACGACTTTCTATTCCGGCCGCGCGCGAACTATCTCCATTTCGACTTTAACGCGAAAGTAACTAAAGCAATTTTACAATTAGTCCTCGATGACCTCGTCACGACGGACCTGTGCCAGTAGCTTGTCTCCCGTTCCAAAATGGCAGCAAATATGACGTTTCACTCATTGACTATCGTGAGCACGTGGTGAGCGAGACGGCTGCCGCTCCGACTTCAGCGCTAGAGTGCGATGGAGATGTGAACAACAAAAGCACACGCAGTGCCGTGGAGTCGCATTTACTCTTGCATAATTTAAATAATAGGTATCATCAAATAACATTTTTCGCATATAATAAAAACAGCTGTTACAGTTTCTCAAAGACTAAAAAAAAAAACAAATGTGGCTATACCTTACAGGAGTCAATCTATTGATATTGCGCCGTAACAAAGTCGGGAGAAATCGCCGTTTTTATTTCGAGATTTAGATGATGGGTCATATTTTATAGTTCACCACTGTAAAGTGTAAAATAATGATAATATTGCATTCAAATATTTATTATATTAAATTACCTGACGTAGTTTTAAAGTTACCCTTTCCAGCACTTAACGAACGGGACAGGTGGGTACATATCTGAATATCGAAAGTTTCAATATCGCACGGTCAAAACATCTACAGTCATAATATCTACGTCTGAAAGGCCTACGATCAAAATACCACCCGTTTAAAATATCGATTGATTAAGGGACGAGTTCACCAACAATCAGACGGACGGTTAGCGGTTTAACGGGTGTCAAATGTATTGACTAACAGCTGATTAACACTTAACCATCTGTTTAATTGGTTGGTGGACTCAGCCCTAAAACATCAACAGGCATTTGAATTTTGTGTTAAAATATCGAAAGATAATATATCTAAAGTTAAAGTATCGAAGTCCAAAATATCGTAGGTTACAAAATCGAACGGTCGACTTATCTACAATCGTAATATCTACGTCTGAAATGCCACACGGTTAGAACATCGAAAGTTCAGTTTTTCACATTTTTATGACCTAAGTTTATTTGCAAAATATTAGGCCGCTGATTATTGCTATTTATAAATTGCGAACCAGTCTGTTTGATGCGAAACCGTCTCTGAAGTTAGGTTCAGAAGGCTAAGGCGGAAGCGTAGCGTAGTGAAGTTAGGTTGTTAGGTTTTTTTTTACTGCTTACAAAACAATGAGCATATGTATACTGAATAAACAAATTGAGTAATTTAGGTCGGTCAGTCACTAAATTATCGCAGTTCAACCTAACACTCCTCGCTACGCTCTTCGTCGCACGTAACTTTTATAATTCAACCAAAATAACCGTTCGATACTTCAACTCTCGAAATTTTGGACTTCGATATTTTAACTTAAATGTATCATCTTTCGATATTTGATTACATACCCAACCAGGACGTTCGATATTTTAAACAGCGGCATAATAGCCGTTCGATGTTGCGACTTTCGATGTTTTAGACATCGATATTTTAACTTTGGATGAATCAACTTTTAGTCCAAGACAATATTTCATCTTTCCTAAAATCACGTAAGTCTGGGGTGAGTGGGAAGGGACATCCTCCGAGCAATGACATGCGATGCCTAACCTAGCCTAACAGCTAACCTAACGTTTTGTGTGTTTTCGATGGCTTCGCGTGTCGTTGCTCGGAGGTTACTGGCAAGCGCTTGAGCCGGAACAATTTTAAAGGGTCTGTCAAAAGTTATGGCCCACGGGAAGTGTCTGGCAACTGTATAAGTTTGTTTATAATAATATTATATATGACATATGTAAAAACCAGCCTTCCTACTTTGACGTAAGTTAGCATGGGTTTTTTCCACCTTTGATACCTGCTACCTGTAAAACGGCCCCGCTTTCAGCTTAGCGAGTATCCAATCCTTTCTAAGTTTATGTTATACTACCGATCCTGAAAAAATAAACCTTTCCTAAAATCACGTCAGTCTGGGGTGACTGTAGTACGTTCGATATTTCAATCATCGGCATAATAACCGTTCAATATTTCAACTTTCGATGTTTTGGACTTCGATATTTTAACTTTAGATATTTTGATATTCAGATTTGTACCCCAACTAGGTACTTCACTTAAGACTGCGCCGAGCGTCCAGAGCCGCCCTTATCACTATTGTTGTGTTTTCTAATAAACTAACTAAGTACCTAACTATTGTCTTAAAATCTAAGGATGGTTTTTTTTGTACAAATTAATACACAATTTAAAGAGTTTATGGCATAACCTAGTAATAATAAGAATACACCTATTTTTAACAATGTATGAAAATTTAAAAACCAATAGGTACCACTTTTAATAATGAAATGCTTTAAATGACCCTTATGAAAGGCTATTTATTCTGTCTAATAAAAATGAAAAAGCGAAGCGAAGCTTCATTCTGTACCAGTTACATAAATAACTATTTTTCGCCAAAGGCAACATTGATATGAGCAACTATCACAGTCTTAATTAAGTGGCGCCTGTGTAACAGTGTTTTTTCGTATAGATTTTTTTATGTGTTTTTTGTCTTGATTTTTTGAGGTAAAAAACATTTGTAACTGCCAATTAGAGCTCAAAATGCATTAGTCTCAATTAATTCGTCAACAATCCCGTTTCCAACAAGACACGTTTTCAGACAAAGCTCATCTAAATAAAATAACGCATTTTATTTTAAAAAAGAACGAATCTAGTGCCAAACTTGGCACCTCTTCATATACTTACCGCTACTTTTGGTTTCAAGAGAACTTGGCCATTTTAATTTTAATCTACTGGAGATCACGGAAAAACATGGATACATACACACATAGTTATACACTTGAAAAACCCCTTTTCCTTCTTGGGCAGTCAGCTGAAATGACGTGCGCCATTTGTTTGTTTGCATGTAGATGTAGATCTGGCGTGTGAGCGCAAACTAGTGTTACAGGAAAAAGAACAAAAAGAAAAAATACCATCACACCTAGAAGTCTCGGATCCATCGCCACCCATTCGCTGTTTATGATATCGTCGATCCGGATTCTATTCTGGTAGTTCGGCTCCAGCATGTGGGCCACCAATCGTCGGCAGGTCTCCGACAGCGTATCGATGTACCTCGAACGAAACTTCCAACTTTTGTTTACCTGTGCTGTATACAACTGTTTTATATGCTTATCTTCGAATGGCATCGCCCTGTTCAGCATAACAAAAAGCACGACTCCTAAGGACCATATGTCCGTCGGTTTCGGGACGTACGGTGAACCCTGGAGGATCTCGGGCGCCGTGTACGACAGAGAGCCGCAAAATGTCTCGCTGTGGATTGGTTTCATTTTTTTATCTACGCAAAAGCGCGAGAAACCAAAGTCGGACAGCTTAGCGTTTTGGTTCGCTGTCAGAAGAACGTTTTCGCACTTGATGTCTCTGTGCGCTATCTCGAGCTCGTGCATATACTGGACGGCGAGCGCCAGCTGCCGTGTCCATATCCTCGCCTGGTCTTCCTGCACGGCGCCCTTCTGCAGGATGTGCTCCAACAGATCCCCGTGCTCCATGTAGCGCATAAAAATAAAGTACTTGAATTTTCGCTGGAATATGCTGTGCGTGTGGACTAGATGCGGGTGGTTGAGTTTTATTAACATATCTATTTCTCGAGGAAGAAATTTCTTGACGAAATCTTTCGGTGCTGTATTCGTATCGATCACCTTGCAAGCTAATACGGACAACTTATCATTTTTATTTATATTTCTATACTCGGCAAGATAAACCTGGAACATTTCGAACACTGTATACTTACCCCGCTCTTGAATTGCTCGAGCAGCCCGCACGACCAAATTATATTCTAACTAATAGCTACCTTTGCGTATGAACCTTCATTTACTTTTTTTATAATTTTGTACCCACGGGAAGCAAGAGTTAATTGTTCCGAACATGTGAGTTTTAATTCTTCGTCTTGAATCTATAACCATAATTGATTTTGAATTACATTTCATCGATGTCTAAGAGTAACGTACAATCGAGGATTTTAATTGAATATTCTCGATCTGAAGATAGTTAAGTACATACCTTTGTTTTGCCCTCCATTTAATGTTGGTCTGATTATTTCTGTTTTGCTGTTAGGTTAGCTAGAGATTTTATCATTTCACTAGCCTGCAAAAATAACGGTTTATATTTACCTAAGTATGTTGCATTGTGATGATTAAAGTGGTATTGCTTACCCTATGTGTAGATTCCCCCCTTTGGTTTGTTGTAAGTATATCGCCTTGCCGCTTCGGTGGGTTTTTGTGGGAATCTGACAACTTGCGGCGTTCCTCTTTGGCTCGTTTTAGGGCACTTGCTTCCATTGGGTTTAAAGCTAAAGCAAAACATTATTAAGAAAAAAAAAATGATTTACCTGACGGTTGAATTTGACAACCTGTATAAAATGCGTACATTTCAAGCTCAGAAGTTTACGTTACGAACTCTTGTTTTATATGTATTATTTCGGTAAGGCATCAAAAATTAAATAACAAGAATTGTTAGCACACTCGTAGAACAAGCATTACACTCAAACTGACAGACTGTATGCAAAACAAATGTGCCATACATTTATTTTCATCCGGAAAATAAATTTTAAGGACTCACTTGTAAGTCTGCTGTCCATGCCGATCCATTCAGAGTTGATGACCTGGGCCGCGGTGTGGCGCAGCCCCGGGTCGGGTTCCAACAAGTGCTTCACTACGTTCTTGCACTCCATTGAGAGACTGCTCGCCACCCGCGACCGGAACCGATACTTCTTCCCCATTTGCTGCTCGTACAACTTACGCATGCGAGTGTCGTCGTACGGCATTGACTTGTTCAGCATAACGAACAGCACCACCCCCGTAGACCACAAATCCGTCGGCTTCGGCATGTAAGGCTTCCCGCGCAAAATTTCCGGAGCCGCATACGACATCGAGCCGCAGTACGTCTCGCTGTGAATCGGCTGGTCAACCTCGTCTACGCAGATCCTCGTGAAGCCAAAATCAGAGAGCTTAACGTTAAAATTCGCCGTCAATAGCACGTTTTCACATTTGATATCACGATGCACGATCTCCAGTTCGTGTAAATATTGAAGCCCGAGCGCCAGCTGTCGTATCCACACGCGACTTTGATTTTCCGACACGCATCCGTGCTTCAATATGTACCCTAAAAGGTCACCGTTTTCACTAAATCTCATAAAAATATAATACTTCGTCTTTCGCTGAAAAATGCTGTGCACGTGAATCAAATGAGGATGATTGAGGCGTATCAATACGTCAATTTCACGCGGTAAAAACTTTGTGACGAAGTCCTTGGGAGCCTTCGACGTCTCGATAATTTTACAGGCAAGTGTGGATTTTTGACCTTCGCTCACGGAGTATTCCGTCAGAAACACCTGCGGAGAATGACACAAAATGAGAATCTCTTTGAACACGTGCATACTGTATCAAATTGTGGAGGCATCTTATATTCGGATGCACCTTTGCGTAGGCTCCTTCGCCTAGAAATTTGAGCAATTTGTATCCTTTTTGGGCTAACGTATTTTCTTCGGAGGGTGTTGTTTTCGGGTCGGTCATGATAATACGGTCAAGAGGTCAAGTATGAAGCACTCAACCCCCGCACTCTGCTGCCACGACAGAGAAGCAGGCATTTTGTTATAGTATATTTTTACTTAACTTGTAATTTAGTTTACATTTTGACAATTAAATTCAATTTTTGTAGTACATTTTGACAACAAAGCCGCTTGACCTGGGTGACACATGATGGCTGTTATTCTTCTTTTTAACTTAGAAAGTGACAGCTTGGTAAGTTACGTTCTTTGAGCCTCCGTGCAGGAAACCATATTTTGTCTCTGAACCGTACAGGATAGTGTTTTCAACCCACGAAAACGCGCGAAATCTTACGTACAGCCGAAGGCATTAATCTATATATATTATATATAAAAGGCAAATCTAACTGACAGACATACCAACGAACAGCCCAAACCGCTGGGTCTAGAGATTCCAAATTTGGCATGTAGGTACCTTATGAGGTCTAGGGGTGCACTAAGAAAGGATTTTTCAATTATTATTATTTTAATTCTACGCGTACGAATTCACGGGCGTCCTCTAGTCTATGTATACAGCATTATGCATGCAATCGTTCCACGTCAAATCACCGATGAGTCGGTGCTTTGGGCGCATAAGGATCTATTCGCAGAATGGCCCTTTGGTCCTTCCGCAAAAGGTCCCTTTTACAAAGGACACTTTCGGAAAAAGGTCCCTCCAAAACGTCCCTTTATAAAAATTACCTTCCTTTTACAGAATGTCCTTTCCCCAAAACATCCCTTTCGCAATACGTCCCTCTCGCAAAACATCCCGTTAGCTTAATTCTTAATTTAATGAAATAAAATAAGGCTTAGGTATTCGTTCAATTACATAATCAAAGGAAAATAATATTACACTTGTAAAAACTAGAGTTTTCGTCTGTGAATCGAAGGTGAAGTCCCCAACCTGCACGAGGCAGGCGTAGAGGCCATTAATGCCCATCTCTCTCATCCATAAGAGTGGGCTTAGTTTTTCTGTACCTGTATGGGTCTTTCTGCAGACTGGACGTTTTGTGAAACGGATGTTTTTTAGAAGCGACGGCGACGTTCTGCGAAAGGGACGTTTTGCAGAAGGGACGTTCTGCGAAAGGGACGAATTGCGAAGGGATATTTTGGGAGAGGGATGGGACCGTTTGTAGAAGGGACGTTTTGCGAACGGGACCTTATGCGTCTTAACCGTACTTCCAAATTAGTTATATTTTGAGGCACTATTGCTCTCACATATGACAGTATTTGTCATTCACGTTTTGTGAAAAACACACAAAGAAAGCCGAAACTTAAAGTTTACGCCCGTAGCACACTGCCACGAAACCGGACCGAAACCTAAATTTTCATTAAAATATCTGGGTTCGGTCTGGTTCCGTTTCGATTTCGTGGCCAGTGTGCAACCGGCGTAAGTATTGTTCAGTGTGTGATATGATAACTCTTTAAAACACCTTTGGGTTCTCTCATTCCCTCTCATACGCTTATATGCGAGTCTTACTGAATTTACCCGAACCTGAAATACTTTTTAACTCAGATGCGGTTCTGGATCAATACAACTTTTTATTCCGAACTTAATTATCATAGCAATTCTCGTCTACATGCGACTCAAGGCCGAAGCTATTGGATTTAGTTTTAATAGGCATTCTAATGATATATCACAAATATATTTTTTATTCAGTCTTTTATTTTTTAAACTTAACAATAGCCATAAACAAAACGATTTTAGAATTACAAAGCGTTTAAAAGAACCCCATATCTGTTAGCTCCTATCACAGTTCTAACTGCTTCTTGTTTAAAAATTCCCCTGCCAGTGATATCCTTTGCAGGAAGGATTGCGCCGGGGTCAGAAGGAGCTCGAATTTGCCCACATCTGGATGATCTGGGTACATTTTTTCTCTTCGGATTCTCTCCAGAATGTGTTGCGGCTCACACTTTGGCTTCGATTTCCAATCACTGTTTAGAAAGTCTTGAAGCACCATCGGCAGCATTTTGAAGGCTTCTTTTGCCTTAGTACTACTTGGTGGCTGTAATTTTTCTGCTTCCATCGGTTTTCCTGGTACTATGATATCGTCAACATCAACTTTACCGATAGGTTCAATTCTTGGAGGTTTATTTACTTCCATTTCTTTAGGCGAGGTTGCACCATAACTTTCTTTTGATGCGCTAGTATTATTATTATAATAGTTAATTATGCGTTCTTTTACCACGTCGCTTAAACTGGACTCGTTTTTAACTTTTTCTCTTTCTGTTCCATCCATATTAACGTATCCGGTTCTTGTCTCAGTTTTAATCAAAACTTGGTCCTGATCTAATTTACTTTGTTTAGATTCTTTGTTTGGTTTTGAAGCATTATCAGAAACGGACTTTTTTTCTTCAACCGTTTCATTTGCAACTTTCGTTACATTTTTCCCTGTTGTTGCATCGATCATCGTCATAAAGTGTATGTTGTCCTCTTCTTCCAATATTTGATATATTCTATGAACTTCACTGATATTTATCCTACAACAAGATAAAAAAATATTAATTCTAGTCGTTTTTTTTTACATAAACATTTATTTATAAACTAGCTTCTGCCCAAGACTTCGTCCGCGTAGATTTCGATTATCGTTAGTCCCTCAGGAACTTTTAAAATTTTCGGAAATAAAAGTAGCCTGTGTTAATCCAGGATATAAGGTATCTCCAAACCAAATTTCATCGAAATCGGTTCAACGGTTTAGCCGTAAAAGCGTAACGGACACACAGACAGAAATAATTACTTTCGCATTTATAATACTAGCTTTTGCGTGCGACTCGTCCGCGCGATAATATAAGTAAGAAAAGGAAAAATAAGATAAGATGCCAAAAAATAAAATTGAAACAGCTCGTGTAAAATTGTAACATAAGGTGCTTCCAATCATTTTAATACAAATTTTTATTACTCATAACTTACCCTTGTCTCGCTTCCTGGCAACACAGAAGCATAGTAGGGTCGATGGGGTGAGCCTCAGTATTGAATATGTACCCGCCGACGTCCACTATACACTCCCCGTTAGGCGTGTTGATGACCGTCCCGTGCACCCCAGGGTTGTGAATGAAGTTGTCCGGGTCAAACAATAGGTACAGGTATTTAGTGGTCTCCGCGAGGAAAAAAGACTCCATTCGGTCCTCTTTGCGATGGTCGCGGACGTCTTTTATCTGAAATCAAGTTTTTAAATGATGATTTATCCCTGTGGTTAAACAAATCTTGGATTTTACTTTCTTAGTTGATCGTGTTTTACCCGAATTGAAGAATACACAGCCATAATAATACCTTAGTTTCACTAGCAAACTAAGCAAAACAAGTTTAAAAAATAATTAGTACTTTTCGGAGTAAAACTAGTACCATAAAGATGATAGTTGCTACATGAGAATACAGGTGTAGTGAGTGATACGACATCATTTTTGGTCGGAAAAGTTCGTATTTATCTTGCTTTTTCAGTCAGTGTTAGCACTCATCGATAAGCTAATTGAGACAGCAATATGAGAATGTAATACTATAGTTCCACCTGAATGATGCAATATCTGAACAGTCGCCAGCAAAATAGGGCTTTTTTTGTCTTGACATCTATTCATTTTATTTAATGTAATGACTCATTTCCTTAAAAAAGAAACATGATATGTTTTGCTAGAGATAATTCTTAGATTAGTTTAGGTACAGTACGTTTTGCTCCCGTAGTGATTTAAATTGCGGTAGTTTGACCAATATTAAATTTTGATTTATTGACACACGACCTTTTTAATTTGCGGACGATTTGCTCGCTGGGCTTTCTTCCCTGTGTGGTCCTTCTCAGTAAACAGACATTAAACCTAGCAGAGCAACCACAGCACCACGGGACGTTTTGCTCTCAGTACGACCGGATCTGAATTATAGTCGTTTATAAATATGTGTACACTTTAGTACCTTGTCATTTAAAACACTGTGACAAATCGTGTATGGCAGTTTAAACACGACATTAGATAGACAACGTACTAAAATATTTATGAACTCGACTGTAACAACGTACTACTTGATAAATTTTTGGTAGATTATTTTAATATTAATTTTATTTTTTTTATCCTCTGGTATTTATCTCTTCACTTACCGTGGCATAGCCGCACGGCGTCCTGGCGCTATGCTGGATGCTCCTAATAATATCCTCGCCCATCTGCAGCAGTATGGGGTCCCGCGTCTCCCGGTACAGGTACATGATGGACTCTATGAGCTCCGGCCGGAGCGGGTAGCTCTCCCGCGAAGACGAGGCTTCCCCGGTGCCGAGGTTGTACACTTCGGGCGTGAACCCGTATTGACGCCACACGCTGTGGTAGTTGTGGATAATACGCATCGCTGTGTCACTGTCGCCTGGATGGAATAAAAACATTTTATTATTATTTTGGTTTTAATTGACCATATTACTGGCTTTTATTTTACTTTACGTGTTAGCTTATGTGTTTAGAGTCAAATATTGCAATTTTGAACCGGTTCCCGGATGTAATAGGCTGATATTTGGAATACATTTGTAAACCAGATGACAATGCAATATTATGGTATCTAAGAGCTGATCTAAATGAAGGTGGCGACTGGATCTCAGCTATACTTAAAATAGACCTACCGAGTTTGGTCTTGAAAAGCAGATAAAGACTGCTAAAATAAAGTACAGTCGGCAACGAAAACCTTTTCCAAAAATGTATTGTTTGTCAGAAACTTATTAATGTACTAGGTAGATAATACGAGCCCCAATGCATAATAGATCGTCCAGTTGCACTTCAAAATACAATATTTAATTGTAAGGCAGATATTTAATCTCGGATTGACTTTGATGATTAATGGAATACGCTACACACGAGGTCATTACACCTAGTTTAATCTTGTGTTGTACAAAGTGTGATCATTTTAACGATCTTAATGTAATTCTATCATATAGTTATCATCTTGTAAGCAAAAAATTACGTCTAGTTCATATTTGACGCAAAACAGGTCGTCTATTTAAAATAAAAACTGCTTTTTGAGTGGTATGATGTAAAATAATAGTTCAAATTGAATAAAGAATATTCTCTGTCATCTAATATGTCAACGGGCTATATAAAAAGCCAAATTACAAGCAAATTATCATTACTTCTTAATCATTATTCTATAAAAATGGCACGAGGTAAACCAGTGCCCGAAGAAGTGCGGAAAATTATCATTTCTCATAACAATAAGGGCAAATCGACGTACCAAATATCCAAGGACCTGTCGTTGCCACGATCTACAATTCAAACGATCATCGAGCATCATCGAAAACACGGAACAGTCTCCTGTTTAAAGAAAACTGGCCGTCCACGAATAACTAGCAAAGCAGAAGACAGGATTCTGAGGAAGATCATAAAGAAAAATCGTCGTGCAAGAGCAGGAGAACTTACCGTATGGCGTGACGCTATTAAAAAGAATATATCAGTCGACACCTGCAAGAGAGTACTGAAGAAAATGGGCTACGGTTTTTACACAGCTAAAGAGAAACCGTTACTTACTCAAAAACAGAAAAAAAAACAGGTTGAAATTCGGTAAAGAACACAGAAACTGGACTGCCGATCAGTGGCGAAGAATAATATGGAGCGACGAATCGAAATTCGACGTCACAGTTGGCGACGAACGAAGTAAAGTCATTCGAGAAAAAAACCGCCTTCAAAAAGCAAAAAATAACTTCTTTAAAATGGTAGGTAAATAGGTCAGTCCAACTGAAGTCTGCTTTTGGTTAAAATATTGTTGGACGCCGACTTCAGTTGGACTGACCTATTTACCTACCATTTTAAAGAAGTTATTTTTTGCTTTTTGAAGGCGGTTTTTTGTTTTTTTAAACATTTATTTTATTTTATACTTTTTAGTGATCCTATTTATGCTGTTACGTAGCTCCACTTCTAAATATTAATAAGAAACTATAGAACATTTCAAGCTCGCCGCAGACAACGCCGCGGGAATGTCATAGTCATATTTAAACCTAAATGTGCTTCGTCATAGTCGCTCAACTTCCTTTATCGAAATATCTTATCGCCACCCTTGAAATAGGTACCGTTAAGGAGTTCCGGTGGCCATCTGTGGTCTTCATCATCAGTTCCACTTCACCATATAGTACTTTTCAAAAGCAAATGCATGAGTTACAGTGAAAAATACCAAAATCGCTATAGGTGTGCCTATAATATTTGAGGAGTTCTCTTGATTCCTCTATGATCCCATCATCAGATCCTGACGTGGTGACAATGGGACCAACTAGAAAGTATACCCATTCGAACAACGAAAACATTTTTCAAATCGGTCCAGTGGTCTTCGAGTAATCGGGGAACATACATAAAAAAAAAAAAAAAAAAAAAAAACCCGACGAATTGAGAACCTCCTCCTTTTTTTGAAGTCGGTTAAAAACAAGAGGCATTTCATAATGACTGTCTTAAGCGAAAGGTGAAGTTTCCGGCATCTTTGATGATTTGGGGCTGTATGTCGGCACAGGGTGTAGGCCGTCTGCAATTTATAGATGGAACCGTCAATGCCGAGAAATACAAAAGCATCTTGGAAGAGAGTTTGCTGCCGTCTATACCGAAGTTGAAACTTAGAAATGCATTTAGTTAGTTTTCAACAAGACGGTGCCTCATGCCATACCGCCAAGTCAACGATGGCGTGGCTGAAGTCCAAAAAAATCCCTACCATGCCATAGCCGTCCAGCAGCCCAGACTTGTCTCCCATAGAAACTTTGTGGTGGAAAATGAAGAAGTTGCGAAAAGACCCTTCTAGGTCAAAAGCTGATCTTAAGGAGAAACTAAGCTGTGTCTGGAATGGAATAACCCCTGAAGAGTGTCGAGAGTTAGTAGATTCAATGCCGTTCAGGATCAAAGCCGTTTTAGATGCAAAAGGTGACGCCACCAAATGGTAGACGTTCTATTCTGCGTCGGTTGAACTGAAGACGAACTTTTTTGCGGGTGTTACATTTTGCGAAATAATGTTTTTTTTTTTAATTACCGTGGAATGTTATAATTTTTTTTGTTGGAAAATAAAATATTATAATCTTTATGTTTTTATGTTAGATTTTCTACTAAACATCTAGGTCTCCCTGAATTTTATGTTGAAGTTAGGTTAATTTTTTTTTTCCTGGCGGACGAACTCATTTGAATTGGGGCTCGTATTTAGTTCTAGTGACACAATTACATTTGGTTCGGTCGCCGTATGAAGTTGGGTAATCGTACCGAAATCGCACTGTCCCGAGTAGGGCATGCGCTATCGGTACCTTTTTCGGAATTAGCGTTCTGAGGAAATCTAATGAACAACTTCAGCTTCATTGACATGTCGCATATATTATTGGTACAGCTTCGTTTAATGTAGCCATTGGTTTTTTTTTTGCCAGAAACACTCCCGAATCTTTTGATAATTTTCGGGAGCATGCCCTAGTGTCGACGGACGGGGCCTAGTCAAGATGCATATCGCTAACGTTAGTGATTATCGATAACCAATAAAGTATATAGATTTGGCGTAAGCAGACGATCTATCGCGTAGTACGGATAGTACAAGTTGTATTATGTCGCTTGTCGCCCAGTGCGTCTCTTTACTTACTACTAGGTAGAAAGAGATTACATTGTGCTAGCCGACACGTGAGTCCGCCGGATACGGTAGCGACAAACGAGTAATGCGACCACAATAAATTTGCGACACAGTTGTCTACACTAATATTATAAAGAGGAAAGATTGTATTGTTTGTTTGTTTGCATTGAATAGGCTCCAAAACTACTGGATCGATTAGGAAAATTCTTTCACCATAAGAATCCTACATTATCCCTGATGAACATAGGCTATATTTTATTTTTCTGCGCAGACGGAGTCGTCGGCAACAGCTTGTTCTCTATAATCATCCCATATTGGTGTGCGTACGAGCGTTGAACACACACAAGTACAGAAAAACTAAAGTATTAACAGTATTCTGCTGTCTATTGCTTTCTCATTCTCTGTGGCATAACAAATACTTAGCATTTAGTTTTATGTAAAGATAGTATAAAACAAAGTCGCTTATGTAAGCGAGGGCCAGGTCGCTTCGCTATTATACTGCACGAGTGAGCTTAATAGAATATCCGAAGATATCAATTATTTGATCATGAATACGTAACTTTACCTACATGTGAAGCAGTAACAAGTACATAATCGCCTTAGGTACATAGCACGTACGTGTACACGTGTTTGCGTTAATTAATGGCAAAATTATCAGTTTAACCGTCGATATCGATTGGTAATCGCTGTTAGACTCGAGTAATTATTGTATATGCCGTCATGCCGTGGCATTTTAAAGTGACCCGTAGGAATAATTTCACTTAAATTTCACTTACTGAGTTGGGAGAGAACGAGTCAGAGTCGCGCACGGAGCGAAGGTTTCGTACCCTTTCATTTTCACTTTTCTTTTGTTTCACACTATGAATATTTTAAGTGTATAGATATTACGATTCAAAAGATACACCACTATGACAGACGGATAGACAGCGTTGCCTTATGGCCGAACCATATATTCAAATCGCGGATAGATAGGCCTACTTCGGGTTAAAATTTGACACATTTTGTATGGCAAATGTCAAATTTTAATCCGAAGTAGGCCTCTGTCCGCGGTTTGAATATAGGGTTTGGCCGGTAGTAATTGGGACCTTTTGGATACGGAATCCAAAAAGTATGCGTGTTATATTCTCGGGCTCAAGTATCTACTAAAGGCCGAGCCACACCGGATGCGTGACGTGCACGTGCGCGTGCGCGTTCGCTTTCCACTGCGTTGTATACGTAATTCTATATGTATATGTAATTCTCATTATCTCATTCTAATTGTATATGTAATTCTCATCATTACGACATGTCACTATACAACGCAGTGGAAAGCGAACGCGCACGCGCACGTGCACGTCACGCATCCGGTGTGACTGGGCCTTAAATCCTATCCATCGAATCGAAATCTATCTATAGAAAAAAAACCACTCTTTCATGACTTACTGACCCACGCACCGACCGCGTAACGCGGGCGTATTTTTTTTCTTTAGCCTGTGTTTGTGTCCGACTGCAGGGCAAAGGCCCCCCTCCCATTTTGTTTCTCTACAAAAGTTTAATACCTACATTATTGTAATAATGAAGCTCTAAAGGTCGATCGGTAATTTTCGCAATCGCGCGACGCGGTACTTCAAAGTATTATTTAACTAAAAACAAATTTGTTCGACTACCTATCGCCGTTTTTTCGATTTCGTATGACGCGGACGCCAATCGGTATCACATTTAGCTTAGACTGGATGCTGCAGACATTGATCGGCGAGGAAGCTTCCGTATCGACACATAGTGCGGTTGAGGAGCCTTGGCAATGAGGTTAAAAATACTCACCGATAAGGCTTAGCAGTCCCGGCCAATAGGACTCCAGACTCTGGAAGACCGGCAGTGTGACGTGCCCGCGGAGCATGGTGGCCCACACGTACCAGTCGTCCTTCTTCAGGTAGCGGTCAATCACCTTGCGCGCCTCGTGGAACATGGACATCAGCTCGGGGCGCTCCAAAAGAATCGCACCTGAAAAACATGTAGATTAGTACTACTGCATAGTAATAGTATAATCGTTTTAAATTGAATGTTGTTACCAATAGAGTATAGAATGCTTTGACTACATTACGGTTAGCCGCCTTTGGTATTACGGCAGGATTATACTTATTTATTTTATGACAACGAGTGGGAACCCAATGTTTCCCATGATTTTTTTGGTCATAATGTTTTTGTTTAGATTGATATTGATAGTCATAATTTGCTGGAAACATACTTTTTCATTTTTTTTAAATATCTATCATGTAGATAAGTCTAGGTTAGGTTAGGTTTCATTTATAAAAATCCTGAAAGTAACAGTTTCTTTAAAAAAGTTCGCCGCTGCTGGCGTCCTGCGCAGTCTAACGGCTCAACCTCCCGACCCCCACCGACCTCCACCGTCCAGGTGGTTGCCCACCAGCTTGGCAGCCCGATCGGCCGGTGGTGGTACAGCGCTTTTAGCGCGTTGTTACCTCGTACCTTTGACTAGATACTCGAAGTAGGAGTCGACACCACCGCCGATACCGGCGTCCTGCGCGGTCCAGCGGCCGCTCATCACGTCCACGTGGTTGCCCACTAGCCCGATCGGAGACCGGTGGTGATACAACGCTTTAAGTGCGTTGTATGCGAGCTACAACAATGTAGGGCTAGGTAATGCTTAGTTACTTTAAGCCTATAAATATGTTCAGATAACAATTGCACTAACTATTAAATCAAAACACCTTTTAGATGATTGGTAGATAACAGTTTTCTATGATTGAATTTGTTAAACAAGTGTGTAACAAGTGTGTTAGCTACTACACCAAAAGAGTGCATACCTCAAATGATTAGGATATTATAGCTCAATCCAGTAATTTCCATCCTATAAGACTAAGTAGGCTTGAGCAGTATTTTTAAAAGTTTCAATCTCCAAGAATGAATGTAGAATCACATGAACTTTAGTGGATTGGTCTTAAGGACATTTATTTCTTAAATCATTTTTAGTGTCAGCTTACCCCATCATCAATCATTATACAGTTCCAAAGACCTGTATGTTTTGAGTACCCTAATTGAGCATTTTAATGAGGAAAATCCATTAAGGATAAACATGTTAAGTAATGTGGGTTGAATATATACCTCCTCATACAAAGGATCCCCAGTTAGCCTACTCAGAGTTCCAAACTCCACAATAAATGTACCCACACCAGCGGTGCAAGTTATACTGGTTTCCCCCGGTGGGACCCCTTTCCTCAAGTTAATGGTGCCATAAGGCATTCCAGTAGTGGTGTCAAATGCTACTATGAGTCTTTGTGCGACATCTTCTGCTAGCCGGAGGAGGGGACCGTTGCATGGCCATCCTGGTTCCAGTTTCATTCCTGTTCTAAAAATTTAAAGAGAGAATTTTCATTTCATGGTTTTGTGAGGAATGTTTATTACACATTTGAGATGATTTTGTAGTACAGTCACCAGCAATAATATATTATCCAACATAGGGCGCAAAAATATCTGACACATCTTCATTACTGCAGGTATAAGAGCATGTCAGATATTTTTGCGCCCAATGTTTGATAATATATTATTGCTGGTAACTGTACTAACTATTCTGTGAAAAAGTTCATGTATGCACACTACATGTGTAACTTTTTAATAATACAGTATTAAAATATTTTAACAAAAAAACTTGTATTATTAATTTTTGGTTTGTTTATTTTGTGAATTAACTGATTCGACAAAACTTACTTGTAGGACAAAAGATGAGCACTCAGTAGACCACCAATAATCCTGATGTTAGTTTCAAACACTGATACATTAATATCTGTGTCAAAGTTTTGCTTTTGTAACAGAATCTCAACAACTCTGTTGAATTCCGTGTAGTTGCCCATTATTGCAAGCGTATCCAGGGCGTCTATCAGAGTCAGGGAGTAGCTGCCCCACGTATCCACGCCGTCGCAGGACAGAGGCCGTAACTCATCGTAAGGATAAGCATATTTTAAGTAACTGTCATATGCATGCTGAAACATCTCCCTTGTCTCTTCTCTGAAAACATAACCTTGTTTATGTATATAACCAATATATCTGACTTTAATTCAATCACTGTTATTTTGTAACACTAAAGAACATTTAAAAACAGCAACAATAGTATGTACCTGAGCTTCAAAATATCTTCTTTGGTATATTCTCTTACAGCAAAACATGATCGACTGCTGAAGAGACACAACAGTGAAATAATTAACAGTTTATCAGACATAATACGTAGTACGGGCCTGCAGTATTATTAGTGTTTTTAATTTATATTCATTTAGTTAGAAAAATAATAAAGTAATAATGTAAACACTTCTGCCGACAAATCTCGCATCTCGCATACGTACGTAATTTATTACGTACTTTTGACATTGACAGGACAGTGGAAGAATACTTTTTTAAAGATTTGTGGACGTGGAGTCTTAGTTGTAAACGTGGGTAATCATGATTGTAATAGACTACTCGAATAATCACATTAAAACGTTCTTTCGCATTGTGTAACGTATGCTTTTAATATATCTGTGTAAAAAAGAAGAAAGTAACATATTGAGCATTTAACTAAAACTCACCAATATCGTACTTATTATATTTTTTATTACAATATTAATAAATAATATACAACAGTTTATTTTACCTATTTCACTTTCCGATCGATTTTTGAATCGATAAAAAGATAAATCCATAGACACATCAAGTCATTCTATTGGTCAAAATTTGAAATCGCATAGAGAATAGAACATCGTAAAAGCAACAGCTGAAACTACCAAAATGTCTGTTGTCCGTTGACGCTAGTAAGCGACTTCGAGGGTGATTTCGAATTTATACGGCAGTTTTCGTAGTCTACTCTCAATATTTTGATAAAAATGTGTTCCTAGAGAGAAGTGCTACGTGTTTCCGTTACACTTGCCATATCTCAAGTAACGGCTCGCGTTTAAGCTGATCTGAATATTCGTTAGAGTTGTTTACGGAAGACGCGGGGACAATGGCATCATTCAGAATTCATGAAGATCAAGAAAACACTTCTTTGGCGATCAGAAAAGAAAATGCTGATTTATTTGCAGCAGCACAGCGACGTGCTCTTGGTGACCTCAGCCATTTCGCATGCAATCAAAACCGGAATATCAAAGTGGTGAGTACGTTATTTTACTACTGACATTGGCGGTTGGTGTTTTTTGCTAACGTTGAGTCGTTTCAGCCCGGATTGACAACTGGACCCTGCAAAGTTCAAGATGAGACACGTACCGTGCGTCAGATCAAAAACGAAAAGAACATCGTGCCTCCCGTGGCGCAATTTCGCGCCTTCAGCGTGTACGAAGACAAACCATCGGAGGTGGAGGTGAAGAAACGCGAGCCGACCTTCAAGCCCTTCGTCGCCAAGGACACGAAGAAAGAGAGCTTCTTTATCAGCGCTGCCGAAAATGTACGTGCCCTATGCGCTCAGGCTGAGAAACAACCAGATCGGCAAATTGAACCTCCCAGGTAGGTTGACAAACATAACCTCTTTTGAGCTAACAGTTGCAAAAATATTATAGTAGTATTTTGGTAACAACATCAATAATTAGGTGGATTTGTTGAATTTAACATGACAAAACCTCATTCAAAGGCTGATTTTTAATTCAAACATATTCTCTGCGGGTACTGGATTCAGTTAGAATATAATAGGAAATAATCATTTTGCTTGAGTTTGTTACGTGTTTACCTAAGTTTTCTTAATACATGAAATAAGATATATATCCTTCTAATGGATTGCAATAAAGTATAGTATATTAAGTAATGTAGCTTGAGCTTTTACTACTTAGCAAAAGTCATTTACTTTATTTGCCCCTTATGCAAACTAGATTTAAAGGGTGCCAGATGAAAATGAGCATTGTAGAGAGATTATTTAAAAAAATCTATAAGTTTTATATATTATTTAAACTTTAAGGTAAGATGTCTATTTTATAAAAGCTATTTTTCAATTTTTACTAGCCTCTTTTATTTGTAATTGTATGGTGTTTATGACGTTATCCATATCCACTGCCTCATAGACTGATATAAATACCTAGCAACAATGGAGATTTTAACTTGACTACACACTTTAAAATGTTTGAATAAACCAGTTCATGCCCCAATTATGAATTGCAAGCAAGGCACTAAATAAGTGAAGTCATCAGAAGTTAGATAACTTAAAGTAAATGATGTTTATTAGCATATTTTCTCTGAATAGTGGTGCACTTGTGTACCTTTACAGATTCTGTGTTTACAAATTCTTCTTGACAAATTTGCAATGAATCTTGTTCTTCATATTATTAGACTGCCATTACAAGAGAAGAAAAATGTGGTTGAATCACCCATGTCTATTGGTGATGCCAGTATCTTATCTATGTCAGTCACCAAGAATGAGAGTGATATCCTTGAAGTCACTCTTGAAGATGACGAGGACACAACTACAGCGCAGACAGACAGAGAGATGTTCTTCCATGTTGCAGAGTATCGGCAGGATATCTATGAATACATGAAGGAAATTGAGGTAAGTTTTGAGGTTAAGGTCTTGTTATCACTCATCAAATAATTGGTAGAATTATTTAATTGTTATGTGGAAAATTAAAATAGAATAATCATATTCAAAACTTTTCTTTCTATTTTCTTGTTTAGATTTTTTTTAAGTTCTTGAAATAATCCTTGGGTATACCGATGTAGTCAGCAGTTCAATGAATTATGGGTTGACAACATAAATGTTAACTTACTTAAATAAAAATTCTTGCTCAATGCAACACCAAATTCTCATACATGACAAAAACAGAATTTGAAGTCAACTTTGCATCTACCTACATGCAAATGGTTTTCTTTTTCAATTCTTGTTTTTAGTAATTTAATTCCCCAATCGAAATAATGTCTTGGATTCTCAATAATAGTTTTTTAACTAGGTACTTTTAATGGTAAGTTTATATTTTAATTTGGCCAGGTGAAGCACAGGGCAAAGCCTGGATACATGAGGAAGCAGCCAGACATCACATATGTCATGCGTTCAGTCCTAATAGATTGGCTAGTAGAAGTCTGCGATGAATACGGGCAACAGAGTGAAACGCTGCACCTTGCAGTTTCATATGTGGACCGTTTCTTATCATACATGAGTGTTGTCCGCACTAAACTGCAACTCGTCGGCACCGCGGCGACGTATATTGCAGCGTAAGTATAAAATCTAGGCCACTTATTTTTTTGATTGATTGTACAAGAATGTAGGACATTGTATCAAAGGTTATCTCTAATATGTATTAGTTCATTAGTCATTACAGATGTTAAGCACTTTACCATTAGTGACTTTATTTACCTACCTATTAAAAAACAGCATTTTTTGGAAATTAAGTGTTTAATTTGTAATGATTAATGAGATGCATTGAGTTGGATTTATGTTCATCATGTCTTAGCTATGTATGATTGATTACTGTTAAGTTCCCATAATGTTTTATTTGATAGAGATGATAATCAATTATCTAATATTTTTATAGGAAATATGAAGAAGTGTACCCTCCAGAAGTGTCAGAGTTTGTGTACATCACTGATGACACATACACTAAGCGTGAAGTCCTCCGCATGGAACACTTGATCCTGAAAGTGCTCTCCTTTGACCTCTCCACACCGACTTCGCTGGCATTTTTGTCACATTACTGCATCTCTAATGGACTTCCGAAGAAGACGTTCCACCTAGCAGCTGTAAGTTTCCTTAGTATGTGCCATGCCAAACCAAGACTGACCAAGAGTCTTTACACCAGAGTAATATATCATAATAAAACGAAGTAGTTTATGACAAAACTGGTGGAAACTGTATTTTAGCAGAGACAAGTACGATGGATGATATTAATGACAACTTCTGTTATAAAAGACTAATGAAAAACGAAAGTCTCTAATGTCTGGGATGAAGATGGAATGGTTGTGTTGGACATGTTCTGTTTAATTAAATTGTATGGAAGTTTTAAAACTTACTACCCTGTCTTATCCACAGTACATCGCCGAGTTATCCCTTCTGGAGGCTGACCCGTACCTACAGTACAAGCCGTCCATCATCGCGGCGGCGGCGCTCGCCACGGCGCGCCACTGCCTGCTCTGTCGCCGCTGCCGCGACGGTGCGGAGCCTACCAGCGCTGACACTATTGATACTGTAAGTTATTCTTATCTTCTATATATATAAAAGGCAAACCTGACTGACTGACTTAGATATCAACGCACAGCCGAAACTACTGTACCTAGAAACTTCAAATTTGGTACAGGGGTTCCTTTCATGATGTAAGTGAGCAATAAGAACGGATTTTTGAAAATTCATCCCCTTAGGGGGTAAATAGGGGGAGTAGCGGAACTAATTCTACGCGTACGAAGTCGCGGGCTTCCTCTAGTGTGTAATATTTACCTAGTATTTTGATCGGTATTGGATAACTTGAATACTGGAACCATTGTCCTGAAGAGTTTTTATTTATGAATGTCTTTCGCTGCGATAAACTAGCGACCCGCCCTCGCTTTACTTTTGGTTTGAATAAAGTAAAATATTAAATAATATTAAAGAAAAATGTAGCTTCTTATATATAAATATTTTTTTAAATTTGGTTCTGTATTTCTAAACATTTCCGCAACATACGAACTACAAAAAAATTAACAAGCACAATTTTATTTTTTATCAAGCTTCTGCCTGCGACGTCGTCCGCGTAGATTCAGATTATCGTTATTATTCTCTTGGGAACTTTCATATTTTCCGGGATGAATAGTATGCGTTATGTTACGCCTATGTGTTAATCCAGGGCATGAGCTATCTCCATTTCAAATTTCATCCAAATCCGTCCAGCCGTTGAAGGATGGAGAAGTAACAGCCTAACAGACACACACGAACTTTCGCATTTATCATATTAGTATGGTAGTATCAGTATTTTTATGCGTATCATAAATTTGCATGCAGCTGTTTTTTCTATAATTGTTTTTGGAAGTGGAATTTGTGGAAGGTGAGGTCCCGGCTTTTTGGACACCACAGTCGGCAAGGATTTTTGTGCAACGGCCTGTCAGTGTGTTATGCATTTTTCCCCTTATTGTATCCAATTTGCAGAGCGATTAGATAAAGTGGCGGGAGAGCGAGTTTTAGTATAACTGGGTGAGTTTCGCAGGAGTGCTCGGGGGCGGCGTGGCCGGCGGCGCTGGCGGCGTGCGCGGGGTACGCGCTGCCCGAGCTGCTGCCGTGCCTGCGCGAGCTGGCGCGCTCGCACGCGCACGCCCACAAGCAGCCCTACCAGGCCATCGTCGACAAGTACCGGAACAACAAGTCAGTACTACTGCATCAGTTACCACCCGTCCACCATCACCATCCTGACAATGATACTGCCCTGCTAAGCCAAATAGAACCATCTCAGATAAACCTTCTCTAGATTCGAGAATCACAACCTCATTACTAAGAGGATAGGATTGAATCTACTCTGGCGATTGAATCTGAGATACCACGTATTGGCTTGGGAGAGCAAGATACATACAGAGATATATAGGTTGCAAGTAACAAATTCGGTGTACATTGCAAAGTTAACAAGTTTTCACATCACTGCGATTCATATGAGCAACGCCATGTACACCAAAGTGTCACCTGTAATAGTCAAAATGGTGAAATAGGCGAATGGGTGCATGAAGATTATAAAATACAGTTTGCCTTGGACCAGCTTGCTAGTCAAACAACATATTTACTATTATGGTTTTGGTTCTTGCAGAAGATTTGATTGACTTAACCCATAAAATTACATATAACTTGGCAATACAGATTCCATGTATTGTTGCTGCGCCTGCCAAATTCGCTATGTGTTTGTTTTCTTATAAAGTATCATCAAATTGGAAAGCGCAGCAACGGTATTACAAAGGCCAAGGATAATATGCAAATGTCCGATTCCGAAATAAATTGTTTTATTTATTATATTATTAATTAACCTTTTGTGGGGTTAGCTAAAATTCCATACTGTTTTTTTATTTTATGGTCGTGCGGTTAAGCATATTAACATTCAACAATATTAAACTACAGATTTATAGTTTTCGTGCTCACGCAACAAAGCTTCACTACGAAAATATTTTTTTATATGAAGTTATTGTTGCACAGATACGACGGCGTTTCTTCGCTCGAGGCGCGGCCGATGTTATCTGTGGCGGCCTACGCCGCGCCCGTCACCGAGCGCGCGCGGGACACCTCGCGCTCCGCGTAGTACCAATGCTACGCTACGAGTAGCTGATTACATTCGCCACTGCTGGCAACGGCTGTGTCCACCGACAAGTAAAGAGCATTTTTTAACTTAAAATAATACTTTTAGATTGATTTAAGAAATATTATGCCATGTGAGCTTCGATTTCAAACTCAACATGTACACATTCCTATTATTGGCACCCTATTGATTATTTGCACCATGAACTTTATTTCAAGTTAATAGAGGTGATATTTCTAGAATCACTAGGTGCTATTAACTAGTATTTTGATTGCCAATAATTCGAATTACAGCTTTACACATTGCCTAAAATCGATTTAGAAGTATTATTTTTTAAGGGATGCTTGAATTGTATAGCTTGTCAAAAAAGGGTTTGACGTTGTAGCAGTTGGAACTACAATATTTTGAAGTGGCAACAAGCAGTTGGGTATGAATTAGATCATGTTGCCAATTTTAGTCAGGGTTCTCATTTCTTTTTTGCTAAGCTATAAAAGTTACATTGGGCGTTGCTAGACTTAACGAATACGCGTTATCATTAGTTAGACTAATTGCCTTGAAAGCAGCGATGGTACTGGGAGCCTGTGCAGTTACTAGGTGTAGTTCAAGAGAGATGTGATCGCGACTCGGTTGACAGCAGTTTTCGCCACACGTTTGACACTATTGAGCTAAACAATAAGGTCCTTTTTACGTTTGATGAAACGATTCTAATAAAATAAAACTGTACGAATTTAAAGTGACAAGAATTCTAAATTTCGACTTAATCCTGACGTCACATTTTTCCATTTTACACATTATAATTCCTAAAAGGACTCCCTGAGTTGTGTTTAGCTTTAATCGTCAATGATTATACTAACAGCGCTAATAAAGACATTAGTTAAGATTGTAGGTACTTGGACTTAGCAACAAAATACTTAACGCATGGCTCGTCTAAATGAGGTCTCATGAGGTGTTAAAGTTATCGATATTAGCTTAACAGACCACGTATTTTCTCCTACACGTGAATCTCAATTTTCAATTCATAGTAGGTTTAATCGAGCTATGGTTTGTACGAAATGTGGAAGTGTGTTTATCTAGCGAATTTGGTCTGTCAAGAGAAAGTGAATGAATGTTGCGTGCGTCAAAGTTGGAAGGCTTTTTTTAAAAAAGATGATAAAAATACCTCAAGAACAAATAATGGATAGCAGGCGCCTTAGTTATACGAAAGGTACAATAAATCCCTCAGTATTCCATAAGATTCAGTACCTGGCAAATAAACTAAAAAACTACATTAAGCGCGTGTCTTAGTTTTTGAAACTGGCTTTTCAATAGTTTTAAAATGTGACTGATTTTGAAGAAACCCAGTAAAAGTGCATTTTAAATGTGCATTTAGAGCACTCAATAGAGACTAGTTTTTTACACTGAGTTGTTATGATAGTTTTAGTATTAACGGTTTCCAATGGAAATGCAAATGAAGACTACTGTTAGTTTGTGCTGGAATGTACCGATTTATTAAACGACCACAGCGAAACAAGCGGCGAGGTATGGGCCCCTGCCTTGCCCTGTCCGCCTCCAATCGCACGAAATAGCTAAGATCACTTTGTACAGATTAATTATAAGTGTTATAACTTTTATTTTCTAATCCTTTTTGTGTTCATTTGTTTTACGGGATACCTATTTCTCAGACTCCGCATTTTTCCCCCCCAGATTATGTCTACAAGGTTATAACAATAGTAGATAAATTATAGCTCAAAATTCGAGTCTGAAATAAGTTAAACAAAAAAGGTTTAAATTGTATCGAACTGTCATTATTTTTGTTAAACACTAATTAAAACAAAACCAGAAATCTTTCTACCTCCATTTTTAGCGTAAGTTTTCTTGATTACGAGATCGGTTATAGTATAATATAAATATTATAGTTAGGAGTGATCGAGTTGACATACTGAGTGAGCGATCATCCGTGGGGCCACTCTCGCGTTGCGGTTCTAAACTAGGATGTTTGTTAGTAAATTATTATTTTTGAGACTTAAGGTATGTTTTAATATTGGTAATTAGTTTATAATGTAATTTAATAATATAATCGCAATTTTGCTTCGATTTTACACTATGGAGGTAAGTACCTACGAGTATCTATATTGATAATATATATTGATATTTTGAAATATATAATGTGTTTTATTCCATATTACCTTTTCCGATTCCGCGAGATGCTACTCGGAACTTCCCAGTTCTCACAGAAATACTACACAGAAGGTGAAGAACTTGTCAGCAATTCTTTTAGTGTTTGCTATGCTCGAAGTCGCGCCCTACTACTTAATTTTGGTACATGGTGGGGCACGAGTTTAATTAATCGAGTACACTAGTATCATAATTCTGAATGAAAATCCTGAATTTTAATAATTTGAATGCAAGGGTAAGTAATACGAGATATAATAACTGATAATATAACACTCACAATATATACGCTCACTTTGTATAAACATGTTTAGTATAACGTTCACTGGATATAATGAACGAAGATATAATTTCAACATGTCTATTTCCATAAAGTATAGTGATATTAATATAAAGTATAGTTCCATAAAGTATAGTGATATTGGTATAATACCAATTTATGTAACTATTAAAACGTATAATGTTCACGACACCTAAGATTTAAAACATATATAAATCAATGACTCTAAAATCATAAAACATAGTGCACGTATAATATAAATGCCTATAGAACGACTTTAATACTTACTTTACTGCCAGCAGTTTTCTGGATTTTCTGGGCAGAAAAAAAATAACCTAACCGAGTCAGTTCTATCCTGATTCGTCTTGCTCGTGGCATTTTCTGGGTAGTTAAAACAAATTACAAGCAAGACCTTTCTGATACAGTCGAGTTCATAGATATGTGTAGGTAAAATTAATTACCTTGTCTATTTATTAAACCTGTGGTCTCCCACGGAGTTTTGAAAAAATAAGGAAAAAAAATCTTTTTTTTCCAGAAATTAAGATTGAGATAATTTATCCTTAATTTTAATTTAATTTTCGGGGAAGAATAAAAATCATTTATTTCTTCAGTAGGTACCTATTTTAAAATTACTGAAAAAAGGGTGGTCACAAATTTGAGCCGGTGGTAAACCACAGGTATGTCATTTTTATACTGCCATAAGTATATGAATTGTCACAGCGATTAAAGTGACAAGGTATTAAAGTACCCGCTCCTTTCAGTACCTTACCTATTGAGTTATAGCATACGATATTAGATCTTATAATCCTCATAGTAAAAGATAATATGTATTATGATCGCTATATGTCATGTATGTTATACGAACTGAAAATAAAAAATGAGTGTTATAGAAAAAACAATATATTGTGTACAATTATAGCTAAAGACGTTTAGACCAAATCAACAAAAATACTTATTCTTATTAACGACGATTATGAATGACAAATCAGTCATTTGGCAATTGTGTGGTGTTGTTGTATGGCATATGAATTTAGAACAAACGTAAATATGGTTTGTTAGGAACCCCCAGCTTCTTAGTACACAATGATAATATACTTGCATGCCTACGACGAAACAATTTATTTTTGTGTACCTATTTCATAAACTGTCCTTTCCGGTTAAAGTGCTTATGTAACTAGTAAAATGCCAAAGTTATCGGAAGTAGAAAATGATGTCCATGATAGTGCTTTCCACTAGTAAAATTGACGATGCACGGTTGCACTTTGTGGATTGAAAATAATATCACGAAATGACATGAATTAGTAACATGAGATGAGCATTGCGTAAACAAACAACTTTTTATTCCTATTGCCATTCCATATCGCTGTTGACAATCTTAATCTGGACGCAGTCGAGCCAGGTGACGCTGAGGAATCATTTCCTTCCGTAGCTATTTAGCGGCTAGTTTTCAATTCATTAAATGTAAACTTTATTGGATGCGTGGTAGAGTTGTTTGTGCAGTAGGCGGTCGTAATTATGTGCTAGACAAGGTACGGTCAAATCTATTTGGGGAGCGCGCGCGTCGCGGCGCGGGTAAGTCGCCCTAGAATGTATAAGCGCACTTTAAATTAACTGTACACAGTTTTCATGTTTCAATGGTAAATTAAAAACAATTTAATTCATCGTATTTTTATTTTTTTGTAGTTCTAGCAGGTTTTCTCATCCTCTAGTCACTGGTGCGAGGTTAGGTTTGTTGAAGTTATTTTGTACTGTTGAAATTTGTTGTTTTCGGTGGTGTCGGTTAATGCTTCTCTTGCGTATACACGTTGCTATTTTTGATGGACGTGCGACCTGGAACAATAGGAAAAAAATGTAAATGCAGGTGTTTGTAACTGCACTAAGAGTTAAAAAAAAGGCATTTTGTCGCTGATTGTACGTGAAACACTGATAATAGTGATATTAAACCCTCTTATTATTAAAAGAAAAGTCAAATAAATCAAAAATCTACGCATCTACTATTAGCCATTGAGCAGTTCCTATAGTAATCTTTAGTCTCCAGTCTCCATCATTATACTAGGTTAATAGTACCATTAGTACCATTATTATTTTATCTACACCCATATAGATCATAAGTCCTCTATTATGCGTTCAAAATCCGTAGACAATTGACCAGCATTACCTGTGGTAGTAGGCATTAGTAGGTGACAGCGATGACAGCTGTTAATTTTGGAAGATGTTCCAAAGAATGATGGGCAAATTGGCCCATATAACCAATACAAATCTGATGTTTACCACGTGAAAGCTAGTTAGGTACATAAGCTTCATTTTCTAATACGGGGAATAACTACAAAAACCCCGAAGAAGAGAGTTATCAGGCTGCAAATATTCACACACACACACACACACACACATAACGTTTATTACTACACTAGCTGTGCCGCGCATGCGTTGTAATGCTATTTCCCGTATATCCGACTCACGCTTGACCTATTATTTTGACTAAATTATTCCTCATGAAACTGACTATCATGTACAAAAAGATTTATTCCAATCCCGACGGGTAGTTCCAGAGATTACCCCGTTTAAACAAACACACACATACACACTTACACGTCGAACTTATAACACCCCTCTTTTTTGCGTCGGCTGTTAAAAAAATATCTCGATTATCCCAGCCTTCACAGTCTAGTCGTCATAATAACAATTACAGCAAATAGTGGGACCAATAAGCCTACATACGTTATAATTCTATTGGTGATTGGGCTGGGTTCCATACATTTTTGCCCATCATTCTTTAGATCTCATTACCTTACAACATTCGATAACGTAATTTCAAAATACGTTACAGCTGTCATCGCTGTCTCCTACTACCACAGGTAAGGTAAGGTAATGCTGTTCATTTGCCTTTCGGCTTCTGAACCCATCTTAGAGTACTTATAATATGTGTGTAGATAAAGTATTGTACGAGACTCTGCTTAATTAGCATTACAAGACTCGTGTGATCTATTATGAAACGAGCCGCAAGGCGAGTTTCATGAACCACACTCGTGTTCTAATGCCTGTAATTAAGCAACCGTCGCGTAAACTACTATTATTGTCATCGAAATCGCATAAGAATGGAAATTATCAAATCAATTCGAGGACTATAGTTAAGTTGATTAAGGGCCGAGTTCACCAACAATTAAACGGACGATTAGCGGTTTAACGGATGTCAAATGTATTGATTAACAGCTGATTAAGACTTAATCGTCCGTTTAATTGTTGGTGAACTCGGCCCTAACATTAACTTCACATAGACTGGTTTACATTGTTAGTTAGTTACAAATAATCCTACTATAAGTTTGTTAAAAATATTAATAATGTGGTTTTAATAAGTGTCTATGTTAAAAGTTCGCCGGCGACTCCATCGTAAATAATTACGGTTTGTAACCGGCCATATTTAAATTTACGGCTGGTACGCGTGCCGCGGAATCCTAAACGGTCCCCAGCTGCAAACTATTTGCCGGCCTGCCATAATAACGTGCGGAAATTAAAACTGCCCCTCAGCTATTAATTCCTTGCATTTGAAAATGCCAATGCTATTTTCATTGCATATTGCCGTTTGCTTTTACCTACACGCATATTTGGAAATGAGCTACGTCTCTTTTATTTGCCAACTGCATTAAGCTACTAACATTGTCTCAAACAGGAGACATACAGTCTGCTCGACTGCTAAATGACTTATTTTCCTAGAACGTTTGTTCCTTTGCTTCCTGGGGCAGACTAGATCTATAAATCATGGAAGAAGCCATTACGTATTACTGTTGCTGCAAAACTGTTTTATTACATTTCCTCAAACTGGCAGTTTATATTAAGCATAAACTATTTATATGGGTCCAGTCGGCACAGTAAAACGTTGGTACGTGAAGCAAGCTGGCAGTTTCGCTTCTCTAGGAAATTCAGTTTCCTAGAATAAAATATCAGAATATCCCATTTCAACTTGATTTAACCTTCAAACGCTTGCCAATTCTTGCGACCGTCTGCTTTGCGAGACAAACAATTTAAATCTTATTTAAGATCGAGTGGCGGCCGAGACTAAGAAGATGCGGTGCATAAACATAATAAATCAACGAGTCGGCCATGCAACGAGCCATGTCTGCCAGTGGCATGAGATAAGGGACATCCCGCTCTTTTGCGTTTAATATTTGTCTAGTTAAGTGTATTTACGATTCAGGAGTGTGTATTTCTCCCGTACATATCGGTTGCCAACAACACGGTAAATTTGCGTTAGAGAACTACACAAGAAATAAGTTTCATTAAAAAAAAGGTTAGCCTATGCCGAAGATTAGGTTTTATTTGCACAGTCATCATTTAGGTATATATCGAGACTAAACTAAACTAATCTACATCCTTTTGCCACGTTCCGACTACATCATTAGATCAGGTGTTAGACACCATAATACTGCATTACCACGTTCTCACACATGTTAGCACTGATATAAATCTACTTTCAAGATTTGAACAGACTAAAATACCAACAAACACCAAAACGTGCAGTTCAATAAAACCTTGTTTGAAAGCGTTGTTTGTCTGCTTATAGCCACGGTCCATATCCCAGCTCGTGCCCATGATTGTGATGATCGACACGCAATGACCGTGGTATTTTATTGACCCTATCATGGCTTCCTTCTACCGTCGTCCTCCTGCGACGCTGATTCGCTCGTTACAAACATACGTGCCCTGCGAGCGAATACGACTATAACGTATCTACTCTTCGATTAATGTTTAAATTGTCTACACGTCTGATTTCATGATGTTAGCGTTTTATCTCGAGTTGCGGTTTCTACCAACGTTGTTAATTTGATAGACTAAAATTTGTTAGCATTCTTCATGTTTCATCAATTGCTAGATTGCTACTCTAATCACAATCAAACCCAGAATATCTAATAACCTGTTTTCTTTTGTCTTATGAACAGCACATGATTACTTCGTTCTCTATAACTATGTGGGGTAAAACAACCAATGAAGTTACTGGCATAGAGGTTAGAGGTATCCAGATTTGAATTCTTGAGATTGCAAATCTATATGAGCCCACTTACCATGGTGGCCTATGTGCTCGGTTGCCTTCTCCGTGCCATAACAACCATCATAAATTTATTCTTCAATCGTGATAGGATTGATAATACTGTTGCTATGGTGATTTGAATGTACTAGTGTTATTGACATCGCGGCAGAGCACTCCGCATGCTAAGGAACAGCTCCTTAAGGAGTTACTGCGGCTACTTCCGCAGCCCGGAAAGGAAATTCGCTTGACATTCAGCACACGCCCGCGAAATTGTCCACTCCCCTGTTCTCAAGATATTCCATTGTTTATTATGAAATGCAAATATCCTATTGCCAACGTGAGGTTGCTATTCAAGGAGAATCTCAATGTTACGCGGAGCCGAAAAAGTACTTCGCTGGGTGGTGGTTTCAACATAAGTAATTAATTATTCAACGTCCGTCCATGTGACTTTTTACAACAACACTAACCAAATGCGATCGGAAGGTATCGGACGCTTCGAAACTTTTTATTATTTTCTCCTTCTAACAACAGCAAAAATCTGCGCCGTGAGCGTTTCTTGCGGTTTGCACAAACTGATACTAGGGTTATTGTAGTGTTAGAGAAAAGATCGAAAATAGATGGCGCTAGTGTAGCAACGGGATGTCGGGCAAACAGCCACCGAATTCTCAAGCGAATGTTCTCACGAAGACCGGAGAAGCGAGCGACTGCTGTGGATGGCCAGGCTGTAACACTTTGGCTCGAGACGTGTCCCGGTGCGGTTGTCAGTCGTTCTAAATGTCGAATATTATAGATCGGTGACGTGTTGCATTGTTCTAGATTTCTTTATGTTAATCCTCATTAAAATAATAACTAATTTATGCTTGAACGTTTATTTTAAATCAGATCTGTTCCTTTTGCTAACAGTAGTTTATCTTCCGTTTTGTTGTGTATGTAACTATAAAGCGAAAATATGTACATTTCCTATACCTATTCTCCAATAGGAATTAAGCGGATAAACTTACACCTCATTGACCTTGAATATTCAAGATCCGCAAATAGGTACTCGTGCTGTTTCTTTAATGCTCTGCGCGTCATCGATCCATCGCGCCAGTTTACACGATCGATAAATCAAATCGCAATTCGGCTGAATTGATGGGATCTATTATTGACTGCGCGCTAACATAGCCGAGAGGAAGCTTTTGGACCATTTCCTGGCTCAGAGTGAAATGGGGCCGGCGTGACGCACGTTTTTACCTCTCTACATCCGCCCGTAATACCAATAGCGCGAAGAATTTTTTTTATGTATCCTTTCAATTAAATCTGGTTCGAATTAGTTCTACCCGAAGGGAATTAATCGTGTAAAAAGACACAGGAAGATTTTTGACTCGTTTACTTCACAACAGATTGTTGTATTTGTGTTCAAAATATATCTACCTAGTTCTACTTTGTGCGTACTAACAACCACTGCCAAACAAGCAACTTTGTTGCAAAAATCCAATCCGCGCTCCTGAAACGTGCTCTTTCTAAATTTGGAAGCAATAAACAAACACAGTCTCATTTAACGGTTAGCTAATTAGCTTCCCGAATAATACCCTCTGTGTTTACAAAATACAGTGATTGATTGGTCGGCGTAAATAAAACAGACGTTAATTTTGAAAGGTTTTGTTAAGACATAAAATGGGAAAGTTGTGTCGAAAGAACAATGGGTTCCAAGCCCGGCCGTAATCATTATCACGACTAAACGTGACTGGGTTTAGTAGCCAGAGTATCGACTAACTAAGGAGCTCTTCTCCATTGTAAAGGTCTTAGGATGCATAATAAATAGGGAGGAGAACTACGATCTATTTGGACTACGTAGGTAGGTAGGTAACCTGCCCATTTGGCAAGTCTCTTTAAAATGTTGACGTTATGCGTATGTTATTCGTTGAGAAAATGATTGAATCGTCTGGATTGGACTCTATTTCGCTAACATCAACATCACAAACTACATTGGATTGTCTTTTTGCCCTATGGTAGGTGTACCGGTGGTGCAAGCTCTGAGATTTCAGGGGTTGTTATTGTATTGTCTTTAATTCGGTTGCCATTAAGGAGTGGTTCAGTAAAAAAGTAGCAATGTATTATCTGGTATATATTTTTTATTTATTGCTAATTATAAATCAGTTTTTTTTTGTAATCTGTAGATATCATACTATGAAATAAAAATACAATCATATTGAAATGTATGAGATTCCTTAAGTTTTCTCAATATTTATTGCAGGTACTTTATAATTTTTTGAACAACACAATTTGACAATCTTCGCTTGCCGTTTTCTACAATGCCACAATTGAATTTCCATTTTCACAACTTGTTTTATGCTTTTAGGAATATCATCTTACGGATAAGTTATACCAATAAACTGGATTTTACTTTGGGTAGTAAGGAAGTCTCTCCAATCTAACCTCTGACAGAGACAAATTTCTATAAAAATGGTAAATACACCAATGTTTAAATTCCATGTAACTACCTCAAAGTGAAGTCAAATCAAAAAAGTTAACTATTGATCAAAAGACAATTTAATAAGGTATTAAGTAGCCCATCAAACTTTAAGGAAAAACTATGTTTATGACAAACACCTCATTAATTCTCTCAGAAGACGCTGTTCAAAAAGTTTTAGGTAAGATGTAATATAAAAGGCGAAAACTTTAGATCGCCCGTTCATTGTTAAGATTGTTATTTTTTATTTTATTGAATAGTATCTACAGATTACTATAACAAATGCACTGCTTAAAAATTACCACAAAATAAACAAATAATCCATATTATGTGCTGCTACTTTTTTTCCGGACCACTCTTTACTGTCAAATAAATAAAAGATATCATAGCGTTGACAGCACGATAACATGTTACAAGCAATATTGTTTTACCGAGTAGAAGTTAGAATAGAAATTAGAGTACGATTAACATCATTAAGTGACGAAAATATCAGTCAGAAGTCATATCAACTAGTATTATGTTTTATATGAATGGGGCTCTCTATTTCAATTCACTACTATCGCTCGGATTCGAGATTTGCTGTTACAAACAGACGTTATAACTTATATATTACTTATATTTACGTCAGAATATTTATTTCTGGTATACGATTCAGGTCACCGCCGAGGACCTATTTAGTATAATTTTATTATGACAGGGTGACTTTCGATAGAACCCTGTCACAATAAAGTAACGCAAAGTCATAGAGTCATTTATTTATACATTTAATTACCGTTTGTATCTTTGAATGCAAAAACCTTATCATGTTTCAGATTGTAGCGTCTCTATTTCACGCAACCTTCATGTATATGTATATTCACTCTATCCAGTGTCTGTAAAAAGTAAACTGCGTTGCATACAAATTTTAAAAACTTATTTGTAATTCATTCTCGTTCCGTTTGATAAACTGGGAACACGTCGTTGCTTACAGCGAAAGCAAGCTATAAAACCTTTCTATCCTAGTTAGACCACCGCGTACTTTATCCCACGAGCCGTTGGTACTGAATAATGCATTCTCAAGTTCAATGCTCACGCGCATCGCATATTGCAAACAAGTTTTAAAGTAAAAGTATTTTGTGGTAAAAGCACGTTTCTTAAAACACGGTGAATAATTTACGGGATTTAACTCAATAAAAGTACTCTTTGAAGTGTATCTGGTCTTATAACGGTTCTTGATTCGTCCTAGATTCAAATCGCAAAAAGTGAAAGACAAAATAGCGATATCATCTTATTAGTTTCTTGTGGTTTAACGTGAATTGATTACGACAAGGTTCTATTGCGAATTTTGTAGTTGGCGTCGGTACTCGATGGTATAGGGTTTAAGGCTACATTAGAATGAGAGTTTTTCCGTTACTGCACAAAAATGTATTTTTCTCAAAAATGTCGGGAAATGTTGACATTCCTATCTACATATTGAGACGTGAAGTATATAGTTTACTGACAGTTCTCAAATTTAAAAAAAAAAAACATTGCGTGCTCGCTACGCAAGCCCGCAATGTTGCATACAAATTCCATTACTATCTAGCTTGTAACTTTTTAAAAAGTGAAAAGGGCCATAATAAAATGAGGGCACAAGTGTTATACATCCAAATTTTACTCGAAACATAACTTTTTTATTTGTGCCTGGAATAGCTTATGTTTTTTTTTTAAACAACAATTGCGTTTCTCCTTGTCATAAACAAAAAGGCGGTAAGGAGTGATGGTTTTTTCACATGAAGTTTCTGTTTGTATGCAATTCAAAAAATGAGTTCAAGCGATGAAGATTTGACTCCAACACAAATTTTTTCTTGCGATTTTTGAGAAAAGCACTATATTTGCCTCGGCAGGAACAGCAATTGCGGGCTTCGTATTTTTAAATGGACTCGCAAGCTCGTCCGTTTAATCCAATACTCGGCCCGCAATTGCCTACTTCCATGCCTAGGCAATAATGTACTATTCATATGTTTTTAACATTTATTGTGGCGCGTTTTTTCTACAGAGAAACTTAAAGATATGGAAAAGACAGTTGCAATCAGTTGTTCCAACTATCTGCATGAGTGCCTGTTGTACATTCTCATTGGTTGTTTTCTCTGCTCCGTTCCATTTCAGCTTAGCTGGGGGTTCAATCGCTTTCCAATTCGTTGTCGAATTATTAACCGTTGAGCCCAAGTTGTCCCATAAAGCATTATTAACGAGTGCGTGTAATTTAGTCGCCGGTTTCATTGACGAAACCCCCTCCCAAAACACCCTATTTATTTTTTCTTGACACCAGTGTCAAAGAGGGAACTTCTATTCTTTAACATTTTCTTTTCACTCGTTTCACCTGACGCATAACGCTAAGTTAGCAATTTTCGAAATTCGACAACATGTTAGTAATAGACGTAGGTAATCTGACCGATCGCGTCGACCACTTATATCAACTCCATGTCATTTCGAGTCGTTAGAAAACAGAATCGTTAGCAGCGTTTGCATCTTGGCTAGGCCTACAGACACGCGAAAGTTCAGTAGCCTTTCTTTTCGATATGCGTTTGTCGAATCGTTATCAAAAATCGGTGCGACCAGGAAGTGGGGAGCTTCCCGGCGGCTCGAGTGAAGCCCTGAGGGCGGAAGCGGAGCCGCTCGGGACGGGCGCGCACTACAAATGACCCTCTTATGAGGCACGTGTGGCCGGTTAGGGCTCCGTAGGGTCGCTTACCTGTCGAATTGATCGTAACTTCCGAACGAAGTGATTGTACGATTTGTATTGAGGTTTTGATTTAAAAATTCATGTACTATCAAATTCGAAGTTTTGTTATAAACCGTACTTTTACTATTAAATTATACCTTCGTCTAGGTATAGCGAGCACCCACAAAGTTTTCGGGTGCTTTATTCCAAATGTGAGCCCTTAGTAAAATAGTCTACCCACACAACAGATGTTAGTTTTATGAGTATCTTCTACAATATTCTTTAATGTAAGATTTTTTTCTCCTGTATAACAAATACACGTTTCGCTGGAATACACGTTTCGACAGAAAAAAATCCCATAACGCTTGAGAATTTTATGTATGTATGCCATTATTATAATATAGTAGGTGTAGGTGTCTAGTGTACATTGAAAGTGGCCGTTGTGACACAATTCCTAGCTGCCAGTATTTCGACAGCACCATTAAAATTTAATCGTCGTCTTGTACGCGTTGGTATTCCACAGGCTCTCCGTTAAGGCACACCCGTCAACGCAACCAGCTGGCCTTAGATAATCACTTGAGATCAGAATGATAATTGATAATGAGACGCTGGCCGGGTACATAATCCAAGGCCTTCGCCTAAGTTAAGTCTCGTTTAACAACTTTACACTTTTCGCTAATGCAACGATACGTTATCCTTGTTTTTGGCTACATGCATATGAGCGTTTGACCTCCGCTCTGAAACGGCTCAAAATAAATAAAAATTGAGGCGGCGCCAGACGAGCGCCGTCCCACGCGAGCCCGTATTTTAAACTTGACTGGCATGACGCCAGCGAGGATCCTCGGGACTCGACCTGCCCGTTAATCAAAGTTATGACGGTGTAAAACGTAAACATTCCTCATTTGGGAATGCTTCGTAAAACTAATCTCTCGGCAGTATATTACGAGGCTTACCAAGTAAAGCATCCTTTCCGACGTGGATGTTGCAATAGATGTGGTGGTCCGTGGGCACGACAGGTTCGACCGGCGTGTCCCCGCCGGCCTCCATTAGCTTCAGCTTCGCGGACAAGTCTTGAACATCTGTGAACACATTTACACCTGAAATCATTTCTGAATTTACTCAATTGTAGATGAATTACTTGGTCGCTGTTTAAATAGCCCGTATTTCAAGAGAGGGTGTGAAAGTATAAAGGCATTCCTCGCGTTCAATCGTTCTCGGCGGCTTAGTGTCTAATTGAAAGGCAGCTCACTAATGTCAATACGAATTCGATCGTTCTAATTTTGGGTTCAGCGCGCATAGGAGAATTTAATGCAAAGAAAAAACCGTTAGCTATTGTTAGGCGGGCGGTCTCGGGCGCAGGCAGGTCAAAATTAGTAGCGCACATGTTCAAACAAACCCGTATTGTTTACGTGGCTTTCGCTGAGCATGCGCCGCGCACTATGGCGTCTGCGCGCTTGATTTATAGCTTTTCGGAACACGATTAAATTAATCTTTCATATCAAACTTCTACCTCGTGCGGAATATCTCTCAGCGCTTCCATGTTCGTTGAAAGCACGAGGTGCGAAGTTTATAAATTTGCCGTAAACATTGTAATAAGGTGCGAGGCAAGCCTAAATCTGAAAACATAATGGAAGTTTCCTAATAAAAGCTGGTTCAGCTCACTCAATAGAGCGTCTGGGAGTTCTCAAGCAAGCCTCCACTATCAGATTCACGGTTCCATGCGTGTCCTCACAAAAGATAACATCGTGTAAGCACGATTTGTTTGTATTCCGTAGACGTCGCCAGTTTGGATAATAATAAGGCAATACTCGGAGGTCGCATGATCATCGTCCTGAATAAATAAAACTTGAGAACCCGCGTCGGTGTGGAACTATCATATTCTGTTTTTGTTTGGCAACTTTTTATAGTGTTGTCAAACGCGAATGTGTTTTCAATAAAGAACTAAGTAAGTACGTAAGTACAAACAGCAGTAAATATACTAACGTAGGTATGTAGGTACAAGGTGGATCTAAACTTTAAAAATCGTTAACAAAATACAGGTAGGAAGATTTAAATACCAACCAAAGTACTCAAACTTCGAAAAACTCGCTATCGCCAGTATAGAATCAATTTCACGCCCAGTGCAGAAACTAATTTCAACGTAAGTAAAAAGCTAGACTAAACATTGGCACTTCCCAAAGAGTTTTTTGTCTGAATTTCGAGGCCGCAGGTTTTAATGGTGATTCTATTTATATCCTTATCGAGATTTGTTATTGCACTGCTACTGCGCACGTAGGGAAGCTAAGCGTTATGATGTATTAGAGCTCTAGCCCTAAGGCATGTAGGAATGGTGCAGGTTTTTACATACGTTTTCTTTCTCTAAAAACTCCAAAAGTTCCTACTATTGTTACCGTATCTATACCTAAATTGCTTTGAAAATCGGTACGGTGATCAGTATATGTAAATCTCCAACGACCTGTCAGTTTTAACCGAAAACTGTCACTTTATCTTTGACAATGGTATTCAAACAAATACCTAGTGTCTCGCTAACTCTGCAATAGCAAGTACAGAGAGCCCTGCCAAGATGCATTACACTAACTAGCGTTTCTATTCGATTCGTTTTTGAACCAATCGCGTCACTGGTAGATGACGTGATACGAAAAGTCACGTGATCTACCAGTGACGCGATTGGTTTAAAAACGAAACTAATAGAAACGTTACTTAGCGCAATGCATCTTGGCAGGGCCCTCTGACGACCCATTTTAAGTAATTGATTTTACATATTCAACTTTATTATTTGACTTTCACATGGGGTTTGTCATAGCAAGTTAAGAGTACCCGGAATACCGAGCGTCGCTAGGGTAGAAACGAATTTTCCCGAAGATGACAATTTGACAGATCGATATTTCACCCATGTAAGCCCCTATATTGCAAATTTTATAGAAATCGTTACAGCCGTTTTCGAGGAAGTGATTGCTTCGTTCATTGATATACAAATATTGCTCGTTTAATAATATAGGATAGGCAAGATTTAGTTCGATGTGACAGACTACTTCGTCTTTACTGTTCCTAGGTTAGACAGACTACGTTTAGTTTTATCTGTAGGTAGTTAATAGCATTTATATTACTTATATATTATAGTATATAATATATAAGAATTCTGCACAAATAAGGCGGCATATAGAATTTTTTCCCCAGTTGCCGCAGTGTGGAATAAAAATTCCCATTTGTCCGTACCTAGTAGGGAGTTTTTATTCCCAGTTGTCCACACCTAAATAAATTCGTCTTTATTTGATTATTATATTATATACCTAACTGGGAAAGAAAATCCCAGTTGTCCGCAGTATGGACAAAGGGGTGCGGACAACTGGGAATAGCCCTACTAACGAACGGGGCTTCTTCTTCCACAATTGAAGTTCCAGTAACCCATCCAGTCGACGAGCGTCGTCAGTGGCCTATACCGTGGCTTGAGGTTTCGACCTGAGGGCTCAGACAAGATGCACTACGCTAACTAACGTTTCTATTCGATTCGTTTTTAAACCAATCGCGTCACTGGTAGACCACGTGACTTTTCGTATCACGTCATCTACCAGTGACGCGATTGGTTTAAAAACGAATCGAATAGAAACGCTAGTTAGCGCAATGCATCTTGGCAGGGCCCTCTGTGCGTTCGTAGTAGCTAGTGACTGCCGTGAACTACGCTGCCCTCCTGAGCCACTAGGCTGTATCTCAGATAAAACTCCTGTAGCAATATTAACCTTATTACTAACAGAAGAAAATATAATCTCCTTTGGTTATTGAATTTGAGATACTGCTTATTGGCTTAGGAGGGCAGTAGGTATGTGCAGTCGAAGTCTTAAATATGTTTACACTTTAGTACCTTGCCTATTTAACGTCATGTTTAAACTGTCATATGAAATTGTCATAGGGGATAAAGCGACAAGGTCCTAAAGTGTAAACATATCTTTGACGTCGACTGTACCAATGAGTTTTTATAACTTAATTAAGTAGGTTAGGTTCACTACCCAGCTACTTAACTAGAGTTCTCCGGTCAAAGAAAAATGTCGTCAGTAACCCGGGGCGTTCAGGCAGCGGAATTTGTAAAGAAGCGGGTACCTGATTATGTCCGACAGGACCGATCTGTAAAAGATCCTAGTCATAAATTCAGGACCAGCTAAAGTTAGGTACTTTTGTATCGTTTGTATACAAAAAAAAAATGGTATGAGATATTATGTCTAACTGGATCTCTATTGTACTGGGTAAAAACCATATCTTCTTTGACCTGTTATCGTATTGTCAACGTTTTGATAGCTCTTATTTACTTGACAGTAATGACGGCCGAGTTATAAACTATACCATAATATCTCAAAAGCAATATGGTTTTACCGTGTGTAATGATGGTGAATAGAGGCCCTGAGCTTACTTTTTTTGGCAACCGGTCAATATTTTTGCGATCTATAATAGTATTCCGCTGCATTAGTTTCGTAAACATCAAAGCTGCCAAATTTAAAGTTCAATGAAACATCCAGCTGAATTGGCGACTTCGGATGGCCCGTTTATTTTACTCTTAATTGGGAGGGAGATTAGTAGAGCACCAAAACCCACAACTTTAATACCGTTAAATAAAATTACCATCAAAAAATATTTATCATTAGTACCTACTTGTAGTATTACGTATTCTGTGTCGTTAGTCGCAATCCTCTGACTTGTTATTATATCCGCGCTGGGAGTTCGTCGACGAGCTCTTTTATCCAGCATTGCACTCGAAAATATTTGACACGCTCGTATGCCTTAAGGTCTACATTTGAGATATTTTATCGTAACATTGTTCCGTGACCGTGTCAGTAACGCGTGTTAGGTACCGCTTATGAGGACGGCATTTGTCATGTTACGACGTACTACTGTCGCGATGGGACCCATCCCGATCGCATGATTTACATACGAGTAACTTATTATTAATTATTTTTGTGAGAGTCTTGCTTTTGTCTTTAATCGTAAGTTTCGTTTCTTCTTCGAAGTAGCTTGACAAGTAATGCCTTTTGCCTAAGAAGACGCAATACAACGTTCCTAAACCTATCGTAGGTTGGTAAAAAGGGTTAGTCTCATTTGTTTTTAATACGTATTACCTGTTACAAAGAACATACAAATTGAAATGAAGTTACCGAGCAAGATATCTGTAAAACACATTTAAATATGTTATTGACATTTCGTCTTGAATTTGGCCTTCCCCATTGGCGCGAGAGTTTGATAATACCCCTAGATTTAAGCCTGATGTTCACCTGATTCAAGCGCCCGTTTGATAATTCTCCACTGCTTAGCATGATACAGCCACAGGAACAGCACCAGCACAAAGAACACGACACACCCGCTCACAGCCAGCGCTAAAGTGGACGCCTGCAGGTCCCAGGGCTCACTCTCACTCACTTCACCGAAGTCCGCACTTTCGTAGTACTCATAGTCACTTTCACTGTCCTTAATATCATTGTCCCTAGCTAGGGTGACTTCAGCTAGCGTCTGGCAGACGGTGTCTCGGTAGACCTCGCAGGGGAACCTGACGACGAGGTCGTGGGCGGCGTCGCAGGGCGTGCACGGGACGCATTCGCCTCGCCGCCGGTCCCACCAGCTGTGCCGGTGCTTGCACACCCCCTCGCCCAACGCGGATCCGAGTGCTAGCGTCGCAACTAGCAACACTTTCTGGATGTCTCCTTGCATTACCTTGGATGAGAAGAGAACAATGTGGTTAATTTGTGCTGGAGCCGATAGTAACGAGGAGAATTTGAACTTGGGTATTATTGAAAATTTTGGTTTTGGAGGATTTGGCGATGACGTAATCAAAATTGTAGTTTCCTAAATGTTGTTCAGTTTTCTTTACGTAATCTATTTATAAGTTTTGTGAGATAGTGTCAGAAATTCTTGTTAAATTCAGAATATTATGATAGACCTTAAGCAGGCTCTCCTTAAATGCAAACTAATGTTTCATCTCTACTTTCAAGCCACACTCACACTGGACTTGAGAGCGAAAGGGTAACCAGAAGCAGTTTCCAATTTCCCTTTCAGGGCCTTGCCTCCGGTACCTAAGTACTACGGGTGTTTGCAATGAATACTTAATTCCTAATTGCTTTCGAACGTTACGTGTAGCGTCGTGGACTTTAATTGTTAAGCCGTCTTAGAACCCTGTCGCATTGAAGTAAGTAACTTCAACATGGAAACGAATCAACATTATACAGGGTGTCCCAGAAACCGACGTCAACCCGCCTAGGGCTGATAGAGTAGCTAAAAAGATATCGATTTAACCCCTATGTATGTTCAGCGATTTTTACTTCATTTTCATCTTAATTTTTGTGATTTTCCCTTATGCCCATGTCACCAAAAATCATTAATTACATGTTTTATTTCATAAGTTATTTTTTCCATACAAAGTGAAAACTGGTACACTGGTAACTGGGACACTTAGTATGGAGAAACAATTTTTACGTGATTACTTAAAAATGAGCAAATAGGTTTAAAAACTTCGCTGATTCGTAATGATTCTAATTATATAAGATACGACTGAAAAACGAATGGAACAAAACATGAAATTAATTATTTTTCGAGACATGGATTAAAGGGAAAATTACGAAAATGATGATCATCTGGGTAAAATCCCCAAGATTATCATAGAGGCGAGCCTTTCAATTTTGCATCACATGACATCCCCGCCTAGTGAATCGAAGCCAGTTAATTGGTTGCATTCGTTAAATAGAATATGTATAGCAGTCGCAATAATTAGAAGCCAGCAAGAAGTCTTATTTCAGGGTATTTACTACTGATGAATATGTAGCTAATCGACGATAATTACCATTACATAGTACTTACTAAAATGTATTTATGTATTATCTACGTCTAACTTTTTTCAAACTAACTATTATACGAGTACAAGTACTTAACTTACCTATTTAAAATAGCCTGTTAGTTTCAAATTGAGTAGTTTCTTATAACAAACAAGACTTCAAGCACCTATGCGATGTTACTAAAAAAATACTTCAAGTCAAATGGACTTGTAAAACGAATAGTTATCCGCAATTAAATTCAAGTTATTCTATTTCAAACAATTCAAAGAGTATAAAAGCCAACGATAGTTAGGGTGACGGCACTAATGATGGACACTTTTAGCTGACTGGCACCAGTAATGGACACTTCACTCTTAATTCAAATTTCATACGGTCTTAAATTGATTGTTGCAAAACAAATGAGTAACCTTTATCTTCTGTAAAATAAGAATCAAGTGTCCATTATTGGAGCCTTGTCCATTACTGGTTCCATCACCCTAGGTTGGTACTAAAATTTGAAACTTTTATTGCTTAAGACATCGATCATAGTACCACTCTCCAAAAGAAAAACTCGTCATTGAGTAAGTAAAGGTAAAAAACTCGAGTAAAGCCCCTTATCCATGTAGTCTGTTTACGCCTAGGTGTATTGCACGTACTGTGGCGCACCGAAACTCTCCGTGTCTCCATGCCCTAACACTCCTTAATGCGCTCTTGGTGTCAGCACCGGAATGGGATGTTTTTGCGTGGCGATGGATGGCTGTGTGTCGGGAGTGCTTAAAGTTTTGCGAGAAGACGGACGACAGGCCTTCTAGTGTTCCTCTATGAGGTACAGTCAACATCATAAATAAGTGATCATTTATGTACCTTGTCACTTTAACGTCGAGTTTGAAATGTCATACAAAATTGTGAAATGATTGAAAGCGACAAGGTACATAAATGATCGCTTATTTATGCTGTTGACTGTACACCTCTAACTCTAGTTTTAGTTTTATTTTATATTAGTTTCACAATGTATTAGTGTGAATCTGTAATGCTGTGTAAATATACTTTTCAATAAATAATTAAATAATAAATGAATATTTGAAATTTGATGTAAATTCCATTATTAAGTCTTGTATACAATACAACTACATGAAAGAGGGGCTTTACTCATAAGAGTATGAAGTTCATCATACCATACCTAGGTACCTACTGCCGTTTTGGTCTGGGTGGCAGAGTAACCGGCGAGGCACAACCAAGTCGCAGCATAAAGGTTATGCATTGACCTATCTAGGTGCAGCATACAGTGCCACCGCGCTAACGTGTAAAATAATGTCACTGCAATTTCGTCCGCGAGCACATTCGGTTATCTAACAGTTGCAGTGGGTTCCAGTTTCATCTCTGAAAGCGACACGTCCCTCGAACATCAAAGCAAGTAAAAACGGACATTCCGTTTCAGAACGTCGAGTTCTTCATGCCAGTTTATTATTAATGTTCTGCTTCAGTTGTAAAAAGTTCTCGGATTGGATTGAGTTAGTTAAGAGTCGTTAAATTTCTAAAAAACTAAAGTCAGTGATAAGTTTTAAAAAGATTTACCTTATCGCTTAAATTCATGTATGCCGTCTAAGTGTTCACGAAGGACCACATCTCAATAACTTATTGATTAGAAATTAGAAAGTTCACTTTTGATTACACATTTGCCCTCACGCACTGCGCTGTGACATCGGTCGTTTTTAGCATCCATTAAGTTTTCACTGAATTCGTTAAGTTTTGAATGTTTGTTATATTCTAATGGCCTGTGCGTTTGGCGCGCGCGCGCATGGTTTCCGCGGCAGTCGGGTACATTCTGGCAGCGGCGGGGAGCGTCGCGGCTCCCATTCATAACTGTTTAAACGTATCCCTCCTCCGGCGGAGTCCCCGGCCGCCTCCCCGCCGTGACGCGGACCCCGGCCGCTCAGACCAATTCGTTGTGTGTGACGTTGATTTATGATTTGTAAATACTTTTTTTTTAATAAATATTTTCAGGTCTAGACGAAGGCGGGCTAACTAATGTGCGTCAACTTACGGACTACATAATATGTAATCACGAAATTTCGAAAACAACGCTTGAAATTGAAACGATGAATCGTGGACGAAACAAACAAACAAACCGTGCCATCTATTTATCGTGACCATTCATAAAGTTTAAAATTTTGTTTCCCACCCACAGTCATTTTCAAAGGAAATTTTATGGTCCTCCAGAATCTTATGACAAAATTAAAAGTACAAATAGGTAGGTACTTAAATCGATTTTCATATGAAAATGAAGCCAAATATATTTTGATACTTTAAGTTCCTTTGTTTATTTGCAGGAATGTTACTTATCATATAATTCCATTTGGCCTATATGTGTGACACGTAAAAGTTCATTTAGAACGCTTAATAATGAGGTGCCATTTCATTCCAGGATTATCTATTGCCACCATATCGCCGAATCGTAGCCAGTCTCAGTATATAAAAAGTTACTCTATGATCGTAGCTGTGCAGCACGGTCTTCGTGATGTTTTTACGAAGAATAGAAAAAAAAACTCACATCTCAGAATAATTAAGAAAATGATTTACATTAAAGATGCTTAGCTAACTGTGTGTAAGTTAACGATTGAACACCAATTAAGAGTTAGCTAAATTAATATAAAACAAAGTTCAAAATTATATACATAAATAAATAAATATCATGGGACAATCTCACACCAATTGACCTAGTCCCAAACTAAGCTGTAGGCTTGTACATACCTACTAGTCAACGATATAAATACTCATATAGAAAAATATATACTTCTATACTTACATAGAAAACATCCATGACTCAGGAACAAATATTCGCGCTTATACCTTATTTGAACCCAGGACCGTAGCTTCGTAGGCAGGGTCGCTACTCACTACCAACTAGGCAAGCGCGTCATCGAATTTTAACTTGTGCGGTATTGTTAGCTATGCTTTTTGAAGTCATTTTCAAATGTCCTGTTCTTACAAACATACATATTATAGCACTCGATTGTTTTAATCTAACCTTAATACTTGCAAATAATTGAAAACGCAAGTCCAAAGTTGGTTTTAAGGGTTACGTAGGTAACTATTAGTTACTAATGCCTATTACAAATGTTGGCATAGATAGTTAATATCGTGAAACAATTTATTTACGGAACTGAATACACCTAAAATAAGAGAAACTTTACATAATATTAACAAATTCGACATCTAAAATAAGTACAATTAAAACTAAACGTATTTAAATAAAGATACAACTAAGCTTCTCAAATATAAAAAGATAAAAATAATAATCACCACTATAAAAAGAAATAGTTAGAATATTCTAGAATAGCAACCTTAATTACTTTTTATGTCTGTGAGTATTTAACGAATTGTTTTATCATATGCCCTCTACGCATTATCCTTCCGTGCCATCCCTCCGGGCACGATGCACGACGCAAAACGATAGTGCGTAGGCTTGCTGGACGTCAATTATTATTTTAGATATTTATTTAATTTTCTGTACATTAGGTTTTTTATAACAAATATTCAAATATAAAAGTAAAATAACAATACTAATACAAAAAATAGACATTATAAAAAACCTAACCTACGAGTGCCGCCGGCAGCGGGGCAGGGCTCAAGCTACCGGTGGTTAGGGCTGCAGAGAGAGGAACCTCCTCACAATACGTGCCGTGTCGAGGAGTACTGCCTTCTGTATCTGGCCCTTGATCCAGCCATCTAGCGAGAGTCTCTTGAGGTGTTGGTCGAGACTCTTCGCTATAAGACCGTTTGCCGAAACAACTATCGGGACAATGATAGTCGAGTCAACATCCCACATGGCGGTCACCTCGTGAGCCAAGTCAAGGTACTTGCTGAGTTTGTCCTTCTCGGCCTTCACAAGGTTCTCGTCATGCGGGATGGTGATGTCGACGAGCACTGCCCGGCGTTGAGATCGATCTGTCAACACGATATCAGGCTTATTGGCAACAATAGTCCTGTCCGTGATGACAGATCGATCCCAATAGAGCGTAGCACGACCATTTTCGAGAACTGGCGCCGGTGCGTACTTATAGTACGGCACTTCAAAGTGCAAAGTCCATCGTGCAGATCGTGCTAGACGTTCGCGAAACGTAAACTCTGACAACACTGCGAAGATTTGACGGATGTCGACTGAAGGACCTAGCATCCACGGTCAAGAAAAAATATTTAAAAAAACAAAATGACGGACGTCAAGTCTACGCATTAAGCTAGAAACAAATTATCGGACGCGGCTTACGGACGCGACTGACAGCCGCGACTTATAGGTATCTAGATAATGAATATACACTGAATTGTGCAAACTATCGGACCTAAGCCGTGGACGTAACCTTGAGCGTTCGGACGTCCGATAGATATCTGGCGCGCTGGATGTTTTTGTCAGCCGAAAACGTCCGCGGACGGTATATAACGTCCGCGGACGGTATGCACGGGGTGCGGGACGCGTCATAGACATATCTTATAAGCAGAGGTCGGAATAGCGTATTAACCTAAACTTGTTGCATCTTCATTCAATAACGTATCCCCATCTCACTCACGCATGAATGAACGTGAGTCAAGTTTAGGTTAATAAGCACTACCTATTCCGACCTCTGCTTATAAGCGTCCGACAGCCGCGTCCGATAAAGTGTTTCCCGTTGTTGCGCGTCCGCAAGCCACGTCCCGTTCGACTGTGCAAACTTATCATTCGCGGCCGTCAGCCCCGTCCGATAATTTGTTTCTAGCTTTACCATGCAAGCACGATGCACGATTGAACTGACGTACGTCAGGGCTACGCACCATCCAGCCGCACGTCGTGCGAGAAGTAGTGGGGGGCTGGTTGGATACAAATTCGGTCATGCAAGTCCTTCACGCTAATAATAATAATAATTTACGTCCAGCAAGCCTACGCACTATCGTTTTCCGTCGTGCGTCGTGCCCGGAGGGATGGCACGGAAGGATAATGCGTAGAGGGCATTATTGAACAAACTACCGGTAGTGCGATGTTGAAGTTAAACAAGAGGAAGTCAAGAGGCCCTACTTTGAAATTCGAAGTTCGAAGTTACGTTAGCTCCATCCCTGTCACTCGTCATTCGAGACTAAATCGAGAGAAAGGGATGAAGCTATCGTAACTTCGAACTTCGAATTTCAAAGTAGGGCCTAAGTTTCATTAGTTACTATTATTAGAAGAATCATTGATAAAATAAATTCTACCATAAAAAAGAAATTCTTATATGTGATATCTTATGGCGAGTGTATCTCATTCGCTCGCATTGTGAATTAGGAATAAGAAAAAAAAAACATAAAATTTCCGGAAATTTTAAAGAAAATTTTAAATTATATAAAACTTATTAGTGTGGTTACAACGAGCTGGAATTAAACATACTTTGTACACTTTCCTTTTTAATAAAGATCGTTTTAATCTGTGGAACGTATGTCAGAGTTGTCAGACAGACACATGTCATCTTTAATTTGTCAGCAGTTCTGTATGTCATTCATTAATTTACAAGTTTTCAGTTTGCTCTGTTCTCGCTCATATTTTATAGAATTTGTATAACATTGGATTGTAGGTAGTAAAATGTTTTATAAAACTACACTCTAGTAATATATTACTGCCGGTTAACGATTACGAACAAGTTTCAGGACGTGCTATTTGTTACCTTAGCTAGAAAACATGAACGCAACACAACGCAGAAGCAAACCCATTCAGAAAGGTGATGTGCAGGACCCATCCATATCTTCCACGTCCTTTGCAACCTACCACATACAAGCAGTGCGAATAACACCTGAAGTTACCGCAAACTCTGCCCGCACCCATATCCCAAGTATCTCCTCCTTTTATTCACAATAGACTGCCTTTTTGTAGGTTTTTAAATCATTTTGACAATGGAGACATATAAAATAACCTTGTTTCTTTTTCAGATTCAATTCCAATTTCTATAGGTGGTTCAAATGATATATCAACATCTAATGCTTTAATTCTAGTAGCTATTATTTTTGGGTCTTCACTGTTGGCTTTAGGACTTCTATATACACAATTTCCAAACTTAGAAGAGTGAGTATGAACCATTTCACTGGCAAGTTACAATTGTATTACTAAAGTCACAAATGCATTAAGAGTGAAGGCGGTGGCTCACAGTGCATTTCCATACTAAATCACTTTTGCCATGCTTTGAGAAAGCTAAATAGTATGGGAATATGCCACTTCTGCTCTCAGTAGTCTCAGTGCATTCAAATTCTTGCAGAAATTTTATGATACTTGTCAATCTAAATGTTTTTTTGACAATGTATCTCTGTTTTTTTAGGCATGAAAAACAGCATGTAAAGTTGCCATGGGACCTGGATGATGCCAAACAGTTAGGTCTTGTTTTAGACCGCTATAAAGACAAATACTTCTATGAAGTGTTGAGTGGAACTTTCATAATTTACATATTGTATCCTTTTAAATATTAAACATACAATGATGATAATAAAATTCTTTTATCCCTTATTAGGGCTTGTAGATGGGATTTTGCTAGGTCCTGGGCAGCAATTTCTAACTATCCCAACCCTGTCCAATGGAAGCAGCGTCTTCTCTTCAGCAGCTGTTCTATCTCTTCTCATTTGACCATCACAATACTATTGGAATATTGAGTGACAAAGATCCTTATTTGCATCGGCAGCTTATTTCTTTGCCAATGCCAGTATTTTTTTTAATATATTTCATTAATATTGCTGTTTTCTTTTTTAATCATAAACTATAGGTTACTAGTGAAAGTTTTGTTGACATGAATAATCCTTAACTCTCAGTTACAGCTTGCAAACATTTGCAATACCAGGTTCCATATTCCTCAGTATACTTTCAGGGTTCCTATTTCCATTTTACCTAGCTCTAACCCTAGTCTGCTGTTGTTCAGCTGTTGGAGCCAGTCTGTGTTTTTTCTTGTCAAATTTACTGGGGAAGAAACTAGTGAAGAAATTCTTTCCTGAAAAAGCTGCTCAATGGGCTAAGGCTGTCAAAAAGCATAAGAATAATTTGCTAAACTACATAATTTTTCTAAGAGTGACGCCATTTTTACCCAACTGGTTCATTAACATGTCAGCACCTGTTATTGGGGTACCTTTAGTGCCATTTGCTTTAGGAACATTTATTGGTGAGTTATAAGAGTTATTACTAAGTAACTTTAAGCTTTGATGAGTTAATATCTAGATACTAAAAACCGGAAAACTTAAAAGATGCCTTTATTGTCTGTATGTCAGAGTCAGTCAAGAGATCTTTTTGCCTGAAATTGCTAAGCTGTCAGGCTAAATTGTTTCAATTTATTTATTTAGGTAATTTTTTAACATGGTTTTTATCATTTGAAAACAAGTTTTGTATGACAGTCAATTTTTTTAAATTATAATGTTGATACATTTTGGTAATTAACATAAAATCTAAAGGAAATAACCTGTCCCTCCTTTATTTCACAAACCTAAATAGAATTTTCAAAAATCTAGTTCATAAATTTCATATAAATTATAATAATTACCATTTTTTTAGCATAGAAACTTGTCAAACTTTGTATTGCGACTTCAAAGAGCTTACGATACCTATATGCCATGTCACACCACATGGGATTGTGTGAAATTATAAATGACACCAAGCAGCAGCAGGATTTATTAACTTTCATGCATTTCATACATTTTTTCATTCATTCCAGGTGTGGCCCCTCCATCTTTTGTAGCAATCCAAGCAGGTCAAACACTGCACACTCTTACCTCAACCAGTGATGCATGGTCATGGACATCCATAATCGTTCTGAGCATCTTCGCTCTAGTCTCACTCATTCCAGTATTGCTCAAGAAACAGCTGAGGGAAAAGTTTGAATAAACAATTCTAGGAAGTATGTTTTAATCAAGCACCTGTGCAATGTATTGTCGAAATTGATTTAAATCGACAGATACGAGTATACCATTAGCATTTAAGTTTTAGTAAAATGTATTCTGCAGTCAAGGGCAAAATTAAGGAGTTCTTAACGAGATTCTTAAAACCTATAAACATGCATTGACAAGGGAACTAAAGCTGCGAGGAATATCTTCGTAAGTGGCACTACAGATAGCAGATATATAAACAGATATATGTCTGAGACATTGAACATTGCGTAATGTTGCCAACCCATTAAGTAAACTCTGTTGCCTTAATTCTCTGGCGACACTAGTCGGGAGCATTTGTTCCATAGTAAAGACGCGGATCAATTGAGGCAGTGTACATAGCGTGCAATAAAACCGTTTCCATTTCTTAGGTTTTCAACTCTACATTTCGCACCGCTAGATCAAAAAATTAGTACCTCCAAATACAACTGTATTTTAAAATCAGCTTTAATATAATTTCTATGAACTTAAAACAAAATTGGCAAGGATTTTGAGTTGATAGGTACTATTTTGATCTAGCAGTGCGATTTATTTGCCTCGTTTGTTCTCGTAATTCCATCCTTGACTGTAACTCGCACAGTCTTGTTAACTATGGTATTCTGATTAAATACTTTATTACTTCCTTGATTTGTTAGATTTTTATTTAATTTATTTAAGGGTTATTTTAATTTTTAATTATTGTTAATAAATGGACTTTTTATATTTTGTATATTATTAATTATTCAACAATATGAGCCCACATGTGCAATAAGAGTGTTGTTGGCTAAGGAAGGCTGCACCACAGGTCTCCAGTACCACCAATTGTACCATACTGAAACAAAATAAACAAGTTATTGGCATATTATAAAGTTACTACCTATCTTTTGCGCCCGCGACTTCGTCCGCGTAGAATTCGATTGTTCCTATTCTCTTGGAAACTTAGATTTTCCGGTTTGAAAAGAAGTCTGTGTTAAATTAGGGTATATCTTCATTAAACATTTTATCTAAATCCATCCAGCCGTTGCAGCGTGAAGGAGTAACAAACTAACACACACACACACGCACACAAACTTACATAGGTACATACATAAGCTCACGCCTTCGTTCCCAGAGTAAAAACTTGTTGCTAATTCTGAAACCACATTTTGCACAATTATGCTAAGATGTCTACCAGCGTATTAGTGACAGGTTGCAAGCCCATCGCCCAACAGTACTACAAGCCTATATTCCCTCAGTCCCCTCTTAGAGTCCGACCAGCGAGTGGTGACACAAGCATTTTTCTCAAATTCTTCATATGGCAATAATTTTACTTATGAAACAAGCTGTCACATTATGCATTTCGTGTTATCTACCAGCTAGTGATATTTTGAATTTGCCGCCATTTTTTTGTGTCACCATTCGCTGGTCAGACTCTAAGAGATCCACGGAAAAAACACAAACTGTCGCATTTATAATATTAGTAGGATACGTAAACGCATAGAGTGCGTTTGTACAGTACTTTTTTTTTTAGAAAACGGGGTACTTAAGGGCCGGTCTCACCAATGAAATTAAACGCGATCAATTTAAACTCGAGTTAGTAAACGTCAGATTCATACGAGAACTGTCATTTTAACTCGAGTTAACACGTGAAATGAGTTTATCGTAAATTGATCGCGTTTAATTAATTGGTGAAATAGGCCCTAAGTCGGAGTTTTGAACATATAATTTGGCTATGTTCAAAACAAGCAACAAAGTCGCATTCAATTTCCAAATAGAACTTGTTGCGACGAATTAAATTTGAAAAAGTATTATTTCCGAACAAGCCCATTTAAAATTTATTTTCTAATCTAAATTATTAAATTGTTATTCTGATGAGCTATTTTGTCTCGAACTTGCTTTAATTTTTAACTGAGGATTTTGTAGCTAAGGAATAAAATATGAGACAATGTATTTGTTGGAAACTCGAGCGCTCAACAAGATCGCGTCAGTTCAAACAAAACATACAATACATTTAGCTGTACAAGAGAAGTAGACTAGTAGGGTCAACCATCTTAAGAAGATTGTGAAGCTAAAAAAATCCATACAAAATGCGATAACGTCTCTCTCCCCTTAAACCTAGTCCGATTTTTGATTATGTTGTAGATATCATGAAAAACTGTCTGTACGTTTTCCTTTCCAAGAAAATATTTCTTAGAATGAAAAAAAATACAGAAACGTATAAACCTAGTTCTTTATAATAACTTGCCAGTCAAGAGGCATATCCAGAGAGCCTGGGATACCCCTCGCCTCATATCAATTCATGCCTCTCTTATGCAAAATAGTCCGGACGATTCAGATCGAGCCCGTCTCCTCGCTGTCTCAGCAGGCGAATCAGGTCACTGGCTCCACGCTCTTCCTTCCCCGCAATATAGGCACAGTCTTGGACCCAAGCAACTTGCGCAGAGCAGTAAGCTTGCGGCTTGTGGCTAGATTTTGTGAACCTCATACTTGCACGTGCGGGAAGGAAGTGAGTGAGCTGGGACGACATGGCCTTTCATGCTTCAGAAGTGCCGGCCGTTTGTACCACAGTAATTAATGATCCGATCCGTCGTTTGCTTGCCACTGCCTCTGTACCCGCTGTCCTGGAACCAGCAGGTTTGCATAGAGACGACGGCAAGCGACCAGACGGAGCGTCGGAGCTACATTGGTGCCGTGGAAACTGGGTAGGGCATTGGTGTGGGGCACTGGTGAACGCGATATGTGTTGACACATTCGCCCTTTCCCACGTCCAGTCAACCCGTAATCAGGCCGGTGCAGCAGCTGATCAGGCACAAACCCTCAGGCACCGCAAATATTCGTCATTATTAAATAATTACGAATTTGTGGCGCTTGCAGTGGAGACCATGGGACCTTGGTCAGCTAATATGAAAAGCTTTATTAAGGCCCTGTCATCCCGGCTCAAAGACTCCTCCGGAGATCCTAGAGCTGGTGCTTACCTCTCCCAAAGGATTGGGCTAGCTATCCAGAGAGGAAATGCAGCCAGTGTCATAGGGACCATGCCGCGAGCGGACCTGCTAGAGGGGGTGTTCTTTTTATAGTGGTGATTATTATGTATGTCTTAATATTTGAGTAGCTTAGTTTAATTTTAATTTAAATACGTTTAGTTTTAATTTTTAACTACAACACATTTAAAAATCTTGGTTATCGGACATGATTTAGGGGGTGAGAAACGTTATCGCCCGGAGCTACATTTAAATGGATTTTTTTGACAGCTACGCGATTTTAGCGGCGCTTCACAATCCTCTTAACTAGTATAGCTTATATTCAGAGATCGGAATAGGTAGAGCTAATTTGCCTAAACTTGACGCATATTCATTCATGCGTGAGAGAGATGGGAATACATTATTGAATGAACATGCATCAAGTTTAGGCAAATTAGCTCTACCTATTCCGATCTCTTCTTATATTTCAAATCTGGGGGGTTATTATGACATAGCTAAGCAGTTCAGTTTACACTGAGAGAAAAGGACAGTGATATATAACTGCTATAGCTCGGTCCTTTACGCTCACTGTAAAATTAACTGCATAGCCGTGTCATAATGACCCCCCTGATCTACATACAGTATTATAGCTAAATAAAAAATGACCTTTGCAGGGTAAGCAACTCCCTACAAAGTGGAAGAATGTTCTAGTGAAGGTCTGGGAAGAGAAGTGCATGATGGCAGCACATACCAGTTGGGAAGTCTTTCATTGAAGTTCATTTAAGACTGATGGGTTATGTCCGGTTTCACTAAAAATCATTGGCAACTATTAAAGCTTAAACTTAAAATTTTGGTCTATTATAACATTATCCATTCAAAGGTTGCCTGACTGGACATATCAGCCCAGTTCCAAGAGCAACAACTTCGCACCTTACCTCAGCATCATGCAGTCAAAGCCCTGTAGGCACATCAGCAGTGATTTATTTTTGTGGCTTCATCCCCTCTTTCATATTCATGCTATGTCAGCAAGTTGACCACTCACCCCTGTTACCGATAGCCATTCACTATCTTATCCATTACCATCCTATGCAGTATGGGAACATCACGTCACGGACATAACTAAACAACTTCAGCTGATTTGATGCAGACTTTATACTAGGCTGATATGTCCGCAACAAATTTTATGAAATATTGTAATACTAACATAAATAACTCTCTTTTAATTCTACAGTTAATGATCGACATTGCAGCTGGCACTCTTCGGCAGGTCTCATATCCACAGTTCGACTTCCACTTAATACTAGGAGAAACGAGAAACTGCATTCTGTGTCAGGTACATGGAACAGTTCTTGTCTTGAATCTATTATTATAAATCTTTCTGTACTCTGTCCAAACTTTGGCACAACTTTGGGCCGTGGAATTATTTGGCGGAGTAGTCTTGCACTGTTCATTGTGTTAAATTTCCTAGGAAAAACAAATATAAAAATGAACACCAAACAATATGCAATTGTATCATATTAAATCCAGTTTTATGTTTCTAATTTATAATTCCAGCCTATAACTAAATGCAATAAAATTCAGTCCTTTACCATGTAAGGAGATTTTTGTCCTGTAATACTTGTGGGCTGTGAAATACTTCATTTACTTTTAAGTAATATTTGTTATCTAATAAAATTTTAGGTGATTCCTTATTAAATATTTCTTCATTTTTGCTATATAATTCTTTCAGTCCTTCAATATTTATTACTTTCTGTTCAGTCTGTAAAATAGAGGAAAATTTTAAGAAATTTTGCATGAACGCTTCCAAGACTGTGGATCATTGATTGATAATACAGGAGTATTCAAATTATAAAAGTTATTTTTTCACATAATAAAACGTCCAAAAAAAATGAGGCATAATTCATTCTTACCTCATAAATAAATGGTGCTGTATGTTGTTGATTTGTAATCAATTTCGGATCATATATTTCTCTGACATTAGTGACAGAGCTGCACGGCCAGCAATCCATGTCCACTACAGTGAAGAACGGGTTTTGTATCAAACATGTCTCATGATACAGATCTAAACAAAAGAAGATTGTTTAGGACCAAAACCTGATTGTTGTAACTTTTACTTTTTACTACTTTACTTTGTAAATTGTCACCTAATTTTCGAAAGCTTACCGGTCAATCCAGGGAATAACGAAATTAAAGGGATTGATATCCGCCGAAGGAGTCTTAAACCAGGATAAATATATTCCTGCAGATTGCAGACGAGAGTACTGTAGATTGACTTCAAGTTGTAAACGACACAGTAAGTTACAAACAGACCAAGGAGAATGAGACGAAACTTGGAGAACAATTTTCTATGGGTAGGTGTTTCCCGAGGACTACAGTCGTCCAGAGAATCAAGAGATTCAAAATACAATCGCCGAAACTCTTCCTCAGTCATGCCTGCGTCCATACATTGCTTTCTAAGCCTTACAACTGAGCTAGAATAATCTTGTAGCAATTCTTCGTTGACCATAATGCATTTATTACGAATATGTTTATTTTTCAAGTTTTTTTTAAATATCCGCTTCACTTTAGCTCAATTTGCTTTGATTTACTCAAGTAGGAGCCAAAGAGAATATAATCACTAGGAGCGGAGCGGAAGGAGTGCAAGTGAAGTGTCATAAATGTCATAATATAATACTGTCACTGTCACAAACATGTCACTGTCATACGAGACGTTCAAAAATATCATCCTATGAGTTTTTTTTAAAACGAATATTTATCTTAATCGAACAAAAATTCATTTTATATTATTTACTAGATAATATTGAATATTATTTTCATTAGGTTTTGTTTTTCTGTGACATAGGTAACGCACAGTTAATTTATTTAGTAAGTACACAAACTAAGTCAAGGTTGTGGGTTACAAGTTTACAACGTACACTACGCATAGATTTAGCAAGAAAATCGCAAATAGGTATTTAATGTTCATCGCGCGTGGCTTATTAAGCTATTATATCGATCTATTAGCAATCTTTTAGCCTCAGGGGCCCTACTTTGAAAATCGAAGTTCGAAGTTACGTTATCTCCATCCCTTTCTCTCGATTTTGTCTCGAATGACGAGTGACAGGGATAGAGCTAACGTAACTTCGAACGAAAACGAAAGGTTAATGTTTTGTAGCAACTGTCAAAATAAAATAAATCAATAATAATTTCCATAAAGATTTTATGCCTAGGTACCTATATTAAAAAACCGGCCAAGTGCGAGTCGGACTCGCGCACGAAGTGTTCCAAAAAACGGTTGAGCAAAAACGGCAAAAAAATCGTTTGTTGTATGCGAGCCCCACTTAAATATTTATTTTATTCTTTTTTTAGTATTTGTTGTTATAGCGGCAGCAAAAATACATCATCTGTGAAAATTTCAACTGTCTAGCTATCACGGTTCATGAGATACAGCCTGGTGACAGACAGACAGACGGACAGTAGAGTCTTAGTAATAGCGTCCCGTTTTTACCCTTTGGGTACGGAACCCTAAAAACCGGCCTCCCGTCGAACAGTTTTTCAGTTCCTGGGGGAATGGCTTCCGGCTTCCCGCCACTAATTAGCTTTTATTAGCTTAATAGGGGTGCCACGGGGTAAAAAAAAAATCTTATTAGTCCGTCAGTAAGATTACCTATCAAAAAATAATGAACATGTATTTTTTGCTTTTTCAAGTCAATCAAAATTGACAAATATAACGCGCATCAAAGTTCGGGAGTGGGGACTCGTGACGTCACAACGTGGTATTAAGTGTGCCACGGCGTGACGTCACGCGAAACTTCAACTCACTTTATCTTCGTAATTTTTTGTTTAAATGACAAAAGAAAAAATACGTGTTCAATATTTTTTGATAATTTAAATGACGGACTAATTAGTTTTTTTTAGGACACTAGCCTATTATTGCTGGTTCTGTTTGGTGGAAAGAAGCGCAAAATCCAAAGTTCTTTAACTTTTTAACAATTACGCGAATGAGATAAGAAGCACTATGTAGACATGTAGGTATAGTACGATTTTTATGAAGTGACTTGATTAGCAAAGAGATGAGTTTAACAGAAAGAGCCAGTTTAAAAATTCTTACCATACCTACTCCCAAAATGATTGTAGAAGTTACGAGAGCCTCGATCTCTGTTGGAGCCCCAGAGTTCAGCTGGATGCGATTAACTAACAAAACCTATTTTGTTCTGATTTGATAATGTCCGTTTCGAACGAGGCGCGTTTAGATATCGATTGCTTACCTTCTCTTTAAAAACATAGAGATCTTATTCTAAATCCCTCCGTCCACTAGGATCCATTAAAGGGGTCAAGTGGACTTTTTGTACATTCAAATCCATTAATGGAGTAGAGTGGGCTTTAATGTACCTACCTACACTTAAATCAGAGATGGGCATTATTCGAATAATTATTTATTCGAATAATCATTCGAATAAAAAATAATTCGTAATATTTTTATCCGCGAATAATTTATTCGACGAATAATTTATTTGCCAATGATTTATTCGCGAATAATTTATCCATGAATGAATCATTCGACTACTTTTCGAATAAGGAATAATTTATTAATTTATTAGAGAACAATGGAGCAGGTATAATAAGTAGTAAATAATAATTATTCGTGGCAATTCATTCAACGAATAAATTATCCGCGAATAAATTAGTATTCGCAAATGAATTATTCGACGAATAATTTATTCGAATAAGAATAATCATTCGTTATTCGCGAATAATTTGTTTATTCTTATTCGTTATTCGTCATTCGAATAAATATTGCCCATCTCTGACTTAAATCCATTTGGAGTCGTTTACACTTTTTAGTTCGCTAAGATCCATTAATGGATTCTGTTGCACTCCTTATTACACTTCGATACTTCGGACAATCTTAAACAAAATGATAAATAAAAAATGTATCAAAATCCGTACTTACTAACGTGCATTATAAGTAGGTAGTGTTTTTAACCCATGATGCGGTCCTCCCCGTACCTTCTACCTATTTAATATTGAATTGAAGCACCTTTGCAACTAACAACTAAGGGATAAGTTCGCCTTTGTACAGTCGAGTTCATAAATATGAGTACACTTTAGTACCTTCTCACTTTAAGCGCTGTGACAATTCATGTATGGCAGTTTAAACATGACATTACATAGACAAGGTATTTATAAAGTGTACACATATTTATGAACTCAACTCTACCTACTTATGTATTTGTTTTTTTTATTGCCTGTGTTTTGTTTTTCTTTGTGGTTCTTGTACAATAAAGAGTAGGTATACATTGTGACCTTTGGGATTTTGCGGGAGGCTGTAATGAAAACCAACCAAATTGCCAACAGGAATATTTATTACGTGGATTTTTAAAAGCCCGTATTGTTCCACTTTAGCCACATAAGTACATGCATACATACATTTTAGTGGCAGGGCGTGCCGTCGTGGATTAAAAACACTGTCATTTTTTCGATGATAATTGCGTAGGCATGTTTATACATCAGTGATTTTAAATGTTTAAACTTATAAAAGTGACTAGCTACCGGTACCGTCCGCGCAGCAAAATTAAACTAGCCTATGTTTCTCAGGGATAATGTAGGATTCTAATGGTGAAAGAATTTTTCAAATCGGTGCGGTTTTTCAAAACAAACAAACAATGAAATCTTTCCTCTTTATTATATTACTGAAGATGTACCTATCAGCAATCGCAAATGTGTCAAAGTAAAATAACATCGTCGTCAGTGGTGGTAGGATCTTGTCTAATGCTTTGATCTACCGCTATCAACAGTGTTTGGATTGCTGTGTTCCGGCGTCGCCGTAGAAGAAAGACCTAAAGAGGGTTCTAGTTTTTATCATTTTGACCAGCGCATCATAAAACGGTTCTGTATACCTTAACTTTATGGATTGTTTGCACCCTATCTAACATCATATTATGGCGTACTTACCTAATACAATGAAAAAAAAAAATTGAAATCCAAAATATATACAATTATCCTCAAATTTAACAATATCTCACTAGTTATCATCATACTATTTACCCCCTTGTTTCTGCTCCAGAAAAACAACTTAAACAGCAAACAAATAAAAAACGCAAATTAATGTACCATCGGTTTCTTGCTCCGTGATAAGATAAGGCAAAGTAGCTACGTGTTCAGCTTTCCGATAACAGGGCAGCAGTCCCGTCAATACGTCAACATGCTCTCTGTAACCATTTTCAATAATTAAATAGTCTTAGTTATTTAAAATAGTCCACCATGACGTCAGAGTGAAGTGAACAAACGTTGGTACCGGTAAAGACAGTGTTGGGGCACTTTTGAAGATGATGACAAATACGTTATAAATGGACATAGAAGGAAGAACTAGAGACTCGGCTTGGCGCTGGTCTCTTATATTCTCTGTCGTTTTCTTAAATGTACGTATGCTTTTCTATACCTTCTTACATGTCAGGTTAGTACAATTATTTAGTACCTACTGAGTACCTAGGATTAACGAAGATCTTGGGTTCTGGGACCCTATCCTGCTTTGTGTTGGCCCCTATTGCAATGATATTGTTTATGACTCGACCGCTTTTACGAGAGCTTTCACAACGTTAACTAAAACGTTAACAATAGGCGATCCGTCTGCTCGTTTGCCTCCTATACCATAAAAAAAGGCAGTGTAGAATAAGGGCCCTGACCAACAGGACTTAACATAGGAGGGATTTAAAATGAAAGAAGAATTTATTTCAAGTATATTATTTCTTATGTTGCCTTTTACACACTGGTGATCACAGCTTATTAACCGCAATCCAGCTTTTAAAGAAAACAAACCTCTTCCTAAGGTTATTCCTATCTGACAATGAACAATGTTGCAACACATAAAGAATTATATCGTTGTAACTTTGTGTATATATTTGCATAATATGTCTGACTCTGGGCATTCATTTGTTTGGGATCAAGTCATCGTTTATCAGTGGCCGTGACGTCGCTCTATCTCAAAACATCGCGACGTTAGGCTGCTCCTATCTCCTATCTAGGCGTTTTATCAGAAGGTGGATTCGTGTTTTGTATTTGCAAACATAGGCAGGCCTCACTGAATTAGTTTGATTTTAATTCGTCATGTCTAAGCCGGTTTACCCCCAAGAGGATATTAAAAATTTGGGTTCTGATGCATTTTGATGTATTACGGTCTGTAGGCCTAGTATGGTTGCGTATATATCGCGTGTCAAATGTGGATACAGCATCCGTCACTCTCGTACTTATTTACGTGTCAAAAGGTGACGGATGCTTTATCTAAACTTTATCACGCGATAAACGCAACCATGTTAGGGCCCCGGTTGTTTTGTTAGTAGTTAAGTAAGTACGGATGTACCTAGGTAGGTACTTAATTACTTATTTAATTGCTAGGAATGTACATGTATAATTTACTGAACTATAGGCTGGTACCGAAATCCAAATGCAATCGAAAGTTTGAAATTACGTCACAAAAACTTTCTAATGATCTGCCTAGGTCACCAACAATTGTCGATAAGTCCATAATCAACCTGCATGATCAACTTATCCAGACTCTTTAAGGCGGATATATAGCTGTTCCAATAAAGACAAAACTGAAATACCAACTTAACATTCTAGATAATGGAATATTTTAGATGCGTCAAATCCGTTCGATTGTGAACCGTCATTAAATCATGTGCTTTAGCCGACACTTCAGATAATCAATTGGATTGCTGTGATTGATCATCAATTATCACTTACAAGATTACCCTGACAGATATTGTATAAAAACTATATTCTCGCCATTTCTTATCTTTCGATAGTTCCTTGGTTTCTTAAACGTAGTTTTTTTTTTAATACAAACCTGTTGAGGAGATATTTTTTTCTTTTGTTATGAGAAAAATATTTTGAACTTCCAGTTTGATACCGAGAAATATATTGTTTTTTGGTGACAAAACGGACAGCACACACATGGGTTCATTTTATTGTTTACTTTGCCTACCCGGTCTCCCTTTTGCTGAGGACTAAAAACCCGTGGCACTTACTAAAATATCATACTATGTAAGCATGCCTTAGGACCAAACTAGTCGCCAAAACCATTAATTTTAATTGGTTCTTGTGTCATCACTGCTAAACATAATTCACTTTAAACATTGTTAACGGCTCTTCAAACTCATTTTAAGCCTCTAAACATCTGTAGGAAGAGAGTGTAATAGAGAGATCTCTCTCTAGGCGGGTGTTATGCCTGGGGACCGAAGTCTATTGGGATGAAGTTGGAAGTTGTATATATGTCAACTGACTGGAGAAACTTCGTTAGCGCGTTGTAGAACACTTTAGCTTGCGCTGTCTGACACTGGTGGCGCTAGCGAGGTGGCGAGTTGCCGTTAGTATAATAAGTAGGGGAGATGTGTGCATAATGATCCCCCTAAGGGAAAATCTTTACTGGGGTCAGAGTTTAAGACATAATCACAAGATTTAAATTGTTAAGGATAGTGAATTTATATATCTAGGGAATAGCATACTTATTTTTTATAATTTGTATGTGTTTTTTAATTACGTAATGTTTTCTAAAAGTTTACTGAGGGATCATTTTAAACACATGCATGTATAAAATGATCCCCGGGATACCGTGATATTTAACATTAATAAAAAAACATCCAGGCGTTTACTTTAATCATACGATTGCTTAAGCCTACGACAATTATGTAAGCGTTTGTTAGACATAAAATTTGAAGTCGTGAGCGACAAGGAGATATTTTTTTAAATTAAATAATACATAAAAAACAAAATTAAACTTTAAATAGTTGTAAAAAACGGTTTAAAGTGATTTATCGATTCTAAACTCGCAGCAGGATCTGCAAAAATTAAAAATATTTTTTTACGTTAAGGAGATGGCAAACGAGCACACATGCCACCTGATGGTAAGTGGGACTTGTGACCAATAGACATTTCCTAATGGGGTAATTTGATCCCAGGGATCATTTTATACTCACGAAAAGGGATCATTTTACCTCAATCATCAAATTTCAAGGCATCGATCAAAATATGAGTTTCAAGTTCAACATGTAGTACTATAACATCGCTTAATTATAGATGAACGTCAATGGAATCCGCGAATAAAACTTTAATAAAAATCAACATGCAGAAAGTAAAGAAACTTTAAAAATAGGCGTACCATAGATTAGACACTCACTTTTCCATTTTTTTTTTTATAAATCCGTGCTCAGTGCTTCCACCTCCATGACACTTGGAGAGACAACTGGCTGGGTTGCTGGGATTACGGTTAATGAGTAGGTATTTGGATGGATATCGCTAACAGTAACTTGGATATGACGGGGAATCATTTTACCTCCAGGGATCATATTGTACACATCTCCCCTACTATACAAATCTTCACTTTAAATAAAAAAAATAAAAAAATATCAGGGGACAATGTCACACCAATTGACCTAGTCCCAAACTAAGCTCTAGGCTTGTACTATGGGTACTAGACAACGATATAAATACTTATATAGAGACATTATATACTTAAATACATAGAAAACATCCATGACTCAGAAACAAATATTCGTGCTCATCACACAAATATCTGCCCTTACCGGGATTTGAACCCAGGACCGCTAGCTTCGTAGGCAGGGTACTTTAAGTGTCTCAGATATATTGATCTAGAACAGAGAGTCATACTCTCCATACGAGCGTAGTGAAAATAACTCAAGAATAAATTAAACCCCTGTGGCCCGTTTCACGAAGCTACAAGTTACAATTTACAAGTCGAACTCTTTTTCTAGCAAAAGGAGTTAGAAAGAGACTTTCGCTTGTAATTTGTAACTTGTAGCTTCGTGAAACGGGCCTCTGGTAGTTTATCTCTAATTAGCATATGATAGAGCTCTGAAAGACAAGATGGAAGATATATCCTCGTGTTCTTGCCAAGCCCGCAGGGCAAGGACAAGGCGAAGTACCTAAATCCACCCGTGTAGCTAATCTAAACGACGTCCGTGGTTTTCAGATATGTCTTCCTAACTTGGTGTTGTCATATGGAGTGCTGCTCCTCCACTCGGTGCAGCTCGGGACGCCCGTCTGGCTGGGACTCTTGGCCCCCGTCACCTTCATTCTGACGTACGGGCTTTCACGTAAGGGTTACACAATATGCACTAGTTTCTGTACCTACCACCAGTAGTATTTTCTCGCTTCTCACTCAGTGCGTCTCGTAGAGGGACAAACAAGTTGCGAGTAATAAATGCTAGCCGCCTTGTACTAGACTGGGATATATCTAGTCCAATAATATCTTTTACGCATTCACAGTTGAGCAGACAATCATGACAATTCTAATTTGACCTGTGAGTGCAACAGGATTTTGCGATCAAGTACGTAAGTTGTTTCATATATATTGATAGTCAGATTTTTCCAGAATGCTGGTGTCGAGAGGCAGCAGATTCCTGGGGCGGCCCGGTAGGGTACCGGGTGATGGCGGCCCTGGGGCTCCTTCTAGATGTTTCCAGCCTTTTGATCTGCAGTTTCGTGCCATTGCACGTACAGCCATTTGTTTACGGAATTCTGGGAGGTAATTAATTAAATGTAACTTTTTCCGTGTCTCAATATATGTATAAGGGATGTTCAAGATAACTCAAACAGAATATGAACTATTTTAAACACAATTAGCAGTAGCAGAATGAAAATATATAATCATTTGTTTCTACGCCTTAACTAATCATAGTATTTACACTATGTTTCAGGTCTGGGATCTTCACTAATATCAGCGCAAGTTGACGCTGTCCTCTTCGAGACATACGACTCGCGTCTTGGAATAATCCGAGGGCTATGTTTCACAGGGCAAGCCGTCGGACAATCGCTATTCCCTCACATTATTGCGGCGCTAATCGATCAATACGGATATCCATTCGCGTATATTGTTCTCGGTGGAATAATGCTCCAAACCATGCCAGCTATCATGCTTCTCAAAGTAAACGAAACCATAAGAAGGCCTGTTTCATATTCCAGATACAGCGACCTATCAAAAACGTACGCCGTTTATACTAATTCTGTAGACAGTGAATTTTACACAAACGAACTGCAATTGCACGATATGAGTAAGAAATGTTGGAAAAGTCCGTCAGACGATAACTTACACAGGGAAGAAGTTATTAGGATAGACGCCGGTGAAGAGTATATCACTACGACTATAACGCCACCTCCAAGTCCTGAAGAAAGGAGAAGGAACTTTTTTGGTATTGATATATTGCCAGACATTCCTGAAGAAACGGAAGATAGTGATGACGAAGACGAAGATAGTTATAATATTAAGGGAACAGATGCAAGTAAAAACAAGAAAAGGTTTAGTGCAGCTATTAAGAGACTGAGTATGATGAGCGACAACTTCGATGAGTATATAACGAAGCAAGTCAGAAGAGACTCTGAGAGCGAACGTGAAGGAAGTGAAAATAGAGAATTTTCTGAAGTAGAAGTAACTTACGACAACATATCACCAATTACTGACATTAAAAGAGAAAAGATAATGAAATCTTTTAGCTTTCGTTGTCAATCCGCCTACGCTAGCATAAGGAGGAGATTTTGGATGCCATCGTACAGAGTATACCGATTACGGAGGAGGATAGTATTTGCATTTTACAGTATCAACGATACATTTATCAAACCTTTAACGAGGTCTCTATCCTCGTGGAGATTTTACCCAGCATTACTGCTTTCCTTTTCAAAATTAAGCTTAATTGCAATATCATTGGTTTTACTGCCCATGATCGCGTCACATGTTCGCCCTCAAATATCGCGAACAGAGACGAATTTCCTCATGTCACTCCATGGGTTTACTTGGCTGTGTTTCTTGTTGAGTACGCCATGGCTCGCACAAACTCCAAAGAGGAATTTTAAGTACGTCGCTGTTCTCGGTCTGATAGTGTCTTCTGCCGCTTGTTTTGGTGGGTTTATCTTCCTTAACTTTGCGTTTACTTTAATATGATGACAATTAGTGTTTTGTTGATCAGTTCTAATATTTTCGTTTTGATTTCCCACAGTTTTGGCAGCATCAGATAGCCATGACTTGTTCTCCATTGGATGCGTCGTGGCGGGACTGGGTTTTGGAGCCATCAGCTCCTGTTGGGAGAGCACTGTGCAAGACTTCGTCGGCGTCCGGAAATGGCCTAAACTACAGAGCACTTTGGAAATAATGGCTGCTGTTCTCCTCGTCACTTTCTTCCTTTGTATCTGTTTATTTACGGATTTAGAAAGCGATTTGCAGATGTGCATGTTTATTTTGGGCGTTATTCTTTCCATTGCCTCTGTGACTTGGACGATTATAGCTGCTGTGTCAGTTTATAACACTAAAGTTAGATCTTGTTTAACTAGTAGATGTATATTTAAATGAGTTACCCTATGTAAATAGTAATTATGGGGTTGCTAAGTCACTGCCTTGACCAATAGCTATGATTGTGATATTTTAGAATACAATAAATTATTTTTACTGAAGAATTTCCCATTTTTTATTATATTGTATATACCGGGTGTCCCATAAACCGACGTCAATCCCCGCCTAGGGCTGATAGAGCAGCTAAAAAGCTATCGATTTAACCCCTATGTATGTTCAGCGATTTTTACTGGTTTCGGAGATATTGATCATTTTAATCTGAATTTTTGTAATTCTCCCTTATGTCCATGTCACAAAAAGTCATTAATTTCACGTTTTATTTCAAAAGTTTTTCAGTGGTAAGTATCTTATACGAATACGAATCAGCGAAGGTTTTAAACCTATTTGCTCGTTTTTTTTAAATATTTTTTTAAGTAATCACATAAAGTTATTTTTTCCATACAAAGTGAAAATCAAACACTGGGACACCTAGTTGACCTAGGCTTGACGTCGGTTTATGGGACAACCTGTATATTTACGATTATATTTTAAGGGATAAAAACATTCGACCAAACAAATCTTATTATTATCTGTCAGTGGGGCCTATTTTTCATAATTTAGCAGCAGGGCTCTGCACAGCATTATCTGAGAATAGCTTCCATATGTTAATCTCCCACCATTAACATCACTGTACAAATAAGTAAAATCATCAATCAATGCTAGCACGCAAACAGATAATCTTCTTTTAACTCTCTTCTAAACATATCGTGCTTTGAGAGTTCCGGGTCTAATAAAAAAAAGCTTAAACCGCACTGTATAATTGTATATATATATATATAGGGTTTTCTGATTAGGTACTTTACTACCCAGTGGTTCAAAGAGTTCTAAACCAAACAATTTTATAATAAGGTGTAGAAACTATTTCTGTAAACTGAAGCAAGATAACAAGATAAAAACTGTTTAAAGTAAACACCTTTCTTAGTCAACAGTACCTATGTAATCTATATTAACGTCACTTATCAAATACGATTTTATAAGGGGAAAACACATTAAAGATTTAAATCTAGCTTTATTCTCGTTAAGATCTACAAACTTCCCCAGAGGAAACGAGGATGAAGTAATTAGCATAAAAGAGATAACAACTTGACAAAAAATAACGCATTATTTATTACTAGCTTTTACCCGCGATCTCGTTCACGTAGAAGTAGTTTATTGTTGTTATTTCGTAAGCTACGAAATGTACTTACGTCCTTATCCCTAATATGTCCTATATGTGTCAAATTTCATACAAATCCGCACATGTGTGATTTAAGGGACAAATATTTTATTATCTTGTAACATTTATAATTATATTGTAAATATTTCAATACGTAGTATTTTAATGGACATAGGATCAACCACGTAGAGTGTATGCTACTTTGCAATATTTCAATAATTAAAAATATATTCTCAATTGTTTGAATGTATAGTTCCTCTTTTGTTACCAAAAAATATTTAGATTTGATAACATAGAAGGAAATTTAACTATCATGCACGGGTCTGCTAATGACAAAGACCTGCAATTTTAATTATATTCTTATTTTAGGAGATCGCACGATTTATTACGATCACGTCGTCACTGTGATTGCTATGCTGAATTACTATTAGAAAAGAGATGAGTTACGGTTGCAGTCACAACAGTTAGGTGCAGAATGGGTGCAGGCATCGGTGCAGTAAAAAGGTAGGGAGCTATTTCATGTTATTGTTTTCAGAACTAATATGGAATTTACGTTAAATATACAACAATATGGACAAGTATATGTTGCAACTAAACATACATGAGCATTCGTTCTAAAAAAAAACTTATAGGCACTACGTTATCGTTGGTCACGACAAAAGTCACTGTGGTGATCAGACAGGAATTTTTGTGGCACGAATAAAATTGTCCCAGGGACTTCCGAACGATATTCATTTATAGATAAATTGTACTTTCCTATGACCGGTTATGACTATGAGATAACGTTTAATATGAACATGCAACTTGTGTACCTAATAAATACTTGGGAACAAAGAAATCGAGTCACTTAGTACTGAATTGAATTTCCATACACTGTAACTCAAAACTTAAAAGTGGCGTAACCATTACGATAAAAATAAATGATTATCCAATCCACCTATCAATTTTTTTTTGAGTCTTTTCCATATATTTTGCGAAAACTGAGTAGGTATTATATTAGAGGAGTGGTTCTTAACCGGTGGTGGTCCTTGGAAGCATCTCTAGTGGTCCGCGAGCCATGCCAATAAATAAGTGACAAGAGTCTAAAATAACCCTTTATTTATTTACTGAATATTACCTCCAAATCTATAAGCCAACTGGGTAGTTCACCCACGGCATAACGGAAATTTTGTCAAATGGTCCCCCAGGACTAAAAGGTTAAGAACCACTGTATTAGATTATACTATTATGCTACACAATATCATACAATTTACCTAAATAGGCCTTTGTTGTAAGTCACTCTTAGTTTCAGTTTACTTTGTATGGAAATCGGTTAATAATAAAAATATATTTATTAAAATTAATATTTATTTGATTTTTAAAATCCCTAAAAAGTATGCCTATGAATTACTTAAATTAAATATTATCTATCATTATATAACGTCGATGGGTAGTGATCAGCACTTTAGTTAATTTTTATTTAATCCGGTGAACTTAACACCTATCTACTATGAAATTAATGTCACTTTGCAATAAGCACTTATTTGAAACAATTATCGATAAATTTAATATCGGAAGGAAGTCCCTACTTAACTGACATTTTTGCCACAAAAACTCCTATGTCTGGTGGTGATACATTTTCGAGGTAGGTACTAGAACAAAAAAGTCACGGAATTCTAAATTGGGTTACGATTCAATGCCCGTACTGCACGATTATCACTGACTCTTATAGTTGAAAGTTGTGCTTAAATAACAATTTACCTGTTTTTATTCTAAACAATTTCAGCGATTTCCTGTTGATGAGTCACGATTACATCTATCTAGTCCGCGGCAGTGGAAAACAGTTTCACCTCAGGAAATACGGTGTCACATCTTATTTATCCAGCGCTGCTGTAATCTGAATGTAAATGATTCGGGCTAAGTCAATATTACACCGTTCAAATTATCTAAGCGGAGCACAACACCCTCATTCGACTAGAAACGACCAGATAAACGACTAGTGTTAAACGACTGAATGCTAACCATAACCTGTTGATAGACAGGAAAGTAATGTGGCTATGGCGTTCAAGAAAAAAAAAATTTACGAAATTATTTGGGCAGCACTGGTACGTATTTATAATTTTCGAATGATACGACCGACATCAAATATTCCAACTACTTATTCCAGATTATGGATTTGCTTGATTAAAAGTTTAAGGATTTTTTTCAAGACGAATGAGCGATAGATAAGGCATTAGTAATTTTTTTATAAATCCGATAACGCCTTATTATTTTAAATAAAGGATTTTTCTGCTAAAATCGTTTACTACTAACGATCTAAGTGAGAACTGAAAGTCCAATAAACTAAGAATAAGGAGGATTAGTCCGGTTTTTTAAACGTTTACGCGATTTTTGAAAAACATTTCAATAACATTTCCTTATTCAGTATTCCTCCTTTATTATTATTTTTTCCTTATTTTATTTTAGAATTTATCTTTGTTACACAGGTGCTGTCCGCAATATTATCAACGGCGTCAGCTGTCGACTGTCTCGGGAAATCTTTCCACTGCGTCAACTCTTCTCACTTCATGATATGCGTCGACGTAGGAGGCGGAGTGTCCCAGTCCATTGACGACTTCACGATACCCTGTCCTCCCCCAACAGTGTGTCAAGGCAACAACCATTTTGAGTGTGAGTTTCCAATAATGACTACGCCATCTACGACACTTAGCAATTTGATAAGTGAATCTACCAGCCCGTGGGAGGAAGTCGATGTCACCACAGTGTCACCACCTCAAAACACTACGAAGGAATATTCTGAAAAGTATATGAATACTGAGAGCCTAACGAGTTTACCAGCGAATAGTTATACCACAGATGCTACTGTTGATTTCACTACTGAGGCTGCTTCGTTAACAGATAGTGTAAGTATATTAGAAACGAGAACGACAGTAACGGAAACATTACTATACGATACTACAACAAGTAAGGATGACATAACACAAACGATAACTGAACATAACGTGGCATCTGCCAGAGAACTATTTAGAGAAACTGCTCATAACTATACACTAAGACAAGAAGTAAACACCGATGAAGGTTTAGTATCTACTAGTATAATAAAAGCGAATCCTTCAAAATTAAACGCTACTGAGGCAACATCGTTAATCTATGATATAAGTATAACAGAAACTGGACCTGCAGTAACAGATGCATTACCAGACGATACTACAACAAATCAGAATGTCATAACGCAAACAATAACTGAACATAACGTGGCCTCTGGCGGAGAATTATTGTCAGAAACTGCTAAGAACTATACACTTGGACAAGAAGTAACCACCGATGAAGGTTTACTATCTACCAGTACAGAAAAACCAGTTCCTTCAAAATTAAATAATACAGAGGCTACTTCGTTAATCGATAATATAAGTATAACAGAAAACGGTCCTGCAGTGACAGAAGCATTACCATACGATACTACAATAATTCAAAATATCATAACGCAAACAATAACGGAACATAACGAGGCATCTGCGGGAGGATTATTGGCAGAAGCTGCAAATAACTATACATTAGTATCAAAAGTAACAGATGATGCAGGTTTAGTATATGCTAGTACACAAAAAGCAGTTTCTTCAAAATTATACACTACGGAGGCTGCTTCTTTAATCGATGATATAAGTATAACAGAAAACAGTCCTGCAGGAACAGAATCATTATCATACGATACTTCGACAAGTCAGGATGTCATAACGCAAACGATAACTGAACGGAACGTGGCATCTGTCGGAGAATCATTGATAGAAACTGCCAATAACAATACACTAGAACAAGAACTAATCACTAATGAAGCTTTAGTATCTACTGGTACAATAAAAGCAATTCCTTCAAAATTAAACGCTACTGAGGCAACATCGTTAATCAATGATATAATTGTAACAGAAACCGGACCTGCAGTAACAGAAGAATTACCAGACGATACCACAACAAATCAGAATGTCATAACGCAAACAATAACTACACAGAACGAGGCATCTGCCGGAGTATTATTGGCAGAAACTACAAATAACTATTCATTAGTACAAAAAGTAACAGATGATACAGGTTTTGTATATACTAGTACAGAAAAAGCAGTTCCTTCTAAATTAAACTCTGCGGAGGCTGCTTCGTTAATCGGTGATATAAGTTTAACAGAAACCAGTCCTGCAGTAACAGAAGCATTACCATTCGATACTACGACAAGTCAGGATGTCGTAACGCAAACGATAACTGAACGTAACGCGGCATCTGCCGGAGTATCATTTACAGAAATTGCCAATAATTATACAAAAGTAACAGATGTTGCAGGTTTAGTATATACTAGTACAAAATTAAACTCTACGGAGGCTGCTTCGTTAATCGATGATATTAGTATCACAGAACCCAGTCCTATAGTAACAACAGCATTACCATACCATACTACGACAAGTCAGGATATCATAACACAAACAATAACCGAATCATTGACAGAACCTGCCAATAACTATACATTACTACAAAAAGTAACAGATGTTGCAGGTTTAGTATATACTAGTACAGAAAAAGCACTTCCTTCTAAATTGAACTCTACGGAGGCTGCTTCGTTAACCGATGATATAATTATAACAGAAACCAGTCCTCTAGTAACAGAAGCATTCCCATACGATACTATGACAAGTCAGGATATCATAGCGCAAACGATAACTGAACGTAACGCCGGGGAATCATTGACAGAAACTACCAATAACTATACATTAGTAAAAGAAGTAAGAAACAATGCAGGTTTAGTATCTACTAGTACAGAAAAAGCAGAATCTTCAAAATTAAACACTACGAAGGCTGCTCCATATAATATTAGTATAACAGAAACCGGATCTACAGTAACAGACGCATACGATACTACAACAAGTAAGGATGTCATAACGCAAACGATAACTGAGCACATCGTGGAAGCTGTCAGAGGATTATCAACAGATATTGCCAATACATTAGTACAACAAATAAACACCGATGAAGGTTTAGTGTCTCCTAGTACAGAAACAACAAAGGTAGATATAAGAAAAACAACCAATGTGACAAAGGAAAGCGCGTTTATTCAAGTGAAAACAACATCCGAGTCAATACCTACCAAGATAAGCGTTGTTAATGAATTATCAACAAAAACCGATAACGTCTTCGCCACTGATGCCAATCTGATCAACACTGATCTATGGGCTTCAAACACAAACATGTTAGACTACAGGCCCACGACTGAGTCAGAATTAGCTACAGTCGATAGTATTATAACCGCTGATGTCAACCTTTTCACAATGGAGCAACCAGCTGTAGCGGATTTATTACAAACTACACTAATCACAAATTCGTTGAACTACGCAACAACAACAAGTGAGTCGACAACAGTAGAAAATGTTGTCTTCAATAAGCGAAACCTAACCGTATTTGGAAAAGATGCTGCGAGTGCTACTAACGCTAATTCGGGTATTGAAATATCACTTGGTCAAGAACAAAATATCACAAACAACAAACCACTTTCAACTAAAAACATGAGCTACGCATCCTCTCCTACGGAACAAATAATAGTAGATATGTTTAATAACAGCATTTCTACAGATGTATCCTCAATTTTGACCACAGAAATAGTATATCTGATTACCAACGATACATGGAGCACAACAAACGAGGAGATGTTAGATCAAACGAAACAAACGTCTAATTCAATGGTTACTGAGGCTGGTGTTGGTACGGAATTCCCTACGAAAAGCTATGCGATCATTCCTGATGTCTCGACTGTTCCCTCTGAGGATTTATTAAAAAACGCAGGAAACCAAAGCATGTTCAACTTCGTAACACCGTATGCGACCACAATGGTTGAGGAAAAGATACGCACTGGAAGTCCGATCATTACCTTTTTTGAAGGAAATACCGTAACTGAGGCTACAACTAAATTGGTAACAGAGTCACCTCTATTTTTAAAACAAAATCTAACTGACAACGCACCTGTCATTGAAAGACTAATTGATAATACAGGTTTAGGATCTTCTAGTACAGAACCGGCAGTTATTCCGACATTGGACACGGGACACAGTATTAATCCCGACAATTTTGCAAGAGGGACAGAAAATGTAACCACTGAGGAAACAAAATATAATGTACTAGATCAAGAGACACTAGGGCCTGATTTAATTGTTGCAGTTACTGAATTACCTACTCCAATTGATGATAACTTTACAACCGAAACTAATGTCAGAAAAAAAAATTACGTGCCCTCTGCTGAAAGTACATTAAACACGAACATGTCAAATCACACAGTTACAACTAAGACTGTAATACTTGAAAATAATATTGGTGCAGAGCAACAAAACTTTACTACAAATAATGGCCATTTAACAGAAGCACCACCACATATACTTGCTACAAATACAAATGATAATATACTAAACCCTAACATAGTGGCACAAGCACCATCTACAAGCAATATCGACATTGAAGACAACTTGGCAACGGCAGTTAACGTTAACCTCACAGCTAAGAAAAATCCAATAGTTTCTGTAAATAATCTGGGAAATTCCTCGAAACAACTGGATTTTGTGGAATATAATGCTACGGAACATCCGAAACCCATAATCATTGATGAGAACTTGTTGTCCGATACCGACTACATTACGACTTCTTCGAGTGATATAGAAAATAAAATCAATAGTAGCTTATCAGACAACCTTGAAAAAACTACAGAAAAATCTGCTGTACAGCATAATGTTAGTACAGAACAACTAACCATTAAAGAAATTCAGGGCTCACTTACAATAGACACGGCGTTGGAAACAGGGCAAGCTATGCCAGAAGTTAAAAATACTCAAAAACAAATTCCAGTAAAAGATGCAGCTTCGGTAGTATCATCAGCTCAACAGATTTTCGACAAGACAAGTGACTTAGACGTTGAAACTGGTACGTTACTAGAAGATGCATTTGATAATAATAGTCATAATACAACAAGTTTCACTAAGCAAATAAATAAAGTAGAAGTAGCTGATAATTATCATCTACATTTGGCCGCTGATGGTATCACCAAAGAACTAAATTACTTCATACATGGAGATACGACTAGTGCTCCTTTTATTGTAACAACAGTTCTGGCAGCGGGTGAAGAGAGTTATAATAAAATAGAAGACCAAGTATCGAATTCAGAAGTAATATTAGACACCATTCGACCCACTGATGTAATTTATAACGCTTTGAATCCGATAAGTAATATAATATTTAACACAAACGTGAAACAGTCTGATGTTAATAAAGTAGAAACTACGACTGGAGCTAACATTGCGTTAACTTCTGAACTTATTCAAGAGAAAAACTTAAATCCAATTGTTAATCATGCTAAGGAATATATTCAAAAAGTGGTTGATAGTTTTGGAATGAAGGAAAAAACTACAGAAACTAATTTTAAGGAATCTAAGACGTCGTTACATGCAACAGTTGCAACAGACAAACCAAATGTTGGTGCTTTACCAACTAAAACAAAGTCAGATGATTCGGGAAAAGCCACCACACTATATAGCCACGGAATAAAGCCTGAACTTATAAATCATAAAGATTTATTTATAGCAGAAGAAACTAAACAATTGAACACAAATTTTGCTCCGACAACGTTTATCAACGACAAAAATGATCAATTTAACTACTTACTTACAACAGACTCAAGTTTGAATGATAATACCAAAAATAAAACAGATATTGATAGTCATATAGCAGCAAAAACTGAAGATCACACATCAACCTTGAATGCAATAAATGCTAATGAAAATGAAAATAATTTACAGGGCATAATTATCAATACCACAGACAATACGATTTCAAAGGCGCAGGAAGGAAGCACCAACTATTTAACTACAACTTTTAAAACCGATGTATTGGTCTCTGACAAAGTAAACAATTATGATACTTTACAATCAGGGCCAAACGTACAGGATCCTCAATACCACAACCCTCCAACTGAAACAAATATTGAACTCGATGTTGATAACTATCCAAAGTTGACTATAATGGAAGAAAGTTTCTCTCACCTATATAAGTCTACACAAATGCCCTCACAAAACAACTACTTTACGACGACCGCAAGCATTGTTACTAATGACGCTAACATTATTACAGAAAAATCAACATCGATTAATGGCGTAGATTTGAATGAAGTTAGTATAGTAAATAATAACATTTACCTCCCACAACTAGATACAAATTTACAGAGACCCGCTACATCCTCAGTAATTATAGATAAACAAAAATCTTATTTTAATACTGGTAATCAAGACGACGATAGTTTAACAACTAAAGGTTCAACCAAATTCGCTACTGCTGACGTCAATGTAGCATCAAAACAAATTGGCAATCAAGCAATAGATCTACCAGAAAAAACAATTGGGCACACGGAAGCGACTGCGACAATGAGTTCTCATGTCGTCACTCAGTTCGAAACTTCAACTATTTACATAAGGAATGCCAATCCAAAAAAAATAGATGAAGTGCCTTCCTTTTTGCAAACAAGAAACTCTACTCCTAAATTTCCGCCATTTAATGATGTTACAAATGTACACCAACTGATTGGTAAGGTTTTTAATACCGTATCAGAAACTTCTTCTCAGCGTGCATTCACTGATGTCACTTATGACGTAGTACAATCTAAAAGTATCGTTCAAGAACCTGCACAAACAATACAAGAAAATACAAACACAAAAGCTGAAGCATCGAAAGCATGGGATGGTATTTCAAATAACATAAACGGGAAAACTTTTGAATCCTTGTTACCTAGGCAAAATATTACTATTAATTTACCGACCGAAATATCAACAGATTCTTTTAAACCATACCCTGCAACGAGTACATCTAGAACAATAAATGCACCAAACCCAGCGAATGAAGCTCAAGGTATTAATAATGTCTTTGTTACGGGCAAACCAATGATTCTAGTAGTCAGAAATAAGAGCACTGATAATCCACTAACGCGACCCCAAGTAGTCAAAGAAATAAGGTCAGATGTGAATCAAATAAATACAAGCTCCAGTGTAACAGCAAATGCGAAACAATCTCATGTTAGTAGTATCACTCCGACACAAATTTTGACTGTATCACGAAACCTATCACAGCCTAGATTAATTGATGTAAAAGCAAAGTCTTTAAACCAAGATACAAATAACATTAACAAGACGCAGGGAACTCTGGAACCACAAGATAAAACTGTTACAAACCAAGCATCAATTATTACTCTAAACCAACTTTTAAATAAAACAAGTATTACTCAAGCTGCTCAAAACGACAAAAAAAATATAACCAGTAATGTGTATCAGGATAGTAATTTTTCTAAAGCCAATGAATCAATTAATGTATCTCGGAAAATTGGCACTATCACCAAGACAATAATATCTCAAAATCACACGAATGCTACAAAAGACGTCGCCAAAACCCAACAGAATGCATCTCATAAGGTAGTTAATACAGTTAACAGTACTACCCAAGCATCTGTCAAAAGAGAACCTCTAAGACCAGTGTCCTCCGTAACCGAAAATCCTACAAAACAAGTTCTATCGTCTCCCCAATTTAACTATAATTGTATCAATGGAACAAGGGGCAGGTATTCAGACAAAAACGATTGCAGGAAATTTTACATTTGTGTCGGAAACAACAAACCCATAGTTGGGACGTGCCCGGGTAACACAGTGTTTAGCGACATAAAGAAATTGTGTACGAGGAATATGTCACACTGCATACGAGAGAATCAGTTCAAATGTCCTTTAGCAGGCCGGTTTAGCGACCTTATAAATGATGTTTACTACATTTGCGTCAATCATAAAAATAGTCTATATAGGTTTAAATTTCAATGTCAAAAAGGGTACAGTCTTAACAAGACTATAACCCGATGCATGGAAAATAAAGTGATTGTGCCCATCGACTCAGTTTCCATCTCTTCAAGTGATGGAAGTGAAAGTAGTACTACCAGCAGTACTAGCAAGAGCAGTAGTACGAGCAGTATTAGTAGTGGCAGTAGAGGTGATAGTGACAGCAGCAACTCATCACAGAGTAGGAAGAGTGAAGAGAAAAAAGAAACAGAAAAAGCGGAGAAACCCGAAAAACCAGATAACAAAGAGGAAGACGACAGTGACGAAATATTTGTATGCAGAAAAGAAGGGAAATTCCCAATTCGAAATGAATGCAGGCGATACTATCTTTGCAAGAAAAATGGAAAGTCGGAGTATCGCCGAAAAATTAAGAAATGTCGGTCAGGTGACGTGTTCCACAAGAGCAAAAAGAGGTGCGTAGACGCCGAGAGTTACGAATGCTAATTGGTAAAATAAATAACATATTATCTTTTTGTAAATAAATAGTTAAATGAACCAATAAAATTTACTCATGTTGATATATAATTCTTATATATAAGTATCTAACTTTCATAATAATTTATTGTTTTACTTATAGGAACTCTTTTCTAGTTTTACATTTGTTAAAAATAAACCTACTGTAAATAGAACATTGTAAATAATAAAACAAGTTATAAAGGTTTTCTTCTTTTATTTAAACGCAACATCAAGCTAGAACTAAAACCTTAGGGCCCCTGGCAGGAAACAGAGACAGACTAGAATAGATTCAACTATTTCGTGCAAGTGGCTCTAAATAAATAAATAAATAATTAAAGTTTCATGCTTGTTAATAAAACTCATGTCCGCTTTATCGAGTCCTCTTTTCTCGGTCTCCTGTAAGCCGTTTGCGAGTTTTCAGTAAATTGATCTTCATCGTACCTCTCCAGAGTTAAACAAAACTGGTTGGAGAATACAGTACAACGGACTGAACTTTCGCCTGGGACTGGCTGAGCCGGGCAGAAATACGCCGCTTTTACCGGGCTTTCATCTTGAGTCACCTTGAACTTGTACTGTTTGCAGTCGATAGGTCTCGCACGATGCAACAGCGGCCCTGTATTATCATAAGCGTATTCATCACGACGGCTGTCAATTCTCCTGTTACTCTCAACAAAGAACTCATTAGGTTCCGTGGTATTGGCTAACGGGCATTTGTATTTCTCGGGGGCTGTGCACGCCCGTGTGTACCCGTTGAAAACAGTCGACCCTGAACACTTGAATTTGATGCCTTGGAACCGATTTTTATTAGGGATGCATAGTATGTAGCCTTTGCATCCTGGCACGCTGACGTCAGCGACTCTCTCGTACCGTCGGCAACGAATCGTTCTGCTCAGCGATGGTTCAATGTAGTTGATCGTGTTTTCGCAGACGTCGCTGGAATCCTCATTGCATATTGTGTTGACAGGGCAAACAAAAGTCGGCCCGAACAGATTATTTCCTTCGCAGAGCCTTAGTTTCGTGTGTCCTTCGCAGGTAAATCCATAAGGACCGCAATCGAAATTTCTGCTATTAAAATACCGGACAGCAGTCACGCTGCTGAATATCTGAAAGTAAACGTAACCTTGAACTAGTTTGCATGACACGTAATAATTATAATAACGATGTGTAGTGTTAATAGGCAGCCTAGATTTGAAGTGGATTTCCCGTTATCACAAACTAGGACAAGTCGTTGAGATAAGTATTGAGTTATGAAAATAAGTCCTTTATTGGTGTTGAACTGTTTACCTATATAACTTTGCTCTGTATAAATTTGTAACTTACTGTCTAGTTTAAATTCAAATGTAATACATTATGCGCTTATTAAATGGTTAATTTTGGTTAAATACTATTCTATAACGAATGATAAAATAATGCCTTAATTACACTTACCATGACCATCAATTCCACAAACAAAATTAAATTCAACATTTTAAATAAATATTTAAATAACTTTAGTAAAACTCAATGTTTCTTTCTAACGTCCAGTGCGCGACTAACGGAGTCATTGTCACTTGCTTTCTTCAAAACTCTTCAGGGCAATTAGCACTGTTAGAGCATGTGGAGAAATGGGTTCGTGTCAGTGGTACGCTGTCACCATTCTTTGTATTGTAAACATTCGAAGTTGACATCTGTGAGTTTGGGTTTGAAACACGGACCTTACGGTATTTTTTTGACGGACCTTTGCTGTTGGTGCGACGCACCGTCACAGCTCCACACGGAGTCTTAGTCGCTAATGGAATTGGTACGTTTTGCACTGAATGAGGTTGAAGGAATGAAGTGGTTATGACAATCCTAAGTTTTTCCAATTAAAAAGCCCTCCGGAACATTGTTAAACACTTGAAAAACCTTGAACATTTCGATATTTTTTCAGTTTGTCATTTTTTACCACCGTTGCGGCAAAAGTTACTATAGACACCTTAAAGAGACTAAAGTTCTGAGGTTGCATCACTTGTATCACAAACACTGAAGGCCAGGCCTTCCTAACTCTAAAGTTTCCACTTTTGGAAATTATGCAAACATTTGAACAGCCTGTATCTTTAAAAAAAGTCTACTGAGACTAAACTGGCTAAATTATTATAGCTAAGTTAAAGTATTAGTTACACTAAAGCTTTGTTTGTGAGGTAAAAAATTAGATAGATTCGGAAGGAAGTGAAGAAAATAATCTAAATGTACGAAGTCGCGTGAAATGCTAGTTTTTTATTAATAATGCATTACAACCCTTCTAATCTGAGGTATATAAACTATGGCGAAATTCATAAAATGAGATACACGTTGGATATGCAATCGATATTTTGCAGTAGGTTAACACTTTACTGTACAAAAAGAGAACCAAAGAACAATACAATGAAAATAATTCTTTGGGTTTAGGAGTCTGGTAAATTACGATGAAAGTCTAACCGCGAAATTTAATTTTTTAATTAATTTTCTTTTGGTGATCTTTTATTTACCGTGAAATTTTCGCCCGCCTCCATTATTATTGGTTTAAAACATTAATTTATCCTGTTGATAGAAATGCTTCCAAACAAACTCTCGGTGACAATATCAAATTAGCTTTTCACTACTGAAAATAAAACGATAGTGGAAAAATAGAAAAGAAAAACAAGTTCTAGGAAAAAGCCGTTTTAAATAAGTCCTCACTAATAATTGGAATGGAGATAGCTTAACAAATATAGGATTCTTTTTTGTGGGAATAACGATAATCGAAACCTACGCGGACGAAGTCGCGGGCAGAAGCTAGTAATTGATATAGCAAACGAAGTAGCCATCTGTGGGGAAAGGTAGGCCGATATTATTTGCCAGATAGCATGATAATAGGATATTTTTAAATGATTTATCAATAAAACAAAACATAATCTAAATGCTTTATTACATTAAACTACTTAATAATACCTTAAATACTGGTGAACACTATTCGTCGTCGGAGTCGCTGCTGTCCGAGCTTGAGGAAGACGTGGACGAGCCGTCCCGCGAGTTCCCGTGGGCTCCAGACTTGGCCCTACAATCAATCAATCAATTTATTTATTTGTTAAGCTTAGGTAACAATTATGGTACAATCGTAAAAATGAGTAAGTATCAATATGTTTGGCCTTATTACAAAATTATGACAGATAGTATGCATTATGCATTACTTAAATGCTCTAATAAGGAATAAAATGTACGTCAAAAAATCGCTAGAGCATCATGTTATTACAAATTATGATGCTGTAGCGGTATAAAATCAATTTTACGTACGGATTTCATTGAGTTTTGTTAAGTTAAAATTATATTAATGTCCAATAGGCCATCCTAATTTTATCATTGGTTTTAGGGACACGCTGTATATGATACCACTAATCAACAGGAATTCCTAACTGCAAATTAGAAAATAGAGATGAATCACATCACATCGCTGTCTTTAGCGTTTCGACGAGGCATCGTACATCTGTAGCCTTGCCCTTAATTTCTATAACAACTCTGAATACACATCATGACTCATGTAGTAATGAGGCAGCAGTCTCAAGATTTTTACTTCAAAAATTATAGTCAGCGTTTTTCATTCGAATTAATCTTTAGAAAAAAAAACAATTTAATGGTTTACTACGTATACTTACAAGTGGTAAGCCTCCGCGGTGGCGATAGCGGAGGGATGCAGGGCGAGCAGGGAGTCCCGCGGCTGAGACAGCAACTCCAGCACTTCAGCTTGTGGCCGGTTCAGCATCACGCAGAGAGTGTCCACCGACGCTGTGGTGGCCTCTTCGAAGCCGCATTCAGCTAGGTACGTCAGCGCCGTCTGTGGGGACAAATGATATTGGTAAAAGGAAATAATGGTCAAGCGCGAGTCGGGCTCGCGCCCCGAGTACTCTGTACCGCCTAACTCACATTTGGCCGGTTTTTATTAATTATGTATTTTTGGGTTTGCACATTAGGTCACGTGAAATTTGACGCTTGTATTTATTACCATTTTGACGACAGAAAAATAAGGTCCCATTTGCCACTCTTTGGGTACGGAAACATATTGGGTTTTTAAATTACTAGAATCCAGTAAGTCGTGTTATTTTTCAAATCCCTCTATTGGTATCGCAATCAAGATTGTTTTTAGGACGGTCAAGGTTCGGCCATTGATCCTATCTGTTAGGTTTGAAACGTTACGCTTTTTGCATTTAAACTTTAACAAGCTGCTACTCGAAAACGGTTACAGATATTAGCATAGTTTTTTGGAGAAAAATAAAGTACAAAAATAATCTCCTATTTTACGATCGGACATCGTCCCTTTCACCCTGTATTACTATTACAATTAAATAATTATAGATTTCTCACATGCTCGGAAAGGACGTTTCTTTAAGAACCTTATTTTCTTCCTAGAAGTAAAATAAACGTATGAAAACCCATTTCTGGCCGCAGTGATATGAAATTAAAAATGCTCTCAATTGCATTTTAAACCGGAAGGACCATGAAAAAAAACCCATACACCCAACTTGTGGATGGGTGCGGTGTTGGGCGGGGCGGCGGTGTTTCATAGTGCGTGAAACTATCTTAATACTCGTAGTTTTTTGATAAAAAAAGATTCTCTCTGAATTTGTCGATAGCTTATTACGAATACTAATAATAATGTACTTGTATCATTTCCTCACATTGTTTGAGAAAAGCAGCCTGCCTCAGCGGAAACGAGGATTGCCTGTCACGGATTCTAGTAGGCCTCGCTGTCCGCCAACCATCTCGTCCCGCAAATCCCTAGTTTCCGGGCCTAGGCAATAATGTACTAGTTCGAGTGAGTACTGACCGCGGCGACGGCCGGCTTGCCCGCGGCGGCGGCGCGCGCGGCCAGCGCGGCGAGCGCGCCCGGGCGCGCGGGCACGCCGACGGCCTCGTCGCGGCGCAGCCGGTCCAGCGTGTCCAGCACCGCCTCCCACGCGGGCTCCGCGCCCGGCGCCTCCGCGCACAGCTCGATGATGCTGCACAGCGCGCTGGCGGACAACCTGACACCACCACTTTATAACTACACTTGAACAAATTGCTAGATACAATAACACCTATTTTTCCTGGTTTCATAATTAAGCTACTTAATCGCATTCAGTCTTAAGGTTTCTGCCCACTACACCGTACCATACGGTGACCGTACTATGAACGTATCAGGCCTGGAAGGTAATTAGTATTAAAATGTTGGTCGGTGACGGAACAATCTAGTAGGCATAGTCACATACTTTTCAATACAAAAAATATTTTTTTGTCTGACACGTTCCTATTACGGTCATGGTATGATACAGTGTAGTGGCTTTATTCACAACTGACGACCCGCCCTCGCTTCGCCTCGGTTTATGTGAGTTTTTATGTAACATCCGTATAAAAACCAGAATTTATTTAACTAAAAGATTTAAGCGTACATAAAGACGGACGGCCGACGGAAAGCGAATTTGTTTTATACTGTAGAGAAGAAAATATACATACATACATTAAATCACGCGTTTTCCGGAGAGGTAGGCTTAAAAAATACCGTAGCAAAGTACCCATAGTAGAACGCCTTTCATCCGTTTTTTTGCATAAACATCTAAATGTAAATATACTTTTGGAAAAAATCCAAAGACGATAAAAAAAATTGTTTATGTAAAAAGAGTAAGTAAAAAATTGTATCAATAAAATTAAATCCACTACGAAATATAGACACCTTATTCGAGATCAGTACAGGTCACAGATAGCCCACACATATACATGAATCCAAACAAGACAATAAATTCATCTTTTTCTTACTTTTGCACGGGAGACCGTAAATCCTGTGTCTTCTGCTGCTCCTCGGCCAATTTACCGAACTTGAGTATGTCGACGGCGGCGGCCCGCATTTGACCTTTCACTTCATCATCTACAAAATAATTATTATCGTAGTAAGGAAAACAATAACAAAAATATTCTATTCTATTTCTACCGCTCTGTGCTCACGGGTTGCCTTTCAGGCAGTTGAATGAAATGAAAATGGATAATGAATGAAAATGTTTTTTTTTATTTTTGTTAAAATGTAGGTACATAAATTGTGCAAAGATTGGGATATCCTAGTAAGTAAAACATATGGTCTTAAATTTAATATATTTTATACTTAAACATAAACAACATTAAGAATCAGTTGACTGAATAATCAACCGAGTGGTTTCTTAGTTATCTAAAATTTAACCTAGGTGTCAAGTTCGTCATTCGTTCGTTCGTCGTCATTTATCTAGACAGTAAATACGACTACACAAATATGTAAACAGTTTTGCACCAAAACAAGGTGCAACATAATACAGACTTTTGCGGTCAACTGTACCAATTTATTTAGGGGTGTTTCTCTGTCTCCGATGGTCGAAATAAGTCTTGCCCCTGAGCGCATAAGGATCATGCAGTATAGAGTTTTATGTATTCACGGGCAGAAGACCTTATAGATGGCGGGACGTTCCAGACTCGTTCCATACAGATTAGCCTGGTAATTGTATGATGTTATCTTAAAGCGTATTATAGGATCGAGGACTATCTAACAGACAAAAATGCATGGTCTAAATCCGAAACTTAGTCAATAATAATTTATTCAAATGCAAAATCTTTATCTTGTCTAGGGGACACCGTTGATGTAGGAAAACATATCGAATCTTTTATGTGGTCGTCTCGCACCATCTTATAAGTAAGTAAGTACATAAGTATGTGTTTTTTTTTTCTCTATCTCTCCCGTAAGATTCTTAATTGGCATGTTTTCCTGCTGAACTACGCATGTTATTTGATACTATATTTAATTTAATATTTATAGCTTTATATAATGCTAGACTAAGTAGTACCATTGTAATAAGAAATATGTTTAAAAAATGACTGACTGCTGAGTTTCTTGCGGCGTTTCTTCTCGGCAGTGGTCTTCTCTTGGGAAGCGCTGGTAGATTCTTGACGTGTAAAAGTGCCCGTGCGGCCTACTTACTGAATAAATTTCTTTTATCTTTTTTATCTTTTACCCATTGTCTTTTAAAAGATAGTGACAAGGATTAATAAAGGAATGCTGAAGTGGTTTGGTCATGTGGAGAGAACGGATGAAGTGAGATTGACGAAGCAGATATATGAGGCAAGAGTAAATGGGAATGTTTGAAGCGGAAAGCCAAGGCGAACGTTCCACGATCAGATCGGGGACGTATTAAGAAAGGGCTAGATCAGGAGTACCCTAAACCGAAGCTCGTGTATGAAGAGACTTATGAGTATCGAGGAAGCGAGGGAAGTTTGTCTGGATCGTGGCAAGTAGAAGGAAGTGGTCTCTGCCTACCCCTACGGGAAAGAGGTGTGATTGTACCTCTATGTATAATTGTATATATCTTACCCTGGAGCTGGTAGCAGCTGCACATGGCGTCCACGAGGCGCTCCACCAGCCGGGCGCGCTTGGCCAGCCCGAACACCACGAGTTGTGACCACGCTTGCGCTAATCTGGCTCCTGCACCGCCTACTTCCAGCGTTTTTATTATCTGCATACAATTTAAAACAATTCATTTAGATTGTTATTTTTCTTCGAAGGGTTTGAGGAGAGATATTTGTACGGTGTGAATGAAGAGCATCGGCGGCCTAGTGGTTTCAGGTGTCGCGTCGTGGTTTTTTTTTTATAAGAGAGGGAGTTGCCAACTAATTACTGGTAGGGAAATGAAAGCTCTTTTCTTGAAGACACCCATGATATAACTGGTTGGAAATACCGCTGAAGGGAGTTTGTTCCACAGGTAAAAAGTGGCAAGGTTGTTTTCAATCCGTCCCACTACATTTTTAGATAACTACATTGACGCAGCACTATTACTGAGTTTGATCTCCAGTGGCTATCGTATACACGGAGCTCCGAGCAAACTTTCTAAGGTGCTAGGGGAAGACTGGTTTACAATCTATATTACAGGTGATTCACTAAAGCTGGCATGAATGGAATGAACGAAAGTGACGTCATCTATCGCTGTGTGAGTGCCCTCCTTTAAACCGATGTTCAAATTCGAAAACCTGTTATTATTTTACACACTTGTTTCCTTTCGTTCACTCATTCAATCCATTCATGCCAGCTCTTGTGAATCGACCTGTATATCAATTCTAATGTCCCTGTAAACGATGGCCCGTCATCGGTGGGATGTGTACGAGCAACATATTCTTGTATCTCACTCTTACTCCGTCCCTTTCGCTGGCTCATCGTGTATAGGGCCCTTAGAGCTAACTGGCTCAACAATCCCGTGTTGTGACTACACCACTTAACTGCGTGTCTCAAGCTTATATAATGCTTCATTGACCTACCTCTTCCATTACAGACGGTTCAGGGACGTAAACATTAGGAACTAATACGTCCAAAAGTTGCGTCGTTCTTTCGAACGGCGCATGCCTGAAAAGAAACAACCAGGTATTGTAAGTACAGACAAAAAAAAGTCAATTTAAAACTTTTAGGGCAGAGTAGCAGATATACCTAACCTTATTTTTAAGTATAAACCAGCATTCAAAGTAATTTTGGTAATCTGTTGCTTAATTTACAACAAATATGATATTATGAAGGGTGGAAAATATACAAGATCATTTACCTGCAAGCAACTGTAACAAGGTGCCTGTAGTAAATACTCTCTTTGTAAGCATCCCCGACGAGCTTATAGTTGTCTCCCTTCATCAGCAGTGCGTGTACTCTTTCTGCCATGTTTATATCCTGTAAAAATATATATAAATAAAGTTGTATTACTCAACTAAAACAACATTCCATTTACATTGGACTCAATAGTTTTACTAAGTTTTGAGGCAGTTAAAGCGTGTCAGATATTTCAAGCCCAACGTTGGTAAAAATATTATCGTTGCCGAGTCTAGAGACTCGACAAAAAAAACTTGCCTTTTGAGCGCCAAAGCCGGCAAATCACGTCATCGAAAATTCGTGGCACTAACGCCAGACGTCGGCAATTGCCGTCAAACTTCATAAGCCACAAGTCTCTATGGCGTCTGAGCCACGTGGTATTACTTCGCCGCCTGGCGTTTCAAGGATTAAAAAATGTATTAAATGATATCATATATGGGTATTACCTGTAAGTGATCATTGCATACTCCCATAGCCGTAATAAAGAAGTTCGTGTCCGTTGCTTCAGCGGCACTCAAGTTTTCCCTGTTTTCTAGATCATTGAGAATTAAAGACAGGATATCTATACGTGGCCCTCCTAAAAGAAACAAAATAAGACAGTCATAGCCATATTCATCTTCATTTATTAGGTTATATATAATATACTAGCGTGTTCGCGACTTCGTCCGCGTAGATTTCGATTATCGTTATTCCCTCGGAAACTTAGATTTTCCGAGATGAAAAGTAGTCTATATGTTAATCCAGGGTATAAGCTATCTCCATTTCAAATTTCATCCAAATCCGTCTAGCCGTTGCGGCGTGAAGGAGTAACAAACAAACGCACAAACTTTCGCATTAATAATATTAGTAGGATGTTTTCATGAGTACAGTGCATCCAATTTTGAAACGGCCTTTGGGTTTGCTTGGTAAAAAAAAGGTTAGGAAAAATGAGGGTGCTGTTTAGTAACATTGGCAACTTGGTCCAATTGATAACCAAAAACTGCAGCATAATGTGGTTACCAATTAAAACATGTATAGTTTCACCATTCATCACGTCAAACTCTTTTTTGCCAAACTATACTCATTTACTGGGACATTTCTAATGTTTCAACTTACGCTCTTTACAAAACAAGCATAACAGGTAATAGTATGCGGATAAGCCAGGCTGGATGTTTAGTTGCTTGAACTCTGCTACGATCTGCAACGCCAGCTGTTGCAGCGGCTTGCCAGCTCCCCACACGGAAACTGACCGTAGGCATGACGTCAGGGTTTCATGATTGGGAGATATGCCCTGTTATCATCACAACATACTATCCGTTAGATTTTACATTGTTAGGAATTTGTTAAGGGCTAATATTGGTAGCAAACTTGAGTTGGAACTCTATTTCGAGTTTAAAACTTTAAAACCATATTCCTTTTGACATGTCGTATACACAATCATGTACAGATCTAGTGAATAATCCTTTCACATCGTGAAAACTCGGAACTCACGTCTACTTCCGAATGATGCCGACGTGTCTATGAATTATTGAATTATTAAGTGACATGTTTGTATTACATAAATAGAGTACTTTAGTTATCAGTGTCAAATGTCAAACCACGAGTTTGAAGTATATAACACCGAGATGTTAAAACCACCACGATCAAATATATAGAAATTAGGTGTAGGTAAACAAGAAGAAATATAAATAAATGTTGAATATAATTTCAAAGTCTTGTCGATCTTAACGTTTCCCAGGTCTTAATGTTTTCGGCATGATTATTAAAAAGAACTGAAAACAAACTTAATCTTGATTAACAAAAAAATACTCTGGTATTAACCACTCTATATCGATTATCACTCTCGCGATGCGACGTACCCCCACGTTTTCTTGATGGGTACTGAGACAGACTGAAGTAGCATGACAAATACGAACATTTCCGAGAAAATACGACGTGAAAGGATATTTCACTACATCTGTATGTCGTGTCGTATTAACAGGATTGTAAACCGACGCTTAAATCGCGTACCTTTCAATATTTTTCCAAACTTTAGCTTACGTTTCTCACCCCCTAAATCAAGTCAGTTTTCTACGACTATTGAATATGTTGTGGTTATTATGAAAAACTAGGTAGCTACGTTCCGAGATAGAGGAGATAGCGATGCACATCCTCTGCTCATGCGGACCACTAATGCGCAATAGAAGTATCTACCTAAGATGACACATCATGGACCTTCAAGAAATACAACTCCTCACTGCCCAAAGCATCTGGAAAATCTTGGACGCAACGGGCCTTTGCACTGAGCTCTAAACAAAGGGCTGCCACAAAAGATCAGCAATGATCGAAGTGGCGCACAAGGCCCATCTATCTCAATCCCCCAATAATAATAATAATAATAGCAGCGTTCCCGTTTTTTTTATCTTTCTTAAAAATACTTTCTTGAAAAGGAAAATATACAGACCTAGTTTTTCGTAATATCTACAACAAATTCAAAAATCTTAAAATCCGGACTAGGTTTAAGGGAAGAGAAACGTTATGGACGTTTTTAGCTTCACAATCCTCTTAACTCGGCCGCGATTACTGTCAATATAATATTATGTAAATACATACATACATACATTAAATCACGCCTGTTTCCCAGAGGGATAGGCAGGGACCACTTCTTTCCACCTGCTACGATCCTGACAAATCTCTTTCGGTTCTTCCACATTCATACATCGAGTCATGCATGCACGTCGGTTTCGGGAACTTAAGATCCGGCCCTTTTAAAGTATTTCTCCGATTTGATTCGAAAAAGTACGCCCAAGGCGGCCCCTTACGACCCACCCACTTACTTTCGCTCTGTATAACTCTTTCGTCAGTCTTCTCCTTCTTCTTTTCTTCTTATAATGTAAATAAGCTATCGGAATGATGAAAATACGATAGCATGTCAAAAGCAATATGGGTTTAATGAGTTGAATAGAGCCCCTGGCTTTTAAGTGACGTATTTTAATAGTAAACTATATCAGTTTATACTACATACTATGCAACAGTAAAATCGTTTTTTTGTTTGTCAAGTTTGTAATCTCTGAAACTACTGAACTGATTTCAAAAACTCTTTCACTTATAGGAAATTACATAGATTAATATTATAGGCTATTTTTACTTTGTTAGACCCCGAGCAAAGCAAGGGCGGGTGGCTAGATATCAATAACAATATGATACTTTGATTTGTCAGGCACAACTGACTGCGGGGTAGTGATCCTGACTTAATTTTCCCAACTCAGTACATGATTGAGATCCAATTAGTATAGTGGTTTGAGAAACAATTAAAGTTTACCATTTTATTAAAATAATATTATATTTCCTTAATTAATACTACAATTATGGTCACCTAACATTTTCATGTTAAAACCTATTTGAAAATCATCCAATCTATCAAGTAAGAAATTGAGTATGTAGGGTGGCCATGATCCTGATAAAAATATTTTATTAAATATTTGTTTAAATAAAAAACAAATAATTTGTCTTAACGCCTTTAAATCTATTACGTTATGTTCCCAATGTTGTAGTGAGTTTTAGTTTACTTTGTTGCTACACGACCCCGCAGTCGCCCTTTATATGGATTGACTAATCGTGAAATAGTTTATCAAAGTATTTGATACCGTTTCAGCCATTTGCCTAAGCAAATCCTTTAGGGCGTCCATACGAAGCGCAGAGCCTTCTTTTAAAAATCCCACGCAGCCGATTAGGCAGTTGAACACACCAGTGGACAGCGGAACTCGTTTCTCTTGTGCCTCTTGATACAGCACGTAAGCCCGTTCAGCCTATAGGAGACATATGTAAATTTAAAAAAAAACATAGAGAAGGAGCACATGGGCCACCACATGGTGGGCTCTGAGGCCCTAGACATTTGCTATCTCAAAACTGAATGTTGGCAACCCTAAGTTTTTTTTGTGAACCACCGTCATACTCTGACACTGAGATGGCATATTGGCTGACTTGAGGAGGATGTGGCGTTTAATACGTCAGCTATTGCGACAAGGTTCTACGGCCATTGATAAATTTTCTTGGCTGTAAAAGTATCTCAATTCACATTGTGTTCATCCAAATAATATGATGCCTTAAGACTGGCATTTTAATGCTGTTCTTGATTAATGTAACATTGGATGGGTACAGATTGAGCTGAAAAATAGCGGCAAAATTCTTCGTGCCTATTTCTGCGCCATTGTAGCAAGTAGAAATGCTCCGGAAGCGACCGATCTGGGTGATCAAAACATTGTCGGCGCGCGTCTTTCCGTGTGTCTACGACCTAGCCACGTAATTTTGCTAACTAAAAGTAACTTTCACCATAGAACTGAAGCGAAATCTCTGCATAATCCACTCAGATGTTTGGAGTGGTAGCTGAAGCAGCTAGCTGTTCATTTGTTCTTAACTGACAGCTGTATTTTTAAATGACTTCATAATTTGTCAAAATGCATTCTAAAATAATAACTATTGTATATTGGCGTGCTGGGCAATAAGGGAAATTATTACCTGATAGTATTTAGCCATGCCCTGGATGAGGGCACAATATGCTTCAGGGCTCTTAGGATCCAATGAGTCAAAGATTTTATCAGCCAAGCCTCCCAACCTGAGAACAAAGATATTTGGTTACAAAAAATGTAGATTCTAAATATGGGCTAGCCAAAGGAATAGCAATATATAAGGTCTGTTCATTCTTACTTGTCTTATATAGTAAACAACTTTCTAACCTCAAAATGAACCTCTTTAGGCTAAAACCGCTATTTTACACAAAATAAAGTAATCACAGACAATACATTAGCCAAATGATGTCTAAAATGTTTATTAAGTTTACTTTATTTACGACAAAAGAGCTGTTTTAGCCAAAATAGGTTAATTTTGAGGTTAGATAGTTGTTTACTATATAAGACAAGTAAGAATGAACAGACCTTAATACAAAATACAATGACAATGACCTGTTCAAGCCTTTAAAAACAACATTAAATTTCTGCCCCATCTCCTCCAAAACATCAAGTTTCTAGTGTTTCTACCTAACTAAATAATAATACATTTATGTCAAATAATAAAACACTTCATTACTTTAATAGGCCATGTATGCCACTTCTTTCTGTAGCTTGAGACTTAATCATTGCAAAACACACCAAGTATTTCAACCATTAAACAATAAGTAAAAGGAATTGCAAATATCGAAATCATCAGGAAACATGGAGGAGGCTTATGTAATATATACCCATATAGGGACCATATAAATTAGCCCATGTCTTATAACGTAATTTAACGTTATTGTGCATAGCAATAAGAAAAAAGCCATAAATAAAAGGAGTAACCATCAATTACCATACTGCATAATTGATAGCATAAGTTATACATTACTAGCTTTAGCCAGCGACTCCATATGTGTAGAAGTCTTTAAATAAAATGCTATTGCCCTGGACACTCCAATTTTCTAGCATAAAAATGATAAAAGTACTCCAGGATTTAAGCTATCTCTTTTATTAAATTTGGTTCAGCAATTTAGCTGTAAAAGCATAACTAACACACAAACACAGTTACTTTTGCATTTATAATATTAGTATGGATACTGGGTAGTAATAGGTTCTATAATAAAGTACTGGACTGTAAGTACTAACTCTAAGATGTTCTAAGATCATTTGCTAGGATGAAAGCATGGGTGGCAGTAGAGTTATTCTTTGGGAGGTGCATCTGCCCACCTTAAGTTTATATTCAAACAGTAACTTATGTTTAATATTTTTTGCTTATACGGGGGAGCAGCAACACCCCCATGGATGAGGGTGTAAAAAAAAGACTACCTCCAAGTTGCAGCCTGCCTTTCTCTGGAATTTGCTGAGAACCACCTCTCCTCAAGCCAATCAGTAGAGTCCAGTTCCTTCTCATTACAAAAGCAGAGTAACTGGAGAAACTGAAGCTTCAGATCCTCACTCACACCCTCCGTCCCTCCCAGCAGCTGAAAGACTTTCACTGAATCCTCTAAGAGAGCATTCTGTATGGTGTACCTCAAATCTTCCTCAGTCACCTGCAATTTGTTTGTTATTTGTTATTTATTAGATACTTTTTAGGCAACAATACTTTAGTACCAAGTTAAATTAATGAAAGCTTGTAAAAACATTAAATAAACAGGATTAATCATACTGTGGCCACATTTGGGCATTTTTAGCAATCGAAGTTGTTACAGTCGGCCTTATAAGTAGCTACACTTTTGAATCTTGCTGTTTTCACCAGGGACCAATACCGGTACTAATTCAAATTAAAATATCTTCCTTAATTTGCAATATTTCCTTGATATTTTTGGTAGTAATTTAAATAATAACACTATTCAGTTATATAAATTCATTGAAGAACAAAATTAATAGATACTAAAATATAATACCAGTAGTTTTGTATGAAAATAATACCCATATAGGGTAGGGTGTTGGCACCAGTGATGGACACTTTTAGCTGACAGGCCCCAGTAAAGGACACTTAACTTATAATTCAAAATGTAAATTGATTGTTGCAAAACAAATGAATAACCCTTATCGTCTATGATATAAGAATCAAGTGTCCATCATTGGTCCTCGTCCATTACTGATTCCGTCACCCAAGAACCCCTTTGACAGATTAGTGCAACAAGTCAAAGCACTAGAGTGTGCTACTTATAAGGCTGGTTCCTATGTCTAATTATGGATTCTATGATTAGCATGGATACATTAAATAAAAAAATTTTATAACCTTGCTTTCATCTGTGTAGATAGGTTTGGGTGAAAAAGCTTCTATCCTAGGGTCTGCATTAAAATACGGAGTGGTCATTTTGCCCGGAGGATCCCATTGGCGGGTGGTAAATAAGTCTGAATGCTGGTCCCTGATCCATGCGGCAGCCTTGCGCCCAGCCTCTGCTGACAATGCATACGCTCTCTTTCGGTAGTTTGATAGTGGAATAAGATATGGGTCATCATGGTATCTAAAACAGTTCATATTCATATTTAATAGTGCCAGGTACTTTAAAAAACTTAACTTTCCAAAATATTTTTTTACTTGTAATGTGCGGCGGTAGGGTCTGGTCCAACTGTAGCAGCTAACGCCTGTAGTATATCGGTAGGACCTCGAGGTATACGCAGCGGAGGTGAAATGCCGTCACTGGACGCAGCGCTCTGAGGAGCCTTTTGACTTTCAACGATTGAAGAATAACGACACAAGCATGAAAGTTTCGACCATTGCCTGCAATATTTAATTTATAAAATTAGAATTGGAATTAGTAAATAAAGACATGAATCATAACCTAAAAATGATCATTAGATAAACAAATACCTTTGGAGTACTATGTTGGAATACATTTCCTATATGATAATAAAATCTTTTTAGTAATAAAATAAATTACAATTGTTTTGTCACTAAATTATTTAAGATAGTTGGATCATAATCAAAATATTCACAACTCTGCCGGAGATGTCAAAATTGACAATGACAAGACGTCTTTTTTTAAATAATTGATCCATTCAGAGTATGCATAACCATAAAGCCTAGCTGTCAATGTCATCCTCATCAGACGAAAATATTAATTTTATTAGATTACATTTTTTAGGGCAATTCTTGTCTCATTTTATTACCTGCATCAAATTGGAGTGAGACAGCTATTGTTTACGCGCAATTATCGCTTAAAAAATTGCTCGTGTGCACCTTTAAGAGCGAATTAGACTGGCAATAAAAATTGCAGAAGTTGATTGCTGTCTTCCTTTAACTTCATTTCTAGAGCAAGAAGCATAATTTTGCTGCCTTTTACTAACTTGAAAGTTAGAGTAAGATAGCAGTCAACTTCTGCAATTTACAAAATAAGGAATATTAAAGGTCTAAACCTCATTTAATGCCCGTTCCTGATATCCAATTTAAATATTATTATGATATGATAAGTGATAGGAATTTCACTTTTTCTACTTACTTTTGTAGGTAGTTTGAATATTGGAATCGTCAGGTCAAACGATCTCAGGTGGCAACCAACCCAATCAGCAGTATTTTTAATTTAATCTAAATACTAAAAAAAAAAAACAATTATTTATGTTTTTGAGACACACTTCAATTAGCATGTTTTTTTTTTCAGAAAACCGTTTAAAAAAGTTCCTGTTGTCATGGGGGCATAACACGTACAAATTATAATTCGTGCTTATAATTTGTACTAGATGGCACCACCGGTATCATCAGGAATATTATTTTCTTCATTTCCGTTAATCAAGGAAAAGTTAAGCTTTTATTAATTAGATATACCTTAATTTAAATGCAAACATCATTCTTTACATAAATTTAAGGCTTTATTTTAGAAACTAAGAATGGCATCTTTTGCGGGATACTGAACGGCCATCATTAGCTTGAACTTGCTACATGATATTCATTAGATCCGCTAGATGGTGCTATACGAGGACGTTAGCGCCAACTTTTGTCGTCGCGGTCACTCCCGGTATAGATATTCAATGGAACAACATTTAAAGCGTTTGTTATTTCTTATCCCAAAAATACGAAAGTTTATTTATTTTTACACCGCAACACAGATTACTATACTCTACAGATACTCAGTCGCGAATCGAAAATGGTTGCCGTCCTAAAGTCGATAGCCGCCGACACTATAAGTTTCCGTGGTTTCGCCAGCAATGGCAGCACAATCGACATGTCTGCTAAGCTATGAACGGCACGTAACCTCGCAATCAGTTCGACAGATGGCATTTTTGTCAAAGCTTTATGAATTGCCGCCGCCGCAGCGCGACGTCATATAAAACTAAACGTTGATTCTACATTCTTTAAGCATATTTTTGCAAAAATATTGGGTGTGATCAAGTTTTGGCGTGAACTACGTTTTGTTTGCCTATCTATTTATTCACTTTCTTGTTTCTTGTGCATCGCCGTAGTTAGACTAGTAAGTGAAAGAACAGAATAATTATTTATTATACTTGTACCATATATATATATAATTTACGTAAGTACTTTAGCTCTAAACTGATGCGGTTTGAACCTCCGTTAAAAACGAACTAATCTATTTACTTATATAAAAATCTCGTGTCACGGTGTTTGTGGTCGAACTCCGCCGAGACGGCTCGACCGATTTTTATATTTTTTTATTTTTATTTATATAGATAGATAGGTACTTATAGGAATTTGGAAGGTCGTAATAGTTATTTGTGTGTCAAGGAAGCAAAATGACATATTTATGGCGAGGGCGTACATTTAATCCTGAACGAAGCGTGACGAAGCGAAGGATTCTATAAATGAATCCTGAGCGTAGTGAGGGATTCAAGTGTTAACGCCCAAGGTGGAAATAATTTTGCTACTGTGTGACACATACTGCTTTTCACATCACCTATGAGGAAAATAAAAGATCATCATCATCATCATCATCATCATCATCATCATCATCATCATCGTCATCATCATCATCATCGATACCACCATCATCATCATCTTCATCATCATCATCATCATCATAATCGATCCCACCATCATCATCATCATCAACATCATCATCATCATCATCATCAAGTCATCACCATCATGACCATCATCGGCATCACCATCATCATCATCATCAATTCATCACCATAAACATCAGCATCATCACCATCACAATCACCATCGTCATCACCATCATCATCATCATCATCATCATCATCACCATCTTGATCATCATCATCAACATCATCATCATCATCATCATCATCATCATCATCATCATCATCATCATCATCATCATCATCATCATCATCATCGTATTCGTAGTTATCCCTAAGAAAAGCGCCTTGTCCACCATCTCCAAACACTCATCATTTAGAAATATACTAGATTCTACCGGTCTAACATTAGGCAAAACGAACCTAACACATTTAGTTTTCTTAGCGTTAAGTAGCAAATTGTTAATAGTAAACCAATTAAGTACTTTAACCAGCGTGGCGTTTATCCTACTGTAATCGACGGATTTTCGGTCCACCTTGAAAATTAATGAAGTATCATCAGCAAATAGCACAATATCACAAAGGTTATCAACCGTGGGTGGTAAGTCATTTATATAGACCAGAAATAAGAAAGGACCTAATATAGAGCCCTGAGGCACACCTAATTTAACAGTTGCTCCAATGGACTGTGTTTGGTTTACAACAACCGTTTGTGTTCTATCACTAAGATATGAAGACATAAGATTTAAACCTTTAGTAATAAAGATGTCAGATATTTCTGCGCCCAATGTTGGAATATTATTGCTGGTGACTGTACCATATACATACTAAGGACGGAAAAATAGCGTAATAAAACATCAAAATAAGATAAAAAATGGTTTATATACACTTAGTTATGGATATACATCACTAAACAATACAAAAAATAAACGAGCAATGCATATTTCGAGGACAGATTAATGGCTTTATTCGAGGTGGAACTATCGGATTTTGGACTTTCACAAGTAAATTGTGCGCTTACGCATGCTCCTCCGGATGAATTGAAATGAGTATTTTCCGGGCATTCCAAGAGTCTTGCTGTAGCGAGTTCATTTAGGCCGGTGATACATGAGATGTACTTCGTGCAGTTTCGGTCGGTTTCGTCGGCGAAGTTGCCTTCGCTGGTACAGTTGAATTGAGGGTAGCATTGGTAGCTGGTTATGTTGGTGCATTGGTTGTCGATGTGGCTGTAGACGAAGGTTTCAGGGCAGGTGAGGTCGTACTGCGTGAACACGCCGGGAGCCCCGCTGAGGCACATGGTGTACCCTCGGCAGTCGGGTATTTTCTCGTTCGGGAACCTCCCCCGCGCCGTGCACGAGCTGGCCTCACTCACACCATTCCATAATCCCTGTAATTTATAAGAGATCCCTTATCAGCAAAACAGTTTATCATACGTCTTATGTTGGTCTTAGCTTACACTGTTGGTTTTCCATAATCTGCTATATTGCTGGAAAATAACACTGAATGGCGTAGTTATACAGGAAAAGTTACAATTACTAGTATATGAAAGAGATAAACAATCATGATGATATCAAATACACTATCCATATGTAGGTGCCAATAGGAAGTTAGAAAATTACCACAAAGGATGGAAAAACACCTGATTTAAAAACTCTCGTTAAATCACGTAAATAACTACCTATATTACTGTGATGCTAATGCAATAATAATCTTACGCTATTTTTTTGCACGTATACTCGTAAGTATGTATCTACAGCACTTTAATTGCATATGAAATGTTTACTCCGATAAAAAACGTACAGTACTTACAATTAGAAACACCGTTAAAATCCAAATGTGTGCCATAGCGAGGCAGGATATTATTCATGTAATTTCTTTTGTGGAGTAGTGTAAAACGGGGAACACTTCACAGTTTAATGTCAGCTTAAATTTTGAGCAGAAGTAGTTTAGTAGTTATACGCCCCTTTATTTATCTCGAGTGAGATAAAAAGGAATGCTGCGAGCACCTCTTTAGTAGTGCCTAAGCCTTTCCAAGGGAAGTGCAAAGTCGATGGTTTTATTGTCGGTGGACACGAACAGACTTGAAAGATTGCGTATTGAAGCCACTTACCGCTTCTGGCCATTAAAGTCATATAAGTAGAGTCGACTATACCTAATAGATAGAAGTCATTGTTAAGTGTAGATGTGGAAAGATCAAATTCATTCGAAAACTTACTTACTTCATTGCCTCCTCAGCGACCCAAAAGTGTGTCCCGGTACTTCTCCTGAAGTAACTTCGAACTAGGGCCACCACGAAGTTACGTTAGATCCATCCCTGTCACACGTTCGAGACTAAATCAAGAACAAGGGATGGAGCTAACGTAACTTCGAACTTCGATTTTCAAAGTAGTCTACATTAACTCTCGCTATTTGATGGCTAGAAGCTCGCGCAGATCCTACCAGATTGTCGGTAATGTCGTATTGTCGGCAATTGCAAAATCCTTTCTTAACCCCTGACGGAAAAAAGGCGTAAAACGTTTTTAAGTGCTTTTTCACTTCTCATGCTCTTAAAACGTTACTTTAGTCTCTGCACATCGGGACTAATGCTCTATATGCCTCTTCATTAATGGCGTTAACCTTAACTGACTCACCATTCATGAGCTTTACTGTAAATTAGTCGGAGGATATATCTTCAGAGATAAAGTCAAAGAACTTTTGGTAATCTTTGGTTATTTAATTATATTAAGGATGAATTCATGTTATTATGCATGGTCCAATATGTTTTAAAATAGTTTTCAAGTTTGAATCTGTTGGCTAAATATGCAAGCATTTAAAGTGTCACTGTACAAAAAAAACCGCGGACAAAATGGTGTAAGAAACTTTGTTACAATAAATATTGTAATTTTGTTTTGTTTAGAACGTCGTTTTTTTCCTCGCATTCAAAGTGAAAAGTAGAGTGTTTAATGCGACACTAAACAACCATAATGAATGACACTCGAACTGTAGCTACTGTCTCGGCTAAACATCTCGTGTCATTATGGCTTGTTTTAGTCCCTTGTTGAACAATCTACTATTATGTCTGAGTCTACTGAATGTTTATCTGTTTGTAAGTCTGTTTACATCTGTCCGAACTATTGCCAATCTTTATTAGCAGTATTGAAATCTATATTTCAATGATTTTTTTATTCAACAGCTTATATTTCGGTGGTGGTTCTTAGTTGTGTATCATTGATTAAATATGCTAGTTAAGAGTTATCTCTGAAAGTATTTCTACTCGAATTCGCACGGTCAAGGTTTTGTTTTAAATAAAGTGTACAATTATGATTTACGTCGATAACGTACAGTGCGGCACTATGTTGTGTATGAAAGATAACAGATAGTTAAATGTTTATTTACAACTTAGTTTCACCTAGATTCCATACAACAATAAAAATTGGAAGGTTGTCTCACGACTTTTTATTACTGTTGGTCACACGTCATGTTGCGGGTTTTAAAATCCCTTTGTGTTATTCGTATTCGTAGGCCTAAATGATGAAAATAACAAAGTTAAGCTTAAATTTATTTACCTAGGTATTATTAGATTAAACTAGGTTAGCAATTGAACAACGAATGTTTCTACAGTTACTAAGCAAGAAATAATAATGCATAAAAAATGTATGCGGCAGCTTTTTACCTATTTATTACCACAATCCTCATTTCTCTGCCAACACATAAACAGATTGTTTTCCGGAGGATTAGCATTAGTAATAATAGCAGCCATACTATATTAACTATGATCCTTCTTTATAGTAGGTATGCAGTAGTAGGCACTATGTACATAATATGCAGTTTCTTGTGGTATATAATGCACATCAGTGTAACTATTTTATTCACAACTTCAGAATGGACAGCAAGGCATCAGTTCTAATATTTCTGGTAAGTGTTTTACTATTCATTTAATGTACGCCTTTTGTTTAAGGCGTGTATACATAGGTATATATAATTTTTCGTACCGTACCTATTTTGGATACATAGCCAAATAAAAACAAAAAATGCGCCCTCCACGCTTTCTTTTTCTTTTACTTTCAAAGTTTATAAACCGAAAAATTAAAAATGATCTTCTCTTTAGGTCATTTGCTGCGCGTGGCAAGTTCAATCGCAGTCCTTCAACTGTACGTCTGCCGGCCGTTTTCCTGACAGCTCCGACACCTCTTGCCAAAACTATACCCTGTGCGTCTATGACAGCACCACAGGCACTTACCTCGGCTACGACCACCGCTGCCCCTCCACCTCCGTTTTCAACCCTAACACTCACCAGTGCATAGACTCTTCCAAATACGTGTGCAACAATGACATCACAACAACGTCCACCAACTCAACAACGACTAACTCCACAACCCCGTCCAACTCCACAACAACATCAAACTCCACAACGTCTAACGAAACTACCCAATCCGCTTGCACTTCTGAAGGTTACATAGCAAACCCGAACGTAACTGACTGCAAGAGTTTTATAGAATGCATTGCATATGGCTCGAAGTATTTGGAGACAATCCGAACCTGTCCATATGGAACGTATTTCAATCCAATTACGAGTGACTGCGAATATTACTACCATTGCCCGTTCAATTGCGTTGCTCAAGGAAGATTTGCCAATCGAGAGGACCCTACATGTAAAACTTATTACTTCTGCGTTTTAAAACCTGATGGGTTCTTTTGGCGGCTAGAGTACGCTTGCACATATCCAGCACTGTTCAACCCCACCTCTAAAATATGTTCGTCAAGATATGTTTGTCAAAATTAGTTAAATAAGGAAGCAAAAAAACCGGGAAACTGAATTAATTGATGGGTTTGGGAAAGAGCATTTCACCGGTGATAGTGCAATACCACGTAACTATGCAGAATATACCTACCAGACCAAGTAAGTCAGTAAGGTAAATTTTGCAGCTTATTTAATTTGTTAGTTATGCGGTATCGCACTAAAGTAACATCTGCATACCCATCTTGTTTTTATATCTAGTAGAATATATCGTTGCAGTTTTCCCGTATCAATTTCATTACTTATTTACTATATTTAGTAGTTAATATAATACTAACTTAATGCTTAGAGTTCTACAGTTTCTATCAAAAGTATGGTCTAAATATTAAATCTTTTTAACCTGACTCTTCTAGCAAAAGTTATTCAAATCTACTAAATTAGGGTACCTAAGAGGCTTCGAATTGTGTTTCGGTACATACCCCCACGATCTACGGATACTAGGCGGAAGGAAAAACTATTTTGCAGATCATTGCAGATTGCAGCGTTTGTGGAAACAACCATTTCTTCGATGACGTAATATGTCCACGTTAGTCAGTGTTTGATGGGAGATTATAGCATCAATATTCCTTGTTCTCGGTATCTTTGCAGTTGCCGTCGGATTATGACAATTACAGTTTCTGATGGTATAAAATGCTTCAAGGCTCGTAGTTTTATGGAGTACTGAAAGATGGGGCATAGGATAGGAGTTGCGGTGTTTCTGGTAAGTACTTCATCATTTTGTCAAAATCTAATTAATTATCTCTAGTAATCTGGCGTTCTACGTAGATGGAATTTAAAAACGGCTCGCGTCTCTAAGTTTTTAAAATAACGTTTGCAAAAATTTTGTAAATAGAAATTATCGTTGACGACGCGCGCTGATTGGCATTAATGCTGCCCATGAAGCTATAGCGGTCCCGGGATCAATTCCCGATAAGGGTAAACAATTTGTGTGATGAGTATGAATATATAAGTACCTATTTTTTAACTGTACTGTGTTGTTTAAGATTGTCCCCTTATATTTTTTACGTTTATTATATACTTACCTATTTGCGAAGCATGTCGTTGATGTTCGTGAAATCCAATTCATACATGGTTCGTAAATCGTATGTAAGTAAAATAAATGAGTCCTGATCAATAAAAAGTGGTAAAAGCCCAAAAACGATTATCTCATTTAAGAGCTAAAAAACTCGAATAACTATGTCTTAAACCTAATATGTCTTAAACCAGTGAAATGAATAGCGCAGGGGCATTACATTTAAGTCCCTAGGGGAGACAATTACAATGCATTTACAGTTTTGAGATGGTAAAGGTTAGAGCCTACTTTCCATCAAGTGGCGTATGTCCTAACATATTATTATTTTTGATACTATAATTATGTTTTTATCATTACAGGTGCTTTGCTGCGCTTGGCAAGCGCACGCGGCTTACAACTGCACATCAGCCGGCCGCTTCGCAGACCCCGACGACACCACCTGCCAGAATTACACTTACTGTGTCTACGACAGCTCCACTAGCTCCTATCTCTCTTACAATTACGTCTGCCCCACCACGTCAGTCTTCAACCCTAATACGGCACAATGTACAGCATCCACTAACTACGTGTGCACTACCACTACCAACACCACTAATTCCTCAGTGTGCACGGCAGACGGATACATAGCAGATCCCAGCTCGACCAATTGCAGCAGTTACATAGAGTGCGTCGAAATCGACGGCTCGTACATCGAGACCACCTATACGTGTCCTGCTGATACTTATTTCGATCCTAATACAACTCTTTGTGAGTCCGACTATACCTGCACAGATGCGTCTACATTCAATTGCACTTCAGCGGGACGGTTTGCTAACACCTCCGATACGACTTGTCAGACTTATTACTACTGCGTTTTGTTGACCGACGGAACATATACGCAGTATAATTACACCTGTCCGACGACATCGGTCTTTAATCCCAACACTGCGGTGTGTACAACTAGTTATACTTGCACTACCTCTTAACGAATGTTAACGAAAATAATCGCTTGTTCCCTAAATATTAATTTTCTTGATACTAATTTAAGTACTTGCTTATACTCGTACAGCATATGCTCTATAGCAAGAGAGAGAGGAGGCCGATATGGCCTGCCCACTTCAGTTAATGTGGGCTGATTTGATAGATAAATGGATGGAAAGAATTTGAACCGTAAAAGCCATTATTATATGATTAGTACTCGTACTAAGATACTCTGTACTTTGCAAATACAATAGAAGTGCGAAAAATACATACACTTATTTTAATAGTTTGGTATTTAGGGGTAACAAAGTTAATGTCGCATTACTGAAAACGGCAATGAAAAAGGATTGTGAATCTAAATTCTAGACTAATTTTATTTAACCATAAAGTTGTTTGACTTTGGGGGTATAATGTAGTTATCAAATATTTATTCGGTAAAATGTAAAGCGTAAAATAAGTTTTTAAAGTACTAAACTGTACTTAAGAAAATGATTGATTATTAAACAACTTGCATGTTACATTGTTGGCTGTTACTTACCCACAGAATACACAATAGGAGACACTTTAATCATGCGTTGACATCTCTAATTGAACACTAGATACGCTCGTTAAAGGAATGCAAACACCAGTATGATCGAACAATGCTTTACTGAAAGATAGATCTATGAGCAAATTATTGTAAAATATGCTTCAAGAACATCCGTTTTTTGGTTTTAAAATGGTGACGAGTTATTTTTCTCGCTGGTCGATGTCTTTTCGTTTCAGTGCCCACATCCTTTACTTGTTCCTTACTGTCCTTACGGTATTGACTTTCCGTGATCAACACAGACGCCAGCCTCCTAGCTATATCAAGATTCTGATTAATTCCAATCTGAAATAAGAAATCCTTCTCATCCGATGAAGTATTATAGGTCGAGTTAGATGACGCCATGGTGAGATTTTGATTGGTTTTTATCTTTAGAGTAGAATAATATTTTTTGAAATATTGTTCTCTTGCTTTGCTTATGTACACTGACGATACATTGACTTTCCTATGATTTCCAATAGGAACAGTAGATAAAAACGCCGAGTCAAAGCTTTCGGAGGAAGAGTCGTATGGAGATAACGGAATATTTTCGCTTTTGAAACTTTCTTCGTCGAAATCTGATAAACTCGTCACTAAGTATGTAGAATCATTTAAGCGTCGCACTTGATAAGTTTTCACACCGGTCGCAAATTCACCAAGGCTGGTTATAAGACAATAATACAGTATAAAAGTTCTTATTAAGTTTGCAACCATCAATCATTTGGGACTGACAACGGCAATGTTTTTTGTCAGTTTGACACATATGATATGTCTATATTTTTAAGTATAGGCATGGATCTAAGAAAGAGGATTGTCAAATTGATGCAAGGTTTGATGATTAATCCTTTTTTTAGGGTTCCTAAGTCAAACTAGGAACCCTTATAGTTTCGCCATGTCTGTCTGTCTGTGGTCTCTGCCTACCCCTCTGGGAAACAGGCGTGATTTAATGTATGTATGCATGTCTGTCTGTATATCACACTATTGTTTTCTCAGGAACAATCAAAGTTACCAAACTATAGGTATATACTTATACCGCGCACTAAGATCAATGATGGAATACCTAAGTTTTTTTTAGGGTACCTCCCGTACAAGTAAAGCAAAGGTATTTTTTTTTTAATTTTGACGTCATTGGATGACTCTTAAAAAGCATTATGTATATACAGCCTTGGTCAAAAGTCTTGAGCACCCATGCGTTTTTCGTATAAAAGTCAAACTTCAAAAGTTGCATTTATATCTTATATTATAGAAAGTTGTTTAGGAAATATTGAACTCGAAAAGTGTAATTTTCTTCAGGCCGGGATTACACCTGTAAGTTATTACGTAAGTTTTGAGATGGTTTTGAGACGCAACTATGGGTAAGAGTGAGTGGCAAATATCTGCATCTCTTTCTTGCATATAGCTTTGTTTAAAAACTTACGTAATAACTTACAGGTGTAATCCCGGCCTTAGAGTAACGTGTCCTCCCTCCTACAGCCAAAACTACAAGTAATAAAAATCTGAAAGCACATGTACCTACACTCAAAAAAATGAGAGCCAACCAAGAGCGATTTTCTCTTAGTTGACATAAAATGAATACAATAGTTATGATATTTGCTATGTCAACCAAAGCTGTTAGTAACAACAGCAAGTTCGTTGGTGATTCAACTAACATCTTACTTAGTTGATGTTTCTATCGTCTTGTTAGGCTCGTATGGAATCAAATATCAAATATCAAATATCAAAATATCAAATATCAAAATATTTTATTGTTTAACTGCAGGTACATATGAAAGATGATATACATGTTATGTGAGCTTATCCGCTACAGTCTACCATAAAATGGTGTACAATATTTGCCTTACATATGGAAAGTAGCAAAATGTTTAAATTACTTATATTTAATTTAAAGTAACTGATCCAACAACTTCTAAACTTACTTTTGCAAATTGATATCGTTAAATTTTTCCGGCATTTTCTAAAAAATCTTGTACAGAGTAGAAAAGTTTACTTAATAGCCAGTTATGAATGACAGATTTAAATTTATCAAAATTATACAATTTGAACGCGTCTGGGATTCTATTATAAATTTGTACAGCCATCCAGAACATACTTTTTGCAAAAGTGGTTGTGCGATGAGAATTTACTACTAATTTATGTTTATTTCTAAGATTAAAATTATGTTTGGCTGTTTCAAACAAATGTGGGTGTTTTTTTACAAAAATTGAAATTTCTTTAATATATACACAAGGAAGAGGAAGTATTCTATAATCTTTAAACAGCTTCTGACAAGAATCTCTTTGAGAAATTCCACCAAGTGCCCTTAAGCAACGTTTTTGCATTCTAAATGCTTTTATAAAGTCGGTAGAATGCCCCCAAAATATAATACCATAGCTTAACCTAGATTAAGCTCAAGACGCCTATGCACAACAATCACAATCTTGTTAGAAGCGACCAATATTTTTTTTCAGTGATAACGAACTTAAAAGGAAAACTATCACGACTAAGTAAGCAGGCTTTAATTGTTTCTGAGAGACAGGCGACTAAAGTGTTTATAAACTACTAAAAATCATCTAACACAGTACCAAATAACGTTAATGGAGAATAATTATGTTCATACATGTTTTTTTTTTGAGTTAGTGTTTTGTGTTTGTCGTTACGACTTAGGAACTGAGCGTGGTCCGACAATCTCTTGCCCGGTTTTTTTTTCTATGCATGCGGTGATTAGGGAATGCAATTAACCGGTTTTAACCGATTTTAACCGGTTATTTTCATACAAAAACGGTTAATAACCGGTTAATTTGCATTCCCTAGCGGTGATCTTCTGTAAAAAATAAGGCGCTTAGTTAGCTTGCAAGTGTGCAAGTACATTATTTATGATTCAATGTACTCGTGCTTATCGTTGAAGGTCCTAATAAAAAAAAACAAGTTTTCTACCCCGAGCGAACAAATCAGAACTACCGGATCTAACGCAGGGTACCGCTTTTCTGTTAGCCCAGGAAGGATACGATTTCTTTGTATGGAGACACAACAATATACCATAAGAATAAACAATAACTACACGTCGAAGCGAATCTCCTTTACCCAGGCCCCAAATGCCGCCTACTTCCACCTACTTCCCCCTTCACCCCGTTACGCCCCTCTGTCTTCCGCGCCCAAAGTCAGGGCTGTCACTTTTGAAATATTTTAATCGGTTTATGGATGTGTTATACAATGTGTATTTATGTTTTCCTTCAACGTGGAAACATTGTTGCAAAATGAGTTTTTTACATTTACGTTAAATTAGGTAATAATATTTTCGATGATATTAAGATTATCTCCAGAAAATTTAATGGCTTATTTGGCGATTAATCATCTATAAAACACAGAAACGAGTCTATAAATAAACAACCTTAAGCTCAATAAGTTTTAAGTATAGTCTGGGATCTTTTTACGTTCCTTTCCGGACCATTAATTTAAATTTTTATTAACTTGAAAAAGCTTTATTACAAATTACTATTCTTATCTATTAATTCGTTTTTAATTTTTCCGTTTTTTATCTTCAACATCTAGGGGATGTATTATTTAACAAATAAAACTCCTTCATTCAATCAATTACCTATTTCTAATTATTTTGCCGTAAATAGACGTTCACTTTTTAAAACGCTATCTTCAACCATAAACACTAAAATCAACATAAATACGAAAACCAATTCAAGACACAATAACAATATCTTGGTTAATACATATATATTCCGTCTGTGACGCCCCTAACTGACTAGACACCTCAGGTGTCGCCAGGCGGTAGGTATATTTTTGTAACTGAATGACAAAAAAATACATAGGTTTACATAACTCGAATGGAATAAGTCATATCAGTTCAGTTCAGAAAAAATCAGCCACTCAAGCTCAGCCAAGTATTTTTGTTTTTTAACCGACTTCAAAAAAAGGAGTAGGTTCTCAATTCGACTGTTTTTTTTTTAAATGTTTGTTACCTCAGAACTTTCGACTGGTTGAACCGACCAGGTTGAAAGCTGGTGCTTCCCGCAATGATCAAAATGAAGATCTGATGATGAAGTCCATGAGGAATCGATGGAACTCTTTAAAAATTATAGGCACACCTATAGCGATTTTGGTATTTTTCATTGTAACTCGTGTATTTGCTCTTGGAAAGCACTATTTGGTGAAGTGGAACTGATGATGAAGACCACAGATGGCCACCGGAACTCCTAAACGGTATATGTATGTTTCAAGGGTGGCGACAAGATATCTCGATTAAGATCGACTATGACGAATCATATTTAGGTTTAAATATATGACAATGACTTTCCCATGGCGTTGCTTGCGGCGAGATTGAAATGTTCTATTATATAGTTTCTTATTAATTGAGAAGTGGGACTACATAACAGCATAATTATGATCACGAAAAAGTATAAAATAAAATAAATGTTTAAAAAAACAAAAACCCGTCTTCAAAAAGCAAAAAATAACTTACTTTTCTTCTTCATTCAACTTTGTTTCTTTGTAAAGTCTTTGTCCAGCAGTGGACGTTATGCGGCTGATGATGACGATGATGAAAGCAGTTAAACAGTTAGCTGTTAGAGACGACTTTGTTAGCGATGTTTCGTAGGCTTATCTATAACAAGCTACATAGAAATCATTAGGGAAGGTACAGTCTAAATCACGTACGAGTATATGTACAACCATGTTTGACAGTTATGTTTTTCCAGATTTGTTCAACGATGTCATATAGGCATTTTTAATCAGTAATTTTAAGGAACTTATTTCATTAATCAGACATTTTAATAGATTTAGTTGTTTTTTAAAAAAGGTTTTGCAAAGTTCGGACGCGTTGGGATCTTTTGTATATAAAAAAACTAAAGGCCAAGTAAGTGTTGAAAATAAGGATAATATTGTAGAATTTGGATGTTAAATGTAGATATTTGTAACATTTAAAAGGTGGGCAATAGGTACGAGTATATCCCTTGCATCGGTTTTCGAATGACCTTACATCTTACAAGGAAGGTACCCAGCTGTCCGGCTCCGATTTGGTTTATTTCGATATATGTTAGAGAGTAGTCCAAAATACCAGACACGTATTTTTTTAGCCGCCTAATCTCAACCGGTTCGGAGAAATTGACCTCCAAAGTACTGAAAAGTGACTAAACCCTCTAACTTCTATAGAGAATTTAAAAAAAAAATATGCAATTTTCTTACTATTTTTGATTATATGTTTAAGAACCCTTCAAACCCTTTAAAAAAATACCCTTCAAAGTTATATACTTCTTATCGAAAATACACTTTCTTTGGTTTTTTTTTTAATATGAGATTTAGCCGATATAACAAAACACGTGTTCATTATTTTTTCATGTTCTTAAACATATAATCAAAAATAGTAACAAAATAGCATTTTATTTTTTTAAATTCTCTGTAGAAGTTAGAGGGTTTAGTCACTTTTCAGTACTTTGGAGGTCAATTTCTCCGAACAGGTTGAGTTTGGGCCGCAAAAATAAATACATGTCTGTTATTTTAGACTACTCTCTAACATGACATGTATCAAAATAAACCAAATCGGAGCCAGACAGTCGGGTACCTTCCTTGTTAGACTTACACCCAAAAGAAATGACTAAAGTAACGATTTTTATATGACTTTTGACATTACTAATACTCAAGTAATTACTTTTCTTGATTATAAATACGGGTGTATTTACCCTTTAAATATTTAGTAATAATATTTAGTAACAATAATAAAATATTTAGTAATAATAATAAAAGTATAAATAAATAAAAGTATGGAAAAAAGTATGGATAAAAGTATGGAGTATCCGAATTGACAGGAACTTTTTTACACAGTGATCTGTAAAAAAGCATGCTTATAGAGGTTTATCTCAAAGGCATATAAACTTTTCAATTTTTATTCATTATTTATTTATTTTTTATTTTTGCTGAGAAAAAAAGTAGCAAAATACCTAATATCGGTTTTAGCTACTCCCGCTTTGGACTAATGGTTTGCATGACGTCATTTTGTTTGTAACCGCGTTATGTAGCACTAGCTGTAGCCTGTGACGTAGAAAAGACGTGGCGTTTAAGCTCTTTAGCTATTAGCAGAAATTGGTTTATTTATTTTATCAGTAAATAATGAATAAAATAAGGTTATCTTTTGAGACAAACCTAAAGCATGATTTTTTCAATTGCTCCACCAATAACTGCGCAGCGGAGCGTATGATTATTCAAATCTATCTGCTACCACAGTTAGTCACTATCATTGTTAACTAATATGAAATATAACGAATTTCCTACATTTTTCCGCACTTCACGTAGCCATATTCATTCCGTGAGCACGATCGTATCGCGAACCTCAGAAAAAAGTGAATGAAGACCGTACAATGAATCTCGAGAGTCAGCGCGGAATCAGGGTCAAATTTGTCAAGCAAATCATCCAAATACACTTAAGAGCTTCCACGAGCATGTGTTGAATAAAACCGGCTTTATGAAATGGTGTTAAGGCAGACAATGCGAGATGAGAGTGGGTGGTTGTTAGGTCGGTGTTGGGGAAAGAGCCTGAGAGTGTTCCCGGTGTCGGTATTGTTTTCAATGCCTCCGAGAACGCTTCTTAATTGCTACTTCCGTTAAGAAACAAGGTAACGTGTAGAGTAGCTTGTATCGATCTTATTTTTTTCTGTCATATACCTTTTGTATTAAGATGGATGACAGTGCAACAAGTCTTAAAAGAGCCCTATATAATCTATGGCTTTAGTGAAAAAGGGTATGTCTTTTGAAGCTTAATTGATAAATGGTTTAAGTTTGGTATATTTGCTTTTATTTTATTACGATTTAAGTCGATCTGGATTGTTTTTAATTACACTATTTTTGCAATGTGAATTCTTTTATTTCATTTGATTTGACTTTAAATTCGGAGGTTACAAAACTCTTCATTCATAAATGTACCATTGATTTATTATGTACTTTTAATACATACATACATACATTAAATCACGCCTGTTTCCCAGAGGGGTAGGCAGAGACCACTTCTTTCCACCTGCTACGATCTTGACAAATCTCTTTCGCTTCTTCCACATTCATACATCGAGTCATGCATGCACGTCGGTTTCGGGTACTTAAGATACGGCCCTTTTCCAGTATTTCTCCGATTTGATTCGAAAAAGTACGCCTAGGTCGGCCCCTTCCGACCCTCCCACTCACTTTTGCTCTGTATATCTCTTTCGTCAATCTTCTTTCATCCATCCTTTCCAAATGACCGAACCATTGAAGCATGCCCTTTTCAATCTTAGTCACTACGTCTTCTTTTAGTCCACATTTCTCTCTGACCTTTTCATTCCTTACTCTATCAATCAGTTTCACACCACACATACTACGCAAAGAGCGCATTTCAACTGCGTTTATACGACTTTCATGCTTGTCCTGCCACACCCAACATTCACTACCATACATCAGAGTAGGGATCAACACTCCATTGTGAACAGCCAGTCGCGCTTTTTGTGAAACGCCCCTTCTGCTCACAAAGGAGTACAGGGCCCCATTAATTTGGTTTCCAGCATTCACCCTCCTCTCGACATCCTTCTCACACTTACCATCTCTTGTAAACATACTTCCCAGGTACACAAATTCATTCACTTGCTCTACTAATTCACCATTTACATTTATCACGCACTCAGTCATCTCCTCGTCCTTCTCTATCACCATGACCTTGGTCTTGGCAACATTTACTTTCATCCCTTTTTGCTTAAATCCTTCATTCATCACTGTCACCATCTCCTGCAACTCAAGTACCGATGGAGCAAGTATAACTTGATCATCGGCATATAAGAGGCATTTGATTAGCAACTCTTCCATACACAAACCCTTATCATACTCTTTCAAATCTCGCATACAACTGTCCATGAATAGATTGAACAGCCATGGTGAGGCAACACAGCCCTGTCTAACACCTCTAGAGATATTAAACCAGGCCGAGTATGCCCCATTGATCCTGACACAGGCTCTGGAGCCCTCATAAAGGGACCTCAAAGCCTGCACCAGGTTGCTGCTCACTCCATACCTAGACAGCACCGTCCACAACTGCTTTCTATCTAACCTATCATAGGCCTTTTCCAGGTCCACAAAAGCACAGAAAACCTTTTGGTTGACAGCCAAAAACTTTTCTGTGATAGACCGTAGTGAAAAGACCTGATCGGTACATCCCATTCCCTTTCGAAATCCCGCTTGTACATCCCAGATTTTGTCATTCGTAACATTCAATACCCTTTCAATTAAAATCTTCGCGTATACTTTGCCGACAACACTAAGGAGGCTGATACCGCGGTAGTTTTTGCAGTCTTGCTGTGACCCCTTTCCTTTATACAGAGGGACGATAACGGCCTTGACCCAATCTTCCGGGACTCGGCCTCTACTCCAACATGCATTGAAAAGGCGGTACAACAGACTACCCACCACACCATCTCCTCTCCTCAGCATTTCTATCGACACTCTATCACAACCTGCCGACTTTCCCGCTTTCATACTTTTTAAAGCTTTCACGATTTCACTCATGCTAATCAGACTTTCATCTTCGCTATTTACATCCTTACTCATACTATCTGGCTCAAGGCAAACATCTTCGCATTCAAACAAGCTTTGAAAATAAGTTTTCCATCTATCAAGCATTTTTTCTTCCTCACATATCAAGTCTCCACATTCATCCCTCACGGCGCTTAATTTAGTTTTCTCTGATTTCCCTCGAGTCGATTTTATCAAGCTCCAAAAGAGTTTAATATTCGACCGGAAGTTGTCAGAAAAACTCCTATCATACTTTTCATTCAGTAAATCTTTCTTTCTAGCCACAACTTCTTTCACTCTTTTCTTTGATCTATTGTATTCTTCTTTCTTTCTGTCGCTTATATCTTGTGCTGGCTGTACAGCTACAAAATCCAACCAACACTTTTTCTTCTCTTTCACTATGTCATCTACATCTGTATCCCACCATTCTTGACGTTCATTCTTGCTCTTTCTTCTCTTTACTACACCGCATACTTCAATGGCCGATTTAACCATGCCATTTTTCATAATCTCCCATACATTATTTATATCATTCTTTACTTCACCGTCATTCATCTTATTAATACATTCAAAACATTCTTTCAGCTTCCTTACGTACTCATCTTTTATAACTTGATCATTGAGTTTCTCTACTTTTATCCTCTCTAACGCAGTTGTCGGTACGGGAACACGATGGCGCCAACGTGTGAACAGACCCCTTACTCGTGTTACCACTAAGTAGTGATCTGAACCTACGCTAACCCCCCGAAATGCTCTCGTATCTACAACTTTGTTACGCAAACGTTCATCCACAATCATCAAGTCTATCATAGACTTCTCATTCTGACGTCTCCACGTATACTGATGAATCTCTTTGTGATCAAACAGAGTGTTTGTCACGCAGAGATTCTTAGCCAAACATACATTGAGAAGGCATTTGCCATTCTCGTTCACTCGCTCATCACCATGCTTACCTAGTACCGATTCATAACCATCCCTTTTCACGCCTGTCCAACCATTAAAATCGCTATTAAAATAATCCTTTCATTCTCCTTGCATTTTGTTGAAACCTCATGCAAACTTTCCCAAAACTTCTCCCGTTCCTTTTTTGATTTATTCATATCGGGGGCATAAGCCCCAATTACGAATAAACGGGTGAGACCTACCTTGAGTCTCACCCAGAGAAGTCTTGGGCTCACACATTCATGCTCTTGCATACATTCCGCCATTCGCTCTGTGAGTACGATACCAACTCCCTGACGACCGTGTTCGTTTACCGGGACCCCGGACCACAATGCCGTCAAGGTTCCGTGCGTGGACGTACTCACCCCTTTTTTCTTCGTCTCAGTCACACATAAAACATCTAGTTTTCTTTCTTTCATCATCATACATACCTCATCTACTTTATGATCCATCCCTCCACAAACATTCATCGTAGCAAGGCGGCTTTCAGCGGCCCGCTTTTTGCCAACCCCCCTACGAACACGGCGTACTTTTAATATTTTCCTTTTTAATAATTAAGTAGGTACAATAATTTATTCTTAATTATTAAAAGTAGTACTTATATGTAATTACTTGAGGACGCCTGCGACTTCGTACGCGTAGAATAAGTCCCCCTATTTCTTCCCGTTGGGGGTCGATTTTCGGAAAAGCTTTTCTTAGTGCACTTCTAGACCTCAAAAGGAACCTACGTGCCAAATTTGGAATCTTTAGACCCAGCGGTTTGGGCTGTGCGTCGATTTGTCTTTTTTTTTTGGATTGGATATATGTTGCTGGTGTTGAACACCGTTACAACTTCGCCCTGGCTGTGATGGGGCGCTCCATATGTGAGGGGGCTGTTGATTTGTTAGTCGGTTTCTTCTTTTATATACTCGTATTTAAAAAAAAATACCAACGATTGTACTCATTGAATCGTGGGTTACATTACAGTCGAAAGCATTAATATCTATACAGGCATCACGTCAATATATGTAAACTTTTACCTTATTCTTAGTGGAATAGAGGCGTGTAGATATTTTTGGCATCTTGGGAACGTATATATTGATGACTTTGACTGTACATATTAAAAAGAACAACGAAATGCCATAAATAAATAAATATGCCATAATCGTGTAGCTGTCCTCAATTGCCCATTATTGTCTAATTAAATAAGAAATAACGAACGGCAGTCAATGGTGTGTTTGTCCCTCGTAAAGTTTTTGTAACTGTAAGAGCTACTCCACCGCACTCGCTGTTGCACTTCCACCGTGTGAGGTGCGCTTTCATTTGCCTGAGTCTGGAGTGACCCCAATAAGTCGATACAAGATCCACGATACAGAAGACAAACAATACAAATTGCGTCTTTGTTTGTTATAAACTGTAGTTAAATATAAATTAGATAGTTAAGTATATGAATATTATATTAAGCACTAGCGATTCGCTTCGCTTTGGTATGGTGGTAATAAGCTTTACAATTTTTTATATTCATATTTTCTGAATTGTACAAGTTATCGAAATGTAACATACACGAAAATTCAAGTAAAATTCCTGTATTAATTACTGAAATTTTCATTAAAATGCGTTGAACGCTTCGGAGCCCATTCGAGAGAAAGTTTCAGATAGACAGAGATACAAAAAATCTGACTACGGTCATTTATGATTAGGTATCGTATATATGTATTTTTTAATGTTAATTATGGCATCTATCTTGATTTCACAGACAGACACTTCATTTTTATTCATTGGTTCATGTTTATGGGTGTCGTCCACGATATGGCAAAATTTTGTAGAGTTATATTTATAAAACTCAAAAAAGAGATTATTTGTTCGTAGAAATTACTATATAAATTTGTCAAGTGTTGTGTGTTCGTTTGTCCGCAGGTGACATCCATTTTAAGCAGAGACGGTTGGATTGGAACGATGTGGCTGAAATTTGACAACGGATGTACCTCTTTACCTACTTAGTCAACGAGAAACGATTTGTTTATCGCAAACAAGATGTTTTTTTTAAAGTAAATTGTCCATTCAATACAAAAAAATGGTACGGAAAAAACGAAAACGAAAACCTAAACTTAGAATGTTATATAAAATTGATTGTTTTCCGCAAGTTTGCATCGGCTATTGCGCCCGCGTCTCGCGTCTTTGCGTAACCGATGCACATGGAATAATAATAATACTCAAGGATATCGTAAACAATGATTACAAAGCGGACAAGATAGGTAGCTGATATACTTACTAGACGGTAATGTGCTTTCCTACGTGATGTAGGCTGTAGATGCAATGCAAGAACATCGTCAACATAAGGCGCATTACCATTGGTCGTTACACCGCATAGAACTAATATATTGCCAAGTTGGTATTAACCTTATCAACTCAGAAGCTATTGGTGCGACGCAATGGACTATTACTGACAATTAGCTATCGTACAATGAAATTGCGCCTTTCCACACTATAATCACTAGCACTTGTATATACTGTGATATAAGTAAGAAATTGTTTATAAAACAACGAATCATCGATTTGTTATTGGAGGTAAATTACATTTTGGAGACCTTCTCGTTTTGCCGAAAGTATTTTTTCTTTGCATAGCCATCAACTGCTACTTAATATTAATCTAAGGCCGGCTTTACACTAAAACTTACGACTTACGTAAGTAGGGACGCAGTTATCTGTTAGAATGAGAAAAATATATTTCTATCTACTTCTAACCAATAGCTGCGTCCCTACTTACGTAAGTCGTAAGTTTCAGTGTAAAGGCTAACCTAACCTAACCTAACCTAACCTAACCTAACCAGTTAAAATTTGGTGACTTTACCACTATTACTTATTACGGAAATCCTACAACCATCTTTCGGCTCCATTACCAGATCATCTTTTAAATAAATACCATAATTCATTGACATTGTTCAAATTTAAAGTTTTTAATGTGAGGCTTTGTTTGGATCACTTAACACTACAAATATTCCTTTCAGTTCGATAACTTTAGCCGTTTTAGAGTAAAATGGTCTTGAGAGACGGATGGACATGTACAGATGGGCAACAAAGTCATCTTATAAGGGTTCCTTTTTTCAGTATTTGGTATGAAACCCTAAAAATATGACCAACTCGGATGATGGCGAAAAAGCAACTAAATAAAATAAAAGTTTGTAAAAACACAAGTTCTGATAGTTTCGTGGTATATGCTAGGAAGGTTTTACCCATTGCAAATATCACAGTTTGCCCAGTGAAAGATCGCACTAGTTTGCGAAAGTCTGCTGTTTAGTAAGAGGCGAGCGCCTCCCGCTCGAAATTTAACAATTTCTCTGAATAACAGGGCGGTATGCGGAATACTAACTATAAAGTTTCACAACTCGATGACGCAAAGCTAAATGAAACATTTAGCTACAAATAGTTAATATATCATTTAGACCACTTGCAGGTAAAGACAATGAATGTCTTGTAATAGAATAGAACAACGAGAATTCGACGTTCTTAAATTTTGCAGACAAGTAGAGCTAACGAAGCGTTTGATAATGATATTGAGCGTTCTGCCAAAAACTACCTAGGCTCATACGAAATGTTAGCTTCGAAAACGAAAACACCATAAAATTCCGTATATTTTTCTTCCAAATGTACATTTTTATTAAGCCATGATATGCTGGAGCTATTTTAAATTTAATGCATATTTTAATTGCCATACGAAGGTTATGTTAGGTTTTATTAGTAAGCGATTTAAAAAAAGTCTTCTATCAAAACATACGACGCGCTGGCCTAGTTGGTACTGTTGGTAGTGACTAGTGACCCTGCCTACAAAACTAGTGGTCCTGGGTTTAAATCCCGGTAAGGGCAGATATTTGTATGATGAGCGCGAAAATTTATTTCTGAGTCATGAATGTTTTCTATGTATTTAAGCATATATTTCTCTATATTAGTATTTATATCATTGTCTAGTACCCATAGTACAAGCTTAGAGCTTAGTTTGGGACTAGGTTAATTGGTGTGGCATTGTCTCCTGATATTTATTGCATTTGGAGTTATGAAAATTGGGGATTTTGATCAATTCGGAATTATGACTCTTCGGAATTATGTAATTATTATATAAGTGTACCTACCCTTCGAAAACATGTCATTAGGGATAGCCAGTTAAAGCCTTAGCTATTGAATTCAGGATTCAGAATTCAGTCAAAATGAATGGAATTCGCCATAGGCTGACACATAACCTTCGAGCCTAGACAAAGTGCATAACGTTAACGTTAGTGATTTTCGAAGTTGAAGTTTGTACCTAGGCTCGGAAAACTTCAACTGACTTCAATTCAAATTAATTCGCTAGAATACTCGCTAATCGCTCTTTTCATGCGATTTCGCATTAATTAGCTCGCATTCAGTACAATGCTAACATACACAAGTGTATTTTTACATATCTGTATCTTTATTTTTATTAACTATTTGTACATGAATTTCCTGGTCACACTCGTTGCGTTCTTCCTTCATTTAATCAGCCAAATCATGCAAATCTAGAAATAAGGATGTTGTCATAGCGTAACGATTTATTGTATCTACGTGTAATTCGTGAAAAGATCCAACCTTCCTTATTCGTACCCAACTGCACGAAGTCATAAGCAGGGTAATGAGTTTAACGGCCGATGTGTGTGGCCAAAAAAAATGTCATTCACTATAGCTCCTATACTTTCAGCCCGATTTAAGTGGTGTCATATGATGCTTCACAAAAGTGTGAAGTTTTTTCATTGGCTATTAAATAAAAGAAATATAAGGGTGCGTCATACAAGTCGGTTAAAAAAACTCTAGCAAAATTTAATTTGTCATTAAGTAAAGTAGTAGTAAAAATTATCCTAGAATTGCCGACTGTACTTCTAACACTGAGGAGGAATTGTGGGCTAAAGTGTGTACCAAATAACCCACGGAATAGAAATCGGCGTCGCGGCAGACCAAGGCGACGATGGCGAGATGAGCTTGATGCCTTCCATCGGGACTGGTTGGAGATTGCCCAAGATAGAGCTACGTGTAAAGAAGGAAGGGAGGCCTTTGCCCAGCAGTGGGACATTATAGGCTCTAAAAAAAAATGAAAAAAAAAAATGAACTAAATGAAATAAATAAAACAAATAAAATAAATAAATAAACTTCTAACACTGATGATAAACTCACTATCAAAACAATCAAATGAGTTCAATCTCGACGGATCTACTCTATAATCCATTGAGGAGTTCCTATGGCCACCTTCAACTCAGTACCCTTACGAGGGCTGCTACTTATGTAACCGGAATAGAAAAAAATAACAAACGTATATGACTAAATATGGTTTTATTGTTTTTCAAAATATTCTCCCTTATGATCGATGCACTTTTGCATACGTTGAAACCAATTTTTAAAACATTTTTTCCACTCTGACTGAGGTATCTCCAAAACGTGCTGTTTGAACGCGTCGACTGTATCTTCACGGGTCGAAAATCGTTGACCACGTAATTTATTCTTTATATTTGGGAATAAATAGAAATCATTGGGTGCCAAATCAGGGCTGTACTGCGGATGACCCGTTAATTCTATATTTTGACCTTCCAAAAATCGAGTCGTTTCGCGTGATGTAGTGACAGCTGGCATTGTCATGGTGAAGAACGATTCTGCGTCGCTGGTTGTTTTTACGTATTTCTTCAAATACCTCCGGCAAACAAATGGTCGTGTACCATTCCGAATTAACCGTTTTACGATTCTCTAGTGGCACTGTAGCCACATGGCCATTAATACCGAAAAAGCAGGCGACCATTTACTTCAAGGTGCTTTTTGCACGAGTTACTTTCGTAGGGTTCGGCTCATTTTGAAACACCCACACTGTTGATTGTTGTTTAGTTTCCGGATCATACGCATAGATCCAGGATTCGTCACCTGTGTAGATATTATAAACAGCTTTTGAGTCACCACGGATATATTTTTTTAACATTTTCTTGTACCATTCGACGCGAGCCTCTTTTTGATCCTTAGTTAAATTGTGAGGGATCCAACGGGAACAATTTTTTTTTACAGCTAAATGATCATGTAATATCTTATTAATGCTCGTCATACATATGCCCAGAGTCGCCTCTATCTCGCGATATGTAACATGACGGTCATGCATTATAAGTTTTCGCAGAGCTTCAATATTTTGTGGTACAACGACCGATTTCGGGCGACCTTCCTTAACTTCGTCCGTGAGCATACTACGTCCACGATTGAACTCACTAAACCAGTGGTACACAGTGCTTTTCGATGGAGCTTCATCACCAAAAGTCAAAGTTAATTGATCTATGCACTGTTGTTGCGTTAAACCACGCTGAAAATCATAATAAATCATAGCACGAATATTTTCACGAGTGAGTTCCATTCCTGCAGCGAGATGACATTTGGATCCCACCAAAAACAAAAGACTAGCGTACATAAGAAAAAAAATTATAGCGGCCAGTATTAAAAAAAAGTTCAAATTTTACCATGGAGGTCAGATATAACGTTTATAAATGTTGGAATCCCAGAATCCGGATACATAAGTAGCAGCCCTCGTACCACGAGTTACAACTACCGTACTCGCTAGCAAGTCGAATGTTCTGTCCCTCGCAGACCTCGCAATATTATAGAGTGCGAGGGACAGAGCATTCGGCTCGTTAGCGAGTACGAAAATGTTACAAAGGTAAGGGTACAGTTTCCATCATCATACCAGGTCAATGGTACCATATTATTATATTGTCATCGGAATCGCATATGTAGGTACCTAAGCAAATTCCAAGTCAATCCGACACTCAGAATTAGGTCATAACCTCATAAAATAATCGACATCTAAAATTTTATTATAGTAACTGTTGGTAAGTATGTAGTTACAAAGTGAAGCTCATATACTCGTAATTATGTCAAGAAACTACATAAGTAAGTCTATTGAGCCTATTGTTTCATTCAACACTTTAATTAAAAGTTATTAAGGTTTAAATTTTAAATCACTCAATGCCAATGAGATTAGCAACTAATTATTATGAAAATGCCATGCATGTCTAGTGCAATAACGTAGCATACGCGCGCCTTATATCGTGTTCGTGGACAGCTAAGCTTCCGTCATTGGAGGAAGTGCGCATAAGTAATTTATTGAAATATGACACTGTATTTATGACAAACGAACAATCTATATTTTACTCGATACATGAGGATTGCAGTCGAAGAATTTTAATTAAAATGTTCAAGTTAATTTGCAAACTTTCTTTCACTTCAGGAGCGGAGTACGTAGGGTAATTACAGTAATTATTTAAAGTTAGTACGACAGCGTGCTTAGGTATAAATAGAATTAAAAAAAAACCGGTAAGTGCTTCGATCAACTTGTTGATCGAAGGGTAAGTGCTAGTCAATTGTATCTAAATTAGGTTGCGAGACTTGGCTTGTCAAAAGTAAATCTCCAGGTATTTATTCGTTAGCAAGTCGCACGTTAAATCAAACAGTGACACTATATGAAACCCGAAACTTAGTCATTAGTCATTGGTGTTAGTATTACTAACACCTTAGATTAAGTATTCTTAATAACAAAATAATGTGTCATTGTGGGTTACACGAAATACACTATTTTTTTTTTAATTAATAATTTGTGCAAATTCAAAAGTTGTATCTTGTCTAGGGGACACCGTTGATGTAGGAAAACATATCGAAACTTTTATGTGGTCGTCTTGTGTCTTTTCTTTTTCCTATTTCTCCATCTATCTCTCCCGTAATATTTTTGATATGTTTTCCTGCTGAACTACGCATGTTATTTGATATTATATTTAATTTAATATTTATTGCTTTATATAATGCTAGACTAAGTGGAATCATTGTAGTATGAAATATGTACCTTATGGTCGGTATGGAGTTATGAATATCCCTGTAATCTATAATTCATAAGCAATCAATAACAAAAACAACCAACTCCCTAAGTGGTGCAGTTACGGAGATATTTTTTTTTGAAAATATTCTTCAAAATACATTCTGAAAAAAAAGGACATTTTAAAATAACTTTTTGGCTATATTTTTAGCTGAATAACATAAATCAAACATTGAAAAATATATATAATCAAACTTTAAGCCTTCTATACTTCGAGAATAAGCAAAAAAGACCAAGTTATTTTCGAACCATTTTATAAAACACTTCGTATCTCCGAAACTAAAACCCGCCATAAGGTACCTTTACCCGCGGAACGTCACATTATGATTAAAATATTACTGACTGCTGAGTTTCTTGCGGCGTTTCTTCTCAGCAGCGGTCTTCTCTTGGGAAGCGCTGGTAGATTCTTACCATGTAAAAGTTCCCGTGCGTACTTACTCGCACTTACGTCTTTTTTCTTTTTTTATGCAAACAAGAAACTCCTACAAAAGTTTATACTTTTTAACCGCAATAACGTCACTATACAAATAGTTTTTTTTTTGTGTCATTGTTGGATTTAACTTGCGAAGTGTTTACGGCATATTCCAGGGATTTTCTGGAAGCCATGATTTTGGATCGTAATAAATCGCAGTACAAAATATCGCACTCTATTGAAATTGAAAAGAAAATAAATTTGTTCAACAATTCGGTACTTAGGCAATATGGAATTTAACTACATAAATTAATAAATTATATATAAATACCCGAAATAAATTATTTTAATCTTTGCATTAAGTAGAATTCTCTACGATTTGGATAAAAAAAGATAAAAAGATAAAAGAAATTTATTCAGTAAGTAGGCCGCACGGGCACTTTTACACGTCAAAAATCTACCAGCGCTTCCCAAGAGAAGACCACTGCTGAGAAGAAACGCCGCAAGAAACTCAGCAGTCAGTCATTTTTTAAACATATTTCTTATTACAATGGTACTACTTAGTCTAGCATTATATAAAGCTATAAATATTAAATTAAATATAGTATCAAATAACATGCGTAGTTCAGCAGGAAAACATGCCAATTAAGAATCTTACGGGAGAGATAGAGAGAAAAAAAATAGGAATAGAATAGAATATGAATAGAATATAGAAACGTTCGTCTTAACTTCTAACGTAGACCTAATTAATATTCCTATTATGTATTTCTCAAGAGTACGTACCTACTTTTCTTATAAGTTATGGATTGTCTGATGCTTAAATATAATCTCGTAGCTTCCCCCAATCTTTTCCTCCTTAATAAAGATTGGTGAAGTTACGGATTTTCCGTCACCTTCCTAAAAACAAACTATGACGCATGACAAAATACTTTCGGTCCCAAAAAAACTTTCGACTTTATGTAATAATAGACGCTTATAAATTTTTAGAGTTCTCTCACCATAACAATTCGAAGGACCAAGGCATGTCAAAAATAGAAGAAAAAATTTGATGGTCAATTCGAGGAAGGGAATAACCCGTTCAATCCCCTTTGCCACTCAGTTTTTAAACTTGGAGTAAAATTGGTTTGGCCTGTCATTATTCAAGTCAATTCTTAGTAGGACATGGACCTTCTTAAACAGTGAGAGATTGTTCCTTTCTGAAAAATGACAAGGCTTGATGTAGGAAAATCTAATTTTAATTACTTAACCCATGGCTACCTAAAATTGAAAAAAACCAGTTACTCAAACATTACATTTTAAAAAGGCATTATTATAAATACGGCACATTCACAAAACTGCCAAAACTCTGCAAAGGTTTGTAAAAAGAAATCAATCTTAAAAAATCCGATGACATTGATTACGGCATCGATTGTCCGTAACGAATCGACGGGGATAGACGGGGTCGGTCAGAATTCCAATTACGATGGTGGTTGAAATGGGTCAGCAGGTAGGCCGCCCCCGCCCCAGCGGCGCGCGCGCTTCGAGCCACGCTCATTCGCTTTTTGCCCACCTTTCGACTCGCGCGCAGCTTTGTCTGTGAACGAGCATTTCTCTCACGTGGGAACTATCGACTCTTTTGTGCCTTACCCGCTATTCCCCAGCCGCTGTGCGACCGACTACACGTAATAACATGAGTGGATTTGTGATCGGCATTAACTGTTTTGTGATGGAAATTAAAGATGATTTATAAGGTGATGTCTTCAGTTAGTGAAAGTTGAGTGATGACTGATGATTAAAGATAAAGTGATCGGGACCCTATCTGATAAGCGGATACCATGGCTGTCGCACCGGTGAGTTATGATTGCCTTTACCCTGAAGAGTTTTAATGGTTTCCTTTAAAATTCCACTAAATTCTGTGATGACATAAAGTTAATTGATATGGAGTCAGTCCAAAACAAATTGCCTCTTTCTTAATACTGATGAATATGTAAATAAAGCTAATAATTATTTTATTACAACAGATTGAGCTGTTAATGTTTTAGAAAGATAATGAACGTTTTAATCTATTTTATAGAGTAGTAATAACGGTTAATCGGTTTGTTATAGTTTCGTCCGTTATTATTAGGAATCAGGCAACCTGGAGTTTATTTACTTAAAGTTCTGTAATGCTGTTGCTGTTAAGTATTATGGCGTTGGAATTTGAATTTTAAGAACTTATTGTTAATAAATCTACGAATTAGCCGTATCCATTAAAAGTAAGTATATGAACTTTTAGAAAAAATTATTAATATGCTAGTTAAAGCTTTCAATAGGTATATAATTATATGAAATAAATTACCTATATTAAATTTGCAGCGTGTGCTATTTGTACAAACAAATATCTTTATATTATATCCTTATAAGTCCAACAGCAAGGTACGGGTAAAACAAAACTTAATTTTACTAACCACCCGTTTTGACCAAACAAAATAATTCAGCCAAAACAGAGTTAAAAAAACAATACGAAAAATCTTTTACCAGCATTATCCAAAAAGTGACATATGATGAGTAGAAGGGCCACTAGCAACTCGTCAGTAGGTAAGCTTTTCTTTTTAAACTTCGTATGGATCACAAGAAATAACATATTTGTACGTAGTGTTGATATGTTTTCGGCTGATGATACAAGTCAATCTTTCTTACAGTTAAAGATATAATAATAATCCTTGTCATCCTTGAGATAGAAATTAAAAAAAAAATGTCATTATATTGTAAGCAGGAAGGTCTAAACGATTGACAGATGATTAGGAACGTGTCGCTTGCAGCACTTACCTAGAAGCTTTACCGGCGCTTGTCTAATCTCCGGTAGCTTTGTTTTATCCTTCATGTGTGGTCGCCACTTAATCCTGTCTAGTGATGTGTGACAATATTGACAGTTGACACATACAGTCGGTAACAAAAATAGAGTTCTACTTTTAAAATGCTGAAGCATGATTTGTTTAGAAACAGTTATTTGTTTTTATGAGTTCAGTATTGTACTTGCGGTTTTATTTTCATTGATTGCTAGTTTTGATTAGCTATTTTAACACTAGTGGTCACTAGTTTATTTCGTGCTTCATTTAAGAATATTATCAAATTAACGGCTCAAGCTAGCATGCAAATATTTAAAGGGGATACTATCTCTATTAGGATCTGACTCTCGCCAGTTGAACTTCCTATCGCGACCTCTAGCATCATTAATAGTGAAACTTAACTCAGTGGATTTAGCTGGTAGCCGAAGTTTCTGTAAATGTTATAAGTACTTGAGCTATGTTTAATGTTAAGTAATAAAAACAGGCAACTTCAAACCTTTTAAAGCACTTTCTTTACAGAGAATTCAAGTAAAAAAGTGATAATGTATCTCCATAGGCGACAGTATTTACAACTGACACCTAACGACTTACTCTGTAATGTAAACATTTCCATCCCTTTTTTTGTCGCGTCGTTTCCGAGGCTTCTAAAAGGATGATAAACTTAAGGCTGTACTTAAAGATAATGGTTCTTAATTGCATAGGTAATAAAAACGTAAGCGCCACTCATACTTACAAAGCCGTAAAACGCTATTCGGTAATAGCTATCGAAGGCTGACGTAATGTCGAACGCTTTATATTATTTAAATTGACTGGAATTCCAAACCGGTCTAGATTTTAAGCGAAGAAAGAGCCATACAATCTGTGGATCCAATACTCTTCCATAATTCAGAAACTAAATTACCTAATTAGAATAACGCGTCTGAGAGGCGGTTAAAAGCCACAAAGGTACCTACTTAAGTAATTACGAATGGTTAATTGAAAATAACAATTGTAGAAAGAAAGATAAATGCGAGGATAGAAAGTAAAATATCAAGGAGATAAATGCTTTTGATTAACTACATAATTTAAAAGTTCGCGTTAGTGATAAGCCGAACTTATTTTATTATTTCGTTATTTGTCTCGTTTCAAGGTAATCTGTTCCATATTGCGCCAGCCCTATCTGTCAGGCCGTCGGGCTGGTGTTCTGCCAATTTTTTTAACCCATACTTTAGGTCGCAAGGAGAGCCAATTGGTCCTAGCATTGTGAATATGTTCATCCTTATGAAATAGGTGAAATTCCGTATGTCGTAGAATACCATGCTTAGTCGAATGTCTAGGGTATTAGACCATATATTTGTACTAAAACATAAATAGCCGATTATATTTAACTACGCGCTTCCGTAGTCAGCAGTAGGTAAATGAAGCGCGGTATGTCCCGTTGGGATGTTCTAGGAATTCTTCCCTGCTTTGTATAACTTTTAGCTTTTCTTGACGATAGCTACAACATTCCATATGTCCCACCACAACGTCGTGGATGCTAATAAGAAACAACAACCAGAGATCTTTGTATTGTACCTGGCAAACGTCAGATAGTGTCACAAATGGAATAGACTTAAGTATGAAATGTGGAAGAGTGCTTGTATTTTGATATCTCGGTGAAATTTAAGAAAACGTTTGTTTTGGACGAGTAAGATCACAAGTGGTTCAAGTGACAACGGGTACACTCTCGAAGAAAGTGTTAACTTGTAAATATTCGCTGTGTCATTTGTAAATATTGTGTAATACGGCGTAAAAGGATAAATGATTTAGCAATTCTTAACACTGCACTTTTTAGTCTTGGTATAAACCTGGATATTTTTATTATTTCAAGTTTTGAAGAATAAACAAAGGGTAAGGGGGTTGTATACTTTTCCTGAAGAGGGTAGTGCACCTTACTTACGAGCCGCATACTTTTTTTTATAATTTATGTCTGATAGCGTTATTGTAAAATTAATGTTTTTTCAGTGCCACAAAAACTCTAAAAAATTATTTTATGTAAGATCTGATCTCGCTGGCTCTCAATTTCTTAATAACCAACGCGGACAAGTAGGCGATAACGCTATTTTCTGAGGGATAGTATTTCTAAATCTCAGGCAAACAAAAAACAGGACATGCACGGAAAGTGAGAGTAAACATTCCTATCGCTTTTCGTCGCGGCTGTACCGCTCCCGAGCAAACACCGGTGATGGGGCAAACGTGCGCGAGAGTCGGGTTTTGTGTTCAAAATATTTTCGTAACCGTGATGGAGTTGTTTATACATGAAGAGGTTTCGTTGTTTCTGTGGTCTTATCTTCTAGGTATATTTATATCGGCCTTAAAAATAAAAAAAGACCTGGAACTTGACGTAAATATTACAGCATTTGAAAGCTCCCTTTAAAGTTGTTTAGAATATAAATATATTTTACTTTTCAATGTATTCATTAGTTTAGGAGTTATTAAGGTAATGATACTGGTAAAGAACACTTGCGGTAGGTACTATCCTTTGGCTGCCTAGATAAATGGACTTGATATCTAATTATTAATAAAGTAGCAATGTACCTACATCGTAATTCCAAAATATCAATACTTTAGAAAGAATTTCATACATTTAAAGCTACTGAAGTACCTATTATTTGTCGACGGAAAAAAGTGAAGTCTTCGATTCAACTCTGTAGGCATTTTTTTGTTAAGTGTTGTTGATCGTATCTTTATAAAATTATTATCTTTTTAAACTCAGCAGCACCGGTCAGGCTGTTAATGAAATATCGAGGTTCTCTCTGTTCGGCGCGAACTACCTACTGGTTTAACATTAAACAACTTTCAACCCTCGTATAAAAAAAATGTGCTTTGGACTAAGGTGGCATTATGGTGTCTCAAAATTTGGCCCAGTTTTAAATATTTAAAAAATGGTGTAACTAGTTTACCTATTTGTGAACCGCACCCCTGTTGCGGTCTTTTACGTCAACTCACTGGGGTGGCATAGTCTCGTTTGCCACCTATGTGGTGGCCGCTTTTTTAGGCACAGTTCCTTAAACGACGTCTAACGTTCCCTCGGCACACCCAACCCCCAATATTCCGGCAACCCTGGAGTAGTCTGCTCAGTAGCCTAAGCAACGAAGACCAAAAACTGCCCTTAGGGGAAAAAACTCGTGTATAAGCGAATTTTGGCATAGTTGTAGGGAATGGTGTTTTAAACCACATACTGTGGGGGTGGAGCTAACGGGTGGAGGGGGGTGTAAAGGTCCCTTTTTTAGTTTTTCGTAAATAACTCGTAAACGGTGGGACGGTGGCCAATAGCAAGAAATGATCCATTACATAATTAATCTACATAAAATTCTTTGCAAAAAAGATTCAATACACTTTTTGGCTGGGATTATTATTTAATGGGCTCGCTCTTTTTTTGTGAGTAAGTACCTCTTATAGTGAAGAATATTTATGCTGAGTATCAACATCATAATTGTGACAGTTCTCGACTTATGATTACTTTATGTTTTTTTTTGATGTACTGTTTTTCGGGATGTATTCAAGCGATTTGCTTAAAATTTTGAAATAATGTCCTTTTCATAGATTTGCATCGCCTCCAAAAAAACAAATACTAGTTATCATATAAAAAAAGAAAATAAAGACCAAATAAAAAATATGACTTATTTTTTATATGGTTGTGACACCTCTACATTTTTTTTTCAGAATAGTCCATAAAATGGCCTGCTACTTGCCAATATATCAAAACTGTCTAGGCGGTACTTCCTATCAAAAATCAGTAATATGTGTATTCAATTCTGTATTCAATCATCAATGGTGTCGGAAAGACTTATTTAGGCGGCGGGTGATCCCAAAGAGGGCTCTTTCTTTGCGCAGCGGCTCAGTCTGACTGTGCAAAGGAGGAACGCGGCCAGCATAGTTACCCTATGAAATCCCTAATCGTCATTTTTCCTAATGCATCGTTTGTCCGAATTTTCGTTTATCCGAAAGCCATTTCCGCTTTTTTTTTTTTAGTGTTGTTATAACACAACGCTAACCTAACCGAACCGCAGATATAATCGGAAAACTTAAAAAGTTGCCTGACTCATCTGAAAACCAGTTTAGGGCAAATGAAAATTCGGACAAACGATGTGTTAGGACAAACGTTGATAGGGATTCCGAGGGACACCCGGTCAGCATTTTAGGGACCATGCCACAAGCGAGTGAACTGCAAGGGTTATTTTATTTATAGTTAGTTCTTAAGATGTTATGTATTTTTTTTTTATGAGCAAAAATAAAGTTGGAGCTTGAACCCATCCAACAATGCTTAAAGTCTATTCTGGTCGATGTAAATCGAACGCCATTTGTTGCTATAAATGGCCCAAGTCAAGTTCCCTTGTGCGCCAGATACCTGCCCGCAGTACCTAGGGAATTCTTCGCCTAGAGTCCTAGACTTACGGATTGTCTCTGGCGATACACTAAAAAAAATTGGTCGCTTCTAACAGGATCGTGATTGTTTTACATAAGTGCCTTGATTCCATATGAGCCCATCAAGACGTTAAATACATCGACTAAGATGTTAGTTGAATCACTAAATAACTTGCTGCTGTTAATATAAGCTTTGGTTTATATAACTATTATCATAACTATTCATTTTATGACAACTAAGAGAAAACCTTTCTTAGTTGGCTGATTTTTTTTTGAGTGTAGCTATTGTAAAGTAATCAAGTTTAATTAAACGTCACTTCAACGAGCTAACTATAACAACAACGCGGCATTACACTTGTCTGAATTTCACGAACACCCGCAAAAAATACTACTTTTTGGTGAACGTATGTAATAATAATTGGACAAGGCACGGCAATGCGTGCGGCCTGCCACATATCAATATCCGATTAAATAGAGTCGTTAACTGTAAAAACGATTGTCCGACATTTTTCTTCATTCTTTGTAGTTGATAATTCGTTGTAATTATACGGCACAGGCTTTACACACTCACTAAATCAAGTTAAAATAGCCCCATGTCATTGCGTTGCGATAGAGATATCACCTTTACAACATGACGCTATCCATCATGAACGGACTTGATTAACGTTAAGGCGATCTCTCAGTTCCACTTAAACACAGGATTTTGATGAACAGTTTCTTAAAAATAGACTTTCATCTTCACCCAGGCTCTATCATTATTCCATCTTCAGAAATCATACTTTAAGAGCGTAAATTCAAAAAGATTTGTTTATCAACAGTGCCGTAAATAGCCTTTTATGCGCCCGGTTCGAGCTTCTATAACTGCGCTCTTGGAAAACGTTATGCATGACTCAAAACTTGATCTTCATCTGGTCATTTCTGCGTGCCTTTAGGGTCTGCCTGTGCCTGGCACCCCATGGTGACATACTCGTACATCCGCGTTTCGAGCTCTTATCAAAAAAGTCCTCTAATCTAACCCTATCGGAACAAAACGTTCTTCCAACGGTTAATTATAATATGACGTTACACTTCACAGTCGGACGCGCCAGGCATGCGCACACGCACTTTCCATTTCGATGCGTTTACTCGCTTATCACGTTACGCTGCAATTTTTTCAAGGGTTCCGGACTTCAAGCTGACGTGTTGCACAAGCTTAAAAAGTATGCATTGTTACATAAAAATAACGCGGAAATGTTCTATTTCTTTTGAATTTATCCTCATTATAGTGAATACTAACTTCTTGAGGGTAATCAAGGCCAGGCATCAGTCAAAGGGTTTCATCATTCAAATCATGCCTTTATCAGAAATTAAAAAACGATTAAGTCAAAAATGTTACTTAATTCGTCTATCATGTAACGCAAATCGAGATAAAAAGATACTTTTTATTGGGTTTAAGCAATTTCATCGCGGAACCCTAAATAAAATTACACGGTTGCAATTTGCAGCTCACAAATGTGCCGAAAGAAGTTGGACACAATGGACGGAAACAATAACATCAATAACATGTGCTGCAGCAAAACTACGTTAACCGCAAACATTTCATTATGTATTTGTAAGCAAAGTGTGACTTTGCTGGATGAGAAAACACGCAATAAATTGTAAATAGGAACTTTCTTCGGCTATAAGTCTATACGATCTTCTCTTTTGGCTTTGTTATTTACGTACTTACTACGTGCTATGCCCTGTTGACTTAAATGATCTGCATGCCAAATGATTCTCTGCTCGCTGTTATAACACATCATCAAAGTCGAAAATAATTCTCAAGATTCTAATTCGTCTGTCCTCGTCCTCATCTTATTTATAATTGTGGGGATAATAATACTTCGGATCAGCTAACCTTGGAAAAAAGGCCATATTACATTAAACTGAGACTGGGGAAGGATTTTTCAAGAATATCGAATACAATTGCTGATATTTTTCGCAAGCAATAATGGTAGTCCTAATCCCGAGCACAGGCGGTAACCCTTTCTGAACATAGGTATAACAACAAAACACTGTCACTAATATCGCATTGCAAATTTGTAATTTCCTTAGTTTTACTACTATAAATACTATCTCTAAGCCTAGTTCTCGAAACTATGAGCACTTAGCTAACATGACTAACAAAACGAGTATATGTACACGGAAAATTGCTCTATGATAACCAAGACAAAACTAATTTCAAAGCAAATTACGATGCCAGACAATTCCAGTATCATGACTCAGATATAATCTCCTATGCTAAATAATGCAATGGGCAAATTATCCATATCTCGCGTCACATTCCGTTAAGGTCAGTTAAGTGCTCGCTGGATCATTGTTCTCCCACCGGTGGGAACTGAGGTCGTCTCGAGCCTCGTGAAAGCGCCTTTTCCCAACAGCTACTACTAGAGAACGACTTAATGCTAAACTGTTTTAAAAAATCTTGTATTCCCACGAACAACATGCGTCTCTCGATTGTTGTAAAAACGTTAGGTCATAGTTGCAGTGATGGTGATAATTAAGGTAATGATTACTGCATGTTCATGCGTAGAGAAGCTACATTTAATTTATCATGGACAATATGAAAGTTGCTTTGCTAACTTCATTTAATAATACTTAAGTGTTATCTGTGTGTAAATTAAGTTTATTGTAACTCTAACGGTTGCCAGAGGTGACTTGAAGCAGGATAGTTCTAAGCATAAATGTAGTTTAAATCGATAATCGCACACAAATGTACTTAGTCGCAAACTAAGCTCTAGGCTACTTACAGCTCTTTCTAAACAGCGTACTTTTGATCCGGACGTAGCACTGGGGTACTTACTCCTATCATTGCAATCTCTTGGGTCCATTTGTCATCCTCCCTTTTCACTGTCTCGTACTCGTAATTTATTTGCAATTTTGTAATGCGTAAGGCTTTTGTCGAAAGACAAGCTGCACCAGAGGAACTACTTCGAAAATCGAAGTTCGAAGTAACGTTAGCTCCATCCCCCTCTCTCGATCTAGTCTCGATGATGAGTGACAGGGATGGAGCTAACGTAACTTCGAACTTCGATTTTCAAAGTAGCGCCTCAGAGTAACGACCGTTTGGCGTTGTCTTTCAATTGCACATTGTTTAATCAATTTTAGGCACACTCATTGATGGAATACTTCATATTTTGATAGCATCTTAAACTAAGAACAGCAATCCTTAGAAGTAGTCTTTAGAATGAGCACTTCATCATAGAGAGCGAGAGTCGTGCACAGTGATCACCAGCCACTCACACTTTAAACAAAACTTTTAAGACGTAAATTCTATTTTACTTCCCTGATTACAAAGATACGTTTACATAACGCAGTGTAATATTAAAACATAGTAAACAAAGTGCGGAACTGCATGGCACCAATCTAGCGGCATGCACGGAGCCAACAACCGGCTAATGGTTATATACTAGTACAATTAGCGAACCGCAGTTACAGTCCGTGACGCACGTGCTTTTAGCCGCCTTAGATTTTATACTTCGACACCTGATAAATATGTGCGAGGGATAAAAATGTTGTTGCATCCTAAGGGCATTCCTACGCCGCGTATAATCTAAATTCGTAATTTTGTAGCCTTTTCTGACCGTGCTACAAGATTCCGGTCTGTTAGAGTAAGTATATAGGGGGAAGCGGGGCAGATTGGTACGGAAAAATTTAACCTTATATTTTGGGCAGTAAAAATGATTAAAATTATACCATTTTTGCTGATATCATAGTTAAACTAATTGGGATTGATATGGCATTTAAATTATCCTTAAAAAAATGATCGTAATAAAAATAAAGAAAAAACGGTGAAAAATGGAATTTGTTTATTTGTGCCCCACCCATGGGGCACCTTGATACACATGTTTAATTATGTAAAAAAGTTTTAAAAATGCCAAAATTCAACAAAATGTTGTTTCGTTTCTTTTAAGGGGGGTATATAGGCAACCTATTTTGTTTTATAAAGATTTTAAATATCTTTTTTTTTTCAATATATTATGCTTATAGACATTATAACCGATTTAAATTGTTTTTTTTGTATTTATTTCAATGAAATTTAACATGTATGAGAAAATAGGCTAAACAAACCTTAAAACACTTTTAGGCACTTAAACAACACAGTAAAAAATTACGTCCTCAAACTTTGATAGCACCAATGTGCCCCGTACCTTTGTGTATCGAAGTGCCCCAACGGTCATATTCGAAAAATATTTGAATATTAATAAAACCAGTGTACTTTAGAAAAGTTAAACATGCAATCGTGACAACAAAATAAAATAACTTGATATTGGGAATTTCAAATATCCAATAAACAGATAAACACTGTAACAATTAACTATGACTTACGGAGAATATTTTTAGTAAGCTACACTAAAAACACTTTTTTACTTGTGAAATGCAAAAGAACAACAACCTAGCGATGTGTTTACAGCTGTCAAGCCCGCATATGTATATTCATGTTTTAGTGATATTTCGATATTACTACCATTTGTTTTTAACGAAATAGTGCTGGTGTATTATTGTGCCCCGAGCATCAAACTGCCCCGCTTCCCCCTATCGTCGTTACACATTATAAAAATCTCGGACTTTATTCTTCTGGGATCCGACTCGAAAACGGCATGTAATAAGTGAAAGATAATCCTATTTGGTTTGGTTTGGTTGGTGGTCTAGCATTAATCGTATCCAAGCAAATCTATCTTTTGACTGCTTGATTGTAGCTGAATTAATATTATAATAATATGAATTTGAATTAGAAGTATATTGATGTGTGCCACCTAAACTATCGGTCTTTTTAGGTTCCTCATATTCTTACCCGAATGAGCCCTAACATGCTGCTGGTAGGCTACCTTTGACCATTGTTAGTTAATAGTTACATACAAATAGGTTGACCGGATTACAAACACAAACAAAGAAGTTAAATTAAAACTATTACTTTCCAGTTACAGGTACTAAGACAAGGATCGAGATTTTATATCGATAAAAACATAAACAGTAGAGCGTGAGTAAACAGTAGCACTTTCACATATAAACAAATGTGTTAATTAAATTGAAAGCTGCTCAAAAACTAGTTCAATATTAAGAATACGCATTTTAATCGTTACGCTCGATTGCACAATGCCAATGTTTATTCACATTATGTTACGATCAAACTTTCCGTTTCGGAATACGCCGTGAAGGAATTACCGTAATTCTCGTAACGTAACGTTCCGGCCTTTATATTTGTCGCTGTCTTGAACCTTTCACCCCGATCGTTTGATATAATTAGAAAATATCCCATGCACGGCTCTAATGCCTTCCCATTTACTTTCGAAGCGACGGACACATATAAGTTTCCTGCCCATCAAATGCGTCATTACGGAAATTGACTAATTTATTAAAGCACCTTAAAGTTCACAAGACCTTTACATATTACATGTTACAAAAAAATGCTTATAAAATACAAAAAGTCTCTTCTTCTTCGTCAACTTCCGATGTTGTTTCTTAAATCCAAATGATAGACAGGCTGTAAACAAAACCGATGCATTGATTAGAAAAAAACTGGTTTAGTCGTACCGCCCAACAAGAGACTCGTACTGCGAGGGACAACACACGGAATTCACTTTCAATCTCCTTCGGCGTTCCTAAACAACACTGCAATCAATTTTTGATATATTGTATCGCTATTATCTCATCGGTTGAATAAAAACGGTTAAGCGTGAATTTTAATTAAGATATTGAGGTTTCAGAGCTTTGGTGGTGACGGAGATCGCATAGTGTGTAGTAGTAGAAGTCAGGCTACAATAACGGTCTCGGTGAGACCAATGTGACCATAAAATGACGGTTTGCTATTGATGATTCCGGGACTGATCATTGTAGCATTCCTTGGACCAGCACTGGCTCTGGGTTAGCTGCTTCTTTTTTCACCGATTTCAGGCCTAATAGTGGCCATTTTACTTGCGTTATATATAACAGGCCGACGCTCTTGTCACATAATATATGTCACCTAATTGTTAAAGAATGATTAAAAATCGTAATTTTATACATGAATACAGAATTAATGGGTGAAGTCATATCAAATATCCATTGTATTCAGCCCTTCTTCCGATCTTCAGAGCCTTAAGTAAGGCCGATTGTGATGACGCGTCTAATAAGATCGATGTGCTACGTTTTTTACGACGCCATATTGGGAATGTGGGAACATCTTTGTATAGCATGGTTGTGGACGTTTTGATAGTTAACTTTGTCGGTGGGATAACTCATAATATGCCTGATGCGACAGCCCTAAAAGGTCCCGTCCATAAATGCCACGGAATTCTAAAAATGAAACGTGCCTGAACTAATGAAGTTCATAATAGGTACATACCCAATAATTTATGGTTTTTAAATTATCTATAGGATAAGAACGATGGAACTTTTAATTATTTAATTACTTTATTTAAGATTATTTCTGTAATTAGAGTTCCGACTTTGTATGTAGGAGTCTAACGGAGTCGACAGTAACTGTGTGAACCCATATTGAAATATGTCGGCATTGCGTTTTACGAATGCAAAATAAACATTTTAGATTTGGCCCAAACGTACCTAATTCATGTAAATTTTCTTTAACAATGCCTCCAGTCATTGCCGAGTAAATAGAAAACAATTTATTCGTTGGGACACATCACCTGGGCAAACTACATTTTTACTATTGCAACACCTGAATTCGACATAGGTTGTCTTTTGTTGTATAAATTGTGAAAAGAAAACGTTTTTTTGTCAGAACGAGAATGATTTTTCAATATCCTCATCGGTATATCTTGTTAGCTAAAAAAAATACCTTTTTAATTTAATTAATATGTCTTTACGACAATAGGTAATTAAGTATTTAGGACACAAGTAATTACTAGATCTTCTGAGTAGATGTGTGTATATATGGTGCTTCTCATTAGGAAATGCACATTGCTACTCTTAATATCTACTCGTACAGTACGTACATATCTATTGGTACTTATTCGTGATTTAAGTATTCCTTTAAAAAAAGTTTTATATAAAACCTTGTTCAATGCAGAAATAAAACAGTCCAGTAGGTATTTTGGATGAAGTTTTTAATTTATCGTAACATTTATGCTCTGCACAAAAATAATCTATAGTACCTAAGTCTCAAATAAGTAAAATAAAAAGGATATGTGGAGTTTGTTGACTTGCTTACCAGACGTAGACAGACCAATACATCAAAAATAAATGTTGTTTTACAAGTGGTCCCTCGAGGAGAGGAATAAAATGTGTTTTACTGCGAATTGTTACTTACTCCAGACGTTTAGTGTTCTCGACTCTCGTGAACCGCGACTAATGCGTAGTTCTTGGATATTGTGGTTTGCATTTAAATGCTAACAGACCTATCAGCTGAGCGCGTGCTAGTTGAAGCGCACTTTCAACTAATTATATTTTGATTTGTGAACAATACTTAAGGTACATATACTAGTACATATACTATGTCGAAGAATAGCATGTTACTACACTTACCTACTATACTATCTAGTATTTATTTATACATGTATACTTCTTATGGCCACGGCAATATGTGCTCACCTTATATACCTATTGTTGTAAATATTGTGTACATTTTCTTTCTTTCTTTATGGGACGCGAGTTTACAGGCTTAAAGTGAGATTACTTGAATGCCAGTTATTGACATAAGCGAGCACTTAACATATATGAAGAGATGAATGGCTATGACATTTTAGTTTGGGCTTGTTTCAGTCACGAAGAGGCTTTCACTGGTTCCCACCCCATTTGTCTCGGCTAAGCGATGGCGGCGACGAACTCCATTGTTTACAGGCGCTTCAATATCGCCACTAAAGGACGTAATAACTAGTAATAAGCTCGTCATGAGTCTGATTGTTTCCTTTATTGTCCTTTGTTGGGCTTGGCTTCGTGATGGGATAGTTTTTGCGTAAGATGCAAAGTGCTTTTACAGTATCGATAACAAAAATAATTATTGGTTTTAACCCTAGTAAAAGCGAGAAGTTATGCTTTTCTCAAGCGTTCTTTTCTATACCTATATGAATATTTTTGACAACATGTTGAAGGGCACAGGTTTTATTAGGGAGATTAAATTCGATGTGTGCTGTTTGGGCGAAATTTTTCGGTCGAATGTATCCCAAAATGGTTTTATTTTTTCATTCTTAGGATAACAAACCCGATATTGACATAGATTACGTTTGATTAAACTTCTACAATAAAATGCCAATTGCTGCCGCGGAAAATAACTTACTGTTAAATAATAAATCGAGAATTGACACATTTCACCAAAAACGTTGTGACACCAGGTCAGTCGGAGGTTGTTGTAATAATAAACAGTTTTATTACGACAATACTAAGCTAAATACATTGGATCAATGCGATTACATACCATGTTGATTTTGACTCGTCGAATTGCACTTTGAACTTTGTCCATCAAATTGCTTTACTTATGGCTAAAGCTCGTCAGAAATTTAGAGCGCCGCCGCTGCTGCACTGGGCCTTTTTTCAAGACGGTAAAAACAATATGGTTTTTTATCTGTTATCGTATTGTCAACGTTTTGATAACTCTTATTTACTTGACAGTAATGGCTGCCGAGTTAAAAACAATACAATAACAGGTCAAATACGATATGGATTTTACCGCCTAGAATACAGGCGCTGGTCAGGTTCCATGCACTACCTCTTTAATTTGCTAAGCTTGCTTTAAGTTCGCTATAAGAAACGACTGATTTCAGGGATACTGATTTAAGTATTTATGGTTATTCCACCTTCCTATTTAGTCGCTTTTAATGGTTAAGTTACTTAATTCAAACAGGGGCATTCAGAAATGGCATCCTAAAAGTAACTTGCTGAGCGCGATTTTACTTTTGTGAGAATTTAGTAACTATGTTATTCAGGAAGGTGGAACATGATTATTTATCAGCAAACGCGAGCTACCTCAATAAAGCCTAACTTGACCCGCGATTCGTTCACGTTTTTGAAACATAAGATAAACCACAGGACGTAACAAATATGGCTTATTGAGAGCGAAGCGAAATATCTCCCATCCGAAGACGCTGTTAGACAAGTTTGTTTGGTAGTGATCGTCCCTACGTAGCTAGCGGTCCTGAGTTCGATTTCCGGCAAGGGCCCATATAGCCGCACTCTAGAGTCGTTCCTTAGTGACGATTTTTTATACACAAGTTTGAAAAAGGAACGAGTCTCTACTCGTAAAATGTCTTTAAGTACGGTGGTAAGTCAATTTGTGTGAGACGGTCCGCTGTACCCTGTTTCACCGTCCTGACAATGATAGGCAGGTGACAATTCGGCATACATTGAAGAGTTAATAAGTTTACACATCACAGGGATTCATATACACTGCGCCATGTACACTGAAATGTCAACTTTCATTATGGATGGTGAAATAAGGGCCAGATATTATTATTATTTATTGTGTTCGCTCGAGTCACGTACCTACCTATCTAATAGGTCGTGGCGCGCTTCATGCCTTGATCTCTGCTCCTTTCTAGACAACTATCCTACCGTCTCTCGGTCGTTAACGGTGTCATTGACCTTTACAGTGAAGCCTTTGATAGACATTTAAATTTTTGACAGATACGAGTAGTATTCTTACTTTTTTGAATTCCGTAGATTAGGTACGGTCAACGTCAAAAGTAGATACTTATTCACTTTGGTTTTTTATCGCATTAACATGGTTGTATCCCCCGAAGCTAAAAGATGGGTGTTTTAAAGTTTGACCGCTATATGTGTGTATTGTATGTCTGTGGCACCGGAGCTCCTAAACTGGTGGGCCGATTTGGATGCGGTTTTTTTAATTTGGATTCAGGTTTTCTAGCGGTGGTTCTTAGCTAGGTTTCATGAAAATCGGTTGAGCCGTTTAAGAGATATCAGCTATGAAAGAAGGGGTCACCATTTCACCATTATATCGGGGGGTTTTATCTGTCTAATAAATAGATGTATTATCTTGTTTGAACATACTTATGTTGCTGTAAAGTGACTAGGTACAAAAGTGTGTATCTCCTTTTGATGTTGATTGTACATATCTATCTAAGAATAGGTATCATGAATAGAAGAAGATTTTTTTCGGAAACATTTAGATGATTGGCAATTTAAATTGATACTTATATGGGAGTGTATGATCAGATCAAGAACTGGAAATTACTTTAAATCTATACTAGAAATGATCTTACCTTCGAGGCCAAAATTTTAACCTTATACAGGTTATTTAAAAAAAACTAGTCTTTGTCCACGACTTCCACGTAGAATGATCTTTTTACCTCGGTAACTGTCAAACTATTTTACTTTTAATTCCAGAACTACCAAAATTTTATCAAAATCGGTTCTGCATTCTGCCGTTTATGCGTAATTGAAAGAAAATCAAACTTTTGATATTAGACCTACCATCTAAAATTAAGTCAAGAGGACGTTATGCTAATGGATACATCACAAGTACCACCCGAAGCGAATTCAATGATCAATTTCTGGTACTTTCTCCTCGCAAATGACCTATGAAACGCTGAACATTCTATGGTTCATTCAAGGTTAATTATCTATGGGTGCTCTTTTGATGGTGATCATTGTTTGCTTTGAGGTAACCTTTCGAATTCTCACAGTTATTAATGCAATATCAGAATCCATCATTCGATAAACATCGCTCATTCTGCGAAGTTTTTTAACTCCCTGCGGAAACAGCGGTGTTATAATTGTAACCTTTGTATTTATTTTTATTTTAAGCTGGGGAAATGCATTTACGCAAACCACATACCACCCAGGTCCGGGTCCGGTATGTTTATTTATTTATTTATTTTTGGATCCATGGAAAACCAACTGCTTTATAAAAATTTAGAATTAGGACTACAACACATAGCCAATTACAGGTTCACACATTTAGCAATTAAGTACATTGAAGAAGAATAAGCCTTTCTTACTGGGTTTTTTTTTTAGTGGGAATCCGGCCGCTCTCAGTACATGCTCAGTACATAAGTCCAGCATAATATGAATAATCGTTATACTGTCGAGTTCATAAATATGTATACACTTTAGTACCTTGTCTATTTAATGTCATGCTTAAACTGCCAGTGTAATTGTCACAACGATTAAAGTGACAAGGTACTAAAGTGTATACATATTTATGAACTCGACTGTACAATGATTATACATATGCTGGGCTTACCAACTGAGAGCGGCCGGAATAAGTACCTATTACCCACTAAAAACCCAGCGGTAAACCTTCTGCCACCTTCTGGGAGGTGCCACGCGACCACGAACAAGCGCATTCGGCTGTGGCACCTCGATGCCAACCGAGGGTGCCTTGGTTTATTCAGGTAACCTCAAATCTCCGGTGGCCACGGTGGGCGGAGAGTTACCCTGGCCCTCGTGTGTGTCTGTATTTAGCATCGTTAAGTACTCCTAAATGGATTGACTGATTCGGACGTGGTTTTTTTTATTGAAAGTTAGTTTAATCGTGGTGATTCTTAGCTAGATTTGATGAAAATCGGTTGGGCCGTTTAAAAACTATTAGCTCTGAAAGAAAGGGTCACCATGATACCGGGGTTACCCTGAATGAAAAGAGGGGTGTTATGAGGTTTAACGTGTGTATCTGTATATGTGTGTACAGTCACGTTCATAAATATGTGCACATTTTAGTAGGTACCCTGTAACTTTAATCGCTGTGACAATTCATAAAATATGGCAGTTTAAACATGACATTAAAAAGACAAGGTACTAAAGTGTACACATATTTATGAACTCGACTGTACTCTGTGTCGCTGTATCTGTGTATGTGTGTACTTACTCTATGTCTCTTTATCTGCGTAGGTGTGTTTGTCTGTGTTTAAAAAAAAGCTGTTTTATTTGGGATGGTTCTTAGCTAGGTTTGATGAAATAGAATTGGCCTATTCAGAGCTATCAGTTCCGAAAGTACAGGACCTAGAGGTTGCTGTAATATTGGAAGATTTTATCCACACGGGGATAGCTCTAGGAACGTGTTTGGGGTTCGTACTTGTCTCTCACTCGCTCCCATATGCTCTTATTAAGAGTGAATGAGAGAGAAGTACAAAACCGAAGAACCTTCTTAAGTGCTCACAGACTGTATATTTATTGGCTTCTTGAAACAGACATGAACTGTCAGTACTGATTTAAAACTTTTGTTTGCATCACGACTGCCTTTTAGAGATTAGAGTCACGATCCTATACAAATGCTTTTATAGATAAAGAAAACACACAGTTTTGCTTGATTGTTATTCACCGATAGTCAAACGGCGACTGTTGAGCATAAGAACGAAACACCGTTTTCAGTTGATAGAGGAAAGTTGATTTTTATTTAATCGACGGCAATTTCTTGAGAATTGCGCCGGGGCACGCTTATCTCCAGATTTTACTTTTCTTTGACCTTCTCCTAAAGTCAGATAATGGTGGATTGAGTCAAAAATACAATTCAAATAAAGTTGCTCTTAATATTATTAGGATTGATAATAATACCTTTTCGAAGATTAAATAACGGCTATAGTCCTCGTTATAGGTATATCGTTTATTACTGGCCACCCCCGGTAACTGACCATTTTGCAAAAATATGTAACGCAAGAGATTTACTGATATTTACCAAAATCCGGGAACATTACCCGGGGTAGGTACAGTTAAAGAATCTTAGCTAACGAGCGACGATCGGTATAAAATATATATATGGCTAAATAGTAACTAAATCAGTTATGTTATGTATGTTCTTAAGTAGCCACTTATTTACCATTTTTTAACCAACCGTTTACCCAACTTATTGTTTTTTTATTTATTATAAATAATTGTTTTACTTGTTGAGGTACCTAAATTTTGTTTACAAAAAACTATATTAATTATAGTGTTTCTCAATCCACGAACGCCCCTCCAAATACTTAATTGTAGTACGTGCCTACCTACCTACATTGACGTCACCAAAGTCAAAGTCACTGGCGGGGCACACCTTCGTGGATACACAACCATAATTATATCTGTTTAGGATTTCCTTTTTGACGTTGTTTTGTTAAGTTAAGCCTAATTTTTAAGCTTACTTACCTCTTTATTTGTCACATATCTACATGTCAAAGTTGGGGTACCGGAGTCCTAGTAAAAATGGGCATAATGTCGACTTAACTCGTACTAAAAAAGGGTATATAAAAACATAAACGCATTATATTAGACTTAAACACTTTTTTAGACTTGATCTTCAGGAGACTTATAAGTACCCTGTTTCACAAGGACCCCAGTTCAAGCTGATCTCTGTTCCGGACATTCCGAATCAATGCTAAGCGTAACCCAGTTTTCACTTTCGTGTTTTCGTCGTGAGAAAAGGCACCTTATGTTATGAGAGCATTGCGTTTTGTCGGGCAATTAAGTAAAAGTTCTCTAGTTTAAGATCGTGCGAACCAACGAGACGAATGACCTTTGATGAGCAGCGACGCAAGGGCAAATTCGACTTAACTCGTACTAAAAAAGGGTATATAAATAAACGGAGTATACTAGACTTAAACCCTTTTTCACTTGATCTTCAGGAGAGTTATACCATAAGAATAAATAATAACTACACGTAGAAGCGTAACTCCCAGCTCCCGACGCGCGCTCGGCGCGTTAGATACCTACGGCCTGGAGACACCTGAGGCGTCTAGTCATTCAGGGGCGTCACACACGGAATATATATTAACCAAGATATTGATATTGTGAATTGAATTGGTTTTCGTATTTGTGTTGATTTTAGTGTTTATGTATGACCTAAGATAGTGTTTGAAAGTAAAAAGTGAACGACTATTTACGGCAAAATAATTAGAAATAATTGATTGAATAAAGGAGTTTTATGAGATAACCTTAATATCATCAAAAAGTAGTAAATGTAAAAACTCATTTTGTAACAATGTTTCCACGTTGAAGTAAAACATTAATAATAGGTAATTCGTGATTAAACTTGTATCCATAAACCGATTAAAATATTTCGCAAGTGACAGCCCTAACTTTGGGCGCGGAAGACAGAGGGGCGTAGCGGGGCGAAGGCGGAAGTAGGTATTTAAAGCGCGGCATTTGGGGCCTGGTCAAAGGAGATTCGCTTCTACGTGTAGTTATTATTTATTCTTATGGTTATACCCTTTAAAACTTGGACCCCAGAATTAACTTACTGGGCCTCTATTCCACTAGGTAAAACCTTATTGTTTTAACGTGTTATGGTATTGTGTTTAACTCGGCTGCCATTAATGTCAAGTAAATAAGAGCTATCGTAAACTACACGCAATTCTAGCTTACACTTCGAGTTCAATATTTAATTCGTAACTGGTCCCCCAAATGTAAAAGTTGTTCATGACAATATATATGACGTTATCTATGCAAAGGGACCTTATCGTTGATGGCGCTTCCGTCATTATTATTAAAGATGCTCCGATATAAATACAACTTCGCGTGACGCAGTGCGGCTTAAGCGCCATCGACAATAAGGTCCCTTTACATAGATAATGCCACATATACATACTTTTTTAAGATCTTTCCAATGATACGTCAGTCGATGTAAATAACGTAACATAAAAATATACATCTATAGCCTACCCGAAAAAAAATTGTTGCAAGATTTTATTTCACAGCTTTGTCGGCGTAATTTGTATGAATTACTATGCCAAATCACGGCTTTGTAGTACCAAGATAGTCTGAGCAAGACCGCGGACAGACAGACAGACGGACATGGCCAAACTATAAGGGTTCCTAGTTTGACTTCGGAACTCTAAATAAACCTATTAATTAACAAGACAATACTCGTGACTTATATAGTATGCGTAGGGATTGCTTTCTGCAACTCCGTCCACATATTTACGTTAGGGGTCGATTTTCATATAACCCTTTCATAGTAAGTACCTACACCTCTATTATTATTTACTGGACTACGCAGGTACTGATTTATAATCAGTAGTTTCTCAGATAATATAAATATTTTGATCTAATTAAGTACGCGTAAGTTGATTCCCATAAAATAAAAGTATGAAATGCATACATGTAGCAGGTATTTGTGGTTAATGTATAAAACAGAAACAGTTGGGAATATTTCAAATGGTAGAGTGAACCTATTTAAAACTAGGTAGCAAATTATCCTAGAATCTTAGTTTCGAACAACACCTACGGTTATTTTTACTGAAAATGTAATTTTCATATAAACCCAACCTTGTAGGACAGGGGTGCCCATACGGTCGATCGCGATCGACCGGTCGATCGCGAGTGGTTTTAAGGTCGATCGCCGATGAGGATTATCAGTGATCGACCTTAAAACTGTAGCTTTTTGCTGCAAATTTTTCGAAAGACTACCAGTGTCACGCTTCGACATCACATTAATTTTTCATTTTTAATATTGTAATAATATTTGATTTCTTTTTGTAATATTGGACGATTAAAAATTTAATACAGATTTGACACTTTGCATCCATTGTAGTTTTACTTTTTCAATTTTTTTTTTCTTGATAAACTATTGGTGGATTAAACGGTTAAAATGTCGATCTCTTAGTCATACATTTTTGCTAGGTCGATCTCTATCAGAAAAAGTATGGGCACCCCTGTTGTAGGAGGTATATTCGTTTTACGTTTAGATGAACCTAGTTTTAGACTGTAGTCAGTAACGGAACAGGTTTTATTTTACGCAATAATTATGATCTCCTCATAATTATTAGGATGACATTTTCAACGATTAGGATGACAAATAAAATTAGTGAACGAATGAGGCAATTTCACTTTCTTGCACGTATTTATTTAAATGATGCACCCAAATGTAAGTGCGCGGACAGACGGCGGTTTCGAAACTCGGCCGCGGACGAGGCTCGCATGGATCATTGCTACTCTTGCTGCGTCGCAGGCCGGAGCCGCTGCCAAATCATGCGCATGTTCGTGTTTCAGTTCTTAATACGTTATTGTATCGCGATTTCTTTTGGCAAAACACAAAATTTCGTAATATCGATCTCCTCGGTCATGTAACACAACCACTAACCTACTCGCTGATTTAAACCGCTGAGTTATGTATGTTGAGTGTAAAATGTAATGCTGTAATTGATGGATGGTCACTTTAAAATTACATATTGACAGGTGTTTAACTTACTTCTGGGACATTTCCTTGAATTCCATTGATACAATCATCGACGAAATACAATTTTGTAAAGAAGTGATGATTAGTAATATTAATTGAAGGGATGTTTACAAAAACAACATAACTAAAATTTTTGGCCGATTTGAGTTCTTGGTATATTAGTGTTCGTCTAATAAGGAGCTACAAGTGGTGCAAAAGATAATGGCCAAAATTGACCCCATTTGTTCAAAATCGTTCCCTAAAAATATACCCATTTTACAAAAACTACATAACTACATTATTTTTTACAAAAGGAACATAACTGTATCGTTCCGTAAAAAACTTGAGCTTAAGCAATGACCTTAAGTATAATACCATATACCTACCTTGGGTTAACATTGACATCAGAAATAAGAAGAAAATGCCCAAGAATTTGAATTTTAAACGTGCTAATGCGTCTTCACTTTTCTTAAATCCTCACAAAGTACGCGACTTGAAGAAATTGATGCACTTTTTAGTAAAGCCATCGAACCATCAATTCTACCAATCCATTCTATCTCCAACAACGTGTCAAGGATTGTCATCTCTGGGGATAGATAGCGATGACAATAGCAGCTGATGTGAGGGTTAAAATAAGTCCACATAATTAAGTAACACAAGTCTGTATTTCTTAAAATAAGAATAGAATTTAAAGAAAAAATGTTGTTTTTTTTTCGTACATAAAGAACATAACTAACAAAATTTTACAAAAACCGCATAAGTGACGAACCTATTTTACTATTTTTTTCAAAAAATACTAGTCTTTGAAATGTGTAATAGTATATTTCTATTATATTTATCTCTAATAAGTAGTATTTAAAGAGACATTTACTTTTTTTATGTCCTGTAAAATCATATCTTGTGTAGTTATGTTGTTTTTGTCATCATCCCTTCAATTACTTTGTCTATCTTTGCTTTGCTTGGAAATAAATAGCACATGTTATATGTTACGTCACACAGGATCATCGATGATCGATCAAGATTTATGTATGATTGTGATTGATATAATTATGTTTGATGACAGCATGGTTTTAATTAATTGCAGTAAACATACAAACATGAATAAACACACTGAGAGCCAATTAATCCCTGAAATTATTGTTAGTTAGGTATGATGCTAGTCATTGTAAAAACAAAATCTAGTTCATAATTGGATTCAAAAACGTGGCGCCTTCCGATTGCGTCCATCGGCGGCATATTATGAGAAAAGAGAAAAGTGTAATGAATGGCAGCTCGTGGGAGCTCGCTCCACAATACCTCTGATATGTCACGCCTAGTGTTTCACTGTATTTTCTAAAAGCTGTTCTTTCAATCGCTGATAAAGAGGTTAATAACTTTCCGAACCATCTCTAGCATTATTGCTTATTAGCCTATATCTAAGAGTCATTTTTTCTAAAATATGTTTTTTTTTCTTTTCAGGTGCTATCTGTTTTGCTGCTCGCTGTGATCGGTAAAAGTAAATGCGACTCCTCAAATGGATATAACTATAAGAGCGGAAACGGAGCGGCGTCATTTGGAGAATTATTAAAACCGCCGCCGCTACCGTTGTCTCAGATACAACCGGTGCCATTTCACGGAGGAGCAAGCAGATCGCAGCGGTATAATGCAGACACTGGGTATAACTACCAGCCACCGCCTCCGCCGCCACCACCCCCCGGGATTCCCTCGTCTGAATTCAAGTTCCCAACGCCATTCTACAAACAGTATAATTTTAATTTTGTACCGCCTCCTCAACCTTTTACCACACCATCTTCGTCACTGTTTCAAAAAGTCTCAAGTTGGTTATTTCCTTCACAAGAAACTGGATACGATGCGGGAGCAGCATTTAATAACAATAACTTAGCGGCTGTGAAAAAGGATTGCAATCCTTGCAATCAAGTGCCATGGATACCAGTGATAAGGTACAATGTAGGAGCTAAAAATGTACAACAAAGTTTGATTCCTACGTATGGGCCGCCGAGTCCTACAGCACAGAATGTGGTACAATTTAGACCAAGGCCGTTTTATTTACAAAATCAAGAGGTGCCACAAGTCTCAGGTGGTGTGCCGCATGCAAGCTACGGCCCACCTCCGTCACCGAACGGTGGGTTTGCGAGTTCAACATATGGACCACCAAGCCCGACGCACACCGCAGTGTTCCCGTCTAGCTCTACGTTTGTGCCCAGTTCATCTTTTTCTGCGCAAAGTTCGTCTTACGGATCTTCTAGCTCATCATTAGGGGATATTAGCTCAACCTACAACTCACCAAGTTCTTCATATGGTGGACCAAGCTCAACATTCAGTGGACCAAGTTCATCCTACGGTGTTCCAAGTTCTACGTATGGTGAGCCCAGTTTGTCGTATGGATTGCCAAGCTCATCATACGGGCTTCCTAGTTCAACTTATGGTACGCCTACATCTACATACACGACCCCCTCATCATTGTATGAAACACCTCGTCCTTTGACGTCAACCTATCTACCGGCTACACCAAGTTACACGCCAGGAGTTCTAAATAATGACTTACCCCAAGATAATCAAGTGGAGATTATTAATAATCAACAGCCTTCAGATGAATTACAGTTGCCAAAAGTATCAGCTCCTTTAAGATTTACAAATTCGTACGGAGAGCCTATATCTAACACATATACCGGAAACGTTCTTTATCCAGTATCAGCTACAGCAGCAGAATCAACTAAAATAAGAACTGAAGTTTTACCTCTTGATGGCACGAAAGCCTTACAGGCGAATGGTTCATTAGCTTTAGCTAAACCAGCCCCATTTACTTTAAATAGAGGGCGTAATATTCATACATTACAACCAGTAGCTCTGCCCAATCTAAGTGTATCTCCACTTCCCCCAATATTTAATGCACGACCTTTTAGACCGCTACACGCGCTAAACTTTGCTTTAAACCATGGCCCAGGAAATAATAACCAGAATAATAAACAGTCGGAGAGCAATGTAAACATAGAACAGAGTGTCCCTCTTGCAGAATTTACACATTCTGTAGATTATCCAACAACTTACATTCAATCACCGATAATTGATATAGACGTTGCCAAAGTATCAAACCAGTCCAAGGCATACCGCAATATTCCTAATGGCTTTATAGTGGATAGTATTAGAGATATATCTTCACAGGCATCTGAAGATCACCTCTCAGCAACAAAATCAAATCAAGACTCCAGTTTTGAAAGTACGGGCGTAGATGTTGGGAACGATTTATATGAGTCAGGAATACCAGCAGATCTTAGGCCAAATTCTGGTAATCAGCCTTCTAACCAGAATAATAACTTTGCCGACTTGAGAGGAATAAAAGATGCGGACGTAGACAAATACCGCACTGAAAGCAATTTACAGCATATAGACTCTCCACTTCTATACTTGAAACCAGGAGCACCTCATAAAGAATATACTAACTTTGTAATATCAACGATTTCTCCCTCAAATAATAATAACGATTATGAATTGTACGATGATGTCTCAACAACAACAACATTGCCTAAACAATCATCTTTTGCGAGTGCTTGGGACGAGAGTAGGACCGACTATAGTGATGCGTTTTCACAACCATCGGCAGCTCAAGAAGATGCTAATAAACCAAAGATAGTTCAAATAATAATACCTTACACAACTGGACAACAAAATGAACAAAATGGAGAATCAGAACAAACTCCCGAAGACTTTGTATCGACACCCGAGGACGATTATCAAGCAAGAAAGGTGCCAACTAATACCGAAAATTATTACAACTTGGAATCTGGTACCGAAACTTACACTACGGTGAGCTATACGACTCAAGATCCGACCAACACAGAACATTACGAGTATAACTCAGTGAATCTAAACACACCAGCAATACTTAATGACTTATACGATGTAAAGGAACCACCGTTTGATATAATAAAACTGCAACATAACATTGATGATTGGACAGAACAAGAATTTTCCAAGCGCTTTAAAACTTCACAGTCGCAACGCTCTCGGACCAATGGAAAATATGCCAAACAAATACCAGATGAATACTTTACAACAAACAGCCCTGAAACTAATTATTTGACTCCGAGTACAGTCAATTACAATTTTTACGATCACGAAGGTTCAAGCAGTATAAGACACTCAGTCACTGACAAAGAGAACAGTAATTCCAATAGGGACTATAACAGTATTGAGAGAACCAAGAAAAAGATAAAGGATCACGCAAATGATGACCCTGAGAATTCGCAGAAACTTCACATTTATACGGCTGCGTCATCATTCCGGAGTACAACCACTACACCGGCGCCTTGGGGGAAGATACAAACATCCATATCTCCACTTACTAAAGAAAAAGTTTACGTAGTTACGTCGAAACCTTGGACGGAAACACAAAATGTGACCAATAATTGGGAACATTTAGAATCTTTTGAATCTAAGAAGACTAATTTAGATAATGATGTGTCCGCCTCGGATAGCCTCCCTTTCCAATCCCCGAGGTTTACAAATAGACCCAGCTTCCAAACGGACCAGAAAACCGACTCAGTCAAAGAAGACTCATCGTACGGTTTTTCTAGAAATTGGCATCAAAGAAGTAAGTAGTAGTGGTCATGGTTAGCTTAGCACAAATGAGTGAAAAAAGATAATCTTTGAAGTAAATTTGGAAACTTGATACATTTTTTCCCAAAAACAACTACTTTATGTATTCGTTGCTACTTAAGAATACATATGAAACCAAGTGAAACTCTTTTTTGCCAAGCTCTCAGCTAAAACCTTATATCTGATTAATAACCTATTTTCTTTATATTAAATAAGCGAAAATATATGAGGTAATTAAATTGTTTCGTTATTAACATATTTAGTAATATTATTTATTGTTTTCAGTCAATAATTTGGAGAATTGGAAGCAGAATAATAGCACTTCGTTATCGGAAGGTTCTCAGCAAACATCTACTAATGAGGAAGAGGTTCTATTTCTTATAATTTACTAATTTTAATGTTCATTTTTACTACCAGTACACAGTAACAAACAGTACAAGCACATGAAATAATTGAGATGTTGACTATTCTGAAATTCTTCCGTTATTTAAATCCTACAGTGTAGACATAGGTACTTATTTTATAATCGTTAATCTAATGTTAAAAATGGGCAAACCAACGCTTATATCTCTAATTACTCAATTGAAATACATTATAACGAATTGATAGCCGATAAATAACGGCAAATTGCAAAACCAGCACAACTGATAAAAGTGCTTGTATATTTTGGCGAGGTTATGATACTAGAGTTTTCCATTAATGTTTTGTTTACTCGTAATGTTCTATTAAGTTGAGTTTCAATGGTCTACACCCCAAACCTTATGATGTGATCTCGTGTATACTTATGCTATTGGCACTCTATATATACTCTACCATTATTATATGTATGACTCTATCATCTGAGCACACTTTTTTTCACATCCTTGTCGCACATTCATAACAGATGAGATGTATTGTGAGTTGCGTAAATATTGCAAACGTATTGATTGATCTATCGATTTAAATCAGGATAGTCACGGAGTAGTAATAGTGTTTTTACCTGCTACGTTTCTCAGGATATCATGGCGCGATAACGTTAAGTCGGTGACTGAATTTGATCGCATTCGGTTTAACCGGAAAGGCTTTTTACTATAGGAAAATTGTTTACACTAGTCTTTGACGGAAAACGGGGTGCAGTCGAATACGGCCAAACGCCAAACCGAATAATGTAATCGCGCCATAACCAAGGCTTCTAATCCGCTTTGTTTTTGTTCATCTTACTTCAATGATTATATTACTGACATTACTATATACGCTCTTATTTACTTGCCAGTAAGAGATACTATAACTTTAACTATATGTTTAGAATATAGAATTAAGATGGGCTTAAACAAATTGAAATAGAGCCACTGATTGTTCAAACAAACATGTGACATTAATTTCAAGCTCTACAATGTGATTAGTCGTTCCCTCTTTGTCTTCCCTCCTCTCCGCTCACCTCCGCTTGACTGAAAACCCCCTCTAAACTTCATCAACCTTAATGTTTCAGCATACACACCCCACTACAGTGACTGCAGAACCTCCTGAAGACAGTAGTGCAAATTAGTGTAACGACAATGAAACAATGTCGAATAACAAGTGATTTTGCCTTAGCGCTAACAAAACTTAGTGGTGATAGTGGGCCAGGACAATTAATGGACCAAGTGAAAAGTGCTCAAGTGTAAAGAGGAACTACAAAGCAGATTAATAATAGAAATAAACATACGCTGACAAATTAAGAAGAATACCGAAAGACAATTGTATTCTTTTTGGTTTGACTTTATATGGGTGTTATATTTATAAATTTATAACTGTATGTATTTTAACCTTTCTCCCTGCATAATTACCAAAATTATTATTTTATAGTTAAGAGATAAATTACCTGCTAAGTATGTCTTAATGTTTATATCGTAATCAGATAAGTTAAATTTTGATAAGTTATGTGCAATGATTGCTGTGAAACTTTGTCAAGATAAATGTTTTAAGTTTACAGAAGACAATCTTAAGTTTTTTTAAATAGCAGATTCTGTTATTTGAAAGATTTGTTCATATTTGTAAATAATGTGAGTGAATATGCAAAGACCTGTACATACCTACATAGAAATATTTTGTAAAAGCTAAAATCATTTGCGTGTATTGCTAAGATTTAAGGCACCTCATTATGACGTAATAATAAAATTTATAAATAAAAATCTCTATGGTATTTTGTGTAATAAAATTAACAAATATAGTCCACTCTTTATCCATTTTCATATTTACAATTTCAAGTCAAAACTATCTCTAAGTCGGACGAGCTTCTTCATTATTATTGATTTTACTCTTAATCTTAAAGTACAGGAATTCTGCGCTCCACATTATCACAGATGCCATCGTTACACAGTTCAGGACGATAATGGGTATTTTGTAAGTGCCCGACGACTCGCGTATCCATCCTGTCAAATATTAAATTATTTTTGAGTTACATAACTATTTGTGGCATTATCTGTGTAAAGGGACCTTATTTTCGATGGCGCTTACGCCGCACTGCGTCACGCGACGTTGTATTTATATTGGAGCATCTTTAATAATGGCGGAAGCGCCATTGACAATAAGGTCCCTTTTCATAGATAACGTCACATTTGTTGAGCTAGGTCAACTTCATCGTGCTACATGTTAAATTTGATATATTTGGAGGTATAATTGAAACTGAAAACGTATTGAATAGCATTCTGGGAGCACGAGGAAGTTTGATCAACGTCAGTAGATAAATATCATGTCAGTCGCAACACGTCCACTGCTGGACACGAGCAGAAGGTAAGTCATTGTACTTTTTTTTGTTCAATACATAATTTATGTTTTACTCACCTAATACTGTACCTAACGTAATTATAACTATGCCATTGAAAAACATCTGAATACCAGAGGCAAACGGTAGTCGTTCGAGGGGCACATAATTTGGAATGACGATGTTCATATAAACGGTCCTCACTCCCTTAGTAACCCCTAACGCCAGGGCCACGAATAACATTCCAAGGTATGACGTCGTAAAAAGCATAACTGCAAAGGAAATTATAATTTTAGTCGAGAATAAAACACACCAACTACATAATCATAAACACCTAATATTACGATAAGTTGTTGTACTTACTTGTCCTAATGAAGATAACCATTAACAAACTAACCAGATACATTACTCTTGGGGACTTATTACACCACTCCCCAATAAAAGGAGACACAAGTCGGAACAAAGTGTCAGAGAATCCAATAACCGCCATTATTTGTGCAATGTCCGATGTTTCAAATCGTAACATATCGCTTAAAATTATTGGAAACAGAAGTGAAAAATTCGTCTCGACACAGCCAGCCATCGATAACCCAATCATAATGTTGAGAAATATTGGATCCTTAAGAAGCGTCAGATCGAAAAAATCGACAAACTTTTGTCCAAAAGTTTTGTTAGCATCAAGATCTTGTTTTTTTTCGATAAACGATTCCTTTTCTGGTTCAGGTTTAGTGTGAAATTCATGTTCGTGAAATATATTTATCGAACTGCCCAAATTTATTTCTTGAGATTCCCACCATTTATATCTAGACTCTGAGGAGGGCAGCCTCTCGGAAACCTTTATTCGTACGTCGGGATGAGAAATGGCGTTTCTTGATCCAAGATTTAAACCGTCCGTGAGTGATTTCATTGAATGACTTTTGGTTGGTACAGCGCCATTTTCTTCGGAAATAACGAAACGCGGTAGTGATTGTGCGGTACCTGAAATCATAATAAAGACAATCATATAACTTTATTTATCAGGCACCGCCTAAAATGTTTATTCAGATCAAAATGTAGGTATTGTCAGTTGCCTACATATACGAAGACAATGTAATCTTTATGTACGCACGTAGTACACTCGCAGTGCATGTTTATTATGTAAGTAAATATAAGAAATTATTCTTACCGTTCTGTGTAAGTCCTCCATTAATGAGTTCCAATGGTTCCTCTTTGTTTAAAGCAACCATTTCTTGCGGTGGTGTAACCATATACCATTTCACAGGTCTGAGTAAGAAAGCGCCTACCAGGGAGTGTAGGCAAATGGCCGCTAATGTGAGCACTGCGTATCTCCAGCCAAAGGCATACATGAGGGCGCTCATGACGAGTGGCGTATAAATGGCTCCAAGACCGGTAAGGGACATGGCGAGACCGACAGCTCTACCTCTCTTCTCTTTAAAATACGAGTTGATAGCCAGTGAGAAAGCCGCCATGACTGCCGCAACGCCCATGGCTGGAATGAAACAAAGAATAGGGTTTTACGACTGAAGTGATTTGGGATAAGATACACCATGCTTTTACGATGTATAAGTAGTCATTCAAAAATAATTTCGAGAATACCCAATGCTAATTAATCATGAATTTTCGATAAGTTATTCGTATTTTTGTTTTTGTCATTTACTCGCGTCCGAACTTTATTCTACTATCGAAATAGGTAGTTATTAAGATTTAAAAGAAATTGTCATATAGATACATGCAAAATAGGCGAGTCGACTTCTTTAAAATCGTATGAAAGGATCCTCCACGTATTTATTTTATCACCTGAATAGTTCTTTCCACCTTCCCTGCCTTAATCAAAGAACGAAGCAGGAACTTCAGAGACTCATTCGAATTGATTGAAAATAACCAATCTCTACATCTGTCGTCAAAAAAAAAGTAAACTTAAGAATTAGTAATAACTTACAATTTATAATACTGTATGAAAATAAGAAGAGCCAGAAATTAGACGCGAAGGCAGTTATCATGAGTCCAGAGGAGATGAGTAGGGCTCCTATGACTGCCACTTTTCTGTACCCGAAGCGCCGCAGCACCGGCCCGCTGAATAAAGACAACAGCATCCCAAATCCATGGTTCAGGGTGATGATTAGCGTGCCTTGTGTAGCTGGTAGTTTGGTTTCATCGAATGCTTCTTGAAATACTAAGCCAAAACCAGCTATTAGCGGGAGCACCACAACCTACGACAAACCGATTTTTTTGTTTAGATAAAACAATGCGTGCAAGTTGTGAATACAGGTTGTATGGACAGTACGCCTAAATTTCAAGTTTGTGCATGTAAAACTAAGTTGGGATGGGACAGTTATCGATATTCCATGCTTTAACGGGATTTAGGGTTTATGTAGCTTTATACAGATGATTGATTATTTAATAAAATCCTTAAGTAGGACCTCATAGTGGCTAAATCTGTAAAGTGCGGTGGTGTAGTAGAATTATCAACAAGTTTTTAGAGTTTTAGGTATTTCTGTAGCACTGCCTACCCCTCTTTGGGAACGAAGGCGTGAGTTTATTTATGTGTATGTGTGAGCTCATAGTAGTGCTCACTTGCAGAAAAAAAGTTATGTACTCGTAGTGCCCTGTCCTGAATTAGTATTGGTAGTTACTTAAATATTTAACAAAAAACTTTTTTTCTCCACTGTACTTTATTTATAAATAAAGTAGTAATTCGTTTTGTGTTAGTAGGTACCTAGTTTTTCTAGTAACTTATTGATAAAGTCAAAATGTTTCAATGATATTTTTATAAAACTTTCTGCTTGATTAATTTTTTGCTGCAAATCGGCTCTACTATTATGCATGCCCTAAAAGAAATGTATAGAATAACTAATCACACTGTGTACCGCTGTATCGCACTTATCGTATTGATATTATGAAATATCTATGTGAAGTTTGCAGCAAATGAAGAACATTTGAAAGTAAAAATCCATGACATGGAAATGCAAAAGTTAGGAAATGTTAAATATTGTGAAATGCAAGTGCTGTTATGTTACATACCTAAGTGTGATATCAGTATTTAAGTCAATAGTGCAAAGACAAGCTGGAGGTAATAAATTGCGTAATTCAGACTTCTGAGTGTAACTAAGCAAATTACACATTCGATATAATTTGTAAACTAACTTCTTGTTTTTTGTCTCGAGTGGTTATTTTGAATTATTTATTTAAAAAATCTGCCAAATTTCCTTTATTGCGGATATCAAATAGCTTTATTCATTGGTTTGTTTGCTACCAAAATGATAATAAAACCAAACTTACATTATTCAAAGCATATGCAAAAGTGACGACCCAACCGTATCCTCCGTCAGGTGGCACTTTGTTCACTTTGTCTCCCGACATTGTTATTTAGACCGTGTCCTTTGTATCACATCTCCTAAGAACAGTTATATTCCTTTACAAATTAAATTAATCGTTCTTATCAGGCAACGTATATTCCTGATTAATATCGAATCACTTGTATCACACATGTTTTCATTGCACTTGTGGTTATTGTCTCGTGGCTTTTTTTCTCCCGCTATATATGATTCTGTCACTCTTTAGTTTATTAACTCCGTGTGAGCTAGAGCTCTGCTATCCGCGCACTCATGTTATTAAATGACGAGGAATTTGTAGACACTTGTTATCGGTCTAACTTTAGTAATATGTCCGTTATCAAGAACGAGGTTTTGTGTATTTGTTCGTGCGTTTATTCACCTAGTTTTACACAATATATTAATTAGATGGAAAGAATTTGTGGTGACTGAGTCGATGCGGGAACTGACCTAAATGACAGTTCAAAGTGTCAGATTAATTTGAATGTTTTACACGGTGTTATAGGTTAGTTTTATAGGTATGTGCTTAGTATTTAAATGTTACTGCGTTACGTTTACTAGTCAGTACCTAAATGATATTGACATCGTAATAACGTTATGGCAAAGGATCACCAAATATAAACCTCAGTGTAATTTACAAGCCCCTTCAAATACATTTAGGATGACGTTTTAAATAAAATTGTATTTCGACAAATATTCCTACGATTCCGTAATTACTTATTTTAAGTACGGTCAAGAAAATGTATTCGCGTATCTACCTTTTTCACTCTTGTCGCAATGACAATAAGAGTCAAAAAGGTACGCGAATACATTTCCTTGACTGTACGTACTAAAGGTCTGCCGATACAATTTAAAGTCGGTAATTTCTTTATTTGGTCAATATTACTTATTTAATTCCTTGTTTCAAATTACTACATTTAAAAAGAAACGCCTCTGACCGCGTTTGTCCCTCTGATCGCAATCAACATCTGGACCAATTCTAATATAAGTAGTTAATATAATCATAAATAAATTCGCCGAATGGCCGAACGAAAAACCTATGGACATCAACGCAAGTTCTTCGCCTGACAACAAATCAGGTCGCTGGTAACGACAATTATTTAATTATGGTAGCGAATTATCTATTAATGAGCAAGCCTAATACGAATTTTACTTGAATATTACCGATAAGACAGTCACGCAGGGTATTAGCTTCATTATCATGAATAATTGTGAATTGGGAAGTAGGTAAGAATATAATCATATAATAATAATGCAGGATACAGGGCACCTTGTGGCGAGCTAAGCTGGTAAGTAGAGGCGAAATCACGGGCCTGACCTAAGTGCTCTCAAGGGAAGTCCTTGTTTCTAACCACCTCTTGCATTTACCGGCCGGTTGAATTACTTGGAGTAGAGTCACGTTCCTATATCTTCGAAGGGCGGTTGTATTTTTTTTTCAATTCTAGAGGGAGGCAATAGAGCAAGCGAGTCATTTGATGTACTGAAAACCATCGCCCATAAACACCTGCAACAACAGGAGAGGAATCGCGGATGCATTGCCGGCTTTTTACAAAAGTCCCCAAGCCTTAGTCTTGTGGCGGGTGGATACTTTATGGTCGTTCAAACTCTAGAAATACCTCTTCATCCTTACACCCTTTGAAACTATCGCTATATATGCGTCTATTTTGGGTCTATTATTACATTGTGTAGGAAAAACACTCTGCCATTTTGCCATGCCAATACCATTCGATATCATTCTATCCCTACGGCAAGTGTGCCGTTGCAGTAGCTTGCCCTAATGGATTTGGCATAAGCGGCGGACGCAATAAATTATTAGCTAACGATAATCCTTGAAATTTTGTCAGCTTTCGAAAATAGCGAATGCATCTTGTCTAGCCAAATCCCGACCTGCTCTTAAACTCTTTCCGCGACGAAAGTTAATGACTTGCTGTGGTTAATTGAAGACACGTACATACATAGGTACATACATACCTTCACGCTTGTTTCCCAATGGCGTAGGCATACTATGGAACACTTGTCTAAACATACGACTTTCGCTTCCTCTACATTCATCAACCTCTTCATGCACGTACGTCGGTTTCGGATGCTTTTGATTTGGCCCTTATTCAGTACGTCGCGAATCTGATCACTGTATGTGCGCCTAGGGCGTCCCCTACCGACTTCCCCACTTTCTCTCGCTCGCCATACCTATTTCGTAACTCTTCTTTCATCTATCCTTTCTAACTGACCAAATCTTGGCCACGACACGACACGTGTAACTTAAAGGTTATATGTATCATTGATGAAAAAAACGTGTGACCTTTCATGTCCGATTAATCCTGAATAAGCCAAGCCGCATATTGATAAGATAGTGATCATTGATTGAAGTTACAATTTTATCTATTTAACTCAAATATCCCGTACCACACCATCAAATATGTTAGAATGTAGTCGTATAGGGTGCTCGAAAATATATGATAGTTGTTAAAGGCGTTGAAGCATGTAAAGATATTATTGAGCAACTTTTAGGCTTTAAAATATTTGATGGCGAATATTATACCAGTTCATCGATTTTACAAGAACTATAGATAATGAGTAAAGGAGTAGGTAACTATTACTGATTTTGTTATAGTCTTAGACAAACCAGTAAACTCGGGAAACAAGCTAAACAGTTTTCTATTCAGCAGGGCTAGTTTCTTAGTTGATTTCTTCGATGATGCTCATCAAACAAACAAAAAACTTAACATACCTACTAACATACGTTTTAAGTATGTAACTCGAATTCATTATTGTACCTATGTTTACGCGTAGTGTAATGTAAGGCTTACGCCTGAACCAAAATTATTTGAGTATTATACATATAGTAACGTATGTTTACACGTATTTGCTGTTTATGAATTGACAGGCGCATTTATTTTTCTTAATTACATTTTAATTATTTACGTAATTAGTAAGCACTCAACGCATGTTTTGTGTCAAATATATTTCGTAATATTTTATTAGAATTTACTTTACGGAATCAACGTTTTTTTCTTTGTTATTAATAATATGGTACAAACGGAAACTTTCCACTTTTCACTATTTATAAATTATTAAAATTTGGGTGCAAAGTCCGAAGTTTCCACACTATTTTCTATTTTAATCAATGATTACTTGACAGGAACACGAAAAACCTTAAAATCTGTCCACACCCCACAAATAAATCTGTTAAACTCAAAACACTTCACTTGATCATTGAGAACACTAAAAAAAACACTTTTTTTGATAACACGCTTTGAAGTCGTGAGTCAGCACGAAAGAAGCGTGTGCGCACAAACTCGGTTGACCCCTAACACTGCACACCGAGTCTGTCGACTAATCGGCTTCATTGATTAAGAGTGCCGGTACTAGCCGCGGCCATTCACAAACTTAACAGCACGTAATAGTTGTACAAAAGGGCATGGTGTAACGTAACCATATTGTTCTTTTGCAGATGTTTCTTGTTTATGATACTTTTTAAGCGAACGACGGAATCGGTTTCTTGCTGAACTAAATACCTGTGTTCGTTTCATTACAGCTTTATAATGTCGCAATGACTAAATAAATATTAATTGCTGTCGTTCAAAGGAGTACGAGGGTGAATTGAAAATTTTCAGCCAAACCTTTAAAATAAAGACTTGAGTTTTTATAACAATTTTATTTCTCTACATAGTCTCCAAAACGATCCAAAACTTTTGCCACCTTGCTTCTAACTTCATTATTCCTCGTAAAAAAAATATATCTTTAAGGTGATCGAAATATTCAGTCGCAGCTTCTTGTACCTCAATATCCATCGAAAAATTCCGTCCTGCCAAGTATTTTTTTAGGTTGGGGAAAAGATGATAATCAGTGGGGGCCAAGTCCGGCGAATAGGGTGCAATGGATGAGGCAACAAATCAAATCCACAGTTACGTATTTGTGCGATAGATTTCGCTGCAATATGGACAGGAGTATTGTCTTGGTATAACAACACTTTTTTAGATATCATACCAGATCTTTTCGTTTTAAATTCTTCACGCAGGCGTTGTAAGAGGGTGCAATAGCAATCAGCATTTATGGTTTTACCCTTTTCGAGACAAGCAGCCATGACGACCCCTTTGAAATCCCAAAGAACTGAAGCCCTACTTCGCTGGGGAGGTGGAGACCCTGACCTTTTCCATTGTTTGGATTGCACTTTTGACTCCAGTGTATTGTGGTGGACCCAAGTCTCGTCTATAGTTATGAAACGACCAAGAAAATCTTATGGGTCGCATTGATACAAACAATCCTGTGACACTGTGTGGCGGGTGCGTTCATTTTCAGCTGAAAGCAGTCTAGGTACTGTATTATCCCCATGGGGTAGGCCTTATAAAATATAAAAAAAATTAATTTATTTAATCCGTTTGGCGGGCCGGTAGACAAAAGATATTTGCCAATCGAAATAGTGGTAGTTACGTTGTGTGTTTTTTTTAATTGTTTTAGTAACCCATGGTTCCTAGGGCGAGAATGAGGGATAACAGATTCTTCTGATTAAAGAGATATTCAAGAATAAGGGAATTCAAATAATTGTATTAGTTGAGGAAAAGAAACGACTAGGGAACTTCAGTTTATGGAAATTCGACAAGTTTCTGAGATCTGGTAAAAGCAGAGCCCCTCCCCGCTCTTGCTCATGTGCTCGACTCCAGGCTGGTCACACTCCGCCAGCCTGTCTCGAACTTGTCTGGGGAGAGCTTCCATTACGTCGCCAAGTCAGTCTAGGTAAGTCCTCGTAACCAAGAGAGCAGAGGGCCCGACAAATTATAGTCACTCCAAGAGACAGGATTTATTTCTTTTCCTAATAATTTAGATGGAGAGACTATTGACCTAAACTACCCCTCTTGTGTCCTCGGATATTTAGGACGACGGAATGTGTGTGTTTTCTGCAATCCAGTGTGACAGGTATCAAAGCAAACCCAGAATATTGGAGGTCTCCTCCCCTTCGAATCCGTCAAGGCACCCGATATCACACGCTCAGCTTTCGCTTCGCTTAGTCGAGTCCCCACGAACCGACATGAGAGCCGGGAGTAGAAAGCAGTTGCCGAGCTAAACTCGCAGGCATCCTTGCCGACATGAGATCATAAAAACCAAGCCAGCAAGTCACCTCAACTAACTAACGTCTTTCGACCAGAGGTGAGATCGACTCTTGACGCAACTCAAATCCGAACCCCCGGTTCCCCAAGATAAATTTTGAAGCTATTAACCTTGAACCTTCAACACACTGAAGCAGTCTGTGAAGTCTGTATGGATACTGAGCGTACAGTGTGTAGTGTCTCTGCTTGCTATTTTAATCCAAGATGTTTAGTGGCGGTAAGATGTCATCGACGTCTGTGTCCCGCTGATAACTTTCACCAAGACACTAAACCCTCTTCGACTCGAATAGAAACATGTAAAATATCCGATGCATTAACCGAAAAAGGTAAAGATAAATTGTAATTTAAATTGCCAGGACACAAGCAAAACTGTAAATCCCATTATAAGAGCCGAAAGAAAATTAAATAATCTTAGCCAAACAGCATGGGAAAAATTTAGAAAAGTTCTTCCAATAAACTGAAGATTAGAAATGGAGTCCTAAAAGGTACACAAAATCCAAAAGAATTAGATCAGTCATGAATTATTAATAAACCTTTGAATTCCCTTGATAAAAAAAAAACATTTATAAAAGAATATCAAATGAACAATAAAATTATTTACCTTTAAATAATTATTAGTTTCGCAATAGAATTAAAATCCCGTGAAATAATTCAAAGAAATTTATCACTAGTTTGGTTTTCCGACGACCAGCGTATATCACTTTTAAATTCAATATGATTTGCTTCTAAGAATTTATTTTTTAAAAATTGTTCTGTTTTTTAAATAAATTGTTCCTTCCAAAAAATAAAATTTCGAAACTCAAAACATTTTGAAAATATTCGTAAATAAAAAAAAATCAAAATCAAAGAAAAAATATCCAAATAAACATGTTCTAACAAGGACAGCTTTGCTACGAATGATCTAATAACCTTGTTGTCAAAATTGCAATGACATCTTCCATAATTCAAAATATTTTGAAAATGACGACATCAAATGTCATTCGTAACCAACTGCATTACTACCCTAAGTGCAACGATGCACCCATCGAGTAACCACTAAAAGACAACACTTAGCTTCGGGTCCCGACGAGATGTCAAGGCCGCGCAGCCGCAAACCGAACTCTCACGACAGCGACTCCAAACCGCTTAGAAGCCCTCGTAGTAAGCGACGGAGCTCACAGGATCATGCTCCCGCGTGAAATGTATTAAAATGAAAAGTTAAATATGCAACTAAGGTTTCCCTGTACTACGAAAGTTTTCCCTACTCTGTTACTATACCCTGAAACACAACAAACATTCACAATAAATTAAACACCATACGGAACCCCTTCTAAACAAAGACCATCAACCTTCCATTCGTCTTTCAGATCCTCAACTAGAACACTCATTCCCAAGCTTCCCTATTCTAAGTAATAAGACATATACGAAAGATTAAAATACCTATGAGAAATCACTAGTTCGATTTTCTTGTTCTCAAACCATAAACCAAATTATTCGTGGACATGATTTCTTATAGATAAGTGTTTCCAACAACGGTAGGACTACAATATTTACCTTTTCAAGTAGACTTTGTCTACATGAACTTACGAAAACCTTCTAACGTCTCGTCGCAATAATCCTATAGATCAGCTTTCCATTCGTTATTTTCCATTAAACACTCGGCACATTATTAATTTTAAAAAGGGAAATTTTGTAGATACAACACAATTACTTTAAAGAAAAGCAAATAAATATCTTAAGAAAAACATTTTTTTCAAGCCCGTCGATCACTCCCGTCAACCACCCCGTTTTCTAACCAGTCAAATACCAAAGACAATTTAATTCTTGCTTGGAGGTTTGACTCGAGATGGGGTCAGTACAATCCCCCCCTAAATCTTGACGATATTCAACGGAGCCAAGATTTAACCTTCTTATTCCAACTCCTTGTCTCCAATCAATCCCAAACAAGAGTTAAATTTCAAAACCAATTCACCAACTGAACCCCAAAAACTATTTAAGGAGTCCCCTAACTTATTTTATCTTTCTTCCCCCCCCAATCCTTTTCCCCTATGCTACATCTTTCCCCCCCCTCTCCTAAATTAAACCTCCATTACCAAATATGAATTCAAAACCACTAGTCAGTAAGCAAATACTTTATTAATATTTCCAAAGCCTTATAATATTGAACTAAACACCAAATACCATATAATCTAATACTCAAATATATTCCAAAGCAAAATTACTCCGAATTAATCCTACCCCACATAACACTCACTAATGCTTCTGCATGGAAATTCATAACCGACATCAACGTCCCTATAAAATCTCTAATTCCCCAACTTCTGACTTCATTTTCCCGATTAAACATAATATCGTGCTAAATGTATTGCATTGAACATTCCCTTCTCTTGCAAAGTTTCGGGGTGTACCAAAACATAAACATTATCAAACTGTCTTGCTGCTACCCTGTATGGACCTTCATAAGTTAAATCAAACTTTCGAGTAACTCCACTCATAGAGTCAGACTTATTCAATCTTCGCAACTTAACCAAATCTCCAACCTGATACTGAATTAATTTATGAGTTAAATCAAACCTAGTCTTTCTCTGTTGACTAGCCAATTGTAAATTAACCCTAGCTTGCTCCCGAATCTCTCCTATATCCCTATTGCGTACAAGATAAGGCAAATGGGTATCTATTGATAAATGAGTCACACTACCAAAAAGAACTTCATTAGGTGTAAACCCCGTACTTAAATGAAATGTATTGTTATACAACTCCTCAATCTTCTCTAACCATAAACCCCAATTTCTATGCCTTTCATGACAATAAATCCTAAAGAATTTTCCCAACTCTTTATTAACACGTTCCGTCGCATTTGGCCTAGGGTTCCTAATAGTTGTATATATAGCCCTAACCCCCATATTCCGTAGTCCTAATTTCCATGTATTCCCTATAAATTGTTTTCCATTATCAGTCATTACAGTTTTCGGCTTTATTGTTAATGCAAAATTTTGCATCCTAACCACAACCGCTTTCGCTGTTGCCACCCTCAACCCATATAATTTAATGTATTTAGTAAAAGAATCTTGTATTACGAATATGTATGTTATTCCCCCCCTAGACGCTGGTAAGGGTCCATAAAGATCTGCCATAACTAAATCCCCTGGATTCTCCGTTACAATAGAATTACACGCCCCCACATACTTAACATTATCCACTTTGGATAATTGGCAAATATGACAACACCTAACAAACTTCTCTACCATTCTCTTCATTCCAAGCCAATAAAATCTTTGTTTTAGATATTTCATCATTTTATAAATCCCCAAATGCCCTAACTCCAAATGAACTTGTCTACACACCTCAGCTTGCAAAGCTTCTGGTAAATATAAAACTTCAACATCATTGACATGTTTTCTAAAATAAAGCACACCATCGACAACTGAACAACGCATCGCTATTCTGGACAATCGACTTCCTCCTTCCACTTGCCCTAGCACGCGTTCTTTAATGCCTTTAGCTACATTATCCATATCCTGAAACTGAACCATCTGTTCTAATTTAGATTCTAATTCAGTATTATTCTGCACTCCCATATACATTATCGATGGACACCAAGTTTTCCCTTCTTGAATGTCCCCATCCCTTGGAAATCTAGACAAAACGTCCACTCCCCCATTTTCGACCCCCCTAACATGTTCTATTATGTAATTAAACTGTTCTAAATACAATATCCATCTTGTAATCCGACTGTTAAATAATTTAATGTTCTTTACAAACATTAAAGCTTTATGATCAGTCCTAATAATTAATTCCGCCCCCCTTAAATAAGTCTCAAACTTCTTAACCCCATAAATTACTGCCCAAAATTCTTGTTCTGTAACTGTCCACCTCAATTCTGATCCTCTCAACGACCTTCCACAAAAACTCAAAATCCGTTTATTACCCTCATCGTCATATTGATATAACTCTCCCGCAATTCCTACCCCTGAACTATCCGTCTGCAAATAATAAACTTTATTCACATCTGGATGTGACAACATAATAGTTGTAGAAAACTCCTGTTTCAATTTCTTAAATGCCGCATCTAACTCCTCATCCCAATACCAAACTTGTTCCTTTTTTAACAATCTTGTCAAAGGAATAATCAAAGTGCTATAATTTGGAATAAATCTCCGGTAGTAATTACATAACCCTAAAAATGCTCGCACATGCTTCACCTTTTTCAGAGTTGGAAACTCTTGAATCGACTTGACTTTATTTGGATCAGTCCGAATCCCTTCAGTAGAAACTATATGTCCTAACATTTTCACTTCCCGACAAGCAAACTTACACTTCTCTAAATTACAAGTCAAACCTGCATTCTCTAATCGTTCTAGGACCTTGTCTAATTGCTCCAAATGTTCTTCCCAACCCCCTTTCGTTAATATTGCCAAATCATCTAAATAATTTACACAAAAACTTCTAACTCCTGGCCCCAACACTACATCCATCGCCCGACTAAAACTTCCCACAGACGTCTTCAGACCTTGTGGCAAAACATTATACATATAGGACCTCCCATTCGCAGTAAACCCGGTATACTGCCTACTCTCTTTTGATATAGGAATTTGAAAATACGCATTGTTTAAATCTACGATAGTTATAAATTTTACACCATGAAATGCATTTAAAACATCTATCTGCATTGGTGGGGCCTCTGACTCTGCCACCATGTACTTATTAATTTCTCTAGCATCAAGTAAAATACGAATAGACCCATCAGGTTTGCTTGTATATGTTAAAGGACTACTATAAGGAGTTGTCCCTCTAGAAATAATCCCCAACTCTACCATCTCATTTAATTTTTCATCAATCTTATTACGATAAGCATACGGAATCGGATAGGATCTATTTATTCGCGGAGTGTGTTCAGACATTTCTATATGATGAACATAACAATTTGCCCTACCAATTTGCTTCGTGAATACTATCTTATGACTCTCTAAAACTTGCTTTAAATCCATCCTCATACTATCAGTCAATTTTACTCCCACATTAAGTCTATCCAGAAAATCCTCACTCTTCACAGTGGAATCCCTTTTATCATCCTGACCGACTCGTAGAGTTCTAACGTTTACACTCTCTTGACCTTCATCAATAAACGGTACACTAACTTCTTCCCCATTACCCGACAGAATTAAAGACTTAGGATCTCGCAAATTAATAACAGCATCTTGGGAAAGTAACCAGTCAAAGCCTAATATCACCGGTACTGTCAATTTTGGAACTACCAACAATCCAGTATCGAAACTTATCCCCTGAATTTTTAACTCAACAGATGTTAGCTGCTGTATTTTCAAACTTTTCTGCCCTACTGCTCCTCTAATCTGTATAGGTTTCACTGGTAATGATGGAAACCTTGTATCTTTAGTAATTTGTAAAGATTCATAAAGCTCTCCTGAAATACAGCTCACTTCACTCCCAGTATCTATCAACCCATTTATTGTATTCCCTAATATCTCAATAACAATCTCCGCTCTAACCTTGCGAGAACCCTCATCAAAACATACCTCTTCATCAAACAAGGATGCCGCAACAAAAGTTTGTAAAAATTCAGAAACACGTGGCCGATCTAATAAACTTGGGGAAAGATTTGGAAAAGCATCTAAATTCAACTTAACTTCCCTATTCTGAACTCTATTCTCATCCCCAAAACCACATCTACCAAAATTTGACCCAGTTTTATTAGCCGATATGGGATATAAATTTCCATGTCCGTCTTTCCCTAATCCTATTCCTGGTTTCCACCCATTTTTCAACATTATCCGCAAAGGGATGTTACAATATATGCCCTTCTTCCTGTAAGCTAATTTCGGGTCCTTAGAATCAGCTTCAACTAGTTTAAATCATTATTATTGTCTTCAGCTCCATCAAAATCTTCTTCTTCTTCCACGTCAAGCCTTGCAACAACCTTAGGTCTTTTATTTGTGAATTTCGGTTTTACCAATTCGGTCGTGGCACGTTTCGTTCCAAACGACGTCTGCCCGTTACCTCGATTCTCTACGTAACGATTTTGCTTATCAACATCATCCAAATCTCTTAAAAATTCTGTTCCTTCAATAATAGTCGTTCCCTTCCTCATCCTCCAAGCATATTGGACCTCCCTTGGGAAATGATGCATTAAATCATCAACTAATTGACCTTCCAGAATAGGCGTACTTAACATTTTGGCTTGCCCTGCTAATGATATAAAATATCCCATCATGGATTTGTTCTTATCTTTTTCCCACACTCCACATACAATATTTCTTCGCAGTAAATTCTGTTCTGGCTCTCCCCAGTAAGTGTCCATAAAATCTGACTTGAAGTCCTCTTCCGTATTCCAACGTTCCCTATAAATTCTGGCCCATCTTCTAACATCCCCCTCCAAACATCCTATTATATTATCTATGACATGTTCTCTTGTGGGGATTCTTCGTAAATATGAAAATAAGTCTTCTATAAAAGAGACAGGGTGAATATCTCCCCTTCCAGGAAATTTGGGACGATCAAATCTTCCATCAATAAAAGAGCAAGTAGCAACCTGAGGCTTTTCTAAGCTAGATTCTAGACTCACCTGGCCACCTTGGACTTGGTTCTGCAATTCTGTCACTCTCAAATTCAGTCTCCCAATGGTCGACCGCAATGTTCTAATCATCAAAGACAAGGCACCTGCTTGCCCGACGACAGTCCTTTTACGGCCTTCTGATTCATGCGTAGCATTCATTTCCTCGGCCAGTGGCGATGTCTTTCGGTTAATTCGGCTCTTCTTGCTCATAATTGTAACTCTGGAATAAAGTTTGGCTATGATAAAAAAATCTAATTCTTAGTTTCCCAAGTGGCTATTATTTCCCTTTCAATATCTCGATATTGATTAACGATCGCTTCTGGTTCACAATTACCATCTATAATTCGGATACTCTGAAAAGAATCCTGCCATTTATCTCCCAAAAACCAATCTTCATGCTTACTATGTAACTGTGTGAGATAACCTAGTGTAATCGAACTTTCTTCCAACCTTCCTCTACTTAATGTTCGCTGAAATGAAACTTCCGGATTTGTCCGTATATAGATTCCCAAGTCGACACTCATAGACATATGGTCCTTTAGTAAATGCATCCATTCTTCATGGACTCGAACCTCTACCGGATGGATTATATCATTGTCAAGAAGTACACTCATGAAACAATACTTCGAACTGTAAACGGACCGTTCCATTATTTTGATAGGAGTATTCACCTGCGCAACATGGTGATCTATCAAAGTTCTCATGACATACGATTGGAATACACTCGCCCACCTTTTAGGCTCTCCTACCATCAATTGAAATAAATTAATCCCATCTAGGTTTTGCCACTTGTGTACTGGCTCCGGTAATACTGTTACTAATTTATTCACTTTCAATTTCTCTAATAAGGTAGACTTCCCTGATCCTATATTTCCCTCAATCGCAATAGTGAAAGCTTTATTTTCTCCTTTTAGCATAGTGAAGTGCCTCAACCTGCAAATTGCACTATTCATAAATCTCGAGAAACGAAAGTAATGCCTCTCCCTTAATTCACAATATCTCTTCCCCTCAATCTGCTTAATACCCTAGGATCCTGGTCACGCGGCACCAATTGTACTATCCCCATGGGGTAGGCCTTATAAAATATAAAAAAAATTAATTTATTTAATCCGTTTGGCGGGCCGGTAGACAAAAGATATTTGCCAATCGAAATAGTGGTAGTTACGTTGTGTGTTTTTTTTAATTGTTTTAGTAACCCATGGTTCCTAGGGCGAGAATGAGGGATAACAGATTCTTCTGATTAAAGAGATATTCAAGAATAAGGGAATTCAAATAATTGTATTAGTTGAGGAAAAGAAACGACTAGGGAACTTCAGTTTATGGAAATTCGACAAGTTTCTGAGATCTGGTAAAAGCAGAGCCCCTCCCCGCTCTTGCTCATGTGCTCGACTCCAGGCTGGTCACACTCCGCCAGCCTGTCTCGAACTTGTCTGGGGAGAGCTTCCATTACGTCGCCAAGTCAGTCTAGGTAAGTCCTCGTAACCAAGAGAGCAGAGGGCCCGACAAATTATAGTCACTCCAAGAGACAGGATTTATTTCTTTTCCTAATAATTTAGATGGAGAGACTATTGACCTAAACTACCCCTCTTGTGTCCTCGGATATTTAGGACGACGGAATGTGTGTGTTTTCTGCAATCCAGTGTGACAGGTATCAAAGCAAACCCAGAATATTGGAGGTCTCCTCCCCTTCGAATCCGTCAAGGCACCCGATATCACACGCTCAGCTTTCGCTTCGCTTAGTCGAGTCCCCACGAACCGACATGAGAGCCGGGAGTAGAAAGCAGTTGCCGAGCTAAACTCGCAGGCATCCTTGCCGACATGAGATCATAAAAACCAAGCCAGCAAGTCACCTCAACTAACTAACGTCTTTCGACCAGAGGTGAGATCGACTCTTGACGCAACTCAAATCCGAACCCCCGGTTCCCCAAGATAAATTTTGAAGCTATTAACCTTGAACCTTCAACACACTGAAGCAGTCTGTGAAGTCTGTATGGATACTGAGCGTACAGTGTGTAGTGTCTCTGCTTGCTATTTTAATCCAAGATGTTTAGTGGCGGTAAGATGTCATCGACGTCTGTGTCCCGCTGATAACTTTCACCAAGACACTAAACCCTCTTCGACTCGAATAGAAACATGTAAAATATCCGATGCATTAACCGAAAAAGGTAAAGATAAATTGTAATTTAAATTGCCAGGACACAAGCAAAACTGTAAATCCCATTATAAGAGCCGAAAGAAAATTAAATAATCTTAGCCAAACAGCATGGGAAAAATTTAGAAAAGTTCTTCCAATAAACTGAAGATTAGAAATGGAGTCCTAAAAGGTACACAAAATCCAAAAGAATTAGATCAGTCATGAATTATTAATAAACCTTTGAATTCCCTTGATAAAAAAAAAACATTTATAAAAGAATATCAAATGAACAATAAAATTATTTACCTTTAAATAATTATTAGTTTCGCAATAGAATTAAAATCCCGTGAAATAATTCAAAGAAATTTATCACTAGTTTGGTTTTCCGACGACCAGCGTATATCACTTTTAAATTCAATATGATTTGCTTCTAAGAATTTATTTTTTAAAAATTGTTCTGTTTTTTAAATAAATTGTTCCTTCCAAAAAATAAAATTTCGAAACTCAAAACATTTTGAAAATATTCGTAAATAAAAAAAAATCAAAATCAAAGAAAAAATATCCAAATAAACATGTTCTAACAAGGACAGCTTTGCTACGAATGATCTAATAACCTTGTTGTCAAAATTGCAATGACATCTTCCATAATTCAAAATATTTTGAAAATGACGACATCAAATGTCATTCGTAACCAACTGCATTACTACCCTAAGTGCAACGATGCACCCATCGAGTAACCACTAAAAGACAACACTTAGCTTCGGGTCCCGACGAGATGTCAAGGCCGCGCAGCCGCAAACCGAACTCTCACGACAGCGACTCCAAACCGCTTAGAAGCCCTCGTAGTAAGCGACGGAGCTCACAGGATCATGCTCCCGCGTGAAATGTATTAAAATGAAAAGTTAAATATGCAACTAAGGTTTCCCTGTACTACGAAAGTTTTCCCTACTCTGTTACTATACCCTGAAACACAACAAACATTCACAATAAATTAAACACCATACGGAACCCCTTCTAAACAAAGACCATCGACCTTCCATTCGTCTTTCAGATCCTCAACTAGAACACTCATTCCCAAGCTTCCCTATTCTAAGTAATAAGACATATACGAAAGATTAAAATACCTATGAGAAATCACTAGTTCGATTTTCTTGTTCTCAAACCATAAACCAAATTATTCGTGGACATGATTTCTTATAGATAAGTGTTTCCAACAACGGTAGGACTACAATATTTACCTTTTCAAGTAGACTTTGTCTACATGAACTTACGAAAACCTTCTAACGTCTCGTCGCAATAATCCTATAGATCAGCTTTCCATTCGTTATTTTCCATTAAACACTCGGCACATTATTAATTTTAAAAAGGGAAATTTTGTAGATACAACACAATTACTTTAAAGAAAAGCAAATAAATATCTTAAGAAAAACATTTTTTTCAAGCCCGTCGATCACTCCCGTCAACCACCCCGTTTTCTAACCAGTCAAATACCAAAGACAATTTAATTCTTGCTTGGAGGTTTGACTCGAGATGGGGTCAGTACAGTACCCACCTTGGACCTTAGAAAATCCAAGATCCTTGGTGATTATGTTTTGTACTCGCTCATAGGAAATGACAATTTTCTCCGCTATCTCTACAACTTTAAAACGCCTGTCATTTATAACCATATCTAGTATTTTATTGACATTTTCGTTTGTAGAGGCCGTTATTGGTCTACCACCCCTAGGTTCATCTTTAACTGCTTCTTTGCCCCGTTTAAAATCTGCTACCCATCGGTTTATAGTGGCATATGATGGAGCGGATTCCCTTAAAATTATGTTTTGGTTGAAAAAATAAACAAGAAAAGTCTCAATATGTAGGTACATATTGGTAAAAAAACGGTCCGTTTGAAACCCTTTGTAAGTATTTTAAAATGGAAGTTATAAGGAATTTAAATACACGGTACACAGTGTTGACTTCCAGATCCAGAGTAGGAAGCTGGATTCCTGTTCACCTAAACCCACTGCGGTTGCTAGACATAGAGGTAGATTTACGTAAATGAATATTATAACACTGGCAAAAAAACTATTTAATAATAATCATAAATAAAAAAGGTCGTATAAAACACTGTAAAGAGATATACTTTAACTCTAACGATTGATAGGGCTGTTGAAACTTAACAGGCCAGTGAACTTGCTTTTTAAATGATTTTACTATTCGTCTGGCCGCAAATATTTCCTACTTTACACCTGATACACTTACAACACAGCATTAGCAGTAAAAACGAAGATTAACGTTAGTACTTAAGTATGACCAACCCTATCACTCCTTAGAATAATTCATTATCTTTGAGACACCCTGTATAAACTCAAGCCTTAAAAATAACTTTGGTTTGCTTCTGTTGCCGCGCTCTGATGTATTTCTCAAGACCCCAGGAGAGGGCGGTGACCCACGTGAAGATGTTCAAACAGTGCAGCGTCACAGCTGTTGACGCGTTGTCTTTTATCCAACCTGTAGATAACCAAATACTTAATTATATAATACGTATTTCTTAGGATATAATTAGCAGTCTTTAACATGTAAAAAAGTTGGATTTATCACGTAACTGTTTATTATTAACTTCGTTTACAATTGGCGCAAAGCCCTTTAATGGTTAAACTGGGTTTGGGGTGTTTTAAGCTAGAGGTTGAATTGATATCATCATATCTATATGTATTATCCAGCGCACGCTTAGGGTGAAGTCAGAGGAGCGTAATTTTGTAAGTTGTGAGTCGCGTAATTTCTTCTACATTCGGTTTCATACAAAACTCCTGTTTGGTTCATATGGTGAGGCAAAAACAGCTGGACTTTTTGTATAAAGCAGAAATTACGCGACCGAAATTAAGCGACTCACAACTCAAAAGTATCATGCACGTCTGGCTTCATATATCATATTTCTAAACGCAGCATTTTTTGTGCTTAAGTTATATTTTTACACCCGACGTGACACTAAGAAGAGCTAAAGCAAAAGAGGGGCTAAAATTATCGAAAACCATCGGTCAAGATGCAAGCACTAGCTACACACATACTAGCTATCCCGATTCCTCAGGTCAATTGCCTTATGTGGCTATTCTTTGTTGTCTAGCGAGTAAAGGAAAATATAATTTATGATTAAAAGCCAGACATTCTTATTAATTACCTATACTCGTATTATTTGTTTTTCATTTTATCTTCTCAATAGGTACCTATCATAAATATTGCACGCGTAATACTCGAGAAATTCCGAAAAATAAGCTGTGACGTGTCGGGATCAGCCCAAGATTTTTACTAGGAACTGTGTACGAACATACAGCATGACAATAGATAATAGAGTAGTATAGGTACCTACCTACCTACGTGGGCGATCAATTGATTTTTATTGTGTGCTGTGCGGATTTGCGACGAAATATAAAAAATATGAACCCATTTTTTTTTGCCTTTTACTGGCATACAGGCAGACTAGACGCCCCTCTTGATGGCAAGTGGTCACCGCCGGCTATGGACATTTGCAAAGCCGGAGGCGTCACCAATGCGTTGTTGCCGGTCTCGAAGAAATTTATATAATGACACCCTTTTTAAAAAGCGTTTGTAGCGCATTGGGAAAGTCTCAGCAGGAAGTTGATAATTGAGTCAAATATAATATAATATACATTGGCAAGCGTATCCCAAATTAATACCTTTTTTTAAAGCTATGTTACGCCTTACGTTTTCTTTTTAATATCACTTTATTGCTACTCATAGGATAGGTAAGTCATTTTAGAATCTATATCGTTTAAAATACAACGTCTTTGACCGAAGCAATAATTAGGCAAACAGCGACTTCGAAACCGACTATGTTGATCAACATGGTCTTGTTGACTGAACACAATTTAGTCGTTAGTTGTATTTTGTCGGATAAGTTCGAATTTATTTTGATTTCAGTTAACGTATCAATGGGTAGGTACTGAAGCTAACTGAGAGAACATGAAAAATACTAACATACCCGACAAAATGGTATCATAATCATTATTCACAACATCAGTAGGTATATTAAAAAGTAGTTTTACCAACAACTGGCCCCAAGGTCAGGTAGACGATGCCAGCTGTGACCAACTGGATCCCCGTGGCCCCCGGAAGCTTGTGGAGGGGCACGTGGGTGGGGATCACCAGGGCCATGAACACGGTCCTCAGACCCTTGCCAAAGCCGATGATCAGCGCCACCACCAGTACCACGGAGTAGGTCTGGGAGTACGCCAGTACTGCAGCAAAAGACGCTATATTTAAACATCAAATAAATAAATAAATACTTAAATAGGTACATATTTCTATGTATTCAGTCCAGACTCAAAAACAAACACTCGCGCTCATCACACAAATATTTGCCCATACCGGGAATCGAACCCGGGCCCGCTAGCTTCGTAGGCAGAGTCAATATAAGTGTCGTGAAATATTTGTATAAAAAATGCATAATACGAGAACTGGTGTTTTTTAATGCCGTTCATATACAGTATTTAAATTTCAGGAAGACGTGTTCCTGTATCTTCTTAATTTGACGTCCTATAGTCAACCAAATAGACTTCTGTGCCACTGTGGAACTGTGTCAAAGTGGCACGTACTTAAATCTAATCGTAAATAGTATCTTAGAATTTGATTGATTACCTGGGGCCTTATTATACATTGTTTATGCACCTATTGTTATCGTATTGTTTTAAACAAGGCCGCCTTTATTGTCTAGTTAGTTAATACCAATAGAGAAAAATAGTGTAGCATAAGGCACCTGGTGGTATTTTTTTAATAAAATTGTAACAAAAAGAAAAATAGTTTGAAAGTTAAATAAAAAATTAAGTAGGTAAAAGTGAGTCAGTAAAATTCTCAATGCAGTGTGCTTGTAATGACAAGTCATTGGAAATGTTTTGTTGAATCAATAAACAATACGTTCATTTAAAGCGATAAGCTACTTGAGAAATTTGCTTTACCGATACTGGTTAATAATTATTTACATTTGTTCTCAAGGACAGCTATTGAAAGTAGTCATAATAATGTGTAATCTGCTTTCGTCTGAGAAATTGAGTTTTAAACAAAAAACAACAACAATATTTGTAACTATCTACACATGGACACTTACTAACTCTTCCCATGGCCATCGAAATCACTCCGAACAAGAAAAACGTATTGTTGTCCCATCCAATCTTGCCTGCCACGAACGGTACACAGAACCTGACGGAAATATCCACGCCAGCTAGCAAGGACATGAAAAAAGCCACTTCTGATTTACTCATTCCATAATCACCGAGAATAAACGGTGTCAAAATAGAAAAATTAAGCTCATTAAAACTAGCTAGCGTAATTCCCAGCATCAAATTAACGAATGTTAAATCTTTAAGTAAGTCTAAATCAAAAAATATAGCAAATTTCTCGCAAAATGTTAACTGCACTTCTTCAATATCATCATCATCATTATTTTCCTCCTTTTCACTGAATACGTCATCTTCCAACTGGCCGTTTATTAACAACTTGAACTTATCTGTTTGTTCGTTTACCTCGTTTTCTTTAAGGTATTCTTCCAATTTCAAAGACGCTAGTTTTAATACTTCACTTTCGTAATTAAAATTATTGGATTTCCTTCTGTGCCTCGTACGATATGATTGATTGCTAATGTTATCCTTTAAATATTTTCTGTCGTCATTATCGTCACGATTTTTAAATGATGTATTACTATGATTATTCTTATTATATGCCTCTCCATATTGGCCTTCCATTTTGAAGGATTTCATACTTTTACTTCCGGCTAAATGTTTTTCAACCTTATCAGCAATAAACTTTGCTTTCTCTGGGTCAATATTTTCTACGGCAGTTTTCTCTTCAGCCTTTAAGTCTTGGGGTGCTTTAAGTGTCGGGCAGTCTTCTATTTCAGATTCTGGAATCTGAGCTTTTAAAGTAATAGACGTTTTTCTTTTAGGTTTAAAATTATCTCTATCTTGAACTAGAGCACCCAAATTTGCAGCTGAGTTCTTTTTCGATTCATTGAGATATAATGTTGAGGTTTTACGTGACCGATTTTCTGCGAGATTAGTCATGGACGGTTTTTTAGAGTTTAAGCGGGAATTTTTGGCTGAGTCGTCTCTTGAAGATAAACGGCTTTTCGATTGTCTGGACTGACTGTAGTATCCATCGTTTGCTCGAAGCATCATGGGTACACCTGGGTCGGTTATTTCATAACCCGGATTAACTGGGTCATCTTCATTGTAAATATACTGACTAGAAAATGCACTTAGGCTCTTAAACTTAGATAATTTACTAAAATAGCCACTTTCCTTGTCCTTCTTTTCATTTTCATTAGAAGTTAACAACTTTTCTTCATCTTGTTCCTTAGGTTTGGCAGTTTTGCAATGCCATTCAACGGGTTGCAGAAGCATTGCGCAAGCTATGGCATGTAATGAGAATCCAGTTATAATTAATATACATCCGTTTTCTCCATAAAGAGCGATCAGGCCAGTGATGATGTGCGGCCATAGCATGGGTCCGAGGCCTGTGGTGGTCCAAGACAGGCCGGTGGCTAGCCGTCTCCTATCCTTCCAATATATATTCAAGGCCAATGCATTTGCAGAGCTGCTTATTCCATACCCTGCACCTGAAACAAGAAAGTAAATGTTTTTACCATTGCTATTAGCTAAGCGTTTAAAAGGATATTTCGACTAACTAATCCTCATAAAAATGGACCGAGTTGATTGAAGAAACCGAACGTCTTCTTAGCTACAAATCGTTTGTAGGGGCTTTTCCCTCAAATTCAAAGGTTGATTCCCCTAAGACTTGGAAGGACAGGGCATTCATAGTTTTGAATTGCCCACGTGAATATTATCGCACGCAACAGGCGTTTCTACTTAGCCACCCGCCGAACTTATACACTAACTTGCAGTATCAGGTATTTTCGGACTGACTTTGTATGGGGTAGTGTTGAAAATACCTGTTCAGTTTCAGGCCTATATAGTTAGTACCGCAAGTGCAATCCTTATTATAGACCTACCACCTAAGGCACCCAAGGATATCATCCGCGTCGTAGTTATTCATTATTTAATACCTAACTAACTAGGTAACTTATGTTAGTTGATTGGTGCGCTTGGAGGTGCAAAATTTAAAGAAGTGTGCCTAGATAACAGCTAGTTATGCAGTGTTCTATCATATCCATATCTAGTCTAGTTATTAGATTTCTCATCGAAATATTCAATATCAAACCATTACCTATCAAGTAATTGATGTTGTTAATCGCGTATACAGATAACAACATGTGATGGATATGAGATATCTTTGTTAAGGATTAATAGGATTATGCATTCATGGCGCTAATACTAAGTATACTGGGTGTAGTCACAATAAACAATTGTATTAATAGGCGATGAATGGCCGACTACTCGTAAACATAACTCATAATAACAAGAATGAAGCTAACACATACACATTCATATTTAGTAAGTATTTGTTCATATGCCGTGTTTTATTGGTTATTCTTTATTATCTGTCAGTACTTGTTCAGTGCCTCTATGGTACTAGGTAAAACCATGTTGCTATTAACTTGCTGTCGTATTGTCAACGTTACGATAGCTCTTATTTACTTGACAGTAATGACGGCCGAGTTAAAAAACTATAAGTAGGTAACTATAGGTAGTAACCTACCCTTTATTGTTTTGCTTCTCAATGTCATATCATAATAAAATGCCGTTGTTTTTATTTATCTCGAAAGAAGCTTTATCTCGAGGGTTCAAAAGTTGGGGTATGGTCGTTTTTATTACTATGAATAAAACCGATTACAATGCGGACATTGCCAACAAAATTAAACTGAACTTTACACAGGTCGTCTTTAATCACAATAATCACACTTTATCAAACATAAAAAAGCGTGATAAAATATAATAACTACGTTTTAGCGTGCTTAAGCAATGTAATAAATCTATTGGTTACCAGGTGGTCTTGGTACTAGGTAGTAAATCTCATAGATTTTCCTCAATTATTCCCTATTATTATTTCTTGTATAAAGTTTTTGTGAAGCAATGCTTATATCGCGTAGATGTAAAAAAAACCCATACAAATTTAGCTTTAACTCCGGGCGATACGATAATGTTTCAAACCCCTACCTAAAGTTTATTTTTGTTTTTTCCAAGAATTTTTATTGCAAAGGAAAACGTACCTAGACGTAGTTTTTCATCATATACATCATACCTATTTCAAAAATCTTTAAAATCGGACTAGGTTTAAGAGGAGCGTTATCGCATTTTGTATGAACTTTTTTAACTTCACAATGCTCTTAATACAGGTCATACATAACATCTGATCGTTCCATATTCATTGATTAGTAGTAGTAGTAGTAGCATTCCGGTATATTAGCTGTGAGAACGGCATAACAATTGTGCAATGCTAAGCCAAATAGTAACATCTCAAATAAAAATCCTATAGCAATCACAACCTCATTACTAATACGATAAGATTGAATTTACTTTGGCAATTGAATCTGAGATACTGTTTATTGGCTAAGGAGGATATAATTGCAAACCGTATCAAATATGTTTAATGTTTCCGCAAGATATCTTAGAATACTTTCAATGACTAATGACAAACTTACCATACAATATTGAAAATGACAAGAGGTAGGTGATGAAGTTGTATGAAAACGTGCAAGAGATCAACGCCACGAACACAACTATCGCCCCAGTGAGCGACACTTGGCGGTACGTGAACGTTTTAAACACTGGGCCGTTGGCTAACCCTGAAAACAAAATAACATCATTAGAAACTAGACACCCGGTAGCTACGTTTTATACTAAAGTAGAATTTGGTTACCATTTCTGGTTGGCAACATATTTACGAGTAGGTACCGTATGCAACCGTTATGTAGAAATGTATACTGTGACGTCAGAATGTGGAAGTGAATAGTTTGTAGAGAAGAACACAGTAACAGTCCATAAAATAGTGAAAATACTTAAGTATGAATTACATGCATAGGGACTGAATTCTACTCGGTAAACCGTAAATAAGTTAGTAAGTATTTATTCATTGTAAACTGTGTTCAGAGATTGAAAACGACATAGGTATCAACAGTGGTAATTGCAATGGTAATTGTTTTTGAAATGTTATCTTATTGTTTTTAAGTAATTGTTTTTGAAATGTTATCTTATTGTTTTTAACTCTCGCCGTTATTGTCAAGTAAATAAGAATTAATGTGACATTGACAATACGATAACGATATATTAAAATCAATAAGCAAATATAGTTTTACCAAACGGCTACTTACAAAAAATGGTTACTTTGATGAATGAAGCATTCATATCTTATGAAAGTTAATGTTAAAAAGACGAAAGTGATGGTCGTACAGAGGGATGAAACTGTAACAGAATGTGAAATAATGAAAAAGTTGAACATGTGGATGATTTTGTGTTTAGGGTCGATGTTTACGAGAGATACTTATTGAAATAAGAGGAGAAGCCGGAAATATGATCAATGGGGGCGTTACACACAATCTTGGCAACAAGATCATATCGAGCTAAGCTCGGCTTGCCATTGTTTAGGGAGTATTATTAGGGACATCAATATTGATGTATGGTATTGAATCATGGGTATGGCAGTAGAAGAATGAAAGCAGGATTAATGCTGTTGAAATGGAAGCCATGAGAAGTATGTGTGGAAGTATATGTAGGATGATCGATGGAGTTAGAAATAGCGAGATCCGAGAACGATGTGGATGGAAGATGTAGTGACAAAGATCTAAAAGGGTATGCTAAGATAGTTTGGTCATTTAGAAAGGATGGATGAAGAAGAGAAGAGTTACGAAAGAGGTATAACGAGCGAGACTGACATACGGCGAACATATAGTGATCAGTTTCGCGATGTACTGAATAAGGTACTCAAAAGAGCCTGAAACCGACGTACGTGCATGAAGAGGTTAAGAGGTTGACGAAAATTGAGGATGCGAAAGTTGTACGTTTAGACCGGTGCACCTAGCGTTCTATAGTCTCTGCCTAGCCCATTGGGAGAGAGGCGTGAATGCATGTATGTATGTAGTATTACCGAGTAGAAAAGAGCCCTCGATGTACTGCATAATCATAAGTCATCGTATTTAGTCGAATTAGTTAAATCGTCTTGCTTTTTCAAATAACTTATCGATGAGGAAGTAGGTACTATACTAAAACACAAAGCAAGGTAAAGACCAACTTTTTCTTTCCCTATGTTTATTTACAACATCTGTATATCGTGGTATAGTAGGTAGGTATATAGGTATCCAAAGCATAGTTTACATTGGGAGTGGGGATAGAATTGTCGCCTAATTTAAGTATATATTTTTAGTCAGTGTTAAGAACCTGCAAGAATATTCATATCCTTAGTAACAGCACAAATTATGTCACGTGTCACCTACGTGTTTTTATAGTTAGACGGCACTGATTATGTAAACGGCACTTTAATTGTTTTAATTGCTAGGTGTATCTGTCTATCCTGACAAGAAGTCTATGGTTAAAACATTGTTGGAATATTTCGTATATTATTAATAATGATTAATGCTCAAGAAACTAGCAGATACAAAACAGCCGACAGACGATAGCAACACACATACATAGTACATCAATGCCACAATGCCATCTGGCTTGCAATTAGTTCTTTGTTTTAAAACGCATTGTTTTTCAAGTGACTATCAGCCCCCCATTTCACTATTCTGACAATGACAGGTGACAAGTGTCAATACGGTGTACATTGCAAAGTTAACCAGTTTTCACATCACTGGGATTCGTATATCCTGCGCTATGTACACCAAAATGTCACCTGTCATCTGTAACAGTCAAGGTGGTGAAATAGGGAACAGGTAACTTAGAAAACCACCTAACTGGAATAGGTGCGTAGAAGCAGCTTAGCGATCAAATTTGCCAAGAGGGTTGCAGCAGCCGAGCTCCTCCTTCAAAGATTCCAGAAACGTCTGAGAAATTCGAGGTTATAAAAAATGGAATACTCAATGTGCCAGTATGGTATCAGGGACCATGCGAGGGCGTCACGCACCGACGCAGGAGTTCAGCGCCGAGTGCATATTGATGATGGTGGTGGTTTCCGAGCTGGTGATGCCCAGGCTGGCGAACTTGTCCCGGAAGAGGAGGCCAAACTGCTGCAGCATCGGCAGGGCTGCCAGCTGAGGAGAAATAATTGTGGTTACAAGGCAGTGGCGGCTCTAGGGGCTAACTCCCAAAACAGAACATTTCATAACATTAACAGTGATCTTAATATAACTCCAAGTTTAAGCTCTGAGTGCATTCCTTTTTTGGACACTAAGTAGATGGATCCGCAAGGTAAGGGTGGGATATTTTTCTCTTTCTACGATAACCTAAATCATTTACAAATTACAATGCAGGTTTATTAGCGCTAAGGAAAAGTCCGTTCCCTTATATTTAAGCAGACACACAGCACACAGCGGACAGGTTTGGTAACTCCGGGGATGAAATTGACACCTGAATTTTATTATACACCTAAAGTAACCAAATCTATACGTAGATTGGATTTATGAAATGGGCGTTAAAAAATGCGATTCAGCCAAGAGAGTATTTTTGCCAATTAAAAAAAACCTGTAATGCTTGTTTTGTCAGACAAAACTGTTTTTTTATTTTCCTTAGTAACTGTTCGAAATTACTAAATACTGCTCACACGGACCATAATTCAATGACCGAATTGCAGACTATATATCTCTGTGCCAAATTATCCAGATCCGTTCAGCCGTTCTGGCGTGATTGAGCAACAAACATCCAAACTTTCGCATTTGTAATAAGTATAGTAAGGCCGCATTTCACCAAACTGGAATAAGTTCTTATACCTAGATTAAACGCCGAATTTGTAAAGACTAATCTCGGAGTAAGTCTTATTCCAAGTTAGGTGAAACGCGGCCTAAGATTAGTAAGAAGGAATCAGATATATCTGTTTTTGTTTATGGCAAGGAGAAGGTACGCGAACACTCAGGCCACCTGATGGTAAATGGGATCTGAGACCCATAGACATTTGAAATCACAAGACTACAATCACAAAACTGCAATCCTAAGACTTCAAATGCGTTGTCAACCTGGAGGACTAAGATGGAATGCCTCTATGCTAGTAATTTCACCGGTTGTCTTATCCCCACACCGGAATACAGCAATGCGAACACTGCTGCTTGGCGGTGGGTTAATATGGATAAGATGGTGGTAGAGATCCGGACGGACCCTGCACAAGGTCCTGCCACCACTACAGATATATCTCTTTTTATCCCGGAGAATTGGAGAGTTCCCAAGAGAGTAGCGATAAACGACTTCTATACGCGAACGGATTCGCGCGTTAAATTAAAGCTAGTTCATGAATAGGTAAATGCAACTCACTTTTAATGTTGTGTTGTCACAATAATGTTTATCCGAAGGTTTATTTATAGTTATCTACACTAATATTATAAAGAGAAAAGATTGGTAGGTATTTTAGTATGTTTGTAACGAACAAACTCAAAAAACAACCGGACCGATTTCAAAAATTCTTTCACCATTACAATGCTAAATTGTTCCTCAGTAAAATAGGCTATGTTTTATCGGCGCTGACGTAGTCGCGGGCAAAAGCTACTTAAGGATAACTTACCTCTGTACTTTAACCTAATTTGTGTAATTATATTAATGTACAGTCGATCAAGAAACTTTTTTACCGCATTTAATAATAATAATAATAATAGTGTTGACTCGACGATCATTGTCCCGATGGTTGTTACGGCAAACGGTCTTATAGCGAAGAGTGTCGACCGACACCTCAAGAGACTCTCGCTAGATGGCTGGATCAAGGACCAGATACAGAAGGCAGTACTCCTCGACACGGCACGTATTGTGAGGAGGTTCTTCTCTCTGCAGCCCTAACCACCGGTAGCTTGAGTCCTGCCCTCTGCTGGCGGCACTCGTAGGTTAGGTTTTTTATAAAGTTTATTTTTTGTATCAGTATTTTTATTTTTATTTTATATATTTTTTTTTTAAATAATAAACTAAATTTACAGAAAATTAAATAAATACCTATCTATAATAATAATAATAAAAATATTTTATTGGAATCAAAAGAGCACCTCCATCAACCTAATTAACTTAAACATAAGAAACCCAACATAACATAACATAAGCAATGGTGGTGCTGCACCTTGACGCCATTTCGACTGTATTTATATGATGTTAAGATCCATAACCGGTAAAGTACTGTCTTAGTCAACTATACAATAAGAGAAGTTGACTCTCATTAACTCATTATTCTTCATTCATTGTACCATTTGTACCTAACCGATACGGTGCTTCCTTATATTACGCATACGTGATCTTGCTGTTCTTGAGTATTTTCCGATCATTACCGTAAACGTGAACACTCCATCAAGTATTTACAACTAAACTGCCATTTTGAACACGGTTTGTGGCCGAGTATAAGTTACCTATTAACACTGTTGACTAACTTTTTTTAACTTATTACAATAGCCAAGTTCTCGATATAAGCCAGTGCGAAATTCCTCCTATTCCCGGCTCCATCTTCATAATTCTGGGGTCCGAGTGAAAAAGGGTAAAAGTCGACTTAACTCTTAATATAAAAGGGTACTTATATACATGAACAGAGTATACTAGACTTAAATCATTTTTCACTTGATCTTCAGAAGACCTACCCTTTTTCACTAGGACCCCAGAATTATCAGCTTCAAGGAATCGTCGAATCCACTCCGTGTTGTGACGTTACTCCGTTTTAGTAAAGTAAACAAGGGGGCTAGCTAGCGTTTCTGTTCGTTTCATTTTTAAACCAATCGCGCCACTGGTAGATTGACGTGATACGAAGAGTCACGTGATCTATCAGTGACGCGATTGGTTTAAAAACGAAACGAATAGAAACGCTAGTTAGCGCATGCATCTTGGCTAGGGCTTCTGGTTTATTTAGGACTTGGCATAAGCGCGTAAAGCTCAGCTCATCTGCTTCTGTTTAGTCCACAAGAGAAAATATACTCTTTCGCCGAACAAATTTTCGTCGCGTGTGTAATCCATGGACTTATTACTCTAATAAATATATGGGAGTGTCTATACATAAACCGACATTGGCGAAATACACCTTAAAAGTAGTGAAATCCATTAGTTTATTAAAAATAGAATTAGAAGGCTTATTGAGATTTACTATAACTATTTAGATATCAGTGCTCTAAATATTTTTTGTTCTGTTGTCTGTAGTTTTTTTTTTGTTATTTTAGTCATCAGCTATCTACAGCCGGTTCCGGTTTAAAATGCCTGGTTGCTAGTATAGAAAGAATTTTTTTTTTGCTTTACGGATGTAACCAAAAGAGGGTAATGTTCAATTTAATCAAGACTTTCTTGTACAACTTAGTTAATGTGATATTTTATGAGTTTATCAAATAGTAGAGCTCTAAATCAACGCATTGGTGCGTCTACAAACTGAGATTGATGTTAATTTGGTATTCTAGTCGGCTTTTTCTAACCTGTATCTGATTATTTAGTAGTTAACGCCGACACCAATGTGCTATTAATCAAATCATAATGGATGACCACAGCATTAATTCATACCGTTGACTGACACGGTTACACTTCGTGTCGTTCCCCACTGAAACTAATTATAAACTCACATTTGAAAATCCCGCAGCAATTATGATCATCCACCCCCACCCACCATCAGGGGGGATAAATTCACCTTCCATTTTCACTTTTGTTTTCATCTCTTTTGGTTTTGCCATCGTTGTCATTCACATTAAAAAAATATGTCCAAAAAATATATTACTTAGGTGTAATATTTCGACACAGTCCAGACTTTGATACGTTACGAACAAAACTGATAACTTTTTATTGCTGTAGCAGCTCATAAAGAACGTACATACAGGCGCGTCACCACATACATACTCGTATATTGCTGTGTATATTAGTGAGCATGTGATGTGTACAACGTAAGGGCCCGGCGATTATTTCTCACAGAACAATCATGGCTTTTATCCTGCACGAGCGAACGGCTACTTCGTATCAAGTATTTAAAATCATTAATTCTTAATCAGACTATTTTGCCGAGACGGCACACTTATATGTAATAATAATTGTAAAAATCCGGTTCGAACCGCAAACATGGCCAACTTGAACTGAAACGTCTTTGTTTACAAAAACATTGACAATATAAAATCTGAAACGAATGGGTTATCAGCAAGATACACGAATTATCTAAAGGATGCTACATCGTGCACTGCTTCGCGGCGTGCTAGCCTAGGGGTGTTAAGGAGTACCTATGATGCGTATGACCGACTTTTCAGAATGATACAAAGGAATCACTGTGCGGCTAATATTTAACTGAGTGGCTTAAATCTCTTCAATTTAATTTGTAGCCTCATATTTGTCGGTATATTCTTTACATCATGCCATAAGATTAAATAAATTTAACTAAGCCTAAATGCACTAAAACTTATACAGGGTGTCCGGTATATAGTGGACTATCTTACAGGGCTGGATAGCTCAGCTAAGGAGTGTTGAAAATATGATAAATCATGTTTAGTAAAAGTCGCAAGGTAAACGAAATATATCAACTTTTATTTTTTTTGGAAATGCCGCATCCTGTTTCACCGTTTTCGAAGCCACGACCACAGTTATTACAATTTTTCAGTTGCGTTTGCTGTGAAAGAAAGCTGATTAAATTTGCTTTAAGACCCTGATAACGAAATTAATAAATAATAAGCAGTGTTTTATTTATTTTAAATTCAAATCTAAAGTTTAGAAATCGAGTTTTTCTTCGGGCCAGTTTGACACCGCACGGTGTAAAAAAAATGTATCAGAACCTGAAGTGCTGCTTTCTTAAAAATTTGCCTATTTAATGGAGATTCTAACATGATACCACAATCGAGATTATTGATTAGAGCAGCGAAGTAATTCTAATCAATAATCTCAATTGTGATATCTTACATAATACTGAATAAGTTTTGTATTCAATTGCTAATTTTGACTTGGTTTAAAGCAAAAACGTGTGCAGATTAACGGACATTTATTCTAACCTGGAATCGTAATAGTGCGGTTTCGAAAGGGTAAAGACAGCAAGCAGCAGCAGGACTTTATTGGATTTTGTTTGTAGGTGCGGGACCCTTGGTGCTTAGTCTGACTCACAATTGTCCTTTTTTTATCATTATCAACGTCATGCACGTTTTAGTTGTTTAGTTGTTTATCAATAAATAGCGAGTAATCGGCGGGTAACGCCTATAGCATCAGCCACAGGCGGCGTGATGTCTAATATTCGTAAAATTATTAATGATAATGAGGTCATGAGTAATCACAACGTTTGTCGCTGACGGGCCCAGCCATGTACAGATGATATGATATGATATGATATGACCATAACCATACTCGTAGTTAGGTTAAACAAAATATTACCGTTGTAGGTTTATTTCGAAATTGTAATCACATTTTTTTTGCGTATTTTTGTTAGATCCTTTAAGAGTAAAATTTCATAATATAATTTTTTACTATTCGGTTTCCCAATGTCACTGATTGATCATGCTAAGACGAATACAATACCTCGTTTGAATCTTAGGTTCGAGGTTCGAGTCAGCCTTTTGCGAGCAGTTTACGCGATGCAGGAACCTAATCGCAGGCAGTACAGTCAGTCATAAATATATATACGTTCCCAAGCCAAATATCTATACACCACTATGCCACTATTAACAAGGTCTGTGTATACATACATTTGGCGCAATTGCCTTGGTGCTTTTGATTGTACCTACCCCTACCCCAAACAGATCCTCGAAACACTCCCCATGGTAGAAGCGATAAAATATGCAAAGGAACGCAATATTCCAATACCGTCGTCGTATATGCGTCGACAACTAATTGGAGTTGCTCTACGTTGAATACGGTCACATGGAAAAAGTTGATGCTTGGACGCTCCTCCCAGATGGAAGGAAGGGAGTAGATTTTTGAATCTTATCCGTTGAGTAACTCAGAGACATTTTAGAGACAGTTAACTCGTTCCTTTTTCAAACTTGAGTATAAGCTTTGTCAAAAAAATGATTTTTAATACATACACACATATCTTCACGCCTTCATTCCCAGAGTGGGGTAGGCAGAGCTACAGAATTACCAACAACTCTAAAAATATTATGATAATTTTGTAACCACATTTTGCAAAATTAGGCTAAGATGTACCAGTGTATTAGTGACAGGTTGCAAGCTCATCGCCTAACAGTACTACAAACCTTTATCCCTTTAGTCGCCTCTTAAGACATCGACAGGAAGACATGGAGTGGCACTATTCTAACCCGGCAACCACACATGATTTTTAATATCAAGCTTTATTGCTGACTTACTTATTATTATTATTATTTATTTATTTATTAAACCAACAACAAAAATTACAAATAAACAAAAGCCCTGCAAAACTGTTTTAGTACAGTTTGTCTGCAGGAAGACTTTAAAAGAACAGTACTATAATCTTAGTATTATACAATGCTTAGTTCGACACTATAGGTACCAGTTAAATAATTCTAAGGCAGTGTATCTAATAGGTATTTCTTTAGTTTTCTCTTAAAAATACGTTTATTTTGCTCGAGACGGATGTCCTCAGGTAAACTGTTAAGAATATAAGGCAGGCGTTTTTTTAAAGTTCTGTCTCCGTAATAGTTGTTGACTCTAGGCACATCAAAACTTACCCGCGGACACCAATCTCGTACCATGATTGTGATCAATTCTACTCAGGTCATGCTGCCAACTGTCATGGTTATTAATAGCTAGAAGGTATTTGTGCTTTAAAGTGACGGGAAGTATCTTACATATTTTGAACAGTTTTCGATAATCACTTTTACAGTTATTTTTAATATTTTTAGAGACAAGAAATTTTAAAAAACGCAATTGCAAGGATTCTAGTTTATCTAAGTAAGTTTTGAAAGTGAGACCATAACAATTGAGAGCATAACCCAGTACTGAATCCACCAACGCAAAATATAAACACTTTAAAGTACCAACAGGAACCCTGTAACTAAGATGGTAAAATTTACCCAGCAAAACTCTTAATTTATCACAGATATAATCCACATGCTGAGACCAGGAAAAATTAGTGTCTATTTTAACTCCTAAATATGTAACACAATCAACTTTAACTATAGGATTACATCGGCAATTGTCCTGGTTATTATGAAAGCACTGATAACCATGGGCAACCAAATGAAAAGTAAAATCTGGTATTTTCAAATAAGGCGAGTGTATTACAAGAAGGTTAGTCTTTTCCGCGTTCAACAAAATACCGTTGTCATGAGACCATCGCACTATTGCATCTATATCAAGCTGAATAGAGCGCCTCATGTCAACAAGGTCAGTACCGGCACATACAATGCACAAATCGTCAGCGAACATGTAAGGTGTACTGTGACGTATGACTCCACCTATACTATTTACATGCATCAAATAGCATACTGGACCACATCCAGAGCCCTGGGGAACCCCACAGTTGACCGCCACGTCATCGCTGAGCACCCCATTCACCTTCACACGATAAGTCCGAGACATCAAGTAGTCGCGGAACCAACCATTTAGCGGCTGCCTGATGCCGCATTCGTCCATCCCATTTAAAAGCGTATCCGTCTCAAGAGTGTCAAAAGCTTCTAACACTGATAAAAGACTATTCAAATGAGCCCAAGCTCGACAGGTCTACTACCTTTGAGTCATTGAGGAGATTCAATGGGCATCTGTTGTCTCCATCATCATACCGTCTCGATGAGACCATATTAATGTATTGGCGTAGAAATTGCATAAGTATGCCAAAGTCAATTAGGTTTAAATTGACTTCAAAGATTTGATTACATTGTTAGTTTGTTAGTTCAAGTAAAGTTAATATAAAGCGTATAAAAATCGACACTAATGAATGATTTTATCTTCTGATTCTCAGTGCTGCGGTAGGTACCTATAGTATGGGCTTTTATACCATTAAATACGATACTAATTTATGTCCCACCCACTCGTAGACGAGATCACGCCGAGACTTATTTTTTATAATACTCACTAAACATTCAATCAGCGAGATTCAAAGATTGATCCCCAGTTTTATATAGGATGCCTTTTTTCCAGGCTGGGAAAATGTTTTTGCGCAATAATGCTTTTGCATAATGTGGAACTCGCCGATTCATCAATCAACAGTGGCAGGAGTAACGTACCCACTATAAACCCAGGGATTCTCCCTCCACGCCCTTGTTGGCGAGGGCCGCAGCTGGAGCTATGCCTTGAAAAGTTGTAGGCGACATGAGCACACCCGGTTTTTTTTCTAGGTCAGGAACATTACCCTTTTTCTTGGATAGTGGGGGTAAAAGAGGACCCTGGTCAGATTAACGCATGCCAAGTAAGCCTACATATTTCTGAACACCTTCCAGTCAAAAGAACGCGATAGCTTCTGTATCTATCATCGTAACAATGACGTTGTTTTCTGTTTTCTTAACAGTTCCACGGTGTGTTTATAGTTTAAGATTAGAAAAACCATAAAAGGTTGAATGGTTTGGCTTGTAACTTACTTATGACATTTATTGAACGTTTATAGCCGTGTATTAGGTACCTACTAATGTTATCTATGATTTTCCTTGTGTGAAGTTGGTAAGTGCGTGAGTATAGGTACAAGTACTTAAATAGCTCGGGTTATTAATCGAGATTAATAGCGTAATCTATCCTTGTAGATGAAGAGCACAAATGTCTGTACCATTCTATGTATACGTAGGTCTCTCAGAATCCTAAAGTACGTCTACATCGATGATGCGGTTATCCTAGGTTGGTAGTAGACCTGCCACGATATTAGCCTGGGCCCTGGTTCGATCCCTGGTAAAGGCAAATATTTGTGTGATGAAACTGATGAATAAATTTATGATTTTAAGTAGTATTTGTCTCAGGTAGTACGAGTATTTGTCCCCCGAGTCAAAATTCGTTGATAAATCTGCCATTGGGTACATTTAATTATAATTACCACGGTAGGTATTTTTTAAATACCGTGTACCTACCTACGCGCCTGACGTTAATTCCTTTATTGGCGGGTTGTTAGTTATTGTCTAGGTAAATAAAACAGAATGACTAACAGAACAATACATGCCCACACAGCGTGATTCCGTAGAAAAAGATATAAACCAGTTAATATTTATACTGGACCTATGCATGATGTTGTATTTGAATAAGCAATCTTATTTCATATTGTAAATAGTAATTGAGCTCGAGCGATAAAAAGATTAACTGGGTTGTAATCTGAAATGATCAAATAAAGTAGGTTAAGGAGACGGTTTTTTTGAAGTCGATTTAGTTATACCTAATGTTAAATGAATGATTAAGTTAATTAAGTATACAAAATATCCAATGATATTATTGTTTATTTCGCAGAAAAAAACTGGTAATTAATTAATAGGTTTTGCCACACGCCGTTTGTAACCATCTGGATTAACTTACCCACTAATTTACCCATAACATTTTGTATACTTACCAGAAGATCAGAAATATAAATGACCAACGTTACATTACTTTAATATTAAAGTACCTATACTTAAAATAAAAATACACAATACTCTATCTAATGTAACCTATACTAAGGATTTTTTATTATTTTATTGAGGTTTCCTCCAAAGTTTAAGGCATTTATAAGGGCCAATCTCACAAAAATTGCCCTAGTCCCAAACTAAGGTCTGGGCTTGTAATATGGGGTACCAACTAGACAACGATACTTAAATATAATATAGGGAAATACATACTTAACGACATAGAAATAGTCCAAGACTCTGGAACAAATACTCGTGCTCAATAATCATTATCATAATATACTACTCCACTGCTGGACATAGACCTCTCCCGTAGTTCTCCGCTGAGAACGACCCTTGGCTATCTCATCCAGCTCTTGCTAGCCACTTTGCGAAGATCATCAGATCATCACTCACTGCACCTAGTCTGAGGGCGTCCTGCTGCATTTGGCCAACCGCGGTCTCCACTCAAGAACACGATAACTCCAACGGTTATCGATTCTGCGGCTTATATGCCCATTACCACTTCGGCTGGCTAGGTAATTTAATGAGCTACGTCGATGACTTTAGTGTCTACTGTCGGATCTCCTCAATGCGAACTCGATCCTTCAGAGAAACTTCCAACAAAGCCATTTCCATAGCTCGCTGAGCTGTTTTTTTAATATTAACCTTTTAACACCACAGACGGCTCTGGCCGTCAACTATACCCTTACCATGAGTTACAATTACCGTACTCGCTAGCGAGTCGAATGCTCTGTCCCTCGCAGACCTCGCAGTACTCTTATAGAGTGCAAGGGACAGAACATTCGACTCGCTAGCGAGTACGGTAATTGTAACTCATGGTAAGGGTAGGTAGGTACTGAAAGTCGTGCCACTGACGCCACGACAACTACAGCCGTCACAAGTTGAAGATTAGAAAAAGAGACTTTGTTTCGCACCAATAAGGTGTAATTTGTATAGCACGGCAAACATGTTTGGTGTGTGAGTGACACATTTTGTATTCGATGTAAGGCGTTCAAAAGGTTAAACGGTTTGCTGGAAGAGATTCTTGAAAATAATAAATTCGCGTTTGTATTTCAATCTTTTATTTTAATTTTATTGTTATTCGTAAGTCCCAAACTCAGCTTCAAGCTTGTAGGGATCTACTATGGATATTGGATACTCTAGGCTTGTAGGTACCTCTATTCGACAGTACGATACAGTACAGTCAAGGTGTAAAAATATGGGGAACGCAACATCTCAAAAATATGTCCCAATACACCTTATTCCAGTGTCATAAGAACTTCGTAACATATTTATGAGAGGATTCTTTCGATATCTTACATATTTTTGCACTTGACTGTCACACATTTGTTTTGTCTGACATTTTAGAAGACCCCGTCAACAAGTCAACGTAGATAGCAATTTACTTGTAAGAATAGATAAGGAAATTAAAGCCAGTAGGTACATAGAAAACATTTAAGACCCGCGAACAAAATAATTTGTTCCCACATGAATATTTGGTCTAACCGGGAATCGAGCTGGGACCGCCTGGCTAGGCTAATCGCGTCGTAAATAAAACCAACTATAGAAACATATTGATGTGTTTTATGCGATTTTATAACAATTAACTCATAAAACAAATGTTTCGTCATCAGTTCAACTTTACTAAATGATACTTTCTGAATGTAAATGCTGGACTTGTTACTGAAAATACTGAAATCGCTATATGTATGCCTGTGATATTTGGGTTCCCTGAATCAATTCCTCGCGATTCCCCTTATCAGATATCGATTCGGTGACAATGGGACTACCTCGGAAGCCTATCAAGAGAAAAAAAAAAACAAAGTCGGTCTTCAATTGAGGGAGAAATCGATTAGCATACATAAAAAAAACATTCTGTGGAACTTAGAACCTCCTCCTTTTTTAAACTAGGTTAAAAACACGTGGTAACTATTTGCTGTTGCAGATTTACTAGCGCTGCTAGCGGTAGTTGACAGCACTAGGTAGGTAGGTGCTCGTTGCAAAGCTATTTAAGGTAGACTCACAATATATTGCACTTGAAATTTGGTACTTATAAACCATTGCCTTAAGCCCCCTACGCATTATCCTTCCGTACCGTCCCTCCGGGCACGATGCACGACGCAAAACGATAGTGCGTATGCTTGCTGGACGTCAATAATCACGGTAATAATAATAATAATTGACGTCCAGCAAGCCTACGCACTATCGTTTTGCGTCGTGCACCGTGCCCGGAGGGATGGCACGGAAGGATAATGCGTACGGGGCTTTAGGCCGCGGCAGCATTGGTCGGGCGATTGGCGACGCGACAGCGAATTGTTAGTGTCCGCATTAACACGATCACGTTACTGCATTACTAAACATTTGAATTCTATGAGAGACATAATCAAAATCTTGTCGAAAGTCGCTTAATCAATGCGGCAGCTAAGAAAGCTCGAAAGGTGTTTGTTTTATTAACGTCGCTGTCGTGTCGCCATCGCCTGATCAGAGCGGCCGCGGCCTAAGACCCAACTACAACCGTTTGATACAATATTAGGTACTCTATGTACACTTATACAAATCACCCAATGGTTAACGGTATGGTTCTCAACTCGCGGACTTTATACTGTCTGAACTGGAAAGATGAAGTTAAATACGAAATAGATAAATAAACATCTCGAATTAAATTTCGTCTCGGTAGCAGGAGAATATTTTATAGCCCTTGTGCATATGCTACATGCTTTATTGATTATGTTGTAGGCGCTCCACATTTGCGCGCGAACGCGCGATAAAGATGCATGAACTGGTAAAACTGAGATCGTGGAGCCTATTCGCACATTTTTCGCGGGTTCGCGCCTTGTTCACAACTTTGTGTCGCTTTTTTCTCCCGCGTCAAAGAGCCTGCGAACGCGCGAAAGCTGCGTAGACACAATAAGACTCCACACTCGCGCGTTACTTTTATAAAACATTAGCCTGAACATTAATACTGAACAAAATATTACAAACCTTGTTCTATTACGAAGAATACTCGTCATCCAACATCTTCGTTTCCTCAATTTCTTTTTAATTGTTTTTTACTTTTAATGTAGACCTAATTATATCGTCGAGCACGCGAACTAAACTGTGAACACAATTGTGAACACTGCGAATGTGGAGCCAAAAAGAGGTTACGTGCAATTTTCCCCGCGATTCGCGCTGCGATTCACGCCCGCGAATTGCGCGCGAATGTAAAGCGCCCATTCCATACTACTTTCTTTTTCCTTCTCTGTGGTAGTGTTGCTATAACATGATTTGTTAAATATGTGGGACCATCCATCAGTGGCCCGTGTCACGAAGCTACAAGTTACAAATTACAAGCGGAACTCTCTTTGTAGCAAAAGGAGTTAGATAGAGACTTCCGCTTTTAATTTGTAACTTGTAGCTTCGCGAAACGGGCCACTGGGGCACGTTTTATAAAGCTACAAGTTACAATTTTACAGGTCTAAACTGGCAACACTGCTCAAATGGCTGGTCGTGATTGGTCGAGGTTGTGTCAAATGGAAACTTGTAACCAGTAAATTGTAATTTGTAGCTTTATAAAACAGAGGCCCTACTTTGAAAATCGAAGTTCGAAGTTACGTTAGCTCCATCCCTTTCTCTTAATTTAGTCTCTATGACGAGTGACAAGGATGAAGCTAATGTAACTTCGAACTTCGATGTTCAAAGTAGGGCCTCAGGCCCCTGGCCCCCTGAGAGCGGTTGTTAAGAGTATACATTATTTAACTTTCGGAAATGTTTGGGAATAAGAATAGGGTCTTTGTGCATGTGCAACATGCTTTACTGATTCTGCTACATACTTTTTTTCCTTCTCTGTGGTAGTGTGGGTGTATCATATCATATGTATTTTTTGTGTGTGGTGCGTGTTCTGAAATTTTTGTTCAATCTGTGGGACCATCCGTCCGAGAGCGGTAGTTAAGAGTACACCTTCTTTCTTTACTTTATTTAAGTTTTGGTAACGTTTGGGACAATTATTTTGTCTTACGTTTTAAATTCATGTAATTTTATTTTTAATCACCGAATTTTTTAGGTGTTCAAATATTACATTATTATTTAATTGTTGGAAAGTTTAAATCAAGTAAATTATTCATTCTTTGTCTACTTTACCGTGTACTAGAATAGAAAGTGAAGAAGATTCAAGATAAATTAAAGGATACGATGACATGCTCGTAGAAGAAGCTACTTGGTGCAAACTATTAAAACGGTGAGTTATTTTAACGTACTCAAAACAATGGACGACGAAAGCTCTGCTCAAGTTTCCAATTCAAAACAAGTTGATAAGTTTTTGTTCTAGCCGAAACAATAGAACATCGTATATATACTTGAGTTGTTGCTCAAGTATTACTTGCGTTCATTTTGTGTCATAAAACTATTTAGTATCTATTGTTTTCTTGGTATTATCATTGAAAGCGAAATAAAAGTTACACTTGAGCCAATATACCGTCATAATTGTGAAATAAGTATAATGTTATTTAGTCAGCCTTACCCTGTGACGATTTATAAAAGTAATTAATAAATATTCAATTGTTGTCCATTATTCCCTACATTGTGATTATCTTGCTATTTCGTGAAAGAAAGCCCTAAAAGTTTTTCACTGCCACAGGGTACCACTACTACCAGCTATCAGAAAAAGCTAATTAAGTTTTATATTAAGGTCCCATGTGCACAGTGCATTCACCTGATCCACAGCATAATCTACGCTAATATTGTAAGGGTATGTGTGCGTGTTCGTAGGTGGTTTCTGTAGCAAACTATTTGCATAAAATCCCTTGACAAATTCTATACAACGATAGCATAAACTTTAGTGTGAACACAGTTAGTCCAGTTTGTAGAGACCCTACATATGTAGTTAGCGGTGGCAGGTTTGGCTCCTCCGTAAGGGAAAATAATAGTGTGATGAGTGTAATTTTTTTTTCTATATAGGTATTGATTGGATGTTTTTTCTGTATACGTACCCACAGAACCCATTAAGATTTTGCTTCATCGAAAAATTTGAAGTCAAAAACTGGGACTACGTGAATTTGTGTGTGATGGTCCTATCCTATGTGATATGTGTATATTATTTTTATTGTGTGTGCTTGATTTTGTTATATTGCGACCACATAGTGTGAATATGCCTTATGAGAACAAAAATTATTGGGGTAAAATAAGCTTTAGGCACTATGAAATGATTTAGCTTAACTTTCTATTAGTAAAAGAATTGTCAAAATCAAATAAGTAGTGCTAAAACTGATTGCAAATTATATTTTCATGATTGAAAAAACATTTAAACACCCCAAAACATGTAAGCGTTTTTCTTAAATAATGTAAAGACCTCCACTAGAGGCCCGTTTCACAAAGCAACAAGTTACAAATTACAAGCAGAAGTCTCTTTCTAACTCCTTTTGCTAGAAAGCGAGTTCCAATTGTAATTTGTAACTTATAGCTTCGTGAAACGGGCCACAGGGTTCCCAAAACTGTGTTATTAGTTACATATAAAACAGCTTCCTGTTATGATTCACTGGAAGGAATGTTTCTGTAGTAAGCAATAGTTTCTTTCTAGTAAAGGAAGCATATGATTGGTGAGCCATTTTATTAAAACCCAGCATTTTTTTCTGAATTGTCTTAAAACTTTTTTACAGTTCATTTATTATTACTTGATTTATTTCTATGCCTTGAATGAGAAATAAATATAAAACCAAAATTTACTTCTTTGTTCCATTTTATGTTATGATTAGTTGAAGTTAAAAAAACATCTGATATCCATTGTCAGTCTATAATGTCCTAAGGAATTAAAAATACAAGTTTGATTAGGATGATTGGGAAAATTTCAAATTTGTGAACAGCTAAATTTGTATGGCTTTTTATAGTTACGCGATTTGAGCATCGGTACTCAATCCTCTTAAGCAATCACTCAAGTTGAGTAACTTTCCTGTTTAGAATAATAAACAAAAAACATCCTGTTTGATATTCACAACATTTAGGCATTTGCCAAGACTTCGATCACTTTAGGTAGACGAACCGATCAAGACTCCCCACTATTTTGGGAACTTACTTTTCTTATTAAGTATTTTATGAGTGTCAGAAGTTACGGTCGTAGCTTTTTGTATTGCAACTAAAACTACAGAGTTACCTCGAGTACATTATTAAGGCAAACCAGAGGGGAGAACGTTCAGTGTATATGTATAACATCACACTTTACCTTTCACGTTTAAGCTTAAAATTTTAGGAGTTCTGTATGGTTTTAGGCCCAGCCACACCGCTTGCGTGACGTGCACGTGCACCTGCGCGTTCAATTTCCACTGCGTTGTATTGTGACATGTCGTAATGAGAATTCATACTACACAACGCAGTGGACAGCGAACGCGCACGTGCACGTGCACGTCACGCAAGCGGTGTGGCTGGGCCTTTAAGGGTAAAGCACTAAATTCGAAACTGTCTCATTCGTTTCACTCTGTACAGCTCATGATTTCTTTGATTTTCAAAGTACGTTTGACATAATTATGGCTAACTGACATGACTTTGAAACCTTCAAAAGACGAGCCTACGCTTTATTTTTAAAGCCGGCACAGCATTTGCGTTTTTCGTAACGTTGCGGCGGGTGTACATGGGTCGCAGTGATTGCTTACCGGAGAGGTAGGTAGGTACCTAATTTCGAAGTCCAAAGAGACATTATTCTGAATTGATTGAAATCCTAACTCCAAACGTGATTTTTCGATTGAAGACTTTATTTTTTGATATTGTCCAAAGTTTAAACCTAACCTGACGTACATACCTACCTGTAGCAATTAAATTGTGCATTTAACTTAAAAAAAAATCGGACAAATGAAATATGGAAGAGAAATTGAATTTTAAGGTGTTCCTCTCAGTTACCATCAGGGGCATCAGGTAACCCGTTTTATCCTCTGCCTCCTTGTTTCCATAAAAAAATTATTCTTTCGCAAGAGTTCTTCAGCATTTCAATATACCTACCTGGGTGGGTACCAAACCAATCAACGACTTGGCACCGTTCGACACCTAGCAAAAGGGCAAGGTTAAGTTAGTCTCTTGTATAACCCTGCTTGTGTGTACTTAAGTATGTGATCCGCGGCTCGCCGCCGGCATTTTCCTGCCAATTGGCGTTAGTTTCGCAAATATCCAATTCTTTCAATATGTACGATCTGAACGGCTTAAGAAACATTTTTCAACTCCTCTCAAGAAGGTTGGCCGCAATCTTGCCAACACCTCATCAGTAAAATGTGTCTTGATGCATTTCGAATTCGACATATAAATTGCTTTAAACCTTATCACCTTAAAGTTTAGGTTAAGGACTCAGTCAGGTCATGTCTGGTCCACTAGTTATTATGCGCCCCCTATTCCTGATAGCATCCCTCTATCCTGAACTATTTAGGTAGTTACCTATAGTCTATTTTAATGTAAGTAGGTAATTTGGTCTTCTTTTAATGTAGGAAATTAATGAGTCTTAATGAGTGTTAATGAGTCTTGTTACTTGCAATAAATAATAATAATAATAATAATTGTTGATCCCTTTTGGTTATTTTGAGTTTAAGGTAGGTTCGCTAGCATTACCCTATGAGAGACGATAAATACCATAGGTACACCGTGCCACCCGTTTTTATATAATGATTTCGCATAGGTTAGTATACAGTAGTTTTCATTCTACTAATGAGTAATGGTGTTAGAATGTTTGTGCTAATTCAATTAACAATAGACGGCTAAACGGATTTGTGAAAAATCGACACACATATGTCTATGTGCTGGATTAAATCAATGCTTTTTGTCCTTAAAAATGTGCGGTCCACGACTTCTCGACGAAATAAGTATAACTGGTGGTACGTGAATCAAGTAACTAGCGATGGAAGCTAGTAGTATTAACAAAATTGATAATTTGTAATGTGGCTAATAGGAATTATTTTAAATATTTACATCCATAAAACATCTCTTTATTTAGTATTAAAACAAAGCACGAGTATCTGGCGCCTAGCATAAAAATACTCGTTAAGTTTCACACGTACAAAAACAAACGTACGTTCATTGTCACGAGCCAATTGAAAAGGATGTTTGTTACGCCGCTAAACTCCCATTAATTGTGTTCTATTGTTGAGCCGTAAACCAAGCATGTGACACAAATTTACAATTTTCATTGGTATTGTAAAATTTCACACACTGAAAAAAGATAACTCGCGTTTTAGTTATGTCATTTATTCGCGTGTTAAAACTTCTTTGATCTTTATTAGATTAGTGCTTCTTATACATATAGAATTAGCCGCGCCGGCGCCGGCAGTTCCGCACAAGTCGCAATACAACTGCGATTTCTAGCAAAATGCACTATCGGGTCTAGTCCTCTTCGTCCTCTATTTATACATAGATTCTTCTAAGGTCCATTATTACAAAAAATAGCTACTGAAGTAGCTATTTTTACAATACTGACTTTTTTATCCTAATTTATTAATTACGTACTTATTTTTAATTGACAACGAGAAATTATTTCAGTATCATTACAATGGTCCAGGGTCCAGGAGCCTACCTCATAAAATCATACATTAAATAGCTTAAATGATTCTCATTTATCTAGATAACGAGAATGTTTATGGTTTACTTAATGTTTTAATGTTTATTAGGGTAACAAACGGTACAATTTAACTTATAGCTAAAAACGATATTATAACATCAACCACTAAAGTTACCACAAGTTAAATGTACATAAAACACGTGGGTATAAAGTTTAAATTCTCAGTAAGACTAATAAAAGTAGTAATAATGAACTCTTCTATATCTCTACATAATATGATCCGTGAATTTTCGTACATCTTTCATAAGACATTAGATATTCATGCAAATCTTGTGAGGCGTAGGCTGTACGAGGTTGCCCGCACGCAGACTATTGTCTTTGACGTCATTGCATGTGTAAGGTATCTTGCCCCATATATCCAGCCGCTGGGAGAATATTGGATATTTAAGATCTCCATCGCAGACGCGCCTAACTCTAACAAATTTAAAGAAGGCTAGCCGTAGGTACTTGGAGGCCATTAGCTGATAATCAAAATGGTGTAACGGCAAAAATTAAGGGTCGTGTCAAAACTAAAGAGGTAAAAACATTTACACGTAATACAATACAACAATTGTATGTATTGTTGTGTGTATTGTATTGTTTTGTTACATTATTTAGGAGCAAAAACAATATCCGATCGAGCATACCTATTTCCGTTTTCGTATCTTTTTAAATTACTAATAGAAAAGAACAGATCTACTATCGGTTTATCACTTTGTATCGCTCCATGCTGTCTGACTTTATAGTTCTTTGAGCGTATCAAATCAACGTCGCTCCACGTGATATTGTGCAACGCGATTCCCTCTCAATGACCGACTTCGAATGTGATAAGTAAATCAACATTATTGATATTGATGTCGATTATGTGCTTCATAATATATGTTTATTTGCTCTTAGGCTACTTTTTCCATCAATAACATGAATATCAATATCTGATAGATATGTTTTGTAGGTTACATGTGGAATAAAAACGAAACCTAATAAGGGGCGGTTTCATGACAAAGACAAAAATTCATGACACCTGAACTAGCTGTCGATCACCCTGTTCATTATTTTTTCTATCTGAAGAATGCAAATTATCAAGCTCTGGAAACTTGAGGCTATCATGTTGCCCATGGACACCCACAACACAATAACATTAACAGTTATCGCGGTGCGGTGCGGTCTTTAAGTATAGCCATTTGTTTGAAATTCAAATGGCCTGAGGATCTATTTTATTCGGTACCTATAACCATATTGCTTTTGACATGCTTTTTAGGGTTCCGTACCCAAAGGGTAAAAACGTCTGTCTGTCACCAGGCTGTATCTTTTTAGGATGACAAATTGATTTGTTGTTGATTAGTTGTATGCTGGGCCAACAGATTGTAATGCAATTACCTACCTACCTAAGTATAATTTATCCATTTGTAAGTACTATGTATGCTTTCATTTTTGAAATCACACTAAGCAACTAATCTTATTATTTCCGATAGCCGTAAAAAAATATTACAAATTTAAGCAAATAACACGAAAATATAGTCACATTTAATCGGTCTGGTGATTGACATGGAAGATAGTATGGGATTATGAGACCATTCGGTTTGGGCCCAGTAATGAAACCTTAGCATTATTTTTTGTTTTTATAATAACATTCGGCCTAGGGCACTAGGCAGAACGACAGCGTTTTTAAATTTACTTATCGAATATAAAATTTGCCGTTTCCAGCTAAACGTTATATTTTTTATAAGGTACTTATTTAAGTACCTACTTTTCCATGCTACTGCCAAACCAACAAATTACAATTACCTAGGTACCTACATATTATTTTCATTATCATTGTAGCAAGTAATCAATTGATGGATATTTAGATGGTAATCGTATTTGTTTTTGCCATAATCACCATCTCTCTTATCTCTCGTTTACAGAGAACCCGAAATAGATACAGACCTATTAGAATTTTGTTGAACTTGGCAAGTTTTGCCAAGTAGGTATAAAGAGTACTTAACTTAGGAATACAATGTGAAACAAAGCTGTTCCAAGAATTCACCGTTTCCCCAAAATGTAGCGACTAAGCCAAGTAGTTTTAAATTTAAATAGCATTCTCCGAATTAAACCCGTCCTTAACGACTTTTGCAGAACGTAAACAGTGCCCAAGGACAACTCTAATAAAATTCGCCCTATTTCGAGCTCTGCATCAGCAATTACATCTTCAAGACAGTTAACAGGGCTATTCGAAATTTTATCAACTGGACTAGACACGAAAATGTCGTCGACACGTGTACTCTCGCAGTTAATAGGAATATTATTTTTAGCGTATAGTAGCGTGTTGTCACAGACTTCATAGTCCAAGGTTATGTCTTACTGGCCACTGGTTAGGCAAAGGGCACGCGTTTTTGTCACCAAAAAAATTTGTTGTCAGGTAATTTAATTGATATTAAAAAATAAAACAAACTCATTATTGATAAAAAAAAATATGGATGTGATATTTTTCAAACATGGACAAATTAAATAGCTATACTATTAGTGACGTACATACTTATCTATGATCATAATCTCTGTACGTAGGCATAATTTTAATAAATGATTGATTCAAACGCGGATACTTGCGTCATGTCGGATTGCATGCAGTAAAACTCGTATCTGAAAGGAAATAACTGTAACCACAACATAGTTTTTCAAAGAAAATGTAATAACAAACGAGGATTTAATAAATAGAAGATGTTTTGTACCTCCCGCACGTGGCTAGCGGTCAACTAGGCCACACTAGGCTTATATTGAAAGGTTGGTTGGTTTGTTCTTCCTTCACTCTATTCTACATGAGCGTCATACGTAGGTACAGAGGTTTTTTTAGTGTCAGACACCGTCGGGGGTCAATGCTCTTTGTTGCGTTGCCAATTTTTTGGGATCCTCATTATTCAGCTTCCGAATCATTTTTTTCCTTTCTCAATTAAGAAGAAAGACCAGCAATTGCCTGCGAGCTCGTGCCTGACTGTAGAACTGAATGAAGTTTTTCGAGTCAGGGCCATGCCCCACAAGAGTTCACAATACAAGTGTACAAGCCAACCAAAATTCATGTAGGTATTTATTTACTAAGGAAAGATTTACATACAATATTGTCCAATGTACCTACCTACTTTGTAAAGTTTTGTGGGATGGGGCCCGATCTAATTTTCTGCTCTCATTGTACTAAAACCGGCAAATCTGTTACTCCGGTTTAAGATAGAAGTAAGATTAAAACATGAAAACACTTTTGCATTTGATTATGGTATTTATGGCCGTATTTCCTCGTTCATATTTTACTGATGGTAAAAGGAAGCTTCGATAAGGTATATCGTTATCTTTGGCACTATCAATCGGCGTTATTGTAAGTTAAGTTTCATTATTATATTATTATACTCATAGATAAGCCTCTCAAGTATTGCATTTAATATCAGATAAATATCATTTGTAAGTACAACCGCATGATGACGTTATTTGCGCCCGCTCAGAATATTTAGTGCTGATCTTGATATACTCGTAGCCCCAAATAACTAATATCCGAGTCCAAATTCCACATTAATATATCATTCCGCCTTCTTCATGCTCGATGTTTGATATATTACAATGACGTATGTATTTGTGCAAGACATTTTTCCTTATGAATCTTGGTGATAGGAGCGAGATAAAAAAATCTAAAAGACATTTATTCAGTAAGTAGGCCACGCGGACACTTTTACACGTCAAGAATCTACCAGCGCTTCCCAAGAGGAGACCACTCCTGAGAAGAAACACCGCAAGAAACTCAGCAGCCAGTAATTTTTTAAACATATTTCATATTACAATGGTACGTACTATTTAAATAAAACACTTATATCAGCAGGAAAACATGCCAAAAATCTTACGAGAGAGACAGAGGGAGAAAAAGGAAAACACCTACTTATGTGTATATAACACGGTGCAAGACGACCACATAAAAGTTTCGAATTGTTTTTCTACATCAACGGTGTCCCCTAGACAAGATAAAGCTTTTGCATTTAAACAAATTATTATGGTCTAAGTCATTTCTGACCTACATATTGTTGATTACAGATTAGGCAAGCCTTTAGGTTATGTCTGAACTTATTAGAATTGACGACAGTTCCAAATTAGTCGAAGAACGAAAACGCTTTTGGCTCGTAAAGAATATGTCTACCCAGTTTTACAAATTAGCCACCGCAGGCTGCGGCTTCTTTTAGTCTTCTTATCCGGAGGGTTTCAGATAAAGTGAGATTCGCATCGTGGCTAGCATTTTTCTCTTAAACTGCTTGTCAGCTGTCGCATCCATTAACGACTAGAACATAATATTATGTTGTAGCATTTCTTGAATATCATGAAAATCGCGGCGTGAATTTTATTTATTAACGTCGCACGAAGTCTCCAAAACTAAAACCTAAAAATATTGATGAATATTGGGATGTATTCATCTCATTCGATTACTCGGGTTCTAAAAAACGAACTAACTATGAAACGCACGCGCACTGTTTAAATTTCGGGACTTCTCCAGAGATTCACTAATATATAAACAATCGCTATGCTAAAGTGAAAGACCGTTTAATTTGTACGAATTCGAAATACTTGGGTGATCCATAAGTTTTGAGAATCAATACGACGCATCCACATAATGATACTCTTTTAATGTGGAATATCCCATGGCACTAATCAACCTTAAATTAGAGAAACAATAATTATACATCTCTGTGACCATTATACGTGTCTGTGATAGCTAAACAAAAAACATCTGTAACAATTTTACAAGACGGCAAAAATAAGAGTTAGTTTTATAATAATTTGGAGCGGTGTGGAGATAGTTCTGACAAACTAATAAAAAATATTGTTGTTGAGAATGAACCTTGATTTATCATTATGATTTAAATGATAAATAAGTTATCCTTTAGGGTGGTTTTTTCGGCCTTTTCCAGGATTATTGAGGCCTACATTATAAATATTGTGACATTAGCTTTTAGCAATTGAGTTCAAATATCTTCATTCATCATTCATTCTTAATCTAAGAGAGTTATATAACATTATTCTATCACATTTATTAACGAATTTGCGGCAGGAATTGTGCTTTGAATTTGTCTTCTAATTGACAAGGGTGCTGCTCTTTAACCAAAGATCAGAAAATCAGAACTGATAACCGCTCTCCCCGTTATTTAGCCCTAACTTTCGACTACTACTTCTTATTCATTAATGTTCAAAAACAACTACATAAAAATCACGAGCTGTTGATGATGACTTAGTAAAGGTATAATTATATGACCTCCAAAAGTAAAATTATTATTATACTGGTAAAATAAAACAATTGAATGACGTTAATAAGTGTTTGAAAATATAGAAAGTGTACATATTGCAATTAAAATATAACGATTTACATATCTCCCATTGTTAATACCGATTATTATTATTATTATGGATCACCACTCGTATGTTAGTTGAAAACATTTGTGTTAATTATGGAAACAGTCGAATTGCGGAGTGTTTGTTGATTGCATTGCATTTCAATTTGTGGTTTAATTTAATTTCATATTGCGAAATGTCTTATTTTCCGTCGGAATCGTTGTCCTAGTTGGGATTCTAGGTATTGTGTGAAGGTACAATATTGTTTGAAACTGAGATCGTACTCGCGGGACATGTGACACCGTGGAGCGCAAGGTCGCCCCGATTGAAGGCTATTTTAGGCCGTCCCAGTAGGATCAAATATATTTCTAACCCAAACACATCGTCTTCAGCTGTAAACTCTTTTATTTCGTAATCGACCGTGGGAGGTTCGTCGAAGATAAGAATAAAATCAATTGCAAGTAAGCTGCAGCCTTGTATTGTCGTTGTCAAGTAGGAAATAATTGATTGAAGTACTGTTCTTTTAGATCTGTAGCATACTAATACAGATCGTACATGCTGTGATAAACTTATTTTTTGTTTACAAGTTAAATTTTCAAGTAATCTACTTATAGTATTTATAATTATACCCAATCAAATAGGTTGATATCTTTTGCTCAACGCCTGCGCTTAAGTCAGTATTCATACATGTTGATATACCGGTTTTGTCGTTTAACCCCTTTACTTGAAGGTCTAATTTTCGATTCCGTATAGCGTAAATAATTTTGTATCAGGCTAAAATGTCAAAAGCCAGAGATGATTATTACTACCTATGCCTATGATGAGTTAAGATTGCGTAATATTTTAAACAACAACGATTACCTGCTAAATATTTATTAGGCAAATCACTATAAAAAGACGTGGATACGAAAATGAAACAGGCAACAAGGTGGATTTGTCGTGTTATCGCTTTGAATAATGTCGAATAACAAACTAATGTTAACGTAGATTGTGGATGACGGGGGCGTTCGGACGCCGGTCTCAGTCATCAACCTCTATTGCAAAATGCACTGCTGAATTCGACTGGAGCTTGTTTAGGTCGCGTCGAATTCTCTCGGAGGACACGTGGTTACAGCATGGGTCAGTAATGGCGTTTATGGCACGTGCCACTTGCGTGTTCAATTAGCCATCTCTTTCTTACGTTCCAGTCGCGTGATTTGCTGCTAAGGCAACCGCTTGTAACGCTAGTGCGTTCATGTACCTTTACATTACACAAGGTACTGTGAGAACTGTTGGTATTTAATGATTTCCCGATACGTAAAAAGCTAGAGAAACTTCTAAGAAATTAGTACTAGTATATTTGATTTATCTATTTACAATTGCACTTAGCTTCGCGTGAAACATCCTTCATGTTCGTAATAATCCGCAAAGTGAGGGTCGATGTTATTCAAAAATTCGCTACTTTCACTACCACCATCCTAATCTTACCCGCTTAGCAGTAATGTCCCCACTGTTGTTGTTGTTATTATATTATAACACAGTTGCTCGTGCCTTTGTTCCTATCTTTGCTCACAGCCAAAAATAACAAGGTCACGTTGTAATGGAACTCTTTACAAACCATTGTTTTTTGTAGCCAGTGTATGAAAAACAATTGTTTGACTAAAGGATTTATTTTGTGCCTTACGAGTAAGGCGATCTGGTCAAATATGTTCTGCTGGAACACCGGAATGAATATCTTGAGATTTTCCCATGTTATCACAGTTCTCCGTATTTGACTGCTACTCTAGCCAAACTTAACTGCTGTTTACGACAGCCGTGGCGACTTTTATCCAGTAATTAATAATAAATAATCGTCTAAAATAGTCTGAAGCAGATTTTTTGACGGGTGCGTTTTATTTGGTTGGAGCTGGTGTAGTATTCGCGCCTACGTTTGTATCAGTTTTGTTTATCTTACCACATAGTAAGCACGTGCGGCACGTTTGTGACGAATTTACCGCGCCGCCGTATCTACAATGCCCCGCACGAATCAGCGGCGTGGATTTTTTATATTGGATTGTTTTTGATGCGTTCGCGCCGGCCGGCAATCAAAACAAGTCGGTGTCCCCGCTTTATTGTAATAACGACTCGACGAACGTGAACACAGAATCGAATATATTATATTTAGATCATCCGATCATGATTTACGATCAGTTAAAAAAGTGGGGTGACGTGTGACGTGAGTTTTTGCTCCTCGTGAATTTATTAAAGCCTGTGTCTCCTGGTGAGAAGTAAGTCGATAATAATTATTACAAATTTGGTTAGATAGGTATAGGTAAAAAACTTAAGTAAAGCTCCTCTTGCATGTAGTTGTGTACAAAACTTTTATGGAATTTACGTCAAATTTCAAATATAGAATGTCGAACGGTCTATACAGATGTGTTACTACTACATGCAACAGGAGCTTTACTTAAGTTTTTTATTCATACCTATGTACAGTATTTCTCAGTATTTAGTGATGAACTAAATTGATGTACCTAGTTGTTACGTAATGGACGGGCAGGCCATGTAGGTATTCTTTTTATAAACGATTTATGGTTGTACAATTGAACAATATAATCAAAGTAATCCAATCACGATGTTGGTTTCTTTACCAATTAGCCGTTTTCCAATCAAAAATGTTGTCGATTTAGTCACGTTGAAACATGTTTTTTTTTTCCATTTTTCAAACCAGTGTTTCTAATATTGCAGTGAACATAGACATAATTGTAGAATGTTTCATGCTGATTTCTGAACGCAATTTTTTGTTTGAAGACTTTATCTTAGCCTAATTGTGCAGAATGTGGTAACAGAATTATCAACAATTTAGAGTTGTTGGTAATTCTGTAGCTCTTCCTACACACTCTGGGAATGAAGGCGTGAGTTTATGTGTGTATGTATGTAGACTTTATCTTTTTTGTCTTTACACAAAGTATATAACAAAGTAGCTTTCCGTGGCATGTCTGTCTGTATATACGCTAACTCCTCCTAAAGCACACAACTAATTTGATGCGGTTTTTACCATCATCATCATATAATTTTTCACGGAAGGTTTTATGTAGGTATAATAAATAAATATATACAGCTTTATAAAAATTTAGAATTAAGACTAAAAACACATAGCCAGTTACAGGTTCTCACATTTAGCAATTGAGTATATTGATACGTACGGGTGTTAGAAAAAAAACACAAAAACCGAAGCAAAGCGAGGGCAGGTTGCTAGTCCCTTATAAATCAAACTTAACCTAAAGTACGTAAAGCAATATGCATTTAATATAAAATAGCTCCAGCTTAACATAGCTTTCGGATAAATGAAATTAAATAAATCAAATTCGTACAAACTAATTTTCGGAAAAAGTACAATTTTAAGGTTAGCTTAGCCCTAATTGCCATATTACAGATACTAAGGAATTGCATTGTATAAAAAAGAAAGTTTATTTTATCAGGTCAATATACTAAAGTGTGTATTACGCATAAACCACTCGCATGTTTCTTTGTTTTTATTATGCCGAGTTGTTACTCACTCGCATAAGTAATTGCTTGTAAAGTGCTGTATGTAAATTTATCGACAGTCCTCGGTTTTAATTTAACCAAAATTTATAGCAATAACAAGACTCTTTTTAACGGTTTCCAAATTGTTTCCTTTCTTTTAGATATTTTACATAATTCCACGATTGTCAAACATTTCAAACTTAAGACTTATGCTTCAGAATGATCTTTTTTGAAAGCAAAATGAGGATCCTATCCACAAAATATACACGAAACTCTTTAAATATTGTTTATTTTTGCGATCGGGTAATTTTCTAAAGCAACTAAAATATTTTCTAAAACCTTAACCTTTACTGTTAAAAAGAAATTAATCAGAACTCTCGAATTATTAGTATTTTACGGATGGCGAGATTTCTTATCGTCAATCAATTATTAGTATGTTACGGATGGTGATGAGATTTCTAATCTTCATTACGTTTTCAACAACAATTACGCAAACATAATTTTTAATGTAAGCATACAATATGTAATTCAAGGAAGTCCAGTTATTTCTTGATTTTGAGTGGGTCCGATACGCTTTTGTTGCGATGGAACAAGAACGACTGTTCTTTTTCCTTATTGCTTCGTACTTGTACTTAGGTCGCCGAAAAGGTCATCTTAAAGTGGTTCCTTGCAGGCTCGCCGGTGACGAAGGCTCAAAATGACGGTGGAGAAGAGCAAAGGTGCCCAGGTGAAGATGATCCCGCCGGCTACCAGGAAAGTCGCCCCCGATGGCGGCTGGGCGTGGATGGTCTGCCTTGGAGTCAGTTTAGTTAATGTAAGTAGCTTAATTTAACTCAGGGGATAACTTAGATTATAAAAGAAGAAACTGACTGCTGGACCTAGGAAATGTGTAGGGAATATTCCTTGGATATCCTAGGGTGCACTACGAAGGAATGCCTAAGGGGTTAAAATAGGGGGAGTAGCGGGAATCTAATTATACGCTTCCGAAGTCGCGGTCGACCGCTTGTGCTGTATATTGATGATTTTCAAATTGCTTTTTTCTAAGCACCTAACTTTGTCGCCGCGAAATTGTACTTATATATAACACATTTTGTTTATCATAAAAAGGTAAGTTAAGGCTGTACATTATGTTCTTCTTTAACTTTGTTCATTTTACAAAAGTAGTAGTAGATGATGATAATTTTACTGAAAAAACAACATGAACTCGCAAATATTTAGTAAGTACCTATTGGAAATTGACTACCTGTTAATTTTAATTTCGACCCGTTGGCCTAGTTGGTAGTGACCCTGCCTACGAAACTAGCGGTCCTGGGTTCGAATCCCTGTAAGGACAAATATTTTTGTGATGAGTCTGATGAGCGCTAATATTTGTTCCTGTGTTTTGGATGTTTTCTATCTGTATTTAAGTATATATTTCTCTATATAAGTAAGGATTTATCTATATAAGTAAGTTTATAGTTGTCTAGTACCGATAATACAAGCCTAGAGCTTAGTTGGGACTAGGTGAATTTGGGTGACAATGTCCCCTGATATTTATTGTTTATTATTATAATGTTGCTGCGTTACAAAGGTACAATATTATGTAATTTTGTTTCTGGCAATCAAATTTTTCGCTACATTTCGAGGCGAACATTTACACACACTTAGAGGATTGTTTAATTTTCTCTGTTTTTTAACAAGAAACTATGATTCTTGACCTGGTAACTACTATAAAACATCGGTTGACAAAAACATTACTGAAGACGTATTGGAGTGCCTAACGCTGACGTGCTGACACAATTTACTTTCAAGTGCAATGCGGTTGCGACACACATGGCATTTAACAAATATCATTATCCGATTCCGCCGAGTGAGGAGAAATTTAAAACGCAACCCAAGTAGGTCGCTGTGCGACGCGGTGAAGCTTCGAGATTCCATTTGTAAAGTAAATGAGCAAATCCGCCTCGGGTAGGATTCTAAGTTGAACCGCTAGACGTTTTAAACTAAACGACAGATAATGTTTGTAGCGATATGTTAAATGCAGACTACACTTAAAATTGAAAACGAATAATTTGGGCCGTTTTTACAATTTTCGAACCGAATATTTGGCACGCCGCTGTCAATCATCAAATGAAATATTGTTGTACGAAGTTTTTTTATTAACTGGGTCTCTATTCTATTGGTAAAACCAACAGGCTTGGTTATACACTGTCAATACCTGCCAAGTTCCAGGCAGTGAAAGGGACGGTGATATAGCAGTCATATTAGCGATATGATCAAACATTTTTTTTATCCGAAATTGTTAAAACATGTACCAAACGAAAAAGTGACCATCACCAACAATACTTTGGTCATAAATTAGTCAATTTTGCTGTGTTATTGTCGGACTTTTCACATATATTTTTATGCGATTATTTCACTGCAAATACGGATAGCATTTTGTCACCAATATGTATGATAATTTGTTAGGTATGAATTTACACCCGGTGGATCTACGCGTGAGTTGGCGTAATTGAGGTTATCTTCTCTAATCGTAATTGGTCCTTTAAACGAGTGCAGATTATAAGACAATAATTATTATTCGGATATTGATGGGACACGGTAACTTCTCAATTTTTAGCTCTTATCAATGAAATGATCATTTGGCGTGTCAGATAACACACATTATTTCAGCTTTAATCGTTCAGATAATAAATCGGCCTTATATCTTAATATCGAGATGAACCTTTTGACCCAATTTTCTTATGACAGTTTTGTATCAATTTCCTACTTTGCCATTTCAGTTTTCGACGCGGTCCTTGGAACCATCTTTTGGTCTTCTCTTCGGCGATCTTCTCGACGATCTCGGCGTCAAAACGACCGGTGCATCTGTGATCGCCAGCACGCTCGACTCGGTGGTTAACTTCTCCGGATTCTTCGTGGGGCCCGTCATCAAGACCTTCTCGTACAGAAAAGTGTGTTTTGTCGGGTCAACCATTTGTGCCATGGGTCTCTTGCTCACCGCGCCAGCCTACAGCATGGGCCATATTCTCACTACTTACAGTATTTTAGGAGGTAAGTCGTTAAATGTTATTTATTACCTCGCTTACTGCCATTTACGAGAACACTTATCGAAGGCCTTATCGTAGGCGATTAAGGTCGACTTCCAATTGTTTCTTACACTCTTCGAAATTGCGGTAACGTCCAAGAGTTATGGAAAAGGTTCTAACTTCATACAAGTAAACATTAATCTGCTTATTTTGCATTGATGTAATAAGTAATGTATGTTATAATAGAGGTAAATTGCAATATGTTTGTTGTTATTGATCTTTCGAAATGACAATAATTAGGTACTACAGCATTTTTATTATTTGCTGTTAATAATTTAACGGCTCGTTAAAATAGACATGTCTTATTTTATTAGCGTCACTTCCAAATTTGTGCTGTGAATAGTTAGTTGTGTATTGGCTTTATAGACATGTAAATGGTGTTGCCAAAAATAATCTACATTATATTAAGGCTTTATTCAGATCGTGCGTCAGCAGTGAAGTAGGTACTCCTACAAAAATGATGACCATGTTTTAAATGCCTGCTGAGCATCTAAATGATAGTTGGACCGGTCAGAAATAAGACGTTTTTAATGATAGATGAAGTAACCGGGTTTTCATTTATTGTTCTTGAATGTAGGAATGTGAGTAAGTTTAGAGGGTCAGGGACACGCCCTAAACCTAAATGAAGAGCGATGCCGTCAGCTTTGACGTACAGTGAAGGCAATGTATTTGCGTACCATCGTACGACCCTGTCTCAATGACTGGCCACATAACTCGAACTGGAGTGATGTGGCGATTTACACTTTACATCTTTGGACAGGGTTCTACAGTAGTACAGGGTACGTTTCCTTGAGTGAATTTTTTATCTCTGGTTTTTAAACTTCTTAAAATAGTCGGCAGGATAGCGCTGTCGAGTTATCTCATATGACATGTATGTGCGAATTATCTATATTGTCTACAACTTTATAAGGCGCGTAATGGTTTTGTTTTAGGTATTTTCTCGGGAAAATACAGCCTGGGTTTTATAAACAAAGATTCATTATATCCTAGACACAAAAGGTCACTGTTGTTATCGAAAATAATGAATAATTGTGCAATTGCCAACCATCGTATGAGAGTAGGTTAATAATGAAGAAAAACTATTGTTAGCGGTGGAATGACTACACGCTCTCTTCTCGTCAATAAAAATAAACTGATACAAGCCACGACGAGTCACCTCACAATTAAAATAATCGCTGTTGTTGTAATGTTACTAATGAATGTCTGCAAAGAGCTAATTAATCATGTCCCTACCTAAATTATTTGTTCCGCTTATTGTGGTAAACAATACATCTGCGTACATTCATGTTTATTTGTAGTCATGTCTGGCTCGGCCGATTTCATTTCAATTAAACTCTACCGCAAAATATAGGTCAGTGAAGCAAGATTGTACACGCTACGGAATTAGAACTGTTTTAAAAACACCATAACATTCTAATTATTAATAGTAACATTTTGCACTAGATTATTTAACAACAGTAATATTGGCCAGTGCAAACTAAGCTTAAAAATTTAAACTTACTTTACTCAGAAGATACTAATATAAATAAATACTAGTTAACAGTGCAATTTGATCAATTCTTAGCGTTTAATAATATATTTTTTTACTCTAAGTTGGATTAAAAGGCGGAGCTTAGTGATTTTTATACGCCTTTAAAATGGTCTGTATGATTTTCCAAACCGTAAATCAGACCATACCACTGAGTGGACTTTACGCCGTGTTTGCACAACTTTATTGAATCAATTATTATTTATACCTACATTATTTTCTAAGAAAATGTAGAACATGAACATATACTTTTATCCGTGTATGCACAATATTGCACGACTATAATGTGTCACTTAAGCATTACAAATAAAGGTAAATTTATCCCCCTTCCAGGTTTCGGAGTGGGGCTGGCGTCGGCGTCTTCATTTGTTTCGCTCAACCACTACTTTTCAAAAAAACGCGGGCAAGCCGTGGGTCTGTCTATGGCTGGCACAGGGTTCGGGCTTATGGTGATGCCCCAACTAGTCAACATTCTTCTCTACGAGTTTGGGTTCAGATGGTCTGTAATCCTGTTGGGCGGGCTGGCGTTCCACGCTGTGCTCGGCTCTTGTCTACTGCAACCTGTGCAGCGGTATCTCAAGGATGAACCCATAGACTGCGAAATGCAGACAGTTAAGGTATTCTTTATCACATTCATTACCGCCAACTAGTCAAGTTTAAATAATGCTTCCCCAATAAGAAGTTATTGTCGTTCGTTGGATAACTTAATATACTTACGCCGTTTCGATTGGCTATAGATTTAAAGTACACTATTATTAACTACGGCATCTAGAAAAAACAAATGATTTATGACGGTAATATTTTACTGTATTTTGTTATAATGTATGTAACAAAGTTGGTTTTATTGGGAAGCTGCATTCACATCTTTAATCTAGTTAGCTTTGAAATAATCAAACATAATGTCCATGCTTATCCTTGTTTTTATATATTTTTTTAACCTAACCTAACTATGTCAATAACTTTCAGGAGATGGAATGCATCATGGAAAGTGACGAGGAAGAAGTAGATAAATTCGAGATAAACCCGCTAGTAGCTCATCCAATGCCAAAACTAACGACCCAGCGGTCCCACGGCAACATGAATCACCCGTCGGTCAGGACTATCGGCTTGCCGCGAGCCAAAACCTGTGATAAACCCCTACAAGACTTCGAGAAGAATGCCAGTATAGGATTAGGGTTAAATACTTCGGCGTCTGTGGCAGCTATGCCTCGAGTCACGTCGAACGCGAGTATGAGCGAAGCCGCGCGCCGCAGGAAAGTTTCCGTCATCTCCAACATATCCAATATGGACTTCACGGGCAGCTATCTACAGCTGTATCTTGATGTAGGTGATGGCATTTTCATTTATAAGCACGCAGTAATATAGTTACCGTCACGTAGAAAAGGCCGCTGATTTATCGACGAAATTGGTGATATGAAGGGGGCGGGACGGGAGAACACACCGCCGGTATGCTTATGCGCGCAAGGTATTGGTTGGCGACTGTACCCATACGCAAAAACTTCCCCTCCGTTGTCGCTCAGCGGCCTTCTTACGTGACGGGATCTGTATAATTTAGTTGATTGATCAAACCACAAACAATAATCCATTTAGTTTTTAAGTGTCTTCGGGTTCGTGTAGAATCGTAGTATATATTGGTTACATCAATAAGAATAACGCAAAATAATGTTACAAACCCGAAAGTAAATGTAGATAAAATGTGGTAACCGGGACACAAATCGATTTCTTGATAATATTGTTCATAGTAACGTACACATTGAAAATGTACTCGGTGAATTTTGTTTTTCAGACAGCAGACGAAGATGCGTTACAAATGAAATCTATAAAGAAACCTGAACAGGAAGAGGTAAAAAAGGGTTTCTTCAGAAAGTTCATTTCAATGATGGACTTGGATCTACTGAAAGACTGGTCGTTTTTGAACCTTTTACTGGGGCTCTCGCTGTTTTGGAGCGGGGAGCTGCAATTTAGGATGTTAACGCCGTTCTTCATCAAGAGCTTGGGCTATAATTCCGACGATACGGCGTTTTGCCTCTCCATGACTGCCATCACTGATATTTTGGTGCGGATGATCCTGCCCCCTATATTTGACAGAACGACAATATCAAAGAAAATGATATTCTTCGTGTCCGCTTTCTTTTTGGCTCTCACGAGATCAGGTAACATTTTTGTAACCGTTAGTGGTGGTTCATTTTGATTGACTTGTTTTTAAGTTATATGACAACCAATACATATATCTTAGATTTGGTATTGTTTGTGTAGAACTTCCTTTTCGCATTTATAACAACCAATATTAATGTATTATTAATATGCACCACCATCATCTCGATGTCTGCGAATAAAATACCGATCCGTTTTATTCCAGTGCTAGCTCAGCAAAGTGAATGGGTGCCCCTTATGATTTGGCTCTCTATTTGCGGCTTCTTCCGAGGCATGTGCCTTAGCAACTTCACCCTCACCATATCAGAGTACTGTCCATTGGAAAAACTGCCGGCCGCTTTCGGTCTTCATATGGTCAGCAAAGGGGTGTTTGTAGTGATAATTGGACCTATTATTGGTAAGATATTTCCCTAAGTTGTCATCTATATTTTCTATGATACATATCCTGCTGGTAACCTTGTTTTTTTTCTAGATTTGATAATATAAATTAGGTACCTAAATTTCACTGGAGCTCAAACTTACGCTGCGTAAATTGAGCTGGGTCAAATTCTGTCGACCACACGCTCGCGCCTTAGCGCTGGCTAGTGTAATCACGTTTCAGTGTGAAATACTTAGCAAAAAAGACATTGGAAAAATTAAAGCGCTGTTCAGAGTAAATTGGCAACAAAAACTACGGTTTCATGTGGTGATTGCCACTTGAAAATATTATAGTTTTGTCTATCACCAAGTCAAATTCTTTTTGCCAAGCTTCAAGTTTTTCCTCATTTTTTGATCGGTTAAAATATACTGAAGCTCACGATGATTCTTATTTTTCCATGAACTGCATCATTGTCTGAACAGTCATGCTGCCACGAAATAACTGATCATACATTACGCAATTGTTTTATTTATTTTCCTCAATTGCAGGTTCCGTGCGAGACTACACAGGAAGCTTCTCACTCTGCATCCACGTGCAGAACGCTCTCATATTGTCGTGCGTCCTCGTATGGGGCATAGAGTACTTAATGGTATTCACGCGGCGCCGCAAAGTTGTGCAGATTTAGTATCCGCTCGAACTGAACGTAAGTTTTTACGTTGATAAAAAGAGTATAAGACGCTGCGTGAGATAGTGACGTCGGCAGTGACAATTGTTTGAAGAAAGTGACGTCTCAGTGTAATAGACCTCGTGCTTCCACCGCGCTTGTTGGCCGGTTTGCTCAGTGTTTCAGCTAAACGCTGTATTCGTGTACTGTGATGACCTATTTTCATTTTAACGCAGGCGATTAATTTACTTAACTACGTGAAGTTTTGCAAAATTTGAATGTTTTGATATTGTCTTACCTATTTTGCCACTGCCTCTCTTCGGCGGTGCTAATCTCTTTTGTGTGGTCTCATCGTCGAGCGAACCACTTTACATTTACGACTGTTTTGAATTTTAATTCTACTGCTAGACTGTCCTCGAATGACAGCAAATAACCAGAGACAGAATTGCCTCTGTCCATAAGTTTATTGAGACGGCAATGTGATGATAGACAATTTTTCTATCTTTAATGGGCCTAAACAAGAGGATTGAATATTGGGGACGGTCCCTAGAGGACATAGCAGACTTTTATGTTCTGTTGGTGCTCAAACAGAGAACTTTTAATAATTAGAGATAATTATTATTGTTTTTCATGAACAAATTATAACGATAGCTTCTCTAGTAGAATGACAATTCATTGTTTTAGCGTTAAGATAGTTTTGTTATGACATTCTTTTAGGTTTTAAGTGTTGTTTAGTGTATAAGGGTCCTCGCGGAAACAATTTCTTACCGCTGACAGTGAATATAATTGGTTTTAATTCTTGTGACGCGCGGTTTGTGTTCGTGTCTGCTGGGAACCTTATATTATTTTCGTATTTTATTGCTCTCCAGTGAAAGTAATATAATTATGGATGATTAATACCCGTAAAAGAGTGGAAGCGACTTAATAACGAGACGATTCCATTCTTCTACGTGATTCAGTAGGGCGGTAGTAAATAAATTGCATTCTATGAAATACGACTGCACTCATAAAATATTCAAGTATAAGTACATATGTATAGGTATAGAACTCTACATAAGTGGTTTTTCGTTCGTGTAAGTTATTTCGCAGAATGTAACTTATCTAGCTCTAGATTAGATAATAAGATGTAGATAGATATGAATATATTTTTACAATATGAATTATAAAATGGTTACAAATTATTTGACAAATCCAGTGATCTTATCATAACAAGATATCAACTAACTAGTTGCATATCGCGAACGCTAGCAATTGTAGACTTCAAATTGACAACATAGCATTTGTCGCGCCTTTATAACTTTGTGGGGAATAACCTCAATATTAATAATCATATTTTTAGACGGCTGTTTGTAGTTTTGAAAGGTTTTATGTAGATGTGTATTCTTAGATGACATTATGTACTTTATAGTGAGACATGATATCAAAGACGCTATTACGTGTTAGCGATAGCGCATTTATTATATTGAATTATGGAAACGGAATTTATAATGTAGCAGATTATGAGACTTGTATTAGACATACAAACTGCGGACAGCGTTGGTTCATTAGTTATATTTAATATTTATCAAAGATACCCTAATATACTTAAATAATACACATAAAAAATGTCCAAGGATTAAAAATAATCTTACGTTATTTAGATATTTGGCAATTTACAGCGTTACAATTGCAAAATACCAAAATAATGTATGATGTGTGTATGTTGAGAAGTCAAAATCCATACTATTGGTGTTGAGAGGCGCAGTAAGACCTTGTGTTTTACGTGTACTGTACGAAACTGTAAAAAAGTTTATCATTTAACTTTACTGATTGACTTGTCTTCCAAACATGTACATTTCCTTTTTTTATACACATTTTATAGTTACAATCAAGTACTTACGACTTACCTTTGATACTTAATATATGACAACATGATTTTAATCGTACTTATTTATACATTATCTAAGACGTAAGCGTCAAATAAAAAAAAACAAATTGCAAAGCAATGCAATTTATAAATTCGACTTTGTACTTGTATGTATAAATTAATATTTGCTATAGAGACAAAGTATATGCCTAGAACTGCAATAAGTGCCATTGCGACCTGTTGTATCTGTAAACTATACATACACTTATATGTTTTAAATCGATTTAGGAGGAACGTGTGCCAAATTGTATACTTACATTCACGTCTGATTTTTATTTTAAATGTACCTAATCCTTTATGTTAAAAGGGTTCCTAAAACAGCCTTTTGTATTGTATTGGTACTTTTCACAGAGTCGCATTCGATCAATTAATAATATTTTATTGATCCATAAAATCAAAAATCAATCTGTTTTTCAATTGACTACTAGAATGGTTATTTTCTTCAGAAGAATTGCGCCAAAATAACCTAAAATTTCTCAATTCCAAGAAAACAAGTAAAAAGTATAGGTACTCTAACTCGTAAAAACGAGTTCTAATGGTCGATTATCTAAAGGCTGATTATTAAATCGTCAGATAACTGTATCTGCCAGATAAATTTAGCTCTATCCTTTTCTGAATGACAGAAAGGGGCAGTGATAACTTTAACGGTCAGATACTTTTATCTTGGACATTGGAAAACTAGGCGCTAAGTTATGGCCGCGCTTGAGAGTCGGTTAATGACGATTAAGAGGCAGATTATTAGATTAGCAGTTAAGTGATCGAATGGTTAAAATCGAACCGAAAATGTGACACATTTGGTTCAGATTTAACAATCGTTTACGATTTTTAACCATTAGTTCAATGAACTACTGAGGGCTCAGACAAGATGCACTACGCTAACTAACGTTTCTATTCGATTCGTTTTTAAACCAATCGCGTCACTGGTAGACCACGTGACTTTTCGTATCGCGTCATCTTCCAGTGACGCGATTGGTTTAAAAACGAATCGAATAGAAACGTTAGTTAGCGTAGTGCATCTTGGCAGGGCCCTCTGGTCAAAATATCGTCCTTAAGTCGTTCGTGACGATTTTTCATACACAAGTTCGAAAAAAGAACGATTCTAATTGTCTTTGAGCACGGCGGTTGTTATTCAACCCGTGGAACGATTTACATAAGGTCACGTCAGAAATTAGCTAAATTAATATCATGACAATTACAAGCAACATAACAATTGGGTTAAGATTTCTGGTTGATGATTGATGATTGTCAGTCGTCCCATGAGTTAATGGTCTAAGATCCGAATAGGAGACGACCTTCACCTAGGTTTAGTGCAAATTATTAGTACTGACTTACCTACCTACCCAATAGTTATGACGGGAAAAAATAGTCAACCTAACGTTTGCATATTATATAGGCTTCATGCTTTCGATTAGTATATAATTGGTCTATTTAACAACAGTAGCAATTCTTAAAAAAAAAAACGTTTTTTTTTAAATCTTAGGGAGTGGACTGAATTTTTTCAGTCAATCTATTCGCCATACATTACTTAGCATATTAATTTGATATATAATAGTTTTTGTCGAATAAAAACCCCGGTGAAGGTCGTCTTCTATTCGGATCCCCTACTATAAAATATGATATCATATTCAGTGTCTTTGTATAAATTATGTTGAATCAGATGTTTTTGTTGAAGAATGCTGGACAATAGCTTATTTAGGTTAATAATCTTTGCCATTGTATGGTTTGCGTTGAGGATTGAGTAAAAAGGAACCGGAATGTTGTATGGTGCAAGTTTGTAGTTAATTTACTGAAGTACCTTTCAAATGAATATTATAGCAAACATTTATGAGAAAATTTTAATGAAAAAAGACAATGAAATAAAATAGTAACAGGTTACCGAAACACGTTTTGTTTTATTATGTTTGTGCCCCAAATAGCGATGATGTGGTAAGGGTATATTTTCCGTCACGTACTTTTTGATTTAAAGCCAAAAAAAATGTACAAAAAATTATCGTTCCCCCCTTATCTCCGAAGTTTATGGACCTAAATCTCCGAAAAAAATCTGCTTTAAAGATAATTACTTATATTTTACGGGGAAAATAAAATGAAGTTTTCAAACTTTACAGTTTTTGAAAAATTATCAAAAAACTTTAAAAATCTGTTTAAAATTTAGGCTAGTCAAAATGGACCTTATTGCATAGACAATAAAGCTCGTAACAGAATAAGTATTTTCTTTTGTGTTTTCCAACCATATTATCGGTGCGCGAGTCCGACTCGCACTTGACCGGGATTTTTTAATGCATAGCATGTCGAAAGTGAAACGCGTCTTTAAAGTTCATTTCCAAATTTGAATTTTGACAAAGCTACAAATCTTACTGCATAAATTATGAGTTTGAAATTTACTTAAAATGTACGTTTGAAAATGAGCTTTAAAATATACGATGTATATCTACATCATTATGCATTTAAGGGTTAAGTTAAAGTGAAAACAATAGACGCGCGGGCCTCGAATCGTTGCTAAAAAAAATGTGCGATGACCTTGAAATGCATAGAATACTTTTTTAGTTTTACAAAAAAATATTAAATGTGGTTTACTAATGTTTCGACGAAAATTATTTAGCAAATTCTTAACTCCCCAAACTACGTAGTTTTTAGGGTCAAAAAATAACCTTAACCTACCTATAGCTCTGGGAGCAGTTTCGTTTTTAGGGTCATAAAAAAAACCCTAACCTACCTATCTCTGGGAGCAGTTTCGTTTTTAGGGCCATAAAAAAATAATATTTGCCTTAGCAAATCATTTGCTACACAATTATTTACCACATAAAATTTGTCGTAATAAAATATTGCAATATAAAAATGTAGCGAAATAAAAAAATTACAAAGTAAAATTATGCCGAAGACAATGTTTGCCAAATAAAACTTCGGCGAAAAGTCGGTTGCCAAATGAAATTTGACGAAACATAATTCGGCAAAAAGTCAGTACACCATTAAATGTGGTTATCTTGGCACTGGTGGAAAAACGGAAGTGTATCAGAGCGGCCAGCTCATCTTATATTTTGTCGCTTGTTACTCAGTGTCTCCGTCTTTACATATTTGTTAGAGTCTGGCACAATCTCGTTTTGTACTGGTAACCTTGTGAATGAATGGATAAAAAAGGTTTTCGTTTTGCTAAAAAATGGGATGCCAATCCTATTTTTTTTAAACTTGAGGTTATTTTCCATTGCCAACTTATACTGGCCAGACTCTAGAAATTGAGACTCTTGCTTGCCGCTCGGTTACTACATCCGAACCTAACTATAGTGACATGATACACCGGTGCCACGTGACGGGAAATAATACACCTAAATGCTATAAATATTGACTAGGCCTAAGGCCGGGATTACACCTGTAAGTTATTACGTAAGTTTTGAGATGCAACTATGGGTAAGAGTGAGTGGCAAAAATCTGCATCTCTCTCTTGCATATAGCTTTGTTTCAAAACTTACTTAATAACTTACAGGTGTAATCCCGGCCTAACCTAACATTGCTTTGGTATATTCATTTGATTTGCCCATGGATGCCCGCTAACCTAACCTAACATAACCTTTTTTTTTTGTCAGGGTGGAAAATGCTTTATGCATTCCCCCCACCGTGGGAGTGGTGGGGGGATATGTGGATCTCACCCCGTCACCCCCTCTCCGAATGAGAGGGGGCAAGGGAGCGCAACCCACTAAAAACCACCCTGCCGTACCCTCCTGCCGGTTTGGTACGAAGACGTGGAACCCGCCGAAGCATTCCCCACGCCGTCCACCGGCTGCCCCGGCCGTTGCCAGGGCTACCTGCGCCAAGGGAGAGGGAGGCCGAGTACGCTTGGCCCCCCTCCCAGACTGCCTCGTGACTAGCCTACGGCAGGTAGAGGACTCCCATCCTCCACCTGCAGCCACTAAGGGTTAAGGCGCGCGGCAAATTGCCGCCGCCTCAATCCCTGCCGTCTGCGCCGGAGGGGAAGCGCGAGAGGAGACTCCTCGCGCTCCCGCTCCGCAGCCTCCTGCGAAATGACTGTCTCGCAAAAGGAGGCCACCGCCTGCCATGACCTCTTGCTCGAGAGCATTGCCGCGACAATACTGTAAAGCGAGAGGTCCTCCCGCTGAATGGCGAGTGCCATGGTGCTGCGCTCCGAACTCCAACGACTGCACACCTCGAGGGTGTGCTGAGCCATGTCTTCCGGATCTCCGCACTCATGGCACTGCAGGCTAGGCTCTCTCCCAATTTTGTGCAGGTAATGACCGAAGCAGCCATGTCCGGTCATAACCTGCACAAGCCGGAACGACGTAGCGCCGACCGCTCTCTCCAACCATAGGTCAACCGACGGGAGGATCGCCCCAATGGTACGTGTGCCGTAGGGGGCGTCCTCCAGGTCAGCTTTCCAACGATCTCGTAGTCGGCGCTCCGTCATTCGGCGCGTCTCCTCTACCTCCTCAGGGTCCGGGCGTTTACCCCTCGCCCGGGCCCTGGACCTAACCTTGAAGGTCTCCGCCTGCACCTCTGCGTCCAACTCCCAGGGCGGGGTGCAGGCGAGGAGGCAGGCCGCAGCATGGGCCACATTGTTCTACATCGTGTCGTCCGCATAACAGATGGTGAGTGTGCGAGGAAGCAACTCCCCTCTTATGGCCCAGTCGTACCCCAGATTCCAAAGTAATGGACCGAGCACGGAACCCTGGAGCACGCCACAGGCCATCCCCCTCTCCCCCCTACGACCCTCCTTTCCCTCATAGAGCACTACCCTCTCAGTAAGGTAGTGCTCTATGATCCGCCGCAGGTAGTGAGGCACTTCGTGGTACAGAAGTGCCTCACTAATCACCCCATAGGGGAGGGTACCGAAAGCGTTCGCGATATCGAGGGACACCGCCACGACACCCTGTCCTCTGCTCGACGCGTCCTCGCAGAAGTCCCTCAGGGACTTCAACGCGTCGAGTGTGGACCGCCCCTCCCGGAACCCGAACTGTCTCTCCGAGACGTTCGGGCCGGCGGTCTCCAGGTGCTGCAGGATCCGGGAGGCCAGGATACGCTCGAACATTTTCCCAGCAGCACGATGGGGCGGTAGGCGGATGGGCAATCCGGGGGTCGTCCCTCTTTACGAAGGAGGCACAGCCTCCCCTCTTTCCAGACCCTCGGGAACCTCCCGTCCCTCAGGCAGTCCTCCATTAAACCTAACCTAACCTAACCTAACATTGCTTTGGTATATTCATTTGATCTGCCCATGGAAAATAACACTTCCGCTTCCTATTCAAACAAAGCAACAAACAAATCAAATTATTTATTAATAAAACAGTGATGGTATTACATGCACGTTTTATGTTTCTCATGTACCTATAACGTTCTATTCTTAGAATTAAGTAGTTTAGTAGGCCGAAATATGGTATTTAATGACCTCGAACTTTCGACCAAGTTTGCATCGTGCATATTTTACTTGATTAAAGTAATAAAACCAATAAAAATGCCAGGACGCCTAAGATGAACGTGTTCCTATTTACATTTTTCAAAGCTAAAACTAATCGATCTGAATGAAAAAGAATTGTAGGTCAGAAGACACAAAGATCTCACACACACGAGTAGATCTATTTTGTTCGGAGAAAATTTTAATATCGAGTTCGATTTGTACTTGACTGGTGTTTTTTCAGCAAGTTAATTATTGGCTGGTTTTCCTCTCCTCCGTAGCTTGTTATGTTACACAATGCTCACTAATTAAAGTACCTATACCTTATTAGCTAAGGAACTATACTGGGTTTTTCCTTAGATGATTAGAATGACAGATCTCAGCTAGAGCTGTTATGCAAACTAACGATACGAAACTTCTTTCGATAGTAATATCAATAACAATAACAACAAAACACAAAATGACGGCGCGGCGGTTGCCACTGTTAAAAATTTACCGTGATTATATTACAGTTGAGCTATTTTTGTTATTGTTATGTCTTTAACAATCACGGAACTATGGGAGTTCCGGACCTTTGGAAGGCGTACATGGAGCCGAAGCCAACTCGCAGACGCCCTTTATTTAACTTTAATTTCAATCATAAGTTTATGAAAAATAGGTCGATGATAAGTAAAGTAAGTAATGAAATGACCCTACAGGGGCCCGTTTCTCAATAGTACATTGTTCCAGAGGATAGAAAGTACGCGATTTTTGGACGAGTCATATAGAGGGCCGAAACGTAGTTGAGCCCCTCTAGTGTACGAGTCCATAAATTGCACTTTCTACCTAGGCAGACATAGTGCTTTTCACAACAACTGAGAGGAAATAAAATAAAAATTCATATTCAAAACTTAAATTTTAATTCATGTTAATGTGACATCACCGCCAATTTTACCATAGATCACTTTTTTTAAATCTGGACCCCTATTCTCGTGGCACTCGAGATTAATAAACTAACATGCGAAATGAAGATGTCAACTCCATATAAAATTGTATTTGTTTCGCCATATCTCCCATGTAATTTCATCTCTTGTGGTTCGAGATTAGGGGCCAAGTTTGAATTAAATTAAAAAAAAAGCAGTGACAGTTTTTAGTCTGTGTAGCAAAAATACACCCAATATTTTATGACACAAAATGGTGTGTTCTGATTGGTCGATTTCATTTTTAACCGCCTTCAAAAAAGGAGGAGGTTATACGTTCCACTGTATGTTTTTTTTTTATGTATGTTCACCGATTACTCCATCAATTGTCGACCGATTTCATTATTTTTTTTTGGTTTGATAGATTATACTTCCGAGGTGGTCCCATTGTCACCAAATCTGTATCTGATGAGGGGATCAGTGAGGAATTGAGGGAACTCCTCAAATATTGTAGGCAAACATATAGCGATTTTAGTATTTTTAGTAACAAGTCCAGCATTAGCATTCAGAAAGTATCATTTGGTGAAGTGGAACTGATGATGAAGACCACAGATGGCCACCGGAACTCCTCAACGGTACCGATTTCAAGGGTTGCGATAAGATATCTCGATTAAGATAGTTGAGCGACTACAACGAAGAATATTTACTTGTTGAAATATGACTATGACTTTCCCGCGGCGTTGCTTGCGGCGCGCTTGAAATGACTTAAAGTTTCATATCAACTAAGAAGTGAGACTACGTAACAGCGTATTATGATCACTAAATAAAAAGTATAAAAAAAAAAAAGTTTTAAAAAACAAAAAACCGCCTTCAAAAACGCACTGAAATAACTTCTTTAAAATTGGAGGCACCTAATAGGTTAGTCTAACTGAAGTCGGCGACCACAATATTTTCAACAAAAAGCCGACATCAGTTGGAGTCCACTTAGCTTGTTAAAAAAAAGAATAAGTTTAATTCATATACAAAGTTACTAGACTTATACCTTTTTTACTGAAACCTCAAAGGAGTTACACCCTTTTTCACTAGAAACACAGATTATAACAGTGTCCGGTTATTTAAAAACCATTTCGAAGAATAAATACTTAAGCTTACTCACCCAAATTCAATCGTCAGCTTTTTAAAAGTAATTTTAGATTTTGTCTTTGAAATTTTTTATAATATTTAAAGTTTTGGAGGCAGAAGACGACAACGGGCACCTCTTAAAAATTGAATTTTCTATAAAGGGCAATCATTGCGATTAAAAATAGACGAAATTCGTTTTTAAAAATGGCCTAATGGTAAATGTGTTTCATTAAAAACAGTACGTATATTTCTAGGTCTATGCCGATTGGGTGCTTTACCCCATTTTATCAGTTAAGTATTGTGCACCAAATCTAATCTCTCGTATTCTGCCCCCCTACGGAAAAAGGCACATCTACAATATGAATTGTATTGCACTTCCAACCTTATTATATAACTTTTGAGAGTTTAATATGCTTCTATGAATTAATTGCAGTTGTGCCTTTTCTCCGTAGTAGGGCATTATTGTGCATCTAATCTAATAATCAAAATATTGGACGGGTGCCAGTGTGGGATGCAACCAACGAACCTCCAACAGAGCTGGTGCAGTGGCCGAAGCTGCTGAAAACATTAAGATAGGCAAATATAATGGTCTCGGCCCAGAATAAAAATTTACTCCATTCGGTGTCGAGACCCTTGGTCCGTGGGCTCCTACCGCTCTAAGCCTGTTTTTTTAAGGAATTGTCAAAGAGACTCATTGCATTGACGTAACTGAAGACCGAAAAGCGGGCAGTTTCCTCGCTCAACGAATTAGTTTAGCTCGTTTAGCTCTAACGAGAAAATGCTGCCAGCATCTTTGGTACAATGCCGCAGGGGCAATTCTTAGTTTTAATGTTTTAGTTTATTTTTATATCTTTAGACGTAGATTTAGTCTTATTTAATTTCAGTTTTAATTGTCAGTTACTGTTTTATACTTCTTGTATGTCGTTTTTCAATAAATATTGTGAATTCATAATAATAATTTGAAGCGGAAGAAAAAGTAAAAAACCTTTTTTACAATGGTAAGTATACGAATTTATTGGCCAATATTATTATTCACTTATGGCCTGTTCTTTGATCGGTAGTTAAACTAACTAATGGTCAAAAAACGTTACTAATGGTAAAATCTCAAGGAAATGTGTCAAATTTTCCATTCCTTTTTCGAATTTTAACAATTAGTTAGTTTAAATACTGATCAAACAACAGGCCATAAGTGAATAATATAGGCCAATAAATTCTTAGCCTTAGGCCCTGTTGTTTGATCAGTAGTTGTTCTAATTCGATCAACTAATTGTTATAATTGGAAAAAATAATCGAAAATTTGACACATTTCCTTGAGATTTAACCATTAGTAACGATTTTTAACAATTAGTTAGTTTAACTACTGATCAAACAACAGGCCCTAAGTGTTCTAACAAATTGCTCTAGCGGTATTCGAACTTCGCTCCTTTGCCCTCCGGCACAAAAGATCAGCATATCACCGTGCTATATCTGTCATTAATACGGACCAATTGAAGACGCCTCATTACAATGACACTACTGCTCTAGAATACGGACCTATTAACATGAGAAAGGCCATTATGCTCAGTGGGTGAGGCAAAATAGAACACATTGATAACCAAGGTATTAATGGCTTCCAATGTAACATGAATAGGCGTGAACTTCTTGATGTAATTTATGTCGGTTGATACTCTAAATATAGAGGGTCAAAAGAGTCAAAAGAGTCGCTAAACGAGAGTCAAAACAGGACGTTCCTATGGAGCGTCGGTGTTCTAGATTCTGAATTTCGTGCGAATCGTTGTTGTTCGAAATGTGTAAGAAGGGCAATTAGTGTAATTCTTACACAAAACATTCTATAGGGTTGAAGTGTATCCAGACGGACCCATGTGTACAAATATAAGATAAAGATAGGGACATTCCTACTGAGCGTCGACGTCATAACTGTGTGGTCGGTTAGGTAGATACCAAGCTGTATACTAGTTGAATATAACGGAAAAAAAAAAAATAGGTGGCTATAATCGTCAATCTAATTTGAATTTACCTTATTGGATAAACAAAAAGAGGAACAGCGAAAATTTGAGGTTTAGTAACGTAAAATTTGGAGTTTTTTTTTTCCATTGGCGATTATAAGAAGAGTCAATCTCCCTCTTCATGGTTCATGGTAGGAAAGTGTACAAAAAACCGTACTTACAGGAAGATTTAGGACCTATTTTTCCGTCTTTTTGTCACTGTCGCAAGGTTTGGGGTAGACCTGAGTTTTTATACTTACTTATTTTAAGACAACTGGAGTGTATCCAAAATATATAATTATAACGATCTTCACCGTAAGCGTAATATCTACATCTCGCATTGCCCGGTAGCGTGGAACTATGGTAGAACTACTCTAAAGGCGTTTTTCGCCTGTAATAATGACAATAATTATATCTTCATACTGTATACCGGAATAAAATGTAAAAATAAAAGTTCTATAAAATAATAAATTCGTATTTGTGGTTTGTGACTTAACCACGCACGAGTGGGTTTGAATAAAATTTTGGTTGCCCTTGTCCTGTAATAGGAGATAGAAGACTTTTCGTCTCGGGAAATTTGATAGGAAATTTGAATATCAGAAAACAAGTTCTACGCAACGAGACAAATGACTTTAGTTTTTGTTTTTTACTTGTATATGTTACCTACTCGTATTTATTTCCCAGTTACTCGAGCGTAAATAGAGCGCAACAAAGACTCAACTAAATATTGCTCTCTACTGGTACTGCGTATGTCGCCGGCGCGGGTGTCACGTTACGCGACGGCGTGGAAAGTGAAGGAAGTGGCGACGCGATATTCGAACGGATTAGCTTTATTTTATTGGTTTCCCACTCGTTCACGGTTCACGGATCGCAAACTAATTCATGGTAACGTGATACTTGGGTATTTTTAGAATAATCCACATTATATGTTTAGCAAAAATAGTCTGTAAATTCTACAAGTCACACGGGTAATTACTCTCACAAATAAAATGAACCTTCTTTTTTTTCTATAATTACCTACAGACTAGGTATTAAATTGCTGATTTAAACACTAGAGTAGTTAATGAATACCATGTAGGTAGCTACTACTGGTGAAAAATAACACTAAAAATATTTTGTTTCAAAATAATCGCAGAAGACATTTTATATTGTGGTCATTACGCAATATTTGTCTACCCCCCTAATAAATGATTTGATTAATGCACAGACCTAAAAAAAATACGGACGTAACGTTACACTCAAAAGGTGCGAAGCAAGCAAGGCCTGTTATTTCGTTCCGTCATACACAATCTACCGTCTCACAAATGCACTAGGTCTGTTAACCCGCCGCCATTACGCGTCCAGCCACAGCCCGAGTGACATAACACTTTACAGCGAAGAAAATGCCGCATTGTGTAGTAAAAACGTGTAAAAACTACATTAGTAAATATAAAAAGCCACACGGAATCACTAATCACCTGTAAGTTATGTTTATTCGCGTTATTTTTCATAAATATGTGTTTATTTACTTTGACGCAAATTACAAACAAAAATGACAATCAGTGTTGCCAGTTTTTTCACGGATTTTTCTGCCTAAAAGAGGGAAATCTTTAACGCCGTTAGTAATGGTACGGAACCGTGCTTATGCAAGTCAGACTTGATTTTGATCGGTTTTTTTACATACTTTTAACTAAGTCACAAACAATCTAAGAAACTTAGAATGTAATTAAGTCTTGGATCTCTGTTTTAACTTAGTTACTTCTTAATTTGTCAGATTCTCTTGAAAATATGCATACTTATGTAATTGCGATGACAATATAATTATATGGTATTATCGAGCAATGATATTGAAACTTTCTTGCACATTCCATACAATCAAATTGAGGAAATAAAAAATTGCTCAGTCTAAACCTTACGTTTGGTACAATTCTTAAACGCTATTATTGCAACAAAATAATTGCATACAATTATTGCCGATTCTTGTACAAGAAACTTGCATAATCTAAATGGGCCTTTACAGTGGGTAAAAGGCCTTAAAATGGGCAAATTGACGATTTATATGGCAACCCTCAAAGCACGCACACTCTTAAACGGACGGCCATTTTGTCTGCTTCACTCATGATTAGACTAGGTTACGTCCGTATTTTTTTAGGTCCGTGGATTAATGATGTCCACGAAGATTACAGAAAGCAAATATTAGACATAAAATCAGGTCTTGATGCGATGAAACTAACGACAGGCAAGTAGTCACATACCTACGAAGATGACATCGCTAACACCTTCCGTGACCACGTAACCTAGCCGAACCGTCAGATTAATAACGAGGTGTGTATACCTTACCTGTCTTTAGTATTCATCGTGTCAAGACCTGATTTTTTTTGTCTTATATGTGTAGTAAACGCGAAAGACTAAAAATATCAAAGACACATTGGCTTAGTTGGTACTGACCCTGCCTACGAAGCTAGCGGTCCTGGGTTCAAATCCCGGTATTGCATATTTGTGTGATGAGTGTGAATATTTGTTCCTGATTTATGGATGATTTCTACCTAAGTATATATTTCTCTATATAAGTATTTATATTATTGTCCCATAGGACAAGCCTAGAGCTTAGTTTGGGACTAGCTCAATTGGTGTGGGAGTGTCCCCGGATATTTACTGTATTTATTTATTTATCTACAAAAAGCAGAACTATTCGGTTCAAGAGTCATTGACGCGGTGTGTACTCATAAACAACTCGCCAATGAACCTCTATCGGACTATAGGCACCTATTAAGGTTGCTTTATTGACTCATTCTGATTAAATCCATAAAATTAATAAGATAGTTAAATAAATACAACCACAGAATAATTAAATCACGCTTGTTTATTTGATTTAAAATGGTTTACGACTGGATCATTAGTTATTCGGAGGTCTTAATTAGACACATGTGTAAGCAAAAGCATTACACGTTTACAACTTTGTTTATTATTCGCGCATAATCATTACAGTTACCTACTTAAGAGGATTGTGAACCGACGCTTACGTCACGTAGCTGCCAAAAAAAAACCATACTGATTTAGCTCCGGGCCATATTAACATAATGTTTCTCACCCCCTATTTCAAGTGCGATTTTCACGATTTTTGAACATGTTTTAGACAGGTATTATGAAAACTGGGTGTGTACGTTTCCGTTTTTTTTTCTTTCCAAGTAATATTTTCTTGGAAAGGAAAATGTTCAGGCCTAGTTTTTCATAATAGGTATCTACAAAATATTCAAAAATCGTAAAAATGAGACTACGCTTAAGGGGAGAGAAACGTTATCGCATTTTGTATGGAAATGAGCTTCAAGATCCTCTTAAACTAGGTACTGAAACTAAAACACAGAGTTGTAAATAATTTCCTCCATTTCTCCTTTTACACAAGAAAAATAAAAAAGGTAAATATTCAAAACCTAAATATAATAAATAAACCTTAAGAAAAGGTTTTCTTTTGGGGGTTTTGGTAAAGGTTTACTTTTCTAACTGTATGTTTTTTGCACAGCCACCAACTGCTTGAGCTTGACCAATCACAAGCTTAATCTTAAGCGTTGTACATCGGTAGTTCTGCGTTTAATACAGAGGAGATCCTAAGACCTTCCAGCTCCATCATCAGATCAGCTCTCGGCTAATATTGCATTAGCATGATGTGAACCAAGTATTACTTCACAGACCTTGATTTAACTTGCAAAAGGGTAAAGTTATTAAATTGAAGTTAGTTAGTAACTATGTATCTAATAAATAAAAAATTTAGGTTTCCTTTGTTTCGGCGAAATATGTTTACTTATTCTGTGCCAATCGTCTTCAGTAGGTAATTTATCTATAGATAAACATGGCCCTGTTTTTTATTACATTTAAACCTTGACTTCATTTAGAGAGTAGATGTACAATGTACACCTTTTACATTGTTATTCCATTTAAGTACCTACACTAACAATAAAGCCTACCACAAGTAAACATCCATCAACATCTGTCTGGTAAGCACTAAACCCTTAAGAAGATCATTACACGGTGATTATAAACTTGTAATAAAAGATTACGCGGCGATATTATTTGTGCGTTAACGTCTCATTAAAAGATTAAAGCTAAGACCGAAAGACAATGCTTTCAGTCAGGTCGAAGCAATAAAAAGATAAAGATAAAAGAAATTTATTCAGTAAGTAGGCCGCACGGGCACTTTTACACGTCAAGAATCTACCAGCGCTTCCCAAGAGAAGACCACTGCCGAGAAGAAACGCCGCAAGAAACTCAGCAGTCAGTCATTTTTTAAACATATTTCTTATTACAATGGTACTACTTAGTCTAGCATTATATAAAGCTATAAATATTAAATTAAATATAGTATTAAATAACATGCGTAGTTCAGCAGGAAAACATGCCAATTAAGAATCTTACGGGAGAGATAGAGAAAAAAAAAACACATACTTATGTGTATATAAGATGGTGCGAGACGACCACATAAAAGTTTCGATATGTTTTCCTACATCAACGGTGTCCCCTAGACAAGATAAAGATTTTGCATTTGAATAAATTATTATTGACTAAGTTTCGGATTTAGGCCATGCATTTTTGTCTGTTAGATAGTCCTCGATCCTATAATACGCTTTAGACATTAACGACCTTTTCAAGTAACTTTTAAGTGCTGGAAAGGGTAACTTTAAAACTTCGTCAGGTAATTTATTATAGAAATGAATGCATTGACCAACAAATGATTTATATACTTTACGGACGCGGAATTTTCGGATAGCGATTTTATTTTTATTTCTGGTATTTAAATTATGTATATCAGAATTTTTGGTGAAAGAATCTAAATTTCTAATAACGTAAATAATATTCTCATAAATAAATTGAGACGCTACAGTCAAGATATTAATTTCTTTAAAAAGTTCTCTTAAAGAGTCACGGGAGTTTAAGTTGTAAATAGAACGAATGGCCCTTTTTTGTAACACAAATATAGTTTGTATGTCAGCTGCCTTACCCCAAACCAGAATACCGTACGACATGACACTATGGAAATAACTATAATAGACTAAGCGAGCTGTCTCAACATTGGTTAGTTGTCTAATTTTCCTAACGGCGTAAGCTGCCGAACTTAGTTTACCTGCCAGTACAGCTATATGGGGACTCCATTGCAAATATTTATCTAATGTTATGCCTAAGAAAATTGCCTTATCTACCATTTGCAAACACTCGTCATTTAGAAAAATACTAGAATGTACCGGTTTAACATTAGGCAAAGCGAACCTAACACATTTCGTTTTCTTAGCATTTAGTAGCAAATTGTTGCTAGTAAACCAATTAAGTACTTTAACTAGTGTGGTGTTAATCCTACTGTAGTCTACGGATTTTCTATCTACCTTGAAAATTAGTGAAGTATCATCAGCAAAAAGTACAATATCACAAAGTTTATCTACTGTTGGTGGCAAGTCATTTATGTAAACCAAAAATAAAAAAGGACCTAAAATAGAGCCTTGAGGCACACCTATTTTCAATGTAGCTCCAACAGATTGCGTTTTGTTTACAACAACTGTTTGAGTTCTATCACTTAGATAAGAAGACATAAGGCTTAAAGCTTTGTTGGACAATCCATAATGTTCTAATTTTAAAATAAGGGTCGTATGATCCACGCAATCAAAAGCTTTAGAAAGATCACAAAATATTCCTACTGCATCGCAAGATTTCTCCCAACTGTTATATATATGTTTAATGAGTACAGATGCCGCATCAATTGTTGATCGACCTCTGGTAAAGCCAAACTGGTTATTGTTAAGTAGTTTATTTCTGTTAAAGTGACCTAACATATCCTTTAGCATTACTTTCTCAAAGACTTTACTTAAAACTGGTAGTATGGAAATGGGACGGAAGTTCGTTATATCACTCATCTCGCCCGATTTAAAAAGAGGTATTACTTTACTATATTTCATGAGATCTGGAAAGACCCCCTCTGATATGCAATTATTGTAGATTAATGCTAGATGGGGTGCAATTACATCTATGATATGAAAGAGTACCTTAACTGATGTGCCCCACAAATCTTCAGTCTTTTTTAAACTAAGTGATTTAAATATCTTGACTATTGAATCTGAATTTACAGGGCTGAAATCAAAGTTTATATTACATTTACTGACATTAGTGCTAAGTAATGATTGAGCTTCAACCGCGGATGATTTAAGACATTTCGTAGTATTAATGGCTATGTTAGAAAAATAATCTTCGAATGCTAAGGCAACGTCTTTATTTGACGTGATTTGTTGGTCACCTGTGTTCAGAGTGACTTGATTATCACGAGTTTTTGATTTTCCCGTTTCTCTATTTATAATATTCCATACAGTTTTTACCTTGTTGTCAGATGATTTAAGTTTGAGACTAAGAAAATTTGCCTTGGCAGTTAAACAAACTTGTTTAAAGGTCCTTGAATAATTCCTAACATAATTTAGAAAGTCAGCATTCTTATTTTCCTCCCTCTCTCTATATAGGTCATAAAGCCTATTTCTACTTTTATGAATGCCTGTAGTAGCCCATTCACTAAATTTTGTTTTCGACCTAGAAATAGTTTTCATTTTAAAATTGTTGTTAAATTGATGTAGAATTACGCCGAAGAAGTCTTTATAAATACTATTACACTCATTCTGTAAAAACGGTAACACTGTAAGATTACTCTGAACTTTATTTTTGAATAATTCCAAACGATTACTAGTTATAGGTCGGTATGTTATTGTATCAGGTTTTTGATAAAAATCATAGATGAAAGATGCCTTCTGACCACTATGGTCAGAATTAAAACAATTAAATATTTCTTTATCCAAACATTCGCAACTACAAAAAATATTATCTAAGCAGGTTGCACTACTAACACCTATCCGTGTGGGTTCTAAGAACAGATTACCTAAATTAAAAGATTTAAATAAACTAAGTAACCTAGTGGTATTATTTGAAGTTTCGAGTAAGTTAATATTAAAATCTCCACAAACTATAACATGCTTCTGGGTATTACATGCTAATTTTAACACATGTTCCATAGTAGATTCAAATGTGCAAAAGTCAGCCAACGGTGGTCTGTAAACACATATTATTATATAACTTTCTAGTTCTGCGCAAGAAATTTCTACAATCCTTTCTATCGATAGCTTTACAATATCCTTTCTTTCTTTGGATTTAAGAGTACTTTTTACAATTATAAAAGAGCCACCATGAATGGCACTTTTTCTGGCAAAATAACTAACTAATTTAAAATTTAAAAAATCAAAAATTAATTGCTCTTGTCTAAGCCAATGTTCAGTAATGCACATAATTTGTACATTTTCATTATCTAAGAACAACCCTATTTCTAGTTCTTTGCTGGAAAAACCTTGAATATTTTGGTGAATTAAATTTATATTCAAGGGTGTTTCCGCTGTCCTATAATTTAGTTTAAATCATGAGGCAAGGCATTATTGCCAATAATGGCTTGTTGGGGCTGGGTACTACTGTATGTATTTGGTTCTATATTAAAAGCTAATAGGTCAACCAAGGTCAAAATATATTTCCTGGGCAAATGAATTTTTCCTGATGTTAGATCAAGTCGCTTTATAAATTTGTTTAAATCAAAGAAATGATATTTATTATTACAGCTTATAGCATTATATATTAAAGAATTAAAGTGTGCTATTCTATTATTATGACTAAATGGCATGCTTTGTGAGTATGGTAGCGCACATAGTATAATTTTACCTATGCCCCTACCTTCAATAGTATTTAGTGTTGATATTAATTTATCTACGCCAGACTTGTCCACACTAAGACTATTTCCTACCAAAATTACTAAAGTGGTGGTCCTGTCAAAACTTCCTTTTAAAAGTAAATCACTTAATTGCATAAGAGTTGCATTATGGTAACAGTAATTAGTAACATTTTGTTTTAATTTGTTATTTAACAATAAACCTAGTCCAGATCCAAGCTGGTCGGAATAAACAATAGTTTTATACCTACTTATAATTTGTCTAGGGGACTCCTTAGAAGTATCAAAAGCCATATCTGGCTGAATCACAGCAGTTGGTGAAGTTCCTAATCTATCACAATTACCATAACCACTGTTCATTAAAGAGTTAAAGCGCTCTTCATTCAATCTACTTTCTTCCACCAATTGAGTGAAAGCCAGGATATGCTCCTTGACTTCCTTCTGAGCAGTTAAATACTTTAAAGAAGTAACTTCAAGCTGGTCCTTTAACTTATTTATCTCAGCATCCAGTTTCTGGATATTTAAATCATATGTTATCCTACTGGAATCTAACTTTTCATTGCAATGCCGCACCCTATCTTTCATTATTGATAATTCTAATTTCACTGTAGAATAGCTTTTTATACATTTTTGGCTCCTAATTAATTTCTGTGTACGCCTAATATAATTATTAATTTTAACATATTTCTTCAATTTATTATTGCTGTTAAAAAATATTAATTTCTTACTATCCTTGTCGTTATTACCTACGAGCTCTTGGTATAGGTTCTGTGTTGTTAAACTATCATAACACTGACGTTCTTTCCTTAATGTCTGATATCTTTGTAATTTAGCCCCATTTGTGTTGCTTTCGAGACGAACTGTTAATGTGGTGGCAGAGGCGGCGAAGAGAGGACGTGCGTGCATTCTAGCCTAGCCATAAAATGCTGCCGCGGAAAAATAACACCGTCTGATAATGCTGACAGTTCAACTGTAGTCCTAAAATAGCACAATTATTTTTACAAATAACAGCACAAATATTGTTGACTCGGCGATTTAGTAAGTGTTGTGTTCGACATGGATGAGGCTTTCGCGCACGTTGGAAGCACCGGCAAAGGGTTGTGCAAAAAGAACATGATCCCCCCCGATGGAGGTTGGGGGTATGTTGTATGTGTTGGTGTCGGATTTACATTCGTAAGTATATATAAAATGTTGTTTTACGTTATACGTGTGTGATGGACAAGGTTGTAACCAAAAGAAAGCCTGGTCCTAATGTTTACAAACCTTCTTTTGTTTCTTCAGACTGCATTGCGCTTAATATCATAGCTACTGGCATATGATCGGTAGCTACTGAAATCAGTAACTTTTACATCTTGATGCAATCATAAATGGAAACAAATATAAATCTACAAGATATTTTTTATAATCGACGTTTTCCCATTGTGGAGCAATTTAATGCTTAACTTTTTAATCGCCGCGTTGATTAAATGCAATGTGTCGAGTATGATTTTATACGTTGTTGCTCTGTACGGATGATGTAGTAAATAAAAAAAATAGGTACGAAATCCTTTTTGGTAGGAGGAGTATTTTGCTTTCTCAGTCTGCTTTAGTACGTATCCACACGCTAATTGAGAAAGCAAGACGAGTACCTACGAACCTAAACGCCAAAATACGATGTGATATCAGTATGCATTACATCGGTGTCAATATGGTCTAAGATCCGAATAGGACACGATTTGCACCGGGCTGTTTATTCGATGAAAAGTATTTTATATCAAATTTAATAGGTACGCTAAATAATGTAGCGAATAGGTAGGCTGAAAAATTTCAGTCCAGTACTTATATCATTTTTATAAAATTAAAAACGAACTTTTTTGAAAAATTGCAAATGTTTGTTTAATAGACAAATTACATACTAATCGAAAGTATGAAGTATATGCAAACGTTAAGTTTGGTGCAAATTATTAGTACCGACTTACCTGTTTATTACCTGCTTACCCAATAGCTTGACGGGAAAAAAAATAGTCAACCTAACGTTTGCATATTCTATAGGCTTCATACTTTCGATTGGTATGTAATTTGTCTATTAAACAAGCTATTGCAATTTTTTAAAACAAAGTAAATTTTTATTTTTTTTATTAATTATATACCGGACTGAAATTTTTCAGCCTACCTATTCGCCATATATTACTTAGCATATTAAATTTGGTATTAAATACTTTTTATCGAATAAACAGCCCGGTGCAAATCGTCTTCTATTCGGATCTTCTACTAATATATAAAAAATATATAAAATAAAATAATATATAAAAAACTAATATAATATATAAAAAACTACACTTAAAAAATTACAACTTATTCGTTGTAACTTATACCGTGTCTTTCCGTGACCGTCAAACCAAAAACGGGTGTGAAATGCCGGTAAGATTCGACTTTTAAACTTATTTTATAAGGTATAACTATGTTTGTATAATCGCGCAAACTTTCGAACTTATTATTTTATATCTTATTGTATTTGCAGATATCGAAAAAATGCGAATGTTTATTTAAAGGTTATGCGCGGAGGTTTTAGGGGTGATTTTAACCTTTAACCCAAGATAAAACATTAAAAAATAGACAATTTTATTTTTTCAGAAGCTTAAATTTCTTCTTTCATTTTTATTATTTTGGAATGATCGGAGGAGTCTACGTCTTTTCTATATAAAACGCAATCGGTGAATTAAATGTCAAATCCAATATATGAATGATATGTTGAAAAATCTTGTTAAAAGATTGACAGTTTTTAAATGTTTGTCAAATGTGGGTGTACACCATATTTTACTAAGACTCATTTAAAAATCATTATAAGATATAAGTTTACCTACCGCCCCACAGTGCATTAAATGGTTAAGCTTTCAAAATATGAATTTCGACCAGTTTATATTGATTTTTTAATTTACTTATTTAGATCAAGTTCATCGGAGTTTCAGACGCGTCAAAGAACGTTTAAAAACACTGAAATTAGGTTGCTTAAAATGGTATTTTTTTTAAATGTTTATTTGAGCGAGGACCAAAAAGTTGTACCATAGCTAAGCGTAGTTGCGTAACCATACAAACAACGAAGTCGAAAAAAGTTCCGTTGTGCGACGAAAAGTATCCCTACAATTGTATGGCTAATTTTCGTGTCACAACGGAAAAGTTTCATAGAAAATTTAATTGAGTGAGTTAGCGTGCCCAACTTTTTGGACCTTACCCACTTTGTGTACGTATCCCAATTCTGTTGATATTATTTTGCCTTCAATACCACTATAGTAATAGTAGGTTAGCATCATATCGGTTTGAGCGTACCTATCCACGTAATACAGCTGTAAGTTTTGAAATTTATATCATCCAACTTAGGTAGGTAGGTATGCACTATATGCATGAATCTTACGCAATAATAAAGATATTTTAATCGCAAAATTGAAATGTCAAGGTTGTTGCATAATGAAGTAGTAAAATATTCTGCTAACTAGTGTTAACCAGTTGAAGTGATGTACAATTAGTCAAATACCTAAAAAAAGACCGGCCAATTGCGAGTCGGACTCGAAGGTTTCTTGTATGTCAATTAAATTTTTTTTTTCATTATATTTGTCGTTACAGCGGCAATAAAATAACTCACTTTTGAATTTTTTTGTGACGGTGTCCTAATACGGTTGGAGATACAACGAATATTAACGTCGAGCAAGAATTAAAGTATTTATTTATTAATCTTTTTATTATTTATTGTTATAGCGGCAATAGGAATACGCACTCTGTGACAATTTCAACTGTCTATCTATTAAGTTTATGAGATAAAGCCCGCTGATAGACAGACAGACGGACTGACGGATAGCGAAGGCTTAGTAAAGGGTAACATTGGCACCCTTTGGGTACGGGACCCTAAAAAGTACATACCTGTTACAAATGTTAAGTTCTTTTGTTTATTATATTTGAATAGAGCTACTTACATCGGGTCTACATATGTATATCATCTGCCATAATTATTTTTGGTCATAATGTGTTTTAGGTCATGTCTATTTTTTATGAATATTTGCTTTCATTTAAATCTTTTATTATAAGTTTGCAATCTAGACAAAATGAAATGTAGGTTCCTAAAAAATGCTGTCTGGGAGGTTACGGTTAGATATGAGTTTTAGGGGTACGTATCATAATATATAAAGTTCAAAATACATAATGGGTCATAATACATAATGGGTCATAATACATAATGGTTCATAATATAATAATATAACGGTGTTTTTTCTGAAACGGTACTTTTCGGGATTGTTATAAAATAAACCTTACCTAACCTAATGGGTTCTATACAATGACCTTTAAAATAATCCTGAGAACTTTACAGCTCTAGAAATGAAACCATTATATAATTATGAACCATTATCTATTATGACCCATTATAATATATTTTAAACTTTATATATTATGATAAGTTCCCGAGTTTTAGGGTTCCGTATCCAAAGGCATCCCAAAGGGACCCTATTGCTATGCCCCTACGGGGTTTAAGGTCTATTCATTCTTACTTGTCTTATATAGTAAACAACTTTCTAACCTATAACTTCTTTAAAATGCTAGGTAAATAGGTCAGTCCAACTGAAGTCTGCTTTTGGTTAAAATATTGTTGGACGCCGACTTCAGTTGGACTGACCTATTTACCTACCATTTTAAAGAAGTTATTTTATGCTTTTTGAAGGCGGGTTTTTATTTTTTTAAACATTTATTTTATTTTATACTTTTTAGTGATCCTATTTATGCTGTTACGTAGCTCCACTTCTAAATATTAATGAGAAACTATAGAACATTTCAAGCTCGCCGCAGACAACGCCGCGGGAATGTCATAGTCATATTTAAACCTAAATGTGCTTCGTCATAGTCGCTCAACTACCTTTATCGAAATATCTTATCGCCACCCTTGAAATAGGTACCGTTAAGGAGTTCCGGTGGCCATCTGTGGTCTTCATCATCAGTTCCACTTCACCATATAGTACTTTTCAAAAGCAAATGCATGAGTTACAGTGAAAAATACCAAAATCGCTATAGGTGTGCCTATCATATTTGAGGAGTTCTCTTGATTTCTCCATGATCCCATCATCAGATCCTGACGTGGTGACAATGGGACCAACTAGAAAGTATACCCATTGGAACAACGAAAAAATTTTTCAAATCGGTCCAGTGGTCTTCGAGTAATCGGGGAACATAAGTAAAAAAAAAAAAAAAACCCGATGAATTGAGAACCTCCTCCTTTTTTTGAAGTCGGTTAAAAATGAACCTTTTTTGGCTAAAACAGCTTTATATATCGTAAATAAAGTAAACTGTATTGTCTTTGATTGCTTTATTATGTTTAAAATAGCTGTTTTAGCCAAAAAAGGTTCATTTTGAGGTTAGAAAGTTGTTTACTACATAAGACCAGTAAGAATGAACCTTACTTTGATGCTAGACTTACTTACTTCGGTCTTTATGTACCGACAACGTAAAACGCAATAAAAAAATTGACTTTGAATTTGAATTTGAATATGAATATGCCTACGCTGTCCGCCTGTCCGTCCGTCCGTACTAACTTTAAAGAGCTATATCTTTTCAACGGTATTAGATAGCGGGTTGAGTTCAATGATATTTTATATAAAGATACATCATCTGCGCGCAAAAACGTTCCTCAAAAACGAAGGCAAATTGCCTTACTTTTTATATATTTATCTCTTTCTAACAATAGCGTTCGCTATGGATTGTAGTCTTTGTTTCTGTCAATAAAATTGGTCACGGGTTTTGAATGCGTTTAGTATGAGCATAACGTATCTTAATATAAAATATCATTGGTTGAGTTGCGGTTTTTTTTCCCGAACATATGTTTACTATCTTTTATTTTTAAGAAAGTGAAATAATAAACCTGGCCCTATACAAGAAACTTTTTTTTAACGTTTTGTTTGTTTGTGTCGTAATAACGATAAAACATACAAGCGTAAAATTTGGTATAATTACAATACAAAGCCTAAAGAAAAATAAATACTAAAAATGGTCAAGTTTGAGTCGGGCTCGCGCTGATTCGATTCGCAATCGAATTCAAATCGGAATATAATAATTCCTACTGTGTTGTACTTGACCGGTTTTTTACGATAATTGACACGCGACCTCAAGGTGAAACAGCTGCCCTTACTGAACCATCTCAACTTTCCATCCTGTGTATAATTCATGGTCTAAGATCCGAGGAGACGACCTTCACCGGGCTGTATATTTGATAAAAATTATTTTATATCAAATTTAATATGCTAAGTAATATATGGTTGACTGAAAAATTTCAGTCCAGTCCTCTCTCTCTCTGGTCGTTCCCTCATGACTGAGGATCGTGGTCATCAGTAGGTGATCTACACTTGCAGCGTATAATCTCCAGCGATTCCTGTCTATTGCGTCTCTTACAACCGAGCAAAACTTGGAGGAAGATGAGTCCTTTAGTTGGTCGGTCCATATGGTAGGAGATCGGCCTCGTGCTCGTTTGCCCTCTGTGTTCCCAACTACGATCAACTTTTCCAGGCTCTCATCTCCCCTTCTCACTATATGGCCGAAGTAAGATAAAATTCGCTGGTGGCACACTGTGGACAAACGGTCTTAATTTTGAGTTGAGAGAGGATGGACTCGTTGGTGCACTTGGCAGTCCAGGGTATTCTCAGCATGCGCCTCCAGCACCACATCTCCAACGCATCAATTCTTTGCCTTTCGCGGGCACGTATCGTCCATGTCTCAACTCCATACAGGAAGATGGGGAAAACAAGCGCTCGTATCAACCGGATCTTGGTGTTGTTTGTTATTCCCCTCTTCTTCCATTATATTGTTCAGTCGGGTCATAGCGTCCTTCGTCATACCAATTCGTCATCTATCTCAGGCACACAGCTGCCTTGTCCAGTCCTTATATGATAAAAAAAAACTGAAAGTGATATTTTTTTTAAATGGCTATTGCTTGTTCAATAGACCAATTACATAGTAATCGAAAGCATGAAGCCTATAGAATATGCAAACGTTACGTTGACTTTTTTCCCGTCATAATTGGTCTATTTAACAAGCAATAGTAATTTAAAAAAAAGTTCATTTTCAGTTTTTTTTTAAATCATATAAGGACTAGACTGAAGTTTTTCAGTCAACCTATTCGCCATACATTACTTAGCATATTAAATTTGATATAAAATACTTTTTATAAATAAACAGCCCGGTGAATGTCGTCTCCTATTCGGATCCCCTACTAAATATCATATCGAACTAAAAAATATAATATACCTATTCATGCTAGCGAGTTTGGATTGACCTCTCGCGATGATATTAGGTGTTTAAAGTCTCTTATAGCATAAAACTAAATGACTGAAGGCTGTGGCCGTTGTTTTTTTAGAGATAAAAATGTGGAATTTTACATATCGTGACCTACTCAATATCAAACGGCAATGGCCTTTTATGTCCATGCAAGTTACATTCCGACCTATTTCTGGCTTTTATTACGTTATAAATAGTGCTATGCATTAAAAGTGAAAATGCGGGTGATTTGCTTAAGATAATGATAGATTTGAGTTTTTACTCGAGCATTCGCGAGAATGCTCGCCGAAATGAGCATTCATGAATTTTTTCCCAGCTTCAATAAATCTTATTGATGTAACGAACACTATGAATCATTTTTTGAATAAATCGCTATAAAAATAACCAATATACAGGGTGCCTCTGACCTTGGGGCTTGAAATGCATGGATCGTTTCTACTCCTGAAACCGAACTTCTTTTGTTCTGTAAACTGTTAAAAATATGTCCAAATTAAACTTTATTTTTTTCATACAAGTTAAATGTAATTTTCAATGTACGCGATCCAATTCTCCATTTTCCTTTAGCCTTTAGCTTTTTATTTTAATACCGAAACGATTGACCGATTATAAAAAATGTTGGGACTTGACAGAAGCGCGTGGCGCTAACCTCATGACTGTGCTTCTGTTTAGTCCATTAGAGAAAATACTCTTTTACCGAACAATTGTCTTCGCGAGTGATATCCATGGATTTATTTCTCTAATAAGTCCATGGGAGTGTCTATAAATAACTTGACATTGGCGAAAACACCTTAACAGGAGTGAAAGCCATTAATAAAAATTAGAATTAGAATAAAAAATGTTTTTAATTATAGGAAGCTACATTATCCCCGATAATATATATTTTTTGAGTGACGTTTGTGTCGAGTCGTCATAACTTTCCTTCAACTGGATTCACCAAATCTGTAGATCACTAGAAACTCAAAAATACGCCCTTACTGTCTGAAATAAGTAATAGGTTTGGTTTGTGGATAATTCCTACGTCTTAACCGATACAGTGTGTGGCTTCCTCGGTTCAAGGTTTTATCTGATTTAGTTCGCTTTGTCGAGGACATTTGTATAAGTTTAGGCTTAAATTATTATTCGTGTTAAAATAAAATGAACCGTATAAGTAAATATACATCCGGAAACTATACAAAACTACCCACCTTATACTTGTGTTTTAGTGAGAACTGTCAAGGGGGTAAGTACATGTTTAGAATGATGTTTAAATCTCTGAACGTCTATTATTTTTTATACACTTGTTTCTGCAATGAAGTAAATACCTAAATTAAAATAAACAAATAAATCTGGCACAAATTAAGCTAGGCAACGATAAAAACAGTTAGATATTTAAAGTAATAAATTAAATACATAGGAAATACCAAATATGTTGACTGACATTTATAATTATAACTCAACGTGATGGAGAAGAAAAGCTGTCAGTTTCATGCTACACACGCTGTGTTTAATGTCAGGTTAATCAGTGCAGAGAAAACTGACAGTTAAAAAAGATCGTGGGTAGCGGCCTTTAGAGGTAGAATAATAACGTGTCATTATACCTATATTATTCTAAGGCCTGTACATACGTATACAGGAGTCGACCAGATACTAATGTGAAATAACTCGCCGTGGTGTCTTGACGCCAATAGATGGGGTTAACTATGGGATCAAATCTCTCATTAAATCACGTTTATATGACAACGTTATAACTTATTTATTGTAACGTTTTGCAATGCAGTAAAAGTAACATGCGTTCGTTATGCTATTTGGTTAGGTTAGGTTAGTTACCGTAAAACGGGGTGAGTAGGGACACAACCTAAAATGAAGCATATGTTACTAATTATAAGACTGAAATTATTTCCAATAGACGTAACGTTATTGTCCATTTAATACTTGTCCTTATTTCTAACAAGTTTTGACTTATTTTAGGTTACGTCCCTACTACGTTACGTTTTACGGTAGGTACTTATTTTTAAACATATCAAAGTGTCAAGCAGTAAACTAAGTTGTTTTTTTTTGGGATCGATTGACGGGCTTGGACTCGCGACTAAGTTAAACGATTTTTTGGTTGCTAAGTTACAGTCAAGGAGTTTAATTGTTATGCCACTATGTAACCATGTCGCATAACGTAATCATTTCATTTAAGCGTATTTTCTGTCATGTGGTTTGACGCTGTCATTATGACAGGGTTCCATAGTGGCATAACAATTAAAGTCCTTGACTGTACTAGATTGAGGTTATAAACGAAAATTAATTAAAAATGTAAAATAAACTGATTATTAGTTTTTTCGATGTAAATGCTTAAACTGTTTAATATTTTTTGATGTCTGCATCTTTGTAGGCAACAAAAAAAACGTAATTATGCATATTTTATTGAGTAGCCTATTTAATATCAATATAAAGACAATAAATGAATCAGGTTCTTTTTACGCCTTTGAACTTGAACTCGAAACCTTCGTCGAAATTAACATTATTCCATAATCACTGACTGATGTATTTATAATTATACCACGTTATGTAACGCAAAATAAATTGAGTGCTAAACTCATAACCCTTTCTTTTGTTGGTTTTGCCGTAGTCAAGTAAAAAACCCTTGACTCGAGAACCTCATTCTTTTGTTTTTTTTGATTGAAGCCGGCAGAAAAAAAAGAGGGCAACTCGAAAATGAAATCGCTTAATTTACACCTGTCAAATATTATATTTTAGAAATAGAAAATTGTATTACAATTATCTAAATCGATATTGACATTTCTTAACGTAGTTTTTTTTTGTAACGTAGTTGGTACTTATGTTTAATTACATAATATTACATAATAGTAATTAATTGTTTTGCAATTATGCAAATGTAAAACCGTTTATTTTTATAATCTCTCAAAACTAAGAGAGGTGTTTTATGATACAAGCTTCATTTGTCCCTGTGTGAATTTCTTTATCCGGCTGTCTATCTTGACCAAGGATTCGAATCAGTGACCCGATTAAAAAAATGTTGTAGCTATTCACCGGTAGGCCTTAGTTAATGTTAGGATTATTGGCTGGGCGAATCCAGAGATGCCAGTTTATTTAAAAAGCTTTTGATTGCTATGATAGATTACATTACACAGGTGAGTAACATTACTTCCACGCGTAGTTACGCGTTTATAAGAAATATTATAATCAACTAGCTTTCCGACCAGAGTCAGAACTTCTGTTAAAATTACAGCTATACCTAGTTTACATCACCATCAAAGGGTTTTTATAAAAAAAAGTCATGAGGTGTTATTCTCTTAAAAACGGCGTCGGCAAAAAGGCTGCCTAATTGAGAATGATTGCGCTACAATTTGTTTTGTACGCTCTGACTGGACTACTTAAACTAGCCGGTTCGCCGCGTTCACTCGTTCACTCGTTCGACCTTAACGAACGCCTAGAACGCCTTTTTTAAGAGAATAACACCCCAGAACGTGAATTTTAATTCAGTGATCCACATAAACAACTTTAATTTTATGGCTCTACCCTTTAAAACAACAAATAAATTCACTGCTCCTCTTTCACCATTAAGTTTTTTTTGATTGACCCTAGAGGCCTAGATTAAATAGATAGATTATTTAGTCATTTTATTACTAAATTTTGCAGTTAGTAGAAGATTTTCGAAAAACACTCAAGCTGGATATTTTCTTTACGTAATAGGTAGTTGTCTCAATACCCATTTTTACATCTTGTAGGTAGTCTTCTATTAATCAATTTATACCAACTTTACAGTCAGTAGCCTGAGATTCCAAGTTTTTCCTTCATTTATTGATAATGGGTTTGCTCTTGACTAACTTTTTATTTAAGGGGCCAATTTAAAAAACACTGAAGATTGCACTTTTTTAAATGCTAACATTCATTTACCTGGCAAAAAATAACCAAACAAACTGCATAAACTAATATTATATTGCATTCATGAATTTTTTCCCAGCTTCAATAAATCGTATTGATGTAACGAACACTATGAATCATTTTTTGAATAAATAGCTATAAAAATAACCAATATACAGGGTGCCTCTGACCTTGGGGCTTGAAATGCATGGATCGTTTCTACTCCTGAAACTGAACTTCTTTTGTTCTGTAAATTGTTAAAAATATGTCCAAATTAAACTTTATTTTTTTCATACAAGTTAAATGTAATTTTCAATGTACGCGATCCAATTCTCCATTTTCCTTTAGCCTTTAGCTTTTTATTTTAATACCGAAACGATTGACCGATTATAAAAAATGTTGGGACTGGCGCTAACCTCATGACTGTGCTTCTGTTTAGTCCATTAGAGAAAATACTCTTTTCCCGAACAGTTGTCTTCGCGAGTGATATCCATGGATTTATTTCTCTAATAAGTCTATGGGAGTGTCTATAAATAACTTGACATTGGCGAAAACACCTTAACAGGAGTGAAAGCCATTAATAAAAATTAGAATGAGAATAAAAAATGTTTTTAATTATAGGAAGCTACATTATCCCCGATAATATATATTTTTTGAGTGACGTTTGTGTCGAGTCGTCATAACTTTCCTTCAACTGGATTCACCAAATCTGTAGATCACTAGAAACTCAAAAATACGCCCTTATTGTCTGAAATAAGTAATAGGTTTGGTTTGTGGATAATTCCTACGTCTTAACCGATACAGTGTGTGGCTTCCTCGGTTCAAGGTTTTATCTTGCTTGACTAACTTTTTATTTAAGGGGCCAATTTAAAAAACACTGAAGATTGCACTTTTTTAAATGCTAACATTCATTTACCTGGCAAAAAATAACCAAACAAACTGCATAAACTAATATTATATTGCATTTAGGTACTTATTTAATATTGTAAAATAAATCTTATCTACATCGTAAAAGTTGCAAGACGTCACTGTAGTGCAACGCAGGGTAAACACCGGAGTTGCTGGGATATAGATAAGTGAAGTCAGACAAAATGGGCCAAATATTTAGGTAAATTAGCGAGTGTATTATTGTACTTACGCAAATAATACGGCCGTACCTAGTTGAGTTGAAAATTATATTGTTTAGTAAGTGTTATTGTGCTTATGTGCTAGCGAATATTTTGTTAACGAAGTGATATCTGGCCGTCTGTATTGCACTTAAATATTTTAAATTCTATAGCGTGTTATGATTAAAGAGTATAAAACAAGGTGGTGATTAAAATACCACGTGGAATATTAATACGCACAAGTTCTTAAATTTTATCGGTCATTTTATTTTGTTGTTAGTGATGTTTTGACCTGTATGTATAGTAGTTTTTTGTTCCCTACTCGGCGAGTTTTATAGTACACTGACCACAAAAATAAATACCTTTTTTGCAAAAAGTTTCGATTCCTGCCGATAATGACAATTTGTAAATAAATAGGTGAAAGAATAATCATCGTGAATTGACATGTGGAATCAAGTGGTTCTAGATTCAGTTTTAGTGTAGCTTTAATAAAAAAAAAGCAAATTTTAAACCTAATGACGTGTCCCTGAATTACATGTCATGTTTTCGTATCAAAGCCCTCAATGTGGGGTTTTTTGTGGTAATTAAATAAAAGATCCCAAAAAGGCCATATATCGCCAATTGCACCGAAAAGGTAATTCTCGTTTTACCCTTTTGCATGTTTTTTAACAACTTTGAATCATCTAAACTCACGCAGGCGTAATTTTATAGTTGGCTTTTGGTAAGCCATTATTACATTATTAGTTTTGGTCCAATTACAAAATAGTATTTTAAAAGTTTAATTTTAGAGCAGCTCAAATAAATAAAGCCTAGATATAGATAGGTACGTATAATCACTACATATTATAAAACAAAGTCGCTTGCCGCTGTCTGTCTGTACTTATGTATGCTTAGATCTTCAAAAGTACGCAACGGATTTTGATGCGGGTTTTTTTAATAGATAGAGTGATTCAAGAGGAAGGTTTATATGTATAATACATGCATAATATAGTACAGAAACACTGATAATTTTAGAGGTTTCTAATGTGATGTCGTAAATAAACACATTTTTTTGCGCTTACATTGCAAACGCTGGCTAAACCTTAAGAGATATATCAAAATAATGTACTGAAGAATTATAGTTCTTCAAAAAACCTAAAGAAAAGTCCGCGATGGCATATGTCTATCTCCTAAGGATGAATCACAGTAACCATTTTTATCCTAATTTTATTAATTTTTTTTAGGTTATTTGCGAAGCTATTTTCTCCAATTCAGTATTTATTCTTATCCATATAAATACCTTAGTTACATTGGGAATTTAATGTAGATTAAAATTGTCCTTAACACTATATTATTTAAACAAATACTTTAGAAGATATGGCAGATTCAAAATTACGCGCAACCTAAATCTGTATTATCGAAACGCTTGGCCGCCGGCCCTATAGCCACGTATAGCCACGCTTCGCCCTTTGGTACCTACAGCCTGCAGCGTCACATAGTATCAAACACCGGAGCTCTCCTGTTAGTTACGTAGGTAACTACTTATATTTATATTAAACTTTTCAAATTGTTAAATTAGGGAAATGGGTAGATAGTTCGATTGAGTTTTGGTTTTGATTAAAAGATATTTTTATGTTGTCTACACTTAGAGGTATTATAAAGAGGAAGGATTAGATTTTTTGTTTGTTTGTTTGAATTGAATAGGCTCCGAAACTACAGGACCGATTTGGAAAATTCTTTCACCATTAGAATCCTACACTATCCCTGATGAACATAAGATATATTATATTTTCAAAAAAGTTAGGGATCCGTATGAAAGCTTCGATAATGTAACCCAAGGTGCGAAAAATATACCAAAAAAAATCCTTATATCGCGTACGCTGCGGAAACTATTGAGAATAGAGCAATGTGATGTACTACAGTTTTATAGAAGACAACAATTTCTAAAAAAAAAAGTTCATAATACCATATGTCTAACTATTACAGTTATGTCACAATAACTACTTTTTCATGTTAAAATATGCAATAGTAACGCCGGTTCTAACTAGGCCCCATTATTCATACCTTGGTATTAATCCGTATCAAAATAAATCATTTCGTTTTCAAGGCTATATTAATACCTGTAAATTACTTTTTGAATTATTTAAATCGGACATACCATTCAAAAGTTATCATGAGTGTAATAATTATCAAAATTGCAATATAAGAAACGGGCTAAAACAGCCCTCTAAGTGTCTTTAATTGGTTTTATCTACAACAGAGAATAGATAGACACGTAAAATTTGGCTAATGGTTCCTGTATAATGTGTTAATGAGTCAGCAGAGCATCAAAGAGTGTATGACATACCTACTTAGGTACATTAAATCACGCCTGTTTCACAGATTGGTAGGTAGAGACCACTTCTTTCTTTTCACTTTCAAGAGTGTATGTGATGATGAGAAATCTATTACTTAAGTATCTAATAATTTAACCGAAACGATGCATCTCTTCTCTAATCTCTTCTCTAAATAGTATAAATTAAAGTCGCTTCGCGTTGTCTGCCTGTTCCTCCGCTAACTCCTTCTAAACCACGCAACGGATTATGATACGGTTTTCACTGTCATTTAGGGAATTTATTCTTGATGGTTTATATGTACATTTCATTCTAATTAAGTGTTAATATAGTTGAGAAAACTCAATGTTTTCCTACCACGCCGTCAAAAATCGTTTTTCGGGCCCTTACATAGCTTACGCTGGATAAACCTTAAGAGATGTGTCAAAATAATGTACTGAAGAATCGTAGTTCTCTAAAAAAACTAGAGAAACGTCCTCGATGGCATATGTCTATCTCCTAAGATTGACTCACAGTAACCATTTTTATGTTTATGATTTTATTTTAAAATATTAGGTTATTCCCGAAGCTATTCTGTCCGATTCAGTATTTAATAGGGTGGCCCTTATATAGCAAAAAAAAAATTTTTTTTCTATTTTTAACGGGGCACTATTTCTTTTGATTATTTAACATGAAAATAGGTAACAGTATTTTTTCCCTAATTTTTGGACAATAATTAGAGGTCGCTACCGCAGTTTGAACTTTGTGAAATAAAATTAAACAAACGTATTACGTGCAAAATCAGATTTATTGGAAAAAACTCTTTCAAGTGTTAAACATTGCAGTTACTATCTCTTAAACAGATATCTTTATCAACTACACAATCAGGTATCAATTACACAACAACAAGACAAATAACAATTTATGATAAAAGGGTGGATTTCTGGGTGTTCGGGTACTTTTTTCGGAATTGTTTTACTATTAAAAGCAAATACTGTTTTTGGTCTTCATTACTTGTTAATAGCTTATTGTACTCCTCCATCAATGCCACTCCTCGTTCGGCGATGTCATTTACAACCCGCATGGATTGTACTATTTTTTTTGCCGCTTTAAAGTCTTCATCACCTTCCCAATTTTCAACATCTTTGCTCAAAAATCGTGATGAAATGCCAAGTATTTGAAAAAACCTTAAAGAGTTACTTGTCACAAAGTCTTCAATGTCTTTTTCCATGATATGTTTGGCATCTAGGCTTATTCTCTTGGGACAATACTCCAGCCCTTCATTTTTTAGTGCAATGACCATTTTTTTCTTTGCTTCAATCGAAAGCTTGTCGTCAAAAAATGCAAATGAAACAAGTTCTTCACATAAGTACCATAAATGTCCTAAAAACTTTTTCAAAGCAACGTTGGCCATCGCCAGATTAATTTTTTTAAAGGTTATGAGATCTTTTAGCAGTTGCAAATCATTTCGTGGTGCACATTGCCCAGCAGGTGCTTCGAACCAATACTTCACGTATATGATGACAGTAAAAGTACAAATATCTTTTACTGCTTTTTCTTCTCTTTTGGTCAATTTAAATTGATGCCGAAACATAAATAATTTCAAGCAGTACATCGCTTTTGCCATCCAACGAGCACGGTGAAGCCCAGCAGGCATTCTGAATGAGACTCCACTGTCAGGAATACCTCCCAAATAAATTATTGTGAGATTTAATAGCTCTCTATAATCGTCACGCGGTTGGTATTCACGCAATTGATCCTGTGCGAAAGAAATTATTTCTGAAGAGATATTTTCAACATATTTGGCAGACTCGGGATCAGAAAAAACAGTCTTGTAATCTTTAGGATTAATATTGGTCCAATTATTTTTGAACCTTTTGAATAACAAAATTTCTGGGCCACTAGATGGACCAAGGGCTTGATTTGCAATGGCTTCTAACATAATTTCCATTATGTGATGTCGACAGGCGAGCCAAAGCATATCTTTTTCCATTTTTTGTTCTACAATAACACAGCATCCGTTTCGCAGTCCAGTGTTAACTGCCGTTGTGTCAAAACATAAGCATTTAACTTTGTCACTTAATCCCCATGTCTGTACTGTTTCATGAACAGCAGAGGCACATGCTTCACCGGTTCCGCGTTCAAGTTTAGGAACTGCCAACAGCTGATCTATTCCATGCCCAGAAACTAATATTGGTAAGCGATCCACCGTTTTATGTCCTGTTATGTCTTCAATAAGTTTACCATCCCAGTGAATTGTTAAGGGTAAATCGGGTTTGAATTCTTCTTTTAGACACTCTGCTAGGACTTTACGATGCTTCATCCGCTGCCGGCGAATCGAAGAACGATTAACGTTGAACTTTTGAGGTTCCGTACACGTTTTTTTTAAAACAGTTGCTAAGACGATAGTGGCTTTTCTGTCAGTTAATTTAGCGGCATCAAGACTCGCCGCTATGTCGGGATCAATCAAAAGCTTTCTACCTCGCTTTTGTGGTGGCGGTGTTGGAAGTGTTGAGGGCCCTGCTTCCTCGTTCATGTCAGGTGTTGGCGTGGTATTTTCACTGCTAGATGTAGATGAAAACTTATGTATTCCTCGCAGAGCATGAATTCTTTGTTCTTCGCGTTCGCGGCGTTTTTGGAGGTTTGCTTCTTTCTTTAAATTCTGAGCCTCTTTCTGTAAACTTTTTTTGTCCACTGTGGTCATAATGCCTGCCCGATTAAGGCGTTGTTGCAGTAAGAATTGTTTGTCTTCTTCGATAGTCATCATATCTAAGGCTTTCGCGTGCGCAATGTCGAACAATTGCTCTATTTGGTTTTGCCACTCTTGTTCTTTATTTTCTATTACAGCGGAGCGTTTTGAAACATTTTCTTTATTTTTTTTAAGTTTCTGCCACTCTCTAAAGTGGTATTCAATTTTGGCTATTACATGTTTCTTTAATCTTGTTGGTATTGCAGCTTTTTCCCATATGGTCAAGACGGAATGGGCGGTCGCCGTCGCAGACTCCCGTATAGTTTTTTTTTCATCGGTTTTAAAGTAAAAAAACAAACTTAGCACTTCACGTATTGAGGGCAATTTTGTTTGCTTCAAATTTGGTATTAACTGGCCTATAAGCCAGATGTTAGTTGTATTTCGCGTTGACACGCGTATTCCACTGCTTGTAGACGCCATTACAACACTTAACAACGATACTCTTGAGAATTACGTGCACACTCTCACAATAACGAAAATGGACTGAAGATTGTCCCACGCGGTCGCGTCGCGGGGGTGCGAGAGGGGGGTGGAGGACGCGTCAGTGCATCGCTAGTAGGCAACAGCACTTGATTTCATTTAACAAGTCAAAATTTTATAACAAAAACGCACGAATAAATAGTTGGCTCGATTCATAAAATTGATTTTTTTTTAAATATTTTTCAAAACTTTGACCTTCCGTAGCGACCTCCAAAACTAGAAAAAAAAATAAAAAAAAATTAGTGTGGATATAACTCATGCTAAATAACAATTTGAAGAGGTGCCCCATTCACTTTTCAGAAATCGAGAAATAAGGACCACCCTAGTATTTAACCTTATCCAGATAAATACGTTGTTTGCCTTGGGCATTTAATGTAGATTAATATTGTCCCGTACAATATATTATTTAAATAAATACTTTAGAATATATGGCAGAATCAAAATTACGCGCAACATAGATTAGAACTCAAAACAAATATGAGTTTCGTTGTCTGCACGTATGAAAACGGCTCTTTGCAGAGTCGTTGCTCAAAATAGGAAATGGACAGAAGCCCCAAGATAATAGGAGCATTAATCTTCAAAATGAGAACCTTTGCGTTTTAGTAAAATAATTAGTCGGCAATGTTTATTCCGAAATTAATAATTTTAATTCTAAGACTGTACTATGGAGAGAGCTATTTTATCACCAACTTATAGTCAAGTAGGTATAGAAAATCAATGCACCGACACAAACGTACTACTCGGTAGACACTGTGCTCGACCTGGAAGAGGCTATCCATTTCCCAACGGAATTTCTCAATTCCTTACAACCTTCTGGATCGTCCCGCATAATTTGGTTTTGAAAGAAGGGTGTCCTTTTATTTCACAACGGAACCTTAATCCACCCAAATAACATCTTTAAAAACGTTGATAATAGAGTGCACAATACTGACCGGATGTGCGGCTGGAAAAGTCGTTTTAATTCCCCGGATTCCATACTTTCCAGTTTAAACGACTGCAATGACAATTTACAAGTCACAAGGACAAACATTCAAAGTTGCGGGCTTAGACCTGTGGGCCTAATATGGCTGCGTTTATCGCGTGACAAAGTGTGGATAAGGCATCCGTCACCTTCTGACACGTAAATAAGTACGAGAGTGACGACGGATGCTTTATCCACATTTGACGCGCGATATTAACGCAGCCATGCTAATAGGCCTGAGCGTTGAGTGTTTTTCCCATAGAGGTATGTAGCCCTTTCGCGCGTCACTTCCAGGCAAAATTTGTTTGTATTGTGCAATGAGAAGTCCGCTGTAAACATTGTATATAGAGAAATTATGTGAAAGCTGGCAGTCATGATTTGAATTGAATTTAAAATCTAACGGCATCAAAAACTCAATTTCGCAATATTGGACGTCTTTCTAAAATCGTCATGCAATAAAACCTCTATGCATAATGCACCTATTTATAATTTGAAAAGTATATTATTCCAGATGAACATGGATTATTTTAACTTATTTTAACCGAAGCGAAGCGAGGGCGGGTCGCTAGTTTATAATAAATTCTGGTTGAAGCCAAGGTCCGAAGCGAAGCAAGGGCGGGTCGCTAGTAATGTATTAAATAAATCCTAAAATCTGCGACTGGTCAAGTCTACCTTGGCATTTGTTAATCAGAAGAAAAAATCTAATACGTATTGGGCCATGTTATATGTTGTATATAATCTGAATCTCGGAAACGGCTCCAACGATTTCGATGAAATTTGAAATATAGGGGTTTACGGGGGCGAAAAATCGATCTGTCAAGTTGTCATCTTTGGGATATTCCGTTTTCTACCCGAGCGACGCTCGGTCTTCCAGGTACTTTAAATTATTGGAGTGAACCGCTGCGAAGAATGTTCTGGCGTTCGGATTGATTTGGGTTAGCATAAGAATCTAGCTAATAATAATAACCGATGAACCCAGATTTTGTAAACACTTTTGAAATGGCAACATTAACTCAGATGCTTACTCAAAACTAACAATCGCTTATCCCCCTGCGGGCAGAAGTTGCCTTGAATATATACTACTGTATAATGTAGACGTTTCAATTTTCTTAAGCACATTGTATCTATTGTAAGACGCGGTCGGTTTGAAGCGTACCTACATTAGTCTATTTATTTTTAAACAGGCAGGTCAACAATATACATGCGAATCCCATTTATATAACAGAGGGAGAGAAACAAATGAGCATGCATACAATTTACAGGCAAGCACATCAGACATCACTCCATAAAGGAAAAAAAACTTAATTCTAAGCAAAAATAGAAAGAAAGATTACAATTAAAAAAAGTTGGTAACGAAATTTAAATTTTAGAATATAATATACACTAAAAATAAATTATTTTTTGTAGGATAGGTGGCACAGCAGTCATTTTACTAATATAAAGGTGAAAGTAAGTGAGGGTGTTAAGATATTTGTATGTTTGTCTTTTAATTAGGTACGCACTTTAGCGTTGCGGGCGTAGCGTCTGGTAGGTATTTGCCCGGAATTTATTGGCAGTCATTAGCCAGTATTGTTATCTCGTTAACACGAGATTTGTTCAAGTAAAAACGTGTCTATTACCTCAACATTTTATTATTGAAGCATTAACAACCGTATTTGTGAAGATCGCAGTTTTTTTGTGTTCCGTAGTGAAATCTCCATGTCCGTCCTTCCGTCCGTCCGTAGCTTAGCTCTGAGACTCTTAGTTCTAGAAAGCTGTTGTTTGGCATATTAGTCACGCTGACGAAAAGGTAAAATAAAATCTTCAAAAAACAATACGATTAAGTAAGGAATCCGTTTGTGAAATATGTATTAAGATTTAAAGTGCTAATTTTTGTTAGTGTCAAGCGAATCCTACTTTCAACAGATCACTTAAACGGATCAAGTGAAAAAGGGCATAAGTCTGTTTATGTACCTATGTATCCTTTTTTATTACGAATTAAGTGTATTTATACCTTTTTTCAGATTTGATCTAGCTTTCTATTTTCTTTTTTAAACCACGTCCGATACTGTGCATCCGTTTGGGAACCATCCATGATGCCACAGACATACACACAGGTACATAGATACACAGATATACAGATAAGCACTATGGTACAACAATTTATCGACAGTTTTCAATCTCGCGAGATCTTTTCTCTGTCCCTCTCTATTAACGTTTCGATCTTTCAAACTATGCAACGGATTTTAATACGGTATTCATCAATATATAGATAGAGTGATTTTAGTGGAAGGTTTTTATGTATAATAAATTTTGGTTTATGTACCGATGTTATAGAAAACTCACATATACCGAAGCGAAGCGAGGGCGGGTCGCTAGTAGATTATAAGGTTTATCCTTGTTTCACCGATACTCATTTCATAGAACGTATCACTTCGCAGATTTTTCGTTTCATAGAAAGCTATTTTCTGCTGAGCCCGTTTTGATTTCAGGTTATTTTAAATATGATTCACATAAGTTAGGTTAAGTTAGACTTTTAACCATCGCAAGATAATCTGGAATCAACAAGAGTTCAGCAGAAAATATCTTTCTATGAAAAGAAAATTCTGCGAAGTGACACGTTCTATGAAATGAGTATCGGTGAAACAAGGGGACATCATATTATAAACTAACGGTGTACGCAATCATACGGTGATATACAGGGTGCCTCTGACCTTGGGGCTTTAAATGCATGGATCGTTTCTACTCCTGAAACTGAACTTCTTTTGTTCTGTAAGTTGTTAAAAATATGTCAAACTATAATTTTATGTTTTTCATATTAGTTAAATGTAATTTTCAATGTACGCGATCCAATCCATTTTCCTTTAGCCCTCGTACAAAGGAAATTTCGCCCCCGTACCATGAGATGTACCTGATTTTATGGCCATGATGTAATACACTGATTTTACAACTAGACTTTAGCATCAATTAGTTATCTAAATTTAAGTTACCTATTTATTAATGTCGCAGAACAAAAGTAGTTCAGTTCAGCGAGTAGAATCGATGGTTGCATTTAAAGGCTCAGCCACACCGGTTGCGTGACGTACACGTGCACGTGCGCGTTCGCTTTCCACTGCGTTGTATATTATGAATTCTCATGACGACATGTCACTATACCACGCAGTGGAAAGCGAACGCGCACAAGGTCAGAGGCACCCTGTATAAATAATACAGGAAATGTTCAGTCATTCATCATTTAATCATTTGATATGAAATAATTATTTCTTTTCAGATGTTGGGCTTTGGATCTTCAAATGCGTTTGGAATTCTGTTTCACAATTTCTTCACCGAAGAAGGCAGTGCGAGCGGGCTTCCCCTCGTTATAGGGGTATATAATGGAGCTCTTTCTATATCAGGTATACTAGCTATGTAAGGAAGAAAATCATTAAATATTTTTATCCAATCCCTTAAAATTACAATTATACTAGAGTTTAGCTATCTGGGGCCCTGAGATCCCTAAAGTTGTAACCTATAAACTTTTATCTACACTCATATCATAAGTCCTCTTTTATACGTTCAAAACCCGTAGGCAATGACCATCATTACCTGTGGTAGTAGGTGACAGCGATGAGCTGTTAATTTTGGAAGATGTTCCTGGATTTCATTACCTTACAATATTCGATAAAGTAATTTCAAAATTACTTTACAGCTGTCATCGCTGTCACCTGCTACCACAGGAAAGGGTAATGCTGGTGATCTGCCTTTCGGCTTCTGAACCCATCTTAGAGTACTTATTGTGTGTAGATAAAGTATTGTACGAGACTCTGCGTTATTAGCATTACGCAACCGTCACGTAAACTACTATTGGAGCATTATGAATTCTGAATTATGAGATAGCTCTTCTCTGCATGAAAATACTTTAAATTTTCTGAACTTTTAGTAGCAGATAATACAGTTTTGGGCAAGTAAATGTTCATATCTTGATGATTCTGCCAATTCAATAATTACAAAGGACTTGTTTCTCGTATAAGCTAAATGCTAAATTGCTTTGCCTATCTCTTGATAAACTCCCTTATACGAGTATATCAAGAGATAGGCAAAGCAATAAAATCAAATTGGCAGACACCCATTCAGTGATTAAACATTCCTTAGTAATAAGTAAGAAGGGCATCTCTCTAGGTGTAAATCGGCGTGTTTAAGAAAAAGTTATACCTTTTTCTTTTCCTTATTACGTTTTAATTACTTTTAACATTCTTGAAATTCACCCTCTCCGTTTACTAAGAAATCATGCAACGCGACGAGGCTATATTTGCCAAGGAAACCATCAAGAACCCATGCAACCTGGATGATGCAGTTGTCTTCGTGGTTAAGCAATGAGGTCACATAGGGCGCACCTTAAAAACTCTTTATGCACATAATATGTATAAACTGTCTAAAAATATTGTAAATTATGGTGCAACATTTTGATATACACAATAATCCTATGTCACCCGGGAAGATGAAAGGATTCTAATGATACCACACACATCGAAATCGGCTGAGGCGTTTAGAAGTTATGGTGGAATAAAGAACCATACATACATACATACATACATACATGAACGCTGAAAAACATTACACTCCTTTTTTTGGCAATCGTGTTAAAATTAAAAGCAAAAGATAAAAATAGCGCGTGAGTCACGACAGTCATCACCAAAAAGAAAATTGAGCAATTAGGTAACTGGGAATCGGATCTGGATGCTAACGCGATCGTGATCACGAACGTCTAGTGGACTGATATTGACCTTAAATACTATTCCATTGTCATGCTTTTTTTATATAAGAGTGCATTTATTATTATTATGTTAATGGCTGATTAAATACGTTTAAAATTTCTCATTACATGAGAACTGGTGATGTGATTGAAGCATCAGCGAAAATACAGGATGCTATCGTTTTTTTTTTTATAAGCAGCAACATTCTAAATTGCTTTGATTTCATGATTGAACATTTCTACTAAGGCTAAATTCTTTCTTGGAAAATAACTATCACATCCTTTAATTGGAGTAGATGGCCAAAATGTATGAACGGCTTTTTTCTCTCTCAAGCCAACGACTGCTATTTGACCTCTGTTTAATTGATACAAAATTTCTATCGGCTGAACTTTCTTGGTCTAATCTCTAGCTCAAATATCGGCTTGGATCGAGTTACTGTCCCTAATTGACGTGGGCGGCCTAGTCTAGCAAATCGGTTGATCAAACGATAGCTGAAGGACCGCTGCGCGGGACACATTTCAATTCGTCGGCTGTAAGATTTATTGATTCGAATCAATTTATCTATTTAAATACAATGAATACGAGTGGGAAAATTGATACCTGTGTCTTAAAACTTTCTATTAACCGTAACCATTACAATAATGCGTGATGCTCTTGTTTTAGGAGGGCTTTGGCTGATTTTTTTAAATAAGTAACGGACGCTTGCGTCAATTTATACCTGTCAACTATTTTTGGAATTTCATTTTACTTATTTAAAATTCTTTATCTTAAACACAATTAAATTTTACATTAAATTGCACCGTTAAACCATAGAGAGATTTGTCTCGTTGCCTGATGTTTAAGAACTAACAATTTAGGGAAATTGATCTAACAAATCGAATTGATTTTGGATGATTCCAGAGGGCCCTGCCAAGATGCATTTCGCTAACTAGCGTTTCTATTCGATTCGTTTTTAAACCAATCGCGTCACTGGTAGATGACGTTATACGAAAAGTCACGTGATCTACCAGTGACGCGATTGGTTTAAAAACGAAACGAATAGAAACGTTAGTTAGCGCAATGCATCTTGGCAGGGCCTTCTGTGACAGCTTATAAATACGTACCTCTCACTTGTTTCTTCGTCTTTTCATAAATGCTATATTGATATCTACATATCTTGTAACGACCACGAAATACGGCGTTAATGGCAGCGTTCTAAATCGACCGCGATATAAACCTATTTATTTTTAAGTAATTATTGGGGATCCAAGTTTTTGATGGTCTTTGTCATTGCTAAGGCTAGAGTTTCTTGCAGGTTTCCTGAGCGGGATTGCTCTGAAGAAGTACTCGTTCCGGCAAGTGGGGCTGGTGGGCGCGGGGCTCTTCGTGCTGGGAGACGCCCTGACTATCTTCGTGCAAAGGACCTACCAGCTCGTCTTCACCTTTGGGGTCGTTAGAGGTATCCTATTGTACAGTACAATGGCCATATCTAATTGTACAGCAGCTATATTTATTTGTAAAGTGGCCATAACCATTTGTATAGTAGCCATCAAACACAATATCGGAGGAGACAAGTTGTTTGAAAATAATTTTCAGCATCTTGTGTCCTTTGATAAGTTTGGTGGCAACTTTGTAATAACATACTTTGAGAAGCCAGCTATGTTTACAAAGGTACTTTTAGTTAAAAAAAATACAAATAATATAACAAAATGAACAGTTACCAATATTTTACGACAATTCATAAGCTTAATTATTTCTACACAGCAGAAAAATAATTTGTAATCACGTGTAATTTAATAGATATGTATTTGAGCATCATTTTAGTTACCTACTAAATATTGTGACTTAAATAAAAAAATAAAGTGCAGTTATCTGTAAGGTGTGTAAAGGTAGGATTTCGTGATTTTCATTTTGTCTAAATCTACTTATTTATTAATTTGAATTCCCCTTCAAAATTGACAGTTTTTTTGTGTTACAGGGGCAGGCTTTGGCGTCATGATTCCTGTCAGTTTTACAGCCTTCAACTGTTATTTCACAAAACACCGTACCGCTATGATGAGTGCAAACCAAACCATGAGCAGTATGGCTTCCATAACCTTCCCCATGCTGGTGACCTATCTCTTGGCCGAGTATGGGTTCCGCTGGACCCTAGCCTTGATTATGGCGGTAGACTTGCATCTAGTCTTCGCCATGTTGGTCATGCATCCCGTTGAATGGCATATGATCAAAAATCCGGATGCGAGTGAATCAGGTTTGTGCTTGTTTTTTAACAAAATTAAATGATTTATCTATAGATTTTTCTGGTTATACCTAGAGTAATGAATTAGATCTATTTTTATCATTTAGCATTCATAACCTTTGGCTTGAATCGAATTTACATGTCAGGTTTATAATAACATAGTGTGCGTGCGTATCATTGTGAATTGTCATTATCCTGTTCTAATTAGGTTACATCTGAATAATTATTAGTTATTTCACTTTTAAGAAACACGAGTTGCGTGCGTGCCACAGACATTTACTGTATGTGTATATTGTTGTTTTTGACTACCTAACATATTATGTATACATGTAGCATATTGCTTAAACTCCATTCTACTCGGTAGAACCATGTTATCGTATTGCCAACGTTATGATAGCTCTTATTTTACTCGACAGTAATTCTGGGGTCTTAGTTAGTTCTGAAGATGAAGTGAAAAAGGGTTTAAGTCTAGTATACTCAGTTCATGGAATATACCCGTTTTTATTAAGAGTTAAGTCGACTTGTACCCTTTTTCACTAGGACCCCAGAATTTCGGTCGAGTTAAAAATAAAACAAAACAATAGCATTTCAAAATCAATAAGGTTTTACCGTGTAGAATAGAGCCCTTGGTGGCCTGTGTGCTCGTTTGCCCTTTAAAAACCTTGAAATAACTGAATCCAATGGCTCTAGTTGAAACAAATATGTGACGTTATCTATGAAAACGGACCTTATCGTCGATGGCGCTTCCGCCATTATTAAAGATGCTCCGATATAAATACAACGTCGCGTGACGCAGTGCGGCGTATAAGCGCCATCGACAATAAGTTCCCTTTACATAGATAATGCCACAAATAACCTTACTTAAATTAGTGGAGCTCTTTATAGGATTACGTACTATTCGATGTATCTCTTTCCAACGATTCCTACAAATTTTCTCGTTCGTAATATTGTTAAATCATGCATCTATTCATCCACCATTTTGTCTAACACTCATTTGTGTTGTCTAATAATATTTTCAGAGCTTTCGTTAAACTGTGGCGTCCTAAATGTCTCGAAGATAGAGTTCGAGAATGACGACTCGATCATAAAAATGTTGCCAGGTGATGACCACGAGCCAAAACAAAAGCAACCTAAACGACATGAATCCATACAAAAAAGCATAATGTAAGTTATATTAACATAATTAAATAGCTATAATCGAACCAGAGATGGAGTAACGATACTGCAGGATGACAAAAAGAGGTGCGGCTACTACAAGGAATTTACCATGCCTGGGATGTGATTCTCTCAAAAACGCAGTCGGACGAACCAACGAGTGAATGTCGCAGCGGCGTGTTTAAGTAGTCCCGTCAAAGCGAACAAAACACATTTTAGCCTTATACGTTCGATCTTATCGACAGAAACCATGCTGCCTAATGGAAAATGCACGCGCTAAAATGTGTTTTGTTCGCTCTGACGGGACTACTTAAACTCGCCGCTGCGATATTCACTCGTTCGGTCGTCCGACCGCGTTTTAGAGAGAATCACATTCCTGCCATGACTTAGCTATGCAGTTAATTTTACAGCAAGTGCAAAATCAGAGTTGTCACAGATAACAGCTTATAAAAGCTCTGTCTTTTCTCTCTCAGTTCTACTGCACTTCACTATCCATGCAGTAGTGACAGTAGGCCCCCGCAAACACCTAAATACCTTTTCTCAAATAGGTATCCTTCGAAATTATGGCTTTTCTTTTGACAAACTAAGTTTGTATTCTTCCTAGAAGTAGAATAAACGTACGAAAGCCTATTTCTGTCCGCAGTGGTATTTAAAAAAAATCAAATCGGAAGGAACAAGAAACTATAACCATTGTCTGGTGACCTGTTGACCATTTTCCGGGAACTATTTTCTCGCCATGGTTTGAAAGGTCGCGCAAGAATTTGTTTGATGTACCTTGCACTTGACTGCAGCTAAAAATAGTCATAGACCTTCAAAACGACAGCACGCCATTTAGTGATACAAATTTAATTCGCTTAGCGAGCTATAATAATTAATAAAGCGAACTTCGACAAGATGCATAACGCTAACAATTTTCGAAAACTGACTAAATATATGAAGTTATCATAAGTGCTCGACAAGACCATCCGGCAGCTTACGACAATCCTGTAACGTTTTCGATAACCACACCCACAATATATTGAACGTTTTTTTAAATGTTTATAGCAAAATGATCTGCGAGAATGTAGAATTGGACTTGCTGAAGGATCCTCGTTTCGTGAGCACGCTGGTGGGCCTGGGCTTTGCCTTCGTCTCTGACGTCACCTACTTGGCTATGGAGCCCATGCTGCTCTTCTCTTATGGATTCACTGAGGTGCGTTACTTTGCTAACTTTAATAATGATGGTCAGTCTTTGGTTATCTACAAGAACAAATTTTAAATGGTAATAGATTTTCTGGTTCTAGTAAATAATTAAAATCACAATCAATAGCAAAGAAGACTTTTATCTTGTGTAGTTTACACATAAAATAAGATTTTAGGTCACACGGGAACTATGACAGAGTAGGAAGTGAACTCACAACCTTGATGTTGTTGTTGTTGATCAGTGTTACTTACGAAGCGACTGGTCACAATATAACATAGGATCATGCGGTGACAAGTGATTCCCGTAAGGGGTTGATTTTAGGAAATTCTTTATTCACTGTTACATTACTACAGACATGTCCACCAACAGGAAAATTCAAGTATTCACCTTTAGTATCTAGCTGTTAAACCAAAGTATTAATACGAGTATTATAGTCGGCTTTGTAAGTAGCTTTTAAGCTTTCGCAAGATTAGTGCAGCTGTTCAAATATGGCGTTAAAAGTTTAATCCAACAGTGACACTATCCAAAAAAGGAATTTATATAAAAGTTAATTCCTCTTAACCGTAATAATGACCACTATAATCTAGATTTTCGTTATTTAATGTCACTTTTGGATTTAACGTGCGAATATGAATTGCTTCTAATGACAGTGTTTCAAACTAATATTGACATACTTAATGCACACACAGCGAAATAAAATTATGAGTCGTTCACCCTGTTACAGCGGCTCTAAACTAAAACTTATTTTTTTAAATTTTTAATTAGAGCTTACATTTTTTTTTAAGTTAACTGCTCCGGGTTCTGCCACTTATCCTTCCTCCCTCTACTGTCTAAAGTTTTCTTCAATTGGCGCCTTTATGTTAAAGTGTTTCATAGGAAGGGAGGCTACAGAATAATATAATTAAGATTAGGTAATGTGACGACTATTTTTTTAAAGTCATAAAGAAATACAAACGTGGTAAACGTGATATACTTAGTTAATAAGATAAGTTAATTTAATTTCAGATGGAGGTTGCGACTTGCGTCATGGTGGGTGCGATAGCAGATTTACTGGCGAGGTTCCTACTAGCTGTGGTCACGTTCTTCTACGCAGTAGACAGTAGAAAGATCTTCCTCGGCGGGACATGTATCACAGTTCTACTGCGAATTGGTAAGACTATAATAATAAATAGTTTTCGTGGGACAATCTCACACAAATTCCCCTAGTCCCAAACTAAGCTCAGGGCTTGTAGCACGGGTACCAGGTTACGACAAACATACATATACAGGGTGTCCCAGAAACCGACGTCAACCCGCCCAGAGCTGATAGAGCAGCTAAAAAGCTATCGATTTAACCCCTATGCATGTTCAGCGATTTTTACTAGTTTCGGAGATATTGATCATTTTAATTTGAATTTTTGTAATTTTTCCTTATGTCCATGTCACGAAAAATCATCGTTTGCATGTTTTATTTCATAAGTTTTTCATAGGTATCTTACATAATTAGAATCATTACGAATCAGCAAAGTTTTTAAACCTATTTGCCCATCTTTTTTTCACTGTTTTTTTTGAGTTAGGGGTTAAATTGATTCCTTTTTAGCTGCTCTATCAGCCCTAGGCAGGTTGACGTCGGTTTCTGGGACACCCTGTATATAATATACACACACACACATATATATATATATACTTAAATACGTAGAAAATATTCAAGACTCAGGAACAAAGAGTTATCACACAAATATTTGTCCTGACCGGAAATCGAACCAGGGACACTACCTTCGTAGGCATGATGACTGCGTCGTCAAATACTAATTTATAGATTTTGATCATTATTGTATAAACACGCCAGTTTTTGCCAGTAAATTTCTTTGTGTATTCAATTAAATTGCAAATAATTTTGAGAAATTAAACCATAGGTATTACTAGTGCTCTTTCACTTGGCGACAAATTATGTGAAGCTCTAGTGGTGACACTCAATAGTTATAACACTAGAACTTCGGATAATTTATTTAAAAAACAGGGGCTCTATTCTATTCGGGCTGAAAACAATAAAATTGCTTTTGTCATTTTATTGTATTGACATGATAGCGGTCAATTACTTGACAATGGCGGCGGAGTTAAAAACAAAACGATTAAATATACCATAAAAATCTTTTCTGTGGTCCCATTAAAACAATACAAAAAAATAATAACCTTTCTCGTTTAACAACACTTCAATGCCCTATTGATAATTGTATCGAGTAATTTATAATTAAGGTCTCGGACACAGAAATTGGAACAATCTATTCCAACAATCCAAAGAAGTATGGTTATTCGTCCAGTCTCTGGGAATTTAATGACTGAAAAGGTGTAATTGGATCTAGTTGAACCTGAACTTGTTACATTGTAATGGTTTCCTTTTTTCTGTTTATACCATCGGTAACAGTGACGTTTATAATTACGGACACATGGGATTAAACAGCGTAAATTACTAAAATAGTTTGTCTCAACGACCTAAATAATTAACTAATTAATATAATTATTTGGTGCTCGATTTGCTTTGCGGTTTGATTTGTTGACGGGGCCGATTGCATAATAAAGTACAAGCTAATATTAGTGGTTATGTATGGATTTTTACTAATAGTATGGGCTTGTACTTTATTATGCAATAGGCCCCAGATGATCGAAATATAAGTATTTATAGAGGATTGCGAAGCTAAAATGTTCCATACAAAATGCGATGACGTTTCTCTCCCTTTAATCTAGCCAGTTGTTTACTATTTCTGAATATGTTGTAGATATTATGAAAAACTGGGTCTGTACGTTTTCCTTTCCAAGAAAATATTTTTTTGAAAGAATCTAAATGAAGAAAAAAAATGGTAACGTACAAACCTAGTTTTTATAAAACTACCTACTAAGATATTCAAAAATCGTGGAAATTGGACTTGATTTAGGGGGTGAAATATGCTATCGCCCGGTTACTCCACCAGACCTTTATTTTTATTTCTATAAATTCAATTTTAAGTTAGTATTAATAATTATTATTACTCTACGAGTATGACCTTTTAGAAAGATCTTCTGCTAAAGTTTCTCTTCTCGTGGCGTTTCTTCCCAGCAATTATGGTCGTACTTCGCTAGCATATTAATGTAATAGAACTTAGTCTCCTCTCATTGTAGTTTTTTTTTTAGAAAACGCTTCTTCATTTAAATATTATTGTCGTACAGTGTAAGTACGCTTTACAAAGCGAAACCTTTGCCTCACCGTCGAATTAAAAAGCCAATTTTCTGAATATTATCATTTGAATTCCTTTACCAGCTCTGGTCAGCTCCAGCGAGCTGTATTACGTGTTTGGGGTGACGGTGGTGTCGGGCGTGGTGCGCTGCTCCGTGCAGGTGCTGTTCCCGCTGGTGCTGGCCACCGCGGCGCCCGACCGGTTCCCCGCGGCGCTGGCACTACATATCATCTTCTCTGGGGTGCTGATGCTCATGGCGGACCCTCTAATAGGTAAAGAAAGAAGTCATTGGTTCCAGCAGTCATACCTGCTCCGCCTCACCTTTAATTGATTTGTAAGGTTTTGAAGCGAGAAGAAATGCCGAGATCATGGCGGGAGGGAATATTTAGGATATACCTAGGACATCCTTATGCTTCATACATAACCTGATAAGCTGATGACAATCGTTTATTCTCTTTCTATGTACTGAGATAAGATAAATTAGAAGAAAATAATTAGGTACTCAAATTGCTTTAAAAGAAAATAAGTTACATTGAAACGCATTTAAAAAACACAGACTCAGTGCGTGCGGATTAGCATTAGAACCAACGGAAAACTTTTCAAATTGTGAAAGTTTCATATGAGAAATTTATGTAACTTCTAAGAAAATTCTAATTATTTGGTATGCTCTCAAATTTCTCTGATTTTTACTCAGTAGTTACTTGAAAAGATTTCCAAACTTCTGACAATTTTCTGCAACTTGCACATTGCTACTGCAGGTAGGTATAGTAAGTAGAGAAAATACACTGTCAAATTCACAAGATCCAATATCATCACATAGTCCTTATTATCCATATTGTTGGTGTCATTAAAGCCAAACCTTACCTTACAATGGTTATTTTCTAGGTGTTATCTACGAAGCTACCGGCAGCTACTCCTACTGTTTCTTAGCCATGAGCTTCTGCTGCATGATATGCGTGGTGCTCTGGACCACCGAGTACATTATCTACCGTAAGAATAGACTATAGACCTAGCCTTAAAACTTGACTGACAGCATTAATTTTAATAAGTAGGTAGTGAATTAGAAGTGAATATTAATGAATTACCACTTGTTTATTTTACTCACTGAAGTGTTTTAGTTTTAATAAGTTGAGAAGTTCTTTATAATTTTAATAGTAAAATTGAGCATGGCGCGTTTGTTTTATTATTTAATTACTAATTCAAAATGAATCTGATCGACTTGTTTATTGATTAGTTAAAAATCAGTTATTGTTTTTGTTACCATTTTAAGTTAGATAACGCGATTGTAAACTAAAGTTTAACTTTAAGTACGATACGTTACCGTTTAATAAGTGTTTCAAGTTATCCTGAAACTTAACCTTCTTGTTAAAATTGCTCTATGCACCAAGATAAGATATTCTTTCTTAAGATATTTTTAGGTAAAGTTTTGTGATACACCAACTCTCTACTGATAATGTGATATAATTATAAAAACATTTTTTGATTCTTTTATGCTTTAAGCATCACATTATCAGCAGAGGGAAAATTCTGCGTAAGGCAACTCCAGTTCTATAATATGCTAAGTTTTTGAGTCGTGTCAAGGGCAAGAAGGTCAATTTTCCATAAAACGATGGTTCCTTTTATCTTTAGTTTTTATTACAATAGGTAGATGTTCTGGAATTGCAAGTAAGTGACGGAAACGTTTGGAAATAATGAAATGTGATCTCCAAAATATCTTAAGACTAATACTGTCTAATTAAGAGATAGAGTTGTTGCACACTTTCGTACCTTGTCGCTTTAATCCCTTTTACAGATTAGTGCAGCAGTGGAAACATGACGTTAAAGTGACAAAGTACTAAAGAGTGCAGAACCCATACCATGAGTTACAATTAATGTACCCGCTGGCGAGTCGAATGCTCTGTCCTTCGCCCTCTATAACAATACTAAGGGACAGAGCATTCGACTCCTATTCGAGCTAGCGAGTACAGTAATTGTAACTCATGGTATGGGTAAAGCTACATAAAAGGCGGACCATACCAGAGCGGATATAGTACGTGAGCAACATCCTTGTAATTGTATTTTGTAATTGTAGTTTCTTAAATTGTTTATTGTATGTTTTACTAGGGTTAGGCACATATTATTTTTAATTGAAACCAATTTCGAATACTATTATCACTTTGTTTTATTTTATTTACAATATATATTACAACATTTATTACCTATACTATAATAAATAATAATTGAATATTATTATAAAAAAACAGGCGTTTTCTTTAAAAATCCATACATAACACACAAAATTAAAAAGTTAAATTAGGAGTTTTTTTATACACTAATAATTATCACATAACAATTAATTGTAATAATAACTAATAAAATAAAATGACATCAATAATCAGTGTGCATGCACTTACACACATACATAAATAAATAAGTAACAAATAATCAGAGTAGAAAGTGACAGTTCCCTACTAAAATAAAGGTAACCCAACTATTTAACTAATATACCTATTTGTATGTTGACTGCAAATAGTCGTCGAAATAGTCATTTTAGGATGCAAAGTAGCGTTTAAAAAAAATGCCGCAAAATGAGGTTACGGACGTACATTAACCTGTTGGCTGTTGACGTGGATTGTAACAACAACGCAGACCTTAGCAGTTTAAAGTGCTACTATACTAGTTTGTAACATATGCATAAACATTTATAAATGTAGAAAATATGTATTTGTTCCTGGGAAAAGTACCACAATTTTTCGTATTCGAATCTAAACTGCTGTATCAGTTTTCGGCAGATCGTTCGTTACATCCTGTATTTTGTTCTGATAAAATCAATTGACATAGCGGAAATTTATTGATTCTGCTTTTATCAAAATTAATATATTGTGAGCTTATTATAAACATAAACATGGCATGCGACCCGTTAAAATTAGTACCTACAGTGTTATCAATCCACGCTCTACCAAATAACCTTTCATTACGGCAGTCTGGTGGGAACAGTCAGGATCGAAAAGTAATTCTTAACAATATGAAATACCCACCGTAAATTCATGAGTACAGAAGACTTTATACTTACTACAACAGAGTGCGGCCGTTAACTTATAGTAAAAAAATGAAAATGTTTGTGTATGAATTACTTAAATGCTAACAGGAACCCTTTTTCTTGGTTCAATCTTGACCCTGAACCCGTCTGTCCGCTTCAAGATGATGTCTGCTTGCAGCACAAATTGGTCTTCAGTGACGTCAGAGACCATTTTGAAATTCCTTAGCACAGTTGACAGCAACACTTTCAGTTTCAAAATTGCGTATTTTCGTCCTGTAAGCACAGCAATAGGTGTTAATTAGGCTTGGTCATTAATTCATAATAATAATTCATAATTCATAATTCTTTATTCAGTAAGGATTATACATTGTCATTCGTGTTTCATTAAATAATAATAATAATAATTACAAAATAGAGCATAAAAATAATAATATAAATAATTACAAAATAAATACAATCAGTCAATCGCTAAAGTTAATGTTAATAAATAATTGTGTCAAAAATTCAAAATAAAATAATTAAAGGTCAAATGTCATCCAGATACTCATTGACGGAATAGTAAGCCCTCTGTGTCAGCCAGTTTTTAAGTTTGCGGTCGAAACAAGGTATGGACCTGCAGTCCCTAATTTGAACCGGTGTTTTATTATATATTAGCGGACCCATGACGAGCAGCGACCTATTGCACTTCTGCAGGCGTTGTCGAGTAGTAGCTAGATGCTTTTCCCTACGATTACATTTCCGCTGCCCTATCCATTGTTTTTCCGGGAATTCTCCAGCATTACGCCTTACATACTTACCAACCTCAAATGTGTATAAGCTCGGTACAGTCAAAATCCGGAGGTCGATAAAATGTTGTTTAGCCGGCTCATCATAGGGTTGTTTGGCAATTTTCCTAATGACCCTTTTCTGAACAAGAAAAGGGCGTTCTCTGTCAGCAGATAGCCCCCAAAGATCAATTCCGTAGGTCAGGTGGGAATGAAAATAGGCATAGTAAGCTGTTAGTAGATTACGTGTAGTGAGAGTAGCAGCAAGACGAGCGACGGCATAAAATGCTGAGTTGAGCTTCACGCACAGGCGGTCTATATGGTCTTGCCACTGCAGGCCAGCATCGAACTCAAAACCTACAAATCGTACTCGCTTTACCAGAGGAAGACTGACGTTTCCAACAAATATATTAGAGAGTCGACTAGTCGAGGTTTGGGTACATAGAGAGAACTCAATTAAACTAGATTTATCTAAATTCAGTTGCATACCATTATGTCGGTGATATTGCAATACCTCGTAACTAACAAATTAAATAAGGTGAAAAATACACCTTAGCAAGTAAGTCATTAAGGTACACTTTGCAACTCATTGAATTTATTAGTTACATGGTATTGGAGTATCACCGACGATTAGCTACAAACCAATAAGATAACTTATTAACAACAAAATTAATATTCCCGAGAAGGTCGTAATCATTATTAGCATGAACCACGGCACAGATGTCATCTGCATACATAACAAAATCCGTAAAGTTCGACTCAAAGGGTAGATCATTCATCAGTATTAGAAAAACCGTATTCCCGACATTAGACCCTTGGGGAACAGAACGGTCTCATTACTTGGTCATACCAAAACATTTTGGTAAATACTTAGGTTAACCACATTCAATAGTCAAATTTCTTAAGAGGATTTCCTCTCTGGATAATAAGATTTGAGAAATATTCTTTTACAGAAAGTTTATTCAATACCTATTCCAGATATTGCGGTTCCTCATAAATATAATTTTATTCGTGTTATCGATATTGACATTTTACAAAATATACTTACATTTAAAATGGTTTTTTTTTAAATAAAATTTTGGTTTTTAGGGGTATTTCAATTAGATAACTTATCGTCCAATGTGTGTTTTAATTAGATAACTTCTAGTAAACTTACCAACGCAGCTTCTGGGTCCAGCGCTGAAGGGAATGTAGCTGTAGTAGTGTCTGTCCTGGGTATTCTCAGGTAGGAAATTATCGGGGTTGAATACATCAGGGTTCTTGTAATACTTGGGGTTACGGTGAACTTTGAATGTGCCGATTACAACTGTTGAGCCGGCAGGTAGCACATAGTTGTTGGTAGCTAGAGAAATACAGTTCATTCGTTTACAATTTGGCATTTTAGAAAATGTCAATAAGCAAAGGAGAGACCAATAGATTCAGATACTTACAAATAGTAACATCACGTTTAAGATTTCTTGCTATGATTGGCACTGGTGGATACATTCTGAGGGATTCAAATATGACCCTCTCAAGGTACTTCATACGAAGGGTGTCAGAGAAAGTGACAGGTCTGTCAGAGTCACCAAAGATCTCGTACAGCTCCTCATAAACCTTAGCCTGAATGTCTTGATGAACTCCGAGAAGGCTGAGAACGAAACTGGAACCAGCTGCAGTAGTATCGTGACCCTGGATTTAAAAAAAATGCAGTGTCAACATTTTCACATTGATGTCAGACATTGCAGGTTAATATAGTCTTATGCTTACTTCAAACATAATTGTATCAACTTCTTCTTTTATTTCATGATCGCTGATTTTGTTCATTCCACTTTGGGCAGATTCTATCATAAGGTCCAAAAATGCAAGTCGCTTTTTCTCTCCTACAATAAACACATTTTAATTACACGTGAGATAAAGGCAATACTACTATACTTATTCAATACTTATTCTGGAAAATTGATCAGTTTTTTCTTACCAACATCATTTTCATCATTGAAATCTAGATCGTCGCGATACCCTTTGAAGACCGCATCGGCTAAAGTTTTGGTTTCATTTGCTAAACCTGTTTCGTAATTTTCCTTAGAGCGCGTTAACTCTTCTATTGAGGTTGGGATTATACCCTTTGCCTTGTTTTCGATATATGTTTTCTTTTTGCTCTTGATTACCTGTAAAATATTGAGTGCTTAGTGATGTGTGTATTTTATGTTTTATTACGTATATATTTCTATTTATATTATGAATGTATGCGGTTACCTTATTTGTAAGGCCATGAATAATATTTAAAAGATTGACTTGCTTCTCAAAAAATGAAGTTAATTTGAAGATCCAGTCTGATCGTAGCCAGAACTTATAATGTCGTTGGTGAATAATGTCACACATTCTGAAAAAAGAAAGTTTCACTAATGAGAAATCAAGAAGCAGTCATGATGGTCTAAGATCCGAATAGGAGAAGATTTGGACCGGGCTGTTTATTCGATGAAAAGTATTTTATATCAAATTTAATACGCTAAATAATATGTGGCGAATAGGTAGGCTGAAAATTTTCAGTCCAGTACTTATATCATTAAACAAATAATTAAAAATGAGCTTTTTTTTAAAATTGGAAATGTTTGTTTAATAGACAAATTACATACTAATCGAAAGTATGAAGTCTATGGAATATGCAAACATTAGGTTAGGTGCAAATTATTAGAATCGATTTACCTGTTTATACCTGCCTACCCAATAGTTTGACGGGAAAAAAATAGCCAAACTAACGTTTGCATATTCTATAGGCTTCATACTTTCGATTGGTATGTAATTTGTCCATTAAACAAGCTACTGTATTTTTTTTAAATGAAGTTAATTTTTAATTTTTTAATTAATTATATACTAGACTGAAAATTTTCAGCCTACCTATTCGCCATATATTACTTAGCATATTAAATTTGTTATAAAATACTTTTTATCGAATAAACAGCCCGGTCCAAATCGTCTCCTATTCGGATCTCCTACTATGAGGGGCCCTACGCCCTGCAGCGCCCTACGCCAGCAGTTTAATACCTATTTAGGATATTTAGTTCAGATTAGTCCAAAATTATTTTTCTAAACACGTTTGTTTGAAGAGTGCACTTCATCAATTTTACTGTATAAGAAGATCGACGTAGGTAAATAATTTTCATGTTCACTTCAAGGGGATTTGAGAAGAATAGATTTAAGAAAAAAAAAAACAAGACGAGTAACTTACTTCATAACTGCCATGGCATAATCATAACCAGATTCATCCTGAGTCTTCCTAGTGATTCCCATAGCCGTTTCTGCGGTTCGAAAGTGGAATAAATTAACAATGATACTCAAGCACAAGGTAATCGAATGAATCAATTAATTAGTAATCATTTATAAAAGGTCAGCGCATTTGCACAAATTAATGTATTGTGTTTTATGCAACGGAATAAGTAGATCATGATTCAGGGACGATCCTTCGCGAGCGAAAGTAAGTTGTTTGTTCCGGTATTCATGGTTCAACCGATCGATGTAAAAATTGGTTTTAGTTCGAATACGGATATAGAGTAGTTAGCTACTTTTTATTCAGGAAAATCTAATAGTTGCTAAAGGAGTAGCGATACTCAAGTTCTGCGTGAATGGAGTCACGAGGATACTTTGTTCCGAATCCGGTTGTTATTCCACACTTGGAAAAAATATGGAGTGTATTGCGGTGATAACCAGGTCTAAGAATGTGTATCGCTCTCTTGTATCCTGTAACGCGGGGTTCCTAGTTGTGCGACTAAGTAGATTAATACGAGTAAATAAAATAAATATCATGGGGCATTCTCACACTGAAGGTAATATACAATGATAAACATACCTATATAGAGAAATACGCACTAAAACATCCCAAACTCAGGATTCGTTGAATGCGCTCATCACTCAATTAATATCATCCCTCAGGAATTGAACTTAGGACCGCTAGCTTCATAGGCAGCGTCACCACCAACTAGGCTAACTGCGTCGTCAATACATTATATATTTATGTTTCGTTTTCAACCTACCCAGTAAGATGTCCACAGTGACGCCGCTCATGTAGTCGTGGACGTCAAAGGTCTTGCCCGTCTCGGCTTTCATCTTGTTGACGACGTTAACGCTGTTCTGGTTGAAGACATCCATGAAAGACTTGAGGATGTTAATGTGGAACGTAGGAGCTATCATTTTCCGGTGTGACCGCCACTTTTCGCCTAAAATTTAATACGAACTTTAACGTTTTTCAGTGGTATACCTACTCGTTTTAACACTAAATGTCCTAATTCCCTGCCTTTGTTTTACTTAATTGTATCTGTTTATCTACTTTAATAATAATTATGAAAACCAAAGGAACATTAACTCGATCATAACCTGTCTAATGATGAATTGATGACAAATCACGCCAGTCAACGCCAATTACAAAACAAGTCAATAAATGATCAATAAAATAAATTATTCATATTAATGAATACTAAGACAGCTCTGAATGACAAATCTGTTTTAGTAACATTGAACAAATAAATGCAAATAACCTCACTTTACGACTTAGATTATACAAATGAAAATGAAAATGTATATTTCTCTATATCGTTGGAAAAGCGATGCGATGACATCAAGTAAGTGACGAAACCGTTTAAATGGGCATTTTTTGCAAGTGCAATAGCAATAGCCCCTAACTAGTTTTCTCAAAACTGAGATATTTTGAGTTACACCTGCTCAGAATCATGAAAGCTAATGATCTTAACATTATAGCCTAGTACTTTTTTAAATACACTTTTTTTACATGCTTTTTTTATTTAACTAAGCCAAAGTCTGTATAAAAATCGACTCTATTTTTGCAACATTAGCCTCGCATCGGGGTGTAACGTTTTCAACATTCAACTTAAACGTTTTTGGGAGGTCTCAATTTTTCTACAACTCCTAAAATTACCTGAGCTGATTAGCAGTCCTTCACCAAGCCAAGGCTTGAAGAATCTGTACTCAGAAGCCTTGTCGATGTGTACGTGGCTGTTCAGGATAACTTCGACGTCAGCGGCGTCAGTGAGGAAGATAATCAGCTTGGAGCCCAGCCAGCCTCGCACGACGTTGCCGTACTGTTCCCCATACTTCAGTCCGAGATCTACGAGCTCTGTGGTGGTAAAAGGAATGAGCATTTAATCTATACGCTGATGTTCTTTTATTCAAGTAAGTGTGAAAGTGGTTTGGATATTTAGATACTGTTTATCGGATTCGGATGAAATTTGGCACCCAAGATAGTCTATATTTTGGATTAAAGTTAGTTTTTATCCCAGCACATTCAATAGTTCGATATATATAGATCGATGAAGTTGATGTAAGTGATATACAGTTAAAAGGGTTACTTATAGCAATATTGAAAAGACCGTTAGAGATAGTTTAATTTAAAACTGAACGCTAATCTATCTGTGAAAAATTCATCCAGCAGTAGCTAAATACGTTAGAGGGGAGTTGAGTTTTAGATTAGACGATCTCTAGTAGCTCCATCTCTCAATAGGTACATTCTGACAAGAGACAAGTTTGAACAGTCGGCATGACATGAAAAAGGATCAGGAAAAAAAAATCGTTGTAAAGATAAGTATATTGAAAATTAAGTGAACTGCTAAAACAATAAATACGAGTACAACCGGTCGCGAAGTATGAAATTAATAATTCCACAAAAAAAGTGTCACAAACAGCCTGAAACAAGTTTTCGTTACTCTATCGTTAGGGTTATTGCTAAGAAAAAAGCATCAGGAGCGTTCCATAAATTTCAACAGAATCTTACTGTGACTATTGATAAACAAAGTCTTCCTCCAAAAAAATATTTTTCAAAAGTACAGGGTGGTTATTATGACCTATTTATGCAGTTCAGTTTACGCTGAGAGAAAAGGACAGAGCTATATAACTGCTATAGCTCTGACCTTTACGCTCGCCTTAAAATGAACTGCATAATAGCTTTGTCATGATTGATGTTGAATTTCATGAATATTTGGTGTTTTAAAAATACCTTCAGGCTTCTTCCCCAGCGCCAAAAGCGCGTTTCCAAATATGGGTACGGTCATAGGGCCGGGCAGCTTGTTGCCCATCTTGACGAGGCGGCTGGTCTGCTGCCACCGGTACAGCAGCCACAGACTCGAGGCCACCAGCACGAGAGGGTAGAACACCAGCCGCGCATTGTACTGGGCGCCCGGGAGCTCCCCTACCGACGTCGACATCTTTCTAAAGCAACACATACATACAATCAATCAGATTATCCTACTAACGATGACGCTTACTTATATACCTACCTTCTATTTTACTCTCTAATTAAGTTAAGTCTACAATGGTGTAAGCAGAAATATGTATCATATTGTATTTGCTCAATAAAGTACATATTTCTTTTCATGCCAATCCTACTAATATTATAAATACGAGAATTTGGATGTTGGTTACTTCTTCACGCTGCTACGGCTGGACGGATTTGGATGAAATTGGGAATGGAGATAGCATATTGATTAAAACATAGGCTACTTTTCATCCCGGAAAAAATAAGTTTCCGAGGGAATAACGATAATCAAAATTCACACGGACGAAGTCGCGGGCAGAAAATATTAATATTATGAATGCGAATGTTAAATTAGTGCGTGTGTGTGAGTTAGTACGATTGTTACTTCTTCACGCTATGATGGCGAGACGGATTAACTCATAGGATACCATTTATCCCGGAAAAAAACACAGTTCTCGTGGGATAATGGTGCGCATGAAGTATTGGTCAAAAATTTCTCTCCGATAATAAGACCCTGTTCCTCCCAGAGCGGCGGAACTGCCAAGAATGCCATGATAAAAAAAATACAAACGCAGGTCCAGTAGACCGTAGTTTATGGTACGTGTGCTCTTTTAATAAATATACTTTTAAACTGTTTTAATTTCTAGGTTCTAAAGGGCTGTATACAGGGCGTCCCATAAACCCACGTCAACCCACCTAGGGCTGATAGAGCAGCTAAAAAGCTATCGATTTAACCCCTATTTATCTTCAGCGATTTTTACTAGTTTTGGAGATATTCATCATTTTAATCTGATTTTTTGTAATTTTCCCTTATGCCCATGTCACAAAGCCTTTATTTCATATTTTATTATTTCAAAAGTTTTTCAATAGTGTCTTACAAAATTATAATCATTACGAATCAGCGAAGTTTTTAAACCCATTTGCTCGTTTTCTTTAAATCAACTTTTTAAGTAATATCATAAAGTTTGTTTCTCCATACTATGTGTCCCATGTTTGTTTTTCACTTTGTATGGAAAAAACAACTATAAGTGATTACTAAGACAGTTGATTAAAAAAAAACGGGCAAATAGGTTTAAAATCTTCGCTGATTCGTAACGATTCTAATAATGTAAGATACCAATGAGAAACTTCTGAAATAAAACATGAAACGAAGGATTTTTCGTGACCTGAGCATAAGGGGAAATACATATATTCAGACTAAAATGATCAATATCTCCGAAATTAAAATCGCTGAACATACATCGGGGTTAAATCGACAGCTTTTTAGCTGCTCTATCAGCCCTACGCGGGTTTACGTCGGTTTATGGGACAACCTGTATGTAAAATGAAATGATATGCTTCTATAAATAGGCAACTATATTGACGACTAAGGCCCTGTTGTTTGATCAGTAGTTAAACTAACTAATTGTTAAAATTCGAAAAACGAATGGAAAATTGGACACATTTCCTTGAGATTTTAACCATTAGTAACGTTTTTTGACCATTAGTTTAACTACTGATCAAACAACAGGCCATTAGTAACGTTTTTTGACCATTAGTTAGTTTAACTACCGATCAAACAACAGGCCATTGATAGGCTAGTGAAGTGAAGACATCGTAGTTTACCTATTTAGCTTATCGATGTAATAAAGCTGACTGAGAAATCAATATACTTTTCCGAGCAAAAACTATGTTGTATGTTAATTTACTACGTATGTATCTACTTTCTTTGTTTTTGCTGTAGGGACACGAAGCGATATACAGAAAAAAGTTAATTCATTGCGAAAATGTGCTCTAGTAATACAGCATTAAAAATATTTATTTATTTAATCTTTATTGCACAAAAATAAAAAAATTGAGTACAAAAGGTGAACTTAATGCTTAATGGCATTCTCTACCAGTTGACCTTTGGGCAAATCAGAAATTTTCACAAAAGTAATAAAAATTGGTTAAAACTCCTTGGAACACTTTGGTTCCACTGGTAGTCGTTAAGGCTGTGATAGTGCCTACTGAAATCGGTTTTAATACGAAAAAGTTTTTAATTTTTATATTCGCAGTTATTTGATAAAAGATTTTGTAGCTGGCAACTCTTTCTAGCAATATTCAAGTCTTAACCTAAGTATACAGATACAAGTTTAAATTATATTATGATTCAAAAATTCGTTTAATTTCTAAAAGGCCTTATCTACGAGAAAGTTCTTTAAGGATCTTTTAAAAGCTAGATCTTTTAAAACCTTCGAGGCTTTTAATTTCTACAGGAAGCTTATTAAAAATATTTATGGCTGATATGAATGCACTCGTTTTATATATGGAGGTGCTAGCTCTCGGAGGTATCATGTTATATTTATATTGAGCTCGGACATTACTTTTGCATGATTGTTTAGAACAATACTTGGGATGATTTTTTACAAACAGGCACAATTCTAAGATATATTTATTTCAAGTATTTACGTATATGTATGTAATTTACTATTGTTAATAATTTAATATTTCGATTATTACTTATAATAAAGTCACTGTTAACACTGCAGTTGATAATTCGTACTTACCGTATTTGAAGTCCAAAAATCAGTAGTAAAGGGCCGAACGACACAACAGCCCTTCCGACTATATGTTGGAATGTGCTTCCCTTTTTTGCATAACGTCATTTTTATATAATGACTCTTTGAAATTATGCACCGCTTGATAATGCAATAAGGCCACGCAAGCATTTAGCACAGTTACATTGTAAAATATCCAGAAGTTCAAAAAACTTATATTAAATACGTCATAGTTTCTTTACATTGCTTTTAGCCAGATGAGATGGCAACTCGCTCTTGAACTCGACGAACGGATTACTAACCGGCTAGGTTAAGTTGTCCCGTCATTGCGTACAAACAACATTCAGAGGCGAGCATTTTTAATTGGGTATCCGTCGAGTGAGCCCGTTTGTGAGACTTCGCTCGCTCGGTCGATCGACCTCAGTAATGCCACGGAAATAAAGCTAAGTCGATCAAAGATATGCTTATTCAAAAAACTACCGAACGCTTTGTTCTTTTGTACTTGTAACTATGACTGCAGAAACTTCCACAAACTTCCAGAAGAAGGGAAAGGCAAACCAGCAAAAGATTCTTACTTGGTGGCATATTGACAGTATCAAAATTACAAATGCGTTGCCGACCGAGTTTGCCCATTTCGTTGACTGTCTTACCCCTATATCAAATCACAACGATGCAAACTCTACAAAACGCAGAGCAGGTAAGCTGGTAAGGTACGAAAGCAAGATCGGATATCTTTAATAAATAATAAAAAACCAGCCAAGTGCGAGTCAGACTTTCACACGAAGGGTTCTGTACCATTTTAGTACGGGGCTCCGGATTTAATTTTACATATTATATATTTTTTATTGTTTGTCGTTATAGCGGCCATTAAGCTCAAGCAAAACACGCCAAAAAATCACGTTTCTTGTATGGGGGCCTTTAATTTAATTTATTTTTTATTATTTGTTATTAAAGCGGCAACAGAAATACATCAGTCAGTAAAAATATAAACTGTCTGTCTATTACGGTTCAAGAGATGCATGGTGACATACAGACGGCATAGGTACCCGTTAGTAACCTTAGGGTACGGAATCTAAAAAAATGTATTTATTTTGATTAACAAAACGATGCAATACTTTAACTCCTCCTTAATGTAGAGTCCGATAATATGTTAGTTTATAATTGAAAGCATTTCCTTGACACTCGACCGCGCTCATGCATCATTGTTTGCAAATTAATTAATCACTTTTCATTTCTGAGGTAAATAGTCTATAAGGCACTTACTAGTTTTCCTTATAGGTACCTAAGTAACTGCTTTCATTCGATTAAATTCACTTACATTGTTTTACAAGTAGATATAAGTACTTATGTTAGAACGTTATTTTCTCATCATGATGACATCTTAAAGTTGGGGTAGTTCCTAAATATATTTTTAACAATATTAAAGATAAATTATAACAAAGGTAAACATAAAAATATTTATAAGATTCATATTCTACGTGACATACAGAGCTACAGTAGTTACACGTAATAGATAAGAGAGACACAGTTAAGGCGATACGGCAAAACTTAATAAAAGTACTGTGGGGGTGGTGGGGTGCTATTCAATTAAACCTTGAAATATACGTTCATACATTTATTTAAAATAATATAGTGGTTGTTTATTTATAATGTTTTTATATCAAAAGCTTGAGAGGTTCTGACGCACAAGACCATGACAACCATATGTTATTCTCCGAAGTTCTTATTTTAAAATATCAGGCCATAGAGGTGACGTGAAGGTCTTCAACCATCACATCTCCCCCCCGCTTATCGAAAATGAACAACCATAAAACAAAATTTATATCAAAACCTAGCTATTTCTGCCTACGTGGTAAATAAAACCATCCTTTACGACAGGATAGCAACGATTGCATCCAACAACGTTAATGGACATCGAAATACTCAAAAGCTGAAATCAATTATTGCTTCAGCATGCCATAAGTTTCCATCAAAAAATCAATTTTGGGACAAGCTTTTGTTGCTGACGGTACTTTTTTTTGCACAGTGGTCATCTACTCGTCAAGACGTCTCTAACGAGCCCTAACACGACGGGTTTATTACGTGTAATTCCGACCAGCTCGATGGTACTATATTATTGAATTGTCATCAGAACTAAACGTGGTGTATGCCAATTTTCAGCTTCATCGGAAACCGGGAAGTGGTTCAAATTTAACTTGCAAGATTTGACCCGTACATACATACATACATTGCAAGTTAAAATAAAAGGTTGTAATGATACGCAATAAAGTCAAATTGTTACCTATATATGGGCAGGACATGTAGCACGTTTTAAGGGTGAAAGATGGAAGTCAACCTACCACATGTAAAGGGCTGCAAGGCGTAGGAAGGCTAGGCGTAGGCAGGCTAGGCAGACCAAAACAAAGATGAATATGACATCGTAAATGTGGCTGGAAAGGCCTGCCATGATAGTCTATTAGAGAACTCACTCTTAAAACCCAACGGACTAATTATCACCCGGTTTAACGTTGGGGCGTACAAACAATATTGTCGGGCAAGAATTCTTAATTGGGATACACCTATTTTTGACAATGTATGAAACTTTCAAAACCATTTCGAAGAATAGGCTTCTCAAATCTATCTCTGCAGTTAGATTTTAAAATATGTAACAGTGAATTAATTATATTACAATTAAGATAAGACCTTCACGCGGTCCGAATTGCGCTATATCTACCTTTTTTGTGGTTTTTTAAAACTTCTCCAATATTTTACCTTATCAGTACAATCACGTACAATTAAGATAGCTAGCTGACACCTACGTTCGAAGACAGCTGTTGTCATGGAAAAAAAGATTTGTTTACAAATCGACTATAATTCTTACATGAATTCTTATGGATAAATTAATTTATTACTCTGACCATTTCTCTTTCAAAGTTATGTGTGATGAATATTAATAATTTGTGTGGTGAAGTTTCAAAACGACGGCACAAGCACAAACATTCATTGTAGAAACTCGTGATTGCTTAAAATACTCTGAAATAAAAAATATATTGTTTACTAATGTAAACAAACAAAGTAATTATCATAATGATGTTCGTCTATTATGATAATGACTTTAAAAAAGGATCACAGTTGTAAAAAAACGTATTTCTAAATAACTCCGCCATTTTGTAATAGTAAATAGGCGAGGTATACCTACTTTTATTTAATAAATTATTTTAAATAGCAAAATCACTTTGTCAATCACAATCATGAAATATTTTAAATTAGATCCCTAGAAAAGGCTACTCTTTCGAATAAAAATGTAAAAGCATGCAGTATTTTTTTAAGGTGTATCCCAGTTAGCTCCTTAACAGTTGAAAACAAAACGATACCCATCGCATGTTCTTTAATAGACATCACAAAACTCAACACGATTACAAAAAATTGCGACTTATATTATGAGGTAGTAAAAACATTTAAAGCTGGGCATTCACGGACGGGCCGTTTGTCTCGGCGACGTGCGCGTTCGCTTTCCACTGCGTTGTATAGGGACATGTCGTATGAGAATTCAAACTATACACCGCAGCGGAGTTGCTGAGACCATGCAGGACCTCAGTGCAATGCTCACTGACCTCAGAGGAGTTTCCGACCGAGTTGGCTTGAGGATGAACATGGACAAGACCAAAATCATGTCCAATGTCCATGTCGCGCCAACTCCCGTGATAGTCGGAGGCTCTACGCTCGAAGTTGTTGACGACTATATTTACCTGGGACAAACAGTTCAGTTAGGTAGGTCCAACTTTGAGAAAGAGGTCACTCGTCGAATCCGACTCGGCTGAGCAGCGTTCGGGAAGCTTCGCAGCACCTTTTCGACCAAATTACCGCAGTGTTTGAAGTCAAAAGTCTTTGACCAGTGTGTGTTGCCAGTGATGACTTACGGATCTGAGACGTGGGCGCTAACAATGGACCTTATAAGGAAGCTCAAAGTCACTCAGAGGGCTAAGGAGAGGGCTATGGTCGGAGTTTCTCTGCTTGATAGAATCAGAAATTATGATATCCGCAGTAGAACTAAGGTTACCGACGTAGCCCGAAGAATAGCCAAACTTAAGTGGCAGTGGGCGGGGCACATTGCTCGCAGGACTGATGGCCGATGGGGTCAGAAGGTTCTTGAGTGGCGTTCGCGGACCGGGAGACGAGCTGTAGGTAGGCCTCCAACAAGATGGAGTGACGACCTAGTAAAGATCGCGGGAACGCGGTGGATGCGAAAAGCACAAGACCGGTCTGAGTGGAGAGCCTTGGGGGAGGCCTATGTCCAGCAGTGGACGTCTTTCGGCTGACATGATGATGACCGCAGCGGAAAGCGCACGCGCACGTCGCCGAGACAAACGGCCCGTCCGTGCATGCCCAGCTTTACAGTGAATTCGTGATGCCTGAAAGGGGCAGGACGGGATAGTGCGATATCGATTTACGCAGACAAAGTCGTCTGGGTTATCTAGTGTTTCATAAAAATGTAAAAACATTTGTTTGACCGAAGATAATCATAAATTACTCGTATCTGCATAACAGAGCAAGTTTGTAGAGGCAAGTAGGTAAATATCGTTGTCAAGCTTGTCTATTACCCATTATACAGGGTGTCATAGTTTGGGACTACATCAAATATTTCTCAGTATCTTAAGTTCTTATCTATGCGAGTCGCATTACATTATAAAAACGTGTGTGTTTGTTTGTTCGTTTGTACCGTCTCAACAATTGAACTTACCGATTGATGTGAAATTTAGTTCGGTTCAGAGATAGTTAACCTTTAACCTAAAACGGACATATATATTAACCCCGAAAAAAAAAGACAGTTCCCGGGAAAATAGCGATAAACGTCACGGGAAAAAGGTAGTTTTGGTACTTATAATAATTACAACGCATAATACGGCTGCTGCCACACTTTTTTCATTTGTTTTCCAAAATAAAATCTTGTAATGACCAACTAGATATTAGTATTTATTTATTGATGGATAAAATTGATCTTGTACCTAATTATGCTTATGTTACACAAATTATAGTTTTATTTGTAAATGAAAAATGAAAGAAAAAACTTAATCGTAATCGTAATCAATAAAACTAAACAATTTGGAAACAATTTTTTTGTAATAAACTGTTTAATTAAGTAATAAGACCAATTTTAACCTGATTACAAGAATAATTTTAAGTGTGTAATTTTGAGTGTTAGAACATAAAGTAAGTCAGTGTCAGTACTCTAGTTCTGCAAGAAAATGTTGTCTTTTTAAATATTATTTCAATCGACCACCTAATATCATTCATATTCTACAAATAAACAATTCCTGTGACAAGTTGCTAAGCAAAGTTTCAGAATGAGTTATTCAGTCTTATTTCGAAGGCGCTTTAGTTTTATTCAAGATTGTATCGTATAACTATGTATTTACTTGCTGAAAATATTTTTAAAAACCTCAATTTTAAATAAGAATATGAGGTTTATTCCAATGAGGTAAAATTTCTGGCTTAGGTCCATATACGTCACTGCTAACGAAGGCTTTGACTTAAACGGTTTCTTCAACGCAAGAGCATCACATCACATCTTTTAAAATCGGCGTTTACAAATTCAAAGTCTTTGCCATTTGCCATATTTACGTACTTACCTGTTTTAGTAAATTTTGCCGCTCCTGTTCAGATGAAACAAGCTGATGCCTCTTCTTGAGATTCCAGAGATAGATGAAAGAGATGGTTAAGTATCACACGCTGCAACAGCAGATGCAGACTCGGGAAGATTTCTGATTTATAATTTAGTTACAGCGAATATATTTATATAAAACCAGCTAGAATCAAGTATTCTTAATAGGGAATATGCATGGATTTTTTAAATAGTATTTCTCAACAAAATATGAAAATACCGTAAAAGACATCACCAAAAGTGAAATTAAAATTAAAATCGGTTAAGAAATACGGTTTTTTTTTAAATTATTATTTTGCCAGCAGCCAACAGGCTATAATCAGATAGGTGAAATGTGAATGACTTTGGGGGATGTCACATCCAGTGATGTATCATCCTTGTTTAGGTGTCAAATAGAAGCAAGACGCTTCCTTCTTAGCCGAAATTTGGATTTTGTAGTATCAGTGAGCTCAGTGGCTAATTTATTGGTATGGTGTTCCAGTCGCGTTTTGTACTTTCTGCAAAAGGTTTCTATTTCTTCTTTAACCGTTGGCATTTCCAGGTGTTCGTGGACTTCTGTATTCTTTATGAACCACGGTGCATTACTTATTAATTTAAGTGCATTATTCTGAAAACGTTGTAATATCTCAAAATTTGAATGACTTGCTGATCCCCACAGCTGGATTCCATAAGTCCAGATCGGTTTAATTATGGATTTGTAGATGAGTAGTTTGTTTTTAGTGCTTAGAGATGACTGTCTTCCTATAAGCCAATAAATATCTTTTAGTTTTCTATTTGCTTGATCTCTCTTAGCTTTGATGTGGTCCTTCCATATAAGTCTTCTATCTAGATGAACTCCAAGATACTTTATGGGGGTTTGGTGCGGTAGGATTGTTTCACCCAATTTAACTGGTGGGCAGTTTCCTTTTCGGAGTGTAAAGGTTATGTGGTTCGACTTCGCAGCACTTACTCTGATCCTCCATTTGTTAAGCCAATTTTGGACTTGGTCAAGGTGTTTTTGTAGCTTTGCAGTGGCTTTCTCTGAAAAGACACTAGAAGCAATAAGTGCGGTATCATCGGCGTATGCGGCAGTCATGATCTCCTCTGACTGCGGGATTGTGTAAAAAAGAAATACGGATGATAGAAGCATTTTAAAATGCTAATTAGACAGAGGGATCCGAAGTGCACCGTTGACGTCATCGTGCAGTTCGGCCATATAAACTCCACGTAAAACTTCGTTTTGCTAGAAAGAGATAGGAACAATTCTTTGTTGGCTTATAACTTGGTTATTTTTAAAGCTATTCAAACAAAAGAAACTCACCAGTTTGTTACATGAATCCTTTTATTGAAGCTGTAAAAAAACATGCATATCCCCTATTGTTCAATACTAACCCTAAAAAAAATCTATAACCCTTTTGACGTTATTGACAGACGTCGAATTACGTGAAATCAGAGATTAAAAAAAGTTTTCGTTTTTTGGCTGTTTTTGGCGTTTTTAGTATGCAGTGCGGTATTTTTATGACGCGTGCTATTTTCGTCCTGTGACTGTGACCTCCAGTAATCTTGTTGATAAAATCAAATTCGTTTAAATACTTTTTATACGTAAAAAACTCTAGGTACCGTCACTGACTGAGTGACAGACAATGCCGGCCTAAACTGCTGAACCTTGGGACTTAAGAAGACATTTAGAAGGATTCCTAGGGTATCCTGGTAGTGCACCAAGAAATGATTTTTCTTATATCGACACTTTACGTGAATGAAAAGGGGGAAAGCGGGAAACTACTTCTTCTTTTGACGATGTGCTGGCCTAGCTGGTAGTGACCCTGTCTACGAAGCTAGCGGTCCCGGATTCAAATCCCGGTAAGGGCAGTTTGTGTGATAAGCGCGAATATTTGTTCCTGAGTCATGGATGCTTTCTATGTATTTAAGTATATATTTCTCTATATACTCGTATATAAGTATTTATATCGTTATCTAGTACCCATACAAGCCTAGAGCTTAGTTTGGGACTAGGTCAAATGGTGTGACATTGTCCCCTGATATTTATTTATTTAAACTATTTTTTTGCAGGCGTCCTATAGCACAATATAAAAAGTATTAAATTAATCAGTTATGTTTAAAAGCTGGAATTAGAAGTGAGGTTAGAGCGTGTTACTAAAAATCGTGGAAAGTAAAAAAAATATTTTTCTATATTTTGAAAAAATGCCTCCTGTAGTATAGGCAAAGTGTGTAACGTTCATAATTATGTTTTGATAATGAAACTTCCCAATTTGCGCACGTTATCAAGGGATTAACGATCCACTTTGTGGACGGGTACACACAGTACACAGTATGACATGGACTTTTCCAACTGAAGACCGTGTTTAAATAGTTAGACAAGTCAGCAATTACTTTGTAGTTTTATTTATTTATTTATTATTTAAGAGCCTATAATATCCCATTCAGGGTAAAGCTCTTCCTCCCTCCCTCTTCAAAGCCCTATCTTGGGTAGTCTCCCACCAGTCTTGATTGAAGGCATTAAGCTCATCTCGCGAAAGACGTCTTGGTCTGCTGCGACGCCGAATTCTATCGCGTGGGACCCACAATTCCTTCAGTACCTATGCGACAGACATGCCTAATCCATTCTCGTTTTAGCTTGGCGGCTGTTTGGGCAACATCAGCTACTTTATGTATTACGTAAAAACAAATTGTTGTATTACGTAAAAAAAAATGTCCCAATGGAATATCATTACAAACCCCCGACAAAAAAAGCGGGATGTGATAAACTTAACGTGTGTATCTATGAATGTGTGCGTCTGTGCATCTCTGTGGATTTTTGGGTTTTGGGTTATTGTCGGTTCTTAGGATTCCGTAGTCAAACTAGGAACCCTTATAGTTTCGCCATATCCGTCCGTCCGTCCGCAGCCTAGCTCAGGAATTCTTAGTACAAGAAAGCTATTATTTGGCATGAATAGGTATACATATTAGTCACGCCAACAACGTGGTAAAGTAAAATATAGAAAAAAAATATTTTTTTTCTGTACCTCCCCTACACGTATCGTGGGGATGTATTTTTTTTCTTGTCTACCCCATAGTGTGGAAGGTCGTTGGATAAGTCTTTCAAAAATATTGCGGGTTTGGGGAAACAATTTTTCGATTAAGGCGCTAATTTTTATAAGAGTCATGTGTCCCCCCCCCTACGGCCAAAACTAAAAATTATAAAAATCTGAAAAATATCTTAAATTAAAGCACATATAATGAATTTAATAGGAAAATTATCACGACTAAGTAGACTTCATTGGTTCTTGAGTTACAAACGGTTTAAATGTTTATACCTACCGAAAACTTAGTTGCGGTGTTGGTAAACTGACCGCGACCTATGTCGATGTATGGGGATAACAGTTTTCCAACGGCAAAGTTAAGTTTGTCGCGAGGTCTACTTTGTTTGTAGTAACGGCTTCGAAACCCTACGCTGAGCATGGTCCGACATGCTCATGCCCGGTTTTTTTAGTTTAATTGGAATTTCTCTTCGCTAGGTTTCAGGTTGAGCATTTTAAGAGATGCCAGATATAAAAGGGTGGCTTTTTTTTTTTCAAAAAAAAAAATGTTTGTTAGGGAAATAAACAATTACTGAATGTATGTAATATCCCTATTTCATAAAATTGTAGCTAGGTATAGGCTCAGATGATTCACATGGTCGTTTAAAAAACACTAGTTAACGACGGCGAACCATTTTTTACGATCATGGGTAAAACACAAAGCGTTAGTTGGTATTTTACTTAATTAGGTTTCCACAGTAAATGGCACGATTGCGGAGGTATTGACTACTATTGACGTGACTGCACGCCCTCAGTAAAGAATGTTTTTTTTTTTAATTTACTATTGCTTGCTGCGACTTGTGATAAGTCGTAAAAATATGCTGGTTTACCTCAGTTTTAAGTCGGACTGCGACATTCGAGTTTCGAGTAGTTGATACGATTATAAGGGTCTAAATGAGATGGTACGTCATTGAACACGCCGGCGAGCTCGTCACTGCGTAAGAGACCTATTTATAGCACGATATAAAATAATTTAAAGTAAACTTTTGAGGTTTTTTATCAGTTGTTTATTGCGGGTAAACCTAATAAAGAACAGGACAGGAAAAAAACAGAGACCAATAAATTATCCAATATAAATAGTAGCTATGATTCCGATCGATAATGCTTTCTATTAGCGTCTTAACCATTATTTGTTAATTACTTCACATTTAATAATAACACTTGTATAAATAATGATTAAGTTTACTTTTACTTATTAATGCACGATCCCAGTGTAAATACCTACTTAGTTGATAAGATAATGCGGTATCTATTAAAGAGATCGGGCCAGCATAAAATTGTCGTTTCGTGAATGCTGCAGTGTTGACCAGACGCCCAAAGATGGTCAACGACGCGGAGACTCGCTCGGAGCTAGAGAAAATCAACAAGAAAGACATCGAAAAAGAAAATGGTGACGTAAAAGATGTGTATCATAATGACAAGACGCCGTTTCGACGACAGGTGTGTTTTCGTATTTATTTAAGTGTGAAAAGTGGTTAATATGCAGAATGTGATCAGTGCTATGTGAAGAGCCTGTTGCCTAAAAACCAATTGCCAATAACCAAACAAGTGCAGCTAATGTACGCTATTTATTAAAATATTGTTTTAAAATAATCTAATTTCTGAACTATCGTTCAGAAAAATCCAAAAATATGAAGCATAAGTAGTGTTCATTATAAATGAAAAATGAATATCTTTAAGTAGGTATTGTGCTAAAAAACCAGTCGCCTAAAAAGAAGTATGAAGCATAGTAGTTCAACATAACAATTACAAAAAACCAAGTGTCATAAAATACATAATGTTCTAGGTTATTTGTGTAGTTGTGTGTATTCTCAGTATTAAAGTACTAAATTCGGGGCTGAAAAGTTTATGGCCAATTCTGTATTAACCGACAAAAATGATTATTTTGAAGGCACTAATTAATTAAGTACTATTACTTACGTTAGCATTAACACTAGTTATGTTAACATTTTAAATAACTAAAATATTTATGACAAACCTAAAACCCTTAACCTTGTTCCAAAAAGATTAATTATTAATAATTAGATATTGAATCAGCCGACGTATTTGAGTACACACGCATGACGGCTTCGTCACTATTTTGTTCTAAGTATTCGACCTTTTAAACTATCAAGCTGCGGGTTCTGATAAGAAGTACGTGTGAATTGTTTAAATTATAGTAATGTATTAAGTAATATGGGCTTAAACTTTTAGTTGTACCTTGTAATTAACGCGAATTCCTAAACGTCCACATCGCATCACATAAATAAATGCTTTTTTTTAATTTCTGTCATTTTTGATGGTAAGATGAATGTAACGATACTCCATTCGCCGTAATCGGGCTGACTGTTCAGCGTCTACAAATGGACAAGGAAACATACATACTTACATTCAGAGCAATTTCTTTCAAGTTACTATTTTTTGTAATTTGTGGCACGAACCAAGGATACACCTATCAAAAACGGATGTTTTCACAATATTTCCACATGCTAAAACTAATTTATAAATAGTTTTCTAGATATATTGGCTCATACATTACAAACCAATTTTTGTAAAAAATATTTTCGGTTCTTATTCATCTAAATTCATATTATCGAATCCCTTATCCTATTATTCATAGTCGCACAATAGGTGAAATAGGCTTAAAAATGCGTTGTCCTTAGTTATCATTATGACATTTGCATGTGACATAAAGTGACAAAGTATACTTTAACTAAAATAGGTTAGTGCGGTTATGAATGAGGAGAAAAGATCATTCTTAATAACTATGCAGTGCGTAGTAATGTAGTTACAGACATAACGGCCCCATCAAACAATGAGCCTAGACTGGTCTTCCTTGACATTCTCCGTTTGTCGTACAATTAGGAAATAATTAGCTTTTAACAGTTCTTTGATCGATGACCTATAAACGGGTTATTAAGACAACAAAGTATACTCGCATTATCGTTCGGAATGATTACTCGACGATTATTGATTCTAATGCCAGCAATAACAACTCGTGTTTAAACATACAACTATATTTCATCTCCCAATTAAACAATAATGAAATTTATGTTGTTGCAATAAAGTAGTAAAAACTGCAAACCTTGCAATGGGAATTAATTATCAATGTCTTACGCTCGTCGAAAGATAAAGACCATGCTGTTTATGAGGGTGAACCTCTCTATCACAGGATGAACCTCTCTATCAAAACCCAGTTTAGATTGGTATTGTGATTATGTTAATGACTATAATCTTTTTTTTTGCTCTATAACTAGAGTCTCCAAAGATTTTTAAGTGATGCGCCTGTCTAGTAGCAAGTCATTTGGAAGTGAAGTGACCGTCTGCCGTGTAGCTTATACTCGCTATAACGGTCAGGGGTTCGAGTCCCGGTAAATATTGGTGCGATAAACAACAATTAAAATCTACATCTGTGTTATAATTTCCACTTTTCAACTTTACAAGGATTTTCGCCTGCTACAAGCTTTTATTCCCTTATTACTTCCTTTTTTCCTGAGTCTTGGCTGATTTATATATTTTTTCCTTCGTAAGTATGGCCACTGTTTTCTAGTACGCATCCCATATTGACAGGCCAAGGGCTTAATTCGAGTCTAAGGTTAAATTATGTAAGATTTCCTCCATGACATATCATTACTCGTATTATTTATTTGTTTCGCCAATGGCAGATTGTTTCTCGATTCCAAACCCTTCCTAGAATTTAACGGAAAATTAAACAATAAACTCCGCCAGGGTTACACGTGCTGTCTGATTAATTGTTTGCCTGGTAAATATTTAAATGATAACTTACTTAGTTTGTGACGAAGTCACAATTACAAAGTTGATAACTAGGAAACTTTTGAAAAGGTCTACTGGTCATTTTTTACAACACTATGTTTCATTGCTTTCTTGCAAAAAAATTATTTTAGTGACAAAATAACTTTATCTTATGATAAAAATATAAATTAGACAAACATGGGTAAAATTCTTGTTAATAGCGAATAGAAATGGATAAATATTGTAAAATCGTTTCGATGTCTGTATAATTAACTCAATTCTCCTGCCGTGCATAAAACTATGCTTATTATCTAGTTTTCCAATATGTCCCAAAAAATGGTATAAAAACTTCCTTTTGTGACCATTTGTGATAACAAATAAGAAAGACGTTAAAAAAACAATATTTATGTATAAGGTCTTTTTTTTTGTGAGAAATGAGTAATAAATTTTCGAATAAATTAGCTAGCCTTGGTGCTGAGCTTATCACTCTTATCAGATTGGTGGCTCAACGTGTTTTTCTACTGTCTCCAGGCGCTGGCGGCGCTTGGCACAGTGATGCTGAATATTGGAGTTGGTGCTACGGCAGGGTTCTCGGCTGTGCTCATCCCACAGCTCAAGCATGGCCACAACAAGCTCGACCACAAGTTGAGCACTGAAATGGAGTCCTGGGTGGGTAGGTATCTCTTCCTATCCTATTTTGCATTTTTATTCTTCTTGACTACTGGAGGTTGATTCACACCAGCTAAATGAGGTAGCGGTTTCACTCAGATGCTAAAACATTAAAATTTTGTCATTATCTTTAGATTTCTAAGAAGAAAGGCGTTACATGAAACATAATTATTCTACATCTACCCTTTTCAAATCTATGTGGTTCGTCAATTTTTGTTATGTATGGACATATCACCTTATTTGTCACTTCTTTTTCAGCTGCCGCGGCATCGTTTGCCCTTATATTTGGCAACCTGATTTCGGGATACCTGATGGAAACCTGCGGGAGACGAACTTCGCAGATCATTTTATCATTCCCATACATGGCAGGCTGGGCTATCATAGGATTTGCCAACAACATTTATTTTGTACTACTAGGAAGATTTATTACTGGATTCTGCCAAGGCTGGCTTGGTCCGCTGGGATCTGTTTTCGTTGGGGAAATTAGCAGCCCAATTCATAGATCACTATTTTTAGCTGGACTATCGCTGGCTATTGCATTTGGTGTACTCATGTCACATTTGTTTGGGACATTAATGCATTGGAAGTACGCGGCTCTGCTATGCGGCTTATTTCCTATGATTGGATGCGTAATGACGTACTGCGTTAAAGAGTCTCCAACGTGGTTAGCGTCCAAAAACCGAATAGACGAATGTATAATGTCATTCCAGTGGTACCGCGGAACTAGTCCGGAGATGAAGAATGAACTAGACAAAATAATATTTGAGCAATCTCAGAGAGACCAAACTAAAAGCAAGATGAAGACATTATTAGCAAATATAAGAAAGCCGGAATTCTGGAAACCGTTGTGCATTATGATCGTGTTCTTTATTTTAACACAGCTGACAGGAGTAAATGTAATATGTGCTTACACAACAGAGATGATGGAAGTGCTCATCGGGAATGATACTAATTCAGATGCTGCCATGTTGAGCATCGATGTTTTAAGATGTATTTCTTTAGGGGTTGCCTGTTTCTTGCTTCGGAGAGTGGGTCGTCGACCAATGGCCCTATTCAGTGGAGCATCCACGTGTCTTACACTTATAATTCTATCAGGTTACCTGTACCTAGTACACATTCGTGTTATAAGACATATTTCACCTTTTATTTCACTCGGTCTGTTAGTAATTTATATAATTGTTTCAAATTTCGGTGTGGTGCCGCTACCGTGGAACATGGTAGGTGAATTATTTGCTACCGAGACAAGGGGCGTAGGATCTGGTTTCAGTGTCATGACCACGTCCATCGCGTACTTTGGGACGGTGAAATCTGCACCCGCCATGTTCAAGAGCATTGCGCATGAGGGGGTGTATCTATTTTACGGGCTGTCCACATTATTAGGAACTGTATTTTTGTTCTTCTGTTTACCAGAAACAAAGGGAAAAACTTTAATAGAAATAGAAGAACACTTTAGAAATGGTAAAAAACGAAAAGCGAAACCAGTTGATACTGATATAACTGTATAAAACCTGTAATAAAGAACTAACTAATGCAATTTAAAGATCTCTTATTAATAAGTAGTAGAATAAGAGTAGGAACTTACCTACACTCAATTCTTCATTATAATATAAGTATGCACTTTATCAGATTGCAGTGTAATTTATCATGTCTAATAATAAATTAATTTAAATATGTCGATGTCTTTATGTTGACCGTAACTGCTTGGAGGTCGATATTCCGTTCATGCAATTAAGTGTTATTGGCAAATAATTACGGTGTAAATGGTCGAATGAGTAGATAGATAGCAATTTGTGTCAGTGATAACAAATATCTGTTATTCCCACAGCTGTTAATAGGCTTTAGGTTAGTAGCAATGGATCTAACCAGTTCATATAGTTCAAAGTATTGGAATTAAGTCGTATTAACTAGATATACACATGTTTGCGTGATTATTTAAGAAAATTGTAATTGTGGAAAAGTACGAATTGCGTCATAGCTCCAATTATATTTAATCGCAGATTCTAATAAGCTCTTTTTATAGTAATCTGATATTTATGCCATTATTTATTGGCATGATTGTGAATTAAGTTGTGAACACGTTACTTGTGTTTAATTTAATATATAAAGTTATTTTTAAACAATCATTGAGTTTATTTACATTTCCTAACAGAAATAAGACTAAAGTAGGTAAGTTATTGATAATGTCAACTACGTAATCGAGCTTGATGAACTTTAGTATTGTGATAGTATCATGTCCAATATGTCCATCCATGTATTCAGCCAGCTAAAATGTGGGTGGGCATGGAAATCTGTACGGGAGTTTGGTCTTTTTAAAAGTAAGAAACATGAAAAGTGGTTTTAGCTAGGCCAAGAGCAATGTTTATTGGTGTACTCTAAAAAGTGAATAGATCGCAAATCGCAACTCTGATAATTCACCTGACTGTAGTCAATGGTACCATTGAATGGCTGTGACAGTGTCGATTTGAGTCATCTACATAAACAAAATCGCGAATACAGAAGTATTGATGTAATGTAGATGGGTCCATATTGGCTCATATAAAAATTTGTAGTCCGAATGTATTGTTATTCATAATCATCGCAAGTCATAAAGTGATTTTACTGAAACGGTTTTAATTTCAGGGTTTTTATAAAACAAAACAAACCTAACCTAACCTAACCTCATTTACTAGCTACATATTTCAAAAATCCTGTAATAAAAACTGCTTCAGTAAAAATACTTTATGAATTGCGATGATTATGAATAACAATACATTCGGACTAAAAATAATTATATAAAACAAAGCGCTCCCAATGTGGATTAATTATTGATGCATCATGACATGACTACTGCTATTTAGTTACTTTTCGTCAAGTAACGGTACTGAGTTGCTGATGGGCTGCTCCAGTATGATGCCACTCCAAGCTAGAAAAAAAGGACAGTATGAAAACTCATCAGAGTCTCTATTCTACTGGTTATAATCATGCTGCCTTTGACATGTCATCGTATTGTTTTTAACGGCCATTCTGCCCTCCTAAGCCAATAGCAGTATCTCAAATTCAAATACCAAAGCAGTTTTAATTCTAGCATCTCAGTAATAAGGTTGATATTGCTACATGGGTTTTATCTGAGATACTGCCTTTTGATTTAGGAGGGCAGCATTACTGTCAAGTAAGTAAGAGTTATCATAACGTTGAAAATACGATAGCATGTTAAAAGCAATATGGTTTTACCAAGTAACATAGAGCCCAGCGTTCTAAGTATGATTACTTATGTATAAGCAACTTAATCCTAATGCAAGAAACGCACACGTTATTTAGTCCCATACAGTATAAAGTAATAATTTTCGATGCAACGGGTCTCTAATGAGACTATACCGGGCTTCGTCGTTCTTTCTTACTCGGTTGATAAGAAATTAATTCGTTTATAACAGTATTTAACTTCGATCAATGACCTATAATCAGGTCATTAATGCCACAAAGTTCAATCGGTTTATCACTCGGGTACATTATCCTATACTATATTATATGAAAAATATTTGTATAAAATATTTAGTTTTAATTTAACCTTAATAGTTGTCTATTGTGATAAGATAAGGTAAAAATTATTTGAATATGTTTTGACCATCATGTTCTGACAAAAAGTAAAATTTTAATTTGTTTTGTTGTACCTCTTTTGTCGCAGTATAGATCCACCATGGTCGCAGGAGGCACTTACCCATTTAGTTTTTTGCAAAACCTAGACTATCAAAATACATAGGTTTTACTTTTAAATTCAAAATATGTATATGTGAATACCCAATGCGTAGTAAGGTTTAATAGGGAAAATATTTTTTCACGCCGCTAACACAAATAAAATACACTTTTCACCTCTCATGTTCTAAAATGGCCCATAAAAACCTATGGGTGGGCGGACTAAATGATACATTTGGTCTTTAGGGACTAAAGTAATTGTTACTTTAATTTTCTAGAAAAGACAAACTGTCAGCATCATGTTGGTAATTTGTCGGAGTGGTTGGTAGTGTACCTCGTGTCTAGTGTCGGCCAACCTGCCCCTCCAGATCCCTGTCCGACAACATAATCCAGCAACATGTAGCTGGCTGTTTGTGGCGCACCACATAGCCTCAGTTTCAGAGTACACACATTTTTTTACATTATGCTATACGAAATCATTGTGCTTTGTCATATATATAGGTTTTTTTTTTCTGTGAAATTAGACAGACGAGCAAGCGGGTCACCTGATTGTAAGTGATCACCGCGACCCATAAACACGACACCAGAAGAATCGCAAGTGTTGATGTCATATTTTAATTTTAAGTTAAACACGATTGAAGCAATGATGTATTTACGTACGTTGTAAAAAATAACTAATAATTTTAATAGATAGATAACAAGTTTTGTCAGTGATAACAAATACGATTATGTGCCATTTTCACAGCTGTTGTTCAGCTGAACAAGACTAACATAGGAATCAGAATAATAAAATAGTTCAAAGTATTGAAAGTAATTGAATAATAAATATAAAAAAAAAAATAAGTCCGAAAAAGATAAAATTCCGTTTAAGTGCCAATCCTTTTTTAAAACATTGTGATGTTATTGCTCCTACTAGGAAGGTTACGTCGCAAGGTCAATAAACAATTTATATTTATGCAAACCTGATATTTATACCTAAGTACCTTTTTTATTGGCATATTTTGTGAATGAAGTTGTAAACACATTGTGTTGTTGTTCTTGTATAACAATTTATACGTAAGTATTTTAAATATACATTGGTTTTATGTTGCTAGTAGTGAATTGATTCATAAAAACCACTGCTCGTATTTCAAAGTTTGCTAAAGAAAGACAGATGACCACTTGGCGTAAGCGGCACATGCTACATCTAATAACAATTGTTTGAGTAAATAGTAAAAAAAACTTTTTATTTTATTTAGTACGATAAAATATAGCAGATAGATAAGATAAAGATGCCCTAAGCAGCTTCCCTGTGAAACACCAAAATTAAATATTTTTGTTTGGGGTATTTTAGTGATTAATATAGGTTAGAGTATTATCTCCAAAGATAAGGTTACCGTTGCCTCAATAGTTAGCACTAGTAAAGAGTTTCTGAATTTGATGTGCAAGCAAAAATCTGGCCATTCAAACTTCTATACACTTCTATACAAATCCTTATAGTCCGGAAACCTCGTAAGTATTGTGACACGTGTACCTCTCATCCAGCCTGCACCATCTGGGACATATTTCTCCACCACATGAAGTTCCCACGTTCGACGTGGTACGCGACGAGTTTTTGTTGGCTTTCGACAAAAAGCGATCAGGAAAACATCTGGAGAGTGGATTCGGCTATTTTTAGAGTGGCCTCGACTGAGTGTTTATGGAGTAAAGTGTGCGGAAGTTATTAATGAATGTGACATAAGACATGAAAGTTCTAGATAAATTAGGTGCGTCTGGCGGCTAAGATTAGTCATTTGTGTCCCGGTGTTGCTCTGATACAACTACATTATGTTAAAACATCCGTACATCAACAAAACCTTTGAACTTGCCACTTCTGGGCACAGACAAATAGCTCCCTTAAAACATACTTAACCTTATGTAAATAAACAAAATAAAGAGATAGAAACCTTTGTTGAAATACAATATACCTAGTCGCATTCTTTTATTTAATGAATTTTAACACGGCGCACCATTCATGGTTTCACTCAAAACAAACTGCATCATTATTGAGTCAGATAAAGGGACTGACCAGACCTCTATTTCGTTATTTGACCTCCAATAACCGGTTTATAATCCGGTCAAAATCACAGCATTTTTTAGTCATCTTAAAAATTTGGTGGGCATCTTATTTCACCAAATTTACATGTTTAAATGTGCATTCTTGTACCGTCTTTTAAACAAATCTCTGGTTGACTGAACTCCGCAATAAGATGTCATTAAAATTTGTAGTTCTTGGAAATATATCACCCTTTCCTAAAACCCACTTCTCCTTGTCATGTCACAGATAATACCGATGGATATTTTTTTTCCTACATACATACATACTACAATAAATTTCGCTAATCGTTAAACATTTGTTGCAGAAGCCATTTTTTCGCAATATAATGCACGTATACGTTATATAGATCTTCCTTTATCTATATAACCGCTCACCGCTGACCGTATCGCTGAACTAAAAAATCTTTACGCAACGATGTAGGTATGTACAGTAAACATTACAGCTCCAATCATCAAACAATTGGGACAAATCAATAAAAGAACAATATGGAGAGCACACTCTAGATCTTGATTACTTATTACCATAGCAGACATTGACAGAGAACCTCATGGCAGTGATTAAAAAATTGCCTTTATTTTCATGTCAAGCAGTTCCCGCTTTTAACCCTTTTGTGCGCTTGTATATCATATCATTGATTGTGAGCATTGGCCAGGAACGAGCGGAACGAATATTTTAATATTCCAATGCGCCACGTGGCTCGGCGGAAACGACGCACGTGCTGCCAATTAGAAATGGAAAAGGTAAAAAACTTGACTAGATCGGTTCAAGCGTGCCCTCCCCGCGACCCTATGAAATGATAGAAAGCGCATAACTCATCCAGTTTTTTATTGAACGGACTTGTCCTTATCCTAACATGAAGGGTTGGATTACTTTTGGTTTTAATAATGTATTGGTGGGCGTATAAAATATGAGTTGTTTACGTGGGTGTTTTGAAATTGCTATATAAGCAGGATCTTTTTAATTTGGCTTGTGTCAATCTATATCTGGATTTTTTAGTAGCCCTTAATTATTTATGGTTTTAAACCATATTGAAACAAACAAAAAGAGATAATACAAATTGAAAATGGATACTTTTGACCCAAAAGCCTTGAAAATGTTGCTCCATTTGCGGGCCGTCAATGAACTCCATAAACTTTACAAAGTATCTTCAAGAGACTTCTTTTACGATACAATCTTCATTAGTGTAGATAAAATGGACCTTTATGTCAATAACCATTAAGTAGATAGAACCTCGGTACCAGCGCTATGACCATCATTTTTCTTTTCGACATTACGTCATTAGACCCCTACAAATGACCGGAAATTTTGTGTCACTATCTACCGGTCTATACCTAATTTCACAGCTGATATCTCTGCCCAGCCCAACCGAATTTCATGAAAACTACCTACGAACCATCTCGATTAATCTGCGTCCAAATCGGCCCATTCGTTTGGGAGCTATGGTGCCATAGACATACACACAGAACACACGTTAAACTATAAAACGAAATTAAGAGGATTGTGTAGCTAAACATTTTCATACAAAATGCTAACGTTTCTCTCCCCTTTAAACCTAGTCCCATTTTTATGATTATTGAATATGTTGTACATATCATGAAAACCTATGCCTGTACGTTTTCCTTTCCCAGAAAATATTTGTTAGAATGAAACAAATTTAAAAAAGACAACCGAAACGTACATACCTAGTTCTTTATAATAAACTACAATTTCAAAAATCGTGAAAATATGACTTGATTTAGGTGGTGAGAAACGGTATCGCCCGGAGCTAAATTTGTATGGTTTTTTGACAGCTACGCGATTTTAGCGGCGCTTCACAATCCTCTTAATTCTTGTATCAAAATATACGGAATAACCATTACCACTAACCATATACCATTTCATAATACATATCTTCCGTTGTTACAATTATTAGATTGTTTTGAATAATTCATGTATTTGAATAATTTAGAGCTGTGCTACGTTTGGCTGCATGCCTGGAGGAAGCAGGGTTGAATTGGACTCGATCTGCGGAACTGGCATGCGCTTGCGCATTATGGTGCTCGCATCCGGCTTTTAGTTATTAACGGGGGTTGAAAAATTAAAATAACAAATTCTTGTTATTGCATAACACGTGTACTGAGTATGGGAGTGTTATGCATTGATAGAAAAATTAAATATGTCAAGTGATAGTACAATGAGTTCATGCACATCACTGAACTTCCTATTCTTAGCTTAGATACATGATTTAAGATGAATTTCTGTAAATGTTGCGTTTATTGTCATAGAAAAGCTTTAGCTCAAACTAATGGAATTAGTCATAAGTAGAATGGAATTCCATAGAGTGAATGTGGATGTTAGATTGAAGATTAACAATAAACCAATTTGATTCCTAAGCTACTATGCAACTATGCTAAAGCAAAATAGTAAATCAAATCGTCAACATAGTTTCATAGTAGCCTAGGAATTAAACTGGCGGACCATTCTAGTACAGTTTGATGGAACGACTACATATACATATTTACGTGCCTACATTTGTACGGTTCGTACGTACAGTAAGTGGAAGATGCATTTATTTTGAGTCGATCTTACTTTGTCGCAATCCATTGATAAAATAAGCCAGCTGAGTGATTATGTTACTAAGGACGTTTTAATCTTATCTATTAGGGGTTTGAAACATTATTAATTCTGCTTCTATTTACCCGGCGTCTAGTTGTAAAGATTAAATTGCGCGTGAGTTCGTCATGCACAAACGTATGATCGTCTCTCTTGAGTCATCTACTAGTATCTACTAATCCTTCGTAACAAGTAAACAAAGCGAGATGAGATCTTATTGTTTAGATTGTTGGGTGATGACTATGACTAGTAAGTAGTTATGGAATTTTAGGTCCTTCTGTTGATAATATTACTGTTTATCTGTTTGTTTATGATTGTTTGGTTTCTTAAGATTAAACACAAATTTGGTAGTTAGGTACTACAGACAAAGTGAATAACTTTAAAAATAGGAATAAGGGACTGGTAAGTATTAACTTTCGGTAAAGATTGCTAAAAAGATAGGCAGGTACCCAACTTAAACCTATCTTGAAATTCCTGAAATACGGAAAAAGGAAGCTTATTCGAAAAGAAATGCAGTGCATGGATGGAATAATGATAAAGTAACTAAGAAGCTTCTTCCGAACGAGAAGTTTTTTCTGCTTGAACGATCGATCGTGAAATGGTGACGATGAAATACACTGGCAAGCAAAACAAACTCGTCTCGTCTTTTGCTTGTGAGTGATGATAATTCAAATTGAAGTCAAGAAATTCATTCGCACATTCTTCTATTTTTTTTTTTTAAACAGAGACAATAATCTTCTCTTTTCATGTTTACAATACTTTACGTAACTTTTACGTGTGATTTACTCGTATGTTATAATTTTATCCTTGAAACACAGTTTGTTATTACTGTGTTTTAATCAGTCTGTTCTTGAAATTTTACGGTTCCAGGATTATCTTACTTTTTTTTACAACTGGAGTGGAAACACTCTGACTGGTGTCAAACTGACAAAATGTAAAACATATAATGTTATGAATTGTTTTTAAACTTTTGTCTTCTCGGGATAAGAATTATTGGACTACGGTCGAATTATAAACAATAAGATCTAATTTTTTTTACTTTTATAAAAATTTGGAAGTTGACGACATTAAATTATTTACAAAATTAGAACTAATCTTGTCGAAATTATCATTTAGTGTTAATCAGGACATGAATTTTAAACGAGTTTGAAGGAGAAACTATTTTAATTAAATCAGGTGCAAAGATGTCCAACCACAATTTAAAAAAAAAATAGGCGAGGTAGCGCTACTAATGCAGTCTCACTCACGCTCGGAGTTACTAGATTCTACTACCGTTTCATATATTTCTTTTGGCGTGGCATCAACAATGATGTTGGAAATTATTACGAAGTGAAGTATCGTGACAATCTAACAAAGTGAGGTTATGATATGATTATGATAGTCTTAAGCAACTCATACATGAGCCTTAGTTGCTTCAGACTATATCATATCATATCGGACGAGTATGAACCAACTCGTAAGAACGAGCATAAAACATTTTAATAATTTTACGTTCAAACTGGCGTAGTTTACTTACGTAGTGTACTTACTGCTCTACCTTCCAGTTTTTGTTTTGAAATATAATTATGCACGTAAGGCAATCCGCCATGTGACACACTTCCCGCGCCCGTTCTATTTTGGTTTTATAATTGGGCCTTGCGTGAGGGGTGCGACGCACCGGCTGTCGTAGACACAAGTTGGTATTTTGCTTTCCACTTGGTATAATATCAAATAGAGCCTCTATTTTTTTATTCATCTAACATTAAAGGGGGCTGTAGGCCGTATCGCAAATTAGCGATGTAATTTTAGAATCAAGGTGGATTAAAACAAAGTGGCTTTGTATTATTTTTATTTACCTCTGACGTATAATTTTACAGGCACACAACTTAATAGTTTACTTACTGTATGAAAAACGGCAAAATATAGTATTATTTATCTTCTGTGAGAAATAGCAATGGATAAATACAATATTATTTCATAAAATTTAAAATATTGGTTAAATTGATCGTTATATTTTCTTGTTATTTTCGCCACCTGCACATATTTTTCAAGGAGTTTAATGTTTCTACATGAGGTGAAAATAGTTTTTTTTTAATTTGATGTGTGATGTCTGATGTCAATCCACAAACAACATCGACATGCGTGGGTGCGTTAACGCCGTCATTTGTTGTGATACCTCCAAACACCAAATACAAAACAAAAAATAGCCGGCGACATAACAATCCAGGTTATTTTTTGAGATATGCTGACGTATGGTGCTTTAACTTTTATTTCTGTTATAGCTTCATCTTATAGCTTTGTTTTTATTAGTTCAGTAACACATAAACTAAACAATTGTGGTCGTCCTTTTCATTTTGCTTACACGTCACTTGTCAAACAAGTAGTATTTAATTAAATAAATAAGGCAACTGAATACTGTAAGCAAATAAACTGACTAACTGTGCAATGATTGTTTTTAATTCAACGAAATGATGATTTCATTCATTTCATTAACCTCGCTATTTGTACAGATTATCATGATAATAATAATTCTCGTCGTTGGCTGAGTATATCTGTAACACTTCATACAGCTTTGGTATTATTATTCTTTAAATTAAGTTTCTACGCAATTAACTTTATAATATTTACTTACCTATCACGATATTTCTCTACAATAACCTATCCCAAAATACTCTCTTACAATACCCGATTTAACTTTTAAATATTAGTGAACTAAACTAGTCATCATTTTTCGTTTTACAGTCTCGGACATGACAAAATCTATTTTAACATTTTGCAGAATTAAGCTCTCAGAAATAGTCATTCTAAACATCATGTGTGTCATTTAAATTATTAAGTAGGTATTACTGCCAAAATTATCTGTCAACCAAAAGCACTACATTTTTTACTTTATCTTAATTACACTAATAAAGTAAAGTCTAAAATTGTAAAGATAGTCATCATCATCAATTGTAAAGATCAGTTTAAATATCAAATAATGATTAGCCTATCACCTTAACAAGCATTATGTAAATATAATTATACTTACTTTCTTAATTATTGTGAAAAGAACTCCGCTGTATCCTCTTCCCTCCAATATTTCAATGAGTTTTAATACATAATTTTATACATATATTTTATTTTTGTCATAGAAACGCTTTCCGATGCGGTAGTGTTATTAAACTGAATGTAGGTGATACGAGTTTGACCGTAGCTACTGTCAAAAATTTAGTTTCTGAGTCACTTAAAATGTTATTATAACGCAAAAATAAAGCAATAAAAATCCAAGAATCATTGATATACTGTGATAATGAGCATTGGTTTGTCCTGCAGCTTTTTCAGATAAATAAAGTAGACTTAACAGTGAGACTCTGTCAGCTTCGTAAAGTTATAAGTAACTTGGTAACGTATGTGAAACGTGTCACTTTGAAATTGAAGTTGTCAAGACCAAGAGTGAACCCAGGGCCGAGATTCTAGGCGGGTAAAAACCATATCATGTTTAACATGTAACCGTATTGTCAACGTTTTTATAGCTCTTATTTACTTTAGAGTAAACACGGCCAAGTTAAAAACAATAGGTACCATAACAGGTCATACACGATATCGTCGGTGATACTGCAAATCCGCATAACTAACAAATTAAATAAGGTGCAAAATACACCTTAGCAAATAATACAGCAAGGTATATTTTGCTTCTTAAAGAATTTGTTACTTAGGCGGAATTATAGTATCACCGACGATATGGTTTTGAAAGTCGAGAATAGAGGCCCTATGTTATAAAAAAAAGAGAATCAAGGAAGCGCAGCATTTTAAAACTTGTTTATTTGTTAGTAATTAATTACTCTATCTGGTAGACAATTATGCGCTTACATATTCACATGTGTGTGGTAGGTACCTACTTTCCACGGGGTCTCGGCAGTTAGCACTAATTCGATTCGGATTCAAACAAATTAAACTCAAACGAAAGCATATGCCACCGTGACTTTTCAACTTTTACTGTAGCATTCAATTTATACATATGTACGTGTTACTTAATCTGGAGTCGCCAGATGGCATCCGAGGATGCCGTAGGTATGTTGTGAACAGACTTCGAGATTTGGTGCAATTTCTCTGTCTACGGCCTCACAATCTGGCATCTCGGATGTAGGAAAAAGGTTTAAAATACTTCTACAGTTGTTCCACAGATGTTATTATGCTCATAAGTTAAAGGTTATCTACGCAGGCCGAATACGAGTCTGTCATTCTAAACAAGTGTTTTTTAGAACGCATTATCACTTTTGCGAGTTAAACCTAAACTAACAGCCAACGGCCTCGCATAAAATGCAGAGATTATTATACGAAATGTTTAATCTGTGAACACGTGGATCGTAGATATGGTAGCGATGCGTTGAAAAAGTGCTTATTCAGTTTTGTTCGGCGTTCCCCATGGGCGACGTGGTTTTTTGCCCGTTCCCATGAACCCTGGACAAAAGAGCGACCTCGCTGAAAGGCCGAGGAGATCCACGCAAGAATAAATATTGTTCAACAATAGGGTAGCTTCTTTGACTTTACTTTGGCTTTGTTGTCAGTTCACAATATCTTGATACTTATACTCATTTTTAAATTTAACCCGTAGCTTTTTCTGCATGGATATTTTCCCGCTAATATTTTGGAAGCTCATTAATTTTCGAAAATTAAAAGTGTTCTGACCTCAGCATAACAGAAAAAAATTGTCTCATTATTGTATTTATTCTGGAAAATGTCGTTGCCCCATGTATAAGCGTTAAGCAATTATTTAGATGATAAGAGTTAATTTTCATTTGTTTTACTCAGGTTTAAAGAAGTTCTGTTGAAATAAGACCATAAAATTACATTTTGTATTTACTTATTTGACTAATAATTATTCATAAAAAATATCTTTGATTTCTCTCAAGTATCAAGAATGTCCTAGCACCAACCCCAAGACAACAAAACCCATAGCGGGCCGTAACGGACTTTTTTCCGCGCCTGCGCCGATCGGGTATCTTCCTCGTGCGTCGTCGGCGCACTTTTGTCATGCTAAACGTGACTCCTTTCCCACGCATTGCGTACGGTTTGGGCTAATCTTAACTGAAGAAGTATTAATTAGCTAATATTTTGTAGGTACCACCCTACCTACTCGTACAAAAGCTAGCTACGATTTACATTAAAAATCTAGACAAATTATATTACTAGAGGGCGCCAGCGAGTCCGGGCGCGTAAAATTTGTTGCCTGCTTCTCCTGCTATTTTTTCCCGATGAGGGTCGATTTTAGAAAAATGTTTTATATGTACAGCCTTCAGCTACTAACTTTTGTACCTTGTCGCTTTAACGCCTTTAACAGCTATAAGAATCAGCAATTTTGTTATTTTTGTATTTTGTATTTTATTGGTTAATGTTTGTTTGCTTGTTGTTGGCGAATAAAGTTTTTTTTCAGATTTATGCAGCAGTTCAACCAAGACGTTAAAGTGACAAAGCGCTAAAGTATGTAGCTACTTATAAGGCCGATGGTGTTATAGAAGGAAATTAAATATACGGAGAATTTATTGACGAGAATTTGAACCCTTTGGCCTGCGATAATTCTATACCTGGGTAAATATTCGGGCGTTATAACCTCCAGCCTTCAATATATTAACGAAAATAATAATAAATTCGAGCATCTTTTAATATAAGTAGAAGAAAAGAAGCAGTATGGACCTTATTCTCCGTATGTCGATTATTCTACGTTGTTATTACTTACACCTATTGTCATCGTATTTTTTTCAGGTTTTTCCAAGTCAGCGAGGTATTAAACATAGGCCTGATAGACAGTCTGTCTTCTTATCGTCTGGTTGCTTGCGTTTGTTTGTTTAAAAAAGAGGAATGTCACGTCGTCAATGGCTATTTAAATATATTCTAACTTAGTTTTTACTCAGCTCACAGATCTATAATGGGCAACTAAAAATATTATTTCCAAAAATCCTGAACAACAGACACGAGTTCTCGAGTATTTAAGTACAGTAATAATCTACTGCAGATACGTAGCGTAGTGGCCCTAACCCTTAAGATAAGCAGGTTGGAGAGGACACTTGTCGTAATTGTGGGCTAATAACCAATAAGGACTCGCTACCGGAGAGCTCAAGTGGAACAATGCTGGCGGTTAATGTTGGAATAATGCTAGCTACTTACGATGCCCCATGTAACTACTAGTTGAAGAACATTCTCTGAAGTTTGGCTCTCAAGAAATTACTAATTAATTTTGGCAAGAAATATAATGAGCACCAAAATTATTTTCTAGACCCAAAAATAGTAAACGATCACCAAATTAGGTTAGGTTAGGTTAGGTTTTGGTGATCATTTACTATTTTCGGGAGTAAAAAGTGTTTTTTTGGCGGAATAATGCTACCTACTTACGATGCCCCATGTACATACTAGTTGAAGAACATTCTCTGAAGTTTGGCTCTCAAGAAATTACTAATTAACTTTGGCAACAAATATAATGAGCACCAAAATTATTTTCGAGACCCAAGAATAGTAAACGATCACCAAATTAGGTTAGGGTAGGTTAGGTTAGGTTTTGGTGATCATTTACTATTTTCGGCAGTAAAAAGTGTTTTTTTGGCGTTATATTTTACTATATCTGGTGATCCGTTAAACATAAGCCATTAATTTTGTTGAATACAAAAATATTAAATTAGAAGTTACCGAGAATTTTACATGAGATAATTTCTAAATTAGAGAAATTTCTTGTCGATACGATGCTACTTATAATAAACTGTGTTTTGTGTTTGAATTTGATGAGGTTTATAACTAAGCTCAATATGAGTCGAATCGAGTGGAGTCATGTTTTATGCACCTTAGGCTTAAAATATGTAACACCCTCTTATGCCTCTAGTAATATACATGTGTTACATCTTTTTGTTGCCTACTTAGTAGGTACATTATTGGTGGTGAGTGTACTTAAATAAGAAGAAAAAAAATCATAACAATAACACACATACAAATAAGGAAAAGAACTTATATAATATACAACGTAAACGTACGTGTTATATAATTTTTGACGACTGCTTTTAATTTGTCTCTTTTTTATACATAAAGATTTTCGATAACATTCATGAAAGTTCTAAAACAAACAGAAAACTACTCGTTATTAAATATTTAGAAAATAGTATACAAAAGTCCCTGTTCGTAATTTTGATTTGCGTTTAACACCCTTGCTATTTACCTACACTATTGCATTCCAAAGTAGTTACCTTAGGGCACAACAGACGGAACCATTATTGCAAAAGTATTCGACAACTTAAAGGATAAATTTTATTTTCCAGTGTTAAATTTCTGTTAGGTCTGGCACCTATCTAAATCCTTGCATCAGTAAAACCACCGTTACAATAAAAACAATGTGTCAGCGTTTATAACTTCGTATATCTTACACGTCAGTCGCTCACGTGTATCAAAATCTGTAATCACCAGCAACAGGCCTTGACGAACGAACCGGAAAATATTTAAATGGAAGCCAAAATACCGTGCAGGACGTTTATTTCGTAAAATATGACGAAATTTTATAGAAAAAATTGGGGAGAAATTAAAATTCTTGGCCCCGGAAGAGCGGAGCGTGCGGAACGAAGCAAGAAAGAACCGCAATGTGTTGTTTCCAAACTATGAAATTGTTTGCGTTCCTAGTGTAAATAAATATTAACTTTGATGTTTTCACCGTTAGAGAAGTTCAGGCAAAAAGTGGGTTACAGCATGAGAATTCATTAAAAATATTGTTCATTATTCATTTATTAAGATGAAATAACTATAAATAAATATCAAGCGGCAATTTCACACAAATTGATCCTAGTCCCAAACTAAGCTCTAAGCTTTTAATATGGGTACTAGACAATGATAAACATACTTATATACTTAATAAATACATAGGAAACATCCATGACTCAGGAACACTCGTGCTCATCATACAAATATTTGCCCATACCGGGAATCGAACTCAGGACCGCTAGCTTCGTAGGCAGGGTCACTATCAACTAGGCTAAACTAGGTTACCGAACAATTCAATAAAATAATTATGATACGTGTCAAATCCAAATATTTTTATTGTATCCAAGTATTTGAATAAAATATATAAAATCGTTTTATAAAATTCATGTTTTCGAAACGTTTAAATACAAACATTTGTGTTACCAACAAAGCTTACGCAAATTCCTAGACATTCACCAAAGTCCTACCGATACATTTACTGCGACCCTTTAATAGAACATTAACAATATAAAATCAGATGAAACTCTACCCGAATACGTAATCAGGACCCTTGAGAGTTCCATTTTAAATTGAATATTTTTTAGGAGCGGGTTTGGGGTACCGTCGCCCGAACATTGGCTAGAATAATGTGGATGTTGGGGATACCTCACTGGGGACCTAGTGAAGAACGGTATAAGTCGATTTAACTTGTTCTACAAAAGGGTATATATATAAACGGAGTAAACTAGACTTAAACCCTTTTTCACTTGATCTTCAGGAGGCTTACCCTTTTTCACTAGGACCCCAGTTGTCCCGGAAACCTACCTAATTTATTTATTTACGAAGTAAAGAGTAGGATACGCGCGTCTTTAAAAAAAAATACTTTGAAAGGTTATGATTCAATAAATAATTTGAAGTCGGAATTATTAAAAGTAAGGGAAATTAATACTCGCAGTGCCATATTTTATTTTTTGATTCGCTTTTACATCAATGGTCAGAAATTTAAGTGCCCAGTTGATTGTAATGTTTTACAAAAATATTTTACAAGTATGTTAACTAACGAACAGAACCTCATTATCTCTATAAATTCAGGTAAACTTTCTGAGCACCAATTAACTGTCACCATGCAAATAAGGGATAAAAATGTTAGGTTAGTTCTCTTTGCCGACTATAACTCTTGACTCAGCTGTGTTACAAACTGCGGAACCCTTCAACGATATTCTACTCTAGCTTTTTTTCGGGGTAACGGCGGCGCATTACAATCACAATGGCGCTATCGGCTTACCGTTAACGGTTCAGGGCCGGGGAATAAACCTCAGTTAAAGTACCAGTTAAGCCTGCTAACGGATGGTTAGGATAAGACAATAGTAAGCTTATAGACGATGAGGAAGAAAACTAAGCTTATTATTAACTCTTCAATATTTTTTTCCATTGAAAAGTGTTTGTCTTTGAAATTTGTACTATTGGTGAGTTACTATAATTTCATATTGTGAATTTTTAGACGTAAGCTGACGTAACTACATATCACTGAATCACTGCAGTGAGGTGGTGATTCTGTCATTATAACATTCAGGAATACGCTAGTAAAAATTACTGGTAGAGAAAACGCTATAAAAAAACAAAGTACGAGTAAGTAGTTACTTTGTGCACAAGAGATACAAGTTTAAGGTTTAATACTTTTTCTTCTCCGAATTATACGTAGGTACAATATTTTCTTAATGTCATCTGATGGTTAACTGTGTACCACTGGCCCTTGTGGCTTTTATTAAACAGCAAAGCGTTAAACTAGGCCATTTACTGACGAAAAATTTGGTTGCATTAGCATAAGGGATGCTGTTTTTAAAGGGGTGGGAGAAAAAAAGCCTGAATAGGCTCATTTACTTAACGACCGAATACGGAATGAGGGCTAGAAATAATAATTAGATAAATTAAATTACTTAACACATTTTATTGATATAAAATCACTAATGACTAACATCACATGATCATTTTCGAAGGCACTAAAGTACAGTAATAATAATTTGTATTATGTTAAGGTGCCCTTGTTAACAATATTTACAGATAAGTCGAAGGTTAAAATAGTACATAATTATCGTAGTTAGTTTTTATTATCTAGTATAATGGTCTTGAAATAGTTCAGTTAATGCCGCACTAAGGATTGTATGATAATAGATTTTATCAAACGTTGCTAACTGATTTGAAAGCAGTTAACGAACAACGATAAAAGATTACATTGTTAAATTAATTCTCAAGGTTACGAATCACACAATTATCTATTAAAAGTGCATAGTTATTTTCTTAATTACGTGAAGCCCTGGGTAAGAAGAGATAAAAGCGTCATTATCAAATTTACTAATCTACTTTACTAAATAGAAAAATATATTGGAAGATGTTTAAAAATAATTTAAAGTCCAAATAAATAATTAAGCAATCATTATAAAAAGTATTATCCTAATCTATACTTAAAATATTAGTATTCAGAGTTATCTATTAGATAATGTAAACTCTGTTTGACTAACGTGAGCAAATAGTTATAGAAGTTGACTAAGACTAACACATAGATAAAGGCCCGCGCGAGTGTGCCGGCTTCATTAAACCTGCTGACCGTTACGGTGCACCTTGCGCCGCCTGACTTTGGCACCGACAGCTGTATGTTATCCACTACCTAGCTATACATCACAATAAATATCTGCTACCATATAAATGTTACTAGCTACACAACTTTCGTTGTCAATTATCAGGACGGGCTCGTCTGGTCTTCTCCTGCCACCATTTCAACGTCTCTTCAAACTGCTCTCTATCTTCTGGAGTCACGTGAATATCAGGGAGCTCCTTCTTCAATTCTACGTCGCTGTATTGAGAATGTTCCAGGAACGTATCCTCTTTAAACTTGTACTGTTCGTGCGCCATGATCAAATCAGGGTTGATCGCTTCAAGAGGCAGCTCTGATTCCTCTACAAATCCTCTCTGCATTTGATGTTGAATAGACTCAGCGTATTTCACTTCAAAATCACTCTCGTTTAACGGTACTTCAGATTCGTTGCAAAAACTCTGTTCTGGGATCACTGTAAATTGCTCAGCTGAGTTGGGAAAAGGGAAATGTCCGTCGAGTAGGTGAGGGTCTTCGTGGGCCATCAAGTCAGACGAAGGTGTCAAGGGTTGTCCGGCTCCATCTTCTTCTTCGTATAAATGTGGAGTTGACACCAATTGGAAGTTTTCTGTCGCTGGTAGCTCTATGTACTGAGGTTGTGGTAACTGGTGAAGAGTTCCGTCTAATTCATCTAAGTCTTCATCAATTCCATCGTCATCGGGAGCAGGAGAGTTAAGAGCAAAAAAACTTCGTTCCTGACTGTTGTCTCGAGGCGACGATGACGCAGGCGAAGGGAACGATTCCATGGACATACGTGTAGCGTTTTCTTTATCAGCATGACCGATGTTTAGTAGACTTTCTAGGTTACGAATATATTCCACGGCCATTCGTAACGTTTCTACTTTACTCAGCTTCTTGTTAGGGCCTTTGTTTGAATTGATATTTTCGAATTCAGCAGCCACTTCTTCAGGGATGTGTCGTCGGAGAGCCGCGAATCCATCATTAACTTGTCGCACTCTGTTTCGTTCCCGCGCATTTCGTCGTGCCACTGCGAGCGGAGTTGGGGAGCGGGCCAGGTCCTCGGTAACACTCTCACGAACTCGCGGTCTCTTTGCTGGTACACCGGCGACAGCAGGCTCGGCAGCCCGCAAAAGCGAAGTCACTGAAACAGTCGGCGGCGACTGGACATTCTGCTTCTTCCTCACAATGATAATTTCGCGCCTAACATTCTGGTTAACGTTGTTGTTTATGTTCACAGTATTGTTGACGGATTCCTGAAGGACTTGGGTTTTGCCGAGAGGCGAGTTTCGATAGACCACGACACCGATTGAGCTCATTTTGGGAAGTTAAGTCACATGTTCCGATTGTTCCCAATGATACCGTTAGTTGGTAATTGATAGTGGAAGAAGGCAGTTGTGATGGCGTCTGGGCGCCGGCCGCGGCGGGAATGGCGCGTGCCACGCGGGCGCACCTGGGGCGGGGCGCGGGGGGATCAACAGGGGTACTTACATTTACTAGTTGCACACATGCCCTTTCAAAGGGCGGCATGGGGTAGCGCTGCCGTTCAGAATATTTATACACGCATCTGCTCACGCGCAGGACATTCCGACACAAGTATCATTACATATTTTGTAAGGTTTTTGCTATCAAGCAAGGACAGTTTTTTTACTTTTTAATAAACGTAGGTGCTGTGTACGTTAGCATTTTTGGGTTACAAATGATTAGTAGATATAGTACAAAAATCTAAATAAGTTAGTTCTTTGTGATAGGTAGATAGATCTGTTTAAAAAAATAAAATGGATTCTTAATTTATTAGTTACCTTTTACAGTAATCGTTAAACGTCGTTTAAGATAGGGCCATAGTACCCAAACTGCCCAGAGAACAGCCTGTGTATTTGTTTGTTTTTAATTATTGTGCACAATAAAGAATTGACATACATACTTACTGTCAAGCATTACGGCTTCGTACAAACTAAATCTTAGTAAGTACAAAAAATCCTCAGCGGTAAAATTACCCAAAATGCGAGTCAACCCGAGGACAATAATTTCATGGGGTGTCCCACCCAACCGAGCCATGTGTGCGTGAACACACATAGCTCCTTTAGACGCGTACGAATATGCACACAGATGGCACACAGCTACAACTAAAACCGTTCGCGTGCTTCAATGGCATTTTGAAAACGAATGCGCCGGCGCAGGGGTTGTTTTGGAGCTGTGCGCGGGATTTGTAGGATTTAGTTGATTTTGGTTGTTAAAGGTCGATCAAATTAAAGTTCGGTGGCTAGCATTTCTTGCATGCGAGTTGTTTGTCGCTCAGTAATGCTTTTCTATTAATGTGTAATGAAATAGACGCACTGAGCCAAATTTAAGCAAGGAAATACAACTTGAGCTAGTCATTCTGGCGACTTGCAAGAAACTGTACCAAATCGAGACCGTACGGCAGTAAGGCTTGAACTTGTAATTAGTTTTTCTTTCAGATTAGATTAAATGACCGTTATTTTACAAAAGCGTTAAACGAAGTCAAAATTAGAAATGGAATACAAATTCTACAAGTAATTAATAATAAGAATAAGAATATTCAAACGTATATTTTTCGCTATCATAGTCTACGTTATTAAAGAAAACTTGTGCGTGTGACAGTTTTTATTTACTTGTCGAAAATAGTATAATCGGAGGCCAAAACACTTTGCACCGTTGCGCCAGAAGAGTTACTAAGTAAAATGTGATGGACGAAACTTTGCTTCATAAAATTCATTTAGAATAACATATTCCTTACCTAGGTATCTTAAGGCCGTTTATAGTTTACCAAGTGGGATGTCCGGATCAAGACACGTCAAATTGATTATCAAGTACGATTCTAGTCATACAAAACTATCTTATCTGATGCGCCTTGAAAGATCGATTAATACGGCCTTTAATATCGTTATGATGATTATGTCATTGTTATGGTACAATTTGTTCACTAGTCCAAGCAGCAGTGTCCGCATTATTGTGTTTCGGTGTGAGGATAATACAACCGGTGAAATTACTAGTATAGAGGCTTCTTAAGGCCATATTAATAAACTCATCTTGGCTGAGATGCCCGTCACAAGATACGTCAAGGTAAACGTCAAGCCATAGAGAACTGTCATTTTTGACGCATCTTGAGACGACCATTAGAGTCGATATCATTTTATTAATACGGCCCTAAGTCCTCAGGGTTGGCAAAGCATTTGCAGTCTTAGGATTGTAGTCTTGAGAATGTAAATTGTAATGGGTCTCAGATCCCACTTACCATTCTGATGCCATCCCATTTATCAAACGCTTGTAACTTGTTTTACAAGCGGAAATCTCTTTTCAACAATATGTATTAAAAAGAGACTTCCACTTATATTACAAGTTAAAAACTTTTGATAAACAGGCCCCATGGCATGTGTGCTCGTTTGCGTTCATTATGCCAAAAATCAATAGTCGCAATGTTTTCGATCAACACCACACAAATGTCGTTAAAAACTCTATTTTTAGGGTTCCGTACCAAAAGGGTAAAAACGGGATCATATCGGTCTGTCTGTCACCAGGCTGTATCTCATGAACCGTGATAGCTATACACTTGAAAAAAAAAAATATTTAAGAACAAAATAAATATTTAAGGGGGCTCCCAGACAACAAACGCGATTTTTTTTGCAGTTTTTTGCTTGATATTAATAACGGCAACAGACGCTTGAAATATTCACAGAATATTTAGTTGTATATTCACTTTAAAAGAAAAAATTAAATTAAATTATAATTAATATTTAAGGGGGGCTCTTATGCAAGAAATGTGATTTTTTATAGATAATGGTACGATACCCTTCGTGCGCGAGTCCGACTCGCACTTGGCCGGTTTTTTTAACTACATGTTTGAAATTAAGAGGCCTGCCGCTTATTCGTGTGTTAATCGAGACAGAATCACAAGTGTTTTAATAAAATAATGATTATTGACATTTCATCACTAATGAAATTTCATCGCGATTGGCATGAGAATTTTGAAAAACGCAATGAGAAAATTCACACTTTCCACGAATTTTAGTTAAGTAACCCACCCGCGCAGGGCTCCGTCTGCGGCATGGCGCGAATTGCAACGGTATACCTATAGCTGTCCGGGACCTTAATCAAAATTACAATTAGATTTTAATCAATCTAATTTAAAATAAGTTTTTGTCTTCGTCCTTATTTTCTCTTTATTTTGTTTGTTATAAGTGAAAAATTAAATAAAATAATCTTTTTTTTAAGCACCCATTCCAAGTATTTGAGAACTTTGACGTTAATCAAGTCCAGTAAATGTCAGTAAGCACAATGAAATATAAATAAACAAATCATAAATCAATACCTTTAACGCCCAGTAAATTTGGGTGTTGCGATGATCGAGCGATACAATTAAAAATAAGAAAACACGTAACAATGCTAGTAGCTTGTAGAAATGTTAAAATAAAAAATAATAAGTTGCATTTTCTGTTAAAATAGTCTTTGTTTATTTGTTCAATTTGTTACGTAGCTACTAAACAACTGTAAACGTGACTAATACAGATCAAAGTTGACTACCCGTGCGTATGTTAATTGGTAATAAACAATTGCTCGTTATCGTCACTTGTAAGGATTTATGACGCATAATTAGGTATCTATTTCATATTCTAACACACTGACCTTATTTACAACTCAAACATGTAATTGTACCTTTTTGTTAGGCTGACATTCGTTAGCCTTTTCTCTTTTTTCCAAAGATCTTATTATCTTGCTTCTTTCGTATATCTGGCTTTTTGCACCAGTTCCCGTAATCGTAATAAACTTAATTCTAGTTAACAATGCAGTTAACAAGGCTTGACCCACCGAGTTTGAATTTGGAAGATGAGTTCATCAGAGATGAAAGTGGAAATTGCGGTGTGTAAAAAAGCACACCTATTATAAGGTTATATCTACACTCATATCATAAGTCCTCTATTATGCGTTCAAAACCCGTAGGCAATGACCAGCATTACCTGTGGTAGTAGGTGACAGCGATGACAGCTGTTAATTTTGGAAGATGTTCCAAATTTGGATCTCATTACCTAACAATATTCGATAACGTAATTTCAAAATTACGTTACAGCTGTCATCGCTGTCACCTTCTACCACAGGTAAGGTAATGTTAGTCATTTGCCTTTCGGCTTCTGAACCCATCTTAGATTACTTATAATACGTGTGTAGATAAAGTATTGTACGAGACTCTGCGTACCTAGTTAATTAGCATTACGCAACCGTCACGTAAACTACTTTTGCTGTATGAACGAAAAGTAAAAAGATGAAGAAACATAGGTACTTGTATACTTACCCCCTTACTAATAAAATAAACGTTGATTAACGATTTCGGTTTCGTCATTATCTGTCATTGTGACATTTGAATTTGACAGATAAGGACAAAACATTGTATAGCTATACCACCGTTACTCAATGTTTATTAGTAAAGGGGTTAATGTATATCTTATTTTTTTATTAGGTAATAATTAAAAAATCATCCCTTAGTGACGATCATTTGTTATCGTGTTAATTCTTATGGAAATCAAGTAGGTTTTCATCCAATATGTTTAATAGTAAGTGTATCTATTGCAATAATAATCATTGACTTCTGTGGTAGGTATAAATGCGTTCGGCAACGATCTAATATAACTAGAAATAAAGTTGATTTCCGTTTAATTCTATTCTAACAATAAAAGTGTCATTCACCCACGCCAGCTGCCCTTTAGCTTTTGTGTTCTGCCGCGTGCCTGGTTCTATTATGAAATACAGATTTTGAATTCGCTTGTCTCTTTCACTCACATAAAGTTTGGGTGAAGTTTGAAAGAGAAAATACATAAATATAGCTCTAAATTGTATGATTTGCAGTAAGTAACCCCTTATAATGAATCATTTTGTATTGATACTAGGCGGAGATAAAATAATGAAATTAACTTGGTAATAATTTACTTTGTGGGTAATCCATTGGCAAATAATTGGATTTGCAATGGGGTCTCAATTGGAATTTTATAGAACACAGATAAATTAATCTACTAACTGTAGCAGATGTTACATTTGGCACTAAGTTTCATAATAGGTAATGGTGAAATTCCTAATTATAAGGTCAAAGACAAATAAAGTAAAAAATTTAGTATGAGTACATTGTTGTTCCAGTTAGATTTTTAATGTTTAAGAAATAGTGTCTCAAAAGCGTAAGATTACTAGCAATTCTTAATTTATACAAATAAGGGGTTCTTTGTCGTTAAGTAGAACTTACAATTTTCCGTTTATAATTAGTTTTTAGCTACAAAGAACGAATTTTACTCGTATTACTTACTCCCCATAGCTAAATACTTATACACCTCTTGACAAATACTACTATAGTCCATACCATCTGACTTGTCTTATTTAGTAACCACTTTTATAACCCCAAAATGCTCCTTTTTCGCGTAAATCCATAATTTCCTTATAAAAAAAACGATCCATTATGTAACATCGGGAAAATTATATGCAAAATGTGGCCTCTAGTTGTTTTATTTGCCAGAAAACGGCCGTTTTAGCTAAAACCAATGCAATTTGAGGTTATAAAAGTGTTTTATAAATAAGACAAGTCAGATGGTATGGACCTTACACTATTTAATCGAATAAATGTATCTATTTCTTAAACAATTTCATTTCAAAAAGTCACAAAACAGCTGCGCCTGCCGGCTATCCATAGCAACATTGGTCACTTAATTTTAAGACAGAGCCTTCTCTCAAGGCGTTAAACGGCACATCTTTCCAGTGCTTAAAGTATAAGTACTTAAAAATAATTCAATTAGCAAACAATTGAAGCCAATGAGGCGAAAACCAAGCTTCTTTAAAAAGGCTAAATCGTATGTTATATCATGATTAAGGGGAATCGAACACTGCGAAGAGATTAGGCTGCGCAGACGATCCTAAAACTGTAGCATCCTGTAACTTAAGATGTTATTTTTTCCCGCCAATCCGCTCAGCCAAGGTAAGAGCCATCTTGGTAACATGTGGGGCATTGTGGAGCCGTATGTGGGTAATGCGCTCAGGTTCAGGCTAAATTTAGCCCTACACCATTATCCTAATGGGGTTGGAGTAACAAAATCTGGAGATTTTTACCTCGCAACGAAAGATTTTGATTTGTTGATGTTATGAATGCGAAAGTGTTTTTTTGGGTTAATCGTAATTTTAAAATTTTCAGATAAATATAAGTATACATTAACCAATAACTAAAAACACTTATTACTCAAAATGACAGCCTCTATTCTTTAAACGAGCTTTTTGACGCCTTGTTGGCAAAAATGGACCGGAATGACACCTTCATACGAAACACCCCACCATACCATCACACTCGCTTTAAAATGGGAACGCGATACATTTCGTGCTGCAGCTGGAACATCTTTGCTGTTTTTGGCATAAACTTTATTGTTTTGGCGGTTGAACTTTTCTTCGAATGTGAAGATGTTCTCATCGGTGAAGAGTATATTTTTAGTAGCGTGTCTCTGAAGTAGCATCGGACAACGTTCGCGTCGTAATTTACGAAGGCATTTATTAAGGAAATGAACTTTCCTAGAATTGTAGGCCTTTACCTTGAGATTGTATTTCAGTATGTCGTTTACAGCAACACGCGAAATGTTAGTCTGCAGAGCACTTTTTTCTGGGTGCGACATGAATTTCGGTGAAGTCGCTCTCTGATCATTTTGATGTTCGCAATCGTCTTTACAGACCGCGGGCTACCACTCCTTTGGCGATCTTTTAGAGAATCAGTCTCCTTGTAATGTTTTATGATGTAATATATAAAGTTGCGGTTAATCCCAAAATATTTTAGGACACGGAAAATATCCATTGGTTTTTTCCCGCCATATGTAGCGAAATGACAGTCGCACGTAATTCTTTTTCTCCCGCGATCACAAGAAAATTTATTTAAATCAATAATAAAAACATACAAATAGAACACGAACATGAGCTGCCACTATTATTATGTTTTATTTTTTAAAGTAAAAGTTCGTCTCAAAACTTATGTACACACGAGGTATATTGTAAGGGAGTCATAAAATAAATGCAACGAACCGTTCATTTTTCTACTAGCGAACATGCCCGTGACTTTCCGCATATAATTCTAGAACAGACATTGAAACACCGTAATTTTTCAGTTATGATATTATAAAAAACATTTTATTGACCTTCTTAACAAGATTGTAAAGATAAACATACAATACATACACCTATTTTAGTTACACTATGCATAGTTACTATTTGTCAAATTCAAATGTCTTAATGTAAAACAAAGCCAAAGTTTATTTTAAGCTTACTTTATTGTGCATTTATAAATAAGAGGATCAGTTAATCTTCTCAACCCGTGAAATAATGTGTGTCCATGTAAAAAAAACTTGCAAAAAAGCGAGCTAAATGTGCACGTATTTAGATGACTTTTTTTTGCAAGGCAATATTTGCGTGGCGGCTCTAGTAAAAGTAGCTACCGACTCATCTCAACTTTTCTCTATACGCACTAGTCTAGTCTCTATTCGTTCATTTAAATACCATTGTCTCTCATAATACTTACTTACGTCTAGACTAAAAAAAAACAGACTAACCTGCGTTAAACGTCTCACAGCTGTGTTTGTGAATGAATAGACGGCCGACTTATCTTCAAACTCTAACCTATCTCAATGCAAGCCTCCTTGAAATAGCTCTAAGAAAATCAATTGAGATATGCGGTCTTTGGATGTAGTAGTAAAGCCAACACACCAATCGTTCCGAACAAATTAACGCACACATGTAACGAAACTCGTGTGAGATTGAATGTTAGTTACGATTGTCGTCTGTTTATACGTGATTACACACATTTACGCAAAAGCAAAGCCTAAGCGAGTTAGCTGTAGCTATTGAGGGTTTCCCCAGACGGCATTATTCCTTATTAGATGCGGAACAAAAGGGAACCTTCAACTTGAAGTAAGTTAAGGTCATGGTATAAAGGGCAGCAGACTGCATCTAGACGAACTAGGCATTCACTCAATTCAAAGGGGAATTCTAAGGGTATAATATCCTGCATAGCGCGCTTTCATGCTCGTTTGATGGACGGGTTTGTGTCGATCAAATTGACTGAGCTTTGATTTTTTATTAATAAATATATGTTATTTGGAGTGTTTGTTAGTTATTTGGTAAGTTAGTGCGCAGAAAAATATGTGCAGTAACTTATATTTCCCATACGTTCGTTTTCAGCCAAGTTCAATTAAGCTAAAAGTAAGATTTGAACAGCTTTAATCTCAGTAATAATCGCATTTTGCTTATAATACTTCGTTTTAATGGCCTTTGGTTTTAATGCTATCTTCTTTCTGTAAGTATGTGATAAATAATGGATCATTGTAAACTCTACATATTGAGATTTTAACATCATTTTTTTAAAGTCTTTGAGACTTGTTCTTTCCGTGTACCTTTCATTTGATATTATGCGAACAATATTACGTTCGACCACTTTCTATATTGCTAGATTTGTTCATTTGTTATTTTCCTTTTTTGTCAAGTAGGACAGATAGATAAAATAAAATATAGCGATATAGTGAAACGATACGAGTAGGACATAATATTGTTAGATAATGTTCAATTTAAAATATGCCCTGTCTATCTGGACAGAGTTTTTTCATGATGGAACAGGAAGAGGCAGCGTGGTCAGTCCCTGTAACTTGAGCAGACGGTCTTGTGAAGGTCGCTTGTTGCAGAACATCGTCTGCCAGACTGATCTGCTTGATTGTTTTTATTTTAAATATTACATCCCTGTGTCTATTGTGTAGGTTTGATTGGGTTACTACTTAGATATTTTGATTACTTAATATTAAGGTTGAAAAAATATGTCGTATGAATATTTGCAAATATCGCGAAGAAGATAACGCAATGGAAGTGAAGTTGGGCGGGATACTTGGCTAGGACAAAGAATGGTAGGTGGTCGAAGGCGGTGCCTAAATTCGCATATTAGCAAGCAGGCCATGAGCTCGTTATGACATCAATAAGCAGGCGGTATGAAAATGATGGATGACCATAGCATAGGACCTGGCTGATTGGAGTCCTAGCCCCTGAAGTGGGTGAATGTGGGCTAAAATGATGAATGATTAGGGCAAACAATTAGTGAACCTTGATAATTAAAAGGCATATTTTGCGCTTTGCTTACAGATCCACAAAAATATTTGCACTACGAGTAGCTCGCAGCAAAAACCGTTATGTATACAAATTGATTCTTCATAAAGACTTAGTGTTTTAAAAGAGAAACTGATCAACAAGATTTTTTAATGTAATAAATGAAAGCAAAACCAGACGTCAATGGCCGAAGTAACCGTTTCCTTTCAATCTGGCGTTTTTTAATAATAATGGCTGATCCAGTTTGCTCCGCACTTTGTGGTCCCGGACAATAAGCTTTTCATACTCATTGTTTCACTCCAGACGAACCTGCCCCTTCTTTTGGGACTCAGAGCTGCATTCGTTTTCAATAAACTCTTTGCTAACTCGAACACTCCATTACTCTATACAGTTATTCAAACCTTAAACGCTGAAAAAACAACCCTATGATTTAAGTCAAAGAAGCTACTGAAATTGGTTTAACAGCAGAAATAAATTGGCAAAGCAGGATCAAGTCGTTTTGGTGGTAGTTTCATTCAATTATTTAGTCTCATAGGTCTATTCAGGCATTGAAGTTACCGATGAATGGCAAGCTACATGTGAATTCGGGTATTCATTTTTAGTATGAGTGATTTAACGTTTTATTCTGATTTAAATTATGCATTTACATACTTGTTTATTTGTATGTGCTTCTGAAAAAGTAACACCATTGTATACAATAGTCCCAGGCAAGAATAAATGTATAGCTACGGAAACATGATGCGACGCCTACAGAAATCTTTTAAGTTGTAGACGTGTTGTAGCTTTGCGCTTCAAGTATTAGTCGGCTCTAAAATTGATATGGAAAAAACTTAAAAATAAATTCGGTTCAAATTGTGGTATCAAAAAGATCGTTACTTGATTCGTAACTGGATTGGTATTATTATTCGACTTTAAAGGCAACAGATGAAAAAAATATCAGAGCCTGGCAGATGTTTGAGCCCGCGCCGTTTTACTCACACTATTACGGGTAGGCGTCTCTTTCTACCTTTACGTATTCGAGGAAACCTGAGTGAGAGCGTTGTAGTTCCAATAGGGGTTGCACCGAGGGATTTGCCACGTGACCTCTTCCCCGTGCGCCTGTGCACACATTCAAACGCTGGAGTATCAATCAACTTCATCGACCTTTGGAAATAATCATTAACGCAGTGCATTAAATAAGTATTAGTTTTGGGTTTCACGTTCCAAATATTTTGATAAATGAAAATTTGATTTAATCTTAATTTTGCCATAAAACTTATTAAAATTAGTTTTAGTTTTTTAAAAGGGGAATATTTAGTTATTTTTGGAAGCTTAAATTAATCTCTACTGATATAAAATTGTTACTCCTCGTTGCTAAATAGCTTACTTAAGTCCGAATTCTTTTCGGTGCACCCACTGTGAACAATTTCTGATTGGCTATTTGGTCGACTGGTAGAGAATGCCATTGGGCATTAGAACCGCCATTTTTACAAGTTTTTGTGCAATAAAGATTAAACAAACAAATGAATAATAAAGGGGTTATAACTTTGAATAAAACAAGATATATTATGGGGAAAATGATTAATGTGTTGTACGTGGACAAAAAAAGTTTAGAATAAGAACACTTTACTATAGTGTCTTTCACAAACGTTAGTAACAAAGGCCCAAGGATTTATTGTTTTACATTACCTACAGCTTAAAATGCGTGTTGTGTATCGGACGTAAAGAACGTAAAGAATAGCACCATGCCATTTCTTCCCGTAGGTATCGTAAAAGGCGACTAAGGGAGCTTGAGACGTAGGGCATCCAATTTTTAGCACTTTGGGTCGCCCGCGCGGTGGCGGGTAAACCATCAACAAAACAGCATTCCCAAGGAGGGTTGGTGTCAGGCGGGCGACTATAATACTTAGCCAAAACCTTTAGCAACTTGACATGATAAGTAAGTATGGAAGGAAAATACTTGTTGCGCCGAGCCCAAATAAGTTGGGATAAGGGGAGGAGAATGATGATCACCTACAGCTTAAATCTAAGTATAAAGTTTAATCCCGGGATCGTCGCACGTTAAATCCAAAGTGACACTAAATTACGAAAAACACTTTGTTTAAAAGTGACATTATTGCGGTTAAAAAGAATTAACTTTTGCATGATTTCCTTTTTAACATAGTGTCATAGTTGGATTTAAAGTGTGGTTTGTTGCTACGGCACTATCAATACACTTACAACCTAAATTTAAGATCAGTTTTTTTATTACAACTCTTCATGTTGTGATGTGACTCATGTGAAATATAAAACTTAAAACCCACACATAAAACTTAGGGGCGGCAGCAAAAACTAACATTACAGTTAAGTGGCTATAAGAAGCCGCTTCCGTAAACAAAAGGTCGCCGACAAAATCTCATAAACGCTAGCCTTCAGCAAAATAATATCATCAACTCATTGGCTCCCGGTAATTTAGAGCATAAGAAAAACAAACTCGGACTTGTATCAAGTTACGCTACTTAAACTGTCGTCAGGCCGCCACCCACGCTTCGTTTTCGTTTTTTTACAAATCTTTTTAGTTTTTACAATCACGTAAATAGGTTTCCTGTTAGAAAAACAAACAGAGACGTTTATTGACTCGGAAATACCAGTTTTTAGTGTCTCGTTGCGAATGAATGATGGATTTGGAATGAGTCGGCAGACGGAATGGGGCTTCCGATTTTGATGGCCCAAAATTACATTATTGCTGAATACCAGTTATAAACAAAATGGCTGTCGTAAAAATTGAGCCTATTATAGATTACAGTCAGGAAGAGAAAATAAAGGCAATGAAGACCGAGGACATACCTACTACAAACTAGAATAAGGGTGCGTTTCCACCAGAGATGCGCATTAATGTGTTTTCATACATTTGACACCTCGCGACACCTCGCTCCGATTGTCAAATTAATGCGCATCTCTGGTGGAAACGCACCCTAAATATGGAATGTTTAATGTTGTTCCACTTACCAGTTTTTTTTTTATTCCACATCGTTATTCTGTGGGCTAAGAGTATTTTCCTACCGAACGTTGAAGTTATCCTTTACGCAAGTTACATGCGAACTTTGATTTAAATAGAACGCTTACTACTAAGTTCGTAAAGCAAAGAATCCTTTAGCGGCAGTTCATGGACCCAAAGTCACAGGTAACGGACCGTAGAATCTTCGGAATCCCGTCAATAAAACTACTAAAGGTTAAGTTTCAATTTATCAGTTCATCAGTAGCGTTTTGTGGTAAATATATCAAGTTTTAAACCTAAGAAGCGGACACATCGGGCTGACGGGGCGTGGGCAGCGATCCTAATCGACCGGCGCGTACGATCCGTTTTCACGATCCACTGGTGACGTTACTATTAAACGAACCCCTTTTACAACCTTTTTGCGTTAATAAATCTTGGTTTTTACATCACAAGTAGTTATGTCACGTTAAATTACGTAATCGATGCGTTGAAGTAACTCCAAGAGTTTGTATTAGTGCCTTCTGATCTCGGTGGCAGCGGCATCAAATCAACGTGATTTTGACAAGCACATTACTAATTTTATTGTGTTTTGGAGTTTTCTACACTACATATTGTGAGAAAAAGCAATTCATGATCGCCATCTAATCTTAACGCAAAGTTTCTCGTCAAAAAAAATAGAACTCACTAAAAATAGTAATGTTCTTTCCAAACTCACGTGGTTTTGACGTCGCCGCCTCCTATTCTATTTACTTTCATACGCATAAGAATCAAAATAATCTGAAATATCTGGTTGGTAAAAAAGCTACCCAGTCCGGTTTTATAGTTTAGTTTTAGTCAACCAAACAAGTCTACAAAATGAAAAAGTACGTGAGAGTTAATAAAGACTTGGACAATTTGGGCACGGCGGCATGTTAGGTATCTACTCACAAAAAAATATAAAGGTAGCTACCACTCGACTACCGTGGACACATTTGATTTAGGGGAAATAAAATTTTGGGCTCTTTTTAGCGGTACAATTAAAATATTTAACGTACCTCCCTCAGTGGGTGGCGGCGACAGTTCTCACGAGGCTATTAAAAACATAATTTTTAACTATCTGTGTTTTCAACAAGATTTATAGACTAGTGGATGTCCTTGTGTTGCGGAAATTTGGCGTGTTTATGATGATGAATATACTTAATCTTTGGACGCTTATCTTGATTTTTGATCAAATATAATTTTGCTTATATTCCGTAATAAATTTGCAACAGATAGTAAACGGTATTAATTGTGTGAGTTTGATGCCCTCGCCGGAGTAAGAATGAAAATTACCCACCTACCCAGGACCGAACGATTTCAAGGCAATGCCATTGCACTCAACTTTCCGCTTTCTGGAAGGGGTGGAGGCTGCATTGGATTAAGCGCTAAAACAGGGGTAACTACACAAAAGATCCCATAGGGTCGAAGTGTATCCGTAAGGACCCCACCAACAAGATAAGATAAACGGTATTAAAGGCTTAGTTTTATTTTATTAATAATGTGGTTTAAAGCAATATACCTATCTTATTACCTGATTTATAATCCTGAAATAAATTATTAAGCGCTAATAGCAAAATTTAGCCAACATTTGTTTTAAGAAATATATACGGGACTATAGTTTCTCGTTATATTATAGCATAACAAAATAGTGCCGTTTTAGGTTGAGAGCGATTCATTACATGAATAAAAATTACAAATTTTATTGAAAAAATATCCATAAATCCACATTATTTAAAACCAAAATCCATTACATTTTACAAGCAGTTTAAATGAAAGTATCACGCCGATTAATTGCCTTATTCATAGAAGCAACCCTTTCAACCCGGCGATTGTTCTTCGGCTTTCGTACGATAAACGCGATGCTATCAAGCATGCGCATATAATTTTCATTATAAACGACTCGGAATATGCGTTGTCAGCATGACGCGGGGCGCGTTAAGTGAAATCGGTTTTTTTATTCAGAATAGTTTGTCCTTTGGACAATATTGTGATGAAATGTCTTAAAGGATTCCCAGCGTGGGGCGCGCGGGAGCTCACTGGATAGAAGCCACCACCCGCCTCGTAATGTTGTATACAAATTGAAATATTAATAATCATAAGCAACCCCTTTGGGTCTTTCATATTTGACAGTTGTTGACAATATGATCAAGATATGCAGTCTTTTGTTTTTTCCAAATGGGATAAAATGTCGACAGTTGACGTCATGAAAAAGTTTAAATGACAATGCGCATAATTTATAAGAAGTTATAGTTTTTCCTCTAAGAGATGGTTTTCAAGACTTGATTTTTTATTTATTTGAACGATCATTTTCCATACATTTGCATGCTAAGTCATCATTCCGGATACACATAAGGACGTATAAAACTATTTACTCATTGTTTTTTTGTTCGAAAAACAACAATGAAATTGTTTTAAAAAAATAGATTTAATCCAAAAAATATATATAAACTTCAGGAAAAGAAATAATAATAAATAAATATTAAGGGACAATGTCACACCAAGAATAAGAATAAGAATAAGAATATCTTTATTTTTGCTTAAAATGTGGTACATAACATAAGATGTATACATTTACAGCGCTTCAAATATTTCACCAGCATCTGGCATGCAAAAAAATAACAGTTGGTACATATCGACAATTACTAACATATATGAGTACATGAATGTTAAGTCACATTTTATACTTATAATAATCAAAGTATTCCCCCACAGAATAGAAGGTTTCTTGTACAAGCCATTTTTTAAGTGCTATCTTAAATCTATTTATTGGTAAATCTTTAATATCATTATGTAGTCTGTTATAAATACTAACCGCCATACAAAATGTGTTTCTGCTCGACAATTTGGTCCTTTTTTGTGGTATTACTAGTTTGTCAGGATATCTAGTTTTGAAATTACAAGTATCTTTACATGTTATGAGCAAAGTTGGCTGCGTTTTTACAAATAGACAGATTTCGTAAATGTCCATGCATGGAACTGGCAGCAGCTTCAATTTGTTCGACAGGATGTCCAGACGTTAACATTGCAAAGTGCCCTAATGCATTGTTTTTGTGCTATTAATGCTCTATGTGCATGATAAGAATTACCCCACAAAATAATGCAATACCTAAGTAAGGAGCCCTCATATCCATGGTATGCCTGCGTTGCAACATGTTTTGTGCTGATTTTTGTAAGTCGCCAGAGAGCACAAGCGAAGGAATTTATTTTAGTACAAATTTTATTAATATGTTCGATCCAAGAGCACTTGTCGTCTGATGTGATGCCAAGAAACGTTGTTTGGCGTGATTCATCTATAATTTGATCTCCATATTTTACAATCAGAGGGAGTTTTTCCCGTTTTTGTTAACAAATTGTATAAATGTCGATTTGTTTATATTAATATTTAAGTCATTGTTATTAAGCCAAATTATAATTGCCCTAGTCCCAAACTAAGCTCTAAGCTTGTACTATGGGTACTAGACAACGATATAAATACTTATATAGAGAAATATATACTTAAATACATATGTAGAAAACATCCATGACTCAGGAACAAATATTCGCGCTCATCACACAAATATCTGCCCTTACTGGGATTTTAACCCAGGACCGCTAGCTTCGTAGGCAGGGTCACTACCAACAAGGCCAGGGCGTCGTCAAAAGAAGAGGCACCAGAAGAAGATATTTTTTTTACAATTGCCGACAAATTCAGCACTGATGACACCTGGCGTGACCAACTGAATATGATAATCGGTAGTTGCTGGCAGTAAACATGTTATTTGTTTGTATTACTTGACTTATGTAAGTAGGTTACGGCAGATTGTCAGTTCAAAGACAACCTCTGTTAAGTTAAATATCGCCTGTTAAATAGGCTAGTAATCCGTATTCCTTGCCCATTCAATGAAAACTGTCCATTTTAAATCAGTGCTACAGACGCTGCAGTACTTATAAGCGAATCCCTAAAGGGTTGCGCTTTTTGTGTGTAGTTGTAAAGCCAACACAACAACGATTCAGAACTAAATTTACGCACACACGACATGGTTCTCGTGTACGATTGAGCGCCGTATATGCTTAAACATACGGATGCAGGCGCAAGGCTAAGGTGATTCAACGACACGCGGCATTGTGTTATCTATTAGACCTCCGCGCGTAAATCCAGCGCGCGCGCCGGCAATAACTCCCGAGGCGTTAAAATGAACCCGGCGCGAAACAAGAACAATTTAATTGAATAAAATTAGCCAATAAACTGCACTCGTCGAACATTGCCACAATGGCATACCGCCTTCACTCGTAAACCAGCCTTATTTACTGGGGACTTTAAGAATCCACATTAACTGGTTTAAAACACTAACGTGCCAGGCTCTGGGTTTAATGCCATTGTTGAGAAGTTACCAGAATCCGTAATAACTATAAATTGTAGTGACAAATTTGAACAATTTGGTTTGATGAGAGGATTGGGGAATTACATGTTGGACGGCACGCGCCGCGGGCAGGTGCGCCAGCGATATGTTAATTAAAGGGCCAATAATTATAAGGAGATAAGGTAGGTAATGATAAATTTATAGAAGTTTGGAGATTTAACAGTTGGTCGTCACTGAGAAAATATGTTAAATATGCGGCAAGAGCGACCAGAAGGAAAGACAACTAGGTACATTCATTAATGTGTTGTCTTTCTCTCAAACTTCCATTAATGTGCCATTAAATCTCCTTATACCTAATAATTGGACTATCTAGTTCTTCCGGAATCCGAGGAAAATAAACTAAAATAATTTGATAAACATCTACTTACCCCAGGATTTTGTAGTAATACAGTATTGTTTCCCAGCCCAACTTACTCCAATAAATAAGTTCAAATAATTTTTATAAAAATATCTATCAGCAGAACAAAGTTCTCTGGAGTCATCTTTAAGCCCTCAATTTTGTGAAGATGCACTACATTATCGTTCTTAAACGAGTTTTTTTGGGGTAAAATACAGATTTTACTTTTAAGGAACTGTGCGTGTCATAAAGTAAAATTACAGGTAGCAATTTGCAGCACGTTTAATAATACCAATATCAAAATGAGACCGCTGGAGCCATCGCCAGTGGAACGTTCCCGTTGTAGCCACGGCTGTTTCTAGATTTGATTTATTTAGTTATGAGTAGGTTAAAATTACAATAAAACTAATAAGTATCATCGATGTTACATAATTTAAAATAATTCAAAACAAAATATATAATATCACAGATACAATAGATGTAGAGACCAAGATCGAGGGGTAGTAGGTAATAAGGTATGCTAACATGGTATGGTTATTTAGAAGATGGATGAAAGAAGAGTTACGAAAGGGGTATGGCGAGCGAAAGTGACTCAGAACCTGAATTAACTATTATGATAGAAAACCGGTGTCCAGCTGGGACGTATGTAAATAATGGTATGTAGTATTTAGTGATTGAAGCTGCACGGTTGCGTCAATGTATGAAAAAAACGATCAACTGCGAGTCGGAATTGCGCACCGAGAGTTCCGGATCGCCGCACATTTATCTTCGATTTAGCTTCGATCTAATAGTATGGCTTTACTAAATTAAAGTAAATGCGCGAGCTCAACTCACATTTGATCGATTTTTAGTATCATCTTAATTATATAATTTTTTTACGATCAACATAAATAAAAATACGGTGATAAAACGGTTCCTTTATTTTTAGCTTTTATTTTTGTAGAAAATTCACCATAATAACACGTATTCTGAAAAAAAAACCGCTATCTCTTACGATTCACAAACCAGCGACAGCGACAGGACAGCGTAGACTTAGTATAAAGGTCCCGTTTGACACCCATCAGATGCGGAACCCTAAAAATGAACTAGTGACGTAGACGGCGTGGATTGAAATCACTATAGGTAATATTCGCAATGCTAGATCAAAATAGTATCAACGGAAAATTCTTGTTAGTTTTGTTTCAACTTCATAAAAGTTTTCTTAAAGTTGATTTTGAGATACAGTTGTATTTTGAGTTACTACTGTTTTGATCTAGCAGTGCGAACACGCGGTGCCAAGAGGAGTCCACATTTATAATGAGCGCGGAAGCTCGCACTCGTTCGGTGGTGTCGCTGCGCATGCCCACAGAATGTTAAACAACCATCGCTGCGCCAATAGTGATGGATTGCCGATACTCGGTTTATATTGTACCTGGTATAAAGTATATGACTATAACTTCGAGTAGTCGGCATTGCCAGCCAATAATAAATCAATTAAACCATGTTTATTTTTGGATTACATACGGAAAGGTGTAGTATTAATATAATTTACTGTCAAAACTGTACGTGTATGTTGCTTCGGATGTAGATTGTCCCAGGGTTACCATGACATACTAAAGCAATTCAGTTTAGTTTGAGAGAGGAACGAAGCTATAGTAGTTATACAGCTCTGTCCCTTTTTCTCAACCTTAACTTAACTGCCGCACTCAGAGACGTCAATTAAATTTAATGCTTGATTAAATCACTTTCTTTGCTATAGCAATAGAATAAGACAACACGTCACTAAACAAGCATTAAATTTAATTGATGTCTCTGAGTGCGGCAGTTATTATGTCATGTCATGGTAACCCCACAGGTTTTTCTAATAAAATGCAATACAATACAAAACACTTTATTGAACACCAAATACAACAATAAAAGGATTACAAAAAAGATAATACAACAACATTATATTTGTTGCATTATATATTCGCAAGGTAGCTGGTGGTAACTGGAAAAGAAGAGCTGAAGACCGAGCTCAGTGGCGTGCTATGGAAGAGGCCTTGTCCAGCAGTGGACTGATGTGGGCTGATGATGATTGTTGCGCGTGAAATATTTAAATTAGCTGGAGCTATATTTTACTCGGTCAAACCATGTTGCTTTTGACATGTTACCGTATTGTTTAAGATCCGGCCGCACGTACTGTCAAGTAAATAAGAGCTATCATCGTAACGTTGCCAATTATGATCGCAATATGGTTTTATCGAGTAGAATAGAGTACCTGCGGCCTATCATGGTCATTTTTATCGATGTGGATAAACGTGGACAAAACATCTGTCACTTTCTGACCAGTACGTAAGTGCGAGAGTGACGGATGCTTCATCCACTAAAGCGATAAAGGCGACCATAATACGGGCCCTGGCTTTACTATTTGGAACTACCTGTTGTAAACCATATTTATAGAAAACTAGCTGTTGCCTGCGACTTTATCCGCGTAGAAGTCGTTTTACTCGCGGGTAAATGTCTTTCTCCGGGGTCTAAGCTATCTACATATCAAATTTAATCAAAATCGGTCGAGTGGTGATTTTGATTCGGCTAAAGCCTGTAATAGACAGACGTTACCTACTTTCACATTTATAATATTAATAGGATAAATATTTTTATCTGTACACTGAACTATGATCGAAATCATGCCCTATTAATTAGATGTGCATTTTTTTTCAATCATTTCCTGACTGTTTTAACAAGATTGAGAATAACATTGTCTTACTCGCAACGTATTCTCGTCCAAGTGCATCTTACCAGTGATTACATATGGATCTGAGACGTGGTCACTATGGGCCTCATAAGAAAGCTCAGGGTCGCTCAGCGAGCTATGGAGAGGGCAGTGCTCGCATTTCTCTGCGTGATATAATCAGAAATGAGGAGATCCACAAAAGAACTAAGGAGGCTGAAGTGGTAATGAGCAGGGCACAAAGTTTGAAGAACCAATGGCCGTTGGGACAGAAAGGTTCTTGTGTGGAGACCACGTGTAGGCAAGCGCAGCATAGGACGATCGCCTGCACGATGGACAGATGAACTAAAAAAGACGGTAGAAAGTCGGTCATTGCAGGCCGCATTGGATCGTTCTCGCTGAAAATCACAGAGGGCGGCCTATGTATAGTAGTGGACCTGAAAAACCTTTCAGCAATTTGTAACGGCTTACACATACCTACACTCGTACTTTGACAATATACATTTTTGTACCTGATACTTGTACCTCCTGAATCCCTGTTCCACGAGACATCACTAAGTACTCGATTGATAGACGTCTCAACAGCACTTAATAAAGGAATTCCTCACACCGTTTTGTAGCTACTTGGAAGCGAGGGAGAAAAACGCGCGTTTTTGCCGCCCTGATTGACTGTTATTGTCACCTGGTACAATTTTTGTGTTCGCTTGTTAAAGCTAAGGTAAAAATCAATTAATCGAGTTTTGAAGTTTCTCTGCAACTGTTGCAGAAGCGTGGAAAAATCCAGGCTATTATCGAGGTACTTGCTATCTTGACAGACGTACTCGAATTGGTTGTAATTTAAGGTAGGTACTTATTACCTAAATGGTCTAAACAAAAACGAGATCCTTTCATTCTGACTTCGGGTAGTTGTAAAACCAAATTGCCTTTGAAATATCGTATTTTCAACGTTACGATATAGCTCTTATTTACTTGACAGTAATGGTGGTCTACTTAAAAACATCAGACGATAGCATGTCAAAGGCGACATTGTTTTACCTAGTAGAATAGAGGCCCAAGTTCGACAAACCATATATTATATATTTTTCAAGATATATTGATAGTTTATTGTATGAAAAAGACGACTTTCGTCAGAAAATTCTCCTCTCTTTCAACCAATTCATTCAATGATCTAAGCGACGCGTAGTCGCGTAGGGTTGAATATTCCCATATTCATTTGTCCAAATTTTGACTTTTCCGAAAGCTGTAATGCTGGTGTTATTTTAGATTTAATGCATAATTTCATTGCTATATGCAGGTAAGGTAATGTTCGATTTATAAGCGATATCAAAACATAACGTTTTCTATTAAAGCATTGCATTCAGAATTATAAAAATTCAGAAGTCTAATAATTTCGGAAGTATAAAAAGTCAGATTTCTGATCAATTCGGAATCATGACTCTTCTGAATTATGTAGTGTCCCTAGCATACATCTATTAATGAACAAGCACCTCCTTGAATAAGTTTAATTGCTGAATGATTTACCTATTTGCAACTGTTCAGGTGACAAATGCCCGCGGCTTTGGCGGCACGGTAATGAGGCTGCGCGGGAGTGGACAAATTCGCCTCATAAATATCTCGATGCGTTGATTCTCGCTTATGGTTGTCTAATTCATTGACGTCGGGGTGATTTATCTCATTTATCTTGCGCCATTTGTAACGCTGAGAAAATATCTCTTTTCTTTTTACAATTTTAGTTCAGTAGGTACTGTAGGTAATTTTGTTAAAGGACGTTCTGACTTACTTTAGTTACAATTTATTGCTTACATTATCAGTATTTTAAATTGAAAATCAATTTTTCTTGTTTTAAAATGATTGATATAACAATTACCTAATATTTAATACTAATGGATAATAAAATGTAAGGAGACAATCACACACATATTAACTTAATCCCAAACTAAGATCCGATAAATATACTTAAGTATGAAAAAAAAATATGAGAAAATCCTCGCGCTCATCACACTAATATTTGTCCTAACCGGGAAATGAATCAGGGGCCGCTAATACAAATACACTAATGCTATTAATGTAATAAACCGAAGACAAAGAAACGAAAAAAAAAAATGCTAGACCACGTCGAGTTGCGGATTCAGCAGCATGTAAATATAAAATCTGATTTAATTAATTCTCCCGTAGCGCGTTGAACATAACTATTAAATCATGACGTTAAGCCTATAAGCTATCACGAGCTCGTCAGATTTTTATAAAACTGACTCAGCAATTATAGTGATGAAGTCCAGCATTAAAGTTGCAATTGAAATCCCCCCGTAGCTCGGGGCCTCAGTACTTATGTTCTTAACGAGAGCTGAAACATCGCTCCCGACGTCGGCCACAGAAGCCGGCCACACAGGCCGCTGTAACCGCCAATCCTTTATGCAAATAACAACATACTGTACCCTTAATACAGTGATCATACCAAGTGGGCGTAATCAACGGACCGGACTTATTTATATACGTTTTTAACGCCGCCTGAAATCAGACAACAAAAAACATGTTTAACAAAACACTAATCGGCTGCGTTAGCGACTTGTTAACAACCCAAACCGCTCATTATTTGCCAAACAAACTCCGATAACGCCTAACAAGCCTCATTTTGCCACGACACGAAAAAACGCCGACTTTTTATCTTTCACCTGTTTTTGCGGGATATCGCACGAGTTTCTACCACCCGTATTCTAATAAACACCTATCGGGGCTCCATCTTAAGGAGCAAAGAATTATGGTATATTTAAACAATTTATTGCTGCCGCAAAACAAGGGAGACGATGATAAGCCTCTGGTTTGGCGATAAGGCTCTTTAGTAGAGTATTTGCCGAAACTACGGTTGTTGATCGGATCTTTTTTAACTTATTGGGACACGGGACGCTGATGACTTGAGTTATAGCTAGCCATAGCTCGTTATTACTTGTTTTTTTAGTAATATTTTGCAAAAAATAAGTATATTTAACTAATAATCTAGATATAACGTTCTTTTGTCAAAAGCGAGCAACAGTTTGATGTAATTTTTAAATAAATATTATCGGGAAGTAACGACCTCTTTTGTGAGAAAAGTATAATTTTAAGGAATTACGGTCTTTACGTAGATAGAGCCAGTTCTTATTTTGTTGATAAATTTATAAATAGAAAACGAAATACCAAAATGAGTACCTAACTACTTTAGCGTTGAAAAAGTGGCAAAACCCATGCGAATAATGACCTAAATAAAGACGTTGGTGTTGACAGGGTTTTTGCTATTTTAAATATTTGATGAGCTCTAATGAGCGTCATTTCACAGCTAATCGGCGATGATGACATTAGCCGCATACGTATTGTTGATTATCGTGATTGTTTTAATTCATTTTACTTTTGTTTCGATCGACGCCCAATTTGTTCTGTGACAGGTATGAATGGTATTTCCTCTATTACAAAATTATGTAGCGTCCTCAAAAAAACTATAATTATGGTGATGATTTATACATAGAAAGATGCTTATTGTTTGGTACGTTAGTAATTATAAGATGAGGTAAGAAATAATCTGTTTACAGGATGTTTTACTCATAGAGTATCTAATAAGTATCAAAGGATTATTGCGATGCAAATACGAGGTATTGCGGCACGGGCAAGTTGCCCCGGTTCGGTGAAGTTGCTTGACCGTGATGTATATTATAACATGACAATTAAAACAGGATTTCCATACATACCAAAACACAAGTACATAAAAAACTACATCCACACGAAATTTACAGAATTTTAGACAAGCCGTTCGTATTTTTTGTCTGTGATATTATTAATTGGATTTTTATGTTTGTCGGAGCATTAGAGTTAAACGCGTCGGGACTACATGAAATGTTATTTACTAGAAAAATAATAGAATTAAGTCGTTGAAATGTAAAATGATTATAAATATTTTACGTAAAAAAATATTAATAAAATAAACTGGTTTAGGTAATCCAATAGGGAAAACTCATAACATCGCAGTGGAGCCTTACAAAATGATTTGAAAGAGCGTTTTTATGTTCCATATTTTTACTCATTTATTTGTTTACGAGTATATCATGATTTATTTACTATGTTTGATGTAAACTAATATCTATCTAATATCATAGTATCAATACCAATTGACTGTCTGATTAATTTATCTCAAGTTCTAGTTTAGCTTCTGATTATGTCATTGTTAGAAGTCAAAGTCCCTTGTATTCCAGTTGGTATTTTAGAGTGTTACAAATGCGTTTATTTAATATTATTATTCTTTAGAACATCCTTTGATGAACCTGTTAAAACAACTAATCGTTAATAGCTCCAATTAATTAAATACAAGTCGATTAGTAAGTCAAAATTTTTAGTTTAAGTTAATTTACGGAAAAAAAGTTATGTTAGGTTCAAAAATGCCTAATTTCCCAAAAGTGTTCTGCGTTTCGTTTTTTCCACCTTACTGATCATAACTTTGCTATTCTGTTTCAATTAACTACCTTATAATTGATTCATTAATCGCAATAATGCTTTCCTTCTTTGAAATGTAATTAGTAACTAAGAAAATTAATGGACAGGGGTACATGACCGATTAACTCTACTCTAAGTCAAAATTAGTCAAAACTGGAATGCATTTACATTTTTTATAACAAATCTTCAATTTTTTGTGCACCATCTTTTTTGAAGATTCACTGTAGCATATAAACCGTTCCACAGCAACTTCTGAATTACATTATAGTTATAACTTATACCGTCTCGGGTATCAGTTACAACTTAATTGTAACTCGATCTTATTTGCCGACCATGCGCGCGCGCGCTTTGACGTCTTAATCGGATCTACCTAATTAGTTATTAGATTAAAAACCATCTCGTTGGGACTTAAGTTATTGGCATATTGATATTAGGTGCAATAACATCCGACGAATTATGGTAGGTCGGGCATAACTTGTACCAATTCGGACGTTATTTAGTATTCCGATGGAACTAAGTGGCATTTTTGATCGATCATTTCCTATCAGTTATTTTTCTTATTAGAATTGTAATTAGTTTTATAGGATCATTGAAAATATAATGTCTGTCTAAGAATTCGCATTGTGGTATTACTTTTACGTGGAAAATACGAGTAGATAGTGTATTTTTGAACAACTTAATAAAGAGGAGACTCTAAATACATCGCGTTCTTTTTTTTTATACATCTCTACGTTGAATTTCCTGACGTTAACACATTACAACAAGACGAGCTTTTGTTACTGACTTCACCTTTTTCCTCAGTCATCGAGACCGAACACCCGAGTCTAAATTCGGCAGGTATTCATGAAGTACAGTATTTATTCTGTTGTTACCTTCCAACTCTATCAACAGTAGCTTAAAAAATACATAGCATTATCACCCCGGGTTTACGTAAGTATCCCAAATACCAGTCGATTCTAATAACGAGAACTGGGTCAAAATTGACTTGCAAGATTAGAACTGAATTTTGTTGTATTGGCTTTGCTAATGCATTCGAAAGCCATATAAAGCTATCCTGGGTCTCTATAACCTCGGAACTCGATAAAAAACACACGTGTCGATAGCCAATAACCAAAGAAATAGGCCATTAAACAGAATGACATGATTTTTCTAAGGAATGATAGTTTGAGGCAGGAATGAAATTCATCGGGTTGAATTGCTTCCAGATATAACGTAATGTTAAATGATTGAAGATTTAATTTTATTCATAAACTATCAATTGTTTACCAAGGGTCTTAGATAGCCCACTTAAACAACCTTTGCACTGAAAGTTGATAAAACAATCATCATTAAATGAATTGCTCACATTTCAAACGACGGATAAGTTTATTTTAAACATAGAAAGACATCTTACCAAGATGACCGACTCGGCGCCTGAGCTGTTATTAATACATACGTTATTCCGACTCATTATCGGACGCCAGAATCCTTTCAATCTATCCATCCTATTGTTTTTAGAGCACTTTTTTACATTGATACCAATATTTTTTACGATGGGAGTAGCGATAAAGCAGTGATTTGTTCTGAGCACATATCGATGGAGCGGGATGCCTCTAGGGCTCTTACGAGGCGTTTATCATTCGGCGGCCCTTTGTTTTGTAAATATTCCATTGTTAAAAAATGATCATACGAGTGGAGTTTTTGTTACGGATAAATGGTCACTAAATTATCGATGCCACTTAAACCCTTCCATGCTCTCTATGGCTCATATAAAAATTAACACCTCTTTAACGTTATGGTTTAAGTTATTTAAAGGTTCTTAGTTTGTGTATTAATCACTTGTCATTTGGTTTTTAAATAAAGTCTTCGTCATCCACTATGAGTAGGTACATTGTTTAAAACAGCCTACGTCACTCGTTTTATAAGGATACTTATTTATTGGTAATTCACTCTCCCTCGATACTGTCAATATTATTGACATTTGTGTTTATTAGCCATAACCACGAAAACAGTAGATGATTTGTAAGGAGTTGTAGGTACTTAGATTAAACCGAAATTAAAATAAAGAATCTACTCGTACGTATATTATAAATGCGAAAGTTTGTGCGGCTGGACGGATTTGGATGAAATTTAAAATGGAGATAGCTCATACCCTGGATTAACACATAGCCTACTTTTCATCCCGGAAAATATAAAAGTTCCCAAGGGAATAACGATAATTTAAATCTCCGTGGATGAAGTCGCGGGCAGAAGCTAGTATATGCTATTTTAAATGATAAAACCGGAATAGTATGACGTACAATTGAATTGCCTACTGTACCTTAACTTGTATTTGAATTTTTTTGCTATACGTATCGCTCTTAAATTGCCAGATTTCCGATCTCCGTGGTAAAATCGGCAGCAATAGAAAGTCAATTTATCGGGTTTACGTCCTCAATGACACTAACTCCCCTTAATTGACCATTTACGACCACTTGCGACTTATTTAAGGGTTTTTCACTTTGTGGACGAGATACCGACACGGCCACAACAATACGGGATTTGTGCTAAGTAGACCATAAAATATGCCCGTAATTTTTACGGCTGCAGCTTATAACACTGCGTTTTGAGTCTCCAAAATAATCACTGGCTGCTGCAAGAACTTCAAATTAATTTTATAGCATATTAAACGCGTAATGATTATTAAAGTAGCAATAATAAACTTGGCTTTTATAGTTTAATGGTAGATTTCATATTTTTCGACTTAAAGAATATACATCAGAGGCATTGTCATATAATAAAAAAAGCATTTTAGATTTAATAGATTTTACTAATTATATTTAAAAAAAATAACAATATACTCGTAGTTTCAGTACCTAATCAAGAAGCGATGTCAAAGGGTGTTTTATTTGATGTTGTGATTGTTTTTTGTTTTTAATGTTTTTGTTTAACCTTAGATGTATTAGTTTAAAAAAGGATTAATGTACGATTCAAACTTTAAACGCAAGAAAATAATCAATAGTACTTAGTGCTAATAATCCAAGTAGTAATATATTATTGGGACTATCCTATTAAAGGAAAAAAAATGTCATGCCGAATTAAAGTATGAAAGTCAAAGCTATATATAAATAGATCAGAATAGAATTTTAATTACTTCATAGACAAGAGAAAAAGTCTAAGGTGCTAAAGTTAAAAAAAAGAATAACGCATCAATTTAATACTCGTATTTCTCATCGCATCCTAACCTAATTGTGCAAAATGTGGTTATAGAATTATCAACAAATTTTTAGAGTTGTGTTGGAGTTGTGTGACATGTTTAATCTTTCTGCGCTAAAATGTTATGTTGTTTCTACACTATTTTACTCTCAAGATATCCTTACCAGCGCTAACAATTTAAGGATTATATAGTCAAGGATAACGATATCTTAGTAAACTTGTGATACCATAATTTTGCTTTCTTATGTGGCAAAAATCTAGTTGGAATTCTTAAGACGAGGAAATAAATGTTTACAGTTTTTAGAGTCGACAATCATCTAGTTTAGTTACAACCCTAATATTCTTACAGGAAGCTACAGCTTCCACAAACCAACCAGCTATTTGATATGCGGGTCCTTTTTGTATGGAAATCAAAGACAGCGGTCTCTGATTTCCGATCGATTAGCGATCGGTCGAACGAGTGAACGCGCCACACCGGCGAGTTTAAGTAGTCCCTTCAGAGCGCACAAAACACATTTTAGCGCGTGCATTTTCAATTAGGCAGTAGGGCTTCTGTCGATAAGATCGAACGTATAAGGCTGCCTAATTGAGAGCTCTGACGGAACTATTTAAACTGTTCGTTCACTCGTTCACTTGTTCGCCCGATCTAGCGCCGTTTTTAAGAGAATAACACCCTTGTCTTACCCCTACCCTGGCCCACAGTTTTGCGAACATTGCAGAACGGACACTGCACGAGGCCCTATGACCACTAACATTTCGACACATGCAAGGAAAAACATTGTATCTCAACTTACTGTGACTTCTAATTTCAAACGTATTTGAGCATGAACAAAATTGTATCTCAAGCTAACATAAAATTTGAGATACAATGTTGTTCCTTGCATGTGTCGATTTATCGATTTTTCAAAATCGATTATTTCTATTGATGATTGATACGCGTGTTTGTATAATATTACCGTGGAATCCTTAAAAGGTTCGATGGAAATTAATAGAGTTGTTTGTTTTAGGGCCGTCGCCGCGGGCGTCTAACGTATACTTTATCCAAAATACAAAGAAAAATATGACTTATAGAGTAGCTTATTGAGTTGATTATGCTTAACTGAAGTTTATTCTCAAGTGTATTCAAACCTGTAATGAGGTGTCGGATTTAGTGCTTCATTTGTTATAAAGGAGCCTGCACACGAAATGCTCCGAATGAAGACAGTTGGTGTCGGGTAAAAAAGAAGAGAAAACATGGACAACAATTTGTTCTTGCATTGTGTGAAAATGTGTGTCCTTATTGGGTAAACGCCAAATACTGATGCAATTCACAGTAAGTGGGTATGCGGGGATAGTCTACCAGGTATATACGTCATATTGTTATAGTAAACATGGCCGTGAAACTGACAAAATACGTCAATAAATAGTTTTGAAAATAATTTTCATGTAATTTGAAATGACAGGTCGTTATTACGCTAATATCAAGAAGGGAAGTAGAATTAGGGTTATGTTATTCAGGTAAATCATGAATCGAGAGTTTCTGACCTAACAGATGATTAAAAAAATGTTTTTTTAAATGAGTTGTCGAAAATCTGACATAGAATTATTTATTACCTACCTACATAATTGTTATTTATAGTGTTACATACTTTAAAATAGATAATTCGTTTAAATTGATCATAGTTAATCGGCTATTGTGCACTATCTCTTATACATCCCGCTTCTGAATTTGGTGCCCGATCGTCCATCGATAAATAAATATTTATGTTGCGTTAATGACAAAGAGCGTATTTGACTGAGATTTAATAGATAACAGGTTGCGCGGGCGCAGCCCGTACGTTTTAATATTTATCTATTAATGATTTATTTATTAATGAATTTGTTTGGGCCTTTCCATATCGGACAGTTTTACTCGTTTATTTATGTTTCGTTTTATTTTGTTTTAAAAGGGTTATATTATAAGGGAAGTTAAGTATCTGCAGTTCTTAACTAAACTTTAATTATAATTTTGAGTTAAGTGTTTATCGTTACGCCGATAGTTATAGCTAAAAAGTACTTAACTCAGTAAGGATTTAACTTTTTTCTACAGTTATACTTTTAAATGTCAAGAAACATAATATCAACTTTAAATGTCAACTTATTTATATTATGTAAACTTAAGTAGTAGTAACAATTATAATTACAATGATAAAAATAAAATTTTCACTAATTTACCACCGCTTTTTGTTGATTTCAACTCTCATTTCCCACATTCTTCCGATCAGGTTCAATGGACGTTCGAAAACCACTCGCAATTATCCATTCATTGACAGAAATCGATAATAATACATCGATTATTCGAACGGCCGGCGATCACTCGATGACCGAGGCCTTGACTCGATTGTAATTGGTAACGTTGTCATATCGCTAGAGCTATATTTTAAAACCCCCTGTATCGACGATAATGGTAGATTTGCAGAGATCGGTTCATTGCATAGGGTGTGCTTACGTCCGACGGAAAGTATGCAATTTTAAACAAAACCGAGGCGTGTTATTTTTTGGACATTTATATTATATTTGGGTGTTGAAATAAAAACATAAATATCTGTTATTCATTTATTTATTAACGTATTTAATCTTTATTGCACAAAATAATACACTTAATATAAAAAATGGCGAACTTAATGCCGTAAGGCATTCTCTGCCAGATATCTACATATCAACGTATTAAATTAATGTAAACACTTACATAAAATGCACTATTAAATAAATATATATATAATATATACATGAGGATTAGCACAAAACATTACGGATAACGCAATAAGAAAATCAAGATGATGTCAATTCTACAAACAAACATTTTATCATTTTTATAAGCAAACAAGTACTTGTTGCGTCTTCTTCTTTTTTTTTTTAAAGATAACATTGAATGTGAAGCCAATATCTTTCGAAATTTGTATCTCAAATTTGAAAAAATAAGTACATTATTTTTTGTGTTATTTGGATAATTTCAAATGTGAATTGTATACAAACATTGATACAATACTGATAGGTACTACAATATTGAGCCGTATTTTTGTCAAAATTTAAATACTTATTTTTTCAGAGTCAGGAAAATGTAGCTACGCTACACCCTTTATACCGAGCGGCGTTTACATTGCCTTTCGCTCGTCACGGTCTTCAAGAATTAATTATCGATAATTATGTAAATGGTGCCATTTTAAAAACGCACTGTCGGCCAAACTGTCTTAAATAATAGTTTCACGTTAATGCTACGAGTATATCATGTTATGAGGCTATCTGTATACTGAGAAAATAATGCTAAATTAATCCAGTCTATTACCGTACTATGTATGTGTGTGTTATGCCTAGTTAGATAACATGTATCTTACGGCCCCTGTTAATTACTTTGGCAAATAAAACTCATGAGCGATCGTCTCCCGGCAGATAATCCTCAAAGCTTTTTAAAATCCCCATTACACTCCATTAAAATTACTACCCACAGCCCACGATGCAGTTCTTCTAACTATAAATTAATCTGAAAGCTCCACTTGGAAAGCTATCTCGCATGCATCACCGCGATCTGCTAAAACTCTTAGCTGCCATGAAAAAAAACTGTAATAATTCCAATTAACCCTAATAATAGGCTCTGTGCACAGTGGAGAAGCAGTGCGATTAAAAAGACAAATTCCTTAACCACTAGAGTACAATAGCAGGTTGCGAGCATTCCCTCGGCTGAAGCCCGCTTTTATTAATAGACCGACGACCGGTAGCCGCCACGGCCTTACCGAGCGAAGATATGATTAACACAAAGGCGATACATAATAAGCAATATTGGGACCAGTTCGGGGAGCTATGGACATAATACGAGTATGTGACCACAGCAGGTTTCCGATCACATCCATTATAGGCTAATGCTTGGAGTGGACAAACGCGCGCGTTTACGTCCGCCGCTCCTGCGGGGCTGGTCGCGGGCGGATAGAAAACGCAAACACCGCGGGTTTAATGTGTGCCGTTAAGTTATGGGGCATGCCGCTTGTAGGCTATGAGGCTTAATTAACGACGGCGAGCGGCGCAGGCGACGCTGCCGGCTAGCACGTGACGACCATCGAGAATGCACTTACGTGTTTTTTGCTTAATTTATACACCATATTGTATTATTTTGTGTTTGCCATTTGTATCATTACAGTATTTTAAGCGTTCATTCGCATTGCTTGCATACTTTCGGCCCGCGTGTTGTAAAGAAGTCGGTTGAAAAATTTTCGCGTTCGTGTAGCTATTGTGTTGCGGCGGATACCTTTGAAAAAAAATATTGAAAGATCGGTTCTCGAATTGATGTGATAATGGTTATCTCTGTAATTTAACAACACGCCGCCTATTATATACAATTCGAGTCTGCCGATAAATAAACATGCCTGTAATAACTCTGCAACGACTCGAGAAGTAATTGGTAATGTTTTGACATAGATCAGACGAGACGAGTTATAAGTAGAAACGTGGGCAAATTTATATGGACAGGCAAAAAGTACTAGACTAGGCGTACGGGGCAGCAAAAACCCCGAGACCAGATAGAGAGGCTGACCGGCGATAAGAAAACTGTCGCATTACGTTTTTGACAGACATTCTATCTCTAATAAGTATTAAGCCCCGGCGCGGCATTAAGATAGCGAAGAACGATTGGCGAATTAAATCGCAATAAAACAAAATACGTCAATATTAAATGAACTATCCTTACAGATGGATCAGATATGAAAGTGTTTATAGTGTATACGTATGTATGTATGGTGAAGGCAATAAATATCTTATGACTATTTGCGTAGGTTACGCAAATATGTACTTAAGTCGATTTTCCTTTCATGCATTATAATCACAGGCCTGGGTGGTAGGTGGGTTGCATCTCAGACACAACCGTAATATATTTATTTAAATAAGCGTTATACTTATGTCGTTATCTCAACACTCAAGCGTCGATGAAATTGTCTTTATTTGTAATGTTGGTACACATCCACAGTAAGTTTAGATTGATTTAAATATGTTTAACATCGGAGTAAACACGCTGCATTCTCGTCATACTAGCATCAGTTATGATAAAATTAATCCGATTTGTATGTACTAAATACGGCAAAATAAATGTTGCGGTGTTACAGATAAAATCCAGTGTTGATTTTTACTAATCCATGTAATTAAAAACGCAGTCATTTACATGTTCTTAATTAAACAGTACGTCAACATTATATATGCGCATCGCTTACGGCAGACAGTATACTAATTGATAGCAAACATAATGAATTAGTCAGTGAGGCCACGTTTCGTCCTTGGTCGTTCCTAGGTTACTACGTGCTCCAATAACCAAAGGTCTTGAAAAAGCCAATCTAACCACACAAAGGCACATCGCACATACCTAATGACGAGTATCCGCCAATTAAGAGTCGTGTACGGGGCAAGTGGCCGGGCTTGACAAAAACTCGTCCGCGTGCGGTGCAGAGGCGCTACCCAACTTAATTGGCAGTGGTTATCGACTGGTGGTTATTGTAGGCAGCAATGGCGATCGGAAAATAGGTAATCGAAGGTCGCCCGAGGCAGGATTCCTCCTGGCTTGCGCACATTCATCTGATCAAGTGACAGCAAAAAGTGCCGTGAAATTGCCAACACCGACGGGCAAAAAGGACTCAACTCTAAAAATGGATTTTGAAATTTTAATAGGCACAGTAGTTAGGGTGTAATTGTAGCCGTGGAAGGTGATAGTTAGTGGGTGTTAAGCGGGACTGAGTCAGCTTGCAAAAAGGGTATTTTTTGTTGAAATCTACTATCAGGCGATTGCTTAGTGCAACTTTGTATTGGATCTTTCTTAGTTAAAGTCGTTTTAGAAGGGTATTTTTGTTAATATAGCCTTCTTCATCTACCAATACGACTATCGATATATAAAATAATGGAGTAGAAGAGAAAGTATTAGGATTTAATGAAACTATTGTACTACTAATATACGAAATTTACTTTCCCAAGTGTCCAAAATTACCTAATGTTTGAAACTACAAACGCGCCTCAATCAATTATTTCCCTATTCCGCTTCATGAGGATCTCTTGCATAATATCATTCATTCATTTGTTGGAAGTTACCTAACAATGAAAGATGGCCGTAATAGCATATTCATAAAGTTTAATGACAAAACTGACAACTCCCGCCGTAACTTACACTTATGTTTAATTTTATAGAGCTGCGACGTGGCCTATTCACAACAGGTACACGACCGATTAAATTCAATATAAATTCATATAAAAAATATGGCAAGCAAATATTACTTAAAATAGAAAAATATGTTCTAGGAATTTAACAACTTGACACTTGAGTCTTATATTATAACGCTATATCATTACGTTTTAAGTGTTCAAGTACTATTCTCGAACTATAAAATTATCTGTCGTATAACCTCTAGAAAACGTTAAAAGTACATATTTAAGGAGAAATATATGAATAAAAATAAAAATTAAAAATCCATTACTCGGTTTTTTTTTCTCACTCTGAACATAAACTTTAGCATTAGCGCAGGCCGCTTTGCAAGTATTGCCATAGAGCTTTCGAGTCCGACTTTTAGGCTGTAATTTTGGTTACGATCATTTTGTAGCATTTATTTAGTTTGAAAAACTTGTCAATCGCTACATTATTAGGTAAGAAAACCCTATAATATAAAATTCGGAAAATATCTTTTTTCGACTGAAACCCAAAACATTTTCATGAAGTTTGGCCGTCAGTAAACATGGGACGGAACTGTACAATTGTACAAAAGTCGTCCAAATAGTCATGTTTTTCTATGGAAATTCGTATTTTTTGTCCACGCGTACACTAGAGTTTTGTAGGATAAGGCCCGAGTCGCGGCGCGTGGCAAGCAAACAGGTCGCGCGACCGGTGAGTGCCGATTACGCCAAAATAAAAATAAATAGACGCACCTTGCTCTTTTTGGCCGACTGCGGCGGAGGTTTGAGCCATGAAGCTTTAAATTTTTATGTAAGAATGCGTTTATATTAGTAGGTACCTCTGATCAAACGGCGAATGTGAAGTTTCTTTGATTAGCAGTACTTATAACAAAGTACGAAATTGTTATTAAAAAATCCAAATATTAATTTTAAATTTCTGCAATCTGAAGCAGAATTGTTTATTTAGTTTTTATGTTTAGAGAAGTATTAAGGTATTTCTTCTTTTTCCTCTTCTTTTTTTCTTTAGGTAAGTCCTTTTTTTATTTATAAATGTATTTACTTATGTGGAACATTTTTGTGATTTTGATTAAACGTATACTTTTATAAAAAAATTGAAGTACCATTTAAATTTGCACTTGTGTTTTATCTCTAACTTTAGGTTAACCGTCTATCAGCTGCTTAGTAGGTACCTAGTCAACATTAATTTTAGAAGGTTTTTAATATCCTTCAAAATTCTGATTACTAGGTATTATAGTTACTTGTTCTTTGAGCAATATATTGATCTTAAAGTAGGTACGTTTTTCTCGCTAAGTATTAAGTTTCCCGCGAAATGAGTTGAGGTGATACGTTTAAAAATATAATAAAAATTATAATGTTACTTTAACAGCGTGCGTCGTGCATTGTAATGAGTGAAAAGGCTGGTATATTTTTCTAAAAGTAAATTTGTCTCTCATGGCATGGGGAATGCACACAAGCACATATGGTTCACCTCATGGTAAGTGTGCTTCAATCTTAAGCTTGCAAATGCATTGTCTTATCTATCAACCCAGAGGGCTTAGTTGGAGTGCCTTTATGCTAATCATTTCTTTAATTTCGGTCTTATCCTCACACCGCAACAAAACAATAGGAACACTGCTGTTTGGTGGCAGGTTAGAAGTATCATAATTTTATTAAAAAAAAACAAGTACTTATCTACCTTCTGGTATGGTTATCGCTTATCTGGATAATATTGTTGGGAGTAATGTTTTAAGTAAGTATGTATGTTGTAAGTGAAACGAGTTCAATCAAACCTCTCACAGGTTTGTAAAGCGCGTCTTATTGTTTGTACTCAATAAATTGTTTTATATTTTAATAAAAACCTAGTTGAAAAATATTGCCAATGGATTACGCTTTCGAAGCGCGTCAATTATTTACTTATCGGTAGAGACCAGTGTAAATAATTGACCTATCCAGATAATTAAAACTAGGCAGAGGCCACGAGGATTCCTATTCAAATTGCATTGATTTATGAGGGCCGAGTCCCGGGCTTGCATAGTACGCCGCACACACATGCACTAAGTAAAACATCTATCTTTTGGCTCCGCTGTTTAATTAAGAACTATAGCGAAACAGTGCAAGCGCAGATCTGCATAAATATTTGTATTTTAATCACGAAAATTTATAGAAGCGATTTTATACCGACGAATATATTCTGCAGCATTTAATAGTCGTTCAGAGGCTATTTCTTACGTGACAAACGAGTAATTAAGAGGTTGCAATATTTATCCGATGTTATTTGGTTTACGCTCAGAGAATTACATTTGCATGAGTTATTGGACCGGTACCAATTCGTCAACAGCAGAGCCTCTTTGGCAACTATGTGTCGGCAAGACGTCTTTATTCATTTGCACGACTTTAAAAAGTAGTTTGTACGAGTCTTTCATAAAAATAGTATTTGTAGGGTAATAGGATAAACAAACCCGCTATCCAATTTATATATTTATAAGGTGAACGGTGAATAGCGAAACATTTAATCGGTTCTATCCACGTCAAAAATATTCAATTGAGTCTACATATATCGAGTGGTTTGGTCGAAACGGTTGCAAATGAAACAATTATTTTGATTATAATAAATGAACCTAACCTAACTTAATTAATGTACACGATAGTTGTTTATTAAATTCTGTGATTTCAGCCTAAAATGATGTTATTCGAGAAAATTTTAGACAAAACAATACATTAGGACGAAAAAAATGCGCTTCACCTTCCACTTATTATATCTACGGTGCAAACATCTCAAATACTACACATATTGATTGAATTGTTTGTGATCTAAACCTTATAGAACACAAGTTTAATATCACAACTGAACCGCACTAAGCTGTGCTACGATTTGAGTCCACTCAGTGCTACGCCTGAGAATGACTAATAAATATTCGGCTTAGTTGGTTAAAAGCCGTAGCGTGTTGTTTTGTTGTAGACTCGGATAAAACTTACCCATAAAGTGAAAATTGGCTTAATACAAAAGATACCATACAATCTTTAGAAACTATACTATAGCAGCGAAAATCAGAGAAACATGACAGTGTCGCGGTGCCGACATCTAGGTAAAAGTGTTACAGTTGTACAAACGATAGTAGTTTTCAATCCACGGATTCCTGCTCCGATACTTTATTTCACGTAAATTGACATTTAATTTGAGCGACGCGGACGGGGCGAGCTTCCGTGGATTGAAGTTATAGCTCAATTTTGAACCATCGCGTGTTGTTTGTTCTGTTGCGTACTATCATACTTTTCCGTAAGTACTTGATTGTTTGACAGCAGAATGTCAGCGTATCGTGCTTCGCGTTCTTCATAAGACTGCAATTTTCAATTCTAAAAATAAAATTGACAGCAATAATGGCTGCACAAACGGCTCCATTCATTAGCGAACTGTTCCGAACCCGTTAACGACAAGTGACAGGCACGCTCCGCCATTGCCGAGTAAATTGTAACAAAAGTGTATTTTATCGGCACCCTCAATAATTATCAGCTTTGAGAAGGTTCTTCTGATGACTTGTTTATCGGGTATCGCGGATAAGTAAAAAGAGGAATCCCGTGTCCCCGCGGAGACGTACATTTAAGAATTTGTTGACAAGCAATTAAGGGTGGGCAGGGCGAGCGCACGGAGGCTGCCAAACTTTATTTATACGTCAGCCTTATTTTTAAGTCAATGAACCGCTCTGTCACTTTCTGTCAATAAAATAGCCCAATTTCAATCAGTTTTAAACCGATTTAGTGAATGAATGCACTTTATTTCGATAAAGTTACAGGTATAACAAATATTAACACTTTAAATTAATTGATCAAGCATACTATCGTCAGTATACGTAGAAATTGACTTATTACTAATAAAGGCGTCCGTTACTGCTTTGCATGTGATTTAATTCCTATCAGTTGATGATTTTGGCGAGAGTAAAGCCGCGGGCAGAAGCTAGTATTTTTATTATTGAATTGGTTCACACGGCTTGCCATAATAAACCTCAATAATATTATATAGAAGATTGTTAAGGTGTGATAATCACTATATTGCTTTTGCTGTTTCGTTATTGCTACCCACCTGCAGCGATTATAAATAGAGTGAAATATCAGCAAATAAATAGCAGCAGGCCTGGTTTCAGAAAAAAGGTTGTGAGTCAGACGCGCAATGCTCTTGGACGCGAGCGGCAAATTCGTCAAATAATTTCAGTTATGTCACTAACAATGTTAATTAGTGGCAAATCAAACGTCATCAGACCCCAAAATGAACTCATTCCCGATAAACGCACCTTTAAGGAAGCTATAAAATTCCTCGAGCTTTAAGTATCTTTGTACGACTAGTTTACTGCGAATGAACCCTGTTATTGGTTCTGCTTTTAATATTCCCTTCTCAATTATAAAAGTAATTAAGCTCAGAAAAGTGTCCGAGTGTACAACTCGGAATGGCTTCGGCATTGAAACATCCATTAAAAAGCTTCCTTGGCACGAGTTTACGTGATGAACACTAATTATTATCATAATAGTTCTTACTTTACATTTATTGACGATAAATCCGCCTGAGATTAAGGGTCGTGAAAATGTAAGGTCGGTTCATTTCGGTGTTTCTTAAGAATTAATTTTAGTGCAATAAAACGCGGTACTAAGCGAGCTGTTAACCAAATTCAATTATCGCAAAACGCTGGTAGCTGGGAGCCGCTTGCGCTGTTCTATAGAACCAATATATCCATAGTTCCGCTTCAAGGTTCAAAGTAAATTACGGTTGTAAAACGATATTTAAGAGTTTAAGTTCAAACGTAAACAGGACCTTACACGTGTTTAAAAATAGGGATACAGGTTAGTTGAGTCGATATGTCTGGCCGCCGCGGATTGGCCGTTACGCGTTATTATTGATAATTAAAACGATTACTTTTACGAGACAGTCCCATCAGGGCTGTAATTAATATTGTTATTAGCTGTCGCCGGCGCACGCGTAGAGGTGTTGTTGCTATGTATCGGTGGCGTTATTCTCTTACGTAGTAAAAGTAAGTCTTCACAATCGAACCGGTCTAACCTGAGCTCTGCACGCGATAGGAATGCTTAGCGATTTGTGTCTGGCTATACTAGTTTGCCATAAGTTTGGGACCTATTCCTCTTGCTATTAGAATACCACCAAAGGATCGTGGGCGTGTGCGTGGGAGTATCATCAGCCTTTATCATTTTAGCATAGCACCGTCAAAAGCGGTTAATATTCATGTATGTAAAAAAGTTAAGCCTACAAATAGAACTAAGTAACTTTAAATTATATTTTGCAAGTCGGCTACCATTTTTAATGTACCTACCTTACCTAGCCAAAGTGTAAATCTATGAAATCGATGAATTTATGCATAGGGTATACGTACAATTTTAATTTGATTCTAATTAAAACCCAACTGATCGTTTTTTACCCGACTGCCAAGAAGGGTAATTTTTTTCGCGCGTATCTATTTATGTATGTATGTATGTAATATTCTTTATTATCTCGTATCAACCAAACGGCTGGACGGATTTCTAAAATTAAGGTATCGTTGGATTTGTCTCGGCAACCCAAGTGTCCTAGGAAAAGTGACGTCAAAAAAAAACAACATGGCGGATTTTAGGTGCCCTAATGTGTTCGAAATTTTTTTTATTATCAAATGAATCCAATAGGGTATCAAAATGAAGATTATTAAAAGGCAATTACAAAAATATACACAACTCATATGTTTAAATATAATTTGGTAAAGCAAATTACAAATCAAAATGAAATAATACTTTAACCTTTAAAGTGTCGAAACTCAAACTATACAAAAAGTTATTAATAAAAATTAAGCAAAAAAATACATTATTAATTAATAAAAAACAAAAAGAGTGAAATAAATTAAATTATTTAAAAAAAAAACCAAAAAACCCGACTGCAACAAAAAAAAATCAACTGAGAAGCAAAAAACAAGCTCTATAATCTATAGAAAATTGTAAGAGCAATGTACTTATTGATATTTATAACAATTAAAATTTAACTTGAATATTGGAAAAGGTATTGCAGGCGTGGACACGCAATCAATAACAAAACCTATTTCTTGAAAAAAATTACATTTGGGCTGGCTTCTCCCCCGCCTGGAATACCTTTTCCAATATTCAAGTTAAATTTAAATTGTTATAAATATCAATAAGTACATTGCTCTTACAATTTCCTATAGATTATAGAGCTTGTTTTTTGCTTTTCAGTTGATTTTTTTTATAGCAGTCGTGTTTTTTTTTTAAATATTAGTGTAGATTTCTCATTGGTTTAGTCATTTATATATTCCAATGTCATAAAACAATTAATATAGGCGCAGTTTCTTTTGAAATTAAAACGGTAACCCTGTCATCACTACTTCAGGGTTACCCTATCATAGAGTACCGTGAGCTAGTAATTAGCAGAGCTGCGCTCTTAAATCTGCCATTTCATCGGATAATCCCGCGTTTACGTTCGACATCGTTTGATTTGCGAATGATTTATTATACCTCGGGAAACTCAGGGAGATAATTATTGGTTTAACAAACGTATGCGGCAGCTTTTAAAATTAATGGATATTCGAATTAAAGTTGAAATTAAAGTTGTGCGGAGTAATGAAGATAACGCGTCGTGGACGTAGGCTGATAACGGGCTGACGGCGCTTCTGGGGCGGAGATAAGTCTTTAATTGCTAAGATAGGAAGGTCCTACGTTACATTAGGCTTTATGCCTGGCAATTAGGACGAGTTCGGTCACAGTTTAAACATACATACATACATACCTTCACGCCTTCATTCCCAGAGTGGGGTAGGCAGAGCTACAGAATTATTAATAACAATTCTAAAAACTTGTTGTTAATTCTGTAACCACATTTTGCACACACAGGCTAAGATGTTTACCAGTGTAAATTAGTGACAGGTTGCAAGCCCATCGCCTAACGATAAGTACGACAAGCCTTTGTTCCCTTAGTCGCCTCTTACGTCTTCCACGGGAAGACATGGAGTGGTAATATTCTAAGCCGGCAACCACACGGGCAGTTTAAACAGATATGGAAAATGCTCTACATTGCCCGAAGACACGTTAATAATGTTTTAGAGACTGAGTTACATCAGTAAAGCTTGCTTGGTAATCCTAATTCTTATATAATATTATTAAAGTGGATGTTTGGATTTAGATAAAACTAGGCACATAGATAATGCATAGCCTGGATAAATACAAGAAATACCTAGGTACTTTTAGGCCAAAACAAATATTATATGAGAGTAACTTTGAGTTTTATTTATAATTTACAATCTTAGATTTATATTTTATTTTTATTGTAATGTTATTATTATGAACTTTATCTACTAAAATAAATTATTAGAATAATAATTAGAGAAAACCAATTGTGTTATATTTTGATTAGAATAATAATTGGTAAAAAAAATCAAACAGTCAGTTGCATTCCTTCATAAAATGTATAATGTTTCTTATTAGTTAATTATTCTAGTCAAAAATTAATTAAAAAGTTTATGTAATTTTATACCCATAATTTTTTTTGAATACTTGAACTGGATACAAAATAACTGACTATTCAGAATTTTTCTGCTTGTAAATCCAACCCTTATTAATCATTGTATTTAATTAATATTGTCATTTTAACCAAAAGACGTCTACTGCTGGACACTGTCTGCCTTCCAAAGAATTTCCAAGATGCTCCTTGTTACTTAGGTACTCATACAAAAACACATATTCAAATCATCCATTCACAGCTCTCAAACTCTTGCTCTAAATAAATTAACCAGTGAAACCAAACGTGTATCAATTTGTTTGGCAGGTGACGATATCGTTTAATTTATACCTCTCCCGTAATTAAGGCTTGCCCATCAATCGCGTTCATTAAGCTTCCTAAGGAGGTGTTTCTAAGGTACAGTTTGAGAATAAGTGGAAACCCTATAAGTCAAACAAATGTTAACCGTATTCCTAAGCCAATAGCGACGTCGATCTGCTTATGCTCCAAGTGTAGCTGAATTGAATTCGCTGGTCCCGCCTACTTTTCGCGCATGCGAAATGTGTTTATAACGACGTCCGCGCACACCCACGACACCTAGCGCACATTCTCGCGAACTAATAGACGGAATGATTGATGATTTGGAATGTTAAATGCGAATTTTTGGCTATTTTTAGTTACAAATCATCAATCTTAGGTAAGTAATTGTGTTGGGAAAAGTTATTAAAATTAAAGTTAATGTCTTATAAAATTCGGGTTGAGCCGAATTCAGAAGCTGATTTTCTTTTCAAATACGAGTATTGTTACAAATACGAAAGTGTGTCTGTTTTCCGTACTTTTGCATCGAAATTGAATGAGAGATTGACGACGTGATTATTTACACAGAATATAGTTAGGCAGCCTCTTTTTTGCTCATGCCATTGGAAAATAAGTACCCAAGGCAAGTTAAAATATTTCTTGGGATACCGAAATCGGTGGTGATTTAAATTATAGGGTTTAATATCAACAGTTTCGGCGGAAGTGACGAATAAAAGCAGTTCGACGCGAGATCGCGTTTCCGCTATCAATCTTGCGTCTGCGCAGAAACAATACGTCGCTTCCCACGAGTCCGAACGGTCAGTCGCGCACCAGATGCGTTCAGGATATGACGTGATCGCCCTGAATTTTGTAATTCATGGCGATCATGTATATACAGGGTGGACCAGAACTTGACGTACATATTACGGCATATGAAAGTGCCTTCTTTACCAGTCAAGAATAATAATAATTATTATTAATTAACTTTTTTAATGTTCATAAGTTTACGAGTTACAAGTTTTAGAATCACGAATAATAGCTATTTTAAGCCAAAAGAGGCAAAGGTGTATCTCAAGGTAGCGTCCTTTGCTAGTATCATCGAAACCTCAATAACTCCTAAACTAATTAAGAGATTGAAAACTTAAAACTATATTCTGGACCGATAAGGAAAGGAAACAGATTGAAAATTTGTATACCTCAATATTTAAGTTCTGGGCCATCCTGTATATTCGTCATGAAGACACAAAAATGAACTTACGACTTTAATTCGGGGTTGTCAAGGCCGTACAAATGACTGAGAAACTACAACGTGCTCGTTAGTATGTTTATTTTTTCTTAATGGGCATTTGGGTATACTACAGTCAAACCTCTTTACTCCATTTATACTTGTTCTTCCTTTTAAGCATACATTTATTATTTATAAGAGTACATAATTGTTACATAAAATCGCAAAGAAACTGGCAAGTTAAAGGCTTATGCATTCTCCAACTTCACTGTTAATAATTTTTCAGGCAGATCGTGTTCTTAATCAAGAATCTTTAGATGTAAAGCGTTAAAACGGTTAACTTGTTTTTATGCATTCTAAGTAGATACAGGAAGACCTTGCCGCTTATCATCAGAAAGGCCCATGTCCAAAAATTAAGTCGTTCAAAGTACAATCCTCAATTGGCAGAATAAATCTCATATCGCGCGAGCTATGCTTCGAGTTCCATCATTTGAATTCCGAGGCACCTGTCTTGCCAAAATCTTAAGCGCCGCAGCTGACCAAAACACATGTTGTACAACAAGCAACAGAAGTAGCTCAACTAACAGGAAGCCAAAAATATCTAGATGCTACTGTATTCTCAAGCGAGTAAGAGCGTGAGAAGGTATTTTTCACCGCGTTGTCCGCAACTTTAGCTGCCGACTGTAAGCGGCGTCGTTATCATTTTTATTAAAAACATTTTGCGATACGAGATAACGTTACTTTTATTAACTTTCCCGGTAACCACCGGGCGCGTTTGCTCAAATTAATGTCCCTTACGGACGGCCACATGACATATTATTATTGATCATAATAAATTTTAAGTTGATAACTTAATCTCGCTTGATGGAGTCGTGCGCCTACCACGCGCTCGGCAAACACGCAAATTGTCGGGAATGTCTAATTATACGATGCTTTGACTTACTATGTAGTCGCGGCCGCTCCAGGGCGTTTTATTCTGGATTTGAGCTTGAAAATGGTGGCTGTTACCTGGGTATTAATGATGTGTACATAAACATACCCACATACATCAATATATTTTTCTGATCACGTAAAAATCTATGTTTTTCTAGGAAGAAAATTGACCTTCTTTAGTACGGTAAAATTGTAATTTTTTCCTTGCATTAAGTTGAGCATCCGCGATTTGTGAATATATTTAATAAAACCTGAAAAAACTATCGTTGTTTTATGGATGTAGCAAAGACTGCGGTACCACCCCAAGGTCGAAAACATTGATTTTTAATTAGTCTCTACTTGGAGAGCATATCATCATATTCAGTAAGTAGACCGCACGGGCATTTTTACACGTCAAGAATCTACCATCGCTTCTCAAGAGGAGACCACAGCTGCTGAGAACAAACGCGGCAAGAAACTCAGCAGTCAGTCATTTTTAAACAATATTTCGTACTCCAATACTACATTCATACTAAGTTACTGCGGATGAGGAAATAAAGTCCAATGAAAGATGAAAAATAAACCTTTAACTTTCTGCTCTCAATAAAAACCATAGGAACATTATTAATACAGATACTCAGATACTCAGATACTTCTTTATTGATAACTAGCGACCCGCCTTCGCTTCGCTTCGGTCAAAATAAGTTAAAATACACCAAGTTCATCTGGAATAATATACTTTTAAAATTATAGATAGGTGCATTATGCATAGAGGTTTTATTTCATGACGATTTTAGAAAGACGTCCAATTTTGCGAAATTGAGTTCTTGATGCCGTTAGATTTTAAATTCAATTCAAATCATGACTGCCAGCTTTCACAGAATCTCTCTATATAGGTACAATGTTTACAGCGGACTTCTCATTGCACAATACAAACAAAATTTGCCTGGAAGTGACGCGCGAAAGGGCTACATACCTCTATGGGAAAAACACTCAACGCGCAAATGTGGATAAAGCATCCGTCACTCTCGTTCTTATTTACGTGTCAGAAGGTGACGGATGCCTTATCCACACTTTGTCACGCGATAAACGCAGCCATATTAGGCCCATAGGTCTAAGCCCGCAACTTTGAATGTTTGACCTTGTGACTTGTAAATTGTCATTGCAGTCGTTTAAACTGGAGAGTATGGAGTCCGGGGAATTAAAACGACTTTTCCAGCCGCACATCCGGTCAGTATTGTGCACTCTATTATCAACGTTTTTAAAGATGTTATTTGGGTGGATTAAGGTTCCGTTGTGAAATAAAAGGACACCCTTCTTTCAAAACCAATTTATGCGGGACGATCCAGAAGGTTGTAAGGAATTGAGAAATTCCGTTGGGAAATGGATAGCCTCTTCCAGGTCGAGCACAGTGTCTACAGAGTAGTATGTTTGTGTCGGTGCATTGATTTTCTATACCTACTTGACTATTAGTTGGTGATAAAATAGCTCTCTCCTTAGTACAGTCTTAGAATTAATATTATTACATACATACATAATCTCACGCCTTCGTTCCCAGAGTGGGGTAGGCAGAGCTACAGAATTACAAACATCTCTAAAAACTTGTTGATAATTCTATAACCACAATTTGCACAATTAGGCTAAGATGTTTACCAGCGTATTAGTGACAGGTTGCAAGCCGATCGCCTAACAGTACTACAAGCCTTTATTCCCTTAGTCGTCTCTTACGACATCCACGGGAAGACATGGAGTGGCACTATTCTAACTCGGCAACCACACGAGGACGGCAACCACACGAGGAATATTATTAATTTCGGAATAAACATTGTCGACTAATTATTTTACTAAAACGCAAAGGTTCTCATTTTGAAGATTAATGCTCGTATTATCTTGTGGCTTCTGTCCATTTCCTATTTTGAGCAACGACTCTGCAAAGAGCCGTTTTCATACGTGCAGACAACGAAACTCATATTTGTTTTGAGTTCTAATCTATGTTGCGCGTAATTTTGAATCTGCCATATATACTAAAGTATTTATTTAAATAAAATATTGTACGGGACAATATTAATCTACATTAAATGCCCAAGGTAACCAACGTATTTATCTGGATAAGGTTAAATATTGAATCAGACAGAATAGCTTCGGTAATAACCTAATATTTTAAAATAAAATCATAAACATAAAAATGGTTACTGTGAGTCAATCTTAGGAGATAGACATATGCCATCCAGGACGTTTCTCTAGTTTTTTTAGAGAACTACGATTCTTCAGTACATTATTTTGACACATCTCTTAAGGTTTAGCCAGCGTAAGCTATGTAAGGGTCCGAAAAACGATTTTTAACGGCGTGGTAGGAAAACATTGAGTTTTCTCAACTATAATAAAACTTAATTAGAATGAAATGTACATATAAACCATCAAGAATAAATTCCCTAAATGACAGTGAAAACCGTATCATAATCCGTTGCGTGGTTTAGAAGGAGTTAGCGGAGGAACAGGCAGACAACGCGAAGCGACTTTAATTTATACTATTTAGAGAAGAAATTAGAGAAGAGATGCATGGTTACGGTTAAATTATTAGATACTTAAGTAATACATTTCTCATCATCACATACACTCTTGAAAGTGAAAAGAAAGAAGTGGTATCTGCCTACCCATCTGTGAAACAGGCGTGATTTAATGTATCTATGTAGGTATGTCATACACTCTTTGATGCTCTGCTGACTCATTTACACAATATACAGGAACCATTAGCCAAATTTTACGTGTCTGTCTATTCTCTGTTGTAGATAAAACCAATTAAAGACACTTAGAGGGCTGTTTCTTAAATTTCAATTTTGATAATTATTACACTCATGATAACTTTTGAATGGTATGTCCGATTTGAATAATTCAAAAAGTAATTTACAGATACTGATATAGCCTTGAAAACGAAATGATTTATTTGGATACGGATTAATACCAAGGTACGAATAATGAAGCCTAGTTAGAACCGGCGTTACTATTGCATGTTTTAACATGAAAAAGTAGTTATTGTGACATAACTGTAATAGTTAGACATATGGTATTGTAAACTTTTTTATAGAAATTGTTACTTTTTACTACATCACATTGCTCTATTGTCAATAGTTTCCGCAGCGTACGCGATATAAGGATTTTTTTTGGTATATTTTTCACACCTTGGGTTACATTATCAAAGCTTTCATACGGATCCCTAACTTTTTTGAAAATATTATATGACCTATGTTCATCAGGGATAGTGTAGGATTCTAATGGTGAAAGAATTTTCCAAATCGGTCCAGGAGTTTCGGAGCCTATTCAATTCAAACAAACAAACAAAAAATCTAATCTTTCCTCTTTATAATATTAAGTGTAGAAGTGTAGACAACATAAAAATAAAAATATCTTTTAATCAAAACCTAAACTCAATCGAACTACCTACCCATTTCCCTAATTTAACAATTTGAAAAGCTTAATATAAATATAAGTACCTACGTAACTAACAGGAGAGCTCCGGTGTTTGATACTATGTGATGCTGCATGCTGTAGGTACTTAAGGGCGAAGCGTGGCTATACGTGGCTATAGGACCGGCGGCCAAGCGTTTCGATAATACAGATTTAGGTTGCGCGTAATTTTGAATCTGCCATATCTTCTAAAGTATTTATTTAAATAATATAGTGTACAGGACAATTTTAATCTAAATTAAATTCCCAAGGTTACTAACGTATTTGTATGGATAAGAATAAATACTGAATTGGAGAAAATAGCTTCGCAAATAACCTAATATTTTTTAATAAAATTTTAAAGATAAAAATGGTTACTGTGATTCATCCTTAGGAGATAGACATATGCCATCGCGGACTTTTCTTTAGGTTTTTTGAAGAACTACAATTCTTCAGTACATAATTTTGATATATCTCTTAAGGTTTAGTCAGCGTTTGCAATGTAAAAGCGCAAAAAAAGTTTTTATTTACGACATCACATTAGAAACCTCTTAAATTATCAGTGTTCCTGTACTATAGTATGCATGTATTATACATATAAACCTTCCTCTTGAATCACTCTATCTATTAAAAAAACCCGCATCAAAATCCGTTGCGTACTTTTGAAGATCTAAGCATACATAAGTACAGACAGACAGCGGCAAGCGACTTTGTTTTATAATATGTAGTTATATTGATAATGTCAAATTACACGTCAGATTAAGTTCAAATTATATTACAATTATATTACAATATTGTATAAATTAATCGGACTGATTAAATGTAATTAACAGATTATCGAACAAGGTTGTTTACATCCAACTAAGTACAGAATTCAACATTAATACAATTAAAAATTAAAACTAAACGTATTTAAATTAAAATTAAACTAAGCTACTCAAATATAATTAATTAATAAAATAGATACATTTACGTAATAACGTCATTTGAAAGTGATAAATTCGGCAAGACTAAAATGCTCGTCGATCAACCATTTCTTTAATCTAATTTTAAAGGCTGCGTTACTATTACTACAAGTACAGGATGTAACAAAAAATCTCAATAAAATATTTTTTGACCAAAACTAGGTAGTGAAATTGTCCAAAATCAAAGCGGACAAAGTCACGGGCAACACACCACTATAGCACACATTAGTTGGCACAGTAGTTCCCTTATTCCACCCACGACGAGCGCCCGCGGGGGCAGGCTAATTCCCCAGTTATATATCTGCACTGATTGCCGGGACATAAGACCACGTATTTATTTACAGCCTGTATTTAAAACATGACATGACAAGTTTACTTTTAATGGTAATACGAGGATTTTTCACTCACGTATTGTTTGGTGTAAAGGTGAGTTTAGAAAAGGTCTGGACAGTTGAGGGATATATTCCCGAAGGTTTTTAACAATATTAAATACTACTGTTCTGTTTGATTTACCTTTAATCCGGATTTCCAATAAGAACTTTTTCTGATAATTTAATCAGAAATTAAGTTTTGGCGAAGATTTTTTCACACGGTACTTTTTTCGCACCAGTATATAATAAGTTTAAAGTAGTACCCGATGAGTCAAACGAAGCTTCTTCTGATTCCATCATCAGGTAAACATCACAGTATTGCATTGTCATTTGTCATCCTACCTACTTTCACTCGGGTCTCGTATTTTGAACCGAAATGACACACAACTATAGCAATAATTAGTTCTAACTGTAATAAAATCCCATAAGCGGAAAAATAACAGAATGACCCCATTATTTATAAACGCACTACAAACCTATTTTAACTAAAACGTGCTTTGTCACTTTCTGTCAGATGCAAATACCACAAACATAGATATGGCAAAAGCATACTTTAAGCAATAGCTTTAGCTATTTTGCGTTTATGTATAAGAGGGTAAAACTTTACGACTGTTCCTCGAGCAGTGTAAATTCGCCTTCACTTGTACATACAGCCTTCGCCTGAGGTGTTCCGGTGGCGGATACATGAACAGCTTTTTGTTCTACGCACACAGACGCGTTTTGGCTAATGAGCGGATAGAAAGGCTATTATTCCCGGCGGCCTTAACACATTCAACACCAGACTTCATGAATTCCATACAAAATAGGTACGAAATTATGAGTCTGGGCATAGAATGGGTAAACTGTGTAGTGACATTTTGGCTGTAGTTGATTGTTGTAGAATTAACCAGCAGGTCTTGTGGGAGGTGACGTAGACCGCAATAGGTTGGACGGAACGCCTTAAGGTCGACGTGACATATAATCAACGTTTTTACAGTAAATTTCTTTACAAAAACCTTTGACAAGCACAATCGTACCTATCGTAGGTAACCTTTATCGCTAGCAGAATACAAAAGCCATATAAATTTAAGTCCTGAAAAGGTCTTGTATATTTTTTGTACAAGTCTACGAGTAACATAACTTACATTTTTAGTTCACAAAGTAAGTAGTTAGGGCTAACCTGCAGTCTTTAGTTCCTTTTTTTTTTTCGTAATACTTATGATATTGCTGAATCTTAGTTTTCAACTGGCATAACGTATTTGGCTTTACAGTCACTGTGAATCATTTAAAATAGTTTCCAAAAAAAAATGCTAAACAAACGGCGAGGTACATTTAAAAACATCATTAACTAAAACGAGTTTTTATAAACGCAAGCATAAAATCCGGTACTATAAAGCTCGCTATTATCAACCCCCTCTCACTCAAACACGGTCAACAATAATTATCATCCATTGTGTGTCACGCTTATCCCTTCATACTATCGAATTCTCTAGAATAATAGCGAATTTGAAATTCGAATAGCGTCGGAATCGCAAGCGGCGCGTGGCAGACAGGTGTGCGCGCGCGCCGATTTAGGGAGAGGGCGGCCAGAGGGTCGGGAGTACTCGGGATTTGACCACAACGAGTACCTATTGATTCAAATATCAATCGGTATAATACTTCAGTTCAATCGTAAGTTTTACATCATCTCATATAAACGACGACTTTAAAGCAAATTATAACTATCATAATTTGCTTGCCAATTTTAGTAAATCCTTTTGTTTTCAACATAATTCAGAATTAGTGCGTAACCACACTGCATCTGTCCAATTTCGAGATTATTACGATCTGAATCAGCCATAGTAATTTTAAACCTAAGCAGTTACACAAATATCGTTATTTCAGACTGTCATCGTCGTATAAAAATCAAACCGAATTTGACATAGTGCGTATATGCCATAATTTGCTGTTCATATTTAGGTGACTCTTAATCTCTCTCATAATGTGAAATCGTAAATATTGTTTCGCAAAAAGAACAGCCAGTTTCTATTCAATACCAGTTTTTCTTGCAGAAATAGTGGATCGACACTACAACTACACAATAGACAATTCATCATCATCATCTCATCTCTAAAGAATTAAACAAAGGGTTCCTAGTTCCATATAAGCAAAAGCAAGATTCGAGTAAGTGATAAATAAAAAAGCGGTGTTCGTTTTTTTAGATTACCTAGTGCAAAAATACTTTTTTTTTGCATTCTTACACACTGTGCTTCACAGTCACTACTTCACTAGGTTACCTTTAGTAAATTTTCAAATGTGTAGGATGAGAAAGGTATGGGTTAAATTCATGATACTTATTTTATTACGTTATATAATACAAAAGTCATGTCATGACGTTTCTATCATGATGAAATCTCCAGAACTTATTGTAGGATCAAATCTAATAAAATTTCTTTTGATTTCAAAATATACTCTACTTTGTTTGTCAAAAATAACTCAACGCCTAACGTATTATTAAAAACAAGTAATAATAAAACACCTATACGCACCCCTAGTTGCACCGTATCCATAACAATGCACATTGCTGTACATGTTCAGAGATTTAAGAACATGCTTACAGGCACCCTACGCTGTAATCTACTACCCTTACTTGAGCTCTGATATAACCCTTGATATACGGCTTTTCAGCAAATCGGGAGGTCTGTTTTAAATGGACATTGAGCTGGTGCAACTTTCGTTCGTCGCGTGTCGTTGAGGGTGCAGGACAGGTGTGTCGCACCCCTTATTCGACGGAATTTAGGGTCCAAACGCATAACTATACATATTCCGAATAAATGAGGGTGACCAGAATAACCAGTGATTTAGATAACGATTGCTATAAAATGTGCCGTGTTCAAAAAAGGGTACTGCAATAAAAATTAAAAATACGCTCTTTTTACAAGTAGATTTTAAAAAGAAAAAGGAAATGTAATTTGAAACAATAAAATAGATATAATATGAAAAGGAAAAGCTTTGTCAAACTGTTAACATTAAGTAAAATTCATAAAGCAGCATACCTACTGATAGCCAATAAGAAAGACTGCAAGAAATTACCATAAGTAATGACCTAAGCTCTGACGGTCTTTATGGACGCAGTTTTAATATACAACTGACTAAATCATACCGTTTGCATTTGTAAGGAGTCGTATATTTGTTCTTAGTAGATGTATCGGTGACCGGTAATGTAACGTCTGTAGATAGTAAAAGTTACATCGTATGCAAATAAACGTGTTGTCGATGAATGTGGCTAACCGTCGTTACCTGACGGTTGACACGTTCCGTGCCACGCTGGCTTATTCTAATACAAAAAGTACAAAATATTGAGTCATTGGCATTGAGTTAACTTGTAACTGTGGTTACTGGTACTTTACTAACTTGCTAGGTATAGTATTGTACGAAATATAGACGACAAATGTAAATAGCTTCTGAAGAAAACGATAGTAAATTCATGTTTTATTATGAGAAGCGTTTGCCTGCGCTTTCAACCAGATGGAATTAGATTTTTACTATTTGCGCGGAAAATAACTTTTTATGGGAAAATAACTTATTACTCCATTGCTCGATTAAAATATTAAAAAATAAGTCAGTAAACATATTTATATCTATGCACAATGACCACTAGAAGATACTTCAAACTTTTGGATGACGCTTTGACAATAAGAAGACGACTAAGAACAAATTTGATTCTTTTCACAGATTTATAAAATCTGCGTGTTTTGACACATTGCATAGATTCTTATCGTCAAGTGATTGAGCCACAATAGATCGCCCGTGCTGGCTGTTTTGACCACAAGTTTTATATCACAAGTTCATATCAACAGGTCTTTTCATAGTGTTTTTGATTATATCAGCGACAAGAGTATCGATATTGAAAGTGTATTCCACGGTCTGATCCCAGATATGATTCTGTTTCAACGCCATTGTATGCGGCGCTTTGAGACGATGATCGGTCCGTTGTGTTCATTGAAACTCTCACAAAATTGATGGATTTCCCATTGAGCGTCAGTGTTTGTCAGTAAATCTTTAATGGCCTCGACGTTCTTTTCTTCTCGTGAAGTATGATCCTTTACAAGTCTACCTGTGTTTTTTGCTTTCATTTAAGCATTACTGAAGACATTGGTCTTTTATTTAATAACTTTAATTCCAACAAGTTATTAAATAAATACTCAATTGTGGGAAATTATACAGATATTCATACAAAGTAAGCTTGATCGGAATGTCATTGGTAGTGAAGCCGCGAAGGACATTCCCACGAAAGCAATATGGTTTCACTTAACTCGGGGATAGAGCTGCATGAATAATAGACAGTTGTATTTTTGCAGAGTAATTGACACGGCGGCTCTTCGCTCGGATATAAACTTATGATATAGTTAAAACGATTAATCTGTCTCGGTTGGTGGTAAAATCCCAACGAGAATAATGAGACGAACTCCTACGAGGGACCCTCGCTTGCGTGCCAATTATTGACGTAATTATTTTGAAAATATGGCTGCGCTTTTGTGATATTTAATACTAAAGCGGCTATATTTTTTAATCACGCGTCGCGCTCGCATTTATATAGTCGCCTCGCCGAGATTGTCAATTGACTCTTTATCGGCCTCTTGCCATAAATCAAGTTAAAAGTCGCGATGAAATATAGATGTCAATCGAAGGTTTCCTGCACTCTAGCGCAGAATATAAAGATCTCAGCGAGATTAAAAAGTATATAATATTTGCAGCAGCGTAAAACATCTCATGGAGAATAACAATTTAGTATTATGAGTAGGCAATTAATGATAACGCTTATGATGGACCGCAGGTGAAATAAAAAGGTGTTTGAGCGACGTATTAACGAGAGGGTGCGAAAATTAAAATGTATACCGGTATTACTTGGGTATTAAGCGGCAGTAGGCCGGTCGGTAATGAGATTGTGCAGTAATCTCTGGTTTTGTGGCGAGCGGGTCCGGCCCGGCCGCATTATCGTGCCGGCGACAACTGAGAAGTGGCCTCTGATTATGCGGCGTTCACACCCAACGCGGCTAATAGCCGCACCAGAGAAACCCATTTATTTCAATTATCAATTAGCCCTTAACACCTAGACGCGAGATAAGCCACCATCATTCAAACTAAAGAACCACGCTTAATTAAGAGCAGATTAAAGTGAAAAAGATGCTCGTTACAGCTAGTAATGAAGTGGAAAAATATACGCTCTTGGGATGCGACGGTAATTTTTCTATTTCAAGAATTTGCCACCTGTGACCAGTATGTTGGGAATACGCGGATTTTGCGCGGCGTGCGCGCCTTCCCGCATTAACCTGTCCCGCGCATAATGGATTGAGAATTTCATGCACCAAAGGTCGATTTAAATTAATTTAAACATTAAAAAGATAAGTGGAGCGGTGGCGCGGGAACAAGCAGTAAATAGTGTTAATCCGAGCTGCGCCGGCGCCGGGCGCGGCTTCTATTATAGCTCGCCAACTAGTCGCCGTAGACGTGGACTGTTGGCTCGCTTGAATCTTAGAACGATCAAGATGTTCTACGTGATGATTTTTTATGGATAAAAGCTCAAGTGAACAATTAGTACAACGGCACCATCGTTTGTAATTTGAGATTGCAAATAGTGGGCCTCAGAGTCCACTAACCACCAGGTGGACTGTGCACTCGTTTGCCTTTTCCAATCTCCATGTCATAAAAAAACTTCAATAAATAATTTAACACTGATCAAAAACCTAAAACTACTTTAGTAAGTATTTACTTTCGTTTTAATTATACACAAGAATATGACCTTAATTTTGCATTAGTAAATAAGATATCACACCAATATATCTCAACAGAAAAAATGAGTTTTGCAATTAATTACAGAAAATTATACCAACAAATAATTATCGCGTAAGTATCTTTTGAACGTGGATGGAAGGCTTCGGTCAGAAGAAATGACAGTAAGCATATCTGCAATAGCGCTGTGGGAACCCGACTCACATCGTGACTTAACTGAATCAAATGCGACTCGGAACGAGGATAAATATGCAGAACCACAGGCATGAAATCAATTTAGAACTCGGAACCAGATATTGGAGTAAAAGGATTAAGAACCAAGAGAGAAAGCAGTGCAAAACCCTTCCCCATTGATTGACGGGAGGATATTTAAGATGTTTACAGACAAAACAAGAAATAAACCGAATATCGAACGGAAGCTATACTGATATTGACCCTTTGAGACCCTTGCCCGAACACAATGTAGGCCCAACAAAAATAGTAAGAACGCGCCGACACATCTGCCGGCCACTATCGAATAAATCTACTAAAATAATATTTTTATTTTGATTACGCATGCACGGGGTAGGCAGATGTTAGACGTTTTACATACTGGCTTCTTCTTCAACAAGCCCGTTAGGCGCATTAGAGTTTAGTCAAGGTGATACAGAAGACTAGACTAAAAGGAAAAGTTATGTGACATTTAGATATAAAATTCAGTTGGCATATAAAATTCTCTAGCAGCACTATTGTTAATTTACTAATGTCAAGCAGCTACATCAATACAAAAATGAGTGCTTATTTATTAATAAGAGACACCATCGAACATATTACTTAATCGACGGCTAACAAAAAAAACGAAACAATTTCAAGGGTTCTTTATCAACATTGACTCTAATCTTGTCACAGGCAGTTTTACGATTAGTTCGGCTGTGTGTCCCGTGTCTAAGGGCGGTTCCAAGTCGCCAGTCACTGACCAAGCCGATATGGGCTTTGATGGGGAGCATTATCATCTACTTATTGACCCAGTACAAGGTGTTAAAGAGTTGAAACTGGGGTGTCGATTACATCGTTCAAGTCACACTTAACTAGCTATTGTGAGCCGGAGATCGTTAATATTGGCTATTTATATTCTTTACCGAACGCATTAGGTTGTAAGTGTTCTTATTGTGGTGGTTTCACTTGTCGTTCAAACAGATTTTATAGGATGGCAATTGACGTAAGCTGACCGTCTATCGCTTATGTCAATCCCATACATTTATTTAGTTTTTGAAAATATCTAACTTTAGCGTTATTTATCTTGTCTAGCGCGCCAGGATCTCGTTCTTAGATTTCTTATAAGTTATCAGGTCCCGAAACGACCAATAACCTATAGATGGGATTGGAACACACCGAAAAATACATACTGAAAAAATCAGTCAGACAAAAAGTAATAATCAAAAACTGTGTTTTATGCGACAAAACACGACCATTACTTAGCAAATATTAACGAGTACCTACGTAGCAAATATATCAGTAGAAATGCTCTTTTCTTTAACGTTTCTTAAAGCAAACTTATCTAAAACACATGACTTTCACATTTCTATCTACCAACAAAACCGTGTTCAAAAAATTCATTAGCACATCGAGGACAGACCAAAAGAAGTAAACAAATCGATTGGACACGCAAGCACACAAAGGCACACCGCCCACGGACGAACTAACCATTCCGCAATTTGACAACTAATAAAAAGATGCTAATAAATAAAATTAGTACCGTACATTTTCTTGGTGACAATAGACGCAGTAAAAGATACCGCTGGGACCAAGGCGGGTCTCTTATGCACAATATTCGAGTAAAAGCGAATGTGAAATTTTAACCTTCCTTCGTGTGTTATCGACCGAATGATTGTATTCTTAGGCGTTTTGGCGGTTCAATTTAGTGGAAGTTATTTGATCTACTAATCGAGTTATTGGAGAAGCATGCAAAGATATAAAAATGTTATACTGCAGATGCTGATTGTGTAATACGTGCGATGCGTTCCGGCCATTGAAGCATAATCTGCTGGACTTTACGCTTTTGGTTAACGCTGTTTAGAGAAAATTTAGAAAATTATCACCTTTGCCAATAGTTCAGCACAGCGGTAGTTTAATAGCCTAGCTATTATGGGTCTGGCTGCAATTCCCTGTCAAAGGAAAATACCCATAATTAAAATGCCTGAAATGTACAGAGATATCCAATATTTAAAAAAAGTTATATATATAATAAAATATACCGATTAAACCGAAAATAATGATGGGAATAATACGTACATTATTTATAGACTTTTACTTGAATATCCGTCATTCGCAAGTTTTTATTTCAACCTACCCTCACGGTTCCCTGCAATCAGTAGGTAATGTGATAAGTAACAATACTAACAATGTCACTTCAATTTATGAAACGTTGTTTGTGCTTGGTTTCAATTGTTTTATGAGTAGTAACCAGCATTACATTAATTGCAATCTTAATATTACGCGAATGAGTCGCTATTGTATGTCGTTGCAAATAGTTCCGTACGTCAAGAATGGATAGCACCACCAACTGTAAGTGTTAGCCGCATTTACAAGTTCTTCTTTCTTTAAACTGTAGACAGTAAAACATGGCTTACGAATACAGTCCTACCATTTTATCAATAGCTATCGTCAATCTTAGTTTTTCTATGACACACGAGTAAAAAATTCACTGTCAGTTGCGAGTGAAGGCGTTATAGCGATAGCCAGCCAAAAGCTATTAAGAAGCTGGGAATAATGTACTTTTATTACGTAGAGTAATATGATCGATAATATTTCACGAAAACTATACTTACTTGGTTTATGTACATCTTAGTAAACGATTCCTCAACAGGAAGAGAGGCCATACAGCACCAATACTGTAATTATAAGTGAGGCGTCGAATATTAGGCACGTGTGCCCATGTGTCAATAATATGCTAGGTACATACTTGTATTAGGCTACATACAAAAATAATATCTATCCTCCTGGACGATTCTTGGGTGATGTACTTTTGACTATGGAATTTGATTTAAGATGAAATTGTCTTGGTAATATGTATTTAAGAATTACACCATTTTATTATCATTTTATAGTATTTGGTTCTTGTACACCTTAGGCATATTTTTTTATATGGCAGATGGGCATTCCCCTTTAAAAAGTAGTATCTATCGTTAAACGTATCTATGTTAAGTATTTTAAGGAATTTATGTGTCCTAATCTTCCTAACAGCTCAGATTTGGATATAAATCTTCAACGCTTCGACACATTTTGACCGCACGTCAGAATCGTTATAATATAAAAAAATATCCCTCGTACGTATTGTAGTGTTGCTTTACGTCGGCTTTTCAATGGATAACCGTCTAACTTATGAATTTCTTGCGAACAAAGGCGCCATATTGACAATATCTCGGACAAACGGACGGCCGGACGGCGATATAATAACATATCGGCCGTGAGATCGAAGTAAATCAATATCTGTGATAGCCTAAATCATATTCGAAGCTTCTCGCAATAACTTACGGTCGGACGCGCTATCAATATGTAACAGCTAAGGTTACAAGAAGAATTATTTAAAACTTCCCTTTTCAAAGTCACAAAAACTCGACTCGGTTTCCCTCAGACGTCAAAATGTTTGCGTTCGGAAAGGATTTTAAAATGCAACATTTTTTTGTGAGTACGCCTCAAAGGGATTACGATATGCAAAGCGTAGGCCCAATTTGGTAAACGTTAACTGAAACGTTAACTTTTAAGTCTGTTTCGGTCTAATTCGGGATTTGATGCATTCTATTATATCGGTAACAATCATAGAATTGTAAAAGTAAATAAAAGGAGAGTACAAAATATCGTGTTCATACAAAATGTTTCTAGGGATCAATAGATTTCAAAGGCCATATTCGACTTTGTAAACCCTAGTCAAGTGAACAATTACATAAGTATGTTCTATAATTTACATTTTTATTTCAAATTTCGAATACAGAAAATTAAACTTATCCATTCTCAACGCCTTTCCTTTTCTTACTCATCAAACTAAGTATCGTCTCAAAACGCGAACGTTAACGTTCACTTCAATCTGCGTATCGGCAGCGATACAAAGGGTAGGTACTATTTGATTGCTTCATTATGCGGATCGGACTCGGTTCATTGTATATCATTTCGCATGTTATATCCGTTTGTATCCTAATTTAATCATCCTGAAGATTGGACCACCGGGGAAAGCGATGTAACGGGGGGCCTGACCGATTGTGTGATTGAACTTTTAGGACAGTTTAGATTATACAAGGGGTTCCATTATTTAAACTAACCGGTTACTTACATTGTTTGTCTATGGACGATTTCTGGATTCGGTAACCAGAGAGTAATATTTTCGTGTTATAATTACCTGGAGTCTAGCAGTTTATGTGAGTGTAATACTCGTAAATAACCTATCTATCAAAAGCAATAACATGTGTCAAAGAATCTATGAAATAACTAACTTTACTATTCAATGAATACTTTAGTCATAGTTATTTTAATCATGTATTTAGCTGGAAGAATATTTATTTATTTATTTTAATATTTTATTACACATAATTAAAATAGTGTACGTACAAAAGGCGAAGGATTACTTAGCGCAGAGTTTTATATCCATTTTCAAATTGACTTTCATAATACTTTCATGTAAAACTTTTAGTAAAATAATCACCCTGTGCATCTGATTCAAAGTCAGCAATATCGAAAGACGCGGGCGCAGCATCGCATTATTTATTTGAAACGCGCACAAACGTTCGATTCTAATGCCGTCACGAGCTCTCGCTCTTTTGATTCGGTTCAATTTGCCTGACGTCTTATTTGCAACCCGGTGGTCCGATCAAACCCTGGATATACTTCGAATTTGAAATGTTATTACAAAATCGAAGATGTTTTGAATTGCTACAGTGTTTTATTTAAATCTATAAATAAAAAAGCAATATGTGAATTTAAAATGTAAATTTTAGCCAGGTTAATAAATGTGCTCGCGAACTAACACGCATTCTAAAATGCGTATACGTAAGATGCAAAGAAAATAAACCAGAGTGAAATTTTGATTACACCAATCGTTACGACGTTTAATAACACATCTGCTCCAGTATACTACATTGAATAATGGTTATAAAACTAGCTGCTTCTAACGTGATGGAACCCAAGCTGGAAACACGCCTCTGGCGATATAGTTCTTAAGCGATAGCACTACGCGCGGCCGCTTGATTGATAAAGCCTATCATGCTATTAATGCGACGCAAACCTGAATATAACAACTCCGGTATTTTTAAGTACCTCGCGCAAGCAATCGGTAGCTAATTCCATACTACTTTCCACGTCCCATCTTTCTATGTTCATACACTTGCGGTTACTTAGCGGGGTACAGCGGCCACGGTTTGACGTAGATATTAAGAATAGCTGCGGTTTGTGACCACATACAGAATTAAACCACGCTAGTCGCTTTCAAGTCTGCAAATTATGGATAACTACTTTTATCTATAGCTTTTACTTTGCTCTAGTTTTGAAAAGAAACGGCCACGCGAAATTTAAAAACTTGTACAATGAAAACATTAGCAACATGCCGTGACGGTGTAACAGTATCCGCTAACAGGCGTAACAATGGGGGTATCGGTTCTTCGAAGTCACAGTCGCAAAGCCGCCGAAGCGTCTGCCTTCCACGTCTCAAGTTAAATTTAGCGTTCATGATCCCATCAATATGCATTATGCGATATTCCTACGCACTTACGTTCTGCAACCGTTGAAAGTAAAAGCCGCTAAACAAATGTGCGTCTTCAATTTATAGATACGATACGGCACTTATCAGTAACGAGCCCCACAAAAGAACGCACTTTTTTATTTTACACACGTTACCTCGCCTCGCCTTACAAAAACCTTAAGTTTATAAATGTGCAATCAATATATTTAATTGGGAATTTATTACATATAATTTATAACAGGAAATTTTGCGGTGGAATTTTTAAACGCATTCTGAAAAGAGGTACCGTTGAGTGTATGAAAAAGATATCATTCACACTGGCTGGTTTGTGATTAAAAATGTTGTAAATGCTGGGATGCCGCGTTATTTGTTATTGTCCCGCCACTTTATGGGAGTAATACCTGCGGTATTTACATTTTATGATGGAGCGGTATGTAACGAGAGAGCCTGCGGGATGCCATCACTCGCCGACCAGGAACAAATTCTTATTGCTGTAAAAAAGGGAAGAACAGTAGACTCTGAGCGAGGATTATGGTTGAATGATATCACATTGCCTACGAATCTCACAGAAGCGATAGTTACCTATCAGTTGTTGGAAAAATATAAATTAGCAGTAGGTATTTCAAATGTTTATTATCATTAAGTAATACTTATTGTTATTTAGCCGTGTTGAGGCGTACCTACCGCGTTCCTAGTGTTTTAAATCTTTGACGTAAATAATTTTTACGTCCTATTATTGAACAGCAAAATAGACACGTAATGTTTACCATGCACAATAATTATTCTGCGCTAACTTACGATAACACACTTGACACTTGTTCCTGGGGTCCTCGTTCTCTTTCGACACGTGCATTGCTACGCGAATCGCGTGATATCAATTCAAGACAACCTTTGTTACCCTTAGTTGATCAAGATAAAACCATACAAAACCAAATGCCCCTCTATACTTTCCAATTCTACATCTCTGCAATTCATTTCTGAACGCAATCATATTACGTCATAAAAATGACAAATAGGCATGTAAGCTCGCTTGTGGCTTACACGATCGCATCTCTGTAACGGCAAAAACTCGCAAAGCAGCAGCGTTACCGCTTCAATCAGATAGTACTCTCACGCACTGTTCCATTCATCTCAGGTATTTATCGGTGCGAAGCGGATGCTGTCCGCTCCTGAATTAAATCGCAGTCCCTAGACCGGAGTGACAGCCGGGCCTCCATTCACACACCCATTCAATACATTAAACATTGTTACATCTAGGACATGCTGTATATGCTGTAACTGCAGTGCTACTTTTTGGTTGGATAATGTTTTGGTTTTTATATGCGTCTTTGTGTGTACAGTGCAACCATTTTCTTAATAGCGATCGGCAATCTTCGTTTTTCTATGACGCACGATGACAAATATACTATCAGTTGCGAGTGCAAGCGTGATAGCGATAGCCAGCCGAAAGCTATTAAAAAGTTGGGAATACTGTACATAACGTAACGCTTGTCTTTGTGACGCATGAATTGTTCGTTACAATTCAGACAGTTGTTCGGCAAAAATCCGGAATGTGAAATATTTATTACTCGGATTGTGATATTCGGGATACGAATCAAATCTGTATGTAGTGCTGTTATAATAACAAGCTGAGATATCGAGTCTTTAATTAATGTAATAGTTTAGGTCAAACCTATAGGTAATAAACAGTGATCGGAATAGGTAGAGCTAATTTGCCTAAACTTGACGCATATTCATTCATGCGTGAGAGAGATGGGAATACATTATTGAATGAACATGCATCAAGTTTAGGCAAATCAGCTCACCTATTTCCGATCACTGGTAATAAAATAGAGTATTAAGCTGAACTGCCATGTCCGTAATCATATCATTAACTTGGTCTCTGTTGTCACCTTATTTCTGTTTTCTACAAATGCAGATCACTAATAGATTAATTATACCAAGGAAGGCCACATGCACCAAAAAGAAACTACAAGTGGCCCTAAGTAATTATTGGTTTAGAAAAGAAGTTGCTTACACACGTAATTCATCGTAATCGTTTAAAAGTTGGCACATTATGGTGTTCAGATAACTCATAAAATTTTAATGCTCCACTCCGTTTATAATGAGTAATTTATTTTTATTTATATGTCTTAATTAGACACGGAACCTGTACCACCAATGAGGAGGCCGCCTGCGTAATCAATGCGATCGTGTCCCCTAAGATAGTTTATCTCGGTACAAGCTTTCTAAGAGATAAAAGTCAAATTTGATATTATAAAGTAATATGTAAGTTATAAAAACGTGATTTTATTATGCCATCAATCTTGTAGGTCGCCGTGTTGTACCAGCTTTGTGGGTTTCCACCGATCGGACCGTGTGAGTTCCGGTTTATATGTTTTTTACTGTGGAAAAAACGGATATCGCAATAGGTGAAGAAGCATCATTTTTATTGATTTAATACTGAATATTTTAATTGACTGAAGTATATTTTGAAAATTAAACAAAACATAAATCTAAAATTAATAATACTTAATTACTTCAATTGGTTATTTTTATTTTATAGTAAAATATAAGTACCTACTTACCTATTGTGTAGGAAGATTCATTGTGGCCGGGCATTCATAAAAAAACATTACACATGATTTAAACACAAAAAGCGGACTGAGTATGTACAGTCAACGACTTTAATTGTTATGCCACTATGGAACCCTGTCGCATAACGTTAATCATCCATTTAAGCGTAATTTTTGTCATGTGGTTTGACGCTGTCATTATGACAGGGTTCCATAGTGGCATAACAATAAAAGGCCTTGACTGTACTCAGCTATTTATTGTTGACAATAAAAATACCTCCTGGCAAAATGGCATACAATTATTCAACGTTGTATTAGATTTTCTCTCACAGTACACCATGTCTTTAAACACATTTGTTTCTATCATTGACATTAACTCGGACATGGCTAAGTTTTGTCACCAAAAAAAATCTTGTTGAGAATTTAACGATATGTCTTTATATTGATAACACGCATGTTAACATGAAAATTACATTACAGGTAAAAAATACTTTATGAAATTACTCGTAGTTTTCTCACGTCCGCGACCCATAATATAATAAATATTTTGACATCACTAATGTTGTCTTTGGATATTTTATCTTCATCGTCTTAGATTCGTCTATTTTATAAGAAAAAGTCTTAACTTATAATCATTTGCTGTACAGTTTTAAATTTTAATCTATTACGATTAAACTGACATTAGAGTGGGGCTGTGTTGTAAGTTACGTCATTTTTAAATGAATCATCGTAAAGATCGAGGCGCCATCCGAATGAAACCTGCAGGACAGATCACTCTATCTTATCTATGATTCTGTCTTGTATCTTCGTATCTCTGGTTATGGTGTTCTACATTATTATTATAGCCATCGGCTAGAACAGTACAAATTTTATGGATATCATTTTCATTAAGATAGTTTAAGTTTGTGGAACAATATAATTTTATTTCTAATAGGGTAGTTACTGTAATCTTGGGTCTTCAGTTTGTTTATTTCAATGTCTCATTTGCTAGTTATATCAAGATAAGACTATTATAAAGTTGAACTGGCAGCTTTAAATCGTCAAAATGTAACATACTTATAATGTATCTTATCGCCAGAAATAGTTAAGTTTATTTTATGATTAACAAGAATCCCTTATAGTTCCACCATATCCATCTGTCTGTCTGTCCGCAGTTTTACTCAGAGACTCTTTTGATACTACAAAGCTGTAATTTGGGAGAGTTATACACAGTGATCGCAATAGGTAGAGTATATTTACCTAAAGTTCGCAAACGGACATAATATAGAGTGGTTACAACCGAGTGAATTTATTTTTATTGAATTCCTGATTTCCGGTATTTTCTGGTACTAGTAAATGTAACCGCAAGGAAGTCTTCAGTTTGTCTCTGTTCTACGAAGTTTAGTTAAATATACTCCACCTATTATTTAGATACTTAAAATAAATGAGTTACAGGCCCCTCTATCACAAACTAAGTAAGTGAGTAATAAATATTACTTATATTTACCATTAGAAATACCGGAATTCACTAAAAATAAATTAATATTTCTTTTCTATATTATATCCTTTTGCGAACTTTTAAATATACTCTACCTATTCCGACCTAACGTGCTTTAAAATCTTGAAAAAAAAATGCATTACCACCTCTCTTTTATGGAAAGCAAAGGTAATCTTTCACAAGCTTTTATTTAACTTGCAATGTATGTTATGTACCTAAATCTTGCAAGTTAAATTTGACGGAATGGGCTGAATTTTGGCCACTTATGTAAACCCGATGGCAATGCAATATTATAGTATCTAAGAGGTGATCAGAGGGCCCTGCCAAGATGCATTGCGCTAACTAGCGTTTCTATTCGTTTCGTTTTTAAACCAATCGCGTCACTGGTAGACCACGTGACTTCTCGTATCACGTCATCTACCAGTGACGCAATTGGTTTAAAAACAAATCGAATAGAAACGCTAGGTAGCGCAATGCATCTTGGCAGGGCCCTCTGATGGTGAAGTCGGAAGGTGGCGACCGGATCTCGGCTATTCTTTACGTAGACCCACCGTTTAAGGACTCAATAATTTGGTCTTGATAAGCAGATAAAGATTTTCTGCAAAAATAAGTACAGTCGGCAACAAAAGCTTGTCCCAAAAATTTTTTTTTTGTCAGAAACTTTTTCTACCTTATACCATGGAATGAGGGTTCGTTTTGATAGCTGTTAAAAATCATCATGTACGTTTTCGAATAGTAAAGGCGATTCGAAAATATTCGAAAACGTGATGTATTATTGAAATGTAGTTGCTCGAGTTACCTAGGTATATGATATGACTTTTCGGATAAGGGCAAATTCAATGATATCTCGCATTGCAAAATACGTTAAACCGTTTTTTCTACAGAGAGTGAAACTTGTATACACATTAACATCACACTGCTTTTAAAAATTAAAAAGTTTGTGGTTGTCTGAGTTAGTACGTAATTTTGGTCTTAGTTGAAAAAAATGAAAGATGAAGCGAATTTCTAATTCTAATGAAAAACACTATCCTCATGCCTATTTTATTTATTTGCAAATGCCAAAGCGATACAGCTATACTGCGTAATCGTACTACTTATTTGTACTATCAAATTGTGACGTTTCACATTCAAAAAAATACAGATACTATTTTACTCGGTAAAACCATATGGCGTTTGACATGATTTATTGTATTGTCAACGTTTTTGTAACTCTTATTTACTTGACAGTAATGGCGGCCGAGTTAAAAACAATTTAACGTATCAAAAGCAATATGGTTTTACCAACTGGAATAGAGCCCTGGGGTTTGATTCTCTCAACGAACGAGTGAATGTCGCGGCGGCCGGCGAATTTAAGTAGTCCCGTCAGAGCGAACAAAACACACGGGCTTCTGTCGATAAGATCGAAAGTATAAGGCTGCGTAATTGAGAATGCATGCGCTAAAATGTGTTTTGTTCGCTCTGACGGGACTACTTAAATTAATGCCGCTGCGACATTCACTCGTTCGTGCGTCCGACCGCGTTTTTGAGAGAATCACACCCCTAGTTTTTAATGATTTCCGATTACCTGGTAATGAAACACCGACAGCAAATACAACGAAAGTGAAATGTCGCCGTTTGTTCAGTAATATTTGTTTTCCTCCCCAACATTAACATGCCGTCATGTAATCCAACACTCGTTTTCCGGGGCTCATGTTGTGTCAAAGGGTCGAAGTCAGGTCTGAGTTGACATCCGTTGGAATTGGCTACTGGAATTCCCTGAGAGGGTTTTAAACGATACAATCCCTGTTTATGATGACAAACTATTAATAAACAAACCGCCTGTTTCACCATCGACGCGTAAAGCATATTTGACACATAACTTTAGCCCTTTCTCGCACTTGAAAGTAGACAAGGAGAGAGTAGAGAGGAGTTTAAATGGCAGATAAATTTTCTTGTCGATTGTTAAACAGACACTAAATTATATACATTGTTTAATTATGATATATAGTATGAAACTAAATTGCTATTTCGATGTTGTTTTGAAGATATTAAAAATACTTCTAGTACATACCGAATTATTTTTTCTAATTATTAATTTCATTTTTCTAAAGGCCGTTTACTGGAGCTATTTTATATTAAATGCAGGTAAGATTTTGATTTATATTGAAAAACTGTCTTGTATAAAAATATATTGCAATCGGAATTATGAAAATTCAAATTTCCACCAATTCGGAACTATGACTACATATACATAGATCCCATAGGGCTAAGCAAGGGTCGCTAGTTATTTCATATGTGTAAAAATATGGTAAATCTGTTCCTTAGAATATTGATTAATGACTGCAATGATTTTTGTTTTTCTAGCTGTGTTTCATCTCAACGTTGACCTACCAGATAACTGAGTAAATAATGTATATAAAACTAGTGACCCGCCCTTCGCCTCGGTTTATGCCAATTTTCTGTAATACCCGTACATAATCCAAAACTTATTATACATAAAAACTTTCCTCTTAAAACAATTTATCTATAGCTGAAAACTGAATTCAAATGCGTTGAGTAGTTTAAAAGATCTAAGCGAACAGACAGCGGAAGCGACTTCATTTTATACCATGTAAAGATTTAGGTAAAGAAGAAGATTAAACAACAGAGGGCCCTGCCAAGATGCATTGCGCTAAGTAACGTTTCTATTCGTTTCATTTTTAAACCAATCGCGTCACTGGTAGATCACGTGACTTTTAGTATCACGTCATCTACCAGTGACGCGATTGGTTTAAAAACCAATCGAATAGAAACGCTAGTTAGCGCAATGAATCTTGGCAGGGCCCTCAGGGTCTGAATTCTACTCGTTGTAACCTTATTCCTTTTGACATGATATCGTATCGTCAACGCTGTGATAGCTCTTATTTACTTGATAGGATCGAGTTAAAGACAATATGGTAACAGGTTGAGGGCTTACCAAGCAGAACAGAGCCCTTGTTCGCTAACAGAACAAAAATCACTTAATTTCATCTATATCCAATATACAGGGTGGAAAAAACGAACGCCACATGGACGGGAACTACCTTAAATATTAGAAATAGCAAATACTACGCAAAGGAAACTTACTTTTATTTTTGAAAACAATTATTACTGCATTTATGTTTTTTTTTTAATTTGCCTGACTTAACCTGGAATTGAACTGCGGACAAATATGAGAAAATGATAATGAAGGGTTTTTTTACGGTCTTTATTTAATTTAAAGGTGTATATGTTATAGACATAAAATATGATCACTTCAATGGCCCTATCGATCTGTATCATAAAATACGACCCAATTGTTTTGGCATATTCGACCAGTTCGATTCCCGGTTAAGGAAGAGGATTTCTTTAAAAAATCCAATAACGCAGTATTTTTTTGTGTTTTCAAAAATAAAAGTAAGTGTCCTTTGCGTAAAATTTGCTATTTCCAATATTTAAGGTAGTTGCCGTCGATGTGGCGTTCGTTTTTTCCACCTTGTATATTATTTACTCAGTTATCTGAAATACTCGACCTACCTGCTAGGTACCGGCTGCATTCCTCGCCGTTGCCACGCGACTAAGGGCCTTCCACAAAAACTCAAATGTCATTGCGCAAGCTCATAATAAGGCCCATTCACAAGACACCCTAGTCGATGTTTTTTCAATGTCAAGTCGGGACAGGCATGCAATTTTATACAAAAAACGGCAAAATCAATAATGGCTGCGTGCACGTGTTGGCGATGGATTATAGATTATGTTTTCGAAGATTTTCCCAGCGTTCAACGCTCGGGTCAGGTACGCGAACAGAGAAAACGTTAGATGAGACTTGACATACAATTTTACAGATTTTTATTATAAACTGTCAAAATCTTAAAAGTTTCAGAAAATTAATAACGTGTGCTTAAAACATGCTTTGTCCTTATCTGTCATTACGACATTTGAATTTCACAGATTTGACAGATTACTCTGACTAAAATAGGTTATTTGTGCGTTTATGAATAAAACTCGGCTTGATTTGGTTGGCAAAATAATTGATACGATTTTCGTTTTTTTACTTTTAATTGTGTACAATTAAGTTCTTAGATGGTATTTTTGACACATGATAGATATAATATAATGATGAAAATATGAGCATACTTTGTCCATATATTTTGCAACATAAAAAAAAAACAAAAGCTACTCTACTCACTTCCTTGTTTGATTCGCAAGGAACAACAAAAGCATTGCTATATAATTATAACGGCCGAAATCGTAACTGTCGTCTTCCAAACTTACGTTTATCTCGATACAAAAGCAGGTAACATGATAGAAAACCGGGGTTTTTATAAACTGATAAAAACTAAACAGTTAAGATATCTCGAAGATCAAAAGTGCAGATATCTACAAAATCCCTAATAAATAGGTCAGCAGAGTAATGCTTGAAATGACTGTCATTATAATTTCAGCGAAAGGTACTTAAGCAAGATTTATTGCTGTTTAATCATTAAATATTATCATTTGAACGTGTGGAGCGGAGAATTCGAATTGTCAGTAATTGCTATGTTTATATCCTATTTTGGAGCTAAGAGCTGCTAATCAGGTATTATAAAAAAAGCAATGCCCTTTTTGCCACATTCTTATACGAAGCTTTTAGCGATAACTTTGAAATGATCATTGAAACTCAGACGTTTTTATGAAATGAAACGTGAACAAAACGGTCGGTGAGCTTTTACTCATTATTTCCAAGTCATATAATGTTAACCGGATGGTAAGTAAAGTGAAGTAATTTCGCGAAAGATTTCAAAATTCATTACGTCCCATAATAATGAGGAGGATATATTGTTTTTCTCGAAGGCGGCAATACAATGCCGGCAGCACGCGGAAGCCTATACTTAGCCCAAAATATGAGCTTTTAACAAGCTTTATATTTTCAATTGAAATTAAACCCTACTGCGTTAACATAGGAGTTAAGGAATAAATAATTTTAATACCCTCCTAACTAAGGCTGGAGTACTTCAATTATCTTTAGTAAGCTTTCCTGGAATGAATAATGTCCAAATATCTTTATCCTCTTTCCGTAAGTGATTTATGTTACTGTCTAATAATTAATTTAAATAAGCACTTGAATTAGTTAGTGACTACACATTTTCGTTACTTACTCCTTTTTGCAACAGCTATATCATTCCTCATCTTTCCAATTTATAGCTTTTAAATAGCAAATTCCAATACGCTAGATGTCTTTTTTTATGCTGTGAATAGATCCGGTTTTTTGTGAGAATCAAATGTATATATGGGATTATCTAAGGGTGGGTTTAGACCAAGCTAACGAACAAGAATTTTATGGCATTATCTCTTACGTTTTCTTTGTAAAAATAAAGACAAAACATGTTCTAGAGCATTCGCTCGTTTGGTCTAAACCCACCCTAAGAGCACAGCAAAAGTCGGAAATAAGAAACAAAGTCCAGGTTGAAAACGCCCCATGCAAATTGATACTCAATTATGACGTCAGAGTTGAGTAAATACTGCACTAAATCCATGATAAAACAAGGAATATGTAATTATGGTCGTGAAAAACTGCGTTTTAGTATATATATAGTTGCTCTCCAATTTATTTTTCATTTATAGCAAGGCTTGTAATGGTACCATTTAATTTACTATTGGATCAGAACAAAACAAATTTTTTGAAACTTTGAGGTCTCATGTCCAAAAATCATTGTTTTTTTTCTTTGTTTTTACTTTCTTATGGTAATTTATAGTTTTTCAATCCATATTAATAGAGTATACAGTGAAGGTCAACATGAGTCAGCACCCCAATTACAAGGATACCTCGCCGCATTGTGGTAAGTATTGGCAGCATGTTAAGGAGTGCCGGTGGTGTAATGTATTGGGCACAATTACCGACAATGCTCACAATTAAAAGGGTTCGTTTACAGTTACAGTAATTACGGGAAATATCATAAACATCTTAAAGCGAGCCCAAGGATACTGTTTTACATTCCAACTCCGAGTGTTTGTAAATGTCACTGATTGACGTTTTCCCGTCATATCTTTTTGCTCACCTACTTTGGACATTTCGTAGCTATGACTAATTATTTTATCCTTGATATTCAGTTTATATTTGCCAGTGTCATGGGGACCATGCCGCGAGCGGACCTGCTAGAGGGGGTGTTCTTTTTATAGTAGTGATTATTATTATCTTTAATATTTGAGTACCAGGTTAGTTTTATTTTAATAAAAATCGTATTAGATAATAATTAATAATGCATACATTCTAATAATATTATTTCAATTCTGTGGGTTTTTACATATTATCCATTGAGTAAGTTCAGCTATCATAGCAAATGTTAGCAATTTATGGCCCTTCATGTTCTTATCGGATGCTATAATTTTATTGTATTTAGGTGCGATCAGCTCACATTCTTTTTTATCAATAGGAAGAAATTCGAAATTGTAATCAGTTTTTTAAGACATGTGCGTATACTGATGTGCAAGTTGCGGAAAGTTTCCAAAAAGTTGGAAAAGTTCTAAGAAATTTCTGGAAACTTTCACTAGAAATATAGGAAATTTAAATATTTGAGAAACGGAAAGTTTCAATCCCCATACAAAATGAGAAGTTTCCGAAATTTTCCTACATGAAATGTTCCGCAATTTTGGAAAGTTTCCTTTGGCACATCAGTATGTGCGTAACAAAACTAGGGCTGAACTTTTATAATTTAATGTCTATAAGTGGAAACACGGGGAGTAATTTCTTGTCATGCCATCTCATGACAATAAATGTACGTATGTATGTATGTAATTACAACATCGGAAGCAACACTACTTACGTACTCGTACACAGAACCCAACGTAATAAGAAAATAGAACATTGCAAAATGCCAAATTTCTAGTGCTCCGTTACGTCACAGTTGTTTCCTTCTCTGTTAAAATCTAATATTTCCAACAAAATCTTCCATTTCTTGAACTCTTTAGTTTAAAAAATTACAATTTAGTTTAATAATCTAACCAGACGGCCCTGCCAAGATGCATTGCGCTAACTAACGTTTCTATTCTTTTCGTTTTTAAACCAATCGCGTCACTGGTAGATGACGTGATACGAAAAGTCGCGTGATCTACCAGTGACGCGATTGGTTTAAAAACAAAACGAATAGGAACGCTACTTAGCGCAATGCATCTTGGCAGGGCCCTCTGCTATTGGTGCCGGCCGCGGGAAAGGCTTAAGCTACCGGTAGAGGAACCCTATGACAATAGAGACGAACCGTGTCCAGAATACACTGCTTGACCCTCGATCCATTCATATTACGAGTCTCTCTTCGGCTGTTGGTCCGTTTTCGCTATTACACCGTTCACCGAAACGAAGCTGAGGGTTTTGTGATAAAAGTAATTACTGTAGCTCATAAATAGGGTTAGGACTTTTCGGAGCATATCGTGGTTCTAGAATCTATGGAGTCGCTATTTCCTAATTCTTATAATACATGACACTTTCATTTTGACCTTCAGTATGGTCATATTTAAAATTGAACTAAATACATTTTCGGTTCAGTTATTCCATACCTACTAGTATTTGCTTGTTTGTAACGCTTTCACAGCAGACATTTCCTCCTTGCCAAAATTGGCTTGACAAAATTTAAATTGGTTTAGCGGTTTAATGAATAAATTAACTTTGAAATATCAAAATACTGAAGGTCAAAATCAAAGTAATATGTGTTATCATAAATAGGAAATAGCGACTCCATGGATTTTAGAACCACTATTTGCTACCAAAAGTCCTAACTCTATTCATAAACATTAGCAACTAAAAATGGTTGTCAGTCCGTTGCCGAGCCTCTAGTGTATTTTTACATACACAAAAACGTCTCGATCGTGTTTGCGTTTCTCGTATGAATAGCATGGTCACTTTCGCGTTCGAGACGGTTTGCCGCATGAACAGCAACTTACACTCGAGGCATCGGCGTTTTAGAGAGATGAAATTTATAGACTTCCCTATTATGAAGTTTATCACATCAAATCCTAAGGCTAATTAGCTTAACCGTAGTAATAGCACTGAATTGTATATTACTTCGTATAAAATTGCCTTTACGACAATCAATCTGGAATTCTAAATCTCCAAATTGTGTTGTTCTGAAATCGGTGAGACTGTGCTATTTAGTGAGACTTAAATTGTAAGAAATTTGAGAGACGGCGCGTTTGTTGCTCTGCCAAACGTATGTGACATTTTTGTTCTCACAACATTTTTTTGTGCACTGAGAACGTTGTCAACTTTGTCGACATCTCCACTTGTTAAGTTTAATGGAATAGATCCTCTGGTCAGTCAATTATTGTTGTTTAGAAATTTTTAAGCTTTTGCTATATGACTCTAACAGTCACAATGCATTTTAAATCTTTTACCAGTAAAACAGTATAACAGTAGCAATTACTTAACATTGTTTTAAAATACCTGTAGGTGAAATGAATAAAGAAAATTCTTACTCTTGAGGACATGACAAAATCACTCACAAGAAGTCGGTAGACATCGAGAAGGCGTGCGGGAGCTGCGGAATAACAATAATAATGAATGAATTGTAATGGCGGCGGCTTAATTGAAGCTGCGCGCGAGTCGACGGACCTGTCTCTCGGTGATGACGATTGAGGCATCGATACCGATTTTTGGAAATAAATTGTATACATTTCGGAGCGTAGGAGTTCAAGAAACTGAATATGAAATAATCTTCTGGGGGAATTCAATAAGAGATAAAGAATTAGAGTTTAGAGCCCAAAAAAGGTGCATTCGTGCCATGTGTGGACTTAAAATGAGAGAAACTTGTGTTCCTGCATTCAAATATTAAAATATATTAACCATCCCGTCGCTATACATTCTGGAAGTGGCAACATTAGCCAATACCCATTAGTTTGTACCTGTATCTCAGGGACGCGTATTTCGCGTCCGATCTCAATATGAGTACAAACTGCGAATCAATAAGAGTAACACTGCTCTTTAACGAAAAAAAATCTTTGGTATGGCTCCAGCAAATTATAATAAAATACCAAATGGCATGAAGTCACTTTCAATTAAACTATTTAGGAAAACCCTTAGGTACCGAACTACTGTTACAGAAATGTTATTACTCCGTTAAAGAGTTCTTAAGTGACAATAGGGTATAATATCCTTAAGACTATCTTCATGCGTAAGTTAATATTTAATCGAATAAAAGTATGAATGTAAACTTTGACATGTAAACAGATATAGCCCAATCAACATCTACCTTATAACTTAATTATTCATACCGTAGTAACTAAGTAGTTAAGTATTGAATTATTAATGCATGCATGCTTGCATAAAACTAGGTTTAAATTTTGTATTTGCTGCATAAGCAACATTATATTTGTACACCTATCGGTAAAACACAGTGATACGATATTATTTTTAAACAACCTGTAATTTATAACCTATGTCTTGACAAATAAATTAATTTGAATTTCGATTTTTTTGAAGATTTTGTAAGGACCATTAGATAATGATGTGTAATAGGTTGGTTAAGTTAATTTTGCTAACACATTCGCAGTACGTATATAAAACTGGAAACACTTCCGATGTAAACGACTGCTACAAAAATTACATTTAGTAATGTTCTCTTCAACCTTTACAGGAGTGTAATGTGTATGTTATGTTGTGATCGTTCTGTATGTTCCGATGTTGCAATCTCTTAAAAACATTAAATTAAACAATTCAACAAATGTTAGATATATGAACTGTTTTTCATTCAGAATTTTTTATTATTCAAATTTGATCTATTTGTGGCAGCCAAATTATTGCACCCTATATAAGAAAAGAAGTAAATTGGTAAAATTGGCTATGACCGTTAAATTTACTCAATGGATTGCAACTAACACAGTTCAACTACATTGACACTGGATGTTTCATCCTTGACACCTAATCGGAAGTTGTTTAATTGAAGACGCAATTGCTTGCATCAGTCTTGTTGAAGAGCGACTCACGCATCTTCTTCCTTATAGTCATAAGTAACATGACGCCAATTGGGAATGAATGAGTTATTTCCCTGATTTACATTTATTTATAGGAAATTAATCTGTCGAGTTGTTTATTCAAAACAGCCATCTTTGCAAAAAAATCATTCATTCATTCAGCCATTCCAAGGTAAGCTAGAAAAGATCCCCTAAAGGTATAAAATCGCCTGTGTACATAATTTATTTTCATAAAGAGTTTACTTACTATACTTACTTACAAATTTAACTCAAACTATAAAATGATTATTAATTCTTTCGTGGTTCATAAATAAATATAACTTAGCTGGATAAAACAGGTAAAATACTTTGCTGAGTAAATACAGACTTAAAAACAGACCCTTAAAAGACGTAAGACGACGACGACGTAGACGTATCTAAAGACAGAAAATGATATTCAATTGATTTGAAACCAGGCAAATACCTCTAATCAAAAAGGGTTAATCTTCATAATTATGCAGCTTTTGTAAATAACATAAATATAATAAAACCAAAATAATGATATTTGCATCTCTTTCTCCATTAAATTTTCAATTTTGCATAACTTTCTTCCACCATCTTAAAAACTGGGCAATTGCATCACCGAATGCCGAGTCATCGGCCGGCCACTTACCGGGCGGATGTTGTTAACCGAGCCTTGATTAGTCCAGACGATGTCAAACGGCAGCCCGGGCAAGTTCAAACAATTAACTGTATAGAAGTGTCCGACTCTAATGAATACAGACTTGCTCCGTTCCATCACAAACACCGTGACGCTGATACAAATTGAGATTAATCTTCAAGACTGGACTGTTATCACTTCAGCTACAGATAGTAATGAAGCAACAACATCTTAATGCACAAAGTAATCTTCATCGTAACGCATCATATTAAGCTTCAGATTCGATTAGCACTTTAAAGCTGTTATTACTTGTTGAAATTTTTCCAAGATAGAAATAGTTTAACCCTTGGATGATTTGATTCTATTTTTAACTATTTGCTCAATGTGCACATGGTATTCATTGACAACTATGTCAACTTCCTCATCTCAATTGTTGGAATCATGAATGTTATTGTCTTACTGTTTATTTTTAGAATTATTTAAAAACCTAACATTTTCTACAGATTTTACGTTTCGTTGTTCTTTTATTTATTTAATACAATGTAAAGGACATTCACTCCCAGTTCTTTGAAAATGTTTGCTCGAGATTTGTTAATCGCGCCAGAGGCAATTTAGATTTTGTTACATTGTTGAGTCTAATTATTACTGTGACAGAATTGTGTTTCCTTTTATTTTTGTTTGTTTTGCAATAATATTGGCAAAGCAACATCTATAGAGCTATTGATAGCGAAACAAACTTCACAGCTGATCTTTACATTGGTATATTATACTCGAATAAATGATTTTGAGCTCAGCCTCTGTGTTGTTATAAATAACTATTACCTTACGGTTTGTAATGGTGGTCTTGCAAAGTGTTTATACAAGTCACCTGTACACGTGGTCAAGTCTTTACGTGGGTGAACAATAACCTTTAAGAGTGGATCAAAAGTTCGTTACAGACTCTCGGAAGCCGCATGATAAGTGAGCTGTCGATGGATCGCTCAATAGAGTTACTGCCCAACATATTGCTGTAGATCAAAATGTTGGTGAATCGAAACCCTTACTAAGTATTGATTGCGTTTCAATCGACACTTACACCCACGCTCGGTCAATATTGACGTTAGATACACAAGCGTACGACACCGCGACGACTAAGGAAGTGTTACTTAGAAATTTGTACAGATAACAACTCTTTACATTCGATTATTCCTTATATCGATAAAATATCATACTCGGATAACGTCAAAGCCATTCATGGTATTTAAATCAGTTATAAGCGTATATATTTGAAAGTATCCAAAGCCTTATGGCCCAGGATAAAGATTCAATGGAATCATTTGGATAATAGAACAGCCTATGCTAAGTCAAGATCTCGTCAAAATTAACACTCAGTCGAATATAAGGCTTTTTATGTAACAATGCAAAAGTTAAGGGCAATCCTAATGCGACCGTTAGTTGTGATGTGTCGTTTTATATCTGTCTTCTATGTCATCGAGAGTAAAAAAAATCGGGAGAAGTTTCACGAGATTTACCAAAACGAAAAGTTCAGTGCGGTTAGCAACAAAGCCAGTTTTAGTACAGCGAGGGGTAGCATACAGAATCAGGTGATTTTTTCTGTCGCGAATCTATTTTCACCGCGTCCTTTGTTTCGCGGTCACGACAGTAAATCAAAAAGCTGCCTACAAAGTATTAAACATTCATTTAATTTTAAAATCGCTGATTCTTCACGACGACGGACAGTGCAATTGAAAGGATTCTTAAAATAAATGCCACGACTTTCCGCGGGCACTAGAGATTTGTAATTTAAACCTTCAATTGTGACACTCATTTGAAATTATAAGTGTTATATCAGCTATTCATCACGCGTCGGCGTTTCGATGGCAGATGCCGTGCCCTTGAAGATCAATAAAGAGAAGGCTGTGTTCTAGTACCTATCAATTGGGTTTTTTTAATCTTACCCTCTAACAGTTAAGTTAAAAATGGGCAAAGGTGATTTGATACCAACTATTGATATCAACAATAGATGAGTGGAATAAGCATTTTTTTAATGTGATGTTAGAACAAAACTTTGTATGATCAAACTTTACTCTATAGGGTTAAACAATGATGTGATGAACCCGAGCAACTCCGAGCAAGACAAATCTCCATAGCGATCTCATGATTACATACCATATCAAGATTACAACTGTTTTGGAATAATGATTTCATGAAGCACTTTATTTTATTTTATTGACCTACAGATTATTGAATTAAAATTTTCATTATAACCATGAGTAACGATAACGATTAATACTTAGTCGTTAAAAATTGAATTTTAAATAACTTTAATGGAGAGCACCGGTATAAACTCCGTAACATATGCATCATTATAATAGTGGTAATTCAATTTAAATGGCCAGCTTCTATGTAGCGAACAGCGGAACGAGTTCTACCTATATCCATCCATTAAAAGCGCTACTCAAAGGCTTGCGCCGCTCAGAGCCTCTTCACACATCTGGGAGCCTTTGTAATGTTTATTTATACGTGTTAAACACAAAGCGCGACACACTCGACGCGCAAATTGTTATCTAGTGGTAGGTACCTTCAGCTGACAAAGCCCACGCCCCGAAATTTCCGTGTAATTCTTCCCTTTATCTTTCCTCGGCATTGTGGTGTGAAGTTGGCCATTTATTCTCTATTATTGTTTCGCATTTCAGGGAGTACAATTTACGAAGGCGTTGTGTTTGCTTTGATACCGCTTTAAATTTATTATGACAATTCTACTGTTGATTCTAAACCTTGTATCGTTAGGGCACGACAGGAAATCCCATGTCAGGAGTTTCTGTCAAGTACGTAAATTGTGAATGAATTGGTTTTGTCGCGTGACAAGTGGAGCTCTTATTACAAAGGAATACTTGTACCAACTGTCTGTTTCGCAGCAAGTCATATTTTTTCTACTTCTATTACCATTAGATCGTGCCAAGAAAGTGCTGCTAACAGCTGTTCTTTTTTTACTATCGGTGAAATCCTGACAACGAAGAAGGTATGTGAATTAAGCAATTTAGAATTAATTAAATCTTCCAAAATATAAAATTAGCCTGTAACAATTATCCGCAATTAAGTATTTTCGTTAAAACAATTACTTTGGGCTGACCGAGGCGGTAAGTTTTGGGGTCTTAACAAATTGCTCTGATGCAGATTGTTCCAGTTTAATTAATTAGCGTAACATTCAACGTAATAAACTTTACGGAGAAAAAACTAACTCTTAAACCTGAATCAGTTGTGAACAATCACGCGTCGAAAATGTAGCAATTGTTAGGAATTGTATGGCAAACATGCATTAGGTACAGAGATGTATATACCATACCAAACAGATTGTCTTCACCCATTTTAATTTGCGCTGTAAGTTCCGAGATCAAAATTCAATAAATTTGTCGTGTAACGAATCGTGGCATTCAGAATTAATAACTTAGAGATGGGAACGAAGAAGTCTGTTTACTAATGTTGTGCAAAAGAAATCAGTGTCCTGAACTCCGCTAGCTAACAATAGCTGACCGACATTACGCAATGTACAATGCACTTGCAGTGCGTAACAAATTCCTTCCGGTCCGCATTCTTGTTGCGGGAAAGGGAAGCACCGCAGAAAGAATAACACTAACCGGCCTGTTGTAAAATATTTATGGCAGTGTGAGCTGTTTACTAAATTGGGAGCATCTTGATACAATACATCTTTATGGCTATCACAAAATCTTTTACGAAGAAATATCTGTAGCAAAGGGAAAAATTGCTTACGAAAACGTTGGCTGCTACAAAGCGTATTCAATAATATATATTATTCTGAAGGTGATTGATTTTGTAAGTGAATCATCGAGCCCATTAGACAAAAAGTGGGGGTTATAAAAACTCGCATACCTAATAATATTAGCCGCAAAGATGCTTCCTCATTAAACTAAGTCCAATCATAAGACGCTCCACAATCTCGTTGTTATTAATTTATAGAAAGTCATCGTGCTCCCATTAGTGCGAGATAACCATATTGATCATGAGATATCTTCATCTGCGTCGAGACTGCTTCTTACTTTTGTATATTATTGCCCTAATGATCACGTGCTGCTTGTTAGTGATGATCGGACGCCATTATTACGATTGATTTTGTTTCACCGCCGATCGTTACAAGATTTACGACTTTCTCAACTTCTAATGATACAATTATGACCACAATTTGACACTATTCATGATCTACCACGCTTTAAACAGACAAATATAAATACGTAAATTCAATAAATCAATTTCGTGATCTCTTGGGAACCCATGGCTTCATTAAAACTGTACTTCGTGATAGCATAGTTGAATTATGCCGCCTCTTATATCACAGAAGCATCCTGTGTTGTGACTATCGTGACGTTATCGAGAAAATCAGTTTTAATCTCATTCAAGATCACACGAATTAATTATTTAACACCTCATTAGTGTCCATCGAGGGCTTCATTTAAACTAAATGCAAATTCAATTGAGTTGTGGCCAAGCATTCTGATCCGGGCCACTTCCCTGGTCCAATCAACATCTATAACGTCCTGTTTTACCGCATCTCCAATAGATTTGGGGCCAAATTAAAGTCCAAATAAATTGTGAAGCCGCCTATTAGTTCGGCCGCTTTGTGTCAGGGGCGAGCACGTCGTATATTTAACATGTAGTTCTCGACGGAATCACTTTTTATCCAGACAAACGTCTTAATTAAGGGTCAACGGTTTACCCCATAAAATATTGCATCGTATAGTTTTAAATAACGAATTTGGTTGCCACGCCATTAAAATCTTCATTATGTGAATAGCAGAGAACATATTAATAAGTTACCTATTAATTGTTATTAAAGCTGAATAAGGGTAGGAGAGCTATAAAATGAAGTATGAATACTGATTCGGACCCTTATCGGCAAGTATTGATCGGCATAAATATTTCTTGCCTTTCAACGTAGTCGCAATAACCACTGTGCTGCTTCCTATGCATGCTTGCAAAATAAGAGGAATCGTGGACAGTGGATTTTAAAACTAAATCAAATAATGGAACACATGTTATAACAGACACTTTTAGAGTCTTTTATGGTTAGTTATTTATGACTGAAGTAAATTCTTTTACAAACCTTGAAAAACAGAAGCTAAATACCAATGTTTAGATGATCATCGGTATTATTTAAAAAATCACATGATAATTATCCAACATAACATAACAGTTGACGAATAAACAAAAATCGGTCTGGAGTTTCGTCGAGGACACAGGAGAATATTATTTGTAATCTCTTCTTTAAGCGGTCTAAAGTCATTTACAAAGAGATGTATCCATTTTTTTACCCTACGGCATTGTAATAAGGTCCACGAGTGGATACATCTCTGTGTAGTCGACTGTACTGTTTCTTGTTAAACCATGTTTCGAATGGCGATTTGTAATAAATCGAATAAAAATTAACAAGTCCATTTACAAATCAATGACAAGGCTCCAATTAAGTAGATTATAACGCGCAGGGCAATTCTCGCCTCGGTGATAATCACAAAATGAAATCTCCAGCGTGCAGTGGCACTGTAATGCGACCTGATACTATAAAGACGTGCCAATATTCATTAAATTCTTCAAGAACGTAATAATCAGACCATCTTTAATATTTTCATAACAAATAATTATGATTATATTGCAAATTTGAGAACGGAAATGCTTAATAAAATGAGCCTCGTAACAGTCGAACAGATTCTTGAAAATTTTGATTGGAAACAATGTAGGGAACAAGTTCAAACTTTTCCTCATTAGTGTACTCGTGAGTAGCCCTTACTAATTCCTTATGCCCTCATTTACAGCATAAACGCAGGTCGATACGCCAATTAATATACAACAGAGTAATAACTGTAAAACTTTATAGAATACATGGTAGCGCCGTGGTAGGCCATTAAAAGAGTCGGCCGCGGCCGGTGTCGCTGGCTCATGTCGCGCTGAAACCATAGCAGTTCACCAAAAAGAAACAGGACGAGTTCAGTGGCTCAGTTCACATGAGCGTATACCGTATGCTTCTAAGGGGTGTCCCTCAGAATCACTAATAACGTTTGTCCTAACACATCGTTCATCCGAATTTTAATTTACCCTAATCTGGTTTTCAGATGAGCCAGGCAACTTTTTAAGTATATCTGCGGTTCGGTTAGGTTAGGGTTGTATTATAACAACTCTAAAAAGTTTTAAAATTCAAGCGGAAATGGCTTTAGGATAAAAAATCGGACCAACGATAAGACAAATGACGATTAGGGATTCCATAGGGGAACCGCTTCTAAGATATGAAGGCATATATTGTATTCTGTGCACGAACAATTCAATCAATAAAATCCGCGTAGTTTTTTTGTGAAGAGCATAAAACAGCTGATATGGAATGAGCGTTAATATTATTTAATTACAAAATTATTCTCTGGTAATTATTTCCCACGTGATCTTGACTGAGATTTTATTGCAAAAGTTCTATAATCGACGGTATTGCTTTCATAATTTTACGATACCTAATAAATTTTGATTAACTTTGTTCATATCCTTAATTTATAAATTTCATTAACATCATGCGTTTCAATTGTTAAATCTGCTCATCGAAAGACAAAACACGATCGTTCGTATCGACAGCCGCTTTTGTGTTCAAAGTGTATATTAAAGTACATTACTATTCATAACATAGTCCTTCGGGTTTCTGGTTTAATGATGATAGACATAATGACCTTTAATAGGGCTAATGGGTTGATTGGCGTCATAAAATCCGGAGGGCAGAGGATTTAAAGCGATCGCTGCCCTGGGCTCAATACAAGGGAAGTAATTGAATATGTTTAATAGAAGGCTAATCGGTATTGAAAGGTTATATGGTTAGACGCGGTGAATTTTACCCTTTTTTGTTTTTAGTTAGAACATGAGCCGCTAATGGTTTTTGCAGAAAATTCAATGTGTGACGAGTACATGTGATGCATAAAACTAGGGTGACAAGAAAAAAATACCATTACAGCCCTTTAAAAGAATTGCTTGTATAAAATATTGTTTGAAACAATAATTCTTACAAGAGACAAGTTTGGTTGCTCTAATTTGCAGATATCATAAGTTTACTGTGATTTGCTGTCACAGACCTGTCAAACGTTGGTTAACATATCGTAGCGTAAATGTTAATTTCAGTAAAAAAAAATATTATTTAATCAACATTTTATATAGGTTGACTTGTTTTATGTTTAATTTGATTGGGTAGGTGATTTCCTCCGAAAATTCCAAAAAGTCCAATCTCGAACAAGTACCGATAAAACGTGAGGAAGTAACCAGTAAACTCTGGTATTATTCAAGATGTACTTTTTTCCATTTTCTGAACTGCTATGATATTTATGAGCGCATAAATACTTTTTAAAATAGCTCTATTATTCCAAATTTAACGTTTTGCGTAGATCGAGCGTTTTTAATCTTTATAGGTTTTGATACGGTTTCGGCGGTGGCCGATCAAAGGCGGCACCTGTGCCCCCCTCGCTGTTAAACAAATAAGAAAAAATAGTTGGGCGTTTAACTACAACTATAAATATTAATAACGCGATTTGATGCTAAATGGCTATGTGGGGTGACCATGAGATTCAGAAAGACACGCAAAGATTCTGTATCAAACAGCCAGTCAGTTTTTTAAAAATCTTGTGTTGCCTAATGTACCTCCTATTTTATGTTGGTGTGTAAAAGCATTGATTTTTCATTTATTTATCATTTAATTACCTGTAGTAAGACATATATCTACGGCATAATTCCTTATGTAATAAAGTATAACTTAGAAGAAAAGAGTTTGTCTGGTTTTAAAAGATATTAAATTTTTGAATCATTAATCGAATAATGTTAATATTTTATGTTTTGTCAATTGACATTAGGGTATTTCCGCACCGCTACAACTATGGGAGCTTCAAAAAGACGACGTACTCTTTTCTTAAAAGGGTCCATAGGCAGTAGTGATTGGCTTCCATTAGGTGATCCGTTGCTGGTTCGCTTGCATGAAAAAAGTATCCGAATATCATTGTGGTGTGCTGTGCATCATCATCATCATCATTATGTCAGCCGAAAGACGTCCACTGCTGGACATAGGCCTCCCCCACTATGGCACTATCTAATGCGCAAAATACATCTGAGTAATGATCTGTAACTCTTTTTTTTTGTATTTTGTCCCAATAATATCAGTTGAATGCTCAACCTACAAAACGCGGGACGCGCGCGTTAATTTTGACAACGCCGCCGCGCCAATTCGCCCTCGCCCACAAAATCAATCAGCACGCCCTTTTTTCGTACCTGCTTGTTTAATCACCAATTTTTCGTACCCGTTTGTTTTTAATCATCGTATTTGCTTTTCTATCTATCCACCGCTTATTAAGATTTTATTCATAAGCTCACCTTTCTGCCAAATCGATTTTCACTCAGCATTGGTTTTTTATCCACGTTTTTTAAGAGAAGAATGTTAATGTCGAGATCGCCTGCGATCCGATCTGATTGGCAAATGGCACATTATAAACAATGCGCCAAAACATGGCTTATGGGCAGCTGTTGCTGACCACAAGGACAAAATGCCAGATACTATCAGGTCATATTACAGCTAAGGACCCTCATATGGCGGAGAAAAAATATTGAAAAAAGTAAACCGCTGCGTGTTTGAGGAAGTTGGTGGATTTACGAGATGTTTGCACGGAGTCTAGTCAGTGTGAAGTGGCTTGTTTGGGTAAAGGATTTCTGTGTCTGTAATGTAATGTAATTTTTGTTGAGACTTAAAGCCGGCAAGCTTTGAGTCTTGCCGACGTCTTATACTGCCTTTTTTCTTGAATAATTTTTATATTTTTTTTTATTGTTTCAGGGCGCTTGCTACATTTGGACCATTGTCCTGTATATTTCCTAATAGCGACATTTTTTCGTACCTTGGTGCTTTTTTTTTTGTTACAGTCGATATATTTCATTAAGACTTTCGGGCAGCGTGTCTAAAGTTGATTTTAAACGGTTTCTCAGCAGCCTGTCGCGACCTCGGCTAGGACTACACTTCTGGTATAATACGAATCTAATTTCGCCACCGCATTCGACCCCCGAACAATGCCCGTTTCTCTCCGGCTTTTAAACTTCAATAGGATGGTATTTAGATAGTTTTTATGCACGGCACTGTTCTCTTATTTGCCTTTTGTGAGGTTGTGGGCGCGACAAAGCCGCAACAGGCCCCGCTGAGCGACGGACAGATTTTTTCTACAAAATTCGTATTTTATTTCGTTTATTGACGCTGCGTGTAGAAAAATGCGTCTTGAAGGCGAAAAAAATGTAATAGAAGATGCATCATGATAATATATCGTTTCGTATTATTCTGAGGTAGCTTTGTGGTGAATTCCATTGAATCGAATGGTCAGTATCCGAATTGCCAAACGTCCCGCACAGTAAAAAACTGTGATAAATTTGAAAGCCTTGATATCCCCCAAAAAATATGCCGATAGATTGTAAAATTAAATTAAGTATGTTTGATTAACATCTGTTATCTGTAACAATCGTTTAATCGTTCTGTAACAACAAAAAAAAAGGGAGAAAGTAGGATATAGGTAAGGCCCACCAACGTTTCATCAAGTATCCACGACGTCTTTACCCAGAGAGCGTTCTTGCAGATCGCATAGGTCGCTTGACTAAAACAATCATCTGATATAAGATCGATTGGTCGTAGATTTTACATAGTGTCTATCACAGGTAAAAGAAAATCTAAGCAGTTACTACTTACATGCAATAACTGCAAAACACTATTGCTGGTAACTGGCAACTCTGAAAATAGGCGTGAATTTCACCGTCGAGGCTTTCGCGGCCCTCTGCCGGCTGGCACAATCATTCCGGAACACGTGCAACTTCGCACAAAGCCAGTTTGCATTTCCGCCCGCCATGCACTTCCTTTACTCAGATTTTACTTTTTATTTCGCTTTTATTACTCCCTGGACGCTTTTGTCGAGCATTGTGAACAGGACATTCAGCCATATAACGCATCGTAGGTTTCGATTTCGTTAATGATATCGATTTTTATCGCGGTTGAAATCGAAAGGGAAGGAAATAATGAGCTGAGAAAAAGTAGGAGTGCGCGGGACAAAAGAACGTTGTTGATCGTCCGTTAATAGTAAGAGCAAGTTATGACGTCATGTAATGCTGTTGAAGTAAGGATATAGCGCTTGTATTAAAGTAAATTGTAATTAAAATAAAGGAATAAACGGATTCAGCCGATAGTTACAATGATTTTAAGACGATTTGTGTGGTCAATATTTTTTGGTAAGGCACCGGTCCCCTCTAATTCTGCAAGATTTTATCACAAACATCAAAAACTTGTTCCACGTAAAATTTAACACCTCTAATCTCAGTGACCACCGTCACTTGTCAAGATAAGGATGTGGAACGAGCCACCGATATTGACTTTTCATGCTAAATTCTATTTGCACGGCTGGCGTCTAAAACAAAAAGTCAAAACACCATTATTCACCCACAAGAAACAATGCGGGTGAAAAAAAGTAAGTAGATCAGATAGTCTCTGAGTTTGGCTAAGGGATGATAAACAGTTTTTATGTAACGGAAAGTTGCGAAACAAAATGACTCTACCGAACGATATTGGATTTTGTCACGTCGGAAATAAGGACGCATTTCTTGGTCTGATTTGAAGTATTTTGGCTGTCTGGAATCACGCGACGTGTGTCTATTGTGGTCAAGCTCTGATTATTTTTATCTTTTCATTATCTGTAATGGCGTCAAAACTTATGTCCGGTGCTCTGCGTGATACAGGAAGGCCCGTCGCCCACACAAGGTGACATCTTATTTTCACAAATAAGGGTTGATCACATTGACAAATTGAGACATTTCTTTGTAAATATTGAATGTGTATGCGGGAGGTCTGCAATGCATCAAAAGTTTATTGCCAACTAACTTAAATTAGGCAAAAACTTCTGCTCTAATTCGTCTGCGTTTTGTCGTGTGTAAATTATTATTCGTGATCGGAAGCAATATTTTCCGAATACGACTGCCCTTCCATTTTGCGGTTAGAAAGGTGTGACAAATACTGCCCCATACTTTATTATTCAATACATAATTGTATTGCTGCAATTTTGAAATTATTAACTTCCTCTTTATAAATAAGAGAATCACATCCTCCTGGTTATTCAGTAAAAAGTCTTTAGACGTCATTATACTCGTAGACATATCACTAAATGGTGCCTAATAGTTTATTTCAGAAATTTAATAAACATTCATTTAGTCAAGAATATATCAAGAATTATGTGTCCAATTTGTACCTACCAAGTACCGATAAGTTTTAAGTAATAAATATATATAATGAATAAAATCCGCATCTAAGGTATTATACCCATTCGCCCAAATCCAAACGTCATAAAGTTTGGCTCTAGCGGTATTTGAATTCATGACTCCCGCATTAAAGGAAGGTTTCTCATCAACCCCGGGTCAAAGAATCAGAGAGTTAAAAAAACTTGGACTCGACCATCAAGTCACGTGATTAACGAAATCAGTGATTTTAATTTGGCAATTGTATTACTTATTACTCAAGAAAGATTTCGTTATTGCTATATTCCCAAGAACCCTCGGAATAATAAAACGTGTATAGCGTCTCTTTTATTACGGGGAAGGGAATATTTCGCGTTGTAGGTGCAATTACGTTAATTAATTCAAAGTATCCCGCGCTTTTGGCTAGTGGGTAAAACTACTGTCTGATGGCTATATGTAATTTACAATGATATATTTAAGAGGTGAAATGAAAAGGCAAAGAAAACGTTAGATAAGGCATATGGTTTTGTTTTCAAAGACGACTTTTTTTAAAATGTCCGTGACGTAACTAAAGGAAAATAATTCCTTAAGAGTTTTTATTTCACAGAACAAGCTAGGTATTAAATAGTAAGCCAAAGAATGTAGTAAATACATTTTTTTACCATAGTTTAATTTTGTTTCTAGTTTTAATTTGTAATATTTATAGATTTTGTCTAACCGTACGTTGTTAATGCGAATAAAGAATACCACGTTAATATTAAGTAAGTACAAATATCTTTAAATATCCCACAGCTGGGCAAGAGCCTTATAATAATCACATATAAATCAACAACTATTTTTAAACGCTTGAAACAATCTTAACGACAGCCAATACGGTAAGTAATCACACTTACCTAGGTAATTGTCTTGTCTCATACATTCTTAAAACCCCATTGCATTTTCATACACGTACTATAAAGATAAACTTCAATGCAAAATTACTTTCGCAGGTAACATAATATTACTTTAGTTAAAATTAAATGCAGTTTCGTTAACAATGCTGTCACTCGCTTCATACCAGATAGATCACTCTGTTTTACGAGTATCGTATTAAAAGCTTTTTTTTCTGTTCGGCTTTTGTGTGAAGGTCTACCTAATGCATTACAAGTTCTGATTCCTTAAAGAAGACAAAACCTTAGCTGGACACTAGTTAACTTTTACTTTTGGTAGTAGTAAATTATTTATGTAGACTGATATGAATGACAATGCGACGATACATCAAAACTGACGACGCTTTTAAAAATGCTACGTTTTTACGTTAGATTTTCCAAAATAAGTGCCCATCATTGAATCAGTTAGCTAAAATCGAACAAGTTTCGATACCTTGTCGATGTAAATGAGCGTATAGTGGTACAAGGAGGCGTGGCGTTGGAGGAAACGTTTGTATAACTTGATTTTGTATGTAGATGTGTAGGCTTACCGCAGATTTGAACGGTAGCAAAACTACTATAACGTGTTTGGTTAAGTCTTCCCGCTATAGGTAAAAAACTCAAGTAAAGCCCAGCTTGCATGTAGTTGTATACAAAACGAATATGGAATTTACGTCGAATTTCAAATTTAGAATGTCGAACGGTCTATACAGATGTGTTACAACTACATGGAAGAGGCGCTTTACTTAAGGTGTTTACCTATACCGTTTTGAATCTGTAGTTTAACTAGATTTTGCTCGCGTCTCCGCATACGCAGAAGTTGTTTTCCACTTATTTCTTGGTAACGAAAAACATGGAAGCCTATGTGTCCATCTCCTGGTTATTTAGCTTGAAAAGTTGAACAGTGAAGATGGTACAAACAAAGACATAACTTTATTTTTAACGTATTAGTAGGAATGCTAAAGAATCTATCTTCTTCTTGGACCATTCTACTTTTCAGTGTACATTTTTGCTATCGTCCGAAAAAAGTATACCAAATTATGAATCCGGGAATAAATAAATAACATGAACTTAGAATGTTTAAGTTTAACGGTTTTCAAAGAAACAGCTCTTAAATTACCAAATTATCGTTGAAGAATCTTGGTAACTCAGTGGTATATTGCACTTTTTCCTTAGAAAAGGCGGGGACATCAATGTCCACTGCGTTACTCACTTTATAGTTATTACAAATAACTTTTTATGAATTAGGATCATTCTCAATATAAGCTTATTTACGTCCCTTTTCGAGTTTCAATTTCGAAAACGCAGCACTTTACCGTTTTTTGAAATAAAAATGTTCTCACTAAACTATTAGTGAGAACGTCGCTAAAACTTATGTACAACGAAAAGTATAATGGCCCTCTTATTTACTTTTTCTTGTTCTATGCATGCCAGCTCATGTTTGTAGGGTATTCTTATCCAGAGTGTACTCAACCGGTTTGACTGCTGAATTCTATGACGTTTGCCTTGAAATTAGTTGTTTGTAACAACACAATTTTTTCATGAAATTTGTTACAATTGAGACGAAGGTTGATAAGGATGTTTGGAAGAAAAAGACTGAAGGTTGGTTGGAAAGAAAGAAGGAACGAAGAATGGTTGCGATAAAGGCAACATGATGATGATGATGGTGATGAACCTTGTTACGATTAAATTAGTTTATCGAAATCGAATCGAATTTCATATGCCTGTGTTACGTACTAACTTTACTAACTAGTCCGTAAGCTACGAGTACAATCTCCGTCCCAAGATCGATATCTCAGCGGATACCGCGCATAAGTAGCATGTTATACCGTAACCAGGCTTGTGTAAAATTGACTCTCAGAGTTATAGCAAAGGATGTAAAAGATACGACCGATACGTCTTATTTCGCTAAGCGGATGGGGAAATAACTATCGCTAATCGATACTGAGATCTAATTCATCGATCTTGTTAGTAAGTTTTAATTAGATTAATCAATAATTGTTCAGTATATAGCTTACCGGTTATATGTCAAGGATATGGTGTTTTTTTGCAATTATACAAACGAATAGAGTCAATTTTAAAGTTTTTTGTTGTTGTTGATGATCCTCGAACTTATAATCATTAGTATTATCGATAATATCTGTCTCACGCATTGCCAATTAAGATATAAGTATAAACTCGTTTCATTTTTTTGGCAAATAAAACCCAGGAGCTATTTCGTGCTAAACTTACTTTAAAAAACCTGCTTTAATAACATCTTTTCGCGTCAAGTCTAACGGCAGCACTCAGAGTTAGTTGATGACGATTAATGGCGAAACCCTATATTCAAACCGCGGACAGATAAGGCTTACTTCTTGTTAAAATTTGACACCTTTTGTATGGGCGAATGTCAAATTTTAACCCGAAGTAAGTCTTATCTATCCGCGTTTTGAAACTTTGAATAGGTATAGGGTTCGGCGGTAAGTCGTCCCTTACTGACGATTTTTCACACACAATTTTGAAAATGGAACGCGTTAATTTTCTCTTAAATGTCTCTAAGTACGGCGGTAAAGCCCCTTTTCTCGTGACACGTAGTCTTAATTGCTTCTTTCGCCGATGCGCCTTAAAGGTACCTGTGACATCGCGTGAAACGCACACTTACCCGATCATAGATCACACAAAACTCCAGTTCAAAACAAAACCGCCTCAACATTGATATAATTAAAGACTACAGAAAGTGCACGTCATTACTTTGTAAGTACGTAATGCGTGTAATCAGGCCCTGATTGGTTTGAATTAATCGCGGCGCATGCGTGACTGCCACCACTTGGATCATTGTTCATGCCGGTCTTTATGAGAAATCGTCCGGGAGCTTACACTGAATTAAAAGTAATGATGCAATTAAAGCCCATATCGCTCGCGTTAAAAATTATAAAAATTAATAACTAACTCGGATACGTTTGAATATAAAGCTTTAAAACTTGAAAATTCAATGTGATCATTATCTAAACGCCACTTAATAGTAGTAAATTCTGTATTCTGTTGTGTGTTGCTATAAATCCATTAAAACTAATAGGTGTAGGCGGCAGTAGCTGCGATTCGTCACCGTCATTAGATCGATCTTGAGAGCCACTTGCTCTCTCCGGACCACCGGAATGCGTTCATCTAATGTTTCAATTGCTCGTTCATCGTTGAATTATTCTCAAAATAACGTGTAATAAAATTTAAAGCTCTATAAGCAATTCAGACGATGTAGCCAACGAGTTTTGTAGAATTCGTAATGAATAAATTGTTCATCAATAGGTCTATCTGTTTGCAGTTAAGTAACGAACTTAATTTTGGAGATCTTTTTTTCCGCCAATTTCGCGTCACATATGGGAAATTTTGACGTTTAATTAAAGGACACTATCACAAAAAAACATTCTTACTAAAATAACCTTTATAATTTGTGTTGTTGTGGTTACTTATCTATCTGCTTTACTTCTCTTTTTTTTCTAGCATCGTAATTAATAACAACAAAAAACGTTAACAATTAAAGCTCAGATAACATCCGCATTAGTGCAGTCGTTTGAAAAGGTTCTGATAACGTTTATCTCCCGCTTTTCCTATCGAGCGAGTTAATCAACTTATCGACTAAATCATTCGAATAATCTTAATCGCGGCGATCGTATCAACAGAGCTACTACGATATTCTTATGGGACTTAGCTATAAGTGAGAGAAAGAGACAGAGCATTGTGGTGGTATTCTGTAACGTAACAAGAGATCAACAGCCAAAAATCCAATTAAACATTTTGGTAGTACGCTCGCTCGCGCGTTGGTCTTATAAAACAATGTCATACTCATAATGTAGTAGAAAACCATTTTTGAAAGCATATTCAAATTATTTATTGCATTTTACGTTGTAGGTACATTAAGGTCGAAAAGTTTCCCCCCCTACAATCCCTTCATGCTTAATTCTTATTTATTTTGATGCACATCTTATGAGGAAACCATATTCCTGAATTGAGCGTTGCGGGGGTCTATAGTCAGCTGTGATTGCAAGCTATAATGTAGCCCACGTGCCATTTTCGCTAGATTCGACACCTGTTTACTGTTGAATATAACGTCGTTGTTCCGACAGAGAATAAGTTAGCAGGTCGTTCGATTGGTTCCGTGGCCTCCGCTAGCTTTGATTGTTCAATTCGTTATGCGACTACCGGCCATTAGCTACCGCTACCGCTTCTGATTACTTCTACACCTCATTCGCTATGGTTTCAATCTAGCTGACACTATCGACTTAACGACAATTATAACCATTAACATTGGTCACGAGTCATTTAATAATTAAGATGTTAGACGAGTTCTTAGGAGCGTCTTAAAGTTAGTGATCTTGAAATGTCTATTGCGAGGTGAATCCTATCTGTTGCTATCGGTTCACCTGTAAACGTGGGTAATGTCTTTCACAATGTCACTAAATGCTGTATAAATTAATACTTTTTAGTAACTGCATCTAGCAATACTCAATGTCCAATTGCCAATTTAGTATTTTTTCTGCCAACCTGTGTCTAGCCAGTAGAATGGTACAGGTTTCGAAAATGATACAACGGCGTCGGCAACTCTATAATAAGATTAAACCTGCATTGCAAATGCTTTTATACAGCTTCAGATGATCTTTAATCGCGCATCAACACCGGAACTACGCTGCTACCCGTTTTGTTTCTAACCCCTAATTACCGTACCGACTTACAAAACCTCACGCTACCAAAAACCCCGGTGGTCCAACCTTCCAATTCCAACCCAATGGATGGAATTATTCATCGAACTTTTATTTTAAATGGAATGTTTCCCCAAAATTTAAAAGAAGACATTATCAGCCAGTTCCTCGTTATTAAGGTTAAACTTTTGCAATGACTCGATGACTGTACTTGAACTTGATGATATAATCATATGCTCAATATTTCTGGTTCAGAAAAAGGGCAATGATCGCGGTAATGATGATACGTCTCACTTCAATGACAGTGACTCGTGCCGTACCGTAATCTTGACTTATTCAATGAAACGGAAAATTGTCGAGAAAATTAGTGCGGTCAAAATTATCCTTGGAGTTGTAGTTGTTTAGCAGTTTTAGGAACTGAAATGCCAATGACTTCGTCGCAAATCTTTGCAGTGGTTATGATTTCTATTAGGATGCGGTTATAGCCAGAACTCTAGCGAAGCATTGAGGCTTGAAATTAGAAATAGCATTACCGAGAATGTGTTATCTTATGGGTTATATTACCACTATTAGTTCTCCCAAATTCCGTGAGAAAACCTCATATTAGGGATTAATGGCGACAACATTATCTTTGTCGAAAAAAAGATATAAATGACGGTGTACCCGAAATATAGATTTACTAAATATTCTTAACGTTATCTGAACAATTATTTAAAAAGCGCCTTTTATCAGATTTAAAGTCCTACAAGACATTTATAAATTGAAATGAGTTGACCAAGTAGCTATGATGGGGCGCTACCTTTTATAACTAGCATTAACAAATTACTTTGGGACAGATATTTTTGTAATGTTACATGTTTGTGAATGGTTTTATCTTCCGTGATCAATTTATCGGCTAGTTAGAGACGGATAAATGAGGTTCGATTGCTCTATGATTATAACCCTATTTATAAAGATAGTCGTTTTGATTAGTTTTGTTCAACTGTCATGTTATATTTCATCATTTAAGGCTTTGATCCGAGGCCGCGATATGGGAGTCGCTGAGCTTATTGGTACGCATTACACATCGTTCGTTTCATGTGATCAGTTGATTGCGGAAACGCTTCTCGCGCTGAGATTACCGCGTATCTGATGTATTCTGCTTTATAATCGAGCTTTTCATCGCGCAGGGCCTGACTTCTGGGCGGCGTTACCCGTAATGAATGCCCACCGCCACGTTAGCGCGCACTGTACATTTAAGTACCGTAGCACCGTGAAATTGCGCTCGATACCAGTACAATATTAGCAAAATTTGATTCATATGCTAATTTGGCTAATAACGGTGTAGGAGGGAAATTAAGGTATCGATTACGAGTTGTTTAGCTATAAGCGTGTATGACACGATCGCAGCCTGAGCTAATTGGGAACGATCCCACCTAAATTACGACTGTTCAGAAACCGTGTGTGTTTGCAGCGTGTTTGTACTCGTATTTTGAATGATGGCACGTCGTCGTTTTGTACAATTTATTGTCCATACGTCGTTGCGAAGTAATCCACGACACTATTCGTTGCATAATGACGGGCTGGATCTCGGTGGTGGAGCCGCGGTGACAGCGCCGGACCACCGGCGGTGAGATGGTTTTTTGAACCTTCATTAGAGAAACAACTGAACGACATGTTACCTGGTACCTCGACGATTTCCCTTACAATTGAAACTGGAATGAGGAAGAGTTAGAATGAATGCTTAATTGGGTGCCAGTTACACCGGCCTAAATCATGACATATCTGAATGTTAAGCTTATTAACGCTCTCAATCACGATGCGCTGTCGTTTCATAATAAACGAATCATCTTTGGATATCATTATCAACCGCCTCGACAGCTGTCGGGCTCATACGCGCCGATAAAGCTAAGCTCAAAGAATATATTGAACTCAAACATAATCTGGATCGTATTATGAGAGGTCAGTTCAATATTGTGGGCACTGACAACGAGGCGACGTAATTTCTTCCGTTTGTAGATAAGTCATAATATTGACTGTCTCCCGCACCTGGCTAGGTCAGTGAACTGGATTGTATGCAATTGAGTTTCCATTTTTGAATGCTTCCTTTTTGGGAAATTATCAAAATTGGGAAAGTATAAAGACGTCGGCGTTGAATTCCGCGACAGGCTCGGGATAATCGCTCGAGCATTATAACATTTGGAGTTGTATAAGGCTTTATTGGAACAAGTATAAATGATGGCGGGTTGTCAAGGCTCGATATATCACTGGTGGTGGTGGGGCACGTTTTTGTGTGGTGGTTCGACGACGATTTTTATGTGGTTTAATTCGATCGAGCCGGTGGCGGTATCAGGCTAATTATTTGAATAGCGCGACACGACGCCGCTTTGACCGGTGCCGATGATGTCGGAATAAGGCGAGGATAGGAGACTGCTTTTTGCTCTATATCTGTTAATAAATAATGCATGCCGCTATGCACGCTTTGTTTGTAACGTTAAACAATGAAACACTTCGAAATTGTCTATTTCAAGTGTTATTAAAAATGCGCGAGTTATTAAAAATTGCGAGCGTTGAAACAAGTTTTTTTTTATTTCTAAGTCACTTTTAAAATGAACTTTAATTGATCTTGAACGACATTTAAATATTTTAAAATGCAATTGTATTATTTATAAAACTAAAATGTTACGTGGCCTCTCTACAGATTTATGAACGAATTATTATTTAAAAGCTTCTTTTGCAAGCATGCACACGATCATAAAAATGATACACAATTATTACGATCTGATATAATGGGTTCATTATTATTTAAATGTGTACACTTTGACGCATCATACTTGTATACTCTTTTTTGAACCAACGGTTTTTAAAAAGGGAATAAGGAATTTAGGAAACTGCCTGGGAGATAATTAAACCAATAGTTTAAAGGGTGTCCCGAAAACCTACCGTGTCATGTGTCGGCAACCTTCGCAACATAATTGTTATTTTTAAGGAATTTAGGTAGAGTTATTCAAGTTATTTTAGAGGCTACCTGCTACCGAGTTCCAATTCATTACGAGCCATTAATGAGGTTTTATTGCGGGTTGACAATTTATGATATTGCCGTCCCCGTCTGGAGTGTTATTCTGTTGCGCAGTAGTTTTCTCGATCGAGCTGGCTTAACTTGATCCCTCCATGCTCTTGGAACGCGCGGTGATTCGTGTCTCCAATGCTGGTTCGGTCTCAAGCGGATTTATTTTTATCAAGAAGGTTAATAACAACACTGACTAATTGAATAGTTAATAAATAGCTTATTGAAGGCTTAAACTGTGCTTTGGCAATTTGCGCAGCATTTAACATTCTTAAAAAGCATTGTTCATATAGTAATGGAAAGAATTTGGAACGATTATTGTCAGTTAAAGGTGGCATTGGACAGTGAACATAAATAATTGTTCGTTTTTACGGACCTGTGTCGAGATTCCAAATTTAATTTGTTGATTTTAACGTTGTTTGTACCTGTATGTATAATATGTTTGTAGTTGTATAATTGTATATTTATTAAAGTTGTCCGGTTGGTTGTTGTAGTTTGACCTATATTTAACCTCAACTAAGCTGTACTGACTTTAAATTGAAACTATTTGATTAACATTGACTAGTACTAATTCACTTGACTAAATAAACTTAACACATCAAATTACAAAATGATTTATGTAATGTATGTAGGTACTTTGTAATTTTGAACCACGGTAAGTTTTTATAAATTCCTGTGTAAACATTTTTTTAATTCCTCTCCCGTTTCAACCCGCACGGTTTCGATTTCTCTCAAAACCAGTGCCTTACTTGCACTTGAACTTGTTCGATATTCAAAAATAGCATCGCATGCGTCTGCGCCGATTTGGGTCACACGCTTATTGGCAGCAACTTTACACTTGCGGCCAAGGACAGGTTCGGTAGACTGCATGTTACCCACTAAATTGGGCGGTCGTACCAAACAAATGTACTTTTATTGCTCTCGACGTGTACATAACAAAAGTAACAAAGGGCGGTTGCTATTGAGCTTTCAGTTGGTATATTTTTCACCACAATTTGCTTTTTTTTTCATTTGCTAAATGTATGGGAATATGGGAATAAAAGGTCTGATGGGTCTAGCGATTATTTTGACTAACTCCTTGAGGTCATCTCATCTTAAAGTATTATCAATACTTAAGTACGTACCTGCGTAAATTGTGTTTAAACCATTCATACTTTATTAAATACTAAAATGAAATAATCCGTAATACAATAATTAGGTAGGCAACTACTTAGATAAAAATAAGGATCGAATATTTAAATGATAGTGTCTTATAGAAAAGAAAAATCTCCACCTCAAACTAAGACTTTCCTGTTTGCAATTTAATTTTGATAAATATTATGTGAATAGTTTTTATTCCATGTAAATTGTCAATATGTTTTTTTTTGATACCTTGTCATTTTTTTTCATAAAACGTACTCATACCTATGTTTTGCTAAATTGTATGTATGTTGATGAAGATGCTTAATATTGATAGGAGTCTTATAATAACAAACTTTGGCCCGCGACTTCGATCGCGTACAGCTCGTTTTTTCAATATTCCCTCGGGTATCAAATTTTGCGCAATGAAAAGTATCGTGTTCTTCTTATAGTTTTTGATATATTCCGATGCCAATTGCTTAAAAAAACAATTTTATGATTGCAGCTAGCCGAAGGTCATTCAGAACAAACTCCTTAATATCAAGAACTACCCGACATTTTTTTCTTCCCATCTGTCATCTTAGGACTCGTCTTTCATCAGGCGACTGTTAACGGGAACGCGGAAATAATTTGTATTTTCTTTACTATCCTCAAAACAGACTAATTACAAACATTACAATAAATAAAAAAAATGAATTCCAATAAGTCAACATTTAAAAATGAAGCTTTTGTTCTGAACAATCGCCGAGTGACCGGCAGCTGAAGCGCGCGTCGGTCGCGTGCCGTAAACGCACGAGCGCGCCCGAACGCGCCCGAGCGCGCACGAGTCGCTGCGCTCGCGACGATTGAACGCGCCGCCGCAGCGCCAATTGCTTCAGGAAAACTTGCTGATATAAAACATTAGTATAAGATTATACAGGAAACAAAAAAAAAAGAAATATCATTGTGTAAGGTATGAATCTGCGTGTAAAATTTAGAACTAATGGCCCAAAACTTAGTTTCTTTATGCATAGGCAATTTACACATATAAACAACCGGTTTCAATATTAGATATATGATACAGTTTCTAAAACAGGACAAACTAATTTATGTCGACTGGATAGATTGTTCCAATAATCTATTTATTAATTCACACGTATTCATTATTCATCCCCAGCCACTAACCGCCGGACAAACCTCATTTTCATGCTATTTCTGTCGCATCCTAATCGCATCTAGGTCTTATTACTAAGTTGATAGCAAATAGTAAAACAACGACGCCAACGAAACCAGTTGCTAGTAGCTGTACAGACAACATAATGAGGCGCAATTTCGTTGCAAACGGATGCAACGCCGCATAGTAACCGACAATTAATATAAAGGGAATTAATGAGAAGAACGGAGGCCGACAAAACGTTTCGCGAATGTCCACAGGTGTGTTCACGTCCTTCCGTCGCATCTAGTCGATCCCGTTCCATAGAGCAACTACAACTTCAGACAATTAATATCCCCGACGGAAATATCCACCCATAATGGCACAAGCTTCCCCTCCATTATCAAAAATTACTATTGCAATTTGATTTCGATGGGCGGGCCGCAGAACGTGATCGCCTTGCTTTGCAGATTGTCTTTTACAAATTAAATGCAGCAGCGAGTATGTTTAGGTCGCCCCATTTTGGAATTCGCGTATGTTATTCTTTCTTTTGCAAATGTAATTTGAGTGGAGGCACGTGTAGAAAAAGTACCTTTTGTTATTTTAATTTTTCAACCTCCGGTGCTTATGTATCGTGCATGTCTATTTTTACTTGATCGCGTACGTACTGCGTACTACACACTCCGGTAGATTTTGTAATTTGAAATTCTCCTTTGAAATTGGCTGAAATTTATCAGAACAGTATGAGATTCTAGCGTTGTAATTATCAAAGGTACTACTAGTAGTACTAGTTCTGATAGGAAAATGTAAAGACTACGAAACTAAAGAGATAATATTCTGGTCGGTTGAACATAGAAGTTCTTCCGTGAGATGTAAGATAGAAGCAAATTTGCGTAGCTTATGTCCATATTTCTTCACTCGTAGATAATAAAGAGTTGATGAAGAAAAGAAATATTTTATCTATGCTTTTTCCCACAAAACGTCTGCTACTATATCTTCGGGGTTTGACTATAAAACTTTCATGAAACCTGATTAATTGTTGCAGCTTGATTTATTAATAAGCACGTATACACCTAATCATCTTTATTTATAATCCAGATTAAATTAATGTGTTTCTATAGATTTACGTTTTATACATATATATTTTTATTTTTGTATCGCATTTACCTCGTCTCCACTGACCAGGATGCAGAGCATACATTTTTTGTTTTAAACGTCCTTCACCCACTAATGGACTCTCGGTAGGCTCGGTGATCTTTCAAATTACAGCAAAGGTATTTAAATACCTATAAGTAATCAATATTTATTTATTTCTTTTATAACTCACAGTTAAATATAATGAGGTTCCTTCATCCCTTCCCGAACTGGGTATTGTTGTAATTTAACTCAAGCCATGCATCGCTGTGGCTAGTGCAATAGTCTTAATTCGTTAACTGTTATCGATGCGATAAACTTCTTCCCCAATATCATGAACCTGTCATCAGCTGGATACTTATGGTTTTTTTTGGTCGTTAACTTACTCGATTTTCTCTGCTGACAATGATCTAGATTCTAGTCTCTTACCGGTTCACTACCAAGTTGACTCTTCAACTATGATAACTGGTTCACTACTAAGTTGAAGACTCATTGTCAAGGGACACGGACTGCAGAAATGTTAGGAGTTTAGAAACAATACGTAAATAAGTTCAAATTGAAAAAAATCTGCTCTTAGCATTTAAACTTTATTAATCTGTAGGTATGTATCCTTCGCTCGTTGGATGTGAAAAGGTTACCCCTCTAATTCATAAACACCCAATAAACGTATTTTAGTTAATTAAAGCATTCTTTGTCTCTTTCTGCCAAATTTAAATGTCATAATGACAAATGAGAACATAGGATATTTCCAGCACACATTAGATATTGCGCGTTTATGAGGGTTAATGATTTTCTACCGTAAGTTAAGATGGGTTGCGGCAAGTAAAGGAATGCAAATAAATATGGCCAGTATTATTCATAATTTATTTTCTCACAGAAACAACCATACCGGTTAGTAACTGGTGGTTTCTTTGTATGTACAAACAGCGTACAACTTAAAATATTAGGAATCTCTCTTAGGGTACTAAGTCTATTAATGCGAGAAGTCTTTTTCTCAATATTTTGTTTTGTGGGAATCTTTTTGTTTCCACTGTCTTTTGTAATCTAGGCAATCTACAACGTAGGTATACCAAATAACATAGGCGAGATCCTTAAAATATCTGTACAATAAAAACTATGCTTATAACGAATGACTAGGTAACAGTAATAATACTTATCAAAACTAAATCTTACTGGAAGTAAAGTAACTATTCAAGGCTAAAGGCTAAGGCACAGCGATCACTTATACAATATAACTAAATGCTTTATGTGGAACAAATGATCGGTTCAGTCTTGCAGTGCTATTTCATCGAGGTATGAAAAGCAAGCATTCGGGCGGCGCGCCGGCCGCGGAATGCATCGATGGGGTCGTTATAGTCCACCATTATCCCCTCTCATTAGGAATATACTGATTGCGCTTAATTAGAGGTTCTCTCGAGTCCCTCGCGCTCCGGCGTTCGGGTCCTCTTCAAGCGAATACTCGTTTTTTCACAATCACTGAGCCGCTCAACGGCTTTACTTGATCACCGTAATGCACGGATCCTGGGGAAAAAAAAAAACAACGTTATTAATATGCCTTTGATTTGAATTCATTGCTTTTGAAATCGTTCAGAGCTTTGATAATGTAATGTACCATTGAAGTTAGTTCCCGTTATTGGCTACCCTGTGACGTACAATTCTCATGAACACTGAACTGGTATCACCAGATGTTTGCTCAGAGCTTAGTAAATATTGTAACACGTGTGCCTCGCTCGCCGCCCTTCTATTTCCTCTTGAGATTTCGTCTTCCGGCGCTATAAATTAATTGCCGGTGAAGCGAAGCTCAACAGGTTTTTTGCTGGCCAATTTTACAAATTTGAGATACGGCGCTACCGTTGCTAAGTCCATCTAGCTAATACGTGCCATATGGCTTTTTTTTGTTTGTTTCATCGGTGACCGGATGCACCATATTGAAATTAGAGAGAAAATAATTAAGAGCCTTGCTCTCACTTAAGTGAAATTAGTCTAGTCTTGCCCGACCGCCTATAATTAGAACAACACACTTTTTATGATCAATTTTCTCACTACATGCGGGGTGAACCACAAGATTGTTAGAAGTAATTGCTCTTCGGCTTTCGAGCAAAATAGGATGGCAGAATGCGGGTCCCTTCTACTTACGAAACCTGATTTTGCAGGATAGATATTTTACTATAGTAATAAAAAACGTCTACCTAGCCACTAAGTTTTTATAAAACGACATATTTCAAGATTCGCCATTGTCGGGGACGGTTCCTTTGTGTCGTCCTAATTTAACAATGAGACCCACCTACACATAGATAAAGTCTATCCGACGGTTCAATGCGCAGTCATAATAGGAAGTATATGTTTACTTTTTTTGCTCAAAGGACGAAGCCCGTGAATCTCCATTTAAATTGTGCAACATAAAAGGCGCAGGGTCGATCCAGTAGGTAACCGTGACTAACGGATCAGCGGAGAAAAAAAGCCAATCCCTAAAACGTATTGAAATAGGCAAGGTAGGTACCTGATTCCCTTTTTTTGCGAACTTGGAACCTTGTAAATTCTTATTTGATTTAACTACCACAACTTGCGAAGATTTTTCCTTGAAAACACCTGATATAATAAAGCCTAAGACCTTGAATTTGATAAAGACGAGTAAGCACCGAATTCTGACACTGTAAATACATGACGGTTTTTTTCTTTTAATCACATTTTATCAACACACGTCGTCGCGTCAATGTAAACACAAGTGATAAGAAATTATCAAAGCTCTGAAGTCAATGTAAACATATTTTAAGAATTCATTCATAAGTTGTTGTTGACAAGAAGATTATCGCATCCTTATAAGGGATGTTAAATTTGAGGAAAGTTTAAAGTAAAATAGTATCATAAAAGATAAAACTCACCTCTTATCACTGTTGTTGCCACCATGATATGACATCAAGTAGTTCTTCATCTTCGGGACTCATGGGTTCGTAGTTATCGTACGCATCGTGACAGTTGGGTCCCACCGAGCTCTCGGAGACCAGGGAAGGCGCTGGCGAGTGGGACTCTTCAGACGATGGCGGCGTCTGCGCCCCGCTGCTTGACAACCCAAAACCAATTTGCATTTCAGAACATCCTTCTTCACCATCTTCTAGCAATCGCTTTAAACTTTTGATGTACTCAACCGCAAGCCTCAGCGTATCAACTTTACTCAATTTCCGTGAAGATCCCCTTCCTCCAGCAAGAGCAGCCGAAACAGCTGACGGTATGTGTTGACGGAGCGCCGCAAATCCATTGTTGACTTGCTTCACTCTGTTCCGCTCTCGTGCGTTCCTCCGAGCCACTGATGCAGGCTGGGATGGGAACTGCTGGTGAAGATACGATTTTTTCTTGCATCGTCCGGGATCGACGGGAGCCGGTGCTAGTCTCCTGGGAGCGGCGGTCTGCAGTTGCGTCAGCTTCTGGTTCACGCCGAGATTTTGGTAAGTGTGGATCGCCGCCATGGGCATCGCGTGTGTGGATCGTGTGGTGTAGCGGGTGTGACGGCGCGTGTGTGCGGCGCGGAGGTTGCCGGTGGATTGGCGGAGGCGGCGCGCACCCCCGACGCTAAGTAGCGCGCGCGCGGCCGGCGGTGGGGCGCGTGCCCGGCGCGCGCGCCGCACGGGCCGCCAACCTCCCCCCCGCCCTGCTACTTGTTGCGCTCTGATCAAAATACGCCGGCGCTTATTATGCCATAGAGCGGGCAGTAAGCTCGCGCCGCTATTGTTGCACATCGTTGCGCATAATTATCCTGTCCATTACCTTGTTCGGAAGACAAGATCTTCTCGTATCATCTATTTAGAGGCCAAAGAATAGGCCGGATCGGCGACGATATTGTGTTATTAATGCCTTAGAGCTTTTGTTTTATTAATAGGTTGCGCGAGGTTTTTGCGCCAATGGTTTAGTGCGCAAAAAAGTATAATTGCCTTCATCATAACCCACCGCCTCCTCGTTCATTTTATTCGCCACCGGGCCGTAATCGGCGGTGTCGTCGGTCTAGGTGACAGGTGCGCGGGCAACATCCCTGCACCTAGGCCCTACAAATTGCCAATCACGTTTCAGTTTCAGGGCAATTATTAACTGTGTTAATGCGGTATTAAGTCTGTGTAACATGATCTTTTATAGGCTACATAAAACTTAAATGGTCTACTCACTGATCACCTACGAGTAGGTACCTATATCATCAAAAAATTACTCTGCGTTGGAATTTGTTGGTTTATTTGTTACTTTTATAGCATATTTGTATGTTTTCAAAAACCCGTCAATCACAAGCGGTGTGGTGTGACAAATTCCCTTACAAAACGGTCTGCTAGATTTCCATGCTGAGTATGGACTACCTAGCATACCTAGTTCAAAAGTGACACTTGTTGCGCGGTAGCACGTGTATAATTGGTTAACTTCCCATGTCTGCGGGTATAGTCGGCTAAATATACCGCTATGGGTGTGTGGGTTGGCGGCAGAAGGGCAGGTGCGCGTGACACTCTACCGATCCCGGGCCGAATTGTCAATCACGTCTAACTGTATCGATGTTGTTTTTCAGACAGTAATCTAAAGATGCCTACCCCTCTGGGAAACAGGCGTGATTTAATGTTTGTATTGTGTAAAGATTATCGCATTGTTGACACTTTGTCGTAGTTCGTTTTGATTATCAATACTTTTTTAATATAAATGAACATTTGACACAAAAACCCTGCAGACGAACAAGTAATTAGAGCCCGATTTCGACATTTCATCGATTAGGTTCGATTTTACTTTTCTTTATTTTAGGCCCGTGCAAATACTATTTTTAAGTACCTGTTTCTATTTATGCAATAATTTTAAAGAGATTTAAAACTTGATTTTTCAACTCTTACAAATTTTAAAAGTTGATTTTTTATTTTAGTGCACGGTTATTGGAACGGATAGGTTACATTAATGGTTGATTTTTCAACAGAACCGAAAATGTTGAAAGTAATGTTAAGCTCCCATCAAAACTTTACGACCATACCAATGATAATGAATGATGATAATGCTGTAGGTACTTACTTATCCTTTGCAATATAATTTAGTTTCCCTTTTTTTATTAATCATAAACATGAATCTTATTAATATTTCTAACATAAGTAGTTACTTGGTTGAACGTTTTTGCAAAATTATTTGATGAGTCATCAAATAATATTTTATTTAACCGTTCCATTACCGTTTTATCTAAATACTTACCGTTTATTACATAGGTATAAATATTAAAGACGTACATCATTATATATAGGTACGTATATTTTTACAGTAAAACCAATGGTATTTGTCTATACTAGTTAGGTTAGGACACAAAAGAGTGCCACTAAAACTCAAAAATAATAAATATACTTAAATTCTTATCAGGGGACAAACTTACACGACTTGACCTAGTCCCAAACTAAGCTCTAGGTTAGGTTATAAAAAATACTCGCGCTCATCACAAATATTTGCTCATACCGGGAATCTAACTCAGGACCGCTAGCTTCGTAGGCAGCCTGCAACAAAGCTAAACATGTCAACGCGCATCGCCAATTGCGTTTATCTCAAAACTGAGTTACTTCAGTTGATTGAAACGTTTGTGCATAAAACTACGTCTAACTATGGTTAGAGTGACAGAGACCTAAGAGTGTCTTAAATCGCAAACCATCTAGTGGGTACATATAACACTATGTACACTGAGTAGACATGGATGGACCTAGGTGTTTTTATAAAGTTAACTAGCTGTCCGCGCCCGGCGCCGCCCGGGTGTAATTTATTTTTCATACAAACCTTATGAAAAATAGTTCACGTCCTATTCTCAGATATACTTACTGAATATACACACAAAATTTAATAAGAATCGGTCAAGCCGTTTTTCACCATTCCCTACAACTATGCCAAAATTCGCTTATACACGAGTTTTTTCTACTGATTTCTCTTCGTTGCTTAGGCTATTTTTTGTAAACATGAAGAAGATTACAATATCTGTTTAAGTAGTTTAAGTATTAAATTCTAGTAAGACCTTTTTGAGGGATTCGTTCTAATAAGAATAGTTTAAATCATCCCTTAAAGAGCTCACTGTCGCCATCTACGTTCATCCCCTAGCGTGGAGGAACTAATCAATATTCAGGAAGCGTTACGCCAATTCATTTTCACCTTAGACAAGTAGATGGCGCTTTTGTGGAAAACTAAACGATTTTAATACTTTTCTATTTTTAATACGATTTACCAAGTAAGCCGATGCAACTAGGTAACTATTATTATTTAATACCTACCAGATTAATATGGATGCGAAGAACGTAGTTACCTAAAACTAAGTGTCATCATTACCAAGGCTTTACGAGTTTCATGATTGTGGTCTTAATAAAAGAATAAACTAAGGGTGTCATTATTGCCCGTATTCGTTAGTAAAATTCGATTTTTTTATCGATTAAAATGATTACACTTCGCATCAGCTATCAATCCGAATCCTTGTAATAATTAGTCAGATATCTCAGCACCGATGAATGCAGTACCCTTAACCAGGCTGACAGGTCACACGTCACAGTAGAGATTCAGCCTTAGGTACTAACATACAAGGTACTATTGAGTAGATTTTATGTGGTACACATGGATCCTTTGCCTGGTTAAGGGTTAAAGATCGGTGCTTTGGTTATTTTATGGCAATGATTTTTTTGATGCTTTAAAACCATACTGACGTAACTAAAAATTGTAAATACCCTCCATTTTTAACCATATTACAATCCGTCAAGACTGAATTCGGAACTATTATTTTACACTATAGTTCAGCGTTGATTTTTTATTCGGCCAGTAGCAAATAACCAATTAGCGAAAGGGCAAAAAGGTGGGAAAATAATGCACGCGCCTTGGATGAAGCCATTAATTAAACAATATATAAACTAACCATCTGGGTCGCATTTATCCCTTTTGATTGTATACGTTCGTCCTTAAAACGGTCAAAGGGGCTTATCTGAAGTAAATACAAACTTTATTTGCTATAAAGTAACCTTGTTACGCGATAGGTAATGTATAATGTTGCCTGGTAAGTGAATAAAAATGTTTAACTTCACAGTTCGAAGATACGAGAGGCGGCTGAAAAGTAACCTACCTTACTATGATATAAAAGACACTCGTGACTAGTGAAATAAACTTGTTTGTTTCATTCATTAATTATAAGCCGACCCTACAGACGCTGTTCCGTTTTTTCCCCCTTAAAGCGTTTCAACGGCTTATTTTTTCAAAAAAAAAATTCTGTAACTCAACAGTCAGTCACTCTATAATATATAACTTATTATAATGGTAATACTAAACCTAGTATTATGTAAAACTATGAATATATTAATGCGTAGTTCAACGGAGAAACGTGTCGGAACTCAGAATTATTACAAGAGCGATAAATAAAAATTAAAAAGTTTATAATTATATAAATATGACGGTGCAAGACATCCACACAAAAGGATTATTAAGAGGATTTTTAAGGAGTCTATAATGCCTGCCTTAAATTTTTAGTCATAGTGTGTTTAAGAACATATTCATCGCAAGTCATAACGTATTTTTTAAGAAACAGTTTCCATTTTAGGATTTTTATAAATCAATTCTAACCTAACCTAGCCTTGTTGTTGTTACATATTTAAGAAATTCTGAAAAGTTTACGGCTCCAGCGATATAAAAAATATGACTTACAATTATTCCGTCAACAATGACATTATGACCAAAAAAATGGGAGACGACGGGCTCCCACCACAGGCCTAAAAAATACAAATGGAAAACCTCGTCTAATCATGAGTGAAGCATGAAAAATGATTGTTTGTGTGCGTGCACACGCACACACGTAAACTATCACTCGTCAATCAAACGAAAGTACCAACCTATCAGGTTTCACACCTTTATAGTGCACTATAGCCACGGGCCTAAAAAAAATATAGAGAAATAAATATTTATTTATGACTAAGTTATTATTAAGTTGATATAGGTTTCTGTGGACGAGATGAATTGCGTGAGCGTTATCATCGATCGCTTACATTCCATACATTGTGACGCTTTTCGAAAATCGTTTACGTTACCATCTTGTCTATTGCCACTGGTACGTTAAACGTTGAAGCGTTACGTTAACTATATCAACAATATGCGGATACGATTATTGTCCTTCCTATCCTATCATTAATTATTCATCAGGAACGTAATGCTAAAAACGATTAAAATTTAAATCTGTGACTCAGGGAAGGGAGAAGACTGCTTTTAATAAAAGCTTAATGTTCTTTACAACGTCAAGTTAAAAAAACCTACGTCACTTACAGAATAACATAATCATGGCAATTACTACTGATTGCTTTCGATTTCCAGTAGGAGATGCCCTGAAAATATCAATTACACCAATAATTAGTCGATCAGTATCTCGATCGATACTTAATTGGATCACAAATGGATTGTAAAAGGTTCCGGACTTCGGTGGGAATTGTCAATATTCAAGCTGCCCTTATTGGGAAAAAGGACTTAACTCTGATTTATCTGTTATTGCAAGTGTGCCCTTATTTAATAAGTGGAAAAGGTTGAATTTGTATAAATTACCAAGTTGGAGATGTAGTGTTTTTCTTGACGTAGATATACGACACATTGTCAATAATGGAGAAACCTCGCGAATAATTAAGTTGTCGTTCCAACGGATTTATCGACGTATTTAATAATGACAGTGTCGGTATAATTTGCCTGACACTGGAAATGAGTGTTAATGCGACTTTAATGCACTTATGAATTTAAATTTAAGGTAAACAAAGACTAGTCTTTAAGGAAGCGTGGTGCAAAAAATGTATCCTGTGGCATTATTCCTGCAACTTGCTTTATAAATAATACAAAGCACGTGACGGGAAATTGCACTCGAAATTTCAAAGTAATTTTCCCTAAATATTTCCATTTGCGATCTCTACTGCCAACTTTCAAGTTCTAGGAGGTTATCCATCGATCATTCATTCGATTGGTCATTTTATCGCTTTTGATTTCATCGGCTATCGAACGCTATTTTCTGCTGAAGCCATGACATTGTAAGGATATTTTAAACATTAATGATTATCAAAAAAAAAACTCGTACGATGAGAAATGGTTTTCGATGAAATGAAAATTCTGCGTAACGATACGTTTGTTGAAAGGTGTTTCGATAGAATATTAGGGACTTGTTCCGGGGCCCAGACAACATGATTACCATTAACGTAAACGTTTATCAAAAACTGTCACATGTGAAACTAAAATAAGCGCCCGACGTGACAGCTTACGTTAATCCTATAAATTTTCGATAACGATAAAATCGCCAAATGCATCTTGTCTAGGGCTACTGTTTTTTTTTCACTTTCTTAGTCTAAGAAATAGCAGTGAGAAACGAGTACTAAAACTTTAAAAAAAAACAAAAACCCGCCTTCAAAAATGCAAAAAATAACTTTTTATAAAATGGTAGGTAGGTAGGTCAGTCCAACTGAACTCGGCGTCCCACAATATTTTAAACCAAAAGCGGAATACAGTTCAACTGACCTAGCTACCTACCATTTTATAAGAAGTTATTTTTTGCATTTTTGAAGGCGGGTTTTTGTTTCTTTTAATCATTTATTTTATTTTATACTTTTTAATGATCCTATTTATGCTGTTATGTAGTCCCACTTCTCAATTAATGAGAAACTATAGAACATTTCAAGCTCGCCGCAGGCTACACCGCAGGAATGTCATAGTTATATTTAAACCTAAATGTGCTTCGTCATAGTCGCTCAACTACCTTAATCGAGATATCTTATCGCCACCCTTGAAAAAGGTACGGTTAAGGAGTTCCAGCGCCCATCTGTGGTCTTCATCATCAGTTCCACTTGACCATGTAGTACTTTTCAAAAGCAAATGCACGAGTTAAAGTGAAAAATACCAAAAATGCTATAGTTGTGCTTATAATATTTGAGGAGTTCCCTTGATTTCTCTAAGATCCCATGAGACCAACTAGAAAGTATACCCATTCAAACAACGTTTTTTTTTTTAAATTGGTCCAGTCGTCTTCGAGTAATCAGAGAACAATAAAAAAAACCCGACGAAATCAGAACCGCCTCCTTTTTTGAAGTCGGTTAAAAAGACTAAGGAAAACGTACTAAGACCACAAATAAAAGAGAGGTGCATTGTGTTATAAAATAAAAAGGTGATAGCTTGAAGAAACGCTGCTTGGAACTCATGAATGTTTATCTAGGTAGTTGTGAGATGCGACTTGTCTAGCCTGCTCTAATTGTTATGTTATTTTTAATATACGAAGACACGTCCCTACTCTTTATAGTAATTTTAAAGTAGGTGCGTTTTGAGGACTAGACAACCTATAAAGTTAATTTCAATTACTGTGTAATTTGTTTTGTAAACAAGGGAAAATTTTAAAAAGAATCGTTTCACGTTTGAATCCTTTCTTTTTGGTATAACCACAAAACTTAAAGTATTTTGTGGCAAAAAAAAACTATCGTCAATTATTTAAAACATGGAGAAAATGCATGATTTTATGTATCGATGCTTTTTTAATGATTGTAGTAAAAAAAATATTTAAAAGTCTTGTCTACTGAAACATGAACGAAAACACATGAACCTAACTTATACATAGGTACGCTCTGTAATTTAGCGCGTCAAGATTAAAATAATTGATTTTACTAAGTATACAGACACAGAAAGATATTTCTTGTCACAGGAACAAACGCTGTCCAGCCTTGTCTCTCTAAATAACGCTAGTTGTCACCAATAACTCCTCTAACTTCCAAGCACCCGTATCGTTTAATAACAATCACAAATAAAAACCGCCTCGGTAATGTATGTCGTAGAAATACAGCGAAATTCGTTTTAATTCCAAAAGCGATACATCATGTACCAGTTGTACAGACAGTCGTTATCCCAACAAATTCACGCAGCATTTTTTTTCACACCCTATATAATAAATCAAGGTGCACTACCGATTACGGTTATAAAGCTCTTGAGTTTTATTGAATTATTTAAATTGCTGCTAGTTTTTTGTTTTAATTAAAGCTAGTTTGTTTGTAGATTTGCTGGTGCGGCGAAGTGACCGCAGCGCGGGGTATTATTAGTGCCGCGGCGGTGTACAATTTCGCGTTTGCTGACACGAAGGCTCTCGCGCGTTTGCCATTCCGCGATATATCACAGGCGTACGCTACAGAGTGGAGTATAATTCGTGTAATTTATTGAGTACCGGCGACTAGTAGCGAGGCGCCCGCGCAGTTAATAGCGGGCTACCACGCGACACGCGCATAAGTACAATCGACTGCATTTCTAGCTAACGGCTAGTTCATACTATAATTTTATGTAAATTGTAAAAGAATTGTTATTTCACTTGCGTGTTAAATATTAACTATTATGTTGCTGTGACAAATGATACATGGTTCTGTAACGGTGGCGATTTAACCTTACCGTGGTTCCTGGCCCGTCGGCCATAATGTACAAGCTTAATTCGATGTCAAAACCAAATTTGTAAAGATATTTATTTAACAAGCATGCACAATAAAGTTTTAATTAATTTACAAGCCAAGAAGTGTACTGGGTAGTACTCATAAATATCTAGAATCGTATAATTCAACAAACAACAAATAAAAGTATTTTTACACTCCGTGTGGTAGCCGGGTTAGAAAAGTGCCACTCCTTGTCTTCCCGTGGATATCATAAGCTCATAAGAGGCAACTACGGGAATAAATTAAGACTGGTAGTGGAGTTAGGCGATGAGTTTGCAACCTGTCATTAATACACTGGTAAACATCGTAGCCTCATTGTGCAAAATGTGATTACAGAACTATCAACAAGTTTTAAGAGTTGTTGGTAATTATGTACCCCACTTTCGGAATGAAGGCGTGAGTTTATGTATGTATGTATTTTTTACAATTTCTTACTCGCAACAGTCAAGGTCAAATTGAATTCTCAATAGTGTTGTCTAAACTTAAACCCTAGTCATTTATATTTCCTATAACCAGGGCTCGAACAAATCTTGCGGATGACGTAAAAATGACGTAATTTTGCACACAGGTGATGTTTTTATTTAAACTTGTGAATAAAATAAATGTTACGAAATTTGTTATCGTAAGTACAATTTTTTATAATAAAAGTAAATATATTATTTTTAAAAAAAGACAATTTCGTGTTATTATTTAATGAAATTATGCACACTTATAACTATTTCTCTAACAAGTCTATTGTTGTCACAGATTTAAAGTATGCTTTAATAAATTTTTCTTCCTCCATGGATTGACCGGGAAAAAAATATTTGGCCAACAATTTCGCTTTATCATGACAATTGTAGTACTCGGTTGCTCGGTTTTAAACATTTATACATTAGTAAAAATTAATCCAAGCTAATTGTGAAGATACAACAGTCATCTGATTGACAATGTCATTACTCGGCTCATTTCAAGTGACGATATCGTTTAATTAAAGAGGTTGATAAAGGATAAATGGTAATTGTTTATGAAAATACTATTTGAAATCATCCTATGAGGTGTTTGACGTCATCCGCATGATTTGCTCGAGCCCTGCCTATAAAAATAATCCTCTGACCAGTATTGTTAGTTACGAGAATTTCTAATTAGATTCAAGCGTTGAGCTCGTAAAACGTAGGACATTTTTATATATTTATTCTCACGTGATTTAACTCCTATAAGAACAGTTCTTGAAAACTGGAATCTAGTAGCATAGATTTATGTGTTAAGTGTACCTACTTCCGCCTCAACACTCTTCCTAAGGCGGTGGCTGTTGAATCACCCTCTATAAAGTCATGCTATTGCATTTTCAAGATTATTTGAATGGTTGTATAAGGTGTACATAGATGGTAAAATAGGGTGAGTTGGCTTTGTAGGTACGTGACATGATCCACACCAAGTCGACGCGTGATTAGATACACTGTCTTTGTTACGTTTAGATCTGTCTTGGGCTAAGTCAATGGAATGTAGAAGAATTCTAGTTGAATATACTAGGTTTTTAGTGCCAGGCCTTATGACTTCCATACAAAATTAATGCAACTGAAGCTTTAGGCGCTGAAAGGGTTGCTTTGTAATTTAGAACCATGTCATGCTCATGCATAATTGTAAATGTATTTTTTATCTCTAAAAGGTTAAGCGCAGTGGAGTCTTTTTTCTAGAAAGACGACAATGTCTCAGCAAATTAGCTAGAGTTTAAAGCTGCTGATAAAAAGTAAACTACATTTTGATAAAACAAACATGCTACAATAACCAAATGACATTTAAAACCATTTTATTCAACCCTTTAGCTATTTACCTGTTTTAACTTTAATGGCTATGGTATTAAAACAAGTTCTATATAAGCAATTGAATCTTTGACATCGAAATCAAAAATATTGTCAAAATTATTTATATTAAGTTCTCAATGTGATTACCCTTTACTACACAAAAAAAGAATCAAATATACAACCCGACTGCGACTGTACTATATTTAGTTAAGTATTGCGGAATAGATTTAAGGAATTTAGTTTAATTAAGTCATAATACGCAGTTCGCTAATCGTCGTAAAGACAGGTCGTAAAAATATATTTTTATTATCTTGTTTTTTATCAAATATTTCATCGTTAATAGCTTTATTCCAAGAAATGAGACAATTAATTATAATAAAACGTGCCGCAACCGTGACAATCCTAATTAAATCCGGTGCCCATTGGTTTCCAGATCACAGGATTTTACGACTTTGCTTATCTAATGGATTTTCCACGAGATTTTCCATTTTCCCACTACTCACTAGAGCAGTCAGAGGGCTAGCGTATAGAGATAAGCCTTTAGGATTACTCATTCTATCCTTAATCTTTGCTTGAGTTTACTTTAAGATTTTCAAGTTGTGATTGAAATAAAATAATTATTTAAAATAAAACAGTATAATTTCTGAAGCCCGTAATATCCATTCTTCGAGTTCGAACGTTCCTGACACATCTAACACTGAACGCGATTCGAGCCTTCGAGTTCCGGCTACCGTTCCAGAGCAGCAGAAGCTTCGCACCAGCCAGGACGACCCTGAAACTACTCTGGCGCAGCCGGTAGGATCCCTTCCTGCGGCAAAACCTGTGAGTTGCACAATTTATATTCACTAAACGCCGTGGACCTTCTAAGGACCTTAAAGGAAGACACGGATCACGCCACCAAACAAATTTTGAAGAGTTCATTCGTCCGGACGGATAAAGGAAAACGTTACAGCTTCATCAAGTAAGAACAGAGAAGGATGATCGGGAGGATCCTTAGAATGGAATATCGTTTTTCCTTCCTTGGATTTGTTATTTTAATTTTAAGGTGCACCATTCTTTTATATTTTCGTGTCTCTTTCTATATATTTTTTGTCTATCAAGAGCGTATTCAAACTTGATTAACCCTCATGGCTTAGAATACCTCTTTAAATAAAAATAACAATTCTCATAAGTACAAGGTTTGAGGCATTATTCCCTTCGCGGGTCCAGTGCAGATATGTGTATTTTTTTTATGAGTTCAATAAGAACCATTAAATAAGTTCTATGAGAACTATTTTTAAAGCTTTTTAAGCGAGTTATATGAACAATGGTGTACATGAATAATAATAATAATTTTGACGAACGCCCCCAGCCGAACTCAAGTAGTTAGGGCAGGAAATCCTGTAAATGCCACACAGCATTGGTCTTAATATAGGTACCTGAAGTAAATATTCGTGCAGTTTTGTGAACGATTCTTGAGCATTTCTCAACAATTTTGCCACTTTGAGTGACATCACCAAATGGTAGGTTAGGTTAGGTTACTTAGTAGGAAAGTTACTTTTGTGTTACCGATATTCATAGGTTATTGGTAACACAAAAGGAACTTTCCATACAAATATTTTAGGACACATTAAAATATTATGTAATAATTGCATAGTTTGATGTTCTCTACCTACCCACCATTTCTTTTGTAATTTGCAGATGTCACTCAAACTGGCAATTTTTTTGAGAAATGCTCTCTTACGTTCATGCAAAGTATTTTTGATAATCTAGCCGAGTTATTTTCATATGCGTTACGTGAAAAAAAAAAAATGAAAATTACGTATGCTAGTTCACAGAGAATATTTTATAGGGTTTTAATAATAGAGTTTGTGTCAAATTCATAAATTTGTGTTTGTCAAAAAACTAATCATGTATTTAAAAATATGGACGGTGTACTCGCTGCATTAACAAATAATGGACGGGAAATAGGTGAACAGATAGCAGCCAAGGCTATGTCAAGTTCACGTGAAAAGGCGGATATAGGTAATCCTTTGGCAATTCTACACGAAACTTTAGAAAAGCTAGGTAGAAATGTTTCAAGAGAAACTGAAAACCCCAAGCTAAAACGTCTTGCCAGCCATATCGCTAATTCTCTAACAAATTCAAGCGATCAAATTAACCAAATACACACTAATACTCCGAAAATAACTGGCATAGCCGATTGTTCATCCAGTACGGTAAGAGAAAATATCCAACACGTAATAATGACAATACCCAAAGAAATAATACAAATAGTACCAATATTCGAAGACGATAAACGTACTAATCTATTATATAAAATGCTAAGCTGATTGTTGATATATCAACGCACAGCCCAGACCGCTGGACCTAGAGACTTGACATTTTGCACATAGATACCTTATATAGTGTAAAGATCCACTAAGGAAGGATTTTTGGAAATTCCACCCCTAAGGGGATGAAAATTTGTATGAAAGTTCGTCAGTTTTAGTTTAAGTTAAACTATTCAAATTTTGTGTTTAGGTTGAAAATTTAAAATTAATTTATACGTGTTTCAGCGTTTTTGATAATTTCATCCCCTAAGGGATGGAAAGGTGTAAAACTGACTGACTGATCGATCAACGCACAGCCTAAACCGCTGGACCTAGGGACTTGAAATTTGAAGGGAATATTCCTTGGGTACTCTAAGGGGGTAGAAATTTGTATAGGAGATTAGTTATTTTTAAAATAAGCAATTTGGAAATTGGTATTTAGGCTACTGTTTATAAATAAAAAATACTTCTTTCAGCGACTTAGAAAAAACTACCCCTAAGAGGGGTAAAAGGGAGTTTTAGTTTGTTCCTCCTTCACGCTGCAATGGCGCTGGATGGATTTGGATTGATTACGAATTATGGAAGGATTACGTAAATTTTAAGGAAATATGAAATCAAATACTTTAAATGATGATATTGACCACAATAAAATTTATTTATAAATTAGTAATGTAAATTATAAAATAGAATTTGAATATACCTACGACTAACATTTGTACGCCTGCTTGTATGCTGAATACAAGTGCAAAAATAATTATAACACCTTATAATACTGTATTCTGACAAATAAATTATTTTGATTTGATTTGATTTGATTTGATGAAATTTAGAATGGAGATAGCTTATACCCTGGATTAACACATAGGAAAATCCCATCCCGGGAAATTTAAAGGTTCCCGAGGGAATAACAACAATATCTTTGGTTTTTTTTGAAAAAGTCATCATGGGTGTCGTTTTCTTATGTTGCGTTGACGCAGATTTCGAAAATGATATCAAATTTGGGATTCAAAATGGCCGCCATGATGTTTATTTAAAAAGTCGTCATTGGTATCATTTTCTTACATTTTGGGGACGCAGATTATGAAAATGATGTCAAATTTAGAATTCAAGCTGGCGGCAATGATGTTTTTTGAAAAAGTTGTCACGGATAACATTTTCTTAGTTTTTGGGGACGCAAATAATTACTAATATAGAATAAGATTAGTAATTATTTGACGAAATTGCGCAATTGAATAATTGACAACATGAAACAGGTTTGGTACCTACATTCAGTTTTGTTAGTCAATATCAAAAGGAGCGGTGTCAGATTGAAGTTGTCAGCGTTGACATATCCAGATTTTAACATTTTTTTCCGCTATTTTCAATACTATTCACTATTCACGGCGTATTAATTCTACGGCTGTTATTTAATATTAGAGCGGTTATTATGATCACTTGAAAATAATTACGGACAGCCATTAAATTTTTCGGCGAATTGGTCGGTTATTTAATTCTAAAATGTCATTTCAAACAATACTCAAGGGGTAAAAAAACTATACATCGATAGGTATACATAATATTGCTGTAGAAAGAAAATCCATACTAAAATTATAACCTAAAAGTAATTATGTCTGTCGTCTGTATGTTTGTTATGCATTCAAGGATAAACCGCGGAACTGAATTAGATTAAATTTGTATCTCGAAAATCACCCCTAAGGGGGTGAGATTTGGGATGGTAGTTTGTATGACAATTTGGTCATTTCATGTTAATTTTTTTAGTTGGAAACGCGGTAATTGGCGTTTAAGCTACTGTTTAATACAGTTTAACATAAAAAAAACTTTCAGTGATTTCGGTAAAACTCCCCCTGAGGCGATAAATGGGGAGTAGAAATTTGTATGGGAGATATCGAAATGGCTATATTAGGAAATTGATATTTAGGCTACTCTTTATAAATAAAAAATATTTCTTTCAGCGATTTAGAAAAAACTACTCCTAAGGGCGTAAAAGGGGGTTTTAGTTAGTTACTCCTTAACGCTGCAACGGCTAGATGGATTAGGATGAAATTTAGAATGGAGATAGCTTATACCCTGGATTAACACATAGGAAAATCCCATCCCGGAAAATTTAAAGGTTCCCGAGGGAATAACGACAGTGTTTGGTGTTTTTTGAAAAAGTCATCATGGGTGTCATTTTCTTAGGTTGCGTTGACGCAGATTTCGAAAATGATATCAAATTTGGAATTCAAAATGGCCGTCATGATGTTTATTGAAAAAGTCGTCATTGGTATCATTTTCTTACATTTTATGGACGCAGATTATGAAAATTTGGTCAAATTTAGAATTCAAGAGATGGAGGCCATGATCTTTTTTAAAAAGTGGACATAATTGTCATTTTCTTCGATTTTGAGGACGCAGATTTCGAAAATGATGTGAAAGTATAGGTAGAAGTTCAAAATGGCAATTCAATTATGTCTGTCATCTGTCTGTTTGTTACGCTTTCACGGATTAACCGCGGAACCGAATTAGATTAATGGACATTGGGTAAATTTGTTTGAAGAATATTGTCTTTTTTTTTCAGCGGCCACGGATGATGTTTGGGAGTTCCGCCATTTATAATGATAGATACTGTAATGATATAAGGTCCTGCTACTGAAGGCGAACCTTATCTCATTAAACTATTTGTATGAAGTGTCCAATTTGGTTTTAAATTTATAGATTTGAAATCAAATTGGTTCGAAGGAACAACGGTGCTTTGTTTCATTGTAAAAAATAGACAGACGCCGCTGTGATACCGCTTAGGACACAACTACTGTATTCGTTATATCTGAAAAGCAAATAAAAAGAAGAATACTACAGCTATACCTGTGTTTAACTGCTACATCCCCAGCCCCATTATTACATGGTGGAAGAAAACGGGGTCGCCGCTATATATCGCACGCCAAGCGAGAGAATAAAGCGCAAGGAAATACGGATAAGAGGAAGGATAAGCTTGAACCTCCGTTCAATGGTTGGGTAATGTTCGTACGGAAACGGTGGTATAATAATTGAATTTCTTTTGGTGTTTTTGTGTTTTCCCCCTTCAGCATGTTTAGAGACCAGAAGATGGCAGCGAAGAAGGTTAACGGGTTATCGGATTCTGAGGACTTTTTAATGCAGTATGATGCCATTGCAATAATAAAGTCATGGACCGACGAACAGAAGAAATATGCAATAGCCGCGTATTTGGATGGACCAGCATTGCACTGGTATAAGGCGAACTACACGACGTTCACTACGTACGAGGTGCTGGTGGCAAAATTAAAAGAGCAGTTTGCCTCTCAAACAGATTACGCACAGAAATTCTACTATCGGAAACAAATACGGCAGGAAACTCTAATTGAATATTTCTATGCGTTAGAGAATTTGGCGTCGAAGGCGGAGATAAAGGATGACGCAAAATTTGTAAAACACTACATAAATTCGGTCAACGAACGTTACCAGTGGTTATTCGCTGCAAGGTTATTTAACTCCAAGGAAGAATTAAGAAAAACAATACTTCAAGTAGAGGATATTTATAATCACGATAATACAGAGGCTCAGAAGGTGGAATTGCCGATATTTAATCCAGAAGTCACTTTCGAGGACATTCGAAATCGGGGGGATCGAGCGTCGCACTCTCCGCAATCCGATTATATTATGCCATTTAGGACGCCGGATACGGTTGAGGCCCCGCGTCGGGTGCGATTTGAGCCGCAGACGCCACCTTCGCATAATTTGCGCCCGCGTCCGTGGAGGCAGCAACAGAGCGCACGGGAGCAGCCGGATGCGACGGCTTCTTCTTCTTCGAGGCAGCAACCGCAGCGCCCAAACTACGGACCCCGCCGCCAATGAACCGGGATGCGGCGTGGTGCTCAGTAAATCCGGTTACACAACAGCAGGATATTGTAGATAGACTTGATTTTGTACCCATCATTAATGTACAGTTAAATAGTATTAATTGTGAGGCCCCTGTAGATTCGGGAGCATCAGTTTCTTGTGTATCGTCATCGCGCTTGGAGGGCCTAAAGCAGGTGAGCCTTATCCAATCCCCTCAGGTACCATTGCGTGCCGTAGGTGGTCATACCATCCGTGTGGTAGGCAGAGCCGAGATGGGGCTTGTAATTGGCAATGTGTACTTCCGCCAACAGGTATTGGTTGTGGAAGATCCTGCTGATCTGTTTATTTTGGGCCAAGATTTTTTACGAGATAATAAAGCAGTTATTGATTTCGTATGCGGTGTTCTGACATTGAATAATGACATTAAAATACCGTTCAAATCTAAGCCTGACCATAATGAGAAAAAAATAAATTTCTCAATACAAACCGAAGAGTTTGTACAAGATTCTTATATGAAAAAAACTGACTATGTTTATTTTACAGATTTGCTGCAACGAAATGAAAACTATTTGCTCAATGTTTCGGAAAGAGAACCAGTTGTTTTTAATGTAAATGACGAGTTACCAGAAAAACAAAAGTCCGAACTGATTAAGTTGTTAAAAGGGTTCCGTGAAACATTTTCGTTTGCAACGCATGAATTGGGATGTTACAAGGATTCTTTAATATCAATAAAAACATCCGATGAAGAACCAGTCCATAAGGCACCATATCGAGTTTCGGAGAAGCAGAGACAAATTATTGATGAGCAGGTGCATGAAATGCTAAAGAATGGCATTATTCAAGAGTCAAGGAGTCCTTATGCATCGCCTGTGGTATTGGTTGATAAACCAGAGGGTCCACCAAGATTCTGCATAGATTTCAGGGCTTTGAATAAAAAAATAAAAATGGACTCTTATCCAATCCCGAGGACAGAGGATTTGTTGGCATGTTTGCAAGGAGCGAAATACTTTGCAGACATGGACATGAATGCTGGATATTGGCAACTGGCCCTGGGAGAAGGCAAGGATAAAACGGCCTTTGTGACGCACACCGGCCTTTACGAATTTAATGTGTTGCCATTCGGATTAAAAACAAGCCAAGCTATGTTTCAGCGAATGATGGATAAAGTGCTGGCTGGAATAAAATATAAGAAGGTTATTGTATATGTGGACAATATCCTAGTTTTTGCAAAAACTTTCGAAGAATTTATGGAATCGCTGGAAGATGTTTTGTCAAGACTGAAAGCTGCCAATTTAACCCTAAAACCCTCTAAGTGCAAGTTTGGGTATCAAAAGGTGACTGTTTTAGGACATGAAGTATCCTCGGAAGGAATTGGAACAGATATAAGGAAGGTGGAAGCTATGAAGTTAATACAACCACCGAAGAATGTCAAAGAGGTCAGATCTGTACTGGGACTATATTCATATTATAGAAAATTTATAGATAATTTCGCGGAGATTGCATTACCTATAACGAGTTTGACGAAGAAAAATAAGAAGTTTCTTTGGACAGATGTGGAGCAAAAAGCATTTGAGGAGCTAAGAAATAAAATATGTGAAGCACCAATTTTAGCTTATTTCTCAAACGATAAAGATGTGACAACGAGGCTGTACGTCGATAGCTCTGATAAAGCTTTGGGAAGTTGCTTATTTCAGGGTAAAGAGGATATGAAACCGGTTGCATACGCTTCAAGGAAATTGAGTGCTGCCGAGCAGAGATATTCGGTGACGGAAAAAGAATGCCTAGGATTGATATGGGCTATACAATATTTCAAGCATTACTTATGGGGCCTTAAGTTTCAAGTCGTTACTGACCACAGGGCACTAGTCTGGTTAAAGAGTAAGCGGGACATGAATGGCAGACTTGCGAGATGGGCTTTATCGGTACAATCGTGGGATTTCGATATTGTGTATTGCTGCGGAAGAGACAACGTAGTGGCGGATTTTTTAAGCAGGAATCCGTTGATTGAAAATCCAAATGCAGAATGCATAGAGAAGGTTCCTGAGCAAGAGGACGGATTTGTCTTGTATGCACTGAATAGCATCGATGTGAAGTCAGCGCAGCAATCAGATGGGTTTTGCAGCGATATTTTGAACCGTATGCGCCAAAATAATACGCGAATTTATCAAAATTATTTTTTACAGGGAGACTTATTGTATAAGAAGAGAAATGTCGGACAAGAGACAAAGGAGTTATTGGTCTTGCCAAGAGAGTGCTTTGCGGAGTGCATGAATGAACTCCATGATGACCCTGTGACTGGAGGTCATTTCGGACTTTTTAAAACCTATGCGAAGTTTAATGACAGATACTACATAGATAAAGCAGAAAAGAAAATTAACGAATATGTCAGATCTTGTCATCGCTGTCAGGAAAGGAATGTAAACAAAGTGATTGCTCCATTAATTTCTGTTTCTGTTTCAGACTTGTACCAAAAGGTAGGAATAGATGTACTTGGCCCGATGCAAATCTCGGATAGAGGGAATAAGTACATCATTATTGCATTGGAGTATTTATCCAAATACGCTATATGTAAAGCGGTACCCCGGGTTACGGCGGAGATAATAAATGATTTTTTGATTACAGAAATATTGTGCCGATTTGGGGGCATACAGCAATTGATAACGGATAGAGGTTCTGTGTTCACTTCCAATATGATCAAGGAAACGGCCCGATATTTCAATGTGACATTGTGGCATGCGACAACATATCATCCGCAGACAATTGGACTGGTGGAGCGTTTTAATAGAACACTGCTATTAGCATTGTCGAAGTATGTGTCTGAGTCTCAACGTAATTGGTGTACGTATTTACCAATGGTAACTTATGCGTATAATAGTGCCCGGCATGTTAGTACAGGAGTGTCACCGCATGTACTAATCTATGGAAGGGAACCGATATACAGATCTGATGTGGAGTTGCGAATTAATCATATTAATGTTTCAGAAAACTTGGCGAATAAGATGACACGAATGTCTTTATTAGTGAATAAAGTTAGTGGAAACATTCGTCAGGCACAACAAAAGCAGAAAGCTTATTATGATGAGAAGGCCAAAGATGTTGTTTTTAACGCAGGGGAGAAAGTTATGATCTATTGCCCTAAAAGGAGGACAGGACTCAGTTTTAAGCTCTCCAAGCGTTATAAGGGACCTTTTGAAGTAGTTGCTAGACTTAGTAATGAAAATTACAAAGTAAGAAAAGTCGCTATGCCTTCAAAAACCCTTGTATTGCATAGGAACCGTTTAAAAAGGTTTCATGTTAGGAGATAGGTATAGGTTAGATATAGTTTTAGTTAAGATTTTAGTATATAAGGTGTAATTAATGATTGTTGTTATTTTTCACAGGATAGCAGGTTAAGACAAGCATGAACAACCATAGTTGGAGAGAGAGGAGAAAGGAACATGGTGCATGGGCATGTCTCCATGGCAGGGCTCCGGTGTGTCTGGGGTTGTGAGAATTCCTTTATGCCCATAGGGTTGGAAGAAGCTTATTTGGTTTCACCTCACATATTCCACGGCATGCGGGTTCCTTCATGGTTGATGCGCTATGCATTACATGTTAAGGAATGATATTAGCTGGATGCTTGTTCATGCTTAATTCTTGCAGATTCTCTTGCCTAATTTTAATTTGTTTTGCTGTGTGTTTACTATGTGTATTTCATGTTCATCGATGCTGAGTGGAAGATCCTGGTGTCTGATGGCTGTTTGGTGCCTGATGACTCTGAAGTCTGATGACGTTGATGACTGATGACTGATGACTGATGCCTGATGTTTGCTGTAAAGAAGTAGATGGGCGATCCTGGCACGACTGCGCTGTGCCATCAATTACTGTAAACTGTATCGCCTAATTTTCTATTTATTTTCAGTCATAGTGGATATCTGTCTATGCCGAGGGCTTAAAGAAGTTAATTGTTAATGCTATGTTGATCTTTCCTAGAATCTTCCCATTTGAGAGCGTGACCTGTTCTCTTTCCTAATTTGTGCTATCGTATATGCTTAATATTGTTTCTTTTTCATGTACTTAACAACAATCAAGCTGCGCAAACTAAGGCATGTGCCATGCAGTTTGCTGATGCTGCAATCACCTGATGTCTCATCAGGAAGAGAATGCAGAGCATCATCATGCTGCGAAGATGCTATGTCCATGTCTCAGGCCGAGATGTGTGACATAGGCACATCATAATTTAATATTGTTTTTTATTATTCATGTTGTCCACGTTAGGTATTAACGAAAAATAAACAATTTTGATTATGTGTTATGATTGCTAGGTAACTTGGATCCAAAAGTGACTTGGCAAAGGTCAAGTCATGGCCGGATTCTGGGGACAGAGGTCCACTAATATGTAATAGGATGTAAATAGTCTGAGAGTGACTTGACTAACGTCAGAGCACTCACAGATAAGACGGACACAGGTTCGCATCAAGACACAGTTTTGAGTAATTAATCAGACGATAAGTAATGACGAAACTGGGTCTTATTTAACCTTTTCAACGCTTTTGTCAAAAGGGTGGTTATTCGCGCGTCATTGACAGCTCAACGTCAGAGCTAATGTCAACTTTACCTCATAGATAACCATGCATGTTTTTATTCAGCCATGACTGATATGTCAGTCGTTGGCATTGAGCCTGCAGTGCTGATATATGTCCTTAGCGTCGAAAAGGTTAAGGCATTCCAGCATCCTCCATGTTGGGACTGTCAAAATTTGCTAGCTAGGGTTAGGTAGGTAGTTAATTTTTCTTATCAGTCGCGGGGCCTACTTTTCCGCAGGTTTTATTGGAATCGGAACCAGCTGTGCTATGTGACTTAATAAGGGACAATCTTATCCCGTTCTAACTTAAAGGAAAAACTTGGCACAGGAGGTTATCCCCTAGTGGGGGACGACTGTTTATTGTAACCTCCTGCGTAGGCAGTTTTTAGGAATAGGTAGGTTTCATTCCTTGTTCCCAGAGGGACGAGGGATGTAATGATATAAGGTCCTGCTACTGAAGGCGAACCTTATCTCATTAAACTATTTGTATGAAGTGTCCAATTTGGTTTTAAATTTATAGATTTGAAATCAAATTGGTTCGAAGGAACAACGGTGCTTTGTTTCATTGTAAAAAATAGACAGACGCCGCTGTGATACCGCTTAGGACACAACTACTGTATTCGTTATATCTGAAAAGCAAATAAAAAGAAGAATACTACAGCTATACCTGTGTTTAACTGCTACATCCCCAGCCCCATTATTACAATACCTACATTATAATTAGTATTAAGACTCATAATATAATATATGTAATATTGAACTATGATGGATATTTTAAGAGCATCCAAACTATCATGGGAGGGATGGTGCTTTGAGACGGCGAATTTAGACAGATTCTCATCTACCGGTACTAGGGGCACACCAGCGGATAAAATAAATGCATTTCGGCATCTACGATATGGGTATATATATAAAAAATATACCTCACTACAAATATGCCAGGAACTACGAGTACACCATGATACACAGTCAGGGCAATATATGCGGCAGCTCTACTAAAAATTGGCGAAGATCGTATGGCGAGAGATAGTAACGATTTGAATACATTAAACCGCGAATTCTGTAATATTGTACAAAACACAGATGATCTAAAAAATAACGTGTACCCGGATCTAAAAAACAATATAAAGAATAGATAATGTTTGTGCGAGAGGGCGATATTAGCACCGACAAACGAAATTGTCGGGCGGATAAATATAAAAATATGTCTCATGTAGAAGGCGATGTTGTGGAGTATCTCTTGGTAGACAATGTCATAGACACAGAGCAAGTCACGTCCTACCCTTAGAGTTCCTGAACTCTTTCGAGGTATCGGGAGTGCCCTCCCGTAACAGTTAATGGTTAAAGTTGGTGTCACGGTAAATTTCGAGCTCAATATTACATGTGTTTGAAAGATCATTCTTGCCAGGGAGGTCGTGATGTTTGGGAGGATTACTTAAAACTATTAATTTACCTAACTGCGATAAACGAGTTCTACGCGGACGAAGTCGCGGGCAAAAGCTAGTCTTTTTATAAAGAAAGGTGACTATCTTGTCGATAATTTTGCTGGCGATACCACTAACGAAATCCAGCAACAGTATATTATGCATATTTTAACTTCACGCCTAAAAGGAAAAGCCGCAGCTTTAGTTAGCGAAAATGAGCACGTTTCGACTTGGTCGGATATAAAAAATCTATTAAAACAACATTTTGGCGATTCTAGGACCGAAGATTGTGTCCTAATGGAACTAGAAAGCGTTACATTAAAAGCAAACGAATCGTATCTCGAAATATGTAATAGAGTTCAACTAATTCGTAGTAATTTATTTTCTAAAATAAATCAGGACCCCGACAAAACAAGTAGAAATAATAAAAATAAAACTCCTAAATGCATCTATTAATATCAAGAAGCAATTTTTAATAACGCCCCACGTCTCTATCCCTATTTTATATAAAAATCAAATAAAAAAATATGTAATTGAAGTTGACCCCTATGTAGAACGAAAATATTAGATTCCTACAGATTTATTAAATGGAAAAGGTTTTATTGAAAATACAGATTTTTGTGACGGTGTTAAAATGCCTTGTGCATTGATTACAGCTAAAGAAGGCAATGCGTATGCTGATATACAAAATAACACTAATCAAAAATTAACCATTGAAATCATTGCTCCATTTAAAGTGACGGACAATACGATATATTCAAATTATATTCAGAACCCTAAGTTAATAGATCAGATATTGGTCGAAAATCTGTCCAAAATATAAATCGATCACGCGAATTTAGAAGAAAAAACGCGGTATTAGGAATTTGCTATGAATACCGTGATATATTTTATAACGAAGATATTCCAGTTACCTTTACAAATGAAATCAAATACCGAATTCGGACTAAAAATGAAGATCCAATATATGTTAAACAATATAGACAACTCGCAGCTCAAACTTTAGAAATAAAGGAACAGGTCAAAAAATTATTAAAATACAACATAATTCAGCCTAGTCACTCCCCGTGGAGCGCACCTGTACACCTAGTGTCCAAAAAGACAGACTCATAACAAGTTAAATATAGAATGGTTGTCGATTACAGAAAACTTAATGAGATAACTCGTGACGATAAATACCCTATACCAAATATTAACGATATATTCGATAAATTGGGAAAAAGTATATACTTCACCACCCTTGATTTGGCTAGAGGATATCATCAAATAGAAGTTGATCCACAAGACCGATCTAAAACTGCTTTTAGCACGCAGTTTGGACATTACGAGTTTAGCAGAATGCCTTTTGGTTTAAAGACAGCCACCGCTACTATTCGACGTGCTATGGACAACATCTTACAAGGCACTCATTGTTTAATCTACTTAGATGACATCATTATATTTTCAAGTACTCTTGAAGAACATATAATGAAACTTAAGAAAATATGTAATGTACCTACTACGCTGCGTAAAGCTAACTTGAAGGTACAATTAGATAAATCTGAATTTCTAAGAAAAAGCGTCTTATATCTCGGGCATACAATAACAAAAGATGGATTGGAACCAAATGATGATAAAATAAAAGTAGTCTTAAATTATCCCATTCCCAAATCAAAAAAATAAATTAAATCATTTTTAGGATATTACAGAAGATTTATTAAAGACTGCTAAAATTACAAAACCAATGACATTACTTTTGAAGAAAAAAACTAAATTAATTGTTAACGAAGACGTTATACAACCATTTGAAACAGGCAAATCTTTAATGGATTAGCCATTAAGGGAAGATAAGAAGTTATAATGCGCAATTCGCTGACTGTCGTAAGGTCGTAAAAATATTTTTTTATTACCGCGACCGTGACAAGCCTAATTTATATCCGGTGCCCATTGGTTTCCAGATCACAGGATTTTACGACTTTGCTTATCTAATGGATTTAAACTAGAGCAGTCAGAGGGCTAGCGTATATATAGAGATCAGCCTTTAAGATTACTCATTCTAACCTTAACCTCTGCTTGAGTTTACTGTAAGATTTTCAAGTTGTAATTGAAATAAAATAATTATTTAAAATAAATCAATATCGCACCTTCAGAACAATAGTGACCTAATTCAAAATTTCTGCTTTCAAACTTCAAGTCATAATTTTTTTAGTATAGTGACCTAATTCGAAATTTAAAATTTCTGAATTATGTCACTATCAAGACTTTATTTACATCCAACTAAGTACAGAATTCAACATTAATACAATTAAAAATTAAAACTAAACGTATTTAAATTAAAATTAAACTAAGCTACTCAAATATTAAAGATATAATAAATATATTAAACAATACGTCACTATTGTTTTGAAGGTGCGATATAATTTCTGAAGCCCGTAATATCCATTCTTCGAGTGCGAACGTTCCTGACACATCTAGCACTGAACGCGATTCGAGCCTTCGAGTTCCGGCTACCGTTCCAGAGCAGCAGAAGCTTCGCACCTGCCAGGACGACCCTGAAACTTCTTTAGGTTTTACACGAGGGCCTAGTGTTGTGGCTACAGGGTGTTATTTATCTCCGTGGTGCGTATAAAGTTCGCGCACTCGCACTTTTATTCTTATTCGCCGATTATACACCGCCATTTTTCATTTATCAAGCAAATGGCTGAGCTTCGTCAAATGTTTATCTCCTGATCTCGCGCCAGACTGTAGTTGATAATTTTTTAATATTATTTAAGTGTGCAAAGGAAACAAAAAAAACACTTGTAGTTAGAAGAATTGCGACACAAGTCAAAATGTCGCGCTTTTCCAATTAGAAACGAAATACATCGTTTTTTGAAACTAGTTTCTGCCCGCGTTGTTCATACCATGGAAACAGTAGTTTTCTTTGGGGCAAATCAAAGCCTATATGTTAATTTAGGGTACAAGTTATCTCGATATTCATTTAAATCGGTCCTACTGTTACGGCGCGAAAGAGTAAATAAAGTCCACAAATACAAAATTATGCATTTATAATATTAGTCTGATAGCGTAATGAAAGTAGAACAACATTTTTTGCTTAGTTTGTGGTTACCATGGTCAATTTATGACTGCACGAATGGTTGTGAACGTTGGCTAAAGGCAATTAATGCGGTAATAATTGCGATATTTAAGATGCTGTGTCGGTCGTTACAATAGTAATAATGTCGATTTATTGTTGGAATGATCAATTAATATTTTTTAACATTTATTTACTACTTACTGCTGAGTTAGATATTGAATTTAATAATTTTAGCGCGGATAACTGGTAGAGAATGCCACTAGGCCTAAGTTTATCTTTTGTATTTTTGTGCAACATTGATTTAAAAAAAACTTTATAATATAGGTAAGTAAATTTCCTACATAATTATTTTAAAAGTCTGACACTAAAACTAATTTTGACACGTCATATAGATAGCATTACTTTAAAAAGTCATACTTCATCAAGTAAGAAAAAAAGCAGCCTTGAAAACATATTAGACATGTCAGAGTTATAAATAAATCTTAGTATTCGCTCTAATAAGAAATCGTCACACTACAACCTTAATTTCTAATAAGAACAACCTGTATAAAGTTAACCAAATACAATTTCTAACCAGGAAAATACCTACAAGACACTAAGTCGCAGATTCCAAGCACGAATTACAAGCACCGTTACAGGCGTAGCGAACCATGCCTATTGTTTTAACTCGCGCTCTTATTGGTCGGTTCTAGCCCACTCGTCTAGCGCTCCTCCAATCACGGCTTCGAGGCTCTAGCGGGAATAGATTTGCCGTTAGACTACTAGCCTTAGTACGCATGCGTTAGAATTAACTGACCAATGAGTATAAAGTTAGAAATAAGTATCTAATACACGTTCCCAATACACCGCGGATAGATAAGGTACTATGCCGGATTCAAAATTGTAATTTTTGCCACAATTGCCATTTCTAAAATCTGTCATATTTAACCTAAAGTAATTTAATAAATCCGCGGTTAATATAATTATATGTGACACGAGTATAATTTACCTAAATAAAAATTGGAATATTCCAATTAGATTTTATTTCTTACAAGTCTTTGTTTTATGGGTTTAAGTATTCGTTTTCTTGCATGCTGTAATCTTGTAGGAAAATGCTTGCAAAATGATCAGGAGGAGGATTTTAAATTCAAATAAGATTTAAAATGGAGTGCCTACCTAAAACTTGTCTGATTCCATTCCAATAGTCCAATTTAAAAGTTTCTTGGAATTATATTGTACTAGCTGTTGCCCGTGACTCCGTCCGAGCAGAAAAATAAAACATAGCCCATATTACTCAGGGATAATGTAGGATTCTAATGGTGAAAGAATTTTTGAAATCGGTCCAGTAGTTTTTGAGTTTATTAGTTACAAACATACGCACACAAAAATACAAAAATACAAATCTTTCCTCTTTATAATATTAGTATAGATTAAGTAGCAAATAACATAAGAAATCATTTTAACATCTGAACGTTATGTATGACAGGATCTTTAAGAAGCTTTGAAAGAACTTGGTTCCTAGTTCGATCTCACTTCTTTTATTAGCAAAACCCTTTACGAACTTGGCATTTTTTGATGGGATATCATGTTTTTTTATTAAATAAAGGAGTATTTATTTTATTCGAGTAAAGTCAGTTGAGCATGACCGCTCTTTATGCAGGTATGCAAGGTACTTAATGTAGCAAGCGCAAACATTATCCACTCCCGTCATGGAAAAATAAACTTAAATACATTTTGAAAAAAAAAACATGTAAAAATTTACTGTTTTCATATTTTGTCCTTTGTATATACAGAATTACGCAGCTGCACGCCAAATTTCCACTTTCTAAGTCACCTGGAAGTAAGTAGGTTAGGTTTTTGTTGAGTGAGTGAGTCGGTCAGTGACAAAAATGCCGATTTACAATTCTAGTTATTCTTAGGGATGTTAATGAATAAACTTAACATATATTTTGAGTTATTAGGGTGTAAGAAGTAGCTCGAAATAGTTCGTGTAACATAATCCACGGCCGGTAGGTAAATATGTCACCTTGTGGGAGAGCTTTCTAGATTCTTAAGAATTAACCAGCTTAGTCCATAGAGTTATATATATTTTATAGGACACGGAATAAGGTAAAGAATAATATGTCTCTGGAAGAATTAATATTTATTACTAACATGCAGAGATTAATAAATTATAAATAGCTTTAAATAGCTCAACACGGCGACATGACAATTTTTAGAATGACGGCGACTCGCTACGGGCCTATCTAGCCCGAATAGCAAAGAGTACCTATTAGAGTATTTAGAGTACAGAATATACTGCCGAACTGCCTCTCACTCGGCGGCGTTGCGCGTAGCATAAGCTGTAGACCGGTAGTTGCCACACACCTATTTGCTTTGTGAACTCGGCTCAATGCATGCGAGATAAATGTTATATTAAGATTTACATCTGTCACTGAGTGGTAAATATTACATTGCGAATTCTACGTATCGAGATCAAAAATATTTTTTTCACAACAATGCTCGGAAATATGACCATAGATGGTCTTGTTTGGGGTCACAAAACGTCACTTATAAGGACAGACCAAGAATGTTTTTGTCGGTGTGTTTGCTGATTGGTCGAGAACATTGTTGTCCAACTTTAAGGACCAATGAAAATCAATCAATCAATTTTTGTGTTATAGCTCCTTAAAATGAAAAATTGAAATCGACCAATCAGAACACACCATTTTGAGTCGTAAAATATTAGGTGTATTTTTGCTAAAAGATACACAAACTAAAAACTATGTCACTGCTTTTTTTTTAAATGTAATTCGAACTTGGCCCCAAATCTCGAACCACTAGAGATGAAATTACATGGGAGATATGGCGAAACAAATACAACTTTATATGGAGTTGACATCTTCATCTCGCATGTTAGTTTATTAATCTCGAGTGCCACGAGAATAGGGGTCCAGATTAAAAAAAAGTTATCTATGGTAAAATTGGCGGTGATGTCACATTAACATGATTTAAAATTTGAGTTTTGAATATGAATTTTTATTTTATTTCCTCTCAGTAGTTGTGAAAAGCACTATGTCTGCCTCGGTAGAAAGTGCAATTTATGGACTCGTACCACTAGAGGGCCTCAACTACGTTTCGGCCCTCTATATGACTCGTCCAAAAATCGCGTACGTTCTATCCTCTGCAACAATGTACTATAAAAAAAGGGACTAGACATTATGTTCTTTACGTGTAGGTACACTTAATTCTAAACCAAAACCCTGGGACAAAACGGATATTATTCAAATTTATTATCTTTAACCCTTAGGAACACTCAAAATATAATTCAGGACGCGTCTCAAACACCAGCATTAATATAGGACGCTTTTACTTTCGTCATAAAAACAAAAGACGACCGTGACGGAACGTCACGTCGCGACAATTTTACGTCATTAGTGCGACGTGTCATAATCCGCGGCGAGATGGCGCCAGATTTCATTCTGCTAGTAGCCCTTTCCTTTCATATTAACTTCTAACTTTCTACACCCCATATGTTACTCGAACGTAAAGATGGTAGAAGAAGCTTTATTACTTTGATTTAGAGTTCAAATCAGATGTTAATGTATTTGTGTTTTATAGTTTTTTAGAAATTAGTGCCTTGAATATGATATGGTGTGAACGTGCTTTGATTTGTAATAACTAATAACATATGAATGGGTGTCCGTAATTTGTTTTCTTTTTGTATTTTTTTTTATTACGTAGTAAAGTAGCATCTACGTGGTTTATCGAAATTATAAATGGGCGTTTTTGTTTCGTCTAATGTGGGGCGACGGTAGCATGCGAATGAAAAATGTGTAAAAAATAAATAAAGTTTGAAACGAGATTCTTGTTAAGTGTTGGTCTATACAAAAGACATCAACGAAGCGTCGGTCGGTTTCACCGTGAAAGAGGTACCGGTACTAAGAAGTATCTCACAAACAATTAAGTTTAAATATATAACAGGAAGAATTCCACTTTTATCTATTAAAAATTTAAAGTAAAATTTGTTCACACTATAATTACTGATGTGTATGTGGCTAAGTTACTGCTTTATTTTTGCTAGAAAAATGAGTTAGATCTTGATCTCCGCAGATAGTTATAAAAACTTTAAGATCCAATAAATATTTACAACGTTATAAAAGGGTTTGGGTAAAAGTGCACTGAAAAAAATAATTGGTCGCTTGTAACAAGATTGTGATTGTTGTGCATAAGCGTCTTGGTCCCATACGAACCTAACAAGACGATAGATACACCAACTAAGACGTTAGATACATCACCTAAGATGTTAGTTGAATCGCTAAAGAAATTGCTATCGTTAACTATCAGCTTTGGTTGATATAACTAATATCTTAACTATTGTAATCATTTTTTGTCAACTAAGTGAAAATCTCTCTTTGTTGGCTCTCATTTTTTTGAGTGTGTTGTCATTTGTAAAATTCATACATTTTCAAGGTGAGCGGCCTATTGTAAAAGTGGTAAATTATGATATAATTATTAAACATATTTTGTTATGTAATGTAATACTCTTAAGTGCATCGGAGCCGAGATATTTAAATATTCATACTTGGGCGTACTTTTGTTTGTACTGAAAACTGAATACTTAAATCTTTAAAATCCCCGCTCCGATATTATTTAACGCCATAAATGATATATTATCTATGTGTATTTAGAGGTTCTCTAACTATGTAAAAATCACCCGCGGCCGCTGAAAAAAAAAGACAATATTCTTCAAACAAATTTACCCAATGCCTTTAAATACAATATTATGTAGCGGCTAATGCTGGTATAGTTCAGGAAATATTAATAGGCCGTCTGTAATCTTCACTAAGATCTTTTTGTTAATATCAAAAAACAGGTAATCGTAAAACTGCCCTCGTTCTCCAAACAGCACAGTGGGTTGAAAGGTTAAGGTTAAGGTTAAGGTTAGGTCCAGTAAATCTTAACGCAGAAAAAAGATCGCAAACTAGATAACAGACGGCCAAATCATATTTCCTGAACTATACATATGTCAATTGAATTGAACATGTTATTGTTTCTGATCGGCGATATTGTCTGCATGGTACAATAATTTAAATTTCATGGAGTTTCTATTACTTAAATTTGTATTTTGTACCAATTATCTACTTATTACTTTAAAAGGTTTTACAGTTTTCCATACAAAATTGACAAAAAGTTCACACGAATAAACCAATCGCGATATAACGTAATACACTTAAAAACACTTAAACAGACAAACTGCGAAAACTCGATAAGAAACGTAATAAACAAATTATTATTCTAACCTCATCGCAAACCGATTATAATAACAATCACTCGATTATCTTAACAATCACTTGGCTCAATTGATATGTCGTAATTGACTGTAATTGCATTGAATCGCATCACTTTCGGCGCAGCCGAGTTCGCCGATGACAATGAGCGCGTTCATTCATTGTAGGTACTTAGGCTGAAAAAGGTTTTAGTCCACTGTGTCACAAATCCAATTTGGTAAAGAAATAAATACATTTGAAAGTAATAAAATAACCGGGAGACTTTTTTAAAATTCATTATGGTAAGTAAATAAGCAAAAATCTAATAATACGATGGATAGTGAAAACTTATTTGACTAGCATAGCGATGATGTTTTTTTTTTGCGTAATCGTTTTTTTGTTATTATTGGTCTTTATTATAACTACAATTACTAACGAGACAAAGATTACAAAAATCAAATTAACGAGAGTTAATTCAACGCGTTAAAGTTGAATATGAATCTACCAGTTTTTGTATATTTTGTAACTTTAAAAAAAAAGACTTTATTTACATCCATCTAAGTACAGAATTCAACATTAGCTACTCAAATATTAAAGATATAAATAATAATCACCACTATAAAAAGAACACCCCCTCTAGCAGGTCCGCTCGCGGCATGGTCCCCATGACACTGGCTGCATTACCTCTCTGGATAGCTAGCCCAATCCTTTGGGAGAGGTAAGCACCAGCTCTAGGATCTCCGGAGGAGTCTATGAGCCGGGAGGACAGGGCCTTAATAAAGCTTTTCATATCAGCTGACCAAGGCCCCATAGTTTCCACTGCAAGCGCCACAAATTCGTAATTATTTAATAATGACTGATCAGCTACTGCACCGGCCCGATTACGGGTTGACTAGACGTGGGAAAGAGACAAATTTTGTTACTTATATGACTGCAAAAATATACTATTTATTTTTATTAAACTAAATAAAGTTTTCATAATTATTTTATTTAACACAAAATGGCTGGCAATTAAGTGCCACTTGAGTATAAGGTCAGTCATTGTCAAATTAAATTACCATACCGTTTACGAGCTCATTAAAAAACATAATTTCACGTAAAGGACGTGTGAAATGGGACCAAACCCAGGTTCTCGACCCAACTGCGATTATGTAGTTTGGAATGATTGCCGGCCATTTAATAAAGGCTTTTTAACTCCTGATTCAAAGACAATATTTTAAATAATAACACGTCCGGACATCCTCATCTGAATTCTAAATAATAACATGAATCAGGGAGTTTGCAAACATACAATTTGGTGGTAAACAAAAATTGCGACAGATTATAAGTCAGTGTCGAGTGTTATTATTTCGTAGGAGCAGATAAACAGAAATGATTAAAAAACAGAATCAGTAGTAGTAATGGATGATTCTACCGGGGGTTTAGCTAATTTGTATTTTACGAAAGCCAGAGAATAGACGAACGTGCGACAGTGGAGCCTACGTCAACCTACATACATTCTTTTATCTACATCCATGTCATAACTTCCCTACAATATGTTCAGAAGCGATAAGCAAATCGCCTATATTAAGACACCTGTATCTGAGGTTGCATCTTAATGTTTACATTAAAGTATAGTGCATCGTAATGTTAACATTAAAGTGTCGGTACCTTAACATAAAAGTATCGGTAATACTGTACCACTAACTTGAAAATGCAAGCTATATACATTATAAATAATGTTTTTTTTTTTTTATCTTTTGTACTACAAACAAGTTAACAGTAACACTAACTTAATAAAAATACAGGCCATATCTGAACATATTATAGAAAACTTATGATATGCATGTAGATAAAGTTATGTATGTGGCTATACATAATTAGGCATTAAAACACTCGTGTGGTCTTATTATGAAACTCGCCTTATTATGCACCAGCCACATAAACTACTATTATCGTTCACGTTGTAGAGACTTTAGACAAGACGCATTCGGCGAATGGGGAGCGCCAAAGTTCAACTAAAATTGCAACTCCGATTATTGGAACTACGAAAATGAAATTTTTATACCGCTGGAACCGTAAACTTTTCAGAAGTTCTGAAATATTCAATGTGTAGAGATAAGACCAGGTTAGGTTAGGTATGATTTATAAAAAATCTGAAAAAGTAACAGTTGCTGAAAAAAATACGTTAGGAGTTGCGATGATTATGACTTACAAATCGTTATGAGTAAAAATAATTAGATGAGCCAATATGGACCCCGGCGAATGTTGTCGATGTCGATAATGTATATAGGGTTGTGTAAGCTGTCGGATACTCGAGTCGAGCGCTTATGTCAATTTCTTTTTTTTTTTGTCAGTATTCGAAAATTGTTTACGTAAGCGTTATGCATTTTATCTAGGGCTTCTGAGGTCCTAGGCAAGATGCGTTCGGCGTTCGTTACCGTTATCAAAAAATTATAGGATTGACGTAAGCTGTCAGACGGTCGCGTCAAGCGCTTACATCAATTCCATACATTTTGTATGTTTTCGAAAATGGTTTACGTTAGCGTTAAGCAACTTGTCTAGCCTCAATGAACCGTCAACGTCGTATTATTTTTAATAATTATTTTGTTCATATAATATGTTTTAGTCGGAAGGAACAAAATATGTTTGGTATTAAACTCTTAAATGAAAATATATTGAATTAACATAATACTTAAGTCTAAATGAATACAGTCATAATGCACACGATGTAAATATTTACAATCATTCAAAAGCCTGTGCACTGAATTCAATAAAACCAATTAAAAAAACCGAACCTTTTACAACACAATAAATAAATAAAATGAGTCCAATCGTCGGGGCCTTTTTGTCTCAAGTCGCGTTGATGAAGAGATCACTAATTAAAACGCTAAACTGTTAAGATTTTGACCACATCAATATGTAAGTATGCGGGTGGATTTATACATTAAATCCAGTCGACTCCTTATCGAGTCAATTTAGTATTGAAATTAATGGATTCGGCCCTGAATTTGTTTACGCCGCGGAAAGTAAGATGGAAACGTTTTTATGGTCGGGCGCGGCGCCAGAGATGCCCGGAGTCACAATAATGTGTACGGGTTTATAACTTTCAAAATTAAGGAAGTAATAAGAACTCCTAATTGCATAACTGTTACGCAGTAACTCATTCAGTTTAGTATGAAAATCGCGCGATGAAGTTGAGTTACCGGGTGAAATTAAATATCTATAACGCCGGAACAATCAATCACAAACACTCATAAATTATATATTATGTTTTCTCCTGGCACGATTGGAACCCCACCCTTTTAGTATTAGATACGGACATCGAGTTCTCAAAAAACTAGTTTAAAAATGTCAACTTGTAATTTTTATTTTTGTAACAAAACTATTACAATTAATTCAATTGAATAATAATGCAATTTACGCACGTTATCTGCATTTCTATTTGGAACATTTCGAAGTATTCCCATTGAACCAGTTTTTAGTAATAATCGACTTTACCCATAAAAACTGGAACAGAGGAATCGATGAAATGTCGAACAATTAACTTCGTGACGCTGTGGGGAGCCATCTCGAAGTGATGCATAAATAATTTATTTTAATTAATTACAATAAATTGTAAAACTATGCGATAAAAAGGTATTTTGCCGCTTTTAATGCACTGCGTGATATCGGCGGGCGAGGAGCACGTTAAATTAAACTCATTAGAAAACAATTCAGCTATTTTTACATCACCGGGCTATAAATGTCACAATGCTAGGCTCTGGACTAATACAAAATAATCAAGATCATTAAACTCTATTTAAATCTAGCGGGCATCATTGCGATTTATTTAATAATAGGTCCCTACTCAATGACAATATTTCGGCATTTTCCATTACTTTGGCTAAGATAGCGTCTTTCCAGAGGTAAGCTCAAGTATAAGAAAAGTTATTCATTTTTTTATTTCCGCAGATAAAATAATACCATAGACGATTTCACATAAATGACGTTTGCCTGACATCTTTACAACACACATACTGATGCATAAAGTCGCAGCGCCCATAATCCTCAAGACGAGTACATGTCTAACTGCTATTAAGGAGTTACGAGCAATCGCGTGCCTTCATACACAATATCATTTTTCTAAGCCCAAGGGCAATTGAGATGTTGCGTACCCGGCCTATTAAAAAGGTAATAGATTTTTTAATTAAAACCACTTTTACTTCATATAGGACTTCTTCACAACGCGTAGGCGATTGACTCTAATTCCACAGACTACGAATAAAGCGATGGAGTTATTAGCGGTTAGTGGGGAAGCCTACATTATCGGAGTATAAGGCCTCTTCGCTTAATAAACCAGTAGATTTTATACGCGAACCTGATATGCAACATCGAGTTCCAAAATAATCACCAGTGGGAATTTAAATAAGGTGCCAATTAGAAGAGGCTGCGAATGGAGTGGCATGCCGAAGGGCGGATTGCGGAGGGCTGGGGTAATCGCGCCGATTAGGGGATCACACGCTAATAACTGAAATGTATGTGTATGTCCCAAATAAATATGGTCGTTTACAAATGCTCCTTTTTACAAGACGAATCATGCCAAATCTAGGGCTATGAAAATATTCTGTTTTAGGTGATTGTCCGAAAATTTGTTTATTGACATTGTTCTGTGTCCTTTTTGAATATAGACGTTGACGTTACAGCATTATGTAATATTTTATTGTTAACATCTCACGCGTAAATCAATTTTTTATGATATAGCAAAGTAGAAAAAAACTTTTTTTCTAAATTCTAGTCACCTCTGATACATATCTAACCATTCTATTAATTGTAGACATGTTTCTCTAAAAGTTAAATACCTATTGATATACCAAAGTGCAGACGAAAAGGCGTTACAATCACGTCGAAGTTTAAGTGCGTTTTAAAACATAATAAGAACGCCGTAATCTTTTAATAACATCATTTGAACGACATTAAATAAGTGACGTTAATAACTTTATAATAAAACGCTGCTCGATGCAATTCGTGCGCAATGCCATTAAACGATATAATAAAAAAACATCTCGGTATGCTCATTTGTACTCTTACATTTTTTTACATAAATTCCTTATAGAGACAATTTTAAAATATATTTTATAGAGAAAAAATATAAACAGTCGTACATTATAAATTTGAGGGTATTATTCACAGTTTAAATGACAGTCTTTAAGTAATTGTTGTACAATGTTTTAAAACTTAGCATAGCCGCAACAGAAAATACTTTTTACCAACACTGAACCTTAAAGCGCTCTTCATCATTATTGTATTACAAGCCACTAAATCAATTGAGTAGACATCCAAGAATAATGTATACATGTATTGATTATTCCAGCAATTCGCTTGATTATTTTATTTACATAATTTGCATGTCTCGACCACCTCACAATGGCTGCGTGTGGCGCGACGCAAAAACCAACTTTTGAAACGTGAAACAATAAATCAAAGTACAAAAAGTACGTGTTACCGCGCTCCGTTGTTTACACGTTCGCATGATATTGTCGTGAGGCCAAAAACAAGTAAGAATTTTAAGGGGAAGATTTCGCATCCTCACTTGACAACCAAATTCCCTTTGATCGAAAACGTTAACTTTAACGTTACATCTTCGAATGCTTATCAAGGATGCGGCGTTAATTACTTCTTAATAAATGAGGGATACTTTATAACATAATCGAAGTGGCTTGCCCTTAAAAGGCTTGCCGTGCAATAAATACGCTCGCTCATTACCCTACCGCCCAAACCGACGACACGAAGCTACAAAAACGCCAAATGACATACGCAACGGATTCACTTAGCGAAATTGAGAGGTAAAGAGACTTTTTGTACAAAAAGCGGCCTAATTGATATTTCATTCAACGCTTTTGCTCTTTGGGTGGCAAGATATTTAAATCGAATAATATGCAGTTCGACTTTTTATTAATTTACTTATATTAAACGTAGGTAGCAGCTCAGAGTTTTTCCAGTATGTATGTAAATAAAAATAAGTATTTATGAACATGTTTCGTGTTTATTTGTGATTTTTTGAATTACACAGCTGCATAATATTAGGATAAGGTATATAACAACTCTAGTATACCGTGTTAGGAGTAATTATGGGTGAATATTTCAAATTCAAATATTTCAGAAAACTGTTCCATTTCTAAATTAAAATAAAATAATTATTATTATTCGCTTTATTAAAATTCTGCGCTATTTGTGACAATTATGCATAACATACCTCTCATTAAAGTTCAACGTCTGTAAAAAGCGATTAATATAACAAAAAATCAGAGGTAAATAATTATACATAATTATTTAAAATACCTGCTACCACAAAATCTTGAAGCAGATGTAACATACTCAATTAAAAATAATAACTTGATTTCTTGATTCATCGTAGACAAACAAACAGACCCGATTCGTCCAAACAATTGATTTGATGTCTCACTTAAAGGATTAAATTAAGGGTTTTGTATTTTATAGATCCAGTAACAATACAGTCGTGTGTGGCATCGACGGAAAATAAAAAAAAATCTCATCCCATTTTCATTTAGATTACCTATAACTGATTTCGTTCTTCAGAGTTTTTTTTAGTTTATAAATAAGTTAAAGAACTAAAGATAAAAACGAAACCTCTTTATCTACCGATACATTATATGCTCGTCCTGCCATATGAATTTTTAAGCCACTTTCGATTCCTGCCTATTGTCTTTAAGATACAGTTTTTAAATGGATAATTTGAATTATCGAGCAGAACGTACTAAATCTATTTGTTTTTAATGAATGATGTTAAATTAATGGGTGCTATTCGTTTTTAAGTACTTTACTGCCTCGTTTTTTACATCATCATCATCAACACCATGTATTTAGGTAAGCCAAAATATGTCCACTGCTAAAAATAAAATACTAATAAATGTTATCGGCAACAGTTAGGTGATAAAAATCAGACTTAGCGATGTAACATTGGTACTTATGTTTGGCCCTAAGTTAAAATTCCGAAAACTGAGGCCGACAAAAAATTCACTGCGATATAAATTAAAGAACATACCCGTAAAGCGCCGTATGCCTTTGATAGCGGAGTCAGATTTGTTTAATTTTTTTGATCAGTTTTTTGTTACCTTCATGTAGACGCGATTGAATCAGTTTAACAGTGACAAAATACTTGAGGCACTGTTCCTTTGTCGAGACGATCGGTTTTGTCTGTTCCGAGATGTGTCTCACGATATTTAACCTCATGTCATTATTAAGACATCACTTACCCGGTGGCTGGGGAGATGTGTCTGACGATAAAATTTCGGTCATTTATACAAAGTCTTTAGATAAAGAAATGAAATAGTTACAATGTTTTCATTGATAGGACAATAGTGAAATATATTAATTTGTGAATACACTTTTTATATGCTTTATCTATTATGATAGTTAACGTTTTTTTGAGGAAAAAAAGGAATCTATTTGGCCCTTAATTTTAGAGAATCTTTATCAATAGTCGTTATTGTCTCGGAAAGATCTGTGATAATTCATAAAGATCTAAACCATTCCAAACGTTTCCATCATTTCCGCTAAATTTGTCGTTTAATAAATTGGCTATCGGTCCTTAAATGAGACACGAGCGAGACAAAACGTACCAACAAGGAGGCTCAGGCCTTAATTAAATTGTAACGACTCAGCGAGTTTCCCTCTCTCGCCCGGTGGTCTATCTGTCCGTTCGATTATATATTACTTGGTAATATCATTATTATTATTGTTCAGTGCAAACTTTTCGATAATTTACATAAAAGGACTAAATTTGAATATGGCGACAATATATGACATATAGATTACCGTAACTCCAAATTTTACTCGAGGGTTATACTGTGGATTTTAGACAACGAATCAAAAGTATTATACACTTAACAAAAAATGCTTGCAAACGGAAATAAAGTGTATTTTTTTATTTATATGACTAAGAAATACTTTTTTTTACAGTTGGTTCATATTCGATTGACAAATTTTGTTGTAATGCTAGGTAGATGTAGAAGTAATGATTAGTTCGTCCTCATCACACAAATATAGGCAAATATGTGTGTTCGATCTAGGTAAATATTTACCAGGGATCGAACGTGGACTTTTAGAAATTTTTAGGCGGATGCAATATCGACCAAGCTGATTAGGTGTTTAGAAATTTTCAAATAAAATATCGGTAATTATTTAATAACTATTTTGAGATATTAACAGTACGTATAAAAAGTAACTTATGATTGCGATAGGCTTAGTTTATAGCTTTTGCTAACATCTCGACTAACGACTGAAATGCATACGATGTTTTGTCGGTCTAATAAAACTTAGATAATCGCAAATACCTAGATATAATCACAAGCTTACTTAACTTTATGTGCATAGTAGACTATAATAATCAACGTCTCACAGGCTGTTTCTAAAGGCTGGTCTATAAAGTAGTAATTTCATAAAAGAGATTATTAGATATCAAGAATAAGTTATTAAATTGATGAGCGGCAACATTCTTTAACAAAAAAGGCGTTAACTTCGAAGAATAGATTCATATTTGTGTTTAATTAAAGGATTTTCATGCTATAAAAGGCACCAACTAATAATGAGGAGCAGAGAAAAAACTATGGGTAACAAAGGGCGTGGTGCTGGGGAACAAAATAAAAGAATCCGGAAGCCTAACGAATAATAATAAAATTGGATATATTTTTGATTTAATCTATAATTATTAAGGGCTATTTGGCGGTTTTGGAGTTTTTTCTTTCTTTCTTGGTTTCTTTCGTTTTGGGTTGCAAATTGTTTAATGGTCGGAAAGTTTCAACAACTTTCAGGTTTTTGCCACAATAAAGTTTTGCTCTTTGCCGGTATATTTTTTTTTTTATTTGTGATATATTCTTAACATTCACATTAACTGTACCTACAATATTTTTACTCATGATGTCTAATCCTGTGTTTTGGGAATTTGGCCTTTATTTAAATTTTAAATTTAGCCTGTTTTGCTTATATAACATCGTGATCATACTGTTGCTGGTATAACAGCTTCTACTGTTAAGTAAATAAGAGATTTCATAACGTACTACAATGTAAAATAATGATGACATGATTCAAGAGAGTGCTTCACTTCCAGAAAAAACTCTGCCTTTGAGTCAAACAAAACAACTCTATCCCTGGTATCTCTTGACTGTCTGACTGACTTGTCTGTGCATCTCTCCTGAAAAAAATACCATAAAGAAAAACAGCAATTCGAAACGCTAAAACTCCTCATTTTGCCGTTATTCAAGAACCAATACTAGTTAGATGTTACCGTTAGACATCATTCACAATGATACATTCGGTCAACTTTTTTTCGGGTGCTACCCTGTGTCTAATTTTCCCAGCGAGTGGTCTATCCTGCTGGGCCTTTGTCAATACTAAAATCATTAATCAGGAGCAAATTATGGATTTAATACTAAAGGTACGCCGCAGACTTATTAGCTGGTTCAATCATTCGATTCGCATCTACGATTTTCGTCACACCAATAACTTTAAATTCGTTTGTTTAATGTTGTCTAGTTAACTCGTTCCACGTCAAGATATCTGAAGCCGTATTACTTATAAGGTAACAATATGGGGCGGAGATGTTTATGTATGTAACTGTATTTCGTGACCGCCGGCTAGCTAACACTGCGAAACTGTTTTAATGGTTATGTTGTTTTTTTTTATATGTATGGCATTAGTTGCTTGAAATAAAGTTAGTCTATTTTACTGATAAAATTATGTTCCTTTCACTGCCTGGAACTTGGCAGGTTTTTCACTTCTTAATAATTACACTGTTCTTTCATTAACATGGCTTGATACCATGATGAAGTTCGCCACAAACAGTACAAACCGTTTAACCAGCAAAATGTGTAACCTCATCTTATTTGAACTAATTAATCGGTTTGTCTAGTGAGAAAAAAAAAACAGTTTCTGCCAAATAGGTACCTACTTCAAAAAATATGGACACAACATTAAACCCATTTTTTTGCCAAATGGTTTTTACTATCAATAACACACGGAATGGTGTCAATTGGCAAATCCTGTTTTAATGCGATGCAAGAAGCCTTGTCTCAAGTATCGCTAAGTTCCTGGTCACCTACAATAGCCTGGTACCAGGCTATAGTATTAGTAGTGTAGTAGTAGAAGTAGTAGTAGGTAATTATTAAATAAGTTATTCTTGCTACTTGTCTAACTACAGTAGTATAATACCATTTAAGTAGCTACGAAAGTTAATAGGTATGTCACGCGGCTACCTATCCTTGTACAGGTTTGCGGCGACTAGGCCACTTACATACATTCCTTACCTATTTCGATTTCTAAGGGATAAAAATAAACGATGTTACCAGACAATGCTAGGCGCCGAGTGATGGGACATACTTTTGAGGCAACATTGCCCATTTAAAATCCTGCGCAACCCAGAACTTGATCCCGAACATGCTTGAGCGCCTTATACATGGTCATAGACTCGCGCGCAGAATACTAACGAACTAGTACTATTTTTGAACATGTCATTAAGAAACAGGTCACATAATATAAAAACCAGCGGTTCCGATCTGGGTATCGGAATTAAAAGTACACACTGAGGGAAAGGGATGGTGGTTTGATTTCGTTTGGGTGGGAGAGAGGTTTCCGACCGTTAAGGCAGGTGTGGTGGTACATCTGCGCTTACGCTGGCCGGCACGTGCGCCCGCGCACTTCAGAGGCCTTACTTTGAAAGTCGATGTTCAAGTAACGTTAGTTCCATCCCTTTCTCTCTATTTAGTCTCGAATGTCGAGTGACATGGATGGAGCTAACGTAACTTTGAACTTTGATTTTCAAAGTACCCTCAATCTGAAAGCGCCACGTAAGATGCACGTATATTATGTATTGTAAAATTTTCTTAAGGCAGGAAAATTATTTGTTTTTTTTTGGAATCGTTTTACTAAGTCAAGCAATTTGTTTACAAATAAAAAGGCGGTCGAGACTACCCGTAAAAACCAAAATAAAGGAACTGTACACAAATTGTAATTAGTAGGTGTGTCTTACATAAGCTGCGCTACTTAGTACGTACTTAATGTCGCATTTTTTTATTGAAGTGAAATTGGGTGTTATTCTGAAATGTAGTCTCTGTAGTATTTCAATAGGTACTGTGCCGATGCAAAATGTGGCATAGCTGTTATTTTAAAACATATTTTTAAATAAAAAAATAAACAATTTAACGCCAGGGGTACCCCACCGTGAGAAAATATTGCGTTACTTACACACAGAGTGGCGAACTTCACTTAATTTAACTTCAATAAAAACAACGCACAAACGTGATTATACTCACCTAAAAAAATCCACACAATAAAAATAATGGTTGAGCATTGGTTTATGATTAAGAACTCCCGTAATTCACCATTCCAGGGGTGTAATTGAAAATTAAGTCATGTCCACTTTTTCGAAACCATAAACAACGTCGTCTGCGCAAGTGGTTACCAATTTGTAGCCAATTTCGTGAGCAGGAGCACTTGGACGCGTGCGCTGTTAATAATAAATCGAAGCGTTCAAAATTCACCCGAGGACAGAGTTCGTTTGATGCTAGCCTGGAATTATCGGCATCGGAATAAAACGCCGGGGCGGGGACAACGGTTCATTTAAGAAGCAGCGATCTTGTAGCGGTAGCAAGAACCGTCGATCAAGAGCTATTAAGCTTTGGCACCTCGGTCCTTAACTCCGCATGATTGTACGATGTCAAACCTGCACGATCTTCTCGTCACGGATAAATCCCTTATTACGCTTCTCTTATTCCGGCTGCTCCTTGACTGCGTTAAAGTTGTTATGACTGCGCTGCCGTATTTATTTTTCATTTAATTTGACAGGAGATAATCTCGAGGTAAAGATGACAGACGCGGTAAATTCAATCAAAGCGCTGCACGGGTTTGGTGCAGAATAAATTTATCGCATCAGGTCGCCGAAATCGCTTCCTTGTCAGACGGACGCGCGACGATCCCTACATAATCAACGAGATTCTTATGCAGCGGTCACTTTATAGTGCATTGACGCCGGTGTTATTAAATTGGCTTTTAAGAAGCTTATGCTACTGAATGTATGGCAAGGTGTATTATAAGTAATTGACCCAATTTTATATTAATTTGCATATTATTGAATTGCGCACCGCAATGGCCTAATTTAAATACCCTCTCTCTTCCGTCGGATCCTCCTTTATACATTATGCATGTCGCGTTACCACATATATTTTTTTAATTACATCATTAAATAGGATTTTGTTGTATGTAACTGATCAAGGAATTAATTTTATAATTGAATTTAAGCTCGCGTTCGAATTAGAATTTTGTTAACGTTGGTTTTTTTGTGATCTTCGAGATTGGGATAGTTTAACACCTAAAATGAGGCGTCGGCTTGTTAAAATGTCATTAATACAATTTTAGACGTATTCCAATAAACGTTTTAACACCTTTTCCCCAAAGGTATCATTAGGGGTGTTATTGCTTGGTCCCCTGACCGTTCACACCGAATCGATTTAAATTAAATCGTCGATAAATAGCAGCAAGTCGGTCCGACATTTTGCGTGTCGATAATTATCCTGAATCGAGCAATTTCTGTTTTTATATGCCAACATAATGTTCAAAATGCCAATTACAACAATAAACGGTATGAAAATATTTATTCTGGTTAGCACTTTATAACGGTCGCCGATATTAAAATGTGTCAGCTTTGTATAGACTCAATTTATTTACACAATCCAGGCACCAACAATCAATGCGCATAGCAAAAAAAATATCTTTATATTACCACAGCTGTCATAGCTTACGCTTATGTTCCCTTTTTAGTAACTGGCAACCTAGCATGTCTGAAATTTAATTTTCCAATATTTGGGTTAAAAAAATTATTACTCACTAGAGGACGCCCGCGACTTCGTACGCGTAGAATTAGTTTCCCGCAACTCCCCCTACCTCTTAGGGGATGAATTTCTAAAAATCCAATCTTAGTGCTCACTTACATCATGAAAAGAACCCCTGTACCAAATTTCAAGTGTCTAGGTACAGTACTTTCGGCTGTGCGTTGATATATATCTAAGTCAGTAAGTGAGGTTTGCCTTTTATATATATAGATAAAGAACAATCGTTCAGTTCTTTCGTTTGCATAATTTTCATAAGATAGATTAATAATTAAAAAGTGTATTTTTTCAGGATTGTCATAAAATAAACCTAACCTAAGCTTTGGTTCTATAAATAATATTGTTAAAATCCTAAAAAGTTGTGGGTCTTTGAAAAATATGCAGTACCTGATAAAAATTTGGAGAATGAAACAGTTGCGAAACAAAATGTATGACTTGCGATAGGTTACCAAGAGTTGGGACAAAAGATAGATAACCTTTTATTGTACGAATACAAATTTAAACGAATTAATATAATATAATATGTATGTATGTAGGCATTTCACACAGACGATCTTGACAGTGGGATCAGATACAAACTTAAATAACTTAAAACTGGCAATACGACAAACTAAAGACCCGAATTTATTTATCTCTAGAGTTAATAAAGCAATCTGGGAGTTCATTAAAGGGTTTAAATTTTATCTTCGCAGTTTATGTTAACCACCGAGCGCGAAGCGGCGAGTCGATACCCAATCGTACTAATTGGAACTCTGTAAGAACTAATTAGAATAAGTTGTGACTTCGAAAAGATATTTATTTTGGGATTCACCAGAAGTGAAAGTGCGTACTGCTAATTAACGACTCCTAAAGATTCTTTCCTGCAGTCCGTTCGTTAAGACATAAAACAACCTACTTATAAGATATGCAAGATATGCGATAAAATAGGTAATGTAGATCTATATCAAGGCGGCAGCGTTTGCAGAAAGGAAAAGTATTATTATTACTCGTAGCTAGCGCTAAAACCGTAGCACATCACGAGTGAGTCGGATCGAGGTGTGTTTTTCAAACAGCGGGCTGTCCATGGCTGCGTTTTGCTATAGATGCTATCATCAGCTCAAGTACCAAAGCGGAAATGACAGCAACGCATCGGCAGTGTCAAATAAACACGGTGCTACGTGTTTATTTGACACCGTCGATCCGATCCGTATATGTTGCAACGGATGCTGGAAATGGACTTACACACGGAGAGTGACTGTAACCCTAAAAGGGTCTGTCGCTAAGGGATTTAGCGTGTATGAGCTGTTGACGATGGCTACGAGCAACAGTGTCAGCACAATAAGACTCTTTGCATAAGTATTCCACGGTCACTCTCTTGAATAACCTAATATTTTGCCATCGGGCTCGTTTTTTTATGGCATTGAGAAAGCAAACGAGATAAGTGTGGTCTGTAGACATTTGAATTCTCAAGACTACAATCTAAGGACTGCAATCCTAAGACCGGAAATGCGTTGCCAACCCTGAGGACTTCAATGGAATGCCTCTATGCTAGTTATTTCACCTGTTGTCTTATCTCCACACCGGAACACAACAATGTGAGCACTGCTGCCTGGCGGGAAGGTTGCTCTCCGGGAAGCACTCTTCGCTCACACCAAGACTTGCCCGCTGTGTGCTAGGGCCTTAAATGTAAACCGGCCGCACCACTGTCCAATTCACACATTTTCATCATTAAATTGTATCTTATCTGCCTACCCGAAGTGTTTTTCAATTGAATAGTAAAATTTATACGTCCTTTAAACGGTGTAAACAGCGAGTAACTCATTCAGCCGGGCTACAATAAATAAACATAACGACAATGCGAATGCTCTTTGCGTGCTAACTCGCCACTCTCACGTACGTATTTATACTATTAACTCCATGATCTGAATGAAAAAGTGTGATTTTAATATCAACTGGACTGCTCGGGCTATAAACGTAAATCAGTGGATTTACAATCTTATTGTTATTCCATTGGTACTATTTTGATATTCTTTTGCGGAAGCAATGGTTTAATGTGTCAGTTTCTCACGCGGAGTAGCCGGGTATGGTGACAATAATGGTGTGAGCCCTAAATGTGTGTGGAGGTTAAAGGGCGCCAACGGACTTTAGTTCCTGCGATCATTAACCATTGACAACCCCGCTTGGTTGCCGCTAACATCGATTAGGTGTATCTAATGACAAATCATTATTTAATTTGTACAATATGTGGTGTTAAATTTGTATGCTTTTTTATTGTTAGTAGCGATCACGTACGTATACGACTTTAGGGATATTTAGATCGGTTCCTCAAACTGATTAATTCCGCGTAGCAAACTTTCCAGTCGCATTTTTCCCCATTTTAATTTTTCTCTGATCGCATTGTTTTAATTTGACACCTTATCCTTAGTAAGGTTGTCTAGAAGAGATCGCTAATCAGCGATAACACCGCCTCTTGTTTACCTGTGTTATTTTTAATTGTACTGTTTAGCTGTAATGTTTTTGATTGGTGTACAATAAAGTGTTTTGTATTGTATTGTATTGTATTGTATTGTTTCCCATTTTGAATTTTTAGCAATCGCATATTTTCCTCCTTTAGTTTCCTATTAGATTTTACGAGGTATACTTACTGAATCTGCTTATTAGTTCGTACTGAATTTTAAAGCACCCAGAGAATAAGTCTTAGATGGAATGCCTCTATGCTAGTTATTTCAGCGGTTGTCACACTGGAACACAACAGTGCGAACACTGGTGTTTGGCGGTAGGTTAAAGGGTTTTGACGTATTTTAGCCAATATCAGTTTATTAACATAACCTTAGCCTTCAAGATTAGCAACAGATTTGCAATCTTAGGGTTGCAAATGTCCGAGGGCCTCAGAAGCCACTTACCATAAGGGGCTCTGTTCTACTCGGCAAAACCATATTGCTTGACACGTTACCGTAGTGTCAACGTTATGATAGCTCTTACTTACTTGGCAGTAATGGCGGCGGAGTTAAAAACAATACGAAACCATATCAAAAGCAATAAGGTCAAGATGCATAACGCTAAGGTAGCGATTTTCGAAAATTGACAAAATGTATAACATTGACGTAAACTGCGGGCTTAGTATGGTTGCGTTTATCGTGTGACGAAATGTGGTAAAGTATCCGTCACTCTCGTAGTCATATAAGTGTCAAAAAGTGACGGAAGTTTTATCCACATTTTGTCACGCGATAAACACAACCATACTAGGCTTCCTGATGAGAAATCGTGTCGACCGCTATGTCAACTCCATATATTTCGAGTCGTTAGAAAATAGAAACGTTAGCAGCGTTTGCATCTTGGGTACGCCTACTGGGCCGAGATTGTAGGCGTTAAAAATTATATCGTATTTGACCTGGGGGCCTAATATGGCTGCGTTTATCACGTAACAAAATGTGGATAAACTATCCGTCACTTTTTGACACGTATATACTCGTAAGTACGAATGTGACGAATGAATGCTTTATCCACATTTTGTCACGCGATAAACGCAAGCATACTAGGCCCACTGCTATGGAATTGTTTTTAACTCGACCGCCATTAAGTACTGTCAAGTAAATAGGAGCTATCAAAACGTTGAACAATACGATAACAGGTCAAAGACGATATTGTCAGTGATACCTACTACAATACCGCGTAATTAACAAATTCTATAAGTTGCACAATGTATCTTACTGATATAACCGGTAAGGTGTATTTTGCATCTTATTTAATTTGTTAGACAATATGGCTTTTACCGCTAAAAATACCGGCCCTGCGTCGTTATTGCTTAACGCACTCGTAATCGCAATCGGCTTCAAAGTGAAAAAAATGTTTTCATTGTGTCCAAACTCGCCTTTGGACTTTCGAAATGAAAACGGTCGCGATTACGAGTGCGTTAGGCAATAAGCCCTCTGGTGTTATGTACGTTATAATTACTTTCAAAATGATATTGTATTTGTCATAACGTTTTCCCACGAACCGGGACACGCCGCAGGACACTGATTTGCCACACTGATAAAGCGTTTAGTCATTACCTGTACCACGGAAGTGTGATTATGGTGCAGCGTGTTTAGGGGTGTCCGGTAAGGACAGATTTACAGGGAGCTTTAGAGGGCTAATAGTTGTTCGTGAGAATTCCCACGCATGCCGTGATTAACGTATCGTATCGACATGGTAAGTAACCTTCCTAAATTTTATTTGACTCGAAATTTGTGAAGTTGGTAGTGACCCTGCCTGCGGAGCTATTATAATAGCCATGCAGTCTTGGGTTTCATTCCCGGTGTGGGTAAATGTTCCTGCGATGAGCGCAAGTATTTGTTCCTGAGTTTTAGTTGTGTCCTATATATTTAAGTGTAAATGTATTCTTTGTAGAAGCATGTTTCTCTTCTAGTACCCTTAGTAGCTAAGAGCTCAGTTGAAGACTAGGTCAATGTGTGTGAGATTGTTCCGCTGCTTTGTTTCTTATTTAGACATATCACGTTAACTAAGTGACAGTGTGTAATGATCCAAAGCTAAAGGAAAAATACACAAAAAAACATTTTAACTTTAAGTGACACTGTTACTGTGGAATATCTACGAATGAAAATAACAGAAATTAGTATACCTAGTGTGTTTTTTTCTTGGAGTTGTAAGAGGCTGGTTTAACAAGACTTTAGCACCAAAGTCGCGTTAACTGCTTGATATCAGATGGCAGGAGCTCTAAACTATTCAGTTTGCATTCGACGTCAACGTTATGATAGCTCTCATTTAGTAATGGCGGCCATTCATTAAATAAAAACAATACGATAACGTGTCAAAAGCAATATGGATGTACCGAGTACAATACAGCCCCAGCATGCTTATTTGCCACTGATGTTGTAAAAAACTTTATACTACAAATCGCTAGTTGTACTGAAAAACTGAAATTTGATGTCCATATTAAAAGGAACAAAGAGTTTATTCGAACACTTGCCGACATACTAACATGCCATTCCAAGCGCAGACCACCACTTGGCGGTTTTGTTCCCGATCGCAATTTGCCTTTGAAACTGCCGGCAATCAGACTCTTATCGGTTCATAGATACGATAAAATCTGCGCCGGCGACGATTCCATCATTGTCCCGCCCATTAAGCCCCATCGACACGCACTTATTCATCTGTCGCAGAAACAACTGACGTCACTTGTCGGGCCGAGTGTCGTGCCTTGAGAAATTACCTGCTTAATTACATCAACAATGAGACTCATTTTGTCAATTGGTGCACCCGGAATTTTAAATTAAATTAATTGGTGGTCACGAGTGTGACAAACGTTTAATTAAAGCGATTGTGAGTATGTAGAACAGGGCCTTATTGCGTTGATTAAATCGATGGATGTCGCTTTAATTTCTATACATACGCTATAAGAAAAGTCACTTTTTTCTGCTTCCAAAATGTGCAATGTCTTTTGTTTCCTTTTTCATCGCTGTCCATTGTTTTTAGTTTTTCCGGAAATGATTTAAATGGAACAAAATATCCAGGTATCCAGCCATATAAAATCAGCCGTGTCCACATCATATAAATACAGTTTGACCATTTTGCTTCTCACCGTCTTCTAGCTACGGTGACCTAATAAAACGCCCCGTTGTTTTGTTTTGTCTGTGACTAATTTTGTTAGTTTTATCGCCCACTGGCGCCGGTTATAGTAAAAAAAAAACAAATATCCGTAGAACTAATTAGTGTGTAATTCTGTTAGGGAGGCTCCTTGTAGGCGGTCCAGGATGATAGAGGATACTTATTAAATAAAATTGAATTTAAATTAGCTAAGGCTTGTATTTGTAACATTACAAATTGCTCTGACGAAACCATCCTTTACAAAAATATAGTTCTAAAATCGTTTTAGATAAACCATATTAATATAATCATACTCGTAGGTACTTTGATTCATTATAATTTGTAAGTTTTTAATTTTAGTTAGGTTACAAAAACAGCTCTTAAGCTAACATTCAGTTCGTATATCGTTAAGTGCAAATACGTCGTAACTGCCAATGCAAATAAGGTGCAATACTGTGTAATTAAACTTAGGAAAGCTTTTATATTTGGGCCTTATTCAATTGCTTTAAAAAAAGAAGATAAGAATTTAATTCTGCCATCTACCGTTTCGGTACAAAATTCGATAATCAAAGCAATTTTAATTCTATTCTGCTAGTAATGAGGTTGATATCGCTACAGGAGTTTTATCTAAAATACTGCCTATCTGCTTAGGAGGGCAGAGTTATACGGTAATTCGCTATCCAAGACGATATATCTTACATTTCGAAAAAGCCAATATTTTTCAATGGACTATTAAAACACTTTTTACATTTAACCGAAGCAAACCGAAGCACCGTTTGTGCTTTGCAAACCACGCGAGCTAATAAAACTCATTTTCCTATAACAACCCGTCTGGATAGTCAATTCTGTTTAGTGGCGGTTAACATAATTATTGACAAAGCGTTTCGTAATTTAACGACGGCCTTTAATTGCGATACAGACGTCCGTATCTTTACTTAATTTAGTACATGTAATGAATTTGAAGACGGGCTATAAAAATTGGCGATTAAGTGGGGCCGTAAAATGCCTGCATTAACCTTTCACCGCTTAGGTGGTGCACCGTAATTGATTTTCCCGGAGTGCTGTAGTAATTCGGTAACTTTAACTTTCAGTATTGGATTTTTTATTCGTTTTTCGTAGAGGAAATGTTGCGTTAATATCAAAAATATCTAATAATAGTTAATGTGTCTCCTTTGGAATATTTATGTAAGCAAAAATTTTAATGTCTAAGGTGATCCGCGCAAAGCAGCAGTGAGTTGACAGGTATTTCGATAATTCTCATAGGGACTTTGCAGTCATAACACAACACATCCCGACCAATTAAGAACCAAACATACGTTAAATATACCCACACAAATTAACGAGCACATTAATATAAAGCACTGAACACCTCAAAATTTCCTCTCGAAAATTGCCACATTAATTAAAGCAAGTACGAAAACGGACGAAACAAAAGCGAAACAGGCAATGAAATGTTTATTGGTTGCTGATGCGATGGCGACGAGGCTTTGCGGCTCGGGCGTGGATAACGACCGGTAAATGACGTTTACAGACATTCAATCAAACCGGTGATTGGATCCTGAACCTCCGCAGACCTGAATCATTCGCGGTACTTTGAGTAATTACAAGAGCTACTTAAACAGGCTCTTTTGACTAGCAGTTGTGTTGTAAGACAGCAGAGGTATTATTCTTCCCTGGCTCCCGTCGAAAGAAAAGTCGAGTAAAGCGTGAAGCTGAGGATGCCCTTAAATGTGGTTTTTATGCTCTGATAGGACTATTTCAATTCGCCGTTTAATAATTGGTGCATTCAGTTCAAGGCAAAGAGAATCACCTATCTGGAATAACAACGAATAAAGAACACAAAATAATCTAGATGTAAACACGCAAATTCTAACTGAGAATAATCTTATTCTTCAGTAATAAGACGTGTGATATTGGCATTGATCTGTAGTTTTTGTGCAACAACTTTAAGATCATATTCTACTTGTTTACAATACAATTATAAATTATATATTTTCTTTAGTTTTATTCAATTTACATAAAGTTAAGCTTCGTTATTTAATTGTTAAAATAACTGTTTTCTCCGTCTCCCTTGCTATCGTCCAATTTGACTTCTTTTTCTTTAACGTGCAGAAAAGTTAAGAGCGAGTAAAAGAATACTTTAAAAATGTATTCGTTTTTGACCACTAAATATTTTATCCTTGTATAATATGATTGTCGTTCCTTGACTTGTCTTCGAGTCTTAAAAGATGCATCAGTCAAAATATCACAGATAAACTTGCCAGTTTTTTTGAAGACGACAAGAATCTACCTGTACATTAACACACATTACAGAAACGTTGCTGAAAAACGATGAAACAGTGTTGTGAGTTAAATCATGAAAAAAAAACATTGTTCTCGCTTTTTATCCCATGTAATGCGTAAGACAATGGCAGCAATTTGCGAGTACCTTCCTTGTTTGTAGTTGCAACAATCAACTGGCGAGACATGAGAGACACGAGTGACACGCGTGACACGCGTGACACGCGTTACACACGTTACAAGTGTCATTCGGGCAATGCGTTAACGAGCGCATGCAAATACTGGCGCAGTAGGTAGGAGACCGGTAACAATATTCTTGTGTTGAGCATGGGGCGAGCGGGTTTGTTGCGACGAATCTTAAATTTGAACATTTTTAGAAAAGTGACCTTTCAGGCGGCAAGTAAATGTTTTGATTTATGACCAACCTATTTTGTGAAACGGTATGCATTTATACTAATACTACCTTATTACTTTTTGTATATTGACATCGGAAACTGACCATTTATTAGTTGTTAATTAATGTTGTCTTTGATTATTTGAGTGTTATTTGTGTATTATTATATTATTAATTCGTAAAAATCAATTTTTGACATGCTATGCAATTTATAATGTAATATTACATACATCGATGAATAAATAAACTAAACTAAACTAGCTACCCGTCCTCGCTTCGCTTCGGTTTTCGTCAATTTTCTGTAACTCCCGTATATAAAACAGAGGTAAATTAAAACTTTTCGTGAAAAAATACCTAACGGTGGTGAAAACCGCATGAAAATCCGTTCAGTACTTTTGAGATTATCGTAACATACAGCGACGGACTTTGTTTTATATTATGTCGTGATTTAGAAGGAAAGAAAGAAAGAAGAAAGAAAAATTGTGTAAGTATAATGAAGTGGCTGCTTTTAGACACGAATATTTTGCGCAATTGCCTAATAGTTCGGAAATTAAAAATGACGAAACGCTAAAAATTAATGAATACTAGAAAACCTTATTAAATACGAGTGTGAGATTTACGCTTTGCAGTCGCTTTTCAGATTTTCGTACTCAAAGAATTTAATGTCCACAAGCAGTGGACTACAAAAAAAATCTGCTATGCTCTTTATAATCGACACAATAAAACAGGTACCCACAACATTGCAGGCCCAAGGCCCGCTCGGAAATTTAAATTTGATCGTAGGACACGCAAATCTTTGCAAATTGTTCTCGCGTAGATCGGTGAGCGACGGCCGTCACTGGGTAACAAGGGGCTGACAGTCCACTCCGTAACGACCAGACTGGCTTTGGATTGACCTTTCGCAAGTGTTCCGTTGATCTATTTATGTCCTCTGTCAAGAATTGGATCGACTTGGAATTTATTAGTGCGAAAACCGTCACCCTATTTTGCTAATGAAGAGGTAGACAACGCAAGACATCATGTCGTCATTGCAGTTAGTAAAACCACGAAACGCTTACTAAATGACTACCTTTTTCTTGCGCTCTGTCCTACTTCAGATAGGCAGTTATAATTATGCATAAAAAAAATCTTGACCCTAGTAAGCCTGAACTAGGCCCCTTTGTGACATTGTCTCAACAATAGAACTTCTGATCATTTTCTGCACTGACATTATTGTCTTGTCTTATATTATGTTTAAAAAAGGCATGATGAAAATGTTCAGTAAAACGACATAAAAAAAAAGGAAAAAACGTATGCGTCTAAAGACAAATTGGAATTGTTTAACTGACTGCAAACTTACGCCCACTAATGCAGTGTGACACATACTAACAAACCTAAAAAGTGGTACATTGTTTAAAGAGGTTAGATATAGACGTCTCTTTTTAACGAAGGGCATTTGTAACATGTGCGAAGAGTATTAGCTGTTTTTATACTTCCTCTATGCTGGCGCCGTAACGCGTTACGTAACGAAGCGGTTTACCCTCCCATAAGAAGTTATCACTCCAATAATATGATTTGGACCAAAGTGAAATAAAGGCCGAGCAAGCTCTACATTCTCAATAATTTTCACTTCCTAATAAATGAAATGAGATTATTTAGCATATAAAAAGAACATACAAATCTTAAGACTAACACAATCACCAATTTGCTAAAAAAAGTCGCCACTCAGCGACGCTGATTTTCGGTGACGCCTGGTTACCGAAGTGGTTGTTAGTATATACATATTTTTTCTACAGTTATAAAGGAGACATATTTTTTTTCGTCAATTGGTTAGATATAATTGTACATGCATCATAATTTATTTCCAAATAGATTAACGCGTTGAAAGGAATACACTAATTTTATGGAAATTATTTCTCCACAGAGAGCGCGGTCGGATCAAAGACACGAAAAACAAATATGGTGTTCTAACACGACTGATTTACTATGCTCTACAATCTATTAAACCAACTTATTTATAGCAGCTGACCAATTGTTTATTGTTGAATATTCAGTCTTATGCTATGGAATTAAAATCATGTAGCTAAAACGAGATGGTCGAGTTATTTTTGTTGTGTTATAATTCGATTTAGTTGGAGATGTGCACACCTCTGGGTGGCTCCGACCGCCCGCCAACTCCAGATATGCTACTCTCTATCGCGTCGTTGTCCTCTAACTTTAGACCTCTAGAAGCTATCATGATGGTTTTAAATTGTAGCTGAAAATAAACTGGACAATATGCTACGTGCACCAGCAAAGTAGGTCTTGAAATTTGTAATAGTTGCGTTAAGTTCTGAGGTCAATATATAATGGAAAGTAAGTAAAGTCTACAGAAAGCTGAATTATCATCGTAAGGAATAGCCCCACTGATTATAACTCCGAATGCATTGCGTGGGCAACATACATTTATTAATCGCCGTTAGATATTTGTTTAACACCATTTTTTAAGCAGATTACGATATGTAACTGTGTAGTTCCAGTAAAGCTTAACATTGGATTAGGTGTAAGACAAATCGTTTTGTCCGTGTTTTAGGCAAGTTCCCACGACACAGTAATGCGCTCATTTAATAAGCATTAAATATGTCAAAGTGATAATTTGTTTTTAATTTTAACTTTTATTAAAATGCGGTTGAGTGTTTGTTTGTTTGTGAAGCATAATAGATTGGTTATTTCCCTTTTTGCAGAATTAGGAATCATTTTCGAAGCGTCAGCGATAAGTGGACAAAGGGTTTTTAGGGTTCCGTATCTAAAAATGATCTCTTAGGTGCGACTCGGTTCTTTCCCCTGCTTGTCACAGCGGTATATTTCAGAAATAACTAATGATATTACAGTACCTACTGACTATTACTTATCCAACATAAATGCATTTTATTTTTTTAAGTGATGGGTTGTTTAGAATTTTAGAGTGGGTTTATTTGCATATTACTCGTATTCCAGATCAGTTTTATTTATAAATAAATTTGATAACATGTCCAAACTTAACATTTTTGATAAGTTCAACAAAACTAATAACTTTGTGAATAGGGTTAATTTTACTATGTTCCCACAGACCCTAGGTGCACAAGTTCTATTCCCACTTGACCAATTTTTTAAATACCGCTTACAATTACGTGTTTGCATGCGGTACAAATTAACAAGAAACAACAAAATGCCAATTAAAGCTGCGTACTGACACCTCGCCAGCGCCACGAGCTCGGCTGTCAAGTGTTAATATAATAATTTATAGGGAAAAAAATGATTTATCGTAACAACCATGACACGTATCCATTCATTCTCATAAAATTTATAGCCCATATATTGCAAAGAACTGTGTATCGTAACCATGAGGTTTTTACCATAAAAAGACTAGAGCAATCGCTTTTACAACGGTAGCGGAGCTATTGTAGTGCGATAAGGTAAAAACTTTCGCGATCAGCTGTATAATTTCGCGCGAGGGATATAGGTAACGATAAATATTTATAGGGCCCGTTTTCCATCCCGGGTAAATTGCGGTGTAATCGAGTCAATGTTTATCACAACAATGTTTTTACATGAATCGGCTCCGTGTGCGACGCGTACGCACCGACGGATACAAAGTATAAGTACTATAGTAAACAACTTAAGTAAACGATCAATTTCGTACTTTGTCGCCTTCGCTTCTCAACATTTTCGTAACGCAGTTCATATATATTGTTAAAACGACAGGGTACTATGTTGATCCCGGACTTATGACGATGTGTTTCCAAGACAATGTCCGTAGTTTGTAAAGGGCGAATTAAGTTACAATAAATTGTTTTATTGCAGAGCTGCTGTAAAAATTTAAAGAGCTACAGAAGCTATATTGCAGGCAATCTGATCATCTTTTTCTTTACATGGTAACTTGCGGTTAAAGTGCGATTGAAGAGGCTATTGATTTTTAAAGGTGGAACAAACAAATTTAAATGGTACATTACCGTAAATAGTGAATATTTTTAGAATTGCAGTTTTGAGATTGTAGTCTTTGTGTTTCAAATGTCTATGGGTCTCAGATCCCACTTACCATCAGGTGGCCTGAGTGCTCGCGTGCCTTCTCCTTGCCATAAAAAAAACTACAGGGGGCCGATTTTTGACTTTCAAGCGCTCGAAAGTTTCACTCGGAAGTGAGGAAATCTTCGAAACCGTTTTTTGAAATACGAGCGATAGAATTGAAAACGAATCTTGTGGACCACTCGTCTTTAAATTTTCTATCGCTCGTAATTTCAAAAATACGGTTTCACAGATTTTGCTCACTTCCGAGTGAACTTTCGAGCGCTCGAAAGTCAAAAATCAGCCCCCAGGATTTAATTTTATTCTTTTAATGAATTTGCATGCCATCGTCAACATAAAACGCGCAAGCGATAGAAATCTTTGTCGTAAATAAGTCCAGTTCACACATAGCAAATTTGCGACTACAACTGCACAAGCGCAAACGAGAGATAAATTAAAAGTTATGATCATTAATGAACCAGTTTTAAAATACGATCAAAATGTAGATAAATAATCAAGTTCGGTTCAATGTATGGAAAAATTAATCGGATAAAGTTGCATGCGACATTCTTGCAGATCCAGTTCAAGTGGCATTACCGACTATATTGGATCTACATCTTTTTGTATTGTTGGTCATATATCGACTGAGAAAGGTTAAATGGTAGTAATTGCGTTATGAATCTGAAGCGTTATGTAACAATCGAGTCGTCTTTTTGTAGTTGCTACTAATGAGGTACGATGCATTTATATATTTTTGTTTTTTGCGGCGATTGCTAGTGTAGCTAATATATCTTTTAAACGCATATACATTCAGTCTTAGTATAAAGTCTAAGGCATTGTTAAGCCACTAGTTAGCAACTTTTCTAGGTACAGCCGTATTAGACTATAAGACTCTAAATGCAAAGTATAGGGAACACCTTAAAATTCCGTTTTTTTCTCGAATTTAAATGTTTCCGAAAGCTAATACAGGAGCTTTTTTACATCCATTGCATAATTTAATTGCTATATCTATAATTTAGGTTCCTTATCGAAAAATAAAATCTTCTATCAAAATATTACAATCGAAATTATAAAAAATCGGGATTTAAATTAATTGCGTTTTATAACCGTTCGGAATTATGTAGTGTACCCGGCTGAATATCGGTGATCGGTACTTAAAACACTCGGCATCTATAAACGAAGATGATAACGATGTCACGGGCGGCTTAATAAGCAGTAGGCTTTATACTCGTGTTAATAAACTCATTGACGAGCCAGAGAATGTCCTTTTCTCGATAATTGTTTAATCAGATCTCAGTGAATACGAATATGGCTTCGGAATTATGCATTAAAAGTTACATTTAACTCATGATTTTTGATTTTTATCAGAGAACTGGATGTATAAGTATTTAATTAACGTACATTACCTACGAATCTTAAACGTATTTACAAATTTTTTACCCTTAACTTGGCAAAATAAAAAAAGTCAGGGTTAAGTAAAGGAAAAGTTTAACGAAGAAATATTGCAAAACCTACACATGAATTGGTTATTGCGACCTAACACAACTATTTCACATTTGTGCATTGTTTTTTTAAGAGATATAATAAAACAAAGGGCAGTACTTTTACCACCCCATTTTTTCAGGATTCGACAGTTTTCAAAACGGTCTCTAGACTTAAAAATACATTAATCAAAATATCGAACAAAGCTAAGGTAAACAGGGTACGATCGCCAAACTATGAGAAGTTATACATACTCTAGTATCCAACCCATCCCTCAAATATTCATAGATGTAAATCGACAATGATTTGTCAAATGGGACATTATCGGGCTCAAACACACAAAAGTCCGCGGCCTATTCATCAAAGCGGCCGCTATCGCAGTCGTGTCAACACTCTGTCATTTAAGATGTAAGGTTTGACAGCGACGGACGATATGATCGCTGTCACTGGGGACCCACAGCGGGATGGAACGTGCATTAGGTTAATGTCATCGCATAATTTTATTCTGCTTTATGTCAAAGATCATTTATCAAAATTATAATCTGTTTTTTTGGAAATCCGGTTTTAGGTCATTTTTTTCGTGCGATAACACTTTGCTAATTCAATAAGCATGGCGCTGCTGGATTTTCCTGTATTTCAAGAAATAAGCTAAAATTTGAATACAAAAATAAACGTCAATTTATTCAAAATTCAAAGCCGTGATCACTACATTCGAATTTCGCTTGAACTATTTAGTTAGAAATGTCACGTACAGTTTTTAATACAGTGACCCTCCTGATATCCCCGTGCAAAATATCACGTTAATTTATTGGCCTGAATGCTACGTAAATGAAAATATTTTCGATTTTCGTCTACGCAGTCGGGTTCATATTCACTCTCATAATTATTTAAACTCATAAAGTGTTTTTAGTCATAATCATCGGAATTCATAACGTATTTTTTTTCAGTAACTGTCACTTTTTCAGGACTCAGTCCGCGTAGTTTATCGCTATTCTCTTGGGAGCATTCCAATTTTCAGGGATATAAAGAAACTACCTCTGTGCCAAATTTGATCCTGATCCATTTAGCCGTTCTGGCGTGATAGAGTAAAAAACATCCAAACATTCGCATTTATAATATTAGTATCAACTTACATATCAACTAAGAAAATGGAATCTTGGTCCAACCAGGCTTTATACACAAGTATAGCACAAGACGAGATATAGCTTAACTTAAGAGTGTGTCAATATGAGTGTCTCTGCGTCACTTTCTCCTCTCACATCTATTTCATCACTATCATCATCATATTCGCCGAAGGACATGCACTGTGCTGCTGGACATAGACCTTCCCTAGGATCTCCACGACTCTTGGTTTCGTACTACTTACATCCATCGGCTTCCCGCGATCTTAACCAGATCATCAACTCACCTTGAGGCCAACCCTCGCTTTCTGGTTCGCAATCGCCACTCTAGAACTTTACCGTCCCAACAGCTGCTATCAGTTCTTAGAGCAATATGTCCCGCCTAATGCCACTTGAGATTACAATTCGTCGACCAATGTTGGTAACTTTGGTTCGATGATTCGATCTCGCCGAGAAACTTCAAGCTTATTCCAATGCCCTTTGAACTTTCTTGTGAGGCCTATACGAGTATATAATTTTGGACCCTAAAATGATTCATGATGATGGACAAAAAGAACTTTACATAAGAACTGATGTGAAACGCAGTTTTAACAAATTGTTTCAGCAAACTTTAAATAATATCTATTATAGAATAAAGCAATAACTCAAAACTAAAACATAACTAAATAAAAGACTCAGCGGCATAGTTGCAAAGATGCTGTCAGCGTTTCCTCGTTGAATGGCTAAACTAATTCGTTGAGCGAGGAAACTGCCCTATGTTGCACCGCCACTACAATCTCTGCTTTGCCTAAAGGTTAACTGGTAGAGAATGCCTTACGGCATTAAGTTCGCCTTTTTATATTAAGATTATTCTTTTGTGCAATAAAGATTAAATCAATCAATTAACTTCCAGCTCTTCGGTCTCCGTGACGTCAATGAGTCTCTTTGACATAGTGCTAACCTTAGGACTGGGTCAATTGTGAGCTCTCTCTCTATATATTTCTTAATTATTTATAATATCACAGTTCGCAACTGTGCGAATACATGCAGTTTCCCACGCCGCTTAATGATCCGGCCGGCGATACATCAGAGCCCCCGTGTCGCCGTATCTCATACAGCCGATGGGCCGTGAGCCGCGATGCGACAACGATTGTTAATTTAAACGGACGCCATCAATAAGCAGGCCTGATAACTTCATCGGAGACGTTACATAGTCCCAGCTAGTGTTTAAGTTAAGGAACATAATACAGCCACATCTGATAAAGAGTTTGCAACGCCCTAGAATTAACGATAGCGACAGTTTGAGCTTTTATAGGAATCCTGGTTCTGTCTGTTATTTAATGTTAGATTGCGACATAAGAAATTAAACAGCCTTGTCTCACATGCTCGAACCAAACCATAGCTTTTTTGTGATATGTCAAAGGAATTAAGGAGTACATATATGCCTCCTGATTATAGGAAAAGGGTTTCGAAACTCATAGACATTTGCAATCTGAGGACTGTAATATCAAGACAGCATTTTAGTAATTTAAGTATTTAAATAATACTAACTTCCACACCGGAATTTAACAATGCAATCTCTGCTGCTTGAGGGCAGGTTAAAGGTTAATTTGGTAGCGGAGATCTGGACGGTTCCTGCCCAAGGTGCAATCCAAAGCCACGCAACCCAAACGAAATAAATGACAAGCAATTCGCAACAAATGCCCTACAGGCATTTTACATTTAGATCCACCTTTACATTCATTATTTACGTCAAATGTAAGTATAAAATTGGTGCCGAAAACTCAATTGAACTTGGATTCTCGTTTTGTCAATATTATCTTACCACTCGCTAACGAGCCCCCAAATCAAACGTGGAATTAAAACATTCATCAACATCAAACTGTGGTATTTTGTGATCAAAGGAGCGCATTCAAATCTTCACGACAAAAACTCCAGTTGCTAACAACGTCGCAACAAGCGTGAATAATGCACCTTAAGACGCCTTAAGCCGCCGTATTGGGTTGGAAGCATACGAAATTAATAATTACGCCCAAAAAGGATTGGAATAAGCACGCCAAATTCTCGGATAATTCTCACACCTGCAATGTCTTCTTTGGCGCCAGATTATTCCAAGCGTTTTAGCAATTTCTTGTTCGTAATGAAGGAAATTTTAAACATGACGTTGTTATTTTATTTATGACAGTTTAAACTGAGTAACACAAGAATAAAAGCTTCATCAGTTACGATAATGCTTTTCTTTACTGGGTACAGTACAATCATTGTACTTTTTGACATCAAATACAAAAAAAGAACCAATATGTTAACCTGCGCGGTTATAGGATTTTGAGCTCACCTGAAAGTACACCGCGGTGGCAAACTCATCTAAATCTAAACTCAATCAAAGCTATTGACCGCCTCAGCGTTTTAAAGTCTCACGTATCATATACCCGCAGTTTTAACGACAGCTCAAACTTCTATATTTTGCTTGCAAAATCACGGTTTAATTACTTAATAGCGACAGGACAGTATTTTTAATCTACGATCGGTTTCCTCGTATGTAATTTACAGCCGGAGAAGGCTGTTACGTAGCATTTATTTCTTAATACGAGTACTTCGGACAACAGCCATTAAGCTAAAATACGGCTTTTAGTCTACTTCAATCTCGCTCGCATCTCATCAGATGTACAATTAAATGTTCCGAAAATCGAATTGGATTACACATTAAGCTTTCTTATGAGCGGTATAAAATTGTTCGACTTCGTTACGCCGACTGCCGGGATGAGTGAAGACGTAATTAAAAATAACGCCCTGGCCTGTGTCCTGTGGAGTTATTCTTTACGGGGCACAAGTGAGTTCGTAGGCAAGATCTTAGCCATGCCCTCATATAGTCGTACCTTCCAAGGTTAAGTTCCAATCGAGGTGAGATATCAACTGCATATTTTCTTTTGATTCGTCTATGTCATCGGGGGCCTGGTGATCTATCATACGGGGTGCCCTAGTACAGACACCAGGCTTTTACACTGGTTTTAAATGGGTTTTATTACACCGTTTTTCCTACATACTTAATATGTCATAACCGTTGTGAGAGTAAATAAATATTTTTTGTGTTTGTATGTTACTTTATTTAGATAGTACGAAAATTGAGAGGCCTAACGGGTAAGGTCCCAAAACTACCAAATATGAAACTGCGGAAGCTATCTTTCTTTTGCTTCGTATTTTTGCAAGATATTCATGACGAAAAGAACAGCGCTAACGTTACTTTAAACTTCGGTAGTAGTTACGCCGCATACGCATCGCTGTGTTGCGACTGTTAGTTGCGCCTCGACGTAAGTAAGCGAAGTTACAAACTTGTTTCTACTGTGTAAGGGAATAACACCGCTGCTTATCTAAGTACATAAATGATCGGCGCACATCAATAAAGGAAACAATTATGGCGGTGTAACGCGCTCTATTAAAATATAAATATAGTTTATGGAACGTAATTTTCAATTTAATATAAGATGACTATCTGGAAGTGTCTGATGAAACTGATTTCTAATAATTATTCGTCGCTGTCATAGATTCAATCGTATCGGAAATTGTTAGTGTGATTATGACGTAATTGTAAAAAGACCTTAGAAAGAGGAAGCCTTTATTTGTTTCTTTCAAATTTATGTAAAATAATTCAAAAAATGTGTTGATAGAAATTCAAAAGACTACTCATCGTTATCTTTGCGTGCTAAAAGCATCAGTCTCTCTCACGCTGGACTGGTGGAAAAGGGAAGGATGCAACGCGCAGGCGCCGACGCAACACGATCAAAGCGCCGCGTGCGCACTCAAAACCGACGTTCTCACTTAATTGATGTCGGTTTTTGAGTGTACCAAGCCGCCTGGCCGCGTCGGTCCCGCACTTCTGTCCGTCCTGAACGTATGGAATTTGTATTCAATAACTTAAATCGGGAACATGAAGGGAACAGTGTTTTAAAATATTTTTCAAGTTGAATACTTATACACAAACACAATGTGGTATATCTCGTGATATTTTGTGTTGATTCATCTTAAAGCTACGAGTGGCAAACACTTTTGCTAATCAAAGTTATCTAAAAACTTGGTGATTCCGTCTCCCGGGCCTCTATATTCTACAGGCATAATCATATTGTCTTTGACATGTTGTCATTATTATCAACGTTTATGCATTCAAATTTAAGGCATCGATATGGTTTCACCCATTAGAATAGAGGCCCTGAATACCTACATGACAAATTTCCAAACACCACTGCAGAGGGACTAGATTACGAGTACAATGTCCATGCTCTTGGTACACTACGGTATTGATTCCATTGAATCGTTGACGTAGTTGCCTAAACGGCTACGAAACGAATAATTCCCAATATTAATATATGCAAATATTTGTGTGACGAGCGCAAGTATATGTTCCTGAGTTTTGGATGTTTTCTATGTATTTGGAGTATGTTTTTCTTTAGGTATATAAATATGATTGTCGTTCCTTAGTAATACCTAAATATAGTACAAGCCTACATCTTAGTTCGGGATTTTAAATATCAATCTTATTTTAACATACATACATACATCCTGACAAATCTCTTGCGCTTCTTAAAACTCGAATCAAGACCTCTTTGCGTAAAAATTTAACTTTTAAAGTTTCCAACCTAACCAAAAAATCTATGTATCTCATTAGATCGCTATTTCTGATGGATGATCGAGCGAGATCGACCCCAATCGATATTTTTTCCACTTCCTTTCCAAAGGGTGGATTGTCTCTGTTTTACTGGGGCACTGTATAAATCAGTCAGGAGTCGTCAACGGACGCAGGTGGCTAGTGGGACCCGAATGGTGACTCCATGTCAAATCGGGAGCAATTTCAGAAGCTGATAATAAGAATTAATTATTTGCACAGTGATTTATGGGTTCGTTGACCTCATTGCTGTCAATGCGTTTACTAAAATCTGGACCTTTTAGTATTGCTAAAATATTTTGTTTTAAGTAAAAAAAATACTGTCATGTTTCGTTCTACTCTTGATTTGCCTAGAAAGTGAAAAAAAAGAAGAGAAAAAAAGAACACCAATCGGAAACAATGATTTAAGACAAAGTGGAATAGGTTTGAAAGATTCAAGATTCAAGATTCAAGCATTTATTGATAAAATGATACATTTTTACACGTCATAATATAATTAATTATTGAAATATAAATTATTGCTAATTTCGTATACAATATTAAGTTTAGTTAATGGTGTTCATTATAAATATAATTAAATTAGTGTATATAATTTGTAGTTGTAGGTCTATGTTTATGTAGGGGTCAATGATTTGACGTTTTGAAAAAATTCGTCAATTGAGTAACACGCCATCTCCACCAAGATGTTTTTCAATTTGTTTTTAAATATTGCGTCACTAGTTGCGCTTTTCATGTTTGTCAGCAGAGCGTTATATAGCTTAGAGCCTACTATGTCGAGTGACTTACGTGCCTATGCAGTCGTGATGTTTGCAATTTCATAGTCAAAATTGGGATAACGTGCCATAAGACAGGTAAAATATATGTATGTATGCTCATAGATTGTTCAATATTGGTAAAAGCTTGTAAGTTAATAATTTTTGGTGTTTTTGCTGTCTCTTTACAAATATATTGACTACTAGCTCCATATTGGTTTAGTAAATCACCCAAATTAATGCCGATTAAGGCTTTACAACATACATAAATACCTTCACGCTTTCATTACCAGAGTGGGGTAGGCTACAGAAATATACCAACAACTCTAAAAATTTGTTGATGATTCTGTAACCACATTTTGCACAAATAAGCTAGGATATATTAAGGCTTTCTTAGGGTTTAAACTAAATAATTAAAAAGGAAGATCTCACAACAACAACAAATAGGTCAGATGGAGGTGTTATTGTTTTAAATTTCCTTTACGCTGGCATAAATAAAAAATAATTATATACCCCGCGTATTTTTCATATATTTCAATACATTATTCGTAAATCGTAAAAGCGGACGCAGGTGTATCCCATACGGACGTAACAGCCCTGCCCACTTCCAAAACACCACAAAAATAAACGCTGAAAACTATATCAATGGACGGTTGCTTTGTACTGAAATTTAGGGAAGTATCATTGTACGAAGCAGATTATACTGTTCACAAATTTTTCACCAAATGATCTTTTGGCTTGGCATCTTTGATTTTGCAAAAAGGTAATTCCCGCAGCAGCATTTTTTTTAATTTCCAGTGTAACTTAACCTATGTAACCGTTATAATATAGAACGGTTTAATTACAAATAGGTTTTTGTGAAATCATACGTTTGCCAAGCGTATTTTTGGTCGAATGAACGAACCCCAGATTTTTCTATGCAAATGGAAAACAAAAGGTATTCTAATGCCATGTTTTCAACTATTGTTCATCTTGTCCTCATTTTCATTGTTAATAGATCGATTAAGTAAATTAGATCCCAGAAAAAAGCTATAATCTAGGTTTATTATTTTTACATATGTTTGTTATCAACCCGAGCGATCCCAATGGAAGACTGCGCCGCAGTGTCACATAATATATCCTCGACCCACCATACTACAAACATGGAGACTTGTTTGTGGGAATTTGAATCTACTACTAAGTAAGTACATAAAGTTCAATTTTCTTTGCTCTAAATGCAATTTTTGAAACAAAATAAAATGAACTCTAGACTCATTACAATACAGTTTGAACTACATTGTCTTGATTACGTACCTATCTTCTATAGTACACTTCTATAGATATAATAGGACAAGTATAGAAGGCGCTCTTCCTAACAAAATAGAGATCAGCAGGCCTTTCGCGTAACTTACTCGCAATCGCGATCAGCTTCAAACAAAGCAACAGTTTCATTTTGTATGCAGACAAGCCTTCGATTTTCAAAATTAAAATGATTGTGATTACGAGTGTTGTTACGCGAAAGGCCTGCTGGTATGTCGAACGTGCCTACTTTGTGCTACTCTTCTTACCGCATAAACGTTCACACCAAACCAGTCCATACAAAAATCACACCCAGAGATGAAAGCCGATGAACTTGTAGCTTTGCACTTAAAGTGCTGAGTGCACCGGGTTTAGCAGAGTCTGGTACACAGACACAGCACATACTGAGTTGGGACTATTTTGCAACCACTGTCACTCTATCCATTGTTTCTTTGTCTCTTTTATCTTTTTTTTCTACAAGTGTTTGTTTTTTTTTTGTCAAACAATTTATTGTTTTAATTTTGTTATGAATATTTCAACAATTTGTGCAAAACCACTGGTATTATTATTAAAAATACGAGTATATTAGCTAGTTTTGTATATTTCCTAGTCATATGTTTAAAAATACTCGTATTTTTTTAAATATTCGTACAGATTCAATCAGACATCCCAAGACAAACTTTCATACTAAGTTCTAACTCAGGCTTTGTACGTTTTTCCTTGAATACTACGTTGAATGTAAAAAAATAGGACCTGTCGGATTATTTGACCTTCAGTAAAGGGTAAAATAATAGTGTGGCGCAGTCATTATGGCTAGGTAATCAGATTACGAAATATCAAAGTGATTTTATTAAAAAGAAATCTGAACCGCCGCCTTTTTCACAAAAAATGTGTCTCACGAGCAAAAAACTTAATTGTAAAATAATCCGGACCTAATCGCTTCAATTTCTTTGGGTCAGAATTAATTTTGAGTGCCTTAGGAAATTATAGTGATTTTTATGATACATGCTTTAGGAGTTTACAGCAAATACGGTTTTATGTGGTGTTTTAGCACAATATTCGTTTTCTTTCAAATTACAATAATATTGGTCACATTCGCACACGTTTTTTTTCTAAATAAATAACCAGTAATTTGGCCTCATGTGGGCTGTTTCATACATCGGTAATATAGTGAATCTACTAGCGCTTCGGCTTATGTAAAATATGTTTCTTGATTATATACCTAATTCTTGTTATGAACTTAAAAAGGATTTAATTTATAATTTTGACTTTTATAAAGTCATTTATTTAAATCTAAAAACAAACCTAGCATAACTACAACTTGCGTTACTTATTAGTGACCATAGTTTTTTTGTTTATTCGTTTTGAAAACTAAAACAAAAATAATGGACTAATGCCCTACAGTCGAGTTATCGAGTACCGTATTATCAAACGCGAGCAGTTGAGTCTTTTTGCAAGAAAACTCGTCTCTCAACATCCCGTTACTAAGATTTATTGTCGCGTAGATCCGATACGAAGGCGTAAATTAAAACATAAAATTAGCGATCCTGCGATAGGACTCCTTGTTTCATTAAAAAGTAATGAAACTTCCTGAGAATATTAATTGACCGGCCGGTAAAATAAAACTGGACAAAGTACTTACTTAATGTAAGTTACGAACTGATGTAATTACTAATGCAGTTTGTTAGTGTTACTAATTATTGATTTGGTTCAGATTGAGATTGTTTATCGGTGGTAGCTTTATTTCTGGACCTGCTCCTGCATTTAATAGGTATATCAAGAAGCTATTTGTATATGTATAGTGTTTCTGTTTTTGTGGTCATTTCCATGGGCCGTTGTTTTAAAAAAAAACCCTTTTACGATATAAAATATCAAGTATATTATGATTACTTATTAAGAAGTTATAAACATTGGTTTTAGCTGCATAGGAATTTGGAGATAATTTAATTGTGTAAATACTTATTCGCCCTTTATCGAACGAAGGAAGTAATTGTCAAACTTTTATTTTGATAATTTAATGTCTTGAGACCGTATTTTTATGAGCCATTGAAATCAACTGACTTTTAACTGATAAATAAAAAACTAGTTAATGTAAATGATTTGACATTAACTTGGTAAAGTTGTACAATAACTAGGTACGCCCGATACCTACTACAATGCATCTTTCCAACAAACGAGTATTAAGGCCTGTATTACAAATACCATGTACGTTATAGGAGAAGATAAAAATTATATAACACCCTCACCTGTATTCAATTCATGAAGGCACGTCCCACCAGTCCAATTGATGCAAAAGCACAACAATAAACGACAAATTCATTTCTCTTTATATTACCTTTTCTATTTTTGGTTTACAAAGTGACAAGTTTCACAACTACCTATGTACGTAAAATTCGTTTCTCTCCTTTTATTTTTTCTATTCCTAGGGTCACGCCCTATTTATGTTTTTGTGAATTGACACTTTGATTACGTGATCTTACTTATGAATTAAATTACATGGAACAGGTTGATGTTTTAAATCCAGTTGTATCTTAAAATATCACAAAAAGCACATGCATTTACAAAATTCTCCGCAGCCATTCGTCACAACGTCTCAGCAGGCAGTAATATTTCCCCCAAGTATTATTTACATTTCTTTAAGCGTATAACATATTTTTACGTTGCGGTAAAGCGACTATTTCTTGTATTGTAGTATAATTTAATAGCAAACATTAACTCAGCGACACAAATCATTTGCACGAGGCTCTGACAACGAATCCCGCACAACCAGTTACTTGATGCTCTTATGTTTTTTAAGTTGGGACATTCTGCGCCAAAAACTCGAAAAAGGGTCTTCATTCTATGGAAATAAGGGAGTCGAGCATTGAAATTGTTAATAAGGCTAGTGCGAGTAACTATTGAAATATGTAATTGTCTACTCAACGGCTACAAGATGAAGAACTGATAGCAGACATCCACGGCTTGTAACGTAAGTAAACAAAGCTATCCAATTCCAGCGGCAAGACTAAAATTATATAATTGCCTGACGACTTGTGTTATTTAGTAAATATGCATTATTAACAAACGAAAATTATCGGCAATAGCGTGTGTCAGGGGAAATGACAACGATTTGCAAATAATAATATACGTACTCACAAAGTTATTAAGTACGTTAACCTGTTTTAATAGGGGAGTTAACGTACACTTAAGATCTCAAAATCACGTGGGATGTATTTTAGGTTTCGGGTTCCGTAAATATTTGTAAGAATAATAAATGTAGCCTGTTTTGTCAATCAATATAAAAAATATTGGATGCAGACTGTTACAGTGAAATTATACATTTAGACGTACTAAACTGACGTGAAAGTAAGAACAACAATCAAGTTTATGAATAAAAATAGAAATCTTCAAGTTGCTTTTAGAAAGAAATGTTTGCTGGCGTAAAGTTTAGACAACTTTGTAACAAAAGTTACTAGATTCCAGCCATGCAACTAAGCGGTCGCGCCTGACCGTCCATATTTTTTACCACAAAAATGATTTATGTGGCCTCCCGCTATTCTTGTTTACGAAGTGATCGCGAACACAAAGAGAGATCCGTATCACTCCGCCTAAATGCATCGGCATGATGCGAGAATTTTGACACCAAACACTCGCGATAGCATCTCAAACATCTAATGTTTTAAACAAACTCTTTTATATGGGCTAACTTAATTTTGTGAGAATAAAAGATTTCCACAAAAGCCTGATGTATTGATAGGGAGTGAATTTATATTTTGATGTCGGATGCGGGAGCCGTAAACGGTTGCATCCCGTTGTGTTTTGCTATAAAATAACAACCGCGTTTGATAGAGAATCCATAACTTAAACTGTAGCGTATGTCATTTATCACATCTAATTAATTAGGTTTATTAACAGACTGTATATTATTATCGGTAGGTAATATTTATAAATTGTACTAACTCACCGGATGTGTTATTTACAAAGCCGGGTAAATAAACAATTCACAGAAGACCGTGGTAAAACTAAAAAGACTAATACATGATTGAATATTTTGCCCCGTTCGTTTTGATTTATTTAATCATGACTATAGCTTGCATTCAAGCTGAATTGCTCAAAGGTACGCAATAAATATCATTTATAGCCCCTTAGAAAGCTAGGTACATGAAGCAAGTTAAAAGTAATAAGTGCATTTATCTGTAATGTCTATGCAAATACTGCTGATAAACTGACTGACGAACCAGGCGAGCGTACAGGTGCCCGATACATGTAACACAGGACGGGTGAGTTTAAAGGCAGCGGCTCATTTGTGCGTCAATCGCACTTAGGCAGGGTTTCCACTGCGAGTGGAGCGGGCCCCGTACGGACTCTGTTTAGTATACAATTGTGCCTTCAAAAGGTTTGCTCGCGGTGGCAATACTTGAAATCACCAATGTATGCTAAACGGAGTACGTAAGCGGCCTGTTCCGCTTACAGTGGAAACCCTGCTTTAGGGTTAACAAACGTCAGGAATTTTCCTAACTCGTCAGGAATATTAGGGCATTTGTCAGGAATGCGGCCGGAATACGAAAATGACAGATTTTTTAAAATCTTTTTTCTTCTAATGTTCCTTTTTTATTTACATTACCTAATACAAAACAAACCACCCTGTTTTGTACTTTTTTAACACTTGTTTTGTCAAATTTTGTAACTTCTGTAAATTATAGTACACTATTTTTTTTGACCCGAGTGTCAGGAATTAATTTAGTCAGGTATTTCAAAATTTGTTTATGGTAACCCTAATCACATTGTTAGATAAGTCTACATAACGCAGAGTACGAGTTATTTATAAAGATGCTAATAAGTAATGTATTATGTGAGTTTTGGGTGGGATTGGTTGGTTTTGACTTTTTTCGCCGTAAACTTAGTATCCGGTTCACTCAGTCTACACTACACCAATCAACCTGCAGCTTTATTGTTTAGATGCCATCTAATGGCAGTCATGATTGAAATTATATATATTACTAATAATGACATTAAAGCAAAAATTACTATATAAAAATACAATAATTTCTTTGATTTTACCTACTTTTTAATTTTGCAGCTTTGTTAATGTCCACTCTGGTTTCGCGTATAGAGTATCTTAACAGCACTATTTATTTACACGGTAAAATAAAACGTCAATAAAACGTCATTTTCAAATCGCAACGCATCTAATAAGATCTTGTGCTCGTTGTCACTTATTTTACAACGTGTAATATCTCGTAGGCATCCTGTTCTGAGCGTACCATCTTCGATCTCAAAATATAACGATATGACGTTTTATTGATAAAATTATTTCTCTGTATACTTATTTTTTGCTTTGACCGCAATGTTTGCATACTTTTCGTTTTGACAGCTATTTAATGTCCACCATGGTATTGCGCAAACCACCATGTCTTGTAAATAACAAGTATATACAGGCTTAGATAGCTAATGATAATCGCGTCAGGTGCAGATGGCAACTTCATTTTCGCAAAATCGCAATCGCAAGTTCTTAAGCTCGTTCTGAAACCGGTAGTGGTAAACCAGCATTACCAAGTTAAAGCACTTATTAGTTTTGCCAATTTACAAGGTGTAATAACTTGTGGGCATCTGTTGGGAGCGTGCCATCCCCAACCTGTTTGCTAGGGACGAAACTGAAAGTGTTACATGATACAAGTTGAGTTGCGATACTTTGTTCGTGCGATTGATAATGTCTGATGATTATTTGCATATCTATTACGACGGTCTCTTGTTGTATAATAATGTTTGCGTTATTATGTTCTTGTTTGCCTTGAGGTAAAATAGATTAAGGCTTTCTGTCAACATGAAGATAAATTGTGCAGTTTTGTTGTTATTATTTTCATTTAAAGTTAACTTATTTTAAATATAGGTCTGACTTTTATTTTCAAAGTTAACGACTACTTATTTTCTAGGAACTTGACGTTCATATAATTTTAACTTGTATTTAAGAGTAGATAGAATAACAGTGTTACTTATATAATTTACGATGCCGTTGAAAGTGCAAAAGACAAAAGACAATTTGATTCTTATGTTAAAAGTTATAAAAACACTCAACCTCGCAACTACAACTTGCAATATGCAACCGCAGTTCAGATAAGAATTCCAACTTTCTTTCCAGTCAAACGCATTAAAAAGCGGCAACATGATGTCTCTAATTTTAAAATCATTATATTAACAACACCATAACACTGTAATCTACGGTACGTGCTCCAGGAATGCGGGTCCTAGGGCCAGGGCCTACCTGCATACATTAGGACTCCGCACGCCACTTATTAGCATAGCTCACCTACAGACCCGTTGCCCGTATTCGCACTTGGAACATAAAAAATAGAAGCTGGATAATCCTGGGATCTAGTCCTGGTTAGAAAAATCTATAGAGCTGTGTTAGAAAATATATTGTATAAAGACTGATGAGGGTAGACTAACAGGAGCTAGAAACGCAATTATTGTGACTGTAACAATTTAAGACACTGAAGAAACTGGAAATGAGAAGGGATTAAACTTAAAGACTTACAATCTAAAAAAGCAGTAGAAGATACTAGAACTAAACATAGTTAAATGTAGTCTTGTAAGGTACAATAATTGAGTGCACTGTCCCTTAATAATGGTCAATTTACATCACTTAACTGACTGCTCTGACTAACAACGTTTAGAAAGAATCTAATAGGAAACGATTCATAATATATCAAGTCACATTGCTCTCATCAGCGCGAAGGTTATATGTAAAATGTATTATTAAAAGAAGCCTTGACAGAAACTGTAAAAGAAAATATAAATATTGACTCTACACTTTTTTGTCATAGTTTGTCAGTGCACGCATATTAGTGGTAAGTGTGGTTGGACGTATGCAAAACCGACCAGTCGACGCAGCTGACGCTTAGACGTCTATTAAGCAAGACGCCATCTCTATGCAAATTATTTATCTTACCCCCACACTGTTTATTAAGGCATTAGGATTAATACGTTATAGATACATGCCGATCAGAAACAAACACAAAAAAAACAAACGCGAAAGAAATCACTTCGGTCTGGCGTTCGCGTAAGTGTGTGTAAGGGTGTATTACTAAAAGACAATCGCAACTGACATTCTATCTTACACACAGATCGTTGTGTGCGCGTCAATTTTGTTTTGAAGTATCGTAGCCTTTATTTTATGATTGTGTGTGTGCATTCACGTAGACATGAGACGCTACGACTCTATTTACATAAATGGCAGTGTTTGCCTGAATTCCCTGAAGCATCCGATTACCAAGTATAAACGCTAGCATATTTGGGTTTTCCAATTAAAATGTTCTTAGACTTCTTGCGCTTGCATTTGAAACAAGTTCAACTAGCATTATCTCCATATAACAAGATGTTTTTCTGAAGGGTTTAATGTGCAGGTATGACGTCGCCTTGGACGCGACTACAATTAGCTCTTCCTCTAAAGGAGCGCACCTGCTAAAACTTGGTAAATGTTGGTTTATTGAGATAATTCTTGTTGAATGTAGTCAAATAGGTTTTTATTATATTAGAATAGAAGTTTACATTGTGAAAATTTACTCTGACACAAAAGGCTTCTCATTGTTCTGTATTTAGTATATCCGCTGAGAAAACCCTTTAATAAATAGTCCTAGACTTATACGCGTAAAATTTTATTAGGGTACTTGTTATTATATATTTATTTTCTAATTCTAATACACGATATAATTTAACAACTGGCCAAGTTTCATGATCACCTCTGGGTCTTTTACTTCCTTTAAGTGCGAGGTAATGTTTTTATTTAATAATACCCAACAGTAATTTATCTATTCGGTTTTATTTTTTTTGTTTTATATACATGTATAAATGTTGATTATACTAATTTAAAATTAAAAAAGATTTCGAAGAATCCTGCCCATTGAAACAGATTGAATTTGATAAATTAGTTGCAAATTTCCTTCTTAACAACTCCGCAAAAAAACTTTCTCAAGGACTGGTCCAAAAAATACCATAAAATTTTCTGCGAACATCGTAATATGATCAATAAATTAGTCCACTATTTAAATTAGGAATGGAACAACCGTCCTTCGCGAAGGCCGCGCGTGTGAGTGACCCGCAGCCGGTGCGCCGCGTGCCGCGCTTGCGCACCATGTTAATTACTACGACCAATAAGGCGTCCCGTCAACATATTTGTTTTTTTAATTTATGAATTGTTCGCAAACCCACTTCATTAAAGCCAGCTATCGATTTTTTTAACCACCTTGAACGAAATGCCAGGATTAATTTCCAACCACTTCTATACAGTACGGAACGTGACTCCGTATCGAAAGCTTTTTTCGGCTTCCAACTGGCATTCGATAAGTAACGTTGAAATAAAAATCCTAGAAAGCACGCCGAATTCCAGATCCTTATTATTGTAATGACGACTTTTAATAGTTGTAAAAAATATCGACACGTTGAACATCTATAAAGTGGTGTAGGTTTTCCTTATTGGGATAGGTCCTTTGTGTAGCGGGGTTACGATAAATACCTAAGTAGTTTTTGTAATATCTCTCTCGACTGGTCACGTAGGTAACGATGAATTAAAACAAAACTACCTAGTAGGTCACACATTAAGCACACTTTATCCTCAGTGTTTGACAATGACGTTTTAAATCTCTTGCTTCAGATAATTATTAAATGATCTTCCGGTTCAGGAAAATGCTGTTGTTAACAATTAGATCAACTTAAAACTGTTAACATATTATGAGCAGATAGATAGGTTTATATACGTTTCATGTTCAGCTCATTAATGTTCTTACTGTCTAAGCTAATGCTGAAAACACGATCAACAGTGTTTAGATTCCCCGCGGTATTGTGATTGGTCGTCGAACTCGTCAACGAGATCAAAGCGCGCGCGCCGGCTCGTCCCGCGCCTATCGACGCCGGATCTTTGTCATTCGCGCTCGCGACATCGTCCAAACAGGCGCCGCCGCTGTTGGCAATTAATGTAACCAAAGATCATCAATAAACAAGTTTATCACTTCATCGCCTCTGACACCGGAGGTATTTAAACAGCTACGGACCAGTATATTATAAGTTTTGAATATTCAGTCACGCACGGCTTTCAACATTCGAGTTCGCTTATATTTTTTGTCACGCCACGCTACTTGATATCTCGACGTGGAGATAAAGTAATGCTGAAAATAAAAAGACTGTTCAAAGCCGCATTGCTTAGTTGAGGAAGGCTCGGTAAAAGCTCGCCATAGCAATGTTCTAATGACCGAGTGCTGTATTTTAAAGGCTGCTGGACCAATTATGACCATTTAAACGGATGGCCGGGCGTATGACGAGCCGGCCGGTCTAGCTGTCAGGCCTTCTACGGCAATCCGATGTCCGATCGATGCCGGCCCTTTGATATACTTTCATGGTAATTTAGACGCAATTCGAAGGTTCCGAACGCTTTAATGCTACACGCACCGAGTAAAAGTGTTTGAATATGATAATGATCGACATGCTATAATAGCTACTGTGGATGTTTTACTAAATATTTATGGGTAAGTCCCCCTAATGATGTACAATTTCAATACAACATGCGCGGTATGAAGTCGTTCTTGTTACTTTGTGTGCGTGTTTCCTTTATTTAGAAACTAGGAATTAATCATAGCTCGTTTATCGTTCTCGAACAAGATCTCGGGGAGCGAGGCGATCGCGGGGCAAGATTCGCGGAGCTGCGCAGGAGCTTGCGTGAGCGACTCGCGAAGATACAAAGAGATACGCTCCGGAGATCATGCGCATTGATACCAAATCACATACATATCAGTTACTAGCCGCATATCGTGGGAGATTGCTGCCCTGAGAGTTATGTTTCTCCTCGGGTACTTACAGCGAATGAACCAGGAAATTTATTTTTTCGACCTTTAGTTTAATAATAATCAAAATTGATTAAGTCGTGATTAACTTCCAACCTAGATTAAATTGCAAGTATCCGTAAGAGAACATGTTTATTAAATAAAATCTAGCCTTGTTCTTCCAAATACATTTGTCAGTGTAAATAACCTCTTGCCTCCTTGTCTCAGCCATATTTCATCATCCTTGAATTTTAACAGCTTTCTAAGTGACCTTAACAATTTCCAAAAATCCCAACTTCCAAAGCTGAATTCCTGAAACTCTGATTTCCATAAGCCACTTTGCACAATATACTAATAAGTTCCCTTGCATTTACAACCCTGACCCGCTTATCTTAAGGACTACGCTTTGTTAATGTGGTGTTATGTATAGTGTGGGTGTCACGTGGTAGTGCGTTGGCCACGCGGCCGAGGGCTGCCCCTCCTCCCATTGTGAGGGCATCGTAACTCCTTACTAACAAGACCTAGGCGTCGGTGCAAGTTATTCGCAGATTACACATTTAAGAACAAGCGCAAGCGGAAGCGGGTTTGACAGAGCATTAAAAAACTTTTTTTTTGACAATACTCGTATTGGCTTTATTGATAGAGGCCTTGTGATCATTCCCAACTATTTGTTATTATGACGGACCTTGATGTCCTTGCTTGGATTTTAACAACAACATCAGCATAGTTATAATAATGTTACTTTTTGCTTTATGAACGACGTAACGCTCAGCGAAATAAACAGTGAGTTTATAGAAAAAAATTAGGGAATACTTAAGTTTTTTTTTCTTTATTACAAAAATATTCTTTTCAGAGCAGAAGCAATATTAAAATCAAAAATTTTACAGTAACATTGGGGTTATATTACTATGAACCAAGTACGGCTGTAAAACTATTTTTAGAAACAATGTAATTTGACTACTTGGTTAGCAATCCCACTGAAAGCAATATGTATGATTTTACATTTTTTATTTCATGGAATTCCAAAAAATATACAATATAAATAATTATTCGTGAATATATTTAAAAAAATAGCAGAAGACCGGGCAAAGTGGCGTTAAAATGAAGAGGCATGTACCCTGCAGTGAGTGGATATGGGCTGAAATGATAATGAAAATGATATTTAACCAACCAGCTAAAAGCTGCTAACTTGTACCACGCTAAAAGCCCGCAGCGCACTCACATTTGTAAAAACCATAATAAGCGCCCTGTTTTGGCATATTGTATTGACACGCAATAAATATTTGGGAGCACCAAAATGGCGACCGAGATCACTGTGACTTATTACTCGTCTAGATTAGCCATTGTTACCAAGAGAAATCCCGAACGTCAAGAGCATTATTCCCTGAAGTAAAAACGATAAAGCAAATCGAGGAGTGATTTTTGACCTCGAGTGGTATACGTGGACGATACTCTCACACCTTAAATTAAAAAAGTTAAAGCCATTTACACGTGTGTGGTTTAATCGACGAGTCTTTAAATTAAAACTTTTTGCTTATTTTTTAGGGTTCCGTATAAAAATGGGTTAACGGAAATCTGATTTTGTAAAAAAAACTCGCTTTAAACATTCTCAAGTTGTAAATACAAGTAGTAATGTAAAAAAGAAACATTAATAAATAAATAAATAACAGGTGACAATCTTATATAAATTGACCTAGTCCTAAACTGAGCTCTAGGCTTGTACTATGGGCGCCGGCAACGATACACATACTTACGAGTGTATCGATAAATATATACTTAAATAAGTACATAGAAATATGTGTTCGTTCGCCTTCCCCATGCCGTAAAAAAGGAGAAAGACAAAAAACAGTTTCTTTTAGTTGTTATAGTAGTCATTATTTATTTAAAATATTGCTAACTATATACATATATTCTCAGTACTTGACCACAGAACCCCTGGCTCTATTGAAAATTCGTGCTGGAATATATTTGTTAATACAAAGCAATACTAAGGAATGTATCGCGAGCGCCACTCTTAAAAAAGCCTAATTTAATTTAACAGGTAGGCACAGTTTCTTTAATCATAGCCTTACCTTTAAATTACATAGTCCGTAATAGCTCCCGAGCAATCAGCAATTCTTCATTTTTGCTACTGTTTTTTGTAACCATAAAAAATAAACTCGCCCCTAGGATGCTTCGATGGTTAAATTCAGACTCATCAACATTAATTTGATAATTTGAATACATATATTTTCAATATTTTAACTTAAAAAATGATTATCATAGGCGAAGTACTCATATCTAGTAATATTTATTCCAATCAATTATTTTAGCAAAATTGGACTGTCTAAACATTTTTTGTAGCTAAGCCACTAATGATGTATTCCACGGTAAGATCAAGAATAATATGAAATTTCAAATGTTTTATTTAAATTAAAACATTTTAAAATAACTAAAATTAATATTTGGTCAACAAGTGGCCTTCGAGAAAGCAAATTTATACATTAAAAAAGGTAATAATAAATTACCAGAGCAATAACTTTTGTGGAGGGATAATGTGCGGTGAGATACACACACTACCGGTGGATCGGTATATGTCTGTCAGCACACGTCGGTGAAATTACAACGGGCAGAATAAAACTTAGCACTCTTAGGTGTCAAAATTGCCATAATTTCCAAGGGCGATGTGCACCCCGCCCCTTCTTAAAACAAGCCGACGTTTTTGCTCCCTCGGAAATCTCAAACTCAATTTTTTTAATGATTTGTGGCCGCCACCGAACCGATATTCCGAAATTGGATGATCGGAAACGAAACCCCTATCGTGTGAAAATAATATCGATACCGGGCTTCCTTGCTTCGAAATGATTAGTGGATTGAGCCTTGTTCTTATTTGACTCCCGATCGAAATTGGAGATACATTTGAACATGAAATATCAATAACCAATATAAAGAATGCTATCACATCCGCCGATACGTCCACTCTTGCTATCTAAATACTTGATGGCTGTTCTAATCGTGACTATTGCTTTTTCGGCTTGTTAAAAACAATAACTAATGCTACTTAAACAAATAAAACACAGAAACAAAGAGATACGCTCACGAAGATTGACTGGGCCGTGACGGTGCTATTTATGATTTATCAGCTCAAAGATAAATTTGAACCAATGTATTATTGAATCTTTGAATCATTATGGATTGCCCTAAATATTGTGCTGATGTAAAAATTTACGAGCGAAGTTTTTTTCATAAGACTTAGGTAACCATTAACTATTTCACGCGTATTTATTTCTTCGACGTGTAATATTTTATATTTTGATGTGTATTGATAACAAAATTAGTTACATGTATTCAGCGGTCAACCAGTCGTGAAATTGGTAACGTTAGGAGTGCACCGGGGAGTCAAGTGTGGCGACAACAAACTGCGTTTAGCATTGTTGCCCGTTACGCCGAATTGCGCAAAAGGGGTTCTTACCTGCGACCATACAGCCAAGAAAAAGGTTTCGCTGTAGAAAACTACCCTAACGACTCCATGAGGCCAAACTTGTGTTGCCCCGTCTCGCAACATTACACAATATTCACAATAGAACCCTTCGTTCGATCTACTTAAAGAACATTTTTTTCTCTTGTTTAATTTCGATGGCGTCGGAGTCAACAAGGTGGACTCAAGGGTTCTCGACAAACTGCTAAACAATTGTTGCGTCATGGTCAATATAGCACGGTGAGTTTTTGCACACACTTTTTCATGGTATTCTATAGAGTCTCGCCGGCACCGTTATTGGTTTGCTGGTTCTAATTTACGCGGCGTCTCGAAGAAGACTTAAAGGATTATTACAAGGGTTACTTAAGCTACGCAATTTCGCTGCAATCAGATTAGTACCTCTATAGAATTTGTTTGTAGAGCGTGTATAACGTTTTTAAGAAACTCGGTAAGGCGATACAAAGAGGATTCGGTAAATCTGTGATTATTACTTCCTTAAGATCAGCTAATCTATTTAAAAATTCCAAGAGCTTTTTTCTCTATCCTATCCATCATGCACGCTATTTTTCTTATCTCTCAAATTAATGATCTTCGCAGTCAAAAAAATGAATTCGCTTAGGGATTTTTCGATAAAACCGATTTCCTATTTTAACGCCTTTTGTGTTAAATTGATTTTAACAAAAGATTATTAACACGGATGTTACACACATTTAGCAGTTTTTGCAACTGCTAATTTCACAGCAGTTCCGATTTTTTGTAAATGTTAATGGGTAGCGTTATGGCCAATACACAAGAATTTTATTGTACTAGAAAAATATTGTCTGAAAGTACTCGGAATTTGAAGGTTAGTACAAATACATAACAATAAAAGCCAACACTCGTAAAGTAGTCCAAATCACGCCTATAATTCAAATTTTAGAATTGGTGACACGCCACTTCTCACAATAAAGGAATTGATAAAGAGCTATTAGAAATCACTCACGCCACGCCACCAAACAAAGTCATAGGACGCACAACGGACGCTCGTGCCTTTTAGCAAGATTTATATCTTAACACAAAAGTCGTCGTAAATTTGTATCCGACCTTACAATTTGCACACAAAAATTTTCGATTCCCGGAGAAGGAAATAAATGGCGTACCAATTATTCACAAAGCATCCAACCGGAAGTTTTCAAGTATTTTATCGGTTCCCTTTTGAACGCGCCCCTGAGTTTAAACTAATGCGAAACACACAAGTCTCGCCTAAGCCGAGGAGAATGGAGGATTACGCATAAATCCTGTTTTTGTTTGTTTTCTTAGCCTTAATTCTATTGTACGTCTCGGGTTCGAATTGGCGGTTAACCCACGAAAAATTCTGGAATTTGCAAATGCCAATAGTAAGTTCATTACTTAAACCTTTTTTTCCATTTATTAAAACCTACATTTTTACAAACCCATTAGTCAGAAATAATAGTATGTCACAAATATTATAATGTAAAACATCATGCTATCTACAAGAAGTAGTTGCTAGTAACACCTTTTCCCATTGGGATTATCATCACGCTAGACGGTTCATTTGTCAATATTTCTTAGACAGGGATAAATATTATCGAAGGTTACGAGATACCGGCTAAAAGCATCGGCTTCTGTATCTTAGACTAGGCGTCATAGTTATCAAAATTAATACTGTGAGTGATTGCTATTGGTACAAGCCGATAGATAAGCAGCGAGTTCAACATACTAAGCGAGTTAATTGCTTCAACTTTTTTAATTTGTGTAAATAAAGTAGCATCACTAATGGAATGCCATTTGTGAATACTTATTTAGTTGAATATTAATAGGAACTTCATTTTTACCAATTTTTTTAGTTCTCAAATTAGTTGAAAGATCAGCGGCGTGTGTGTTGTTGGCGTTTAATTTACTGAGGAAATCATCTTTATCAACGACATGTTAAGTAACGTCTACACTTTAATCAAACAACTTCATTTTAATTGGTCCCTCCTCGAGGGAAATCTCAAGTTCGATTAATAAGACAAAATCAACTGGAGCAGTGGCCGAAGCGCTTCCGTACTGATCGATGTAATTATATTTTTTACCTCTGCCTACTAATTAGTTATCTGTGTTAATTTTTCTCCGACTTCGACGTCAATTTAAAGCAGTCATTATCGATATGAATTATGTACGTCAACATTAATGATTTTTGTTTAATTAAAGAGATTTATGTCCAAGCAACTTGCATCCCAGGCTGTACAGAAAAGATCTTGAGTGTGCCGCACAATAAGGTTGTGGTCAGACAATCCTCGTTCAAGTGGCCGGATTTGCACCTGAGTAAGATTTCCCTTGCTAAATTATGGTTAAGCTATTGTCCAAAGTACGTCTTTTGCAGCCACATCAAAGAAGAGACCGACAATGTTCCCGGATCTCGCCGTCAGTGGAGCGAAGTCGCGTGCCTCTAATCTCTATTGATATAACGGCATAAGCGAAACGTTGTATGAACACCTTACGTGTTTTTTATAGTCGCCCCTTTCAAAAAGACGTCCTTATAAAACGATAGACCGCTACTGTTTGTACGGTTTTATATTATAGAAACGGGATTTAATATGCCGTTATGTCAAAAAAACTCTACACTTGAAGTGTTACTGTTTTTCGGGGTAGGTGCCTAACTGTATCACCAGCCCCGATTTCTTCCGAAACTCGAGCGGTCTCTGCATCAAGGTGGAAGGAAGCAATACATTATTTTTTCTCGCACCATCAACATTATGTTATTGAATTACTTTTGAAATTGATTTGGTAGTGCGCTGTTTGCAGAAGGTTTGCATCTGCTACGGGCATACGTGTGTTTTTTTGTTCAGGAGATATTGCAGACGACTGTCTCGATGTGGGCGCTTAATTACGGGGCACATTCATAAAGATAACGTAATGTAATCCTCGTTGCAAACAATCGCGACACTGCAAGGTGTGGAGCCTTAGATTTAACTCCTAAATGTGTTCGAAACGTGATCTTCTATTCATTGAAAAGGTGATTCTAGGTGAATGCGTCTCGCTTTGGCACGTTCCTAATCAATTGCCAACTTTTTATAATGGGTGCACCTTGGCCTATTTTTCTGAACCTTTTAGACCTTTACATTGGTATAATAAATTAAGTAGCTGCTGCTTGTTATAAATTAATATAATGCAAAGGATAATGACAGGTAAGCAGGAATTTATCCATGTAGCTATATATCTTTTGGTTTTGTAGGTATTTTACTTTGGATAAGTAGGCCTTTTTAATCGGTTTGAAGTCTTCGAAGCTCTTAATCCAGATTACTGCGTATTTAAACTGTAATTAAGTAATACAGGGACGAGTAATAAAAGTATTGGTAGCGACATTTACACGGCAATCATAAAAGAAAAATACTGCTTTCAGTCAATAATTACGCATTGCATTTTAATTTACAAATAAGTAATAATCCCGTTATTGCCTGTGTGTGGCCCCTGGTTACTGCTGAGTCTGAAATACTCTCAGGAATCACGTAAGAAGTGGTTCTAATTAAGATAGTAATTTTATTGATAATAAACCCAGGAAACGTTGCAATTAAATAGATGGCAAAATATCAAGGCTTGTTTGCTTATTGAATATTCGAATGATTTTCATGGTTATCGCGTACGTACGAACGATACCTAGGAGGTGCAAAAAAAACATTCGGCATAACCTTAGTAATAGGTACCTAGTACTCACAAAGTTGTAAAGTGTTTTGTTGTCATAGCCAGAAACGTGATGGTATATTATGTCAATTGTCGGTAAACTCAAAGGGTGATTAGACGCCGGGAGCAGATGACATTTCATTGCACAATGCAGCCCGATGAAAGGGTAGATGCATTGCAATTTATAGGGGCACTGCACGGTCAGATTGTGTAACCCAACACTCGGCGAAACCCTTCTCCATGTCAGCATGCGTATAAAAGCCATTGAGCGTCGAGACAACAAATGATTGATCTAACGAAACGGTTTTAGCAATGTTTAATTAAGTCTATTCAAAATTTGCTCACGCTTAAATAAAGCTTAAATTTTTGGCTTCAATATTTGCGATGCCAAACATAACCTTACTACATCATATGGATTTTACTATTTTTATGTGTAAAACTCTCAGACATTGACCTAAACAAATATTGCAGTTTGCCCACTGGCGCCTGCAACTTGATATGGCTGCCAGCAAAATTAAATTGCTCTGAATGTCAACATTCGTAATATTAACTGTAGGTACTAGCAGTATGAAAATAAATACATAGAAAACAATAGTCCAGATGATCGAAAGCATGATATTGAAATAAGTGTGAACGTTGAGGCTATGCCGGGATGTATACCGCTATCAAAAGGATTCCGATCCGACCACTAGAAATAGAAATTTAGAGCCAGGTACAAATTGCTGGGGCGAACCATCACTCTCGAGATGTTGGCCCACGATAGCGACGATATAGAGACATAATTTAGATCGGAACAAAAACGCATAACAGGCAGAATGAACGATGCAGAGTACGCGGTTTAATTAAGAATGGATCGAAGCATCCTGCTGAAATAATTAGTGTAGTGGATAATTGTAAATTTTAGTGGTACGAATTTTAACGTTATTTGATTAAAGTGAAATCACTAAATAGCAAAGCCTTTTTAGTCTGTATTTACTGTAATATAAGTAAGTTACGAGGCACTCAGGAAAAATAATGAAGAAGCAATATTTTTAAATGTTTTTTTAGTGTTTTTTTAATCTCATGTACACAATACTCTCAATAAAATTATTTCCTATCATTCTTAAATATCTAACACAATCACTAATTTACTCAATATTTTATAGATAAATAATAAAATAAATAAATATCAGGGGAAAATGTCATACCAATTGACTTATCTATGTATTTACTTACTTACTTATAGTGCATATTGTATTATGGGTATTAGACTCAGGAACAAATATTCGCGCTCATCACACAAATATCTGCCCTTACCGGGATTTGAACCCAGGACCGCTAGCTTCGTAGCTCAAGCTATCTCAATCCAATTGTCACTTTATACATACACCCAAAAATCTTGTCGCTTAACCAAGTTATACGGACTACGCTGTCGGTATAAGTAAAAGCACTTACACGGATTATATTTGCTTTAATCATAACTAATGAAGCGTCAGCACTTCCTGTGCCGACAGATTGAGTCGTATTCGCAACCCGGATACGTCTTTGTACGATCCGATACAAAACGAAAGGGTAAATGTTACTGTAGGTGCTTCATAAGGATGTGTAATTTCACGATCGTGAGGCTATTGTGTGCTTCATAAAAATGACAACTGAATGCATAGAGTGTGGCATTTGAAGAGAAATAATTTCATCGGCAGATTTTATTGTATCTGCTTAATTATGACGGGCCGTAAAATTACTTAGCGATTCGGTTCTATTCATTGATAATGTTCAAAATTCAAAAAGTTTCTCTTTGTTAGGATTTTTTTCCTGGCAAACTTTGCTGCGAAAAGGAAAATAATTAAAACAAAGTAGCAAAGTACAAAAAGGCAATCAGCTCTTTACAGCGGCGGCTTTGAATCGCGTTCCCAGCCCCATCTAGATGCTATTTACATTTCCGTTCAGTTCCACCTCGTAAATATCGTTCGATAATACTTATGACAGCTATTTAACTGTGGAGCTAGTTTTTGATCGCATGCTAGCGGGAGATCGCCCACCCAAAGGCGTGGACAGCTAGGCTAAATCGAGTTAGCCCACCAGTCACCACTAAATCAAATAAACGTGTTATTTGTTTAGTGTCTGATGGTGCCGCTATAACACAAATTTATCTGTTTAAAATGCTATTAGTAAATGATTAGAACAAAAAGCTACGTCCATAAATTTGTCAGTTTCAGATTCACTTTTGACATTTCCTTAATATGTGGCTGGAGCTGAAATTTATGTCAATAATAAAATATCCAATTCAATTGATGATCGAATTTAATTTCACATAAATTAAACGAAACTAATAATGTCATCGAATAATTCAAGTGTCGGTCGCAAAACTTTCAAGCTTCAATTTACAATACATTTGGAATGATTCTTCGATGACACTAAAGCGGCAAGTAAAATCAGCCTTAATGTTATTGAGATAAATAAATAATTCGTTCGTATCAAGTGGAAAGAACATTCTCCCATCGAGGACAGCTCTTGTAAATCTATCTTCGATAGAGATCTTGATGTACGGACGGATGCAAAACGGGAACTGGGGACTACAGTTTGATTTAAGGATACGCCGCTGTCTGGCGAAACCGCGGGTACCGGGCCTCGAACAATCTCCAACATTTCGCTTATCCATAAGCAATCGCAATTGTTTAGTTCAATCACTTGACGGAGCAATAATAACAGTATGTAGATGGACTGATATTTATCGAATTTCTTTGACGAATTCAAAGACGTGCTTCTGACCCAGGAAAGCCGTTTTAGTATGCAAAATGATTTTGCGGCAGGAAACTCACTCAAAATAAAGGCGGGTAAATTCACTTTAAGTTATTTATTTTCTTAAATGTTAATGTAACGTATGCTTGAAGTCTTGAAAAATTTTGGCTGTTGGAACTCGTAATATTTATATGTATATGATACTTTTTCTCCTTTGATATACCTGTACTGTAGGTACATTTTATTTATCGTTTAAGATTTTCCAATAGTATCAATAGAACAATAAAAATTACCATATCGTAGTTAATCTAATTTGGATTTAGGTACGCTCAGTGGGTGTTTGTTTATCCTCATAATAGAAAGTATTCTCGCCTCATAAATCCAAGGACTGCATGCGGTTTGGAATGTTCTCGATAAATTTATAGCGGTCTAAGACAAACAAGGGCACCGGCCTGCTGGGACATCATCTGATAATGCAAATTTTGAACCCCTTTGTGTTATTTATGCAATGAACTTAACACAATAATGGAGCGCACGGCTACTTTTTCAAACTCTTGCCGCATTAAATTGTTGGGTTGTGGGTGTTTAGATGTCATAACACTGCACCTTATCTCCATAGAAAGGGTAACACTTGGACATATCCCTAAAATTTTGCAATTTGATAGATGGTGCTCTTATGTTTTTTGAACGCATTCCTATAAATTCTTAGTATTTATAATACCAGTAAGTACCTACTTACGTAATAGTCAAAGCCCTTCATCGTTTTATTATAAGGGTTTGCCTATTATTTCGTTCGCGTAGAACTCCTTGGTCATCCTTGGAAAACTAAAAAAAACAGGATCAAACGTATCCTACACTTTCATTCGAATCCGTTCAGCTGTTCATGCATGATTGAAAGACGAACGTACTAAAGTCTTTAGACATTCCTTACTGTCAAGGAATCTTTCTTGGTTTAACCTTCCAGCTAACAATTACACTAGGTTATCACATCACACTAAAAATTTATTGATTTAGATTGCGAAAATGTACAATGTGCTTATGTGTGCTTCACACTGTAACAGCTGGACCGATTTGGATGTAATTTGTAACTATAAGCTAGCTATAAGCTCTCCGTTTCAAATGTCATCCAAATAAAGAATAATTAATCAGAGCATCTCTGAATTCACACCCAGGCTACCTTTTACCCCAGAAATACGTTCCAGTTAGCGAATTACTAATTTTACTCGGACAAAGTTGGTGTTCAATAAATGTTTTCTCGTACAGCCTATTTTATTCTAAATACGTCAACATATCAACGCAGTCGCTTTTTTATCAACATTCCCTTTAGTACCACGCTCGCATTCTTTTCCAAACGCACCAGAACATTAGGAATGGCGTTATGGTTCGTGCCTCTATGTGTAAACAAATTGATTTCAGCGATTTTTTACCAGCACATTACTTAACGACCAGTTCTGTTTCGGCAGATGCTATTTTTGGTCATTAGTGATAAAAAATCAATTATTTACCTCTCTGTTTGTATAAAATTGATTACTGGAGCTTCTGAAGCCAGCCGCCTGACCGCACCCGAGGCAACCGTGTGAACTCTAAAAATCATAATTGTACGACGTCTAATCAAGGATTCCACGTCCCCTTCTGACCTACATAACATAACATACAAGGGAACGAGACGGAATAGGAAGTAAATTGTTTTCGTGAATACATTTTGATTGATGAACAGAGAAAACGCCTTGGCTGAGTTAATCTTGTCTAAATTTAATTTAGAAGAAATTTGGAGCAAAAAAGTTGAAGCTACGTTCCGTTTTGTTTGTTTTGCGGTAATTTTTAATTGTCAAACGAAAATTTCTAACTTGGTGAATAAGTTATACTTAAAAAAATCTATCTCGCTCTTATTGGTGCCAATTACCGAAATAAAAAAGTTTTGAAATAGTAACCACGGTCATTCTATAGACGCCCGGGACAATTACGATCGCGTCAAACGTTTTGTGGAAGACTGGAATTAAGATAAACGTCTCCTATTAGGTCCATTTAATGCTATTCCGGACTATAAACATAATGTTTTTCGGTTATAGGACTTTAACTATTTATAATATGGGGAACAATGAAATGAGTTGACCTGTCCAAGATGGAAGCAAAACATATAGTTTTATACGTATTCAAATAATCAATAATAATAATAGTGTAGTCCGATATTAGTACTTTCTCTTACTTTTTTTATCAATTGCATTGAAAATGGTAACAAACAGAAAGGCAAAACTAAAAGGACGTTACACTATTTAGTAAAATTAAGTATTTTCAGTACTTATTTACGAGTAGGTACTACATAAATGTAATAAAATGTGTCTATGATTATTTGTAGTTTTAAAAACTAATTACACATTATAAGAAACCTGTCCCTAGGCAGCATTTGGTAGGGCATATACATTACTTTTAAACCATATCTGTACAGCAAGAATATTGATTAAATAGCCGATACTCCACTTCTTTCCGTAGCTCATTTCGCTTAACAATCATCGTCCATCATTTCAGGTGATTACCAACGCATAAATAAACAGATAATAAAGCAAATTGAAAACCCTTCCCAAATAGTCAACGTTAGCGAGGCAAACAAACCTAATGACACCGGAATCCTTTGATTTGACCCTTCCGTAGTTATCTTAAATGTTTCTTTATTATCGTGCTTGGCATTCCTTTATATTGCTTCTTTATAAATAGATTATGTTTGATGTGTTTAGTATCGTTCTGGTACGGTACCTACTAATCGGCATAGACCTATAAAAATATCTCCTGTTTTATATTGAAGAATACATACATACAACATACCTTCACGCCTTCATTCCCTGAGTGGGGTAGGCAGAGCTTCAGAATTACCAATAACTGTAAAAACTTCTTGTTAATTCAGTAACCACATTTTGCATAAACAGGCTAAAGGCGCGTACACATAGCGATCCGTTTTACAGGTCCGTTATTTGATGGCGTATGTAGTTGTATGAGCGAGTTCACACCCAAAACAGTATTCTGGATCCAGTAAAAAAGAAAATTACAATGTGAAAAGATCCGTTAAAACGGATCCTGTAAAAACGGATGTTCTATGTGTACGCGCCCTTAGATGCATTGGAAAATATTGTTTTTCTTTTTTTATAGTATAATTTACGACGTGCCCGTTGATGACTTTTCCAAAACCTTAAGCAAATGTCAAAGTCAAAATCACGAATAACTTTAAAAAAAACATAGATAAATTAAAAAAACTGACGATCAATTTGGGTGAGTCGCCGATCCTTTGATCAGTAGTTAACTGAACTAATGGTTCAAATTCAAAAAATCAAACCAAAAATGTGACACATTTGGTACAGATTTAACGATTGGTTACATTGTAAACTTTTTGTACGTTTAATTACTAATCAAACAACGCCCTAAGTCCTCAAAATGGTTTTTTATTGACCACACATTTTAAAAATAATAATGTTCTAAGTTAATTCCAGAATTTAATAATGATTACCACCTATGGGTAGGTACAAACTTACATTCCTCAGTGAAGATAAATATCTCGACATCACATTTTCAAACTACGATAATTACGGTGCAAACTGGATTACGATCTGGATAAACTGTGAAGTTACTACGTTAAAGACGTAACATCAAACAGTTTTATAAATAGCATCGCACCAGTAGATACACAACATAAAGTGCCAAGCAAAAAAGGCCTTCTAAAACATGTTTGAATTTCATGCAAATCTTTGCACTCCGTGTCAGGCTTGGCTACTTAGATGTTATCAAATAGGCAGATGTGTACAACTTGTTATCGGCGTGGGTGGACGGAGGTGTTGCCAATGAACTCATCTCAATGGGTCGCATTGTTGGCGACCCCTGCATTGCGATTAGAGATGCCGATTTTTGCCACTTCCGTGTTTACATTTGGTCGTTAGGTGAAGGGTGAGCGTTCATTTGTTTTTTATTTCTGTGTTTTTTAGGGTTGGCAAATTCATACGTTATTTTTAATTCTGGAACAGAAGATAGCTGGTCGACCTTGACAGAGTTCAGCCGGATAGGTGAAGAGTTTTTAATAAAGAATTGAGTGCAAAAAGGGAGGTCTCTGCCCTAGCCGTTGAGACGGCCTAGGTGAAGTGCGGCTGGTACTGGTCACATCTGCCATATTCCGAACAAATTGTAGGCCAAGGTTACTACAGAGTCGTAATTAAACGGCGCAGGGCATATTGCGTTCTTAGTCTTCTTGTCTCATGTTACTTCTCACTTGTTGTTCGTGTGAGATGTTATGTAGTGGTTCATATCATAATTGTCCCATAACGTCTATGATACATACATTATGAATAAATAGAAGATACAAGTATTTTATATTTATAATTTAGTTACTTATTAATACGCCTAAGTGGCCCCTAACACTTAGGCGTACTTTTTCGAATCAAAACGGAGAAATACTGGAAAAGGGCCGAATCATGAGTACCCGAAACCGACGTGCATGCATGGCTCGATGTATGAATGTGGAAGAAGCGAATAGTGCTACTCCATGTCTTCCCGTGGAAGTCGTAAGAGGCGAATAACGGAACAAAGGCAATTAGTATTTTCAGGCGATGGGCTTACAACCTGTCACTAATATACACATTTTAACATCTTTGGTACTTAAATCAGTAGCTCTGCCTACCACACTCTGGGAATGAAGACGTGAGTGTATGTAGCCAGTAAATCGGTGAAAAAAGTAACAATGTTTTTAATCCAGGGAATGCTAATTATATTACCATAGTGTATTCTATCGATATAATATCTTCATGGGATTATGGGATCCAGTGAATGCTAAGTATATTAACATAGTATATTCTATAGATAAATATCTTCATGGGATCTTTAGGGGGAAATTATTGATGAATCACAGACGTACGTTTTACGCTCCCCTTGCTATTAAATGTAATTTGTTGAGGCAATGTGGAGGTTATAAATCAGAAGTAAACATTACCCACACGAACAAAATATGGTGATTTTAATTAAAATTAAAAAAATGGTTAGATAAGATAACGAGTACGTAAGGTCTTGGTGGCACATTGATAAAGCGCTTGCATCGGCCCAGATACGTAGCACGAGAATGGAGGTTCAAAAACTAGCTAATACAGATCTTCTTTATTTTCGTTTATTATTTAAGATTTTTTAACAAAGTTATTGTGTATTTAAAAACAATAATATATTTTATATTAAGCACAACAATAAAGATTATGGTACGAAAGGTGAAAGTCATGCCTAGTGGCATTCTCTACCAGTTGGTTGATTTATAAAAGATAAGTCCTTTCACAATAACCTGACATAGTATTTCGAACTGCTATTTTTTTAATTCAAATTCAGTGAATAAAATAAGGTTGAAGACACACCTATTAGTTAATTGCATAACACACCTATTACTTAATTTGAGTACGCAACCCGTCAATGATAATACAAAATAGGAGCTTTAGATTTTGAACTGAACAATGGATTTTGATTACCCTGCGGGAAGACATCGGAAAAGCTACAATTTTATAAGGGCCAGTAATTAAATGAGCCAACATTAATGATTATAGAGATTTTGATTAATACCGCAGTAGTTCAGTGAGGGCTAATGACGCGCCCTTCCAGGTAGGGGTTGCGACCGCCGGCCACGAACCACCCTCCGCGCCTAACGAAATTACACACTCATTAGTTCTAACAAGTTTTATTTGTTTTTTCCCAACATCACAAGCTCTGGCGTCTCGCACGTCGCGTGTTTCGCGTCCAAAAAATAAAATCAGTCGCACGTCTGCACTATCGACTAACTCACCATTAGCTTCAACATTGTCATTCCAATATCAATCGTAAATTTAACACCTTAAGAGTTTGTTGGGTTTAATTGCAGCGCAGAATAAATTTGTCGAAGTTACAGTTTTCAAGCTAATTTGGAGCCGAAAGGTCATGTTCTAAGCGTGGTAAATTTGTTTCCTGTCCGAATGAATTGGTAGTGAAGACGTGTGAATGAAGCGCCATATTAAAATAATCCGGATGGATAGGTAAACAAAATGTTACACGTAATAAACTTACAAGGAAAGGTTTGAAGGTGGTCCTTCAGATAAAATTGATGATGAAGAACAATAAACAGAAATTTGTAGGAAAGGTGTCAAGAAAAGCAAAACAATAAAAAAACAATGGTATCTTGAAGATAAAGCTGTTTGAAATATCGCAAATAAAGAAAAGGTTGCCCTTTGCAATCTTGATCTACTTATCTCGCTGCGAGTCGAGTCAGAAATCACTTATGCCATAAATCGATTGCATCCGAGCCTTGAGCAAGTGTGTCCTGTATTTAATTTTGGCGGTCTGTGGCGAGACCTTTTGCCCTGTCCATATGAGAGTTTTTATTCATAGTCCTGATGTGAGAAAATTGATTTTACAAATTCTTGATTTCGAATTTCAAAATTGACTACTTTTTATAATTGAACGAGGTTCACTTTTAACCTTGGTTATTGTGTTTATCAGTTGAACTTACTATTTAATTGATTACAGTTATTACAAAATGCATTGACATAGTAATCTATTCAGTTATGATATTATGCCATGAAATATTAGTAAACAAGTCTTATTTTTGTAATGTCAGGTTTTGAATTAGTTGTTCTTGTGTTAGCGATACCTTATTGATTGATTTACTAACCGTATTTTTTTACCCAGTAGCAATAAACAACAATGCTAAAATAACAGACCTTACTCTTGACTAGACTATGACTTTATCATCCCACATCCTTACCACAAGCACAAGTAATCCTTTCCGATAACAATTAATAAGCGGTCGAGCTCGTGACCACCGAAGGGTGTCGTGACCGCGGCGTCTCTGACCCGGCCAGATTGAGATATCAAAATTCGCAATTCAATCCCACGCTGATACACACGTTTGTTTTAAAACTGCTCCAGGCGTCTGATTGCTTTGCAGTCTGCTAATTAGTCTATTGTATCAATTAATATAAGGTCCTCGGGCCTACTTGTAAGATACCTGCAATTTCCTGCGTTTTTTCTACCACTTACATCACCACGAAAAACAAGTTGGTCAGGATCTGAAGACGCTAGTGTCTAAACGCTGTATATGGTCCTTCGAACCGTATAAACGCTTGCTACTTTTAAGTCTATAATTTGAAACAATACCATAACTCTTGAATGCAAATGTTGTTGAAACAATTGTTGTTGCTTATCTAGTATCTACGTAACAATCGGCTAATTGGTGGAGGAGCTAATTGTTGTATCGGTGCGTAAAGCGCACGAGGGGCAGGCGCCGGCGCACTGATTTATAATGCGAACTGTGAACAGATGTATCGCCACCTGAAGCGTTGCGTTAGTGCGTTCGGATGATAGGGCAGTTGCAGGTTTGCTTTACTTTGTAAAAGGTTTTGTTATGGAAAACCTATTCGGAATACATTGTTTTATAATAGTTGTTCTGCAACTATTGTAATTCTGCAACTATTGTAATTATACTCATAATGAGGGTCTTATGATACGAGTGTCCTAATCACAGGCACAAGTATCACAATAACTATATCGTTGCAAACCTATTTTTCTACAAGCTTTTGATATCACAAAAGAAGGCAAAGGCTTACTTTTCTTATATGGTTCTTTGGACTTTTCCGTTTCAAACCTCGAACGCCGTTTGTTTACTTTGACTGGCGTTTGCATAATTTTACACAATCAAATCCTATTGTAATAGTTTAGTGTAGTTTATTTGTTTAACCAATGTAATATCACAATATAAATTGCGTTGCATGTCAAAAAAAAACGAAATTACATTGAGATCGTAAACATAAAGATTACAAAAAAAACACGCAAAAACCAAAATAACGAGCAATTTTAATTATTTGTTTGTAATCGTGTTCTTGAAAATGACTCTATCGATTTTTATGAAAATTGCGGAATACGAGGGTCAAGAAATCGATATCCCAGATACTTATTTTTAAGCAGTTCTCAAAATTTTATAGGTTGGGCTAAACTTCCTCTACCTAAATTGTTAGTCAGTATCCGAACGTCAGTTATCCTAAGCATGGAACAATCTGTGTTTGCTTTAGCCCCCGAGCCTGGATTGAGCCGTTTAATTTTATAACGCCTAATCTAGATAAAGGCAACCGCCTCCCCATTCTGACTTATGACTCCTATAAGCGTACCTTGCAAGTACGCGAACACTTTCTATCGGTGCTTTCTTTTGAGGTGAATATAGGTTGTAATAAAGTTACAAAATATTTATGAACATGTTGATGACTTAATTGAAGTTCATCTAAAATAATCAACCCTTACTTTTTTTATTCAAAAGTCTTTAGTAATCATGAATAACTAAATATAGACCATTTTTAAACTGGTTTCGTCCTTTTCATCAAGTAAATAATTATGTTCCTTATAGGTAATTTCGTGTACTTGACGTTGTGTATACCATATAATACACTGGCCCGCAAAACTAAGTATCAAACTTTTAATACTAGTAGTATTAAAAAGTGTGATACTTAGTTTTGTAGGCCAGTGTATTCGCTGAGTCTTTAACTTTTAAAAGGTTATATAAATTTTGAAGTCCGAAATACGAATTATTTATCTATACAAAACACTAATAATATATATTATGTGCGGAGTAGAATATTAACCCGTATTTATTACTTCAAGTCGTTTTGAATGAATATGCATTGTAAAAATGTGATGTATCCTATTTAATTACTTAATGTGATGTGACAAACCATGTCCTAAAAGTGAGATGTGTGATTTTTTAATAGTACGAGTGTTATAGCCAACTTTACAAGAAAACGAATTAGGTATTTCCTATAAAGTTAAAACTAGACGCAATTTCCAAAACAGCAAAAAAAGATTACTAATAGAAATAAGAAGGAAAGTTACTTAATAAGATACTTTAAACTGTACTTACTCACTTTACTTTCGAATAATTTCATTGAATATAAAAGCAAAGGAATAATTGGGATAAAAATAAACACACAAATACACTTTAATATCTTTCACTGATTCTAAAGGGGTCTTTAGTTATTTAATATAACCAAGGCAGGCACTAAACCAATAAAGAATTGTTTAATATATGCGTTTTCCCTTATTTGTCCGAGTAGAAGAACTAAGTATTACATTGTATGCCCATAAACTCGTCAAGTTTAAGACGCAAACGCTGGGCACTTTAGAAAAAGATTATTTTTTCAAACGCGACAAGGAAAACGGTCGATTCATTGCAATTCTATACGAGTATGAAACGTTTTTATTTGAACAATTAAATACGTGACCCTTATCTATCAGAAATTGAGTAAGCAAAGAAGAAACCTTGAAAACACCTGCATTTTAGTCTTTATTTAAAAAAGCTACATTTACGGGATACTAATAGACGTTTAAAATTCACGAATTTATTAGCGCACTGCGAGGTATCGAATACGATCGATGTCACGCGACCGTATTGTTTAAACTCGCTTCAAACCTAAAAATACCCTGCTGATTTAAATAGCTACCGTTCCAATAAATCAATTATGGAGATGCAAGCCTTTATACACATTCCTCCATCCCAGCAGCTCTGTAACTACCCCTAACAGGTTAGTTAACGCACATAAACAACATCAACTGGAGCAGCGTTCTGAATTACAAATCACACATACTACGCCGCAGGTGAAACCCACAATGTCCATTTTCGTCGTAGGCTTAAAAATATGTGACTCAAGTCCAGAATTAGCTTTTGTGCGTATTTTTGTCTCGGCTAGTTCAGTCGGACAGGACAGTGACGTGTGTAGCGCACGGCGGGCGCTGCATTTACACTTCAGCCTACATAAACAGCCGACACAATCGGCTCTCATTCACAATAGCCGTCCACCCCTGACACCTCGACGAAACCATTAATTAAAAGTAAAACGACCTTCGAAAAAGAAAAAGTGCATAATATAAGCAGTAGTTACAGGCATGTTCTTGTGTTCGAGTTTAGCTGCTTGCGTCTAGATTGTTATCCATCGAACTTCTTCACTTTCCACAACATAAACTTGCGACTAGAATACCTTCAATTGTGTCTTACATCTTATGAATAAAGTTTAAAACGTCGTGGTTTTCTTTTTGGGAGAATCCTGTTATATGTTTGTTGTGAACACGTTTAAACTTTTGTCATGTTATCACAGTTGAATCTGCCGCTCAGTTTTACGGTAATCGTAGTTTGTACGTACTGACGTTCTGAAAGTATTTATGTTTATTAATTTTCCTGGTAGCACTTACATTTGTTGTTTTTGCTACGTTAAGTAAGTCGCACAGTTTAAAACTTAAAATATGCGGATAACAAAACTAAAGCCTAGTCTTTCAATTGCAATTGATCTGCTTTTATTTTTGTTGAATACTTAGTTATACATAATATAAGATATCGATTCAGGTGCAAGTACTTGCCCTGCTTGTCTTAAATGACGACTTAATGTATTAATTTTTTTGGCCACAACTGGCAATGACTTATAAAAACGGGAAGTAAACATTGTTATTCAATTAAACAACAACGAGACCAACATTTCAGTGAATGGAGCAGTGCCTTGGTCAGACCCGGGCCCAATTACTTTTTGCACAAAAATATTTGTATGGGCATCGAACTCCGAACCAGTTCGATAGGCATTCTCGGGCACATCGTCACATGATTATTAAAAATCCGTATACAGATGAACTGGTGTACTAAAAATTCAAGAGAGCGAGCTGGGAACCGTTGCCCCCGCCCCGAGCAGCTGGGCCGGCCGGGACCCGCTAAGCCTCTATTATGGAACCCTTTCGCATAAACACGGGGAACCATAAAAGCGGATGGCGACGAGCATCAATTTATTCTTGAAATTAACCTGTCGCAACATCTTAAGGCGCCTTCAAATGATTCGACGTATTTAAACGCGTATCGAACGTTTCTTTTCCCTTCAATTACGACGCTGTGACCTAGTTTATGAACGCGCTGCAGTAAATTGCAAACGTCGATCGTCAATCAGAAATTTAAACAATCAACTTGTTTCAAGTAAAATTCAAAACACGGGGCACGAACTGTGATTGCTGTAAATTGAAGCAGGTGCTCCCTAATCTGATCATTTAAGTAATTAAAAGATGTCATTATAAATTTTTGAACAAGTTGTAATGGTCTAATATGGATATAGGTAGGTACAATGTTTTAAATATTCATGACGGCATTTTATGTATCTACTTTCCCATATCCCGAGTTTTGAATCCCAAAAGGTCTAGCAGGTACTAGTTATGTTTAACTGCGGTGTATTAATTTTAAAGGAACTAATTATTGTAACTTTACTTAGTATCCAACTTGCGTATTCAATAATGATATCAGTAAGCAATTTACTTGTGTATGAAACTAAACCCTGCTCACAAAATTATAAAGACTCGTTTCTTTTGTCGCCCTTTTTCTTTTTTTGATACAATTATTAAAATAAAAGGCATGAAGTCGCCATTGCTGGAATGTTTTAAAGCAGCAGCAAGTATAGTTATAAACTTGGCTTAAAAGGAAAATGATACGCGCTTTAAAAGAAAAGCCGTGAGAATATATTATATTACTCTCAATATATAATATAGTTACTGGGCTATTATTATCGCGATAGAGAGAGAGACAACTACATTCCATGAATCAATATTTTTTATACCCTATGCACGTCTACAATTTCTTTTTTTCAGTTTTCTTCACCTTTATTTAAAACAAAACTCTGAATTCAAAATAATTATTGCTCTTTTGTAACATTGTAATTTTCACTCAAAGGTTTTTGGGTGTTCATCTATACTAACCTAACCATCGTTTATAACATACTCAAACTGTTACTGAAGTTAAACAAACACTTGTGACTGGTTGTTGTTAACAAACACACTTTCTACACTTTTAGGTATACCTTATCATCGTCAAATTGTCAAACTCATACGTAAAACTAAAGGAATTCCAAAAGTAAAACGCTACTTATACCAACATCATCTCCACTGCTTCCCCTGTCGCATAGTTTTCAGTAAACCGACGACTCGGGCAGGTGCTCTTCGGGCGCACACTTCTTTCATTAAAATTAATACCTATGTCGCGTGTGCACATTCTTACTCGATAACGCCTTGCCGTAATTAAGGTATGGTTTAAACAGCAAACCCGTCCGCGCGCGCGCCGCGCGCCGGCCACGCGTCTCAACGGTACTTGCACATATTAAACGAGATTCGGCTTCCACCTTTAATTTCGCATATCATATCAGATTATGATACAATAAATGCAAATCAAACCTTATTGGCAATCAACGACGTGTCATTTTTAATGATACCATTCATCAACCGCCGCGTTATTAAACGCGTGTTGATGTAATAAATCTACTTTTAAATCAGTGGGAACTTAAATAGGGAAACAATACTAATTAGTTACCTATTTAGGGCAGTCTGATTGCCGGTGCTAACGAGGTGCCATAAACCTATAAACCAATTGAATAGTCTCGTTTGTCGGCAAATGAGCCGAATTTCCTAAACTAGCCTTATTTATTGGTCTACGTAACCCATCCTTATAAGAGTCCTACGTGAAATATAACGTATCCACTTAAGGCAACACGTCACATCGTTATGAAGTCGTTCTGCACGCTCTCGAATGGTAATAGAAAACATTTTTATGTTTGATTGATTAACACGATAAAACGGTATAAATACGACAGCTACAGACATGGGAAACAACGTCTATTTTTACTTTCGTTTGGTTTTTTATCCGATCGAATTGCAGCAAAACCGATTCTCGCACAATAGTCACAATGCAAAGCAGAATCAGTGGCGATATCTCGGTTGCCATCGGTGTCGTTGTGTCGACCAGTCGGATACGTCACGTCGCGGCGACACAGACGTCGAGTGACGCCGGCCGTAGGTGGCGACGGACCCTGTCACAGATCCAATGTCCAGATTGCTCTGTTTTACAAGCTTACAAGACAGCCTATTTGCATTTCGGCCACTTTTTGAATAAGATAACAGTTCTAAGAAACATTTAAATTTGTTTCTTTGAGACAAATTCGTGGTTCCCACCTTGATTTTAGGGACGGCAATTTTTACATTGTGTTACAGATTTCTCGATGTGTGATGTATCCCGCGCCCCACAATACCAAACGTTGCCAGTATGAGGAATGCTTGCTTTATGATTCGGGCTTTTTATTGTACACAGCCGTCCACGCTTGAGGTGAAACGTGAAACATTCTCTTTATTAATACTTAATAGCATCACTCTTTGACGTCGCGATGAATAGGAGTCACTCAACAAGTCGTTAATCAAATGATATTGGATAGGAATCAGGTAGTTCCATTGTGTTATCTGAGTCGGCTAGCTTTGCATTTTTGATTTATAGGGCGGTTTAATTTTTAAACGCGGAATTAATAGGTCTTGTTGGTGGAGTGTTCGGAACTACAATTAAATTGTGTGGGAGCTACCGAGCCTTAACACTCGGTTATTAATGATTTTGAACAAGAGGAAACCATGACATGACAATTTATTAAAATGCTGTAAAGGTAGGGTATAAAACCAAACATACAAAAAAACCCGTGTGTTAAGAGAGTGGAGTTTACTTGAAATAAGGAAAACAAACGGTAGACGGGAAAGCACAACCAAAGAACCTCCTATCGTAATAAACTCAATTCAGAAAAGTTTAGGAGTTCAACGCGACGCATACGAAGATAACCTGAGTAAGCCATTCATTTTTCTGCTGGCCAGTCATCAGTAAATTTAACAGAGATAAATTATTTTCTATGTACGAACTATTATTATGAATGTGTTTGTTTTATTTGGCATACGATCAAAACACGAACATATCGAGCAATTACCCGCCGAGTCCCACACCGGTCGAGCGTGACGCGGCAGATGACACTGTTCCCATCACCATCACCCTGCAATCCCACGCACCTCATCTCTCATTCGTTTTACCGGTAATTGTTTTATTTACAGTAATTGTTTCGAATGTTTTTCGATTTCCGTTAGAATTTGTTTCTGTTTAATCCAACTACCCAAAAAGTGCACTTTTCTTAAATGTATGAATCCATATTTCTTTGTGATCTACAAATGCCTTCATGGATTTTAAAGTGTGGAGTATCGTTGGATTGGTATATGAAGGATTTGGTACCCAAGGAGTGTCGTATGCTGTAATAAAACCTCCTCAGATCCTATGCTGCAGGGAAAGTTGAGTTTCCAGAGCTTGCTCTTTGTTAGACTTGTTATAATTATAACCTGACTACAATGCTGCATCAGGTGGTATAAGGATGAGGCAGGTTACGGACAATTACGTTAAGGATAAACGATGCTAGTTCGGTATCAGCTGTGTTTATGCGTACGTTCGTCTAGCCTTGAAAAGACCCAATTTATTATTTGGTACAGGTTAGAGGTTTCTCTCCTTTTCATCTTCAGCTGATATATGATGATGATGATGATGATGGTGATGATAAAGTGGAAATTTTAACTACTTGAATCATTCTGATTTGTTTTGGCAGTAATATTTAAAAGAGAATAATAATCAGCACTTTTTTTATTATCGCTATTGTTTACCTAATTATGTGAATAAAATATAACTGATCTCTGTCTGCCTCGGACATTTAAACAAATGATTGACAACCCCAAAACTTATCAGTAAAACACAATTTGTTTTTCTTAATTGCTCAGTGGGGGTTAAATAACTGTCACTTATCGTGAGAGCAATAACACGCTAGCACAAATTACCACGTCCAGTTCGAAAATAAGGGGTGACATAATAACCCTAAAAATGTATAAAAAACGTTAAAGTTTTCAAATGATGGAATAAAACGGTAAGAATATTTCGGACTAAGTAACCCACAATTTACCATTTAAGTTTCTAAGCTATTCTGAATGTTATATTTTCGAGCTATGGACATCTTTATGAAGTTGTGAATGATCCCATCCAACTCAGTTTTCATCAATAGACAGAAATAAACAAGTGCGCGTCGCGTGGGTGGTATGATTTGTAACATAGCGTGTCTTCGACCCTCTCAATGCGATCATTTAGTGTTATTCTTTTTGGGTAATCCCTTAATAGTATAAATGGACGTTAACAAGTCACTTTATAATAATTTGAACTTATTGTTTGTTGATATATCATGATATATGAAGTTTTTATCGAGGGCTAATTTCATCTCTTTAACTTTTTTCTGCAGCAAATTTATTTGTAATCATATATTTTTTCTTCCAATGCATTTTGTGATCTTTGACAGGTGATAACGATTCCACAACTTTAACAGCTTTCTTCTATCTGGCTAAGCTGCCAAGGAGTCTTTAAGGTGGTGGGGTGGGGTTTTAGTACTGGAAGGATCTAGTGAAGGGTCCGTCCGGATCACTACCACCTTCTTGTCCTTCAACCTACTGCCAAGCAGCAGTGTTTGCATTGTTGCGTTCCAATGTAGGGATAAGACAACCGGTGGAATTACTAGCATAGAGGCATTCCATCTTTGTCTTCAGGGTTTACAACACATTTGCAGTCTTAAGAATCAAAATATCTGCAGGTCCTTATTCCACTTAACATGCATTCAGATATCTTACCTATCTAAAGCTTGTTAGAGTATCATTTTAAGAACATTCTGTTAATGACTCGGTCAATTGCACACATCTTTTTTCTTTAGAGTATTGTTATTTGATGCAACTTCTACCTCGTATATAAAAGTCAATTCAATCAACGGAGTGATTGTTCTGCCTGCAAAAAAGACCCTAAAGCTTAAACATCGTTTAGACCCAAATATACAAATGAGTACAGTTCACTATTAACATTCTACGCCCCTCGATTACTCATACAACCCTAACGGAACCCAGTCTAATGATTCATCATAATTGTGCAGTAAAAAATGTTTAATATTTACACCTCCCCACAGGTCATATCCGGTGCAGTCATGGGGTTGTAACCCCGAGGATGACTAGTGAAAATTACACTAGACCTAATTTAAATCAAATACACGATAAGCACTTGCTACATGCACAAGTTATCTAGTTTAAGTAAAAAAAAAAAGATTTCTCAAATGTCATGTTCGTTTTTAGGGTTCCGTGTACCTGAAGACTGTCGGACGGGACCCGATTGATAAGCCTCTGTCTATCCGTTCGCCCATTCATCCATCTGTCCTAACTTTTAAGAGCTGTATCTTTGAACCGTAACATATTAGCTGATTGTGTTTTTTTCTCAATAATTACGTGTTATTACGGTAGATTTCTTAAAAAAAAAAAATGTTGATACAAGAAACGTTATACTTTCAACGTATTTGTACCCAACTAATCCAGAAGGAGGGTAATGTTTTTCGCGAGTATGTATGTAGGTGTGTATCCGTTCCATTGTGGACTCCTGTAGCCGAAACGGCTCGAACGATTGTAAAGAGTGAGGTGTCATCAGATTCTTCTTGGTTGTGGGAGTGACATAACATAACAAGTTATGAGAATAAATATAATAATGACATTAAAAAATAACTTTATGTTGACGACAATATTGAAAATTGCAGTCAGGTTTTTTAAAGCTTGCTTTCTACCTATTAGTTATTATTTTTACTGTATCATAAAAACAGTAAAACAAACAAGTATCAAAGGACAATGCCAGATCTTGGATTAAAACACTTTAAACAAAAAACTTGCACAAGGATGTCAATATGACCTGTTTTGTATGAGATTTAAATTCAGTTTAGGGAACTTTTACGTAAAATAGAGCACTCTATTAAGATACTTTATAAATAAGACAACTTGCGAGTAATGTACCTATGTAATGTAAAGTAAAATAAGACAAGTTCTTCAGAAAAACTTACACCACAGCATTGCTTTCAATATTTTCCTACATCAAATAAACCCAATTCTATAATTATCCGTCATAATTTTTTCTTAGGTCAAAGCTTCTATGGAGACCTGGCATTGTCCTTTGCTATGATTATAGTACCTACTTACAAACCTTAAAGAAAAAGAGAATATTGAGGGGACGTAAAATATTTATTATTTATTTTCGTAAGAAAGTCCCCAGTAGTGTAAAACGGTAACCGCCTGCACGGTAGGAGGGATTGATATATGTAAATCACAGAGTTATGTTTGTCGATAAATCAAGTATCTATAGTAGTTTGATCTTATCTCTGGGTGACATCTTATTTGAATTCAATATACATTATTGAAAGATAAATAAACAGGGTTCATATTTGACATTGTCTGTGCAATTTGTTCTGGACCGGTTTCTTTATTTCTTTGTTCTATTTCTTTTCACGTAAGCCCAGTTGGTAGTGACCCTGCCTGCCAACCTAGGGGTCCCGGGTTCAAATCCTGGTTAGGGCGGATATTTGTGTGATGAGCGCGAGTATTAGTTCCTAAACTCTTGGATGTTTTGTATGTATTTAAATTGTATTTACCTATAATAATTACGTTTATTTAGTAACCGCATAGTACAAGCCCAAAGCTTGAATGGGACTAGGTCAACTTGTGCGCGATTACCCCTTGCTTTTTTTTACCGACTGTGTCAGAAGGAGGGTTCGGTTGTTGGAGTGTATGTGTGTTTGTATTTTAATTACTTTGACACACTCTGCAGCCTAAAAAACTTAATGGATTTTGAGGTGTTGCTAGATTCGTGTCGGTTGAGAGAGGCTTTAATATTTTGATCAAAGTAATGAGAGGGGGTTAAATTTTATCAAAAAATGCAATCTGATTTTAAAAGTTTGTTTTGTATTATTTGTTAAAAACCAAACAGTAATATATCAACCTTTTGATAATATACGGGCTTAAAGAATATCGACGTTTAGACACAAGTGGAGTTAACTTCAACACACATTACAAACCCTAGGGCATTGTTTACTGCTGGCGTACTATGAGTATGAACAGTAATGAGGTTCTATCCCAAGCGCTATAACTTCCAATAAAGGCATCCACTCCTCGATGCTAACATAATACCGCTTAAGTGTTAACTAATGAAAACAAATACCAAGACGAGCAGTTTCGATTCAATTAGTAAAGCTAAACGAATCGAATGAGAGTTATTCGATTCACGCAATCGGATTGACAGTAGCCGGTGGCTTTGATCAAAGGGCCGACGAATAAAACAAACTATCGGTAAGAAGTGTAATTCATAGCGTGCTTGCCCCGAGTCTAATTGATGATGGTTGGCCACTCTGTCACCGCGGCGGCTTCACTCGCACACCGCCACTGCTCAAAATATTTTAATGAATTAAAAATATCTATGCCTATTGACATTCATAAGCGTTATTAATTTTGGGATTTGAGAAATGTGGATTTATGTGGTGTTTTGTGTTATCCGCCACTTGCAGCGCCGGGAAAGCGTAGCATGTGCTACGATATCAAAGGGCGTATCAGACATCATTCACTGGGAGGAATGTCATTAGGTTTAGTTTATAAGCAAAGTGAGTTAATAATTCAGACAAACGAAAAAGATAACAATTATTAGGCTGTGTTGAAATCCGGTGCACCTTTTTAAATTATTAAGAATTAAGTTTAACAAAAGTTTCTACGGGTAGAAGTCATTTATGTTCTAAGTAAACTGTTGATATTTCTCAAGAAAAGTAGCTTATACACGATCTCACTGCCAATCAAATCTTAGTATTTGATATTCCTAGTATAAATTAATAAATAGGTAACCTGACGCTTAGTGATTACCGCGGCCCATGAACACCTGTAACGGCTGTAACTGCAAAGTTACCAAGAAAATAGCAACCTAATTTCTTAAATATACACGTCTTATCGATTAGGAAACTACACTGGAAGCTGTTTTCACGAAGACAAAGTGCGCTTTGAAAGAAGTCACTAAAATGAAAAAGAAATGAATTGTGTTCATAAGCACCTCGACATTTCTTATTTTTCACTAGGTACCTGTAGCGCGTGCTAACCTTTATAAACATTTGTGTACCTACTCGTCGAAGTACAAAGTTTCACAAAAAAATATATTTTCAATAAACCTTATTCAGTGGTCAACGCAAAAAAACCGGGCACGCGTTAGTCGCTCTGGTCGGACAGGGGCCCCTCACTACCCCAGGTACGGACCCGCACGTACTGAGGGAAGGGATGATCGAAAATAATAGGAGAAGAGAATTTTAAAATTTATATTTTTTGCAGCCGGCGCAGGTGATATAACGCGTGCGCGCGCGCCGGCGGCTCACTTAAACGCGAAGCTCCGTCCCCGCCGCTCGCGCCAAAGCTCCCACGCAGCCTTTATCGCTCAGTGCTTTTCTGACCGCCGCGCGGACCGACCGCGCGCCCTCCTGACCGACCGCGCACTTACGATGCTCCAAGAAATACAACTTGTCCAGGGACAAACGAACTACGTAGTAGTTTCATCAGGCTACCCGTCCGGTACTTTATCGAAGAATACCATGGAAAAACGAAACATTCCTATTGCACCGGCTCCTGAAAAAAATTACGTGACGCACGATACGCCACCGAATTTGCAGTACAGGAAGAAAGTGCACTTTAGAACGAATCCTTACACGGGGCCGCAGGCCGTCTCGATCGCCCGCCGCAACGCCCGCGAGCGCAACCGAGTGAAGCAAGTGAATGACGGATTCAATGCACTGCGCCGTCACCTGCCCGCTTCCGTGGTCGCGGCGCTCTCGGGCGGCGCCAGGCGCGGCTCGGGCAAGAAACTTAGCAAAGTTGACACTTTGAGAATGGTCGTCGAGTACATTCGATATTTGCAGCAGCTGTTAGATGAAAGTGACGCGGCGTTGGGAATTACAAGAGATCAAGAAAATAGAGAGAATATTCCAAATAGCAATGCGCAGCCGATGACATCGTTGGATATGGACGATGGCTTTTTCTACGGTAGCAGCTCCCCTTGTTCTGAGAAGGCGAATTCCCCAGCGCCTTCTGAGTGCTCCTCTGGTGTGTCCTCAGCGTATTCAGCAGTGGACCGGTACGAGGTGACCACACAACAACAATTAGGACCCATGGATGAAGATGAACTACTCGACGTGATTTCATGGTGGCAGCAAAAATAGCATACAGGTAGGTTTTGATTGTTTTCTGCATCATTGTTAAGATAGTGAAATTTAAGTTTGAGATTTTCCGGTAATAATGAGTCATTATTGTTCCCACATTCTGTTTCATCTTCTTATGTTAAATTCCAAAATGATTATGAGTATCTTATTCACTTGTTATTATCGTGAATGATGCCCGGTCTGCAAGTGTCATTTAAGCTTTTATTTATTTTGTCTTCTCTTTGTCTGCAGGTCAATCGGTCGTGAGAACTGATACAAGGACGAATCCCTCCGGAATGCATGTGCATTAATACAGTTTATGCATTTATGTGAAATCGAAAAGACTTTTTTGTATCTCTAGTCAAAGTGCCTTAATGAATTAAGCCTTATCAATTAGAAATAGTCTAGATGTAAGAAGTCGTACCTAATGATACAATCAAACTAAATGTAATGTTTACGATAGGCGAGGCTTTATAATAAATGCTCACCGAGTTTCGAGACTGTAAATATGAGAATAAGGTTAGAAATAAATTATTTATTTAAAGTTGTTGGCTTTTTTTACAATCCTTAAGCAAAATACTACATTATTACATACAATCAAACTAAATGTTATGCTTACGGTAGGCGAGGCTTTACAATAAATGCTCACCGAAGCTTACTATATATATGAGAATAATGTAAGAAATAAATTATTAATTAACTTGTCTTGTAGTTAAACCATTTTTACAAGCAAAAACTTAAGACTATAAATAAAAGGACAAGAATGACGATCACAATGACAAGGTTCTAAGTATGCTCAACATAATATTGGGATACTGTTTCCATACTGTATGTAAACTCTGTATTGCACAAAAACCGATAAAAAGGTCATATCTTAAGTACCCGAAACCGACGTGCACGCATGACTCGATGTATAAATATGGAAGAAGCGAAAGAGATTTGTCAGGATCGTAGCAGATGGAAAGAAGTGGTCTCTGCCTACCCCTCTGGGAAACAGGCGTGATTTAATGTATGTATGTATGTATAACTACTGAATAAGAGGATTGTTAGGCGACGCTAAAATCGCATAGCTGTGAGAAATAAATCCATACAAATTTAGGTCCAAGCGATAAAGTTTCTCATCCCTTAAATCAAGTTCGATTTCCACGATATTTAGAATATGTTGTAGTTGTTATGAAAGTCTAGGTTTGTACGTTTCGGTTTTTTATTTGTTTCTTTTTCCAAGAAATATTTCCTTGAAAAATAAAACGGACACACCCAGTTTTTCATAGTATCTACAACATATTCATACATAAACTCACGCCTTCTTTCTGAGAGTGAGGTAGGCAGAGCTACAGAATTACCTACAACTCCAAAAACTTACTTAATTCTGTAACCACATTTTGCACAATTAGGCTAAGTACAAATTTAGGTCCAAGCGATAAAGTTTCTCATCCCTTAAATCAAGTTCGATTTCCACGATATTTAGAATATGTTGTAGTTGTTATGAAAGTCTAGGTTTGTACGTTTCGGTTTTTTATTTGTTTCTTTTTCCAAGAAATATTTCCTTGAAAAATAAAACGGACACACCCAGTTTTTCATAGTATCTACAACATATTCATACATAAACTCACGCCTTCTTTCTGAGAGTGAGGTAGGCAGAGCTACAGAATTACCTACAACTCCAAAAACTTACTTAATTCTGTAACCACATTTTGCACAATTAGGCTAAGTACCAATTTCACCATACGATGTTAAATTTAACCAACGTTAATCGCCTGTTAGTTCATACATTTTGACAGCTGTTAACGCTCTAATCGTCTGTTAAGTGGTTAACATCGTATGGTGAAATTGGTACTAAGTTTACCAGCGTATTAGTGACAGGTTGCAAGCCCATCGCCTAACAGTACTATAAGCCTTTATATCCTTAGTCGCCTCTTACGACATCCACAGGAAGACATGGAGTGGCACTATTCTAACCCGGCAACCACACAATATATTAAAAAATCGGAAAAATCGGACTAGATTTACGGAAAGAGAAACGCAATCGCATTTTGTATGAAAACTGTTAGCTTCACAAACCTCTTAACACGTACAAGTGCAATGGCAAACTTATGTAAATATAATAGACGACGATCTTACACAAATTAATGTTGTCAGGAACTAACCTCTAGGTTTTTACTACGGGCACTAGATAACGATATAGTTACTTAAGTAAAAACTATTACAAAAATCGGTGAATAAAAACAACAACTCCTCAAAGAAATAAATATTCGTGAATTTCACATAAATATTTACCATGGACCAAATAAGGTAAATAACCACCATACAACTTGACTACTTGATCTGTGGTAGTTGCCTAATTGCTAGCTTCTTAGGTAGCGTCACAAGCGGACTAAGTAAGTGTACGTTTGCTTGTGTGTAAGTCCGACGTACAAGGCTAGAGCTTAATTTTAGACTACCTACATCCTTTTTTGTGAGATTATCCTCTGATATTTATTTATCTTACGTAATTGACAACGTTGTGGCAGGTTTTTTAAATTTATAAGCAAAGGCGGCCGTTTCATAAATATAAACCCAGACAAATTCAAGTAACACTCACGCTCTAAAGGTTTTTTGTTGAGCCACCATAGAATCCTACCATAATGACAGCGTCAATCAATACATAAAATATAAATAACATTAAAATGAATTGTTCGTTTTCTGCGACATGGTTGCCTAGTGGCTGAAAAATTAAAGTTGTTAATTATCTATCATCATCATTTTGCCCTTATCAAAAACATGTGGGGTCTAGCACGTCTTTTTTCTTAAAAACATCATAAGCCGTCATCTCAGAATTTACTTCATTGCTTTTTGTATAGCTCTTCATACATTAAATCCATGTCTTTTTAGATTTACATTCATATTTAAAACTGTTTTCGTCACATGACTTTCTTTCCTCCTCATTAAACCTAGTTTGTAAATAGTTTAAATCCGTCGCGGGGACACTACAATATTTTCAACTGTCCCTGATACCTACCTGAATATCTCTAACGAAAATTAAGTTGAATTGAAGGGAAAACCCAAAATTTTACCTGACTAGTTCAGCAAAATAGTTGTGAAAATCTTTACATTTATTGAGATATTTTTTTTATGAAAGCTTGACACACAATTGGGAACGAAATTTCGACCTTGAGATAGGTAACTAACATCTCATAGAGATTTTCTGCTTCTCGCGACAACCATTTATTTAAATTTCATAATCATAACCCTCATAACCATGTCAAATGTCAAACCAAACACGTCCTTCGCCATCCCACAAACCATAAAGCGAGGTTACCACGAAATGTTATAATCATTTATAGTCAGACTGGCTCGCGAACCAACGGGGTGAGATGCGATCGCGAGGAAACATTTCCTAAAAATAATAAAAAATACCTCACACGAACGAAATCAACCATTATTATACGACACGACGATGAGGGCAGATTCTATTAATTTATAACCAATGTGGGTGGATATACTGACATTATTTTTTTATTAATCGCAACGTGGACACAACGAATAACTGTTATTTGTGAAGTTTTTATTAAGATATCCGAATATTTTAATGATTTGTAGCCATCAAGGGATGGGAAGCGTGCCGTTAAAAAGTTCCTTATTATTTTAATATAAGTAAGTTAGTACTTTAAAGAAGGTAATTTCATTACTTTACTGGTTTTTACCTTTGGAACCTGGTTTTAATAATCGAAATTAATTTGATGTCTTGTGTACGTGCTAATGACGAAAATGTACAACATTTTGTTTAAATTGTGAGACATAAGCAGCTCATTTCATGTGATGACTTAATTGCGTTTAACGCATTTTTTATTTTTAGGAGATGAGTTCAATTACTTCATCTTAATCAGTTTCCATCCGCTACGGGAACGGTATAATTTTCCGGTAAATATAAATAAGTACTGGCTTACCAGTTACTTTTAATTTTAGTTTATAGCGCTAAATTGCAACTTGTTAATGTTTACATTATTACGTTTACACTAAGTTTAATTATCCATCTCGGACCTTTCCCAGGGTAAGGTTTTACGAAGAATACAACAGATTAATACGTCAACGTAAATTATGTTTGATTCGATTGTTGGAGCTTCTGACAAATTTCCCTATTATTTATGTTCTCGAGCGTGTTACCGACCATTTTTATAAAAAACGTTATTGTTTTGGTAAAAAATGACATGCCACTAGTATCTGATAATAAGCGGGGGCGGAGTTGTAACAAAGGAGAGTTGGTTAACACCACAAACACAATGCGTGTGTGTTTGATTCGGGTGTTAAATTAAGTTCTCTATCTGCGGTGTTCTTTTGTCTATTTGTTTTCGAGTTTTTTGTCGCGCTTCCCATGAACATGTTTGGACAACCTACAATCATTTTAAGCGACTGTTTGCTTTACGGAATGATTTAAACGTGGGCTTTTTCGCTATTATTGTTATGTATCGTGATTATTAAGGAATTGTTATCTGTCTGCTGCAGTTTTAAACAGGAACTCTTTTTTTTTGTAATGGGGAAATGCACGTAAGTAAGGTTAGCGATCACTTAAACAGCTCAGAAATATGATAACTCTAAAAAATACAATGGCGTTTAAAGAATATTAATTAATTTATAAATAAAGACGAAGGTTGGGACTTACTCGTGTAGAAAGCTAAATAGTTTTGTTCCTCTGACATTTCATCATCCTAACGCAGTATTAAATTCAGTATACGATCGACAACACCAAATATTAGTAAATGTACTCTGCATTTTCAGAGTATATTTACTAATATTTGGTGTTGTCGATCGTATACCTTCGGATGATAATGTAGGTATAATAGGACAAAATGAAAAAGCAATAGTGTAGCACTACCTGAAACGTTAATACGGTTTTGACTTTTATCGGTTATATAATATAAGTAACTAAATAATCCTACGGCATTTACTCTAAACGTAGCAATCGTTGAAAGGCCATTAATGCTACTTTTTGTGTTTATCTAAAGAATTAGCGGCATCTTTACAGACCTATTTAGGGCCATTCACTGCCTTTATCACGCAGATAACACTTAACAAAAGAGTTAGAAGTTGCACAAAAAAGCACCTATTACAGGCCGCTACCGCAATCCCACCAATTAATTAAGTCTTGATGAAGATATGAAAAGCGGCAAAGAGACCGACCGAAAGACGATACGAAATTTTACCAACAAACCTCTTTAAAACGACATCATAACTAGTTATACGCTAGACAATAAGGTACACTTTTCTAAGGTATAGTTGATAGATGAATGGGCGTAAAGACAGAAGCCAGACGCTTGCTACCGTAGGCGACAGTGAGAGATAACGCGAAGTAGAGATACATCGTAAAACATCATTAGGGCGATAAACCTCAAAAAAGGTGCTTTTACGAAACTAAAAATTCAGGATATCCCTTAGATACGCACGCTATTGATTGAATATTTAACAAAAACGACGCGTTTCTTTAATATTATCAAGTTTAAACAAAATTATAATTCAAAGATGGATGACGGTGGCGGTGGCTGTGTATCTTACTCGTTTTTATCACACGTTACGCTCTTGATAGTCTTCTTGTTTTTTATTTCCATGGAATTAATCTGATTTTAATTGTTAAATTATGTTTATCGGTTTAATGCTTCTCTGTATTCCAGATACCAAATGCATTATGGAATTATTTTCAAGTCAAATTCAAATGGTCGTACTTACATCCAAAACTGTTCCATGTTACTGGCATCTTACCCAACGTGTTTTTTAAGAAACAAAAATAAACCTCTAAGCTGGCCTTATTAGCGCGTGCGTTACTACCACAAAACGAAACCCTGGCAACATCGATACCGGTTAATAGTGGCCAGTAATAATCCAATTGAATTTCGGGGCACAGAGAACAAAGGCCGGCAACACGGCTGTCGGTGCATTAACGCCCTTACAATAAATCCAGGAGGTCCGTCGCCATAGGGCTAATTACTCTGAATATCGGTTGATATACTGTCTACTTAGGAGCCGTGATGTATGGCCACCCTCAAAGGATCGGACGCCGTGGCCTCAGGCAAGGCTATTATAAATAAGCATGCTTAGGATAACCACTGCCGACAGACCTAGGTACTAATAGCTCGTTTCTAATTGATTTATATCGTAACACCTTTATCATAATAATTTTAAATTAAAATATTTAATGCTAGTAGCATTCGATAGCGACAAATGAAATTCGAAACTAAGTAAATGTGGCCCGAATCCTTTTATCTAAAGAGGAGAGGGGGTGGTTAAAGACAGTGAAAGAATAAATTTAATATAATTAATTTTATGGCCAGTTTGATTCAATTTAATATAAACTCCTCTGTATAAAATAAAAATTCCAATGGTTATCCCAATTCAAATCTTTAAAATTACAGTATGCTGCTGTTTTGCCTTTTTTTCCCGAAAATCGTCCTCGAATGAGACATTCAAAACCGCGAGCAATAGAGAATAATGCATTGATCTAGATTAGTGACGCGCATTGTGTCTCCAAAGGGTTGTGCGCATTGTACGCACGCATTATGCGGCACCACAAACAACTCGATACTCAATTCGCAGATTCTATGAATTTCTAAAGAAAATAAATATCTTTTATGACAGCGGTCGTCGCGTGATTTGTACATTTCATTGTCATTCGAAATTTAAAATTTTGCATCGTTACGGAATTTTATTTACAGCATGCGCTTTAAAAAATCTAAGGTCGTGTGTTCTTGTTCTAGTACTAATTTATTAACCACACTATGGTAATCTTACGGTATCCATCGTTGCTTTGTAACTCTGAGAATGGATCATCCATCCAAAATATAGGAAAAAATTCCAATGTAAGTTGTCGACGGATGCCAGCACCTTAAAGTGTAATAAGTTGTTGTATATGTAGACGAAATAATTAGCCATGATCTAAACGTCTACATGATACGGGAATACCTACCGAATTACAAAACGAGATTAAAAGTTAAACTTATTTAAAGAATACACCATAATTACAATTAGTAGGAGCCATGTATTTATTATAATCCGTCATAATACCACCAAGACATCCCAAATGTTTTAAAAGAAAGTAGCACGTTTAAAAAGATATCAATCTATATTGTGGCCAACAAGATAGCCGATCTGCATCCAAACAACACAAAAGCCTGATAAGATCTTTGGCATGAACAGACAAATTGTTCGCATTCACTTGCCGTTAAATCTATACTTGTTTACAAAACATGTCATTCACAGCATTAGCAAATAGTATACCGTGAAATTGATTCTTATATTTTACTGGGAACTAACACTTTTTGGGTGGTCGGCTACTGTCCACAGATAAGTTAGGATAAACGTTTTTTCGCGAGGCGTTGAAGCTAGAAGATTTAAATAACTTACTATACTATGTTTAATCTGCCGTAAAAAGTCACTATGTTGAAATCATACTCAATCCTAAAGAAACTCAACTACACAAAAGGGTGAGATCTTTTGAACGTGTCAGTCGCATCCTAGTAACATTCCCTGATGCCACACGTACGTTCAAGATATCTAAATTTTGAACCGTTTAAGAAATCTGCAACATGAGAATAAAACTTGACATTTTAGCCCCAATATCACTGCTGTAATTCAGCTCTTGAAAGTAATAGTACATTATTGCCTAGGCATGGAAGTAGGCAATTGCGGGCCGAGTATTGGATTAAACGGACGAGCTTGCGAGTCCGTTTAAAAATACGAAGCCCGCAATTGCTGTTCCTGCCGAGGCTAATATAGTGCTTTTCTCAAAAATCGGAAGAAACAATTTGTGTTGGAGTCAAATCTTCATCGCTGGAACTCATTTTTTGAAATGCATACAAACAGAAACTTCATGTGAAAAAACCATCACTCCTTACCGCCTTTTTGTTTATGACAAGGAGAAACGCAACTCTAGTTTTAAAAAAAAACATAAGCTATTTCAGGCACAACTAAAAAAGTTGTGTTTCGAGTAAAATTTGGATGTATAAGACTTGTGCCCTCATTTTATTACGGCCCTTTTCACTTTTTAAAAAGTTACAAGATAGATAGTAATGGAATTTGTATGCTATACTAATTTATTTTTTTAATTTGAGAACTGTCTGTAAACTATGTACTTCGCGTCTCAATATGTAGATAGGAATGTCAACATTTCCGGACATTTTTGAGAAAAAATATTTTAATTAGCCATATTTATCGCTCTAACCTTTTACGCACTCAAAATGTAACGTTACGCATAAGTCGTTTTTTTTTCCTAAATTGTTACGATTATAATTATTTTCAGCTAACTCAGTCTTATTTACTCGAATAAAATAAATTATCCTAAAAAATTTACACATTAAAAACCTACTGAAAAGAGAATTCATTTAGGCCTGGACTTTGGTTCTTCAAGTAAAGCCTTCCAAATCGCAATGGAATCATTATCAAGTGAATGCCCGCAAACAGGTAGTGATGTGTCGCGATCAGATCGCGGTAATGTCGTGGAGACCCCGGGCAGATGCGAGCAAGGTGTCCCGCGACTTCAGGTGCGCGGGGGCACAAGCCACACGATCTGTCAATCGGGGTATACTCAGTAGCAAATACAGTCTCAAATGACGTTTATAGTTAAGCCCGGGTGACTTCAAATTGGTAATACAAAATCAATATTTTACATACATCTTGCTTAAACTAAACTCCTCTCCTAAGTCCGAGCGGCAATTTTTTTTCTTTAAATCTTAACTTTTCCCGTTATTGTTCCCTAATGCGGTAACCCTACCACTATATTTAAATTAAATTGCTAACATCGAGTGACTGGTATGAAAGTTAGGTATTAAATGTAGGGTAACCCCGCTTTAGGACTTTAATTATTAGTTTTATTAAAAAAAATACGATACTTCAAGAAGCCTAATTTAAAGAACTGAGCAATTTGAAGTCACTCTGTATATGTATATGAATATGTTTTTCCATAAGTTTTATTATTACGTTGCAGTTTATTATTTTCGGGTTTATTTTGCGCGTCATGTACCTAAATTCACCATTTTTTTTAAAGGCTCGTATCACCTGGAAAGAAAAAATACTACAGACGGACGCATAGTTTGATCTAAGGTACGTAAAATTATTGTTACATCCAGGTATTATAAAATAGTGATTGCTGAACCACGTCTATTCGACTTACATTAAAAAAATACATGGAACAAGCAATTTTTTTTAAAGTTTATCTTGATTTCACCATTATTGTCTTATTTCTCATCAGTATAATACAAAAAAAAAAGATAAAAATAAACGTTTTAATTTTTTTATTCCTTGATAATTATAAAAATACATGGATTTACTAGCGATGTATTTGCGGCTGACAGTACTACACGTATAATTTTTTCGACATCCGGTCTGGAATCGCGAATGATTGTTGAAAGTAGAACGAGACAATTAAAAGTTCATATTTTACTTTGAAATGTTATTTTCGCGAAAGTTTGTTCGTAAAAATTTACGAGTACATTTTGTAAGTCAATCAATCTGTGTCATATTATGAATTATTTCGTTTAAACAGATGTAACGTCATAAACTCCCTAATTGTGTTTAAATTAATAAACTGTAAGTACTTAAATGGTACTTGACTTCAAAATAAATAAATAAATAAATAAATATAAGAGGACAATGTCACACCAATTGAACTAGTCCCAAACTTAGCTCTAGGCTTGTACTATGGGTACTAGACAACGATATAAATACTTATATAGAGAAATATTTTAATACTTAAATACATACAAAACATCCATGACGCAGGAACAAATATTCGCGCTAATCACACAAATATCTGCCCTTACCGGGATTTGAACCCAGAACCGCTAGCTTCGTAGTAAGGTTCACTACCAACTAGGCCAGCGTGTCGTCAATTATTCGATCATTTTAACGCCTCAGCAGATACTAAAGTCTATCAGCAGTCAGAACCTTATGACAATTTACTTATTTGCAATATTTTTTGTCTAGAAGTGTTTCATCAATTGTGCAAATAACATACACTTTTGTAGAAACATTACCTAATGTCACATTAGCACGAGACCATTAAAGTTCATATTTTACTCGTAAATGTTGACTTAATAATAAATAATTACTCGTTAAGGTTAACGAGTAGGTAGGTTCACCTTAAATTAATTTGTAAGGCAATCATCGGTTTTGGATGTTATTATATGATTATAACAGAGATCAGCTTAGTTTGGGTCTAAATCAATTAATGTGACATTGTCCTTTGATATTTACTTATTTATTCTCTATTTATTTAACGTCAACTGCTAACTAAAATGATCAAATGACACCTCACTCTCTTCGATAGGTTGCTACCTACCTAAACTCATTTTCTTCGATAGGTTGGTACCTAAAAACGTTTCGTTAAACTTCCTTGTAGCAAGAAATGTATAAAGAATTTTGGTATTTCCCAAAAACTACAATTGTTCCGATTTTGCACCTAACCTAAAAACTTACGCACCTTGACAAACGCATCATCCATACAAAATATGACAAATGATTCGACAGATGCCCATCCTCGTGCTATCTCCACATGCCGTGGAAGGCTGTGCACCAAAGGGTGATCACCAAACACGTGGTTCACGGTCAAATAGATAGAAGCGCCGCTGATATTGTGCAAAAACTTCACCCTTTCCTTTTGTGCAATCCGAAACTTTCGTCCCCATTCACTGATATTTGCACAATTGAGATTTGAGGACACGTGACGGGGAGCCAGGTGATTAAACTTTGAGTAGATTTTGTACGGTAAAAATCAATCAGACAAAAATATCAAACAATTAATACACATGGTCTAAATAAGTTAGTTTTATTTATTCATTTGTTATGCATGTAGGAATATACAGACTGAGAAAGTGATGAAAAAAAATAACTTGTAATATTTTGGTTTTAATGGGACTGCTTTGTGCATTTTATAGAGGTATATTTAATGAAGTTTTGTTTTGATTTATTTAGTTATCACTGCCTAAAATACTCGTAGAAGATTTTTTTAAACATGAACACGGCAAATTTTAATAGTTCGAACAATACAACGTGGTTGTAATCTTTTTTATTGCCTGTGTAATTTCAGGAGGATGATACATCAAATACACCGCTTGATATCTAAATAAAAATGTAAAGCTCTCCAATCAAAATATTTGTAGAATATTTATTATTACCTAGAGAGACTAGAGTCCGAGATTTGAATGACAATGGCCCGGGCGTAAAGCAAACAACGCTGGCCACTGCATCGGAGATATTTCACATCGAGACATTTACATCGGTGTTAACGAGGGAACCCTCAATAAAAGTTTTGTATTCAGACATAAATCTCCGCTACTAAAGTCAGAAGTAGACATTTCGATGCAAACGTATAAATATGCTTCATATAATGAAATACGTCATTTATTATACAGTAAAAATGTAATTGGAAAAATTCACCATAAAAGTCCGTGGAGAGTTTTTGAGGATTAACTATGATTTGTAGCATTCTACCCCGCCCGCCTGTTTCTTGAAGAATTTAAAATCTGGAGTTAATGTTTACTTCAACTGTTTTCGCATAAAATCATATAGTACGTCAACACTTACAGTGCCAGCAACCCGCTAAGCGGGTCCGTTTTGTATAGAAATCAGTGCGCTTGGCATCGAATGTTTGTATAAACCCAAACCATTTCGACTAGACGAAGTTTTTGTCCGTCTGATCACTAAGACCGTGAGAGTCCCATAGTATCTAACCTTTTATCATTTTGCGGTGACGATTCTAATGAGTTTTCGATGTCGCTCTCAAATCGCTTTGGCGTTAAGATACGAACACTTTTTACTAGTTTTTTGGTCTTCTTCTTTAGGTTTTAGTTTGTCGATTTAAGATGAAGAAGATGAAGTTTTTGGTTGTAAGCTGTTAAAATTAAACATACCTATATTTCTCATCATAAAAGGGTCCAGGAATTCATGATTTTTTAATTTAAAATATATTTAACTACAGCGTAAGCGGTTTTTGCCTTCTGAATGATACCGCAAATTAAACCCTTAATATGGAATTAATACAGTTGAACGATATCAAAAGATAAAATACTTATAATTACATAATTCCCTATTAAGGCAATATCGGTATTGATAAATTTATTACGCCAATCAATAAAGCTTTTAATTTGTCCCATCCGAAGTGTAAAAGTCTTGATAAAATATAATCGTCATTTACTTAAGTGGTTGATAAGACTTATGAGGAAGAAAATTTACTTTTTAATGAACATGTTAAGGGTGGGTATCTTAATCTGTGTGGCGCCAATTCTAAAAGGCTTGGCCCTTGATAAGAGTCCCGGCTTTATCAAATATTGCTTGGGGATGTGTAGAACGGTACATTATGCCGTGCAAAAAATCTATCGGAACCTTAAATAATTAATGGGTTTCTGAAGCGGGTTAAGGACCACACGTATAAGGATGCGGCTCCACTGAGGCGGAGACGAGCGGAGCGGTGCGGAGCTGTGCCAATATTAACCAATAGAAGGCGCATGCGGTCACGTGGAGCTCGCCTTGCGCACGTTAGTTTAGATTCTATTGGTTAATATTGGCACAGCTCCGCACCGCTCCGCTCGTCTTCGCCTCAGTGGAGCCGCAGCCTAAAGGTAGTTGCTTTGATAATGCTCAAGAGCAGGTTAATGATGTGTTGTTGTAAAAATAAAGGTAATATACATCCAAATATTTCATTTAATACCTATAAAAACTTGCAGGGTTACAAATGCTAGCAAAGAACTCCGTAAAGTCATTTCAAAACGAAAAAAAAAACTATTTATTTTCAACAATGTTTTTACAGCGGTGTCGAATCGTCCTTTTAAGTTAAACAATTGTAGGTATTAGGAGGAATTCACTCTTTCATACATGTTATTGATATAATGTTAAAAATAAAACTAAACATAGTTGTAATTTGAAGCAACTAACTTAGAACTAAATAATACATTTTTGTTTAAATACTGTAGATGGATTGATTGGAAAGATTCGCCAAATCTTTTCCGTTATGTATATAACAGGATAAGAACATTGTAATTTCTTTTATGTACCTATACTTTAGAAAAAATGCGCTTTAGGTAGGATACAGGGTATCCCAGAACTAAAATTGAGGGGCTTTCTCATGCCTCAATATTAACGTCTAATTCTGGGACACCCTGTATAATTTGGCACGCAATTAGATTGTTATTCCTTTATCAGCATAGTCAGTACTGTTATTTCTTCAATTTTACCAAACTTGTCTCCTTTCTGACTCTTTCTTATGTTTTGGGTTGGATACTCATTTTAAATGTTACCGTAAAGTAACAAAACAATTTTATTGTACAAACTTTACGATCACTATTTTTGTTTAATGCTTCTGTGAATATAAAAGTAGTTGCTTCCATGCGATCATTCACTTAACACAATGATGGCTGATTATACAGCTTAAACATCGTAATTTACAACCATATTGTAAATCCTTTATAACGAAAACCGTTTAGAAACCGTTAGGTATTTACCAACAAAACGTCAACTCCAAAAACCGCCTCATCGACACCCAGTGTTGTCGTAACTATCGTTTCTCTAGTCATATTTTAAACTCATTAAATAATTACCACCGATACTGTAATGACTTTCAAATTTTGCATTTGTCCGAATCCCTACAAACGTTCCAATTGCCATTATGAAGAAAGTTATTGATAGAGAATTGTAGAGAATTTACAATATGACTTAAGATAATGTATGGTATGCCTGTACGTAATTGACATTATAACACTATTATTACAATGCATGACATTACGCAACAGTAACGTAAACTACTATTACATGACACTATGTAAGCAGTCCTGTCTACTATAAACATACAAGAACATGTAAGAACAAGATGCTGCTTCTGTAACCCTTGTTTGTGAATGCTAACCTCACAGGTCGTAATTACTCGCAGACGTGGGAATCCGTTTCCTACCGCGATCGCCATAAGGCCCGTAATAAATCACACAATAACTGCAAGATTTATGTGCTTTAAATAATAATTATGTCGGAGTATAATATCGCGTACAAAACGTACCGTGCAATAATGACAATAGAATTACTGAAAACATCGTAAGTATTGTTTCCTGTTTTTGTGATTTAAACCAATGATTTCTTACGATTGGTATTTGGTACACAATTTAGACTTTAAATAGATGTTATATTCGACAGCATTTCTAGTAAATCCAACTGGGTTCAAACGAGATTCGAAGAAAGAATAAATATTTAAAATAGTTTTTTTTTATTGAAGGCTACCTAATATTTCTCATGTGTTTATTTGTATTTCTTCATCACAAAAAACGTAAATTGACATTGACCCAAAGTCCAAACAGTGACTTCTGTGTGGTTTTTAAAACAAATCTAACCAATCAATCAACTCGGAAGCCAATTTCAAACAAAGCAATATTTTTCTAATACCATTTTAAAATATTAGAATACTTATAGAATTGTACAAGAAAAATAAATGAAGACAAAATAGGTGCCCGAAGCGTCGTGGCGGAGGGCCACTGTTTAGTCGGCGTTTAGATTTTTTGCTACATTTTATGAGGGAAACGCTATCCTGAGATCTCTGTGATTTATCGGTCGGAACCATTAGACACCGCTGGTTAGTATTCATAAGAGATTTGCATCTTATTAGGGAATTAGAATTTTCAAGGCGGTACAAAATTGATACGTCACTGTAAAAAAACAAATCTTAATGACAGTCAGTAGATTGTAAACGCAACAATGATTTTTAATCCATACTGTATAAAAGTTGATGATACTAAGCATTTGCCACTCAAACAAACATTATAATGCTCCGTCATATATATTATAAAGTTAATGTTGAACTTGAGTGCGCATTTGCGCAAGTGGAAATTCGCAGCAACTTGCGGATTATCAAAATGCTCCTTGATCTGCCAACAGTAACACAGGTGGGACACACAGACGATACGCACAGTAAACAAATTGTGATAACTGTCCGTGGTTGGTAATAAAGCTGTAAAAGGCTTTTTCCTCTTCGAGAAAATGCTGTCTTAGCTTAACTGTGCCAAAAGTGGTTTCGTTGGTAATTCTCTACCTACCCCACTCTAGGAATGAAGACGTGAGTTTATGTATGCATGTGTATATCTAGAAAATGCTGTCTTTTTTAGAAGGTTCAAAATTGCAAATAAAAATTTTTCGTCGCCCGGCTTTACGATTACGTTTGTAATTAGTAAGTAAGGTCGAGAAAATCTTAACTTAATATAGAGAGTCAGCACATGTTCAAACAATTTAATTTCTAGACTTTCATGATATCTACCTTTCAGCAATTTTTTTTGGGCAATGCTAGCACCTTTTTTATATTTTTGTCTTATACGTATAGTTTCTGTGTAAAATCATAAACGCCTGTCGAACTTGGATAGCCCTTAAGATTAGTTGTAAATGTGAACAGTTTCATATCTTTAACCCTTCGGGTGGCAGCGTCACGGTTGAGCGGTACGAGAAGTGGCACGGCCATTTTGGAAAATATACCGCTAAGTGGCAGCTTGGTGGCGCAAGGTTATCTAGACTAGTTCACTCCAAATATAAAATCAGGATAAGGGACATTAACAACATGTACCTCCGCACGAACTTTTTTTTTCGAGTAAGTAACGTTACCAATCAGTATCGAGAAAATGTGTACGGCGATAATTGGAATATTTGGAATCAGCGTCCCGTGTCCGTATTTAGTAGGTACTTAAATTTGATAGCACTCTGACTTTCGTATCTCATAGAGAAGTACAGGTAAAGTATAAGTCAAATAATGTTTGGAAACGTGTATAAGGGGCTACAGATAGATACAGAATACGTTTTCGAATATTAAAAACGGTTTGAAGACGTGGCTTATGATTGAAATGTTCGTGATAGAATTGGTAATCGAACTACATACTCGGAAAGAAAGACGCTTTAACCCCTCGCACGTTGGTAGCAGTGGCAACGGCGTTACGCCGTACGTTCCATACTAAGTATATGAAAGTCTAAAATCGTCGACGCTCCAGGGAAGATGCAAACGCAACTAACTCTTATCTATCACCCAAAATGTATGATATTACCGTTCACCACGTGGTTTATCGCTACGCACGAAAATGTCATGTTCATTTTGAGTGACAGAAAAGAAAATCGTTTGTAGCGTTTGCATCTTGCCTAGGACCTCAGGGGTTAGACAAAAATTACAGTTTTCTATGACTTGTCGTTTACTTTGAAGTATTTCGAGAGGATCTTGGACTTTCCAGTTCCATTTTCAGTGTGTCGCCGAGACAGCCGGCGGCCACCGCCAACCGCCCAGGAAGCCCGACTCAACGCGCGAATAAGAAATAAATCCCTGGCAAGCGTAACAAAGGTAAAGTAAAAAGGAAGCGTCCACCCCCTAGGCTACACAGATTTATACATGTGCAATATGCACGCCATGAGAAACACTGAGATATTACGCGGGGAATTGCGAAAGTTGTTAATGATTATTTTTGTTAGTGGAAATAAGTATAGCAAACAGCGGCATTTCTCCTGACACATTTATATCCGAACAATATTGCAATCACCCCGTATTATGTATATATGACACTAAGCTATTAAATGCAATATGCACGCCACTAGGTACGAGTAACATTGGTTACAGGTTTGCATGCCTATTTTAACAATAGGTGAAATCAAACATGGCTGAAGGACCACAGTAAGTTTGTATTTTATCTATTTAAGTCAATTGTTACAACAATTAATTAACACTTTCAACAAGTTTTTTCTTATAATGTTTATTTGTTAATAAATATTCTGACGCTGTTGTTAAATTTAACATTGACCACATCATTGTCATCGACCATTTTATTAACTCACGACTCATATTTCCAAATTTAAAAATAAATGTGATATCGGTTAAATATTTGATATATGTGTATTTAGTGTATTTTGTTATTAAATGTTATTGTCCCTTTCAACAAGTGTACGATTATTTGTTAACAACCATTCTGGCGCCATAGTTAAATTTAACATTATCGACATTGTTGACATTGTTGCTCGGATATAACGGAAATTAATTGTCGACTCATGTTCCCGAATTCATTTATTAAAGTGATACCGGTTCAATAAAATGAAGTGTTTTTACATTATCACATGTTATTGCTTCTCGGTTCCAATTCCGGCCAAACTTCCATGAAGAAATTAAATACATTGTAGAATACCAAGCAAAACAAGATTACGCGAAGTTACATTAAAATGATAATATTGAAAAACGGTCACGTCAAAATAATCACTGATTCCGAGAATAAAAAATATAACTGTGGTTTACAAAGCTATAATGATCGCTCTTCTTTTAACATCAGCAGCCTTGTCCCAATTAACATCGATATTTAAAGAATAAATCAATTAAAAACTGAACACTGGTCGATGTTCAGTGACACTGGTATACTCGGAACCAATTTGTCTCACATCGGTAGATAAGCATCATTCCGATCACACCTCGGCTGACCTATGTCGTCCCAAACCACTAGATATATCGAATTGCCTCTATATAACTGTATCTATGATCTCTAAGCAGCATGTGTCAAAGGTTTATAAACGGCGATAGACTAGTGGGATGTCTCGTTTTTATTATAGGTACCCAAATTTAACCCTATATAATGTTGCCATAATTTCAAATAATAAAAATAATAATTAGGATACACCATTTTACAATGTATTAAGTACGGAAACTGTTACGAAGAATAAAATTATTTACTTTTCGACATATTATTTGTATTTTAAGTTTTTTTACATCAGAGACGCGTATGAACTTTGCAAGATTTTACAAAGGCAAAAAAGTCACTGAAATTTATAATTAATGAAATTCTTTTATTAAATGTTTTTGAATAAAAAACGAAAGTAACTTTTTGATTGGTTCCTGCGATAGACATATGTTTAGGACGTTTTTTTTTAGAAAAACGAATGATCTCCTATCCTATTTTATATTCAAAACTTATATATAAATATTAATAACAGTTCAGATCAATCAATTCGTATTTTTATTACACGTTTTTATATTTTTTTAATGCATTTTATATAAAACATATTTTATTTAATATGTCAGTTACTCAATAAAAAGCCGACAATGATCATAATCGTCCTCATCCCACATGTCTCTTCACGCTAAAGGATTGAATGAGTACAAAGACAAGATCACATCTGAATAAGATTGTGTTTAGGTTGCCGCATCACGAATCTATTTGTTTGTTACAACAATAAATACTAATACAAGTGAGATGTTATAATAAAAACATGAAATATGATAAAAACCTTTCTGATTAATAATTTGTCTTAAACAAATGAATCTAAGAAGCTAACAATTATCATTTCTTTCGCACACTCAACAACATAACAACGTCCATTTATATTAGTTACTGAATCAGAAACAACAGTCAGACAAAATGCTTAACCCCGTACTGTATCATTTATAACCATTTACTGTTATTGAAGGCAGTAGTTACGAAAACGATATAACATTATTGCCACCAATTAAGTTATGTCCATGCGCGATGACACTCAAATGTTCTTTGGGCACACGCCGACTTTGTACATGAGAACAAGGAATGAGTCGAGTAGCGATGAATTAACAAGAACTAACCTTTTATAACAGGTATTAAAAAAAACACTTACATGGATTTCAAGAAATGAAATGTTTAAAGAGCAAATATACACTGGCCCGCAAAACTAAGTATGACACTTTTAATACTAGCTAGTATTAGCTTAGTTTTGCGGGTCAGTTTATTTTAATTGACAGTAATTAGGAAGCCAAACGTAAGCTTTAAAATATCATTGATTATGAATTGTTGATTACGAAGACGCAGGTGAATGAAGGTGAGTATAAAAGTGATGTAGACACCTAATAAGGAAATTACTTTAGTCAACGACTCCATTTATGTTTATGCTTCAAAATGATCGCCCCGTTAGTCCAAGCCCGAGGACAAAAAGTAATAAGCAGTTGAACACACAACTACTTCCAATATTTTACATAATTATTGACGAAATTGATGCTACGTGTTGATGAGTGCGCAGGAGCATGCTAATCATCGAGCTTTTCTCTGAAAGCTACTGTTAAGGCATTATTTGTGAACGAAGAAAGTTTACAAATTCGGAAGCTTCACAAAAAACACAATGGTTACAGTAGGAAGTGTAAAAATAATATTTTTCATTTCCTGTTTGTAAGATTTTTGGAGTGCAAAGTTTTTGCATTGTACTTTTGCATCCGTGGGAGCAACTACCTGGTGCCCGGAGCGCAGTAATTTCTTATAAATCGACATCGAGTGAGATATCCCGCTCTCTCCCCGCTGCGCGCAGGGTGCGCGGCACAATGCGCGCCACAATGGCGCACATGATCTAGATTAGTGACGCGCATTGTGTCGCCAAAGGGTTGTGCGCATTGTGCGCGCACGCATAATGCGACACCGCAAACATCTCGATGCTCAATTCGCACAGATTCTATGAATTTCTAAAGAAAATAAATATAACTTTTGACAGCCGTCCACGCATCGATGCTATCGTTATTTGGCAGTTGTGAATTGGAAATACTGATATGAATGAAAAATAACGTTGTTCTTTTGTTGAAATTGAAAAAACAACGAAGCCTTTCTATTTATATGATATTCTGTGAACAAAATTGCATTCTGCGGGTTAACAAATCCTTACTATTTTTTACATAAAATGTAAAGCGTCAATGATGATTCTATAAGACTCTCAAGCACACTTTGAAAACATAATAACACATTGCAACTAACTGAATCATTTATAATAATTACATAGTTTTAAATATTACGTTTAAAATTTAATTTAAGTTTAGAAAGTCTCTACTAATCATACTTTTAACAAAATAAGGACTTAGGGAATGACAAGCCAGTATTAGCCAAATTACAATGACGCATTCTGAAATCCCTAATAGTTTTTAATAACACGTCTTTGATTAACGTTAGACAACTGATAATTAAACCACCTGGAAAGGGTTGAACGAGGAATGTTGCCAACGTAGAAACCTTTTTTATCGAATGTAACTATAAAATAGTTTAAAAAACTGAATGAAACTCGTCCCACCAATGTCCATTCCCTAATAGAGAAGTCAAAATATTTTATGGACGTAAATGTTAGCACTGTTGTCAAACGAGATCACACACAAGAAATACAAAGGAAACCAATGTTTGCCGCCTAACCTCTTGGCCGTGCTCATAAAATATTAGATATGAACAAAATACTAAATGCAATAAAACTGTTCAACGTTGTCCCCGTATAAAATTAGAAAAAAAAGGTGGTAAATGCGTCTTATTCAGCGGTAGCTTTTTTGTACGCAACCTGACCGCTGTCATTGTTAATTGTAACTCTTGAGCTAAAAAATGGATAAATGGGCCCGAGCGCTGTCTTTTGAGCACCCAAGGGTTGACATAGTTGGAAGCGATTTGTCTTACATGTTCAGATTCGATCTTAATACGAGATGGTTTTTTCGCACCTCGTCTTAATTATGGCGACCATATCTTTTTTTAATCCTTCACGGAATATGTCGAGCAGTTTTTGTGTAAACAAGAGACGGTTCAAAAAATCTTGGTCAGCTTTATGGTTTTATTGTACTTGGACACAAACAAAGATAGTAAATTCAGTATCAATTCCCTTTTCATTCAAATCGTACCCCTTTAAATCAATGTATGGCCATTCATCACGTAGGTGACACTTAGACTATCAAACACACGCGATGAGATTGCTTTCCAGTTATCTAAAAGTCTACTTAGTGTACAACAACAGAAAGTTCAAATTACAGAAACTTAGACGTTCTTGTTGTTTTACAAAACTAAATGACCAAGTAAGCATTACAGTGTAACCTGTATCTAATTAGATAATGTAATTAAGTAAAATTCTTTTCTCACCTTTGGGTGGTAAGTAAGTCTGCTTTTCTTATCGCAAAGGCATTCTTTACCTTACTTTTTCCGTTCCCTCCCATGAACTTGATATTCGAGCTAAAAGCACGTCAAATAAAGTAACTTTTTTCGTAAAATTAAATGCAGTGCGCGGAAAAAACTAGCGGAAGAGGATGGAACCTTTCAATATTAGTTTTATATCTGGCAGAAAAAAGGTCGCTAGTAGAGAGGGCGATTGTCAATCACAATAATAATAATATGGGAACCCTTTGAGTCGGGAATTTATTTCGGAGCCGTTTTGAGAAGCACCTGATGCGGAAGCTATTCGCACGTCGTGGGAACGTCACTGTGGGTATTTTGAAAGAAATTGCCTTTTGCGACGTTCGGGGATCATGCATTATTGATTATTTTTGTATTCCCACAATATTCTCGTTATGGTCAGTTTTAAAGTTATTGGTTCTTAAAAACTGCTGCTTTATGGTTGCTGCTTGAATGTGGATGTTTATGTGCCTGTTGAGGGTGCGGAAATTTATTTCAACCTAAAAAATGTTTTATATCTATCTTTTTGCTTACTATATCTTCTATCTCTCTTTATCTATTAGTTCTCTGTATATTGGGTTTCTGACTCATTGATTTAAGTCTTGAATCGTGGCGCTCGCCTCACTATAAATTTTTAGAGTAGGTATGTTATTCTGTACAAAAAAAAAGCATATCTGCATAAACGTTATAAATTTCCACATTTCGAATTAACGCACTTATTTTATCTCTTTAGCAAGTATCTGTTGTAACTGGTCACGTTCTAAATGTTGTCAACAATGACTTTAGAGGAACCTACCCAGAATTCCTCGAACTATTGTCAAACAATTATAGTCTTAGTGCATCGGTGATAAGACTGAACAAGGGTTCTTTGTACGTTATCTTTACCCGCATGATGTATCCTCGCGGATGTCCAGACACGCGTCAGTGGATCTTAGATAGCATTATCTGTAATTGCACTTGCCTCTTCTTTTACCATGTCTGCGTAACTGTACAAGTATTTACCTGCTAGTATTATCAGGGAAACATGTTAAAACAATTGTGCTTAAAAAGTGACACTTTTTCCTACCGACTGCTACTTATTTACTGCAACAACTCTTTTAAAAAAGACAACCGAATTAAATCTAATTCGATGAACTTACTATAAGCCGTAAACGAATTCTTAGGGGTTCCAATACCATGATTACCGTAAACCGGGGTGAGTAGGCATTAAGGGGTGAGAAGGGACACAACCTAAAAGGAAGCATATGTTACTAATTATAAGACTGAAATTATTTCCAATAGTCGTAACGTTATTGTACATTTAATAATTGTTCTTATTTGTAACAAGTTATGACTTATTTTAGGTTTTACTGCACCCCGTTTTACTGTAACTATTTTATAGTATTAAAGTCAAAGCTGTATAAATACGAGTATACCAAATATTAGCCAAATACAATAACAGAATTTTTACAAAGTACCTTTTGAGCCAAACTAAAATAAATGTATTAAAAGGAAGGAAAGCAAGGTCCAAATGATAGAAAGGTAGCAATAATTTTGTTCTTCCCATATTTTAGAGGAAATGATGGCTCATTTTATTGAAAGAATCAGGACAGCAATTTAAACATCAAGTTAATTTCGTAAAGGGTTTGTCACCCTTACCGCTCTCATACAACGGAAGCGCCTTAACTTTTTGATAATTTGACTGCTGTCATAACAGCGGATACTCTCCACTTAAGCTTATTCCACCTAATTGAATCCTAGAGCATTAAGCCTTCCAACCTATAATCCCTTTTATGGTCTTCACGCCGACATTTTTTAAGGACCCTTAAATGTCCCCTTAAGGAATTACTTTTTTGTACGCTGTATATTTGAATTTGGAAAGGTGCGTGCTAATATATTTTTTATATGGTATGTTAATCAGATGTATATAACTTGATAGGTTTTTTGATTGACGGTCAAATAAGAACGTCTTTGCATCCTTTGTCGTGCATTACGCACACCGATAATATGTGTTTTATTTTTGGTGTGATAGCGAGCCTTAACAGTTTTCACTATATATCTATCTGTAAATGTCTCAAACTAGCAAAATGCGGGAGTTCACAAAAGTACATAAAATCTGGAAATGATAGGGAACCCTAACTAAACTGACAATCGAAAAAATAAATAAAATGGCTCAAACCTATACCCCTACACCGCACCTTAAATCTTTGCAAGCAAACTAAAAAGGACTGTTCAAAATTGCAACAATTATATCTGAAGTACAAGAAAGCGTCGTACTCACCAAAGTTTTTATGCAACCGCAATGCAGTAGCAAAAAGCAAACCGAGGAAATACGAAAAAACAGCAAACGATGAGTGTTACTTATTTGATTCATTTCATGCGGAAATCATTCTCAAATTGCACATCATAATGGTCCATCTTCCGATTACTCTAAACGCTTCAACATCTTGTGCAATTTTAGCAACAAAAAAACACCGCTCAAAAGTATAACAAGTCAGATGATTTTCAGGTTTATGAACATTTTACTCATTTGAGAGCAAAACACAGGATCGAATATCACACGCCATTCATAATTCTCGGTCGAGTAACTAGATACTTTGTGGATTCGCGGTCAAGTAGCTATCGTCAATGTAGGCGCCTTCGTCCTGTAATTGATTTCTAGCAACTGCTTTTCGTAAGCCAGGTGCTTTTAAGTTATTATTTTTGAACTTGGTCCGCATTGGAGCAAATAATAGTTCCACACTTTTGATTAAACTTTTTAGTCGAAGAAAAATGTGAACTCTTTCTTATCTCAGCAAAACATACTAGTGCAAGCTTTTTAACAGATTTAAAATTTTCACTGATTATACTTAACTAACAAGACGACATCTTTTTAATTTAGGAACAGAAAGTGCTTTTTCTGAGCAGCAAAGTTAAAAACTATGCGTTAAGTATAGGCCAGTTAAGAAGAAAACTTTTTAGAACTTAGCATAACATCATCTAGTAATGATACGAAAACTGTTTTCTTGAATTTCTGTGGTCAAAGAAGTAGGTACATAGGTGTTTACGTAATGTAGAAAAATTAAGTGGTATTGAGCTATTGATGTTAGTTGACAAATTTTTGGCTTAAATTGAAACATTACGATGGATAGAACGCAAACTTTTTAGTCTTCAGTCTCTGTAAAGTTTAGCTTAAAAAAGATACCTTTTACGCAGACACTTATCTACAATTTTATACCGGGTTTAATTTTCAGTTAGCACTGCTCCCCTGACCCCGGCGCATCTATCACGTCTGCGCCCGCGCCGCCGGCAGAGGAAGCCGATATCCGACAATTATTTATCGATACGTCTGCTAACCTTATTTCTTGTACGTCCTACGAAAACTGGATGTGCATGATTGAAAATAATTAATACATTTTGAAAGTGTGCCAGTTTCTGAATGGATGTGAAAAAACTTAATGAGGAAGAGGTCTTGGCGAACAATAACAATAGTGTTACTTGTAGGTGTATTTTTATAGGTAGTATATCTGCTGGTTTATACCTGGTAAAATATCCAAGTTCTCCTTATCTAACTCCATTAACTCCAAACTCCTTAAAGAAGTATATAGGTCTTAATATAAATAAAGCTGTGGACCGACGATTAGGTAAGGATCGCGGGAAATATAAAGTCGATCATGGTGAAGGTGTTTGAAGAAGACCTATGTCCAAAGATGGACTTGCTTAAGCTGATATAATTATGACGATTAAGAAAGAAAGATACAAATTTCAGATTACTACAGAATAGTGACAGGGATTTTTTAACAGACCTAACAAATAATACTCCGGCGACTTGAGATAGGAATAACAAATTGCACAATCGTTATTTCTCGGATTCGAATGATGATGAGGTGCGAATTCGCTCTAACTTAAAACAATGACTCGATTAAATAAATAACCTTCATTTGTTAATAGTTTTATTACATATTCTCTTCCAGTACTTATTACATTTCCCGTGGCTGTATTATAAATCTCAATGTTGGTAGTGACGCAGACGATCCATGGTCCCCTTCCGCCGAACGGGCCATAAACCATTTGCATAAGACGGCCTTACTTCATCTGACGGTATTAATTATTTCTTTATGTAATAAAACTACACTGATACTGCAGTTAAAGGTACATCACCGTGGGAAGCGCAGTTAAAGTCAGCAACTTTTATTAAATCAATTTGTAGTAATTACACTATAATGTAATGAGTGTCGTTAATCAGTTCATAAACATTTTTAATTGTCCATTCATTTCATTATTAATTGTAAAAATATTCTTTAGACTCAACAATGATTGAAAAGGTATCTCAAACAAATGGTCAACACAAAGCGGTGAAAGCAAAAGATTAATTAAAACTTTACAAATGAATGAGCCCAATGAAAGAAGTTAGACGGTAGACATTAACATCAACAATCGGATTATAACAGATTAAGAGGCCATTTTGGTGAAATCTGCAAACAATAGTGACCACAGAGTAAGCGGTAATAGAAACAGATACGGTCCGTGCAAAAACGGCTCCGATTATTGAAGATAAAGCATTGAATTCTTCTTTGTTTACTCAAAGAAGTAGGTACATAGGTGTTTACGTAATGTAGAAAAATTAAGTGGTATTGAGCTATTGATGTTAGTTGACAAATTTTTGGCTTAAATTGAAACATTACGATGGATAGAACGCAAACTTTTTAGTCTTCAGTCTCTGTAAAGTTTAGCTTAAAAAAGATACCTTTTACGCAGACACTTATCTACAATTTTATACCGGGTTTAATTTTCAGTTAGCACTGCTCCCCTGACCCCGGCGCATCTATCACGTCTGCGCCCGCGCCGCCGGCAGAGGAAGCCGATATCCGACAATTATTTATCGATACGTCTGCTAACCTTATTTCTTGTACGTCCTACGAAAACTGGATGTGCATGATTGAAAATAATTAATACATTTTGAAAGTGTGCCAGTTTCTGAATGGATGTGAAAAAACTTAATGAGGAAGAGGTCTTGGCGAACAATAACAATAGTGTTACTTGTAGGTGTATTTTTATAGGTAGTATATCTGCTGGTTTATACCTGGTAAAATATCCAAGTTCTCCTTATCTAACTCCATTAACTCCAAACTCCTTAAAGAAGTATATAGGTCTTAATATAAATAAAGCTGTGGACCGACGATTAGGTAAGGATCGCGGGAAATATAAAGTCGATCATGGTGAAGGTGTTTGAAGAAGACCTATGTCCAAAGATGGACTTGCTTAAGCTGATATAATTATGACGATTAAGAAAGAAAGATACAAATTTCAGATTACTACAGAATAGTGACAGGGATTTTTTAACAGACCTAACAAATAATACTCCGGCGACTTGAGATAGGAATAACAAATTGCACAATCGTTATTTCTCGGATTCGAATGATGATGAGGTGCGAATTCGCTCTAACTTAAAACAATGACTCGATTAAATAAATAACCTTCATTTGTTAATAGTTTTATTACATATTCTCTTCCAGTACTTATTACATTTCCCGTGGCTGTATTATAAATCTCAATGTTGGTAGTGACGCAGACGATCCATGGTCCCCTTCCGCCGAACGGGCCATAAACCATTTGCATAAGACGGCCTTACTTCATCTGACGGTATTAATTATTTCTTTATGTAATAAAACTACACTGATACTGCAGTTAAAGGTACATCACCGTGGGAAGCGCAGTTAAAGTCAGCAACTTTTATTAAATCAATTTGTAGTAATTACACTATAATGTAATGAGTGTCGTTAATCAGTTCATAAACATTTTTAATTGTCCATTCATTTCATTATTAATTGTAAAAATATTCTTTAGACTCAACAATGATTGAAAAGGTATCTCAAACAAATGGTCAACACAAAGCGGTGAAAGCAAAAGATTAATTAAAACTTTACAAATGAATGAGCCCAATGAAAGAAGTTAGACGGTAGACATTAACATCAACAATCGGATTATAACAGATTAAGAGGCCATTTTGGTGAAATCTGCAAACAATAGTGACCACAGAGTAAGCGGTAATAGAAACAGATACGGTCCGTGCAAAAACGGCTCCGATTATTGAAGATAAAGCATTGAATTCTTCTTTGTTTACTGACGCAACTGGATCAGCAATAAATTATATTTAGACTTGTAAACATCTTAACAATTTTTCTTTAGTCTTTACTTTCTTTTTCCCGCGAATTGTAGCGCAATAAGATTGTCGTCGATATTTTTACTTTTATATTTTTCAAAAAGATTCATTTTGTTTTGATCCACGAGATTGACAAACATTCAGAACTTATTTTATATTCTTTTCATATCTCTGTTTAATGGTTTTTAAAACGCTTAAAGGATCTCTACATCGCGGAAAGTTATTGGCTAACGCGCTTCTTCTGTTTCTTATTTCTTTTAACCCAATAGATTCTGTATGAAGTTCTAAAAAGCAGACTCACTTTCGGTGCCATAATGTGTGTATCTAAGCTTATACTCGTATTTGATTTTGCATTAATCTTCGTGTTTAACGAATATCGTTTACTTTCCGCAAAAATCACGAACAGCACAAAGCTCACGTGCTCAATAATAAGATTAACTACACAAAGCCAAATCTGATGCAGTGTAATGGTTTCCGGAATTCACCAAAATCATTCAATACGTTAACGCATTTTTTACTGCGCAACCGACAAAACGGAAACATTTAAATTACTTAAATAAAAATGTTTTTCTTGCTAATCTCGAAAACCTTAATGCGAGCACGCAGAGCCTAAACACGATATGGTTTAGGAGAAGTTAGAAAGTCGATCTAGATGGCATGTTAATAGGCAAATACAGGCTTTAGAAATTATTTCAACTGCTCCTCTATCAAGATTTAAGACTGCAACGGATTCAACTTTACAGTTTCTACGGCACCTATCGGTACTGAATACCTACAATTTTGAAATGAATTTTCTTAATGAGATTCTAACCTTTGAAGAACTTGGAACAACTCAGCCTTTGAAAATATGTGACTTCATTTGTTTTTTGTGTAGAATGTTAAAAGCTAATTCAGTTTCCCGAGTTTTAACCGTTGTTGATACATTAGATGGTTAGAAAATAAAATTAACATTCCTGGTTATTAACATGGGTACGCCGGGAACCTTATGGTTCGCGCTCATAAAGTCCCGCAGGCTGAGTGGAGTTACTTGCTTTAGATTTAATTGCAATTATTAATGTTCGTTTTCAAGCAGAATCGAGAATAATCGTAAAGCTCAATCGGCGGCGTCGATTAAACTCCTGTGCACTTACAGCTACTGACGATGTTTAATAATTTTTATTGGAAATATCTACAGATAGTTCCATAATTATCAAATCTTAGATATTGATCATAATGACACTGCTAAGTTAGATAAGTATTTAGATACTGGAAATACCAAAGTTAAAATTATAAGACATAGACTTTTATTACTAGCGCATAAAACTGGACATTTAACTTAAATCATGGGTGATATAAATAATAATAATCAAATAAGATGTATCCTGATAACTAAAGCTGAGCCTTTTTAAATTGGCATAAGCGATGTCAAAAAACAAAAGAAAGTTATAAGACCAATTACAAACAAATGCGATATCATCCACATATCAAGTCTTTGTTACAATGTTTAATAATCTTTTAGGACGATCCTCTGACCATTCCAGCGATGTGTCGCAAACGACACATTAACCCATCGCGGATCTTTACTCCTCTTATCAGCCCTTTTATTCGCACATGTGAATGCATTTAGCAACCACCTCCTTATCGCAGCGAACACCATTAATCTTGTATAACAATGCGCCTGCGTTGTCCACGCTTCGATGGCTTAATCAAGCCGATGTGGACCGTAATGCTCCTTTTTCAATTGCAGAGATACGTATATTACTGCCCTGTTGCACTTCACACGGTCGGGATTACGCAGTTTCGTTTTGTGGCTTTGTTTTTTTGGCATAAGATAAAGCAGCGTTTACTGGATGGTAAGTCATCTTGTAGTGTTATTGGTAAGTTACATTTTATTATATATATAAATCATTGGTGATTTTAATGAGAGTTCTAATGATGATTTTATGAGTATTGATTTTTGCATAAAACTGGTTAAATAGGAGCTTAATATAAATACTCATAACATTACTTACAGATAACTTTCGATCATTAGGATAAGTAGGTTTTAAGTAAGTACCTCTACTTAATGTATGCACTGATGAATGGTCCATGATTTTTAAAGCATAATATTCAATTATATTGAAGATTTAGTTACCATCCCTTCATAAAAAAAGAAACTTACGCATTAATAGAATGAATATTTTGTAGTTTAAAGTCATGAAATAAAAATAAGTAGTAATGGCATAAATTATACGTAGCACCGAGGCCAGAATATCTTATCTAAAATGGAGCGTAGAAATAGTTAGAGGCGTTATAGTGTGTCAGGTATTATTGCACCCAATTTTGGATAACATATAATATTGCTGTTGATAGAACTTTGTAATTTGGAAATAATCATGTGTATTATTCAGAGTAGGTATATAAGTTATAACATCAAACTTAAAGGTACTAACAAAAAAACAGAAATTAATTTAAGTTTTATTTTTTATTTTTTATAATCTATCTTATTCTAATTGTGAATATAATAAGGACGGGACACATCAGTCTTATACATAAAATATCAGCTTTTCATGGCTACTTGACAAACATTCACAGCCTAGCATTAACTATACATCTTTCAATAAATATGACTAGAACAAACCCTCTTACATAAAACTATAACTTTACTTTTGTTGCCACCAGGTGATTGCATCAAGAAGGTCATCTTCTTCCATTGGACTCAGCTGTTCAGTAGGTGTCTGGTAGTTCGTGATATATTGCCCGTTGAATCCGTCATTCCCCGAGGAATATGACGATGAGACACCAGACGAGCACTCCGAAGCAGCAGGTGAGGGCACTGACTCCGAATAAGGTGAACTTCTACCAGCAAAGATACCTTCATCTACCTCAAAGGAAAGAGACGTTTGCAATGTAGGCGCCGGATCTCTTTTGATTCCCAACGCGGCGTCACTTTCTTCAAGAAGCTGCTGCATATGCCTGATATATTCAACCACCATTTTTAGAGTATCCACTTTGCTGAGTTTCTTTCCGGAACCACGACGCGCCCCACCTGACAAAGCTGCCACAACAGCAGCCGGTAGCCTCTTCCGCAAAGCATTGAATCCATCATTCACTTGTTTCACACGGTTCCTCTCCCTGGCGTTTCTTCTTGCGATTGAAGCAGCTTGAGCGCCAGAATAAGGATTGCTTTTGTAGTTGTACTTCTTCTGCCCCACATCTGTCTCCAAACTCGAATATTCCGGAGCCGGTGCGATGCGAATCATCCTGAGCGCATCAGGCTTGTACGAATACGCGCCGTAATCCGAAACTTTGTGTTGAATTTCGTGAACCATTTTGTAGACACGTGCGATCCTAGCGACGGATTGATTAGTACTGAACGATGCGAGCAGGTATGGAGCTTGTAGGAGCTTCGATAGTTCGACGAGCGATCTAATGAATGAGCGCTCTGGGACCCGCGTAGCCTTATATGGGCGCACCTTGGCCAAAAAAATGGTTCGGGTCCCCTCACTCCCCTAGGAAGATTTATTATTATGTTTTTTTCCTGCCATACCTGGAGTGGTCTTTGAAAAAAATAGAGCCTGAGTATAGACGTCGTACGCGTGCCATTGAATTTAAATGTAAAATATTACTAGATTGTAATTGTGTGCTTGTATTTTTTAACGTCACTGAAATGTTATGAAAAGTTCTACGTAACTTTTAGGTTACTTCTGTTCTGATATCTTAATGAACAATTAATGTAATTTTGTGTTTCCAAGAGGCTCAATAAGCTTAATTTTAGTATATTTTGATAGGTATGTCTGCTAGCAAAAGTAATATCGATGAACGCGAAATATTGCTTAGTTAAAATATTTTTTAGTTATAATAATACTTAAGTATTTATTTACTTAACAAATTACTGTTTATTTATTTATAAGTTAACCTTAATTATTGAAACATGATATTTTCCAGGGCTGAGATTCCACACGGTAAAGGTATTTAAGTAAACTTATTGTTTTTGATGTGTTTTAGTATCGTCAACGTTTTGATACCTCTTATTGACTTCATAGTAATGGCGGCCGAGTTAGAAACAATACCATAATTCGTCAAATGCAATATGGTTTTACCAAGTTGAATAAAGGCCCAGTTATAGAGACAGCGTTAAGTCAAGAGAAGGAAATTTCGTAAAAATTAAACATACCTACTTTCAGCGAAAGGATTCGGTGGCGCAATAATTAAAGTTATTGACCGTAATATAAAACATGTATTGATTTCATAATTGCAATGAACCTCATAGCGATATACTACATTGCAAATAAGAAGCTTGAGCATATAATGTTTGAACGTTAACACGATTCGTCTTCCCATTCGCATTGGAACGAGCTTCGATTGCTTTTAACTAAAACCGCTCAAGTAGTCATCTGCCCCGCATCGCACGGTTTATGGACTGCATTAAAACAATAATTTTATGTTTCGATAAGGAATAAACTAAGACTTCGTATTTTTATTATGATGTGGCTACTAAGTCTGCATTGGAATACGATGTCTAAAGTGTATATTCATGTAAATCAGGGGATAATATGTCAGCAGACTGCTCTAAATAAGAGGTGTTTTAACTTTGTCTGTACGGTCACAACCTTGAAACAAATAAACTTTTTCCTAGTATCTGTTAAATTATAGGATGGTCACGAGCGTTAATTTGGGACCCATTTCAAGAAAAATATGCTTGAAGTCATCAATGTCATTAGAGATGTCAAGTCATTTGTAACTTTTAGGAAACTCAACCTTATTGTTGTAGAATGACAGATTGACTTTGGACCTAAGGTGGGTACCAAATTTAATCTCGTGACTGTACTATCTAGGCAGATAAAAAGTCAATCCTGACACATTGCACAACCATGAAGATTCTGAATACATACTTATAATGTTGATAGCAGTAAAATAATGGTGCTATTACTATAATTATTCCTTCACACGCAGCATATAAGTTTAGTATTGTTTTACTGCTGTCAACATTATCAAAATTCAGAAACTTTATGGTTTTGCAATGGATTCGTCCGAATGGTTAATGTAGAGATGTAAAGTAAGTAAATGGATAGACGAGAGCAAATGAAAATGAAAATCTATATTCTGTAAGCAAGCTCCTAGGCATTTTCACTTGTCTGAGTCTACCAGCATGCGTACGTCTACGTAAATTGATCATCGAGACGTAATGCTTGTTACGATCAAGACCATTGTCTCGAGCAATAACAGCGAGGCAAGTCAAGTTGGCGCCAACGTTTGTAGTCTCTTGTAATATGGCACCAAACCTTACGCAAGTAACAAGTGGAAACCATACGGTGGTTCATAGACTATTGAAAATTTATTACGGTCCTTCAAGTGAAAATGAAACAAAGCATTTTATTGTATTTGCTCTAAGAACGAGACCGTAACCAATAGAAATACCTTCAACAAACTAAACTGGCGATCGCTTCGCTCCTTCTAAAAAAAGTTACTTGCTGTTTAGTATATAAGGTTGTTTTTGGGTTGAGAGATAGTTGAAATTGAAGTGGACAGTGTTAGGACCTTCGCTATGGGCGGCATCGTCCCTGAATTTCTGCAAAGTTACATTAATGTAGAACTAAGACGGACAGTTTTACACGGTCTTCAATAGTAAAGGGCCCCTATTGTCCCTTGTATTGTGCCGTAAAAAGATTACACAAGGAATGTGGGCCATGCCATTGAGACTGTGGGAGAATGAATTGTTTAGGCTCTCAATCATTTCCATTGAAGGAGGCGCTAAATGTGAATTTAATAGACTACGTGTCGCCTCCAAAAAGCTATTCAAGTACATTTTCGCTCCATTGACTCCTTTTGACTTACCTGCATTTGTTTTGTCTTCTTTGTCTGCGGGCAAAAACTGGCACCATGAAAATTTAACTACATTTAATATCAGATTTACCTGTATTTCATTGCAATACGAATAACGGCACGCTATGTATTATATTTCATACGCGGTGCGAAGCTTCAAGCTTATCATTAGAATTGTTAAATTTTGCACGCTAGATACTAAATTAACATCAGCTATCCTTTTCTAAAACGAGTCAATTATTCCTTTTGCAGCAATTTTTTATTTCATAAAAAAAAAGCCTTAAATGACCTACATGAAAAAAAACGGAATGTTATAGTGAGATATAAGGTCGTATTATGAAGATAACACGTGTCATAATTATACTTTAGTACAGAAGCAAATTACATGGTTTCGTTAAGCACAGGTACTATCCACCCAATATCAACCCTGAACCACCATATAACTGTGTCACAGTGACGTTACGTTTCAAGTCGTAAGAAGTGTCAAACAAATAATGTCATTGTAACACCGTTCTATAGTGGTTCAAGGTGAAATTGGGCTGATATTATATAGGTACTTATAGACTTCTATACTATATGAATAGATAAGCAAACTCCATAATAAGTATACCTAATAATAATAATATAATAATAATATCAGGGGACAATGTCACACCAATTGGCCTAGTCCCAAACTAAGCTCTAGGCTTGTACTATGGGTAGTAGACAACGATATTAATACTTACATAGAGAAATATATACTTAAATACATAGAAAACATCCATGACTCAGAAACAAATATTCGTGCTCATCACACAAATATCTGCCCTTACCGGGATTTGAACCCAGGACCGCTAGCTTCGTAGGCAGGGTCACTACCAACTAGGCCACCGCGTCGTCGAATATCACCCATAGGCTAAATTATTTTCTAAGCCTTTAATTTAAATCTTATGTCGTATTTAGTATTTTTCGCTACAATTTTTTATTACAGTTTTATTCACATTCAAGTTTGAAATAAATAGTGTTCTGATATCCCAAGAGTCGTATAACTTCGCACGCATTCACTGAAGTCCCAGGACGAACATTAGACCCATCGATCATTTTTTCAATCCAAGTTTCTTGTAAGTAAATTCGCAAAATAATAAACAAAATTGTGGGAGTGATACATCTACGTACAATGGAGGCTCACAAAAGCGCCACAGGCGCGCTCACAATGCCGTCGTCAAATAACATTTAGCCAGCCCACACCTTAGAGAATCGCAAAATAGAGACATCGAGCAGACAAAGCCTCATGAAGGAGCGCACGGAGCCTCCAACCGATAATTACAGCCTTTGTAACATGTATATTTTACAACCTTACAAAGCACAATAATAGACAGAAAATCCTTTGTCAACCATATAATCGATAATTATAATTTAGCCAACCAATATGATCTTTATAAAGTCCCAAAGGGCAAATACCTTTGGCGAGAATGTTTACATAAAACGCTGAATAACATTATCAGTATACCAATACGAAGAAATCGGCATTCCCTTGAACTCAACGACATCTCTTAATGAAGCAGCAAACTGTCCGCGATCTTCGTTAACTTGTAAATTTAATGAACTATTATCCGTATTTGTCAGACGTGTACCAGATCGAATCTGCATATAAGTGGGCAGTGCACTCGTAATAAACTCATTCGGCGGATTATAGACAAGACGCGATCGGTTGACAGTTCCATTACCTGACCAAAGCGCAGCTAATATTTATAAAGCGCGGTGCAATCCGCACAGCCCGGTGGTCTCCGTATTGGCCAAGTCTTTGATCGATAAAGTTGTAACTTTAATTGCTAAACTGGAACACGGCTTGTTTTAAAAGGCACCGCGCCACGCGTCTCGGGATGAGTCCGTCGTCGAGCTAATTTCTGTGCAAATGTCGCAGCAATAATCCATGTTTATTGCAAACAAACGACCGCCAATCACGCTGATATCTTAACGCTACATGGAAAACGAATTTTGGAACCGCACTAAAAACGGTACCCGTAGGAACTTTACTGGATGCTAAAATGAAGGGTCAGAGAAATGCGTAACCTGACAGATGTAAAACCTAATATTATTGACGATTGTTTGCGGAGTAAAGTGGTCTTCGGCACAAGCCGTAGTCTGCACCAAACGCACCTTGCCGGCATGTGTGCAATCCTTTCGCATCTGCTGATCTTGCACTGATTTTTATTTATGAATAATATGACGAATTATGTCGGGACTTTTATTTGTGTTAGCACCTTTCCGGATGTTCATTGACAGGATGTTACCTTTCGAATAAAATTTATGTGTTGCGAATGGAAAGACAATATTTATGCTGAGTAAGAGGCAATCTCTTTGGGTCGGGGAGTTCCAGTTACCGACAAGTTTTTTTTTAAAACAAACTAAAACCTATCTGTCCCTCAAATAGAACCCTACCGAACTGAGTGCAATGTAAAAAGTACGCAAAAGATCCCGGCGTAATGAGAACCTCCCCCTTCTTTTTTTTGACGTCGGTTAAAAGATTCACCACAATACTTTGAAGTATAGTAGAGCTTACTTGACAAAAGAAGGTCAATCTCTTTAAAGGACAATAAGGGAACATTAAGACATCTTAACGTGAATGGCCGCACGCCACCGATCCATCCTCCACGGGGGAGTCTTTCTTTAACAAGGTTACGCGCGTGACGGCGCCCGGAATGGCACATTGTTGCGCAACATACGTGCCCCGTATTGACATATTAGCTTCTTAGTGGCGTCTCCCATTGTGGTTACCCACACAAAAGTAAACAATATTTATTCCAACACTTTGTGTGTGTTCCCAGATTTAGAAAGTTTCTAATGTGACTTTATTATCTTGTTAATAATGACGAAAGGTTGTTTTAATAGGTTCATAAATTATAAACGTCAGTATCGCTCTCCACGATCCGCGGTGCGCCCAGCAGTGCGACGCAAATTTAAATCCAATTAATAGCCTATAATCGTAAAACCGTCGAGCGTATGGTCAAACGCTCAGACATGGCTCATCTCCGCGCACTCTCGAAAACCTAAAGTGAAAAGACATTAACGACTTAATTATTACTTTAATGAAATATAAAATGCCATTTAACATAACTCATTGTTTAAAGATGGTCATTAGAGACCGCGGCCGCGTTATGGTGTGGAGCGATTAAGGAGGCTTTTTAAATGAGGTTATTTCACTAAAACATTCATTTAACCGCACGTCGGGAAACTGAGATATTGCTTCGTGTCCTCGAGCTAGGATATCTCTACCTGGAGTTACTCTAGTGGTGATTTAATTATTTTATAATAAGCGACTAAAAGGGGTAGGCTTGTGCTTATTAAGTTTTAATAGAGCGGACGTAAAATAAAAAAAGTTACAAAACATTATGGAATAGGTGACGAATTTATAGACGCCAACTGTGCTGATTTAACAACATTATACTTAACATAGCTCACTTACTCGTATTATTATTTCTTATTTGCAACAGCTCTGGTTTCTGGTTACCATAATAACACTACTTCACAACGATGCTGAAAATTTACTTTTTAAAATTCTTCAATTTGTTATTTTCTCAAGTCAAAGTTTCGATTTTAGTATTTTTGTTTTTTGTAGTACACTAGCGACCCACCGTGGCTTCCTTTCAGTTTAAGTGAGTGTTCTGTAACACCCGTAAATAAATCAGATTTTATTATACATAAACGCCTTTATCTTGTATCACTCTATTTATTGATGAAAATCGCTTTAAAATCCATTGCGTAGTTTAAATCTAAACGTACATACAGGAGGGACAGACGGCGGGAAGCGACTTAGTCGTGTACTATGTAAAGATAAACAAAGATAAAGAAGGTGAGATTTGTACTTAGGTACTTAAGTACTTATATCGTCAGTTTGATAAATCTTTAAACCCTACATTATTTTTTCTTTCTATGTTTTAAAGTAAAACCAAACTACCTACTGCGACGTTTATAGTACCGCTCATTACCTGATTGGTCTTAATGCCTTATTAATTCTATCACTAATTTGATTACGTTTAAATTCAAATGTGAATCCAGGGTGGTCCTCATATTTAAAAAAAATGGGTTTTTAAGCTTGATTTGATGAAAAATGGTGCATTTAAAATAGCTATCGTTATGGAGGTCAGCTCCTTCTGTAACAGAAGGCCGGTCGTAAGTTTGATGCACCGTGACAATTTATTACCAAAGAGTTAAGTTTTTACGCTGAGAAACTTTTTTTTTAGTTTAATTTTTGAAGACATAGTTTTGTTATTATTTAAAAGTTTACACCCTGTTTTTTATTGCCAGACACACAGGCAGACAGTATACCTGAATGAAAGTAGTTACCGTGATCTGTTTTTAAGAACTTTTTTTTATTTTCAACAGTCCGTTCATTTTCTTCGGTTGCATTACTTCAATTTAAATTAACGGTTTAAATTTTTCGGGTTTCTTGTAAATTCTTTACTACAGTGTTTTTTTTTAATTGTCCTTACATTTTGAGTAAACACGAGAATACAATAATTACCATATTATTGGTGTGGTCTTTCATCCAAAGGTACAACTATGCCTTTACATCTGCTTTAACGTTGTTTACCTTCCCACTGTTATCTGGGGTGTGATACTCTCAACAAGCAAAGATGAGCGAACGCAAGAGTGAAGGTCCAAGCGGCGAGTTTAAGTACTCCCGACAGAGGGAACAAAACACATTTTAGCGCGTGTATTCTCAATTAGGCAGCCTTATACGTCCGAGGCTTCGTTCACCAGAGCTTTATCACGGTATTCAGTCGCAATGTGAGGCCAGCGCAACAATATATACCAGTATGGTCGATCATCAAATAATCTTAATGTAGTACAGTAAAGGGTTATCCCTTTATTCATAAGCGCACTATAAACTTATTTTAGTTAAAGTATGCGTTGTCCCTTTCTGCCTAATTCAAATGACATAATGACAGATAAGGACAGAGCATACTTCAAGCACACTGTAGCTATTTCGCGGATATAAATCACAATCTCTTATAACTCTTATCAGCGCATCTCTTGTCTCTTATATTCCGGGTTAGTGTTAGCGTGTGTTAAGTGTTACTTAGGGGATCCCCTTTAATCGCCGAGACTTATTTCATAGAATGTTTCACTTAGCCGAATGTTCATTTCATCGAAAGCTTATTTTTGCTGGAACCTTATTGTTTTTACGTTATCTTGAGTAGGTATGGGTTACGTAGGTTAGGTTAGATAAACCCGTAACTACCAAAAAAACATAACTCCTGCTTCATTTCATCGACAAGCATATACACGGGATCCCCTTGGACCGCATATTTCTTTCTCATAGCACCCTTTTAAGCTTACGTTGCAGAATTTAATAAACGTCTTTTTTGTAGATTAGGTCAGGTTACGGTAGGTTAGTTTTTTATAATAATTAAAATAAAACCATTTCTATTGTAAAAACCGTTTTAGGTCAAACGATTTCATGCGTAAACATAGGTTATTCGTAAAAAAAAATATGCGATAATATAGGGATCCCATTTACACATGTAAATTCGGCGAAGTGAAACATTCTATGAAATGAGTGTCGGCGATTAAAGGGTAAACATTTTATCCAAACCTCGAACGCTGATCAAATACTAACCATCAGCTCGTTATAAAGACATACTTAATAACAAGCAAAGGCTATAAGTAACTTGTCAAAATCAACACAACGTAAACCACACGGGAAAGTGCCGTCCATTATCGTGTCAAAACTTTCACGGTTAGGTGATGATTTTTAGCCCACTGACGGCTTAATATTGGATATCAGTTACTGCCATAAATTTAGTTCGGTGTTGGTTTTACTGCAAATCATTATTAGTTACTTTAGGACAGCCTTACACTGCTCGGTTTACTAAAACTATCGTTTAAGAGAATCGTAAACTTAAACATTTCCATAAAAACAAAAAAAAATGTTTCGTGAAAATTCACAATAGTTACAAATTTTGAGTTCTCCTAGTAGGTATGTAGATACCTGTGTCAGGACTCACTCTTCCCGAGGTTCGTAAGTACAATTAGCATTTTTTTATCCACTAGTTATTAAATACAATTTATATTTGTGTGTGTGTGTGTGCATGTGTGTGTGTGTGTGTGTGTGTGTGTGTGTGTGTGTTTGTTTGTGTGTGTTTGTGTGTGTGTGTGTGCGTGGTGTGTGTGTGGGTGTGTGTGTGTGTGTGTGTGCGTGTGCGTGTGTGTATATAATAACGTTTCTCTCTCCATAAACCTAGCCCGATCTTTACGATTTTTTATTGATATTATGGAAATCTAGGACAAAGACAAAGACATTTATTGCCAGAACATAGTAATGATAATGATCTATACGCCGCATCCGCTTTCAGTGCGTTTGCGGCCTTAAAAAATGCAAAACGCATATTCTCTAGGCACACAGTTGGCTTAGCCCCCCGTTACCTCTTCTAAGTGTATAATTTTATATCATCGAAAATTATTTAAAGTGTTATCAACCTTAACATCTTATGGAGAAATTAAATTTACAAACAAAGAAGTAACCTTAGAGTTCTTTTTTGAAGTACTTGTTTTGAAGTAAGTCGCTAACAGATCCAAATGACAAATAATCCACTTTCTAAAGTTTTCGTAATTTTGTTTGATGTTTTTCAACATCCAACAATTAACATTTTCCGTCTCAGGGAAATTCCAGCGTTTCAAATTCCGAGATCCCTAGTAAATAAATTAATACATTTGCTTTAAACCACAATCTCCATAAACCAGCGTAGTTCCTGGCTGTATAAAACATACGTAACGTGCAAAACAAGCAGCCAGATGAAAGAACCGAAACTTTTAAACAGAGAGCCCGAGGCTGTTTGAATAGCAAATGATGTATCCATTTTGTTTGAGATCATCGGCCAGATTCCCGATACCGAATTAATATCTACTGTTTTACTTCGATAAAACAAACACATTTGCATATCTGGATCAAACGTTTTGGATAACGCACAGTTTGCTGAATCTCGTAAATGTTTTGATTGAAAAATTACTAAAACGAAAACTAATGGTCACTCAATTTGGGAGAAATTAAATTGAACAAGTCTACAGTAAAAAACATCACGTGAAACTATAAAAACCTACAATTACTCAAATAAAAAAAAATGGTCGTTGAAAATATTCACATTTATACAATAAAGCAATGCAAGACACCTACGAAAGGCAAAATCTATCACGTGTAAGAAATGTTCACATTATTAACAAGATGGTAACAAAATAAATATTCAAGTATCAAGACTGCCTACGCACTCGCGCCTTTGTTGGTTAAAACGAGCAAGTTGGCCGGATAAGTAATAGCTTAATACCACGTTTCGCCGGCTAAGGTGGCTGGGTTCTCGCTGGCCAGCTCTCCGTTTAGCAAAATATCTGTTATTAGATATATCCACGGTTAACAAATAATGGAGGAGATTTTCGAATTCGTTTGATATTCAAATTTAGAAGCTCCAGTGGGTAAAAGGCAATTGAAAAAATAACCGATGCGTAACCAATCAATTTATAAGCGAGGGGTGTCTTATCCAATGTTTATGTTTTGTAAACTCACCTAGCTGCCAGTTCCGACTTTGCCCGGATAGGATAATTTACATAATATTAAGCCCATGTCCATCGGAAATAACGTACCTTTCAAATGTGAAATATTTTTTCAAATAGGTGCAGTGCTTCCGGAATTTACCCTCCACATATGAACAAACTTACAAAATCCGCTCTCCCTATCTCTTAATAATATTGGTATAAATAGTTTAGTATTTTGGAATCACTTTAGATTTTTTCATAGGTTAGATCCATATGCATTATCCCTTCACTCGTTTACGTACATCTAATCAAAATGTTAGTTTTTAAAATACATATTTATTCACTTGCATGCCTGATATGAATATATCTGTCTTTTATTTGAGGATTTCGCTGGAATTCTTATCTTATGGTTATAACGAAGCCAAGCCTTTAAGTTAGAGGTTAGAAGTACCGTTTTTGGCAATTAATCTTAAGACCGTTTTCGGCCACTCTAAATTTTAACTAATATTGCAAAAAAAAAAAAACTTAATATTAATCTTCAGTCTTAACTATTTATGGATATTATTTTTAATTTTACAGTATTTTTGATACTCATTTCAACCTTAAGTGACCAAAAAGGGTACAGTGGCCACAATCGGTACTTATACCCTACCATCTTTATTATTAGCAAAATGGTTTAAATTTTTGTACATAGGTACTTTATTTTAGTTTTATTATTTGATGTTGTAAGTAGTTATTTCAATTGGCATTTTATTTTTTTGTTTTCACTCATGTTAAATAACATAACGTTTACTAACAGTTCTTACTAAATAGAGAAAACAATTACTTAATTATTTTTCATTAACATGGCATCACTTTTACTTTATTTAAAACTCTTAGTTCAGTATCTTACTTTTTTTAAATTTATTTTCCTAAATATGACGTAATTTGTAATAATTTGACACGCTGTGCAATTTATACTGTAATATTATTGAGCAATAAATAATCTTAATCTGCACTTTCTCTCAATTTGTCACATTAATGATACCAAATATTGCGAATCCCATTTTTCAATTTTCTTTTTTTTTATTGTGTCAAGCGGTAAGATTGTCAAGGAGGCTGAGGCCACCCATCTAGCCCCCACGCCGCGTCAGCCACTGTGACGGATCCCCGCCACGCCCCTCATTTGTTATACAAATTTTATATACTACCCTCCGAGCGAATCCAAGGAAAGGCATCAAAAAATCACCGTGAAAAATAACAATGGATAAAATTTTAATGTATTCCTTAGGCGTTAGTTCACATTTTAATATGAGACTAAATGTTGCTTCACTTTTGTACCCTCAAACATTTAATGCACTCGTACAGAATCACCAATAAATAGCTAGCAATTTACAGCTAATGACAAATAAAGGATAAATACTATTTAGACATTTGAATTGAATGAATTTACATCAATTATGCTGCATAAGTATGAATGGTCAGTGCCAGATAGTTTTTGGGAAGGTATTCGTATCGAACGCAGTATATGTAAAAACTAAAGCTTAGTTACAATATCGAGAGATGTTAAATACAATGTATCATTTAACTAAATTTTAATTCACCGAAAGGTATTAATTTTCTTGAAATCTTCTATTTATGATATCTGAACTTACGATGAACAAAAGCTTCGTTTTCACTGCAGGTAGAAATTCTGGGAAGTTAGTGGCAATTTAACAAAAATATATTTACAGAAACATTAACTCGAATAATAATGCAAACCAAAGGCTTTCTCCCAACCCAACAACGTTAATGGAATATCATAAGAAACTGTTCCGAAGCGCAAACAGTAAAACAACTACTGGATCCGGACAGACAATGTAATAATCCGATGATAACCGTGAAGAAATTTCATTAAATTCTTTATTACCCGAGGACAATATGCAATTGCGGAGGTAGTTGTGATTGAGACGGTAGAAATGGGTTCCGTAGTCCAGCCCCGGGGTTCTTGTATGGTACTCCTTGATTAAATAAACCTTCAGCCGAACGTCACGCCGCCGGCAGCCGGCGGCATATCGCACAGATTCCACGGCCTTTTCAATCTTTTCGTTTAATTTGGTAAAAAACAAAAGCGTAGGTATTGCATTTCTTGTTGGTATGTTCGAAGTGTGAATAAATGGCCCATGGTGTGATTTTACTGGGTTTAATGAACTGATATATATTTTTTTTTAATTTACTCTTTTTAAGTACCAAATTAACATTCAAATTAACCATATGGTTAAACAGAATGTAACCACAAACATAATTACCTCAGAAAGCAAATTAACAAGAAGAAAAGGGCCAGTGCCTTAGGAGAGTCCCTACTTTTTGCGCGACATCTGAAGCTATCCTATTAATATTCATTACATGAAGCGTGTTTGCATTTTACCTTATAAGTGAAATGATCTTCGAGAACATTGAGCAATTTGTTAAAGGGAGAAGCTATTTGTCTACTCGGAGTCGCATTTATCAGCGACGACGACGTTCAATGCTTCAAAATCTGCTGCGTCCGCACAATCTACTCGATTGTGAGAACCTCTACGGTTTACTTGATATTACTTAATGATTCCAAGATAACATCTAACGTAATTTGATACCAGAATGATTGTTTATTTACAGAACCTCCATAAATTCCACATAAGCTACTGGTAGCTGCGTAGTTGACGGATGTGGTGTTATCAAGGATCGGAACATTACCGTTACTGATTGAATGACTACGATAATGCAGCGTAATAAAATAAAAATAAAGATAGCTAGGGAATTTAATAATTACATAAGTTAGCATTGAATTTATAATGAGATATCCAGTGAGAACTCCCGTGGAATTACACACGCCGCGTTTGGTTCCGCCCAAACTTATGACTTAATAAAATGTAACGGGCGGCGTATTTCACCAAGTGATAAAAGAATCAATGACAGGTACGCTCTACCAATATAATTTAGGACCGAGAAATCTATTAACCACGCTCGCCCTGTCCTGTGCACGAATAGACGTCATAACCGGACTTTCATATTTAATTAAATTACTCAGCTATCTCGATCGGAGCAAAAGGTAATTTCGGTTTTGGAAATAGTTTTCAAATACCGCGGCAATTAATACCTTTAACAACTCCATGTCTTAGAGTGTGTTCATAAATTTCAAAGTATGAATTAAATTACAACTAAATCCTAGACAGAGTTAGTTTGTCATTTCATTTTTAGTAACTAAAACACTTTGCTTAAATAGCATCATAATTCCAATTATAAATGTATATCCTTGTATGCACATCATAAGTATCATAACACAGTCATCACACTTGATTAAGTGACTCCCATCTCAACATAAATCTTCAACCGAACAATAACCTCGGTACATTTTAAAGGAAACTCAGAAATCTCCCATACGAATACCTAATAAATTCAAAGGATTGACTCGAGGAGTAGTGAGAACTCGTCCATTTACAGAAGCCGCCATATTACGAGGGCATAAATCTAAGCGGAGTGTCGTCGGACGCCCGCGCCGCTGCTCCTGCTCATGAATGGCCCCGATATGAGGGATGGCCGGGCATTAAGGCAGAGCTGGACGCAGCCCGCTTGTCAACCACAGCCTTAAATAGCCCGTTTTGACAACCAACCATACGTGAAATGAAATATTGGAGCAACTGAAACGATTGACTCGACCTGGTATTGTCGTCGGACCTACAAATCTCTTGACATGATAATAATCTTTGAATAGGAGAAGAAATTCATTTCAATGGATATGGTGATCAAGTACGAGTTCTCATGATATGTAAAATAAAATTCAAATGAACCACAATTATTGTAAATTAATTCATCATTCTCAAACCGTTTCTTCCGAGTTGACGTCAATTTGGCGGCTTTGAATCTCGAGCTCAAAGCTGTAGAAAAAACACAATGGGATTATGCAGCCCTAATGGGCGTCCGAACATGGGCATTAATCTCGTCATACAATATTGATGTTTCCACAATTTATAGCCGCCGCTCATAATCTCAAAGTCAAAACTTCTTATTAATGTGTGAAGAAACTCACCTCCTTCGGACAGCCTCAAAGTGACATATTTTTATGAATTCCTTAGAGCTCGTTAGGAAAACATTTCGCTCTAATCCGCAGAATACAATTGAATGTGATCGTCAAAAACATGTTAAAAGTTATAATTTTTGTAATACTACAACAAATTTCCAAACTTTTGCTTTAATTCGAAAGTAAAAACGGCCTATTCACATCCTAACACATTTAAAAAATACTTTGAACAAAATAGTGGACTCGGATTTTAAATAGCGGCCTGCCATTGAAGACTCTTCAAAGTTGACTTTAATCGGTTTAGAATCAGGAGACATTCGCATCCAAAGCACGTTCGCGATTGAATAAGATTTAATCTGTTCTCTTCAATAGCTCCGTCTCCTTAAAAATCCTAATCGTTGAATAATTTACTAGCGCATGCTTAGTCTAAACTGCATTAAATTATTGCGTTCGGTCTGTGCGCGGCTTCTTGCGTGGAGTGGCGTATTCTAGTCGGTTCCCATCAATATCTTTCAGCGATCTCGTTGATGCCGGGCCTCATGTTATAGCCGGCCGATTCTTATTCAAAGTCAGTCGGTATCGGCAGGACAAGTGACACGGGACAACACGATCACCATGAGCGCCGTGAATTAATGTTGTGTTGTTCTGGCACTCGCATGTCTTTCGCAAAACCACTAAATTATGTACGATAGTAAAGCTCCCACATTTTCTCACAGGATTGTGCTGTTAGATATAAACTTACCTTGTATCTATAAACTTATTTAGAGACAGGAATTGTGTCTACATTGTTTGAATAGGATCATTATTAAAACTCCATAATAAAAGTTGTATTCATTTTTGAAATCGTCGTTTAAAATCATTTATTGATTGAGTTTGACGGATTTTTGCGAGACATTGATTTTGAGATTTTAGATCTGCCACTTTCACCTAGCCACCCCGGGGTCACTTGCGACTCCTAAACCACTCTAACGACACCTCATAAACACATACAATTCGTTCAGCCACCGGTCAAAATCATTACTTACCCTCATTTTGGACAGTCACGTTAAAACTTTATAGCACTGCCAAACCAGAATCTGATGTCAAGAAATTTAACACCTTCGGCGGTCATATTTAGGGGCGTAACTTGCCTTGTTTTGTTTTACTGGTGAATCGGTATGTTTCCTCGGTAATAAAAGGTATTTAGACGGTAACACGTGACGACAGGGCCTGCAGGGCGCGGGCCGAGGACGCAAATTATGGCAATCCTGACACCTACGAGGCGCTAACTGCTGGTGCAACCTACAATTTGCGGACGTGCAACATACTGCGCTGCCGGCAACGCGGCACTGATTTACTTGCTGGAGCGTTTAGAATGTTTATGATATATCCGAGTAGAAAAAAATGAGTAGCATCGTAAAGTATTCAAATTAAGATATCGTATCAGTTCCAAAACACCTGGTAGAGCGGGCTGCCGAACGCAACCGTGTGTAACACAGTCCGCGCCGACTCCACGGTCCACCGGATGCCTACCGCTTCTCCGCAAAACAATAGCCCTTCCCAACAAAAGGAAACAACCGATCGATTTTAAAATCAGCCTCGTAATCTCTGCGCTGTGTAATCTCGCAAATATTTATTATATGTCAAAACAATATGCCGAAATGGTACGCTTATTGCGATTTTTACAAATGTGTCTGGTTGGCTCGGAGGGCTCGTTAGCGTGAGGTACGAGGCATTGTGGTGCCCACAATGGGAGGCGGGCCGGCCTCCGGCGCCTGCGTCTCTGCGCGGGAACCGCTCGCCTTCGTGTTCCACGTTTAAATCAATGTCCCTGCGAGTCTATGGGCAAACGCAATCATAAGGAAGTCAGATCACCGTAGTATTAGTCCTCCAAGCGGTCCAAGTGCGGACTTATTCTACTAACGTGATGATGCATTTAGGTATTTACTATTTAGAGCGGATTCGACGAACCCAGAATACATTTTTTTCTTCCAGTATATCGCCAGTTAATCGAGACTTACCAACGATAATCCTAAGAATAGTGAACCTATTCGGGAATACCGTTTCGTGTGGAATAATAGAGTTAATCCAAGAATAATTTAATGACGTCCACATTTTTTTTTTGCTGTCAACGCTGTCATATCTATACAACACACAATTTTTTTGATGACAGTTATTTTCCAGTCCTATAATAAAACTATAAAAGTAATACGCTTCAGTCATGTTAGTCATGTAACTGAAGCTTTGACGTCGTCCCGTTGGACAGCAATATTTTTTTGCCGGGTCATACATTCGGTCATCATTAACTCTACTATTCGAGTTAAATAATTCCAAGTATACCTTAGATTGCGTGGAAAAACGACCGCTGGTTTAAGGTAAAAGGAAAAATAAAATTGTGGAATAGAAAGTTTGGTAGAATCCACTCTTAGTCAGTAATTTGGAACTTTTAGACGGCGGGCTGAAAAGGGTCAGTTTGACTCTATCGTTAGGAAAGAGATCACGATTTATTTGCCCTCTTCGATTTGATTAATGTTAACAGTAGGGTTAAGAAGAGTAGCAAGTAAATAAATATATATCTTAGATCTTTTCTTCCTGTTAAATAACCGTTAAAGTAACCGCTCAATTAGGAAGATAACATATCTCTCTTATCTTGTCCTGTTTAAAGAACCAGCAGAATACCAGTTTGAGTCGTCAGGCTAACTATTCCACATCAACGTGTAGGTGTAATTAAAAATTATTGATGCAAATTATTCATGTCAAGTTATTTAAGTATTTTTCAGGTAAAAAGAAACAGCGCTCTAAAGTTGTTTATTCTTTTTGAATTTCTTAAGAGGATTGTGAAGCTAAAAAACATCATATAAAATACGATAACGTTTCTCTTACCTTAAACCAAGTCCAATTTTTACGATCTTTGAAAATGTAGTAGATATTTTGAAAAAGGTTCTCCTATGGAAGCCCTAATCGTCATTTGTCCTAATGCATCGTTTGTCTGAATTTTCATTTATCCTAACGCCATTTCCGCTTAAATTTTAAAACTTTTTTGTATTGTTATAATACAACCCTAATCTAACCGAACCGAAGATATAATTGGAAAACTTAAAAAGTTGCCTGACTCATCTGAAAACCAGTTTAGGGCAAATGAAAATTCGGGAAAACGATGTGTTAGGACAAACGTTGTTAGGGATTGTGAGGGACACCCTTTGAAAAACTATGTCTGTATGGTTTCCTTTCCGAGAAAATATTTCCTGGAACAAAACAGAGAAATTGTAAAAACCTAGATTTTCATAACAACCGAAACATATTCAAAAATCCTGGAAACCGGACTTGATTTAGGGAAACATTATCGCCCCGAGCTAAATCAGGGGTCCTAGTGAAAAAAAGGTACAAGTCAACTTAACTCGTAATAAAAAAGGTTATATAAATAAACGGAGTGTACTAGACTTAAACCCTTTTTCACTTGATCTTCAGAAACTTAAACCCTTTTCCACTAGGACCCCGGAAATTTGCTTGGTAATTTATTCACAGCTACGCGATTTAAGCGCCGCCTCACAATCCTATTTAGGTACCTATCAGTAACTAAAACCACGGGGGTTTATTTATAAAAAATCAAACGAAATTTCGTACAATATTAGCCAAATGGGTCATAGACACTCAAAAACACAAAACTAGTCTTTCCTGTGGTCCATAGCTAAAGGCTTATTTATTTGCGTAGCTTGTATGCAAAGTTATGTTTTTATATGATAGGACTAAAGCAGACCTGATGCTGTTTATGCGGGTATAGGTTCAGCCTGAAAATTAGGCCTTAAAAACGTTAACGTCGGTTATGTCCAAAGGAAAGACGGCAAATTAAATGTGTGTATGAACCAAATGGGTCTCCCTTAGAGAATTTCAAAATTATTTTTGCTAAATAAAGTTTAATGTGTCTGAAACACGTGATTTTAACAAATTGTAATCGTAATGTTACAGATTCTTTAAAGATTTTATTACTTACACATGTTTATATAAACTTCAATGTCTGTAAATACTCTAATTACGAATATTTAGTAACATTTTTGGAGACCGTAAGCGCTACAGAATCGTAAAAAGTATTTTCCGTCCATCCATATACACGTGAACACGTGTAAAGCGCTCCTTAAGTAACAGGAATAATATCTGCTCGTTTTATGGTTCATTAATGTTATCCAGGGTTGATGAAGAAATCGTATCATTCGGTAGTCCCGTTGGTCGCGTGGCGGTCGCGGGCCGTCTTCGGCAGTTTTACGACAAAATAATATTCTTTAATTATAATGGAGCGTCGTGAGGTAAAAAGGCGATGCACGCGACATCTGTATTAAATTTTAATGGTGCACCTGCGCTTGCGCGGGCTGAGATCGGGTTTGCGCAGGAGTCGATCACTCGGCATTCAGCGGCGAATCCCGGGAGTTTAATTAAAAATTAATTATGTATTTTATAACCCTGGTAGCTGCCGTGTCGTTCTCAAATATTTTGATATTTGAGGGAATACTGAATCACTAATGGCTTCGAAGGCATTTAAACAACCATTGGCAAAATATTAGCAAAATAGTGACAACGTTTTGGAAATTATTCATGAACGTGTTTTTTCCTTCATAATCTTAACGGTTAAAACATATATTAATATGTATACATACCTATAGGGAGAAGGTATACGAGAGTCTGTGGTTTGCTCAACTCAAACTGATACTCTACTTATGTTTATAACTATTAATTTAGTTACACTAGGTACTCCAACTTCTTTCAAAGTAACACGTAGATTTTTGCCGATGAAATTGGTTAGGAACACTAATAAACAAAATAATTTACATATTGTAGGCAAGTCAGTCAGACAGTAGTTCCTCCCTAGCTTGTCTTTGGCCCTAGATAAGATGCATTCAGCGAACGTTATCACTAGGGTTAGGATTTTGGTGGCATATCGTGGTTCTAGAATCCATGAAGTCGCTGTTTCCTAATTATTACAATACATGACACCTTGATTTTGAACTAAACACATTTTTAGTTCAGTTGTTCTAAACCTTCTAATATTTGCTTGATTGTAACCAAAGTTCATTTAAATTAGTTAAATGAATAAATGAATTTTGAAATATTGAAATACTGAAGGAAATAGCGACTCCATGGATTCTAAAACCATGATTTTCCACCAAAAATCCTAAATCTAGTTATCACTACCGAAAATGGGATTGATGTAAGCGGTCGGATGGTCGCGTCGAGCGCTTATGTCCATACATTTTGTCGGTTTTCAGAAATATTTTACTTCTGTGTTAAGCATATTGTCTAGGGCCTCTGCAACGACACAAACGCACTTTCGACGAGAGAGAAAATGCAACTGGTGCCAGCCCTATAGGTGGAGTACGCGCCGGTATCTTATATTATTGCTATACAAATCGTCTAAGGTCGGGCGGGGCAATTCCGGCAGCGGGGTAAATGTGTTTTTTAAAGATTTGAAAGGAATAAAACGTTTTAATACAATTTTTCCCCTTTTATAGAAATATAGGTACTTAACTACTATAAAAGGGCGCATAAATTGTTCTGAAACGTTTATTCCCTTAAAAAAATTACGCATTTAACCTTCAGTTGGAATAGTTCCGCCCCATCTTCGCTGTACATAGCCTCCGAAGGCTTAATGGGTTATATTTATGACATTTGTCACTGCCTCTAAGCTTTGGGTAGCTGACACAAGTTACGATTTAAATATTGGTATTTTGGATTAGAGACGACTAAGGGAATAAAGGCTTGTAGTACTGTTAGGCGATGGGCTTGCAACCTGTCACTAATACGCTGGTAAACATCTTAGCCTAATTGTGCAAATTGTGGTTATAGAATTATCAACAAGTTTTTAGAGATTTTTGTAATTCTGTAGCTCTGCCTACCCCACTCTGGGAACGAAGGCGTGAGATTATGTATGTATGTATGTGGATTAATTACCCTACGAAATAGCTTAACGTCCTCACTAACCTAACCTAATCCCCTAATATTGCAGAATGATACTTATGCAATTTTTAATAACTCTATATAGAGTTGGTTTTTAATGTCACATCTGGTGTTGATCGTTGAAAGGGTTAAATACTCAGGGTATAATTCTGATTAATATAATTTTAAGTAGCTGGAATACCGATATAATTTACCGAGCACAGATAATGTAGAATTGTAGACTTTAGCGCTGTTTACACTTTATTAATTTGACAATATCATCTAAAGCCTTAAATAAGTATATCCCAAAACTGGACTGTGCCGAATTGACACAATACTCTTAATTTTCCGGGGTGACCTATCGTAACGTTGACAATACGAAAACACGTCAAAGGCAATAATGGTTTTACCCAGTAATTTATAAAAGAAACCCTGAGACTCTTAACCCGAACTATTTTCATGAATCTTACAGTAGGTACTACTGCGGGAATACAAGCTTTTAAATAAAAAACCCACATCCAAATCGGTATTCTCATTCTGGCCCTAGGCGTTGACCGAAACACGGACGAAGATAGACAAACAAAGGCTTCGAACACACAACTTTGGTCTGGATCAGGAGTATATTAACCATTGCATGGTCATTTAATAAAAAAAATAAGCATAAAAACGAACTACGCAGTACTTTCTTCATAAAATGCGTGAAGCCTGACCCTTCCACCTGCCGCCGTTCCCGTGTACGATACTTTCGCTTTGGCCTTCAGTAGTGGTTTCACACTAACACAAAGGAACTTGACCATTTTCTTTGTTAACTTTACACTGAGCTACAATCTGGCACCATTTGAATATATTCTGTAAAATGAAAAGAGATATTTAAGACCGTCTTATTAACCTAACTTTAGTATGGATGGGTATTGGTATAGATGTCATCTCAAGATCGTCAGTTTTTTTATGATTTACTTTCACATAAACTTGAGACCGGGAAACTTACTCAAGAGGAGTTTATTACGTGCCTAGAAGCTCGTACATTGAAGAGTAAAACGTTGCCTAATCAGTAACGTAAATACTTAAACATAAAACTTAGCTTATGACAGCACTCAAAGACAGGTGCTTAGGTACAGCGACTTCTACATACCAGCAATTAATAGGCAGCCATTGCCTAGTGGCCATTATAATCGCCTCAAGGTTCATTCTAGTTACCGCCACTTTGTATAAATTATATAAAATAAGCACATCGAGAGAGGGATAGGCTTATTCTGATTAAGGTGGTGTAGAGAGTGACGGGTGATGTAAGGGCAGGTGTCACGAGACATCTGCCGCCTGCGACGGGCACGTGGCTCAACCCTCTAAACCGACCTTACTGACTCAACTACAGGAAAAAGTGGAGAAATCTCACTGCCATTAATTAATTCGCTTGACCCTCCGAAAGTAAACGGACGTTTGAAGTCGAAGGATTTATTTTGGAATTAGCTTCTGCCAGCGACTTCGTCTGCATAGATTTCGACTATCTTTAATACCCCGGGAACTTTTACATTTTCCAGGTTGAAAGAAGCCAATAGGTTGATCCAGGGTATAAGCTATTTCGATTTCAAATTTACTCAAAATCCGTCCAGCCGTTGCAGCGTGAAGGAGTAACAAACAAACACACGAACTTTTGCATTTATAACATTAGTAGGATAGCTAATTTAGAAACAACTAACAGGCGCTAATACTGAAAAAAGTCGTCGGTTAGCGACTAAAAAGTTCCTAATACAGTCAGCATCAAAAGTAGCTAAGCAGAATACCATGCTCAAAATGATCTAGACACGACGTATTATCTTGGTAACTGAGTCGAGTGCAGATCATTTCGACCTCTTCGGTTGCGTAGCTACTTCCGCTGCTGACTGTACATACTAAGATTTTGGACACACTAGTTATATCGACGACGCTGTCATCCTAGTTGCTAGTGACCCTGTCTTCAATGCTTGCGGGTGCGAGTTCCGGGTTCAGTAAAGGTAAATTTTAGCACAAAAGGCATTTTGAAACATTTATATTATCTGAAATAATATTTAAGGTGAAAATATTTCGCCCTAAGTTTTGCAGGATTACGCATGATAACTAAAAGAAGAAAGAAAGAAAGAAAAATAATTTATTCGTGACACACTTACATAAAAAAGAACAGATTAACACGTACTAGAAGGAAGTAGCCACGAAATGGTCCCAACTCAGCGTAATGCTGGTATTAAAGTCAGCGCTGGTCTTCCGTTGGAACCATCAGGTGAAACCACGGAAGGTTACACATACATAATTATTTAAACACAAAACATGATTAACAAAACGAGAAAATAAAGGTAAAAAATAAAAAATAAGCGCAAAATTCTGAGATTGACAAAAAGATTTCCATGCCCGTATGAACTATGAACGTATTAAATACAAACAACCTAAACTGTGACCTGGGCTTTACTCCAATATTTTCTGTATAACCCATCTTACTTCTGTATCGTAATCATATAGTCATTATAACTCTACCCTAAAGTAGACATCTACCAAAATAACAATATAATTACGAAGTAGAAACATATGAGCTAAAACGAAGTTAAATGAAACGACGGGTCCTAGGTCGAATTACCTCACTTTATGTCTTCGTAGTTTAAGGACTAAGGTCACCGATTCTGACAATAAATAACTTTAAAATTTTAAAACTCCATAAACTATCCTAAATAACTACTAGGACTATGTTATCTCAACTATTCATAAACATCCCATATAGGTACAATAAAACAAAGTAAAGCCTGTTTCCCTGTTCTCTCACGCCAAAAATTAACAAAGAAAAAATAACAAGTCAAACAAAATATGATAGCATACAAAACTCTAAAAATATATCCACACTACGACTCATAGTGAGACAATTGCGTATAAACTGTTTCGGAGCTTTGAATGCCACTATATTTTTTAACGGACCTTATAACTAGTACAAAATAAGTGTATGTAGTTGATAACGAAATGAATCGTTAATAAGCAACAATTCCGCAGCCGTTCTTGCGTTTTTATCTTACCGTAAAAATACAAGGAAATGACATATATTTGACAGCTACATGATTTTAGAGCACGGGCATGAATCAAAATGGCCGCATATCACACCGTTCATTACATTTATATCCTCGTCCTGCCCAAGCATTTTTATTTATACTTCCAGTATCTGCCCAATGTCCTCTATAAAGGACTATTTTACATATAAAATTTGATTTCCCGGGCAAAAACTACCAAATCGAATGTGTGTTTGTGAAGAACACCGGGCAGGACGAGGATATTTAAAAATATTTAAAAAGTTTAGTAAAGTGTAGGTAAGCTGACAAAACTACGTTCTGGTTTGTAGTTAATCGATACCTTTAGAGTCAATTGGCGTAAACGCCATTTCGGCCAAAATGAGTTTTTAATGCAGTTATACTCAATTTTTCATTCTCTATCGATCTGTGTAGTTAAAGTTGAGAAATTCCCAAAAAAAAGTCGAATACGACCCAGAATATTAGGCCCAAAAAACATGATTTTTGTAATTGTTTGGGCGTATTTGCTGTATTTTTTTATTTTCTACATTTCAAGGTCGTAAATGATATTGTTTTTATAGTAAAAGGATGTATGATGATATTCGATACCTTTAGACTCAATTGGCGTAAACGCCATTTTGGCCAAAATGAGTTTTTAATGCAGTTATACTCAATTTTCCATTCTCTATCGATCTGTGTAGTTAAAGTTGAGAATTTCCCAAAAAAAAGTCGAATACGACCCAGAATATTAGGCCCAAAAAACATGATTTTTGTAATTGTTTGGGCGTATTTGCTGTATTTTTTTATTTTCTACATTTCAAGGTCGTAAATGATATTGTTTTTATAGTAAAAGGATGTATGATGATATATGTAAGTCTAACGTGGCTTATACGACCCTATTGTTTCTGCAAAAAATAATAGGTGGCTTTTACGACCCAATATAAAAGAGCCACAAATAATTAAATTGTAGGTCGTACTTTATAATAGTCGTATAAAGTGGATATATTTTTGCCTTTTATAACCTGATCAGAAATAGAAAACATTAAATCTCAATTGGCGTAAATGCCAAAACTCAACTTTTCAGGAGAGCTAACATTAAAAAAAAAGTATTATTTAAAGTAAACCCAGTATTTAAGAAAACGGAAGGCTTATACGCCGTGGAAAAATACTAAAAATGTTACTTACGCCCCAAAAAAATACTGTTTCTGTGATAGGTTTGGGGTGTAAAAGCCAGGTGGACTATTTTTTAACTGTAATAGGGTGTATAAGAGAGACACTCATCTGTTACCTCTGTCGATATAAGCATAAGAATAAATAATAACTACACGTAGGTGCGAATCTCCTTGGACCAGGCCCCAAATGCCGTGCTTTAAATACCTAGTTCTCCCTTCACCCCGCTACGCCCGTCTGTCTTCCGCGCCCAAAGTTAGGGATGTCACTTGCGAAATATTTTAATCGGTTTATGAATGTGGTATACAAATTTAGGCACGAAATGTTATTTATGTTTTACTTCAACGTGGAAACATTGTTCCAAAATATGTTTTTTACATTTACGTTAAATTAGGTAATTATACTATTTGATGATATTAAGATTATCTCCAGAAAATTACATGGCTTATGTGGCTATTAATCATCTCTATAATACGGAAACGAGTCTATAAACAACCTTTAAAATATTAAATAAACACCTCAGGTGCCGGCGGTAGGTATTTAACGCGCCGAGTGCGCTTCCGGAGACGCCAGGAGTTTCGCTTCTACGTCTAGGTATTATTTATTCTTATGATATAAGATTGAAGGTGCCAACAACTGTTGTAGCACTATCAAACACTGGGACCCTTACCAGAGGGATTGCACTGGGCGTGTCGCGCCGCCTTAGTAACCTTCCCGCTGGTCCATTCTGAGAATGGATATCAGTCCGGGGCCGGCACCGACCGAGCGAGCACGCGTGCGCCGCGATCTGCCTGCCGCCGTCTTGAACGAACGATCTCGGAGCGTGCCGTAATACGTAATGAAGTTAGTTTTGTGAATAACCTTAAACTTTTTATTATTTACTTGTTATGTGGTGTTGATTGATAGTAAAACACACGATGAAATGAAACGCACTCCGAAAAGCTGTTACATTGTACTGTTGTGTAGGTAAGTGGTTGTTTGAATTAACAAAAGGACGTAAAATATTCTTTTTTTACGTTGACTATGAAATTACAACACCTACTTAGTATAACCACGATTTGGGCTTTTGATGTCCCGCCCGATATTTCGACGATGTTACAATCGTTTATACTATATTTATATATAGGTACTGTTATTATATTAAACACGTTGTTAACGGAACATACATATAGAAATAATCCGACGAATGGAGAACGTCCTTTATTTTGAAGTCTGTTAAAAACACGTCGATACGACCTTATAACGATCGCCACAAGCGAGCGAGCGACATCTGGTGATCTAAAACATTTTAGCCCTCATTGAAGTATTCTAGGCGTGTGACAACCCTAGCAATACACGTGCCGCGTGCGAATAAATACAAGTTATACGATAGTAAGAGAGGCATACATGTGATTATAAATACAAGTGCTTAACTAATTATTAAATAAATGAAGATTATCTGACTATAATGTCATTGGAATAAAGATTTTCGGTACCTAACTCATATTTCGTGTGTTTATTTCACCATCCTATTTATTTAAATGAATAATTATATTCCGAAAAGATTATAATATATGTATTTATAAACACTTAAGTTAAATGTAAAGTATGTGTTACTTTGTACAAAATATTAGTATTATGGCCCGCTAGAAAGAAGATGGCCACCGTAGCCTATGAAACTTTACATCATTGAACCATCTTTTCTAGGTCTCCGACCTACCAAAAACCTTTTACTAATTCCTTTTTGAAGAAACCCATATTGTAAACTCTTCGAAAAACAACCGCTGGGAGCTCAATCCACAACCTGAGCGTTCGCGGAATTACATAAAATTTCTCTTATACACCCTATTACAGTTAAAAAATAATCCTCCTGGCTTTTACACCCTAAACCTATCACAGAAACGGTATTTTTTTGGGGCGTAAGTAACATTTTTAGTATTTTTCTAGGGCGTATAAGCCTTCCATTTTCTGAAATACTGGGTTTACTTTAAATATTACTTAATCATATTCTTTATCCTGAAACTATATTTATTATGTCCAAAACTGAGCTTTATAACTCAAAAAACAAAAATGAAATGATAAAAATAATTTAGAAAAAAAAGTTTTTTTGCTCTCCTGAAAAGTTGAGTTTTGGCGTTTACGCCAATTGAGTCTAAAGGTATCGATATGTAAGTCTAACGTGGCTTATACGACCCTATTGTTTCTGCAAAAAATAATAGGTGGCTTTTACGACCCAATATAAAAGAGCCACAAATAATTAAATTGAAGGTCGTACTTTATAATAGTCGTATAAAGTGGATATATTTTTGCTTCTTATAACCTGATCAGAAATAGAAAACATTAAATCTCAATTGGCGTAAATGCCAAAACTCAACTTTTCAGGAGAGCTAACATTAAAAAAAAAGTATTATTTAAAGTAAACCCAGTATTTAAGAAAACGGAAGGCTTATACGCCGTGGAAAAATACTAAAAATGTTACTTACGCCCCAAAAAAATACTGTTTCTGTGATAGGTTTGGGGTGTAAAAGCCAGGTGGACTATTTTTTAACTGTAATAGGGTGTATAAGAGAGACACTCATCTGTTACCTCTGTCGATATAAGCATAAGAATAAATAATAACTACACGTAGGTGCGAATCTCCTTGGACCAGGCCCCAAATGCCGTGCTTTAAATACCTAGTTCTCCCTTCACCCCGCTACGCCCGTCTGTCTTCCGCGCCCAAAGTTAGGGCTGTCACTTGCGAAATATTTTAATCGGTTTATGAATGTGGTATACAAGTTTAGTCACGAAATGTTATTTATGTTTTACTTCAACGTGGAAACATTGTTGCAAAATATGTTTTTTACATTTACGTTAAATTAGGTAATAATACTTTTTGATGAAATTAAGATTATCTCCAGAAAATTACATGGCTTATGTGGCTATTAATCATCTCTATAACACGGAAACGAGTCTATAAACAACCTTTAAAATATTAACTAAACACCTCAGGTGCCGGCGGTAGGTATCTAACGCGCCGAGTGCGCTTCCGGAGACGCCAGGAGTTTCGCTTCTACGTCTAGGTATTATTTATTCTTATGATATAAGATTGAAGGTGCCAACAACTGTTGTAGCACTATCAAACACTGGGACCCTTACCAGAGGGATTGCACTGGGCGTGTCGCGCCGCCTTAGTAACCTTCCCGCTGGTCCATTCTGAGAATGGATATCAGTCCGGGGCCGGCACCTACCGAGCGAGCACGCGTGCGCCACGATATGCCTTCCGCCGTCTTGAACGATCGATCTCGGGGCGTGCCGTAATACGTAATGAAGTTAGTTTTGTGAATAACCTTAAACTTTTTATTATTTACTTGTTATGTGGTGTTGATTGATAGTAAAACACACGATGAAATAAAACGCACTCCGAAAAGCTGTTACATTGTACTGTTGTGTAGGTAAGTGGTTGTTTGAATTAACAAAAGGACGTAAAATATTCTTTTTTTACGTTGACTATGAAATTACAACACCTACTTAGTATAACCACGATTTGGGTTTTTGATGTCCCGCCCGATATTTCGACGATGTTACAATCATTTATACTATATTTATATATAGGTACTGTTATTATATTAAACACGTTGTTAACGGAACATACATATAGAAATAATCCGACGAATGGAGAACGTCCTTTATTTTGAAGTCTGTTAAAAACACGTCGATACGACCTTATAACGATCGCCACAAGCGAGCGAGCGACATCTGGTGATCTAAAACATTTAAGCCCTCATTGATGTATTCTAGGCGTGTGACAACCCTAGCAATACACGTGCCGCGTGCGAATAAATACAAGTTATACGATAGTAAGAGAGGCATACATGTGAATATAAATACAAGTGCTTAACTAATTATTAAATAAATGAAGATTATCTGACTATAATGTCATTGGAATAAAGATTTTCGGTACCTAACTCATATTTCGTGTGTTTATTTCACCATCCTATTTATTTAAATGAATAATTATATTCCGAAAAGATTATAATATATGTATTTATTAACACTTAAGTTAAATGTAAAGTATGTGTTACTTTGTACAAAATATTAGTATTATGGCCCGCTAGAAAGAAGATGGCCACCGTAGCCTATGAAAGTTTACATCATTGAACCATCATTTCTAGGTCTTCGACCTATCAAAAACCTTTTACTAATTCCTTTTTGAAGAAACCCATATTGTAAACTCTTCGAAAAACAACCGCTGGGAGCTCAATCCACAACCTGAGCGTTCGCGGAATTACATAAAATTTCTCTTATACACCCTATTACAGTTAAAAAATAATCCTCCTGGCTTTTACACCCTAAACCTATCACAGAAACGGTATTTTTTTGGGGCGTAAGTAACATTTTTAGTATTTTTCTAGGGCGTATAAGCCTTCCTTTTTCTTAAATACTGGGTTTACTTTAAATATTACTTAATCATATTCTTTATCCTGAAACTATATTTATTATGTCCAAAACTGAGCTTTATAACTCAAAAAACAAAAATGAAATGATAAAAATAATTTAGAAAAAAAAGTTTTTTTGCTCTCCTGAAAAGTTTAGTTTTGGCGTTTACGCCAATTGAGTCTAAAGGTATCGGTTTGTACTTCTCTCACTTGCTCTTTTATGCTCTAATGCGAGTCTAACCAACTTTAACTGTAGTAAAGACTTTTTAGGTTCCCTTGCACTAAAATGTTACTTTGTTAGTAATAGTTCTTGCTCATGTTAATACATATTTTAGTAAGAGTAATAAATGGCAATCGATGTGAAAGAGAAAACACTTGACACCCTGTTTATATTTTCTCATAAATGGATAAAACAATTTAATAAATGAGTCATAAATTCAAAAACGCGTTGTATATTTCGAGTTTGAAATGTTTGTGTAACGGGGGATTAATTTCATATGAACTTGGAGAACCTTTAAACGATAAGAAGATTTTCTGGTTTTCCCTTGTTTCACCGACACTCATTTCTTAGAACGTATCACTTGGCAGAATTATTGTTTCATAGAAAGCTATTTTCCGCTGAACCCGTGTTGATATCAGGTTATCTTGTGATTATTACAAGTCTAACCAACGTGAATCATATTTAAGATAATCTGAAATCGACACGGGTTCAGCAGTACCTAAGTATCTTTCTATAAACAACGGGACAACAGATTTTCTACATTTTCAAATTAGGGTGGCAATTGTAATTCAATTCAACCCGACATTCGATTTCCCTGATTATCCTGTTCAGTGTTTCGATTACACAACAGTGTAATTTCAGTCAAAACGGTATATCTTTATTTTGTCACCGCATTGCTTATTTTCTTCACCGCTTTATCACCTGGCTGTACAGTACACAAGTAAGTACCGATGCATTTAATTGGGCTCCGTGAAGACATTCAACACGTGTTCTTTCAGGTGTTGACATGCAAATTATCCGGCCCATCGTATAGTTGTAATAAAACCTTTACTTCACATTCCGAAGTGCCTTTTTGGATGATCTCACTAGGTTTTACTTTATGAAAAAATAACGGCTACGTATCAGAACGCCTAAAATTAATACGCCTAATGTATCACGATCACGAAGTTCGTAATGCCTAATGGTTTTTTTTCTGAAACCGTAAACATTTCACATTTTTTTATAAGGCGCTTGTATAGAACTCATTATATTAGGTTAGGTTTGTTTTAAAACAATCATGAAAAGGTTCAGATTTTTTTTTTAGTTATTATGACTTTTAGGGATTATGATACAATCATTAGGCATATTCATTTTAGGCGTTTTTATACGTAACCAAAATAACGGTATAAATATCTATAAATTTCTAGAAAGGAAAAAATCTGTATATTCGAGATATGAACTTAAAAATACTATAGGATGTACAGTAGAACACGTTTTTACAATTTTTAGAGTTGGTGTCTGTTTGTCTGTTTAATTTTGTTTCTCCTCGCATCAATTTTGAAAACCACTGAACCAATTTGAATGCGGTTTTCAACAAAACGTTTTGATAAACGGGGACCAGCATCGCTATTGCCTAACCCACTCGCAATCGTAATCGGCCTCAAAATCGGTATCGTGATTCGTGTTTTCGGGGATGACAATTTCGAAAATAATATCAAATTTGGAATTCAAGATGGCGGCCATGGCGGTTTTCCACAAAGTCGTCATGGGTATCGAGTTTCATGTTTTCGGGTATGGCAATTTCAAAAATGATATCAAATTTGGAATTCAAGATGGCGGCCATGATGGATTTTGAAAAAGTGGTCATGGGTATATTTTGTCATGTTTTCGCGGATAGCGAATTCAAAACTGTGTCAGATTTAGAATTCAAGATGACGGCCATGATGTTTTTGAAAAAGCCGTCATGGGTATCGTGTTTCATGTTTTCGGGGATGGCGAATTCGCAAAAGATGGGAGATTCTGAATTTAAGATGGCGGCCATGACGTTTTTCGAAAAAGTCGTCAAGGGTATCGTGTTTTATGTTTTCGGGGATGGCAATTACGAAAATAATATCAAATTTGGAATTCAAGATGGCGGCCATGACGGTTTTCGAAAACGTCGTCATGGGTATCGTGTTTCATGTTTTCGGGGATGGCAATTACGAAAGTGATGTCAGATCCGGAATTCAAGATGGCGGCCATGGTGATTTTTGAAAAAGTCGTCATGGGTATCGCTTTTCATGTTTTCGGGGATGGCAATTTCGAAAACGATGTCAGATTCGGAATTCAAGATGGCAGCCGTGATGTTTTTCGAAAAAGTAATGGGTATCGGGTTTCATGTTTTCGGTGATGGCAATTACGAAAGTGTCGGAATTCAAGATGGCGGCCATGATGTTTTTCGAAAAAACCGTCATTGGCATCGTTTCTCATGTCTTCGCGGATATCGAATTCGAAAATGTGTCAGATTCAGAATTCAAGATGGCGGCCATGATGTTTTATGAAAAAGCCGTCGTAGGTATCGCGTTTTATGTTTTTGAGGATGGCGAATTCGAAAATGATGGCAGATTCTGAATTTAAGATGGTGGCTATGATATTTTTCGAAAAATTCATCATGGGTATCGTGTTTCATGTCTTTGGGGATGGCAATTTCGAAACTAACGTCAGATTCGGAGTTCAAGATGGCGGCCATGTTCTTTTTTCGAAAATGTCGTCATGGGTTTAGTGTATCATGTTTTCGAGGATGGCAATTTCGAAAATGATATCAGATTCGAATAAGTCGTCATGGGCATCATGTTTCATGTTTTCGGGATGGCAATTTCGAAAATGATATCAAATTTGGAATTCATGATGGCGGCCATGATGGTTTTCGAAACAGTCAACATGGGTATCGTTTCTGATGTTTTCGCGGATAGCGAATTCGAAAATGATGGTAGATTCTGAATTCAAGATGGCGGCCATAATATTTTTCGACAAAGTTGTCATGGGTATCGTGTTTCATAATTTCGGGAATGGCAAACTCGAAAACGATGTCATATTCGGAATTCAAGAAGGCGGCCATGATGTTTTTCGATAAAGTCGTCATGGGTATCGTGTTTCTTATGTTTTCGCCGATAGCGAATTCGAAAATCTTGTCATATGTGGAATTCAAGATGGCGTCCGGCCATGATTTACGAAAATGATGTCAAATTTGCAATTCAATTTGTTGTTTTAATGAACTGTAAGAATATAATAAACTGTTAATACTTTAGGTAACAATTTGCAACAGTCTGCTAAAGATTGTAATTTGCAGTACCTATGAGTCCTCCGTACATTGAAGATTTAATTATATTCATCTTTCATTTTATGGGTGTTTTTATTTCTAAGATTAACGCACCTAATGTTTCTTCAAAAAAAAAACAGAAAGTACTTCTATTGACACAAAAATGATACGGATTACAATAAACCAAGAATTCAGGCAGAATTTTTATCTGTGCTGTTGCGGCAATGGGACCCACTCGGTGCGATGCCGAGGCAAGCCACGGCGCTTATTTGCAGTAGGGCCATTAACACAGACGAAAAAGAAAAGAAAAAAAACGTGTGCGTCTCGGGACACCCGACAGAAGTGATAACTGAAACTAATCTAAATTGAACTATACCCTCCCATATAAGAAGTTATCACTTCAAAAAAATCAAAATGGCGGCCATTTTTTTTAAATCTGATTACGGGTTCGCATTTGTAGTCCCGACGGATCCTCAGATATCGATTTTCAAGACAATCGAACCAGTAACAAAAAAGTTCAAAATGGCGGCCACTTTTTTTAAATCTAAGTACGGGTTCGCATTTGTAGTCTCGACGGACCCTCAGATATCGATTTTCAAGACAATCGAACCAGTAACAAAAAAGTTCAAAATGGCGGCCACTTTTTTTTAAATCTGAGTACGGGTTCGCATTTGTAGTCCCGACGGACCCTCAGATATCTATTTTCAAGACAATCGAACCAGTAACAAAAAAGTTCAAAATGGCGGCCACTTTTTTTAAATCTGAGTATGGGTTCGCATTTGTGGTCCCCACGGATCCTCAGATATCGATTTTCAAGACAGTATAACCAGTAACAAAAAAGATCAAAATGGCGGCCACTTTTTAAAAATCTGATTACGGGTTCGCATTTGTAGTCCCAAGGAGCCCTCAGATGTCGATTTTCAAGACAATCGAAGCAGTAACAAATAACTTAAACTAATCACTTTCAAAAACGGTGATAGTCTTAGGTTAAATGCTCACTGTCAACGTGCTGTCAACAGTATGCTTTGAAACGCAATACGGGGTGACGTCAGCCGGTAAAATCAAATACCGTTTACCATTTTCGTCCATACCTGTAACTTACGATTGGCCTAGCGGCTGAGAGGTAGGTCTATGACGCCATGGTGCCGCGGTTTAAATCCCGTCCGATTCTAGTATCTTTTTGTATTTAAAAATTGTTAAAAAATTAGTACTACCGCTACCGTATGCGTGAGAGAAAGGGAAGCCAGACAGGCTGTCTAGGAACGCGCGTTACGTAACGAAATCGTTTACCCTCCGTAAAGAAGTTATCACTTCAAAAATAGCTTAGCACACATAATAGCTTAGGTCCTGGAATAAGACAGGGTAGTTTTGTATTCCGAAAAAATATTTCATTCCTACGGGAAATCAAATTAATCATTAAAAGCCGTGAATTTGCTCACAAGGCGGCGCCACTTTGTATGGGCGAGGAACAAAATTATAAAGTTGAAATCTCATCTAGCCATGTGTGGGTAGTGTGTTTTTAAATCTATTTACGTTTGTCATCCTGTAATCCTTTCAGTTTGTATTGTTCTCTACATACGAACTAGATGGCGCTAGCTCTGATTTAAAACTCTGTACCTATCGTAGTGTTTGTTGCCTTGGTGTGGTTAAAATCACTGGGGAGCTAAAGCGATTTTCCCTATACAGCGCTATATTTCGTTTTCGGTTCAGATAGCTAGGACAAACCTATATTATTCATCCTGGTAAGATCAAATTCTGAAGTCCACGCAGATGAAGTCGCGTGCAGAAGCTAGTAATTATATAAAACAAATAAATATATCAGTGGACAATGAGGGCGGTAAGGTTCTAGAGTGACGCCTCAAGCTGAACCGACGATCTGGTGCAAACCGATGGATGCAAGTACACAAAACCATCGTCATGGCTTTCCACTGAAATTATTATTACGATCATTAATGTAAAACTATGATCAAATTGTTCATTTTGTGTACTTATGTAATTCGGATAAAGTATATAAGTTTTTTTTTGTAAAAAAGTCACCTATTTAACACAAATAAATAAACACAAATTATTGACAACAGGATTTTTTTTAAAGGTGTTTAAAAAAATCATGTATATAGGGTGACGGCACCAATGACAGACACTTTTAGCTGACAAGCACCAGTAATGGACACTTGACTCTTAATTCAACTTTTATTCGGTCCTAAATTGATTGGTGCAAAACAAATGAATAACCCTTATCTTCTATAAAATAAGAATCAAGTGTCCATTATTGGAGCCTTGTCCATAACTGGTTCCGTCACCCTAGAGGTTTATCTCAAAAGAGTTTTTTTCATAACAAGAGCTCAAACGCCACGCTATTATTTTCTACGTCACATCACAGCTAGAGCAAGACTTAAAAAAAATGCGGTCGCAAACAAAATGATGTACCTAATTTCGAGCACTAGACCAAAGTGGGCGCAAACACTGATAATATTCTTTTTTTTCTCACTTAATGATAATCAAATAAAATGAAAAAAAAGAATGCTTTGAAACTTACCTCTATATGCATGCATTTTTTTAAAACCACTTTTGAAGTAAGTATTTTTTAACAAGATGTTTGAATTGTGTGTTTCTTAAAAACTATTTGATTTCAGCACGACCTTCATTATATTTTGGTACCATTTAATTTGTTAAAAGGAGCCTCGTAAACATCACCCAAAGTAATGCCGAAAGGACAATAATTTACCCAACTCCCTCATTACCGCAAGTATCGTCATCAATTTATTAGCATACTAACAATTTAACCAACGGGACGAAAAATTAATATTTATGACGTTTTTCGAATATAAAGTGGCTTAATAATACAATATTAATGAAAATACTTAATGAGGACTTAAGTATACGTACGTAAGAGGTACAAAAAACGTAATATTAGAAAACGTGGTGAATTTGTAATGTTTTTATTGGCTATGCAAACGGTTTCCAAGTTAATTGATTGGCGCAATCACTACGATATATTACCTCTATAAACTATCAACAAGTCTACGTAACGGGCTACTATATCGTTAAGTATAAATACAAGTAAATACGTTATTTTACTTGTATTTACACTGTTTTTATCATATTTATAAGAAAAAAAAACTACTACCCTTTGTAATTAGATGTAAAAATGTAATTAAAAAAAACAGACTCTCTTAGCCATTTTTCTGACTTTCTTTCTGAACGTGCACAATAGAGATCGGACAGCGTCTTGGTTGAAAGTTTTTGCGGCCCTGTTCCAGTCCCGACGAAATTGCCCTTCAGAGTCGGCAGAACGGCCACTTTTCCGAAGTTTTGCTTTTATTATACCTAGCCCAAAAACGTTCGATTAACCGAAGATTTGGGCAATTTGGTGGATTCACTGTTTTTGATACAAAGTTAACTTTTTCTGCTCATACCACTGTAACGTCTTGGACCCATACCTAGTGGCAAGATGCCAAATCGGGCCAAAATACAGTCGGGACACTGTGTTTTTTAATCATCGGCAGAATTCGTTCATAGAGGCTTTTCTTTACATAGAGATCAGCCGTCATTGTAGAGGTAGTAAAAAATGGATTCGATTTTAGGCTACGTTCACAGATTCACTAAGGTCTGACCCTTTATTAATAAAACTGAGGTCCTGGCAGCGATTTATAATCTAACTTCACGTACGTTTCGTCGTCCATTATAACACAAAGATTTTTCTTTCAGAAAATAGAGTCGTATGCCTTTCGTACTCTGGTTTTGATCGAAATTTGCTTTTTATCGCTTCTTTTCGGCTGCCTTTTATATGTTTTCAAGTAATTTCTTAGCTTAGAACGTTGGACCAATACTCGTACCGCAGATGTTCTTAATTTTTTGGCAATAGCCCGGACAGACGTCTCTATATATTTCTTGTATGCCTTTCTTATGTTTTTTCCAAAATGGGGTTTGAAGGACCCGGTTTTTGACCTGAGGGGCTATTGCCTAACGCACTCGCAATCGCAATCGTTTTCATTTTGAAAATCGAAGGCTTGTCTGCATACAAAATGAAAACGATTGTTCCACTTTGAAGCCGATTGCGATTGCGAGTGCGTTAGATAATAGCGACGCAGATTTCTGTTTGTCGTTGAAAGTAAACTTTTGGCCATAGTTTTTATGGCAGTTTGGATCGCACCAACACTCACATTTTCAAGCTTAGCCAGCTTTCTGAAAATGATTCCTTTTAAAGTACCCCATTTGTCCACAATTGATTTCTCTTTTCAGGAGATAGACCTCGCATTTTTTATATAAAACTAATAATTTGAAAATTGAATGGTGGAAGTCAAAGCTGACATTTAGATCTATACATTGACAGCAATTTTAATTCAGAATATAATTATTTAAATTGAAATAAACCTCTGTCAAGTTGTACTTATACTTAACGATACAGTCTTTATTAAAATCTTTATCGAAATTTAAAATCCAATTTAAATGCATGTAACACTGCAAGATACTGCATAAACAACGCGGGGAAAAAATGGATTGGCTATGAAAAATTTATGTGATTTATGAAATTATGATAAATAACAGAATATTAAAGAATTGCAACGATTTGACGCTGCGGGAAGCAGGCAAATAATATAATTACGAGTACACTTAAAACGTTGGCAAATTGTGATGACCCTAATTAACTCAGCTTTACAAATCATTTTGCCAAGAAAAAATATTGTATTGATAAGATTTAACTGAACTAAACAGAACTAGGTACTCACAAGCAGAATGACAAACATGACGCGGTCAAATATTGTTCATATTTAAATCTATTTAAATGTGGGTACTTACTTAATATAATCAAGTTAGTAAGAACATTATGTCCACTGCAGATGATGCTATACATAGAATAAATAAATATAAAACTGTAAGAGCAGAATTAGAAACTCTTGATGCATATATGGGATTTGAAGAACAAATGTGCAGAACTGTGAAAAATAATACGATTGTGAACAAAGACCGTATTTTTAAGGTTTAGAGCAAACATTTCAACAAATGAATGAAGTGGCGAACGAAATATTAAGGGATAGTGCTTCCAACATGTATAGTTTTATAAAGGTATGACAAATTGTTAACCTTGTTCATTCAATAAACTTTTTTTTTCAGGTATGTGTGAAGCTGTTGTGAATATCAAATATCAAGACAATCTTACACCAATTAACCCAGCCCCAAACTAAGCTCTAGTGTCGCTCTAGTCATTGTGTGTGGGTACTAGGCAACGATAAACATACATAGAGAAATAAATTCTTAAATACATAGAAAACTTCCTAGATTTTGAAACTAATACTCGCGCTTATCACATATGTTTGCCCAAAACGGGAATCGAACCCGGGACCGCTAGCCTCGTAAGCAGCCAACCAACAAGGCTAAGTACCGACTTCATCATACGATGTTAAATTTAATCAATGTTAAACGACTGTTACTTCATACATTTTGACAGCTGTTAACGCTCTGATTGTCCGTTAAGTGGTTAACATCGTTTGGTGAAATTGGTACTAAACGTATCGTCAAAATATCGACAATCCCTTATGTTAATTTAACATAGTTAACTCTTCCGCTCGCAAGAAGGCTACAATTACAGCTCAAATTTAGGCTTTGAGGAATTGACGTAAAAATCATAATCGAATAAATTTAATTTATAATTGCATAAAAACATACAAATGGAGTATTAATGCGTGTTTTTTAAAGGCCAGGAGCTGGCTTCTCGTCAGCTAAGGAGACAAACAATCTACATTGCCACGATTAATATTGATAAGGAACATCCGCCTGTTAGAAATTGAACAAGTAACAAATAAGTCTCGTCAATAAATCATTTGATTTTAACTGATCCGCAGCACACAAGGATTAACTAATTCATAATCATCGCCAGAGGGTTTCACGCGTTCAATGAAGCCCCATAACACCCATAGCACCTATAAGTCAGACTTATAAGATTACAGCTGGCAGCAGAACAATATTAATGAAATAACCCCATGGCGACAAACCGTTAAATTGTAAACTCTTTCATATTTTGCTTCTGATTGTTAATAATTAATGGCCCTTTAATAACCGTCACATCCATAACTAAGCTTCATTTAAAATTTGTAGAAATTCCATTTGTCATCCTATTCCAAAATAAGTAAATAAAATATCGGGAGACAATCTCATACCAATTCACCTAGTGCCATATATTATTTAGTGCCTTATATTAATAAATTTATACTTCTAAACATAGAAAACACCCAAGACTCAGATAAACCAGTACTTACTAGCGGTCATCACGCAAATATTTGCCCTAACCGGGGATAGCACCCAGGAGCGCTAGCTTCGGAGGCAGTCTCACCAACTAGTTTAAACGCGTCGTCAATATACAGTTTTAACATTTAGCATCCGTTTTTGTTCCAATTTTAAACTTTTTATTTTTTATTTTTTTATTTTCGCCTGACAGTTACATTAATCCGTTTTTAGGCGATAAATTTGCTCGTGTATTTTCCTAGGCGTTAAAGAAACTCAGATAATACTTTAGAAATTATCTCTATTGGCAGGTGAGTGAAAATAAAATAAAGTGTATTATTTACATACTTTATTTTTTATCGTTACTTAAACAAAACAAAAATAACGCTACGTCGTATGTATTCTGCGACACTATAAAATTGATCTCTAACATATCGGCTAAAAACCCACTTTGTAGAACTAAACTATCAAAAGTTATAAAGTACGTCAAACTGAAAAAGATTTTGTTTGATAAAGCTTTCCTGAAACCCTCAAAGATATCATTTTCGAACTTGACATCCATAATGTAAACCCTGAAAATGATACCCATGATCCTGAATTCTTTTGATATTAGTTTCTGAATCTATTTACTTCCACGAAAACTTCAATAATGATACCGGTTACGAGATTTTAAAAATAAGTAGATCATGGCCGCTATTTTGGATTCCAAATTTGATATAATTTTCAATATCGGCTTCCCTTACTTATACCTATTACATTCTAAATTTTCAGTAATTTAATATATTCTGTGCTGGGAGTGAATTTTGTATGGGCCGGGCTGCGTGCATTTGACTATTCATTGCATCTGTACCTACATAATATTGGGTTTTCATAAATAATGAGTCCTATACTTCCTGCTCTTATTTTTTCATATAAAATTCAATAATTCGTTCTACTATGATTAAATGTTAGTTAACTGAAGAAGTTTCTAGCTGCACCATCATATCATGGTAAGATGTTTAGCTTTGATTGAAAATAGTTGCTAATTTGGAACTATTATAGTGATTGAAGTTATTTAAAAAAAACGCTTATCGCTGTTCCTTTCTATGAGCACTATAATATGAATTTTAATTTGTTTAAGTTGTTGTGGAACACTTTACCAGAAACTGTTAATGAACGTCAGTGAACTTCTTTAACAATAGACTTGATAAGTTTTTAAACTTTATAGACACAATTGCAATGATATGCACGCATCAGCTCAAAGAGCTGCTAGTGTATTATAATAAATAAATAATAAGTAATAAATAAAAAATCTATTCTAATGTTATAAAGAGGATTTTTTTTTATTTTTGTATGTTTAAATATATTTTTTTTCAGATTTTTTGGTCCATAAAATTCGGAGATAAGGAGGGAGGGGACGGTCATTTTTTGTACATTTTTGGCTATAAATCAAAAAGTATATATACGTCACGGAAAATTAAAAAAAGAATCGTTTTGAAATATGAGCCCTTTCATATGACCCCCGTTTGCTATAATCAAATCACTTTCATTTTTAAACCCCCCCCTCTTCTAGACCCTTTTCAAATATTTACAATAAATTTCGTAGACACCGAAGTCTCACAATGAGGGTTCCTTTTTTACCATTTTGGTACGGAACCCTAATAAACATTGCTCCGGACCTCTTATAATTTGATTTCCAACTGATATTTACGCATGCGCCTATGGCTTTGAGAATAGCAATTTCGTTTATCTGTTAAGTTTTGAAAAGTTATTCGAATAAAATAAACCATAAAACGTGTATCTGTTCATAAAAGTCGGAGAAAATTTGGAATAAAATAGGTTGATCACTCAATGTTTAGACGTTCATAACGAGACTGTAAATAAATGATCATAAAGCGATGCAAACTTTTTTTATTTCTGCGTCTCTACCGAATGTGCCATTTGGGCGAAATATTTTTGTTCGAATGTACGAGTATCATTAATTTCTTTAATTGCATTTCCCGCCGCAGCAGCAGTTTTTACCTACTTTACTATAATATGAGATATAGCCCGACACACAGATCGGCCGCGGTACATTATTTAGTAGTAGGGTTTCCCTCGTTGGCACGCTTTAAATACGAAATCCTAAAAATGTAAGTAAGTACGGTACGGCCACCGTGCTTACTTTTTTTAACTAGGTATCCCAACACATCTGGCCTGTCAAGATAAAAAAAAAAGTTATCTTGTTTCTCCTTACAGACCAGGTAAAGGTAAAGTTAAAAAAAATTGTAAACATAGCAGCTGTAAAATGTTTAATTACTTAAATAAATAAAAATATACGTCCAAAAAAGTACTGACATCGGTATCAAATAAAAAGTATCGGCAAGCAAAAACTACATTTATTTGCTACCTGTTTAGAGACGGTTCTCGGTTCTAGTTTTAAAAAGTTGCTAACTTAGCCTTTTCTTAAAATACGTTTAATAATCATCAAAAACTCGCCCTTATGTTCCATCCTGAGCGTGAATGTAGGTATCGTAATCGAGAAAATGTGTATGGTGATTGGTTAAAGCGCCCCGTATCAGTATTAAGTAAGTACCTAATAAAATTAGACGGCAAGTTGGCATTGACGTTGACTATCGTGAAGTTTGTTAGGTAATAAATGAAATCGTGAGTCTTTTTTAGGGTTTCGAGCTACGGATAGGTTGAACACGTATTCGAATAGTAAAGGCGATTCGAAAACGTGACGTATGGTTCGTGCGCGAGCTTCCGGGATAAATATGACACAATCTGAAAAATTGACCAAAAGGGCATTGGGTAAGTTGTATGACCATTATTGTCATTTTATTTTCCAGCGGTCAAGGATGATTTTCATACAATGGTTTAAGAGGACCTCTACATACACATAAATGTTTAAAATTTAATGCGTTAAATAATATCGGAACGGAGATATTAAATATTTAAGTATTCAGTTTTTGGTACCTACTAAAAGTACGCCCAGGTAAATATTTAAATATCTCGGCTCCGATGCACTTACATAACAAAATATGTTTATTTTGAATAATTCTATCATAATGTACCACTTTTACGAATGACCGCTCTCCTTGAAAATGTATGACTTTTACAAATGACAACACTTTTACCCAAATCCCTATCGCATATTTTTTATTGCCAAAGTTACCTACGGTGGTCGAGGCCTAAATTTTTTATTGTTCATTGAGTCTTCGTACTAAACAAATGTGAAAAAAAAACAGTACTAGGGTGATGGAACCAGTAATGTACATACAAGGACCAATAATGGACACTTGATTCTTATGGTATAGAAGATAAGGGTTATTCATTTATTTTGAGACAGTCAATTTATAACCTTATGATCTTTGAATTAAGAGTTAAGTAAGTGTCCATTATTGGTGCCTTCAGCTAAAAGTGTCCAACATTGGTGCCGTCACCCTACTGCGTTTACCATAAAACAATACATATTAGTAAGAGGCGACTAAAGCGACTTGTAGTAATGTTAGGCGATGGGCTTGCAACCTGTCACTAATATACACCTTAGCCTGTGCTGTGCAAACTGTGGTTAGAGAATTAACAAAAAGTTTTTAGAGTTGTTGGAAATTTTGTAGCTCTGCCTACCCCACTCTGGGAATGAAGGCGTGAAGGTATGTATGTATGTATGTATGTATGTAATATTAGATATTTGGGTTTTATTGTGGAAAAATGTCCCAATGCTTTTTTTCCTGGGTTAGAGTCCCACTGCAGGGCAAAGGCCGCCCCTTTTTTTCGCAACTCATCCATACTGATTGCATGCTCCCACCAGTCGCTTTTGAAACACGTCCAAATCATCCCGTCAAAGCTTTTGGGGAAAGGTATATTTGAAAATTATAGGCAACCAAAAATGTTGCCCAAACAGTATGCACCTTATTGTTAAAAACTGGGCACGTAAACTATGACTTCCTTTACACAAAGCGATTTATAAAAATTGCGAAGAAGCCTTCATGGCCTTAAAAAAATAATCATGTGTTGATGATTATGTCATTAGCCACGGTCAATTTCATCACATGTTTATTTAACAACGTTATAGACACGACTTGTCGCCATTTGATCAAAGGTGGCACGCTGTACGAAGCCCGGAGCGTAATTTTGGAAGCATTATGGAATTCTGGCCTTGCAATGAATCTCTTCCTTCACTAGCGAGTGACATCGTGGGTGTCAGTGGCTATGCATTTGTTAGTGCAGTTCAGACAGTAATCGCTGCCCATTGTGCTTTAACAAGTCCATTACAATGGCCTCTAGACAGAACTGAAGAAATACTGGCAGGTAATAACAAACTAAATAGATTTTTAACCTCCTCAAAAGAAATACCTGCTTTACGCTTAAACTAAGGTTTTATGTTTCCTATATCAGTTCCAGAATTCGACTTTATTATAGTAGGAGCTGGCTCAGCAGGGTCTGTTATAGCTAATCGACTTAGCGAGAACCCAGACTGGAACATACTTTTAGTGGAAGCTGGTGGGGACCCAGAGTTGGGCACTGAGGTAAAGTAGCAATCAAAAATATACTTAATGAATTTTGTTTGTATCGTTTTTTCCAGGATTTTCATACATACAGACAAACATTAAATCACGCCTGTTTCCCAGAGGGGTAGCCAGATACTACTTATTTCCACCTGCTACGATTCTAATAAATCTCTTTCGCTTCTTCCACATTCAGGTTTCTCAAAGGCGTAAAAATTAAAATCAATATCAGGATCAAGGCCTTTTAAATTTGAGTAAACGTAAATAAATTAAAATATTTTGTAACCTTTTTAAATTGCTTATAGATTATTTTAAGATGTTTATGAGAATTACTGAAAATCAGACAATAACTCCATTTAGGTAAGCATACGTCGCAAAAGATCTTAAACAGTTATTTTTTACAGTTGATTGGTGCTTTCTTCGAAACATTCCACTCGCAACAAGATTGGCAATATCGCACAGAACCAGCAGCAGATTATTGTCTTAGTTCGCGAAATAGGCAGTGCTACTGGCCACGCGGGAAAACATTAGGAGGAAGCAGTAGCGTAAACGCCATGTTCTATGTACGAGGACATAAAGAAGATTTTAATGAATGGAGAGACATAGGTAGCACAGGATGGGGTTATGATGATGTTCTACCGTATTTTAAGAAAAGCCAGGCTTTAAGTGACAACCAGATAACAGATGACGAAAAGGAGAAATTTCATAATGAACATGGATTACTTAATATAGGAAGACATATTGGGTCAAATGTGTTTAGTGATTTACTGTTGGCAGCTTACAAACAAATAGGTTTACCTATTGTTAACGATCTTTCAGGAAAAGATACGGTTGGAGTTTTAAAAACATTAGCAACAGCTTTCGAAGGCCGTCGCCAGAGTACCGCTCGTGCATTTTTGACACCAGCTAGGGATAGAAGTAACTTGTTTGTCATGAAAAACACTTTAGTAACTAAAATATTTTTTGAAGACAACGCTGAAATTGCTGTTGGTATAGAAGTTCATATAGGAGAAGAAACTCGCATTATAAATGTTAAGAAAGAAATAATCATATCTGCGGGTGCCATCAATACCCCTCAATTACTAATGCTGTCCGGAATCGGGCCAAGAGACCATCTCGAGGAGTTGAGCATACCTGTAGTTCGAGACTTATCCGTTGGGCATCATTTGCAAGATCATTTAGTAGTTTCTAATTTCGTTAGTCTCAAAACAGACATGCCACCTTTAGACAAAGAGCAAATGAGCATCTCCATGACTGAGTACGTAACAAAGCAAACTGGTTTTTATTCAAACTTAGGACCAACAGAAGTAATTGCTTACCTCAATGTTTTTGATATAAACGATACAATACCAAACACTCAGTTTCACCATCTTGTACTTCCGCCAAAAATGTATAAGGTTCTCGATATTTACAGAATACACGAAATCGACGAGCCAACAGCAAGTATAATTGACGAATTAAACAAGGATCCCCTGCTTATACTTTGGTCGGTTTTACTTAAACCAAACTCGTATGGGATTTTAAAACTAAGGAGTGCAAACCCTTATGACAAGCCTCTGATTCACGCGAACTATTTCGAAGACCCTTTCGATATAGAAACGGTAGTACAGAGCATGGAATTTGTGTCTAAGTTAATAGAAACACCTTCATTTCAGCAATTAAATGCCAGTTTAGCTTATTTGCCTCTGGAAGGCTGCAAAAGCTTTGATTTCAGAAGTAAAGAATATTACGAGTGCTTCGCGCGTCATCTATGTACAACTTTGTATCACCCGGTAGGGACTGCTAGAATGGGTCCTTATGAAGATGTCACATCGGTCGTAAACCCTGTGTTAAAAGTACATGGAATTCAAAACCTGAGAGTGGCGGACGCAAGTATAATGCCGCGGATTGTCAGAGCAAACACAAATGCCGCGACCATTATGATCGGAGAAAGGGTTTCTGATTTTATTAAAGAAACTTGGGGTTTTGCATAAGGACGAGACATAACTAATTAATGTAATAAATGATTATGTAAGTAAATCACGGCTTGTGCAGACAATATATAATTTTGGAAATATTAGCTGTAACAACTATTTAAACGCGAATGTTTATTAAACATAGCGGATTCTAAATTAAATTATTTACTCAGTGTCGCAGCAAGAATGTCGAGAGGAGCGTATGTAAATCTTGAAATACATTATTGAACAGCGTCTGACACCTCAGGTCCTCTACCGCAAAAAGAAAAAAGAAGTCTTACTCTTTGTGTTGTTGATTAAGTTTTTATGCATAAATAAAAATAGATACATACAACTTGAGTTTTCAATGTCCTCGTTTATTTCGTCTCCTCAAAAAGTAAGAAAAGCAATGGGAACGATTTTGTAAACGTTAAACAAAAAACGTTGGTACAAGGCACTGATACACGAAAAAACCTAATAGACTGAAATCTGGTTACATTTTATAGCCACACCTATTTTACACTCGCAAAATTTTAACTACCCAAACCACCAATCAAAGTCGGTTTGGTAGTTTGATCACTAAAATGCATGGACCTTTTATACCCACATACATGCACAGATTGTATTATAAAAGGAAACTAAACACTACTTACTTACTACGAATAGGGTGTGTATATTTCTTCTAATTACATACATACATGAACTCACGCCTTCATTCCCAGAGTGGGGTAGGCAGAGCTTACCAATAACTCTAAAAACATGTTGATAATTCTGAAACCACATTTTTCACAATTCGGCTAAGAAGTTTACCAGTGATTAGTGACAGGCTGCAAGCCCATCGCCTAACAGTACTACAAGCTTTTATTCCCTTAGTCGCGTCTCAAAACATCCACGGGAAGACATGGAGTGGCACTAATTATTCTTCTAATTATTAGCGCATAACAAAGAAGTCATACGTTTTTTCCTGACATTATGCACGAAATGCTATACTTTACCGATATAGGTATTTTGAGGAATGAAAGAATAATATATAACATCAATGCAAGAATCAACAATCCAAGAATAAAAAAACCTGCCATTTTGCTTCAAACGTGCATGACCTAAAAAATATTTACCTTCCTTTAAAAGCCCACGTATTGACTGGACCATCATGTGAACAAACAAATAGTTGTTTTGTTCATACCATTAATTGCACGTCCAATAAAATTATCAAAAATATGTTCTTGGTCGTAATTGCCCAAGTTTTATAGCCAGGAACATAAACTTCAAAAATATATTTGTGCTATTAAAAACAGTTAGTAAAACATGATATGGGAGGAGCTTACCATTGTTCAACACATCACGATTACTTTGCTTCTGAAAGGTAAATCTTATTTTTATTGATCCAATTTATTTCATTAAAGTCCATGAGAATATCGCTATTAATTTAAATAGCGCCTTTGATTCCAGACAGATTATCGTTAAGGTCTTAAAACTAGGCCCCGTGCACAGATGTCCGGTTATTGTTATTCTCACAATCAGTAAGATAGATTTATTACAGTCATTTATTCAATTTAAATTTGAATTATCAAAAAATCTATTGCACAATACCTAGTTACCTACAACTTGATACATTTTTCAGCTTCGTTTTTACATTCTAGCAAGCTAAGCAATTCCTGATTAAAATCTATTAAAATACGCCTAAAAACTAACCATTTTTTTAAATTATATCAATTTACAGTCATTGCCAAATCAAAAACTACGATGGTGCAGTTAATACACAACAAGAGCAGTAAGTAATTAAATAAGTTGAGCTCCTTAAAGATTTTGTTGCCGACTATCCTTTTTCTCCACTTTCATTATCTGCATATTGAGCTTAAAATAACGAGTCCTGACTTGGTCATCATCAGATCAGCTCTTGTATCCAAATTTCAGCTCATTCTAATAACGAGCACTGCTTCAAAATTCACTTGCAAGATTTCACCCAAACATTTTACTCTCACATTTTTTACGGCACTGGGAAAGGCAAACGAGCGCACAGGCCCACTGAGGCTCTATTCTTATCGGTAAAACCATATTGCTTTCGGCTTGACAGCAATGACGGTCGAGTTAAAAACAATAGAATAGGGCCCTTGATGGTTCTCAAGATTGCAAATGCCATGCCAAACCGAAGGACATACCACTAGATCAAAACAGTATTAACTCAAAATTCTTCCTAGTTTTCTTTCAAGTTCACAGCAGTTGTATTAAAGTTGATTTTAAAATACAGTTGCATTTTGAGTTACTACTGTTTTGATCTAGTAGTGCGTACTATTGGGGGGATGAGATGGGCCTTGTGTGCCACTTCGAACATTGCTGACCTTTTGTGGCAGCCCTTTGTTTAGAGCTCACCGCAAAAGCCAGTTGCGTCCAGTAATTTCCAGATGCTTTGGGCAGTGAGGAGTTGTATCTCTTGTGGGTCCATGATATGTCGCCCTAGGTAGATACTTCTGTTGCGCATTAGTGGTCCGCATGAGCAGAGGATGTGCATTGCTGTCTCCTCTGTCTCCTGACAGAACCTGCATGTCGAGTCTTGTTTAATACCCATTAGAAACAGAAACAGAAGGACATACTAACAATAAAAGTGAAGTAATTAAAAATCTTGTAAAAAAAACCACTAAGGCAAACGAAAGAAATTGATTTTAAAACAAAATAAGTATAGTTTTTTTTTTTGGGATAATCCAATTACCGTGACTTCATGACAAACACATTACCTCTGGTACGCCGATGAGCCCACGGAGCTGCGCAGTTGTTTCAAGTAACAAATTACGTGTTCTCAGCATTAGCCATGGCCAATTAAACTTCAGGTCTTGTCACTATTTACCATTATCAAGTTTTTGTCTTACGACTAATTTGAGGTCCGGAGTTATTTTGTCACTCGTAATCGTATAGTAATGATAGGTACTAGGTTAAGTATTATCATTGCGATAAGCAATAATTGAAAAACATACCGACTGTTGCGTATCTTGCGGCGGTTCTTCTCAGCGGTGGTCTACTCTTGGAAAGTGCTGGTAGATTTTTCGACATTTAAAAATGCCTGTGTTTTTTATCTTTTTAATCAAAAATAAGAATAAGCAGACTAGCTTTTGATGCGTCCCGCGAAGCCCGCCCGCATATTTTTATTTAGAATTTGCTCGGGTTCGACCTAGGTTGAAATATTTTTAGCACTGCTACGAGGGGTGGTCCAAAAGTTTTGATAATCGGTATTAAAAATGGGAGATATGTAAATCGTTATATTTTAATTGGAATGAGCACACTTTCTATATTTCCGAACACTTATTAACGTCATTCAATTGTTTTATTTTACCACTATAAAAATAATTTTACTTTTGGAGGTCAAAATGGCCCAATTTTGTACCTTCACTATGTCATCACGCGCTCGTGATTTTTATATAGTTGTTTTTGAACATTAGTGAATGAGAAATAGTAGTCGAAAGTTAGGGCTAAATAACGGGGAGAGCCCTTATCAATTAGAAGGCTCTGAAGCACAATTCCTGCCGAAAATTCGTAATTTTTTTTCTTCAGCTTATTTTTATTATTTTGCCATAATTACATTTTGGTGACAGAGGTGGAGATAAAAAAATCCACTGCAATGATAACTTATTTATCCTTTAAATTATAATGATAAATCAAGGTTTCATTTTCAATAACAATATTTTTTATTAGTGTACAAAAACTTTTTCCACACAGCTCAAATTATTACAAAACTAACTCTTATTTTTGCCGTCTTGTAAAATTGTTAATACAGATGTTTTTTGTTCAGCTATCACAGGAAAATAAATTAATAATGTTTACATTTTTTTCTCTAATTTAAGTTTCATTAGTGCCATGGTATAGTCCACATTAAAAGAATATAATTATGTAGATGGTTCTTACTGATTCTCAAAACTTATGAATCACCCCTCGTATATGGGAAAATAAGAGCGAACAAAAGAGTCAAGGTCATTTACCAAAAACCATTATAGTTTTTAAGCTCAATATTTTTAACCTAAACTTTTCTTTATTTGTTTTGTAAATTCCAAATCATCTATAGATTTGGAATTTGTGACAATCTCATCCTAGTAAGGAAAAACAGTTTAACTGTTAATTTGTACAACAGCATTGTCAGCTTTGAAAGAGGATCGGATTGAATACCAATAGTCTGCAAACTCCGAGGAATCGGGGGTTGGGAAGAAGACGGGTGTGCGCCGCGCCCGCCCATCGCATCGCACCCTACCTCTCCCAGTACGAGAGTAGGCCTTATCACCTTAGTTGGCTATAATCGTTAAAGTAACTGCACTAATAAATCCTGATGTCAGCTTTTCTTGAGATTCCTTGGAGCTTATACTACTTGTTTTACCTCTATATCTACACCAACAACAAGAATTATTTAATTTGAACCATACCTGGCTCATAATACTTAAGTATATATCCAGAATCCAGTCAGCATCTTACTAAATCTTTTTTCTCAAGGAGAACATTTTCATAAGACAAACGACTTTGTTAGGGGAGGCATCAGGAGTTTGTTGGATTAGGATACTTACCAACTAATATAAATACCCCCTCAATGGTCGGCCTCGTCTCGTCGCATTGGAACAAGCTCTGGGACCTTTACATATATGCACCAGTGCCATAGTAATTACAAACTGGTAGAATATCTTCGAACAAGGGTACATAGAGTGGATTATATGTGTGCCAACATAAGCCCTTGTGGGGTGTGAGTGGGACATAGCACTGATAGCGTTGATTAACGCTGAATCACTCTCGGCCGCATCCCACACGCTGTATACAGTCAAGGAAAATGATTCCTAGACCGCTTTGGACTATGTCTAAGTGACACTGTAAATAAAATCATAACAAGTCTCTTACGTTTTGATTCATTACGTCACCAGTCCAAAGTGGTCAAGGAATCATTTTGCTTTACTGTACAAATGCTTACTAAATTATTTCCCTGTCATTTATTTATTATAGTTCATAATTGAATGAATTCAATTAAGTACATAATGGAATTGTTAATGTTGCTCTTTCACACCATTTTTATTAGTAATTTAGATTTTTGAAATAATGCTGCTAGGTAATTACAATAATTATTATGTTATTATCATTGTACCTAATAAGAAATTCGGTTATAATTTGCTGTTTGCTGCAGCGCTTCTTTATTATCATATATCTCCCCCTCCTCCCCCCCAACGCTAATAGTTTAATTATTTAACCTCGTTCTCGTTCAAATAGATTTTAGTACGTTCAACCCGGTAATTCGAATTATCCACACAAAAATGTCCTTCATAGAGGACATTGGGCAAGAATCGGAAGTTGCTTAAAAATGCTTGGGCAGGACGAGGCCATTTAATAGTTATGTTTAATTTCATTACTATTCTATGACTTGCACTTTTCCGCTTAAATTCTTATATTCGTTACATTGTATTGAACGGTCTAATCATAAATCAAATAGCTATTTAGGTTGATTGTCTATGGATATAGCAGTCAGCCCGGTACGGAACCAGAGACCATGCCAATTAATGGGCCATGTATTGTGAATTACACATGCTTTATTGTTATGCGTCAGGCAGTTATCGATAACAATCTGGCCTTTTAAGAGTCTGTGGCCCTAGAGAAGATGCATTGCGAGATCGTTATCGAAAATGTATAGGATTGACGTAAGCTGCCAGACGGTCGCGTCGAATGCTTATGTCAATTTCATACATTTTGTACGTTTTCGAAGATCGTTTACGTTAGTTTTATGCATGTTGTCTAGGGCATCTGGCTCTGTTATCTACACTAATATTGTAAAGAGGAAAGATTTGATTGTTTTTTTGTTTACAGCGAATAGGCTCCGAAACTACTGGACCGATTTGAATAATTATTTCACCATTAGAATCCTACGTTAGGTATCCCTGATGAGCACGGGTTATGTTTTATTTTTCTGCGCGGATGGAGTCACGAGCAACAGCTATCTTAAGTAACAGAAGCCAGCCGTTTGGCCGAAATATTTTTGGTCAAATGTATCATGTCCCAATTTTATTATTTCCTAAAAAGCGATTGGTACTATTTTCATTTCGTTTTCGAGTTACCAAAACCGCTATTGCATCGCTAGGGTACTTAGCAACAGAAAGCATAATTATGCATATAGAGAAATACATATTTAAATACAAAGAAAACATCCAAGACCCAGTAACAAATACTCTGGCTCATCAGTCTCATCACCAACCAACGCACGGCTTACTGCGGCACAAAGCTGAGAGGGGCCCTTTTCAACGCCATGTTAAATGTTTTTTCTGCTTGTCATCTGTTTTAAAATGTGTGTATGCGTTGGTTAAATTATTTCTGTTCTACTCTACTCTATTCTATCACACAAATATTTGCCCTTAGCGGGAAACGAACCCGAGAACGCTTGCTTCGTAGGCAGGGTCACGTCCATTTAGGCTAACTGCGCCGTCAAGTTTATTAACATAAGATTTAAACTAGTACAAAACAGACTTGGCCTAAAGCTTATTTTCAATTAATACAAAATAATATAAACAATAAAACATTATAACCCTTATCAAGTCGTAGTCGAGCACGAACTTGGCCCATATTTTATTCCCAAATAGTATTTACGAAAGTTGATTTATGACGCTGTTAATTAAGCATTGGATCCGTCGCGGCGCACATTAAAATTGACTTTATGATCAAATAATAAAACCATAACGATTTTCTTCGGCGCCCATTGATAATCTAGATATACTGTTTTTGCTCGACTGTATGTTTATCAATCATGATATTAAACTTTTAAAACGTCATAACAATATTGCTAAAATATGCGACCCTTTTAGGGCAATTTGTGTTAGATTTATTAAATTATTGATTTCATTATTGAATAATGAGAATATGAATTATGAGATCTTTAGATAAGTATTCGAGATGCTATAGATTGTAGGCACGAGTCGTATAGACAGTAAGAAAGAAAAAACATTTATTCATGACAAACAGACAAAGAAAACACAACAAAATACTGACATAGACAAAAACACCTTGCAAATTATAAAGACAGCTAGTGCTTTCCATGCAAATGGATTAGGTATTATTACAACAACATTTTAACATGTATAAATATGTACCGATGTTACCAGCATGCAGCAGCAGTGATGTTTAAACTATGTTTTTCTTCATAATATGACAAAATATTCATTACTTACAAATACAAAGACTTTTTGAAGTAGGTACTGTACATTGACGCCCAGAACTTGAGTTAAAGAGTGCATTTAAATAAATTTGTTAAATGGTTTTGTTTCTTTGTTCCTAGACTGCTTGCGTTTTTTTTTAATCCTCAATTAAAGTAAATTATGGACGGAAAAAACAAATTACCATATTCCTAACCACTTAACTGAAATACTTATTCACTAAGTTCTCATGATCATGCAAACATTCAGACTTAAGTGGAAACGAACACAAAATGTATGGTAATATGTTACTTCCGTTCTCTATCAGAGCTATAAAATTTAAAAAGGATCAACGACTAGGAAGCAAAGTCGTGTTATGGTGACTTCGTATGCATTTACGAGTGACTGGTTGGCCTGGTTCTAACAATCTGATCTCAAAATAAAAACTCTTAATTGGTGTCCGTTAATTTCTTAAGGACTCCGCTTGGTATTTCATTCATGGCTTTTTTCTCGGACTGAAATCGCTAATCTCGGACTAAATCGGGTGCGAGCAAAAAATAAGAAATGTTTGATTAGAAAGCAGATGGTGGGCTTAATGAGTGTCTAATGGTAGATGTTTAAATAAATGCAAGTGAAATAGCGGTCATTCGATACGCAGTATCAATCAAGGGAAATGGTGGAGTTAAAATGTATTCACAGCAAAAAGTTGAAAACGTGTGATTAGCTCAGGAATGGAATTCGGTTGACATCAATGAAACCGAAAGTATCGCCAATTTAGAAACTGTACATATCGCTAGCACATTCTTATTAGTGCACTGAACGAAAAAGGAGCACGTTTAAGAGAAAAAAACATAAACATTCCCTTCTTTGCGCCATACTATATGAGCCTAACGATCGAAACGGTAATTGTTACTGATCCAAAACCTGTTAAAGCTTGCGACCAAATTATATTTCTTGAAAAAAAAATGCATAACATGGTATTATAAATTAATTAGATAGTAATATTAGGTTACCTTTGTTTCGGCGAAATATGTTTGCCGAATGTATCGTTTCCCAACCGTTTCATTTGCCAACCCGCTTTGTTTTCTGTAACCGTAAATATTTGGATTTTATAAAAACTAACCTAACCTTACCTATAGGGTTCTACACGATGATACTGAAATAAATCCTGAAATATTTACTGTTATAGGAAAAAAAATGCGTTGGTAAATAAAAAGGTTGGGAAGCGATACATTTGGCAAACATATTTCGGCCAAACGGCAGGCTCGAAGTAATGTTCAATCAGTAAATCTGAATGTTTTGTCTTTAACCGTTTTTCAAGCACTTCTCGATACCTTTCGTGATTATTTACGAGTGCTCTAAGTGTTTTTTCTCTACTGTGTGTAGTGGGAAATCATTTTCAGTGTGGCATCGTCTTAATCAGTGGAATAAGATAATCACGGACCGTAACATACACTTCCGTGCGAATTAATCGCTCTAGAATTACCAAGAACCAATTTGGCTGTAAACCACGAGCGCACCACAGATTGCCCGAACAGATTCTAATCCCAGTCCCGTGAATGATGCTTAATAATGGAAAACGTAAGATTTTCCACGTAATATTACTCCATTAGCGAATTCCGTTTGATTCAAAGAATCCTCTGATATTTTGAATTCATGTTCATTACGTATTATAACATTAATATAGGTACTCGTACGTTATTGCAATTAGTAAAATAATAGGTTGGGATTTTAAACGAAAGATGTAACGTTCTTTAATAACACGAAGGGGAAGGACGATATTTTGAGGAGGCGAGCTCTGTAACAAACTATTAATTTAATTTGACGAATTTTACAATTTAAGGTCATGGGCTCTAATATGGCTGCGTTTATCGCGTGACAAAGTTTGGATAAGGCATCCGTCACCTTCTGACACGTAAATAAGTACGAGAAAGACGGATGCTTTATCCACATTTGACACGTGATATAGACGCAGCCATACTACGTGGTCATTTGAAGTGTATGGTTTGTCGCACTTACCCCTTTGACGCACTCGCCCCACGTGATTGTCATGTATTTTTATTCTTTTTGTATGTTTACGTAATTTCTATATCGTACAACCTATGGAATACATAGTGCCCCCGATAGTAAAAAGGGCGCATCTAACATGAAGTGGAAATCGAGAAATTAAATGTTTTAGTTGAAAATTAAAAAAATGTATGCTGTCTCTAAACAAATAGACATAAACTAAAATTTTCACAACCAGCCGGCGTCGTTGTTGTAGTGGTGGAATTCTCTTGAAAATGGCTTGTTTTCGAACGGTCTGTTGGTCGGGCGTAGTCATACTAGCGTGTTTTAAGCTACCTAATAGGGAATAATCGTGACTTTTTTTCACATCTTCAATAAAAGCTGATTCATGTAACAAAAAGTTGAGACAAATCATTTTTTGAACAGCTATAAAAATAACCAAGATAATAATATGAGCCAACAAAGATTTGTTCCTATCTATTTCTAGCAAAACAGAATTTAACATAGAGTTTATTTGGCCGACGTGTTACATGAAGTCACACGACGTATCGGATTGTTCTGTCTAATCGCTGTCTAATTATCAGTTTAAAATGCTTATACCTTATTTCTTCGCCGATTTTAATTTTCAATTCACATTTTGTGATCTCTTTTACGTTATTTTCATATTTTGTTGAGAAATGCGATTTATAAAATCCATGCATATTCCCTATTGCGAATGCACGCCCTAAAATGATTTTTATACACCCTGACGGGAAAACTAAAACTCGCCGGTTAATAATACGTTCTTCGCGTTGTAATGTCCGGTAGGTAAAGAGAATCACCGACCAGAAAAACGAGGTACCTACCAAAACGGGCCGTAATCACACCCGGCTTGCTCAATTTTTTTGGTTACTGCTTACTGAAACAGCGATTGCGAGTGCATCCTTCACGTAACGGAATAGAAGTGTCGGCATCTCACTTTTTCACGTACATTTATAATCAGGTAATTTGGTTTGGTTTGCTATTATCTGTTTGGCCTGCTTGGCCTCTGTTCTACTGGGTTGAACCATATCGCTTTCGACATGTTGTTGTAATTTCAACGTTACGATAGCTTGTACTTACTTGACAGTAATGGCGGCCGAGTTAAAAACAATAGAATAAATAAAAATATATCAGGGGACAATGTCACACCAATAGACCTAACTAAGCTCTAGGCTTTTACTATGAGTACTAGACAACGATATAAATACTTAAATAGAGAAACATATACTGAAATACATAGAAAACATTCAAAAATCAGAAACAAATACTCGCGCTCATCACACAGATATTTGCCCTCACCGGGAAGCGAACCCGGGACCGCTAGTTTCGTAGGCGTGGTTAGGCCAACGCATCGTCAAAATAAATAGAGGCCCTGGTTGACTGGTATTATCATTAGGCATTAAGTCCATCAATTAAAGTGCGAATTTCATATGTAATTACACAATGAAATTATGGTGAGCGTTTTTCTTTCACACGGCACGGCACCGGAAGAAAAAATTATGAAAATCAAGCACATTTTTCTTCTGACGCGTCAACGGAGGCATCTGCACTGCAGTGCCGTGTAATGAAAAACGCTTAATGCCGGTTTGTCACGCACTAACTGACGTTGCAGTGGAATGCACAATGTTGAAGACACGTAATAGTAATACCGCAGCAGGGCGTTGAGTAGTGCACACCCAGACACGTTACTCGTTCAGTGGGGAAGGCGCATAGTATCAGACATTAGCGTTTTATAATGTTTGTGTATGATTAATTATAAATTTTGCATATCAATTGGGACTTTTCTGCCGGTAGGTAGACGAAAGTGAAATAAATAGATAATCGAAGGACTAAAAAAAGTACGAGTACGAGAATTCAATAGAAACCTGGACCAGCAAAAATACTAAATTATAAAATAATCAATTACCTAATATACCTACTTAACACAATGTTGTAATAATACTAAAAAATAACAAACCACAAAGCGCATTACATACGTTTATGAAATATTTTAAAGCATACCTATGGTCAATTTAAATTCTTTAGGTCATACTTAACAAGTCTTATGTAATTCTATGAATATTTGCACCATTTTTTACTTAAACTTAGCTGACATGCAATGTGCATTACACCCTAAGCGCATCGCATTATCACTGAACACGCCCATCATGCGAAACCGGTCCACTTTACATAACACATACTGGGTTAATTTACCCGTTATCAGCGTTAGTTAACCTTATTAAGCCTTATATTCAAGTGTTGTTCGTGTTAGAACTTATTCTAATGTTTTTGCTTCATTTGCAATTTTTTTGCGAACTGCATTGTTATCAATCACTTCATGAAAGACCGCTTCAGATTTCGTCACGGAAATAACAAGTTTTATTGAATCTGTTCTTAATCTTTTTTGTGTAACTTATGTCAGCACTAGAAAAATCCTGGGTTGGCAACGTATTTGCACTCTTAGGATTGCAGTCTTAAGATTGTAAATATCTAAAAGTCTCAATCCCACCATCAGAGGGCCTGTCTGCTCTTTATATGCCATAAAAATACCATAAAAAATAATGTACCTACTCATACTCGTAGGCACACAAATACAATACCTAGGGAATATGCACGCCTTTTTTAAATCGCATTTCTCAACAAAATATGAAAATACCGTAAAAGAGATACCAAAAGTGAAATCTATACAAATAATAAAGTTGTAGAAGGGAAAAAAACTGTACATTCGAAATAAAAAATACTATAGGGCCCTCAGAATGAACAGCAGAACACGTTTCTACAATTTTTAGACTTGGTGTCTGTTTGTCTGTTTGTCTGTTTAATTTTGTTTCTCCTCGCATCAATTGAAAACCACTAAACCAATTTTAATGTGGTTTTCACTAAAAGGTTTCAAGAAACGGCGACCAAGTTCATATGTATTAAAAAAATAAGATATCATAACAAAAGGGGGGGAAAAGAGGGGTCAAAGTTAGTATGGAAAAAAGTTACCGGATTGAGCTGGCCACTTAAAACTTTGTATATTTACTCTTCGTAACAAATTAAGCTATACCTATTTCAGGATTTCTCGATTAAAGTTAAAACAATTAAGAACATTGAGGTATATTAACTAGAGAAGCAAATGTCAATCAAAAGCGACGCATTTAAACGTGCCAAATACTAATAATCGCAACGTAGCTTTGAAACCAATCATATTTGAACAAAAAAACTATATCCATCTCATTTACAATAATACACTAGAGTCTGTCTAATGAAAGCTGAACCTGGATTTTTCTTGGCTGACGAGTCTGGCAACACTATTTAATATGTCGTTTGGACTTTGTTGTTGTTAGAAACTTGTCAATTCGAGATCTAAATTGATAAAAATACGGAGTAATCATGCCGTCGACGATAAGAGGCGGTGTCCGGGAGATTCTGTATACTATTATACAGAAGTACAAAGAAAAACAAGAAGAAAGAAAAGCATTAGTGATGCAAAAAATTAATTGTTTAGTTACGGTGACCAAATTTATAGGTTAGTACGGCTTTAGTACGGCATGTTCATTTTGATACTTCTTATTTCTCTATGTGCAATCCTAAGTTTAATTTACCTTTTTCTGTCTATTATACGATGAGATTAAGAAATTAAACGAAATTAAATTCGTTTCAGAAAACCTGGACGTGCACGTTGACAAAAGTGTGCTGGAAAACGTAAAGCAGCTGAAAGAGGTTGAGGAAACTGAGTTAGCCTGCCAGACTCAGACGAAATATTTGGAAGAAGTATCTTCAATGACCGGTAATTACTAAAATTATCATTGTCTTTCCCTATATAATAGGTGTAGGTACCTATTGTCTGTCCCTATATCATGTTGAATCTCTTAGCATTCACAATTTTATTAAATTAATTTAATAGACAGATGATTAATGTAACTGACACTCATAGTTTCAATAAAACAATAAGGAGGTGTTTAGTTAAAAGATATCATAAACATATTATTTGATATGTATTTTCTGTGTGCGGAGCAAACAGCATTTTGTTGTTTATGAACCAAATGTACACTGTACAGTCGATTTCATAAATATGTGTACACTTTAGTACCTTATCTATTTATTTAATGTCATTTTTGATCGGCCAGATATAAAAGATGTTCGGGTTATATGAGTCTTCCTTGTTCTTAAACCGTTGCGATTAGAACCTCACCGATGCAATTTCATTTCACCTAAACCCAAATGTTTTTAGGGCTGTCGGACTGTACAATGGGGCTGTACTGCGCAACCACACAATGTATTTCTAAATGGTGTTCTGTTTATTTAACACTTTCTTTCTTCTTACAGATATCAGTGTTTCATCTTTAAAAAGAATAAGTAATGAGGGAAAATTAAACAACGATGTCTTTAGTACTCCCGGAAAAAAGCGACCTCACAAGGCCACGGTGTCTAATTTGGATAGCTTTGACATCCAAGCTATCCGAAATAAAATAAATGAATTTTATATTGTAAAAAAACAAGTGCCTACACTCAGATGCTTATTGGCAGAGTTGAGAGAAAGCATCGGTTTTACCGGATGCCTTGAGACTTTACGCCGAATACTAATGGCAAATGGATACGAATTTAAACAAAATACTGAACAACGTTCGATACTTATTGAGCGTTTTGACATAGCAGCTTGGCGACACCGCTACCTAAGGACTATTGCATCAAAACGTGCTGAAGGTAAAAAAATAATATACCTGGATGAGACTTACGTTCACCAGAACTACAAAACAAAAAAGTCGTGGCAGGGGCCTTCCACCCAAGGTGTAGTTGGCAATATCTCAGCTGGAAAACGATTTATTATTGTTCACGCTGGATCAGAAGATGGTTTTGTGCCTAATGCTTTATTAACGTTTAGCACAAAATCAATCAAAGCAGACTATCACCATGACATGAACGCCACAAATTTCAATAAGTGGTTACGTGAGAAGCTTATTCCCAACTTGAGTGAACCAAGTGTCATTGTCATGGACAATGCTAGCTATCACACGGTGCAAATTAATAAGGTACCAAATACCAACACCCGCAAAGCCGAAATAAAAGAGTGGCTGCGTTCTAAACAAATTGATTTTGAAGAATATTATACTGTACCAGAACTTCTTGTCTTGGCACATAAACACAAAGCAGACCCAATCTATGAAGCCGATGAAATTCTACGGGAGCACGGTCATGAGGTTTTAAGACTTCCGCCCTACCATTGCGACCTTAACCCCATTGAGCTAATCTGGAGTTCGGCGAAGAGAAAAGTCGCGAGTAGAAATGTTGGCGTATCAGCAGCTGAAATTGAAAAAATTATTAAAGAGTCTTTTGACAGCATAACACCGGAGCATTGGAAGAAAATGACTAATCATGTGCTTAATATTGAAGCTCAGTACAAAACCAGGGATGGAATAACTAAAGAACTAGAATCATTCATTATAAGTGTCCGTGATGATGACAGCACTAGTTCAGATGAATCATTAGAAATAGAGTATTTAGAATCTGATTTTAATTACAGTTCCTAGAGTCTTAGGGTATCATCTGAACTGGAACTACTGGAAGGTTCACCATCACATACACTTATTATGAAGCTTTCCAATTGATTAGTAATTCCATCCTTTTCCTTGTATTGGTTTTCGACATAGGTCATGGTCTGTCATCTTCTTCCATGCATTACATCAAAGGATTCCTTTAGATTTTTTTCAAATTCTGACGCCGATTTACCTATATTTTTGCTACCCACTTTTCGTTTTACAGTATTCCAAATGAGCTTGATCTGGTTTAGATCGCATTGGTAAGGTGAGAGTGTGAGCACTTCATGTCATGACCACTAGCTTTAGGAATTTTATCTGCCTCATAAATTGGCTTTGTTTTGTGCTGATTCACTAAAACAAAAAGTTCTTCTCTGTATAAACTTTCATCAAAATTCACAGACTTAGCACGGAGCCAGGCTTGTATTTCAGCTTCGCGTGTGTTTGTGCTTAGGGGCTTATTAATTTGTACCGCATGATAACCTGCATTGTCAAACACAATCACACTGGGTTCAAATAAATTTGGTATCAATTTCTCTCGTAAATACCTGTTAAAATTTGTAGTATTCATGTAATGGTGTTAATCTGCCTTTGTAGACTTAGTGCTAAATGTCAACATTGCATGTGCACAAATCCATTTACGGAACCAGCATGAATGATGATAAGTCTTTTTGCGGAGGAAATATTTTCTATTAAACCAGATGTCGACGGTCCACGGCCATGATCTTTTTGGCTTGTAATTTTGATGAAGATAGGTTTCATCAAGATATATAATTGGCTTATTTTTGGCACGTTTCGTGGCTTTGGTTCTCAAGATCATTGTCGCAAGACTGCAATGTCATATCGTTCTATGAGCACTGAACGTTTTTTTTATTTTATTTTTTATTCAAAACCATTGCTCATCAGTATTTTACGTAGAGTCTATCTGGAGCCTGTAAAACCCATATTTTCTTTCAAATTTGCCAGAAGTGTTCTGAGTCGGAATTTGCTTTTTTACAACATAAAACTCATAGACTTTATTACGGATAGTTTTAACATCAAAGTTATCCAAGTTAGAAACCGTGGCTGGATGAGGTCGCTTCATACCAGGAGTGCTAAAGATTCCGTTGTTTTATTAGCCCTCATTAATTATTCTTTTCAAACACATGGTTGAGGAGGCGATGGCTGAGATCAGCGTCATACTCGTGAACGGGTGTTGTCAGTGGGGTCCTGTCTGTTCACGCTTGCAAGAACCTGTTTTCCAGTTAGTTATTTTAGTTATCGTTCCTGACGTAGAGACCTCGTCATGTTGTTCTCCTAGTCACTATTTTTAATTTACTCAATGTTATTGAGCGTACATTTGTAACGACTAAGTTTGTGTTGTTAGAAATAATTATTAATTACTTTACTACCTTGTAATGTTACTTTTAAGAATAATTGTATTTTATGATTGGAAAAAATGTTCTGCTGGAGTTTCTTGCGGCGCTTCTTCTCCAAGATATAATTGTCGTTAGATAGAGGTGTAAGGGTGATGAGAATAATGTTACCTCTCATTACTTTATTAAAAAGGTTGAATATAATATTCCTCATCATCATTGTTTTATTATGCTGTGTGCGACACAGACGAAAACCTCTCGTATCAATGAAATCTATCAACAGCACGACTAGCACAAGTTGCTCGTGACTTGTTTGTCGCTCGGATCTCCCTTACTATCTAGTCTGTTACGATAGAGACGCACAGAGCGACAAGCGAGAAAATACAACTTGTGCTACACGTGCAGATCACTATATTTTCATGTCAAATATATTTCGAAAAACCAAATGTGCTCCAGTCACTGTCATCGTATTTTACCTAAAGTGCTTTTCATCAAAATATAGCGCTCGTAATAATATATATGAAAATATAGTACGCGTTTCCTCTTCCTTTGTGCCCACCAAAATAAATAAAATAATAAAAGTATCAATATCGTTTATTCCTTCATTGATCGGTAATACCATATCAAGATTTTTTTAATTTGCCGCTTTTTCCCAGGTTCAGCTTTCATTAGACAGACTCTAGTAGAAAGCAGTCATATGGAATAGACAAAGATGGCGAGCTCACCTGATTTGAAAAGTTCAGTGTTGCCTAGAACATGAAATTTTCCCCCAAAAAATCGAGTAAATTCTTTGATAATATGAATCGTTACAATTAATACATTGTTTTAATATTTCATTTTGTTTAATTTCTCGCTTACAAGAATGGTAGTAATAAATTTACAAATATTTTATTTGACGACGTCGTAGCCTATCGGTAGTGACCCAGCCTATGAAGCTAGAGGTCCCGGGTTCGATCCTTGGTTTGCAAATAAATGGTTTCCTTTACATTTTATATTTTTTCTTCTTTCTTTAGTTATTCGACTGATTGTTTCCAAAATCGATCTGGGGATGTGTGTGGTCTCCGACAGAGAATCCGTTGACAGATTGGGAAAAGTAGCCGCCATCTTGAACTTTTTAGTTATTCGATTGATTGCTTCCAAAATCGATATTTGGGGATCTGTGTAGTCTCCAACAACGAATCCGTTGACAGATTGTGAAAAGTAGCCGCCATCTTGAACTTTTAGGTTATTCGACGGATTGCTACCAAAATCGATATCTGGGGATCTGTGTAGTCTCCAACAAGGAATCCGTTTACAGAATGTGAAAAAGTAGCCGCCATCTTGAACTTTTTGGTTATTCGACTGATTGGTTCCAAAATCGATATCTGGGGACCTGTGTGGTCTCCGACAACGAATCCGTTGGCAGAATTAGAAAAAGTAGCTGCCATCTTGAACTTTTAGGTTATTCGACGGATTGCTTCCAAAATCGATATCTGGGGACCTGTGTAGTCTCCAACAAGGAATCCGTTGACAGAATGTGAAAAAGTAGCCGCCATCTTAAACTTTTTGGTTATTCGACTCATTGCTTGCAAAATCGATATCTGGAAATCTGTGTGGTCTCCGACAATGAATCCGTTGACAGATTGAGAAAAAGTAGCCGCCATCTTGAAGTTTTTAGTTATTCGACTGATTGTTTCCAAAATCGATATCTGGGGACCTGTGTGGTCTCCGACAACGAATCTGTTGACAAAATTAGAAAAAGTAGCTGCCATCTTGAACTTTTACGTTATTCGACGGATTGCTTCCAAAATCGATATCTGGAGATCTGTGTAGTCTCCAAACAGGAATCCGTTGACAGAATGTGAAAAAGTAGCCGCCATCTTGAACTTTTTGGTTATTCGACTGATTGCTTCCTAAATCGATATCTACGGATTTGTGTGGTCTCCGACAGGGAATCCGTTGACAAAATGGGAAAAGTTGCCGCCATCTTGAACTTTCCAGTTTTTGGGCGGAATTCTTTCAAAGTCGATATTTCGGATCTGTGTGGTCTCCTATAACTCCCGAAATTCACAATTCAATGACAACTTAATAGCTTTAAGGGGGTGATAGACGAGGTATTTTTGAACATTTTTAGCTGTCTTAGACGAAATTTGGTAGTTTTTCTTTTATTGAAAATTTAAGGATTTTACAGAAAATATTCAGAATTTGATAGTTACGTGTTAAGAATAAGCGTTGCCTTGTAAACAAAATAATTTATTTTGGATAGTTTAATGTTTGTTTTACAAAATGAAACAAGTCTAAGCGTCTTCATTGTATTAAAAACAAAATGGAGACATTCGAAATTATTAAAAATGTTTCAGATTTTGGATCAGTCATTTTTGTGCCTAAAAAAATAAAAAAAATCTTTTGTTCTTTCTTTTAAGGTATCAGTCATTCACATCGCTTGCCAAATCTGATTCTTTCCAGGCAAAATTTGCAAATGGCAGGAACGGGCCAGTAAAATTATACACATACACACATACATAAACTCACGCCTTCATTCCCAGTTTGGGGTAGGCAGAGCTACAGAATTGCCAACAACTCTAAAAGCTTGTTGATAATTCTGTAACCACATTTTGCATAATCAGGCTAAGATTAAAATTATAGTAGTTATATATTTACTATTTATAGCTTTATATAATGATAGACTAAGTAGTACCAATGTAATAAGAAATATGTTTAAAAAATGACTGACTGCTGAGTTTCTTGCGGCTTTTCTTCTCAGCAGTGGTCTTCTCGGTGGTAGATTCTTGACGTGTAAAAGTGCCCGTGCGGCCTACTTACTGAATAAATTTATTTTATCTTCTATTTAGGCGCGAAACTGAAACACCCATAGCGCGAGCCCTTAAGGTGGAGTAATATTTTAACCACATTTACGTGCTCTGTACTTGCTAAAACGTTGGCACCATACAAATCCCGAGATAACGATTTTGAAAGCAATCAGTCGAATACGTAAATAGTTCAAGATCGCGGCTACTTTTTCTCATTCTGTCCACGGATTTGTTGTTGGAGACCACAAAGTTCCCCAGATATCGATTTTGGAAGCAATCAGTCGAATAATTAAAAAGTTCAAGATGGCGGCTACTTTTTCTCATTCTGTCCACGGATTTATTGTCGGAGACCACAAAGTGCCCTAGATATCGATTTTGGAAGCCATCAGTCCAATATCTAAAAAGTTCAAGACGGCGGCTACTTTTTCACATTCTGTCAACAGATTCCTTGTTGGAGACTACACAGATCCCCAGATATCGATTTTGGAAACAATCCGTCGTATAACCTAAAAGTTCAAGATGGCGGCTACTTTTTCTGATTCTGTCAACGGATTCGTAGTCGGAGACCACACAGATCCCCAGATATCGATTTTGGAAGCGATCAAACGAATAACTAAAAAGTTTGGGATGGCGGCTACTTTTTTTTAAATCAGTCAGCAGATTCGTGGTCGGATGTCACACAGATCCCCAGATATCAATTTCGGAAGTAATTCGAGGAAAAACTAAAAAGTTCAGGATGGCGGCTACTTCTCTCAATCTGTTAACAGATTCGTTGTCACAGACCACACCAGTGGCCCGTTTCGTACTTATTTACGTGTCAGAAGGTGACGGATGCCTTATCCACACTTTTTCATGCGATAAACGCAGCCATATTAGGCCCACAGGTCTAAGCCCGAAACTTTGAATGTTTGACCTTGTGACTTGTAAATTGTCATTGCAGTCGTTTAAACTGGAAAGTATGGAATCCGGGGAATTAAAACGACTTTTCCAGCCGCACATCCGGTCAGTATTGTGCACTCTATTATCAACGTTTTTAAAGATGTTATTTGGGTGGATTAAGGTTCCGTTGTGAAATAAAACGACACCCTTGTTTCAAAACCAATTTATGCGGGACGATCCAGAAGGTTGTAAGAAATTGACAAATTCCGTTGGGAAATGGATAGCCTCTTCCAGGTCGAGCACAGTGTCTACAGAGTAATATGTTTATGTCGGTGCATTGATTTTCTATACCTACTTGAATATTAGTAGGTGATAAAATAGCTCTCTCCTTAGTACAGTCTTAGAATTAATATTATTAATTTCGGAATAAACATTGTCGACTAATTGTTTGACTAAAACGCAAAGGTTCTCATTTTGAAGATTAATGCTCCTATTATCTTGGGGCTTCTGTCCATTTCCTATTTTGAGCAATGACTCTGCAAAGAGCCGTTTTCATACGTGCAGACAACGAAACTCATATTTGTTTTGAGTTCTAATCTATGTTGCGCGTAATTTTGAATCTGCCATATATTCTAAAGTATTTATTTAAATAATATATTGTACGGGACAATATTAATCTACATTAAATGCCCAATGTAACCAACCAATTTATCTGGATAAGGTTAAATACTGAATCGGACAGAATAGCTTCGGTAATAACCTAATATTTTAAAATAAAATCATAAACATAAAAATGGTTACTGTGAGTCAATCTTAGGAGATAGACATATGCCATCGAGGACGTTTCTCTAGTTTTTTTAGAGAACTACGATTCGTCAGTATATTATTTTGACACATCTCTTAAGGTTTAGCCAGTGTAAGCTATGTAAGGGCCCGAAAAACGATTTTTGACGACGTGGTAGGAAAACATTGAGTTTTCTCAACTATATTAAAACTAAATTAGAATGAAATGTACATATAAACCATCAAGAATAAATTCCCTAAATGACAGCGAAAACCATATCATAATCCGTTGCGTGGTTTAGAAGGAGTTAGCGGAGGAACAGGCAGACAAAGCGAAGCGACTTTAATTAATACTATTTAGAGAAGAGATTAGAAAAGAGATGCATGGTTTCGGTTAAATTATTAGATACTTAAGTAATAGATTTCTCATCATCACATACACTCTTGAAAGTGAAAAGAAAGAAGTGGTCTCTACCTACCCACCTGTGAAACAGGCGTGATTTAATGTACCTATGTAGGTATGTCATACACTCTTTGATGCTCTGCTGACTCATTTACACAATATACAGGAACCATTAGCCAAATTTTACGTGTCTATCTATTCTCTGTTGTAGATAAAACCAATTAAAGTCACTTAGAGGGCTGTTTCAGCCTGTTTCTTAAATTTCAATTTTGATAATTATTACACTCATGATAACTTTTGAATGGTATGTCCGATTTGAATAATTCAAAAAGTAATTTACAGGTACTGATATAGCCTTGAAAACGAAATGATTTATTTGGATACGGATTAATACCAAAGCACGAATAATGGGGCCTAGTTAGAACCGGCGTTACTATTGCATATTTTAACATGAAAAAGTAGTTATTGTGACATAACTGTAATAGTTAGACATATAGTATTGTGAATTTTTTTGTAGAAATTTATGTCTTCTATAAAACTTTAGTACATCACATTGCTCTATTGTCAATAGTTTCCGCAGCGTACGCGATATTAGGATATTTTTTGGTATATTTTTCACACCTTGGGTTACATTATCAAAGCTTTCATACGGATCCCTAACATTTTTGAAAATATTATATAACCTATGTTCATCAGGGATAGTGTAGGATTTTAATGGTGAAAGAATTTTCCAAATCGGTCCAGTAGTTTCGGAGCCTATACAATTCAAACAAACAAACAAAAAATCTAATCTTTCCTCTTTATAATATTAAGTGTAGAAGTGTAGACAACATAAAAATATATTTTAATCAAAACCTTAACTCAATCGAACTACCTACCCATTTCCCTAATTTAACAAAATGAAAAGCTTAATATAAATATAAGTACCTACGTAACTAACAGGAGAGCTCCGGTGTTTGATACTATGTGATGCTGCAGGCTGTAGGTACTAAAGGGCGAAGCGTGGCTATACGTGGCTATAGGACCGGCGGCCAACCGTTTTGATAATACAGATTTAGGTTCCGCGTAATTTTGAATCTGCCATACCTTCTAAAGTATTTATATAAATAATATAGTGTAAAGGACAATTTGAATCTACATTAAATTCCCACGATAACTAACGTATTTATATGCATAAGAATAAATACTGAATCGGAGAAAATAGCTTCTCAAATAACCTAATATTTTTTAATAAAATTTTAAAGATAAATATGGTTACTGTGATTCATCCTTAGGAGATAGACATATGCCATCGCGGACTTTTCTTTAGGTTTTTTAAAGAACTACAATTCTTCAGTACATCATTTTGATATATCTCTGAAGGTTTAGCCAGCGTTTGCAATGTAAGCGCAAAAAAATGAGTTTATTTACGACATCACATTAGAAACCTCTAAAATTATCAGTGTTTCTGCACTATACTATGCATGTATGATACATATAAACCTTCCTCTTGAATCACTCTATCTAATAAAAAAACCCGCATCAAAATCCGTTGCGTACTTTTGAAGATCTAAGCATACATAAGTACAGACAGACAGCGGCAAGCGACTTTGTTGGGTCCATATTGGCTCACCTAATTATTTTTACTCATAACGACTCATAAGTCCTAATTATCGCAACTCCTAACGTATTTATTTCAGCAACTGTTACATTTTCAGGATTTTTATAAATCAAACCTAACCTAACCTAGTCTTATCTACACATTAAATATTTCAGAACTTCTGAAAAGTTTACGGTTCCAGCGGTATAAAAAATTCATTTTCGGAGTTCCGATAATAGGAGTTGCAATTTTAGTTGAACTTTGGCGCTCCCGACTTTGTTTTATAATAATGTAGTGATAGTGATGATTAGCGGCCTGCACTAAAGTTCGGACTGCGGGAAACGCCACGCGCCATTCCAATCTTCTCTCCGAATCGTACGTGTAAATGCAACTGTAATAGTAAAATAGTAAAAACCTACGGTTCCGACTGGCGCGTGGCGTTTCCCGCGGTCCAAACTGTGTCGTGTAAAGGCCGCTATTATCTGACCAAATTGTTAAATTAATTATTTTATTTCTCCTTTGGCTTCTACCACTCAGTGTGACAACATGGGATAGGCTTTGTACATTCTGTTTTGTTAGTCTATGTCAAAAGCAGCGGTGTGAGATTGACGTTGACAGCGTTGACATATCCAGTTTATTTTTCCGAAGTTTTTCCGCCATTTTAAGGACTTATTCAAGGCGTATTGTTTATTACGGCGCGGCTGTTAGGAATTTAATATTAGGGCGGTTATTATGATCGTTTGGAAAAAAACGGGCGGTCATTTTATTTTTCGGCGGTCCGTTAATAAATTGTGGCAATACATGAACAGTAATAAAAAGAAAATTGGCCGGTTATTTAATTCTAAAATGTCAGTTCAAACAATACTTAGGGCCGAGTTCACCAACAATTAAACGGACGATTAGCGGTTTAACGGGTGTCAAATGTATTGATTAACAGCTGATTAAGACTTAATTGTCCGTTTAATTCTGGGTGAACTCGGCCCTTAGGAGTAAAAAGTCTATACTGCGAAACATATTGTTAAAATTAATTAAATTAAATTAAAAAGAAACTGGATTTTGAGCTTGATAAAAGTAAAAATGATTAAAAACCGGGCAAGAGCATGTCTGACCGTGCTAAATGTAGGGTTTCGAAGCCGTTGCTACACAAATACTATCTCAAGTGCACCAGTAAAAGAGCGTAACTTCATGGCACTTACGTCCTTTTGTGTGAAGCGCAATTTTTAGGACATACCTAACTCAAAAATGGTATATCCGATCATATTGAAAAAAATATTCTTTGAAAGTATTATAATATAAGCGTTACCTTTGTGATTTTTATCATTATTTTCAGACGTAGGTACGGTTTAAAAGATAAAGGGGGGGGGGGGGGGGATACAATGTATGAAACTTTCGGAGCGATTATTTCCGGAAATATTCACCTAATCAGAAGAAACTTAGTATTTTCAAAAGAACTGTCGAAATTTGTGCCAGACGATGACATACGGTCAAAAAGTTTTTTCATCTTCTGTTACATTACAGGTATGGGCTGCCCCCCTAGAAATATATTTTTTTTTTGTTATTTAACTACCAAACTAAGTAACGGCGTCTACAAGACACCTATACTCCAAATTTCACCATTTACCCATTTACATACGGAACGGACGGACACACGACACACATGTCATGACGAAACAATTAGGGTTCCTTTTTGGCTACGGAATTAATGAAGATAGCTTATTATTCTGTATTATCACATAGGCTACTTTTATTCGTGGAAAATTAAAAAAATCCCGTTGGAATAACGATTATCGAATTCACGCAGACGAAGTCGCGGGCAGAAGCTAGTTTAAAATAAAATCGGCCAAGAAATACGGATGATACAAGTATTTTGAACTGCTAATTAGACAGCGATTAGACAGAGAGATCCGATATGCATTGTGACTTCATGTTACAGGTCGGCCACATAAACTCCATTTTAAGTTCTGTTTTGCTAGAAAGAGATAGGAATAAATCTTTGTTGGTTTTTTCTTGTAAGTAAGGTCTAATGCCCATGACGGTTGTAACCAATGGACAATGGTAACGTCTCGCCGTGAATTTCTAATCCAGCGAAGAGTAGGGATGCAACATAATTGAAAATCCTCTAAAACTCTCTAATACAAGATATCGTTAAATCGGCATCATTAAAATAGGTACTTATACGACTACGGTTCACATTTGTTTGGTAACACCACAATGGATTGGACTTAAACTGCTGCGCCTCTATTCTAGGCGGCCAACACCATTGTCGTCTTTGTCCTCTAGTTATGGTGTTGTTTTTAACTCGGCGGCCATTATTGTCAAGTAAATAAGAGCTATCAAAACGTTGACAATAAGATAACAGGCCAAAGACGATATGGGTTTTACCGCCTAGAATCTCGACCCTAAATGGCTTTGACCCGCAAGAGTTCTTATCATTTTTAGACATACATATATACAACATATCATTTTTAGTAATCAGTCAACGCATTGTCAGCAAAACCTGTCAAGTCTTTGTCACAACAAGCGAGCGCGGCCAAAATTGCCAATCAAAAATATTAATGTTCATACTACGTATATGTTAAAGCGCAGAGGTACCTTATTTACAACATACAACGTAACTTATTTAGGTCCAAAGTATCTTGTAGTTGTATAATGGGCAACGATTTATATAATTTAGTTTTAGGTACGATATGTTGATACAGGTCTGCCTGCCTGGCATCGTGCTGTAAATCCAGGCCAAAGTACACAGTCCCCAAGTTCCTTGATTTTTGGCTAATTGCTGGCTATTAACAGAGATATTTTCTGCTAGAGAAATAGGTAGTACCTACAGTAAACTTTGATTGCTAATCACTGATGCAGCGGCGTTGCAACTGTTTTTTGTTCAGCCTAGAGCTTAGTTTGGGATTAGGTCAATTTTATTTGTGTGAGATTGGCCCACACAAAGTTAAAAATTGGACTCCTTTTTTACATACATTAATAAAGAATAAATACCTAATTTTTAAAGTATTTTCTTATCTATCTAACCTTTAAATTTACCTCTTATAAATATAATAAACTAGCTGTTCCCTTGCCACTTCGTTGGGCAATAAACATTATTTTTGTTAGTATACCTATGCTACTGACAAATAACGTGGCTTTCTATTCGTAAAAGAATTTTCAAAATCGGTTCAGTAGATCCAGAGAATACCCCCTACAACGTCACAAACTATACCTCTTTATAATATTAGTATAGAGCATAGATTTAGATAAGTATATCATGAATTTATACCTAACACTTTTTGCCAACTTCATACATTTCTAACTTTATGAGTCTCAAACAGTTTAACCTGTTGACAAAATTGAAATATTTGATAAATTGTTGATTCATTAACCTTCGCTTGACACAACAATGATGTAGTAGCTTAAGACAAAAGGAACTACCAGATCCGGCCACGATCACGCACGATTAGGCACGTATCATGTTAACTACCTGTCAAATTACGCGAACTTTAATAATTTATAATACCGTCAAGGTAATCAGTCTTACCTGCTTAAGTAAGCGTTTATTATACTTGAGAATTTCTGAGTAAAAATATTTTTCCTGTTTATTTGCGACAGGAGCAACCAAAAGTTTAATTGATGATATTTCCAGATATTATCTGATCCAAATATTGTCTTTTTACGATTGAGATGTGACTCAATTGCATGAAATGAGCTGAAGTCGAACTTTCGACCTCGTTTATGGCGGTTGTGCCGAAGCTCTTGCGAATATTAATAGAACATCGGCTATCAGAACGTCTGTGATGTAAGTTTACACGTTACTCTATAATCTCTATATTGGGTGTGTAATGTTTAGTATTAAAAAAATGGTCCAATTTTCATTTTATATAACACGAATTACATAATTTCGATCTCTATATTAAACCAACGATATAATAATCATGATGCATAAAACAAAATGCATAATTTCAAAACTATAATGTTCATAAATTAAAAAATATTTCTAACGACTTTCATTACTATTAATGTGGTCACAGTTCTAGCCTAACCTAACCTAGTTGGAATAAATTGACCAAAAATTAATAATAACATGGTTTATAATAGTTATAATAAATGAGTGTTATGTTATTCGATCGTTTGACTGATGAAATTATACAATTGGTTTTTATGCTAAACGCTCATTATGCTTTTCGTAGTTAGTTAAATGAAATTACCTATACAAAACGTTTTTAGACTAATTGAAGCGCACTATTATTACTTATGGAAATGAACCTTTAACAACGGACATCCATTTTAATGTTAGTTCTACTACTACTAATAGATAGCGGTTTTTTCTTCAGAATATGTTTTTACGGCGGAGTTATTAATAATTTTTATTTTAAAAGGAAGTGAAATAATAAAGGCTGTCCCCATACGAGAAAACTTTTTTTCAACTTTTTTTTATTTTGTACAAACCCAACAAATAGTAAAAGAAATCGTCAAGTGTGGGTTGGGCTTGCACTGATTTGATTCGAAACCGAATTCAAATCGGAATATACTTATACCTACCGAACGGCGGTACGGAACCCTCGGTGCGCGAGTCCGGCTCGCACTTGACCGGTTTTTCTAACTTCCTTTATGTTTAATAACGACATTTTGCTTTAATGGGCCTACATATACTTCTATTTGTCATTTTATCGGTTCCTATACCGCCGTTTCGTAATAAATTAACCTTGCAAGAATATAGTCACAATATAAAGGTAAGCGTCCACATGTCGGCATCGTACGCATCGGACGTATCGCATCAAACGGATCGTAGTATTCTTTGTATAGAAAGTCACACAAGTGCGTCCACTGATCCGCATCGCACGGATCGCACGAATCTAATCATCGGCAATGCCGACGCCGATGCTTCGAGAGGCAACTTTTGCGATGCGTGCCGATGACGTCATACGGAATGCCGATCAGTGGACGCGCCCCGCGCGCTCGGTCTGCACCGTCCATCATTTGCATTTGTCGTTTGCGATCGTCCTGTAACGCGTCTACCATAGAATATATAGAGAGTGGTCAGTCGCTGCTTTGGACAGCTGCTTGTTTGCTGCCAACAAACAAGCAATTACGACTTCATCTTCGCTTTACTCCATTATCTCACCCCGCACATGCGCTCACGACGAAAACCCGAATGAACCGGCATCGGCAATCCGAATGCTGGTAGACGCACCGGCAAATCCGATCGCTGCCGATATAGTGGACGCATTATGAAAAACTCATCCGTTCGATGCGTACGATACCGACATGTGGACGCTTACCTTTAAAATACGACATTGAAGAACTATGCTGTCCTCCTAAGGAGAAAAGACACAAGTGCAACGAATAGAAGCATATTAAACTCTCAAAGGTTATATAATAAGGTTGGAAATGCAATACAATTCATATAGTAGATGTGCCTTTTTTTCCGTAGGAGGGCAGTATAGAGATACCGACCATTTACAAAATCGAACGTGCTATTTTATTCCTCTTCCCCTTTAATATTTTCATCAATTTCTGGGACACCCTGCATGTACTTTATGTATGTATGTAAGTGATTCGGTCTAAACTCATGTAAGAAAAAATAGCGGCCTGCACACGTAAAGTTCGGATCGCGGGAAACGCCACGTGCCATTCCCAATCTTCGCTCCGAACCGTACGTGTAAATGCAACTGTAATAGTAAAATAGTAAAAAAAAACGGTTCGGAACGAAGACTGGAATGGCGCGTGGCGTTTCCCGCGGTCCGAACTTTACGTGTAATGGGTTGACAGATTTCGAAGTACGGGGTATCAATGATATCAATCGATGGATGGCTTATTATCCCACCGGTGAAAAAACACATCGGATTTTCAAAGTTTGCCTTTCGTTAGAATTTTTACTTCAGTTTCATGGGCCTATTTTATAAACCTTTACCGAAATCGTGTGCCTGCCCTTCAACTACTCACCAATTATTGTGTCAAATTATAATGAAGGACTGGCAAGGTTCACTACAGAAGCGGATATTAGACGGCAGTAAGTAAAGATCTATTGATAAATATTCATGTTGTTATGGATAGTATAACCATTGTATAGGAAAAAAAAGTTTCAGCCTTGAGTTCATTAACCAGAAATAATACATACTGATTAATAAGCACCGATTTAATACTGTAACATACCAATGTAATAAACTGTCTCCTTGGTAATTCAGTACGATCGTATACTAATTACCTGCCTAATAAACCGATGCGCAAGCGCAGGTAAACAGGGAGAGCGGCGATTCTAAGCGTTTTGAGGTCACCCTTTATTTTTGGTTTCGAAGTTTAAAATAAAAGGTGAAACTAGACTTAATATATGTATGTATGTAAACTCTTTATTGCACAAACAGAAAATAAAAAATCAAAAAAAGAAACAGAAACTCAAAAGTTATGTACAAAGGCGAACTTATCCCTTTAAGGGATCTCTTCCAGTTAACCTTTACTAAATATTTAGATATTTTTTAATATTTTAACTCCAAACTCTACTCAATACTCCATCAACTTAATTTCATAACCTACGCTTTCCCAATTCGGAGTTAGAACCAATTCTAAAAAAACAATTTAGTAACGTATCATTACAAAACCCAGTCTAGTAGGCCTATTTAGTCACTAAAATAATTGTAATTAATTGCTACCTTCTACGTAATTTATCGATATCGTGCGTACGTGACACAAAAGTTCGTAACAGTAGAAATTAGATATTCATATAAGTCGTATTACTAGTATGTCAAGGTGTAAAAACCAAAACCCCAAAACATGTCCCCAGGGTATTTCTGCGGCGGGCTAAAAATGCGTGTTGCGATTTACGTAACAAAATCCAATTATGTACATCGACAACATCTATATAATTACACATCCTGTATAATCCTAAACGAGAAATTCAGAATTGTAATTGGCTGAATGACTTCCACGTCTAATAAGGACGATAATGACTAGGTAGCAGTTAATGAAAAAAAACACTTTTGCTCGAGCGTGTGGTTTAGTTACGAAATAACTTGCACCCAATATATGACTATATAAATAAGATTCCGTCAATCTTATTTTTTGTCGCCAAAATTTTTTTTGCACATTCATTAGCTGCTACAAGCAAACAAACATTGTCAAGTTAATTAAAAACTTGTTTTCGCTATATTGAAGTTATAGAATGAAACAAACATCATGTTTGTAATAAATATAAGGGGTGCAAGTAAACACCTAAAAATCTGTTTTCATGGTGTTACTAAAGGATTAATCAGAGGGGCTATTGCCTAACGCACCGCAATCGCCATCGTTTTAGTTTTGAAAATCGAAGGCTTGTCTGCATACAAAATGAAAATGAATGATTTCGATTGCGAGTGCGTTAGGCAATAGCGACACGGTCGCAAAGTTTAACGAAAATAGCAAATTCAATAGTTAGGTACAGTACGAGATTAAATTTGGTACCCACCTTAGATCCAAAGTCAATCTGACATTCTACAACAATAAGGTTGAGTTTCCTAAAAGTTACAAATGACTTGACATCTGTAATGACTATGACGACTTCAAGCATATTTTTCTTGAAATGGGTCCCAAATTAACGCTCGTGACCGTACGTGATGTGACATGTGGAAAGATAGACGGAATTCCGTTTTTGCTACTTGGCTGCGGAACCCTAAGAGGTTTTAGAAGATTTCATGTGTTGTTTCCGATCCTGCTAATATTTTGTCAATTCAAAAATTAATAATATAAATACGAAACAGTGTATTTGTCTCGCCCTTTTTTATGCAGTAAAATGTAACCATTCTCAAACTATAAACTAATTTTACGCGGTCGGAGTCACACAAGTCGCATTCGGCTTTTGGTTTAAAATATTGTGGGACGCCGACTTCAGTTGGACTGACCTACCATTTTAAAAGAAGTTATTTTTTGCATTTTTGAAGGCGGGTTTTTGTTTTTTTAAACATTTATTTTATTTTATTCTTTTTAGTGATCCTATTTATGCTGTTACGTAGCTCCACTTCTAAATATTAATGAGAAACTATAGAACATTTCAAGCTCGCCGCAGACAACGCCGCGGGAATGTCATAGTCATATTTAAACCTAAATGTTCTTCGTCATAGTCGCTCAACTACCTTAATCGAAATATCTTGTCGCCACCCTTGAAATAGGTACCGTTAAGGAGTTCCGGTGGCCATCTGTGGTCTTCATCATCAGTTCCACTTCACCATATAGTACTTTTCAAAAGCAAATGCACGAGTTACAGTGAAAAATACCAAAATCGCTATAGGTGTGCCTATAATATTTGAGGAGTTCTCTTGATTTCTCCATGATCCCATCATCAGATCCTGACGTGTTGAAAATGGGACCAACTAGAAAGTATACCCATACAAACAACGAAAAAATTTTTCGAATCGGTCCAGTGGGCTTCGAGTAATCGGGGATTATACATTTAAAAAAAAAACCCGACGAATTGAGAACCTCCTCCTTTTTTTGAAGTCGGTTAAAAATGTAACCATTCTCAAACTATAAACTAATTTTACGCGGTCGGAGTCACACATAATAATAAGTTAATCGGTAAAATGATACGAGGAACGCCAGTAGGCCTTTTACCTCGTTCGTCATGAGCGAGTAACCTCCAAATGTTTAGAAGGGCCATTAATTTGTTCGAAATACATAATGAATGACATAGATTGTTTGTACCATGTTTGTCGACAGGGCGTGTATACACGTCACCACAAAGTAGTATTTTATTCAGTAAAAGTTTTTTATGCTAGGAAGTGGAACACGCCTAATTTTTCCAGCAAGTATCGCATCTGCAATTCATTTCAGTTGTAAGGCAGAATCACAAAATAAAATAAAAAACGACCCATAATGTCATCATTTGTTAAAGAGGACACCCAATGAACATTAACCTTAGTAATAAAATACTACAAAAACAATTCAAAGTTAGGTTGGATCATCATTAGGATGGAGTTAACTACGGATTTACTTACGTCCTGGGTCAAATAAGAACCTCTTTAGACGAGATTTATAGTATTTAAATAAATAAATAATGACCTTTTCCCTTAAATTTTACGACCGCATGTAAGGTCATTATTTAATTAACTGATGTCTCTGTCTCCGCGGGCCTAGTATAACTACGTCTATATCGCGTGTCAAATATGGATAAACCATCCGTCACTCTCGTACTTATTTACGTGTCAGAAGGTGACGGATGCCTTATCCACATGTTGTCGCGCGATAAACGTAGCCATATAAGGCCCCCTGTAATATTTAGCAAATTGCTACCAATCTCCCGTAATGCAACGTTAGTAATTACCTTTTTAATAAATGAAACTGTAGGTACCTACGTTATGTGTTGAATAAGCCGCAAACGCACTGAGAGCAAGGACGGCGCACGCGCCATACTAAAAAGCGTGCCCAAAACGTGGCGGAGGCGTTTTTAGTATGTTAATGCGCCGCACCGCGCCGCCTTCGCTCTCGTGTGTTTACTGCTTTAACGGTGCGGACGAAGAGTTCAACGGACGAGATGTGGTCTTCAGATGCGTCACCTACTAAGTATATTAATCAAGTTTTTTCCATTATGTAAGAAAACGCCAAAGAAAATGAGCGGTCTCTTATTATGGTAAGTTATTACTACAAGAACTACGTCCGCAACACCAGAGGAATCGCCAGTACACTGCTGGAATTTTACAAATGTATGTTGGTAAGAAAAGGTATTCAATTTAGCATAAATTAAGACAGAGCCACTAAGCTCGCATTCATATTGTCATTTCATTACATTGAGGTACACTATTACATATACATGTAGTTAACTAACATAAATTAAAGCTAATTACATAATGCTTAGCCGTTGTTGGTAATTCATCGCATTGTTTATTACGTACCTACATCAAATTTAAATAAATAAATAATTTGACCAAAAACCTTTAAATTACCTTTTCCCTTAAATTTCACGGCCGCATCCCTTAGCCGGCTCAGTAAATTTACAACCATAAATTTTGGTAAACCGTATTTAGATTGTTTTTAATGCTTGAATTTTAAATTACCTTACCTACTAAGTATGGACAATGTAAATGAAATTTTATTGGTAACATTATTACTGTTCTGGTTTTACATTATTATTTTAGAAAGGTAAATACTTATTTAATTTCCTATACGAGTTGTTTTTGATCATAATTTTAGAATTAACATACTTGCTATATTTTGTTACTGATAACTTAAACTCGTATTACGTTATACAACTGCTTTACTTAGTCTTGGTTTGTGGAAAATCTTCGCCTTACGCAACGGCGGAAAAATATCATCCCAAGACATGCTGGCCCCGTATTCAATGTTCGGAACAACGCCTTAAAAGCAGGAGTGTGATAATCATGAGCCAATAATATATGATAAACACAAATAACCGGGTGAACTGGTAAATAGGTACTGAAACTGTTTACGCAGTTTTTTGTCATTATTGTTTGTGTTATGTGAATTAGATAAACGTAACTAAAAGTTAGTTACCTACTTAAATCGTGATTTTATACTTCCTAAGCTTCATTAACTTTTGTTATTTTCTCATTACAATTTATCGTAGCTAAAATCTAGCTGCTGCTTATTTCTTCTATTTTTAAATACGTATAGAGTCCATTTTGTCTTACTTAAGCTAAGCAGTTTGACATTTCATTGAGTGAATGTGTGAATCTATTTAGTGAATTAATGAAATGAGTGAAACATATAGGTTGGGTTCTTAAATACGATTACGGTAATGAATTTCACAGACTAGAATTGCATGTGAATAATTAATAATAATCATATTATGTACTCAATAACGCAACACACTTCATTATAAATATGTTATTCAGTATACTTTGCGACAATCAATCTTAATACGACACCACATACCACCTGCACCATCACTTTTAGAGTTTACTAACACAAATAATTAACTTGGAGTTTAAAAGGTCGTCTGTCGCCGTGTCCATTAAGCTATAGAGATATTCGAGATGCATCATCTTGTCACCTATTATTTCGTGTTCGATGCATTTTTATTTCCGTTTGTCAACACTTTTATTTCCGCCAATTTTCAAATGAAGCGACGAGACGAATGGTTTTACTTCACTCACCGTCACTTTGTGACAATAACGCACGCGCGTGCAGGTTAGTGTTGCGTTGTGTCAAACAGTTTGTGATTATTGTCAAAATAAAATTTAAATAAATCATCTAATAACACTCGCTAACTATATAGTTTAAAAAGATAGATGTTCGGAATATATTATAATAAAACTACCAAATAATTAATTTCCGAAACATTCACTTAGTCCCATTCCCATCCCTACAGTGAAATGTCTAACTGACGCTTCGTTTTGATAATCTGTTGACCGGGAGTTTCGTGGACATTACGGGTTTAGATAATACAATCTTATTTGTAAGGATAATGTAGAGCAATTTTTATTGGAAACTATGTAGGTGGGCACTCATGGGCCAGCGACTTCGCCCCCGCTGCAAATATCCGACATTCCCGGTGTTTTTTTTTTTTATCTCGTACTACAAACCTTGTTCTGACAATAACAATACAAAATAAAAATATATTTGGTGCAGTCGTTAAAGTTTTGCGCCTACACACGTGTACATTTTTGCGATTTCCATTTTTATATGTAGATGAATGCGTTTGTGATTAACGAATATCTATTAATTATTGTGACAACTTAAATTTAATGCTTCTTTCAAGATGTCGTGATTTGTAATTTTATTTATGTTTGTTTGCTCCTTAGATCAAGTAAGAAATAATGTATTTTAGCTTGTTTCTTTTCATCAGATTCAGTGAACCTGCATTATGCAACAACTTATTAACTAGCCTAACATCTTTATAAACTATTATATATTATGAGAAAGTTGTTAAACGAATTGGGAATTTATGGTTTTGTTTTAACTTGCACATTCATGCAAATTTTATACCACTTTAACTTTTAGTAAGCCTTAAGTGTATTTTTAAAGCGCACAGTGGTTCAAACATTAATTAGCTGACAGTGTCACTATCAAATTCGCTATGGTAGAAAGAGACAGCATGCCACTTAAGGCGACCTTAAATTGAGTGAAGGTTTGTCTAACTGGGCAATAGAGAAGGCAAACCAGCAGACAGATCACCTGATGGCAAACATATTAAAGAAATGTGTTGTCCTTGACTTCTAGAACACTCTAATTAATGAATATGCCTATTTCAACATCTTGACAGTGACAGGTGAAAGGTGACATTTCATTTTACTATTCATACATTTCAGCCGAACGAGTTGAATGACGTTACGATTCAAGGCGTAAGAACTGTCAAATAAATCGTTTTATAATGTCGCTGTGACACCGTTCTATGGTGTGTCGGGAGTCCATCGGACTGACTATCAGCCATCATGGCGCAGCTTATGTAAATCTCAGTGGTTACCTATCTTTAGTCGAATTTTCGTTTCCAACTGTTTCCTAAACTTTCAAGATTGTTATAAAACCAACCTAATATGATCTACCGAAAGAGATTTGTCAGGATCGTAGCTGGTGGAAAGAAGTGGTCTCTGCCTACCCCTCTGGGAAACAGGCGTGATTTAATGTATGTATGTATGATCTATTGGTTCTATAGTTTATCCGGGGCTGTATTCTACTCGGTAAATCAATATTGCTTTTAACATGTTAAAAGCGATTATATTTGGATCAACTGGCAAGGCAACTTGACTCGCTACTGTCCGACCGGTTTACACTACTGCAGTGCGAGTGCTACTGTCCACTGTCTTTGTCCACTGTCCTTGACCACTGTAAATCGGGCTTTATCCTGTCTCCTAGTAATCAATTTACAAACAGACTTTCGCCTTTTCCAGTAAATAGTATTTTAAAAACGGCTCTCTGCCAAACGGTTGATCGAGCGAGTGAAGTCATACGAGCGGGCCCTCTCAACGGGTAAAGCTACCTAATTCAGAACGTAAACCTTAGATATTGTTTAGTACGTACGCTTGTTGACGAAATGTCGATGTGTCGAGCGAAGTCGTACTCGACGAGCGAGTTATAAAGCTACCTAATTAAAAATGTACGCCTTAAAATGTTGATTGTACTCTCTTACGGTACAACTTAAACTAGCCGGTTAATAATCCAGATGTCGGGTTTATGAGCGAGTTATTTAATCACCTACCTGATTAAGATTTTGTTCTTTAATTGCTATTATTTATGGATAGCCATTTATAGTTACTATGTGGATAGCGACAAAAACTGTTACATAATGGCCTGTGGGCGTGATGGAGGAAAATGGAATGAAATATGCTTATGTGAGCAACCTTGACAACGGACAAGAGAGACCCGTTTTACATTCAAGTGCAATTAAAATGGGTCACTGTTCATACAAATGTATGCGTACAGTGACCCGCTTTCATTGCTCCTAATTGTATTATGACATAATGGTAAGTTAAACCCATGGTCACATGCCGACTTAGATAATTGGAGCATTTAATGTATTAGTAATGTACTTTATGCTTTAAAAATGCTCTAATGCGTATTAAAATTGATAAATTTAGTTTGTTTAGTCTTAAGCCCACTTTAAACTTCGTGACCTTGTGCAAATGGGCCTTTTCAGACACACTTCGACCTTTTAGGATATTTAGTGCAATAACGTCTTAAACACTCAGCTGCTCGAATGTGCAGGTTTCCTCGCGATGTTTTTCCTTCACCATTAACTTCTAGTTTCGGAAACAATAAGACATAGGTGAAAGTTTACCAACAATTAAACGGACGATTAGCGGTTATACGGGTATCAAATATATTGATTAACAGCTGATTAAGAACCAATTAAACGTCCGTTTAATTGGGTAAATATTGTACTAGCTCCTAAATTAGAAAAACTTGAGAATGAAAATGTCCTGGGACTCCTGGATCTCAATCCTTATTTCACCATCTTGACAATAACATGTGACAGGTGACAATTCGGTATGCATTGCAAAGTTAACACGCTGATACATCACTGGGTTTCAAATAAGCTGCGCAATGTGCACTGAAATGTGACCTTTCACATGTCATTGTCAGTATTGTGAAATAGGGGATGGAGGCCTGAGTGGTTTACCTTCTATGATAAAAAACTTTAATTGATCTAATGAAGTTATAAGTTATTTAATCATATGTCTGACGACCTCAATGTGGAATAATAAATTCTGAATCTGAATCTGATTGATTTTATAACCTGAACTATGTACTTATTAATTGATTAAGCTAGTATTGCTAGGTTTGATACACACATTATCGTAATTTAAGAGAGTTAGGCTTAACCGGTACCTCTGAGCTCTGTAATACGAGTAGATTTAAGCCGATTTTAGTTTCACAATTTCATACACTCTGACGACACAACTAAATAGGACTTAGTTCTAGTACCTAACTTAACGAACACATGATTTAACTTTTAGTGCAAGTAGTCCTTAGTAAAGAAAAGGAAAAATACCAACGAAGAGGTTTTGAAGATGGTAAACGAGCAACTAAAACAATAGAATATAGAAAAGGAAAGATGGTGACACCTGGTACGGCACGGCAGTTTCTTTTTGAATATTTTGGAGGGTAAAATCAAGGGAAGAAATCTACACAAATAAGACAGAAGGACAATATGTCGTATTAGGACGTCAAAAAGCTGGCAGAGAACAGAGAAAAGAGAAATACTCAACCGACAAGAACCTAGCGCTTATGATAAATGAATGAGCCTTTAGTAACAATAACAAGAGTCAGACCGTAGGGTTAGACAAGAAGTAGAAAGCTAATAGGCCAGCCTGTAGGGATATAAAATAGGCCTTTACTTTACAAAAGGTGGAGCATAGTCAATGTCAAAATTAGATACAAGTTTTGCTACCGGCTGTACTTATTTTTATTACACACTTGCTTATTGGTAGGTCTGTGTTAAGTGCTTACACTACAACTCCATCATGAGATAAGCTCTGAGACACCATAATACATCGTATAATATACACTCATACATTAAAAAGTGTAAAATAATGTTTTTTATTTTACAACCTTAATATAAAAAAGGTTCAACACTTCTGATTATTAGAATATGTCGGAATAGCACCAAAAAACGTTTTTCTGTTATATTTTACCCGTTACAGAACAGATTTGATTAAAATCCTCTGTATTTATTTTCAAATTGCAAATCATTTGAAATAACCCTCTGATTATATGAGATATTGCTGCTAGCCGGATTTACCCCGAAACCTCGGGAAAATCCGTCTACAGAAAAATATTTTTCATTAAATATACAAGGAATTAGACACATTGACCTTACAAAAAAACATCTTAACACAAACGTGCACAATTTTGTCTCGTTCATATTTTTACTTGATACTTTTGTCGTAAAATTAACTGTTGAGGAATTATTTAAAAAAGAAACAATTTTGGCATGTTTAAGTCAAGATTATTGATTATTATAAGGACCTATGGAGTGGGGCTAATAAGATCAACAATAATAGACTATACTTACTGCACCTTTTTTAAAACAAAAATATCCACATACTGCATTATAAAGTTAACCACAGCAGAAATCAGTGTACGCAAATGATGCAATAGACGAAATTAAACGCACGACAGCTCACGTCAATCAATACTTTATAATTATTGCACTTATTACACTTTCACTGTTGAAATTTTCACAGCGTGTGGGTGAATTTTTAGAACAACTTTTTAGATGTCCCAAGGCTTTAAAAAAAAAAAATACAATCTACAAGAAACATATTTTTTATACATTAAAAAGGATAAAATACGAGGCATAACATTATAAACATTATAAACACTGCTTTACAAAAAAAATACGAAATTTCAGATTACTAGGAGCAGTAAGTCTGTGAGGCCTGTCCCACTCGCGATTTCCTCCAAAAAAATTATTATAACTTTACTTCTAGTCAGTTTATTAATAAGTGATATACATTATTAGAAAGAAGAATAAACAACGCGGTAAATAAACATTACTCATTACTAATATTTTTTCACTTAAAAGTATGTTAACCATTTTGTGTTTGTCCCACGATTAGCAACTAATTCATAACGTTCAAACACGACGGACGGACAGTTGATGAGCATTGCAACTCTATCGCGGTAAGTCTTTCACACAACGTATTTAGTTCTCTCAAACATCATTTCTTCTCAGTGTCTTATTTCAGTTCATCTTTTAATATTTAATAGGATACTTTGATATAATTTATGCTAATCGGGCGTATATTTATTGCGCAGTTTGATTAGTAGTTATCTTAAAAATACTTAATTGTCGTCATCTCGGTGGCATCATTTCGGTGGCATTTCTGTTCACCGAAATGACGATTGATGTTATATGTACGAAATGCATTATAACCGCTGTTAAAAATGTTAACACTGTTAAGAAAAGTTACTATGGTCACCATGATATCCAAAACACGTCTAATGCTTGACATAGCCCTGTTTCTAAAATCATCACGATTGATTCTGTGCTGCTAGCATCAAACTATCCATTCTTTATAAAAACGAAAGTTTGTGGGTTTTTGTCTGACATATCTAATAATAATAATATATTAAGGTCGTAATATATAATTTCACATTGATTTTCTAAGCAGCCGTCATTTCGGTGGTGTATTTTTATTTTATTTTATTGCTTGTAGTATTGTCATTAAATCGGGGCCTCATATAATTTAACATTCTTATTTGAATATGTAACCTATCAAATGATAATTATAAACAAAATCTAAAAAAAAAATTGCCACCGAAATGACGAAAATCCATGCCGTCAAAAATCCACACGTGTATTTTCTAATACCGCTATAAAAGTATAACAAAAAAAAATGAACTAAAAATTAAAGTTAGTCCCATACAAAGACTGTATAGAACTATAGATCCTTTCGTGTGCGAGTGAGTCTCAACAGTTTGTCTATTCAAAAGAAAACATTTTTATTTTTTTATTTATTGTTTCATGTACAGTCAACCAATTTTATTTCTAGGCCACTATGGACTTTATCGACGTGACGTTGTAAACCAAATCATTGGAAGTCTCTTACGTTTTGGTTGATAACGTTACTTTAACATAGTCCAAAGTGGCCTAGAAATCAAATTGGTTGACTGTACAATACAATTTTGTAGGATGTTCGGGTTACAATGTGTAGGCAGGTAGATGCCACCTTGTAAGTGTATTACAGTGTCACAATAATATTAATAATTTGTTAAATCTTTATCTTTACATAGTATAAAATGAAGTCGCTCACGCTGTCTGTTCGCTTAGATCTTTTAAACTACTCAACGGATTTTAATGCAAGTTTCAGCAATAGATAGAGTAAATCAAGAGATTTTTTATGTATAATAAAGTCTGAATTATGTATGGGTGTTACAGAAAACTCGCATATACCGAACCGAAGCGAGGGCGGGTCACTAGTACTACATAAATCAATAAATTTAATTTTACTTAATATATTACTAAGACTATTCTAAGAGGATGCCTGTGACCGTTCATATAAACACTTATGACACTTATTTCTATAACTTTACATAAATACTACATCGGTTCAAACGTAGCGACGCCGTTCAGGATTTTAAATAATTAATCGCCTACTTTTAAACACATCGCTTGTGTATACGAGTAATAAGTGATTGAAATTACGAAACACGGCTGTCACAGGCATCATCTTAGAATAATCAGAGCATAAAGGGTACTTAATTTAATAATAATTAGAAAATAAACAACCATTAAACTTGAGTTGCGCTTAAGAATGTTCTAATGAAATCATCTGGTCGTGATAAGGCGATTATAGTACGTAGACCGCAATCGCGGGTCACCAAATGCGCGCGCTACCGACTGGGTGGTGTCGGTGGTATCAGTGGTATCTCGAGCGTGGTATGCATGCACGCACCACTCGTTCATGTAGAGCCAATCCACGAATAGAATTGACACTAATAAACAAAGATTAATTTCTTAATTTTATCACACTGAATCTCCATGATTCAGACCGTCCGTTTCTTAAAATATTTTTTAACAAAATCTGTCGGATTTAAGCAACACCTTTACACAAACACGTATTAATAAAGTGTTTAAATTAGTAATCATAAATAACACTTCCATATTTTCGGAAAAAATACTTATTATAAAAGATGAAAAAGTTACATCGTTAAATATATTTTCTTCAGGAATAGTCAAGCTCGGGAATACCTTATCTGAGATATGTGACTAACACTTAATTTATAGCTAAAACGCGCCAAAGATGAATAATCAGGAAATTATTTGTATGAACAATGTACGTTTAATAGGAAAACAATACTTTGTCATCGTAAAAATCACAAGGCAAAGCATCTGAAGAAAACAAACACTTACACTACATTTTATTGCTGTCGCTACGACGTCACAGACGCGTTATTTATTTTGTCGATAACAAACGCTTGCAATGTAAAGTTTAATATGTGTATAAACTCGAGCCTGTTACAGGTTTTTTTTATTTAGATTTATTTTGTGCATTCAACTTGAAGACCTATACATTCAACAAGGACGTATCTATCTACATTTGTTAAGTTCATTCACTGTGCATTAAAAACTGTAAACAAACTGTAATCGGTATGAATAATGAGAAATCGGATTGTGTTGAATTGAAAACTATAATTACTAAATGTAGATTTACATGCATAAAAATATTTAGAACCGTCAAGTTTTATTTTTATTACATGAGAATTAAATTAAAAAATATGGTGATCCAAATAGTATTTTTTTGGAGTAACTTGATTTTATAAATTTAGATGCGGTCGATATTTTAATTACATGGCACATTATAATTAAATTTAGTTGTTACTAATCTTATTCATGTAATTTTAGATAAAAAAGTGCCCTGAGCGAATGAGTAAACGAAGAAGTACTTACGTAAATACTTAACCATTTTTAATAAGGTAAGCATTCTTGAATTATGAGTAAGGATATTTAAAAATAAGCCAAGAAAATACAATCTTTTGCAAAACATAAATCGTGGGACTACATAAACTCATCAAAGTTGCAATGTTGCAATGCTCTTTGTTCGCACTAAACACACTGTCAATTCAGCAACACATCACAGATTTTTAGATATCCTTACCATAGTCGTGAGTCAGACAAGTCTATGACAAATTATTTTTGAACATGTAAAATAAAAAAACATTCCATCAGACTTTCACCTTAAAAGAAACTAGTTCTCAAAGGCTAACCAGTGTTTCTTTTCGTCGGGTTTTCTCGTATCGTTCGTAGGTCTATGTTCTATTCCTCCACAACGCTCCGTGGTAGGAGACCACGGAGCCAAAGTTTTATATAGAAGGGGGTAACAAATCAAAATTCAGTTCGCCTCCAACTGCCGCGATAACTAAACCTTTGGATGCCATTAAATATGTACGTTAAGAAACAGTTCGGCAATCATGTTGAGCCAATTAATACGTCGAAAGAAGTGTTTGGCTAATAATTTAACCTCCAAAAACCTATGACCTATATTTTTATCTCCTTCAATTATTTATAACCTTGTCTCCAACAAACGTATGAGGATTATTTATTTAGATCACAGTTACAATCCCTGGATACAATTAACCGATAGTTCTCAATTACGATCCTCATTCAACTAAAATAATCCAACTTCACGACGACTGTCATTGAATTAATTTCTTAAGTCCCTGACTCTCTTCCACAGAACAAAAATGTCGGTGCACTTTTTCCTACTATGCACCTTGGTCTCTCTCGCGTCTGCCACAGTGAGGCTACAGGAGCTGTACGCGTGGAATGTCCTGGATTGGAACTATCCAGACCAGTTCAGCAGGCAACAGGCTATCCAATCAGGAGCTCTGGTACCAGAGAACGCTCTGCCAGTCGGTATTGAAAGATGGAAGAACAAACTGTTCGTCAGTGTTCCTAGATGGGCTGCAGGTATGTAACTCTGGAGTTTATACCGTATTAAATAAGTGCATATTTAATTAAAGTACGTTGTAGAAGTTATTAAGAATTAATTTTGATAAGCTGCAGAATATATGAAAATTTCAATTGGCTAATACACTGGTCCAAGGTTTTTTGCAAACCAGGGGCCCATTGCGCGAAAACTCACTAGACTATGTAGACTTGTAGAAAATTGTATGAATGGACTAATATTATTAGTTTAGTGCGTTTTGAGAAATGGAGCGCTGGTTCGATATTTTTGGTTTCAAATCAAATTAACGTCAAAGTTTATTTTTCATTTTTTTTAACCGCTTACTGATTATACTGTTGCACCAAACGCTACTCACTTTAACTGAAATTTATAGTTATCAGAATACGTTTTTCTCTCGTCGTACAGCTTTTTTTACCCGAAAGAGCCAAGACAAAAGGAGGGTATTTAGTTTAACAGTCTAAAGGGTATAGTTTTCGTACGAGGATGAGACCATTAATTATATTTTTATCTCGTCGAATGGTTTTTTTTTAAACTTGTTGCAAGTACCTATAGCAGATTGGAAATAAGGTTTACATTTTATTAAGCATATAGCTCACTTAACTTAATTCACTCACTTTTATAGGGTTCCGTAGTCAAACTAGGAACCCTTATAGTTTCGCCATGTCCGTCCGTCCGTTTGTCCGCAGCCTAGCTCAGAGACTCTTAGTACTAGAAAGCTGTAATTTCACGCCAATAAAGTAGTAAAATATAATCTTGAAAAAAAAAAAGTGTACCTACCCTACACGTAACGTGGGGATGTATTTTTTTATCGTCTTCTCCATAGTGTGGGATGTCGTTGGATAGGTCTTTCAAAAATATAGCGGGTTTGTGAAATCAATTTTTCCATTAAGGGGTCCGTTGAAATGAAATATTAAGCTTTAAAGCGCTAATTTTTGTTAGAGTCAAGTGTTTCGTGTGTCTACGCTGAACTAGTGCCAGGTCATGCAAAATAGTCCTAGCTCATCATGTTAATGATTTTGAGACCAGAGCTAGGGTACTATTGCCTAACGCACTCGCAATCGTAATCGTTTTCATTTTGCAAATCTGAGGCTTGTCTGCATACAAAATGAAAACAATTGTTCCACTTTGAAGTCGATTGCGATTGCGAGTGCGTTAGGCAATAGGCCAGCTGGGACCACTTGGTGACACCAACGAAAGTAGAATATATAAAAAATCCTACGAGAGCGGACTATAGAGGTGGTAGAACCTTCTGTAGGATCCGTCTGGATCGCTACCACCATCTTATCCTTTAAACTACCGCCAATAAAGTGTTCCGGTGTGGGGATAAGACAACTGGTGAAATCACTAGCATAGAGGCATTCTTTCCATCTTAGTCCTCAGGGTTGGCAACGACTTTGCAGTCTTAGGATTGCAGTCTTAAGATTATAGTCTTGAGAGTTCAAATGTTGATATGTCACAGATCCCACTTACCATCAGGTGGCCAGTGTGGTAGTTCGCCTTCTCCATCTATTTGTCTATGTTTATAAACTATAGGTACTACGACACTGCCTCAGGCGTGGTGTTATTGGGTTATTCTAATTCAACAGGTAACCGTTCAACCGGCAAGCTATAATAGATATAACCACACACCTCGCTAAATTCCTAAATGAGCTAGCAATGCGATACGATTTGAATTAGATAAGCGTTTCCATAAGCACGGGCCAACCACATGGAACCAGATGTATGTAGATATAGGTATGTAGCTCGTCCACAAAGTCATTACAGTACAAGAGATATCACAAAAAAATATGTAAAAAAATTACTGATTGTTGCGTTTTTTGCGGCGCTTCTCAGCGGGCGCAGCACGTGCTAATGTGCCCCTGCAGCCTACTTACTGCATAAAGTATCTTCATAATTAGTGAAGTATTTTTTGGAGTCGGTTTAATACCTACTAGTTTCAAAGATTGCCCCCAACATACAAAGTTATTAACATATATACAATTTAGATATAATTATATTTTCTATATTGTTTTTGTTTTTATTTTTGTGTTGCCATCCTTTTTTTTTTAATGATGTTTTTCTCTGTTCAGTTTTTTTTTCTCTGTGTTCGTCGAATAAATCTTTCTATTTCTATTTCTATTTCTATATACATTATATGTAATTAATATATATAATACCGATTTTATTTACCTCTCCTGTCAACCTTGGAAAATATCTTACTGATTAAAACATTTTCGGCCCCACGCACCCACGATACAGGTTTACCTAGTCTGGGGATCAATGGTAATAGGTAGTGGTTTGGTTCCTAAACCTAAATTCACTACCTACAGATAAGCACAGTAATTTGTTCTTAATTTTAATTTTTGTTGGATCAGTTTACTTGTAGGTAATATTATTGTTTTTTTTTTCCACTTTCAAACATCTTTTATCATAAGATTTTTTAATTTAACAGTAACGTCTGTTATGAAATAATAAACTAAGGGCCGAGTTCACCAACAATTAAACGGTCGATTAAGTCTTAATCAGCTGTTAATCAACACATTTGCACCCGTTAAACCGCTAATCGTCTGTTTAATTGTAGGTGAACTCGGCCCTAAGTATATTAAAGCGAAAAAATGCGTCGGTCTTAGTTAAGATTTGAACCTACATCTCCTCTGGCTATCCGGGCCGAGATGTAGGCGCATTACCACTTATGCCACCAAGACCCTACTTAAGCTCCACAAAATTAGTGATCGCTTGCTTTTTCATACTCGGGCTGACGCCATCTATCATTTCGTAACTTTTATCTTTTTTATCTTTTCATCTTTACAATATAGCTGGTACTGTACGAAAATTTTGTTTTAGCGTAGGTATCTTGCTTCCATATCGTAAACCTATACATACCTAGTTAACGTTATAGTTCTCACTGCCAAATGAATAATTATGAACTTTGGTTAGCTAGAATGGATTTCTAGAGGGAGTTAATTTGGCTTTTTTACATTGCATTTGGTTCGGCAATTTTTTTATTTTTGTTAGGTATCGATAAAGCCCATGTTTAAACCAAATAGAAGCCCCAGCAATACGAGTATATTTACACTGTCGGACTCATTTATAAACTTCATCTAGTAGTTTGAAAGTTGTTCGTAAATTAATGTAGTTTATTTGCACGCTTAACTAAGTAGTCCAGTTGCGAAATACCAAGGCCCTAGACAATATGCTAAACGATAAAATATTTTCGAAAACTGATAAAATGTATGGAATTGACGTAGGCGTTTGACGCGGCCGTCCGGCATTTGGCTTGGCCTACTGTGTACCTACCTACTATTACAAACTTATGTGTCTCATAAAATGAATTTATGCCCAAATGATAGTTATGTAAGTGGCCTAAATAAACACAAACAAGTCGATAATGTGACATAAGCGTGGAAAGCGTATTACTTAAAAGCCCTACCTATAATACAATTGAGAGAAAACGTGAGCGATGTTTTTCTAAACAAAATTTGTATAAATACTTTTTAATCGATACTCCGTTTTCTATACAACGGTAAACCGACCTCATTTAAATAATAAAATATTATATACTCGAAAATAGGTAAGTACCAAATGCATTTTATTTTTGGTAACTATCAACTCGAATCTAGTTTGCACGGATGAAATTACGATACTTTGTATTGCCTTAGTTTTAATCGAGAGAGGTAAAGAAATATTTAAAATTATCGAATCAAATTCATTTATTTTATTACATTTAGACATTTTCCATAGAGGTAGGTTGCACAGATTGCGGTAATGAAAAGGGCGTGAGCACAGCTAAGCTGAATTAGAGCTCACCCGCGGTCAGATTGAGAGATTATAAATTATCGCGAAAATCACATAATCCAAGCAATGTTCGGAAATTAGCGGCAACATTCCAAGGAACTTTTATTTATAATAATAGAGTATAGCGTGCCGGATAATAACTCCTAACTAAATATCGCGCCGCCCGAAATCGCGTGCGTCACGTTGCAGGACCCAGACCCTAGGGAAATTATTTCTGAATTGTATTTTTTTTAGGATGTACAAAACACTTTATATAAAAATTGCTCGGTTTTGGTATAAATTGTTCATGTTTGTTCTTAATATTCAAATAGCAGATAGAATTATCTACTTCGGCCTGACTTGACTTAAGCCTGATAGAACATGTGTCGAAAATTCTAATTTGATGTAAGTAAGTTAATCTATCCGGGAACGGGAAATTAAAGCCGCAGACTCAATGCGAGCGGCGAGCGGAGGCGGCACGGTGCCGCGCGTTCCCATAGTCAAGCTTCTGTCAAAAAAACATTTTTGATACTAACTTTAGTTCTTTCTTTCTTTTATTAACCTATAACCCATTTCCCTCTGTCCTGAGCCACTGCCATCCACCTCGTCGCTGTGGCCTTGGTGATGTCGTCCGCTCAACATGCCCTTTGTCGACCTACGTTTCTGTGTGCAGTTCGAGAATGTCACTCTGATACCTTTCTGCTCCACCTGTCAATATTTTAAAATTCATTTGATTTAGTTGTCATAATATAAGATTAAATAGAGAATTGAAAACAGATAGATAATTTAATAATTGTATTGTCATATTTAAATTTTCGGCTAATAGGAGAACCTTTTATAACGCTCTCGTGTAGTAAACACCAGTTAAGTTATAAATGACATAAATCAATAAATAAAAACATCCCACTTGTCGCAACTTGACTTGCCCACTCCCATCTTTTGTTGCCGGCTTCTTAACTGCTTGGAAAGACCAAACTAACGGGTCCCAATTCGGTGCTTCTATATATACGTTTTAAGTGTAGCGAATATCATGTTGGCATTTTTCGACTTCATTATCTGATGAGCTCTTAGCTGCCATAATATTGCATAGCCGTTTACTACGTCTAAACAGCCCATAACAATATGGTTCAAAATGTACACAGGTCAGACATACCAAGCAAAAAGCATTACAAAAGCGTTACGGACATGTATTTAGTATGGGAATGCGCCACACTGCGCCGCCTCTGCCTTAGTGCGTTATCTAAATCCGTCAATTTAAAGGCCTGTCTATACCGCCCATACCGGTCCGTAACGTAAAATGCGTGTGCGTAACTTTCCATTACTCGAGACCGTTGCGTCTCATTGAGAACGCGTCAAGGCCATATAATCATAAGAACCCATTCACACGGGCGCTTTTAACGCGTACGAACTTCGTTAAGTTCACGCTTAATATTTTTTACGCTTTAATTAGCGATGGCTAACGACTATGGGCCGGCGCACATACAGCGAAGCGCAACGCAGATAATTTTTCCCTGCTAAAGCACCATCGTCTTAGGACGTGTTGAAATAAGATCGAAATTAATTATAATTAATAAGGGAAAATATAAAATAATAGGAGAGTTGAAATGGTTGAAAGATTCCTTGGATATATCTTAAGCGTATAACTTTTTAACTCCACGCAGCTAATATTAACCGGCGAGTGTAGTCCCGTTAGAGCCTACAAAACACATTTTAGCGCGTGCATTCGCAATTAAGCAGCTTAAAAGACATAAAGCTCGACTCGCCTTCTCATCGGACGCTATGCTTATCACCATGGAATACAATAAATTTGAACTTGATGTTGTCAACATCCTATTCAATATCTATGACAATTTGATAAATAAACTGCTATAATTAGTTTCTTAAGTAACTGGAGATTAATTATACTTAAGAAGCCCACACTGATTCCCCCGAATTATTATTTTATATTTGTACCACTTTTCATGCTATTTAAACTCGCAAAGTACGTTCTATGACTGAGGCTCTATTCTGCTCGGCAAAGCTTAATTGCTTTTAACATATTATCGTATTGTTTTTAATTTGGCCACCATTACTGTCCAGTAAATAAGAGCTATCATAACGTTGACCATTTATTTATTTATACAATACAATACAAAACAAAACACTTTATTGTACTATCGCGATCGTTAATTTGTGACCCATTTCAAGAAAAATAGGCTTGAAGTCGTCAATGTCATTAGAGATGCCAAATCATTTGTAACTTAAAGGAGACTCAACCTTATTGTTGTAGTATGTCAGAATGACTTTGGACCAAAATTTAAGTTCGTGACTGTACACCAAACAAAAACTTTTTTTTTTGTAACATAACAGTAGTGCTCTAGTGCTACCACAGCGTTACAACCAGATAAAAATTTAAACTAACTAATACTATCTTATGACTACTAAATGATTGTCTTGTTGTACCATATGATAACATGTCAAACTACTATCGATGGATATGAAGAAAGAGACGGTTAGTAAGTTAGAAAGTTAGGTAGTACAAAATGAGTCGAGGTCAATGTATACTTAGTGACCTAAATAATTATTCAATGTTATATATTAGGCCTACTTGATAATGGTTATGAAATATTGACTTAATCAATCATCGGTGATTGATCAGAATAAATTATAAATTTTAAATTATTTATAACATGCTGAACTATTTATAACGAAAAATATAAAATGTAATAATATATGGAGTGGCCGGGTGTTCTATTGATTATAGTTGTGTTTTATTATTATTTCCAAATTTTAATATCTAAGAAGCTTATTTTCCCTTTCATATTAATAAGTTTAGTTTTAATATTAGGTACTTACTACAGCAGTAATAAAATATAATTAATGATTAGCATAAATATAATTTGAGAGTTAGACAACGAACCATACACACAGCTCCTGTTTGCAACTTATTTATTCTAAACGAGATATTTAAAATAAAATGAAAGTATGGTGTCTTTCAGTTTCAGTTCGCTTCCGTTATGAATAGGGTTAGGATTTTGGTGTCATATCGTGGTTGTAGAATCCATGGAGGCGCTATTTCCTAATTATTTTAATACATGACACTTTGATTTTGACCGTAAGTATGGTCATATCTCAAAATGAACTAAATACATTTTTAGTTCGGTTATTCCTTACCTACTAATATTTGCTTGTTTGTAACGCTTTCACAGCAGAGATATCCTCCATACCAAAATTAATTTAAATTGTTCTAGCAGTTTAATGAATAAATGAATTTTGAAATATTAAAATACTGAAGGTCAAAATCAAAGTGGTATGTTTTATAATAAATAGGAAATAGCGACTCCATGAGTTCTAGAACCACGATTTGTCACCAAAAGTCTTTAACTCTAGTTATGAAATACGAACTAGTTCCGTACTAGGTACTTCTATTATCATTCGTATCGTAAAAGTTGACTCTTAATTCATCAAATAAATAAATTATAGTTAAGATACGGAAACATATTCACTTAGCAACGTAGAATTCTGTCGCAATAATTTACATTCTCGTAGCCTGTTATTGCGACAGAGTTTTACGATGATTGATTGATTGATTATTTTATTGATAAATATAAATTTACACGTCATGGTATCAAATACACCCAACACTACCTTAGTTCTTGTGATGTCAAACTCATTCCATTGTGATTATTGTGTATTGGTACGATGAGGTTGGACGGAGTAAGTAAATAGTTCCATACACTATGCATATGGGCCACCATTTAATAGAAATTGTTACTGTAAAATCAGTGATTTATCCGACTTAAATGTGTACCTAACAAAAATGACTTACCTACTAGAAAAATATTTACTTTACGTAATAATACGTTTAAAACACTATTAGCTTCATAAAACTTTTCAAGATGATGAACCTACGACATGTGTCCGCACTTAATACTGCAAAATGTACATGAGAATATAGGTTATAAAAAAGTATAGGTTGTAGTGGGCTAGCAGCCCAACAGATGCACTCGGCAAATGTTACCGTTATCGAAATTTTATACAATTTACGTAATCGCCGGTTGGTCGCATCGAGCGCCTAGGTATATCAATTCTATAATATTTTATCAGTTTTCGAAAATCTTTTATCGTTTAGCATATTGTCTAGGACCCTGGTGGCCCTGCCAATATGCACTACGCTAACTAACATTTCTATTGGTTTCGTTTTTAATCCAATCCCGTCGCTGGTAGATGACGTGATACGAAAAGTCACGTGATCTACCAGTGACGCGATTGGTTTAAAAACGAAACGAATAGAAACGCTAGTTAGCGTGATACATCTTGGCAGGGCCTCCTGGTTTTTCACAACTGGACGAATTAGTTATGCGCCTATTTGACGTGGGTATAATCACGGGCTAATGGACTGTATTCATTTGGAAACAACTTTCAAATTACTTATTGAAGTTTATAAATCCATTAGTGTACCTATATACGTATATATTGCTGGGGCTTTACTCTTATTGGTTTAAACATGGGTTGTATTGATATACATTTACTATTTATTAAGTGGCTTAACAAATACATACAGGTCTAAAACAAAGTGGAATTGTGGCTCTGGCTATTGACTATTAGTCAAGAGTCAGGATTCAAATGTTTCTGTTTTCTATCGACTAGAATGGAGTTGACATAAGCAGCCGACGCGCTGGATTAGCTTACGTCAACCCTATACATTTTGTCAAATTTTGAAAATCGCAAATTTAGCGTAAAATTCTAACATAAGCTAATTTCGAAAACTGACGAAATGTATAAAATTCCCGCAAGCAGCCGACGCGATAGATTACGTCACCAATTTCGTTAATTTTCTAAAGTTGCTAACGTCGGCCTTTTGCATCAACCCTGCTCTTTTAAAAGTGCAGGGGCTGCAATAGTCGGCCAGCATTTATTCATTTGTAAACAACTGAGCAATTCTACAAGAATTACGAAAGACACGCGACAATATTTAAACGGGGTAATCAGTTATTGCACCGCATCGCATGCAACCAAATGCATATACAGAACATGTTTCTCTCTCTCTGCAGTTTGAGTGGCTGGAGTGATTGCGAGAAGAACTGCAAATGTGTGCGTGTATAAGATCATACAAGATATATCGATGTGTGGACGATGACGTGTGACTAAACATACCTACTACATAACATCTACAATGTGTGTTATTTTCTAACACACGATCATTGAAATTAAGTTATTAAGTACACACTAATTTGTGCATACCTCAGGCAATTTGCGGTTTTACTTACATAATTACTGCGTATTTCAAAATAGACTCAAAATTGCATTGAATTGCTACCTAGGGATTGCAAATTTATATAGGCCTTTACTTACCATCAGGTGGACCGTGTGCTTGATTGCTCTCATCATACAGGGTATCGCAAAAAAAAAGTTTCTGCGTACTAGGTGTCTCAGTGTTTGTTTTTCACTTTGTATGCAAAAAAACAACTTTACGTCATTACTTAAAAAGTTAATTATAAAAAAGACAATCAAATGAGTTTAAGAACTTAGCTGATTCGTAATGATTCTAATAATGTAAGATACCACTAAAAAACTTCAGAAATAAAAAATGAAATTAAGGATTTGTCATTCATGACAAGAACAAAAGGAAAAATAACAAAAATTCAGATTATAATGCTCAATATCTCGGGAACTAGTAAAAATCGCTGAACATTACATATGGGTTAAATCGATAGCGTTTTAGCTGCTCTATCGGCCCTAGGTGGTTTGACGTCGATTTATGGGACACCCTGTATTATAAAAGTTATGACATGATAATTAATTATTTACTGCCGAAAACAGGTGCAACAAATCTTTGAATTTCTTTAATTCTTCCTTTTTCATTTACCGTATAACTTATACTTAAAAGAAGAAAATGCTTTAATGGAGAATTTAAATTAACCTTTCCTGAAAATGGTGAACACAATTTATAAATTTTATCTCGATCGAATGTTCCTATTAACAACCACTCTTCGTTTTCCTTGATTCTACACGTGTCAAGTATTACGTGACAGTGACATGTCACATTACCTTTTTTGATGACATTCTAATTTGACACGTTCTCTATTGACAGTTAACCCATCGACATATTTTATTATGCAGTCACCACACTCGGTCGGAATGACTTCATCCACATACTAGTCAACGATATTTACTTTAAAGGAGAATGGGCAAAAATGTATGAACGCTGGCCTAAAAACCAATAACAATAAGCACTATATCATCGGATATCCTTTTTAATTCTACAACGATTTTGTGTAGCGGGAAACCTCAAATAACTGTGAGTTTTTTTTTTATATGGAACATCGGGACGCCAACATAGACGATTTTAGCATAATTACTATGAAATACCGCCGTCTTTGCATGGCGATACCTTATTTGACACAAAGATTTCGAACTACCCGCCGTCATAGAATAGTTTTACAACTTAGGATTACCTATATCCGGTGACTTATCGCTTGTCCTTATTGGTCATATAGGCCAATTTGCCCACCCTCCTTTGAAGAACAAACCTGTCCAATTTGTGCTTACTTTCATATTACGAAAATGTACGATGCTTAAATGTGTTTACTGTTAAGTAGATAAGAGCGAAGAGGAAAGCACTAAAATCAATTTGAAGCATAGCCCACTAAAGAACTATGTGACTAATACAAAGTGACGTTATAATTAAATTCTTGAGAAGTCTTACGACTGGAACATAGATCCATAGTACTGTAGCCTATGAATTAAATTGGGTGACTGTATGATGTACTCCTTTCTTGCTCTAACTTGTAACTGCATCTTGTGTGTTCCCATATACTCCTAGGATAGGATAGAAACACGCTTTTATACGCTACAATTGTTATTTGTATAAAGTAGAGTACCTGGTAGAAGTAAATACGCGTTGAAGTAGGTACTCCCCGTATTTGAACCCCTTAGGGGATGAAATCCTTTCTTAGTAACCCCTAGGATATCCAAGAAATATTCCCTCCAAATTTCAAGTCCAGCGGTTTCGGCTGTGCGATGATCGATCAGCCAATCAGTTTCTTCTTTTTAGGGTTCCGTACAAAAAATGAAAAAAAACGGAACCCTTATAGGATCACTCGTGCGTCTGTCTGTCACAGCTAATTTGCTCCGAAACAACTGGACCGATTGAGTTGAAATTTGGAACGGTTTGATGATCCAAACCTACATGTAATTATTTTTTTAAATAAGTGTCATTTTCTGGGAAGAAATTAGCAAGTTAAAAAAAAAAGTTTTGCAAACCTTACTGTGTCATATATCAAATGAAAGGGCTTGTTATGAGATGAGGATCTCAAATAAATTTTATTATTATTGTAAAATAAATAGTTTTGAAAATTGACCATTCCCCACTGATCTCCAAATTACTGAGCCTAAAATTTTTTAAAAATCCAAAATATATTTATTTGCTTGTAGATTACAGGAAAACCTATATACGACTTCTATAAAAAAAAAAGAATTAATTACTCATGTACGGAACCCTCTCCACGCGAGTTCAACTCGTACTTGGCCGGATTTTTTATATATAGATGACCTAACTACGTAGGTGTAAATACTTTATAACATGCTCGTAATTATAAACGCCTACAGTTTCGTTAAAATTCAAATACATATCGTGTCTCTAACAGGTTACGTAAGTACTTTACTCGTTCTGTTACATGTTAGCTTACACTTACAAGAAATACTTACTCACAGATTTAATATGTTAATGTGGGTATATTTCTTAACCGACATATTTACCTTAACAACTTTATCAAAACATTACTTATATTTTCTGTTAATTTATAGGTATATTATTATGCATTTTGTTTTTGCGGCTCGGTCTGCCGCAGCTGCCGCCACTCGTACCTACCCTTACCATGAGTTACAATCACAGATATAAATATACAATAGATAACGCAAATGCATCTTCCTCGCATGTCCGAACCCCGACCAAGCGGCGGGGTTGGCCGTAGCTATAAGCGGCCTTTACACGGTAAAGTTCGGACCGCGGGAAACGCCACGCGCCATTCCACGCGCCAGTCCGAACCGTAGTTTTTTTACTATTTTACTATTACAGTTGCATTTAGACTTACGGTTTGGAGCGAAGATTGGAATGGTGCGTGGCGTTTCCCGCAGTCCGAACTTTACGTGTGCAGGCCGCTATTGACGTTCCGCGTGCGTCTGTTGTTGCAGGCGGTCGGGCGTGTAAATTAAAAAATGCCTCATTGCGTGATAATGAACTGCAATAGCCCAAAAAAGAGACAACTTTGAATAGATTTTGCAACTCATAGTACCGGAGTTGTGTTGTGGCAAATGCAAGCCTAGCGTTAATTCACCGGGTTCGTTCAATTATCCATTGATTTCATTTGGTTAACAGATCCGGCGCGATTGAGCAATTTATTTAAATGAATTGTCGATCACTTATGATCATTATCATAACCGTTACTTAATGTTACTAAATTATAACATTACAATATTAAAATATAGTGTTTCACACGCGAACATAATTTTAAAATGATATGTTTATGTTTAAATACTACGAAGAATACATTAATATGCATTCATTGACTAGACATGAGTATCAGTTGATTCTAATTTAATTTTCACGTGTATCGTTTCAATTATAGCTAATAAATATATTTTGCCTATATTTCCTATTATGGTTCCAGAGGTCTATTTTTGTTCACGCCTTTATACATTTACTAGCTGTCGCCCGCAGCTTTGTCTATTTTGAAGCCGTTTATCGCTACTCGCGATAAAAAGTACCCAATGTCCTTCCTCGGGGCTTAAGCTATCTCCATACCAAATTTCATCGAAATCAGTTCAGTGTTCGTAAAAGCATAACAAACAGACAAAGTTGCTTTCACATTTATAATATTAATACTCGTATGGATTCAGTTTGTTGTGATTTTTCATACCTTCAATTATTTGTTTATTTATTTATTTAATATAAAGAGTTACAAAACATTGATACAAATGTGACATAAACCATGCCAAGCAATAAAAAATAAAATACGTTTTTTTTCTTTCTTCAGGAATTCCGGCAACGTTGAACTACATCCCGTTGGACGCTCCATACGAGCCGTCTCCGAAACTGACGCCGTACCCCAGCTGGGCCGGCAACGCCCTCGGTAACTGTGAGTCGGGGCTCAACACCGTCTACAGGATCAAGGCCGACAAGTGCGACCGTCTCTGGGTGTTAGACGTCGGCACCTATGGATATGGTGAGTACAGATATCGTAGAATAGTAGAAATGCCACAATATGCAACTGTCCATAATTATTTAATTAAAGCGTAATACCAATAAACGATTCAATATAACTGACACAAAAAAGTAGATTGAAACTAAATCTATAACACGAATCTACTTAAGAGGATCGTGAGGCTAAAAATGTTTCCTCTTGAGCCTAGTGTGAGTTTTAGGATTTATGAATATTATGTTCAGACATAGGAATCCAGGGGGCAAAATTTTATGACAGGGTCTTCCTATATCAATAAACTCAATTATCGGTGTTTTTTTCCATATACTAGTGAACGCCCCCAGCATTGTATGTACCTACTTCTTTTGTAAGTTTTGTTCCGAAGACGAGTATGAAGTTCACAGAGCATTTAAAAAAAAATGCCCCTATTACCTCTACAGAACTTGAAAAGCTATTTAGCCACCTGAAATGGATTTATCAGCCAAAACGGAGACGTTTAACGCCCAAAATTTTGGGAACAAATTCTGATCGTTTATTCTAACAATAGAAGATCTAGATGGGACAGTAATGAAGAAAAAATTTCAATTCAAAAACTTTTTGAAAAAAAGAAGAAGAGAATTAGGTTATTATTTTGTCGAATTTTTACACTTTTAATAAAATATATTTTTACAAACCAAACTTGCAGTGACCACTTTTACCTAGAACAAGCATCGATAATTCAGTTTATCGATATAGGAACTCCCTACCTGTCATAAAATTTAGCCCCCTAAATTCCTATGTCTGATTATGTTGTACATACTGGAAAAGGGCCGAATCTTAAGTACCCGAAACCGACGTGCATGTATGACTCGAGGTATAAATGTGGAACAAGCGAAAACCGATTTGTCAGGATCGTAGTAGGTGGAAAAAAGTGGTCTGGGAAACAGACGTGATTTTATGTATGTATGTATGTATGTATGTTTTAAATATTACGAAAGACTAGATTTGTACGTTTTCCTTTATAAGAAAATATTTCTTGGAAAGAAACAATAAAAAAAACACATTCGGAAACGTACAAACCTATGTTTTCATAATAACTACGTCATGTTCAGAAATCGTGGAAGTCGGACTTTATTTAGGGGGTGAGAAACGTTACCGCCCGAAGTTAAATTTGTATGGAAAAAATTGGACAGCTACGCGATTTAAGCATCGACTTACAAACCTCTTAAGCTAAAACTAAAACGCTAATTCTAAAAATGGAGTTCAAAAATTATAACTATTTATTTTCGAAGTCGTTTTTTTAATTGCTCTTTTATTTAGTTTGTCTTAGTTAGGATAGCTAGGTAAGTATTATTTCTTACATGCATTAGACTTCGAGAAAAGTTTTGAGATGTTTTCCCTTTTGACACCACACCTGTAGCTTATATCAACGAGCCAGGCCGTCATTCTTACACGTATTAGTTCATATCTTGGAAATTGCATAACCGATTTCGATGCAACTAGCATTTGAAGCCGATAAAATAAGAACGGTAGCAATTCGATTAATACTTTCAGAGAAATGCTTGGACAAACATACATACAAACATACTTAAACCTATAAAATTTTATACATTTGTTGGAAGCCCTAATAAATTGTCATATGTGAATATATTACAGTTCTAATAATATTGCATACATACGTGTCAAATTGATGATCAACTTTTTTTAAAGTCCTTTAAAAATAGCCCCTGCTGCATTATCTTAAAGAATATGCATCTAACTTATGTTATGACCCAAATAATATCTCCCATAGTTATAAATAAGAGTACTTATGAGTTATGAGTTATGACCAAGTGTAATCATATTTTGAACTGATTTCAGTTATGGGTACGTACCTTTGAACTGTTTTCAATTTATATTCCAGAAAATACTTTAAAAATATGCCTGAATTGAGCTGCCAAATAGCCTGTAATAATAATCCAAGTCCTTGTTTGCACCACTACCAGTCGGCACTTTAGCAAACACTAGGTTTTCCTGAGATACTTAATTAAAATCGCATTCTTCTTCAAAACTTTTGAAAGAATATGCTAAAAATATGGTTGATAACTTCCTCTATAACACCCGTAAAATTAAACGGTGAAGCAATGAATAAGCAAATGACGTCAATATTACAATTGCTATTCAAACCGCTGTGACAAAATAGGAATTATATCTACTGACTATATAACCTTGTGAAGATTAACTACATATAATTACAGAAACTTGAAGATTACAATCTTTTCAATGTTACCACGTGTGAGCACTCGTGCGAGGGTATGTCAACAGTTTATGCGTAAAATTATAACGACCGACGATTATGGCACTGGAAAACAGACACCTTTATTTTTAGACTTATGACGCTTTTCCCCCACCAGTCAAACAGACAATTTTTTAGGCTGGTCTATATATTTTGATTGTCGTCAAATCTCTAATGTTAAGTTCTTAGTATATATAGGTACTAAAATGTACAATAACACTTTTTACTCGTCACCATCCGTTAAACACTATGTGTGCTTTCATCCACTTGTTTATGCGATTATGATTCATACCCTTGAAATACAAGAGCACTTAGAACAACCGGTTTAAACTGAAAGTATTTCAAGCCCCCACAACCTAAGTCAAGGCCATATTTTAAATTGTATTTAATTGTTTCTTTTCCAGATCCTAACGTCACCAACCTCTGCCCCTACACCCTGAACGTATACGATCTGAACACTGACAAACGTGTTCGGCGGTATGTGTTTAGATCTGAAGATATTGTTGCTGACACATTTATCGCCAACATCGCTCTCGATGAGGGAGCGACCTGCGACGATACCTTTGCCTACTTCTCCGACGAACTCGGTTACGGCCTCATCGCTTACTCCTGGCAGCAGAACAAGTCTTGGCGATTCAGCCACAGTTTTTTCCGTCCCGACCCTCTTGTAGGAGACTACAACATAGCTGGCCTTAATTTCCAATGGGATGCTGAAGGCATATTTGGCATCAGTGCGTCGCCTGTAGGGCCTGATGGATTCAGAACGCTTTATTTCAGTCCTTTAGCAAGTAACACTGAGTTCGCAGTTTCTACACGCATTCTGAGAGACGAATCGAAAGTCAGTGGATCATACAAAGATTTCAGAGTAGTGGGAGTCCGTGGACCCGATAGCCACACAACTGCTAAAGTAGTGGACGACTCTGGAATTCAACTGTTTAATCTGATCGATCAAAACGCAATTGGATGTTGGAGCTCATCTCTACCATTGAAACCGCAGAACGTACAAATTGTTGATAAAGATGACGTGGGGCTGGTGTTTCCAAGTGATGTCAAAATCGATGCTGAACGCAACGTGTGGGTAATTTCGGATCGAATGCCAGTGTTCCTGGAAGCCGTATTAGATTACAGTGATATTAACTTCAGAATTTACACGGCACCATTGGACAAGTTAGTGCAAGGCACTGTGTGTATGCCAACACAGGCTTTTAAAACAGCGAAACAGTTGCATGACCCAATTAATTCAGGGTATCCTGTTTATGAACCTGTCTACAATCGTCAAGCGCGACCACAATCTCCGTTGTACCGAATCCCGCCCCCAATGCCAATGCCTGTGCACCAGTCATACAATTCGCATATTAACCAAAATGTAATCCCTAAAGTGACAAGTTATGTAAACTTTCCCAAACAACCATCAGTTCCTTACCGTACGCGTCAGCCTCATAAACCCTGGTGGGAAAAAGGTTATGACGTTTACGAAAATACCCCAATAATATGAAGTATATCAAAGTATACTTAACTATTATACATATTTATAATGCAGTCTTTATACAGTACATACATGCTATATGAACTGATAGCGATATGTATCTGTTAAAGAGGAATAGTATATTTGTGTGAATGTATGTGTGAATGCAGGCGATTGATTTTACTTGCTTGGATTAGGTGCTATAGTAATTCTTATTACCTATTGTATGATTGTGTACGTGCCAATATTTAAGAAATAAAACACTCATCATTCCAAAACCTCTTTTACTACTTACCTATTAATTCTCAGTCATCCCACACAAAGGAAAAAGTCAGTTTTGAAGGAGAGTACGTAAACGTAATGGGAATCGGGTAAGTTTGTACAGTCAAGAAATTTAATTTGGGTCACAAATTCAATTAGTCCCAAAGTCAATCTGACATTCTACAGCAATAAGGTTGAGTTTCCTATCAACTACAAATGACTTGCCATCTCTAATGAAAATGACATCTCCAAGCAGATTTTCTTTGAAATGGGTAGCAAATAAACGTCCGTGACCGTACGAGCATTATTGTCTTTTTTTCGGCAGCTACGGATTATTTCTCAATACACATACATATATAAAATTCAATGTTTTAAATAATATCGGAGCAGGCATATTAATTTTTTTGGTACTAAAAGTACGCCCAGGTATAAATATTTAAACATCTCGGCTATAATGAATTTTGAATAGATCTATCATAATTTAAAACTTTTACGAATGGCCGCTCACCTTACCTTAAAAATGTATGACTTCTACAAATGACAACACTTTACCAAAACCACTTTAAAATAGAGAGTCACTTAAAATACACTTAAAACCTGTGTAAAGTACATTAGTCATACAGTAATGTTCACTTTTGTTCTTCAAAACAAATAGATTTGCAAGAATTGTACCGTCGAGTACACCGTCATAAAACAAACGACTGTATAAGATGCTTGATTACAATCTGGGGGCCCAGACAAGATGCAAACGCTTCCAGGCGTTTTCCTTTCTATAAAATTCAACGCCTAAGCGTTTCTATCCAAAATATGCAAGACAAAATGCTTTAGAATAGAAAATTGTGCTGTCGATTCTACAATGTTTTCAGTATGCGCTATAGTGATGATTTAGCCTTAAATTGTCTATGCTTTGCGCAAATTGAAACGTCAAGTGTCACTGTCAACATAATGACATCAACTGTCAAAAGTTTATTTGCAGGTTACCTATAATTTCGGCTTGTAAATAAGTATTTTTTCATCTCTGTTTTTTAGTTAAAGTATCACCTTGCGGTTAGATTTGATGTTTAACATGTTAAAAAACTCTTCGTTTAAACTTTTAGACAAGAAGCAAGGTGACTCGCGGCGGGCCTTTGATAGGTACTAATTAATAAGAGCGGAAAACACTTGATCGAATTACTGTTGTGATCATGTTGTGATATTACGAGCCAAGTAAAACTGTATTTACAGAAGAAGGATTATTATAATATACCTATGTTTGGTAGGTTTAGGTTTAGGTTAGGTTTTGTCTTAATTGTTAATTTTAGCTTCGCGGTGGGTACTAAAAGTTGACTAAAAGTACAAGATCAATAGGAACTCCGGCAAAACATGATGGCGTATGATTACGTACTACATTTGTACATAAATCATGTTAGTTTGCATTTTATTATACTTTTAATTACTTTACAAAGGTTTATTGGTAATTTTTATTTTGCACTTAGGCTACGCTAGGCCATCACATCTTCATAAATAATTATAAACTTAGTAAAGATAAAGACAAAGCTGGCTAGTTGCTAGGTTTTTTTATATAGAACCTTTCCATAATAAAGACTAAGTAATTTTATTTATGTAAGAATGTTATTTACTAGAAATTTTATAATAAATTAATATGGCATTAATGACAATTTAATGTTGCAGCCAAAAATAACCCCTTTAGAATACCTACTTACATTTTGTATGAAGATTTGTATAAAACTAGCTAACTATTTAATTATAAGCCATTGCTATGAACATGAAATAAGCTTAAATTTATCTTTCAGATGCAAAAACTACTAGCAACAACCACAAGATATTGGAAATGGTATGATTATTTTATTTAACTTTTGTTCATATTTATTTGTTTATTCATTTTAACATATTTCCTATTAATTATCAGATTAACCTTATTAAAAGGGGGGGGCTTATTCTTAAAAGGGGTTTGGGTAAAAGTGTTGTCATTTGTAAAATTCATATATATTCAAGGTGAGTGGCCATTCATAAAAGTGGTAAATTATGATAGAATTATTAAAAATAAACATATTTTGTTATGTAATGTAATACTCTTAAGTGCTTTGGAGCCGAGATATTTAAATATTCATACTTGGGCGTACTTTTGTACTAAAAATTGAATACATAAATCTTTAAAATCTCCACTCCAATATTATTTAAGGCCATAAATTACATATATCTATATGTATTTAGAGGTCCTCTAAAAAACTATTTAAAAATCATCAGAGGCCGCTGAAAAAAAAATATTACAATATTCTTCAAACAAATTTACCCAATGCCCTTTGGGATAGATGCCATCATGTAAGTAATACAGTTATGTTATCAATAGGCTGATAATGAAAATGAAACGTGGCAACATGACCACCATTGTGCTTAACGGAGTTTAGGATACTTGGTAGTTACTATATAGGCAAATATTTGTGTGATGAGCGCAAGTATGTTCCTGAGTCTTGGAAATTTTCTATGTATTTAAGTAGGTATGTATTTCTCTTTACAAGTTTGTTTATAATTGTCTAGTACCCATAGTACAAGCCTAGTTTCGGGTTTAGTTGGTACAAGCTTGTGCAGGGTCTGTCTGGATCACTGCCACCATCTTATCCTTCGACTTAACTACTACTAAGAATTTTATTGTGTTCCGGTGTGGGGATAAAACAACAAGTGAAAATCCTTGCCTATGCCTCTATACTCTATAGGCATTCTATCTTAGTCCTCAGGATTGGGAACGCATTTGGGGTCCTGGTATTGCAGTCTTGAGATCATAGTTTTGAGAATTCAAATGTCTAGTCGGGTCTCAGATCCCAGTTATCATCAGGTGGCTTGTAAGCTTGTGTGTTTTCTCCATGTCATAAAAAAAGACAATTTTTTGTAAGATTGTCCCCTAATATTTATGTATTTTATATAATTCAAACTCTGCAATTAGTTTTATTAAGACCAAAAATAATAATCGAATTGATTAAATATAATATGATTAGCTAAATATTTTTTAAATTGAAACTTATAATTTCAGTGCCTACTTAAGTTTTTACTTATTCTAGAAATATGTATATGTATTAGTGGACGTCTTTTGGCTAATATGATGATGATGATTATATTTTTAAAAAGAGATGCCGCGCGATAGATCAGTATTGAAAAGAAAGGTTTTTAATGTTAGTATGTATGGTAGTTACTTGAATTTATTTAGGCATCTAGATCTCATCTTTTTGTACACACATCATTACTTATGAAATTATAAAATAATTGGTTGATGGACATAGGTGTGATAAAACTTAATCTTTAGATTTGTATAATTCAATTTAAATTTGCCATTTTTTTACAGAGCTGATGTCCCAATCCAACTTGTCAAAGTTTCCGCTAGCGCAGGTAGCGTCGCGTCCTTACTGGCCTGACCTGGAGCTGGACTCCAAGCCTCAGCAAGTCGTGCAAGTCACCATACGTAAAGAGCTGCATCCAGGCCAGATTGTTCTGAAGCAAAGTCTGACGCATGTTGGATATTTTACGCACCGCTGTGGATGAAATGACGTAAAACCGCGACGCATAAGTCACGTCACTACTTTTACGGTGCGTCAGGGTATTTTGGGCACGAGGTAGATCCTTTAAGTGATATAAGTAGGTGTAACAATCACCAGAAAGCGACGCTGATGACACGGTTACCCTAGTGTCCCTGGTCTGCCTACAAAGCTAGCGGCTCCAAGTTCGATTCCCGTTAAGGGCAAATATTTGTGTTGAATTGATTTGCAAGTTAGTTATTCGTGATACAAGTACAGTTGCTCTATTTAGGAACAACTGTTATCATGCTTGTTTGGAATTTTAAACGGCCTTTAGTTATGTATATCTGTAATAGTCATTGTAAAAGTTTGATAACAAATCACTGCAAAATTGAATAAAACCACAAATAATGGAACGACTTACTGTATTTGCACCATTTGTTCATACTATATTAATGATTTTATAGGTTGATTCACTAAAGCTGCCACGTATGAATTGCATTAGTGTATTGGGATTGATGTTTAAACTGCATTTAAGAAGACAATCACATGTGGCTCCATTTATGGCAGCTCTTGTAAATCGATATGTATGTTAATTATGCAGACATTGTTCATTCTCGTTATTCGACATAGATGATGATTATAAGGAAGAAAATAAATAAATATTCAATCATTTAAGTCTTTTATTTCGTAAGAAACACCATTAATAATTGGTATCATCCTAAAGACGTCTAAAACCTACACCTATTTATAATTCTAACAATGTATGAAAATTTGAAACCTTTCTATGAAATGAATAGGGTCCACACAGTCTGGGTAGGGTAGCTCTGCTGTTCACATTACAAAAAAAAGTGTAAGTATAAGAATATTAATTAAACCCTTAACCAGGCTGACAGGTCACACGTCACACTAGAGATTCAGCCTTAGGTACTAACATACAAGGTACTATTGAGTAGATTTTATGTGGTACACATGGATCCCTTGCCTGGTTAATGGCCTGGCCACGACATTGCGCGAATTGCGGCGCGGCAAGCGATTTTCTTATACATTGCGTGTGATGCCAACTAACCGCAGAACGTTGCGCGTCTCGACCGTGCAATGTATTAAGAAAACGCTCACCGCGCCGCAATTCGCGCAATGTCGTGGCCAGGCCGTAAGGGTTAATTAATATGTATGTACGTACAGTACATACATACATATGAATGTATGTACAATGTAAACACTTTATTGTAAAAAAAAACAAAAGAATACAGAATTGGAATGTACAAAAGCGAACTTATCCCTAATATAAATGTAAGTAAAAGTTGTAGACCACATTTTATTCCATTAAAGATTTTAACACTAACATCAATATACATTTTTGAGATTAGTAAATTTGTAAGAAATAATTCTAAGTTATTTACCTACAGCTCACAAATTATAAAAAAGAACAAGCTTGTAAGTTCTCTTAGTAACATGAAAATGATCAGTTGAGGGACCCTCCACATGTCAGTACAAATATATAATAATACTAGCTTCTGCCCGCGAGTTCGTCCGCGTAGATTTCAACTATCGTTATTCTTTGCTTTTAATTTAATTTTTTTCGGGATCAAAAGTAGCCTATGTGTTAATCCAGGGTATAAGCTACCTTCATTTTAAATTTCAACCAAATCCGTCCAGCCATTACAGCATGAAGAAGTAACAAACTAACTCGACACACAAACACACAAACTTTCGCATTTATAATATTATTAGTAGGATACCACTAAATTAAGTAGTTGTGTAATTTAGTTGTTGAATAGGTATCTAAATATAATCCTTACTAATATTATAAACACGAAATTTTGGATGTATGGATGTTTGTTACTCTTTCACGCTGCAACAACTGGACGGATTTGGATTAAATTTGAAATGGACATACCTTATACCCTGGATTAACACATAGGCTACATTTCATCCCGGAAAATCTAAAAGTTCCCGACGGAATAGCGATATTCGAAATCTTCGCGGGCAGAAACTAGTATGAAATAAATGCAGTGCCCTAAGAGGGATTATGTAGGACATGAAATATTTTTAAGACTATTGTGAACAGTTTATGCTATAAACGATATGACATATATCAATGACTATGAATTAATTCTATATGACATAATTATATCAATGACTATGAATTAATTCTAATATAAAACTCATTGCAGCACATGATCCTATGTAAATCTTATTGTGGATTTAAATTTAAAAAATAATATACCCTTTTTAACATTTTACCTTTATCTAAGTACAATTCAGACAGCTAACTCAACTAACTAAATGTTATTGGTTTTCATAACAACTTCTCATGATTAAATGCTTTAGGTGCTTTAACCCTTAAATGCATAATGATGTAGATATACATTGTATATTTTAAAGCTCATTTTCAAACGTACATTTTAAGTAAATTTCAAACTTATAATTTATGCAGTAAGATTTGTAGCTTTGTCAAAATTCAAATTTGGAAATGAACTTTAAAGACGCGTTTCACTTTCGACATGCTATGCATTAAAGGGTTAAAAAATTCAAAAATTCAATTTTTTAGTCAACAATGTTGAATCACCTCTGCATGCAAATCATTGCAATTCTCCCTGCTTGATGCGGCTCCCAAAATGAGCGTCATTTCATTATCCATGGCCCCTGAGTAATCTGGATTGCCTAAAACATAAAAAAAATGTTACAATTTACAAGCAAACTTAGTAGGTAACTTTTTCCTACCAAAGCAGGATGAGACTTATCAATTTGGTTTGTAGTAGATGGTATCTAACTTCTCACTAATATTATAAATGGGACAGTTTGGATGTTTGTTACTCAATCTCACCAGAACGACTAAACAATTCTGGATGAAATTTGGCACAGAGATAGATTACAGTCTGGAACAGCCAACTTTTTATCCCGAAAAATTGGACAGTTCCTGAGGGAATAGCGCTAACCGACTTATACACGAGTGAAGTCGTGCGCAAAAGCTGTGACAAGGATGATTTTTGTTTCTGAGTGTTGCATGTTCTCTTTGTATGTATTTATTTATAGAAGTACCTACCTAATCAAAGCCTATTCCTAGACCTTGACAATTTGTGTAAATACTTTGCTGCAGTATTAATTAAGGTGTACTTAGTTATTCTCATGATTTGTTGTTTAAAAGAATTAAATAAATAAATATCACTCGCAAACTATGTTAGCTCTTGGCTTAATTTCCTCTATATTGGACACATATTTGAATACCTAAACTTATTTATAATATGTATTTTCTAAACAACAATCTGTCTAACAAACAATTTGGAGAGTCCATAATTTAGAAATATACTTAGTAGAAAAATTAAAGAGTAAGTAACATTTTTTTAATCAATGACCTCCTGTGGCAGCTTGAAGCTAGTTTAAAATGTGGCACTAGAACGGCAGATTCAAGCTTGTGGAAATGGAATAGCACAACAAGACACCTTAGAGATTTATCATAACTTTAATATTCTATGGGTTATTTATAACTGTTATAAGCTTTTGAATCATTCTGTGTTGATACTGCTAAGATATAAATAAAGCGCTTCATATACGATACTAATTAATGGGAGAGTGGGACCTCATAATACTTATATGCATTTATAATTGTTTCTAGGAGGCCCTAACCTTTATTAGGTAGGTAAGTATGTTATATTTAAAATTTTCATTTCATTTCATCATCATACATTCATCAGTTTATCACCATATTAAGATAAACAGTGCGCTTATAGAGAAAGTATTAAGTGTTGAAAGAATATATAGGTACCTACCTCTCACTGATGCTCAGCAAATTAGCAATCGTTCACATTTCTTGTTTGAGGTAACAAAATCCATATCTTAGTAGGTAATTACTTAATGGCTGGTTGAGGGCTTGCATTATTTATTACTAGTTTACTAGGTGCTGCATGACAACCATTTTCCGTTGGTTATATCCCTGGTCATATCCCATATCAAACACAGGGAACCTGCAAAAATAACCATCTATTAAATAGGTACATGTGCATTTAAATAGGTTGTTATTGTTGTGAGTAACTAGGTAGTCAGGTACCATATTTCACATCATCCTTACCTTTGCTTCGAATAGAGTCCAAAGTAGTTTTAAATGTTACATTATTGTAGCAGAGTAATTCATGTGTAGGAAGTCTTTCTCACAAGAAAGCATCGGCACTACTTAATTTGGTCTTGATTCGGACGACTTCGACGATTCTGATACTTTGACTAAGCACTTTTCATTGTTTGCAGCTCACAAAAGTCACAAATAGTACATAATTTGGAAAATGACAATTCAAAAACTTGATTTATCACCGCTTGTTATCACGAATAATAATCACTCACGCACAGCTGATTCAAAAACCGCCATTTTGATTGTTTAGTTGGGCGCATGTTGGGCGTTTTTCTTCAAGTCTTCGGAGTTAGAATAGTTTTCTATATTGTACTGTAGAATACAGAACAGAATGCACGTCAAAAGTGCTTCTTGACTAGCCATTTGTATGAATTATGTCATTGTGACAGCTCTTTGCGCTCTCTGAGCGTTTTTCTGTTCGTTTCGATATATTTAAGATGACGCTTTGTCTTGCACTTACTCTATTCGTTTAGATAAACCACGTGGTTAATTTTTCCCCCATACATTTCAAGACGATAGAACAGAAAAACGATACCGGCGTTGGCATCTTGTCTAGGCCTACAGCTAGTCTAAACAAGTTGCTTAAAGCTATCGTAAACGATTTTCGAAAACTGACAAAATGTACACAGCTTACGTCAATCTTGAAAATTTTGGGTAGGTAACGATAACGAACGCCGAATGCATCTTGTCTAAGGCCTCAGGTAGGTGATTCTCTTAACCGAAAGGCTTTACAACTCGACGGACGTTATTTAACCGGCGAGTTTAAGTTGTCGTGTCAGAGCGCACAAACAAAATTTTAGGGCATGTTTCGCAATTAAGTAGGTAGCTTATAACTCGCTCATATGACTTAACCCGACCGACCGAGCGTTCGACCGTTCGACAATAAGCCATTTTTAAGAGATTAACACCTCAAAATCAAGGTATTTTCATAGGACTAGAGTGTACAGCCCTTTTGATCAAATTATGAATAATTAAAAAAAAAAGTCCAATTAAAATTAGTTGGCAAACTTATTCGTACTTGGGGAGTTTCAATAAAATAACACCTGATTTATTTTTTCTACAGATTTCGGAAAAAAATGTTACCGTTGAGACCATCTCTCTGAACAGTAAAAATAGAATTCCTGATTTGTCCCCCACATAATTATGTAAGGTAAGGTGGGGTAAGTTGAAAAACGGGGTAAGATGAAAAACCGTTCGTAACTCCCTATTCCGTGTACATTTATGGTTCCTGGCAACTTATTTGAGAACGCCATTTTGTTGCTCCCCGCCCGCCACAGTGTTTCGTGTAGTCAAAATTGGAGTAAAAATATTATATATTATTCATAAATTAATAACAATATAACACGGAAAAAAAACATAGAAAAATACAAATTAATTACTAGTACAAAGTTTAGTTTTTTTACAACATTATTAAAATCTAAATAAACAAAAAAAAGAGTACTATTGATCATCATCATCGGACTTGTCTGTTGTATCAGAAAAATAGTAGATTTCTTCATTTTGGAAGACTGTACCTAGGGTGCTAGGTACAGTGTGCCTAGACTGTATAGTAGGAGCTATTAAAAGTTTTAACACCTCTGAAGGTAATTTATCTACCTTTTTTTTTGGAACCTCCCGAAGACTATTGATCAAAGGATCAGATGTGACAAGGAACATGGATATTAAGTCTCTATTTGTGGCAATACGTGAGCATTTTCTCGTGTTGTGTTCACGAAATCTACGGCAATCTTTGTTTCTAGCCTCTTGGGCCTCTTCCGATAGCTGTCCAATTGGAAAAAGTGCAGTTTTGATTACCGCTGTACGAAGGATCAGTATTTTATGTACAGTAGCCGGCATGTAATACCACTAATAAAGATTGAGATAAAGTAGTCTGGTGTCAAGACAAAATTTGTTGAATTCAACTAAATTTATCTCATAACCAGATGATAATGTTCTCAACAAAATGTCAAATCGTTTGATCAGTGTAACATCTAATCCTGTGATCTGAGCACTCAATTCAGGGTTCCCAAAAACACGGCGAACAGTATGAACCAAATCCTGGCTTTAGTTTATCCACTATTAAACCCATTTCTTGCTATAATTTTAGTATAATCACTTCCGATCGCTGTTTCACACTTTCTTTTTCCTCATTACTCCTAGCCTGCCATTTCTTGATATCTAGCTTGTAACTCATGTGTAAAAAAACATTCAAAGGAATGAATCCACGCATGAAGTGTGGACAAACATCAGCTGCTTCCTCATTCATCATTTTAGGGGTGGCACCGCAAATGAAACATTTCTGTGCTGATAGAGTGCCAGTTAAGGCGTTACACACTTTTCCATCAGTCATAGTCAGTAGAAGTTCATGCTTGACAGAAATTTGAGCATCATCGAGGCTATAAATTGGTGGTAGTAAATTATTAATTTGTTCTAAAATTTTGTTAGTCTCCACTACCGTTCAGTGGTTTCTTTAGCAAAAAGGAATTTAATGGGACGACAAAACATCGTCGATGATGGTCGAGGATTTTGCCAAATGATATTGTTACCATCATCGAGTAATCTAAGCGGAACCAAAGAAAAAACGAAAAGACACTCGTCAGTATCCTCGCTGTTCTCAAATTTCTGTTTGTAGGCACTGTGCCCAGAACTCCCGTCACAACCCCATTTACTTATAAGCCTAAATGATGAATTAGGAAGCAAACTGTTAATGACTTCTCTTTGTGTTTGTACTAATGTCTAAACGGTTTTGTCTAATAATGCCTGTAAATCAATTTCAACCCTTGTCTTGGTTACATGAATATGCTCCTCTGGAGGATAACACGCAATTTTTGCTTTACGCAAACAATGATATTATGGATATGTCCTGCCTTCAAAGACCACTTCCTAGTCTGCTTGTTCGTATGTGTTGTCGATTTAGAGTCAACATAATACGCTAATACCTCGTTACTACTTAACTGCCTAGTACTCATAAAAGAACTGTTATCGTGAGAACTAGAGGATGTATTTAATTTTTGTGGACTTTCACTAATGTTTTAAATCACTTTTGCCGTACTTCTATATCCTGTCGAACGCGAAGCAACTTCGGCAGCAGTTAAAAGTTCACCAACACTACGCGATTGAATCAGGTCTTCAACTCGACGTTTTTTCGTTTTGAAAGAGGAATCCTCGAAATCGAAGTCTTTTCTGGGTCTTCCTGCAGGATTAACACTTTCAGATGACGTTGATGGCCGTGGTTGGGTTGTGCACACTCTAAATTTTAAATCTTCGCCATCCAGCCAGTTTTAAAATTTGGTTAAAAACATCTCCTTCGACTTTCCCGCAGCAATCCATTTGGTAGCAACTTTTATAGTAAAACAGGGCAAAAGATTTTTAATTCTCGTTTCAGAGTCCTTAGTAATATCACATAATTCAAATTTTGCTGACACGTAGCTGTAGAGATGACTATTTCTTTCATTTTTCCCTTTGTTCAACCATTCTTCAAAAAGCTCCATCTTTGATACGGAATGTACGTGTTCTGAAAAAAAAAAAGAAATAAATATATTCTCCTCATTTCTGCTAAATAAAAATTACAGGAAAGTAAATAAGAGAAATACTCTAGATAATATGCAAAATCTATGGGTGTGTAAAGTGTAAAGCGGAATAAAGTATTTCCCACTCTATTAAAGTTGATAAACTTAGAAAAAGGACCACGAATTTCGACACGTTTTTAAAACCATCTTTTATAATATTGAAAAGGATATTAAGACTTGTTTAACAGAAAATAATATAGGACTTACCTTCATATATGAGACCCATCAATAACACTTTTTACAAAATAACGGATAATCACAAGAGATGATGTGGTCTAAGATCCGAATAGGAGACGACTTGCACCGGGCTGTTTATTCGATGAAAAGTATTTTATATCAAATTTAATACGCTAAATAATATGTGGTCAATAGGTAGGCTGAAAAATTTCAGTCCAGTACTTATATCATTAAAAAAAATACAAAAAATGAACTTTAAAAAAAATTCAAATGTTTGTTTAATAGACAAATTACATACTAATCGAAAGTATGAAGTCAATAGAATATGCAAAAGTTAGGTTTGGTGCAAATTATTAGTACCGACTGACCTGTTTATACCTACCTGCCTACCCAATAGTTTGACGGGAAAAAAATAGTCCACCTAACGTTTGCATATTCTATAGGCTTCATACTTTCGATTGGTATATAATTTGTCTATTAAACAAGCTATTGCATTTTTTTTTAAAAGTTAATTTTTAAATTTTTTATTAATTATATACTGGACTGAAATTTTTCAGCCTACCTATTCGCCATATTAAATTTGGTATAAAATACTTTTTATCGAATAAACAGCCCGGTGCACATCGTCTCCTATTCGGATCTCCTACAGCTGAGTTGAGCATGTCACAGATATGCAACTGATTAAATAGTGTGATTGCACTTACCTCATTAGCTGACTTTAGCACCCTATAACTAATGACATTAGAAAGTTAGACATAAAAAAATAGTTAATATCTGATTACTCATTAGTAGAAATCCGCTAATGACTTTTGTCCACCTAGCTTGTTCTATACGAAACACTGCCTCAGTCAGTACCGTTCGCTCAGTGAGTGTAGTCGTGTGTTATTGTCAATTTTCGACAAGGCAATTTTTTTACGTTCAAATCACGTTTTTTAACCTTACCCCATGCTTTGTAACTCCTTTTGCAGTGACGCTAGAGAGATTTTGGGTTGATACGTTTGCTTGTTTTTGTTATTTTAGTTACCTGTCGATTTGAATTTTAATTATTATCTTTCTTAGTTTTCGAGTTTTTATACATTTCAATCTTGCACCCCGACTAATTTTGGAGGGGTAAGAAGGCAATATTTATGTATTCATCTTACCCCACTTTCAAAACTCATAGTAACAGTACCTGGTTCTCAAAGTGTGGAGGTATGACTACCTACTTTTATTAAATATACTTAGGTAGGTACGTAGTTTAAAGAGGTTTGTTATGCAACCTCTAGACTACATTATTTTAATTAAACGGGACTTTACCGTGAACTTACATTTAATTATTTATTTCTGTGTTTGTATGCGTTGCTTCAATAAAATTGAATTGCTCTAGATGTGAAGGCACTCGGGGGAGGGGGCGCACTTTAAAAATAGATAATCTCTAACTAGTTATATTACGACCGTGACGTGACGACGCGTTGGCCTAGTTGGTAGTGACCCTGCCTACCAAGCTAGCGGTCTTGGGTTCAAATCCCGGTAAGGGCAGATATTTGTGTGATGAGCGCGAATATTTGTTCCCGAGTCATGTTTGTTTTCTATGTATTTAAGTATATTTCTCTATATAAGTATTTATATCGTCGTCTAGTACGCATAGTACAAGCCTAAGAGCTTAGTTTGGGACTAGGTCAATTGGTGTGACATTGTCCCCTGATATTTATTTATTACACCATTTAGAAACAAAGAGTTAAATATAATTTACACTTTTATTCCTTAATGTAATGTCTCACAGAATTGTGTTATATTATTATTGAATGCGGGTGGGTATGATAAACGCGGTTATCGTCCTAATGATGATAGGATCTGTCTTTTTCTATCATGCGGTGTCAAAAAGTAATGTTTGATACTATAGAGTTCTTAAACGCAGCTTTCATACGCCTTAAATATTTCAAGCTAAAAGTCGTATTCTATAATGACAGTTTGAGAACCCTTGTCTACCTAACCTCAAAATGGGGTAAGATTGAAATATCATTTTATAGAAAATCGAATCTTAGCGATAAATAACGGTTTTTTTTCAATATGAAGTAAAGTTTTAAACTGCTACGTTGCTAAACCATTGCAATGTATGCATCAAATATACCTACGGCGCATAAAATGTTTTTAAAAACTATATCAATTTTAGCCCGTCACCATTCCGCCTTACCCCATGAGATTTTTAGTAATGAGTGTAACTTTATTTCAACTTTTTCAATAATAAAAGAATTAGTAACTTCCTTGTTTTAATTTAAGTATAATTCATATGTCCTCTTTACCAAAAGCATAGCTTCCTGTAACTAGTCCTCATGTTCTTGGTATAATATCACTTTAAACAAAACACCTCTCATCTCGTGTAAAATCCGTTCAATCTTGCCCCACCTTACCTTATGTTATTATCAGTTTTGTTACCAAGAAATGTATTAAATGTATTAAATTTTGGTTACAAGACTGACAACAAGGAACAAATACTTGGGAACATAATGTAAACACGCACGGTGCACGGTTCTTCCAAAATCTGGAGAAAAAATAGTATAAAATAATTATAGAAAAAATATGTTCTCTGCAACATCGAATTTTAAAATAAATAGTTTATTTTAAAAATCAAACTAAGTAAAGGTACAAACGATGAACTACAGCTATTCAAACCCTGCAACGGCTGCAACAGTCCAGGTGTCAGGGCACTCGAGACAAAGCAGGCGATGCGCCATGGACTGTGATAATAGCCTGCGCAAACCGGCGGATGGGACGGCAGAGGATATTAAATTTATCAATGTATATATAATGCTATTTCAAATGAAATAAGGTATAAATTTCAATGCTTTGAGACCGACCTCACAGCATCGCAGCGGATTGCGGCGGAGGAAATTTATAGGGAAAAATCCGCCGTCCGCCGGTTTGCGCTGGCCCTAAAGCGTCGCAGGCGCAGTGGGCCTCGGCGGCGTAATTCCACTCGTCTCATAAACTACCTTATGGCTGATTTACATTGATCCAGCAAAAGCATGCCAGTAGAAGTACATTGACGAGATGGTTTTCACGTTTGAGCCGAGAGCTATTGTAACGACGCAATGTAGGTACTTCTACTGTCATGCTTTTGCTGGACGGAAGCCACACGTTAAATATAGGCATAGCATTTCTCCTAATAACATCATACTTTATCAATAAGCTGTAATGTTTGTGGGAAAAAATGTACTTCAGGTGTTTATTTACATGTAAATGAGTATTAAGTTAGTAATTAGTTTAAACTGAACGATTTATAAACTTACCTACTTTGTATCGCTATGACGACATTAATTGACTGGAATGGAACGTTTATGTGGAAAGACCCCACCACAGTCATAGCAATAATAGGGTAAATGAAGTAAAGTCACGTTTTTACAAACAAATAGGTAATAGGTGAAAAAGTTGTTTTTGTCCGTGTTCCATCTGTGTAAAGGTAATATAATAATATGAGGTCGTACAAACCCCTTGAAGATAGTTATTTGTTTTGAATCGCGTCAATATATAACTAATGTGTTCCCTAAATGTTATCCAAAGCTACTATCGGAATATAGAAAAGAGGTTTTGTAACTGGCTTATTCAATAAATTAATTATTATTGTTATTAGGTTGTCTTTCTAAGTAGGTATAGTCGCCTTCAAATTAGTTCAAATACATCGGAAGACATTAAGGTGCTCAAAAATATATAAAACTCAACCTCTATTCATTCTAAAGGCGTTAGAGCGTATTCAGATATTTTTGAGCATATTGTTTGCTCTCTTTTGGCTAGGACGTAGTTACCATAAGCAGACCCCGTTATCAGTGGTGAAAATGTAATGAGATCGAATCATAGGGTATGGAAAGTTCTTGTTAGAAAACTATTTTTAATATCGCCTTATAATAAAAAACAGATCTGTATTTGTATGTACTATCATTTACTTACCTGAAAAGTGAACACTTGAAAAATGAATTTATTACAAAACTATAATCAAATACGCTTATGTATTCGAAACAAATGACCATCTATTGCACAGTTATATTAAATTTACGTACCCTTTCCGCGTCGCATTCTATTTATTTCCAATTTTGCCATCAGCTCCGTTTTAAACTAACAAAATTTACCAACATTACCCAGGAAGTTCATAATTTTACAAATGAAGTATTTATTTGTCATCAGTAATAATATTGGCAAATAAATGACAATTAAGTACCTATTATGGAGTTTAACAACCAAATGAAACCTTTTTTAACCCCGTTGGCTTAACGTATAACTAAGAATAAAATAAGAATATTGTTTACATCATATAAGTACATCAAATATACACGTTATAAATATGAATGTCATGTTAAGGTGCAGTACCAACCCTAGCATTTTCATTTAATTTTCACCACTGATAACGGGGTCTGACCATAAGAGTACAGACATCTTCTCACATACATTAACCAGTAAAATTAGCTGATTGTTGCGGCTTATAAAATTAAAAAGAAAAAATACTAGGCCTAGGTTATTATTATACATATTACAGGTTAATGTTGAATCTTACGTAAAGTAGATACGGAGAAATAAATTTCACAGAGAAAAAGCTATATAGTATAAAATGAAGACCAATTTAGCCAATTTGTAACGTGCACGGTACAGTCAAGAGCAATGATATAATAAAAAACACGTGCTTGAAAAGTTGTAGGTACTAGTTATCGTTCAGGTAGGTATGTTTATTTCAATACTTTCTCTACCTGTTACTATAAACTCAATAACTTTTTTAAAATTATATTCGTAGTTCAATAGTCTAGTAGTTTAAACATTGTGCCAGTGTATCACTACACATTATAAAAGTAAGTCCCTACGGCATACGTCGTTCGCGATAATCTCAAAAACGACTAAATGTGAAAACCACATGAAATCATCATGTGGTTTTCACTATAAGTTAGATAAATTTTCAAGATTTTCATGAATAATAAATTGTTTTATGTAATTGTGAGCGAAGCGTGGGCGGGTCGCTAGAACTAAAATAATGCCAGTATAGGCAGGTCACTATTTCTCTACAGTCTTTGTCTGATACTAGAGACGCCGTCAACGTTCAAACAGATCTCTAACACAAAATGACCAAAGCCCGAACAAGATATTTTCAAAATGAAGTTCTATCTTAAACATATATCGCTTATTAGGGCATGTATCACCTAAACAAAACGAAATATAATATCAGTCGCAGAACACTACACTGTTGGACAAAAAAATATATATCAGGGGACAATCTCACACGAATTGACTTAGCCCCATACTAAGCTCTAGGCTTGTACAGTTAGAGAATGCAATTTAACCGGTTATTAACCGTTTTTGTATGAAAATAACCGGTGAAAACCGGTTATAACCGGTTATTTGCATTCCTTATGTACAGTGCAACCATTTTCCTTATAGCGATCGGCAATTTTCGTTTTTCTATCCTCGTAAAGCCCAGTGTGCAATAGGATGTACATAATCAAGGCAATTTAATTTGAACTGTGTTGCAATGGGAATAAGGTGTAGTTTCCTATCTTCATAAACGGAAAATGGCATTATCGAACAAACGTAACTGAACTTTATTGCCTTGATGGTAGATTCAAAGTCCCACTGACAAAAAACTCCATGTTGAAATATGGTGGGCCTTACGAGGCTATGACACATGAGTGACAAATATACTGTCAGTCGCGAGTGCAAGCGTGATAGCGATAGCCATCCGAAAGCTATTAAGAAGCTGGGAATACTGTACTATGGGTACTAGACAACGATAAACCAATAATATAGCTACATATTTACATACTTAAATACACAGAAAATATACAAGACTCAGGAACAAATACTCGCATTCACGTTCTTTATCGTTTCCCCTAATTTCATATGCAATAATCTCATTTGCCCGAATGTCATTTGCTATAATTTTATATTCCATAACGATTCATATGCCATAATGATCATTGGCTATATTTTCATTAACCATAATTTTAAGTGCAATAACATTTGCCATAGATACGTTTGCCATACCTACTTTTCTTTTTCCCTATTATCAAGTATTCTAAAATCATACCTTTGCCTGAAAATTCAAACGCCATAATATTTTTTGCCATATAACACTCACTAATACCTATTGCTGGTACGTTTTTTTGTGTCATAAGTATAGTATTATAAAAAAAAACGGTAATAGTAGTACGTATTCCAGATTATTCAGTACCTCATTATATCCACTGAACACAATGTAATAGTTTAGATCTGCTTTTTCCGTAATTATGACAAATAATTGTTGTGGCATAAAATATTAGGGATTATGAACATTATAGAAAGTTATGGAATGTGTTATTATGGTCTGTAATATTAGGGAGGTTGAACATTATGATTATGGCACTTGAGTATTATGGCACTCGAAAGTTATGGTATATGACATTAGGGCAAATGAAGATTATAGCCACTCACCATTATAGCAAATGAAATTAGCACAAATGAAATTATGGAAAATGAAGGGATACCCTCGCATTCATCACACAAATATCTACCCTTACCATTGAACCCGGGCCGCTAGCTTCGTAAGCAGAGCACCCACTACTACTAACTAGGCAAACGTGTGAATAACATCGCCCAGGCCCAGGATATGTTTTAGGTAATTATGCCAAAAGATAGTATTTAAATTTAAGGTAATTTGGCGATACGTTGTCGTGGGTAAACAAAGCTCACGTTTTCATTCAAACCTATTCTGCCACCGGAGTTATGATTAGTAATTGCTTTTAAAATCTTTAGCACAGAGGTTTGCTATTTTCTTAAAAACGACTTCTTGCCGATTCATCAATTGACGGCGAAGCTACTTATTTGAGAATGCTAAAATGTTGCCTGTTGCTTGGCGTAAAATGATGTTTATAGGCTCTGATTGGACAACTAAAACTTGCCGGTTGATAATTCGTCCGTCGTGTTAAAAACTGTCGTCCTTGAGAAAATGACATAGCAAATCCGAAAATAAAGAATGGAGACATCAAACAATAGATAACCCCTTGTCTACAAAATTCACAAGTAAACAGATCACTGTGTGTCCGTACACTCCACACCGTCATAGTTATTCCAACCCGCTAATGTTAACCATCCGTCAAGTGGTACTTTATGCAATCCACTGGGAAAATTACTGAGAACATACTACTAAGTAATGTTTAACTCAAACATTCTGATAAGAAAAAACCGTCCAAGTGCGAGTCGGACTCGAGCACTGAGGGTCTTGCTCCCACGTCTTTTTTGTATGAAATATTACTGCTGCTTGATCTCTTCATCTTTTAGAACCTGTACGGGATATACCTGTCTACGCTCTTTAAAGTAAACAGAAGCCGTAACTCTTTATTCCGTATTTTTCACCAAGAATTAAACGGACGATTAGCGGTTTAACGGGTGTCAAATGTATTGATTAACAACTGATTAAGACTTAATCGTCCGTTAAATTTTTGGTGAACTCGGCCCTAAATACTACAGCAATTCCAAATTTCAACCCGAAGATTTTATCCGTTTAAGAGAAAATAGGACTTGATTGATACGTACAACAAAGTCATCTTACAAGGATTACGTTTTTCAGTATTTTGGTACGGGACCCTAAAAATGACCATCACGTGCTAAATGCAATAAATCGGCGCTCTGAAACTGCTTCAATTCCACACACACAAGGGTTATAGCTATCGTTGCCTTCAAATACTTAATATGTATAATAATCGAATCAATAATTTTCTTATTAAATTATAAAGCATTATTTTGAAGCGTCCTCTACACACCTGTACTCATAGTCTTTTAGTTTCATGCTTAATTAATACAACTTCGTAGTTACAAAAAATATTTACTCCGGCCAGTCGCGAACGACGTACAGCTTGTAGAGGTTGTTCTTTTTTCTAATGACAAATCTGGCTGTTGAAACATAGAGTTTAACGGAGTCTTATCGCCATGCGCATTATCTCGTGCGCAGGATTTACACAATATTATTATTTTCTCATAAAACAATTGACGAACACAGTTGAATAAGGCACGCAGCGTGCCGCGACAGTAAAGTCACATCAGTTCGTAGTGTATACTACAACAATTATTATAAGGATGATTGCGGCGGTTAACTTCACATTATAAATTGGTTTTTAATAACTCTTCAAGTGGTTTCCGCAATTTATCATAAGTTGTTTATTTGGAACATAACTGAGGAGTACGCGACAGAGGATGAACGTCGATAAGGCAGCGGATTGTAAAGGAGAGAGCGTAGAGAAATATAACCCTTTTGAACATCGAAAGGTAGATAAGCCTAATTCGTAAGTAAATATTTTTATTACATTTTACATACTATTTATACTATACTATATTATATTTTAAACATTAAAGGTCACAATTTCTGATCTAGCCCATCCAACGTAAGGACCGATCCGGGTTACAAAATAGGGTCTCTAATTCCACTGAAATTTTTACCCCTATTGCAATTGAATTGCTTATGACTTAGTCGTCTGTCAAGTTAATAAGAGCTATTAATACGAGTACGATGACATATAGGTGTAAAGAACGTAAAATAGAGGCCCTGTTTTTATAAAAATATATAATTATTAATAGTGATACCTGCCTGCCTATGTACATTGACGATAGGGTACATTTGACCCGAAATAGTTTGTTCGGACGCAAAATGTTAATACCTTAATGCAGTATACGTTTACAAATTATTATTTTTCATAATTTATTGCAGTAAGCGTTAAAATATTATTATTTTTGTATGTGATGCATAATAAATTAGTAATGAAGGTATTTACTAAAGTATAATATATGTGTGAAAAATATATATTGTTACTTACTTTTTAGTCAGAAACACCAATTAATTTAATGTAAAGTTAGTCACGAGACATTACAATATTACTTGCAAATGATTACATTTCTATGCGAAATGAGTAAAGACCAATTTCAAGTTTACTTGTGTTTAATAATTAAGTATTTATGTTAATGTGTATTATTAAGCAATTTTGTAATGAAATGAAATGTTATGTTTCTATGTTAATTGACAACTGGATTTATTTGAAATGGTGTTCTTATAACTATGCTTATAGTTAAAGGTTTGCCTCAAAATCATACCTTCTAATATATATTTTTTTATTATTTACTGATAAGAAAATATTGAATTTTATCAGTGTTTGCTTAGGACTAGTGGTCGGAATAACGTCATTTTGTGTGTAATCACGTTTTGTTTTTATAAGTCTAGCTAGCTGCAGCTGAGACGTAGAAAAGACCATGTGGCGATTACGCTCTCTAACCATTATTCTACAGTTAATAATAAAAAAAAAAATTGAGATAAACTTCAGAAACTTTATACCTAAGCATTTTTTTAATCAGGAATCCTATTTAAAAAATCCTATTGTTAATTGTTACGTAAGATACCTATACTTCTATTTTTAGAGGCTCCACGTCCGGAAGCCGGGCTTTATGTTATACGAGTATACATGTAAATACGAACTTAACTATGTTGATATACGATTATACTTTTTGTAAATTTAGGTTTACCTTACTGGATTTTGTTACGTAAATAGTTACAAAGGGTCGGTGGTTTAGGGTGATGACACTGATGACTCGTGATCTTTATGTACCGAGTTTGAACCTCAGCGGTGGTCATATACCACTGAACTTTTCTAACTTAAGTACATTATCCGATGATCTTACAGTGAAGGAAAGCATCGTAAGGAACTTGTCCACAGCTGACGATGAGCGGGAAGCGAGTATAGCTAGCGATCAACTATTAATATACGTCTCTTTTATTGACACCGGATCTATATTTTTTGTTTGTTGGACAAAATAGTGGAGACTATTGTAGAGAGTTCTCGCCAGCAATGTGAACAGTCAGCGATCAACTATTAATTTATATTTCTATTTCTTTAGGTGACTCTTTTATTGACACGGGATCTATATCTTTTGTTCGTTTCTTGAGCGAGAAAATAGTCGATAGCTAATCTCTTCCTCGCCGGCAGTGGGCCAAGTGCCTAAGAAACCCTGTCCATTCTTACAGCTAATTAAGCATGAGGGTAACTTGAACAAAATATCCTACTTAGGCCGCATTTCACCAAACTGGAATAAGACTTACTCCGAGATTAGTCTATACAAATTCGGCGTTTAATCTAGGTATAAGACCTAATTCGAGTTTGGTGAAATGCGGCCTTAGGGTCGAAGTGTGTCCAAAAAGCCCCGTAGAAGATAAGATCAGATGTAAATATAGTCGTCTAAGTTAATTTAATGAAGTCTTTTCCATTCTGCTGCTGTGACTCTCCCAGCCCAGAAAATTGGTATAGCTATTAGCCAAGGCCAGCAAAGTACCTAATTCCTGCGTTTGTTGTTAGACCTATTTCTATGCTCAGAAGCGGAACGTTATTATGTTGTTTACTATTACGTCTATATTAAATGAAGGTCAAATCTAGTGAACAATGACGATTTTAATTTAATATATGGATCAAAGGTATAGCTAATGTGTTAACGTGTAAAAAATAATACTTGTCATAAGAAACATTGCCAAATTTATTTAAAATCTATGAAAGAAATGATCTCTATTGCTGAAAAGTTCGCTGATGCAATAGAATGATAAATTATCGAAGATATACAGGGTGTCCGGGATATAGTGGACTACTAAAAACGACTTTTACTTTCGTTTGAAATCAAGTTGAGTGGTTTTAAATATTTTAAAAGACAATTTACGTGAATTTGAAATACAACAGCAACTAATTTCTGCCATGACAATTGTAATCCTAAATTCCATTTCCATAACCGTTTGTTCTATATTGATGATGTGACATAATTTGTATCGACCTAATAGGCTATTGTCGTAGTATTTACCTTTTATCATAGTGTTGTAGCATTTCATATTCAGTCAAACTGTCTTTGAAAACATTTAAAACCAGTTAATTATTTTTTAAACGGAAGGAAAAAGTCGTTATTTTAAATTCGATAGTATCATAGAATTCAGTCTTTGTTGGACAAACTTAATGATAACTTCGCTGCTATAATCAATAATCTCAATTGTGATATCATTTTAGAATCTCCATTAAACAGGCAATTTTTTAAGAGAGCAGCACTTCGGGTATAATTTTTTTTTTTACACTGCGCGATGTCGTACTTGCCGGAAGAAAAACTCAGATTCTTAAAATTTAAATTCAACTTGGTTTTTTTTTAAACTACTAATTATTTTTTTATTTTTTTATTAGGGTCTTAAAGCAAATTTAATCAGCCTTCTTTCACAGAAAACGAAACTGAAAAATTCTAATACCCTGGTTCATAATTTTCGATGTCACGACCACACATTTCCAAAATTTTGGCAAGTTGAGATATCTGTTTTCCGTGCGACTTTCACTAAACATGATTTATAATATTTACAACTCTCCTGAGCTGAGTTATCCAGCCCTGTAAGGTCGTCCACTATATCCCGGACTATACTATATGTATAGGAGATGGATCTGACACACACATTGATATTTTTGTGAGTTAAGATGGAAGGTTATTATTACTCTTTATTTCATTGACAGAAGCGCTTGGAACTAACCCCATGTGCTTAAAGCCGTTAATTAAGAAAATAATAATAACATCACACCTCTGCATTGTTTAGCGAACTTACTAAAAATAAATATTGTTTATGGAGTAGTTTTTGGGTAAAAGGCGTGCCCTCTTATTCATTTAAACGCACTATAACCTATTTTATGAAAGTATTCTTTGTCACTTTCTGTCAAATTTAAAAGTCAAATTCACAGATAAGGACCATAATCTCACTTTAGCTATTTTGCGTCTATGAATAAAGGGGTTAGAGTTTAACTTTATTTATAAACTTTTTCAGAGATGTAAGATCAACAGCTAACCTGATAAAAGCTTCACTGGGTTCAGGGTTGCTCGCTGGACCCCTGGCTTTCTCTAATTCAGGATGGGGAATCGGAATCATTGGCACCATTGTAGTAGGAATTATATGTGGACACTGCATCCACATTCTAGTAAGTACTAATTTTTAGTTTATAAATCGTAACCACACACACACACACACAGATACGCAGACAGTTATGTTTTGTTTTCTGTTTGTCACGAATAAATGTTTTTTCTTTCTTTTTTCTTTCTTTAACCTACGGGGTGTCCCAGAAGTCAACCAAATATTCCACAGGATTTTTTAAAACAGTCTGAAATGAATATTTTTTGAAGATGTAATACGATTTGATGATATAACAACATTCTAGGTAAAAACGTCTCGTGGCTGCTGTATTAATGAAAGGAAACCGTTATTGGGTTACGCAGAGACATGCAAATCTGTGTTTACAAATGGACCAAAGGGTGTAAGACCCTTCGCCAGATTTGCAAGGTAATTAACAAATTGTTCATGTTTAGCCTACCTATACCTACGTACTATAGGTCTACCAGCCTTAGGGTGAATTCTGTTTGTACGTCAAAACAATAGGGTCGATAAGATTCGAGAAGTCGTCTTTAACGACATTGACATTACATAGGAAGTCGTGGCAAAATTGAAAGACTTCTATCGAAATTGAAAGATTGAAGACCAGGAGATGCTTTATCACAACATGGATGACGATACTCTTTTTCTTTTGATAATGCTATATCGTTGCCGATAGCTATAGATATCCATAAAATCGATGACTGTCTAAGTTCCCCAATGTCTAATGTCACGTCATCGGAAAAAAATGATTCAATAAGACATTCATTTAATGCCTTTTTAACCTTCTCTAAATTAAAATTGTTATGTTAAAGCTTTTCCTTTTGGTCTGTGTCCATCTGGATAACATCGCCTAAAGCCATAACGGGTGAACCGATTTCAATATTTTTTTGTTTATTCCGGTGGTAATTCTTAGCTTAGTTTCATGAAAATCGGTTGAGCCAATCGAAATTTATCAGCTCTAAACTTATTGGAGTTAGGGCCTCAGGGTTTTTTGCCTTACACCGCGGCTCCATCCGCACAGCAATGGTTTATCGGTATACCCCCTGTATGTCTGATTTTCTGGAAAAAAAAACACCCGCGCCTTGTAAACTATCAAGGGCTCTATTCTACTCGGTAAAACCATATTGCTTTTGACATGTTATGGTATTGTTTTTAACTCGGCCGCCATTACTGTCTAGTAAATAAGAGCTATTGTAACGTCGACCACTAAAGTAATATTTGACGTTTATATAGTAATTTCAAATGAGTATTATGAGAATCAAACAAATTATAATTTTTCTCTTGTTTCAAACGAAAAAAAACACAAACTTTAAGTTACTTTAAGTAAATTTAAGTCTCTTTTTCAGCATATTTGCCGAGTTCGCGTTAATGTGTACATATGTTGGAGTCTGCTGTATTTACACTGTACTCATCGGTGACTCAATAAAACAGGTACTTATTATTCAATACATTGAATAAGTCATTATTTACCACGATCTATATTTTTAAGCTTACGTCATTTAAGTTAGTTCGTATCGTTAATAATGTCAATATAATCATTAAAGTATTTCAAAAGCGCATATCCTGTCTCTTTTTAATAAAGCAAAGTGATGTTATGAAAAACTGTAGTACTTAATTCTACAGTACAGCAATACTTTACTGCTCGTAATATTAATATAATACGAAGTACTTTTTACAAAATAAGTACTTAGGTAAATATTAAGAAAAAGTTTAATTTAAACATTTTTTCAACATTTACCTATCTTATCGTGTGATGCAAGGCAACATAACTGTTGACAACCTCATTATAATCTTGATAATAAACATAAGATAAAATAAAAGTCTCGAGGAACTCAGAAACTGATGTTGGCAACGCATAGAACATGATGATGATGATGATGATGATAATGATGATGAATATTTCCATGGGCCGCAGAGCCCTCATACCATCATCTATCTGATTCTCTAATATACAACACGTCATTAGCCCACGTCACGTCATAACCGACGATTCTAAATTGGCCCGTCAGAGCGCATGAATATCATTTAAGTGTGTGTACATACTTTTGGCTCTTGCTTTGTTGACAAAGCAGCTCAACCTTGAAATTCATTGTACACGATTTTCAGGTGGCCTGTGTGTTCTTTTGCCAACAATTCACTAACTTTATATTTCAGCTTTGTGACAGATACCTGACAACGGTTATCTGGCCTGTAGAATATTATTGCCTGGTTCTTCTCCTCCCGCTATGCCTGATGTGTCAAATCAAATACCTGAAGTGGCTGGCAGTTCTCTCAGTGCTGGCAAACATCTTACTCTTCGCAACGTACCTCTTCTGCTTATACTACATCTTTAATGGAGACATCTCTTACCAAGACAAAGTTGCAATTGGCCACCCTGCAAGATACCCTGCATTTTTTTCGTGAGTTACTTAATATCGAAAAATTACTCTTACATATCCATATATATCTCATAATTCCATAAAAAGCCTTATGTCGAATTTCACCAACCAATTAAAAGAAGATTAGAGTGATAACAGTATGAACTAACAGTCGATTAACATTGATTAACATACAACATCGTTTGGTAACATTTCAGTAACACAAAACAACCTAGTTCTAATTAAGTAAGATCTAGCCTTGCACTATGGGTACTAGACAACGGTAAACATATTCATATCTATAAGCAAACACTTAACATATAGAAACTATCCAAAACTCGATATTAAAATATTCTGATTCTTCACCAGAACATTAAACTTGACCGCGAAGACAGCTTGCTAGGGTTTTCCTCCTACTTACTCAACTAACCGCATAAATGATAATGTTTTGGAAAAACATCCTATTTTCTGTTTACTGTCTATTGTTTGATTGTTTGATAGATTTGTCAATTGCTTAAGGCTAGTTCAAAGATCACTTTAAAACGTCTCGTAGGCTACCAAGTACTGTAACTGCTCAAGAACATAATACTCCTTTGTCCCAATTGATTGCCACTTATTTCCAATGACTTCGACCGGAATCGAATTGAGTACTTGCTTTCGAGATAGCATCAAAGTTTCAACATCCCTCAATGAAACCGTGCGAGCGTACGACGTTGTCCCTAATTATTAATTATGTATAATTGAGATCATTATGTTTTCTAGGACGGTTATTTTTGCAATGGAAGGCATTGGCGTGGTTATGCCAGTGGAGAATGCTATGAAGAAACCAAAGAACTTCCTCGGTTTTCCTAGCGTACTGGTGGTAGCTATGGGAGTCATAGTGTTCCTTTACACCACTTTGGGTCTCTTCGGATACTTTAGATACGGTGATGTTCTTAGAGGATCCATAACCTTGAATTTACCATTGGATGAGTGGTGAGTTCACTTAACAATATATTATGTACAAAATCACTCAATCAAGAAGGTTGTCTATGGGTTTAGTGGTAGCCACTAAAACAAAGATTTAGAAAATTGAGTTAGATACATACTTTGCGGTACCTACTTGTATTTACAGAAAAGGAAGATAAAAAATCAAAAATTTAAACTCAAGAATCCTACTAATCCAACCTACTAATATTATAAATCTGAAAGTTTGTATGTTACTCCTCCGCGCTGCAATAGCCGGTTGGATTTGGATAAATTGGAACAGACATAGCTTATACCGTGTATTAACACATAGGATAAGGATAATCGAAAGTCGCGGGCAGCAGGCTAGTTGGTTATAATTTATAAATCGTACAGTGATGACAGGAGCCAGTATTGACTTCATCCTTTTACACACTATAAGGTTATTAGGGTTCCGTACCCAAAGGGTAAAAACGGGACCCAATTCCTAAGACTCCACTGTCCGTCCGTTCGTCTGTCCGTCTGTCCATCTGTCTGTCAGCAGGCTGTATCTCATGAACCGTGATAGCTTGACAGTTGAAATTTTCACAGATGATGTATTTCTGTGGCCGCTATTACAACAAATACTAAAAACAGAATAAAATAAATATTTAAAATATTTTTCCCATACAACAAACGTGTATTTTTTGCCATTTTTTGCTCGATGTTAATAACGGCAACAGGTAGACGCTTGAAATATTCACAGAATATTTAGTTGTATGTTCACTTTAAAAATAAATAAATAAATAAAAATAAAATAAATATAGAAGGGGGCTCCCATACAACAAACGTGATTTTTATAGATAATGGTACGGAACCCTTCGTACGCGAGTCCGACGCGCACTTGGCCGGTTTTTTTTTATTTTTCTTAGATTACGTATCTTTATATCTTGATGATTCTCAAAAATCCTGACGCGTCTGGATACGCATGATCCGTGTTTAGTTTTTCTCGAAAGGCCTTTACGCGCAGCCTCAATTTGCTAACCGTTTATGATTTAAGCCTTAAATTCTACTCAAACTATTCTACTTATCTACAGTATTTGAGGAGCACAAAAATGTAAATCTATACGAAGACGCATAAGTACATGAACTACTACTAGTGAATAGGCTTACTCGTGTCGAGGCTGTTTTATATTTCTTAGTCGAAATCTTTTGATACTCGTATGTAGTACGAGTATGTCCTTTCAGCATCAGTTATAAGATTAATTTATATAACTAATTTGCTTTATGGAGAACGTGCGAATGAAAAAAGCTAAAAACAATATAGGGGGTTAGAATGGGTTCCCCTATGGAATAACTAATCCTCATTTATCCTAATGCATCGTTTGTCCGAATTTTCGTTTATCCTAAAGCCATGTCCGCTCAAATTTTAAAACTTTTAAAATTTGAAACAACCCTAACCTAACCGAACCGCAGATATAATAGGAAAGCTTAAAAAGTTGCCTGACTCAGCTGAAAACCAGTTTAGTGCAAATGAAAATTCAGACAAACGATGTGTTAGGTTAGGACAAGCGTTGTTAGGGATTCCGAGGGACACCCGTTAGAATGATTTAAGGGTGCGTCATACTAATTGTCAATAAAGTTTCATTTTTAAGCGGATCCGTACCCGAAGAACGACACCCTATTTATATGCCTACGCTGTTCGTTCGTCCGTCTATCCTATCTTTAAAGAGCTGTAACTTTTTAACCGAAATAGATAGCGAGTTGATTTTTTGTCGGTATTACGGCGGACATACTAAAAAAAAAAACGAAAAAAAAGAAGATACTGATACAAAAAATGTTTCTTTTTTCAAACGTATTTTTTTGTAGTCTCGTAAAAACGGTACCTAACACATACAAGCGTCAAGTTTGGTATGATTATAGTACAAACCCTGAATAAAAATAGCAAATGGGTACTAAAAATCTGTGTGTCAGTTAAGCTTGCGCTGAATTAATTCGAGATCGAATTCAAATCGTAATATAATACTGTCTGGCTGTAGTCCGACACGCACCTAACCGCTTTTTCTTTTAAATTGAAACCTTGATTTCCTTCACAGGCCAGCGATATGTGCCAAGGTGGCCATAGCCCTGTCAATATTCTTCACGTTCCCGCTTCAATTCTATGTTGTCATCGACATATTTACAAGGTACACCGAGTCCCACATCAAGCCGAACTACCGAGCCATCACGCAAGTAGCCGCCAGAGTCATCGGCGTGTGCTGTTGTGGTTAGTTCCAAGTGGTTTAAGTATATTAATCCCTCAGTTTAAAACTTTAAACTCTTATCTACCGCGACTTAATTGGCTTAGAAATACACAAAGTCCCACATCAAGCCGAACTAACGAGTGATCACTCAGATATAGCTGCCAGAGTCATCGATGTGTGCTGTTGTGGTTAGTTCCAAGTGGTTTAAGTATATTAATCCCCTAGTTTAAACTGTTATCTACTGCGACTTAATTGGCTTATGCGGTAGATAGAGCCGACGAGTTTATGACGAAGGGGTTTTGTTTAGTGTGCACGTGATTTAATTTTATTTTGAGCTGTATTTAGATTCTTCTAATATTATCAATGCGAAAGTTATTATCTTTGTTTGTTGCCAAACAATAAAACAAAGCTCTAGACTAATACTATGGTTATTTATTAAACAACGATAGAAAATCTAATATAGAGAAATTATAAACTTAAATACATATAAAACATCCATGACTCGGGAACAAATATACGCGCTCATCACACTAATATCTGACCTTACCAGGAATCGAACCCGCTAGCTTCGTAGGCAGGGTGACTAAGTACCTACTAGTTAACTAGACCAACGTCGTCGTCGTCAATTTGGAAATTTTATCGCAACAAATGCGCAACTTTTACTTCACATTCAATTCACGAAACGATGATTCTAAATAGAATTATATTATAAAGTTTGTTTACATGAGCTATTTAATTTCAATATTGTTTTAAAACTACTACCTACTCTTATATCTTGTTAGCAGAATTTATAACCTTAGTATATCTATAAGAATAACATTACAAGAAGTCATTATGTCTTTTGTAATACACCTAATTATTATTGTCAGGTTTGGGCAGTATTTGAATTACTTGTAATTAAATTAAAAGTACGTATTTGATATTTCAATTACTTGCTTAAAATGTAATTACAAATTTTGTAATTCGTATTTAAAATACCTGACGCCGAGGTACTTGAATACTTATGGCTTCAAAATACATTTTAACATAAATACATTTAACTTTAATTTAGCGATCTAATTAATGGGTCCGTTCTAAAAATACCGCTCGATAGCTTTCGGAAGCAAAATGGCGACCGTTAATAATATGTCTATCTTTAGAGTTGAGTTGGCAACACTGCACCAGTTACTGTACTTCAATCTTCTTTTACTCTGCGGTTTAGCCCATTCTGGGCTGGATTACTTCTTATTCTTAATAGTATTTTGTTATTTGTATTTTGTATTTCAAATAAAAATAGCTAAAATACTGTATTTTGTATTTTATATTTTAAATACATTACTTAAAGATATTTTGTATTTCGTATTTTAAATACTTACGAGATAGTATTTTGTAATTTGTATTTCAATTAAAGCAAAGCATGTATTTTGCCTAGCCCTGATTATTGTTTTCTACAGCACAGCTGCAGTAACATGTATTTAATTTTAATATTTTGTTTTCCTCAGTGGGCATCGGCATAGCTCTACCTCTGCTAGAGCAGATCATCAATATCGTCGGGTCTCTCTTTTACTCTATCCTCGGTCTTCTCATCCCCAGCATCATTGAGACGGTCTTTCGGTGGCAGGACCTTGGCAAATGCAATTGGGTCTTATGGAAAAACGGTCTCATCTTCTTATTTGGAATGACTTGTCTGGTTTCCGGCTGCACGGTTACCATTTTGGATATAGTGGAAATTCAAAATGCCAAAAGCGAGTTGTAAAATTCAAATTAGGAACAATTACTTTAATTTATTGAATAAATTATGATATAAATTTACTTTTTTATTTATTAACATTATAGTTAAGCAAACGCCACTTTTTGCAAAAAAAACATTAAAACGCATTTGCGTTTGAATTAAGATACAATACATATATAAGATACAAGGTAAGAAAGAGAATTTATACAAAAAAACCAGCCAAGTGCGAGTCGGAATCACACAATAAGGGCTCTGTGACACTACGACTTTGCCATAGTCGTCTGTCCCTTTCACAAATATATAATTTTATAGAGATAGAGCATAAAGAAGTAGACTTTCTGTTATAAATAATGTAACGCCTCCATAATATCTAAGTTTTTAAATAGGTTTTGGATGAAGGAGTTTTTTATCTTGGATAGCAAGCAAAACCTTTGCAAGAGGTTTAGCGATGGTTTTTGACGGGGAGGGAAAAGAAAAGGAAATGGAAAGAAACAAGAAAAAATGGGGAACAGAAAAACATGAAAAAGATTATTTAAAAGAATTAGTAAATAAAATGTACAAGAATCTATTTTCGCGCTACGAAATCGGATAATGTTAGCCAGTAAGGCATGCGGTAGAGGCAGAAATTCAGGGAAGTATCCATCTGTATCAGTTTTGTAGAACCAGTATAAATTATTCTCGTGCGGATACCGCTAACCTGGTTTATGTTTTTAACCATTTATTCTCACCTTTTATCGTAAAGTACAGTACATCCTTTCAACTTCTGGATCTGTTCATCTTGCAATTAAGAAATTCATGTAATAAAGAAAATCAAACTGATATATTTATCTGGGGGAAAGTCCCATTGACGTGAACGATCTAGTGTTCAGGATCTCATACATCGATTGATGAATCGAAGTTCAGATGAAGATCAAGGTCTCGCTGAACGCTGTCCCTGAGAAACTGATATAAGAAAATGATCATTCAAGTCTACGGACAATACAGTAATTTAAACTTCCTACGGAAATACAAGAGAGGCGAAAGTAATGCCCAAAGCTTGAATTAATTGCTTGATGTAACTGTTTTCCAAGGATATACTACTTAAGCTATCTTTTCCATCTTTCATTCATTCATATATCAAGTCCTTCATAATATTTTCTCTTTGGCTATTTAAAGTATTGCCCTATCAGAGTGCTTGTCATCTAAAATAAAAGTTAAGAAAAGAAACAAAATCACAAACTACGCACTCTATAGAGGGTTTCCTCTTGACCCCTAGCTTGACAGAGACTACTGATCGACAGACATACAATAATTAGGGAATTCCTTTAGTATCATCTTAGCATCTTAGATCGCGCTAGAGGGATACCCAGTCTGGTGACGAGTCTCATAGGTCTGGCGATAGCCAGGGGGCACTACCAGCTCCAGAGCGGGTGTGGGGCTCTACCGTTAGCGCAAACCTTACATGGTTTCCAAACATGTACTCAGTTTTTAGTTAATTTTCACTCCCATAATCTCATGCTACAATCAGCTCGATAGTTTCCTTTCCTCAGTATTAATTAGATTTCCAAATTATTTGAGTTATATTTTCCTTAGGTTGGTTCAGGAGATCCTAACATGTTTTTTCTAGCTTTTGTAGGATTGTTCTCAGTAGCCACTTCTCAAAAGTATTTGGGTTACATTTCGGGTCATGACGTAGGTTTCTAGTTCTTTTATCCCTAGACAGATCACTAGGCCATTACAATTCCGTATTTGCTACAAACTAGATCAATTCTAAAAGTTTTCTTAGGGAATAGCGCGGCAGAGTAGAGTATGACGTCGGTTTTTGGTGCTTAAGTTTAGTTAGGTAGCTTGGGAGGGTACAATTTGTCGCTGCGACCAGGATCGTACCGTGCCGCGCTGTAGTATGTTTTTGTTGCAATTGATCTGGTTTGTAAGTAAAGCGAGGGGTGTCTGAAGACACCAATTTGTTACCGTGAAAAAAGGAGAGAAGTGGATACTTTGTACATAGTAGGAAAATAGATTTAACAAAAGGTAGATAAAAGGTAAGAAAATAGACAAAAGGTATTTTTAAATTTCTTAGGAGTTCTTAAAAAATACCTCTTGCAGTTTGTTGATAATTGAAAAATATTGTTAGTCTTAAGGCAGTTACACACAGCGTTCAGAAACGCAGAGAAAACGCAACTCAATACTTACTACCGCAAACCTTTAATACACTATTCAAAATTTAGATGTAGCTAAGGGACTTATTCGGGCTGGGGGTTGCTATAACATAATTATAATATTAGTAGTTATAATTTGCTCCCAATCTGTTGACTTTTTCAGTAGCTTTACATTACTTTACTTTTATAGTAAAACTTAATTTGTTTGCATAATATTCAATTGTTAATGTTTGTAAGCTTGCCATATTCATAAATACTCGTTTTTTTGTTCTAGCAGTAATCGGCGTTTATCGGCTTTGTGTGTGATAGCCTTAATACGAAGTACCTTGTCACTTTAATTTCACTTAAGGATTAGTGAGAAATCTTTTTCTTAGCGTTAAAACGACACAGTACTAATTTATTAATTGTTATTCTAGCATTCGTCTGGTAAATTGTAGTTTAATCAGTGGACGGCAACATGCGGCCCGCGGACGTCTTACTTGCGGCCCGTTAATGTTTGTAAATAATTGTATACTTATTATATTGAACTTCTAGGGTTAATATCACAAGTACGGTCTGTCTTTCGTTTATTTTGCCACCTTGTGGGCCTTGCCTGCCAAAAGCTTGCCGACCGCTGAGTTTAATCGTTTGTCGCGTTGAGTCGTTTAAACTGTATATAATGAACATACCCTTTAATATTAGCAAGGAAATAATAACAGGAATAAAACTAAAACTTAGAACTTAATTACACTTTATGTATTAAATTATTACAGGGAAAATGCTTTAGCTGACTTTGAATGTTTCAGGCTTTCTTGAGTGGACAGGCAGCTGTAGTCGCTGCTCTTATACTTCTGGGCTCTCAAAATGCTTCGGAGTCTGAGCACTGAGATGGAGATAGTTAGTTCATTGTAGGGCTGTAGTTCGGAGCTGCCGGCAGTCTGGTTGTGGGCTTATCATGATAGGCCGTTCGTATCGCGGTTTATTACGATTATTTGCATTCCAAGGTCCAGGAGAAATCTATTAGTTGAACAGATCCAGATGATATCACAGCGTGTATCTTCGACGTTACGTGCAGCGATGATTCCTTTATTTTAGCGCAGTACACTCTTATCAAACTTCTTTTTCCATTTGCATTTGCTAATTGTGTGATGGACGATATTTATTTATATTTTTCACTGTCGTATCTACATATAGAAATAAATAAAATAAACGGACATGATTTTCACTTAGACGTTTATGACAGGTGAGAGATGTAGTCACAGACTTTAGAGTAGTTTTCTTTTTCCTCTCCTTACCACAGAGTTGCAACAAGAAGGTTGTAGGTAGAACTTTGCAGTAAACATTCGTTAGATTGTAAATATTTTTGGTAGAGAAAATTTTAAAAATACATTACAGTTTAATTAAAAAATAACTGGAATATTTATTTAAAATAATAAAATAGCAATTTTGAATTGTACATATTCTGTTGTATTTTCTAATATAGAACTGTACGAGCCACAGGAGTAACAGAAAAAGGGATCGGACTTCTCTTTCTTGTTCTTCTTTGTTGATGAATATTATTTCTATCTTTGTAGTTTGTATTTATTTTATTTTGTTTTATGTAATGAATAGATAGGTAGATTCGTCACGCATTCCCTTTTAGCTTTTCCCAGAAAAAATAGGATGAAGGAGCTTTTTGTCCCTGGTATTAATGTTAGAGCAGCTTGGCGAGTCAACTGGAAGATTTTTGGGGTTGTCGGGCGTTGCAGTTGTGGAGCCAAACTCGACTGCTTCGTCATCGACAGCATTAACTATGCGATGGTGGAACGCACACGTAGATGCAGTCTGACGATTTTCTACTAAGCTGCGTTTGCTTCGAGGCTATCACTCCGCGAGCACTACGGTTCGGTTTTGATACGCGTGCCACGGTTTGTGATAGTCAACGTGATAGTCAATGTCGTGTCGAGTGTCCAGACGACTGTTAGAAAGATTTCGTGTTCTGGAGATTTCGCGGTAATCTACCATACCAGTAGCGATCACGGTTGTTAGTCGGAGGTATTTGTAGTTATGTGTATTTGTCAGGAATAAAATTGCCTTATTGTTCTTATCCTTATTACCAAGCTTCGATATCAACATTCAGATTTCGTGGCGGGGTACGGTTTACAGAAAAACAAATACAAGCAAATACATTTAGTATACCTTTATTTTTATAAACGGAAAGAAACGCTAAAGATGTATTAAAGGTTTTGAATTAATTACTTAGATTTATTCCATGGGTTTTGCTGTCAACCTTTGACTTCTGTTATAATATATACATTTACAATGCCTAAAAGACCTTTCGCACTGACTAATATTTATTTGATGTGACAATTAAAATTGACATTTGTTACCTATTTGGCAAATATAATTTTTTGAATGCAAAATGAGTATTAAGGTTCTATGATATTATTTAGAATAAAACCTCTTAAGTATAAGTACTATATAAATTTGGGTTCAGTTAGCTGCAGCATACTTAAGTTAAAAAGTAAAACGGAAAATAAACGTAGGAAATTATTCATTAAATAACCGAATGTATTTCTTTTTTTGCTACCATTACCGGGTGCCGTGAAGGTTGAGTGTTGATACCGAAGTTATTTATTAGAGGCATAGCATTTGGTCATTTGGTTTGTTAGAATAGAATATTTAGGAAAACCTGGTAAAAATAAATGTAGATAACAAAAGGTTTGTTAGTTAGTGTCGTAAAGTATTTAGTATTATATATTCTTCTTTGAAGTTTTTTAAATTATTTTCGGTTAAGCCATCTGTAGTAGTTCTTGAAAATACTAAATAGCCAAGATTAACATACAACGTATTAAATTCAAAATGTTATAGATGGCGCTGTTCTTTTAGTTGGCTAGCTAGTGAAGTTTACATAAATTGTTTAACGGTTGTTGGTTCATTTAGAATTTCATAGATGCCGTGACTGTTTGGATAGAGTCGAGTTAGTATGCGGTTTGATTTCATGTTTATCATCATAATACTCGTAATCTAAAGAATGTAGTTAAATAGAAACATTTTGTTAATATTCCTTATTTAAGTACTACCTAGTTAGAAAACGAAACGGGAATACCGAACATTTATGGAGATGGAAGCGCCAAACAAACAGATACATATACACAGAGGCGCCACGCGACGGACTCTTAGAAGCGGTGGTACCTATTAAGTTCTCCGGTATGTGATTCATTGTTTATTTTAGGGTTAGGGTCTGGGTTCGATACCAATAAACGTTAGTTATATTTTATTTTCAAAATTTAAAAGTCTTTCACTTGGGGGGTTGTTAAACTATATTTGTTTAAATAGTTAATCTTAGAATTTAAGAGTTATTTCAACACTAGTGACCCGCTCTTGCTTCGCTTTGGTTTGTGCCGGGTTTCTGTGGTACCCGTACATGGTCCAAAACTTGTTATGCGTAGGGCCTTCCTCTTGAATCACTCCTAACTATTGAAGGAACCGCATCGGTATCCGTTGCGTGGTTTTGGGGATCTGAGTGTACATGGGGACGGACGGACGGCGGGAGGCGACTATTTTGTACTATGTAGTAAAGATAATATTAGTGATATTAGGAAAATTTGCTTTTTTTAATTATTTACGCATAGTACTTTCGAATGGAATTCTTTATATGTCAAATCTTTTGATCTCAACTAAGTATTTAAATTTTTTTTTATTACTTAATTGATTTCTGATTAATATGTGTAGGAATATGTATTATTTACAGTTATAAAGTTTGCTGATTTATTTTTACATAAATACCTTATATTATTTTAGGGTGTTTCCAATATTAAATGGGAGTTTCTAAATTTAAAATAAAAGCCTGAAATTTTAAATAGGTATTTACTTATAATAAAACTAAATCCACTTTACTATAATTTAAAATATTATGTTTTAAGGAAGTATCTAATATTCGTTCGTTTAAGTCTGACGGCTTGATTACCGATCTTTTATTTCGACTATTTTTAAGCGACGAATTGAGACTATTAAGTAATTAATAATCTTGATCTTCTTCATAGTATTAAAACATTAAACATTTACTTTTTTTGCGAGTGTAGTTTCTAGTTATTTTTATTCTTTAACCTGCTGTCAAATCTGTCATGTGTGCTCGGGGTTGATTATCTAGGATTCGAGGATTTGTTCTAGGGTAGTTCAGCGGAAAATTTGCTTTAACTTGAGGGTTTTATCTTAATTAGGCGAATACATTATTTCTATTAGTACATTTTGAGGAATGTTTTGGGAGATTCAATTTAAATAAGATTACTGCTGCAGTTTGAATAAAGAAGGAAGTAGTTTAGTTGTCATAGTTTACCTGCGATTTGATGTTATAGTAGTGTTTGGTTGTTAATTCGTCTATATTTGTTAGCTGTTTACAAAGTTAATTTGAAGGGGATTTATTTTAATTTGTTTATTTGAATTTGGACAAAAAAGTTAAAAAGTAAAGATATTTCATGATTTGTCAGCTTTTTATCAAAACCGGATTAGTAATTATTCTTTTTGTTTTTTTTTACTCTTTATGAGATCCTGTTTATTATGCAGAAAATAGTGGATATAGTTCGAAGAGTGGCAAGGGACGCAAGTTAAAAAAAAAAACCTTATTTCAATTTCAGTTATAATATATTTGATGTTTATTTTAGAAGCAGATTCTCAATTTTAAATGTTATAGCTCGGTGTCCGAAGATAATTAGGGGTATTAAACGTTTGGAAATCTGATCTAAAGGGGGTTGGTCAGGAATCGGGATTGCTTTTTAATGTGACTTTCAAACTAAATACTTAATTAATGAGATTAAATATATATATATATATTCCTTGTTCGAATCTTTTCATATTCATATTCATATTTATTCATTGTTTTGTTAAATTTGGTAGCATTTCTTTAAAATATTTTAATCTATTTAGTCATTGAAGGGGACATACGACTTTTCCTACTGTAAAAATTAAAAAAAATATTAATGTGAAAATTTGAAGGTTTGAGAGGTGCAATAATTGGAGCATGCCAATGGACATTTTGCTAGTCATTTATAACATAGCGTAATAAAAAATAATTTAAATATATAATAATATTAGTTCTATTAAAGTTAAGTCTATGAGTATATGCTCAAAGAAGTTCCATTTTGTTTGGACTAGTGTATTGTTTGGGGGAATGTTTGATGATTCTGAATTTAGAGGGCCCTAATGAGATTGGAGGAGTGTTATTTTCTTTAGAGTTTGAGAGCAGTTTTTGTAAGTGAGCGCTTGGTTTAGTTTTCGCTATAGGTTGGGGATGAACTCAAACAATGCAATAGATTCAATAAAAAATGGAAACGTTTTATTGATATTTGATCCCAAGGCATTACACGGTACAAAAGGGCTTCTGTAGTGTTTGGAGTTAGGATAGGTCAGCTGACAATCTTTGCAGAGTTTAAACTGCCTTACAGAAGTGCCATACTATACAAGAAGCTAAGGCTATGATGAATATTCTTCGGCGACTCTACATGCTCCAAGAGAGTTTTATTTCTCTTCGATTGTTGGTCTTAATTTGAATAGTTTAGTTACTGCCCACTTGACGTCCTTATCTATTAAAGTTAATCCGTTTTGCGAAGGGACCTGAAGACCTTCCGGACCTGGCGGAGGAACCCGTACAGACAACCGGCGGGCTATCAGGTTACGACTAGCGTTGACAGGCCTCACAACCCTGTTCCCTTTGTGAAATTGGTTATCCTTGATGGGATATAACTTGTTCACTACTAAATTATTTTGCAAGTTAAGAGTCTTCACTCTAAGTTTAATCAAAGCTTTTTTGGTCGAAAGACACACTACATTTAAAAAAAACATTTGGGTTAAAATATGAATAAAATGCTACTTATTTTCTTGTGCTTAAAGGTTTATTTTGGCTCTCCGATTATGCATGTTCCTAAATCTTTCGATCAAATGGTTCAATCGATTTGTTAATACTACATCTCAAGACGCAACACTTAACAATGTGTTATCTGTGAATAAGTGTTAGTTTAGATCCAAACGTTAAAATTTGAAGTAAATCTGATTTCACAGAAAACGCATACTTAACCGGCCGACTGCAATGGTTAGTGTCAATTTCGTCAACTGCTCATGCTCCAAAGGATGGATGTTGATAATGGGGACTGACTTTTAGCTTGGGTATGCTGATTATTGGGCTGTTAGCATTTTAGCTATCAAAGGCACCCGGTTTTTAGAGGGGGGAATTTACCAGTTCACTTATGGCCTGGGCAATGTAGGTCAAATTCACAGACCGGGCAATGTGGTCGCCGAATTGTTGTGAAGGGGTAAGATTCTACTACTAGAGTTGATTTGGATTGACAACCCAAGTTCCTCTTGGGGAGACCAGGTGTTCCTTGCGAAGAGTGATGATAGTTCATGGTTGGATATCGACAGGTTGAGAGTTAAACCTTAAGATCAACTTCTATTCTATTGGTATCAATACACACCACACCATTATTGTAATGGATTTTACAATTGAGAGATAGTGTTGACACATTGGTAGTTCATAATATTTGTGAATTAAATTAGTTTAAAATTTACTCCGGTGAAACTGTCCTCTCACCTGTGCAAATTTTGGGGGTTGGCTGTGACACTACGACTTTGCCATAGTCGTCTGTCCCTTTCACAAATATATAATTTTATAGAGATAGAGCATAAAGAAGTAGACTTTCTGTTATAAATAATGTAACGCCTCCATAATATCTAAGTTTTTAAATAGGTTTTGGATGAAGGAGTTTTTTATCTTGGATAGCAAGCAAAACCTTTGCAAGAGGTTTAGCGATGGTTTTTGACGGGGAGGGAAAAGAAAAGGAAATGGAAAGAAACAAGAAAAAATGGGGAACAGAAAAACATGAAAAAGATTATTTAAAAGAATTAGTAAATAAAATGTACAAGAATCTATTTTCGCGCTACGAAATCGGATAATGTTAGCCAGTAAGGCATGCGGTAGAGGCAGAAATTCAGGGAAGTATCCATCTGTATCAGTTTTGTAGAACCAGTATAAATTATTCTCGTGCGGATACCGCTAACCTGGTTTATGTTTTTAACCATTTATTCTCACCTTTTATCGTAAAGTACAGTACATCCTTTCAACTTCTGGATCTGTTCATCTTGCAATTAAGAAATTCATGTAATAAAGAAAATCAAACTGATATATTTATCTGGGGGAAAGTCCCATTGACGTGAACGATCTAGTGTTCAGGATCTCATACATCGATTGATGAATCGAAGTTCAGATGAAGATCAAGGTCTCGCTGAACGCTGTCCCTGAGAAACTGATATAAGAAAATGATCATTCAAGTCTACGGACAATACAGTAATTTAAACTTCCTACGGAAATACAAGAGAGGCGAAAGTAATGCCCAAAGCTTGAATTAATTGCTTGATGTAACTGTTTTCCAAGGATATACTACTTAAGCTATCTTTTCCATCTTTCATTCATTCATATATCAAGTCCTTCATAATATTTTCTCTTTGGCTATTTAAAGTATTGCCCTATCAGAGTGCTTGTCATCTAAAATAAAAGTTAAGAAAAGAAACAAAATCACAAACTACGCACTCTATAGAGGGTTTCCTCTTGACCCCTAGCTTGACAGAGACTACTGATCGACAGACATACAATAATTAGGGAATTCCTTTAGTATCATCTTAGCATCTTAGATCGCGCTAGAGGGATACCCAGTCTGGTGACGAGTCTCATAGGTCTGGCGATAGCCAGGGGGCACTACCAGCTCCAGAGCGGGTGTGGGGCTCTACCGTTAGCGCAAACCTTACATGGTTTCCAAACATGTACTCAGTTTTTAGTTAATTTTCACTCCCATAATCTCATGCTACAATCAGCTCGATAGTTTCCTTTCCTCAGTATTAATTAGATTTCCAAATTATTTGAGTTATATTTTCCTTAGGTTGGTTCAGGAGATCCTAACATGTTTTTTCTAGCTTTTGTAGGATTGTTCTCAGTAGCCACTTCTCAAAAGTATTTGGGTTACATTTCGGGTCATGACGTAGGTTTCTAGTTCTTTTATCCCTAGACAGATCACTAGGCCATTACAATTCCGTATTTGCTACAAACTAGATCAATTCTAAAAGTTTTCTTAGGGAATAGCGCGGCAGAGTAGAGTATGACGTCGGTTTTTGGTGCTTAAGTTTAGTTAGGTAGCTTGGGAGGGTACAGCTCCAATAAAGTCTGACCAGCGAGTGGTGACAATAGTATTATTCTCAAATTCTTCATATGGCAATAATTTTGCCTATGAAAAAAGCTGTCACATTATTTTTGAGTACCTATCAGTCGCTATGCATTTCGTGCTACCAGCATGTGATTATTTTGAATTTACCGCCTTTTTTGTGTAACCATTCGCTGGTCGACCTCTACCACCGTACAATATTGAGATCGAGGGGAAAAAACCCTTAAAGTTTTTGTACGGGGACCACCCTTTATTAAAAAAAAAACAAATTGCTGCTCATTACAATTCTACGGAGAGCTTCAGCGATTGTTGTAGTCGAGTAAAAATGCCGAAAAAATCATGTTTTTTGTATAGGAGCCCTAATTAATTAATTATTTTTAAATTTAAAGATAATTTAAACTGTCTACCTATTATGGTTCATGAGATACAGCCCGCTAGCAGACAGACTGACGGACAGCGGAGATTTAGTAATAGGAGTCCGGTTGGCACCGTTACAAGCACGTGGGTAGGTTTAATTAAACATTAATTAATTTTACTGGAATGCAACCAATGACTTTGAGGTGAGTTAAGTATTAAAACTATAATATGTGGAACATAGTGCTAATAGTCAATCATTAACTATGTTGTTACGTAACATAACAGGTTGAGGCGTAAACATTAATTGCGTTGACCATTAATTAGTTATACTCTTTACCGTTACTTACAAAATGCTAAGCGCGAACTGGCTTCTTATTATGGGTTTTTTATTTAATTAAAGAATGGAGGACAATGAGAAACATTTGTACAAAAAATTCTGGGGTTAGGTTAGGTAGTAGTACAACCACAATGGCGAATTCCCTACGTCTAATTGCAGTTTCTTTCAACTTTAGGCTAAAACTTTAAGCTTACGAATGAAAAAAACTAGAAATAAACTTACGTCAGTCCTGTAGGTACATTTATTTATTATTTAAACAGCGGCATGCGGCATTAGAAATACACGCTGTAATAAAAAACAATGTCTACCTATTATGGTTCATGAGATACATCCCGCTAGCAGACCGACTGACGGACAGCGGAGATTTAGTAACAGGGTCAAATGTTGGCACCGTTGCAAGCACGTAGGTAGGTATAATTAAACATTTATTAATTTTACATTATGGAATACAAAATGCAACCAATGACTTTGAGGTGAGTTAAGTATTAAAGGTATAATATATGGAACATAGTGCTAATAGTCAATCATTATCTATGTTGTTATGTAATAGATTAAGGCGTTGCCTTAACCTATCATTACGTTGAAAATTCTTCACCTTCACATAGCAAATACTAAGCGTCAACTGGCTTCTTATTTACGAATAACTACCTAGATTTAATGGGTTTTTATTTGCTTAAAGTATGGAGGAGAATGAGAATCATTTTTACTAAATTCTGGGGTTAGGCTAGGTAGTAGAACAACCACGATGGCGAATTTCCTGTGTGTAATTGCAATTTAATTTAACTTTAGATAATCTCCATCTGTCCTGAATTAAATTCATTTCCTACCTTGCGATGACATTGATTAAGTCAAGTAAACTAAGTAATATTCGAAAAACAATTGACTTGGAGCTAAGTAGCTAACCCCACGTGCTTATGTTTTGTTTAGTCCACAAGAGTAAATACTCTATTACCGAACAATCGTCCTCGCGTGTGATATCCATGGACTTATTTCTCTAATTAATCCATGAGAGTGTCTATAAATAACTCAATACTCCTTAACAGGTGTGAAGCCTTTAATTAAACTAAATTAGAAAAACAATTTCAGTAATTATCGCCATTTACTGAAATTGGTAACTCAGTTACTGTGAGGCTAGCCATGGTAGGGTGAATTTTTGACGGCACGGTATTTCGTCATTTCGGTGGCAATTGTTTTTAGATTTTTATCATAATTATCATTTGATAGGTTACATATTCAAATAAGAATGTTAAATATATATGAGGCACCGATTTAATGACAACATATATTATTTACGACCTAAATATATTATTATTATTAGATATGTCATACAAAAACCCACAAACTTTAGTTTTTATGTAGAATTTATTTATTGATTTATAGTTTCGTGATGATTTTCGAGACAGGGCTATGTCACGCATTAGACGTGTTTGGGATCTCATGGTGACCATGATAACTTATTTAACAGTGTTTCCTTTTTAACAGCGATTATAATGCATTTTAGTGCATTTTGTACATATTATAACATTAATCGTCATTTCGGTGAACAGAAATGCCACCGAAATGATGCCACCGAGATGACGACAATTAAGTATTTTTAATATAACTACTAAACGAATTGCGCAATCGTATATTTAATACGCCCGATTCGCGTAAATTATATCATAGTATCCTATTAAATATTAAAAGATGAACTGAAATAAGACATTGTATATTCTTGTATAATAATCCAAGGAAATGACGTTTTGAGAGAACCAAATACGTCGTGTGAAAGATTTACCTCGATAGAGTCGCAATGCTCATCAACAGCTCGTCCACTCCACTAAATGACCGAAGCAGATCTAATGGTCGACTCAATAGGACCGCAAAGATGGCGGCAGGTACGTCGACTAATTAGATAACAGCAGGTGTTTGAACGTTATGCTTATGAATTAGTTGTTAATCGTGGGACAAAGACAAAATGGTCAACATAATATTAAATGAATAAATATTAGCAATGAGTAATAGTTATTTAAACGCGTTGTTTATTCTTCTTTCTAATAATGTATATAACGTATTAATAAGCTGACTAGAAGTAAAGTTATAATAATTTGTTTGGAGGGAACCGCGAGTAGGACAGGCTTCACAGACTTACCGCTCCTAGTAATCTGAAATTTCCTAATTTTTTTTCCAGCTATGGTATAAAGCAGCAGTGTTTATAATATTATGCCTCGTTGTATTTTATCCTGTTTAATGTATAAAAAATATGTTTCTCGTAGATTGTTCACTGGTTTTTTTTTTTAAAGCCTTGCGACATCTAAAAAACTGCTCTAAAAATTCACCCGGTACATTCTACAAAAGCTAACTAATATAAAAATTTGCCTAAATGTGGGTATACAAGTTATGTAACGACGAGGCGAACGAACGACAACATACTTACGTCTGTCCAATGCTGCAAAATGCAACTCATGTTGACTCACTCGCTGACTGCCAGATATCACACGCACGCCTGAACTACTAAACTAATGTGAAAATATGATGTAGGTACTCTTGTAAGGCACTAAGACAGGATTCTTTAAAAATAGCCTTCAAAAGGAACGGAAAAATTGATGTCTTCTATTGAAGAATATACAATATGCAACAAAAAAGAATATACAATATGCAAAAAATACTGTTTTTAGTGTGACTAGCTCGATGCATCAGGAAAAACCTTCGATGTTCATCGAGTTAGGGTCAGTGACCATACAAAATGTGTTTTCACAAAAATGTTGCACATAAATTTCAATTCGTCAAGTTTGCATAGTGAGTTTTTAATTCGTTAATTATTAAATTGTCACTGCTGAATGTACGTTACTATGGAATCATAAACTTGGCATATACCTACTCGTGTTTTATCTGAATATCTTAATGATAAATGGGATTACAGTCATAAAGTTATTCCTCGTACAATGAGAGGTATTTTAAGACTTAGCAGTTAAGATATTAGAGTTGAGAAAAAATACTAGTGACAATAGGATGTTTAGAGTTAACGACCGCCGCGCAGCGTATGCCCGTTTTAATTGTGTATTTAAGAAAGAGTTGTGGTCAAAGCGTCACTATATTTATCTAAAGGATATATTACTATGACGATCGGAAAAGCCACAGAGTTATTAACGTACTACTAACTGCCACTGCACTTGTACTACATTGATATCATGATTGCGATCGACAACACTCGTATAAGTAATCTATGTTAAGACGGCTCTCAATGCCTGAACATTTATTTATATCGAGAAGTCTAGATAGGTAAAGTTATTGTTGTAGACATTGTTCAAAATTAAATTATTAAAAATGAACGGTGATCAACCTAAAACTGTGATCGATGATTATAACCCGTTCGAGCACCGTAAAGTGGAAAAGCCAAATTCGTAAGTATTGTGTTTCCAATTATTATTATTCTTTATGAATCAGATTTTTTTTTTTATTGCTAGCAAATTTCGCGTAATCCTCCAGATATCAGAAATGTTATATTAGTTTTTAATAATATAATAACCCAGTATTTAATAATATATATTTTGCCGCGAGTGGCTTAGTCTCTAAATAAACATTAAAACTAATTGATTTTGTATAATCATAGGTTCTGACACTCAAGCTTGCGCGACCACCGCTCTAAGACATAAAATCCCCATCGCTTTACTTTATCAAATTTTCGGTGAAGTTACGTGATTTTCAAATATTTTCTCATTTTTCAGAGATCTCCGATCCCTGGCAAACCTTCTGAAGGCTTCACTGGGATCAGGCCTCCTGGCCATGCCCTTGGCCTTCGCTAACGCAGGATGGGGAGTTGGCATAGTAGGCACGATCGTCATAGCATTTATTTGTGGCCACTGCGTTCACATATTTGTAAGTGTTAACATTATTCATTGGCTTTTATGTTAATGCCAGATTGTTCAAATAGTACTGGTTTAACATCTGTTTCAATTAAAGCATTATAGCTTTTCACAAAAACAAAATAGTTAACCTTTGTCTGTAATAGTACATTGTTGCCTAGGCGCGGAAAGTAAGGGATTTCCTGACGAGGTGGTTATCAGAAAGAGGATTTTTTTCATGGTCCTGTCGATTTCATACGCATTAGAGAGCACTTATAAAAAAACAATATGGACATGGACGGAAAGTGTTTTCATATGGTTCCTTGTGTTTCAATCGGAAAACCATTCTTTCCGAGCATGTTTGAGAAAAATATTTTATTGGTAAGTACAAGGAAAGACCATAATTATTTAGTGAGAAATTATTGTCTACCAATTGATTCTTAATTTCAGTGTGGTATTTTTTAAATTAATCTCGATATTTTCGATCCTGTTGCAACGACTTCAGCGAAGACTGCAGTCGTTGCAGTCTTGATGTAATATTTGCGCAAATAAGTCCCGGTCCAAAATATTACATGTTGTGTTCGTTTAACACCATATTCTACATTGCAAACCACTTAGGTTTATGGTCAGACTTTAAATATTTTCTGAGTTCGCGATACTCTTTACTAATCCTTCGTTTCGCTATGAACATTAAATAATTTGTTTATAATAATAAGTGTGAGCTGTTTATGCATACAAAACAATTTATATTCTTTTGTTATGAGTACGACGAAAAACAATATGGTTTTCCGTCGTCATTTTTGAGTTTTGACGGCTGAGATTCTGAAACGAATCGTAAAATTTCAAAGGTTATTTGGTTGGCCCTGACTATGCAAAAATTTGAAGCGTTGTTTTCACGCTTAAATTAGCTTGTCTTTTAACTAAATTTGTAAACATATCTAGGAAGTCGATTTTAACCTACTGATAGTTTTGTATACTTTTACAATTCCGTTGACAACACAATAAGTATTAGTACCATCAAGCTGGTTTGATGATAGAGACGGGAGGTGCCATACAACAAGCGATAAAAAAATGATTAACGATACCGCATACTCACATGAGCATGAGCCATAAATTGCATGTGATTTACATAACACAATCGATACCACGATGATATATTAATTAGTGTAACGGACACACTGATAGTCTCGGTTTACCTTTTACAATTTTATAGTAAACTGCTATGTATTTTACGCTGCATTCTATTTTTTACGTTTTTTGAAAATATCGGTTGTAAGTTTTGGTATGATTTTCGCATTTTGAATGGTAATTTTTAGCTTCACAATCCTCTTAAGGCTTTCCCCAGATTAACAGTTTACCTGCAGTCCCAAGTCTATCCTGATCCTGACAGTATACAATTTATGACTAAATGCACCTTAAAGAAACTCTAATACAATGAACTGACAAACCAAAATTGGCTGGCGAGCTGTTACGGTCCCACTCCCACTCTTTAGTCAAGACTTGGTCAAGTCTTACACCAACAAAAGACCAATGAACAATGAGCTGTATAAAACGTATTCCTCCAGGTCGAAACGTCTAGAGGATGCTGCAAACAGGAACGCAAGCCGTTGCTGAACTATGCTGACACCTGCAAAGCCGCCTTCGCCAACGGGCCCAAGGCTCTCAGACGTTATGCGAAATTCGCCAGGTAAATGATACTAACGGCTGTACATACTGACCTTAAGTCAAAGTATAGCATGGAGGCATCTTAGTCCTCAGTATCGGCAACACATCTGTAGTCGTAGGATTGCAGTCTTCAGATTGTAGTCTTGAGAATTAAAATGTAACATAATCCCATTTACCAAGTGGCCTGAGTGCTCGTGTGCCTTCACCATTCCGTAAAAAAGTCATATAAAACTAATTTCTGATGCTTATCAAAAAGGCGCTTTTGCATTGTACATAATATTATGATTGTTTGAATCCGAGAAAATAGTGCTCAATAATTTTGTGAAGTCATGAGACGGCCTGACAATCCTGACATCACGAATCTACACTTGGTAGGAAACAAATTGTGTCACCCTTTCAATTTTCACATTATTGAAGTCAAAGTATTGGTATCATGTAAAGTATAATTTATTTATCTTTAAATTGATACATTTTTCAGAAGAATAAAGAATTAATTTCAGGTCTCTCAAGTCAAACTTCAGTTTTCTGTTGTGTATATTTGCTAGTTACTCCATCTAAACGGTCATTCTTGCATGTTTTTTTTTTGACTAAACGGTCTAATCGCGAAACCAACAAAGTTTCACGTTTTTTAAAAATGGTGTACACTTTTAACCACTACTTTTACCTCGTGTATTTTAGTTTAAGATATGTACATGTCCATGTTCCTTTTGGATCTCCGACGTGTTGATCGATTCAGCCAGCAAATTTTAGGCGGTTGCATCTTCTGTAAGAGGAGCGACACGACCTACGTGCAAAATATTTCACTAAACTTACTTTTTCATGCTTTTTCTTTTAACAATTTCACATATAGATTATTTCATAAAATTATTGGGATGTATTCGTAAATATATTACATTCTTCAACCAGTATTGTACAATGTGTTTCTTTGTTTCCAGCGTATTTGCGGAGTGCTCGTTACTTTGCACTTACATTGGCGTCTGCTGCATATTTACTGTATTGATAGCAGATTCGATTAAACAGGTTAGTGATTACGATACGATTATGTCTTTATAATTAGAAAAGTTTTGAATTACTTAGATATATGAAGTTTAGCGGTGGATGCGAAAAGCACAAGACTGGTCTGAGTGGAGAGCCTTGGGGGAGGCCTATGTCCAGCAGTGGACGTCTTTCGGCTGACATGATGATGATGATGATGATGAAGTTTGTGTACCTATGACGATGTAGGGAAGTAAGCTAAATCATTAGATGAAAAACGAAAATAACCCATCTCCCTCGCCGCCCTGACAGCTCAGGTTGTCAGGTCTCAAACTATACCGCTAACTTATCCTCAAACTCCACTACACAGTCGTGATCGTTTTCGATAACTTTAAATAGCATCATAATGAACACAAATATAAACCCAGAGAGGCTAGACAAGTTGCATAACGCTAACGCAAATAATTTTCTAAAACTGACAAAATATGTGGAATTGACATAAACACTCGACGCGACCGTCCGGGAGCTTGCGTCAATCTTATCTTACCTTCTAATATTTATTGCGAATATTTGGATGTTTGTTACTCAATCACACCAAAACGGCTGAACAGATTTTGATGAGATTTGCCACAGAGATAGAATGGTCTGGAATAGCACATAAGCTACTTTTTATCCCGAAAAAATGTACAGTTCCCATGCCGTGTCAAAAGTTATGAATTCTACTTGAGTGAAGTCGTCGGCAGCTAGTTTTATATATTTAACGATAACGTTCCCGTAATACATCTTGTCTAGGGCCACAGTTCTGATATTTACGTGTATTTGGCGAGTTTAATTTAGTGGTAAGTGTAGATTAAATTAAGCTCTACCTATTACAATAACCCTACAACATCCCTATTACATTTTTTTCAGCTGTTTGATACCTACTTCCCGGTTGCAATACTATCAGTTGAGTACTACTGTCTTATATTACTGGTGCCTTTAAGCATTATGACTCAGATAAGGCACTTGAAATGGCTGGCACCCTTTTCATTCCTGGCAAACATTCTGCTGGTCGTTACGTTTGTAATATGCCTTTATTACATATTTAGAGAAGAAATTACCATAACAGATAAACAAGCTGTTGGTCGGATTTCAAGATTTCCAGCGTTTTTGTCGTAAGTAAAAATAATTGAAATTATAAGCGGTTTTGTATGTAATGCTCGTTTAACGCCTTTCTAGACTTTTCTTTGTCTATGCAATGTCTCTGAATTTCTTTTTTTACCCGACTGCCGTGAAGCCCACAAGGAGGGTTATACAGGGTGCTTTTTCGGTCGACAACTTCAAAAACAGGAGAGATAGTTTAATTAAAGCTGAATCCGAATATCACATTAAAAAATTAAAAACATTAACTAGGAGGTCAGATAAATAGCATTTTAATTTTTTCCCATTATTTCACTTAATTATGGTTACCATGCGCAGTGTTTACCGAAGACTAATGACGTAATCACCGTACACAATTTTATGGCCCTTCTGCACGATGGCCCATCATTGGCCAACATAAGGGACGCATCTACACCTTAGAGCGAGCAACATATTCTTGCATCGCACTCTTACACATCGCTCCGTCCCTACGTTGGCCCATGATGGGCCATTGTGTATCTCAGCCTTTATGATTCATCTTTCCCTTCATACTTGTTACGGGCTTAGGACTGTCAAAGATTACAAACACAGTTTAGGCTAAAAAATTGTAGATTATCGTTGTTAAAAATCGTTTTGAAATGGCATTTAACTACAGAATAACGTTATGGATTACATAACTGCAACATTTGTCTTTGGCGTATTTAATTAAAAAGGTGAATCGGCTTTGTACAACGATTGTTAAAAATTTACAAACCTTGAGCATGGCGTGGCGTTTCAAAAGTGACCCACTCGTAAAGGTTGCTAGCGATAGACCTTACAGTACAGTGTAGCGCATAATGGCCTGCCGATTAGGAAATTGTTCAGTCCAAATTATAACGGTGTCAGCAATTTGACCACTCACAAAGTAAATGTTTACAACATCAAACATTTCCCTATTGTCCTATATGGAAGTAAATTTTCTTGCCGAGCCATTCTTTTATCAATTAAATGATTTAACACTTCACTTAACAAGCACTGGCTTCGCAACAAACACGGAACTGACATCGCTTGTGCATAGTTTTGTGAGGGTAAACAATAACATAGACTGATCGTGACGATAAGCGGTCTACCCCCTTCGTAGCTACAGAAAACGAGAGATCATGATTTATAAAATAGTGGGGATATTTTTTCGACTTTTCATGAAAAAAAAATTTTTTTATTTATATTTTTTTGAGCTCAGAATCATGAATTAATCCCTATTGTGGAAGTTGCTGACCAAAAACACGCCCTGTATGTTTGGCCTGTATTTATGTCCGTTCCTATATCCCCTCGTAAATACTAAACGGGTCAATCGATTTTGATAAACGATACGTCATTAGATTCGTCTTGATGGCGCGGGTGTTACTAGGTAAATATAAAATTCTTAAAAAAAAACATATTTCCATCGGATTTTATGTATTTTAATGTTTTTAACATACATCGACGACGGTATCAAAAAATACTGTCAGATTTTCAAAGCTTGTTTTTATTTAGTTAGTATAATCCTCCGTGTTAAATTTTAAGTGTTGTATTTAAAAACGTTGTCTGATGGCCTGTCTGTCATTGTTTTGGGTTTGAACAAGTGAACAGATATCACTGTGTTTCCTTGTTTCAAAGGTGGTTTGGTTTTGGTGGTGGTAGGTTTTAGCTTTGTCACAAAATGAAGAAAAAATTGATTAGATACTTAGTGCACGACTCCGACTCGCACTTAACCAGTCTTTTTCATTTATCTTACAATTAATTATTTTAGTAGTTTACTTGTCTTTACTAATTAATACATTTTTTTAGCTCATGTAATAACGACGTTATATGTGCGCCTAAACGTACCTACAAGTTTCTAAAACGATAGACACTTTATTTGCTGCAACATATTTGAGAGGCGCCTTTTATTCTGTTCATATTGGAATAGTTACATGGCGTAAAAAAACTATCCACGTACGATTACATTCTCACAACAGGTTTTTCATAACTATCCTTCTAGTTCATTTTAAGTTACCAAATCCAAGCACAACCTTAACTTCAATTGTCCCTTTGATTTTCATTGTTACCTAAAATCTGTAAGATCATTCAATTCGATTTATTTCAATTAATTTACCTTTATTGGGGGAGGCCTATGTCCAGCAGTGGAGGTCTTTAGGCTAAAATGATGATGATGATGATCATAAAATAGTAGTTTATGTGGCTGGTGCATAATAAGTGTTTTAGTGCCTAATTGTGTATAGCCGCATACATAACTTTATCTACATGCATACTTATCATAAGTTTTCTATAATATGTTCAGATATGGCCTGTATTTTTATTAAGTTAGTGTTACTGTTAACTTGATTGTAGTACCAAAGTTTAATTTTAAAAAAAAACTTTATTTGCAATGTACAGATGTGGCTTGCATTTTCAAGTTAGTGGTACAGTATTACCGATACTTTAATGTTTAGGTACCGACACTTTAATGTAAACATTAAGATGCAACCACAGATACAGGTTTCTTAATAAAGGCTATTTGCTTACCGCTTCTGAACATATTTTAGGGAAGTTATGATATGGATGTAGATAAAATAACTTAAAAACATTTTACAGTACAGTAATCTTCGCGATGGAAGGCATCGGCGTTGTGATGCCTGTAGAGAACGTGATGAAGAAGCCACAACACTTCCTCGGCTGCCCCAGCGTGCTGGTGATAGCTATGACCTTCATCATGATTCTCTATACCATACTCGGCCTGTTTGGGTACTTCAGATTCGGGGACACGGTGAGGGGCACCATCACATTGAATTTACCTGTCGATCACTGGTTAGTTGGAGATAATGTTTTTTTAATATAATATGAGAGGGAGGTAAACGAGCATGTGGGTTACCTGATGGGAAGTAATGACCATCGCCCATAAACACCAAAGACTCGAGAAGAGGGGTCGTCGGTCTGTTGCCGGCCAATTAGGGGAATGATTAGTGTTTGCTATTAGCTCAAAAGATGGTTCAAGGTAGTAAAGGAATAGCATAGTGCTATCCCAGCAGCAGCAGTTACATATCTCCGTCCTGTTCACTGCCCGGACCTTGGCAACTTTAGGACACTGATCAAACTCTTTAAAACGGTTTTGGGTTTTCCAATCATTTGTGTATTTAAATTAATTATCACCAATTTAAGATACACAACACTTATTAGACTAGTATCACGGATCCTGTGATAAACTGTAAACTACTGCTACTGCCTGACAAAGGTGCCGGGCGAACGTAATAAAACAAAGCTAGTTTCTATTTATAAGAACAGCAGATGGTAAACGAGTATACTAGGTAACCTGATGGCAAGTAAGATCTCAGATCCATAGATGCAAATGCATGCATTTTAAGACTACAAACTTATGACTACAAATGCGTTGCCAACCCTGAGGACTAAGATGGAATGCCTCTATGCTAGTAATTTCACCTTTTTTTTTATCCTCACATCGGAACACAACAAAGCTGCTGAACACTGCTGGAAGGATAAGATGATGGTAAGGATCCAGGCGGACTCTGCACAAGGCCCTACCACCACAAGTGTTGGAATAGATCTACAAGAAAACTCTAAAACACCAAATTAGAACGAATAGCCAGTTTTAAGACACCAATCTCATTAATTTTGTGTTTGAACTAAAAGTGTTCCTTGTGATCAGCCCAATGGAACCCTGACCCACCATAGAACTGTGTCGCAGTGACGTTATGATTCTAGTCGTAAGAAGTGTCAAACAAATTGATTTTCTCAAACATGCTCGGAAATAACGGTTTTCCGATTGAACACATGGACGGAAATAGTTATTTGTTATACAAGGGCGGAAAGTCGTATTTTACCTGCGAGTGTTTCAACACACGAGACGTTAAATAACTTTTCACCCGTGTATAACACAAAACTTTTCACCTCACTACAGCTAGGAAAATAAGCTCAATTCCGCATTTTGCACGGTTTCCCGTAATTCCACAGGTGTTAATACGTCTTCGTCACTCGAATCACTGATTTTTAATAACAAAACAAAGTAATACAATTCAATTTTTGCGAAAAAAGCGGCCCCATCAATGTTTTGATGATTCTGCCAATGTCGAGGTTGGAGAAAAACATGCGAATATTTAACGTTGACGCAAAGATGAAGGAAAACTGCTTTACTACCTCTTTGCGTTGACGGCTTCATTAAAAAGTTTTGACTTAAGTTTTTTTTTATTATTTCGGATGCGTTTTGTTCGCACATCGACTTACTTGGACTGTCAGAACATTTTGTCCGTTTTTACAACAAGAATGAAGGTTAATGTTGAATGCTGATATTTATGAATTAAAATAAAGTTGTAAGACTGTATTTAGTATTTTTTACTCGCCGCAATTCATTAATTGTGATGTTAAAAATTCAGCGGCTTTAACGTTTTACGTTTTGTTAGCTGTCAAATATCACTAAAGCTGCCTTCAAATGTCAAAACTCTTTCTTCACATGTGGATAAAAAGCGATTTTCTCAATAGATATCAAACGAACAAAAAGGGCTTTCCGAGCTAGTGAGATGAAAATGCCTTTTTTTACTCCTAGGAGTAGAAAAACCGTATGCAAACACTTTCCGTCCATGTCCATATTTTAAAATTGCTCTCTATTGCGTATAAAATTGAAAAGACCATGAAAAGAATCCCGTACACCCAACTTGCGGGGGCGCAGTGAGGGGCGGCGGCGCGGCGGGGCTCTGCGGAGCGGCGGCGGCGGGCGGCGGCTCGTTGTGCGTGAAACTAGCTTAACTAATACTCGTATGACGCAAACAAACATTCTCTCCGAATTTGTCACAGGTTTTTAAAAATACTTATAATCATGTATTTCTATCATTTCCTCGCATTGTTTGAGAAAAGCATTATGTATGCCTCGACGGAAACGAGGATTTCCTGACTCGTATTTTAGCAGGCCTCGCTACTGCTCGGCCTGCTAACTCGCTCGTCAGGAAATCCCTTACTTTCCGCACCTTGGCAACAATGTAATGCAATAACGTTACTGTGACACCGTTCTATGTGGGTCAGGGTTCCATTGGGCTGATAGTGTATATATTTTTGGTGTAAAAGAGCTGGGGAGTTACCATGACATACTAAAGCATCATGAGGTCATGGTAACCCCCCGATCTAATCAACGAGTTGGGAGGTAGTAACTGTAACAGAGTCTCAGTTTTTCAACTTATGTCTTTGTTTCAGGCCCGCAATATGTGCCAAAGCTTTCATAGCACTGTCAATCTTTTTCACTTACCCACTTCACTACTATGTGGTGGTCGACATCGTCATGAGGTACCTCATTCCGCATATCAAAGAAAGTTATGTAAATGTGACTCAAATTGGTGTAAGAACCCTCATTGTTTGGTTTTGCGGTAAGTATGATTTAGAACTGTTCCAAGTATTTTACAAAACAATACAGTAATAAATAGTAGATTTAATGATAGTTTATGGTTATTACGCGGTTGACTATGATACATCAATACTATTTGATACTATTGTGTGACTTTTATAGTTCTTAGCTCGGTTAGTTCTTAGTGATTGATAACCTAAATACCGACAAAAACTCTTGTTATGAAATTTTAAAGCCTTGCAAGTTAAAGGCAAATAAACCGAAAAAAGCTTCTGAGATATATTAAAATACACTCAAAAAAATGAGAGCCAACAAAGAGAGATTCTCACTTAGTTGACAAAAAATGATTACAATAGTTAAGATATTAATTATATCAACCAAAGCTGATAGTTGACGACAGCAATTTCTTTAGTGATTCAACTAAAATCATAGTTGATGTATCTAACGTCTTAGTTGGTGTATCTGTCGTCTTGTTAGGCTCGTATGGGATCAAGACGCTTATGCACAACAATCACAATCTTGTTACAAGCGACCAATTATTTTTTTCAGTGTACTAATAGTTTAAAAACTGAGAATCATGGTAACTCGTTTGTGAAAATAACATTACGTACTTATTCGTGCTACCAATACTTGAAATTGGATTACTCACGCGATAATGTTGTTTTTTTTTAAGATTTTACCAACGTACACGTGATCCTAAGCGTATGTACAGTAAATAGAGAAATTCACAAATTTTCTAATGAACTAACCTACGAGTAGATGATTTTGCTTAACTTATATTTAGACAAAAAATAGTAATAGACATTACTTTCAATTTTCAGGAGCCATTGCAATCGCACTGCCAATGTTGGAGCAGATCATCAACATAGTGGGCGCTCTTTTTTACTCCATCCTGGGTCTCATCATCCCAGGGATTGTGGACACAATCTTCCGGTGGCCAAACCTCGGCAGATACAACTGGATACTTTGGAAGAACTTCCTGATAGTACTGTTTGGACTGATCTGCCTAGTTTCCGGCTGTGCTGTAACCATAAGCGACATTATTGAAAATTTGCGTACGCAGTCTACTGTATGATAACAATGCAATCTAATTTCGGGCTCCAAACTGATTTCTGCTTGAAATCCAGTACTCTGGGACTCATCCATGGTACAAGTTCAGAAAGGGTTAGAAAAGTCCTGTTGCCAAACCGACTCCGCTTAAGAAGTTCCGCTTTGGCTGAGTGGAAAACGTCAGTGATTGTTATTACCTACGTGCTGCTCGGTTTTTTTAGACATAGCAATATTTATTTAATTTTACGTGACGAATGGTGCGTTTATTATTCAGCTCCAAAATACCTATCCCCAGACTAATATAACGTAAGTAATTTGGTATTTTTTTAGTTTAAACAATTTTCAATTTAAGTAAATAGAAAAAATATGTCAGTTAACCTTTACTTCCTTTGTTCCTTCGAATGAGAATAATATTAAAACTAAGCAACATACGTAGGGCAAACATATTACATGCATGAAACGCAATAGCGAGAAAAGCATAAAGCAAGACATAGCACACCATTATCGATCCAAGAGCATTATTGCTAAGTATTGGCATCTATTCAACACTAAACACAAATTTAGTATCTTGAATAATTCGTGTTTGGCATAAATTGTTGCATATATACCACTGAACTGAGTGCCAATAGAAATAATTGGTAAAGCACTGGATTAATTAAACTTTGAAAGTCTTTACAAACAAAATATAAAACAACGGCTTAGTCATTAATCAGGGAATGTGTATACAGCCATTAGCCATTGTTTCTTTTTCCGAATCTTTAGAATTTTCTAGGATAGGTTAGAAGAAATATGCTGGATACGACTCGAAAAATAATTTCTTTAAAAATAGAAATCCATAATAATTGCGTTCATATCTAGTCCTCAGTGTCTCTTTCTAGGGTTTTGGATTTTGACTACATCCTTAATTGCCTGGTATAAATATTGTTATTATTTTAGTCAAAAATAAGGTGTCTAGATCTATCTAGATGTCCTAACTAAGGTCCTAACGTTTTTTGGAGGTGATAAATCTTTACAAGATACCCGGTTTTTTAGGGGAGAAGCTTTATTTATGAAGAAAGATCAGGGGATACTCAGCCGAACCACCTAAAGTGGTCTAGCTCGGTGCATTTTAAGCATCTCCGTGACATTTAATTATATGCACCAGTACTGCATTCCTGCGCGCCATCGAGACCACACCGCACCACTTCACCTTCCAGGAGAATCACCTAATGCAGTAGACCTTGGTACCTAATATTAGTTTCAGTTTAATACCTCTATCCGTCCCTGACAAAAAGGTTCTTGATTGATGGACTACAGAGGTAGGACAGCTAAGTGATCCTACAAGGTTTATATTTTACTCTTTGATTTCAGTTTTATTACTTACTCAATATAATGTTACATATTTCCCCTAAAAATAAGCAAAACTGTTAATGAATTGGATCGTTTCCTCATCCAGTTTTAGTCGTAAGCAACAGATAGCACAGTTACATCCGAAAACATTTGTACCTATGCATTTCGACAACAGCTTCCTCAAAAAACGTACTAACTCCCTTTAAGAGTTCAATCAAATTTGGTTCAATTGCACATGCATTTACTGTAAATGTTTCACACAATTCGTTTAGTTAAAGCGGTATAATAGCGCTTATTTAAAGTTGGCCTCTCTCCAACAGTTTTCTCGGTGCCCAGCCAATTTTCTCTGACTCGTCACAGCACGTGTTCAGTCTCGATTGTGAATGTGGCGCGTAATAGTCCCCTTTTCAAAGTTCAATGGCAAGCTGAATTGTGTCGCGACTTCTATTAGTCGTTAATTTTTTTAAAGATCCTTTAGTATTGAATATTGGACCATTTAGAGCTGGGTATCATTCGAAGGGAGAATAACAGCGAAAAATTCATTAATTGGTTTTTCTATAAACATAATTGTTTTGACATGCTGTGTTGCCAACTGTTTATCTAATTGAAAAAACCTACGAGTATAATCCTGCTGCTGCTTGCTGTCTTCATACTTTAGGAGCCTCGTCATACAGGACATTAAGTGTTTAAAGTAAACAGAGCCGTAACCTCACCAACCTTAGTACTATGTTTAACCTGTGACAGCTTTAATAATAAAAAAAAAAACATGGGTTTTAGAGGCTGTTCTTTTATTTTTTCCGTATTTTTTGAAGTAATTAAGTCAAATTATTTACGAAACAGAACCCTTTAAATTAAAATACCTATTAGTTTTATGTCCAACGTATCCAATTACAATGCTTGACTGAGTGAGACACTCCCGGCCACCGCGACAAATCAATTCCGATTACTAGATGACAAATCATTAATGTTACAAGGAATTATACTATTGGTACCTACATTTTATACAGATATTTTGGAGGTTTGAGTTACTGTCTTCTATCATATAAACTTATAGGTTTTGTAAACGGCAAGATTAGTTTAAGATATGGGACTTTTTCAAATACTTATGTCGCATAATTTAAAAATCAAAAACTCGGCGTAGTAGTCACGACGAAGCAATACACGGGTAGTCAATTGAATGTTCCTATTAAACTTTTTTCAGAAGCCATTTCTAAGTCAAGTGAAGAACTTTTCGAGAAATGCCCGTGTAGTCATAATTCAACGTGTTTTACGCTTAATAAAATTAAAGAAACTCTAAGAATATACGACAAAAATTAAATGTTATACACGTTAATTAATACCTACTAAATATTGAGACAAATAGAAAACTTTGACAAACCACTACTTCAGCGACCATTTTGCGAATAGTTAAAATATAATTAGACTTCGAAGATACCAAACTTATTGTTGCGTTCATGGTAAAAGTAACTAGTTTTATAAAAACATCAATACAGGTTAGCTCTCATTGGATCCACTAGTCACATAGGAATATAGCCAATAGGCAGACGATTACGAGAAACGATAGCATTGATTGACGAAATGTTTACAGGGCAATTATATGAATGAAAAAAATATTGTGAAGCTAACAATTTCCATAAATGGTTCTCTTCGGTTAAACCTAGTCCGATTTTCTATGTCTGTACGGTTTAAACACGAAAAAAAAACCAAGACGTACAAATATAGTTTTTCATAACAAATATACATATTCAAAAATCGTGAAAAACGGACTTGATTTAGGGGGTGACAAACGTTATCGCCCGGAGCTAGATAAAGACAGCCATAGTTTTCATTGCAGTTTCAAACTTTTCTATTGTACAGTCAAGGACTTTAATTGTTATGCCACTATGGAACCGTGTAGCATACTGTTAATCATTCATTTAAGCGTAATTTCTGTAATGTGGTTTGACGCTGTTATTATGACAGGGTTCCATAGTGGCATAACGATTAAAGTCCTTGACTGGACTTCATTATTATCTTAAAAGACAAAAAAAAAACAATTAAATTGTAAGTATTATGTACGTCATACCTCGCTTGCGACGCATCAGGCTGACATGCATCAAAAAGCGGACGGAAGATTTTATATAAATAGGTACATCTTACTTATCCAATAAAGCTTTACAATGTATGTATTTATTTATGGGAAATGATGTGGAAATGTTTTGCGTGTAAAGCTGGATCAGTCTTATTTGGCACCTAGTATTTATTATCTGGCCAAGGTCACGGGAAGAGCCTAATCGGCGAGCATGAGTGGATAAAATAAGACATCGTGAATATTGCCATCTAATTTTGTACATTGATACACGTCATACGATACAAAATAATAAATGCTCAAATCTCGGAGCGCCAAGAAAATATTTTTTTATCTTTTATCTTTTTATCCGAACACACTCCCGTCCCGTCTATTTTAAAACTAAAAATAAATAATTCTTGTTTTTCTTCCTGAGTGTTACTTTTTGGAAAAGAGAGAGATCCGAAACAGGGTTATTAAGGCAATAACTCGAAAAATAATATATACAATTTTTGGCGTACCTACCAAATTAATAAAGTTTAGCTGTAAACACTAATATTTATAATTATAACTTTATATAAATTTTATCGTATTGTTTTTAACTCGGTCGCTATCTACTGTGCTAGCCGCATGTATCTCAGGAACAAATCAAGTCTACTTAAGCCCCCTACGCATTATCCTTCCGTGCCATCGAGTCGAGCCTCCGGGCACGACGCACGACGCAAAACGATAGTGCGTAGGCTTGCTGGACGTCAATAACTGTCAACTAAATTAGAGCTATCAAAATGGTAACAATACGATAACAGGTCGAAAGTCGTAGAAAAGAAGCCCTGGGGAAAAAACTCACAAAAATTCATGGGCTATTGCCTAACGCACTCGCAATCGCAATCGGTTTCAAAGCGGAACAATTGTTTTCATGTTGTATGCAGACAAGCCTTCGATTTTCAAACTGAAAACGATTGCGATTGCGACTGCGTTAGGCAATAGCCCTTCTGTCCCTAACTATCGCCCTAGGCTTGTATTATGGGTACTAGGCCACTATAAAGTTACTTATACAAAAAAATACATACTAACATATAAAGACAACATCCAAAACTCAGGAACAAATACTCGTGCTTATCACACAATTATTTGCCCATACCGGGAGTCGGACCGGGACCGCTAACTTTGTAGGCAGGGTCACTACAAAGTAGGCTACCGCGTCGTCTATCTATTAAATAAAAAACCCACGTCCGAATCCGTTCACGTCAGGATCCAACCCACAAATTTCACACCTCTAGATTTTGACATTATATTGACCGCAATAAAATTCAAATTCAAATACATTTGCATTGTGATGTGGATCTTTTTCGCTTAACTATGTCCTTAAGAGACAGATACACAATACACAGATTGACATTTTAAACTTATAACACCCCTTTGTTCCTGTCATGGGGTTAAAAAAGGGAAGTGTTTAATCTATTATGTTAAATTTACCTTGCCGTTTCAACGTTGTTGCAACAGCCGTGGTCACGCTATGTGTTGAAATGTACGAGTAAAATGTTCTGAATAAAGTTTTCACCAACTAAAAAATATAGTGTCTAATTTTGTCTAGTGTGTGCGAAGTAAACAGAATTAGATTCCAGCAGCGATCCGCCCTCGCCCCTCTTCGGTTTATGTAAGTTTTTTGTAACACACGTATAGAATTCATTATACATAAAAACGTTCTGTGAAAAATTATCTAACAGATGGTTAAAACCGAATCAAAATCCATTGCGTGGTTTAGCGGAAATACAGACAGACAGACAGTTGCGGAAAACGACTTTGTTTTATACTATTTAAAGAAAGAAGATAAAGATGTTCCTCGCTGGTAGTTGTTTCTAATTTCGGTTAGGCAGAAATCGAATAAATCTAATAATACACGCAAATGCAGTCTACGTGTTTACAACTACCTCTGACTGCAGATTTAATAAGTAAACATTCTCTATTTGCCCAGATAACCTACTGGATATCGGAGCAGCATTCTGTTATAGGAAGGAACGGCCTGTGGAACCTACCTTTTACTCCTAACTAGGAATATAAAAATGCCATAGAAATGTCATTATTATGCTTTTTTTGGCACGGAAGACAAAAGAATGACTACAGCGGTTAAGATTGTAGTCTTGAGAATGCAAATGTCTCAGATATCACTTATCATCGGGTTGCATGTATAGCTTTTAATACCAAAAAAAAAGATTAAAGACTGCCAACCTTCCGAGGCCCGTTTCTCGAAGCTACATGTTACAAATTACAAGCGGAAGTCTCTTTCTAACTCCTTTTGCTAGAAAGAGAGTTCCGCTTGTAAATTGTAACTTGTAGGTTCGTGAAACGGGCCACAGGACTAAGATGGAATCATATGGAAGGCTAGTGATTTTACCGGTTGTGGAACACGACAATGCGAACACGCTGCTTGGTGGTAAGTAAAAGATTATGATGGTAAACGGTGGATGATGGACTAATCTATATTTTATATTATGTACTATCTTTGCAACTCAGTAGCACAGAATGAAAAGTACGTGTAAGTGGCGCCTCCTTTTGAGTTTTTTATTCTTCTTCAGGGCCTCTATTCTCCTGGGCAAAACCATATTACCTTTGACATTTTATCGTATTGTTTTTGACTCTGCCGCCTTTACTGTAAATAAAATAAGAGCTGTCGTAACGTTGACAATTCGAAAACATGCAACACACACATGTGTGTCACATGTCATGTGTTTTACCCAGTGAAATAGAGGCCCTGGGGGGTTATTATGACATAGCTATGCAGTTCAGTTTACGCTGAGAGAATAGGACAAAGCTATACAACTGCTATAGCTCTGTCTTTTACGCTCACCGTAAAATGAACTGCAAAGCCATGTCATAATAACCCTACACAACTACACAACTTACCACAAACGCTTACAACTACGGTTTCCACGTGTTTTACACATAATACTTATCTGTGCAATAAAGATTAATACTTAATCGAAAATCGAGAATAAGAACACTGTTCGTTTCTCCTACGATACTGACACTTAAGATATGCATGTCTACATTAGCTCAGTCTCTCAGACACAGCAACATGAGCCAAATGCGCATCTTCATTTATTTCAGCATTCTATGTAATATTACAAACTACTGTTTCAGTCATACGAGCGTTACGGCTGCTGTCGGTCTAGAACGTTGTTCATACATTTATTTATTTATTTATTTACATTAAAATTATTTAAGTGAAACTATGAGATGAGAAAATGAGTGAAAGAACCAAGAATTGGATTTCGGAACTGGTTGAGCGTAGTTACAGAACACTGTGAGTTAATTAATATTATCTGAAAACAAATTCTCACCATTGTTCTCATAAAGTTCCTTCGGAAATTACACGATGGAAAATATTAAACGTCTGTATTCTACTTTAAAATATGTCTGCTAGGTAAAACTAAGTAGGTAGCCAACTGAAACGATAAAGTAGTCAGGCCGTAAACGGACCAACTCTTATGTGATAATGGTTCATATACCTACCGAAAACTCGACAAACTATCAAGATTTTCAGAGTACTACTTAACTAGTAAGATGTTAGTGGTAGGAATATACTTTGATAATTCAGTCATCCATCATGAACTTAATCCATTATAGTTCGAAGGCCGTTCCTTCAATGAAGCAGAGACCCTTTCCAATTTCTGAACTCCTAGTTATACAGTGATGAACAACCAAAATGAATGTCAATATATGGCAACATCATTTAACAGCTCGTTCTTTTACCTCTTATTTTATGAGTACTCTTACCTGCTCGTTTAGCCGTAGTGGCTTAGCGTTTCCAGTCCACGAAGTCGCGCCCCACTCCTTAATTTTATTTAGATCGGCGTAACCGCGCCACTTCGACTTGAGTGGCGGGGCGGACAGTCTCGTTAGTATTATGAAGGGTAAATGGAAGGAACATATCTAGTAACTTTTTGAGTTATCGTAATTTGAAATTTAGGAACCATGTAGCTTTTTACCCATGATTTTCGTGTTCAGGTTAATTTAAAATAAAAAAATAGTTATATTAAGATTTATATCGGTAACAGAGTGGTAAATTATATTAAGTTGAAACTCTACATTTTGAGATTGAAATCTCATTTAGCAAGACAGTGACTATTCTGTATGTAGGCCCTGCGGGCACTGTCATACTTATGTCTGAGTCTACCAGTGCTTTCCAAGAAAAAAACTGCTGTTGAGAACAAGCGTCGCCAGAAATTAAACAGGCAAATCTTTAAAAATAAAAATCTCTTATTATTTAATTATTTATAATTTATTATTTATTATTCATTTGACATGCTAAACATTGGTTCTAGCTGTAACCTCTCTTCTCTCTTCTGAAGATCAAGTGAAAAAAGGGTTTAAGTCTAGTATACTCCTTTCATGTCTAACCCTTTTTTATTACGAGTTAAGTCCACATGTACCCTTTTTCACTAAGACCCCAATGTTTGCGCGTCATTGGCCAGCGGATTGTTGAAGAATCCGTTTCGCCTGGTATCCTAACCTCGGTAACAGCATCATAAGAGCCTCCATTATGTGACGTGAGAATTTAGTTCACTAAAAATATTTTTTTTCTAATAATATTCAATGCAGATTCCGTTAAGATTTTTATTTACAATTCTATAGGCGTGGGAGTCAACGTGCCAATAATTGTGCCTAAGGTAGATATAGGACTGAGCCATCGTACTATGTTGCACGCTGTACGCCAGTATACGTACGCTGATCATTTGACGATACGTAGTTCGCCAAACATGTCGGTTGCGCAGCGGTTTAAGTATATAACGTAAAAAAAAACATATATAATATATGTTTTGTATACAGTGTGTGTGACCCTTAAAAATGGCGAACAGTTACAATATGAAAGAGTTCAGCTCCACGTAAGTAATTTTAAATTAAATATCCACATTTCTGTATTTAGACGTGTTTATTCTACAAATTTTAAACCTGTTTAACGTTTAGGTCGATGGTAGTAACTATGTGGCAAACTAATGTGATTCAAGCTAGTATATTTAATCGTAGATTTAGTTCTATGTTTTTAGAAAATAATCCTGAAAAAACTCTTCGGTATAAAATAAAATTAGTAAAAATAAAGACAGTGAAAAGTTCGTAAAGCCTCAACGCAAGACTAATGTATTGTTATATTTAGCACCTAAGTAAATGATTACATAGAATTGTGTGTACTTAATTTTACTGGTCTTAATAGCATTTCTCATTAAAAATTACGGCAGTAACTTTCTTAATTTTTTATGGGTTAGGTACATTAAAACGACGAATCAACTCAATGATTTGATTGAATTCCAAAGTAATACGTATTAAATTGAATGTTAACGGAGTCAGTTAAAATTAATTGCATCTTATTGGATAAAGCATTTGTTTGTTTAGCATGTAGATACAAAGATACATGCACAGAAATGCATTGAGTTTGTTTTGTGTTTCGATTTTTCTGACGTGAAATTTTAAATAAAGTTTTTACTTTTTTGCGAGCCTCTATGGTACCTACAACTTTTCCTAAGCTGTTTGATATCATTCATAAATAAAATAAGGTCTTACGCAAAGATAGACATACTCATAGACGAGAAGGTAACAAAGTGATCTATTTAACATTTCTCGTCTTTAGGGTTCCGTAGTCAACCAGGCACCCTTACAGTTCCGGCATGTTGCGGCTAACTCAGAGAGTCTTAATATTGGGTTCTTACATATAAAATTGGCGTTTTGTTGAACTGGCCACTTTGGTTTAAAATATCTGGAATTTGGCTAAGAATTCTAAATTCAAATTTATTTCAAATTTTGGCTCATGTAGCTAAATTCGAAGCACAATAATTTAGCGATTCATTTATTATCGCGTCATTTGTTTTTTCTTTGACATCATTCTGTTCACAATATGGTGATCTTAAAATATCTCGTTATTTACGAATACGAGTTCCACCGTGGCACCAGTGCTGCAAAAACGGCTCGAAGGATTAATGATGTGTATGAGGCAGCTACTGTAAAAGAAAACATGGTACGTTTTTGGTTCCAACGTTTTCGTTCTTGAAATTTGGACCTACAAAACAAGACCCATGAACGGCCGGAGACCCAAGTTAATAACGAAGAATTAAAAGTGATTGTGGAAGCGGATCCATTGCAAACTACGTTAGAGTTAGCGGCAGGCTTCGGTGTGAGTGATAAAATATATTGGAAAGGTGAAAACGCTCGAAAAATGGGTATATTATGCGTATATTTTTGCCATATAAAACGCCAATTTCATATGTAAGGACCTAATACCAAAAAGCTGTAATTTGACATGGTTTATCACGTCGACAAAGTTGTAAAATAAAATCTTGACATTTTTTTTGGGTACCGTCCTCCACATACACGTAAAACTGAAATGATTTTATTACTTGTCAAGGGATATTATTTTACAGTGCAGGGTGTCACAGGATAGCTTTTTCAACAAAAGTGAGGTTATGTGAAGAACATTTTTCGATTCAGGGATCCGTTCAGGGAATAGTAAGCTTCAAAGTAGTATTTTTTGTTAGAGTCAATGTCTTCCCTTCTGCCAGCTAAACCGTTGTTTCGGATATGTAAAAAAATTATGTTACTTAGTAGTTTTATATATAACAAATTTTAAAGAAAAACCATCACAGCCAAGTAGTCTTTACAAGGTTAACGAGTATATTAGATCGAGTTATAAACGGCCGACCCGCTCTTGGCTTACTATTTAGAATAAAACAATAAAACTGTGCAATATTATATTATGTGCTGCATTTTTTTTAATTTAATCCTATTTTTAACGGTTTATATCGACATGCCCTGAATACCGAATAACAAAACTATTCGCAGCGCACGTGGGCGGAGTCTGCCTGCAAGGGCCGGGCGGGCGCCAGGATTGCACAACTCCCGTATTTTCACGCTTGTCGCCTAGCGTTTGCGCGGAGTTTAAAAAGAAATGAAAGTAGCCGTGACTCATTTATTTTCGTATATACGGCATCTCGTTTCGAATGACAAAATAAATGGTAAAAAATTTGGCATGTTAGAGACTTTTTTAGCGCTGATAAACATTTAGCTTCTTAATTACCTGCAATTGGCATGCTGCGATAAAATATAATTTTGATAACGCATATAATAGGGAATATGAATGGATTTTTTAAATAGCATTTCTCAACAAAATATGAAAAATACCGTAAAAGAGATCACCAAAAGTGAAATTAAAATTTAAATCGGTCAAGTAATACGGATGATACAAGCATTTTAAAATGCTAATTAGACAGAGAGATCCGAAGTGCACCGGTGACGTCATCGTACAGTACGGCCATATAAACTCGACGTAAAATTCTGTTTTGCTAGAAAGAGATAGGAACAAATCTTTGTTAGCTTATATCTTGGTTATTTTTATAGCTATTCGAAAAATGTTTTTTCTCACCTGTTTGTTACATGAATCAGCTTTTATTGAAGCTGTAAAAAAAAACATGCATATTCCCTATTCTTTATTAAAAATATTTCGAACAACAGCAAATACAAACATTATGATAATTACTAACTATTCATAAACGCGCCATAGCCAAAGTGTGGTTAAAATATACTTTGTCCTTATCTGTCATTATGAGTATTATGACATTTGAATTTAGGTTTATCGTGCGTGTATGATAACCGACAAATATAAATTTGGATAGTTATTATTTTCTAAAAGACTTAATAGTAGGGAAGCCCAAGAGGGGATTTCGGGATTTACTCGAGCGCGGCAGATTAACATAAGGGGGTATCCTTGTACCCTATTGAGTACCACCAGCATTGTATGAGCACTTTATCCTGGAACGTGCGTCCAGGATAGCCGATCAGAATAGTAAAAAAAGTCGATAACTTGAAATACTCGAGCGCGTCAGATTAAGGTAAGGTAGGTTAATTACATGCAAAAAAGTATATATTTCAATAATCTGACGATTTAAGCGTAACGCAAGGGGGTGGGATGGTCACAAATTTGCAAAAAAAAAACGGTACCTTGACTTTCTCGAGCGCGATCGTTTTTTATTTTATTTTGATAGAAAAAATATATTCTGACGATTTCCATAAGCCGAAGTATCAAAAATGATCATTAAAGTTTAGCGGTCATATTAGCCTTTATACAACCTAAATTATAAGAAGCTGTGATAGCTAAAATCTCTTATAAACAACTCTTACAAGGGGAATTCTTATTGTGGTCTCATATTACTCGGCCATATTATCCTTTATCCAACCTAAATTATAAGAATAGAGGCTGTGATACGTGATAGCCAAACTCTCTTATAAACAACTCTTACAAGGGGAATTCTTATTGTGGTCATATTAGGCACTCGGCCACAGATTATATATACAAGTTATGACTCGGCCATATTAGCCTTTATTCAACCTAAATTATAAGAATAAAAGCTGTATTACCCAAAATCTCTTATAATGAGCTATTATACCTAAAGACATTGAAACAACTTATGTTTTTTATAAAACAATTACAAGGGTTTTGGCCATATTAAGCTTGATGTTATAAGGTTGTTTTGCTAGTTGGGCTATCAATGCTACAAGCCTTTCACGGGAAGACATGAAGTGGTACTTTTCTAAGCCGGTAACCGCACAGCTAAGAAATAAATATTAGTAACAGTTTGCTATTTTTTCAGAAAATACAGAAAATTAAAAGAAATAGTTTTTTTTATTTGTATTCTATTCCTCCGTGCATTTTTTATACATTCATTGATTTATAAAAAAAATCTTTTTCAAACCGTCAGATTAAGAAAACCCCTCCAAAAAATCGTCAGAATTTGGGTCAGCACATCTTAGACATCAAGCTGAACCATCTGTATAAAAATCTGACGTGCTCGAGTTTTTCAATTTTTCGTTTTTTTTTGCATTTTCAAAAAGACGCCAAGAGCTTGCGTCACGTCCGAATCGTCAGTCTTTGCAATGGGAAGTTCTTTCGGGTTCACTTAACATCCCCTCTGAAAATCTGACGCGTTCGAATATCTTCTTTTCACCGTTTTCAACCCTTCCGTACGGCCACCCCCACCATGCAAACCGGCAGATTAACATGCCTCCGTTATCAGACACGTGGGAGTTATACACTATCAATATCTGACGCGCTCGAGTATTTCCGTTTGTCTGTTAACGCTTTATTTTACATTTTTGAAAACCTGTACACGCTTCCCCCACCGCTGAATGGATACACATCATATAACGTTTTTTTCCTTTCTACCAGCTAATCTTCATGATCTAATAGGTCCCCACAACGCTCGAGTAAATCCCTAATTAGCACCTTGGGCTCCCCGACCATTAATTAAATACGCACAATGACGCTAACATTTGACAAAACTAGTTACTTGCTCTTCACCTTCATTCCTTCTTCATAATTTGAGAAGATTGACATGTATAGATATCCTTTGCAAGTCGCAAACATAAAGTTATAAAAGTGAGCTAGTAATTTTTTTAGGTTTTAGCTAATAAACGAATAATAACGTAAAATTTGAAATGTATGCTTCCGTAATGACAGAGTTGTAGTAACTACCGACTTTCCCAAACGCGATCCCTAAAGGTCAAAATTCAGAAATTCAAAATTTTATTTCGTAAGTTGTCCGCTTTTACTGCGCTTCGTTGAAGCCTTTCATTGCTGAGAATGGTACCAAATGAGGAAGCAGTGTTAGCTCGCAAGCATCCTCTACATCGGTGATTTTACTGACGAACCATAAAAAATATTACGAAAATAACTATTTTAATAGTATATTGCGGTTAAAGCGAATTAACTTTTATATGAATTCCTTTTTAACATAGTGTCATTGTTGGATTTAACGTGCGATATGTCCTCTGGAAAACAGGCGTGTTTAATGTATGTATGTATGCAGAACCCTGATAACATAGGAATTTAAACTCTTCGAAGTCCAAAATGTTAATAGATAGTAAAACTCTGGTTACGTTGCTTGATAACTTCCACGCTATCAAGTTTTTCCTTGTTTGCGTTCGTGTCCTTTTTTTTTATCAACCACAATACGTGTCTCACGTTCTTTATACAGCTGCCGCAGAATTATAAACTTCTTTGTTAAGTACAGCTTACGTGAGATAAAATAAATACCTTCGAGATTACTTATTAGATACGTATTCAGGCAACTGTGCTATTTAAAGATTACCACAATGGAGAATGATGAGAGATAAGTGATATGGCTGAATTGCTTCAGTCTCGCATTTGCACGGGTATTCTAATAAATGACAATGTTAATATTCACTCTCACACTACTGCGGTGACGCATGTGCGTCAACTTGTTCTGCTAGGTGATTATTTTAACCTTAATTTCGCAAAAATTAAAAAGTAGTGAATTCAAACCCATTTTAATTTTGATTCAGCCGAATAAAATTGCAACACGAAATAAAGTGAATGTTATGGTATGTATGGTATGTGTGGTGTAAGTATTAACCGGCAAGCTAAAGTGACCACTTTTGCTGCGCTATGTCATCGAAACTTACGATCAAATTAAAAATACACCTAATCCTAAATTACTAGCATATAGGTTCTCCATCTTCGTCCTCAGGGTTGGCAACGCATTTGGAGATTTGTATTCCAGTCTTGAGATTATAGCCTTGAGAACTCAAATATTTATGGGACTCAGATCCCACTTACCCGTGACCAGTGTGATCGTGTGCCTTCTCTATAGCATAAAAATACTCCGTTTTTTCTATTGTTATCTAAAAGAAATCGCTATGTTAGCGATAAGACCATCTGTTGTTTATCATGTTTCATATTTTTTATTAATTTTGTTTTTCAATTTTAACTCTCTGTGGCGTACAGTCGAACTCATAAGTAGCTGTACATTTTAGTACCTTGTCACATTAACGAATTGTCGCATGAATTTAGTATATTAATAATAAATTGTTAGTAATATTCTGGCAACTTTACGCTTGTCGTCGAAAATTTAATAATTTGTGGGCTTATTGAAAAGTGAGTGGTTTAAAATGATTGTATATCTGGGTTTGTTTGTTTTGTTGGTTTTTGTATTGCTAGAGAATACCGCATTATTCACGTACTTACCTATATTTATACCTAATGCTGAATGATGAGCGATGACTGGCGATAAGTGATGCGAGCACGTGTCGTTTGGACGAGTGTCTGAATATACATATTGATTTGGCCTCAATATACTATTCCGCGAACCGCTCGGAATCACTGCCAAGGACAGCTTTGATGAGATAACTGAGGAGTTATTCTGTTAGAAACGGCTCCCTTTCGAACGGTCGATCCGTTGTCGGGTAAACTGAGAATGCACGCCCTTAAATGGTGATTTTGCGCTCTGACGGAACGACTTCAAATATCGCCGGTTAATAACTGGTTCAAAAAAGCGAGTTGTTAGGGTGAAAAAAATGTTTATTTTCGTTACCGAGTCGAGTCTATAAGTATTATACTCAATAGTTAGTTAGTTTAGTTCAGTTTATTTATTCAGACAGTATTGCATTGCACACATCACATGACAAAAAATACGAAATTACATTGAGATCATCAACATAAAATACAAATAGGTAATAATAAAAAACATAAATGTCAAAGTATAGATTTGAATTTGTCTGTATAAATAAAACCTAATCAAAAATATAGCAAAATAGCCGAAAGTTTTTTAACCCGTGTATTATTACTAAATACTAGTTTATTCCTGTTGAACCGGTCTTGGTTAGTAGTCTTACTTGATTTTGCGAAAAAGATAAGTATTTTTACTGAGGTAGAGATTATATATGCAAACTCGTTCTGGCAGACAAATCTCGGATAATCGGATTTGGATAAACGTTAGGTATTTCAATTTGGATATTATCCTTATTACTCTTGAATGACGTGTAAAGAATGGAGCTAACGAAGATTTAAATTTAGTGCTTAATAGTATTCGTAGTAACTATTCCACTCGTATCTTTAACCCTGTGAGCCTGCGACCCTTACAATGTGACCATAGCAAAGCCAGAGAGTGCCTCAACTATTGCGAAATTAAAATTCCGCGAAACGAAATACGTATCAGCGACTAGTTTCTGGAACAAGCACTGGAACACTATTTGTCATATCGATTGTGCACTGCACCTAAACCTAAAGGCGACAAAAAATAAGATCAGATTTATTTATTTGATGGAATATGAGTAGGTACCCACACATTAAGTAGTGGAGTAATGTTTCCATTTTGTGACTAAAAAGTCCGGACACTTATCGAAATGTCAGGCTTTTTTGTCAAGACTTTTAAAATTCCTAAATGGTAACCCTAAGTAGGGGAGTAGTGGGAAACCAATTTTACATGTACGACGTCGCGGGCGTCCTCTAGTACTGTATAAAATCATTAAGGTTTTGTTAGTATTTAGTACAATAATTATAACGCCAATATTAATTGAAGTATTGACATTGACTTTAATTAATTACAAAGTAGGTAACATTGTCAAGTCATCATTATAAGCCTCACTTGTTTGAGTTATTCAAGTACAGCTGATAACAGAGTTTAGTTATACTCGTAATTATTATAAATAGAACAAATAGTGCCCGTCTATACAATAAAGTCGTAAGTTAAAACAATTTAAGCCCTAGATTACGAGTAAGTCATGTTCGAGTGTATTTCTGGATAAATTGGTTACAAAATACTCAATCACCGACCGCGAGGCCAGTAGCAAGCGACATAACGTTCCGCGAGACTAATCTTAAACGAAAACTAGGCAATCGTACAAAATCACTCATCCTTTAGTATATATTACAATCTAAATTGTATAAAACCGGGCAAGAGCATGTCTGACCATGCTCAGTGTAGGGTTCCGAAGCCGTTAAATTATACAAAAAATATCTTAAAAAACCACAAGTATGAAGTAATTCTCTATTTAAAGTTATTTGGTGCTTTCTTAGGTCATTTTAGTAGGTATAAACACTTTAGTCACCTGTATCTCAGGAACAAATCAAGTCTACATAGGTGTCATAGTTTTTCTTTAAAATTCGTTAATGTGCTTTCATTTAAGATATTATTCAGATTTTTAGTATTTGTAGTTTTGGCTGTAGGGGGGGGGGGGGGGATTAGCGCTTTAAAGCTTAATATTTCATAAACGAAACCCTTAATCGAAAGATTGTTTGGACAAATCCGCAATATTTTTAAAAGATCTATCCAACGACACCACATCCTATGGGGTAGACGAGAAAAAAAAATATCCCTACGGTACGTGTAGGGGAGGTACACTAAAAAAATTTTTTTTTACCACTTTGTTGGCGTGACTAATATGCATGTTCATGCCAAGTTACAGCTTTCTAGTACTAAGAGTCTCTGAGCTAGGCTGCGGACGGACGGACGGACGGACATGGCGAAACTATAAGGGATCCTAGTTTTTTGTTTTAAAAAGCCGACCGGCGTTCTCTATATGTACCAACCTACAACAAAAAAATCTGCATCACTGAATTTAATTTAGTTTGAGCTTAACTCTCTTTAGTTTATAGCATTCTATTTTCACTTGTCAAATCTCATGTCAAGAATACCTTTTTTATATAAATTCAACTTCCTTGGACAGTCAATTATTGTTTAAATACTGTTAAAAACATTTGGAAGCCGTTTGGACGCAGTAAAATAATTTGGATATTTAACTGTCAAAACTAAAAATATCAATTAAAATTATGCATATAACGGTGCAGTGGTGAACACATAAAAGTACTTTCGGGTTTGTACTTCTCTATCACTCGGTCAACATACGCTGTTATCTAACTGACTTTGTCCGAACCCGAAACTTTTTTAAACCTCTTTCACAGCTTGGTAATAAGCTATTAAATAAATAATAATCCGCAATATAATTGAGACCCTTTCTTTCAGACTTAATATAATTATGTTAAACGACCCAATCGATTTTCAGGAAACCTAGCTAATTATAGTTCAGGAAATACGAATTGGCCGTCTGTAATCTTCACTACGATCTTTTTATTAATATCAATCAAAAGTAAATCGTAAAACGCCCTCGTTTTTCAAACAGGACAGTGGGTTGAAAGGTTTTGATACTTGAGTCACACTGTGGATATTATGTAGGTAAGAAAAAAAGATCGCAAAGTAGATAACAGACTAACTAGCTTTCTTCTTTAAAAAGCCGTGGCCAAATCGGCATATCCGTTTGGGAGCTACGATACCACAGACAAACGCAGATACACAGTTTGACAGATACAGGCGTAAAACTCATAACATGCCTTTTTTGTCGGAGGTTATAAATAGTTATGCAGGTAGAGTTAAAAATATGGTGACAAACACTACATTTTAACATGGAATTTTGGCAAAAAAATTGAACATAATTCTTTTCCTAACTTCTGTTTTTTGAACTACGTAAATAAATTTACATACACATACAAACCTTCACGCATTCATTCCCAGAGTGGAGTAGGCAGAGCTACAGAAATTACCAACAACTCTGAAAACTTACAATTTAAACATTACATATATTTTTATACGAATATTTGCACCATCCCCGTGCGGAGAAGTAGGCCATCAAAGAACTATTATTACTCTTAATAATGTGCGAGGTAACGAAGCACTTAAAATCTCGATGATAAATAAATTTATACGGCCAACCAAGGCTGACAAAATTATGGTCGGAAAGTGGCATAAAAGAGGCTGAAGTCAGAACATAGCGTGACGGCACCAATATTGGACACTTTTAGCTGAAGGCACCAATAATGGTCACTTTAACCTTTAATTCTTAGATCATAAGGTTATAACTTGATTGTTTCAATACAAATGAAAAACCCTTTTGTTCTGTAACATAAGAATCAAATGTCATCATTGGTCCTTGTGTTCATTACTGCGCCTCTATTCTAGGCGGTAAAAACGATATCGTAGTTTGCCTGTTATGGTATTGTTGTGACGTCAGCCGCCATTATTGTCAAGAAAATAAGAGCTATCAAAACGTTGACAATACGATAACAGATCAAATGCGATATTGTTTTTACCGTGTTGAATAAAGGCGCTGGTTCCATCACACTAATGTCGCTTTGACGTCAGGTTCTTATAATGCCCGTCTCAGGCGGAGTTAAAAATATCCTCATAGTCGTACTTTTGTTTTTTCAACGTTCCACTAATGATGATGTTAATTTTCAGAGCAGTTATAACAGAAAATGGAATATATCCGTCATTGACATCGATCAACACAATCAACACCAAGTGCAAAGAAAACAATGATTCGGAGAAAAATGAATACGACCCATTCCAAAACAGAAAGCTTGAACATCCTAATTCGTAAGTGCCTTGCCTACACATAATTTATATGAAACAATTAAATTTCTTAACAGGATATACATTTTTAATGCTGGTACGAAATTAATTTAATCGTAACTTTTTTTCTTACTTACTTATATTATGCGTTAATTTTATTATTAATTATGTTTTATGATACTAACTGTTGCCGGCTATAGTGTCCGCGTAGAAGTATTTCTTCGTTATTCCCTAAGAAACTTTTAGATTTTGTAGGATAAAATGCCCTTCCCCGGGACTTAATTAATCTATCTCCAATATCTCCATACCAAATTTCATTAAAATCGGTTCAACGGTTTATATTTACTTTCACATTTATTAGTACATTACTGCACAGACCGGGAAATAGGCCGTTGCGGGACGAGTAGAGTTAGCGTGGCCGAGACGCAGTCGAGGCCGCGCTATATACGAGTCCAGCAACGGCCCTTCCCGGTCGAGGCTTGTATAGTTTTTTTCTCCAGCAATGTGAGGAAATTTAACACAATTGTTAATAATATTAAACACAGTCCCAACATTTCCTAGAAAAAAAGAACAGAAACGTATGATTTAGTATAACACTGAAATCAAGCATTACATAAAATCACAAATTTAAACGTAATAAATTCAATTTGAATAAAATATAGTTTAAACTATAACGTTTATTACGCGTTTATGTTATTTCGGCAATTTATTTTGTTTATGAACGCACGAGATATTTTTTCTGGTTAAAACCTGCGTTTTAAATGGTCTAAGATCCGAATAGGAGACGATTTGCGCCGGGCTGTTTATTCGATGAAAAGTTTATTTTATATCAAATTTAGTAGGCTATCTATATACTTTTTATCGAATAAACAGCCCGGTGCAAATCATCTCCTATTCGGATCTGCTACTAAAAGTGATTCCTCGAGTAACCGGTATCCGTGGTGACGTGATTTAACCTACCATATATAGCCTTTAGGTCATTCCAAGATGATCGTTTCTAATCGGTTCAATAAGGTGATTTACAAGCAAAACTTCCTTGTAGAATACCAAGCCACCTCGGACTGGTTATTTTGACCTTGCCTAACCATAAAGCATTTTTTTCCTTTTTAATGTTTATTCACTTCCAGGGATTTACGGTCATTCGCTAACCTTTTAAAGTCATCTCTGGGTTCCGGTATCCTAGCCATGCCAGCTGCCTTCAAAAACTCCGGGACCCTCGTTGGCATATTCGGGACTATTATCCTTGGCTACATCTGTACGCATTGCGTCTATTTACTGGTAATTATTGTTACTCTTATCATACAAAACTATACTCGAAAATCTAATTTAAGACCAAAATCCTAACCTCAACCGGCGCACATTCGCTGTGATTACTGCATTTTGGTTTAAGTGTAGGTATTTTTATCAATAAAACTTACCCTAATATTACTGGTTACACGAGTTCTTATTCATATTTTTATGAAATAATGTTAAAATAACGAATAATCAAGATGGGAACTGCCAGATTTTGGTCTTTGATTAGATTTTCGAGTAGGTATAAATGTCATCAAAAAGTTACGAAAAGGGAAGCTATCTTGTGATGGATATAGGTTTCTAAGCCTTGACTTCTCGCAAGCCTAACATGTAAAAATATGTAGGTATTATATATCCACCAATGGAATGAGAGAGATGTGTAAAAAATACCGGTTACTTTTTATGTAATTTTTACTTCAAAATGCAATCTTGATACTTACCTAATCATGATAAATTAATTAATTTTTACATAATTGCACATTCATAGCTACGGAATACCGAGCATTATTTTTCATTTCGATAAATGGAACTATATTTAAAAACTTGCCACCTGTTTCCCTGATATAGAACAATCTAAGCAAATGTCAGTTATTTAGTCAACTAATTATTACGACCGTTGGTAATTAGTTTGACAGAGAATCCTATTGAAATAAATCTTTTCCAATATGAGTTTATTAAACGTCGAGCCAATCAACAGTTCAAATGTCAAACTGGTTATTTCCACTTCCATTTAAAAGGCAATTCAGGAAGGAGCCCAGTTGTAATATCTTAAAAATATTTGGTGTTTTTTTAGGTTAAAACATCACAAGAAGTATCTAAAGTAACAAAAGTGCCGTCCCTTGGCTATGCTGAAACGGTAGAGGCGGTTTTCGCGACAGGACCAAAATCTCTGAGAGGAATGTCAAAAGGAATAAGGTATGGTAAATGTTGACTATTTAGAATGTTTTGCAATCTTATGTACAAATTTTGGAATTAATTAATAACCCAAAGTGCAGTTAAAAAATAATTGCAATAAAGACGGAACAATTTTATAATCAAAGAATGTTTCAATCCCTTAAGATTCAAGTTAAAAAATAAGTGTGCGTCTCGGGACGCCCGACAGAAGTGATAACTTAAACGAATCTAAGATGAACTATTTAATATTGAAATTGTTTGACTGATTTAGGTCAGTTCTATCCCTTGAATTTCGAATAGAAATATTAATAAAACCCTAAGTTCTTAAAACCTTAGAATATAAACTTACACAGAGAGTCGTCTGAATGTTATTATTTATTTATTTATTTATTATAACATGTTTACAAACTTAGTTGTATTACAACGTCCCGCAAAACTGTTTTCACAGATGTAAATGTATACTTAAGCATACAGTTTTAGCAAGCGGACCAATTTAATAAGCAAACAAGGTCGTTTTTACACTTGATTGTTTTTACCCATGGACACCCGGACACCCGAAATACCAGATGAATAGCTAGTCCTTTAGCTATAAAATTTAAGTCGGAACATTGGAGAGGGAATGAAAAGGGACGTAAGATGTAGAACACGACACGTCCTTTTTTACACGCTAAATGCCAAAGTATTACATGCATTCTGAAGCATGCAGACCACCTGACATTTCAGGAAGTGACTGTTCTCAAATGTTTCAGGATATTTATAGACTGGGCGATGGCGTTCACCATACTTGGCGCATGTGCGGTCTACGTCATTCTGCTTGTAGACTCTGTCAAACAGGTATTTGGAACAGTGACAATGTAATTTTTCACGACGCGGTTAACGTAAAACGCGTGCCGGCAACGAAAATAGATTAAAGTGAAAATGTTTGTCAACATACTAATTATGTTCCGTTTATAATTTTAACGTTCTCAACCGTTTGTTCATAAATAGACCGTAGGAATTCTTATTGTTCTTAAACCTTTAACTCTTCTTATTTCAGATGGTTGATTTCTTCGTAGAGGACAACGATCTCAACGTGAACATATACTGCGCCATATTCTTAATCCCACTTCTAATCTTCACTCAAATTAAGAACCTCAAGTACCTGGCCCCTTTCTCTGGATTCGCAAATCTACTCCTAGTCGCCACCTTCCTTATCTGCCTCTATTACATCTGCTCCGACTTTCCGGATCTAACCACTCTGCCCATGTCGGTTGACGTCGGAAAATGGCCGCTATTCATCGGGTAAATTTTCACATTAATTATTATAAGTGTTTTCCTGTTAACAACTATAATAGAATGCGAGTAATGCGGTGTAAAAAAAGGTTGCTAGTAGGCTTACGAGGTTAGAACTCGATCCTAATTAACGTTTTCTACGGTATAACATTAAGATGACCGCATGCTTATGAAAAATCTTTATAGCTACCTAGTTTATATACTCGTATAACAGTCGAATACAATCTAAACGGATATTAGGTAGTACGGTCAACAACTTTAATTGTTGAGCACCTATAGAACCCTGTCGCAGAAAGACCTAGACGCAGAATTTATTTCTTTAGACTTGACGCTGTAATTATAACACGGTTCTATAGGTGCTCAACGATTAAAGTAGTTGACTAATACGAGTAAGTACGTACAGCGACCCATTCAGACCGCTCTTCAATGTACCTATTATCATTATATACAGTTGTAAAATGCACTTGTCTCGTGGCCTAGATTGAAATACCTAATCAATGATATTTCGTAATGAAGCATGTCCATAGTTTTAGAAACAGAAATACAGCAAATTAAATTACTATTGAGATTCAAGCGCTAGAAAGTCTTTTTGAAAAACGGTATCTCAAATATGTTAAATCATAAAAGCAGGTCCCCTTGCGGCATGGTCCACATGACACTGGCTGCATTCCCTCTCTGGATAGCTAGCCCAATCATTTATGAGAGATAAGCACTAGCTCTAGGATCTCAGGAGCTGACTATGAGTCGGGGAGACAGGGCCTTAACGAAACTTTTTATATCAGCTGACCAGGGTCCCATGATAACTACTGCAAGCGCAGCAAATTAGTAATCATTTAGTAAATATGGATATTTACGGTGCTTGAGGGTTTTGGGCTGATCTGCTGCTGCACCAGACTAATTACGGGTCGAGTGGATGTGGTAAAGGGCGAAAGTGTCGTCGCATTTTTATAACCACTCCTCGATTAAACACAGTCGTAACCTTCCCGGCAACAAAGTACCTAAGTTAGACTTCCACTTTAGTCCAAAGAATACACCTTTGTTGAATAGGTACTGTACGTATGTAGATACCTATAGAGGGCGGTATCATATTTGGAAGGCATCTTTAGGCGTAGCTAGCCCAACAATCCGCATACACACTGCTCGGTATTTGTGTCAAAAGGAATTGTCAGTTGCAATCATCATAATTACCTACACACGTGCAGTGCAAAGAGAGGTCTTTGTTCGTAATGAAATTGGTAATTATTCACCAAAAACCGAACCGAACATGAGAATTTTGTATTGTAGTTACGCCGTTTCCACGTCAAACAATTTTATTTTCAAGCTCTTCATACATTTATGCAAATGCACTCCAAAAGTAAGCAAGCAATGCCCCATTACCACATTAGTAAATAATCATCCTATGCTATATGCTATTCCGTACTAAGTAACTTGTAGGTATAGGAAGAGGATTTATGCAAATATGCAAGTCATATATATGTTGCATTTATTTACTTATCTATCTATTTGTTTGGTTAGTGTGTATGCGTATTTATAGCTTTTTCTAGTTTTCAGGGTTCCGTAGTCAAACTAGGAACCCTTATAGTTTTGCCATGTCCGTCCGTCCGTCCGTCCGCAGCCTAGCTCAGAGACTCTCAGTATTAGAAAGCTGTAATTTGGCATGAATATACATATTAGTCACGCCAACAATGTGGTAAAATAAAATATCGAAGAAAATAAAATTGTGTACCTTCCCTACACGTAACGTGGGGATGTATTTTATTTTTCTCGTCTACAGTACTATAGTGAGGGGTGTCGTTGGATAGGTCTTATAATATTGCGGATCTGGAAAACAATTTTTCAATTAAGGTATCCGTTTATGAAATATTAAGTTATTAAGAGCTAATTTTTGTTAGAGTCAAGTGTCCCCCTCTCCTACAGCCAAAACTACAAATACTAAAATCTGAAAAATATCTTAAATGAAAGCACATATAATAAATTTAATAGGAAATTTATCACAACTAAGTAGACTTCATTGGTTCTTGATTTACAAACTTTTTAAATGTTTATACCTACCGAAAACTTATTTGCGGTGTTGGTAAACTGACCGCTACCTATGTTGATGTATCGGGATTTATCGGGATAACAGTTTTCCAACGGCAAAGTTAAGTTGGTCGCTAGGTCTAATTTGTTTGTACGTAGAAACGGCTTCGGAGCCCTACCCTGAGCATGGTCCGACATGCTCTTGCCCGGTTTTTTTAGTTTCATGTCATTACCCGCATGAAGTCTGCACCACCTGCTGTGTAAAATATTTTAAATTGACACCATATCCCTATCCCTACTAAGGTTGTCTGGATGAGATCGCTAATCAGCAATAAGACCGCCTGTGTTATTTTTAATAGTACTGTTTCTCCGTAATGTTTTTGTTTGGTGTACAAAAAAGTGTTTTGTATTGTATTGTATTACATTGCCAAATCGAATAGCAATCGCCATCCCTTAACTCGTTGCTATTCATTCCAGTACAGTGATTTTTGCCATGGAGGGTATTGGCGTGGTCCTGCCGGTTGAGAACACGATGGCGAAGCCCGAGCACTTTCTGGGCTGCCCTGGAGTCCTCAACGTGACCATGACGGTGGTGGTGCTACTCTATATGATCATGGGGTTCCTGGGATATGTGAAGTATGGGGATGAGTCCCAGGGGAGCATTACGCTGAATCTACCAACGGCTGAGATGTAAGTTAAAGTTAAATTTAGGTTATTAAATTGACAGCTGCTGTTATTAAGTCCCTACTAATTCTTAGCGGGAATGACTCGAATAATTGAGAACATATGCCCCTTGGCAAGATGCATTGCGAGAAAGTGATCGTTATCGAAAATGAAAGGATTGAGGTAAGCTGCCGGACAGTCGCGTCAAGCGCTTATTGTCAATTCCAAACATTTTGTCAGTTTTCGAAAAACGTTTACGTTAGTGTTAAGCACCTTATGGACTTGACAGAAGCGCGTGGAGCTAACCTAACCTAACCTAACCCCATGTGCTTGTGTTTAGTCCACTTGAGAAAATTCTCTTTTACCGAACAATTGTCTTCGCGTGTGATATCCATGGACTTATTTCTCTAATAAGTCCATGGGAGTGTCTATAAATAACTCGACATTGGCGAAATACACCTTAACAGGAGTGAAAGCCATTAATTAAGAATAGAATAGAAGCACCTTGTCTGTTAAAGATTCGCATGTGAAATTATCACGTTTTTGTTTTTTAACGACACATTACATTAGCCTAGTTGATAGTGACCACTGCCTACCCACGAAGCTAGTTGTCCAGGTTCAAATCCCGGTAAGGGCGGATATTTGTGTGATGATGAGCTCGAGTGTTTTGTTCATGAGTCAATTTCTGTGAGATTATCTCACGAATGATATTTATTTATTTTATTCTTTCCCCCGGTTGCCGTATGAGTAGGTATCTTGTATTTTATACGGAGATACAAAAATCGCATACGCATTCAAGTCACAGGGTGAGACCGTGAGAGTCAGCAAAACGCTTGTAGTCGTTACCTGAGTAAATGCGAACGACCTTCTCTCCACTTTCTGTTGTTGTTAATACCTTTTTGCATTAAAACTACCTGCCATCTTTTTTGGTTTTACAAGTCACCGGTATCGAGATTTATGATATCAAAGAGTGTAATTTTTACTGCAAAAAAGTAGTTACTCGGCCTTTTTTTCCATGTTTTTGCTTAAAACTTGATTTATGATATTTTAATGAAGAATATTTTAGATTTAGAAAAACATAGCTCGGTTTAGCCTATACCGGTTTACCTTTCCGCCAGGTCGGCCTCTTGGTATTTAAATATCATTAACATTAAAAAATGCTTAACAGCTCTTAGACAGTGGTGTTTGATTAATGTGTAAATCCTTACAGTCCCGCGTTAATGGCGAAGAGTTTCATCGTGCTGGCAATCTTCTTCACTTATACGCTTCAATTCTACGTCCCTATGGAAATCGTGTGGCGCAACACGAAGCAACACGTCAGCCAGAGGTACCACACCCTGGCGCAGAGCATCATGAGAGCTGTGTTCGCAATTCTTACGGGTAAGTAGACCTTAGTTTGTTTAGCCTCGTCCTGCTCAAGCATTTTTAAGCTATGTCCGATTTCTGCCCAATGTTCTCTATGAAGGAATTTTTTGTATGGATAATTTAAATGCCCGGGCAGAACGTAAGTACTCAATCTATTTGTTATTTAATAAAGAATATTGGGCAGGATGAGGTTGGTGGTGAAAGGACCTTAAGCAGCCGTGTCCGGATCACCATCTTACCGTTTAACGTGCCGCCGAAGAGCAATTTTCGCATTGTTATATTCCGTTGCATCGATAAGACATTCCATCAAAGTCCTTCTTGAGATTGTATGTACCTATGTATGTATGTAAACACTTTATTGTACTAAAACAATTAAAGTATTAATTATTATAATTACTGTCAGCGTAAAGCGTGAATTAAGCGAGGTTTAAACTAGCAATAAAAATTTCAGAAGTTAACCACTGTTTTTCTATAACTTTAAAGTTACAAAAAGACAGCAAAGTTGTGCATCTTTCTCTAGAACTGAAGTTAAAGTAAGAGCAATCAACTTCTGCAATTTTTATGCCCGAGCCACACCGGATGCGTGAGCGTAGACGTGACGTGCGCGTTCGCTTTCCATTGCGGTGTATAGTATGAATTCTCATACGACATGTCACTATACAACGCAGTGGAAAACGAACGCGCACGTCAGAGGCCCTACTTTTAAAATCGAACTTCGAAGTTACGTTAGCTCCATCCCTGTCACTCGTCATTCGAGAATACATCAAGAGAAAGGGATGAACCTAACGTAACTTTGAACTTCGATTTTCAAAGTAGGGCCTCTGGTCTACGTGCACGCATCCGGTGTGGCTGGGCCTTAAAGCAGCTTTAGCTTCAGTTCTAGAGCAAGTAGTGCACAATTTTGCTGTCTTTTTCTAATTTAGAAGTAAGAGTAGGTAGGTAATAATATCAGAGGCACGTTTTATAAAACTACAAGTTACAATTTTACAGGTCTAAACTGGCAACACTGCTCAAATGGCTGGTCGTCATTGGTCGAGGTTGACTCAAATGGAAACTTGTAACCTGTAAATTGTAATTTGTAGCTTTATAAAACAGGCCCCTTGCATTGTTATATGTATATCAATACTTTCATTAAACAATTTTCTTTTGCAGTGATAGCAGCAGCAACACTTCCTCGTCTGGAACAAGTCATCGGTCTAGAAGGAGCGTTCTTCTACTCTTTCCTTGGGCTCATAGCGCCGTCAATCATCGACCTCATCTTCCACTGGGAAAGAGACCTAGGCAGATACAACTGGATCCTCGTCAAGGATGTCTTCTTGATTATATTCGGATGCTTTGTCCTAGTCACAGGAGTAACGCAGAGTATTCGAGAAATAATTAGGACAAGTTAGTGATGCAAGTGCTGTGTTATTATTATTAAGTTTGTTATGTTGTTTATAAGAAAATTGGTAAAATAGAAATAGATGACATTTGTGGATTATAAATACTTGTACAGAAGGCTATTTTAGAAATCCTTTCTTGTGACATGATTCCAATTAAACATGATTAATGTGTTGTAATATTTGTAATATTAATTTTATAGATTGATTCATAATAATTTTGATTCAAATACTTATTTAAACCAATTACAAGTTCTCATAGACGTTCTGAAGAAAATGCTGTTACCTATTTTTCACCTAATTATTAAATTCCCTTTTAATCGAAATTATAATTGTCAGATGAATCTTAATGGTACATTTGAGAGTTTCGAAGAAGCGGGATGAAAGTACGTAATTTCTGAAACATGTATTATCAGCCCAATCGGACCGTAGAACGATGTACATTATAAAACAATATGTTTGACACTTCCTGCGACTAGAATCATAATGTCACTGTGACACAGTTCTATCGTAGCCCTTACCAGGGTCCTTATTCTACCTTACCTTAACTCGGCCGCCATAAGGTACTGCCAAGTCAAGTTAATTAGAGCTTTTAGGGTCTCATTTCAACAAGGTAAAAACCAAATCATTTTTAACCTGTTATCGTATTGTCAAATTTGATAGCTCTTATTTCAACATCATCATCATCATCATGGTGGCCTTTTGGTGATCCAATCTTGGATGTAGGCCTCTTCCCTCATCTTCCACTCTTGGCGATCTTGTGCCCGTCTCATCCAGTCCCAAAACGACCTCCGTGCCGTCGAATGTCGTCCATCCAGCGCTGCGGTGGTCTGCCCGCCCTCTAGTATCAGCTCTGGGTCCCCATCGTCTTATTTACTTGACAGTAATTGCAGCCGAGTTAATAACAATACCATACCAGGTCAAATGCGATTAGATTTTACTTGCTAGAATAGAGGCGCTGAACGTTTGCAATGCGATAATAAAAGAGAAAGACAAGGCACAATATGGCCCGAAAACACAGTCCGTAAATTCGAACAATGGTGCTGTAAAATAGCAGTGTCTAAAGATGCTGGTGATAATTATGTAAGTTGATTTTAAAATACAATATAAATATTTTTAATACGCATTATTGTTTATTATTTCTTTTGGTATATAATGTAAGTAATAGTGAAAAGCTAACTTGAGTTTATAAAAATGTAATATTTCCATTTCTCTTGTCAATTATAATCACTATGTACGACTGGGCCGGCTCGACTAATAGGTGATTTTATTTAATAAATCGTAGGTACTTATTTCAGTTCGACGACTGATCTTTACATAGGTACAGTCAAGGACTTTAATTGTTATACCACTATGGAGCCCTGTCATAATGACAGCGTCAAACCACATGACAGAAATTACGCTTAGATGAATGATTAACGTAATGCGACAGGGTTCCATAGTGGCATAACAATTAAAGTCCTTAACTGTACTATATAAAACAAAGTCGCTTCCCGCCATCAGTCCCTCTGTATATAGGTACGCTTAGATCTGTTAAACTAGGTACGCAACGGGTTTTCATGCGGTTTCCATCAATAGATAGAGTGACTCAAGACAAAAGTTTTTGTGTATACTTAATAAATTCAGGGGTATCCTAACGCAAACACTAAATACGTTTGCCAGCTGTTTCATTTGCCACAATTTTCATTTCCCATAATTTTCATTTTATTCTGAACCCAATAACTTTTCAAAACGTTTAATGAGATATACTTACAGAACCTGTAGGTTAGGTTAGGTTTATTTTATAACAATTCAGGAAAGTTAAAAGGTTTCAGAGAAAAATGACTTTCGGACAAATGAAAATTAAGACAAATGAAACAGCTGGCAAACGTTTTTTAGTGTTTCAGATAGGTAATCAAATTCTAGATTATGAAAGAGTATTACAGAAACTCACAAAAACTGAAGCGAAGCTATGGCGGGTCGCTATATTTTTGGTCGCAAATATTTTTTTAGCCGCGGCAAGCCCATTATTAACATAGTGACTACTGCGGGCCGATTATGGTCGTGTTTATCGATGTAAATAAGCTTGGATAAAAAATCTGTCACTTTCTGACCAGTACGTAAGTGCGAGAGTGACGGATGCCTTATCCACCGCGATAAAGGCGACCATAATACGGGCCCTGGAGCAGCTAACTGGAGTTTATAAAAAAAAAAAAACTCTTGTCAATTATAATCACTATGTACCTACGAATGGGCCAGCTCGACCAATAGGTGATTCTATTTATTAAATCATTGGTATTTCAGTTCGACGACTGATCTTCACATACCTAGTATAAAAAAGTCGCTTCCCGCCATCTGTCCCTCTGTGTATACGCTACACTACGAAAGGATTTTAACACTCAAGAGAAAGGTTGTTATTGTACTATAAATTCTGGATTATGAACTAGTAGGGTACGGGGCTCCCGGCACCAAAAGATAAACGACACTCAAAAGGTGAACACTCGATCGAAATAAACATAATTAAATCGTGACACATGCATTAAGTACCTACATAGTTCGGAATTACATAATTACCATATTACAGCCAAGTTCATAAATATAATATGCGTGTACACTTTATATAGGTATTTATTTTTGCCTGTGTTTCAAACTCTTGTAATTTTTTATTGGGAGAAAAATTATATCCGGTACACAAACAACAGGTTGCAAATTCTTCCTCAACAGAACAAGAACCCACAACATGACCATCACCACAATTATAACAGCGAGGGCGAGCATTACAATCGGTTTTGGTGTGACCTAAGCGGTCCCGCAGTTAAAGTACTATATTTATATAGTAGTGATATTTGTATAGTAGGGAGAGAAGGTACATAGCTTCCACGGATAGAGCAATACAGATAACCCGACCAAATCACATATCACCATTAAACCCCTATTACACTATACGTTATTTAGGGTCCGGTATTTAGTGTCGGGCGTGGCCCCTTGCAAGCAGCCTCGTTATTAGGTACAGTTGGATTGGACGTACCTATCATGGCACCTATAGGTATTATCTGAAATTCTAATCCATAACAAACCGGGCAACAGCATGTCCGACCATGCTCAGTGTAGGGTTCCGAAGCCGAAGCCGAAGTTATCAAGTTACTACACAAACACCATCTGAAAAAACAACAAGTATGAACTACTTAATTCTCTATTTCACGTTATTTGGTGCTGTCTTAGATGATTTTAGTAGGTATAAAACATTTTTAACTTCTCATGCTCTTAAAATGTTACTTTACTCTCTGCACATTGGGACTAAAGCTCCTTATTGATCTCTAGGGTATAAGTTTTTTTTTTATTTACACTGGAAACCCCTAAACAGCCAATCACGGTGTTTGTGAATGGAGGATTATCGCCATTTTCAGTGATTGTGTAGTGACCATTTTTAGGCCGTGAAAATAACCTCAAAATGACAACTGTGCAAAAATGATTTAATTTCGTGAAACACGATTAATGATTACGAATATGAATCTATTTAAATAGGATAATTTTATTTTATTAGGTATGGTCCAAATAGTTTTCAAGTTTGTATCTGTTAGCTAAATATTCAAGCATTTGTGTCACTTTGTTTGTTACTCAAAGTCAGAAACTTTGTAACATATTTCTTCAATATAGTAATTTAGTATAGAACGTCCTTCTTTTCCTCGCATTCAAATTGAAAAGTAGAGTGTTTAACGCGAGACTAAACAACCATAGTGACACTCGAACTATAGCCACTCGCGCTCGCTCGCTCGCTCGCGTGGCTAAATATCTCGTGTCATTATGGCTTGTTTTAGTATCTTGTTGAACAATCTACTATTATTCGCCTGTATCCCAGGATCCAATCAAGTCTACTTAGTCGTGATAGTTTTCCTTTAAAAATCGTTATATGTGCTTTCATCTAAGATATTTTTCAGATTGTTAGTATTTGTAGTTTTGGCTGTAGGGAGGGGGGGGGACACTTGACTCTAACAAAAATTAGCGCTTTAAAGCTTAATATACATTGAGGTATATTAACTAGAGGGGCAGTAACCACGCATAACCCGTGACACTTCAGATGAGCCTGCAGACTCATAGCGGCCATTTGTCAAGTTAGTTGTCAAACGGACGCCGACCGTAAAAGAAGCTGCGAAAAATGGGGAAATTCGCGGTGTAACAGTGCTTACCAAAGTCTGAAAGACACACTAAGGCACAAATAATTACTTTTCGCAGGTTAATACATTGTTTCTGTATCTAAATTAATGTAATTAACAATAAATCTTTAATAATATAGGCCCAGTGTTATATTATTATTATAGGCCCAGTGTTGCAAGTAAAGCATTGTTTCATATCCCCGAGTTTTCGGGGGAATTCAATATTTTCGACCACCCGTGAAACAAGTAAAATTAGTTATAATAATTAACGTTTCTAAACGTGTGGGCACTTAACTTGACTGCTTGAACATTAACAAGTTACGTACTTAATAGTGGTGCGGTGTAGTCTTATATCTAGATATTTGGAGTTCTTAACTTTAACGAAAACAATCAAACTCAACAACTCAAAACCACAGTATATAAATACATATGTAAAGCTAAAGCAGTAAAGAAGCTAGGCCTACTTTTCGAGATAAATACCTATTCTCTAAATGAGCGTAAGGAATGTCCTTTAAATTTTTGTAAAATTAAAAAAGTTGTTCTTTGTTGTATCTCAGCTAGTTAGAGCAAAATCGATATCTGAGGCTCGTTTCATGAAGCTACAAGTCACAAATTACAAGCGGAAGTCTCTTTCTAACTCCTTTAGCTAGAAAGAAACTTCCGCTTGTAATTTGTAACTTGTAGCTTCGTGACGGGCCACTGGTGTGGTCTGCGACAACGAATCCATTAACAGATTGAGAGAAGTAGCCGCCATCTTGAACTTTTTAGATTTTCCTGGAATTACTTCCGAAATTGATATCTGGGGATCTGTGTGACATCCGACCACGAATCTGCTGACAGATTAAAAAAAAAGTAGCCGCCATCCCGAACTTTTTAGTTATTCGTCTGATCGCTTCCAAAATCGATATCTGGGGATCTGTGTGGTCTCCGACTACAAATCCGTTGACAGAATCAGAAAAAGTAGCCGCCATCTTCACGCGCTGGCCTAGTTGGTAGTGACCGTGCCTACTAAGCTAGCGGTCCTGGGTTTAAATCCCGGTAAGGGCAGTTATTTGTGTGATGAGCGTGAATATTTGTTCCTGAGTCTTGGATGTTTTCTGTGTATTTAAGTATATATTTCTCTATATAAGTATTTATATCGTTGTCTAGTACCCATAGTACAAGCCTAGAGCTTAGTTTGGGACTAGGTCAATTTGTGTGAGATCGTCCCTTGATATTTATTTTATTTTATTTATTTATCTTAACTTTTAGGTTATACGACGGATTGCTTCTAAAATCGATATCTGGGGATCTGTGTGTAGTCTCCAACAAGGAATCCGTTGACAGAATGTGAAAAAGTAGCCGCCATCTTGAACTTTTTAGTTATTCGACTGATTGCTTCCAAAATCGATATCTGGGGAACTTTGTGGTCTCCAACAACAAATCCGTGGACAGAATGAGAAAAAGTAGCCGCCATCTTGAACTTTTTACGTATTCGACTGATTGCTTTCAAAATCAATATCTCGGGATTTGTGTGGTGCCAACGTTTTAGCAAGTACAGAGCACGTAAATGTGGTTAAAATATTACTCCACCTTAAGGGCTCGCGCTATGGGTGTTTCAGTTTCGCGCCTAAATAAAAGATAAAAGATAAAAGAAATTCATTCAGTAAGTAGGCCGCACGGGCACTTTTACACGTCAAGAATCTACCACCGCATCCTAAGAGAAGACCACGGCTGAGAAGAAACGCCGCAAGAAACTCAGCAGTCAGTAATTTTTTAAACATATTTCTTATTACAATGGTACTACTTAGTCTAGCATTATATAAAGCTATAAATATTAAATATATAACTACTATGATACCGGCCCTTTCCTGCCATTTGCAAATTTGGAAAGAATCAGATTTGGCAAGCGATGTGAGTGACCGATACCTTAAAAGAAAGAAAAAAAGTTTATTTTTTTATCTTTTTAGGCACAAAAATGACTGATCCAAAATCTGAAACATTTTTAATAATTTCGAATGCTTCCATTTTGTTTTTAATACAATAAAGACGCTTAAAACTTGTTTAATTTTGTCCAATAGACATTAAACTATCCAAAATAAATTATTTTGTTGACAAGGCAACGCTTATTCTTAACACGTAACTATCAAATTCTGGATATTTTCTGTAAAATCCTTAAATGTTCAATAAAAGAAAAACTACCAAATTTCGTCTAAGACATATACAGCTAAAAATGTTCAAAAATACCTCGTCTATCACCCCGTTAAAGCTATTAAGTTGTCATTCAAGCGTCAATTTCGGGAGTTATAGGAGACCACACAGATCCGAAATATCGACTTTGAAAGAATTCCGCCCAAAAACTGGAAAGTTCAAGATGGCGGCAACTTTTCCCATTTTGTCAACGGATTCCCTGTCGGAGACCACACAGATCCGTAGATATCGATTTTGGAAGCAATCAGTCTAACAACCAAAAAGTTCAAGACGGCGGCTACTTTTTCACATTCTGTCAACGGATTCCTTGTTGGAGACTACACAGATCCCCAGATATCGATTTTGGAAGCAATCCGTCGAATAACCTAAAAGTTCAAGATGGCAGCTACTTTTTCTGATTCTGTCAACGGATTCGTTGTCGGAGACCACACAGGTCCTCAGATATCGATTTTGGAAATAATCCGTCGAATAACTAAAAAGTTCAAGATGGCGGCTACTTTTTCTCAATCTGTCAACGGATTTATTGTCGGAGACCACACAGATCTCCAGATATTGATTTTGGAAGCAATCAGTTGAATAACCAAAAAGTTCAAGATGGCGGCTACTTTTTCACATTCTGTCAACGGATTCCTTGTTGGAGACTAAACAGATCCCCAGATATCGATTTTGGAAGCAATCCGTCGAATAACCTATAAGTTCAAGATGGCAGCTACTTTTTCTAATTCTGTCAACAGATTCGTTGTCGGAGACCACACAGGTCCCCTGTTGCCACTGGCAACACTACATCCACCGAATGACAGCTGCGCGTGAGATGGTGGGGACTTCCGGCCGCCATCTTATCTTCTACATCCGGGCGACTAACACGTCACTCACTCATGTAAAAAATTTGAAATATTGGAATATACTTGTAAAACTAAAATAAACTGCAATTCAAGTTCTGATTTGTTAATACTCATTTACCTATCGCTCCGAACATCCCCAGATATCGATTTTGGAAACAATCAGATGAATAACTAAAAAGTTCAAGGTGGCGGCTACTTTTTCTCAATCTGTCAACGGATTCATTGTCGGAGACCACACAGATCTCCAGATATCGATTTTGGAAGCAATGAGTCGAATAACCAAAAAGTTCAAGATGGCGGCTAGTTTTTCACATTCTGTCAACGGATTCCTTGTTGGAGACTACACAGATCCCCAGATATCGATTTTGGAAGCAATCCGTCGAATAACCTAAAAGTTCAAGATGGCAGCTACTTTTTCTAATTCTGTCAACGGATTCGTTGTCGGAGACCACACAGGTCCCCAGATGTCAATTTTGGAAGCGATCAGACGAATAACTAAAAAGTTCGGGATGGCGGCTACTTTTTTTTTAATCTGTCAGCAGATTCGTGGTCGGATGTCACACAGATCCCCAGATATCAATTTCGGAAGTAATTCCAGGAAAATCTAAAAAGTTCAAGATGGCGGCTACTTCTCTCAATCTGTTAACGGATTCGTTGTCGCAGACCACACCAGTGGCCCGTCACGAAGCTACAAGTTACAAATTACAAGCGGAAGTTTCTTTCTAGCTAAAGGAGTTAGAAAGAGACTTCCGCTTGTAATTTGTGACTTGTAGCTTCATGAAACGAGCCTCAGATATCGATTTTGCTCTAACTAGCTGAGATACAACAAAGAACAACTTTTTTAATTTTACAAAAATTTAAAGGACATTCCTTACGCTCATTTAGAGAATAGGTATTTATCTCGAAAAGTAGGCCTAGCTTCTTTACTGCTTTAGCTTTACATATGTATTTATATACTGTGGTTTTGAGTTGTTGAGTTTGATTGTTTTAACAACCAAAAAGTTCAAGACGGCGGCTACTTTTTCACATTCTGTCAACGGATTCCTTGTTGGAGACTACACAGATCCCCAGATATCGATTTTGGAAGCAATCCGTCGAATAACCTAAAAGTTCAAGATGGCAGCTACTTTTTCTAATTCTGTCAACGGATTCGTTGTCGGAGGCTACACAGATCCCCAGATATCGATTTTGGAAGCAATCCGTCGAATAACCTAAAAGTTCAAGATGGCAGCTACTTTTTCTAATTCTGTCAACGGATTCGTTGTCGGAGACCACACAGGTCCCCAGATGTCAATTTTGGAAGCAATCAGTCGAATAACTAAAAAGTTCAAGATGGCGGCTACTTTTCACAATCTGTCAACGGATTCGTTGTTGGAGACTACACAGATCCCCAAATATCGATTTTGGAAGCAATCAGTCGAATAACTAAAAAGTTCAAGATGGCGGCTACTTTTCCCAAACTGTCAACGGATTCTCTGTCGGAGACCACACAGATCCCCAGATCGGTTTTGGAAGCAATCAGTCGAATAACTAAAAAGTTCAAGATGGCGGCTACTTTTCCCAATATTTCAACGGATTCTCTGTCGGAGACCACACACATCCCCAGATCGATTTTAAAAACAATCAGTCGAATAACTAAAGAAAGAAGAAAAAATATAAAATGTAAAGGAAACCATTTGCAAACCAAGGATCGAACCCGGAACCGCTAGCTTCATAGGCTGGGTCACTACCGATAGGCTACGACGTCGTCAAATAAAATAATTGTAAATTTATTACTACCATTCTTGTAAGCGAGAAATGAAACAAAATGAAATATTAAAACAATGTATTAATTGTAACGATTCATATTATCAAAGAATTTACTCGATTTTTTGGGGGAAAATTTCATGTTCTAGGCAACACTGAACTTTTCATATCAGGTGAGCTCGCCATCTTTGTCTATTCCATATGACTGCTTTCTACTAGTGTATTATGGTAAAAGAGATAGATATAGTTTTTTTGTTCAAATATTTTTGGTTTCAAAGCTACGTCGCGATTATTAGTAGTTGGCACGTTTTATGCGTCGCTTTTGATTGACATTTGCTTGTTTAGTTAATATACCTCAATGTTAATATATTATAAACGGATCCCTTAATCGAAAAATTGTGTTCACTAACCGTATCCAATCCAATGACATCCCACACTATGGGGTAAACGAAAAAAAAATCAAGATTTTGTTTTACCACTTTGTTGGCGTGACTAATATGTATATTCATGCCAAATTACAGCTTTCTATACTAACACCCGTATTTATAGTCAAGAAAAGTAATTACTTGAGTATTAGTAATGTCAAAAGTCATTACTTCTGGCAACAAGAGCTACCAACTTCGTACGTCTCAAAATGGCTTTGGGTAACAGGGGCACGTTTTATAAAACTACAAGTTACAATTTTACAGGTCTAAACTGGCAACATTGCTTAAATGGCTGCTCGTCACTGGTCGAGGCTGTGTCAAATGGAAACTTGTAACCTGTAAATTGTAATTTGTAGCTTTATAAAACAGGCTCCAGGAGTAACCAAGCGATGTTTCTGCGATTTATATTTTTTTAATCTGTAAAGCGCCCGTCGGATGTCGCCTAAATTGTGTTTAAAGCAAAGACAGTTAACATGGCAATATTTAAAAAAATACACAGCCAACTGACTTGCTTATTGAATATTTTTTATCTACGTTAATTTGCAAGGTGTACGAATCGTGAGCTGTGATCGTGAGTTGCTGAAAAAGTTCAGTGTTTTAAAAATGCTGTAAGTACTCAATTTAACATATTTCTATTAGTATTATATATCAAACTATTCAGTATTTATTAGATTATTAGATTAAAACTATATTTCAATCCTATTTCATATTGATAGACATTAAATTTCACTTTAAAATAGTTTAACGGTAATAATTTGACGTGGTTGGAGACTTAACGGCCTATATTACTAAGATTATTAAATATTTACTGGATAACTTATAGTAATATAATGAATTAAGTATTAAGCTTCATATATAAACAATAAAATGTTTAAAATATACTGTACATTACACAGGATTAGCTACCGAACATGACTCGACCCTTAAAGTATCAAATGTCGTAAAAGCCAAAATGCACTTTTTCAGGGCGAGCAAAAAACGAAAATGGTTACTTTATTTTTGCATATATTTTTTGAAATACTCAAGCTATTATAAACCACTTGAGCTCATTATGCTTAGGTTTTCGAGATGTTTCATAATTATAAATTTAAAATCCCGTAGCTTTAATAGATCCAGAGATAGCGTGGCTTTTACTACAAAAAAAATAAATGTAAATGGCTTTTAAGACGCACAACAAGAATTGAAAATGGCTTTTAAGACAAATTTTTTATAGTGTACAACTGTAACCTTTGTTGTAAAAGGAATCTACGTGGTTTTATTGGGGGTAATATTGTATTAAAAGACATTATGTAATCATAACAATATGTAATTAATAGTAGTAAAAGCAGTACCCATTTTAAGAAATATGCTTGTTTTATAACATTTTTTTAATAAAATGACAAATTAAAATAAGACTTCAACTCTTAACGATGCACAGATAATTAATTATTATAAAGTCAAATTAAAATAAGATTTACCGTCTAAACGATGCGCAGATAATTATTTTTTGTTATGCAATAAAATTGAACTCGACTAAAAACTTAAACACGCTTCGTCTCTCATAATATATATCTATAAGTAATTGGTCTTTATAGAGAGAACTAAGTATCTAGGTACATTTTTGTGAATAATCTAGGTTTCGGTTAAGGTTAGGTTAGGTTAGGTTAGCATTAATATAAACTTTTGTTAAACTACAGTAGAATTCGTCATTAAAATTGAAAAGTCATTAAAATCATTTTAATTACATAATTTAAATTTAAATAACGTATCGAAGAGCTTTGTCAGAAGCTTGCAATCTGCTTTTTATTGTTTTGTTTTTAACACGGCCACCATGACTGTCTAGAAATAAAGGGTTGTCATAACGTTAATAATACGAAAACATGTCAAAGGCAATATTGTTTCACTGAGTAGAATTTGGAGCCAGGGTCTCTATTCTACGCGGTACAACAATAAGTATTGCATTCGATATGTTATCGTATTGTTGTTAACTCTGACGCCATTGACTCAATATATATAGTTATATCAACGATTTTTGAGAGCCTTTCATATTGTAATTAGATTCCCTGTGGTAGCTTCGGAAAAAGCTCTTCAATGAGATTTCGAACCAAAAATAAGTGCGTACAAAAAAGCTATGTATCATAATACAAAAAAGAGAAGCTGTTGCATGTAGGTACAGTACCTACATGCAACGACTTAATAATAATCTTAACCAACATTGGGCGCAACAATAAGGGCTTGGACACATCACCATGGCACGACGTCGTTAACGTGAAACGGCGCGGCGCCGTAGAAAGGCACGTTGCCACAACGTGCAGATACACGGTGCCGTCATTCATTATAAAGTGCAATACATATAAGCCCAATATCCTGCGCGTAGAGTTTAAAATAGTTGAAGCCGTTGTCACACGGCACCGTATATTTGCACGACGTGGCAACGTGCCTTTCCACGGCGCCGCGACATTTCACGTTAACGACGCCGTGCCGTGGTGTTGTGGCCAGGCCCTAGTAATATCTGACACGGCTCTATTAAAAAGCATAACAGCGATCAAATATTGAAACGTTAAGATTTATTTAAATAATGCTCAAGGATTTCCATTGAAGGATATTGAATTAACCCAACTTGCTTCGACATCGTAATTAAACAACTATTCGTGAATGAAAGCTGTCATAATCTCAACATTATGAATACAATATCAAAGCAAGACGGTGAAAACTTTGATTTAACTGCCGTCTACACGACAATAACTTCTTGTCGTGTAAACTCCAACGACTTATCGAAGAGCTTTGTCAGAAGGTTGCTTACTGTCCTGAACAGTACGGCTATTTTATTGGTAGCTGGCGACAATATTCGCTTTTCATATAAATGGGCATTTGCAATGCAAGTCAGAACCGAACATCAAGTTTATAGCACCTATCTCGGTCTTATTTGTATAATTAATTAAAACAAACAAGAAGTGGGCTGCGTATAATTATTAGTATTTTACGCTCATTATCTACATAGAATTTGTAAAAGTCATCGATGTCAGAAATTAAAAAATGTGACTACCCTTTAAAACTGGACACCATTCAAATGAATAAAGCAAATATGTACGTATATGCATGAATGTATACTCTTTATTGTACAAGGAAAAAAAAACACAAGCAATATAATAAAAACAAACAAGTACCTACAAAGGCAAATAATTTAAAAAGTCGAAATATTACACCTATTCTAAATTTCAAAGAAAAATGGTTCTTGGCATACCGACGAACAGACGGAGAGACGAACAACAAAGTCATCTTATAATGTTTAACAGTATTTGGTACAGAGCTCTAAAATATAATATTACGGAGATTAAAATTTGGTATTTAAAGTTACGGACAAATGCCAAGCCTTCTCAGAAGTTTTCGTTTTAAACCTTCAAAACTTAAAATGGCACCTACGAGTTATCTACATAAATTTTAAGTTTATTATTACAAATACAAGATGCTATGCTTTAAATTATGACTTTTTCTGTTTTATTTATCATTGGAAATGTATAATTTGGCGCAAAATATTGAACTGTTTGTTTGATTCTCGTTCCTTCTACGAAGAAAACAAGGCCCGTGTGGTTGCCGGGTTAGAATAGTGCTACTCCATGTCTTCCCGTGGATGTCGTAAGACGCGACTAGGGGAAAAAAGCCCTGTAGTACTGTTAGGCGATAGGCTTGCAACCTGTCACCAATACGCTGGTAAACATCTTAGCCTCATTGTGCAAAATGCTGTCACAGAACTATCAACAAGCTTTTAGAGTTGGAGCTGTAGCTCTGCTTGGCCCCACTCTGGGAACGAAGGCGTGAGTTTATGTATGTACAATATAATGTATGTATGGTAATTAATGTTTGTTTTCTAATGCATTGATCAATTGCAAGAGATGACTTAAAAATATAGGTTCATCCCTAATATTTCTTATATTTTTTTATAATCATTTGTAACAGTTTTCAACGTAACAGTTTTAGTAATAAACATAATAAATGCGAGTTTTTCAGATCACTTTAAGGGATATTTTTCAGTTAACTAATTGCATTAGAAAACAAACATTATTTTACAATACCATATTTTTTTCAGCCATAATGCATATTTTTTTATGAATAGTAGTAAAAAGCAATGTATGCCACATAAAAAAATATAAACGTTCGTAGTAAAAGCCGATTGAATCCCTAGGGGTGAAGGACCGTTTGTAGTAAAAGCTGATTGAATCCCTAGCAGTAAAGGATAATTTCTAGTAAATGCCGATTGAATCACTAGCAGTGAAGGACAGTTTGTAGTAAAAACCGATTGAATCCCTGGTAGTGAAGGACCGCTTGTAGTAAAAGCCGATTTAATGTCCAGCAATGAAGGAGCGTTTGTAGCAAAAGCCGATTAAATCCCTAGCAGTAAAGGACCATTTCAAGTAAATGCCGATTTAATCACTAGCAGTGAAGGACAGTTTGTAGTAAAAACCAATTGAATCCCTAGTAGTGAAGGACCGTCTGTAGTAAAAGCCGATTGAATCCCCAGCAGTAAAGGAGCGTTTGTTGTAAAAGCCAATTGATGCCCTTGCTGTAAAGCGTATGGTGGCACTTAACCTCCTAACCTGAGATCCTTCGTACTAAAAATAGTATATAATACGGCTATTGTAATAAAGATCTGGTGCAAGGGAAAAAAAAGTAGAATATATTTTTTGAAGACTAACAATCAAAAATTTACTTTTGACAAATTTCGTTGATTGATGGGTCTTAAGAGGTTAAAACAAAACGGGCATTATTTTTTTACATGTCTTATAATGAGAAATTGTCGTAGAAACCGTGTATTAAAAAGTCGTTTCTTATACAGCATAAATTTACATTAGTGTTTGGTAAATTTTCCATGAATAATTTGTCGTAAATACCAATTTAAAAAATAACCGGTTTTTACGCCAAAAATTATCATGATTATTTTTTTTCTAATACAATATCAAAATGTAGTATTAGTCAAATCAACAAAAAATATGTCTTTTACAACATTAATTTTAAAACTTTACGCTCCAACTTGATCATTACGACATTTAAAAACAAGAAATCTAGGTTTTAAGCGTGAATTAAGTGCGTCGTAAAAGACATTTTTTTGCGAATTTGAACATTTCAAATATACAGTTCGATAGAGCGCAAAAAACTGAATAAAACTGCATTAAAAACTCATTTTGGCCAAAATGGCTTTTACGACATTTGATACTTTAAGGGTCGAATTGTGATGACAATTGTAAGTACAAATTGGTGACTGTTGCTACCAAGAGCCATTCAGGTACCTATAATGCAAGATTTACGCACACAATCGACTGAAAAAAAAAATATTTCTAGAATATTAGTATGTTAAGCAAACTACAAGTTACAATTTTACAGGTCTAAACTGGCAACACTGCTCAAATGGTTGGTCGTCATTGGTCGAGGTTGTGTCAAATGGAAACTTGTAACCTGTAAATTGTAATTTGTAGCTTTATAAAACAGGTCCCTGTGGCCCGTTTCACGAAGCTACACGTTACAAATTACAAGCGGAAGTCTCTTTCTAACTCCTTTTGCTAAAAAAGGAGTTCCGCTTGTAATTTGTAACTTGTAGCTTCGTGAAACGGGCCACAGGGGCCTGTTTTATAAAGCTACAAATTACAATTTACAGCACCAGTGTTGCCAGTTTAGACCTGTAAAATTGTAACTTGTAGCTTTATAAAACAAGCCCCAGCGAGTCGTGAGACAAAAAAGGCGGTAAATTCAAAATATCACTAGCTGAGGCCCGTTTCACGAAGCAACAAGTTACAAATTACAAGCGGAACTCCTTTTCTAGCAAAAGGAGTTAGAAAGAGACTTCCGCTTGTAATTTGTAACTTGTTGCTTCGTGAAACGGGCTTCTGGTATAACACGAAATGCATAGCGACTGAATAAGTAGTACTCATAATGTGACAGCTTGTTTTATAGGTAAATTGTTGCCATAATGAAGCATTTTAGAAAAATGCTTGCATTACGCCACTCGCTGGTCGAACTCATCAATACAAAATTCACAAATGAATGACACTTCGTTTCTATTGCTTCGACAATAGGGTGCTGAGTTTTGAATTTTGATAGGTATAATATTAAAGATGTTCCAAATTGCCAAAGTTTAAATTCTACGAGAGACTAGACTAGGAAGCGGAAATATCATGTCGTTAGCCAATGATCACGCGAGTAAGTACCTTAAATGATTTCAAGTTCAAATTTGAAAACTTAATGTCATGCTAAGTTTAGTTTAGTTTTAATATTGTATTGCCGCATTATTGCCGCGGAACTCAGAAATTACCCTAAAACAAAATATAAAATGTATTAATAAACAAAGTTTTAGTATAATCAATTGAATTCAATTGTTTTAAGATAGTTAAACGCAGTTTTGACATTAAGAAAGTAATATTTGCCAGGTGATTCTGTTTGTTTTGTAGGTACCTATACGTACGTTGTTTGCCAACAATGTGCCAAGTATACAATACAGTCCGAATTTACTATTTTCTGCATGCTATTTTGAGAACGTCATCGCTTAGAGTATGATTTTACCATTCACATAACGGGTCAGTAAACTAGAATACATTCCCGTCGTTCGTGTTCTTTATAGCCGACATTTCTTGTCAGGCGCTGCCGCCGCTTGCCGCCTTTGCGATAATTTCGTCTATTATGAATATTGTTTACGTTTTTAATGTGTAAAAGTGTTATTAATCGGTAAAAATGACTTTCAATTTCAACAGTAAACTTGTAAGTATTCACGTGATGTTGGTTTTATCTAACTATCCTGTAAATCTTATCTAATATTTCCTAGGTAAGGTATGTTTTAATGATTCAGGGACTACCTATTTTATCCTTATCATTTTATCGTCTGTAAATGATAATGTTTACCTATCAGGTATTCTTACTCGCTTTTCATTCATTCTCGTTAAGTAAGTTGGTGGAAGTGTATAAACTTAAGTGACCCAAACATGGTTAGTGTTCGTTCGATATGTTTTATTAACTGACGTAACCACAACGTGTTTTAATGGTTATTTTTCATTCTTCTAGATAAGTAGTTGTTAAATTCCTACTTCTGAGGTTTATGTGTACTTAGTAGGTATCATTATATTGATTGTTCTTAGAGATAGCCGGGTTCAAGGTCCCGCATTATGTTATAAGTTGACACTTCTGCTCGGACGACTTTTGAATATAAAGTTAATCACTAGTTCGCATGTGAATTCCGCCAAGTGTGTACGTGCTCGCGACTCGGCTCGGTCTCCCCGTTTTTCAGTACAATCAATAGTCATTTAACTTAAGGTGCAATCATGAGTAATTTAGACAGCAGTGCCACCGGTCCTTTTGGAAATACGCCTGTATGTACTTACTAATATAACCTTCTATTTCTCTTAGTTTGGGTCAAGAACAACCAGAATTCTGAGTAAAGGAGACAAAATTCCAGAAAAGCAATTAAAGTGTTAGTGTTCCATGTTTAAATCCGATTTTATAGTAGTGCTATTGTAAATATCAAGTTAGTGTTTTATACCTACCTCTTTAGCTATTTTTTAATTGTATTTCTAGTAAATTGTGCATAATCATCAAGTTAGCTAGTGATTCATCTGTTTATGTTTAAAGTTAATTTAACATGCAGAGGTCATACTGAATAAGTTGTGTAAGGAATAAGGAATATTAAAAACGGATTATATTTTAGGTTCTCCCCATAGTTATTGCGGTTAGTTCAACGGTAGTGATTGCAACTGTAATAGCAAACTGCTTGTGGGGAAAAAAGCCTAAGAATAAGGACAAGAAGAAAATCACTCTTGCGGACCCTAACGTCAAGTATTCCTTGCCACTGATCGAGAAAGAAATCATCAGCCATGATACCAGGAGGTTCCGTCTTGGACTACCTAGTTCAGAACATGTTTTAGGTAAGACTTTATGTTAATATGTTAAATTAACCTTATCAACACCAGGGTGAATATTCGGGCGTTTTGTTGTTGTCTTCAATATATTGACGAAAATAATGATAACTACCAGCAACTTTTGATGTCAAAATCAACGGACCCGAAGATAGTATCCATTGAAAAGAACATGAAGTTTATAACGTTCACCTTGAATGATATGCATGGACAATAATGACGGCGGTTAAAACGCCGAATTATCACCCACCAACCTACCATTGTTGGAAATATCAACAATGTAGGTTCACCATCAATGACATATACAGTGGTGGCCACATAATTAGGAACACTTGCGTTTTTCCCATACAATTGCCTACAAATATGACTTTAAATTTTGGCCACCAAATAAAAAGGTCTTGACCAATTTTAATACTAATTACAATTTACTTTAGCTCATCAACTGAGGTTTAAACTGATGTACAGTGAACAACTGTTAAAAACGGACCTTATACTTTGTAGGGATTTAAAAACTTCAAAGTTGAAAGTCAAACATTTTTCTTTTTTCAAATCCCTATAAGGAAATAAGTAAAAATAAAATTGGTTTCCAGAACTTTTTGTTTGATTGTCCATTTAAATTTAACCCCTAGTATGCTCAGGCACGGATCCGTGCTCAAAATTTGGATATCTTTTTGTATGGTTTTTAAGCTTAAATTTATGGGCTATATCGTAATCAGAAGAGACTAGAACTTGGTACTTTTTTGACCTGAAAAACGAATGTCATGTTTATGAAATGCTTGATTTACACTTTGTAAAGTACAAGTATGAAGTTCATTAATTTGCTACTTGCCACTTGAAAGCAAATGTATGATCTTCGCTCTAGAACTTTGCAAAGTCGGAATCAGCCCTCAGGGTCATACCCATGAAAAATATAAATCTTCTTTTATATCGTAAGTCTTGACTTAAGACTGCCATTTTAATGATACATTTTGACAGAAACCTATCACAGGGTCGAATTTTGGTTTCCAACAATTTCATTTGTCTGAAAATTACATTTTTAAATAAATCAGCCCTCAGGGTCATACCCATGAAAAATATAAATCTTCTTTTATATCGTAAATCTTGACTTAAGACTGCCATTTTAATGATAAATTTTGACAGAAACCTATCACAGGGTCGAATTTTGGTTTCCAACAATTTCATTTGTCTGAAAATTACATTTTTAAATAAATCAGAATAATATCATAAGGGATAGATCAGGTTTTTTTTAAAACCTTCCTGGAAAATTAATGTTCCAGGAAAAATGCATAGGTACCCAAGTTATGAAAATTGGAAAAGACAGTTCGACCTTGTGAGCTAAGCTGTAAGATGTGAAGGACCAAAGAACACTTTAACTAAAATAGGTTTATTGTGCATTTATGAATAGGGGGTTAATTTTTACTGCAAGATGCTCTTAGCGCAATTCATATTTCAGCTATTATGTACATTTAGGTTGTTTTTGTAGTAACACGTCATTTCTGTTGTTTAAATGGATGGTCTTTGCATGCTAATTAAGGTCAAATGGATACAATGTTTTGAATGAATAAATGAAACATGAGTAACTAAACTAACTAAGTCATTCATCATTTTAAGTTATTTGAATAAAGCAAAGTAGGGACTTGTGGAGATCAAGGGGAAAGACCTTTGCCCAGAAGTGGGACACTCATATAGGCTAGTAAAATAAGAATGGAGCAAGATTTCAGGGAATAACATTGACTTGAAATTACAGAAATATTAAAATTACAGAAATAAAAGTCGTACAAGGTGAACTTATTCTTTCAAAGGATCTCTTTCAGTTAACAAATATAATTATTAGAATAATTATTAATTATTTAAAGACTTCAAATCGCACTGAATTTGTGCGGTGACTGAGGCTCTATCTCCTTTGCTTGTCCTTGAGATATATTAATGAGGATAAATTTTTATTATTTCAAGTCATAATACTAGGTAGATGTTACTACTAGGTGCATTTTGTATGGATATCGGAGGCAGGTATTAAATTCTATAAGACTGTAAAAATTTATTCAAGTATCTAGATTAGAAAGTTCAGGTAATTATAAATAAATTACAATAAAAACTCTTATTTTGTCCACAGGTTTGCCCATAGGACAGCACATTCACTTGTCAGTAAAACTGGAAGATGATCTCGTCATTAGGGCATACACTCCAGTGTCGAGTGATGAGGAAAAAGGATATGTGGATCTGGTTGTTAAGGTGAGATTATTAGCTTGCTATTCCCATGAGAACCGTTAAATTTCTGGTAAAGATTTCAACTCACACCTCCCTGCATACCCCAGTAAAAAAGAAATATGTGTATTGCTTTGTTTGTAACAAAACAAAAAATATAACTAATTCAAAGTTGGATGGTATTTCGGGTTTCCAGCATAGATTATCGAGACATTTAATGATTACTAAGCATAATTAATTATGTAAGCGAAAGAGAGGCAGACAATTTAAAAGATTGGAGGACGAAATAGTAGACATGACGTGGACCAGAGTGGACACAGACAGGGAGGAGTGGAGAAGACTGGGCCGTGGCCTTTGCCAGAAGGCACATAGAAATATAAATAACATACGGTTAATGTAGTTTTAAGAATTAATATCTATTTTCCTGAAAAATATGCTATAAATAAATAAATAAAATAAAAAAGCGTAATTATAAATACCTATTATTAAATCATGGTAAGATAAGAAAGAACAATGCCGGGTCCTGGCTAAAAACACGAAAAAAAAGCCCGCGGATAGTAAGGATGTTGATATGACCTGTTATAAATTTCACATTGAAGAAAATATCAATGTAAAATTATTGAAGTTATCCATAATAATATTTAGGTATGTATGTATGTATGTAAACTCTTTATTGCACAAAAAACCAATTACAAGTAAATTCGTACATAAACTTGAGATTAACATGTACAACGGCGAACTTATCCCTTTAAGGGATCTCTTCCAGTTAACCTGACCATGACAAAGGAAACTGTACGAGGATAGGCAAGATTACAAGGATGTGCACAAAAAGTAAATAAACTAATATTTCTACAGTACAATATCCATAAACTATATTTACATATAAATAAACATCATATACACAAATATAAATATACCTAATAATATATATGTATTTACAGCTGTGGGCTAACAAGCTCGAATCATGTTAGAATTCGTTTTCGTGATATACCTTATTTAACCTTTTGAACGCCATACGTCGAATACAAAATGTGCCGCCCACACGCCAAACATGTTTGCTATGCTATGCAAATAACACCTTATTGCTACCAAACAAAGTCTCTTTTAATCTTGAACTCTTGTCGGCTGTAGCCGACGTGGCGTCATTCAGTGGCGTGGCGGCCAGAGCCGACTGTGGCGTTGAAAAGGTTAACATTATCGTTAACATTATCAATATTCAGACTCTTCATGGTTGTGCAATGTGTCAAGATTGACTTCTGATCGGCGGGCACTATAGCGCCGCGTGATTCCATTTTTATCTTTGCGATTATCTTAATTATTACGTCAACGCTTTGAATTACTATTTCAACAATATGTTTCTGATGGATACTTTCAGATGGTTTAAGTATAGGTATAATAAATTATGGATGTCATATGGCGTTGCAGCATGCCTAAAACGGGGAAATTAAGACAGATTTTTCGTGATTATATAAAATAGGACGGATTACGTAGGAGATTTTTTTAAATCTTGGATAAGGCAAATGAGCACTCAGCCCAACTGATTAAGTGGAATCTGTGACCTGTGACCCATAGGTACATGTATGTACATTTATATCCTCAAGACTGCAATCTGAAGACTGCAATCCTAAGTCCGCAATTGCGTTGCAAACCCTGTGGACTAACAATAAATGCCTCTAAGCTAATAATTGCACTGGTTGTTCTATCCTCACACCGGAACAAAACATTGCAAACATTGCTGCTTGGCGAAAGGTACCTAAGTAAAAATCTAGATCTTTGGGAAAGTACTCTATATCCAGCTGTGGACGTGTTTTAGCTGACATGATGTTGATGTATGGATTTAGTTATTTCTCTATGGAAATGTAATTCTTGGACAACTGAAATAGTTTTTGGATAAATATTAATATTACACAAGGACTTTCAAGTTATCACCAGGGATCGGAAATTCGGATAGATATTTACCTAAACTTTGGCGGCGGCGTTGATGTGCATTTGTATGGAAGCGGACTCGACTGTAATAAAAATCCTGGGTTTCTAAATAAATAAATTACGCCAACATAAATTCATATTTTAGTACATATTTACATTAACTATTTGAAGTTATTTTCCGTGCGGGAATATATTTACTAAATGTTATTTAATTTATTTATAACTCATTGAACTAATCAGTAGAGTAAGCAAAGTAAAGCAATCAGCCGTAACGTTTTATCCTTACTTTAAAATAATATACATAAACGTCCGGGAACTTACACTATAAATAATTTTAATTTAATAGTAGGTATACAAGTAACTTTGTGAAATTTCAATTAAGTTCTTTGCAAACACAATATAACAACACTACGTAAATAATTGTTTCAGGTGATTCATAATAGTTAATAATGAATGTCGCATATTACGGCATGTAAGTTGGGCGACGAATATGTATACTTCAAGGTCATTAACTCATTGTCAGTTTCAATTTAAATACTATTTCTGCATTGATACCGTAAATGCACAACCGTTGTTAACTTATCCCATATTAACGGGAGCTCTTACAGTTAACCTTGAAGAAGAACAAGTGAAGTGAGGACAGTGCAAAGAGGTTTATTGTAGATACCTATATTTATTTATTTATTTATTTTAAAAGGTACATAAAACAGACAGTAATCAAATTTTGTAAATGAAGAATATACAGATAGATGTTATAGACCTAGATTACAGTCCAAAACAGTATGTATAGTCCATTCGCTTAGATAGTGTCGCTACACTCACACGTGCTTGAGGTTATTGTAATAAAATACGAATATAATTCGATGTAAACTGCCAAATTTACTTACGGGTGTTACGTCGCAAGTGAATTTGGCAGTTTACTTTGAATTATATTCGTATTTTATTACAATAACCACAAGTACGTGCGAGTGCAGCGACACTATCTAAGCGAATGGACTATACACAGCATGGTCAGTTACAGTTGCATAGATTAAAAATAACTAGAACTAAGGAAAAATATTCCAATTAAGTACAGAAATAAAACACACTATTGAATTTATGAGGTGTTTGTCATAAACATAGTTTTTTCTTTAAGTTTGATGGGCTACTTTATACCTTATTAAATTGTCTTTTGATCAATAGTTAACTTTTTTTGATTTGAATTCATTTTGAGGTAGTTACATGGAATTTCAACATTTGTGTATTTGCCATTTTTATAGAAATTTGTCTCCCATAGAAAAACCTCTATCAGAGGTTAGATTGGAGAGATTTCCTTACTACCCAAGGTAAAATCCAGTTTATTGGTATAACTTATCCGTAAGTATGTTTGCTTAACACGTTCGGCGCCGGTGACACAACGTCTTTGATCAAAAAATTCTGACTCCTATGCCGGTGACACATATGTGGTGTTTTTATTTTCAAACCTTTTTCTCGACAAATTTCCAATTTTTTATTTTATTTAAATATACAGTTATGTTATTGAAATATTAATGGAATTCCGCTTTGGTTTTAAAATCTGTAAGATTTTTAGATTTCATAAAAGTTACCCTTATACAATGCCGATGACACAAATCTGTGTCATTTTTCGACACAAATCGGCGGTTTTCAAATATTTTGCAGTGACCACGATAATTTCACCCGGCATAGCTTAGGGCTCAGTGAATCACTGCCGGCGCCGGTTTTCAAATATTTAGCAGTATTTTTTCCAGCAATAGCACCGTTCGACTACACGTTAGAAAGACGACTGACGCCGCAAAATTCAAATAAACGCATTTTAATATTTTACCGATAAACTATGCCAGTTGACACGTATTTGTGTCCATGTAATTCGTACTCCTATGCCAGTGACACAAATACGTGACCACGATAATTTCACCCGGCATAGCTTAGGGCTCAGTGAATCACTGCCGGCGCCGAACGTGTTAACAATCGAGTTAACAATCGTCTTAAATATATGAAATTTAGACCTAAAGACATCAAGATCGCGATTGACAGATACCAGTTCGTTATACTCTCTACACATGCGAACAACTGTATAGTAGAAGGAAGTAAGTCCTGTATACAGACAAACTAAAAGTGTTAGGTGCGCGGATCCTGTGATTAGTATTAATGTTTAGGAGAGATAAAGATGTGGAGAATCGATGTAAGAGGGGATCATTTTATAAAGGTAGGTAAGGTCATATTCATATTGCTATAGCGGGTGTGCCAACCGTACATAAACAACATTTAAAGTGTGTTCAATAAAAATAATAGTCATGGTTATTTAGGGTACCGTGCCTGAACGAAGCGAAAAGGGTCCTATTAATATGCCTCCGCTGTCCGCCTGTTAGCTGTATCTTATAACCCCGACGCAAAAATGTCTGTCTATGGCACCGTAGTTCTTAAACGGGTGAACCGATTTGGATGAGGTTTTTTTTTTGTATGAAAGCAGGTTCTTAGCTAGGTCTCATAAAAATCGGTCGACCCGTTTAAGAGATATCAGCTCTGCAAGAAGGTGTCACCATTATACCTGGGGTTTTGGTAGGGGATCCTAATAGGAGACGACCTCCACCTAGCTGTTTATTCGATGTATTTTGTATGAAATTTAATATGCTAAGTAATATATTTTTAATAGGTTGACTGGAAAATTTCAGTACAGTACTTATATGATTTAAAAAATATATGAAAATGAACTGTCACTTTCCGTCTCTTCACCAAGCGTTTCCAACGGAAGCCCAGTGCTGGCTTGACGGCTAGCAAATGCTGAGTTGGGGCCGTTTCCCAACAATTTATCTGTGTCTTGTTCTTTTTTGTCTATGTGATGTAATTTTGTATTGTTGCAATAAATGTCTCTTGATTTCTTTATCTTTATGCAAGGCCAGGTCTCCATAGAAGCTTTGGCCTAAGAAAAAATTGTGACGGATAATTATATAATGGGGTTTATTTTATGTAGAAAAATATTTAAAGCAATGGTGTGGTGTTAGTCTTCCTGAAGAACATGTCTAAAAAAATATTTAGAAATAATCGTAACAACACGTTACTCGCAAGATGTCTTATTTACAAAGTATCTTAATAGATGGTTCTATTTTTCGTATAAGCTCCCTAATGTGTAAGTAATAAAATAATGAATTTAAATCTCATACAAAACAGGTCATATCAACATCCTTTGTATCCGCGGTTTTTTTTAAAAGTGGTTTAAGCATTGTCCTTATGTATGATTATTTTACAAACCCTGAAAACAAACAAATAAGTACTTACTAAAAATGGTCAAGTGTGAATTGGGCTCGCGTTGATTCGATTCGAAATCGAATTCAAATTGGAATATAATAACACCTACTGTGTGGCGGTACAGAACCCTCAGTGCGCGAGTGCAAATGACGACATATTAGCTTAGTTGGTTGTGACGAAGCTAGCTGTCCCGGGTTCAAATCCCGGTAAAGGTAGTATTTGTGTTATGAGCGCGAATATTTTTTACTGAATCTTGGAAGTTTTCTATGTATTTAAGTAGGTATGTATTTCTCTATATAAGTAAGATTATCGTTGTGTAGTTAGTACCCATAGACATAACAAAAATCAACATCAACATATACAAAAATCTACAATTACAAATGATGTACACTACCTACTTAATTATAATAACAATGAATACCTAAATTTAATAATGTAAATCGAATTAAGCAATAATGTATATTTCAATAATTTATTGTATTATGAATATATTGACGTGTAAAATGTACAATTTTATCAATAAATTAATTATTGAATCTTGAATTCAGAACCAGAACAATCAAGGCTGATGGTTATGTTATTCAAGATTGGAAAAAATTACCTTCTGCGGGAGTTTCTTGCGGCGCTTCTTCTCCGCAATGATGGTCTTGTCCGAAGCGCTTGTAATTCACTCCATATTACCGTCGTGTGAAAGAGCTCTCATGTGGCCAATTTACTGAAAAAATATTTTGAATTTAAATTTTGAATTAAACTGATGATTTTATTTGCAGGTTTACTTCAAAAATGTCCACCCGAAATTCCCTGATGGCGGCAAAATGTCCCAACACTTGGAGAACATGAAGATTGGTGATACGATCGACGTCCGAGGTCCCTCAGGGCGTCTCCAATACACCGGCAATGGCCAGTTTCTCATCAAGAAGCTCAGAAAAGACCCGCCAACCAAAGTGGTCGTCAAGAAATTGAATATGATTGCAGGTAAATCGTTAAAACTTGTTGCAATTTTTATCAGCTATGCCCGGCGCGCGTTGTTATGGCGTTTTTTCGAACTTTTTTTTCTTTGAACTTTATACATGATGATAGGGAACTACAATATTCTACAACAAACAAACGTTTTTTAGACTATTTATATGTTGGTTGACAATTTTCGGTACGTTCTTTTATGTAGGTATAGTGCTTGTTATTTAGATAACCGTAATTCTTCTTGCTATCTTTATTTTTATATATAATATTCGTAAAGTCATGATAGATACGAATTATACTTAAACGTACGAGAATAGATCGTTATCATTTTAATGTCACTCTATGTATACTTATTATTAGAGATGCGCCGAACGTGTGGTAATTATTCGGTATTCGGCACTCGGCGTAATTTTACTTTCATATTCGGCCGGATGGTTCGGTTCAATTACCGAACATTTACCGAATAATCAATTTCATTCAATAGTCATTGTATAAAAAAACTAAATATCGATATAGCTCTTTATTTGTTAACTAACGACCCGCCCTTGCTTCGTTTCGCTTTATGTGAGTTTTCTGTAACACCCGTACCAAATCCAGAAATTATAATACATTAAAACCCTCCTCTTGAATTAATCTATTTATTGATGAAAACCGCATTAACATCCGTTGCGTGGTTTGAAAGATCTAAACGGACATACAGAGGGACAAACGGTGGGAAGCGACTTTGTTTTATACTGTGTAAAGATGTACGGAACTTGTCCTGCAAGTTGACAACTTGCGGTTGTCGCGCGAACCTGGCCCTGAAAGCCTACTTTGAAAATCGAAGTTCGAAGTTATGTCGGCTCCATCCCTGTCTCTCGATTTAGTCTTCAATAACTAGTGTAAGCAATATAGCCTTGTCTATCCAAAGTTTTAAATCGAGTCCTTCGTGGTGACCATCCTGTATACTTAAACTTGTTTTCAACGGCCAGCCGATGATAGCTTTAAATAAGGCGTAAACATTCGGCCGAATATTCTTATTCGGCTGAACCTAGATTCGTCGCATCTCTTATTACAAATATTTTCATCGTGAAAATTAGTAAGGATGTTTGAATGTTTGTCTCACAATCACGTATAAACGGCTAGTCGGATTCTAATGAAATTTGGTACTCAGATAGTCCATATCCTGGATAAAAACATAAGACACTGTTTATCTTGGAAAGTTTGATAGTTTTCTAGCCCTCCGCATAAGAAGTCACTGTATATTTTTGGACACATTTTCTTTTATTCCAGGTGGCACCGGCATCACGCCCATGCTTCAACTAGTCAGACACATCTGCAGCGATGCCAACGACCGCACCGAGCTCCGACTGTTATTCGCCAACCAGTCCGAGCAGGACATCCTGCTGCGGGAGGAGCTGGAAAAGTACGAGACGGAACACCCTAACCAGTTCAAACTGTGGTACACCATCGACAGGGCTGACCCAGGTTTGTTTTTGTACCCTTTATCCCATTTTATTTTTGCGCAGTTGGACCCTTTTGGATATTTCGACCCTGCAGGACACTTGTCTTTTTGAATCTACAGTTGACGTTAAAGATATGTTTACATGTTTGCACTTTATGGAATAAGGTAAAATAATATATGTAAACATAGTTTTGACGTCGACCGTATATGTTTTCTCGTGAGGTTTTTCCTTCACCATTAAAGCGTTGAGTAATGTTTAGGTTGCTGCAGCTTGAACCTTGCTCAAACTTACGATCACGAATCTTCACCGACACGGGCAACGACGCTCTTTTGTTTATGTACTCATTTTATAATAAAATTTAATCTGCACAGCTGGTTGGAATTAAACTACAGGATACCTCAAGTGAAATAACATCACGGAAAGACACAAAAGTGATCTTATAAGGGTTTTCCTTTTTCCTTTTAAGGTACGGCACCATAAAAGCAACTATAGTCCTTCAATTTAAGCGGACAAGTATTAATATATTAACGCGAACGAGCCCCATTGCTTTCCAGCGACAAGATAAGAAGTCAGGATTAGCTTTATGACCTTGTGTTGCTATTGACGTTATTAATTTTACTGGCTGATAACCGTCAAGATTGACTTCTTATCTTGCCACTTGTATAATCACAGTAATCGTAATCATAAATGTCTATATCTAAATCGCTCCGACATTGCATACCAGTGCAGAAAGTTTCAATGTTTAACAGTTTGACACAATTCGTAAATCGGTTTCCTATTATTTTATCCAAACACCTTATAAGGAACGTATCATTAGGCAGAATTTTTATTTCATCGAAAAGCATTTTTCGCCGCGTGAGTGAATATTTTTTGGTAGTCACAAATCTAACCTAACCTAACCAACGTAATTATTGTTTGATATCCTGGAAACATCATGGTTTTAGCAGAAAACAGCGTTCGATGAAATGAAATTCGCTAAAATGGTACAATCGAATTAGTGAAATTCGATAAAATGACGTGTCAAGTCAACCACACGTCAATTAGCCGTTCCCCACATGACATGACTAATGATAATGGAAAAAAGAACAAAAACCCGACAAATTAGTTACTTAAATTGTTATACTACTGAACAATCAAATTCCTCGATAGTACCACAAGATGACAATCGCAATTAACATTCCATCTCATTCAAGTACCTACCTTAAAACATCATCTTCCGTCCCGTGTTGATCCCAGACATATTTGTGTATTTGTGTAAAGAGCACGAGTATTAGTTATTATCTATATAGTAAGATTACTAAAAGTAATCAGGAACTAACTACGAACTTTTTTAGTCTAGTACTTACACTGTAGAATTAATTTAAGTCATTAACTTTGTTATTATATTAAGTACCAATTTCACCATACGATGTTAACTACTTAACAGACGATTAGAGCGTTAACAGCTGTCAAAATGTATGAACTAACAGGCGATTAACGTTGATTAAATTTAACATCGTATGGTGAAATGGGTACTTAGCCTCATCTGCACAAAGGCGATTGTTATACGCAAGCTGAGTTTGCCTATAATTGGGCAAACACCCTGTCACTCTTCCCTACATGTGTAATTTTAAAATAAAGTATGTGCTTAAAATTTAATTTGTGTTGTATCCGTTGGCGAACCAAATAAATAAATATAACGCCGGTGATAATACAGTCAACAGCATAAATAAGTGATAATTTATGTACCTTGTCGCTTTCAATCGTTTCACAATGAAGAATTTCAGTAGGTTCGCCAAATCGCTTGGAACTTTGTAGCAGTAAAGTTTATAAATAAAAAAACATACTACTTTTTATTTTATTCAAAAAGACTCAGTAGTTTTGATTCTATGAACGTTTAAAATTTGGGTTAATAATATTAAAGCGCGCGGGGGCCATCTTGCTGGGGTGACGTCATCGCTTAACAGCGGTACGCGTCCCTTTACAGGGCTAAAACTTTTTAACCGTTATAAGTAGCAAGTTGAATTTTTCACAGAATACGTATTATTATAAAATCTATCGTTTAAAATTGTACAATGAACAATAAATCAAATCCCAAGAGACATGAAAATAAATCAAAATTTTTAGCATTTTTATACGGATTGTATTTTTATAATGGCTTCTTATTTTGATGCTATTTTGAGCTTAAATTGTAGTCTGATTTTTGTAGTTTACGACTAAATAGCAATGTCAAGTAAAACTGCTACAAATATGTGACAAAACTGATTTTATCAACACGATATTTTAAGCGGTCACCCATCCTGTTTTAGACTACGCGTGTAGTTGCTTAACTTTGGAAGGCGAAGTACGGGTTGTATTTGTACAATAACTTTTTATTTCGGTGTCACATTAAGTTAAGATAATAATCAAAACTCCATACAAGCATAATTATAGTTTACGACCAAACAGTAAACTGTAGTAAAACTCTTACAAATATGTTAAAAAGTACCTAGTTTAAATCAACACGATCGATGTTTAGGTAAGCGGTGGTTGCTTAACTTTGGTGGTTGGCCTTTCTTTACAAATTTAGAATTAATATCGCTACTGTATAAAAGAGTGAACTATAAAACATGAATTTTTGATTGACCTAGCAGTAGTTCTGATACTTCGTGTATTCATTTCATCGATTTCAAATTTCGCGCGCGGGCGCTACCAAGTCGATAGACGTACCTACCTACATACCTACAACACTCTCGCTTTGCTAGGTCTAGGCATTATTGCCACTATCCCAAAATTTAAAATGCTTGATTATTATTCTAATTTTATTTAACCAACTTATTTGACAAACATTACAAATATAAAAGCCGGTCAGTAACAAACAGATAGTTATCTAATACAAAATAATATATAAACATATTTGCCATAGTAACATATAAACGAATTCATAAAAATATTAACGACTTACAAAGTTAAGCAAGTACAAGCGTAGTCTATAACAGGATGGGTGACCGCCTAAAACATCGTGTTGATAAAATCAGTTTTGTCACATATTTCTAGCAGTTTTACTTGAGATTGCTATTAAGTCGGAAACTATGAAAATCAGACTACAATTTAAGCTTAAAATAGCATCAAAATAATAAGACATTATAAAAATACAATCCGTATAAAAATGCTAAAAAAGATGATTTATTTTCATGTTTCTTGTATGGGGACCCCTCTTGGGATTTGATTTATTGTTCATTGTACAATTTTAAACGATAGATTTTATAATAACACGTCGCACCTTCAAAACAATAATGACGTAATTCAGAAATTTTAAATTTCGAATTAGGTCTCTATAATAATAAATTTACGACTTGAAGTTTGAAAGTAGAAATTTTGAATTAGGTCACTATTGTTCTGAAGGTGCGACGTATTCTGTGAAAAATTCAACTGGCTACTTATAACGGTTAAAAAGTTATAGCCCTGTAAACTTACTTTTTCATATAAGGGCGCGTACCGCTGTTAAGCGATGACGTCATCCGTGAGCGCTAGCCGCCGAGTTTCGAGCGCCGCATAACTACGAAGTTTAAAATTTAATATCTCGAAAACTATTTGACGTATCGAAATGACTTTTTTACATCTATTTTTAGTTTTTAATGAATAATACGGTAAGCCAAAAATCTAAACTAGCTGACATTCTCTATTTTGTATGACATTTCAAACACGACGTTAAAGTGACAAGGTACATAAATGATCACTTATTTATGCTGTTGACTGTACGATGCTGCGTAGATAAAGGTGTGTACGGACTCGGCAGAACAATTGAAACCACGGGCTGAGGCGCTGAGGCACATGCCTTGGCCAACAAAATGGCGCCGATCATTTTAATTTAAACAGTTGATTGATGTCACTCCACCATTTTGATGTCCGAAGCCATGCAGTCCAACTCCTTAGAGCGTGATGCTCTTGCATTTATACCTCGTGTGTTCATAAGTTTTGAGACAAACTTTTACTATAAAAAATAAAACATACCTAATAATACTGGCAGCTGTCTAATTATTTTTTCAATTTGGAATGTTTGTGTTCTTTTTGTATGTTTTTATTATTTATTTAAATAAATTTTCTTGTGATGGCGGGAGCAAAAGAATAACGTGCAACTGTCATTTCGATACATATGGTGGAAAAAAAACCAATGGAAATTTTCCGTGTCTTAAAATGTTTTGGGATTAGCCGCAACTTTATATATTACACCATAAAACGTTACAAGGAGACTGATACTCTCAAAGATCGCCAAAGGCGTAAGGACGATTGCGAACATCAAAATAATCAGAGAGCGACTTCGCCGAAATTAATGACGCACCCAGAAAAAATCGCTCTGCAGACTAACATTTCGTGTGTTGCGGTAAACAAAATACTGAAATACAATCTCAAGATAAAGGCTTACAATCGTAGGAAAGTTCACTTCCTTAATGATCGCGTTCGTAAATTACGACGCGAACGTTGTCCGATGCTGCTTAAGAGACACGACGCGAAAAAAATACTCTTCACCGCTGAGAAAATCTTCACGTTACGACAAAACAATAAAATATATTCAAAAGCAGCAAAGATGTTCCAGCTCCAGCACTAAATGTATCGCGTTCCCATTTTCCAGCGAGTGTGATGGTATGGTGGGGTGTTTCGTATGAAGGTGTCATTCCGCTCCATTTTTGCCAACAACGCGTCAAAGAGCTCGTATAAAGAATAGAGGCTGCCATTTTGAGTAATAATTGCTTGTAGTTATTAATTAATGTATACTTATTATTATATGAAAATTTTAAAATATGATTATTTAAAAAAAAAAATTCTTTGTACATTTTATTTCGTCTCAAAACTTATGAACACAGAGGTAGTAATTTATCATTTGTCATTTGATTAAAAATAAAAAACTACCAAGTTGGTGGATAAAACTGATATATAAAATAAAAACAGAAATAGTTACGGGAAACTTTGCTCCGCGAAATTACTTTAGAGTGTGTGTGAAGAGTTAAAGTCAACTTCACACGTATGTCGATTATAGACTTCGAACAATACAATTATTTACTTAAATATCGTTATTATTGATCAAAGTAACTTTATCTGTAGTCTTTCGATGAAAATTATATAAAGTTGTACACAATGTTTTTTTAATCATCCTACTCGTATCTCTATGGCAATATCTATGATTCATTGCCTCAGTTAAAACCTGCTTAATTCACGTCCAACTTGGGAGGCACATACGGCGAGGCGCCTTTGAGTACAGTGTAAAAACCGACTCCCGATGGCTCGCGCCGTGGCAGCCTCAGGTTGAGGAAACAGAGCGAGCCGTGCGTGCCTGGCCCGAGACTGCCTCTAGTCCGTACACAGCTTTTATTTATGTGCAGTTATAAATAAATGCATTTTATTTGCTTTGAAAGTTGTACACAGTATTGAAATGTCGATAAGTTTTTATTTCTTTATCTAAATACTTATCGCTATCATCTACCTATAGCATCAGTACAAGCATTGATTTTAATTTAATTTGGGTCTAGGACAATTAATGCGAGGTTTTCCCCTGATATTTATTTGATATTTGATTATTTACGCAACTTTGTACGCGTAGGTATATTTAGTTTCCCGCTACTCTCCTTTTCTTAGTGGACTCCTGGGATATCCAAGGAATATTTCCTTCAAATTTCAAGGGCCTAGGTCCAGCGGTTTCGGCTGTGCGTTGATCGATCAGCCAGTCAGTTTCTTTTTAGGGTTCCGTACCTTAAAAGGAAAAAACGTAACCCTTATAGGATCACTTTGTTGTCCGTCCGTCCCTCTGTCTGTCAAGACCCTTTATCTCGGAAACGCGTGAAGGTATCGAGTTGAAATTAAAAGCATATACTCAGGTCTACAGTCCCTTGAAACCGTAACAAAAAAACGTATATTACGACACTCTCAAGGGAATCAAAATTTATAGGGTATTTTCCGTTGACCTAGGACTATGAAATTTGGCAAAAATACTAAGTACAAGTATAGGGAAAAATTTGAAAACTATAAATTTTAATCAAATCACGAAAAAAACAGGGTCTTTATGCAAGGAACGGCAGTCCAAATTTTTAATTGACACGGGTCATGTGGGGTGTCCAAAGAGCTTCATTGGCACAAGCTTAAACAGGTTTTCAATTATTTTTATGATGTGTTTTCGATAAATCGAAAACTTTACGAAGAATGAAAAACGTACTTACAAATTTGAACGGAACCCTCGGTGGGCGAGTCCGACTCGCACTTGTCCGGTATTTTTTATATATTGATTACCACGCCAATCTGCCAGGTCCCTTGCTTTAGTATTACATACATACATAAACTCACGCCTTTATTCCCAGTTTGGGGTAGGCAGAGCTACAGAATTAGTATTAGTTGCTTTAGTATTAGTTTTGAAAAATATTTACTTACTTTACTAATACATACTTGACGACGCGATAGTTGGTAGTGACCTTACCTACGAAGCTAGTTCCCGGTATGGGCAAATATTTGTATGACAAGCGCGAGTATTTGTTTCTGAGTCTTGGATATTTTCTGTGAATTTAGGTAGGTATGTTTTCTCTGTACTCGTTATCGTTGGGTACCCATATCATAACCCATAAGTACCAGCCTAGAGCTCGGTTTGGAACCCCTCTATCGCTGATTACCATATTCCCAAAATATGATATTCTCAAAACATCATATTCGCAAACTATTATATTCTCGAAACATCATTATTCTGAAAACATGATATTCTCAAAGCATCATATTCGCAAAATATAATTTAACAGAGTCGACGGTCGTCGACGTCGATTTCTGAGTGTTTGGCCCTTTGAGCTCCTCATATTTATGTTATGATACTAACTGTAGGTCTCGTGTGGTTGCCGAGTTAGAATAGTGCCACTCCATGTCTTCCCGTGGATGTCGTAAGAGACGACTAAAAGAATAAAGGCTTGTAGTACTGTTAGGCGATGGGCTTGCAACCTGTCACTAATAAGCTGGTAAACATCTTAGCCTAATTGTGCAAATTGTGGTTATAGAATTATCAACAAGTTTTTAGAGATGTTTGTAATTCTGTAGCTCTGCCTACCCCACAATGGGAACGAAGGCGTGAGATTATGTATGTTTAGAGAATATCATATTTTGCGAATATGATGTTTTGAGAATACCATGTTTTCAGAATATGATGTTTCGAGAATATAATATTTTGAGAATATCATATTTTGCGAATTATGATGTTTTGAGAATATCATGTTTTCAGAATATGATGTTTAGAGAATATAATATTTTGCGAATATAATGTTTTGAAAATATCATATTTTGCGAATATGGTATTCAGTGACTGACTGTGAGGAACTAGGTGTGAGAGATCGTCCCTTGAATTTTTTTCCTTTTTTGTCAGGTTGGAAATACAGCACTGGCTTTGTCAACGATGAGATTATTCGTGACCATCTATTCGCCGCTGGCGATGACGTGTTGGTGCTCATGTGTGGACCACCGCCAATGATCAACTTCGCCTGCACCCCGGCGTTGGAGAAACTAGGGTTCAAGGAGGAACTGCGTTTTGCCTATTAGATAGCTTGGTGAGCTTGTTACTTTGTTGTAGTTTTGATTGATGTTAAAACGGCACTTGAGTGATATTATAATGTATTTAAAAAGTGTGTAAGGTTATTTGAGGCAAGTGTCTGTGCTACAGAATATGTTATAGACAATAAGCATAAAAACTATATGCAGTTTTGTAATGTCAATCCACGAAGAGAATTTTACGTACATTTACGCAATTCTTCTAGCTAGAATAGAGATATGCGTTATTAAAAATCATGTAGAAGTAGCATTGGTAACAACATTATTAGGATCAATTTCTTCAATTTGTAACAGTTGTCTATCCGTAATTTTTGTCTTTTTTTTGTATAAACCAACCGTATGACGTTATCTAAGTACGTATATATAACCATGTATCCAGTCCAGTTTTTTTACCATCAAGTGCCTTCTTAATAGCTCAAAATCTTGCCAACTATTGAAGCTAAAAGACAATGCATTTGTAACTAAACTAAGCATTTGTACAAACATTAACATTAAGAATAACGAAAACCAGATATATTTATTTTGATACTGTTACTTAATAATTTACTGAATGGTTTTATATTGCTAAACGTAGTGTTTTTGGACCTCAAAGTATATTTGTAGAAAATATAAACAGTTGTTTAAAATATGTGTTTTAATAAGTACATCCCTTAATTAGTGTTTAGAGCATTAGACGTATACTGAATTAAAACTAGTACATTGCTTGTAATTAATCCAATTAATTTTAGAGGTAGCCGTTTATCGAAGATGAATATTCCACGTACAGAAAAAATTGGCTTCTGAAATTCAATTAGTCTGATAATTTCCCACGCCGTTTTACGTATCTTCACTTGTTTGTCTGTAAAAATTTTTTTTTCTATTAATTAACTATTTAAATACAAAAATAAACGAAATATGTATAGTATGAATATAAAAATATAAAGTGCTGCATCACGCTATAACGTTATATGCGGACGTATCTTTATATATACTCCATCTGTTTAGGTACTTAAATAAATGTAAACACAAAAAACCACGTGACATACATGGTCAGCCAATAGAAGCAGAACACTGATACGTCAAAACTCGACTAATTAGTTTTGATTGGCTGTCAAACAGAGCCACGTGGTTTGGTTTGTTTACATTTATTTAAGTACCTAAACAGATAGAGTATAGTATAAAACAGTCACTTCCCGCCGCCCGTATGTACGCTTAGATCTTTAAAACTATGCAACGGATCTTAATGCGGTTCTCATCAGTAGATAGTTTTTCTGACTTATGATTCTTGACACATTCAATACCAAGCGCTCTGATATCCATATAAAACCCCAACTAGTGAGACGTTGGCGGCGAACATGTAGGAATAGGTAGGTACTATCATAATGGAATTGATAGCAAATCAGTCTTAAGTTTTTGGGAAAAAAAGTAAAGTACCACGGTCACCAACTTTTACTATAGTGCCACTATCAAACTCCATCGTAGAAGTTCAATTATTAATTTAGCCAATTAAAAAAAGATGTGGAGACAATGAAACATACATACTGCGTGAGTGTGATGCCCTCGCCAGAGTAAGAATAAAAATTCTGAGCTGTTGCTACACAGAACAAAAAATTTCAAGATACTGACATTGCACTCTACTATCCGCTTTTTGGGGTGGAGGCAGCATTGACTAAGCGCTAACAAAGGGGTAATCCGGGTAATTAGACAAGATCCCATAGGGTCCAAGTGTATCCTTAAAAAGCCCACCAATAAGACAAGACCCTATCGTTGATATCCAATGATTAATTTTGACGTAATTTGACGTGACTAGATGCTGTCATTATGATTAGGTTCTATATTGGCTCAACAGTTGTTAAATAGTCCGGGATGTTGCTTGATTTTAATGGCATGACTAATTATCAAGAGGGGACTTCAAGGTTATTTGGAAGAGATCCCATATGGGAGAAGTTCGCTTATGTACATTATCTATATTAATGCAAACGTGTCTTGTAGTTGTTTGTGTTCAATAAACAGTTTACACACATACATACAAACGAACGCACACACCTTATGGTAAAGGCTGTATCGTTAAGTATAATGTATGAAGTAAAATAAAGTAAAATAACATTAAATACTGTTTTACTATATTTATTAATTGAAAAAAAATTGCCGTGTGGTTGCCAGCTTAGAATAGTGCCACCCATGTCTTCCTGTGAAAGTCGTAAGAAGGGACTAAAGGCTTGTAGGGGTCCATATTGGCTCACCTAATTATTTTTACTCATAACGACTCATAAGTCCTAATCATCGCAACTCCTAACGTATTTTTTTCAGCAACTGTTACTTTTTCAGGATTTTTATCAATAAAACCTAACCTAACCTAGTCTTATCTACACATTGAATATTTCAGAACTTCTGAACAGTTTACTGTTCCAGCGGTATAAAAAAATCATTTTCGGAGTTCCGATAATAGGAGTTGCAATTTTAGTTGAACTTTGGCGCTCCCGGCTTGTAGTAATGTTAGGCGATGGGCTTGCAACCTGTCACTAATATATGTACACATGGACTCTTAGCCTGTTTGTGCAAAATGTGCTTATAGAATTTGCAACAAGTTGTTAGAGTTGTTGTTAATTCTGTAGCTCTGCCTACCCCACTCTGGGATGAAGGCACTGGTCCCACCGCCGGCGAGTAAGCGATGAACTATCGACGATTTATCTTGCCCAAGAAACGAACAAAAGATAATCGCTCCCGTGTAAATAAAAGAGAGAGGTATACATTACAAACATCTCTCTTTTATTTTGTTCGTTTCTTGGGCAAGAAAATCGCCGATAGTTCATCGCTTACTCGCCGGCGGTGGGACCAGTGCCGAAGGCGTGATGGTATATATGTTTAAAAAAACCTTGTCTACTATCCTTCGTACTATGAATAACATCTCAAAATGTAATATAAAATATCAAATGCCCTTGGCCGTTTTTCTGACTTTCATTCTGAACATCGACAGCGTCTTGATCGAACGTTTTTGCGGCCCCGTTCCAGTCTCGATGAAATTTTCCTTCAGAATCGGAAGAACGGCCACTTTTCCGAAGTTTTGCTTTCAGTATAGCCCATAAATTGTTGATTGGCCCAAGATTTGGTCAATTTGCTGGACTCATTGATTTTCTCTTTTCAGGAGAAGACCTCTCATTTTTAATATTAAACTAATAACTTGAAAATTAAATGATTGAAATCGAAGCTAACATTCAGATTGACAACAATTTGAATTCAGAATATGATTATATAAATTGAAATAAATAATAATAAATAATAAATGTTGTAATTAATTATACTTAACGATATAGGTAGTCTTTAAGTGGGCGTTAAAACCAAACAAATGTGTTATTTTATCTAAATCGAAGTAGACATTATCAGTCATGTATTTTTTATCTTTAATACGTCTCTAGACAAAAATTTGATTGATTGGAATTTGGCAAGTCATCCCAGTGACTTGTCAAATTCAATTTCGTCTAAAATATGGTATTTCGACGCCAGAAGCATGATTGGGTGAGGACCAAAAAGTTGGACCACAGTTATGCGCGTGCCCAACTTTTTGGTCCTTACCCGATTAAAATTAAGAATTAAAAAAACCGGGCAAAAGCATGTCCGCCCATGCTCAGTGTAGGGCTCCGAAGCCGTTACTACACAAAATTCGTAAACATGACTAAACAACCAACCTTCAACGAACACTGATAAAGCTTGTAAGGCCAAATGTTTCGTGCTGTGAACTTGCTTCGCGAACCAATCGCACGTTACTGTCACGAGCGTTAGCTGGACGAAGCAGAACACCATCCACAGCATCAGAATTACTGAATCCCATACGGGCACCAACTGGAATAATATTTGACATTAACCTTTTGAATGCTTTAAGTCGAACAGCTGCGTGGCAATTCATCCAGAAGAAGAGTCACCTTGCCCTTTTGTCCCACGACGGTCGATTCAATACCAAGAAAAGTCCAAATGAAGACTGTAAGGACGATGTTGAATATCTGAAAAGACAGGTACAGTCAAGGACTTTAATTGTTATGCCACTATGGAACCCTGTCGCATAATGTTAATCATTCATTTAAGCGTTATTTCTGTCATGTGGTTTGACGCTGTCATTATGACAGGGTTCCATAGTGGCATAACAAGTAAAATCCTTGACCGTACACACAATTTTTTTTAAAGCTAAAAGTTAATGTTATCGTACTGTAAGTTATTTTTAAAATGATAAACTTTAATATAGGTTATTATTACATTTGGAAGCTGATTACCTGAAAACTGAACAGATCAGATATATCATGAAATAATTTCAAGATGGACGTAACGATGCACCTCAAATCACTTATAGAAATCACATCGTCGGTATTCACTTTCAGTACAGAAATTGCTACCGTTTGATCCACTTTTATTGGCTGACACGACGAATTGCCTAGCTTTTTGTACAAAATATTTGCTCGCATGATGTCATTAAGAAAACTTAATCTTACTGCCAAGTAATAAATGCAAGTGCTGGTGAACACAGTTTCAAAGTAAACGCTCATGATGGCCAAACCCATTGGGAAAGCATAAACAGCGCTCTCAAAACGGAAGAACACGTAAAAAGTAAAACCGCTACCAAAAGCCAGTATTATAAACAAAATCCATATGATGATGATGTAATAATTCACAAAACCTAAAGATACTACATTATTTTCTTTAAGAACATGGTCAACTTTCTGCAGAGTAAGGAAAACTTTGATAGTTTGCTGACCCTTATAAAATCTGGCGTGTAAGATATGACATAAGTAACAAAAGTACTGCACAAACACGCCAAAAGCATAGGTATAGAAAAGTGTTAGTTCTTTATCAAAATAAATATTATAGTAAAACAATTCAATCTTGTAAAATGATCCGCTGACGATGATAATCCAAACAATAGTGTATAACTTTTGCCAAAACGTTACTTCTGAAATAAGGTTGTCCCTTATAACTATGCAGTTAGAGGCAAGAGCGGATTGCAACCAATAAATAGGCGAAATTAATTTAACGAAGTCAACGTCTAAGAAGTTTTCTGACAATATCTCTCGGAACGACATAATATTCCTGCAATACGTAGGTAAGCCGTTTCTTTTTTAACGACCAGGGTTTGAGTGTACCGTTACGAGTGAACCGAAGAATATTAATACATCAAAAACTCCCCGTAATGGTGCTGTCGAAGCTATAACGACGGTCATAACTTTGCAATATTGCAATGGCGTTATTATAAAAGTACTTAATTATACAAGTTACTTGAATGGAATGGACTTGAAGGGCTGTGCAGAATCATGTCATGCTATTTTGAAACATTAATGTAAAACCCTTAATGTAAAATAAAAATAATTAATAAATCTATGTTTTTAGAACGCGATTACAGGCAAAAATATTGTTCGTTTAATAATAAAACATATTGGTTTCATCAGTAGGTATCTAATATCATTTGAGTAGGTAAATTGTTTGTATTAATCCCCAGGGAGTGGCTAAATCAATGAAAGCGTTCTTCTTGAATTCATTTGTGCCGTAGACGTCGTAGTGGAAACTTGACGATAAATGGATATGGAAAACTTGTCCTTAGATATGTTAGAAGAGAGTTTTATTAGAATATTTCAACCTGTCCACACTTTGCAGTTCTGGATGGGTTTCCAACGAGTCTTAATAAAGCATCGATACGTAACAGCCACTTCGGTATACTATCGGATTTACAGCAGCGTTGTATGGCTCTTCAATCTATTTTGTGCAGTTCATTTCGTATTAAAATGCGAGATTAAGGAGCAATCTTTAAGCACTATTGTATTTTTCAAATTTGGAATCTTTATAAACGTGGCTACGAATGCTGTTATCACGTGTCGAAATAATTTCCACCACAGGGATGTAAATAGCCAACTGTACGTGAAACTGCAAAAGATTGACCGCATTTTTAAAATGCATGGGGCTGCAAACGCAAATCAAAAATTATTTTTGTTCTCGATAACAGCACTTGCACTTTCCATACTGGTATGGTTAGCAAATGTTGCAATGTTGAATCTTGTCTGGATGAAAAACATATGCCCTTCAGTAATAGTGATCGAAATAATGGGAATGGGGAGTTTTGGGGAAATGCTCCTCGTCTCGTATATTTTGCTATTTCTCGCGTTCAGATTGGACCACCTTAACTCAATTTTAGAAAAAGAAGCAATTGGTTTGAGACACAAATCTAGAGAAGCGAAAGTATCATTGTTTTATAACACGGAGGAAAAGGTGAAAGATCACGAAGAGCTTGTTGCAGCCACCCATTGCATTTTGGACGCTTTGGCCGATTTTATTAAACTGTTTGAATTTCCGGTAGGTTGCTGTAGAACCTGTTTTTTTTCTGTTAAACTGAAATTATATTATTATACCTACCTAGTTGTTGCACAAAACTTCGTGTGGATTTAAGATTTAGGTACGATTTTACCTAAGTGATTAGTGATTATTAATTTATGTATCATGTTTTTCAACACCAGTTTTATTAAAATCGGCCCAGAATAGTTATTATGGATGGCTCTATCGTGGTGAATCAATGTGGAGAGGACAAAGGTAACCCACCTTATCGAATTACACTTCATTGATTGTATCATTTTATCGAACGCTATTTTCTGCTGAAACCATGACGTTTTCAAGATATCTTAAACATGCTTTAAGAAGGTTAGGTTAGACTTGTGACAAAGAATAAACCCACGGTTATCTACATCGATGAGCGAGACCGTAATAGTAGTAGTAGTTTTTGCGCGATACTCAAATAGCTAAAGAATCCAAAAATCTGTAAAATTCTTCAATATCATCTTCCTCATCATGTCAACCGAACGAAACACTCCTATTATACGTATCGGTCTCCAACTTTAACGGTCCTATGAAACTCACAACCATTTGTAACCCTAAACAGATCATCGGTTTACCCTGTCGGAGGTCCTCCAACAATAATAATTTTGTCTACTGATATTTTAGTATTTATTTAAGTTATTGCACTTTTTGGTACGTGATATTCACTCTAAGTAGATCTTGTTCGCCCCAACAATGGTTATCTGTTCCGAGAGCAATGAGCCCCGCATAGCATAGCTCTATCCATTGCCCTTTGGATTTGAGCTTTCTAATTTGACTCATTACAAAGAACCACGACCATGTCATCACTGGCAACACACACTGGTTGCAGATTTTCGTCTCCAGTCCCTAAGGAATCTAGGACGAGAAAACAATCCGTATCTTAACAAACGATGACCTGCCGAGTTGAGTAAGATTTGACTGTTGATCTCTTTCTCGAAGTTAAGCTTTCCTAGTACCCACTCCTCTGAAGTTTGGGGACTCTATTCTCTGGGACAAACAATTCAGTCAGAAAACGACATCGACATTATGTATGCTTTTCGTTCATCTTCAGAACCACTTATTGAGAGACTACATACTCAGGCGTCGAGCACTGTGCTCAGCTTCTTTAAGGTATCAGCCATGACTAGAATGTTGTTGGTAAATCGGAGGTGAGTGGTCTACACGGCATTGATATTGATGCCAAGTCCGTTCCAGTCCAAAAGCTTATAGATATCTTTCAATTCAGCAGTAAAATATCGGAGACAAGATCTATCTCACTTCCGGATAGACGGACTGACATAGTGGCGTTTCCTTACAAGCACCTCAACATTCCGATAGGCTAATATTCGGCATTGCTAAAGAGACTGTACTGTATATACCTAATCAAATCGAAGACTTTTTCATAGTCCACAAACGCCAAGCAATACCTAATAGTCTATTATACTTATTGGTCTTCCGTACCTGTAATCTACCGCTACGTTTGGATGTTGTCTATGGTGATAAAGCCGTTTTAAAATTTCTTCGTTTGGCTGGAGTACGTCAAACCTACATCTTCATTAGGTATCTAAATTAATACGATTTGAATTTTAACTAATTAAACGTGATCTTCCACAGATTTTATCGTTCACCGGTCAAGTCGTGGTTTGGGACTTCATGTTTATGCAAAACGTTGTGACATCAATTAAAAACAAGGCAAACGTAAGTAACATTCCTATTACTTACGTAGTACCTTAGATTTTTCATTATTATTCTTGTGTCACTTTTTTGGCTTTGTAGACTGCTGACTTTAGTTTCGTCGCAATAACTGGTTACATATTTGTGATATTGATATTGGCAGTAACTATACTGAGCTATTTCGCAAATATGGTGACTTCTAAAGTGGAGCACACAAGGAAACTATGTTTTAATATTTTGGCTTTGACATCGGGGAATGAAGGTGAGTACCGTACTACCATGATTTTGGGAAACAGATGTTTCCTGGGACATTCTTATTTAAGTTTTATGAGGTGTTGATCATCCCTTCCAATTTAAAGATCACTCATATTTTAGGCTCAATATCAGTGCTGACTGGGCGACTTAAATACAAAAGTAATTTAATTGATAAAATATACGATGTCCCTAGTCCGGTTCATTGCATTTTAAACTAATTTATTTCCGGTAACGCATAAAAACGTTTTTCTTAGCGGCTTCCACCCAGTACCTAGTGCCTAGAACACGTAGGTATGTGCATTTTTACAGCATGCGAGCTTCGTATAGGACAAGATATGCGGTACCTAGAGGTAGACCTGGGCAAAGGGGTAGCAGCGAATTTGTGTACCAATTTTTCGCCATGTCAAATACAAAACTCGCCACTTACACGCCAATTACTACTCAAGACTAGGACTAACTTTAATTGTCTATATTGCACCGTCAACCCTGGCGGGTTTATCCGTCGTGGACGTTGAACTGAGTTATTCCGATTTAGGGACCGGATCCCTGTAAAAAATAATAATAAATAAATATCAGGGGACAATGTCACACCAATTGACCTAGTCCCAAGTCTATTTCTAGGCTTGTACTATGGGTACTAGACAACGATATAAATACTTATATAGAGAAATATATACCTAAATACATAGAAAACATCCATGACTGGGGAACAAATATTCGCGCTCATCACACGAAAATCTGCCTTTACCGGGATTTGAACCCAGGACCGCTAGCTTCGTTGACAGGATCACTACCAACTGGGCCAACGCGGCGTCAGTCATAAACGTGTTTTAATAAAAACATATTTTAATTCCTGTCTGATTTACCTACTGTTTTCATTGCCTTATTTAGAAGGGATTTGTAAGCGTTATAGGGTACGTGGCTAAAGGCTTTCGTATTATCTATTCCGGTATGCTATTTTATACCTAACCCTAAAAATTATCTACAAATGAGTGGCCGATCGTAATTCCCTAGGTTATTGCATTAGAGCGATAAAAAAGTTAAGGGCAATTTGTATTTAAGTACGACAATTTCCCCCGTTCGTTCGCTTAACGATAACAATCTTGGAAAATACATTTCATTACGCTTTAAGCAATTGAAATCTGTTACGACATCATTTAATACAACTGTTCTAGTGTTAATTTTTGGTTCTTTACAGATAAAATGCAGAGAAAAGCTCATCAGATCCTAATGCTTTTGGATGTAAAGTCAACCTTTACGATATACGACATTTTTACCCTCGATGCGCAGCTGCCGCTTCGAATGTTTGCTATAACTGCCTCATACACTGTTGTTCTCTTACAGTTTGCTACACTTTAACGTTCCATGTTCACAATCGTTTACTATACTTTGCTTACTATTAAAAATACCTGCTTGGAAGAAAATTGGATGTACTATTCCTTTCGCACTTGGTAGTTCTCCAACAATTGTTACAGCGTACCTTTTGTTTACCTGATTAATTATTTTTCTCCAGAAAACAGCAACAATCACCCAAGTATTCAAACCAAATTCAATAGAGCGATATTCTGTTCACATTCATAGGAAAATGTTGAATTACTTACATAATTTTTATGTTTTGAAACACACGGGAAAATATGGAGCTTATCTGAAACCTAAATATGTATCTATGTAGGGGTCTTTGAGACTTCGATGCTGTGTAATGTGTGGATCTATGAGGTACGCGTAAAACATCTCGTCGCAAATTGTATGTCGTTGCGGCATACAACGCCGCATCCTATGACATGGGATATACAAGCTGTTCCACGTCACAGGAACGCATGAGCACGACATACATCTTACTCAAAGTTTGTGCGAAGCTTTCCAGAGTTTAGCAATGTGGCATGGCAGCACTGTTTTGAATTAAAAGGAATTTATCCGGACATTTTTAACATAATGTACCTATGTACAGTTTCGTAATAGATCATCATCTCCTGGGTTGTTTAATTGTGACAGATAGAGAACCCTTACTCTAATGCAATCCCGTAGATAGAGCTCGAACCTTAGACTCATCACTTGACATGCCTGTGATTGAAAATTGAAATAATACGGACAATTGTTTCCTGGGCTTACCATCATACGGCATTAGGACATTTGATCTTGATGATTTGAACGCCGGTGTTGACCTTTAGTTGACATCAAGTTGAACGTCAACTTGAAAAATAGATAGAAAAGAAGATACTTAACGCCGTCAAGTCTCTTCTTTTCTATCTATTTTACGTGTTTTTAACCGACTTGAAAAAAAGGAGGAGGTTATTTATTTATTTATTTTATTTGGTTCTCAATTCTTCGGTATATTTGTTTTTTATTGATACATTTTGTCATTGTGAGAATTGTTAAAGGGATACAATTTCGTCTATTTCCTCAGGCCATATTAGTATAATAGTAAGAATTATTAATGTGATTATAATATTATTTGACACGACATTAGATAAATTGAATAAATTGAATTGATAATTACATTGAGGAAAATTTGAATCATAAGCACGTACCGTACCTAGTATCTGTTGTAGAGTTGTAGCCAACCGCAGTGTAGTACAATCACATATTTCGTAAAGTAATATTAACTTAATCATAAGATAATATAAGGTCCCACTCTGATGGCTTTTAAAAATGAACTTATCGTACTTAATTCACAGGATTATACTTTGGACGAAGATTTCTCAAAAGTCTTTGTTCCATATCGTATTTTACAAAAGATATTAGGGACCTCTCGCGTAGACATTAAAGACAGGCAGGTTTTTGCACCTAGTATCGTTCAGAAATGCTACACGATTATCTGCATGATGCTTACGTCAATTGCTATTGTTAGTCTATTGAAAACATATTCGGGGAGATTTAGCGACAATAATCTGATGTTCTACCTATGGATCGGCGGAATCTCTGCAGCGCCCATTATATTCGCAGCCGGCAATATTCATGCTAGATTCTGGAACAATAACGGCAATATCGAGTTATATATTCGAATGCAGAAAATAGATCGCGTAATGAAAACTAATCGAAACATTAACAAAAAGCTTTACAAACATAATCTAACGACATTGTTGTCGTTGACAATTATCTACTTAAGTCTTATGGTATTGGCAATATTCCTGGTTAAAGATGAATTTGGAGTTTTCGAAATTCTAACTGCCACTTACATTATGATGACGTTTGTATTCGAATTGTGTAGTTGTGCCAGCCTCATAAGGTTCTTCCAAATGCGCGTAGATCTCATAAATTGCATAATCATTAGACATTTTAGTGGAATCAACCTTGGTATTGAAATCTTTGGCAAACAAAGCAAAACTTTTGATCTGCTCATAGACATTCCCTTTGAATGGCAAGATTTTGAAACCAGCGCCACAGACATTTTTATTAAAGAAATTTTCGACGGATTCAGCATCTTTCAGAACACATTTAACTTCCAGGTAAATAAATGACTTGATTTTGAAATTCAAATCATTCTAAGAATGACCATACTTTCTAACGCGGCCTATATTTCTTTTGCAGATTTTTCTTTTTTGCGGTACATTCGTAGCTTGGGTTTTGTTCACCTTCAACTACGCAATATTTACATTGCAAAACCATCAAACTCTGAATAAGGTATATGTATACTAATGTACTTGTAGCTTTTGACCAGCTTCCTTATGACTCGAATTTGTACTTGCATCCTTAGAATTTGGCTCCTAAATATGGTACTCGTAATATCAGGGTATTAATAGTACTTGTCTTTCTATCGCTTGCATATCTCTTGGCATAACAAATACTGACAGATGTTACAATGCGTGTGACGCGTTAGAAAGCCGAGTACTATTTACTACTAAGGGGATTACCCCCTTATTCATAAACGCACAATAAACCTACTTTAGTTATTCTTTGTCCCGTTCAGTCCAGTTCAAATTTCATGATGACAGATTACGGCCTTTAAGCACACTTTAGCTATTGCGCGTGTAGTATAAAAAAGGGGATGGGGCTTATTATATTTAGGGCTTGGCCACGTCACCACGGCAAGGCGTCGGTAACGTAACACGGCGCGGCGCCGTTGCTGCTTCTTGCAGATAGACAGTGATGTTTCATTATAAAGTGAAATATTAAGTCGAATGTCCTGCGCGCAGAGATTTAAAATAGCTTTAAGCCGCTGTTACACGACACCTTGTATCTGTACGACGCGGCAACGTGCCTTTCTACGGCTCCGCGCCGTTCCATGTTGAAGACACCGTGTCGTGGTGATGTGGCCAGGCCCTTACTTCAATGTTTTTTTTAGCGTTTGATGCTTCTAGACTACCTCCTTTTGCTGACACTGGCTCTTACGGAACTGGTCTTGCTCCTAGTTGTTTGTGTCCGCTGCGAAAAGTTTATCCGAAAGGTTCGCCAAACGAAGCAACTCTCCATATTAGTCATGTCCCGTTACTCTGATGGTAAGGGCTAAATGCACTTAGGCCGTATTAAGTATGAAATGATAAAACTTGCCAAGTTCCAGGCAATGGACGGAGATATGTAACTGGTATAGCGCTGTGATTTTCACTACGTTCTTAACTTTGTAGGCAAAAAGCTAAAGGAGGGTGTGAAACAAATAATTTGACCTACCCCATCGTGTGGGGTATCGTTTAGAGCTCGTTGAGTAGATAAATACTGCATGTTTTATGTACTGCATACAAAACTCAGGAACAAATAATCACACCAATACCTGTCGTTACCGAGGTATTGAACCCAGAACTGCTGGATTCGTAGGCAGGGTTACTAACAACTAGGCTAAGGTGTCACGTGCCGTCAAAGTATAAAATTGAATGAATCAAAAATGTTGCTTACCAAGGGCAAAAGTAGCCCAGTTGATGTTAATAATAAGATAAGTCAGATGCTACCCTTAGAAGTAGGTAGGTGAAGACGGTAGTTAGGTCGAAGAGAAACCGATTGAACTGTACCATAAGGGCTAAGGGTGGTAACACTAAGTATTGAATTCTTCTTCTTATATTTGTACCTATAAATGTCTTTAATATCATTGATTTTTAATGTTTTAACAATGGGTTTTTTACATTGATGATGCTATATTATCCCAACTATATTGTGTTGAAGTGAGCGCCACCAGAATTCATCGGAAAACTTCTTGATTTCAGGACCACTAAGAGCAAAAGCAAAGAACATGCTGAAGTTGATTGAAGAATATCCACCGTGTTTCTCGGTGTACGGGATGTGGCAGATGGACGCGCAACTCCTGCTCAGCGTGTTTAATCTAATCACAAATCTTATTGTCACTATTATACAGTTCACATTTGTATAGAAAGTTGAAAGAGCGACATTTCGGTTTTTTTATTGTTGTTCCCACGTGTTGTTCCTTACTGTAATGTAGGTAGATTGTGGGTAGGGAGGTCTAGATTGCAGTTTTCAATATACGTTAGCTCCGTAACCTGTGTTTTCCTACCTCCTGAATACCTAGCGGCTATAACCAAGCTTGGACAATAACAATTAATTAAAATTGTTTAAGCTTACATACTTGACATGTAATATTAACAAGTGCAAACGCTTGCCATTGTTTTGTCAATGTTAAGGTAGACGTCCGAAAGTGCGAGTGCTCGACATGTTAAGAGAAAATATTTATGCGTCGTGATACACAGAACACTTTCATGTGTTTTGGGAAATGTGATGTGACTTTTACCTCTGTCAAATGGAATTTGTTTTATAAGGTGACCATATCGAAATTTCATAAAATGAAAAAAAAATAGTCAATCATAATGTATGAGTAAATGTCAGGTGCTTTTGCTGGCAAATAAATTTTGGCGTATTGCCTTTATTTAAATATTGGCGTGTGAAATATCAAAGCCACAAACATTTCTCATCGCTAAAATGAGATGGTGATAAAAGTGATGTTACTCATATCTTATTTAAGTATCGCAATTCAAAGTATGGGTGACAAGGGGTGTTAATCTTAAAAACGGCGTTCGGTCGGTCAAACGAGTGAACGCGGCGCGTGCAGCTGATATAAACAGGCGAGTTTAAGTAGTCCCATCAGAGCGCATAAAACACATTTTAGCGCGTGCAATCTCAATAAGGCAGCAGAGGGCCCTGCCAAGATGCAATTCGCTAAGTAGCGTTTCTATTCGATTAGTTTTTTCACCAATCGCGTCACTGGTAGATCACGTGATACGGAAAGTCACGTGACCTACCAGTGACGCGATTGGTTTAAAAACGAAACGAATAGAAACGTTAGTTAGCGCAATGCATCTTGGCAGGGCTCTCAAGGCTTCTGTCGATACGATCGAACGTATAAGGCTGCCTAATTGAGAATGCACGCGCTATATCGGCTTGAACTTTTTATTCTTAGTTTAAAGTAATTAATTCAATGTGCCGAAATGGTGGTTTAAAATACAGGATGTATTATTTGTGTTGCGTAAAAATATTTTATTGTGTCGGATGTTGTGTTAGTGTTACAAAATATTTTTTCGTATATTACCTACTTTCTACTCTCGTATTTGAACGTTTTCTTTCCGTCAATAATTACAATAAAAAACGGCCTTTGTAGTTATTTACACATACCTACATATAATAAATACACAATTGCATTAAGAGTAATTTTTTCTCCTCAATTAGCATTATCTCATCATTCAATTACAAAGATTAGAACAGATTAATGAAGTTATTTTAGCCTGAATTATTAATGCAATCATATTAAGTATCACAAGTGTTTTGCATCATTAATGTTGTGTTGTAGCAAGCGTAATTTATTGCATAAATTGACTTACACGCATACGTTACCGGAATTTTATTGCATTTAGTCGCGCTTTAAAACCATCAGAATATCCATCATGGTTTTAATGGAAACTGATACTCAAAATAAATGTACAACAGAGTACCTGTCGAACGACATTTTGAATGATGACTTTGTAAAAGTTTTTAAGCCATTCCGGATTGTCCAAATACTATTAGGGACATGTCGAGTAGATGTTAGGGATAAATTTGTTACTGCGCCTTCTGCCTTTCAAAAATGCTACACAATCATCTGTATAGCAATAGTAATATATTCTTTTACAGATTTATTTAAAACGTACTCTTCTCGGTTTTCTACCGAACTTGCAATGAACAACTTGTGGATGGCCGCACTCTTTGTAATTCTCGCTGTTTATTCAGTCAGCATAATCAACTCAAGATTTTTTAACAATGAAGGCAATGTAAAATTGTACATTAAAATGCAAGAAATAGATCTTCTTATGAAACTAGATGAAAATCAGAGCGTTAATAACAATCACTATAAGCTTAATCGAATGATTTCCCTCATTGTAGTAGCAGTTTTCGTAATTATATTAATCGTGTCGATTGCGTTAACTTACAGTCATTATGGAATTATGGAAATTCTCGGATCAATGTGGACTTTACTGACATTAACGATTGAAGTGTGTAGTTGTTCTAGTAACATGATATTTTTCACTATCAGAATACGTCTTATTAATTCAACTGTCGCTAATCACTTTGAAGACAAGAATTGTCGGAAAGAAACCTCGATGAAAAGACGCAAATCACATGATAGCAAATGGGAAAGTTTTGAATCAAAAGACACTGATGTATTCTTGGCAGAGATTTTTAGTGGATTTAAATCTTTCAGGGATCAATATAGCTTTCAGGTATATTTTCTATTAGAAAAGTAGTCCGAATTCTTTACACATAATTAACTTTTGAATTTATACCAATTGGAAACCTCATTTATTTTTCAGATATTTTTGTCCTGTACAGAATCTGTCGCTTGGATCCTTTTTACTATTAAATATGGAATTCTTATATTGCAGAGTCGCGAGGACATGGTATCGTAACTCCTAAATATATCTTGTAATGTATTGAATTCACTTGTTTATTTCTAGTTTAAAAATGTATTTTTGTTTCAGTATCTCCTGGCGCTAGATTTGCTATTTTTGGCTCTTATGGCTCTTATCAAGACGGGATTACTTCTAGTGCTGTGTTTGCTGAGTGAAATATTTTTCCGAGAACTATATAAAACGAAGAAGCTCTCAATACTTGTTTTGTCGAAGTATGTAGATGGTAAGGTATTTCCCTCGGATTACCTTTGTTTGACACAAAAACGTTTCCCAAACTGATTCATTTCCCAAACTAATATAACTAAATATAACTAAATATCATATTGGCAAACGCCTTTTTTTCCGACACTGTAGGTAAATATTTCAGTTTTTTTATAAAACTAACCTAACCTAACCTATAGGGATTTACGAGATGGTCCTGAAACAAATCCTGAGATATTGACAGTGTCTGAAAAAAAGCGTTTGCCCATATTCTATATTTGGGAATCGTTTTTGTGTCAAATGAAAGGATAAGTAGGTACCATTTCCTTCATACACCTACTCGTATTGAGAGGTGACCCAGTCTACATCATGCTACTTATCAAATAAGGGGTACACGGAAGAATATCCTTAGTAACGTTTTTTTTTCAAAATCTAATAGTTAGTAGTACTACTTAGTTTATGTTATGTATAGTTCCAAAAATTATGCGTGGTAGACTCGCAATTGACCGGTTTTTAGGGTTCCGTACCAAAATGGTAAAAAAGGAACCCTTATGGTGAGCCTTCGTTGTCTGCCTGAGTCTGTCTGTCTGTATTTCACAGCAGGTTTTCTCAGCAACTATAAATGCTATAAACTTGAAATTTGGCTTGTACCTACAGCTTACCTGCCAGCTTCTGTTTTTAGTAAAAAAATAAAAAAATTGAAAAGGGGTCTAGAATGGGGGGTTAAAAAAATAAAGTGGTTTGATTATAGTAAATGGAGTGTCATATGAAAGGGCTCAAGCTGCACATTTAAAAACTTTATTCTTTTATTTTCTGTTATGTGCTTTTTGATTTATAGCCAATAATGTACAAAAAATGGCCTTTCCCCATCCCCCTCATCTCCGAAGCTTATTAATCAAAAAATCTGAAAAAATCCTAGCAGCGTATAGATAATTTATTTATATTTTATGGGAAAAATAAAATGAAGGGTTTAATTATTTACAGTTTTTGAAAAATAACAAAAAACCTTTGAAAATCTGTTTTAAAATTTAGTCTAGTCAAAATGGACCTTATTGCATAGAAGATAAAGTTCATAACAAAATGAGTATTTTCTTATGCGGTTACCAAGCAATTAATCTTAAATACGGAACCCTCGGTGCGCGAGTCCGACTCGCACTTGACCGGTTTTTTTATCAATTGCCTATAGTTTTGTGACTAGGCAGATAATTTGATCCCTCAAATTACTGTCGCCACTGCCATCTCTCCGCGCTTGGTGCGTATAAATAAATGCATAGCTAATTTACGTTAAAAATAATCATCTAGGTTTTATCTAGCCTCATTCGTGTGTCTGTAAATAAATAAAATAAAATGAATTTCAACAATATTATTTAATTTCAGGGCGTTTGAGAAGAAAAGCCAAGAACATGTTGAAGCTAATAGAAGACATGCCGCCGCGCTTCTCTGTGTACGGCATGTGGCACATGGACGCGCGACTCATACTACAAATTTTCCAAATAACTTCTACTTTCCTAGTAATTATTTTACAATTTGCTTTCCTGTAAAATAACTTTACAATCGGTAGTGGTAGGTTTAAGCGCATTAGGAACACAGAAGTATCCTTTTATGACTTGACGCAGTTGACATGGATTTACAATATTTAATTCAAGCGATAAATATAATCTTCTATACATCTATAATCTTCTATACATCGTGTATTGTATACCGTCCCCACCAACTAGAACCAGTACCTATAGTCGACTATAATACCTTCCTAGAATAAGTGAACAAGCAGTGAACGTGTTTTGTTGGATAAGTGACAAACAACCTATTAAGGGCCGATTTCACCAATGAAATTAAACGCGATCAATTTACGATAAACTCAGTTCGCGTGTTAACTGGAGTTAAAATGAGAGTTCTCGTATGAATCTGACGTTTACTAAACTCGAGTGTAAATTGATCGCGTTTAATTTCATTGGTGAAATCGGCCCTTAATAGATAAAAAACATCCGATATAATGGCAATCGCTATTTTCAGGACTGATATCTCTTAAAAGACTCAAATCGATTTTCAAAAAAAATAAATATTTAGTAACATCCCTATTAAAATAGCGTTCTTTAAAAAAAAACTACGTCCCAATCGGTATATGCGTTTGGGAACTACGATACCACAGATACATACATACACACGTTAAACTTATAACTCTTATAGCTCTTTTTGTCTTGTGATAAAAATACGTTTGTACTACGAACACAAATAAATTTCAGATTGAAGTTTTCTGGATTATTTTCTCCGTATATTTAGTAACAAATTCGTGTGCGAAACACTCGGAGCCATATAATAAACTGCAGGGAATCGTTTTCATTTTGACAGACCGAAGGCAGACTTCAAAATTCAAACAATTGTTCGCGACCGCGAGTGCGTTAGGCAGTAGGCCAGAGGGGCTATTGCCTAACGCACTGGCAATCGCAGTCGTTTTCATTTTAAAAGTCGAAGGCGAGTCTGCATACGAAATGAAAACAATTGTTCCGCTTTGAAGCCCATTGGGATTGCGAGTGCGTTAGACAATAGCGACGCAGCTGGTCTTAATTGAGACATGTAAAAGTCAACGTCAAAAAAACAAAAAAAAAATATGACCAGTTTATGAATACTGCTCTCAGTGTGCTAGACAGACCCGCTTTTTTTTAACCGCCTATCTAAATAAACTGAGGGAAAATTCATTTTTATGTCGCATTTTAACAAGGCGAGGCAAGAGGAAGGCAAATGAGCACACAGGCATGTGATGATAAAAAACTCTAAAGACATTTGCAATTTCAAGACTGCAATCTCAGGGCATCTTTAGGGCAAATGAAAATTCGGACACAGGATGTTTTAGGACAAACGTTGTTAGGGATTCCGTGGGACACCAATATGATATACCTCTATTTTTGTCATAATTAATTATTCTTTCGTTAGTATTGTATCTTAAGATATGAGTAATTTTGCATGTCAGAGGCCCTAACCAAGATGCAAACGCTACAACGGTTTTCTTTTCCATAACTCAAAATTTATGGGATGACATTCTCGTGCGAAGTGATAAACCACGTGGTCAATTCTCATCCCATACGTTTAGAGTTATAGAAAAGAGAATCGTTATTACCGTTTGCATCTTGGATAGGGCCCCTGCAACGCAACCCATATTAACTGATCGGCGCAAATGGGAAACTATTAGACTAACAGCAGCTTATCCACGGTCGTACACGTCATAATCATTAAGGCTATAATCAAATTGGAAAGATTAAGGTCGTAAACGACGTTATTCTAGCCTGAATTATTAATGCAATAAAGTTAAGTATCATTGTTGATGTGTGAAGCACATATACTCGTAGGTAGATGATACTTTACTCATATTAGAATATTGGCGTGTGTCTAGTGCCCTACGTTCCTTGGACTATTATTTATTGGACTACGTCATGGTTTTGATGAAGACTGAAGATCATGATAAGTGCACTACATCAGAGTATCTTTCAAGGGACATTCTGGATGATAATTTTGCAAAAGTTTTTAAGCCATTTCACATTATTCAAAAAATATTTGGGACATGCCGAGTAGACATTAGGCACCAATTTGTTTCTGCGCCCTCTACCATTCAAAAATGCTATACGATTATCATTTTCATATTAACATCTTTTTCATTTATGACCCTGATCGACATTTTTTCCGCTCGGTTTGCTACTGGTAATGCATTAAAATTTTTGACCATATCCGCGACCTTTAACGAACTTATCGTATATTCCGTCAACGTTATCAGTCCAAGATATTTTAACAATGAAGGCAATGTCGAATTGTATATTAAAATGCAAAAAATAGATCGTCTCATGAAACTCGATGTAAATAAGAGCGTAAATAACGATCACTTTAAATTAAACCGAAGAATTTCCTTACTTTTTGCTACAGTTTTTGTAACAACACTGTTATTGGCGATTGCATTAGTTAGAGCAGAATATGGCGTTGTGACTCTGTTCGGAGCTGCGTTGACTTATGGGACATATATATTTGAAGCATGCTGTTGCTCTAGCAGCTTAACATTTTTCACAAATAGGATACGTCTAATTAATTACGTTATAGCGAACCATTTTAAAAACCAGAACTGTCAGAATGAATCCTTGTCGAAGGAACACAAATCACGACACGGCAAATTGGAAAGTTTCGATTCCACTGACACGGATGTTTACTTGACGCAGATATTTTCTGGTTTTAAATCTTTCGAGGCTCAGTACGTGCTTCAGGTAAGTTCTCTGTGTGTCTATATAGGTAAGTCCGACGTCTTGTGCTAAAACTAAATTCCTAATGAAGAAATCATTTATGTTTTAGATATTTTTCTTCTGCGCAGAATGTGTTATTTGGACTCTAGTTATTATACTGTATGGGATTCTTACATTACAAAGCAGTGGGGTCAAGGTATTCTCCTGGTCATTTCTAAGATTAATTTCTGTTGGATATCGTATATCACGTTAATTGTGTTCTTTTGTTTCAGTATATCGTGCTACTAGATTTGCTATTTTTTTGTATTTTGGCTTTTGTCAAGACAGCATTACTTCTAGTACTGTGCTTACTCAATGAAATATTTTTGCGAGAAATATATATAACGAAGCAGCATTCAATATTGGTTATGTCACGTTACGTCGATGGTATGTACTATATAAGTATCTTTTAGTAATTTTATTGGCGCTGGAAAGTTTAAACTACCTAAAAAGATTCCGACGAACTTTTTTGAAGTCCTTTAAAAATGGATCAAGTGAAATGTAGCGGTAGTCCTTGTTACGTATTACTGTTCGTCTATTTTTGTAGGTACCTAAGTAAGTTTTTTTTCTTCATGATATTCAAATGATTGAATTAAGAAAAAAACCTTGCAATCAACTTTACAATTGGTTAAGGTTTCCGTAAAATATTATTAGTTAGGTTTTTTCATAATGTTTCCGTATAAAGTGTAAAACAAATCACTGAGACACCTAGCATGGATAAACAAGCTTTGTCATTATAAGAAACACGAGCAGCGATGACAAGGACTGTCACGAGAAATCGTTGCTCGTTTTTTTAATGATCTTTTTAAGTACCGAATGACATAAAGTTTGTTTCTACATACTAGGTGTCCCAGTATTTGTTTTTCACTTTACCTATATATGGAAAAAAAAACTTTGTTATTACTTAAAAATATGATTATAAAAAAACGAGCGAAGGAGTTAAAAAACTTCGCTGATTCGTATTGATTCTAATAATGAAAATCTAATAACGAATTGAAACATACCACTGAAAAACTTCTGAAATAAAACATGAAATCAAGGATTTTTCGTGACAAGGACATAAGGAAAAATTACTTATTATTACTATATTACTATATCTCCAAAACTAGTAAAAATCGCTGAACATACATAGGGGTTAAATCAATAGCTTTGTAGCTGCTCTACCAGCCCTAGGTGGGTTGACGTCGAGTTATGGGACACCCTGTAGACAGGGTGGAAACAATGAACGGGCCATGGGAAGTATTTACCTCAAATACATATATCATTACTCATTAGCTCATTTTACTTAAAGGAAACATACTTTTTTTTAAAGATGAATAACTAATAATAAATAATATTTTTAAATACTTATGGTAATAAATTGCAACAGGCTGCTACAGATTGTAATTTGCACTACCCTCGTGTCCTTCGTATGTTGACGACAAAATTCGATTAATTTTAGGGTTTATAAATGGCATGGTTACGGGCATTATTATTTCTAAGACCTTAATATTTCTTGGGTAGAGTTTATTGATCCTATCGATTAGTATGATAAAATAGTACTATTTATCTTTCGGATTTCCAGTTGGTTCGATTCCCGGCTCAGGAAAGTAAAAAAAAGTGAATACCTATGCAGTTATTCATTTTATAAAAAATAAAAAAATTGTTTCCTTTAAGTAAAATGAGCTACTTACCTGGGGATTTGGGATACTTACCAACTACGCCGATTGCATACTATTCGCATCTCATATAGGTACTTACTTCTAGTACAGTCAAGGACTTTAATTGTTATGCCACGATGAAACCCTGTCACATAACGTTCATCATTCATTTAAGCGTAATTTCTGACATGTGGTTTGACGCTGTCATTATGACAGGGTTCCATAGTGGCATGACAGTTAAAGTCCTTGTCTGTACTTGACTTGTGAAATCAATTCTCAAGTACTTATCTCAAAGAACCGCTTAAGCTTTAACTTTTTGACTAGATATTTTCATTTTATTGTGACATCTGTTCTTTTTCTCCTGAATTTGATACAGAACCATAAAAACTTTCGTCTTAAAATAATAATAATTAAGTTTTAATCTCTAACTTTTCTTTATTTTTTCCTTTTCAGGGCGTTTGAGAAGAAAAGCCAAGAATATGTTGAAGCTAATAGAAGAGATGCCGCCGCGCTTCTCTGTGTACGGCATGTGGCGCATGGACGCGCGTCTCATACTACACATTTTCCAAATAATTTCTACTTTCCTAGTAATAATATTACAATTTAATTTCCCTTAAAAACGTTATAAGCACTTAATATACATAAAAAAAAAATACCTTTGTATCTATGTATTTTACATTAGTAACCCATGAATTTTTAGAGTCCACCAATAATTAGTTAGGTGTTAAAAAGAGCACGACACAAATTAACACAATTAAATAAGTGTTCAGTGTGACAATGTTTAATAACGATGAAAGCGTTATTAAAGCGTAATTTTTCATGGAATAAGCAATCTACACTAATAGGTACTTATTACTTTAAAATATACGCAACTGCCTAATAGTCTTATCGTACTCGTAAGAGAAGGAGTAAAGACCAGTGGCATTATTGCCGTAGTAATTAAACTGTTCCCACCATGGACCTAAACCGAAGTCCCAACGAAGATAAACTAAATCATTTAAAATCGCTTGAGATTCTTTCACAAAACGCTCCAGTCGAAGGATACATGAAAGTATTTGGGCCATTTCATTATGTTCAAATAATTCTGGGAACATGCCGTGTTAACGTAAACGGTCGGATCATCGGCGCGCCCACAATCTTTCAAAAATGCTACTCGATCGTCGTTTTGCTGTTGCTTATGCTTTCTACCTTAAGCATACTACAATCATATTTCTTAAAAAAAATCGTCAACGATCATTTCATGAAAATGCTTTATACTACTGTGATGTTTGGACTCAATTTAACATGTGGTGTGAACGTCATTCACACCCGATTCTTATACAATGAAGAAAAAGTTAAATTCCATATCAAAATGCAGCAAATAGATCGTGTTTTGGGAATAAGTAACATCAAAAGTGTCCACAAGATGCATTACAAATTTAACGTCGGTTTGACAGCCGCGTTGATAACGGTGACTGTTGTCTTAGGGGCACTGACCGCAATAGTGACGTGGGGTCAAGTCAAAATTTATGAAATTTTTGGCCCATTGATTTTATTGTCGTCATTTATGATAGAGTTGAGTTGCTGCTCCAGCCATATTAAATTCTTCACCGATCGGGTGCGCTTCATAAACATGATCATTGTGAACCATTTTGAAAATGGTCGCATAGGGGCGGCCACACAGATTCAGAGAAGCATATTATTAACAGAACATGAAAATGTTACCATGGAATGCCAAGATTTTAGGACCAGCGAAACGGAAGTTTACATGAAAGAGATATTCTCAGGATTTTCTTCCTTTCAGGAGAGTTACAGATTTCAGGTAAAGCTAGTCAAAAACTTGAAGATTTTTTTTATTTTAGACCGTCTATACCGTAGTTTTTTTTTTAAATATTATTAATCTTTCAGGTCTTCCTTTTCTGTGTAACGTATGTACTTTGGATTGTGCTGCCGTTCGAATATGGAATTCTTGCATTGAAAAATAATATAAACATGGTAGGAATTTCATAAGTAAATGATGCGCTAACTGCTTTGTTCATTTACTCCTAGAATAACTAATTATTTGGGTTAATTTTTAATTAACGGAGTCAGGTAGATTCTTTCGGCCTTTATTTATGCAAGAGAATGCTTCAAAGTAATTGTTCTTTTTATATAGAGGGGGTTTTTTATATAACCCTGACCCAGTAGCAATTTTTACCTTAGATTATTTCAAGGAGCAAACAATATACTAACTAAACAAAAAAAAAACGAGTTAGGTACATTGATTTTTATATTTTTAATAAAAATTATACTAAATATACTATAATTTTATAATTAATTATACTATAATTATACATTGCGTTTATTTCAGAAACATCTCTTTCTCGATTTCTTACATATAAGCGTCGTGGGTTGCTTACAAGCTATTCTCTTGTTCGTAATCAGTGTGCGCACTCAAGTCTTTTTTGGCGAGATTAAAACCACTAAAAAGCTTTCAGTGCTTGTCATGTCACAATACATCGAAGGTAAATATAAAAACATAAATAGGTACAGTCAACGACTTTAATTGTTGAGCCACTATAGAACCCTGTTTTACTTTGCCATTGACACGTTATCGTATTGTGTTTAACTCTACCGCCATTGCTGTCAAGTAAATAAGAGCTATTGTAACGTTGACAATATGATAAAATGTCAAGCATTATGGCTTTACCCAGCGGAATAAAGCCCGTGAAGGAAATTACGTCCAAATTAATAATTGACTCTCTGTGACAAGGTTATACAGTGGCTCAATAATTAAAGTGGTCGATTGTCACTACTCATATTTGTCCTATATTAAATAGATTCTGTCCCGCATGGTTTTCAGGCTTTCTGTCAATCAAAATGAACACAGAAAACACATAAAAATTAATCTAAAAAAAAAAGGGAATTGAAAATCTTATGCATCTTTGGGCGTTTCTTTAAGAGTTTGTTCCTAGTTAAGAAATAAAATTAAGAAACGTTAACTTTTCCGCTGAGTTACGAAAATTAGCTACACCTACTGTAATAAGACAAATGAAATCGGAGAAATACTGGAAAAGAGCCGAATCTTAAGTTCCCGAAACCGACGTGCATGCATGACTCGATGTATGAATGTGGAAGAAGCGAAAGAAATCTACCAGGATCGTAGCAGGTGGAAAGAAGTGGTCTCTGCCTACCGCTCCGGGAAACAGGCGTGATTTCATGTATGTATGTATGTATGTTATAAGACAAATTGTGGTATCTCAGACAAAACTCCTGTAGCAAGTACAAGCATATTACTAACGGGTGAGGATTGAGTCTTCATTTATTGAATTTGAGGTTCTGCTAATTGGCGTTGAGAGGTAGTATATAAATGTAAGACTTTTCGTAAATCAGCGGAAAAATTAACGTTTCTTAATTTTAGTCCTCAACTAGGTACAAACTTTTGAGAAAACGCCCCCTTACGGTAAACTTGATAACGACGTCGCGACGACGATTTAACTTTGATGAAACGTGCTTAGTTGGTTGTGCACTCTCCTTAAGAAGCTAGAAGTGCCGGCTTCGATTCTTGGTATGGGCGAATATTTGTGTGATGGATAAACGCGATTATTTGTTCCTGAGTCTTGGACGTTTCTATCTATTTAAGTATGTATTTCTCTATATATAAAAGTACTAGCCTAGAGCATAGTTTGGAACTAAGTCAATTTGTGTAAAATTGTCGTCGGATATGTATTTTCTTTTTACTTAATATCTTCAGGGCCTTTGAGGAAAAAAGCGAAGAACATGTTAAAATTGATAGAGGAGTTGTCTCCTTGTTTCTCGGTGTATGGAATGTGGGAAATGAACGCGCGACTACTTCTGGATATGTTCAGTGTCGTGACTAGCCTGCTTGTTACTATCTTGCAACTAGCCTTCTTGTAAAAGCATACAAAATGTTTAAATCACCTATTAGTAAGGAATATTTAATAAATGTACTCGTACTACACAATTGTTTTGTATGTCATGTTTGGAATAAATATTTAAATGTCATTGAAGATTTTCTTTGAAAATAACGCCACTAAAAATAATTTCTTCGACCTTGCTTTATACATCAGTGCCCTTGCCATGAGTTACAATTACCGTACTTACCAGTGAGTCGAATACTCTATCCCTCGCACTGTATCGCAATACTGTGAGGGACAGATCATTCGACTCGCTAGCGAGTACGGTAATTGTAACTCATGGTAAGGGTTCAGAGAGTTGTTCCTAACCACACACGACAATATCAAAAACAGATATAACGAGTAATTTAATAACATGTTTGATTTTCACTACATCATTAATTATGACTCGAGTACATTCTACTTCTCTTCTTCTTCTCAGCATATACTCGTCCACTACTGGACATACAATACCATACACAATACAAAACACTTTATTGTACACCAAATACAAAAACAAAACAGAGAAACAGCACATTTAAAAAATAATATAGGTAAACAACATACATATGCTTCTTCCATCCTCTACCTATCTTACTGTGGCTTTAGTCGAAACCTCTGGCTTTCTACCCTAATCACCCAGTAACTACTAGTAGTTCAGTTTACGCTGAGAGGAAAAGTCAGAGCTAGTAACTGCTATACCTATTTCCTTTACGCTCGCCGTAAAATGATCTGCATAGCTGTCATAATAACCCCCTGGTAAGTCAAATAAAAAGTTAGTGACATAGTTTTTTATAATTTACAAATCTTTGTCAAAAATAGACTGCTCTTGGGTATTCCAAAAATAAGACCTTTTCGTAAAAATATTAATAAACCATGTTATGCATGCAATAGTGCAACAGCCAAAAAATACTGCAAGCGAGTTTTGATTTGGAAGAGTCATAATTTATGTAAAATGTGTAGGAATGCAATTATTTTAGTACCTTATATTTTAAAATTATCAATAAAAATGACTGACATGACATGACATGAATGAAAGACTAATTTGTAATAAACAAAACGCATTTAAAATTCTGAAGGTATCTTTATGACGTAACATTTTTCTGCAGGTAATAGGTACCTGCGCGATCATTTTCTGTCCACTTTAATAGTCCAATGTTTTAATACTCTAAATAGAGCAACAATGATGATGACGACCCCTATCTTAATGAAAAGTTTAAGATGGACACTCACGATAATAATTATTTTATAATGGAATAATCCAAATATTCGTTATATAATAACTGCATTTGAGTTACAGTGACTATTGTAGCGCTCCATAAAAAATAGGGGTACGGAACACTACACGGGATGGTTGCGATAAAACCACCAGCACGTTAATTTGGACCTGTAAAAGTAAAATAAAACCGAACGAATTTCAACGAGGTTATATAATTAGGGAACAAATAATGATCAGATTAAGATAAATTACAATGCAGTTATAAAAACTAGATTACCAGGCTGACACAGATCTTCACTTTTGGTAAGCAAAACGAATAACATAACACGGTCTGCGGATTGTCACACAAATAAAGCTATTTTAAATTAAAGCACATCGCCTTATAAAGGTAGTAGTCCACCTCAGAACACGGTCAAGCCAAAACTTGTATAAAATTTATTGGTAAAACTAAACTGAACTATGATAGATTCCATCAGATTAGGTTCAAGAAGCGCTTCATGATAAAAACTGATGAGTTCGGAGTGTAATAAAATACGGATATCAATTTGAGGTGTTTAAACCTATTTAAATTCACGGCCGAAATAAAATCCAAGAGTAACCTTACATTGGTTGGGGTGGAGTTAGCGGACTCTTTTTTGAATTTAGAGAAAATAAAAATTAACGATATATGGGACTATCCTGAACAGTTCCGTGGTCGCCGACTTGTCGCCGAACGAAGATACAACCGTAGAGCCGCGTTTGTCGCAACTGACGCAGCGGGAAAAGTCTGCGGGCACTACCGCAGTTGACGAGCCGTCGCCCAGCGAACTCGTTGGCGAACCACACGGTGATCTGCAAAGCCACCCGTCCAGATCTTCCGCTGGGTGGCGAAGAGTCGCGTGATATTGGGTAAGCGGAGGTGCTGAAAAGAACACCTTTACTCACAAAATAGAACGAAAAAGACGGAAGAATGGCTTCCTAAAGAAGGGGAGCAGTGAAAGCGGAACGGCAACAAAAACCAACTCACCCGCTATCCGGACACACAGAGGACAACAGCACTATCTCGATCGGTCAATAATCGACTCCATTGCGTTGGACGAAAGACGTTCGCGTAACATCATTACCGGACGCGGCACTCGAATAAGGCTTATCCAGACTCCATGCAATAAAATAACATTGGAAGCGCAGAGACTCGATCAAATTTTCCGAAGTAATGTCTGTCTAATGAAAGCTGAACCTGGATTTTTCTTGGCTGACGAGTCTGGCAACACTATTTAATATGTCGTTTGGACTTTGTTGTTTTTAGAAACTTGTCAATTCGAGATCTAAATTGATAAAAATACGGAGTAATCATGCCGTCGACGATAAGAGGCGGTGTCCGGGAGATTCTGTATACTATTATACAGAAGTACAAAGAAAAACAAGAAGAAAGAAAAGCATTATTGATGCAAAAAATTAATTGTTTAGTTACGGTGACCAAATTTATAGGTTAGTACGGCTTTAGTACGGCATGTTCATTTTGATACTTCTTATTTCTCTATGTGCAATCCTAAGTTTAATTTACCTTTTTCTGTCTATTATACGATGAGATTAAGAAATTAAACGAAATTAAATTCGTTTCAGAAAACCTGGACGTGCACGTTGACAAAAGTGTGCTGGAAAACGTAAAGCAGCTGAAAGAGGTTGAGGAAACTGAGTTAGCCTGCCAGACTCAGACGAAATATTTGGAAGAAGTATCTTCAATGACCGGTAATTACTAAAATTATCATTGTCTTTCCCTATATAATAGGTGTAGGTACCTATTGTCTGTCCCTATATCATGTTGAATCTCTTAGCATTCACAATTTTATTAAATTAATTTAATAGACAGATGATTAATGTAACTGACACTCATAGTTTCAATAAAACAATAAGGAGGTGTTTAGTTAAAAGATATCATAAACATATTATTTGATATGTATTTTCTGTGTGCGGAGCAAACAGCATTTTGTTGTTTATGAACCAAATGTACACTGTACAGTCGATTTCATAAATATGTGTACACTTTAGTACCTTATCTATTTATTTAATGTCATTTTTGATCGGCCAGATATAAAAGATGTTCGGGTTATATGAGTCTTCCTTGTTCTTAAACCATTGCGATTAGAACCTCACCGATGCAATTTCATTTCACCTAAACCCAAATGTTTTTAGGGCTGTCGGACTGTACAATGGGGCTGTACTGCGCAACCACACAATGTATTTCTAAATGGTGTTCTGTTTATTTAACACTTTCTTTCTTCTTACAGATATCAGTGTTTCATCTTTAAAAAGAATAAGTAATGAGGGAAAATTAAACAACGGTGTCTTTAGTACTCCCGGAAAAAAGCGACCTCACAAGGCCACGGTGTCTAATTTGGATAGCTTTGACATCCAAGCTAAAAAAATGATCTGCTGGAGTTTCTTGCGGCGCTTCTTCTCCAAGATATAATTGTCGTTAGATAGAGGTGTAAGGGTGATGAGAATAATGTTACCTCTAATTACTTTATTAAAAAGGTTGAATATAATATTCCTCATCATCATTGTTTTATTATGCTGTGTGCGACACAGACGAAAACCTCTCGTATCAATGAAATCTATCAACAGCACGACTAGCACAAGTTGCTCGTGACTTGTTTGTCGCTCGGATCTCCCTTACTATCTAGTCTGTTACGATAGAGACGCACAGAGCGACAAGCGAGAAAATACAACTTGTGCTACACGTGCAGATCACTATATTTTCATGTCAAATATATTTCGAAAAACCAAATGTGCTCCAGTCACTGTCATCGTATTTTACCTAAAGTGCTTTTCATCAAAATATAGCGCTCGTAATAATATATATGAAAATATAGTACGCGTTTCCTCTTCCTTTGTGCCCACCAAAATAAATAAAATAATAAAAGTATCAATATCGTTTATTCCTTCATTGATCGGTGATACCATATCAAGATTTTTTGAATTTGCCGCTTTTTCCCAGGTTCAGCTTTCATTAGACAGACTCTATCAAGGCGAGAGTACGAGATTGAATGACAGTATTATTACAAGGAACGGATTTAACAAAAACGAATTCAAAATTCAAAACTGTCAGTAGAAATAACTATCTCTAACCGGTCAATGAACAAGTCCGCAATACCAAAAAGGCTGAGAAACGAAAAAGGCGAAATAATTTAGCGATAATTAACGCGAACCAACGCGATTTGTAGCGGTAATGATACAATTATCCCCTCACTAGAACAAAAAAATTGACAACCCTAAAATAATATTGAAGTGACATCCCTAAAATTTCCAAAAGTGACAACCCTAAAATAATATCGAAGTGACAACCCTAAAATATCCAAATGTGACAACCCTAAAATAATATCGAAGTGACAACCCTAAGATTATACACTAAATCTAAACAACATCAACCAACACACACACACACTACATATCATCCTAAACATCGAACACGAAACACCAAAAACAACACCCTAAAATATCAAGGTTAAACACAAACAGCATTTGTCAAAGTCGACCTTGATAATGTTAACCACACCTGAACACCAAAGGTTGCTCACCTAGTATTGTTGAACCGAAACTATCTTGATACTAGACTGACTAAACTAGGACCGACTCTGACTAACTGCAGTCACCTACCCTAAAACATCTAGCCTAACACATTAAAACTATTTTATTTATAATACAGCCTGCAGGAAAAATGCATCACTATAACTAACTTACTCCTAGTACAGACAGCAAAAAAATGTGTTTAACAGTCCATTATTACAAACCTAAGCAAAGACAAGAAATAACCTACCTCAAATACTAACTAGAAACCCTAACAAATTTCCGTGACGAAAATTGAATCAAACTATCCTAACACTAAAAACTAGGCATTATACAAATCAACTACCACAATATACACAAATAAGCCTATCAGAACGACCAATCAAAAACATAAAGGCAAAACGAATAGTCATACCTGGTACACCAAATGACCGAAAAAGTATCACGATCGGGATAAGTACTCTAACCGAAAATTCCAAGACACTAGCTCTTAAACTAAGGCATACCAGTGCACGAAGTTTACTGACCAACCATACCGCTATGATACCAAAATCACAAATTAGCTAGTTCGCGCAAACTAACTAACCGTTAACCCAGTAAGATAGCCCAACAAAACAATTCCGTCTTGGAAATTCGCGCGAGAAAAACCACAAGTATCAAGACCTGTTACTGCACTATAATTGATACGATGGCAAACAAATGCCTAACGCGAACAAAGTGATAGGAGATAAACCAACTTCGAACTTTGAAAAACAATATGTCTATACATTCAGACCGAAAAAAGTGAACACGGAAAGGAAAATTCCTTCAACAAAAGTCGACGCAGAGGAAATTGGGGATAAAAGTCTGACCACCAAATCCATCTGAAAGCGGATGTAAACCGCCCAGTCGCAGTAATACGCTGAATGCAACAAACAAGGTTGGCAAGAAATTTACTCTCAATCCGAGAGTTGGAAGAAAGAAGAAGAACAAAGTAAACTCTAGACCACCGCGAGGACGGCCCAATGCCCTCGCGGCATCTACCATAAAACCTCCACGGAGGGGGCGTGAGGCCCTCCGTGGAGAAAAGCGGGTGAAGACACCTCAGAACCTCCGCGGAGGGGCACGACGCCTCCGCGAAGGGGAATCAGGGACAAATTTGTAATATTATCGTACATTGAATATTATAAAAAGAATTACGCAATCAAAGACCGGGACTAAAAAACCAAAAGGGGGAAAACGTTGAACACAAAGGAACCTTTAGAATTTTGGGAATTTGAGAGAAGGGGGAGAAAAAGGAGGAGGAAAGAAAAAAAAAACAACGTCCTTGACGTGATAGTTACTACTGTGAGGAGAATTCACATCCTTAAGTTCCAACACCTGAGGGGAAATAATGCGTTCGACAGTACACTTAATAAATCGCGGTGCGAATTTTCCTCCGAGGAATTCGTCCTGAGCGGCCCGGGCAAAATTTCGTCTCCAGACGACATCGCCGACGTTATAGCGAACCGTAACTGTGTTGCGATTATACCTAACAGCGTTACGTTGAAAGGCCAGAGACATTGCGTCCGAAACCTTGGCATAAACCTCCTGAAGTGTTTCCAGCGATGTAGCGCGTTCGTTCCGACTGTGTTCCACACCTGTTTCCACAGTCTGAACATTATAACGCTCATGCGAGGATAGTACTTCACGGCCATACATGAGGAAGTTGGGCGTATAAGAAGTTGCAAGATTCATACACGAGTTTAAGTATAGCGCAACCTTAGGTAGTAGCTTCGCCCAGTTACGATCGTCATTGACCAACAGGATACTCAGAGTAGTAATTACACTTTGGTTGTATCTCTCTACCACATTAGCCTGTGGTGAATAATACGGGGTAAAGATTGGACCGGGAATTCGATAACCTGACAGAAAACGCGAAAATTCCGTGCTGCGGAAAACAGTTGCATTATCACAAAGGATATTTAAGGGTGTACCATACCGAAGAAAAACTTCCGACTCCAGGGCTTTCGAAACATTCAGAGCATTGACGGTTTTAAGGGGAACTAGCCAAACGAACTTTGTGAAAACATCGACCATAGTTAGAATATAACGGAAACCATAATATGCAGGGGGTAAGGGACCAATAAGATCGATAGAAAGCAAATCTAGTGGAGCGTTAACTGACCTAGGATATAACCTGAGACCATGTGGTGTGCCATTAGCAATTTTATACGCCTTAAAAACTTGATATTCAGAAAGTACAGTCGCAACCGTACGATACATCGATGGCCAATAATAAACCTCCCTGAGTTTACTATAAGTTTTCATCACCCCTGGATGTACGTTAGGGAAGTTGTTGTGAATCTCGAGGATAGCTTCCCTAGTCTTCTCGGCTGGAAGAACAATACGCCAAGCGTTATCTCTTAATGGAACGTCTAATGCCATTTTCCGAAGAAGCATACCATCTCGTATACAATACGCGGGAAAGATCTGGGGGGACGTTCGAACACCATTATAGATACGTTCATACCAAGGATCAGTGGTCGGATTACAACCACGGCTAAAAGAAATAACGCCAACCTGCGCTCTAGAAAGTGCGTCGGGAACAACATTAAGTACACCACGTCTATGAACAATTTTGAAATTGAATTGGGAAATGATTGTCGCCCATCGTGCTAACCTCCACATACCTACATATAATAAATACACAATTGCATTAAGAGTAATTTTTTCTCCTCAATTAGCATTATCTCATCATTCAATTACAAAGATTAGAACAGATTAATGAAGTTATTTTAGCCCGAATTATTAATGCAATCATATTAAGTATCACAAGTGTTTTGCATCATTAATGTTGTGTTGTAGCAAGCGTAATTTATTGCATAAATTGACTTACACGCATACGTTACCGGAATTTTATTACATTTAGTCGCGCTTTAAAACCATCAGAATATCCATCATGGTTTTAATGGAAACTGATACTCAAAATAAATGTACAACAGAGTACCTGTCGGACGACATTTTGAATGATGACTTTGTAAAAGTTTTTAAGCCATTCCGGATTGTCCAAATACTATTAGGGACATGTCGAGTAGATGTTAGGGATAAATTTGTTACTGCGCCTTCTGCCTTTCAAAAATGCTACACAATCATCTGTATAGCAATATTGGAGTGTGGGGAGTGACCTCACGGAAGGTGATACGCCAGTATACGCTTGCGCCAATTTATTTGCCATTTTCGTTATCTTGTTAAAGTTTCCCGTGTCTGTGTTGTCAGTGTTTACCTTAACGTCCAACAAAGGTGTGGGAGTGTTCGCAACTCGCAGCGCTCTTGTGATCGTGAGCTTATAGCTTTATTGCCGGCCCTATAATCAGTGATTGATATTCTGCGTGTGTGGGTAGGTGCATAACATTTACACAAAAAATACAGACTAAGGATTGAAGTTATTTATTTAGTAGAAACGGATACAATTACTGGGAACTTTCATAACGTCTAATTTTAAGCTTAATCGGAATAGATTGATAAATATAAAACCGATCAATAGTATTTTTTTACCACAGCGCCATCTAGCGATTCACGTTAGAAACTAAGCGCAAAGATGGTTCAAGAAAAATGTATGGCCCGTAAGAGATTCCTGCCTACCACAGATGGCGCTAAGACAAAAGATGTCGTCACCTGTACGGTTTGTCCCGGTAGGTATCACAGGATCTGTATAGGTATTCCGGAAAAGTTCGTAGTACCTAAGGACTGGTTCTGCCCTGAGTGCAAGGCGAAGGAGAAGAAAACCGGTAACCTCAGTACTCCGGTTAAGGACATATGCGGAGCATCTGCAGCGCCCCCGTCCGTGCCACACACCAGCCCTGAGCCCCCTCAGCGAAAGGAGACAGAGGTTTGTGCCCTGCGCCGCGAGCTGGCGGAATATATGGCCGAGCAGCGCGAGTTTCGGGTGGAGATCCGCGCCTCTTTAAAACAAATGGGCGAGTGGATGGACGACATCGAGCGGAGACTGGAGGCAGTAGAAAAGAGAGAGGCTGAGGAGACTCCCGGGAGTGGCAAGGTCGAGGAGTTGCAGCAGTCGGTCGCTCGCCTCCAGCTGGAGCTGAACGACCGAGACCAGGACTCGCTGCTTGCCGACCTGGACGTGGGTCATCTCCCAGAGGAAGCCGGAGAAAATGTCGTCCACACGGTCACCGTTCTCGCCGCAAAGTTGGGGGTATCTCTGGAGCCGCGGGATATTGTGTTTGCCGAGCGTGTGGGCGCGCCCAACGCGGCCGGGGCCGGTGCCGCCGGCGGAGCAGGTGGGCGTCCTCGCCGCGTCGTCGTGAGGCTGGCTCGTCGGCAGCTGCGGGACGAGTTGCTGCAGGCTGCCCAGGTACGACGCAGTTTCACCTCGGCCGATGCCGGCCAGGCGGGCGCGCCGCGCCGCGTCTACGTAAACGAGCGGCTCACCCGGACGAACCGGCAGCTGTTCCACCAGGTTAGGGAGGAGTGTCGGAAGAGACAGTGGAGGTTCGCCTGGACGAAGAGAGGGCGAGTCTATGCCCGGCAGAGGGACGGCAAGCAAGCGTACGGCATTCGTTCGGACGCAGACATCCAGCGTGTTTTTGGAGGGAGCCCTATTTGAGTGGTTGTCTCATCCCTGTCATGGACTCATACCCGTAAAACTGTTTATTAGTTTGACATGGCGATCGATTCCTTGTTTTCAAATAATTATGTGTGTGTAACCTTCCGTGGTTTCACCTGATGGTTCCAACGGAAGACCAGCGCTGACTTTAATGCCAGCATTACGCTGAGTTGGGACCATTTCGTGGCTACTTCCTTCTTGTACGTGTTAATCTGTTCTTTTTTTATGTATGTCACGAATAAATGATTTTTCTTTCTTTCTTTCTTTCAATAGTAATATATTCTTTTACAGATTTATTTAAAACGTACTCTTCTCGGTTTTCTACCGAACTTGCAATGAACAACTTGTGGATGGCCGCACTCTTTGTAATTCTCGCTGTTTATTCAGTCAGCATAATCAACTCAAGATTTTTTAACAATGAAGGCAATGTAAAATTGTACATTAAAATGCAAGAAATAGATCTTCTTATGAAACTAGATGAAAATCAGAGCGTTAATAACAATCACGATAAGCTTAATCGAATGATTTCCCTCATTGTAGTAGCAGTTTTCGTAATTATATTAATCGTGTCGATTGCGTTAACTTACAGTCATTATGGAATTATGGAAATTCTCGGATCAATATGGACTTTACTGACATTAACGATTGAAGTGTGTAGTTGTTCTAGTAACATGATATTTTTCACTATCAGAATACGTCTTATTAATTCAACTGTCGCTAATCACTTTAAAGACAAGAATTGTCGGAAAGAAACCTCGATGAAAAGACGCAAATCACATGATAGCAAATGGGAAAGTTTTGAATCAAAAGACACTGATGTATTCTTGGCAGAGATTTTTAGTGGATTTAAATCTTTCAGGGATCAATACAGCTTTCAGGTATATTTTCCATTAGAAAAGTAGTCCGAATTCTTTACACATAATTAACTTTTGAATTTATACCAATTGGAAACCTCATTTATTTTTCAGATATTTTTGTCCTGTACAGAATCTGTCGCTTGGATCCTTTTTACTATTAAATATGGAATTCTTATATTGCAGAGTCGCGAGGACATGGTATCGTAACTCCTAAATATATCTTGTAATGTATTTAATTCACTTGTTTATTTCTAGTTTAAAAATGTATTTTTGTTTCAGTATCTCCTGGCGCTAGATTTGCTATTTTCGGCTCTTATGGCTCTTATCAAGACGGGATTACTTCTAGTGCTGTGTTTGCTGAGTGAAATATTTTTCCGAGAACTATATAAAACGAAGAAGCTCTCAATACTTGTTTTGTCGAAGTATGTAGATGGTAAGGTATTTCCTCGGATTACCCTTGTTTGGCACAAAAACGTTTCCCAAACTGATTCATTTCCCAAACATATCATATTGGCAAACGCCTTTTTTTCCGACACTGTAGGTAAATATTTCAGTTTTTTTATAAAACTAACCTAACCTAGCCTATAGGGATTTACGAGATGGTCCTGAAACAAATCCTGAGATATTGACAGTGTCGGAAAAAAAGCGTTTGCCCATATTCTATATTTGGGAATCGTTTTTGTGTCAAATGAAAGGATAAGTAGGTACCATTTCCTTCATACACCTACTCGTATTGAGAGGTGACCCAGTCTACATCATGCTACTTATCAAATAAGGGGTACACGGAAGAATATCCTTAGTTTACCGGAGATGTCCATGATGATGGGGGTGAGAGAGTAACCACTTTGTCAGTCAGTTTCAATCTAATTTAATTACAATTACACATGCGTATATATACAATGTTAACTTACTACAGTACTAACTAATGTGCACTAGATACACGTACAGATAATATCTAATCTAAATGCAATTCATCAATACGTGAATTGATAAAAATTACGAAACGTGCCTACCGGCACAGTACTCCCCCAAGAGTAAATAAATACAAATTAAAAGGATATTCTCCAGTACAATAAGTTCCTACTGAAATATTTTCGATGGTATGACTGTGTAAAGTGTGCCGTTATGGGCAATATGTTTCATTAAAATAATAATTTACACCAAAAATTCATCGACTCTTAGTCGGTAATTGGCCTGGGGTAGCAAGTGTTTCCTCAGTTAGCGGATTTCGTAGCTCATTGTCTGATAACCTAAGAAATCAATTCGCATTAGTTAGAGGTAAACATACTTCTTCATGACCGTTGCATGAAGGCACTATACTTCTTTTCAATTTCTACGAAATTCTTGGTTCCTTGAACGATAACCTAAGAAATATTCGTATTGGAGATATTGTTTAAACATCTTCTTGGCCGTTGCATGAAGGCACAAAATTTCTTTTCAATTTCTACGAAGTTCTTGGCTCATTTAACGATAACCTAAGAATTAATTCGTATTGGAGATATTAAACATCTTCATGGCCCCTGTATGAAGGCACAAACTTTTCTCAGTTGGCGACATTCTTAGCTCATTGACCGATAGCCCAAGAATTAATTCGCATTTGAGATATTAAACATCTTCACGGCATTGCATGAAGGTAAAACAAATAACTTCTGATATCGAAACTATTACACAGTCAACCAAATAAATATTTACAAAAACAAAATAATAATTACCATACTATGTTCTAATTGATAGTTTCCTCTCGAACTTGACCTTGATTTACGAAGAACGCCTACTAGTCACATTCTGCATACCGCTGCGCCGGCGCTCGTGCTGTAGCTCATTTATGTCAAATTGCATTCCTGCGAGTTGTGACGCGACGCTAGCCAAACAGTTTGTAAAATCATCTGTTTTGTTTTGTTGACTGTTTACAGCTGATATCCAACGCTCCAACGAACCTGTACTCGTACCTGCGACAGTCTTCGGGGGCGACATTGCAGTAAATTAATAATTTGCGCTCCTTGATACCTTCTAACTTGCTGGCTTAATTTTCCTCCTGCTTCTTGTATTGAGTTCTTCTTCTTGCGGCAGGACAACGGCGTTAATGTTACTTGTCGGGATGGTATTCTTCTTCGGGGTCACCACTGTACCGGTGGTTACCCCCTATTGGTGGGTCGTCAGGCAGGGTAGCGGCGATCATTGTTCAGACGGGATAGTGTTCTTTGTCGGGGTCACCACTTTACCGGAGGTATCCATGTTGATGGGGGGTGAGAGAGTAACCACTTTGTCAGTCAGTTTCAATCTAATTTAATTACAATTACACATGCGTATATATACAATGTTAACTTACTACAGTACTAACTAATGTGCACTAGATACACGTACAGATAATATCTAATCTAAATGCAATTCATCAATACGTGAATTGATAACAATTACGAAACGTGCCTAACGGCACACTTAGTAACGTTTTTTTTTTTTAAATCTAATAGTTAGTAGTACTACTTAGTTTATTTTATGTATAGTTCCAAAAATTATGCGTGGTAGACTCGCAATTGACCGATTTTTAGGGTTCCGTACCAAAATGGTAAAAAAGGAACCCTTATGGTGAGCCTTCGTTGTCTGCCTGAGTCTGTCTGTCTGTATTTCACAGCAGGTTTTCTCAGCAACTATAAATGCTATAAACTTGAAATTTGGCATAGATGTATCTACAGCTTCTGTTTTTAGTAAAAAAAATAATAATTGAAAAGGGGTCTAGAATGGGGGGATAAAAAATTAAAGTGGTTTGATTATAGTAAATGGAGTGTCATATGAAAGGGCTCAAGCTGCATATTTAAAAACTTAATTTTTTTATTTTCTGTTGTGCTTTTTCATTTATAGCCAAAAATGTACAAAAAATGACCTTTCCCCATCCCCCTCATCTCCGAAGCTTATTAATCAAAAAATCTGAAAAAATCCTAGCAGCGTATAGATAATTTATTTATATTTTATGGGAAAAATAAAATGAAGGGTTTAATTATTTACAGTTTTTGAAAAATAACAAAAAACCTTTGAAAATCTGTTTTAAAATTTAGTCTAGTCAAAATGGACCTTATTGCATAGAAGATAAAGTTCATAACAAAATGAGTATTTTCTTATGCGGTTACCAAGCAATTAATCTTAAATACGGAACCCTCGGTGCGCGAGTCCGACTCGCACTTGACCGGTTTTTTTATCAATTGCCTATAGTTTTGTGACTAGGCAGATAATTTGATCCCTCAAATTACTGTCGCCACTGCCATCTCTCCGCGCTTGGTGCGTATAAATAAATGCATAGCTAATTTACGTTAAAAATAATCATCTAGGTTTTATCTAGCCTCATTCGTGTGTCTGTAAATAAATAAAATAAAATGAATTTCAACAATATTATTTAATTTCAGGGCGTTTGAGAAGAAAAGCCAAGAACATGTTGAAGCTAATAGAAGACTTGCCGCCGCGCTTCTCTGTGTACGGCATGTGGCGCATGGACGCGCGACTCATACTACAAATTTTCCAAATAACTTCTACTTTCCTAGTAATTATTTTACAATTTGCTTGCCTGTAAAATAACTTTACAATCGGTAGTGGTAGGTTTAAGCGCATTAGGAACACAGAAGTATCCTTTTATGACTTGACGCAGTTGACATGGATTTACAATATTTAATTCAAGCGATAAATATAATCTTCTATACATCTATAATCTTCTATACATCGTGTATTGTATACCGTCCCCACCAACTAGAACCAGTACCTATAGTCGACTATAATACCTTCCTAGAATAAGTGAACAAACAGTGAACGTGTTTTGTTGGATAAGTGACAAACAACCTATTAAGGGCCGATTTCACCAATGAAATTAAACGCGATCAATTTACGATAAACTCAGTTCGCGTGTTAACTGGAGTTAAAATGAGAGTTCTCGTATGAATCTGACGTTTACTAAACTCGAGTGTAAATTGATCGCGTTTAATTTCATTGGTGAAATCGGCCCTTAATAGATAAAAAACATCCGATATAATGGCAATCGCTATTTTCAGGACTGATATCTCTTAAAAGACTCAAATCGATTTTGAAAAAAAAAAAAATTTGTAACATCCCTATTAAAATAGCGTTCTTTAAAAAAAAAACTACGTCCAAATTCAAATTCATTTATTCTGTAAGTAGGCCCTGTAGGCACTTTTACATGTCTGAGTCTACCAGCGCTTCCAAGGGACTCTGTTGAGAAGAAACGCCGCAAGAAACTCAACAGGAAGTCTTTTTTTATATGAGTAACTTATTACTATGATAAACTTAAGCTAACTAATTTAAATGTCACAGGGATGTACAGGTCCCAGGAGCAATTATGAGACTCAAAGTATATTCAATTTAAATTGGAAATGTAAAGTCTCCAAATTTCAAATAAAAATTAAAAATAGACATAGGTAAGGAGATGTAGAAAGTCTCCACGGTCAATAATATAATTATGGAGATGTAAAGAGTCTCCAAATGTCAAATTAAATTCAAGAAATAAACATCCATAGGAGATGTAGAAAGTCTCGACGGTCAATTATGGAGATGTAAAGAGTCTCCAGATGTCAAATTAAAATAATAAGCATACAAAGGAGATGTATATAGTCTCCACGGTCAATAATAATTGTAATACAAACAATTCAGTCCCAAGCATTGTTATCATTCATATAATCTTTGATACTATAATACGCTTTAGAAATTAGTTTACGTTTAACGTAACTTTTAAATTTATTTACTGATAGATGAGTAACACTACTTGGGAGCTTATTATAGAACCTTGTACAATTACCCGTGAAAGAGTTTTTTATTTTATGAAGCCGTGTAAAGAGCACTGCGAGCTTATGTTTATTTCTAGTATTAACATTATGTATGTCACAGTTCTTTTTAAAATTAACGATGTTTTTATGAACATGCATAAGGTTTTCATAAATATATTGACTGTATATGTCCCAATCGGTATATGCGTTTGGGAGCTACGATGCCACAGATACATACATAGATACACACATACACACGTTAAACTTATAACTCTTATAGCTCTTTTTGTCTTGTGATAAAAATACGTTTGTACTACGAACACAAATAAATTTCAGTTTGAGGTTTTCTGGATTATTTTCTCCTTATATTTAGTAACAAATTCGTGTGCGAAACACTCGGGGCCATATAATAAACTGCAGGGAATCGTTTTCATTTTGACAGACCGAAGGCAGACTTCAAAATTCAAACAATTGTTCGCGACCGCGAGTGCGTTAGGCAGTAGGCCAGAGTGGCTATTGCCTAACGCACTGGCAATCGCAGTCGTTTTCATTTTAAAAGTCGAAGGCGAGTCTGCATACGAAATGAAAACAATTGTTCCGCTTTGAAGCCCATTGGGATTGCGAGTGCGTTAGACAATAGCGACGCAGCTGGTCTTGGTTGAGATGTCCGACTTGAGACATGTAAAAGTCAAAGTAAAAAAAACAAAAAAATTGAATGACCAGTTTATGAATACTGCTCTCAGTGTGCTAGACAGACCCGCTTTTTTTTAACCGCCTATCTAAATAAACTAAGGGAAAGTTTATTTTTATATCGTATTTTAACAAGGCGAGGCAAGAGGAAGGCAAATGAGCACACAGGTATCTGATGGTAAAAAACTCTAAAGACATTTGCAATTTCAAGACTGCAATCTCAGGGCATCTTTAGGGCAAATGAAAATAGGACAAAGGATGTTTTAGGACAAACGTTGTTAGGGTTTCCGTGGGACACCCATATGATATACCTCTATTTTTGTCATAAGTAATTAATCTTTCGTTAGTATTGTATCTTAAGATATGAGTAATTTTGCATGTCAGAGGCCCTAACCAAGATGCAAACGCTACAACGGTTTTCTTTTCCATAACTCAAAATGAATGGGATGACATTCTCGTGCGAAGTGATAAACCACGTGGTCAATTCTCATCCCATACGTTTAGAGTTATAGAAAAGAGAATCATTATTACCGTTTGCCTCTTGGTTAGGGCCTCTGACATGCAAAATTACTCAACGCAACCCATAATAGCGACCTGAAAATAGCGACCCTGCAATGCAACCCATATTAACTGATCGGCGCAAATGGGAAACTATTAGACTAACAGCAGCTTATCTACGGTCTTACACGTCATAATCATTAAGGCTATAATCAAATTGGAAAGATTAAGGTCGTAAACGACGTTATTTTAGCCTGAATTATTAATGCAATAAAGTTAAGTATCATTGTTGATGTGTGAAGCACATATACTCGTAGGTAGATGATACTTTACTCATATTAGAATATTGGCGTGTGTCTAGTTCCCTACGTTCCTTGGACTATTATTTATTGGACTACGTCATGGTTTTGATGAAGACTGAAGATCATGATAAGTGCACTACATCAGAGTATCTTTCAAGGGACATTCTGGATGATAATTTTGCAAAAGTTTTTAAGCCATTTCACATTATTCAAAAGATATTTGGGACATGCCGAGTAGACATTAGGCACCAATTTGTTTCTGCGCCCTCTAACATTCAAAAATGCTATACGATTATCATTTTCATATTAACATCTTTTTCATTTATGACCCTGATCGACATTTTTTCCGCTCGGTTTGCTACTGGTAATGCATTAAAATTTTTGACCATATCCGCGACCTTTAACGAACTTATCGTATATTCCGTCAACGTTATCAGTCCAAGATATTTTAACAATGAAGGCAATGTCGAATTGTATATTAAAATGCAAAAAATAGATCGTCTCATGAAACTCGATGTAAATAAGAGCGTAAATAACGATCACTTTAAATTAAACCGAATAATTTCCTTACTTTTTGCTACAGTTTTTGTAATAACACTGTTATTGGCGATTGCATTAGTTAGAGCTGAATATGGAGTTGTGACTCTGGTCGGAGCTGTGTGGACTTATGGGACATATATATTTGAAGCATGCTGTTGCTCTAGCAGCTTAACATTTTTCACAAGTAGGATACGTCTAATTAATTACGTTATAACGAACCATTTTAAAAACCAGAACTGTCCGAATGAATCCTTGTCGAAGGAACACAAATCACGACACGGCAAATTGGAAAGTTTCGATTCCACTGACACGGATGTTTACTTGACGCAGATATTTTCTGGTTTTAAATCTTTCGAGGCTCAGTACGTGCTTCAGGTAAGTTCTCTGTGTGTCTATATAGGTTAGTCCGACGTCTTGTGCTAAAACTAAATTCCTAATGAAGAAATCATTTATGTTTTAGATATTTTTCTTCTGCGCAGAATGTGTTTTTTGGACTCTAGTTACTGTACTGTATGGGATTCTTACATTACAAAGCAGTGGGGTCAAGGTATTCTCCTGATCATGTCTAAGATTAATTTCTGTTGGATATCGTATATCACGTTAATTGTGTTCTTTTGTTTCAGTATATCATGCTACTAGATTTGCTATTTTTTGGTATTTTGGCTTTTGTCAAGACAGGATTACTTCTAGTTCTGTGCTTACTCAATGAAATATTTTTGCGAGAAATATATATAACGAAGCAGCATTCAATATTGGTTATGTCACGTTACGTCGATGGTATGTACTATATAAGTATCTTTTAGTAATTTTATTGGCGCTGGAAAGTTTAAACGCACAACACTACCTAAAAAGATTCCGACGAACTTTTTTGAAGTCCTTTAAAAATGGATCAAGTGAAATGTAGCGGTAGTCCTTGTTACGTATTACTGTTCGTCTATTTTTGTAGGAAGGGGGAAGCGGGGTAGTTTGATGTTCGGGGCACAATAATACACCAGCACTATATCGTTAAAAACAAATGGTAGTAATATCGAAATATCACTAAAACATGACTATACATAAACGGGCTTGACAGCTGTAAACGCATCGCTAAGTTGTTGTTCTTTAGCATTTCACAAGTAAAAAAGTGTTTTTAGTGCAGCTTACTAAAAATATTATCCTTATGTAATAGTTAATTGTTGCAGTGTTTATCTGTTTATTGGATATTTGAAATTCCCAATATCAAGTTATTTTATTTCGTTGTCAGGATTGCATGTTGAACTTTTCTAAAGTACACTGGTTTTATTAATATCCAAATATTTTTCGAATATGACTGTTGGGGCATTTCGATACACAAAGGTACGGGGCACATTGCTGTTATCAATGTTTGAGGAAGTAATTTTTGACAGTGTTGTTTAAGTGTCTAAAAGTGTTTTAGGGTTTGTTTAGCCTATTTTCTCATACATGTTAAAGTTCATTTAAATAAATACAAAAAAAAATCGGTCATAACGTCTATTAGTATAATATAATGAAAAATATATATATAAAATCTTTATGAAAGAAATTAGGTTGCCTATACACTCCTTAAAAGGAACGAAACAACATTTTGTTGAATGTTGGCATTTTTAAAACTTTTTTACATAATTAAACATGTGTATCAAGGTGCCCCATGGGTAGGACACAATTAAACAAATTCCATTTTCACAGTTTTTTCTTTATTTTTATTACGATTAATTTTTTAAGATTAATTTAAATGCTATATCAATCCCAATTAGTTTAACTATGATATAAGCAAAAATGGTATAATTTTAATCATTTTTACTGACTAAAATATATGGTAACATTTTTCCGTACCGATGTCCCGCAATTCAACAACAAGTCAACGCCCCGCTTCCCCCTATTACTGTTCGTCTATTTTTGTAGGTAAGTAAGTTTTTTTCTTCATGATATTCAAATGATTGAATTAAGAAAAAAACCTTGCAATCAACTTTACAATTGGTTAAGGTTTCCGTAAAATAATATTAGTTAGGTTTTTTCATAATGTTTCCATATAAAGTGAAAAACAAACACTGAGACACCTAGCATGGAGAAACAAACTTTGTCATTATAAGAAACACGAGCAGCGATGACAAGGACTGTCACGAAAAATCGTTGCTCGTTTTTTTAATGATCTTTTTAAGTACCGAATGACATAAAGTTTGTTTCTACATACTAGGTGTCCCAGTATTTGTTTTTCACTTTACCTATATATGGAAAAAAAACTTTCTTATTACTTAAAAATATGATTATAAAAAAACGAGCGAAGGAGTTAAAAAACTTCGCTGATTCGTATTGATTCTAATAATGAAAATCTAATAACGAATTGAAACATACCACTGAAAAACTTCTGAAATAAAACATGAAATCAAGGATTTTTCGTGACAAGGACATAAGGAAAAATTACTTATTATTACTATATTACTATATCTCCAAAACTAGTAAAAATCGCTGAACATACATAGGGGTTAAATCAATAGCTTTGTAGCTGCTCTACCAGCCCTAGGCGGGTTGACGTCGAGTTGTGGGACACCCTGTAGACAGGGTGGAAACAATGAACGGGCCATGGGAAGTATATACCTCAAATACATATATCATTACTCATTAGCTCATTTTACTTAAAGGAAACATACTTTTTTTTAAAGATGAATAACTAATAATAAATAATATTTTTAAATACTTATGGTAATAAATTGCAACAGGCTGCTACAGATTGTAATTTGCACTACCCTCGTGTCCTTCGTATGTTGACGACAAAATTCGATTAATTTTAGGGTTTATAAATGGCATGGTTACGGGCATTATTATTTCTAAGACCTTAATATTTCTTGGGTAGAGTTTATTGATCCTATCGATTAGTATGATAAAAAAGTACTATTTATCTTTCGGATTTCCAGTTGGTTCGATTCCCGGCTCAGGAAAGTAAAAAAAAGTGAATACCTATGCAGTTATTCATTTTATAAAAAATAAAAAAATTGTTTCCTTTAAGTAAAATGAGCTACTTACCTGGGGATTTGGGATACTTACCAACTACGCCGATTGCATACTATTCGCATCTCATATAGGTACTTACTTCTAGTACAGTCAAGGACTTTAATTGTTATGCCACGATGAAACCCTGTCGCATAACGTTCATCATTCATTTAAGCGTAATTTCTGACATGTGGTTTGACGCTGTCATTATGACAGGGTTCCATAGTGGCATGACAGTTAAAGTCCTTGTCTGTACTTGACTTGTGAAATCAATTCTCAAGTACTTATCTCAAAGAACCGCTTAAGCTTTAACTTTTTGACTAGATATTTTCATTTTATTGTGACATCTGTTCTTTTTGTCCTGAATTTGATACAGAACCATAAAAACTTTCGTCTTAAAATAATAATAATGATTAAGTTTTAATCTCTAACTTTTCTTTATTTTTTCCTTTTCAGGGCGTTTGAGAAGAAAAGCCAAGAATATGTTGAAGCTAATAGAAGAGATGCCGCCGCACTTCTCTGTGTACGGCATGTGGCGCATGGACGCGCGTCTCATACTACACATTTTCCAAATAATTTCTACTTTCCTAGTAATAATATTACAATTTAATTTCCCTTAAAAACGTTATAAGCACTTACTATTATACATTAAAAAAAAAACCTTTGTATCTATGTATTTTACATTAGTAACCCATGAATTTTTAGAGTCCACCAATAATTAGTTAGGTGTTAAAAAGAGCACGACACAAATTAACACAATTAAATAAGTGTTCAGTGTGACAATGTTTAATAACGATGAAAGCGTTATTAAAGCGTAATTTTTCATGGAATAAGCAATCTACACTAATAGGTACTTATTACTTTAAAATATACGCAACTGCCTAATAGTCATATCATACTCGTAAAAGAAGGAGTAAAGACCAGTGGCATTATTGCCGTAGTAATTAAACTGTTCCCACCATGGACCTAAACCGAAGTCCCAACGAAGATAAACTAAATCGTTTAAAATCGCTTGAGATTCTTTCACAAAACGCTCCAGTCGAAGGATACATGAAAGTATTTGGGCCATTTCATTATGTTCAAATAATTCTGGGAACATGCCGTGTTAACGTAAACGGTCGGGTCATCGGCGCGCCCACAATCTTTCAAAAATGCTACTCGATCGTCGTTTTGCTGTTGCTTATGCTTTCTACCTTAAGCATACTACAATCATATTTCTTAAAAAAAATCGTCAACGATCATTTCATGAAAATGCTTTATACTACTGTGATGTTTGGACTCAATTTCACATGTGGTGTGAACGTCATTCACACCCGATTCTTATACAATGAAGAAAAAGTTAAATTCCATATCAAAATGCAGCAAATAGATCGTGTTTTGGGAATAAGTAACATCAAAAGTGTCCACAAGATGCATTACAAATTTAACGTCGGTTTGACAGCCGCGTTGATAACGGTGACTGTTGTCTTAGGGGCACTGACCGCAATAGTGACGTGGGGTCAAGTCAAAATTTATGAAATTTTTGGCCCATTGATTTTATTGTCGTCATTTATGATAGAGTTGAGTTGCTGCTCCAGCCATATTAAATTCTTCACCGATCGGGTGCGCTTCATAAACATGATCATTGTGAACCATTTTGAAAATGGTCGCATAGGGGCGGCCACGCAGATTCAGAGAAGCATATTATTAAAAGAACATAAAAATGTTACCATGGAATGCCAAGATTTTAGGACCAGCGAAACGGAAGTTTACATGAAAGAGATATTCTCAGGATTTTCTTCCTTTCAGGAGAGTTACAGATTTCAGGTAAAGCTAGTCAAAAACTTGAAGATTTTTTTTATTTTAGACCGTCTATGCCGTAGTTTTTTTTTTAAAATATTATTAATCTTTCAGGTCTTCCTTTTCTGTGTAACGTATGTACTTTGGATTGTGCTGCCGTTCGAATATGGAATTCTTGCATTGAAAAATAATATAAACATGGTAGGAATTTCATAAGTAAATGATGCGCTAACTGCTTTGTTCATTTACTCCTAGAATAACTTATTATTTGGGTTAATTTTTAATTAACGGAGTCAGGTAGATTCTTTCGGCCTTTATTTATGCAAGAGAATGCTTCAAAGTAATTGTTTTTTTTATATAGAGGGGGTTTTTTATATAACCCTGACCCAGTAGCAATTTTTACCTTAGATTATTTCAAGGAGCAAACAATATACTAACTAAACCAAAAAAAAACGAGTTAGGTACATTGATTTTTATATTTTTAATAAAAATTATACTAAATATACTATAATTTTATAATTAATTATACTATAATTATACATTGCGTTTATTTCAGAAACATCTCTTTCTCGATTTCTTACATATAAGCGTCGTGGGTTGCTTACAAGCTATTCTCTTGTTCGTAATCAGTGTGCGCACTCAAGTCTTTTTTGGCGAGATTAAAACCACTAAAAAGCTTTCAGTGCTTGTCATGTCACAATACATCGAAGGTAAATATAAAAACATAAATAGGTACAGTCAACGACTTTAATTGTTGAGCCACTATAGAACCCTGTTTTACTTTGCCATTGACACGTTATCGTATTGTGTTTAACTCTACCGCCATTGCTGTCAAGTAAATAAGAGCTATTGTAACGTTGACAATATGATAAAATGTCAAGCATTATGGCTTTACCCAGCGGAATAAAGCCCGTGAAGGAAATTACGTCCAAATTAATAATTGACTCTCTGTGACAAGGTTATACAGTGGCTCAATAATTAAAGTGGTCGATTGTCACTACTCATATTTGTCCTATATTAAATAGATTCTGTCCCGCATGGTTTTCAGGCTTTCTGTTAATCAAAATGAACACAGAAAACACATAAAAATTAATCTAAAAAAAAAAGGGAATTGAAAATGTTATGCATCTTTGGGCGTTTCTTTAAGAGTTTGTTCCTAGTTAAGAAATAAAATTAAGAAACGTTAACTTTTCCGCTGAGTTACGAAAATTAGCTATACCTACTGTAATAAGACAAATGAAATCGGAGAAATACTGGAAAAGGGCCGAATCTTAAGTTCCCGAAACCGACGTGCATGCATGACTCGATGTATGAATGTGGAAGAAGCGAAAGAGATCTACCAGGATCGTAGCAGGTGGAAAGAAGTGGTCTCTGCCTACCGCTCTGGGAAACAGGCGTGATTTCATGTATGTATGTATGTATGTTATAAGACAAATTGTGGTATCTCAGACAAAACTCCTGTAGCAAGTACAAGCATATTACTAACGGGTGAGGATTGAGTCTTCATTTATTGAATTTGAGGTTCTGCTAATTGGCGTTGAGAGGTAGTATATAAATGTAAGACTTTTCGTAAATCAGCGGAAAAATTAACGTTTCTTAATTTTAGTCCTCAACTAGGTACAAACTTTTGAGAAAACGCCCCCTTACGGTAAACTTGATAACGACGTCGCGACGACGATTTAACTTTGATGAAACGTGCTTAGTTGGTTGTGCACTCTCCTTAAGAAGCTAGAAGTGCCGGCTTCGATTCTTGGTATGGGCGAATATTTGTGTGATGGATAAACGCGATTATTTGTTCCTGAGTCTTGGACGTTTCTATCTATTTAAGTATGTATTTCTCTATATATAAAAGTACTAGCCTAGAACATAGTTTGGAACTAAGTCAATTTGTGTAAAATTGTCGTCGGATATGTATTTTCTTTTTACTTAATATCTTCAGGGCCTTTGAGGAAAAAAGCGAAGAACATGTTAAAATTGATAGAGGAGTTGTCTCCTTGTTTCTCGGTGTATGGAATGTGGGAAATGAACGCGCGACTACTTCTGGATATGTTCAGTGTCGTGACTAGCCTGCTTGTTACTATCTTGCAACTAGCCTTCTTGTAAAAGCATACAAAATGTTTAAATCACCTATTAGTAAGGAATATTTAATAAATGTACTCGTACTACACAATTGTTTTGTATGTCATGTTTGGAATAAATATTTAAATGTCATTGAAGATTTTCTTTGAAAATAACGCCTCTAAAAATAATTTCTTCGACCTTGCTTTATACATCAGTGCCCTTGCCATGAGTTACAATTACCGTACTTACCAGTGAGTCGAATACTCTATCCCTCGCACTGTATCGCAATACTGTGAGGGACAGATCATTCGACTCGCTAGCGAGTACGGTAATTGTAACTAATGGTAAGGGTTCAGAGAGTTGTTCCTAACCACACACGACAATATCAAAAACAGATATAACGAGTAATTTAATAACATGTTTGATTTTCACTACATCATTAATTATGACTCGAGTACATTCTACTTCTCTTCTTCTTCTCAGCATATACTCGTCCACTACTGGACATACAATACCATACACAATACAAAACACTTTATTGTACACCAAATACAAAAACAAAACAGAGTAACAGCACATTTAAAAAATAATACAGGTAAACAACACATACATATGCACATATGCATATGCATATGGACATATGCTTCTTCCATCCTCTACCATTCTTACTGTGGCTTTAGTCGAAACCTCTGGCTTTCTACCCTAATCACCCAGTAACTACCCTAATGCAGTTCAGTAGGCCTAGCAAAGAGCCCATCGCTACCAGGCGTTTTCGTCTCTAACGAATTCAACGCCTAAGCGTAAACGAAGCCAGCAAAGAGCCCGCGGATGGAATGGAATATCGAATCGCCTTTTCCATTCGTTTTTCCCGTTACGTTGGCATTTTTTCCATTGAAAATGAAAAATTTTTGTTAATTGTCTATGCTTTGCTCTATTAGACACGTCAACGAAAGAAATGACATACAGGGGTCCTTTTGACAGTTGATATACAGAATTATAAATTTAAATATGTAAATATTTGAAATGCTTATGTATCAAGTGAAAAAGTAAATTGCCACTCCTTTGGTCGTTTGTCATGAGTCCGTGCCCGGCCCGTCCAACGCGTTCGGGCTCCGCGCACGTACCGTCCAGTATCCCAGCCCTCACGCCCGGCCCGTCTACGCTGCAGGCCCTCAACCCGACCTGTCCATGTAGCCCTCCCCCGTTACACCGCCGCTCTCAGTACAGTCGCCGCTCTTAGTACAGTCGCCGCACTCGCTACCCCAAAAGTGGCCGAGTTGCATGAGCGCAACAAGGACTGTTGAGGAATTTTAAAGAAATGTTGAGTGCTTCTGGCCACATTTATGCAGATTGACGAAGTAATCTGCTCGGGGAAAAAATGGAAGAGTACTGTACTGTTTGATTTTGATTAGTGTTAACAAGAATAAAACAGGGCAAAAGTAACAATTTTTTACAGCACAATTATATAAAAATGTTTTTATAGCACAATTATATAAAAAAACAATTTTGTTAAGTAGTTAAGTTGAGTAATTTATTGTTCCTATTTTTCTGTTGATTTATGCACAAATTTAATAAAATTCATATTTTGTAGAAACTGTTTTCATAACCCAACCTAATTATTTATATTATAAGTAAACTGTTAGAGGTAGGATCTTAATAAGTTAGATCTCATAAATATATTTTTATCATCTAAAAGTTATTTCATATTTAGGAAGTACAATAATACTGTTTTTTTAAATATTAAAATGTCCACTTTTGTAAAAATAAATCTTAAAAGAAAAAAGGTTGATACCAATAATTCAATAATAACTACACTTAAGGTGAGTCGGGGCTATTGCATCTACGGGCATATTGTAACTTTTCATACTAAAACATGTTCTACTTTTAAAATTAGTATGAAAAGTTACAATAGCCCTGTAGGTGTAGCCCCAACTCACCTTATATTAAATAAAAAACATTGATTAATGCTTAAGAAATTATAAATGTGATCTACAACATCTTTTGTTATATTTTAAACAATTAGATGCACTTGGTCCAGTCCGGTTTGCACATGAGTCAGTATTAGGCCCTGTTGTGTTCCAAATTTACATATGGTTTTGACTGTTTAGAATTTTCAATGTATCCCCTCTACAACATTATTTGAGCGCTACCCACCATGTCTATTCAGAGTTGTTATATCACCACTAGAGTCAGCGAGTAAGGTGGCTGACGTCCCTATGTCCTCCGTATGCCCAATGCTGTAAATAGCCTTTTCTGCGCCCTGTGCGAGCTTCTATAACTGTGCCCTTGTTTTTTTCAAGATATTATATTATAGGTACCCTAGAGAAATGCTATTTATAGGCCTACTTTATTTCATTCAGAGTGATAAAATAAAGCTCAATGAATTCGGTGTTGGTGGATCAATTACCTATCTAAATTTTGGAAGAAAAATCTATTTTTTTTAAAAACTGATTTGGGCAAACAAGCAGACGAGCCATCTGATGTTAAGTGGATCCTTCGCCTATTAAACCACCCTCACTCACTAAAACTCAAACGCAAGTTCACTAGTGAAAATGTGTTGCCCACCCTGATGCTTAAGATTTATTTTTTGGGCCACTATGGTCTTCATACTTCTATAATGAAATAACACCCTCCAAAGTTTCAGTAAACTATAAATTAATTTAATTATAAGAACTTGGTATGGTAGAGTTTTGAATAAGGAAGGTAGCATATAGGGATTCGGTCACTTACGGCGACTTTCCTCGCACGACCACGTGCCTGGAATGCCCACATCCCTGAACGTCCATGTCGCTCGAACGACTATAATACTAAAAAGGCCACATGCCTTGAATGACCACATCCCTGAACGTTCATGTCGCTCGAACGACCATAATACTAAAAAGGCCACGTGACTTGAATGACCACATCCCTGAACGTTCATGTCGCTCGAACGACCATAATACTAAAAAGGCCACGACACGTGCCTTGAATGACCACATCCCTGAACGTTCATTTCGCTTGAACGACCACTTTTACAAGTGTCGATGCCTTATAAAAATTAAAATGTTAGTGTCCCATATTCTGCTACGACACTTTGCTTTACGAACAAGGAAATGTACGAAAAGAGAAGTGGACGAACAAGGAAATGTACGAAAAGAGAAGTGGACGAACAAGGAAATATACGAAAAGAGAAGTGGACGAACAAGGAAATGTACGAAAAGAGAAGTGGACAAACTGGGAAATGTACGAAAAGAGAAGTGGTCGTTCAAGGATGTGGGCGAACTAGGAATTTGGACGGTGGTCAATAAAGGAAGTGGCCGTAAGTGACCGAATCCGCATATAGTCCATTCGCTTAGATAGTGTCGCTACACTCCCACATGCTCGTGGTTATTGTAATAAAATACGAATATAATTCGAAGTAAACTGCCAAATTCACTTGCGGCGTAACACCCGTAAGTGAATTTGGCAGTTTACTTCGCATTATATTCGTATTGTATTACAATGACCACAAGTACGTGCGAGTGTAGCGACACTAAGCGAATGGACTATAATATAAATTGTTTAAGGCCGCACCCGCACTACGGCTACAAAACACTTGATAAAAGAGTCACGCGGTTAAAAACCGCGGCGGTTTAGCAGTAGTGCGGGTGCGGCCTAAGTATGAATAGGTGAAAAAACGTTTATTCGAAAATATTTGCAAGATTATTCACAGCTACACAAATGAATGAGACCACAAATAAATGAGTTCAGATAGTAAAGATTTATTAAAGCAAGCCATAAACTTTTTTAAAGATTTTCTTTTCGTGCTTTCTTCATTGTGATATCGTTGATAACCTTTTCATACGACAGGCACCGTTCTATGTCGCGTTCAATCGACAAAATCGCTAGGCCGGTCCAACTTTCTCGGCCAATCCTTGATCGCAAGTAAGTTTTTATTAATTTGAGCTTACTGAATGATCTTTCGCAGGAAGCTACAGTCACTGGCATTGTTAAAAATATCTTTATAGCTACTACCACATTGGGAAACATCTCTTTTAAATCTAGTTCGACTATAGCTTTAAGTAGACCTAGACTTGAACTATGGTCACATTTATCAAATAAATATAGTCATTTCAATAAGCTCACTCGTGCGCTGCCAAAAAAATGAGCACGATTTTTTGTCTAATTTAATAGACGTTTTAGATTATACTGGCATATAGGTATGTATGTGTTGGAATCGAGCACTAGGGGCGCAGTGGGAACTTATCAGGAGCAAACCGAAAAAATAATAGTCCTGCCTGGTCCGGCCATTCTTGCGCCCCCCAGTGTCTACGCCCTGTGCCTGGGCACCGGTGGCACCGCCCTATTTACGGCACTGCGTATATCCTGTATACTGATCAGCATCGGGCAAATTCAAATAGTTGGCATTTCCTTGGGCGTATTACCAAATTTATTTACGCCTATGACCTGTGCTGTGCATTTACCTTTTTGGTAATTTAGGAAAAATCTCTCACTTTTGTCCATTGACGTTGATACTTTTTGTCAATTTCGGCAAATGGGCCATCAACGGTAAAAGATCTTGGTATTTTGGTTTCAATGTTAGGTATTTGTATTAGTAGTATATTTCCGTGAACTTCAACATCTTTAAGTGCAATGATTGCCAGTTCCTCACGCCTGCAGGCTCCACAAACCCCAAATATGAGTGCAACCTACGAACAGAATCAAACTTTACTTATAAAATCAAATGAATTACTAACCTTATGATAAACTAAAATCATAAATAGGAGAGAAATCATACCCTTGTAGCCAGATATAGATGATCTGGAGCATCATTAATAAACTTTTTCATGTCTTCTGCCGTTAATACTTTTGATTTTTTACTTTCATAACCTGTAGATTGTGTCTTTAAAAACGCAGTCAATTTATAGATTTTTCTGGCAAAGCACTCTCATTTGCAATTGCAGCCTTCTCACAAATGTCTGGTGGTGTTAAATCAATTTCAAACTCTTGATTCACTCATTATTGAAAAAAAATTCAAAAATCTTCTCTATTCTCTCATCTGCGATCGGCTGTATAAGCCATAATCAGATTTGGTGACTGTAGCAAGTGTATGGGTGCTGTTTCAGTGAACTTCATCCCATTTTAATTATAATTTGACATTCACTGTCTCTGATCAAGGTTAAGGATTTGCCATCTTTTAAGGCGTCGCGTATTATTATAGGAATTTATAATACTCCCTTGCTAGTAAGTTTTGCTTGATTTTCGAGTCTGCTTTTACAAGCTCATTTTAAAAGCAACTTTCTGAAAATTTAAGATTGGTAAACAAAGTCGTTGTAAGACTTGTAATTGCGCAGTGATAATTTTTGACATTATGAAGAGGTGTTTTTTTTAGCTTTTATTCGATTGGAATGGATTTTGATATTTATGTTATTATTATTGAACCCACTTCAATGAAAGCTTTTTTTTCAAATGCGTGTTCTTTAAGACATAAACAATTGTAAATATAAAACATTGTACTATTATTACCTAAGTTTCGTTATTTAAGATTATTTGTGCATCGTATATTTATAAAAACAATATCGAATGTTGCCTTTGGCAACTTGAAACACGATTGCAATAAGAAAAAACGCCTCTTCTTTGACTGGCGTTTCGGCAGCTATTCCGTTCCATTCAGACAAATTATCAAGAACGGTTTTTCAATATTCAATATTAAAAAATAAACGTGTTATAATGATGAATAGGTAAGTAATAAAATATGAAATATGTATATTTTTCTTGCATTAACAGTAGGTTTTTTTTGATTACGACGTTTAAAGGAAACTAAATGTTACAATTAATTAGTTATAATAAAATTAAGAATTTACCTTCATTTGACCCCTTAATGCCGGTCCGAATTGCGCTTTTTTGAGGTTTTACATAAAACATATAAAATCTCTGCAGTATTTTATTTTATAAGTACAATTTAGGTACCTATCTAGCTGACACCTACACACACTAGCTGACTGCTCCACATTCGCAGTGTTCACAGTATAGTTCGCGCGCTCGACGATGTAACTAGGTCTACATTAAAAAATTAAAAGTAAAAAACGAATTAAAAAGAAATGGAGGAAAAGAAGATGGTGGATGACGAGTATTCATCGTAATTGAATGTTCGTAATATTTTATACAGTATTAGTGGTATTCTAGTGGTATTGGGCTAATATTTTATAAAAGTTGGAATGTGGAGCCTTGTTGCCTCGTTCGCGCGTTCGCGGGCCCTTTGACACGGGCCAAAATACCGAAAACAAGGTGCGAACCCGCGAACGCCCTCCACAGTCACACTTTCACGCATTCGCTACACTCGCACATGCTCGTGGTTATTGTAATAAAATAGGAATATAATTCGAAGTAAACTGCCAAATTCACTTGCAGCGTAACACCCGTAAGTGAATTTGGCAGTTTACTTTGAATTATATTCGTATTGTATTGCAATAACCACAAGTACGTGCGAGTGTAGCGACACTATCTAAGCGAATGGACTATACTGCATTTGCGCGATCGCGCGTGAATGTAGAGAGCCTATTACGCACAAGTTTCGTAGTAAAGTACCTACTCATTCAAAACGGAACGCCTGAGCGATTCCATCACGATTCCATCACAAACTCTTAGCAAAGATCATTTAGAGTATGGAGTCGTGTTTTCCACGCAGAATTATTTGTAGGTTGGCAAAATATCCACAACTGTCTCTGGTTTTTTCTAACTGAAACGTCAATCAACGTAATGAATGACATCAACTGTCAAGTCAAGTCTGTCAATGATTCTTGTCTAGCTGTCATTTTGAAAACATCTGTCTATTTATTTCATTTTTTGTAAATTACTTTATCGTTGATTTTGGTTCGCAAATCCAGGGCAACTTTGTGAAGTAACCTCCAACACTGACGAAGAATATGCATCAAATAAAATATCAGTGAAAAGTTGATTCTGAATGAGCAAGCGGTCAAGAACACTCCAAGCCAATAAGCCATTGAAGTGGATGCCCGCCATCTTCAATGGTGTGCCGACTGGGACTGGAAGACGCCGACGACAACGACGATTCACCGTACAATTGCTTATATATACTTGACATTGGCAAAATTACATAACTTGTAAACGCCATTAAAATAAATAAATAATAATAGTCTGTCAATGCATACACAACATAGGTAACCCAAATTTTGGATGGAGATATAGATACAATACGGTATAGGTTTCATTAAGTCTTAATTTCATAATCATTTCGCACACTGAGCACACCGTATTTTTAAAGACAGGCCGACGCAACTCGTGACCAAAATCCTGGCCTATATTTGGCACGATTAAGAATTGCTATTCAAGCTAGCAATGCCGCCAGCATTTCGGGAACAATGCTCACTAATAGCGTTTTGTCAGATTAGTGTAGTTTTAAGTAATTTTTTATGTTCATGTGAATGTAGCTCTCTGAGTAACAGGCATGATTTAATGTATGTAATTTTTTTAATTTTAAGTACTTATGTCACTATTTAAACCTAAGTTTTTATCAAAAACTGTTTTTACAATGTAAATTAAAAATTTAATTACTTAAATTAAGTTAACAAATTTATAACAGAATACTAAATCGTATTATGAGTTGTGACAGATTGTGCTAAAGATTACTTGTATGAATAGAACAGAGATTAATTAATAACATTAGTTTAAACCTTGTTTAAACTATTTGAATTTTAGCTAAATTAATGGAGAAAACGCAAGCATTCCTAATCTGGCAACCACTGTCTTGACAACACGTTAGCCTAGTTGGTAGTGACCCTGCCTACAAAGCTAGCGGCCCTGGGTTCAAATCCCGGTAAGGGCAAATATTTGTGTTATGAGCATGAATATTGGTTCCCGAGTCATGGATGTTTTCTATGCATTTAAGTATAATATATTTCTCTATATAAGTATTTATATCGTTGTCTAGTACCCATAGTACAAGCCTAGAGCTTAGTTTGGGATTAGGTCAATTGGTGTGTTAGTGCTTTTACTTGTTTATTAATTGAATTGTTTATATTCTTTGTTATTATACTGCTTTTAAGTACCTTAATATTGTAGTGCCCTTTTAGGGCGTCCATGTCCATGAACTGACTAATCTAGAATAACAACACCTTTCTTTTCAATGTATGTGCCTCTATGTGACAACAATAAATGATTGATTGATTTAAATTTAAAATGTTTGTATAACATGAATTGTAGACGTTTTAGGGCATTTCCAGTAGTTATCACCAAATATTTTAGTGGTAACAAATGGGAAAATGATTCCCTGTTGTTACCACCGAGTACTTTTGTGGTAAAAGATGAGAAAATAATTCCCAGCTGTTACCAGTGGTAACATACCTATTGGTGGTAACAGGTGGGAATAACCCAGTTTTGTGACGAGAATTAGCCATATATCGCGGCCGTCAATGTATAGCTAATTTTTGTCACAAAACTGACAAAGTTAAAGTTCCTTAATTTTTGTCCTTAATTGGGTACACTTTTCAGGGAAAGCGCCCTTTAGTGCATTATACTTACTTACTGTACGTTTAACCTTTTGAACGCCATACGTCGAATACAAAATGTGCCACACACACGCCAAACATGTTTGCTATACTATGCAAATTACACCTTATAGCTACCAAATAAAGTCTCTTTTAATCTTGAACTCTTGTCGGCTGTAGCCGGCGTGGCGTCAGTGGCACGACTTTTAGTTGACGGCCAGAGCCGACTGTGGCGTTGAAAAGGTTAATAATTAAAGGTAAATAAATTAATGAATCCTGGATTATGGCCTTATACGTCAGTTCACAAGAGCTGCTATGAATTAATAGATTGAATGAAACTACTTATACATGTGATGTGAGTTAAATTAATACAGGTTTTGGGTCCTCATGGCAGTTCTTTTAAAACAACTTACTTATACTTACTAGTTTAATATAGTCAAAGTAACTTTATCCAGACAACTGATTTCATTTCATTATGACATGATAAGGAAGAAAATAAATCAATAGTCATTATTTAAAGTCTTTTAATTTCCTAAAAAGCATCATTAATAATTGTTATTATCCGAAAGGCAACTTGACATCATCCTCAGCTTTTTGCCTTATGACGATGTAAAGTAGAGACTTGACTTATCATCAGTGTAATGAGTAAAATTCAACACCATATTTTGCGATATGCAATATACATAATATACACATATATGTCACTATGGTGCTAATACTGGATGTGCCTCTAGCAAGCATCTCGAATAAATAGGATTTCATCAACGCTGAATCACCACTCTATGGTCCTTCCTTGAAATCAGCATCATTATCCACGGTCTCTGTGTGTATTCTGGATCACCTTGAACACAAAATTTATATTACAGTTGAGTTCATAAATATATGAGCATTTCCAAGGCTTCAAAAATAAATGTACATAGAAATGTACATAAACATCTGAACAGACTTGTCGATCGAATATATGTACACATATCACCTATCATATTAATCTGAACAAGCCTCTCAATAATATCTTAGTAACGGAAAACTAATAAATATCTGTAATAATATTTTTTTAAATTATTTAACCAAGTGAAAGTGCATAAATATCTTAACAAGTGTTTTTTCAAATATTTATAAGCATTTAGTGGCTCAAAAATATCTGTACTAACGTATTCCAACTTTATGTGAACAAGTAGAAGTTCATAAATAGCTAAACAAACATAACACTTCGAGTTCATACACAAATCGTGTTCGTATGCATTGCATTAAATTTACATGTGTACACTCTGGTACCTTGTCTATTTAATGTCACGTTTAAACAGCCATATATGAATTTTCACAGCGATTAAAGTGACAAGGTGCTAAACTGTACACATATTTATGAACGCGACGTAACTTCTTCCATGCATTCTTCGTTTCATTATTTTAATGGTTCAAAAAATGGTATAAAAAGTTCATAAATATGTGTGCACTTTAGTACAGTCGAGTTCATAAATATGTGTACATTTCAGTACCTTGTCACTTTAATCGCTGCACTGTGACAATTCATATATGGCAGTTTAAACATGACATTAAATAGACAAGGTACCAGAGTGTACACATATTTATGAACTCGACTGTATAAAACATTTTTTTGTGCCACTATATGTTTATTAATATTTGAAAAAAAACTTGCTTAGATATTTATGTACTTTCACTTGGCTAAATAATTTTGAAAAATAATTAGTACAGATATTTATTAGTTTTCCGTTACTTAGATAATATTATTGAGATGCATGTTCAGATTAATATGACAGGTGATATGTGTACATAGATTTGATTGACAAGTCTGTTCAGATGTATATGTCCCTCTCTATGTACGTTTATTTTTGAAGCCTTGGAAATGATCATATAATTTTGAACTCGACCGTACAGTGCATGGTATACTACTAAATTATGACAATACATAGTATACAATACTATGTATAGTATTGTCATAATTCATAGGCAAGCTCACTAACTACCAAACCAAAATTGAAGGTTAACAATATCAACTTAGCTGGTAGAGCTAGGAGGTAAAGATAAATATTTATGTGATTTGCATGAATATTAAAGTTTCTGAGTCGAATGATTTTTATTAAGGTATGCATTTATTGATACAAAATTTGTTTTTCATGCTCAGTGGATACAGTTAACTTGGTAAATAGAAAGTACAATAAAAAGGTCACGCTTAAAGGAATAAATAAAAAATAAAACATTTAATTGAAGAAGGAAAAAAGTGCCTTGTGATGCGTTAGTGTGTGTGTTTGTGTAAGCATGTATGTATGTGTGAGTGAGTATGTGTGTGGGCACTGGGCGTGCTGTACCACGCGGGTAAAAACACAATGTTATGAGGGAGAGTAAAATTTGCTCCAAGTAGTTATAGCGTTTGAAGTAACCGCTTTAATTTTTGCAGTGTCAGTGAGAGTTTTTAGTAGAGATGCGCCTAATATTCGTTTGGTATTCGGTATTCGGCGTATTCGGCATCTTTTTCACTATTTGTATTCAGCCGAATTATTCGGTTTTTGTGCCAAATATATTCAGTATAAGTATTTCTATTTTCTTCGCTATACGACTTGGCTATTATATTATAAGTCAAAGAAATCCTATGAAGAATATGTTGAATAAAGCTAAGAAAATAAAGCAATTAAACTTCAAATCAACGTTATTTTGAAACCTCAAGTCAACATATTTATTTCTTAACCTATAGTTAGGCAAGCGGTGAGCTACGGCTCGCTAGTCATCTAGCCAGCAGCGACACGTAGCGTACCTACATGTTATAACAGTTTACGCGGCGAAACAATGAAATGGTAAACCGAATAATTCGGCCGAATATCTGGTTCAGTAAGAATTAAACCGAATAGTATTCGGTATTCGGCTATTCGGTGAAACCAGTATTCCGCGCATCTCTAGTTTTTAGCTCATATTTTATCATAATTCGTATTGATCCTGCCACGATGTAAACAATTATCATATTACACTTAGATAGGTTTTATAATAATTAGGTACTCTGTACTGTATTTGTTAATTGTGGCAACTTCACTGGTCAATGTTTTATGTAAGTTTTTCTGTAATAATTTTTCTTTACTTGTACTGTTTGTGCCCAAATAAACATTAAACATTAAACATTACTAGGAGGCCCCAACTTTAATATTGTTACGAGACACAAAAGCAATGAATACCTACTTAAGTATGTTTTATTTTTACTTCATATTATTATCATTATATTCATTATAGGCATATGAAGGAGAACAAAGAGGTGCATTTATAAAGAAAGATGCCGTCTAGGGAAAACCACCACTCACTTGTGCTTAGCATTCGTCCACACACTTCTTGTTTGGGTAACCGAATTCATATTTTAATGGCTGGTTGAGGGCTGGCATTACTAGTTTACTGGGTGCTTCAAGACATCTATTTGCTGTTGCCACATCCTATGGTAAATAAATAGGACCTGAAAAAATACCATCTATGAAATACGTGTTTATTTACTTACTTATCAAATCAATGTAGGTAAGTACCTAGTAGTGTAATATGTTAATAACGTAGCTCGCATCATTCCTTTACTTACTTCGAAAATAATTACCCTTGTTCATCTCAAGAGTTTTACTCAGTAAGTAGCCGCACGGGAACTTTTTCACGTCAAATATCCACCAGCGCTTCCCGAGAGGAGACGACTGCTAAGAAGTTTTGCTGCAGCTTTAGTCAACCATTTCAATAGTTAGCAGCCAAAAAAAGTCGCAAGGAATACATAAAAAACTTGATTTAACACAAGTAATCCTCCCTCACAGCTGACTAAAAATCGCCATTTTAAACAAATTCCAATGGAATGGCTTCTAGGCGTGAGCCCAATTCCGTGAGAGAACATTAGCGTTAATCAACTGAGGAATATGGAAAAGAATGTTTGTCAAAAATGGCTCTTTGCTAGACATTGACAGCACTGTTCGCTTAGTGCGTTTCGATATGCTTCCTTGTATGTTGTTCAATATTTGAGTAACTTATTTTAATTTTAATTTAGATACGTTTAGTTTTAATTTTTAATTGTATTAATGTTGAATTCTGTAAATATTACGTTCTATGATTATATTATAACCATATCCATATTCCCGAAGCATATCGAAACGCACAAAAAGACCAACTTGTCATCGCATACATTTCATGTTGATGGAATGGAAAACGCTAAGTGGCACTTTGCTAGACATATGTATGGGTTTTGACATTGTGACAGCACTGATCGCTACTTTGGGCGTTTCGATATTCCATTCTAACGCGTACCCTTTGGCTCTTTGCTAGCTTTTTAGGCGATTCTTTGAGATAAACCACGTCATCCATACATTTCAACTCGATGGAATGGAAAAACTCTAACGTCGCTTGGATCTTTGCTAGGCCTACAGTTTACGCTGAGAGAAAAAGTCAGAGCTAGTAACTGCTATACCTCTTTCCTTTACGCTCGCCGTAAAATGAACTGCATAGCTGTCATAATAACCCCCTGGTAAGTCAAATAAAAAGTTAGTGACATAATTTTTTATAATTTACAAATCTTTGTCAAAAATAGACTGCTCTTGGGTATTCCGAAAATAAGACCTTTTCGTAAAAATATTAATAAACCATGTTATGCATGCAATATTGCAACAGCCAAAAAATACTGCAAGCGAGTTTTGGTTTGGAAGAGTTATAATTTATGTAAAATGTGTAGGAATGCAATTAGTACCTTATATTTTAAAATTATCAATAAAAATGACTGACATGACATGACATGAATGAAAGACTAATTTGTAATAAACAAAATGCATTTAAAATTCTGAAGGTATCTTTATGACGTAACACTTTTCTGCAGGTAATAGGTACCTGCGCGATCATTTTCTGTCCACTTTAATAGTCCAATGTTTTAATACTCTAAATAGAGCAATAATGATGATGACGACCCCTATCTTAATGAAAAGTTTAAGATGGACACTCACGATAATAATTATTTTATAATGGAATAATCCAAATATTCGTTATATAATAACTGCATTTGAGTTACAGTGACTATAATAGTAAGCACGCTTTTCAGGATTAGGTATATTGTCGCTATAATTTTCAAGCGTAGTAAAGTTTGGCACGTGCAAGAATATGTTTCGCCGGACATTTTAGATGAGGATTACGTTAAAGTTTTCTCACCGTTTCGGTATGTTCAGAAAATATTAGGATCGAGTCGTGTCGACATAAGAGACCGGTTTGTGACTGCGCCCACCATCTTACAAAAGAGCTACACGGTTATCTGTTTAGCTTTTGTGTTTTTCGGGAGCGCTAGCTTGTTGGAGTCCTTCGCAAACCGACATTTTACCGATAGCCAATTGGTTTACTTATGGGTCGGTGGCGTCTTCGGGCTCATCTCAGTTTTTGTGATCAACTTCGTTCATGTTCGATTCTTCAACAACAATAGCAATGTTAAATTTCTAATTAAACTGTAGGAGATCGATCGTGTTATGTGCCTGAACCGTACTAAGATCAACAACTGGCACTATGCGTTCAATATCTGGGTAACGTTACTTGTGATGATACCTCTCGGGGGTGTGAGCATGACGACTAGCCTGCTAACCCGAGATAATTATGCTTATTATGAAATATTTGGAGCAGTATGGGCTATGAACATCTTTATTATCGAGTTGATTTCCTGCGCCAGCTATATGAGATACTTCTGCATACGTGTCCGTCTGATTAATTCGATGATCATTAATCATTTTACATTTGGAGACATAAAATCTTTTGACAAACAATCAAAATACTTTATTGACATCGCCGCTGAATGGCAAGAATTCGAGTTGAGCGATGCAGACGTCTACATGAAAGAGATTTTTAGTGGATATTCCTCATTTAAAAATCAATATAGATTTCAGGTGAGTTGAGCCCCCGGAGTTAAATTATTTTTAATGAACTCTACGATAACTTTATAAAATCATGTTCCAGATATTTCTGATTTGCACAACATTTGTGGCATGGGTTTTGTTTATGTTCGGGTACGGAATTCTTGTGATGCAAAAGAACGTTATTATGGTAGGTTAACTTACTTTCCATCGTTCATGATCTTTAAATAGTTTTAAGCCCCATGGAAATGCTCGTAATGATATCAACCTTTTTTTCAGCGTGTCGTACTCCTTGATTTTATTCAAATGATCGGCGTGTCCCTTGCTCTTTTGGTCATGCTTCTGATACTATGCCTTCGCTGCGAGGGATTTACCCGTGAAGGTCATAAAACTAAGAAGCTATCAATTTTAGTTTTGTCACGGTATATGGACGGTAAGAAACAGTTTTTATAAAGCCGATTGAAAAAAAAATGTTCGGTCATAAATACGGTTGGTTGGTAAGTCATTTTAGTACGCAAAAAAAGAAAAGGGCTTGAAATAGAACCCTTAGGAATAATTAAACTGCAGCTGAATTAGACTGATTTCGCTGTTTTATAAGCTTTTGTGTTTTTAACTTATATTTTACATCCTTTTGTACGGGTTACCGTGTCAACACCCGTTTAGTGTTGACACGGTAACCCGTACAAAAGGATGAATGGCATTGGGTAAGTTTGTATGAAGATTGTTGTCATATTTTCAGCGGCCGTGGATGATTGTCTTATAATGGTTTAGACGACCTCTAAATATATATAAATATACAAAATTTAATTAATTTAATAATATCGAAGCCGATATATTAAATATTTAATGTATGTATTTGTATGTATATAAATATTTAAATATCTCGACTCCAATGCACTTCGAGTATTAAATCATTTAGCTAAATATTTTTATTTTATTTGATCTAGGTATCATAAATATCATAATAAGTATACCACATTTTCGAACGGCCTCTCACTTTTTAAAAATTGCAACTTTTACGAAAGCACGAAACTTTTGCATAAACCCATTTCTATTTTGCCGAGGCTGAGTTGCATCGGCTGAGACTGACTTACATGAACACTCAACAACAACATTTGTGTCTTATCGCTGAGGTTCTTCGAATTAAGAGGAGATTATTTAAGAGGCTACATATCGGTAGTATTCCGCGATCTGGATCTCAACAACCATAACGCCTATGTGTCTTCTTTGGATATTAAAATTGATCATATTTCCTTCCTTGAGACTTAAACGTGAAAACACAATTAGAAACAAAATCCTCAATTGTTTTATATAGGTACCTTTATCGCAAGTTTGTTGTTTGATGTTCGGGGTTGAATTTTCGAAACTCAACTGATACGATCTTTAACGATGATTTATGTTTCAATAGTTGAGTCTTTATAACTTCTTAATCTTCGTAAACCATTTTGTTCATAAATGTCGTGGTTTTAAAGTAAACATCAATTATTTGAATTTGACGCTGCAATTGAGGTGCGTGCACACTGTCTCCATCTCACGTTATGCTTACTACATATATTAAGTTTTCAATCCTCGGTGACATTAGGTACATTCTTTTCATACGTACATACATTGTAGCAACATCGTGTCGTAGATTGAAAACAATAGGTACCTACAGTCGGCCTGTTCAAACATGACGTTATAGTGACAACGTACTAAAGATTTGTTCCTGATCCGTCATATTCCTAACTCGTCATACCATGTATATTTGCCTGCACAAACTTATTATACAGTCCTCTATGGTAAATGATAAGAACCTCCTCAGATAATTAATAGGGGAGCCTGCCGTTTGGCTAAATTATGTTTGCCAAATGTATCGTTTCCCAACTTTTTCATTTGCCAACCCATTTTTTCCTGTAACTAAATATTTCAGGATTTATTACAGTAACATCGTGTATAACCCTATAGTTTATTTCAGGTTCGTTTTTATAAAATCCTGAAATATTTACAGTTACAGAAAACAAAGCGGGTTGGCAAATGGAACGGTTGGGAAACGATACATTTGGCAAATATATTTCGCCGAAACAAAGGTAACCCAGTTAATAGATGAGTGTTACGCGTCTATCATGAAGTTAATGTAATTGTCACTTTGTTATTTATATCGTGTCATACACTACTTAGAACAATCTGTCCTAATGCTTATTAATCCTGTAAGCACTTGTATGCGATTTTATTTTCCTGTACAATGACTACTTAGGAATATGACGAATCAGCAATATGACGAGTTAGGAATATGACCAGTAAGGAAAGTGTCGAATTAGGAATATGACCAATTAGGAATATGACGAATCAGGAATGAATCGTGCTAAAGTGTGCAGCTACTTAGAAGGCCGCCGTAAGTGATATCACATTTAATTTCCAGGGCCATTGAGACGGAAAGCAAAAGCGATACTCTCCCTTATAGATGCTACGCCTGCGTTTTTCTCCGTATACGGCATGTGGCGCATGGACGGACGTCTGTTATTCAGCATGTTCAACATCGTAACTAGCTGGCTTGTTACAATTCTACAATTTGCTTTCCTGTTAAGCTTTTATTCAACATTAAATTATGCACAGATAATTTGTTTATATTATTTTGTCTCTACCCCATATTTTTGTACAAATGGGCCAAAAGGCTTTTGGATACACAAGTGCAATTACAAGTGGGGCTCTGTTGTACTCGGAAAAACCATATTGCTTTTGACATGTTATCATGTGGTTTTACCGATTAGGGTTGCCGACAACAACAGCTGAATAGTACCACCTAGCAAATTAAATGTTGAGCCACCATAGAACCTTGTCATAATGACAGCGTCATATGACGAGGTACACATTACATAGCTATTAATCGTGGGTTTTATGCGACAAGGTTCTATAGTGGTTCATCAATTAAAGTCCTTGACCGTACCTACCAGGCCACAGTGGGGTGGGGTGCCGCCGCGGGAAGCCGAGCTTTCAAAGTAAAGGATTGTCCCTCCACTCCTAACTCGTCGTGAGTCATCGTCGTTCGCTGACAGTGCGACAATACTTTTTGTTAAATATTTTTATTAATATTAACGAAACAAGGTCGCATTCAGTAGGTAGGTAATTATTTATATAACTACGTCGTTTTATTTATGTCCTGTAAATGTTCGGACGGTCGGCGTAGTCTTAAGTAAGTAAATGTTTGTAAAAATAATATGATATGTGGCGAATAAGACGAATAATGCAATGGTTAATGAATGCCAAAAATGAATTAGACGAATTGCAAATAAGACTAAACACATTAATTAGTAGGACAACACCTACACCGATGCCAAAACGAATAGCGAATGAAACTTAACTTATGCAAACCGAAGGTGACCAACGAAAACAAGTGACAAAATAGCGAGTGAGACTCATTTAGAAAGACAAACTACCGAGTCATTGACAATAGATAGTTTCGAACACTGTGCGTGCGCACACAAACACGTCTGAGGGCTCAGACAAGATGCACTACGCTAACTAACGTTTCTATTCGATTCGTTTTTAAACCAATCGCGTCACTGGAAGATGACGTGATACGAAAAGTCACGTGGTCTACCAGTGACGCGATTGGTTTTAAAACGAAGCGAATAGAAACGTTAGTTAGCGTAGTGCATCTTGTCTGAGCCCTCTGATCTCTTTGATGACCGAGGGCGAAAACATTGAACCGTCGATTGATACTACAATACTACATCAATTGCACTTCAATTGGGATACACCATTTTTTGACAATGTATGAAAATTTGAAAACCATTTCGAGGAATGGGCTTCTCAAATCGATCCCTGTAGTTAGATTAAAAAAAATTTTTGCAATTAATTAAATATATTACAATTAATATATTACAAATAATAAAATTTAGAAATGACCTTCATTTGACCCCTTAATGCCGGTCCGAATTGTGCTAATAAAGCTCTTTTGAGGTTTTACATAAAACATGTAAAAGCTCTGCAGTATTTTATTTTATAAGTACAATTTAGGTATCTAGCTGAAACCTACCTTCGAATACAACTTTTGTAATGTCAAAATTATTTGTTTACAAATTGACTGTAATTCTTATGATGAAATTAATATATTAATGCTACCATTTCTCTTTTGAATTATGTGCAATGAATGTTAATAGTTTGTGTGGTGAGGTTTTCCAAGAGGTTCAAAACGACGGCATCAACATTTATGGTAGAAACTCATGTTTGGAAGTATGGAATTTCCTATCAATAAATTTAATGTGATTGTGTTCAGTGAATCTACTTTAGAAACAAGGGTCACGTAGGAAGTGCTGAATTAATTAATGTCTAGGTAAATAAGCAATGGCCCAATGCTTAAAATACTCTGAAATAATAAATTTATTTGTATTGCGATTGTTTGTTTACATTATGTTTGAAGGACGTTCATCCATTATGACTTTAAAAACAGATCACAGATAGTAAAAAAACGTCTTTCTAAACCTTAGACGAAGTATACCGATTTTTTATAAATAGCTCCGTCATTTTTGCACAGTAAGTAGGCGAGGTTAATTTTATTTGATAAATTATTTTAAATAACAATAAAATTTTAATCATGAAATACTTCAAGTTAGATCCTTAGAAAAGTGTAGAAGCAAGCAGTTATTTTTTTTGGTGTATCCGAATTGGCATTATCAATGACAAATGCCATTGATCGTCCGCGGGTGTACTTTAGATAAGGCTCTTAAGCTTATACCGTGGACATTTGCAAAATGTAGTTACAGCATTATCAACAGGTTTAAAGTATCAATCAGGAAATTAAAGTCAGGAATTTGTCCATAACCTTCGGAGTCAAGGGGGGAGGGGGGGAACATTCAGAAAAATAATTTCATATTTTTAGGGTTCTGTACAAAAAATGAAAAAAAACGGAACCCTTATAGGATCACTCGTGCGTCTGTCCGTCCGTCCGTCTGTCACAGCCAATTTGCTCCGAAACTACTAGACCGATTGAATTGAAATTTGGTACACAAATGTAAATTGATGACCCAAACACAGATGTGCAAAGTAAATAAATATATATTTTTAATTTCTTTTATTTTCGGGGAACAAATTACGAATTTAAAAATAAAAGTTTTGCAAACTTTACTGTGCCACAAATAAAAGGGTCGTTATGAGGATCTCAAATATATTTAGTTATTAATGTAAAATAAATTGTTCTGATTTTATTCATGAAAGAAGACGAAAATTTAACATTCTGATCTCCGAAACTACTGAGCCTAAAATTAAAAAAAATAATATAAATATAGTTCTACCCCACTCTGGGAACGAAGGCGTGAGATTATGTATGTATGTAGTTCAGTGCTTGTAGATTACGGGAAAACCTATAAGAATACTATCATTTTGTTTTATTATGTTTGTACGGAACCCTCTCCACGCGAGTTGAACTCGCACTTGGCCGGTTTTTTTACTAAACACAACGTAAGCTACAACTAGGTATGCCAAATTTCAAGTTGATAGCTTCTATAGTTTCAGAGAAAAACTGCTAAACCAGACACCGAAGTCTCATCGCTAAGGCTTCCTTTTTTACCATTTGGGTACGGAACCTTTTCTTATACCGTCCTAGCACCCTTTCGCAATGACAGGCCACATCACTCCAATTTGACAGGTTTGGGGTAGGATACGTCACGTCATTGCGACGGGGTTGTATACGTGATACGGGGCTGTTTGGGTTATATGGGGGGGTATCACCTGCAGTAAGAGGGCCTGAGCTGGAAGACCCCTGCTGTGTTCCAGGGTGCTTTCAGTCAGAGGTGTAGATGAGGGGGCTATTAAAGTTCCTCGCCTGAAGGACGAGCCCACAGAGCAACGGCTATTATTGGGGGCACTTGGGGGGCTACGTTTTGGCTCTATACGGTAGCCCTCTATCATCTAAAAGCGATTGGCGGAACGCCCCGGGGGTTTTAATCCGTGCAATTTCGGAAATAACCCCCGTCGGAGTGGGTAGGTACGGGCAGGCATTTGCCCCGGGTCAAAAAAAAAGGTTGTACGTGATACACGAATAACGGAATAACTGGGTAGATACATTGTTGCTACCTTAAATTTAATGGAATCGAATAACCTAATCAAGGTCAAGCTCACAACATACTAATTTCTTTATGAGATAATGTTGGTAAGTAATTGACTTCCTTTTCGATTTGAAAGCTTTTAACACCGAGCATAAAACAAATGTTCAATATTAATATTGTTTTAACTACAACAATTAATAGCGTATGCCGTCCTAAAATTTCCATACTTTTACCATTAGTACATTCGTTTAACGTCCGGCAAACGCAAGGATAATTTCAAAATACTGTCAACTGTAATACGCCAGTGCGTTATCTGCTCAGCATGATTTTATTAGAAACTGACAGGGAGACCAAAACCAATAACGTCGATTTACAGCAACACCTTCCGCAAGCTATCATATATGACAAAGCTTTCTTGAAAATATTTGCGCCATTTCATTTTATTCAAAAAATATTGGGATCCTGTCGCGTTGACGTTAGAAACGGAGTCGTGTCCGCTCCCACGCTCCTTCAGAAATGTTACACGATTATCTCCGAGGCTGTAATATCATTCTACGCTTACAAATTTACGACATCTTATACGAAGCGTTTTTATGAAAACCTAATCATTAACGGCTTATATGTGTTGGGAATTGGTGGCGTGAATCTTTTGTTATTTGCAATCACACTCCACGTTCGTTTCCACAACAACGAAGAAAACATACAATTATTCGTACAAATGCAACAAATAGATAACGTTTTGCAAATAAAAAATAATAACATCATTCGTGTCCACCACTACAAGCAGAATTTGATGGTAGCAGCTACACTAGTGTTCATGGCCATAACTGAACTTTTATTGGCTTTATTTCTAACAAAAGGTAAATTTGGATTGTTTGAACTATTAGGAGCGACGTGGAATTTGAACATATTTGCATTCGAGCTAGTTTGCTGCTCCAGCCTTATAACATTCTTCACCAAGCGAGTTCGTTTTATAAATTCTGTCATCATCGCCCATTTAGAAAATGGAATGGAGGGAACAATAGAAACCATAAGCAAGCGCTGCATTGCTGGCCGTTTCAAATCTAATATTGCCGGCCGGGATTTCGAATCAAGCGAAACAGATGTGTGTATAAAAGAAATCTTTCGTGGATTTACATGTTTCAAAAATCAGTATAGCTTTCAGGTAAGTCCCATTTTTGTGAAAAAAAACTGTAATGGCAAGTGAGAATAGGGCACTGTGTCGGTACCGATACTTCCATTTATTCAACTTTCATTTTCAATTTATTGCATTCATGGTATTTACAACGGTCTTTATAGGCGAAATGATGGCAGATAATAGATAAATAAATAAAATGTCTCCACTCAATAGGCCCTATATGATATACAACAAAATACCCCAGAAATCGAAAAAGCACCAAATACTTTGCGTTTTGTTAATAAATTAAAGGCTAAACTAGTATCTAACGCATATTATACTATTTACGACTTTCTCAATGGCTAAACTGACTACCTACTTAGATAGTAACTGGTTCGCTGCCCAAACAATTGACACCTATTGATAAATACCTATATTGACATAATATGTGTATACACACGATACGAGTATTTGTTTCTGAGTCTTGGATGTTTTCTATGTATTTAAGTATTTATTTACCTATATAAGTATTTATATCATTGTCTAGTACCCATAGTACAAGCCTAGAGCTTAGTTTGGGACTAAGTCAATTTGTGTGAGATCGTCCCTTAATATTTATTTTTATACCTACATACATTAAATCACGCCTGTTTCCCAGAGGGGTAGGCAGAGACCACTTCTTTCCACCTGCTACGATCCTGACATATTACCTACTTAATTTGATATTTATAGAAAATATTGTAGAATTAGTGTGATTTGACATGTAAAACTCTGTTTTAGCAAGGAATAAATAAATAAGTTGGCTACTCAATCGTGGGAGACCATTTATCTGTTCTTACATTTTTGTTTCCAGCTTTTTTTATTCTTCATAGGTTGTTCTTCATGGCTGGCGGGTTCATTTCTGTACGCAATACTTGCACTACAGAGCACTGTTCCTATGGTAGGTACTTTTAACTTGGCAAAAGGCGTGGTGAGTTGGTGACTAGTATGTAACTACAATATTCTCAGGTGGCAACCACCACATTGAACACAAGTTTTTGTTTAAACATTACGTAGATCATTAGGTATAGGTATCTATGTCATAAAAATCAGATCTTATGTTGTTCAAAGCCGCGTTATCTTAAAATATGATAAAGAAATTGATTGTACAGTTACCAGCAATAATATATTATCCAAGATTGGGCGCAAAAATATCTGACACGTCTTTATCACTAGAGGTATAAGAGCGTGTCAGACATTTTTGCGCCCATATTCAAAGTCAAAGTTCTTTATTCTTCAATTTAGGCATAATATAATGCACCTATGAATGTCAAGAAGCATTGGACTATATAATATTATTGCTGGTGACTGTACCTACAGCTGATCCACTAAATCCTCTTTTAACGACACTGTCAAGTCAACTGCGTTGAAAATTATAAAATAACCTGGACATTAAAGTATCTATCAAATTTCAGAATATCCTGATACTGGATCTTGCGTTGCTTTGTTTCGTGCCTTATATCTACATCAGTATGCTGGTGTGGCTATGCATCAGAAGCGAAACATTTTCGCAAGAAGTGAAGAAAACAAAACAGCTCTCCATCTCCATTCTTTCGCGTCACTTGGAAGGTAATAATCGAAGCCATTACCTCTATATTATTATTTTAAGATTAGCCAAAGTAGGTACCTACTCGTAAATCATCAAATTAATATAGTCATCAAAGTCATCATCATCATTTAAATTAAAGTAAAATTTCCGGTCGGTAATAATGTTTTTCGGGTGAAGTGCTTAATAATAGGTAGGTAAGTATACAATGGAGGCCACATAATAATTAGGAACGCTTGTTTTTCCATATTGCCTACAAATAAAACTTATCAATTTTGACAACCAACATGACATATTTTAATTAATTACACTTATAGTTTACTAATAAACCAACCCATTAAAACTGATGTAGCTACATTTGAACTCTGTTTATAACATAGCTTTGATTTTTTTTACTCAGTTTTAGTGCTGAACGCGGTAGTGTAAAAAAAAGCTACGTTATAAACAGAGTTCAAATGTATATAAGTTGAAATATTTTGCATGGACGCGTCAGCACTTTACATTTACCTACATACCTACATATATTAAATGATGCCTGTTTCCCAGTTTAAATGCCTATAAAATAACGTGAACTTGGCTGGACACGCTGCCGCGTGACTAGAAAGGCCCGTTTCAACAGTAGTTTATTATCTATTTAACGTAAATTATTAAATACTAGGTAGAAATAAAATTGGTCATGCATTCTTTGATGGAGAATGTTACGCAGTCCCTGCTGTTATACTCGTACATTATCTATTAGCACCCGGGTTTTAGCGGTTTGTTAGTGGGTGTGCGAGGTCCGTCCGGATCGCTACCACCATCTCATCCCTTAACCTACCGCCAGGCAGCAGTGTTCGCATTGTTATGTCCCGATATGGGGATAACACAACCGGTGTAATTACTACATTACCAGCATAGAGCCATTCCATCTTAGTCCTCAGGGTTGGCAACGCATTTGCGTTTTCAGGATAGCAGTGTTTACATTCTAATCTTGAGAATGGAAAATGTCTTTAGATCACAGAGTCCCTAACCATCAGGGGGCCTGTGCCTGTGTGCTAGTTTGCCTGATCCATGTTATTAAAAAAAAGGGTATTACAGATTTTGAACTTAATGAAGACTGACTTAATAATTCGGGCAAAAACGATTTCTAGTGACTTGACTGTCATGTGATAAACAGGTTTCTAGAGAAGCTCAAAAATTGTTCTTTTTTGTTTCAGGTCCACTGAGACAGAGAGCCAAGAGAATGTTGAAAATTATTGAAGACACGCCCCCTCGCTTCTCCGTGTACAACATGTGGTGCATCGACGGGCGTCTCCTGCTCACCTTGTTCCACATTATTACCACCTCGTGGGTTATAGTACTGCAAATAACAATCATGTAAATAATAATACATGAGCGCGCACCGCGGCATCCGTGCACAATATTGAAGCTAATGGGAAAGCACAGGGACGATAGATACTATTGCAATGGGATACACTATATTTTTACAATTCATTGTAAGTTTTTAATTCCTGGATATATAGATTTATAATTCGAGATGGTATATCGTGTTTTTTCGTGGCATAAGGTCGCACGTTCAGAGTAAGCATTGCAATGCAAAATGGACGAAATTAGAATTTTCTTAGGTGTATGCCCATTAGGTGCATACACCTGGTAACAACAACTGTAGACCAAAACAGGATGGACCACTTGTCCGGTTTTTTCTCATTGATGAAGTCCTCGGTGCGCGACCCAAACTTGCACTTGTCCGGTTTTTTCTCGTTGATGTAGTCCTCGGTGCGCGAGTTAAACTTGTACTTGTCCGGTTTTTCTGATTGATGTAGTCCTCGTTGCGCGAGTCAAACTTGTACTTGTCCGGTTTTTCTCATTGATGTAGTCCTCGGTGTGCGAGCCAAACATGCACGTGTCCGGTTTTTTCTCGTTGATGTAGTCCTCGTTGCGCGAGTCAAACTTGTACTTGTCCGGTTTTTCTCATTGATGTAGTCCTCGTTGTGCGAGTCAAACTTGTACTTGTCCGGTTTTTCTCATTGATCTAGTCCTCGGTGCGCGAGCCAAACTTGCACTTGTCCGGTTTTTCTCATTGATGTAGTCCTCGGTGCGCGAGCCAAACTTGCACTTGTCCGGTTTTTCTCATTGATGTAGTCCTCGGTGCCCGAGTCAAACTTGCACTTGTAGGGTTTTTTCTCATTGATGTAGTCCTCGATGCGTGAGTCAAACTTGCACTTGTCCGGTTTTTTCTTATTGATGTAGTCCTCGGTGCGTGAGTCAAACTTGCACTTGTACGGTTTTTTCTCATTGATTTAGCCCTCTCGATGCGCGAGTCAAGCTCGCACTTATCCGGTTTTTTTTCCTATTTATGTACTTAGTCATAATATTTAACTATGGGGGTGTCATAATATATGGCTATTTATTGTAATTGGCCATTCCGTAATACTAATTGAAGTACCGTGTTCATATTAGGATTGGGTATTTAAAGAATTTAGGATAAGAATAATGTTGAATTATTAATCCAATTGCAATGTTGATATTTATTACATCGTTTCTAGTTAATTTCATGAATTAAAAGTTGTTTTGTGTGATTTGGTCAATATAAAACGGTCATATTATATATTTAAGCAATTTTTATCTGGGTTTTCACTTAATTCCTCCTAATTTAATTTTTAACACTTTCATTGCCAAGGCCTCTTTATCTTTCCACAAGGCCTTCGATTTGCTGGACGAGTTTTGAATATATACTTAACCGTTATTGAATATATACATTAAATGTACTTAGTAGTACCTATAATATTAAATCTCTTTACTAGTAAGAAAAAAAATCCAATATCCAATATCCATGTCGCGCCAACTCGGAGGCTCTGCGCTCGAAGTTGTTGACGACTATAATTATTTACCTGGGACAAACGGTCCAGTTAGGTAGGTCCAACCTTGAGAAAGAGGTCACTCGTCGAATCCGACTCGGCTGGGCAGCGTTCGGGAAGCTTTGTAGCACCTTTTCGTCCAAATTACCGCAGTGTCTGAAGTCAAAAGTCTTTGACCAGTGTGTGTTGCCAGTGATGACTTACGGATCTGAGACGTGGGCGCTAACAATGGGCCGTTAACGTTGGGCCTCCAACAAGATGGAGTGACGACCTTGTAAAGATCGCGGGAACGCGGTGGATGCGAAAAGCACAAGACCGGTCTGAGTGGAGAGCCTTGGGGGAGGCCTATGTCCAGCAGTGGACGTCTTTCGGCTGACATGATGATGATGATGACTATTAAGAAGCTGGGAGTACTGAACGTATAGTAGAAATTTTATAAGCTGGTCGTTATCCACTTGACAGTTTAGGGCCGGTACAGGCGGACTGCATTTTAACTGCAACCCAGCTGCAAAATGGCAGTTCAAGGGCAGTTCGGAGGCAGTTGATGTAACTGCATCGAAACTTCAAACCAACTGCGCAGTCCGCTTGCAGTTGGCGTGCAGTCAACCTAACCTAGTTGGGTTGCAGTTCAAATGCAGTCCGTCTGTACCGGCCCTTATCTTATACACAATGCAATTGTTCTCTTTTGTTGAACGCTAATTAATAACAAATCATAGCAAGTAACAAAAAATGCAAACAAATAGCTACCATCTTCTACAAGTCACAAAGTTGAAATTGCAAAAGCTTAACTGATTGAGATCCATAGTATCAGTTCTTTGTGGCAATATTTGTTCAAATAACTGATGTATATAAAACTGGGGTTCAATAAAATCCACAGATCATGATTTTTATTTTTATTTAGACTACGTCCAACAGACTGAAATCTCTTGACATACTTAATTGAAAAATTGCATCATGATCTATTTTATATCAAACTAGCTTTTGCCCGCGACTTCGTCCGCGTGGAACTTGTTTATCGCAGTTAAGTAAATTAATAGTTTTAAGTAATTCTATAGTTTGACGTTCTCCCTGGCAAGAATGATCTTTCAAACACATGTAATATTGAGCTAGAAATTTACCGGGACACCAACTTTAACCATGAACTTACGGGAGGGCACTCCCGATACCTCCAAATAGTTCAGGAACTCTAAGGGTAGGACGTGACTTGCTCTGTGTCTATGACATTGTCTACCAAGAGATACTCCACAACATCGCCTTCTACGTGAGACATATTTTTTTATTTATCCGCCCGACTATTTCGTTTGTCGGTGGTGCTAATATTATGCCCTCTTGCACAAACATTCTCTATTCTTTATATTGTATCATTGTGTTCTCGTAGTTCCTGGCATATTTGTAGTGAGGAAATTTTTATTTTTTATATATGCCCATATCGTAGATGCCGAAATGCATTTATTTTACCCGCTGGTGTGCCCCTAGTCATCACCGTTAGATGAGAATCTGTCTAAATTCGCCGTCTCAAAGCACCATCCCTCCCATGATAGTTTGGTTGCTCTTAAAATATCCATCATAGTTCAATATTACTTATATTATATTATGAGTCTTAATACCAATTTTAATGTATCTATCAATGGCCGAACTCCTAAACATAAATGATCGAATTCTCATACAAACTACCATTACCCCTAGGGGTGATTTTCGAGATAGGTAATACTCGTAAGTATAAATTTAATCTAATTCGGTTCCGCGGTTAATCCGTGAAAGCGTAACAAACAGACAGACGACAGACAGGCATACTTTCACATTTATAATTTAGTATGGATTTTCAGCAATATTATACATAATTATGTAGGTACCTATCGATGTATAGATTTTTTACTCATTGAGTATTGTTTGAACTGACATTTTAGAATTAAATAACCGACCAATTTCCGCCAAGAAATAAAATGACTGTCCGTATTTTTTTTAAGTGATCATAATAACCGCCCTAATATTTAATATTAGCCGAAGAATAAGTATTGTAAACGGCGGAAAAAAAAGTTAAAATCTGGATATGTCAAAACTGTCAACGTCAATTTGACACCGCTCCTTTTGATATAGACTAATAAAACTGAATGTACAAAGCCTGTCCCATTGTCACACTGGGTGGCAAAAGCCATAGAAGAAATAAATTAATCAATTTCACAATGCTTGCATCCCCAAAAACTAATTACCCGTGACAACTTTTTTAAAAACATCATTGCCGCCTTGAATTCTAAATTTGACATCATTTTCATAATCTGCGCCCCCAAAATGTAAGAAAATGATAACATAGACGACTTTTTCAATAAACATAATGGCGGCCATTTTGAATTCCAAATTTGATATCATTTTCGAAATCTGCATCAACGCAACCTAAGAAAATGACACCCATGATGACTTTTTCAAAAAACAACAAACATGTTGTCGTTATTCCCTCGGGAACTTTTAAATTTTCCGGGATAGGATTTTCCTATGTGTTAATCCAGGGTATAAGCTATCTGCATTCTAAATTTCATCCAAATCCATCCAGCGCCATTGCAGCGTGAAGGAGGAACAAACTAAAATTCCCTTTTACCCCCTTAGGGGTAGTTTTTTCTAAATCGCTGAAAGTAGGTAGTACTTTTTATTTATAAACAGTAGCCTAAATACCAATTTCTAAATAGCTTATTTTAAAAATAACTAATCTCCCATACAAATTTCTACTCCCTATTTTAACCCTTTAGGGGATGAATTTCCAAAAATCCTTTGTTAGTGCACCCCTAGGGTACCCAAGGAATATTCCCTTCAAATTTCAAGTCCGTAGGTTTAGCGGTTTACGCTGTGCGTTGATCGATCAGTCAGTCAGTTTTACCCCTTTTCATCCCTTCGGTGATGAAAAAATCAAAAACGCTGAGACACGTATAAATTAATTTTTAATTTTCAACCTAAACACAAAATTTCAATAGTCTAACTTAAACTAAAATTGACGGACTTTCATACAAATTTTCATCCCCATAGGGGTGGAATTTCGAAAAATCCTTCCTTAGTGGATCTTAACACTATATGAGGTATCTATGTGTAAAATTTCAAGTCTCTAGGTCCAGCGGTTTGGGCTGTGCGTTGATATATCAACAATCAGTTTTATCCCTTTTCATCCCTTCGGGGTTGAAATTATCAAAAACGCTGAGACACGTATAAGTTGAAATTCAATCGCCAACCTAAACGCAAAATTTGAAGCGTCTAACTTCAAAACTGACGGACTTTCATACAAACGTTTATCCCTTATTTTACCCCCTTAGGGGTGGAATTTCCAAAAATCCTTCCTTAGTGGATCTCTACACTATATAAGGTATCTATGTGCAAAATTTCAAGTCTCTATGTCCAGCGGTCTGGGCTGTGCGTTGATATATCAACAATCAGCTTAGCATTTTATATAATAGATTAGCGTAATCAAAAGTAACAACTTAACGTGTATTCACTACAGATCCTTGTCTACACTAATATTATAAAGAGGAAAGATTTGATTTTTTGTTTGTTTGTTTGTTTGAATTGAATAGGCTCCGAAACGTACGGACCGATTTGGAAAATTCTTTCACCATTAGAATCCTTCATTATCCCTGATGAACATAGGCTATAGTATATTTTCAAAAAAGTTAGGGTTCCGTATGAAAACTTTGATAATGTAACCCAAGGTGTGAAAAAAATACCAAAAAAAATCCTTATATCGCGTACGCTGCGGAAACTATTGACAATAGAGCAAAGTGATGTACTACAGTTTTATAGAAAACATCAATATCTACAAAAAAGTCCGCGATACCATATGTCTAACTATTACAGTTATGTCACAATAATAATATTATAAAGAGGAAAGATTTGATTTTTTGTTTGTTTGAATTGAATAGGCTCCGAAACTAATGGACCGATTTGGAAAATTCTTTCACCATTAGAATCCTTCATTATCCCTGATGAACATAGGCTGTAGTATATTTTCAAAAAAGTTAGGGTTCCGTATGAAAACTTCGATAATGTAACCCAAGGTGTGAAAAAAATACCAAAAAAAATCCTTATATCGCGTACGCTGCGGAAACTATTGACAATAGAGCAAAGTGATGTACTACAGTTTTATAGAAAACATCAATATCTACAAAAAATTCCGCGATATCATTTGTCTAACTATTACAGTTATGTCACAATAACTACTTTTTCATGTTAAAATATGCAATTGTAACGCCGGTACTAACTCGGCCCCATTATTCGTACCTTGGTATTAATCCTTATCCAAATAAATTACTTCGTTTTTAAGGCTATATCAGTACCTGTAAATTACTTTTTGAATTATTCAAATCGGACATACCATTCAAAAGCTATCATGAGTGTAATAATTATCAAAATTTAAATTTAAGAAACAGCCCTCTAAGTGACTTTAATAAGTTTTATCTACAACAGAGAATAGATAGATAGACACGTAAAATTTGGCTAATGGTTCCTGCATATTGTGTTAATGAGTGTAACATCACGCCTATATCCCTCAGCACCTCAGCAGAGCTTCAAAGAGTGTACATGTACATACAATATACTATACATACCTACAGAGGTACATTAAATCACGCCTGTTTCACAGATGGGTAGGCAGAGACCACTTCTTTCTTTTCACTTTCAAGACTGTATGTGATGATGAGAAATCTTTTACTTAAGTATCTAAACATTTAATTAAACTTAACCGATGCATCTCTTCTCCTAATCTCTCCTCTATAAATAGTATAAATTAAAGTCGCTTTGCGCCTGTCTGCCTGTTTCTCCGCTAACTCCTTCCAGACCACGCAGCGGTAGGGAATGCAAATTAACCGGTTATTAACCGTTTTTGTATGAAAATAATCGGTTAAAACCGGTTATAACCAGTTATTTGCATTCCTTAGCAGCGGATTATGATACGGTTTTCACTGTCATTTAGAGAATTTATTGTGGTTTATATGTACATTTAATTCTAATTCGTCAAAAACCAATCCACTAAAATTCACTAAAACCAAGTCGTCAAATCAATCATCAGTCGTAGTCAATCGTTTTTCGGGCCCTTACATAGCTTACGCCGGCTTAACCTTAAGAGATGTGTCAAACTAATGTACTGAAGAATTGTAGTTCTTTAAAAAGCCTAGAGAAAAGTCCGCAATGGCATATGTCTATCTCCTAAGATTGACTCACAGTAACCATTTTTTATGTTTATGATTTTATTTTACAATATTAGGTTATAGCGAAGCTATTCTGTTCGATTCAGTATTTAACCTTATCCAGATAAATACGTTGGTTACCTTGGGCATTTAATGTAGATTCATATTGTCCCGTACAATATATTATATTTAAATAAATACTTTAGAAGATATGGCACATTCAAAAGTACGCGCTACATCGATTAGAACTCAAAACAAATATTATGAGAGTTTCGTTGTCTGCACGTATGAAAACCGGTTCTATTCAGAGTTGTTGCTCAAAATAGGAAATGATCAGTAGGCCTAGACAAGATGCCAACGCCGGTATCGTTTTTCTGTTCTATCGTCTTGAAATGTATGGGGGAAAAATTGACCACGTGGTTTATCTAAACGAATAGAGTAAGTGCAAGACAAAGCGTCATCTTAAATATATCGAAACGAACAGAAAAACGCTCAGAGAGCGCAAAGAGCTGTCACAATGACATAATTCATACAAATGGCTAGCCAAGAAGCACTTTTGACGTGCATTCTGTTCTGTATTCTACAGTACAATATAGAAAACTATTCTAACTCCGAAGACTTGAAGAAAAACGCCCAACATGCGCCCAACTAAACAATCAAAATGGCGGTTTTTGAATCAGCTGTGCGTGAGTGATTATTATTCGTGATAACAAGCGGTGATAAATCAAGTTTTTGAATTGTCATTTTCCAAATTATGTACTATTTGTGACTTTTGTGAGCTGCAAACAATGAAAAGTGCTTAGTCAAAGTATCAGAATCGTCGAGGTCGTCCGAATCAAGACCAAATTAAGTAGTGCCGATGCTTTCTTGTGAGAAAGATTTCCTACACATGAATTACTCTGCTACAATAATGTAACATTTAAAACTACTTTGGACTCTATTCGAAGGAAAGGTAAGGATGATGTGAAATATGGTACCTGACTACCTAGTTACTCACAACAATAACAACCTATTTAAATGCACATGTACCTATTTAATAGATGGTTATTTTTGCAGGTTCCCTGTGTTTGATATGGGATATGACCAGGGATATAACCAACGGAAAATGGTTGTCATGCAGCACCTAGTAAACTAGTAATAAATAATGCAAGCCCTCAACCAGCCATTAAGTAATTACCTACTCAGATATGGATTTTGTTACCTCAAACAAGAAATGTGAACGATTGCTAATTTGCTGAGCATCAGTGAGAGGTAGGTACCTATATCTTCTTTCAACACTTAATACTTTCTCTATAAGCGCACTGTTTATCTTAATATGGTGATAAACTGATGAATGTATGATGATGACATGAAATGAAAATTTTAAATATAACATACTTACCTACCTAATAATGGTTAGGGCCTCCTAGAAACAATTATAAATGCATATAAGTATTATGAGGTCCCACTCTCCCATTAATTAGTATCCTATATGAAGCGCTTTATTTATATCTTAGCAGTATCAACACAGAATGATTCAAAAGCTTATAACAGTTATAAATAACCCATAGAATATTAAAGTTATGATAAATCTCTAAGGTGTCTTGTTGTGCTATTCCATTTCCACAAGCTTGAATCTGCCGTTCTAGTGCCACATTTTAAACTAGCTTCAAGCTGCCACAGGAGGTCATTGATTAAAAAAATGTTACTTACTCTTTAATTTTTCTACTAAGTACATCTCTAAATTATGGACTCTCCAAATTGTTTGTTATATTTAGACGGATTGTTGTTTAGAAAATACATATTATAAATAAGTTTAGGTATTCAAATATGTGTCCAATATAGAGGAAATTAAGCCAAGAGCTAACATAGTTTGCGACTGATATTTATTTATTTATTTAATTCTTTTAAACAACAAATCATGAAAATAACTAAGTACACCTAAATTAATACTGCAGCAAAGTATTTACACAAATTGTCAAGGTCTAGGAATAGGCTTTGATTAGGAAGGTACTTCTATAAATAAATACATACAAAGAGAACATGCAACACTCAGAAACAAAAATCATCCTTGTCACAGCTTTTGAGCACGACTTCACTCGTGTATAAGTCGTTTAGCGCTATTCCCTCAGGAACTGTCCAATTTTTCGGGATAAAAAGTTGGCTGTTCCAGACTGTAATCTATCTCTGTGCCAAATTTCATCCAGAATTGTTTAGTCGTTCTGGTGAGATTGAATAACAAACATCCAAACTGTCCCATTTATAATATTAGTGACAAGTTAGATACCATCTACTACAAACCAAATTGATAAGTCTCATCCTGCTTTGGTAGGAAAAAGTTACCTACTAAGTTTGCTTGTAAATTGTAACATTTTTTTTATGTTTTAGGCAATCCAGATTACTCAGGGGCCATGGATAATGAAATGACGCTCATTTTGGGAGCCGCATCAAGCAGGGAGAATTGCAATGATTTGCATGCAGAGGTGATTCAACATTGTTGGAATCAATTGGGAGCTGCATCAAGCAGGGAGAATTGCAATGATTTGCGTGCAGAGGCGATTCAACACTGAACTGCTCTTATAGTTATTATTATACAACAATATTTTGTAAGAATCTTAACCCTTTAATGCATAGCATGTCGAAAGTGAAACGCGTCTTTAAAGTTCATTTCCAAATTTGAATTTTGACAAAGCTACAAATCTTACTGCATAAATTATAAGTTTGAAATTTACTTAAAATGTACGTTTGAAAATGAGCTTTAAAATATACGATGTATATCTACATCATTACGCATTTAAGGGTTAAAGCACCTAAAGCATTTAATCATGAGAAGTCGTTATGAAAACCAATAACATTTAGTTAGTTGAGTTAGCTGTCTGAATTGTACTTAGATAAAGGTAAAATGTTAAAAAGGGTATATTATTTTTTAAATTTAAATCCGCAATAAGATTTACATAGGATCATGTGCTGCAATGAGTTTTATATTAGAATTAATTCATAGTCATTGATATAATTATGTCATATAGAATTAATTCATAGTCATTGATATATGTCATATCATTTATAGCATAAACTGTTCACAATAGTCTTAAAAATATTTCATGTCCTACATAATCCCTCTTAGGGCACTGCATTTATTTCATACTAGCTTCTGCCCGCGAAGATTTCGAATATCGCTATTCCGTCGGGAACTTTTAAATTTTCCGGGATGAAATGTAGCCTATGTGTTAATCCAGGGTATAAGGTATGTCCATTTCAAATCCGTCCAGTTGTTGCAGCGTGAAAGAGTAACAAACATCCATACATCCAAAATTTCGTGTTTATAATATTAGTAAGGATTATATTTAGATACCTATTCAACAACTTTTCATGTTAGTAAGAGAACTTACAAGCTTGTTCTTTTTTATAATTTGTGAGCTGTAGGTAAATAACTTAGAATTATTTCTTACAAATTTACTAATCTCAAAAATGTATATTGATGTTAGTGTTAAAATCTTTAATGGAATAAAATGTGGTCTACAACTTTTACTTACATTTATATTAGGGATAAGTTCGCTTTTGTACATTCCAATTCTGTAATTTTTTGTGTTTTACAATAAAGTGTTGTACATTGTACATACATTCATATGTATGTATGTACTGTACGTACATACATATTAATTAACCCTTACGGCCTGGCCACCACATTGCGCGAATTGCGGCGCGGTGAGCGTTTTCTTAATACATTGCACGGTCGAGACGCGCAACGTTCTGCGGTTAGTTGGCATCACACGCAATGTATAAGAAAATCGCTTGCCGCGCCGCAATTCGCGCAATGTCGTGGCCAGGCCATTAACCAGGCAAGGGATCCATGTGTACCACATAAAATCTACTCAATAGTACCTTGTATGTTAGTACCTAAGGCTGAATCTCTACTGTGACGTGTGACCTGTCAGCCTGGTTAAGGGTTTAATTAATATTCTTATACTTACACTTTTTTTTGTAATGTGAACAGCAGAGCTACCCTACCCAGACTGTGTGGACCCTATTCATTTCATAGAAAGGTTTCAAATTCCTACATTGTTAGAATTATAAATAGGTGTAGGTTTTAGACGTCTTTAGGATGATACCAATTATTAATAGTGTTTCTTAAGAAATAAAAGACTTAAATGATTGAATATTTATTTATTTTCTTCCTTATAATCATCATCTATGTCGAATAACGAGAATGTACAATGTCTGCATAATTAACATACATATCAATTTACAAGAGCTGCCATAAATGGAGCCACATGTGATTGTATAAGTAATGTCTTCTTAAATGCAGTTTAAACATCAATCCCAATACACTAATTCAATTCATACGTGGCAGCTTTAGTGAATCAACTTATAAAATCATTAATATAGTATGAACAAATGGTGCAAATACAGTAAGTAGTTCCATTATTTGTTGTTTTATTCAATTTTGCAGTGATTTGTTATCAAACTTTTACAATGACTATTACAGATATACATAACTAAAGGCCGTTTAAAATTCCAAACAAGCATGATAACAGTTGTTCCTAAATAGAGCAACTGTACTTGTATCGCGAATAACTAACTTGCAAATCAATTCAACACAAATATTTGCCCTTAACGGGAATCGAACTTGGAGCCGCTAGCTTTGTAGGCAGACCAGGGACACTAGGGTAACCGTGTCATCAGCGTCGCTTTCTGGTGATTGTTACACCTACTTATATCACTTAAAGGATCTACCTCGTGCCCAAAATACCCTGACGCACCGTAAATGTAGTGACGTGACTTATGCGTCGCGTTTTTACGTCATTTCATCCACAGCGGTGCGTAAAATATCCAACATGCGTCAGACTTTGGTTCAGAACAATCTGGCCTGGATGTAGCTCTTTACGTATGCTGACTTGCACGACTTGCTGAGGCTTGGAGTCCAGCTCCAGGTGAGGCCAGTAAGGACGCGACGCTACCTGCGCTAGCGGAAACTTTGACAAGTTGGATTGGGACATCAGCTCTGTAAAAAAATGGCAAATTTAAATTGAATTATACAAATCTAAAGATTAAGTTTTATCACACCTATGTCCATCAACCAATTATTTTATAATTTCATAAGTAATGATGTGTGTACAAAAAGATGAGATCTAGATGCCTAAATAAATTCAAGTAACTAACATTAAAAAACCTTTCTTTTCAATACTGATCTATCTTTTTAAGAATATAATCATCATCATCATATTAGCCAAAAGACGTCCACTAATACATATACATATTTCTAGAATAAGTAAAAACTTAAGTAGGCACTGAAATTATAAGTTTCAATTTAAAAAATATTTAGCTAATCATATTATATTTAATCAATTTGATTATTATTTTTCGTCTTAATAAAACTAATTGCAGAGTTTAAATTATATAAAATACATAAATATTAGGGGACAATCTTACAAAAAATTGTCTTTTTTTATGACAATGAGAAAACACACAAGCTTACAGGCCACCTGATGATAACTGGGATCTGAGACCCGACTAGACATTTGAATTCTCAAAACTATGATCTCAAGACTGCAATACCAGGACTCCAAATGCGTTCCCAATCCTGAGGACTAAGATAGAATGCCTATAGAGTATAGAGGCATAGGCAAGGATTTTCACTTGTTGTTTTATCCCCACACCGGAACACAATAAAATTCTTAGTAGTAGTTAAGTCGAAGGATAAGATGGTGGCAGTGATCCAGACAGACCCTGCACAAGCTTGTACCAACTAAACCCGAAACTAGGCTTGTACTATGGGTACTAGACAATTATAAACAAACTTGTAAAGAGAAATACATACCTACTTAAATACATAGAAAATTTCTAAGACTCAGGAACATACTTGCGCTCATCACACAAATATTTGCCTATATAGTAACTACCAAGTATCCTAAACTCCGTTAAGCACAATGGTGGTCATGTTGCCACGTTTCATTTTCATTATCAGCCTATTGATAACATAACTGTATTACTTACATGATGGCATCTATCCCAAAGGGCATTGGGTAAATTTGTTTGAAGAATATTGTAATTTTTTTTTCAGCGGCCTCTGATGATTTTTACATAGTTATTTAGAGGACCTCTAAATACATATAGATATATGTAATTTATGGCCTTAAATAATATTGGAGCCCAAGTATGAATATTTAAATATCTCGGCTCCAAAGCACTTAAGAGTATTACATTACATAACAAAATATGTTTATTTTTAATAATTCTATCATAATTTACCACTTTTATGAATGGCCGCTCACCTTGAATATATATGAATTTTACAAATGACACTTTTACCCAAACCCCTTTTAAGAATAAGCCCCCCCCTTTTAGTAAGGTTTAATCTGATAATGAATAGGAAATATGTTAAAATGAATAAACAAATAAATATGAACAAAAGTTAAATAAAATAATCATACCATTTCCAATATCTCGCCAAACAGTATTCAGTATTGTATACTAACAAATATTTTTGGTTGTTGCTAGTAGTTTTTGCATCTGAAAGATAAATTTAAGCTTATTTCATGTTCATAGCAATGGCTTATAATTAAATAGTTAGCTAGTTTTATACAAATCTTCGTACAAAATGTAAGTAGGTATTCTAAAGGGGTTATTTTTGGCTGCAACATTAAATTGTCATTAATGCCATATTAATTTATTATAAAATTTCTAGTAAGTAACATTCTTACATAAATAAAATTACTTAGTCTTTATTATGGAAAGGTTCTATATAAAAAAACCTAGCAACTAGCCAGCTTTGTCTTTATCTTTACTAAGTTTATAATTATTTATGAAGATGTGATGGCCTAGCGTAGCCTAAGTGCAAAATAAAAATTACCAATAAACCTTTGTAAAGAAATTAAAAGTATAATAAAATGCAAACTAACACGATTTATGTACAAATGTAGTACGTAATCATACGCCATCATGTTTTGCCGGAGTTCCTATTGATCTTGTACTTTTAGTCAACTTTTAGTACCCACCGCGAAGCTAAAATTAACAATTAAGACAAAACCTAACCTAAACCTAAACCTACCAAACAAAGGTATATTATAATAATCCTTCTTCTGTAAATACAGTTTTACTTGGCTCGTAATATCACAACATGATCACAACAGTAATTCGATCAAGTGTTTTCCGCTCTTATTAATTAGTACCTATCAAAGGCCCGCCGCGAGTCACCTTGCTTCTTGTCTAAAAGTTTAAACAAAGCTAAAATTAACAATTAAGACAAAACCTAACCTAAACCTAAACCTACCAAACAAAGGTATATTATAATAATCCTTCTTCTGTAAATACAGTTTTACTTGGCTCGTAATATCACAACATGATCACAACAGTAATTCGATCAAGTGTTTTCCGCTCTTATTAATTAGTACCTATCAAAGGCCCGCCGCGAATCACCTTGCTTCTTGTCTAAAAGTTTAAACAAAGAGTTTTTTAACATGTTAAACATCAAATATAACCGCAAGGTGATACTTTAACTAAAAAAGAGAGATGAAAAAATACTTATTTACAAGCCGAAATTATAACCTGCAAATATACTTTTGACAGTTGATGTCATTATGTTGACAGTGACACTTGACGTTTCAATTTGCGCAAAGCATAGACAATTTAAGGCTAAATCATCATTATAGCGCATACTGAAAACATTGTAGAATCGACAGCACAATTTTCTATTCTAAAGCATTTTGTCTTGCATATTTTGGATAGAAACGCTTAGGCGTTGAATTTTATAGAAAGGAAAACGCCTGGAAGCGTTTGCATCTTGTCTGGGCCCCCAGATGCCCCAAGATAATAGGAGCATTAATCTTCAAAATGGAAACTTTTGCGTTTTAGTAAAAGAATTAGTCGACAATGTTTATTCCGAAATTAATAATATTAATTCTAAGACTTTGCTAAGGAGAGAGCTATTTTATCACCAACTAATAGTCAAGTAGGTATAGAAAATGGGTTATTCTATCGAAGATCAATGCACCGACACAAACATAAACATAAACATACACACACACACACACATACACACTTTGCTCGACCTGGAAGAGGCTGTCCATTTCCCAACGGAATTTCTCAATTCCTTGCAACCTTCTGGATCGCCCCACATAAATTGGTTTTGAAAGAATGGTGTCCTATTATTTTACTACGGAACCTTAATCCACACAAATAACATCGTTAAAAACGTTCATAATAGAGTGCACAATACTGACCGGATGTGCGGATGGAAAAGTCGTTTTAATTCCCCGGGTCCATAAATACCAACGGATCTACCTTTCCAGTTAAAACGACTGCAATGTCCAGTAAAATTATCGTTTTCAATGACAATTTACAAGTCACAACAAGGTCAAACATTCAAAGTTGCGGGCTTAGACCAGCCCCTATTTTACCGTCCCGACAATGTCAGGTGATAGGTGACATTTCAGTGTACATAGCGCAGCTTATATGAAACCCAGTCATGTATCAGCGTGTTAACTTTGCAATGTATACTGAATTGTCACCTGTCACGTGTCATTGTCAAGATGGTGAAATAGAGGGCTGAGCGTTGAGTGTTTTTCCCATGGACGTATGTAGCCCTTTCGCGCTTCGCTTCCAGGCCAAAATTTGTTTGTATTGTGCAATGAAAAGTCCGCTGTAAAATTGTATATAGAGAGATTCTGTGATAGCTGGCAGTCATGATTTGAATTGAATTTAAAATCTAACGGCATCAAAAACTCAATTCCGCAAAAAGTGTCCGATAGGACGTCTTTCTAAAATCGACATAAAATAAAACCTCTATGCATATGCACCTATCTATAATTTGAAAAGTATATTATTCCAGATGAACTTGGATTATTTTAACTTATATTATAACCGAAGCGAAGCGAGGGCGGGTCGCTAGTATGTTATATACCTACTTACAGTATTCCCAGCTTCTTAATAGCTTTCGGCTGGCTATCGCTATCACGCGTGCACTCGCAACTGACAGTATATTTGTCACTCGTGTGTCATAGAAAAACGATGATTGCCGATCGCTATTAAGAAAATGGTTGCACTGTACCTACCTATTTAAAGGGACGGAACGTGTTAGTCTTTGAAGTTAAGCGAAACTTTTTTCGACATCGTTTATTATTAATAGGCCGGGATTACACCTGTAAGTTATTTACGTAAGTTTTGAGACGCAACTATGGGTAAGAGTGAGTGGCAAATATCTGCATCTCTCTCTTGCATATAGCTTTGTTTCAAAACTTACGTAATAACTTACAGGTGTAATCCCGGCCATAGGTTGTGTTTGAAAAGCATTATGCTCTTCTAAACTCGAATGGGTTAGAATTCGTATTAAATACATAAAAATACTAATGGGTTAGGTTAGGTACAATAAAATAATTTAATATGGAGCCAGTTAGCATTTCCCATTTTGGTAACACTTATTAAAAAAATATATGAATTGAAGAATAAAAACCTTTTATTTTGTGCAACTCCAAATCCATCCAAAATTGGTTGGAAGACACCTTGAACCCCGAGATAGAAAATCGGGTACTTTTTAACTCGGAAAATTTGTCATTTCTCGGGAGAAAAGCGACAAACGTTTTCCCCGCGGACGGAGTCACGGACAACAGCTAGTTATAAACAGACTAACATACATAACAATGTAAAACTTAAAATAAACATCAAGGTAACAAAAAAGCGATGTCCTGTTTTGCCAAAGTTGGCGTCGTGGTGATATTAACACCGTCTAAAAGTTTATAGTGACTGGTTATTACAAGCAATTAAATTTTGACATTTTCTCAATGTATAAAATGGACCATAGATCAACTTATACCTGCTCAAATATTAATTTCATGTCACTTGATCATGCAATGGAGACTTGATATAGCAACAGGTTATGCAAGGAATACAGAGTAAAACCAGTGGTAAAACCCAATAAGTAATATTAAAATTTTATACTATTGTGGTATTGAAAGGTGCTATTGACATGACGTTAACACAAAGCTGTCAAGTTAAGTAAAACTCACGGAACTCTCATCTTATCGATCCGGTCAAATGCTAGGTGGCTCAAAATTGAATAGGCAATAAGTTAATTGTCACGTCCATTTATACATATTCCTACCTAACACCTTTCTCATTTCGAGGGTATTCTGGCAAAGCAGAATACTTAAGTGCAAAATTAAAAAAAAAGTTTCGTGAAGAGACATACTCAGTTTTTTCTTTATTTATCTAGCAAAACCGTATAACCGCAGAAGCTTTTAGTAGGTTTTTTGATATTATGATATTATTATGCTTCAACATAAGGTTATGATCACTCAAAACTTAAAGTGCTCTTGCTATTAATTACTGTGCAGTTATTCTGTGAATACCATCGATTTATAAACCTACTCTTGTACACCGTCCCCGCCACTAGAACCAGTACCTATAGCCTATAGTCGACTATAATACCTTCCTAGATTAAGTGAACAAGCAGTGACCGTGTGGTGGATAAGTGACCAATAACCTATTAAATAGATAAAACCCCCGGTATAATGGCAATATAAGATATAAGACGCGTTCACAAGCTATTATCCACTAATCCTCCTAACAATCTTCAGCGACAGCGAGTTTCATGCTCTGGCAGCTGTCATACTTTTTTTTAAATTCAGGGTCAAACTAGAGTCGGCTGCTCCAACTATCACATCTTACTTACGTGCGTCAAATCGGTTTCGTATGCAATCGGAGCTAACGGGAGTTTCAGTTGGCTGGTGACCTTTTTTTTACAGGCGTTTTTCAGCGCGCTTTCCCCGCCTTCTTGCAGGAAGAGGAGGGAGGACGAGCTTGAAAAACGCCTGTAAAAAAAAGGTTCCGAAACGCTGTGCTGTCGGATTCCGAATTCAAGATGGCGGCCATGCTGGTTTTGGAAAAAGTCGCCGCGGGCATCCTTTCTCATGATTTGAGAATGATGATCCGAAAATGATGTCAGATTCGGAATTCAAGATGGCGGCCATGATGTTGTTCGAAAAAATCGTCATGGGTATTGTGTTTCATGTTTTCGGGGATGTGGAATTCGAAAATCACGTCGGATTCGGAATTCAAGATGGCGGCCATGCTGTTTTCGAAAACGATGTCAGATTCGGAATTGAAGATGGCGGCCATGATGTTTTTCGAAAAAGCCGTCATGGGTATCGTTTCTCATGTTTTCGGGGATGGTGAATTCGAAAATCATGTCAGATTCGGAATTCAAGATGGCGGCCATGATGTTTTTTGAAAAACCCGACATGGGTATCGTGTTTCATGTTTTCGGGGATGGCAATTTCGAAAATGATATCAAATTTAGATAATTCAAGATGGCCTCCATGCTGGTTTTCGAAAAAATCGTCATGGGTATCGTGATTCATGTTTTCGGGATCGCAATTTCGAAAATGATGTCAGATTCGAATTTCAACATGGCGGCCATAATGTTTTTAGAAAAAGCCGCCATGGGTATCGTGTTTCATGTTTTCGGGGATGGCAATTTCGAAAATGATATCAAATTTAGGTAATTCAAGATGGCCGCCATGTTGGTTTTCGAAAAAATCGTCATGGCTATCGTGTTTCATGTTTTCGGGAATGGCAATTTTGAAAATGATGTCAGAATCGGAATTCAAGATGGCGGCCATGATGTTTATCGAAAAAGCCGTCATGGGGTATCGTGTTTCATGTTTTCGGGGATGGCATTTTCGAAAATGATATCAAATTTGAAATTCAAGATGGCGGCCATGATGTTTATCGAAAAAGCCGTCATGGCTAATTTTCGCGTTTCATGTTTTCGGGATGGCAAATTCGGAATTCAAGATGGCGGCCATGATGTTAACAGCTGCGGCATCGATGAAATACCTCCAACCCTAGTTAAGAAGTATGTCGATGAACTTACTATCCCACTCTCAATCTTGATAAATCAGTCCCTTGCAACGGGAGTATTTCCAGAGCCTCTTAAGATTTCACTTATAAAACCTATACCAAAGAAGAATAATTCTTCTGATCCCGAGCAATACCGTCCTATAGCCCTTCTGTGCACCTTTTCCAAAGTCTTTGAAACGATAGTGGCCAACCGACTGTGCTCGTTTTGTGATAAGTTTGGCGTATTTGATGACCGTCAATTCGGGTTCAGAAAAAAAAGATCGACGACACTAGCAGCTTACAAATTTATAGAGGAAGTATTGAGTTCAATAAATAATAAAAAATATGCTTTTGGACTACTTCTAGATATGAGCAAGGCCTGCGACAGGGTGCAGCACAGTATACTTTTAAATAAACTTTATGACATAGGAGTCCGCGGTACACTCCATAATTGGTTCGCGTCATATTTAAAAAATAGGAAACAAATAGTAGAAATAGATTACTTCGATACCAAATTAAAAAAGGTAACTAAGGTACGATCACAAGAAATACGTACTACTTGCTCTATACCGCAGGGTAGTGTGCTGGGCTGTATTTTATTCATTATCTATATAAACGACTTACCTAAAATAATATCCACAAACAATATCAAATGTTTTCTTTATGCAGACGACATCTCCATAGTAATCCCCAGTAATCACAATAACGACCTAATAACAAGTCTAGATAACACTTTCGATCTAGTTACAGCATGGCTCGAGGAACATAATTTGTGTTTAAATTTCAAAAAAACTAATTTACTTCAATTCAGGCCCCACCAAAGACAAAATTTAAAAATAAACTATTCCTATCTCAACAACAAAATTGAATTCGTTAACAGATGTACATTACTAGGGATCAATATCGACGAACACCTTAACTGGAAAAGCCACATCGAAAAAGTTGCTGGCAAACTTTCCAGATTTGCCTATGCCCTCAGGGAAAGAACTACTGACCTAAAAACTGCACTCACTGCCTATCATGCGTTTGCACAGGCGTGGTTCTACTATGGAGTTGTACTATGGGGAAACAGCACAAACGTAAAAGAGCTATTCCTGCTGCAAAAGAGATGCATTAGAATATTGACACATATCAAAAACGATGAGACATGCAGACCACATTTTGTAAAATTGAACATATTAACCCTACCTTCCGTTTATATATTAGAGTCATGCAAATTTGTCCGCAACCAAAATAGCCTGTTTTCTCAGGCAAAGGACCTCTGCACACATACATTTAATTTACGACACAAAAACAAGTTGGTCTCATCGGTTCCTGCTAGAATAAAAATGTACAGTAGAGGTCCAAATGCAATGTGTATAAAAATTTATAATAACCTGCCTAAAGAACTAAAAGCAGAACAAACATATAGCACTTTTACTTCTAAACTTAAAATCTTCCTAATTAAGAAATGTTATTACACATTGCAAGAATACTTAGAAAATAATTAATAATAAACAATGTTTAAGACGCCGACTAATAAGTTGGGATAAGGGCAGGAGAATGATGATGACGATGAATGTTTAAGAGAGTACCTAATTCGAACTCTTCTTTTTTATTTTTATTTTATGTGTTAATGTTAATGTAAGTATATTAAAAATTACAGATGTATACTATAGAAAGAGTTTGATTTTATGTTTTATATTCTGTAGGTAGCTCTTTAGTTTATTTAATAGCTTTGTTATATCTAGGTTAATATCCTTTATTTAGTTTTAATATTGCCATACCCTAGTAGGGTCCATGTTTAGCTCTATACTACAATGTAAGACCACTGTAAATACCATGGATGCAATAAATGAATATGAATGAATATGAATATGAATCTCTTTGCTCATAATAATAAAATAATTAAAATCTAATTTAGTAACAAATTGTCTAGGCAAATATCTAATCAAGTAAGTCCTAGAAATTTAGTAATCTGTGGAAGCTAGGGTTCTACGAGTAAGTACGTCAAGACTTAGCTATCCTAAGCAAAAACTATTTATTTAGTATTTGTTAGTATGAAACGGAGGCGTAAGAATATTGCGTAGCCGACTTTGGATGATTTAAATGTGATAAGATACCTGATAATAAGCTGTGTGGAGCTCGGTCTTTGCTTAGAGAAACATAAGAATGAAATATATTTCTTGTCCTAGAATATTTAAATGGATGTACAAGAATCAGTGTTTGCAGTGTACTTTAGATCTAAAAGTAAAACTCCAGCTAGATTGATTATAAGACACATAATCAAGACAATAAGATTCGAAGAATGAATCATATTAAACCAGTTTTGATCTATTAAGAGCAGATGTCTCTGAGTGTGGAATTGCCCCGCAGAAAGGAGCTTTGTTTCATTACTCACCCAATAATAGAGTTGGATTTGGTTTAACCAAAATTAGTCTTGAAATAGACGCCTTCTAACTATAATGTTGGAACTGAACAGTCAAGCTAGCTAGAGACTAGATCTGTACCAGATTGTACAAAGATAGAGGGCAGATGGCCTACTTACAAATATTCTTATGGTTCTTAAGGTTGAGATTGACCTAAACATAGCTAAATTAATACTATCATGTAGAAATCAATCTAGTTAGAAAACTAAATGACTTCTTTATCCCACTGTTTTACTAATATAGATAAACATGGATACTTACTTTCCTATTTAGTCAAATATAGACTTAAAGGAGAATTAAGAGTTAATAATGCAAGAGAAATTTTACATTGAGATTATAACTTTGTTGAAGGATAAAACATTATTTACTGACTATTTGAGTAAGAACACTCATTTTATAGTTAGACCCAAATTTTCCCTTACTATACTACTGACTGACCATTCCAACATATCGGCAAGGAGCCTGTCCTGTCTATGGTGGATGGCTATTGGGAAAGACTAAGATCTTAGGTTAGCAAACCTATGGCGTAGGAGGGGCCATTCCTCACTGAAAATTGGCCAAAACAACTCTAAACTCTTAGAATTCCTTTATTCTAGACATAGGTTTCCTATATATACTATAGATACAAGTTAACATAAACAATATCTCTAATACTTAATCATTTTTAGGATAGTACTAAATTTATAAGCCAGTAGATTTAATTTTAGGTATTTAAGTATATTTTCAGGGAGTACTAGATATAGCTAGAACTTACAAAACACAGACTTTATGAAATTTAGGGTTACTATAAATTCTTAACTATTAGGTTCCTTTAAATTACTTGACAAACGCATGCCAAAACTAATTTACATAATTATAGGATAGGGATATCAATAAAGTTAAGTAAACTATTCTGAACTTTTAAAGTTAGAAATATTAAACTAAATTAGATAATTAATAAGGCATACTTACTGTTAGATGTAGGATAGGCAGTTATTAACTGCATTATAGACTAGGAACTTTTATTATAGGTATCTAAGATAATGAATTATTAGGTACTATCAGGCAATTAGGAAAGGCAAATAAACATTCCAATATTAGAGAACAGTGTGATTTCTCTCTTCTCTTTTAGAGGGGCCATAATCTGCATTTCAATACTTATACATATACAGATCTTAACTCATCCACAAGTATGTTAGTCGGATAGGTTTATTTTAAACTTATAAAATCAAGAGGGGCTAAATCGGAAGCTTTAACGTTATAAACACATAATCAACATAAGATTTAATTTCTGCATAAATATATCTTCTTAAGTCTTGAATTATACACTAAACAATTTATGTTGCTATGCTAAGTATGTAAACTATTAGGGTTCTTTATAGCTGTTTATTATCATTCTTGAAATTCATTTAAAATAAATACTAAATTTATTCAGATATAGATATAATATAATTTAATATATAATTAATTTAATTTAAAATATTTTGATATTATATAAATTAACCATTTTAGTAATTCTAAAGTGATAAAGTCATTAAAGTATTTAACATTCAAAGAGATGAAGTCTGATACTTCTATTGAGAGTAGATTGATAGATTTCATTATATAAGTAAAGACAATAATTAAGTAATAGCTCCAAAGCTTTCTGATTGTAAAACATTGCTAAAGAAGTATATTACAATCGGTTTAGAAAATAATTAAAATCAGACTTCTAGCCCTAATAATATCTCTTAAACATTTAAAATTTTAGTATGTAGGAATATTAACTCTTGGATTGATAAGGATAGGTATATAAATATAATTCTAAGGGAAATAATAACTATCCAGATTTATTTGATAAATTAATTGTATTACCTAGGCTTCATATCTTTAATTCTCTAAAAGTTACTTTAAAACTCTAACTTAAATAAATGCTTTTATTATACTCATATGCATTAAAGTATTAAGGTTACTATCAGGAACACAACGTAGTTTTCTGGACACTAAAAAATCACTTGGCCAAATTAGTTATAAATATATAGGTTTAGGACTTGTTTTACATTTATTATATAATAGTATTAGCTAGGCAATAGGTCGGTTTCAATTGAGTACCATAATGACTAGGATAGGTAGGGATTAGTTACAGCTAGGTTTCTTGTCATTCATAATTTAGATAGGTTAATTAGGTAGTTCATTCAGTTAGTAGTAAGGGGTTTGTTACAGTGTTGAAAACTCTGAGGACCAATATGATATACCTCTATTCTAGTTCATAAGTAATTAATCTTTCGTTAGTACTGTATCTGAAAATATGAGTAATTTTGCATATCAGAGGCCCTAACCAAGATGCAAACGCTACAACGGTTTTCTTTTCCATAACTCAAAATGTATGGGATGACATTCTCGTGCGAAGCGATAAACCACGTGGACAATTGTCATCTCATACGTTTAGAGTGATAGCAAAGAGAATTAATATACCGTTTGCATCTTTGGGCCCCTGCAACGCAACCCATATTAACTGATCGGCGCAAATGGGAAACTGCGGGCCGATTATGGTCCTGTTTATCGATAAAACATTTGTCACTTTCTGACCAGTAGGTATGTAAGTGCGAGAGTGACGGAAGCTTTATCCACCGCGATATAGGCTACCATAATACAGGCCCTGAGACTAACAGCAGCTTATCCACGGTCGTACAAGTCAAAATCATTAAGGCTATAGTTAAATTGGAAAGTTTAAGGGTGTAAACGACGTTATTCAAGCCTGAATTATTAATGCAATAAAGTTAAGTATCTTAATTGATGTGTTATACTCGTAGGTAGATGATACTCTACTCATATTACAGTATTGGTGAGTGCCTGGTATCCTACGTTCCTTGGAGTATTATTTGTTGGACTACGTCATGATTTTGATGAAGACTGGAGATCATGATAAGTGCACTACATCAGAGTATCTTTCAAACGACATTCTGGATGATAATTTTGCAAAAGTTTTTAAGCCATTTCACATTATTCAAAAGATATTTGGGACATGCCGAGTAGACATTAGGCACCAATTTGTTTCTGCGCCCTCTAACATTCAAAAATGCTATACGATTATCATTTTCATATTAACATCTTTTTCATTTATGACCCTGATCGACATTTTTTCCGCTCGGTTTGCTACTGGTAATGCGTTAAAAAATTTGACCATATCCGCGACCTTTAGCGAACTTATCGTATATTCCGTCAACGTTATCAGTCCAAGATATTTTAACAATGAAGGCAATGTCCAATTGTTTATTAAAATGCAAAAAATAGATCGTCTCATGAAACTCGATGTAAACAAGAGCGTAAATAACGATCACTTTAAACTAAACCGACTGATTTCCTTACTTTTTGCTGCAGTTTTTGTATTAACACTTTTATTGGCGATTGCATTAGTTAGATCTGAATATGGCGTTGTGACTCTGGTCGGAGCTGTGTGGACTTATGGGACATATATATTTGAAGCATGCTGTTGCTCTAGCAGTTTAACATTTTTCACAACTAGGATACGTCTAATTAATTACGTTATAGCGAACCATTTTAAAAACCAGAATTGTCAGAATGAATCCTTGTCGAAGGAGCACAAATCACGAAACAGCAAATGTGAAAGTTTCGATTCCACTGACACGGATGTTTACTTGACGCAGATATTTTCTGGCTTTAAATCTTTCGAGGCTCAGTACGTGCTTCAGGTAAGCCGTGTGTCTAGGTTAGTCCGACGTCTTGTGCTAAAATTAAGTTCCTAATTAATAACTCATTTATGTTTTAGATTTATTTTTTCTGCGTCCAATGTGTTTTGTCGACTCTAGTTACTACACTGTATGGGATTCTTACATTACAAAGCAGTGGGGTCAAGGTATTCTCCTGATCATGTCTACAGATTAATTTCTGTTGGATATTGTATATCACGTTAATTGTGTTCTTTTGTTTCAGTATATCGTGCTACTAGATTTACTATTTTTTGGTGTTTTGGCTCTTGTCAAGACAGGATTACTTCTAGTACTGTGCTTACTCAATGAAATATTTTTGCGAGAAATATATATAACGAAGCAGCATTCAATATTGGTTATGTCACGTTACGTCGATGGTATGTACTATATAAGTATCTTTTAGTAATTTTATTGGCGTTGGAAAGTTTAAACGCACAATACTACCTAAAAAGATTCCGACGAACTCAGAATACCCTCTTTTTAGGGTTCCGTAGTCAAACTAGAAACCCTTATAGTTTCGCCATGTCCGTAAAGCTGTAATTTGGCAAGAATATACATATTAGTCACGCCAACAAAGTGGTAAAAAAATTCTTGAAAGAAAGTTAAATGTAGCGGTAGTCCTTGTTACGTACTATTAGTGTTCGTCTTTTTTTGTAGGTAAAAATTTTTGTCTTCATGATAGTTAAATGATTGAATTAAAAAAAAACTTTACAATGGGTTTTTAGGTTTCCGTTAAATAATAATAGTTAGGTTTTTTTAAATGTTTATTTTAGTATTAATATTGTTATTTTACTTTTATACTTACTTAAATATTTATTATAAAAAACTTAATTTTTTATTTCGAGCAACGAAGCCATAACTACAAATACCTTAAAGACTGAAAAAATACATGCCTCGCTTTAAGTAAGTGAACAAGTTACAAAATAGTTTTTCTTATGTACCTAATTTAAATAATTATATTTTAATAAATTTAGATATTTTAAGTCGTGTAATTGAAATATAAAATACAAAATACAGTATTTTAGCAATGAATATTAATTTAAAGTACGAAATACATTCAAACTCGATTCGTTTTTTAAAACTCGACAACCGGAATTTTTGCGTGTCCGCAGTGAAATGATCTTCATTTTTGTATAAATTTTATTCATTCAACAGACCGGTGCAAATTAGTAGTACCGACTTACCTGTTTATACCTGCCTACCCATGACGGGAAAAAAATAGTCAACCTATCGTACCTATGCATATTCTGTAAGTTTCACACTTTCGATTAGTATGTAATTTGTCTAATAAACAAGCAATACCAATTTAAAAAAAAGTTCATTTTAAACTTTTAATTATTATATACCTGGACTGAAATTGTTAGCCTACCTATTCACCATATATTACTTAACGTATTAAATTTGATATAAAATACTTTATATCAATTAAACGGCTCGGAGAAGATCGTTTCCTATTCGGATCATAGACTATATGTAAGTGCCCTAAACTAATGACAACATAAAAACCGAATCATAACTAACGAAATTATTTTTTAACGGAAATAAGTAGGGCGCGCTAAACAATGAAAACGAAATATGAAAGACACCTACTTGACATTGACAATTGACGTGTTGCAAACTTTAAAATTGAAATAAGGCTAGGCGGGGCTATTCCGATTCCGATTAAGGCGGGGAAATAAGCTATCGATTTAACCCCTATGTATGTTCAGTTCAGCGAATTTTACTAGTTTCGGAGATATTGAGCATTATAATCTGAATAATTGTAATTTTCCTTATAATCGTTGCTCGTTTTTTTATAATGAACTTTTTAAGTAGTTAGGCATAAAGTTTGTTTCTCCATACTAGGTGTCTCAGTGTTTGTTTTTCACTTTATATGGAAAAAAACAACTTTATGTTATTACTTAAAAATATGATTATAAAAAAACGAGCATAGGAGTTTAAAAACTTCGCTGATTCGTAATGAATGATTCTAATAATGTAAGATACCAATGAAAAACTTCTGAAATAAAACATGAAATTAAGGATTTTTCGTGACAAGGACATAAGGAAAAATTTCAAAAATTCAGTTATGATGCTCAATATCTCCGAAATTAGTAAAAGTAGCTGAACATACATAGGGGTTAAATCAATAGCTTTTTAGCTGCTCTACCAGCCCTAGTCGGGTTGACGTCGATTTATAGGACTCCCTGTATACAGGGTGGAAACAATCAATGGGCATGGGAAGTACCTCAAATAATTGTGATAGCTCATTTTACTTAAAGGGGACATACGTTTTTTAAACATAGGTACTAATAATAAATAATAATTTGTAAATACTTTCGGTAATAATTTGCAACATCCTGCTACAGATTGTAATTTGCACTACCCTCGCGTCCTATGTAAGTTGGCGATAAAATACGATTAATGTTAGGGTTTATAAATTACATGGTTATGGGCATTTCGGGTAAGGTCCAAAAAGTTGGGCACGCTAACTCACTCAATTAAATTCTCTATGAAACTTTCCGTTGTGACACGAAAATTAGCCAGACAATTGTAGGGATACTTTTAAAATAATAATAATTAAGTTTTAATCTCTAACTTTTCTTTATTTTTTCCTTTTCAGGGCGTTTGAGAAGAAAAGCCAAGAATATGTTGAAGCTAATAGAAGACATGCCGCCGCGCTTCTCTGTGTACGGCATGTGGCGCATGGACGCGCGTCTCATACTACGCATTTTCCAAATAATTTCTACTTTCCTAGTAATAATATTACAATTTACTTTCCCTTAAAAACGTTATTAACACTTACTATTTGTACACATGAAATAGTACAACCTTTAAAAAATACATTAGTATCTTATGAATTTTTAGAGTCCACCAATAATTAGTTAGATGTTAAAAAGAGCACGGCACAAATTAACACAATTAAATAAGTCATCAGTGTTACAATGTTTAATAACGATGAAAGCGTTATTAAAGCGTAATATTTCTTGGAATAAGCGATCTACACTAATACTTATTAAGTACTTTAAAATATACGCAACTGCCTAATAGTCTTATCATAACCAGTGGTATAGTTGCCATAGTAATTAAACTGTTCCCACCATGGACCTAAACCGAAGTCCCAACGAAGATAAACTAAATCGTTTAAAATCGCTTGAGATTCTTTCACAAAACGCTCCAGTCGAAGGATACATGAAAGTATTTGGGCCATTTCATTATGTTCAAATAATTCTGGGAACATGCCGTGTTAACGTAAACGGTCGGATCATCGGCGCGCCCACAATCTTTCAAAAATGCTACTCGATCGTCGTTTTGCTGTTGCTTATGCTTTCTACCTTAAGCATACTACAATCATATTTCTTAAAAAAAATCGTCACCGATCATTTCATGAAAATGCTTCATACTAGTGTGATGTTTGGACTCAATTTAACATGTGGTGTGAACGTCATTCACACTCGATTCTTATACAATGAAGAAAAAGTTAAATTTCATATCAAAATGCAGCAAATAGATCGTGTTTTGGGAATAAGTAACATCAAAAATGTCCACAAGATGCATTACAAATTTAACGTCGGTTTGACAGCCGCGTTGATAACGGTGACTGTTGTCTTAGGGGCACTGACCGCAATAGTGACGTGGGGTCAAGTCAAAATTTATGAAATTTTTGGCCCATTGATTTTACTGTCGTCATTTATGATAGAGTTGAGTTGCTGCTCCAGCCATATTAAATTCTTCACCGATCGGGTGCGCTTCATAAACATGATCATTGTGAACCATTTTGAAAATGGTCGTATAGGGGCGGCCACGCAGAGTCAGAGAAGCATATTATTAAAAGAACATAAAATTGTTACCATGGAATGCCAAGATTTTAGGACCAGCGAAACGGAAGTTTACATGAAAGAGATATTCTCAGGATTTTCTTCATTTCAGGAGAGTTACAGATTTCAGGTAAAGCTAGTCAAAAACTTGAAGATTTTTTTTATTTTAGACCGTCTATGCCGTAGTTTTTTTTTTAAAATATTATTAATCTTTCAGGTCTTCCTTTTCTGTGTAACGTATGTACTTTGGATTGTGCTGCCGTTCGAGTATGGAATTCTTGCATTGAAAAATAACATAAACATGGTAGGAATTTCATAAGTAAATGATGCTATAACTGTCTGTTCATTAACTCCTAGAATAACTAATTAATTGGGTTAATTTTTAATTAACAGAGTCAGGTAAATTCTTATGGCCTTTATTTATGCAAGAGAGTGCTTCAAAGTAATTGTTTTTTTTATATAGATGGGGTTTTTTATATAACCCTGACCCAGTACCAATTTTTACCTTAGATTATTTCAAGGAGCAAACAATATATTAACTAAACCAAAAAAGAAACGGGTTAGGTACATTGATTTTTGTATTTTTAATAATAATTGATGAATTATATTATTATATATACTAACATACATTGCGTTTATTTCAGAAACATCTCTTTCTCGATTTCTTACATATAAGCGTCGTGGGTTGCTTACAAGCTATTCTCTTGTTAATAATCAGTGTGCGCACTCAAGTCTGTTTAGGCGAGATTAAAACAACTAAAAAGCTTTCAGTGCTTGTCATGACACAATACATCGAAGGTAAATATAAAAACATAAATAGGTAAAGTCAACGACTTTAACTGTTGAGCCACTATAGAACCCTGTTTTACTTCGCCATTGACATGTTATTGTACGAGTATTGTGTTTAACTCTACCGCCATTGCTGTCAAGTAAATAAGAGCTATTGTAACGTTGACAATATGATAAAATGCCAAGCAAAATGGCTTTACCCAGCGGAATAAAGCCCGTGAAGGAAATTACGTCCAAATTAATAATTGACTCTCTGTGACAAGGTTATACAGTGGCTCAATAATTAAAGTGGTCGACTGTCACTACTCATATTTGTCCTATATTAAATAGATTTTGTCCCGCATGATTTTCAGGCTTTCTGACAATCAAAATGAACACAGAAAACACATAAAAATTAATCTAAAAAAATAGGGAATTGAAAATCTTATGCATCTTTGGGCGTTTCTTTAAAAGTTTGTTCCTAGTTAAGAAATAAAATTAAGAAACGTTAACTTTTCCGCTGAGTTACGAAAATTAGCTATACCTACTGTAATAAGACAAATGAAATCGGAGAAATAATGGAAAAGGGCCGAATCTTAAGTTCCCGAAACCGACGTGCATGCATGACTCGATGTATGAGTGTGGAAGAAGCGAAAGAGATTTGCCAGGATCGTAGCAGGTGGAAAGAAGTGGTCTCTGCCTACCCCTTTAGAAAACAGGCGTGATTTAATGTATGCATGTATGTATGTTATACGACAAATTGTGGTATCTCAGACAAAACTCCTGTAGCAAGTACAAGCATATTACTAACGGGTGAGGATTGAGTCTTCATTTATTGAATTTGAGATTCTGCTAATTGGCGTTGAGAGGTAGTATATAAATGTAAGACTTTTCGTAAATCAGCGGAAAAGTTAGCGTTTCTTAATTTTAGTCCTCAACTAGGTACAAACTTTTGAGGAAACGCCCCCTTACGGTAAACTTGATAACGACGTCGCGACGACGATTTAACTTTGATGAAACGTGCTTAGTTGGTTGTGCACTCTCCTTAAGAAGCTAGAAGTGCAGGCTTCGATTCTTGGTATGTGCGAATATTTGTGTGATGGATAAACGCGATTATTTGTTCCTGAGTCTTGGACGTTTCTATCTATTTAAGTATGTATTTCTCTATATATAAAAGTACTAGCCTAGAGCATAGTTTGGAGCTAAGTCAATTTGTGTAAAATTGTCGTCGGATATGTATTTTCTTTTTACTTAATATCTTCAGGGCCTTTGAGGAAAAAAGCGAAGAACATGTTAAAATTGATAGAGGAGTTGTCTCCTTGTTTCTCGGTGTATGGAATGTGGGAAATGAACGCGCGACTTCTTCTGGATATGTTCAGTGTCGTGACTAGCCTGCTTGTTACTATCTTGCAACTAGCCTTCTTGTAAAAGCATACAAAATGTTTAAATCACCTATTAGTAAGGAATATTTAATAAGTGTACTCGTACTGCACAATTGTTTTGTATGTCATGTTTGGAATAAATATTTAAATGTCATTGAAGTTTTTCTTTGAAAATAACGCCCCTAAAAATTATTTCTTCGATCTTGCTTTATACATCAGTGCCCTTGCCATGAGTTACAATTACCGTACTTACCAGTGAGTCGAATACTCTATCCCTCGCACTGTATCGCAATACTGTGAGGGACAGAGCATTCTACTCGCTAGCGATTACGGTAATTGTAACTCATGGTAAGGGTTCAGAGAGTTCCTAACCACACACGACAATATCAAAAACAGACATAACGAGTAATTTAATAACATGTTTGATTTTCACTACATCATTAATTATGACTCGAGCACATTCTACTTCTCTTCTTCCTCTCAGCATATACTCGTCCACTACTGGACATACAATACCATACACAATACAAAACACTTTATTGTACACCAAATACAAAAACAAAACAGAGTAACAGCACATTTAAAAAATAATACAGGTAAACAACACATACATATGCACATATGCATATGCATATGGACATATGCTTCTTCCATCCTCTACCATTCTTACTGTGGCTTTAGTCGAAACCTCTGGCTTTCTACCCTAATCACCCAGTAACTACCCTAATGCAGTTCAGTTTACGCTGAGAGAAAAAGTCAGAGCTAGTAACTGCTATACCTCTTTCCTTTACGCTCGCCGTAAAATGAACTGCATAGCTGTCATAATAACCCCCTGGTAAGTCAAATGAAAAGTTAGTGACATAGTTTTTTATAATTTACAAATCTTTGTCAAAATAGACTGTTCTTGGGTATTCCAAAAATAAGACCTTTTCGTAATAATATTAATAAACCATGTTATGCATGCAATAGTGCAACAGCCAAAAATACTGCAAGCGAGTTTTGATTTGAAAGAGTCATAATTTATGTAAAATGTGTAGAAATGCAATTAGTACCTTATATTTTAAAATTATCAATAAAAATGACTGACATGACATGACATGAATGAAAGACTAATTTATAATAAACAATGCATTTAAAATTCTGAAGGTATCTTTATGACGTAACACTTTTCTGCAGGTAATAGGTACCTGCGCGATCATTTTCTGTCCACTTTAATAGTCCAATGTTTTAATACTCTAAATAGAGCAATAATGATGATGACGACCCCTATCTTAATGAAAAGTTTAAGATGGACACTCACGATAATAATTATTTTATAATGGAATAATCCAAATATTCGTTATATAATAACTGCATTTGAGTTACAGTGACTATATAGTAAGCACGCTTTTCAGGATTAGGTATAATTGTCGCTATGATTTTCAAGCGTAGTAAAGTTTGGCACATGCAAGAATATGTTTCGCCGGACATTTTAGATGAGGATTACGTTAAAGTTTTCTCACCGTTTCGGTACGTTCAGAAAATATTAGGATCGAGTCGTGTCGACATAAGAGACCGGTTTGTGACTGCGCCCACCATCTTACAAAAGAGCTACACGGTTATCTGTTTAGCTTTTGTGTTTTTCGGGAGCGCTAGCTTGTTGGAGTCCTTCGCAAACCGACATTTTACCGATAACCAATTGGTTTACTTATGGGTCGGTGGCGTCTTCGGGCTCATCTCAGTTTTTGTGATCAACTTCGTTCATGTTCGATTCTTCAACAACAATAGCAATGTTAAATTTCTAATTAAACTGCAGGAGATCGATCGTGTTATGTGCCTGAACCGTACTAAGATCAACAACTGGCACTATGCGTTCAATATCTGGGTAACGTTACTTGTGATGATACCTGTCGGGGGTGTGGGCATGGCGACTAGCCTGCTAACCCGAGATAATTATGCTTATTATGAAATATTTGGAGCAGTATGGGCTATGAACATCTTTATTATCGAGTTGATTTCCTGCGCCAGCTATATGAGATACTTCTGCATACGTGTCCGTCTGATTAATTCGATGATCATTAATCATTTTACATTTGGAGACATAAAATCTTTTGACAAACAATCAAAATACTTTATTGACATCGCCGCTGAATGGCAAGAATTCGAGTTGAGCGATGCAGACGTCTACATGAAAGAGATTTTTAGTGGATATTCCTCATTTAAAAATCAATATACATTTCAGGTGAGTTGAGCCCCCGGAGTTAAATTATTTTTAATGAACTCTACGATAACTTTATAAAATCATGTTCCAGATATTTCTGATTTGCACAACATTTGTGGCATGGGTTTTGTTTATGTTCGGGTACGGAATTCTTGTGATGCAAAAGAATGTTATTATGGTAGGTTAACTTACTTTCCATCGTTCATGATCTTTAAATAGTTTTAAGCCCCATGGAAATGCTCGTAATGATGTCAACCTTTTTTTCAGCGTTTCGTACTCCTTGATTTTATTCAAATGATCGGCGTGTCCCTTGCTCTTTTGGTCATGCTTCTGATACTATGCCTTCGCTGCGAGGGATTTACCCGTGAAGTTTATAAAACTAAGAAGCTATCAATTTTAGTTTTGTCACGGTATATGGACGGTAAGAAACAGTTTTTATACAGCCGACTGAAAAAAAATGATCGGTCATAAATACGATTGGTTGGTAAGTCATTTTAGTACGCAAAAAAAGAAAAGGGCTTGAAATAGAACCCTTAGGAATAATTAAACTGCAGCTGAATTAGACTGATTTCGCTGTTTTATAAGCTTTTGTGTTTTTCACTTATATTTAAAGTTAAACGGGTGTTGACACGGTAACCCGTACAAAAGGGTGAATGGCATTGGGTAAGTTTGTATGAAGATTGTTGTCATATTTTCAGCGGCCATGGATGATTGTCTTATAATGGTTTAGAGGACCTCTAAATATATATAAATATACAAAATTTAATTAATTAAATAATATCGAAGCCGATATATTAAATATTTAATGTATGTATTTGTATGTATATAAATATTTAAATATCTCGACTCCAATGCACTTCGAGTATTAAATCATTTAGCTAAATATTTTTATTTTTATTTGATCTAGGTATCATAAATATCATAATAAGTATACCACATTTTCGAACGGCCTCTCACTTATAAAAATTGCAATTTTTACGAAAGCACGAAACTTTTGCATAAACTCATTTCTATTTTGCCGAGGCTGAGTTGCATCGGCTGAGACTGACTTACATGAACACTGATCAACAACATTTGTGTCTTATCGCTGAGGTTCTTCGAATTAAGAGGAGATTATTTAAGAGGCTACATATCGGTAGTATTCCGCGATCTGGATCTCAACAACCATAACGCCTATGTGTCTTCTTTGGATATTAAAATTGATCATATTTCCTTCCTTACTTAAACGTGAAAACACAATTAGAAACACTAACTATTGTTAAGGCGCAGAAATAAAAGAAATGTTCCACTCGATCAACGTTTTACTTGCACCACCTTTTCCATCCAATCTCCATCTAACCACCTCTCCAGTTATATTCTCAATCCCATCTACCCTTATTCTTCACAGCGCCATTCGTTAAGTCGGTCGCCACCGTCCAACATTTTATATAGATTATGAAGGTAGTTAATAATAAAGGATGACGGGTGGCGCTGTCAAGACTCACTCCCTTATTATTATTCACATATGGCATTGTAACTAATTGTTCTAACACTATCCTCAATTGTTTTATATAGGTACCTTTATGACAAGTTTGTTGTTTGATGTTCGGGGTTGAATTTTCGAAACTCAACCGATACGATCTTTAACGATGATTTTTGTTTCAATAGTTGAGTCTTTATAACTTCTTAATCTTCGTAAACCATTTTGTTCATAAATGTCGTGGTTTTAAAGTAAACATCAATTATTTGAATTTGACGCTGCAATTGAGGTGCGTGCACACTGTCTCCATCTCACGTTATGCTTACTACATATATTAAGTTTTCAATCCTCGGTGACATTAGGTACATTCTTTTCATACGTACATACATTGTAGCAACATCGTATCGTAGATTGAAAACAATAGGTACCTACAGTCGGCCTGTTCAAACATGACGTTATAGTTACAACGTACTAAAGATTTGTTCCTGATCCGTCATATTCCTAACTCGTCATACCATGTATATTTGCCTGCACAAACTTATTATACAGTCCTCTATGGTAAATGATAAGAACCTCCTCAGATAATTAATAGGGGAGCCTGCCGTTTGGCTAAAATATGTTTGCCAAATGTATCGTTTCCCAACTTTTTCATTTGCCAACCCATTTTTTTCCTGTCATTAAATATTTCAGGATTTATTACAGTAACATCGTGTAGAACCCTATAGTTTATTTCAGGTTCGTTTTTATAAAATCCTGAAATATTTACAGTTACAGAGAACAAAGCGGGTTGGCAAATGGAACGGTTGGGAAACGATACATTTGGCAAATATATTTCGCCGAAACAAAGGTAACCCAAATAATAGATGAGTGTTACGCGTCTATCATGAAGTTAATGTAATTGTCACTTTGTTATTTATATCGTGTCATACACTTCTTAGAACAATCTGTCCTAATGCTTATGTAATGGCACCAGTGTTCGACACTTTAAGCTGACATGCACCAAAGATCGACAGTTAACTCTTAATTCAAAGATCATATGGCCATAAATTGAGTGTTACAAAACAAATGAATAACCCTTATCTTCTGTAAAATAAGAATCAGTGTCGATCATTGGTCCTTGTCGATTACTGGTTCCACTACGTTAATCCTGTAAGCACGTGTATGCGATTTTATTTGCCTGTACAATGACGACTTAGGAATATGACAAATCAGCAATATGACGAGTTGGGAATATGACCAGTAAGGAAAGTGTCGAATTAGGAATATGACCAATTAGGAATATGAGGAATCAGGAACTAATCGTACTAAAGTGTGCAGCTACTTAGAAGGCCGCCGTAAGTGATATCACATTTAATTTCCAGGGCCATTGAGACGGAAAGCAAAAGCGATACTCTCCCTTATAGATGCTACGCCTGCGTTTTTCTCCGTATACGGCATGTGGCGCATGGACGGACGTCTGTTATTCAGCATGTTCAACATCGTAACTAGCTGGCTTGTTACAATTCTACAATTTGCTTTCCTGTAAAGCTTTTATTCAACATTAAATTTAAATTTAATATTAAAAAAAAAATGCACAGATAATTTGTTTATATTATTTTGTCTCTTCCCCATATTTTTGTACAAATGGGCCAAAAGGCTTTTGGATACACAAGTGCAATTACAAGTGGGGCTCTGTTGTACTCGGAAAAACCATATTGCTTTCGACATGTTATCAAGTTATCATGTGGTTTTACCGATTAGGGTTGCCGACAACAACAGCTGAATAGTACCACCAAGCACTTTAAATGTTGAGCCACCATAGAACCTTGTCATAATGACGGCGTCATATGACGAGATACACATTACATAGCTATTAATCGTAGGTTTTATGCGACAAGGTTCTATAGTGGTTCATCAATTAAAGTCCTTGACCGTACCTACCAGGTCACAGCGGGGACCGATTGAATTGAAATTTGGTACACATATGTAAATTGATGACCCAAACACAGATGTGCAAAGTAAATATGTTTTTTTTTTAATTCTTTTATTTTCGGGGTACAAATTGGGAAAAAACAAAGTTTTGCAAACTTTACTGTTTCACAAATGAAAGGGCTCGTTATGAGGATCTCAAATATATTTAGTTATTAATATAAAATTAATTGTTCTGATTTTATTCATGAAAGAAGACGAAAATTTAACATTCCCTCCTCCGTGATCTCCGAAGCTACTGAGCCTAAAATTTAAAAAAAAGTACTAAATATAGTTCATTGCTTGTAGATTACAGGAAAACATAAGAAAACTATCAAAAAAAAATTGAAAAAAATTACGTATCTACGGAAATACATACGTAAATACGTTCTCCATGCGAGTTGAACTCGCACTTGGCCGGTTTTTTTACTAAACACAACGTAAGCTACAACTAGGTATGCCAAATTTCAAGTTGATAGCTTCTATAGTTTCAGAGAAAAACTGCTAAAACTAAAACTCATCGCTGAGGCTGCTTTTTTTACCATTTGGGTACGGAACCTTTTCTTATACCGTCCTAGCACCCTTTCGCAATGACAGGCCACATCACTCCAATTTAACAGGTTTGGGGTAGGATATGTCACGTCATTGCGACAGGGTTGTACCTATACGTGATACGGGGCTCTTTGGGTTATATGGGGAGGTCTATCACCTGCAGTAAGAGGACCTGAGCTGGAAGACCTCTGCTGTGCTTCAGGGTGCCTTCAGTCAGAGTTTTAGATGAGGGGGCTATTGAAGTTCCTCGCCTGAAGGACGAGCCCACAGGACAACGGCTAATATTGGGGGGCTACGTTTTGGCCCTATAACGGTAGCCCTCCATCATCTAAAAGCTATTGGCGGAACGCCCCGGGGGTTTTAAACCGTGCAATTTCGGAAATAACCCCCGTCGGAGTGCGGACGGGCAGGCATTTGCCCCGGGCTGAAAAAAAAGGTTGTACGGGACGAATAACGGAATAACTGAGTAGATACCTACATTGTTGCTACCTTAAATTTAATGGAATCGAATAATAGGTATATATCAAGGTCAAGCACACAACATAATGTACTAATTTCTTTATGAGATAATGTTGGTAAGTAATTGGCTTCCTTTTCGATTTGAAAGCTTTTAACACCGAGCATAAAAGAAATGTTCAATTTTAATATTTTTTTAACTACAGCAATTAATGGGGTATGCCGTCCTAAAATTTCCATACTGCTACCATTAGTACATTCGTTTAATGTCCGGCAAACGCAAGGATAATTTCAAAATACTGTCAACTGTAATACGCCATTGCGTTATCTGCTTAGCATGATTTTATTAGAAACTGACAGGGAGAACAAAACCAATAACGTCGATTTACAGCAACACCTTCCGCAAGCTATCATATATGACAAAGCTTTCTTGAAAATATTTGCGCCATTTCATTTTATTCAAAAAATATTGGGATCCTGTCGCGTTGACGTTACAAACGGAGTCGTGTCCGCTCCCACGCTCCTTCAGAAATGTTACACGATTATCTCCGGGTCTGTAATACTATTCTACGCTTACAAATTTACGACATCTTATACGAAGCGTTTTTATGAAAACCTAATCATTAACGGCTTATATGTGTTGGGACTTGGTGGGATGAACCTTTTGTTATTTGCAATCACACTCCACGTTCGTTTCCACAACAACGAAGAAAACATACAATTATTCATACAAATGCAACAAATAGATAACGTTTTGCAAATAAAAAATAATAACATCATTCGTGTCCACCACTACAAGCAGAATTTGATGGTAGCAGCTACACTAGTGTTCATGGCCATAATTGAACTTTTATTGGTTTTATTTCTAACAAAAGGTAAATTTGGATTGTTTGAACTATTAGGAGCGACGTGGAATTTGAACATATTTGCATTCGAGCTAGTTTGCTGCTCCAGCCTTATAACATTCTTCACCAAGCGAGTTCGTTTTATAAATTCTGTCATCATCGCCCATTTAGAAAATGGAATGGAGGGAACAATAGAAACCATAAGCAAGCGCTGCATTGCTGGCCGTTTCAAATCTAATATTGCCGGCCGGGATTTCGAATCAAGCGAAACAGATGTGTGTATAAAAGAAATCTTTCGTGGATTTACATGTTTCAAAAATCGATATAGCTTTCAGGTAAGTCTCATTTTTATTAAAAAAAATACTGTAATAGCAAGTGAGAATAGGGCACTGTGTCGGTACCGATGCTTCCATTTATTCAACTTTCATTTTCAATTTATTGCATTCATGGTATTTACAACGGTCTTTCATAGGCGAACTGATACGCACCAAATACTTATGAGGCGTTTTGTTAATAAATTAAAGGCTAAACTAGTATCTGACGCATATAGGTTATAGGTTATAGGTTGTGGCGGGCTGTTTTCCGCAACTCGACGACTTAAATATGCGCCTATTTTGCGTGAGAGGGTTGGTGACACTACTCCTGCCAACCCAGTTCCACCAGGAAGCCTAGCAGACCCTTGACGTTGCCGACGACTTCTGGTAGCGACCTCGGTACCAGTCCGAGGTGTCGCGCCCGGTATGTTGCCACCTCTGGGCACTCCATGATGACGTGGGCAGCGGTTTCTTCCGCTGTCATGCAGGCTCTGCACAGGGGGCTGTCTGTAACACCTAAAGTGTGTAAGTGTCTGTTGAATAGGGCATGACCGGTTATTGCCCCAGTTACGAGTCTAAGTTGAGTCCTTTTCAACTTCCGTAGTTTCCGTGACAATCCGGGATTTATTGTCGGGAGGGCTTCTTTGGCCTGCCTGCAGGTGCTTAGGTTGCTCCAGTATCGTTGGTGTTCTACCTTGGTTAAGCGTCGCAGTTTGTTACGCAGCCATCCGAACGGGAGAGGCAATATGGGCTCAGGACCCACTGCTACTATCTCTGAGCCCTTCCTCGCCAGCTCGTCGGCTGCGTCGTTACCACGTGAGTTGCTGTGCCCCTTTATCCATTGTAGTGTGATGGGATTGTTTTTACTTACCTTCGTCAGGGCATTGTGGCACTCAAGTACCAGCCCTGAGGTAACGGTGTGGCTCTGTAGGGCCTGGAGCACTGATCGGCTGTCGGAGAGTATTCGGATCGGGAGATCTATTACCTTCCGTGCCTCTATTGCTGTCGTAGCCACTATGATGCCCATGCATTCTGCCTGGAAGACTGTGCCGTGGGCCCCTAATGGTGTTGAGATGTGTATGTTCAGGTCCTCCGAGAATGTACCGGAGCCGGAGCCTGACCTTGTTTTGGATCCATCTGTGAAGATTCTTACCTCCCTTGGGTTCAGGCCCTCCCAGGGATCTTCGTGGAGCTGTATTTTGTACTTCTTGTCGAAGACAAATGTCTTCGGCACTCTGTCGGTCACCGCTTCTATTAGTGGGTCGTTACTTACCAACTCACATAGGATTTCGGTGTGTGGCACCTTTGTAGTTTTCCATAGGTTTAGTTTTTTGAGACGTACAGCGGTCGAGGCTGCCTCCTGCTTTATAAAGAGGTGTAGGGGTGGCAGGTCGAGTATGACTTCCAGCGATGCTGTCGGTGTTGTCCGCATGCATCCTGTAACTGCCATGCCAGCCAACCTCTGTAGTCTTTGTAGTTTGGCCTCGACGGTCGATAGTTTGGTGCGTGGCCACCAGACCACCGCGCCGTAGCTAATGATGGGTCTTATAATTGACGTGTACAGCCATAGGGTGATCTGGGGGGTAAGTCCCCAGGTTTTACCTACCATTCTGCGGCATTGCCAGAATGCTATCGTGGCTTTGTCAATTTTGCTGTTCAGGTGGTTGCTCCAGTTCAGTTTGTTGTCCAATATTACTCCGAGATACTTTACCTCAGTCGAGAGTTGCAGTTCTGTGCCAAATATCTTGGGGAGTTTGTAATTGCCTAGGTTTCGTTTGTTTGTGAACATTACCATCTCCGTCTTTTTTGGGTTGACGGATAGTTCGTTGTGCATGCACCAGCGTTCCACGATTTGCAGGGCTGAACGGGTGATGTCACACACCGTACCGGTGACCTTACCGCTCGTGAGGATTACTATGTCGTCAGCGTAACCCACCGTGTAGTAGTGACAGTCGTTCAGTTTGGTGATCAGCTCGTTCACGACCAGGTTCCATAGCAGTGGCGAGAGAACGCCCCCTTGGGGGCATCCTTTCGCCACTAGTGCTTGTTGGGCCTTATCCGTTTCTAGTTTGATAATCCTTTTGCTGAGCATGTTACCTATCCACTGCGTCATAACTGCGTTTACACCGTGCCTTTCCAGTGCCACTGTTATGCTGCTGAAGTTGGTCTTGTCGAATGCTCCTTCTATGTCGATGAAGACGCCCAGACATAGCGATTTGTTCTTGATGGCTTCCTCAAGCCTGGAGACCACTGCGTGCAGGGCAGAGTCTGTGGATTTACCTTGACTATAGGCGTGTTGGTTTTGATGTATTGGTGTGTTGACCAGGTCCCCTTCACGCAGGTACCTGTCGCATATCCTCTCCAGAGTTTTGAGTAAAAACGAGGTGAGGCTGATAGGCCTGTATGCTTTGGGGTCCGAGTAGTCACCTTTACCTGGTTTTGGTATGAATGTTACTTTGACCTCCCTCCAGCGCTGAGGCACATATCTGTGCGCAAGGCAGGCTGCTAGGATCACCGTGAGCAGCTGTGTCAGATTTTCGCCGCCCCACTTTAGTAGGGCGGGGAATATTCCATCCAGGCCTGGTGATTTGAAGGAGTCGAAGCTGTTGATGGCCCATTTTATTTTCGTGGGGCTGGTTACCTGGTTTGCATATTCCCAGTCAGCTTCTGTGGGGACGATCTCCTCTCGCGTCCAGCTTACCGGTTCAGATATTACGCAACCAGGGAAGTGAGTTTGTATGAGAACATTCTCTGCTTCCTCTGGCGAGCCGGTTAGGGTGTTGTCTGGCTTTCGTAGGGAGCCCATGGTATGCGTTGTCTGGTTGGAGAGAACTTTCCTTACCCTGTTAGCCTGTGTGCAAGTTTCAATGCTGCTGCAGAAGTTGCGCCATGAGTTCGTACTTCTGTACCTTATGCGTTTCTTGTAGTTGGACTTGGACGCTTTGTAATTGTCCCAGTCTTGGTCTGCGCCTGTGTTCATTGCTCTGTTTAATTGCCGCCTCATCTTCCTCCTGAGTCTCTCCAGCTCCGGGCCCCACCAGTTCACGCGCTCGTTGCGCATGCTAGGCGGGCTAGATAAGGGACATGCTTGGTGGTAACACTCCACTATTGAGTCCGTTAGGAGGTTTACCTGTTTTTCAATCTCGTCGCAGCCCACTAGCCGGTGCAGAGACTCTACTGGCGGCAGAGTCAGGTCCAGTAGCTCCGCGTACTGCGTGCGATTGGTCTTGCGTGGGTTTCGTCTAGGGGTTGCGGTGATTGTGTTTACCTGAATGTCGAATCGTAGCCATCTGTGATCCGAGCACGACATCTCACTAGATACGTGCCAGTTCGAGATATGGTTCGAGGCTTCTTCAGTTGCTAAGGTCAAGTCAATGATTGTTTTACTGCGTTTGTTCACAAATGTGGGTTCTGACCCCCTGTTAAGGATATTGAGGTTGGTTGTTATTAGGTATTCGACAAGAAGCTTACCTCTCTCGTTGCCTGTCTTCATGCCCCAGATGGGGTGATGTGCGTTCGAGTCCGTGGCTATGATCAGTTCCAGCTTGGACTCTTCGCAGTAGGTAATGAGCCTGGACATGTCATGCGGCGGCGGGTCTTCTGCCTCTGGCATGTATACCGAAGCTAGTACTACTTCCGGCAGGCTGGAATCTTGCGCCCCGCGCACCTTGACGGCACACAGGTCTCTAGAGCAGAAGCTGGTTAAGGGTTGCGCATGTAAATTACGAGTCGTGTAAATGCAGGTCCGGGGATTGTCCGGACCCGTGCAGACAATGAGCTTACCTCCGATGTTCCGGAGCCCGCATATAGCGCCCTTCCTGACCCACGGCTCCTGGATCAGTACTACGGCTGTGTCGTTGGCCTCCAACCACTTCCGGACCTGAGCCGTTGCGGTCTCGCTGTGGTGGAGGTTGGCCTGTAGCACACTACAGCTGGTCGAAGGGGGTACCGTCGCCATTGGAGCTTAGCCCCGACGCACCCTCCCCATCTTCACCCTCACCGATGGCCAGCTTGCCTAGTCCCTGTGCGCACTCTTCCCCGCTCTCCGAGTGGTCGCGGAGGAGTTCCTCCTCGTCGAGCTCGGAGTTAGGGGCGCCCTGCGTCAGGGATTGGGACTCTGGTTCAGCCACGACTACGTCGTCAGCCTCCCCGGTCACCGCGGCCGTGTCCATCGGTTCGTGTAGTGTGCTGCATCCCGGAACATTGATGCCAGGGGGTGGAGTTTCCAGAAACTTCCCCCTAGGTCCCTGGAACTTCAGGTACACCGACCCACACAAGAATGTGAGTCGGCGGTCCCTGTCCAGGATAGCCTGCACCTCTGTCTCCGGGATGCTGACAATGGCGAAGGTTTCTGAACCTTGCCTGTCAGCGCTGATGAGCAGCCACCGGTCAATCTGCACCCAGGCGTTCTGGTACCTAAGGGAGTTGGCTACAACCCCAAAATTGTCCCAGACCCCCGGGAGCAGAATGCCGCAGCGAACTCTGCGCGGCACCTCGCTCTGGCGCTTAACCACCAGCCTGTCCCCTGATGAGAGGGTGATGGCGGCCACGCACCGCTTGAGCCAAGCCACCGCCGCCTGGTCGCCGCACCACATTCTCAGGGTCCCGTTAACATGTAGCGGTCTACCCTGGAACTGCGGTCCGGCTCCACTCTGGGGGTTTTGCATGGCCTCAGCCATGACGTGGCCCTGGATCAGATTGAGGGCCTCGTCAGCGAGTTGTGAGGAGAGGTGACCTGTGGTTTCGGATGTTACTGCAACCATCAGGTCAGCCTTTGCTGCGTCCGCGTATGTTGCTCGCGGGGTCCCGACGGTGGACTCGGTCCTCTGCTTCTTGGATTCGCCTCTCGGAGACAGGGTCTCGTCGAGGCGCATCCTTTTCACAGGGGCCCGAGCCACCGGGCTGTTGTTATGGGCTCCTTTCCCTTTCGGTGGGACACGGTTAGCTGCCGGTTGGCTAGGGCCATCGGCAGCTTCCTGCACCTCCACCGCGTTGGGAGCACCTGATGCGGTATCAGGCACCGGAGCAACAGAGGCAGCTTGTTCCGCTAGTATTTTGCGATACTTGCGCCTCTGTTTTCTGTTTTTGTGCCTCTTCTCCCCGAGGCCGATCGCGCTGGAGCCAGGCGCATCCCGTTTAGCGGGTTGCTCCTTTTTCCCCCACGTGGTCAGCACTGGGGTAGACCAGCTAGAGTCTAGCTGGGAGGATGTTGTGGGTGGCAACGCCGGTGTCTGCCCCGTGGTTGCAGATTTCTCCGCAAACGGGACGATCTCCGGGTTGTTTGTTGTTGTCAGGTGTTGTGTGTGTGTGTGGGAGTTTATGTTAGAGTGTGAGGTCCACGCTCGGGGTTTCGGTCCTGCTGGTTTCCCTGCAGACCTACCGCCCCTCGCAGACCTTTTGATTGTGTGTGGCGGTCCCTTGGCACCGCCCCCGTATGGGTGAGTGTTTGTGGTCTTCGAGGTCGAAGGCGTTGCCTTGAAGCCACGTGTGAAGGACGGTAGCGGCACTTTCGTGCCACGTACCTCCTGCTGTGTTTGGTTTGTTTGGGTAACTGGCCGGGCTTTCGCCCTACCGCCACCTTTGTGTGATGTTTGTTTGTGGTGGGATCCTGCGTTACTAGTACCCGCACCATGTGTGTTGTGTGTGTTTGAAGAGGACGGCACATCCAGAGGAGCACCGCTCTCATGTTTAGCACCTTCGGGTTTCCCCTCCGGCACTATCGGGGTTTTGGATCTTGCATGTTCCATGTTTGTCCTGTTTTTATGTTCATCTCTCGAGTTTCCCGCCCTCCACGGAGCCCGCACCTTTGGGGATGTCTTCTTGGAAAAAGAAAAAGATCACCAGGAGTACTCGAGAGAGATAGACATGTTGGGTTGGGTATCACTGCGCGACATCAGGGGCTGCAGACGTATGGCTGGGTTGATCGATCCGGACCTTCCCAGTTGTTCCACACGCCCTTGCCCCGTCAGCATGGCCGACACCCTGTCCTCCCAGAGGACCCCCCCATGTCTCGCCTGCGAACCGTACCCACCTCGACCGTACGGACGCGTGTCCATTACCTTGGAGTGGCTAGCTGCAAGGCTACCGTTTTGCCAGAAATTCGGACCAAAGGGGGCGTGTTGTCTCCCGGTAGTACTATCCCGACTCCGTTCGACTCAACCCCCCAGGACTCCTGCATCCTCGCATACGGCGCTCAACTGCGGAGGACTACCGCAGGTAGGCTGGATAGTCCATCGGGCCGCCTACAAACCCGATGGAGCCGAGAGATCTCAGCCATTGCTGGTACAGAGAGGGCACAGAGGACTCCGTCAAGTCTACCAGCAATGTTGCCCGGGGTGTGCCGTGGTAGTTGGTAGTATTCCGTTCGGGTTTTTACGTCCTTGCGGTTTCCTACCATCCACCCACACTAGGAGGCGACACTCTAAACACCCCAATCTATACTATCTGACGCATATTATATACTATTTACGACTTTCTCAATGGCTAAACTGACTACCTACTTAGGTAGTTACTGGTTCGCTGCCCAAACAATTGACACCTATTGATAATTAGATAATTACCTATATTGACATACTATGTGTATACATACACACGATACGAGTATTTGTTTCTGAGTCTTGGATCTTTTCTATGTATTTAAGTATTTACTTCTCTATATAAGGTCTGTTCATCCTTAGTTGTCTTATCATGCAAACAAATACTTCTCGAAGACACTGTCACACTTTTCTCTCAGATTACACAATAACCATCACTTAAAATGTTATTGTATACTTAAAGAAACTCACGAAGTATTGAAATCAACCAAGTAACCACTGAAAAATATCATTTCTAATAAGATTATCTTCAATAATCGTAGGAACGAATCAATAACATGAAAAGTATCTGACATTGCAATGTCTAGATTGTCCACGCATCGTATTGATGGGAAACGACAACTTATCGATATGGATAAATGTGGCCTGTATGGTGTTCAACCTTTTTCTTTTCCCCTAGAGGAAAGAATAATAAATAAATAAAAACTAAGTTGAATCTAGAAATGTCATTCGTTTCACTACTTCGCGTGATGTCGTACGTAACGGGTGCTCTTTTTATGATATTTCTGACGACTTGGCTTGCTTACGGACTTGTGATACCTACCTTTTGTGATTTGGACGGTGATATTCTCTGAACTGACAACTATTGGCTACTCTTCAAGGGATTCGATTTGCATACGATCGGATGTTTGTTCGTTTGTGTTGTTCCTAGATACGTTTCCCAATACATATTTTTATGTTTTATAATAAAACAGAAATAGTTAAGTTTTGGCGAAACCTTGACCTTCTATACACAAGGACTTCGCATCAGCGCGCAAAACGCGGGAGACGGTACATCTGTGCTCGATGACGGTTAAGCACACTTCTTACCTTAGCCGTCTGTTGATCGACAAAGGCGTAAGATGCCGAAGTGTGTCATCAAAAAGCGCTGAAATAATATCATAACGACTCAAAAAAAAATTGGTGTGACTTACCACCGGTAATTTTATGTATGACCACGCACAAAATTTTGCAGAGTTGTCAGATTTTAAAAAATCTTTTTTGGTTTGATAGAGTATACTTCCGAGAAATCTGAATCTGATCCGTGAGGAATTGAGGGAACTCCTCAAATATTATTGGCATTCATACAGCGATTTTAGTATTTTTAGTTTTAAGTCCAGCATTTACATTCAGAAAGTATCATTTGGTGAAGTAGAACTGATGATGAAGACCACAGATGGCTACCGGAACTCCTCAACGGCACCTATTCATTTAATTGTTTGAATGTATGATTATGACTTTTCCGCGGCGTTGCTTGCGGCGAGTTGGAAATGTCTCCAAGTTTCATATCAACTAAGAAGTGGAACTACATCACAGTTTATTATGATTTCATGATTACAAGAGCGACAGCCATCATCTGAATATTCGAAGTTTATAGTGCGAAAATTCTTTGTAACGGTTTAAGTGAGTGCGTTACTAAAGTCTACTTTTGATTATCGGTATATATATATATATTTGTATTTTTTTTTATATCTCTCTATAAAAATATTACATAGGTAGTACTAAAGTACTACTTTAGGATTGGATAATGAAATAGCATTTACCACAGCATTTGAGTTAGAAATGTGAAGAAAATATTCAACTGTGTTAAAAATTTTGGTAAACTTAAGTGTTTATAACAAAATCATTCAATATATTTTATCGACATTTCCAGTCACTCGTCATTGTCTAGTATCACCCATGACGTCACGTTTGTTTACACGATAAGACAAGTAAGGATGAACAGACCTTAAGTATTTAATCATTGTCTAGTACCCATAGTACAAGCCTAGAGCTTAGTTTGGGACTAGGTCAATTTGTATGAGATCGTCCCTTGATATTTATTTTTATACCTACATACATTAAATGACGCCTGTTTCCCAGAGGGGTAGGTAGAGACCACTTCTTTCCACCTGCTACGATCCTGACATATTACCTACTTACATACATAATCTCACGCCTTCGTTCCCAGAGTGGGGTAGGCAGAGCTACAGAATTACAAACATCTCTAAAAACTTGTTGATAATTCTATAACCACACCTACTTAATTTAATATTAATATTTAATATTTATAGAAAATATTGTATAATTAGTGTGATTTGACACGTAAAACTCTGTTTTAGCAAGGAATAAATAAATAAGTTGGCTACTCAATCGTGGGAGACCATTTATCTGTTCTTACATTTTTGTTTCCAGCTTTTTTTCTTCTTCATAGGTTGTTCTTCATGGCTGGCGGGTTCATTTCTGTACGCAATACTTGCACTACAGAGCACTGTTCCTATGGTAGGTACTTTTTACTTGGCAAAAGGCGTGGTGACTGGTGAAAGATGTAACTACAATATTCTCAGGTGGCAACCACCACATTGAACACAAGTTTTTGTTTAAACATTAGATCATTTTAGTATCTATGTCACAAAAATCAGATCTAATGTTGTAAAAAAAGGTTCAAAGCCGCGTTATCTCGAAATATGATAAATTCAAATTCAAATTCAAATTCAAATAATTTATTTCAAATAACTAAGATTCATTTGGTTAGTAACAAAAAAAGATTCCTTACATCTATGTTAGTGATACATTAAATAATATTTTTTTCACAAAACCTTATAATTACGAGTCACCTGGGTCCGGACATGAAGACTAATGCAGTGATTCATGTACGGACAGTCCAGGCGGTTGGCGATCATGGCCAGGACGCTGTTGCGGCTGGCGCGCACTCTGCTCAGAAGGGACGCGCACCGCTTACGCAGAGTGGTTTAGAAGCAATCGGTGCACGCCTACGCGAACATCCCCGACGCGCTACAGTAGCGCGGCAGCCGCAACAGCACCCTGAACGCGTTGTTGTATTGAACGCGTAGGGCGTCAAACGACTTACGAGTGTACTGGGCCCACAGAGTGCAGGTGTACAAAGATGTACAGAGAGCCTTGAAAAGGGTCAAAGAAATTGATTGTAATAATGTATTATCCAACATTGGGCGCAAAAATATCTGACACATCTTTATCTCTAGAGGTATAAGAGCGTTACATTTTTGCGCCCATATTCAAAGTCAAAGTTCTTTATTCTTCCACCTATGAATGTCATAAGAAGCATGACCACCGTTGGATAATATAATATTACTAGCGACTGTACCTACAGCTGATCTACTAAATCCTTTTTACCGACACTGTCAAGTCAACTGCGTTGAAAATTATAAAATAACCAGGACATTAAAGTATCTATCAAATTTCAGAATATCCTGATACTGGATCTTACGTTGCTTTGTTTCGTGCCTTATATCTACATCAGTATGCTGGTGTGGCTATGCATCAGAAGCGAAACTTTTTCGCAAGAAGTGAAGAAAACAAAACAGCTCTCCATCTCCATTCTTTCGCGTCACTTGGAAGGTAATAATCGAAGCCATTACCTCTATATTATTATTTTAAGATTAGCCAAAGTAGGTACCTACTCGTAAATCATCAAATTAATATAGTCATCAAAGTCATCATCATCATTTAAATTAAAGTAAAATTTCCGGTCGGTAATAATGTTTTTCGGGTGAAGTGCTTAATAATAGGTAGGTAAGTATACAATGGAGGCCACATAATAATTAGGAACGCTTGTTTTTCCATATTGCCTACAAATAAAACTTATCAATTTTGACAACCAACATGACATATTTTAATTAATGACACTTATAGTTTACTAATAAACCAACCCATTAAAACTTATGAACATTTGAACTCTGTTTAAAACGTAGCTTTCACTCTTCCGCGTTCAACACTACAACTGAAAGCGGAAGAGTAAAAAAAAATGAAAGCTACGTTTTAAACAGAGTTCAAATGTACAGACATACCTAGGTTGAAATCATCATCCTCATCATCCCTTAACCTACCGCCAGGCAGCAGTGTTCGCATTGTTATGTCCCGATATGGGGATAACACAACCGGTGTAATTACTACATTACTAGCATAGAGGCATTCCATCTTAGTTCTCAGGGTAGGCAACGCATTTGCGGTTTCAGGATAGCAGTCTTTAGATTCTAATCTTGAGAATGGAAAATGTCTTTAGGTCACAGAGTCCCTTACCATCAGGTGGCCTGTGTGCTAGTTTGCCTGATCCATGTCATTAAAATAAACCTCTTGAGGACTAAACGGGTATTACAGATTTTGAACTTAATGAAGACAGACAGAAGAAGACATTCCAAAAAAAAAAAGGCAGTAACTTAATTCTTAATTAGGACAAAAACTATTTCTAGTGACTTGACTGTCATGAGATAAACAGGTTTCTAGAGTAGCTCAAAAATTATTCTTGTTTGTTTCAGGTCCACTGAGGCAGAAAGCCAAGAGAATGTTGAAAATTATTGAAGACACGCCCCCTCGTTTCTCCGTGTACAACATGTGGTGCATCAACGGGCGTCTCCTGCTCACCTTGTTCCACATTATTACAACCTCGTGGGTTATAGTACTGCAAATAACAATCATGTAAATAATAATACATGAGCGCGCACCGCGGCTTTTGTGCACAATATTGAAGCTAATGGGAAAGCATATAGGGACGATAGATACTATTGCAATGGGATACACTATAATATATATGAATTATATATATATATGTATAATTCATATATATTTAATGGTATATCGTGTTTTGTCGTGGCATTAGGTCGCACGATCAGAGGAAGCATTGCAAATATTGCAATGCAAAATGGACGAAATTAGAATTTTCTTAGGTGTATGCCCATTACGTACATACACTGGTAACAACAACTGTAGACCAAAACAGGATGGACCACTTGTCCGGTTTTTTCTCATTGATGTAGCCCTCGGTGCGCGAGTCAAACTTGCACTTGTCCGGTTTTTTTCTCATTGATGTAGTCCTCGGTGCGCGAGTCAAACTTGCACTTGTACGGTTTTTTCTCATTGATGTAGTCCTCAGTGCGCGAGTCAAAATTGCACTTGTACGGTTTTTTCTCATTGATGTAGTCCTCGGTGCGCGAGTCAAATTTGCACTTGTACGGTTTTTTCTCATTGATGTAGTCCTCGGTGCGCGAGTCAAACTTGCACTTGTACGGTTTTTTCTCATTGATGTAGTCCTCGGTGCGCGAGTCAAACTTGCACTTGTACGGTTTTTTCTTATTGATGTAGTCCTCGGTGCGCGAGTCAAACTTGCACTTGTACGGTTTTTTCTTATTGATGTAGTCCTCGGTGCGCGAGTCAAACTTGCACTTGTACGGTTTTTTCTTATTGATGTAGTCCTCGGTGCGCGAGTCAAACTTGCACTTGTACGGTTTTTTCTCATTGATGTAGTCCTCGGTGCGCGAGTCAAACTTGCACTTGTACGGTTTTTTCTTATTGATGTAGTCCTCGGTGCGCGAGTCAAACTTGCACTTGTACGGTTTTTTCCCATTGATTTAGCCCTCTCGATGCGCGAGTCAAGCTCGCACGTGTCCGGTATTTTTTTCTATTTATGTACTTATTCATAATATTTAACTACGGGGGTGTCATAATATATGGCTATTTCATATAATTGGCCATTCCGTAATACTAATTGCAGTACCGTGTTCATATTAGGATTGGGTATTTAAAGAATTTAGGATAAGAATAATGTTGAATTATTAATCCAATTGCAATGTTGATATTTATTACATCGTTTCTAGTTAATTTCATAAATTAAAAGTTGTTTTGTGTGATTTGGTCAATATAAAACGGTCATATTTTATATTTAGGCAATTTTTATCTGGTTTTTCACTTAATACCTCCTAATTTTAATTTTTACCACTTTCATTGCCAAGGCCTCTTTTGCTTTTCACAAGGCCTTAGATTTGCGGGACGAGTTTTGAATATACATATAATGTACTTAACCGTTCCGGCCGCTGGAGTACAGTACTACCAGTTTCTTTATAGCGATCGGCAAGTGACGAATATACTGTCAGCTGCGAGTGCAAGTGCGATAACAATAGCTTGCCGAACGCTATTAACAAAGACATTAAATGTAACTACTTAGTTAGTAGTACCTTATTTTTAAATCTCTTTGGCTATTAAAAAGCTGGGAGTACTGTACGTATTTATAGTAGAAATTTTATAAGCTGGTCGTTATCCACTTGACAGTTTATCTTATACACAATGCAATTGGTCTCTTTTGTTGAACGCTAATTAATAACAAATCATAGCAAGTAACAAAAAATGCAAGCATATAGCTACCGTCTTCTACAAGTCACAAAGTTGAAATTGCAAAAGCTTAACTCATTAAGATTCTTAGTATCAGTTCTTTATGGCAACATTTGTTCAAATAACTCTGATGTATATAAAACTGGGGTACAATAAAATCCACAGATCATGATTTTTATTTTTATTTAGACTACATCAAACAGACTGAAATCTCTTAACATAGGTACTTAATTGAAAAATTGCATAATGATCTATTTTATATCAAATTAGCGTAATCAAAAGCAACACTGACTTAACGTGTATACACTACAGATCCTTGTATGTTATATACCTACTTACATTTATTTATGGGACGGAACGTGTTAGTCTTTGAAGTCAAGTGAAACTTTTTTCGACGTCGGTTTTACCAATCACGGGACTACGGCAGTCCTGGACCTTTGAAAGGCATATACATGGAGCCGAATGGAGCAATAATTTTTTGCTCCATTCGGCAAGTTTAATTTAGTAAAGTGATGGGACACCAACCGGCGATTGTCCCCGAGTTCAAACTATATACACAGATACACTACATATCTTTGTATATTATATACCTACTTACATACCTATTTATGGGACGGAACGTGTTAGTCTTTGAAGACAATCGAAACTTTTTTCGACGTCGTTTATTATTATTAGGTCTTGTTTGAAAAATATTATGCTGTTCTCTCGAATGGGTTAGAATTCGTATTATTTACATACATTACTAATCGGTTAGGTTAGGTACAATAAAATAATTTAATATGGAGCCAGTTAGCATAACTGCCATTTTTGTATCGCTTATTGAAAAAAAAAGAATAAGAACTTTTTATTTTGGGCAACTCCAAATCCATCCATAGGTAGGTACTAATATTATATTATAAATGTGAAAGTAACTTTGTCTGTGTGTTTGTTACGCTTTCACGGCTTAACCGCTGAACTGATTTCGATGAAAATTGGTTCGAAGACAGCTTGAACCCCGAGGAAGGACATAGGGTGCCTACTATTTATCTCGGAAATTGTACATTTCCCGAGAGACGAGCGACAAATGATTTCTGCGCGGACGGAGTCACGGGCAACAGCTAGTTACAAATACCTTATAGACTAACATACATAACAATATATTTTATATTTTTCGAGTATAAATACAAATCCACATACATAAAAGAGAGAAACTGATATAGTTCTTTTCAAGGTTCCTTGCCCAAATAGTGCAAACGGAACTAAGACTCCGTTGTTATATAACATATTTAACCGTGAATCCGTTCAAATGCTAGGTGGCACAAAATTGAATAGGCAATAAGTTAATTGGCAAGTCCATTTATACATATACCTACCACCTTTCTTATTTATAAATGTACCTACTGTCTCGGCTTTGGCTCGGTTTTGCGGGGTGGGTGCAGAACATTGTCGGTAAAATGGACGGTTGCCAGTTTATATTATAGCCATAAAGACTGCCTAGAGAAGGATAAATACAAATATTCCTAAATTACTAAAACTAACAGAATCGTAAACCGTCGCCATAGAATGAAAACCTCGACAGTGCACTTTTGGCCATATTTATTTAATACATATTTAATACGTTTCTGGAAAAAAAATGTCTTGATATGACCCATATGAGCCCAACTCACACTCGACGGGTTTTTAATATTTGTACTCTTATAATACCAAATTTTACGCTTGTATCTTTTACCGTTTTTACGAAACAAAAAAAATAAAACACGTTGAAAAAAGCGTTTCTTGTATCGCGACACTATTTATTTTCAACTTCTTTCAGTTATTTTTATTTGTTAAGAAATCCGCGCAGATCCACAATCCTCTCTCTTATGGTTCAAAAGATTCCGCTCTTTACAATTAGGACAAAGATGGACGGACAGAATAGCCTTAGTATTAGGGTCCCGTTTGACAATCTTCGAGCCCGGAACCCTAAGAAATGACAATACCTAATTGTTCAGACATCCATTTTAATAAAAGAGGTCAACGACGTTTTATACGAGGGCTGATAGGAAAGTTCGCGGCCTGACCATTAAAAAATATATATTTAAAAAAAAAAAGGAGCCATTCTAAACTGTCATTATTCAGTTTTCATCCCGCGAAATTTAAATTGGAAGACAATAATATGTACCTAATATAAATTTTACATCTGATTTAAAAATACGTATAAACAGATTTTTCATAATGGACAATTTGGAGCAACGTGCTGTAATTAGATATCTTCATAAAAAAGGATTGACTCCGAAACAAATTTATGAAGATATGCAGTGTACATTGGGGCAATCCTGTCCATCATATACGATAGTAAAAAAGTGGGCAGTTGAATTCAAGCGGGGACGAGTCAGAATCGCAGATGACCCTCGTCCCGGAAGGCCAACCACTGCGACCAATCCACATAATGTGGCAATTATATCCGACATGATAATGAAAGACCGAAGATTAAAAGTAAGAGAAATAGCTGACATCGTGGGCATTTCCTATGAAAGAACGCAAAACATTATAGTCAACGAATTAGGTTTTTCTAAGGTGTCGGCGAGATGGGTTCCAAAGCTCCTTTCAGTAGAACAAAAAATCACTCGTCTAACAATTTCACGCGACTGTCTAGACCAGTATGAAGCAGACCCTCAAGACTTTTTGGACAGATATGTTACTATGGATGAGACATGGGTCCACCACTACACGCCCGAGACTAAACAGCAATCAAAGCAGTGGATTCGTGCTGGATCTCCGCCTCCCAAAAAGGCAAAGGCCATTTTGTCGGCGAATAAAGTCATGGCATCAGTCTTCTGGGACGCAAAGGGAGTAATAATGGTTGACTATCTCCAGAAAGGTACCACTATAAACTCGGACTATTATTGCGACCTTTTACGGCCATTTCGAGAGGAAGTGAAAGTAAAGAGACCTGGATTGTTGACAAAAAAAGTTCTCTTTCACCAGGACAATGCACGTGTGCACACGTCATTAAAATCGATGGCAGAAATTCACAAATGTGGGTTTGAATTATTGCCCCACCCGCCTTATTCGCCCGATTTGGCACCATCGGACTTCCACCTATTTCCAAACTTAAAAAAACACATAGGCGGTAAGAAATTTTTGACCAACGACGACGTCCAAGCTGAAGTGGACACCTATTTTGAAGACCTGGAGGAAAGTTTCTTCAAAAGTGGTAGGTATACTATGTGCTTTGGAATCCAGATGGAACAAGTGCAAAGACCTCGACGGGGACTACGTGGAGAAATAAAAATATTTTAAAAAAACCTTGGATTTGATTTTATACTTAGGCCGCGAACTTTCCAATAGCCCCTCGTAAGACGTGTTTTATTCATTCTCCTGAAAAGTTACCTATCTTGCATTGTTTTCAATCTACGGCGACAGTTTTATCATATAAAGTGGACGACAATAATTACGATAAGAACTGAGATTGTAATCTATCACTGAGAAAATCGATATTTAATTGCTACATCATCTAACTTATTTATCTTAAAATATTATACTTATTCATTACTTAACAGTAATGCTTCTAATTGGACGGCACAAGTCTTATAATGGAAAAAACTTCCATTGGAGTAAAAAAAGTCATTAATCCTTTACTCCCATATTGGGATGAAAATACAAAACTATTCGAATATTAATTTTCTTTACACAAAAGTGCTTCTTAGACTTAAAACTGACCCAATATTTTCGTCTCTAAAAACTCAACATAAATCAAATCACTATTGTGATTTCTATGTACAATATCTAAACCTAGACTGGAATGGTTGCCATGAGATTCCTATGCAACATGAATGAATATCAAAATAATTGTAGTTTCGCTAACAATAGGGCGGCACTGAATAGAGTCGGCAGGGCCATTGAAGTTGACGTCACTGATGCACCGTTACATCGGTGGTCCAAGAAGCAAAAACACCACATTGTTTCATCATACCAGGTCCTGAAAAATAAATATTAGCACATTATTATTCGTATTAAAATTCTGGGGTCCTATTGAAAAAAGGTATAAGTCGACTTAACTCATACTAAAAAAGGGTATGTACATTTGTACATAAACCTAGTAGGTATACTAGACTTAAACCCTTTTTCACTTGATATTCAGGAGGGTTATACCCTTACTATAACTATACTTATTAGGACCCCAGAATAAGGTATAAATTTAAATGTGTGTTTTCTAGTTTGATGAAATTTGGTACATATTGAGATAGTTTATAGCCACGAGACGGACATACGGTACTATTTTATCCCGGAATTAAATCTAGGCTTGCTAGCCTCGGAAGCAGGCTACCAACTAGGCTAACAGTAGTAACAGTGTTAAGTCCCTTGAGTCAAACAAGTAACCCTTATAGTTTCGCCATGTCCGTCTGTCCATCTGTCTGTCACGGTCTAGCTCAGAGACTCTTGGCACTACAAAGCTGTAATTTAGTATAGTTACGCATTTAAATTACGCCCACAAATTTGACAAATAAACCCAGGAAAATACATTTTTTTACGCGTGCCTCCCGTACATGTAAAGCAAAGTTTTTTTTTACATTTTTTACAACATCGATCGAGGTATCATTGGATAGCAATTTAAAAACATTATGTACTATCAGCCCATTGTAACCCTGACCTACCATAGAACGGTGTCACAGTGACATTATGAAGCAATATGTTTGACACTTGAATCATACCGTCACTGTGACACAGTTCTATGGTGGGTCAGGGTTATTATCAATTTTTAGATACAGACAGCTAAAGTGTTGATATGTACTAAAAATCATCTGGGACAGTACCAAATAACTTTAAAAAGAAAATTTATTTATACATGTTGTTTTTTGAGATGTTTTGTGTTTGTAGTAACCGCTTCGGAACCCTACACTGAGCAAGGTCTGACATGCTTTTTCCCGGTTTTTTACTAACCTCTTAACGTCAAGCTCTTTAATGGTGTTGTTTACGTAATTGGCTAGATTGACGTCCTTTGCTGCCGCCCTGCACCCTTCATACGTATCAGCTGGAATGTCCGTCCTAAAGGCCTTGAAGTTACTCAAGCAATCCCTTGTGATCACCTCTTGAGCTAAAAAAACATTCCATCGGTTGTGTCATCATGGCAGGTGAAAAAACGATTATATTGTCATTACTTACATGATAAAAATATATTTATTACAAGAGTATATAAAATGAAATCAGTAGGATGACAATAAAAATTTCTTTTGGGCACTGTTTGTCTTTTTTTGTACTAGTACTAGTGCAATTTGTACATCTGTTCATGTAATGACTGTTTGCTGCCATAATAAAATAAATAAAATAAAATAAAAATAAACAATGTGGCACTCATACTCCATGATACCTATGTATGAGTATATACAGACCACTATCTCAAACAATGAAAAATTGTCTCAAATATAATTTTTATACGTCGTTAGGCTCAAAACGATTGTCAGCCAAAATATGTTCACTGCTGAGTGACCACACTGGGGCACCGGACCTTCCACAAACTGCTTCACTGATCAATCCTGTGCTACTTGCATTCAGTAGTTTTCCATAACAACACAAGAATACAAAAGAAATACAAGGTTGGATGAAACGCCTAGGAGTTCCACTTTGAAAGGTGAAAATCACCATCAGCCAAGGCTTTACAAGAACTAAATTTATGTTGCTGAAGTCAGAGGAAACAGAATACCGTTTCATTAGCAATAGCAGAGCTTGTAAAAAATTGCATCCTTTTTGATTTTATTTTCTAAATGTTTTGTAAATATTTAATCAATTTATTTAGTGTATTGCTGTACTTATTTATTTATTTATAATATAATAATTTAGAACTGCAAAAGGCTAGTAATATAAATCCGTTTCCGTATGTTATTAATGAACTAACTCACCGCCTTTTCTCTCAATAAGTTTGATGCAGATATCATCAGTCTCCGGGCAAGGGGTGCCCAAGTATCCCACTCCACGCCAGTTGAATGGATATGAGCAGCCAGGTGTTGCTGCGTTGCACTGGTAACACCAGATAGCTAACCCTGCATGTTACAACACAGTTACACCATTCAATATTTATTTTTAGTTTAGTAGTTTTTGTATCATTAACATCACCTTAAATATACAAACATCACTTAGCGAACATACTGCTTAAGTTAACAATTCAACATGCTATAATTCTGGACATCAGAGCCAACTGGTCGGATGTGCATTTTGACACTTTACAGGACAAGCAAAAGTAACTTTAAAACGTTTAACACCGACTAACTGTATTAAAATAAAGAAAACTAGTAATTAATATAGAAGGAGCATATAACTGCAAGTATTTTCGGACATACAAGCTCTTTCTTACGCTATAATAACATTGCAATTAAATTTTGAATATCAAAAGGGTGTGACATCCGACCTAAAATTAACAAGGCACATGCTATGCTGTGGTCGGATATTAACATCCGATGTTTTGGTTGTAAGAAAATTTGTGAAGACGCAATAAGTATAGGATGTACCTATGTTTAAATGAAATGGAAATATATTGTATCTTATGTGAACATCAGACATTTTGGTCCGGGGAATCTCCACCATAAGACTATTGGTTTTATATTTTTCTTAGAACGAAGCGTCTGATGTTTATATCAAACCTTTTGGTTAGGGGAATCTCCACAATATCCACAACAAACAGAGATAGCCATAAATTTTAATGGACGATGGAAAGAGACGGAAAGCAAACATACGCCCGACAATTGCCCAAACCTTTTACGATTGGTAAGTTGGCCGGCGATTGATAAGTATAAACTAGTTTGTGTCTAGACCGCGGATGTGAAAATTCGGTGCGAATTAATTCATTTGTTAACTAGTGCAAGTGCGTACAGGATATTCCAAGGGTTAGTTCCTATGGCCGCCTTCTCTCTGCATCATCAGACCAGCTCCGTGTTACTATACTTATTGTTGCATTGTTCCTGAAGATACGCAAGTATAGTAAATTTCAGTTCCATCGGAAACCGGGAAAATTGACAAATTTAACTTGCAAGATTTATCCCAAACTACCTAACTAACAGGCCAAGTTGAATTAAATCTTGTAAATACTGGGCTTAATTACCCAGTATTTACAAGATTTAATTCAACTTGGCCTGTAGTAGAAATAGACACCAAAGCTAACGAGTTCAATGACACAACTTATGAAATTTTGCAACTTTTTCCAGTGTGTTTCTTTTCGATATTCTGCCGTCCTACCAAAGAAGGCAGCTAACTGCAATGTATATGTCAAAGCATTCTATACGCTATTGGTAACCGCATTAAATTGAAAATGCTTATACTATTACTATGCAGTTACCCGCCTTCTTTGGTAGGACGACAGTATTATAATATCATCAACATGCACTGACAGTGAAGGTCGTCTTTTGTTTGGTTGAAAAATATGTAGGTAAAACTTGTGGGTAGGTAATGAAATTTTTGAGTTTAGAAGATAAACAAACCTTGATTTCTTTTATTTTGTGCCCTTCGTAACTCTTGGAATATCCTGTTGACATGAGGATTCAAACTCAAACTCAAACTGAGACTCACAACATTCATGTTGATTCATGTCATACAATACCGCTTTAACAATAAAAGCACTTGCAATTGTTAAACAATTAATTAATTTGCACTGAATTTTCATATGCGCGGTCTAGACACAAACTGGTTTATACATGTCAATCGCCGGCCGACCGCGCTCGGCCATACGTAAGGTTTAGGCAATCGTCGGGCGTATGTGTGCTTTCTGTTTCTTTCCATCGCCCATTAAAATTTATCGCTATCTCTTTTGGTTGTGGATATTGTGGAGATTCCCCGAACCAAAAGGTCTGATATAAACATCAGACCTACTTTTAAACCCAAACATTAAGATTACTAGAGGCGAAAAGTCATATTTAAACATCCATTATTTTTCTTCTAAGACATCCAACCTTTTTTAGTAAATCTAACTTCGATAATAAAAGAGATAGCGATATAACGCTTAGATGGCCTGAAAGAGGACAAAAAATTGAGTATGATTCTAAAAAAATGTGATTTTGGTAAAAATTGGACATCCGACCTGTTGGCTCTGATGTCCAGAATTTAGAATGCTTCTTCTTTTTTATTTCACCGAATTTAGAACTCAAAAAATGAATATGGGTCTGGTTATATAAACTAATATTATAAAAATGAATTTTGTGAGTTTGTATCTATCTGACAAGTAATCTCCCAAATCAATGAACCTATTTAAAAAAATCTTTCATCTTTTTCAAGGTACATTACTCCGGTATCTCATTGGCAATTTCGAGCAAGTATGTGCTCTACCATAACATATTCCAGCTTCAACCTCTGAGCCACACTCCCTTTAGTGTTAAAACTTCCGCTTGTCTACCCCCAGGGAATGATAAGTAAAATTATTATTACTTTATTTTAGACAGGCAGGTCAACACTGTAATGTCCATAAAAGTCCAAGAGAAGTTCATTCTCAGAGTCGATGATATGACCGAACAGTTGAGGGAGAAAAACAGCCTAGGTCTTGTATTATTTCCTCTTAAGAAATATGTAATTTAAAAAGTAGAGATCAGGGTTATAGTCTAAATCTATGCTAGGACTGAGGCAAGGATCCCCAGGTATGATACTAGGATTTAAATTCTTATAAGTTCTAAATATACCCAACTATGCTTTAAATACATATTTATGATTTTTATCATATTTATTTATACTATAAAAAATTATTTACGACCCTCGGTGGACTTTTCAGTTTTCATTTCAGAGTGTGTTTGAAAAACTTATAATTACTTAGGTTTCTTAAAACCCCTGCATTGAATTTGATAATACTGTCTCATTAATGATCAGATTCGCAAACAACGGTATCCGGCCGCAGGCGCAACCACACCCAAACAATGTGTAAAAGAGAGAATTCCACTCACCTCTGCTCAATACCGAAAACAAAACAAGTAATAATATAAGATACTTCATTTTTTATTATTTAATTTGTTTTATCAGGCTTATTCCATTTATACTTTCTTTTACCGTTTAAGGCAAATTTTATCAGCCGTTCATTCCCACAAACGAAGGCAAACAACCAAACCAACAAAAAACAACTCTTTTGATTAACATAGACAAAATGACAGTGACACTGTGACAGTTGACAGCGTCATCATTTTTTTTTTTTTTGGTTTAGTTCTTCCCTAAGGGAAAGGCTAAGGGATCTGTGCCCATACTGCCATGTCTTAAATAATCTCCAATTCGAGTTAAAAGGTAGGCCGAAGCCAAGTCTTCTGTATTTTGTTGCTGGAATATAATATTCAGAAGGCCGAAGCCAAGTCTTTTCTTTAATTATATCTTGAATATATATTTCAAAAGGCCAAAGCCAAGTCTGTTTTCAATTATTTTTCTCTTAATCCAGTTTATGAGGCCGAAGCCAAGTCATTTTCGTGTTAGTATCAATTAGTGTCTGAATTAGTAACATTTCCATTATATATCTCCAACGGTCGATATTACGAAGTCATAAATAGGTTTAAAACAATTCCTGTTTTTCAAAAGTTGAGGAAGAGAGCGCGGGACATCGCTCATATTCTTGTAAATGTTTAAAAGGCTGTCTATAAGTACCATTCTATCCAGTGCAAAACTGCGACAGTCAAAGAAGATATGATGCAAAGTTTCGGAAACATTATCATTACAATAAATACAAAAAGGGGAGGGTACTAAATTAATTCTATGTAAATGAGCATTAAAACGACAATGACCCATTCGCAAACGACATATAATCGTGAAGAATTTTCTATTGAGGTAATTGTTGCCATCAGTGAACCAGGGCCTGCCAATCTTGTTATTAATTTCCGCATACCATTTACCTTTATTCTCAGTTATTTGAGCCCAAAGACATTTAAAATCATGAGATAGTTTCGCTTTAACACATGTTATTAAATCAGAATCGGGTAAAGGAATTTGTTTTATGGTAACATCTAAGTAGTTGGAACTGGAAATTGACCTGGCAAGGAAATCCGCTCTGTCATTTCCAAAAACGCCAACATGCGACGGAGTCCAAAATAAAATTATGGATTTACTGCACATTAGATAAAGGTATTTTTCCCTGATTAAATGAAGAAGATAACTAGTTTTAGCATCATACCTGGGGTTGTCAAGAGCCTTTAGAACACTCATACTATCTGAAACTATGACCCACTTATCAAAAACTTGCTGCTCAATGTGATCAAGAGCCGCCAGAATAGCTGAGGCTTCAGCTGTAAAAATACTGACAGCCTCCGATAATTTATACCCTTTGCCTCTTTTTAACTGTAAATCATAAATAGCCATAGCAACTGCGTCCTTATTCTTTGCACCATCAGTGTAGACATGACGATATCCAGCAAATTCATTCAACTTATTATACACATCTTGTTTATATTTGAAGGAGCTATCTATAATAATGTTTATTGAACAAAATTTACTTGTATAAGAGCCATCATAACAGGGCAAACAAGAATTTTCATAAAGATTATAGATTGATTTTAAATGAATTATTTCAGGCCAGTCCTGAACGAGGAAGGAAGAATGATGATGATTATAAGCATTCATTAACTTAGCAATAAGTGGATGATTTCTAAATGTGCACATCTTTAGAAGAAATTTTGATTTGAGAAATTTGAAACGAAGTAATAATGGAGGGATATTTGCCTCAATTTGCATAGAAATAATCGGAGTTGATATCATGGTGCCCATTATAATCCGCAAGCACTTATTTTGTATCTTGTCCAATTTATCTACCAAACTAATTTTATCGGAGTAACATACAAAACCATACTCAAAATGACTCCTTACCAAACTTTTATATAAAATTAGCAAAATTTTAGGATCAGAGCCCCAGTAAGTTCCTGCTAAAGTTTTCAGGATGTTACAAGCTTTTAAAGCTCTGACTGACAGAGACTCAACATATTTATTCCATTTATTATTATTTTGAAAAATGACTCCAAGAAATTTCGTCATTGAATTTATGGGAAGGAAATGACCATCATAATACACTTTTACCGACCTGGTTAAATGCTTGTTAAAAATAACTACATTACTTTTTTCAGAACTGATATCTAAATTCAGATAGTCAAAATAAGATTTCAGTTTTGAAAGAGCATGATTTAGTTTTGTATTAATTTCCTGAATATTATCACCTGAGCAGTAGACCACTAAATCGTCAGCAAACTGAAGGTTATTCACCTCAGATCCTAACTCTATATTCAACCTATGAATGTAGAGGATAAACAAGAGAGGACTTAGAATTCCTCCTTGACTGACCCCTTTATAGGAAAATCTGGAACCAAATAGATTGTTATTGTATTTCACAAAGATCTCTCTGCCATGTAAGAAATTAAAAATCCAATTTATTATTTTTACAGGAAACTGAAGAGAGACTAAGATGGAAGACAGTACATGCAGATTAACATTATTGAAAGCTCCGACAATATCAAGAAAAACAGCAACTAAGACTTTATTACCGTGTAAAGCATCACTAATGTCTAGACTCAAATGACTTAGGCTCTCTCGCGCAGAGCGCCCACGGCGGAAACCAAACTGATTACTGGGTAGAATATTATTATGTTCTACAAAAAATTCCAGTCTCTGCTTGAGCAACTGCTCAAAGATTTTGCCAACACAAGAACTCAGAGTTATAGGCCGATAAGAATTAGCATCAGAAGGATCTTTTTCAGGTTTAAGAATTGGAACAAAACAATCCATTTTCCATTCAAGGGGAACTATGTTTGATTGCCACAACATATTGATAATTTTCAAAAATAAATTCAGATTTTGAGTATTCAACAACTTAAACATTTTATATGACATCCCGTCAAGCCCACAAGCTGTATCTTTCCTTGATTTAAGAGCAGCATTCAATTCTATTATACTAAAATTAGTGACTAAATATGAAGAAGACTCTGTTAAATTTGAACTACCACTGGAAGAGAGGATAGGAGTATTCTCAACAGTGTCAGGTGTGTATTTACGTATAAAGTCATGCAACCATTCAAAATTAAGATATTTTTTATTACAAGAATATGTTTTATTAAATTTTCTCATTTTTATCCAAACCTGCTTCATTGGAACTAACCTATTTAAAGAAGAACAAAACTGTTCCCAGGCATCACGACATTCTGCCCTTATGACAGCTTTCTTAATGGCTTGTGCTCTTTTAAAAGCAATAAAAGTTTCTAAAGAAGGGGTAGACTTAAAAGTCACAAAAGCTTGCTTACAACTATCAACTACTTTTGAACATTTATCATTCCACCAAGGTAGGGGCAGGATTTTTTTCCTGCCCCTAACTTGTGCAGCACCCTCACTCTCCGAACCATTACTAATACGAGTAGCTCTAGGACGAAAGATCGAGCTCTCAACAGCAGAAAATATAACCAAACAAAAACTATTATAACTAACTACAGGATCAGATATTTCCAGTGTGAAGTTGTTTAACATTTCATTGACTTTCTGTTTATATTTAGACCAATCTATTAATTTTGGATTTATATGTTTAGTTGCAAAATTAATTGATTCTGGAATATAACTAATTGGAGTAATTGTGTACTTTGTTACAGTTGGGAGATGATATCCTGCAAGAGGAGTGTCACAAACTGACCACTCGCAAGATAAAGACAATGAAGATGATACCATTGTTAGATCAAGACCATTAGGCCGTTTACAGTTTGATCCTATTGTTGTTGGGCTTCCGTCGTTTAAGAGCACTAAGTCATTCTCCTCCATAACATCCATGATATCTCTGCCACGTGAATCAATAACACCACATCCCCACACCGTGTGATGTGCGTTAAAATCACCAGCCACAATCATAGGACTAGATAGACCTTTTAGAATATTATTAAATTTAGTTTTACAAAATCTTGGGATACAATTTGATGGGCTGTAAAAGCTAGCGATAGATATAAATTTATTATATATTTGTAATTTCACAACTAAATTTTGAAGAGAATCATCATAAAAGGTTGAAACATTCTGAAAATTAAGACTATTGTGCAAGATAATAGCTACACCGTTATGGGAATTGCCACAGTCATTTCTCACAACTGTGTAGCCTCTAATATTAAATTTCATATGAGGTTTTAACCAGGTCTCTGATAAGATTGCTATGTGAATCTGATGATCACTAAGAAACTTTTTAAATAAATTTTTATGATGTAAAATACTTTCTGCATTCCATTGCATTATGTTTAATAAACACATGTTTGTGAAAATTAAGGTATTTTATTTTTAGACAATAAAGTTTCTTTTATTATTTCAGCTATATTTTTGGAGTTGATGGACAAATTTTCTTTTTTATTAAGTGATATTATTTTAATGAGGGACTCAGTAAGAATGGTTAATATTTTTGGATCTGAAGTTAGAATTTTAGTCAAATCTTGCTCTTTTTGTAGAGCAGGGAAGTTTTTTTCATTGAATAAAACTGAGAAAGGTCTAGGGGCTACCTTGTCTTTGTTCTCTTGAATTTTTCTTTGTTTAATGGGGCATTTACCAGATATGGCAATGTGATCCCCTTTACAATGTACGCATATTGCTTTATCAACACTGATGGTGCAAGTCTTAAAACCATGACCCTCACCACAAATGGAACACCTTTCTGCATTCTTGCAAAACTTTCCTAAATGACCATACCTGAGGCAGCGGAAACACTGTTTTACCGGGGGAATGTAGGGCAGCACTGGTAACCTCCACATCTTGAGGTAGACAAAATCGGGAAGAGAAGTCGAGCTGGCAAAAGTTATAGCAACTGTCTGAGTCGGCTGGAAAGATAAATTATTATCAACTTTTACTTTTTTCATTATGCGTCTTACGCTTATTATTTTTTTAGTGTTTACTGAAAGGGCCTTGTAAATTTTTTTGTTAGAGATGTCCACAGGGACGGATAAAATTACACCAGTCAGTTCCGTAGACGACGCCGGAATGGATGCTACAATGCTTTGATCTTTATGAAACGAGGAGTTATCTAGAAACGCATTGGCTAAGTTAGGCTTGTCAAAGACAACGCCAATTTTGAATTTATTTATTTTCTTCAGGTATTTAATTCCTTTAACGAATCTTTGAAATATGGAGCTAAGGCTCATCATATCTCTCGTTCCCAACGGTTTGTTTTCATCTTTACTTTCTATAAATACGACATATTCACTCCCTGCCAAATTATCTTCAGGATAACGCCTGTGGTAGTCTGTGAGCATATACGGCTTGTATTTGTCCACATCCTCCTCCAGTGAAGGAAGGGAGTCAGAGTAGTCTGACTCTGAGGAAGAGGACAGCTTCGCTTCATCGTCAAGAGCAGGATTTTCTTTTTTTCGTTTCTTCGACTTCATTTCAAAGCCCCTCGAAGTCTTAACGACTTACTATTATATTTACAAAATATACACGTATATTATATACAAATAAACAAACTAAAATACAATTTTTAAAGGAAAAGTTATGAGAGAAATTAAAGTTCCGCCTATCCACTTTAAGGGTTCCCGCGCTTTTTTTTCAACAGACAGCGTCATCAGTGACATGACGGTTGGCTTGACGCAGAAAGTTTTGACGGACGGTTAAAGTCACAGATCCTCTCTCTTCTTTAAATTACACAAAGCATAATTTGGAAAACGTAAAACTCAGTTGTACTTGGCCAGTAAATAATCTTGAACGCCTAGGTACTTAGTGTAATAGTGTTTCCATAACTTTCATGGTCATGTTTTGCCTACCGGGCAGGTTTTTATAAAGCTACAAGTAACAATTTTACAGGTCTAAATTGGCAACACTGCTCAAATGGCCTTGGGCCTGTTTTATAAACCCCTCGTATGCGGGAGGTCAAAAAAGTACCAATTTCTAGTCTCTTCTGATTATGATATAGTCCATAAAATTAAGCTTAAAAAAATACAAAAAGATATCCAAATTTTGAGCACGGGTCCGTGCCTAAGCATACTAGGGGTAAAGCTACAAATTACAATTTACAGGTTACAAGTTTCCATTTGACACAACCTCGACCAATGACGACCAGAGGCCCGTTTCACGAAGCTACAAGTTACAAATTACAAGCGGAAGTCCCTTTCTAATTCCTTTTGCTAGAAAAGGAGTTCCGCTTGTAATTTGTAACTTGTAGCTTCGTGAAACGGGCCTCAGGCCATTTGAGCAGTGTTGCCAGTTTAGACCTGTAAAATTATAACTTGTAGCTTTATAAGGCCGGCCGCTTACATACGTTTTCCGTATACGGTTTCCGAATGCGGAATTCTGAATAGGCCGGCCGCATACATACGTTTTCCGAATGCGGAAACCGTATACGGAAAACGTATGTATGCTGCCGGCCGCGGATGGCCGAATGCGGAAAACGTATACGGAAAACGTATGTATGCTGCCGGCCGCGGATGGCCGAATGCGGAAAACGTATTCGGAAAACGTATGTATGCGGCCGGCATAAAACGTGCCCCTGGTCGTCATTGGTCGAGGTTGTGTCAAATGGAAACATGTAACCTGTAAACCATAATTTGTAGCTTTATAAATCAGGACCCTGGCATTAGGTACTTATCACAATTTACCTGGACACTTTTTTTGTAATTAAGCTCAATAACTCCTTTATTTTTTATTCGATCTGTATTGTATAGTGTAGTACAGTCAACATAATAGCAGTAACATTCAAAGTGCTCAAATAGTTTGGGACACCATACAATTAGGCCGGCCGCATACATACGTTTTCCGTATACGGTTTCCGAATGCGGAATTCCGAATTGGAATTCCGTGAGACTAGCTCTTATAATCTGTGAGCGCGATACGAATCGAAATTTCCGAATGTGTGCGCCAGCACAAACAAAATGTATGGAAGCGCTGCGTTCCGCATGACGTCATTAGGTTTTTTCCGCATGACGTCATTAGGTTTCTCCGAACGCAGCGGCTTGCATTCGGAACGTACGAACGGAATTTGTCCCGTTCGGAAAAAAACGAATGTGTGCGGCAGTACATGTATTGTATTTTACATTGATTCCATGCCTTCGGATGTCCGAATGCGGAAAACGTATTCGGAAAACGTATGTATGCGGCCGGCCTTAATATGGTAACATGTACCATCTATTTGAGCACTTTGAATGTCTTTGAATGTTGACGCTGACTGTATTATTGTGATTTGAGTTTTTGATGTGGCAAAAACATACCTACTTTTAAAGAGTATTAGGAACTTATTATTATATTAATTAGCTGAATAACTTAAAATATGTCAAAAAAAATGAGTCAAGTTCATTAGATAAAGGGGTTTGGGTAAAAGTATTGTCATTTGTAAAATTCATACATTTTCAAGGTGAGCGGCCATTCATAAAAGTGGTAAATTATGATAGAGTTATTAAAAGTAAACATATTTTGTAATGTACCTAATGTAATACTCTAAAGTATATCGGAGCCGAGATATTTAAATACTAAAAACTGAATACTTAAATCTTTAAAATCTCTCTCCGATATTATTTACCGCCATAAATTATATATATCTATGTGTATTTATAGGTCCTCTAAATAACTATGTAAAAATCATCCGTGGCCGCTGAAAAAAAAATGACAATATTCTTCAAACAAATTTACCCAATGCCCTTTACTCATATTACCAGTGACATTGATATGATCCCACTGGTGATTTATGTATAATCCTCAATTATCTGAATTCAGCTTTGTAGGCAAACCTCGCCATGCCGCGGGAAATATTGTGAGCGAACGATAAACGAATGAAAGGATAATATTGTGCCTAATAATGTTGCCATTATTTTACTCCGATAACGTTCTCACCTTTTTCTCCGATAGCGTTCTCACCTTCAAAAAGGGAGAGGTTCTTTGTTCGGGATCGGGATCGAATATTTCCAGTTTAGGATTCCTCACCCAACGGCACCCTATTTCCTAAGCCTCCACTGTCCGTCCGTCTGTCTGTCAGCGCGCTGTATCACATGAGCCGTCGTGGTAGATAGTTGAAATTTTCTATTGCCGCTGTAAAATTAAATAAGAAATTAAAGGGGTTTACTTTAATGTGTGTGTTTGGGGGAGGCCTATGTCCAGCAGTGGACGTCTTTCGGCTGACATGATGATGATGATGTGTAACCCTTCGTGTGTCCACCGTACTTTTAATCAAAATCTAACTGAAGCAGTTAGGTACGTAAAAACCTTTTTAATGCTGATTGTTTTACTTTTAGATTTTTCTATTATTTGCTATAATTTGTTAGAAAATCGTCCGTTATACGCATATAGTTAGTTTGATATTGTTCTTTTCCACTAATTAAGACAATTGTATGTGTGTGATTGAAGCATCAAATTAACGTTTTATCTATCTATCTATATATCATATTCCAAAAAAAAACCGCTATGTGCTACGGTTTGAAAGATTATGACAGGAAAGACGAACGGAAGGTCGGACGATCAGCGTATACTTAGTAATAGGGGTCCCATGAGTACGGACACTAATAAAAGAATACAAAATAGGCCAAAGTGTAGCTATCTACGTACTATTTGGATAAACAGATTTGAATTAGTGATCGTCTCATTTATTTCAATTTATGTGTTCTAAAATTCATCCTCCTCCTTAGGAATATTCGCATCCGGATTGTAGACGGCATTTCTCATCATTATCAAGTCCTCTGGATTCAAGTCGATGCACATTGTGCCTACGATATCCTCAACACCAAGAGTACCGTCGTTCATAATATCCACTTCCTTTAGAAGATTATCCAATTGTTTTTGCGGCATCTTATGACCCTGTTTGGCAAGCACCTCTTTTAGTTCATCCCTCATTAAAGTACCAGTTTTTTCTGGGTCAAATACTTGCAAGGCGCACCGCAGCTCTTCTTCAACTGGAAAATCTCTCTGTCTCAGGACAACCATATATTTAAATTGTTCAAAAGTTATATGACCTTCGGGATCTGGTGGTCTGACGCAGAATTCAATTAATTCGTCCAATTGTTCAGGAGTATGGGTCATAAGAAGAAGCGCTTTCAACATGTACACGAGTTCTTTTACAGTTATATAGTCTTTAATATCAGTGTAGGAGGGTGTGTAATCTTGAAAGTATGCCCATAACTGTTCTACTTCTGCAAGTTGATCGGGTCGCAGTTCGAACTTAGGTCTCAACAATTCGGCAGCGTCACTGAAGTTATACGGTGCGGTGGGGTCGGGTGGAACCTCCACGTACTCCTCTTCTTCAGCTATTTCTTCATCTTGTTGAACTGCTTCCACTACCTCTGCATTTTCTTTTTCTTCGCCCTGAAATTCTTCTTCCAATCCCTCACCCATAATAAGCTCTTCTCCCTCTCCTAGAACTGTTTCCTTGCCTTCACCCTCTACATGTTCGCCTTCCATTTGCTCACCCTCTGCATATTCCGCTTCCATGTGCTCTCCTTCGACCTCTTCCCCGACGACATGCTCCCCGGCGACATGCTCCCCGGCGACATGCTCCCCGGCGACATGCTCCCCGGCGAGATGCTCCCCATCTCCCTGCTCACCAGTCTCGTGCTCACCTTCAACTTGCTCGCCTTCGACTTTCTGATCTTCCAAGTTCTCACCAGCTTCGTTAGTTCCACCCTCCCCTTCCTTCACTGCTTCTTCCTCCATCTTTGTGGTATCACTTTAAATGGGTTTTCACCGAGAATGACACCCACTTTTACGAGTAATTTGTTACTACGTCTCGTTTTCTGGAATTGTGACCGTGATAGGTAGTACTATTATCAAATTGTTTAATTTTCTCATAAATACCTATATAAAATTTGAGTTCGCAGCAATATGAAATCGAGGATGACGGTCTTCTTTAAACATTGATCCAACAGAGAAAATGCATAAGATATTATTGAATTTAAAGTAACGATTACTTACTTGACATTTTGGTGTATGTAACCATCTAAATATTTAAAGTTTAAATAACAATATACTTCAGACATTTAGATTTTTGAATACATCTCGTATTTCTGTGTATTTCGATCTAAGTCACAGATCTAAATAAAGTCAATAGGTAAACGTCATTTTATTGTTTTAAAAAATCAACCATAGACAATTTATGTACTAATTAGTTTAACTCTCAAGATTTGCGCCTTTTAAGCACAAACACACTTACAGCGCTAAATAATAAATAAATATCGGAGGGACATTCTCACACAAATGGACGAGCCCCGAACCAAGATGCGAACGTTAACGTTTTACGTTTTTAACTTTTTTTCTTGTATATCGCTCAAAATGTATGGGATGACAGTAGGCCACTTGTTTTATCGTTACGAATGAGAACGTCATCCCAATCATCCCACACATTTTGAGCGATAGAAAAGAAAAGCGTTAGTAGCGCCTGCATCTTGGCTAGGCACCCTAGTCCCAAACTAAGCTCTAGGCATGTGTACTAGTACTAGACAACGATATAAATTCTTAATACATAGAAAACATCCAAGACTCAGAAACAAATCCGTACTCGCGCTCATCACACAAATATTTGCTCATACCGGAAACCGAACCCGGGACCGCTAGCTTCGAAGGCAGGGTCAAAATAATAAAAAACTTGGGCAAACATGAACAAAAGAGCGAAAAAGACAGAAAAAGAGGTTTTCAGTCATCAATACTTATAGACTATATCCATAATACATACATAATTTCACGCCTTCGTTCCCAGAGTGGGGTAGGCAGAGCTACAGAATTACAAACATCTCTAAAAACTTGTTGATAATTCCATAACCACAATTTGCACAATTAGGCTAAGATGTTTACCAGCGTATTAGTGACAGGTTGCAAGCCCATCGCCTAACAGTACTACAAGCCTTTATTCCCTTAGTCGTCTCTTACGACATCCACGGGAAGACATGGAGTGGCACTATTCTAACTCGGCAACCACACGAGGCAATTTCTTAGGTATATCCATAATAATAAATTAATTATATAAGTGCAAAAGTAATTTTGTCTGTCTGTTTGTATGTAGACTTCCACGGATAAACCGCTGAAGCGTAAACCACGGCGAATGACATTATAGTAGTTTACGTGACGGTTGCGTAATGCAAATTACGCAGAGTCGCGTACAAACCTTTATCTACACAAATATTATAAGTACTCTAAGATGGGTTCAGACAGAAGCCGAAAGGCAAATGACCAGCATTAGGTACCTGTGGTAGAAGGTGACAGCGAGGACATGTGTAACGTAATTTCATTACGATATCGAATTTTGTAAGGTAATGAGATTCAAATTTGGAACATATTCCAAAATTTACAGCTGTCATCGCTGTCACCTACTACCACAAGTAATGCTGGTCATTGCCTACGGCTTTTGAACGCATATTAGAGGACTTATGATAATGTGTGTAGATAAAACATTTAAAATCCCAATAAGTAACTATTGCTTTTGATTACGATTACTTCATCAGTCAGCAACCCTCTGTACCCTCGTAGTGTAGACGGTAAGCTACCAGGGGCATACTGAAAGTTTCTGGAACTGGCCTACAATAAATAAATAAATAAAACAAAGAAGGTCCCGTTTTTTGTTTTTTGTTTACATCTTGAAAACGATGCATCATAGGAAATTTTGTATTGTATTATTAAAGCTGGTAAAATTCTCTACAACTTTGATTTTAAACATTATTTACCTATTTTTAATCGTTGTCTAGATATGACCTCCGAAAAACGGTTGATTTTCAAAAAAGTGTTTTTATCTAGGATATTACTGCACGGCACCTTGCACTTGGGACTATGCGCAGCGCCGAACTTCCTCCCTCTCCCCCCACTAAATACGCAGTGGCTCTCGATGGCTCCCGGTCTGAATCTACTCAAGACCAGCTAAGAGTCAACTATGCCAAGTTTCAGCGCATAGTGCCAAGTGCAAGGTGCCGTGCAGTAATATACTAGATAAAAGCACGTTTTTGAAAATCGTCCGTTTTTCGGAGCTCATATCTGGACAACGATTGAAAATAGGTATGGAGGAGAGTCATTGGAACCGATTCTACGTGCACATCGCTTAAATAGCCTAAAACTAAATTGTCTAATTTTTGGACATAGTTTAGACGGCAGATTTAACAAGAGCTATTCAAGAGTGTCGATACAATATTGAATGGACCGCCTAAAATAAGAAGCGTCAGATTCAAATTAGCGCTTGTCATTTGATTATGACAGCTGCTCGTAGAATAGAAAAGTGTTTTAGCGACACCTAAATAAAAATAAGAAATTTAGAAGCCACTGTAAAATCGGATCCATTGGCTATCTATAATATTGTTACAGGTGCCGAAACCTGGGTGTATTGTTTCGAACCGGAAATAATTTTGATACCCTTAAAAGAAGTTATTATAATGGGGGGGTTAAAAAATGAAAGTGATTTGATCATAGCAAATGGGGTGTCAAATAAAAGGGCGCAATCTGCACAGTTCAAAATTTTTTTTTTTGAATTTTTTTCTTATCTACTTTTTGATTTATAGCCAAAAATGTACAAAAAATTACCGTCCCCCCCTCCCTTATCTCCAAAGTTTATTAATCGAAAAATGTTAAAAAATCTTGTCATATAGATAATTATTTATTTTTTATGGAAAAAATAAAATGAAGTGTTAATTATTTACAGTTTTTGAGAAACAAAAAAAAACTTTGAAAATCGGTTTTAAAACTTAGGCTAGCCAAAATGGACCTTATTGCATTGAAAATAAAGTTCATAACAAATGAGTATTTTCTTTTGCGGTTACCAAGCGTTTATTATTTTAAATACGGAACCCTCGGTGCGCGACTCCGGCTCTCACTTGACCAGTTTTTTTTAGTTCGCCTGGGTCTGGATTTCTGGAACTCGGAACAATGTGGGAGAATTTATTTTATTTTTGTAATGCTGCTGGTCATTGCCAACAGGTTCTGAACGCATTATGAAGACTTATGATATGATACGTGTGTAGATAAGATAATAAACCAGATTGTCCTTGCTTGAACTTTAGTCCGTTGCTTGACCGTTTTCAACTGATTTCTAGGCAGAGATATCTGTCTGTATGGCCTACCATAAATCTAAGAAATTGCGGCTTACCTACTGAGGAATTCTGTTTTCGAGATCATTCTCCTTGGCCATAATGCCGTTATTTTCAGGTATATTGACAAACTAGCCTCTGCCCGCGACTTCGTCCGCTTAGATTTAGATTATCTATATACCCTCGGGTTTCCAAGGTTTAAAAAAATACTTTAATCCCTAGAGATTAATAAGGAGCTTTAGTCCCGATGTGCAGAGACTTAAGTAACATTTTAAGAGCATTTAAGAGCAGAAGTGAAAAAAATATGAAATTAAGTACTGCACAATAAACTATCTACGAAATAACATTTCCAGAAATTAAAAATCGGAGATTCAAAAATACTCATTTATAATCGTTGGAGGTAATGAAGCTAGTCGATGAAATGAAAATATAGGAAACGTTGACTTTATTCCATTAAAAGTTTGTCGATATTTCAAGGGTAAACCGATGGTAAACCGGCTTAAAATGTATAGCCAAATTTAATAATTTATCGTCTTTACTATAGGGTCCCGTTTGGCAACGCCATAGGTATAACTGATTGACGTGAACTATGATACAGAGATAGTCTATCCCGGAGACGGACATAGGCTATTAATTCGTTTTCAACTCGAGCGACGCTCCGCCTTCCGGGTTCCTTACTTAAAATGTAGGTACCTACCGAAGGAACAGCAATAAACTGAGGACTGAGTTGCGTGCAAAAACTAGTTTTAACTAAACACGGAAAAGTAATTTCTTAGATAATATTAAAGGAATTTCCTCGCCAATCTCTTTGTCACGTGACTAAACAATTTAACTTGAACAGATAATATTCGCTTGCTCGCTGGCTGACCCGCCGCGCCGTGCTTCCCTTTCATCCGTATTTATCTCATCCGTAAAGAAAAGGGAAAGGATGGGCATTTCTAATGATCCGAGGTCTTGTTTAGCTGGCGACCAGCTCTAGTACGCCTACACAAGCCCTGTCGATCCACGGCCACTGCTTTCATAGCGCATCACGTGCGTTTTACTATCGCGGGCGAAATAATGGTCGGTGAGTGGTTCAACCCGCCCGGCAAACCGCGATCGCGCCAGAAGACGGTTCGCGCGGCTTCGTCGCGCATGCGCTCAAGTTGCGACACCGGTGTTTACGCGGGAAACGAACGTTCGAAATTCAAATTGAAAATCAAATTGGTTCTACGCGAAACAAATGAGTGCGGAGTGATTTTAAAATCGCAGTGGTTTTTTAATCAGCTGATAAACTTATGCGAATATTTAATTTTGAGCTCCGGCCAAGTTGCTGCGCTGCGTTGCAAGATGGTAAGGATTTTTTGTAAGTTTTAGGCACATTCACAAGTAAACAATAATGAATGCTACTACTATGCATTATTACTAGGCACTTACTGAGGTTTACGTGAAGATAAGGCAAAGAGATATCTATTACCTACTATAAAGTATAACTTGTATTGTTTTGTCTATGTTTATTTTAATAAATTTCATTGCAATTGATAAGATCTAGTCTCGCGACACAGGGAATCCTAGTGCGGAGACTAGTGACACACTTTCTTGACTCTACTCTTTGAAAAAGTTCCTACTTAATAAATATTTATTAAAGATGTTGGAAAATTAAGAGAGTATGCCTATATGGATAGATCTTGGACAATTTTTTAATACAATTTTGTGTATAATCATTATATAAAGAGTCAAGGACTCGATATTTTTTGTTTTATACGTAGGATCAAAAACTATTTAAATTAACGATATGCTAATGAAAGTTCTAATAACTTCGTTAAATTGAAAAAAAACAGGCAAATCTCACATTTTCTTTTCTTTTCAGCATATAAAGCCTGACCAGATAAATAAAAAAACCTCTAATGGGGTGTCGCCATCACTAATACTCTTTTTATCAGTGTTTCGTGAATTGCAATAGAAATAGCAGTTCATATAATTTCCCTGAAATTCTTCTTCCAATCCCTCACCCATAATAAGCTCTTCTCCCTCTCCTAGAACTGTTTCCTTGCCTTCACCCTCTACATGTTCGCCTTCCATTTGCTCACCCTCTGCATATTCCGCTTCCATGTGCTCTCCTTCGACCTCTTCCCCGACGACATGCTCCCCGGCGACATGCTCCCCGGCGACATGCTCCCCGGCGACATGCTCCCCGGCGAGATGCTCCCCATCTCCCTGCTCACCAGTCTCGTGCTCACCTTCAACTTGCTCGCCTTCGACTTTCTGATCTTCCAAGTTCTCACCAGCTTCGTTAGTTCCACCCTCCCCTTCCTTCACTGCTTCTTCCTCCATCTTTGTGGTATCACTTTAAATGGGTTTTCACCGAGAATGACACCCACTTTTACGAGTAATTTGTTACTACGTCTCGTTTTCTGGAATTGTGACCGTGATAGGTAGTACTATTATCAAATTGTTTAATTTTCTCATAAATACCTATATAAAATTTGAGTTCGCAGCAATATGAAATCGAGGATGACGGTCTTCTTTAAACATTGATCCAACAGAGAAAATGCATAAGATATTATTGAATTTAAAGTAACGATTACTTACTTGACATTTTGGTGTATGTAACCATCTAAATATTTAAAGTTTAAATAACAATATACTTCAGACATTTAGATTTTTGAATACATCTCGTATTTCTGTGTATTTCGATCTAAGTCACAGATCTAAATAAAGTCAATAGGTAAACGTCATTTTATTGTTTTAAAAAATCAACCATAGACAATTTATGTACTAATTAGTTTAACTCTCAAGATTTGCGCCTTTTAAGCACAAACACACTTACAGCGCTAAATAATAAATAAATATCGGAGGGACATTCTCACACAAATGGACGAGCCCCGAACCAAGATGCGAACGTTAACGTTTTACGTTTTTAACTTTTTTTCTTGTATATCGCTCAAAATGTATGGGATGACAGTAGGCCACTTGTTTTATCGTTACGAATGAGAACGTCATCCCAATCATCCCACACATTTTGAGCGATAGAAAAGAAAAGCGTTAGTAGCGCCTGCATCTTGGCTAGGCACCCTAGTCCCAAACTAAGCTCTAGGCATGTGTACTAGTACTAGACAACGATATAAATTCTTAATACATAGAAAACATCCAAGACTCAGAAACAAATCCGTACTCGCGCTCATCACACAAATATTTGCTCATACCGGAAACCGAACCCGGGACCGCTAGCTTCGAAGGCAGGGTCAAAATAATAAAAAACTTGGGCAAACATGAACAAAAGAGCGAAAAAGACAGAAAAAGAGGTTTTCAGTCATCAATACTTATAGACTATATCCATAATACATACATAATTTCACGCCTTCGTTCCCAGAGTGGGGTAGGCAGAGCTACAGAATTACAAACATCTCTAAAAACTTGTTGATAATTCCATAACCACAATTTGCACAATTAGGCTAAGATGTTTACCAGCGTATTAGTGACAGGTTGCAAGCCCATCGCCTAACAGTACTACAAGCCTTTATTCCCTTAGTCGTCTCTTACGACATCCACGGGAAGACATGGAGTGGCACTATTCTAACTCGGCAACCACACGAGGCAATTTCTTAGGTATATCCATAATAATAAATTAATTATATAAGTGCAAAAGTAATTTTGTCTGTCTGTTTGTATGTAGACTTCCACGGATAAACCGCTGAAGCGTAAACCACGGCGAATGACATTATAGTAGTTTACGTGACGGTTGCGTAATGCAAATTACGCAGAGTCGCGTACAAACCTTTATCTACACAAATATTATAAGTACTCTAAGATGGGTTCAGACAGAAGCCGAAAGGCAAATGACCAGCATTAGGTACCTGTGGTAGAAGGTGACAGCGAGGACATGTGTAACGTAATTTCATTACGATATCGAATTTTGTAAGGTAATGAGATTCAAATTTGGAACATATTCCAAAATTTACAGCTGTCATCGCTGTCACCTACTACCACAAGTAATGCTGGTCATTGCCTACGGCTTTTGAACGCATATTAGAGGACTTATGATAATGTGTGTAGATAAAACATTTAAAATCCCAATAAGTAACTATTGCTTTTGATTACGATTACTTCATCAGTCAGCAACCCTCTGTACCCTCGTAGTGTAGACGGTAAGCTACCAGGGGCATACTGAAAGTTTCTGGAACTGGCCTACAATAAATAAATAAATAAAACAAAGAAGGTCCCGTTTTTTGTTTTTTGTTTACATCTTGAAAACGATGCATCATAGGAAATTTTGTATTGTATTATTAAAGCTGGTAAAATTCTCTACAACTTTGATTTTAAACATTATTTACCTATTTTTAATCGTTGTCTAGATATGACCTCCGAAAAACGGTTGATTTTCAAAAAAGTGTTTTTATCTAGGATATTACTGCACGGCACCTTGCACTTGGGACTATGCGCAGCGCCGAACTTCCTCCCTCTCCCCCCACTAAATACGCAGTGGCTCTCGATGGCTCCCGGTCTGAATCTACTCAAGACCAGCTAAGAGTCAACTATGCCAAGTTTCAGCGCATAGTGCCAAGTGCAAGGTGCCGTGCAGTAATATACTAGATAAAAGCACGTTTTTGAAAATCGTCCGTTTTTCGGAGCTCATATCTGGACAACGATTGAAAATAGGTATGGAGGAGAGTCATTGGAACCGATTCTACGTGCACATCGCTTAAATAGCCTAAAACTAAATTGTCTAATTTTTGGACATAGTTTAGACGGCAGATTTAACAAGAGCTATTCAAGAGTGTCGATACAATATTGAATGGACCGCCTAAAATAAGAAGCGTCAGATTCAAATTAGCGCTTGTCATTTGATTATGACAGCTGCTCGTAGAATAGAAAAGTGTTTTAGCGACACCTAAATAAAAATAAGAAATTTAGAAGCCACTGTAAAATCGGATCCATTGGCTATCTATAATATTGTTACAGGTGCCGAAACCTGGGTGTATTGTTTCGAACCGGAAATAATTTTGATACCCTTAAAAGAAGTTATTATAATGGGGGGGTTAAAAAATGAAAGTGATTTGATCATAGCAAATGGGGTGTCAAATAAAAGGGCGCAATCTGCACAGTTCAAAATTTTTTTTTTTGAATTTTTTTCTTATCTACTTTTTGATTTATAGCCAAAAATGTACAAAAAATTACCGTCCCCCCCTCCCTTATCTCCAAAGTTTATTAATCGAAAAATGTTAAAAAATCTTGTCATATAGATAATTATTTATTTTTTATGGAAAAAATAAAATGAAGTGTTAATTATTTACAGTTTTTGAGAAACAAAAAAAAACTTTGAAAATCGGTTTTAAAACTTAGGCTAGCCAAAATGGACCTTATTGCATTGAAAATAAAGTTCATAACAAATGAGTATTTTCTTTTGCGGTTACCAAGCGTTTATTATTTTAAATACGGAACCCTCGGTGCGCGACTCCGGCTCTCACTTGACCAGTTTTTTTTAGTTCGCCTGGGTCTGGATTTCTGGAACTCGGAACAATGTGGGAGAATTTATTTTATTTTTGTAATGCTGCTGGTCATTGCCAACAGGTTCTGAACGCATTATGAAGACTTATGATATGATACGTGTGTAGATAAGATAATAAACCAGATTGTCCTTGCTTGAACTTTAGTCCGTTGCTTGACCGTTTTCAACTGATTTCTAGGCAGAGATATCTGTCTGTATGGCCTACCATAAATCTAAGAAATTGCGGCTTACCTACTGAGGAATTCTGTTTTCGAGATCATTCTCCTTGGCCATAATGCCGTTATTTTCAGGTATATTGACAAACTAGCCTCTGCCCGCGACTTCGTCCGCTTAGATTTAGATTATCTATATACCCTCGGGTTTCCAAGGTTTAAAAAAATACTTTAATCCCTAGAGATTAATAAGGAGCTTTAGTCCCGATGTGCAGAGACTTAAGTAACATTTTAAGAGCATTTAAGAGCAGAAGTGAAAAAAATATGAAATTAAGTACTGCACAATAAACTATCTACGAAATAACATTTCCAGAAATTAAAAATCGGAGATTCAAAAATACTCATTTATAATCGTTGGAGGTAATGAAGCTAGTCGATGAAATGAAAATATAGGAAACGTTGACTTTATTCCATTAAAAGTTTGTCGATATTTCAAGGGTAAACCGATGGTAAACCGGCTTAAAATGTATAGCCAAATTTAATAATTTATCGTCTTTACTATAGGGTCCCGTTTGGCAACGCCATAGGTATAACTGATTGACGTGAACTATGATACAGAGATAGTCTATCCCGGAGACGGACATAGGCTATTAATTCGTTTTCAACTCGAGCGACGCTCCGCCTTCCGGGTTCCTTACTTAAAATGTAGGTACCTACCGAAGGAACAGCAATAAACTGAGGACTGAGTTGCGTGCAAAAACTAGTTTTAACTAAACACGGAAAAGTAATTTCTTAGATAATATTAAAGGAATTTCCTCGCCAATCTCTTTGTCACGTGACTAAACAATTTAACTTGAACAGATAATATTCGCTTGCTCGCTGGCTGACCCGCCGCGCCGTGCTTCCCTTTCATCCGTATTTATCTCATCCGTAAAGAAAAGGGAAAGGATGGGCATTTCTAATGATCCGAGGTCTTGTTTAGCTGGCGACCAGCTCTAGTACGCCTACACAAGCCCTGTCGATCCACGGCCACTGCTTTCATAGCGCATCACGTGCGTTTTACTATCGCGGGCGAAATAATGGTCGGTGAGTGGTTCAACCCGCCCGGCAAACCGCGATCGCGCCAGAAGACGGTTCGCGCGGCTTCGTCGCGCATGCGCTCAAGTTGCGACACCGGTGTTTACGCGGGAAACGAACGTTCGAAATTCAAATTGAAAATCAAATTGGTTCTACGCGAAACAAATGAGTGCGGAGTGATTTTAAAATCGCAGTGGTTTTTTAATCAGCTGATAAACTTATGCGAATATTTAATTTTGAGCTCCGGCCAAGTTGCTGCGCTGCGTTGCAAGATGGTAAGGATTTTTTGTAAGTTTTAGGCACATTCACAAGTAAACAATAATGAATGCTACTACTATGCATTATTACTAGGCACTTACTGAGGTTTACGTGAAGATAAGGCAAAGAGATATCTATTACCTACTATAAAGTATAACTTGTATTGTTTTGTCTATGTTTATTTTAATAAATTTCATTGCAATTGATAAGATCTAGTCTCGCGACACAGGGAATCCTAGTGCGGAGACTAGTGACACACTTTCTTGACTCTACTCTTTGAAAAAGTTCCTACTTAATAAATATTTATTAAAGATGTTGGAAAATTAAGAGAGTATGCCTATATGGATAGATCTTGGACAATTTTTTAATACAATTTTGTGTATAATCATTATATAAAGAGTCAAGGACTCGATATTTTTTGTTTTATACGTAGGATCAAAAACTATTTAAATTAACGATATGCTAATGAAAGTTCTAATAACTTCGTTAAATTGAAAAAAAACAGGCAAATCTCACATTTTCTTTTCTTTTCAGCATATAAAGCCTGACCAGATAAATAAAAAAACCTCTAATGGGGTGTCGCCATCACTAATACTCTTTTTATCAGTGTTTCGTGAATTGCAATAGAAATAGCAGTTCATATAATTTCCGCAATATGGCGAGGTTTTTTTATTTTTCTGGTCGGGCTTTAAATAATTCGGCCGTTAATTGCAACATTTCACGTATTCCTATTGGTCAGATTACATCAAAATAGGATTAGTGCGAATTTTAACCGACATCAGCTCACTTGGAAGAAAAGCAGCTTTTACTTAGTTTTTTGTCCATTTAAGGAAGGTAGCAGTAGAGTTCATCAATATGTGTAGTACACTGTCCACTTTAGTACCTTGTCACTTTAATCGCTGTGCCAATGTATGTGTATATGGCAATTTAAACATGACATTGGACCCGATTCTACGTGCACAACGCTTAATAGCCTAAAACTAAATTGCCTAATTTTTAGACTTAGTTTAGACGGCAGATTTAACAAGTGCTATTCCAGTATAAAATAAGAAGCGTCAGATTCAAATTAGCGCTGTCATTTGATGATGACAGCTGCTCATAGAATAGCAGTGTTTTAGCGACACCTAAATAAAATTAGGAAGTTTAGAGGCTACTGTAGAATCGGGTACATTAAATAGATAAGGTACCTACAGTCGAGTTCATAAATATGTGTACACTTTGGTACCTAGTCCATTTAATGTCATGTTTAAACTGACATATATGAATTGTCACAACGATTAAAGTGACAAGGTACTAAAGTGTACACATATTTATGAACTCGACTGAACTAAAGTGTACACATATTTATGAACTCGACTGTACTAAAGTGTAGACATATTTGTGAACTCGACTGTACTAAAGTGTAGACATATTTGTGAACTCGACTGTACTAAAGTGTAGACATATTTATGAACTCGACTGTACTAAAGTGTACACATATTTATGAACACGACTGTACTAAAGTGTACACATATTTATGAACACGACTGTACTAAAGTGTATACATATTTATGAACTCGACTGTACTAAAGTGTACCTACACATATTTATGAACACGACTGTACTAAAGTGTACACATGTTTATGAACTCATCTGTACTAAAGTGTACACATATTTATGAACTCGACTGTACTAAAGTGTACACATATTTATGAACACGACTGTACTTAAGTGTACACATGTTTATGAACTCGACTGTACTAAAATGTACCTACACATATTTATGAACTTGACTGTACCTACGCCTGTTGCATGATTTGTACGAAGTGTCGAAGTTATTGAATGAAAAACGAGAAATCGTTTAGTGGCTTAGAAAGTATGGATTTATATCAAATGCGGAAATAGGTATTTCGGAATTATTGTGCACTTAATTCTATACATTGCTACGTTATTGAGGATAAGTATGACGATTTAAGCCAAGGGAGGCGAATGTGCCTAGCGGTGCACATTCGCCTCCCTTGGCGTACTTTGCCACTATCATTAAAACCTATGAAATCTCATTGGAAAGCTAAATCTCTATTCTGGGCCGGTATAGAAGGGGCTTTTGTATCCCGTAATATTTACGTCAAGTTCTGGGACATCCGATTTATCTTAGAAAGCTATAAATAAATAAATAAAGCTATAAATAATCGCATCGGTATCGTCTTGTAATCGCAACTATCTGGTTACTGCTTACATAAAAACTCCCTCTAGAATCACTGTTTTGAACAACGACCGGCGTGTTATTGTATTTCTTAGTATAGAAAAACAATATCACGCCTGTCGTTTTTCAAAACAGTGATCGTAGAAGCAGTTATTTAAGTCAGTTGCTATACCTAACCACATAGTTCTAATTGGGATACACTATAATTATTAATTCCCAGGTTATTCGCATTTTATTTTAACAATGGATTTTCTATACGAAAGACATCAACGCGTCCGGACTTAGTGCAGTGTTTATTAGGAAAGAGAAAAATGAAAGTCACCAAAATGGAATGAATGCACAGTCTTGAAATATAATATATAACAGGACAACTGGCCTCCTTACGCATTTTTTTTTTCATTTTAACAACATATTTATTATTATTTTTGATTTTTGCTATAATAACACCTTGCTTCTTGACTAATTTCATGATTCTACGTCAACGGGAAGTAGGTACCCATAGTTTTTAATTTATTTATAGTTGTCAAAATATATTGATAAATGATACGCAGGGTAGTATCTTTTTATGGTGTTGACTTGGAAGCTTGATTTTTTCTACAAGGAACTTACGGTCCCTAATGTATTGATATTACTTAATTTTAACTTGATACCTCTTCGTGTTTCTGTGAAAAAGGGTCTTTGAATACAGACAGACATGCAGACGAACAACGAATTGATCCTTTTTTCGTTATTAAACTACTGAGGTTAATTTAGTTTCATTCCAATTGGGGAATTTATATTATTGTCAAGTGTGTTGGTGCAAGGCGCTCTACTGGCCGCTTGACATTGGAGGCTATTGTGCGGTTGTGGTGTGGCAACAAATCAGCCGAGATGAGATTTAGAATAACCTAGGAATTCTGTAGATCTGTGTAAGTATTCTCTTATTATAGTTCTCAATATTCAACCCGCAGATAGATTTGAAAAATGACCTGAATTAACCTAATATATTTGTGGTTGGAATATTGCAGAACGGTTTTAGAGAACATCGTTACTTACTTTCTATCAATCAAAAATCATAACTTAACTCCGAGCTCGTATAGGTAAGAACGGGTTGATTTTTGAGAATCGAGTCCTCGAAAATTTCATTCGAAAATGTTCGTGAAATGGTAAAATCGTAACTTTTTAGGGTTGATTTATTTTCTGCTTTCAAGCGGTGGATTCTATAGGGATACTTATTATATTGTTTTTGTTTTTTATTAGTACCATAATGATTTTACACAATATGGTATCTTACTACAATACCAGAGGACGTCCGCGACTTCGTACGCGTAGAACTAGTTTCCCGCTATTTCTTCCCGTTGGGGTCGATTTTCGGAAAATCCTTAGGTACCTAGTGCATCGCTAGGGAGGTACCCAAAATACAAGCCTATAGCTTAAAAGTGTCCCCTGATATTTATTATTTATTTAATGACTTAATGACTCAAAGCAGCTTTAGAAACCGTTTGTATTCTAACCTGATTATAATAACTAAGCAAATTTGCCTAGGTTACGCAAATAAGACCTATAATACCAGTGCATTAAGTTATTAGCCTGCATTAAGTTAACGTCTTCCATTAAGCAAAGTGGGTGCCAGTTTCATTTTAGTATGTTCAAATGAAGATTGCATGTATTTATACCATTTATTTATGTTGCCATTGGTTTGTTGCAAACGTTTTAACAGTCTTAAAAAAAAAGACCAAGTGCAAGTCGGACTCACATACCAAGGTTACGGGAGCCCATTTTTTACCATAGGTATTTTTTCGATCATAATACTTTTGGTTGCATATTTATTGGGAGTTATATTTTTATACCCTAAACTTTTCAGAATTAAATATCTAAAGTGTAGAATTGTAGATAGATAAGGCTAGGTTAAGTTAGGTTTAGGTTTTAGGTTAGGTACCTAACAGTTTTTTAAGAAAATACGTTATGACTAGCGATAATTATTATGACTAAAAATAATTACGACAGACGATTTAAGTAGAACCATTCCGTACTATTCTTAAATGGGTCCCTTAACTTTTTTAAATTCTAAAAAAAACTTGTTTTAACGGCAATAGAAATACACTACCTATCCGTGAAAAAAACTGTCTACTTATTACGGTTTATGAAATGCATTCCGCACGGACGGATGGACAGCGGAGGTCAACAAGTAATGAACTTGAAAAATACATAAATTTACACTCACGTTTTCATTCCCAGAGTGGGGTAGGCAGAGCTGCAGAATTACCACCAAGTCTAAAAAATTGTTGTTAATTCTGTAACCACATTTTACACAATCAGGTGAAGATGTTTGTATATTAGTGACAGGTTGCAAGCCCATCGCCAAACAATACTACAAGCCTTCATTCCTTTAGTCGCCTCTTGCGACTTCCACAGACATGGAGTGCCACTATTCTAAGCCGGCAACCACACGGCAACTTGAAAAATAATGCCCAAAAAGTTAAAAAAAAGTTTTCCTTTCAGACAAATCTCTATTTAAGCATGATATAGCATGTCAAAAGCAGTTTGCAGTATGGTATTATCGAGTAGAGTAGAGCACCAGTACCCAAAGCTAAAATTAACATATATAATTAATTAATAAATATATTCAGTATTGAGTATTGAGTACCTATCTCATGCAGATGGGCCCTTACGGGAATTGTCGTTTGTGTGTAATTGATAAATATCCAGTAGGTAAAGGAGATAAACCTCTGTTGTGAAATACCATATAAATATTAATTGTTTTTCATAAAGCATTAATTAATAATTGGCACTAAAATCTTGACACTCCTTTAGATTACGTATTACACAATTTACCAATAGATAGAATGACTTGAGAATGCAATGGCACAATGAATAAAAAATAAGATTCTGTCAAAAAAAATCATTTTTGGGCCGAGCTTTTGTTACCCACCGTACTTTTTTTTGCAGACAATAGCGGCCTTTACACGTAAAGTTCTGACCGCGGGAAACGCCACGCGCCATTCCAATCTTCGTTCCGAACCGTATTTTGTTTACTATTTTACTATTACAGTTGCATTTACACGTACGGTTCGGAACGAAGATCAACTCTTTGATACCAGAATAATGCATTGTCATCGGGTTGACATTATGTGGTCCAAATTTTAGCTCATTCCGTTAACGGGCACTGGTTCAAAATTGACTTGCAAATTTACAACTTACAATACTTACATATATACGAATAGTGCAAGTTAAATAAAAGCTTGTAACATCAGAGTGCTTGTCCAATTAATCTAACTATTATTTACTCACCATCTTCACCATCATAATCTGGCCCCTATCCCAATCATTTGGGGTCGGCTCAGCACGACATCCCTATCAACCGGCATACTCGTATCAGTATTCACTGCCTTGTTTTTCATTCGTTGGTGATACCGCGTAAGTAAAAAAATTCAATAAGTTGCAAAATGTACTTTAATGACTTACTCGCTAAGGTTTATTTTTCACCGTATTTAATTTGTCCGTTCGCGGTGTTGCAGTACCATCGACGATATCGCTCTTCACACATTCCATCCATCTCTTCTTAGCCCTCCACATTCATATTTACTAAACTACTACCTATTTACTATTTAACTGCAAGCTCTACCTAATTGAATTCAAATATTGAACCAAACGAGAGGTGTCTCGTATCAAAACAAATAGATCTTTTGAATTACAATGATATGCCATTATTTTGTTAAGTAATTTGGTACTTATTTCACTATGTTGACGTCAATTAAAAAAGTAGGTATTAGCATCGCGTTGCGTTGACGGGTAAAAACCAATTGAGAAGGTCGTAGGTAATAACCGAGAAAATAAATAGCAGATAACTTCTAATTATGGTAAAAAAAAACAGCATTATCAATCAAAATCCATCCTGTATTTTCTAAGATTGACGTGAAACATATGTCATAAAGGTGAACGTTTAATTTTTTGAATGGGTCTTACTTTATTGAATATAAATATTTCTACCGTACTTAATGCGTTCCTGGCAATCAAACCGTAAAAATGTCATAATGTAATAGGAAAATAACTTACCCTTACGTTTAGGAGCTAAGGACCCGTAAAATATGGACGTGTATGCAGTCTCGTAGTTGGACGGACGACATGGGCCAACATGGGCACCGCTAGTAAAAAATAGGCCCATTTCATTTTTATTCTTCTGGTGCTGGCTCTGGCTTCTTTATTAAACTGAGCACTAGACCAAAAATATTCAGCAATAAATTACAGCAATAACTTCGATTATTAAATCGAAAAAGGTTCTTAATTCAAAATAAGCGTATGCGAAGCACCTATAATTAAGACGATTACGAACATTCCACTCTAATCTAAACGATAAGATTTGTAATAACAATAATTACGAAGATGAATGAACTACATCCTGATCGATGCGCGGTACGATAATCTGATAACCTATGAACGTGCGCGACCCTGAGATCGATGCATAGAGCTAGTAATTAGTAGTACAACAAACTGCCGAATATCTGTAGCACGCTTAGCGTGATGATCCTTGGAACAATAAATATCTTCACTCTATCTCAATTACGTTAACCTTTATATTTTTATTAATGAATCGGAATTCAAAATATTACAAATAGTTTTAATTAACCAAAGAGTGTATTCATTTTAATTGCTTTATTTGATTGACAGCGGATCAATCGGCAGCCATTTATAACGCGGATGGTACTACCGGTTTTATTTAAAAACCGTCATTATTCGATGAATAGCGATGACTTAAGTAACGTTTTTTTTGTTAATCCTGGTGTCTATGAACCTTTATCACGAAGTGTTTAAGCCGGAACTAGATTCATGGGGTTATTGGTTACCGTTATTTTTTTATTGTTAGGTAATTTATAAACAAGTGACAATACCGATTTCGATTCCATTGCTAAGGCACGTATCAAGACGCTTATGCACAACAATCACAATCTTGTTAAAAGCGACCAACATTTTTCAGGGGCGTGCATTGTCAATTAGGCAGCCTTATACGTTCGAGAAGTCATGCTGCCAAATTGAATACACGCGCTATAATGTGTTTTGTTGACTCTGACGGGACTACTTAAACTCGCCGCTTGGACAATCACTCCTTCGCCCGTTCGTTCGTCGTTTTTAGAGAATCACACCCCAGTGCAATCTCAAATGCAATAAACGAAGCCGATTCAATCGTCACTTGTTAGTAATATGGTCGCTAATTGGTTACTTACATGACTAAAGTTACCGTTTCTTAATTTTAGTCCTTAACTATAGTTTCACTTTATTTGAAAACCATACCCTGAGTGAATTATTTTACTCGAGAGTACTTTGAGATAATAACCATTTAAGGGGATAAATAATCGACCTAGTTTCCTTTTTCAAAGCAAATACGTAATCCCAAAAGTAGAGATGATAGCTGGTGCTACTTTTACGAAATACGGCTGTCACATGGCTCATCTTAGGTGAAAAAGAGTGTAGGCCGTAAAAACCATATCGTCTTTGACCTGTTATCGTATTGTCAACGTTTTGATAGCTCTTATATACTTGACAGTAATGGCGGCGTAGTTAAAAACTACCTATACCATAACAGGTCAAAGATGATACGATTTTTACCGCCTAGAACAGAGGTCCAACCTGCATTGAGTACATATCGTATATCTCTACAGGGCTTTCTAGCTAACTGCTAAAATGGATGCAAATAAGTACGTTTTTTTTACACATGAAATACCTACGCAAACTTAGACAATAAAATAAACCGGGACGAAGAGCGGCGCGAAGGTCGGCCATCTTGCGCAATGGATCGAATCGATCTGTCAAAATAGATCTCTTTGTGAATCTCTGATGTGGATCACGATCTATTAAACTGGCAATCAATTTGAGGGCCTAATTTAAAGCCAAATGAGTGGGGATGAAATGAATAGTTTTTATTCGAGCCGGGTTTTCCTTATAGCTACAATGTTTCCACGACAGATGTCTAAACTAATCTAAATCGAATGACGCAAGATCCCGTGACTGTGTAATAAAAATTCCGTTGTCTGTGCGTTTTAGCGGTTCAAGTATTAAATAGATATTACAAATAAATTGTTTAGTTTAGGAGATATTCAATTTCATTAGATTTCTGTATCATATATGGTCGATCAATTAGGTATCTAAAATTTACTCGGAACCTGACGAATTTTAAAAATGATTCTAATTCTAATTAAATAGGTAGGTACGTTATTCTCAAGAAATTTAGTCTTAATAAGAACATACATAATATATAGAACTTTCCCCACGCGTCTTCGCAACTGATCGAGAACGCGATTTGTCATGATTTATATTTCCGTGGTGTTCTCGATAGATGCAGTATTATTGCTTAGTTCATCTGCAGGCGATTTGGTAATGCCATAATTTTAATTATAAAAAATAAAGTTTGTATAGGTACTAATATTTTCGAACACATTGTTAAATTACTCAATTATATTATTATTATTATTATTGCACTATCAATTTTATGCACTCTACCAACAGGGTGGCAAGCGAGCATGCGGGTTACCTGATGGGAATTAAGTAATCAACACCGCCCATAAACACCAGGGGCCTGTTTTATAAGGCTACACATTACAATTTACAGGTTACAAATTTCCATTTGACACAACCTCGACCAATGACGACCAGCCATTTGAGCAGTGTTGCCAGTTTAGACCTGTAAAATTGTAACTTGTAGCTTTATAAAACGTGCCCCAGACATGTTAAATACAACTTGTTAAAACAGGAGTGAAAGCCATAAATCAAGAATAAAAAAAATTGACTACGAAAATAATGTGGGTCAGCTTAGCCTCCTCGAAATTGTTTTTGATTGACCATACAGTGACGTGTTTAGCCTACCTAGTTGGTATGGTAGGGACCCTGTCTACAAGACTAATGGTGGTTTTAAGGTAGGTTTAGACCAAACGAGCGAATGCTTATCGATCCCCACTGTCCCATTTTTTTTTTGTGAAAAGAGTCAGAGCATTCTTTCGTTATTCTTCCTTTTTTTGCGAAGATTCTAAGAATGCTCGCTCGCTTGATGGAAACGACGGACGAGCGCACGAACAGTCACCTAGAGCGTTCTGTCGTGTTCGGACCGGCTCGCTTCCGAGGCGGTTTCTTCAAAGCGTTTTAGTGCTCGAGGGACTTTCATTATTGCTCGTTGATATTCGCGTGGTGTAAACGCTGAAAACGAACTTTTGTTTACACTAAAAAATCAAGAATGAATGCGCTACTCTGGTTCTGTTCTAGCTATTTGTTGGTTTGGTCTAAACCCAGCTTTACACGGAGGCAGAACAGTGAGCAGCAGAGTACTGCTACTCCTGTGTGAACGTACAAAACAGTACTATGGCCCTAGGTAAGATGCATAACGTTAACGTAAGCGATTATCGAAAACCGCCAAAATGTATGGAATCCACATATTTAAGAGCTTACGTCAATCCTATACAACTTCGATAACGATAACGTTCGTGGAATTCATGCATCACATCTAGGGTCACCTTACTGTCTGAGCACTCTGAGCGTGTGCATATGTTCACAAAGTAGAGTTGGGTCCACATTTGTGACATTTCTCGTGACCAGGTTCCGTGATCGTGTCAGTAACGCATGGTTATGAGGACGGTATTTGTCATGTTCCGATATACCTACTGTCGCGATATGAGTATGACCCATTTCGAGCGCATGATTTACAATTTTACACTGTCAACATTTGGTGTAACAAGTCCTGTAAATTTTCCAAGCAGTACAATCCGATGCAGCCCTATAGTATGGACCCACCTTAGCAGTAATCTGCTGTCCACTGTTCTGCCTCACTGTTCTACCTCACTGTTCTGCCTCCGTGTGAAACCAGCATAAGCATAGCATAGCATAATATCTATGTATTACTATCTGTTCCCCGCAAGTCCGTTCGCGTAGAAGTTGTTTATCGCGGGTCTTCTACCCGCGATAAACAACTACGTACGCTATGTCCTTCCTCGGAGTTTGAGCATCTCCATACAAAATGTTATCGAAATCAGTTCAGTGGTTTAATCGTGAAAGCGTAACATACAGACAGACAGAGTTACTGCACGCTGGCCGACCGGTGGGACTCACCGTGGCTAAAGCATTGGGTGCAGCTACATGCCCCCTTATGTAAAAACCTTATTTAAAAGAAAACCTATGTTAATATAATACTAAAACTAGATTTAAGTAATACTGTTACTAACACCTTATGGACTTTGTCCGAAATAAATGATTTTGAATTTGAATTTGTTACTTACGCACTTATACGTAATATTAGTATGAATAGTATGGATTCGAGTATTGGTTCCTAGATCGTATTTAAATAGGTAGGTATATTTTTGTGTATTTCATTGTCTTGTACCAAAACTGGTACCAGCCTAGAGCTAAAGAACTAGGTTAATATAAACAAGCTTTTTTTTAAACTAAGCTGTAAGAATTGTACAAACCTTTTGGTAGTCTATAGGAATAGACTTACCAGCCTCGCCGCAGACATTGCCGGTGGGCGGGCCACGCCACAAAACCGCGGCTTGTGGCTGCTTTTTGTGGCTGCAGCAAATAACACGACGGGTACGTATCATAATATTATAAAGTTCAAAATACATAATGGGTCACAACACAATACATAATAGTCATAAGTCATAATATATTATGTTATTTTTTCTGAAACCGTAAACTTTTCAGTATTGTTATAAAACAAACCTAACTTAATCTAATGGGTTCTATACAGAAGTGTTTTAAAAATACCTGAAATGTTTAAGGTTAGAGAAATAAAACCAGTATATATTATGAGTATGACCATTAGGTATGTAATAGTACCCATTACTTATTTTGAACTTTATATTTTATGATAGGTACGATCCCAACACAACGTGTGAAGCACCACAGAGCATTAAGAAATGCATAGCTAAGATTCATGGAAATTAATTAAGCTAATCAAGGCACTTTGATAATCGAAGTTCCAAGTTACGTTATCTCTATTTCTTTCTCCCAATTTAATCTTAATTCACGTGTGAAAGAGACCAGGCATCCGAAATTTCGAATTTAGTACTTTGTAGAAACCCACTGGATCCATCATTCAATATTTGATTCCTTAGTAGAAACCCGGCGGTCAACTGTCAAAGGATGGAGAGCGCTCGGGCTAGGGTTGCCAACCGTACTATAATAATATAGTATTGACAGTATTGTGTCCTATATTTTGACTCTGTGTACTATAATTATACTGTTGAAGAAATATTATAGTACCCAAAAATACTATATTTCCGTCAGTCCTTATACATACGCGGTTTGGGTTGGCCATTCAAGCTGATTTTAAGCACCAATGTAGTTGGAGTGGAGAAATGGGCTTTAGTAATATTGTGCATTATATTTAATGAATAAATTTACACACTTTTTAAAAAGTTTTTCTTCAAAGTGCTTTTTTTTTCTGTGTACTATATTTTTTGTACCTCGGGTTGGAAAATATTATATTTGCCCAAGAAAAAGTTGGCAACCCTAGCTCGGGCGTCTATTCTGCACGGCATAACCATATTGCTTTGGCATGTTATCGTATGGCCTATGTTACGCTAGCTCTTATTTACATGACTACTAACGTTTTTCATTTCTATCACTCAAAATGTATGGGATGACATTTGACCACGTGATTTATCGCAACGCACGAGCATGTTATCCCATACATTTTGAGTGATAGAATAGAAAAACGTTAGTAGAGTTTGCATCTTCGCTAGGCCCTAATCAAGATGCGTAACGCTTAGTTAGCGATTTTCGAAAATTATTGACAGATCGCGTCGCCTTACGTCGCCTTACGATTGCCTCTTTGCCTAGGCCTAGAGGTGTTTTCTCTTAAAAACGACTTCTTGCGGAACGGTCGATCAAGCGAAAGACCTCATTCGACCTCAACTCGCTGGTTAATAAGTCGTCCGTTGAGTTGAAAAGTGAGTCCTTAGAGCAGCGGTTCTTAACCTTTTTCCGTCTACGAACGAGGAAATCAAGCACATGTCCAACGACCCCTTAACGAGAAAAAACAGCAATACATTTCAGACTATTTATTTTAGTAGGTAAATAAAGAAATAAAGAAAAAAACTTATTTAAAAAAAAACGTAAATGTGAAGGTTGATGTTGCTTCTTCGCAAAAAAGTTACTCTAAGTTGCAATCTCAAACGGATTCCACTTGTAATCTATTTCTCTATTTGTTTATAATATATACAAGAGAAGAAGATAATGCTTTTTCACAAAGGTATGTCGTTAAGAAAATTAGTAAATGTTGATTGATTGATTGATTTATTTATTTGACATGCCAACAGCACAGAAACATGACAAATTGAAATAGGTACATAATATAGACGGTGAAAATTAAAGTTCATGCGCCAATAACATGCACGCACCAGCAATCATACTGGCTATTCAGGGACTTACACTAAAAGCTAACACAAGTAATCTTTAATAGGTAGGTACAATAAAAACTTAAATATGAAATAATAAATAAGCTAAAAGGGTTAAAAAAACATTACATTATATGTTTTAGTGCTTGATCTGATATTTCCTTTATTATTGTTAAATGGTCCATAGGTGAGACTGCGGTTGACCACCGTACATACAGTCACGAACTTAAATTTGGGACCCACCTTAGGTCCAAAGTCAGTCTGACATTCTACAACAATTAGGTTGAGTCTCCTATAAGTTACAAATGATTTGGCATCTCTAATGACATTGACGACTTCAAGCCTTTTTTTCTTGAAATGGGTCACAAATTAACGATCGCGATAGTACTATACTCGTGGACCCCCAGGGGTCCGCGAACCAAAGGTTATGAAACTCGGCCTTAGAGAATAGCATGGCTGCGCAGGTCTAATGAACTTTCTCCCAGATAAGGGCGTGGCAAATAGTTGTCAGCAATGCAGAACCGAGTCTTCCTCGCCGTTTTCTTGCCGCCATTTATTGCATTTATAATATTTATCACATAACAAAACACGATGTTTTAGGTATTTAATTTTTAAGGTAAATCTGGAATAAAACTTTTCTATAAATAATTATTCTTTTATTCATAAAAGTAAGATACCTAAAGTGTGCTTAAATAATGCTTTGTCCTTACCTTTCAATGAGAGTTTTGAATTTGACCGAAAGCAACAAAGAATACTGTAACTAAAATTGGGTTTATTGTGAGTATAATAAAGAAGGGAGTAGGTCTTTTTGTATCTGTTTAGATACTTTATGAAAATCAATACAACGTAATAGATATAATGTATTTAAAACATATTATAAGTTGACATCTTCGAAAGCTATTATGGCGATTCTGGTGTTCTCATTCTTATTCGTATACATTGATTGATTACACTATACCTAGGACAAATATTTTTGAGAATTGACTTAATGTTTTTTTATTTATGACTGTATCTACCTATTTAACTAATAATCATTCACTGGAATTTACCTGCGATTCCATCCATGCAGAAATTGTTTATCAGAGGCTCGTTTCACGAAGCTACAAGTTACAGATTACAAGCGGAAGTCTCTTTCTAGCGAAAGGAGTTAGAAAGAGACTTCCGCTTGTAATTTGTAACTTGTAGCTTCATGAAACGGGCCTCATTACGTCCTCCGGACCTTACTAATTTTCCGGTATAAGTACCGAGTCCGTCTTGCAACGAACATTGAAACTTTGAAAGTAAAATAAAAGCTTGTAAAGAGGCCACGCTTTGCTCAATTCAGAAGGTCAAAACATTTCAGCTACCTAATTATTTAACCATAACATGTTTCGTGACTAAAACAAATCAATAACTATGCTATTTTGTTTGAAAGGCCATCCCCTAAAAGGCTCAGGATTGTTACAATTGACCCACAGCCTCCCACAGATAATCGGACAAAGGAAAATAGGTAGAGCATGTGTTCAATTTGTAAAGGTAACATTTATGATTGCTATGAAGGACAAGGTGAAGGAGTTGACATGTTATCCTAATTATAAGTTCAAATCTAGTAGGTAAGGCATGTTGGGGTCGCGAGGCGCAGTCCAAGGCGGAGATGACGAGAGACCACTGGGACGCATTCCTTGACAACTGGCCGGGAGGGACATCATACAGGAACCAGTGGAGAGGCTTTGCTCAGCAGTGAAACACTTACATAGGGTAACAAAACAAAGGAAACAATCTCACTTGGTCCCAAACTAAGCTCTATACTTGTACTATATACTAGTAGAGATTAAAAAATATACTTATATGTATAGGGAAATACATACTTTAATTACATAGAAAACAAAGAAGACTCGGAAACAGATACTCATGCTCATCACGCAAGAATTCGCCCTTACAGCGAATCCACACGAGCGTCACCGATGCGTCGCGTCGTCGCGTCGTCGCAACGCTGTGATTTTAACATAGAGTGACGCACCTATATCAACGCAACGTGTGGCATTTCGTTCTAATTTATATGTAGAACAACGTAGCGACGACGCATCGTACCGGCAGCGTCAGTGTGGCACCTCTATTACCAGGAATCGAACTCGGGACTGCTAGCTTCATTCGTCAACACGTCATTCTTACCCGTTTGGCACTAACACATGGTCATGGAATTAAAAAATACAATAATGGAATACTGAAGTTAACAAATAATGATTAACAACTTGACAATGTTAATGAAACACATACAAAAAACAACTTCATCATCAATGTATTAAAACCGTATTTACCGTGTCAATATAAAATAAAAGCAACACTCGCAATACAGTGGGCATAAAATCTGCAAAGCTCTCCGAATTGCAAAATTAATTAAATTCCTTCATAAGGATTTCTCAACATAAGTGTATCGGATATCGAGTCGTGACTGCAAACGTTCCGAACTGGAGCCAACTTATGATTTAGTGAAGAACACTGTTTTGTTTGCCGAGGAGATACTAGGTTAGGTGTTATTTATTAATGACATCGGGTCCGTGTTCTAAAGAGGAAAATATCTCTATGTAGAGATTTGTCTGTGAGCCGGACTGCTTTTCAGGCAAATGCGAGACTGCGATACAGTAGGTCACCTTGCAATAAGGCTACAGCTTAGCATTTACACCCTTATATCTATTTTTTCGGTTTTCCTTTTAAAAGCTATTTTGTAATATTTCTTTACCAAATACTGCTTACAGGTGCAATCAATATTTAATACTTAACGTATGGATAAAAAACTTAGGTAAAGCCCCTCTTGCATGTACTTGTGTACATCATTTATGTCCTACTACTTTTCTTCGCTTAGCAAAAATGGTCTATGTAACAATAGCTTTAGCTGTAAGTATCGTAGATCAGTTTTAGTATCGAATAGCTGACTCCGCTCCATTTAGTAACAGGCTTACGGCAACGGCAGCGTGTGATTGTGAACGTCAAGGAAATTCGCTGAAGACAGGTCAGTGCCAGGCTCCATATTTTTCATACGAAATGAACCTCTCTTGGAGTTCTTGGCAAGATTCGTCTTAACAACTATTCACTCGTGATATTATGCACCGGGTATATGTACTAAAAACAGCAACGGTAGTTCTAAGATCATGAGCGAGATTCTAGGCGGTAAAAAACGATATCGTCTTTGACATGTTATCGTATTGTCAACGTTTTGATAGCTCTTATTTACTTGACAGTAATGGCAGCCGAGTTATAAACAATACCATAACGACAAAGACCGTGTTTACCGACAAGAATAGAGGCCCTGTCACTTTTACCGTCGTACTCGGAGACATTTTACAGACAAATTCGTTCTTTTTTCCCAACGTGTATGAAAAATCGACACTAAGGAAGGACTTAACCTTAACTTTAATCGTCGTTAACTGACGCTGAGTGCCGCCGTTCCACAAAAACTCATATTATTGACACTACCTATTACACTTTTTTGTGTTACATGTAAGTCTTGTGACTAATTTTGTCAGCAAAATTATTTCTGTACTATTATATTAAAATTAAGAAAATCGGTTACCTAGGGCTTTGCTGCTTATTGAACTAGAGAGATGGATAAAACAGGCATCTTAGACAACTCGCTTTTCAATTCATCTACGAACTATAAACCGGCAAACTTTAGTCGCCCCACGCGTTCGTAGGCACGATCAATGAACGACTGACCATTTGGAACGTCGCGTATCGTCGCGATACACGATTCTACGGATACGAATCGGACATTGTCAAGGCGATACTTTACAAGTTTTTCTATACCACCTGTATTTTTTCCTTCCCTTATTTGACAAAAAACTTAAGAACAAAACTTATATGGAAACACGCTGAATACGAGTGTAGGCACTAACCGTGTCGAATTTTCTTTTGTCGGTCCGTCCTGCTATATGTTATTCTCTAAAGCACGTACTTACTTTTTAATTAATAACGGACGAATTATCAACCAGCAAGTTTTATGGCCTGTTGTTTGATCGGTAGTTAAACTAACTAATCGGGTAAAATTATCAAGGAAATGTGTCAAATTTTCCATTCCTTTTTCGAATTTTAACAATTAGTTAGTTTAACTACTGATCAAACAACAGGCCCTAAGTTGTCCCGTCAGAGGGACAAACAAAATTCTAGAGCGTGCATTCTCAATTCAATAGGCAGCTTAGAGCTCGCCCGATCGACTTTCGACAAAAACCTTTTTTAAGAGTATAGGAGCGTCCCCACTGAGAGCATTCGCATGTAACGAGCATTTGGCGCGAACATCGAGTGGTGTGTAAGCTTTGTAACGCTCGGCTCACCCTCCACACCACTCGAATATTCACGCGAATGCTCTCAGTGAGGACGCTCCTTATAACACAACACCTCTAGGGAATTAGAATCACGTTTCTCCCCATCAGAGGTGTCAATTTGACTCAAGGCTGTATTGTATTAATAATATTAAAACAGTTTGATTCATAGCTCTGACGAGGTCTCATTAAGAGTTATTTCAACTCGTATTGTTATAGTATAGACCATAAACAATAAGATACCAATAACGTGATTACAATTTAGACAATAGGGATAGGTAAAAGCAGTCTTTATAAACACTAATGATTACAGTAGTTGTATATCTTTCCGTTGTATTTAGAGAAATTCTAGAGACAGTTGAACTCGAACCTTTTTCAAACTCATGAAAAATCGTCACTAAGGAACGACTTAAGAGGATTGTGAACCTAAATAGCGTAGTTTTTCTTAATGACTACAACGTATTCAAAAATCGTGGCAAAAATACATTTTGAATGGAAATTTTCTGATTCACAATCATCTTAAAACTGATTCTGAGCGAGGCCTTTTGTTTTCGAAAAATAGTATGTAACTTTCGACTCTCTCTATTTTTCTATTAAAAGGTACAATTATTGATCACTAAATTGTATTTTTTTATCCTTATCGTAAATTAAATTAGACTTACCTTTTACTTTTAATATAACCTTTTTGCAACTAGAACTCTCGTGTTCAATTGACAGATTCAATAGGATCTAGACAAGGACGGCGTAGTTAAGCATTTTGCCGTTAGCATAGATCAACACAGTTAGTAGGTATTCAATTTATTTTACCCAGTTATTTTATTGCAGGTACAGTTGAAGCACTTATATTTATACAGTCGTAAATTTATTGAGTAGGTAGTACAGGGGGACGTGTAGATGATTCTAACTTTGACTGTACTCTAGGCCTATATTCAACTTTATAATAACAAGTTTTGCTTTCAAAACCATGTTGATTTATAATTATACGGCCGGCCGTGTCGTATGAGAATTCATACTATATATAGGTACACCGCAGTGGAAAGCGCACGTCACGTCTACGCATACGCATCCGGTGTGACTGGGCCTTTACTGTCAAGTACATCCTTACACTTAACTTTATAATTTAATGTGGTTTAAGACAAAGTAGCAAAGAGGACGAAGGAGACTGACTCATAAAGTATCATCCTTTCTAATTACCGATACATTTAAGGTTTCCAAATTGTTAGCAACATGTTACAATTGCACTTAGAACAGTCGTTACATGGACATTTCACATTACTTAAACATTTGTTATGGTTGGTTTACCTTGCTCGAGTTGCGAAATGTCTCCGCGATCCCATGCGATCTCATCAAGAATTCAGTTCCAAATATGCGTTTTGGGATGTTAAAACCATGCCATCACGATACGATCTGACCTGTTTCGTGACATTTCTAGAACTATAAAATTATGAGGATTTATCAAAACTAAATTGGAGTAATTTAAACTCATAATATTATCATATATATCATGTATGTACGCAAACACATACATGAGTTTAGGCATAACCGCGACGTTCATAATTTAAATACTAGAAACAGGGATAAGCTCGCTCTTCCAGGCCAGCGTCTCCGTAAGGTAAGCACTTCGTTTGCGGGGAACTGTATACGTGTTTACAACAAGATACCATCTGATATCGTCAATATGCCGTAATAAATTTAAGTCTCACATCAAGCGCTGCTTGTTGGGTAGGGCATATTACACTATAAATGACTTCATTGGGGACCAAGATGTATTTAAGTAGTGTCTAGGATATTTACAATATTTGTACCTTGATAAACATAGCCTTTAAGCAAACTGTGTATTGAAGCATTCAATTTTATGTTTACTATTTGTATTTTTTATTTTTACTAGTTCTTGTGTGTACAAGACGCTTTTAAACGAGAACACACTGTGATGTGTCTCGCCGGACAGCTGTTTCATACCATATTCATTTTATGTTGTCCGGCAGCATGAGCATGTCATGCTCGCTCAAAGGTCTTTGCTTACGGCGGCGTCGTTGATCGAGTCGCCACTTTCCCGAACATATGGTTGAGAGAGGCGATGGCTGAGATACGCGTCATACTCGTGAACGGGTGCTGTTTGTGGGGTCCGGTCTGTTCACGTTTGCAAGGACTTGTTGTTCAATTAATTATTATAGTTATAGCTTTTGACGAAGAGACCTCGTCGTGTTGTTCTCATATTCATTATTTTTAGTTTAGGTTTATTGACCTTAAATTTGTAATAAGTCTATTTTTGGTAGTTTTAAGAATTTATTATTTATTACTTTATTGCCTTATTATTACTTAATGTAATTTACTTTTAAGTATTGTTATTGTATGTTTTATGATTGAAAAAATGACCTTCTGCTGGAGTTTCTTGCGGCGCTTCTTCTCCGCAATGATGGTCTTGTCCGAAGCGCTGGTAGATTCACTCTATATTACCGACGTGTAAAAGAGCCCTCATGTGGCCTACATGCTGAATAAATATTTTGAATTTTGAATTTTGGTTTTGCCCTAGGTATAGTTGCTGTAGCTAGTTACTTGACCAGACCAGACGAAAATTAAACGTTACAAAGTTGCGTGCTTCAGAAAGTACGTTACAATATAAAATAAATGTTTAAAAAAACTAAAACCCGCCTTCAAAAATGCAAAAAATAACTCCTTTTAAAATGGTAGGTCAGTCCAACTGCATTCGGCTTTTGGTTTAAAGTATTGTGGGACGCCGACTTCAGTTGGACTGACCTACCATTTTAAAAGGAGTTATTTTTTTCATTTTTGAAGGCGGGTTTTTGTTTTTTTAAACATTTATTTTATTTTATACTTTTTAGTGATCCTATTTATGCTGTTACATAGCTCCACTTCTAAATATTAATAAGAAACTATAGAACATTTCAAGCTCGCCGCAGACAACGCCGCGGGAATGTCATAGTCATATTTAAACCTAAATGTGCTTCGTCATAGTCGCTCAAAACTACCTTTATCGAAATATCTTATCGCCACCCTTGAAATAGGTACCGTTAAGGAGTTCCGGTGGCCATCTGTGGTCTTCATCATCAGTTCCACTTCACCATATAGTACTTTTCAAAAGCAAATGCATGAGTTACAGTGAAAAATACCAAAATCGCTATAGGTGTGCCTATAATATTTGAGGAGTTCTCTTGATTTCTCCATGATCCCATCATCAGATCCTGACGTGGTGACAATGGGACCAACTAGAAAGTATACCCAGTCGAACAACGAAAAAATTTTTCAAATCGGTCCAGTGGTCTTCGAGTAATCGGGGAATATACATTTAAAAAAAAAACCCGACGAATTGAGAACCTCCTCCTTTTTTTTTTTTTTTGGTCTGCGCGCGAGCAGCCGTAGCGAGCAGACGTGTTTAACGGAGCTCCGAGTTTCGTTTGCATTATTACCTAGGCTGAGTATTTTTCCGCTTGCGTATATACGTTCGCGCAACAAATAGTGAACATTGCACCATTTATCCTTATAAATGGTGAAAAATGGACACGGACGATACGGAAGGTTATAAAAACCCTCTAACCAGTGAAAACCGTTTTACAAACAGTGCTAAAAGCGTAAATAACTTCGTGAACGATAAAAATAAGTGCAAAGTGAACACTAATGTAGTAGGGTCAATTCTTAAGGACTCTGTCGGCAAATTTCCAGTACAATGCTGGCATTGCTCGAAAATAAACCACGTAAAGAATTTTTATCAGTGGCACAGTGACCAAACTAATATTAAACAACTAAAATGCATTGACTGCCATAAGGAAACCAGCGTTAAGTGTTACCTGGAACTTATTCCTAACATAGAAAAAGATGAGTTGAACGGTTGTAGCCACGTAATTAAAATCATTTCGTGCAATGCGGCTACATGTCAAGTGAATAATAAAAACTGTCGGGACTGCAATAAACAATTCCACATCAAAATCATTCCGAAACAAGATCTAATCAGTAAGGAGCGGGTCATTTGTGAGTGTAAAATAGTTAATGATTATGTGATCTACCCACAAAATCATGTTACCAAAACTCTCAAACAACGAAATTCGCGCAGTAAAAATACCGAGCAAAATATATTGAGAACAATGCCTGAACGTGCATGTTCAAGAAGCCGGCCGAAACAATCAGCAAATAAAGAGGATACCGGTCGGGACCGCGTACAAGTACCTACCGCCAACCGCTACGAGCTTCTATCGCGAGATGATGAACAAAGTTTGCACGATTCAAACGTTGAGCAAACTCAACGAAATAACAAAAGTATAAAGCGTGCTCGCATAGAACGCACTGGGATAGCGACAGACACGGATACGACGTTAAGAGCATCCGACGCCAAACAAGTGTCCACTTCCATCACAATGTCAGCTGATATTAATTCCAAGTCTACCACCGACCAGCAAAAACCTTTACACATACCTGTTATTCGAATCACCGATCGGGAGCTGATTGAAAACGCAGATACGGTTAAAAAAATTAGAAATATCGCGATCTTACTTAATTGCTGCTATAGCATCACCCAAAATAAAAAAGAGATTCGTATAAAACCGGGAAACGGCGAATCTCGCAAAAAAGTGATTGAAGCCCTTAGCGCACTAAACGAGGAACTGAGGTTCGTAGCCCCCGTCCCTAAAGGGGAACAGCAACATGCAACGAGAGTCATTCTCCGCAATAACACGTACGACGAGCCACTCGAAGTGCAACTTGATGAGATGGAGAGGTGCATAGGTATTCGGCCACTCAACATAAAGAAAATAAAGGACCATTTACAATTGGTGATCTTCGATGCATCACACAACTTCGAGGACATAGCACGAATAATGAGGAACACCTCTGATCATTTCTTTGGCGCGCCAAGAATGAAACCGGAGCCATACAAAAAAGACCCAAAACATGTGGTACAATGTAAAAATTGCTACCACTTTAACCATTCAACTTCAGCGTGTCATGGCCGCAAATGTCCAGAAACAATAACTGTGGTCAACCAAGAAAATATGGAGATCGACGTGTGCTACTCTTGCCGCAAACCTGGCCACGGAGCGAATCAAGTGAAGTGCGAGCGCTTTCAAGCGGAGATTAAAAGACAAACGGACATGCACACCGCGCGAGAAGCAAAAAACATCAGGCCGACTATTACAGCTAAAAGGATAATAACAAGACCTGCTAACATTAGAAATGGCATCTCATTTGCGTACGCGGCCTCCGGTCCTTCACAATCATATGACGCAGGATTTCCACAACTTGGATCATCACAACGGCAATCTCACAATCAACAACAGCGACATTGTCTTCAACAGCAAGCCTTAACTACATTAGCTTCAAACGCCATACAGCCAATGGACAAGAAGACAATGCTTATCGATACGATGAGAAAACTATGTAACATACTACTAGAGCTTACAAATGGCGACCTCTGGTAGTGACAAAACATTTAGAAAACTACGTATCCTGCACGTCAATGCTCAAGGATTAGGAAAAAAGTTCGAAGAACTAAAAGAGTTGACTATTAAGCACAAACCGCACATCATCGTGGTCAACGAATGTAAGCTAGACTTTGACAAAGTAAAATATAACATCAAAGACTATGACAAAATCACTGATTCGAAAGCAGAACACCTCACCACTGCTATGTACATTCTTAGAGGGCTGAGATGGACCCAAAGCCATCTAGCATCGAATTGGCAAGACGACAATAGGAGGATAGAAGGTGTAGCCATTCGTCTTGTTGTTAATCACACAACCGGCGAATCGATCAATATCAAAGGTATTTATATCCCCATCCCAAATCAACATCATGCACGCGACGAGTTCGAGGAAACCCTCCTAGAAGTAGGCGCTGTCGTGATCGGAGATATGAATCTCCAAATGAGAATACTAGGTCAATCGCGCGACAGAGGCCTCGGCACACTGGTTAAACGACTGCTGCAACAAAACGTTTGCTCTTTCTCCAACACCGGCATGTCATCGAGACCTAACAATCAAGGCAACGGTATACTCGACACTGCAATTCTAACGCACGAGTCGCAAAACATAGAGAGAGTCACGGCAAGAAGAGTCGAATCTATCGGGTCCGACCACTTGCCATGGTTGCTCGATCTTCACATTGAGGTGAGACGAGAAGCTAAACTGGTACGAAACACGAGAGTGATCTACGAAGATGAAGAGCTCTCAAAAAGATACTTGAACATCTTTGCCGAAACCTTAGGCCCGCTTGAAGATATTAACAGCAACGAAGACTGTGACAATTTCATAGAACGGCTGGAAATATCCCTCACCACAGCGCTAAATAAACTCGCACCACTCAAAGAGGATCGTAGGCGAGACCATTTGCCACCTGACATCGAGCAACTTATCAAAGACCGAAACGCTGCTCGCGACAAGGCGTGGCGTCTGCGACACAATCAACTTCGACAATCGGTTCTACGCCAAGAACATAACAGATTAAAACGCAAGGTGTCTATAGCGCTGTGCACTCTACGCGAGGATTCCTGGCTAAAAATTCTCGAAGACCCAAAAGATAACCGCACTCAGTTGTGGCGCATCCAACGCAGTATGAAAGCACCACCACAAAAACTACCCCAGATGCCAAACTGCAGCACTGAAAAAGAAACCATCGACACACTCGTGGATGCAGCAATCATAAAGGAAGCTATAATCTCGCCAGAAGACGAAGGTTCAGAAAAGACAACACCGTTCCAGCCACTAGACCTAACTTCAACTGACGAAATTAAAAAAGCACTGCAACGGTTCAAGAACAAGAAAGCGCCTGGTCCAGACCAACTGAGGGCGGATGCTCTAAAACTCGGAGGAGAAGTATTCCTTCAGGCATACAAAAAAGTAGCAAACTATATTCTTTCCACCGGCCATTTCCCGCGGCGTTGGAAGCAAGGAGAATGTATCTTCCTACATAAACCTGGAAAAAATCATCGTGAAGCCACGTCGTACAGACCCATCACCCTTATCAACATCATGGGAAAGCTGTGTGAAAGATTGATACTCACTAGATTGGACGAGACTAGCCGTCGTCTGCAGCCCCCTTTTCAACATGGATTCACGCAGGCACGAGGAACCGGGACTCAAATACTTCGCACCGGTAAATTTATCACTGACGCGCTCGACGCTAAAGATAGCGTTGCGATGATCTCCACGGATCTGAGTAAAGCTTTTGACTCGATAAATCATCTTGGCCTTATCAAGAAACTTCAAAACAAAAATGTTGATAATAACATACTCAAGATGATAGAAAACTATTTGGAGGACAGAACTATACGAGGCAAGTTTCGTACAACCATAGGCGATGAAATGAAAGTACCGCATGGCGTTCCGCAAGGGTCGATACTTGGGCCCGTCATCTTTAACCTGTATGTGCATGACATATACGATGAACACGATCGATTACCAGGCATCAAACTATCGCAGTACGCGGACGATCTCTGTGTACTGAATAGAGCGGCCCGTCCGGATCAGGCCACAATCAGAGCAACTTGGGCAACAGAGACCATCATCGATTACTATAACAGATGGGGACTGAAATGTAACATCAATAAAACCGAGTGCATCATGTTCACCAAAAAGAGGGGTTACAAGCCGACGGTTAAGCTGAAAGACCAAACACTACCGTTCAAAAAAGAAACGAAGTACCTTGGAGTCATCTTCGATAAGTCAATGACAATGGGACCACACACAAATCTAGTTATCACGAAGGCGAAACGAATACGTGGAGCCCTCAGTCCGATCATCGGTTACCATGCAAAAACAGACATCCAAGTAAAGCTTGCCATTATCCAGGCTTGTCTGTTACCGGTGCTTGATTATGGAACTGTACAACTCCTGCCACGTTACAGTAAAACCAACCTGCTCAAAATAGAGAGGCAGTACCGTATGGCCCTGAAAGCAGCAGCACAATTTCCGCAACGCATACCTACCGAAATGTTGTGGGACACCCTCGATTGGGACCCATGGCACATCCGTGTACACGACCTTAATCAAGACATGTTGGAGAGACTAAAACAGCTGAATATAGCGGATCTTGATGCCCCTGGTGATGCGTATCTCGGCTACGGTCAATTTAATCCATTACTCACTAACCATCGAATAGGAAATATCCCATATATTGTAAATAATAAAGACCGTAGACGACAGCTCAGTAAAAGAGCGACAGTCGCTCGGCCTCATAGATTGTAAGTTAGTGTTATTTAGTTATTAAGTTTACAACAAAGAATTGAATATGTCAATTGTCTTTACATAAAGTAACTGGCACTAATATAATACACCACACTTGCAATGATCTCATACTTAGACTTAAGCGAGCTAATACACCCCTGACACTCGAACGGGAGCAGGGACACAAATTGTACCAAATATAAACTAGGCAAATAAACAATATCTATGTCTATGTCTATGTCTATGTCTCCTTTTTTTGAAGTCGGTTAACTATACAGAACTATACAAATACTTTTAAACAGCTGCTTGGCTTATTTTTATTTCCGCCAAGCTTTTAAAAGTTTTTAGAAAATAAACGGCTACCGAACAAATTCCTACTAATAAATTATGCTGAAACGTGTTTCTTTATACTTGGTTTATTGTATTATACTTACTGAAACACGAACCTACTTTGTTGCACAGGACAGGGAATTGCTACACGGGATGAAAGTGCCTACTTTTTATCCCGGAAAATTGCATCATTCCCGAAGGAAAATAAATGTACTGCTCTCATCCCATTAAATGTGTTCATATGGTTCATATGCCAAACTGCATTTCTCATAAAAGCGCGTGCAATTGCACATTACCTAATGAACCTCGCATTTGTCATTACACTGAAACTAGGTTGTGTAAATCGTCCCTTGCACATGCAAATTTTAATGTACTGGGCGTGGGATGCACGTGGGCAACATGATTTTAATGTTTACATTGCACATTTTAATACGGTCAAGGTTATTTGTTAGCCTTCTTGTTATCGATGGGCAACACCGAGCTGCAAGAAATAAGAGCGATCACCGAAATATATAGATTGAAAATAGGATTTTCTTAAAAAGGTGTTTAGAGGTTTCTTTTAAAAGCATAGGTAGTTTTTTTTTAAATTATTCTGTTCATTATTTACTGATAAAAAGAATAATAGTAGATTGTATAACTAGGGTCTAAAATAAGCCATACCTAGTACCACGAGATGGTTATAAAATTATAAATATATTATAAAATTGTTCGAGGGGTACCTAATATGGCTTTTAGACCCGAGTACACTCTACTTTTCACTTCGATTGTGAGAAAATAAAAACATTACATTACAAAGGTAAAAAAAATACAAAGATTATCCACCACAAATTCCACGGCGAAAATATTGTTTTAATTTGGCGGCATGCTTTTTTTTAAACTAGCTACTTTGACACAGAGACAAAATATAGACATCGCAAATAAACGCCACTGACCGTGTGAGTATTTACCGCGTAAAAGCGTTGCACAATCGATTTAATCTTATTAACGATTGTAAAATAGGGACTAAAAAACACTTAATGTTTTGAGAAATGAATTCTGTTACCTGATTGGTCGATTTTAATATAGCTGTATTGTGGTTGGTTGATACCAAATACAAAGTTTTTTTTTAATGAGTTAAATTAGTTAAAGAGTATACGTACCAAAAAGAACCTAACGTTCCGATTGACAGTCGATGTGTATTGTGATTGATGGATTTAATTTGGTGAAGTATTTTGATTGGTGGATTTAATTTAGTGAAGTATTTTGATTGGTCAAATTAAAATGTTTTGTAAGTGTAAATCATTCTATTTTCCATTATATTCATATTTTCCCTAGGGAAAAAAATGAATATAATGTATTCTCTAGGGTTTACATGTACTACTTGAGTCTCGCTTGATAAGTCTAATATGACACACTTTTTGAGCATGAGAAGTGAAAAGAATATTATCAGTGTGTTATGCACGCTTTTTTTTGTAACCTCGTTTTGTTTTTTTTTTAAGTCTAGCTCTAGTCTAATTGTGACGTAGAAAAGACCATGTGGTGATTAAGCTCTTTATCCATTAGCAGAAGTTTGTTTATTTATTTTCTCAGTAAACAATAAACCTAAAATGTAAAAAAATGCTTCTAAGACAAACTTCTATAAGCATTTTTTTTTTCAGTACACCTTTTAAATTGGCGGCACAGTGACCCCACATTATGGTGAATTTGAACATGCCAAAGTTCCAGCAGAAAAAAATGGTATCGGCCAAGTTTCAAAATTATAATGACAACGGTGTACTTACCATCATTACTGTTTATTAGCTAACTATACCACATTATTTGGAATAACGACCCGTGGCCAATGCATTATGTTCATCCATTTATAATGATGGATCTGCCATCATAGCATCAAATGATGTTCTAACACACGTCCGTGAAGATCTACTTGGTTTATGTGCTTTGCACGCTTTTTGACTGTTAGGCCTTTCTGATCACAAAACGATTAATCCTTGTCCTATCCTTCAGTAGCTCCTTTGATACTACAAAAGTTTTAGTATTTTTATTTTCTCGAAAAGTTAATTTTTATCACATAATTGAATAATTCCTGTAAACTATAGAACAGAATGGTATATTTATTTGAATTAATTTAGACATGATATAATTCGTTTTGGGTTAGAGTAAGTTATGGGGACGAACGATATTTTTATGACTTTTATCACCATAGGTCAAACCATGCGGCTTAAAAAAATGTGCAAGTCTTTACTGTACCGACGTACCTGCATGAAGACGTTGATGAATGTAGAGGAAGGAAGCGAAAGTTGTACGTTTAGACCGGTCACCTGGCGTTCCTTAGTCTCTGCCTTCCCTATTGGGAGACAGCCGTGAAGGTATATATGACGTATGTGAAGTGATTTCATTCATAATATCGTACCCCACTTGAAATAGTAGTCCCACTTCAAAAAAGATTTTTAATATCCAATAAGATTGGGTTAGTTGCTATCTGAGAGTAAGCAATATTTAAAATCGATGGTTTATTAAGTTGCTGGTAAGTTTCGCTGTGACGGACAGACAGAGGGACCTGCGGATGAACGGGATCCCAAAATACCGGTTCCTTTTTAACCGACTTCAAAATAGGAGGAGGTTATATGTTCCACTGTATGTATTTTTTTTGAATGTATTTTGTTTTAAAATACACCCTTGCAAGTTAGAGAAACGTAGTAAAGGATCTTATTATTATCTTGTACATTCAGATACGTAGAATATTTTATTCAAATGACCCTTATACACATTCAGCTGTTCCAATTGCAAGTTTCCTCTCGATGATTTTCCTTTGCGTCGGAAGAGCATCGGGTAATGTAGTTAAGTTAGGTAAACTCACTTGAACATGGCGACCGCTGGTGCTTGAACCCGGTGCAATACGATTACGAGTCTACACCCTAGGCCAATAAGCCACTGACGCTCTTAAACACAGTTACTTAGATAGGGATAGTAAGGGATAATTTGACTTGTATAATTCGAAGCTCAAATGGGCGCCCAGACTTACAGTTGGACTCACGGACCGAGAGGGACGCAGCTTTCTATTAGAATGAGAAAGGTTTATACCTACGTCTCTATTCTAATACGATGACCTGACAGGCGATAATCCGCCGGCGGACGGCTAGTCTGTATTGCCCTTATGGCCACTGTCATCAATGAAGCGTCCTTACGTAAACTAGTTTCAAACGCATCATGTTCCAATTCCAACGATTCTCACTTTCTCTATACAATGCTACGATTTACTTTGAGCTTAAACGTGACTTCGTTGAAATGGCCAACTTATTCTTGCAGTGTGGAAATGTAACAATCATTATACTATGCTAGCAAAATAAACCTATCGACATGATATCTTGCGTTGGTAGTGTGTTGTTACTGGCTGTTGGTATTTTTTTCCGTATGGTATATGTAGAAGGCAAACGAACTAACAGACAACTTGACAGGAATACAACACTGCAGCATGTAAGTAATATAAATATGTAGTATATGTTTCTCGATTTAAGTGTATTTCTCGTTGTCTATCTACATAGTACCCATAAATAGCCTGGACCTTACTTTGAGACTAGGTACTTAGTTCCATTTATGTGAGATTGGGCCTGATATACAGTGAGAGTAGCATTCAAAGATAATATACATAAAACTTTAATTTAAACACAAATCAAAACAACATAAATCAAAATGTGCTTTCAAGGAGTACGTCCCACCTTCCCATCTTAAATTAGATTAGGCACCGCTGTGTAGTAAAGGAGTTTGTTTAACTTATATCCGAAGTTATCTACACAATACCTACCTATACTCGACTCTTAATACCTATCTTCTTTTCGCCATTTTTGTTTTACTTACATGATGTTCGGCTCGCATTTCCTTGGTGTATAACACGAGGACATTAATACGAAGAGATATGTTGTGACAATAACAAAGTGACTCAGACATAATGTTAATGCCTTATTCATCCTTAAGATTACTATTTAAAGAAATTAATATTTTGACAGTAGCGTCACAATTTATTTATGAGAATATTATTTACGTCATTAAAAATCAAGACTCTTTTGTTAAGAATTGTGATATACATAATTTGAATACAAGAAATAAAAATAAAATTGCTATTAAAAAATTTCGTGTCCGTAAGGTATATAAATCATTTGTTGGTCAATGCATTTCTATAATAAATTACCTGACGAAGTTTTAAAGTTATCATTTCCAGCACTTAAAAATTACTTGAAAAAGTCGTTGATGTCGAAAGCTTATTATAGAGTCGAGGACTATCTAACAGATAAAAATGCTTGGCCTAAATTAAACACCTAAATAACTTAGTAATAGCTTAGTCAGGAAAATATCTAAACATTGTAGGTATAATTATTGTCTAGGGGACACGGTTTCTGTAGGAGAATGTATCAAAACTATGTGGTTGTTTTGCAATATATATATATATATATATATATATATATATATATAATTATTATTATTACTATTTAAGAGTTCATCTGAACATACTGAGTTTTGACACATTTTCCTGCTCAACTACGCATGATATATATATTTTAATGTTAAATTCATTGTTATATATAATGCTAGGTTAAGTTCTATAATTGTATAAGTAATTTAAAAAAAATTACTTATACAATTATAGAACTTCTAATTAAAAAAACGACTGACTGTTGAGTTTCTTGCGGCGTTTCTTCTCAGCAGTGGTCTCTTGCGAAGCGCTGGTAGATTTTTGACGTGTAAAAGTGCCCGTGCGGCCTACTTACTGAATAAACATCTTTTTTTATCTTATCTTAATGAGCTCGGCACTATTGCCAACAATTGATTGTGGAGAGCCTTGGGGGAGGCCTATGTCCAGCAGTGGACGTCTTTCGGCTGACATGATGATGATGATGATGATGATTAGATAAAAAAATCCGGTCAGGTGCGAGTCGGACAAAAACAACGGAGTAGGTACATCTGCCGTAAAACCAAATATTCGGAAAAAAAGCCCGATTTATATCACGGTTCAAAAGATACAGCTCTTTAAAGTTAGGACGGACGGACAGCGTAGGCATATTAACAGGGTCCCGTTGGACTCCCTTCGGGTACGAAATCCTAAAGAAGATGACTAATTGATATAACAGTTAATGAAGCAAATAATTTCATAACATGTACGATGACTTGCACCATCCGCACAAGCGTGCTCACCACTCGTTTGCCCAAATCAATTTGCCCACTCAACAAATGCAAGGAAAGCGTATTTCGTCAGTCACAATCAACGTGTTGTCAGTGTTGTCACACAGCTAGCAATGTCCTTGACGTATCCCGTGACTCGTTTTCGTGACTTTTCTGAAGTAATCCAAGAGCTCGTGACAAAGTCAAAACGTTCTAGTGGGCCGCAGGATCCCGTCCCGATCGAGACCACCACTTAGTAATTCCTAATGATTCAAAATGGCGGGTGAATCGGTAATTAGAAGCGTTTGTTCCTAGTCACGTTTCAGGTGCCTTTTGACAGTTACAAATTTCTGATAGATTAGCGTTGGAGATAAACGAGCGAATTTTACTGCGACTGCACAATAGGCTAAATGGATCGCTTGTTGCTTGATTAATTTAATCGCTTTTTTCGTTTTATTCAGATATCACATCCGTATGCTCCGTCAGGGTTGCGCCGTATTATTGTGATTAGACTTCGTCTCACCTTGATGTAATGTAATGACGAGCATACGAGCACATTACACCATTAAAGCAGGCAGACTTAACGCCGATCGTTAGAACCCCATTTGTTATTGTTGCTTTGCTCCTCATCTCACTTCAACTTGTAAGGTCATGGCTACGTTTCGACATTTCTTTCGTATTGCTGTCATTAAAACGCATGTTCAAAACAAGAACACGTATTTCGCAATGCTTTGTCAAAATTAGAGGTGTTATGATTGTTCAGACGTTTAAAACTGAATTAAGCGCGCAGTGGAGGTACCATTATGTTGGACTATTTGAACTACCTACTTATGTACCTAAATTGTTTCAAGTTCACACAATTACCTACCTTCTAGCGTTATTGAGCAGATTTTATATTACATATTATTATGTTATAGGTAAGTGGGCGAATTTCAGAAATATTTTTTAAGGATGTGATTTTCCTGTAACACCGGTACATAATCCAGAATTTATTCCTTCCTCATAAAACCTTCCTCTTGAATGACTATCTATTCATCGAAACCGCATTAAAATCTGTTGCGTGGTTTAAAAGAGCTAAGCGTACAGTCAAGGACTTTAATTGTTAAGCCACTATGGAACCCTGTCATAATGACAGCGTCAAGCCAAATGAAAGAAATTACTCCAAAATGTATGATTAGCGTTATGCGACAGGGTTCTATAGTGGCTCAACAATTAGAGTCCTTGACTGTACATACAGAGGGGCAGTTTAATACTATGTAAAGATAGTAAAGAACTCAATTTAAACGCACTTAATTTTTTCAATTTAGTGACGAATTAACATTCGTCACTAAATTGAAAAACCATATCATTGTATCACAATTTTTTGTTACGAAATGGAAATAAAGTTTACGTTAAGTCCCAATTAAGTTCTTAACTACACGTACAATATTTTAGAAATTCGCCCATGTACCTTTATAAGGGTACCTACTACACTATTGCTGAAAAACTCATATACTTGATATTTTTTTTTATCGTACCAATGGTGTAACAGTCAACCAATTTGATTTTTAGGCCACTAGGTATGGACTAATATGTTAAAGTGGCGTTGACAACAACGTAAGAGACTTCCTATGATTTGGTTTACAACGTCACATTGACAAAGTCCTTCGTGGCTTAGGATTAGGAATCAAATTGGATGATTGTTACTACTAAATATTTTAAAGTTTTTCTGGCCGTCAAGTGTAACCGGATGTAGAACCTCTTAATTGTTATGATCCAATATTATGATTCCGGTGCAATTAACAAAACAACTAATGGCGATCCATTTATAGATCCAATAAAAAAAATTGTGTTTGCTCAATCTGTTTGATCCGCCGACACGTTTACAAATGATCCGTATTTGTCTAAGTTTTTTTAGTTCCTTTTGGATGGTAATCAAGTGTCAATTTGACGTAGGTAATATTAATTACGGGAGTAATAAAATTATGACCCGATTTGATTCAAGTTTGGTAAAAAATATTGAAATTGAAGAATGTCAAAAATTACAATTTTAGGACGAGCTTTTGTTACCGTCTCTACTTTCTTTTGCAACGTCATCATCTGCTTATCAAGACCAAACTAATGTGTCGCAATACGGAAGGTCTAACTCAAGTATATCGGAGATTCTGTCGCCACTTCCGGCTCCATCATCCGATCAGTTCTTAGATACCATAATATTGCATTATCTACGAGTTTACATACCTATGTGGTCCAAATTTCAGCTCATTTACGGGGACTGGTTTAAAATTGGTTTGCAATTTTTGCAGCGGACAACTTACTTACAGTCTGAGCGCTTGGAATGTGCTTCGGGTTTGTACTTCTCTCTCACTCTCTCTTAATAAGGGCGTATGAGGACGAGTGAGTGACAAGTACAAACCCAAAGCATCTTCTAAGAGCTATCGGACTGTACAATGATGATGATGATGATGAGTGGGGACGCCGCCGAGGCAGGCGGGCGGTCGAGTGGCTCTCCATTCATTCCGCCCTGTTCCCCTTGATCCAGTCTCAGGTTACTGGCTCTGCGGCGCTCCCATCCAGCACTGATCCCATCTTCTTGTTTTCCTACAGAACAATAGTGCGTCCTGAAGGTTAATGCTTTTAAGTGTCTCTGCTGTCAGTGCGTCCTCCCCGAATGTGCGATATCTCAGTGACGAGTACATCACACACTCGGCCAGAACGTGTTGACTAGTTTCCTCTTTGCCACAATGTGGGCATCGAGGATGCTGTTTGGCTCCTATTACCGTCAAATTTCTGTTGAGTGGACAGTGTCCAGTCAAGATCCCTGTCAGTATACTTAGATTGTACTTACCAAGGTTTAGTAGATACCTTGTTCTGTTCCTATTTACCCTTCCTATCATGAGTTTGGATTGTCTGCACCCTTGTGTTGTTATCCACGCCTCATTTGTCTTTGTCTCTATTCTTCTGGCGATGACTCCTTTCGTTACCGTTGCAGATATCGGAAGTGCTGGTTCCGGGCCCAGATATTGTCGGTCCGCCCCTGCTCTGGCCAGCTCATCTGCCTTCTCGTTTCCTATTGCTCCACTGTGTCCTGGTACCCAAGCCAGTGTCACTTTGGATGCTATGCCTAGATTATTCAGTTCATCTCTGCATTCCTGCACCAGGGAGGATTTGATTACTGGATTATCTAACGCTTTTAGTGCTGCTTGGCTGTCTGAGTAGATTATAACGTGACTCCCCGTTATATTACTTCTTTCCTTGAGTCTCTGCGCACACTTCATGATGGCATACACTTCTGCCTGGAATACACTGGTGAAGCCTCCTAGTGGTATCGTTGTGTGCTCATTCGCTTCTTGGTAATAAATGCCTGCCCCCGCTCTTTTTGTTGAGGACTTCCATGAACCGTCCGTGAAGCATGTCACTCTGGGTTCCGGTATCTCTGTCTCCCAACTATCTCTCTCTCCTATATGGATTCTATATTTCTTGTCGAAAAATCTTCCTTTTCTTAACTGACTGTACAAACAGTGCAAGTTAAATGAAAGCTTGTAAATCTCTAATAATTTCCCGGCATAAACCAAAAACGGCAACTAAAGTCTAGATTCACATTCGTTCTAATTGCCAGAAGGCCAGTTTTGGTAGAGCACTGACTACTCTAAAATCTCGTTTCATTAATCTTGAGCTAAGGTCATAATTTAGACTCGGACAGACACATCAAATACATGACTAATGACCCTCGTAACATTATTAAAAGCGGAATCTGTAATTAAATCAGGGAAAGTGAAGCTTCATAACATAACACCAAGATGAATGCAGGATCCGCTAAGCTATTGCCATGCCGCATGATGTAGTACTGAGGTATTGTGATATCTAAAAAGCCGGACACACACGCTTGATTTATTTGTGTGGCCAAGATTTTTCTTTTGATAAGATTTTTTGTCGAGTTACTGGTTAATAAATTTGACAGTTACAAATGAGACCAAAATTAGACATGTCATGTCCGCTAAATTAAGTCTTGGCCAAGATTTTAGTTAAAAAAGAAGTTTGTTTTTGAGCTATTTTAAGTATTACGTACTCGTACCATCATCTTGTTTTTTTCGAACAGAAACTTAGTTTTTAAATTTACCATTATTTTGGGATTTTTAAAAAGGTGCTACGTCCTCCTTATTGGTCCTAGACTAGATATATTTTTCTGACATCAAGAAAATGAAAGGTAGAGCAATATAAGGACAATTTCATGTTCTTAAAATGTTAGTCACTTAATTATAGAAATAACATAATATAGTGAGGTTTTAAAGAGATTATTATGGCTTTCTTACCTGTGAATGTCAGGAAATGTGTTATATTGAATTGCTACTTATATTACGAACGGACTGTCTTCAATCTTAAAAACAATTAAGTAATTATCAATTGACGATGTAAAACCCGCTTCACCGTGAGCTCTGAGGCTTAGATCATAGGTGACAAGTAATAAATCCGCTAGCCTACGCGCTAAACGCGATTAGGTTTAGTCACACTAGAATGCTTTGTCAATGGCCTGGTATAGGTGATAGGTCGATCGTTATGTGGGGCAATGTCGACACTGACTGCCATTGGTTTGGTTTGGTGTGACACAAAGTGGAGTATCTCAAGTTAATCAAACGAGTTCGTACTTTTTTCCGCGGTTTGGCGAGTTCCCGTATTTTAGCGATGATGTTGCAATCGTTATTAACCACGGTAAGAATCTGTTTTATTAACTTTAGTATCATAAATACCAATTAACCGCGATTGTTTAAAGTAGAGTAATTAATGTAAAGGTTCGCTGGGTACAGACAATTATATTAGATAATCTGGGGGCCTAGTCAGAAGCATATAGCTAACGGTTTCCGAATATCGATAAAATGAATAGGATTGACGTAGGCGGACAGATGACAGTCGATAGAAAACAGAAACGTTAGCAGCGATTGCATCTTTGCTAGGCCTACCGGGGTCAGAATAGGTCGTGTTTATTTACCTAAACTAACGCAAGTTCAGTCATGCGTAACTAACTGAGAAGTGAATACTCAGAAGCACTACCTATACCAACCCTTGAATATAAATTATCCTAGGTTATATTATACGTTTATGTTGTAGCGTTCAATAAATCTGATAAATAAATGGGACACGAACTTGAAAAGCCGCACTCGGAGTCAGTGACAATTTTGAATGAAAAAAAGAACGATAAGTATTATAAATTAATGTTCTCTGAGTACGGCGATCAGTGTTTTCCTCTCCTGTCATGATCCTTACTAATATTATAAATATGACAGTGTGCCTAGGGGTCTACTTATACTGGAATGCCTAATCGTCATGTGTCCTATAATGCATCATTTGTACTAATATTCGTTTATCCTTAATCCATTTCCGCCTGAATTTTAAAACTTTTTAGTGTTGTTATTTATAATACAACCCGTGTTTTTGTAAAGCTTAAAAACTTGTCTGACTCAGCTGAAAACCAGTTTAGGACAATCAATAATTCGGACAAACGAAGCGTTACGACAATCGTTATTAGTAAAGTCTGACCAGCGAGTCGTCAGAGGCATTTTTTTCTAATTATTACACATGGCAACAATTTTACCTATGAAACAAGCTGTCACATTATACGAACTATCCAGTCGCTATGCATTTTGTGTTACCAGCTAGTGATGTTTTAAATATGCCGGCTTTTTTTGTGACCCCACTCACTGGTCAAACTTATTTGTTTCTTGGTTCCGGCATTACGGTTCAACGCATCAACTGTAAAACCTATGGCCCTAGACCGCGTCATGAGAGGAAGCCATTGCCCAGCAGCTGGCAGTGACCCTACCTACAGGCGGGTTGGTGTGATGAGTAAGGGTTATTTTTTTCCTGTAGTACCTGGAAGCCCAGATAACATAACCATGTGCTTACATCGTTTTACTCATAATAGAAACATAGAGCTGACTTTGGGACAACAATTTGTGTAAAATTGTCCCTGAGATCGATCTTTATTATTTAGTTAGTGTGACTTGAAGGTTTAGTTAGAGCAACTGTATAGGTAAGTAGGTACCTACTTTGATAAAAAAAACATTATTTTCACTCACCTTACATAACTGCAATCTTATCCCGCACTTATAAGATAAGACACAAACGCAATCTGCTCTTAATGAGTTAATACGCAGACTAAAAAAAACAAAAGATTACAGTAAAGGTAGTCTAGACTATTTATTCTTGTGCTTGTACTTAAAGCCGAAAACAATAGAACGAATTATTAATCATAGTTAATCTCGTGAATGCACTAATATTAATATGTGAAAGTTTTAAAGACGTTTCAATGCTTCCTAGCATTGTGGTGGCACTTCAGTTGGCCTTTATTTGTTGAACTTTCATTCGATATGTCAAATCAAAAGAAATATTTAATTTTATTTAGTGCTAATACAGTAAGTATTCCATAGGTTTATTTACAGAGATGTAACACGAATGTAAAGCAACGTAAAATGCCGCCGCCTAGGGCCCGTTTCTCGAAACTCACCAGACTAATCAATAATATTAGTCTATGCGATACATTTGACTAATAGACTCGATTGAACTAATATTATTAGTCAGCACGGCTAGCACAAGTTGCCCGCGACTTGTTTGTCGCTCGGATCCCCCTCTCTATCTAGTCAGTAATGATAGAGACGCACTGAGCGACAATCGAGAAAATACAACTTGTGCTACCCGTGCTGGTGAGCTTCGAGAAACGGGTCCCTAGTATTGGTCACTTGTCACCCATAAGTATTTAACATGACGTAGCTATGCAGCGCCTCTATTCTAGGCGATATAAACGATATCGTAGTTTGCCTGTTATGGTATTGTTATTACGTCAGCCGCCATTACTGTAAAGAAAATAAGAGCTATCAAAGCGTTGCCAATTCGATAACAGATCAAATACAATATTGTTTTTACCGTCTTGAATCCCGCTGCCGCTGTTCAGTTTACGCTGAGAGAAAAGAACAGAGCTATATAACTGCTATAGCTCTGTCTTTTACGCTCACCGTAAAATGAACTGCTTAGCAACGTCATAATAACATCATCCCTGGAATTCTCAATAAATAATGTTGTTTCCCAATCCGCACTCTTTAAGAAGTTTACAATTATAATAATAACCTCATTAACCCTGTTCCGGCAAGAGTTTGGACAAAACTTGAATCTTGCCGGTTTCTGTTAGCCATCCACCTAAACATACAGGGTGGTACCTACTCGATAAACTGTACATATTGACCAATAAATTAACCTAAAATTTCATCCCTTTCAATATGTACAGTTTATCGAGTACCACCCTGTACAATATTCTAATTTGAAAATCCCAAGAAAATCCTCCTATTTCAATGTCAAATTTCTGCCACAGATTAAATAATAGTTACCTAATAAGTATGTATATCTCGTGCTTTCGTCATGACGCATCAGCCACACGGTGGCGTGGTCCAATCCACCGTACATTGTGTCGCAAGCCCGTGAGAGCACGTCAGGTATCTAAATGGACTGACAGTAATCTAGAAGATACCGTGTACTTAGTTAATTGTCCAAGCTATGCATAATCTAGGACTCGTCGGCTATTTGGACCGCGGTGGGCACGTTTGAATCGCTGAATTGATAGACCAATTGTTGAAAGATCACGAGGGCGTTCTTGATGAACTTATTTCTTAAATTTTGCCGGATTGGCTTTTACTTACATTTTTATAGGTGCCAAGTTCCGGGGTGCACAAAATATAAATATGTTACAAAATATTTCGTCATTATTGTTTAATGATTTTCAATTTCAACTCGCATCCCCAAAATCATTTTTCTCCAGCATTGTTAATTTTGGAGAGTTCCGCATATAAACTGGAACGCACGGAGTCCTAGGCAATAAGATTATGTGTAGGTATACATAATTTCCATGGACGATCACCATAGACATAATATAAATAGGACAGGTATCCATTTCAATAAATAGTTTCAGACCATCTTGCTTCTAAGTAAGTACATCAGGAGAAATAGAGCGTCTGTATTTCAAGACTCAAATACCACTCTACCTAGGTACCTATCTAATCATGCATAGTCGGGACCTTTTCATTCCGTCACTCATATAAACAAATGAATTTACCTGCCTAATTTCTTAATTTGTTTGTTAACAATGAAGACATTTTTAAAACCGCGATGGTAGCAAAGTCTAGAGTAAACCTGTATCAACTTAGAAAATAACTGTAAAACTCAAATCGTCAACAATAAAAAAAAGACACAAAAAGGGAAGTGCTGTGAAAGAATCGAATGCAACATCACTTTACGCGTGGGAAGCTTTCAACCATCTCAAGTCAAGGTAGTTGGACTAGTCAGTCACACTCATGCAAATAAAAGTCTACATCTTTTCACGAACTCTTGAGTAAGTACGCCTAATTAATCAGATTAGACGCTGATAAAAAAATAAATCGGCATCGAGATTTTTTATGATAACACCATTAATTGACGTTCGTTCAACACAAGCTGACCCCTGTCAGACCCACATAAACAATCCGTCAAACCTTGAGCCAGTCGTGGTTTAGTTTATTTTGTTTAACATTCATTCTGAACTGAATGACATCATCCAAGAGTGCTTACTAGAAGGATATTTGGATTACATATGTATAATACCTAGGTACTTGAATGTCATGGTGTGCTTTAACAATAACAATATTATGGAGGCTGTTCTCCTCACTGCAAATGATACTACGTTACTAAAGGACTATGACCTGATGTTAAAAGAAAAACACCGGGTGTTCAGTAAATAACGTCTAATCAACGAGATGATGACTTGGCATTAAAAAGTATATGTGACTGGACACTTTTTACCTTTCACTATAGTACAGTATGGTCTTGAGATTCCACTTCTGAGAGAAAGGCCCCATCATCCCACAGTTTGGAGTCATTAAAATCTATTGACTACATGCTAGTTACTTCCTAATGCTTTATTATTATTTTATAAGCTATCTAAACAATAACTTAAACCGTATATGCTCGACGGCCTTAATACCGTATTATGGTCAACATCGTAAGAAGCTCAGGATTTTGTACGTTGTCACTTTTGCTCGTTTGACAATTTGGTATGACAGTTGACTCCTGACTTCGCTAAAGAGAGATTTGGCTTTCTCGCTTGACTGTACCTATTAAAAGTCTCCATCAAATATATAGAAGCAGACAAGGTGCTCAAAAGTATCTAAACACGCTCTCTCTAACGCCAATATTGAGTCGAGTCTTCATATGTATAGAGTCGAATGCAGATGATAGAGATGGGAAAAATATGTTGCGCAAAAGTATTTTAATTCTAATCAACAAAAGTCTGGAAGTTCAAACATATTTAGTTGGGTTACCTAACCAACCTTATTTAACAGTGAAACAATACCGGTTCCGGTAAAAATACTGTCGTGCTTGCAATGATTAGGTATGAAGAAAAATTCTGTGAACTTGGGCACACCGGGTATTGAGAGATCACCTTGTCTGTCCATATTTGATGGTGGCGTACCTACAGTCGACCATTTTGATAAAAGCGACCGTAGAGTTGCCGTGATTTGACACCGCGCACCCGGCACATGTCGCGCGATGTCACTAGATATGTCAGGCGAAGTTTCGCGAAGTCGCTCGACATGTCGCCGACACGTGTCGCGGGAAGTTTGTCTCCTAGTGAATCCCTGGCATAACTTAAGCCAGCTTAAGTCCAATGTTTTTATTTAACTATTAACCGACGGATTGAGCCTCCCGTTGCATGATTAAAAACGTTGCAAACCAAGCCCCTCCTGGATTCAAGTTTTTGACATGTGACGTTTTTTTCTAGAAATCCGTCAGGCCATTGAACTTCGTGAGCCTGTTGCTGTTCGCCGTGGATCTGATCGTGCGTGTGAGCAGTACGCAGTTCGCGTCCCACGTGACCGTGAACACGCCTGCGCACAGCTTCTCGCACGGCGTTGGGGACCCGCTGCCCAGTATCAGCAGGCGTGCGCACCAGGGCTCTAGGAGATTAAGAAGTGAGTTTAAAGGGCCATAAACTCATCTTGGCTGAGATGAGGGTCTCAAGATACGTCAAAGTAAACGTCAAGCCATAGAGAACTGTAATTTTTGACGTATCTTGAACGAGTATTACAGTCGAGATCAGTTTATTAATACGGCCCTATGACTGTGCCAAGCGTCCAGTGGCGCCTTCATTAGTATTCATTACTATTATTGTGTTTTCTAACAATCTAAAGTATTGTCTTGAAATCGAAGAATGGTTTTTTGTTTTACAAATGAATACACAATAGTAATGAGGGCGCCACTGGACGCTTGGCACATTCTTAAGGTATCATTATGGTCCTCATGTATGCAATATCTGTTATGGCTACACGATGGCGGATCATGGGCCAACGTAAGAGACACATTTACACATTACTATAGAGTGAGCAACATATTCTTGCATCTCACTCTCACGTATTGCTCCGTCCCTTACGCTGGCCCATGATCCGCCATCGTGTAGAGGGGCCATTACATTATGTCCATGCTTACTCAGGTCTTGAGGAGGTTTTAAACTAAGTCGAAAATATAGGATTTAGGTGGAAGGTAATCTCTGCGGTAGTTGCAATAAAACTAAGCTCCGTATTCCGATGAGGGCAAGTCCTAATAAATATTCTATTCTTATTGCCTTCTATCATGGTCTAATTGCAGGGCCCCCTGTAAGACAGCAGAGCCAGCGAAGCGGCGGATACCCCCGCGTGAAGCCATCCATTCCTTTCAACGACGAAGAGGTGCGTGGCAATGGATTGAACGCGCTGCCGCCGTGGCAATACGACGTCCATATGGGTAAAACTAAATACAAACAACATTATTTTAATTGTCTGTTTCTTTAAAGGTACAGTCAAGGACTTTACTGTGCAACCATTTTCCTAATAGTTAACGGCAATCTTCGTTTTTCTATGACACACGAGTGACAAATATATTGTCAGTTGCGAGTGCAAGCGTGATAGGGATAGCCAGCCGAAAGCTATTAAGCAGCTGGGCATACTGTAATTGTTATGCCACTATGGAACCGTGTCATAATGACAGCGTCAAACCACATGACAGAAATTACGCTTAAATGAATGATTAACGTTATGCGACAGGGTTCCATAGTGGCATAACAATTAAAGTCCTTGACTGTACTTATAAATACAAAACAAAAAAAACTTTATTAACCCTCTCAATGGTTATAATAATAAACATTGTGATGGTTATAAATAACATATTATGTAGGTAAAACTATTTAATAAAAAAATAAATTGGAAACCAGTGTGAGACCCTGGTGTTTGTGCTAGGAGATCCTGTATCTTTTTTTTGTATTTTTTGTATTCAATTAATTGTCTGTTTCTTTAAACTCTATAGTTTAATTAAAGGTATAAAAATGTTGATTAACTCTGAGTAAGTATAGGTCTCCGTCCCTTAACACTTTAAAGCCGCAAACGTACGAGAGCGCCTCTACCACGCTTTTAGAACACTTTAGTATGGGAACGCGCCGCACCGCGCCGCCCCCGCTCTCAGTGCGTTTGCGCCTTAAGAGGACTGTGTGCCGGCACTTATTTAAATATTTTCTTGTAAAGGAAAACTTACTATTAGCCCAATGGAACCCTGACCCACCATAGAACCGTGTCACAGTGACGTTTTGATTCAAGTACTAAGAAGTGTCAAACAAATTGTATCCAAACACCGGATTGACGGGGGCAAAATTCTACCTGTGCTAGTGGTTAATTAAATATCGACTAAGTTTTATCGACATCTTTAAAAAGCAATTTTCAATCATCATAATTAATGGTCAAGTTTAGATATCTTTTAATAATTTGTAAATCTCTTTTATTTATACTTATTGCAAATATTCCGTCGTCAAACAAAAAAATCTTTTTCAAGATTTTATTTTACCAATTAGGTTTAAATTATATAATTAGGGTAAATTAGTTTCGCCATGTCCGTCCGTCCGCCCGTCCGTATGCAGCTTTTTGCAGTTATTTGGCATGAATATACATATCGCCGATCAAGTGGTAATATAAAATCTTGAAAATTAAATTCTTGTTTGACTAATAAAATAAAAGAGGATTGATAAATAAAAGAGGGTTACAAATTATTAAAATATATCAAAACTTGACCATTAATTATGATGATTGAAAATTGTTTTTAACGATGTCGATAAAACTTAGTCGATATTTAATTAATCACTAGCACAGGTATAATTTCCCCCCCCCCCCCCCCGTCAATCCGGTGTTGGTCATGATGTCACTGTGACACCGTTCTACGGTGGGTCAGGGCTCCATTGGGCTGAGAGTACAAACCTAGTTTTTCATAATATCTACAACATAATGAAAAACCGTAAAAACCGTGAATAGTTTTAAGGGGAGAGATACGTTATCGCATTTTGTATGGAAACTTTGAGCTTCACAATCCTCTTACACGTCATCTAACTTCATCGTTTCGTGGTCGGTAGAGTAGGTAGAGTTTCCCAACCTTTTTGTTGCATCAAGTCTTCCCCGAAAATAAAAGATATTTATGTCCTTTGGTTTTTTCGCGACAAAATCAAAATCCACATTAATTTAACAACATTGACACCGAATGTATCGGAATAAATGTGTTATTATATTGTTTATGATGTTTTATTTCAGGCGAAACTTATGTCTTATTTTTTGAAAGTTTATAGAAGAACCCTTCGCGCGCGAGTCCGACTCACACTTGGCAGTTTTTTTACTTTCGTCGACGTGACCGTACCGTGCCTAATCGTTTAACTTTTTGTACAGAATCCGCGATACCCATGCTCCCGCTATCGCCTTACAAGGTGGACTCGCCTGACCCGGAGTCCCTCTGGCCCCAGGGTCTGTTCCTGCCACCGATCAACCCTGGCGGCTTCAGGAGCTTCGGCCGCCGGACTAATGCTGGTAAATAAGGCAATACTAAAGCCATCTATCTCGCGATGTCCACTGAGATCAGATCACCTATAAGATCCCCCAAGTAATATCATAGGTATTAATAGGGAATGCATGTTTTTTTACAGCTTCAATAAAAGCTGATTCATGTAACAAACAGGTGAGAAAAAACATTTTTTGAATAGCTATAAAAATAACAAATATAAGCTGACAAACATTTGATCCTTGTTCCTATCTCTTTCTAGCAAAACAGAATTTAACGTGGAGTTTATATGGCCGTACTGACGTCACCGGTGCACTGCGGATCTCTCTGTCTAATTAGCATTTTAAAATGCTTGTATCATCCGTATTACTTGACCGATTTTAAATTCACTTTTGGTGATCTCTTTTACGGTATTTTCATATTTTGTTGAGAAATGCTATTTAAAAAAATCCATGCATATTCCCTTTTGTGCTATAAGCCCAAGTGAATCCTGACCCACCATAGAACGATGTCACATTGACATTATAAGACACTTGTATGACACTTCTTACGACTTGAATTATAACGTCACTGTGACACAGTTCTATAGTGGGTCAGGTTCCAATACGCTGATAGTACCTACCCGAGTGATCCACCGTGGATCCACCAGATTCTGTAGATGTTACTTAGGCATCCATCTAGCTACATGTAAAGAAATACACGAGGGCGCATTGAGGCTTTTACACACAAAAAACGGTTGAAAGCATTGCGACGTAAATGAAAGCCTGCGCGAGATGTAATAAGTAGGTATATGGAGGAAAATGAAAATTTACATACATCATTATCATATAGGAGCGTGAACCGGCGCGCATACACTTCCGCGTCGACCCTGGCTTCTTGTCTGTCTATCCGTCCGAGGTAGGTATAATCGACTACAACGATATCCACTTTTGGTCCTTATTACAATACGATAAGGTGAAAAATAAGATACTTGGAGGTTTGATTTTTTTCGCAGTTCAAAGGGATTGCCGGGTATTTGGTATTAATTTTAACTTGATACCTCCACGCATCTCCACGCGTTCCTGAAAAAAAGGGTATTGACAGACTGACAGACAGACGGACAGATGGACAGATGGAAGCGATCCTATAAGGGTTCCTTTTTTCCTTTTGAACTACGGAACTCTAAAAAACGCTTAATTCAGTTTTTGTTACAAAAATTGCATGATGATTTATTTAATAGCCACTTAGGTTGTTTTAGGCACCACCCAGACTTTTCCGAGGTCAAATTGAGGTTTTGCAAAGTATGTGCGTAATTTTAATTTACGTCTTGTCGCGTTTGTTTTCGTAAATAACTTGAAATATCTGGATACATACCCAGATAACTAGTTAATGTTTACATTTTCTAATTTCCGCCCTTCATAATTTTCAGTTATAAAACTGCAGTTTTCATTTATATGGATGAGCCGTTAAAAATTTAAATCTAAACAAGGTCAAACCATTCTATTGTTATCAACTTTCCGATTATTGGCATCGTAAACGTCATTTCAAGTAAATAGAGGTGATAATTCTACAATCGCTATTTGTCAAAAACTGGTATGTTGGATGCCAATAATAGGGAATACGCATGGATTTTTTAAATCGCATTTCTCAACAAAATATGAAAGTACCGTAAAAGAGATCACCAAAAGTGAAATTAAAATTAAAATCGGTCAAGAAATACGGATGCTACAAGCATTTTAAACTGCTAATAAGACAGAGAGATCTGAAGTGCACTGGTGACGTCATTGTGCAGTTCGGCCATATAAACTCTACGTAAAATTCTGTATTGCTAAAAAGAGCTAGGAACAAATCTTTGTTGGCTTATATCTTGGTTATTTTTTAGATATTAAAAAAATGTTTGTTTTCACCTCTTTGTTACATAAATCAGCTTTTATTGAAGCTGTAACCTGTTACCACTGGTAACAACTGGGAATAAAAAATCCAACGTGGTGGTGGTAACAGGTGGGAAAATTCCCAGTTGTTACCAGTGATAACAACTTGGTGGTAACATGTTCAAATAACCCTAATAGTTTGTGGTTTACCATGCGATGAACTGTTACCTTTTTTTTCAGAGCCCGAAATCATGGATCCGTATCTACTAGAAGGCTCAGAAGCTATTGCAGCAGTGAATAGGGCGCGAGACCACGGCCTATACTACTTCCACGATATTCCCCACATCGAATCGCTACTAGCCAACCAAGACTTAAGAGTGGAAAACAACTTGAAACCGCACCGCATCGCAAGCATACGCCATACTTGGCCTTACAACCGACCATAACCCCAACGAAAAAAACGAAACTTACATTTGTATAAGAAAATATATTTGTATAAAATTGTAAAATACTCAGAAAGTCATATATTATAAACATGGATGCCTAATTTGTGTTTTAATTGTCAGTTCTTTTGGTTTCGTGGAATGTTTCAGCTGCTCCTTGAGTACATAGAGTTTTACATACATAGTAGGTATATAAACATAAAACTTATCTAACTTTAAGTAATCACAAAGTGGTATAATTATTACCATTAAGTACATAATCATAATTAACTAATTCTTATTAATCATCATAATATAATTATTACAGACCTATACAAAAAGAGTAATTATTTTACTAAATAATTTTCTGAGATTCAGTTAGGTACCTACCTACAGTAAAAATTTAATATCAACGTGTACTTAAATTTCCACAATATGTACTTAAAAATATGCTACAATGTAAGGAAATATTTATTATAAAATTTGTATAAAAATACTAACAGAAAACAATGGTAAAAAGGCAGTGATATTTACATAATAATACAAAGCTCCTATAATGCTGGGGCCCTAGTGAAAAAAGGGTATGAGTCGACTCGTAATAAAAAAAGTATAAATCATTTCATGGATTGTACTAGACTTTTACCTACCCTTCTTCACTGAGACTTATAACCCTTTTTCACCAGGACCCCAATCTGTTGGGGCATCCTTAACACGATATCATACGCTCCATGTGTAAGGAAATACATACATACATACATGGAATAAGTCACAGTTATTTACATTAAACTTTTTTAGACAGGATATCAATCGCAATTACCTTTAAATTGACGCTATATCTATATCTTAGGCCGGTATTACACCTGTAAGTTATTGCTGTAAGTTTTGAGACGCAACTTAGAGTAAGAGTGAGTGGCAAAGATCTGCATCTATCTCTTGTTTCAAAACTTACAGTAATAACTTCCAGATGTAATGCCGGCCTTACGATATTTCATCGAAAAGTAATTCAGGTCAAAATCCCATTTAAAATAATACATAGATGGAAGTAGGTATTTCAGACTCGCAATGACTTAGGTACCCCAACATCGTTTCCTGATTAGTGAAACCTCTACACATTTTGAAAAGCATATCACTATCAACCGGTAATTGAATAGAGCACCATTATAGAATAGTGAACGACGTGTTAAGTAACTAACTACAGTGAACAGTTACACTGGTCGGTGACCAAAAATTAGCTGCAATTAAATCAGCTAACTTTATAATGTAAACGCGCCATTGAAGTGTATGCGAGTGAGATAGAAGTACAAAACCCTAAGGTAATTTTAAGGAACAGCATATATATTGCAGTCACTATATCTATAATAAAAGGTTTTACAAGAACTGGCACAAACAGATCAATTGATTAAATAATTTCGTTTCTTTTTAGCGTGTCGACGGCGTATTAGATGGTATCTGACCAATAATTTGCCCATTGAATCTACAACTGAAGCATCATGTGTCAGTAAAAAAATAGCAGAACAGTCAATCAATAGGATGACAAATTGTTAAATGATGACAAATCCTAAAGCCAATTACAAATCAATTAATCGCTAGGTAATACTCCTCTACCTAGTCTATTTGGAAAGTGACGCACTCGGCGACTATAAAAACGAGTTGTGCCAGTTCAACTAGATACAACAGCTTGTATGTAAATAAATATCAGAGGGACAAGGTCACACCAATTGACTTAAACCCAAACTAAGCTCTAGGCTTGTACTTTGGGTACTAGACAATGATATAATACTTATATAAAGAAATATATACTCAAATATAATGAAAACGTTCATGACTCGGGGACAAATATTCGCGCTCATCACACAAATATCTGCCCTTACCGGGATTTGCACCCAGGACCGCAAACTTTGTAGGTAGGGTCACTACCAACTAGGCCAGTGCGTCGTCAATGTATATATAACCAGTGACCAGAGGGGCTATTGCCTAACGCACTCACAATCGCAAGCGTTTTCATTTTGAAAGTCGAAGGCGAGTCTGCATACAAAATGAAAACAATTGTTCGAGTTTGAAGCCGATTGCGATTGCGAGTGCGTTAGGCATTAGCGACGCCGCTCTCGCTTCGCTTCGGTTTATGTGAGTTTTCTGTAACATCCATACATAATCCAGAACTTATTATATATAAAAATATCCTTCCCCTTAATCACTCTATCAATTGCTGAAAAATTCATTAAAATCCGTTGAGTACTTTAAAAGATCTAAGAGAACAGACAGCGGAAGCAACTTCATTTTAAACTATGTAAAGATAAAGAAGATATGTATTTACAAAGATAATGGGTGGACATGAAAAAATGCAAAGTGATGCAAAATTGTGTTTCCCGCGAGTGTATATATCTCTGAATGAATGTATATAATATATTAATTGAAGATGCGGTAGCCTAGATGGTAGTGACCCTGCCCATTAGCTAGCGGTCCTGGGTTCAATTCGATGAGAATTTGCTTCTGAGTCTTGGATGTTTTCTATGTATTTAAGTATGTATTTCTCCATATAAGTATGTTTATTGTTGTAAGTACAAGCCTAGAGATTAATTTGGGACTAGGTCAATTAGGGTGACAGAGTGTTCCCTGGTATTTCCCATAAAACAATGGAATTGGTATCATTATTTTAGACCTTTGGAGATAATTTAAAAAACCAATATTAAACAATACTTCAGGTTCAAGAGAACGAAACTATTATTTGAACACAATATACTGTAATGGTACCATATTCAATCCCTGCAATAAACTCTACATATTGTAAATAGTAATAAAGACAGCACATAGTATACTTAGATAAGACATTTTCATTCTAAATCCTGAGTTGCACAGGTCACCGTTACAAAAGCACATGTAAACTTTCTTGTAGTTCCACATGGTGTAGGCACATCTCTCTTCATAGTCGCTTGGCGGACGCTGCAGGCACATCCTCTCTGTAGCTGCACCATAGTCTGCAAAGAAAAATGTAACAAATAAATTGAATGGCTGAATCTTAAGACTGCAACGAGCAAGCTCTGCGAGTACATTTACAGCGTACCCATTATTTTATCACCACACCTTTCAAAGAACATCATAATTCAAAATTTTCATTTCATTCATATCCCTTTCTTGCCTCATGAGTTAATTTTTTTTGCCAGTCATAAGTCTAACCTTACATAACCTACATAATTAATGTCTAAGATATCCTGAAAACATCATGGTTTCAGCAGAAAGCGTTTGATGAAATTAAATTCCATGATATGATACAATCTATGAAGTGAAAGTCGATAAAATTATTAACAGCTTCATAATTCAACAAAACATTTAATAATTTTCTCATTATCTGTTGTTCATCCCTGCTGTTTTAATTTAAGTTTAACCGATAACAGAGTATGGTCAGCATGAAAATTTATATTTAATCAAAATACAGATCAGATATGTATTACCATCAGTCCTGAATGCTCCTGTGGTGCCTTCAATCATCTTGCCACACCAGCCTGATGGACAGGCAACCATGTGGATGCCTGGTTCTGCATCAGGATCTGTCACGTTGAACGGTAGCGGGTCGCCACAGCTACCAAGCTCACCTCTAGACCGACACCTGATGCATCTTTTATGTAAGCCTGCAAGTTATGATTTGTAAAGATCAGGAATATTAAAAATAAACTATATACTCTTGTGTTAGGAATATAAGTGTCAATACTTAAAATTAATGATATCAAATGCATGAACATTTTTCAACTACAATAGTTGTATTTCTTGATGGCAAAACCAAGTATATGCTAGAAAATTTGATATACTTATAGAGAAGATATTGTTAACTACACCTATCAAAAATTCCCAGGATTAAATATATCACATAATGTAATAGGCAAATACTACAATATCCATTTTTTTCAATAAGATAAAACACCATTACTTTAAATACTGATCAGGTAAATTACTGTCAAGAAATCATTTGTTTCATAAGTGACAAACTAACAGATAATATCATTAATAACTAATAGGAAACCTGTTGATGCGAAATTTAGAAACATTAACTGCATTGCAAACAGGTTTTATGAATTACTTTAGCGATATCTAGACAATACAATACCATTACTACCATACGCAAGCGAAACTAGCTTCCACTCTCACTTTACCTTGAAGACATCCGTAAAGTGAATACAATACAACATTAGAAAAAACTTACATTTAGCTTCCTTTAGTAAGGCTAGGCCCACCAACGTACAAAAAAGCAACGTGCTATAGTTCATACTTTTATTCAGTTGTACACCAATTCAATAAACAAATTAAAATTTCCTCATAAAAGCAACTTCGTAACTTTGTTTTAAACTTTCACAGTTCACACTTCTTGCTTGACGAACCAATCTTGACATAAAAATACGTCAACTTCAACATGATATTTGCCACAGAATAGACAATAAAGGCCTGAGGCCCTACTTTGAAAATCGAAGTTCGAAGTTACGTTAGCTCCATCCCTGTTACTCGTCATTCGAGACTAAATCGAGAGGAAGGGATGAAGCTATCGTAACTTCGAACTTCGAATTTCAAAGTAGGGCCTCTGTCACGGACTATAGTCTATTTAAGAATAGCGTTATTATAATTAGCCATGCCAATATAACATCAATCTTACCAACACAACAACTTGTCGATAAACACGAATACATCTTCTGAAAAGGGACCTATTCTAATTTTATCATTCTTTCTTTCTTATTTTATTTTTTAGGAAATTAAATCGCTTTCTTCAAAAAGACACACGATCATAAAAATTCAACTGCTTATAGCTTGGCAAAATTTCGCGTTAAATAAGCAACATTATGACCGAAAAAGTGCTGTGGCACTTCAAACTTCACACTCTTAATTTTTGCCGAGCTTATAGAATTACATTTCCCGATAAATTTAGTCTTTGAAGAGGTATTTCCGGTCATCAGACGAGGAGTTAGGTACATCTTTTCTTCATTAAATTTAATGGATCAGCAAACGATGCACGTCTCTGCCACGCAACACAAATACCAGCACAATAGCAAGTTACTGTCAATGAAAGCACAAATCCAAGATAAATCGAGTAACGAATGAAATCTGTAATTAAATTTGAAGCGTTATTTAAACCAAACTAATGCGACATATAAAATAATATTCATACTGACCCTGATTTAATAATTTGGCCTTAGTAACCACTTTCACTAAAAAATTCTGCATATTTCTTCCATTAACGGTACAAGAATAACAACCTTCGTCAGACTTTCTTGCATGCAATATATAAAGTGCATTATATGCATCTATCGTCAAATGTGGTTCATTAACCGAAATACCCATGTTATTTCTAAAATTAAATTAATCATTATATGTACCTATAGGTATATTATTATGTCTATAAATCCTAAATGAATAATTTTAAATAATAATTCTAATAAAACACACGACCCTCTTTTGCGTCGCGCAGTCGGGTAAGAACCCTTCGAGTCGTAAAAAACTGCATAAGTTTGAGTCAGAAAACAAATTAAAATTTTAACATCTTTTATTTACAATTTAAATTCAAACTAATTTCATTATTAATGTTTTATTAATTACTTAATGACCTTGAACATTTAAATGAGGGTAAAAGCAATTATGCCAGTCTAAATTAATAATAAAATAAAAACAATCACGAGAACGCTTAAAGTAATTTCAATCCCGTGAGCCACAAAACCTCACAAGGCCGCAAGGTATATAAATCATCAAAATTGTTTTCTATAAAAAAAGTTAAAATATTTTTGACACATTTAAAGTTTTGTGGGATAGAAGGCAGGTAAGCATGAACTGTTTACTGACCTAAAAGAAATATTTAACTTAATATTGTCTTTATACCAATCGGTTTGGGACTCCGTTATTATTTCAGGGCAAGTGAGAATCAAATATCCATCTTCTGCCACATGTTTAGTTACGTTGCAGTTTAAGCGGTTTTCACCTTTAAAATTTTCTATCTTGACACCTTAAAATCGACATTCAAGAATGAGCATACCACCTACCACCTAATAAAAATATCAAAAAGTAAAGAAAAATAAATTACTTATTTGTGTTAAATTACAAGGTGCTTTGATTACAAAATCTGGAACGTTCCTTATAATTCTGCTAATTTTGGGATAAAATGAAGCTAATGTGATTGACCGGCAGGACACACTTGAAATATCAAATAAGTAAGTAGTTAACTTATCATTCAAGCATTTATGTAACGAGATCTGTAACAAAAAAAAACATTGGGATAACTATTGTATCTGGCAGGATTACCACTGGCGCTCCATTGATTGGACTGTAGGCCTAAGGCCCAATGTTCGATTGTTAAATTTACACATTACTTACCAAATTCTGGATCTTGGAACGCATGGGCCTAACTCGGCATTTACCCAATCTTCGATGCAAAATTTCATGGCCAAAGCGTTCGCAAGGACCCCAATTTTCCCACGAAAATACCATCTCAAAGGGGAACAGCGCACATTCATCCAACACCATAGGCTGAATTCCTTTGTTGTCGTTAATGAAACGGTTAATTGAGTCCATAAAACTCCTTTGAAATTCGACCCATTCCTTGTAAGAACCTACTTTGGTTAATGGTTTGTTTTCAAGAATTGCTAAAATATAATAAATCGAATATAATTAAAAATGAAAAGGTATCTTATTGAATAACTCCTTAATATATACATACTTACCATCTAAAACATAGGTAAAAATTGCCTTTTTTTCCCAAAAATATTTGCAGAAGTATACACCTGAATCATTACTTTCAAAGTTTTTTAAATGTAAAGTGTGAGATGGACTTATTTTAACCCTAAACTCTTCAGTTTCATAATCCTCAGTTGAGATTAGTTCTTTGCTAAACGTATTGCCCATTTTTCGAAAATACCACACTTTTGCTTGAAAATCATCTGGTACATTGCTTAAAAAAAAGTTAATGTATTCAGCCGTTTTATTCACCCACAAATATTTAAATGGTTATTAAGTCCCAGAAAGACGGGCGCGTAAGTACGCGTATAAAAGCTCGACGGCCTTTTTCGCCCGTGTTTACCTTTAAGCCGGGTTCCCAGTTCCCACGGCCTGTTGTTTCACAGATCTGATCGCGCCGTTATACGCCGACAGATCATGGGAATGGTCGCATCTGATGAGTACTGTGGTTGCCTGTCGTCGCCAGTTTGATCCGTCATGAGTCGGTAAGTTCAAAGTCGCGGCGCGGCGCGAAGGTGCCTGTCGCGGCCTGTAGCGGCGCGCGATCCGGCCTGGCCCGTAATAACACGGGCCGTGGGAACCCGGCTTTGGAAGTTCCCGTACTTAGGGTGACACACGGGCGAGTGAGGTCACCGAGCCATAAGTACGCCGTATTTACTCGGACGTCTATCTGGGGCTTTAGGAATGTACTTCCATTTTAAACCCCGTCTTTCGTTCGCTTAAATACCTACTGTAGGTACTCTTAAATTTGGTAAAATATGCACTTTCAATAGAATACGTTAGTTTAAGTTATAGTAGGCTATAGGTCCCAGGTGTACCTATTTTGTCGGTTTTCGTCGCCGTTTTAGTAAAATAGATTAGATTGGGTATTTAGTTATGAATCAAACAAAAAATAACTTACGAGTAAACTAACGGATTCTATTGAAAGTGCATATTTTACCTAATTTAAGAGTACCTACAGTAGGTATTTAAGCGAACGAATGACGGGGTTTAAAATTGAAATACATTCCTAAAGCCCCAGATAGACGGGCGAGTAAGCACGCCGTACTTATAGTTCGGCGACCTTACTCGCCTGTCTTGTCTGTCACCCTACGCACTGTACTACCATACGTACGCGAACTTCTAAAAGTAAACACGGGCGAAAAAGGTCGTCGAACTTTAAGTACGCGTACTCGACCGTCTATCTGGGACTTAATAACTGTTTTAGGCAGCAAACGCACTGAGAGCGTTTTCCATACAAACGCCTTCAAACTCTTTTGGAACACTTTTTAGTATAGGAAAGGAAAGAACGCGCCGCTCCACGCCCCGTCTTCTCTCAGTGAGTTTGCGGCTTTAGTTTCGCTTTGGCGTAGAGATGATACTATTGCCACTAGAGTCTGTCTAATGAAAGCTGAACCTGGGAAAAAGCGGCAAATTCAAAAAATCTTGATAATTATGGTATTACCGATCAATGAAGGAATAAACGATATTGATACTTTTATTATTTTATTTATTTTGGTGGGCACAAAGGAAGAGGAAACGCGTACTATATTTTCATATATATTATTACGAGCGCTATATTTTGATGAAAAGCACTTTAGGTAAAATACGATGACAGTGACTGGAGCACATTTGGTTTTTCGAAATATATTTGACATGAAAATATAGTGATCTGCACGTGTAGCACAAGTTGTATTTTCTCGCTTGTCGCTCTGTGCGTCTCTATCGTAACAGACTAGATAGTAAGGGAGATCCGAGCGACAAACAAGTCACGAGCAACTTGTGCTAGTCGTGCTGTTGATAGATTTCATTGATACGAGAGGTTTTCGTCTGTGTCGCACACAGCATAATAAAACAATGATGATGAGGAATATTATATTCAACCTTTTTAATAAAGTAATTAGAGGTAACATTATTCTCATCACCCTTACACCTCTATCTAACGACAATTATATCTTGGAGAAGAAGCGCCGCAAGAAACTCCAGCAGATCATTTTTTCCAATCATAAAATACAATTATTCTTAAAAGTAACATTACAAGGTAGTAAAGTAATTAATAATTATTTCTAACAACACAAACTTAGTCGTTACAAATGTACGCTCAATAACATTTTGATTTTGTGCTAAACGTTAATAAAGCATTAGGCACAAAACCATCTTCTGATCCAGCGTGAACAATAATAAATCGTTTTCCAGCTGAGATATTGCCAACTACACCTTGGGTGGAAGGCCCCTGCCACGACTTTTTTGTTTTGTAGTTCTGGTGAACGTAAGTCTCATCCAGGTATATTATTTTTTTACCTTCAGCACGTTTTGATGCAATAGTCCTTAGGTAGCGGTGTCGCCAAGCTGCTATGTCAAAACGCTCAATAAGTATCGAACGTTGTTCAGTATTTTGTTTAAATTCGTATCCATTTGCCATTAGTATTCGGCGTAAAGTCTCAAGGCATCCGGTAAAACCGATGCTTTCTTTCAACTCTGCCAATAAGCATCTGAGTGTAGGCACTTGTTTTTTTACAATATAAAATTCATTTATTTTATTTCGGATAGCTTGGATGTCAAAGCTATCCAAATTAGACACCGTGGCCTTGTGAGGTCGCTTTTTTCCGGGAGTACTAAAGACACCGTTGTTTAATTTTCCCTCATTACTTATTCTTTTTAAAGATGAAACACTGATATCTGTAAGAAGAAAGAAAGTGTTAAATAAACAGAACACCATTTAGAAATACATTGTGTGGTTGCGCAGTACAGCCCCATTGTACAGTCCGACAGCCCTAAAAACATTTGGGTTTAGGTGAAATGAAATTGCATCGGTGAGGTTCTAATCGCAACGGTTTAAGAACAAGGAAGACTCATATAACCCGAACATCTTTTATATCTGGCCGATCAAAAATGACATTAAATAAATAGATAAGGTACTAAAGTGTACACATATTTATGAAATCGACTGTACAGTGTACATTTGGTTCATAAACAACAAAATGCTGTTTGCTCCGCACACAGAAAATACATATCAAATAATATGTTTATGATATCTTTTAACTAAACACCTCCTTATTGTTTTATTGAAACTATGAGTGTCAGTTACATTAATCATCTGTCTATTAAATTAATTTAATAAAATTGTGAATGCTAAGAGATTCAACATGATATAGGGACAGACAATAGGTACCTACACCTATTATATAGGGAAAGACAATGATAATTTTAGTAATTACCGGTCATTGAAGATACTTCTTCCAAATATTTCGTCTGAGTCTGGCAGGCTAACTCAGTTTCCTCAACCTCTTTCTGCTGCTTTACGTTTTCCAGCACACTTTTGTCAACGTGCACGTCCAGGTTTTCTGAAACGAATTTAATTTCGTTTAATTTCTTAATCTCATCGTATAATAGACAGAAAAAGGTAAATTAAACTTAGGATTGCACATAGAGAAATAAGAAGTATCAAAATGAACATGCCGTACTAAAGCCGTACTAACCTATAAATTTGGTCACCGTAACTAAACAATTAATTTTTTGCATCAATAATGCTTTTCTTTCTTCTTGTTTTTCTTTGTACTTCTGTATAATAGTATACAGAATCTCCCGGACACCGCCTCTTATCGTCGACGGCATGATTACTCCGTATTTTTATCAATTTAGATCTCGAATTGACAAGTTTCTAACAACAACAAAGTCCAAACGACATATTAAATAGTGTTGCCAGACTCGTCAGCCAAGAAAAATCCAGGTTCAGCTTTCATTAGACAGACTCTATCATGTGTATTTCATTCGCTCGTGTATTGTAGTATGTTAATAATTATTTACCAAAAGTGACATTCTAGATTTATAGTCGATCCCAGAGACACATCTATGACTTTTCCCACGCTCAGCTTTGATCGACTCTTCGTTTTATTGTAGCAAATAGTCATATTTTGCAGACCTTGTGTTAATTGATTATTACAAATTTGCATTACAATAACGACCAGAACGTAGGGGAAAATCTAAATGGGAAAAATACGCAAAATTAAGTTTAAAAGTTTAACTGTGCCATATAAAAACGAACTTATGTATGAAGAACCCACGGACCTAAAAATTTTTTTTAGGTCCGTGGTAGAACCATGATAATTTTTATTTCAGTTCAACAATAAACTTCAGTGTCCATAACTGTTTCAATGAATCAGACAGAAGCAGCGATAAAAGGGGTAATAGACGGGCGAGTAATTAAGCCGTACTTGGGCATTTTCACGAAAAAGTGTACCCAATTAAGGAACTTTAACTTTGTCAGTTTTGTGACGAAAATTAGGTATCTATACATTGACGGCCGCCAAAACTGACAAAGTTAAAGTTCCTTAATTGGGTACACTTTTTCGTGAAAATACCCAAGTACTGCTTCAAGATTTACGATTTACCTCGCGATTTGTAATTATCTAGTAACTATTTTATCGCGTGGAATTATTTGTGAATTTAGTTTCATAATAGCTCCCGTCACAGATTATATAAGGGTATGGTTTCCCTTCCCACAGCGATTACACAAGTTATTTATTGTGAGGTTGGTACATTACCGTTAGGTCCGAGTTAAAATAATATAAATAATACATAAAAAGCTTATGCGATTTGTTTTTCCAAGGAAGTATTTTCACCAATAGACGTACGAATAGTTATTTTTTAATCCAAAATCACAATACTTTTCGAGATTATGAATAAAAAAAATGTCAACACTGGTTGACTCGAACAGTGATACCATAATCAACTATTGGCGCTTTCATTCATCTTCAAATCAAAATTACTTTATAGCAATATGGCGGATAAATCGGAAAGTAAGTTTTGTTTGTATTTTTAGTATTTTTTCCTTGTTCTTCAAGCTTCTGGTCTATTTTAAAATAAAAACAAACTGTGTTCACTGTCGCCAGATACTGGGCTACCGAAACCCTTCTTGTTGTCTTGTGAATTTTCGAATGCTCCGTCCTAGGCTGTTCAAAATTTGAAAAAATTCAAATTTTGTTGGCCAAATGTCAGTTTTTAATTGTTGAAATTTGGAATTATATGACGGAAATTACTTCCGACACTTTGTTCACGAGCGTAATAACGTCAAAACCTTGGGTTTACAGCTATCATTTTGAAGTGATAAGTTCGTTTTACTGATTGTTGTGTTGGTTTTCTATAGGGTCGCAAGATGGTTACAATCTATCAAGGTCGCAAGTTAAAGTCAAGGAAGAGCCGATGGATTTGGACTTGCCTGAAGAGGACGAAGTACCGCCAGCGTTTGGGCCTGCGGCCCTAGGTCTGCATAGAGTTGGAACAAAGTTACCGCCAAAACCAGCGCCTAGTGAACCGGTGCAAAAACTGAATGCTAGAGGCATGCCTGCGCGCATCAGGAAGAAAAATAGATTTATCTTTGTTGACGACTTTGTGAATACTTCTCCACCCAGGCAGTCACCAAAGAGAACTCCAAAGATATTGACAAAAACACCTAATAAGCAGTCTAGTGCCAAGAAACAGAAGTCTCCATCGAAAGTACAGAGGAATATTGACAAATATGATGATAAAACTGAAACAGCTAATAGTCAATCACCAGACCGCAAGTCCGGACAACGGATTGGGATGAGACTAAGAAACCTGTTAAAATTACCGAAGGCACATAAATGGGTTTGTTTTGAGTATTTCTACAGTAATATTGATAAAGCTCTATTTGACGGAGAAAATGATTTCTTGATATGTCTTCGAGAGTCATTCCCACAGTTGGCTAATCACAAGCTCACACAGGTGCAGTGGGCAAAAATCAGAAGAATGATGGGCAAGCCTAGAAGATGTTCACAAGCCTTCTTTGCTGAAGAACGCAAGGAATTAGAAAGAAAAAGGAAGTTGATAAGATATATTCAACAAAGGAAAACTGCTGATATATGTATCAAAGATTTACCTAATGAAATACCCATGCAGTTGGTTGTGGGTACTAAAGTAACTGCAAGGTTACGAAAACCTCAAGATGGATTGTTCACGGGGTGTATTGATGCTGTTGATACATCAAACAACACATACAGAATAACTTTTGAGAGACCTAAACTTGGCACCCATTCCGTGCCTGACTATGAAGTTTTATCGAATGAACCACCAGACACAATAAGTCTCTCTAGTATCACTCAAAAGTTCCGACCACGATATGTCATGCAAGAAATAATCAACATGTACAACCCCACCCAGCCGAATAATAACAACTCTCAAGGAGACCCAATGATTGGGTGTTCAGATATTACTAAGCAATTAGATTCAATTGGAAGTTACCCATTTCCTCTTCTGGAACTAATAGTTAAATTAACAAAAGTTTTACAAGCTAAAAGGATCAAGATAAACAGGCTTCGGGAGTATAACAGTGACGCCGAGAAGAGAAAATCATTTGGACAAAAAATGCCAGAAGATTTTGAAAGGAAATATGCAGCTGTTGTTATAGATTTGGAAAGAATGAATATGGATTTGCAGGAATATATAAATGAAGTGCAACTGTATTGTCAACAGATAGCTCCCGGCCCAAGCCTGGCTGCTATGTTGGCACCTTCCCATCTCAGAGAGAAATGCCGTGAAGAGGCATCTATTCTTGTAGAAAAGAACCACAATGGATCAGTTAAGGATGCTAGTTTGATTGATCTTGTGACTGACCTCACTGCGCTAATGTTGCAAGTAAAGAGTTTATCGGACTCTGATCAAAATGCTTATGAATTAAGTGTATTGCAGGGGACCATGGACCAGATAAAAATGAAACTAGAGCCTCAACATCAAAGACTCTTTCAAAATAATGTAGAGATACACATGCACAGGATTCAGATGGGGTTAGGACAAATGACTTCAAACAGTTTTGTAGCTGGATAACATTGGTTGCATTAATTATAGAAAGGAAACCTATGGCTACAAGATAATCTAACTAATCTAAGGCCGCGATTACACCACCTGCCAGAAATTAATCACAGCCCTGTCAGAAATTTTTCACACAAGATTTCTTGCAGGTGGAAATGTGGCCTAATGTAGTCAGTATTTTATATTGTAAATCCTTCGAAGTACAGTTTTAAATAACATGGCTTGTGCATAATCAAGCAGTGTCATGTTAATGTTAAAGTTTTAACTGAATTCACATTTGACTTGCATACTATTTGTTTTAATAATTTGTATATTAAAATCTAAAAATTCGTAGCCATTAATGAGTTGTAAATATTGTATATAGGATTTGATTTCTTATTTTATGATGATGGCTTGTAAATACATCAAAATGTTTAAATATACTGCTGCAATAGTAGAATTATTTTGATGTACTTCTTCATTAATATCAACTTCAACCAGAATAAAATTGTCTATAACACAATGTTGATCATTGTAAAAGTCTTGACCACGTAAGATGCCTAGGTATGAAATATACGTCTAAACTGCAAGCCACTTAAGATCAGTGTCTCTCTTCGTTACTCAATCAAGGTGGTAATTTTTAGTGCTCTTAATATCTAATTAGCTAAGAATGAGTTTTACAAAGCCATTTAAAATATAGACAGACATAGATAATAAAATGGGATTATATTTTATATGTGAAGTTTCATTTAAGACAAACTTTTGAGGGGTTGCCTCAAATAATTGAAATATTTCCTTTTAGTCAAAAACACTCTTCTATTATTTGCACCATGAACTTAAGTTGCCTACCTAATTCTATATAGTGCAAACTGGCACTCCGTTTTATCCAGTAGTTTAAATATATACTGTAAGGGAATAAGGTTAAAATGTGGTTAAAAGCTTCAACAAGAAGAATCATAAATATTTAAATAACTTAATTTTGTAGTATAAAACCTCATCCTTACATTATTTCAAAACTAATCTATTAAAGTGGCCGTTTTCTTTGCCAACGGGGTTTATATAATTACAGGATTCACAGGGTGAGAAAATCTGATGCCTATAAGTAATGGGTGATTTTTCCCTACATAACCATAATTGACGAAGCGGTTAGCTTATGGTAGTGACCCTGCCTACGAAGCTAGCGGTCCTGGGTTCGATTGTCAAGGGATAGTCCCCCGTGTTACGACCAATTTGTTACCACTGGTAGCAGCTGGGAATAAAAATTCATAGCTGTTACCACTACAATGACTATGGCACTAGTCCCAACGCCGACGATGAGCGAGAAGCGAGTAGAGCGTTGAGCCCGCGATCAACAAATTGTGTCTCTTTTATTGACACGGGATTTGTATCTTTTGTTGGACAAACTAGTGGAGAGAGTTCTCGCCGGCGATGGGACAAGTGCCTAAGGTGGTAACTAGGTACTGGGAATTTTAATTTATTTTATATAGGTAATTTCGTTGAAAAAATAATTTCGAGAGAAATGAACGTTTATTTGAAAATATCTACTTACAATACTTTATTTGTTACAGCGGCCAAGGCCATACATCCTATTAGGTACCTACTACTACTTGAAAAAATCATGTCAATCAAAAGACAGCATATGTTAAGGTCGAGCAAAAAACTCCAACGACATCACGTGGCCTTCTCGAGGTGTTTCCTCGTGGTCCGACTATATTAGTCCTACTGCAGAAAAAGTGTACCTAGATTTGGCGAACTGTGGTTGTAAAAGTAGGTAGGTTAGGTACGTTAGGTATCTTCGGATGCCCGAAGGGCAAACAGCCCAGAAGTACAGCCGAAAGTCAGTAGGACTAAAATAGTAGGACCACGAGGAAACGGCCGTTTAAAACATAATCTTTATACAATAAGGTCACACAAACGCCACAACCCTCAACAAGATTAACAAAATAGGTATTCAATTTTATTATTTTGCCCTTGGTGATCGAATTTGAACATAACTTTACATAACTACATTAACTACACAAGATAGCAATGGACGTATGACGATGAAAATGCGATAGAGCTTAGTTCGGGACTACATCAATTAGTGTGAGATTGTCTCCATATATTTATTTATTTAATTATCCTGATCCGACTTGTATATCCTGCTAGTGGCCAAACTGCGAGTAGCAAAAGGCCCGCGTACCCGTCTAACTGACAAATCTTAAAGTTCTATTTTATTTAGCATCCTAAACGAACTCATTTTGATTCACAATCATAACATAGCTAAATAAATAACCTGACGCGTGCGCTCGTAGGCATTATGCGGTGGCAGGTACCTGTAACTTTGGCAGAATTGACGAAATGACCCCTTTTTTGCTCGTCGATTATTTTTCACATCTATCACAACTTAAGCCGTATATTCAGTTAATTCATTACTTAGGTATCAGATACATGCGCCTCTGGCAAAATTTCATTTGCTAACAACACCACTACTAAACGATACCCCTTTCAATACCGGTCGAGTATTCTGTACTGGAGCCTCCTTTAATTTTATTTTGCATAATTGTTGTTTTAGTGGCAATATAGAAATACACATTCTGTAATTTCGACTGTCTACCTCTCACGGTTCATGAGATACAGCCTGCTGTCAGACAGACGAACCGACAGCAAAAAAACCCGTGCAATGCAAGGATGCCTTTTATACAGGGTGGAAAAAACGAACGCTACATGGACGGCAACTACTTTATAAAAATTAGAAATAGCAAGTTCCTCATTAAGGACTTTGAAAAAAAATCCTGCGTTTATGGTTTTTTGACAATTCGTCTGCCTCGGGAATCGAACGTCAGCCAACCTTTTGCAACTACCTACCACCCACCGTTCGTCTAAGGGGCCGGTTAGACGAGCAACATTATTATAGCAATGTGTGGCCGGCAACTATACGCATCTTGCTCTAAAATACGAAATAAGAGTAAGATAGCAATAGTTGCCGGCCACACATTGCCGTAAAAAGTTGATCGTGTACCAGATCCTTAATGGAATGGCATAGTTTCGTGGAAAAATTGAACATTCCTTTATCAATATAGATACCAACTTTTATGCAATTAGATAAATGTCAAATATGATAGCTTGAGCTGGCCAGGTTTATTATCCTGGAGGCAAGTACATACGAAGTAATATTTAAGTCTATGCAATATTGGATGACCAAAATTAAGCATTCAAATTAAGTTCAAGTAGTTAAGTAGGTACTTAAGTACCTATTGTTTATCATTTTTTTAACCAATATTTCGAAGACGAACTAGACGGATCCTTTGAATGTCAAATATCAACTCCCGACATGGGAACCTGGCTTTCGAGAATTAATTGATTAGATTATTTTGATTAAAGTAAAAAAGATATCCGAGATGATTAGTGGGCTACCGCAGATTTTGTCCCCTGAGCATGATACTCATCATATTAAAAAAACATTCAATTTTTATTTTATTTTATTTTCATGATACTAAGATTGTGTGTACTTATATTTCTAAGATCTGATTAAACATAGTTAGTAGCACAGAATAAGTAATAGTACAAGCTACTAGCTTAGGGAATCAAATAAAAAACAACACTTGCAATGAATTAAATTGGAATAATGATAATTTGTTTATTACTTTTTGATCCTATTAACTACAGAAATTGTTCCTTTATTATAATGTAAGAATTTACGATTTGTATTTATTCAAAGTTTCCAGTAATTCGTCAGCCTCCTCAGAAGTTTTGACTCTTATGAGAACTGAAGTAGGAGGCGGCTTCGCGTCCGGTGTTGGCATGCATATCATCATGACATTGTTTTTGCCCATCCTTTGTATCGGAATACTTGACGACAAGATGAGATTCAGCATGATATTACCCAAGTTAGTGTTTGCACGCACCAACAACTGATGCTTTCCACTTTCTTCGATTTTCTTTACATACAAATTGCCCACACCTCTCTCAACGAAGTTACCATCTTTCTTCACAAATATTTTGCATTTTTTGTCATAGAGACTGTCCTTTTCTTCAACTATCTTGACTTCCACTTTAGGTGGTTCATCACTTTCTTCCTCAGCCTCACTAGGTTTTGGTGCGTTGAAATTACTGATGCTAAAAGGCTTGCCAGTGCCAAAGGAAAATGGAGCTGGAGTGGGATTTGCAGCTAAAGTTGACGGTGAAGAATTGTTAGCAAATGAAAATCCCGATGTCTTTGGAGTGCTGGGAGCACTGCTGTTGTTACTTGCATTGGCTGCAATGTTATCACCAAATGAATTAGGATTTACTTGAGTTGAAAATGGTGATGACATGTTAGCTTTCAAAAGACTTGAATTTGAGAAAAGTGAATTAGCATTTCCAAAAGGCGATGATTTGACAGGAGTTGGTTCCGATTTTGGTTCTTCTTCAATCTTGTCATTGGAATGTTTTTTAATTTCATCTGAATTTGGTCCATGGAATTCTTCCTGTATGTCCTTGAGGTACTTTTCATAGTCCTTAAATATTGGTGTCAATATGCAAAGAGGGGTTTTTTCAACATGTTTTTTGATCCAATCTGTTACTGAATCATTTAAACCTTTGAGTTTAGTGTAATATTTAATTTTTTTTTCATTTTCCTCAGGTTTTTCCTCTGTACTTTTGGTTTCAGTTTTTGGAGTGATAGTGGGGCTTGGCATGAGTGTGTTATTACTTGGCTGGATCTTAAAAGGCGATGAAGTAACAGCTGTTGAAAATAAGGATTTTTTAGTTTCTGTGTTGTTTAGAGGTATACCAAACATGGATGACACTACAGATGAGGGGTCGGTTTTGTTGGTGTTGTCAGGAGAGGTTGCAGTTGATTGTGGCTTGAATGCAAAACTGCCCGTAGTTGTATCTGCTTTAGAAGCAGTAAAAAGACTGGATGGTGATGGAGATGCTCCTCCAAACAATGAAGATGACTGTGAAGATGGCATGACAAATGCTGATTTAGTTGTGGATGTAGATGACACTGGTATGCTGAATAGGCCTCCACTGGCACCACTAGCTACTGGGTTGGTGTTAAATACACTGGTTGACGCTGCTGTGTCAGTTTTACTTGATGGAGAGCCATTTGTAGGTTTACTACCATTAGTCAGATTTGCCAGAAAGTCAAACGATGTTGGTTGTGTTTTGCTGAAGCCCCCGAATGCACTGAAGACACCTTTCTTTGTCTGTAACAGGATGAATTGCAAGTTACATACACAATACATGTTATACAATATAGGGTATTTAATATTCTAGGCTTGGTTTAAGAATCAGTTAGGATTGCTCCTTTTCACCTTAAAGACACAAGACACTAATGGTGCAAAACACATTATGTTTACAGTGCTACCATTTTCTTAATGGAGATTGGCAATCTTCATTTTTCTATGACACACGAGTGACAAATATACTGTCAGTTGCAAGTGCAAGCGTGATAGCGATAGCCAGACGAAAGCTATTAAGAAGCTGGGAATACTGTACAATGTTTCCAACTAACAGTCTGTCTTCCTGGGTTAAAATGATTAAACAAAATATAATAAAGACTACATAAAATTACTTTACATTATTTACTAAAAAATTGTCCACTACTTTTTATAAGTTGATTATGTGAAGATTATAAAGTTAAGCCCATAAATTGTTATTTTAAGCTGAGAGCTAAATTATCATCAATCAATCATCATTCTATTAATATTTTATGAAATTTATCTTTATTTTGTTTTATCTGTGGCTTGGATTCTGTAACTCAATATTGAGTGCCTATTTATCATAATATAAAAGAAAATCTTTCATTTAATTACAATTATATGGCTTGAACCATAAACCTCTAAGAATTTCTAAAATATCTAATGTGTAGATAAAACCAGGTTTAAGTTAGGCTTTTTTCTAATCTCCAAAAAAACATTTACAACTTGCAATAATCATGGCTTCAAACACATTATGACCCACTTTATATGCGATGCAATAAATAGACTCAATGTTAGCTCTCAGGAGAGTGCCCAGCTGAACCATACCATATGGTGATATCAGTTCTTATCACAAAGAATATTAATCTACAGATTTGGCTAAATAACCTAATTTTATTCCAAATAAAATAATCAAGGAAATCTGCTTCGAGCATATAGCTACCATTTATGCTCATATCGTAATATTGTAACAGTAGGTACTTACTTCATCAGTAGAAATTTGGCCTCGTCTTTTGGCGGTTCTGATAACACGTTTCTCGATGATATCATTGGCCGCAGGAGTGAATTGACCCATCTCTTGCTGATCTTCAGGATCATCCTTATCCCAATTGTCATGGTTTAGGTCTGAAGTGGCTGGCCGCTTCGCGGACATTTTCTTTTGGGATATGGGAACGTCGTGCTGGCGCGTAGCTAAAGATACCTCACGGGTAACTTGGCGGTTAAGCAAGGACACCAATAACTGTACATTAATTCACCACACTACATTTATAGTACTTAAGTTCCAAAAGTTATAAGAGTTGACCGCACCTAACGACAGTCTTCAGGTTTTGCTGCATTGGCACCACATGAATGAGCTGAGCTTCAGTCAACTGAACTGTCAGTCAGTCAGTCATTTTTTAATTGTCAAACTTTATGCGCATTTTTATGCGCGATACGGAGGAGATACCGATAACCGGTGCGCGGCGCAGCGCGCAGCTACTTATTGGGGTTGCCAGATAGATTGGTCTCCATTAGATTAGTTGAGATTCGTTTATTTAAATAGTTTAAAGTCATAAAATAAAAAAATAACAGACACATCTCAATTAAACATTTAAATAAATAAATAAAATCACATAAAGAATACATTATATTTGTCATCATCAAAAATCCAAACATGCCGCTGCCGGCGGCCCGCCGATGGTGAAACGAATGCTCACGTTTTGGCGGAAAAATTAGGAGATATATGACATCCCACTCTTGCTCGCTATAATTTCGCCAGCATGAAAGAGAAAAATTACAGCTAGGGAAAGGGAACATGGAAGTTTTAGTTTCGAAGACGAATGATCGACTTACTACTTGTAACTCTTTCATAACATGCGCAAACAAAAGAGATGCATTACAGTTGTTTCACGTTGTTGTCGACTTTTTCTTTCATTGAATTGAAAATCGCATTGAAGATTTGTGGGGTGGCGAGTCGAGTGCGAGTGACTGGAGAGTGGAGTGAGGAAGGACTATTCTACTGAAGAAATACTAGCGAAAGCATTTTTAATATTTTCATTCAGATCTTTGACATAATTGATTTGATATTGAGTGAAAGTAAGTTATAATTTAAAAGTAACTACGCTTGGTTATAGTGAGTTTTGATTACTTTAAAAGTTATTTACTATTATTTTTTCTTGAAAATCGTTTGATGTCTAAAAATAAATGTTAAAAATATTAATTATGTAGCACATATTGAAGTCGCGCAAGTGTTTCAACATTGCAATCTACAAGTGCCTACTGTTTAAAAAGCATTCAAGGGCTAAAACTACTATGGAAGTGTCTAATGAAATAAAGGAAGATATTCGCAAAACTCAGTCTGATCTTAAAAATGCGATACGAGTACATCAGGTAAGCGAAGTCGTTAAAGTGTTGTTACTAGTTATAAACTTAAGAGAAACATTTCTAACTGAGAATTTGACTATAATAAGCATTTACTCTTGAAATTATTTGCAGGTTTGGGTCACGCGTCTTCAAGAAGATGAAAATGTAAGAACTTCATCTGTATGTTGTTTACAGCATGACAGTTGCTTTGTGCGAAAGTAAAGCATATTTTTATGAATTACATGTCTTGTGTTGCAGAATTTACACCTCAAGTCTAAAGTAAAAGAAGCTGAAAAAGAAATTATTGTAATTGGACAAGCTCAAGTAAGTTGTTACATTATTTTGTAAAACTCTGACATTGATGACCAAGTTATTTTGTTATTTGTTAACTACCTTAATTGATTATGAACTATTGTGCACATCATGGTCAGCCTCTCCTACTTAAGAACCTTCAAATGTTACTTACAGACTATTTAAACCTACCTTTATTGTAGAACATTTTGAAGTGACCGTAAATCTAGTATTTTCTAATCATGAAGTGTATAATATTTATCCAATAAGGTATTAAGTATTTTTTGTTACTGGAAATAGTAATCAAATGGATCTTCTAAGATACTAGGCAATTATACATTTACTTTGTAATTTTTATGTATGACTTGTCACTCCTGTGAGTTTTATTTTTATTTTCACATGATGTTATTTATTACAGAAACTAGTTGTAGATAGATTAAGACGAGAACTAGAACTATACCAGCAACGTTTAAAAGTCCGAAATAAGCAGACAAACATTGAAAATGATAATCGCTTTGTAGCTCAGCAACTTAGGGACCACCAACTGCAATACCGCACAAGAAATAGAACCGTCTCCTTATTGAAACCTTCTGTACTTAATGAAATACATATTAAAACAGAAAACTATAACGATGTTAAAGACAGCATATCAGATTCTGAAACTGAAATTAAATCCTCAAACGAGAAGGAAAACTCCAATCTTAGCGATGGAGATGAAAAGGAGAAGTATTCCAGAAACTATCAGTCAATTCCGAAAGTGCACGATAGTAGAAATAATTTTACAAATGCCCTTAACAAAGTGAAAGAAGCTTTCATGTGAGTAAAACTACTTGTTTTTATAACCCAATTTACTTAATTGCTAACCAGCGTTGGTTAACTATGTTTTTTGTCCTCTGCCCAGTTTTGATCAATGAAGCAAATTTTATATATTTTATTATTTAAAATAATTATATACTTAAAGACAAATAAACTGCTTACTTATGATCAACTTTTAAACAAATTAATATGGTGTATGAGTCTGTGAGTGTAGATGAGTTGTTAATAGGATACTTTTGAGGATTTGGTACTTCTTTTCTAATCAAATATGTATATTTCATTTCTATACATAATTGGCCAGGTATATTACTCAAATTACCTTAAAACATTCTCATTACTTGGCAACTATTAATATTATTAATAAAAAGAGCCCAATAATATTAAAGTTTACTTTTATTTCGTAACAGTGGTTCGAGTCACCATAGTAATGACACGTGGCAGGAGCAACAGCGATCTGACTCGGACTCCTCGCGAGGCGCCCAGCTGTCCCCTACTCCGTCCCCGCCGCCTCTGCCTGCTCCGGGTGAGCCAGTCTCCCAGGAGCTGTTCATGAGGTAAATATGGTTTAAATAAAAAACTTTCTTTTAGGATTTACAATATAATAACACCAAATTTGACTTGTATATTTTTGATGACGGAACATGAAGGTTATTTTTTTCCATTAAATATTTATTATTATTATTATTTATTATTTATTATAATACACTAGCAGCTCTTTGAGCTGATGCGTGTATATCACTGCACTTGTGTCTATAAAGTTTTTAAAAACTTATCAAGTCTATTTTTAAAGGAGTTCACTGAGGGTGCACTAATAACAGTTTCTGGTAAAATGTTCCACAGTTTCACCACGCGATTCGACAAGAAGTGTCTCCTAGGATTGCTAGCACACAGAGGCTTGACTAGTTTCATGGAGTGCCTTCTTAACCTTGTGTCCTGGCTTAATGTGTACATGTTTTTCAGATAAGCAAGGTTATAGTGTCCATTTAATATTTTATAGGTCTCGATAAGATCCCCTCGTTTTCTTCTTTCCTCCAATGTTGTCAAATTTCATTCCATTAAACGTTCTTCATAGGGTCTATCTTTCAATGCGGCAACCATTTTAGTTGCTCTTCGCTGGACTTTCTCCAGCAATTCAATATCCTTCTTAAAATAGGGGCAGCATATTTGAAAGGCGTATTTGTATGGAAATCTTCCATTATAAAGTGTATTCTGTAAAAATGACCAGCTATCTATTACGATTCAAAAGATACGTACTAGGTACCCATTAAAGTTAACATGGATAGGTATATAGTTTAGTAATAAAATAAATCTGCTTGTAATAGTTATCTAATACTGGCCTGGAGCCTTTTAGGATACACTTTTTGACCCTATAGGATTTTTTATAAAATTGTTCTGTTTACGAATGGGTAGTTTGCCTTACAATGTTTTCCTTTACTTGTATAGAGTAAGATACTTAAGTACAGTGCAACCATTTTCTTAATAGCGATCGGCAATCTTTGTTTTTCTATGACACACGAGTGACAAATATACTGCCAGTTGCAAGTGCAAGCGTGATAGCGATAGCCAGCCGAAAGCTATTCAGAAGCTGGGAATACTGTAAGATGTTATACAGGGTGTCCCAGAACTTGATGTAAATATTAAGGAATAAGAAAGCCCTTTCCTTACCAGTCCTGAATAGAGTTTTAACTTTTCAATCTGTTTAGTTTTGGAGTTATTAAGGTTTTAATGAAGCTGGTAAGAATGCTTCCTTGTGGTTCACCTTTGCCAATAACATTAAGTTACACCATCATTCTAAAATATCAACACTTTCAAAATAAATCCATACTTTCTAAGTCATTAAAGTATTTCTAGTTTTCCAATCCACAACTTTGACTCTTCGTACTAAAAAAAATGTTGGCATATTGTTTCAAAAGTTAATGCAGTTAATCTAGATTTTGAAATTGTGCAACAAGCACCATTTAATATGGGAAAAAAGTAAGATAGAGCTGAGTTTCTTCCATGTGACCCAATTTCGATTAAATTTCGCATACATCCCAAAATTCTTTTTATAAGCAGAACTCTCTTTCCAACAGTATGTATTAAAAAGAGACTTCCACTCGTAATACAAGTTACAAGCTTTTATGAAACAGGCCCCAGAGAATTACACAGCTCTGATCGATACAAATAGAAGTCATTTGATGCAATTTGACCAATACAGGAGAAACATGTAGTGACACATTGTATGTTTTAAAGCGTGTATCTGTCTGTCTGTGGCATCGTAGCTCACAAACGAATAAACTGATTCGGACGCGGTTTTTTAAATAGAATGGTTAACCTCGAAGGCCCAGTGTGCAATAGGATGTATAATCAAGGCAATTTAATTTGAACTGTATGTCAATAAGAATTAAGTTTATTTTACTTTCTTCATAAATTGATAATGGCATTTTCGAACAAACGTAATTTAACTTTATTGTCTTGATGGTAAATTTAGTCCTACTGACGAAAAACCAGCTGTTTGTAGTACGGTGGGCCTTCGAGGTTAAATCAGGGTGGTTCTTTTAGCTAAGCTTAGAGTATAATCATACGACATCGTAGTTCGCCAGATATGAAATGAACTACTTTATTTACTTTGTTCGCAACAATTGTTATAAGTCAGTGTGTATACAATATGCATTATAGTATTGTTACATGTATATTAATGATTAATTGTTACCCTGTGAGGGCTAGCTTATAAAAACTCGCTATAGTCGTAAAACAGTTTTTAAGTTTGTTCTTAAATTTGGTGATGGAAGCCGCATTTATTACAGCTTTTGGCAGGCGATTGTTACACAGCGGGCCCCACGAAATACACGGATTGATTTATTTTGTCCAATTTGTATTTATTCGCGATTAGCGGATCCCATGTTTATTACTACGTAGGGAGAACCTAAGATTTGGCCCTTGCCGCTTTAATAGGTGTAAGTTTTCGTGTGTGAAGACCTCCACCTGGTACCCGTATAAACATGGGAGAGGGAGTATGTTTAGTTGCGCAAAGAAGTCCCGCGCGGGCGCGTCGTCTGCAGCACCGGTCATCGCCCGCACGACTCTTTTTCATGGAAGTTCATATTAAGGGCTTGCTAGACGGTCGCCAACAAGCCCTTCCGAGAGCGCGACCTTGGTCGAGACCGACCTTGTAAACAGTTGTTTCCAGCAAAAAATCGAATTTGCCGACGGCCTTGGTGACAAGACTCCGACCAACGTCGGTCCGTCAGAGGCTTGTTGGCGACTGTCTAGCAGGGCCTTTATTCTTGCTTTCGCAATTAGCTTATAAATGGGTACTAGCGCTAACTGAGAAAGCTTGATTAATACGAACTTTTTCCGACTAAAAACGATGCTGCATATCTATTTTAATATTAATTATTGTGTGAGTAATGTTAAAATTGTTTTTTTATACATTATCATGCGAGCGTCTTGGATCCTATGCTGTAAGCTTGTGTGTGAAATTGATATAAATAAATAAATAAATAAATCTATTCAATACGTTACCGTAGCTCTGAAAGTAGGTGTGCAATAATAATTGACAAAAGGAGCTTTTTTTAGAAGATGTTCTGATATAAACTCTTAATAGAGGTTTGTGTCGAAAGCATGCTGTTTTTTTCTTTGTTTTTATAAAAAAAACATTGTATGCTTTAGAGAGCACTACATATAAGCAATGTTTTTATCAGATTACCTATTTGACAGCATGACCAACTACATTAATCCGGCTGTCAAACTCTGTTGTATTTTAGTGTAGACTGGGGAGTCAGACAACCATTGAAATTAATATTAGAACAAAGGCCAAAAAACGCATAAGACTGAGTGTTTATTTAAAATGATAAGACTAAGTGTTTATTAAAATGATAATGATAACTTGGCTTATTTATAGATTGTATTTATTTCAGACTTATCGGTTTAGTGACACCAGCCCAAAAGGAGATATTGGAGAAAAAAAGAAGTGAACGCCGCAAGAGGTCTACAACAAGTACCAACAGAAATGACTTCTTATACGGAAACTACGATATGTTACCTGTAAGTAGATTTCTAATCTAGGCTACGAAACTGGGGAACTAGGTTGCACAAATGCACACGTTGCAAAAACAGTGTCATTGGCTTACATATTTGTTGTGTACAAATATAAGGATAAAGTTCCGACAGTCATTTATGCCCGCGGTTTTGTCTGTGTAGTAATAGTATTTCATTACCAGACCTAGGAACATACGGGGCAAAATTAAATGACAGCTAGGGATTGCCTATATCGATAAACTCAATTATCGATGCTTTTCCCATAACTAGTGATGATGATAGTTTTGTTTGTAAATGAAATTTTATTGAAAGTATGCAAATGAAACAAAATAGCAACTTAATTCTGATTATTCTTTATTTTATATGTATCGTAATTAACAGTCACACTTCTTCCCATTTTGTTTACCATCCAATGGGAACAGTGTTTTTTTCGGGATGAAAGCCATTGATTCGAGATTTAATCCAAATCCTTTGTCGTTTCAGCGTGAAGGAGTTACAAATATACCAACTCGCACACAAAAATATCCCATCACACTTTTATTACAATCTATGTATCTATATACTAAACTTTACAATAGATTGTTAGCCCGCATGACATGATAAGTTGCTAACAATCTATTAACACTCTTAACAACCAGATAATATGGTAAAAATAGGACAATCTATTTATTTATGAAGAAACTAGAGAAACACTTGTTAGCACTTGCAAGGCCCCGTCACTTCATATCATACAACCTTCATTCAACTGTTTTTGTTATTTACGTCCTTCTTTACTTCCCCACCACGACTGTTACCTGCATGCTACGCGCTAAATATTGGCTATTCACGCGCGCGTAAAGTACAGAATTATTTGTAACTGTCACTGGTATGATCTTATATAAATACTTAATCAAACTTACTAACGGATCATACATTAAAATAATAATTAAATGTTGAAATTGCTCCAAAGACCATGCTTGCTCTTCATAAAAATGTCATCAATACATTTGATTGATATTTGCGTACCTATTCACTTTAATTTCCACCACGTCGCGTCTCGACCGGTTCAGTAGTCCGAGCGATTTCGCGGTTTTGACACTCAACTGATATTTGTATTCCCGGGGATACACCGGCCGGTAGGTAATTATAAGGGTAGGGTGCGGCGAGTGACGTATCTGTTGAGAAGTAACTAGTATATAATCTGTGGCTCTAGCAATTCTTTTGAACATGAAATTGAAAACGTAGTGTGATATGCTGTAATTATACCCTGTTATCGTATAGTGGATTAACTGTTAACGTGTTCAATAGGTATACGCTAAGCAAGGTTAAGTGGTGGGACAAATGTTGTGCATTTTATAATTCTTCAATATAGCGTCTGGACATATAATTTGTCTTTTAATTTAGGTCATGTTTTCAATTTTAATTGTTCATGCCTATCTGTCTTCTGGAATGCATCTTTAGTCCATATATTTTTTAATATGAGAGGGAGGCCTTTGCCCAGCAATGGGATATTATACGAGGAGAATAATTATAGATTTGTGCTTTATTATTATTAACAATAACCAGTTTCTCCCTTTCGATGGTGGAACAATTTTATCGTTTGACCTACTGTTATAGGCACCGTATTTAAATTATTGAGTGAATTAAAATTAAGCAAGTATATTTTCTATTTTTTTTACAGAAGCGCAAAAAGTACAATCAGTACCCTTACCTACAATCGCACAGTGATCCGCCCCAAACACGCTCTGCTAAATTACGGAAACAACAAGTTAGTTTAGTTTGTAGACTTGTAAATGTAATACAGACTGCAATACTTTTCTATAATAGTTTTAGTTCGTAAAGTTTTTTAGTTGTTGATGTTTGTTAATCAGTTTCAGAGCCAAAATAAAGAGTCCCGTGAAGCGTCACCTTCTGGGTCATCAGCTGAAACAAAAGGTTAGTGTAAATTGTAGACAAAAAAAACAAATAATATACCATCAAATCCAGGGAAAAGTTACATTACCCTCGTATAGTAAAAAAAAACAGTGTAAACATAACTATAGGGATAAAAGGGGTATTACATTGTCCTAAATTTAGTTACTAACAAGAGGGACGTAGCTACACGTTAGATACGTATGGAGATATCTCGTATCGTATCTAACGTATAGCTGCGTCCCTCTTGTTAGTGCCTAAATTTAGGATAATGTAATAAGCCCTTAACCCAACCGATTTTCATGAACCTATAGATTCAGTCAGATCGAGAAAGGTTTCGAAACACATAAAACCCCTGTTCCCTGTTCAATCCTAAAATATAGTAAAATATGAATTCACAGTTTAGGGGTCAATCTTTTAATTCACGTAATTCATTGATATTATGCATCAACATTTTCTGCAATAGAGTGATCTGATCACACTTATCATACCTTGTTAAGAGTTCTGTAGCTTATTTAGGCAATAACCCTGATAATTTCGCTTTGTACTGTCGGTCGGCTTGCTCATCTGTCTGCCATCGTACGCAAATCTTATTGTGGCGATGTGTAGATTTGTTTCACCAATCGTTAGAGTTAATAATATATCGATCAACAATATTATTTATTATCAGAAAACTAAAGAAAAAAGTTTTACTACAGAAACAATTGTAAATAAATAGAAGTGTGTATTCTGGCGTCAGATAATCTAAATAGATAATTTTTGTTTTTTTCTCAGCTGGTTGGAGCAACGGCAAACCGGCCTGGGCAGCATCTTTGCCGGCGGGGTTATCGGTGGAACCGGTCTATTCTTCTACCAAGAAAGTCTGCAATGCGTGCGGAAGGAGTGGTAAGTTTTTCTTTAAAATGACAAAAGAGTGTCTTTGACCAAAATATCCTCAAGTATTGTGCCCTCGCACCAGCCTAGTTCACTAACTTTAAGACAAGATTAAGTTTTAGGGATATATGTTAGGATACCAAGAGTTTGATAATTCACTAAAAAATATGGACTTGGGAGGTGAAACGGTTCCCTGCCGTAAAAGTGCAAAGCCTCATGAGCCGTATTCGACGCAAAGTGCGAGCCATGGCTTACAAATGAAAGACTGATTAAACGGTAGATGTCATTCCAAAGCCTATTCAATGTGTGAATAAATTATATAAATATTCTGCGATTTTTTAATGTATTTTTTTAATTAATTTTTTTGAGTGCCTATTAAATTAAATAACTATTGCATAACTTGGTATTTTCAAAAGAATTACTTATAGACGATATTTCACTTTGATTAACGCGTGTGTAGTCACAGTCGCAACGGAGAACTGAGGGCAGCAAAGCTGGTTTCATTCTGTCTAGTATTTATACCTCTTTAGTCGACCTAGTATACCTCTTTAGTCTTTAGTATACCTCTTTAGTCGACTAAATTAAGCGCCGCGAGGGATGAGTGTGGAGACTTGATATGTGAGGAAGAAAAAATGCTTGATAGATGGAAAACTTATTTTGAAAGCTTGTTTGAATGCGAAGATGTTTGCCTTGAGCCAGATAGTATGAGTAAGGATGTAAATAGCGAAGATGAAAGTCTGATTAGCATGAGTGAAATCGTGAAAGCTTTAAAAAGTATGAAAGCGGGAAAGTCGGCAGGTTGTGATAGAGTGTCGATAGAAATGCTGAGGAGAGGAGATGGTGTGGTGGGTAGTCTGTTGTACCGCCTTTTCAATGCATGTTGGAGTAGCGGCCGAGTCCCGGAAGATTGCGTCAAGGCCGTTATCGTCCCTCTGTATAAAGGAAAGGGGTCACAGCAAGACTGCAAAAACTACCGCGGTATCAGCCTCCTTAGTGTTGTCGGCAAAGTATACGCGAAGATTTTAATTGAAAGGGTATTGAATGTTACGAATGACAAAATCTGGGATGTACAAGCGGGATTTCGAAAGGGAATGGGATGTACCGATCAGGTCTTTTCACTACGGTCTATCACAGAAAAGTTTTTGGCTGTCAACCAAAAGGTTTTCTGTGCTTTTGTGGACCTGGAAAAGGCCTATGATAGGGTAGATAGAAAGCAGTTGTGGACGGTGCTGTCTAGGTATGGAGTGAGCAGCAATCTGGTGCAGGCTTTGAGGTCCCTTTTTGAGGGCTCCAGAGCCTGTGTCAGGATCAATGGGGTATACTCGGCCTGGTTTAATATCTCTAGAGGTGTTAGACAGGGCTGTGTTGTTGCCTCACCATGGCTGTTCAATCTATTCATGGACAGTTGTATGCGAGATTTGAAAGAGTATGATAAGGGTTTGTGTATGGAAGAGTTGCTAATCAAATGCCTCTTGTTGCCGATGATCAAGTTATACTCGCTCCATCGGTACTTGAGTTGCAGGAGATGGTGACAGTGATGAATGAAGGATTTAAGCAAAAAGGGATGAAAGTAAATGTTGCCAAGACCAAGGTCATGGTGATAGAGAAGGACGAGGAGATGACCGAGTGCGTGATAAATATAAATGGTGAATTAGTAGAGCAAGTGAATGAATTTGTGTACCTGGGAAGTATGTTTACAAGAGATGGTAAGTTTGAGAAGGATGTCGAGAGGAGGGTGAATGCGGGAAACCAAATTAATGGGGCCCTGTACTCCTTTGTGAGCAGAAGGGGCGTTTCACAAAAAGCGCAACTGGCTGTTCACAATGGAGTGTTGATCCCTACTCTGATGTATGGTAGTGAATGTTGGGTGTGGCAGGACAAGCATGAAAGTCGCATAAACGCAGTTGAAATGCGCTCTTTGCGTAGTATGTGTGGTGTGAGACTGATTGATAGAGTAAGGAATGAAAAGGTCAGAGAGAATGTGGACTAAAAGAAGATGTAGTGACTAAGATTGAAAAGGGCATGCTTGAATGGTTCGGTCATTTGGAAAGGATGGATGAAAGAAGATTGACGAAAGAGATATACAGAGCAAAAGTGAGTGGGAGGGTCGGAAGGGGCCGACCTAGGCGTACTTTTTCGAATCAAATCGGAGAAATACTGGAAAAGGGCCGTATCTTAAGTACCCGAAACCGACGTGCATGCATGACTCGATGTATGAATGTGGAAGAAGCGAAAGAGATTTGTCAGGATCGTAGCAGGTGGAAAGAAGTGGTCTCTGCCTACCCCTCTGAGAAACAGGCATGATTTAATGTATGTATGTATGTAGTCGACCTAATGAATTCCGTCCTCTACGTCAGGGGTATATCCCCTTTTATTTTATGGAACTCCGCAACCACAAGGTTGAAAACCATCTGTAAAGCAGAAACCCTACAGATTCAAATTCAAACGTGATGTGAAATACTTGGTAAATCGTTAATATAAACGAGAAATGGCTCCAAAATACTCCCTTGTGGCACTCCTTATAGTACTGGTTTCTAGGTTTGAGTCAAATTTTTCCACTTTTGACTCAAGTTTTCGATTGGGCGCAATATTTGGTTATTTCAGTTCCTTGTTGTCTGTTAAGTAAATATGTTGGATCAACTTGGATCCAATTATGGCAGTTGCCTCTAATTCCTAAGTTGAAAAGCTTTGCCCACAAGATTTTGTGATTAACAAGTCCAAAAATATAGCCATCACCTGTATTTTATGATCTCTGCATTCAGAGATTTCTTAAAGTAAGAAGATAATACTGTCTATCAGACAGTATTATCTTCACAAATATCTTTGAAAATGTTATTGAAAATTTATTTGACTACACCAATTTTCAACTTGTCAGGGAACTGATCTTCCGATATTGAGAGGTTGATATTTAATGAGAGTAAATGGATGGGCGATCACTGGTTTATTGTTTTTAATGATACTGGTAGTGAGATTATCGTAGCCAGAAGATTTGGAATTGTTTAGAGACTTGATTATTTTAGTTACGTCTAATGGGTCTGTAGGATTGAGGTAAATAGTCGAGGTGTTGGACTTTATATTCTGAGTTTTTCGCTTTTTACTATGCATTTGGAAGCATTCAGGAATTGTTTATTAAGGCGTTAGCAATTTCTGGAGGATCCTCATTTAAATTACCGTTAAAGTAGATTTTTCTCAATTGTTGATGCAGCTGTGCACTACCAAGCAAGATGATTGTTTATTAAATTCCAAGTCGATCGAACTATACGAAATAAACTTCTTGTTGCTAATTCTCTGAGATTGCCTGATGCACCTCTTAATAATAGTGTAGTTTTTAAAATGAATTTTTAAGATCCTTATTTTTCGTGTTCAAATATTTCAAGAAAATTTGGACTGGATTATATTCATTTAATCTTTCAATCTGAAGAATGAAATTTCGTCAACATGTAAGATTTTTATGCGGCAGCCTCGGGTAGTTCACATTTCATACACCAAATGCCGCGCGGCAAGTCCGAGCCAATTGTTTGCCAGATTGACAGTTCGCGGAATATTATTGCGGCCCCATTTGATGGAGGTTATTTGTTTTAAGTGTTATTTTTTTTGCTTTATTGAGTTTTATTTATATTAGATACGTGTAAATTTTACTGATTCTGAATATATACCTAATAAAACTCAACATCACAAAAAACATCCCTCGAATGGCGCCGCAATATTATTAATACTGTATGTTTAATGTTGTTTATTAAAACATAACATTAACGCAAGTTTAATATAACTCGATTGTGCGTAATGTCATTAGGCGCTATTTTGTTTTGTGTCGTAAATATGACCGAGGCAATAAGTGTACGTCTAGAGTGCGCGCGGCGAATAGCCCGGGCGTCTTTGAGCATAGACATAAAGCGACAGCAGACGGATCGGCCGCGGCGGTGGTCCACACGGACCGAGCCGCTTCGCGCGGCCATTGCCTCGCGAGGCCGCTCGCTCTGTGCGGCCCCGCCTAACGGTGGTGTTTTCCCGCAGACGTGGTGTCGCTGCTGGTGTGGTGCGCGGCGTGCGCCGTGTGGGTGCACACGGGCTGCGGCGCGGGCGGGCGCTGCGCGTGCGGCGCGCCGCTGCCCGACCCCGCCGCCGCGCCGCCGCAGCCCGCGCAGGCGCTCTACAGAGGTACAGGTAAACACTAACCACAGGGGGGCTGGCACGACTTGTCCGCGACTTAGGGCCTGCTGGACGGTCGCCAACGAGCGCTTCCGACGACGTGACCTGGGACTTCTAGAAAGCCACTCTGCAACTCTGCACTCTGCACTTTGCAAATCCACGATAATGCAAAGTGCAGAGTAATCTGCAAACTCTGCAAAGATTCTGTTCCTAAAAGATACTTTGCGAATCCACAAATCCACACATTGTATTTGACTCTGCCTCTTCAACTTTGCGATTGTCTTGTGGAACAGAAATACTTTGCAAATCCACAAATCCACACTCTGCATTTGACTCTTCCTCTACAACTCTGCAATAGCTTTGTGGAACAGAAATACGTTTATAGAGTGGGATTTTTGGAGTGTAGAGTTGCAGAGTGGCTTTCTGGAACGGTCCCCTGGCCGCCTGTAGACGGTTGTTGCCAGCAAAAAATCGTTTGACATTCGGACGACGAGCGCGCGCTGGCGACTGCGGTCGGACATGCCGGTTTTGAACCGGGCAGCCGGCTGTTTCCGACCGAGCTTGGCACGTTCACTCTGAGGAAGCAGCACGCGTGCATCTATCGCACGCATATCTCGAAATGGTACATATCCGTTTCTTTTTTTCTTTTCTTGTATCCATTGTGCTCATACGTACCAAAATTACGCCAACACTATGTAATTTCGAAAGGGTGAGAGCCATTTTGAGCGCTTGTAATACGTGTTATCCGTCCGCAAGTTCTGAACACACTGAAGCTGTGGCGTGGTCGGCGACCGTCTAGCCAGAAAACTGAGACTAGACGTCTAGCAGGCCCTTTATTTGTCGCTCGGATCTTTCTGTCTTTTCATTCTGTAACGATAGAGACGCTCTGAGCGACGAGCGAGAAAATACATCTTGTGCTAGCCATACAGTGCGAGGCTGTGCGTGCTGACGATTCCGGATTGCCTGACTCGCACTTGCGGGTTTCTATTATTTGTTGTTTTTCATTGCATTTTGTGTACAATAGTAGCATCAAATTTGACGTTTGTAAACGTGTTGGTAATCCGTTACTAACAAAAACAAAAAGAAGTGATGTTTTTTCGTTTTTGTTTTTTAGGATTTTCACGCGCACTTCGTAAAAACATGAACTGGCTAGCTATTGAAGTTCAAAAGATAGGTACAGTTTTTTAAAAGGTAGGATAGACGGACGGACGGACAGCATAAGCTGGGCTATTTCTGCCGGTTACCACTACTTTGTTATCACTACAAGGAAGAACTGGATTTTTTTTTCCCACCTCTTACCACTAGTGACAAACCGAAATAAGTTATAAAACTTTTTTTTTGAAACTGTTTATCTTTTCTGAATTTTTATAAAACAAACCTAACCTAACCTACAGGTTCTATAGATTTTTAAAATTTTGTGTGTCAAAGCCAGCAAATCGCGTCATCGGAATATTCAATCGAAACACGAAATAAGAAACCGTGTCTAAAATATCCTCCTTGCAAAGCGTTAGGCGAAGGCTATACATATGTACAATAAATAATTTGGTCCATCAATATGATAAAAACGGTTGGATTACATTATATTCACGCAGGCAAAGGCTACAAGTACAATATTTGGGTGCCCTGCGACTAACCTAAAATGTTATGTGCTAAAATTTTTTGGTCGAAAATGTTTCCTAATATATTGAATGGCATACTTCTTTTCTGGCATAAAGATTTTTTTGCATACATATTTTTTGTTCTAAAGCACTTTTGGTCTAAAATTGTTTTATCTAAAGTTTCAATTACTAAAAGGCTAAATCCATAATATTGATTGGTCGAAGCCCTCCCCCCCAGTATAAAACACCTAGGTCTTAACTTATCTATAGGTTAGTTTAGAATTGTGTCAAGGAGCGAAGCGTCACAACTATGCGTAATAGGATCTCCGCGAAGCGGAGCTTCGTCGACTTCGCCTCACGGTCAACGTTATACCAAAAAATCATACGACAAAAAAAGTTATTCCAAAAAAATACCAAACAATACCTATTATGCAAAAAAAACAAGTTCAATCAAACAATTTGCGATATTTAAATCTTTAGTCGAAACGTTGGTATGCAAAAAATATGTGGCGAAACAAAAATAGGCCAAATAATTTTATACCAACCGATATACACCCACAATATTTATCAAGTCAGTACTGTAACGTGTTCCGTAGAGCTATACTGACATATCGCAGTATTTACTGACAGTGCAATTTAGTATATTGACAGATGTCAATATTTATGACTGCCATTACGGAATCAAGAAATCTAGATTTCCGTCATACATACCGTCGTCAATACACTAGATTATACGATCAGGAAATACTACCATCTTTGATAATTATCAGTAGATCAATGTAATTATTGAACGTTTACCATTCGCCTTAGCAATAATTAACTTAACTACAATTATTTCAGATAAACTTGCAGAACGCAAACGCTTACAAGAGAAGAATATCCAGCTGTGTGTCGAATTACGCAAGCTGGAGGCGCGGGCCGCGTCCCTGAAGGAAAACCTAGACGACCATAACGCGGAGAAGCGCCAGCTGTTGTCCGACCAGATCAAGACGCAGAGGAACCTGCAGAAACTCCTCGACTTCATCAGCCAGTTCAAGGAGACGTCGATCAGTATTCGCTCGACCTCGGTCAGCGAGTCCGGCAGTGAAATTAGCAAAAGTAACGAGGAATGAGCTGGTAAGAGTCCATTTTAATTACTTAATTTACAAAAATCTTAGAAACTTGGTACGGAACCCTAAAAACGCACATACGCATTCTAAGCACTGGGTGGAAGTGACACTTACAGGGCCAAACCATAGCATTAGAATTGTTATCTTATCGCCAACTTACGATAGCTCTTATTTACTTGATGGCGGCCGTTAAAAACAATACAACATCAGTCCAGACATAGGACTTTAGGGGGCAAAATTTTATGACAGGTAGGGAGTTCCTATATCGATAAACTAAATTATCGATGCTTGTTCTATATACTAGTGGTCACTCCAAGTTCTGTTTGTAAAAATATTTTTTATTAAAAGTGTAAAAATTCAACAAAATAATAACATAATTCTCTTCTTTTTTTTTCAAAAAGATTTTTGAAATTTACTAATCATAATTTTCTCTTCATTACCGTCCCATCTAGATCTAGGTACAATTGTTAGAATAAACGATTAGAATTTGTTCCAATTTCGGGCGTTAAAAGTCTCCGTCTTGGCTGATAAATCCATTTCAGGTGGCTAAATAGCTTTTCAATTTCTGTAGAGGTAATAGGGGCATATTTTTTTTTAAATGCTGTGTGAACTTCATACTCGTCTCCAGAACAAAACTTACAAAAGAAGTAGGTACATATAATGCTGGGGGCGATCACTAGTATATGGAAAAAGCACCGATAATTGAGTTTATCGATATAGGAACTCCCTACCTGTCATAAAATTTTGCCCCCTGGATTCCTATGTCTGAACATTACATATACATTTAGAAAAACTAAAATTATGACATTTAGGCAAAGAATTGGTGAAATTAAAAACTTAATTGTAACTTATACCAGCTTAGTGAAGTAGTTTCCCATCCCTTTATATTTACGAAACTGCGATTTGTGTGAGAAGCAACATAAGCCAGTTCCCAAAGTTTAATAGTAGTCGCATGCAGGGAAAAATAAACCATGGACCATAGAAAACCGCACTTCTAGCGAAAAGTATATTTGGAATGGCGTCAAAGATCTTAAATAAATTATCGAAAACTGTTTCAGAAACTACAAGATATGTCGCTGTTTAAAAAATAATTTTATACATTTTTAGTTTAATGATTGAAATTAAAACGTAAAAAGTATATTTAGTCTGTAAGAATGCATGCTGCATGCTAATTGGAGCTATTTGTGTGCCTAACGGTAAAACATAGTGATTCTAATAGCTAACGACGTTACATCTATGTTTACACCTACATATGTTTTACAAATACATTATTGGAATTTTAAATTTGATGGCAATATGGTTTTATTTTATTTTATTGTATTTACCCATTAGAATAGGGGCTCATATGTAAGAAATATTGAACACAACATCGTATTTCTTCGGTACATTTGTAATCGTCTTTCTTTCTTTACTAGATGATTGATCGATACTGAAGCCAACATTGAAAGCAGATAAGCTTTTCCGACCTAATACGTATATAAATATCGTATGTTTATTCAGCCCATCCAAAGGTACTATTGCCTGCGTTCGCTCCCTCCGAATCCCTTCAATAGAGAATGTTTAAGAGACTTGATTGACACTGACTTTGAAGTAGTTACATATCAAATATAAAAACTTCAAATTCACGTAGTAATTAAATTACACATGGGACAATTACCATTAAATCACAGGATATGTCCATGTTATGCAAACTCTCAAAACAGCTCGCTTTTTCCGAGCTCTGGTGATAAATAATAGTTAATTTAGTGGTCGGGTAATAGTTAACTTTTTCTTGTTTCTTTTTCAGATGTACTTGTTTTCGTATCAAAGGGTCGCCGTCAGTGGAAGTGTTGTTACTCGTCGAACTGTTACAAGCAGTAGCCAATATTGTTACTAGGTAATAAGTCGCTAGATTGTAAGTATATTTCGATTTTTAATAATGAAATTTATCTTAGTAACATTTTAAGTTTTATATTGTTCGTAATGTTTGGGACCGAGCCTTCCAGTTAAAAATAAACTTCCTGTTAAAAGTTAATTTAGTGATTAACAAATTATTAATAAAACATGAGAAATATATATCAATTCCATACGTAACTTTTTCCAGGGTGGTTATTGAAATATTAGCAAAAATTGAAATGAGTTTTTTTATTATTAATTGCGTTTATGAATTATAAATCAATTGATTAGCCAAAAGAAACGTGTTCAGTATTGATACATTATTTAGAATAGTAATATTTGTCTCGTGTTAGTGGATATTGTCTAGTAGCGATTATTTTACTGGTTAGATAATAGTTAAATGAAAATATTGTTTACTGTGATACGATTCATTTTAACTTGGTTTTGTTTTGCAAGTACTCATGATATATGAAATAAACCAGGGTTGTATGTAAATAAACGTCAAAATTGGTACTTAAATATTTTGTTTCAATTATTTTAAATAACTATGCTTACAGTAAAGGAAAACGTTTGTTTTATGCTATGCTATAACTTACCACAGGTAAACCATATAAACAATGAAATATGAATTATTTTTTATGGACGGACGTGTGTTGCGTTTGGCTAAAGAAAGATGAGACTTTCAACTTCTATTATATTTTTTCGATAATAGAAAGAAATAATGAAGTGTGCCACATAGTTCAACTCTGTGTATTTTGAACATGGGTTGTGCTACGAGACAAAGTCGCCCTTCGGAATTTACTAGTGCGGTGGACTTATTTTTATGTTCGCCAGCTTTGACTTCCCAGTTAGATTGGGAAACTTGAAACTCATCATGTGGAAGCGATCATTTTCCAATTCTTATCAGTTTCCCAATTATTCCGAAAAAAAAAACACTGCTAATGAACCTCTACTTATGTAGACTGGGATTATTATAGGCAAGAATTAGTTAAATTAGTTCCAAGTTTGCCATCACTATCTAAAAGTAATATTGAAGATTGTTCTAGAGCCGTAATATACGCAGGTTCTGAAGTTGCAAGAAAGTTAGCACTTAAAAAAGGCGCATACATTAAGTCGTCGAGTTGTGGAAAACTATCCCGCTCTAACCTCTACCCTTACACACTGGAATCTATTGATCCCCTTGACGCACCTTTTACAATTATCGAATTAAAAAATGTTCTTAGCTCTGTGAAAGACTCCGCTCCGGGCTTGGACGGAATCCCTTACTCTTTTATAAAAAAATGTAGTTTCGGGATTCTTGAGTACTATTTAGAACTGTTAATGTAGCAGGGTTGATTCCGTCGACCTGGAAATATCAGTTAATTATCCCTATTCTCAAAGCGAATAAAGTTCCCGATGATCCTACCTCCTACCACTCCATTGCTCTTTAGTCAGTTCTAGTTAAGCTAATGGAACAGTTATGACCTGTTGTTTGATCGGTAGTTAAACTAACTAATGGTCAAAAAACGTTACTAATGGTTAAAATCTTAAGGAAATGTGTCAAATTTTCGATTCCTTTTTCGAATTTTAACAATTAAAGCCATGCCCTGTTGTTTGATCAGTAAATAAACTAAATAATTGTTAAAATTCGAAAAAGGAATGGATATTTGACACATTTCCTTGAGATTTTAATCATTAGGCTGGGTTTTATAAAGATCCGTTAGATCAAATTTCGGTCAGGAATGTCAAAACTTGTATGAAGTTACTAAAATTTGACCTGACGTTTTTACTTACGGGCCTTTATAAAACCCATACTAATGGTTAAAATCTCAAGGAAATGTGTCAAATTTTCCATTCCTTTTTCGAATTTTAACAATTAAAGCCATGCCCTGTTGTTTGATCAGTAATTAAACTAAATAATTGTTAAAATTCGAAAAAGGAATGGATATTTGACACATTTCCTTGAGATTTTAACCATTAGGCTGGGTTTTATAAAGATCCGTTAGATCAAATTTCGGTCAGGAATGTCAAAACTTGTATGAAGTTACTAAAATTTGACCTGACGTTTTTACTTACGGGCCTTTATAAAACCCATACTAATGGTTAAAATCTCAAGGAAATGTGTCAAATTTTCCATTCCTTTTTCGAATTTTAACAATTAAAGCCATGCCCTGTTGTTTGATCAGTAGTTAAACTAAATAATTGTTAAAATTCGAAAAAGGAATGGATATTTGACACATTTCCTTGAGATTTTAATCATTAGGCTGGGTTTTATAAAGATCCGTTAGATCAAATTTCGGTCAGGAATGTCAAAACTTGTATGAAGTTACTAAAATTTGACCTGACGTTTTTACTTACGGGCCTTTATAAAACCCATACTAATGGTTAAAATCTCAAGGAAATGTGTCAAATTTTCCATTCCTTTTTCGAATTTTAACAATTAAAGCCATGCCCTGTTGTTTGATCAGTAATTAAACTAAATAATTGTTAAAATTCGAAAAAGGAATGGATATTTGACACATTTCCTTGAGATTTTAACCATTAGGCTGGGTTTTATAAAGATCCGTTAGATCAAATTTCGGTCAGGAATGTCAAAACTTGTATGAAGTTACTAAAATTTGACCTGACGTTTTTACTTACGGGCCTTTATAAAACCCATACTAATGGTTAAAATCTCAAGGAAATGTGTCAAATTTTCCATTCCTTTTTCGAATTTTAACAATTAAAGCCATGCCCTGTTGTTTGATCAGTAGTTAAACTAAATAATTGTTAAAATTCGAAAAAGGAATGGATATTTGACACATTTCCTTGAGATTTTAACCATTAGGCTGGGTTTTATAAAGATCCGTTAGATCAAATTTCGGTCAGGAATGTCAAAACTTGTATGAAGTTACTAAAATTTGACCTGACCTTTTTACTTACGGGCCTTTATAAAACCCATACTAATGGTTAAAATCTCAAGGAAATGTGTCAAATTTTCCATTCCTTTTTCGAATTTTAACAATTAAAGCCATGCCCTGTTGTTTGATCAGTAGTTAAACTAAATAATTGTTAAAATTCGAAAAAGGAATGGATATTTGACACATTTCCTTGAGATTTTAACCATTAGGCTGGGTTTTATAAAGATCCGTTAGATCAAATTTCGGTCAGGAATGTCAAAACTTGTATGAAGTTACTAAAATTTGACCTGACGTTTTTACTTACGGGCCTTTATAAAACCCATACTAATGGTTAAAATCTCAAGGAAATGTGTCAAATTTTCCATTCCTTTTTCGAATTTTAACAATTAAAGCCATGCCCTGTTGTTTGATCAGTAGTTGAACTAAATAATTGTTAAAATTCGAAAAAGGAATGGATATTTGACACATTTCCTTGAGATTTTAACCATTAGGCTGGGTTTTATAAAGATCCGTTAGATCAAATTTCGGTCAGGAATGTCAAAACTTGTATGAAGTTACTAAAATTTGACCTGACCTTTTTACTTACGGGCCTTTATAAAACCCATACTAATGGTTAAAATCTCAAGGAAATGTGTCAAATTTTCCATTCCTTTTGTCGTATTTTAACAATTAAAGCCATGCCCTGTTGTTTGATCAGTAATTAAACTAAATAATTGTTAAAATTCGAAAAAGGAATGGATATTTGACACATTTCCTTGAGATTTTAACCATTAGGCTGGGTTTTATAAAGATCCGTTAGATCAAATTTCGGTCAGGAATGTCAAAACTTGTATGAAGTTACTAAAATTTGACCTGACGTTTTTACTTACGGGCCTTTATAAAACCGGCCCTTAGTAACATTTTTTGACCATTAGTTAGTTTAACTACCGATCAAACAACAGGCCATTATTAATGCTGCCCTTATGGCCTGTGAAGTGTCAAGTAAATTTTTTAGTAGTGGTCTTGGATACAAAGCTCACGGGACTGGCTCTCTGCGAACATGTCAGCATTAAATGCGAAAGAAATTTAAACATCCTGAGATGCTTAGCAAGACTGTGGTGGGGTGCTCATCTTTTTTCCCTTAAGTTATTGATATTGTAGAATGCAATAATAAGAAGTGTTTTAGATTACGGTACATTTTATTAGAACCGGCAAGCAAACTGGGATTTGGAAAACTGGATCTTATCCAGTCAAAGGCTTTAAGGATCCTGTGTGGAGCGATGAAATCCAGCCCCACAAATGCCCTCCAAGTGGAATGCCTAGAAGCTCCTCTGGATTAACGTCGACAGTTCCTTGCTGACAGATTCCTGTTTCGTTTCTTACAATGAATCCATGCATCCTATATACCCAAAACTAAAAGTTAGAAGAACTTGTCCGCAGTAAGACCTTGTGGAGAAATAAGTTTCCTCCTTGCCTTGTTAATAGTTTACGCAAGTTTAAATCAATTAAGGACCCTACCTATCTTCCTATATATATATATCTTCCACTTTATGAATATCCATAACTAACAGTTACATTTCATCCACAGGTTATATTCAACTTCGTCATTTTTGTAACCATGATTCTAATGAGTACTTCCGTGAACAATTAAAGAGAGACTGTAATGGTTGTTGGCATACGTTATACTCAGACGCCTCGAAACTGTCTCCCTTAGGAGTTAGTGCACTACTGGTAATTTTCCCTGATTCGCCAAAGGCCATTGTCGTTAATTCGTCAGTTTCCCTAATTCGCAATGCCATCAAAATCTTTAATTCGCCAGTTCATTATTCACTTTCACTAACTGGTCAATTCATGTAATTTATAGTCGCAGTAAATATTTACATTAGGCTATGTAGGAGCCGGTGTTTATCATTTCCAATATAATATAGTGCAAAAACTAAATGCCCTCCTGAAACGTCCGTCTACACGGGGGAATGTCTTGGTATATTAAAAAGAATAGGTAGAATACATTCTGATAGCTAAGCTTAAACGTTAATTTTTTTTGTAGTCTCAGACTCCCGCAGCTCCCTCGAGTCTTTGTTGTCTGACCCATTTTCCACTAAACTCCATAATCCCATTGTCTATCAAATTAAGCATACCATACGTCGTTGCATTGCCAATGGTTACGAGGTTGTACAGTCAACAGCATAAATAAGAGATCATTTATGTACCTTGTCACTTTAACGTCGTGTTTACAAAATTGTGAAACGATTGAAAGCGACAAGGTACATAAATGATCACTTATTTATGCTGTTGACTGTACTTGCTTGGATTTCTGGTCATTCAGGAATTATTGAAAATGAGAAATTGGATCACCTTGCAAGGGAAGTGGTGATTTGTGGTGACAAATTCCCTTTTAAAAACTGTTACCATAACCTTGTGTCACTGCCCAGGACATATCTCGTGGAGGCCTGGAATGCTCATTGGAGGTTGACAACTAAAAGGAAAGCTTCTAGTTATGCTAGACTGCAGCCTGCTATTCCAGCGAAAGTTTGGTTCGCGAAGGTGTCTGAGCAAAAGGTCAACTTCATCAATAATCCGAATGAGACTCGGTCACTGTAGCTCACCTGTCCATCGTGCTAAGATCAAAGTTCGAGATTCATCGATTTGCGAATGTGGATTAGATGACGGTACTTTAAATCATATTTTTTTAACATGTCCTATGTATCACCGTACACAGTTATATTCCAGTTTGATTGCTAATAATGTACAGTCACTTGCAATAATACCAATATTATCCAACATTGGGCGCAAAATTATCTGACACGCTCTTATACCTCTAGTAATAACGACGTGTCAGATGTATTTGCACCCAATGATGGATAATATATTATTGCTGGTGACTGTACCCCTTCCTACATAAATATCGGGAAGTAATTAAATGGTCAGCCAGGTGAGTTTGATGGCGACAACTGCACAAGTCACTTCGAAAAAAGTTCAGAATAACTACTGATTTTGCTGATAAAGTGGCGTTTTATTGTATGTTTGTGAATTTAGTTAAATACACACACACATATATTTTAACATACGAAACACACAAAACACAAACATGATTCAAATAGATGCTGATTCCAGTATTTTTATTCCCATCGAAACGTCATTTCTCAGATGTTTGATGGCTATTTCCAGCAAGTCGCATTCATATTGGCTTAAATTAGTGTATCTTTGCATATCTTTGACGCCGTTTTGGTTGACCGTCACAAGGCCCGAAAAATAAGAGGTTCCAAAATCATTGTTTTCTACAAAAGCACAAACAGTACTTTCAGTGCCTTCCAAAACAGACAAGATTGCTCGCGTGAAGAGTAACACGCCGTGGGCGACGGACATTGTCGCCGACCAACCTTGTTTTGCCTCGGTCACAAGGAACCCACAGTTCTGTAATTTAGTCGTAAACTTCACTATATCTTCCATGGCCATTGCAGTGACAGGGCTGCAATGCGAAAGGAGAGGTACAATCGTTTGCTCCGAATGTCCTCCTAGGACAGGCACAAGGCAATCTTGGGGCTTAAGCTGATGAATATCTGCAAACAACGCTTGAGCTCTGAGCCAGTCCACGGTAGTGATACCGAACATTTTGTTCGGGTCATATGCGCCGTTATTTCTCATAATTTCAGCAGCCATCGGCACGAGAACGTTTATGGGATCCGTGACGATACCTACAAATGGCATCCGCGGCAGTTTCCCGACTTTAGCTGCTACTGCTTGAACGAATGTGGAGTTAGTTTCGAAGAGCCCTTTGTGGGTTATACCTGGTGTTATTATCGCTCCTCCGGTGAATAGGACTATATCGGAGTGTTTCAGTGCGCGTTCCAAGGTTTCCTGTCCAAAGTGACCTTCGATCGAGGTGTTCTTGGGGATATGTGAAAGATCCTGCACGATTCCTTGCGTGCCTGCGCGCATGTCGTGAATAATAAGGTTAGTGATCAAGGGCTCGGATCGCAACATCAAACTGACTATCTGTCCGATCTCACTTGCTCCCCCCATCACAGTGACTTGGTATTGTCTAAAAACATTGATAGAACTCTTAATGTATTTTTTGCTTACAAGTCTCGTTAAAAACATTGTAAAGGGGTTTAAAGTGTAGTTATGTATAAACAAATGATTTGATTTGACTATATGACAATTTTGAAACTACATTTGTTGAAACAACTGTGACTCGCGTATGACTGACGTAGCTAGTGACGCTACAATATGAAATCATTTGTAGCGTCCATGTTATATGGCAAAAATTTGTTCCTCACACGGTCAAAGAGGAATTTAATAAAAATTAAATGCCTCTTTTTATTACTTCTAATTTGTTTCTATTGTCGGTTTGAGATCCGGTATTTTTGAAACAGTTAATAGAAAATGTAGGTTAGCACATTCGTTTTTATACACGACTATTTTCCAATTCAATCTATGAACTGTCGACTATTTTCGTCTAATAAAAAAATATAACGGCAAAGAGGGCGAAAAGTCAGTGTCATATGCAACATGACTGCTGTGTCAACAAGTGTTAGCAAATAAAATGTAACCCAGCAAAAAAATAGAAAAAAATAGTATACCCGGCCACAATGTTCGCTCAAAAATGTATTCTTCCTTTGACAAGAAATTCAATATGTTTAATTAGCCAGAAGAGAAATGTTCAAATTTCTATCATCGGCGCCTCAAATGATATTGGGTCTAATTTGGCTATGTTGTTGAAACTTAATGAAAAGGTAACTAAACTGCATTTGCACGATGATGATGAGAAGGTTCGAGGGGTGGCCTTGGAGCTGGGGTACATCCCCGGCGGGCCCGGGGTCGCGGCCTTCACCGGCGACAACCAACTGGCGGCGGCGCTGCGCGGCTCCGACCTGGTCCTGATGGTTGCCCGCGTGGCCCGCAAGATCGGCATGTCGCGTCAGGAGATGCTCATCACCAATGCACCCGCTATTCAAAGACTATGCAGAACCTTTGCTAAACACAATCCTAATGCATTTTTAGCTATCTCTACGAATCCTATTAACTCTATTCTGCCTTTCGCCAGCTGTCTGCTAGCTAACTATAATTGTTACAATCCCTTTAAAACGTTCGGGATAACGCATATCGATACTGCGAGGTGCAGATCTTTCGTCGGTAATGAACTTAAAGTAAACTCACGAGTTCTAGAAGTTCCCGTTATCGGAGGGCATTCAGAAGACACAATTGTGCCTTTGTTTTCTAATTTATATCCCGAAACCTACAGGCTTGACGAAAATCAAGCTGATATGCTAACACGGCTGGCGAGGAACGCCGGGACGGATGTGATCCTGAATAAGCAGGGCACGGAATCTGCGACACTGGCTATGGCTTGGTCGATCAACGAATTTACTGACTCGATAATAGACGCCATTAAAGGAGAAGAAGTAACAGTCAACAGCTACTCTGCAAACCCCAACTTCGGAACTCGATTTTTCTCTGGCCCAGTCATCGTGGGAGCAAAAGGGATTCGTGAAGCCTGTTCCAACTTTAAGTTAAATGAATACGAAAACTCTCTATTGCAGGAGTCTTTGCCTATTTTAAATCGAGACATAATACACGGAGAAAGATATGTTGGGGTTGTGGAATGTACGGGACGTTATTACACTTAAATACGGAGAAAATATACTTAAGTTTACGTCTATTTGTTACAGTTCAGTTACAAAATAATTGTTTGCTTAGCTTTAGTTATATGAGAAACAATACAGATATTAATCAATTACTAATAAATATCCCAAAAGTTTTATCTAGAGCTACATGGCACTATGGTTCAGCTTGTATGTAGAGAGTGTCATAAGTAGATTTGTCCAAAACTTTCAACATTATTGGGACGAAATGCATATATTATTGTTAATTATGAATTTATCCTATAAAATATAGGACTTACAATTAATTAATGTGTATATATTTAATAATAAAAAAAAACAAAATAATTAAAAAAGAGTCAGCATTCACTATAATTCAATAGGTACCTTATAATTAATACGTATAAATAAATAGTAAGTAACATGTTTTCCCTTAAAAATATAATAACTAATAGCTTAATAGGTATTGAATTGACAAAAAAACAACTTTCATTGAACTCAAATATATTTACTAAGTTTGTTGTGTTTTCGTTACGTGCAATTCATGCAATTGAATAAACCGCACGTAAAGAGTTGTTATCTTAAAAATAAAATAATTAAACTATCTAACACTCATTAGTGATACTTTAATGACCTTAGTAATCTAATAAACTAATGACAGATTTAGAAAAAACAGTATTTTTTTCAGGGTCAGAATTTAATAAAATTTTCAGGGTAGGTAACATTTTTCTTGGCTTCTAAAACCTTATGATAAGAAGGCAAAACCGGAGATTGTTTGCTGTTAATGAACTCTTTAGTTAAAAGGTTTGGTGTTTTGTTAATTTCGCTTCTGCGATTAGCGATAGGATCTCACTTGGATTCACTTGACATTTATGACTATAATTTGGCCCACTTGAGGTTGTCGATATTTATCAAAGCACTGACGGCCAAGTTATCAATTTTTGAGAGGTCCACTAATCTCCTTCGCTGAGTTCGTTTACTGCAAGACTCAAAATCTTTCTTCGGTCGACCGAAATTTAATGTCATAAATTTCTTGATCAGTAAACTGATTTTCACTCGCAGATACCGACACATTCTTTGCTATATCTATAGTTTCAAGGACATTTAACCATTTTTCATGTTTTCTGACTAGTACATATTGATTCCGTGCTGTTTTTTTCCCGTAATCTGCGATCACTTTGGTTATGTAGTTAACGCGTTTTTTACTTTGAACTCCGATTTCAAGTTTTCAAGCTTCCGGCACTATTTCCAAAACTTTCTCTAGTATAAATTGAGATTTTTCTATCTGTGATCCTTTAGCAAGATGCCATAGTTCAAATATGTGCATTCTTGTAAACTGAACCTGCAAAAAAGAACCTGTAAGAAAACAAAAACAATATACCGCACCTTCAGAACAATAGTGACCTAATTCAAAATTTCAGCTTTCAAACTTCAAGTCGTAAATTTATTATTATAGAGACCTAACTCGAAATTTAAAATTTCTGTATTAGGGCACTATTGTTCTGAAGGTGCGTACATTAGAAATTGACAAATTACGTAGCACCTGCTACGAATAGCGTAGAGGATGAATTACTAAAACATCTAGCAAAATCTAGCTGAAGATGACTATTGGCCCAGTAACAAGACTTTATTTACGCTTCTTCAACAATCAAAATTATTATTCTGACAGTAACGGGTCATTGATAAAACTCAATGGTAATACACAAACTTAAATATTTTTATTAAATTAGGTGTCTCGTAGCTCTCAAATAAATATAAAATCTATAATAAAAATAGGTAGTAAAAATATTATTATTAAAACACATACCTTTGTCATTTAATTTCCATGATTATGACTAGGGTTTATCACAATAGCTGGTTTGATAGTGCGATCCGTTGTATGGGAACCTTGCACTTTTTGACTATGCGCTGAAACTTGTCACAGTTGATCCTTATGTGGTCACAAGTGAATTCAGACCGAGAGCCATCGACAGCCACCGGGTGAGGGGGAAAGCTGCCGCGCTTTAATTGAAGCCATATTTCTCTAAAACTATACTTCTTATGGCGTCCAATATATCACTTTCGGATAAATTAAGGATGGGAAGTCTATTTCTGGGATAAAAATAATGCACTTTGGAACAAAAAAATGGGCAATAGACAAAAGTCTTGTACAACTTTTTTTCATTTCTACCTTTTTTTTAAATCACGTTATATTCATAGGTATGTTAAAAATAAAATTATATGTAAAAAGCCACATTTATCTATTTTTCAAAATATATAGTTTAGTTTTACGTCTAAAATGGGCATGGGACTAGTTCGCGTAAACGCAGGTAATAAACGTAACATATTTTAAGTAAGTACGCATTTTTATTTATGTTTTATAAATAAAAAATATTATATGTTTTATAATTTTCTAATACATATTTCGTTCCAAACATACATAAAAATACTTTTTATTTCTACATACATACATACATTAAATCACGCCTTTTTCCCAGAGGGGTAGGGAGATACCACTTCTTTCCACCTACTACGATCCTGACAAATCTCTTTCGCTTCTTCCACATTCATACATCGAGTCATGTATTTATTTCTACTTATTTTAATTCGCGAAGTAGAGGTAAGTAAGTACAATAAAACTTTACTAACACTGCATTCTGAATAGAGACGTTTCTAAATATCGTTTCACATGCCAACTTTACCTAAACTTCGCTTGGAATGGGCGGTAGGTCTAGATACTATTATATTCTAGCCACGCGCGTGATATGACGGCGGCCTTTGTAAAGCCTGCCTTCCGCTCAGTCAGTTGGCGAACAGGCAGCATCAACCTCGCGAGTGTTTAGTTTGGAGTCTTGCGGCTGGGTGACGAATTTGCTTGGATTGTTGAAAAGTAAGTTAAATATGTATTAGGTACTTGTATCAGCAAGAGAGCAAGAGTATCACCCCACTTTCACGCATTCACACGATGTGCCACGGTATCTTCGTTCAATGGTAAAGGTAAGAGAAGTGTTTTTGAAGCTGTAGATGCCTTTCCTGACCTAAGTATATAGTCGGCAATCTACAAAAAAATATATACGTCGTAACATTAGGTCGTAACATTACGTAATGATAGGTCAGATTTTCTGCTTTTTTAATAACAATAATAGGATCTCAAAGCTTAAACCAGAATATTGCATGTCATAATTATTATTTCAGATCAGTTTCGTGTACTTCAGTAAATGAGTGCCGTAACTAAGTCTGTCTCTTAGTAAGTCAGTCAGTTATTAAGGATAATACCAGACACTCCTAACCTAAGACATGTCCAACTACAGACCACTCGCCTCTGTAATCGCTAAGGCACTGGACTGTTTGCTTGACCGGTAAATGGAAAAGCACTTGACATGTAACGATGCACAATTTGATCTCAGGCCGATTTTTTCCACGGAAAGTGCTTTCTTTGCAGATAATGCAGTAGGTACATAGGGCACCGACTAACGTTGCTTTATATCAGCATTCTTTAAGAGACGTAATATATCAATGGGTGCAGGTTTGGGGTCGGTTAGCAGTGTTAGCACCGGCTCAAAATCTGCTCTATCTGTCTAGTTGGGGTTGCACGAAGGTCAACAACAACTGGGAGCAATCATGACGGACTTGCCTATTGCTGCAGAAGCATGTCTAGAAATTTTCAGGTACAAATGAAAAAACAGTGCCGTGGCTGGTGCAATTGCAAAAAAAACGCAGCTTAAATGTTCAGACCTTTGTTTGTGCAGTGGATCTTGTAATATATAAAATAAATTTGCATTGCGTTACCTTTCGTATGTTTAAAACAGTATCTAAACCCTACTTCACGGACGATCATGCACTGAGATCACCCTGACCCACGCTTAATATTATTTTCTATCTCCCATGTATCAACAGATTTAAATAATAAACTATATATTTATGAAGACTAGATAAGCGTAACTTTACGACTATATTTCTTGTTTTTACATTATTTTTATACTTTTAACTACAATAGAAAACAAAATTTTTAGTCTTTTCTACTTGTTTTTTGTTAGAAAGTGCATTGTTTTTGTTCTAAAAATACATTCCTCGTCCTTAATTTATCCGAAAATGATATATTGCATGCCCTAATATGTATAGTTTTAGAGAATGTTGCTTCAATTAAAGCGCGGCAGCGTCAAACTTCCCCCCATTCCCCCCACTAAATGCGCAGTGGCTCTCGATGGCTCCCGGTCTGAATCTACTCAAGACCAGCTAAGAGTCAAATGTTCCAAGTTTCAGCTCATAGTCTCAAAGTGCAAGGTGTCGTGCAGTAATACCCTAGCTAAAACAAGTTTTTAGAAATCCGTCAACAACGAATTTTCACTTCAAGGATCTATTGATAAGACTAATTATAGATCTAGTGAATAATCCTTTCACATCGTGAAAACTCGGAACTCACGTCTACTTCCGAATGATGCCGACGTGTCAATGAATTATTGAATTATTAAGTGACATGTTTGTATTAAATAAATAGAGTACTTTAGTTATCAGTGTCAAATGTCAAACCACGAGTTTGAAGTATATCACACCGAGATGTTAAAACCACCACGATCAAATATATAGAAAATAGGTGTAGGTAAACAAGAAGACATATAAATAAATTTTGAAAATAATTTCACAGGCTTGTCGATCTAAACGTTTCCCAGGTCTTAATGCTTTCGGCATGACTATTGAAAAGAACTGAAAATAAACTTAATCTTAATTAACAATAAAATACCCTGGTATTAACCACTCTATATCGATTATCACTCTCGCGATGCGACGTTCCCCCGCGTTGATGGGTACTGAGTCACAGTATACAATAGTAGTCTTTGCTGAGTCAGACTGAAGTAGCATGTCAAATACGAACATTTCCGAGAAAATACGATGTGAAAGGATATTTCACTACATCCGTACGCGGGTGTAAGTTCGTTCACTTCGGAGGTCTGAAAAACAATGATCACGTCTGATTATTTCAAAACTATTTAGGGCCGAGTTCACCAACAATTAAACGGACGGTTTAGTCTTAATCAGCTGTTAATCAATACATTTGACACCCATCCGCTAATCGTCCGTTTAATTGTTCGTGAACTCGGCCCTAAGGGCCACCACACCATATTAATTGCATGGTGTAACAAACAATTGGAGCACTTTTAATGTTACCTTATATATAACGCTGACTGTACCTTCCGTTGAAGACCACAAGCAAAAACACTCAAGCTCCGAGAGAGTATTACGTTATCACTTAGCTTTTGACCGCCACTCCTTCCGCATAGAATAATAAAATATAGCCTTTGCTAATATACGTCGGTAATAAATGATAATATACGTAGCATTATATTGGTGAAATAATTTTTAAAATTGGTCCAGTAGTTGAGTTCATTTATTACAAACAAAAATACAAATCTTTAATATTTATATTAGTGTAAAGTAATAGCGCTAGTCGAAATGCAAGAGTTCGCGTAAGTCCCATTGGGACCAGCTCTGAAGTCCAGAGGGCTCAGACAAGATGCACTACGCTAACTAACGTTTCTATTCGATTCGTTTTTAAACCAATCGCGTCACTGGAAGATGACGTGATACGAAAAGTCACGTGGTCTACCAGTGACGCGATTGGTTTAAAAACGAATCGAATAGAAACGTTAGTTAGCGTAGTGCATCTTGTCTGAGCCCTCAGGATCGAGTTTCTAGGCGGTAAAGACCATATCGTCGTACCGTAACGTAACACAAGGCAACGACTTTGGGCTGCAATAACAAATGCATGAGAGATGTATAAAGAATGTCACGTCGCACAGTGGGACAACGGCGGAATTAATTCAATTTTGGGATGGTCATCAGTAGTCACATTTTTTATCTGATATGTATATAAAACATTTCAAATACCTATGATCTAATAAAATATTGCATATATATATTATTTTTATAAATAAATTAGGCCGCCAAACTCGTACAAATGCACTCGCATGAAATAAACGTTAAAAATACCTTGCATTTGCAAAGGGTGTATTCCTCTCAAGTTATTGATTTTGTTTAACATGTTTCATTTATATACAAGAAACATTATTCCTACTATTGTAAATGAAATAACATTTATGGTTTCTCTTAAATTATGAGTAATTTTAGGGCTGTAAGAATTTGATAGCATTTCTCGCCTAAATATTACATTTCATTGGCTATAACTTTTTAGCTACAACGACCCTCAAGCTCTAATACAACAATATTTACACATTATTTAATCGAGATCATTATTTAATTGGTTCTAGCTGCAATAATTTGCAAACTTTTTATTGCTACCTCATTAATGAATGAGCTTATTTTTCTAAGAAAAATACTTAAATGCGTTATCGATGGTAATGAGGGCAATTACAAAGACTATTAAATTATAAAATAGTATAAAAAGGGTATTTACAACATTGTGCATCATTTACTTTTGTGAATTCAATAAAGCAACACCTGATTGTATATTTTATTTTAAGTTCAATCAATGTAGGTTTTATTTTAAATATTAGTTGGAATGATATTATTATACTTGTAAATATATTTGAAATGTGTTGTTTTATCCATTAACCTAAAAAAAACAATTAATTCCGCGGCTCCATACAACGCGCACCACTGTGCGTCGGGCCATGCTCGGTGACGAGGCGATTTCTATCTATGCACTAAACCTGAACCCTTATTTGTCCGAAAATCAAATGCTTTAAATTCATAATCTCTGATTGAATTTACTAACGATATACATTCATTTAACCTAAATTCCCGCGACTTCTCTAGCCTATTTCCGTTTTTTTCTAGCCTATGTGATTAATTTAGGGTATAGTCATAGTTGTTATGAACCGGAAACCGGCGTAAGCGTTAGAGAGCAAAGACCGCCCCTTCCCACCTTTCATGGTTAAAACTCGCTTTTCAGCGCCGCGAACGTTTTCTGTAATCAGAACTGCCGCAAACTTATCAACATTGAACCACGGCGTTACATGAGACAGCAGCGGGACTGAAGACTTCGGAGAATGTCCACATATCGCGGGCACGGCAAACCACGTGCAAATAAGCTGGGGCTCACCGCACCACAACACCAATACATTTTTGTCTATTGGAAACATTGCAGGTTCTCATGATTTTGCTAATGAATGGTACTGTGTAGAGCATTGGCTCTATAGACTATATGATAAATATCTTCTTGATGTTACGGTGGGCGGAGATCGACATCTTAAGTTGGCAGGGGGGCCCCATAAGTTAAAGATGTTTTTTCTTAAAACACGCGGGTTACAAACCTGCGGTGGCGGAACATGGCTTTTAATTTAACCCAAAAATATTGAATTTATTTTCACATGACAATTTTTTTTCAAGTTTTTTGTGAAATGAGACAATTTTAACGTCATGTTTTATTTATTACTAACTAGCGTCCCGCCTTCGCTTCGCTTCGGTTTATGTAAGTTTTCTGTAACACCTGTAAATAAACCAGGATTTATTAAATTTTGGATTTTTTAAAAACCTTCCTCTTGAATCACTCTATCTATACATGAAAACTGCATTAAAATCCGTTGAGGAGTTTAAGAGATCTAAGCGATCAGATAGCGGAAGCGACTCCATTTTATACTATGTAAAGAAGAATTGATATAGATAGACTTACTAGGCCTTACTAGAGATATCTATGTTGATGCAAACATGTCTTGTAATTGTTTATGTGCAATAAAGAGTTTACATACTTACATACATACGTATATGTATGTATGTATGTATGTAAATGTCTCTTTTTTATTTGTATCGACAGTTGCCGCCATCTAGTTAACATAGTTGAATTTTAGTTGTTGGTTTTTTTGTATTATCCGGTGGCCCCAAGCGTGAGCCGTGGGTGAGCCTACGCTTCATCTACACTAATATGGCGGTACTTTCGTTATGTTGCTTGTTGGGTGGCTGCTGCTATATACGAGTCAAGCACATTACTTTTTTCTTTTTTCTTTAGTAAAATAATTTACTTCTTTACTGTTAAGTCTGGGAATGTTGCGTATATAATTTTTTGGAATATATGAAACTGGTAATATGCGTAATCCATACCTTTAGGCCCCTGTACACAATGGCCCATCATGGGCCAGCGTAGGGACGGAGTTATGCAAGAATATGTTGCTCGCTCTAAGTTGTACTCGTAAATGCGTCCCTTACGTTGGCACATGATGGGCCATTGTGTACAGGGGCCTTTTGAAATTAAACTGGCCGTCACTTGCAACGATCCAACAGGAAACGGTTGTGTTGTTCTGGTGTTGCCACACAAAATAGTCTTTTTGTCCTCGTTAAAGTTTTTAAGCGTGATTTAATATTGTTTTTTTTTCGACTCCTTCGAGTTTTTATCCCGGAAAATTGGACAGTTCCCGAGGGAGCAGCGATAAGCGACTTCTACGCGGACGGAGTCTAAGCTAGTAAATAATATAAATATGATTGAAAACTACTTTCGCATTAGTATTTATCATCCTCAGTGTCAAAAGTCGAACCTTTTATACACGTTTCAACTACTTGTGATTTTATCACATTTTGTAATACATATTTAAAAATTATAAAAAAATTCTAAATGTAAATATTTTCAAAATTGCTTTCTTGGGGTTGGAAATGAGGCTATTAGGTACGTATAATTTTAGGTATATTTTACAAATAATGATTCAACCGTATGATATCTGGAGGAGCCCAAACTTGGTATGTTTTGAAAATAGTTTTTATTTTAATTTGAAACAAGTGACTGAAATATAATGATGTGATATATTTTTAGAATCGGCTTAGTAAGCCCTTTCATAAGATACCACACACGATAGGTTTCAGAACAATTTTTCTTATGGCCTAAAGATCAATCGTTCCAATTTTCATGCCTTTAACACCATTTGCAGCATTTCACTGAAAAATCCCGGTGTACCGCTAGCACTACAGGCAATTTCTTGTCACATACTGAACTAGACCTATTTTTTATGTCAAAGGCTAAAAACCTTGGCAATTAAGTACTTAGGCATATCTTTCTCTTTAAAATAAATAAATAGAATAATAAAAATATTTTATTTTTTACAGCAAAGTGAAGGGACTAATTAATAGTCCTCCTATTATTAAAGCCATTACAGGTTACTTATACATACAGGCATCTCCGCTTTTATTTTAAGTACACTAACTTGCCATAATATATATATAGTATTTATTACAATTTTATAATCATTACATCATTTAAGTCTTAGTACTCAAGAAACCGGGTTAAAGCAGAGCTTTACATTTATTTAAAAAAAAAGGCTTTTCGGTAAAGAAACCTTGACAAAAGATAGCTTGATGTAAACGTTTCATTTTTTGAAACACCCCATGAGCATGTGCTCGTGTTACTTTGTAAATTATAACGATTTCCCGAATCATCAGTGGAACGCCATTATGTACAGTCAACAGCATACATAAGTGATCATTTATGTACCTTGTCGCTTTCAATCGTTTCAAAATTTTGTATGACATTTCAAACACGACGTTAAAGTGACAGGGTACATAAATGATCGCTTATTTATGCTGTTGACTATACTTACCTCTACTTATAAGATAAATAATTATCGTTTCCCCAGCAATAAACGCGACCATAATAGTCCCGCAGGGATTGGTAAAATTGATATGGAACCTTTAAAGTATTCAATCTCTTTCCAACAAGAAACGAATTATCCAAATCTATTCAGAATGGGTGCCCTTCGACTGACCTAAAATTTTATGTGCTAAAATTTTTTGGTCAAATATGTTTCCTATAATATTGAATGGCATACTTCTTATTTAGCATAAAGATTTTTTTGCATATATATTTTTTGGTCTAAAACACTTTTGGTCTAAAATTGTATTGTCTAAAATTTTAATTACTAAAAGGCTAAATCCATAATATTGTTTGATCGAAGCCCCTCCCAGTATATAACACCTAGGTCTCAACTAATCTATAGGTTAGGTTAGGTTAGGTTAGGTTAGGTTAGGTACGCGGAATAGGGGCTCCGCGAAGCGGAGCTCCGTCGACTTCGCCTCACTGTCAACGTTATACCAAAAAATCATTCGACAAAACAAAGTTATTCCAAACAAATGTTATACCAAACAATTTTTCGACCAAACAATATTTATTATGCAAAACAATTTCGATCAAACAATTTTCGACATTTAAATCACTAGACGAAACGTTTGGTATGCAAAAAAATATGATGCGAAACAAAAATAGGTCAAAAAAGTTTAGATCAATCGATATAGACCCATTCAGAATATCTTGTGATATAAACGAACAGTCGCAGAGGATAGCCTCCTTTTTTGAAGTCGGTTAAAAAAACAGTTCACTGTACAATCAACATAATGTTTCTTTCCTTAATTATTTAGTATTTAGCGAAAGATGACTCATACGTAAAATAAAATAATAATAACAAGTATTGATACTTGTTATTATTATTTTATTTTATTGATCAATACTTATTTCTCCTCAAATCGTGGTGTTTTTTTTTTTTAAACTATCGTTTTTCGACTTCTGAAGACTTAGCGTGGCCAGACTCTAGTTGTGTTACCAAACGCCTATCCACATGTAAGATGACATCGCTGACACCAGTCCTTCCGTGACCACGTCAGGTTTAAAGCAGAAACGTCGGATTAATAATGAGGTATCTGTGAGTTTCATCGCGTCAAGAGCTGGATTTTGGAACTTAAAAACACTGTTAAATCTGGATTTTCGAAATTCGGATAATCCAGATTGCAATGCCTTCACGGACAGGGCTTTCGTCGCGAATAAACCTCATATCGTGCTGTCAGATCTCAAGAGACTCTTGCAAGATGGTTGGATCACAAAGCAGTACATACGGCCGCACGCAGAGTCAGTTAATGACGATTAAGTCATTCCTTAGTGGCGAGTTTTCATACACAAGTTTGGAATAGGAAAGAGTTAACTGTCTTTTAATTGTCTCTGAGTACGGCGGTTAGATACGACGCGGATAAACACGAAGTCCCTCTTTGCAGACCTAATCACTGGCAGCATCTTTAAGTTATTTACACTAAATACTTACCACTAATAGTTCCTACCATCGTTTCACCTGGACCTGATTATTTAAAAACTAACCCTGTGGAATAAAGCCAAAGGATGGAATTACAGCGTGTTCAGACATTTTGCCCTTGTGTACCCAATATGTTTGATGGCGACGACTGCATAAGTCACTTCGTCAAAAGTTCAGAATAACTACTGATTTTGCTCATAAAGTGGCGTTTTATTGTATGTTTGTGGATTTACTTAAATACACATATATTTTAACGTACGAAACACACAAGAAATAAACATGATTCAAATAGTTATGCTGTTTCCAGTGCTTTTATGCCCAACGCAACGTCATTTCTCACGTGTTTGATGGCTATCTCCAGCAAATCGCATTCATATTGGCTTAAATTAGTGTATCTTTGCATATCTTTGATGCCGTTTTGGTCGACCGTCACAAGGCCCGCGAAATACGAGGTTCCAAAACCATTGTTTTCGACATAAGCACAAACAGTACTTTCAGCACCTTCCAAAACAGACAAGATTGCTCGCGTGAAGAGTAACACGCCGTAGGCGACGGACATTGTCGCCGACAAACCTTGTTTTGCCTCGGTCACAATATTCCCACAGTTCTGTAATTTAGTCGTAAACTTCACTATATCTTCCATGGCCATTCGATTGGCAGGGCTGCTATGCGAAAGGAGGGGTACAATCGTTTGCTCCGAATGTCCCCCTAGGACAGGCACAAGGCAATCTTGGGGCTTAAGCTGATGCATATCTGCAAACAACGTTTGAGCTCTAAGCCAGTCCACGGTAGTGATACCGAACATTTTGTTCGGGTCATATACGCCGGTATTTCTCATAATTTCAGCAGCCATCGGCACGAGAACGTTTATGGGATCCATGACGATACCTACAAAAGGCATCCGCGGCAATTTCCCGACTTTAGCTGCTACTGCTTGAATGAATGTGGAGTTAGTTTCGAAGAGCCCTTTGTAGGTCATACCTGGCTCTATGATCGCTCCTCCGGTGACTAAGACTAAATCGGAGTTTCTCAGTGCGCGGTCCAAGGTGTCCAGTCCATAGTACCCTACGACCATGGTGTTGTTGGGGATATGTGATAGATCTTGCACAACTCCGCGCGTGCCTGCGCGAATGTCGTGCACCATTAGGTTAGTGACCAAGGGCTCGGATCGCAACATCAAATTGACTATCTGTCCAATCTCACTTGCTCCCCCCATCACAGTGACTTGGTATGCTCTAATAAAAACATTGATAGAATACTGGATGTATTTTTTGGTTACAAGTCTTGTTAAAAACATTGTGAAGGGGTTTAAATTGTAAAGGGGTTATGTATACACAAATTATTTGATTTGACTATATGATTTTTTTTGAAACTGTGACTGGCGTTTGACTGACGTAGCTAGTGATGCTACAAATGAAATCGTTTGTACACGGTGGCAAAAATTTGTTTCTCACACGGTCAAAAAGGAATGAATAAAAATCAAATGCCAATTTTATTAGGTACTTCTATTTTGTTTCTATTGTCGGTTTGAGATCCGGTATTTTGAAAACAGTTAATAGAAAATGTAAGTAGGTTAGCACATTCGTTTTTATACACGACTATTTTCAATTAAATCTGTGAACTGTCAACTTACTTCGTCTGATAAAAAAAGGATAAAAACATGGAATTAGTAAGTACATCTGGAATGCTTACTTCCAAAATCGCGACAAGTAAAATTGAACTCAATATCTGAAGACAGAAGGCTGACTTTGTGGTAATCAAGTGCACGAGCTCAATGAGACTTACTTTGTCTTTGTTCGTCCCTCTTAAACAATTGCCATGTTAAAAAGTTACGATTTTCTTAGTACGAAATGTTAACTAGGTAGGACATGTTAATTTTTAAAATTGTGAGGATTATCACAGTATAATTATATATTTAAATTAGGCGCTAGGAATGCATTAAAGTATTACATATTAAATTAATATTAAAGTTATCCCGCTTCAATCATTGCTCATCATGATAATGGTAGGAGTTTATAAAATAAAACTAGCAACACTAATAAAACAAAATGGCGATTGGCGGTCACTTTAATAATCTCTCACTGTTGCAAGGAGACCTATTTCGGCTTTTATGTGTTAATAAGTGATTTTCTTAAAAACAATGGTAATTACTAGTTGTGCTGTGAGTGGCTGCAATAAAGAATCATATCCAGGTTGTGGGATATCCTTTCACAGGCAAGTTTGTGAGATTTCTGTTAGTAGGGTGACCATGAGCAATCATTAATATCATTATTGCTAGCGTAGCGAAGTTACCTAACAAAAACGATTTGATTTCAGACTGCCTGCGAATGTTGAAGTAAAAAAGAAATGGATTGAAGCGATTCCTGGGAAAGTAACTAGCAACTCTGTTGTATGTAGTTTACATTTCAAACCTAAAGATTATCTGACGGAAGCTAGAAAAAAAAAGATATCTGGGAATTACAAGCGGAACTCTCTTTCTAGCAAAAGGAGTTATAAAGAGAATTCCGCTTGTAATTTGTAACTTGTAGGTTCGTGAAACGGGCCGCTGGAGTAGTTCCATCTATTTTTCCTAAGGTAATTTAAGGTAATACCGTAAAATTAGTAATACTAATACCGTAGGTAATAAAAGCTTAAGGGGGACAGAAAAAATATTTAAATATTTTTTACAAATTTACGTGTTTTGCTGATGACGTTGGGGTTCCTTGATCGAGTTTTTCTCGTTGTGTTTGTCATTGTAGTTAAATAATGAAAATGATGAAATAGACAGAATATTTTAATACCTAATTTTTGTTCAAATTATCATTAATATCTTGCAAGTTACTTCAAGACTGCATGCCGGATTGTAATTTTATACCTCGTTATCAAGTTGGGAACTATTAAATCATACTTTCGGATAGTTTATGATTATGCGTAAACAAGGGGAACCAATTAAAATATGGTCACCTTTACTAGAAATGGACGCACTAAGTTTTAGTAAGTTTCTTTCGGCTCGCGTTATCGGTGTAGTGCACCTTCCAGATGTACGTAAGTACTTACTAATTCCATGGATAAAAACTCAGACTTAGTACCAATTTCACCATACGATGTTTTTATGTTTACCACTTAACAGATGATTAGAGCGTTAACAGCTGTCAAAATGTATGAACTAACAGTCGGTTAACATTTATTAAATTTAACATCGTTTGGTGAAAATGGTACTTAGTACCTACTAAGTTCCAATTTCACCATACGACATTTTGACAGCTGTTAACGTTCTGCTCGTCTGTTAACTGGTTAACATCGTATGGTGAAATTGGTAAGTTTGTATATCTCAGACCTGACAAGTTTGTGCTAACGTGAGGGATAGATATACCAAAGAATAAAGACTAAGGGCATAGAAACCGTACTAAATAAGCAGAAAATACATTATGCTTCACTTCTTTTTACTTATGATTTTCATAGTGAGTTGGAAAGCGATGAATCTATAGGTTCTTTCGTTATTTGGTACATCGTCACAAGTAAGGCGTGATTTGGACCTATAAGTACCTATAGTATTTGGACCTATAGACAAGGAAAGACAAATCCTTCCTATAGGAAGGACAAAGAAGTCCCTGTGTAAAACCGTGTGACTATGACAGTTAAAGTTAGTATTTTAAACAAAAAGTATGCATATCACGTTGTGTTAAATCTTAGGGATTCTTCTATACGAGTATAACAGAATTTTAATTTTTCGGCTATTCGCAGGTTTTTTTTTTATTAAAACATCCACCTTTCGTACTATGTCTTTATATTGGATCTAACACAGATTCAATCGCGTGTACTTAGTGTTGCCAACATACAAATAATGGCGCGTTCACATTAACTACCTATTATATAATACACTCCCAGGGCAGGATTAAATTACAAAAGTACTTAAACATTTACAGTTATACTCACTTAATTTAGTTACATATTTTATGGTTACATTTAACATCACAAACATAAGTTTAACTAGGAACAGAATTTCACTAAAATAACATTATTGGGTATAATAATATAACTTACAAAGAGTCACTCCTAGAGATGATCAAAACTACTATAACAATCGACTAACTTCAAATTTAGTAATCAGTATAGTCAATGTAAACCAGAGAGCATCATACCATTGAAAATAAAGCCTTGTGAGTTAATAATTAAGTTATTCCATAAATATAAGTGGCAATTTTATTGCACGTCCTAACCTAGTGGTTACCGGCGGCATTATTGGCGGCTCTGGTGAATGGTGAGGGTGAGCAGTGCTGGATGCAGGGGTGCTGTCTAGCCAGTCTTGTGACATACAGAGCTCCAGACGGTATAATCTTTGATAGGGTTTTACCTTTACTCCTGAGACAGTGTGAACTCTTGTTACTCGTGTAAAACCATCCTTTCCTGTGTAGATCTCCTGGATTATACCTACAGGACAGTAGGTATAGTCTCCTTCCTTCTGTCTCTATTAAAACTAATTCTCCTACTTTAGGTTATTTTCTTTGTTGGTTTCCCTTGCTTATAAGTAGAGATAAATACTCACTTTTGAATCTTGTTCTAAATTGTAGTCTTAGTTGTTGCAGGTAACGATAACGAACCTGTATGTTTTTTCATCCATCTGGTCAAGATGAGGTGTCTCTCCGGTAGGTAAGTTCTGTAAAAACAGTAACGGTGTCAATGGTTTAACATCTCCCATTTCCACACATGTAAGGGGTCTGCTGTTAATCACTATTTCGCAGTCACATAAAATAATTGAAAGTTCTATCCAGTCCACTGACGCTTTGCCTAGTATTCGGCGCAGCATTTCTTTTACTACACGAATCAATCGCTCCCACTATCCTCCCCACGACGGAGCTACTGGCACGGAGAATTTATGAAAACATTATGTGTAGCTTTTGACACTATATTCTTTACTAGTTTTCTAACACCAGTAATCCAAAATGTATTTCTTAATATAGTCATTAAAGTCAGTGCCCCCTGCGTGATTCATCTTTCTATGTATTTCTTGAACCATTATCTGTACTATCTCATAATTCCCTGGTAGTAAAATTGGGTGTATGAAATCTTTTTATTCTCCACTGTATTCTAGTCTAGTTTTCACTTTTATCATTCCCTCTTCTTCTGTAGTTATAAGCTATATTATCTATATTATTCTTTTCTGTATAGTTTTCTTTTTGTATTCGTTTAAATAATGTTTCTTCCGCATGCTTGTATTCTTCAAAACCTATATATTTAGAGTTTATATTATACAATTTTCTAGTTGTAGGACATAGTTTTAGTATTATAGCGTCGAGCTTTATTATTATTATTATTATTTATTTATTTAAATGGCGTCTACAAGTTATGTAATTTTGCCAATGTCAAGTATACAGGGCGTCCCAAAACTATGGGACATGAAGGGAAAGTACCTTAAATATCATAGATAGGATATTCTGCTGAAAGAAGACTTTATGTTATTTTTAAAAGTTAGTAATACTGCATTCAAAGATATTCTAAAAATTATTTGCTTCGTCTGGGAATCGAACCGACTTAAATGTGAAAAAAAATCACCCGTATTTTTATGATGTCAATCGAAAGAATGACCAAAAAATAATAATTCTTCTTAAGTAACATAGTATCTTAAAAGAAAGGAATAACTTAAAATGTTTGATTCAAATTTCAAGAACATTATTTATTACCGACGACGACGTCCGAAAAATAGCGATATTATCATTCCATAGATAGAATTGCTTATTCGCAAATAAGTACCCACTTAATAAACGACTTACTGGCACAGTTTTTCTTATTATAGGTGCACGTGTATTACTTCACCGTTACATTACTTTTTTTGGGGCTACGTGAAAGATTTGCTATACAAAAAGCAATACGACAACGTGGGCAAGTAACAAACAGAATTGAGCCATATCATATCGAGTATTCACCATAATATGTTTAGAAAATCAACGGGCAAGGGACTTATTAAAAGATTGGCGATTTGCATAAGACAAGAGGGATCACATTTTGACCATTTAATTAATTAATTTGCAAGAAATTAATTAATTTACAAAAAATACTCTACTGACTTCGGCAGTTTCATGTATGTTTTTAATTTGATTAAAATCATTAATTTCACGTTGTTCCTTTCTTTTAAGATACTATGTTACTTAAGAAGAATTATTATTTTTTGTTAATTCTTTCGATTAGCATCATAAAAATACGGGTGATTTTTTTTTCACATTTATGTCGGTTCGATTCCCAGACGAAGCAAATAATTATTAGAACATCTTTGAATGCAGTATTACTAACTTTTAAAAATAACATAAAGTCTTCTTTCAGCAAAATATCCTATGTACGATATTTAAGGTACTTTCCCTTCATGTCCCATAGTCTTGGGACGCCCTGTATATAAGCAATTGTACGGTGAATCGTCGTTGTCGTCGGCGTCTTCCAGTCCCAGTCGGCACACCATTGAAGATGGCGGGCATCCACTTCAATGGCTTATTGGCTTGGAGTGTTCTTGATTGCTTGCTCATTCAGAATCAATTTTCACTGATATTTTATTTGATGCATTTTAAAATTTTCATTTTGGTTTTTTGTTTTTTAAAACATTTATTTTATTTTGTACATTTTGTAGTGATCATAATAAGCTGCCATAGCATGGTCTGTACCTATGAGTAAGTCTATGTCCTTTAAAGCGGCCATACTTTTTTCAGAATCTGTTAATCGAATCTGGTGTTTATATTGATTCTTTATTAGGGTTGAATCTTGAACCTTAGGCACATGGCCGCAAAGTATATGTTGTTCGAGACATTTTATTGTAGTAATGTATGTATCATCAAGGTTACTCACTAGAAATTCAAACACTCTATGCGCTTGTGTGCAGACAATCGAATGACATTTCAACATGACGGCCGTAGTTTCATTTTTCTCCACTTCACAGTTAAGTTGGTCGAGCTATGACATTATTATATGAGCTATTTTGACATTGGCAAAATTACATAACTTGTAGATGCCATTAAAATAAATAAATAATAATATGGTCGAGCTGTATGTGCCTTAATCTTGGTATTGTCATTTGCGTGACAGATCTAGGGTATACTTCATCTAAGGATAAAAAAATATAAAGGCAAAGAGGGCAAAAAGCATGGAATTAGTAAGTACTTACGTACATCTGGAAGGTGCACTACACCGATAACGCGAGCCGAAAGAAACTTACTAAAACTTAGCGCGTCCCTTTCTAGTAAAGGTGACCATATTTTAAATGGTTTCCCTTGTTTAAGCATAATTATAAAATGTCCGAAAGTATGATTTAATAGTTCGCAACTTGATAACGAGGTATTAAATTACTTGATTGAATTAATTGAAGTAACATGCAAGATATTAATGATTCTTTGAACGAAAATTATTACAATATTCTGTCTATTTCATCATTTTCATATTTACCTACAATGACAAACACAACGAGAAAAACTCGATCAAGGAACCCCAACGTCATCAGCAAAACACGTAAATTTGTAAAAAATATTTGGACACCCTAAATATTTATTTAGATCTCCCAAAATTCATTTCTCATGAGCCTTTGAAGATGTCTAAAGATACCTCACGACTTTTAATTTAAGTCATTAATATCCAAGTATCAAAAAAGTATTACAAAGTTCGCGCACACAACTGTCAATTACGTTTCATAGTTTCATACAACATAAATAATATACCTAAGTAACGGTATTTTAACATCTCCCTTTTTTTATGTAAAAATTTGGCATTGTCCGGCGCGGCGGGCATGTAATAATATCCCGCATATTTGGCAATATCCTGTGTGACGGACATGGTTTTTCTCAAAATCTAAAAAAAATAGTTTTTTTTTATATTTTTTCTGTCCTCCTGAAGCTTTTATTAACCAATATTTTAATGAGTAATTTTACGGTATTACCTTAAATTACCTTTGGAAAAATAGATGGGACTACTCCAGTGGCCCGTTTCACGAAGCTACAAGTTACAAATTACAAGCGGAACTCTCTTTCTAGCAAAAGGAGTTAGAAAGAGAATTCCGCTTGTAATTTGTAACTTGTAGCTTCGTGAAACGGGCCTCAGATATCTTTTTTTTTCTAGCTTCCGTCAGATAATATTCATGTTTGAAATGTAAACTACATACAACAGAGTTGCTAGTTACTTTCCCAGGAATCGCTTCAATCCATTTCTTTTTTGCTTCAACATTCGCAGGCAGTCTGAAATCAAATCGTTTTTGTTAGTTAACTTCGCTACGCTAGCAATAATGATATTTCTGATTGCTCATGGTCACCCTACTAACAGAAATCTCACAAACTTGCCTGTGAAAGGATATCCCACAACCTGGATACGATTCTTTATTGCAGCCACTCACAGCACAACTAGTATTTACCATTGTTTTTAAGAAAATCACTTATTAACACATAAAAGCCGACATAGGTCTCATAATCTCATTGCAGTGAGAGATTATTAAAGTGACCGCCACTCGCCATTTTGTTTTATTAGTGTTGCTAGTTTTATTTTATAAACTCCTACCATTACCATGATGAGCAATGATTGAAGCGGGTTAACTTTAATATTCATTTAATATGTAATACTTTAATGGATTCCTAGCGCCTAATTTAAATATATATATACTGTGATAATCTTCACAATTTTAAAAATTAACATGTTCTACCTAGTTAACATTTCGTACTAAGAAAATCGTAACTTTTTAACATGGCAATTCTGTAAGAGGGACAAACAAAGACAAAGTAAGTCTCATTAGGCTCGTGCACTTGATTACCACAAAGTCAGCCTTCTGTCTTCAGATATTGAGTTCAATTTTACTTGTCGCGATTTTGGAAGTAAGCATTCCAGATGTACTTACTAATTCCATGGCAAAAAGTCAGTGTCATATGCAACATGACTGCTGTGTCAACAAGTGTTAGCGAATAAAATGTAACTAAGCAAAAAAAAAAAATTGTACTCCCGGTCATAATGTTCGCTCAAAAATTCATTCTTCCTTTCACAAGAAATTTAAGATGTTTAATTACCCAGAAGAGAAATGTTCAAATTTCTATCATCGGCGCCTCAAATGATATTGGGTCAAATTTGGCTATGTTGCTGAAACTTAATGAGAAGGTAACTAAACTGCGCTTGCACGATGACGATGAGAAGGTTCGAGGGGTGGCCTTGGAGCTGGGGTACATCCCCGGCGGGCCCGGGGTCGCGGCCTTCACCGGCGACAACCAACTGGCGGCGGCGCTGCGCGGCTCCGACCTAGTCCTGATGGTTGCCCGCGTGGCCCGCAAGATCGGCATGTCGCGTGAGGAGATGCTCATCACCAACGCACCCGCCATCCAAAGACTTTGTAGAACCTTTGCTAAACACAATCCTAATGCATTTTTAGCTATCTCTACGAATCCTATTAACTCTATTCTGCCTTTCGCCAGCTGTCTGCTAGCTAACTATAATTGTTACAATCCCTTTAAAACGTTCGGGATAACGCATATCGATACTGCGAGATGCAGATCTTTCGTCGGTAATGAACTTAAAGTAAACTCTCGAGTTTTAGAAGTTCCCGTTATCGGAGGGCATTCAGAAGACACAATTGTGCCTTTGTTTTCAAATTTATATCCCGAAACATACAGGCTTGACGACAATCAAGCGGACATGCTAACACGGCTGGCGAGGAAAGCCGGGACGGATGTGATCCTGAATAAGCAGGGCACGGAATCTGCGACCCTGGCTATGGCTTGGTCGATTAACGAATTTACTGACTCGATAATAGACGCCATCAAAGGAGAAGAAGTAACAGTCAACAGCTACTCTGCAAACCCCAACTTCGGAACTCGATTTTTCTCTGGCCCAGTCATCGTGGGAGCAAAAGGGATTCGTGAAGCCTGTTCTAACTTTAAGTTAAATGAATACGAAAACTCTCTATTGCAAGAGTCTTTGCCTATTTTAAATCGAGACATAATACACGGAGAAAGATATGTTGGGGTTGTGGAATGTACGGGACGTTATTATACTTAAATACGGAAAAAATATACTTATGTTTATGTCTATTTTTTAGGGTCCGTTGATTGATCAGTAGTTACATACATACATATACATATGTACATTAAATTAGTTAGTTTAACTATTGATCAAACAACATGCCCTAACAGTTTAGTTACAAAATAATTATGTTTGCTTAACTCTAGTATATGAGAAACAATGCAGACATTAATCAATGACTAATAAATATCCCAAAAATTCTATCTAGGGCTACATGGTTACAAAGTTTATTATTTATCACTTAAGAGTGCTGCATACATAACGTGATTTTACACGGACGGAACGGGACGAGGAATTTTTTCAAATATTGTCTCATAGAAAATGTATCTGAACGTACATACGCAACGATTACACGGAAGGGACGGGAAAACCAAAAATGTATGCAACCACGTCCCGTCTCCGTCCCGTCCACGTCCTGATCACGTTACATATGCTGCGCCGTTTAGCCGTTGCCCGCGACTCCTTCCGCGTAGAATAATAAAATATAACCTTTGCTACTCGGTGATAAATGATAATATACGTAGGCATTCTACTAGTGAAAGAATTTTCAAAATTGGTCCAGTAGTTGAGTTCATTAATTACAAACAAAAATAGCGCTAGTCGAAACACAAGATTTCGCGTAAGTCCCATCTCGACAAGCTCTAACGTCTAGGGCCGAGATTCTAGGCAGTAATAACCTTATCGTCTTTGACCTGTTATCGTACTGTCAACGTACCGTAAAGTAACATAAGGCAACGACTTTGGGCTGCAATAAGAAATGCATTAGAGATGTATAAAGAACGCCACGTGGCGCCATGCTCGGTGACGAGGCGATTTCTATGCACTAAACCTGAACCCTTATTTGTGCGGAAATTTAAATGATATTAATTCATAATCTTTGATTGAATTTACTTATTACAGTTAAATTGCTTTAAAATTGTCAACAGTTTCAACGATATGCATTCATTTAACCGAAATTCTATTTCCCCGCGACTTCCCCCACTTTGACTATCCCATTGGATCAGTGTTTTTTTCTAGCCTATGTGTTTAATTCACCGTATTAGTCTTAAACTGTGGGGCTATTAGATTTAAACCTTGCGAACAATCTAAACAGCGGTTTTTCCTTGAGACATGTATTTAAACTAAGCTCTCCAAATAATGAAAAAAAATTAAATACTTTCCATGACGGGAACAAGGTAAAAAAAAACGCGTTTTTGTGAATAAAATTTAAGGCAAAATAGTTAACGGATAACTTTAGTTGCTGTATGGATGGAATTGGTAGAACCTATACATATATTTTTTGCAGAATTAAACAAATGCGTGATTTACTGTCATTAGTTATAAATGGAAAATCGTCCACGTGAAATAACCATTCTGAAGTTGGGTCAAAAGTAATAGTATCCAAAGTGAATTTAGTCAAAATGTAATTACGCTGAAAAGTATTTATAACCAAATTTATTTTCGTTGTAAATTAATTAAGCCATTTTTCTAATTTGACAAATGATTTCAAGTGGACGATTTTCCATTTGTACGTAATGTCAGTAAATCAAATTCGTCCATGGAAATTAAAATATTTTTTTTTTGTTTTTTTTTGAATTATACTTTAAGCAAAAATATTAACAGCGATTTTTACATAAAGTAATTAAAATTAATATACCTATTAATACGGTTACAAACAAAATTAAACAAATTGGAATAAAGCATATTAATTTAAAAATTTTTTTTTTAATACTGGTATAGGCAAAACGTAACTAAGGTGAATTTAGTTTCTTTATAGGTTATCGGTTATTATTCATAGGTTAAGTTTTATAGTTAAGTTAAATCAACTACCATCTATAACGAATTTTTTTAAGCTTTTGGTACTTAATTAAGTGTATACATAATTAAGCATATACATCGAAGTTATATTTCTTATGGTTATATGTTGTAAATATTAGGATTATATGAGTAACTGTTCCAAATATTAAGTATTAAGAATATTAAGTAACCCGAAAACGACGTGCGTGCATGACTCGATGTATGAATGTGGAAGAAGCGAAAGAGATTTTTCAGGATCGTAGCAGATGGAAAGAAGTGGTCTTTGCCTACTCCTCTGGGAAACAGGCGTGATTTAATGTATGTATGTATGTATGTTGCAGTGAGACTCATATCTTTTTTTTTTATGGTATAGGAGGCAAACGAGCAGACGGATTGCCTGATGGTAAGCGATTACCGTCACCCATAGACACCTGCAGCACCAGAGGAGTAGCAGGTGTGTTGCCGGCATTTCAAATGAGAGTACGCTCTTTTTTTGAAGGTTTGAAGGTCGTAACGATCCGGAAATACCGCAGGCGACAGACCATTCCACAGTTTAGTTATGCGAGGCAGGAAATTCCGAGTGAAACGCACAGTTGTGGACTGCCAGCCAACCATCTAAATGACGAAGGCTGAAGGATGCGGCAGGAATTAATCCGAACAGCTCCTCGGAGCACTCCCCGTTGTATAAGCGATAGAGAATGCAGAGTGAGACTACATCTCTACGCAGCGCCAAGGAGTCAATATCAAATGATTTTGTAGATTTTAAATGTTAGAGATTTTGACATTATAAAATAAACTGACATTAATGATTAAAATATGTGACTTTAGAAGATAAACTTAGTATTAATTATTATACTATATTAGTTAGTAGGTCAAACAATGTAAACCCTATGCCCAAGTGACGAATTGGAGCTTTGAGTTACTGCTACTCTATTATTTTTTTGCCCTAAACTACCCACCACTTAACTCATTTCAATAATAAACATACCTCGGGATTTTTGGTGCGGGAATGATTTGAGAAAGAGTCAGAGATAAACAGATAGGTCAGTTTGAGAAAAGTCATATTATGCCTAATGAATAACTACCTCTCTGCAAATTGTATACACACTATAATACAATTTTATTTTGACTCATGTAGTAGGTACTTTAGCTTTACTACAAAGCCTTATAATAATAAAAATAACATTAATTAATTACCTGCAGTATTAAAGTCCGGTATCTGTGAACTATTTACTTATAAATCAGTAGGGGCTTTAAGAGGTATAATGACTGATCTTTTTCATTTATATATAAGATTATAGATTAAGATATTAAGTATTCATGTATATTTTTTTCAATCAATTATTCATTAGATAGAATCCTGCTAGAGTACATTCTGTATTTTATGTCAATACCTACTCTTTGGCTAATGTCAAATATTCCCGCACCGAAAACCCCGGGGTTTGATAATAAATCAATTGATTCATAACATTAAATAAGTATTACATCATTTTACATTTATGTATTTTATGTGAGTGGAAGGGTCGGATGGAGCCGCCCTAGGCGTACTTTTTCAAATCAAATCAGATAAATACTGGAAAAGGCCCGAATCTTAAGTACCCGAAACCGACGTGCATGCATGACTCGATGTATGAATGTGGAAGAAGCGAAAGAGATTTGTCAGCATCGTAGCAGGTGGAAAGAAGTGGTCTCTACCTATCCCTCTGGGAAACAGGCGTGATTTAAGTATGTATGTATGTATATTTACATACATACATACTCTGTAGAAAAAAACATTTCTGTGTTAGATTATGTAATAATTTTTGCCTCGGTGATCTCTCGAAAGTGTGACTCAGCGTCTTTAACATCATGTGCTAGTAATTTGGTGGCAACTTGCAGGTAAGCCGCTTCTAAAGTGCTGAAGATTTTGTATCCTCGGATCTCAGATATTCCATTACTTGTGATAGTTATAGGACTGGTATAGAATTTGGTATCATGTTCGTTGTTTTCAACAAATGCAATTAGTTTCGTTGGACATCCATCCAGTGCCCTGAGAATACTGGAAACCGCCCATAAACCGGCGTAAGCGTTGGAGAGCGAAGACCGCCCTTTCCCACCTTTCATGGTTAAAACTTGATTTTCAGCGCCGCGAACGTTTTCTGTAATCAGAACTGCCGCAAACTTATCAACATTGAACCACGGCGTTATATGAGACAGCAGCGGGACTGAAGTCTTCGAAGAATGTCCACATATCACGGGCACGGTGAACAGCTTGTCTTCGGGTAACTTGTAAACCGCGTGCAAACAAGCTTGGGCTCTCATACTGTCACGACCGGTGACACCAATACATTTTTTTCTATTGTAAACATCACAGGTTCTCATGATTTTGCTAATGAATGGTACTGTGTAGTTGATTGGCTCTATGAGATTGACTATAAAGGCGTTGGGGCAACATTTACAGATTGCGTCTGCGGACTGGAGGATGCAGTCCGTGTTCTCTATGAACAAGTCTCGGTCGCTCTGGTTGACTTTCTTTTCTGCGGAAGCAGCTAGGACCACTATGTCGCAATCTCTGAGCGCCGTTGCCATGTCATTGGAAATCTGAGACTCTACGATGAATGCGCTGGGAATGTGTGACAGGTCCAGGCTTACACCGCGTGTCGACTTCGGAACATCGAACAGCGACAACCGAGTTATGAACGGCTGCTCTTTCAGCAGCAGGGATAACGTTTGAGCTGTCGGGTTCACTCCTCCAATGACAGCCACATGGAAATATCTTCTTGATGTTAGGGTGGGCGGAGATCGACATCTTAAGTTGGCGTGGGGGCTCCATAATTCGAAGAAATGTTTGCTTAAAACACGTGGGGTTAAAAACCTGCGGTGCCAGAACATGGCTTTTAATTTAACCCAAAAATGTTGAATTCATTTTTACATGTCAATTTCTTTCAGTTTTTTTATGAAATGTGCAAGTTTTATAACATCATATTTTATTTATTACTAAAGAATTACTATAGATAGACTTACTAGCTTTACTAGAGATATACTCTCCACAGACTATAAGGGTATGTATACTCTCTTTGTTATTCGTATCGACAAGTGCCGCCATCTAGTTAACAGAGTTGAATTTTAGTTGTTGTTTTTTTTTTGTATGATCCGGTGACCTCAAGCACAGTCCCCAAGGGTGAGCCGTGGGTGAGCATAAACTTTATTTACTACCTGTATATTTATACTAATATTATAAAGAGGTAAAGTTTGTGACGTATGGGATAATCTCTGGACGTACTGAACCGATTTTAAAAACTCTTTTACCAATAGAAAACGACGTTATTTGTGAGTGTCATAGGAGGCGCCTTACGCAGGCTTTCCCCTCTGCCGAGGTATAAGATCAAATGGTCTTGTGCGTTTGTAAAAACAGCCGTTTTTATTCGATACTCACATAACCAAAGTTGTTTTCGAAGAGTCGAACCTCCAGAAAAATGCCTTGTTGTGTTGTGTTATATTACAAAAACCGATCAAATACGCCAAGTTTTAAGGAAGATGGAATTACATTTCACATTATAAGTACTTTTCACTGTTGATTTTGATTGTAATTAAGTATTTTGTGTATATTTATATCGCACAAAACAAACATCGATTCTCTTATCGATTTTAAAACGTTTGAGGAAATATTCGTTTTAGAATTAATGCGTACTCCTCACGAGACTCGAAACAACTTCATGCTATATTAAACCTTAAAAGAGTGACCGTAAAATCAATAATCAATCGCTTGATTTAAATATGTCCATTTACGTACAGTCTCTTGTCTGCGTTTGTTGACCACGTCTAATAGGCCGGGCGAACGCTGCAAATTTACTTACTCCATCGAGTTACAGGAAAATACCGCCTTCCACGAAAAAAAGACTTACAAATTTTAGCTAAAAAAGGGGCGGCGGGGTAATTTGCAGTGAAAAGATATATGGTCCGCTGGTAGTTTTCGTGGAAGGTGGTATTTTTCTATAACTCGATGGAGTGAGCAAATTTACAGCGATGCCTTGAACTAATGCGTACTGCTCAAGAGACTCGGAACTATAGAGTGGCAATACATTTAAAGCCAAGTTGCTATTTAGCCCTCGCTATGTTGCGGATTTTCAGTGAAACAAATTTATTTTAATGGCAATGTTTTTTTTGACAACAGACGGAAGTCATTGAATGTCACCGATGTAAACAAATCGATTTTGCAATCAAAATGCCCAAAAAATTTCATGCCGACGCATTTTTTTATATATATTTTTAATATATTCAAATGGTCGCGGCAGAAAAAGGACGAAGGATTCAGCAGCATTCCAATAAACAATGTTTTGAAATTAGTTGTTGACATGACAGGTATGATATTCATAGTTCGGTTGTAATGAACTGGTTAGCTTGGTACTAAATATGTATATTAATTATATATATTTTTTCTCATTCAAGGATTCTGTAGTACGAAAATCAAAAACATATACAAAAAGAATGAGCCGTTACCGCCATTGCCATCGATACCAAAAAAAAACTACAAAAAAAAAGAATACAAATAGACGACTTCGACGAATGTGCCATAAGGCGTAAAATTCATGCATTCTATGCTGTGCGCAAGCAAGTACCAACTCTCAAAAGTCTGCTTACCGAATGGAAAAAAGATATTGGTTTTACCAGTAGTAGGGAGTACTTGCGATTGCTATTGCACAGTATGGGGTTCAAACACAAAAAGTGCAGAAACCAACGGTTCATATTGAAGGAGCGTTCGGATATTGTTGTTTGGCGGGAAAGTTATTTAGACGAAATAAAACAAGCAAGGGACAAAAATATACCTCTTGTTTATTTAGATGAGACTTACATTCATACTTCTCTTAGGCCGGGATTACACCTGCAAGTTATTACGTAAGTTTTGAAACAAAGCTATATGCAAGAGAGAGATGCAGATATTTGCTACTCACTCTTACCCATAGTTGCGTCTCAAAACTTACGTAATAACTTACAGGTGTAATCCCGGCCTTAAACACGCAAAATGCTGGCAAAGCGAAAATGAACCGTGTGTGTCGAAATCCGTTTCAACGGGCAAACGATATATTATTGTTCATGCCGGTGGACCATCGGGATTTGTTCCCAATGCAGTCCTAATATATAATGATAAGGAAAAACAACCCGATTATCATGACTCCATGAACAGGAACAATTTTAAGAAATGGGTTTTGCCGAGATTAATTCCCAATCTCAGTGAACCCACGTGTGTTATAATGAATAATGCCCGGTATATCTTTCCAAATTAACAAAGCTCCAACATCTGGCGATAGAAAACACGTCATTGCTGAGTGCTGCGTTTAAATAACATCTCATTTCCCCAAAATGCATCTAAAGATAAATTGGTCACAATTTTGAGACGTCATAAACCCGAGCCAGTATACGAAATAGATAAGATTCTCTCAAATCATGGTCACAAAGTGATAAGGTTACCGCCCTATCACTGTGATTTAAATCCCATCGAGATGATTTGGGGCATCATGAAAGCAAAAGTGGCAACTAAAAATGTTTCCATCACGAATGATGCCTTCTTAAAGCTCGTTGAAGATAGTTTTCAGGTATTTACATTTATCAATGTTTAGAATTTTATTAAATAGTTAAAAATATAGCTTACTTTTACACTTTGTTATTACTTAGGAAGTGACTATAGAAAATTTGAGTAAGTGATGCGACAGCGTAAAAAAAAAAGAAGACTGATATAGGACAAAAGCTCCTATAATCGAATCACAGACCGAAAGATTTAAAATCCAGGTTGGTGGTCCTGGAAGTGACTCATCAACTGACGAAAGTGAAGATACATCGGAGCTAGAATCTGATAAATATATGGATGTCGAATATTAAGAATCGGATTTTGACGGATAGGTAATATTTAATTATCAACTAGACACGCTCTTCCGATTACATGAAAACATAGTTTCACAATCTACAAGTACATAATTGTATATCTCACTCGTTCTTGCACGATGCCAATACACACTGTCCCGACTATTCATGACGTACACGTTTTATTGCCATATGTAAGCTGTTTGTAGCGACACTATATAAGGGCTAAATGGGAACTTGTCAGGCTATAAAACTAGTTTAAGTATATCGATAAAATAAAAAAGGGTTAAGAATGCTTATAGCATTAAGTCTGCCTTTTGTACACTTTTTTTGCAATAAAGTATTTAAATAAATAAAATTAATATTTGCAGTAATAAATTAAGTTATTCGCTTTGATAAGGAAATATTATGTTCATTAGTTATATATGTTATTAACACGCTTTTTAACCGACCAAAAAAGGAGGCGGTTCTCAAATCTACGGAATCTGTTTTTTTTTTATGTAGGTATGTTCAGCGATAACTTTTTACCCTGTGCGTTGATTATAATGATTCTGTCTTTGATAGAAAGATCATACTTTATATTTGGTCCCACAGAAAAGTTAGCGTGATCAGATGATGGGATCCATGAGGAATTGAGGGAATTCTTCACAAATTATAGACACACATACCGTAATTTTGGTATTTTCTGTAAGAACTGAATATACCTGTCTTGGAGCGCAGGGTGGTGTTTCGCATTCGGTCCGTTCTGTTACACCTAATATGCTGCGCTCCATCGCTGTTTGACATACCTTGAGTTTGTACTGTTGATTTTCGGTTAAAGCCCACGACTGAGCACCGTAGCTTAGAAAGGGCAAAATACATACATCGACGAGTTTGCGTTTGAGTTAAAGAGGCAGGTCCCTTCATTAGTTGTTTCATGGACCAGTAGGTCTTCCAGGCGTTATCGACATGTCTTTGTATTTCCATGACTTGCCTGTTACTAAAAGAGACTAGCTGGCCCAGATAGACGTACTCGTCGACGTAATGTATCACCTGCCCGTCCACCTCGATCCTCTGTCGTGAGGAGCTGTTGGTCATGTGTTTTGGTCCTATTCATCTTAAGTCCAATCTCAAGGCTTGCGGTGCTAAGTTTTTGTAGCATGAGCTGTAGGTCGTGAGCGGTTGGAGCGAACAAAACAATGTCGTCAGCGAAGCGAAGGTTGGTTAACCGTTGGCCGCCAACTGTAATACCTCTGTCACTCCAGGAAGCCGATAGGGTTTTGAAGACTTCCAGGTTGCTAGTAAATAATTTGGCAAATAGCGAGTCACCCTGTTTAACGCATTTTTCTATTTGGAAGGATTGACCGGATGATTGTAATTTTATGTCTGCTGTGCTATTATTATAAATATTGCTAATTAAGTTTATATAATAATATGATAATACCTATACAATATATAACGGCGCATATTTTTTAAATCTCGTATACACAATACACAAGATAAATAACGTGTAAAGTGCTGCCATCTATATCACAACTTTAAAAATAATCAATATCGAAAATGTCGGTATGCATCTCATCTCTAATAATCGTTTGATAATCGGTTAAGATAACGCAAACGTCTTTATTTTAAAATTGGGTAAGCACATGTTGCTTAAGCTTTAAGCTAGTGTTTTTGTTTTTTAGTGGTGTAGGTGTGTAGCAATGAGAGCGAATTTTGCATTTGTGCTGAGTATTGTGTATGTAGTGTTACCTCACCTCCTCCAAAAAGTGACAGACTTTTGTGCTTAGGAAATTGTATCAATGCGTGCTCCAGTTCTAAATCCTTAAGGCTATATGTTAACCAAAAAACTTGTTCATTGCTCAACGAAGGAAAGATTTGTATTTTTGTATGTTTGTAACGAATAAACTCAAAAACTGCTGGGCCGATTTCAAAAATTCTTTCAACTTTAGAATGCTTCATCATAGTCTGTTTTATTTTTCTGCGCGGTCGGAGTCGAAAGCAACAGCTATAGTCAACAATTAAAGCAGTTTTTAAAAAAGGTCTCGAGAAGAAATATTCTGTAAATAAATTTTCACAATAACCGAAATACTTAACTATTGAAACGATAGAAATTCGCTGAACAACATGCATGCATGTAGTTAGGTGTAAAATTGATAGATGTTGTTAGACTATTCTACTCGGTAAAACCATATCACCTTCGACCTGTTATCGTATTCTTTTTAACTCCGCCGCTATTACCGTCAATACAGCCTATGGAAAAAAAGGTATATCTACTATATGAATTGTATTTCACTTCCAACTTTTTTATAATCTTTGAGAGTTTAATATGCTTCCATAAATTAATTGCACTTGTGCCTTTTCTCCGTAGAAAGCAGAATAGCTATCGTAAAGTCACAAGCAATATGGTTTTACCCAGTAGACTGGAGGCCCCGGTTATTTGGTGCCGTTACCCTACGGAGCTACGGTCCCGAGTCGATCGAGGTTGTAATGACTAATGAGCAGTTTTTGTTTCAAGTTTTATGATAGTTAGCTGTATTAGCTTTTTTTTTGGATATTAAGTAGTTATTTTCTATCTATTTATTTATCTGTATATAGGTACAGATATAGTAAAGAAGCATACGATACGACATTGTTTTTGGTCACAAAAGTTCATATTTATCTTGCTTTCTCAGCCAGTTGTAGTACCCGACCAATAAACTAAGAAAGCAAGATGAATACGAACTATACTCGCGTCTCGTTCTAAAACGCACGATTTGAAGGCTGTCAACGCAGTTCGCAATATAACCTCAAACATGCCTGATGCTGGTTTCACACGGAGGCAGAACAGTGAGGCAAAACAGTGAACAGTAGAGTACTACTACTGTGTGAACGTACAAAACAATACTGTTCTGTTTCGGCGTGTGCGTTCACACAATAGCACCACGTGTTCTGTCTCACTGTTCTGGCTCCGTGTGAAACCAGCATTAAACACATATTTTGTACTGAGCTCACGGCTATCAAAACGAGCTTTTTAGACATATGTATTTTGTCTTTAAACTTTGTTCGTGATGACTGCAGCACAATAGCGCGAATGCGATTTGGAAGCGAACCGATATACCGAAACAATGCATAGCGATAAAGTTCAATTTATATTAACATCTCAGTTCGGTTCGCTCCCGCCTCGAATTCGTGGCAGTGTACAGGCGCAAAGCTCCCCGACGTCTATCGACGACGTCAATGCCATAGGAGAGAAAAAGACCGGTCAGCCGATGATATACGATGTGTATACAGTCGGCCTTACAGGTAGCTGCAAACTTTGGCCGCCGATGGGGCCGCGCGGCGGTAGGGTGACCACGAGCAATCATTAATATCATTATTGCTAGCGAAATTACCAAACAAAAACGATTTGATTTCAGACGGCCTGCGAATATTAAAGTAAAAAAGAATTGGATTGAGGCGATTCCTGGGAAAGTAACTAACAACTCTGTTGTATGTAGTTTACATTTCAAACCTGAAGATTATCTGACGGAAACTAGAAAAAAAATGATATCTGAGGCCCGTTTCACGAAGTGGAAGTCTCTTTCTAACTCCTTTTGCTAGAAAGAGAGTTCCGCTTGTAATTTGTAACTTGAGCTTCGTGAAACGGACCACTGGAGTAGTTCCATCTGTTTTTCCTAAGGTAATTTAAGAAAATACCGTAAAATTACTCATTAAATATGTTGATTAATAGAAGCTTCAGGAGGACAGAAAAAATATTTAAAAAATCTAGTTTTTTTAGATTTTGAGAAGAACTATGTCCGTCACACCTGACATAGCCAAATGCGGGATATTATTACATGTCCGCCGTGCCGGACAATGCCAAATTATTACATATAAAAAAATACATAGAAGAGGGAGAAAATGTTAAAATAACGTTACTTTTTCTTAGGTATATTATTTATGCTGTATGAAAAGCTATGAAAGCGTAATTGACAGTTGTGTGCGCGAACTTTGTAATATTTTTTTTTTACTTGGATATTAATGACTAAAATTAAAAGTCGTGAGGTATCTTTAGACATCTTCAAAGGCTCATGAGAAATTAATTTTGGGTGATCTAAATAATTATTTAGGGTGTCCAAATATTTTTTACAAATTTACGTGTTTTGCTGATGACGTTGGGGTTCCTTGATCGAGTTTTTCTCAGTGTAGGTAAAGATGAAAATGATGAAATAGACAGAATATTGTAATAATTTTTGTTCAAATAATCATTCATATCTTGCATGTTACTTCAAGACTGCATGCCGGATTGTAATTTTGTACCTCGTTATCAAGTTGGGAACTACTAAATCATACATTCGGAGAGTTTATGATTATGCGTAAACAAGGGGAACCAATTAAAATATGGTCACCTTTACTAGAAAGGGACGCACTAAGTTTTAGTACATTTCTTTCGGCTCGCGTTATCGGTGTAGTGCACCTTCCAGATATACGTAAGTACTTACTAATTCCATGTTATCTACAGAGTAAGTTCTCGTCGGTTGCCGGGCGGGTGTAAAATGCAAAAAAAATGGTTACAATTCTATTACTGTATTTTGTAGTCTATTGTCTAAAGAAATAGAGTCGATAATCCATGTTAACCTTCGAAGGCGGTTATAATCTGCTTTTACTACGGGCTCGTTATCCTAATTTGTGGTTAACTACACAATGGCTTTGTATTCTTAAGTAGATAAGGTCGGTTGAAAAAGTTTAAACTATATCTCGGGCAAAACTCCTGTAGCAAGTGCGACCATATTACTAACGGGTGAAGGTTGGATCTGCTTCGTTTATTGGGTTTGAGATATCTCCTACTGGCTTATAAGGGCTGAACTGACTAAAATTACAGTTTCTTAATTTTAGTCCTTAACTATGTACACTTTTTTTGAAAACCGCCCAAATAATTATCTACCTATCCGTCAGCATTTTTTTAGTTTTTTTGATTAATAAACTACGGAGATAAGGGGGCGTTGCCCCCCTGTGTTGCCCCCCAACGGTAATTTTGTGTACATTTTTGTCTAAAAATCAAAAAGTACATCACAGAAAATTAAAAAATATTGTTTTGAAATGTGCAGATTAAGCCCTTTCATATGACACCCCATTTGCTATTATCAAACCAACCCCCGATTCAACCCCTGATTCTAGACACTTCTTAATTATTTATGAAATTAATTGCATATTTTTTTTCTAAAAACAGATGCGGGCAAGCAAGTTGTACAACTATGCCAAATTTCTAGTTGATAGCATTTGTAGGTGCTGAGAAAACCTGCTGTGACATACAGCCAGACAAAGTTTCACCTACAAACATATTATACGGGATCGCTGCTCTAAGGTAAATGTACAGAGTTAGATTATACCTACTGTAGATAGATCTCAGCGTAGTTTAATGAAAATGCATATATTAGTTATTGCACGTAACATTTATGTTTACATTTAAATAAATATGTCACATATAATTTTTTGACAAAATATTGACTGTTCCCGGTGTGGTCCAGCAGAACTATTAATTTTGTTACATTTCCTTTTATTTCCCGGCACAACTGCAGCGTTGTTCTACTGGCTGTGCCACTGGGATGCAAAATTACTCCGAGGAAAATACATAGTTCAACTGAAACCTGGTTTTTACAAGTCCGGCGGAGCCCCGCTGCCTTCGCACACGGGGCCTTCCTTTAGATGAGACAAAGAAATCACAAAATTATTCGGCTTTCCCTTTTTAATTTCAAACTTCAACGATTTTATTTGGTTTATCCGTAGTTATAATTTTATTTATACTTTTTATTGCTGGCATGAAAAATGATTGTTTTGCTTTACTTTGTCCTTTATTACTTATAGTTGTTTTGAAATATTCTTCGGACTCATTCACTTCCTTGATTAGCTCTTCAACTGCGTCTTTCAAATAGGCCGCCTCTATACTGCGGACATATTTGTATCCTGCTATCTCGGATACACCGTCTTTTGTAATATTTACAGGCCCAGCGAAATATTTAGTTCCATAATCGTTATTTGCCATAAATGCAATGTGTTTTTCAGGAAATCCCCTTAAGGCGTTGAGGATAGCCGCAACGGTTTTGAGTCCCGCGAAAGCATTCAAGTGATTCGAGTGTCCTGAACCACGTTTCAGTGCTACCACGTGGTGGTCGGAGCTGCGGACGTGTTCCGTGATCATAATGGATCCGCAGGCGTCGATGTTGAACCACGGCACGATATGCGACAGCAGCGGCACTGAGGTAGTAGCAGAATGTCCACAAATCACGGGTACATGAACTGGCTTCTGTCTTTGACCTTGATAAAGCAGGTTCAGGCACGCTTGGGCTCTTAGACCATCGGTGCCTGTTACGCCAACCACTTTGCCCGCGTTGTAAGCTTCCCCGGCTTTCAACCCTTCGCTGATGAGAGGTATCGTGTAGTTAATTGGGCCGCTGAGGTCGACAATGAAAGCCTTAGGACAGTGTTCAGAGATTTCTTCTACTATGTTAAGAATGCGGGGGGCGTTGGCCATAAATGAATCATAGTCCGTCTGGCCAGTTTTTCTCGAGTCGCTGCAAGCTAGAACGACTATATCGGAGCCTCTGAGGGCCATACCCATTTGCCCTGCCCGTCCTTCTACGAGGGCCATGCTTGGTATGTGGGACAAGTCTATGCCCAGACCGAACGCCGACTTACTTATATCGTACAGCACTAATCGGGAGATTAGTGGATGCTCTTTTAGCAGCAACGCCAGGCTCTGTGCCGTACTGTTTATTCCTCCAACAATGGACACTTGAAATTTTTTTCCGCTAGTTGCTTTACACGAGTATCTCCTTAATTGAGTTAAGGTCTTATGTCCCCTAAATGGGGCAGAGGACAATCTCCTTAATGGTGGACCATATGGAATAAAAATCGGAAGGATTTTGAAGGAACTGGCCAGACGGTGCATGGTTATAATTTTATTCAAATTTCCATTCTAGTTTAAGCTATAAATTTTGTTTCAAGGGCTGGTATTATTGATGGGCTATTAATTTTATCTATTTTTGACCCATTTTTTGGAAATTGACATCAATTCAATGTAATTATAAACCTGAAGTCGTCTTCTTAAAATAAAAATGAAAGACATCTGAAATGACAGAACTTGCATGACAGGCAATCTGTTTTTTTTCTCGGCAAATGTTGAGCTTTTTTCAAAGAGGTTGATCATACTTTACATCAAAAAGAAAAATAAATTTAACTTTATCTTTTTATTCGTTCAAGTTCCACCACTACTTATGGCCTGTTGTTTGATCAGTAGTTTAACTACTAATCGTTAAAAACCGTGACTAGTGGTTAAATCTCAAGGAAATGTGTCAAATTTTCGATTCTTTTTTCGAATTTTAACAATTAGTTGAGTTAACTACTGATCAAACAACGGGCCTTATTACACGAACATAACGTAAATGAACAACATGCAATTCAGATCGGGTCATACTGAGAGCAAAACGTCCTATGATGCATTTAGTCTGCTAGGTATAATGTCTGTGAAGGGTCCATAACTTTATTTTTTTTCACTTTAAATAAACTTACGCATGTTATTTTCGTGACCCATCAATTTGAAAAAAAAAGTAAGCATTATGTTTTCCGAATTCCTTTCATTACGTTAGATATGAGGATATAACGAGTCATTCAGCGTAGGTATATTTTAGAAAAAAGTTTTGAGCGCTTCTTGCTGGGAAGAGCCAAAACTTGGTGTATTTTGAAAATGTTTTATATTTTTGTTTTGTTTTATATTTTTTACGAAACAATGGCTGGAATGTAATGGTGTAGAATATTCTTGGACTCAGGTCACATAGCGCATTCATTTGACAGGTCGGTACCCCACTCGACAGGTTGCTGAAGAAAAAGATCTTTTTGTCATACAAAAAATGGATGCAGATACAGTGAATAATGTTTTTCCTTCGGGAAACCTCGGAAACTACGACTAGCCTCGAAGTGTCAATCAATTATCGTATTAAATGATCGGCATGTTTATGTCCATCAATATGAAACTTTATTAGTAAAAAAAAGTCAAAAAAAAAAGTAAAAGTCATTTAATTCAAGTAACTAGGACTCATAATAAGTAGGTTTACAATAAATAACATACAATCATCCACAATAAAAATAAATTAGATTAAATTAAAGACAGACAAATTTCATCAGATACAAAATAATGTTAAAACTATAAAACTAGAATTTCAAACTATTAAAATTAGGTTAAAATGCATTAAACTAAAAAATAAAAAAATAATAATAATTGGACCCAGTCGTTAAATTTCACATTATTAAATTAAATTACAATATTTTGATGCGTGATATGTCTGGCACAGCAGTGCCGCATATAGGGACAATCTAGCCTGTCGGCAATCATCGCCAGGATAGTGTTGGCGCTGACGCTGACTTATGTCGGAACCCAATATTCAAACCGCGGATAGATAGGCTTACTTCGGATTGAAATTTGACACCTTTTGTATGGGCAAATGTCAAATTTTAACCCGTAGTAAGGCTTATCTATCCGCGGTTTGAATATAGGGTTTGGCCGTTAGTGAATGTCAAATGTCAAAGTGAAGATTGGCAGTATACAATAAGGAGATGTTAAAGCCTGACAAGTTCCTATTTAGCCCTGATGTAGTGTCGCTACAAACAGCTTACATATGGCAATTATACGTGTACGTCATGAATAGTCGGGACAGTGAGTATTGGCATCGTGCAAGAACGAGTGAGATATACAATTAAGTACTTGTAGATTGTGAAACTATGTTTTCATGTAATCGGAAGAGCATGTCTAGTTGATAATTAAATATGAATAATTACCTATCCGTCAAAATCCGATTCTAAATATTCGACATCCATATATTCATCAGATTCTGGCTCCGATGTATTTTCACTTACGTCCGTTGAAGAGTCACTTTCAGGACCACCAACCTCGATTATAAATCTTTCGGTCTGTGATTGGATTATAGGACCTTTTGTCCTATATCCGTCTTCTATTTTTTTTACGTGTTCGCAGCATTTACTCCAATTTTCTATAGTCACTTCCTAAGTAATAACGAAGTGTAAAAGTAAGCTATATTTTTAACTGTTCAATAAAATTCATTGATAAATGTAAATACCTGAAAACTATCTTCAACGAGCTTTAGGAAGGCATCATTCGTGATGGAAACATTTTTAGTTGCCACTTTTGCTTTCATGATGCCCCAAATCATCTCGATGGGATTTAAATCACAGTGATAGGGCGGTAACCTTATCACCTTGTGACCATGATTTGAGAGAATCGTATCTATTTCGTATACTGGCTCCGGTTTATGACGTCTCAAAATTGTGACCAATTTATCTTTAGATGCATTTTGGGGAAATGAGATGTTATTTAAACGCAGCCACTCAGCAATGACGTGTTTTCTATCGCCAGATGTTGGAGCTTTGTTAATTTGGAAAGAATGGTACCGGGCATTATCCATTATAACACACGTGGGTTCACTGAGATTGGGAATTAATCTCTGCAAAACCCATTTCTTAAAATTGTTCCTGTTCATGGAGTCATGATAATCGGCTTTCTTTTCCTTATCATTATATATTAGGAGTGCATTGGGAACAAATCCCGATGGTCCGCCGGCATGAACTATAATATATCGTTTGCCGGTTGAAACGGATTTCGACACACCGGGTTCATTTTCGCTTTGCCAGCATTTTGCGTGGTTAAGAGAAGTATGGATGTAAGTCTCATCTAAATAAACAAGAGGTATATTTTTGTCCCTTGTTTCTTTTATTTCGTCTAAATAACTTTCCCGCCAAACCACAATATCCGAACGCTCCTTCAATATGTACCGTTGGTTTCTGCACTTTTTGTATTTGAACCCCATACTATGCAATAGCAATTGCAAGTACTCCCTACTACCGGTAAAATCAATATCTTTTTTCAATTCGGTAAGCAGACTTTTGAGAGTTGGTACTTGCTTTCGCACAGCATAGAATTCATGAATTTTGTGCCTTATGGCACATTTGTCGAAGTCGTCTATTTGTATTCTTTTTTTTGGTTGTTTTTTTTTGGTACCGATGGCAATGGCGGTAACGGCTCATTCTTTTTGTATATATTCTTAATTGTAGCACTACAGACGCCTTGAATGAGAAAAAAAATAAAATTTAATAATTAATATACATATTTAGTACCAAGCTAACCAATTCATGACAATCGCACTATGAATATCATACCCGTCATGTCAACAACTAATTTCAAAACATTGTTTATTGGAATGCTGCTGAATCCTTCGTCCTTTTTCTGCCGCAACCATTTGAATGTATTTATAATAATGTTTTTTTGCATCGGGGTGAAATTTCTTGGGCATTTTGATTTTAAAATCGATTTGTTTACATCGGTGACATTTAATGACTTCCAACGTCCGTTGTCAAAAAAAAACGTTGCCATTTAAATAAATTTGTTCCACTGAAAATCCGCAACATGGCGAGGGCTAAAAAGGAACTTGTCAGGCTATACAACTATCCTAAGAAACTTACAAAATCATTAGTACTGGTATGTATGTGATAAGCAAATAAAAACTTTTTTCTTGTGTTAACATAAAATTCCACAAATAGCGTCGGTACCTAGATATTGAAAAATAAAAACAATAAGAATAGAACTGAAACTTGTACCTACATACTTAAAATAACCTACTCCATAAAATATTACTCAGTCAATGATATTTTATATTAAGATACGTTATGATCATACTAAACGCATTCAAAACCCGTGACCAATTACTGACAGAGACAAAGACGGCAATCCATAGCGAACGCTATTGTTAGAAAGAGATAAATAGATAAAAAGTAAGGCAATTTGCCTTCCTTTTTGAGGAACGTTTTTGAGCGCAGATGACGTATCTTTATATAAAATATCATTGTACTCAGTACGTGAATCAACATTCTCAATGCCTTTCATTTCATAATCCGGTTTAATGGCCGAACCCTATATTCAACGGCGAATAGATAGGCTTATTTCAGATTAAAATTTGACACATTTTGTATGGGCAAATGTCAAATTTTAACCCTTAGTAAGCCTTATCTGTCCGCGGTTTGAATATAGGGTTCGGTCGTCAGATGTATCATCGTACGGTACTTTCATTGACATTAATTAGTGCTAGCGGTGTACCCCGAAATTCAGTAAAAAGCTGCAAATGGTGTTAAAAGCATAAAAATTGGAACGATTGATCTTAACGACATACGGATCAAATTGACCCGTACCACGAAAAAAAGAGAGGGGGTTATGACGTCATCTTTTATTTGTATGGAAAAAAAATTGTTCTGAAACCTATACTGTGTGGCATCTAATGAAAGGGCATACTAAGCCGATTCTAAAAATATACCACATCATTATATTTCAGTCACTTGTTTTAAATAAAAATACAAATCATTTATGTGCTCCAGATATGATAAGGTTGAATCATTATTTGTAAAATATATCTAAAATGATATGTAATAGCCTCATATCCAACCCCAAGAAAGCAACTTTGAAAATATTTACATTTAGTATTTTTTTTTTTTTTTAATATGACTTTATGTGATAAAATCACAATTAGTTGAAACATGCAAAAAAAGTTTTAGACACTGAGGATGATAAATACTAATGCGAGAGGAGTTTTCAATCATATTTATATTATTACAATTTTCGGGCTAGTAGTTTTATTTTTCCTATAATCTTCTCCTGTGTCCAATTTTTTTTCCTACCGTTGGCCGAGAAATACCCTTAGCATCAATGTTTTTTTCTGTTAAAAAATATAGGTATATGTTGAATATAATTTCATGGGCTTGACAATCTAAGCGTTTTCCTTTTTTTTAGCTTTCGGCATAATGATTGAACCGTTTTACAATCAAAATTACGGTGAATATTTAAATTGGGTAGTAAATAACCACTCTATTATGCGACTTACCCCTACGGTGTCAAGATGGCTACTGAAGTGAAATGAGAAAGCAAGATAAATACAAAATACAATGGCAAAACGTTCGATGGCAAAACATTATTCACTGTATATCCACCTAAGTCTAAAACACTTACTAAGAAAGACCCCTACTAAACCTTCACAAAAAAACTCCATATTATACTCACCGGCAAAAATGCCCGCCCACCCGTCTTTTGATCATACAATTGCTAACAAGCCTAACTTCTTAAATCAGACAGTTACTTCAAAAATACTGAACGAATTTCGATGTAGCTTGGAGTGTTTTGTTGCTAATTAACCTAGGTCCCAAATGGCCAACTTTTTTTTTAAATGTCGTGGTTCTTTGTAGGATACCAAAAGCTCCATAAATTTAAAAGTCGTACAAAACACAATCATTTACTACGAACAGATAATTCATGGATCTTTTGGGTTCCTTTGGAAAGGCTTGCGTCCTTCACAAACGATATTTGGTAGCCATTTTGAACCTAGGTTAATTAGTAACAAAACACTACAAGCTACATCGAAATTAATTCAGTATTTTTAAAGTTACTCTCTGATTGAAGAAGTTATATTTGTTAGCAATTGTACGAACAACAGGCAGATGGGCGGTTATTTTTGCCGGTGAGTGTAGTAGGCAGGTAAAAGAAGTTAAAATTTGGTGATGATTTCGAAAGCGCTATCCATTGCAGCACCGAAGCACGTCACAAAGCAGTTATCATTGAAACACTGTCCCGATAGCCGCTTTGCGTCGCCTCGAAGAGCCGTAGTGGCTCACGTTCAGTATAAGTACCTAGCTATATTTATATGGGAACACCCTAAAATCTCGAATTATATAATTCCGAATTTAATAATTTTCATAATTCGAGATTTCGAGATTATGCCCTCCGTCCACTAGGATCCATTGATAGGATCCATTAATAGGGTCAAGTAGAATTTTTGTACATTTAAATCCATTAATGGAGTCGAGTGGGCACTAATGTGCACTTAAATCCATTTGGAGTCGTTGACACTTTTTAAGACGCTGGGATCCATCAATGGATTTAGATATACTATGAAGTCTACAAAGATCCATTAATGGATTCTATTGACCTTTTTAAATACCGGTATCCATCAATGGATACTAAATGTCCACGAGTATCCATCAATTGCTCGAAGTGTAATTAAGAGTTCAACAGAATCCATTGATGGACTCCAGAGTATTAAAAAGTGTAAACGACTCCAAATGGATTTAAGTGCACTTAATGTGCCCACTCTACTCCATTTATTTCAGTACCATCGTGTAGAACCTTATAGTTTAGGTTAGGTTAGTTTTTATAAAAATCCTGAAATATTTACAGTTACAGGAAAAAAAGCGGGTTGGTAAATGAAACGGGTGGGAAACGATACATTCGGCCAAACATATTTCTGCCAAAAGGCAGGGAACCGATTAAAAGGCGAACTTATCCCTTTAAGGGATCTCTTCCAGCTAACTTTTGGGTGATTGAGGAAAATAAGAATAGTACTAAGAAACTGCGTGAACTAAATTTTAGACCTAAAATAATTAATAAATAATAACAGAGACATAGAGTGCTTCCGGTTTGTATTTCTCACTCACTCGCTCTTAATAATAGCGTATGAGAGCGAGTCAGAGACAAGTACAAACCCGAAGCACTTTCTAAGATTTATCGATTACGGTACTGTAAGAGCTTTTGAGAGCGAGTGAGAGAGGAGATCAAACCCGAAGGTTGTTTGAAAAGCGTGACGTAAAATGTATTATATCATTCATTATAACCAATATTCAAACAACTTATTTTACATACTTATCTTTCCGAAGTAAAACTGCCAATTCCGCGGTGTGTGAACCGACTTAACACAGCAACGCTCGTAGTTAACTGCAGCCAATGAGGTCGGTAACGACAGGGTTAACTCCAAGATAATCGCCGGGTTACGGGACGGTCGGCCTGGCGATTAGTTTAATGTTGGCTTGACGGCCGTCTGGGCGGTAACTTGCTGAGGGTTGCCAAATAAACCGCTAGTACCTGGGAGACCGAGCGACGCTCGGGTTGAAAACGAATTTTCCCGAAGGTAACTTGACAGATAGATTTTTAAGTTAGAGTCGTTTTGAGAACGCTATTACAAGAATATAATCAGATAACTGATACGTCAAAGTAACCTCCAAGTCTTAGGAAATAGGCGGCAACAGTTTACTAATTCGGTCCTTAGAAGGTCCGTAGACTAGCAGTTTCAAAACTATAAGCGTAATAAATAGCATCGACCTAAAATATAGTGGATTGTTCAACAAGGGAATAAAATAAGCCACAATGACACGAGATGTTAGACGCCCTAAAAATTGTCTGTCACTGAAAATGGCGATAATCCTCTATTCACAAACACCGTGATTGGCTGTTTAGGGGCTTCCAAAGTAAATTATAAAAAAACACTTTAGTCCCTAGGGATTAATAAGGAGCTTTAGTCCCGATGTGCAGAGAAAAGTAACATGTTAAGAGCATGATAAGTAACATGTTAAGAGCATTAAGCGCTTCTAAGTCGATTTTGGCTGTTTGTAAATCCGGTAAATGAATGTGAACAATGTGTTAAACAAAAAACTCAGGCATTTCACGACTTCCAAAGAAAAGTTGTAGAAAAGTTAAGGTGATTGGAGGCTGGCAACACATTTGGGCAGTGAAGTTGCAGGCGGCAAGAGTCCCGCGGGGGTGATCTGCTTCTCTCCGAGAACAGAAAAAATGTTGGAGTTGACCGCTCTTTTTTGTTTTATAAAGTTTGGTGAGTACACAAATGTCTTGCAAAAATGCAACTGGGAATGCTAAAATTTTAAAAATAATTGTCTTAAGTTTTCATAAATTACAATTTGTTGTGTGTAAACTAAAGTCTACCATATTTTTACCATATTAGACTACATCTTCAGGAAGGTTCACAAGTTCAGAACTAATATTGATAATTCACCCCTATCAATACGTACTAATTAACAAAAACCACATCCTTAGTTTATAATTAATTTAGGAAATTACTTGCGTATCAACGGACACCACTAAAAGCTACCACGTGCGTAAATGACGAAGTTATCCGGAGATAAAGGTATATATTTTATTTAGGCAATATTCATATAAATGCGTCCAATCCGCTGACCCTTCATGGTCTTTTGCGTCGCATTAGACACAACTCGTCTATTACATTTTTGCGAAATTAATTCCCTATACAATAATTCATCAGTGTCTCTTTAAACCAAGTCATAGACCTACTTGTTATAAAAGTTAAATCAAATGCAAACATAATCTGTATCAATAAGTCCCCCGCTGCTCCCGTTATCTCAAGTCGCTAACCCGCGGCAGAATTGCAAATGGCGATAATTCCAACTAGACCGATAAATCAGGCAACGCACGCTAAACTTTTTTCCTCGAGGGTGCAGCCATTGTAAGTGATGGATTGCTACCTTGCGAACATGTGCGAAAGAGTTCCAAAGGTTCTAGACAAGTGGCAGTTTCGATTTCGACAAGCGACCCGATGTTTTCGATTCGCGAGCGATATTCGAAACGTAAGAGGCAAGATAGAAACTGCGGTCGTGTTGTAGAGTCGTAATTGATTGCAACGTTTTAAATAACTGACACTTTGGCACTTCTAATCGAAATGTGGATTTATTGGTTTTTAATTGGCCGGTAACCTCTCTGATTTTGTGAATGTTTAGTATTCGTTTTTGGTGGTTGTGTGACTTATGTATGCGTAGGGAAAATTTTCGATTCTTTCGACGCGCCTTTACTGCCACCAAATAACAGTTTTATGTAATGTGAACAGCTCAGGTGTCTTGCTGGCGGCATAGAAACTATATAAACTATATTAGAATATTAATAACATTATAAATGCGAAACTTTGTGTGTTAACTGGTTCTTTACTCCCAAACACTGCAACGGCTGGACGGGTGTAGATGAAATTTGGAATATACCCTGGAAAATTTAAAAGTTCCCGAGGAAATAACCTAGACGAAGTCACGGGCAGAAGTTAGTACAAATTTGTATTGTTTTAATAATTAATTAAATTGGTTTATAAAAGCGTCTTCAGCAGATATAAAACGTTAGACCAGTTTCTTAGCTCCAATGTAATAAATGTTGTTATTGAACACTTCGTCAAGCTCATACCACAACAACTTGCTATGATTAGATACGTCCACTATTATCCTTTTGTACGAGATTCTAATTCCGTCCTAACAATAAAATACATTGCCGTATTAGGCATCAGTTAATTGCGACAAGCTTCAACCATAATGAGCTGCCTTGCTATTCTCTTATAAACTTCGCCATATCTCGACGTTTATTACAACCGGCAATTGTAACTTGACCCGTGCGTTCGTAGGCATTATGCGGCGTTAGGATCTTAGAAAATTACGGTGAAATAAACGACAAATGACCGAGGCCGAGAAGATACGCTCGATTTTTCTAAAAACGGCTCTCTGTCGAATAGTTGATCGAGTGAGCGATGTCATGCGGTGGTTAAATGTTGTTTTTGCGCTCTGACGGGAAACTTCAACTCGCCGGTTAACAATTGGTCAATCGAGTTCAAGAGCGAGTCGTTTAAGAAAATCATCTACCTTATTAAGTTAGTTTAAGTTGGTGATGGTGCTGTCTGTGAGATTGATTAAATACTTTTCAGTTCTTTTTAAAATTATATTTATGTAAACCGAGCGACGAGCCTAAGTTCTGCACGGAACCAATATCAATTTTGTATCCTCAAGAAATAGTCATACGTAATGATAGAACAAACCCTTTAATTACAGAGTTGAACATAGATTCAGTTACAGAGTTTGATTTAGTATGTAATGGTTAAAAAAATTAGGTTATTAATGCTACTAGGTATTTATCCATACGCATGGGTTACATCAAGTTGGTTGATGAGTTCGCCGATGACGTGGTAATGAAAAGAATAACACCCCTGTATATTCAAAATAAAAACTGGACCACAAAGCACGCTCGTAATTTGAAGTAAAAAGCACATGTTTGCGTACGTTGTTTGTCTCCGTGTGACTCCCTTCAATTAATGCTGTAAGGGTATCTCGTGTCCTAACGAGCCATGTCTTAAATTACGCCGGGTCTATTCCGTTTTTGTGAACGAAACGGTTTTGTATTTACAGTTTAAAAGTTTTTGCAGTCAAAAGTAAAGGCCATGTTTAAAATAATGCGCCAATAAACCAAGAGAGAAAAGTTAGACTTGGTTTTATTTGAATTTTCTAGAAAATACTATTTCTATTTACAACGGTAGGACAATAATTAGGCCTTGAGATACTTGCGCCTGTTACTGGGACACTCGATACCTACTCGTAAAAGAGCCTTATTTCTTAGTAAATATTTATGGTTGGGTGTTATAAAACAAAAAGAATACTTATTATTTCTGGTTCTGTACCTGGATCAATACATATTTACTTAGCACCTGGGCACCCTGAGGTGCCTCGGGTTGTGATAGAGTTTTTCCGAAGGTGACGACACAACTGGCACCTGAGTTCACCTCTATGCGCTATTACATGCCCTCTTTAAAAGTGCTTAAAATCACTGAAAAGTAGCGACTTGGCTTGGCAAGACGGTGACCGCTTTCCGTCTGGTAGGTCCGTCTATAGCAAGGGTGCTCAACGTTTTTACAATCGGGCCAAACGGTGGATTCAGACTTTCACGACGGGCCACTGACAATTCCTATTTCAGTTACTCTTATACGTGCCATTTGGTGCGTATTTCAAAACTTACTTGCGCGGGCCATTTAAAATTGTTGCGCGGGCCACGCCTGGGGTTGAGCACCCTTGGTCTATAGGTAATCTGAGTATCTGAACTTCTGCCGGTGTGCCTTTAATGACTATAAAAACATTGTGAAGGATAAAATCCGGCGGTGTTGCTTTTAAAAGTCTATTTAAAGCATAATCGCTTCGTCGAATAAAATATACATACCTATGGATAATTTTATTTATTTTGCTGTTCAGAATATTACGTGGAAGAATTGCATATCGCTTAGGTACATTATATTATAGCATCGCAACACGAATAGCCCTCTGTGCGTAAGAAAAGCGATAAATTATCCATCGATGACGCCCTCGGGAGGCGCTGGCGATTTATCGATGTCGCTAATTGCCCTTAATTTATACTCGTTACAATGCGAATGCTATAGATACGATCTTGATATCGATGGCCTATCGATTGTAACTCGAACATGCTCGAGAAAAGCCTTAGCTATCCATATCAAGAGCATCGGTGATCTAGTTACCTACGCCCGTTCCCAATATTTAAACCGCGGATAGATGAGCTCTAGGATGTTTCACATTTGTATGGAAAAAAAATCATACTATTTGCAGACTTCGGTTACGCCTTAAGTCTTCCTTATGTAAAAATATTAATTGTTTAGTTTCAAGCTGAAAGGTCACTATTTAGAGGTTTCAAAAATACATACCGTCACGCCTTCATTCCCAGAGTGTGGTAGGCAGAGCTACAGAATTACCAACAACAGATTTTTAATATAATTATTATTTTTCCAAAAACACCAAACAATAACTAACTTTCCTGACAACTTATTTATATGTCAAACACTAATGATAATCCACCATCATCACCATTTTTTCCGCCTATTGCTTAAATGAAAACTAGCCAAATTTATTTCTAAGCTGGACACAATGTTCACTATGTTGATAAATTTAAAAGAAACATCGGGACTGTCCGAAATGCTGGACGTGCAGAATCCAGTCAGTTGACCGCCTTACTGCCGCGTTATTCGTTTCAAAGTTTCATTAGCCAGCTTGTCGACATAGATACATTTGACCTGGGGCCCTAAGTAATATGGCTCCGTTTATCGCGTGACAAAGTGTGGATAAGGCATCCGTCACCTTCTGACACGTAAATAAGTACGAGAGTACACAGACACACACACACACACACGCACTCAGTCACTCACACACAAACAGACACACTCACACACACACACACGCACTCACTCACTCACTCACACACAAACAGACACACTAACATATGTACGTTCACTCACACGTATGGGTAGTTGTATGCAATTGTATGTAGTGTTTTGGTTTTGGTTAATGTTAAATAGTGTAGTTATTACGGTGCGCCATTCACCTCTCCAGGTTTCACTGAAAACCAGCGTCACGGTATATTTGATTAATATACCGCGGCATAAAAAGCTGAGTGGAGACCGTTTTGGGCTTGGGCTTGATACTAGGCCCGCAGGTCAGCGTGCAAACATTACCCAGTTTTGACGGGTAACCCATAATTTTACTTCATCGATTGTATTATTTCATCGAATTTCATTTCTCGTTTTCAGGATATCTTAAACATTACATTGTTCAGGTTAGGTTAAACTATGACTACAAAAAAAAATTAACTCATGCGGCAAAAAAAAAACCCTTTCGATGAAATGAAAATTCTGCGTAATGATACGTTCGTTGAAAGGTGTTCCGATAGAATAATAGGTACCCGTGTTGATGTGTCTCGTCTCAACCTTGGTCAAACTTCCACAAAGCGTTAACTAATCTTTTAAGCAAAAATCCTATCTGTACCTACTTTAAAATCAAAGAACCGGAGAATTTTAGGCTGATACATTAGAGCTTCACGAACTCTCCGTTTTTTAACTTAGAAAATAACTCCACATATATTATATCTCGGCAATCACGTCCGATGAGTCTCACATTCCACCAGCAGTGTTGCCAATTATCTCCTAAAACAGAAGCCAACGTTAATTACCTTTTCACGAGTAATTGGGCCTTCGGAGCAAAGAAGCAGCGTAACAGCATTCATCGGAGCTATAATACGATCTAGGCAATAATTAGTGAGGTAAACTGAACTAAGTTTTATGGGGAACCCACTTTCCGACATAGTTCTGCAGTGTTGCCAACTACTCATACATTTAGCGCTCAACAACGATATAAAGTTTAAAAAAGGTGCCAAATAAGAACTAAGTTCGTAATAATAATAATATTTTACATTTACATAATACAAATAAAACGAAGGCATAGGTACATTAATTTTCAAAAAGTTTCTTCAATTTTATAGGTAAATACTTACTTCCCGTGTGGTTGACGGGTTAGAATAGTGCCACTCCATGTCTTCCTGTGGATGTCGTCTGAGGCGACTAAGGGAATAAAGGCTTGTAGTACTGTTAGAGCGGTTCCGCACTACGTCCGATCAGAATCCGATCCGAACCCGTGAAAATATGGTCCGTAGTAACCGTAGAACTATTTCTATGGTAGTTTACGTACTAGATCCGGCTTTCGTCGTCCGATTTATTTATAATATTATTTATTTATTATATCCGATCTAGACCCGTATTTTCACGAGTTCGGATCGGATTCGGATCGGCTTAGTGCGGAACCGCTCTAAGGCGATAGGCTTGCAACCTGTCACTAATGCAGTGTTAAACATCTTAGCTTGATTATGCAAAATGTGATAGCAAAATTATCAACATTTTTGAGTTGTTGGTAATTCTGTAACTCTGCCTCTGCCTACCCCACTCTAGGAATGAAGGCGTGAGTTTATGTATGTGTATGTGTGTGGGTACTTTTTTACTTGAAATTACGAGCATTTGGGTAGAATTGTCAACTCCGTTTTTGAATGAAATTAAGTAAGTAGTTTTTGTACATTTCCTTTAAATAAGTTTGTAAAGAAAAAAAGAATTGGCCGACAAGAAGGAGCTAAAACTTTTCAGTGTTAGGTTGAGAAATACGCCAATTCTAGCAAAATAAGTTTATAAACCGGCAACATTTTCCAATACGCTATTTCTGTTTCTTCATTATGAATGCTTCCGGGGCACAACTCAATTTACCACGGCTCCTGCGGGAAATGTGGAGTAGCGAGTTGATGACATTTTACGTTGTTATTTTCCATTGATGCTTTTATATTAGGCTTTATGTAATTGGAAATCGGGCGTTACGAGTCATAGGGCCGTATTAATAAAGTGATCTGGACTGTCATGCTCGAAGATGCGTCAATACTAACAGTTTTCTATGTGTTTACAGTTACTCTGACGTATTTTGCGACTCGCACAGACCTAAAAAAATACGGACATAACGTTGCACTAAAACGATGTGAAGAATGCAAGGCCCTTACGTTCGTTATACACGACTTTTCTCACGCACACAGATACACTAGGTAAGACAACGCGCCGAGCCACGAGTGACAGTTGACGTGTTCGCGTGTGCACGCAGACAACAGCCATTTTGCATGCTTCACTCGTGATTAGACGAGGCTAAGTCCGTATTTTTTTTAGGTCCGTGGCGACAGGCATCTCGGCGAAGATGAGGTTATTAATATGGCTCTAAATCATGTACAGTATTCCCAGCTTCTTACTAGCTTTCGGCTGGCTATCGCTATCACGCTTGCACTCGCAACTGACAGTATATTTGTCACTGAAAAACGAAGATTGCCGATCGCTATTAAGAAAATGGTTGCACTGTATTAGAATATAATTGGTGTTGTAAAGAAGATTTAATTACGTCACATTATTTAAATCTCTAAAGTACCTGATTGTGACATCCTTATTAGGGTTGGTAACTTTTGAACGGATTTTATCGAACCTATTGGCTATCTAGCTATGTCAACCATCGACAGCATTAGCTATCAATCATACAAAAATACACAGTATGAACGCTAACTACGACTATTAAACCTAACATCGCAAATAAGTGTACCGTTATGTGTCCCGTTAAAAAATGTCCATACCAGCCAGCAAAGTTGAACAACCACAAGATCAGAATAAAACATTTTTTTTATTGTAATTATAGCAGCTGTAGGGTTGATAAATTATTGGTTTTAAACTTGTTTTGATATCCGTCAAAATAACACATTTATTGAAACACTAAGAGCGTTAATTTCTAATCAAGTACGATATACCCAAGCACAAGAATTTTTGCAAGAACGGCTTAGCGGATTTCGATAAAATTTTGCACATAAATCAGGGAACGGACACTCCGTCTGGAAAAAAATACAGTTACACCAAGCCGCAGTTAAAAGCCACTTTTTTTTATTAATAAAGCTATTTATAAAGTAATTAAACCTTAAACACGGTAATTGGCCGGTGTATAAAATAACCAAGAAAATACTTATTTATTTTCAAACACAGCATCCATTATCAATATTATCATAAACCCCACACGAATACTTGGAAATGTACGATTGTACGCTCCATGTTCAGAAATGTATTCGGCAACGACAAACTCGTACTGATGAAATAACAATCGCAACATTGCTCGCTCCGGTTTTAATCATCGATTTAATTGAGCCAATGAACAATTTAATTAAAATTCTGAAGACGCGTCTCACGGGCGTGGGATGCGGCGCGTTGCGGGACACGGCCGAGTCGGCCATTTAGGTAAAGTCTGGGGATCAGGGTGGATAGCTTGCATGTTTGTTTGGAGCATAATACATCCTGCTAATGCTATTAATGCGAAAGTTTGTGTGTTTGTTTGTTAATCCTTCACGCTGAACCGGCTAGAAATAGCTTATAGCTTATATCCTGGACTACGTAGTTCATCCCGGAAAATTTAAAAGTTCCATTATAATAATCCAAATCTACGCGGACAAAGCCGCGGGCAGAATCTAGTTCGTTACTCGTATAATTTTAGAAATTTTAAGTACCTAATACCTTGTTGTTTATTATTTATTATATTAATAGATCGAAATTATGCAATTATGTTATGCAAAATGAAAATTAGTACATTAGTTTTTATTCAAATTATTACACACCCCTTTCTTTCGGGTTATACGACAGCCGGGTAACCTTATAAATTGTATTATTAAAAGGATTCGCTTTAAAGGAGCATGGCTCAATCTACACTTTATTTAAGTAGTCGTTTCTTAAAATGTAATACTCCTGTCACTGCCTGCGACTTGTCTAAAAATATGCGATTATTAAAATGTCGGGAGTACAAATGAGCGGTGGGGCGCGCGCGCTATGCAGGTGTATTTACGGGTTATTGGAGATCGGCGTGGGCTGCCACTTGTTATTGTTTGGGACAAATACAAATATAGACATTTCGGATAAATAATGAATGTGAAAATTAAAGTGGCATGTTTCGAGATGAGTACAAATTGGCGATGTATGAAGTTCAAAAAAATGGGATTAACGAGCATGATATGGCTGGCTGCTTGTTGCAGTAAGTATAAAATTATAATGCGTTATTAAATCCGTGCGTTAACAGACAACAAGATAATTTAAAGGTTCATAAATTTTTGTTACTTTATTATATGAATTTCAAATCGTGTGAAGTTGTGAAATGCGTTTTACTACGTTTCCGGGTTACTTTCTAGCGTTTGGTTTTCCTTCTTCTTTTTACCAGCGTTTTATTTGGCACCAGCGTTAAATTCGGCCTGTGGAGGGCTGCACAGACTGACAGTCCGTGTCGGTTAATAGTGGCCTGGCCTGGCCTTATCTGTTTCTTTTGGTTTTATACATTACTTTACAGATTTTATTACAACTAGGCTCTATCGGTTTTAACTGTTAGTCTGTGAAGCCCTCTGATTAATAAAAAATAATATGGGTTGTGGCACCAGTGTTGGACACTTTAAGCTTACAGGTACCAATGATGGTTTCTTATAAGTTGTAATTCAAAGATCATACGGTATACTCGTAAATTGATTGTTGCAAAACAAATGAATAATCCTTATGTTGTGTTGTGGTGTAAAATAAGAATTAAGTGTCCATCATTGGTACCTACTTGTCCATTACGGGTTCCATCATAACTAGTGATTATATATCATTAATAGTGAAGTACACAATAATATAAATGCTAAATGTGCTTATCATTGCCTAACAATAACGGACAATTGGGTTTAAACATATTTTTTTGATTTACGACCAACTTAATACTTTTTACACTTGGTCCATAAATTCGGCTTTCGCTAAGCCCCTCGGCTGGTGTGACCGCGATTCTGTGGAAGATAAACCACGATGCTGCGCGAGATAGCCCGCGATCGGTCGCGTGGCCGGCGCGTGCGGCGGTTCGAGACCGTAATGGATAGATCTCGATTCGGCATACGGAGACGGTAGACAGTGTAGACACGCTGCCGTGCTACGTCGTAGCTTGCTATTCTAAATTAATCAGTTTTTTTAATTGAAACTCTTACTACTACTTAATGCGAGATTTTGCCAGTCTTCGCACCAGTTTATAAGAAAGCGACGGATGAGGCTAGATTCACTGTTTTTTCCATTTGACAACAGGTTTTTTTGAAAAGGGGTTTTGATAAAAACCATGCTTAGAGAGGTTAGTCTTAAAATAATTCTAGTTGTTTTTTTGTGTATTTTCTGAGAAAATTGTAGAATGACGTTATTTTTAACGTAACCGCGTTTTGTTGTTCTTAGTCTAGAACTAGCTGTGACGTAGAAAAGACCATGTGGCGTTTAAGCTCTTTAGCCTAGCCTAGCACACATTTTTTATCATCTCAGTAAACAATGAACAAAATAAAATAGTATGCTTTTGAAACACACCTCTATGCATATTTTATTCCAGAACACCAGCTCACGTCTAGAAAAATCCTGCTCGCGTCTAATCTAATTTGTAGTGACTATGCCATACCCGGATTTCTGCAATGTTGCCGTAATACCAAAGAAAACGGGTAACTGCTTGGTTATAGTAAAAGCACTTTAAATTTAATGTGGTTACCCATAGGGTATAGAATGCTTCGACTACTACTTTGCAGTTAGCCACCTTCTTTGGTACCCTATTACGGCAGTATGGGCAAATACTTGTGTGATGAGCGCGAGTATTTGTTTCTGTACCTTTACCATGAGTTACAATTACGGTACTCGCTAGCGATTCGAATGCTCTGTCCCTCGCACTCTATAAGAATACTGCGAGGTCTGCGAGGGACAGAGCTTCGACTCGCTAGCGAGTACGTTTATTGTAACTCATGGTAAGGGTACCGAGTCTTAGACCATTTCGTGATATTTCTATGTATTTAAAGTATGTTTATCGTTGTCTAGTATCCATAGTAGGTACAGTCGAGTTCATAAATATGTGTATCTACACGTTAGTATCTTGTCACTTTAATCGCTGTGACAATTCGAATATGGCAGACTTAACATGACATTAAATAGACAAGGTACTAAAGTGTACACATATTTATGAACACGACTGTACAGTCAAGAACTTAAATTTGGGACCTACCTTAGTTCCAAAGTCAATCTGACATTCTACAATAATAAGGTTGAGTTTCCTAAAAGTTTACAAATGATTTGGCATCTCTAATAACATTGACGACTTCAAACCAATTTTTTTTAAAAGGGTCACAAATTAACGTTCGTTACGTGACCTTAGCTAGCTAGTTAGCCTAGAGCAAATTTTCGGACTCGGTCAATTTGTGAGTGTCTCCTGATATATATTAATTTATTTATGCGCATGAGTACTAATGATGAGATTTTTATAACGCCTGCCTAGCACAATAGTTTATCACGAGATTAGTTAATCATGGATTTGAGTGCTTTAGCTAATTAGTGAGATGCGGATGCGATAAACAAGTCTATGCTAGGGCGTGGCGAATTGGAATTTTGGAGATGATTGACAGTTAGGTTATGTGGGTAGTTCTGGAGTGCTGCGTGTATAAGTTTTTTTATGTAAACCATTCACTTCTTTGGCATACCTCAACCAAGGAACATCTTATTTGGCATTTTAATTTCAATTAATTGATCTCTGATTGGTAAAGGTTAGGTTAGGTTAGGTTAGTACGGTTACTGTGCTTTTTGTCATGTGAAAGAAAAAGAATAGAGCTAATGTTTACCTGATAGATAGGGTTATCTTAAGCTTTAAAATTCAGCCCTGGATTTAATTTTTGTACGCGATGACGGATCAACCAGTATATTTTCGTCTAGATCGTATATATTTCGTATTATTGGTATAGAAGTAAAATCATCATTATATCAAACTTAAAACTATGCAAGTGTAGACTTTATTCATGTCACAACAACTTTTAATGAGAATTAGGAAATCCAATAGGAATTTATTGCAAAACGACTACATTAAGAACTTATTTACGACGATACAAAATGATTATGGCAAATAGTTACCCACTTCCAAACACCAAGAACCCATTAGAACCATTTCACTGGTCCCTTTATTCGGGAACTAAGCTCCATTATGATTTCCGATCCCCACACAGGGTGTTAATACGGAATCGGGATTACACTCCATTAAGTTTGGTTTGCTTATTTGGCGGTTAGAATAAATAAAGATTACTGTAACCGACGCTTAAGTGCCGTGAGAGTGACACGCCGATAAATTTAGAGGGTGAAGCGAATTAGCCGATATTGTCGCTAATTTTGGTAAGGAGCACTCATTCATTTTTTTGCATAAATACTCTTTATTGTACAAGAATAAAAGAGAAATGCAAATCACAAGCAATATAAGAAAAAAAAAAACAAAAACAAAGGCGAACTTATCCCTTTAGGGGTTTCTTCCTGCTAAGCTTATTATAAAAAATGCTTAAATAATAATAATGGTCTCGTAGGTTTGAAATGTACCTATTCGTTCAGAGGGATCTCATAAGATAAATTTAAAAACGTATGTGTAAAACCGTGTACACGTCGTTTATTGAATCAATCCGAAGATGATTTTAATTTATGGTGAAAAAGAGACTATTCGTTTCCGCCGCTACGTTTGCGAAGTTGAAATTGTATTGAAATTTTAAGTTCGGAATCGTGTTTCTTATTAAAAACATAGTTCATCTCAGTTTAATTCCAATAAGTTTGTGTGTATATGACAAGTGAATAAGATGTAATTTTTATTTCAAAAAAGTATAAGCTGCACACAATATTATTGTGTACAAGCACAATAGGGACAACTGAAACGAAAAACAACTACACAAAAATCCGGAATACATCCAAACAGTCAAACAATACTTCTGTAGAATTAATTAAATCTACAGACGACGTAATTTACAAAGACCGCTAGTAATTCTTATTAACCAAATCTTAATTATCTCGCAAACAAAATATTAAGCCCCGATCTCCGTAAAACATTAATCTAAGATCGCACTTATCATTTAATTAGATCGTGTCGAGCGCCCTTGTGACTTCAATTTTATTTTATAACGTCATACACACGTTCCTCCCTTGCTAACTATATTGCCCTCATTGAAAACAACAACGCATCTACTTAATAATTCATCTAACACGCAACCTTCATAGTCACTGTCGAGAGTTTCATTTTCTATTACTTTTAAATTGTAGATACACCCTTTATATTTAGCAAGATACAATTACACAAAGATAATTTAACCATCGCTAAAAGTCAAAAACTCCATATAGCTATATTTATAAGGCACAGAATGGCATGATTTGGTATTTTGTAGTGGCAAATACGTTCTATTGTTTGGCGTGCGTCCCCACTGTTACGGTGGTCGTGCTCTATTCGCTACTGGCCAGTTGATGTGTGCAAATTAGTAGGGCTGCCACTTTGTTCGTAATTTAAATTTAAGTTAAACTATTATTAGTGCTACACAACATTTTGCGATCGACTACAAGAGAGTGTTGTAAAATACATTTTTGAACAATGTTGTCACTGGTCCTATATTTATATTGTTGGCAAGGTGAAAGCAAACGAGCATGAGCATCGAGCATAGCCTCGTAAGGCCCACAATATTACAAACAAGGAGTTTTTTGTGAGTGGGACTGTGAATCTACCGTCAATGCAATAAAGTTCAATTACGTTTGTTCTATATTGCCATGTTCAGTTTATGATGATAGGAAAATAAACCGTATTCCCATTTTAACACAGTTCAAATTAAATTGCCTTGATTATGTACATCCTATTGCATACTGGGCCTTACGAGGATAGATATTTGCATTCTCAAGACTGCAATCCTAAGGGCCGTATTAATAAACTCATCTTGGTTGAGATGTCAATCACAAGACACGTCAAAATTGGCAGCTTTATATGGGTTGACATTTACTTTGACGTCTCTCGAGATGGGCATCTCAGTCAAGACGAGTTTATTAATACGGCCATAAGTCTCTAAACGTGTTGTCAACCCGGAGGACTAAGATAATCCTTTATGCTAGTAATTTTACCGGTTTTCTTATTCCCACACCGAAACATAACAATGCCGCTTGGCGGTAGGTCAAAGAATAAAGGTTCCACCATACTGAAGCTTAAAATATGCTGAAGCTGCGTAAATTGAGCTGCGTCAAAAAAAGCAGAAATTTAATTACAAGCGTAGTTTTAGACCTTAATTTATAATTAGATACATAAAATATTTAAAACGTTGTAATTGAATATGTATTGTTGTTTTTATTATTTCTAATGTTTTGAATTTATTATGTCATTTATTTAAATAAATTTATCTAATTCGGTTGCATGCTATTTTCAAGATGATCCTTAAGGGTGATAACTACTAAATTCTGTATTGTTATTGTTATTATTTTTAACCTGACTTCTTATTTCTATTTTTGATTATATTTAAATTTGTGTATATTTTTGACGATTCCAATGTAAGTACTTGTACTTTGACATAACATGCAATGTATACTGTTCTTTACTTTAGAAAATAAATATCTTTCATTCATTGATTCATATTGTTAAAGACATTTGTACGTTTTTACTAAAAGTTATTTCTATAACTTACTAATGAAAATATCACATAGATCACTCCGATGAATAATATATTAGACGCTCCGGCTTCTAACTTCGTAAACATAGAATAGCTTACAAAAAATCTACTTGAAAAAAGAAATTAATTAAACCGAGTAGCAAGTGTAGCAACCCTATTAGTCAAAACTGCATTAATGTCTTGCGCATCCGCACAAAGCCAAACTTAATCACGTCCCTCATATTAAACTCCAAACTCCAAACGTTTTTTACAACTCATTACACACACACATTCCCACGTTCAGACGTTTTTTAACGACGTCACGGCAATCCCAACTGTCGTATGTATTACAACTTTTAAAGGCACATAAGGCCTTTTGAGTTTCATAGATTTACAATTAATAATGTGTTCACGCTGCATAATTTCTTAGGTAGAATCAAATTGTATGAACGCTATTGTGAGGTTACAATGAGACGTAACGCGTATTTAATTTATCTTTTGCTTATTAATTTTGGGGACGGTCATGCTTCGAATTTAAAACGCTTTTTTAGTTTTATATATCCTTTGTGAACAGCCCGTTAGATTATTGGGATGTTCTTTAAAATTTTAGGAACATTTGAACCATTGTAATGTGATCACCCTGTATCAATTATTCAACAATGCAAAGTAATTTACTTGTTAACGTTATAGGAATAATAACATTAATAAATAAAATAAAATGAAATAAAATATAAAAGCCTTTAATTCTACCATAATTTTGTACACTATATTACAATTGCGTGCATAATACATAACATTATAATCAGATCTATTTTCGTTTTTAATTTAATTGCATTAAAATTTATTATTGTTATTATAATTCAAAGTTAAATGTTACATTAACTATTATATAATACATAATAATTATACCATATTTATTTTATTTTATTTATGTATTATGGAAGTCATCTCTTTGGCTTAGGCTTCCCCCAGTCTTCTCCATGTACCTCTGTCTTTGCCCAGTCTCGACCATATGGCTCCACAACGCTTTCTAAATATTAATATAACCTTTAAAATCTTGAAAGAATTGTACTTATCTAAAAATAGGTGAACATACGTTTTTTTACACGAATATGAAAAAAATCTCATACAAAATATACATCAAAACATTAGGTATTCTATCCAAATATAAAACCTTTTAAAAAAAAATTAAAAACAAACACCAAAAGAATCAACATATAAATAACACCGAAAGCGAACCAACTGACGCCAAAGTGTTAAAAAATTACCTTCCCCGAAAAACTGGAGTTTAAACTGTATTTAAATTTGCATCGGCGGTAGCGATGCAGATGAGTGACGTCACGTGTTCCCCCCCGCAGCCTAATTGACACCCCTGCGCTTTAGGCCGTTTTAAATATTCGTTTTGCCTGTTTTTGGGAAAAATTTAAATCGGTGTTCTTAAAAATTATTTTGATATTCGAGGTTAGATGGGACATGTGAGTGGTCGTAGGACCTTGTGCAGGGCCCGTCCAGATTGCTATCACCATTTTTTTTTAAACAACCGCCTAGCAGCAGTGTTCGCATTATTGTGATCCGGTGTGGGGATAGGACAACCGGTAAAATTAGTGCATAAAGGCATTCCAGCTTAGTCCTCAGGGTTGCTAACGCATTTGGAGTCTTAGGATAGCAGAGATTATAGCTTTGAGAATTTAAATGTACACGAGTCTTAATAGTAGTTTACGTGACGGTTGCGTAATGACGGCATTACAACATAAGGGTTGTTTATGACACGAGCCGCAAGGCGAGTTTCATAATAGATCACACGAGTGTTGTAATGCTAATTACGCAGAGTCTCGTACAATACTTTATCTACACACATATTATAAGTACTCTAAGATGGGTTCAGAAGCCGAAAGGCGAAGACCAGCATTACATTACTTGTGGTAGTAGGTGAGAGCGGGGACAGCTGTAACGTAATTTTGAAATTACGTTATCGAATATTGTAAGGTAATGAGATCCAACATTGGAACATCTTCCAAAATTAAAAGCTGTCATCGCTGTCACCTGCTACCACAGGTAATGCTGGTCATTGCCTACGGGTTTTGAACGCATAATAGAGGACTTATGATATGAGTGTAGATAAATGCCACTTACCTGATGGTCGTCTGTGTCTGTTTCCATAAAAACATAAGCTTCTAATTTTAAAACTTCCAATTTTAAATTTAAAAACTTTCGATCATTCTGTTCCTTTCCCAGTAAAAGAAAACGTTAGGTATATTTCCAGCCAGTACGCAGTCCATTTAATCAAGTAAACGCGTATTTGTCAAGCCGGCCGGTCGGAGCGATCTTGGAATCAATTTTCATTTATTCGCGGCTTATTCGCGACCGTGCGTGCTCGCCGCTGCAATACACTGAGCCTGACGTGCAGAGTAGCGAGGTAAACAGAGAGGATACAAGTAATCCTTACGAAAACTATGAATGTCCAGCAATGGGCTATGATTATTGTTATTAATTTGGTCCAAAAATGATTCACAGAGTTTTACAGAGGCAACGCGATAGACAATTTCACGCAGTCTACAAATACTGATTTAAGAGAATTAAAGGAGTGATTATTACAACCAAGTAATGTTTTCGTATCATTGAAACGGGTTATGATTTGGGTAAGTACTACACAAAGCAAAATGAGATAACGGTAAAAAACCGGTCAAGTGTGAGTCGGACTCGAGCACTGAGGGTTCCGCACCTATGTTGTATTTGAAACCCAATGAAATCCTGCCGGTCGGTGGTTGCTGTCTTCATCTTTTAGATGCCTCATCATTCAGGGCATATCTCTTTAAAGTAGACAGAGGTAACTTTGCCAACCCTATTTGACACTGTGACAGTTCTTTTTTTTTGTAAGTGATAGAGCAATTATTTTATTTTTCCTGAAATATAAAAAATATTTTCTAGTTTATGTAATTTTTTGTCATTTTTATCTTCAGTTGGTTCTTCTGAAGTAAAGGGAAGGGACAGGGTATCACGGTTTCACGTTAATTAACGAATCATTTAAAAAATGCGATAAAGAATGGTTAACCTGTTGAACTTTAAGCTTTCAAATGATATGTCACGTTATAGGTATAAACATTTTTTTCCGGTTACTCGGTTTCATTTGCTGCCAAAATAAAGTTCAAAATTGCAAATGATAAGGCTTTGTTTGGATTTGGACTAGAGATGCCACGAATAGTTATTTGGCCTAATAATGAATACTCGGCGAGGCTCGTGGCCGAAGCGCCGAATATTCGGCAACCGAATACCACTTAGTACTTTCCGCGGGTGACAAGTCACACCTCGTCACAACTCGTCACTTAGCTCGGGTTGTTTTTGTTTTTACATGGCATCTTATTCTGTTCGCCTAGATCGGAGAGCAGACCCTTACAAGTGGTGGTACGCAAACAATATCCAACCCTTTCACAATTTACTAAGATTACTAAATACTACAAATATTACAAATTTCAGCCCAGTAACTTTAGTCCTTACAGAGTAAAAAGCATCATCAACAGACGGACAGACGGACGGATGGATCTTATAAGGGTTCCGTTTTTATGTATTTGGTACGCAACCCTAAAACAATGAATAAAAAATTAAATCTTAAAAAATCAAAGCATAAGACAATAAACATTAGAATTTTAAAATAAATGCAATTTAAGGCTTAAGTACCTAATATAAAATGAAAGAAACTTTTGTTCTTTGAATTTTGTTAAAATAAAATATTAAGATTTAACCGCGACTTCCATGTAGGTAATAATTTAATAAACCCTTCACTTTAATTTAACACTTCCCACATTTACCTAACAATTAAAAAGAAATGAGCACTGACTGATGTCATCGCGGCGGTAATAAATAAGCGAATTTAGGTGGATATCAAAAAATTTGCAGGCATTTTTTCCAATTAGTTACAAAAAACTTTCTTAAGTAAGTCTTTATACGATGCACCTACTTATTTTTTGAAATCGATTCTTTTTCAAACCGTGTATAAATAAAATAACTTGTTTCTGTAATCTTTTGTAGGCGACGATACCTTTAAACGAGTACTTATACTTTAAAAAATAGTAATAATCCATATTAAGTTTATACAATAAAATTAAATGAACACTATTTAACATAACTTTACATTAAAACTAGTATAAAAACTCACTTGTTTTTCTCTCTGATGATAAACTACTCTACGCCAACGTATGGCCACTAGGCGGCCAAATAATCTTAGTTTGGGCCACAAAATCTTTACAAATGCGGGGCGTTATCGTCAGCTGACCGCCTCAGCCTGAAAAATAACGGATTTAGTTAATTTTATGGCCCCAAAGCGTGCCGAATGGCGATTGGGCGGGGGCCAGTCATGTGCATTCGTTTCTCTTTTTGAATCATTTTGTTCTGTTGAGGGTGAACTTAAGTCATGACTTAATACTTAGGAATGCGGTATCGGTATTACAGTTCTTTGAATTATTATTTAGCGGTCTGGCTTGGTTATATTGTCCAATACTAGGTACGTTTATTACGGGATCCCTTTGACACTCACTTGATCGAGCGTATTATTTCATCAAATTTTATTTCATCAAAAGCTAATTTCTGCTGAAAACTTATTGTTTTTTGGTTATCTTAAGCATGGGTTACGTAGATTAGGTTAGGTAAGACCAGTGACCTCCAAAAAATTATAACTCCTGTACTTGTAATTCCTGTCGTTGAAATGAAATTTGCCGAAGTAAAACATTCTATGAAATTATTGTCGGTGATTCACGGGTAAACTGTTTATTACCACTGGGAATGTAAGATTCATGATAAATATTGAATTATTTCAATACGAACAATTTATTTGGAACAGCGCTACTCCTCCTGTGACAACATTTTGTGCATGTAGAGCTGTGAAATGCGTTCGTATAGCTGAAAAACTTAAGTAAATGACCTCTTGCATGTAGTTGTAACACATCTGTATACACCGTTCGACTTTCTATATTTGAAAGAGGTTTGGGTAAAAGGGTTGTCATTTGTAAAAGTCATACATTTTCAAGGTGAGCGGCCATTCGTAAAAGTGATAAATTATGATAGAATTATTAAAAATAAACATATTTTATTATGTAATGTAATACTCTTAAGTGCATCGGAGCTGAGATATTTAAATATTCATACTTGGGCGTACTTTTGTACTAAAAACTGAACTTTAAATCTTTAAAATCTCCGCTCCGATATTATTTAACGCCATAAATTATATATATCTATATGTATTTAGAGGTCCTCTAAATAACTATGTAAGAATCATCCGTGGCCGCTGAAAATAAAAATGACAATATTCTTCAAACAAATTTACCCAATGCCCTTTGACGCAAATTCCATACTAATTTTGTACACAACTACATGCAAGAGCTCATTTACATAAGTTTTTCACCTATATAAATGTAAAATGTAGCGTAGACGTCAAATAATGCCTTTGCCTACTGAAAGTGGCGGTTATGGTATCAATTACAAGCCTATCCCCTGCAGTTTTTTAAATAGTGGGCCCTATTCTAGGGCGCTGTTTATCAACTAATTTGAGGATTAGTATAATGTTCTGTTTACATTTCCCATGGCCCTGCGAACGCCGGATCTCATTATTATAATCCCCACAGATAATTTCACGATTTGTCACGTTGACAGATTCGGTTTGCACGATTTTTGAAAGGATGGCGTATTGTTATGACAGTTTTTTTTCGTTCTGGAATTTTAACGTCACGAAATAGTACTGTTACAATTGGACTGTTTTCCTGTTGCTAAGGCCTATGTATTTAAATTTATTTTTAAATACGAATTATAGTTACAATTTTATTTATTTTGTTTTGCCTACTTGTTGTCTGATAAAGAACGCCGCAGGGCATTAAGTCCAGCGTACTTTAATGCGTGATATTCAACTAGAAAGTAATACAGTTAATATTATAAATAAATAGTTTTTAATACGTCTGTGTTCAGATAATGATTAAATTTATTTGTTGAAATAAAGGGTATTTTTTTTGGTTATCATATGTTTATGGAATATTAAGTCAAATTCGTTATGATCAGTGATCGGAATAGGCAGAGTATATTTACCTAAAGTTCGCAAACGGACATAATACAGAGTGGTTACAACTTGGTGAAATATTAATTTATTTTTATGAAATTCCGAATTTCTGGTATTTTTCTGGTACTAGTAAATGTAGTCGCAAGGAAGTCTCCAGTTTATGTCTCTGTTCTACGAAGTTTAGGTAAATACTTATACTCCATCTATTAATTAGATATAAGGAATAAGTTACAGGCCCTTTTTATCACAAACTTACATAAAATATCCCATACCGTGAGTAAATATTACGTGTATTTAGCATTAAAAATACCAGAAATACGGAATTTAATAAAAATAAATTAATATTTCACCCGGTTGTAACCACTCTATATTATGTTCTTTTGCGCACTTTAGGTAAATATACTCTACCTATTCCGATCACTGGTTATGACCCACCGTATTTATCTTTTCACTTATACATACTTTAGGATAGGTTGCCCGGCGTAATCGATCTTTCGCAATACTAAACTTGTGATAGCGTTTACATAAATGAAGTCGTCACATCTGACAGTAATTTGGTGACAATATTTCACGGTCTGCGCTCGCGCCGGTCCATTGCTCCTCAAATGCTGCTCCGTAAAAATGGCCGTTTACGTTACAAACCTCTTTTGGCAAATACAACCTGATTAATATAGCTGTGAAGGTAGAGTTTGCATTGACAACGAAATGGTAGTTATAATCTTATTTTTAGCTGCACCAGTATGTTTTTGTGATCTCTCGCAATATAACACGAAATTAGGATTTATTTTACTCTTGAGCCGTTAATTCTTTTTTTCTTGATTTTGTATTGACCTCATTGCTTGATTGCGACTTTCAATAGTTTTTGTGATTTGTAATTGGATTAAATACAATGAACTTTGTAACTAATTTGTTGTTTCGGTTTTTTTACTGATTATTTGAAACCAATGCCATTTCTAATAAATAATTGGTTTCGAGGCATTGATTTTTTTTCAATGTAGATCAGTTTAGTAACAAACGGTTTCTGATTTAAAAATAAATTAACTGTTTAGTTTCTAATCGAAAATAATCTGCTATAGTTGTTGTTCATGCACACCGTTTCACAACGTTTAACCTTTAGCAATAAACATATAATAAGTTTGTACTACTTGGTACTAACTCCTTTACGCCCGTTACGTACTAAGTACATTTAGTTCTCCAATTCACCAAATTAGGAATAGAGTGTTTATGCAGTTTTTTTAAGTTTAATAAATAATAATTATCATACTTTTATCCCTATCATTGGTTGGTTATTAGTAAAAAAATACATATCGACGCTGGAAAGGTTAATTGACTAACGGGCCTTTTTGAGGCATATTGATTTATAATAATAATAGAGGTATAACTTAGAGTAAATAATTTTTTACGTCTAACAAACCGGGTTATATGGCGATCAGAGCACTTTTTTAGAACATTAGTCGTGCAAAAGTTGAAGCTTTTCGTAAAACGCAGCGTCTTATAGACCAAATTTTCAACTATTTTATAAAAAGTCTGTTAATCATTTAAATGAGTTTTTTTATATTTAGGCCATATTCCTGTCTCGACTCATAACTCAATGGTTTGTTAGCCAATTTTACTACGGCCTAGAATACCTTGTAAGACCATTTTATACCTTTATATATCGGTTTCATGAAGACAATTTAAGGTTTGTTAACTGTAGTTATACGAATAATATTTCGACAGTTGTTTGTTAACCGTTTTTCCTCGGAGACCGTCTTTCGAGACTACAAGCTAAAACTAAAATAAAATAAATAGATATCTATGGTCAATCGCACAAATTGACTTAGTCGTAAGCTCTAGACTTATACTTTGGGTACCTACTGGACAAATATATAGAGAAATATATACTTAATAAATACATAAACATAAATGTTTAGTAAACATATTTCAACACAATCAATAGTAAAAAATACGTTTTTTCTCCGAAAAAAAGAACTACAGCGCTCTACTGTAAAGTTCGTAAGATGAAAGTTAGTACCCGAATTAGCCTTTCCGATGTCGAATATATTTGCAACTCCAACTTAAGTTAGTACTTGACTAGCAGTCCACCAAAGAGTAATAAAACTAAAAGAAAGTGCAGTCTGCCATAAGTCATCATCATCATTTCAGCCCAAAACCTCTCTATTATTGAACATTAGGCCTCTCCCAAGGTTTGCTTTAAGGACCTACACATTATTATTTATTGCACACATCAAAGATTTCGAAACGAAAACAGAAACCAATATCACATTTACCAGCAGCGGGCCTGTTTGCGTTTATCGCGTGACAAAATGTGGATAAAGCATCCATCACTCTCATACTTATATACGTGTCAGAAAGTGCCGGATGTTTTATCCACATTTTATAACGCGATTAACGCAGCCATATTAGGTCCCCTGGGTTTCTATAATAATAATAATAATAATACAATTATATGCTTCACGGTAAAACAATATTGCTTTAGACGTGTTACCGTATTGTTTTTAACTCAGCCGCCATTACTGTCCAGTTAATAAGAGCTATCGTAACGTTATTGACGAAACGATAACGTCAAAGACGATATGGTTTTTACTGCATAGAATCTCGACCCAGCTTTTGTACGTAGCCATCCATATACTAACTAAGAAATGATTATGTCTTATTCGCTGGCAGTTACTTTGTTTTAAGTTTATTACGTGCTGAGTTTTGAGGGAAGGACGAGGAAGATGCAACACCTGTTACCAGAAGATGAACTTCGTCTTTGTAGAGACTTTACTTTATCTTATAATTACCAAGTTTAAGAACACACATTTATATGATATTAAAACGCAAATGACGTACAAAAACGCGCCTCTAATTTTCTAATCTTTTTGTAAGTAGCCCGGCTATTTTTATCAGTCAGGATTGTACGATATCGTTTAAAACTCCAATCTACAGTTTTACAGATGAAAATACATTTGTTTTTTAAGTTAATTTATGCGTGCATCAAGATGAAAAGGTCATGTTATGCGCGATTAAGTCCTTTTTAGAATAGTGTTTATTTAAATATGCACCAAGCATGGGTAACAAATTAGAAAGACGGTTGGATTTTTTTAAATAAAGTGTTACTTAATACAAAAGAACCGTTAGTCGAAAAGAAACGTTAGGAAGTAATTGTTTTATGTTTTAGTAATTTATTCTTCGTGCGGCAAACATAAAACAAATAATTAACAATCTTGTTTAAAATAATAAAGGGACTTTTTCATAAACCTCGAATTCCATGAGATAAAGTAATAAACGTAAATAAAATTCCTCTTTCGTAGGTAATAAAAAAAAGTACTTAAATGCTATTTAAGTTCAACAATTAGAGTTAACTTGAACGCAGCGGTGCGTGATTCGTTTCAAGATTTCAGCGAATATAAAACGTTTCAACTTCTCTTTCTTATTGGTTTCGTGTGAGTAAGACAACACGATTTATCGTAAAGGTTAATCATTGTTGGATGTTTGGGAGATCGCGTGAGGGCCTTAAAACCGTCATTAACACACTTCGGCAAAACTGCCTTCTTTTAAAAAGGGTGCATTTGTTATAAAACCCGTATTACGTATGAGACTTTATTCGTGGGAGCTAAAGTTAATTTTCTAAAGGTGTTTAAGTTACACTTACGTCATTTTTTGTAAGGAGGGCTGAAAAGGTGCTTTCTTAATTTATGCAAATTCTTGTTTCGTTGTTTTCTTTAAGACTTATCATCAAGGGGGGAAGGGGGGATGGGTAACTGTTCCAGTAATCCGGCGACACGATTTCACTCATTAAAGGTTATTTATTATGTAAAATTGTGTCGGCTGTCACCTGTCGTTGGCTGCGTTACTTTTAACGAGTGCGAAATTATGGTTCTTGAGGACCGGTTGTGGTGATTAGGACTCGAAAGGATGTCCCGTTTTCGACAAAATGAGGAAATATTCTTATTTAATTAATAATTATGTAGGTACCTATTTTAAAAAGCATGGCTTCTGTTACACCTGCTTATCAATTAAGTGTATGAGTTAAGGGCGACCTTGCTCTGTCACTTAAGCGAATACTCGTCGACTTGTATACTGCCTATCCTAACCTACGGTGCCCAAACCATGGTCGTTAAGAGAGATTCAGAAGCCAAGGTTAAAGTTTGCGATGTAGCGCAGCATTTTAGGTGTTAAAAGAAGGTATCGTGTGCGAAACATAACTTTGTGCTTCAAAACTGGCATAACCGATGTTGGTGAAAACACCGCCAGGGGCCTGTTTTATAAAGCTACAAATTACAATTTACAGGTTACAAATTAACACTTGACACAACCTCGACCAATGACGACCAGCCATTTGAGCAGTGTTGCCAGTTTAGACCTGTAAAATTGTAACTTGTAGCTTTATAAAACGTGCCCCATGTTAAAGTGGGATTGGGCCGGTCACGTTTGCCTGATTGGGTGCCACAGGATGGTTACCAGCGCCGTGGTAGACCAAGGCGAAGGCGGCGGGATGACTTAGATGCATTTCAAAATAACTGTTGATGGCTATGGATAGACAGGGTTGGAAATCCAAGGAACAGGCCTTTGCCTAGCAGAGGGAGAATAACACAGGGTTTAAAAAAAAACGCCGACTTGCACTGGACCGATGCATGATAGTCACCCAGCAGTGGCGATGATGATGTAGACAGAAGTAATTCCTGAGCACACTTCTCTATGTAACCTATAAAAGACAACATAACCAGCATGTAGTTTTTTCAACGATAAAGGTCACACCCGACTACTTGATTTTACATACATTAACGCAACCGGTTCAACGTTTATTTGACTGGCGGGCCTTTTTAACCGACTTCAAAAAAAGGAGGAGGTTCTCAATTCGTCGGGATATTTTTTTTTTTTTTTTTTTTTTTTTTTTTTTATGTATGTTCCCCGATTACTCGAAGACCACTGGACCGATTTGAAAAATTTTTTCGTTGTTCGAATGGGTATACTTTCTAGTTGGTCCCATTGTCACCACGTCAGGATCTGATGATGGGATCATGGAGAAATCAAGAGAACTCCTCAAATATTATAGGCACACCTATAGCGATTTTGGTATTTTTCACTGTAACTCATGCATTTGCTTTTGAAAAGTACTATATGGTGAAGTGGAACTGATGATGAAGACCACAGATGGCCACCGGAACTCCTTAACGGTACCTATTTCAAGGGTGGCGATAAGATATTTCGATAAAGGAAGTTGAGCGACTATGACGAAGCACATTTAGGTTTAAATATGACTATGACATTCCCGCGGCGTTGTCTGCGGCGAGCTTGAAATATTCTATAGTTTCTTATTAGTATTTAGAAGTGGAGCTACGTAACAGCATAAATAGGATCACTAAAAAGTATAAAATAAAATAAATGTTTAAAAAAACAAAAAAACCGCCTTCAAAAAGCAAAAAATAACTTCTTTAAAATGGTAGGTAAATAGGTCAGTCCAACTGAAGTCGGCGTCCAACAATATTTTAACCAAAAGCAGACTTCAGTTGGACTGACCTATTTACCTACCATTTTAAAGAAGTTATTTTTTGCTTTTTGAAGGCGGTTTTTTTGTTTTTTTAAACATTTATTGGTCTGAAAGCTCAATATTCCTAGTTAAATGTCTGATATGAGAAGGGTTGCTGACCACAGTGACAGCTCCAGCGTCAAATTCAATCAAGTACACAATTTGTTCGAAAAACTCGACACTGAATTCAAACCCTCCATTTATTTGTAATGCAAGCGTCATAACATGTAGATTAGTCGTAGGCACCTACTTTTAAGGTAACGGAACATTCACCAAATTCCTTTTATTTAATGGACCAACCCCAACTCTATACTTTGGTCTACATGTGAGTATTATTCTCGTAGCTGTAGTTTTTGTGATCAATTTCGCGGAACCCTGGAACATACTTTAGGAATTGCTGATCTAGATAGCAACAGCCTCAGTTTAATTCAGTAAACAATTGATAAAGTCCGCGCACCTACGCGTTAAAGATTCAATCGCTTTCACAATAGCCATTAATAAACAGGCTCTCAATCACGGTCTCAGCACAAGACTAATAGTCCGTTTACACGTAGCGGTCACCAGCCATCAGTCCGCACACAATGGCCCCAAACACCCTCAACAATGCTCCAAACAATGGCCCAAAATGCCCCGTTTACCCCAACGACTCAATGCCCAGTCGATCCCCGAAGAAACCCGATAAGAATGATTAATTGGTTAAAGTATTCAATGAAAGGAAACGCAGCGGTTTTTTTCAAGTTTATGGATAAGACGGCTTAGTTCGAAGATTAATTTGGTCGACGTTTACATTTTTATTCAAAGCCATATGGCAGATATTAAATGCTATATTTTATTTAGCAGGAAACGGCGCCGACTTTAACGTGATTAGGGATCTGAAGAGTATTTAAATTGAGCATTTTCGGCGGAAGTTTTTAAAGAGTGGGTAAATCAAGAAACTTTGTATAAAAATGATGCATACGTTATTATTATTTTAATTAAGGGCGCTTCTGTTCCACTCCTGTGGCATTGTTCACTTGAAACTCGTCGATGAGCGCCTGTGAGCGCTTAAAATCTATGCCTTAACCTTTTTCATTCGATGCTCGTCTCACCAGCGTACTGAGGTCGTAGGTACGTTCCACTGCGTAATTCTGAAGTAGCACGGGTCAGTTATATCGGCTCGGGTATCGAGTCTGGTCAAGTTGAACGAACATCACTGGACAAAGACCTTTTAACCTGTTCCTACCACTTTTATCGGCACGGTACTATTTTTGCGAGCCTACTATATGATCGTGTTTATCGATAAACCATCAGTCACTTTCTGACCAGTGCGTAAGTGCGAAAGTGAAGGAGGTTTTATCCACCGCGATAAAGGCAGCCATACCTAATGGAATACATCTTTTATCTTAATGAAAAAAGTTAAATTTGTTGCTGTAACTCCAACGTAGTCAGCTAAACGTTCGTTTTGAATCTCTTGAAGGTAAGGCATACAATTGTAAGCGCAAAAAGCCGACATGTAAGATATTGTCCTTCATTCTGTAATTGAATAGTCCATTCAGCCGATCGGCATTCATCATGACATCCTTCTATTAAATAAAGAAGCGAGTGTTTCAATAATTTAATAAAGAGCGCATTAAAATAGAAACAGGTTCCGTTTGTATTTACACACTAGAGGCAAATGGAAATTATAGGCTATTCAGTATAATATGAGCTTACAAAGTTTTACGACCAGTGGCAAAAATCTAAAATATTTAAAATTCGACTCTACGGTTATTAAAATACGGTTTGCATATGTTTTTACCAACGGAATTATTATCCAAGCGAAGAGATAAAGGTCTTTTCATAGTAACCCTTCCGCGGCTGGGGTAAGGGTCTTTCGAATGAGCTGGCATTTTGACAAAATGTCGCTGAAAACGTTCAAAGCTGAGATGATTTGTGAGCGCGTCTCTAGTTTCACAATAAATTGTCATATAGAAGCTTGTATGTCTATCGCTTCAACCTTGCGTCTGCACGTGTATGTAAGAAAGCAAGCTACCGTAATGCCAAATAAAGCGGTTAACTACATACCTAGTAATAGTACAAGCATTTTAAATTTAATGTGGTCACATCACGTCAGCATGTCACGTAATCATAAAGTATGGAGTCAAAAGATGCAATAACAGAACTTTTCAAATTTGTAAGTAATGTATCGTTTTAGGTTTTGTAGCAGTTTTTAATGTAGGTTTTTAAAGATCGTTTACTTTGTAAATATATAATGCTATCAAAGTAGAAGGGTACCTACTTTACTAGCCCAGTAGGTACATACGGCTCGAAATGCTTTTGATCCGATTTCAATTATATTTTCCGGTAATCGAATCAAAGCGAATGTCTTTTAACAAAGTTTTATTTCCATTTCGAAGATTATCCAAAAACAATCGGTTTTGTGTGTGTGTGTTACTGTGTGTGTAAGCTACGGCCGTGAATTATTAAAAAAAAAACACTGTTAGTAACACACACACACACACACATACTCATACAAAGTGCATCCCTCCAAGCGATTTGCCTATCCATGCCATGTGATAGTGATCTGTATGTTCATTTGATTTATCGATAGTGAGACATAGACGTTTCTTATTTATGCTGGGGGTCGTGTCTTACAGGTTTAATTGACAGTTAGTTGCATGCACATGTCATATGGCATGATGTGTAAAGTACGTTTTGATTTGTGCATCGCATTACGAGTGCAGAGAGACAGACAGCATCTTAGATTGATTATGGTCTTTAGTATTGATACGAGAGATGTTGGAATGATAAGTTTGCCGACTGTAACTGTTATGTTTTTTGACAATAGGAAATGTGCATGGATTTTTTAAAACGCATTTCTCAACAAAATATATAAAAATACCGTAAAAGAGATCATCAACAGTGAAATTAAAATTAAAATCGGTCATGCAATACAAGATACAAGCATTTAAAACTGCTTATTAAACAGCGATTAGACAGAGAGAGCCCATATGCACTATATAAACTATAATAATAAAATATATATAAACTTCATGTTAAATTCTGTTTTGCTAGAAAGAGAGAGGAACAAATCTTTGTGAGCTTGTATCTTGGTTATTTTTAAGGTAAGATAAGGTAAGTACTTATTCAAAAAATGTTTTTTCTCAACTGTTTCTTACATGAATCAGCTTTTATTGAAACTGAAAATAAATCATGAATATTCCCTATTCTTGTACGTAACAAAGAAACCCGGATTAGCTTTTGGTTGGTTATTAGTGTTTTATTTTTGACAGTAAATATTAAACCCTGTTCAGACTTCCTTGTCTTATATGGTAAACAACTTTCTAACCTCAAAATGAAACGTTTTGGCTAAAACAGCTCTTTTATCGTAAATAAAGTAAACTGAGGAAACATTTTGGACATCACTTGGCCAATGTATTGTCCGTGATTGCTTTATTTAATTTAAAATAGCTGTTTCATACAAAAAAGTTGCATTTTGAAGTTAGAAAGTTGTTTACTACTTAAGACAAGTAAGTCTGAACAGGATTTAGTACCTACAGAGTATTATTTACATGTGCTTTATATGAGTAGAAGTTCCGGTATAAATGTATTTTACGAAATCTTTTTAGTCTATAAGTATAATAATTGTCTGTATACACGTGTGTTCTCTCAAATTTTTAGTCACCTTGATTATTATAAAAGCAAAGATTACGCGTTTTAAAATGTTTGTAAAATGATAAGTTTGTCAATGTACTTCTGGTTAAATAAACTGACTACTACAAAATAGTACATTGTTGCAGAGGATAGAAAGTACGAAATTTTTGGACGAGTCATATAGAGGGCCGAAACGTAGTTGAGGCCCTCTAGTGTACGAGTCCATAAAATGCACTTTCTACCGAGGCAGACATAGTGCTTTTCACAACTACTGAGAGGAAATAAAATGAAAATTCATATTCAAAACTCAAATTTTGATTCATGTTAATGTGACATCACTGCCAATTTTACCATAGATCACTTTTTTTTTAATCTGGACCCCTATTCTCGTGGCACTCGAGATTAATAAACTAACATGCGAGATGAAAATGTCAACTCCATATAAAATTGTATTTGTTTCGCCATATCTACCATGTAATTTCATCTCTAGTGGTTCAAGATTAGGGGCCAAGTTTGAATTACATTTAAAAAAAAAGCAGTGACATAGTTTTTAGTCTGCTTTTAGCAAAAATACACCTAATATTTTACGACACAAAAATATGGTGTGTGCTGATTGGTCGATTTCAATTTATCATTTTAAGGAGCTATGACACAAAAATTTCATTGGTTCTTAAAGTTGGACAACAATGTTCTCGACCAATCAGCAAACACGCCGACAAAAACATTCTTGGTCTGTCGTTATAAGTGACGTTTTGTGACCCCAAACAAGACCATCTATGGCCATATTTCCGAGCAGTGTTGTGAAAAATACATTTTCATCACACTTGCTCGTAAATAGTGTCCTTATATGCTAGAAAAATCGACCGTAAATCCAAAATAATACCCGCGGGCCTTTTCTTACCATTACGCCCTATCGTGCGTAATAGCTTTTTTTTTTAAATATTCTCGACTGTCACTAGAATCGGACTCCTGAACACGTTTGACATTATCTGTGGTAAGTCATAGACAATGATGTAGTCTGCCGCTAATTTATAAATACTGATTATAAACTGTGTGATTCCAAAGTAATAATTAAAAGGGTGTCTTTGTGCACATATTAAAATTTATATATCAATAAAAAACATATCGTCATCAGAAGAAATGGATAATGCGACTCCGCCGGACACCGCTAACGCGGCTAAAATTATTACTGAGAATCGTAAGTTAAAAATATGATCTTTTGTCTGATTGTATTTCATTTCCTCGCAATTGTAATTTGTAACAGACTCTCGTTTGTAATACTGTCTTTACCACAATGCAATTAATACACAATGTACTACTTATTATCTGTCTATCTACTGAAAAACGTCCACTTTGGAATTGTTGGATGTGTATACATAGGTATATGTAGTGTCTCCGCGATAGTCAGTTTTATGCTACTTGCATCAATCACTTTCCTGCGATCCAGATCGTCGCCAGTGTAGAACCGTGACGCCCCAACAGCTATGTGCGGCCCCCTGCCACTTGAACTTCTTACTAAACTCGTCTGTGCACTGGTCCTTAAGACGTTAAGCAACTGAGGCATTGATTACGGTCGCCAACATCGGTATTTTAATTTGACATCTTGTGTCAATTGAAATATTTCCGAGGCAATACTCGGGTTACGCGACTTCGTTAGCGACGAGCAAATCATCTCATTACGTTTAGAAACCGCTTTCCGCTGCAAAGCTCGGTAAAAAACTGTTAGTTTGTGGGTGTAATTTTAATTAAAAGTAGTACTCGAGTCAACTAAGCTTTTTTTAGTTGTGTCATAAATTTTAACCACCGACGAAAAAACAGTAGTAGATACTGTTTTTTCGTATCTGTGTTTCTGCGTATTTGTGCGTGTGTCTGCGTATGTGTGTGTCTGTGTATCTGTGAGCCTGTTTATGACATCGTATCTCCTAAAAGGGGGAATCGAATTGGACGCGATTTTTTTTAAAGATAGCTACTATAATCAAGATGGTTCTTAGCTAGATTTTATGAAAAACGGTTGAGCCGATTAAAAGATATCAGCCCTGAAAGAAGACGTCTTATCTTTTGAATAGTTATTATTTTCCGAATCAGAGATATGTTGTTTAATTGGATTTCATTTGCAAAAGGCGGAATAACATTTTTTCGAGAAGATTTGTGAGATTACGAATTATGATACATGCAATACAATCACGCCTTTAAATTATGATTGTGTATACAAATAAATCTAATTGTTTCGTTTTTTTCTACCATCTCAAGAAATAATCAGACATGAGTACTCGGTGCTAAAAATGCCGAAAACAAATTCTCCAGTCCCAAATTCAAAAGCAAGAAGTTTTAAAAATCTAAAGCTTAGAAAACAGTTGAAAAGCAAAACGTTCAGTTAAAGGGTCACCATCTTCCACTTAACAAGCGTGCAGCATAAATAACAACACCACAGCACTAATTAAAACCATTATGGTCACAACTTTAAATCATTCTTTATAGCACCCCTTTAGGAGTGGCTAAATTGATTCCAACCCGCATAAGATGGATGACAACTGTAACAAGATGGCTTTAATCCTGTATCACAACTAGTCACCCTTTTTCTGTTTTTTTATGCACAGGTTTTATTCGTATTAAACGTTAGAAGACTTGTTTCTTTGCTGGGTTGTATGAAACTAACCTAGATACAGGGTGGTTTTCAATAGGGTTTTTATTTGATTGATGTAACTCTGCAGCACCACATGCAACAGCATTGTGTATCACCATCTTATCCTTTAACCGCCACGCAGCAGTGTTCGCTTTGTTGTGTTCCGGTGTGAGGATAAGACCGGTGAAACTACTAAAATAGAGGCATTCCATCTGAGTCCTCAGGGTTGGCAACGTATTCGCGGTCTTAGGATTGTAGTCTTGAGAATTTCCCGTCGATCAGTTGAGGCGTTAAAACGTGAAGAACAAACAAACAGTAAGGATTATTCGGATACTACGGATACTAAAAATAAAGTAGCAACTTATACCTCATGTCAATACACTGTTTTGTTATGCAATACTTTTTAAGCGTTTAGATACAACTACCTACCTAGTTATTACAATAAATAATTTATCTTTCTTTTTACTGTACATTCTTCATTGGTATCCTGACTTTTTACCAAATCATCATTTGACAAACTATATCATTTTACAAACTTTCATTTCACAAAAATGAAATTGTGTTTTAACCATTACATATTTCTTAGGTTACATGGGCTTATTAAATAAGTTAGGTTAGATTAATGACCACAAAAATTTATTAAATAAGTTAGGTTAGGTTAGATTAAGGACCACACTATATGTGGCGGGAAGTACGTCTTTGCGAATTGAAAGTTTGTAAAATGATATAGTTTGTCAAATGATGATTTGGTAAAACATTAGTGAACCCTCTGGACCTGTTATCTTATAAGAATCATCAACATATCAGCCGAAAGACGTCCACTGCTGGACCGCCTTCCCCAAATAGGTAACTACATTCTATAGAATATTCTCCGCTAAGTTCTGTAGGGTTGCCACTGAATGAGGTGTCGCCAACTAGTTTTATCAATGATGAATGGCGTCCATTCGCATTTCGAGTTGCACAATGCACTATCTGTGCTATTCAAGATGTTATTCATAGGTCAGCCCCACATGCATTGAATAATTATATTTCTTTTGTGGGGTTATGAAAAATTAATAACAAGTTCTTAAAGGAGTAATTTATAAGGATTGTGATAAATTTGGGGTAAATGATATTACGTTTTTTAATCGTAGTTATTTTAAAAATACCAGCAGCATAACCATCATAAGCAATAAATTTATAACGTTTGATAAGAGTTTGACATCATAACCTGTTAAGAAGCATCCTACCTTACTAACTAATATTTTAAATGCAAATGTTTGTGCGTTAGTTTGTTACTTCTTTGTATGAAATTTGGATCGGTGGATTGATTTGGATGAAATTTGGAACGTAGATACGAGTACTTATACACTTACGAGCAAAACATTTGCATTACTTTTAATTTTTTCATGTCCACCCATTATATTTGTAAACCGGCTTTTCTTTCTGAAATATATTTAAATAAAATAATGTTTCGATAATTTCCATGTTTGTTTATATCTTGTAAAGCTTAAGTTACAAGAAACATGAATTAATTTAAATATTTCAGAAAGAAAAGTCGGTTTACAAAGATAATCGTTGGACATCAAAAAATGCAAAGTGATGCAATTGTTTTGCTCGTAAGTGTACATACCCTGAATTAACACAGCTTACTTTTCATCCCAGAAAATTTAGGAGTTCCCGTAGGAATACCGATAATCAAAATCTACCCGGACGAACTTGCGGACAGAAACTATAGTTTGATAATACATATAAGTGTTAAAATTTAACAACACAGAATTTTAAATAACTTATTCGACTGATTGAATCTTTCATTCGAATTATAATTTGATTTAAATCGTTTTTGCTTAGGCATATCCGCCGCACAAAATCTGCCCACTTACAGCGTTAAGCGTCCACTCAGGCCTGAAACGTCGTAAGCGAACGGCGGATATTGCGCGAAAAGCTCCGCAAATACGGGGCTTTCGTACGGGAAAAGGAAGGGCATCGAATCGCTCCCCGCCTAAGCTCGCCTCCCTCACTCGCTCCAAAGCGCGCGCCGCTAGCGCACGTTCCCGCTGCGCCCTAGTCACGTCCGCACGCGTCCGCGAAAAACTTTTCACCGGCAAGGTGTAACTCCGCGTTATACGAAAAATGAAAATTGTGTGAATTTTGAATTTTCGAAGTCAGTGAACTGGACTAATCGTTTGTAAAGTGTTCCGAAGAAACTAATTACGAGTTGGTAGGCTAATTGGCGGTACCGGCGTTTCATGAAGGTGAGCCGACTTTTATTTCCGTTCAGCAATCCCTCTAATTGAGTCAATTAGTGTAATGCGACGACAGCTTTGAAGAGCCGCTTAATGATCTCGCTTTGAAAAACTATTATAAGTACGCGACACTTTCCAACTGTGTAATTGGCTGATTCACCTATTGCCAGTTGTTATTGTTTTGTTATAATGATACCTACACTTTAGTATCGGTTACTAATTAACTATCAATTTCATAACATGGTTTTTTATACGACATGTACTTACTCATTAAATTAAAATAACAAAAGTAATTAGGTACCTACCTATTTATTTCATTAATTAAGTATTTTCTGTCAATTAACTACTTTATTTATCAATTATTTAATTCAGAAGCACGTATTCGGCGAAGTTTAAATAAAAAAATCACAAGTATAAATAATTAGTAAAAATATGTCATAAAAAATAATTTTCTGTGGATAACTGATCTATTTACCTACCTACTGACGGAACCATAGTCAGTTTCATATTCTTCTACACAATTAGGTACTTAATAAAAAATGACGTTTGGTTTTATGACCACAGATAAACACTTCCGTTTTTAAAATATAAATACACTATCACTATAGTAACTTTAATTTAAAAACATTTTATATTATTCTGATTTGTGTTTATTCCTAATTAAACATGACTTTATCTTAACGAAACAAATTGCTGGCGCCGAAACGGAATTCTTAGAAAAAATATTATTAACTCTGTTTCTGATAAGTATTTAGGTACCTACGTTAAATTATGATTTTAACATGCTAAAATAATAAAATTTAATGAGCATCGAACATTTGGTCACTAAAGGTTTGAAATAATTATTAAAATATTAACATTAGCATAACTTGTTCATTTATAAAGAATATTAAATTTATTATTGATGTTGAATATTTAATATAGTTTTACAGGTAGACATTTAATTTATATGACAAATGCATGCAAAATGGCAGTAAATACGCATTACAACGTTTTCTATTACAAATTTAGGTATTACCCAATTACGTAGCAATTTATAATAAATCATCTTTTTTATGCCAACCAGCAGCAATCTTTCTATACTTCAAAAATGTAAAAAAGTTATTGTTTTGAACACCAACAGCTCCAAATAGAAACTGTGATTTTATGCTGTTTTTTTGTCACTCGAAATTTCTGTAACAAAAATTGCAGGTAGTTTTTTTTTATTTGACAGAATCTAAATTGAGTGATAATATAGTTTGGAATTTGACTCGATATCGTGTTTGACAAAACGTTTGCACAAACGCATATAAAACCGGCTGTCATATTAAAAACCCGTCTCAACTTATCTAAAAAATGTTTTACCCGCACAATGAAAGAAAATACTCGGCAGCGTGGTGTCCCAAAAGCCAATTAGGACGGTATCCGCTTGTTTATTCACTAATTAGCAAGTGCCTCATTAGAGCTACATCACTACTGCCCTCCTCACAAAAAAGCCATAACTGCAAATTAATTGCTTAAACAGAATAAACCCTTTACTTTCATCAATAAGGTCGAATGTGCAATAAGGAGTATACAACACATGCACCCTTTTTTCTAAAAATAGACTAGGACTACGATGCTTCATTCGTTTTAATTATGTACGCCTGTGTTCTTATAATTACCAGGAACAATTAAACCGAGTTTAACATTTTATTTGCTTATCTTAGGAAAGCTACGAATTACCGCCTGTGTAGACGTGGATTAACTATAGGTTGTCCGTATGTGCGTGCGCCTGTTGTGGATTTTCTTGAAAATAAAATACGACCAAGTCCAAATGTTTGGTGGTCTCAATTTTTGTTATGAGTATCTTTATATTTTTACTATAATAAGTGCTATTTTTAAGGCCTTAGACCAGTTAAATCATTAAGTTGTACATTCGAAATATCGCCAAATGATAAGTGTCGATAAATGCTAAAATTGCATTGAAGTTTAATTAAACTCCCATACTGCTATCTCATCTATAAGATTGCAAAAAATAAGAGTTAAGTCCAGATGTCACAGTTTAATGCATGTTGCTAACCTTAGCGATATTCGAAAACAGAAAAAATGTAGAGGATTGACTAAGGCGTCGTCCTAATAGAATCCGAATGGGCGATCATCGCAAGTCCGCGCGAATTTTACTCGTACGAACGCGCGATCAACATAATGATCTCGAATAGGTGTCATAATTGGCATTCGCTGTCGATTTATCGCGTCGGCCGCTTATGTCAACACCATATATTTTGTCAGTATTCGAAAAACGATAATATTAGCGATATGCATTCATGCCCCCCTGGCACGCTTTCTTTTACGGCCGTATAGAACAGAGAAATGTAGTAAAACCGCAAACAATACAAATTTAGTGTAACATGCGTTCTCCGCATTTCATTTACGAATTGGCACTAAATATAAAACCAAGCATTTTAAAATAAAAACATAAAACAAGTGTATAATAAAAAAAATAACGAGTGTTACACGATACTTGACCAGCATTAATTGTCATATCCACGAACAGAGTTATTACCGTGAAATATAACAACAGAATACTGCATTTCCATTAATTAACTTTGGCTTATTAATAAGCACGCCGTAATTAATGAAATGAGGCTGTTACGATAATATAATCAGCGTTAATTGGTCCATCGGTGATGAGACCGCGCCTCTAATGTTTCATTATTAGATTTCACTTTGTTATTACCGCAAAATATTAAATTCATTCAAATAAACATGTTTAAAAGGCCTTTTAAAAATTTAATTATTACCAGTAAATCTACTTAGATAATTATTTACCACAGAAACAAAGTGATTATTATTTAAATTACGGATCGCAGGAAAACAATAATTTTATCTTCTGTTTTATGTGCTCTTGGCATGCAAACACAAACACACAAATCTAGCTTAAATTAATTTAGAATAGGTAGGTGTAATGCATAAAACACGTCGATTTTATTCCTGCGGCTGATACGAAATTACGAATAATCAACCGGTCAAGTGCGAACCGGACTCGCGCACCGAAGGTTCCGTGCGGCTCAGGAGTTATTATTTAGCGCGAGCCCAACTCAAACTTTACCGGTTTCTAGAATTTGTAGTTTCTTTTTTTGTTTGTTCTATCATCATACCAAATTGGACGCTTTTACGATACCACAAAAATAGAAATACATCGAAAAAAAAGTGTCTTGTACGGGAAACCACTTCATTTCATTCTTTTTATTTATTCTTTCGAATCCTCCGTCATATAATAACAGATATTCTGAAAAAAAAAGGAATCCGCTTTATTTTACCGTTAAAAAGATACAGCTTTTAAAGATATAATAGACGGACAAACAGCGTAGGTTTAGTTATAGTCCCGTTTGACACCCTTCGGATACGGAACCCTAGCAATTGCAGTAACCCCGCCCTAAACTAAGTTTAATTTTTAACCTGACATCGTAACTCCCTGTGATCTCAAAATGTAACTGGCAGAATCAAATGCGGGAAATAAACATCATGTTTTGATTTGCCCGGCGGCGAAATCTTTCTTGCAATCAATCTATGCAGTGTCAAAATTCCTAATTCTGAAAACAGAAACGAGTAGTAAATGTAACATCCTGTATCGAATTTGACGTCATACTTATTAAAACAAAAGTATCATGTACAACAACGGTTTTTCTATATAGTTTTATCCCAAAGAGGTAGAATTAAATAAATTATATTCTCTGTGAACCTTATAACATAGTATCGCTTGCCCAAATGCAAATTATAAGTTCAAACAACGCTTTAAACTAACCATCTGACCCAGCATTAGTACGTAGGTACCGACCCTTAAAAAAACAATGGGAAACAGTACATTAGAATTTTACTACTTTTAAAACCATTTCGAGGAATAATAGGCTAACTGATAATATTGCAGTGATCCAGATAAATTCGATTTTCTTTTGAATGTGTTTTTTAGTAATGATTGGTTTTAAAGCATCCAGGACGCGCGGTTGACGTCACGACCAATTCTCGACAGTCGAATGTATATTATAACTTTCAAGGTAGGGGGCGTATAAACAATACGTTATATTCTGCCAACAAACACTATGCTGTTTGGCACCTTTGTATTAAGTTTTTTAGTATAATTTATTAAAGTAAAAAAATGGTTATTATTATTTTAATGAACTTCAGGCGGCGTCACTTTGCAAAGTAACTATCACTGATTTCAGCATAATACTTTTTTCCCATTGGGGTATTTTTTTGCCGTACCTCAATAATTTTTGGGATTTTGTAAATATATCCTTTTTTCGTTAGCTAAATTGTTATTCTTAAACTGATTGCTTATTACTTCAGTTTTAATAGGAAACGCAGTGTACGGAGGCGGAGCGATTCCGTTATCTGCTGTGGTTCTTGCGGGAAGACCGTCGACCGCAACTAGTGCTAATCAAGCCAATGTGTCACCATGACTGGCCTATCGCACAATAGATCCTCAAAATGTCTCACGTATGCTATTTGTAATGTTTATTTATAGCAAGTAAAAACATTATTTTTCTCAAAAATGTCCGGAAATGTTAACATTCCTATCTACATATTGAGACGCGAAGTACATAGTTTACTGACAGTTCTCAAATTAAAAAAAAAAAACATTGCGTGCTCGCTACACAAGCCCGCAATGTTCCATACAAATTCCATTACTATCTACCTTGTAACTTTTTAAAAAGTGAAAAGGGCCATAATAAAATGAGGGCACAAGTCTTATACATCCAAATTTTACTCGGAACATAACTTTTTTATTTGTGCCTGGAATAGCTTATGTTTTTTTAAAAACAAGAATTGCGTTTAACTCCTTGTCATAAACAAAAAGGCGGTAAGGAGTGATGGTTTTTTCACATGAAGTTTCTGTTTGTATGCAATTCAAAAAATGAGTTCAAGCGATGAAGATTTGACTCCAACACAAATTTTTTCTTGCGATTTTTGAGAAAAACTCTATATTTGCCTCGGCAGGAACAGCAATTGCGGGCTTCGTATTTTTAAACGGACTCGCAAGCTCGTCCGTTTAATTCAATACTCGGCCCGCAATTGCCTACTTCCATGCCTAGGCAATAATGTACTATTAAGCATTAAACATCAATTTTAATTTGTCACTTCGTTGTTGTAAGTGACAAAGTAAAATTGATGTTAAATTTTCTGAATCTCATTTTTTTTTCTGCCAAACCATATTTAAAAAAACTCTTAGCCGTTTTCAAGTGATGTACCAACGAACACCATAATTTTTTTGTTTATATTTATATATTTCAAAAAAGAATTAATGTTTTTTAAACCAAGCGTTGGCGCCAATTAAAAGCAAATGTAGATGTATAGCTCTTCACAATGAAGTATGCCAATTAAGATAACTGCTATAATTTAATTTAATTTCATTGCTATAAATAATTTGGATATCATTATTTCCCACTTGAAATAAGTTCTACAACGTCCAATGAAAAATCAGCGGTTCCGTGGAGTAAAATGGTTATATGCCTATAATAGTTATATGTTTCTAATAATATTCGACTTCGCTCGTATATCATTAAAGACATGAAGTCATTTTTTTTTGTCCAGTATTAAAATAAAATACTGTATTGGCTCCAGTGTTGAATATTTTTAGGTGACAGGCACCAAAATGGACACGTAACTTTTAATTCAAAGATCATACGAGTATATTATTATCCTTCATTGTTGCAAAGTAAATTAATTACCTTTTTTTAAAACAATAATTATTAATTAAGTATCTAACGTTGGTCCTTGACCTTAGTTAAATAATTTTAGAGACCAGATTCAAATAATCCTAGTAGGTTTTCATAGAAATTAATAATTCATATTGAGTAATTAGCATATTGTGATATTTGCCACCTCTAATTAATTGACACCTCATTTCTCAAAGTCAATTAGAGGCAGTGTTGATCGAAAATTCGCACTTCTGAACACAGGCTTATTACAATTATAGCTCTACCATCGCCTTTGGCCATATTATAATAAAAAAAGCTTATTTCCTGACACTATTAAAATCTGCCTAATTAAATTTACATAGAAGTGGTTTTCTATTGCATTATCGGAAATAAATTCACGGAACCAGTGGAATTTCCATTTCACCGATAGGTAGTTATATCAAGTAAACGTACCTAATACCTAGATTCTAAGAAACCATCTAGGTCCACCCGTTTAAAAGACTATGGTTATAAGCCATAATGTATAGGGCATTTTTTTTGTTTGAGCCCTCTTTACTATTGGGTAAACCCATATTGTATTTGACATGTTATCGTATTAACGTTACGATAGCTTTTTTTTACTTAACCGTGTTAAAAACGGTGTTTTTCTCTTGAAAACGGCTTCATGTCACGGTGGATCGAGCTACTGACGGTTAAGCTACGTAATTGAGAATGGCACGCCGTAAAATTGTTTACGAACTCAAACTCGCGATTGGATAATTCTTCCGTCGAGTTGTATTTGACGAAAGCTAAAAACCTCTCAAAGCTTATGGAATGACAGAGATGGTGCTGATGGTGAATGGTACGGCAGTCCTATATATAAATTCTTGGATATCTGCAGCCGTTGACGTTCGCAAGTGACACTTTTCTAAGGCTACCGCTCCTTTTAACAGCCTGAATGCCGAATTGCCGAGTCAGAAATTGTATTAAAAGTTAAAACTCATACGTACCAGGGGTGGTTTTCTCTTAAATAACCCGCTTTTCAATTCGTCGACGTTGAATTTAAACCGGAAAATTAAAGGGCCCACTTCGTCGACGAAACCTGTGATTATATAAAAACACAACCACTAACATGTTAATAATGCTTTGAAAAGACACCGGTTGCCGGTTAAAAATTCAACGTCGAATTAAAAAGCAAATTGTTTAACAAAACAACGTAAAGTAAGGTCGGGCTCGGGGCGGGCTAGCTATAACGACTGAGGAGTAAAACCCAATTTCTTTCAAAAAAATACGTTTTTAAATAACTTTTGTCCCTTTTATAGTAAATTAAATACCACAATTTCTATAAAAGGAAGCAGAATAGGTTTTTAAACGCATTCCTTTAAAATCTTTAAAAGTCGCCTTTGTCCCTCAGTCGGAACAGCCCCGCCCGTCTTTAAGTTTACTTTATAACTAGAAGATATCATGAAAACAACAGCATCTTGGCTAGGCCTTTAATCATCAACAATCTCTTTCATTTTAAGATGTGATGCTATGGTTCTTCAGTTTTGTCAACCAATTGCTAAGAATAGTGCATCGATATCAAGTGTATGTTTAAACCGTACCATAAAAGCTACAGCCTGTTATTTTTGAGAGCGACCACTTTAAAAATCTAATCAACTAATGCAATATTTTCGTCCGATAAGTTGTCTGTCAACTCATTATGGTATCCTGCGAGCGATAACCCCGAGTGGCGTGATGAGTGACGCGGGCGCATGTTTGTATGCATTCGTTGCTTAGCCTGATTGACTGTTACTAAAATCTTAATACAAATTCATCAATGGATTTTGAACGGTGGAAGTATTTGAGGTATTAATCTCTTTGTGTTTTGCAAGTGTCTCGGTTTAATTTGCGTCAAAGCCATAACACGAGGAAGAACATTAACAAAAGAAAATCAGGCACACTCAGTGGTCAATTAAATACATTAACTCTTAACACAGTATTAATATTACAAATTATATTAGAGTTTATGAATCATTTCAAACATCCTACGTCTACTTATATATACGAAAACCATAACAAATAAAGAACCAGAAACATGTTTGTTAATGTGTTATCCCCTTGCTAATTACTCCAAGTTCTACAAACCGAATTCCGGTCATAAAATGAAATAACAAAACATGCATGATGTTTCTGTTTCGTCTACACTGTTACAGGGTGTCTCAAGTTTCGTGCTTATACTCGTCGCTCGAAGGCATAGTTTTATTTTCAATCGATCTCTAATTGGGTAAATGTCGGCATGCAAATACGCTGTTATTAGGCAGGTTAATTAAAGAGTTATTGGTAATTACTCGGCACGAGGTCCGCGGATCTGAACACACTAATTAAGACATTCCCTCATTAGCTCGATTAGATACATTCACGTCAGGAACTTCATACGAACATGACCCCGTTTGATATTGTTGCCACTCAATAATTTGGGAAATTATATAATTATGTCGAAAATTTATTGGAACTTATAAAACATAAAGGTCTCGTGTTTATGTAGTGAAGTAAACTCTTTTTGCCCCGTAATTGCGTCACTATTGCCTCTATGTCCGTTCGGTTATACATAGTAGAGATAAAGTTTCCGTCCTTTTTACCCAAGCGGGGTATAAAGAAGATACATAAAATGTCATTGCACGCTAAGCCTTACTAATAGATTTAAATTTCATATCATGTTGTAGAAAAAAACACTTAATGTTTTTTCCGGCTGTTTTTAGCAAAACCGGTCGTTTAACCGTTACGCATCTTAAAATATACAACACATTATGCTTTATTATATTTGTCCTTTCGTCTTTCCTAAGGGTTAAAAATAGTACGCTAATGACGTCTTGTCGACTAATGATCTGAGCACAATGTGGCCGATACGATGACCACGGGTTATCAGCAATTAAATATTAACTGGTTGACGTCAAGTGTGAATCGACCTTATCTGTGGGAGAGCCTCATTACGGCCGGTTATCAGCTGTAATAACTCGCTAGGCCTTTTTATTGGTTATCTATCTTCTTCTTGATTATTATTGGTGGTACTGGCTTGTTACTGTAACTTGGGGGAGCAGTAATTTTAATCGGAATGTCAGCGTGGCCTAAAAGTATCACGCTGTATGAGTGCCGAATGCCGAATATTTTCTCTCTCTGTCTCTCTTCCTTAAGACCATTTTCGCTCTCCCTTCTAATTTTGTTACTCGTTTCTTTAGGACCGCAGTGCGTTATCGGCACTGCGATTCCCTCGGTACGGTACCCTATGCGATCGCTTACCTTCATACGATCCGCTTGCTGGCGTATAGTACAGTATCCTTACTCGCTATCCTGTACTCGCTAGTGAGTCGAATGCTCTGTCCCTCTCACTCATAAGAATACTGCAGGGTCGCGAGGGACAGAGCATTCGACTCGCTAGCGTGTACGTTAAATTGTAACTCATGGTAAGGGAACAGACTACATTTAATGCGTAAAATAAAATTCCTATCGTAATACTTATACGCACAATATTATTACAAACATTATTTTAAAAAAAACCTACATCTATTTAAATTAGGTTGTTCCTTTTAACAATTTATACAAAACTTCTGAGAAACTTGCAAATAACTTTGTGGGACTGACATAGGTTAAGTGTTAATTATTAATTCTCAGATATCGCATTCCAATAATCGTAAATAATCAAAGGAAGTATGACGTCTGTAACTTTGCTAATTAGTAAGTTGTCTTTAAAATATAAACATAATACAGTCTAATTTGTTTGCGTCAACTTATAACCCCTGCGATTACTAAACGGTTATTATTTCAAATGACGCACGCACAATCTCATTTCAACGTAAATAAACGTTGAAGTACAGCGCTATTTTTATTTCGAAATTCACCTAATAACCCATTATTGTCGATCGTATCGCGACTGACAAATCTCAAGTGTTTGTGGCCTTCGCTTATGACTTTTTATTCTCATAAAGACATTATGAAAAAAGTTCGACACTTTCGTCAGAACTCTTTAAGATGCCCTTATCGCGATGGAGCATTTTTGAAGAAACAAATGACAGGCATATTTATTAATGCTAAGGATTACGACCACCACTCAAGATTTCGTCCACCATATTTATAAAATTACTGTCCAACTTTTTAAAATATTAATTCGATCGAGCCCGTGCAAAAAATGAGGTCGGTTCATTTATTGGCCGTTTTGAATTTACTGCTTTCGAAGTGCAGTCAAAAGTTCCGTAATGGCGGCCGCCCAGCAGATTTTATGCAAATTTTGACAAGTTAACATTAAGTAGGGACCAAACTGTGTCCACGTTTTACGGCTTTCCTGTCGCCAGAACCTTTTTAGGCCTTTTATAGACTTAACTTGAAAAACTTTAATTAAAGAATTGCGCATTGATTTGTTTACCGTGTTGAGCTAATGCAACCACAATGACTTCATCAGGCTACGAGAACATTCCATTATGACCCTTCTACGAGCCATCTGGATATATCAACACCGACGGCCTCAAAGGGATTACGGTAAACCAGCATTAAAGACCCGCGTGGCTATATCAACGCGCCCCTAGCTTACTCGTTTCATGCAGGTAAAGAGGGGGCGCGGAGGGCAGGACTAGTTGGTCGGCTGCGGATGTAGTGTAGCGTAGTGAAGACATAAGAGCTCAATTAGGCCGTTTTGTTTGCTTTCCGAACGCACTGGACGGCTTAGCTTTTCCGAGTGTATGCCTTAATTACACATTCGTTCATTATCTCTATTTCATTTGTACAAATGTCACTTTTTTAATAATTTAATAGGTTCACGTTGATAAGAAGTTATTTAGTCATTACCATGTTACAGGGTGCTTGGTTGATTCGAGCGAGCTCGGTAATGAACGGGCGGGAATGGCGACCGCCACGGCAATTTGAACGCGCAGCGGGCCGGCTCGCACCAACAGTCCTCGAAATTACTACCCGATATACTTATGCTTAGAATTATGTCGATCTTTAAACGCATACGTTAAGAGGAAGTTCGGTCAGTGTGTTTATTAAACGCGGAGATTGTTTCTTTGTAAAAGCTGATTCATAATACTTACTTACTCGTTTTAACGTTGTTAGGATTAAAAGTGAGTTTTAAAGTTTTACGGCCAAAGTTCTTTAACTATGTAGTCAACGGATTTTTAGAGGTATAAATATTTACTAAAGTGAATTATTTGCATATAGCAGCCCGGTAAACGACCAGCTAATAGTACAAGTGGGTTCTCGACTGGCCTCCACTTTCAATTTAGCTGAATTAATAACAGTGCAAATCGTACTTATGCAGCTATTGCTGGCCGCAGAAGCAAACTAATAACCTGTTATTTGCTGATAGCTGTCGTTACTGCTCAGTGCTTCGAGTTCCTACTTCACTACACCGTATAAGATATTATAGGCTTCATGACCGCCTCGTCTCTTCTCTACGTCTTTAAATTATGTAATAAACTATCATATCTTTGATACTCTACAAACCAATATTATTACAACACCCTGTACGCGAAAAACTCCACAGCGTGTATGTATTTTATTGGCAATTAAATACCCTTGTAATTACGTACGCTCAAGGGGAACGTTTGGACGTTAGTGCCGTTCCTGGATTTTGAGTGCAAACTCTAATAGGTTGTTTATCAAACGGAGTACTATTCGTCAAACACCGGGTGGACGGTCGCCGGGCCAATTAGACCGCTAAGCTGAGCGTAGCGTACCTTACTCACGACGTCTGAAAGCACCACTAATTATTATTGATACGCTAGCTAACTGTTATCTACCTCTGAAATTGAACGCTGAACGATATTGGCAAATGTAGATAGATATTCGAGAAGCGACAATATTCAACAAATTATTTTACCTACAATTCCTCAGTTAAGTGCTTGATAGAAAAAAGCAATTCAGCCCGATCCCCATTTTTAGAACGCAATCAAGCCAAAATAAGCGACTTTTACAATTAAATATGCTTTAGTAAAATATTCCCACAGTAAAAAGTGATTGAGACTTGCACAATCGGTGTAAATGAAAGCAGGGGTGCTCAACCAGCAGGCCGCTCGGTTCAATTACGCGCATGTGTCATCGAAGCTGACAAATGACGCCGTTGTGTCATTCCCGTGACGAATGCTTGACCAGGGGACTGAGTGAAACTGCACGGTAATGACAAAATTAAGTTTCGCGTTTTAAATAATGTTTCATTACGTGAAATTCATTTACTTAAATTAAATATTGGATCAATAACTCTTTATAATAGTCAAAGATGAAACAATGTTTCATTGTTTTGTTTTGTTATGAGTGAAAACTCGTGATTTATTTTTTCTATTGCATGATCTAAATCCAATTACACCTTGACAAACCTTTCATGTTTAGTTTATTAAAAACTATTCCGAGAATTGAAATTGCTGGTATTTTATGATTGGTCGATTACGGATTAGCGATGCCGTTCACAATCAATATTGTCAAAGCGAATTGACTTATTTCCGAATTTTCTGAGAAATTTGTAAATGGCACGTTTCTGGGAAGCTATAGAGAACATTGGTTTGCCCGAATGCATAATGGGTGGAAAAATGTCAAGCGTAAGTGTATTAAAGTTGGGGCGCGGGCGGTCTTTCTGCGTGCCGCGGCTGATGTATGGTCGAGACCGACAAATTGGAAACAGTAGCAAATGGCCCGATCGCGGCGCGCTCCACAATACTACCATTTGCGATTCAATTATGCCTTTAACCTTTAGAACAAAAGTGCTCTAACTCAAAATGTTGATTATCGCTGTTTTAACCGTATTGAATCAATTTAGAGTTGGATTTGCTGTACACATATTTTTGAACTTGTGACAGTTTTGTTTCGGAGTAGTTTGCGACCCGTTTTCTTACGATTGCCAATATCTTGCGAATACTTTTAAGAAAGCGCCCCAAGATACTTTTATTACTATTACATATTAATGTTCCGAAATTATTTTACTTAGTCCAATTTGCACCGCAATCTTGCTACTTACGGCGTTGAGTGCCAAAATTCGAAAACAATATGAAAGGGTATAAGTGCGAAATTCCGTCATGATATCATCGTTTTATAGCTTTTTTATTACACTGTCTTAAGTGATTTTATTGTTTTGTTTACCAAAATAAGTGGGTTAGTTAAACTTCTTCCGATGTAGACTTATTTTAACGTTAAGCAAACAATGTGGAAGGTGTTTTCGAATAGAACAGTATTCAATATAGAGTTTCGTTCGCGCAGAAAATGGCTGTGGGACGCGTGAGTGCCTCTGCCTCCCCGCCGCTTAGAATTCCAAATTGATACGCTGGTCCTTTAAAAATAGACCGATTTGGTACCAACTTACAGTTTATCCACTATTTATGCCCACTAACACTTCTACTGGCATATTCTAAGTTGTGTAAAGAACTAAAATAAATACAATTTAAACTTGGGACTGGTCACGTCTGCCGCATACCGTGTAATGAGTTTACCACTAATTGGAAGCCAACTTATTTTAAGATAAAACTTTAGTGGATAAAATTAAAGGCCTTTGTTAAAATCAGAGATAGCTAAAAATAACCTAAGTTTTTACGTACCACAAATAGGACAAAAAACCCATGTAAACAAATTGGTTATACAGCTATCCAAACAGCTTTGTCCCGGTTGTCACACCGCTCTGCTAGTTAAAATTCAAATAAAACGAGATTTGTTGGAATACCCCACGCGAGGCAAAAAAGGAAAAACATAATAAAGGGTGTTTGTCCCTCGCAAATAGTTAGATTATATAAATAAGGCGCTCGGAACAGTTTAGGCGATACGATCTGCGGTCGGACCATACGGGTGGACGAGGCGCTCATCCCAAATTGACTGGGGTCCGCGTAGATTTTTTTATGGTTACTACTGATGTTATTACTTGAACTTGTTAAAATCTGGACGCAACAGCTTTATAAATTCAAAGAAAACAAAAAATATACCCATGTATTCTGCAGATGTAATTTTATGATGGTTTTTTTGCTGTGGTATAATCAGTTACGCAGTTTGTTTTACAGACGAGCCTTATTTCTCTGGAATATTATGTTCTCACAGCTTTGTATGTGTATATTTGGTCTGGTTTGTAATAATATATTCTGCGGTCGAACTCTGGCCAGTAACGAGATAGTGCGGAGACGCTCCGGTGGTCAGAACAGGTATGGGTTACAGCTGATAGGTGCAGGTATGAATTACAGATCCGGTGACACCCACTCGGGATCAAGGGTTTCCTCAGTTCCCTGTTAAATGAACAAGCTGCTTTAATACATATTATTTAATTAAGAATCGTCTAGTAATAGTTCGTAGCGCTTTGATTAAGTAGGAGTACCTACTAAGTAATTAAAAAATAATCGTTACTTTAATAGTAAGAGTTCGTTGTTATAATAATTATATTACCCTTTACCTATATATGTCTCGCGTCCAGGATTTAAGATTTCACCGCAATTATAGTAAGAATCAGAATAAATTTAAGTAAAATAAAGTATTAAATAGACAAATAAGAAATGCTACGTCGTAGCGCAGTCGTTACGTACGGTAAAAAAAATAACCTTAAATAAAAATAAAAGGTGTGTAGAAATTCTAAACATTTGTTCGAGTGACAGTTCCTTGGAACATTTGGGGCGTGCAAAAATACATGCTGAATTCAAACTCAGTCGCTTGCATCGACCTAAAAACTAATCGTTACTAGGTACGTACGTACGGAAACATAAAATGTAACTGTTTCGCGTAACGCAGCCTTGACAGACCACTTCAAGAAAAATTTAGTCACAATATCCCTATCGGACATATTCCAGCCAACCGAAGAAAATGTAAAGGTTAGGGGTAAAGCTAAATTTAGTCGAACAAAGTCACAAGGAAACTTGCTTCAGGAAATAAGAGATGCAATCTTTTAGTACAATCAAACAAATAGCGGAATACCCAGTGACCAATTTGAAATTGTGGGAGCGGACCGGGGGATGGAATCCAATCAGCGAAACTAGTTCTAGTGATGCCTATCACTAAACTTTCACATTCAAAGATTTGTTTCTCGAGATTAAATCAAAGGCGAATTACAGCGGCGAAAAAGAAATATGGCCAGTCCGGCCGTGCCCGCGAGAGGGCGGGGTGTCTTGCTGAAATTGCTTTTCAATCCCTCGGACTTTGGACTTGTAAAGAAGTTATTACCTTCCTCGAGATAGCGGCGGGTCCGGCGATTCGGATATATGTCTTTTTCATATGTAATATTCCTTTTTCGCGTTTTATTAATGGAAAATGTTTCGTGGGACAGCGCGGTCTCGCCTCCAATATTAAAAAAGCCGTCGACTTAGCGTGGCTTCTTTTATGAGATCGCCGCAAAGTGGTTTATGTTCTTGTACATTTGTGTTGTCGTTTTAGTACATATTTGGTGCTTTTAATAGGTATTTAATTAAGGAAAAAGGTGACAACAATATCGGATGTAAGTTTTCGTTTAGTTCCTACGGAATGACCTGCCGATGATATCGACAGTTAATTAAGCAACCTGACGTAGGTTTAAATATTGGATTTCACATTGTGTCCATGGGCATTGTGCTGTATTTATCTACGTGCCTTGCCAGTTTGATAATGTTACTCAAATTAAGTCCACTACAGCAATGTTTGGAATTAATTAGTATATTGTTTAATTGGCATCTCTTGTTATCTGTTCGGAGGGATTATTTATTCATTAGTGGTGTTTGTGACAGGCGAAGTGGGAGCCATTATGCCGGATTGTATTACGTCATTGAATTTCGATGAATGATGGCTGTCGGCATTAAAAATATCATTATTATACCATTTGGGATGCATAGAATGACCGCGACGCAAATATTAAAATGTTAGGAGCGTTTTTGATGGATGGATTTTACAAAAGTAGCAGCGAGCGGCCCCCGAGTTGTCAGCGTCAGGGGTATCAAACGCAGGCCCGCAGGACAATGCGACCCGCAACAAGCGCGTGTGCGGCTTGATTACACCTGTCCGTCACGATTAATAGAATATTGTGTGATTCAAATTGAATTAGCCCGCCATTGTCGAATTACCCGTGTATGGTTCGTACGGACTATTGATTTTGAATATTTAGTAGCCAATTTAGATCGTGTTTGTACTGTGATTTGAAAATTGGATATCATTGTTTGATACTCAGTTATTAATCACCAATTATGCGGCTGACTCGATAATCTATATCTTTTCTAAACTAAACCTCCTTACTTAGTAAGTCTGATTTTAACTACCTAATTTAAATCATTTTGCGATCGGACTAAAAATGAGGGCCTTATTCAACACGGTAAAAACCAAATCGTTTTTGACCTGTTATTGTATTGTCAACGCTTTGATAGCTCTTATTTATTTACTTGACAGTACTCGTAATGGCGGCCGAGTTAATAACAATTCCATAACAGGTCAACTACGATATGGTTTTTACCGCCTAGAATACCAGCCGAGTACTAAAGCCCCGCGCTAACCAACCAGCAACGATACCTATAAAACTTCGGAATTTAAACTTTCGACGACATCAAGGTCCGAGTAAATATTTGTGTCCTCCTAGCACTAAACGAGCGTGACATTGTTAAGTGGGCAAACAAAGGCATTTCTATCGATAATTAACTGATCATCCGAGGTTTTGGTTAACTGGCGTATATTTTATACATGCGTGAGAGTTTCTTTTTTAACGGAAGAGGCATTTTTAGTAGGTATGTGATTTAATGAATTTGGGAGGTGTAAAAGCTATAAAAAAAAATTACAAGCCTATCGGCAATGGTTGATTAGAATTAATAAAATGATTACACGTTTTACGACACGAATGAAATAAAGAATATGATATAAATTAATATTATACATAATACATTCTGCGTTTTGCGATTTCGTAACCAAACGTGTTTAATAAAACATGGAATGCCTTACTCATCTCCGTTTCTGTATTACTCTAGGTACCTAGGTAGGTATATAAAACTAATACTTTAATGTTTAATCTGCCATACATGAATTGTCACAACGAGTAAAGTGAAAAGATACTAAAGTGTACACAAATTTATGAACACGACTGTACCTATCTGTATACTATACACACTGTATATTTTTTACAAACTCATGTGTGATCCTATCATGACCTGTAAGTACCAAACCTTTGAACTAATCTAATTTAATTTTTCGTTTCATTTTGCGTACATTAGCGGCCTGCACGCTTAAAGTTCGGACCGCGGGAAACGCCACGCGCCATTCCAATCTTCGTTCCAAATGCAACTGTAATAGTAAAATAGTTCGGAACGAAAATTGGAATGGCGCGTGGCGTTTCCCGCGGTCCGAACTTTACGTATAAAGGCCGCTATTACCTACCTACTTATAGCAAATCCTTGCCATCTACCCGGGGCTATTCCGCACAATTGACCACGAATGTAAGTTCAATATTGACTTGGAATATTAAAAAATAGCAGCTGCTACCTTGTTTGCTCACTTGAAAGCTGTGTTTGTTTTTGGAAACAAGTTCTGTTAATCAGAGGTACAGTTGCGTGACTTTCGTTGCTAGGGCCCGTAATTTCTATACAAAATTGATTTGATGCAGTTATAGGTATTATGTTACAATCGTATTATGATTACATAGTACCTAATATTATACGATAAAATGTATCATTTAGAAGTCATCAAGGTTATACTACAAATTCAAAATTAAAGACAGACGAAGCATTTATTTCTCATACTTGTGGTTTAAAATTTCACATTATTCGTGTATTCGTGAACTTAGTACTCAGAGACATTTTAGAGGAAATTAACTTGTTCCTTTTGCAACCTAGCGTATAAAAAAAAGAACGACTAAATCGTCACTAGCGGCCTTTGAGTGCAGCCATTAGTATTTACATAGCCAATTTACCAGCGAGCTGGATGATACCACGAACCACTTAATTCGAAACTTCGGGTGCCGAGACCCTGTCACTCTACCATCGAGACTAAATCGAGAGAAAGGGATGGATAACGTTACTTCGAACTTCGATTTTCAAAGTACGGCCTCAGTTTAGACTAGCGAAACGTGGAGGTAGAAGACTTGTCGACAAAAGTTTCGTGGCCTACTTATTTTTGTGAGAATATGACGAGCATGACTAACTAGCTAACGAACTTTGCTGATGTAGTGCCCCAAAATGAGTCTTAGCCCTCGACACAAGAGCGCGCCATTTCAGTCTATACTGCGCTTCTTCTCGCCAGCTAATCAGCTGTCAGACTGTTGCCGTATTGAAGTTAAAGCAAGCCCGCGTCAACAGCATCCTTAAAGCTTGATTTTACATTGGTCAAGGACAGTGGACAGTGGCACTGCAAATGGACAGTACGGTAGTGTAAACCGATCGGACAGTAACGAGTCAAGTTGCATTGCCAGTGGATCCAAAAAGAATTGCTTTCTATTTCTTCACTTCACTGTGCTTGGCACTGTACTTGCCACTTTCCTTGACTAATGTAGGTAAATCGGGTTTTAGCGACTCGGGGCAGCTAACAGGACAGTACGTCGTCCATTAAAAATAAACAAAATACCATGAGCATGAGACTCTATATTTGAAACTTTACGTAACAACATATTCTGTACTATTTGACCTTATTTTAATTGGCCAAATACTTCGGAAAACACCGTCATTGGCTGTAATAAGACCTAACTCATCAGACGTAACACAAAGCGCTTCCTAAGGGATCCGTGTAACGTAATACGGCTGTTAGGCTAATTTAGCACAAGATCATCCCAGTAATTAATCCACTTATGAAGCTACCCGCGCTTTGAAACTGGATGCGCAACTTAGCAAGCTTCGGCCTCTTGAGTGTTCCTTGTATACTAACTTATACTGATCGTCGAATAGACTGCACTTACGTTGAAAGAGCAAAAGATGACACGGTAATTATCTTAGGTAGTACGGTAATTATAATAATGTTTGATTATTATACAGTTATTATGATCGGAAATTAGGAATTTCAATTGGGACGTCACCTCAGTTTGAATTTGAATTTGAAATTTGAGTGGCGAGTTTGGAGAATTTTGGTAAAGCTGCGATTTAATAACTTACATTGGTATTGCGTTGAAAATTATAATTTCGGTTCCGAAGATAGAGTACGTGCATTATTAATGTAATTTGTTGCATTTATGGAAAACTGTGGGTTCCAGGAAATTTGCCGTGTATGTGCATCAATACGAGTCCATATTTTATTAATTCATACGGCGAATGACGTCCGCTTCTGTAAACGACAGCTACAAAAAATTGAAAAGACAACATTTTAAAATTCTGAGAAAAATACTTGCATGTTGTTTGAAATATAATTCAATAAAACTGAGAACAGAGCAGCGGCGAAGGACTATGTAAACATTTTGAATATTTCATTATCAAGTCTGTAACCATTCAAAAATACCGGGAAGTTTAATAATTAAAGTTTAATAAACCAAATCACAGTTAAAAATAAGTAACCAGTAATTGGAAATAAAATGATGCTTTAAATAAAATGTTTTTGAAAGTGGCTTGGCAACAGTTGCAACCTACTCGTACTGATATTATAAACGCAACAGATTGTGTGTTAGTTTGTGACTCCTTCACGCTGCAACGGCTAGACGGATTTTGGTGAAATTTGGATTAACACATAGGCTACTTTTTATCCCGAAAAAAATGAAAGTACCCGAGGGAATAACGATAATCGAAATGTACGTTGAGGAAGTCTAGGCCGGAAGCTAGTAAATCATATAACCAACCAGTTACATTAGTTACAGGCATAAGAATAAACAATAACTACACGTAGAAGCGAAACTCCCGGCTCCGGACGCGCGCTCGGCGCGTTAAATACCTACCGCCTGGCGACACCTGAGGTGTCTATTCAGTCAGGGGCGTCACAGACGGAATACATATTGACCAATATATTGATATTGTGTTTTGAATTGGTTTTAGTATTTGTGTTGATTTTGAATGAACGAGTTTTATTTTTTAATTAGTACATCCCCTAGATGTTGAAGAAAAAAAATCGGAAACCTTAAAAACGAATTTATAGATAAGAATAGTATTTTGTAATAAAGCTTTTTCAACTTTATAAAAAAAATAATTAATGGTCCGGAAAGGAACGTAAATAGTAACTCCGGATCCCAAACTATAAAACTTACTGAGCTTAAAAGGTTGTTTATTTATAGACTCGTTTCTGTGTTTTATAGATGATTAATAGCCACATCAGCCATTTCATTGTCTGGATAATCCGGATAATCTTAATATCATCAAAAAGTGTTATTAAGTACCTAATTTAACTTAAATGTAAAAACAATTTTGCAACAATGTTTCCACGTTGAAGAAAAACCCATACCCAAAACCCACCCATAAACCGTTTAAAATATTTCACAACTGACAGCCCTGACTTTGGGTGCGGAAGACAGAGGGGAGTAACGGGGTGAAGGGGGAAGTAGGTATTTAAAGCGCGGCATTAAGGGCCTTGGTAAAGGAGATTTGCTTCTACGTGTAGTTATTGTTTATTCTTATGTTACAGGTGTGATATCTGGTTAATATTTTTACCCTACTGATATAATAATTTCGAAAGTGTGTTTGTTGGTTTTTCTTTCACGCAGCGAGAAAACTAATTTGATCGACGTGATTTTTTGTAATAAGTACTTTTCCTAACGGCCACAGGTTGACATAAGCTTCCTTGGATCCTGAGAAAATACACACTTTCCGCAGAAAATAGCCATGAACTAGTAGTATTAAGTATATCACTTGATTTACGATTCATCTACATTTGTCTAATTAAAGTGCTATTAAAAATATAGGTGTAGAAAACAGTTTGCATTCTCGTCTATTACTCAACGTACTCGTAGTCGCTATTGCTTAGAAATTTATCTCCATACGTAACCTACCTCAACGGTCTGAAAGTTGAGGCGACGCTGCGGGACGGAATCGACAACGTTAAGAAAAGAATGGGAATTAGGCTTCGCTCACACGGCAATATAACACACGTTTTACTGACTAATATTAATCGAACACAAACTGAATGTATTATGTAAGATTAGTACTTATAGTAAAAACTTGCAGTTTAATGCAGTGTAAAGCTATTCTAAGTTTATTACTCAAACTAAGCTTAAGTAATGATAAAATAAATTAATAGAAAAAGGTTGTTAAGAATTTTTAGTTGATACAATTAAATATTAAGTGCTAAAACATTTACTCAAACCCGGGTATACGGTCATATTTTAAATGGTCCTTATGAAAAAATATTTTTAAGCACTTAAGAAAGGCAGGACCGGAATAAAAAAAAGTTTGCAGTTATAAAGCGTTTTTAATGTGCAATTAATAACCGAGTCACTAAAACGCAGCTATGTTTTCGATTGATTGTTCGCGATTTTTATTTAAACTTTTCGAAAATCGTAATTAGAGGGGCTAACCCTAGAACATAATAATTGTTCTTGATCCTACCAAAACCCTTGAAGAAAATATTTGCTATTAATCCCATCAAAGTCCAAATATGAATTCTGGTTGAAAAATCCAGTCTAAGATAACTAATACCAATCACTCCCAAAGCTAGTTTAAAACTGCCCGACGCCGTTAAATCGTTAACTTGGAGCTATTCATAAACCCACGATGTTAGTAAACACGATAACAACCAGAATACGAGTTGCCTTATCGACTGCAGTAAAATTGATTTCAAATTACAGGAAATGAAATTAATTCTGTAACTAATTAGTGCAATCGAATTAGAATGATTAACATACCTTCGGGCCGGCACGGTTTAATCAAACATCATTGATCTACTATCGAATGCTAATGTATCGATCAACTTGATACAAAACGATGTATGTGCATTGTATTGTTAACGAACTAAGTCCTTTTCCTTAGAAAGACACACGAATTCTAATACTGATTAAATCTAAAATGGTGCAAATGTCTGGCGTTTCCACTACACTTACGCCTTTTTAGCGTACCTACAATGGCAGCAACGTACCTTTTAACGTTGATTGAGTCCGATAAGGCGTAAACGTCAGTTATTTTATCACGACTTACACCGTTTTAACTCGGAGTGGCAGCTTTGAACTCAATTAGTGGCCAGTACTGATTGACGCAACTTGTAAATTAATAATTGGCAGGTTTAGTAGCGAGTAAACATTCAACTGCAATTACGGTAATTATTCTTTGGCAACAATTTGTAAAATTTAATTAATAAATCAATAGCCATGTCAAACATTTTATACGATGGTACCAACTGACAATGTATTTTATTTGCAAATATTAATTTGAACATGAAGAGTTGGTTTATTACCTATACTATAACACTCCTGTAATTTTTTGTAAGAGTTGAATGACACTTAGATTTTGATTCTTATCATAGTTATTAAGTATAGTTCAGGTCAATCAATTTCCCATTCGGAGTAAACCTTTTCTGCCTTATATCCGTAAAATCCTAAATTTCTCATACCTTCATGGTTATTATGAAATTATGAAAATTAACATCGCTGCCTATGTTACTTTCAATTTCGAGGTGTCGTCAAATTAGATGTCGAACTACAATATTTTAGCTCTAACATTCGTACCAACTATTCCAAAGGGATGCTCAACCATTTGGCTCAACAACCCTCCAGCATATTTTAACCTCCGATATATAACAGCTACTATGAGTCAAGAGGTCAACATTTAACAATTCTTCGGTGTTCTACGAACATTCGGTACCGGATTTACTAAATTGCTAATAAAATAGACCTATTCTTGAGTTCTAGGCACTGAACGTGATAATCTTTAATAGCCCAACGTCTCCAATTGGAGACATCTGCCAAAGTCATTGTGAAATTTAGGCTACTGGAATAAGGTTGGAAATTAATGTGATGAAATTTCACCTGGGCTTAGGTTCCATAACGTCACAGATTGAGTAACCGGTTGCATTACGCGATTAGCCGATCGGCATGCGTGTTATGCACCCAATTAGTCACTGCACATTAACTGCATTCAATTCATAAATTAAGGCATGTACGACGAGAACTTAATTAATTAACTCAGTTTCTGTGGTAGCTGAAATACCTATAAGTTAAACCAGGGATTAGAAAAGAGAGCGTCGGTGGCCTAGTGGCTTAGGGGGTCGACTCGTGATCGTAACGTACCGAGTTCGAGCCCCCGCGGTCACCATAGACCAATGAGTTTTTCTAACTTAAGTGCGTTACCCGATGCTCTTACGGTGAAGGAAAAACATCGTGAGGAAACCTGCACATTCGAACAGCTGAGTGTGTAAGGGGGTAATTGCACAGAAGATCCTAAAGGGTCGAAGTGTATCCGAAAGGGCCCATCTGTAAGATAAGATAAGGGATTAGAATACTTAAATGGGTCTCTATTCTAGACGGTAAAAACCATATCGTCTTTGACCATATGGTTCAACAAGACGTTGACAATACGATGATGGACACTTTTTGCTGACAGGCACCAGTAATAAACACTTCACTCTTAATTCAAATTTCATACGGTCCTAAATTGATTGTTGCAAAACAAATGAATAACCCTTATCTTCTGTAAAATAAGAATCAGGTGTCCAATGTCCATGATTGGTCCTTGTCCATTACTGGTCCCACCACCCTACGATTATTAAGTCATCGATATAATCGTAAACAAGATATGGTTTATACCGCCTAGAATATGTTTTGTATTTTGTTTTACTATAATATTGCACATATGTAACAAAATTGAGATTCTAGTGCAAACCCAAAAAAACAACAAATAATAAAGGCCGGCTAAGTGCAAGTCGGGCGGACCCACGGAATCCTCGGTGTGCGATTTTTACTCGCACTAGATTTTGTTTTAAACACTTCTTACTCTGTTAAAGGACTTCTAACGTATCTCAAAACTCAAAATGTCTTACAGTTTCATTTATAAAATTCAAGTACATCGGAAATACCGACTGGTCACACGCAAAACAATGTGCACAGGAAATAATTTAAATTACCTAAAATTAAACGCGAAATCCCGTCCAAATAATACCACACTATTTATAACAATAATCGTTCCCCAGGATAGGTATATAATTAGGTTTTTCCCAAGCTAGGAATATCCATTTATTAACCACTATGTAATTACGAGTATATGTGATCATAATTGTACGGCCACGTAAAATGTTATGAGTAACTTGTTATTATTTTAGCGTATTTTTGTATTTTGCCAGTGCAAAACAATAACAACATGGTTTTCGCTTTGCAATAGAATACGTCAATAATGAATAACTTTTAGACCACAGGCATTTAAATTGATTTTATACAGCTCGTCGGAAAGGGAAAATACCGCTATCATAAACAAAATACCTAAGGAATTTCGACGCAAGTGATTCGTGTTTTCAATACTGATTAATAATAACAAATAACAAACATTAAAGTGGTTAGCCTAGTTTCTGCTTACGAAGCTTACGGGCCCGGGTTCGATTCCCGGTTTTGAGTCTTAAATGTATTCTTTGTACGTATTTTGGGACTAGGTCAATTCGTGTAAGATGTCTTCAGACATTCATTACTATTTTTAATTAACCTTATACATATTAATACTTAATACTTTAACTATTTGCTACTATGTCCTCCAGGGTAGGAATGCATTTAAAGTCTCTGTCACTTCATAGGTGTTTTCTCTTAAAAACGACTTCTTGACGGTCGATCGAGCGAGCCAGTTCACAAGAGCGAGTTAAGCTACTTAATTGGGAATGCACGCCATCAAACGATATCCGTATCCTCAGACGGGACAGCTAAAACTGCCGCTTAATAATTCGTTCATCAAGTTGAAAAGTGAGTCCTTATGAGAATAACGTTGCAATCCACTTTCAGTCAAATGGACCATTTGCCTGTTTGCCAAGATCTTGTCTTTATTTCATTAAAAAAAACCGGTCAGGTGCAAGTCGAACTCGCGCATGGAGGGTTCCGTACCGCCGCACAGTACATATTTTTATATTCCAATTTGAATAGGGAATATGCATGGATTTTTTAAAGCGCATTTCTCAACAAAATATGAAAATACCGTAAAAGAGATCAGCAATGGCGAAATAAAAATAAAAATCGGTCAAGAAATACGGATGATACAAGCATTTTAAACTGCTAATTAGACAGAGAGATCCGATGCACCGGTGACGTCGGCGACGTGAAATCGGCCATATAAACTCCACGTAAAATTCTGTTTTGCTAGAAAGAGATAGGAACAAATCTTTGTTGGCTTATTTTATCTTGGTTGTTTTTATAGCTTTTCAAAAAATGATTTTTCTCACCTGTTTGTTACATCTTTAATTGAAGGTGTAAAAAAAACGTGAATATTCCCTATTCGATTTTGAATGGAATCAGCGCGAGCGCGCGAGCCCAACACACACTTGACCATTTTTTAGCATTTGTTTTTTTTCAGCGTTTGTCAAATAATCGTACAAGACGCTTGTATAATTTACCGTTTTTACGATTCGACAAAAATTATTGGTATTGGTATTTCGCTTTGTTATTTTACTTTCCGCAGTTTTTTTTATTTGTTGGTAAATCCGCCGTAATAACACATATTCTGAAAAAAGAATCGACCCCCTATCTATTACGGTTTACAAGATACAGCTGTTTAAAGTTAGGACGGACGAACGGACGGCCGGACGGACAGCAAAGGCATATTGAAAGAAAGAAAGAAAGAAAGAAAAATACTTTATTGCCCAAAAGATATGCTCTAGGCGGTTAGCTGCGGCAAAAGGGTCAGGACTCAGCGTGAGCTGGCTCCTGCTGATGCAGAAGACACAGCGCTGGTTTTCAGTTTGACCCTTTTGTTGTACTTCACTTGTTCAACAGTATTTTTTAAAACAAATCGTGCGGCTTAACTTATTATGTCTAAAATATACATTAAAACATGCAAAAACAGATATTACAAAAAAAAATACTGATTATAGTCACTTTTAGCATGTATTTATAAATTGTTTTCACGTAGCCTTCTTGAACAGGAATGCTTCAAACTTGCGCCGCACGCTAATATTAATATGGTTCCTAAAAATACTTAGGTAGCCCTAAGGTCTTGCGTTTACCAATAACTAACATTATATTAGGTAAGTATAGATCCATTGCTAATTAATTAGCGAAGCCAAGGTCGTACTTACCTAATTAACCTTTACATAGCGCATATTATTATAATTAGTACCGTGAAGGTACTTGACTGACACATGTTTTGTTTGTTTGTTGAATATTTTCTTAACCCAGTTAACACCAGGCTACCTGATTACCATATTAATTGGGCTGGAGATCGAGTTCTTGCCACAGAACATAATCATATTGGTTATGTAATTAGTACTGTTTGTAATACACATATTTGTCAGTTTCGCAACTTTGCACCTATATCTACATGACGTTGTTGAGTTACCACAGGACTCTGTCATTTAATGCCAGCGTCAAGTCACGAGAAAGAAATTACATTAAAATGGATCATTGGTTTTCCGTAACAGGGGTCTACATATAGTGGTTCTAAAAAACTAAGTCGGTGAAATATTTAATAATTAAAACAAATTGCCTGTCGCAGCATAATTTTTACTAATCGTTAACTTTTGATACAGCAAAGGCATTTTGAATAGAAATAGCTACATACAATGTAGAAGCATCACAATGAGTCGCTTCGGGGGCTAATTCCCAACAAAACGTCAATCGATTCTCTAATGCGTTATTATATCAATTTAATTTATTATTTGGAGTACAATGTGGACTCAATAAGTCACCTCCGACCTACGAAATCCGAGGGAGAGGGGAGCAATTTAGCAGCAATTTTAATAATAAGTCCCCGGTATTTCTATTATGGCCGGGGGGCTATCAGGTGGGCCGCCGAGGGGTTTAATAACTCGCGATTAGCCTATTGGAATCGCTATGAATGTTTGCTATTTTTTCTATATTGCCTGTACACGGGTTTAAGTAAAACAGGGATAGAAATATATTCTTCATTTCGACAACGTCGATCTCACAAAGTCGGTGATTCTGTCCATGTTTATTATTGATTAAATTGTTATAGTAATACTGTAGTATACTCGTATTATAGGGATGGTTTTAATTAAAATTATCAATTGTAACCTTCTAGGTATGTATGCCTTGTAAATTGTTAACTTAGTTTGGCGAAAGTAGTTAAGTATCAATTTATATTTTTTTAAAGTATCTTCCCGCTGTGGCTTCAATAGCTTTTTGGGAATTAGAGCTAAGTTTGTTCTGTCTTCAAAATATAATTAGAAATAGATGTGCCACTAAATTCCGAAGCACGCTTACATGTTATCAAACAAAAGCTCAGTTTAAAACTATTTTACAGGATTTAACAATATTTATGAGAAATGAAAGGCTTGTTAATCGCTAGTCACGCTATCGGCTTATCGCGAGCTTCCGCTCCAGCGTGGAAGTTGGGTTCCTTCCGCTTATTTAATAGATAATGTTGTTTTTGTAACTCCTTGTTAGGAGTTCGTAAAAAGTATTGTGAAAGTCTTGTTTGAGCATTATGGGTGTAAGTATTACATTTGTATTCTTCTTCAGCGCATTTACGCCCACGGTTGAACATACGCCTCTTAAAATTTTGTCCTTTGCTTATTATAACTAAGGCGAGGAAATGTGTTCATTTGTATATGTATACTACTTTTGTATTAATAATAAATAATATAAGACCAACTTCTTTGGAAGTTTAGTAGGTTGTTTGACGTAAATCGAGAGTGAAATCATAGTTGTTTCGAGTTATCTTTTGGTTTGTGTTTGAGTTTGTGGTTGTTAGAGTTTCATTCGACATAAGTGAATTTGAGAAGGTTAAATCAAATTGTACCTAAATTACAAACTTACTGACGATCAGTGTCGTAGTTTAATTTTTTAAAGGAAGGTAGGTTTGCCAGGTATCTTCACTTTCTAGAAACTCTATCATAGTGTTTAAAATTGCTTCGTTCAATTAAAATTATTTACAAAGAGTATTATAAAATAGTTGTCTGAGAATTTTTAATTAAAATGATAACGCGTAATGTGCAGCACGTTACTCCCCTTACGGATGGGGTGATTTTTAATTATTAAATTTTCTACGCCAGAGGCGGCGTCCGATATAACTTTGCTATGGTATCCATTCCAGACCATACGATGCATCTGTTTTTACTTATTACTTCTGTTTTGATGCTCACTTTGTTATTAATCGATTGTAGGTTTGATTATGTATCTTATTTATTTAATTATTGAAGAGAAAAAAGTAAAAATCAAGGACTAACCGCCGTATTCGGAAACATTTTAGAAACAATTACTTAACCGATTCAGTGCGGATGACACGCCAGGCGTGTCATCAAATGTTTTTAACGTGTGGCGGATGACACGCTAGGCGTCGTCCTAATAGAACGCGATTGCGCGATCATCGCAAGGGCTCGCGACTGTTTATATGACAGTTTACATACAAACAGTCGCGCGAACTTGCGATGATCGCGCAATCGCGTTTTATTAGGACGATGCCTATGGCGTATGGCACGCCTGGCGTGTCATGAAATAATTGTTCGCCGCCACAGCCAAAAGTTTTCGAAAATGGAAGACGCAACGAATCGGTTAACTCATTCCTTTTTCAAACTTGTTTTATGTTAAACGCCATTACAGTCTGTGCGCACTTAGAAGGTGTTTCGGGTTTGTACTTCTCTCTCACTCGATCTTAATAAGAGCGTATGATTACTGGACACATTAATTCCAAATTCAAAATCTCTCGAATTTACTGGACACTTTTGTAGTAGTACAGGAACATCAACCTACTGGCTCCTAATTACTGGTGTTATGGCAAGATTAAATAGTAATTTTGAGAAAAATCTATAACATGATTGATTTTATAAGTAAGTAATAGATTCGTTTACGGACTTATGAGTTTATTTTATAACGACATGGTTCAGTAGTTGTTTGCATTTTTGAATGGGAACTGTATGTTACACGTTAATTGTAGTAAATACAACAAATATATTTCAGGGAATTAGTAAGAACTAGCTTTACCCCGCGACTCAGTCTGCGTTTACGTCGTTTGTCGCTGTGCCTTCGGGAACCGTCTAATTTTCCGGGATGAGAAGCCTTTGTCCGGCTCTGGTGTACAAACTATCCTTGTACTTGATTGCATGTAGATTGGTTCAGTCGTTTGACCGTGAAGGTGGAACAAACAAACACTCTTTCACATTTATATTCCTACTAGCTTTTACCCGGTACTTCGTCCGCGTAGATTTCGATTATGGTTATTCCCTCGAGAACTGTGCAATTTTCCGGGAAGAAAAGTGGCTTATGCGCTATTTCATACTATAAACTACCTTTGAGCCAAATTTCAACCAGATCCGTTCAGCCGTTCTGGCATGATAGTAACAAACATGCAAACTTTCGCATTTATAGTAGGGACGAAATAATTACAATAAGGATTATATTATAAGACGATTACGTTCGGCGTTATAAGTAGTAGCACACTTTAGTACCTTGTCACTTTAACGCCTTTGACAATTAGTGCAGCAGTTCAAAGATAAAGTCAAAGTGACAAGGTACTAAAGTATGCAGCTAGTTATAAGGCCGACCGTACGAGTAGTTTCTATGTGGCGTTCAACTATAATATTATTTAATCAATAACATTTGTCAATTGCTGACATTTAAAACTACCTAACTGGAAGAGATCCCTTAAAAGGATAAGTTCGCCTTTGTATATAGGTACATTTTGTGTTTCTGTTTTTTTTAGTTTAATACGTTCTGTTTGTGAAATAAAGAGTTTACATACATACATAGAAGGGTATCACTAGGTTTACATTTGAGTTTTCATTATAAAATATAATTTGAGCCATGGGTTTGTTTTCACGGTGACAGTCCCGCAATGTCAGGTATTACGTTGCGAACGATTCTTATTAAATTCTCCAAAACGGAATAACTTCGTGAAAGCACTCTCATTATTGATGTACGCATGTTGATATGTATGTCAATAATTTTAATTAGCTTAAATCTAAAACAAAAAGAATTGCTTCTAATATTATAAATGTGATAGTAAGTTACTTTATCCGTCTGTCTGTTGAATATTGTCTTCACTGCTTAACATCTAACCGATTTTGATGAAACTCAGCATGTAGATTAAAATTAGTTCTTACAATTTATACAGCGTGTAATAAAGAACTAGTAGTTTGCCCCGAACCTTGCGGTTTTCCGACCTCACTCCATAATCCATCGACCGGTCGTGCAACCTTAAAAAAAAGTATTCACCTTTATTACTTTACTGCCAAATTTATTGAAAATTAATACTTAAGCAATTGAGAAATACTTAAAACTAAGACCCAGTTTATAACGTTTCAAGCAAATGAAAACTTCTCGCACGAAAACAGCACCGCAACCTTATTCACTAGCGTCGGCAAAAATCATGCAACGGAAGAAACTTATTACTGGCCAGCTACATTCAAGTGGCGTCCCCTGCGTAACTTTAAAAATGGAAATAATAACGGAATGTTTTAATTTCTGCGACTGACGGGTCACGTGGCCTGTCAACGTCATTGCCCTGGACAATTACCTCCGTGCTTTAAATGAATGAGCATTTTGTTTGCCAGATTTTTATACGACTGTGGCGCGTGCAAGACTGTTCAAATGAAATGTTTATGACGGCTCTTCCCATGGACAATGTAGGTAAACAGAGCGAGCTTTGATTAAACTTTTTATACATCATTTTTTTATAGTTTTGTACAGACGCTATGGGTTTTTAGGGTACAGTGATAAAGGAAAAGTTAATATGCATTATGACTATTGTTAAATAGAGTTTTTAGCGAATTTGCTCGTTCGAATTGCATCAGTACCCTTATTACATTAACATTAATGTGGAAAGTTAACGTGACGACAACCCATTTCAAAGTAACCCTTGCGGGTCGTGTATAATTATTTTTAGTTACCTTTTTATGAAGTTGTTACTTTTTTGTAGCTTGAATGTGACACTTCTGGTTCATAATAAAAAGTTAAAAGAAATTTGGTTGAAAATTAAAAAAACGTCACATATTTTACGTTTTTAAAAAGTCGCTTATAAAAACTGTGTTGAGATGCAACATCTGGGTTATTAAACCTTTTAAATTACTTTAAGCTTGTTAATATGAACATTTCTCAATACAAACTTATAATTACCAGATTTAGTAATTGGAAAAGATTGACATTTTATAGTCTACCTACTTTTTGATTACTGTTTCACCTTAAGATTGACTGGTAGAGAATGCTTGTAACATTAAATCCGCCTTTTGTTGACTATAAAAAATGTATTCAAAAAAGTAGGTAGGTACCTATTTAATATTTTCCAGAAATGATTCTACAGAACCCTTTAGCACGTCCAACGCGCGCTAAGCCTCCAAACGTCATACGCATTGCTCATTCTCGAGTAAACGCAATAAAACCTTTTTAATCCCGCTCACAACTCCAGGATCGGTTATATTTAATTCAATTATTAAAGCGTCTCAACACGTTCGCTGCCGGGCTCCAAGATTTCTATTAAAAATGGACTACGTATCGAGTCGTTGGTACTAAATATGTTTACGTTTCAATCGCGATAGTGAGCAATAAGCGCACGAGCGGAAAATTAAACGCATTGTTGCGAGTTGCCAATCCGCATGCGTTGGGACTTACGGCCGATGTGATTTCTCTATGATTATGTTACATATGCCCGCGGCAAAAAATATGATGCAGTGTACTCTCAGATTATTATTTGAATAATTTGTGAGATAACTGAGACTATAGTACAATCTCGATCTTAAAATGTTCAGCTACTACAGAATCCTTTTGCCTTAAGCCGAACAAAGTCAATGAATTATTTGACGTAAGTATAAGTATAACTTCTTTGTAGACTTAAGACTGTGATTTGAGTACAGCAGGGTTTAATGGTGGTGGCTCAACAATTTACTTAGTTCGTGAGGGTACTGAAGCTGTATTCTACTCCGTAAAACAATATTGATTTTAACGTGTTATTATCACATTGTCAACGTTATGATAATCTCTTATTTATTTGACAGTAATGCGGCGGCTGAGTTAAAAATAATACAATAATATGTCAAAAGCAATATTGTTTTACCGAATACAATAGAGTCCTTGGTATTACTTTGAAAAAAATGGCGTCCTTAAGTAATCTGTGTCAGAACAAACGGAATAGATAGATAATCTTCCCATTCATCCCAAATTTTTAAATCGTACGATTTGGTCACACTTAACTTAAACTAGCCAATCACAAATCCAATATTACAACACCATCGGGGTAACAGGCAAAACGGGCTGAAAGTCCCCTTTAATAGACGTGTTGCCATCCAGTCCAATTAAAAATAATTAGCTCCAGCACACACTGGCAACCCAAGCAACAAATCAACGAAGATGCACACACGGATAGCAAACTTTCTGGATAAGGTTCACTCTCTCCAAAGAAAAACCAAACGAATAGTCTTATTATAAGGTTCATATTCCTCCGCTGAAAGGAAGAAGAATTGTATAAATATTTACAGTGCAATTATTAGTGACCATTAAAAATGTTCGAGTTTGCGCTCGTCTTAAAACGCTGTAAAGTGTTTTGCTGCAGTCGTTTTAGAATATTTCTGATTTAATTAATTCAGAACGAATTGTACAATAAAGATAACGCGGTAGTTAATTAATGAATTACTATATTTCAGTCGCACATTTCTGTCTACTAATTGGTAACCATGTCTTGACAAGTGGCGTAAACTTTTGTAAATCATGTCCGTATTCCTCTCTATCCTTTACTTCCTACATAACAGGGACAGGGCTACTGTGGGAGTGTAGAATGTCCTTTAATGAGGGGTTTCAGTAAAATTAGTAGTTATAAAATAGATATTTTTGTTGTCAATTAATCATTGTGGCGGGAGCAGGTTATTAATCAAACTCGAGCGATTGCCAAATGCCACGACTAACTTGTAGCGAAGTGTTATTTACGTTAGTTATTTTAATGAGAGACCTAGCATTCAGAGTATGTGTATATGAATCAAATTAACTAGCATAGTTATAAGAAATTCTGCCTGAGAGCAAGGTGCTTTGTTATGATCAAAGATACGTTGAAAGCTTTTAAAAAATAATAATAATTTGATGTGACATTTTATCATTAAAAGGTCAAAGCAGTTATAACGAGCACGTGTATAAAAATCTCGTGAATTCAATTAGTGGGAAAGCAGGAGAGGGCGGGGCCTAATAAACATAATATAAATAATCTGTGGCGATAAATCTGCAGCGCTTTATGGCAGGAGTGGGTTGTCACTCGTGCTAATTAGCGCTAGTGCTACGGGAATGTTTCAGCGCTGGAAGCGCTGACCAATTAGATGCCAAATTTGGATTTTGTTTTTAATGACGTGTTGGCACTTTGGAATCACGATTAGCCAAGGATTAGCTGTCAGCTGATAGTTGTGACGTCAGTCTTTAAGGCTATAGAAGTATAAAAGGTGTGTTGAAAAAGTTAATTATATTCCGAATTATTCAGCCAACAACAAAGTTTCCAAATCGCACATTGATTAAATGTTCATTCGATAAATATTTAAGACGGACTTAAATATTGATTGCATTAAAAACATTTGTCAAAATGGCTTCCAATTTGTGTTTATTTTTTTATCGTAGGTAGCATAATTTAACATCGTAGGTTAACCCGATAAAGCGCTAAAGCCGCTGCGTGGCTCATCAAGGCACTCTTCATCAGCTTAGTTAATTACGGACATATCAAGTTTATTATAATTACTCATTTTAATGTCGCTGCGCCCAGGCTCGAACCGCGCCGAGCCTCGAACAGGCCTTCCTAATGAATTGCTGCTCGTGTATCTGCCATACTTTGTAAGACATGCATAATGTCGTCATTAGACAAATGCAGTTGTCGCTTTTCGGGTTCCGTACCCCTAAGGTTAACCCAACGGTGCTTTGACGACGTGGCTAGCCAACTTGGCAGTAACCCCGCCTGCGAAGCTAGCGGTCCAGGTTTCGATTCACATGTGCAAATATGTATGTTATGAGCGTTAGTATTTGTTTCTTAGTTTTCCCATAATGCAAGCTTAGAGGTTAGTCCGAGATTGTCCCATAATATATATAATATATATATACTTTCATATTTTTATTATAACCAAGTGACTATTGCATTTAAATATTATAAAAATAAAATGTAGAATATCCTTCTCAATTTCAGCAAAACGGTATTCAAGTAAACAATCCTCAAACAACACGTAAGGAAAATATCAACTGTCCACTTTAGCAGTGTTTACCACAGCATTATGCCAACCGGCAATTTACTTGACATTTCAAAAGGGCTCGACAATTGCACGTTGTTTGATGCATACGAGGTCCTGTGGGCGTAAACACAGCTCATATCAAAGCTCTAGTATAATCAGCCAGTAATAGGCTACAATTTGAACTAAACCGTCATTAGTCATTACTGACGTTGACGAAAGGAAAGCATACATTTATTTTGAACGACGTTTTGTAACGCTTGTGAATATTGTGTGGCTAAAGAGCAGGAAGTTAGAGAAACTTACCAGTGACAGTTCTATTAATTAGCGTTTGTCTATGGTACCTTGTAAAATCAATATGGCTACGTAAACATGACCGATTACGGCAGATGACTGATCGGTGTTCGTCGGTTATAACATACATTGTGATGTTAGTCTTTTCCTAGTATACAAAGACGTATAAATAAAAGGCTTGTAAGGATGTGTGTTTTTTTCGGGATCCCCTTGAAATATCGACAAACATTTCATCGAATGTGTCATTTCATCGAATTTCATTTCATCGAAAGCTAATTTCTGCCGAAACGTTATAGTTTTCGGGTTATGTAAAGGATTCGTTACGTGGTTTAGGTTAGGTTAGACTTGTGACCACAAAAAAATAAAGGTCCTGCACGTGAAGTGCCTGTCGATGAAATGAAAATTCGGCGAAGTGAAACATTCTATGAAATGAGTTTCGATATTTCAAGGTTAAACCGTTTTTTTCTCCTTCAACATACGGACCGTCCTGGCGTAAGGCGAGGCAGGGCAAGACGTTAGAATTTTAAAACATTGTCCAATAGTTATAGTTATTATACTAGGGATGTAACCGATGTCAGAGCGACAGCGCCATCTGTCGTTCCATAGAGTAAATTATCTTTTCTACCTTCGTTAAAGAACTGATCGGTGCTACTGAACAATTAGACTGATAATACTTGCGGCCGCGCTCAGAGTCAGTTACTCGTAATGACAATTAAGTCGGTCCTTAGTGATTTTTTTTTCATACATGTTTGAAAAAGGAACGAGTTAATTGTCTCGAAAATGTCTCTGAGTGCGACGGTTAGTTCAGAAGCCTTATTATTTTAGCGAGAGCTATAATACGAGCAGCGGTAAGGCTACCTTGACAATATAGGTACGTCCTGAGGTTGTTGATGTTGTACACTCTGACGGCACAGTAAGTTAAAATGTGAGTAAACATGGCAGCTTATTAAGACATCTTGAAAGGTAGTATTTCTAAATTATGAGTAGGTATATGTAATGGAATCGCACATTTCAGTACGTGTGAAAGGGTTCTGTCGCTAAGTAAATATATTTTCGACAATTAAATATAGGTACTTTTGTTCATTTACCGAGTAATAAAACTGACCAAGATTCGGACCGACCCCTAATTAAACACATAGGCTACATCGACGTGCAAATAGCTCTGACATGCCGTGCGGTGCTTATTAACTCTCGATTAATTAAATTATTAGAAATCTCGACCAGGGCTAATTAACGAAGTATTCCAACATTTCGGTCCACCTATCGGGGTTTAATTAAAATTGACAAAGCCGCGAGCGAGGGCGCTCGCCAAATATCGCCTCTATCGGCGCTTTCACTGCCTATGACGTACATGGGAGCAATAAATCCATAGAAATTATGAACGTGGGCGCTGGATGTGTTAATGAAATGATCACTTTAAACTAATTAAATTATGGAGGTAATGGTGCGTGCTAGTGATAATGACGAGTCGCGTTACACCTCAGCGTGCCGCGCTGTGCTATGCTAGTCCCACTAATAGTTGACATAATCAGGGTGTTCCTCGAATTACTAATAAAGTTTGTTCTAACGTATCGTTTGTCCGATTTATCATTTGTTCTAAACTGGTTTTCAGCTGCGTCAGACAACTTTTTAAGTAGGTTATGGTTATATTATAATAAAGCTAAAAAGTTTTGACTATTAGGGATTCCATAGGGTAACCCATACGTTTCCAGAAACTAACCTATGGATGGTAATTAACCATCTACGCTAGTTAGTATAGTCACTGTATTAAGACTAGGCCGAGCGTCCAATAGTGCTCTCATTACTATTATTGTTGTTTTCTTTTCTAATTAACGAAAGTACTGTCTTGAAATTGAAGGATTGTTCATTGTTGTACAAATGAATACAGTGTATAGAATATACGACAAAAATTAACGACCTTTACCTTCGTGTAGTCAACTCTTTGAAGTGGTAGAGCCACGCCGTATTCAATCGTTGGGTTGAACTTGAGTGCAGTGTGAATGGGCCGGCTCGAGCGGGGTAGTACCACCCCCCCACAGAATACCGAGGTGAAGTAGCAGTTCCTCTGCTGCATTTCGTCTGGTCATTGGTCGTCAAGTGAACGTTCCGGTGGCCCAATTTCTTCTCTCCTCCTTTTAACCATGCTCATATAATAATTAACAGTATGTACAGTCGCAGAATAAAAACGTTCGTCACTTTTCGACTCTATCTATATGCTGTTAAGGTCCAAAAGCGACGAAATTATTAAATCCGCAACTATACATAACTACTAAGTTATGCCAAAGTACAGTGTGTTTACTTTGGCGAATCTACAGTATGTATCACTAAGCACTTATCTGTTCAATTGTTACAATCCCCATCTGATTTGATTGCCTTCTCCGTGCAATATGTTATGATGGTTTCCAAAATGTTACAGAAAATAATTGTGTTTTTTTATTTTCAGGTAAACAACTTGGACTATTATCCCCTACGCAGTGCTTTGTAGGTATGTATGAAGTAATACAAAGACGCTAAATCCCCTGATATATGACGGGTCCCACCCTCCGCGGCGTCATCAAAGTGACTCAAGTAAAGCTAACAGAGATAGTACAAAGTGTTAATATTTGAATTTCCTGCCGCCAACGAACACTTTGAACAATAACCCTTTTACCTCGAGAAAACAGGAAATATGGTTAATTCCTGCTGTAAAATAATAACCAGAATTTTAGATGCACACATTTTAAATGTGTGATTGTATTTATAATAAGAACTCATTTAGGTAAAGTGCAGTTTGTATCCTTTACCAAAACTAAATTTTGCACTAAAAAAAGTACAACGTTCGTGGTCTAAATAATCGGTAAACGAAGTAGGTAGTTAATAGTTCTTTTTCATCGTCAAAACCAATATTTCCCACAAATCTATCGCGCAGCCAGAGTTTTGTTTTTATCACTGGCCAGTTTCACGATTAATCTTTTTTTCTTAATTTCTCCTGATTGGCTGTGCATGATCGAGCACGTAAGCCGTTCCGGGTTCGAATTCTGAAAACGACCGTTTGGAATTCGTAATGCCGCAGAAAGCCGACAGAGGTCGCGGATTTAAATTGAAAACGTGCACCACGCTCGTCAGTTACCGATTACACGCAATTAAGTGCCTACGCCAATTCGCACCGGTTGGAGCTAAAGCTGGTTCTCATTGGCTGGCAAAGCGAGCAGACATGTCAGCTTATGATAAGAGAGTACTGAAAGTACTTTACATCTCTAAAAATGACCAAGGTATAAAGGAGATTATTCAGCTCTACTACTTGTGTTAGATCCAAAAACACGATTTGTTTTGGTTATAAAATTATTAGATGTCACAAATCAGGTATTTTAAAAAGCAGGGGATAGTCTCACATAAAATAACATTGTCCCAAATTAAGCAGTACTATGGTACAAGGCAACAATAAACTTATTTATATTGAGAAATGCATAGAAATCATCCAATATTAAGTATAACCAATACTCACGCTCACCACACAAATATTTGGCCATAACAGGAATCAAACCGGGACCGCTACCTTCGTAGACAGGGTCACTAACTAAGCTAACCGCTAAGGCTATGATTTAAATTTGTGATCAATAATTAAGATAAAGTAAAGCGTCAATTTTATATCGTTTGCCATTTTATCAGATATGTCAAACAACTGCTAATGATATCATTATACTAATAATAATCTTGAACTTAACTTGACATCTAGTATCCAATGGGCAACAGCCTTTAGGGGCGGCTTCCTATGATTTGCGAGTGAGAACGTCAGCTATTCACCTCGCGCACGCCCTTACACCTTTATTGTCGTTTTAGTGCCCAGTTACTACACTTAACTCGAGTCCTACTCGGGATGGTTCCAATCGAAACGTAAGACCTATATCACCGGATATTCGCAACACTGATTCTAGTAAATAATTTCCGGTTTATACAAATAGGTATATACACATATCTCTATTTTTAGATCCATAGCGATTCTTGTCATCAACTCTCAATTAATACACTTCTTAGATATTTGTTTGCGCCTCAGTTCTAGCCCCAGTTTTATTCATAAATTGCCGGCATTCAATTGAGCTGTGCTGCACTGGCGTTGATTTAAAATCAATGGCACTCTTTCCAAATGTGATGCGCGGAACGGATACACTCTTTATAAATTGTTACTCCTTTACGACTTTTCTCAATTAATATATTTTTTAAATAGAACGTATCACACACATTTTGATTGCACGCCCAATCGAATAGGTTTTCGCATATCAACTGATTACTCAATATATTTCAAGTTTATGCCACCAGTTCGTTTTAAATGCATTGAAATACGAGTACTTACTAGTTAATATAAAGTGTAATGATAAATGGTTGTGACTCACACCGTGTCGAACGCCCACTACCCGTGTTGGCAGATTTATTCATTCGTTAATTGTAATGATTATCTTCACCGCTGCTCCATATCAAACCAATTATAATTCATATAAACTAGTTATTTTGTTCCTGTAACATTACCACTGTGAATTTTGAGGATATTTAATAACCCGTGGATAAGTAACATCCTGTATCAGTCTTTATACGTAGGCAGGCGAGATATTATTAAGATTTTATTGAAGTGTTGTAAAGTGTTCATTTTGTTTCGTTTTTAATGACCTTATAAATGTAGCTGTTAATTCCGCAGTGTAGTCTTTTTATCTTTTCGTTTCAGGATTCTGCCATAATCTTCTGCATAATACTAAATGACGTTGTAATAGTGAAATTTCATTTTACATTTTTGGACTTAAAAAGGTAAAAAGAAAATTGTTCTCAGTAATCCGTTTAGGATTTCAAAAACTATCCGGCGATAGTGTTGTTTCGCATCCTAATCCTGCGGCGGACGCGGCGGGAAAATGGCGGAAATTGAAAATAAACATTTCATCTGCGCCCCGGCACGCACTGCCCAAATTGACAATACAACCAATTTGCCGCCGCACGCCGACCACCTTTGTATGAGAATTGAAAAATAATATTAGGTACACTTTTTTCGACCATACTGCACGTAGGCAATCCATAGGCAATCTCGAAAATAAACTTCGGTTCTTCAACTGCTCTCATTTCAGTTTCAAAAATGAATTGCCAAAATATCGTTACGTTAGTTACAGATTATAAAAACAAATGGCGCGCGGTTGTCATCGTGTTAATTTTTTAATCTGCTGGCACAGATACCACGCCATATTTAAAAATATAAATACATAAATTGAATAATGAATAGTCTGGCGAAGGTGTTATCGAGTCAGACAGGAAGTGGTCGATAATAGAGCTGCATTCATTCATTAAAACAATACAATGAGTTTGTTATTTCAACAACGATTGTTAATCAATTTATTCTAATGAGTCATTGTATCTGAAATGGTATCGTATCTGTTCTAAGTTTGAAAAAGGAACGTAACGCTTTAATAAGAAAAAAAAGCATTGCGTAAACAAAAGCGTCTTTCCCCTAGTGTCGAAGTCACTTCCGAAGAGTGGTTACCGTCGCTCGAGTAATCAGCAAAGAGGCTCTAATTTAATAAATGATAATTAAACGTAATGGACGCCACTCGATGGGCCGCAAATGAATGAATGTATAATTGAATGAGTCGACACAAATATTTCACTAATGGGTCACATTTGATTAGGTTATTTCTGTGTCTGTCGGACGGAGCTGAAACTCAGCCGGCTACTTCTACACTACGAGTATACTGTATGAAATTGAATTCTATTTTCAAACAGTGATCACTTAAGATGTTTCATATCGGTATTTCCGTTAGTAGTATTTTTAGTATTTGCTTATTTTTTAGTACCTAAACACTAAGTTTAATGACGTAATAAATACGTAGTTCAGTAGCTGAACCTGCCTAAAATATTATTATACTAACACGAGACTTACTCTGAGGTAGCAACATAAAAGAAATCTTATAAGTAATGATTATTTCTCCCTCACTTTGTGCACTCTTATAAATGGCCCATCTAGTAAAAGGATAGCAATCCAATAAGAGGATATAAATAAATCATACAGCACCAATAGCTTTTGTTTAATCTAATAAATATTTTATAAGAATTAGGCGATTGGCCCTCCCGGTGGCCACCTCATTGCATTAGAGGGACTGCATAATGTCAGAATTGACACACGATGGGAGCACCCTAGCACTCCACTTATATACTTTAATGGAACACCCCTGATTCCCTTGAAAAAAATCAATAAATGCAGGTGTAAACCTGTGCCTTAGTTTGGAATAGTTTTTTGTAAATAATAAAGCAAAGCATGATTATTCGGAATAGGTAAATTGCACCGCAATCTCAAAAATGTAGGAATAATGTATAAAGTTGTAAGCAAGATATCTAACTCTTGTTTACTTAAGTAAATTCTATACTTTTTAGTGGTTAAGTACTGTATACCTACCACTTAATGAGCCAATTATAAAATTAAGTAAACAATATAAAATATCACATCTAAAAAAAATGATTAGGCCCAGGAATATACCATAATGCATGCTTTTTATGAGTACAAATACTGACGCACCAAAAGTAAGTAAAGTCGGCCAAAATAAATCCCCTTAAATTTAAAAGCGCGTATAAAAAAGTTAAAGCTTAAAGGAAAAACTTGTTACACGCAGTGCATTAACCGCAGATTAACATCACGATTGAATTTAAATTGATTCCTCACTCCAATAACGTAAGTTAATTATAAAAGTCAATTGATTTAAAAGGAGCGGTGTCGTGGTCGCGTTATGAGTAACAGAAAAAGTTTTCAATTTCACTAAAAGGGACTGGTTTGTGTCTCGGAAGTCTTGTCTGGTTATCGGCTGGTAATGTATGAAGTTGTGCGTTTATTTTATAACTCACTTCACGTAATAGGCCCTGAGTTGACTTAATTCACTTTGCGAGCCGCGTACTAATTAAGTCTTACTCTCATCTTGCAAATTGATTACACTTGGAAATAAATATGATTTCTGTGTGGTTGTTGCTTGCTACTGGCTTGTAAATGAGTCACGGCGATTAATTTCTCCTGACTATAAAGTACGTGACCACATCAGTAAAAAATCAATTATTTGTGATCCTATTACACGTTTTACACCGTTATTTAAAAAGCTGAAAATTTTTAGGCATTTGTGAATAATTAGGTGGATAAAAATATCCATCGATCTTTTTCTTGATTAAGATGTGAACACGTGAACATCGTAACGATAGGAATAGATGTTCGAAATGTGCCATCGGAATATAGATATCGTCATAAATCCATCCATGAACATGCTTCATAAATTATCACGACAACGATTTGGAACATTTTACAGCACCCATGAATTCTTTACGAGTAGGGATGCGACTGCGCCGCTCATAATTAATACGAGACGTTTGTTTTAATAGATCATAAAACATCAGCAGGATCAGCTATAATATTACATCGTTATCCTTCTTACACTCGCGTATCTTTTTAGTAACCGTAAAACACTCTCGATTTTATCGACAGCCCGATGTAAAATAGACATCGACTATAATCATGGGCCACTTACTCGATAGAATTACTCATACGCATCAAATTGATATTGTAACTTGGTCAAAGCAATTAAGATACAAGTTTTAATTAACTCGTCAGTGTAGGTATGCTTAAGTAATTACGACGATACTGCTTTCGTAGTTAATTAAAGAGTTCCCATTGCGTTAATTTAATTATTATGGAATTAAATTTAGAAATTAATGGGTTTGTTGTGTCAAAATCAGTCCTTACCGAGTGTTCGAGTCTAGACGCTCTTGGGAGCAGGTTGCCACGTGAGTATTCTCGGTATAGTTATAAAAGACCAGTTCGCTCCGAGCTAAATTGAGTTCGACATCGCAAATAGATAAAGCGATATCTACCCGCTATAAGACAAACTTTATAGTTTTGTTTTTGGCAGTTTTGACACTGCTTCTATCTACTTATTTGTTCCTTCACTTGCATCTAACTGAGATGAAACTTTTAACTTCCCCGACGTTCGAGCGAAGTATCACTAGCCTGCCCAGTGGCCACACGAGTTTGTTTATCCACCTTTTGTTATTTTATCTTTCGTTTCTTTAGAACGTTGGCGTTTGGCGTAACAATTGTGTTGTTTTGGCTTGCAATAACCATTCAGTTAATTTTAGGATTGAGGCGGAAGATAACGGAGTGGGGCATTGTGTCGTTCCTTCAGGAGTCGGACGGGAGACACCTGAAAACAATAAACACGAAACTGCCACAGTAATCGGCCCTCATGATCTGCCACGACTGTCAGACAATGCGGCAGATTACGCGATAGGGGTTTAACCGAATAGCAGCTAACTCGATTATGCGGCCATCCGTGATTGTGTTTGAGCCTATTAATGTTTGAATTGCGTTATATTATTGCGGCGCGCGGGTGGCATCAGTAATCCAATATGGGTCGGTATTAACGAAATTTCACGTCGGGCCCGCGGTTTTCGTTCGGCGAACGAGTGATAATGCTCGTGACATTTTAGTTTGAATTACCGCCTGCGATGCTTTGATCAATTTTCTTTAATTATATGTTACATACAAAAGCGAGCTTTATGGCTCCACGATGTGATTACGTTAGTCGCGGTGCTGTGATGTCGTGGTTAATGACGCGCGGTCGTGTAAATGGATCCAGTAGTTCGTTTTTCAGCCGTTTCTTTTGTTTTATGTGAGACTCGGAGGTATGGAGATGCACGCAGAGGGTGCGAAGCAAGCCGCCGCGCCGGCCATCGCTAGATTAAAGAACAACTTAAAGGAAAGCAATCTGCTAAATAAGTGCTGCCGACGCGGTCCGCGCGAGAGTTTACTCTACTTCTCATTTCCTTTTTATTTACATATACACGTGCACTTTGATATAAAAGCGACCGAAACTATCAAAGTCGTAAAGATTTTTATATGCCCCCTAAGTGCTCATTAGTACGCAGTGTTAATAGCATTAACAATAATAACGTACTTTCGACCGGTAATGTGGTATTACGACTTAATTTAAGATTAACTTAATTAGTAAAAAGTAGGCAGTAAAGAAGATTAATGTTTCAGATATAATGATTTAATAATAGATGTATATAAATGCGTGCGGTGCGGTTTAAAGTTGGACAGACTGTTTTATACTGTGAAATGATTTCCATAAAAAATAGGTCTCATAAAGTTTTTTTGACTCTTACCGCCATACTCAGAGTACTCAGAGACATTTAAAAAAGAAAATGCTCGTTCCTTTTTCAAACTTGTGTACGAAAAATCATCTCTAACGTCACGCACGACTTGTTTGACTTACAGCCGAACCCTATATTCAAACCGCGGACAGATAAGGTTTACTTCCGGTTAAAATTTGAGATTTGCCCATACAAAATGTGTCAAATTTTAATCCGAAGTAAGCCTATCTGTCCACGGTTTGAATATAGGGTTCGGCCGTTAATCTTCAATAACTGATTGTGTGTGGCCGTTAGAGTGAAGTTTGTATATATTCAATTTTTAACACCTTTTGTTTCTAAACAGATTCACTCATTAGTTCAGTTTAGTTAATTTATGTATCAATGTAATGTGACAGTATAAATTGCATAACATGTCAAAGAATACGAAATAACATTGAGATCGTCAACATGAATAATAATAATAGTAGAATACAAGAAATAAAACCTAAATAATTAAAGCAACATAATTAATTAAACAACTAATAAATTAGACTAAGCTTATATTATCGTTTGGTCTGTTTGTTTTTATTTATTGCGTCTAATATTATTATATTAAGTCTAAACAGGCTATGCTTTTAAAAAACTGAGAAACATCTTATTAAAAACCAGAGAACGCCTGCGACTACGTACGCGTAGAATAAGCTTCCCGCCACTCCCCCTATTTTAACCCCTTAAGGGATGAATTTCCTAAAATCCTTTCTTAGTTTACCCTTAGATTATCCGAGGAATATTCCTCCCAAATTTCAAGTCCGTAATAGGTCCAGCGGTTTCGGCTGTGGGTTGATCGATCAGCCAGTCAATGTCTTCTTTTATGTTTGTAGATAGATTAGTGCTAAATCGCAAAACACCTTTAAGCTGCATGCAATCCTCAAAGAAGATTTAACAACAACGTAGAGCAGCCTTCACTGCGATAGTAGTTGGCTGAATAATTTAGCTCCTCGTCTCGTTACTTTAGCCTACGTTTCCGCAGGTGTGGCAATCATATTGTTACCCTCGTACACCGGCGAGGCGCAACGGGAGGGGGCGGGACAGGAGATCTCCCTCGCGCCGCTTATTCTTTAATCTCGCTGATGAATTATGATTAGCAGAGTGCACTCAAACCTATTAGCGTGTCTGTCTGCGGAACATTTGATTTGTTCAGTTTGTCAACATGTAAAGGCTTGTTAGTCGCCATTCCATTAGGCCTCTGCTCTGGGACGTGCTCTTGGATACGTGTATTAAGTCTGTGTCATTTAGGTTATGGATGGATCACATAACTGTACAAACTCTGTTATGAACACAAATGCGTCTCGGTCTCAGATACTCCTGGGATTATTTTGCAGTAATGCACCATTCACCTTAATAAACACTATTGCAGGTTACCTGGCATTCGAAACGTTCATTAAAATTTAGTAGCAGCTCAACAAAAACCTTTATGGCCCGTACAGTGGCTCGTAACAGCGCGCCGTGGGACCACAAACTCCGATTATCCAAACAGAGTTCCCGAAACAGCGCTGTGAAATTTTAACGTGTAATTGATTATGAAGTTGGCCACAAATGGGCGAAAATAGTTCTAATTTGGAGTGTGGCGGGGCGTAATTGGTCTCGAGCCGCGTCAGGGTTAATGATTAACGTGGCCGGGACGGGTTGGGTCCCGGCGGCCCGCGCGGGCGTCCTTCAATTTAGCCAACCGCGCTGCCTGCACACTGCACAGCCCGGTGCAGCCACTAGTGACGCGCTCTCCTAATTCTGTTTACCTCTATCAGTACCGCGTTAGCATCGTTCCACAGAACCCATTTTAATTCCGCGCCATTTACGAGATTGCACACCCGAAATTTCATGAGCGAAGTCACGTTAATGACTGATGTCTATTTTTTATAGTTCCCCGCTGCGTATTGACATTTTGGGAAGGCACTAATGGAAGGCGTGAGGTTTTTTGCTCTCGCTGTGTCTAATCTAAGCGGGCTGAATTCGCCATGGGTTGTTTTCCGAGTGGCGTGGCCTGTCGCTGTCACCGCTCGGTAATTATTCACGAAGGCTGGCTTCACGAGCTGTCAACTTGGAAAAAATGCCGCGGACGTGCCGTACCGCCCGGCTGCCGACAAGAGATTTCGATTCGATCGCGTTACTGTTACGTTGCGATGTGGCGTCAAAAATGCCTATTAGACGTACCTAATGATTAACAATTCAATAAATCGATATATTTTTTATAAAATTATTGGGATTTAGTTTTGGATATGTAATTATTCATTCAGCTCCGCTAAAAGATTCCAGGATCTCCGATTCGGTGAAATGAGAAACCAATCTTTACGTAAACATTTGTTGACCTAGAGATGAACAAATGTTGTTTTTATTTTCAACACCATGTTCAAGTTAAAATGCCTATAGAGCCATTTCATCCATGACCGGAGCGTAAACGAAAAGAAATTGAAAATGACCCGTTAAAATAACCGGAGTTTAAATGCGTAGTTAAACTGGTAGGCACTTAAATATTCGGTCGAATGCAATTAGAATAGTTTCCTGTAATACTCATTGACACGAATTAGGCCTGGGTGCATGTTTCCGGCCAATATCCGTATCCTGTATTATTTATGGGCCGATCGGTCGCACTCTCCAAAACACACAAAAAGGAAAGACTTGGCCCATTCGTCACGGGCTCACAATGGCAGCATTGTTTCGGGCATTGCCTCTAATGTCCGATTTCGCTTTGACCGAAAATAATTTGACAGAATAAAAACGACAAGCGACATTAGGTAGAAAGGGACGAAATCCATCAGCTGAATTCTTTCAAGCAATTGAACCCCTACGTGCGAACAGGACGGAGAATTTAATTGAAAAAGTTAATAGCGCACTTGTTCATTACAACCGACCGCATTTTAGAGTTACCTCCAAAAGCGTGACAATGTATGAGTTATTTAAGTATTCAGCTTTATTTTCTTGAGCTGTTTAATGGTTTTGTTTATCGTTCTGGAGTTACGGCTTATTAACTACACAAGCTCCGTTTTTAGGCCCTTCACTATTAGTGGTTGTGAAACGATTCATTGTGCGCTCTCAATTAACCGCTTCAGTAGTTGTGCTTATTTTTTACAGAATTATGACAGGCTACAAATTTCATGGTTCAGAGTTTAACGTTATAATTTAACACGATCTGGTAAATTGCAAGTTCGCGAAATTGCAACTGTGTTTTTTAAATATAGGTAACGGAAACTTTAAAGGCAAAAAATTAGATTAATTTTGACGACATTAACTGTGAAAAAGTGCTACGTTGCGGATTCGATGTAATTTCCATTTACATAATCATTCATTGACCTTTTCGTACAAAGGTATTTTTTTTGTTTATAGTCTGATGTTATTGCGGCAAACAAGTAAAGGGATATACAGGCTGGTTATTTAAATGTATGTTTTGTTGCAGTGTGAGAGGCGCACACCGCAGCAGGCGAGCGGCAGTCCCGGGCTGATGCTCGCCATGGAGGTGAGCAAGGAGGCGCGCGCGTCGCCGCTGCCGGCGCCCGCGCAGCCAACCGCCAACGGACAGCCGCAGCAACCGCAGGCCCAGGTAACGATCTAATATGAAATTATACACCTAAAGTATTTCCGACGAACAACAAATATGATTAAGATAAAGCAGAAATGTTCTGCTCATTCCCATACTATAAGAGTGATGCTATTATTAATGTTAAAGAATTTTTAATTATAACGTTCTTATAGTGAAGAACACTTTTATGAGGCTGTTTTAAAATAGTGCAAGATAAAAAAACTCGCAGCGGTTGGGTTAGAGAATAACATCCTTAGTTGTACCTAATTAATGAAATATATTTTTTGTTCTTTTTATACAATTGTAAATTTTGAACCACATTAATGAATCGATCTTACTTTGCTTTTAACACACGTTTTTTCTACTCGCATATTAAAAATGCAAAATATACACAAACATAAATACATACGACAAAATATAAAAAAATACATTATCTCTAGGTGTGTGCTGGCTGCAACAAGGTGATCACGGAGCGGTATCTGCTGAAGGCCCTGGATCAGCTCTGGCACGAGGACTGTCTAAAGTGTGGCTGCTGCGACTGCCGGCTCGGAGAAGTTGGGCACACCCTGTACACACGCGCTAATCTCATACTATGCAAGAGGGATTATTTAAGGTAAGAAGGCCCTTGGCGTCAATATTATGCCATTGAGTTTTAAACGTAATGACAATTAGTGTGCATTATAAATATTTAAACATTGTCTTTACAAGCTTTACATTTGCAAAGAGTTTAAGATAGCTCTACAAAACATTACAACTCAATGTTAAATTGTTATATGCATGCATGCATGCCCGTATACCTACTAAAGTTCTTAATTAAAACATAACATTAAAAGTCCATTTAATTCACAGGTTGTTCGGCAACACCGGCTACTGCGCAGCATGCAACAAGGTGATCCCGGCGTTCGAGATGGTGATGCGTGCGCGCAGTAACGTCTACCATCTCGAGTGTTTTGCCTGCCAGCAGTGTAACCATAGGTTAGTTTATCATCAGCCTGTAGTTGTCTCTGGTAACGTTAGCTACTTGTATGAAGAAGGCTGCCGAAGGTTAAAATTACACTAAACCATCGCTCCACAGGCGATTAATAGAAAACCAATATATTGTACAGCTCTGGTGTGGCTTCGGCTACGTTACAAAGTAACTCTTATTTAATCTGTGATTACGCGCTACCTAGTTATGTGAAACCATTGTTGCATTAAGTACAGCTTGATACTCAGTGTAGCCATAGCATTCGTATTATTCTAAGTTCTATACCTACATTGCAGCCAGAAAACGACTTAAACTAGAGTCTACTATCATGGTTAATTATTTAAGCGTTTACCAACAAACGTATTTAAACCAACTTTCCTTCCTTTGTGCTCAACCAATCGGCTAACCAAATATATTCACACTTCCACTGCATCCGCTGTTCATTTCGTTCTATCATGTCAAACGTGGTAGCCGTGAAAATTGAGCGGGGACTCCTATATTGAATACAGGTCCGGTTTGGGACTTTTCTTTTCGAACGAGACAAAGCATTTGGAACAATGCCTTGCTAGAAGGGGACAGGAGTATGGTGCGGCGAGAACTTAGATGGTTTATTCATCTCACGGACGGCAAACAAAGAGCGCGATTAAATTTTCCGCTACATAATAAACCTACATGCGGGGAAGAAAATATTTGAAGTGCCTCTGGGTCGTTTTGCCACGACATTGGGTTGCGATTTAGTTCCTGATTGAATACGTGTGCTGTATCAACTTAGTTACAGCCTCTGCTCTGAAGTTAAGAAACATTTTGTTAATCATTTTATGGAACTATGGAATTTATAGTGAAGGGTGAAGAATGGTTTTTGAATTAATAATTTTGGACCGCTTGTTTACGTGGTAATTGGAGTTTTAATTTAATGATAACTTAGTCGAATGTCTAAGGCAATAAATGGTAATCTGTAAAGGTGAGAAAATAAACAAATGAATGTAGAATTTGTAGTGCTACACATACGTATAATGTATTACGAGTAGATCGTAACGAAACTTAAACTTATTGTAAGCATAAGTGAAACTAATCTTGTACGAGTATTAGTGTGACAAGATCAAAAGTTTTAATAATTCGGTGGAAGGAAATTGGACCCGCAACATGTAGTAAGTCAGATAGCCAATGACAATTCAATTTTTGGTGATGCACTGAATTTACTTAAAAAAGTTGGTAGTGTTTATGTTATCCTGGTCCCGGGTGCAGGCGGCAGCAATCTTCTTCGGACTGCGTCCGCTTAAATAATAGAAAGGTCGCGCAGATTGGAGTCGCTCTGAATGGTTTATATGTCACTTGTGGACCTTCCTGTGCTCGGGCAATCTTGCGCGGCGTTTTCGCCAAATTATATATTTATACTGCGCTTTTATCCCGACTGAACCGTTTAAGCAAATGGCTATCACTTTTTTTTTAATTTCACGGAGATGGCAAACGCAGGTCGTCTAATAAACGGGCTCGGGCCATTAAACCAACCCTGAGAACTAAAAAAGAATGCGGCTCCTCAGGGACGGCAGGCAAGAGGTGGTAGCTCTCTAGATGGCATATAGGACACTGCACCACCTGCAAATCTACACTTTAATTTGTAATAAAAAATAAAACAAATCTGCGTTATTTAGAAAGCGAGTGTATTAAATCGTATGTTTGCGTATGTTTACGCAGCAGCATGAAACTTGAACCATTAAATATCACGTACAAATCAATTTCCATGCCGGCAGAAATCTGAATCCAATTTGCGGGCTGTCCGATCGGAGCGAGCGGACGGCAGATATCACGGGCGAATATCGCTAAACGGCTAAATAATTTAGTAGCAATCTGGCGGCGCGCCCGCGGCGGAAGCCGCGTGCTGCGGAGTCCGGCGGCCGGCGCGGCACCCGGCGCGACCGCGTACGCCTCCGCTGCAACTTCCCTCCTGCAATCCGTCCGGCAGTTAACTGACAGCCCACTGTAGTATTTTCTCCTGTGCGCACTGCCTCGATGCTCCCTAAACGCCTTTGTTTCACGGCCGAAAAACAGTCAATAGCCGCGTCCGCTTTCCTAAAACGTCAAACTTCGCGCCGCCGTCGTCGCGACACAATAGCGCCTCGCACAAAGCTTAACTTGCAACCAGTCATTAAAATTTCGTTCTACATCTTTTCCATTACGCGCTGCAGACAAAAAATAGCAAAATAAAAAGGGACAACTCCCAAAAACAAAAGTCGCCAACGGGGAGAACAGGAAATAAAGTTAATTAAGAGCGGCGAAATCGACTGAGTTGCGGTGGAAATTGGCCCCTTAAAAAAGGAGACATTTGTAGCCGAGCTATTGCGCTTAATTTTTGTGACAAGTGAAACAAAAGAGTTGGCGGGGTGTTTGGAGATGCGGGGTGCGGTAGGAAGACGCGGGGGAGGGGGAGAAGATAAGGTCGGTGTTATCGGCGCTGTTCCGGGCGCGCGGCCACTGGCGAGTCGAAGGATACCTTTTGTTTGCCACATTGAGGGATGCGCTCGCGTGACGTTATCGCGCGGCGCGTCTGACCTTTCACTCGCGATAGTAAATTTTACTTCTTAGACGTTTTATAGTGGCTCCTTTCCGGCCTGTTTCATCAAGGTAATGATATTCACGATTAGATACTAAACGTCGCATTTCGGCGCCCGAGGCCGTAATAGTGCACGATATTCCAAGTCGAAGACACCCTGCGTAGCACGGAGCCTCACTAATTGGATATGCCGGCACCCTGCCCACTCGGTAACTGTATCTGACCGTCTTGTACGCTTAACAAGACGTGTGCTAACTTGTAACTACATATCTAATATACTCCGGTATAAGACCTCTAATTGCCAGCAGCGTAATTCTAGCATCTAGCATTACGCGGGCTTCTGGTAAATTTGCTTACAGGTTCTAAGTTTGCTAGATTCCACAGCGCGGCCAACTTTGTCTTCAAATCTCGTATCTTATCGTCTTAAGTACCTACAATAACGAGACGCCATAAATAATTTAATTGTAGTTATTATGTTTTTATCAAACAAATTCCGCTATAACTGGCGGCGATAGAAATATACGCTCTGTAAATTAATTACCTGTCCACCTATCGGTTCATGAGATATAGCCCGCTAACAAACAGACGAACGGACGGACGCTGGGGGCTTAGTAATAGGGGACGGTTGGCACTCTTTGGGTACGGAACCCTAAAAATGGGTTTTAAATCGGCACGTGCTTCAACGGATTGTTTAAGAACTTTTATTATGCACTAGCTGTTGCCCGCGGATCCGTACGCGCAGAAAAATTAAACATAACCTACATTTGTTCATCAGGGATAATGTAGCATTCTAATGGTGAAATAATGTTTCAAATCGGCCCAGTAGTTTCGGAGCCTATTCAATGCAAACAAACAATCAAATCTTTCCTCTTTATAATTTTAGTAGAGTTATGACTTTTGGTAGCAAATCGTGGTTCTAGAATCCATGGAGGCGCTATTTCCTATTTATTATAATACATACCACTTTGATTTTGACCTTCAATATTTTAATATTTCAAAATTCATTTACTTATTCATTAAACCGCTAAACCAATTTAAATGAATTTTGGTATGGAGGATATCTCTGCTGTTCTGTGAAAGGGTTACAAACAAGCAAATAATAGTAGGTATGGAATAACCGAACTAAAAATGTATGTATTTTGAAATATGACCATACTAATAAGGTCAAAATCCAAGTGTCATGTAGGTATTATAATAATTAGGAAATAGCGACTCCATGGATTCTAGAACCACGATATGCCACCAAAATCCTAACCCTAATTATTAGTGTACATATAATTGTTGATTAATTAACATACCCTGGTGCTATCAGGTTGTCGGTGAAGATTTTTGTCAATTGAGAAAAGGATTTTTTTGTAAATGTGGTCTGTTAAAATCATTCAAATCAAAGAGGTTTGGCTCAAAAGTACACTTTAAAATTATTATTTACTGAGAAAATTTTTACGTTATCTATGAAAAAGGACCTTATCGTCGATGGCGCTTACGCCGCACTGCGTCACGCGACGTTGTGGTTATATCGGAGCATCTTTAATAATGGCGGAAGCGCCATCGAAAATAAGGTCCCTTTTCATAGATAACGCCACAAATAATGAATATTATCAGTGTTCGCTACGCCCGCTTTGGACTAGTGGTTGGAATGACGTCATTTGGTTTGTTACCGCGTTACGTTACGTAGCACTGTCCGTGGCTGTGGCGTAGAAAAGACCATTCGGCGTTTAATAATCTCTTTAGCCACAGCCATCAGCAGAAATTTGTTTATTTATTTGGCTCAGTAAATAATGAAAAAAAATTAGTATGCTTTGGAGGGAAATCTATAATAAATAACCTATATAGTGTAGTGGTGGTAGGGCCTTGTGCAGGGTCCGTCCGGATTGCTACCACCATCCTATCCATTAACCCACCGCCAAGCAGTAGTGTTCGCATTGCTGTGTTCCGGTGTGGGGTTAAGACAACCGGTGAAATTACTAGCATAGAGGCATTCCATCTTAGTCCTCAGGGTTGGCAACGCATTTGAAGTCTTAGGATTGCAGTTATGAGATTGTGGTCTTGAGGATTCAAATGTCTATGGGTCTCATCCCACTTACCATCAGGTGGCCTGAGTGCTCGCGTGCCTTCCCCTTGCCGTAAAAAAAACATCTATTTTTTCAGAACACCCTTTAAAATTTTGTTACCCTCAAGTCATTATAAAAGTAAGCATGATTTTAAGAACAAAGCTAAGTACAAAAATAAAATAATAAATATTTTTAGTACCTAATTATATTAACATGTCCGAAATTACGAATGTCACTTTAACGATAATACAATGACATGGTAATCAATTACTTAATTAGGCAATAATTAACACAAACGGCGTTTGGTTACAAGAACCATTCGGTGTCTGTATCGTAATTGGATTTTACGAAAATAGACATTGGTATTTTTTATGTGAATGAATTTCCAAGAAAATTTCTGGCAATTGTTATTTGAAAAAAGCGTATTTCATTCGTCGGATTTAAATAGTGGAAATCATCGTACGTGCACTCTAAATAAATGAAATAAAGTGCAAATTTGCTAATTCTTAAAAATGATTTAGCAGGTTTGCACTCTAAGCCGACGCGTAGTTGATTTATATGATTTTAATGATTTACTGTTGATTTTTTTTTGTCAGTTTTGTTAGGAGAAAGGATATGGACCACGATTAAATTTACGTTATGATATGAGTTCCATATATTAAAGATTGGGTACTATTTCGGTGTCTGTGTATCTGTTTGTATGCCACAGAAGTTTTTCTCTGAAACTATAGAACTTGAAATTTGGCATAACTTGCAAGCCCGTATCAGTTTTTAGTAAAAAAATATCTGAAAAGGGTTCTAGACTAGAAGGAGTTGTCAAATTTTAGTTTTGGAAAAATTAGCATAAATCTTTAAAAATCTGTATTAAAATGTCTAATGAAATTTCTAGTAAAAATGGACCTTATTGCATAGAAAATAAAGTTTATAACAAATTGAGTTTTTTTTGCGTTTTGCAACCATTAGGTATCTTTAATACGGAACCCACGGTGGGCGAGTCGGACTCGCACTTGACCGGTTATTATTATTCAAAGCTACATCACAACAGATCAATAATCTAAATATGATTGTTTGTCCTAGGTTCTGCGTCGGCGACCGCTTCTACCTGTGCGAGAACAAGATCCTCTGCGAGTACGACTACGAGGAGCGGCTGGTGTTCGCCAACATGGCGTACAACCCGCCGCCGCTCGCGCACCTCAAGCGGCAGACCACGCACCTTCCGCCGCCACCGGTAACTACATTATACTATAGTATAGGTACAGTCACCAGCAATAATATATTATCCTACATTGGGCGCAAAAATATCTCACAAGTCTTTATTACTAGAGGTAGAGCGTGTCAGATATTTTTGCGCCCATTGTATCATAATATATTATTGCTGGTGACTGTACATAGATAAGTTTTTTTTGACAAGCTATTGTTGTTGACTGTACTTTTTTTTGCAAAATCGTTATGTATCTGCTTATCAAGACCAAACGAATTATGGCGACACATAGAACGTCCGTTTTTACAGGATCCGTTTTAACGATCTTTTCACCTTGTAATCTTCTTTTTTACTGGATCCAGAATACTGTTTTGGGTGTGAACTCGCTCATACAACTACATAAGCCATCAAATAACGGACCTGTAAAACGGATCGCTATGTGTACGCGCCCTTAGTCCCAACACGGTGGGTTTACGTTAATATAGCGGAGATCCTATCGCCTCCTTCCAACTTAACGCAATGTTATGGTATCTAAGAGATGATGAAGGAGTAGCAAGGTGGCAATGGGGACTTCGCTATTCTAAATGTAGACCCACCTAGTTTGGGTTCGGAAGTTTTGTCTCTACAAGCAGATTTTGACTATTCAAAATAAAGTACAATCGGAAACAAAAGCTTATCTTCAAATTCTTGGTAGAAACTTATTTTTATGCTGAGTTCTGGGACAACCTGTATATAGTTTGGCATATGCTTTGGAAATAAGGAGTGCGAAGTATATGCAAATAAAGTTACTGTCCGTCCACTAGGATCCATTGATAGGATCCATTAAAGGGGTCAAGTGGACTTTTTGTACATTCAAATCCATTAATGGAGTAGAGTGGCCTTTAATGTATACTTGAATCCATTTGTAGTCGTTTACACTTTTTAATACGCTGGGATCCATCAACGGATTCAGTTGCACTCTTAATTACACTTTCATCCATCAGTGGATCTCGGTACACTACTAAGCATATGAGTATCCAACAATGGATCTTGGTACACTACTACGTATATGAGTATCCAACAATGGATTTTATTAAACTTTGAATACACTTGAATCCATCAATTGATGGGTACCCGTGGACATAGTAGTATACTAATATCCATTGATGGATCCCAGTATATAAAATGTTCAATAGAATCCATTCATGGATCTTTGTAGACTTCATAGTATATTTAAATCCATTAATGGATCCCAGCGTATTAAATAGTGTAAACCACTCCAAACGGATTCAAGTGTACATTAAAGCCCACTCGACTCCATTAATGGATTTGAATGTACAAAAAGTCCACTTGATCCCTTTAATGGATCCTATTATAATATTAACTGTGTATTTTCCATATTAAAACGAATTGTGTCTTCAGCAGACCAGCAACGCCATGGGGCTGATGAACGGCTCGTCCCGCGCCGGGGACCTCAACAACAACATGTCGGGCTCGTCGCCCGCCCCGTTCGCGGCCGCCCCGCACCTCAAGCCCCTCGGCCTCTCCGCGCCCAGCTGAGACTATCGCGCGTGAGACGCGGCCCACCCGTACGCTAAGTACCAAAACTAATCGCGGACTATTCAGACTACTGCGCGATGATAACCTGGGACTAAAAAAGAACACCCACTGTATGGGGTGAGTGAGGTTTAAAACTGTGACTGTTTAAATAGTGGGTGATTGCATTTGGAAAGTGAAAAAGAACTGTTGAATGATCACTTCTCAATGTATAAAAGTTTAGGTAGAACAATCTTTCATTGTAATTAAGTTGAACAGTGTGATACTGCATGTTCAACTATTTGTAACTGTAAGAAGACATTGTGTAAATAATGTATCTACTAAAAGCAAATATGCCAAATTCTAGTTGAAGACCCATTTGATAGTCGGGGATTGGATGTATAGCTAATAAAACGCCCCAATTCATTTAATAAATCAGCATACATTTTTTTATTAGGTAACGATATTCATTGAATATTTGTTATTAATAAAAAAAAACCTACTATAAGCACATCCTTTTAGAATTGTTTAACCCTTTTCCAATGCACACCACCATTTGATTATGATAAGGAGTTAAAGTGATTCAAACAAATATTTCTTCTCATTATGAACTAAGTTGATCTCAGGCGGGTACTTTTGCTAAATTAATTAGTATTAGGGCACTGATTTGTAAATATTTAATAAAACTTTAATTATGCCCTTTAAACTTCACGAAGCAAATCATCTTTGCTGGGCTAAAACTTCCTATCTTTTCAGTTCATTCGTCTTAGAACATGTCATAACAAATGCTATTAGGTATATAGATAAGGTATTTTAGTACTTATAGCATAAGTCGTCAGTTTCATGTAGCTTAAAGGGCATAAACGCCGTATACAAGTATCCACGTACGATAAAAATAAAACATTTAGTAACTTATTCAGGATTGTATCTATATCCTTGGAATCTCGAAGCGTTCAAGACTGGCGAATGCAGGAGGATCAGAATGTGTAATTTAGTAGTTATGATATTATGTCAAACTTAATGTAAATATTCTACGTAGTAATTAAATGTCCTTTAATTATCTTCGTACCTTAGTGCCATACAATCAAAAATAATCCAAAATAAATAGTAATGTTAGCGATCAAATAATTAAGTTTTGCCTATTTGATATCAGCTAAATTTCGTTCTGTGAATATTTGTTAGCATTTTATGATTTAATATTCGCTAAATGTATTGAATCTCCTGGCATAGCCACACGTAAGTTTTTTTGAACTGCTTCTTTGTTATTTCGTTTTGTACCTATATTGTATATTAACTGTTAAGTTTACTATCTCTACTCTGAACATTGTTGAAATGTTTGTATTATTTATGTAAATAAAGTATTATCTAAGTAGAATATTGTAATGTAATAAATTGGTAATTATTGAATTAAATAGAAAATGTCAAATACATGTAATATAAAATAGTTCTTCTAGTTCAAACGAAAAATGTTTAGTAGTTAATTATTTTTCTCTATTTTTGTGCATTTATAGTAGCCTCATGCATTCCTACACTTGAGATGTCGCACTTGGGTGATGATTGTAACACATTTGTTCGGATTGTGTGTGTCAGGTTTCCGTGTAGCCAATGATACGACCAAAGATGTAGCTCATTAAAACCTTGTTCAAAACCACTGTCTTTAAATTATTTCACACCCTGTCACGACTCATTTCTAATTAATCCTGAAGCAGTCACGAGAACCACGGTAAGTAATGGTTTAAAAGAACAACCTGTATATACACAACTGATATTTTATATCGCGGTGATACTGCTAAACCGCGTAACGACCAATTTTAATAAGGAGCAAATTGCACCTTGCTGAGTTACTCAGTAAGGTGCATTTTGCTCCTTATTGAATTCGTTACTTACGCGATTTAACAGTATAGACGACCGACGTTATGTGTTAAAAGGTAAATTACCCGAGATTAAATATTGGTTTAGTTGATATACAAACGGTGAGGTGGTAGGTATATGATTGAAATGAGTGTAGGTCATACATATAATTTATTTGGCTCTTTGTCATCACAGTATTCACTCTTAGTTGCACCACCATGCGAAAAAATACTTTTAATTAAGAAATATTTTTAATAACAATTCCAAATGTCGGTGCACTCCATAAGTATATTCATCACATATATTATAGAAATAATAAATATAATTCATTCACAGAGTTCGCTACAAAAGGTTTACTAGCGTAAAAGTGCGAGAGAAAATAAAGTGTGAAGGGTAACATTAGCATAGACGCAAATTGGCGTAACTTCTTAGCTATAAAAAAACGGATCGCTTTCAATAATCATCTAGAAAATTTTAAATATAGGTTCGAACTTCGAACGAGTTGAATTTCATTCAAGCGGCCATATTTAAAATCAACGTCAACACCTAAATTTCCCCTCTTCAGAATTTATGGAGGAGGCAATAAAAAACCGCTGAACCCCTATAAGTTGACTGAATAAAAGAAGCAATGGAAAACAGAAAACGGGTAAATATAAAGTATTTTCAGTGAATGCATTTACAAAACATTAAACGAGGCTTGTAACATTGGCTGTCTTTAGTACCAATTTCACCATACGATGTTAAGAACTTAACGGACGATTAGAGCATTAACAGCTGTCAAAATGTATGAACTAACAGTCGATTAACATCGATTTAATTTAACATCGTATGGTGAAATTGGTACTTAGTCTTTTATTAATTGAGCTCTGATTTTAATAACAGTCAGCTGCAAAAATGTGATTGCATCTTATTGTTTTAAAAACGAGTCCACACGACTCTACTGTTAGGAGATAAAAATATATAAATAAATATCACGGGACAATCTCACACAAATTGACCTAGTCCCAAACTAAGCTCTAAGCTTGTACTATGCGTACTAGTAAACGATATAAATACTTATATAGAGAAATATATACTTAAATACATAGAAAACATTCAAGACTCAGAAACAAATACTCGTGCTCGTCACACAAATATCTGCCCTTACCGGGATTGGAACCCAGAACCGCTAGCTTCATAGGCAGGGTCACTACCAACTAGGCTCAATTTATATATTTTGTAGCTAACTGTATGGTTGCAATGAAACATTGAACGGTAGACTTAGTGGAGTGACGATCTTCGCATGGTGGGTGAGAATGGCCGCGGGTCATGCTCGGTCGCAAACAACAGGAGAGGGCAATTTCCAGCTGATGATGATGCCGACGACGACGACGACGACGATGACGACGCGACTTTGGAAAGCTAAGAAAAGGATATCGTTTTTTTAGCTCTGTCACATTTCACAGTCGTGTGAAATCAATGTAGAGTAATGTAGACTTTAATAATATTTTGTTTCATAGGAAGTTGTATCGAATTGAAAGTCAACTTACTTCGATCGGCGACTGTACAGTCGACGTCAAAGATATTTCTAAACTTTAGTACCTTGTCACTTTATCCGCTTTGACAATTTCATATGGCAGTTAAAACATGACGTTAAATAGACTAGGTACTAAAGTGTAAACATATTTATAACGTCGAGTGTACCTACTAATCTCCGAGATAAAAAAAATATTCGTCGACAGCAAAAACAGACTAAAGATTATCAAAATAATGATATTTTTAAATAGGTCATCAAATTTCTTATCGCTTGTTAATTTAATAACAAACTTAACAAATTATAATAACTATTGCCTCATAACTTTGCGATATGCATCTACGTCCATCTAAAAAGACTATGCCATTTCTAGAACATAAAGCGACGGTAAATATCTAAATAGCCTTGATAGCAAAGATACAGCTGATTGCATTTTTTTCTCATTCCCAGGTCAGGGTTACTAATTTCCTCGAAATGTACAATAAACTCAATGAAAAGCAAAAATGTTATCACGGGTGGAGGTGAGCGGAAATTTGAAAAGGTCCTCCTTTGGGGGCCGCGGGAAAATGATGGCAAAGCGATCTCATATCGAGGCATAAAGATGTCGTCGGCCACCGCATTGTCGCACTCAATGATAGCACCTGAGAAGTGTGCTTACTACCGACGTTGTAGCGACAGCACACGCACAAGCTCTTTTTAATAAACAGTTTATTATGGTTTTGCTGGAAGATTCTACATTAAGTATTTTGTCATTAAGGTGATAAATATATTATTTACATGAAAGATAAAGATAGGTAATCACTATTTACTAAATAATATAATAACTAAGATAATAACATGTAGGAATAAAGAAGTAATAATGCCGAAAAAAAGCAGGAGAGAAAAATTTAAAACGTTAATTATGCTTGACGACATTAAGTATGTATCTTAACACTGACAGTAAAAACCGGGCAAGAGCATGTCTGACCATGCTCAGTGTAGGGTTCTGAAGCCGAAACTGAAGTTACTACACAAACACCATGTCAAACAACAACAAGTATGAACTAATTCTCTATTTCAAGTTATTTGGTTGTTGTCTTAGATGTCTTTAGTAGGTATAAACATTTGAGTAGCCTGTATCTTAGGATCCAATCAAGTCTAATTAGTCGTGATAGTTTTTCTCTATAATTCGTTAAATGTGCTTTCATCTAAGATATTTTTCAGATTTTAGTACAAACCAGCTAGGTTTCGGGATTGTACTTCTCTCTCGCTCTCATACGCTTCTTACCGAATTTATTAGAACCCGAGTATATGTGTAGGTAAGTGCTTTTTGCGTGGCTGTGTAAATAAGATGTATCGTTAAAATAAGTATAATATAGTGCACCTATAAAACCTCACGAAATAAGTTTAACGTCGAGTAACAAAAAGCCATTTTTCACTATGTAACAAAAAACCTAACTCACAGTTGTTTTGTAGACGCTCCCCACAAGGCGGACGTGCAAAGAGGAGAAAAATCATCCCAATTTCCCGGCTTCGCCCGCCTCATTGTCGGCCGGGCGCAACCTGATAGAAATGTTATCGATGCCATCTTTAATTTCGGCCGCAAACATAACCGCTATCGGCCCGATCCGGCTTAGTTAGATTAAGAAACAACATGCTGTAGCTGTACTAACAGCGAGAATATGCATTGGACTTGGTTTTATTAACCTCGATGCATTCGATAGCATTCGATACCTTCGTACGTATGTATAAAGTATGATGATTAGTTTTATTGTTATATCTAAGCATGATTATTTTTAAAATTGATACACTATCTTGTTACTAAAAAGATGATTGACGTTGATTGTGATTTAGTCTTGAAATAGCATGGGACTTCATTAGGTATAGTAGGTATAGGTATAGTATAAGAAAAGCATGCAAAAAATAGTTATACTTATTTAACCCAAACACCTGGACGGCCTACGGAAATAAGTTATCCTGGATTAGCACACAGGAGGCTTTATTTATCCTAAAGAAATTAAGCGTTTTAACAGGTGTAGCGATATGTGTATGATATATATGATATGATTCTTAATCAGTATAACTTATTAAACGGTGTCCACAAAGGAGATGAATGAAGTGCCGATCGACCTACTAGATTTCCCAGACAAAGTCGTCATTCTCGCCATTCACGATTTTTCACACCAAATCAATCGACTGGCATTAAAAAAAATTTAGGATAAAAACAAAGACGCGAAAGCAGTGTCACAGAATATTCAAATAGCGCGATCACAAATAAAGGCGTGACGCGTGAACAAACCTTTACAGGGTCCTTCGACCGTGAACGACACAATGAGGCGCGTGAAAAATGGCACCGGTCGACGCGACGGGCCACAAATCAAAACTGTGAAATCGACGAAAAAAGAAAACAACGTAGACCCGGCGCACAGCACTGATGGCTTCTTGCAATAATTTCCGTTTTCAATGAACGCTTTTTCTTTTTCTTATCACCGCACGAACTAGGATGGTTGGAAATAAATTGAAATACAAAATTGATTGTTGACTTTTCCCGGGCGCTTTATTACTGTCAAATGGGAACGGGATTGGAATTGCCTACAGGTCGGATTTGGTGATTTCATATTGCCGGGTTTACGAGTTTTCATAGGATATTGCTTCTTTGTTGTTACAGTTTCATGTTGTTCTAGATAATTGCTAACGTTTTAGGATTATAGAATTCAACAAGATCAACCTGTATTTAGACAAGCCTTTGCTTTTTCTAAACAGCCACATGGGTCTAGTAGAAGAAGGCTTACGGTTTTCGGATCGAAATGGTTTTCGAGATTATCCCACCGTACTGAAATTTCGATTTTTCGTATCTTGTTTGTTATGCTTACTCCATATTTTGAGGATTTAACTTTAAATTAGTTATAAATTATTGTTGCTGACGTGATATGCTATATAAGATATGCCTCGCCGATATCTCCTGCTCGAGAACCAAAATACTGAAGTAATTACCTATAACAATTATCTATTATGCTGTCCATACCTGCAGATAAGTGTACAATTATGGTAGTTAGTCAAATCGGCAGTCTGTTGTTTCAGAGACCCGATAAATTAAGTTGATTTAAAAAAAAAGGCAAACGCGATAAGTCATACTAAAAATAAATTAAAAATACGATATGAGCTATGTACCTAAGTTTAAAGTTATGAAAATCGAACGCGAATTTTTAACCGATCAGATTTTTAAACAAACTGACAGACAAGAAAGTAACCTATTAAAAACGTAATTAAAGGTACAATCCTATAATGCCCCTGTTGGTAAGAAAATCTTCTACACTTTTGAACATAATAATAAGCAAGGTCATATTTTACTTAACTTACAGATAACAGCAAAGTAAATGATGAATGTGTTTTCGAATCTTACTGCAATAAATCGCTCGCCCGTATCTACCCGAATTGAATAGACGAAGTAGAAGTTTAAAAGACAATGGAATTGTTGGCGTTTTTGTGGAGATACCCGCAATCTGCCCGATTTATTAGTTGTTCGTTGCAGTTAGCTCTGAAAAGGCAGACGTGGAAAATAGTTGAGTCTATGTTCAGTCTAACTTTTTCTGATTAGTTGAGTTCGCTCTGTAAAGTCAATTTTTGATGAGACGAAGTAATCTTACAGTAAGTACAAATATGTTTATATTTTAATAAAAGTTTGAACTAAATTGTGTAAGTAATAAATTGAAGACGGGTTGGGCTAGTTGACGTCGCGTTAACCTAATTGGTAGTGACCCTGCTGACGAAGCTAGCGGTCCAGGGTTCGATTCCCTGTATGGTATAATACTTGTTTGATAAGTGCGACTTGAATGTTTTCTATATATTTAAGTATAGATTTCTTTATTTAACTATTGATATCGTTGTCTAGTACCCATAGTACAAGCCTAGAGCTTAGTTTGGGCCTCGAGTCAATTTGTGTGACTGTCTTCTGATATTTAATTATTTTATTCAATTTAATTGTTACAATTAACAATTAATACAATTAAATTGGTAATTTGAAGATCATTTTCTTGCATTTTCTGGTAGTTTTCTTCGCCTGTAAACTCAGCGTAGGTCATCTAATGAAATATGTGATTCAAACGATTTGTAAATCGTTCGATCGTTGAATTTTCTTACACTGAAATACTATAAATAACATGATGGAAATGTCAATAAAAAAAGACATATCAAATAGTAAAAAAAAGGTAGGTAGTAGTTGATTGATAAGAAATCGATTGGTTTAATTAACTGGTACCACTTTTTGTGTAATTCGCAATCAACTTTTTTATTTATTTAGGACCTTTTCAGGACAACGAACAGTCGTAAAAATTACAATTTATTTTTAAACTTTTTCTTTCTCAATACTTTAATTAACTACCTGTAGCGAAAAAAGTTAGCTTTTAATTACGATCTAGTTTGCGGTTTTAACACTTTCACTGCCGCGTTAAACATCTAAATGCCGTCATAAATAAAATGGCATCCAGGTACCCTCAACCTAGTGGGCGTCAGATCTGCCCTTCCCCATTTTCCTTATGAAAAAATATTGCCAGTCGATTATTTTTACGATCTTTTCCCTGTTTACACTCCTTAATACTCGGCCAGGACGAGTTAACGACAGTTGTCAGTTCCTTACCCCTCCGGCTAGGGGCTAATCCCGGAAAACGGTTCCTAACACGTTCAATGCCTACGACACTCTTACGTGTTTGAATATTATACACTCTCTACTTGGTGGCGCTGACTTAACTAAACGGCAAACATTGTACAGACCCCTGAAAAAATATAAACCAGTCTCTCTTGTACTGTGTTTGTGGACCAAGAGGGGGGAAGAAAAGGTCTTGATAAACTGGCGCTCATTACCCCACGGCTCCTATTTTTATTTGAGTTTTAATTATTAAAAGTTTTATTAACTGCTTATTTCTTTTTATGAGATTGTTGAATTAATTCCTTTTGTTTGTTAACTCATTTCCTCTCTTGTCTATTGGCGGAGCATTTGTTTGGCTTGTTAAGGTTCCGTTGTAAATAAAATAAAACGGGAAAAGTATATTTAAGTGTATTGAACCATCAGATTTATATGGCGTGGAGTTGTTTTTATAAAATAAGTTTTATTTCTAATATACTTACGCGTTTTCTTTTTAAGCACCTTAAAAAGAATACTGGTCAAAACTTGTTCTGATATTGATTGCTATGATGGGAAAATCAGGCGTTATATAAAAATATACCCATTTCGTAAATTTAATCGTCAATACCTACTACTTTATTTCAATCCAGTTATTCGTAAATTTATCTAGAGGTATATCACGTCCGATGAATACCATAAAACATTTTAAAGTTCTCGAAGAGATATTCACGAGTTTCTTCGACGTCATTGACTTCGCCGCTAGGGTTGTGTCAGATTCGATTATTGGATATTTTTATTAATTGATAACTTAGTTGACCACGTAATGTTATAATAATTGATAAAATCATATGTTATCTATTCGATCAGAAAAAAAATATTTTTTGGGTATTTAAACAGGGCAACAAACGAACGATATGTAAACTGTTACTTTTTCTGTCACTGTCGTAAAGTACCTACTTACAAGGGTCGTCGGTCAAAGGAAACTAAACAAACCATACACAAAAAGTTATTAAATTAGCTTATACATTTTTTTATATAACGCAAATAAAGGCTTCCGAAAATCACAGTCTAATTTGGAAGCCCCTATGTAAAATTCGTCAGTGCCAACCCTAAGTTGCAAGTAAATTTAAATTTAAAATATGCATAACAGTTTTCCGATGCGATCCCTTTTCGGAATTTAAACATCGAATCGTATTAAGACACATTTGGATTCCGCACACTTGGCAACTTTGAAAGGAAAACTTCATTCAATTATCCATATAGCTACTTCTTGGCTATGTTGTGCTATTAAGTTATTTAAATACAAGAATGAAACGTTTTAACGGGTTTTATTATTGTTATTAAATTAAAACGTTCCGATTGTGTAATTTTATGTTTTTATCAGTCTGTTTATGTACCTACTTAACCATACATACATTCATACGTACTTACTTTAAATCACGCCTGTTTCCCAGCACGGCTAGCACAAGTTGCCCGCGACTTCTTTGTCGCTCGGATTTCCCTTCCTATTTAGTCCGTAACGATAGAGACGCACTGAGCGACAAGCGAGAAAATACAACTTGTGCTACCCGTGCATAGAGAGACTTCTTTCTACCTGCTACGATTCATTATCTTATCACATCTTTAAATTAAAACGACTCGCACAACACATACCATAAGTTTTAACCAAAACTTTAGAAAAGGTGGATTTATATGACTGTTCTTACTAATTTAATCAATAATCAGTCTGACTTTCATCAATATTTTATTTGAATTTTTATTGAATAGGTATTTTTGTGAGATAACATTCCCATCAAGACTGAGTCGATTACTTAAAAATATATGAATGTTGTCGTTTGCATCTAATATTTCATAAACTGCATGTATCAGATTTCACGAAATATTAGTCATAGTTTTTACAAAGTAGGCAGTTTTAAAGAAGACCAGTTATTATACGCTTTTTAGTAAGCTTATAAACCAATTCATACACTGTTAGAAAGAAAAAGCATTAATACAGCAGTATAGGTAAAAAACTTAAGTTAAGCTCCTCTTGCATGTAGTTGTGTACAAAACTTATATGGAATTTACGTTAAATTTCAAATATACTACTTATGTCGAACGGTCTATACAGATGTGTTACTACTACATCCAAGAGGAGCTTTACTTAAGTTTTTCACCTATAGAGTTTAGCTAAGTCTTTGAGTAGGTACTTAAAAACACAGTATTTAGTACAACATATATTCAATATTTAGATAAAACAAACAGTACATGTTGTTGCAGAATTTTAAAGTAGTCTGGTGGTGAAGTGTCGGCCCAACTCCGAACTCGCAAATTTGCTAAAGTATTTACAGACAAGCCTTCCGCGGCTTATTCAAACTGCTCGCAGTATGCAGATTGTCAGCTTAGTGGAGTAGGTATTTAAATAGACTTTACAATTAAATTTAATAAGTATTTTAAAGTAATATACAGGGTGTCCGAGATTCTAAAATTTGAAAGTTTTTTTACCTGTTTAAGTAATACTCAAAAACGTGGCAATATATTGAATTACACTGGGTTTCAGGAAATACTGTAGATATATACTAATATACTCGGACATAAATATACATATCATCCATTTTTCATTTTTGTTTTTTAGAATAAATTTCTAACATGTTTAAAATTAGGTAAAAAAAATAAAAAAAGGATATGGTGGGAAATATATTCCATCTGCACTATAATATTGGTGGCATATTACATATTAAGAAACAAGATATTTGTTGGTCACTTAAAATTAAGTAAATAAAGTCAGTCAGTCAGTTAAGTAAATAAACATAGGGTATTACTACTTGAGGTTTTGCGACTACACGTTTGTGGATAAACTCGCCCGCGGATGGAGGTGACGCCTTCGTCATCATCATCATCAATCCCTTGTTACCAGTGGTCCCTTCGAGAAATATAATGCTGCCGAATCACGAAGTTTCACATCAAATTTAACATAGTCGACGCGCGGAGCTCCTATAATACTCGGTAATCCTAATTGCTTTTGACATGTTATCGTATTGTTTTTAACTCAATCGCCATTACTGTCAAGGAAATAAAAGCTAATCATATCGTTGACAATACAATAACATATTAAACGCAATTCGAACCTAGCACAATAGAGTCCCTGGCATAAGCACAGTCGAGTTCATAAATATGTGTACACTTTAGTACCTTATCGGTCTGTTCAGTACTTACCCTCTTTCTGATTTTGCCTAATAAATGTGAGGCCCATACTATTTGTAGAGATTTGCCCCCTTTTTAGAACCCCCTTTTTTATTCTTAATTCGCCCCCTTTAGGAGTTTGCCCCCTTTTTTGACTTTTCCGCCATTTATTCTTTCTTTGTACAAAATTCGGGCGGCACTATCAAAAATTTTCATATTTACATGTTTATATTTTCGAGTAAGAATTTTGAAAAAGTGGGAATTTCGGGAAGTGGAGAGTACTCGTATGAACCTACTAAATATGTAATATTAAATATTTGTTTATAAAAGGTTTTTTCATACCGTACAAAATAGGGCAAATGTCTTTTTTTTGTATGATCATTACAAAAAAGGATCAAATCAAGATGCACATGATACATATGAGATAATTAAAGGGGCGAATTAAGAATAAGAAGTAGGGGATTTTCAAAGGGGACAAATCTCTACAAATAGTATCGGTCTCAAACTTAGTACGCAAAAGCAGAAAGTACCGAACAGACCGTACACATATTTTATCAACTCGACTGTACATTAACAATGAGAGACTGATGTGACGATATGTAAAAATAAACAAAAACGCATTTATTATTAATATTATCATAGGATAATTTGTAAAAGATAACGCGTAGCAAAGTTTATAATGTCTTAAAGCCGTAAAGCCAAGTATATTTAGCGGGACCTTAAGTCTTCGGAACAAATTACAGGAGGCTTGTAGACTTGCAAGTTAAGTGTACTTAGCCGCGAGTTGTGAAAATGTAAATTTGTCCCTGGGCCGATATCGTAGGGCTGTCGCTTCAGTGGCTTTGGACCTATATTCCAATTTGTAAAAAAGAAACTTCGGACAATCTTACACAAATTGATCTAGTCCCAAATTAAACTCTAAGCTTGTGATGGGTACTAGACAACGATAAATATTTTATTGAGAAAGCAGCAGTAGACATCTTTCGCCTGATATCGTCCCTTCACCTCGTATCTGATCGAATAGTTATATAGGAAAAGCACTCGTGTTTCCTAAAGAATAAAGAATACTTTCCTATCGATACGAGGTTGAGAAAGCAAGGGGACGATATGTTCAGTGCGAGCGTTTGGCCTTGAGTCTTGGGTGTTTTCCAGAGTACTTACCTAGGGTGATGGTCCCCAGAAGAATAGAAGCCCTGTCGTAATGCCATCAGAGTCATTGATTACGATATCGAACCAAATGGGCTAAACCCAAGTACAGTGCGAAAGTTTGTACTCTTACTTCCCTCTCACTCGCTCTTATAAGCCATATAGGCGAGTCTAACCGAATATACCCGAACCCGAATGACTTTATAAGACCTCTTTTACTATAAAGGCCTATCGGCTCCATTCTACTCCGTAAAACCCTAATTTAAAAATAGTATTGTTAACCTTATGATAGCTCGACAGTAATAGCGACTGAGTTAAAAAATGACACAATAAAATGTCAAAAACAATTAGTTTTTATCGAGTAGTATAGAGCCTCGTGTGTTGTTGGCAACCCTGCAGGGCAGGGTCGCGGGATTAGAGACAACGGCGCCGCCACCCGATATGCTAATTACCATTACCGCCGCCGCCGAATTAGTGACAGATCCGATATTTTAAACAACTATGGACAACTGTCATAGAAAGTTGCATTCTGCGTACGGTAGCAAATGTTATGTATTTATTTATTTATAGTCTCCATATTCAGGGATGTTACTCTTAAAAACGGCGTTCGGTGGGTCAAACGAGTGAACGAGTGAACGCGGCGTAGCTTATATAAACTGGCGAGTTTAAGTACTCCCGTCAGAGCGTACAAAACACATTTTAGCTCGTGCATTCTCAATTAGGCAGCAGGGCTTCTGTTGACCGACCGTAGAGAATAACACCCCCGTTTTACTTCACTTATATTTGATTCAATTTTATCTTAGGGTGACTGGAAAGGGAAACTTCTCTTACAAAGATGATACGTCATAAATTCTGAAGATCTGTCTGACGATAATGATATTGAGAGAGAGAGAGCGAACGGCGTTAGCGGTAACAGGTAATATGCTGGCCCGCAGGTTAGCTCGATGTTCCACTGAAGTTAAAATAACGCTGTTGAGTCAATCTTTTTACTAGAGTACAGTTTGCGGTGAGAAGGAACAGCGCCCTATCTGCTTTATCTTCTTCTTTATCTATATCTTCTCACATAAACCGAAGTGAAACAAGGGCGGGTAGCTAGTAGCTGCTATAGCTCTGTCCTTTACACCCACTGTAAAGTAAACTGCAAAGCTATATTCGTTCCTCATTTTCCCACGGTGCGTGGACATGAATAGCAATATCATGAATTTTAAGGCCCAGCCACACCGGATGCGTGCGCGTAGACGTGATGTGCGCGTGCGCTTTCCACTACGTTGTATAGTGACATGTCGTATGAGAATTCATACTATGCACCGCAGTGGAAAGCGCACGCGCGGGTCACGTCTACGCGCACGCATCCGGTGTGGCTAGGCCTTTAAGCTGCGGCGTTACGTCATATTTTTACAAGCTTTATTTTAATTCATTTATATTTTAGTCAAAATTAATCTTTGCTTCCCAGCAACCCCAAACTCAGACAATATGTACTCTCGATCTATTGAGGTACATTTATTTTTAAGTATGTACAAATTCGGTACATATTGTGTACATTAGCGTTTTGCTTTAAAACATAACAAAACAGACAGTGGGTTGTTCAGGGAGCATGACATAGATTTATATGTCAAATAAATTCTAAGTTGAGCTGATCAGTATAAATATGCAGTAGGACCACAGGCAAAGAAGGGAACTTTGACCCGAAAAATTGGATAGACCTAGAGCGTACAACAATGACAGTTCAGACGACGTTGCGGGTAATGGCTAGTTACCTGAGCGTTTTGCTCTACAATGTTCAGTTTTCCTCCGTTTATTCGTGTTCATAAAAGGTTGCTTGCGAATTTAATTTAATTTTGTGTTTTTTTTTTCTTAGCTATAATTTGTGTTTGTGTTCAAATGTTTGTACAACCTTCCGTGGTTTCACCGGATGGTTCCAACGGATGCTGTTCTTGTGCGTATTTCTATGTTCTTTTTTGTTGTTTATCACGAATGAATAGATGTTTTTCTTTCCATCTTTCTTTTTATCTTTCCTAGTTTGTCATATACGTCCTCGTAAACAAAAGAAAAAAATAAGAACTAGAAATAAATAGACCTGTACTAACTTAATTTTTCTAAAAACAAATCAAGATTAAATTCTCCGTGCGTGAGCTCCATTTGAAATTTCATTATGAAATCATCGCGATCAATCTACTCTTGGCTTCTCCTTGTAGCTTCTTCACTTAGGTATATCTTTTTCTTTTTCTATTTGTAACGTTATGTTAATGCAAAATAAATAATGGGGATAGCTTTTTACTTAAGTTGGGAGTATCAATTTCTACCGCGTTGTTGGTCCTATGGTGTTCACCAAATACAAACCACTGCCTCCTTGAATGTGTTTTAAACCAGGGGAGCTATTGCCTAACGCACTCGCAATCGCAATCGTTTTCATTTTAAAAGTCGAACGCGAGTCTTCGTACAAGAGGAAAACAATTGTTCCACTTCGAAGCCGATTGCGAGTGCGTTAGGCAATAGCGACACAGATCCTGACCATACACTTGAAGAACTTTGTTATTTTCTAAGTCTTAGAACAATTTTTTTTTATCTACGCTACCATTTTACATACGACACTTGTAATTGTTACTAAACCTACGGGTAATATTTCTCCGGCCCCCACGATACAGGCCTGACCTAGTGTGGGGACCCCCTCCGGCCGCCAGGTTCGATCGCGTAGTTCGATCAATCGAACCACGAGGTATTTTAGGTCCTTATGATTCAATCAATCGAACTACGAAGACTTGTAATTTTCCTTATAGTTCGATCAATTTGAATTAACACGAGGAATTTTAGAACCTTATAGTTCGATTGAAAAGTCGAACTGAACGGAGTTTGCTAATTTATGTATAGAACCTAGGTAGGTTTAGGTTATGTGATTTTATCATCTCAAATAACATTGTGCACGACTCTTGTTTCTTGTCAAATAGATCGGAAATGAATTGTACATATGTATGACTCCATGCATGGAATAAAATTGTTCAAAAAGCCTAGGGCAACTTTTAAAGTTCCGTCCACAAAAAAAACATCTATCTATATTCCAGAATCAGTCTTCGGGCTTCTGGGGAACAGAATACTACGATTCGACAATTTGTATCACGATAGTCTGCGAGACTAAACTTTTAAAACTTTTTAGGAGAGAATCTTTAAAATATTGCTCTACTTTTATTTGCGTAATGTTTTTACACTTTTCAGTTCCCAAGTTGTGATTTGCGAAATGGGATATCTAAGTCAAGTCAGTTCCTTCATATTTTCGAGTGACATATCTAATTATTTTTTTTCATAATTTTCATTAATGACGTTACATTATCACCTATTTAAGATCAACTAGTTGTTTATTATATGCAGACGACAAAAAGTTATTTAAAGTAATTAAGTCACTGGATGACTGTTATAAGATGCAAAATGATCTTAATAAACGTTCTAAATGTTGTAAATAATGTCATCTGCACCTAAACGTCCAAAAATGTTTTGTAATTGACAACGTTTCAAAAAAAAAGCAGTTTGGTTTTTTCGCGTTTATTATAGCTGGTTAAAAATTAGACTACCCGTGTTTCTCGGTTTTTCTTTATTTAACTTAAATTCGTCGTTAATAATTTATTAAAGAAATAGTCATTAAAAAGACCGTATATACAAAGTTAGGAATACTGATGTCGTGATCTTAGCATGATATAAAATTAAAAAGGTAACTTTGAACAGAAACAGAACTGACTGTCATGTCATCTCACTTGTCAACCGTAACTGTAACAACATGAATTCGTCGACTTCGGGCAGATTGCGGCTATCCGCTTTTACAAATCCGTTAGTCACTTCCATTTTTAATAGCGTATATCAAAACAATAGTATTACGAGAATCGAAAGCGTGTCGTTAGAATCAAGTAATCCGTCAGACAGATGAAAAATGGACATGACAGTTGTATATTTTTTTCAATTCCTATGGTAATAAATGGACTAAGGGCACTATAAGTGTATTTCTAACATTCACAATCCAACTTTTTTACTGTTTTTCTCAAATATAAAAAAAAACTACTGCATAAAAAAATCCAAAAATATTTTTAGTGTAATCAGCAGTATAAAATCTACAAACGGTATTTTATTTTACTACTTTAGCAAATATGAATTGTTGTCAATTTCGTTCAGCAGAAAAAAACAATTGATTAGTTATAATTATACATTAAATAACGAAACAGTTCCAAGAACGTCTACTATTAAAGACCTGGGCCCATATTATGGACGCCTTTATCGCGGTCGATAAAGCATCCGTCACTCTCACACTTACACACTGGTCAGAACGTGACGGATGCTTTATCCACGCTTATCCACATCGATAGACACGACCATAATAGGCCCGCTGGGTGTTTACATAGATAATAAACTTGTATTTTCTGACCATATCATGAATATCACTAATAGAGCCTATCGACTTCTTGGCTTTATACTGAGAGTAGGTAAAGAATTCCAGGATGTCTCAACGATCCTTATTCTTTTTAACTCTTTGATCAGACCCGTTTTAGAATATGCATCCAGCGTATGGAACCCGCAATACAATATATACATAAATTCCATAGAACGAATACAAAACAAACTAATTAAGCATTTAAAATATAAAGCCACCTTACAGTGTCAAACATTTAATTTTAATAATATTGTTTCACTTCGAAGTCGACGCACAGTAAAAGACCAAATATTGTTATATAAAATTATTAATAATAAGATTGACTCCCCTTACCTTCTTAATAAGTTAAGAGAGTACCACGCCTCAAGACTCGGCATACTAATAATCTGTTTTATGTCCCGGTTATACGTACAAATTTTGTTAAAAATTCTTTTGTTAATAGAATTTGCAAAATGTATAATTCCAGTTTTTCTGTAGTTGATATATTTAACAAATGTCTTCAAGAGTTCACAGCCCTAGTTAGAGAGAAAAATGATACTTAGTTATGAAATTTCGCGTAACGCATTTTTATTTTTGTTTTTATTTTTATTTTTGTTTTTCTGCCTTTAGAGGTATCCTTAGTCTTTTTTTAAACTAATGTCACATTTTCAAGTAATTAATATTATATTGCTCGGTTAGTATATGTAATATTTAACTCTGGTAACTTTACTGGTTGATGTATAATCTAAGATTTCTATTGTATTAGCCATATACCAGTATAAAACATTAAAACATATTTTACTGGTACAGTCAAGAGCATAAATACGTGATCATTTATGTACCTTGTCGCTTTCAATCGTTTCACAATGTTGTATGACATTTCAAACACGACGTTAAAGTGACAAGGTACATAAATGATCAGTTATTTATGCTGTTGACTGTACAATCGCCTTTACAAATACGGTCTATAGATTTCAGTAAGAGGTTACCCTAAAAATTACTCTCTCTGAACATACATTTCTCAACAAAGTCTTCTCAAAAATCAAATTATCCCTAGACTGAGCAGTCTACTCCAAACAATAACTGTAGTAACGACATACCTACAACCCATTGTTCTCATAAGGCCAGATTATCAAAAAGACAGTCTAATTTCAAACCAATAAGTGTCGACGGAGTTCCGCTACCGCGAGCTTCTAGTTCTGGGTGGTATATATCATTTTTCTTATAAATCATTCAGTAAGTGCAACATTCTTATTGAGGGCTTAAAGAATGGTGTGAGGAACTGTACCATTTCTGTCCTTTTGATAATCTGCCCTTATGAGAACAAAAGCCTACAACTTACTTGAATAGTAACTGATGACCCCCGGCACTTTTCCTTTTTAACGCGTCTGCAATCCCAAATCGTGCTTCCATTTTTGTAAGAACGCTGTTTATAATGCTGCCGGCGGTTTTTTATAACTAAAAATATTATGTATAGGTAGTATGACTAACAGGATATAAATATAAGTAAATAAACAGATTGTACATATAGCGCCACACCTCCAAAAGTCCTTCGGGTTTCGGTAAAGTTGGTTAGAGCATAAGAGCATATGAGAATGAATTGAAGAAAACTACAAACCCGAGAATCATTTTAGGAGCTATTGCCCTGTAACTACATCAACTAGTTAAAGTTTTTTTAAATCGTATATTTAATCACAAAAAAATTCAGTCACATTTATGTATATTCACACAAAATACCATTATAAAATTCAAACGATACAAATCCACAAAATAAAACAGCCGTATATCAGACTTTGAATAACCATCACGTGTTTATTACCGCTGTTGCTGGAATCAGATTCGCTTGTGACTTCAAGTGCCTCTACATTATTCTCATCGTTTGCGCTCACAAGTTTCAATTTGCTATCGGTCCCATTGATCGTACTATTTCCTTCAGCAGTACGTAAAGCCTCAATATCAGTTTTTTGTTCCTTAACCTCTGCTGCGGTCTTCTCTGTGACATTTGGGGCTTGCTCACCAGAGTCTTCTTCTGAAGCTTTGAAGGCTGAGGCAAACTTTGCAAAATCCTCCGATGCTACGGGTTCTTCCTTAGTTGCCGGTTCTTCCGACGTTGACGTTTCCTCCGATGAAGCCGTTTCTTCCTTCTGTGATGATTCTTCAGTTACTGCTTCCGAAACACTCGAGGCTGATGTCACGTTCTCCGTTGAAGGAGAATCTTTAAGCGTCACGGTACATACATTAGGGCACTTTTCCTTATCGTCGCACTGCTCTTCGGTGCCGCAAGTCAGGAAGTTTTTCCACGGTGCCAGGAGTTGATAGAGGTGGGGAGGTTTACAATCCCCATTTATGTATGTTTGCAATGCCATCACGTCGTTTTCGCACAAAAGAGGGCCGCCGCTGATACCCTAAAATAGTAAAATACCGCATGGAGCCTAGTGGCTGTAATATTGTAATGTTTTGAATCCACATAAATGTGCCCCAACACTCAAATTGATGTTGCAAGGTTGCGCGAATGAACGAAAGATTCATTTGTTAGACCCTTACCGCAAAAGCATAAATTCCTTGTCGCGGTGGTACACCAAATCGCATTTTCCGAGTAGTATTTTAGCATATAGTCGCATTTCAACGCGATCGATTATTGTTTCGAACGCTATTTTATTTGACGCGTTAATTGCTATTTGCAATACCTCGATTATCGTGATCGTGAAGTGCTATCAAAATTGTCTTCACAAATTCGACTTAAGATAAGTGAGTAGGTTATAATCGCAACAAGACATAACTTTTGCTATCTTTTCTGCATTATACAAATTATTTACGGTTTTTATTTTTAAAACGATTGGATATTATGATCGATATAAACTTCTACTAAAAATATTGACTAACTTATGACATTAAATGATTGCGGAGAAATGCTACTACAAAATGTACGCGCTTACTACACGCACAAGCTTCATCAGTTTGGTCTGCGCAAGCTTCTCGCACAAAAAAACTGAACAGTTCGTGTGCTACCACACGGCACAGTTAAGTACGCGCAAGCCACATTCTTGTCGAAATCCTTGTCGTGGAAACAATGTTTCCCGATGAACGACAAGCGAGCCTCGACTGTGGCTCAAGCTACTGTTCAAACACTGAACACCCAACCACACGCACAGACAAGTACGCGCGGCCGGGCTTGCGCAGGCGAATTTCAAGCAAGTCGAAAACTGCGCAAGCCGCACCGTGGGGTTGGCGCGTGCTATAGTTTTACCAACCACACGCTCCGTGTTCCGTGTACAAGCCGGCCTGCGCAGGTAAAACTGTGGTGAAGCTTGCGCGTGTGGTAACCCCAGAAAATGGCGTGGGGTTGGCGCGTGATACAGTTTTACCAACCACACGCTCCGTGTTCCGTGTACAAACCGGCCTGCGCAGGCAAAACTGTGGTGAAGAAGCTTGTGCGTTTGGTAGGCCCATTACGGACGAGGTGTACGACTTAAAATATTTGTTAATAATAAAATAGACAATCAAGACCAAATCATACAATAAAAAATGCGTTGGAGGTGAAATGCGACTATAGCATTTAGCGAATAATAAAACAGACGAATGTGACTCAAAGCGAAAAGAAATAACTATATAGTTAGATAAAAAACCCCGATTATAATGGTGACCCCTTCATTCAGAGTTGATGAAACCTTACTAAAAACCACCGCTAGAAAACCTGCTTTCAAATAAGAAAAAAATGCTTTCGAATCGGTTCACCCGTTTAAGAGCTACGGTCACAAAACAGATAGGTACAGAAGTAAATCACATGTATGTACTTCACTTTTCATACCTACGCTCGACGATCGCTCTAGGGTTGTCAACTATGGCTTATGCAAAAAACACTATCGTGGTAGTGGCACTCGTATCTAGTTGTAACAAAATAATAAACCTATCTACTATTACAATACAAAAAGTTTACAGAGCAGAAACATAGTGAAAATACACTCGGAAATCCCTAATAACTTCTAAAGGATTACCCTAGTTACAAAATTTCCATTGCCGTATCCGTTTTAGACCTAAACATATCAAATGACACTAAAAACAACACAATATCGACACAAACAAAAAAACATGTTTTCAACTTACGTAAGGTGGCGTGAATTTACCTTACAATAATTTAGTTAAGTAAGTACTTCGTTTATACTGATTCATAATAGGAAACTATTATATAAATATAAATCGATCTTAGATATATTCTTCGGGGGCCGGGGCGGGGAGCTTACCTACCTAGCTAACTGTTCTGTGTAACTTTAAAACGAACCATCGAAATACCTACAAGCAGATACCTACTTACATCTCTGAAACCACTGGTAGCTTAAAAAAATGTAATGTTGAATTTAAACAACCATCCTGTGAACAGTTATAATAACTCTTTTTTTTTTTGCTCCATTATTGCACAAAAAAGTTCACAGACGCGTGTCCCAAGCGGACGGCATTCGCGCTCGCACTGATCCCAGCCGGTCCGAGATATCGTGTCCGTGAGCAGTGTCCTATGTGTGCGTTGCTTGAGCGCATTTTGTATGTAGATTGACTTCTGTACCTATCTATTTTGAGCTACGGTGCCACAGACAGACGCTCGCGCACACACGCACACGCACACGGCACATATAGCGGTCAAACTTATAACCGCCCTCTTTTTGGGTCGAGGGTTAAATAACGATCGAAACGAAATGTCATTCATTGGATCGCTACAAGGAATTTTAGATTTTGAGGTAAAGTTCTAACAAATGGAAGGATTATGGTGTTAAAGCAAAATTAAGTCGGCGCGTCATCGTGACTAGAAAACACTATTATACCCAATACGTCTAACATGTGTAACTTTTCTATAATAACTTTAATTCAAATATTTAAATCTTGGACTTTTTAAATGTGGCTTATTTTTTTTAAACTTTCTGTCAGGGTAGTGAACGTTAAGACATATAAAGAGAATTGATTAGATTTGATTTGATTTATTGAGAGCGTTTTCCACGAAGTCACGCCCCACTACTTAACTTGACGTACATTGACGCAACCGTGAACGTCAATTTGAGTGGCGGGGCGCATCGTCGTGGATTTAAAATACTGGATTTACTGATCTAAATAATACCTACCCCTGTATCCTTTAAAACTAAAAAAGAAAATTGCAATCGTAAATAAGAGCGCAGTTCAGTTACATCACGAATCGGTACAATAAGTTATGCTCCAGTAGTGGATGTGGATAACCGTCGGCGTTCATGAGTGCATGTATACGTCGATGTAATGGAGTATATCCCATAGGTTCCATATTTTTATTTATTTATTTATAATTTATTTCACTAAACACAGTAAATTTAACTTATACCTGCCATGATCCCCTAGCAGTAGGTATGCCTACCGGCAATTTTGTTAACATTATTTTCAACTAGTAGGTACCAATAATGTAATAATATAAAAAGAAAAACCTGTATCACTACCCTGTACACGCAACCAAATTGATTTATAGGCCACTGTAGAACTATAGCAAAGTGACGTTTTAATTCAATTCTTAAGAAGTCTCTTCCGATTTTAATCATTACGTCACTTTGAAATTGTTGCATAGTGGCCTATGATTTAAATTGGTTGACTGTGCGTGCCATATAAATATATATGATAGGTATAACGTGAAAAATATCACTTACTTTTGGTAGAGTTAAGACCGGTAAAATAATGGAAAAAATATGGGGAGCAACTCATGGTAGAAATAGTGACAATAAGCTACAATATTTATTCAGAGTTTTTTTGGGAGCCCGTTGTTCCCCACTTTTTTCATGTCATAATTGTTCTATTGACATTATAATTGGTAGTCATTAACCATTAACTTTTCAGAATGTCTTACATATCTAACGTGTAGATAAGGCTAGGTTAGGTTAAGTTTCATTTATAAAAGTCCTGAGAAAGTATCAGTTTCCTAAAAAAAAACTTTATGAATTGCAATAATTGTGACCTAAAACGACTAAAAATAACTACTGCAGAAATTATAGGACCCGTCTTTCTTCTTGTTAATTTTAATGATGACACATGATTTCTTTCATTTAAATAATTAGCTATCACCCCTTTTAATATCCAGCGCATTTAAAATATTGGATATATGGCCAATCAATAGTGTGAACGAAATTTGCAAGTAAATGCAATTAATCATATACCTAATCGCATTATTTGCAGTACTTTCTTTTTGCATTTCATTAGCTTTTGAAGGAAATATGACCAATATTTTCATACTAAAAGGTACTACTGCGAAAAAGCAGCTAATATTAGTATACGATCGATTTAATAATCTATCCTCTAGTCCCAGTAGTTCGGTTGATTACTTATAATGCCTTACCTTCTCATTAGTTGGTTAATGATGTGCGGTAATAGGTTTGTATGTATATCTATTAACTCGGCAAACAACTTTCACTATATTCAAAAAAAATAGTTACAATTTTCAATGTCCGTGAGTAAGTTTTGAAACTCCGTGATTCCGCCTATTGGTTCACAGGCAGAAAAAAGTTAACATGTTAAAGACTTATTGTGAATATGAATTCTCAAAATATTCTTATTTAGCTACAACCTTAATCGTACTTTTAGGTTGTTTTAACTATTTATCAGCAGTTTGGTCGAGGTTGGATACTGGGAATAAAATTTATTATTTATTTTTCTTCTCATCTTGGCAGGCAGAGGCAGGTTGGAAGATGGCACTATGATTTCCCAATATCAAACCAGGGTTGGATGGCTAGGTTGGGAGATGGGAATCACTCTTTCGGTGTTTGACGTCATAACCGAGCTGATGGGAAGAAAATTGAGGCATTAGTCCGGCCCCGGACAAATCAACCGAACTACTGGGACTAGGGGAAATCTATCAGCTTCAAATTTCAAGCCTTAACAAGTTTGTTATACTTATAAAAAAATACATTCTACTAATATTATAAATGCGAAAGTTTGTGTGTGTGTTAGATTGTTATGACTTCACGCTGCAACGGCTGGACGGAATTGGATAAAATTTGAATTGGAGATAGCTTATACCTACCTTGCGTAACACTTTTTTTCCGGAAAATTACTTTTTTTAGGGAATAACGTTAATCGAATTGTACGCGGACGAAGTCGCGGGAAACAGCAAGCATACAGTGTTTCTATTTTCTTAATGTAGTTCAGCAACCTTGCTTTTTGGATGAAACTCGAGTGACAGATATACTGTCAGTTGGGAGTACAAGGGTGATAGCGATAGCCAGCCGAAATCTATTAAGAAGCTGGGAGTACTGTAACTGGCTTGTTAAGACTTGCAATTTGTTAATATAGGCAGCTATGATTATTACGATAAAATAAATAAAGGCGCGATAATCTCGATATGGATGTCAAGAAGATTAGATAATATGGATGTCAAGAAAATTACTGGTTTTGTTATTTAATGCGGTTTTTTATAGGTTTATCTCATCTAAAAAATAAGTGTTATACGCGGATTACATCAATAATTAAAAGTAAATTTCTCAAAACTTATTTAATCGCAATAAAATTCTTTCACATTTAGGTATATTTAAACAAAAAACTGCTATAAAATTTAACCCATACAAATCCACATAAAAAAACAGCTGTAAATCAAACTTTGAATGACTATCACGTTTTTGTTAGCAACGTTGGTGTAGGTCGGGATTGGCACAATGCTCATCACAGTTTCATAACCGTCTTTTGATGCCTTGCGACCATTGGGCCGCCCCCCACGGCGAGAGGTCCCATTGTTCGTATTATTTCCAGTACCAGGAGGTACCTCAATATATTTTTCATAGTCTGGGTCCGACGAATCAGCCTTAGTCAGCTTTGTGGTATTTATTCTTGAAACTGTCATGGTTAAGGCTTCTATCTTGGCATAATGCTCCGGTGGTACCGGTTCTTCAGCAGTTTCTAGTTCTTCCTTCGATGACGCTTCCTCCGATGAAGCCGGATCTTCCTTCGATGACGCTTCCTCCGATGAAGCCGGGTCTTCCTTCGATGACATTTCCTCCGATGAAGCCGTTTCTTCCTTCGGTGAGGATTCTTCAGTTACTGCTTCCGAAATAATCGAGGCTGATGTCACATTTTCCGTTGAAGGAGAATCTTTAACCGTCACGGTACATATATTAGGACACCTTTCCATATCGTCGCACTGCTCTTCGGTGCCGCAAGTTAAGAAATTTTTCCACGGTGCTACGAGTTGATAGAGGTGGGGAGGTTTACAGTCCCCATTTATGTATGTTTGCAATGCCATCACTTCGGTTTCGCACAAAAGAGGGCCGCCGCTGATACCCTAAAATAGTAAAATACCGCATGGAACCCAGTGGCTGTTATATTGTAATGTTTTGAATCCACAAAAATGTGCCCCAACACTTGAATTGAGGTTGTATGTTTGTGTAAATGCACGTAAAATTAAGATGTAAAATCAACATTAAGGGGATGCGTCTTCGTGGCTTGAAAACACTAGGTATTCGTACTCAATGTTATGTACATACGGACGGACACGGAATTCTTCAAATCCAAGTGCGAGTCGGACTCTTACCGCGGATGTGGTGCTAGTTTATGACAACGTACAAAAAACGTAACAAGATAAATATCAACGCACATAAGATGTCCGAGCCAGTAATCGTAAATTAAAGTAGAGGTCCGGAAAGTGGCGGATTGCCTAATGAGGTGGTATATGTGGTGAAAAAGGCATATATAATGCTTTTCTCAAACAATGCGAGGAAATGATATAAATATTTTTGTTAAATAAATCGTCCAATAGAGAATCTTCTTTTTTTGAAGTTTGAAAATCAAACAAGATTAATTTCACACGAAACGAACCACCGCTTGCCGCTGCCCGCGCCACCCGCAGCCACCCGCAGCGGACCGCTGCCACCCGCAGCTGCCCGCCGCCAACTAACGCCGCGACCACCTTTTATTAAGTTGGTTATATGGGATTCTTCCTTGGTCCTTTCGATTTTGTAAGTAAAGAACAGAATATAAAAAAATATCGTAACTGACATGGCTTTTATACAATTATCATGATGAAGAAATAATAGGGCCCTTCGTATCTTCGGTTTTCAAAAGAAAAACCACCATATCCGAGCATGCTTTAGAAAGATTTTTCTCGTATAGGCTCGGAAATATATTATCTAAAATTTAAACGTATCACAAAAGTGGCGAGATTTGTTTGGTTCCCACGGTAATTTTGGGTCGATGCTTGAATACATTAACAACTAACTGACCCGACCGACGTCCTGTCCAGATTTTTTTTTCTGGGTTATTTTACCATTTCTTTCCCTAATCCCCTTATTCAGGCTAATAGCAGACACTTAAAAATAAACTCAGCCATCTGTTCTCAAGTGATGCGCTTATTTATATTTAAGGATTGTGTTAAATTTCCTCGCATTGTTGGAGAAAGCATTACACAAGCCTCGGCCGGGAAGGGCATTTGTTGGGCATAGCGCAAGCAGTCAAAGCTGCCCTAACTCATACTCGTCCTACAATGGTTTTCTTGCCGGTATTTACAGTAATATACTATCCAATCAGAGATCAAAATATGCTGGTTTATGTTATCATGTTTTTTTTGGCCATACCTTACACACTTCATTATGAATCGGCATTATCAGTATGTATCGTTAATAATGTTACCTCGTAAGACCCAATACTTATTTTAGTAACATTGTAATCGCAACCTTGTTAAATTAGTTATAAGGTAACCTAGGGGCACATAAGCTCATGGTTAATAATATACCGTGATTGCAAATTGTTTGCAAATAGACCCCGTAATAAAATGACCAGAGGGCTCAGACAAGATGCACTACGCTAACTAACGTTTCTATTCGATTCGTTTTTAAACCAATCGCGTCACTGGAAGATGAAGTGATACGAAAAGTCACGTGGTCTACCAGTGACGCGATTGGTTTAAAAAGGAATCGAATAGAAACGTTAGTTAGCGTAGTGCATCTTGTCTGCACGGGATGATATTCACAACATTTTTAGTCAATAAAAGGATGAGGTCCTCAATACATTGTTTTTCTTAGATAGTTTGAGGAAGCTCCGTTTTATAAGTTATTTTTATAAGCAGGTATAAACATCTGTGTATTATTACCAGAGGTCGGAATAAGCAGTGCCTATTTGCCTAAACTTCGCGGGAGGACGTAACTAAGAGTGGTTACAACCACCAAAAATAATTTATTTTTATTGAATGCGGGATTTCCGGGATTTTTACAATAAAAAGTAATCATTATTTTTGGTGGCTGTAACCACCACTCTTAGTTACGTCCTCCCGCGAAGTTTAGGCAAATAGGCACTGCCTATTCCGACCTCTGATTATTACCCAAGAAACAATGAAACCTGCTTAGTCATGATTACCCTTTTAACTTTATGTTAGGTGTCAGATTCCGCTCTAAAGCATGAGCGCATCCACTACTGAAGCAGGAAGACAGTACAGAGGAGCAGAGTTTATGCTTAAATTAACCTTATCAATACCATTTGTGTTTTCTACCCACGACAACGTACCCCGCCAGTCAATATGACGCACGGTTGCGTCATCGTATGAAATACGAAGTGTTGGGGTTTGGATTGAAAACCATATATCTAACAAGGAAAGGTACCGAACTGTCCGGCTCCGATTTGGTTTATTTTGATGTATGTTAGAGAGTAGTCTAAAATAATAGACACGTATTTCTTTTAGCGGCCCAAACTCACCCGGTTCGGAGAAATTGACCTCCAAAGTACTGAAAAGTGACTAAATCCTCTAACTTCTATAGAGAATTTAAAAAAATAAAATGCTATTTTCTTACCATTTTTGATTATATGTTTAAGAACATGAAAAAATAATGAGCACGTGTTTTGTTATATCGGCAAAAAATCATATTTAAAAAAAATACCAAACAAAGTGTATCTTCGATAAGACGTATATAACTTAGAAGGGTATTTTTTTTATTATGAGTTTTACCCGATATAACAAAACACGTGCTCATTATTTTTTCATGTTCTTAAACATATAATCAAAAATGGTAAGAAAATAGCATTTTATTTTTTTAAATTCTCTGTAGAAGTTAGAGGGTTTAGTCACTTTTCAGTACTTTGGAGGTCAATTTCTCCGAACCGGGTGAGTTTGGGCCGCTAAAAAAAAATACGTGTCTATTATTTTAGACTACTCTCTAACATACATCAAAATAAACCAAATCGGAGCCGGACAGTTCGGTACCTTTCCTTGTAAGTCTAAAACAAATTAATATTGTAATTCTATCAGCTGTCACGCTACGGGGAGCCAAGATGGTTGACCAAGTCTGAAATTTAAGGGGATGTCCAGTAAGATCACCTGGTAGGATCGCCCACGTACAAAATTAATAGGTAGGGGATCCTACCAGATGATCTTACTGGACATCGCGAAATTTAAGTACCGAGTCGTATCTTAAGCACATCAGTTAATATTGCCCATGAGCTCGACAGATTGAATGTAAGTGTCCACGAAACACACCAAACGCTGATTGAGGCGATGCGTATGGAATACCAAAAAAAAAAACAGTAAATGTAGAATAAACCGGAGGGAGAATAACCAACTTTCTGTTCAAAACAGTCGGCAAACAATGCAACTAGAGGAGGGCAAATGCAAATAATATTTCCAATTTAAGAAATATTTTAAAGGGAATGTTTTCTCAATCTTAAACATGCGATTTGACCATTTCTAAATACAGCGTGCAGGATTGGACAGGAGCGTCCCGTGGTCGTGCGGAGAGCGCCAATTATTTGGCGCTGGTGGATTGCATCGCTTGCTATGTTTCGTCGCAATTAATTCTATACAACATGATCGAGTACATTTTGCCATTTCTAAGGTAGAACAAAAAAATATCCATTTGAAGGGAAGATACACAGCAAACCTATAGATATACAACTAGCTCTAATAGCTAGATCTAACTTATATATGTAGATAGGCGTAAAGTGGCAACATTAATTAGCCGTCACTTGTGTGAAATTTTCGGCCAGTAGGTATTGCCATCAATGCGGTAGTTTAACTAGCTTTATAAAATGATGCGTGACATTCTTACTCGACAGAAGTTTTCTGTCCCTTTTTCTTCAGCAACCGAAGGTGGGTCAGCAGCACACGCCATGGTGGATTCCTCGAAGTTGTTCCCACAGTTCTGGCTGGATGGCGGCAACATCTCCACGGAGTATTTAGTTAGGAACATTCCTCCTTCAGATTTCTGTCAAACAAAATATTGATAGAGTAAGCTATTCCCAGCTTCTTAACAACGTTCGACTGGCCATTGCTTACTCAAGTGAGTATATTTCACAACTGACAGTTTATTACCGTACGTAGTAGAGGAGCCCATGACACCAAACCTAGTTCGATAAGCCTACCGAATGATATATATATAATTAGTCACGTCATTAATTGGGGAATACAAAATGGCAATGCTGAAATTCAAAAAACCTGCCAAACTTTTTTTTTTGTTTTAAGCCAATGTCTAGTATGAGAATAAGACTCCCAAGTTTCGTTTATTCTTCGGAACAGGGGACTATACCACAATGCAGTGCTGCAAGCTTGATAACGATAACATGTCAAAAGCGTATTATTATACCTACCGAGAAGAATCTCTCTCTTCTAGTTGTCTTTGTGTAGTTGTCATTTTCATCATACATTACAGTATAGACCATTCCATTGTAAGCTCGATGGTGCTACAAATAGGTATACGTATAGTGCAGCAAGACCCAATGAAAAAAACGACGAAGATTTATAACCTATTCTTGGGGAGTGTGTAAGTTGGACTGAAATGACAGGTGTTAGAATTGAATCTTTCCCGATTATGATAATAAACGCGACGCTACTCTCATCTTATAGCCATAATGATTGACTTGTTCCATTGCACTCTGAGTGAATTCAAAAAAGCGGCCTTACATGTAATATGCTTTAAGATTTAGGGGGTTTGGTTGGGCTTCTCTATCGTATCAGGTATTTGACCTTTAATTACAGAATAAGTTGATGATAGTAAATAAATAAATAAAATCTGTATTTACTTTGAAGGCCAGAATATCACAGGTCTTGTCGAAGGTCCGCTTCGTGGACAATTGCGTGACGCGGACCGCGTTGGTCTCCTTGAACGGCTGCAGAGTTTTCAGCAGGGTGATGTCGGACGCCCACCAGTGGCTGTCGTTGTGTTGGGTCGGCATGATGACCTCGATGACCTGCAAATAAAATAAATCAAATGAAAACCATAGTATTTTTAAACCACAAAGTCCCGCCCCAATGTCGATTTAAGTCACGGTGCGTCCCTTCGTGGATAGCAAACACTATAAATTCATAGCACTCTTTTACACATTTATTCTCAGTAAAGCAATGATATTTTATCTGCACATATGTCGTAAGCCCGTAATTTAAATAGGCCCGAATTCTAATATACACAGGTAGCACTGGCAGCAATGCGGGTCGAACCAATCCTAGAGTATTTGTACTTATAATATGTGTGTAGATAAAATAATGTATCCGACTCTACATGCCACAGTACAGTGCGATAGCTCTGAGAAGGTGCTTCGGGTTTGTACTTGTCTCTCACTCGCTCTCATACGCTCTTATTAAGAGAGAGTGAGAGAGAAGTACAACCCGAAGCATCTTCTAAGTGCTCACAGACTGTACATAATTAGGTCTTAAAACACGAGTGTGGTTTTCTGCAACGAGCCGAAGGCGAGTTTCATTATGTATCAGTTACATAAACTACTAGTAGAAAATGTTGTGTGTGTGTGCTGAAGTATATCACGCGTAAACGGTTCAACAGATATGGATCATTTCTCGCACACAGATTTACCATATCGTATTTTACTACTTTTAATTTCATAAAATTTCGAGTTTTCCGGACGAAAATCGATAAACGACTTCTACGCGAATGGAGCAGTTGACGTTAGATTAGCCATATTTTTAACCCACGACGAAAAATTAAGTGTATATCGTTTTATCTATCTAAAGTACTAGGTAAACAAAAAGTCAGTTGTGAAACATTGCACAACCATGAAGTTTCTGAATAGTGATGACAGCAGAAACACAATGCTAAACTCTTATTTTCACAGCATTGTTTTATTGCTGTCAACATTATCAACTTCATGGTTGAGGAGCAATGTGTCAGGATTGACTTCTTATCTGCCAAGTACTGTAATAGTTATCTTACCTCCTGTTCTTGCTCGTCCTCATCCTCGTTGAATGTGAATTTGGGATCAATACGGGCTGCACCGAGTCGCGCCAGCATGGTCTTGCTGAGGGGATCATCGGCGGTAGACCCGACCACGGTGGCAGAGATGAGGAACTCCGGTCGAATGAGGATCGCACCTTGCAGAAACCTTGCGCCGGTTCCGTCGACTATGGACTCATCTTGGTAGTACAGAAATCCCTAAAAGATGAACTGTGTACTGCTATCATTCCCTTAGTAGCTATCGGTTTTCATCGAGTTTATTCGACTACCAGTAACAAATATACTCTTATCAGATGAGAGTGTGAGTGCGAAAGCGATAAACAACCGATGACTATGGAAAGTGGCAGAAGTAAAAAAATATGCAAGTAATTATTAACAGTGCAGTTGCATGAGCAATGTTCTTGGCAACCGACGAGCAACTTTTTCAGCATACGAAGTAAAATCATGGCAGTTATTGTTGCTGGCTATAAATGAATGGCCAAGAGTTACTGGCAAATCTCACCGTTACACAATACACATATAACTTATTACAAGTGACTATTGCACAAAATAAACTTTAAAAACGCACCATAAACGGGTATGTGCCTTTTTTGATGTCATCTGCAGCCGAAATTCCCGTACACAAGTAAACCACTGAAATACATGTTAACACATTAAAATGGAATCTCACTAACCCAGTTAAGTAATTATATTCTCTCAGACTTACCCCAAAATATAGCAGCAACAAGTCTATTGTGCATATTTCTAAATCATCAAAAATATCGATTTAAATTGACGTGGGCATGCCCAGCTGACAAGTTCAGATTTGTAAGAAGAATGCGAACTCTTTTTTTATTTTTTATTTTCTGCCGGCTCCTCGATGACTTGCAATAAAGTAAGAGAGTGATGTCAGCCTCTTTAGATCATTTAACATAATTTTAAGAGTGAAATAATTCTTTTACCTCTCGTCCTAAAGAGGCGGATTAGTCGAGTCACGTCCCTTTATTTTTCTCCGCTATCTCTGACAAAGTTGCGCCAACTTCACTCGGAGGCATTAATCAGAATCGCATCCGACCTAAGATGTATTATCCCCAATGAAGCGAAAAGAATGAGTTTGCAAATTTAAAACGCGTGTTTTACGATAACGCAGTAGGATAAATCCCGCGACCATCTAATTATTCATGTAAGGGGTGTTTAAAAGTGGGTAAACGGGCTCAGAACTAAGCGGGGTCTTTGATAAATATGCTGAAAAATAAGTAATGAGATTTATTTAAGATATTTACTGGGACGGGAACACGGCCTGGGCGGGCGCAGACTTCAGCTCGCTCCGCATCTTTTCTGTTTTAAAATAAGATAAATGTATTATTCATTTAGTGAAATGTTTATGTCTTTGTGCTCTTTCTGATTCTATTTATCTTAGCTAGTGAAATTATATTGGAACAGTAAATAATTTAACCGATGTTTAGCGAACTTACTAAAATACTTACTAGTTTGTTCTAAAAAGGTATAGTAACAATGTGAAATCGCCCACAAATGGACGGAAAGATTGCATCCAAACCGCTGATGTGGCGACGTCAGAACGACTTGCTCAGACCGTTATTACACGACCAATTTGGCGAGAGCTCCGTTAATACTACCGGTTCTTCCTCGGTGGGTTTATTTGCCGTTTAATTCTCGGGGTAGACAGTGTCTGTAAATATTGGTCGAGTTGTAACGACCTGAATGAACGAGCTACGTGTTTTGGCGGCTTCGCGCAATTGCTTTACAACGTCATTGATTAACCTTCGATTATCTTAGATAGAAGTTGTTTTTATATAAAAAAATACAAAAACCGCCTTTAAAAACGCAACAAGTTACTTCTTCTCTCTTTTTTAAAATAGCAGGTAATAGGTCAGTCCAACTCAAGTCGGCTTTTGGTTAAAAATATTGTGAGCCGCCGACTTGACGTATATTGAGCACGTATGTTTTTCTTTGAGCCTTGGAACTTTTCTTTTTATTTAATTAGGTATTAATGTATCTGTATAGTAAGCCCAACAAAAGTCGTAAATGCACCTTTGTTAAAGCCAAATCTTTAAAAAATCCTCTGGACTTTTTATCGCACAGGAAACGGGAACGGGTGATTTCCAAAGATCTCGCGTCGTAAAACACTCGTCTCACCGAAGACTCTCGTTTGAGTGTAATGCGACAACAAACTTGCAAAACGAGGTGTGTCTAGTGTAAAATGCTTTATTTACTATGATTATTAGGTAGAACACCGGTGTTAAATTTACTACTCCCTGTGAATCGTATGCTTACATGACTTTCACAGTGTAAGGGTGCGTTTCCACCAGCGATGCGCATTAATGTGTTTTCATACATTTGACACCTCGCGACACCTCGCTCCGATTGTCAAAAATATGAAAACACATTAATGCGCATCTCTGGTGGAAACGCGCCCTTAGGGTTTTGTCGCACTAGCGAATAATGAGCGGTTTTTTTTGGGTTAAAGAACAGTAAACAACGAGACCTTATCATATGACTGAACATCAAAAGCGCCCGTAATGCCAGTGTGGTGAAAAAATTCAGAGGTGAATTTGTCTGGCTCAAGCTCAAGCTATTCCTTAAAGGAGCGCCCACACCGACGTGTAAAATACGGTGGCATTGCGTAAACAAAAGAACGGGTCTTAGTAAAAACATGGCGCCGTTTTTGACCGACCGCAATTTACGCACCGTCAAGCTCCGGTGTGGTCGTAGCCTAATTTTGTTGTAGCAACCAGACCTTCATAACGTTATGAAAAATATCGTGATCATAATGTTATATTTGTTTAGTGTTCAATATTTCGTTAAGATAATTATATCGTTATTTTTTCATAACCTTACGCTACATCACAACTAAATCAACATCGAAACAAAACCAGAATAACGTTGTAATACCTAACTTTATGAAATGCGCGCTTTATCTAGTTGGCACTATTAATTTTTTTCACTTAAAGGTTTTTTTACTTTGGAATCCCCTATACAACCAATCACGGTGTTCGTGAATGGACGATTATCGCCATTTTCAGTGATTGTGTATAGACCATTTTTAGGGCGTGGAAATAACCACAAAATGACTGTACAAAAATAAAAAAGTAACACGATATAATTTCGTGTAACACGATTAATGATTACGAATATGAATCTATTTAAGTAATTATAGTAAGGATGAATTAATTTTATTATGCATGGTCCAATTAGTCATTTAAATTTTATTTATTGCACGAACCGGTAAAGTACCTAAAGTGCATTAATAGAAGTGACGTATACTATTATTCTAACGTTATACAAAATATCCGAAGGGATCCGAGGGGATCTGATTTTTGTAACGATATATTATAATTATAACGTTATCGTAAAATAGTTATACTTCTACTTCATACAGTTATCCGCGACACATTGCCGTGAAGATGTTGAAGGTTTAGGAGCGCCTTTATAACCTCGTAAGGCCCACCGTACTATAAACAGCCAGTTTTTTGTCAGTGGGACTTTGAATCTACCATCAAGATAATAAAGTTCAAATACGTTTGTTCGAAAATGCCATTTTCAATTTATGAAGAAAGGAAAATAAACTTTTTTCTATTGCAATACAATTCAAGTTAAATTGCCTTAGTAATGTACCTACATCCTATTACACACTGGGCCTTACGAGGATAAAGGTTAGTGCAGACGTAACGCTCGACACTGGATCAGGTCAAAGTGAGACATTGAAATTTGAGCTTTGATTTGTGTTACTACGACACATTCTTCAGTGGACGACTGCTAGCTTGTTCCGAGGCGAAGCGTTGCCGTTCCGATGCCGATAAGTGTGCGTTACAGTATGGAGTTTCATACAGAGAATACTGAATGGCTCGAGTTGAGGTGGTGCCGACCCTTTGCCGAGCGGTTATGTGTGCGTCGACCTTTAGGCTGAGTCGAAGCAGGCGCTCGCGGCGGTCGCAGCCGTTTGTCGCCCCGCGGGACGAATCCGACCGTAATGGAGTCGCAGTCGCAACGTTTAACTTTTATTTTATACCCTTAATATGAAAATTGGCTTTGAAAGCCTGCAAAAGGCGGGAGTGCAATTGATATTCGTCGATATTGGACAGAATGTAAGAAGTGTGTAGCGGGGTACGTATCATAAATATGTAAATAAAAGTGCAGGTATCTGGTTTATGCTCATGCTATTTATTTGGTTAGTAAAAATTTTAGCTAATTCACTATACGGGAACGTATCATAATATATAAAGTTCAAAATACGAAATGGGTCATAATACATAATGGTTCATAATATATACATATATTTACATATTTCGTTAGCCTTTAAATGTATTATAGTCTACAGTGAACCAGGACCGAACTTGTTGATAAACTATTCGATTTTTCGATTTCGTACACCATCATAACAAATCAATAGGAAAAGTTAAGTACCAACAGCTATACATCTTTGTATTACTAAATAGCATGCATGATATCCATGAAAGCGTGTTTTTATTAATAGATCGCAATACGTTGAAAAGTTGGTATACATGTTGTTGAGTTGGAACCTACAGTACTGTGGAGATGGTGCTACTGTGCCGGCAATGCCAGCTAAATAAAGAAAATCAAGCGAAGATCCTCAAGAACCACCTCGACACAATTACCTAGCCACAGAACAAATAACCCACAAACTGACAAACGTAGACCGCCAGTGGAATCGAGCTTAAATATGACTTCTGCTCCTGTCCACTCCATACAGGTTGTTATGTATGTACCTAGTTTATGTTATATAAAGAATGTTATTACAGACGTTTAAATATACAATATTGTGTACATATATATATATATGTGTGGATATATGCATTAATATGTATACTTGTAATTAAATTTATATGTTCTTCTTGTGGTTAAACTTGTCTACTCGACGCCCACTTTTCTCTTTTCTCAATCTCTCAAGGGTTAGCTGGAAAAAATCCCTTCGAGCCAAGTTCGCCTTTGTATATCCTTTATTCTTCATTGTATTGTATTTTGTTCTATCTTTTCAAAATTCTAATATACAGTAAGGGAAACTGAGACGTACCTTTTTTGCTCTTGTCATATAAGTTTCAGTCAAGATTATTTTTTTAACCATGTTGGGTCCACGTTAAGTATAGCGGAGATCCTGTCGCCACCCTCCAACGCCATCATCAGACCAGCTCGATGGTGCCACATGGTGTATTGTCATCAAAGCTACGTAGTTGAACCAAATTTCTGTGCAATCGATCAAGATTTGACCCCAAACATGTATACGTCTAAAACCTGTTCAGACTTACTTGTCTTATATGGTAAACTACTTTCTAACCTCAAAATGAAACTTATGGCAAAAACAGCTCTTTTATCGTAAATAAAGTAAACTGAGAGAACATTTTGGACATCACTTGGTCCGTGATTGCTTTATTTTATTTAAAATAGCTGTTCCATACAAAAATGTTGCATTTTGAGGTTAGAAAGCTGTTTAGTACTTAAGACAAGTAAGTCTGAACAGGATTTACTTACATAATATATCGAGGGTATTCTGGCAAAACAGAATAAATGCATTTTTTTTAAAAAAAGGTGCATACTTAGACATACTCAGTTTTTTCTGCTTTATTTATCTAGCAAAACCGTATAACTGCAGAAGCTTTTACTATGTTTTTTTGATATCATGATAATATTATACTTCAAAGTAAGGCTATGATCACTCAAAACTTAGTGCATTTTTCTCATTATTAAATATTGTGCACTTTATTCTGTTTTGCCAGAATACCCTCGATATGTACTGTAAGCCCAATGGAACCCTGACCCATCATAGAACTGTGTCACAGTGACGTTATGATTCAAGTCGTAAGAAGTGTCAAAGAAATTTATTTATAACGTCACGGTGACACCGTTCTATGTTGGGTCATAGTACATGAATAGTTTGCAAATTTATAATAAGCTTGTAAAAATGGTACATCCTTCCCTTACCGTACACAAAAAAACAGCCTGAAAAAACGTAGCAAGGTAAAACACGGTGAACTGTATCACTCCATAATGTGTGCAAATTCCCTTCCGCTCAGCTCCAGTGCTCAAGACTTACAAACTCCACCAAAGACTGATATGAATATTAAACGCTCGAAGAATTAGAAGATTTATACGACAATTCAGAACTTGGGCGGACCTCGCGCACTTAAATGAATGTTTAACATTATCTCCGGAGTTTTATGGGAGTAAAGCCTCTTAAAGAACTTGCGAAGAAACTTTAATAGAGCTCTTGGGCGATTAATTCGGGAAGGTAGACGGGAATGCTAAGCGAAAGGGTGACGGCTCAATCAGTGCGGGACTAGGTACCTATAGGGGTAGGGGCCGAGGCCGGTGCCTCTCGGGGGCTATTTAATAAATGAACAATGTGGCAATTCGAACTGAAGCAGTTTTAACAAGTTTTGTTACCTTATTTGCAATTAAAGCATGTCGGTGAAATATATTTTATTAGTTCATTATCAATGTATGATCAATTGATCAATCTGTGTTACTAATAGGTATGCTTATAATATGTAATGCAAACTTATATTGTAATCTTTTTTATGAAATAAATAAACTAAACTAAACTAAACTAAACTGCGTTAGCTCAATCTCTCTCGGTTTCATAATTTATAATAAGTTAACGTGGACGGGACTAAATATAATAAAACTCTTATTTTTGTTTGTCTTCTTCAGAAAAAAGAAGAGCAGTAGTAAATTCTTTCTTATGCTATTAAATCTATTAACATTTAACTTTATTTCAGTAATTTAACATTAGAAATCGACGCAAAGATACCGATTTTACGACGATTATAAGATAAAATAAAATTAACGAGTACGTACAGTTGGCCTTATAAGTAGCTGCACACCTTAATACCTTGTCTCTTTAACGCCTTTGACAGATTAGTGCAGTAATTCAAACATGACCTTAAAGTGACAAAGCAGTAAAGTGTGCAGCTACTTAAAAGGCCGACCATACCTATTTAATTTTAGAGATACCGTGATTCTTTCTTTCACGATAATCCTACCGTGAAAAAAACATACTGAGCCCCAGGCAGCCAGCGCGCTACGATGGAAATCATCAAATGTGCGTATAAATGTAACCACTGAATGTGGGTACCTGCGTTTCGCGGTCATATCTCCCAACAAACTGCCAAACATTTTAAGTTTTCCGATGGCGATAATGTCTTTCCATGCCTTAATAAAAACAGTTTTTTGATTAAAAAAAAAACGTCCGGTACTTCCTATTATAATCCTGCTTGATACTCGTACAGTCGAGTTCATAAATATGTGTACACTTTAGTATCTTGTCACTTTAATCGCTGTTACAATTAATTAAAGACATCAAATAGACAAGGTACTAAAGTTTACATATATTTATGGACTTGACTGTACCCGTACTGCCAATTATAGATCAAAAGTCATCGTCGGTGACAGGCGGAATAAAATCATCGCGTCATTGTTTGCCGGCGTCATTTTCCGTTAACTCTCCGCCCTATTGTCCTGCACTTTATTGAATTTGATTTACGCACCAATTTTTGTAGGCTTCGGTTTTTATTAACTGACCTCGGTGCCGATGTAAACTTAATTGAATCCCCCAACAAAAGGCATCGCATGAAAAGAGCGTCCAGCGGTGTGCGATGCAGATTATAATAGATTTTTCAGAATTTGCATGGGCTTTAAGTAACTCGATTGGATTTTCGGTCGGCGGTCGAACTATTGTTTTTGAATTATTCAATTGACATTGTTTGGCCGTGATGGTTTTGATTGAATATGCTGGTTTAAATCACGTCCATAATTCGGTGCCAAAAATGTTGATTTCCATCGTGAAATGGAGCCGAATTCTCGGCGCAGAACTTGTCATAGTATAGATTATTCGCTAAGGTTGCGGTCTTTGGATGTAGTTAGTCGTGGTTTCTATTTATTTTGCTTAATCTTCGTCATACGTGGATTTAAAATATAAATATACTATTAAGAAAATATAAAAATTATGTACAGTGCTCCCATACGATCTTATGCTAGCTTAACCGATTGTTGCCGAACCGGAAAGACTTTTTGACACTTACAGTGCTAGCAGCCCGCTCGGGGGTTCTCTGTTTTCGCCGAAAAGTATGTGTCATTCGCTGCCACTTAACGCGTAGCGCTACGCTCGTAGCCGATTCCAGAGTTATTCCGCTTTGTATCCGCTTTGTGGCCCTGAGAGTGTTAAGAGCTATTGCATAATGTGTAAGTTTGGCACGGATCAGTTACCAGATATACAAGAAGTAGCAGTGATTGCGTACACATGTATACAAATGCAAGGTACTTAAAACGATTCCTTTACTTTCACAATTTAAATAATTAATCGCATATTAAAGATTTCTTTGTAAAACTCCCACAATGAACAATGCCGCAATTGAAAATTGTGTCAACATTAGCTTTTCTTTGAATATTCCGCAACAAAAGCGAATTATTCGCAGAAAGAGCGTAATCTTAGTTAATTATCTTAAATTCGGTCGTATTTAACGTCGTTTCAAAACGAGTTTCACAATTGGAGTGGAGTCAAAAGCTTTCTAAAGGAATCGCAAACACAATTAGGGGCAAGTTGTTGGTGAAATTGTCTGAAAGAGTGCGCACGACACGCCGCGACTCCGCGCGTCGGGCGCACGCACTTGCTACTCAACTGTTGACGTCATTCGGTAAAGTTATTGTTATATTAGCAGCCAGGTCAGAATTAACTTTGAAAACTTTTTTACGGTTTCTTGAGACTTACATTTAAATTACACAAACAAAACTGTAAAAAAGAGCTTTTTTTTATCACTACACGTCAAGCAAAGATTTTTTTTACATTATAGAATTGACTGATGTATCATTGGATAGCCCCTAAAAATCATCCTACATGTAAATGTAAATTTTTAGATTTGGGGAACCATTGAGGATATATTGAACTCGTAGGGTGTCATTTTGTTCTTTTCGACCCTGCCCGTAAAGCCAAAATTACAAGTAGGTAATAAAAATCTGAATAATATCTTAAATGAAGGCACATATAATAAATTAACGAGAGGAAACTATCACAACTAATTAGACTTGATTCGTTCCTGAGATACGGGCGAATAAAGTATTTATAATTAATATAAAAAAATGTATGAACCAAATACCAGAAGGCTCAGACAAGATGCACTACGCTAACCAACGTTTCTATTCGATTCGTTTTTAAACCAATCGCGTCGCTGGAAGATGACGTGATACGAAAAGTCACGTGGTCTACCAGTGAAGCGATTGGTTTAAAAACGAATCGAAAAGAAACGTTAGAGTAGTGCATCTTGTCTGAGCCCTCGGCAACTTCAAATAGAAAATTCGTTGTTTTTTTTTAGATTGTTTTTTGTGTTTATAGTAACGGCTTCGGAACCCTACACTGTCCATGATCAGACTTGCCCTTGTCAGGTTTTTATGATACGGTACCCTATTGCTAAGACTCCACTGCCGTCTGTCTGTCACCAGGCTGTATCTCATGAACCGTGATAGCTAGACAGGTGAAATTTTCACAGATGATGTAGGGGAGCGGGGGGCTTGTTTTAACGGGGGTAGGTATTAACAAGTCTCTAGCTATTAAACTATACACAATGAAGTGCCAACTTAAAGGTTATAACTTCGGACGATGCTAACGAACAAGTCACAGCACGCCAGCTGCCCGCCGGCCCCCGTGTAGTGTAGATGTGGCACATGGGTGCAAAAATACAGGTTAGCGAATATTCTTACGTCGTGATATTTTTGATTTGAGCTTTAATGCACTAGTTTCGTGATTAAGGGTTCAAGTATATCGAATGTTCATTACGTTGAGCATTACATCTGCATGTTGTTTTGTTAAATTTATGCAACGTTATTTTTTATACATTTTTATATTTGAAAAGTACCTCTGGGGCTAGTATTAACCAAATGCGTGGGGTAAATATTAACCTGTGAAAGAGGCACTTTGATCAATCTAGCGGCTGGGGTAAATGCATTTGGCAATACTATTCCACCAATGTTCGTCTTTCCGTACCGTACAACTCACTGTTTCTTGTTAACGGTCCACCAGAATCCATAGGTGCAGGTAACTAAGTACTATGACATGTAAAGAAGAGAAGATCTTATTTTGTTTGTTTTTTCTGAACTGCAAACATACACATACGTACATTAATAATGAAGAAATTTATTATTAAAAATATAAGTACTGTTTACTTTTTTATTTAAATCATTATTTTAAACAGCAAATCAAATGTTAATTCTTACCCCTTTATTGTTAATATTTGCCCCCAACACGGGGTAAGTATTAACCGCAGACTTTTTTTAAAAAGGTGCTTTTTTCTGCTAAACTGAGCAATTCAAATGGCATTTTGGATTTAAATATGGAAGATGAATAACTTGCCGTCATGTAGGTACTTAAATATTAACATTAAGTTTAGAACTTTAGAAGATATACACAGAAGTTTGAATTTTGTTAATACAAGCCCCCCGCTCCCCTATTTCTTTTGCCGCTATAACAATAAATAAAAACACTAAAAACAAAATAAAATAAATAATCAAGTGGGGCTCCCATACAACAAACGTGATTTTTTTTGCCGTTTTTTGTACGGAACCCTTCGTGCGTTTTTTTTAATAACATAGGTATTATGTTACAATGTTTTTATTTATGACATAGAGATATCAAACGAGCACACAGGCCACGTGATGGTAATTGAACTCTGAAGTCCATCGCCATTTGCAATCTTAAGATGACAATCTCAAGCTCAATCTAGTTTTAAATAAAATTATTTAGGAAATGTCAGCCCCACGGTTCTCCGGCGCGGTCGCGAAGCCGCTAAGCTTGTTATTTTGATTGTGCTATTGAGAGATACAGGATCAAATCAGACAGAACAATGGGGCTGCAATTAAGAGGCGGGGGTGGGGGTAGGTCGTTTAACCCTGGTATTCGAATGTCACTTTTAAAATTTTAATTTGGAGTTCAGAGCTAGAAATCGTGTGTAGTGTCATTTACAACCCATCAAAAGAAGAGAAGGGAGAAGTGAATGTGATAAAAAATAACATTAACCCTTGATTGACATAGAAAAGGACGGAGCTAAAATTTACCCAACAGTTACTGTTATCTGGACATTGAAAAATCAGGCCATATTTAAATATGGTTCCCCTTGTTTACGCATAATCACGATTTTCCGTATGTATCATTTCGCAGAATACTAATTTCGCAAAATTGTTATTCTACTACTGATACCTTTGACTTTTTTGAAAAGTTAGAAAATGAACCTAACCTAACCTACTGTACTCTACCAGGATTACACAAAACATAGGTATTTAATAATATTTTCCGTTTCAGCTGGAGAAAAATTAAGCGAAAGCAAAATTCGGCGTAACTATACATTCGGCGTAAAAAGTTTCGGCGTAATAGAGGGAACCCGTCACTTTAACGTCATGTTTGAAGAACTGCATTAATATTTCAAAAGCGTTAAAGCGACAAGGTTCAAAAGTGTGCCGACTACTTGTCAAGCCGACTGTGCAACGTCATTGTACCACCGTCTCGTCTTCGTAAAATAAAAACACTATAAAATAGTAGACATCCAGGAATACGAAGCAAAATTCAAATCCAATACCAACCATTGAGAACGTCTGTAAGACTGGAGCGATTGGATCCCCGCTCATTGTCGTGTCTAACTCTCTCCGCTGAATACGGTCTGTTTACTTCTTCGCCCTTTGTTTCCCGTAACGAGCAGAAAAAGGGCCCATTCAGAGCATCCAAACCTAATTACCCTACCCCCGGCAACAAAAGAGAGTTAGTAATTAACGATATTATGTCAAATAATTTGTTTGAGGCGACGTCTTACTCCGTGGATCGGATTTGCATTTGTTTTTGTAGATTTGTTGTTTGTTGGATTAAGAATTGAACTTGGGTAAGTGCTGATTAATTGTGTTTAAGAAATAATTGTTAGAGTTTCGAGTACGTACCAAGTAATCGAAAAGTCGTCTTTAATGGTCTTTTGTCTTAAGTAATTTTAGGAAAATTATTCAACTTTTAAGGATCTGCAAAACGATGTACCTACATAGACATTTTGTATCAACATAGTCAGTTCGAAATTATCAAACTTCATTAAACTTCATTAGTCTTCATTAGTCCTTTAAATCTGCAGTGCAGTCCTGTTACTGCAATAAAAAGATAATAACTTGATTATTCTTGAATTATTTAATATTTGTTAAAAATCATAGGTATACTTATAAGATAAGCTATTTTTATCTCCAAAAAACATATTACTTAATGCAAAAGCCAGTGCTATCTGTTCAATTTGGCATACTTACCAATTTACCAATTTACGACTACATAGCAAAGGGGTAGGTACCGGGATCTTCGGCTCACATAGCTGTATCCACAGGTGCGGGGTCCACATGGGCATTAATAATGATAAATTCGCGTCATTAATTCTGAGGATTAGGCGGCGTGTGCGCCACTGATAACCAAATATTAACTCAATTAGTGCGCGGCGCATTCAGATGCCTGCTAAACCCGCTAATCCCGCGCTCGGAGTCCACGGACGCTTGGAAACCCTACCTTATTTATAAAACCTAGCCTTAGTTGGACACGTCTGCTGCTTTATGTAATTCTAGAGAGTGGTTCCTTTTAAAACTTTGTTTCTATATTTTCTTGACAGACTTATTCAGAGTTATAACCAAATTGAACATTGTAAACAGACATAGGTAATTCTAACTTAACCACTGTATTTATGCTTTACTTTTTGAATTTAATTTACTTTTTTTTTGTAACCCGAGGCCATGAAACCTGAAAAGGGCTTTTAACGACTATTAGGTACATAAATTACCAAAATCTAAAATTTATATTGATTGATCGTTCGTTATATTATGAACGCAAGTGATCAGACATTGACGTAATATTTATCTATCATTAAAAGCCATTGATACATACAAATTGGCCACGTAACGCGCGTAATAACCCAAACAGATTTGGCGTATTAGTCAAAACATTATTGCAAAGGGTCGGCTAATTGCATTAATCCAATTAATGGTAACTAATAGTAATGACAAATGCAGTGTTGGCTGACGGATCGCCGGCGCGGCTGACGCGGCCTTAATGGGACGTGACATGACATGTATCAAGTCAGGGACAATTTCGACATTATCTAAGTGATGTTGTTAACATTTGGGTTCTATGTCGCTTTGTTTTATGATGGTATTGGCAGGGAAATGGCCAGTTAAACATTTAGCTTTATACATGGGCTTACCACCTCTCTCTTGACGTTAGGTATCTTTTCTATCTCTACTTGCATCTACACCTCTATCGGTGAAAAACACAAAAAGGTCCTGAGGAAAAAGATGATGAAAAACAAAAGGGCTATTTCGATTGTTATCATTTGCCTTTTAAGATCTTACTTGCATAATGAATTTACTTTTATCTGATTACACATAATAGTAAAAAAATCGTTTAACTTGAAAGAAGTTTCGTTTATTTACAGGTTTTGTTCAGTCGTGGATTTTATTCTGAGAAAATCTTATTCCGTTCTTACTAACATCTCCCTCATAACTAGCGCTACATTTAAGCTTTATAATAAAGCCTTACAAACGCGTTGTAAATAACGTGTTTTCAAAAGCGCGTTTCCCGCTAACCCGTCGAACTGTAGCCGGTCAACTGCACCACCCATTCACTTCGACAGTTTTACTGCTCGCTCGCTCTGTTATGACTTTATGACTATTTTTTATTGCAACTAGCTCATATTTTCGGCGGGTTAAAGGATTAAGATACGGGGATTTAATAGGCGACAGCGGCGTTAAATTCGACGGGTATTAATTCCAAGTTATGGAGGCTGTCGATTTTGCATTTTGGCCGGCTACTGCTGCCTGTTTATGGCCTTCGATTGGAGTTTTAATTGGATTTAAGCGTGAAGAATTTGGTTCGTTGTTAACAGGATTTTTCATGACATGCACCTATGAGTGGGCGAATTAAGAAATATCTTACTTAAGTCGTTCATTTTTTTCATTGTATAAAAGTAATTAACCATATAAATTGTATGACTAATTTTCGTATTTCCACGAAGTAATTATACATTTTTCTTATTAACGCTTTCATATAGTTAAATCATTCTGTAATTTACTTAGGTAGTTACCGAGGTAGGAATAAATAAATCAATATGCCTTTTTTTTAAACACCACAATTCGTTTTCTCAATCACATCAAATCTGTGTTATTCCCATTACTATTCTACTATTGTACCATTACTATGCGGTTGCAAGATTTGCAAGTTGAAACGCATGACTTGATTATTTCTGCGTATTGCTCAATTTATCATCTTTCTTTCTAGACTAGTTTGGAAGACATCCTGCACGACTAATAGTCCTAGGTAAGTAGAACTAGCCCTCTGGTCAAAGACCCATGAGCCCTGGGGGGCTATTTAGGACCATATTAATAGATATACTGATCTTCAGTTTCCAGACGCATCTGAACTGAATTTTATATGACTTGCCGGTTATGTTGACGTGTATCCAATATCAGATTGTTTATAGTTCATAGTTACCTGGTTTCTCCTACAAATTTCATTGCCATTCCCGACATGAGGTTTATTGTTTTAATTCCATCTTTAGTTACTAGAGTATAAATAGAACAGTAGTTCATATTCAAACCAAGGTAAGCTTACATGGGTGCGTGCCTCAATCGTACGCGCCGCGAGCTACCACTTGCAAACTCAACAGGACGGCCAAGCCGGTTGTAGTCGGGGCCTTGCAGTGTCACCGCGTTCGGTTGCGTATCAAGCGAGCGGTAAATGAGCGCATCGTCGCAAAAATCTACTACTCTTTATAAAATGTCGCCCAGAGCGTGCTGCAATTAAACAAAGCATTATAATATAAACATTACAATGATAAATCATGGATCAAAGTACGGTCAAGTAGAAGAACACTTTTGGACAACCCCGAGTAACCGAGCGGTAGTAGGCAACAGAAACTCCTAAATTACATACGTGATCAGCTGTTCCAAAACAGCTAAGGCCAGGTCGTGGGTGCCTGAAAAGCGAATTATGAGAATTAGAACCCTTAAAAAGTTCCAAAAATCAATATATTAGGCATTTTTGCATCTAAAACAGCAAATGTACACTATCCTAAGCTAAATGACATACAAATACGTGCACCGGTCATCATATCTCATGTCGGTAAACACGTGACGCGCCCGCCGATCAATGCGCAATCACGCCGCTAATCACTCACGATTGACGCCGCGCAAGTGATCCCGCTGTCGCGCTAATGAATTACTGTGACAGTGGGGCTTTAGATGATTTTAGACCTTCGATACCCGTTCGTTGATAGCTAGGAGGGATTAATGCATCTTTATTAAAAAAACCATGCGTTTAACTAGGCACTTTTTGCCTCGTACAGTGAAACTGTGGAACGAACTACCTTCAGCGATAGTTCCAACCAGTTATGACATGGGTGTATTCAGGAAAAGAGCATTCATTTCCCTAATTGGCCGGCAACGCACCGACAAGTCTTCTTAAGGCGCGTACAGATTATGCGCGGCAATCACTCGAACATTGGATCGCGCGGCGGCCGCGCGCAATGGACACGGGGTTTCCGCGCGCGGCAGCTCGAACATTGCCGCGCTCGAACGTGCCGCACGGTGATCCGAGCGCAGTCGGTTTTTGAGCCCGCATCAAAGAAGCTTCAGTCGCTGGCGCGCGCGCAGTTTGGACGGTTCATGGTTTAGAATGAAATATTGGTACGCGCTAATCGAGCTGGATCGTTTGCCTTGCGCAGCCGCCGCTGTCTACCTAAATTCCATCGAACATTCGCCGCGCATAATCTGTACACACCTTTAAGTTGCTGGTTTACTTGTTAGTTAAGTTTAGTAAGGCCCGAATAATATAATAAATAAAAGATTAAAATATCGCTCCGTTAATTTTTTTATCACAATAATGGAATAGGATTTTTCGGTGCGAGAAACCTATTTGTCAATCAACTTCGCGAAAAATCGGCTTTAACCCGAGCGACGCTCGCTCTACCTGGGTGAGAGAGCGTCGCTCGGGTTAAAGTCGATTTGTTCATATTAATTTAAATAAATTTATTTCTTGGAATTTATTTATTGGTAAAAAAATATAAATGAAATTTAATATAGGTAATACTCGTTTAAATAACTATATTTCTCAATGAAAAAACTATTGATATGCATACAGTTCACCCGATGGTAAATGGTATTATTATTGAAACTTCTTTGCACAATGCAAATGAATAACAAAAATATAAATGGCGGACTTAATGCTTAAAAGCATTGTTTACCAGTCAACATGATACATGAGAGAAGTACATTAATAATAGTTTACGTGACGGTTGCGTAATGCTAACTACGCAGAGTCTCGTACAATACGTTATCTACACATAATTATATTATAAGTACTCTAACGTGGGTTCAGAAGTCGAAAGGGTAATGACCAGCATTACCTTACCTGTGGTAGTAGGTGACAGCGATGACAGCTGTAACGTAATTTTGGAATTACGTTATCGAATATTGTAAGGTAATGAGATCCAAATTTGGAACATCTTCCAAAATTAACAGCTGTCGTCGATGTCACCTACTACCACAGGTAATGCTGGTCATTGCCTACGGATTTTTAACGCATAATAGAGGACTTATGATTTGAGTGTAGATAAAGAGATATACATTGCTTGTTTTCAGTTAAGCGTTATTTCCGCAGTTTTTTACGACATGTGACATGAAAAAAAAACCACAAACTGTAATAAAATCCTAACCGTTTTTGTGACCACCTAATCTGAAACATCTGCATCCGTTTTCGATAAAGCGTCTTTTAACCCCTGTCTTAATAGGCAGAAAGCCAAACAAAAAACACCTAAATGATAATACATCACAGGCTACTCAGGTATATTTTGAGGTGCCACATCTTTTGTTTAACACTAAACTCGCATACTATTAAAACCCATATACGCGATCACGGCATCTGGTTGGTCAGGAAATAACACACGTCGCCGGCAGTGAATGCGCGATTTTCTCATAGTAGGTAGGTATAATTTGACTACAAGATCATGTTACTCCCAATTATACCTGAATTAGATTAACACGGTAAGTGCTATAAGCACATTGGGCAGGTTAATGTTACTAGTCGCACGTCAAACTTCATTAACGACGCGTGACGTCGCCGCATAATGACGTCACGGAGAACAGCCAGTAATTAACGACTGATTAGTCCACAATTAGGCGGTAACTAACAGCAGGTGGCATTGATGGCTGGAGGAAGTTGGAACGTCCGACGTTACGTAAGTTTGTATAGTTTTCGAGGGGTCTACCTACTATTTGGTTAACCGTATTGTTTTACTTATTTTCATTTCGCAAAAGAGTACTTCTCGCTGCAGGTTTTTTGTTGTTGTCTTTAGTCATACATACATACATACATACCTACATTAAATCACGCCTGTTTCCCAGAGGGGCAGGCAGAGACCACTTCTTTCCACCTGCTAATATCCTGACAAATCTCTTTCGCTTCTCCCACATTTTACTTAAACCTACGCATGATATGCCTAAAATGGTGATAACATTAAAATGTTTTTGGAAAATTAAAGGTTGTAGCACGATATATTGAATACGTTTGCCCAACGTAGTTTTGATGAATTAAACGGATACTGCGATCATTTCTTGTAAGAATTCTCGCGAATTCGAAATTAATTTACTGATTTAAGTTCCCCCACGTACTTCCTCTTTAACTGTCCCGATTATGTGAATAAGAATACAATTAAATATAGGTACTATCAAGAAATTAATTAACAAATAACAGATGGACGAATTACGACCGGGACAGTTTACTTTTCGCCATCCAACCTCTTATACTTTTTAAAAGCACATTAAAAAAACTACTCTAGCAGTTTAATAATTAGGTGGCTTTCTGGCAACAACAGTAATGACATACGAGTTCGAGAAAGTTAGTAGGCGATTTGTTTATCTCGAGTCGGCAGGAGCTAATGACGTCACACGGACCGCTGCATCGGACTCAGGAAACGTAATCTACCGTTGTGAAACAAAATGGTACTTATTCTATAGAATATTATGGCGTATGCTACCTTATAAGTAGCAATTGAAACTCAAAATCACTTTGACTGTTAACATGGAGATAAGTCATTTTGTCAAGGAAAAAGATTGAGCAAGGTACATTTATGGACAACATTTATATAAACATATATTCATGTGCCCCTGCCTACGAACTTAGGGGTCCCGATTTCGATTCTCGATATGAGCAAATACTTGTACTCGTATTTGTGTGGTGAGCGCGAGTGTTGTTTCCGAGTCTTGGATGTTTTCTAAGTATTTCAGTATTTATTTCCCTATACGAGTATTTATATCTTTGTCTAGTATCTATAGTTAGTACAAGCCTAGAGCTTAATTTTGAACTAGGTCAATTGGTGTGAGATTGCCCCCCGATATTTTATTATGAGAGCGAATTCAAATGCCAATCTGATAGTCTTGTGTAAAACGGCTATTATAAACTTACCTTACCTTGACATAAGCAGTCAATGCGATCTGTCATCAGCTTACGTCAATCCCATGTCATTCCCATACATTAGGTCACTAACTTACATTAGCCTTATGCATCTGGACCCCCGAGGCTTACTTACAAAGAGATCTTACTCACCTGCCGTAGCAATAAAAAAATATCTACTCATCATGATTGGGTCATGGACCATAGTTTGATAATTCTGATCATTAATGGCTTTCATATATTTGCAGATAACTGACGACTGGTGCCCCGCATGTTTTTCGTGATACATTGCATCACTGCAATAGATCCCGGCTCGATAATGCCAAAACAATTCGTGGATTTTTACAAGCATCGACCAATGAAACTGTGCCTTAATGGTATTCCAGATCCAGTGTCGAAGCGCCTGAGCTCGGCCGTACGTCAATCGACTTAATCGTTCTGACGCGCGATGGACCCGCGCCAGATTGATGCTCCAGAGAAAGTACTGGGTAACATATATCTACACCTTTAAAACTGTTTTGTTGCAAGCTCTCTGACGGACTGATGATTCACGGTACATGATTGTGAACGTTAAAACGTAAGGAGCCGTTAGGTAAGAGAGTTTGTATGAAAAAAATTTGGTTCTTTTTCAGTGGCCATGTATGTTTTTATAATTGTTTAGAGAAGGCCCGCAAAGTACACAAATATACATACATACATATATGTCTTCTTGCCTGTAATCCCAGAGTGGGGTAGGTATAGCTAAAGAATTACTTACAACCTTAAAAAACTTGTTGATAATTCAGTAACCTCATTTTGCACAAATAGGCTAAGATATTTACCAGCGTATTAGTGACAGATTGCAAGCCCATCGCCTAACTGTTACAAGACTATATTCCCATAGTCGCCTCTTATGACCTCCACGGGAAGACATGGAGTGGCACTATTCTAACCCGGCAACCACACGGGAAAAAGTACAAAAATATAAGAAGCAAAATTCAAATTCTAAATTAGTATTTATTCATTACGAGTAAATTGGCCACATGAGGGCTCTTTTACGCTCCGGTAATATAGGACAGGACAAGGCCACCATTGCGGAGAAAAAGCGTCGCAAGAAACTCCACTAGAAGGTATTTTTTTCAATTTTTAATGTCGGAGCCGATGTATTAAATACCTACATATTGAAGTTTAAATAAATACTCCCAGGTATACGATAACATTTATAACATGTCGGCCATATCTCAGCTAGGGACTGGACGCCCTTTTGAATAGATCTATTAAAATCTACGACTTTTACCAATTGAACACTTGAAAAAAAATGAAATAACACTGCTTTTACCCAAACCCTTTCGAAATATACACTTCTGCAGATGAACAAGTGCACTAAAAAAAGATAAAGAAAATAAAAAGATTAGAGGAAAATCACTCTTGATTAGCTCCTGACACCGTGCGCCGGCTGCTTTCTAAAGATTTTCAACCTTGAATGAATTCATTCAACGTCTTAAAAAATACTAGCCAGACTTCTGAATATCAGTACTGTTTTCGCTCTACAAAGTGAATTTTTAACCGACTTCAAAAAAGGAGGAGGTTATACGTTCCACTGTATGTATTTTTTTTTTTTATGTATGTTCACCGATTACTCCGTCAATTGTTGACCGATTTCAAAAATTTTTTTTTGGTTTGATGGGGTATACTTTCGAGGTGGTCCCATTGTCACCAAATCTGAATCTGATGAGAGGATCCGTGAGGAATTGAGGGAACTCCTCAAATATTGTAGGCAAACATATAGCGATTTTAGTATTTTTAGTAACAAGTCCAGCATTTGCATTCAGAAAGTATCATTTGGTGAAGCGGAACTGATGATGAAGACCACAGATGGCCACCGGAACTCCTTAACGGTACCGATTTCAAGGGTGGCGATAAGGTATCTCGTTTAAGATAGTTGAGCGACTACAACGAAGAATATTTACTTGTTAACCGACTTCAAAAAAGGAGGTTATTGAAATATGACTATGACTTTCCCGCGGCGGTGCTTGCGGCGCGCTTGAAATAACTTAAAGTTTCATTTCAACTAAGAAGTGGGACTACATAACAGCGTATTATGATCACTAAAAAGTATAAAATAAAATAAATGTTTTAAAAAACAAAAAACCGCCTTCAAAAACGCAAAAAATAACTTCTTTAAAATTGTAGGCACCTAATAGGTTAGTCCAACTGAAGTCGGCGACCACAACATTTTCAACAAAAAGCCGACATCAGTTGGACTAACCTATTAGGTGCCTACAATTTTAAAGAAGTTATTTTTTGCGTTTTTGAAGGCGGTTTTTTGTTTTTTAAAACATTTATTTTATAATTTGTACGAGTACCGACCATGGATCCGTCGACTTTTCCAAACGAGGAATTCTGGCCGAGGGTTGTCATATTTCGGCGATTCCGTGGCCTCTGGCTAGCTGACACCGCTAAACTGCTGTAATTGATGTATTAATATTGTAATTGATGTATTAATTAATGTTGGCCTGTAAGGTATTTGTAAATATGGGCCTCGTTGCCTGAAATAAAGGTTTTGAATTTGGATAGCCGACAAGTCTTGATTCGACCAACGAATTTTTATAAAACTTATTTAAGAACAGCCAACAAATACTTAGATAGATAAGTACACAAACACACTTATATATATGATTAGATGGACTTACATACAATGCCTAAAAAAACACCCTGTTTTTAGGTAAGGGCTAAAACAAAACATTGTAAATGCAAAATATTAATAAAATAACAAAAACGTCATAGCATTCTAATAATCTCGTTGAACCCCGCTAAAGTATGGGACCGTCATCTGCGAGGGATAAAACGCCGCTCGGAATATTCAAGCTCTCTTACATCAAAGGATCTGGGGGGGGGGGGGAGTCTTCTAAAGGGTTGCCATACCTGGCTTTAAGGCACATGACACCCGGCAGCGGGGAGGTAAGTGGCTGATACATGTGACAAGTTATTCTGTACAGGGTGTTACTTGATACTGTCAATATTATTTAGGTGTAGTAGTATTATTTAGGGTTCCATTTCCGATGGTAGCCCTAGGGGAGCCTATTAATATGGCTATGCTGTCCATCCGTTCGTGTGTCTTTTGAACTGTAATAGATAGCAGGTCTTTTTTTTTCAGAATATGTCTTATTACGGCGGGTTTACTAACGTTTTTTTTATTTGTGTTGTATCGTAAAAACGGTAAAACATACAAGCGTCAAATTATGTAAGATTATATTGCAAACTCTGAAAAAGAACAATTAACACTAAAAAATGGTCAATTATGAGGTGGGCTCGCGCTGATTCGATTCGAAATCGAATACAAATTTCGTTGGTACTGCGGGGCGGTACAGAACCGTCGGTGCGCGAGTCCGACTCGTGATAGATCGGGTTTTTGTATACAATGTATATACTTATTATAATATGTATAATTTCACTGTTGTGTAACTTTGTAAATGTTTAGTCCTAAGCCTCGTTCAAAAGGTAAAAGAAATGCCACAGAACATTATCGTAACGTGACTAGTATCAAGTCGTTTTTGGCGATATACATCTTGCCACACTAATTGTTGAAGGCTTCTTTTGTTATTTGTCTTGTTACACTGTAATATTCATAAATGTACCACTAACAGTTGTTAAATGTAGATTAAGAGACAGCAATAAAAAAAATTGATTATCTGGAGAAATTCAAACAAACCTCACATACAAACCTCCTATTATGTTCCACCTATAACTATGTTAATGTGACATGCAATAAAAAAATTGAATTTTGAATTTGAATTTGAAATTAAGGAAAACTTATCTCGAGTATTTGTTCCTGAGTCTTGGATATACTGTGTGTATTTCTCTATATAAATAAGCTTATCGCTGTCTAGTACCCATATAGTGTGAACAAGCCTAGAGCTTAGTTTTTGACTAGTTCAATTTGTGTGAGATTGTCCCTGATATTTATTCATTTATAGGTGTTATCAAGAATTTAAAAAAACGAAACCCAAAACCAAAGATGATCTGATTAAATAGAGAGGCAGCTACTTACCTCGCCAGCGCGCATTGTTGTACAGCAAGCAAGGTGGCACTAATGCCAACAATTTCGCAAAGGCATTCTTGTCATTATTCCTCTTAGTAACGCTTTGATAACTCCAAGATGCCGCGCATTTCGCCGTCTGACGCGAAAGAGTTCAAATTTAACGTTCATCTTAAAAGTTCGTTAAATATTTTGAGTAATTCTCAACGTATTTTTTGAGTAAAATGTATTTAGGTGTTCTGATTAGGTACTAAGCAATATTAAATAATGCCAAGTTTAATAACGTCATAAAAAAGCGTCCTCTTAACCAATAATTCTAAATAAATCCAAGTATTTTACTCATCACCATCATGAATTATTCCGTCTATGGCAGACGATTAGTGCAATGTCAGATAATAAATACACTTTATTTGGTGACTAGGCACTAATACCAGACCGGCAAGTTTGTCTACATCTTATGCAGATCGACACATAAATTGAAGTAATTTACTATTACTTATTGTTTATTTTATGACATTTGACACCCTAAATTGTTAGGGCCTGTTGTTCGATCAGTAGTTAACTCAACTAATTGTTAAAATTCGAAAAAGGAATTGAAAATTTGACACATTTCCTCGAGATTTTAACCATGAGGCCCTGTTGTTTGATCAGTAGTTAAATTAGTAGTTGTTAAAATTCGAAAAAGGAATCGAAAATTTGACACATTTCCTTGAGATTTTAACCATTAGTAACGTTTTTTGACCATTCATTAGTTTAAATACCGATCAAACAACAGGCCATTAAAGATAAGAATAGTATGACCAAAGAGTCCCGATCGTAATAAGAAATTCGTAATTAAAAATGAGCTCATTTTGAACGGTTTTTAATTCGTATTATGTATTCGATTCGGTTGCTGAGCGATACTAATTAAGGAGTATGCTACGAGTATGGCACAGTCATGTAGCCTTCAGAATAAACACGTCCACAGCAAAATCCAAACTACTTCCAAATTTACCGAAGCAAATAAATTTTTAATTGGAATTGGAGTAACAAATTACTTGATAAAGTGTCCTTAACGACGATACTTTAGCGGATGCCGCCCACCTGCCAAGTTTTTGCCGCAGACGAGGCGTTCCCTGGAGATGGGCGGGGTTTGAGGGGTGGGCGGGGTAACGCCTTCTTAGGGCCACGCCTATTGGCTGACGCTTCAGTTTCCTCGGGGACGTCGAAGAGGATGTTAGTGTCCACAGCTGATCATCTGATAATTTCAGCTGGCCTCTTTACTTTTGAGATGAGGTGTGGGCAATCACTTATACAGGGACCATACGAACGTATTCATTTTAAAATAATGAAAATCGGGTCCATATTGGCTCACCTAATTATTTTTACTCATAACGACTCATAAGTCCTAATCATCGCAACTCCTAACGTATTTTTTTCAGCAACTGTTACTTTTTCAGGATGTTTATCAATAAACCCTAACCTAACCTAGTCTTATCTACACATTGAATATTTCAGAACTTCTGAACAGTTTACTGTTCCAGCGGTATAAAAAATTCATTTTCGGAGTTCCGATAATAGGAGTTGCAATTTTAGTTGAACTTTGGCGCTCCCGTGAAAATCATTATAAATTAGCAGCGTACACAATACAATATTTACAATATTTATCAACAATTATATAAAATCATTATAAATTAGCAGCATACACAATACAATATTTACAATATTTATCAACAATTATATAAAATCATTATAAATTAGCAGCATACACAATACAATATTTACAATATTTATCAACAATTATATAAAATCATTATAAATTAGCAGCATACACAATACAATATTTACAATATTTATCAACAATTATATAAAATCATTATAAATTAGCAGCATACACAATACAATATTTACAATATTTATCAACAATTATATAAAATCATTATAAATTAGCAGCATACACAATACAATATTTACAATATTTATCAACAATTATATAAATATCATCAATTATTTTAAACATTTTACTTGGGCATACAATTTTTCAAAAACATTTTCTTGAATTTTTTTTCAAATCCCTTAAATAGATCTTTACTTAACATATTAGGTAATTTTTCATTAAAAATTAAACAAGATTCTTAAAAGATCAAGCTCATTTACATCTTGACTTCAGTAACTAATTTTCACTCGCGACTTCACCCGCACAAAATCTATAACTATAATTATTTTATATTCTGCCTGAATGATTACTTGGTAGTTTTATGGTCCCGGTGACATGTCACCGAGCAGCTATGTTTGCATGGATGTGTTCCGGTGTGGGAATGAGACTGCTGTTGAACTGACTACCATAGAGCCATTACACCTGTCCTCAGAGTTGCCAACGCATTTAGAATCATGAGGCTGCTAATGCCCTGGACCCTCAGAGCCCACTTATTATCAAAAGGCTCTATACTTGTGTGCCTTCTTAACGACAAAAGAAACATACGAGTGTACTTAAATTATTCAGGCGTAAATTTCCTTTTCATAAAGTGTTGGTTAATATCGTGAAATTTTTAACGTGGCTTTTAGCCCGAGAATTCCTGCGTGTAGAATTAGTTTCCCTCTACTCCCCCTATGTGTTCCCGTTGGGGTTTAATTTTTGAATGAGTGGTGTTAGAACCTGGTAGACCGGATTGCTACCCCCATTTTTATCCTTTAACCAAGCAGCAGTGTTCGCATTGTTGTGATCCGGTGTGGCGATAAGACAACCAGTGAAATTACTGGCATAGAGGCATTCCATCTCAGTCCTAGGGTTGACGATGCATTTGTTTTGGGATTGCACTCTAAAGATTGTAGTCTCAATGCCATAAGAAAAACCTTTTTCATCTCTCCTGTTCGGAAAGTTTAATTTGAATGGGTAGATAGCCGGGTGGAAAATTGCGTTTTCACCTCTAAGGTGGAAAGTATTTTTTTTAATAGTTACGATTGGCCAGTCTATGATAATTGTATCATATTATTAAAATAAAAGCTATTCATATATCTAAACTCGGCTATACGTTAAACGACGTATATATTATTACGATCTATAGGTTCATATTAAAATCATTTTACGACTGGTCTATTTTTTTCGCAATTACAGAAAATCAACATTTAACATTATTCCTCTATTCTGCTGCCCGCCATAATGCCATGATAGCATAGCATGACACTTTTTTTTCACGTTTTGGCATGGCCATCTAGAAAATACTAATACTGCCAACATTAGAAAAGTTTAATCGAGTTGGTCACGACCAAGGAGCTTATATACAACACTTGAGATTGAACGCCGAACATCCGTTCGAAACAAGAAATTTGACCTTTATTACGTCACGAATATATTCCATCTCTTTTATAAAATGTGCGTGTAGTATTTTACTTTCCTCACAGGCGAAATGAAAAGAAAAGTGTCTAACTCGGGTGAAATTACCCATTACCCCTCGAACTATTGGCGCTCTCACTTCGTTCGAGCGCCAGAAATATCTGGGATGAAATGGGTCACTTTCAACCCTTGGTTATCAATCTACTATTTCAGTGCATCCTCGTGGTACTCAAGGAATAACTATAATATTCTCTCCAAATTTAAAATCACTAAACTATCTTGCGTGAGAATTTTTGAATTTTACATTTATTTTTCTCATTTTGTAATTTATGTTTTGTGTTCAAATAATTATGTGTATGTAACCTTCCGTGGTTTCACCTGGTGGTCCCAACGGAAGACCCGCGCTCCCTTTAATGCTAGCATTACGCTGAGTTGGGACCATTTCGTGGCTACTTTTTTCTCGTGCGTATTATGTGTTCTTTGTTATGATCACATATAAATCATGTTCTTTCATTCTTTACTTAAATTTATCAGTTTAAGCTGTACGTTGTCTGTCAAACAATCAATAACGGAATAGTTTAGGTTTACCTCTAAATACTGCAAAAATATGTTATAACTATCAACACATCCTGTAACAATGACATGACAAATAGTTATACAGTTTCAATAAACAAAATATTCATCTGTACAGTTTGTAAAGGATGCTCCTAGTCCACGTGCGCCATATGTCGGTAACGACTCGAGCCATTACGCTATTCGTTATGGAAAGTTATGTAGATTGAGTTATTAGGACAGAGGCAGGTGAATCTATGAAATACAGTGTTTTAAACGAAATTTTGGGAATAAAATGATTTTCTTAAATTGTGATGAAGATAATATTGTAAATTTGTGTCAGTTACATTACAGCAACAAAATAAAGCCTTAGTAGTATTGATTTATTCGTGGTTTCATGTACCAGCAATAATATATTATCCAAAATTGACCGCAAAAATATCCGACACGCCTTTATTACTATAGGTATAAGTGCGTGTCAGATATTTTTGCGTCCAATGTTGGATAATATATTATTGCTGGTGACTGTACAATATTAATTTGGCAGGATGTTACAATGTGTAGGCAGGTACAGTCGGCCTTATAATGAAGGGGCACACTTTAGTACTTTGTCATTTTAACGTCTTGTTTGAACTGCTGCTCTAATCTGTCAAAAGCGTTAAAGCGAAAAAGTAGAAGAGTGTGCAGCTACTTATTGTAAGTTTTACCGTGCATGGCATCCTGTAAGGCTATAACAATGTTACAATAATATTTATACCTAATTAGTTAGCTATTTACAAGTACACACTATGTAAAAAAAATATTATTTGACCTTGATAAATTAGTGAATAATCAAACGACATCACACAGTCAAGGACTTATGTTATGGAACCCTTTCGCATAACGTTAATCATTAACTTAAGCGTAATTTCTGTCATGTGGTTCTGATGCTGAACAAAAACGTGTATCGCCAACAAAAAATACGTATTGGTCAAAAATTGATTTTTGAAACAAAATTTGCTTGCCGACTGTACTTTTTCCAATTTAGTTATCAATGCCAACCAACTGCCAACAAACTGTTATGCAGTTTGGCAGATCATTGCATCGTTTTTTTTCGTTTTTTTTTAAAGTTAAAATAAAAAATGCTTGTTAAGATCAATATAAGTACATATCTGTTTATATTTTTTGTGGTGGTAAGACCTTGTGCAATGTACGTCCGCATTGATACCATTGTCTTATCCTCTAGCAGCAGCATTCGCATTGTGTTCCGGTGTGGGAATGAAACAACGTATGAAACCTAGCATAGAGGCATTCCATCTTAGTCCTAAGGGTTGGCAATACATTTGCAGTCTTAGGGCCGTACTAATAAACCGATCTCAACTCTATTGCTCGTCTCGAGATGCGTCAAAAATGACAGTGTTCTATGGTTCTATTTGACGTTTACTTTGACGTATCTTGTGACCGGCATCTCGGCCAAGATGAGTTTATTAATACGGCCCTTAGGATCGCAGTCTTGAGATTGTAGTTTTAAGAATTCCAATGCCGGGGTCTCAGATTTCACTTACCATCAGGTGCCCCGTGCGCTCGTGTACCTTCTCCTTGCCATAAAAAACATCATCAACATATTACTTGTAAAATAATTTAGGATTTTGTTTAATTTATTTCAACTGCTTAATAGAAAATATCTATTGATTAACTCTGATATTTCTCTGTGCAGAAATTTTGAATACATTAGTAAAGTTAGGTAAAAAATAGTTAATGTAATAAAATTATTTGTATAGAATTTAAATAGTAGTAGTTTTAAACGTCTTGTCTTCCAATTAATCTAAATATAATTTAATTAGATTTGAAGCAAAGCTTTTGCATGCCGAATATGTGTTTCAAGAAATGTTTTACTTTGAGACCAACCGTGCCATGTTTAGAGTAAATAAATAAATTTCATTTCATTATATCAACGTATCTATTTAACAGATACAAATCCTTGTAAATAAAGTAATACCTATAGCTTTAGCTGCACAATATTATGCGAATCATTTTCAAATCAGCGCAAATTCCACAATTAGAATAAAACTCCGTTATTTTCCTGGTGCAGTTTTATCGCGGCGTCCGCGTTAATCTGCGTGATTAATTAAGATGCCGCCAGAGGGCGCGCGCGGGAACATACATCATCATTGTCTTTGCCACTTTTATTTATGGTGCTCCCCTGAAACGTGGAAAAATAGTACATTACTGCACAGACCGGGAAATAGGCCGTTGCGGGATGAGTAGAGTCTCGACTGCGTCTCGGCCACGCTATATACCAGTCCAGCAACCGCCCTTCCCGGTCGAGGCTTGTATAGTGCTTTTCTCCAACAATGTGAGGAAATTTAACACAATTATTAATAATATTAAACACAGTCCCAACATTTCCTTGAAAAAAATAACAGAAACGTTCGATTTAGTATGACACTGAAATTAAAGCATTAAATAAAATCACAAAAAACGTAATAAATTCTATTTGAATAAAATATAGTTTTAACTATAACATTTATTACGCGTTTCGGCAATTTATTTTGTTTATGAACGCAATTTCTATTAAAAGGAAGTCAAACTATTTACACACACGTTTAAATACGTTGTAAACGCTGTTTGAAAAGCCTTAACTTTTTAGTCTATGACATTTCAAAAGTAAAATGTACAAGGAAGAATTTTGATTGCACGAGTGTTTGGCTGTTTGGAGATAGTTATCCTAGTCCAAACATGGTTTTAAAAAGTAAAACACCAGGTACGTAATGAAATTTCATACATTTTCGCGGCCGCTGCCGTTGGTAAATAATAACTTTGTTTGTTTTTAATTTTGCCTGGACCTGGAACTTAGAAATTCGCGGTCTGATTTTACAACAGTAAGGTTAACATTTCCGAGCATGTAGGAGAAAACACCTTTTGTTTTATAATATCCTTACTATAATATTATAAACGCGAAAGTTCGTACGTATGGATGTATGGATGTTTGTTACTCTTTCACGTTGCAACGGCTGGATTTGTATGTTTGAAATGGAGATAGCTTACACCGTGGATTAACACATAGGCTACATTTCATCCCGGAAAATTTAAAAGTTCCCGAGGAAATAACGATAACCGAAATCTACGCGGATGAAGTCGCGGGCAGAAGCTAGTTACGTAATATAGAGATCGTGAAACGTCGCTTAAATCGCGTTGCTGGAAAAAAAACCATTGCAATTTGCTCCGGGCGATAACGTTCCTCACCTCCAAAATCAATTCCAATTTCCATGATTTTTGGATATGTTATAGTTATTATGAAAAACTAGGTTTGTACGTATCCGTCTTTATTTTCATGAAATATTTCTAGGAAAGGCAACTCCAAGACCTATTTTTCCATAATATCTAGGTACAACATAAACGCTATCGCAATTTGTATGTTTTTCAGCTTCACAACCCTAATAATGGTTAAGAGCAAACCATATGCCAACAGGGATAATAGTTATTTATGTAACTGGTACATAATGAAGGTTCTTAAGGTACGAGTACCTTAAGAGCTAATTATGAACCGTTGCATACATAACTTTTTCTCCAAGCGTAAATTACAATGACAAAAATGAAAAATCGCAAGCTTTTCTCGTATACTTTACTCGATTTTTCTGCTTGAACAAATTTCTTGTCAGCAAAGTCATTCTCATTATTCCGATTGGCGTTAAACTATTATCCGATTGGCGTTAAAAGTTTGTGTATTTTATTGTTATGTAAATATTAACAAATTTCATGCAAATTTTAATAGTTACTAAAAACAGTTCTGACAATTTATCACAAAAGTTGGAATGCCAAACGATACGCCATTTTGTTGATACGAGTATCTATATTTGAACGTAACCATGGTAACCAAATAATAAATCGATGGATACTAACCATCTATTTTTAGTAAATTTAATAAGAATTTATTTATATAATTAGTCTGAAAATTAATATTGTTTTTAATATACGTAATTGTAATTGGTATTAAAATACTTTTAATGGTTTATTATGCAAATTAGGATCTCAAGTGTTCACTAAACGCCATGACTGATATCCGGAATGACCGTAACCATCGTAATAACAATGCTATAATAATAATTATAGAACTGTTATTACCAAGGCAATGCTCATTATAGAATTGTTTTCCCGCTTCGGTTACGCTATAGGTGGTTTTCTGATACCGTTAACGATATTAATATTAGCGGTTTATAGTACGCCAGTAGAAAAAAGTAGTTACCTAACATGTTTATCATAGTAGTTACGATCCCACATATTATAAATGTAAAAGTTTGTATGTATATTAGTTAGTTACTCCTTCACGCTGCAACAGCTGCACGGATTTGGATGTTTGGAATGGAGATAGCTTATACGCTGGATTAACACATAGGTTACTTTTCATACCGAAATTTTTAAATTTCCCTATCAATAAATAAATCTACGCGGACGAAGTCGCAGGCAGAAACTAGTAGTATACATATACATTCGAAGTTAGAGTACCTATCTACAAGAATTTAAATCATACATTACATTTTCGAAACGCCTTTAATATTCAAAAAACGTGTACCTACTTTGTACTTTTACAGAATCCCCACACCAGAACACAATAATGCGAACACTGCTGCTTGGCGGTAGGTTAAAGGATATGTCGGTGGTAGAGATCCGGACGGACCTTGCAATAAGTCCTACCACCCACTTAACGTGAACTTTAAAAATTACCCCCTTACGTTAAATCGGCTGCCTAATCGCCTACTCATCAAAGCGGGAGGCGTTTTTGTTTTACCTTTAATTAACAGACTCACACCCTCAATGTAACTTCTTAGTTTTTTCTACCTTATCCTCAATGAAAAATTATCCCAAGTAATTCATTAACTGCTAAGACCGTCATCTCAGCGGGCCCGTAGTATTCAATTTGGTTTCTGTTTCAAACTCGTATATTATTAAATACTGTACTCTAATATCAAACCTATTGCATTTCAATAAAGTTCAAATTCAAAATCAATAACTCACTCGTAAGAGGTTGGGAAAGTAACCGGTAGATTTTTTAATTCCCCGCATTTAGACTGTTCGCTTTGATTTATGTCGTCGGCGCAAATAGACCGAGATAATGGGCTTTTTTCACACTTTAATTAAAATGTTTAAGTGCGGTTAATTTACTGGGGTATTAATGTCTTAAGAACTCGTTTGGTAGGAGTTTTTAAATAATGTGAATATAATGCAAATTTCTAAAGAGGTGTCTTTCTCTATAGGTTCAGTTTCTGTATTACAAACCGTTCACCAATAAAAGATTTTCTAGTAATACATGTCTATGATTTTTAAACGAGACTAAAAAAATATACCGTAAAAAGCGGTTTGCATTTACACAATTCTTGCCTTGTATAATGCCGAACGTTCCTCCCTTTCTTCCATAACTTTTTAAACGTACAGTAAAACATTTACGCATCTCACTATGTTATCAATACCGCCGTAACCATTATTATGTAGCAGCGTACCCATAAAAGCGATAAAGGATCGTCGAGTGGCGATAACCTGTGCCCATAAATAGGCGGCAAGTTAACGGCAGCGATATAAGGTCGGTCGGGACCCACCTCACTCACGCATATCGCCGCGGAGCGATGTTTCAGAGGCTTTAGTTTAACTTTGAGATTTCTGAAGTCTTAGTAAAGTTTGTATTTATGTGAGTAAGGTAGGGGAATTGTATTTTGGAAAGTTATTTAGCTAAAATAATAGTGTATTGGTGGTCATTTTTTTTGTAGGTATTAATTTATTGAATAAAAGATAAGATAAAAGATAAAAGAAATTTATTCAGTAAGTAGGCCGCACGGGCACTTTTACACGTCAAGAATCTACCAGCGCTTCCCAAGAGAAGACCACTGCTGAGAAGAAACGCCGCAAGAAACTCAGCAGTCAGTCATTTTTTAAACATATTTCTTATTACAATGGTACTACTTAGTCTAGCTTTATATAAAGCTATAAATATTAAATTAAATATAGTATCAAATAACATACGTAGTTCAGCAGGAAAACATGCCAATTAAGAATCTTACGGGAGAGATAGAGAGAAAAAAAAACACATACTTATGTGTATATAAGATGGTGCGAGACGACCACATAAAAGTTTCGATATGTTTTCCTACATCAACGGTGTCCCCTAGACAAAATAAAGATTTTGCATTTGAATAAATTATTATTGACTAAGTTTCGGGTTTAGGCCATGCATTTTTGTCTGTTAGATAGTCCTCGATCCTATAATACGCTTTAGACATTAACGACCTTTTCAAGTAATTTTTAAGTGCTGGTAAGGGTAACTTTAAATCTTCGTCAGGTAATTTATTATAGAAATGAATGCATTGACCAACAAATGATTTATATACTTTACGGACGCGGAATTTTCGGATGGCGATTTTATTTTTATTTCTGGTATTTAAATTATGTATATCAGAATTTTTGGTGAAAGAATCTAAATTTCTAATAACGTAAATAATATTCTCATAAATAAATTGAGACGCTACAGTCAAGATATTAATTTCTTTAAAAAGTTCTCTTAATGAGTCACGGGAATTTAAATTGTAAATAGAACGAATGGCTCTTTTTTGTAACACAAATATAGTTTGTATGTCAGCTGCCTTACCCCAAACCAGAATACCGTACGACATGACACTATGGAAATAACTATAATAGACTAAGCGAGCTGTCTCAACATTGGTTAGTTGTCTAATTTTCCTAACGGCGTAAGCTGCCGAACTTAGTTTACCTGCCAGTACAGCTATATGGGGACTCCATTGCAAATATTTATCTAATGTTATGCCTAAAAAAATTGCCTTATCTACCATTTGCAAACGCTCGTCATTTAGAAAAATACTAGAATGTACCGGTTTAAAATTAGGCAAAGCGAACCTAACACATTTCGTTTTCTTAGCATTTAGTAGCAAATTGTTGCTAGTAAACCAATTAAGTACTTTAACTAGTGTGGTGTTAATCCTACTGTAGTCTACGGATTTTCTATCTACCTTGAAAATTTGTGAAGTATCATCAGCAAAAAGTACAATATCACAAAGTTTATGTACTGTTGGTGGCAAGTCATTTATGTAAACCAAAAATAAAAAAGGATCTAAAATAGAGCCTTGAGGCACACCTATTTTCACTGTAGCTCCAACAGATTGCGTTTTGTTTACAACAACTGTTTGAGTTCTATCATTTAGATAAGAAGACATAAGGCTTAAAGCTTTATTGGACAATCCATAATGTTCTAATTTTAAAATAAGGGTCGTATGATCCACGCAATCAAAAGCTTTAGAAAGATCACAAAACATTCCTACTGCATCGCAAGATTTCTCCCAACTGTTATATATATGTTTAATGAGTACAGATGCCGCATCAATTGTTGATCGACCTCTGGTAAAGCCAAACTGGTTATTGTTAAGTAGTTTATTTCTGTTAAAGTGACCTAACATATCCTTCAGCATTACTTTCTCAAAGACTTTACTTAAAACTGGTAGTATGGAAATGGGACGGAAGTTCGTTATATCACTCATCTCGCCCGATTTAAAAAGAGGTATTACTTTACTATATTTCATGAGATCTGGAAAGACCCCCTCTGATATGCAATTATTGTAGATTAATGCTAGATGGGGTGCAATTACATCTATGATATGAAAGAGTACCTTGACTGATGTTCCCCACAAATCTTCAGTCTTTTTTAAAGTAAGTGATTTAAATATCTTGACTATTGAATCTGAATTTACAGGGCTGAAATCAAAGTTTATATTACATTTACTGACATTAGTGCTAAGTAATGATTGAGCTTCAATAGGTACCGACTTCGGTCTGGTTTATGTGAACTTTCTATACCGAACACCCGTACAGTCACGAACTTAAATTTGGGACCCACCTTAGGTCCAAAGTCATTCTGACATACTACAACAATAAGGTTGAGTCTCCTCTAAGTTACAAATGAATAGGCATCTCTAATGGCATTGACGACTTCAAGCCTATTTTTCTTGAAATGGGTCACAAATTAACGATCGCGATAGTACATAAACCAGAATTTATTATACACAAAAACCTTCTGATAGTGCAAACTGCACTAAAATCCGTTCCGTAGTTTAGGAGGAGGTAACGGATATACAGACAGACGTGGATATCGATTTTGTTTTATACTAGGTATGTAAGAACAATAGGGAATATACATTTTTTTTACAGCTTCAATAAAAGCTGATTCATGGTACAAACAGGTGAGAAAAATCATTTTTTGAAGAGCTATAAAAATAACCAAGATATTATGGCCGAACTGCACACTGAGGTCACCGATGCACTTCGGATCTCTCTGTCTAATTAGCAGTTTAAAATGCTTGTATCATCCGTATTTCTTGACCGACTTTAATTTTAATTTCACTTTTGGTGATCTCTTTTTCGGTATTTTTACATTTTGTTGAGAAATACGATTTAAAAAATCCAAGCATATTCCCTATCCAGTCATTAAAAAGTGTTTTTTACCACGTGCGAAGCTAAAATAACTGCCGCAGTCAGAGACGTCAATTAAATTTAATGCTTGTTTAGTGACTTGTTGTCCTATTCTATTGCTATAGCGAAGAAAGTGACAGCAGCAACTTTAACAAGCATTAAATTTAATTTACGTCTCTGAGTGCGGCAGTAAGAATAATAACTTTAACGGTATATTCATGTTCGTATTTACAAGATCAATAATCGGGTGTTTTACTGAAATGACTCGTAGGGTAGTAAAAATATAGGGTTTCGACATACCAGCCGCCAGTCGAGTTTAAGCATTTGATTTATAATTAAAGGCAAAATAAAAATAAAACCTTTTTTTAAATACTTATTGAAACTGGCTAAAATATACAGGGTGGAAAAAACGAACGCTACATCGACGGCAACTACCTTAAATATTGGAAATAGCGAATTTTATGCAAAGGAGACTTACTTTTATTTTTGAAAACAATTATTACTGAATTTTAGGATTTTTGAAAATTTGCTTTTCTTAACCGGGAATCGAACTGGTCGAATATGAAAAAGTTTTTTACGGTCTTTATTTAATTTAAAGGTGTATGTGTTATAGACAAATGATCACTATAAATGACCCTTTCAATCTGTATCATAAAACACGACTTTATTGTTTTGTCATATTCGACCAATTCGATTCTCGGTTAAGTAAGAGGATTTTTTTCAAAAATCCAACAATGAAGTATTTTTTGTTTTCAAAAATAAAAGTAAATCTTCTTTGCGTAGAACTTGCTTTTCCAATATTTTCAGGTAGTTGCCGTCCATGTGGCGTTCGTTTTTTCCACCCTGTATATACAAATACATGAGAAATACATAACGGCGGATACTGTCTGTGGTGTGCGTAGTTTAAATAAAAGTCTGTAGCAAAAGTCTTATAGCAAGTAAAAAAAATCAAGCATTTAGCCAACTACAGGCTGATCTAAAGTTATACAACTTTAACTTTTCCTCTGCTTTTTAATCCAAAAATGCCAAGAAATTCCATTTTAAGTACATTTTGTATGTCATTCCGAGTACCGGGCACTGAATACGTTAAATAAAAGAACATGCATTAACTGCAGCTAATGATTGCAACACCGGGATCAGCGTTATTGGCGTGGCCTTGCCCTGAGCAATCATGATTGATGAAAATGCTAATTTTGCACCAATTAATTAGCAAACAAACCCTCTCTGGGCTTAATGGCCGCTCGGATGCGATACTGTGATGTAATTAATGTACGCATAACAGGAAACGTCAGTTTTTGGATTTATTTGATATACAGCATGTTTAAAAAAACCCAGTTTAATCGCAAACCGCAATACCTTCTAGGGTACTAATATGATGCAAGGTTGCACAACTTTTTCTTAATTGAAAACGAAAAACTACTTATTTCAACAAAAATATTATATCCTATTGCATCGTATTAGTTATCACTGTAATCAGGAACCCTAGATATTATTATAAGTTGATTTGCCTAATACAAGTAGCAAATTTAGTTTTGGGTTAGAGTTATTTTTTCTGTGGAACACTGCATGCTCAAGAATAGATTCTGTCACCTAAAGTAAGAAACAAAACTCGGCCAAGTGCGAGTCGGACTCTCGCTCTCATGGTTTTGTACCACGCCGGTTCAATATTAAGATCGAGAATAAAACGCCGAAAAAAATACGTTTCTTGTACAGTCAAGGACTTTAATTGTTATGCCACTATGGAACCCTGTCGCATAACGGTAATCATTCATTCAAGCGTAATTTCTGTCATGTGGTTTGACGCTGTCATTATGACAGGGTACCATAGTGGCATAATAATTAAAGTCCTTTACCGTACCACCCCAATCAATTTTCAAATTAATTTAATTGTATTGTTTGTCGTTATAGCGACAATGGTAATACCCACTCTGTGAAAATTTCATGTGTGTAGCTAACCTAGGTACAGTTCAAAAGCTTGACCCTGTGACGGACGGTCAGACAGACGGACAGACTACTGAGCGAATTGAGCCTTAGTTTTAGGATCCCACTGGCACGGGTCCCTTTGGGTACGGATCCCTAAAAACGATTGATGAATAAATTTTTAAAGTTCATGACATGTTTTAAAATGAAACGATGCAGCGCTTACGAAAAAAAAATCTTAGAATCTTCCATTTCTCAGTTTACCACTTTACTAAATTAATTCTTTTTTTGTTTTTTTTTCTGTATGTGCTGATCTACTTAATAAAGTGCTTTTTACCATCATAGTCAGACACATTATCAGTACCAGTCGCTAAGAATACCTAACTAAAATACATTTTAATGCTAATCATGTTAGCCTAATGTTTGGATTGCCTCAATCACAAAATTTAGGGTTAGGTCCGTTCAAACCATCAGTATGCTATGCGGCACTGGGTTCCGCAATTAGCATGTTCATTTAGGGTACTTCTACACATGGGTTTATTGGACAGGGATGTCTGATAATGATGATATCTTCCTATTTCATTTTATCAGGGACATAATGGCTCCAAAGGGATTTCTAAAATACACCGTCTTGTGTGGCAGCTTCAAGATTTTTCCATAAATTTTTAAAGATTAAAGGTGCTCTAAAATGCCTTTTAAAACCACAAATATTTTTGTACAATTTATTCCACGAACCTCCGATTACGAGAAAGTCTAACTCTTAGAGATTTAGTAACTCTTGATGCCGATAAAGCACGTGAGTGGCTACTTTTAAAAACATTAAGTGTTACTATTTAATCAAGAGCTGTTACCATTGAAGTGAGAGATACTGTGTCTAACATTGTGTTTCTGTGTATGTGGTCGCTGTATTTAGGGCTAGACTCGTGTAGGGCCATCAGTATGCCGCGCGGTGCGGGCGCAATTAGCATCCTCCCAGCTCCGCGCCATACGCGAGTACTGAAGGGTTGTCACTTAATATAAATTGGTTCGTAAAATTTTGTATCAAGTGCATAAAATTCACCTGTATATACTTAAAAATTAAGTTGCATTGTATATGGTATTCGAGAGTGCGGCTTGAGCAATATTTTGAGAAATAACATAAATACTTTAAAAATACTAAAAAAATTGTATTGTCTTAGAAATTAAGTTGCATTGTACATAATATTATATGGTATTCAAGAGTGCGGCTGGAGCAATATTTTGAGAAATAACATAACTAATCTGTTACATTTTCTGTAAGGTTGATGATGATGATGATGATGAGTGGGGACGCCGCCGAGGCAGGCGGGCGGTCGAGTGGCTCTACATTCATTCCGCCCTGTTCCCCTTGATCCAGTCTCAGGTTACTGGCTCTGCGGCGCTCCCATCCAGCACTGATCCCATCTTCTTGTTTTCCTACAGAACAATAGTGCGTCCTGAAGGTTAATGCTTTTAAGTGTCTCTGCTGTCAGTGCGACCTCCCCGAATGTGCGATATCTCAGTGACGAGTACATCACACACTCGGCCAGAACGTGTTGACTAGTTTCCTCTTTGCCACAATGTGGGCATCGAGGATCCTGTTTGGCTCCTATTACCGTCAAATGTTTGTTGAGTGGACAGTGTCCAGTCAAGATCCCAGTCAGTATACTTAGATTGTACTTACCAAGGTTTAGTAGATACCTTGTTCTGTTCCTATTTACCTTTCCTATCATGAGTTTGGATTGTCTGCACCCTTGTGTTGTTATCCACGCCTCATTTGTCTTTGTCTCTATTCTTCTGGCGATGACTCCTTTCGTTACCGTTGCAGATATCGGAAGTGCTGGTTCCGGGCCCAGATATTGTCGGTCCGCCCCTGCTCGGGCCAGCTCATCAGCCTTCTCGTTTCCTATTGCTCCACTGTGTCCTGGTACCCAAGCCAGTGTCACTTTGGATGCTATGCCTAGATTATTCAGTTCATCTCTGCATTCCTGCACCAGGGAGGATTTGATTACTGGATTATCTAACGCTTTTAGTGCTGCTTGGCTGTCTGAGTAGATTATAACGTGGCTCCCCGTTATATTACTTCTTTCCTTGAGTCTCTGTGCACACTTCATGATGGCATACACTTCTGCCTGGAATACACTGGTGAAGCCTCCTAGTGGTATCGTTGTGTGCTCATTCGCTTCTTGGTAATAAATGCCTGCCCCCGCTCTTTTTGTTCAGGACTTCCATGAACCGTCCGTGAAGCATGTCACTCTGGGTTCCGGTATCTCTGTCTCCCAACTATCTCTCTCTCCTATATGGATTCTATATTTCTTGTCAAAAATCTTCCTTTTCTTTATTAGGTCGTTGTTAATCATGAGCATATTCATGCCCACCATTGACTCCCTTTGTATGCTTGCGTGTCTCTTGTCCATCTCGGATCCGATCCACTCTCTGCTCATTTTTATTCTATACCACTGTTCTGTGGCTCTCTTCTCCACTTCGAGGTGTACAGGGTTCAGTCCTAGCATTATCTCCAGGGCTTGTGTGGGAGCTGTCCTCATTGCCCCGGTTGTCATTAGGCATGCTAGTCTCTGGACCTTCGTCAGCTCCTTGTCTATGTCTTTTATTTTCGCTCTATGCCACCACACTATGGCTCCATACAGCAGTCTGGGTAAGACCACTGCTTTGTAGATCCATTGTGTTATCAGTGGTTTTAGACCCCATCTTCTTCCTATGTCTTTCCTGCATTGCTATAGGGCTATTATGGCTTTTCTGCATTGCTCCTTTACATGTGTCTTGTATAGCAGTTTGCTGTCTAGTACTTCACCCAGGTATTTTATTTCCTTGAGTGTTTCTATCTCTTCACCTTTGATTTTGATGGGTGTCAGAGTCGGCAGCTTCCTTTTATTGGTGAAGAGTACTATTTTCGTCTTGGTCGGGTTCAGGTCTAGCCCTCTGCTTTGACACCAGTTTAGTACCTGTTTATCCCTCTAATCATGACTTCTCTCATTACGCTGAGGGTTTTACTCCTTACTAGGAGTACCCCATCATCCGAGTACGCTTGCATATGTATACCCCCTCTGTTTGTTTCTCTAATTAGCGAGTCTAGTAGGAGACACCACAGGAGTGGTGAGAGACAGCCCCCTTGCGGGAAGCCCCTGCTCGTCTTTATCCTTATCGAGTCTCCCCCTAGTTGTGCCGTGATCGCTCTTCCTGTTAACATGGCCATTATCCACTTTCTAACTGCTGGGTCTATGTCGTCTCTCCCTAAGCATTTCTCTATTGCAGCAAAGGTAGCTCTATCGAATGCGCCCTCCACATCGAAGAAGCAGCCTAATGCCAGCTCTTTATCTTCTATTGCTCTTTCTATTCTTGTGGTCAGGTTGTGAAGGGCTGTTTCTGTTGATTTCCCTTCTATGTAAGCGTGCTGATGCCCGTGCAGGGGCAATCTGCCTACTTGCATGCTTGTCCTTATCTGCACATCTATGATCTTCTCCAGTGCCTTCAGTGCAAATGATGAAAGACTGATGCTTCTGAACGATTTTGCGTCTTTGTAGTTTTTCTTTCCTGGTTTAGGTAGGAATATTACGTTTACCTCATTCCAGATGGTCGGGATGTGACCTAGTTCCAGACTTTTTTCGTAGATTTCTTTTAGGCTATTCCAGATGTGTTTCAGTCCCTTTTGTAGTAGTATGGATATCACTCCATCTGGGCCTGCCGCTTTGTAGGGGGCGAAGGAATTTATGGCCCATTCCCCTACGTCTTTGCTGATTCTTAGGTTTCGTGCTTCACCTGCTCCTATTGTCTCATTGCTGTTATCCTTTGCAGTCTCATGTATGCAGTAGTCAGCGAGCCTACCAGACACGCTGTCTGGTAGGCTCTCGATATGGCTCTGTTCAGATCCTCAGCGGCCCTGTCCAGTTCCTTGCTAGTTCTTCGGCTTCTGTGGCTCGGTGTCCACTCACTTAGTATGCTGTTATATTTCTCCCAGTCTGTTTTCCTTGGGTTTCTAATTTTTGTTCTTTCCGTGTATTAGTCCAGGCCATACAGTAGTCTCCTGTGGTCCGACATGCTGTCTTCCTGGTCTACTCTCCAGTCTTTCACATGTTTGCCTATCTCCCCTGAGGTTATCGTTATATCTAATACCGCCTCTCTTGCCCTGGTTACAAAGGTTGGGGTTGTACCTGTGTTGTGTATATCCAGGTCATTACTTACAATGAATTCTAGAAGTGCTTCCCCCTTCTTGTTGGTGTCGCTGCTTCCCCACACCTCATGGTGTGAGTTCGCATCGCAACCCACAAGAATGGGTGTTCTCTTACCTTTGTATTTGCTGACCGCTTCCTCCAGTTCTCTGGTTGGCGCGTTGCTTTCACCTGGTATGTAGCAAGATGCCAACGCTACCTTAACTCCCTCTCCGTTCCTTGTCACGAGGCTGAATTCTACCACCACTAGGTCTCTGAAACATATGGTCATTAGGCATCCCATATTTCTTAGGTCTCTACTTGCGTATATGCATGCCCTAGGAGGCAGCTCACCATTTCTTTCGAAGTGGAGATCGCCCCCCAGGATACCCAGTCCTGTTACCTGGTTTTTCCATGCGTACGGCTCTTGCATCAGGACAATGTCAATCTTTCCCCTCACTATGTATTGGCACAGTTCGGACATTGCATCCTTGCAGTGCTGGAGGTTTACTTGACATATTCTTATTTTTTTGTATCTGTTTGTGTTGCTGTGTTGTGTGTGTTGCTTGTCTGTGTTGTCCATTGCTGGTTGTGTATTTGTGCAGTGTAAGCCGCCTCCCGACTTCCTAGTCCGAGGAGCCCCCTTCGGTTACCATCTGTGGTGGATGGTCACCGACCTGGGCTGCCTCAGCCTGGTTCCCGGGCTGCAGCACTGAGCCACCGCAGCTGCACTTGCAGCTGCAGTTCTCCTTCCCTACCGGGGTCTCCGCCGTTTCTGTAAGGTTAGTTAAGCCCAGTAATAACTGGGTAATACTGGTAATTAATAGGTTAAGTCTTAAATCAGGTAGAAATTTAACCATCGACTGCTGAATAAATGTTTTATTCTGTAGTAATACAGAATCACTGAAAAAATAAGCTGGTTAAACGTTGGACATTTTGGAACTATGCACTTGCTATTGCTTCGTAATTGAATTGACGTTAAGTTGTACACTTGGAGTAAGAGCTGTCATAAGGTCAACAATAAGATTACGATATCGGAGCAAGACAGGCTTAAAGTAGAATGAAGGGCCTGTTTAGTTTACGAAGCGTTTATTAAAAAACAGTATTGCTCTCGTATTATTATTTTTGAAACAAAAATAATGTTCTTCAAAAATAAAGACGAAGATAACGTTAAGGTCATTATTTATAGTATTATCAAAAAAAACGTAAATATTCAAACATTTCCTAGCGACAACCCTACATCAGAAGACACGTAAGTGAACAGAGTAAATAGCTCATAAACTGAAGCGGCCACATCACATGCGCCGGCGATTCGAGCCGCTTTGATTCGCCTCGAGGGCCACTGTTATTTTAATTATAAACATTATTTACCTTAATTAGAGTTTTTGCGGCAGCGAGAAATTTCTCCTCAACCCCACAATGACGTATGCACTACGCTATTAACATGTTTATATTTCATTTTAGGTAAATTCCGGTGGGCCTTTTTGTGGGGTAATTAGGATGCTGTTGCACTGAGAGCTTGTGTTTGCTAAACTGTGCGTCGATGGGGCCGTTTTGCGTTTGTGCTCGTTAGGAATAAAATTGAGACGTGTTTCACGGCGGCTGATGATGGAGCTAGTTAGGGCTGTCAAAGAAGGGGGACATGATGATTTTAATTGCAACGGTTTTGGGGTCGTAAGGGGATGTTTTCGGATTAATAAAATGTAATATTTTTCTGTAAAATTTTACTATTTCACTTATTTTATATTTATAGGCTTCAAATAATTTGGGAGAAGGGTCTGGAGTTGAGTGATACTTTTTGTCCCTAAAATGTTCCGGGAGTAGCGATGGTTTGGATTGCATTACTAGAAATAAAGTTGTATTTCTATCATGCTATCATGATATAGGGTGTTTATTTTGATTGTAGTATTTTTTTTGTTGATTTTACCCAGTTAAAGGCATTTTGATTTGATTAAGATAGGAGCCTGTTGTTTTCCATAATTTTTCTTGGTCATAATGTCATTGTTGACATAATTATTGTTAGTCATATTTTTTATATCGCTGGAACTATATTTCAGGTTTCTTTAATATCTAACGTGTAGACAAGGCTAGGTTGGGATAGGTTTGATTTATAAAAATCCTGAAAAGTACTAAACAGTTTCTTAAAAAAATGTGTTTACTTGCGACATAAGTCATGACCTTACTAAAACTTGATTATGACTAAAAATAATTATGGCCGACGATAAACACCCGATTTGGATTAGTCACGTATGTTTTAAATAAATTTCAAGCTTTAACGTATGTGGCAGTTAGTTCTATATCTTTCTTCTATCACAGCTGTGACAAAATCATTTAGTGTACTTATCGCTCAATTTTAACCTCGATTGTTTTAGTGTAACAGCCTTAAACAATGAGCGCAGGGCTTATTATGATTAAAAACTGACTCCATTCAGAGTCGTTGGCACCGGATGAGTTAAGTATAATAAACAATTGAAACAATAGTCCTGCAGGTAAAGCAGGAAATCCGGAGTGAAATATATCCCAGTGCGTCTGGAATCACTTAAATAGCAATAATTAACTTTATTTACATTTCGCCCTGCGGCGGTTGCAAAACCCCTTGGTAAAGTTGGTGACACACTTAGGGCAAAATTGTCTACTAATATGGGTACCGTAAAGACCTTGTAGGTTTTTCTTTTCAACGACTCGCTATTGATCTCAGTGGGCGCATTATTAACCGGCAAGTTTAGATTGTCCCGAACTTATCGAGTGAGCTCTCTCGTATGGCTTTGCTCTGCCAATCAATCGTTAAACAGAGAGCCATTTTTGTGAAAATAACACTCTTAACGCTGTTAGAATGCAGTAGATCAATAATGGCTGTTTCCATTATTTGCAGGATAATATCGTAATGAAGTAAAAAAGTTTTGGTTAAACTTTTATATTTAATGTTTTCATATATACTTTTCTTTTTCAAAGTATATTATCATTAAACCCCATTAAATTGATTATATTTCCGAACTACGGTTTTTCGACAAGGGAGTCTTACTTTTGTCTGACATTTATGTAACTTGAGGTTGTTTCTACTAAAGTCATCAATACATTAACCTTTTAAACAGGAAAACGTACAACCGCGATCGAATTACCACAGTTCACAGCACAGCAAGTTCACGGTTCAACTCAGTGCACCCCAAGCCTTGTCCCAGCGATTCTACAGGGTGTGTAATTAAAACCAGCCTTTACTGATTTATCGCGTCCACAATTTATTCCTTTATCTTTGCGCAGACCACTAATATATCTTTATTCAGTGGCTGAAATTAGCGAAAACTCAGCTCCTTCGTGTTCCGAAGCTAAAGGGTTGCGAGATAATGTTTTTCACTTTTTACCCTGATTTATGATGGGGATGTTTGTTTTAATTCGGATTTAATTTAGTATGATGCAGTTAAAAAAGCCGAGTATTGTTGAGAAAAAGTAATATTTATGATGCTTTGTATGCTGGGGTCAGTAAAAAAACTTACACAGATATAATTCTTGGACTTTTTAACCAGTAGGCTTCACGTGGCCCTAGGATAAAATACCAATATAGCTTGGTATGAGTCTGGAGATGCATTTTTAAGTCTACTGGTGTAGCCAACCTATAAACAAAAATATTTTGAATCCTACTACAATTCAAATGCGAAAGTTTGTTTGTTAGTTGGATACTTCTTCACGCTGCAACTGCTGGACGTATTTGGATGAAATTTAAAATGGAGATAGCTTAATCCTGCTGCATGAACACAGCGGCTACTTTGCATCACGGAAAATTTAAAAGTTCCCGAGGGAATAACGATAATCGAAGTCTTCGGACGAAGCTGAGGGCAGAAGCTTATTTATAATAAAAATGGAATGCCAGTGGCGATTGACATTTATTTGTACACATAAAGTACGAACATGCATCTTCAAAATACTTTGGTAAACCATAGTTTACGAAACTTGACTCGTAATCTTAAAGTTGACTGAAGGTTATAAGGGGAATTTAAGGAATTGTTTTTGACCCTTAAACCCCGGAGTACCTCAGCATCAGAATTTAAGCATTACTTGATATAAGTATTTTTCGCCTAGTTTGGGACTAGATACGTCAATTTGTGAGGGATTACACCCTGATATTTTTAAATATATTATACATTTACCCAAAAACATCACCCTTCTTCTTAAGTAGTCGGATAAAGCGTCCATTCATCGCCATTACTTGCGCAATCACAATCGCAATTAAACATGAATTGCACTCAACTACCGGCCTAATAAATCTAAACGCGATTTATTAAATTTTTCATGAGCCCGCCGCGCGCTCGATAAGATTAATAATTCACGACTTTACGGTGTTTAGCGTTGTTGCATGCTATCGGCCATCTCCTGGCGAAATGCCACTGAGTATTAAGTTGAAAAACTAGTATTTATACTGTCATATTTTACCAAGTAAAAATACTATAGGCTTTGAAAAACTAGGCAAATGTACTAGGAGGTACCCTCTCCTCTGATTAAAATTGACATTACAATCAGCGATATTCTAGAGAAGCCTGTTGTCTCGACTGAAAGTTACTTAAATATAAAATTCAAAGAGATAAACACTCTTTGTACTACATATTTTCTTGTAAATACCTGTAATTTCTTGATCTACGATAAAAAGTTTACTTACATAATGCATATACAATCAACCTACTTATTCGTGTCTCCTAACAGCCTGGTTACTGCGTGACTACGGCAGCGGTGGTGATGAGCGGCTACAGTTAAAAGCATGCTGTATGTAGTCGCCGCGGGCGGCGGTATGAGGCGATTTCTATTCAATTGTTTCCGCCCGCCATTGACTGCCGCCGCAGTTTCCGAAGCGATAACGCGATGTCGGCCGCAAGAGGTTTGAAGCTGTCTAGAACCCGACCCAACTCTCTTACATGTTCCAGCTAAATGAAAAGACACTATTTCGTGTAAACTGGTACAAACTGGTGAAGAAATGGACTAGTCTGGATACTTTTATATGGGGAATAATAACTACTGGTATCATACTATGTATCAAGTATTTTACTTCTCAAACTTAGCATTGTCAAAATCCGGCGACCTGGAACAGTTATTTTCAATTTAGCCTACACATCCTTACCGTGTAATGCATCTAGAGTAAAGCCTGCCCGGGTGCTGTTATGACACCTAATATGCATTTGGCACGCAATCCCGTGCGCTCGCGCTGTGTTAATAGCGATGAGCGTGCTGCGAGCGACCGATGCCGCCGGGTCGCGGTGATACGCCATTGATGACTAATTGAGAAGCAACGGTTGATTTTTACATCACATGGAGCATATGTACGATTTTGTCAGTCTTGGAAAACAAAGCTTCTTTGGTTATTTAAGACAGAATTCTAATAGAAATATTATAATAATATTATAGAGCTACTTAAACGTCCTTTGTTTTAGATACAAGAACTGTAACTACCACAACTTTTAGTTTCTCGCTTCTTGCTCAGTGCGTTTTTTTTGTTACTGATTAGGTAGGGGGGGACTACCGAGCGGCAAACAAGTCACGAGCAGGATGAGCTACCCTTAACAACGCCTTGGCATGACAAAATGATTTAATACTTTTTTCTATTTGTATTTAGCTACTACTCACTACCATCCACTAGCTATGAATAATTTACGTTTTTTACGATAAATCTTCTAGTCGAGAAACACAAAGCTGCCAAATCCTATAAAAAACTTCATAGTATACTGCCTACAAAATAACTCCTGGAGCGTAAACGGACAAAAAGTGGACAAGTTGTTAAATCAAATTAGAAGTGAAACGCCGCGCGGTCAATAAAGCGACAGGCAACAAAGGCCGAGCACTCATTACGTACATATTTGCCGAAAACCGGACCATTAATCAATTTTTGCATTTTTAATTTGCCCCTCATTATTTGCCCGTGAATTTCATTGCCACTGTTGTTCGAACATTTTAAACTCGACTCAGAACGCGCATTTCCAAGTAATTTACAATTTATCATGTTCGCCTGCGAATGGGCAAATATTTTTCGTTTGTTAAGCCACTTGCAATTAATACATGCTAAAATTTAATTACAATATGCGGTTTCCAAATTGTTAATTCCTCGTAAAAGTTTGGTCGGCGTAATAGCTGCGGCTGATTTTATGAGTTGTTGTTAATAATTAAATATGACGAGCTCGTGTTACATCGGATACGTATTTGAATAGTGTTTTGATTGGACAATGTTGTTCGCTTGGCTACTGGTATAATAATTTTAACCCAATATTAAAATCGGTATAACTCTTATGTTAGAGTTCAATGAATCAAAAATATACGAGCTAACATTGTTTTGCAGATCATTATTCTGTTTTCTTATTTGCTAGTATCATACGTTTACTTATTTATACGCAATCTTCTCTCGGTCAAAGGATCTTCCTCTAGTTACTAAAGCCAAAACAAACATTCTAAAATACCAAAAAATAACAGTCGACATAAGATGTTTAAGTGTGTACGGAAACCTTAAACTGTATTTTGTAGTTGAAATTGTTTAATTAAATAACTAATTAACATCCTTGTACGTTTTTTCAATAAATATATGCCCCACGTTCACTATCGAACACAAAGGCTCGTCAAAAGATTGCAGGATGCAATTAAGTTTTTCGAAATGTAATTGCCACTTCGAAACTGTAACTTTTAAAAATATATCCTAACTACAGATTACACATAAAACCTTACATTTCGATAACGGCCTTCGCAAAATTCCTCACGCATTTTGAATATTTTCAAGTGTTGTATGCTGCAGTGGCAGCGGGCAGCGTATTTGTTTCCACTTAGTACGCAGCAGATTAAAGACCGTCAAACATTTAATAAAACGCGCACTACGCTTCTCGTTACACATTGAAGTGTCGTTCAGCGTTGCCGATTGGTTTGCGCAAATTCGGTAAAGCGCCTACGATATTGTTACAAAGGGAAACTATAAAGTTGATATGGAACTCAAGTGGAAACGTAGTTGTTAATTTTTATTTTTGACTGACAGCAATTAAATACCCCTTTGTTATTGCCATTGGGAAATAGGCTCACCTTATATAAAAAGGTTATCGATGCTTATGGACATGGCAACACCAAAGTTGCGGCTATTTATGCATTGCTGTATTAAAGATATTTTGAGACCCCTTTAAAAATATCTCATTGTATCGTAGAGAAAAAGTCCCAACAGTAATGTTATTCCAAATTTTTATTGTTCTCGAAACGTCTTAGGTAACTAAGAAAAAAAAATAAAAAATTAAGAAATAGATGAATGCAGGCTCTGAAGGAAATTACGTGCTGTACATATATGCATCTAGACATACTATGGGAGGTAACCTGCAAGGGAGCCGTATTGCGACTGCCCAAGAAGCTTTCTTACGAACTCACTGAAAAAGTTGGCTACGGCAGTCCCCTAGGAGCACACCAACGACGCCAGACAATTTTTATCGGTGCCCGTTGAGGAAAACGGTACAGAAGAGGGAATGTTGATGCCATCATCATCATGTGAGATGTTTTGCAATTTAGCCCTTTGATTTACCGACAATATTTTCATCGAATGTATCGTCACCGAATTTCACTTCATTGAAGGCGTTTCGTTGAAGCCTTGTTGTTTTCAGGTTAGGATAGACTTGTGACTATCTCAACTCCTGCGCCTAAAAAGCCCTGCCGAAGAAATTAAAATTCTGCATATTTTTATTATTTAGAATAAAATCCATTCTCAGACACTTGGCCGATTTATCTCTTTGCAGGATTCTTCCGTTTGTTGATCAGAAATAATAAACTAACTTTTTTCTGCGTTGGCTAAGTTATAATTTGTCTGTGTGATTCTGAAAATTTAGACCATTGATTTCACCAAATTAAACCGCATTCAGTATATATGCATTATGTACTCAGATTAGCTTCAAAGTACTCTGTGGTATTTTAAAATTCTTCAATTAATAGCTTTGAAAATGCGATAGCCTCTAAATCGCGCATCCATGATACACCAGCCACATTTAATGTCCATGTAAATATTAAACGATCGTCATGTAACTTTTTTCCGTTCCACATTTTGACGTGGGTCCTGTAATTGATAAAGGCACCGCGACCGCTGCCCATGTTGTATTTACGCGAATTTAAAAGCATCCGACTCGCGAGTTTAAATCTGAATTAATCCGGTTTTTTGCGATCGCCTCTGACAGGATATGATGGCTGTGATTTAATAATCAGCCCAAAACGACGGCCGTGTCAGAAACAGTGAGGGTAGTAAAGTAAAGGCTGTGAAAATAATTGTTGCGTGATTGTTTTGAATTGATTGAAAATAATTAATATTAGGGTTCTTACACAAAATATTAATTGACATCGTCTCAAACTGAGCTCAAGATTTTTACTTAATAGTAATCGTATCCCGTTAGAGGTAAAAGTAATAGGCAATACTAATACGTACCTATAGGTAATACCTACTGGGGTGTAATAGGGAATTTATATTCAAAATTTATATTCTTTGTAAAATAGGTATGTTGTACGTAAAAACGTATGTAGTCCGGTACGCAGAATTTGGATCCATCATAATCGTGATTGGTGAGTAATTGCCACTTTTGTCAGTTCTCTGTCAGCTTTTTTACTTCCTGAAACGTTACGTCATTGGACTTCTGTCTTATTTGGCTGAAGTAAGTAAGCCTCGGTCTTCCTCTTTTTCCCTCAACTTTGCTCTCCAAAATGTTTAAAAAGAAGCTGTAGTGCCGTATCAGCTGTACAATCATCTTTTCTATTTTATATTCTATAGTTTCTAAAATATGTCCATTTGGATCCATAACCAACAAAAAGTATTATAGCTTAATTAGAGTCTCCTATAAAGGACTTCTTTCATACTCTTATTCTCACTCCTCACTCCTATAATTGGATTAACAAAACTTTGCGCCGAACATAAAATGATTATACGTCAGACAGCAGTTGAGAATTATCCCGCCCGTATGAATTTATGTATTCTATGCAAATAGGAAACTTAAATCTTATCACGAGTTAGCTGCACACGAATAATAATCCCCGGGGGGAGCAGGGGGGGATCAGACCTATTGGTGCGGAAAGGGTAGTGAAGAAATAACTTGTGCGATGTAGTTAGGCTAATTTTAGACTCGACATAATTACATAAAGTTATACAAGGTATATGAGGTTGACATTAATGTCGTGTTGTAAAATGTAGGTATTTTTTTGAAATCAGCAGTTGGGCGCATAAAAAAATATCTTATTACAGGGGTTTTTTTAATCGTGTCCCAGTTTTATACGTTTTAGATCTCACAGTTTAAAAAAATATCACATACAAATTATTAAATAAAAAATACTAAATGAATATAATCATGAGAAAATCTAACTCATGCGACAAACGACCGACCGGGATCAGTATCCACATTTCGTTACAATATGTATAGTCCTAGATATATAGCTTTTTAATAGCGCTCGGATGGCTATTGCTGTTAAAAAACCGTACGTCTTTTCATTTTTGTAATGAGAAATGAAATAAAAATACATTTTTATCGAGTACAACTAATCAGGAGTCATATTTGAACGTGACGTATCGTAGATAAAACAGAACAAAAGGAGACAATTATTTATTTTTGTTGTAAAGTTGTTGAGGTTGTTAATTGGTCGTTTCCAATGCGTAATGTACGTTACACACCCTTTATTTGAATGCATTATCACCGAGCGCCATTTTACCACCCAGCCTTAATTCTGCAAAGTAATCACACACATTGCTAAACGCCTTAATAATCACGTCAACTTGCTTCAACGTAGGTACAATACTAACTAGACCGACACTAGTTTAGTGCCAAATACCAACTAAATAATACAGTCACTCAAGTATAAAACAGCATAATTTGCATCTTATTTTGATACCCTTACAGCTTACTGGTGGTTTCCTCGGCGTTAGGAAAGTTTAAACACGTGAATACAAACTTGAGCTAACTTGGAGCTGTCAAATTTGTTTAGCGGTAAGGGAGGGCCGCTTAAGTTGGGAGTCAGGTTGCCGTCGGCGTATAAGTGCTCGCCTACAACTAAATTGTTTCATTTGAGTTGTAAAATTAATGCCCCGATTTATGTTACGTGGTTCAATTTATCACTACATAGCTATTTATAAAGGAAACCTTTTGAAATAGTTGCGTCGCTTAACAATAGAAACAGGTAAAATGATCGCGTTGCAAAGACACTTGATAGGATTCCCTGGTCAGAGTTCAAAGAGAAGCCGCAAAGGTGTGACCGGAGGCTAATTAAGAAAAAAATGAACGAGTCATTCGATCCGTTCGGTTTTTAAATTTCAAATAATCTGAGTTTCTTTTGTTTTGCTGTAGGGGTTCTTAGGTTACACTTTGTCTGTGGTATATTTGGTTTTATACTTACTGCTAACTTTTTCACACGTACCAAAGTAAACTGGGGTAGAGCAAGGTGTTGCCAGTGTTACATTCTTATAAACGGTTATGTCCTTCTGTCAACGATTATAGCCGTACTTTTTCAGCCGAACCCTTTTTATGACATCAATGTATAAGAAAGGGTGGATATATTTACAGCACCTGTGCTTTTAGAACGCATTTACTTAATATTTAGTAGTAGTAAATTTATGATAAAACATGCTGTGCTAGTGTAACAATCAGGCCGGAATACAAAAAGCCAGATGTGAAAATATTTTACCTACATATTAAAAATAACAAAGCTGATAATATATTATATCCAGCTTTAGGATCGTTATTCAGTGTGGCAAACTTTGGTCGAATAAAAACGGTATGCTAAGAAGCAACTTCTACGAAGAACGTATTACAAAACTTTATGAAAAATGTACTTACTATAAAACATAATCAGGGAATCGATAAGGGCCGTTTCACACTGCGTCATATTTCACAAAGTGCCCTAAGTTCGGCAGTTAACTCACACGGTTATGGCAGTGTTAACACGTGTTCCGCGCTATATTGTTTATGCCTCTGAAGAGAGGGAAAGTGAGAAAACATTACCGAAAGGTTTTATTGTAAAAAGGTTTTCGATTTTTCATTTCATATTTTATTTATGTTCTAAGTGTAGTATAAACAGTTTTAGGGAGTGTATTTTGAAACATGTATGTCATTTAAAGTTAAAACTTTCTTAATCCAGAATTCCTATTAAAATAATTCCTAGATAATTTGATGTAAAATCAAATTAGCTGTAGAAAGATATGGTTACTTGTATTTACTAGTTGAACTTTTCATTTAGGATTTATCATCTTGTTATAACCACGCTTATATACTTATATCTGAAACCTGAAGATCCACGTTTGGTTATTTTTAATATCAATATTGCTTACCTTCTCAAGTAGAAAGACCCAGGTAAAGGTATGTTAGACAGGTCTGTTGAGGCATATTGTGAAATTTTCATAAGAGGGCCGGCAAAGCGTCGCCCCAGGCGACTGGTTGAGATCACTTTGTAGCATTAAACGGACCTTTATCGGAGCTGGGAGTTCTCGTCGGAGCTTAAAATGTAACTTGACATTTAAAATAATCATTTCGCTTTCATTTCTAAATTTTAGTAGGTAATATTGTGCATGTAACTTTTGCTTGTACTCCTTTAAACAGTTTGTAAGAGTTTTAAAGAGTTAATTTTTTTTTCTGAGCTAAAAGTAACCTTTATCGCAACCAGACGTATCCTTAGCTATATTTATAGGTAGTATTTAGAATTAACATAATACCCAGTAAATTCAAACAAGCTATCTATATAAGTATATAAATAAATAAATATCCGGGGATAATCTCAAACAAATTGACCTAGTCCCTAACTAAGCCCTAGCTTGTACAGTCGACATTATAAATATGTTTACACTTTAGTACCTTGTCTATTTAACGTCATGTTTTAACTGCCATATGAAATTGTCATAGCGGATAAAGTGACAAGGTACTGAAGTGTCAACATATCTTTGACGTTGACTGTACTATGTGTACTAGATAATGAAAAACATACAAAAATACATCTCTTCTTCATCTCTTTCTAAAATGTATTAAAATAGTTACAGATATTAAAAGTTTTAAAAATAACGAAAGTAAGTTGATGCTCGTGGTCCTTTAGTGCGTAGGTACTATCACCATGCGTCAGTTTAGGCAAATTATTTATATACCAACTTTTTAATATTTTTTGTTTTCTAAACTGCCAGTAACATTTTACATTCCCAAGACGTCACCATGAATAAACGCGACGTAGCGCACCCGCATCATATCCGGATGTTCGCGAGTGGACACCAAATTAAAGTTTATTGGACATCTTTCATTTGAAACCCTCACATGGAACAAGGAATGTTTTTGATAGAAACAAAGCGCAAAATTCTGGAGAGTTTTTTTTTGTGTTGTATGTGTTTAGTAGTTTTATAGTTGTTTAATATATTAGCTTATTTTATAAAGTAGTACTCTGACATAGACACCAAACAAACATCAGACCTATTTATGCATCAAATTAACCTTTAATAAACCATTATTACCTAAATGACATAATATTGGAGTCTGGGTAGTACTAATTTATTTTACTGGCAACAACGCCTAAACTGATGGTCTCACATCAAAAATCTATCATCGTATGTCGAAGCTTGTCAAAGTAACAAACATGGGTACAGTCGACTACAAAGAGATATCCACTTCTTAACCTTATTGCGTTGTAGTAAAGTCCAAAAGTGGATACATCTCATTGTAGTCGACTGTACATACAAAAGGCTGCGTATTTAAGGCCCAGCCACACCGGATGCGTGACGTTCACGTGCGCGTGCGCGGTGGCTTTCCACTGCGTTGTATAGTGACATGTCGTAATGAGAATTTATACTATACAACGCAGTGGAAAGCAAACGCGCACGCGCACGTGCACGTCACGCATCCGGCGTGGCTCGGCCTTTAATGATTCTGTATGAATAGCGTCAAAAATAATCTATAACAATAGAGGAAAAAGTATGTACGTATGTATAATACAGTGCAATTCCTATTTCAGAAAAAAAGTCCTTAATGAATAAATAGCATTCCGTTAAACAAGATTTTGAAATTTGTTGATTTAAATTTTCTTGTACGTCTCGTTGTATTTAGATATCAAACGGCACTTTTAGGCTATGTAATAAGAATCTTATAGAATGTAAAATGTGTAAACTTAAACACACTGCCTCCTCACTATTTTGCCTTTGTATTTTTTTACTTAATTAATGGCCTTCACTCCTTGTTTTATTTAACAAGGTATATATCACCAATGTCCAGTTTCAGACAATCACCATGAACTTAAAAGTCCCGTTTGCACGTAAATTTAACCTCAGGTTAATTTTGACGAATTAACCTGGTAACCTAGGGTAGTGCAAGCGGGCCTTAGAGAAATAAGTCCATAGCAGAGCGAGGACCATCGTTCGGTTAACTAAACAGAAGCACAGGGTTAGCTCCACGCGCTTTTATCAAGTCTCTGCCTTTGTACAGTCAACAACATAAATATGTGATCATTTATGTACCTTGTCACTTACAATCGTTTCACAATTTTGTATGACATTTCAAAGACGACGTTAAAGTGACAAGGTACATAAATGGGGAGCCCTTTGTTTCCCATAATTTTATTGGTCATAATGTAATTATTGACATAATTTTTAATAGTCATAATTTTTTATATCGCTGAAACTGTAAACTTTTCACATTAGATTAGGTTAGGTTTGATTAATAAAAATCCTGAAAAAGTAACAGTTTCTTTAAAAAAACACGTTATGACTTGCGATGATTATGACCTAAAGCACATTATGACTAAAAATAATTGTGTCAGTCAATATAGACCCACATAAATGATCACTTATTTATGCTGTTGACTGTACTTGTCTTACATACGTATGACAGTACAAAAATACCTTTCCAGAATCTCAAACGTTTTCGACAAAGAATGTCCGCGAAATAAAATTATTAAGCGTAGCGATTTCCTTCTCGGACATACGCGGGCGATTCGCGAAATGTGTTTACAATGAGGCCCGCGCAACGGACGCGACATACTTCATCATTGCTAACAAATACCGACTAGGTTGGTACAGTCAAGGAGAAAAGGTTAGCCGGTATAATATTATAGATATTTTACACAAACAATACGGCTAAACTAGATCAGTGTTCTTTAATTTAAAATTGTTAGAAGAGAATCGAGTCTGTCGTTTATCATACTAATTTAGGTTTACACATATTTAAAATTCGAGAACGCAACCCAAATTGGGTCCAATATTATTGTCGTTAGAGAGTAGACTGTAGAATCTCCATTTACGATTTTACAGTCTAATGATTTTTTAACTGTAAGAGCTGGTCTGTACCAATAACTGTATCAAATACATATATAACTTCTACTCAACAGACTGTCAGACAGCGTTAAGTTTAAATTTATAAGGATAGAAATATGAAACATGGAACACGTTGGAATTCCTGTATTCATCTCGTTGTAATAACATGTGTAAAAAATTGAGTGTGTAATAATAATTATCAAATTTTTTTTATTGACTAATTTATCACTACCGTAGATTTAATGATAATCATTTCCTTACCAACCAAATTAGCGTTATTTTAGAGATCAGAAAAGGGGAAATCGAATCGAATTTAATTACCACTGTCACAACAGTTTTAAATACAACACACACCAAACACACACTTATTTACCGTCGTAATTCAACATCATCTGCATCTTTACAACAAAGAAGCTCACTCAAAAATGAATCCTCTACTTCGTTAACCTAAAAAAACGATTTTCCTTTCATTTTCGTGCGTAACAGTCCATCGTGAAGCGTCCCCCTCGAGTTCCGGTCACTATATAATAAAGTTATTCTCGTTATTTCGATAAACTCCGGTTTGTCCGGCAATCCGGCTCTATCCGGTTCTATCCGGCCGGCTATAAATTACCCGCCACTCGGAAGCCTCGCCAAATATTGGCTTAACTTTGGACCCAATCTTGTAATACAAACTCTTGTTTAGAAGACGTTACGTACGTTATAATGTATCTTTTGTAGGATCATACCAATTTATTTAAGCCTATAATATTACCGCGTTTTTTTGACGTAGAAAACTCCCGTAATTAGGTGGAATTTTACTATCGAGATGTTATAGGTAACCCATTATTTTATCGAATTTCACTTTATTGATTGTATCATTTCATCGAACGCTATTTTCTGCTGAAACCATTAGGCTTTCAGGATATCTTTAACATTAATTACTTAGGTTACGTTACGTTAAACTTGTGTCTACCAAAAAAAAAACTCATGCGGAGCGAAATGCGTTTAGATGAAATGAAAATTCTGCCTAATGATACGTTCGTTGAAAGGTGTTTCGAAAAAAAAAAGGATTTTATTTCTAGATTTTTAACCGTTTGTATTAATGGCCAAATGTATGAAAAAAAACATGACAGACTTTTATCGGTTTTGCGATAAATAAAACGAACAAACACATTTTTCCATTTGTAATACTAACCCGGTAAAGTAACCCTCAATTTACAAGTATTTTCCGGTTATTTTTCATTCCATATTTTTTCCTTGACAGCAATATTAATTCAATTTAGCAATATTGAAGGATAAAAGTCCAACGTTTCTTTGTGGCCGTCTCAGTCAAATTGGTCGGCGAGCGTAGCTGCGGGCGCGTAGCGGACGCCGTAGACACCGCTACGCTACACTGCTACAACGAGTTACGAATGGACATTTTATTTTAATAAAACGTCGAATTTTCACCATTTTCGAATCCGTTCACTACAAAACTGACTTATTCAGATACAAAACTAATGCATGTAGTTTCAATAAAAAAATATCCAAATTCCTGATAAAGCCCAATCCAAAATGTGATCATAACATGAATAACTAATAACACATCAAAACGTTAATAAATTTTTAGATTTCAGAATTATTTTTCACGTATTGATTTACATAGAGATATACCTTTTAGGCTCAGAAAGTATCCAGTTGGTTCTTAAAACATAACATTTATATGAACACGTTTACAACTGCGGTACATTATTCATTATATTCCGAGCACCTCGCTAACACATTGGTTTGGACAGGACTGAAAGCATTTTTCGTTCGGTTTAATTCGATTACCAATATAATGGCACATCCACACGTTCGCTACTGGACGAGCTGCGGGAGATATCCCTGTATCTGATGGCGCGGCACTAATGCCGTATGAATGAAATTTACTGTCAATATCTGAGGCCCGCATGCGGCTTTGTGACGCAAACTGTCCTTTTATACCCGCTATTATTCCTCTTTTTATTCCCTTTGCATTTTTCAGTGTATTTATTTACGACTGTCGCGGACCTCCAGTTGTATCGAATGTTTGGCTGCTATTTCGATTTTATTTTGCGGTTCTGGGTTATTAGCTTTATTGAGGTTACTTTTGGCTTTTCTTGAGACGTATATTTTTTGTTCTCGTTTCTAGAATATTTTGTCTTATCCGTAATTACGTAAGAAGGACTATAATAAATTGCTATATGCAGATGTCGACAGATTTGTGAAAAACGTGAGGGTATCAAACAATAATGTTTCTCTAAAACTTCTTACGTTATTACCTTTTTTGTCTTTGACATGTAGAAATGATAATTTATGAGTAATTTATATTTATACGTAAATAAAAACCGTATTATAATACCATCTAACATATCTTTACCAAGTTTCAACTGGAGTGCCGCAGGGAGCCATGCTAAGTCCCACCTTCTTTATCCTCTAATGTTTCAGAATCCTAACCGACACTTGGAATAACAAGTGAGTGTTAAATAATGAGGTGGAGGAAGCCCCTATAATTTGGGCGGGATTATCGCGAGGCGCTGTAGGTGAATCCGGCCGATTAGTCACAGAATCGCGCGATGAATCGCCTAGTTACGCAGTACACAGAGTTTAAGTAGGTTACTGAATTATGAATGATTGATTTTGGATTAATTATGTTCAGTAAATGTGTTAGTAAATAATATAGGTACCTATGTTTTTAACCCTATAGCGGCTATTGACAACTGTCATAGTATTCGCAAATAGAACCAAACTGTCAATTCTTAAGATTCATATTACATTTATTATGGTGGGAAATATATTCCCTCTGCCTTATAAAGGGTTAAAGTTGTCAAGTTACATTTTATTTTAGATTTAAATAGGTAAAGAGAAAGATTGTATAAAACATAATCGTTGTGTGGTTGTATGTGGCTAAAGCTAAAGTTTTATGTACTTGATAGTTATTTTTATGTTTCTGCAACCGTCAAAATGAATACGATGTTTCGTGTCCAACTATACACATAACTACAGGGTGACTTTTAGTTTGCAATGCTGTATAGAATAGACGAATAGCATTTTAGACGTCACTGTTATCTACTACCGCTTACCTATACTTCTTTATTCAAACTGAAGTATTATTCTATTTTGGTTCCCCCCTATAGCAGTTATATTATTTATGACTTTACTATCAAGGTAATAAGATCTATCATAAAGTAACGATACGATAACAATAAGGGTAAAAAATGCCCGCTAATTAAAAAACTTATTGTTACTATGGCAATGTTTATTCAGAATTAGTTTACTGTTTTTAATATGAGCACTGGGTGAAGGAACGAGGATCTGAAGCTTATCTTTATACCGGAGAATCGAACTGACACCTTCCGAATACTGATTGCCTACCTTGACTTAGTATGCAGGTAGCCGTGCGGAGTTATCGTGATTGTTTAGTCATGTTCTGCGATTATGAAGCGTATTTTAACTCTTGCTTACGTTATAATAAAATATTCAGTAAGATTTCGTTTTCACAACGCGTCAGAGATAAAAGGTTTCTATGATGACGTTGACTTGAGATGTCCATGTTACTCGAGAACAGTTTATTATTAGTACATCAGAAAGGGACAAATGAACAACTGTCTATAACTGCACAAAATTCAATACAGCACGTATACTTATTTAAGTAAAGTTCAAAACAAGGGGTATCAAATAAAATCAACACACTTCATTTATCACACGAGATTATTTAATTTAAAAAAAAGACAAATATCACTTTATACTGTATCCCCGAATACTGTGGAATTTAAAGTTTTATGCACATCAGTAATCAAATTTTCTTTTAATTCCATATAAAATATTCAGACTTTAACTTAACTAAAATGTCCAATCCACTGCAACAAACTGCCCAAAACCTTTAATTCCCTCTTCACCGCAACCCCCAAATACCAGCTAGTGACCAAATTGCATTAACCCGTATCGCAATCAGCGGGTATCCTTCAATATCGGCTCGTCGTCCACAAGCACGGTAATTACGGCGCACCTCAGACGGCCACAATTAATTCCTACCCGCAGAGCCTGCGGTGTCCGCTGTCCTGCCCAGTCAGCCCATCCAAAACCACTTAAAACCACCAAACCTACAACCCTATTTCCCCTATCCCTATCACTCTTAACTACAGCAACTAAAGAGTAGATGAAACAAAATCTATATCGGAAATTTCGATTTTAGAAGGTGGAGTGTAGTAAGTACTAGGATTTCAAGATTCCTGTCACTTTGATTGAGCTACTCGAATTGATGTAGCCATATTGGCTTACTGGCCGTCGGTATGCAGCATTTGGTGCGATATTAGCTTCGGATTGCAATAACTCTCGTTGGATGCATCCACCTGATTAGGAACGGTCGGTAGTTGCTCCTCTCTAAATGATACGAAGAAATACAGCATGTTTTCGAAAATTGTTTCTTTTATTTCTTCTTGCAAATTAGGGAACGTTTCACTCGCCTGTCATTCACCAGCAATTTTGTCATTTTTGTTTTATTTTTTTCATTGTTAATGTTGTTTGCTTGTTGTTGGTGAATAAAGATTCTCTTATTTTATTTTATTTTATTTATCATTGAGGTGGTATGGATGTGGAAAGTAAAAAAGGGCTATATTTTTCGTGGATTTTTTTACGCGTGTAGGTGTAAATTGTACCATTTAAAGGTTTTTTAAAGATTTCCACTTTTTAGTTGAATCAGCTCTCACATTCAATTTAAACTTTGCACAGTTTGTTATTTAATTTTGCACAATTTGTTAAAGCCAGAGCTCTTAATGTCACTGCGATTAGTGAAACCGGCCATAACTTTGTTACAAATCTCCCGATTTAAAACAATGATCAAATTCCAAACGCTGGATAGCTAGCGAGGTGTAGGTGGCGGCCATTGTCCAAACAAGGCAATAGTTAGGCGGCACCGGCCGGCGTGATAAATTCATTTTTGGGTAAGGTTTAATTTGTTTGCCGGCGCGTCGCTATTTTGAATGGTCTAAGTTACAAGCTTAGTGCTGATTGATCGATGCTTGGTAATCATGCATGATAATTACAAGTCATGCATCACACGCATGCCTTACTGGTTTTGCCACGCAGGCACAAGTGGGGAAACCAGTAAGGCGAATTAGTAAGTTGTATTTTTTTAATACTACGCCAATTATAAACATGAATATAAATAAAATAGTGAGATACAATTCTAAGACCTTATTAACGTGAAGGTAGAGATGCGAGTTAGCGATTGAAGATGAGTTTAAACAGAAAATACATATCAGTATTGTGCAGTCGAGTTCATAAATATGTGTACACTTTAGTACCTTGTCTAGTTAATGTCATGAATAAAGTGCCATATATGGATTGTCACAGAGATTAAAGTGACAAGGTACTAAAGTGTATACATATTTATGAACTCGACCAAACTATATGCCAAATGCTAGAAGCGTGTTACGTCTTACTTCTCACAATATCTTCTGTAAATTCCACCGAAACGCTACCTCTAATAACTTGCGCTCTTAAATTTTTGGGAAAATGCAATTTCTCATTGAACAGATTACGGAGATTACGAATTCATTAGGGGCGCTATATCTTTTGCTCCGAGCGTTAGGGATCGCTAATTGATATTTTAGGCACATGTGTATTGTGTGGAAACACTTTAGGAAGGTACTCTGGGACAGCAGATTTGATTTCATTAGTCATTAATATTTTAAGTTAAACGTTAATTAAATTGTAATGTAATTATAGGTAAAAAACTTAATAAAGGTCCTCTTGCATGTAGTTGTAACACATCTGCATAGACCGTTCGACATTCTATATTTGAAACTTGACGTAAATTCCATATTATTTTTGTACACAACTACAAGCATGCAAGTTTTTCACCTAGTTTTTCACCTATACTAACGCGTCTTTGACTGTTTTAAGAAAGTGTTGACTAAATTATACCTAAGTAAGTCATATGTAAAATATATTTGCCGCGATTCTTAGTCAGGTATTATGTGCAGATAGTAGTAGATGTTTTCCTTTTGTGATTAATACCTTCCAAGTCTATTTCTTGAAATAATATATACCTGACATTCATGACATTAAATATGTATTATGACAACATATAACGTAATGAGCAACTGCTTTTACAACCATAAATACCGTTTATTTTAATTAACCCGAACAGAAAAATGACCTTAATTCTTATTGAAACATTTGTCTTAATAATGCAGTAAACCAATATTAAAACTAGTGGATTATCGCATATGCGCGGTATAGTTTGTGCCAGTTGAAACTGGCAAAGATGTAAACACAACCAAACGAACATTTCACCATTATTACTCGATAATCACGTGCTTTTAAAGATCAAGTGAGGCCTTACCAATGATTTATACACTTGATCTTTACTTTCACATTAAATTTAAGATTCAATAACTATTCATTATATATAAGTTATTTTAAATAAAAACACGATCGATGAATATTTGAGGTTATGTGTCAAACAGTACTACTTTGTTTACATCTTTGGCAGTTTAAATGAACACAGACTATAGATATCCCTATGCCAATACGCCATCACAATTTAAATTCGTCAAAGTATACCCGCTATACTCACGAATATTAATCCCAATTCTCACCCAAACGGACGATATTCCCAGCAACTGTTCCTTCCGTACATTTTAATTCCGCCGCTGTCCGGCCGACAGATGGCGCGGTGATTAATATGCAGGATGACCGTTGCCTGCCAGATACAACTTGTTTTTCTTCTACTCAAGTCTTCTGGTTATTTTGAATTTGGAATTTTTGAATAAGTAATTTTTTTTGGGGCTACGGTTTTTGGTCTTCGTTACGAGTACTGATTTTATAACAGAGTTTTGCAAGAGGATACTGTTTAATATTTGCCTATAGTCTAAACGAGTAGAAATCAAGTTTTATATCAGAATATACACATTAATTTCACATTACAATTTCTTTCCGAAAGTGTTCGCTCCAGACTAAGTCGCGGGCAAAAATGACTATAACTGCTGCACTCAGAGACGTCAATTAAATTTAATGCTTGCTTAGTGACGTGTTATCTTATTCTATTGCTATATAAAATAAAGTGACAGCAGCAACTTTAATCAAGCATTAAATTTAATTGACGTCTTTGATGGCGGCATTGAGTGCGGCAGTAAATAACAAAAGAAGGCTAAGACCAGATAAAGATTTGGATAATCCTTACTCCCTTACCAATATTATAAATGCAAAAGTGTGTTTGTTTGTTCCCTCTTTACGGTTAAGTGCCTCATCCGATCGATTTGGTACTTTTAAGGCTCGGAAAATTTTACAGTTTCAGAAGGAAGGACAAAAGCTACTAGGATTGTCCTAAGATATATTTTTTGTAATAATTTGATTTTGTAACAAATCATCTCTATCATTAAAAAAAAATACATTTGTTTTATATTATTTCACATCTGAAAATCCCAGGCCAGGTTATTGCTTTTGACATGCTATCATAATGTCAACATTATGATAGCTCTTATTTATTTGACAGTAATGGCGGCCGAAACAATACGATAACATCTCAAAAGCAATTAGGTTTTACCGAGTAGAATAGAGCCACAGCACCAATTTGGTTTGACAGATGCATGTTTGTCATCTTCATAATCATCCCCAGCAGTTAACCACACGTAAACAGCGTTTGAAGTGTCCTTCAGCGCCATAAAGCGGAGCCCATAACGAGTGTCTCACGTGGAGGCAAATTAGCGCCACGTGGCGCCAACAGCGCTCCGCTACTAATTGCATGTTATTGGCCATCTAGAATTCGAAATTTAAAAACATATGTCAGTTGTGCCTTAAAACGACGCATCGCGATGAGATAATATGTCAATGACTTATGTAATAGAGTTTTTAAAGGACGAAGAAGCATCCTACAAATTTTACGTATGTGTACGGAAGCCTGCTTTAGCGGATTGAAAACACTAAAAGATGTTTGTCGTAATAAGTTTTTATTTTTAAACTTTACAAAACTAGACTTTGTTTCTAAAAGGAAAATGCCTGTATTGTTATCACTAATCCATTCATTTGTTAAGCATGGATATACAAAATTAATGATCAAATTAAGCAACAACAAAATGAAACCATTTCGTTATCACTTGATGCATTGTAGAATAAAATGTGAGTTAAGACTCAAGTTTGCACAATAAATAATTGTTTCCCGAGACGTAATTGCCGTAATTTCATGAATAATTACCACCACAGAGCAATTAAATAAATTACAGAAGGAATAACGACCTCCTTCGGGCTTTAGTTTAAAGTTAGGGCGCCGGCTGTTACAGCCTTTATAGTAATAACTGTTTATATTTAAAAAACAAAATCTGTTCGAAATTTAAAGATACATAACTGAATTCAAGTAGCGTTCAACGGTGAGCAAATAACCGCCAATCGCCGTATAAAAAGCGTTCCAACTGAAAATTTCAAAAAGAGAATCGGTGCTGTCATACGCGATATGGCTCGCTTCCAACGCCGGGGGAGGAGGCGAGGCGGGTGGGGTGTCCCCACATGGCCAGTTAGTTACGCCGCGAATTATAGGGGCCATTACGATTCATTAAGGCCAGTTAGGCTTAAACCGGTGTTTACTCACGCACACACACAGGGCACACACACACGCTGGCTGTTCGCAACAGTTGGCAATTTTCTAGACGTGCGAAAGGGACGTGCAGCGAAAGGGCCGTTTTAAAATTTTAAGCCAGTAAATTGAGGTTGTAATTAGTGGCGACGTAACGAGCTTAGGTTTCGGCTCTTAAGTGTGAAAGTTTGTGGTGAGGTTAGGTTGTGGCGAAATTTTGGTGTTATGAAACGTTAACCGCCGTACTCAGAGACATTTCAAACAGAATAAACTCGTTCCTTTTTCAAACTTGTGTATGAAAAATTATCACTAAGAAACGACTTAATAGTCATTAACTGACTCTGAACGCGGCCGTAAGGTCGTAACTGCAAGCTTGCAATGCATAAATTATCTTGTTTGTGGAAGTGTACTTAAGCGTCCGTATAAAGTTGCTTGCGCATTTAAAAACATCGCGAGCAAGGCTTCGGGCAGTAAAGTAATATCTGTAAATATTTAACAGCCGTTCAACCGGCTGGAACTCAGTGTGTGTAATGTAAATACGCAGCTGGAGGCTCGCCAGTATTCACTATCTGACGGCCGTCGGGTAAACGCCGTCAAATATAACTGCATAGCCGATATCAAGGAACGTATACACGTAGTAGGTTTATTTATAAATCCCTACACAGAAGCTAGAGTCGTAATCAAACATATCGTAACATTAAAGGGTTCAAAATTATCTGCACATGACCCAATAGTTAAAGACGTTAGGCTTGGTCAGATACGTTTGGGGACCTCATGTGCTTGAATATATTTAATGGCGATTAAATACGGGAATGTAGAATTTCAATACGTAGACATACAAATAAAAATATAAGTAAGTATTTGTTTTTGTTTTTGCGAAAAAAAACATACATCACGTGGGTAATGGCCAGTGATGGAAAGTATATTTACCTAAAGTTCGCAAAAGGACATAATACAGAGTAGATACAACCGGATGAAATATGAATTTATCTTAATTGAATTCTGGATTTCCGGTATTTTTAATGCTAAATATACGTAATATTTACTTACGGTATGGGATATTTTATGTTAGTTTGTGATAAAAGGGGCCTGTAACTCATTTCTTTTACGTATCTAAATAATAGGTGGAGTATATTTACCTAAACTTCGTAGAACAGAGACATAAACATCAGACTTCCTTACTACTACATTTACTAGTACCAGAAAAATACCGGAAATCCGGAATTAAATAAAAATAAAATAATATTTCACCCGGTTGTGACCACTCTATATTATGTCCTTTTGCAAACTTTAGGTAAATATACTCTACCTATTCCGATCACTGCTAATGGCACACTTAATACCCAATTTGTTTGTTGCACAGATAAAAAAGGCAGATGTATGTACAAAACTTTCATGTCTTGGCATGTACTATCAGCCCAATCGAACCCTGAATAGAACTGTGTCACAGCGACGTTATGATTCAAGTCGTAAGAACTGTCAAACATATTGTTTTATAATTTCACTGTGACACCGTTCGATGTGGTTCAGGGTTCCATTCAAAGATAAAGGATGTTTATTCAGTAAGTAGGCCGCACGGGCACTTTTACACGTCAAAAATCTACCAGCGCTTCGCAAGAGACCACTGCTGAGAAGAAACGCCGCAAGAAACTCAACAGACAGTCTTTTTTTAAATATAGCTTATGATATTATTATTATTTCTTCGCTATCCTGATTCCTTAAAAAAACAGTAGTTTGCTTTCATCATTTTTTAATCCATCTAAAAATCCAAGTAAAAAAAACACTATCATACCAGCGCTATAAACCGATCACGGCGGAGTCAAATCGAGCGTTTACCACGCGCCATCAACAACAACCCTAACATACAGAAATATCAACTTTATAGTGTACAAAATAAGGATACGTGAGAGGCAAATACAAAGTGGTTCTCCAATTTGTAGGCCGCTTCACGTCCACTAGACGCGGAACGTTTGCCGATGCTTTTGACAGCCTGTATTGAGTAAACATATCTTCGTTTATGTGCTTTTTTCAGCAAATAGCAGTCGTTTTTAATGTTTAGTTTGCTGTTCCTAGTATTTAAACTTCATTTATGGTTGTTATAAAGTGTGTCCAGCTAATGTTCTTTATCCTGCTGGCGTTTTTAAGCATTTATTGGGAAACTTTTGACCCAAAATATGCTAGTTTGATTAGCCCTTCTTTTTCAGACTAGTGGGTAGTTATGCACCTAAAGTTACCCTAATGGTGAATATTATAAAGCTGAAGAGTTTGTTTGCTTGAACGCGCTAATCTCAGGAACTACAGGTCCGATTTGAAAAAATCTTTCAGTGCTAGATAGCCCATTTATCGAGGAAGGCTATGGGCTATATATCATCACGCTAAGACCAATAGAAGCAGAGGGCGCTGCAAAGATGCACTACGCTAACTAACGTTTCTATTCGATTCGTTTTTAAACCAATCGCGTCACTGGGAGATGACGTGATACGAAAATTCACGTGGTCTACCAGTGACGCGATTGGTTTAAAAACGAATCGAAAAGAAACGTTAGTTAGCGTAGTGCATCTTTGCAGGGCCCTCAGAGCACCAATAAAGAATGTTTCAATAGTTACTTTGGGCTAACGCTAACTTTAACCCGCGACTTCGTTAACGTAGAAGTTAACGAAGTCGCGGGTTAAAGTTAGCGTTAGCCCAAAGTAACTATTCCACGGGGACGAAGTCGCGGGCAGAAGATATAAATATCTTTAACACATTCAGTGCCAATGACCCGATAGTCAGTACACTGTTCGTAGCAGATTTTAATACTGCTACAGGTTACAGCGTAGCACTCGTAGCAGTGGTTGGCGGTGAAAGTGTTAACTAGCTTCTACCCGCAACTTCGTTCACGTAGCTTTCGTAATCGTTATTCCCTCGGGAACTAATTTACCTGAATGTTTTTTTTATGTTATTTCAAAGTATAAGCATTCATTCCAAATTTCATCCAAATCTGTCTATCCATTGCAGCGTGAAGGATTAACAAACTAACCCGCCCGCGAGTTTGTACCCGTAATATTAGTTTCCCGCTACTCCCTATTTCTCCCCGTTAAGGGAAGATTTTTGAAAAATGCTTTCTTAGTACACCACAAGGATACTAAAGGGATATTCCCTCCAAATTTCAAGTTCTTAGATTCAGTGGTTTAGGCTATGCGTTTTCCGTCTGTCTGTCTGTCTGTCAGTCAGAGTCATTCACGGACGAATATTACATGCATATTGTACGTTTTCAAAATTTCCTTTTGGTATATCAACCGCATTAACACAACCCGTTTAAAATAAATCGTTTATTCAAGCTTAAACACGCATTCCACTTAATTATGTTACCCCAAAAAAGGTACGACCGCTCATTTAACCCCGCCAATTTATATCCAAACAGAGACACATTAACAAAAACCGGGACTAGACGAAAGAAATTCGAAAAAAACCCGGCTCAACTAAGCCCAGCGGCTATCTAATAACATTTATTACCGAGCTTCCGGTCCCCAGCGTCCACTTCCGGTCGCTGATAAACTGCCGCCATTTTTGCCGCCATATTTATTTATAGGTGTCGGAACGGCGATAATGTCGATGTGTGAATCGTTCATTAAACCGACCGGAACTGCAGGGATTAGGTATAAATTGAAAACAAAAGAGTGGTTTTGTTTAGTGGCTGAATTAAAATAGAAACGTTTGCTTTATGAGTTTATCGTAAAAAATAGTGACCGAAATAAAACTATTATAAAAAACGGTCAAGTGCGAGTCGGACTTGCGCACCGAGGGTTCCGTATTTAAGATAATATGGTTTGAAAACGCAACTTTTTTACGTAAAATGTAAATAATTAAGTCAGGAATTATTCAGATTCCTTGGTCTATAAATTTCAGATATAAGCGGGGATGAACCGGCATTTTTTTTGTAAATTTTTGGCGATAAATCAAAACGAAACTCAAAATTTAAAAAAAAAATGTTTTGTAATGTGCTGATTGAGCCCGTTTCATTAACTATGACAACCCGTTTGCTGTAATCAAATCATTTTCATTTTTCAAACACAAATATTTAGAAAAATATATCATATGTTTTTCCTTTGCTTTACGTGTAAAAGAACTTTTTTGGCGTATTTAAATCTATAACTACAATAAAAAGCTTTGTAGCACCAAGACTCTCTAAGAGTTAGGGCATGGCGAAACTGTAAGGGTTCCTCGTTGACTACGGAACCCTAAAACAGAGTTTAATTTTCTTTCTTCGAAAACAAAAGAAAACCACCCGAAATCAAACTCAACAATGTCAGCCTCTTCACTGATTCATTGCCGTCCGTCGAACGGCCCATCCACTGATATATCGAACGCAAGTGCGATATTAATCATATCAATGGGAACTGCCGAGTGTTAGTGCGATTTATGTGGCGCAAGTTTTGTGCTCACGCAGCCGCTGGCTAACGACTGGAAGCACGGACAGATAATGAGATTGTTTGTAGATAAAGGTAATTAGGTAGACAATTAGACGGAGGAAACGGTATTTGAGAATTCATTTGTTTTTGGTGGTGCATCATCAAGTAATTGTTGTGCCACTGTGTATCATTCTCTTGTGACTGCGGACTGAAGGCTGCGTTACAATAATTATGTTGGAGCATGCTAATTGATTAGTGACTCCAAATCGAGTATAAAGAATCCAGTAGCACGAATCTCACTAATTACGTATGAAGATATATTTTGGATTTTTAAAAAGTGTAGGTATTTTTTTAGTAGTACTTACAAACTACTCTAACTTAGTAACGTTGCGACGACGTGGTAAGCTTAGTTGGTAAAGCTAGTGAGCCTGCCTACGAAGCTAGTAAATTAGTAAGGAAGTAAATACTGTAGAAACTACTATAGAATCATATCTATGTATTTATTGAGCATTATAATTTATCTAATACATCCCTACATGCATACGCGCACACACACACACACACACACACACACACACACACAAACACACACACGCACACACAGCTCATACATAACATGAAAAAGCAAGAATGTAAATGTTGTTTAATTAAATAGGTTAAGTGTTTCTTTAAATGTGATTTCCGAACAATACTGCATCCTGTAACACAGGGTTTCCTAGCTCAGGGTTAGCTAGCGGGGTCGTGATATATCCGGTCGAAATGTTTCATTATATTCAATACACTTTTTTCATTTTCATTTTCATTTTCAAGTAACTAGGTAATTTACATAATAGTTCTTAGATTAGATTAAGCGACCTCTACGCTCTGCCTTGCGGCGTACAAAAAAAAAACAATTAAAATGATTAAATTACTAAATATTTACATTATAACTTATAGCATAGCACATATTTTGTGGGATGAGCATATGAATATTTGTCTCTGATTCATGGATGTTTTCTATGCTATTATATCTTTATTTTTCCAAATAATTATTTACCTATATCGTTGTCTAGTACCCATAATACAAAACTAAAGCTTAGTTTTCGACTCCTAATCAATTTCTGTGCTCGTTGATAGTTTGTTTTGTTACAGATTTTTCTTCACTACATTACACTTTTTAGACAACAATTATTATCTTAAAAACCACCGTTACAGTTTAAACTATATTCTCAAACTAACATCAAACAAAGACACTAACACAAACAAAATACCTCCAAACCAAATCCTTTGCCGTCCGGGCACCGTACACTATAATTTAGCGCACTGTTTGTTTGAAGTGGACAGCAAAATCCTGGGCATAAATCGCCGGTCGCCGGGGGACAACAAATCATGGCTGCTTGAGGAACAAGGGCCTTGTACTTTGGCTGTAGGTGATTAATTCGGAGGAGCAAGTAAATTGCATGTGTTAAGGGGGCTATCATGTGTTCATAGTTCATTTGACCCTCCCTTAAGCCTTGTACACAGCTGACGATCCGATCGATACGATAGTATACGAAAGTGGGGGTAGGTAACTGATAGAAATACTAATTACACCGATAATTAAGAGCAGGGATGTTGCGAATATTCGCATCCGCATCCGCAAATGCGGAGCTTTCGTATAGATTTGGACGTCTGCATCTGCATCCGCATCCGCAATAATCAATGCGGATGTTCATGCGGATGCGGATGTAATACAAGTTGCGACAAGAAAGAAATTGAGCGGGGCTGGAAAAAATTGGTGACAAGATCCGACGCGTTTGTTAATATGAAAATTAATAAGTGAAGTAAAAATCATTATACTTTACACAAATTTTCATTAGGTAGTAAAAGTGTTAAGAATCACTTTACCATTGTATTAAAGCTTCATTCATATACTATATTTACATAAGATCTTAAACATCCGCATCCGCATCCGAATCCGCGGATATGAGCCTTCAAAAATCCGCATCCGCATTCACATCCGCGGATGTGAAAAAATCGGCATCCGCAACATCCCTGATTAAGAGCTATACTTTATTAAAGCTCTCACCTAACCTTTACGAACAATATTTATTTAAAAGCTCCAAAAATGACGATTGAAAGTTAGCTGCCTTAATCCACCGGCGCGTAGCAATAGTTTTAAAGATGAGAACGTGTGCGTTCAAATTGCATAATAAGTTATATATATACATATTGGAGAATGTCAGTGGCCTATATTCGTGATCGTAGGGTACCTATTTAGAACCACAGCGATGGCCATGTACCGATGAGTTTTTCAAGTATCCGATGTTCTTACGGTGAACGAAACATCGTGAAACATCGTGGTACCTGCACATACGAACATTGAATGTGTTAGAGGGGTAATTGCACAAAAGAACATAAAAGATCAAAATGTATCCAAAAAGACTGGTCTATACAATATAGGATAGGATAAGGCTGTGTGTAAAGGGCTTTACTGTTCAACAATGAAATAGGTGTGTAAACGGTGAGTTGTACTGGCGGTGTAATGGATTTCTAACTAAGCGAAGAACTTGAGCGGAAATAATAAGTGTGTGATTGAACTACTTACGGAGAGACATTACCCGAGTTACATTACGCACACAAACACACACACACACACACACACGCACACACACACACACACACACACACGCACGCACACACACACACCACACACACACACACACACACACACACACACACACACACACACACACACACACACACACACACACACACACACACACACACACACACACACACACACACACACACACACACATATGCAACACAATAATTCAGAAGTCTGGAATAAATTTCTTTGTTTGTTTTATAATTTAGTTTAAGTATTACTTTTAATAAATAGTACTTAGTGAGATGCATTGGGAGCGCTCTCCTCTCTCTTCAACCCGGTGGCCCTGAAAACCAGCGTCAAGGCTAGTAAGCCTGACACCATGCTGAGTGGCAACCTTTTCGGTGTTAGTTTTAGATTAAGTACTCTAAGTTTGTATTTCTCTACTTTTTATAATGTTTTGCTGTTGTTTATGTTCATTTTATTTTAGCACCGATTAAACCATTTCTATTCTATTCTATTCTAATTTTTATCGTTGAATGACTAAAAGACTTAAGTACTGATTTTTAGGGTTCAGTACCCTAAGGGTATAAACGGGACCCTATTACTAAGACTTCACTGTCCGTCTGTCTGTCACCAGGCTGTATCTCATGAACCGTGATACTCGTAGCTAGACAGTTGAAATTTTTACAGATGATGTAGGTATTTCTGTTGCCGCTATAACAGCAAATACTAAAAACAGAGTAAAATAAATATTTAAGGGCTCTCATACAACAAACGTGTTTTTTTTACCGTTTTTTGCTCGATATTAATAACGGCAACAGGTAGACGCTTGAGATATTCACAGAATATTTACTTGTATATTCATTTTAAAAATAAATAATTAAATTAAAATATAATAAACATTTAAGGGGCTCCCATACAACAAACATGATTTTTTATAGATAATGGTACGGAACCCTTTGTGCGCGAGTCCGACGGGCACTTGTCCGGTTTTTTTATTGTATGGAGAAGGCAAACGAGCACACAAGCCATCTGATGGTACAGTCGACGTCAAAGATATGTTTACACTTTAGTACCTTGTCACTTTACCCGCTATGACAATTTCATATGGCAGTTAAAACATGACGTTAAATAGACAAGGTACTAAAGAGTAAACCTATTTATGACGTCGACTCTACGTGGGATCTGTGACCCATAGACATTTGCATTCTCAAAGCTACAAGCTAAAGATTGCAATCCTAAGATCGCAACTGCGGTTATAGTTTCGTGTAAAAACTGTAAGGTCACAATAACTTGTTATGACTTGTATTGTACTTATTATATTTATACTTATTTTTTACAATTTCTCTAGAAACGGTGTAAATGGTAGTGAGAACTGCATTAATAGATATCTAGTAGTTTCTGAGATTGGCGCAAACATACATCCAGACGAACGTGGCAGGCGACTCTAATTTCTATTATTTAGTGGTGGAGTCAAGCACTTTTTCGTGAACGAAGTCTCTATTTGACATTTTAGTTATTGGCAAGAAAACGACGACCTAAAAGTCATATATCATTAGTAAAATATCTTATAAATAGAGTCGCTGTCGTGCTTAACTTTGTAGGGAAGAATCTCTATCGTTAGTAAATCCTAACTTTTCTATTAGTTTTAAGAAACCTAAAAAAAAGAGGTATAAATAACACTTGTTCTTTGTTTTTGCCGGCAGAGCCCTTACGGAGCTACAAGGCTCTGGAAAGCACACTTTCAAAATCGCTCATATAACGTTCTTTAAATAATAAAAACCTAACCCATCGTCACTGAGACTGAACTAGCCTCCAATTAAACTGCAAATCCCATTTAAATTTTAAGCTCCAACTTCCCGTGATTTACAGCCCCGTATAGGACTCAAGAGGCCGCGCATCCATCCACATGTGGCAGACCCGAGGCTAGCCGAGGCCTCCCGAGGTATCCCGAAGCAACGGAGGCCCAGGGCGAGCATTAACCGGCCCCCGTCCTTACAGTTTGATTTGTTGAGATCCGCAGCCCGCGGCTAGTCCGGTCTTAAGCACACCGTGAGATTGTTTTGTAGATACGGTGTCTTTATTTGTGGAAGTTATTTCATTATGTGAATTTATTTGATTTTGTCAGTTTTTTATCACATTGATTATATTAGAAGCTTAAAATCCTTTGTATCAATTAAGTCTCGCCTTGCGGCTCGTTTCATAAACCACACTCATGTTGTAATGCCTGACATTACGCAACCGTCACGTAATAGTAATTTGCGTAACGGTTCCGTAATGCTAATTACGCAGAGTCTCGTACAATACTTTATCTACACACATATTATAAGTACTCTAAGATGGGTTCAGAAGCCGAAAGGTAAATGACCAGCATTACCTTACCTGTGGTAGTAGGTGACAGCTGTAACCTAATTTTGAAATTATGTTATCGAATATTGTAAGGTAATGAGATCCAGATTTGGAACATCTTCCAAAATTAACAGCTGTCATCGCTGTCATCTACTACCACAGGTAATGCTGGTCATTGCCTACGGGTTTTGAACGCATAATAGAGGACTTATGATATGAGTTTAGATAAACTACTATTTTGACACTTCTTACGACTTAAATCATAGCGTCACTGTGACACAGTTCCATGGTTGTTCAGTGTTCCATTGGGCTGATAGTACCTACCAGTGTACGGCATAGTTTTCATATTTTTGTGTTATGGTGTAGAGATAAGACAACCGGTGAAATGACTAGCATATAGGCATCCCATCTAAGGGCCGGTCCAGACGGACTGCAGCTGGGTTGCAGTTCAAATGCAGTCCGTCTGGACCGACCCTAAGCCCGCAGGGTTGGCAACGTATTTGCAGTCTTAGGGCCGTATTAATAAAGTTATCTTGTCTGAGATGCGCGTCACAAGATACGTCAAAGTAAACGTCAAGCCATAGAACACTGTCATTTTTGACGCATCTCGAGACGAGCATTATAGTTGAGATCAGTTTATTAATACGGCCCTTAGGATTGAAACTTTAATCTGGGATTACAAATGTCTATAGGTCTCAGATTCCCATGGTGGTCTGTGTGCTCGTTTGCCTTCTCCGAGCCGTTAAAAGAATCAACTAAATAAAGATATTTACTTTCTTAATGCATGACTAGATACATAACGTATGATCACATCTAGTTTAATATTTTTTATAAACTAATTGACTCTATTATTTTTATAATGCATATCTAAATTCAGCAGGTATACAAAACAACACGTTTTTAATCCATCGGATGTTTTTCCTCGTCCTCGTTCAATTTCTAAAAGTCAGGGCAGACTGGCTGGAATCCTGATCCATAATTAATGGTCATATCCGGACGGATTTTGTCGACGAGAAAAAACTCACCGGAAAAATAATCGCACCAAGTCTTCTGCTATTTATGAAGAGTCAATATGCTGTGGAAACGGCTTTATTCAAACATTCATTATGATTATAGTGCAACGAAAACCAAGCATACAATATAAGGGCTCACTGGCTTTCTCATAATTATTCAAAAAAAGCAATTGCCACTGCAAGGCTTTAAGAGTCATACTTTACTTACCATCCGCATGTATACTCATTTACACTTTCATGACTATAAGGTATCGTCCTAATAGAACGCGATTGCGCGATCATCGCGCGAGTAAGCGATGCGACTACACTCGTACTCGAAATTTTACTAGTAAAATTCGCGCGAACTTGCGATGATCGCGCAATCGCTTTCTATTAGGACGATGCCTAAGTATAGGTAGTTGTCGATTTGATTTGAGCCAAAATAATAATAATCAGTTGGAACAAAATCTCACTTTATAGGGTTCAAGGACAGTCTTCGCCGACTGTCTGTCTACGGGCTGTATCTCATGAACCAAAATAGGTACACGTTTTAACAACAAATAACGGAAAAGGGAGAGGGAAAGGGGAAGGGAAAGGGTTTTTTTTATGAAGTTTAATTCTGATCCTAATTACCCTTCCTTCTGTTCTAAATCTCAAAAAAATAAGCTTGATGGGACTCATGTCCAACTCGGCGTGGCATCGGCTTCGTTCTAAAACGGAAATACAACCTTTAAAAAAGGAACGCTCGCGACCGGAAGTGGCGGGCAGGAAGACAACAGCGGCGCGTCGCCAGCCGAGCGAATTAAAAATTAAACGAGGATCCGTTTCCGGAAACCGTGACGATTCAATGCTGGTTTTTGTAAGGGTTGTCGTAAACGAATATCCCGCTTTACGGAAATTGTTTACGCGTTGTGCGTCTATTAATAGGCTAGTTTTTTTTTTAATAAGTTTCGATTTCGTTTAGAGTCAGACATTACGTTTTTTATCATAATATTGCAAATGTTGAGATTGTAATTATTATTTATCTGTCGCATCGCGTCTTTGCCCTCAATATTTATCTTATAAGAAATGTTTTTATGTCTGGAACGTTCAGTATTTTTTAAAGAACACGAGATTTATTTTTCAAATTTACGTAAGTACGAGTAGTTGTAAGCCTTTCTGCCATTCTGTATACAAGTTGCCACTGTAAGGGGTACCTCTTAGTTATAATTGCTGTATACGAGAGTTCCATGATCGATCGAACTAGTAAAGAACGCGATGATAACTCTTACGATTTTGTTCACATTTTAACACTCAGACATTTTATGTAGCAATTCTTTTTTATTGGTGTAAGTAGAGTATATTTTTTATAAATTCATATATAAATATTAGAAATAAATTGTCTCGTGGATAAATTTTAATCTTTTACTTTCATGTTATATTTCAAATAAAGGTTAGAGGTTCTTCAAATATTAAGCCCCCAGAGTAAACTTTGTTATCTATTATATCAAATATCTACTAAAGATATCTCAAATAATTCGAGACATTTAAGATAGCGGCCAGACGCCGCACACAAGCACCCGCTATGTATCCAACACACACACACTTCGGCGATTTTATACGAAAACTGAAGAATTATCTGGTCCTTTGAAGTGGGCGTGCCTCTAACAGGGCGGGGCCTAAGACGGACACTCCTTGGATTCCTCTTTTTTACCTCACTGCGTTTCTAGGTAGCGCGACGAAAACCAGACCAAGAAGACCCGTGATGTACCCGCAAGTTGTGCCCTGCTGGTCCATGGGGTGTCAAAGGGAAGGAGGCAGGGAAGGTCAAGATGGATCGGGCATGTTTATGTAAGCGGAGGAACAAAGCTCCGAACAACTTCAGTCGTTATCGCGTTTATAAAAGTTCTCGAGACAATTCCATTTTATGGGGTGTTTTGCTTGAGATAAATTTTATTTGCTTTGTTTTAACTGCTTTTTGTTTTTGAGCAGTACGTAAATATTATATTCTGCTGTTTTATTTTAGAACAGAAAAGGCGTTTTGATAAATGTTTGTTAGATAATTTTGGTGAGAGATTTATGCTAATGAAGTACAAAGAAACATTGTTCTATCCAACTAAATTTACTGTTGACGCGATCAAAACATTTTTTGTCCATTTATTATGTAGACAATTTGTAAAATATTAGAACCTGATTTATTTCCATTCGCCATGCTATGAATTGGCAATTAAATATCCTTACGAGTATCTTATATCCTACTTACTTCTGCCCGCAACTTCGTCCGCGTATATTTCGATTATCTAACGATAATCGAAATATACGCTCCTTTAGGTATTTAAAAATTTTCAGGCTAGGCAGGTACAAGCTATCTCCATTTAAAATTTCATCAAAATCCGTCTCACCGTTGCAGCGTGAAAGAGTAATATACTAACACATAAACTTACTTACTTAGTAACCTTTAACTGCTAAAATAGAACAGTAAATTCCAAATTATTTCCCATAAACAATCTTCGCTTGACTTCACAGGAACGTCATCTCATCCTACAATAATCACCAACACCATTCCTCGTTCATCTCACAAAAATACTTTCCCCGTCGTCCGATAAGGCCGCAAGATTGATAGCGGCATCAATAGCCGTCGGAGCTATCTCGTATAATATCGAATAAAAGGCTAATGAATGATGGAGGGTCTTAATGAATCATAATTTTATCAGAGATCGTCTAGACAGTCTGTTCATATTGGAATTTCATGCATAGATTCTGCGGTTTTAAGACAATTCAGAACATCATTGTTGCATGAATATCTACCCACTTGTATTTGATGAAGGAAAATCAATAAATTTTGTAAAATTATGTACACTATCACACATATCTTTGCAAAAAGATTGGAGAGCATAATGATTTTCATACACGACACGGATAGGTATGAAGCTTTAGTTTGCTCCCATTAAATCTGAAAGCTTTAGTGAAACCATTTTTCAAAAAAAAACAGGCACCCGCAGTTATATTAAGTAGTTAGTTTAAATGTAGTATTATATAGGTATAATGAGATTTTATAAGGTTAAACTTTCTTAAATACTAAAATTAAGTAACTCGGTAAAATATCGTAAGTACTCGTACCTATGTTTGCTCTGCGTTGATTAAAGCTATCAGTTTAAATTATTTTATAATGGTTATTATTCAGTTTATTCATTGCTTTCATGGGTAGGTACAATGGTGTTTAAGGTACAATTTTCGTTCTGCCATGAAACCCCGTCGGGCACTACAATATTAGGCTTAAATACTAAACACTTGTTATATAAACTATCTTATTATAACATTTATAACGAAACTAAGTACATGTAATATATGGCACCAATATTATTATAATTATTCTATTTTACATTCAAAAAACTCTTGTAGGGAATAAAAACAATTATAGATTAAATATTTCGTAATTTTCGTATTTATGGTTGTCGAACTATATAAAATTACAAAGTAGAAATCCTGTAACAATGATAGTTGCGTATTCCAGGCTTTCTAATTCCCATACGAAATGGACTCATTATCGTGTCCTCGGCAAGGAATGTATGTTCCATAAAGAATGAGGTTTACCTAACCATGCGTCGTTGATATTGCAGTACAACGTAATTAACAAATAAAATAAGTTGCAAAGTACACCTTAATGACTTACTAGAAGGTTCATTTTGCTCCTTATTGAATTTGTTAGATACGCGGTATTGCATTATCAACCACACATAGTAGACTTTAGCTCGAGTGGTTGCCCATGAGGGCGCAGTAGCCGCCCTTTGAAGCCCAGTAGCCGAGAATGCTTTGTGGAGTGGCTGCATTGTAACGCGAACTAATCAGAGCAATTGATCTGGTAAAGGTGTTGTGGCAGGTAAACAACGTTATAAATGTAGGAAAGAAACATATTTGTAAAGACGTGTTTAAATAATGAATACATTTTTACACATGGACGATACTTATTGTTCAAGAGACCGTTTATTGACTCTTAACCCTATAGCGGTTATTGACAACTATCATAGAATTCGCAAATATAACCAAACTGTCAATTCTTAAGATTCATATTACATTTATTAAGGTGGGAATTATATTCCCTCTACCTTATAAAGGGTTAAGACCATGTGCACTTTATTCGTAATGACGTAACCAACGAATGCTTAGTATTCTAACTATATTATTATATTTATTTAGGGTACCGAATTATAAAATCGCAAGAAAGCATCAAAACAACACAAGTATTTTTAAATTTCACAATTAGCTACACGAAAATCGAAACGCTAACATTAAAAATACCATAAACGCTACGCCGTAGCAATTCGCTCGTAGCAAACTGCCTACGCACAAAACAATTGACAGCGCTAAACACGTGTAAGTGTAACCAACAATGCCTTGAACCTCTTACACTAACATTTTAGGTCACGTCACATTACATTTACCCTCAAGTACGCATTCAATTTACCCTGACTCCCATTACTCCAAATTATCGATGTCACCTACATTACATTGTGAACTCAACCCTAAAGTGATCGCGTGGTGTGTGTCGGATGTGCGGACATGCGTTAGTGTGTGTTATCTGAAAGATTCCAGTTCATTTCCCCCGGGCTGCGCATGACATCACATATTATGGGTATCTTTATTATAGAGCGCGTATGCAAATTATTAGTATGCTGCAAAGTCATCATTAGCACGGTCAGTGCCACAGTTTCAAGTTGCTGTACGGAAAGGACTCTGTATTAAGTTTTGGGTGTTGAATGTAAAAGCTGTTTTGGAAGATACAGAATTCGGTGATCCACTTACTATTTCCTGATTATTATAAGCTACACGACACACGAATGCACGGGTGTAATTTATTAAATCTAGAGTTCATTATAAATGACAGATCATCTCATCAGTTGATAATTAACTGTACATATTTGTAAATATTATAACCCTGTACATTCTAGCATAGATCGGCACTACAGGTAGTAAAACAGGTATTTGACTAAATCTTACTTGAAAAAAGGATACAAAAAGGTTTCAGATAAACTTAAATTGCTAGACAGAGACAGAGTTAAGAGTATTTTTGTTTCATATTTATTAATTGTTTAACCGTGAAAATAAGGTCGCTGTTCGCATTTATCTTGTGTATTGTAGATAAAAAATTTCATAGAATAAGCCTAATATGCATGTATATAATTAAAAACATCGAAATAAAGATCAGCATGAAAATAGTTCTCCAGGAAAAAAATAAGTTTCAAGTTCCAAAACAACTATAAATCTGTCCATCGTGTGACCTCTATAAATACTTACTTATACACACATAGACTAAAGAGAATCCCTATTTATGTATGAGCGATTAAAATAATCTATTACCTACATGAACATTAACAACATAAAAGCAAACATTTTGGCGCACCGCGGTCGTTTGGGAAATGAGCAGCTTTTTATCTAAACGGGGCGTAAAAATGACGTAAAACTCCCTTTAAAAGAAATAATGAAATAAAACGGTGCACATATACGTTATGCGGGTAGCAACAACATAATGTTTTATTCACCAATAAAATTAATAGAACAGAACATCGTTACATAAAAGACCTAAAAATCATATTGCAAAAAAAAAATCGCAGAATGAAATAACTAACGCAATCAATCGCATTGTAAAAAGACCTTTGTTTTGATCAGATTTATTCATAAATTTTGCACATTTTTGTACTTTGTCGCTTTAACGCCTTTGACAGATTAGTGCAGCAGTTGTTTAAGTGACAAAACACTTAAGCATGCACTTATCAAGCCGACCGAATTTACTTTTTACAGGTTTCATCTCGACCGGACCCCAGTCACAACATCGCCAATCAACGTCATTTATTAATTGAAACCGCTCAAACTACCGTAAACAAGAAAGCGCTGAAAAAAGAAAACAACAATGGCGGTCTATTCCGCAACCTCCTGTAATGAAGCCGTATCTTTAATGGGCCCGATAAGGGCGCTAAATGTTTGTGCACACGCCAAATAATAAGCGGCCCGATCATTTGCGAGGGGGAGCTGACGAGAAAAAAGAACGCTCCTTTTGATGACGCTTATCGCAAATGAGATGTTGGACGAGCGAGAATTGAATAACCCTGCTAGTTGATTTTTGTGGGTTTATGAAGCGTAGGTACATGGCGAATTACCCGTTCTATCTTAGTCATAGTTAGGTACCTAAAGGTTATATTTAAAAAAAAGGAGAATGACAACTGTTTAATTTAAGGCATTATAGACTTGTTACCTTTAAGTTCGTCGATTTTATGACTAATTTTTGTTTGGTTATGTAAGTTCGGTAAGCTTTCAATCTTGAAAAAAGTACTTCAGAACTCCATGGTATAAAAACAAAATAACAATTTTAAACATGAAACTTCCGTGAGACTCAGACATATTAAGGAGATCACACCGGGTTACTCACGTAAAAATTGTCGAAAACCGCTCGACATGTTTCGGGCTCGTCCGGAGTCCCTATTCATGAGCAGACGCGGCCGCAGCACGACGAACACTGCGGGCCTGCGCTCTGTCAGCCCGGCTGCTCGGTGCGAACGGCGTGGCCGGCGAGAAACTACCCCCGTTTTCCTAATTATTGCAATTCTCAAAAGTAGGGTCGCACACAACACTAACTACGTCACGCTTAGCTAGCTTAACTAGCAAGGCTTAAATAACCAGTAGTTAGGGCTGCAGAGAGAGGAACCTCCAAATGAAAAATTAAACCATTAATTAATATCAGAGGCCCGATTCACGAAGCTACAAGTTACAAAATACAAGCGGAAGTCTCTTTCTAACTCCTTTTGCTAGAAAGAGAATTCCGCTTGTAATTTGTAACTTGTAGCTTCGTGAAACGGGCCACAAGTGTTATGCTATAAGTAGGTACGATGTAACACAAAATTACATAAACTTAATAGTAGGAATCAATAACAAACTTAACATGATAAACATGCACAAATTTTATACGTTTGCGTTCGTACCGATTATGGTGTCAATTACAAGGGAATTAACAATAACCTACCTAAGTAAAATACTTATTTTCAGTCATTTTAATCTTTACGATAAGCCCGAAACATTCAAGTTAGCTGATAAACATTACGACAGATGCCATCATCCTCAGGATATCGGCGATCGTTCCTCAAAGTTCCCTTTACGGTTATGGGCCTATAAACCGGGCTGCTTAAGTAAAAACAACTTTACAGCTGCGGTATTTTATAGTATCAGTCGTTTCTGCCGATGATACGGTCTCGTGCGTTGATGGCTGAGTTTAGGATCATTTAAATTGTTTCTGTCTGAAAACTTCAATGTAACCTTAAAGCCCTACTGAACTTCTGTTGTGCAATTACTTTTATAAGTTTTGATATTCTGCAATTGCTGGTTCAATAAAGTTTCGATGTATGTTACGCGGTGCCTGCTGTTTGGGCGAAGTTATTTGGTTAAATGTGTCATTTCGCATTAGTTTGTTTTCCGAACAGCTACTAACATCGGTTAAGTAAGAAAAGACTTTTGATTATAATAAAATACCAATAGAAATACTGCGGCAGGAATAACTTTTTTGAAATTTCGCACTAAAATATTTCGCCTTGCAGAAACTCTTCGTGTTTTGCGTGCTAATAGCTGATGGACGGGGGACTTAATTGGACGTTAGTGTGTACAAGCCTAAAATGTATGGGTAGTGTAAGAGACATTTTAGTATTATAATGTTTAATCGTGGCTCTAATCGAAGACTAGATAACGAATGGTAAAATAAAAATGTTAATGTTGGCATTAAGTCCCTCATCCATCTGCTAATTTGTACGCTGAACAAAACACTCGTCATTAACAACCCTTAATCCATCAATAAGTTGTGATGTCTTTAATTGTAATACACTCGCTTCTCCTACTCAAGCCAAATCATTTGCTTTTTGTACTCAGTCTTTACTACCATAACTATCACTCTTTAGATAGTAACAGAAAAATCTTTCTGTATTTTCCGATTCCCAGTCACGACTCAAATACTCCATCGATCATACTTGTGACCATTCAACTGGAACTCTACCCTACCAATTCAAGTAGGTACTCGTAGTCGTATTGATTTACTTTGATTAACTAACAATTTTTCAACCCAATTATTCAGGATTTCTGCACTAAGTTTATTTCTTTAACATCGGAACAGCGCCTCTATTCTAGGTGGTAAAAACGATATCGTAGTTTGCCTGTTATGGTATTGTTATGACGTCAGCCGCCATTACTGTCAAGAAAATAAGAGCTATCAAAACATTTTCAATACGATAACAGATCAAATGCGATATTGTTTTTACCGTGTTGAATAAACCCACAATACAGTTTTCAGACAAACTAAAAAATTCGCAAGCTCGTAACACTATGTGTTGTTCGGTACCCACTACTTTGATGGAACTGTGACGCACAAACACGCATTTTATAAATACTAACGAGTCGAATTTGATTTGCAGGAAAAAGTAACGAGGATTCGGAATACATAAGTGTTTGCCCGCTAGACAGCGCTAGACAAAACTAAATGTATATATCAAAATTATTCTACAGAGGCTTATCCTTTTCAGTTACCAACTCAAACTAATATAAATGCATGGTGTAATAAAACCCAATCTATATTTTAATAACGTATTCCCCATTAGGTGTAAGAGAAACAAAGTGGCGAATCCTAATCCCGCTCCCCGCACTTATCGTCGTCCGCCCACATCAAATAGCGGAATTGACGAACAGAGCAAACTTTACGTATTCCACTTGATAAAGGTACACACCGCTTGCTGGGTTGGCCAGTATCTTCAACATCTTCATTTATAGTTGGCTACCTTTTGATAAGTTGGTTCACGTAGGACAAATTTTCGTTAGTTTCGCTCTTGTAGACTTTCGGGCATAAATTTTAAGAAATTCCTTAAAGGCCCACTTTACGTCTCTAAAGTAAGTATATTGTTTTACTGTAAAAAAAAACTAGGTATTGTATTCTGTATAACCTCTTTTCTATACAAGGTTTTGTGCATCGTTTTATACATATATTTTTTTATTGATAATTGGTTTGCTCTTGACTAACTCTTGCCCTTGGACAACGAAGATTTTGTCGATGATGACTCACCCATATGAAAGCTCACCCAGAAGAAAAATTATAATAAAAGAAAACGTCGTTAATTTAAAAAAACACCACATATATTGTATTAGCCTAGTAAATACCAGCGTGTCCCACTGCTGGGTTAAGGCATCCTTCCTGGTTTGCCATAACTCTCTACCCATTGCAACCTTAACACCACCAAAACGAGCATTGCGGATGTGAGCAAAAAACCGCTTCACTACAGTCAGCCTGGGCCGGGGATGTCTGCCGCATGCACCCAGAGAAAAGGGGCTAATGTGGCAACTTGGCGGCAGCCAGCTGACGAAGCAGATCTAGGTGGAAATGGCGGGACATCTTGGATATTTTTCTAAACAACACACAATATAACATTTAAAAAAAACATTTTGACGCGTTGAGAGCTCATCTGATTTCACCTCGTCTAACCTCTCACTGGCGCAGTCTTATAGTTTCGTAATCCTATTCCCCGTGTGTCAGCCACTAAATTGCCAGATGAATATTGTTTCAAACGGAATTAAGCACGCGCAGGAGGGACGGGATCACTTATAATTATTATTTTATTCATAGAAACAACAGTCCGCTGGGATAGGTGATCAAATATTTTGTTTTCTCGAGCACCTATTAGAGCGTGCGGGGTGGTCGTGGACACAGTGCGTAACGTATTGTATAATTGGGTTGTCTGCGGTCTGGTATTATTTTGTTTAACATTTTTATATAAATAGGGTTGCGGTAACATGCTTGGGGAAAAGAGATGTTTTTTGCGGTTAGATTGCGACAACCCTGAATATGACATTCACGTTAATTGCCTTAAAAATATGTTTTAATTTAAAAATATAAATCTAGATTTAGACTAAAGTTCAGTTTAGTTAGTTAAAAATTGAATAGAACTGTCACCAACCTTGAACCACCCTCAAAGTATTTTTTCAGCATGTTAATTTTCCGTAGCTTTCAAATTTTGCGCCATGGTAACTCTGTCAAAGTTACTAATGCGGTTTTAATCAAATAATATATTAATGTGTTACAGATACTTTCACTCATACCGAACCAAATAAAAAAAGTATAAATAACCATATATTATAGCATTTTAAAATACACAGGGCCTACTCTATTCCCGGTGGTAAAAACCATATCGTATTTGACTTGTTATGGTATTGTTTTTAACTCGGCTACCATTACTGTCAAGTAAATAAGAGCTATAAAAATGTTGACAATACGATAACAGGTCAGAGATGATATGGTTTTTGCCGCCGAGAATACAGGCTGCTTTGTCTTTAACGTTCAAAACAAGTGCTAATTGCAATTGTTTTTTCTAAAGACTTCCTAACTAGAGTCCCAAAAGTACCCATTCCCATCTGTAACCGAGGTCACCTTAAATCTGCAAGTAACGTAGACTAGCAGATTACCCAGGCTTTACCTGTAGCCGCGAGATAGCTGTAAGCCGGCCCGCGTTCATCCGCAATCCGGTATCATTTAGCATCGGTAAGAAACCGATCCAGGGACCATTACCATGTTAATAACTTTGGGGGAAGCGGCTATTAATCAACTTGACGTCTGGGAGGTGCCAGACGTAGCCGCAATGCCACTGACAATTTATGCATTGGTTTGCAAAGGTCTTAGTAGTGGATGTTGAATAAATTAGAGATTAGAGGGCACGATTTACGTCGCTGCGTCTTGGAAATATCGCTGGGATGTGGTATAACTGGAGCTGGACTGATTTTTGAGCTAAGGAGCTGGTTAAAACTAGTTTAAATAATTACCTAAATGTTATTTATAGTTTCTTCAATTGTTAAGCTTGCCTAGTTTTACAGATGTTGTGGACTTACCCGAATAAAAACTAGTTATTTGAACGAATATCCCTGTGACGATATTGACAACATCATCCTCTACAAATCTATGATTCGCCTGTAAGTTAAAATCCATCGCAAGTAGGTACCAAAATAGGGCAATTACACATTGTCACAAAGCTAATTTAAATTATAAAACGGGAGTAAACGAATTCAAAACAACATAATGTGGATAATCTGGCGCGCGGCCGCGACGGTCAAACGCTGATATTTCTCCTTTTAATCCCTGTCGGATTATTTAAATTCCCACCTGCGAGCAAGAGCCCGCCATTTCCCGTACTTTTTATTTAACCAAATAAAATATAAAAATATTCCCATATTTGTTTTGGACGGGTGGAATCCTTTAATTTTCGGCGCGGCTGCGTGACCGTTTCCCACTGTCCACCTGCAGTTTTAGGGTCGCTTTGAGAAAAAATGTTTTTACATTTCATGCCTGTAATATTAAAAGACAACTTTTTTAACATATTTTTATTGGATGGTAAGTTCCGCGCGTGCTTTATTTACAAATTCTCGTTTTGACGGTTGTTTGCATATTTAAGTGCTTGTAAACGTTTTATAGGCGTAATAAAATATGCAGTCGAAAATCAAAATCAAAATTGGAACTCCAAACGTACGTTACAAGTTTGAACAGAGCTTTAAATAAAATACATTATGAAAGTACCTAAATATAAAACGACAAACCTAAAGTAACAAAAACATTTCAGGGAAACTCAACCGTAAACTAAATACGAAAATTCCATTTGTCTCCCCGAAAAAACTGTAATCACAAAGCTTTTCATTGGAACGTTTTTCCCGCCGTTTTATTATAAAAATATGCTTTAAATCGTTTGGACAATAACGCAATATATTAACGTCGTGACAGCTGGACAAAGCGGAGTTTTTGCGCAGACTTACTGCACTCTGTGTAGGTAACAAAAAGAAAACTGCTATTTAGTTGAGAAAAAGTTTGCCAACTCCGTGCGTACAGATACTAGACTATAATAATATCTTGTAAACGTATCATAATTTAGTTGTATATTTACTGCCTTAAGTTAAATATTAAATGTAGTATATAGTATATCATAACATAGTTAATATCTATTACATAACTTTATTATCTCACACTGACAATCAATTAATTGCAAATTCCCTTTTTTGTGACATCAGAAGCTTATTATAGGGTACATTAGGATAGCAACAACTTAAAAATGTAGGATACAGTACAAACGTCGGGCCACGGCCCGTTGGAATGTAGCAATCGCTGGCTCTGGCTTTATCCACAGCAGCCTTTTTATTCGCTTTACTCTACTTTAAATTCTTTTACTCGCTGCTTTATGGCGTTTTTCCGCGCTCGTAGCGCGCACTGCTCCGCGAAAACGTCTCATAATGAAAACAACTTTTTAAATTAACGCTGCAGCTAGCACTCGATGGACTCTTGCCTTTGTATTGAACGTGGAACTCTCGTATCAAGCGGGTAATGGAAAATTTCTACAAAAATGTAGCTTTTTAACTTTTTGCTGTACTGGTACACATGCTCGGATTTAACTTTTGGTTCGGAATGTTGTCAACGACTCGTGAGTCGTGATTTTACTTTCACAATCCTTTTAATTATAGACTGTTGCAACGAAAGTTACACTGTATCGTAATATTTTTAGCATACACCATTTTCGTAAGTATAATTCGGAATACCTTCTTAACACAATCAAAATGATTGGCATCATTTAACCGGGAAATTGTAAATAAAACAGTCACCGCTTCTGTCATTTCGATTTATTTTCAATCACACGATATGTATTGCAAACGACACCTCAACGGGGTCGGTCCAAAGACCGCAGCAAGGCAACCGATAAATCACCAACAACTTCAAATAGAAATGTCATATTATTTCCACAAAAGATTTAACTCGAAAATAAATTATATTTTCCCCTTTCCGCCATTGTTCACCGACGTGTGGAAGCCGCACAGTCTCCGCGATATTTAAAAAACCATTAAGTGCACGCTTTTGTATAGAAAACATTGTTGCCGGTTTTGGCTAATGTTATAATGTTGGTATTTAACAGACGCGGACGGAAAATAAAGGGCTGATTGTTTTCGCAGTATTTTTCGGAGATAATATTGTTTTTTTTTATTATTACATTAGAGTCCCACAGGACTGTGTTCACTGTTTTTACTAACTTTTATTTTAGGTTCAAATTATTGTTTTTATGTTTGTTGATAGGTATGTCTAGTTCAAATCTTGAAGTTGTAAGATCGCAACAGAATCTGTGAATTACTTAGCATAGATCTACCGAGACTGGTCAAATTGTAAGCAGCGGAAGACTGTCAAAAAAAAGTACAATTGGAAAAAAGGTTATCTTTAACATTACGTTTTTCTAGAAACTTTATACCTAATGCTAAAGACTTACGGGGCCTAAGTGGAAATTAATGAATTTATTTTTTATTTTTAATGGAACAGTCAGCGTCAAAAGTAGTTAAGCAGAATAACATGCACAAAATCATCTAGACACGACGTATTCTCGTGATAATAGAGTCGAGTGCAGATCATTTAACCTCTTCGGTTGCGTAGCTACTTCTGCTGCCGACTGTACTTACCAAGTTATTACCAAATATAATTAAACGTGAGAATGTAACTTGTGTGTAAGGTCGAATTCACATTAAACCTATTTTTATCAGCGTTCAACTCCGTTCATTTAGGTTTTCTTGCTACTTTGTATTGTTTACGGTTCAAATATTGTCACGTTACTGTTTAACATTCTTAAAATATAATAATAGCTGAGAAGTTCTTGCAACACAATATTGTAGTTATAGAAATGCACGAAAATTATTTAGTGGGAGATCTTATGCCACCACTATCTAATACTATCTTACAATTTAACCTGTCGCCAAGCAAAAGTGTTCGCACGGTTCCGTATTACGACCGGTGAAGGGACGGGCATAGACGCATCCGCCTTTAGTACTCAGAAATAGCAACGCATTTGCATTCTAAAGATTTCAAATATCTTTGGGACCAAAGTTCAGTTACCTTCAGGTGCCGTAAGCTCGTTTACCTTATCTATGCCATAAAATAAGAACTAAATAAATCAATAGGCATATTCCGATATTGTTCTTCATAAAACAAACACTGATAATGGCCAATTTGGACATCTGTTCCGCGTTCCACAGATACGTGCTTAGCGCCGAACCTGCGAGCGATAAATCCCGCAGAGTCTGATTTACCGCGCGACTAAATGTTTGATTTGTACCCGTAAATCCAGATGAGCGTTTGTCAGAACAGCTGATCCATGCGGGTAGCGGGAAATTTGGAAAACCATAATTTTGAGGCTGAATTAGGTCCTGTATCGCTAAAGCAGGTATACCGGGTGAGCTCAAATTGGTAATACCAAATCAATGTTTTACGCACGTCTTCCCTAAATTGAACACTTCTCATAAGTCTCATTCTGTTAATTTCAGTAAAGTATTTTTTTGTTAGATTTAATTTATCCTATTTCTTTTGGCCAAATGCGGTTACCCTACAATTACAAGTATGTTCAAATTAGACATAACATCGAGTGACAGTATGACAGTTAGGTATTAAATGTAGGGTACACTGTACGATTTTAATTATTGTTTTTTTTAGAAAATTAACGAATATTAAAGAAGGCCAATTTAAACAACTGAGTTAATGTAATACACTATTCGTCATCAACTGACCCACAATCAAGTATTTTGTATTAGCAATTTAAAGTCACCTGTATATGAGGAGGGAGGGGGTTCGAATAGTTTTGAATTATTTGATAAAAAAACAAGAAATTACAACGGAGTGGAGAACCTCCAAAGAAGTAATAAATAAAGAAGTAATAACAAGAACATACCTACGTGACATTCGGCATGACCAAAGCGCGCCTCGAAAAACAAGCGTACATTATCAAAATTCATTTATCAATTAACTCTTCTTTCATGCGCCAAGCTGTCCAGTCCCTGTGCTTACCTAACCGCACCTTTATTTAACAAGAACATAAATGTCAAAGAAGAAGCTACCACAGGCTCCTGTAAAATCGTTGCTTATCTAAAACACGTTGCGGTTAAATCGTAAAATAAAACTAGGCCTCGAATTTCCCGCGTATTCGACGCGAATAAACGTTAAATAGGCAGCGTCGTTAATTCGCCGATTTAAATCGGAAACGCGATAAATTCAACGTTTAGCGCTTCTGAATTCAAATGTCCACCGCGGCCGATTGTACAAATTGTACAAAATGTACAATTGGTGTTTACGTTCTATTTGTGCTTATGGTAATTGATAGATAGTGCTTTTTGATGTAATTTGTGACGATTTTGGTGTTCTGCGTTTAACATTTGATAAGCTTTGTTTTGTTCAAATAACACTGAAAAAAAAGAATGCAAATCCGAATAAACCTGAACTTTCACTGCTTTGCAATATGGTAGTTGTCATTGTTGCAAAAACAGTAGCATGCGGCCAAATTATACAGTCTTGGTAGAAAATTTAAATATATATATTGTAAATTAATTGAATAGGTAATTTTTAATCAGTAAAGGTTTTATTGTTTACTGTTTTTCAAGCACTTGATAATATTTTTCGTGACCAGTTACTCTAGTGTTTTTCACTCTACTGTGTGTTGAAGGGTTTTTTTCAGTGAGTTTCTTTTTACAGAAACAGAGTTTGTATGGAACGTCTAGCATTTTTATTACTGAAATTTTGATTTTAAACTTTGTCAATGACAAAGCATATTTTTATAAAAATAAAAACCAAAAGAATCGCACACACATACCTCTATATTTTGAAATATCCCGTCCATCTGGAGCTACAGACTCCAACAAAGCGCTTCCAAATTTAAAGATGCATTAAGCGTAGGCATCTAAATAAGAGAACAAACCTAATATCATATTGATAGGTTTGATTCCCCTCCGTCGCGATATTTATGGGCGCGATACGGGCCCGCGGCGGCGTCATGAAATATTAAACGCATTACAAGCGGCATGTAGGCCGGCTGGAAAAAAAACTCATTTGCCGACGGGAGTGTTGTGGGGACTAGGTTATAGGTACTAAAAGAAATTTAGGTTCTCCTATTGTAGCCCGGTTTTTTTTACCCTATGTTCACTACCACTAATTTCACTAGCCCTAAAATCAAAAACACGAAATATAAAATTTCCAAGTATTAGCCTTAATTTTAGCCTCCCGAATGTACGATATACCTATTTTCTTATGTCCAAATTCTTATAGTAATCAACTAAGATATACAGGTTTAGCTGTCATGACTTTAGGGCTAATAAAAATTTAATTCGTATCAAACGTTGGTATGCTTAATGAAATTAACTTTTATGATATTCGATCTAGTGTAGTTACTGGCTAAATATTTATTTAAATGACTAAAACAGTTATGTGATTGTAGGAGTTATTATGTAACTCGATGTAAGTTATTGGCAAGAAAAATGGTTATGAATTCAGGGTTCTCTGATTGATCTCTGATTGAAGCAAGCCATTCCTTCTTCCTACTTATTTGAGGCTAAGTAAGTCATTCAGTGCCTTCGTAATTATTCCGATTCAAAATTCAGACAAAAGTTGAGGAAAGAGGAGGAAAGTTTTAAAAGAAGATTATGTAACAAAAGTGTTAGAAAAGTTGAATTTACAGACTTATCGTCATTTTTGAAATATTCAAACGTTCACTACATCTTATGAATAAAATGTTTTAGTATACGTATCTCACAAAGTTGCCATTGTATCCTCACGTCTTTATTCCGCCGCAGCCATAAATTCTTTCCCAACTTGCACTCAGTCCGTACTCTCTCATCTCGCAGGAATCGCGCAAAACTTTATTCGTTCACTTTTATCGCATATCGCAAACAGTGGCGGGGCGCGTTAACGAAAATGATTTATACGATTTATCATAAATAACTTATTCTTACTCCATTTGGAGAACTATCGCTTACAATGGGTTAGGGGAAATTTGATTTTTTTTGTTAAACTTGGTTTCGTATTTAGGGGTCGTTGTCAAGTGTCATATTACGGTCACTATAAATTGTAAAAGTAACGTTGCGGGGCGTGAGAAGATAATTGAAGCGGAATATTCGTCAAAAATACAAATTTATGTAAGTACCCTGTTTTCACACACACGAAAAAATTCATTTCAACTTTAAAACTATGCTGATATGGTGATGATAATTTAAAACGTGACAATATAACAAACAAACTTGTACCGAGGCAAGGTATGTAAGAAGATCAAAAATAAAGGAGCAGTTTTTGAATTAAAATTTGTCACACCAACCATCAATTCACAAAATGAAGGAAACTTACGGTACTTATTATACCTAGGAAAATGAACATTGAATGGTCCTTCAATTAATTCAAACTGGAAGAGCAATTAAAATTCCCGAAAATCTATTTTTTGTACTCGTCGATTAAAATCTGTGTATTGAGATTTCATAGAGAATACTGCATCGTCACTCTTTTCATCGTTGAATAGTCTATGTTACTTCCGAAACAACCGAAATAACTGTTTCGATACGCTCTAGACACAGGCTCTAGGCAACCGAAACAAATTTGAAAATGGAACTTCGTATTTCAATAATATGTGTCCTTCATTTTTTATTAAGCTTTTTAATCTCAATTAAAAGCTCTCTATTATAACACGATTGTGAAAAATACTATTTGTTGATCTTACTCATACTTTTCATATCTTATATTCGACCGCCATAACTCAACCGGCTGCTCGCTAAAAACACATCTTGCGCTCCTCATAACACTTCCAATACAAAACACCAAAAGAGTTATCGACAACCAGCGTGTAATAAAGTATCCCGCACTTCTAATATTGCTGTAATCTACATATTATTCCAATAAGTGGGTTTTCCGCCCGCGCGGTGAAGTGGCCGACCCTCGAGTAAGTTTTTACCTTTTATTGTTTTATTTATAACTTTGTGATTGATGACGGCTGAGACCGAAGTTGGCTTCATAAATATTGCGGAGCCAGCGCGATAGTTTCGCGAATCGAAATAGATAATGTTCTTTCGGTAGAAGTTTTTGCGGTAGTTCTACGATGCTAGTTTATTTGAAGTTTAAATTAAACACTTTTTTATTATTTAGTTACTATGGTACAGTTACCAGCAACATTGGACTTGAAAATATCTGACACAGTCTTATTACTCCAGGCATAAGGGCGTGTCAGATATTTTTTAGTCTAATGTTGGATCATATATTATTGCTGGTGTACAGTCATGTACAGTGTTTTTCATTTACAAAGGCATGCCTCTTGAATTGATTTTACAAGGTGACGTCAATGTACATACCTAATCCAGGGTCTCTATTTTAATTTACTTCCATCCATATTTGCTCTTTATTGTAACCATATTGATGTTTATAATGGTAGCTCTGTCTTAAAAGTAAAACGTCAACAATATGATTACGGTACTGAAGCAAGATAGCCTTAACAATCGAGGAAAAGAGGGTCTGCAGATGGGTGAAGGGCAACAGTAACTAGTAGTACTACTGCTCCACGTTCTATGAGATGTTGACACTACTCAGCCATTTGCTTAGCCAATGTTAACAACACTGTTGATTGAAGTGTCCATTTACACAAAATTATCAAGAATCGAATATTGCAATCATAAAGATATTCAGATATTAAACCTTAGTCGGTGGGTCAAGAAGAAAATAAAAAATCAACCAAGAACGAAATGTACACTTACGCACGAATTCGTGAGCACGTTTAGTCATACATGTAAAGTAAGAACGTATCATTGTCCTAAATATGTCATCTCATGATTTTGGGGTACACGCCCTTCGTGAAATATTGAATTTCAAAAGCAGACGCACAATATTGTTAATTATTTGGAATGAAACCGACGTCCGTGCCCCTTCCTGTGGCAATCACATGGGCGGCTGGATACGGACATCTGAAATCATAATTATTACGCATTAGCTTAGGGTGTTTTGGGGGCTAATTAAGTAGATATTTCAATATTTAAAAAAAAACTGCGCGATCGATGCTTTTGGTCATAATTTGTTAGATGTATAAACTTTGTTCTTATAAATTGCTTCATCAGATTATTAGCAAGTAATTTTATTAAAAACCTAAGAAAGCTTCGCCCAAGCAACGACGTCATCCACTTAAAAGTTATCTTTAGGCGGTACTTTTAGAAATAGCCTTTCCAAAAACCTCCACACCTTCATAAAGCCCACCTTTGACAATGGCATGATAGCGTATCTTTAGAGCTGAACTACCCTCTTTAACTAAGAGAGCGTATCAATTATATAATTCTTATAGCATATGCAACATTGAAACTGGCAGGAGAGAGTTGATATTGGTTTAGTTGCTAAAAAGTAGATACGCTTTTTTGCTATAAGAAGGTAGTGTAACGACATAAAGCGGCGTCCGCGCGGCCGATAGCACAATGCGGCAAACGACGCGGGCGCTTCCTGTTCCGGCCGCGGCGCCACCGTTGCAGATTTATGCCCCACGTTTCCCGCCATATGCGTGAAGGGTTGCTCATTTTGAATTTAGAACGTGAGTTTTAAAAAGCTAGAGACTAAATGCGTTTTTGACACGTTAAATTATTGACGCACTGGGTTCGAGTCGTACAAGCCAAGATTATTTAGCAGTCAGAACATTTATTAGCAAGATAGCAATTTTAAACTACGATAGCGCTCCCCGCTACTCAAATTAGCGTCTCACAGTATCCTACAAGAATTGTTGTTACACAATTTCACAGCATTATTATAACTAATACATATCGTTGAAACCTTTTTTCGGTCCGCTTTTGCCTACGTACTGCTGGGATATAAAATCTGAATATTTTGACAGCACAGTATCAGCCCTAGCCCGCTCATTTGCACAAAACTCGAGTTTTTCAAGCACCTATGTCGTACATGGATTCCTCCGGATGTCGCGTTTTTGCCGTCGCCTGGTAAATTTTGTGTGACACAGTTGAAAAAGAGTTGAATTCTTTTCTTTACTTTAGTTTGGTATCTATTATATGTATTAAGAAGCTGATTTTCACGTACCACTTACCGGTTAAAAATTTGGGTTTGTTTTCGCATCAACTTTTCAAGCTAGCTTTAGATAAATAAAGTATAAGGCGAACGACAATATCGGTGGGGGAACATAATAACTGAGTCAGCTGCAGCAGTGTTAACTTCTTAGAACAAGTATACAAATTGCCAACAAACACCATGTATCAACCCCTGAATAGCCCATAAAAATGATAATGCCTAAAATTACCTTTTTCAATTGAAAAATTACAATTGAGCCAGATTTAGGTAATGAATACCTTATCTGGCTAAATTGTAGGCATGCGCCTGTTATATTTATAGAACTCAAGCAGGGCTCAACATATTCTTGGTAGAAAATAAAATCCGTCTACTTCTGAACGATATGTCATGGGACCAAAATACTGAATATTCAACTGTAAACTTATTAGTTAAAAGCAACACTCTGTTGCGTTACATATTAGTTTGGCAGTGGCTGGCATGTACTTATAATATACCTACCCATCCTTAATTTTCACGTTTTCGGCCGGTGTCTTTCGCTCGCGGTAACGAAGTTAGTGTAACGCGCTTAGCGATAATGTAATATGCTCGCGCGGATGAATAGGCGTTTGCGAGTTACAAGATTAATTTTATATGGTAACATATTTGCTGATATGAAAAACGTTTTTTTTTACTTTATAGGTCGCTTTAAATGTTAATTTCTATTTCCTTTTCAACAATCTTGACCCTTGGTCGTCCTTTTTTCTATCCCAAATCATTCGCAGTTCATCATTGCATGATTGTAGTTGTTATTTTTTTTCCTGTCCGTCGCTCTACCTTTATAAACTTTCTCTTTTACATGTATACAAAATTTAATTCCTGAGAGCCAACTGAGAAGACACAATAGCAAATATTCGCGAAAATAATCAGTGTCAGGTATTAGAAAGCACTTCAACTTTAATACGAGTACATTCTAGTATTCACATAGTTCTCATAATATGTACGAACACAAATCACTTTGTTTTCCTAAATCTCGACGATGATAATGAGATTAATCGCGGAGTGAGAACACGAGTGAACAAAAAGGGAGCCATGCATAATAGACCGGCAACTCGCGGCGTCTCGGAATAGCTAAGCAGGTATCACGTCACTCGGTGCCGTGCTGGCTTGTTGTGCCGAATTGTGGTAAAGCACTAGAGAACATGTCAAACATACGAATATTCGCACCTGATAGCAATGTGTCAGTTTCAGTAGCTATAAATGCATCTAATATTATGCAAAACCTGAAGATATGCTAGACACAACGTAATTTTGTGTATATGAAATTAAAAATGTTATCTTCTTCATATACCTACGATTACAAGTTAAAAAGTATTTTTATTTCCATGTTTAGATGTTGAAATAAAAAAATGTTTTCATAAAAACACAGCTTAAACAAACGTTTTAAACAAAAAATTAACTGAATATTTCTTAACTCACGCGAGCCCAGTTTATTGATTGCGATCTCAAACAAAATTAATTATTTATGATACAGTTTATTTACGCATGAATTGACTAAGAATCCATTTTGCCTAAGTTACCTTAATTCAAACACAAAATTATTACTTAAATTCGTATCAAACAGTCCGCACGCTTTCCACTTGTGAAGCAAAGTTTCATATAAATTTTGAACAACAAGCTCTGACGTTAACTTCGTATCTTCGTCTGATGCAGGGGCATTCCGCTCGGATCAATCGGAAATAATTGCGGCCCTCAAGTTGAAGCACTCGCGAGCAAACAGCCGCTTTCGAGCATATTATGGGCTTATTCGTGCTAATTTTGTTGAACGTTTCAAGTTGCAATATGTGCATTGTTGATAGTTCCAACGATTATAGAGCCCTCGTGGATTTTTCAAAAGGGGATAAAATACGCTTTTACGGATAGGTGCTCGAAACGGAAATAAATTGAATCTACTATATTGTAAATTCTTACTAACTTTTTAACCGTAAGCTATTTAACAACACAAAGTCAACTTCAACAACCGCCTCAGCAAGAAAGTAGTCTTGTAATAAAGTCATAACGTATCTACCACTGATACTGTTATGAAGCTTAGGTATGTTACCAAATATGTTAGAATCGCCAATAAACGTCTACTAAGCTTACATTATAAGGGCAGTGATTTATTTAAGAATTTTAGAGCATTAATTATAATTATATGTATAAGTGTAGATAACATTTTTTAGGTGACTGTGTTTAATAGGCATTACGCAGCAGTCAACAAAGTCTAGATATACTTTTTAAGGTAATATTTCTTTCAAACGTTATTCAGGTGTCTGTTTCAGAACAGTTGAGCGACAATACAGTGACCCCAGACAAGACGCATTGCGAGATCGTTATCTTTGTAGAAAATGTATAGGATTGACGTAAGCTGCAAGATGGTTACGTCAACCGCTTATGTCAATTTCAAACAATTCGAAATATTTCGAAAATCGTTTACGGTAGTATTAAGCATCTTGTCTAGGGCCTCAGAGGCCGTAGCCAAGATGCAAACGCTAGTAACGTTTATCTTTTCTATCACTCAAAATGTATGGGATGACATTCTCGTGCGTAGCGATAAACCACGTGGTCAACTGTCATCCCATACATTTTGAGTGATAGAAACAAAAAACGTTAGTAGCGTTTGCATCTTTGCTACGGCCCCAGACAAGTTTACTAGGTACAAAAACAAGGTTTATACTTTTTGAGGTAACTTTTCTTACAAACGTTTCTCAGGTTTCTGTTTGGTATTTCTCAACGAAAAGTCGCAACAAGTTCGTAACCAAATTGTTCGAACTGCGGATTGACGTCAAAGGAAAAGTTTCAAGCGGTTTTTAATTGAGCTTTACAAATGAGGGTTTCATTTCCGAACGTTCAGGTTAGGAAAACGTTTTGTGTTGATATTAATTAATTATTTTGAGTTTGTCTCTCCCTGTACAGAGTAACACTAAGGACACGTATTTAACACGTACACGTACACGTACACGTATTTATCAGTGCCCAGTGGCCATAGGCAAGATAAATTGCGAGAACGTTATCGCTATCGAAAATGTACAGGATTGACACGTAAGCTGCCAGCGGGAGTAGTATGGCTGCGTCTATATCGCGTGTCAAATGTGGATAAAGCATTCGTCACTCTCGTACTTATTTACGTGTCAGAAGGTGACAGATGACTTATCCAAACTTTGTCACGTGATAAACGCAGCCAAATTAGGGCCCCTGATGATGGTCACGTCGAGCGCTTATGTCAGCTCCATACATTTTACCAGTTTTCGATAATCGTTAACGTTAGCGTTATGGACATTGTCTAGCCTGACTGGTTCTTACTACTCGGTACTATAAAACTTCATGACGTAATTATAGTTTTTATTTACTTGACAGCAATGGAAGCCGAGTTCAAAATTTACGATAATATGACAAAAGCAATATGCTTTTATCTAGTGGAATAGAGCCCCTGGAAACACAACATTGATATTTTATTTTTTATTTATAGTTTTATATAATAAGCAATATGTTGAATAAAGAATGACTCTCGAGTTTCTTGCGGCGCTTCTTCCCAGCACTAGTCCGATAAAATTGCTCGTGCGGCGTACTTACTGAGTAAACATATTTTATCCATATTATCTTACTCGTTTTTATGATTGGGGTTGTTATTTCAGTCACCGGTAGTTCATTGTTCCCTACCTCCTCAAACGAAACCCGCCTCATATCGCCTCAATTTAAAATTAACCGTGCACTTGGGCAATCTGAAACTATTTAGTTATTAGTTGGCCAGGTCCTTTGAGAGGGATAGACTGACAAACAAATCGAATTCAGCAGTAACCTGAGTATCTGTTGCCAAAGTAACAGCATTCCACGGGCGAACTGTAGTGGCTCTTCGCTAAACGACTACTTTGCGATACAAGAGGGCTTGGATCCTACAGTAGATCACTTGTTGGTAAACTATAGCCTCAGTTCCACTGTCTTAAACCATGTTTTTATTTGACTGTAACGTTATGGTAGGTTTTGTTATCATGAACAGTGACCGAATTGCAAACAAAATTATCACATGTCATTTACCATGTAGAACGGTGTCACAGAGATATTAAAAAACAATTTGTTTGACACTTCTTACGACTTGAATCATGACGTCACTGTGACACAGTTCTATGGCGGGTCAGTGTTCTATTGGGCTAATAAATTACATACATACATGGGTACATAAATTGTTATTACTTGTTTCAAATTGTAACTCACTTTGGTGTGCAATAAAGAGGTGTGGTGTATGATCGTGATTTGGTTAAAGAGAAAGGGAGAAATAGGCCTTGATAATTTTGTCTTTTCTTGCCTTACATTGGATGAAAAGATTTAATCTAGTTTTTGTGAAATAAATATGAGTTTATTTTACCATTATTACAATATTTAATTTAGTAAAAAGTTAAACTTAACCTACTATTTTTTTGTTTCCCTTTCTAAAGGTGGTAGTTCCTCTTAAAGGTGTAGAGTAAAAGAAGCTTTAACAATGTCGATAAAAAATGTAGTTACGGACTTTAAAGTTCAAGGATATATGAGATAATAACAATATTTAATGTCTCTCTCTGTCTCTCTCTTTCTCTCTCTCTGTAAACGATTTACAATATTTTATGTGTTATCAGCATTTTACTGCATAGTAAAACTGATCTCAGCTTAAAGGTCGGCTGGCCTGCTGTGAGTTAGTAACTCTGCGAACTCGTACACTCCTGCAGCGTTCGGGCTGCACAAAGCGATCTGAATGTTGCTTTGGAAGCGAGACCCGACATGCGAGAAGTGGATATACGTACAGAAAACACTGATTCCAGTCAGTGATGCCAGTTAATAAACTATTTGATTTATTATAGAAAAGTAGTGGTATCTCAAAAAAATATAACGCACTTTAGTTAGGAAGTAGAAATATAAATAGTTTATTGCATGTCGTATAGGTTGCAGGTGGAAGGTATATAAATATTCAGGTACACATGTGACGTCCTGCAAGGGCATAGCAACATTAGAAGGCTAAAACTAGAAGATATTCAAAAAAAAAAAACCACTTAAATTACCCGCTTAAAAATATTTAGTTTTCGCATTTATAAATTTAGTAAAATTAAAGTTAACAATTAACAATAACTGACGATAGACTTTGAATCATAACATTACGTTACTCCAAGATCCCTGATAAATATTCTACAACAGCATACATATGTAAATGTTCCAGAAATCGGCTTTAGCTCCGGGTCCGTACATCACCTTGACGGTCGTATAATTGCTTAAGTGGGATCTCACTTAGCCCTCCCCGCGCCCTTTCGTTCCTCTCAAGATAAGGGTAGTTGTTGTTGAACACCTAATCTTCCGTGCCTAAGATAACAAAGCCGAATTAGCGTCTAAGATGTAACTGTTTACTGCCTTCGGGGCATTTGAGGCGTAGTTTATCGTTGAAGCTCGTTTTGGTAGGAAGTTATACGAACTACTTGTAGGGTTTTGGAAGAGCTTTTGCCTCCGCTAAGCGAGTTTATGTTAGTAGTAAAACAATTTTCATCTTAGTTTTTAATTTTAAACTTTATCCTAACCTAACAACATGTATTTATGTCAAAAATGATCTTACTCGGCAAAAAATATGTTTATGACAAATTATTACAGTTCGTTCGAATGAAAAATGTTAGTACAAATAATGCTTTCATCATATGTTTGCTCTTTTAGGTTATTTTATTAGTACGAAATAGGTATATCTGCTTATTTGTATGTCTCTTTGTCGTTGTTTGTGCAGCGGATGGCGAGTGATTATTTTTGGTAGCAAATAGTTGAAGAAAAAAGAGTAAAATATAAACCCCACAAAACAACAGCTCTAACCAAATATAATTCATGATCTGACTACAGATTATAAAACATGTAAAACAACGCATTTTGAAGCAATATTTGAAATTGTTTAAAGACGAGGATGGTTTGAATATTTAAATACCTCCTAATTACTGATCCACGTATGGAAGAAACTCAAAAGAGGGGTCTTGGCATCTTGACGTGTGTCTTATCCCATTAATAATGCGTCGCCTTCGAAACTTCGGATATAAGTAAACAAACATACTTAATTATTTCTAAGATTGAACGGTGAGAACTGTTAGCATCTTCATGGTTGAGACGGGGCTAAATAATCGTGATTGACGGTGATACGAGATGTGGGGGTGAAATAGAGGTTGGGCTCTGTTTTTGCTATTGATGTAGCTTAAACAAAAGATCGGACTACTTACGAAGCAATGTTAGTCACGTTAATATGCGCAATGTGTTTTGACTATAATAAAAGTACATGCTTTACACGAGCAAATATAACGGGGTCACGTCGTAAAGTGTTTTACAAAATGAGCTATAGTTTTCTCCTTGCCATTATAGCTTTGTTCTTCTATATAAGGTTGACTAATATCACATACGTTTGATGAATTATCGCGCTCCTATGACGAATCGTTGCAGTGGACCCAGACAAGATGCATTCAGATTGCGAGAATGTTATCGTACACATTGCGTGAATGTTACCGTATAGGTACAGTCAACAGCATAAATAAATGATCATTTATGTACCTTGTCGATTTCAATCGTTTCACAATTTTGTATGACATTTCAAACACGACGTTAAAGTGACAAGGTACATAAATGATCACTTATTTATGCTGTTGACTGTACTATACCGGGTTGATTATGCAAAAAAGTTTTCCATTCTCAACAACAATTAACAAAATGGTCTTGGTCCCGAAATGAGTTTTGAATGTTACGTGATTACGAGTATAACCGAAGAGGTTTCAGTGGGTTGTCTGCTCGAATTAAACATTCCAACGGCAACCATGGGCAGTATTTTCGCTCAAATCTGACGTTAACATGACCGATATTCTCAAGGCAATTTGCATGGCGTCCTGAATAAATTAGAGACAGGTGCCTCAAGGATCTCTATGAATATGTAAGACAATCAAATGGCTTCCAAATCTTAGGACCAATTAGAAGGGGGTCATTAAGCCTGCCTTGATTACTGACTGCCGGGCCGTATGCATATTATATTACCTGTTGGGAATTTCTGGGCAGTTAATATTGAGTTTCCTGTTGTCTGGAGCGCGTAAGGGTGTACTTTACGGTTCTGAGATTTAGGTAATTTTAAAGGTTAAGGAGGGTTTTGATACCATCTTCAAAATTTAACACGGAGGAAATTACACTATTTTTGACGAGTAGTCTTAGGTAGTTTCAAATAAACATTGACAAATCTCCAGGATATGCTACAATTACGACTACATGCGAGAGTTCAACTTCTAGTACTACAAGATCTTTACAAACTAACGCTTGACACTATCTCGTGGCTCTATAGCTATCTCATTAGTAATGTATATTTGAAACGTTTATATTAAATAAATAGTACCACAAAGAATTAAAGCCGTAACATTTAAACGACATGATTATAAACACCCTGTGGTCCTAGATATGATACTTAACCCTAACGTTAAGGATTTGCGAAAACTGACAAAATGTATGGAATTGACATAAGCGCTCGACGCAACTGTCTGACAGCCTAACGTCTAACCTACATTTTCGACACAATAACGTGCTCGCAAAGCATCTCTAACCTTACTGCACGTATATGCTACAATTACAACTAGGTACAAGCGATAGTTCAACTTCTAGTACTACATAAAACTATAATCGTAACATTCAAACGACATGCTTTGATAATAAACGCCCTAAATAAACGTTTACCGCAGTATTTCATATTCCGAGTGTTGATAATCAGCGTCGCATGCGCGCCGCCCGCTGGCGGTCAGCTCACTTAGCCCCCGGTCGCTCTAATCTGGTTACCGCTGTAATCGAACCGGACGCCAATCGATATGTCTACGCTGGAGCGGAAATCGAGTCACACCTGTGTTTTTTTTTAAAAATATTTTGTGACAAGTTTACAAAATGCCGAAAGCATACGGTAGGTACGTTGTCTTCTTAACATCGTATAAAACAAAGTTGCTTGCCGTGTCTGTCTGTCTGTATATCTGCTAACTCCTCGTAAACCACGCAACGGATTTTAATGCGGTTTTTACCATATCAGTAATATAATTTTTCACGGAAGGTTTTTATTTATTTTACATTCCGGTTGTGTTACAGAAAACTCACATAAACTGAAGCGAAGCGAGGGTGGGTCGCTAGTTTTATCCAAATGATTAAAGTCCGCTTGGTCTTTACGAATCACAAAATCAGGACGTTAAATTACTAAAAAAATGTTGGATGATAAGGAAGCAGCTCATTTTTTCATCCTCGAATTCTTACGGCGGCCCTTGAGTCTAGGTATTATTATTCACCTTTGTGGAACAATGAACAGCCATAATTTATTTAAACATAATTATAAAATCACAAAACATTCAAAACTATAACCTCGAACGGTTTAATCATACGGTACAGTCACACACACACAACGCGAAATAGCAAGTTAGCGTCACGCGTTTTATAACGAGCTAATTATTCCAACGTGTGGCGCGGCCCGTACCATAAATATCTAGAGCAAACACGGTATTAGCACCGGTCACGCTGCATTGTTTGTCTACGGCCTAAAACAACATGCGTTTGCGGCCACAGACTAAATTTGCTGCCGACATTCGCTGAGTCAGTCGCGGCTGACTGTACTGATAGGTGCAAATTTACTTGGAAATTTCGTCAGTACATTAAATTGTACAATGCTAACGCGTGTTATATAAGAACAAAATAGTGCAGACACAAGTAATAAATGCCACAACTCAAACTTCATATTTGAATTGGATGACTGATTGACTAAGCTAAGGAACCTTACTTGATCCTGATCAAGATGTCCCCACATTTTACTGAGGTTGCCAAATACCATACGACCAACAATGGAATAGCGTTGAAATATAAAGAATACAATTATAGTATTGTTCAATACACGATTTCATGTACTGCGCCTAAATATTAAACATATTAAAAAAAACATTAATCAGTTAACAATATGATAAACGCCTATTTTAGTAAATCCAAAACATCTATACATACATATTAATGTAACAAAAGTCTATTATAGAGTGCCATTATAATTAGTAACACTTTAGCACGCCACTGTCCACATACGTGACTAGGCCTAAATGAAACGAGAAAGTTGAAATATTTTATATTTAAATAATATTGTATTTGACAATTAAAAGCAACGAAATAATTTTAGTCGGATAAAGATATTATTTTTTGGGATTGCAATCTATAACATTTTAACTAGGCGCTTAAACATTTTATTTAAAATAATAAATCTGTTGAACTTAGAGTATTTACATGTATGTTTAATGTTGTAGGTTAGGTTTACTATGTGTAAGTACACTTTATAGCAAATAAGGAATATTTTATCATTACTCTCCCCGCGCCATTTTTTTAATTTCCGATATAGTTTGCGCTGTGACGATAAAATATTTTAAATATTTATGATTCGAACATACGTACCTATGCCGATACCTACTTGTGTAATGACAAAAACCATTTCATCAGGACTATTTTTAATTTACCACCCATTTTATTTAAACTTAAACAACTACGATGCTTTCAACAATAGCACACTGCTTATCTAGAATAAACTCGCTGATTTACAACAGTTCCAAAATCACAAAAATAAAGCACGCAACAGACGTCCCGGCCGCTAATGCCAGCGTGTCAACATATTGCGCCGTGTGGACGCGCCTAAACAAACAGACATTATTCCGACACCGCACTACGTGACGCCGCTTCTGATGCCGTCCGGGTTGCCATTACGATTGACATTCATCGTTACGTTTGAATTACAATCTATTCTCTATTCAATACATAGTCAGCTAATGTCCGATGCATTAGCTCATGCATAGTTTCTTGTTATTTTTAAGGAGGCCGTAGTCTTCAAATTATTTCCAAGTCCGGCTACGCATGAATCGCGTCCTTGGTGTTGCTAATGTCAGTTTTCGTCCGGGGGCACATCAGTTATGTTTTTTTTACTGTCAGTAGCGATAATAAAAAACACGATCCACACACATATCTTTTTCTTCGCCTGAACTTGAAGCCTCTAAATAAATTTAGTTATTGTCAAATTTATTTTAGACATAACTTTTTTCTTGTATAGCATTCATCTGCTCTCGCCCATATTCCAGACCAATAAAATGATGTTGTCACCGTTTGCCAAAGCGGAGATATAATTCAAATTCAAATATTTATTTCAGATTATAAATCCATAATGGTTAGATACAATAACTTAAATCTAGTGTTAGTATACTTAAATACCTACTATATTCTAATATACAACAATAACATTACATTTTTCGTGGCGGTGTCGCGACAGGCGCGTGCAGCTGTACGCACCGTTCAAACAACGGCGAATCCCAGCGCTGGGCCAGCGTGCTTAGGATGCCGTTCGTGCTGCCGCGGCTGCGGTGGAAGAGTGAAGCTACGTGCTTCCTCATGATGGCGAAAAAGCAGTCCGTATGAGCCTCAGCAAACATTCCCGAGGCACTACAATACCGCGGCAACCTGAACAGCATCCTAAATGCGTTGTTGTACTGGATGCGCAGAGCGCTGTATGCCCGCTGCGTAAAGTTAGCCCACAGACCGCACGTGTAGAACGTTTGACAGTACGCTTTAAAAAGCGTGAGCAAATCTGCGGGACAACATATTACTGCGAACACACAGCGCCCGTCGCTCCCGCTCGATGTCTTCGACGTCAGACATTGTATCTGTGACCCAGTGACCCAGGTATTTAAATTTTGACACTCTTTTTAAAGGGGTCCCGCAAAGAGTGACCGGTTGCATTTGGTAGCTTTTATTTCCCGATTTAAACTGCAAGAGTTCACTTTTGGTCGCATTGTACCTGAGTCCATGAGCCTCAGCATACGCCTCACATATTTCTATCAGTTTTACTAATCCCCCCGTTGAGGGGCTCAGCAGCACCATGTCATCAGCATAACTTAGATTGTTGACACATATATCTTCAACATGGCATCCGACATAAGCGCTGCTGAGCTCCTCAATGAGGCCATTGATATAAAGATTGAACAAAATAAGGGAGCTCAATCCCCCCTGTCTAACGCCGCACTGCATCACATACTCGTCTGACAGAGCACCTGCCCACCGGACACAATTCTTTTGATTACCATACCAATGCCGAAGCAGTGATATGATATCATGTGGGACCGTCGTGTCCTCTAACAATTTCCGCGTCGCATGCGCGGGCGACGCGAGACGTATAGTATAGTCAACTGTATTAAACGTTAACATGTTCTAACTTTTCAGCTCATTTACATTAATTTGGTTGTAAGTTTGGTAAAACTAGAAAAACAAAATACTTTTGATGAAAAAATAAAAAATACAAGAGATTTCAGAATAGAATCCATTTGAAAGCTTACAATTTATTTCAGCGCGATCTCGCCCATAAATCATTTTTAGCAGTTCGCGTGTGTTTTGACAATGCAGCGTTTGACAATAAGCAATATTCCAAGTGCAATATCAGAAAACAATATGTTGTCCGTTCAGAATGCAGCCGCGCAGGGAGACTGATGCACACATTGCACACGTGGGATGAGTTAGAATAGGTTTAGAATACGTTATTAATAGGAAAACAGGATGCATGTGGTTTAGAAATGTTATTGTAAATGAGATTTTATTTATTCCAATGGGAGGTACCTATATTTTAATTCATGAATTTGTTGTAGATACGCTGTTTAAACATAGAAGGGTAGACTAGTATTTACTACTGTGTCAATTTCATATACCTACTACCAATATATTTTTGATTTAAATTTTAAGACGTATTAAGTATTAATATCCAAGAACATCATTATTTTCTAAATTTCGAATTGCATGTTTATTTTTTTATCAATATGTTACATTAAGTAGGTACATTATGACTCAAATAACACTACATTTATTTATTTATTTATTTTATTTTTATTTGAGACATAAAGGCAATGACAGATGACAATAATACAAACAAATGGAACAATGTTAATGGGAGGAATTAAAAAAAAAAAATGTGTGTGAGTGAGTGAGTGAGTGTTTAAATTTGCAAATTGTAAATGTGCAGGGTAGGCATAAAATTTCTGAAAGTAGTTTTAGTATATATACGATTTTTAGTGTAGGTTTAGTCCAATCGAATAAATCAATTGAGTGAATCATTTTATTGTAAGTGCGAAGGATGCGCAAAATAGGAGAATTATAACACACAAAGAGTAATAATAAACATAATATTGTAGTCTTTTCACATCCTTGACCGTTTAAGAAAAACACAACGCATATATTTTGAACACCTAATACTAGTTCACTAACCTAATCTCCTTACTCCTTAAAACATAAATAACACCGCAAGCAAAAACAATCCCTGGAGACCCAAGTTCTCAACTGACCCTTAACTTCCCCAGTAAATACTGAAGCCGCTCAAACTATCAAAAACTTGAGCACTTCGACCCTAATGGAGCCGGCTGCACGTGATGTACTGTCCATTAATTAAATGTATTTTCCATGTTACATTACTCATTACTCATTATTTACATTCATTATGGTGGTGTTAAATATCCCGCCAGTACTCAATCTATTAAGTTTTTTAATGAACATGGCGTCGATATTTGTTTGTCATGATAGTTATGGGAGTTAATTAAGTGGTTTTTAAATTATTTTTGGATCTCCATTTTGATAGTCTGAATAACGTACCTAGCAAGTTGAACAAAAACTATGATTTTGATCATTCCAATGTTAAAACTTATTACTTAAGCTCAAATATACCGTAACTTATTTTTAGTGTATTTATTATAAAACACACACACCCTACTCATCTCGTTAACAAATATGGTGGAAAAATGATACAAGATTATTTCAGAGCGAATTAAACTAATTAAAATGATATCATTGTGAATGTTAGATAATTATTTACCTTCTTCTTACTCTTACCATCCCAACCCTATTTTATTTACTCCTAGTCTCCTGTTCCAAACACCGCCAACTCCAAAGCAATGTTCTACGTCAAAATTCTTCACCTGTCAGTTGGCGAAGTTGGAAGTTGCCGGCTGTATCAGACTGGAGTAACAGATTCGAACCGCACGAAACACTTCCAAATTGAATTAATCATAGTTGGAATTAGTTCCCTCTTTGACAACCCCGAGACGTGACCGTACGTATTTCGACCACGATTTATATTTAATTGTTATTGGAATTCCAATATTGAAGAGGAAATCGATTGATTGGTTTATTAAATTAAAGTTACGAGAATAATTTCTGTTGGTGAGACATGGACAGCATAAGAAAGTAACAGATGTAATGACAAAGGAGTTTTTAAAATCATTATTTTTGGATGCACCCTTTCGCACATAACTCAAATTAGACTATGTGAAAAAGAGTCAGTACAGTTTGTATTAAGATTTTTATAAAAGTATTTGCTATCCTATAGTGCAGACAACATTGAGTTGAATTGGTAAAGGTTTTGTAAAAGATTTATGTTTCAAGGATAGCAAATTCGATGAAAGTAGTAACTTATACCTACTCCATAGACGTTAAAAATATTCTTCTAAATTAAATAATAATTTCAAATACCAAACCTTTAAGGCATATTTAGTCTGGCATCTTACTTTGATTTCCCCAAATACTGTTGACCTTATGAAATGAAGACTAAATTCTTCAATTACGAAGTTAGCAAGTCCACCGGTCAGCACCCGGGGCTAACTAGTTAATTCGAACCGGAGCCGGCGCCCGCCGGGAATCGAACCCGGCCAAGTAGCAGATTTATTAAGAGGATATTCGTAAATGCCGGGAGAGAAGTTGGCTTTAAAATTAAATCAGGCTAGTTGGGAACTAAGCCTGGCCCAGCTTTGTCTGCTGCAGATACGGTGAGCGGGCGGCGTTGTATTGTTTCTACCGTAGACGTAACTATACAATGGAGTATTAACACTTAAATGGTGATATAAATGTACGTAATGTAATGTGTACGCCTGAATGCGATTTGTTTGCGAGTCGATGGCGAAGCGTATATCGTGAGTGCCTGAGGTATTGCGAGATGATGGATGACAGTGGCATTTGTATCTTAAAATCTACTTAGTTATTTTTTCCTAGGTAATATTCTTAGCTTTATTCTTTTTTTAACTGAATTGTAAGTGCCGCTTCTTGGTATTAACAGTAATGTAATGACGTATAAAATTGGTTGAAATAAATAAATGATTGAAATTACCATACAAAACTATGTAATGTATGCGACTAATCTTTAACGTTAAATATACTGAGACGAAAAGGTAGGAACTACATTTTTCTTGCAAAAGATACAGCATAGACATAAAAGCGGAAGTATTCCATTGTCCAACAGGATCGCAACATCGAGCTAATAAAGGGGAAACTCTTTGCAAAGAATTTCTTTCGGCGGTCAAACTTCGGAGCTGAGTTTCCTGGGAACAAGCGGAACCGTGAACGACTTCCTTTCGACAGACCAACGGATTTCTCGACTACTTTGTTAAGAATTCTTTATCTTTGTTTTGGGTTAAATGATGCAAAAAAAGGAATTATTGAGACTTATTAAACAATTTAAAAAGGATTAATATTACTGTATGCATCATTTAGAGAATTTATTTAAAAAATCAATATTTTTTCTACAAAATTTAAAAAGACCTCACCTTTTTAAAATTTAAATTGTTGTAATTGATAAGAAAAAAAAAGCACATCAAACATATTTAAATTGCTTGAGCAACATTGATAGAAGCCGAAGTAAGTAGAGATTACATAAAATATAACTAATGTTTATTGATACTACCCCAAATGATTTATGCCATTATTAAAGCAATATTCAACATTGAGTATTTTTCTTTTCCCAAAAGTAACAAATCATTTGCTTAGCTCTTCGTCCAATAACATAGTAAATGGCAAGCTTTACACCACAACAGCTTACTAAAGCAAAGTAAATAGAGCTAACTTAACTTAAACACAACAAGTTATAACAAGCGATTAAATAAACAATCCCGGGCAATATTGATTACAGTTACAGTTAACCGACAATATAATCAACCCTAATTTGTCCAAAGTTCGGACAAGGCGAATTAATGGCTAAATACATACAACCGCTGTGTAAATTTCTGTTGAGAGCAATTTGATTGTTCGGAGTAACGACATTATGCAAAAGAGTTTTTTTTTCTTTGAGAAACGTGGAGTATGATATCTTTATAATAATAATTGTAAAAACCATAGAAAATGACACTGTTCACTCTAATTTGCCTCAATTATTGATAACTAAAATAAATACCTTACCTTGTAGGTACTCATTTAAAACTGTGTGAACATATACAACCAAGTTCTTCAAGTGTCATAGGGCCAAAATACCTTCCACTTTTATTTTATATACACTGACGTCAGAAATAAATACTAAATACATTTCTTGCTGATACACTTTTGTATCGGTTGTTGAGTACTTATTGATCGAAGCAATGTGTATGTTTACTGAGTTTAAACAAGATAAGACATCAAAATTATATAAATAGTAGGTACCTAGTTCATGTTTAACATTTTTACTGGTAAATTTACATGATAATCTTACATCTAACGATTTTACTACGAAAACTTGAAAAAAATTCTCAGGCATTACTTGGGTCCTAGGCAAGATGCATAACTGTAGGTTAACTATTTTCAAACATCGACAAAATGTATAGGATTGACGAAAGCATCATAGATCTTCTACCTTTAACTTTACTTTAGCAAAGTTTGCATTTTGCCTGCCTACTGAAATTAAAGTTTTGTATAAATTAACGTTTAAAAAAAGTACTCAATTATTTAAGTTTTATTACTACACGTCAAATGCCTAAATATTACTAAATCATTCGCTACCTTAAGTATTCTGTAATCTAATCCCACAAATAAGAGCTCTGCGTGTTCTCTGTTCCAGTGATATCTAACGGATTCCTTAATAGGGTTTTGAGTTAGGCAAGTCTCAATAATACTCAATACTGAGTTATCTGCGACGGGCAGGGCGGCGGGATCAACTTGCCTAGACCTGTCGAGGCTGGCGGATACCTACTGATTTAGTTTATCCTAGTATGCTATAGTCAAACAATAGAATATTACACAGAGTATGTTTCAATTGAAGAACTAAAGCGTCTTAAATATAAATGAAAGAAAGAAAGAAGAAAAAGCATTAATTCGCAACAAGTCACTGATCAAAGATATGATAAAATAATACTAGGAATAAAATAAAAGACCGATAATATGAGCGACTACTATTGCATTAAATATTATTATTTATACGCAAATTGACTATAATTATACTCGGGCCGCGACCTAACAAGTACTACGTGAAAACGTTAAACAATAATGAACATTTTACGCCCGTAATTCGATAAAAGGAAGACCGTCCAGTAATTTCACGCAATTTACTGCAGGCGGGCGAAACGCATGTTGGACGTAAGTTGATTTAACGCCCCAATCACGGCACTTTTAAAGAGAGACACTTAAATTTTAATCCAGTATTGAATATTTCAATATTTCATGTAAATGGAACCGTAAAATTTTCCAATACCGTTCGCTTTATAACACTGTAAAAGAGAATAACTCCGTATAATCAAATTCGCGGAACGTCAGTGAGTGGAGTTGAAATAGAATTTTTTCGCTCTTAAAAATTGCGAGCACGTTTCTAATATAGTGAAAACAATATTCTAGTGACCGGGTGATTCCTGCACAGATGCTTGCCCTTCCAATATTATGTATACGTACCGGCTTTCATGGGTTTGAATCATAGTGTAATAAAATACTATATTGATACCATTTGTTACGGGTGACTTTAGGTTGACTTTTGTTAGGCATATTATATTTGTTATTTGATCAGATCTCTGTTCGGCTATTTTAAATAAAATGGGCCTGATATTATTGTTGATATATGTCAAATATGTAGAAATATGTTATCTGTAGTTATGCTTCGCTTCTACGTCACGTAGCTGGTATCGAATGGCGTTTTAAAGACAGTTGAAAAACTGATGCAGGGTTTTTGAATTTGCGTATATCATGATTATCTATTTGATTTAAGATCCATTACAACTCCGAGTGTGTAACATATTTACATATTTTCCACGCGTTATTTGTATTTTCGATTACTTTACCCACAATATCATAATTTGGAATCGCATAGCTCGCTCGTTTTGATTTTTTAATGGAGCAGGGGTTGCTCCAACCTGTATGGATCGATCGATGTAAAAATCGCATTTTTACTTATCTCGGCTATATCATTTAATGTGCCGTTTTGCTATCTGTGACATTTATGGATGGAATAGATTACTTTTTGGCAGTATTCCTGAAAAGTATTGTAGAGGGAAAGGGAATTGTTATTTTATGATCATAGAGGTGTATAAATTTGATACGTGGTTTTGCTACGTATATTATGATAGATAGTATCGGTACTATCTGGTACCTGTCCTGTGCATAGAAATAAGAAGAATCGAAAAAAAGTTGATGATTTATAATATACTTGTAATATAGGTAATCTACAGTTTCAGCCGTTATTCTCAATAAATCGTGCGTTTAAAAGTAACTACTTAATGATGTTTCCCACAGCTCACAGCGTTATGAGTTTATGACATTTACTATATCCGCATTTAATTTAAAAGCATACAAGTACATTGTTTACCGAAGTAAGAACTGTAAGTTTAAAAACTAATACTTAAATGCTTGGATTGTTTATCATTTGTCACGCAACGCTCCGCAAAGCAGTCGGCCCGCAACTGGCGATTTGCATGAAATATAAAGGTAGCCGCACATAGTTTCAAATTGTTTATAGCGGTCAGCGGCTACCCCCGGCATTCTTGCCTCATCCCTTTGTCTTACTTTCCGCTTATGACGGAATAAATTTGTACAATTTACATTAAATTGGTAAACAAACGGCCATTGTATAAATTATTCCGCCTTGTTTAAAACGCCGTGACATTTTTAGCAGGACTGTAAACTGTTTTAAATTTACCGATGTGATTAAGCTTTAGTGGATGTTTGGTTCAAATCTTACAAGTAGCTTTTGATCCATATTAAGTTGCAAAATCCAGCTTATTTATTTATGAAAATGATGATGAACATGAAATGCTACTATTTATTTGCTAACAACCAGCTACTAGCTCAGTAATCAGCTTAAACCGAACAGTGTTAAGAAATTTCGAACGCATGCCGTGTAAAACTCTTTCCACAGTGAAGTTAGTGCTCTTCCATTCTTTTCAGGGAACTTGAAACGGTTAAAATAAACACCATAAAAACTTCATAGCCGTGTTATTTAGGGGTGCGATTCTCGTTTATTGCGATATAAATCGGTGAGATGTGATTTATCAGCGCATCACTCCTGGTTAGCGTGAGTAATGCTACCTGTTATTGCGGCGCTGTCTGTATTAGAACTTTGAGAAATTGCGGCTTCTGCTATGTTCTGGTGCCCTAGTAACACGTCATAAATATTCAGAGAAATTATGATATTTTCCTGCAATTTTAGAACCAAATAGACTGAAAAAAGGGCCACAATCGGGTGAAATAAAATATTCAATAAAACAAGAAAAAAATCCGGTTTCGTTTAGGTAGGTACAACAAAAGGGAGGTTGTGCTATACATAATAAGGAAGAAAAGGCCTATTTGTTTTGAAGTGTTTTAAATCAAATTTAAAATGTTACTTTCATACAATTTAGATTATCTCGAAGTTAAATATTATGTGCCTTTAGCTATCTATTTACATTCAATTTCTATCTTCAATATGTCAGTGGCCACGGTTGATTTAAAACATATTACCATACTCCGGGGACACTCACCCTTTGTTAGGTGCAGAATTGAAATGGATCGGATTGGAGCCCCATCCATCACGCTCTTTACCCCACATCTAATGCTTTTTTAATAATTCCACTTCGGACCTCTCATTAGAAAGAGAAGTGAGATCGAGAGCCAATTGTGCGGAATATGACAGTCAATTGACAGCAAAGAATCGGTAGACGCGGAAAAAATTGAATATCATTTTGAAAGAGGAATTTAGCGGTGGGAATAATAATTTGATTTATTGATATGTGATTTCTAGATTTGCGCTTAAATAATCAAGGGTATAGTCTTATTTTTTTTAAGTAATTTCTCTATGAATCTACCACGACCAATATGGTTCTGAGAAAATAGGATAGGATACTAGTATTTTGTATTGCGAAGACAGTCCAGATTTTTATATTTAGAGCGCTACTACTCATACGAATATTAAATAGGTACGATTCATAAGATAGCGGTAGAAAAACTTTTTCATTAATTGCTAGGCGGGTTAAATATCTGAATTTAACAATCTTAAATAAAAGTTAAAAAGGTTATTAGTAAGTTTATATTAGATACAAAAAAAAAATATGAGTACCTATTCATACGAATTGCGACTTATGAAATATATATTTTTAATAATTGCAATAATCTCACAGCATAACAGCAAAACACCACAGCACTGTGAATTACAAACGTCATAACAACAATCAGTATCAAAAACATTAATAATAAAAATTAAAATAAAGTAGGTACATAATTATAATATATATATATATATATTATAAAAAAATAAAATAAAGTACATTATTATGATAATATAAAAGAAACCAGGAAAAAAAAATCATCTCACAGAGCCTGAAATATTCATATCAATTCATAGAAAACGAATTTAAACCCTCAACTGCATCTACTTTTAAACCATGTGGAGCTCACCGTTAAACGACGAGCAGCAAATGTTTTCAAAGTAAACGCCACCGCTGCAAAAACTCCGGAATCCTACCATTTACACAGACTTTATGATAATACACAGACTTAACTTTGAGGTACAGTCGACCGTGATATTCAATAACATTGAGCGTACTTCATAAATATAATGTGACAAGCAAATATAAATTCACAAATCTATGTTTCAACATTTACATGTAGTAACATAAGGAAATTATAACTAAAAAAATTAAATTAAAAACTTACACAAATAATAAGTACATTGAAAAACAGAATATTTAAATCAAACGACATTAGCTACACTTACATCTTTATTACCTCAATAATAAGGGGCACTTAATCACCGCTTTTTTGCTTAGCTGCCTAATATTACTACGACATAAAAAGAGCAAATTTCACTTTAACATCGAAAACGAAACCAGCAGCGCCTAAAATGTTTGTTAGCGGACTGTAGCACGCTACGCTTTGCGTAGAGCGTCTACGAGCTAAAGACCCAGGCCGTTAAGTCGACTTCACTGTATAAAATAACCATCTGGGGAAACCACCGTTTATCCCGCAGAAAAATTCCCTTTGTGAGGATAACTCGCTCATCCCCTTATGATATGTTTATGTACTTTCGGATTTTATGTGGACGTTCTGACGCGCCGCACGATTTTTATTGGCTTTATAGAATTTTATGACACCATACAGCCAGTGGCCGCTTTTTCACTGTTTATTGATTTAGGCGGCCATCCAAACTGTCTATGGGGTGAATTAAAAAGCGCTCAATAACACTTCTGTCCGTTTGTGCTGGGGAAACTTGAGCTTGATTAACTATAAAGTAAACACGGTAGAAAGTTGGATACGAGTGTTGTTAGGGTTCTTTGTCTTATGGTTATAATTGAATGAATGTGTTAAAAATCCTTGTGTTTATCTTTTTTCTACATAATAAAATGGTGAAAGTGGGGATCGACAACGATAAATAAAATGAGGTATTTAAAGAACTAGATCAAAAATATAACTATAAGAACAGATTCGCAAATTATTTATAAAGTCAGACGAAATATTTAGGAAACGAATACTTTAACTATTTTTATTTACAAAAAAGTTTATCAAAGTTAACAATTGTACCTGAATCTTTGTAAAAAAAATGGTGCAACTCTTTGACTAATCTCAGCGATCGCGAGCTGCAGGAAACTTAGGCTAAGACGCTACTATGACGTTTCAAAAGAGTTTATTATCATGTAAACCTACTTGAATAAGATTATTTTGATTCTGATTCTGATGTGCATTAGTTCTAATAATAGTGAGACATTAATTGTAAATATAATACAGCATTTACTTTATTGAAATGTTGGCATCCGAATACCTTTACCCCTACTTCAAGAGATCACTGCAACGCCTGTTAATAAACTCTCTTGTCATCCATCAACGTTTCAGCCTGGAGAATCTGAGCGCTCGAGCTTTAACAGTTTGACGGCGCACTTAATGTATTTATACCGGGCAGCGGGCAGCGGACCGGGCAGCATCTGTGGCTAATGATATCGCTGGCCACCCGCCCCCCCGGCCCTCATCCCCCGGTCATTAGTTAAACACGCACCGCGCCCGCATGTCGCAAGTTTATCTTTGGCTAAACTGTCGGTATGTGGACTCGATTAGCCCTTTGATGAAATAATCCAGCGATAAAATAGGGTTTGAGGAAATTAAATTACATTAAACGCCATTGTCGGTGGGCACTGGCAGTAAATGATCAGATTACTGCAGATTAGAAACGTTAGAGAATTAGTCCGCAGTAGTTGCTGCAGTGTTGCAGTGAAACCATCATAAACCCATAAAGGGAACGAACCGTAGCGTATATAAAATTTACTCGCCGCTATTTGGTCACTACGGTGGAGTTTTATTGCCCCAATCCTAACTAAATTAAACGTGAAAATTTGTTTGCCCGATGCTCTATGACGATTCAATGAATGAAAGAACGGAAAATGGCCTTACAAGAATATTTAATACACGGTGGGAACTATTCGCAAAACATTCAAGTAACATAACAATTACGTTAAAATAATGTGTGCAATAATAGTTTTTAAAGAAATTCAAAAGACGAAAAAGATTTTATTTTACCTTCTTTTTATGGTTAGGTACTTACGCATTTTTATATTTCCGCAGGTTCATTTTCTTTTGAATTTAGTTTTAAGATCATAATCTGTAGTCGATTAGTAAAGACTGGTGCTCAGGCTCACCTGGACTGACCTGGATGTAATGACTGATTAATAATAATAATCACAATCACTCTAAACAGTCGTTATATGAAATAAATATGCGCACCCGATTAATTTACGTAGCTTACTTTATTCAAATAAACTTGGAAATGTAGTGGACGGGGCGAGTAGGAAGCACCGCCGGAGACACGCTCGTTACTCGCAGGTGGCGCAAGATAAACCACGCTGGTTTAATTGGCGGTCACCTACGGCGCGGGCGGGCTAAGGGTTTAGAATTAAGATTCACCGGGAGCCCGGAAAATTTGGGTGTAAATTTGATTTAAATTATTTGACTGAAATTGAAATGTGTTTTTATTAGTAGACGTATTTTTGTATGAATGGCACGGGAATATAATTTTAAAAATAAATCGTAGAAAGTGTCAACAAATTGTATTCTAATATCTCGTGACGACCGTTTTTGGTGGTCAAGGCTTCATTTTTTGGATTGTATTTAACTGTAATTTAAATGTATAATAAAATATAATATATCTGATGCACATTTAATCAATTTTTGGCGAAGTGGACAAGAGGTATTGAAACAAACAAAACGTCAAAATAATATATTAAATACAGTTCACAATGCTCCAACCCTCGGCTGCAGATATAAAGAGATGGCGGCGCATCATCTAACAGAAACTTTTCCGAGAAAATGACCACGACCCTTAGTAATGACAAACCGATGCAGGGAATATTGTTGTTCACTCAACCTTTCAACTAAAATGATAGTTTATATCATCGTTTCCAATTAAAAAAATTTGTAACGTTCTGGTACTAACCACCAAAGTAACTTTTGTAACCAAAATACAGTATTTACAGTTTAATCTCGACCGGACATGCGCCCGAGCCCTGCGGCGGTCACTCGATTAATACGAGCATTAATCCACCTCGGCCCAAGGGCTCTAATTTATGCCGCCATTTTGACAATTGATGGTCAAGTCGCGTTGTTTTGTTTAAAACCGAATGGCTAGCCTTTAAGTGTTGCCAGATTTATGAAGATTGATTAAACTGAATTTATAATTAGTCGTGCAAAACCTTGAACCTTTTGCTTCAATGATTTACCACTGTTTATTATTTTACTTATTTCGTTGAATCAAAAAATGAATTTGTTTTTTTTCATAGACACGCTGTATTCTTTTCTTAATATGGCAAAAGCCACCAAGCATTTTATTAATTAACAGTTAAAAAGTCATAACTTATTATTTTTAATCCTGGTTACGGCACCAGTTTTTAAAATTCATTCTAAAGACGACTTTTCGTTAAAAAAATCACGCACAACTATATTGAAATTAAAAAATGACGAAAAATCTCCCATGCTTACTATAAACACAAAAATCTTCTGTTTTTAATTCCTTTCTCCATTTTTAAATTTGTCACGATCCAGCCTGACATCGGGCAAGGCGCCTCATGCGTGAACGCTGCCTGCGACGCTGTCCGCCCCAACCGCTGCGTATTAATTCACTGCGCAGGACTTCACTCTCAGGCCTGCTGTTAATAAATGCTAGGAAAATTTGCTTTGATTGACGTGCGTTCGATGTGTTTAAAGTTTCGGGTCATTTTGGGAACGAAGGACCAAAACGTCACCTGCAAATGTTGCTGCGTCAGTTTTCAACAAAAACAGAAAAGATAAAATAACGACCTTCAGATAATACCCACAAGCGAAACTAACGTGGCACCGTTATATTAAAGTTTTTTGACAAGTACGCGCTATGTGTGGGGAACTGCGTTAGCTCAACACATATTTTAATGTATTTATGTAGTTTAGCCAACTGATACTAAAGCTAGACGTCATAACATCTCGCCTCATCTCAATCGACTCCGATTACGATTTGTCGAAAACCAACCCCAATTTAAATAATCCGCTAACTAATTTAAACTCGATAAAATTGACGTAGGTAACCGAGCAGAAATTTGCGAATAAGCGAATTTCAAACAATTTAATCTTTATTACATTAGTTTCGGCATCCGAATTATAAATTCGACGTTGACATAAAGGGCCCACAGAACTGATACGGAATAAATTTTCTACTTAATTTAACTAGACAAACACAAAGGGCCAACGAAAGGGACCAACTTAATTTCAATATTGAGGTGGAAACTAATGATAAGGTAGTTTGTGGCGGGACGTGGAGGTAGAAGGAGGTGATACGGGCTTTTGGGCACAACTAGCGGTTGCCCGCGACTGTGTCGAGATATAATTCGATCGCCAAATTTGTTTTATAAGTGATATTTGACATGTCTGTTTCACAGTGTGTTTAACAGTCTGTATGGCTTTATTTTTAACAGAACAGCTAGGCTAGACAAGATCCATAACGCAAACGTAAACGATTTTCGAAAAATGACAAAATGTATGGAATTGACATAAGCAATCGACGACACACCTATATCAAGGCGTACAAGAGTAGCATTTTTTTTATACACCTCACATTTATTTCGTCGCGAAACGCTGCTACTGAGTTTTTATTTAGCTTTTAGTGCTTAACAAAATGCCTTATCCGTTTAGTTCGCTCGAGTCGAGTGCCGTTCGCGCTCCGCGTGCGATTTCGCGCTCGACTGTACCCCCGCATCTGCTGGCGTCCGCGACCGTACCCTTTTCACTTACGAGTACCTTGCCTAATATTTAATAATTTTCTAGCTGTATTTAATTTTAAGTGACATTTTATTTCATGCTACCCAAGAATAAATAAAGAAAATTGCAGATTTTAATGCCAAACATTATTAAATGAAGTTTTTGTGCTGTGAATCATGTTTTCAATCTATAAATGATGTATTCAATCATAACATGGTTTGAATAAAATAACTTACCTTAACGATTAATTTATGCTGACGCCGCAGTTGGTTTGTACGGACTTTATAATAAAACTGCCTTCAAAATTTGGATCTCCCAGTAAGAGCAAATATTTGTGCGATAAACCCGAGTACACCTATTTATTAGTCTTCAATTTCCCATACGTATAAGTAAATCTATCGTTGCCTCGTACCGTATAATCCTAGAGCCTATTTGGGACAAGATGTACTGTTTATTATTTGTCTAAATCACATCAAAAACACATAATAAAAAGCATCGGTACATCGAAACAAATACGGTGAGAGATAAATTAATCTGCGCTGACGCAGTTATTAAACCGCAGACTGCCATGTTCAATTAGCAACCAATTAACAGTACGGTTTAGGTTGTCAAAGCTATTGGCCAGTTACATCCGTTGTAAGTAATCTGAAAAATGAATAATTCTAGTTAATTCAAAATGTGGATGGTGGAATGGTGGAAAATTATAGCAAGCTTTTTCTTAGAATAAAAATGTAACTGACGGTTAAACAACACGGTTCAGACAGTGCTTTGTTCTCGTATGTATCAGAAACAGGAGAAAACTTATAGAAATTTTAAATGGTGTTATTTAAACATTGTGTTTTATTTACGTGTATTTTATTTTAAACAGAAGATGATCTTCACATGCATGTAACGTGTGCATGTGGCAGATTATTGATAAAAAAATATAGCTTAGGCTGCTACTGCAGTGCTACAGCCACTTCAAAGCTGACACGAAACATTAAAAAAAGTTATAGCTGGAGGATTTACATTACTATCCATAACTCATTTTTTTATCGCAAGAAGGAAACAAACGAGCACACAAGTCACCTGATCTGAGACCTATACACATATTTCACACTTGTTACCTAACCTAAACAACAAATATTCAGGTGAAATAACCAAGTCAATCACTCTCCTTTATACACAGTTCGATCCTATTTAATATTGTAGTCTATTCCAACGTTCCACAACAGTTCGCTGCAGTCCAAACAACAGAGCGCATACTTCCCTCATTAGTTCGCCTCGGAGGAGCCCAACTTAGTTCCATACATTTTCATTCGCCAATAACACCGCCTGGGGAAATAATTAATAAGGCTAATATGATTAGTAGTTGTTTGTAGTTGCGCACGTAAATAGTGTTCGAATGGCGCTTGAAGCGGGGTTAATGGGGTTTGGCTAGCTATCTACGATCTTTTATTTTTGTCAAACTACGGTATCCATTTACAGTCACTTCAATTTGACGTTGCTCGATTTCAAACTTACATAAAATAAGGATGTAATGAAATTACTTTACTCTCCTATTTGATTTTATTAGACGTTGATCTATCATGATGATCAGTCTAAAATTTAAACTGATTTCAAGTATTTTCAAACATGCCAGTAAGCAAATAAATAATATACGATATGCAAAAAACGAGAATTTAAAGATATAACAGCTTTTTATTTCTGTGCTACTAGAGGCATAACAAATAACTACAATGCTAACCATCATCAGAGAGAAATAGATAATAGCGTAGCACGTCAACAAACAACAGCAGTAATGGTATTTTTACAACAACGTATATTTTCTAAAATTCAAATTACACAAAACTCACTAAACCGAATCAAGACCCAAATCACGCCAACGCTACGTGCCACTATACTCGCTAATGCCGCTGCACTATATTTCACGAGGCCAAGACTAGTTTAGGAATTAAGCTACAATTAAATGGTCATAAATTGTAAGTTTGGATGTGGCCGGGCAGCGCCGGGTGAGCTGGGTGAGCTGGGTGAGCCGGCCACCAGGGAGCCGCCGGCAATTTATCAATTATTTACGCCACTTGGGCCCGCGCCTGACGCCGTCAGTCGCCGAGCCAGAATTTGTTGATCGACTTGTGTTCAAACTATTCAAAGTTTGGTATTGACGCGGTGATTATACTGTTAGAATACAAACTACTTCTTAATATATCACGATATAAACAGTCTTGGTCCTGGAAGGCTGATATCCAGCAAATACCCTTCGAAACCACAAGCACTAAAAGTAAGACAGCAGAACAAGGTTTGTTTGTTATAGCCAGAACTCTATGCAAAAAAAAGGATTTTTTAAACAAGGCACACTGAGATTTTGAATCCTTGGTGACTTCACAAATGCAAATGTGTGTTGTTGGTTTATTTACTTAGGTCTTTATTTGCCCACCTTTCCGCTAAAACAGACTAGCAAAAAGATGTTAAAAACTTTGGTTTCAATCCAAAAAAATCCTGCGTGAGCCCTAAAAAAGGATTTTGACGCATAATTTTAGGCAATGGCTAGTAATACTTCTTTTTAAACCCTACAAGTTACTTACTAGGGGCCAGATTCATTTTTTTTCTAAAAATGAGATGGGTAAAAACTTAAAGAAATAGAGTATTTATTATACCTACTCGTACTGTTCTTAGAACTACTTTAAAACCGCCAAAGGCATTCTAAATAATTCCATCCCCACGACATCTTATCTTACATGTCACATAACGCCCATGACGGAACACTACATCTAAGTCATGTAGCCAAACAAAATCAAACGTAACGTGCGCCTTGGTAGGTCATCCGTCACTTAGCCTGCGGCCGCGCATCGATCTCCGTCGGGAACGGTTAGGCGCAGATGTTAACCCTTAAGTTTCTTAGCTCTACGGCCCATTTATTATTTACACTACCGGGTATTGTTTGGTGTATGTAGGTTTCAACATGGCGAAGGTGATTTGCTTAGTAAGATGACGTTTAATATTAATTACTTTGTGTAATTGTACGTGTGTCGACTTTTAATCTATAACTAAATGGTTGCAGGTTTAAGCTGTAAAATTGATTTTTTGTAACTTTCTTGGTGCAATTTAATAGAGATTTTTGTGTTTTGACACTAAAGTCAACAGGTACCAAAGGACAATGCCGGTCGTCCATACAAGCTTTGGCTCAAATACATATTGGGACGGATAATTTTACATAGTGTACAGTTGAGTTATATAGTTACGTCGTATCCGCAGGCTCTCCTTTAATTACGAGTACCATTTTCCTTTGGCTAGCTCAGCCCAGAAGCTGCCACAAGCTCGTTTTTTTATTTAAAAAAAAGTTTTATTTTTTAAACCATCACAAAAAGAAGAGAAATATTGTTCCCACATTAGACCAGACATTTTAGCTTGAGGGCTATCATTAAAATAATTTAGATTGATTTATCGAAACCTTAATCTGTAACAATAACATACAACAATAATTAATATTAACTTTAATCAACGTTGATATCATTATCCATAATAATAAAAAGTCACTGCATTCATCTGAAGCCACATTCAATTAATTAAAATAATTCAATTTTGCACACAGGGCTCGTAAATTAAATGATTAAATGTTTTATCATTGTTAAATTAATTATCCTGTCAGCGTTTACTACGCAATATTATCCGTATTAACGTCCATTTCCTATTACCGCCTTTTTAATTACGCATCTCATTTTAACAATACTTAACCATCAATAATGGTGTGAAACTTAATAATAATTTAAAAGTATAAGTGCATACTTGCAATATAGGTAAGGCTGGGTGGTGATTAAATAAGGTTTTTAGGTTCGAATACCTAAGTTATGTTTTAAAATGATATTTTTTCCAGGATAGCTCTAAAATCATTTCTGACTTCTGATTTGTGTTTTTGTGAAACAATTTCTTTTTGTTCTAGTGGAGTCCCAAGGTCCCTGGCAAAAATTAAATAGGCTGGTGTAACAGATTTACTGACTGACGCATGAGGCATCATCGTACAACCCGCTGCTGAAATTAGCAACACGAAATTTGGATAGCAGGTTTATTTTGTTAGAAGGACAAGTAAGAAAATATTTTTTTTGAAATTATACCAATTTAAGTAGAATTAACTGTTATAAAGTAAGTATGAAAGTCAGACACAGAAATTTGTCATAAGACAACCATTTCAAACTAGAAAAATAATGTTTCGTCCTTTTCTAGATTATCCACACCTAAGGGGGTAAAAAGCGGGTGGAAGTTTGTTTGAGACATTCGTTCATTTTGGAGTAGTAAAAAAAAAACAGGTAATTTGTAGCTTTTTGAAAACTGAAATCTGACTTGAAAGTAAATTACAATACAAGGTAATAAAGTAATAAAAAATAATTATGAAAACTAGCACAAATGCAATGTTTACAAATGTAAGAGTCAATAAAATAGGTCAACCTAGGGTTAACATTTACGTGCAAGCGGGCCTAACTAAGTATAAGTTTCAAGACTATCAGCCGATCTTCCGTTATTAAGTGAGAATCAGAAAAAATATATTTTTAGAAACTTTCTAATGTAATAGGATTATTTTCCACGAGTACTTATTATTTTACTTAAATTACAGGTTTTTGTCTTCGTAAAGTGCCTGGAATATCCGGAAGGAGCCGGGAGCGTCCGACCGGATGTCATTCGGTCCGGAAGTTTTAGTTCTCCGCGCTCTGCAAATAATACGATAAACTCAATTATTTGCAGCGAAGAAAGAGAGGCCACACTAACTAGTGATATTGTAAGCAGAGAACAAAATTACTCTCGCGATTGAAGAGACATTTAATTTATACCTAAAAAATAAAAGATAATAGATGTTTATTCAGTAAGTAGGCCGCACGGGCACTTTTGCACGTCAAAAAAGAGGAGACCACTGCTAAGAGGAAAATGTGAACTAAATATTGAAAACCGGGCAATACAAGTGCAAGTCGCACAAGTACACGAACGGTTCCGTTCCATTATTGTATGGCGGGCTTTAATTTGAATTTAATTTAATTTGGTTGTTATACCGGCAATAAACACACACACTCTCTGAAAATTTCATCTATTTATCTATCTATGACGGTTCATGAGATAGAGCCCGCTTACAGATAGACGGACGGGCGGACGGACAGTGGAGGCTTTGTAATAGGTTCTCATTGGCGTCCTATGAGTACGGAACCCTAAAGTGAGTGAATATGAGTATGAGTAAAAATCATCGGTGGCCTAGTGACTTAAGACTTATTTTCATTGATCGTAAGCCCAATGCTAGTTGCAATCCATTGACGGGTTCTTTTAACATTTTTGAGACTAAAGCTATTGCAGCGACGCAACGTATCACGAAAAGCATGAGGACTATCGCGTAATGACACAGCCTTTAGATTTTTGACTTGTGATCGAAAGGTACGTCGAGTTCATAAATATGTGTACACTTTAGTACCTTGTCACTTTAATCCCTGTGACAATTCATAAATGGCAGTTCAAACATGACATTACATAGACAGGGTACTAAAGTGTATTCATATTTATGAAGTCGACTGTACCGAGTGCAACCCCGGTGGTCCCCATAGCCCATGTGTTTTTCTAAGTACCTATCCTATACTCTTACGGTAAAGGAAATATTTAAAACCATTAGGAAACCTGTACTTTCAAACAGCCGAGTGAGTAAAAAGAGTTGCTCTGCAGTCGAAGTGAATCCGAAAGGCGCCTTTCTGTACAATATTATACGAAAACAAAAGCGATTGGACAATAATTGACAGATGGACGATCGACAAAACGGGATTGGACCTAGGTTAATATAATAAATCATTTTTCCTTATGACCTTAGGAATACGCTGCTAAAAGGCTTCAGGTACAGTCGAGGTCAAAGATAAGTTTAAATTTTTGCACCTTATTTCAATGGAATAGGTGAGAAAATGTAAAAATATCTTTTACTTCAACTGTATAGTTGGCATCATACCCTCGTAAGGCCCACCATACTACAAACAGGGAGTTATTTGTGAGTGGGACTTTGAATCTACCACCAAGGCAATAAAGTTCAAATACGTTTGTTTGATAATGCCATTTTCAGTTTATGAAGATAGGAAAATAAACCTTATTCAAATTCAACAAATTCAAAATTCAAAATATTTATTCAGTAAATTGGCCACATGAGGGCTCTTTTACACGTCGGTAACATGGAGTGAATCTACTATATAGCGCTTGGGACAAGACCATCATTGCGGAGAAGAAGCGCCGCAAGAAACTCCAGCAGAAGGTCATTTTTTCCAATCATAAAATACAATAATACTTAAAACTAACATTACAAGGTAATACAGTAATAAATAATTATTTTAAAACTAACACAAATAAAATCATTACAAATGTAAGCTAAATTACTTAAATTAAAAATAGTGACTAGGAGAACAACATGACGAGGTCTCTACGTCAGGAACGATAATTAAAATAACTAACTGGAAAACAGGTCCTTGCAAGCGTGAACAGACCGGACCCCATAGACAGCACCCGTTCACGAGTATGACGCGTATCTCAGCCATCGCCTCCCTCAACCATGTGTTCGGGAAGGTGGCGACCCGATCAACGACGCCGCCGTAAGCAAAGACCTTTAAGTGAGCATGACAAACCGGACAAAATATATCAATATAACAACACATTCCCGTTGCAACACAGTTCAAATTAAATTGCCTTGATTATGTACATTCTATTGCAAACTGGGCCTTACGGATAAGTAGCTTGAGGATAAGTAGCTGAACACTTCTGTACCTTGATGCTTTAACGCCTTTGACCGATAAGTGCAGCTGTTCAAACATGACGTTAAAGCACAAGTGTGAAGCTACTTAAAACGCCGTCCGTAAGTATCTAGCTACGTCGTGGGCACTGAGGACTTAATTTTCACTGCTTGATAAAAATAATTAGAAGTATTTGGTCAATCAGTCACGTATTAACAATAAATCACGTCAGGCAATCTATGTGAACAAAATGTTTAAATAAATGAATAAAAATCAAATAATAATAAATATCAGGGGACAATGTCACCCCAATTGACCTAGTCCCAAACTAAGCTCTAGGGTTGTAGGTACTATGGGTACTAGACAACGATATAAATACTTATATAGAGAAAAATATACTTAAATACATAGAAAACATCCAAGACTCGGGAACAAATATTAACGCTCATCACACAAATATCTGCCCTTACCGGGATTTGAACCCAGGACTACTAACTTCGTAGGCAGGGTCACTACCAACTAAATGTCCGTAAATATCTTTTGAGTTTAATTAAAATCTCATAAAAATAAAAAAAGCTCGTGATTGCATCTCGAACTGTATGCTAAGCTAATATAAATGCAGCCCGCAAACAAATTGGATAAAATAACGGGATGGAGTCGACTTCCTCTTCCGGCCCGGATTTCGCCCATAATTAATAGCACTGCACTGCAACGCGATTGCAACGATAACACCACTTTAAAAAAAAAACTTTTTTGATATGCATTTTAGTAGAATCGCGCGCATCGGCATTTTCTAATCAACTTGTGTTCCGGATATGATTTGTTGCTAACATAAGTGGGTGAAAATTTAGCAACAGACTGAAAAATAGTGTTAAGTGGTAAAGGCTATATTATTATTTACAAAAAAATCATATTTTTCCACAAATACAAAACGTATCCAAAATACTTTTTGGGTATCATTGCATACCTACTTATTTTAATCATTTTACATACACATAAATATAATATCAATCGTTACATTACTAACTAACCTATAACTTCCGTACCTAAATACTGTTTCAGCCAATTTACACAACAAATTGTTAAAACGCAAATCTCGCAATAATTAATATTCAGCATCCATTTTCTGATCGGCCAGAATAGAGCCCCGCCATGTAATAAAATTCAAGCGAAAACAAATAAAATATTTTATTAGCGAATTTATTTTATGTCCGTTCATTTGTTCCGGTCCGTTCGTTAACCAGCCCCATTCCAATTGCTAATGAAACTACGCACTAAAGAAAACCGAAACCATAAAATATTGCTGTAAAATGCAATAAGGTTTGTTTCCCAACATTATTAAGTTAATATCCTTTGTACATACTTAATCATAAACATACTTAAAAAAAATATGAATGTTTAATGATCGTGCGTGCATGACTCGATGTATGAATGTGGAAGACGCAAGAGAGATTAATTGTCAGGATCGTAGCAGGTGGAAAGAAGTAGCCTCTGCCTACCCCTCTGAGAAACGGGCATGATTTAATGTATGTAACGTATGTATGTATCTATTTAATGATCGCTTAAGTAACTTTTCCTTAGGGTGGCGCTCCACTGGAGGTTAGTTCCTTCCTCTGCCAAGTGAAACAACTGCTCTGCGCTAGTCATTCCGGTCCACTCCCGGTCCGTTCCTCATGAGTAGGTATCAGATATAAAACCAAAAGCATATTTCAACAGCACAGTTTACCTTTTTTAAATTTTAGTATCCAAACGTTACAAAACAACATTTTAACACATCTATTAACTTTTAACAAATTTCAGATAAATACTTTGTAAATAATTATACCTCTTAAAATAAAAAATAAACTACTTTATATACAGACAACGTAAGTAATAAACAATATTTTGTACTAATTAGCGACTGCACGGCCATATCTCTTTAACTGCAAGTGTTGCCAGATTTACGTTGTCCATTTATAACGGTTGTTTTATTGCATCCGCTGTAACTTCGCAGTCAGACTACATTAAGTCAACGTGTCGCGTTGTAAACAGAACTTGCGAAGATATGGTGGATTGTAAAGTTTTGATTTGTTGTGTGATTTGGAATATTCTGTGGTTCTTGTAAGAAGTATCTTAAAACCACGCTATAAGTTGGTAACAACTTTAAAGAATATATGCCCCGTCTGAAATATTTTCTGTTTATTTGGGTTATCTATACCAAATTCCTATAATACCAAATTTGAAACATTGGATAAAAATAATAAACATATTTTCGATCTTCCATCTTACCTTATTCTGAATATTAAGTGTTGGGACTCCAATATATTGAGCACTTAATTATGATCTAGGCGGTACAATCCATTGATCTGCCTGTTATGGTACCTATTGTTTTAAACTCGGCTGCTATTACTGTCAAGTAATGAGCTATCAAAACGTTGACAATACGATAACAGCTCAAAAATAATATTGTTTTTACTGTGTTGAATAGAGGCCCTGGTATTTTGGGAATGAGCGAGTTTAACATATTGTAGGGGCTTAGTCTAATGCACAATGAAAGAGTACATCAAATTCCTTTCTTTCAAACAACTCACTCACTCTAACTGTAAATAATTTTGCAATATTTATCATTGAATTACGCATCAAATCAAAAGCATTTTTTCCCGTAAGTCATATTGGAAAATTTACTGACAAATTTACTGACGAAGACGATGAGCATAACATACTTTAACAGCACTAACTTCTAAATACACGTGGTAAACATCATAGCCTGTGTGCAAAATGTGGTTACAGAATTAACAACAAGTTTTTAGAGTTGTTGGTAATTCTGTAGCTCTGCCTACCCCACTCTGGGAATGTAGTGGTGGTCACATAATTAGGGACACTTGTTTTTTTCCCATACAATTGCCTACAAATATGACTTTTCAATTTTGACCACCATTCAAAAAGATCTAAACTAATTTAATATTTGGTTACACTCATCGTTCATTAATGAACTAAGGTTTAAATATATGTACAATTCATCTCTGTTGAAAACGGATCTTTCATTTTATAAGGATTTGAAAAAATAAATACCTCGCGTTCATACAAAGTTGTAAAACTTTGTATGGACGGATCAGCACTAAGTTTTTAATTCCCTATAAAATATAAGGTTCGTTTTTAACAGTAGTTCATTGTACATAAATTTAAACCTTAGTTAATGATCTAAAGTAAATTGTATTTAGCAATAAAATTGGTCAAGATTTTTTTGAATGGTGGTCAGAATTTAAAAGTCTTATTTGTAGGCAATTGTATGGGAAAAAAACAAGTGTCCCTAATTATGTGACCACCACTGTATGTGTGTAACTTCTAAATTTCCCGCGCATCAACATCGATAACATGTCAAAAACTATATTGTTTTACTGAGTAGAACAGAGCCCTGTTTTGTTCTCGCTGGAGCTTGAGCTGGGCCGTCGAGTTCGTAAGTAAGTTGATCTCGGCTCACGCTGTCAGCTGCTGGGCGCAGATCGGCGACGAGCAAACACAGAAGAGGCGTCGGAGCTAACTTAAGCCTTTTGTTCCCTAATTCCTTTAAGGCGCTAGTGTGAGTGCACTGCACACTGCACTGGGCCGAGATTCTAGGCGGTAAAAACCATATAGTCCAAGGACCTGTTTGTTATCGTATCGTCACCGTTTTGATAGCTCCTTGACGACGCGTTGGCCTAGTTGGTAGTGACCCTGCCTACGAAGCTAGCGGTCCTGGGTTGAAATGCCGGTAAGGGCAGATATTTGTGTGATGAGCGTGAATATTTGTTCCTGGGTCATGGATGTTTCTATTTATTTAAGTATATATTTCTCTATATAAATATTTATATCGTTGTCTAGTACCCATAGTACAAGCCTAGAGCTTAGTTTGGGACTAGGTCAATTGGTGTGACATTGTCCTGATATTTATTTATTTATTTTTATTTATTTATTTGTCAGTAATACCATAACAGGTCAAAGACGATAATGGTTCTTACTGCCTAGAATAGAGAATTTGGTACAGTTTGTCTTGACTTATTATCTGTGGGCTAGAAAAGATTCATAACAAATTTCTAAATGACTATCTAAATGAAGAATGCATCTGGTCTAAGCCGACTGGTTTCAAATATAGGTTTTGGAATTTGCTCGTAATAATGATCTTACAGGTCGATTCACAAGAGCTGGCACGAATGGATTGAATGAGTGTGTAAAATAATAACAGGTTTTCGGTTTGAAATTCGAACATCGGTTCAAAGGACGGCACTCACACAGTGATAGGTGACATTACTTTTGTTCATTCCAATTGTGCCAGCGTTAGTGAGCCTACCTGAACCTTATTTACTTTAACAATAGGCGGCGGTTGACGATTGGACTAATGGGTCCTTATTTTTTTTTATAGATAGTAGTGTAGTGTTCTTCGTTTACGTAGTGTTTTCCCTTTCTGTAGCGTAAATGCGCTATATACAAATGAAAAAAAGCCAATTCGTAATTGGACAGAATAATTTCAAATCGAAGTTACAAAGGTTAGTTTAAAAATATTTTAATTAACACAATTAATTGTCTGCAATTTACATAAAGTAGGCATTTTTCTTCTTCGTTTCTTCCCTAAACACATAAGTATTAAAAAATATATTTCATTAGTACATTGTATCGGAATTATAAAATATCAGGATTTTGACCAATTCGGAATTATAACTCTTCGGAATTATGTAGTGTACCCATTAAAAACTTAATAACTATTATGTATTATACAAATTTTGTAAAGGGTGTTTTTCTTCATTCTGTCAGTGTTCACAAGCCGGTTAGCAGTGTACACAGCACAAGAGCCGGGTATTGTTCTGACGTCATCAGTAACGAGTGAAAATTGTAACAATACGGAATTAACAGTTGATGCCTTTATAAATATTCATTTTGAGAGTATTAAATTCGAGGGCCGTTTGGGGAGACGCGTTTTGTTTGCGACAGATGTGTCGGCGAGGACAAAGGCATGAGCCCAGATTTCAGCGTTGATTTAAGTGGATTCACGAAATTATCAACTCCGTTCGGTTATTTACATTTTACAAGAGATTCAAAATCTGTTATGAGATTTCTAGCATACTTTTGTGTAATACACCAACAAAGTTTCATGGAAGTTCACAATATTACTGGAATCATACGACGATGTGTTAGGGAATTACACCACAAGCCTTCTGATGCACCTTGGTTTAGAAAGCAAACCTAACTTAAGGGTGAGGCTACGTAATCCATATACCTACAGCATTTTCAAGAAATCCACGTCATCGTCATTACATTTTTATTAGAACTTAAAGATACCGTTTTTTACGGTCTGGAAATATATTTTAAATATTTGAATCGACTAATATTTCTATGCGGTTTAAGAGGAGATCACTAGTGATTTTAACTACAAAGCTTCGATCCCCAGTAACGACCAATATTTAACGAAAACTAGTTTAATAATTTGTTGGTGACTCATGGATGTATTTTTATGTATGTAGGAATTTGTCTCCATATGTATAGTATGTTTATCATTAGGTATCTTGTACCCATATTACAAGCTTAGTTTGGAAATACACTCCTAATATATTTTTTCTAATGCTAAACAACCCGTCCCGGCTTCAAACGGGTGAACTATAAACTTGTTATAATCTAATCCTTCCTAGAAAAAATATCTTAATGATAATGGAAACCACATCAAAATCCATCCTACGTATCATAAATTAGCGCCAGCATATACAGGGCATCCCAGGACTAAGGGACATGAAGGGAAAGTACCTTAAATATCGTAGATAGGATATTTTACTGAATTTTTAAAAGTTAGTAATACTGCATTCAACGATATTCTAAAAATTATTTGCTTCGTCGGGGAATCGAACCGACTCAAATGTGAAAAAAAAATTACCCGTATTTTTATGATGCCAATCGAAAGAATGAACATAAAATAATAATTCTTCTTAAGTACAAGTCAGTTGAGTATTTTTTGTAAATTAATGATATTTGTGCATACTAAGTTTTATCATTTTATCTGCACGTGGACCGATAATAAGGAAAACTGTGCCAGTAAGTCATTTAATAAGTGGGTACTTATTTGCGAATAAATATTAGCTAAGTATGGAATGATAATATCGCAATTTTTCGGACGTCGTCGTCGGTAATAAATAATTTGCTTGAAATTTGAATCAAACATTTTACGTTATACCTTTCTTTTAAGATACTATGTTACTTAAGAAGAATTATTATTTTTGGTTCATTCTTTCGATTGGCCTCATATAAATACGGGTGATTTTTTTCACATTTAAATCTGTTCGATTCCCAGACGAAGCAAGTAATTTTTAGAATATATTTGAATGCAGTATTACTAACTTTTAAAAATCACATAAAGTCTTCTTTCAGCAAAATATCCTATCTACGATATTTAACGTACTTTCCCTTCATGACCCATACTCTTGGGAGCCCTGTAGTATATGTATGTATACTCACAGACGTGATGAGTACTTCAATTTATAATATTGATTAATCTAATTGCTCTACGAACACTTGCATTTAACTTTTGAATGTTTGTTATTGTCCTATTTGGATTACGGAATATAGATTTTAGATGTTATATGATACGCAGTGTGATTTGTCACTCAGATCAACGTCAAATTGAATCACAGGTAGTACAGTATTGCGGGAACTAGCCGCCATAGTGAGGTAGCGGAGCGCACTATCGCGGTATCTTCGCACTCGGCCGAGCGGAACCCTTCCGCTTCATCAAGCATCTATCTAAATATTCGGCTTTTTACCGTGGATTTGTACGTTCACGTCACAATATGTGTTCGGAAAACATTTTTTTTTATGGCAAGGAGAATGCACGCGAGCACTCAGGCCATCTGATGGTAAGTTGGATCTGAGACCCATAATCATTTGAAACCTCAAGACTAGAATCTCAAAACTGCAATCCTAAACCTCAAATGCGTTGCCAACCCTGAGGACTAAGATGGAATGCCTCTATGCTAGTACTTTCACCGGTAGTCTTATCCCCACATCGGAACACAGCAATGCAAACACTAATGCTTGGCGGTGGCTTAATGGATAAGATGGTGGTAGCTATCCGGACGGACCCTGCACAAGGTCCTACCACCACATATACTGACATTTGGCCAAATGTACACGATGCCCTAAAATGTTTTATTTTATTTTAAGAAAAAGAACATGCTGTAGTTGCCTTCTTTAAGTATGTAAGTAGCTGTATGATCAGTTGATATTGAGCAACTCATGGTAATAATATTAATGTCTGACTGTGTCTATGACTTTTAAATCACCTTACATCACCTTACTTTTTCTCATGGATACAATAATAAGTTCTATGGTTGTCTGTCACCATTTTACAATTGTATGGAGGTACTTAATAAATTTTCACGGAGAAATTTACAAAAAAAAAAATATAACTTTTGTATAAATCACAATTTTAGTGTGTGTGTAAGTCATGAGTAATACGTGGTTTTTGAACGTTTAGGAAAGAACGAATTCTATTGAACTTCCATCTATTATTAAAAACTATTTTTCTAAATCTAAAACGTTTCATTTATAATTTGCTACGACATAGGCGTCCATTTATACTGAATAATTTAAATGAATCATTGTGAAACCATGGTTTGCAAAGAATAATTATAGAATAATAAGAATATAATTACAAGTGTTTGGTTGCAAGTACGCAGATCAAAATACACAAAGAGCTATTTATGTCGAAGCACGATCCCGTCACGAGTTCCAAATATTTCCCGTAAATCGCACTCGTATTGTTTACTAATAATTAATTGCCGAATGCAACTGTGGCATACATTCGCATAATAAACGCAGTATTTCCCGGACACAAGCAGAAACCCTAAACCATCCCCAATCGAAAAGCGACTCTAACTCTCTTTGAAAGTGGTTCTAAAACGCTAGTGAAAAAAATAGTGCTATGGATGCATCCAATTCTGCCTGTAACATGGGGAATTTAAAGTGGAATTAATTTTTATTCATTGTGAAATAGAGAATATATTGGCTTGGATTAGTTAAACGGTAGTCATGGCAACTTCCGTGTTTTATTTGAGCGTTGTTACGTGGTATTAGAGTCGTTTGTTGCTTGGGTTATACAGGGTGTGTTGGTTGCATCGATAAAGGGTGATATAGGGTGGATTGGTTGCAGCGCGTGTCGGTGAATAATGCGTCGCTAACGGCCGATTAACGTCCAGTATCGGACCGTAACTACTCACCTTCGACATAGCTTATTTTGTGTATCCATAATTTCATACGGGGTAAAATTTGGAAGATTGAGGATTGTTTTTCTTGGCCTGCATATATTTGGAGTGTTTCCATTAAGAGTTTCTCATTGTTTCGCCATTCGTGTTTTTTATTAATTATCAGGTTCATTCGACATTTATTTAAGAGTGGTTGATATACTTGAATAGAAACGTGGAAACGCCTTACATATGACTGATACAGTAGTTTCATTAATTGGGTGGCAAATATTGACATAATACTTTGCATATTAGTCGAAAATACATTTTTGAACACTAATTTGAAATGTATAATTTTAGCACATGTGTAGCATAAATATCGCGTCAGTCAGAGATGACAGTTTTCTATAAGGTAAGATGAAATAAGATTTCTTAAGATGTCTTGAAACGCGCGTCTCAATCAAGATCCCTTTTTTGATGCCTTAATATTTAAGAAAATATTCTATTTAAGAACTAGGAACCTAAAATAGTCGTGTCTGTTATACAAAGCACGGTGTAGATTGACGGAGTCGGCTGCGGCGGGGCAAATTAAGTGCAGCTCATTGAGCCAGCGGGCGCGCCGGGAATGCGCTCACACGGCGCAGGTACTGCGGGACTGACGGGCGCAGTACCAAGTAAGTATAACGATTTAGAAACTTATTTTATAAGGGATAACATTTACATCATGCTGTATGTGCACAAAGACTAGCCATAAAGTTGGCATCAAACTAGTAATTAATAGGCCTGTTCTATCTGGATTATAGTTATATGAATATCTTCAACTTTTGGATTGCAGTGTATGTAAGCAGGTGAAATATTCTCTAAATATTCTTTAAAAAATCTTTCTGCATCCAAATTAAAGTATTTATTCAGTAATTTGACGTGGTATAGTTGTGAACGCTGTCGAGTGCTTATTAACACATCTAGGGACGTGCGGTTTTGGAAAGTTCTAGAGAATCTCCCGTATAATTTCGTCGTTCAAGAAGATAAAGTTAACACTGGAACTCACATCTTTTTTTTCTCTTGTGAAAGTTACGGTTTTTCATTCGACACAAAACTCTAAACTTTCGTAAATAATCCCTTAGCATCATAATCTGCCACGTTAGAATTAAAATATGACATCACTTTATGTCGAAAAGCATAATGTCACAAGGAACACTAATGTTAGGAAGACGTCACCTTATTTGTCAAAATATCATGAATTGTCCATAAACTACGAGGGAACACTTAACACTGCTAAAATCTAACCTGATTTTTTACCTTATCCGTAGTCAAGTAAAAAAGTGCTGCAAGGAGCTCCTTAATAATTCCCAGTTCACCACTCATTCTACATACTTATTCCACTTATCCTTTCCATATTCGACTTATACAATATTCCATATTGGAACAGGATTAAATTTTATTGCTACGTCGGTGTGGTGGCGACTGTACCCGCATAACCTAAGCCCCGGTGGATACATTTGATTAACCTGACTAGACATGCTCCATTGATTTACCGTTTGGCATCAACTTTAACCCACCGCAGGATCCTATGACGAAATTCTGCAAACTAAGTATTGTGCACGTTTTATTACTTAGCTAGTACAATCAGGAGCAATAATAACAGGTTACTTTCTTTGGTAATTCAATACAAAGTGACCCGTTTTCATTGCTCTTGACTAAAGTTAAAGCAGGCTGGCGTTTTGAGAGTTCCGATTAATGCGTCTCTTGCTTACATATTTGTATGTACAACAAGAGATTTAATACTGTACCATCTACTAAAGAGAAAGATGTTAACAGGTTAGGCAATCGTAAAATAAAATAAAAAGTAGGTATCAAAATCAAATGGATGTCCCCCTGTAAGCTTGTCAGCAGCCCTCAAACGCAAAAGAATGATGCCGTCTTTCATCATTCAAACACAATTGCCCCATAAAAGCGCATTTCGACGACAGTGAAAAACGACACTCATCATTTCGACACCGTTTTTATGGGCACAATTTCTTTCGCATAAAAATAGAATCGGCCCGTCTTTATAAAAACATCGCTTCAATTGTCATTCATGGCGGCGGAGCGCGTATTTGTCACCCGGCGCGTCGCGATCGCGATCCAAATATAAAAATGCAATTTTAAACAAAATCCGCTGAATTCGAACCCCACAATAAAAAGAGATGTGCGCCGCACGCACGCTGCCGGGTCGCGGCCGCATATTTTGACTTTTGTTGACGTCCTATATCACTGATAGGAACGTGACAGAAATGTGTACGCTATCTGTTTGAATAACACGGATTGTAGAGAAAGAAACTATTAGAAGCATAGAGTTCTTACTACACGTATAGTGAATAGGATTTTTACCCGATTTCCAAAGAAGTCTGTTAATGTTTTACGGTTATATAATAGTATGTATGTGGGTATATATCCTCTAGTCTGTCTTTTTGTAACCTCCTGTGAATTAATTATTTATTTATCCCATTATTGGTATATCAAATGGTAAAAAAATATTTTAACATTATGATGTTTTAAATTCAATGCTGTAGAAGTATATGTTTTGCCTCTGCCCATCCAAAAAGCGGAGTATAAACGGATTTGTACCTACATTTTAATTTCATATTAAAGACATCAATCAAGACAAAACTTCTCTTCCCAATTTTAAATTCCAACTCCTCAGTCCTAATGCTAGGCTGCTCACCATCAACATTCAGTCGCTATTCTAAACAAGCAGTCGTGTTTACGTGTTTCTCGCTTTTTGTCCCGTCTTTTCATGTTAGCGTTATTTTTCTTTACATCCCAATTATTTACCTGACACGTATAAAACAAATAAATACGATTACTTTCTTGCAACGATCTTTGGGTTGAACTCGTAGAATCGAACTTGCAAAAACCAATTTAAAACTCACATAAACATACAAACATAACAATAAAATCGGTACATATTTTGAACATGCCGATTTCAAATCCGAATACAATCACCAATAAATTTGACACACAATTCCGATACGGCCTTCTGGAAACGAATTTTGTATTCACTGCATCGTCAAGAAGACATCAGCGGGCAAAGTAGCAAAATATTATAATAGCGTAATGGTGTCAGGTGCGGTGTCTACCGGCCTCCGTGCCAACAATGACGAAGGGACGGGGACTTCCATCGATATCGATGAAACAACCCTACCTACACTTTTAAACTTTAGACCGGTGGCGTGAACTCGTATCGAATGTAGATAACACAGTTAAGAGATACTTTGGGTCGTTTCGCTAAAAAAAAAGTTGTAAAAGTTTGAATAAGGTGGTTTAATTTCAGTAAATAGTCGTTGGAAATGTAACATTTCTTAAAATTCAATAAGTGCTCTCATTAAAGGGAATTCTTTCAAAACCATACTAAAATACACACGATAATGATGAAACATCGTCGTCATTAATGATAATTATCATTACGCCAGAGGAAAAACGTTTACAGTTGGACATAGGCCACTCTTAACTGACGCCGGAATGATCGATTGCAAACCGTCCGCAGCGTTACTATTACTATGAAAGTAATAGCATAGTTTAAAAAACATCCTATAAAGGTTGCCAACTGTTGAAATCAGAGTGTTTTTTCTTCAATTTATGCCACCGGCTAAAAATAACACTTAAACAATATTCAACAAATTAAAAAGCAAATATTTATTAATAAACTATTCCCTTCAATTCGTTTTATCGACATTTAGCGACATCCCTAGCGAAAACGTCGCCGCTGGCGTCACAGCAACACACGGCTTAGGTCTAGCTCGTGATATGAAAGCGAAGTGACGTCACCGAATCCCCGTAACTTTGTCTTTTTCTTTTACTGCCCTCGGATCGTGTGCTTAGTTTTATAGGCTTTATAGCACTCTCGGTGTTTAGACACCGCCTTTGTGGCGCGAATGCCAAACAGCTCGCATATTCATGTATGAAAATGAACCACCGAGTTTTATTGGTGTTTGCTAACCATAGAGTTTTGAGCGATAGTCTTTTGCCTGTAGGTATCAAGCCTTTATTCGTAATAAGAATATTATATCATAATAATTGTTTCTTGCTCCTTGTTTGACAAATATTTAAGCATTAAAACTAGTATCTTTTAAATATACTGCAACTAAATTAAATAAACATAATTGGGATACTTTTTTAGGAACAGGTATTGTTAGGTACCTACCTAACTTAACAGTTTCGTTAATTTTGCTTATGATCCAGTATTTAATTATTTGATTACCGTTAATTATATAGATGGCTGCATTCTGAATACATTTTAATTACCTAATAATTTATACATTTGAGTTCTATAACAAAATATTATGATGAAGCTAGTAAAAATGGCTGTTCAGGGTAAATCCTCCGAATCAATTAATTCGAATTCAAATGGCATCGAGTTTTAACACGTTCACTGTCCCCATATTAAACAATCGGCCAATGTCAGAAGTCCAACTGTGTATTCAGTATGGGGATGTGACCCCATAGTGGAAGCACGGACTCCTGAAAAAAAGGTTTATGACCCCACGCTGGGGGCACCCGGACAAGGAACGTGTTAAATATGCAAAAAATTGTTTTTTCTCAAAAACGTCTGGAAATGTTAACATTACTATCTACATATTGAGACGTGAAGGACATAGTTTACTGACAGATCTCAAATTTAAAAAAAAAAACATTGCGTGCTCGCTACACAAGCCCGCAATGTTGCATACAAATTCCATTACTATCTAGCTTGTAACTCACAAGTCTTATACATCCCAATTTTATTCGAAACATAACTTTTTTATCTGTGTCTGGAATAGCATATGTTTTTTTTAAAAACAAAGCTTGCGATTATCCTTGTCATAAACAAAAAGGCGGTAAAGAGTGATAGTTTTTTCACATGAAGTTTGTTTGTATGCAATTAAAAAAAATTGTTCAAGCGATGAAGATTTTACTCCAACACAAAAAAAAACTTGCGATTTTTGAGAAAAGCACTAAATTTGCCTCGGCAGGAACAACAATTGCGGCCTTCGTATTTTTAAACGGACTCGCAAGCTCGTCCGTTTAAAACAATACTCGGCCCGCAATTGCCTACTTCCATGCCTAGGCAATAATGTACTATTATTATCTTTTTTCTATATCTCCAAATTATGTAATAAAGGTGTAGCCCAATTTAGGCTTTTCGGCCATTCTCAGAATAGAGAATTTTTGCGTGTCCGGCCCAATACTTATCCCTAAACATGGTCAGAAATAACTGCATATATTTTTCTTATATAGATTATGGTTTTATCTATACGGTATGCTAAATATATTAGCTCTGTTATTTAGTTATCATATTTATTTTATTTTTCAAAACCTTATTCTCCAATTACCGTAGCCTGTCCGCACGCTACCTTGGTCTTCAAATTTGCTTTTAATTTCAAGTAGGAACGGTTTCCATTTGTGCCATTTTAAATCCTGGTAGGCTAAATACTGCCTGTATAATCAGATTTTTTTTCTAATTCACTAGGACCATTCCTTAAAATTATATTATTAAAAAACTGTCCGTCCGGCCCGAACATATAATTACCATAGCCATTGCTTTTCGTCCCAAGTAACAAAATATTTTTTCATTCAAATTGCATGAGTCGCAAGCTAAGGGTTGTGCCTCGGAACTCAAACTATGTGAACGTATCAGGTTTGTCGTATTTTGCCACAGTGCAAGTAAGTGTCTAAGTACCGTAACTTTGGTTTACAAATTTCCTAATTCCCGTACCCCGTCTTTAAAATTTAGTCTTAAAGGGAAATTCGCTGTCGCTTATTACAACAAAAGAACTCTAAAGCCTCTGTTTACAACAATTTTGCAGTATTTTTACAACTTCAAGTTTTTGATATTTTTAGGAAAATGTAAATTATTCTAAGTACCGTAGTGCTAATTACCGTAGATTTACTAATCACCGTAGTATGAAAATATTGAAAGACTTTCAATAATATAATCAATGTTGCAAAATATTGCGCCGAAAAAAACTCCTCTACCTCCATGGTCCATTACTTTTCGAATTCCCTTCTCCTATTAATAAATCTACCCTAACTCATGCCATCACTTTTGTTAATAAAAGTTGCCTAAAGAGCCCTTGCATGTCGACTTTGGCCCCGTGTTCTCCTTTCAAAGGTCCAGAACTCTCATTATTAGTCCCGTAAACTCCCGTGATTGGTAAAACCATACGTCAATAATAATGTAACATTTCTTTCTAACAACAGAGGTTCATACATCCTAGTCTGACTTGGACGGGTGCAAGAGGTTCTATAAAATAATTAAAAGTTTAGCCGAGTTGGTAATGACCCTGCCTACTCGTACGAAGCTAGCGATCCCGGGTTCGGTGAACGCGAATATTTGTTTGTCCCTTGATATTTATGATTTATTTATTTAATTTGTTCTTGAGTCTTGGATGGTATCTATCTATGTATTTAAGTATTTATTTTTCTATATAAGTATGTTTATCGTTGTGTTGTGTATTACCCATTTTCGCCATTAAAAGTTAATTTTAACTATAATGTTCATAAATATCAATAAAAAATTGTGGATATAAATCATTTAGAACTATAAAAAAAACATGTTTTTAGTGGTCGATTTACAAATTATTAGATAATACTTTCTTTAGTCAAATGTATTTTCTAATTACCATATCCATCTCAAACAAAAAAATCTAATTACCGTTCTTATGAAACATTTGTGTCTCTATAACTCGAAAACTTCTTTGTATATTTTGATGCCATTGCGAGATATTAATTATTTAGCTTCCTGTTGTTCAAATTCTTATGATATTAAGTCAATAAAACGAGAAAAAAAATTGGCTCCGGTAATTAGGCGGAGAACAACCAATCGCGAGAATGGCTTGACTCTTCTGAAAAACTTTGTACTTACAATTGAAATAGCAAATATTTAATTTAGTGTGTATGTATACGTATATCTAATCTAATACTACAGGTATTAGCTGAGGTTTTTCCTTTGCGCTATAAGAGGATCTACCTACAATAATCGCGTAAAAAGTATGTGTACATAGACCTTATTGTCAGTGACATAGAGGCGTGTTAATATAAATGAATGACGTCTTGGGAACGTTTATACCTTGATAACTTTGACTGTACATATAAATATATGGAATCGCGACTGAATTTAAATATTACACAAGCGTATGCGTCAATTTTCATTAAATTATTGTAAAGGATTTAACCAAAGGCCGCATCAATCAGTATTTTATTGAAATCAGTCTAGTTTTCTTTGTTTAATAGCTTCTAAAAGAGATATTACAACACACATACCAAATGTATTTGTGGGCGCGTACACCTTAACACATGTCACTTGAATTAATTGAAAGCCACCGAACACCCGAAACAGAAATGTTTACTCTAATAACCGTGATTAGCTAAAATGTAAGCCCATATGAAAATGGCAATTAAGGATGAAAAATGATCATTACAGCGCTTATAATTAAAATACCCCACGTGTACTGTCGTCCTTAGAAAACGATGCAACTTTTATAAAACTGCTTAATTAATTTTGTATTTTATGATTAGAATTTGGAGGGTTCATTTTGTTTTAGCAATTTAATTGTAGATAAGCCATTTTGTATAACCAGGGGCTGTATAGTACAGGTTGACTGTCAAGTTGATTAATATTGGCCGTGACAGCAATAGGCGTGACGAATATGATCATTATTTAGATGGTAAGTGAAAATAACAGTGGTTTAGTCAAACTTTGTTTTTAAAACCTTTAACTGTTTTTTTCGCGAAAAGCTTCACGTCTTCAAAGTCAAATGTTACCTTTTAATTTTAACAATCCGTCCCTTTAGCAATAATTTATGCGTTGCTTCACTTTGGCTTGAACAATTGATAAACAAACAAGCTTCTTTCCTATTCAGTAAATTAATTCGGGCAATTCAAATCCCACTCGCACAATTTATGAAGAAGTAGCGACGTACGGTCACGGAAGTTAATTTGCTACCCATTTCAAAGAAAATCTGCTTGAAGATGTCATTTTCAATAGAGATGCCAAGTCATTTGTAATTGACAGGAAACTCAACCTTATTGCTGTAGAATGTCAGATTGACTTTGGACCTAAGGTGGGTCGTGGGTCCTTGACTGTACAACTATGTTACAATGCACATAGTTGGACGTCGCTGCTTCTTCAAATCAAAGACAAATCGTACCAGAGGCCAGAAACACGACGTTAATGGGTGATTTACATTGTTCCAGCAAAAGCATGGCAGTAGAAGTAGATACTTACATTGACGAGTAGCTTTTCATGTTTGAGGCGAGAGCTATTGTAACGATGCCTTGTACTTCTACCGGCATGCTTCTGCTGGGCCAATGTAAATCAGCCATAATATTAGCTAGTATCACTCTTTAGTTAGATAAACATACAATATATAAAGTATTTTTAAAGTCGCTTAAGTACTTCCAGAGATATCCTCAACATACAAACAAATAAACCGACACAATTTATCTCTTTATAATATTAACACAGATAACCAATTCCAAATCATAACTGATGAACAGACTAACCGTCCTCCAAACTAAATCCTTGAAATGGATATGGCTAATCCGTATCACTCAAGTTTAAATCGCAGCGGCGGGCGAAAATGTCAACTTGTAATCTTTGTAATTAAGTGAATGTCAACCGGGTTTACAGCCGGGTAGGGACCCGGTACTGTGATACCGGTACACCGGTACTCGTGTATACCCGTGACAATGGAGAATAAATGCTGTAGAATTATCGATGTTGAATTTTTTAACACGCTGTATCTTTGTTTATAATTTATAGATATGTAGAACTTCAAACTAAAGTTATTAAAAGATACTTCTGTTGTTAGCTGTTCGATCGAGGTACATGTAAGTCAGGTTATAGCACCTTTTCTTTTCTAAAAATCAAAACAAGAAAAATATTAGGTAATAATATCCTTGGTAGAAGTCTTCTTCTGCGCAGTGATTTCGCCAATGTCAAGTGAGTGAGAGTAAATCAGTAAACAGAATAAAAAGTAAATCCGGACATCTTTACATTTAGGTACTATCTTCCCTCCCCGAAGCTAACCGGAATTCTACTCTTAGTTATTAATTACTATCATAAATATTCATTCCTAATTATCAAAAAGTATAGACTATCATACCTTTCAAAGCATCAAGATATTAAACTCCTAAAATTAACTAAGAAAACAATAAATCTTTTAATAAAATTATCAAAAAACAAAATTACCCAAGACAATAGCAATCAATCAGCACAAAGAGCTGACACTTCAACAAACTCTAAGAAAATCAGCATATTTGCGAAGACCCGAGTAAGACTAGACGCGGGTTAATTCCCGCTAAATGAATTATTCCTTCCCTGGTGGCGCCCTCTATTGACGCAGCAAACTTCGCTAAATAGTTTCGTTCCCGCTGCCATTATTGTTCGGAACTGTCGCGCAAGTTAAATGTTATCACAATGTGTCGGGAGACACAATAGTTTCGTGGATGCCATTTTGACGGCGTCTGTATTATTTAAGTAAATGGCAGAGGCAGGTGAGATAAGGGATCGTTGAAATAGGTTTGAATGGTGATAGAACATTACTGTTTTCAATTCGATTATATTAAGTAATAGAACGTTACATATTTAGTTTCTTTTTCAGTTTTACTACGTGATATGGACAGGCTGACTACGCCTAACCAAAACTGTATGTTGCGTAATGTAGCTAGTGCGCATGTAAGTAATTTTCGAAAATCAACCCTTTGCAGTAAAAGATGGATAGAAAGTCGAGAAACGATGAACTAATTACAAATTTTAAAAATAAGTAATTTACGTACATATGAAGAGCAAAATCAAACGGCATCGTATTTTGGTTGATAAGATTGTATTTATCTTACTTTCTCAGTCAGCTTCAGTACCTACCGATAAGTTAACTAAGAAAGCAAGATAAACATACCCAACAAAATACGCTGCTCTATGATGAAAATTCACTACATCTGTATTAACCTGAATCATCATTCATCAATCTAGTTATTCTTCGCCGCAGTTTTAATCTTTAACACAGCGACTTGTAGCTGACGGATTGTGATTGCGATCTCACTACAAGGCAACATGTTTTCATCTTATTTTATAATAGCACAGTATAATATAATAAAGTTTCTTGCGGCGTTTCTTCTCAGCAGTGGTCTCCTCTTGGGAAGCGCTGGTAGATTCTTGACGTGTAAAAGTGCCCGGCGGCCTACTTACTGAATAAATGTCTTTTATCATTTATCTTTAAACAGCCACTATAGAAGACCTTTTATAAGCACTAAGAACAGTTTTAAACAATGATGCTCTCAACTCAAGTCTACGGAACCTGTGATTTCCCATTTCCTCATCAGCCGGTATCGCAGTCTCGGCCGATCTCCATAATCCTCGCGCTCGGCGATGTTAAACTTAACATTCGGATCTCTCTCCTTATATCGGAATACTCGATTAATATGCTAAGTTATGGAAGCAACGGTGCACGCGGGTGCAAGGTGCACTAAAACCCAGATTTCGTGTTATTATTACGAACCGTAGTTAACTCGGCTGTGTAAAATGTAAATTTAAGTCCGTGTAGCTCATATCTTAAATGTTACTCATTGGAAATTTTGTTTATTTTGAGAATTATGTTATTATGTAAAATATTTAGTCTATAAAAATGGTTATACTTGGCTGTAGTTACGTTTTGGAGACGGAGAGTAGATGCAGTCGCGGCAATGGGATGATGACAGGGGGATTGTTGGGACCAAGGTTGAGATTTGTGATTATTTCTAGATGTTTTAGATCACACCGAATTAAAATTAAAATACTCTCATGCTCATGACTTGAGTAGCTTGAGTTAATTTCTGTTAGTTAAGTTGCTTTTTTAAACTAAGTCTCGCGTATTCTTTAAATTACATGTTACATCATATGTATATTATGCTTCTAAGCAAGATAGTCGCCGATATTTTTCTAAAAAGTAAGCGCTGTCAAGCAACCGGAGAAAGAAGTAGTCGACAAAAAATCATAGAGCTGTAAACAAGTCATAATTTTAAATTACAAGCATTCATTTTGTGGTTTAACATTTTAAGCATATTTTTACAATACAAAAAGTATTTAACTTATCAAACAACTCTTAAACTGTGTGGGTATAAAAAAGTCTGTCAATGAAGGTGCAGTTTAGCTTAATACTCGTGTTTGATATTTAAATATTAAACCAAAAGAGAATCCTTCGAGCCGGATTTGAACCAGCGACCTATGGATGACAGTTAACCAGCTACAGTCCACCGCTCTACCAACTGAGCTATCGAAGGTGCACTATCTCTCTGGAAATACGGCTATATATTCACGTTGTTACGTCATTATCATTAAGCAAGTGCAAGACTGCGTAAGTAATAGTCTTGACCTAGTAGTTACATATAATATGTGTAAATACTAATACCTGCACCCAGCTTTGTCTCCGTTATAGATCCCTATATGATACGTATTTTTTAAGCCACTTCGGCCTTATGTTCTCAAAAGTGTGTGTAATCCTTATACATTATTAGTATTATTACATGGGAATAATAAGATGTTAATTGCAACTGGGATATACTTTAAAAAACCTAGTTCGAAATTACGTTGGCGCCATCCTTTTTTCAATTTCGGCACGAATAATGAGAGAAAGGGATGAGGCAACCGAAGTTACGAATTTAATATTTTGTGGCCACCATCCTGAAATTAAATTTTAAAATGTATGCCTTAATGTACTTGAAATGTAAATACTAACTTTTCACAAACACGAGGACGATATTTTTCGCGTAAATGTATGTATGTGGGAAGTGGATATGCTCACGTAACCACATTTACGTATGCCTGTTGGTTAAACTAGACGGAATATGAAGCGGGGGGTATCATTGTATAGGTCTTTATCCCAGAGGTAGCGTAGGCTATGTATTTAAGCATTTAATCTAGTTGGTAGTGACCCTACCTACAAAGCTAGCGGTCCCGGGTGGAGAGCGCTAGAATTTGTTCCTCGGACTTGGATTTTTCTATGTATTTTTCTGTATTATATCTATCTAAGTATGTATTTCTCTATATAAGTTTATTTACCGTTATTTAGTACCCATAGTACAAGCCTAGAGCTTAGTTTGAGACTTAATTTTTTATTTATTTATACTTGATAGACTTGTTTACAATCAAATCGTGATCCAAGTTTAAAATATTTATCGGCGTCACTTTGGAAGCCTTTTTTTATCTGTGTATTAAAGTAAAGTTTATTTTGGTTCCAATATACCACTAAAACCCTACGGCCTTTGAAACACACATACAGACACCACTCCGACTTGTCCATGCTAATGTATAATTTTGTGCGCGCGAGCCAACTTTCCCCGAGTGACGTAGTGCGATGTAAAAGTTGTAATGTGCATAAGAACTTGAATTTTGCACTGATTTGTGTGCCTTCGATAGCTCAGTTGGTAGAGCGGTGGACTGTAGCTGGTTAACTGTCATCCATAGGTCGCTGGTTCAAATCCGGCTCGAAGGAATTATTTTTGATTGTATATCTAAAAAAAATACGCATGCATCTTCAAGTGGTCGGCTGTTATGGGAAGAAAGGCATTTACTAACAAACGCCTTTTTGACTTATTTGCTTTGATTTTTTTTTAACGACCATGCCACCTTTACCCAAAATACCCACATATATAAGAAACATAAATCGTAGTTCCCGTCAAAAGTACTCCAAATGCAATACAGGGTGTAAAGGACCCTCCGCCGAAAATAGAAACAAGGGTTTCGTACCATTCTAATGATCTAAAATTATGTTTCTTTTTTACGGACATTAGGTTGAAAACTTATGTTGTTAAAACTAATTTCGCCGCGCAGCGTTCGCTCTGCCTGCGACTCGTGTACCTACATTACTAGTTTCCGTTAAAGTGCCATTTCAATAGCTTTAGAATATTATAAAATCTTCGTCGAGATAGAAAAACACTTTAGAGATATCCATAAATACCTGAAAATTTAAATCTTTCCCGGAAAAAGGACAACTATTTTTCCATTTGGAGTAATGGTCTGAAAGCTGATTTTTTGAGGACTGTTTCTTACGCCCTGTATAATTTCATTATTTTACACTGATATTGATGATGTATAGATAGCACGGCTCTACCACGTAGATTGCAAAGTCAATAGGCGACAGTATCGCGTCCGCCCAGATGGTAGTAATTAATAACTATTGTTCATCACGCAAATGTTATTCTCGCAAAGGGGGAACTTACTGGTGTAATGATAAACATGTTATGTATTGATTTGATATTCGTATCTCTCTATCGAGTAAATAATAACATCCATATACGTAGATGTCATGGTTCTCAGCGACTTCCTATATATTTATGAATAATGCAGCCATATGGAATTAAAAAAATTGAATTAAACAATACCAAGTAAAACTGTACAAATGGAAAATTATCCCTCGAAGTGTACTTTATAGCCCACCTTATTTGTAAATGGTACTTGTACATCGATGATCTGAAATTATTCAGTATACAAGGTGCCTCAGTACTTGACAAAACAAACTCTAAGCATTATTACCCATATGGATTTGTACTAGTTATACAATTTTTAAATTAACTGCCCCAACTTTTGAAACAGTAGGGCGCCTTGGTACAGAGCGTTTTTAGTAATAATTGTCAACTTTTTTGAATGAAAATCGAGAAATACTTCTATCGGTTAAGATATTTTTTAAAGATTAGGTCTAAGTACATTTGATAACGACTAGGGTACATAGGTCCATAACATATGTCACCAGTTTACAAACCTTTCACGACTATTTCTTGTAAGTCATTTTCTTCAAATATAAAAATAAAACTCCTTCGAGCCGGATTTGAACCAGCGACCTATGGATAACAGTCACAACATCTACAGTCCACCGCTCTACCAACTGAGCTATCGAAGGTATACAATTAAAGGCGAAATTACATACTTCCATCATTATGGATCATTAATAACGACTGTCAATAATAATGGCCAATAAATTGCAGTTATGCATTACGTAATTATTTTCGGAACGAGTTGAAATAACATGTTTCTTATCTTGAGGTCGAATCGGTCAATATATTTTTATTTACTTTTACATTATCGGGTAATCAGGCATCTTTAGTAACAAGTTAGTGTTATCCGGAGGTTAATGAAATGAAAACATTTACACCAAAACTAAAATAAACCTACTTTGTTTCGCTTTTTAAAACAAGCTAACTAGGTTTTTAAGGAAAAAAAAAAGTTTAATAAAAACAAAAACCCGCCTTCAAAAAGCAAAAAATAACTTCTTTAAAATGGTAGGTGAATAGGTCAGTCCAAATGAAGTCTGCTTTTGGTTAAAATATTGTTGGACGCCGAATTCAGTTGGACTGACCTATTTACCTACCATTTTAAAGTAGTTATTTTTTGCTTTTTGAAGGCGGGTTTTTGATTTTTAAACTTTTTTTTATTTTATGCTTTTTAGTGATCATAATTATTCTCCCACTTCTTAATTAATAAGAAACAATAGAACATTTCAATCTCGCCGCAAGCATCGCCGTGGGAAAGTCATACTCATATATTTAAACCTAAATATGCTTCGTCATAGTCGCTCAACTATCTTAATCGAAATATCTTGTCGCCACCCTCGAAATATATACCGTTTAGGAGTTTCGGTGGCCATCTGTGGTCTTCATCATCAGTTCCACTTCACCAAATAGTACTTTCTAAGACCAAATACACGAGTTACAATGAAAAAAACCAAAATCGCTATAGGTGTGCCCATAAATTTTGAAGAGTTCCGTCGATTCCTCATGGATTCCACCATCAGATCTTCATTTTGATAAGAATGGGACCAATCGGGAAGCACCAGCTTTCAAATAAAAAAATAATCATCAAAATCGGTTCACCCAGTCGAAAGTTCTGAGGTAACAAATATAAAAAAAATAAAAATATAGACGAATTGAGAACCTCCTCCTTTTTTTGAAGTCGGTTAAAAAGAAAGAAAGAAGGAAAAACAAATAATCGAAATATTTCACTCTTTTTAATTATTAATTAAAACTCCTTTGCACAATACATAAAAAAGTACTTATGGCGGACTTAAAGCCTAAAGGCATGTTTTAGCACAACGTATTCATTTTTATCTATTTTTAATATATACCATGCAAAATGTTAATATATTCTATCAAGTTTTTAATTATTCTAGTTTCTTCAATTGTTAGAACTTAAAAACACATAGGAAATGTTATAACTTAAAACATAACGGTATGTCCATATTTTACAATGGATAGTAAAGACGGAACTTTTCATTGCACGCATTCGAACGGCCAGGGCCCGGAAGTACCGGTCTGACGTGTCGTCTAGTGCTTAGACATACCAACCCTCTCCTCAAACACTCATATAAAACTACTACTAGCACACTTCATTATCCATTGCTTGCGCTCAACCTGAATTTTCCACCGAGTTCAAAACTAGAGCGGGAATGGAAGTGGGGTGAAGTTTGGCCTCGTTGTGTTGAACGATCGTTTGGTATAATCGCATTCCTAATTTGAATAGAAACTGTCGTGGTCGCGATAGTGGCGCCGTTTCCGACCCGTCCCGTGTCCTACCCTCTTATACAAACGACTCCCATAACGAGGACTCGAAAAATTTAAACAGCAGAGTGAGTTAAATCGGTTACTCACGTAAGCTGATCGGTGTTGAATAAAGCGATAGGGCTGAAATGGATAAAGAATTCTTGTAAGGGAAATTAGGAGTTTTAGAATCGTAATTTACGATACAGTCATCTGTTATATGAGTCTTGGCAGTCGTTATTGATTACTCGTAATGATGGAAGTATGTAATTTCGCCTATAATTGTATACCTTCGATAGCTCAGTTGGTAGAGCGGTGGACTGTAGATGTTGTGACTGTTATCCATAGGTCGCTGGTTCAAATCCGGCTCGAAGGAGTATTTTTTTTATATTTGAAGAAAATGTCCTATAAGAGATCAAAATCAAAATCAAAAGAATTTATTTGTATAAACGTAGGTTAAATAAGATGTTATAGATAGACGATAAGATTTCGTGCACTATGTTTCGCCATAAGGGATACAAATAGCTAGCATATTGGCATGCAGCTAGAAGCATGGTATTTTGGTACCTACTTAATAATAATAATAATATCGTGGGACAATCTCACACAAATTGCGCTAGTCCCAAACTAAGCTCTAGGCTTGTACTATGGGTACTAGACAACGATATAAATACTTATATAGAGAAATACATACTTAAATACATAGAAAACATCCAAGACTCGTGCTCATCACACAAATATCTGCCCTTACCGGGATTTGAACCCAGGACCGCTCGCTTCATAGGCAGGGTCACTACCAACTAGGCTAGCGAGTCGTCATTAGACTTAATTAGACTAGAGATGTCCGGTGATCATTAAAATAATAATAATAATAATTACTAATGAGACAAAAAAGACTTACAAATTGAGTTTTAAAACGTATCATTAATATAATCACTTAAAGAATAATAAGCCTTATTTACAAAAATGGGAAACAATATTTTTTTAATTCTCTTTTGTCGTCTATTTCTAAGATTGATGGTAGTTGAAAGAGTTTGACTGATGATTGATGATGAATCTAGACCTACGATAATGCAGTCGTAACTAAACCGGACTTTGTAAAATAACAATGGTTATTTGATTTGTACGACACAACAGGAGGGAGGGCCATATTTAGTAGTTCAAGAATGTCACGGAATAACAGTTAGTGACATTATTTGCACTATGAAAATGATACAACGAAACTAAAAATTCAACAAAATAAAACAAAATTACCTACATTACAATATCCGCCTTATTAGGGCTGAAAATTCACGTTCTCAACCAATGAACCTCTTATTATTCAAAAGGGTCATCGTGGTATTTATTGCTTTCACGAACCACATCTAATATGCACCAGACATTTAGCGGCAAATTGACAGGCAATCATACGAAAGGGCAACTACGGAAGATCAAACATCGTACCGTGAAATAATTCACGGCCCTGCACTTAGCATAAGGTCAAACTGACATTTGGTGGATAGCATTACGTCAATTCATAATGTCATAAGCTACGGGGCGTCACGCAACGAAGGGTTTAGGGGTGGGAACACATTTGAGTATTCTATCGATGACATATGTTAGGCATGTCGGAAATGAATTGAATAAAAGGAGACAACCTTCTTACATATACATCAGTACTCAAGATTATTTAACAAGAAAATATCTAACTATGCAACTTTAAATCGTCATACATAGATTATAGCCTCGGTATTTTTCTAATTTTAGTTTGTTAGGCACCAGTTTTGTTAATAATGGTTTACCTATTAGGGTTTTGGGGATTTAGTAGGTATGCCATTTCTATTATTTTTTAATCCATTAACATTTAATGAAATATGTTAAACTTATATGTAGATGACTTCACTTTGCAATTACTAAATCCCATAACTCTACAAGTTAGTAAGGTTCCATTATTTACAGTTTGTCCTCTTTAAAAAATAAACAATAAAAAAATTACATATGGATAACAATTATACATTTTACTCTTTTTTTTATGGCATTGACAATCCTAAGACTTATTCTAAAATCTTCTTAGAACAAGATTTAACTGACTAGTTTGGATGGCTGTTATTTTATTTTACAATAGAAACAAAAATAAAAAAGAGAATCCTTCGAGCCGGATTTGAACCAGCGACCTATGGATGACAGTTTAACCAGCTACAGTCCACCGCTCTACCAACTGAGCTATCGAAGGTATGAGATAGTAAATAAAAAATCAAGTCGCTATACAATTTGGAGCGTATTGTTATGTAAGTGTAACGTAAAATTTGGCCATTTTAATTCCACTCACACGCAACCAAAAGAGAAAGGTACTTACTCTACATAGGATAGCACCCATTCGAAATGACACTGAGAATGAAAAGTAGATCACGTCACGGCCATAATTATAACAAATCCTATTAATTACATTTGTCAATTAAAACTCCCAGGATACTTGCCAATTTAATCAAACTATTTGTATTTTATTAGTCCACCACATCTCTTAAGAAGAAGCAGAAATTTATTCAAAATTTCAAACAACTAAATACGATTCCTAGACGATCTGAAAGTATCGATATAGTAATGAACATTTTATCGATAACCACAACCCTCTAGCCACCTTTTAGCATAAACAGAAGGGGATGAAGGGCCTCCAGGAAAGTACTTTGTTCAGTACAACAGCGGAAAGAATGCCTGATTTAATTATTGCAGTTATTTTTAACTGCTCCTTGACATGTAACGGCTTGTGACAGTGCGTGTTAACGAGTGATAAATAGCGGTTACTATTTTTTTTAAAGCTGGCAAATGAATAAAAGTTCTGCAAGTACTTTTTAACAACACAATTACACTATGAAATATTTTGGTAAATAAGTAGTACATATTATTCAAGGTCAGTTAGTCTACGATTTTTTACCTCAACATTAACGTAGGTACAATATACAATTAATTTTAAGACGGCTTGAATGAACAATTAAGATACACCGTTATATGTTGATCAACTTAGATTTCCCTAGTGTACCCACTTGTATAGTTTATGCATGAGGTGCCAATAGCTATTAGTAAAAAAAATCGACTAATATAATTTATTCCTTGATCATATTAAATGTCAAATAATGATAGCTGGATGATGTTGCAAGGTAGAACACAACAGAAGAAAATAATCAATTTCTCGGTTAAGTTAATTCACGACAAGTTTGTATGATTTGAATGACAAATGACAAAATCTTTATTTGACATTACAAATTGAGCATGGTGACATACAATAGAGACTCAAACAATGAATAGGTCACATAATAAAAAGAGAAGACAGTTTTACATACGATTTACGATTGCCTTCCCAAAATGAAATCATCCCAATTCACCCTTGAAAAAATCACCCAAACCAACAGAACACGAAGATAAACGCTGTAACAACCAAATCTACATCCCAAAACGCTAACAAATCCCTTTTCGTCATATCAATCAAAAATACTTCCGCTAATTTACGATGGTAATTAAGTCAATCTCCCGTTAAAGCCCCTTTCTTAGCGACTCGTCTTGTCTCCGGCATAAAACGCGCGAAAACCTAATGCCATTTCACGCCGGAGTAAACCTTTCTCTCGGAGTTAACGTCTATTTAAACTCGGCTTAACTTAATCGATCGAGAAGGCCCTTAATTATGGCTTTATCTCGAGCAATGAGGATCGAAGCCGGATTTAAGTTTACTTGAATTAGCACGGAGTTTCGAGGAGAATTTGTCAAGTTTCGAGTTGAATCCTTTCACGAATTAGCTTAGAATAGCTTCGTTAACCAGTTTTAAACAACAAAGTAATCGTCATTAAGCTGTATATTTTTATAGTCACCATAATTATAATATCTGTTACTGGTTCTTCTTTAATCAAGTGGTTATTATATCCTGGATCAAGTGTGTGTCAAATGTCATAAGCCAAGGCCTTTTTGTAAGTAAGTATGGATTTTGCTGTCTTTCATTTTATGCCCGGCGTTTGCGTTAAGAACTTCTTTGTCTCTGATCTCGATATTGGCTAAATTCATGGTTAAGAAACATGACAGAAATACTTATAGTCTAATACGTCTGAATTAATCCAATCTACAATTAAGTAACCTCCACAGATGATGGCAGCTAAGGCGATATGTCTATGCGAGTTAGCGTAACCTGTCTAGCTACTCTATGGTGCCCTAGCCTGTGTATTAATATTCATCAACTCTGCATATTCCTTAAGCAAACCTGAGACATTTGAATCAATTTACCAAATTAATGTCGAGAAATGTGATATACGATGCTGCATTTACGTAGCCCTTAATACCTAGTTTAATTTGAATTAGTGAAGCGAGAAACTAATACTTAAACATTTTTATAAACTGGAAAACAAAATGAAATCCGGTCACTATTACGAATTGGAATACGAAGTGACCCCGTTATTTTATACATATTATACCCGTTGGTATGCTAGTATTTTCCTCCTATTCCTGACAATAATGTTTGCTTAAGACAAAGAATCATCCCGCTGAAACGGTGACTTGCGTTTTACGATCCAGCCCGTCGGGACCACAGACCCTAATTATGTCTGAAACAAAACCCCAGCTTATTTTTATCCATTTTGTGCTCAATCATAATTACCCGCACTCCTGCGGGAGGCATTGTTTCGGAAAATCATCAGACCCTTCCAACCGTTACGTTTTATTATCGCCTTACCTTCGCGTTAAACATATCTGATGGTTGAGGTTGCCGGGAATCTACTGGGACAATGCCTCAAAATTATCGTAGTCATTATTCTCAGTTTTCTTAAAGCTTGGGTAATATTTTGAAGAAATCAGGGCGCTGGTCAAATTATAATTGTCATTATTAAAGAATTTTGACCTAATCACTGCTTCAAAGTGTAGTGGTTGCCAATTTACCACTAATTATAATTTATAGCTTATACAAACCTATCTCAACGTCAATCTCTATTTTGCCAAGCTAAAACATATTTTTTTGTATTTATTACGATAATTACGTAGAATGCATGTTTGATATTTTCTAACTTATCAATTCTTGAGGAGCTCTTCACCAAACCACAACTGCATAATACGAGCGAATACTCACAATGTTTACCATAACATAACAATGTTAAACGATTCCATAAAAGTAATAAACGACTTTATGAATAGGCGCACAATGAAAGGCTTTGAAATCAAACAAGGGCTCAATAAAAGCATGCAATTACCTGACTCGTATATTTATTTATCTTTTTGCGATATAATGCTTTGTGGGGAACAATACCCGGGAGGGGAAGCTTTATAATTTTTTAATTAATGCCGCCGAAAATATCAAAGTCACTGCCCGCCCGGCTAGTGGAGAATGCAATTAAAATTTGATAAAGTTTTTTCATAAACAGCTCACTCTTTTGGGTAAATATCAATATCAAGCCTGAAAGTAAAAACGCGAGCATTTTAATTAATTGTCAACTGTTGAGTCTACACAAGTTTTTTATTAAACCACGCAACATATTCAGGCCTCAAATGTAATTAATCTGGTCATTTATTAGTTTTGGGACCTTATTAAAATTTAATCTACGCTTCGTGTTTTAATTTAACAAAGAAATAATGAGTAATGTAATAAGCATATGTATCAGGAACGTTGTTAATATTTGTTTAAATGTCAAAAGTAGTGACGTAAAAATGTATGTCTACTGCGGGGTCACGTAGCAATAAAGTAAACTAAAACTTAATTGGTGTATACCATTAGGAACATAACGTACTACATTTAACAGCGTTCTACATTCAATCAAATGTTTCCCTAATTATTACTAAAATGATGGTCACCTAACGTTTTCATGTTAAAAACTTAAAACCTATTTGAAAATCGAACGATCAGACGACTAAGAAATTGAGTATGTAGGGTGGCCATGATCCCGAATAAAATGAATTCATTCAATGTTTATTTGAATAAAAAACAAAGTAATTGTCTTGACGCGTTTAAATCTATTACGTTATGTCTCCTAATGGTGTAGTGAATTTTAGTTTACTTTGTTGCTACACGACCCCGCAGTCACCCCATATAATACATTCTTATATTTTTAAAGTAGGTTATACACTAACACTCACTCTTGAAGAATCAATGCTGCCGTGACACCAAAGAAGGTAGCTAACTGCATCTTACATTTAATTCGGTTATCAATTACCAATATAGTATAGAATACTTCGACTGCTACATTGCAGTTTCTTTGGTATTACGGCATTACCCCATTTATAAAAATTGCAACAGCTAGATATCCGAATTTTGATCACATACTTACTTATAGACTGTAAAAGGAATTACCCTTTTTTTATCACCACAGTCGGGTAACAAATCAGGTGCTCATTTATCGACAGCGTCAATCAATTGATTTAAAGCGTTTCGCAAACTCAATACAAATGCTTACACTGTTCTTTTAATTATCAAAGGCCATTGACCTAAACAACTCTTGCCTACATAATAGAGCCATTGTATTGGAAATTCGTGTCACTTCACAAGGGGTTGTGGCCTCGGTAAATTGTCACCGTAGCCATCCATTAGGAAAACCTGTAGGAAAACTGGATATTCCCCAGTGTCGTTAATTGTTGCGTGTGAGTGGGTAAAGTGTTTACGTTACGCTTGGCTGGCTAGGATTTAATTGGGATGTTATCGCTGTTTAAGTCCTTTAAATATTTAACGAATCAGATCATTTTAACAAGTGTATATTTGTTGAATGTATGTAATCAGCGAAAAAAACACATAACCTTAATCTTTTAAATATTGAGGTAATATACATGTATGTGAGTTTCTGTTAAACATATTTTAAGTTGTCTACTAGCAAGCACACGCTAGACATTTTCTCAAGCTGACAACGTAATATATCGAAACAAGAAAAATACTCCCAAAATTAAAGCATAAAAATTCAAACGGATAGAACCACACCAACAATAAAATTGTATTTAATGTATCAAAGCACCACGTGAATGTTTTTATTAATGTAATCGGTAACTTTTATCTACAAGGTGTTTCTTTTTCTAAACCTTGTTACATTCCCAAATAAAATCGACGTTACATTTCATGACGATGTAGACTTAAAAAGCCCCGACGCCAATTTTACACAAATGTGTAGGGATTGAGTCTTTTGCCGCCGAACCAATTCATTTGTGTGCGCAATCAGGGGTCGTTTGCGGCATATTTAATAAAATTTTATCACGCGGACAATGGCCGTTGAAATTAGCGGTTATTAGCCCTCGATCGTATAATCGAATGGCTTTTTAGGTAATTGATTTAATAACCTTTATTTTTGATTTTGTAATGGTTGATATTAATTAAAATTAAGTTGCGTACATGAATGTGTTGATTAAAGGTCCTGTTTTTCTGTCTCTCCTAATGATACTAAGCAACTTACCCAATTCGTAATAAGTTAATAAAACTTGAAAGATTAGATTGAATGTGTCACTAATTAAATAAGTAAGGTGTGAATTAAGAACGCATCGCAACAACGCAACGCATAACACCGGTTAATCTAAAGATTTATAATAAAAACAAACTATGAATTCGCGTCCTCGACCTGTGATTTAAAAAAAATGTGGAATAATTAGCTATTAAATCAGACGAGTCGCTTAATAACCCGTTTTTAAATACCGAACGCAATCAGAATCATAATTTCTGGCCAGTTCATAAAGCCCAGTGTTGCAAGGTGGTAATTTTCACTGCGATAATTGCCACTATTGGTTGAGCCAACACAGACTCGTCGGGTCATGTTAAAAAAAAAAAAATTGCCGCCAATGTCACGACAGTACTCGACAAGTTTTAATTTAACTTTTGAAGTTTGGTTTCAAAAACCTCTTAACAAACCCTTTTTTTGTTATTCCTACAGTCTTGGAAAATGTATTTATATTATCTGAAATAAAACCTAATTTCAACATAACGAAACAAACGAAACAACCCCTAATCAACAACACACTTATCTTGTATATCTTCTGCCTTATACGAGTGTGTACAAAAATATTTATAAATATTTCATTGATATTGGTATCTTTATGGCATTGTTTTCTTGAACACCCCTTATGAGAATTGGTATAGTTCTGGAAATATGAATTGCCGTCTGTAATTTTCACTAAGATCTTTTTGTTACTATCAAATAAAAGGTAATCGTAAAACTGCCCTCGTTCTTCAAACAGCACAGTGGGTTGAAAGATTAAGGTCAAGTTTAAGGTTAGGTCCGGTAAGACTTAACGCAGAAAAAAAGATCGCAAAGTAGATAACAGACGGCCAAATCATATTTCATGAACCATACTTCGATCATAAGGTCATATTAAGCTCTACATCTAGGTATTACCTATACCTACTTAGTTCACACGCACTTTTCTCTTAGTCGCGTTTAGCACTTAAGTACTAATAAAAAAATACTGACTGTTGAATTTCTTACGGCGTTATTTTTCAATTGTGGAACCCTCTCGGTAAGTGCTGGTAGGATGACGTCTTGAAAAAGGGCACAACTCAAATAGAGGTATTTAAGTATATTCGCAGAAGAATAAAGAAATAAAGACGAATATGAAAATTCAACAAACATCTAACACACTCCAAAAATCTCAATCTCGCTAAGACTAAAATCGTCATGCCATCTTACTTATAAAGGTGGAGTCGCAAAGCCGGGTTTATCTTCACCCTTTAATTGTTGGCAGGAGGACTATCGCGCCCGATTGCCGCCATAAAATGTAACAGCTCTTTTGTGGCGCGCCAGGACGGGCGCGTACTTGTCGCTGGGAACGGATTATTATGACCGTTCAAGGAGTTACGGGGTTGGCTTTATGAATTAGCATTGCGGTTTTACTATCTTCGTGTTTACCAGCGTGTCTCCTACTTTCTTAGTCGTTTCTACATGATGGGAAAAAAAAACGTTTCATTTGTAACATGGTTGCTACAACCTCCTTTTTTGATTATCATTCCTGGCCACTCTTAAGTTTCTTTTATTGATCTAAATCCTTCAAAATTCAAAATTATTATGATCGATTCAGATATCGATCGATATTGTGACTCTCTTAGCAACCTTCAGAAAAAACAGACAGGGATCTCGGGTTACATGCCAACTTAGTATTAATTTATTTATTTTAATTTATTAGCGTGTTACAATACTATTATATGCATAAATAATTAAAAATGCAATAAAAATAAGTAAGAGATCTATTTATTCACAATTACAAAACAACCCGTCCCAAAATCACCTTCGCTGTCATCTCAGTGGTAGGTCTCTGAGATACTTACCCTTTACTGTCAGAAATGGCTCTCCAGCTGGGAATCGAACCCCGGTCTCCCGCGTGACTCAGTTTGGCTAGCTATATCGCTTTGACGCTTGTACTTGCAACTGAACTGATGTGTGATGTCACACGTGTTTCATAAAATAACGAAGATTGCCGAACGCCTTTAAGAAACTGGTAAGTAGGTAATTAGTCGCATTAAATTTTTAGTTAAGTAAATGTTATGATTTAAAAGTTGCTTTTCTTCACGCCCACCTCCACAACTTAACAATAGCTGTATAATTACACATTCATTTCAAGACCGAAAAATTTGACAGGGCGACCGGTATTTTTTCTACTCGCGTCTCGCGTATTATAAACCGCTAATATTGATATCGTTAATGGTATTAGATACCAGGGGCCTGTTTTATAAAGCTACAAGTTACAATTTTACAGTTCTAAACTGGCAACACTGCTCAAATGGCTGGTCGTCATTGGTCGAGGTTGTGTCAAATGGAAACTTGTAACCTGTAAATTGTAATTTGTAGCTTTATAAAACAGGCCCGAGCTATAGCAAAAGCGTAGCGTGAAAACAGTACTTTAATAAGCGTTGCCATGGCAACAACAGTTCTTTTATAATTATTAACTACCTCCTTATATTGCGCTTGTCAAATTTCTATGTTTAGTTAGATCTTATTTCTTGGTCAGTTGGTGGTGTACGTTTTTTCATGTAAAGACCAAAAAACGGTGGTAACGTGTTTTACGCTGTTTCAGATGTTTTTTTGCGAACATTCACGAGGCCTAGTTTGAATAATTTAGTTCGGCTCAAATTTTCACGTTTCCCGCTTTTCCCGGGCGGATGTGGGAAGAAGTTGCTTTGATTTGCGATTCATACGTGACTGTGGTTGGCTTATGAAAGTTTTTATGAAAAAGTGGATTATTAATACTTATTCTAAAAGAATTTTAAATGCATTTGTCACAGAAAAATGTAATGGTTTCGTAATGGTTTAGAATCGTTTATCTGATTGAGATTTCACAATTACTCAAAAGGGGTATAAAATGAAAGTTAGTTTATCCATTATTTAACTTTCCTTGTCGGATTTAAGACAAAGTTTAAAGTTTATTGCAAGAACACAGTAGGATTCGGACAGTTCTTAGTGTTACTGATTTTGCTTGTTCTACCTATCTTAGGCAATCACCATTGAAAAAAATACTATAAATTCACTATTACAATATTAGTCATTCAAAAAAACACCTCAATCACAACACTGCTACGTCACGTTTATGTAGGCATTAATACACTCTTCACATAGGGCTGTGACACATGATATAAAAGCCGACATAGTATAGCCAAAAACCGTTTGGAGGAAATAGGTTTTACGAGTACCTTTATCACTTATTTCTTATCAATTTATCATTATATTTAACTCTAAAACAGTCACAGCTTATCGAAAAACCACTTCAGAATGAATTAAAAACAATTAGCTTCATTAAAATAATTTAAGGTGAGATGTTGATATCCTAAGGATCCCAAGTATCAATTTTTATAAGTGCACTAAGTCACCATATTGCTTTAATTTCTGATTGTGTCGGAATTTCAAATGTCTGCATACGGGTGTCGATGCGATTGGGCTTTGTGAAAAAATCTCGCTGTATATTCGAGGCGCGATGTGATGCGAGCCGCGGTTCCACTAGTGATGTATCGATATCGATACGTTGCTTTCGTTTTGTTAACCTTAAAATTAAGATATGTTAATGTTTTGAGTTGTAAAAGTTAACTGTCGACAATCATGAGAGAACGACATATCGTCGGGGATAGTGCAATACCACTTGCGCTGTTGCACCTTACTTGTTTTTTAAGTTACGTGGTATTGAATTATTACCGACGATAGGGACCTATTTATACCGAAAATTTTACACAGCTCCCACGCGAATTGCGTCTACGCGGACGAAGTCGCAGTCAAAAGCTAGTATATATGGATTTTGGTTCTCTTTACCTTAATGATAAGAATTCTTTCTGCCTCTTCTGAACTGGAATTGAATCTAAAACACTACACGACGACGACGCGCTGGCCTAGTTGGTAGTGACCCTGCCTACGAAGCTAGAGGTCCTGGGTTCAAATCCCGGTAAGGGCAGATATTTGTGTGGTGAGCGTGAATATTTGTTCCCGAGTCATGGACTGGACCCAATGATGATTTTTTGTGCTATTGCATAGTAGTTTATTAACCCTATCGACACTCCGCCATCTCTATACCAAATAAAAATGGCAGAATTCATCAATAGTTGGGTATTTGGCACCGCACCGCTATTCCGCGAGCAAACAGGGCCGCTCGCCCGCAAGCGCTGTCAACACGCTTTTGTGCTCCGGCGGCGTTCAATTCATTGTTCATGCCCACTAGAATTAAAAAACGGAAATGGAACACGCTTGGAAACAATAGTTGTTCCCGGACATGGGAATTAGATCAGAGAAATTTACAAAACCCCAAAAATAACAAGACCTATTGCTGGTTTTACCTCTTCATTTTGAGTGTACGGGACTTAAATAGTTCAGCATCATCATTAACATTTCAGCAAAATGATTTACACTGCTGGGCTGGGCTGCTGGGCTGCCTTTCCCAAGATCTCAACGACAAAACGATTAGCACAAAGCCGACCATAATTACTTACAGTATTCCCAGCTTCTTAATAGCTTTCGTATGGCTATCGCTAGTATCACGCTTGCATTCGCAACTAACGGTATATTTGTCACTCGTGTGTCATAGAAAAACGAAGATTGCCGATCGCTATTAGGAAAATGGTTGCACTGTAGATAGGTACCATAAAATGAATTAATATTTTTGGGAACTAGGAGCAATGTAGGTACGAGTATTATTCTACATCAAGAAATTACACAATATAAAGGAATTTACATAGAAGTCTTAGGACAAAGACAAGCTGAATGTGCTATGGGCTGTGTGCTGTGTGTTATGTTTTTACTGTATTCAAGTCTCATGTCTCATGACCGCGTTGGCCATCGTGGATAAATGTGGATAAACCATCCGTCACTTTCACACTTGCTTACTTGTCAGATTGAGCGACACATACTTTATCCACAGATAAACGCGGCCATAATAGGCTCGCAGATATAATTGACCGTTTTAAAACAAAACAAAATATTCACAATAACATGTACAAAATACATACCCGTTTTTGTCCATAGAGACGTTATCTCTATTGCCTCAAAAATCATGGGTCAGATGGAAAACATCATACTCTAATGTAACACTTGTAACCATACGTAACCGTAACAATGGGGAGACATGGCGATTAGTCTTACGCCACAAAAACATGCACACTCGGCAAAAACAAACGCGGGGATTGCCACTGAGCGGCGATAATTTGTCAGGTACCTACCTCTGTTGAGACAAAGAATAGCCATGCTTGGAGAGGATCCTTTAATTGAAATTGGATAACTGAAAAATATTTTCTAAATCGGTCCATGATTGACGGGGAAATCGAGGAACATACTTACATAAAAAAAATACATACAGTCGAACATAAAACCTCGGGTGTATCAATCTGTTTCCAAAACACGATTATTCCGCGTAGCAATTTTTCCAGTTGCGATTTTTTCCATTCATGATTTTAGCCAATCGCATTTTTCCCATTCTTAATTTTTCATTATCGCATATTTTCCATTCTGGATTTTTCCCAGTCGCAAATTTCCCCATTTTAATTAGGCCGAAATAGGGAGGTAGGTTAAGGGTTATGTTAGTTTTGCAGCAGGCCCGAAAGGCCTAAACCCCTAGAGTAGAAGCTCCGCGCCAGCGCAGCTCGGTCAACTCTGTGGAAATGATATATCAGATAAGTACAGATTGGAAAGATGTGATAATGGAATTATTTCTGCTGGGAAAAAATCTTCGAAAAAATAAGCTACTGAAAACAAAATACTGGTAAATTTGCGAATGGAAAGATTTCTACCAGAAAAAAAAGATTTTTGGAAAAATATAGCCATACTCCTTTTTTGGCATCTGGAGTGCACAAAAGGTGAACTTAATGCTACAGAATTTCTCTACCTCTCTACTACTCTTAATGTGAAACAGGATTTAAAGATTAGCTATTACCAACTGTAATCACAAAATACCCGCATCAAAAGAAAAGACATGATTTATATTTAGAAAGTATTCGAAACTTATTTTTTTACAAATTACTTTAAGAATTGTAGGTATGTACGAGTATGTTCTGCGAAAAACTTTGTTTTTCTTTGGCGCATCGCGTGGGAACAGCCCACGCCGGCGCTCCCGCGCCTCCGCTAACGTCTTCTTCAAGGGGGATGAAATATCTAAGCGCAGCTCTCTTAACGACACTCATTTATTTCGCCGAATCTCGCTCTGAGCGCCGTAATTATTGCGTTCGGAGGTTATTAAGTTTTGCTCCGGTTAAAATGAGAAATGGCAACATTTATTCGATGCTCATTGCACCTTTGAAGGGTTGAAATTTAATTTAACGTGGCCATGTTATGACGGTATTAATTTAATTGGCATTCGAATTTGTTTGGTAGAAATTTTAATTAGGTTTTTTGAATTATTATAGATATCATCATCAATTAAAATGGTTAAAACATAATTTGAATGCTTGTTACTGTCGCTTGTTTGGATGGTTCGGACAATGTTCCTATCTGATGTCCATAGCCCAGATTATCGACAGGTCCTTTATCGAATTCGTGGAATTATAACACAATAGTAGTTATTTGTTGCGTGCATTTGTACAATTTTGTGTGTATTTACTTTCAAAACATCGTATTTAATATTAATATTAATAAAACTAGAGCATATATATATTGTCCTTATTGTTTGGCCTAGGTACTTATGAATACAATACAACAATGCATCATGGAAATAGACCTGCTTATCTAGTTTACCATGTTAATTTTGTAACATTTTTCCGTACTTTTCCTGTCCAATGCCCATCATTCGTTGATTTAGCGCATCGTTCACAAACAGATAATGGTACCCGTCGTAAATCCAGTAAATTACCTTGAGTCCTCTCAATGCGTCGTAGATTAGGAGACAAATTGTGGATCGAATTAATCCTCATCCCTAATCCTTACCGATGGAGATCTTTCTATCGGTCTCCGTCTCCCTTGCACGATATATTCTTGTTTCAGATAAAGGAGTCTGGATACGTTAATTATAAATTTAAGCGCTTGTAAGCTGGTGGCCCCGTCATCGGAAAAAAGGATTGCAGTTCATTGTCACTTTGTCAGCTCAGTATTGAGTGTTAAAGTGCTTACGCCATAAAAAAATCACAATTAGTCGTACTATAGTATAGTAGGTATTTGTAAGTATCTATAATTTCACAGTACCTTGGATTTTTTACTGTTATACTGTGCAATTCGCTTGTAATAATAAATAAAAATAAAATAGTGATATTACTTGTAATAGGAACACTCTCAAAAATGAATCCTTATACCTAGTACTTAAAGAGTCGCGTAACAATTTTACCTTTGAGTTACATTTAACTGAATGAAATGTAAATATAGCGGTTATCCACAATATTTTCGGAAGGCAGCGGCCCAAGTAAAACTACCATTCGATTATAAAAGTAGACTTTACTAACAAGGAAAGGTACCCACCGTCCGTCTCCGATTTGTTTTATTTTCATATATGATAAAGAGAGTAGTCTAAAATAACAGACACGTATTTTTTTTCAGCTGCCCAATCTCAACCTGTTGCGAGAAATTGTCCTCCAAAGTACTGAAAAGTGACTAAACCCTCAAACTTCAGTAGAGAAACTGTTGAAAAAAATTGCTAGTAACCTACTGGTTTGATTATTTGTTTAAGAACATGAGAATTAATCAGCACGTGTTTTGTTATATCGGCACAAACCCATATTTAAAAAAAAATACCCTTCAAAATTATATATTTCTCATCGAAGATACAAGTTCTTGCTAGACAACAAGTGCTCATTATTCTTTCATGTTCGTAAACATATAATCAAACCAGTAGGTAACAAGCAATTTTTTTTTATTCTTTACTGAAGTTAGAAGGTTTAGTCACTTTTCAGTATTTTATAGGACAATTTCTCCCAACATTTCTCCTTAGATAGGGCAGCTAAAAAAAAATACTTGTCTGTTATTTTAGACTACTCTCTAACATATCGGAGCCGAAAAGTTTGGTACCTTTCCTTTTAAGTATTTTCACTGTTATTTTTGTCAATGTTCGGTTTCCAAAACCAATTGCCAATATATAATGGCTTCCATCGACCACATATTGTCACTCAAAATTCTTCATCGAATAGCACGAATCACTCCCAGATTAACGAATCCAAACAATGTCTTACCCTTGCCACACTCGGCGGAATGCTTACGGCGCGTGTTATCTCCAAGTTATAATGCGAGTGACGTCAGAATCTCACTGTCGCGATACAAAGTGCTCGCTTGGCTCATATTTTACCCTGAGGCGTTCAAATTCCGAACTTTGGAGATAAGACGGCTAAGCCTCTTGAGCTTGCCTGTGTCTGAATTTTAAGAGCATGATAATGGTGCAGATTTCGAATATGTTACGTTGTGTTGTTTTGTTATTCCTTTGGGTAATTTTCAAATTGATAGTGGAAAAAATACATTATAAAACAGGAACACGATAGCCGAAAACATATCTTATGTAAAATAATGACCCTATATTTCTTATGTTCTATCTTACCCTTGAAGGTGAAATCAATCGGGTGTTTATTTTTGTACATAATGTAACGTTGTGTACAACTGTGTAATCATGTCTTCATAATGTTGGGTTTTCGTTGAAATCATGATCTTTTCAAAATATGTTTCTTGTATATTGTGTAGCAAATGGTTTGGTTAGGTTAGGTAAAGTTTATGTAAGTACGTATACATATATATAAATATTTTATTATACGAAAGACGAAACAAAAAACAGTAGGTACAGTAAGACTAAATTAAATGGTTGTATAAAAGCGGTGTTAGAAAAAAGGTGACAATCGTATAAAATGAACAAACGATTAAAATTAACCAAGTACAAAAGTGTACACGGTTTACTACTCCTACGCCATTTCAAGTGTTATAATCCTCCTGTAATGAAATAACCTGCTCGGGATGGATGTACAGGATGCTACAGTTACCGCACGTAGGTATCCGAGGCAGCCGGGCGATTTGTACCTTAGCTCGTAGCTATGCGCGCTTTACACGATGCAAGGAAATTTCTTAGCAGTGCTACTGATTACGTGCTCTACTTTAAATTTACAGGAAGATTAGGGGCTTTGTTAGTTTTATTATACATAGTAAAAAACAAACACTGGGATAGGTACCTAGTATGGAGCAACAAACTTTATGTTATTACTTAACGAGCAAATATGTTTAAAAACTACGCTAATTCGTAATGATTCTAATAATGTAAGATACACTGAAAAACGTATGAAATAAAACATGAAACTAATGTTTTTTTGTGACATGGACATAAAGGAAAATTACAAAATTTCAGAGTAAAATGATCAATATCTCCGAAACTAGTCAAAATCGCTGAACATATATAGGGGTTAAATCGATAGCTTTTTAGCTACTCTATCAGCCTTAGGCGGGTTAACGTTGAGTTTTGGGACACCCTGTATGTCCTCCAGGCTAGTGGATAAGGGGTTAAAATAAAATACAACGAAGATGTAAGCGGGCTTACGATTAAAAAACATGTTTCCTACCTCTAGGTACGTAGTATAGGTACTTAATAAAGTGTTGAATTGGTGTTCGGAGCTCGAGCTGTAGGTAGGCCTCCAACAAGATGGAGTGACGACCTTGTAAGGATCGCGGGAAAGCGGTGGATGCGAAAAGCACAAGACCGGTCTGAGTGGAGAGCCTTGGGGGAGGCCTATGTCCAGCAGTGGACGTCTTTCGGCTGACATGATGATGATGATGATGGTGCTCGGAAGTTCATCGGATACTTGGCTGTCTGGCTCAGATGGCTGATTAAAAAAGAACTGGAAAGAAGGTTGAGGAGCGTCGCCCTAGCTGTAGTCGATTGTAATATAACTTCGCTCGGCTCCAGCACTAGCCTTTGTATATGAAAATAATTTAATCAAACGTAAACATCTCTAGAGCATACATCACTACATTTCATAGTGGCCTCAGCTCGAAATGCCCGAACGCCGCCTCAAGGCACGCTTGCCAAGACAAACCGAAATCTTATCAGCGGCCATGTTGGTTCGGTTAATAAGCAAAACTGCACACAAGGCCCGCCATAACTTACCTGACGGCTGTTTGTGCAACACATTGCCATGGGCAAACACAAACGTGTACTAAGACCGATAACTTATGACTGACGTTTACGGCGAATTGTGGGGGAATGTTGATCCAATTATGAAGGCAAATAGTGTGATCAATTGGAGCATTCAAAATAACGGCCGAATAATTCTTGCACCGTGGGTAGGTTAATGGAGCATACTGTATAAGATTCTTATAGTTTTTGAAATAACCGATTAACTAATAAATTTAGTATGAAATTATAAGTTGTTCATAATCAGGAGCAACTAAAACTGATACTAGATCTATTTACTATCATGTCTCTTGCGTATCTTAATAGAAAAATAAGTGGCCATGAATTTAAAAATGTACAGTCAACAGCATAAATAAGTGATCATTTATGTACCTTGTCACTTTAACGTCGTGTTTGAAATGTCATCCAAAATTATGAAACGATTGAAAGCGACAAGGTACATAAATGATCATTTATTTATGCTGTTGACTGTACAACAAACAATAATATACAGTGCAACCATTTTCTTAATAGCGATCGGCAATCATCGTTTTCCTATGACACACGAGTGACAAATATACTGTCAGTTGCGAGTGCAAGCGTGATAGCGATAGCCAGCCGAAAGCTATTAAGAAGATGGGAATAATGTACTTTGTTAAACAGGCTAAGGCAAGAGTCATTGTGCTCTTGTAAGAATTCTGTAAGAAAGTCACGTTGGCATACTTTTGAACCTGCTAATTAAAAAAGAAACAATTTCTTTGACAAGAAACCATAAAATGTTTAAAAAAGTTGGAAAGTGGTTAATGTTTTCATTGGAAACTCCTTTGCGCGTAAAACACTCAGCATTTATGTGGCTTCTGCCTGAAACACGGGACTAGGTATGCCAGGAAATAAAAGCTAGAAGCAAGTTAACCTGTAACCTCTTTTTGTGACGATAAGATTTTTCATTTTATTATTAAAAAGCTTGTGTGAACAGGTATAATAGTTACAGTAAACTTCAGTAAAAATAAAGGCACCAAAAGGAGTAATGTTTTTAAACAATTAGTAATGGGACACTTTTACAAAACTCGACCTTATGCTATCCGAACTATGTTGGCCTCTATTCAACACGGTAAAACAATATTGATCTTGACTTCACCTTCGGCCCGTGCATAGTAGGTAGGTATAGTCGAGTTCATAAATGAGCATTTCTAAAAAAGTTTGTACATTTCATTTACGACTTCGATTTGCAAAAAAAATTGCAGATTGGTAGGGTGAATGAAGCTGAGCCTAACTAACATAGTCTCCCAAAATGTCCTCATACATTTGTATGAAACTTTCCTTTTTTGTTACTAATTTTCTTTGGTTCATGGTAACAAAAAAGGAAAGTTTCATACAAATGTATGAGGACATTTTGGGAGACTATGTTATTTAGGCTCAGCTTCATTCACCCTAACAACCTGCATTTTTTTTTTGCAAATCGTGGTCGTAAATGAAATGTACAAACTTTTTAGAAATGCTCAAATATGTATACACTTTAGTACCCAAGTTAGGGAGAACGGACAGACGGACGGAAGGACGGATGGACAGCGTAGGCATATTAGTAGGGTCCCGTTGGGCTACCTTCGGGTACGGAACCCTAAAAAGGTACGTCTTTCAATTACCCTTACTGTCATACAATACCTCCCAGCTTTTGAATAGCGTTCAGCTGGCTATCGCTGTCACGCTTGCACTCGCAAATGACAGGATATTTTGTCACTCGTGTTTCATAGTAAAATAAAACGGTGTCCCTAAGGTTTAATTCTGTTTGTACGTCATAAAATAAGACATTTTCATTTAAAAGGAAGTTGGGCGTCAGTTTGTCTTTGAAAGACCACTTATTTGGCCGACTGTACAAATTTAAACACTTTATTGTACTAAAACAGCTCATCATCATCCATATTTTTATGGCAAGAAGAAGCCATACGAGCACACAGGCCACCAGCCCCCTATTTCACCATCTTGACAATGACACGTGACAGGTGACAACTTGGTATACACTGCAAAGTTAACACGCTGATACATGACTGGGTTTCATATAAGCTGCGCCACGTACATTTAAATGTCACTTATCACCTGTCATTGTCGGCATGGTGAAATAGGGGGCTGATGGTATGTAGGATCTAAGACGCATAGAATTTGCATTTCGAGACTACAATCACACGATTGCAATCCTAAGACTGCAAATACGTTGCCAACGCCAAGAACTAAGACGGAATGCCTCTATGTTAATAATTCCACCGGTTGTCTTAATCTCCACGCCGAAACACAAAAATAAGAACATTACTGCTTGGCGGTAGTTTAAAAAAAAAAATGACGGTAGCAAATCGGACGGACTCCCCACTACTAAATACATCATCACCGCAAATAAGTTAAACCTAACTTAGCTTCGCTTTTGTTGGTGCAGTGCCCGCCTCTCTATTCCATGCACAGTTCTTGACATCTAGACTAAAACAATGACACAAATATAAAAATTACAGAATCAAAAACACAAAGGCGAACTTATCTCTTGCAGGGTCTTCCAGTTAGCATTTTAATGTATATTTTAACGCCTTACTTTCAACGATAACTAGAACACATAACGACAATCCACCGCCACAGCCGCTCAGAAAATTTCGATTAAAACAAAATCGGGGCGCAAAGCCCACGGGAGCGGTTCATTTCGAAGCAATTAGTTAGCTACAGGCAGGGATTCGTCACGAGTGAACGAGTACCCCTTTGTGGCCGGCTTCACAGCGCGCGGGGCGGACACGACACGACCGACGACACGATTTTCTTGGAGTTGTCGGAACCAAACAATAATTAAAAAACTTAACAATAAATAAAAGTCGACACGCAACTTTAGCGAAATTGATAATTTTCGAGTTTAATATTTCCTAACCGTCCCCCAAATCTCAATAATGCTAATAAGTAATAACATGTACAGAATTATTTTTAAAAGCTATCCTATGATACCGTGGGGTAGGTATATTGTAAAAAAATACTTTAGGGTTACAAAAATTTGTTTTTCAAGATTCTGCTATGCCAAATTACAGTATTTACCAAGTAATATCAAGACTCTCAGAGTAAAACCGCGGACAGACGGACATGGGAAAGTTATAATGGGTTCCTTGTTGACTACGGAACCCTAGAAATCGCGTTTCACGGAAAACAGCCATGTCTGACTCTTTGGGTAGTGTTTCCACCGCCGCGTACCTGTTTTATGCTCTATCACACTTTAATCGTTGAGCCACCATAGAAACGTCATAACGACAGCCAGAAGCTACGCTTTATGTGACAAAGTCGATCAGCCGTTAAAATTGTTGGCTGTACAAGGATATTTGGTACACCAAATTAACAAACAAAAAATAAATAGGATAGCAGCATTAGAATCAGAACATTCAATATTGTCTCATCATCTAATAAATGAGGTAGGTAGGTAAAAGACAATAAAATAAGTTTCAACAAAATATTTACAGGTCAAAGACGATAAGGTTTTGGCCTAGAATAGAGGCCCCGCTCCGTCTCGTGTAGTATAAACCGGCTCAAGAAACGTCCAACTTGCTGGAATCAAGTCGGCAACAAACGGCCATCCAGCCAACTCAGACAATAAACAGCAGATAAGAGAGTTGCCAACTTCATTGTTCCGCGAGGCGGGGGTGGCGGCTGGAAAATAAGTTCCGCCAGATACCGGTTAACTTACCCTAATATGTGATTTGTTTTATCAACCTCGTGGATTGAAATCCAAATATTATAAAAGCGAGTTTGTTTCTTTATCTGTCCATCGTTTAAGGAGATCGCTGGATCGACATTTTTTACGCAGAAGTTCAATAGGCAAATCGGATAGGCTACGTTTGATGTGAAAAAATTCTATCGTTCGTAGTAGGTAGTTTTATGATGGTTTTCTCACATGGTAGACCCATGGTAGGTACCTCACAAAACTTAACGATTTTTTAGCTAAAAGAAGTGATTTATATTTCTAAATGTTTTCGTGAAACGTCATAGTTAAATTGTGAAGTATTTTGTACGCTTTGATAGAAACATACTCGCTGCCGATTCTGCAATAACTATATACAGGTAATATCTATAGAAATAATAAAATTAAGTAGGTATAGGTAAAAAAACTTAGGTAAAGCTCCTCTTGCATGTAGTTGTGTACAAAACTTATATGGAATTTACGTCAAAGTTCAAATACACATGTCGAACCACACTACATGCAAAAGGAGCTTTACTTAAGTTTTTTACCTATACTTACCTATTTACATTGAATTTTAAATGTCATCTCGTTAATCTATGGTGTCTTTTTCTCCGATTAACAAGACCCGCATTTACAACCAAACACGAGAAAACTTGTCGAGCCCCATCCAGTCGACACGGGCCATCGAAAGTTCGTTAAAGTAATGACACTCTATCTGGACCATCCCTCCTCGAAACACACGAGACAGCAGCACATTATCCAACACGAAAGAAAGAGACCAACAATCCCAAGATAATACCCCCATAATCACAGTTTTGTTTTCCAATCGTTGCTAACGATTATTGGCGTGTTATTCGGGTGCCATTTTCAAATTGCTTTAGTGCCCTAAGAGTCCTAAGGATAAGTCGTTACGAAGTGCAATAAAAAGAGGGCACGCCGATTAGTCCTTTCTTACGTGATCCCTTTTTACTTCCCAACTTCTTACTATGCACGATCGAAAACAGTGCAAATTATAAAGTCAACCGCTTTCATATTTATTTAATAATATTCACTTTGGTTGTTACTTCAAAGCAAGTGCGACAAGGGTGTCTGATGATTTTCAAAAACTACCCTCAATCATTAATTCAACACCAAGTAAATAACTCAAACACTAGCTCCACAAAGACGAGTGCCTGAATATTTTTGATGCAAAATTGCAAATTGGCTGGTAATATGCATGTCCTTCGTCGACTGTGATCCTTTGTACCACAAATCGTTTATTTTTATTCTGCAGCCGTATGAAGACAACGGTTTGTTTACACACAAACAGAGTTAAAATGTTAAAAAAGGTTTACCTAAACGGGTGCTAGCTTAATCCCGTTTTAAAAGGTCGATGCACATACATATTATAATGCGACTTTGTCGGGGCTTAGCGTTTAAATTAGTTTATCCCCTTAAAGCGGAACCGCAGGGAAGGGTTGCGAAATTTAAATTACAAATAAAAGTACTGAAAAATATCTGCGAGTGGGTAGTGCCTCAATAACGACGTCTTTTAATTAAAGCGGATGGGGTAATAAAGTGACTTAATTCCGAAACTCGGCGGGAATTATCCTCAGACACTGAAGTTGCCTGAATTTTGCGAGTTCACGCTTAAGTAAACAAATTATAAGACGGACTTAGTGAATTAATTTCATAATTTTGCAGGTTTGGGAGTTTGAGGTAAGCAATATCAGATAACAGCTAAACGAGTTCACTAAGTCAAAAACCGTCATTTCAGTAACATAATGCGTGTTTAAAATGTTCATTTGTTTGTATAGGTACGCATTTTTTGCGAAACTGGAATAAACGCTAGGAATAAATAATAAATATAAATGTCAGGGGACAATTTAATTTAATGAGCACGATGTATTTCCATCTCACTCTAACGTATAGTTGCGTCCCGCAGTGTTTGCGGCAAACGCCAAACGTGTAGAGCAGGTATAACACAAATTGACATAGTTCTTTCATAAGTTAGGCTTCTATACTATCTGTACCAGACAATGATAAACATACCTACTTATAATAAAATGTACTTACAAAAATAAATACTTATAGTACCCAGCCGATGACAAGTCAATCCTGACACATTGCACAATCATGAAGTTTCTAAATGTGGATAATGTTGACAGCAGTCAAATAATGCTGTTATTACTAGGTATTCCTTCACCCGCAACAAACAGCGTTTTACATTGTTTTTCTCAAACATGCTCGGAAAGGATGGCCTTTCTTTTGAAAAACGAAGACGCGAATTGCCTCATTTTCCTCCTAGGAGTATAATAAACGTATTAAAACACTTTCCGTCCATGTCCATATTGTTTTTTAAAAGTGCTTTCTATTGCGTATAAAATCGAAAGAACCATGAAAAAAATCCCGTACACCCAACTTGTGGGTGGGTGCAGTGTGTTAGGGCGACGGGCGCCTGTAGACGCGGCGGCGCGTTGTGCGTGAAACTATCTTAACTAAATACTCATAGTTTTCAAACAAACGTTCTCTCCGAATTTGTCAAAGGTTTTTCAAATTAATTTTCTCGCATTGTTTGAGAAAAGCTGAAACTATCTTAACTAAATACTCATAGTTTTCAAACAAACGTTCTCTCCGAATTTGTCAAAGGTTTTTCAAAATAATTTCCTCGCATTGTTTGAGAAAAGCATTATATACACCTCGGCGGAAATCGCTATTGCTCCTCCTGCTAACCACCTCGTCAGGAAATCCCTTACTTTCCGCGCCTAGGCAATAATGTACTATTACTGCTGGCAATAATGTCAATAGTCAGAAACTTCATGGTCGTGCAATGTGTCTGGATTGACAGTCTATCTGCCTAGTACCGTAGAATAATTAACACATAAATAGAGGAATAAATTCTAGCTCTTGACACTGAAATATTTGCCCTGACCGAGAATCGAACCCGGGACTGCTAGTATTGTAAGCAGGGTCAATACCAACTTGGCTAAGTGTCGTCATCGTTCTTTAAATAGTACTTTTTTAAAGTGTTTAATGATTTAATTTCAGCTCGAAGAAATTGGCTTCCTGACTGTCAAGTTTTCTCAAATGGCTAACATCGTCCTGAGTTAAGTGTTTGCCTTAATGATAGCTAATAGCCATTTAAAGATATAGATTTAATCGCGGGAAGTAAATCGGGCAATTTCGAGAGAACAGCCATAAACGCACGGCATAGTCTAACAAACTCATACTCAAAGCTCTGTAAACTTTACAACTCTCCTTTGCCCCGGTACAAGTGCATCATACGCATCGCGCAAACATAACTCTGTGTCGACTGGGCGGCTATTAGACACACGCAGCTCCGGACCAACGACACCGATTTTGCACGGCCGACGCTCCGCCACGGTCCAAAGCGCAGCTCGCTCGCCTGTGAGAGATGTACCATATTGAAATATCCCGCCCGACTGACCGTCCGTCCGTCACGTACCGACTCCAGGAACCCCTTCAAAGTACTTATTTGACTTCCGCGCCTCACTGCACATCGGCAAATATCTCGCACAATGTACGAATTCAATATTCGCAATTTCGCATACCGTACATTTTTGGAATTTTGCAAAGGAAAATAAAATGAAATATCATATTTTAGATGTTACTCTCTATATATTTTACAGTAAAAATAAATTAATTTAAGTAAATTTACCCAACACCAACCCCCAGTCAACATCGCTTTACTTGACTTATTAAAATTTGTTCAAGCGGAAACCTACTGATTTAATGAGTATCTCGAGAAAGCATCAATGTTTTATCGATTCATAGGCCTATAAGGAATATTTTAATGAAACATTTGAAGTGATTAATGACGCCTGTAGTTATAAACTAATCTGTTTATTTTACTTGATTCCTTTCCTTCTCTTGGAACATTGTAGTAGGAAGTGTCGTCGTAGCTGGCGTATCGTTGACTACTTGGTTTATATTCCAGCTGTAGATAGTCTCCTTCTTCCTTTCTTAATTGCCCTTTCTCCTTTCCATCGTATCTTGGATCTTCATAAATAGTTATTGTCTGTTTCCTATGCGCTACTACTGGAGCATTTCTTGGAACCTCCGCTGCTGCTACCGGAGCTGCGCGCGTTTCACCGTAACCATAACCATAATTAGAACCGTATCCGTATCCGCCGTCATGGCGGCGACCATTGCTATCATAGTAACCAGGACCTCCATAATCCCATCCTTGGCCTCTATCCCATGCTTGTCCTCTATCCCATCCCTGGTCCCTATCCCAACCTGGATCTCTGTTCCATCCTTGTTCTCTATTCCAGTCTTGATCTCTATTCCACCCTGGGTCTCTGTTCCATCCCTGGTCCCAACCTCTTCGTTCCTCTTGCCAATCCCAACCAGGGTCCCGGTAGACTGTTGGAGCTCGATATTCATGGTGATCATGTATTTTGCCTCTGTTGTATTTGTTGCGGTCATCATGATATTTATTATAGGTCGATTGATCGTCCAAGTAATACTTTTTTCCGTAGTCATTGTGACCAATGTTTTTATGGCCATTATCAGCGTGTCTGTTGTATCCGCCGCCATGGTAATTGTCACGGACGTATTCCTGTCCATTGTTCTTTGATCCTTGATAGGTGCGACCGCCATTATTATTGTGACTGTTCAGTCGGCTGTTGTAGGCCGCTTCATCACCTTCGTCATTAAAATCATCGAAGAACGTGCTCTTGTTTGAAGACTCGTCCTTGTGGTAAGAATTTTGGAATCCTTGCTTCTGGTGACCCTTTTTGTGGCCCCTTTTGTATCCATTAGCTTGGCTATCTTCGGCTTTGTCTTGTTTAGAGACAGATCCTTTGTAAGCATCGCTGTCCGAAGATGATTTGGTATCATGATCCTTCTTTAAATATTTAGCTTCATCACTGGCTTTAGTATTCTGATTTTTATGATCATCGCTGACACGGTTTTCAATCTGATGCACTTTTTCGCCCTTCTGCTTGTCATGCTGGATAGACTCAGCTCCTTCATTATGCGATATATCCTTTAAATGTTCTTCTAAAGCATCTTTCAGCACTGAACCACTTCCTGGCTTGATAAGAAGCACTAAAATGAAACTTAAATAAATTTTACGAGGAATCATCTCATCACAGATTGAGGATGTTGCTCGCAAAGCGTCGTACGGAGTAGTGAGTAGGAGTCCCATTGCCTAAACTGTTTTATATCGGTGCTAATCGTGTGGCCGTTCTTCACGGTTAGTTAGGGCACAATGACAGGAACCACAGCGGCTCTGGGAACAATCGAGGCACGCTAAGATCGAAGCGTCCGTGACACGGCGTTATTGAGCTCCGGGTAAACCAATCGAGGTCAATAGAACCCAGTCGAGGGCGTTGACTATAAGGTCATTGTTTGATTCATTCCTGGAGATTCCTTAAAATGTAAACTAAATACGTTCAATTCTATTGACACGCCTGTCGCGGTGTAATTGCATACAATCGGTAGTTGGTGGCAGTGAATGTTTTTTAACGATATAGTTACAGCTCTTGGGTAGGTACATACAATCTTACCGTTAGCTGATGAAAAAAAATGACAATAAATACGTAGTTTCTATGACTTAAAAAAAGGACTGAACCTGATGGACGTTTTGACGTAATAGTTACGAATAACAAAACAGTTTTAGGGCAAATTTTTCCTGTTAATATTTCGATCCTCAAATAAAAATATCCGATTAATGTTCTCACTTTCTTTCATATAGCAAAACGAAAGATGTGATTTGACGCCTTAGTAAAGTCTAAAGCCGGAATTGAACCTACTGCAGCGCACGATCGAGGTATAGTTCAGGAAATATTGATTCGCCGTCTGTAATCTTCACTAAGATCTTTTTGTTAATATCATACAAAAGGTAATCGTTAAACTGCCCTCGTTCTTCAAACAGCAAAGTGGGTGGAAAGATTAAGGTGAGGTCGGGTAAGTCTTAACGCAGAAAAAAAGATCGCAAAGTAGATATTAACAGACGGCCAAATCATATTTCCTGAACTTAACCAAGTGATTATTAATTCGCTTTGTATCAATATGTACCTATGTAAATACTCCTCTCCTACTTCTATGGAGAAGTACATAAAAAACATCCTAGACTGAGAAACAAATACTCGCGCTTATCAAACATTCGAATCGAACCAAGGACCGCTAGCTTCGTAGGCAATGTCACCACAAACTAACTAATTTAACCGCGTTCAACGCAACGACGGATAAATCCAGCACTAAATATGCCTTCGTACGTGCTCGTAAAGTTGAAATTCGCGCTACTCATCAGCTGCCAGTGACTTGTCAAGTCTGGCATGTGACGTGGTACAGTCAACATCAAAAGTAGATCACTTTTGTACCATGCCGCTTTATAGGCACGTAAGCAATGTCAAACAAGATTGTCAATTAATGTGACAAAGCACAATAGTTATAGTTTGAGTTGGATTTATCGGTTTGAGTAATTTACAAAGTAAATTCAAAATTGTATTATTATGCTTTATTAATATTTCTATTATAAATTATTATATCACAAGACATGCTTAGACGGGAAGAGAGTAGAGCCAGCATCTATACATTTGTAGCATTATCTATGCAAAGGGACCTTATTGTCGATGGCGCTTACGCCGCACTGCGTCACGCGACGTTGTATTTATATCGGAGCATCTTTAATAATGGCGGAAGCGCCATCGACAATAAGGTCCCTTTTCATAGATATCGTGACAATTTGGTTTGACAAACCAGTGGAGACAGTTCTTGCCGGCAGTGTGAACAGCGATCAACTATTAATATATGTGTCTCTTTTATTGACACGGGATCTATATCTTTTGTTCGTTTCTTGAGCGACAAAATAGTCGATAGCTAAACGATTCCTAAGTGCCTATGATCCGAGACACATTATCGGATTAAAACATAAAAAAAATGTATTAAAGGACGGGTTTAAATAAAAAAAAATACAGAATAATATATTTAAACCGGTTTATTTTATTTCACTAACATACAGAATACTATTGTGGCTTTAGTAACTTTTCATTGTAACATCTAAAAATAAAACTAAACAAATATTGCGGCGTACGAGTTTATAGTTTATTAACACAGTACAAATTGGGCTATTCATTTAAAGATTTATCTTTAAAATTTAAAAATATTTTAAACAGATTTCAAGACAGATTTAAATGCAGAAAATACAAAGTTACACAAAAGATTCGTGCAAAAGGTGGTTTTGAACCATCATTCTATAATCAAGTGAAACAAAAACAAAGCATTTAAAATATACAGAGAAAGTGACATCTTTAAATACCCAAAAACAGACAACTAAACGATAATTATTGCTCTGATAAATAATATAAATAAACGAAACCTTTCACTAATTTACACTTATCATATGAGTAAATTTGCAAAATGTACAAAATACAGCCCATGAATTCTCAATAATTTCCTTTTTTTTACCACATGTATTTTATCCACTCACATACTGTAAGGCTACGTTCTTTGAAGAAAACTCAAATGCCCTCAACGCCACTAATAGAATTTTCTTTCGTTCTCACCACTGCCCAGCGGGCACTGTCCGGGCGTGGTAACATGGATTTCCAATTTTGATTACGCCCCACTAAATTCGAATTCGTATAAAAACTAGCGCTAATATTCAATACCACCAACTAGAAATTTAATGTAATCTAAACTATCGTCGGCTCTTAGGGCCTGTTTCTTGTCAGACGTAATACGGACCACGCACATTCGATCAAACAAATAATAAGCGCGCGTTGTTTTGTTTATGTACGCCTTCTGTACGGTCACGAGCGTTAATTTGGGACCCATTTCAAGAAAAATATGCTTGAAGTCGTCAATGTCATTAGAGATGTCAAGTTACCTGTAACTTTTAGGAAACTCAACCTTATTGTTGTAGAATGTCAGATTGACTTGGGTACCAAATGAAATCCCTTGACTGTACTTGTGTGCGGATCTAACATGACAGGAAAAAGGCTTTAATGCAGGGTTTCTCAACCTTATTGCGTAGAAGGCTCTACGTGGGTAGTAAATAATATTTCCATGCCTTTGAATTTTTTCGTGACAAAAAACAAAACGTACCTACAGTCGTTCGTGCCAAATATACATAGACCTTATTATCAGTGCCGTAGGGGCGTATATATATTTTTGACAACATCGTCCAGGGACGTACAGAGACCGAATGTATCACAATCAATGTGTTATTATATTAGTCATGTTATTATACATAAATTTAAGTTATTTTTTTCGAAAATTGAAAGCATTTCGCGCCCCTCTTACCATCTTTCGACGCCCCCTTATGGAAGGCGCGCCCGACGGGTTGGGTAACCCTGCTTTAATGTTTTAAAAACATTACGAATTATTTATTTCCGTTTACATTAGCGTTAAGCGCAGCTATCCGCGTACTTAGTTCTTCAACCAACTTCTCCCTGGCGACCTCGCTTTCTTCCCGGGATGCAATGGTCCGGATCCTCACGACGCCTCGCTTCAGCTCAGACTCTCCGAGAACTATGGCGAGAGGGATCCCGTTCTCCTCACAGTGTTGGAGTTGCGTCAGCATTTTAGGGTTCTTTTTGTAGGAATGCTCCGTCTAAAAAAACATCAAGTTACGTTGTTATTTCCATTAAGATGATCTTTGTGATAGCACATATAAAGACGTGTTTCTGTGACTTTTTATAAATAATACATAGAAACTACTTCTTGCAACTCGTTATTACTTACAACATTGAAAATCTGCTTCATATAAGTGGTCAATTTTTGCAACCTCTAAATATCGTTCTTTCACCTTAAACTAAACATTTACATTTTTTACATTAGTAAGAGTTAGCGTGTAACAAAGTCTGCAAAAAATAAGTCATTTTATCTGAGTAATGGTAGTTCAGCAAATGCGCAACACACTTAATGCCATTCTAAATTGTCAACTCAATTCCAGAAACATTCATCGCCAGTGTAAACAAATTCCAACCTTAATGCCAGCGTCCCAGAGCTCGGCGCATATACGCATACGCTCGTCGAGGAAGTTCTTCTGCGCGGAGGCAACGTACACGTCGACGTCGCTGGTGCGCACGCGCAGCTCGCCCGCCGCCGCGCGCGCCTCCAGCACCGAAAACACGCGCTCCACGCCGATACTCACGCCGACGCATGGTACCTGGAATATCAACAATATGGAGTTATACTCGCACCGTTCTAACCTCCTCAGGCCCTCGTACTAAAAATAGTAAATAATACAGCCATTGAAATATAGATCTAGTGCCACAATGCACTTCAATTTTCAAGTTATATTCGTAAGCAGTTGTATGAAGAAAAAACCGGACAAGTGCGAGTCGGACTCGCCCACCGAGGGTTCCGTACAAATTTCTACACCTACATTATAAAAATAATTAAGCCTGTTTAAGCTTGTGCCAATGAAGCCCATACGATAACCCACATGACACGGTTAACTTAATTCAAAATTTGAACCGTCGTTCCTTGCAATGTGTGATTTAATTGAAAATGTTATTAGTTTTCAGATTATACTCGTAGTATAAGATGGTATTACTTGCCAATTTTCCTTAAGGGGAAAATACCCTATAAATTTTGATTCTCTTGAGAGTGTCGAAATAAACGTTTTTTGCGGCAAAAACGGCCGTATTTTTGCTTACGTTAACTTTGATTTTTTCACAGCTTCAAGGGACTGTAGACCTGAGTATATGGTTTTAATTTCAACTCGATACCCACACGCGTTCCCGAGATAAAGGGTCTTGACAGACAGACGAACGGACAACAATGTGATCCTATACCTATAAGGGTTCCGTTTTTTCCTTTTGTGGTACGGAACCCTAAAAACGAGAGGGCGAGTACTTTTGCCGGTAAGTGTAGGTCCCATTCAAAGAAACGTTATTATTTTCAACGTATTTTTATTTTTGTTGTATCGTCAAAACAGTAAGACATACAAGCAAAGCAAAACCGTCAAAATTTGTATGATTACAGTACAAACCTTAATGATAAACAAATACTAAAACCGTTAGGTATTATTATATTTCGATTTGAATTGTTGTCTTTAAATACTACTAAGTAAAGAGCCACCATTATATTATGGCATCGTAAAATGTAGTTGGTTCTTCGGCATTTAAACTGCCGTCATTCTGTTCTGTTTAAATCAAAACTAAGAAAAAAAAACGCCTAATTTTCGCCTAAAAGAAGAGTTGGGCTAAGAAAGAAGTCGTGGCTTCGCAACATACGGGAGTGGACTGAAATTACGAGCGCGTCCGAGCTATTCCGCCTCGCAGAAGATAGGGACAGATTCCAGCAGCTGAAGCCAACCTTCACTAGTTGAAAAGGCACTTTAAAAAGAAGAAGATTCGCCTAAAGAACTGTTTTTTTACCTGTTTATTCTTAGAGTCGAACATTCCGACGAGATTGTCGTATCGCCCGCCGCCGGCAATGGATCCTACTGTTTGCTCCTCATTGCCGATTTTAATTGGCTCTGAAAAGAAAACATACTTTATTTCTCAGGACTATAAATCAGCCTTTACATTTTAAATGAATTTAATCGTTATCGTTCTGAGGTAAAACAAAATTACCAACGGCAACTTTAGCTTCCGTTATCATCAATTTTAATTAATTAATTTAATAGCCATAGCCTAATTGATCCTTTTGTCGATTTAACACGCGTCGGAACGCATCAAATCATTAAAACAATTAGTAAACGGAAACGACTCCCACTATCGCCTAATTAACCTTACAGGCGTTGAACAAATTTTTTTATGCTATATTTTGATTTGCGGCAATTGAACACATGAAGACTATATTTCATATTTTACTAATAAACGGAGATTGAAAAATAAAGTAAACAACAGAGACAAAAGTGCTTTTTCTATTCATTTTGGACAGCCAACAGCCAGCAACAAAATGAAGAAAAGCAAGGCTGGAGATGCTGAGGCCCTACTTTGAAAATCGAAGTTCGAGTTACGTTAGCTCCATCCCTTTGTCTCGATTAAGTTTCGAGTGCCGAGTGACAGGGACTCGGCACCCGAACTTTCAAATTTAGCATTTCGTGGTAAGCACCCTGGTTGGTAGCGCATAATCAACCTACACCTCCATCTTTCGTCTCGTGTCATGTTCCATTTTCGGAATGTTTTAGGTCCAACCATTTTAGGTCATTTCTCTCTATATGCAATTGGGCGACAGAGAGTGAAAGAGATAGCGCTAAAGATATAGGTTACTTTGTGACTAAATTTTCTCGCAATCGAGCTGAAAAGTACCAATGTAACACCAGTATAACACACCTGAACCATATCTATCTTCGCTGACGCTCAGGCTATCTGCCTGTACCTACCATACTATATCGTAAAATCATAGTACACTTTAGTCTCTTGTTGGACAGTCTACTATAGTTTCGCGTATCTACAGTACTTTCTCCCTTACACAGGACCATTCTCCTAATATATATATTTTATTCAATAATTTATTTAGTTGTAAGGCAAAAAGAATAATAATAATCCAACTTACGCGTTAAAACTGCTTCATAAATAACTCCCGTGTAATAATCCAAACCCCTAGCTAAGCTCAGATCGAAAAGTATCTTGTCCTTAATGCCAAACAGTTCACAGTAATACAGCAACAGCTTGATGCCCTCTAGTCCTTCGATGGCCGCTTTAGTCTTGGATAGTTTCTCGTCCTTGAGCAGTTTCTCTGCTAGCTCGGTACCGCCGTGTAGTCTCACGTATTCCCCTATTCTGTCCGCAGCGTCCGGAGATACGCCTTTTTCGTTGATCATTTCTGTTCGCACTTCTTCCCATGGCGACTGAAAGATAAATAGACACTTACGAAACTATAATAAAGTCAATCAGTCATGAGGAAATCCTTCGAGTATGTTGTGTTAACTGGATACCTATTTAAAGAAAGGATAAGGTGTTGATTGTTGACTATTAACTTAATGAATTGACAGAAAGTTCAAAGTAGGGCCCATGTATGTATGGCCTTCTGGTACATACTGTACTGTACTAACCTTGATTTTGTTACTTTTATTGCGGTTTTTATTTTTGTTTAGTTTAGTTTAGTCTATTGTGTGTGCTATGTTTGGGTAATCTACCGTGGCTTCACTGGATGCTGCCAACGAAATACCAGCGCTTTAATGCCACATAACGCTGAGTTGGAACCATTTCGTGATAACAGGCCTTTTGTCTATGTAAGTATTTTGTTGGTTTTTGTTTGTCTGTTTGTCAGGTATAAATATTTTTTCTTCTTTTAATGACTAGACATGTGCATATTGCCAACTAGACAAATTGGTTGCGATTAGTGTTACAGAACACATATTATTACCTTATCCAACTTATCGACCGTGGAGCAAGTAGCGCGGAAATTATCAGCAGGTACGCCGCAAGCTTCAAACATCCCGTCCAGCAACCGCCTGTGGTTCACTTTCAATATGTAGTTCCCGATGTTCAGTGCGTCTAAGATCTCGGACACCACCTTCAAGCACTCTGCATCTGGCACCATCGGGTCGTAGGCTCCTGCGATATCGAAGTCCTGAAATAGTTAGGTAATGGTTATACCGCGCCGTATTTTTATGTAGCTCTATCCCATTCTGTGGGTTAGAAACACCACCCGCTAGAGCGAGAATACCCACAGTCTACACCCGGTGTGTGCCGATCGCTAAAGACTCAAAAAGGGGCTAAAGTACACAGCTATCAAATTAGCGGCATACGGGAAGAACACTTGATTAAACCTTTAAAACTATCGCCATGCGGCGGTTTTTAGTGTTCGGTACCCGTGCCATGCCAACTAATACTAACCCAACTAGCAAAGTAGTCATATAAGATTGAGCTTATTCAGCTAATAAATCGTATAAAAGTCATGTAAATGCGAATTATACAGAAGCTGTCGTATAAAGCCAGCTTATGCAGCATTTTAGTTACTCAGCATAATAGTCATATTATGATACCGAATACACGTTTATTCGACTTCCTTTTATGACTTAAGAGTTAAATAAGAAATTGCTGAATTAGACACGTTTAATTGGCGCTTATATGACTTTTTACTCGAGTAACCGTAACTTATATAGCTGACTTATGACATGCCAGACAGAGTCGAGTAAAAGCAATGTGTTTGCTATTATATGGCTATTGTGCTGTATAATGTTGCATGAAGTCATATAAACGCGAATTATAGATCATGTTATATAAAAATATCTTATTCAGCACTTTGGTATTAAGTCCTTCTATCTGCTGAGTAAACGTTTACTCGACGTCTTTTTATTACTAAAGAGCCATATAAGATAATGCTGAATAATCTACCTCTATGCGACGCTTATGTGACTTTTTACTCGAGTAACAGTAACTTATATAGCTGACTTATGACATGCCAGACAGAGTCGAGTAAAAGCAATGTGGTTGCTATTATATCTCTATTGTGCTGTATATATTGCATGAAGTCATATAAACGCGAATTATCGATCATGTTATGTAGAAGTATTTTATTCAGCACTTTGGTATTAAGTCATACTATGATGCTGAGTAAACGTTTACTCGACTTTTTTTATTTCTAAAGAGTCATATAAGATAATGCTGAATAATCTATCTCTATACAACGCTCTTGTGACTATTCGGTCGAGTAATAACATCTTATATACCCTTTGCTCGAGTAAATGAAATATGGTTGCTATTACACTACTTTTTTGATTTACATGTTACGTTTATATGACTTTTATAACACTTAATACATTCGACATAGGTGTCATGGCGCTTTAAACGCTAACATTGCTATACAAGAAGCAGTTATATGACATATTAATGGTATAAATGACATATAACAGCATCTTTCGTGATAATTCAAAATATTTATTTTAATTTAATTTAAATAACTAATAATTAATGTGGGGCGTTAAATATTTACAATTAAACATAGTATACTTTATCAATAAAGTGGCCTCCGCAACATATTTCCACCATTAAGTCGAATTTAACAGCATTCATAATACCGTTCGAGTTATAACGTAACATGGCCATATATTTCTTAGATAACTCTGTCAAAATAATAATCGCCGACATTAAATTTATTTTTTCATTCACACGTTACTTTTATTCCACAAACACGTCGTATAAGTAGCAACAATATATCAAATTAGTTATAACGTAGTTACATTGATGATAATTATATAACTAATAAGCAACTAACTCAACGATTATATGTCTCTTATATGATTAAAGTTCATATAAAAGCCATATAAGTCGCTATTATACAGCTAATTAGTTATAAGATAGTCACGTTGGTGATTATTATATGATCAATAAGTGGCTGGCGGTTGCAGTTAAATGACTTTTATATGACTGAAACGCTGAGTAAAATGGGCCCAAATCGCGTTCTATAGACGTTATCATTAAGTTTATATGACTAATATCATAAGCTAAAAGTCTGAAAAGGTTACGTTGCCGCGACCATTATATGACGAAATTTTGCTAGTTGGGAAGCCCCCGCTGTTCGTCCGTCGTCTGTCTGTCTGTCAGCGAGCTGTATCTCATGAACCGTAATAGGCAGACAGTTTAAACTTTCAAAGATTGATCGATAACAACAAATAATAAAAATTTAATTTAATTTAACGGGGCAATACGAAAATGGTACGGAATCCTTCGAGTGCAAGTCCGACTAGCATTTAGCCGATATTTTACATTATTATCGCGTTCCAGGTATTGTGTGCTGGTAAGGCCGCAAATACCTACACCAGCTAGAATTTACTGCGACAGTGCCTAGTGGTAGTTTACACTTGCAAGCATCAAACTCTATTCAGCTATCACAATACCACCTTCGTTAATGTTTTTTTATATTAAAAACATTAACGAAGGTACAAATAAAACATAGGTACTTATTGTAATATCCCAACTAGTCTTATTAACTCACAAGTTATAACTAGTAATTATTACTTCAGCTGCTCGATATGTGATAATGGCCAATGACCGCATTTGCCTACTTTGGCCTTAACCGATTTCACGTTCAATGTTGCGTCATTCATACGAACGCTTGCTCCGTGACCTACTTTACTGTACTGTACGTATGCATCGACGCATAGTGCAACGGGAACTAAACTTTCTAGCGACGACTATAGCGAATGAAATTCGAAAATTTTGTGATGATGATATCGTAATTACATGCAAGGTGACGTAGACTAAGTACTACAATGTATAACTACATGATGTAGGTACATTGCCTTAATCGTAATGGAACGTACACATATGTAGATTAGCTTTTACCCCCGACTCCGTCCAGGTATTTTTTATTGCTATTTCATCCGGAACTATTCGGTTTTTTTGGGATACACACTCCAGGCTATAACTATCTGTGAAACCAATATTTAGCATCGATAAACCGATGAACGGTGAAGACAGAACAAACCAACGCACAAACAGTTACACTCTCATTCATTAGTAAACAAAACGCATCAGTAATGAATGAATAATTCATTAAACATAATTATGTTGTGTAAACAAAATAAGGAAAATTGCTTTAGAAGATGAAAGTTTTCTGCTTCTTTTGCTTACTAAAAACAAGATTCAATTCTAGAAAAAAAAAAAAACCAGAGTATCTGACAGACAGAGCTCGGCGAATAACTTGCTTAAATGTGATGATGCTGAAACCAACCTTACCCTATCAATATCACGCTTCCAGTTCACTACATAAAATTTAAGTTATATAGAGTTCTTTACACAATAACGCACTAATTAAAAACACCAACCAGAACAACCCTCGAACGCATAATAGGTATCCGATTTCCGTTCCAGTAGTACCTAGAGCGTGTCTGTGCCTTCATACATCATGTAAACTGCGTAAATACGACGCACATAATGTGGCATGTGTATCTCCAGAGTTATAATTACCACGATTATTTTCAAACGCCTAAAGGGCAAATCCCCGATTTTATCTAAATATAAGGGGATCGAGAAGACTTTTTCCGGCCACAGAGCTGAAAGATGCTGTAGTAGAAGAATAGGCGGAAGGGTAAACCAAAACAACTCACAATGAGAGCAAGGCCCGCTTATTCTTTTTTTAAATGTTAGTGGAGGCAAACGAGCCGACAGGTCACCTAAAGGAAAGTGTAACCATCGCCCATGAACATCAGCATCACCAGGATAGAAATCGCAGATGCGTTGTGGACTTTTGAAAAACGATTATGCTTGTGTCTTGATGGTCCCCAAGTCGTAGCGGTCCTGAAATTCTGCCGATAAGCTGGTTCCATTAAATACCAACTGTGACAAAGAATGTGGATCATTACTATATACTTACACATTATATATACATATACTTACACATTGGTAGAACTCCCTATATCTTCCCCGTGTCATGGCTGGGTTATCTCTCCGGTAAACCTTGGCAATGTGGTACCGCTTCAGAGTATTGATCTTGCTCATGGCCAAATACCTTGCTAGAGGGACAGTCAGGTCATACCTCAGCGACAAAATCTCGCCACCTTGATCTTTCAGGTCATAGATGAGCTTGGAATCCTCTCCATATTTGCCAGTTAATACATCCTGAAAATGGGTAAGCAAAAATGGTAAAATAAAAGAATATGACTTGGAGCTACCCATCTCATGTTTAAAGGTCAAGTACCTAGGATAATTTTTGGCAACACTTTTTTATCTTTGTTTTCTTTAACAAGTTAGGTATTTGGCTGCTATATTTTGTATAAACCTAGAATTAAAAATCAATAACAAAAAATATTTTGCTAAGATTGCAGTAAAATTCTGACGATTAAGGTTACCACAGCTTGAGACGATTGTCTATTTTTACCAAAATTAAACAACATTTGAACATTAAAATAAAATCATGGATGCTTCTTGTGCCAATATTTTATTTTCGTGCAAAGGGAACAGACTAAAACAAGTTGGAGAACCAGTGTTAGACCATGCTTCTACCTTCTTCAAGCTGGCCAACCACCACCAGCAACTATCTCTAGCATGGTTGTACCGGCTTTCAGTTGAAAAATTTGAGTGGCATAGAAATTAAAATAGAAAGTTCAAAATTCACACCTTTAACTCAAACACTGGTGTGTCAATACACTCTGCTCCATGCTTCTTAAAAACTTTGATGATTTTCTGCAGAACATCATTTCTTATGGTCATCTGCTGCGGATTATAATCCCGAGTGCCCTTTGGCGTTTTTAGAGTGAACTTTTGTGGAGCCGCATCTTCAGGGGCCAGCTGAGACTTGAGCTCTAATAGCTTGGCTACTTCTTCTTTTATCTGAAAAGTGGTTTAGTAGTCTGAGAAGAGTAGTGGCATGGATTTTTATATGTATCCGACATTAAACAATGAAACATATACAAATCCTAGATAAAATATAAACAAAGGATAACAAGTAACAACTAAACACTTTATTAAAGTGGTACCTAGTAGTTATTAATTATAATTATGAGAGAATTTCCTAGAAAAAACATAAATACTACTTAAAAAATGTATAACTTAAAAACAGCATGGCAAATGAGTATAATCAAGACTCATAAATTCTATTATATGGCCCAATGGATGTTTGTTATTTTAACTAATGTAATAAATGCAATAGAATTTAATAATAATAAATTTCAATAAAGATTACATATGGCAATAGTATATACAACAGCTATAGAATTTGTTTGTAAATGACAACAAAAACAATTACGTATATGAAAAACAAAATTAATTTTGAGACTAATGTGTAGTTAAGGCAATAATATTATGATTAATAAATGCAATGTTGTGTTTGTTTATTTGTTTTATTTGTTATAGACAGCAAATATAGCATGGAGACAGAACTATGGCACTTTTTAATCTTTTTATTTCAGTAAATTAAACTGTTTCTGAGGAAATAGATAACAATTTCTCTGCAGACAGAGTTGGGGGAACAAGCTAGTTGTATTAGAAGTGTTTGGTACCCTTAGTAACCTTTTTATATAAATAGCCACAAAACCAGTCTAAGCTAATTAGATTTTTTTACATGCTTTGTTTCAAAGATTATCTTTGGAGCATCATCTATCCTGAACTATTTGAATAAAATATTGGCAACTAAAACTTTACAGGCACTAAGCACATTAATCTTGTTCGACAAATATTTCATCAAATTGCATTGCTTTCTAATACCTTGCAGCAAGACGATGTACCAATACTCCTGGTAAGAACACTTTTAATGTTGTGCAATCGCAGCACCATTTTATGGACTTTAACAAGTCCAAGTGCTTGAAATGACATGCTTAATTTTATCCAATGGGGCCAAAATCCAACACAGTTCCTTGTCACCTCAATACTTTTGTTATTTACCGGAAACAAAAGAAATACAAGTTGAAACAAGAATCCTTTAAAGACATTAGTAACTTTTAGGTGACAAGGAACCATATGTGGAGGCCCAACAGCGATAAGACTCATGCTTACAAAAATTCTACTGTGTCAGCCCATATGTACAGTGTTAACATTAGTTATTATGACTCACAGACCTGCGCCTCAATCGATATACTTTTGCCTTTTGGTTTACAGCTCATTAAATCAGGATATTGAGTTAAAGGGAACTGTGATGCTTCAGTAGCGCTGAAACTCCTCATATGGTCCCACCACCTCTTGATATATTTGTATTTTGGAAAATCTATGCTGCCTAAGTTTTTAGCAAGTATCATATCGCAATTGCTAGGCGTGTAGCCGTTAACGTAACTGTATTGTGAGAAGTGTAAGTCGATTTGAACAAGATCATGTTGCTCTCTGCCTTTGTTGGACACACAGGCCTATAGAATAAATATAAAACCTAAGTTAAAAACCCACAAAAATGACGCAATTACACGTTTTAAACTATCAGGCTTGAACAGATGCAACAGATTGCAAATAATTGGTTTGAAATTATATACCTTTTCGCTCGACTCTTTCGCAGACTTTAGTTTTCTTACAAGATCTCCTTGTTCTTTAATTTGCTGGAGCAGTAATTCCTGATTATCTGCCATTATTTAAACAACGCCTCGGCGACTAAACTTTCATTCAGAAACGTACGTCACGACTACAATTTACGAGTGCAATATAATAAAATATCTGCTGTTAGCCTTTCGCTTTTGTACCTTTCATTTTACGTGCAATGCAACGTAACTTAAGAAAAAAGAGGTTATAATTAGAAGGTTCGGGCAAACCTAAAATATGCAACTACAACTAGATAATTCTCTTGTGTTATGACGTTTTTAAGAGTAGGTGAAATGGTCTTACTCGATAGTGTCATATTAATCAATATTGATACCGATTTTTTGGAATCACATGACCCTTTAGGACAGTCACGTGATTTGTTATTCGGTAATTCGATCATTAGTATTTATTAAAGAATCCCCCACACGAGGCTTAGCGCTACAAAAATTTAGCAGTTTTAATATGAACGCCATTAACTACAATTAGACACTTAAATTAAAATTTCTTTAGTTTACGAAGCGTCACCGTATCTTAGGTCTCCTCTTTTATTTTGTTTGTATTATTAAATATAGTAATATCAATAAACATTAGTATAGCTTAGCAAAAATAATTTGTGACAAGTCAAACTATAAGATTCTCAATACATTTATTATCATTTTTTGGGTACAAATCACTTGGCTAACTTAAAGAACCGCCCCCGCCGTCATTTTTACTTTTAATTTGTCTTTAGCAAGCTATCCATACTCATCCTCAATAAAAAACACACACATATCTGCTTCGTTTGCGTCACTATTCGTTATTTGGTTGTTTTGAGGTTGTTTGTCACCTCTGTCATCTTTCCGTCAATTCTCAGCTGTCTTGTCTTTAGTATTGAGAATTGTTATTACTTTCGGAATCTTAATTCTTAATTTTCGATTTACCGTTTGAAATTAATACAATAGCTAATGATTTAACTTAAGAATTCAATGAACAAATATGGATAGGTTTGAGTACATGGAAGCTCGTTTATTTGAAGGAGAAAATTACATTAAACGGGATAGAAATGTAAAAATATACGACGGGGAAGACAAGGTTATTTATCATGTTAAATATATTAGTGAATGCATTAATAAAGACCCCCAATAATAGTCTTTCTCAAATATCTTCCATGTGCAGACAGCGATCAGTAACACTTAGATTATATTATATGTATATTGAAGTTGGTAAGCAATATTGATATTAACTATTATGTGTTTTAGACTCAGTTTATTGATGGAGAAGTAGTGTTAACAACGCACAGAATATTATGGGGTAAACCTGGAGACATACCCAAAGGGCTGACTTGTCTCTCCCTACACTTGTACTATGTTTTTTGTGTGGAAGAAGAGAGTAGTGGAGTTTTCGGGCTTGGAGGATTGAAAAGGATAATATTACACTTGGGGCCTGCATTGCCTGGTAATACTTTTAAATAAATTACTATGTCAAAGTTTAATATTGGATTTTGGAGATAAATTTTCATTTGCCTTACCTTACAACCTTTGCTTTACCTTAGACACTTTAACATTTTGAATTTGTGATATTTCAATGCTTTATAAATGACTTTGGTTACTCCCAACTAGTCATCAATTCATTTCATTTATCCCTAGTAAGTTTGTTTAACACTAGCAACCTAAAGTTTCCTCCTTTATTTTGTTTTCATGTGCTGTTTGTAGTTTTAATACTAATGGACTTAGTGAGGATTCATTATGTTTTTAACCTACAGGCAAAAGACCAGGGCCAGCTGTGGTCAGTCCATACCATTTCATAAAGTTTTCATTCAAAGATGGCATTGATTCTGCATTCTACAAAGCCCTTCAAGAGGCAGTGGGTGCCAAAGCATGGGAACAACAGAATGCTGCCACAGTGTCTGCCATTAGCCCTATGTCTAGTCCTAGGCCTTCTGTTACTCCTGTAAACTCTAAGATTAGGTCTGGAATTGTTGGGATTGAACGTAGCATAGAGGAGCAACACAGGGCCACAGATGAGACTATCTCGGTGGCTTTTCAGGACCTAACAAAGCTCATGGAGAAAGCAAAGGAAATGGTTGTGGTGTCTAAAAATATATCTACCAAGATTCGGGTGGGTCTTCAACACTTTAATACTGAAAAGTTTTTTTTTTACTTTACATGTTTGTTAACCTTTTGAACGCCATATGTCGAATACAAAATGTGCCACCCACACGCCAAACATGTTTGCTATGCTATGCAAATTACACCTTAATGCTACCAAAACAAAGTCTCTTTTAATCTTGAACTCTTGTCGGCTGTAGCCGATGTGCCGTCAGTGGCACGACTTTTAGTAGACGGCCAGAGCCGACTGTGGCATTGAAAAGGTTAAGGAATTTGTTTAATAACAATATCATTGAGTATTCCTTAATTGTCTACTTTCAGTTCATTCTATGGTCTAATTACCTACTTATTTTTTAGGAAAAACAAGGAGATATATCGGAGGATGATACAGTGAGATTCAAATCCTATCTCATGAGTCTGGGCATTGATGACCCAGTAACAAGGGATGCATTTCGATCTGACTCTGATTTCTACCTGGGTTTAGCTCAACAAATCTCAGATATGATGGTTGCTGTGCTAATGGTAATGTTTTAAGCCCTTGAACTATTTTTATCCAATTAACTTAGCTTCATATTGGTTAACCATTTTACTATCTTTCAAGCGATCACCTAAAACACAGTGTCACACAAGAAAAAAAGTTGGTAAAAAGGTTATCAATACAAATCTGCAACAACATATTTTCCAATAGGAAGGAACAAATTTTACCTAAATCTATGTATTTTTGTATGACATGAGTGGTCAATAATTTAGTCAACTTCTAAGTAACTTTATTCTTACTCTATACTTATGGGATTTTGCTTGTTGCAGGATTGTGCAGGCATTATGTCCTTAGCAGATGTCTGGTGCCGAGTGAACAGAGCAAGGGGCTTGGAATTGATATCTCCAGAAGACTTGTTAAATGCTTGCAAGTAAGAAATAACGGGTTGGCTTAAAGTAATGAGAATTACGTTTTTTTTATTTTTATTAAATCACTTGCTTGTTAGGGTTATATAGCTTTTTATTATATCAAAATAAACTAAATTCAGTATGATAATCAATCATTACAATATAGCGAAAGGTCCCCCATCTTCAATTTTTCGTAGCTTTCTTCTTACCGTTTTCATCATACGTTGGACGACATATATTTTTTCATTTCTTAGTTAATTAGTTGTTTTTGTACCCTGCGCTTCAACTGAGTCTGTGATTTCGCTTCCCGCCCCACACTGTAAACTAGTCTACTGAGAATTACCAAAAAATCCTCCATTGGATGAGCTATAGGGACGTTCGGAGGGTTTGAATCCTTCGGTATGAAGTGAACGTCATGCTCTTTTAGTCAATTTTGGGTGCTCCCTGCATAGTGATACTTTCTTTGCAACTTCCTGCACTTCTTTGGAATTTCTTCAAGCTGTTTGTCGGAATATTTGGGTGCTTTTTGACGCTTTAAGTGTTGAACATTGTATTTCTTTAAAATATTCCTTACTCAGCCAAGGGAAACATCATATTTTACAGCTAACTTATCTGGGACTCACCCACTTTGTTCTGTGCAAACTTTGCCACTTTCCTCCGGCCTCGATCATTAAGAATGGGTGGTCTTCCCGTTTTTGGTAAATCTTTATTCCTAATATCAAGTTCCACCGCTAGATCAGACATTAAATTGCAAATGGAGGTACATTTTCAGCTTTGAAGTGAGAGACCACTTCAGATTTTTCACGCTGTCAACCGGCGCTAAACACGTTTACGTAATAACTTCCTCGCGGTATTTTTTTATTAAACCAGCTAATCTTTTTTTTCCTTTTTAACAATATTGACATATTTTCTATTTATTATAGCTGTCAAAATTATTTTTGTATTTTTTTTATTGCCTTCTATTGTCAATTGAATACCTTGTCATTACTTTAAGCCAACCCGTTATTCCATTGGTTAATTTGAAAAGTACCTATTGTTTTTGGGTCATTCTAACTGAAGCTTTCCATTAACGCGTTCACAGCCGGCAACTCATATAAAAGTTCTCCTAACTTTCTCAATGTTTTAAACGCATATGTGCATTCTATCAATATGCAAGCTCCGTATAAAACAAAACATACGGCACCTGGCGAAAGTTCTATAAGTGATGCCGGCAAGGAATGCGTTAACCATTTTAGCGCCATGTGAAAAATACATATACACTTACACGGGCAGGCATTGCGAATTCCAACCTTACGGCTACATACGCAGGTCTATTTCGCACTGTCAACCATGACAGTATAATTATCTTGACGCAAAACCTGATGGTGTTGAAAAGTTAAACCGAATTAGAACACCTTTTATAATAATAATATGGTAGCGCATTTAATGCAATATCCACCGTGAAGAATGCTAGGACCGATTAAAAATAAAAATGTATTACTACCTAGTAGTAAAAATAAGGAAACTTATTCCCCTTTGTCATGAGTGTTTCTTTGGCACTCGTACTAGGTATACCTACTTCTTCTTTTTATAATGATATTAATGATATATTATATATTTTTCTAGGCTTCTGCCGACTATTGGGGCTCCTATGTCGCTTCGAAAGTTTCCTAGCGGGGCATGCGTGCTTCAACTGAATAGCCACAGAGATGAGGAAGTGGCAAAGTCAACAAGTGCCATGGTAATTATAAGTATAAAGTGGTTCATTGGTCTTCTCATAGCAATAGCACAACCATTGTGCTTGTTATAGCTTGTAAAAACTTGCCGTTTAAAACCCAGTGCAAGGCAGGAATTAATTGAAGAAGTGAAAGAAATTTACAGTTAATTTAGTAGATACCTAAGTACCTACTTCTTAAAAATTATGTTATAATTTATTTTCAGCTTGATGAAAACGGTTTCCTGACCCCAGTCAAGCTTTCTCAAATGGCTAATGTGTCCGTCCTACTAGCAAGGGAGCGCCTATTCACTACAGAACGCCTCGGAATGGCCTGTCGAGATGAATCAATAGAGGGATTAGCATTCTATCCCAATTTATTCTTGAGGGAAGAAACTTCTTAGCAACAACTTATGTTTATAGCAGTACCATAGCATGTATATTATAAGTCGTTATTTACAGTACATAATTATTTTTTTCTACATAAATAAAACATTAAATTTTAGCAATTTTTATTTTATTTATTAAGCCGCCGTCTCGTTTTACAAAAGCTTATAGCTTGAAATTATGGACTACATTTACAATTAAATATTCCTTCACCTTGATCATATTCATATTCACTCTTGTTGTGTAAACCATCTCACAAAATAGTATCTCAATCTTACTACTAGTGCCACATCTATTATTTTATTAGTGTACTTGTTTTGTGCTTTTATGATAATATTCTTAACATTATGAGAAAGTATGGATTAACTTGCTTATCTGAATATTAAGTACCTACATTATTAAAACACCTATTCTAGCCTATAACCATACAACGGTACTTAAATTAATTTTGCGTTTGCAGCAATCTGTTACAAAATGCAAAAATATTCATGATTTTAATTATTAGGTAAAAGCTAATCAGACATTTGCGTTCAGCAATCACAGACACGTCAAGCTACTATTGTGGTGTTATCTTTGATTGTTACCAACGTTTATTATACTGACAAACAAGACAAAACCACCGATATAATGCAGGCAAAGTGAAGCATATTAATGATATTACGCTTATACTAGTGATAAAAATGCAAAACATAATAGGTAAGGTTCAAAAGGTGCAGAAAAACAAAAGATAAGCCTACAACTACATTTTATTTGTCACAGGAATGTGTTGTTCTTACAATAATTAATATTCAATTGCACTCTTAAAGTCCTTTGGTAGCTGGTTGTGTTTTCCACAGAGTTCCCAAGCTTTGAAATCATCACTGGCTCTGAGGTTGTCCACAAAGCATTCTACGCCTCTTACAAAGGGAAGCATCATCTCTTCGTTTATAATTTCAGACAGACGGTGAACAAATGCAATATTCTTAGCAAGAGTATCTTTTATAGTCGTTGTTAATGGCCGCACAGCACATTGTACCAAGTCCAGCTAAAATGAAAAATAAAATCGTCCATTATTAATACCTATGGATGATTTGATTAATGATATTGTAGGTATAACATAACGAGAGATCGAAAAGTTGCCGCCATTATTTGCAATAGTGTGGGCGTGACTGTATTGCGAGTGATGACGCCAAGTTGACCGATCTCTGAACATAATGGTCACTCATAAATCTTAACTTTACACCTTTGTCAAAAAAAAACGAGTTTCTACATAAAATTTGGTGAAGGAACACATAGAATGAATGACGATGCTCTTATCAATCATTAGTCGAATTTATGTAATAATTGGTTTAGGTTTACATGTGAGATTGTAAGTTATGACTACAAGCTAAGGTAAAGGCACCAGTGTTCAACACTTTTAGCTGACAGGCACCAATAACCGTCAAAAACTTTTAGGGCGTTTCTTTAAAAGTTTGTACCTAGTTAAGGACTAAAATTAAGAAACGTTAACTTTTCCGCTGAGTTACGAAAATTAGCCATACTTTTATAAGACAAATGGGTGTATCTCAGACAAAACTCCTGCAGCAAGTGCAAGCATAACGGGTGAGGATTGAATCTGCTTCATTTATTGAATTTGAGATACTGCTAATTGGCGTTGAGAGGTAGTATATAAATGTACGACTAATTTTCGTAACTCAGCAGAAAAGTTAACATTTCTTAATTTTAGTCCTTAACTAGGTACAAAGTTTTAAAAAAATGCCCTTTAATTCAAAGATCATAGGGTTATAAATTGATTGTTGAAAAAAACAAATGAATAACTCTTATCTTCTTTGAATAAGAATCAAGAGTCAAGCATTAGTCCTTTTTTGAGTCCTGGTGCCGTTACCTTACTACCATTTTCTTAGCCTGTTCCCTCCCAGGGTGCTCTTGCTGTGCCACTGTTGTTTCCTGCAGATGGTAATATAGGTGTTGGGTCTCTAGCCATTGATATCACACAGATATTTCGCACTAGTGTTTCATAGTAACCAAAAACATAATGCTACTAGGAAAATGGTAGTACTGTCTTATAAGATAAGGATTATTATGATGTGACTGTACATTAAGTACTCTTACTTTTTCTTCAATGGTGCTGGACTGCAGGCCCAGATAAGTGTTGAGGCATTCAGACAAAGATTTAAGTGTGTTGGGCAAGCGACCTAGTTTGTTCCGTTGAACAATAAGATCACCAACCTGTTGAAATATAAAAACAAATGTAAAAAACTGACAATTCAAATAGTCACATGGATAAATTATTAGTGTTGAGTCTGCAATTTGCTATTTTTTTTCACATTTCACAAGTTCCTTAAATCAAACTGTGTGAATGATAGCAGTTCTACCTGACTGGATGGAGACTAGTATTAATCCTACTAATATTATTAATGCGATAGTTTGTGTTACTTTGTTACTCCATCGTGCTGCAACGGATAGCTTATACTGTGGATTAACACAAAGGCTACTTTACTACATCCTGGAAAATCAAAAAGTTCTCAAGGGAATAATGATAATTGAAATGTACACAGACAAAGACACGGGCAGAAGCTAGTTTTCAAATAAGATTCTTATTTCATTCAATGTTTCAGTAGTATGCAATGGAATTACTACAAATAACTCACCTGTGTGTCAAACACTGAAGCCAGTTTGACATTGTGCTTATGATACAAGCAGTCTGACAACTTCCTGCAATCATGGACAACCTTTTTTGGGCTTTCACTCTCTAGAATCTTCTTCAGGCCTGCATCAAATGCATGATACTGCATGACTTGTAAGTCAAAGATGTAAATCTGTTGTGGGGTAGACATTACCAGAAATGGCATCTTACATTTACGCCCCATTGATGCACCATCTGAGCTTACACTGACATAGCTGTACTGATTTAAATCATCCACTGCTTCATGAAAACCATTGTCCACCTGATTAATAAAATTGTACTTCTTTGATATATTAATGATCACCTCACATTCCTTCTCAGAAATCTTTAAATGGTGATGCACTTCAGGTTTGTGCAGTTTTACTATGTTACTGACTTCAGAATCAAAGTAATGTGTAATACCATCACTTTCATTGCCCTGGGACAGCTCTTTAACATTGTACAGAGATATCTTAGACTTATCACTGGTAATACTGTAGAAATGACCTTCATATACTTCACAGTTCTTAGTGTGAACTTGTAGTAACTCTCCTTTCATGTATAGATTGTCCATTTTGTTTTCTTTTTAAATATATGATAGTGACGTATGAGTTGAGTATTTTAACTTAATCCTTCTTAACGGGTTTAGAGGACGCGGATTCCGCTTCAGAGTAAGCCCTATGGATATAGAGACCCAGAGTTACATGTAGAATAAGGACGGCCACAACCGCGGCGTAAACGTTGCTCGTCGTCTGATCGAAACCAAACAAGCCATCGAATACGGCACTCTTCACAAAGAAGAACGAAATAATCGGCAAGAGAATAATTACTAAACAGTATTTCATTACCGTTTTAAAGACTTGAAAGTCGGGTAGTTCCTGAAACGTAACAGGTTAGGGGGTATAGAAATAATCATTTGAAACGTGAATGAAATCATAGAGAATATCATACTTCATACTTACATTTGCACGACCTTCAATCATTATAAGTAACAGAAAAAAATAAAAATAACAATAGTGTAGTAGAGTTACTGCAGGCTCTGCCTTATTCAAGTTATTAATGAAATAAAAGCGATCGATTAGTAAGAAAGACGGATGGATGGATGAAGATCACTTGACACACTTGACAGAAAAAACCGCAGATTATAAAATATTTGGAAAAACTAGCATGACAATGATAATCTAATCAATAATCAGAGGCTCTACTTTGAAAACCGAAGTTCGAAGTTACGTTAGCTTCATCTCCGTCACTCGTCATTCAAGACTAAATCAAGAGAAAGGGATGGAGGTATCGTAACTTCGAACTTAGATTACCTATCAAAGCAGGGCCTCAGGTTGTTTCAGACACTGGTACAACTGCCCGCTGGGTCACTCCCAAAAACGAACAAATGAGAGAAAAGATTCAGATGCCTCGCGATTTCCTCCTAGATGCTCCTCGTAAATCCGTAACTCCCCGGCCCCCACCGATTCTGCTCACCTTCATAATTTTAAAATTAGGGTACGTCCGTGGGGTGTCTAATAAAATATAACAACATTTATATAATTTCGTTCTATAAACGTTCATAAGATATTATATAATAAACTTTAGATATAACAACAAAACCTATAATTTCAAAGATGTATAATTAGTAATAACTTATTTGTACCACATAACGACGCCTTATTAACATAATATGTAGTTGCAGTAATAGTGTAAAGTACCTATCTAAAGTAGGGTCATATCATTATGCTTGACCCATGTCTACCGGGAATCGGTAAATATTTTGTTATTTGTGTTAGGGTGGTATTCCACGTGTCCAAGATCTTTGTCCAATGTATACCTATTTGCGTCTCACAGTTTGCTTTAAAAAATGTGAGACGCAATGAACATTAGACAAAGATCTTGTTCAAGTGGAATACCACCCTTAGCAGAAATCTTTGCCGAATGCCACAGGTGAGACCCCAGCATAAGATAACTGTTGTGTTGCCTACTAATTATTTTGAGGGTTCCTTACTTAAAGGGCAAAACGGAATCTTATTGACGACACTCGGCTGCCCATCAGTCCGTCAGTCTGTATGTCCGTATGTCACTTGTCATTTAGCACCTTGTACTATTACTTATTCCGTGTTAGCACACACTATTAAGATAATCTCTCTCCACTCAGCTTGTAAAGGCAATGATTTACACATCTGAAATGTCGTCGGTGTAAAGGTAAATCTCACTAAGTACATACAAATTACTAATGACTTAGTTATTTTTACCTTTACACCCTGACGATATGGTTGTTATATAAAATATCCAAAAACAAATATATCTTCTTCGTCTTCGCTGGTTTATTTTATCTTATTTCCTGTTTTAGAGAATAACGTCACCGCGTGTATCCCAATATCTGTCAAGACCATGAAGTTATAGATAAAGGTGGAGGCCACACTTTCTAGACCAAAATGAAGCGTCTTGAATGTACTTCATTTCACTTCTTTAGTTTATGGCTTCTGTAGCTGTTAGACAGCACAATTCTGCCAGACTCAAGTGTCGAGCTTCACACGCGTATGGATATAAATGAAAGCGACTACTGGCGGAGAATTCTCGTTAACACTGAAAACACATAAAACAAACACAACTAAACTACAACACCCTAATGTAATTATTAAAAGCGGGGGAGGTCTTTTTTTTATCACAAGGATATATTATTCTTTTCCATGAACTTGGATAAGGTAACGAAAACTTTTTTTTTGTTAGTAAAGCATAAAATAGAAGCCATGTTAATGGGGAGAGGAATTTTTAATTTAGTTAAGAGGGAATAAAGGGGAGGAGATTTATTATTAAGAGGGCAATCAAAGAAAATGTGGTCGATAGATCCATAATCCTGCCCACAGTCGCACCAAGGAGTACACACGCGACCCAGACGAAGTCTGATGATAATACTAGTGTGTCTTTTCGAAAGGGAACGATTCTTAAAAAACCAGGGACGAGACGGAATAACAGGTTGAATAGAGGAATAGAAACATTTTTTAGAAGAGGACCAACGGGATGACCATTTTTTCTCCAGAGAACGCCTAGGAATGCTTAAAATATCAGGGGAGTATATTTTGAAAAAGGAATCATCTCCGTGGATCACTGCATCCTTAGCAGCTAAATCCGCAGCCTCATTGCCCGCAATCCCACAGTGGCTGGGGATCCAAACAAACGAAATATCAATGTGAGCCGAATGACAGGAATATATCGATTGTTTTAATTGGGAAACCAAATAGTTACGCGCACAGTTTTTGAATGGGTGTATTGAGATGGATTGCAAAACACTAAAGCAATCTGTAAAAATAACACTTTTATGCAGATTATGCTGAAGAATGAAATCGACAGACTTCAAGAGGCCCAAGCATTCCCCGGAGAAAACAGATGATTCAGGCGGGAGCTTGAATTTGTGCATGATATTGAGCCTAGGGCAAACAAAAGCAGCCCCTACACATCCCGAATCAGATAGTTTGGAGGCATCCGAAAAAAAGTATATGTGGTCAGGGAAACAAGATTCTACATATTTATTAAATAACGAATTAGCTTGAACTGATTTTTTATGTATACCGGTGTTAAAAAAGACATTAGGAAAATGGATTAAGGCCTCAAAGGGGATAGAATACATAGGAAGCGAAGCACATCTCTGGACCGGAGCTCTGAGGGAGGCCAACTTACTTAGGCCTTTTATTAAATTAGGCTGGGCCTTATGGCGCTAGTACGGTTTGGAAGAACAAAAGCGAGAGAGTAACTTGAGCTTAGGAACGATAGTATGAGAGGAGAGGACATAAGACTGAAACAGAAAACGTTCCGATAAATATTGTCTTCTGTTGATATGGGTCTAGTTAAACTGTTATTTAGTCTACGACTACTTACACAATAATTATGTAGTCTGTGGTGACGACACACAGAACAGACATGTCTATGTGTTAGTTAAGTTAAGGTTAAGGTTAATAATTAAAAATACATGAATGTCTTGTTTTTTTTCGGTCTGTGGAGCGCGGGTGGGTAGGACGCTTCGAAAAGCTGGTAGGATTAAAATTATCTTTTGTACAGTTATAGTATAGGTGTACAGTAATAATTGTATATATTTGTTATTTAGTTGTATGGTTAAGTGTTATTTTGTATAATTGTCGTTAATTTCTTGACTAAAACTTGTTCTTCAATAACAGCAATGTTGGGGCCGTAATGGCGGGTAGTTCCAACCTGCCATGCGGCCAGCTATCGGGGAATTCAGATTTTTTGGAGTCTCCTCAGAGTCCTCCTGATATTGATAAAGCGGCCTCTTGTATCCCAATGAATGATGAAATTGATGAATGTACCGTAGATGATTCTGTAAATAATGTAAAATCTAATCTATCTAAGAAGAGGCCGTCTCATGAGGCAAATTGTACCGATGAGTTACCGTCTAAAACTGTAAAAATGAATGCCACGCCTCAACCGCTTATAACTAGGCAATGCTACATTCAGGAGGATAATGGTCCATTCATTGTTCATATTGTTAAGAAAAGCGCGGATTTGAATGGCGGCACATTAAACCCAGTTAAATTTGGGCAATTTTTAGTTTCACATGGAGTTGCTCACATTAAACAAGAGGGAATTAAAAAAATAGGTCGCAATAGGCTGTCTATTGAATTCACCTCGATGAATGCAGCAAACGCATTTTTGAATAGACATGCATCAGATAATATATACTCGGTCTTCATTCCCACGTTTAACGTGTGTAAAATGTGTGTAATTCGTGGGGTCCCCAAGGACCTATCTAATGAGGAGATTGTTGCCAGTATCACAACGCCTGATGGTTTTGGCAAAGTGATTAAAGTCCGGCGACTTAATGCCAAAAGGAAAAACGACATAACGTTGGCTATGGAGTGGGTTCCTACTGAGACTGTAGCTTTGACTGTGGACGGCCAAAAGTTACCTCCCCGAGTATATCTGTTTCACAATGCTTTTACAACCCAAACGTATAACTATCCGGTAATTCAATGCTTTAAGTGCTGTAGGTTTGGGCACGTACTATCACAGTGTAGGTCTCAGCCCCGTTGTTCAAAGTGTGCTCAGCCTCATACGGGTAAAGAATGTCCGGTCCCGGAAGAAAGAATTTCGTGTTTAAACTGTTCAGGGCCCCATGCAGCTACTGACAAAAAATGTCCCGAGTTCGATCGACAACTTAAGATCAAAGTGGCGATGACTGAAAATTCAATATCTTTCATAGAGGCGTCTCAGCTAATTCCTTCTTCCAGACGGTCATTTGCTGAAGTCACCAAATCGGCTCCTAGTCAGATGTCTTATAAAAAAACAGTGACTTTGCCACGCAAGGTTCACGTTCCCTTACAGCCAGGATATGATAAGAGAGCTCATCAAGATATAATTAACAGTTATAACTTTCCTTCTTCTCGTAATGGATGTGCTTTGCAAAGCTCCACAGGGGATGGGTATCAGAACCAATCCTATAATGAATCGACATCAGGCCAGTCGATTGGACACAGTGACTATGCAGCTGTTGATGGACAGATTAACGGAAAGGTACTAGACTCTCTTTTAGATACTGTTATTATGCTTCTTAATCTCGATAGAATACCGCCCAACGTTGCTATAAAAATTGAATCGCTTTGTAATATTTTAAATAAAAAACTTCAAAATGCATACGGCCGTTCAATGGAATGCTCGTAGTTTAATCAATAAAAAAATCGAATTGTCTTTTTTATGTAATAAATATAATCCCATAATTTTTTCTATTGCGGAAACTTGGTTGAAACCCCAACGTTTTTTTAAATTTCCCGGGTATTCAACTCTGCGAGATGACAGAGTTGATGGATGGGATGGCGCTGCTTTGATTGTCAAAAATAATATTCCTTTTTCACCAATTCCTCTCCCTTCTCATACAAATAGTATCTTTATTGTGGCAGTCCGCATTTTTGACGTATCGTATGTGTCAGTCTATATTCCGTATCCCTCTCATATAGTTTTGTCGGAATTTCATTCTATTATAAAAGATATTCCTAGGCCTGTTCTAATCATGGGTGACTTGAACAGTCATCATATATCTTGGGGTTCCTCTTTAACGGATAATAATGGCAACAGGTTAATATCTATCATGGATGATTTAGGATTGTGTTGCTTAAATGATGGAAGACCTACTAGACGTACTGCTCCTAATCAAAACGCCTCTGCGGTTGATTTGTCATTATGTTCTCCTGAATTAAACGCGGAAGTAGAGTGGAATATTTTAAGTAATTCCCATAATAGTGATCATTTTCCAATCATCATAAAATTTCCGGAAATAAATAGCCTTGGTCCCTCTCTTTCTCCTTTGCAGAAGTATAGATTATCTAAAGCTGATTGGGATTCTTATAGTACTTCTTTAGAAGCAAGTATCGATAACGTGTTAGAATCATTCAGTATAAAGGATACTCAAGACCTTCTTGTTAATTTAATTCACAAATCGGCAGTAGAGGCTATCCCATTGAAAAAACTTAACATCCGTCGCTCCCCTTCTCAGCCATGGTGGGACTCTGAATGCTCTGATGTAGTTAAGGAACGCAATCAAGCTGAACTTAATTATGCTAGGGATATGAATTTAGAAAACTATATTCATTTTAAAAAAGTTAGGGCTAGATGCCGCAGAACTCTTTCGATTAAGAAAATGGATGGTTGGAAATCTTTTTGTGAATCTATTTCGCCTAGTACTCCACCTTCAATGGTTTGGGAAAATATTCGAAGATTTCGTAGGGGCTCTGTGGCCTCAAGTCCTGCTTCTTCTCTAACATGGACTGATGACTTTATTAATAAATTGGCTCCACCAATGGTCCCATCATTTAATGACTTACCTTCAACATACTCTTTTGATTCATCAGACCATATGCTCGATAAAGAATTTAACTTAGATGAATTAAAAACAGTTTTCTTCTCATTAAAGGATTCTTCCCCTGGCTTTGATGGCATTGTATATTCGTTTCTTGTTAAAGCAGGACCTCATTGTCATAATTATTTTCTTAACCTTGCTAATAAAATATTTAATTCAGGTGATATCCCTCCATCATGGAAATCGCAAATTATAATACCTATTTTAAAGCCAGGAAAAGACCCAGAAGATCACTCTTCTTACCGTCCAATAGCTCTGTCATCTGTACTTTGCAAGATTGTGGAACACCTATTGAAAAATAGATTAGAGTGGTTTTTGGAAAATGCAGGTGCCCTAGCAATAAACCAATTTGGTTTTAGAAAAGGTAGAAGTGTAACTGATAGTCATTGTGTTTTATCCACAGATGTAAGGATAGCTTTTTCCCAAAACCACTCTGTTGTTGCTGCTTTTTTAGATATTTCTGCTGCATACGATAATGTACTGCTCTCGGTACTCAGTAGCAAATTGCGTCAGATGAGTATTCCTGAGAAAGTAGTCTGTTTTATTAAAAATCTTATGTCTGGTAGAGAGATCTGCTTACGTATAAATTCAGGTAAGGATTTGAAGGGTTTGGTCTGGAAAGGATTACCTCAAGGTTCAGTTTTAAGTCCTTTATTATATAGCATATATACATCCGATCTAGACCAATCTATCAATCAACACTGTACTATCCTGCAATATGCAGATGACATAGCTATCTACGCTCAGAATCGAAACATTGAAGATGCTGCTAATTTTGTCCAGAACGCATTAGACTCATTAGGTATGTGGTTAGAGATCCATGGACTAGATTTGTCACCCACCAAGAGTGCTATTGTGGTTTTTACTAGGAAGCGCAGCCTTCCAGCATCGTTAAATATAAGTTATAAATCACAGGTTATTCCAATTCAAGTAAATGCAAAGTTTTTGGGGGTAGTATTTGATTCCAAGTTGTCAGGATCTGACCATATTAATCATGTAGTTGGCAAATGTGAAAAAAATATAAATATTCTTCGATCTCTGTCTGGTGCTTGGTGGGGGGCCCATCCCTACACTCAGAAACTTTTATACAATGCCTTAATTAGATCACATTTAGATTTTGGAGCTATTATATTGGAACCTAGCAAGAAAGCTGACCTTAAAAAACTAGATAACATTCAATCAAGGGCTCTTAGGTTAATCACAGGCGCAATGAAATCATCTCCCATTCGGGCCCTTCAGGTGGAATGTTCAGACCCCCCTCTACATCTACGTAGGCAGTATCTGTCCAATAGATTCATTTTCCGGTTATCTCAAATAGAAAACCATCCCCTCAGACCCAAGTTAGAACTGTTGAAAAATATGACAGAGGAGACCTCTTTTTGGTCTAGAAAATCGAAGCCAAATTTAGTTAATAGTCTTTATTGTTTAGAAAGCATTAAGTTCCCTCTTATTACTTTTAATAAACTCCCTATATATACAGTCCCTTTTCAGGCTCTAGTTTATCAACCAAAAGTGGTTAACTTAGGTATCCAAAAAAACTCATCAACAGATGTTTTGAATTCAATTGGGGAAAGGTGGCGTAATTGGGATTTATTCTATACAGATGCATCAAAACTTAATAACAATCAATGTGTTGGATGTGCCTTTCTTCATGAAAATTCCGGAACTATTCAGCGTTTTCAGTTACCATCTATATCTTCTATTTACACAGGTGAAGACTCAGCTATTTTGCAGGCTCTTAAGTATATCAAAGAACATAACCTGGCAAAGTCAGTAATCTTTACAGATAGCCTTAGTTTTATTCAAGCTATATCTCTTAATTCTATTAGGAATTCTGCCAAATCTGCTCTAGTATGTTTAATTAAAGAATCTCTCTTTTCTTGCCATTTATCTAACATGGAAGTGTTGTTAGCATGGATTCCAAGTCACAGGAACATAAATGGTAATGAGGTAGTTGATAGGGCAGCTAGAGCTGCAGTTCTGGATGGAAGTCGGTCCATTTATCACATTTATCATAACGATCTGGCTAGAGTCTCCTCATCAGTCCTTTTTAAATCCTGGTCGGATATCTGGGAAAAAAACAATAATTCACAGTACTATAGGATCCAGAAAGATATACCATCAAAACCATGGTTCTTTAAATTCAAATTTAAGAAAAAAGTAACAAGTACGTTAATTAGACTTCGTTTAGGTCATGTGTGCTCTCCAGAATTTTTATTTAAAATAAAACTAAGAGACAGTCCTATTTGTGACTGTGGTGTCGAGGTGGGTTCAATCAACCATATATTTTTCAATTGTCAATTTAATCAGTTTTGTTTATATAAACAACTTATTATACACAAGTTAGAGCTTCCATCTAACGTCAATACTATTTTGGCTAATTTTGATAAAGTTTCTATACAAATTTTAGCAAAACATGTAGATAGGAACAGTATTACATTGTAAACGTCTTACCTATATAACATTATTTCTGTTGTACCTTTTAAGTCTAGAGTTAAGAATTGTAATTTCTCTCTTGGGGTTATGTAAGCGCTCCACGGCATTAAAAAGTCGTCATATCATTATAAATCACCTCTCAGACGTATTATTATGTCGCAAAGCAATCTGAATGAATAAACTACTAAAACGAAATGTCAGTCACCGTTTGGAAGGATACCTACTGCGATACGATATGACAGTGGCTAAGCAAGCCGCCTGACTTGACATTGGCTAAGTGCCTTGCAGCAAGAGCCATTAACACAAAAAAAAAAAAAAAAAAAAAATGTCTTGTTTAATATAAAGTGTTTAATTCCACGCTCCAACACAAACAAACATGATGTCAGGTGCGGTGCCACCCATGGTCTACGAAGGAAATCTGGGTGAGAATTTTAAGCAATGGAGCCAAAGATTAAAAATCTATTTAACGGCCAACGAACTCGACAAGGCATCGGAAGAGCGGAAAATTGCGATTCTGTTAAATTTCATTGGCAGTAAGGGTATAATTATTTACAATACTTTTACAAAAGACGACAAAGATACGTTTGACTGTATTGTCGCAAAATTTGAAAATCATTTCTCACCGAGGAAGAACTTAATGATTCTTAGAAACGATTTTTTTCTCATTCAACAAAATGGCGGAGAACGCCTAGATGAATATTTCACCAAAGTTATAAATCTAGGGCATCAGTGCGAGTTAGGAAAACTGGAGGAAAAATTAATTGCGAGCAAAATTATAGCAGGACTGGATCGCAAATACGATGATCTAAAAACGAAATTAATATCAGAAGACGATGACACGTTAAGTTTAGATTATGTCATGACATATTTAAAAAATGCTGAAGCTTCAAGGTTATACGTAAGAGGAAACATACAAAGCAACCCCGAATCTGACGTTTTAATTATTCAAAAACAAAGAAATTCACGTGAATCGTTGAAAACCATAAGAAATTGTAGAAATTGTGGCAAAACGCATGCAATCAATAAGTGCCCTGCATACGGAAAAACTTGTTTTAACTGCAGCAGAAATAATCATTTTTCGAGCATGTGCATGAAGAAAAAAGTACATATGATACAGCAGGAGGATGAACAGTTGGATGAAGCAGGCGACTCACAGGGAGACCATTTTTTCATCGGGCTGGCCAATGTTAAGTCAGCAGGGAATGAAATCACACAGAATTTTTACATCAAAAACCAACTTATTAATGTGAAAATGGACACTGGAGCAGGTTGTAACATAATTGGCACTGAGGTATGTAATAAATTGGCTATTCCCAAAGAGGAAATTATGAGGTGCAATAAAAAAATCATGCAATTGGATGGAAAAAGCATCAAGGTTAATGGTGTTTGTAAGTTATTAATAAAACATCCCAATAACAACAGTTATATGGTTGAATTTATAATTGTGGAGGGCTCGGTGCCCACATTACTGGGTTGCAAAACATGTATAGAATGTGGATTTATTAGTGCAAATCACAAATTAGTCAATATTCATAGTGTGGAACTAAAAGAAAGTAAAATTCATGATTTAATACAGAATTTAAAAAATAATTTCAGTGAGCTGTTTGATGGAGGTCTTGGTTGCCTGCCCAACACAGTCAAGTTGCAATTACGAGAAGATGCAGTTCCTGTTGTACAGGCAGCACGACGGGTTCCATTTTCATTGCTGCCTGAACTACGTGAAGAACTAGAAAAAATGGAACAGTTAGGGGTTATAGAAAAGGTAACAAAACCAACTAATTGGGTCAATAGTTTAGTCTTAGTCAGAAAGCCAAATAAGAAATTGCGAGTTTGCCTTGATCCAAGAGCGTTAAATAAGTATATCATTCAGCCAAAATTTCAATTACATACATTAGATGAGATAAAAAGCAAAATGCAAAATGCAAAAATATTTGCATTATTAGATGCATCAAATGGTTTTTGGATGCAAAAACTGGATGAGCCTAGTTCAGAACTGTGTACATTTCAAACACCATATGGCAGATACAAATATTTAAGAATGCCTTTTGGAATTTCTGCTGCACCGGAAGAGTTTTGTAGAATAATTGCACAGATGTTTGAAAATATAGAGGGAGTTTGTACATACTTAGATGATATTTGCTTGTGGGCCTCCAGTGTTGAGGAGTTAAATGACAGGATAAATAATGTTCTCAAAATAGCATCTAAAAATGGCATTAAATTCAATGAGAACAAATGTAAATTCTTTGTGAAAGAGCTATTGTTCATAGGACATAAATTTACATCAAAAGGTGTGACCCCAGATCCAACAAAGGTAGAGGCAGTAATGAAAATGGAAACTCCTAAATGTAAAAAAGATCTACAAAGATTCCTGGGTATGTGTAATTACTTATCTAGGTTCATTCCTAAGTACTCTGATATTAATCAACCTTTACGTGAATTAATGAAAGATGACAGTGTGTTTTGTTGGGAAAGCAACCAAGAAGATTCTTTTAACAAACTGAAACATGCTTTATGTAACAGTCCATGCTTAGCTTATTTTGACACCAACCAAAGCATTACTTTGTCGGTTGACAGTTCGTCCACAGCACTGGGAGCTGTCATCTTGCAAAATGAAAAACCTATTGCTTTTGGTTCACGAAGCTTAACTTCAACAGAGCAAGCGTACTGTCAACTCGAAAAAGAAATGCTTGCAATTGTCTATGGGTGTTATAAAATGCACCAGTATGTCTATGGTCGCAAAGTGTTTGTTGAAACTGACCACAAACCTCTTGAAACACTCTTTAAGAAACCTCTGTATAAAGTGCCCGCTAGATTACAACGAATGATGCTGGCAGTACAAGGTTATAACTTAGAGGTTAAATACAAACCAGGGCGTGAAATGTACATTGCTGACACACTTTCTCGAAGTTGTAGCAGCTATGAAACTGAAACTAAAGTACAACAACTTATTGATAATAACATAATACATGTTAAACTGCTTCGAGAAAGTTTGCCAATATCTAATGTTTGGTTAAAGAAAATACAGGATGAGACAAAAAATGACATTGTATTAAAAGCTGTAAAATCTTATATTCAAAATGGATGGCCAACAAACTATAATGATCTAAATATAAATGTAAGACAGTACTGGACTTATCGGGATGAACTGGCAATTTTAGATGATATAATCTTGAAAAGTAATCTTGTTGTCATACCCAGTTCACTAAAGGATTACATGATTCAAAAAATTCACGAGGGACATGTGGGTTTAGATACATGCAAAACAAGAGCTCGTGCATGTGTTTTTTGGCCAGAAATTAATAAAGACTTGGATAAATATGTAAATAGCTGTATGCCTTGTGCAAAGTTCAAACCTAATATGCAAAAACAACCATTGTTAAATCATCACATAGAGCCTTTTGCGTGGTACAAAATAGGTATGGATATTTGTGTTTTTGACAACAAAGACTATCTAGTTATGATTGACTATTACTCTAAATTCATTGAAGTATGTAAATTGGAGAATCTAACTAGTGATTGTGTAGTTGCTCACTGCAAGTCAATATTTGCAAGGCACGGAATTCCGTCCTTTGTTGTAACAGACTGTGGAACACAGTTTACTTCTGATAATTTCAAAGAATTTGCTGTTTCTTATAAGTTTACACATATAAAGACAAGTCCCAAACACTCGCAGGCAAATGGCATGAGTGAAAGTGGTGTCAAGATTTTTAAGTCTATTGTAAAAAAATGTAAAGAGGATGGCTCTGATCCTTACCTTGGTCTGTTAAACTATAGAAACACTCCAAAGCCATACTTACCATCACCGGCCCAATTAATGTATTCAAGAAATCTGAATACATTAATACCTGCACCTTTAAAATGTCTTAAACCTAATGTGGTTAATCTTGATAAAGTAAAACATAATCAACATTGTAATTCTGTAAAAAAATATTATAATAAGAATGCTAAGCCACTGTCAAGTTTAAACCCCAATCAAAGGGTAATGTTTAAGAAAAATTTAGACTCCCCATGGGTCTCAGGTAAAGTCCTAAAGAGTTGCAATGAGCCTCGCTCATACTTAATAGCAGATGATAGTGGACGAATCTATCGTAGAAATAGATTATATGTAAATGATAAGCCTCGAATTAAACCGGAAAGTTGTAATGAGTATAGTAATAGTGACAGTGATACTCCAGACTCTAATGATGATGATTTGTCTTGTAATGCTAACTTACCTGGTAATGTGGACATGCTTAGTAATGAACAAAATAATGTAAGGAGTTCACCTCAACCCTTTAAAACCAGAAGTGGAAGAATGGTAAAGGTGCCTATCCGACTGAACTTGTAACTATCCTTTATTGTCATATAAGTAGTAACATCTGTATAAGAGGGGGGATGTTGATATGGGTCTAGTTAAACTGTTATTTAGTCTACGACTACTTACACAATAATTATGTAGTCTGTGGTGACGACACACAGAACAGACATGTCTATGTGTTAGTTAAGTTAAGGTTAAGGTTAATAATTAAAAATACATGAATGTCTTGTTTAATATAAAGTGTTTAATTCCACGCTCCAACACAAACAAACAATCAAGGGGTGGATCTCCACATTCAACCAGTACCGCTCTATTAGGAGACGACTTCATGACGCCAGAGACAATTCTGAGTGCCTTCATCTGAATAAATTCCAGGAGTTTGAGAGCACCTTTGTTGCATGGCTCAAAGATGAAAGTACCAAAATCCAAGTGACTTCTGACAAGAGCATTATAGAGCAACTTTTGAGGATAGGGGTGGGCGCCCCACCAAGAACCAGACAGAGCCCTGAGGATGTTGATATTTCTCTCGCACTTCCTGGCAACATAAGAGAGATGAGGAATTCCCTGCAGTCGTCTGTCAAAGATCACTCCGAGAAACTTAACAGAGTCAGAAAATGGAATGGGAATGCTATCATATTTTATGCAGCCCTCGGGAGGAGATCGGCTTCTAGAGAAAACTATAGCGGAGCTTTTAGATGGAGATAGGGAGAGCCGTAAATTCTTTGTGAAAGAGCTATTGTTCATAGGACATAAATTTACATCAAAAGGTGTGACCCCAGATCCAACAAAGGTAGAGGCAGTAATGAAAATGGAAACTCCTAAATGTAAAAAAGATCTACAAAGATTCCTGGGTATGTGTAATTACTTATCTAGGTTCATTCCTAAGTACTCTGATATTAATCAACCTTTACGTGAATTAATGAAAGATGACAGTGTGTTTTGTTGGGAAAGCAACCAAGAAGATTCTTTTAACAAACTGAAACATGCTTTATGTAACAGTCCATGCTTAGCTTATTTTGACACCAACCAAAGCATTACTTTGTCGGTTGACAGTTCGTCCACAGCACTGGGAGCTGTCATCTTGCAAAATGAAAAACCTATTGCTTTTGGTTCACGAAGCTTAACTTCAACAGAGCAAGCGTACTGTCAACTCGAAAAAGAAATGCTTGCAATTGTCTATGGGTGTTATAAAATGCACCAGTATGTCTATGGTCGCAAAGTGTTTGTTGAAACTGACCACAAACCTCTTGAAACACTCTTTAAGAAACCTCTGTATAAAGTGCCCGCTAGATTACAACGAATGATGCTGGCAGTACAAGGTTATAACTTAGAGGTTAAATACAAACCAGGGCGTGAAATGTACATTGCTGACACACTTTCTCGAAGTTGTAGCAGCTATGAAACTGAAACTAAAGTACAACAACTTATTGATAATAACATAATACATGTTAAACTGCTTCGAGAAAGTTTGCCAATATCTAATGTTTGGTTAAAGAAAATACAGGATGAGACAAAAAATGACATTGTATTAAAAGCTGTAAAATCTTATATTCAAAATGGATGGCCAACAAACTATAATGATCTAAATATAAATGTAAGACAGTACTGGACTTATCGGGATGAACTGGCAATTTTAGATGATATAATCTTGAAAAGTAATCTTGTTGTCATACCCAGTTCACTAAAGGATTACATGATTCAAAAAATTCACGAGGGACATGTGGGTTTAGATACATGCAAAACAAGAGCTCGTGCATGTGTTTTTTGGCCAGAAATTAATAAAGACTTGGATAAATATGTAAATAGCTGTATGCCTTGTGCAAAGTTCAAACCTAATATGCAAAAACAACCATTGTTAAATCATCACATAGAGCCTTTTGCGTGGTACAAAATAGGTATGGATATTTGTGTTTTTGACAACAAAGACTATCTAGTTATGATTGACTATTACTCTAAATTCATTGAAGTATGTAAATTGGAGAATCTAACTAGTGATTGTGTAGTTGCTCACTGCAAGTCAATATTTGCAAGGCACGGAATTCCGTCCTTTGTTGTAACAGACTGTGGAACACAGTTTACTTCTGATAATTTCAAAGAATTTGCTGTTTCTTATAAGTTTACACATATAAAGACAAGTCCCAAACACTCGCAGGCAAATGGCATGAGTGAAAGTGGTGTCAAGATTTTTAAGTCTATTGTAAAAAAATGTAAAGAGGATGGCTCTGATCCTTACCTTGGTCTGTTAAACTATAGAAACACTCCAAAGCCATACTTACCATCACCGGCCCAATTAATGTATTCAAGAAATCTGAATACATTAATACCTGCACCTTTAAAATGTCTTAAACCTAATGTGGTTAATCTTGATAAAGTAAAACATAATCAACATTGTAATTCTGTAAAAAAATATTATAATAAGAATGCTAAGCCACTGTCAAGTTTAAACCCCAATCAAAGGGTAATGTTTAAGAAAAATTTAGACTCCCCATGGGTCTCAGGTAAAGTCCTAAAGAGTTGCAATGAGCCTCGCTCATACTTAATAGCAGATGATAGTGGACGAATCTATCGTAGAAATAGATTATATGTAAATGATAAGCCTCGAATTAAACCGGAAAGTTGTAATGAGTATAGTAATAGTGACAGTGATACTCCAGACTCTAATGATGATGATTTGTCTTGTAATGCTAACTTACCTGGTAATGTGGACATGCTTAGTAATGAACAAAATAATGTAAGGAGTTCACCTCAACCCTTTAAAACCAGAAGTGGAAGAATGGTAAAGGTGCCTATCCGACTGAACTTGTAACTATCCTTTATTGTCATATAAGTAGTAACATCTGTATAAGAGGGGGGATGTTGATATGGGTCTAGTTAAACTGTTATTTAGTCTACGACTACTTACACAATAATTATGTAGTCTGTGGTGACGACACACAGAACAGACATGTCTATGTGTTAGTTAAGTTAAGGTTAAGGTTAATAATTAAAAATACATGAATGTCTTGTTTAATATAAAGTGTTTAATTCCACGCTCCAACACAAACAAACAATCAAGGGGTGGATCTCCACATTCAACCAGTACCGCTCTATTAGGAGACGACTTCATGACGCCAGAGACAATTCTGAGTGCCTTCATCTGAATAAATTCCAGGAGTTTGAGAGCACCTTTGTTGCATGGCTCAAAGATGAAAGTACCAAAATCCAAGTGACTTCTGACAAGAGCATTATAGAGCAACTTTTGAGGATAGGGGTGGGCGCCCCACCAAGAACCAGACAGAGCCCTGAGGATGTTGATATTTCTCTCGCACTTCCTGGCAACATAAGAGAGATGAGGAATTCCCTGCAGTCGTCTGTCAAAGATCACTCCGAGAAACTTAACAGAGTCAGAAAATGGAATGGGAATGCTATCATATTTTATGCAGCCCTCGGGAGGAGATCGGCTTCTAGAGAAAACTATAGCGGAGCTTTTAGATGGAGATAGGGAGAGCCCGTGGGCAGAGAGCCAAATATCTAGCGACTCCAGATCACTATTCAATAAATCAAAAGCTATTTGGGGGCTCCTGTTGTTGCAGTACATAACGACATCATCGGCATACTGTAGCAAACGGCACGACATATTAGTGGTTCTATCCAGATCATAGGTGTAAAGATTATATAAAAGAGGGCTTAGGACCGAGCCCTGAGGTAAACCTTTCCACACATGTCTATCGGCCACAAGCATACCATGCCACCTAACATGAATCGTTCTAGCCTTCAGCAAATTAGAGATAAAGTTAACCACTTTCAAAGGAATACTCAGATTGGACATTTTGTCGCTGAGCACTGAAAGACTAACATTATCGTAAGCGGAAGACACGTCCAGGAAGGCGGCCGCTACTGACTCGTCCCTCGAAAAAGCCAACCGGATATCTGTAGAAAGGATAGTGTGACTGTCTAAAATACTTTTTCCCTTCCGGAATCCAAATTGGAAGCGGGATAAGAAATTATTGTTTTCCAGGAACCAATCTAGCCGATTTTTAAGCAAATGTTCAGTGACTTTACTAAGGGCAGAAGAAAGAGCAATAGGGCGGTAGGAGGACGGAAGATTTGAATCTTTACCGGGCTTCGGAATAGGGATAATATACTGCACTTTCCAAGAATCTGGGATAATCCCAGTCTCAAAAAAACAGTTGACCAGGGACAAAAAAAAAGATAAAGTTTCCGAGTTGGCTTTAGCGAGGAAGGAGTAAGCCAAGCCATCCGGTCCAGGGGCCGAATCCAGAAGGCCCTCCAGAACACACCGAAGCTCCGATAGATGAAAGGGAGAGGAAAGAAAATGGTTGGGATTACAAGATGAAATCGAGGAAGGAGAGGGGAGGTCCGAAGAACAGGGAACGAAAGGAGGAGCCAATTTGTCAAGAAAAGAATTGAGCCAAACAGGGGCATGAGAGAATGAAGATGGAGACTGGGACGACGAGCAGGCTAAACGGAACACTTTAACGTTGCGCCAGATGACAGAGGGAGGCGTGGAAGGGGAGATAGACTCACAAAACTTGTTCCAGCCAAGATTTTTTTGAGAGAAAGCGTTTTCTTGCACTTAGCCTGGGCCCGTTTAAAAGAAACAAAGTTTTGAAGAGAAATATTAGAACAAAAGTTAGACTCAGCAGCATTACGGTCTTTGACACGGGATGTGCATACCGAGTCCCACCAGGGGAGAGAGGGGCGCTTATTAACCCAACCATTTTTAAGCGGAATAGCCAATTCCGCAGCAGACAATAAAGCCTGACAGAAGAGAGAATACGCTTCCAAGCAATTATCCCGAGAGGCAGGAGGGAGAGAGCGAATTTTTTCATCAGCCGTAAGAGAGAACAAAGACCAGTCAGCCTTTGATAACCTGAACCTTTGGAGGGGTGGAGGGGGGGGAAAGGCCAAAGAGCCGGAAGAGTACTGAATCGTGATAGGGAGGTGGTCGCTACCATAACTAATAGAAGAGACGTCCCAAGAACATGCCGATGCTAGATTAGGGGAACAGATAGATAGATCCACCGTAGAAGGATTCTGAGAAGGAGAGACCCGGCGAGTAGGACGACCATCATTCAAAATACATAAATTATGTGAATCTAGAAAATCCACCAACCTGCAACCAGAAGGGTTAGAGGACAGGGAGCCCCAGAGCGGGTTATGGCAGTTGAAGTCTCCCAATATTAAGAATGGACCCGGAACATGGGATATGGCATTCCAGAATTCAGATATAATACCAGGAGTTGGATGAGGAATATAGACGGAAATGACACTAACGTCCATGACGCGGCACGAAACAACAAAGAAAGAGTGGTGAGGAGGGAGATTAAACCGAGAATAACAGAGACCGTTTTTTATGAGAATGGCGCAGCCATCATACCCATCAGGTCCATCCTGTCGAAGACAAGAGAACCCAGGAAGTCTGAAGCTTGCAGAGGGTTTGAGCCATGTTTCAGAAAGGGCAATAATATCGGGTTTAATGGAGTTACAGAGGAAGAAAAGATCAGCTTTATTACGATTTATGCTCCTGATGTTCCATTGAATGATTTTAGAACCCATAATTGGAGTGATCCGCAGAAACTCCCTTAGGCAGGAGGGAGTGGACAAGTTTCAAAGTATCAGCGACGTTGGACGGTAGGGGAAGGTTAAGGAAAAATTCAATGAGGGACGACACGGCTGTGAGGATTGAAGGCAACCAATCCGAGGGAAGGGGAGAACCGAGGGGGGGGCAAGATTCCCGACGAGGAAGCTGAGGTTGGGACGCCTCCTGAGAGAAGGCTACACCATTGCCAGGAAGTGGAGAGTTATATCCAGATATCAAATCAAAATGAGCTCTTTGGTCGTAACCATGGGAAGATGAGGGGGCAGGAGACTTTCTTTGAATAAAAACAGTTTTTTTTTGAGAACTATCTTGTTTGACAACTTCGTTAAAAGGACGTTTAGAACGAGCGTGCTTTTTTTCAGCTTCTGAATAAGAAATGCATTCATCAGCCATTGTCAATTTAATAAGTTTTTGTCGGCCAAATTCAGGGCAAGATCTATCGGTAGCTTCGTGTTGACCAGAGCAGTGGAGACAACTGACCCGATCCACGGAAACCTGGCAGGAGACAGCCTCGTGGGGCTGAGAGCACTTAGAACACCGAGGCTGAGATCTGCAATGGGCCTTCACATGCCCAAATCTACAACATCGGAAACATTGGATGGTTGGGAAGTTGTATTGGTCTACCTCAAGAGCGCAGTTAAAAAGGAAGACTTTAGGGGGCAACACTTGACCGTCGAAAGTCAGAACTACAGTTTCCGAGGGAACCCACTCGGATGTGCCATCACTAATATTTTTTTGTTTCCGGTTAAGGCGCCTAGCTCTAATGACCCCACCACATCCGTGCGGCGAGGTAATGAGCTTGGGTAAATCTTCGTTGGAAAAATCCTTGGGGATATTCTTAACCACTCCTGTCCGTGAGATGTGGTAGGTGGGGATGAATGCTTTATACTTTGCTAAGCTCAGAGTTGGAACCTTCAGTAAAACATTTGCCCTTAGAGCTGAAACAAATTCCATAGACATTTTATTACGGCCAACCTTTTTGATACTGCCTTCCTTAACACCATTGTTCAACCCATTGGAGAAAATAAATTGACCGAATTTAATAGGGTTTAAATACCCAGACTCAGCATCCTCCTTAATGACATGTACTATATAGGGACCAGGGTCTGAGAGAGTGTATTCATTCCTGTGGGGTTGGGATTGACTGGTTGGGGCACTATGGCAATCAGATGTTGGTGATAGGGATATAGAGGCTTGGGATAAGGGAAGTGGATTATCAGCAACACACACATCCATATCAAGAGGCACACTCGCTAGGCTGTTATCAGAACGCGCAATTTTCGGCGGGTCGACTCGAGCAGGACTGGATGGGACATCATTATTTGGCGAACGAGACCGCGAACGATCCCTCTTTCTAGCGATAACAGGGGAAGTATTAACTTCTACGTATTGACCCGGGGATGGCATATTGGCAATAATACCTGATAAATCAGGATCAATACCGGGATCATAAGGGTTATTGGACGCCATGATGCGTCCGGGAAAAGGCAGCAATGAACTCACATAAGAGTTATTGCCACCCTTTCCAAGCAAAAGGAACTCACCTTCACCACCACAAAAACAATAGAACTATCACAGGACAAAAACAACACTAGAGATCAGTATTAACACAAAAGTCTCAACAAAAACACCGAGAAAAACAACAATGACACGTGCACCACTCGAACACTCGAAGCAGAATCCGTCTTGAATGTACTTTTTCGTCATTCTATCTCAAACACTTTGGTCCCCTCCTCTCTTTCTAACTACCCTTGTTAGAAAGAGAGGAGGGGACCAAAGTGTTTGAGATATAATGACTTCAAGGACGTTTCATTCGGCTTCAGAGAGTGTTGCCTCCACCTTTATCTATAACTTCATGTTCAAGACTCCGAAAGTCCTTCTGCCTTCGCATCTGTACAAATTTCTGGATATATTGTCCATTCTCGTTTTGATTCATTACTTATAGTTTGCCCCTAAATACTTGACGAGTTTGCAACTGTAAACCGCTATCAATCATTATAACAGTTGCATTGTATGATTTGGTGTTAATTTGCTCCGATTACTTCACGCTCTTTACCCATGAATACCACGGGAATTCATACCTATATTGCGAAATGTACATATAAAAAATGTGACAATTTATTTTATCACCAGCGCTATAGTACCTGCATTTTTATTCAGTGATGTATTTCAAAACATAGTTTCTAAATGAAATAAGAAAGCTGCTACGGCATAACGATCCGAGACAAAATAAATGTAAAAACGAACGACCACGTTTGATGGTATGACGCTTAAGTAATTCACCTGCAATGTCGTAGTTATACTTTTATATTATAATGCAATGCAAGCGACTACGCGTGCATCGCGTTGTATGCGGGTCAATTATGACTTATTACACTTCGTCAATGGGTACATAATTTTGTGAAATAAAAATACTTGTTTGGTTTTCACTTTCGCTGACTACGTCGAATATGTGACACGTTCTACTGGAGCTGTAACACTACCCGTATTCAAAATGAAGAAAAGTCACTACTATTGGAGTTTATTATTTTTCGTAAGTATCATCTGAGCACAAGACATGTCACAACCGTTAATATCTTACAATTCAAATGTTAGTAAAGTTATGTTTAAAACAAAATCTTTCTTCAGTTTTTTCGACAGATCGGAATAAGGAGCACTTTGGTTGATATAAATGAAATCAAGAATAATATTTTGCAATGGAAGCAACAGAACGTTTTAAATTTGAGTGAGGTCAGATTTTAACGGTACCTTGTGAAGTGATTAACTTATTTATTTTATGAGATTGCTTGCCGGAGGTTCATATTTCAAATTTATCTTTTCAGATCGGCGCATCATCTAGTGGCATTTTCGACTTTAGTGATGTAAAAAATAAAATTTTACAATGGAAAAATCAAAAACTTGCGGCGCTATGTCCTTCAAATGGGTATTTCGAGATAAATCAATTTGTTTAATCAAGATCTTTGTAAGTTTGAATATTATTCATTATATCATTTATTTTTACAGTGCTTCACTACAAAATTTACTAAACGTAGTATGCAGTACGGCTCAACCAACAAATATAACATCTAGAGATGCGTGTATCACTTGTTTTTCTAGAGTCGCTTCCATGCCCGAGGTAAGTAACTATTAGCCAAAAGTATGTACGATGTACAAGAAATTTAGAGTGTGGAGTGTTTTTCTAATTTGTAGTATTAATTTTTAGGGTCCTCAAGAACTAACTGCGCTGAGTACTTGTGCAACGCAATATTTTTCTAACACGAGTTACTCTCCGTGCGCTACTGCTCTCGCGGTAAGATAAAGTCTCATTCGCATATACAGGGTGTAATCGTTAAGTGTGTCCAGGCGATTATTCCGTAAATATAACCGATATCAGAAAAAAAATACCTGATATCGAAAGTACGTTACCCAATGAGTAAAATCACATCACTAACTTTTTTTTAAAATAATTCCAGAAATATCCCAAATATTAACTTAAACCCCATACATTTAGTACGCCGTTCGTTGAGGCTTTAGTTTAAAAAGCCTAGTTATTTCACCAATATCATATGATTCATGTTTTTTTTTTTATTTATCACAGTTTATTCGTGTAAATTATGAATCTTAAACAGTTTTATCAGCAGAGATGGGCAAAATTTATTCGAATGACTAATAAGAATAACCAAGTTATTCGCGAATAACGAATTAAATTCTCGAATGATTACTCTTATTCGAATAAATATTCGAATGAAAAATAATTCGTAATATTTTTATTCGAGCATAATTTATTCGTCGAATAATTTATTTGCGAATGATTTATTCGCAATAAATTATCACTTAACGATTACAGCCTGTATACTCTTATCTACTTACCTAGTTTGGCAAAGACGCGGTGGAAGATGAAAGTGGAACTTCAATATTTTCAAGTGGCGTGGCAACCTTCATAGTTTATGTGATAATGCTACCAACCTGTATACCTACGGTGTACTCGTATTTACTCTTTTTTCCAACGTTTTACCAAGCTTTTATGGTTTTAAGCCAACGCCTTTTTGCCCCTTTAGCCCCAATTTAAATCCAGGGAGAGCGTTGCGGTTAAATCATTAGTAGGTAATAAAGAGTGGTCCGAACTTTGACTATAGAAACTTTCTTTAATCATTGGGTCCGGAAAAAAAACAGGCAGCACATAATATGTATTTTTTTTAAATTATGTGGTAATTTTTACGCAGTGCATTTGTTATAGTAATCTGCAGATACTATTCAACAAAATAAAAAATAGCAATCGTAAAAATGAACGGGCGATTCAAGTTTTCGCCTTTTATATTCCCTACATCTCACCTTCAGAAACTTTTTGAACCGCGTCTTCTGAGAGAACTTATGAGGTGTTTGTCATAAACATAGTTTTTCCTTTAAGTTTGATGGGCTACTTAATACCTTATTAAATTGTCTTTTGATCAATAGTTAACTTTGGTGTTTCTTGGTGTATTTACCATTTTTATAGAAATTTGTCTCCCATAGAAAAACCTCTCTCAGAGGTTAGATTGGAGAGACTTCCTTACTAGGTACCCAAAGTAAAATCCAGTTTATTGATATAACTTATCCGTAAGATGATATTCCTAAAAGCATGAAACAAGTTGTGAAAATGGAAATTCAATTGTTGCAGGGTAAAAAAGGGCAAGCGAAGATTGTCAAATTGAGTTGGTCAAAAAGTTATAAAGTACCTGCAATAAATATTGAAAAAACTTAAAGAATCTCATACATTTCATTATGATTGTATTTTTATTTAATAGTATGATATTCTACAGATTACTATAAAAAAAAAACCGCTTCATAATTAGCAGAGGTCGGAATAGGTAGTGCTTAATAACCTAAACTTGACGCATGTTCATTCATGCGTGAGTGAGATGGGAATACGATATTGAATGAAGATACATCAAGTTTAGGTTAATAAGCACTACCTATTCCAACCTCTGATAATTGGCAATAAATATATATATATATATATATCAGTGGCCCGTTTCACGAAGCTACAAGTTACAAATTACAAGAGGAACTCCTTTTCTAGCGAAAGGAGTTAGATAGAGACTTCCGCTTGTAAATTGTAACTTGTAGCTTCGTGAAACGGGCCTCAGATAATACATTAATAGTTAAGTAGGTACATAATTAATATTTCAATATTAGGAAGACTACATAATGATGGATATTATCGATACAGCTGTTAAAAAAGCTTTTATTTACCTTTCAGGCTTTATCAACTTCAGCTTTAAACGTGCAGCCTTCTGGATGTTTCATGGGCTACTGTGATTTTGTGCGGTGTCTTAGAAGGGTCAACTCAATAAATCTAGTAAGTTCTTTATTGAAAACCTTGATGGTGCAGAATTTTACGAACTTCTGCTTCATACTGTTAATCTTGTAAATTCTGACTGATGTTTTTTCAGGTTACACAATGTACTAGAGAAGCCAGAACAGGTATCAATATAACGGTCGACGCTGATAATGTCCGTTTCTATACAAACGTGACTTCGTGCTTGCTAGCGAAAACCCGTTGTAGTACATTTAACCAAATTACTGGGGATCCCCAAACCCCTGGATACACGACGTCGGGTGCTAGAACTAGTAATGCTCTACAGTTCTCAGCTGCTGGTGAACTGCGAATATTAGCGTTTTCTGCCGCAACACCAATTTTAACTTCATTTTGCTCTACATCTATATCTAATTTAACGCAAACAAATTGGCTTACGAATGTGTGTTAAAAACATGTAGGTAAGTTTAAACGTAAATAAATTAGATTGATTTATTAAGTCGTAAAAAATAAGTTTTAATATACCTAATTTTATAATAAGTGCCTACTAAGCTTCGCAAAATTCAAATGAGCTGCGTCAAATTTGAATGAGCCAATCCATAGTAGTTACCAATCAAAAGAAAGTCATGTCATATCGATGAAACTATTGTTCGATGTGAATAGGCAGAAACAGTGTAACTTTAAATAATAAATACTTTTGTAACCAGTGACTATTATTGTTTTCTTTTACGTTTCACAGGCTCGCAGTTTCATTTAAGCATACATGCCTTACATAACACATATCGTTTAGAATATTTATTACATAGTAGGTGAAAAAATGTTTCAAGGCAAAAATCACAGCAAATTTTATGATCTTCAATATTGCTGGAGTACAGTTTGCGCTAAAATGCACTAAAACGTAAATATGGAAGGAAAACTAGAAAAAGTAGCAATTTTTGACGCTAGCTCCCCATAGACGATTCCATATCTTCGTCCTTAGGGGTCGTGGAAAAAATATTTAAAGTCAAAAGTTTTAGCAAATTTTGTACTCTATATTGACGAACCATAATTAGCACTAGAATTAAGTTTAAGGACTGTATTGGCAAAACACAGAAAAAAGTGACAGCTTTTGCAAGATGGCGGAGAAAAAATAGAGCAGGAAGGACGAAAAATTTCGGTTACCATGGCTATATTGTCATTTACAACATATTAAAAAAAACCATAACAATCGGACCTTTTTTAGGGTACCGGAACAGCGATTTACAAAATGTACGACGAATATTTTTGAATAGGCTGCACCTTTTCCGGTATTACCGGTATAGCATACCTACTTCCGGTTCAAATTTCGGAATGGCAACAGGCAAAGCCGTATTCTGCAGAGTCAAAACCCTCTGATAACGTTGTCACCCCAACTGTTACATGATTTGCCGCTTGCAATGGTTTAGAGACGCGTTTTTCCGTATTGGGCCTAGTGTAATAATCATGACAGCACGCCACCACAAATCTTTGGTCGCAGGTGTGGTTGTAGCTTATTATAATGATTGTGCCACTCCGGGCCAATCATCAAGCTATTTAAACCTAAGTCTTACTTGACTTAAATAAACCAGATAGGTACCAAGGCGTAAAAAATATCTCTTGCTTTATGTTGTCACCGTTGACGGACGCTGTCAGTGTCATAATTGTCAAGACACCCGTGTACTTTACCTAGGTAGGTACTTACTTCATCCAGTAGTCCAGTACTCTGGAAAAGTAAACTTTTTCGTTGTCTTTTTTTTCATTAAAATTTGTTACGGCATTAATGGGAACATCCATAAAAAGTCTTAATTAAAACCTAACCCTGTACGTGAGGTCCAGTGTCAACAGTTAATTCTCATGTAAGTAGTGGCATTATTTTTTTGTTGTTTACTTCTGTACTGAACGTGCGTACTGTGCGTATAATAACCTTATTCCCGAATGTTCCCTATAATTATCGGCGCTATTGCTTACAGTTTGTTCAAGGGGTAAGCGGTTACCTATTAATTGATTTCTGAGATAGGTAGCCTGTTCGTAAATTATAAAAACTGGTTGTTGTTGTGGTATATTATTTGCAAGCTACATACTAGATAGAGGTATTGAATCGGTATTTAAACTGGGCTTACTAATCATGAAGATAAAATTATGATCTTTCTAAACACTAATTTATTTAGGTTACATTTATGACGTGAAACCTTAAATGTAGGTGATATGAAATATAGTTAATTGTTATTATTGTCTTAAGTTTCTTAGTAGGGAAAATAAAGAAAAACATTTGAATCGGGTAGTACTCTTTCTTTGATATTATTACTAAATACTAAATCTTATCCTATAACATGACACAATCAGTAAAGGTTTTATCTTATGTTAATTTCTAATGACTCCTTAGTTGTATATAATATTTAGAAGTCCATCTACTCTCATTGTTGTATACTGCAATACAGTGTGATAGGTCTTAGAAAGTGCTTCAGGTATGTACTTGTCTCTCACTCATTCTCATATGCTCTATTAAGAACGAGCGAGAGATAAGTACAAACTTGAAGCACCAATTAAGTGCTCACAGACTGTACACATGTTCATAATTATTTATTTCCAAGACAATAATCTTGGCAATTGTTTCTATGTTCTAAATATAATTTATTAACCCCTTATATGCGGGGGGTGAAAAAAATACCAAGTTTATTCGGATTATGACACATCCAAAGAAATAAGCTTAAAAATACAGAGATATCCGGTATCAATAGACCCGTGAATATGCATACAAAGGGTTAATATTAGCTGTTACTTGTTACTTGTTGTTACTTACATGTATGGGCCTAGTATAATATGCCCAGATTATAACAGGAAGTCCATGAGTATGTACTTTATAACATATTCGTTGTATGGTAAGGTCTGGATCTGTACTAAATTTGCATATACCTGTTTGTATTTTTTTAGTGGAAATTTAATCATATTTAATCAAATTCTAAATGTAATAAAATTTAGTATCACTTTACTCTCAAGATCATAGAAGGGTTATCTGAAGAAGAGATACCTACTGCTAACATAAAAGGGTAAATTTGCAAAAATATTTTTGATAGTTAAGAAACACTTTTTTTTCTATTTGTTGTTGAAAATTAACCAATTACCATATATACAAGACTCATTTTTGATATGCAATGGAAGAAAGTTAACATTGTCTCAATTAATCCTTAAAATGCTACTAGGGAAGTCCTTAACTTTTTTTGAAATTTGCCCTTATTTACGGTAACCAAAGTCATGGTTGGCTGTTTCTAGAATAAATATGCTAAGATGCTGTTGCAAAGTTGTACAGTGCAATAGCTCTAAAAAGTCTCTTAAGTTGAATAATGTTGGTTTATTTCAATTCGCTTAGGTAATGATTCCTTTTAAGCAGTATACCAGGTCATTGAAAAAATTAGCCATGGAATACATACACAACCAATTGGTCCCAACTATGTATACCAATAATTGATTGGCCCCATGGTTTGTCTAAAAAAACAATAAGATTTATTTATGAGAAGTATGGCTGAAATTTATAATATTGAAGAATTTCACATGTAAAATTGGTACACTAGTCGCCTGTTTCACAATCGACAAGTAAAGCATATTTGACAGAAAAATTTAGCTCTTTCTTTTTCATAAACTGGAAACTAGACAAGGAGAGAGCCAAATTTAATTGGCAGATAAATTTATTGATAGATTGTGAAACAGGCCCTAAGTTACATGCCTCCCAAACAAATACATTTACAAACAATGACCAATAAACAGTCCAAGGAAAAATCAGTTTTTGCTAGTCTTAACCTCTGTAGCTGCTTTGCGTAACCTTGGTTTTGCTGTTTTGGGTTTTTTCTTGACCTTCTTTGTTGATTGTGTAGAATCATCACTGTCCGAGTTTTCTGACAATAATGAACTATTATTTTTATTTGACTTCTTGCTCTGAATGGCAGTAGTCACGAAGGCACCTTTTCTGAACCGGGACTTGGCTTGTTTGTTCTCTTGATTATTTCCTTTTTGTGTAGTCAGTTGTGTATTCCTGGGAATCTCAGTAAAACTTGTATTGTTCATGTACGGAGACCCTTCTGATTTTGTATGCTTGAGCCTAAAAATGAAAATAAGTAAATATAACATATTTTTTTCGTAGAGTAAGGTAAGGTGGTCTCAATCACTTACTTTCCTTTTTTCTTCCAGTTTTTATTTGTTTTCCCAGTAGGTTCTATTGCATCATCAACAGCGTTTGGCACCTTCAGAGAAATCTTTTTCGTTTTAGACTTTTTCTTTTTCTTATCTTCTTTACTCTTTTTCCTTTCCCCTTCTAGTTCTTCCAATTTTTTAGAACATGATCTGTAAAAAATTAAATTGGCTAATGTTTTTTTACTATATTATATCATTACATTTGTTAGGTTATTGTCTTTCTTTATAATGTATGCACATATTAAACTATTTAGTTACCTTAGTAATGCCTCACTGTCTGTGAAGTAAGAGTTCATAGCAAAACTAGAGATGCCCCAGGATAAGGGTCCTTTATCATCATTTTGGACTCCAGTCCAAACATTTCTCTTCAACGAGTTAAGCTTTACTTGCAATTCAGCAGGCTGTGAGTACTGCGAGTTTCTGTTCTTAGTCTCTGATAGGAACCTGGTAGTAAAAAGGGTTTTTTTTTCAGTCATTATTATTTTTATTATAAAACTATCATCATCATATTTTTATCGTCCTAATCGTCATTATCACTATTCTTATCAACCCCATCGCTATCATCATCATCATCATCATCACCATCATAATCATCTATTTCTTTCCTCTCCCAAACACAGTGCACAAACGGCATTTTTTCATTTTATTTCATACGCATGCATCATCAAAACACGTGTGTCAATTATAAATACGTTTTTTTCGTACAGCCCTTGTACATTATTTTAAACAAGTGTTGTATAGAGTCCAGACTATACAAATATAATTATGTAGGTGTTTAACAGTTTGCTGTAGAGGTTATTGGTATTGATTCTGTTACTTACTTAGGTGGAGGTAAACATCTAAATGGATGCCATGACGCTGGATTCAACTTAGGCTTTTCAATGGGTTCATTAAACATAGACACGCTTCGAGGTCTTCTACTTCTAGGCCTCTTCTCTTTATCAGAATGATATGGAGAATCGCTTGTCTGGGAAAGATATGTACATTTGTATCAGATGCCATGTTTTTCAGTCGACATAATTTACATAAATATTTATTTAGTTACCGGTGCACGTATAATTTTTAGCTCTGGTGGCATCTTCTTCTTTTTTCTGGGTTTAACTTTGGTTGAGTGCAGTAATTTCTGTACTCGTTTCATGGGGCTGAGATTTTCTTCTCCTGATTCAGCATCTGAGGACGGGTCAGTCATCGCATCGGAAGTTAAATCAATTGTTGCTCTTGAAACCTAAAAATGACAAATTTTAGTTGTTACTCAATTTATGAATGATATATAATGCATTTTTTTCTAATTGCTTCTACTACTGAAATTCCCAGCTGCTTGTGAATTCAACATCGTAAAAATCGCTATCGTTTGCAATTGAAACTAAGTTACCTGTAACGTTTCGCGTTTAGTTTTCTTCCTTTCAATTCTGTTTATCTTTTCCAACTTTATTCTTTGTTTTCTAGGTTGCTGCAAATTACCAATTAATTATTTAACCTTATGCATGTCAAGAAACGCTTATGCTCGTAAAATTCTCGTTTATGGTGGATGTAGGCGGACTCAAGCGGCTTGTTATAGTCTAGTGCATAAAGTGTTTCGCTCTTCTTAGACTAAGACCTTAAAGTCCTGCATCCAGATACAGGACAGTACTCACTACTCATCAGAAAAAACTAATTTTTTAGTAAAAAAACTTATTTTTTTTGCTTTCTCGTCGTCTGATTGATATTCACAATCTTACACGTAAAAATTGATATTTGTTTACAATACCACTGCGATTCCTCGCAATTCTATTGAAGTGAAAAGCAGAGTGTACTCGGTTATAAAACTCATTTGATCCTCTACTTAGGCTCGTGCAGATAAATATACTTCGTCTCGGATAAAATTACTTGTTTTATACCCTTGTCGTACTATCTATTATTTTTTTAAGACTTACCTCACAAAAATCTTTGTTGATATTAGGCAAAATGGGAGATGAAGGCGGTGCGGGTTGCATTACTATGAGAGGACCTCTCATAGCCGGTCCCGATTCTGAACTACTACTTGACGTATCACCTTCGTCGCTACAAAATAAATATTTTTAAGTATTCTAATTCTAATTAATTTCTCATAAACTCTTAAGTCTGTAAATTTTATTACATTTTTACCTGGAATAATCTGACAGATCAATGTTAGTCGGTTCATCAGCATTAGATCCTTCCTTTAAAAGTCTTGTTACAATTTTTGTTCTTAATCTTTCTTTACTCGGATCTTCGTCGTAAAAATCGAGTAAAGTTTCGCAAAACGTCCGGCCTAAACTCTCGTAATCTTGAACAGAAAAATGCGTTGACATTCTGCCTCCTAATTCCGAGCCTCCGAATGACGCCTCCATCGTGTAACTGTTGGCGACTCCAAGCATCCACACCACCACCCGACCAGTTCCTTCTTTGCTACGTTGGATTCTGAACTTGCAATTTTCAAAGGAGAACTGAAACCGTCAAAAAGTTGGCTAAGTATTTTGCATTTCGTTTGAGAAACGCTTAAAATATATCAGGATAATTACTTTGTTTTTGTATCTTACCTTATCTGCTGCATTTTTGTGAAGCATCAATGGAAAAACTTGTTCTTGCAGTCTCCTGTCTGAATTCCTTCTACTTTCGCACCCGTAAATAAATATGTTATGCTTTCGGGAGTGCGCATGTAAATCTACATACATTGCAACGCCACATTCTTCCTGTAATCTGTATAATATTATTATCGTTATTGAGCAAGCTTCTAGCCTTCTACTTACGTTAACAAGTAAAAGTGTTAAATATTTACCTTCGTATCATCAGTTTAGTATGCCAAACTGGTGGATATGTTTCTCTTATAACGGTACGGTATTGCCTGTTTAGATCCTTTCCGGTCAACGAACACCGATTATTACCAACAATTACCTGGAATATTTGTTAACTATTAGCAACATGCCATGATGCTTTGTGTCATATGAATATATCTGGGGCAATTACTCACGCCATCCGGGTTTAACATTGGTACAAGTTTGAATATGAACTTTTCCCTCAACTCGCGAGCTTGGTTTGAATCACCAGTTAAATAATCTATGAAGCCTTTCATCATCCATGATGATGGTGTTTCGCCAGGGTGGACTCTTCCTGTGATTATTACGGCTTTCTTTTTCTGCAGGAGTGTGGAAAAACTTTGTTAAAAATCTACGCCAGTTTTTGTTCAACCTCTAATGAATAATCATGAATTGGTGATATATCACCTTTGGCTCCATTTCGCTTGTGCTAGAAGGTGCAGTAATGGTTAAGTAGTATACGTTATTCCCAGCTAAAGTTCTACAAAGTAGCCTTAGTTTAGAGAAAGTTGATTTGATAGGGTGTGACTGGAGCCGTGACAAGTATTCTTGTAAATCGGAGTAAGTGTACGGATAGCAGTGTGCGATATAAACTGCGTCATCCGCATGAGGAAACTCTATGTTGAAAGTAAGAGTATAGCTTGGGAATTGTTCTTCTTCTTCGCATCTGAAAACGCAGAGTATTTTTTATCAAATATGGTTTTATTTCCAAGCACTCTATGTAGGATTAGCTATAGCGGTACTTACGTGGGGTCATTCTTATAGTACGCGATGTTATCGCCGCACCGCCTCCAACCGATCGAATGTAAGTTAGCGTCTTTTGTTGAGTACAATAAGGGTCGCATGCCCTCGTTGTATAAACTTTCAGCCTTTGATAAATTGACTATTGAAAATCTGGAATCAAGATATTATGCCTAGATAAATGTAAAGCTAGCGGAAATGTTAACTTAAAATAATATTTATTTGTGATTCTAAGTCAATAGCTACCTGTACATCGTTTGTTTCTTTGTATTTGTGACTTTGAAATAGAACCATTGCATATGTCTATTTGTGTACAGATCGGTTCGAAGATGCAGTTCATAATAAGCTGATGTAATTTTGATTGCTTTTGCCAGGTTTCCACTTTCGAATCGCGATTCAAATCTTAGTTCATCATCGCCGCCTGCACTAGCACATGCGGATATAAAAAGGCGCGAACCTCCGACGGAAGAGCGGCTGAACTGAAATTTGTAGACTTTAAATACTTAGCATTATTAATCTGTATGCACAGGTCCTCCTCTGGACCCAAGAATCTGGGTTATGGTCATGGCCCAATGCGGGTAAGGGACTTTATACACAACATTGAGTTACCTCGCAGTTGTTCTCCTAGGTTTTACCGATTTCATGTGGTATATTACAACAAATTTTATAAACCTAGATTGGCGAGCTACGTGCGAATCCACGGCTCTTTGCTTGAGAGGCGCGTCCCTAAACTACTAGGCTACCACAGCCCTTTTGACTGTAATTAATTAATAAGACTCACGTAGTTAACAGCACTCATCGGGTAATACTGAAAGATCACTGTTCCAGCATCTTCGCCCACTGGTTGTGGGCGTAATTCCTTTCCTGTAGAAACGTAATATGGTTCTGGTGACGCCGTACTCCACGTTATGTGTTGTATTCTTTCCTCGACTACCTATGCAAGTAATTATAGGTTACGAACAGACAAAATACCCAAGAATCAGGATGGAAAACGACAGATAAAGTATAATAGGAATGATTGGACTAAAATCAGTGGCGATCAAAGGAGGGGAGTGGAGGGGGCGGTTTGCCCCGGGTCTCTGGATCCTTGAGGGCACCAATTCTCAAACAATTATTCTTAAAAAAAACAATGTAAAAATATGCGGAGTAAGTAAAAGTCAGTTTGAAGTTGGAGGCCCCATTACGTATACAAAACATATACATCATGTGCTTTTGCCGCCACGGCCTTTCGACGGGCTTAGCCCGCCACTGATAAATGTTATCCATATTTATCTTTGTTTTTTGATGAAACGTGTGCGAAGGAAAACGAAGTATAACGGCGAAACTAACTTGGCATTCTGAAGGCCATCTTGGGGCTTGCTGTGGACAGTCCAGCTCTTTTGGTAGTGCGAATAAATCTCGTGGTTCTTTTAATTTGGCAGTAGTCTGAAACGTCCTCGCATCAGTATTTATTTCAAACTGATTTGTTTTAATGTTGTTTTGAAGAAAGCTCGTTATGTACGTTCCTGTTGGGAATAGGTACAATATCATACGGAATACATTATTGATTGCAATGTGTGTGTGTGTGTGTATGTAGCTACAGCGTTTTCTAATGAAAAAGCCATGACTACTGTTATTCTGTTACTTGGGTGATATTTTCGCTAACGAATCAAGTAAGTTTAATCTAAAATTTGTATTGGAAAGTTATTCGTTAAGTAGAAAACGAGACGTCGATACTCATTTAAATACCTTACAGAAAGTCTCGCAAAGACATAAATACACTAAGTTCTTCAAACGTTAATTACCTACTAAGCACTTATGTGTTATAATTGTTTATTCATATGTATTTACATATGTCATACAGTTTATGCTGTTGCTTAAATTTGATTATTTGACGAAGTCTGTGGCAGATTATATTTCGTCAGTATCCAATAAGATTATTTGTAATAAATGAGTTATATTATGGAGACTCTTTGTCACTTTTTAATTCGCCAAGGGACAAAGTGACAGCATGCAACTTAAGGCGACATTATACTTAATGCATGTTTGTGTATCCAGGGACCGGTCCGGTAACCCCTTCAAGGGGTTTTTGAAAGGGTTTAACCCTTTGTAACCCTTTCAAAACACCTTGAAGGGGTTACCGGACCGGACCGTTGTGTGTAACTGGGCGTTAGAGGGTCAAACTCGAATTATGTAGCTTCATCTAATTATAACTCGTTATCAGCACCTATGAATAACGCACAAAAAGCTACTATTGAATAAATTACTCAGAAGAGCCGTCCAGAAAGTCAGTGAGATGAGAAACATAGGCCAAATTTAGTTTAGCAATGTAAGATAGTTTCCGACAGAATAGTGTGAACCTACGAGTATAGGTAGGTACCTGTGTGAAAATGATGTCGTCGACGTAAGGTTCACAAGTAGACGGTTAAGACAAGTGTGGCGTTGAATGTAATTTGTTTTACAGTTACTGTAACGGTAGTTTATTTTTTACCTTTATTACATATCGGGAAAAGAGTAGCTTGTAACGATTTAACTTGTTCCAGGCTGGCTATGAGCAAATTATCTTGTAACACTGGGTCTCTGATGGGGGTCGGTAGTGATAGCGTCACTGTCGTGTTTTTAATATAATCCTGCTTCCTTTGTTCTTCCATTTCAATCATCATGATGTTTTCCCGTGTGCTTTCAATTTGTTTCCACCATAACATCTTACGGTAGTTGAACAAATCATTCACGACTTGCCGATAGAAAGTCAGTTCGAAGTCACTAATTGGTAACTGATTGTTATCTCTCCCTCGTAAAGCGAGCTTGGTGTTGCCATGGTTACGGAACTTTGTTGTGTTTTGACTGTAAATGGGCTGCAGCCTGGCAGGCCCCGCGGCGGCCAGAGTCGGACTGACAACGATGTCGTGTGAGAGCCCAATATTTTGGGCAATGAAAGACTATTACCCTTCTCGTATCATGCTTCGATCGCACCAAATCTGTTTTAGTTTACGTTAGAAGGGCATCGCGGATTATCATATATTTACCGAAACTTTAAAGACCTCGTTTATTGTTGTGTGCGAACATTATTTGCATGCTTTAAGAAAACGATCATCTATTACCGATATTTATTCGGGTTCCATGACCTCATTTGAATCTATCGCTATCTTTACAAACTAAATTTTTGACTCTACTTTAAGTAGTCCTTTCGAATTGCTATCGAAAATCTGATGTCTCAATGTTTTACTGTATTTGTATAGGTACACTGTAATATTTATGCCTACAAGTATAATAATTTGATCTTGCTTACCTTTGTTTTCGATATCTTCGTTAACCTTTTCGTATATCGAACTTTTCTCCGAGTCACCAGACATCACCTGTGAAACTTTCACCTTAATTTTATAATTTTTGTGCTAGGCTAATTCTATTAGCCTAAGGGCCGGGATCATTCGTTCCGACGTGTGCGGCGTCTGGTTTCTAATGCTCTCAAAGCGAAGAGTCGACACCCCGCGTTATATGTCTAGACTGCACAGTGTACTTCGACTGCAATGTGTCTACCTACGGATGTAGATAAGGCTCTATTCGCTACACGTGCATTCGCGAATGTGTTTGTAATCTCACAGCTTAGGAATTATTAACTTTTCGCCTCATATTGGTCGGTAAAGATTGCAGTAACACAGTTTTTCATGTTAAGCTGCACAGGCTTTTTACGATGAATCGCTAAAGTTCCGTGAAGGAATATGTGGTAACATTTTCCTAGAAGGCCTGAAAGGTGACTGCACTTCTTCGTAGCGCTACGGTAGCCGTGTACGAACGCTCAACTTTACTAATGGCCCTATTACAGCAATAAAACTTAAATTTGTTCATAGAGTTACGAACAACAAGATCCTCTGATAAGAATGTTTGAAACCAACTTGCTTATGTTAATGTTTGTGTTTAAAAGTTTTGTGAATGCTGTTTTACTGGTTGATAAGACAACTTAATTTCCACTTTATGGATATGGATTTGCCAATAATATTCCAGCTTTTATTACGGATTAGCATGAATGTTACGTACACGTGGTATGCAAGTAGCCATCATTTAGGAAGGAACTTCATGACGTTCAGTCATTTATCTAAATATAGGCGTATGAATGACCTTGTTTATGTTTGTCATTTTGTTTTATATCACTACATATTATAACATAAAGTCCCCTACCGCGTCTGTCTATCTGTATGTTTGTTCGCGATGATCTCAAAAACAACTGAACGGATTTTGATACGGTTTTCACCACCAGTTATATCTTTTTCACGACGGATTTTTATGTATAATCAATTATGGTTTATGGTCGGGTGTTGCAGAAAACACATAATCCGAAGCGAAGCGAGGGCAGGTCGCTAGTCTTGAATAAACACGTGGTTGTAAATTTGTTTTTGTGTACAGTAATTTATTTCTTAAGTAAATATTTTTTTCTACAAACATCCATTTTTTAATTTAAAAGTTGGTAGTCCTCGCAAAATATGAGCTAGAACGTGAACATGAACAGCATATATTATAGTTCACTGGATGGTATTCTTCTTTTTCATAGAACTATGAGTTTTGCTATGAATGCAAAATTCTTTAAACATTCTGTAGGCAGTTGTGTCAGCCTTTAGCTCTTTTACGTAAGAAAGGGTTGCCTAGGTTACTGCGATAGTCGAATCGATCCAAGCGATAGCAGGAAAATCGGCTCCTAGACCGTATAGGTAAGATTAAAATAATGTTAAACCTAGTTTATTATTCGCATGTAACGTAAGATCTGGTTCATCCCAAAATGCTCATTAGTTATACTTGTAGCATCGCTTTGTAACATTTCAATTGCGCACTACATTACAATATTCTGTCTGGCATATTGTGTACCTTACTAACAGCATAATAGCTGGTTTCTTTTTCTCTCACACTTGCTCTCATACACACTTATGCTAGTCAAACCTACTTTTTAAAACCTCTTGAACCGTGAGTAACGACAAAGTATAACTGCGTTGTCTCTATCATCCATATAGTAGTAAGTAAGGCTGCGGCTACACTGAGGCGGAGATGAGCGGAGTGGAGCGGAGCTGTGCCAATATTAACCAATAGAATCTAAACTAACGTGCGCAAGGCGCGCTCGACGTGACCGCATGCGCCTTCTATTGGTTAATATTGGCACAGCTCCGCTCGTCTCCGCCTCAGTGGAGCCGCAGCCTAAGCCGTGAGTCACTAACCATTGTACATGGGATTTCCCCAACAATTAGTGAAACCAACCAACTAAAATTCATTCACTGGAGATATCATTCACTACGTGGACATATTTTTGATATCAGCATTATATTCATAGCCATAGAGTGAATCGGAACATAATATAATAATGATTGATTCATTTCTGTCGGAGAGACCTAAACCAGATTTATTATTGAGCAAGAACTTGCTATGACAGCGTACAAAGGGTTAACAACCTCGTTCTTGGCAACATTCGGCAAAAGAAAGGAATATGTACAATACAATAAAAAAATCGGCGCTTAACCAAAACTCCTATAAAATGAACTACAATGGTTGGTTGCGTGCTCCTTGGTGTTTAGACGCGATACGGTATCAGTGTCCTGTCTTAATCCGCACATACATAGAGGGGTGTTATTCTTCCGACGAAAACATCGTCAACGAGCTCATCAATAAGTTGACCTGTGAACCCGTAAAAACTACTTTTTCGAGTGTTTGAGTTTGAGTGTATATCGACGTCGACTTTAGTCATATGCCGCTCGCTTTGACCACAGAATAAGTAAAAGTTACTAGGCACAGAAGTCACTGGCTGAAAAAGCTGATGTTTAGGTAACGCGTGTCTATGCTTGTTGACTCTGTCGTATTGCTCTGAGTCACATTCACAACACTATTCTCGTCTTATCTTACAGATGGTCCCTTTTCGGATACAGTTCGACTTCTTTAGGATCTTTTGTGCCTTTACCCTCTTACACATTCGCCTGTGGTTGAATGTGCAGGTTTCCTCACGATGATTTTCCAGCAGCAGAAAAACTCATTGGTACATACATGGTGACCACGGGGTTTCGAACTTGGTACCTTACGATCACGAGTCGGCTACCGACGCTCTTCACAACTCTGCTAAACTGAGAAGTGACCCCATTTCTCGTTTAACGTAGCGCATTCCTTCCGCCGCATAATGCCAACGGACGGGTCAAGTTATGATTTCTGCTTGGGTTCGTCGCACCTCAGACGAATACACCCCGGGCCCTTAAGAAGTAAAGGAAGGGCGAGGTGAGTGGCCGGCCCCTGGCACGGCACGGTGCGGATCGATTCTTCCTACTACGCCTAATACAATAGCAATGTTATTGTCTAATGCCTATCATGATATCTACTCTTATAACTATAATTCAATACATAGGTAATCGACGCGTTAGATTGACAGAAAATAATAATTTTATATTGATAAATTATCTATAAGGAAATGTCGCTGTTTCAATATAGAGTTGACCTACGTAGGTCTGTCTCTTGGCCTGTTTTTAAAATGTATGGAATTGACAAAAGCGCTCGACGCGACCGCCCGGCAGCTGACGTCAATCCTTTATTTTTTTAATAACGAAGACGTTCTTGCAATGTATCATGTCTAAGGTCTCTGTCAAGTCTCTTACAAAGACCATACGAAATGTCAGATAACTATAAAGGTTTGATAAATACCGAATTACCGGATAGGTATTTGGTACTTTGAGTACGGGTATTTATGCGAATCACTCCCCGTAAATTACGTGTAAAGTATGCGGGATAAGTGTCGCTAAATGTCAGGGTGTTAATTAATATCTTATCTTCTGTATAGGTACTGGAAAAATCGGCTATGAATCGGTGCAAAAAATATCTGAATCGCTTTATTGTGGCTTTGAAAATATATTTTAAACGTGACCGAACCATTCAATGCTGTTATAGCGGGAGTATTAGAATATAACCAGAATATTTTAGTTTCTGATTTCATACTACATATTTCTACAAGTGTACGGGTATCAATTTGCTGGAACTTTAAAAGTACAATTTATTGTCGTGCAATAAACTTTTACTTACTTATTTACTTTCCATCTTACGAGTTATCGTTTATAGGTACCCTCTTACTAACCTGTTTCTTGTGCATTTTGGCGCTTCGATTCCTCTGGTACTTGCACCCTTTAATGATTAGCGAAAAGGTAGCTACTCTCTAACGGAATTTTAATATTGTCAAAGATAATAAGGATTATCGCGCTACACCGGTAATCCAGCGCGTTTCCCAGTATTAAAGCTTCCCACACGAAACATCAGCAAGTATGTGGAAAAAGTAATCTTCTTTTTTATAGGGGAAAGGAATGGAACAGGCACACATGCCACCTGGGGCCCGTTTTACGAAAGCTTGTAACTTGTAGTACAGGTGGGAGTTTCTTTTCAATGCATAGTGTTCAAATGAGATTTCGGCTTGTAATACAAGTTACAAGCTTACTTAGTCTCTACGAATTTTCTATTGTTAGATGCTATAGTGGCCCAAATACCTTCACGCCTCTATCACGTAATTTTACCTTTAGTGAATGATTTGAATGGCGTTTCCTTACAGCACAGTAAAAAAAACATTTAAAAAAAAATACAGACGAATTGAGAACCTCCTCCTTTTTTTGAAGTCGGTTAAAAAGAGCCAAGAATCTTGCGCCGACTTATTGCTTTCAAAATTGCTTCAAAATTTTGGGGGTTGATATTAATTAAGTAACTAAATTACTTAATTTCCTGATTACAAAAAGTTGTCCCGAACAACACTGAGTATGTTAAAATGTGGAAAAGTCTAAGCTTTACCTCGAAGCTTGGCCCAGTTAAGTTTACAAATGAACAAGGGTGACCAAAGCCTTAACTTTATTTTATTACACTGAATAGATGGCGGGTACACGTGCCATCGTTGATAGGATTTATGGCTAAAAAATATGATTTGTAAAATGTTCCGGTCTAAATTTAACTCTATTGCAATATGTCATGCTACTGCATTTATATCGATCCACGGGTATGACTGACTAATGAGCGACCTATTGCCATTTCTCATGCCTTTTGTCGACAAATACGTCAATGTCTGCCGCGGAATTGGCGCCGAAGTTAAATCGATCAGCCAATAACTACACTAAAGCTACGTGCTCTTGGTTCTTTGAACTCGTAAATAGATTTGACATAGGTACTGTTTTATGAATGCTTCGTAATTATATTTTTTATTAAATATTTTAAGGGGGTCTTATCATTGGTATACTTAGATACACCTCGACCTTCTGATGTTTTTTGTGTATTTTAATATTAAGGGGATAGGGAAACATCGTTTTGTGAGCGGATAGCTTATGCTTTTTCGATTGATTTATATAAGGGCGTTAACCTCCTGAAAGTAGTCTTATTTCAACTTATTAATTCTTTACACTTTATATGAGGGCATTGCCCTCCTGAAAGTATCTAGTTCTATTGAAACTTATTTATTTCTTCCCCTTCTCTGTACACATCGTTTAACAGCACGAAAGTTATGTAACTTCGCATTAGTTACATGCTATTCACTCTTGTTAACTATTTTAACTTGGTATTTGTCGTCCAAAGCATCTCACCAATTTGTCCGAATAGTGTAATAATATGATTAGTTTCTGTTTCTTGTTCCAGTTTTAAAATGGGTCGGAAAGTAACGGTAGCGTCATGCACGCTCAACCAATGGGCGCTGGACTTCGAAGGGAACCTGAGTAGGATCCTGCAGTCCATACAGGAGGCGAAAGAGATGGGCGCCTTGTACCGAACCGGACCGGAGTTGGAGATAAGGTGAATAATAATTAACGTATCCTCGTGTGGTTGCCGAGTTAGAATAGTGCCACTCCATGTCTTCCCGTGGATGTCGTAAGAGACGACTAAGGGAATAAAGGCTTGTAGTACTGTTAGGCGATGGGCTTGCAACCTGTCACTAATACGCTGGTAAACATCTTAGCCTAATTGTGCAAATTGTGGTTATAGAATTATCAACAAGTTTTTAGAGATGTTTGTAATTCTGTAGCTCTGCCTACCCCACTCTGGGAACGGAGGCGTGAGATTATGTATGTATGTATGTATAATTAACGTCTCATTGTTGTACGACCTTTGCACTAGGAATAAAGTTCAAAAAGTATCAGACGGGCAACATTAACGTTAACCATTGATTCAATTGCTGAATTCTTTAATATTGTTCATATTTTGATAATGTTCCTTTTTTACAGCGGGTACAGTTGCGAAGACCACTTTCACGAGCCAGACACATACCTTCACAGCTGGCAAGTTTTATCTGAACTGCTAAAGTCTCCAACTTGCAAAGACATGCTCATAGACGTCGGCATGCCGGTGCAGCATAGGAATGTCTCTTACAATTGCCGCGTGGCCTTCTTTAACAAAAGGTTATTATTGATCAGACCAAAGATGATGTTGTGTGAAGATGGGAATTACAGGGAGTCGAGATGGTTTTCTGGTTGGACTAAAGTAAGTTATATTATTGTCTGCAACTATTGATGTATTGATTAGATATTATAGATCATTATTAGGTACAGTAATATTACACTTAACTATATATTTTCTATTATAAAGGAGCGTCAGATTGAAGACTACTATTTACCAAGAATGATTACAGCTATAACTAACCAAACAACAGTTCCTATTGGCGACGCTGTGATTGCTACAAGAGATACTTGTATAGGTTTTGAAATTTGTGAAGAACTGTGGAACCCACAAAGGTACCTTGCTCGTTTAAAGTCAATCCTTTTAAAATACTATAACAAAGTTAATTTTAATTTTAATTATTATTGTTTTTAGCCGTCACATTGCCTTAGGTCTAGACGGCGTTGAAATTATTTCAAACGGTTCTGGGAGTTATATGGAGCTGCGGAAAGCTTATGTGACAGTGGATTTAGTTAAGAGCGCCACTTTCAAAAGCGGAGGTGCCTATTTATTCAGCAACCTCCGAGGTTGTGATGGACAAAGGATTTATTTCAATGGATGTTCATGCGTGGCTTTAAATGGTCAGATTGTCAGCAGAGGGCTGCAGTTTGCGCTGGTTGATGTTGTAAGTAAATATTTTTCCTGACTTTTGATTTGTATTCTGGGAAACGTAAGACTACGGATGTCGCCTTGAAATAGTCTTACCAGGACTATTTTTATAGGACAGGTATTTAACATATTAAATTTCTTTTTTAGGACAATGTATTAAACGTCACTCATAAGAATTTAAATTCCAATTAGGAAACCACCCAAGTTAATGTACCAACATGTGTGTATGTGTATGTATTTGTGTATTGTATTATTGCCTGTCAACGCTTATTTAATACCCGTCTTTGACTAATCATCATCTTCATTTAACTTAAGAGCTAGGTGCCTGTCGGTGGAGTAATTGTCACTTTTCTCTGTTCTCTGCCAGCTTTTTCACCTCCTGATAAGACACGACATTGGCCTTTTGTCTTATTTGGTTGAATTAAGTAAGCCTAGGTCTTCCTCTTTTTTCTCTCAACTTTGCCTTCCAAAATGTTAAAAAGGAAACTGTCGTGCCGTATATGGTCCCATCATCTTTCCTCTTCTAAAGTCTATAGTTTTTACAATACTTTTCTCTCGTTTACCATCTTCAAAAAATCTTTGACTAATATACATATATGTTACTTTACGCTATATGTTTTCGTCCTACAATATAAATTTCTACGTTTTCAGGAAGTTGTAGTAGCAACAATAGATCTCGAAGATATCCGTTCATACAGAATGCAGATCAGTTCTCGCTCGCATTTAGCCGCTTCCAACCCACCATTTCCCAGGATTACTGTGGACTTTGCTCTTTCTGATGACGACGATGCGTTTTTAACAACCAGCCCGCCTATTGACTGGAAGTATCTTTCGCCCGAGGAAGAAATTGAACTTGGTATGTTGGTTAACACACCAAAAATATCAAAGGATCAAAAATATCCCTACATTTTGATATTTTGCAGTGTATTTTTATTATTATAATGAACATATTTTTTGATGTGTTTCGGGTAGCATATTTTAGTTATTTTTTTTCAAGCGTCACTTTTAATTGGGTCACCTTTTTTGTAAGTTCATTTTCATAAAAGTTATTTTGTATAAAATTCTCCAAATCATAGTTATTTTTGAAATCACGAAACACCTTACCTACTTCGATTTAAAAAAATAACTTTTTCTTCTGAGAAATGTAACAATCATCTATGTAAAACTTGTAGTTTTACTATTGAGGTTTCAACAGAGTGCATTTAAGTGTCATCTTTTTATATGGTATGCTTCTTAGGCCCTGCATGTTGGCTCTGGGACTACCTTCGCCGCTCTGGTCAAGGCGGGTTCTTTCTCCCGCTCAGCGGCGGCGTGGACTCCACGAGTACAGCCTGTATAGTCTTCTCGATGTGCACGCAGATTTGTGACGCTATACAGAAAGGAGGTCAGTAATCTATATTTTCTTGATCGCCAGACAGAAGTCCTAGGATCAGTTATATTATAGATAGTATCCCATAACTATTTTCATCATGCGAAAGCATAATATAGCTTATCTCTAATTAGCCATTATAATAGCAGGTGAATATGAGAAGTAAACCTATCTAAAAATCCAGTAAGAATCATATGCGTGTGACATCTCATTTACTTTAAAAGGTCACTGTTGCAATGAATAGAGAGAAAAGCGACCTTAATTCAGTTAAATAAAAGTTGACTCAAACGATACGGTTATGTTTTTCAGAAAGTCAGGTGTTATACGACGTGCGAAAAATTCTCTGTCAGGCGGACTACACACCTTCCGACCCCATGGAACTATGTAACAGGTTGCTGGTCACGTGTTACATGGCTACAGAGAACTCCAGCCAGGAAACCAAACAGAGGGCTTCCCAGGTACCAACGCGGCTTGTTAATTATTCAGCCACAATAGAACCTTGTCCTCATGAAATAACGTTAAATCACAAGGCTAATACGTCGAAATTTTGTCATCTACTTTCTACAACAAGGTTCTAGGATAGTTCGTCGACATCCACGGAACAATCTCAGTCTTACTAGATACGCTAGAATGCATAAACAATATGGTTTGGCTCCTGTGGAGTATTTAAACATGTAATTTGTTACAGCTAGCGAGTCAAATAGGTAGTTATCACTTCCCGATTGTGATCGACGCGGCTGTGAGCTCTGTGATTGGTATTTTCACTGCGGCGACAGGACTCGTGCCTAAGTTCAGGACGAATGGGGGTTGTCCTAGGCAAAATCTAGCATTGCAGAATATTCAGGTGAGGTATTGCTAGTACAAAGTAACTTATCCAGAATTTCGTCGCTTCATACATAACACTAAATTCAATATTTTTTGGATTCGTCATACTTATTCATAGTTTTCGATTTCAAATTGGACGGACTCGCTATAAAAACATCCTTGACCGTCCGTTTCATTTTAGCTCTCCCCTTTCCCTTGAACGGAAAGAACATTAAAAAATATATTGGTCGCTTCTAACAAGATCTAAAGAACTTGCTGTTACTATCAGCTTTGGTCGATATAACTAATGTCATAACTGTTTTTTTTTATCAACTAAAAGAAATTCTCTCTTGGTTGGTTCTCATTTTTTTGAGTGAAATAAAGCTTAAACCAAACCTACTCGATATCTATGATTGTCTTTTGAAGAATGATACCACAATTATAATAAGTAAACAAAGCGAGCGTAACGCGAGCGGAACGCGAAATTTTGCGCCATACTATAGGCAAGTGTAGTGTTTTTAATCATTAAGACGTCTGTGATTAAAAACACACCACACCAATGATTGATTTAATTTACGTACGTAACGGTCGTATAGATTTCGCTCCGCTCGGGTAACGCCGGCGTCCGCTGTGGAAAAGAAAGAAAGAAGGAAAGAAATAATGGCCCGTAGGCACTTGGCGTTCCCCCCCTCCTTGCCATTCCAACCATTCTTGCAATAAACGCTTTTGGGCTTATACAATCAGGAGCAAAAAAAACGGGTCAGAGTGCGTTTTTCATACTAAAGAGGCTATTTCGAAGCCTTGATTCCTCACCAGGGCAGGGGATGCTTGTAGTGAAATCTGATGATGGATACCCTGAGCATCGATACAGGACTTTCAGAGTGCCTAGGGTACATAAGTACCCAACTGATTGAATCTGCGGTTAACGCCGGAATTGTGCATGTTCAGAAAAACATCTAACATGGCAATAAAATGTAAGGAAATCCAAATGCTGACCCAAACTCTCTCTCTGTGGTGTTAACTGATTGTGCGATCAGGTAGGTATCTTAAGAACTTTTGATCTCCTCTATTGAACCTCGGAGTATCCACCATTAAACCTCACTCAAAACAACCCCTGGTAAGGAACCAAGGCTTCGAAATAGCCTCGTTTGTATGAAAATCGCATTCTGACCCGTTATTTTTGCTCCTGAGTGCATGATGGATCCGTCGCTAGAGCCCCTCCGGCCCCGTTTGTGACCGTCGCGATGCAGATGTTTTAATTCAGCATCGCTATTGGATCGATGCTAACGGCGGCTGTATTGATTCAGAATCGCTACTAATGCGCGGCTATTACGCGCGACTTCGGGAATAGGAAGAGTGGAGGGCGAGTGCCGCAACTGTATCGATACTGTATCGCGGCTATATTGCATCGCTCCCTTAAGTTTTACTGCTTTGTTTAGGCTCGGCTGCGCATGGTGCTGTCATACTTATTCGCACAGCTGATGCTGTGGGTGCGGGGCAGACCGGGTGGGCTGCTAGTGCTTGGCTCCTCGAACGTGGACGAAGCGCTTCGAGGCTATATGACCAAGTATGACTGCTCCAGCGCAGACATAAACCCTATCGGAGGCATTTCTAAGACAGACTTGAAGGCTTTCCTTCAATATGCCAAGTGTCGGTAAGTTAATTTAATGTATGTATTATTGACAGTATGGTTGGATCTTTTTACCATTATTTTTTTGACCCGAAGTTACAGAAACTATCCGCCGAGTCAAGATTGGGAACGGGTACCTATATAAATAAATATACTTTTGAAAAATGAAACTAGCACTATTTCGATTTAGATATCGATTGTGTAGGTCTTCAGCAGTAATCATGTTTCATAGTAACATTTACTGCTTAAGACCTTGTGTATCGATCGATATTAATTTTCAAAACGTCCGGGTCTCTATTCCCGAGACAAATACAAGTTTTTTTTAAATGTATGAATGCAGTTTTCCTTGTTACTAAAATCGATGACATGGTTCCTCAGAACAGATCTTCGTATGTCTTATAGTTTCAGACCTTCCCATACTGACCGATTTAAATGTTACACCCTGTATATATAAGAGTAGTTTTATGTTGTACAAATGAATACACAATTTATAGCGTACGAGTATAACACATAATTTAATAGGGTGTCATTCGCGATCCATAATATCGTTTGTCCTAATCGTCGTTTGTCGTAATTTATCGTTTGTCCTAAAGTGGTTTTCAGCTGAGTCAGACAACTATTTAAGCTTTCCAAAAATACCTGCGGTTAGGTTAGGTTAGAGTTGTGTTATAACAACACTAAAAAGCTCTAAACATCACTTCAGGCGGAAATGGCTTTTAGGACAAACGATGAATTAGGACCAATGACGATTAGGACAAACGATATTATGGATTCCAACATAGACCCAATTTAATAACAATTGACCTAGAATATGAGTGAGTAATTTAACGAAAAAAAGTGTCCACCCTTTTGTCGTAAACGTAAAGATTCTTAAGATAAAACTAGGTTAAAGAAGTTGTGGCTTAATCAACAAGATCAGGCTTAGTGTTGATTCATACCTCTGTTGTAGGTTTTAGCTGCTGTTTACGTAGGTATATGGTAGTATATATTAGTATATTCTATTATCTATTTATGTATTTTATTAAAGAAGATACATATTACATTTTCTTCCTCTTTCTCTGTTGTATGTACTATTTGTTATTTCCTGTAATTTTGTTAATTTGTCTATCCTTCTGCATTGTCCTTGCTTATTCTAATCCAGGGTTAACTGGAAGAGATCCCATATGTGATAAGTTCGCCTATGTACAATATCTATATTGATGCTAACATGTCTTGTAATTGTTTATGTGCAATAAAGAGTTTACATACATACATACATACATACATACATATAAAACTTCGTGTTGACAAATGAAGTCCATTAGTTTGAGTGCTTTTCAGGTTCTTCTTACCGTTGTTGTCGGAGATCATACAAGCGCCACCCACAGCTGAGCTCGAGCCACTAACAGACGGCCAAATATCGCAGACTGACGAGCAAGACATGGGCATGACGTACGCAGAGCTCTCGGAGTTTGGGCGGTTACGGAAAACTCACCACTGCGGGCCCTTCAGCATGTTCGAGAAGTTGGTTCATACCTGGAGCGACAAGTGTACGCCGAATGAGGTAAGCTCATAAATATAATTAGCGTTTTAGTACAGGATATATACAGTTTGTGCCAGAAATTTGGGCCAAACGAAAGTTCGGAGGTTCCTTCAAGAGTCCGAATCATTTATTTCAGAAATAAAGAGCATTTAGTAAAATTATTTTTTGGTAAATTTTTTTAGTCACTAAATTCTTCAGGTATAGTGGCTTCATCATTTTATTCAAGTAACGTTCATAAAAAAAACTTGTAAATAAAAGTATGTGTCATATAATAGCGGTAACGGCTATTAAGAGCAAAATTTCAAATATCGGACGAGCTTAATCTCTATTTTAAGTTTACGAGTTCACATATACAATTTGACAGGGTGAGTAAGGTCATTAGAATAGAATAGAATAGAAAATCGTTTATTTCGCTTAAAAAATTATAACATTACAGTGTGTGATAAGTATTGCTGCGAAAATGGTATCCACTCAGCTATATGTCGTACCACCTATTGGCAATGCGACGCTGGTTTTCTTTAACAGTCAGTTAACTGTTGCTTCATACCATTTGCAGGTCGCAGAGAAGGTGAAACACTTCTTCCGCTGTTACGCTATCAACCGGCATAAGATGACCATCCTGACTCCCTCGTACCACGCGGAGTCGTATTCGCCGGACGACAACCGCTTCGACCACCGCCCCTTCCTTTACCGCGTGCATTGGAGTTGGCAGTTCAAAGCCATAGATGACGCTGTAAGTACTCTATGAATCGTATCCCAACCATAACCCAGCCTTTTGGCCGTATTTATTAATTGCTGCCTTGGACTTGGCAGGTTTTGACCGGCCCCTGGTTGGTCGAAAATCGCGCTATCGTTAATAGTTTTACCGATCCCCCAATCAAACACTTTGAAAGAAGTGCGAAAAACTTGGCAAAAAAGAGTTTAAAAAAATACAAACGCGACAAAGAAGAGTTCTCAACCTTATCCTTTGCTGTACAGAGTGAATTGGCAAAACGATGTATTTTTACTCAATAACTGCTGCTTTATCTTCTTTGCAAGTTCAAAATATTGTCGTGTCCTCTGTTACCGCGCCCAACTATTTTTTTCATCTCTATTGCTTCATCGTAATAGATAAGGCCATTGTACTTCGATAGTTCAGTATCATTCCGGAAACAAGTATTCCACTCGAAACATACTAAACGTTTTCCATTTCATTTAAGGTTGCTCGAATGGCGAAGCAAAAAGGCGCGGCAAAAAACGACGGAGATAGTAGGGAATCCAAAACGAGCGGCGCCGGCGCAGCACCCACGCCTTTCAACATCCGCGGCGACAGGAAAGGAGTACTTATTTAAAAAGCTATAGTAATTATCGAAGTCTAATCGCATTTATGTCGCACTATTTCTTCTACGAGCAATATGCTTCGCCCAATTGCTACTTAAGGCCGAGCCACACCGGTTGCGTGACGTGCACGTGCACGTGCGCGTTCGCTTTCCACTGCGTTGTATAGTGAGATGTCGTAATGAGAATTCATATTATATAACGCAGTGGAAAGCGAACGCGCACGTGCACGTGCACGTCACGCAAGCGGTGTGGCTGGGCCTTTAAGGTTGCAGAGCTATGTTTGTTACTTAGTTTTCCGCCGATCTATTTTCTTCAGGTTCGATCCGTAGACACCCATCAAGCAAAACTCTTTATTATCCCTAATTTTATTTGGTCCGTTTTTAAGGATGTGGTCCTCAGTGCCATATGTCATTACATAACTGTTGTGGCACAAAGGTTCTCTGACCGAAGATCTGATAAGGATTGCGGGCGACAGCAGGGTGCAAGCACAGGACCGATTACGGTGGAGCTCTTTCGGTCCAGTAGTAGACGTGTTTCGACTGATATGATAAAAACAATCGCAGCTCACATAAGTGTCGCGAGGAGTGTCTAAAGTAATTTGCCTGCGACTTGTATGTCGCTTAGATATCCCTGTCTAACTTCAAGAGTCGCATCAAGCGTAAAAATATAAGAAGTGATGTACACGTCAATCTGTTTGTATCCTTGGTGTAATGGATAATATTTGGTAGCATGCTTGATATATTTCTAGGCATTTGTTTGTTACAAGGAACAAGGTCTAGTCGATATGCATAACGTTAAGAAACAGATTTTTGAAAATCGACAAAATTTATAGGATTGACGTTAGCTGATGATCGCGGCGACCGCTTATGTCAACTCCATACATTTCGAGCTAATAGAAAACGGAAATGTTAGCAGCGTTTGCATTATTAGGCCTACAGGGGTTTATTCCCATTAGTTTTATCATCGTCATCATCATAATGAGCTCATATTAGTCCACTACTGGACAAAGGCCTTTCCCAATACACGCCACTGCTCCCGATCTTCAGCTTCTACATGTAGTAGTTAATAGTTAATTGTTATTTTGATAGAATAGACATCAAGGCGTTAAAGAGAGGACAACATTAATATGCGATTCAGTGTCGATAATTTGGTGAGTTCTATAGACAGTATGAGAACAAAAGAGAAATATTAATTAGACTTACTGACGATCAAGAGGCTTTAGTAGGTAATCACAATTTTAAGTGTACTTTTAGTTTATAGCAAGTCTGGTTCTAATGCAGTGACGAAACCAGGGCTCTCCCTTTCTTGACGAGTCTTTTATGTTGCGTGAATTCGTTATGAATTTGATTATTCATTTTCTTAAAGTTTTTTTTTTGCAAAATCGTATAGGCTCGGCCGGAAAGGGGTATTACGGTCGCCGTTATCCCGGTGGATAAGGCATCCGTCACTCTCGCCCTTACATACTGGTCAGAAAGTGACACTTTTTTTATCCACAACGATAAACACGATCATAATAGGCCCGCTGGGTTACAATAAAAACATTATACCTGTTTAAAACTTTTTTTTTACTTTACATCATAATTTGTAAATTTGTCATTTTATACATTTTAAGGACTGTTCAAAAATATTATATTTTGTTTCACGCTTAGGGCGGTATTAATAAACTAAACTTAACTTAACTCTAATGCTCGTCTCGAGATGCGACAAAAATGACAGTGTTCTATGGTTTGACGTTTACTTTGACGTATCTTGTGACCGGCATCTCGGCCAAGATGAGTTTATTAATACGGCCCTTAGTCTATTATAGTAACCTACTATAAAAAAAACTGCGCGAATAAACCTTCTTCCGATTACCAATCATTCCGCGTATATGTGGCATTATCCATGTAAAGGTACCTTATTGTCGATGGCGCTTACGCCGCACCTCGTCACGCGACGTTGTATTTATATCGCAGCATCTTTCTAACTAACATAAGGTTTCATTGATAACGTCACATATAGAAGTTAACTAGCTACTATTTTAGTGAAATTTCCCCAGTGAATACTTTTGTGTGCTTGAGTGGAAACAGATGATTGGACAGGCACGCGGCGATTAATAAATTCGGGTGTGCCTTAACTATTGTTTATTGCGACTTTCGAACGCTCTGATTTTGTTGATGAATAAAACCTATTCTATACGATCAGAACAACCACGCAACTGACGCAACTACACTAACGTCAACTTGTTTTCACAACTTCAATTCATTCAATTTGGTTGTCCAAATGACGTTACACGTGAGTGGTGTGGTTGCGTACGCACGTTTAGATGTTTTTGTACTGTTAGAAATTGTTAATATATTCGGGTGTGCCTTAACTGTTGTTTATTGCGACTTTCGAACGCTCTGATTTTGTTGATGAATAAAACCTATTCTACGGGATCAGAACAACCACGCCACTGACTTAACTCCACTAACGTCAACTTGTTTTCACAACTTCAATTCATTCAATTTGGTTGTCCAACTGACGTTACACGTGTGTGGTGTGGTTGTACGTACGTACGTATAGATGTTTTTGTACTGTCAGCAATTGTTGATATATTCGCGTGTGCCTTAACTGTTGTTTATTGCGACTTTAGAATGCTCTGATTTTGTTAATGAATAAAACCTATTCTACGGGATCAGAACAACCACGCCACTGACGCAACTCCACCAAGGTCAAGTTGTCTTCACAACTTCAATTCATTCAATTTGGCTGTCCAACTGACGTGACACGTGAGTGGCGTGGTTGTATAGACCTCGTAGAATAGGAGTGATACCTGCCAGCGTATATGAAATCTGTATGCACTGTGAGTATATTGTAAGAGTGTAATATTTTCTTTGCGTTTACGCATATTGTATTGTGTGTCTTCCATACGAACACCCTTTACACCCGAGCTGATACGATTGTGAGGGTTTTTTCTCATTGAATATGAACCTTGTTAACAAAAAAACGGCTCTTATTCTTAGTTATTTAACTCTTTGGGTAACGAATTAAAAATATACTCATTTTCAATTTCTTTTTGCTACTGTTTCAAACACCCAAATATAAATAAAGAAAACATTGATATACTTAAAACAATATTGTTAGAATCCGTCCATAGGAATACGGAGCGTTAATATAGTTTAATTTTGACCTTCACTTCACACCTAGAGTCGTGTGTGCTAGGGATATATTTGAAGGGCTCAAAAGGACAAGCCCTAATGAACACCATTTTATGTTTTTTTCATACAAATTAATTCGGCACGCTATGTATCTGCTAATAGCTTAACGACGACCGCTGAATAAGGTAAATATTAAAATTCAAATGAAAGTAAGTCGGCTTGTCAGAAGTGTCAAATAAAACTTTGCATTACATTGCTGCTCGAAAATCTTTAAACATTAGTTACGCTATAATATTATCAATGGTTATTGTCATATTTTTACAATAAAATCGGTAACAGTGCTTAAAACTATCGAAAATGTATGTTCGTATGGAAGACACACACTGTATGTAATGGGTACTACAGTACTCATAACTACTTGTTGAGTAATTTTATATTAGAATTTAAAGGTCACAACTCATAACCACTCGGCACCCGACCCGGTTAGTATTCTTTATATGAATTTGTATGGGCATGCGCTCACTACATCAACTACGCTACGTAACGTTTTTAATAGTAACCGCGAGGCCAGGCGGTGCGGGTCGGGTGCCGAGTAGTCCTAATGAGCTGTGACCTTAATATTTCAAGGCAAAACATGTGACGTTCTAGATAATGTTTAAATGTCAGTTCGATTGAGAAACAAGAACAAAAAAATAACCGCGTTAGATATGAATATTAATAATTTATGACAATGAAATTGTGATACAAGTGCACAAAGCAGTTAAATACTTAAGTAATACAGATGTGATTATGTAAGAGTTATTGTGGGAACAAACCTTCGACTCAATGTAAAGTCTAGGTAGGTACATATTAATGTTTAAAGCTGGGTATAGTTAAATTATATGGTTGCGAGCTTTGACTGTAGTGATAAAATTAACACGTCAATGATTCATAAAAAAACCACACACGACGATACGGTGCCTGTGTAAGATTGAATACCAGTCGCAATTATCAACTATTTATATATGCTTACCTACGCACGTCGCACACATGTAGGCGCAAGTGTTAATTGATTTACCTGGGGCCCATTTCTCAAAACTCACTAGTCTAATAACCATAAGAATAAATACTATTAAGGTCACAGCACACATATCAACTCGGAAAGGGATCGACACCGGATCAACTCAAAGTGAAACATTAAAAAGGGAACTTTGACCTGTGTTAATACGATACATTTTTCAGTGGACGACTGCTAGCTCGTGCCGAGGTGAGGCGTTGCCGTTCCGATGCCGATAAGTGTGCGTTGCAGTAGGGAGTTTCATACAAATGATACTGAACGGCTCGAGTTGATAGGGTGACGATCCCTTTCCGAGTTGATATGTGTGCTGTGACCTTTAGAAGGGTAACTTCATTTCCACCACGCGCGCTCGCGTGGCCTGTCAACAGTCCAGGACTACTTATCGCATCAAACACAAGCGGGTTGCCAGGCCACCCAGAATCGGCGCTTGGACTAAACGTACGACAATATTTCAAATGAAGCTCTCAAAGGCGCCGCTGTCTACGCAAACTGTGGTTTTACCATACGAAATTGTTAGTTCCGTATTTGACCACGTGCTTTACGATAATAATTGTAGGACGATATCAACGAAGTTTGAATCTTTATTTATTATTTGTAACATAAGCACATTAAGTAAAGAGCGTTGAAATGAAAGAATTAAATAAATACATTATTTACCTATGCACTTTATGTTTTATCCGATATTAATCTTAATTAAGTAAGTCTAAGATATTATTTTAGTGGTAATGTTATAAAAGAAGGAGTTGCTAAATTAATTACTAAAATGGACAAATACGTCCTACATATATAAATTAGTTTTATTGGCTTTGCGTTTGTTCTTACAACTTTATATCTGATTTAATTGTAATAAAAGTACTTTAATTTTTACATAGACTAGTTAGCGCAAACTTGTGCCGCTGTCATCTGCTGTCACACTCATACGTCAGTGGAACTATTGGAAAGTCTTACGGATTTTAAATTTTACGGACATTTTAGTTTTATTATATTAAATATATTTTATTTTAACGTACCTATAGTTTTACAGGTAAATAAACTAATCCTTCGCGAACGAGGTTATGGGCTCAGTTAGTATATACTTGTGACAACCCTAATTTTGCGACAGGCGAGAGAGGGGTAAGGCGGGGCGTGGGGCGCTGTAGGTAATTATTTGACGGCTTTGCTGTCAAATCCATACAACGACGCCGAAGATGCCCTTCTAATAGTATTTATTATTATGTAATAACACAGATTATATACTAGTTACTTCGTAACAGATACCTCACTCGCCGCCGCGTACCGCTATAATAACCTACCAATCAGTATATCCCCGGGGATACAAATATCAGTTGAGTGTCAAAATTTGCGGGTAGCGTACGTACGGTACGTCTTAATATCTTTAATGTCAAATTGACTTACTAATCAATTTATTATTTAGTTGGCATCCCTCACTTAGGAACGAAGTTTATGACGTAATGCGAAGGACAAACAAATAATTATGTACTTTACGCGTGCGTCAATAGGCACATTTTGGCGCGTAGCATGCGGGTAGCAGTTGTGGTGGGGGAAGTAAAGAAGGACGTAAGTAACAAAAACAGCCGAGAAGTATGTACTCTGTTGTATAGAGTGACGGGGCCCTGCTAATAATTTTAGCTCACTCAATACAATTTTGTGCAAGTTACTAGTTGCTAGTGAAATGTACCGCATGAACTATATTATTACTTATTACTCTATTGAGTTTTGAGAAACGGAGCCCTGTGCGGTGGATCGTTGTTGAAATACGATTAACACAGCAACTGTGATTCTTCATACAATCTTTGGTTTAAGTTTCTTTTTCTAAGGCTATTGTGAACTATATGCAAATATACATGTAAGATCAAAATTTGTTTTGTTTCTTTCTCGTACCCAAATATTGATAATAGATTGGTTTATTTAACTAGTACAAGAGGCCTTATTCTACATTGACTTTACACCTATTATTATCGTATCGTCAACGTTATTGTAGCTCTTATTTACTTGACAGTAATCGGGGGCCTTATTCTTATTCACACATTTTAAATTGTATTCACATCGTTTTTTTTTAACTCGGCCCCCATTACTGTCAAGTAACGAGCTATAACATGACTGGCCACCTGAAGAAACTTTTCGACCTCCAGACATCGAATGCAATACTTAGAGCTCGTTCCCACTATGTCGTATGTCGGTCCGGATTTTAATCGATCGTTCCAGTGGCAGAACGTTTTATATGAAGCTATTCACACTCGTCCGACAACGATTTTGTGTCGGATCCGACCAAAAATATCGTGTGTTTTGCCAGCCCTCTCGTCCGGATAAAAATAGTGTCGGAGCTCGCTCGCCTTTGAGTAAGTATGACGCTGTTCACATTGGTCGGATGTCGGGGCCGAGCCCGCCCCGCCTGCACCCCTTGTTCCACCCGCGCGTGCCTGCCATAGTGGCCGACAGCCGACTAGTGTGAACAGAGGCGCCGACACCCGATTAAAATCGGTATCCCACATCGAACATAGTGGAAACAGAGGCGCCGACACCCGATTAAAATCGGAATCCGATATACGACATAGTGGTAACGAGCTCTTACCCAGACTGAGGATTTAGAGGGTATGTATGCCTCTACGCTAGTCATTCCACTATGGTGGTCGCGGTCGCTACGCAACATAGACATCAACTGAAAGCGTCAATTTGGGTTCGGGCCCTGCCAAGGCGCACTACGCTAACTAGCGTTTCTATTCGATTCGTTTTTAAACCAATCGCGTCACTGGTAGACCACGTGACTTTTCGTATCACGTCATCTACCAGTGACGCGATTGGTTTAAAACAAATCGAATAGAAACGTTAGTTAGCGTAGTGCATCTTGGCAGGGCCCTTTTAGTTAAGTGATTCCTAACCACTTAGTTATAGTTTATCGTTTATATAGTTTTGTCAATTATTAAAATATTACGTTGGTTCTAATACTGAATATCGTATTTGAAGCGGTTTTCTGTGTGAGTCTGACCGTCGACTGCCTGTCTTTGCTATTGCCCGAACGTATATACTAACCGTTTCCCCTTTCGGGCAGACAGGTCATTGCTTCACAGTGGCAGATCCAGAAGGAGTAGTCATAGAGTATCCTCAAGACGGGTGCATCGCCTTAAGACCTAACCCTAAATAGAAGAAACTAGACCTGAACTAAGGATGGCTAGGTGTGGAAGTTATAGAGATGCCCTAAATGAAATCCTGGAGCCGGACAGTAAACATGAAGCCTGCTTCGAGCATCCAGTGGTTATTACTATTGCTGTTTTCTAATAGAAATAATACACAATACCTATATGACAAAGTTTAACTTTTTTCCGGTAACTCACTAGGATAGGTCAGAACACTTGAATAGGTTCAGTGCTCACTGTGAGGTGGCTAGGGCTACGCCCTAGTTGGTTACCTAAAGTGTAGCTTTTGGTCCTAGTAGTGCATGGAGATGTACAAAGTTGATTTAATAAGAAACGAATAATAATAATTATTATTAATTTCCTAGAATCTTTAGTTAATACAATCTTCATTCCGCAAGGCTATTGTTCTGTTGGTAACCCATAATAAATAAATAAATAATAGACACCAACTAATTTGACACCAAGAAAAGAGCGCTGTGGTCGGGAGACCGCAGCGCTAGTTTTAGGTTGGCGCCTTTTCTTGACATTACCTATCATTAACACATTCAGTGCCGAAACCCCGACTATCGGGTATTTCATGATTTCGTTCCCAGGCCGGATGACCCGATAGTCGGGATCGTGGTACTATAGCTATAGATGACTAAAGCCCACGCTGGAAGACTCGATATCGGGTACTGTTTTTGACGAGTAGGGTTGTCGTTAAAGTATATATTTTTTATTATTTTATGAATGATAACAGAGGTACAGGCAAGAAAATATTGTGAAATACTACCCATTGATTAAATTAAGTACACGGTTTGATTTTAAAGCGAATGAATACTTTTACTGCCTACCTACTAATTTTCAACATAAAGTAACAGGAACGTATTCATTTAACGTTTCGTCAAAATAAATTACAAGTAAACGAACAAAGAGTTTCGACTAAGCTATTTAGTTAGAGTACAATCGTACCAAGCGCATAATTATAGTTACGGTAATTCGTAAGTTCGTAATTTCTTTGACTAAAAAAAAGGAATAAGTCGATAATGAACTTAGGTATACATGTGTATTCTCTATCAAACATATAACGTACCTAATGAGTGAGCGAACCAAAGTAGTAACCAATGTTTTTAGCGCAACCCTATCTTGTACCCGACTGTCGGGATCTTGGCGTGCAGCGTCGTTTCGTTCGGTAAGTGTGCAACAGTACCCGACTACCGGGTATTATGTAGGTCTTGTATATTTTTCTGGCCTGGCGCGATGTCTTTGTTTGGCTGGGCGGTAATGAATGTGTTAAAATTTAGAATTCTGCAACATTAACTTATATCCAAGGTTTGACGTGTATAAGTATTTATCATTATATTTATACTTGGATATGAACGAAACATTAATCGTTATTAACACTACATTTTTTTGTAAGTACCATGACAAACCGAATTTACAGACCACGGAATGTACCTACATAGAGCAACATTAATTTAATAATACAATATATTTGTTCGGCGCCGCGCTACCCAATGTTTAATCAAATGTAAAATTAATGAATCATACAATAGGTAAGAACAGAACGCGTCATTAACAAACTTGTTTTTTAACAGGACGAGTTAGGTATTCGTTATTCAAAACATTTATTTTCACATCACGTGGAGTACAGAAGAGCTCATTTGCAGTTTAAAGGTCATTTCATTTAGTACCCCGTGTGGCGCTCCTTAAAGAAAGAAGGGAAAGGAACACTACACGGGGTGGTTACGATAAAACCACCAGCACGATAATTTAGACCTGTGAAAGAAAAATAAAACCGAACGAATTTTTTACGAGGTTATATTATTAGACTTCAAGCAAAGAACAAAATAAGACAATAAATTACATTGTTATAAAACAACTAGGTTGGGAGGCTGACACTGAATTTAACTTATTACGAAACCGGAATGAATATAAAACAATACTTGCAGTTTGTCACTGATTAAAAAGCAACCTAAATTTAAGATCAGCACATATTAAATGAGGGCATCCACTTTGGGACACGGTCGGCATTACTAAACTCGTTAAAATTATTTTATTTAAAATTTATATTATTTAAAGTATCAATACCCGTACCCGCGTTCGTGTCCGGATTCACGTGATACGATAAGATACGTAGCCCGTACCTGCGTTCGTGTGCACCGGTTGGAACTAGGGTTTGCAATATTCGTAAAATTTTAGTATTCGAATAATATTTATTTATTTATTTATTTATTCCTTGATAAAACAGAGTAATACGAATACTTAGATTTCTAATATTAAAATATTCGAATATTTCGAATAAATCGAATATTTTTGAAAATAAAATGTCGCTGGCGGACCGGATCCGCGTGTACTTAAGGTACGTGAACCCGTGTACACGGATCTACACGGGTACACGTGACTTAATTACACGTGCCGAACGGACCATAAAACCGTTGCTGCGTAACACGAAAACGGGCGCACGGCTAACGGGTACACGAAACACGGACACGAACCGAGCCCTAGTAACGTAGCGTGCGTACTTGTAATGAGAACGAAAGCCTGGAATTTTTAATACGAAATGTTGAATGAATTTGACATGATTTATTTTAATAAAAACTGGGGTTACTTTACGATGAATACAAATTTGTACATACGCCATAAAAAGTGGGCTGTTTTATTATAGAGTATAATAAAATAACATTAAGAAAGGTGTTTTTATACAACTACCTAATAAGGTGCCAGCCAAAGCTGCTTGATTACATAAGTAGATGAAGTTTTCGTCGTGTTGTTGTGTTTACAGGCCAAACGCCTCCAAGCCAGCTGAAACAAATAAAATAATGTTCTGAGCGTATTTTTACAAGTGCTTGATTTTTTTTTCTTTTATGTAATAATTTTTGGTAATTTTTTTAAGGGTTGGAGATTATAGAGAAGACAAACGCTCACGCATGCCGCTTTACTTACGGACTCCAATGAATATCGCAAATGCGTTGCCAACCCTAAGAACCAAGATCTCTCTCATTAAGTACTATTAATTAGGTGGCACATACTATCTATACCATACTATATCACTTCACGCTATAAAATGATAGGTACTTCTTTATACCCTCTGACACGTTAGTTAAAGTTTTTTCACTTCTCATGCTCAAAAAGTGTGTCATATTAGACTTATCAAGCGACACTAAAGTAGTACATGTAGAACCTAGGGAATACATAATATTCATATTTTCCCGAGGGAAAACCATTAACATTTTATACATTGGAATACCTCAATGTTGGAAAAATGAAAAACAAGTTGATTCTAACACTGAAGGTGTATTTCTTAATTATTTTGATGAGCTTTCCAAGAAATATAAGTCCTGGACACTGGAGTATATGGTCAATTCTGAAAACAACGATGCAATCGAATCACAAAGTAAACTTAAAAACTTACGCAAATTTAACCGCTCAATTGTACTTTTAATTTTTCTTAAAATATTTTTTTTTTACCTTTGTATATTTTTTTATTTTCTCGCAATCGAAGTGAAAAGTAGTAGACCCTGGTTATACAATCTACTATTCGACCATTACATAGTAGATGGCCTCGTCATTGTTGCTTTAGAAAATGATATCACATCGTGGCTTCTCAAAATATAAACCTTTCACTTACCTAAAAAAAAATTTGCTACAGCTTCCTCTACCCCGACAGCAACGGTTTCTACTGCTTTAATGGGAGCTGAGAAAATACCTGCGTGTCCTTTACCTTTATGTGGCTTTACGCAATCTGAAAAGTAGTTACAATAAGTTGTAAATAAATAAATACCTACATTGAAATTCGTAACTAATTTATTATTTCAACGAGGTAGCGGTCCATATTTACGGAAACTTGTTCGATTAATTTGTAAGATCCGAATAACTTTTATTTCCTTTTGTAAAGTACAGGTTTTCCTAGTGTCAATGTGATTTTAAGTCAAAAATAAAGAATTAAATACCTTTTGCACCTTTCTCCACCTCTTTCTCTGCGTCTTTTTCTGCTTTTTCTGCGTCTTTTTCTGCTTTTTCTGCGTCTTTTTCTGCTTTTTTTGCATCATCAGCAATATCCTTTGCTTCCTTTGCGGGTGCGTCCGCGGCGTCCTTTACCTTTTTTGCTGCATCTTCGGTTTCTTTTTTAGCTTTATCTGCTGCCGCTTTTGCAGCGTCAGCTAAAACAACAAAGTCCATGCCATGCCGTTGTTCACTTATGTAAGTATTACAACTTGTTAACGAACTGTATTCGTTACTGTTTGTTTCGAACGGTATTCGATAATGGAGAGTACCTTATATGTCTATGTTAAGAATAGCGGAGATCCTGTCGCCACCTTCCGACTCCATCATCAGATCACCTCTTAAATACCATAATATTGCATTGTCACATGTGGTCCAAATTTCAGCCCATTCCGTTAACGGGAAGTGGGTCAAATTTAACATGCAATATTTTACCCGTACATACAGACATACATACATACATACATACATACATACATACACACATACATTGCAACAGTCTCGTTCTCGACTTTTCAGTAATATATTATAAACTTTAGAAGCGCGAGCCGCGCGTGGCCCCTCGGAGCGCGAGACCATAGGCGGTGGGCCACAACGCCCACGCCTTGCGCCGCTTGTAATGTTTTGAAATGCATAGCGGGAGAATCGATATGAAATGTTGGTATTTTAAGATTGCAAGCACGTGAAATGCGCGTCAAAAATAATTTACGATTCTTAAATAAATAGGTATTATTATAATTACCTTTATCGTCCGGTGCAGCACTCTGAAATAAAAATAATAATCAATTCAATCTCTTTGATAATACAAACATTATTAGGTACAGGGTATAAGGGACGGTCAACCAAAAAATAACACAACAACTTTAGGTAATATTAAACCTTATTCATCAAAAAAATCTTCGAAATGAGCAAATATAGCTTTTGGACCTACCTACTTTGGACCGCCGGCTTACCGAACGAAAAGCAAAAGTATCACTATTACTTCCCGCCGATATTTTGTGGGAGGGTGTCAGGGTGGTACTACCCCGGACGAACCGGCCCATTCGTACTGCACTCCATAAATAGTTATAGGACGGCTCTACCACCTACAGAAGTGTCAGTATGCTTAACTTTATTAAATGCGATTTACATGAATCAGTTGGTCGTGAGTTACATACTCGTAACTCTAATACATTTATTCTGCGACAAAAAGGCCTATCCGATCCGAATAACCCCAAACCACTATGCTATACTTCAATGCCGATGAAGCATAGAAGAAGAAATAATATGCGTGATAGGCTGTGAGAACAGTTGACTGGTTAGAAACTTCTCTTAAGGCCCAGATATACGGGCGAGTAAGTAAGTACGAGTAAGTACTTAAAGCTCGACGATCTTTTTCGCCCGTGTTTACCTTTAGTAGTTCGTGTACTAAGGGTGACACACGGGCGAGTAAGCCCCGAGCCATAAATACGGCGGCGAACAGTTACCAGCAATAATATATTATCCAACATTGAACGCAAAAATATCTGACACGTCTTTATTACTAGAGGTATAAGAGCGTGTCAGATATTTTTGTGACCCATATTGGATAATATATTATTGCTGGTGACTGTACCTACTTACTCGCCATCTATCTGGGACTTTAGTTTGAGTCTATATCGAGTGGCATAATCATTGTTTGTCCTAATGTATGTGCTGTTTAAAATAGCATACACTTGTGTATTGTATACTACGAAGAAATGTTGTTTTTTTAACTTTCCATTGTTTGTTATCCTTTGTAAGTTATATTTATTTTGGATGAAACATAATTTCTTTGTCGAAACGTCATTACGCGCCACACTGAAAGTTTTGCGTAACGAACAAATAAAAATACTTATAATAAAACTAATACTTTCACTTGTTTTTAAATATTCTTCGTCGTTCTAAACACTTTTTCATTCGCAGAAACCAATTTTTAAAGCAGGAGGCCCAGTCTTCTGGCAGAAAGTTTTCGACGTGTTGGTTGAAGATCAACAGTGCCTCTTCAGGGCTCGTAAATGTCAAACCCCTCATCATATCTTTGATTTTAGGGAAAAAATAGAAGTCACATGGTGCTAGGTTGGGACTATCGGCAGGATGAGTCACAAACTCAATCTACTCAGAACACAAAAATACCTTTGTTTTCTTCGCGGTGTGAGGTGAGGCGTTGTCGTGGTGCAGGAGGATGTGGCTTCTTGGTCGTCTCCCGCGAACTTTTTTCAACACGCTAGGTAAACAAATGGTTGTGTACCTCTCTGCATTTACCGCTAGAGAATAAAAATTCTCTAGCGGTATAGTACAGATGTGCTCTGTTTTAGAGAAGAAGGAAGCGATCATTTTTTTACTGACACTTTGCAACTTTGATTGTAACAATGAATCCATGTTTCGTCTCCGGTCACTACATCATAAACAGCATTTGAACGGCCATGGTTAAATTTCTCTAGCATTTCTTGACACCAATCCACCCGCACCTGTTTTTGGCTTAAGGTCCAGGGAATCCAACGGCAAAAAAGTTTCCAAACTTTTAATTGTTCGTGCAATATTTTTTGTATCTGGCCTCATACCTATCCCCAATTGTCCTCGAATCTCATCATAGGTGATTTACTGTTTTATATAATTTACTCGTATATAATTCGCTTGACGGTAGCCACATTTTCATCAGTGACCGCAGTTGACGGCAGACCTTCACGTATGTCATCATGTAGAAAAATTCTGCCTCGATTAAATTCAGCGTACCATCGTCTTACAGTGCTTAAATGTGGAGCTTCAAGCCCAAAAGCATTTTGAAGGCGAACACTAAGGGAACACCCTAAAATCTCGAATTATTACATTCCGAATTTGAAAATACCGAATTTCATGATTCCGAATTTTTAAAATACCGAAAAAATATAAGGCCGAATTATCAAAATCTCGAATTTTATATTTCCGAATATTAAAATCACGAAATCGTTTTTTCGAATATTGACAATTCCGAATTTTCTTTTTTACGAAAATTATAATTTCGAATATTTGATTTCCAAACTTCACAAACCAGATCGGTAATGTAAAATTCGGAATTATGAAACTAACCACTTGAATTGAATTGAAGTACTCTACTTGAAACAAAAGTTAGGTGTGATGATGAGCACATTACTAAATTAGGTCAATCTCACCTTGATAGGTTAGGTTAGGTTATGGTTGCATCAAGGCGTTAAGCGCCTTAGCTACGCGGAACAGGAGCCTCGGAAAGCGGAGCTCCGTCGACTTTGTCGGACATTTATTACAGTTTTTGAGCATTACACATGTTAAACATTATACACGGTATTATACAATATTGTATCAGGCGCTTATTTGAAATAAATAATCTTAAAGAATCCGGGCTGCTTAAATTATGGAATAATGAATATTCGGGATTCGGAATAGGAATATTCGGAAAACTATTTTTAATAATTCGCAAATGTGAACATTCGGAATTTAAAAAAATCGTGATTTTTATGCTTTGTGAAACTAAAAGTCGGAATAGTGATGATTCGGAAAATTCAAAATCGTAATTCTTAAATTCGTGTTTATCTAATTCGGGAAAAAATATTTCGAGGTTATGTTGTGTACCCGTAACAATTTCACCAAACGATGTTAACCACTTAACAGACGATTAGAGCGTTTACAGCAGCTGTCAAAATGTATGAACTAATAGTCGATTAAAATTGATTAAATTGTACATCGCTTGGTGAAATTGGTTCTTAGCCATTTAATTACTAATTAAGTTAATATTGAACTTAACAATAAGTTTAATATTCTTTTAATTAACTTTCATACGTATCATTATGACATGTTTATTAATTTATGAATTCATACAATAGTGCAGTGTTATGTCTATTTGTAAATATAGAAGACGATGGCCAATTGGGATACACCAATTTTGACAATGTATGAAAATTTAAAAACCATTTCGAGGAATAGGCTTCTCAAACCGATGCCTGTTAGATTAAAAAAACATGTTAAAATTAATTAATTATAATAAACTTAAGAAATGACCTTCATTTGACCCCTAAATGCATGCCTGAATTTCGCTATATTAACCTCTTTTGTGTTTTTACATAAAACATATAAAACCTCTCCAATATTTTATTTTATAAGTACAATTTAGATATCTAGCTGTCACCTACTTTTGAAGACAGCTGTTGTCATGTGAAATTTATTTGTTTGTTATTGATTGTAATTCTTATGATGAAATAAATATATTAATCCATTTCTCTTTTGAGTTATGTGTGATATTACCAAATAAAATACAATGGCGCCAAATTTACTTAGGTTTGCGGTTCAATAGCCCCTTCCTTCGCTCCGTTCCTTGACACCGCTTTCCAAATTTCCTATCAATCATTTTTCAGAGTCGGGTGCCAGCGTTTGTGTTAGATATTTTCGCAAAATGTTATAGGCAACATAAAGCACCCCACTTCCATGTGCCTCGTCCGTCCTAAGAAGCCGATGAGTAAGCTTTGAGCGTGGGAGCCCATTTGGCTCGAGGCATAGGAAAAGGACGGCGTGGTGAGCGAAGCGAGCCGGCTACCATCTGACCGATGTTATGGGCCTTCTACCACGGTCGGGTAGTTGTGCCAACTGAGAGGGACGCAGCTATCTGTAGGAACGAGACAAATATATATAGGGTAAAGTGACCAGTGGTCAGCCAGAGACCTGTAGTCGGCCTCTGCCTATGCTTTGTATTAGTGGGAAGAGTACGAAAGATATATTTCCCACTCTTCGCACTCATATAAGGTCGACTACTGATCTCTGGCTGACCACTGGTGACTTTACCCTATTACTATCTCGTTCTCACAGATAGCTGTGTACCCCTCGTTGGCACAACCATCCGACCGTTTAGGAGGCCTTTTAGAGTCGAGTGAGCGAGTGGTGCGAAGGACCGACGAGTAAAATTTCTGACGGGAACCAGAATTGGTGTATCCCAATTATCCGATTTTTAATATATGTAGGTAGGTACTGGGTTTTTGTTATTTAGCTTGGTTGACCTTTAAGTTATTTTTTATAACCAAGAGAACTAACGGGCACGACATAGCAAAATATTTACTAAGACTGTTAAAAAATCGGTGATATGAAAAATATACATGTTTAGTTTCGTGAAAAATAAAAAATGTGATATTTTATAGGTAGGTATATAGAAAATATTACTTCCTGTACTTAATTTTACTACTTTTCTGATCTGTAAGTTGTTTTTACAATTATCTCCTTTTCCACTAGTTCGGGGTAAAAGTTTTAGGCACATAGTACAAATCGACCTTTAAAACTGTTTTTATGTTACGGTAAAATTGAATTGTGCTATGATGAATTAATGATGTGTATTTTTTTCTTACAATATATTAAGTTAGTTTACTTACAATAAGTGCCACCAGACCCGCTAAAAGTAAGAAGCACAGAATAATCTTCATGATTCCGAAGGCAAAAGCAGTCGTTCGAATGTCTCTACAATTAAAATCGCACTAAATTATAAGGAAAAAGTATAAAGCAGCTATTGGATGGCTTCCAGTTGTTCAAACATGGTGTTACGCACGAAATTTAATTAAAATGCATAAGTTAATATTTGTCCAGTTTAATTAATTACGTGGTAGAAACCATTAATTGTTAATTTGGCCAGGTATGTGTCATCGCAGTTTTTTAGGATTATCTATTATTTACACGAAATCTTTAGCAAACGTACAACATTTACAGCAGTCAGAACATGGGTTGCCGCAAATTCGCCACCTACTCATACTATTACCAAAATCGTTTTCACTGAAACATTCACTAATGTGCGACCTTTACTAGAGGTACATTTATAAAGAATAATCGAATGACATCGTTATTTGTCAAACCAAATCGATGGATAATAGGAATGCACGATTAAGGTCATATAAGGCCCACGTTTCGCCCCAAAATAAGCTGCCACATTCCAAGAACGAAACTACCCATCCTGACGGCCATTTGTTCTACCAGCCCCCTATTTCACCTGACAGGTGACAGGTGATAAGTGACATTTCAATGTATATGGCACAAGTGAAAACTTATTAACGCTGGAATATATACCGAATTGTCACCTGTCACCTGCCATTGTCAGTATGGTGAAATAGAAAGATCGTTGTATCGAATCTTTGAGAAGGCCTTTGTTCAGAATGTCCAGTGAAAGTGATGATTATTCTTCTCTGAGTATGAGGGAGGATATTCACAAATAAAAAACGCAATTTCAGTGAAATACTACTTTAATACTATGTTATTTTGTTCGATTTTTTACAGTACCTACTAGATATCCTGGTGTTTTAAATAATAAGAATAGAAAGTGAAAATCGTGATTTTGTACATTTTGTTCATATTATTAACTAATATCGGTTTTCTTAAACTAAGGTGTCGTAGCCATGGAACCACCACACCTAAAATAATATTTGGATCCCTTACAATATCAAGAGCAAGTATGTTTTATAATATCAGTTATTTTAATCAGCCATTATAAATTGCCAAAGTTGCGTGTGTTATGTAGATGGAGCCTCGTCGTGATGTTTACAAATTCATTGATTGAAAAATTTCTGAAACAAAAAAGGTATAAGATAAATGTTATATCTTTACTAATTTAGACAAATTTTGGCTTGTTTCTACATAAAAAGAATGCGTTGATAACTTGGACGCTTAACACACGCTGACCTAATTCTATAGTCGTTTAAAAGGACATCTTGTTACTCGTACCTTTATGAATCCTAACAAAAAATAAGGCAATTCGACAATACCCTAAAATGTTTCACAATCCAATGTAAAGCGTCTGTCACTCTTATTAAAGACTAAAGCCCCAGCCACACCGCTTGCATGACGTGCACGTGCACGTACGCGTTCACTTTCCACTGCGTTGTATAAGTATGAATTCTCATTACGACATGTCACTATACAACGCAGTGGAAAGCGAACGCACACGTGCACGTGCACGTTACGCAACCGGTGTGGCTGGGCCTTAAAAGACGCCCGCGACTTCTTATGCATGGTATCTTTCCGTTGGGGGTTGGTTTTCGATATCCTGCTTATTGCACCCTTAATCTCTTATTCCTTCCTTAGTGCACCCGTAGGGTATCCAAGGAACATTTCCTCCAAATTTCAATTCCCTGGGTTTAGCGGTTTAAGCTGCGCTTTGTTTACTGATCAGCTAGTCTCGGAATAGTTTTATATGTATAGCGGGCCGTACCTGTGGGCCGTATATTTCATACTTATACATTAACCCCTTTACTTATAAACGTGGAATAACCTTGGATTAGCTAAACCATGTTTTGTCCTTATCTGTCAAATAAAATGTCTGATAAGGACAAAACATGGTTTAGCTACTCCATGGTTATTCCACGTTTATAAGTAAGGGGGATAGACTAAAACGCATCTAGCTACGCTCAATCTTGTAACTAGGCCATTAATTAACCTTACTACCTTACGGACTCCGGACAGCCAACAACTATAGAGTTGGTTTACTTGACTAGAGAAAGATCTATAAGGCTTTTTAAATAGAAATCATAAAATGTATGCAACTATAACATCTGTAGGTTTATAGTGTTGACGATACCTACCTTATTTTTTATTTGTATCTTTCATAACGACATGTCGAAAGTCACTAGTTTTGCCATAACAGTTACTTTTACAGCGGGTAGTGGCGATTTTTTATTTAAATGTAAAATATAACTAAATGCCTAATGACATTCTTTACCAGTTGCTTTTACTTACTTTCTAAAGCATCTTCTCCTCGTTTGACAAATTCTTCACCAATTTTTGCCGCCTGTTTTAATGGACCTGAGATGATACCGCCATGGGATGCTTTAGCGCCTGGTTTGTGGCAATCTAGAAAGTACAAGCAAATAGTTACATAGTTGGCCTATTTGGTACGCCTGGGCCTATCTTCTACATGGAGCCCTAGACAAGATGCGATGACACTAACGTATACGATTTTCGAAAACTGTCAAAATATACATCTTGACGCGACAGTCCGGCCGCTTATGTCAATCTTTTATATTTTCGATAATGAATAGGTACATAATTGCAGAATGCATCTTGTCCAGGGCCGTAGGTCGTTTTTCGTATTGTTATCGTTGACATTATGATATCCCTTAAAATCCTGATTGCGTCAACAGTATGATTACGATATAGAAGCAAGAAAGGTAAATACAATGTAGAATTGAGGCACAGATAGCAATCGCTTCGTTGTAATAATTGGACCTGCCTTCTCTATCGGTCAAAGCATATTTCTAGAAAAGGAAAAGAAGCACTAAGAAGAAGGTTGACGTATACCTTCACCATGTCCATGTTTCTTGAAGGCCTTTGCGGTTTCTTCGCCGTGTTCCACTACGTCTGCAGCTTCTTTCTTCGTACGGTCAACTATTCCTTTCGCCGCTTTTGTTGTCTTATCAACCACGTCTTCTCCCTTAACCTTTGCATCCTTATCCGCTGAGACTACCTCATCCTCAACTTTTTTCTCAGGATCAACTGTAAAAAAAATATAATAATGACTTCTTTCTTTTTGAGATTTGTCTTATAGATCCGTTTCAGAGACAGTTCACTCGTTCGCGCCCTTAACTATAACAGAGGGCAGACACTCAGACAGACAAAACATTCAACCACAAATCACTCTTTCTTTTTAGTGTTCGTTAAAAACATGAAATTCCCAAGAGCTCTATTCAAATATTTCGCAAATATCTAAGTATACTCGTAAAACGTTAATTTATAATTGTATCAATTAGAAACATGTCCATTAAATTTCGACAACACAAGTTATAGCTAAGTAGCGAATACTTATTTTTTTAATTGTATATGTGTTTTCTTTTTCAACTTAGAGATACTTCGGATTTCTAGGGATTCAATTTGAACTAACTTCTGTTTGTCGGGTTGGCATGTAATTTTATGAAACATTTTCGTATATAGGGTAAGTTTTATCCCGGAAAATCAGTCAGTTTTCGAAGAAATTCTAACCCCTACCGGATTGGAGTCGCGGGTAAAAGCAAAATATAAAATATCATTATGTATTAGCAAACCTTATAAATATTATAAAAAAATATAGTAAATAAATGTATGATAATATCTCAAAAGACATACCCTTCTCGTCCGCCGGCCTGGCACACTGTAATGAAATGAAAGCAGTTGTTTAGCTTGTACTTATATTACACATGTATGAGTACGAGTTTATTTCAATTAGTAACTGAGGAATCTACTTACAATTTGTGCTATCAGAGCCAAGACGAAGACAACGCATAGAGATTTCTTCATCATTTTTAATAAGCGGGTTGTTTAAATTTTTAGATGGAACTGAACGACTGAATGTGTTCTTTCCTGATCGAATACTGATCCCATACCGTTGCCTAACCTGTTATATACGGAAATTTTGTTTCCTTAACAAAAGTAAAGAGTATGTCTGTAGAGTATGTCAGTGCGCAGGTTCTAATTGTTATTATTTGGCAGCGGAGTGACGTTTGAGTGACGCTCATTGAAGAGTTGTCACCACCGAAAGATGAGTCAGAAAAACATTTGGAGTACTCTATATTATTAGGGTAACATCCATTAACGAATATATACAGTTTACATACATGGTTACAAATTAAATAGCATTTAGGTGCTGGCACTATGTGTTCTAAGCAACATCATTATGAACTTTAAAAAGTTAGGTTCAACATTTTTATTTGCTTTCAGAGGTTATCTAAGTCTTCAACGCATATTATTTTTATAGACATACTTAATTTAAAAATAATGGCTTTAAAGTGCATTTAAATTTTGGGAACTAGAGGGCGAATCTTTGTCAATGTAACTTTGTAATCAGACAATAGAAATTAAGAATGCGGGATGATGATGATGTGAATGCGTGAAAATGTATAGTCATGCAAAAAATCCTTTACCACTTTTGTATTTTAAGGTACTACCAATAGAGTCTTAAAGTGGTAAAGAACTTTACTGACGAAACTTGTTATCCCATTAAAAAATACTGGAATAGGTATCTATCGTAAGTTAATAAAACGGTATAACATAATTTAGTAGCAATTGTACACGGTTTTTAGTGGATGATCAACCGAATATCGGTTAGAGTCGCAAGTTTGACTGTAACAAATTCAAATTTTCCGGCCATCGCCATTGGGATTTGTTTTCACGTTAAACTTGAGATACGTCATGTATGAATTATATAATGAAGGAAGAAATACATCATTTATTTGATGTAAACAGAATGAGGCTAATTCCACTAGCAAGTGATACGAGTTCCATATTTATTTTATTATTTAAAAATTATCTGATAAATGTTGGGCGGAATAACTACATATTTGAGAAAAGAGTTGTTCAATACTATGAATGTCAAGGAAAACCGAACATAATAGGTACGACAATTTTTTGATCAGGAACTTATTAAATTATTTAATAGATCGAAAAACAGTAGAACTTAGTTTCAAGAAGATAATGGTAGACCACGGACAGATTTAATTTAATATAAGGAAAATCACCTTTCAGAGACTGCATCCGATAACTGTTGTAGTTGCGGCAGTAGGTAAAAGTTAGATCTATTGCGGCCGGAAGAAAGACAAATTATCCAGGCATTACAGATTTTGTTAAATTCTTTGTGCCTAATACGAGATTCCTTCTAAGGGGGCGTAGTAGTGTAGTACATTTTAAGCAAATTTAATAATCAATCCATCGCCTTAATATTTCTAGTTTTATGGTTTTGTATACCATTAGAACGGTCCCGTTTTAAATTTAGGAGGTAGTAAAAATACAACGTACCTACTTATAACATACTTGTAGTCGTCAAATAAAAAATAAAAGCAGTGTAGGTCTAATGAGAAATCTTCGACGACGGCGCATTGACATCCAATTAACTAAGTAATGAAAAAAAAACACTTTGATAATTGTTCTTGAACCTCCCCTGAGATAAATTAAATTGTCATTATGTGTCATTGTGTTATTTAGCTGATAACTGATAACATAACTTTCCCTGGGGTGAGAAATTAAATTGGTTTGGGCTCTATAAATACTTGGCCAACAACTTCCATTGTCCCATGTTCAAATGATACCTGCCATGGCTCGGTACACTAAAGATGAACTTTTGAAAGAGTACGTGAAAAAGTTAAAGTTAGTCTACATGCCCTTTCTTAAAAATGGCGCATTTAACAGATTTGACATTAGAGATGGAAAAATCGTCAGCATATCAAGATTCTCCCAAATCTATGCCGTGATAACAATATTTATGATAGATATTTCTGGGTCTTTCTTGTTGTACGAAACTTCTGTGAAAAATAAGACCCTGATATTACCAGAGTTCCTTTCAGTAGTTAAATTCAATATTCTTAATAATCTGGCACTAATTAATATACACTTCCTAAACCGACATTCCGGAGCCGAACTGATAATGAAGTTCATTGAGATAGATGTGTTTATGGGCATCAAAGAAACTAAATTCATGAGAGATATTGCTGACAGAGAGGTTTTGATATGGGTTGGATCAATGGCTACTTTTGAAGTATTGTTGATTGTCACAATTTGTTTTACATTTCCGGTGCCGCTTTACGTCTATTTTATCGGTATTCTCTATTTCAAGTTACAGTTGGGTGTTATTTACGATCATTCCTTTCATGTAGTCGCCCACAAGATGCTTGCTCTGCGGCTGCATTACTTGAACGTATCACTAGTAAAGTTAGGAAATTTGAATACGGAGTATTTGGTGGACCAACTGCTTTCGTACCCTTTCTTATGGAAAAAAGAATACGATGACTTGGTGGTTCAAAGAGGGTTGGACACGAAATATTTTACCGGAGCTTACAAAATGTTATTTGATCAGTTGCAACGAGTATCGAAGTGCTATAGGTACTTGGTATGTATTTTAAATTACTAGGTAGGCGGATCTATTGACAACTAAATGAACTCACATCGAATGTTCTAGGTCTTTTACGGAATGGCATCTTTGGTTTTAAGTACTCTTGTTGCTGTGCAGACAATCATAATGTTCATAAAAGATGCGGTAAGTTACACCTCATTTTTTTTACTACCAACCATATTAACCGAAGATCAAACCTTAAATTCATTGAAACCAAATCAAATCAAATTCATTTACTTAATTACAATTAGACATTTTCTTCTTACATTACTGGTAACAATACAACAAACATTAAATTCGTACACACTACTTTAAGTAAGTACACTTCTTGTATCTGCACTTATCGATCAGTTATCACCAAGATTAGGATTTTTCACATAATATAACTACAAACGACGTATGTATAGTTAAATTATTTCGCGCAAGCGGGTCGCTGCGGGGCGGGCGGTGGGTCATACTTGTGTGTGTAGATGCATGTGCACGTTGCCTCTGAGTACGTAGTAGCTGTCGTCGCTTAGCGTCGCTGTAATGTGCGTGTCTATACGTATTACAACTACAAGTGTTGTCTACCCGCTTTCGTGAGATAAAACAACTGTACCCACTCATTGGAAAAATAAAATGTCTTTAAAATTATCTTTTGTGTTTTTAGGAGTTGCAATTAATAAGAACATTTGGCTTAACGGCATGGTGCTTCATAAACTGGTTTATAATTGTGGGAATAATCAAACAAACAGACAAGTTCGGCCTGCAAATAAAACGGACAAAACTCATATGTACATACATTCAGTTGAAGCCGAATTACTCAGGTAACAGCTGCATTATTATTCGTACAAAGAACTATGTTTTATGTAGCTATGAGAATTTTACATGTATGTATGTCTGGATTATAAATCGACTAAAACTATAAGTAATTTTTTTTTTTTTCAGACGGAACCTTCAATTTAGTCCAGAGTATCTTGGACTTGCTGGAGGTTAGCGACTACCGGGTCTCAATCTACGACATATTCTACTTCAACGAGCGTCTCCTACGCTCCATGGCTACTTCCGTCTTCATCTTCATCACAATGCAATTGCAAATTGCCTTTCCTAAACGAAATGATCATTACAAAGATAATTCCAAGCTCAGCCTTTCTACCGAACCAAACGCATAACTTTAAATCAGAATTATTGTATCAATGTGAAATTAGACTTGTTGTTTAGGATTTCTTAACAATAGGAATAATTATATCATCATGTGTAGGGCATCCAAAATTACGGACATTTCAATTACGTAACCAGTTAGGAATTTATTTATTTAAAATACGTAATTAAGTAATTACGTAATTTATCAGGAATTTTAAAGAAAAATATCAGGTGCCAATAATTATTAATTTAAATTAAATATTGAAATTTACAAAAGTTGTTACGCGTCCAGGATTCAAAGATAAACAGATAAGTTATTTACAACACCATTCACCTTGAAAATAAAACAAATGTCATGCCAATTGCCAAATCAATGAACTGCATTTGACGGCTGACGGACGATCGAGCAATAAATAAAACATTCTTCCAAATTTTCAAGTAATATTCAAAAACATCCCCGATGCGATTTTACCCGCACCGCGAGTCATATTTTCGGGAGTTCAACTTAAAATATTTCTTTAGACGTCATTGAACTCTATTGTTTATTAGACAAAATTTATTTTCATTAAATACGAGTCGTGTTGTAGTAGATAGGTATGCTAACTATCCGAGCCAAACTATAATACACGGGGCGGGGAATAACAGGTACGCGGGGGGATTTAATGTATTTTAGAATAAAATTGAATCTATTTTCGTCATTTTTTCCGATGAACAAGTAAAGATACGTACTTACGTAATTGCGGCTTACAATAACGTAATTAAAAAAGGTCCAAAATCAATCCGTAATTACGGAATTGCGAAATTACGTAATTACGGAATGGAAGCCCTAATCATGTGTGTGTCGAGTGATTACTTAGATGATAATGTGTCAGCTGTATCAAATAAATATAATGCCCAGCCAAACGTTCCTATTAGTATATTTGAATAACCATTGCAAGTAGAGTATGGACCATCGGAGCGGTTTTTGTATTTTATGCATATCGAAATTTAAAATTCGGGATTTTGATATTTATTTGAGATTTAATCGAAATTATGCCAAACAGACAGCCCTTTATTTTAGTATTAATCAACCTATTACCTAGTTCCCTGGTCTGCTGAAATTCAGACAGGGAGTTTTTCCCTCTGACTGGTTTTTTGTGTAATAATAATATAGTCAAAGAATATCTGGTGATTTTAAGCTACTAATGGGTTATGAACCGGCAGACCAGGAGATCGATTATAAGTAGATGAAGGTTACAATAGCACGGAGATTGTATGATATCGCTGGTACTTGATGAGATATAACGATTTAAAATAGTACCCTAAAATTTGTCGGACAGACTAAGGTAATCTGCCAAGCTGGGGCGCGGCAGACCAAGTTTTTCTTAATCGAATTTAATGAAATGTTCAAAGTGCAATTGTTGGTACCTGATGACCTCATCTGATGAGTCTTTGTCATAATTGTATACAAAAAAAATCGTCCTCATCCCACTGTAACTGTGATCTGCTGGTACTCGATCAGGTAGTAGGATTACCGATGGTGCCCTTTGGGTCTGATAAGCTGACGGCACCAATGTTGGATACTTTTAGCTGATACTTTAAATCAAAGATCATAAGGTTATAAGTTGATTGTTTCAAAATAAATAACCCTTATCTTCTATAACATAAGAATCAAGTGCCCATTATTGATCCTTGCCCATTACTGGCTCCATCCTAATAAAACAGTGAGTCGAAACAGTGTTAGGGCTCGAACCGGAAACTTTCGGGTTGGTTAGTTTGGGGAAATATTGATTTGCTGAGTTTGTGCTGATTTATTGTTTGAAGAACTTCTCCTTAACCAACTATGAAGTTTTATGAACGAACGATTTGATTTGTAAATTTGTTTTGTATTTTGCACCATCATAGTAGATAGTTTAGATAGGTCCACTAGACTTAAAGTTCTAGAAATAATGAAACAGCATAATATCCAGTGTACAAGTCATCCAAACCAATTAAACCACTTTTTTGTAATCCTTATAGCTTCCTAGTCGAGGTTTAAAACCATTTCGAATTTTCGACTGCCTGAAAAGCTGCGTGAACATTGAATATTAGGAAAAGTTCAGATCATTGGTCCATGTTCGAGGATTGATGACATCATTAATTTTTAGGGCGGCTGGCGTAGTAGGATAGCACATTTGCAAGAGTGGTGATGTGCCCTTGTCATAATTTGTTTAGTTTGGCTCGTCTTCAGGGCTACTATGAAAAACCATTGTATCGTTAACGTATTTTAACTCGCCCGCCATTTCTATCAAGTAAATAAGAGTTATCAACTTATCAAAACGTTGACAATACTATAACATGTCAATGGTTTTACCCCAAAGAAAAGGCCCGGTGTAGAGACTACAGAGAATTCTCTGAAACAGCACATTTCTTAGCAAAAAAGACTCAAGGACGAATTATCTTTTGCTTATTCCCTACTGTCTCGATATACATACAGTTACCAATTTTGCTAACTCTAAACTCTTCTTCGTCCTTGCTAAGCCTACTGCTCACCATCCGAGTCGAATTGTTATTGACGTCATTCAGGGGCCTTATTCTACGTTGTTTAATGATCATATTGTTTTTAACTTGGTCGTTATTATTGCCAAGTTGATAATAGCTGTCATAACGCGGACAATTAAATACAATAGCACTAGATGTAAAAACAATTTAGAATAAAGCCCCAGTTTTGATCTTATAATAATATACTTAATCACTACAAGTTGTATTAAATGACCGTGAGGGCGTTTTCGGACCGCGTATGAAATAAGTTTATGTACCCACTAGGTGTTCCGGTTAATATATAACCATAACACTCAACAATAACGTGGCTTTCTATTGGTAAAAAAAAAACAAAATCTGTTCAGAAGAATCAGAGATTACCCCCTACAACGTCACAAACTTTACATCTTTATGATATTAGTATAGATAAGTAATTTGAAAAACTAAAAACCTGCCCCAATGAACGCCCACCTAAGAACTTGTACCTAGTACTTGTCACTTGTCAGCATGTTCTTGTATTATGTTAATTCATGGGCAATCACCCGTCCATGTATCATTACTTTTCTTAATTAAAGTTCTTTAAACGGCTTCCAATAGCCCTAGAGCTCTATTCTACTCGGTAAAACCTAATTGCTTTTGACATGATATCATATTGATAACCTTATGATAGCTCTTATTAACTTGATAGTCTGGGCTTCCATATTTTCAAGATTGATACAAGGAATAAAATAAAACAAACGCCATGGTATTATTTAATTAATATTTATAATAATTACCTATGTATAGTTAGTTAGTTACAGTTAAAATTATGTAAGAAATTGTTTAAAATATTAAATAAAATTATTTTAATTTGGATTATTATTTATTATTCATAATGCCCATCCAAATTTTCAGTATGGTTGATCCCATTTGGTAAGCAAAAATAAAACCCGGCCCAACGAATAGGTATGGCGTAGAAATGTAGAAATCATCAGAGCGTTCCTCGGGACAGAAACTCAAACTCAGAACATTATTTTGACAAAACACAACCCAACCAAAAATCAAAGTAATAGTAATTGACAGAAAAACTAAAAATTAACGGCTTCATACACAGTCAGTTAACGACGATTATTATAAATAGTTCGCTAGTGACGGTTTTTGATGAACAAGTTTGAAACAGAAACGAGTTTACGGTCATTCTCCAGACAGCCATTTCTGTATGTCCTCGGGCTTAAAAAATATAAAACTATTGAATTTGGTATAATTTATATTTTTTGTTCCTAGAAGGTACTCGTATTGAGGTGTACATGAATTTTCAAGTAAATATTCAATACCTTTCTAGGAGAAAAAAAATATCAATACCCCATTCTCCTAATTAACACCGCGCGTCCCACTTCCGAAATCACTAATATAACTATTTTCCCCGATCATATACAAGAGGAAAGATGAATGAAAGTATTTTTATTTAATAAAAGATAAGATATCCAAATTACAAAAAAAAATACCAAATTTATTTAGGAATATATCACTAAGATATAAAATAAAGAAACTTTGTCCCGATACGTGTACTAATTCACGCGCCGCTTTCATTCTTGTCCGTGCAAGGCCATTGAAGAAATAGACAGACGTCTGTAATGCATTTTGCGTGAGCAGACACTCATGTCAAGACCCTCTTGAGAGAAAGACGTGTTAATGTTGTGTGGATCGCACACTACAAATGTAAGTATCTAATTCGCATGTTTTGGTTCTCGTAAATTCTAATTAACACGTTCACGTTTTTAAAATCAGCCAATAACTCTAAAGCTCTGTAAATTATTGTATACATTAAGATCCTCAATATTTAACAGTTACTGGATTATGTAGTTTATCACATGTACCTGAAAGAAGTTATATTTTTTTTATCAAGAATCCCTAATACACACGTCTAATTCACGGGCCAAAAATGAACGCGTTAATTAGTTTAAAAGTAGTATAAAAAGGTTTTTGGTACACAAAAGTATTTTATTACTAATTGCTCGCTTAAGCTAAACCAGTTTAAATTAATTTACAGGAATATTTTTTTTACAAAAATGTAATTCCCGGAAGAATGATGGCATGATTAGAATGACATATACTATGTCAAACTGGTGTTATTAGACGGGCCCTAACCTTAAAATCATCCTTATGATCGTATCTGTGTGCTTAAGTGTTTGGACAATATGTTTTTTAGAGGTTATTTTATTTTTCCTAGCATATTTCTCTTGGAAAACATGAAAATTTTGCTGACCGCATTAAAAAGTTGCATTTTGACAATAAGTGACAACTGTAATTCTAATCATGTAAGGAAAATCCTAGGGACCCGGCATCATTCTTCATATTTGTATAAATTATGTATTAAAACCACCCGCAATAATTAAACTACATACTTAAAGTTGAATGTCTGTATGTTATGTTACATAACTTATGTATGTAAAGCTTAAACGGCTCGATTATGAATTATGAGGTGTCCTTACATTCAATAAAATTAACTAGTTTATTTATATCCTTTTAGTTCATCGGGTTTTTAAATTTTAAATTACTTTTTTTTACGATTATTTCAGTGAAATATTAGTTAGCTTATTATGTATGTATATCGTGATGGATATTTTATGTTCCTAATAGTTTCAACGTTGCAATATAATAAATATGATAAAATTAATAGACAGTCTGACAGTTTTTGTCTTATTTCCTAAAAAATATATATTTGGCATGAACATTTATCTAATAAACGCGTAGTTTTTTTAATTCGCAAGCAAGTAAACCTAATTAACGCATCGCTTTTCTAATTCGCGCGTCACGCAAATATTAAAACCCTTCTAGTTAATTAACCGCTAATAATAATTAAGTGCCCAATAAATATTAAAGTTTGAATGGTCGATATGTTACTACATTTTGCATAAATTTTATCAAAACCCAAGTGAAAAAAAGGGCGGTGTTAATTAGACTGAGAACACAATTCTGGAGAAACTTAGAGAGCATAAAGATAAAAAATATGTAGAGAACAACCTACGGAATACAGAACCCCGAAGGCGTTTTTATACTGTAACCGGGAGGGCATACTTGGCTCTCGGAGTGATGCTGACCAATCGAATACTCGTTTAATAATTCTTGATAGATGACCAAAGATTGATAAATATCATCAAGGTTAATTTAACAACCTAGTACCCGAAAAATGTAATAAAAGGTACCAATAAGTTAGAGCTTTAAATTCACCGTAACTTTTAAACGCCTGAACAAAATGTGTGTGTTATCACTGAATCTTTGCATTGCTTGAAAAATTAACAAAGGCAGTTAGGTTGTTTCATAATTGTTTTTTTTGGTAATTGTATGTAGACGTTTGACTGGACGTACAAAATTAATAAGATGTAGGGTAAAGGTATACTTACACGGCTCATTTTTTTTGATACATAAATACTTAATTTTAAACACAATGTTGGTAATAGTTGACTTAAATATGAAATAATACTAACAATCCTGTAAATATAGTTTCCAATGTGATTTTTTTATTTGATGTTAAAACATTCAAACCACTTAACCTTTTTGATACAGGCGAAACGTACACTCATTTAGCACATATAAATGTGAACCAGGTGTCCAAAAAAATGCAAAATATAAGTCTGATGGAACATTGATACAATTCTCAATTTATTGTGAGTTCGGTTCGGAAGAAAGGCTGAGCATTGTATTATTTTTATAATGGTGATTACGTTTGGGAAAGGCAATTTGCAATTGCATTGTAATAAAGATGAAGACAGATTGGGCCATGGAGCGCAGAAGACCCTCGTTGAAGAAGAATATCTCGTAGATGGAGATCCTGTAGTCGCTGACTTCCAAGAAGTTCAGGATACTCCGCGACAAATGGTAGATTTCGTCTGAAATAAAATAAGCACAGCTTGTACTCCCGGTTACCCTCTGTTAAGCCACCCCAATTCCGCTATCAAACTTAAAATCGAAAACTCGTAATTAAAAATTTCTTAAATTTTATCAAACGACATTTCATACTATGGGTAGTTAGGACTTACTCGTATCCCAAATTATACTAGCCTGTCACTTAAAACCTTAACGAGTCAACGTTACAATTTACTTGTAAAGACAGGTTCAAAAACCAAGTTTATTCTTGATTAATTGCCATCAATTGAAATAATATGCTGCCAGCTTTCAGTATCTATCAAGGAACCACTAAGTACTAAAATGGTTAGATTTTGATAAAGGTCCTATACTAAATGGGATTGGATATATACGAAGTCAACACGTTGTCTCTTTTAATTGGAAACCACGAGGGCCCAGCTCCAGAATTGATTCTCAAATTGATCTCTTTGCGTGTTCTATAGGTTCTATCAAAAGGAGTTCTCTGAGGAAATGTTTAGCTTAGTACCTACAGCACCGTTCTATTATCGAACCACTCGCTACCGGAGTGAAGTTCATCCATACTGGAACCATTAAAATCGACTAGAGTCCATTTCCATAGATCCCATATTCCTCGTACCTTGAAACAATGGAATGAACTTCCCTCCACGATGTCGCATCTTTTGAATTATAGTGACCTAATTCACAAATGTTGGATTTCGAGTTAGGTCTCTATAGTAATAAATATATGTCTCAAAGTCGAAAGCTACAATGTTGAATTAGGTCGCTATAATTCTAAAGGTGCGATGTGTCCTCAGCACTATGACATGTCCTCCTTCAAACGCGGCTAAAAAAGAGTATTCACTGAAACGCAACACCTTCGCTGTGGCCCTGGCATTTCTGGTGTTTATGGGCAACGGTCTTATCATCAGGTGGCCCGTCTGCTCTTTTATGCCTTTGCCTTTCACGGCTATAAAAAAAGCACCCACAAGCATACCTATGACTTTGTTGTAGCCAAATGCTATTTATTTGAGAATTGATTCTGGGTCTGGTTTACTAATGGTTTTCAATGGAAAGAGACCGCTTTGACAGCGCATTATCCATAGTTTGTAGGGTCTTTATCAGTTCCCAACCATTTTGGTAAGTCATTGATGGTAAGATATTAGTTAATGAAAGTGTGCAGCCCGCTGCAGCAGCCTAAGGTTAATAACTTGAATAGTAATAATTAAATTACCTCTTTATTATTGTTAAAATTATGGATACCCGACCTTTTGAAAGGTAGGTTCCATTTAGTCACTTAGATTTACTGCAGTATTTACTGAAGTGTTTTATTTAGGACCTTGATGAAACATAATTATACTTCTATCTACTATCAAAGTTTGTTTTATTTGTGACTTGTATTTTTAATATCAATCTGAAAATTCAACAACAACGAGACAAGGTCGACGCATCTCCGCTTTGCTCCTAACCAAACCCATCTATATAAAAGGTATTCCCACATTGTGAAAGATATACAATATGCGAATCTACCTATCTACATTTAAGATTTAGGTACAGCGCTACATAACATACGTAAATAAATCTTGTACTAAATACTCTTGAAGCTCTTACCGGAGTAATTCGGCTTCAACTGGATGTAAATGCATATCAGTTTTGACCGTTTTATCTGGAGATCAAACGTTTTGGTTTGTTTTAATATTCCCAAAGATATAAACCAGTTTAAGAAGCACCATGCCGTTAAACCAAATGTTCTTATCACTTGCACCTTCTAAAAATGTTAATTAATTTGATTTCATTTTGTTTTTCTATAGAGCAGGTACATAATGTCATCTAAGTACAACTATTAAGTCAGTAGTTGTAAGTGGATAATCTAACCCATTCAATGGAATCTTGGGGGGGTGTGTTGGAAAGTGCACGTGTAAGAAGAATATGTTCAGCCTAGTACAAAGATATATATACACTTTTGTACCTTATCCCATTGAAATAAGGTGTAAAAATGTATTCGTATCTTGGACCTCGACTGTACCCAAAGTTCGCCTAGTTTCTTAATACCGTACGTTGACACTTGCAACTGACATTACATTTATTGTCTCCCGAGTTTCAAACAAAAACAAAGATTGTAGACAACTAAGAACTGGGGACTACCATGATATGGCTAAGACATCAGTTTATGGTGAGAGAACGAGACAAAGCCGTGTTACAGCTTTAGCTTTGTCCTAGAGTACTTAGATGTTTACCACGAACCACTAAATTCGAAACTTCGAGTGCCGAGTCGCTGTCACTCGTCACTCGAGACCAGATCGAGAGAAAGGAAGCTAACGTAACTTCGAGCTTCGAGTTTCAAAGTAGGGCCGCTGAATTGCTTAGCCATGACGTGGTAGCCATGACGTGGTACTTAATACTTATGTGATGTGTACAAATCTACCTTATGTTTTTGATAATGGTTTCTGTGGGTTAATGTGGTACTCAACATTTTAAAAAGCACTTACCGAATCTTTTATGAATATTATGATTGTCTGAACAGCAATAAGTGAACTTAAGATCACAGATGCGATTCCGTAAAAAACCTGTAACATTAGAGGTTAATTTATTTAATAGAAAAAATACTAATAGAAATTAAAAGTCCACCTGGCTATTTAAAATACATACCAAGTACCTATAGCATTTTGATACACGTTGCAACTGGGCAAATAAGATCTTATAAGCTCCGGTAAAATATTTTGGGTCCAAACTGCTGGGAACTACTAAGTTATCGTATTCTTTTTTCCACATAAAAGGGTACGATAGCAACTGATCCATCAAATATTCAGTATTCAAGTTTGCCAACTTTACTAATGACACGTTCAAGTAATGCAGCCGCAGGCCAAGCATCTTGTTAGCGACAACATGAAAAGAATGATCGTAAACTACACCTAACTGTAACTTGAAATAGAGTGAGCCGCTTAAATACACGTAAACCGGCAACGTAAAGGTAAACCAAAGTGTGATAGCCAACAACACTTCAAAAGTAGCCATTAATCCAACCCATATCAAAACGTCTTTGTCAGTAATATCTCTCATAAATTTAGTTTCTTTGATGCCCATAAACACATCTATCTCAATGAACTTCATCATTAGTTCGGCACCGGAATGTCGGTTTAGGAAGTTTATATTTATCAGCGCCAAATTATTAAAAATAATAAATTCAACTAACGATATGAACTCGGGTAATATCAGGATCTCATGTTTCACAGAAGTTTCGTACAACAATAAACACCCAGAAATATCTACCATCAATATTGCAATGATGGCATAGACTTGGGTTAATCTTGATATGCTGACGATTTTTCCATCTTTAATGTCAAATCTACTAAATGCGGTAATTTTAAGGAGCGGCATGTAGACAAATTTAATTTTTTTCACGTACTCTTTCAAGAGGTTTTTTTTAGTATACCGAGTCATACCGGGTACTATTTAACTATGGGACAGTGGAAGTGGTTGCTATAGGTATATTTAGGAACCAAATCTCATTTTTTATAGTCCTTATCCCCGTGTTTTTTTATCATTAGAAATCAGCTAAATTACAATAATGACAATTTAATTTATCTCTAGGGAGGTTAACGATAAGTATCAAATGTTATTTTCTACCTATATAAAGCGTTTTAAATGTATTAAGTACTTAGTTCATTATTATGCTTTGCTGTTATACAATTCCCATTTGTGCTTTTTTTTTCAATTATCTTGTTCTAAAATTAAATATTTAAAGCCATGTACAGACGGACTCTAATTTGTTGTAATAGAATGAGACGCCCGCACTGTCGACGGGATATTATTGCTCAAAAAATTACCCATGTAAGTGCAACTCTTATGTACCAAGTCGCAGCGTCTTCTATGTACAGTCACCAGCAATAATATACGAGTATTATCCAACATTAAGCTCAACAATACTTGACACGTCTTTATTACTAGAGGCATAAGACCGTGTCAGAGTATTATTAAGCTCAATGTTGGATAATAATATTGTGTGTGTGTTGTTGGAACATAATATTTATGGACAAGTATAGGATAATGTACTTGACGGTTCTTATCAAAAAAGTGGCACTGAAACTTTTTTCAGCGATGCGTCATCTTTATACTTAAACTAGAGGACGCCCGCGACTTCGTACGCGTAGAATTAGTTTCCCGCTACTCCCCCTATTTCTTCCCGTTGGGGGGTCGATTTTCGGAAAATCCTTTCTTAGTGCTCACTTACATCGTGAAAGGAACCCCTGTACCAAATTTCAAGTTTCTAAGTACGTAGTTTCGGCTGTGCTTTGATATATAAGTCAGTCAGGTTTGCCTTTTATATATATATATATATATAAAATGCATATAAAAGGCAAACCTATATATATAGACCTGGGTGTTTACATAGAGAATAAACTTGTATTTTCTGACCATATCATGAATATCACTAATAGAGCCTATCGACTTCTTGGCTTTATACTGAGAGTAGGTAAAGAATTCCAGGATGTCTCAACGATCCTTATTCTTTTTAACTCTTTGATCAGACCCGTTTTAGAATATGCATCCAGCGTATGGAACCCGCAATACAATATATACATAAATTCCATAGAACGAATACAAAACAAACTAATTAAGCATTTAAAATATAAAGCCACCTTACAGTGTCAAACATTTAATTTTAATAATATTGTTTCACTTCGAAGTCGACGCACAGTAAAAGACCAAATATTGCTATTTAAAATTATTAATTATTATTAATAATTTTAATCAATCTTAAGTCAATCTTATTAGATTGACTCCCCTTACCTTCTTAATAAGTTAAGTTTTAGAGTACCACGCCTCAAGTCTCGGCATACTAATAATAATCTGTTCTATGTCCCGGTTATACGTACTAATTATGTTAAAAAATCTTTTGTTAATAGAGTTTGAAAAATGTATAATTCCAGTTTTTTTGTAGTTGATATATTTAACAAATGTCTTCAAGAGTTCACAGCCCTAGTTAGAGAGAAAAATGATACTTAGTTAGTTATGAAATTTCGCGTAACGCATTTTAATTTTGTTTTTCTGCCTTTAGAGGTATCCTTAGTCTTTTTTAAACTAATGTCACATTTTCAAGTAATTAATATTATATTGCTCGGTTAGTATATGTATTATTTAACTGTGGTAACTTTACTGGTTGATGTATAATCTAACATTTCTATTGTATTAGCCATATTGTACCGTTGGTACCCTAATAAACATTAAAACACATATATATATATATATATATATATATATATATATATATTGTGCAAATTGTGGTTATAGAATTATCAACAAGTTTTTAGAGATGTTTGTAATTCTGTAGCTCTGCCTACCCCACTCTGGGAACGAAGGCGTGAGATTATGTATGTATGTATATATATATATATATATATATATATATTTATATAGATTATCAAGCCACGTACAAAGACACTTTTTGAATAGAGGCCAAATACTGGTAAGTAAATTAAATGTAAGTATATTTGTACCCAATATTTCGAATCTTATGGTCCTTTTTTAGGAATGCCGCAGAGTATCAGTGTTCACATGGTTGTGTTCCGGTATGCGGGTAAAACACCCTGTGAAATGACTAGTATGGAGTTAGAGGCATACTATTTTAGTCCTCAAGGTTTTGTGACGCATCTGGGGTGTAATTCTCTTAAAAACTGCGTTCGGTCGGTTGAACAAGTGAACGGGTGAAAGCACCACACCGGCGAGTTTAAGAGGATTGTGAAGCTAAAAATTTCCTTACAAAATGCGATAACCTTTCTCTCCCCTTAAACGTTAGTCCGATTTTTACGATTTTTGAATATGTTGTAGATATCATAAAATCATGATAAACTATGTCTGAACGTTTTCCTTTCCAAGAAAATATTTCTTAGAATGAACCAAATTTAATAAACAAAAAACAGGAACGTACAGACCTAGATCTTTATAATAACTACATCATATTAAAAAATCGTGGAATATGGATTTGATTTAGGGGTGAGCAACCGGAGCCAGTACAGGAGAATGGGCAAAAATGTATGAACGCTGCCTTGGAAACCGATAACAATAAGCACTATATCATCGGATCTCCTTTTTAATTCCACAACGATTTTGTGTAGCGGGAAACCTCAAATAAATGTGAGTTTTTTTTTAAAATCTGGGACATTGGGGCGACTACATAGACTTTAGCATAATTACTATGAAATACCACCGTCTTTGCATGACGACAACTTATTTCACACAAAGATTTCGAACTACCTGCCATAGCAATAGTTTTACAATTAGAATTACCTATCCGGTGACATATCACTTGGCGTTATTGGTCATTTGGCCAATTTGCCCACCCTCCTTTGTAAGGATTTTTTTGACAAGTACGTGATTTTAGCGGCGCTTCACAACCCTCTTAAGACACGACGCCAAGTTGCGTATCAAATTATCTTTCTGTTTCACGAACAGTCGGCGATCCTCTTGAATTTATAGAAAACGAAACCATTAAGATTAGTGTTTTGATTGTTCTTGAAGCAATCATTTTGATATTATTTGATTACCTTACGGTAGGTAATCAGTAAAGTATTTTTATAAAAATTATTCACTATCAACGGTTAGTAGTGAATTATAAAATAATGTATCCCTTGGGGCTTCCGAATAAAATATTGGACTCGACAGCCGTGCCTTTACTCGTATTGACAATCAATCGATTATTTTAAAGCATAAGAGAGGTTATACGAGTACTTATAGAGCTAATTTTATTTTTTTAATTAATTTAAACTGTAACCAAAAGAGCTTAGGTACTACTTAACCTACGAATTGCCGCCTTCCATCCGTGTTTCTTTTTAAAGGTTTCTGTGTAAAAGGTAATTAAGTAGTTAAAAAAAACTCCATACATTTGTTTATTTATACAAAATATAGATGTACCTACAAATGGTAGACCTAATGCCTACAGGCATTCTCTACTTGTCAACCACATGATTAACATACATAGTGCAAAGATATATATGATATATAGATATGCATAGTGAAAAGCTTATAAAGTAAATATTTCATGACGGATTCCCGTATAATTAACTCAAAACTCAAGGATTTTTTTTTTTTGGTGAGCTTAGAACTACATATATATTTCCAAAATGGCAGCTTATTAAGGTATAGCAGTAATTAATACCATTAATTATTATTTTTAATTCTATATCAATTTCCTTTTCTTTGTGCCAACCTTCCTTATTTCCTACTGGACTGGTACTGGTGTTTGTACAATCAGTTTAAATTACCGTTACTGGTTTCTGTCTAATGGGGCATTTTTAAGAATGTCGCATGTAGAGAGAAGGTGCTCAGACATTACTGGCCCGGGGAAAAACAAAGAAAACCAAATGTTCAGTATTTAAATCTTTATATATTGCTTATCAATATAGAGTAACAAAGAGTAAGTTCCTTAAAATAAGAAACCACAAATTGACGATGGATTAAAAATGCTAGTAAATGCAACAGAAAAGTATAACAGAGGCATTGCGCTATCACAATCTTGCATTCAATCAAACTAATTATTTTATTGATAAGCCAATTAAAAATTCAGATCTATCAAAACTTACAAAATCTTTCAAATACGTTAAATTTATCTATCGTTTTAAAAATCTCATAATCACTAAGTAGGTACTACTAAATTAAGTACTTCTTTATTATGCATTAATTTCGTAACTAATATTTATAAATTTAGACATACATATTTACAATAGTCCCACAAGCTTCGCTGTGAAAGCGCAAATGTATCAATTGAGCATCGTATTCTAAGTCGGAAGCGCTTCGAGTCCTCGATATAACGACTTAACTTATCCGTAAGTATAACAATCGACACATTAAATAACTCAGTTACACAATCACAATAGATAAATTCTCTCTCACACTCACTCACAGCACAAACTGTAACCGATCAATATTTTAATTTAAATAATATAAATATTTTCTAGAAATGCAATTCAACTTGGTACGACATGGTGTGCCCGCTCGGGGGTCACGATCGAATCAAAAATTCCGACATCAATAATAAGTACAAAGAACAAACATAACACTTTATAGGTACATCATAAAACTTGTGACACGATTTGTGTTGTTGTTTTCAAAGATAATTAGAAGCTAGTATCACTAAAACGAGGAAAGAGATTCCTTATCGTGGAATTAGTTTCATCGGAAGCCGTGCGGCTCCGACGAGTTCCATGGACCGGACAAGAGGTGTCATCCGATCCATACCTGCTTCATTCCAAGCCAGCGTTACCTCCTCATTAGCACCAGACAATTAACTTTCCCTTCGCTATCCGTGGCTGACTTGAAATGAAACTTACAACCAATTTTCATAAAAAAATTCGTAATGACTAAAGTTATTAAGACTACATTACAGGTAAACTTAAGCCTAATCCCGTACCATCACCAAAGATTGCACATAATACCCGATACTTAAATTTTTTAATTGCAGTCATGCCTAAGCTCTTGGGCGTTCACATTGACTGATAAAAAATTAAGGTATTTTCATGGGAACAGAATATCGTTTCCCGGATAGTAAGAATACAGTACTGTATACGTAGAAGTGAAAATGCGGAATGTTTGGAAGACTTTGATTTAGTATTGTACTCTTAGGACCAAAAGTTGAAATACTAAGGGTATAGATAGAGAGACAACACGCTCGGCAACGCATCGGCGGGCCCGCTGGTGCGCAGTCCCTATATGCGACGGAGACTGCTCCCCACCAGGCGCCCCGTCTGCATGTATGTTGTCCTTTCACATAAAAAAAAGTCAATTGAGCTATACAAACACTGGGATGTCTATTCAAACAAACAAATCAAATTTAGCTAAAAAGGGACGGAATAAATTCGTTTCAAGACAATACCTCACAGTCATAATAGATAACTCGAATGGTATAGTTATTGGAACACGCTGATTTTAGATACCAATTGCTACAGGCGCATTAATGATGTTTGAGCGTGCGAGCACGCGTGAGTTTAGTTGTGGACTGGCATTGGAAGCTGTCCGAGGAGTTGGTTGGCGAAAGTAGCATTCGTGAACTTAAAGTGCCTTTTGTCGTAGAACTTGAGCAGCGCCGGTGAGTAGGGGTGCTGCTTCTTGAGGTGCATGTAGTGCTCCTCGGGCTCAGACGTGGTGTGGCCGCACTCCTCGCACACGTACATCTACAAAATACAAACACCAACATTTTAAAATATATTAGAGATCAAATGAGCACGGTCTATCTATGGTTATTTTTATAAAATTTCATAAGTTTAAATATGATTTTGTTTTCTTATGTTTTAATGAACAAAATTTTACAGAATTTTAGTCCTCAAGGTTTTGTGACGCATCTGGGGTGTTAGTCTCTTAAAAACGGCGTTGGGTCGGTCGAACGAGTGAATGCTCAGTTATTTCCAAAAGACAGCTTAAACGTGTAATTAAGACTTCTGTTGCCGACCCAGTGTGCCAGTATGATAATACATAAATACCCACCTTAGTTCTCCGCTCCTTGTACGCGTATGTGTGTTGCACTCCATGCACTTTCAAGCAATGAGATTCTAGTGAGCATCTTTGGGTAAACGATTTCTCGCAGAGATTGCACTTGTAGGGCCTGACGCCAGTGTGTGTTCTCGTGTGACGCTTCAGATCAAACGTGTCATTGAAGCCTTTGCCGCAGAATGTGCAAAGGTATCTCTTCACATCGGAGTGGCATTTCATATGTCGGTTCAGGAGCCTCTGCAAGCTGAAGTTCTTGGAGCAAACTCTGCACACGAACTTCGTCGGGTCGTCTTCACTAACTAACACTTGTTTATTTTTCTCCTCTTCCCGTTGCCTGGCGTTGGCTTCCGTAGCCAGCGGGTTCTTCACACCGTGACCGCCATTAATGAATTCCAACGGAATCTCCGACGGCAGCCCTAGCTGGAAAGACGAAAAATAACCATTATTATTTATAACTTACGTACTATGTATAATGTAAATATGTGAATAAAATGCTTATGAAAATAAAAAATGTCGAATTTCACCAACCACTAACAGACGATTAGAGTATTAACAGCTGTCAAAATGTATGAACTAACATTCGATTAACATTGATTACCATATCATATCATTTGGTGAAATTGGTACTAAACGTGGTAGGCATTAAAGAAGTTAAGAGGAACTTTTTACTCATTAAATTATAAAGCTGAGCTTAATCAACAGCAACTGCCCAATTAAAGAAAATAAGAAAATGCAATACTAAAGTTAGCATCCTTGATTTAGGCTCAGCATTATACAATAATGATTTTCATTATCAGACTTCGATGTCGTCTTTTCTTATAATTAAGAACGACATTGAAGAAGAAAAACGAATGAAAGCTTCGCCTTAAAATCAAATAATGCTTACCCTGTGTTGCAAGATATGGACTTTTGTATCGGAGCCTTTCTTGAGACTTACAGCAGCGGCGGGGCTGAGGGCGGAGTTCTCGACGTGGCTGCTGCTGTCGAGGCTGTTGTTGCCGCCGGGCGACGGCAGCGACACGCCCGTGGGCGAGTCCAGCTCCAGCGGGTGGGAGAACGGAAATCCCGGGGACATGATCTGCTGCCTCTGCTGCAGTTGCACGTGGATCTGCAACTGTTGCATTTGGCCTTCGCTGTGTTGAAGAAGGGCAGGGTTCAACTGCATTAATAAATCGGGCCGATCCTTTGCAAAGTTGTACGAAGATCCCGACTCCTGGCTCGCGAACGCCAAATAGTTGTTTGCTTTTTCATAATACTGTTTACTTAATTGCACTTGTTCTGCTAATGACGCAATGTCTACGGGGTTGTGCACGGAGTCTGGAGAGATCGATGATGATTCTCGAAGGTCTGAGTCTGTGATGGAGTCTACATGATTATTTAATAAGTTTTCAAAGTCTTCTGTTGAATCTGACAAGTTTCCTAATATACCTTCATTTGATCCAGGGAAAGTTAACGTGTTATTAAAGTGATAAGTATCTATAACGTCATCCCCCATGTCGACAACCATAGAATCATCGAAATTACTTCCATAGTTCCCGATTCCACCCAAATTTTCCAATTTATTGTCATAATCAATTTCTTCATCTTTTAAAGCTAATCCGTAATTTGCATTCTGCATTAGTGAATACTGTTTGCTTTGTTCAGGGAAATTTGTAGTGTTTTCGTTACTTTCACAGTCCATATTAAAGCCATTGATCATATTGAATTCGTTTGAGAAGGATCCGTTAGCATTGTATGAGTTTTGGCCACTTTTCGTGTTTGGGCCTAAAGTTTCATAGAACGGTGGGAGGCTGCCAGTTGGTGGGCTGTTGGGGCCGTAATTAGATCGTCCATCTCGGCCGTTGCCACCGCTTCCGGATCCACCACCAATAGCACCACCTCCTCCAGAAGACGGAGCTGTGCTTCCACCACCTGAACTGAAATTAGCTGATCCGCCACTGTTTTGGGAGCCCCCGTTGGACCCACCGCCACTGGTTGATCGACCATGACCAGCAGCAGCACTTATCATTCCCGGAATTTTGTTCGCAGGACAATTTCTCAGGAGGAATGTTGGCCTAGCCAAAATTCCATTAGCAATTTTAGAGCTGCTAGTTCGCCTTTGTTCTCTAATCTTCTTTTCTGTTTCCTCATCTTCTGTTTCACCTCGTTTTTTCGCTATGACATAATCAATGGGTTGATCTTGCTCGGGTTCTGTTGTAGGAAGGGTTGACGGAATACTGACATCAGCCAAATCTTTTTTACCGTCGCGGAACTGTGATTGTGAAGGTGTTCTTTGAATAACTGACACTTTTTGACACGTGATATTGTTATCAATACCAGGAGATGGAGAGGTTTCTGGAGATGGCGAGTTTCTCGAAGGAAGAACTACAAATTGACCCTCTAATGGATCTTTTTCTTCTTTGATTAAAGGTTTGTCATCCTTTTTCTTGTCTTCATGTACGGGTGAATATTGTTTTCTTTCTGCTTGTGTCAGAACGTGACTTCTGTGGCCTCCATAAGGTATGTCACCTCCCAGTATTGACGAAACAAATTTACGTGGTTCCTTCTTGCCTCGCTCGATTGGGCTTCTTTCTCCGAAAACATCACGATCTGGAATGAAAATAAGAAACAATTAATATTGTGCATACTTTATTCCTACTAACAGATTAACTTTTTAAAATAAATGTTTATAAATATTATTCAGAAATACGCTTAATGCGCAATAGTAAAACATGCATGTGATTCCTGAGGTATAAGGCCTCGTTGACGTCACTGGTATGTGCCTCCATAACGGTAACAGTCGCCTCCGCGTACACACCCACAGCAGTTGTATGGTTGTATGTGTGTGTCGCATTATTGTAATTGGCACGCCAGTGACAAATCCAATCTCGACCCAAATCTGCTAACCATTGACGCCAGAACCATTCAGCTAATGTTGCTACTTCCTGCTTGCGTTGTTATTTTTTGTACATGTGAAGTATTTTTTTCTAAAATTTTATACAATTATCTGAGCGTATCCCAGTTAAATTGTTTATTAAACGTGCAAAATCTACATTCCTGCGTTATTTAAAAATAATGCCGTGCAGTGATTATACCTATACTAACTTTTAAATAATACAAGTAAAGACTTCAAACGCGCCAATGGTGACAAAGCATTTCTAAAAAAAGTTGTAGCGAAATAAGCCCGTAGGTAGCCAGTGAAAGTCCCGAGGTTGGCTCAAACGAGTTCCCTTGCCCTTTCTCGGCTTTTGTCGGTCCAAGGACGAAGCCTGCATTGTTGGGACTCTTTTTTTGCGTAGCCCGTAATTGTATGCGTCTAGGCAGCGAGGCGTGACCGAGCCGAGGGACATAGCGTACCATTCTGTCGGTCTGTTCTTCTTAAAAGAACGCTTTGTAACGACATAAGTTTATAGCAGCACTCAAGTCTCACAAATGTGCGCGTAAATATTTTATGCTTGGATTTTAAAATATGCGTCCTGTGGACTGAACGGGTGGATGATGACTTCTCGGAAAAGTGACGGTCGTTGGTCAACAAAACAGAACAAGTTGAACGCTGTTTGAACAAGCAATACTGACCTGTCAATTTGAGGCAAGTTAAAGGACATTTATAAATAAGTAAGTGGGATTTTTGTTCGACTTTGGTTGTTGAAGTCTTTAGTTAAACCGTATTTTTTGTAATATTCATTTATGTATGTCACAATATGTTGTTACCAAACCTTTACACTGCAGTCTTTATTTTGTATACAACATAATAAGCCCTATGCTTATAAAGCGATAAACATAAACACATAACTGCCAGCTATATAATAAATAACTGCATGTAAATGTAGGCTGGCGGTAAAACGGCTCGGAGACTGAACCTACTGGTTTGGTATAAAATGCGCTTCAATAGGCGTGGAATGCTGTATCCATTTTTTATGGATTTACGCCTTATAGGATTTAAGATGCAAATGTGGGCATTATATAGGGAGTTAGATTAATGTTTAAAGCCTTTTTAGACGGCTCAATGTTAATAGAGACTCGTTCTTGGAAACTGCAGAGTGACTAATCACATAAAAAAGCAAAAAATAGTGTATAATAGCGACAATATGTCAAAGAAAATTTGGAAAATTTGAGAACAGGGTAACTTTTTTTATCAAAGAACCAATTCTGATTTAGGTTTATTGTATTCTTACTATGACCATCGAGGCCAAGTTTTGCCAAAAAGGCTAACCTAATGTTTCTATTCATCAACTAAACCTGTATTAAAGGCAAAAAGAAACCGAAAATGACTTGCCATTACATCTAGCCGCAACGCACCAAACGTGATATAATAACTATTTGCGGTAACGCAATCATTATTAACCAAAACAATTTTCGGTAACGTATCAAAATGTAAAGGTTATCAAGATTGACAGCAATTAAACGTATTTCAAGTATAACTAACGATCAAAAATTGTTTCAAATATTTAAAGGTAAAGTTACGGTAAGGTAAAGTTGAGAAAAGCGATGTGTTAGAAAATCCAAGAAATCGAGGTAGGTAATTTGTCAAGACAAAAAACTTGACAAGATTAATGCAATATATAACATAACATCTTAAGGGCATCACAAACACAAGCCGACCACAATTTAATACATAGATAGAGGTTGTGGGATTATCAGAACAATGCTCGTTAATGTCTATGCATCTATCAATGGCGTATAAGTAGTCGGTATTATACGCATTTTATTCCGTTACTTTACGGTTACGCGTTATCCTTGTATATATTTTTCTTCACACTATACTTTCGCATTACGTATTCTACCTTTGTTATCACACATTTGTATGCATCATTTTCGTTCGGCACAGGGCCGAATGGCGGCGAAGTGTTGATAGTCATTTGTTACTTAGCACGCTACGAACTGCGAATTATTCTCTCGAAATCGGAAATGTAGTAATTAGGGACGTAAATCTCGGATGTAATACAACCTCAGTAGCGGTTACAGTTGTTCGTCCCCGGATCGTCACCGTTACCGCTGCGCTTGCGTCACACACGTGGCGACATGCCGCGCATTAGCTCTAATACGTCATTGCGATTTATTATTAGTTTTGGTTAACGCGATTACGATTTAATCCAATCGTCGTTAGCGTAAAATGCCGTTATTAGAAGGCGTGCGTTCATTTTAATATAAAGTGTTCTTTAATGGTTTTAATGAGAACTAACAAAGAGTAAGAATAGTCATTCTTTATTCAAAGTTTCTCGCCTTCTTAGGCTGTTATGCTCACTTTGATTCCAAACTTCTTTGTTAATCGGTCTTTGTACGGCGTAGCATTACGCATACGAGTCATTCCTTTAATCTATTTACAAGGTGTGCTGTTTTTATTCCAAAACGGTAAGTCAAGGTCCCGTAATTACCATGACCATATCTATTCAGAGCTGTTTCCTGCCGGGGAACAGCAACCTTGGCAGAGCGCTCATTATTTGCCCATTAAAGACAGCCTTCTCCGCAACAGTTTTGGCAACAATTAGTGCATCTTAACCGCTTCGGCGAATCATGGAATCTGGTCAAATTAGCACTTCTTGTAGCTTTGATTTGGTTGGATGTATTTATGAGAAAACGAAAGGCAAATGTTGGATAAATGGCTATTTGTGTGCCGAATAATTAATTGTAATCATTATGACGTATGACTGCATAATCGAGGACTCGAATATATTACTCAATCAAATAGTTACAATAATTGCTTGAACAATAATTTCGTCATTACTCGAGGCAAGTTTCGACCGTCAAATAAAATATTAACATAACCTTAAAATAAAACATTCTACAGCTTACACCATTATATTGGCGTTAAGGTGTTCGCGTTACTAGTAATTATCTAGACATTAATCACTAACAAATGTTATTCTAATCGTTATATAGAATGATTAATTGTGATCTGTCTGTCTGTACAATGTTACAATTAAAATGCGGCTCACAAAGCCAACGCTCTTGATCGAAACCTTCGGCGTCGTCACGTTTGTACGGGGAATGGTGGTAACAAAATCATTTTTTGTCTCGGTGGAAAATGAAGCAAGTTCTACTTGTTAAGGATCCTTTGATAACTAGAAGAATCTTGTAGGAATTCATAGATATATCGGGACAAAGAGGTGGCAGTAAAACTGGCCGCGGGCTACGAGGCACTCGTTTGAACTAGCCAACCGACGAGCCGGCGAGCCGCGGCGGCGGGCGGACTAGCATGTCCTTGCGCCGAGGTTATCGGACGCTGTTAACATTTAACGCATTAAATAAAACATAAAACAGCTATGAAGACCCGCTCCGGACGGCCGGTAAATAAAATTCCGTTGAAGCCTTTTTTCCATAAGTACCGATAACACGGTACGCCGGGAGCGCGAGGAGCGCTGCGAGCTCAAAAGGTCGTTCCGAAGGACTTTTTTTTGTCTCGAATTATTCATCGAGGTTTCGGTCACATGTGGAGACTTCTAACCAGATGTAGCCGGTACACACGTGTTGTCCGCTATGATGTGAAATTGTTGTTGCGAATATTTGTGTAATGGAATCGGTATATTTAACAGTTAGCGTTAGAAGCCTCAGCGGGAAATTATGTGCGTTTCCTTAAGCGTAATTTATGCGGTAACACGAATGTCTGGCATTGAAACAACAAAAGGCTTTTTAATTTGCAACAAATTTGTTTAAACACCGTTCACGCATGCGTTAGCTGGCCAAGAAGCTCAGTCCGAGACGTCGGCCTACGCCCGCGACGACGACGCCCACGAAGTTATTACCCCGCAGCTTCTGCGGAGTAAAAACATCGTTTCTAATTCTAATACCTACGGTTTAAAACGAACGGTCGCAAAAACTGTTCAACACCTTTATTATTATTTTGTTCACGATGTGAATCACAACCAGATTTAGCGAGGGTTAATGACCCAAATATGTTTAGCGAATGTTCAAGGCTAAAGCCGAGCAATTGAGATTCAGATAGTCAATAGAAAAAACCCGCCGCCTACAAGGAGGCCTTCCGCGACGGCGCGATGGCCGCTCTATGGACGAAACTTGAATTTTATTACGGCTTTATCCGTTAAGACCGTTACCGTTATTCAAATTTTGGAATGAGGAATGATAAAGGGCCAAGACGAGAAAGCCTTATGGATATAATTATATAATTATGTACTTTAAAAGCTTTTATAAATACCTGTTTAAGAGCTGTCACTTTAACAAAAGGATTAGGTATAAAAATATGAGGATCTACCAACCCGGATGTTAAATTAGATTTTATCAGTTTTACCGAGGTTCTAGAGTAATTGGCGAACTACAGACGTCCTTAGCAGTCTCAGTACCAACTTGTGGGCGGTCTCTTTAAGGTTGCGGGCCCAGATTGCTCCAAAATACACGGAATGATTATCTTTTATTGCTGCACGACACAACAATGGCGGAGATGACCTTACGCCCGCGACGCGTAAGCATGCGGCTCTATTTTATTTTATTTTATTCTTGTTCCAGCTCCTTAATGCAATTTATTGAGTCTGATTTAAATACAGCCTTTGTTATTTTTCCTGAACGTCTTTACGATGTCTTCCTGACAGTATTGAAAAGAAAGCTTACTTTAACAGCGTTCATTTTAAGTAGATAAACCTTCGTTGCTTGGTGGTCCTTAATGGTATCCGATAACAGCTTTCGACCCAAGACAAATACCCAGGGATACCATTACCCAAACAAGACGGAAAGGATTTTACTGTGCACGATAACTGTATAGAGGTACCATGGTTGGCTATTAACAGTGATTATTGTAGGCTTGATTCGTCGCCCTCAAAATATAATTGCACGTGCTGAACAAACCAACCAATAGTCTCGCTTATGCGACACGTGCCCTGTCATATGAACGTACAAATGTGCGTTAAAATTGCAGTTTAGCGAACGCTGTGAAAAACGCGAACTCGCATTGTAAATGCGCGCTACTTCAAACCGTTGTTAGTGGACCAAGCATAATCCAAAATCGGGTTATCTGGCGAATTTACAATATCAATCACGCGAGTATCGTGTTTTATTGTTTCCGCAATTTAAACGATTGGTTACGGTTCCCGGCGCAAATGACGCCTCAGGTTGACGTGGGTAATGACGGTTGCATTAAGAAAATGCTTCTACGGTTATTATAGCGGTTGACGGCCGCTTTGTGTGTGACTTCGGAACAGTTTAGCAACAAGCATTGTGCCTTTTGAGCCAGGCTAATCGATGAGCTGAGCGGCGGCCGTAGATGGCGAGGAGATTACGGAATAATGGCAAAGGATTTTATTTATGTCAGAGTCGTGACGTCGTCTGTCCATTATTTTTATGTCTTGAATATGTGCTTGATGTTTTGATCAGTAACCACGTCTACCTTGACAGCTCTGTGTTTTTATATTAAATAAGAAACACTTAGTTCAGTATTTTTTTGCAACAGTAGCAGTATTCTATTAAAAACAGGGTGAAACGTTAACTTGACGGGTTTTTTTAAATTAACAACCACTATAAAACTGCTCAAATGTGCCGAACGTGACTCATTGGCCGTTAATAATTACCAACTCGTTTAATTCTACTACATTAATGCTTTACGTAATTGCATTGGCAATTCTGAAGTGGACAGTAGGCAGATGTTTTCTCAAACGGGCACGGGGCAGGTTTAGCCCGCATCTCGCATACGGTCGGGGCGTTCCTAGAACAACACTACTCATGATTAAGAACCGAAACGGTCTAAGTACAAAAACACGTTGCCATTTTGAGTAGAATTCCTCCGTTTACGATTTTGTGACGCCATAAATTTACGACTTAAGCCCGTTTTGTTTTTTCGGAACATTGCAAAAACAGAATAGCGATGGCTCGCAACGCAAATTAACGCAATCGACTGTCTGCAAGATCGGATGTTGGCACTTCAAAGCAAATATCCTGTTGTATAAGTTAAGTCAATCTTCGGATAGTTTTCTCGTAGATTTTAAGACACATAAATTGCAAATGTTGCATGTATCTTACCTATATACATTTGTTTAAACAAAATTTGCTTAAGCATTTTCGACAAGGTGTCGAGTAATCGCAATTTAAGGTTGGCAAAAAAACATCCTTAGCACATTAAATACCGCGGTGTACTCCGGATCCGTGGATCTTTCCCACCATTTCGAGCCAAGTAATTAAGCTTAATTGAGAGCAAATCACTTGTTGTTAATTATTTGCAGCTTTGATATTACCGAATATTTTACCCTCTTTTTATTATTTACTACGTATTCGCTGGGTTAGTCCTCTTTTTATTGTTTAAGTATGAACAACTATTATATCGATGATTTTGTATTCATTAAAGTAATGTAAATAAAATTTTATAATGAAATATATTGTACGACCCGATTAGCCACTAAAACTAAATATTCGGTAAACTTATCATAAGAAAACATGTTAACATCGTAGTTTGGTAAATATTACTTTATCCACTTACATTAAACAAAGGGCACTTTACTCGCAATAGAAAATAGAGCCTAGATCGAGAACAAACGTATTTATAAACTAAGTTTTTTTTTAAATTCGCCGAAATTTTACCTCGCGTCCTAAAATCTGTATTCTGACGTTGGATACAATTAACACGCATTCGTTTTTTGGCTAATCTGCAATCGCGTAAGAAATAAAAAGGTAGCCACACAATAGCGTCGGACACAATGGGCCAGGCCACATGGTTCACCAGTTTTTTTCTTTGGATGCAGATTTTACTGTTCGCAAGTGGTAGCAATAGCAACACGATAAGCGTTGCTTGGTGAGATAGTGTTCGTGCTATACCTCTATTTGCTTTGTTCAAGGTGATATAGGTTCCAAAATTCGCGGAGTTTCGAAGACGTTTTTTTAAAACTAGTTTTTTTAAATGTTTTTAAAGAGGAGGCTGCTTTTTAGATGCGAGTAGGCGATCAGAGGTAAAGCAAAAATGTTGCATGATGTATTAAAGTACTTAATGCAACATAAAAATAAATATAAATAAATAAATAATTATGCTTTTGGTAAACTTTCAATAAAAATATATATATCATGGGACAATATTCAATAGATTTACCTAATTCTACAGAATAAGTAATAGTACAAGTCTAATTCTAAGTGAAGTTCTAGGGTTATACTATGGATAGTACACAAAAACATAAATAAATAATTATATAGATAAAAAAATATTTAATACGTAAAAAAAACATCAAAAACCCAGGAACAAACACGCGCTCATCACACACATTTCGTGTGTGTCCATCTCGTGTATCGAACTGAGGACCGCTACCTTTGTAGGCAAGGTCACTACGGACTAAGCTAAATACGTGTTTTTTTTTCAACGGTATCTATCGCAATATCTAACTTTTTTAAAGTTAATTATTAGTAGGTTACTTTATACTTAAACAAAACAGTAAAGGTTCTTCATACGTCCAACACTGTAGTATAAACAAGGTAAGGTTACGTAAACAATTCTGAGTGTGTTATGTCAAACGGACAGACGAGTTAGACCCTTGGCCCCAATGCGCCGGCGCAACGAACTAGACCTTATCGCCCATTGACAAGAACTCAAGATTGAGCTCATTCTCAATGGGAATCAAGGCGGCTGGTACAAAATATGTCAACTGCCACGCTGAATGATTCACCTACTTATTAGACACGATTTGGAGCAATTGGCACTGAATATGTAAGGTGCACGGTAACGACCTCAAACCGGTTAGATGAAATTCTTGAACTATCATTAAACATGTTCAATAATTTTTGTACTTCCCATTTGTAAGAGATATATGGAAAATAAATATTAATTTACAAGTCAATTAATTACTCGTAAAATATTAATATTTATGAGTATATTAAAAAATTCTTGCGAAAATATGGAGGAATGTTACCTTTACCTTACCTAATTAAAGAAAACTCGATAGAAATGGTTTTTAATTGGATTTGAACTGTTAATTACTACTGCATTTTATAATTTAGTTTAAAAGAGTTTCTGGATTTTGTATGTAATCACTTTTAGTCGAGGTATTAATTGTATTTGATAGTAATTATCCATCCCCAAGAAGGCGAAGTATAAAAACCCGTTGAAGTCTTTTATACGAAAGCGCGACACGAACTTGGCGTTTGTTATTTTAATAATGGGCGCTTAGATTAGATTCAAAAAGGTCTTATAAGCCTTAAAAGGTTCCTCTTATAATAAACTGAGCCTTACGGTATTTTTTTAATAAGAGTATCTAAGTGGTACAATATTTTTCGTTCGACGCATAATTCCAAGAATAAAATATAACAAAAACTCCAAAAAAGTCTTTGAACTTTGAACGCTAAATTTTAGTCTTTGCACAAAGTCTAACTACCTTAGTCATAAACGCACAATAAACCTATTTTAGTTGAAGTGTTCTTTGTCTCTTTCTGTCAAATTCAAATGTCACAATGACAGAAAAGGACAAATCATATTTTAAGCACACTTTAGCCTTTACGCGTTTATAAATAAAAGAGTAAACTATACCTAATTCAACTTGTTTATCGGATAACCATTGTTATGATGTTACCAGCGGTTACCTGTTATGACAATCGTGAAAAGGGCAATTTGAGGGGTTACCCCTGGCCCCCCTTGGCACTTGTGACCCCCTCGTCTTGCCCTAGCTTGCATTGTAAGTACCACCTTATATTGCCCTTTAGCCCACAGGTGCCTCTTCACCTGTACCGCCGATAAATGCATTTTGTTCGCCTTTTTACGCCCTTTATAAGCCTTTAATGCCACGCAGATGCTTATTGTTCTTATTTGCTTAATCTAATTATTAATATCTCGTGGTATTTGTAATTTTTGTTTCAAGAAAGGATAATTATAAGCAGTCATATTAATTATAGCAGTCATATGTGACATGTGATTAAAGTAAAGGCCAAAAGTGAATACATCTCTTCGTAGTCGACTGTAGATAGTTTAGAAATTTATCTATGTATAGTATAAACACTATCTTTCTGGTTAAGTATTGTTTTAAAAGCTAAACTCATTTCATACATAAACGTACAATAAAACTGTTTTATTTAAAGTATTCTTTGTCCCTTTGTTTATTTCTTTTTAAATCTTTATTGCTAAAAAATTACACTTAATATACAAAAGGCGAACTTAATGCCGTAAGGCATTCTCTACCTTTGGGCCCTTTCCATAAAATTCAAATGTCATAATGACAGAAGAGGACAGAGCATATTTTAAGCATACTTTAGCTATTGTTTGTTTATGAATGAGAGGGTTAGTGTCAACAATCCACGAAGGCGCGCCAAATTGGCTTTGCCCGTTGTGTCAATCTCAGTACGTAAATGTTATGTAGTGTAGCGGGACTTCTTAGATTGAAAACACTATAGGTACCCAGGGCACTGAGGCCCTACTTTAAAAATCGAAGTTCGAAGTAACTTTAGCTCCATCTCTGTCACTCGTCATTTGAGACTAAATCGAGAGAAAGGAATGGAGCTAACGTAACTTCGAACTTCGATTTTCAAAGTAGGGCCTCTGTTCTCTGAAAGTAGAGGGACACTGTTCTTCTCGGGCTAAACCTAATTGCTTTTAATTTTAACATTTTATCGTATTATCAATGTCAAATCAACAAATCAAATTCACTTGAAAATAAACGCGGCCGAGTTAAAAAAATACTTTATCAATAGCACGCAATAGGTGTAAAGGCAGACCAGCGACCGGCCTCTTTCTCACTTAGTGGTACGTAATAAGAGGTTTAGAATAAAGATCGCATGTCTGAACAGTTTATATTAAATATCTAATTAAGTGATCCCATTCATGGCTGACGGTCAAGAAAGGGGTGTTATCCTTCTATATTTTAAATGGCAAACGGTCGAGACCAGCCTGACTAGACCTGTGCGTGCGCAATAATTACCTAGCAGGCTGTACCTTAAGATCGTGGATGCGAACCTTTGCGTGATACTGAAGTCGCAAACACACTGAGAACGGAGGTGGTGCGGTGTGGCGCGTTCCAATACTTAAACCGCCTCCGCAACGCTTTAGGCGCGTCACACACGAACCATTAATATATATTAATATGCCAATATATATTATAGCAATGCATCTTACGATATATTTTCGTACTAGTTGACAGAGTCCACACACGCAGCTATAATATATAAATAAATTATAGCAAGGTATCTGAAGATACTTTAAGATACCTTAATATACCTTGCTGTAAGACATACCTATCTATCTCTTTCCCTCGTCACTATAATGAATGGGATGGATATATTTTTTCATATCCAAGTAATGAGTGGCTGTTTGCCATAGTGTAGTATAATACACCTATATTCTGGTATATTACTATATTTTATACCTCCGTTTGTGATGGGCTAGGCACGCTTTTTTGTATGGGAACGTGCCGCACCGCGTCGCCTCTGCTCTCCGTACGTTTGCGGCTTTATTGGTCTAAGGATGCAAATAAAGAAGCAAAAGTTGCCGCGCGAAATGTCTGAGTGCCTAAACACTGGAAAAAAAAGGTCACTTCTAACAAGATTGTGATAGTTGGGCACACTTTCATGGTACTGTTGGATATTACTCGCAGAGGGATTCTTGCATGTTAAATACAGCCTTAGCTTACATATGGTTAAAATGTAGAAATTTGTTCAGCAGAAACTCTAAATAGATATTAAGTCTAAAGGAGCGTCCCCACTGATAGCATTCGCGTGAATATTCGAGTGGTGTGGACGTTGAGCTCAGCGTTACAAAGCTTACACACCACTTGATGTTCGTGCCGAATGCTCATTCATTACACACGAATGCTCTCAGTTGGGACGCTCCTTAAGGCTACCACATTTTTGACATTGAATTTTACGTCATGTACTTATAACTTGTATATCTATTATTTGCTTGTTTCTTTGACGATCATATTATGCATACTTTATAATTGACATGGTGTGCTAAATAGCTAACTGAAACTTGTATTATGAAATAAATAAATCTACATCTTCCTCACTCCTTATAGGAACGAAAACGAATGAATGAAACGCTCAAACAGAAGGCTAATAAATAAGACCGCCGTACGTGTGTAAAGTTAATTAGATTAAAATGGCAGGTTTGTGTCTAACCTAAATACAAAGCGAGTGCACCGGAAGCAACGCCATTGTCCTGCAATCATTGACACCTCGGACATCATCCGGTCAATTCCTGTCTCGTACCGGCAGTTTGATGGCTACCGATGATATTTGGGATAGACTATTATTGTCAATTTTGAGCTGCTATGGGATTTTACTATGTTAAAATAACAAAATAACTTATTAAAGTGCATTAAAAGCAAGGATTCCGATGAATTGAGAACCTCCTCCATTTTTGATGTCGGTTAAATAATAAAGAGCAAGCTTTAAAAACGCAATAAGTCAAGTCAATATAATTTTGCACTTGCACAACCAAGAAGAATCTAAAGACACCTCATATGTTAAAATCCACAAGCCGTTTAGGCTGTAGAGCATGCCAAAGGAGTAGACATACCTATTTAGGTAAATACCTACATATTACTCGAAAAACATAACCCTACTTTTGACGCTGTCGCAGACGCAGTAGAGTGTGCAACTAGGAATATATGGATTTATTCAAGTTAAACATGACTTAAGTCATTTGTCCTCAATTAAGACGCTGAGCTTTACGAGGGTGATCATAAAGGATTGCTTACACTTTACACTAAAAGCTTTCACCTTATCATGTAAGTTTATCTTCTAAGCTTTAGTAATTAGTAATGTAACTGCTATTTAAGTACACCCTGACTGGTTTTATTCAACATATTCCAAGTTGTTAAACTAGGTAGGTATCATGTGGTAATTTTTGTCACCACATTTTGTAATCTAAATTGTGTAACACGTATGAAACATTTATTTTGCCTATGCCTGAGGTAGTTTAAAAGTCATCTAAAATAGCACAAGTCTAAATAAATAACTGAAGTGTCAAATTGAGTGCCAACGATAGATTCGAATTTTAACATGTCATTGAGAATAAACATTTCATGGAAATGCGAAAAAACACGACAGTTAAGAGTGATTCATGCTTGGACCGTTACCGCGCCGGTCGGAGGCTCGGTTGTTGTTGTTCATGCGTCAATTTATAATATTGAACCTACATTTATTACAATAATAAACACTAACGCGTAGAGAAGTCAACTACTGTCTTAAAAACAACAACAAGATTGATGTCAAACTTAATTACATTATAAATAGGTCTTATCCTAAAATACGAACTACAAGAATTAAAAAGAAGTAAACGTATTACAATACAACACGGTAAAATGAACAGCACCATGAACCCTTAAATCCCTAAAGTAGGTACCTACTATCTAACATTTAGTAGTTGAAATCCAGTACGCTTAGTTAAAAGAATAAACGAATTGATAACGTCCTCCTTTTATGAAGTGGTTGAAAAGTTATTATAGGTATAAGTAACAAAAACAAAAATAAAAGGTCACGCTTCTAAGAATCCTTAAAAACCCGCAAACAGTTACCTAAATTCAAAATCAAACCGTCCCAGATGACAATGCCTTAGATTAGGATCGCGCTAATTCCGTGCAGGTAGTCTCGGTAAAACCGTGGGTACGATTCAGTCCGTCCGATTTTTTTGGTAAACATTTCCGCTGTGGAGGCATGGTAAATATCAAATCCTAAGGAACCATTTGACAGTAGAAAAATTTAAATACAATGAAAAGGATGAGGTCAGTGACGATTATGATACCACTGTAACAGCCAGGAAATAGAATCAAGATGACTGAGTTATTGAACAGGCAGATTACACGCAGACTGAAGCGATGAATGCGCGCACTGTGGGCGGCTCGGACTGTGGAGGAGACTCAAGATCAAGACAAGACTCACCGGTGTCGTTATCCTTTTTGGAGAGAAGCGCGATTGGCCCGTCGTCGAGCGGGGACCCCGGGCAAAGCGCGTCGGCTTTGCTCACCAGCAGCTCCTGACCCTCCTGCAACCCCAGTTGCTGGTCATGCATCCGCTTCTTGATCAGGAATATCTTCGGCATCTTGGCGGTTTGTTAAACACTGCACTCAATCCTTAAATACGTCTATGTCACAAAGTCTGTTAGTTCACCCCGTCCAAACATCAACACTCGCTAGCATTGTATCGCACTAAGTTATTTGTTTGTGCGCACGCGGCGCACGTTCGGTACCGTTGGCCGTTGCTACAGGACTGAGCGAGCGCAGTGCGTGTGCCGACACCGTTGCCCGAACAGGTCCGCCCCCGCGCCCCGCGCCCCGCGGCGCCCGCGCCGGCCGGCCCGCGCCGTGCGCCGGCACCGCTCGCCACTTACACAACAGTAAAAGTGCTGTTTTGTGTTAAGACGTTATCCTGACAATAACAATGCCCTTTTTTGTCCTTTCAGCAGGGATTTGAATTGTTTTAATTAAAATACAAGCATTATCAAGGCAATTAATTATCAATTTTTTGATGTGCAAGAGCTTAGGATAGGTTAGGGTCAACCGCTCGCAAGGCAATTCGAAGAACTTCTTCTCAAATTCGCAATCTGGAAAATAATTTACATTAAAATCTAGGTCATTGGAGTCACCAGTGAATCATCCGAACCCAAATCCTCGAGGCGTTCGTTACTCAATAAGATTATAAAATGAGTAACTGCGAATTATAAATTGAGCGTTGTCCTGCTTTTGCACAGTTGGTCCAGTATTAAAAACTATTTTTAAAGTAGTTTTAAAATAAATGAGTTGTCGGTGGATAATCTCTTGCATATTCATTAGTTATTATTTAGTAAAGACTCAGCGCGTTTCAGGTAAGGACCTCACAACGCTCGGCGTCGGCATTCTTTCAATCAACGGTAAGTTTCACGAAACAATAGAACCCGACGGACTCAGGGATGCGATCAGTGAAAAGTATCTCGAAAAGGAAACAGTATTACGGTTATAAACCAAGTAACAATAAATTTTACAACCCATATTGTCTGACCAAAAGTTTTGACGTAGATATTATAATCTTTTTGTTTAGCTCATTGCAGTTGGAGGCGGCGTCTTTGTCAGCCCCGAGCCGCGTCACATGTTCGGCATGACGCCATCTTCGCGGCATTTCCACCAATTTCAATATTCAAAGGATTCTCTTCAACGACGCTCCATAATAATGTAGTTTCCTTGAATTCCTTAGAAGATTTCTAGAGATTAGTAGCTTAAGCATTAAGCATAACACCTTCGATTTGGTTAAGGTAGATCATCCTTCAGTTTGAAGTTCTAACACTTCCGGTCATAGGTATTAAACACTTTCCGGAAACCCGATATCCCAAAAGAAAGGTTTGCGGCGTTTGATCTTTCAGAAGAATGCAAGTTTAATGCAGTATTAATTTGAAAAACTTCACAAAGTTTGAATAAACGAGCTGTGAAATTATTTGTTGAACACAAAGACAGACTAAGGATTGTTTGTATGTTTTGTTACAAGCCCATTCTTGTTAACAGTTTGAAAATTCAAACGGTCAGATTTTTTAACGCGCTGGTTAAGCAAGATGAGGGTAGGATTTAGAAATGAAATCCATACTAATCTTCAAGGGTTTGCACACTCCGTTAGCTTTAAATCGGGATTTAAAGGCTTCCAAAGAATTCCGTTGTATTTTACGGCAAATCCGAAGTTGAGGTTTCCACTAAAAACTGTTTTCAAGCTTTAAATAATAAATACTTCGAAAATATTTTAAGAGAAACTCAAACTGTTTACTTTAGACAATAATGAAAATAATAATAGAAAATTTTCAGTGAAATATTAACCAATCCAAGCATTAAACTGTCAAACATAATTAATTAATTGGTCTCGACGACAACGCATACTGGCTACTTTTAAAAATTCTGGATATAGACTTATTTTACCTGTCGTTTTAGCTTTTGCGAGAAATCATTTATTTTGCAAGAACAAAACTTTTTTAACGCAAATTGGTTTATCTGCAAAACTTTAAGCTCTACCTGTAATCTACATGTTTACAAATCTCATAAATGCTGCATTGTTAAAAATAGGCAAACCGATAGTATTTATAGAAACCCTACATTGTATTCTAATACCAATTCCTAATAATCTTAACAATTGCCTGATTTTTTCGTAAACCCAGATAAAGAAAGGCATTTTGAAAAGGGTTGACCTAAGGGTGTAATCCGTAGCTAACTTTATCTGATAAGCGATGGATAAGCGTGGTGTTATCACACCAGTAATTTAAAATACATGTGCTCTTATATTTTGCTATAAATGGACCTCCATTTTTTTATTTACACGATGTCAAGGTAGCAATTTTCATTCAGGTTAATCTTACAAAAAGTCCAACCAACGATTTTAATTGGAATGATTGTGTTCCGAATGTACTGGCTCGAAAAAACGACGAGGCGCTCACGCAAAAACGCGTTTCCACTTTTTTACCAAGTTAAAAAAGTAAACAGAACCAATTCGGTAGCACATTACGGTTTTGTTTTATTTGTGTTACCAAAACAACCTCTTGCCACTTTATGGGGTCGTTAGTTGCATTTTTACATAAAAATGATTTATGGACCATGCGGGAGATTTATTTGCCCATCAGGTTTAACATTGATCAAGGTTCAAAATATATCAAGAGGTTGCAAGCGAAGCCATAGTGATTTGAAAATGCGGCGCATGTCACTAGTCTTTTTATTTCCCTTGACGTTTTGTATGAGAATGCTTAAACAGATTTGAGATCCAGAAGACTAAAGTCGATTAGCAGATTTATCAGTGATGTCTTAAAAGATTTATTTTAGGTTTGTTTTAATTTTGTTAAAGACATTGCTAAAGAATGGTTGCAAAGGGCTGACTCCATTTGCAAAATATGACAGTGCCAATGCGTATGGTTTATAATAAATCTAATTGTGAATGAGGCCCGTTTGCTTCTTTATGTATATAAGTATAAAGCCTTTTTTCTGTAACTTCCGAGAGCGGAAAGGGACTGCAAGCGCGTCAAAACTCTTCCGCCTTGCAAAATACAGAGACAGATTCCAGGGTCTACATTTAATTCAACCTTTATTATTAGTCGGAGAGGCATTGAACCAGAAGAATGTTTTACTTCCAGATTAAAACTAAAGTTTTTTTTTACCAGCAGGGGGGGTATTCTACATGGTAAAACCAAATCGCTTTAGACATGTAGAATTGTCAACGTTATTGTTCTATTTACTTGGCAGTAATGGCGGCCGAGTTAGAAACAATACATGTCAAAAGTTGCATTGTTTTACCGAGTAGAATAGAGCCTCAGTCATTATCATTATTTAACATCAATGTGTCAAAAAAATCGTGACTGTTCATGATAAAATCCTAAATCAGGGGTGTTATTCTCTAACACCACAGGATTAAGATCGATGTGGTTTTAAAAACGACCCTAATTCGAATTAAGCTAATAACTATTTAATACCTAAATAAACAAACTACATTTGCTTATTTACCATTTAGCATATCTGTTTTTAAAGAGCCCTTAATTCTTGTTTTAAAATTTTCAAATCATTGTGTGTTATGTGACAGAAGCCATTTTTGGTGTTGTCACTTTCATGTAGGTTACTGTAGGATTTGAGAGTTTAGTTTAGAGTCTTGGGTTCGTAAATAATGGTTTCATCATATTAACGAAGGAGAACTAAGAGTAATTGTAAGAATAACCTTAAAAGGTTGCACGTGGCGGCGCATCGTGCATCGTGAAGCGTCATCGTGCAGGCAGCATCCGCGGCCATGGAACTAGAAATGGGGAGTTTGTTGAACTCGCGCGGCTAATTTATAAATAGTGCGAAAAAACCAATTATTTCTATGAAGGTGTATTCCGAGTAATAGAACCTCTGTTCTCAGCAAGCAATATTGAGCAATTAATGTTGTAATGTTAATTGATTAAAAATCTCATATGACGCAATTTCTTTTTAATGGCAATGTATGTTATTACTACGAGGCGCGGGTTATTTGTATATAATATATTAAAGTAAAGGTAACTAACTAGCTGTTGCCCGAGACTCCATCCGCGCCGAAAAATAAAACACAGCCTATGATACTCAGGGATAATGTAGCATTCTAATGGTGAACGAATTTTTGAAATCGGTCCAGCAGTTTTGAGTTTATTCGTTACAAAATAAAAATATTATTGGACATTGATTCATGGTCCTTAGGTCCGGATTGTTTTCAGTTCCCTGATTAGATTAGATGTCTAATCCTAATTTCCGTACATAAAATAATTTATGCCAACTGTAAAAGAACCTACATATAGTTTAAAGTCCTACCTTTTAATTAAAAAAAACACAAATTAAATTAAAAATGCTGTATCTCGTTTTTCCTTTAATTTTTAAAACGACTGGCTTCCTGTCTTTCTTAGAAAATAAACATGATATAATTTATTGCCACTAGAATTATTAAGGTATAAAATACCGTATATAATTTCCGTACTTGCCTCTTATATCCGCTGCTCGATTGCGCAACGTGCGACCGCGCAAGTTCCACGCCGCCGCCTCGCCTCAAGTTCTCGGCAACGCTAACCTCAATCAAGTTTAACCACAGACCTGTATTTGTACCAACGTTGGAGCAAAGTAGATATAACGATAAGGTTAACTCTAGGCACATACACCTTTTAAAGGATGAAGTTTTGCAGCTTCTTTTGTACTAACGTTGGAGCCAACTGGGATTATAATAAAATAAGTTAGTAGGCGTAGAACGGGAAGGTTAAGTCTAGCCACGGACATGTACCCTTAGTGTGCTGAAGTCTACCTGATTTTAGTTTTGTAAATGTTTCTAATTTATTGTTCTCCTTGACGGGCTAAGTGATTACACTGTTTGATTATAAAGCCAGGGTTAGTGTAGTCGATTCCCTATAGAGTCAGATATTAGCATTAAAAATATCACTATGTCCTTTAGTACGTGGCCTAAAATATTGCGGATTCTGTTACTATACGCTCCTCAAAGGAATGCGTCACATTACCAATCACCCTGCATATTGCAAATGACAAAAAAACTGAGGATGAGCATGTCAAATATAATGACAGTGATCGACTGTAGTGCTATGGTTAAGTAATATTTAACTCCCATGCTAATTTAAATGTACAGATGTTACAAAATTGACGTCAATACTCACTGGCCTTTTGGTTCATAGTTCATGAAAAAAGTGTGGAGCTGTGTGCGAATCTCTTTTGTTTCTATTGGTGTAGTTAATTACAAATATGGATCTCTTGTCAAAGAAACAACAGTTTATCTAAGATTTTAACGTGAATCATTACTGTAGTTTTTTTGCAATTTCTTCTTTACAGTTTTGATTTAAATTTTCAGTTTCGCATCAAAATCCGAATGCTGTTTTCAATTTTGAATGCAATGTTAAAATTAGTCGCCTGGAACTGCCATTAAATAGCAATTAACGGATACAAAGCGATTCGACGACTGTCACGCTGGACGATCGCCAATTTCACAGGTTTAACCGAAAAATCTTTTGCTAGAAAATATTACTTAAAATCGTTTTTTTTATTTACTTAGAATAAGCAAACGCGCGCACAGGCATACCCATATAGGTACATTTGCACATAGGTTACAAGCTTAAGATCGAAAATACATAGCCAAGCCTGAGGACTAAGATGGAATGCCGCCACATTAATGTCTTATCCCCACACCGGACCACAATAATGCGAAGACTATTACTTGGCGGTAAAATAAAATGGTAAGGATTAGGAGAGAGCTTTTTCTAAAGTAATTATACATATTACTGTTAATAAATTATAATTTAACAATAAATATACCTTTTTCCACTTTTTCTCTTGATATGCTTGTTAAATTGTTTGAATCATTAATGTAGGCCCTTTAATTTAAGAATACAACGGAAAAATCATTAAAAAAACATAACTACGTAAATAAAATAAAAACAGTACAATTAAAACAAAGAGTTTTGTTGTAAAATGTGTTACTTTTACTTAAAAGATGCACACATAAATTTACGTCTTTAAGCATTCATACGTCAAGAGAATTTGATCTCCAAGTGTCATTTTGTCGATCTCGGATATTTGTTTATTTGTTGGTTTGACAATAGGTACGTTAAGATCATTAGTGTTTTCAAAGTGAAACTAAAAGTTAAGTTTCGTAAAACTCAGATATGCGAGCGCGACCCCCATGTGCCCGTTTCTCGAACCTCACTAGACTAATAATATTAATTTACTCAATAAAAATTTCTGCAGGTCTACTAGATAAATAAAAAAATACCGCACGGACTAAATTTATTAGTCTAGTGAGATTCGAGAAATGCTTCTAGGACAATATAATTACAGCATAATTGTATGTATTTATGTAAAACACATTATTGAACTAAAACAATTACATGAATTATATTATTTAATTATATACAAAGGCGAACTTATGCCTTTAATAGATCTCTTTCAGTTAATCTTTGGATGAGTGAGAAAAAATAATGCAGCAAACAATATACAGTGCAACCATTTTCTTAATAGCGATCGGCAATCATCGTTTTTCTATGACACACGAGTGACAAATATACTGCCAGTTGCGAGTGCAAGCGTGTTAGCGATAGCCAGCCGAAAGCTATTAAGAAGCTTGGAATACTGTACAAATACTTTACTATGTGTTGTTATACAAAATATAGACGAGAGGAAACCATAGAAACCAATAACTTTTTCTAAAGCAACACGAATACACGATACATTTTAAATATACAAAAGTAATCAAATCTCTAAACTAACCTCTTTTAACCATCTTCTGTGTATTAATAAATGATTTCATTATACCTATAGGGACAAGTCTGGATTGAGCCCCTGGGACAGGTTTTAAACGAATCTCCAGACGTGTCTCGGCGACGTCAGACAGGATTAATATTTGGACATGTTATCGTTGCCCCGAGGCAGGGCTGTCACTTCCAATGATACGAGTATCACTGTCAATGGTCATCAGAGTTCTTAAAACCCTAAGTCTTTGGTTTGCGTTTTATATCAAGGTCCATATTAAACATGCAGTTAATATAGTTGTGCAAAATGCATAGCGTTTGCGGTGTTTTGCTGTTAATGCTACGAAAAAGGTTAATTTAACTGGGGATTTATTGAAATTGGTTAACAATATTGCTTTTGACCGGTTGTCGTACTGTTTTTAACTCGGCCGCCATTATTGTCAAGTAAATACGATAACATGTCAAATGCAATATTGTTTTAATGAGTAGAATAGAGTCCCTGTACGCTTATATGTAGGTAGGTAAATATGTAAGAGGGGTAAGAGAACGAGTCTAACATCAACTTCGGCCCCAAATGTCAACCTCACCTGCCCGTGCTGACGGTTCGTATGAATAGTCAGCAGCGTTTACTCCAGAGTTGACGCGGTGCCCCCTGCTGGACAACGGACGAGGCTCTGGCAACCGAGGCAATGGCGGTATAACCATTATCCTGCCTGGATAACCAGTCAGAAGAGGCTTCAGCGACCTTGGGGTGTAAATAATCCCTAAAATCTCTGGTGCAGAAGGCAACGGGAAACCACTGCACTATATTTCCCTAGTCTGTCAGCTTTGACGACACAACAAATCATGGAAAAGTCATTATCAGCCACGGCCCCGAGTGCTCAGCGTCCCTTGGATGGGACAGGGGTGCTAAGAATCCCTGAGTGGAAATCGCAAAAAAACATTAAAATAGGAACTTTGTATGTAAGGAGTTTATAAAGTCCCGAAAAGGTCCATAATCTATGCACGGAAATGACGCGGATGAATGTGGACGTTCTCGGATTGAGTGATGTTAGATGGAAGGATAGTGGAACGCAGGTAATAGATGCCAATCATGTGTTGTATTACTCTGGTTCGAGTGAGTCGTCCAACAGACACGGAGTGGGAATTCTCATTAATACTAAAACCATTAACACATCCCTGAACTTTATCCCGATGTCCAATAGAGCCATGATGCTTCAAATACAGGCAAAGCCAATAAATATTAACCTTATCCAGTTATATGCTCCCACCACTGACGGGTCGGATCAGGATATGGCTAACTTCTAGAAAGAGGCAGAACAACTGCTTGATGTTACAAAGTTTCATGAGATAAATATACTCGTAGTAATGGGAGATATGAATGCGAAAGTTGGGCAGAGAGAGGTCCCGGGGGTGGTTGGGAAATTCGGATTGGGCGTGAGAAATGATAGAGGTGACACATTTGTGTGGTAGTAACAAATACATTGTTTCAACTTCCACCCCGTCGGCTCTATACATGGACATCACCGCGGCATAGCTCTGAGCATATCATGCGAAGATTGACTATGTAACCATCAACAGCCGCTTCAAAAACTGCATTAACATTGTAAAAACCTATCCAGGGGCTGACGTAAGATCGGATCACAATCCCGTTGTTGCTAGCCTCTCATGTACTCTTAAGAAAATTAAGAAAAAAACACGGAACAAAAGGGTGGACATAAGAAAAGTCAACTGCCCGAATATCCGACCTGAGGTGCATGGGAGGGTTAATAGATGGGCAATAGAAGCAAAAAAGGAACCATCAGAGTCTGTGGAAGAGAACTGGTGTAAATTGAGAACTTGCATAGAATCGTTAAACAGAGATCTTTTGAAACCAGAAAAGTGGATGCCTAAACATGATTGGATGACCGATAAAATTCATGATCTCATAGAAGAAAGGCGGACATATAAACAAACAAACATCAACAAATACCACGAAATTGACAGGCAAATAAGAAAAGAGGAAAAGTTTGCCCGCACCCTCTGGTACACAACTAAGTATATGTCGAAAAACTTCAAGGAAAACACGATGCGTTCCATCTGCATAAAGAGATCAAGAGTATGATCGGTCGCAGACCAAAACCTCCACACCATCTAGTGGACGAAAATAATATTCCAATTATTGATAGGCAGGAAGAAATCAATATCTGGGAAAAGTACGTTACCTCAATGTTCGAGGATGTTTCAAGAAGTGTCCAAGCTTCGTCGTGCGAAGTATTGGAGGGTTTGCCAATATTGGAAAGTGAAATTCGGCGGGCATTGCGTGGAGCCAAAACCGGTCAAGCCACAGGACCAGATAACATTCACATAGAAGTTTTAAAATTACTGGAAGAAGATCACCTGGACGCCCTGGTTCATTTTATGAACTTGATCTACGATACTAGCCAATTACCAGAAGACTGGCTTTCTTCCACCTTTATTAACATCCCAAAGAAAAGTAACGCTAAGAAATGCGAAGAGTTTCGGACTATTAGCTTAATGAGCCAAGTATTGAAACTATTTCTTAGTGTTATTCACGAACGTGTCAAAGGCAAATGCGACGAGCAACTGGCGGACAGCCAATTTGGGTTCCGGTCTGGAGTGGGCACTAGAGAGGTCCTTTTCGCTGTGCAGGTCTTGGTCCAAAAGTGTAGAGATATGCAACAGGATGTCTTTATGTGTTTTGTCGACTATGAAAAGGCGTTTGATAGAGTGAAACATGATCGACTACTTGCACTTCTAGGAGATATTGGATTAGATGATAAGGACATCCGGATAATCAGGAACCTGTACTGGGATCAGCGTACCACTATCCTTGTGGGTAGCGAAGAGTCTGGAATGGTGCCAATTGAAAGAGGAGTTCGACAAGGCTGTATTATTGTCTCCTACCCTGTTCAATTTGTATTCAGAGGCAGTGATGACCGAAGCTCTGGAAAATCTCAACTGTGGAGTCAAAATTAACGGACGAATTATTAATAATTTGAGATATGCTGACGACACGGTGTTGATAGCGGCGTCAAGGTCTGAATTGCAGATGATTGTGGATAGGGTAAACGAGTGCAGTGAGAGAGCTGGGCTAAGAATGAACATCAGCAAGACTAAATTTATAATTGTGTCACGGGAGCCCACCCAGGAACCAAACCAAATAATAGCAGTGTCAGGACAAAGGTTGGAAAGAGTCACTAAATACAAGTACCTGGGAACCTGGTTGACTAAAAATTGGGAATGCGATACAGAGATAAAAACCCGCATAGAAGTCGCCAGAAGTATCTTTAACACCATGAAGAAGGTACTGACCAGCCGGAGTCTGAACATTAAGATGCGAACTCGTCTCCTCCAATGCTATGTTTGGCCAATTATTCTATACGGATGTGAGTCCTGGACTATAAAAGAAGACCTCAGGAAACGTATAGAGGCATTCGAAATGTGGTGCTATAGACGGATGCTAAAGATCAGTTGGACACAGAAGGTCAAGAAATCAAGAAGTCCTACTACGTGTCAACATGAAGCGATATCTTTGGGATAACATCCGCCAAAGAAAGGTTGCATATCTTGGCCATGTACTACGGCATGACAGATACAACCTCTTACAACTGATAATGATGGAAAAGGTCGCTGGCACACATGTAGGCCGCCGGAAGAAATCATGGTTGAGGAATCTCCGGGAATGGACTGGTGTCACGAGTGCTGCCCATCTGATACAGAGAAAAGTTTTCGGAGCTGACTGCCAACCTTCGCTAGTCGGAGAGGCACATCAAGAAGAAGAAGAAGAAATACGTAAACTCTTTATTGCACATAAACCATTACAAAACATTTTTGCATCACTAAAGATAATGTACATAAGTGAACTTATCCCATATGGGACTTCTTCCAGTATGCATTGCAGCATGTATCGCGGCTCTCCCCACAACCGACATTCGTTACATCTCATTTTCCATTTTTTGCCTCAAAAATGTCGATACCCGCTGCTGTGACGATTCTGGCTTATTTATAGGGGTTGGACCTGGTGCAGGATCTATCGGGATTGCTACAATCTTACACCTTACCATCTTAGGCCTATATCGTTATCTAGTAGTGGTAGTGGTACAACTGGTACAAGCCTAGAGCTTAGTTCAATTTGTGTCAGATTGTCCCCTGATATTTATTTATTTATTTAAAGGTTGCCAACGCATTTTCAATTTTAATCTCGTGAATGTTTATGAGCTTCAGAGTACATTTACTTATCTTCTTTATTAAAAAAAGCGGGAAATGCGGGTCATATCGTTACGTTGATCTATAAGCAGAGGGCGGAATTTTCATGGCAAAAATCAAACGTCAATAGAGCTGGAACGTAGAATTTTATCGACTATCGATAAGGTTTATTTACGAAGCGTATCTTTATTTATTTATTAACAAAAATATTAGATTAAAAAAAAACGGAAGTGTGGATTGTTAATTCTTTTCCATGGGATGTTGCGAGAAACTAGAAATATATATCAAATCTAGATAAAACTAATAGCGTTCTTTACCGCTTTAATCTCAGATGAATCTGTTTTACTCGTTATGTGAGTTTCAACGCAATATTTTTTAAGTTGCTTTAAATGAACCTTACATGTAGAGCAGTATATTGTTGAATCATTTTCGTGGTAAGAAACGAAAGAATACCTCTTTATCCATTTGTTTATTGTTTTTTGTTCGTTTTTATTTCGTGAATTAGTTGCAAAAGACTAGTGGCAGAAATGCCAGTTAACTGTCATGTGATTTACTATTAATGGCGATGCAAATCGCTAATCAAAGAGGTTAATGTTAAAAGTCAGCTATATATAGAAGGAGATTGAACTTATCGATAGCTGGAGAAGTCGATAAATTTTAACATTCCAACTCTATTGACGTTTGATTTTTGCCATGAAAATTCCGCCCTCTGTCTATAAGATATTTAGCAGTATAAATCTTTAAACTGAATTCTTAAATACGTCTTTTTTTTATTATATATAGTAACAAAATTAGGCCCTGTTGTATGATCAGTAGTTTAAAAAACTAACTAATTGTAAAAAATAATGGAAAATTTGACACATTTCCTTGAGATTTACCATTAGTAACGTTTTTGACCATTAGTTAGTTTAACTACCGATCAAACAACAGGCCATTATATTACAACAATATTTTAGTTGTATCAATGGGCGACAGTGTGTAGTGAGTGAATGCTTGAGATTCCGTGAGGCGATGGTTGCTAGGTGCTTAACTATTCCAATATGATTTGTAACTTATTAATGTGAAATTTAATCTTTAATTGTTAATTTAAGTTTAGTGAATACAGTGTGAGTTGTTATACTGTACGTTTTTATCAATAAATAAATCAATAATTAAACGAGCTTGAATATCAGTAATTAAAAGAGCTTGAGCATCGCGGTTTCAAAGGTCACCCGTGGCTTGGAATACTTTTTTCCTTTTAAAACAACGATTTATTCCAGTTGAACAAGTCGCATGAGCCAAGAGCAAAGTTCCAGCGATGTCTTAAAAACACCGCTGTCGTTTTTAAAAGAGGCTTAATTTTATTTGTCCAGGCTAACCTCGTTTAATTAAGGCGACCCGCTTCGATGCATCAACTGTGATACGGATCGTGCAACGGTACAGTTGTGCATTCCCGATGATTGCATCCAACGTGCAACTATAACGCGGGGAATAAATTGCGATTGTATTGAGCCGGCCGCACACTTGCGACTTTTCCATCCGTTTAAACTGTATGTAAACTCTTTAATACACAAACAGAAAATTAAAAAATTAATATAGAAACAGAAACACAAAAATGGCAGGAGATTTAAATGGCGTTGATGATGATCAATCAAAGATATAATCGTAAAGTGTCGAAATAATGTGCACATTGTAAACAGCAGTAAACTCACTACAGTTCCAGTTTGAAACGAAAACATGGGCAACGATGAGGCATATTTTTAATGGAAACAACATACAATATACTTATACCAATTTATCAAAGTATTTTTGTTACTAAACTGTAACATAAATAAAACCAGTCACGATGACTATCTTAGCTTGGTTGGGAACTGAGACTTCAATTTAGCTTGCCTACTGACCAAATTATACATAATATTTTATTTTATGTACATACATACATACATAAAATCAAGCCCAGAGGGGTAGGCAGAGACCACTTCTTACCACCTGCTACGATCCTGACAAATCTCTTTCGCTTCTTCCACATTCATACATCGAGTCATGCATGCACGTCGGTTTCGGGTACTTAAGATCCGGCCCTTTTCCAGTATTCCTCCGATTTGATTCGAAAAAGTACGCCTAGGGCGGTCCCTTCCGACCCTCCCACTCACTTTTGCTTTTTAAATATCTTTCGTCAATCTTCTTTCATCCATCCTTTAGAAACGACCGAACCATCGAAGCATGCCCTTTTCAATCTTAGTCACTACATCTTCTTTTAGTCCACATTTCTCTCTGACCTTTTCATTCCTTACTCTATCAATCAGTTTCACACCACACATACTACGCAAAGAGCGCATTTCAACTGCATTTATCGATTCATGCTTGTCCTGCCACACCCAACTCAAACACATATCTTTATTTTATTTTATGTATTTACAGAATTCAACAATTATACAATTAAAAATTAAAGCTTAGCGTATTTACATTAAAATAAAACTAAGGTACTCAAATATTAAAGATATAAATAATAATCACCAATTTAAAAAAAAACACCCCCTCCAGCAGGTCCGCTCGCGGCATGGTCCCTATTGTTTTAGAGATCTGCCAATCTACAGTCTACCCTTCTCACCATCTTAGGGTAGACAAGCGGCATTTCGTGAATATGTAACGTCTGCAGAAATCAAATATTTTTTTATAATTGTGTCGTGTGTTACGTCTATGTCATTCAATGCATTTTCAATGGTGACATTTATTTTTTATTTAGGACATTGCGATATACACAACACATTAATTATCCAAAAAAATTGTAACTGAAATGCAAAAATGTATATTTTTTCATTATGCTTCCTGAAAAGTGTTGTTTATGAAGGTGCATCTCTATTGCATCTGCTTTGCATTTACTTACTTGTCTATGAGCTTTCGTAAATAGATGACAAATACAATTCAAGCTTTAGTAAGCTCCGTGACATTTTTCTCGGAATCTCCGAAACGCGTCAATTTTGCTCCGAATTTTTGCTGGTGTTAACTCTACCACTATACCCAAAGATCAAGTGATGTGCCTATAGTCATTCACCGCATATGTTTTAAATCTGCCCGTGCGCAGCCGACTGAATGCGATATTAATGCTTGAACCGGTCCGATGATTACCCCTGGACTGGACAGTCATATTATTCAATTGGAAGCACGAGCCTTGCTATAATATACGAACTAGCGTTACATTTACAGCGCCTTATGAAGTTAATAGATAACGTTATTTCACATTTTATTCGTTCGAAAGTGAATCGTTCATATTGACAACCGCATTGATAAATATGGAAATTTCCTTTCGTAAATCGATAGGAAAGTCCTCGTTTTATACATTTAAATATACGGGCGTATTATCAGCTGCTAACAATGCAAAGGGTTTATTTTAGTTAGGTCGTGTTATATTACAGTTTCGTAAGCGCTCGCAATCAGGTTACCTAATATTGTTATTTTACACATTTTACAATTTAGTGTTTTTTTAGCTACTATTTTGCGAAGTTCCGATGCGTTAAACCTTTCAAAAACAAACTTTTTGTTTGGTTCTTAATTGTGTATCACCAAACTGATTATTTACTTATTATAATATTTTAATGCACATGGAAGCAGACCCAACGTTTTTTGCGATTTTCAGCCTAGGTACTTCATATTTATTTAATTGCGTCCAGGCTAATTATTATTATTTTCTTATCTATGGGTAATCCTGTAGCTCTGCCTATCCCACTCTGAAAATGAAGGCGTGAGTGTATGCATGTATGTAACTTTTTCAGGATATTAATTTTCATCACAATATTATTAGCCTATAGACATCCAACCATCCAGGGCGACCATAGCCCAGTCTCCAAAGGATCACCATTAGGGTATTATGAACTTTTCAGTTTAAAAACTTAATATCGGCTACTTTTTGTATAGAAATCAGTGAACTAGGCACTGAACGTAGTCATTCTTTGTTCGAAATATTTGCTCATAGAGCATCGTTCGCTGTGGTGATAATTAGGATTGGCAGTGTTGTCACATTATCACCCGCAGGGAAGCAACGAGGTCATGCTTGTATTGTGTCGTCCAAAAGAAAAACGTACTATATGAGTATGAAGTCCATACGCGCTGTACTACCTTTTGATCTTGGGCGAAAGCATGTCTTGTATTACTTTAACGTTCATTAACTTCCTAAACCATACTTCGTCGAGTATTTACTTGAATATGTATTAGTATTACTATACCGTCAATAGTGATGGCAACTTTGCCCTAATTCCGTGTCTATACGCGTCAATATTGCTCTCAATCTTTGCTGGTGTTCACTCTGCGACTATACTCAAAGATCAGGTGATGTGCCAATTTTAGCAATAGGAAGCAATCACTCAATAATTTTTCCATCCAAATAATTAGATTGCTGGCGAAACATAGATATGGAACGGCAATGTTGCCACAATTGGTGGTACTAAGTTGAAGATAACATACGAAGGTAATCAGCCGTATTAAAATATCCCACTTCTGGTCATTTATTCTACTTTTGTTAAAACCATCTTGCTTCAATATTGTAATCAAACAGTCAGCATTATGACATCTCCATTCCACAATCAAAGGAAGGTGTGGCTGTGTGCATGTAAAATAAAGCTCTCTGGTCATAGGCACGTATACTTACTTGAAAATCTAATTTAAGACCAAAATCCTACCCGCGACGGGCGCACATTCGCTGTGATTACTGCATTTTGGTTTAAGTGTAGGTATTTTTATTAATGAAACTTACCCTAATATTACTAGTTACACGAGTTCTCATTCATGTTTTTATGAAATTATGTTAAAATAACGAAATAATCAAGATGGGAACTGTCAGATTTTGGTCTTGAATTAGATTTTCGAGTATAATTTACTAGTTTAGTTTAGTTGTGACATTAGTTTAGGGTTTTTATTTATTAGAGCTAACGGGAATTTAACTAAAAACTGACCGTAATTATAATCATTAGAGGAAAGAACTTACCAGGAAAAGCCAGTTGTTGAATATAAACATGTAGTAGTAATAAACAGAACAGCAAAAAAATAATTTCATTTATTTGCACATTATACTTACTTAAAAAGTCCTCATTATTACACACCATTGTTAATAATTCGACTTTTTACTGAAACTGTAATATTTATTAAACACTTTTTTCTAACTTTGGATTCACTACGACTCCATTCAATCAAAATAACAATTTACTTTAGCATATGCACCCTAACAATAAATTAGTAAAATATCCTTTAACAAATTGATCTAAAAATATTCTGTCTTTCCGATTATAGCTTTATTTGCAATGGAATTCCGATCGTAACTCAGTCATGAACTGACCCCAAAAGCCATCTAATCTGAACACGTAGATCTTAAACTCTAACAAGAACCTCCAACAATACATGTATAGGAAGTCTTTATCACTAACAATTATAACTATACTCATCACGATACTATGCGTTAAGATTTCAATTATAACTATTATAAGCTTAACGTTGTTACGTGAATTAAACATCAGAAAATTCTCAAGCGGCAACCACGTATACCGGTTGTCAAAAGGCTGTGGTGCGGAGCGGCGCGGGGGAGGGGCGGGGGGAGAAGAGGAGGGGGAGGCGGGTACAGCGACCGCGATGCCGGCGCTGCATTGCCAAGATCACGGCCCGCGCGGCGAATGTCAGCCACGTCACATCGAGCTTTGCGTTCGATCGGTTCGATAGATCTTGGAATGCAACGATTGAGTTAACTTATTGAGTTGTACCTAGTCATGAAGGAATGAGATGGTATTTGATGTCAGTATTTTGAAACGGGATTGGGACAAGCTTGACAAGGCTATTGTGTATGCTATGTCATCTTATTTCAACCCCCATACCAACAGTTACAGCCAAGGTATATGATAGTTGATTACGGACTAGGGTAGTACTAGGATCAAGTTTAGGATACGAGTAACAGCTATTTTGGTAAATTAGACACTTAACTTTTGGCGATTGCGTTTGGCCGTTTGGGCGTTCAAAGTCCCAAACAACACCTAAGTATATATCTTTATCAAAAACAATAAAATCATGCTCGAGTTTTATGACGCATCCATCTTTTACTCTTTACCACAATGACTCGCTGCGCAAGATATTTCCGCACAATTAGCGTTGATTTAAGAACTGAATCAGCCTGAACAAGAAGCTTGATTTAAGGTCTAAATCATACACAAGATAAATATATTATTTAAAGAGCTCGTAGCGCGTTTAATCAGTGTAAGTGTGTACACATCAATTCAATCACGCGTCTTACCGTTCCCCAAACGAGCGGGTATTATGCAATCGAACAAATACGTTCGTTTTTTGCCGGCCACCTCCCCACGGTAAATGCTGGTGAGCTTGGCCATGTATGAGCCTACATAATAGCCCTTGCCCCATCTTTATATGGGCCGAGCCGTAGCCCGCAATCCCTATTCAAGACACGTAAGGTAGCGGCCCTAAGGACCGGGTTTTTGTAACAGCGCAACAGGTAGAAAGGAAAGGATTGCGAGCGGAGCGGGATGGCACGACATCATCATCGGTTGCCTCGCTCTGCAAGCACAGGAATGCCGTATACGATTTGAGCTACTGCTAGCGCATACTGCAGACGTTACAATATACACATAGCGCAGTATAGCCAGCGATCACACACACTGCCCTAATGCGTACGGGTCATGTAGCGGGATTTACTGAGTTTAGCGAGTGAAATTATATCGAAAGGGAGTCTGGTAATTTCGGTAATTTTCTGGTTTAATACATTATAAACACATTGGGAACGGCAGATATTTATTTAAAAATATTTTTTTGTTGCAACTGGACGGTCACTTCGATTTCATTTAAATTATTTCATATTCTTGAGAATGCAAATATGTATGGGTCCAGAAACCTCTTACCATAAAAAAACCACTTTAAAGTATTTTAACAGTTAGTTGCATTTCAGTAATAATTGTGTTTTGTATAAAATCTATCATTTAACTTGGGTAGGTATATCTAATTCTTCATCTTCTTTAACTTGGTGGTAGTTAGGTAGGTTTTGGATAAGTAGGTATACTTAAATACAATAGCAGATTATTCGTAACCCTGGTTTACCTACCTGTGTCGTTTTAATTTTCTTAAAAAGTCATAGTATGCAGTAATCAAACACTTTTAACACGATTACTATGTACACAGTAAATAGTCAAATTGCCGAACCGGTAAGTAAACATTGCGATTATAGCAACTTTGTTCTGAGATGATAATTTACTCGCCTCGAGAGAAACATGACTTCATATTCGAGTGGCCTGGATGTATTTTCGACATTGTCTTGTCTAAGTAAAAATATATAATTACATACATTTTTGTCTATAGCCATGTTTAGTTCTTTTTTATAATTTTTTGCGAAGGAAGAAGACAGAGAAAAGTCGTAGTTATATTAATTGCATTATAAATTCTGGAATAATGCATGCCTTTGAGATATATATAAAAAGGCCAATAAAACAACGTTTATTTAATGAAGATGAGACGTTAAATTAAGGAAACGGGAGTTACGATCACATGAAATTAGGAAAAGGGTAAGTAAGTAAATAAGTAAGTAAACTCTTTATTGCACAAAAAGAAACCGTTTTACAAAAAAAAACACTTATTACTTAGGATATTTGGGTATTAAAAAACCGGTCAAGTTCGAGTCGAACTCGCGCACCGAGGGTTCCGTACCACCGCGCAGTAGGAATTATATTATAATTATATTCCGAGTTAAATTCGATTTCAAATCGTATTAGCACGAGCCCAAATCACACTTGAACATTTTATCGGTTCGTACTATAATCATACCAAATTTGACGTTTGTATGTTTGACTGTTTTTACGATACAAATAAAATAAAAATACGTTAAAAAAACATTACGCCCTTTTTTTATTTGTTAGTAAATCCGCCGTAATAACACATTCTGAAAAAAAAACAACCCGTTATCTATTACAGTTCAAAAGATACAGCTCTGTAAGGTTAGGAGTTAGGACGGATGGACGGACGGACAGACTGAAGGACAGCGTCAGGATATTAATAGGGTCCTGTTGGGTCCTCCGAGTACGGAACCCTAAAAACACGTTCTTAATTACCCTACTTAACCGAACAGGACTTTAAATTTATCATGACCGCCAATTGTAACAGCAACAGCGTTTTCTGGCTTTTAAGTCGAGCACGAACCCCAAAAAAGGCAAGACCAAAACTGTAATGGTCCCAACCTGTTTAAAAACAACTACAGTTCGACACCAAAAAATAATTGCAAAAAAACATGTGCATCCAAAAATGCAAGTGCGAATTAGCATACCTCCGCTGCATTTGACGGTCATCCTTATTAATTCAGGTTTCTCAGGCAGACGGAATACCTAGGTATACTAATATTGCGACATAAACATACATACGGCTACGCCGGTCGTGTTCTTGGGTAAATATGTAACCGCTCGGTCGCTGGTCACATAAAAAGTTTCCTCCGAGATCCGGTCCCACTGGTCGGCACAAGAGCGACGACCCCCGCTCGCCGTTTGACTTATGGAAATTACTTTTCTTGCCTCACCTGACTGATATTCCGGCGTGTTTATAATTAATTAAAATTTTACAACGCCAATGGATTGGGTTTGATGATCAAATTGATTACTGTAGATGTGTTTTGATGGGAACGTTCAGAACTTGAGCAGGTTTAGAGAAGTTATATTATGCAGGCGAATGCTTTTAATTGGGTAACCCATCATTCTATAGAATTTCACTGTTAATTAATTTCTCTAGTACCCATAGTACAAGCCTAGAGCTTAGTTTGGGACTAGGTCAATTGCTGTGACATTATTATTAGTCCAATGATATTTAAAAAAAAAAAATTGCAACATTTCATCGAACGCTTTTTCTGCTGAAACCTTGATGTTTCCACGATAAGTATATTAAACATTAATAACTACGTGCGGCGAGAAATGCCTTTTGATGGAATGGAAATTTGAACGGTCGTTGAAAGGTGTTTCGATAATAGTACATTATTGCCTAGGCATGGAAGTATGCAATTGCGGGCCGAGTATTCGAAGCCCGCAATTCCTGTTCCTGCCGAGGCAAATATAGTGCTTTTCTCAAAAATCGCAAGAAAAAATTTGTGTTGAGTCAAATCTTCATCGCTTGAACAAATTTTTTGAATAACATACAAACAGAAACTTCATGTGAAAAAACCATCACTCCTTACCGCTTTTTTGTTTATGACAAGGAGAAAGGCAATTCTTGTTTTTAAAAAAACATAAGCTATTCCAGGCACAAATAAAAAAGTTATGTTTCGAGTAAAATTTGGATGTATAAGACTTGTGCCCTCATTTTATTATGGCCCTTTTCACTTTTTAAAAAGTTACAAGATAGATAGTAATGGAATTTGTATGCAACACTGCGGGCTTGTTTAGCGAGCACGCAATGTTTTTTTTTTTAATTTGAGAACTGTCAGTAAACTATGTACTTCGCGTCTCAATATGTAGATAGGAATGTCAACATTTCCGGACATTTTTGAGAAAAATAATAGATATCCCTTCAACTGTTTCTTAAACTAAACCAAAGGTCCCCAAACTTTTTTGTCTCATAGACCACTTGGCTTTTTTTCGGTTTTGGGTGGACCCGCTCCTTACCTAATATTTACGTTATCGCGTAAAACCGTTGCACGGAAAACGTTGGAGTTCTAGCCGGCTAAAAATGGACACGGGCTACAATTAAAATTTAGCGCGGAAAAATATTTTTTACAAAATAAAATCTTACACACAGAGGAAATTGAAACATAATTTAATACCTAGATAGATAGAGCTGTTTATTTATATATTTATAAGAAAGTATAACGGAAGTAAGTAGGTACCTTAGTGTGTATGAATATGGATTATTCCATTAATGGAAAGCCAAAAAAGACTTTAGTCTCGACCTGCTTAAATGGGATACACTATCGTGGACCCCCATTTTCGTCTCATTTATTTTTTCCGCTCACATGGACCCCTTGCAGGTCGTCGTCGACTCCTGGGGGTCGATATAGACCCCTTTGGGGATCACTGAACTAAACACAATGAAATCTAAACAAATGACGGCGATATCAGCTCTCTGCCTACGAAACTATAATTTGATAAAGCAGGTATAGTATAGCTGTGTCATAAAGACGAGGTAATGCGCAGCCGCGCCCGGACCGTAGCGCGGTGACGTCGCTTACATCAGTGCAGTAACGTTACGCTTACGTTGCTAGCGATTACGCGTACTTTTACTGCTAATACAGTTTTATCTTTGCACTTAGCAGTAAAATATGAAAAAGGTCAAGAACTTCAAGTTTAAGCGTTTCGTGAAATAAACGTTGACAAGGAAACGTTAAATTCCTGTTTTTTTTTTTTAAACGATTTTTTCCGAACGGATATTAGGAAATGTATGCTTTTACTGTATTGGATTTAAAAATTACCAAGATTTTAGTTTAAATTATGGCGATAGAATTTATTTATCATTATCATTTTCCTTTGGGTTGTATTCGAAACATTCTGTCAAAAAATCGTGTCCACAATAACTTTACTCTCTGAATAACCTGGAATACGGCTTTTACGGAGTACAATAAACCAGCTAAAGCAAGGCAGTGTTGCAATGCAAGAGACGCGACTTTGGCGGTCGCGCTTCGCGGTGCAGCACGATCTAGCGTTCCGGTGAGCGCCGGCGCAGCCCCCTCCCCCTCTCCCGCCCCTGTACCTACCCCACCCCCGCCGCGGCTGTGGCCCGCGCTTGGCCCTGACCGAGACACGGCGCGGAGGCGAAATGTTACGAAATTTCCTATCACTTCGGAACTCGTTTCTATACTCGCTGAGATGCCTCGATGTTTGTTGCACTTGAAATATTTTATCGTAGATTTATAAAAAGAACGAGGTAAGTGTTGTGGGGATCAAGGTGGGCTGAGAGGAATTTCAAACATGAGGCAGTTTTTTCAAATCATAGCATTGTGGTTAAATAGACAAATATAATAGTGGTTTGTTTTGTTACGGTTCTAGTTTCAGTCGAATTTACTGAAATTCACAAAACTACATAGTGCAGCTAAGTTTCCTAATACTTAGGTACATACTATTGTTTATTAATGATTAACAGGCCTAATGAATGACACAAGGTACTTTAAGTGTGGAGTCACATCTATCAGCATCGTATACGCATTTTTTATATGGAAATATTTGTATGATGAGGCGTCCGCATCAATTCACCTTTTCGAATCTTCAGCTTCAGCATTAAATGCGTATAAGTGTAGTAAAAATGTGAAATGGGTTTTCACGTGCTGGAGAATGCCTATTCAAGTTAACGCACGAGAACGGTTGCTTACGCGTGAGACCCGAGATGCTTACGAACGAGAATGGTTGCTTACGCGTGAGACCCGATGCTTACGAACGAGAACTTTTACTTAAGCATACGACGGCATGCTTGCGAATGAGAATGGTTGCTGACTCAACTGAAAGGGGGAAATTCTTTAGCAGCTGAAAGCATGCGATGACATCCTTTAGCAGCTCTGAAAGTATTCGATGAAATCCTTCAGCAGCAGAAAGCATGCATTGACATCCTTTAGCAGCTCTGAAACCATGCGATAACAACCTTTAGTAGCTGAAAGCATGCGACGGCATCTTTTAGCAGGTGAAAGCATACTCTGACCAGCAATGCAAAAAGTGTGTCTGAAATCGTCCAGCTAAATACGATTCGATGCTTACCTATAGATGTGACTCTACCCTTTACATCCTGCAATATACTGTTCAACAAAGGGGAACACAGTGAAAAGACCGGAAGACCGATCGACCGCCCGTGTGCACTGGTCGGGCGTCCTCACCCATCATCATCATCATCATCATCATCCAGTGTCTCCGTTCTATTGACACTGGTAAACCTGATTGATAGATATGTACTGAGGAATATTTTATTTTTGCAAGAACCTTAGGGCTCAAAGTCATGAGTTAATGCAGACAAACTTCTAAAAGTTTTTGTCATTTCTTTTTCAGTGTATCTTTATCTTTGAAATGCGTATGCGATTATTATAAGTGTATGTGCTGTTACTTTTAATGTTACGCTCGGTAAGTGAGGGCAGCTGCTAAAAATAACTTTTTGCTCAATTGATTGCGCCCGTAATCTCAGCGGGATGGAGTAATGCCTGTGTTCAACGAGTATACGGCGTTGTTATCTCAATTACATATTTGCTTAAGATGTGCGCATAAGATCGCTGGCGTGCATAATTAGAGTAATTTAGAAGCCAACAATTTTAGTAATTGATGTTTGGGAATAATTATATTGAAGCATTAGATAGGAACTACTACGTACACGTATTTTTAATTGCTCTGTTGCTAACACAGTATTTCTTTAGTTTGAATAAAACGGACGGACTAACAAAGGGCTGAAAATACTTGACGGCTTGAGATGTCGGCTGTGCCACAGTTAATACGTTTTGTTTTTTTATTCTATTGAGGTATTTTTACATTATTCATCGTCGTCATCACAATTTCTTCAATTTAAGAAGCCGGGGCTCTATCCTACTTGGTAAAACCATATTGCTTTTGATATGTTATCTTATTGTTTTTAACTCGGCCGTTAATAGGTACTGTCAAGTAAATAGGAGCTATCATGATGTCAACAAAACGATACTATCTATGTCAAGAGCAATCTGATTTGACCGAGTATAATATATATGTATGTAATCTCTTTTTTGTATATAAAACAAATTACAAGTAGGTACTTACATAAACTTAAGATAACCCCTAATGTAACCCCTGGACCATCGCGCTTTTTTGCTGTAGCTTGGTTTTGTCTTCCCTATTTCCATTTTATTAAACCTTTTGTTTTCGTAGGTATAATGTGCCTGGAAGCAAGCACTTTTGGGAATATTTTGCCGTCTTAGCGTGTCTGTAATTAACACAAAATATAAGACACCACCTAGTTGCAAATAAGGGGTTAAGTTTTTCAAAAAAAAAAACCACTTAATTTAGCTTTTTTTGTCATTGGCCAGTGGCAGTGGTTGTTTTACATAACGACATCTAATTAGGTCGTAAAAGCAGGTGTCCTGATTTCCAATACGACATTGCTCCCTGGCAACATTTGATCACAGATTGTTAATGATGGAGAACCTCAAATTAAAAGTTTCGCACCTGCCCACGTTTGCGAAGTCTTCATTTTCTGCGTGATATTATTTGATTAGATACCAGAAGGCTGTATTAATAAATTGGTTTTTGATTAATGTTGAGACAAATTATAGGAAGGAACTTTTTAAACAGATGTCTTTTTAATTATTAATAACCAGGGTTCGGACTTTTCATAGCACGGTAAGACGAAAGAGAGCAGTGGAGTCGACATTAACATTAAAATTCAACTCTTACTCATACTCCTACTCATTTGTTAATTTAATTCCTAGATGTTTTTATATTCGCCCTGAGCCCCTGAGTAAAACTGCTAAGCTAAGTAATGAAAGATTAAAATTATAAACAAAATTAGTTTCATGTACATATTATTTAATATTAATCTCATAATGTTATGAATATTAAAAGTGAAAGTTATTATGTATATTTATAAATAATAACTTCCTTAGAGCTGGTACGATGGATTCAATTATTGAATAAATAAGTTTGATGTATGTTTATCATACATAGTCGCTTAATAAGTTCTGTTACTAAGGTTGAGTCAAATAATAAATAATAAATAAATAAATATCAGGGGAAAATGTCACACCAACTGACCTAGTCCCAAACTAAGCTCCAGGCTTGTACTAAGGGTACTAGACAACGATATAAACACTTACATAGATAAATATATACTTAAATACATAGAAAATAAAACTAACTTATGTTTATTGTTCCACAGTTTCACTATACGAGGCAAAAAGTGCCTATAGTCTGTGTCAATTGAAATTGCCAAAGATGTAAACAAATTAGTACTGTTTGATAAATAACCTCAAATATTCACCAAGCGTGTTTTTATGTAAACTAATGTATAATTAATAGTTATTTAATCAAACTTAGTTGTTTATTTTTAATTTCAATATGTATAAAAATTAAAAGCTTAATGTACATTTTGAAGAATTAATAATCATTCATTAGTAGTCTCCTCAATTTCTAAAACGATCTTTTAACATTCACAGCCGGCATCGATGAAATTACGAACGACTTTTTTGTAAATTTCACTTTTTCAAACCGCTTAAATGTTAGTATAGTAGGATTTTTTTAGTTTAATATTATTAAACTTCCGATCTCTGTGTATGTTTAGAGACCAGCGATTACATTTTTCAACGCGACTCAATTCCAGCTTATGAAGCAAGAGATTTGGTGTGTTTTCGTATTGCTGCAAATTGATATGAAATCGTATAGTCGATTTAATGAGACATCAAAATTGATCGGTGTACAAACGGATATTTAGTTGCTTGGAATACGTTTGTATCAGAATTTAAAGCTAAAAGTCTGTTCAATATGTCACGCAATTTTGAACTCTCTGCATGAACTTTTACAAAAGTTATGGCCGCTTTCAGTATCATCGTCGTGCGTGATTTGAACTAAATATGATTTTCTCGTCTGAAATATGAATACTTCAAGCTCGTACAGTCGAGTTCACAAATATGTATACACTTTAGTACCTTGTCTATTTAATGCCGTGTTCAACAGCCATATACGAATTATTATACCGATTAAAGTGACAAGGTACTAAAGTGTATACATATTTATGAACTCTACTGTACATCAAATATTTGTAATAGTTTAGAGTACATTATTTTTATTTTTATTCTATATCAATGAAAGTTTTGATTTACGTACAGATTTATGAAAAACTCCTTTAACTTATTTATTCAATTGTAATAAATCTCAGTAACATAACTTATGAAACGACTACGCAATATAGTTCAATACTCCCCCGTATACTCTATTTAAAAAACATAACCATATAGCTTTTGAAATGTTATCATATTCTCAACGTTATGATAGCTCTTATTTACTTGGGTGATTCCACGGGCGTTTCAAGCGCCCTCAGTCCGCTGTCCTAAGTATTTAAGAAATAGGCGATAATATACTTAAAATTCGATCAGTTGTGGCAAGAATTACGATAACAGTATAGCTTTGTGTGAATGTTAGCTGCTTGGTGTAGTAGCTCATTCTTTCAATATTTATGACACACTGACGGCGGTTGAAACGCCCGTGGAATCACTCACTTGACAGTAATGGGGGCGAGTTAGAAACAATACCATAACATGTCAAAAGCAATATAAATAATAAATTAATTAATAAATGGACCTCTGTTTGAGGAATAGAAAATGCCAGAAAGTTACAAGTAAGTAAGTAATAATGCGCACATTAAATATTTCCGGGAATAATTCTCAATGTATCGCAACGCAGTAAATTGCAGATATCCAAATAATGTAAGTAAAGATAATTTATATCCCTGTACATTTTTGATGAGGTGTCTTCTAAATATTATAATAAATTTTAAGACTAAGTATTTTTACAATATTTCTTATACGCAAAACCGTTCCATACGAGTTAGCATCACGAACGGTAAATTCAGCAAGTACTCATCATTACTAGTTAATTGAGATTAACCTGAGTGCGCTTATATTATGTGTTACGTATATCACTAATTTAACGATATTGCTACGGCCTTAATAGCAGTTTGAAGCTACAATCTAGCGCATTAACGGAGAATAATTTACAATATATCAAGGTACATACACTGGCTATTTATAACTTTAGATTTTACGCAATAGAGCAATTATAAAAGAAAACATGTATATAGATGAATTACCGACAGCGTGGAATTGCATATGTAGTGGTAATATTATGTGTTTACAGGCATTCTATATTTAAATTTCCTCTACTTTTCATACCATCAGCATAAAAAGAGTATTGTTATATATTAAATAAATAAGTATAATAATAATGTCAGCGTCAAATTCTAAATACTTTTTACAATGCACTAAAATATACGTCTTATTTTATTATATTCTCGCAATTTTCAGAATTATTTTGATGGGCACGTACGACTGTAAGTTACACAGTTTGCAAAAATTATAGCAGAGAGTAGTAGTAATTTTGGTCCGATAGAGAGCCAAAGTAAAGAGATTATTTTAACTGTCATAATAGTTTGAACTCGAACTAATGAAAAATTTAAATTCACCTTACACCGCTGCCCAATTAGTTGAAAAAGCTACAGGTGTTTCTCTCTCGACTATTTATAAAATTATGACTGAGAGTGAGAGTGACAAATTAAAAGCAACGAAAAAATTCTCCTCCACGAGTAAGTAGATGATGTCGGCAGTAGATGATTTTGATCAAGAAGTCATCAGGAGAACTATATTTATATGATTTTCACCTGTCCCATACCTAAGCAATTTCAAACCTTAAAGATGAAAATTTAAATAAATGATAGCGACTAAAAGCAAAAAAAGGACATCCTTATTCCACTTGTTTAGGGTAATCTTATTAAAATAGGAAAAATACTTAAATGGTTTTCCTTTTCATGCGAACGGTACAACCACTACATATGCAATTCCACGCTCTCGGTAATTCATCTATACCTACATATAGGGGCTCTTTTCTACTAGGTAAAATAATATTGCAATTGATTGATTATAAACCAATCTGTGGTTGGTCAGCGTTCCATTTTGCTGATAGAATACCAGTCTCATGTGAATGGTCCGTTGTTACTTAATTAACTGTTCTTTCTCAAACATGTTCGGAAATGTATGCGATAATATCATGAAATGAAGACATGAAGTTTCTTGTTTAAGTAATGTATGAAAAACCTAAGAAAAACCATTATTGTCCCCTGCTCTAACTTTTTAAATTTGCTTACTAACATTAAACTGACCTGTGTAACCATACTTGCGACATTAAAAAAAAACATAATCTATGGAACTATATTTATGTGCGGTTAAACATGGTGCTTGAATGCGTTCAAATGGCATGTTTAAAAAATAAAAAAGCGGCAAACTAAACAATTTTTACTTGATTACCTGGTAGTTATTTTAATATTAATATTTCCTCACATTGCGTGAGAAAAGCAATATACAATCCTCGGCCGGAACAGGGATTGAAGGTTTAGTACCGTTTGGTAACAAAATTTTGTAATCACCTTTAAATTTAATGTAATTCTGTACCTGGTTACGAAATTTTGGTTACCAAACGGTACTAAACCGGATTGCAGGACTCGTTTTATCCGTCTACCCCAAACTCGTCCAGCAATACCTTATTTCACGGCCTCTGCAGTAATGTACTATTATTAAGATGCCCGTTTTAAGACCTCTATTCAACACGGTAAAATCATATTGTCATTAACGTGTTATGGTATTATTTTTAGCTCGGCCGCCATTACTGTGAAGTACATAAGAGCTATTGTAATGTCGACAACACGATAACCCGTCAGAGGCAGTGTGGTTTTTCAGTAGAATAGATCGAATGTTGTATGTTTAGACTGGTACATCTGGCGTTTCATAGTCTCTGCCTACCCCATTGGGAGACAGGTATGTATGTGTATATATGTATGATTTCATCGACAAAATAGCTCGACTAAAATAGAGCTCGGCTCATAGAGGGTGATGCAGTTCAAGCTCACTGGCTATTAATTCGTCAGCTATTTGAGTCAGCTTAGACGATTAAGAAAACAACACCCTGGTTTTTCAACACTGATAAGGCGCAGTTTTTTAATGTGAACCATAGGTGTCGTATTTTAGGTTTAACTTCTAAGTGCTAACCAGCCTTAGCGCTTAGCCCTAAAATTTCTGATATATGTAGATAGAGTTATCGGTTCTAAATGTGTCATGAGAACTCGCCTTATACATTATACATACTAGTAGGTATTAGGTACAGTCTATGAGCACTTAAAAGGTGCGGTTTGTACTTCTCTCTCACTTGCTCTTAATAAGAGCGTGTGAGAGCGAGTAAGAGACAAGTACAAACCCGAAGCAACTTCTAAGAGCTATCACACTGTATAGTGTTTAGTATCAAATTGAAGATGCACGGTTACGTCAATGTATAAAATATGAAGTAGTGTGGCCGGTTTCCGTGGGGTCAGTGGTGGTAGCCATGTGCAATATACATCCGGATGAACTACCACCATCTTGTCCTTTAATCTACCACCGAGCAACAGTGTTCGCATTGTTGAGTTTTGATATAAGACAACCAGTGAATTTACTAGCATAGAGATATTCCAACTTAGTCCTCAGGGCAGCAACGCCAGTGCAGTCTTGCGATTGTAGTCTCGAAAATTCAAAGGTCTTAGATTCCACTTACCATCAGTTGGCCTAATATGCTCGTTTGCCTTCTACTTGCCATAAAAAAACATTAAATCAATATCAGTGTTTGACTGTTCGTGTAAGTTACATCATAGACCCAGAACTCACAACTTAAACCAAAAACATGCAAAAAAACTGTCAAAATAACCGTGACATCTAGTTACACATATATTTTCTACATGTAGTACCGAATGTATGTATTAAGAGTTCAAGATAGTTGGCTGACAAAGAGGGCATGCATATTCATGCGAGCCACGACCTCTTTACACGAACTAATGGCGCAGAGTCGCAGACTAGCGTCCTACACTGCACACGCTTTCTGTTTATCCTATTATTAGTTTGAATGACAGTTATTTGTAAACATGTTTAAATAAATAAGTAACATCGATAAAAAGTTCCAGAGGCCCAAGATATATTCGGCGTTCGCTATCGTTATCAAAAATGTATAGGATTGACGTAAGCTGTCCGACGGTCGCGTCGAGCGCCTACGTCAATTCCATACATTCTGGCAGTTTTCGAAAATCGTTTACGTTAGCGTTAAGTTACTTGTTAAGCCTCAGAGAATCGATCTATCGAGTGGTTTTCTTCGGAAAAACTGATTTTTAACCTCCGATAGGCTCCGAGGTACTAATAATTAATAATTTACATAATTTGAGAAAAAAAATTGTTTAATTTATGTTAATTTAATTATATAAATTCGTTTATCCCAGCACTCCTATTTGAAGGTAAGTAATATAATAAACATCTTACTCGTTGGAAAGACACGATTTTAGAAAAATAGATACGCATAGGTTTCCTAAAAAGATTACAGTTAAAACATATGTACTCGTATTTCATAAGGAAAATTAATACTATTATGGCAGTAAATAATTAACAATTATTATTTCGCATGAAACACAATGTGTTTTTTGGTCTTAATCAAAGAATGGCCGCTGCTACACGAACACGAATATTTTAAGACATTACTTGTTTAAGAGTAAAATATTACCTAACAATGTAATAATAAAAGCTTTTTTAATGACAAATTTTAAACGAAATCCCTATATTCTATTCTATTATATTTTGTACTTTGCCATTTGACATGCTCTTTGCTTTTGTTGATTCCAATACAAACCTACGGTTGTTAAACTCGGGACCATTGTGAACCTATCGTGATGTCGCGCCGTAGGTGACACGGTTTCGGTGTCAACGCATTCATCACGCTAATTTGTCGATGTACTGAAGGAAGTACAACCACTGATAATCTGAGAGGTTATTTTCTGGATATTCTCGTAGCATTCACAAGTGGCCAGCAATCCTAAGATTTCCGTCCTTGGAATTAAGAGGTAATTTCGGTTTCGACCTTGACTGATTTTTGATAACGCATTGGGTCGACGCATTACTCGAAAAATGGACGGCTGATGAGACCAAAGACGTTTCAAGTAGATATCGCCTGCTCACCAGAAATTGAACATCTCTTGTCAGGTGGATGAACTAACGACGAGGATCTGATGAAGATTATGGGAGTACCAGGGGTAGTCTTAGTCCATTTCTGCTGCGATTCCTGTGGGTGAACTATGTCAAAATGTATGAATGTATGTATGTATGTATGTATGGTTTAGATATTATTTCGAGGTTTGAAATATTAATATTATTTTGTAAATGAAAAATATTGTTTAATCATCAATTATATTATAACGATATCGAAGTAATATGATTACAATGTCAAATATAAACCGTTATTTATTAAGTAATATAAACCATAATGCACTTCTATGTTAAGTTTAAATTAACATTAATTCATGTAAATCATTATAATGTACTCGCTGGATATTGCATACAATCAACATTGTTTGTTTCATTGTATTTTTCAATTTAATGCAATCGTTTTGAAATAACTCCGAGTCAATTACCTTCTTATTTGACACCCTATTATGTGCGGGTGGACGACGGACTGCATTGAACTGTTCTACTGACTGATACTATTTATATAAGCGTTTGTACCTAATAGATTTCAAGTATTATCAAATCTTAGTCACTTTTAGGGTTCCATACTGAAGGGAGACCCTATTAATTTGGCTACGCTGTCCGTCCGTCCGTCCTGACTTTAAGGAGTTGTACCTTTTGAACCGTAATAGAAAGCGGGTTGATTTTTCAGTATGTGTTAATTAATTTTATTACTACATACAAGAAACGATTTCTCCCACATGCTCGGAAATGTTAACCTTACTATTGTCAAATCAGCCTGCAAAGTTCTAAGTTCCAGGCCCAGGCAAAATAAAAAAAAAAACAACGTTATTATTTACAGCGGCCGCGAAAATGTATGAAATTTCATTACGTACCTGGTGTTTTACTTTTTAAAACCATGTTTGGACTAGGATAACTATCTCCAAACAGCCAAACATTTTACTTTTTAAATGTAAGCCTTTTCAAACAGCGTTTACAACGTATTTAAAAGTGTGTCAAATAATTTGACGTTTTTTTAATAGAAATTGCGTTATTAAACAAAATAAATTGTCGAAATAACATAAACGCGTAATAAATGTTATAGTTTAAACTATATTTTATTCAAATTGAATTTATTACGTTTAAATTTGTGATTTTATTTAATGCTTTATTTCAGTGTCATACTAAATCGTACGTTTCTGTTCTTTTTTTCAAGGAAATGTTGGGACTGTGTTTAATATTATTAACAATTGTGTTAAATTTCCTCACATTGTTGGAGAAAAGCACTATACAAGCCTCGACCGGGAAGGGCGGTTGCTGGACTCGTATATAGCGCGGGCTCGACTGCGTCTCGGCCACGCTAACTCTACTCGTCCCGCAACGGCCTATTTCCCGGTCTGTGCAGTAATGTACTATTTCCCAACATGTTTTTATTTTTGTTGTATCGCATATTTTTTTGGCAATTCGCATCGACGTCAATCAATTGTTTAAATTAAATTGTATGTATATTATCTGTTTGATTTATCTTCCATCGTTCAAATTTTACACAGGTAAAATCATTTGTAATACTTTCACCATTTCAAACAATTTTCATTCCTAATAGAAAAGTTAACTTTGAATCTAAATCCCATTTCTCAGAAAACTGGTTCGTTTGTACAAAGAAAGTAATTCATAAATAATGGGGTCCATCAGCCCACCTCGCTCTTTCTCAACTCTAGGCCATTGGCAACGGAGTCATTGACCTCAGAGTATGAACTGAATGGCCACGGGAAATGCTCTGCCAATTTATTGTGATGACGTTATACACGAGATCAACGTGCTATTGCGTCCGGTACTTAGGTGAAATGACGGAACGTTTGTGAGGTCACGATCAACTTCATAATTAAATTTGGAGATTTTTGGGAGAGTTCAAAAGAACACCTCGATGTAATTGTGTCATAAGATATAGGGTAAGCGTACCAGTAAATGAACACTTAACGAGATTTTTGTCTTTAAATATATTTTTGAATAAAATGGAAGTAGTTACCGTCAAATATTATTGTCGTTGTCAATCAAGCAAACTGTTTTAGTTTGCTTATATAACGTTTGTTTTATAATGATATAGCAAAATTTTAAATTACAGCTATTTTAAGCCGAAAGCATCCCAAAACACCAGTGAATGAACATGAAAACACCAGTAAATGAACAAATGAAACCAGTGAATGAACGATGTTTAATTGTTTATTATGTTTTTTTCTTATTTTTAATTTATTTATAAAATTGTTATTTTACTACTTTGTATTCATTGACGTGCAATTTTCTCATGCGTAGCGATAAACCACTTGGTCAACTGTCATCCCACACATTTTGAATGACAGAAAAGAAAAACGTTAGTAGCATTTGCATCTTGGCTAGGGCCCCTGTTTTAACTCGACTCAAATGAACGGAATTGACATAAGCGATTATCGCGATCTGTCATCAAAGTCATCTGTCAATTTGTCGATATTCGAAAATCACTTACTTAACGTTAGCATCAATTTAGACTAGGCCCTTTGATGATTTATTGCTTGGTATGTACGCCCCATATATCAGTGGAAATTAACCTTTGCGTCCTAAAATTAGCAACGCCGAGAGGCGATAATGGATGATGCAACTGTGCGAGTAACCTGGCAGGAACAATGCATGTAATTGGGTTGAACAAGTTTAACAAAAAGCAAACTTTAATAACCCAAGCTTTTATTTTGGTTTGTAATGTTAAAAAACAGTTAACATGGCTGGTAGAAGAAGGGAACACATAGGAAGTGGGTGAACCGTGAAAGGTCCACCAAAAAGCAGCGTTCTTCAGAAGACAAGAATATACCCGTTTTATCGCTTTCAAGTAAACAGTGTCAGACAACGAGCTTGGTGGTCAACTGTTTGATATCTGTTCCTTTTATTCAAATCTTGGATAGGTATGTTAGGTTAGTTGCTTAAAATATGTCATTCGTTGCGTAATTTTACCCGTTTTTCTAAGGCACGGATACGTACGATACGCTGCCATACGATAAATAAAAATAAGGCACGGAAGGGGCAAACAAGCACACAAGTATGATGGACTCTGAACCCTCTAGATATTTTCAATCTTAAGATTGCAATCTCATGACTGCAAATGCGTTGTTGACCCTGAGTATACCTCTTTGCTAGTCACTTCACTGGTGGTCTTACCCCCGCACTGAAACACAACAATGCGAATACTACCTACTATTATGTCGGCGGGTTGAAGGTCAGTATCAAATCTGTCAGCTGTTTGAATATTGGGAACAGATATTGAAGCAGGGGATTCCAACCCTTTTTGATTTGTTTTAATGACGTCGCGTTGTGAAACAGGCACCAAATGTAGCATAATCAATGGTAATCATTTTATCGAATTTCAATTCATCGATTGTATCATTTCATAGAATTTCATTTAATCAAACGCTATTTTCTGCTGAAACCATGGTATTTTAAGGATATCTTAAACATTAATTACGTAGGTTAGGTTAGAGTGTGACAACCAAAGAAAATTAACTCATGCGGAGAGAGCCTTTGGATGAAATGAAAATTCTGCGTAATGATGCATTCGTTGAAAGGTGTTTCGTTAAAGTAATAGGTACCCATAATCAATGTTACGAAATTATTTATGATGATTTTGTCTACGCGAAAAATTAATGATATTAATTACCATCTTTTTAACGCCGCCCCATTAAGGGTGTGCGCCTCACTGGTTGGGAAATCCTGCATTAGAGAGTAAAGTCGCCACTAGGACGATTCTCAAAGTTAAAACAGTTACATGAGGTCGCCAATCTCGGGATTATAACACCTGTGGCAAATATAATAGTGGTCTGATATAGATCAGGGCACGTCCACACAATGCGGCCGGCGGAAGCGCCACTGACCGTCCGGTCACCTGAACGGGGCATTTCCCTACGTTACATGAATTATGGACTACTTTTTATATAATCCTGTTTAAATTATCACTAAACAAAGCGAGGTTATCACAAACTTCTTATAGGAGACGACCTTCACCTAGCTTTTTATTCGATAAAAAGTATTTTATATCAAATTTAATATGCTAAGTAATATATTTATAATAGGTTGACTGGAAAATTTCAGTCCAGTTCTTAAACGATTAAAAATATATATCTGAAAATGAACTTTTTTTTAAATTGCTATTGCTTGTTTAATAGACCAATTACTTACAAAATAATCGAAAGTATGAAGCCTATAGTATAGAAAATGCAAACGTTAGGTTGTCTTTTTTTTTCCATCTTAACTATTGGGTATATAGGTCGGTAAGTTGGTACTAATAACTTGCACTAAACCTAACGTTTGCATATTCTATAGGTTTCCTACTTTCGATTAGTATGTAATTGGTCTATTAAACAAGCAACAGCAATTTAAAAAAAATATCATTTTCTGTTTTTTTTTTATCATTTAAAGAGTGGACTGAAATTTTCCAGTCAGCCTTTTATAAATATACTTATATTACTTAGCATATTAAATTGGATATTATTGATGGTAATGACTATCGTAAAACTAGTAGCCATGTTCTCGCGCTCATCACACATATTTCCATATACTGGGAATCGAACCCTAAACCAAGTTAGTGGTCAGTAGGCAAGCAGTTTTTAAATCCAACGCCGATTTTATTTTTTAACAACTATGTATTGAGGACAAGCTCAATGTAAAGAGCAAGGAAGAGTACTTTTGTGTAAGTATTGTATTGTAAAGAAATACATTGTTATTTACTTACAGACTCTCGAAGGAGATGAGTGATCGCGTCGGTCAAAGGTCGAGAAAAAAGATTACATCAAGCAGTCACATGATATTTCCAAGTCGCAGAAGACAAATCTTATTCGTTAATCTCTGTGCTCGGTTTTTGCAACCTCGAACTGAGATATTTATTTTAATGCAGATTTTTTAAATGGATATCATTTTGCGCTCCAGACTTTTTAAATAAAAGTTAGATAAGATTGTGTTTTCGTATTTATTAGTGAAGGTTTAGTTAAGTTTGTAATAATATGGCTTTACCGGGTAGAATACAGACCCTGTTATCTGTAGGTGAAACCTATCTAGCAAATGGTTTTCTTTATTTGCTTCGTGTTTTTTACATTCATCAGGGCTCTTAGCAGGTGTTGGTTCACCGGACCACTATATCGTGCGGTTGAAGCATAGCACTATAGACAGGAAATTGCAGTGAATATTTCCAATATTATAGGAATGGTTTTAATGGACATATTACCGATAATATTTTATTTAATGTAACAAATTTACCATCCATCAACTATATAACTTTTTCAAAAGAGTATTTGCAATATTGACCCTTTTTGTATGCTTACAAATCCTAACACTAAGTATGTAATTAAAATAACTAAATGTTGAATAAAGGTACCTTTGTTTTCAGTTCCCTGTAAGGAAGGTTAATAATTAGTACATTCGGCTGTCAATGCGGGCGCCCCCACGGGCGGAAGTAATGTTTATGTAGATAGTATGGCAGACGACAGAACTGGGTAAGTACGTGACATGCATTCAAACTGGGACCTGAATTTGTCATTCGTCTAGGTGGTAATTATAGAGAACCGAACAAAACGTATACTAGTAGAATTAGTCGGATTTAAGAAAAATAAATTGATCATGCGTATTTTTTTAACTGCGACGATCATTAATTTTTTATAAGTTTGTAAGAAAAAATAAATACTATTACTAGCTTTTGCCTACTATGTCATCTGCGTAGGCCATAATAACACGACCAGTTTTTTTTCTGGCAGGCGATCATCATTTAAAATATCATCCAAATACTTCCAGCCGTTCTAGCTTGATAGTAACAAACAAACTTACTCACACATAAACATTTGCAATTACAATATCTGATGGTGATGATTATGAACCTGTCTGAAAATGTTAAAGTTTCTAAAGCTTCTCATTGACAATCTTTACGTTTCTTATTTATTCCGAAAAAATAAACGATTTAACTTTTTAAATAACACCTTTGGACTTTTTTACTAAATCAAATCAATTCTGTTTGTACAAAAATTTAAACTCATTTTAGCATGGGAGTATAATTCTATTTCTATTTTATCAATGGTTCAGCAAAAACATAAATAATGTATTTTATAACAATAAGATTAACATTTTCGGTTGACTTTATGTCGTTTTTATATTCCATTGAATTAAATTCCCCGGTGTTTTGGTTTTAACTATTTCGCAATAATGCCAAAAAACCTAACGGGAAGTAGTCACTGCTCCTACCATGTGTGTTGGCGATGATTCACATACCTATAGTTGACTTAAGTAATGATTCCTCTCACTGGTATGAGTCGGCATATTTACATAAAGAGTTGGTTTCTATGAGTAAGTGGTCAGCGAAAATATTTTTAAGCAAAGTGAAACGCTGTTGGGATATCCTGTAAAGTGTTTTGAAGTAGATATGTGTTATGGAAAATTAAATACTATAAATTGAACATTCGCTGCCGATTGGGACGAGTACAAGAAGCTGACGGCCAACTTTCACGATTGAAGAGGCACTGGAAGAAATAAGGATTTAAATTGGCAAAAATACCGATTAACCTAAAGCAAAGAGCAACTGACTGCTTGAGTACAAATCTTTTGTAAATACCTAGATACAGTCATACCAAGCTTTTAAGACACTGGCTTATAAACTTAATTTTGGCGTCTTACAAAATATTTGATGTAGATTAAAATAATAACAGTTTGGTTACATTTTAACGCGTTATTTTCCTTTGTCTTTAATAAGTACAGTCAAGGAATTTAATTTGTGACCCACTTTAGGTCCAAAGTCAGTCTGACATTCTACAACAATAAGGTTGCGTTTCCTAAAAATTACAAATGACTTGGCATCTCTAATGACATTGACAACTTCTAGCATATTTTTCTTGATATGGGTCACAAATTAACGTCCGTGATGGTACGTATGTATGATTATCGCATTTTTTTTAACTCGGCCGCTACTGTCAAGTAAATTTGAGCTATCATAAAGTTTACAATACGATAGCAATAGGTGTAGATACAACGTAGAAAAAGGTAGAAATGATCAATTTGTTTAAGCCAATTTTAAGTTGCTTATTCATCGTATTTACGTCGATTAAATAAGAGCTACCATTACGTCCAACCATGAATACGTTATAAAAGCAAGCTGAGCTAAAAAACGGTTAAAAATAGGCCCTGACAAAAGCAGTAGATTCAAATACAAGTACATAATTTAATTGTTAAGTGCTTTCGCAACTCGACTTTACCATCTAGAAATAATTAGTAATATTCTTCCATTCCAACATTTCCAGCAAAACTGCGTAGTAACGTCGACGATAAAAGTGATAATTTCCGCCTCGCGCTAATCAATTTTAACAATTTAATTTATTTATAACTCCCCATAGCTCGGCAACAATCCGTGAAGTAACTGTAAACACTTGGGCGTTGTAAAAACTTAATCGGTAACAACTGGAGCGAATCCGACGGGCACGATAATTATGGTTCTGCAATTAAGTAGAGTTGTGCAATATGACGGCGGGCGCCAATACGTGCCCGTAGCTTAGGGTGAGTGACATGACTGGCGATTGCGGAAACAAATGAAACATTCGATGCTAATAGAGATGGACTATGTAATTTTGTTGTTTTTACCCGACTGCCGAAGGAGAAGGGTAACGTTTCACAGCCTATATATGTATGTTTGTTCCTTTGTGGCACTATAAAAACTAACCCCGTTGTCAAATTTTGATGATTCTTATGTCAATCGATTTGTCTTAATCTGGTGATTGTCACCGAATATATGACAGTAATCGAAATTCAATATGGCGGCAACCAGATGCCATAATGTGCAAATTAAAAAAAAGTCGACCAATTATGACAAGTGGGGTATCATTGAATAGGGATTTAAAAGTCATCTTTAGTTTTCTTTCATCATTTTACATTTTGAATGATCAATATGTTCATTTAGGATTTATAACGATTTAAAGTTGGTCCGCAACAGTCAGGTTTTGAAAGCTAGCTTTTTGTTAAAGTTATTCTTGGATTCAGTCACGTACTGGATCTCTTTTCTAATGGAAAAAATATACCTCTAAATATTGCCTTTGATGTGTTATCGCATTGACAACGTTAATTATAGCTCTTATTTACTTGACAGTAATGGCGGCCCAGTTAAAAATAATACTGTAGCTCACCGACGGCAATATGGTTTTAACCAATAGAATAGTGGGCCAGTACTCCAGTTTCTTAAATGCGTTCCGTTCGCTAAACTTGCACTCACCACTGACGCTATATTTGTCACTCGTGCTTCATAGAAAGACCACAGATTAAATAGAGTTATAAAGAAAGTGGTAGTTCTGTATGCAAAGTCGCGATTTAAGTTTAAGTAACCTCTTTCCTACCTTATAAATAGTTGCAATGCAGGAATTCTCAAATTAATTAAATAAATAAATATCAGGGGACTATGTCACACCGATTGACCTAGTCCCAAACTAAGCTATAGGCTTGTACTATGAAAACGATATAAATACTTAAATACATAGAATTCGCGCTCATCACACAAATATCTGCCTTTACCAGGGTTTGAACCCATGACCGCTAGCTTCGTAGGCAGGGTCACTACCAACTAGCACAACTAGCTGCTCGGGTAGCACAAGTTGTATTTTCTCGCTTGTCGCTCAGTGCGTCTCTATCGTTACAGACTAGATAGAAAGGGAGATCCGAGCGACAAACAAGTCGCGGACAACTTGTGCTAGCCGTGCTGCGCGTCGTCGAGTCGAATTAAAACCATTTTTGACGGTGAATGCGTAATTTATGTTATGTTAAATTAAACGTACAAAAAAACCCCAAAAACCAAACAATAAAGACAAAAAAGCGATTTACAAAGGCGAATAAATCACTTCAAGATCTCTTTCAGCTAACCCTTGAGATTAAAAAAGGTAATAGAGTAGGAATAAATTTGACCAAACCAACAGTAAAATAAATACATTTAACCCGTAGTTAAATCCAATTAGTGTCAATAAAATCTTGTGTACCAGTCTCGGTGAAATATGGTGATACAATAATAAGTTTAGAATTCATTCTGGTTACATTTCTTGCAGCATTCTTGTAGAAATTCAATCTTAACGTCTCAAGTCACGAACTTTTTTATAATCAAAGCCAAAACTCGTACATTCTCTTCGTATTAGATAAACCTACCACTGCGCAGTGGTAGCTATTTGTACGGCCGGTGTTGGCGAGTGTTGGCGTTATAAAGTGGTTGCTTGCGCGAAAAGAGGTCGCGGAGGTGAGGGGGGGAGGGCCGATGACCGACGACAACCTTACAGCGTTACCAATGTCTAGGCTAAGGTCCTCGGACCCGAAGTAGAATGCGGCTTCGGCGATGATTCGTCCATTTCCGTGGGCTGATTCGACACAGTTCGGCTTTTATTCGACATTTGAAAAATATTGCGTAATTTTTGTCCGGTACTTCAATCAAGTAAATTAACTGCATTTATTCAAGTCAGTGCTGACTTCTGGTATTTGAGCTTTGCGCTTTTGAGTGTTCAAGTTATTTATAAGACTTATAAGATTAAATTACGGGTAATTTCTTATTTTGTTACTGCGCAAAACCAAAAGCCTTATTACGATTTCACGCATTACATTAATAAGAGTATTATTGCGTCAGTTGGATTATTTTTATTATTTTTAGTGGTTACCTACATTTTTTTTAATGCCTAGTACGTTTTAAAAATCGTTTTTAACGTGAGATTATTTCAAAAATCGAATAATTTGTAACTCGTTTAGAAATATTGTAATAACGTAATATGTGTGTATTTGTAATCTTAAAATAACTGTCACAAAGAAGTGTTCAATGTAATCTAATAAGACTTTTGAATAAGGTAACACTGGTCAAAGATAAATAATAAAACACCTCAAAAGGAAAAAAACGAAACCACCCTTTCAGGAAACTACTGGACCGATTGAGTTGAAATTTGGTACACATTAAATCGGTGACCCAAAGACGGGCGTCTAATGTAAATAAATGAGTTTTAAACAAGAGGCCCACTTTTGAGGGGTAAATTAGAAAATTTTAAAAAAGTTCTGCATACTATACCTATTGTCTGACCTATCAAATAAACGGGCTTGTTGTGAAAATTTCAAATATTCTTTTTTTATAATTTTAAAATAAATTGTTTTTAAGTTATGTAAGAAAAATTACCATTCCTCTCCTGATCCCCAAAAAAATGGCCGTGAAATCTTGAAAATAAAAACATTGTAGTTCTTTACCTATAGATTACAGGAAAACCTTAAAGAAGTTCTATGGTATTTGAAGTACCTAACACAGAAAATTTCTCAAAGCGTAGGCAACCTCTTTCACGCGAATTAAACTCGCACTTCTCTGGTTTTATTTGCAAAATAAAACAATTTACGTGTAAAAATAACTTGAACTTTTATTCAAGTGAATGTTTAGCCGCACGTAGTCACTTGTTTTCGGTCGCCGGCGAGCTAGGTGTTTTCCACTCTCGAGAGAAAGGGTAATGCCCTCCAAAGTTGTTTATGGCAAAAAATGAGGACACGGAGACTGGCTCACTGAGTTTAGGTTATGAATCAGCGTGAGAAAAACAATGCAATTAATGGGTAGATAGTACCTACATTCAGAAGCTCCCTTCTATTGTTATCCGGGAGATCCGCACGGAGAATTAACATTGGTTAACTTTAAGCGAATACAATTAGACAGTAATAGAAGAAAATGGGAAAATAACTGCACTAGGAAAACATACTTGTAACGAGGTTGTTACAACCTCCTTTGTTTTGCGTTCCTGGCCACTCTTACATTTCGATCTAAATATTTCCAAATAAAAAATTGTTTATGTTCTATTCGGATACCGATTCTTAAGCTCATTCTCTAGAAAATTTCAACAGAACCAAACACGAGATCTCGTGTCTTGGTGCTTCTTTAAAATTAATTATTTTATTTTTATTTACTTATCTTCCTGTAATCTTATTATTAGAAAAAGTATTAAACACATAATTTATAAAAAGTGATTCATTTATTAACAACTTCAATACAACTCCTCTGTGTGTGTCTCAGCGATACTACCCTATACCGTCAGAAATGTCTCTCCGGCGGGGAATCGAACCCCGGTCTCCCGCGTGACAGGCGGGGATAGGTACTTTCCACTATACTACCAAAGAATACGTATACGTCCTTGTACCTCTAAGACCAAATAAAAATATGTTTTGGGTTTTACAAGGATGTACATGTTTTCCTTAGCCGCAGGGACATAAGCATAATAAAACAATATGTTCTTGACGTATTATCGTATCGTTAACGTAACGATAGTTCATATTTACTTGACAGTAATGGCGGCAGAGATAAAAAACAATACGGTAACACGTCATAAGCAATATTGTTTTACTGTGAAGAAAAGAGGCCCAGTTTTTTTCCCATTTTCTTCTATTACTATCTGAATATACTAATAAGGTGGTAAAAGCAATGGGATGTCTTTGTGTTCTATAATTTATATTTTATAATTCACGTGGGGATTCACGACGATAGACCAATAAAAATAATGGAACATGCACATCAAAGATAATTAATTTATTAACACAGAAGAATGGAAATGCAAGACAAGAACGGAGATCTTAATTGCATGATTATCCATTTTATAAAGTAACGTGCAAAGCCTTTTAATGACACCGTCTTTTTATTTAAATCGAGTGAAATAAGGTTACACGTCAACAAAATGTTAAATGTAGTAAATACGCATATTTTATTCAGAATGTTACTTTCTTATGTAACATGTTTTCATAAGGTTGACTAAAACAGTGTTTTTTCTCTTTTTAGAATATAAATTATTATAATGCAGTATCACATTTATTCGATCTTTTTTGCGCTATTATAGTTATATGGTGTATTTTTAACAAAATCTTCATAATCAATTTTGGATCAACGACGTTGGAGTTTTCAAGAGTGACATAACTACAGCAGGGAAATATACCAGGGATAAATATCTTAAAAATGCAATAAAATATTCAAGAACCTATTTAGGATTCCAAACGTGAACAACAAGTAAGTGTTGAATTATTTACCGTTTATATTTTATATTGAGTCGGAATTTTGTGCTTAAGATATGAGATTGCTTAACTTGAAAAATACGTTATAAATTATTATTTTAAATTGTATTACCTAATTAGAACAGATAAGATACTGCCTATGATCAGAAATCAATGAAACCATATAATTTTTCGATAAGCAAACTTATTTAAAGAATTATCGTTAGGTTGAATTTTGATTTTCTATTTCTAATACTTCGAGTTTTGGTCTACTTGTACAGTTTATAAAAATAAATAATTTTTCATTCATATTTCAATAAATTAAAAACACGAGCAATTTGTAGAAATTAAGAGGTTACTTATAAATATTGAATAAACATTCAAGTAAAACCAGATGAAAAGTTATTTAACTTGACCAATTCTATCTCTCTGAATCGCATCATTACTTTGATTTGCCATTTAGAAATTAAATCTGCGTTTTTTACCAAACCTTACCATAATTTAAGAAGTTTTAATTCCTCATATTATCTCAATATATTTAGTAAGTTTATAATATTAGTTTAATTGTTATTGTCGGGTGTTCTTTTTATAGTGGTGATTATTATTTATATCTTTGATATTTGAGTAGCTTAGTTTAATTTTAATTTAAATAAGTTTAGTTTTAATTTTTAATTGTATTATTGTTGAATTCTGTAAATATTTAGTAAGTTTTTTTGATCACGCTTTATTTAGCATGTAGACAACTATATTACAGTAATATCTCATGTTTTTAACTCATGGAACTTCCTCGTCCCTGTGTTTTCCCAAATACCAACTGAAAAGACTTTCTGTTCCAAATTCAAAGATATTTAAAGACATGCCAATCTCTTACGCATGCGAGCGGTGCCCCAAATCGACAGAATCACTTCGGTGTGCGATGACCTTACGAGGACGTAAACTGCGGCCCCCGCAAAAACGAATATAAGTCGACTTAGCATGTAATAATAAAGGGTATAAATGTTACACAGAGTGTACTAGACTTAACCCTTTTTCTCTTGAACCTCTGAAGCCTTATACCCTTTTTAATAGAGCTAGTACTATAGATATTTATGAAAATAGTGTTGTCAAATATGTAAAGTTTTTTTTTAATCATTTCGCCTTGTTTAGTCTTTAGAGCGAAAAATAATATTCTTATTTTCGCATAGCTATAAACCACTAGACATACCTATATCATTTCTTAAATGCTTTTAACCCAGGTATGTACAGTCAGCGTCATATATAAGGTAACATACAATTAATATAGTGGTATATGGTAGTATGTGGTGTATCGAACTATTTGAGCACATTGAAAGATAAAAAAAAAACAGGGGATATTGTCACACCAATTGACCCAGTCTCAAACTAAACTCTAGGCTTGTACTATGGGGACTAGGCAACGATAAACATACTTATATAGAGAAATATATACTTAAATACATAGGAAACATCCATGACTCAGGAACAAACATTTGCGCTCATAACACAAAATATCTGCCCTTACCGGGATCTGAACCCAGGCCCGCTAGCTTCGTAGTACCCGGCGGTCACTACCAACTAGGCCAACGTGTCGTCCTGTGTTACCTTAAATTAAAACCTACAAAAGCTAGTTGTTTTAGCTTTATTGATTTTTTAACCTTTTCGTTCGTTGTAAGTACCTATTTAAGGTTGACCTACCTTTTAATTCTGTTCCATTTTTTTAAAATTTTATAGATATCTTACCTACTTATATTATAGATACAGCAACATGTAACAAAACTTGAACGATATTAAAAGCAAGTTAATCTTAGATGTTTATATACAATTTTTAATACATGTAGACAAATAAAGGCTTTAAACACTCCTCTTCTTATGTGAGGGGTTAAAAATAGGCATGTTTAGCCGAAAATATTTATTAAGGTCGTTTTATGACTAATTTCAAGAAGGATGCTCTCTCTTGGCCGGTTTAATTTTATGATAACGCATAAATTATTGTGGCATCCATAAGACATCAACGGGCGCTTCAAACTTTCGGGGCCCGGCTTTATTGAATCACACAAAATAGATCCATATTGGAGTTCTTGGTACTGAACGTAAATGTCTGGAAGACTTATAAGTAAATAATATATTATTCGAAAAATATGTTTTAACTGAGAAGTAATTAGATTCATTGCGCTACGAAATAAAATTACATAAATATTACTGACAACTATATTTCATTATCATTCGCATATTATTAATGGTACATAAACTATAGTCATACTTACAGTATTTTAAAATAAGTGCACGACTGTATTTTTTTTATTTCTACAGTAAAGTGTTATTTAAAAGAGGTCATAGGTAAACACTAGTTTTAGTTTGAAAATGCCTAGGTACTCTAGGTAGTAACAAATGAAATAAATATGTACATGTACCTGACGCTGCCCAAGCAATATGATTTGGCAACTTTTATAACAATAAAATCCTGCAAAATTTCAAGCAGAGAATGATATTAGAGCTTTATGACTGCTTTTACTTTTCCCTTTTTAAAGCCAAGAACTTGTCAGGTTTTGACTATTGCCTTTATTCTAATCTAAATTAACTTTGCTAAAGATTCTAAGAATAAATAAATGTGACATAGAAACCGAATTTTTATAATAAAAAACCCAAACAACGTCATAAAAATCACTAAGTGGCCAGCTTATACAGAACGCAAAACTCCGAATATGCATCTTAAATAAGCACCAAACCCTAGAAAACAATCTCGGTCACTCTAGGACATACCTACATACACGATATTACAGATTATTTCGTAAGTGTACGTACGTAACACGCATACGTACCACGCACACAGCCAACACGAAGAAAGATCAAGTAACTTTGAGCTTTATTCGTGTAGTTGTAGAATCACAATTCAAAACTCAAATTCTGAACTGTAGAGTCGGCAAAATATTTGAAATGTGTGTTAAGTCATTTATTTTAAAATAAATATACAGAACAAAAGTAAAAGGGTTGAAAATTACGACCTTATTAATCTTATGTGTTTATTAATAGAAATGTAACCCTACATAAAAATCATACTAGTAACGTTCTTAAATTCTTAACTGAAAAAAAAACTTATGCCGTCATCAACACTCCCTAACCTAGCATCACATTTAACACCGCTAACACCATAGTCGTATCAAATCAAAGAAATCCAAATTTCCGGCACCGAATGTGTTAATTTGTTTTGCCGACGCTGTTTCACAGATTTTCCTTTCCGCGTATCGGAGGCCTGTATGCGGGCTAACGGTACCGCTCACGTGTCTCCGAGCCATCGACCCTGCCGGCCTCCGCGCAATATTCTACGCGCAATACGCGCGCGCGCAGCTCAAAACGACATAAATAAACTAACCTATCAAACTAACTTCGACTGTATATTGCTGATTCATGGTTGAGTTTAGAATGAATTGGTTGAGGAGTGTATTTGAAGCAGATAAAGTACAATCGATAGGTCTAGCATGAATTATTGATTTCGGAAATTTAAATTCTATGGGGGAAGGTATTGAGTTTTTGTTAGATTGTAATGAAGGCTTTTTTAAGACAGCAATATATATCAGCAAAATGTAATTGTAATAAAAATTTGTGAACTTACTACCTAAAGTTGTACGTGAGCTTTTGATCTTAAGCCAAATATTCCTAGCTTTAAATGAATACAAAACTTCAAAGTAACCAAATCACCTTGCTTTAAACTAACATGAATTTCACACATACTAAAACTATGAATCGGGATTTAATCGCACACACACAGAAACCAAACGTTAAATGTAAGCGAAGAAGTGTGTTTTCGGATAAATCGTCAGATGTAAAAAAAAAAAAAAATTAAACTGTTTATTTCAATAATGTGCGATTGTTACATTCTTACTTAGACTCTAAATCTTAATTAGGAAGATTTTTAGGCGAGTCAAGTCATAATTAATTATTTAATAGTTAGGTACATTGCTTTCTTATTCTCTAATTCATGCTTATATAAACTTACTTAGGTCCTTATAAACACTTATTAATTGAGGTAATTGAGGTATTGGGGAGGCCATTCATTAACATTCGCTTATATGAGCTAGTAACTTGCTTGTCCGTTTTTTTATCTATGGAGTCATATGGAAGTCTGTTCAAAATACGAGGTAGTGCTCGCGTCCATACTCTCCTGCCATACTATGTTGTCAGCGTTGTTTGTCGGTATGAGAACATTCCGAATAAATAAAACAAGACCAAGTGCGGGTAAAACCCGCACGACAAGCAGACGAACACCCTCGACTTCAGTCTTTTCGTGACCTTGTCTTTTGTAATAATAGTCAAGACGTCCAGGTAAATTTTAATTTTATTACGCGATAAAGTCCGGATTTATAGTTTTAGTATATCCAAATTAGTTTCTTATAAAACTAAAGTATTAATATGTCCTGACATTTTACTTTTATAATGATTTTTTTACCTTCGTGAATTAGCCACGGACCTAAAAAAATACGGACGTAACGTTACACTCAAAAGGTGCGAAGCAAGCAAGGCCTGTTATTTCGTTCCGTCATACACAATCTACCGTCTCACAAATGCACTAGGTCTGTTAACCCGCCGCCATTACGCCTCCAGCCACAGTCCGAGTGACATATCACTTTACACCGAAGAAAATGCCGCATTGTGTAGTAAAAACGTGTAAAAACTACATTAGTAAATATAAAATGCCACACGGAATCACTTATCACCTGTAAGTTATGTTTATTCGTGTTATTTTTCATAAATATGTGGTTATTTACTTTGACGCAAATTACAAACAAAAATGACAATCAGTGTGGCCAGTTTTTTCACGGATTTTTCTGCCTAAAAGTGGGGAAATCTTTAACGCCGTTAGTAATGGTACGGAACCGTGCTTATGCGAGTCAGACTTGATTTTGATCGGTTTATTACATACTTTTAACTAAGTCACAAACAATCTAAGAAACTTAGAATGTAATTAAGTCTTGCATCTCTGTTTTAACTTAGTTACTTCTAATTTGTCAGATTCTCTTTAAAATATGCATACTTATGTAATTGCGATGACAATATAATTATATGGTATTATCGAGCAATGATATTGAAACTTTCTTGCACATTCCATACAATCAAATTGAGGAAATAAAAAATTGCTCAGTCTAAACCTTACGTTTGGTACAACTCTTAAACGTTGTTATTGCAACAAAATAATTGCATACAATTATTGCCGATTCTTGTACAAGAAACTTGCATTATCTAAATGGGCCTTTACAGGGGGTAAAAGGCCTTAACATGGGCAAATTGACGATTTATATGGCAACCCTCAAAGCACGCACACTCGTAAACGGACGGCCATTTTGTCTGCTTCACTCATGATTAGACTAGGTTACGTCCGTATTTTTTTTAGGTCCGTGGAGAAGAGATAAAGAGGAAGTAGTGAGAAAAAGAAAAAAACAACTCCACAAAAGATAATTATTATAATATAATGTAACTAACGTATAATAAGTATCTTTTTTGTAGATAAGTTAATTAAGGTGGGTTAATTAAGGCCTTTGCCCAGCAGTGGGACACTATATTAGGCTAATTAACTAAATAATAATAATATATCTGACTCACCTGACAAGCTCATAGTTCTCACACCTACAGTTTTATTCTACGCGGTAAACCCATATTGTTTTTAACGTAGTATCTTATTGTCAACTTTGCGATAGCTCTTATTTACTTGACAGTAATGGCGGCCGAGTTAAAAACAACACCATAACAAAGCACTGCTAGATCAAAACAGTATCAACTCAAAATCCTTGCTAGTTTTGTTTCAAGTTCAGAGAAGTTGTATTAAAGTTGATTTTTAAATACAGTTGTATTTTGAGTTACATGTCAAAAACAATTTGGTTTTACCCAGTAGAATAATGGCCGAAAACATATTTTCTCATCTCCTATTTTCTCATTTTTAAAAACTTAAGAGTATCGCCTTTAGTATTGGCAGCAAGGGCAGTGGTACTACGACTTGCCATCATATGACCAACTTGTTCGTTCGCCCTTTTCAACGAAATAGAAACAATATGAATTAGACCGTGTGACTTAGGTAGAACTTTTTTATAATCTTTATAATTGGTGAATGGAAAATATTTCATTTAGAAAGTTTCTTAATGATATTTTACCTTTTTTTAAATTATTAGTGATTAAAAATGTTGCCACTTCATAAAACGATCATAAACTGTAAACGTGCCTTTTCAAATAATATTTACAAACGTTTAATTCTTACTCAGAACGAGATATTATTGCGTCACTTTTGTTTATCCAGGAAACTGCTAAATTTCCCAGATTAACAAGGAAAGTTATTGTTTTCCTCGTATTTCCGTGCAAAAAATTAGGCGAGTCAAGATACGAGTACACAAAGAAAATACAAAACCAAAATGCACTTACAAATTTCGACCGCGTACAACTCCTTGATCGTTATCCCCTCGGGATCTGTCAAAATCGTCCAAAAAGTATCCTTGTGGATCCACGGCCTATATTGCTATTTACACGTTATCGCTAATGTAAGTATAGCTCTTATTTACTTGGCAGTAATGGCGATCAAGTTCAAAACAATTACATAACATAGCACCGCTAGATCAAAACAGTATCAACTCAAAATCATTGCCAGTTTTTTTTCAAGTTCAGAGAAGTTGTATTAAAGTTGATTTTTAAATACAGTTGTATTTTGAGTTACTACTGTTTTGATCTAGCAGTGCGAATGTCAAAGGCAATATGGTTTTGTCAAGCAGAATAGAGGGGCAGGACATCTTTCAAATCCTTGACCTTGATCTATTTATGCGTGATTTGAAAGACTTAAAACATACAAAAGTACAGTGCGATAGCTCTTAAAAGTGCTTCTGATTTGTACTTGTCTCTCACTCGCTCTGATACGCTCTTATTAAGAGCAAGTGAGAGAGAAGTACAAACCCGAAGCACTATTTAAGTGCTCACAGACTGTAGTGGGATAGATTGGTGGATGGGAGTTTCTTGTGGCGCTTCTTCTCCGCAATGATGGGTCTTGTCCGAAGCGGTAGTAGATTCACTCCATATTACCGTCGTGTAAAGTAAGGCCAACGAGACAACGTAAAGAATGTAAACAAGCTTTCAAAAATAGTGTCACTTCGAATGCAATCCAGACAGGAATGAACTTCACAAAATGGCGGCCCTAATGTTGACAACTTCTGTACTGACACCTGTCCTGTACCACGAATCACGCAACGACAGCCGTTATCGATCAACAGAATATATTATTGCGTACGAGAAATAAGGACAGATATAATATCTCTCCATATCGTAATAACTTAGTAACGGTCAGGTTGTTTACAGTCTTTCTCTCGTCTCATTGGCTGTACTTTAAAAGAGCCCTCATGTAGCCAATTTTCTGTTTTTTTTATGAGTTAGGATAAGTATTATCATATACAAATATATTTGTTATGGTATGGAGAAGGTAAACGACCACACAGGCCACCTGATGGTAAGTGGGATCTGGGGCCCATAGACATTTGCATTCTCCAGACTACAATCTTAAGATTGCAATCCTGTGACCTCAAATGTGTTGCTAACCCTAAAGGACTAAGTTGGAATACTTCTATGCTAGTAATTTAACCGGTCATCACCACACCGGAACACATCAACGCGAACACTGCTGCTTGGTGGTAGGTTAAAGAAAAAGATGGTGGAAGGCTGCACAAGGTCCTGTCACCACTAAAACTAATTTGGTATGTAGGGTTATTATCAGTATCATTTGTTTCTCGATCCCACTTACGTAGGTGGCCCGAGTCTTCGTGTGTCTTCTAGCCATAAAAAAAAACATAACAGGAAGAGGTAACCTTATTCGTGGCATGCAAGTTCACGGGCGGTGCCACTTTAAAATTAGTCATGTTTCATATTGACGGAAAGTTTACAAATGAAATATGTATTTGTCTTCTGAATTCATGGATGAAACCATAGCAGCTGAGTTTTTTTGGGAATGTTTCAGTATTTTATTGAAATGATTTGAAAGTAATATTTTGTTATTTATATATTCAATGCAAATAGTTTTGTGTAAAAGAAAAGGTATTTATACTCAATACTCCTAACTGCGTTCAAGTCCCGCCGTCCATCGAAGTGATATCTCGGTGCTCTATCACGCGATGTACCTACGGATCGTTTAAGTGACATCAATTTTCCAAATCTTTATTTCTTACTAGATTGGGAGGAATCCCGATCCTAACACATGCGACTTGGAAAAAGAACGAAAAATTCACGTCAAAGAAAATATATGTGTCAGTGCTCTTAAAAAGTCTTTCGAGTTCGGGCAAAGTCGGATAGAAACGCATAAATCGTCTGAGAGGAAGTAGGAGAGAAGTACAAAGCCGAAGGTGGTTTTAAGAGCTATTTCTCTGAAACTAGACTTATTGCGATTTTGACGCTGTTCTATTTACGCAGTGGTTTTTGAGATCTGGCGATTCTACGCGGTATAAACACATTGCTTTTGAAATGGTCAACGTTATGAAATAAAAATTAAAAACAAAAATTGTTTTGCCGAGTATAATAGACCTTGTAAATTTATATAATCTTGCTTCGTTTTTCAATATGCCCTTAATTAATAGGTAAGCATAGATTGGTTATGGATCATTTGGTATGAGTTTGGTACTAGTGATTACTCGGTAAATAATACTAACAATAATGGTCTCATTCGATTCAGCGCAAGAAAATACATGGAAAATGACACTTCACTCGCCTAGTAAAATTTCCCCCGCCGCCCATACCTCCCCGATGGGGGTAGAACCCCTGAATTTTGGTAGGACTCCTAATTTATAGTGCCAAGATATAGTTATAAACAAAGTTTCATTTATGTACATAATTTGCCTCCAAAATGTGCTATTTTATGTGTTAGCTAAACTACCTATAACTTACACTGTTCTATACTAAAGTATTAAGTTATAACAATTCAACATTTGACGAATTCACTTACGACAAATTCACTTTTTGGTATAAATTTACATCATTATGTAACATTTTGTTTGTTACATCGGGTAAACCACGCATTGAAAATATCTATTAGATACGCAGTTTTGCGTCATACTTTCACCAAATTTAGGAACAAGGACTTTTATAGAAAAAATATACGATGTCTTAACATTGGTGATGTATAGGTACCGTTGATTATTGACAATAGCACATTTGTACTTTGTTGTCAATAGCACAGTCATGTGTACTAGTTATTAATTTAAATGATATGTCTGCAGAAAGCAGACGTACCCATGCGAGATCTATTAAAAAGTATTTAAATTAACTTCTGAAGTACCTATTCAGTGCCGTTGGCAATCGCTTACAAAATGAGTAGTTAGTTATAGGAAAACATTATTGGTGAATTGAAAATACGGTCCGACTAAAGCAAAGGGGATACCACGAACTTAAACTTTACACGCTAAACGAAAAAGACTTAGAAGAACCTCCCCCCCGCTTCGCTATTTGGTGTCGTTGCTCGCTGACCTCAGGACCTCCTCCGCGAGCCTTCGAGCTCAGCGGTCGGTCTCTGTGACAGAAGGGGGGTTTCCGCACTTTCAGCGGTTAGGCTCTGTGACAGAGGGGGGCTATAACGTGCCAGAACTCTCAATGGTAGGTCATGAGCGGAGTAGCAAGACAACTTGGCCTACGCTGCGCTACTGCACGGGTAGCACAAGGGGTATTTTCTCGCTTGTCGCTCAGTGCGTCTCTATCGTTACGTACTAGATAGGAAGGGAGATCCGAGCGACAAACAAGTCGCGGGCAACTTGTGCTAGCCGTGCTGAAGTCGAATGTACAATTTCAATAATCAGTGAAAAGTTATATTAAAAATAACAAAGTGGTTCTATCTAAACTGAACTGAACCTGCCAAACTGAAAATCCTCCCGGAAGTGCAATAAAAAATGTTGTTTGTGTAACTGACAATTGTTGCATTCGTGAGTCAAAATTGAGTTAAAAGTTCGATGACTTTGATGAAACATCTATACCTATCCTACATGTTTACAGTTTCCGTACTAACTGTACGGGGCCGTACCGGGATTTTTGGGATTTGCGGTATCAGATTTTTGACTTTCGAGCGCTGAAAGCCTAAGTCGAGTGATAGAAAATAATAGTACACTAAATATGTCACGATTATTTTCGCATGAACCCATTATTACGTATTTTTGAAAGTTCTCACTCAAAAGCTAGTGATTGACTTTATTTATTTATTCACGCGTTTCGTTGTCCGCAGTAATGACAGATTTTTAAAAATATTTTAAAAATATAAATATACATACGGTATGATTAGAAGTAGTAATTTTTGCAAGGATTATTATTTATGTGCAGTATCAGCGTTTTTAACACTGTTCACCGAAACTTTTACTACTTATTTAAAAATAATAAATTAATGAAACGTTTAATCTGATGGTTATTTGAGGTTTGTTTCAAAATCTGAATTTTAATTGAGATGTCAAAACAATTTTATACTGATAGACTTGAAAACTAATGATATAGACCTGAATATGAATTTTGAATTTTTACCGGGAATCAAACTAACCCAGGTCTTCCCGAAAAAAAACATACATTGTTTTATTGCTGTAATTGATAGTGTAAGTGGTAAGGGGCGATGTGCATGCCCAAAAAATAAGAAAAATCTCAAGGTTTGATAGAAAATAAAATAAAATAGCAATTCAATAACTTTAACATTAACTAACCACCGATGACACTTAGTGTCAGGCGACAAGATTCACAAAATGGTCAACGTATAACTTTTTATTTTAAACAATATAAGGCAGTTTAAATTTTTTCTAAAATTGAGACTTTGGTTCTTAAGGCCACCCTCACTCTTGTAGTTTCAGAATTCCATATAGGTACTGATCATTTGGATTTTTCTCCTTGTTAATAGCAAATCACAGCAGCAAACCCTATATGAATTACAATTTTCAAGCGGCTTGATAGTAATTGGTTTAGTAATAAAAGATACTTACTCGTATTGAGTAGGTATCTAAAACTTGGCGAAGTTGTTAGATCTAGTGTATCAGTTGTTTACCATTTCAGGTTGTTATTTGACTTGGAAAATATCTGATACACGTGTCCACAGTAACCGCAATTTTCCGTCGGAACTGTTGTGCAATAGAATTTGAATCTGACATTTGTATTCTTATTTATGTAACACTACCTACTTTGAGTGTATTGGTTTTAAGATTTGAAATAACAACTCAAATTATGGATTTGCTAGAAACATTCTTTCCTCGTTTGAGGGCGTCGCGTTGTTTAGCGTTGATGTTTTTTTGTCGGAGAAAGAATCGATTACACGACTACTAAAGATACCGTTATCAAGAACGTACATGAATACGCACGGTACAGTAATGTTATGTAAACATTTACTTTTATTGCGCGTAAAATGGTCGGAAAATACAATAAACGTTTCTGAAACTTGTATTTTTTCCTAGACTTTCAACTGTTGTGCATGCTATGATGGACCTAACACACAACTTTAAGTAGGTAGTACGAAAGCTAGGAACTTTTTTTTTTGTTTTGGTACAATATTACGAATGCGGAGAAAAAAAAAGTGAAATTTAACTTATTTAATTTACGAACATTATTTTTATAATAATAGCTTTCCAATAAGCATGAAGAATACTTCTATAAGCAAGATTTGGCAAAGTAAAGCGTGGTATTTCCCAAGTATGTAGGTACTTTAAGCTAATATGATATTTTTATTACATAATTACAAACGCTCGTACAGGTGGCATCTTCCATTCACCCATTCACTCGGATCCGTTCCCACGACCGAGTTATTATGTTCCCGAGCATTGTGTCCTCCCCCGTGATTCACAAGGCTCCGAAGGTTGGGGGTGACACAGGTAGTTGGACCGTATATTCAATTAAAGTACGTTACGACCGTTGACTACGATATTAAAGAAAAAATCTAACCGTTTTTCGCTCCCGAGTCCTGATTTATGTCGAAGTGATATAATGAATTTTGATACAAAACAATTGTTTTATGTTTATGTACCACATGATTTTCGTTTCATTTGAGGTTGTAGTGGAATTTTGCTTTGATGTTTGGGATAACCCCCGCGCAAGAAAAGGAAACCGTACCTACTATTTGTTTCAAGACTTTCTTTTGTTTAGAAAAGGTTCTTATACTTTTTTTAATTGTAATTGTTCTTGTGAAGTGATTTTATTGTTGGGAATCAAATGTATTTTTTGACTCAAATCTGAAGACTACGTTATTGTTATGTAAAGGGTGTTCCAGTTGCCCCTACCTTTTATAGGAAGGGCATCTTTGTTTTTTCTTACTATTTGCGACTTCAAAAAAACATTAAGCATCGTTCAAAAATTATTTACTAGAGAATAGGATCTATGTAAGTACCTATATACATATAAACCTTCTTGAAAGCGTTTTCTAAAAAAATCGGTTGCGTATTTTAAAAAACAAAGCGGATATCCAGATCGACGGACAAATTTACTTTATGTTATGGATGATTATAATGATTCTTTCCATCACTTTTCCCTTAAAACGCTTATAGAACTTTTTCATTAAATAAAAAAGGGATAGCCTTTAAAGTAGCAAATTTATTTCATTTGTTGGCACGCATTTGCTCTGCATTTACGCAAATGGACTTATATTGGCGGCTTCTTCAATTATTTCTCATGTAACGTGCATAAAGCTTGATTTATTTATTAAATTGCGATTGTCATGACGCGGAACTCATGAAGGCGATCGTGGTTGGTAAATAATGGGAATAATCGAACAATGCGGGGTCGGCGACCCGCGGTAGCATTTCGGCGAAGGTCCCTAGACACGAGGCCACGGCTCTTTTTTGCAGCTATTTCTACTTTTAGTTTTATTTAATGTTAGACAGAGTTAAGTGTCATGAATACAGAAAATGAAGACTTGTCAAATAGGGAGCCACTCAGCATTATGCCATGGCAAGCTACGGCGGATTTCAGTGGTCCCTACTTCAATTACTCATTTACTTCTTAGTAATTTTTTTTTAATAAATACCTACTCAGATTTGGAATTGACATTATCTTTTTTGTTTTAATTGGAATTAATGAAGGTTCGTTATTCGAGTGCCAATACGTAGATATAAGTACTTTATTTAATACTAAATATTAGGGATCGATCACAGTCATTAGGTTTTGGGAACGTGAGGTCTAATATTGGTTTCTGCGATTAAATACGGACCGGAGTGCTTTTAAAACTAAGCACATTTTGATCTCTGATTCTTGACAGGTTGGTATCCGTGTAGTAAAAAACCTTAAGGTATATTCATATTGAACTGAAAGGGCATTTCAGAAGAAAGGTGAACCGGTCATACAGCACGGGTTATAAAAGGGATCACGAACCTTCGGCCATATTTCATGTAATTTTAAATTTATCGCTGTGCCGGGTATACATTACGGTCAGTACGTGTGCCGCCATATTTCAATGATTTAATCGACGGCTCGAGACGATAGTTACGGATAAACCAAAAGTTAATAGCGTAATCATGTAAACAGGATTATAATTCGTAACCTTTACGGTGAGATTAATATTACTTGGTCATTGTAATTATTAATTTATCACAAACATAAGGAAACTAAATTATGACAAGTTTAATAATTTTCAATAAAAATGTGTAATATCCGCAATTTGCGGCCAATTAAATAAATTGGACTGAATATCCCTGAAATGTTCCTACAAATTGCAGAGATAAATATTAAATTCCATTCCGCGGAATAATTTGTTAATTAATTTGACTCAAGTTCTTCAAATGTAAAATTAAAATTTATTTTAATTAAATTAATTATTAAATTCATATTTTGTTAGTAACAATGAAACCTATGCTCTAAATTAGACGTTTTCACAATACAACACATAATTAAATAACATTTAATGTCATACTTAATTCTGTTAAAAATTTATGCTCTATTTAACAATTTATTTTACTTTAACATCATGTTCTGCTATGGTGTTTTTAAAGACTTCAGTAAAAAAAACAGGCATTTCAATGTTAATATAGTACCTATTTACGTATTCGTCAGATATCGACTACACGGCATAAAACCAACACAATTCTCGATATGTTATCTCCGCTCCAGCCGTGTTATCATTAGCCGCTCTATTGTTTCCAAATGTCACCTCCGTGGGCGGAACGCATGTTAATACCGTGCCCGTAAATATCTAGCTTTATTGTTCGGGGCTTGCGGACTCAATTCTAGCCTCCATGACATTTGAGCTTAACTGTCTTTAGCGTTATTTAGCGCGCGTCATTTCTTGACACTGTTCGAAGCCATATTTTATTTATTACCAAAAACATCTCCCAAATATAGATTATAATCAGTAAATGGGAGACCGAGCGTCTTGAGAAATCGATTTGCTGACCCAAAAACTCCTACTCCACAATTTTCATCAAATCGTTCGAGAACGCGACTTACAAACAAATAAATTAAACATTTTTCATTTAATAGTATAAGGATATGATAAATAAACCTAAGGTGAAGTGCCTCGTAAAACCATATGTTATCTAGCACAAAGTAATCCACTTCGGGAATGCTCGGCAGCATGAGATGTAAAACATTGATTTTGTATTACCAGTTTCAAGTCACCCTGTATATCAATACCAATACTACACAAGAGTACCATAATACCATATCAGCATAAGACAATGGGCAATCTTTTTACTACCTATTATTTGTACTATCTTAAAGCTGTTTATCGCATGTTAATATTGCTAAAGGCTGCTCGGTAATTAGTAGTCCAAAGCTTGAGCGTTGACAGAAAAGGTTATATTAACAAATAAATCATTAATTATCTTGTCAGAGACTTTTAACGGTAATGATGTATGACCATACCGCTCGAGATCTGACCATTAGATGACATGCGTGGGTTTAATGTGTTTACAACTTAATTATACTTTTGCATTGACGACTTAAGTTATATAATTATTTTAATTAAACGAAATATCGACTGTAAATTCATTCCTTCGATGTAAATGTTTTCTTATTCAAAATAAGCAAATCGGGTAAAGAAAATAGTTGTTAATTTAGAATAAAACATACATTTACGACTAGAGAATTTATATTAAAAGGTATTTTCACGTCATGATAAGATTTAAATTGGTGAGTTTATCTAGAACCGTGTCAAAATGACATAAAGCCATAGCGCAAAGGTTTGAATAATAACTCTAACCTTTTAGGATATATTCTGCTTGCCGTATTAATGACATGAATCCTTGGCTACAGTAGCGAAACGAAGTTGGGTAAAACTTTTCCCATTCGTAAATGGTTTGTAATTAATATATATTTGGCAATAAAATGTCATACTGGGCGTATTTTTAGTTTGTACCCAAAATTTAAATCTTTATTATCTCGTTTCAAATTTTATAAAACGCCTTAAATTTTATATATTTATTTGTTCTTAGAAGTGGGTCAATCAACTATTCGTTGTTGATTTAAGTATGTCTTAATTATACAACACTTTTAAACCAAAGCCCGGTATAAACTATATTTTTTAATCAATAGATTCATTGTCAGTACAAGTGGAAATAAGCTATCCAAATCAGAATAACATTTTTGCCAAAACTTAACTTAGGGGACAAACCACTATTTTCATACAAAACTGGGGACAACATGGTCCATTAAGTTACCAGTGAAAGAAGATTTTCTGATTGTTTAATAAATATATCTAACGGGTCATAAAATTCACTGTTTAGCTGTGTATTAAAAACACGCAATATTTAAAAAAAAACTCATTTAGTTTTTCTTTATACTTAAAAGTCTTACAAATTTGAAAAAAATAGTGTACAAAGAATAGTTGATTGACCCAAGTACTATAAACTATAACATGAATCATCCGTGAATGTTGAAAAAAAATTGTGTTTAAAAAACTAACCCTGTACGGAAATGATTAGGTACATGATAAATGATAAAATACAAAATAATACTGGAATAATTAAGGGTTTATTTAGGTAACATTGTAAACAATCGATTTCTTTTTATTGGAAAAAATGTACTAGTCAATTACAACATTATATATGTAAATAAATATTTAACCTATAATTTATATGTGTGGCATGACTGTAAGTATAAGTTGGTTAATAAAGAAAAAAAAACTACAAATCTTAAAAGTTGTGCATAATTGAATACCTACTTTAAGCGCCAATCTGCTTAATTTTGAAACAAAATGGAAATGATCAAGTTTTTGGCTTTGCACGTATTATTTGCACAGATTTCATAGAAAATGGAAACTTGTTTTACCGTTAACAGAGACAGAAAACAACATACAAAAAGCAAGTTTAAGGATGTAGGTATTTACTATGTAAGCTAAGGTATGTAAAAATATGCCGCGGTAAGTATGTAAAAAAGAGGCACCTGTGCAATGACTCTACGCTCCAAGAAAACCTCTATTATAATGTTGACGTGACCATGAACCGTAGAAAATCACAGTTTTATTATAATGGCGGCAATGCACTCGTACTGTCGAAAATATATTTCAAGGTCTTTTTACTATGCAGGCTCTTACAGGTAAAGAAAAATTACCTTTGAGCTATCTTAGATATGGTCTATCGCGTATTGTACATAATATATTTACTTGTGTTGTTTGTTAGTAGTTACATATCCTATTCGAAAATAAATGTCCTTTCTAAGACGATTATTTAAAAAAAAGTTCTCACCCATTTCCTTTCACAAGCAAGATACTATTATTGACTTCATCATCATAAACTCGTCTATACAGCGCCATCTATAATAAACCACAGTAAACTTACAAGTACATTAGTACGTGTATAGATACAGAGGTACACATTCACTTCTAACCACGCACACATAAATGTTGGCATAGAAAAACAAGCATTACCTACACACACAAACAACGGGTTACAGCCTCTTACGTGAAGAACGTAAGCGACTGCGGAACTCAAGATGGCTGACATTGGCAATGGCAGGGCATTGACCCGCCGCGCGCGCAGCCTTCAAAGCTTAGAATTCTTAGAGAGGTAGTTATTTCCGTCGTGTTTCTTTATATTACTCTTAGTGCTGTGTCGGATGGTGGGAATTATGAAACTTTATGTTTTTCGGCTAATGGATAAGTTATTTGAGGTTTGAAGTAAGCGTCAACGACGTGGGGATTTCATGCACTACTTGAGGCATCGATTCGTTACTTGAGACTGCGTCGTGCATGCTCCACTTAACACGTCTACTTGAGCTTGCACTCTTTGTGCCCTAATTTCATCTCTGTATTCACACAGCAACTTTAAAACTATCTACACAGGTATTGACTATTATCATTTTACTTCTGAATTATTTTCTTCTTCCTTAAAACACGCCTATGACTTAAAATAAATTATATACCTATTTCAAAAGTATCTGACAATATCTATGCATAGACATTCTTGTATAGCCGAAACATTCTAATGTTAAGGTTCTACGTTCGAGATTGCTCTGACCTTGGGTGCTAAACAGGAAAAGGTTTTTACTTTACTGCGATAAAAATGTAGAAGCTAGCTAGAACTAATAAGACTCGCAAACATGAGGTCAACATTTCAAATACATTGGTATTTCCGGATCACCCGTTCTAAATCAATCCCGCAAAATCTGCGTCGTTAATACCTTAATCATTTGCTTTAAAGTTCTTAACATTAAATAATTAGCAACAGGAAGTGACCTTTATCTAGCGCAGGTAATAAATATAAAGTTATATTACTAGTCGCACGGTGGCTCCGTCTTGCGGCGGCCGCGCCAACCGCGGAATGTAGCCCAGGCTAACGGTAACGGAAAAAACACAAGTTCACTATCACGGAAGATTGCGCTCGCGCCGCCATTACGGCGCGGTTACGTTGTCGCCTGCGCTGTTATGCGGATACTGTAACTATTATACAAGCTGATAACTGCTGCACTAATGGCTGGATTTCGATAGATGTGAATGAGTTTAGGTTATAAGCTTCCAGGTCGTAGATTAAAGCGGTAGATACATATTACTCCCCTATTAGCAAACAGAAGCCAAAATATTTGGTGTACTACTTATAATATGACACAAAATTACCACCATATGTACTTTTTCAACCTAATTAGTTGATTGTTGCTTTTATTCAAGTAATTTCTTGCGCTTTGGACACGCTAAAGGAGATGAACATTTTGACGCTTCTTGGGCTATCCTAGAGTATCGTATGGTAAAGTATAACGCATATATTTCATTAGCAACTAGTCACAAAATGTAACGTTAATAATGTAAGTAAACCCATTAATGTATTTTATTTAATATTTACGTGAATTTCGGAGCGAGACGATCGAGACAGACTATTGCCGTACCCTGAGAGCCCCTAGCGCAAATATATATAAAGTATATAAAGATAATCTAGCTCGTTAAATGCAGAGGACATTGTTCCCGGTAAACGGATACATAGACGATCACACGACGCACCAAATATGGCGAGTAAAAACAACGCTAATGTGCATTCTAAACGGTTCACAGCGGTGCTACACTACATTCGCTCTCGGCTCCGAGTTTTTAGCCCCATCCGTCGCAAGCGCAGAGATAAGAAAAGAAATGTGTCAGGGGTATGCAACACCGGGAAAATGTATTAAGTACGTGAAGCAAGATTTAAGATCGTTTTCCGAATGAACCTTACGCAGAGTATGTTAAGGCTAAAGCCAGATGAGCGTAAGTTTGTAAGTCAGTAGTCGGGATTCCAAACAATCCAAAACATGAAAATCGCATCGAAAATATAAAATTAGGCTCGTTTGTTCATAGCTTATGGCTGACCTTTGTAAAAAGGATAAAAAACATAGTGTGTTATTTGCTTTGAACAGGTATTTTAATTTAATTCGCAAAACATTACGTATGCAGGTTATGTAGTCAACTGTCAAAACAGCGGAGGCCTCCACGATCATTCACAATAATTAATAAACAAATGGGTAAGAATATGAAAGTTAAGAGATAGATTTGATTACAAAGAAGGAGGTCTAGATAAATTATTTCTTTGTACGTAAACAAAATCTGTACAACTTTTCATAACATTTATTATTATGTTTTACATAAAACCGCGGAACCTTACATTACTGCTATAACGTCGCACTTGCCCTAATGATATCACGGGCAATATTATCTGGAAGAATCTCCTATTACAACTGTTATGAGGTGGGAACCCCATTGTGTCCCCGTAACTACGCTAATCGTGGGTAACTAGCATTCTCTTAAAATGTTAATTACCGACGACTTTGTACGTGTTTATTTCTCATTGTCATGCGAAAATTGCTTGAGGAACTCTGCCTTTTGAAAAATTACGACAGGAAGTCTAAGGCATTAAGGTTCTTGTACATTAAAAATGACTTCAATTGAACTTATCTAGGATCTGGTTAAGTATTCAAATGAGCATATTGACAGAGTCTCTATTTTACGTGGTAAACCTTTGAAGTGTTATTGTATTGTTTTGTACTCGGCCGCCATTACTGTCAAGTACAAGTACGTTGATAATACAATAACATGTCAAACTCAATATGGTCTTAACGAGTTGAACAGAGGCCCATAACTTATGTAATAATTATAGAACAAAAACACAATAACAATAGCCACTCATTAAAATTAATAAAAAAGGTAGTAGCACCTACAAAAAGTCAATAAAGAGATGTATTTTTTACGTAACAAACTAATAACTCAATGTTCTTTCAGAATCCTTTTAAAAATGACCACTTGCAAACACCTGCACCTGTCACCAATTTTCTACCATAAAATAATACTAATCAGATGCCATGTTTTAGAAGATTCATTACCACTGTCCAATTTCGTTCTTGGCATTTCAAACATCCTTTAAATTCCTTAAAGAAATAGCGTTCTTATCGAGCAGTCAGAGAACATATTCTTGTTCAACATTGTGTGTTCTAATTGACCTATATTTGTAGCATATGGGTCGAGAAAAGGCAGCTGATGGTAGGTCAGGAATGGGTTACTAAGGCCATAATTTAGAATGTCATTATCAGATAGTGATTTGTTTTGTTTTTGGGTGCCGTTGAAGGGATCGCCCGGGGTAAGTATTGTAATAAGGTGTTCGGTTTCTCAAAGTTTTGCACCTTGTGCTATCTGAACGAAAAAAGGTTTGATTGAAAAACAGAATTGAACAGGTGCGGAGAGGTTTCGCTGATTTCTATTTCGTTTGCGTTTTGGCTGTCGGGTTTAATTTTGTGGCTGTGTGTCGCTGATGCTTTTATGTGAGTAATAACAATCTCTGTTCGAATCTTATTTATGGAAATCGTTCATTTGTTGGCTTTAGTGCCTTTTTTAGTACTGTGAATCGGATTAAGAAAAATCGTAAAGTTTAATGATTGTTATAAAGTTGTGAGGCGAGTTTTAATTGCGTTAATGGAAATCTTCCAAACTCAATCGGCAATGTGAGATTCGATTCAGAGGCTTAAATTAATATCTTTTTATATTACCGAAAAGTAATTCTTTTGAAAATATTCTGCTTCTTTTCTCATACCCATATCAAAGGAAATGACTTAGCATGTATGTACTTAATACAAGAAACAGCTAGGGCTAGTTTCCAGCAAAAAACACTAACGATCTAAAGTCGTACGTTCTTGCAAAAAGTTATTCGTGATCTCATTATCTGCAGACTGTAACATTTAATAGACTTGTATCCATATTTGACTTGGGACTGACATGGGCTCAGCACTATTCAATACCAAATTGCGTATACAATTCGATAATGTTTCAGTGTGTGGTTGCTAGGTATGTCCTTTTCTTATTGGTATTAAAATTAATACAAAAAGGATATTTAGAAACCAATCGAATAAAATATTAGTTAGACAATGTTCTATACCTATACTCATAAATCAAGTGTGATTTTTTTCGCATTGGCATTGCTCTGTTATGTATAATAATGAATTTGGTCACATTGTGAGTTCTCATGCTGTTTTTCGTTACATAACCTTCGAATTGTCGATAACACATTACTACTGAATAGAATCATGAGATCGATAATAACAAACTGTAAAATCACACAGAATTTTAGCACAGGCCCGCCAAAACCGCTCTCAACCAATAACTTGTATCCACAGTACAATAGGCAACGTAAATTTGATTCTCTCCTATTAGTAATAACATTGCCAACTCCATGGCTGTTATATGGCAAGTAAGTCCTTTTAGCTAAAGAGATTAGAGTAGTACCTACTAACACCAGCCTTCATTTGCGGTAGGAAATGCGTGTCTTTGTTGCGTACACCTGCGGCAGACTCCCACGACCGTGCGCTATCCTTGTGTGCTATAACCACTACATATTCCCCACATATAGCTCTTGCTAAGCACACATAAAGTCGTGTTTACAACACTTGTACAGTTTAGACGTAAGTATACAAACACAATGACTTGCGATGTGTACGGTCTTTAATGTAACGGAGTAAAGTTACGTTTGCTGCGGTGTATAGTTTTGCGGACGTTGTACATTTGAGAGGACGCCAAGTCAATTGGTTTTTTAATTTAGTTACATAATAATATTCGATAAGAAGAAGAAGAAGAAGGCCAATGTCGTGTCGTATTAGGAGGTGAAAAAACTGGTAGAGAATGAAGAAAATTGGTAATTACTCCACCGACTAGTCTTAAGTTAAATGATGATAATATTCGACGTTCTTATGATGAAGAAGGTTTTTAATGCATTTTATGTTTACCCAAGTCTATTTACTAACAAGTAGGTTAATTTCATCAAAATCAATATTAAGAAAGTAAAATTAAAGTTGTGCCTTCTATTTTTTGATGGTAAATAACATTTTACCGTTGTTTAAATCATTAACATACTGCTCAAATCAATTCCCAAATATAACGGAAGTCATTTGTTTAAAACCAGTGATAATTTTGTGAGATAAATTCAATGCCGGATCTTACGTAAGCGCGGAAGGTTGCAGGTTCGATTCCCATGCCGTCAGGTTTAGGTAGCAAAAAAAAAAAAAAAAAAAAAATATGATTTATTTAAGTTTAAAATTTCAACAAACGGATTTTCCGAAAGATAAAAAACTTTAGGTATTCATAAACAACTTGAAACTTACATTTACGCAAATATTTTATTTCCTTTTTTATTAAACAGTTATTTTTAACGCAGTAAAGTATCAAAATTTTAATAATTTGTGGCATTTGGCAACATAAAATTCAAACTGTAGAAATAGTTGACTGGCAATTACGTTCATTCTTCCTTATCATGAAATGTATGTTATAATCAAGGCGTGAGAATAAGCTTTTAGCGCTGCATAGTTTGACGGCGCTTGAGTTTTTTACCCGACTGCCGAAGGAGGAGGGTAATTTGTTTCACAGCCTATATATGTATGTTTGTTCCTTTGTGGCACTATAAAAACTAAACCCGTTGTCCGATTTTGATGATTCTTATGTCAATCGATTTGTCTTAATCTGGCGAGTGTCACTGAAGATATGACAGTAATCAAAATTCCATAAGGCGGCAACCAGACGCTAAAAATAAAAAAAAAAGTCGACCAAGTATGACAAATGGGGTATCATTGAATATGGATTTAAAAATCATCTTTAGGTTTCTTTCATCATTTTTCATTTTGAATGATCATTTAGGATTTATAACGATTTAAAGTTGGTTAGCAACAGTCGGGTTTTGAAAGCTAGCTTTTCGTTAAAGTTATTTTGACTAAAAAGGCAGTTTAGGCTTTAATATATTTTTGTGTCGTAAATTATCGGGAGCTGGGAACCTAATACCAAAAAAAATTTTTAAGCACATATCCACGTAAATGCTTGTAGGTACGTGTTACATTTTATGTTCTTCGAAAACGAATTCCTAGAGATCTCGACATTTGAGAAATCACTGTTTTTTATGGCAACCTCAGTTCCCAAAACCTACCATAGAACGAGACTCATCCTTAGAACATCATATCGTTTAAACTATATTAGGGCCAATCGTTTATAAAGATTCTTATCTTGGTAGCTACCGCCTAATGACCCGGGACCGCCAGCCGCGTTGACGCGAAGTATAATCTTCCCGGTTTATACACCGTCGCAGTCAACGACACAAATGCATGTTAAAAGCATACACATTCAAATTTAGTAGCCCTCACGATACAGGTAAGGGATTTGTGGTAATACTGGAAATCGTGGTTTTTGTGTGTACATATATATTCAGCCCAAATTTGCCCACTGCGTCCTGCTGAATTGGGATAACCCATACTTTTATAAAGTAGCTATGTAGTTATTCTAAAACCTATTTTAAATAGACTTTGACCAACATAAAACTTAAGATTTTTAAAATGAAACCCTAAAATAAAATAAAATATGCTTAAAATATGGTTTGGCCTTATGTCTCGTTTCATTTGAATTTGACCGAAAGGGAACAAGCATACGTTAGTTGTAATAGGTTAATTGTATACGTTTATGAATAAGGGGGTAAGTCTTTGTCATTTATTTGATCTTAACTTAAGTATTTTTTTTAGAAATCCATTATAGTTCTTTTCTAATTTTTTTTATTTTTTATTTTAGAATTATCAACAAGCTTTTAGAGTTGTTGGCAATTCTGTAGCTCTGCCTACCCCAAACTGGGAATAAAGGCGTGAGTTTATGTATGTATGTATGTCTAATTTTATGTATTTGCGGGATATAGTCAATCTCATTAACCTTAAACCATATATGCCCAGAACCATGTTTTTGGGTATATTATGGTGTTGATAGTTTCTCTGACATTTAAAAGGAACCAATAACAGAGTTATGGGGGAGTATATGGTACGTTTTTTTTTGGTAAACCTCAAATACGTTCTATAGTAATATTATGTACAGTATTTTTATAATTAATTTGTGAACGTGGATGATGTAATTTACCTACCCACATTGAAAATACTTTCAACTAAATAATGATTTACAACTTCCGCTTTTGAATTTTACGCAGCATCACGATAAAAAAAAACAAATTATAATAAACTTGCATAGAGCGGAAACCAGCTTTCACTATTTTTTAATCAAAAAAACATATTCCCACAGTTTTTTCGTTCTATCAAACAAATGCAAAAAACTTGGAAAAAATCCCTTTCGATTTCCGTTTGGAGGCGCCATCTGCCGACCCTGATCCTGTATTTCGTTGTTGGTCAAATATAATCGCGACACAACTCAAAATGGATTGCTGTTGCATTTAAAACAAGAATGCAATGCACATAAAGTGTTTATTCGTATGATATTTGTTTTAGGCTTACGTTCCTTATGTTCTTCGACCAGTGATTTGTTTGGATTAGGTTTTTGTGAAGGTTTCACCGGAAGTCCTCGAGTCAATAGACGATCGTGTGATTTAACAAAGGGATGATTGCATTTAATTTTAGAACAATGGTAACAACATGATTGCATGTCATTACGTGATCACTATTAGCAATGTGTTGATAGGACCATCCTGTTTGACATTGGTGAAGATATAATATATAAAAGAGAAAATAATGTAACGTATTGAGACTTACAAAACATTTGTAAATATTTTTTTTTTGGTTCACGATATAAGTAACAACTCATAGAAAAACAAGATATTAAAAAAAACCGTTTCGATTTAATTTTTTTATATTTTATCGTGCATTGTAAAGGTAAAACTCTCCTTTTCTTTCGCATCCACTTCAATCTACGAAAGTTAACCTATTCAATTGAACAAATAAATTAAAGATTTGCTCATAAATATTTTTCCTTTTTTTGACCTCCTTTACCTAATAGGCAATTTAAGTTTATCATTCTACACGGTTTTTTTTGCTATCCTACATAGAACATCTATGTCAGTCATCATCGAATTCCATCCTAGCAAAGAATGAAATTCGATATTACATTCAAGGATCATTTTAATGTGCTAATACCATACCAGGTAACTCGCTCTCAGGCTAAGTCATGATGTCTACGCGATATGTTTGACGATGAAATGATTGATGTTGTATTTGTTTATCCTTTTATTTTTTATTAGTAAAGCAAGACTAAGATAAATCATACCGGTTTGCTCATAAACATCATAATGTCGCTTAGAATCGTGTTATCCTTCATCCGGACATAAAGCTCGATTCTAGGCGGCATTTTTTTTTATAGACTCATTTTTTATTCCACGCGGTAAAACCAATGCTTTTGACATGTTATCGTATTGTCAACATTAAGATAGCTGTTATTTACCTGACAATAATTGTGGCCGAGTTAAAAACAATGCGATATCATGTGAAAAGCAATATGGTTGTAGCTAGTAGAATAGAGCCCCTGTTATCTATTTAAGGATATAAAACAAAATAAATGTCTAGTTGAAGAAGAGTTTAGCCACCATAACGAAACTGTCGATTTACGTCAAACATACATTTATGTAACGAAATTTTAAGTTAGACATCATTTAAGTGACGTTTAAATAGCGTCTTTATGTACATTTATTTTGGTATATACACTTAAAAACCTTGGCTACGTCTGGTTTATTTACCAATGTAGTATTATTTAAACAATGTACAAACGACTTAGCATTTCTTTTCATATTCAAATGCAAGCGGCTTGCACCAATTCAAACCAAATTACCCTATACCAGATACCCAAATTACCCGTATCTCTCGCAACTATGCTTTATTACTATGCGCTAAGGTTGATATTCAAAAATCTACGCATACGTTTGAGATGCAAATACCATAACTGTTCCATGTTGATTATCTCTATTTACCGTAACAAATAATTAAAAATCGTTATTGCATTGTCAATACTTATTTTCATTACCCGAGTCTGTACATCAAAGTAGCCGCTTTCTTTCGTTGTCCAGTAACATAAGAAATTTACTTACCTACCTATTACGCTAAAAGGTTTTTTTCAAAGTCTTTACATGTGAAGCGCCAAGGTCTCCAAATTGTGTACGAAAATGACTCGATAAGAAGTTCTTAGTAGTGAATGCGTAAAAGGCTTAAATGCAATAGATGTTAGCCGTTACTTGGAATGCCTGAGTGATAATATTGTCTTAAATGCTATTATATTCGGCGAGTTAAAAAGGACTGAAAGGTAATTATGGCATTTTAGTGCTGAGATATTTGTTGAATGGCAGGCAGGTAGCGTTGGGCATATTTAGAACACTTTTAGATTGTTGTGTCTTGTGTGGTGTTTTATTTGAACACTAGCTGTTGTCCGCGACTCTGTCCGCGTAGAAAAATAAAACATAACCTCTGTTACTTAGGGATACTGTAGTATTCTAAAGGTGAAATAATTTTTGAAAGAACATACAAAAATACAAATCTTTCCTCTTTATAATATTAGTGTAGATATAAAATTATGAATGCTATGCTTTTACGTAGTGATATAATTTTGTGATATATTTGAAATAGAAAAACATACTGATACATTATGGAAGAGATCGTAAATGCAAAAAGGTTGTACTTTATATGTTTCAATTAAGCAATGTCTGATTCGAAAAACCGTTTTGGTAATAATGTGACAATAAAATACCTGTGCTCGCTCAAGCCAATTGATAACCACACACACAGCCACTGTACTATATACAGTAGCAACAACCTGCCAAATTTACGAGCAAAATGGACCCCTAATCGAGTAATTTGCCCGTGAATGTATCAAACAGTTTTATTTTTATTAAGACCATGGAATCAGAGACATCCTGTGCCAATAAACCTGATTTGGACGCGCTGCGAAAACATAAAACGTGCGAATCTCACGGATGTACAACCCTTGCGAAAAAACCTGAGAAATCAACGTTTTTCGATAGAAATTCGGCTTTTGAACTATCAATTTTGGTGTATCCTGCCTTATTGAATGTGTAGGGTGGCAATGTAGCCACCCATTTGCAATTATTGTTTGTTTATTTTCTTACATCTTGTATCGCAAATTCATAAGTGCAAAGAGTGCAAGGTACATTCGAATATTTACGACTGCAAATATCAATAAATATCCTATATCCTTTTAGTTTTTTCTATCACAATGTTTTATTGTTTGTTGCGTTGCAGTGTGCTTTTGTCAAATAAATGTAGTGACTTTGAATTTCAGTTTAAATATGTATAAAAATTTAGTTAATTACCTACCATTAGCGTTCGCTTGGAATTTTGATTAGCCCTAAGCTAGAACTCATAGAATGATATTAGTTAAATGTTTGGTGGAATATTGCAACATTTGGTAAATTACATAGCAACTATAAACACATTCTCTATTGTCATATTTGTAAACGAAATATGTACATGACATTGATAAGGATAATGTACACACATCAAAAAAATCTTGGAATACTCAGTATCCCTAGACAAATTTGATGTTTTGACTCAGTAGTAATATGCCTATATTGAAATTTTCAAAACTGTCTAAGGATAATAAATATCCCTAGGCACTTTTGATGTGTGTACCTATTTACAAACACAACAGAACAATTTATTGCAGAGTAAAATTCCAAGCAGAGTGCAATAGGACTCAATTCATATGGTGTATGTTCTTCGATACGCCATTTCATGGTGAACCTACAATATTTTAGAAAAAAAGCCTTCCTTTAAACATCTGCCGCGGTTCCCACGGCGAAAGGAAAGGATTGCCGTACCTGCCTCCGCGCACCTTCGATGTAATCAGGGCTATCGTATTTGTTCACTTTAGAGGAAATATAACATGCACGTTTCACGTTATTTCCGTTACACATTATAGTTCTTTTTCGTTATGCTGAAGGAACTGGAGGACAGTTTAATTTTATTTATTACAGTAAAAGTGTTTTTAGTTTTGGTAAGTTTTAAGATAAAAACAAAAGATGTTTATTCAGTGACTATTTAAGTCCAAGCTTCGCAAGAGGATACCACTACTCGTACTGAGAAGAAGCGTAACAAGACATTTTTTTTAAACGTAATATCATTATTAAAATTATAATTCGTAATAGCATTAAATAAAATTATGAATATAACATTAAATATGATGCATAGTTCAGCAGGTACACGAGTCAAAACTCAAAATTATAACAAGAGCATGAATAAATATTATAAATAAGAAAGGAGCAGGCGAACCACACGTTAAAGAGTTTTAATATCTTTTTCTAGATAAACCGTGTCCGCTAACCGCTAACTGTTTAATAGATGGTATAAAGTAAAATAAATGTCAAAACAAGCGTAAAGATAATTAAATGTGGTACTTACATATTATGTTATGATGCATATAACAAACACATTTTGACTGCGGTATAAACTAATTAATACTTAAAACACATATGCCACATGCCGTGGCAGGTACATAATATTTATATTCTATAGTTTCCACGATGCAAGTTGTTATTCGCACTCGACAACACTTTAAATGTCATCGGTGTGTAAATAACGTTTGTTTATAAAAAAGACATCAACGCGTTCCCAGTGTAGAGCTTCGTAGATCTTAATAATGTCGTTATTTTGTCGTTATTATTATGTACAAATGATAAATACATATTTTATAAGTTACATGTAAGTTAGATACAGTAATGCAAAAATAAACATTGTCATTTTACTTTTTTCAATTGTTGCAACACTGTCCAACAACTTAAATTTGGTACACGACTGTTCATACTAAGAAATCCAGAAGCTGTATTTTTCCTTTATCTTGATGATCTTCACGCTGATGTTTTGCATAACTGTTTCATTTAAAAAACCCACCTAAAATAGAAGCTTCAATTCGATTTTAGACACATCACGTACAAAATCGAACTTATAAGTTCAATTTAAAATCTGTTCAAAAATTATGCAAATATTATTAACCTCTTCCAAACATTAACGACAACGAGAGAAGTTTTCAAAAATTATATGCTCAAGAAGTAGAACCAGTCGCATTTGCATCTGCTTTTTAAATAACTTTTGGCACGCACGGTAGTAAAGCCGCTCGTGTTATACCTAAGGTTAAGTGCTAAAGACGCGATACAGTGTCAACTTTATTATGATATCAAGGAATCTGGCGCTGAATATAATTTGCTTCCCAAAATCGAAAGAGCTTAACTTTATTTCAATTGCTTAATCAAATTAGGCCCCTTTCTGTTTGTGTAAGGTGGCATTTATTATAGGAGGTTGTATAGCGGATATTCCGTTTTTGCTTACAAGAGCAATGTTAACCAGTATCGGCCACTTACCACGTGCAATGTGCTACCATTTTTATTTTATTTACGCGAGCACTTACTGTACGTGATAAGGATAATAAAGATGTTAACAGTTTCGTTATTTAGTGGGAACATTTTTAAATCACAGTAATATTGCCGCTTGGCTGAAAAAATGTTACAAAGTGTTGGTTTTGTTTTTGTTTCTGGCAAGTGAGTAACATTAATGTTTGTTTTTTTAAATAAGCAACGTCAGTCGGGGTTATATTTGACTGATAAAAAACACGTGCTAATTCATTATTTCTATTAGTGCTAACATGTATTCTATTTTTAAATTAGTATGAATAGTTACAATTATCCCTGAGTCGAAATAGCCTCGCCCAACCTTACAAAGAAATGTTCATCGGCAAGAAGACCGCAGTTGGTCTCTACTGAATGCATCATGCGATCCTATTTATTACTTTTTAACTTATGCATCATTTTTAACGATGTATTTCACGTTTCTATATAATTATGGAAGTACGTTATTATATCACATACATACATACCTTGACGCCTATAATCCCAGAGTGGGGTAGGCAGAGCTACAGAATTACGCACAACTTTAAAAACTTATTGATAATTCTGTAACCAAATTTTACACAAATAGGCTAAGATTTACCAGCGTATTAGTGACAGGTGGTAGTGGTTGGTTTATTATATGATACATAATTAAAATCACTTAACCAAACATTTAAACAGCTTGGTAAGAAACAAACCTTTTTCCGATATAAAATTGGCGACAACTGTCAAACTCATCAAAACGCGGCCGATTCACAATGGGAGCAATATTATATGCGGCATAAGAGCCAAGTTCCTGTTGTTACACCGCCCGACCAATCTACTCGTACCTTTACAAAATGCATATGGGAATATGAAAGTTTACTCCTGTTGGAGCTCCTTCTTTCCCTCATTAGCATATTTTATTCCCATTCCCATCTGACCGTTGGGTCTGCGTTTCTATTATTTTGTCTCCATTCGATCTTTTCGAAGCATCAGTGTCAAAAATATTGCAGTCCTTATTTTATTGCTATTATAGGCAAACGACCAGACAAACGACTCGATGGTAAGAAGTCACCGTCGCACATAAACATCAGCAATTCCAGGGGCACAGCCAAGTACCCTACTATTCGTACTACTAGGTCTTTTGGAATCTAAGGTTTCTCTTTTTTGTATTCCATTCCATTCTATTGGCTCCTATAAAACTCCGGGCTTGAAGTATTTGACAGATAAGGACAAAGCATACTTTAGGCATATTTTAACTATTGTATGTTTATAGATTAGAGGGTTTGTACACTTTTTTCGAAAAACGCCCAATTATCAAAAATATAAATATTAATACTTTTTAAAAAGCACAAAGCTATAAGCCCCAAGGAGATCGGGCGCAACCCTTGCGCTCGTGTAAAGGCCGCCGTCCACATGGCTGCATTACGCGACCGCAGCGCAGATTGCACAGATTGGACACAATTGCTTTCTTTGAGCCGTTTAGCCATTGTGGTCGCCAGATGAGCCGGTGCGGCCAAACTTGTTCCTGATACATTGCTTCTATTGTACAATGTTACATTGTAACTTTAGAAAAGGTTTCAGTTTAAATTTAGGGAAACAAAGTCTTATTTAAGATTTCAAATCAGATCTGATACAAAATGTAGTTTGTAGGTATAAATATTTTATCTTTAGATTTTGAAGAAATTCTGTACAAAGATAGTCATTGTCCTAGAATAGGAAATGCTATAGTTCCCGATTAAGAACCGATAATTGTGCTCTAAGCGGATGAAATTGAGGTCAAAATAGAGAAGTACATTATTATATTCTTAGTCGTACTGTAAAATTTAAAGCTCGATATTCCAATCAAGTTATATGACTAGCTGTAACCGCCAGTGGCTCTATAATCTCATTAGAAGTCAGCACTGAATTAATAATTATTTCTATTGCTTTATCAGGTAAAATAGCGTTAGGCGTTTATACTATTAGGTACTTGGCGTTTATCTTATCAGAAAATGACGTCTGACTTGCATAATGCCCCACGAACAATTGAAGCATTTTAATAATAGTTAATCTATCGTGTTATTCAATAACAAACTTAATACCATTAAATATTTAAGTGTACCAGGCAATGTATTTGAAACAGTTTGCGGTAGAACCAACTCACGTACTCTCAAGGTGCATAAACATAATTTTTGAAGAAATATGAAAAAAAATGCAACTGACGTGTCCACATTGCGTGTATTAATAACAATGCACCATTCATATGTAGCGCAAGTTGCAATGTGTATGCGATCGATCATTATTTATGCAGATACAAAATATCAAACGCAAGATGTTTCTTTAGAGGCGGTAATGGTTAGGGACATTTGCTACAGTTTGCGATTGCTTGTGGGACAGCTGTTTTGCATCGATTATGAATTAACTTAGATTGAAATCCGATTGTTTGAATAATTATGCTTACTCTTGTGCAAGGTGGACTGTTTGATTTAATCACGCGACAAATTTGACCACCTGATTACTGATTTTATTTGTTGCGGGAATATCACATTTTGTAATTAATATTGTATGTCTTTTGTATGATTTCCATTGATCGCATCACGTTTTATGAACTACACCGGCGATTGCTTATAAAGCATTAGGAATTGTTCTATATTCTATTTTCTGCCCTTGACTTTGTATTTATAGATTCGATTATCGTTATTATCTCGGGAACTTTTAAGTTTTCTGGAATTAAAAGTTGCCTATGTGTTAATTAGTTCAGCTTTTGCAGCGTGAAGGAGTAACAAACTAACATTCACACAAATTTTCACATTTATTATATTAGTAGGATAGTAGGATAAAAGAATATGAATAAGTCATCTAAGATTCAAGAACCCGAAGCTCCAAAACCAAAGTAATTTTATTCAAACAGAATAGTCCTAGACATTTTTGATATGGTTAAGATCCTATCGTAATTGGATTCTTTGATTTAGGAGCTTTAGCTTATGATATCTTAATAATTAAATTTTAAAAACACACCTGTACTAAAGTGTCATATCTGAAACAAAACTTTTATTGTACCTGCTACCTTATTGTAAACAACATTTGGTTGAGATTTTAATAGATTTACGATTGCTAATGCGATCTTTGAATTCGTAGAACCGGGTCCTTAAGCTGTTCCGCGTGCTAATACATAAAAGGTAGAGTGAGGCCTACCAACTTTAGTCGTGCTTTTTCGACGGCAAAATCTTCAACCAAGACGGTAGGTAACTCTACCTTAGGCCTACGAGCATTGGGGACAACTTAAAGAGGTGTTTTATTCTCCTAAAAAGAGTTTCTCGTCGATCAGCCAATCTATCAAGGGAACTCATACATGCGACTATAAAGCTCCATAATTGAGAATACACGCCTTAAAAAGGGACAGTTTCATTTTAACGGTAAATAATCCGTCCATCGACTTGAAAAGCGTGATGTTTCAGAGAACCTATAAGCTCACTGGTCATTATTACAAGTCGCTGAGTTCGTCACCTCGATGATGAAGATTACTAACCGCCCAAGGCTCAAGTTAAACCAGTTCGATCGTTCTATCTCGCTTGCTGCGAGGGAGAATAACACAGCACTCAGGTATGGTTGAAAGACCGATAAAATGTGTGCACAACCTTAATTACCGGACAAACACTTGTCACCGAACCGGATTGCGAAACGTTTGTCGACGGTCGTCGGATTATTTGCTTATTACTGGCTGCATTATTAAATAATATCCAAAACTTAAGCTCATGTGACTATGCAGGCTTTAAGGTTCTCTATTCTGCTCTAGCCAACGTGACAATAGCTCTTATTTACTTTAAGGCTGAGTTAAAAACAATACAATAACATGACAAAGGCAAAATTAATTTACCGGCAATACTGAAATATGTCAATAAAAATAAGGTTTTACCGTGTAAAATTTTATACCAGGGACTCTATCCTGAGCTAGGTTTTTACCGCCTAGAATAGAGTCATTGGTGTAATATGGTTTGAAAGTTAATGCTTGTTCGGCTACGTTTGTAACTTGGAATTTTGGGCTGAACACATAGTTCTACAAGAAGACGATCGATGTACAAGGAACGTCGCCGATTGAGGAGGACCCAAATAAAAAAGAAAACAAGAAAAACCAAGCAGACGTTGAGATGACGACATAAAAGACATCGGCGCAAGATTCTAGTGTAAACCGGGTCATAGCTAAAAATTTTAAAATATGGAAACAACTGGAATATGCCTTTGCCGGGCAAAGTAGTTGTCATTATATAATTTTGTCAATTAATATTCCTTACTTATCCCTTATTTTTAATATGCAATAAATTCTTCTAATTTTTCAATAATAATACAATACAATACAATACAAAATATATACCTACTCTTTATATTGAGCACCATAAAAACAAAATATCGTACATAAAGCAATAATTTATCAATTTGGAATGTCAAAATTAGTAGTCATATGAAATTTAAATCAATTTAATATATGCATGTGTAAATTAACAATGCCTGCTATTCTTCTTTATTCTTTGCTAGGACCTTGGCGTCTTAAAAAATTAACTGTTATTTTAATTTTGTTATATTTGATTTAATTCTAAATTTAATCTGACGAAACCATATAAGAAAGTGAAAAAAACTCAGTGCGATCACAAATGAACCACTTTTGTACATCCCGGATGTATTACTTAGGTCCAATATAAAAACACCAATCAAATATCTGGTAGTTACTTCTGAATCCCGGATTATTACACTTAATGCTATAGCAATTAGACACTTTTTTCATTCCTCTTTTATCTTCATAAAGCGCATTGTTTCCTCCGCAATCATAGTCTAAATCAATTGAGTTGCCTTCAACGCCAGGACTCCTGGATAGTCTAGAAAATAGAACCAAGATCAAATCCATGGCACTGAACGCGATAATGGTGTTTTTTGCCGCCTTACAATTTCCGCGTTAACCCTGTGCTCAGCAGGTGGACTAGGTACTAATGACGTTCACAATAATGTGGATACGATAATCCACATTGTTTTTTTTTTGCTTCTACAACCACGTAAAGAATCATGCAAACAATTAACAAGGTTCCAGATTTTATGTAGTTCAGAGTACCTACAATCAAAGGCTGCCGAAACATTAGCGGTATTAAATTAAGGATAAAGACGCATAAAATTAAAACAAAGTATGAATGGAAAACCTCCTCCTGTTAAGATGTAATCGTGCTACTTACATACAATGTAAGAAGCTGTTAAACACTTTATAAATGCCGCTTTTTGTTGAACATCATAATATTTTTATATCAGTCAACACTAATGTTAAAATTAATTTACGGATAGGTGACGTAAACTAGTTATCCTTGGCTAAAAAATAAAGGGTATCCACTATGTGTCTAACGCTCGTAGCGCGAGGTGACTGACCTGTCTTGTCCTCTACGAGATGTTTCCGCTGAAGTGGGTTTCGCTATTCATTTCTTTGAACTAAGTTTAAGTTTTCAGGGGTCTTGTCTACTTTGTCTTGAACCATGTCTTTATTAAATTGTTAACGTTATAATAGGTCTTATTCAATGATTTATAAAAATGGGTTAAATTGCTGGTTGGCTTGGTATTTATACATACATAGAACAAAAAATATTTATTATGTAAAATTATTTATAAAAGAGGCTTTAAAAATAAAAGCATTTTAAAACTTATACTTGATCTTGTTTATTATAAACGGTACAGTCGAGTACATAAATATGTATACACTTTAGTACCTTGTCACTTTAATCGATGTGATAATTCTTATATGGCTGTTTGATCATGACATTAAATAGACAAGGTACTAAAGTGTATACATATTTATGAACTCTACTGTACGTACGAGTATGCATATATTTTTTCAAGTATTCCTTCATTTTGCGAATTTAACCAGGGCCAAAGAACTCATAAATTAATAACGAGCGGCATATGATATCATCGCAAATGTATGTTTTTTCAAGCCTCATATATGTTTATGATAGGTAGTAGTAGAATATGTTATTCAAATTATCAGATAAGTTAATAAATTGGTAATAGTTAGGTTGAAATTCTCTTAAGTCTCTGTTGCTGAATTAATTTAATCATAATTTAATGTAGATATGTCATATTTAAAAGTCTAGATCTTGATAGTTACTATCTGTAGATGTTTTAGGCGGGAGGTGGTTATGTTTCTGTGTGGAGGTATTACAACCGGTGAATATAGCCGATAGCGTTGAGGTATATACATATACTTCTTGGTCCTTAGTATTGGAAACGCATTTATTTGTAATATAGTATTCATTGCCACACCAAAAACAAATAAAAATAAGTATTATTGCCACACCAAAAACAAATAAAAATTAAAAGAGCAAAAAACAAAATAAAAATACACACAAAACAAAAAATTCTAACTAGGCGTCAGCTTCTTCAGCACTTATGTTGGTTCCATACACTTTGACATTTTTCGAAAATTGTTTTCGATAGTGTTAAGCATCTGTTTACGGCCTCTGGACCCTAAAAAGACTCAAGAGTAGGTAGTTAGCTGATAGTCGAGGTCGATAACCGGCTCTGGATTACATGCTGTGGTCAGTTCAGGTACAGACACGTTACAGTAGATGCAATTTTATTTAAACACCGTTTATGGTTACAGAACGTAGTAGTGCGTCTCTATCGTTACAGACTAGATAGGAACGGAGATCCGAGTGACAAAAAAATTGCGGACAACATGTGCTAACAGTGCTGGAGTAATACACTGCCATGTGCCATGCCATGCCATGTATTAATATTGTTAGTATCACGTATCCAATAATGTTAACTGGTTATTATTAAGCCCTATTTTTATTTTTAACCCCCGATTTAAAAAGGAGGGTTATAAGTTTAATGTCTGTATATGTCATCGTAGCTCCTAAATTGATGGCCCGATTTGGACGTGGTTTTTTTAAGGGTGATGCCGTTTGGCCGTTATTAAATTTTCTGCTACATTGAGTTTTATACAAAATTCCTGTATGGTTACGGCGACGCAAAAGGGGTTGGACTTTTGTATTAAGCAGAAATTTACGCGACTGAGAATACGAGAATCACAACTTGAAAAATCGCGCTCGTTTTGTGTCATCCTAAGAGAAATTGTATTGAATCGGGATGGTTCTTAACTAGGTTTCATACCGGTGGCCGTTTAAGAGATATTGCTTTGAAACAAGGGCCATTATACTGGGCAATGGGCATTTTTATTGGTTTAACCACTAACGTCCTTTGTGTCACCAGAGTTACCAGTGACAACCCTTATTTTCTTATAAATAAGGTCGATCAAATTTTCACGAGCAATAAAGTGGTAGTTATTTACTCTGCGGGAAAGGCCCATGCGGGAAACGCGGAAGAGGAAGACCTATATTGAGATGGGAGGATGAAATAGGTAAAACGGCTGGTCCAAGCTGGCAAGCAGCCAGAGATAGAGTTAATTGGGCATCTTTGGAGGAGGCCTTCACCTGCGGACCTGCTTCCTGGGTTCCTGCAGACTCTTTTTGAATTTAATAATTTTTTTAATTAGTATTAAGTAATATAACAGTAAAGTACATTTATCCTTCCTTAAATAAAATATATCTAGCTCAAAGTATAAAAGTACCACAATAGGATTAGAAAAAAATAACGTAATTTATTTAAATTATATTTAAGCGTTATTTGTTTGCATGAAATAAAAGGTTTTTTTTTTTACTCTGCTAACCAAATTCAAAAGCCTATTAACATCATTCGATGTTTTGTTTCCAGCGTCAATTTGGACCTTTTAAAAAAATGCACCATTAAGTAGTTCTTGAAGTCGCGAGCCAAAACTGGTTATTTATTTAAGCATAGTAATTGTACTAACCAAACCCGCAAGGAGCTGGTCCCAGGGCCTCTCGGGCCACTGCTGACCTACTGCCGGAGTATTGACCTCCGCTCACTGTCACCGCCTATATTGGTTGACCATTACTTATAGCACAACGAAAAAAAACCGGTTAAGTAGGAGTCGGACTCGCGCACCGAGGTTTCCGTACAGTCGAGGACTTTAATTTTTACGCCACTATGGAACCCTGTCATAATGACAGCGTGAAACCTCATGACAGAAATTACGCTTAAATGAATGATTAACGTTATGCGACAGGGTTCCATAGTGGCATAATAATAAAAGTCCTTGCCTGTACCTCTGCACAGTAGGTATAATTATGTCCCGCTTCGATTGTTGAATTCGATTTCGAATCTAATCAGCACTTAACCCTTTTTTAGTATTATTTTTTGTTTTTCTTCAGGGTTTTTACAATAGTCATATCGACATTTGACGTTTCTTGTATGGGGACCCAATTCGATATTAAATTTTCTTTGAAAATAATGTTAGTATATCCGCCGTAGTACCCCGTACCGCTATCCCCAACGGTTCAAAATATACAGCTCTTTAAAGTTAGGATGGACGGACGGACGGACAGCATAGGTATATTAATACGGTTTGACGACGTGCTAGCCTAGTTGGTAGTGACCCTGCCTACGAAGCTAGCGGTCCTGGGTTCAAATCCCGGTAAGGGCAGATATTGGTGTGATGAGCACGAATATTTGTTCCTGAGTCTTGGATGTTTTCTATGTATTTAAGTATATATTTCTCTATATAAGTATTTATATCGTTGTCTAGTACCCATAGTACAAGCCTAGAGCTTAGTTTGGGACTAGGTCAATTTGTGTGAGATCGTCCCGTGATATTTATTTATTTATTAATAGGTTCCCGTTGGGATAGTTTCGGTCCACGGAACCCTAAAAAGTACCATCAGTTCATTATTTCCTCTTTAAATTATAACCGTGTGTGCGTGTTGCACAATACGAATAATATTTTTTAACCTGGGCTTTATCTTATTTAGATCAGATGAATTATGTTTAAATTTTGCTTAAAAAAAGGTATATTTTATTTTTGAGTGAAAATTATACAAATGTAATGCCTAATGAATTCATACGACGAAGTCCCCATTTTCCATCCGCTTCTGGTTATTTTTTGTAGGAGTTTAAGCTGAATGTTGCAATCAATATCTTTGAATTAGGCATACGTTATATCACGTCTAATGTGTTTGTTACGCAACCCCGATAAATGATTTATATCGCATGATATTATCCCATGTTTTGACTTTGACTAAACTTTAACCAAGCAACGGCCATTTGCAGTAAAAAGATAAAATTAAATGTGTATTTTAAGAATCGTAGAACTGTCAGTTTTCAAATTTATTTTCAACCTAGGTTTGTCTGCTTGCACAGACAGAGTGCACCTCTCATAGGTATATACTTGAAATCGTAATTAAAGACCAACGTGGGTAGCCAGTGTGCCACCAAAAAAAAAAAAATTGCCTTAGTATATTTCCACTTTTTAAAAGACCGCACTAAGAATATTTATTTGTAGGTAGTTTTAAACCTTCGATTTAAATAAACAAGTTAATTCAAGTTACTTACACAAATACAAGATGGCCTATTAAATATTTAACCATAGAAGATTTTTGGTAGCAAAACCGTTATTGCACTTGTAATACTGAAGTATTAATAACATTTGGTACGATAAATAAACAATAGTTGTAAACAAAGTTAAATGAAATTTAAATATTACATACGTTTAGCTATTCAACAAAATAACAGGCCAAATGTGTGTAGCTCACTTTATATTGACAATCATCGGGCATTTTACCAGCCATGACACCATGGGGTCCATGGGTAACTGTCAAGTTTAAATCAAGCATAAGTGTAAGGCATCCGAATTTAGCTTGTCATTTTGTTTTAGCTGATAAAAAAATCGCCATTGAACTCACACACACCCGCCATTTAATGTCTTAGCACACTATATGAGAAAATATTTGTTATGGGATATTTTAATGTTTTGAATATCGGGTAGAAAAAACATTGAAAGCATATTCCCTATCGTTAAATATAACTTTTGATATTGAAAATGTTAGAATGATATACAAATATTTACAACAATTTGATTATCAATGCAAAAAGGTTGGCTAACTCAGAAAAGTTCGATTGACACTGACATAATTGACTTTGACACTTATGACAGTGACGTATCTGTCGTAGTTTTTTTGGTCTTAAATTAGAATTTCGAGTTATAGGTACTTGTATGTCGGTGCTTTAAGAAATTATCTAGAATATATGTTAGTGTTCTGTTTTAAAATGCAGCTGCACTTTGTTTTCAGATGTGCCATTTTTATAGTAATAAAGATTTGTCTATGTGCGCGTAGGCAGTAATATTCATTCACAGCGCCGAGCAAGGTTCGTCGCGGGCGCAGGGCCACCGGCTGACCCACTTAGCCAGGAGTATTGACCTGAACTCGCTCTTAAATTAAACAGCCATGAATTTGCAGCATGGCTATGGTGCACTGGCCTTAGGACTAGTTTATAGCCACTTATTTCTAGGATTTCATAGTCAAACTAGAAAACGTTACTTACATGCAGTTTTGCCATGTCCAGCCCTTCTGCCTGTCTGTTTGTAGATCACACCATTTTTTTAAGCTGTTGCATCAAAAAAAAATCGGGCGGAACATTGTAGACTATAGTTTGTTACCAGCAAACACGTTTTGTAACATTTCATTATACGTGGTGACAGGGTCTAGGTACTCTTCGTAGTTTGCAATGGCAACAAGGTGCACTCAGTCAACGTCAGATCTTAAATTAATAAATTACAATATACTTCAATAAAAAAATATTCTTTATTGAACTCCACATACAATAACAGCAGGGAAAGTGAAAAAAAGAAATGTTACAAAGTGAGTCAACAGGCGGTCTTATCGTTAAATTGCGATATCTCCAAGACAACCTTACAAAGAAGAGAAGTTAAAAGATAACCAAAAATAAAATATATACCTAATATATATTTAGATACCCTATTTGACTGATAGTTTACCTAGTGTAATTTTCAAGATATTGTGTCGCATCGACAAAATTTTTACGTAAACCATTAGCTCTTATTTATTACATTTTGAACATCTTCATGTTGCATATTTATGATATGAGCAATTACTTCAACATAAAAAACTTAAAAATTGTTGCATTTTCATTATTTATCTCGTCAATTCAATTCAATTCAATTTTTTCTCGGAATGGCTTCTGTCCATATGGACAACTTTGCCAGTGTCAGGGTTTGAGGCTACAAGTGATCGGTAAATTATTTCCCGTACAGACTAAAAATGAAGCGCTCAGTTGAAAACCTAAAACAAACAAAACAACATGAGGGTAGTATATTTATCTCGTCGTCAATTGTGTGATGACTGACAGTTTTACCTGTCTCGAGTGAAGCGCAGTTCAAACAATTTCACAGTAGCCCGTCACGTCTAGTTGGCTTCTTCGACAAATTTAGCACGTTTTTGTGTCATTCGTCGTGACGCTGAGGTTGAAGACCCTTCCGTCCGCTTTGCTCTTTCATTAGAGCGTTACATTTCTGTATTTGTAACCACAAGGACTGTCGCTATTGGTCCGATGTGGAAGTACGCGGTTACGTGTAATGTTTCTTTAAATTTACACATAAACTTGCATGTAGCCTAATGTGTTAATTTTATGCCGTCGTCCAAATTCACGGCCTGATGTTTGATTGATGTATAAAGTTTATATTTTATTGAATACAAAGATGGTATTGGCAAAGACAGATGACTTGCCATGCCTTGCTTATTAATGTTTTCATACCAGGTTAGTATGAAAACATTTGAGTGTTTTACGTAGGTAGTTAATACTAAATAGGTACCATTCAAAATTCACTTCAATTCTGAAATAAACTTAATTAATAACTTTGTAACAATTTACAGGTTGTCAAGCACATCTATCCTTATAAGTGATAATTGGTTTTACACGCTCTGAAATCGCCTTTTGAGTTTTTGCAAATAATGCCGTCATCCTTCAACGGAACAATTACGTCTTTTGTGATCCTCCTCGGCAATATTACAAAGAAATCGTATATGCAGTGCCGTGTTTTAACCAATATGGAGGGAAAGGGAGGTGGAGCGCAGGGGAAGTAGGTTGACGTGAAAGACAAATATTTAATGATCGTTACTATGTCTGAAACCAAATTCATCAAAAATTCTACTACTTTACAAAACTATTCTGTGGTTGGTACTACATTTACCATTCGTATTGCAATCAGTCACTGATTACTATCTCGTAATAAATCAGACCACCCATTAAAGGAAACGTTACAGCTCCCTTTGTTCTTTGTTTTCAGGTAGGTAAGGTTAGGTAAGAATTTGAGAGGATCGCGGTGCAGACATACATACTTATATACCCATACAGAATACATATAGGTACGCTCATAGTTTATATTAAAAGAGGACCAGACATTAGATGAAATTTTCCTTTATTTAGTTTATTAATTAATTTATGTTTAGTGCAAAGCCCGTACGTTTCCTTTCTCAACACTGTTAAAGTAAAGTTGGCATTCGATTAAGTATGTGTACATCTGTTAGAAAAACACACAAAGGCCCTATAAGATCGAACTAGCCTAGCGATCACGAGTCGACGCCCCTGGTTTAATTTTACCTTTTGCCTCTCAGCCGTCGACACGCGCTTGCTATGGTCAATGCATCAGGTTGGCATTTCATGAGCTTATTGCGAATCAACAATGTCGCGCTACTAGTACCGGGAGCGGGGAACCGGTCGCCCGCAGCCTGCCCGGGCAAAAACCGCCGATAAGTACACGTTGCAGCTTTGCCCAGGGTTCCTCATTGTCAGGATAAATGTAATTGAGCAATTTTGGAGTGATGTTAACGCTTCTGGAACAATTGCTTTGTCAATGTACTTGCAACCGGCTTGGCCACGTCTTGGCGTGATGAGGCGGTAACAGAGGTAGTGGGCAGCGGGCGATGGGAACAAATGCGTAGAAATTGCGGCTCGTAACATGCTTCATACATATCTATATATACATTTGTTTGTTGCATTGAAGCTCTGTGCCTAAATAAAAAAATCCCGATTTTTTTAATAAAACGATTACCGGTTGGCACATTTTATTACATCTTTAGCAGTATTTATTTTCTCTTAAATTGAGGCCTTGGTTCCTAAGAACTGATTACTTTAACTCTTTTGTGTTTAGCTAGAGACATTCCATCTTCCGAATTTGCGGTCTAAGGATCGCAGACTTCAGATTGTACTCTTGAGAATAAGGTGGACTGTGTACCTACTCGATCACCTTCTCTATACCAAAAAGTTTTTAGCGTAGTAAAGGAAAACTGCTTTCCACGAAAATATTTCTTGGAATGAAACAAATAAAAATGTACATACCTAGTTTTTCACAACAACTACAGCGTCTTTAATAAGTGTGGAAATCAGACTAGATTTAGCGGTTGAGAAACGTTACTCGTATGGCCCGGAGCTAAATTTGTACCTATATACATATATTTTTTACAGCTACACGATACCTCGTAACGCCCAACATCTTAAATTTAGGACATTTGTCAAAGTGACTTTTGACTTTAGTCGACCGACACAAGATAATTTTTCGAACTAACGAAAATTTGACGTGAGCCTTACGAGGTTAAGCGTCGCTTCACAATCCTCTTAGCTAAGTTTAAAATAAATTTACATCTTGAGGTAAAGAACATACCGTAGATTATGTTTCTCAACGGATAATTTTCTGGGAACCCTAAGAGCTAACATCCTATGACCATCCGTGTTCGATGATGTAGGATGCAATAGCACAAGCTCATGAACATAAAACGTTTAATGAACGCTTCTGCTGCACCCGCCGCTACTTTGTGTAAAGTATTCGTCCAATTAACTCGAGAGCACTCACTCTTTTGTATCTGCTTAATGAGAAGAATTTGTTATTAGTTTTTATAGTTCAAGAGACTTTTATGGCATCTTATAGGTTTTTCACATGTTATAATAAATATTGAGAGTATCGGTACGTAAAGAATTTTATTATTTTCCTTATTCTGTTCATGTTTACCGGATTTTAAGTATGGCTTTGATTAAGGCACGCCATTACCTTCAGTTTTTGGCCTATATTGATCAAATTGTCACTCCAAAGCATCAGTTGCTACCCCACGTTTCCCGAACTAGATGTGGGTCTGGACAATTTACATTTACTCTGTGGTTGTCATACTATTAATTACTACTTTCTGATAGATTAAACTTATTTTATTTATCGTTCCTAACATTTAAAACTATACATACATTAAATCACGCCTGTTTCCCAGAGGGGTAGACAGAGACCACTTCTTTCCACCTGCTGCGATCCTGACAAATCTCTTTCGCTTCTTCCACATTCATACATCGAGTCATGCATGTACGTCAAAACTATACTTTGCCGAATATTTATCCACATGGAAAGCAATACATATTTATTTCGTTTTTTTTTTACAAGGAAATAAAAAATTAAGACACTGCACCCGGGACGTCCTGTCACATGTTTACACTTCTACGTTTCGGTCGGTAAAACTATTACTTGCTTAAGATAATTTGAATTAGATGTCACTAGTTATTATAAACAAGCTTGGAAATCCAGTGCTGATTTTAATAAAATATTGAAAACATTATGGAATGGATGTTTTATAATTAATTAATATCAGCAAAACTTGTAACACCACTAATAATGATAAATAGTTTACTGATAAACGGTCAAACCTGTTTAAAGCTTTTAAAGCACAGTAGCACACCCCATACTAAAACTCTTCTTAAAAATTTGTACCATATAATGTCCATTCTTGACAATAAGCCACTTATTGTCACTTACTTTATACTAAAATAGTAGGTAAAACATAAAACGTATGTGACGCCGATGTTGATTCGCTTCAAACGGGAATTGATGCCAATCATAGCGCAATAAAACGATCATCTTTGCCGCGTAAGCGAAATGTGCACGAGACGCCGTAATGATAAGATTGCGCGGCATTACACAAGAGGTAATGCGACGTGAATTGCGGCGGCGTGCGCACGCGGCACAGAATAATAAGAAAGACTGCGACTTGCATGAGCTGCGGCAACTGTTAGAATCTACACGGGAATAGGGATGTTGAGAATATACACACATTGAAATAAATAATGGGGATAAAAAAATGATTTTGATAACTTTATAACGTAAAAAAATAAATAATTTTGTTACCATCCATATAGTTTTTATCCCTGGACATTTTTGATGTGTTTACATTGTTTGATTTAAAACTCCAATTTTGTGGTAAAGTTTAAAGATACAAGAACGTTTATTTATAAACGTCTCGCATCAGACCATCTGATATAAATCCTGCAATAAACTTAATAAATTTTTACCACTTTAGCTCAAAGGTTTTACACACTGCATCGGCAACCAACCCTTCTTTTACAAATTGGCTCTCAATGGATTTATCCTTCAACTGTTTTTCAAAACGAAGCCCTGTGACAGAGTGAGCACGAGATCTCAAGGAACTGAGTTCTATAGCGGTCCAGTCTAATTTATTTCTTACAGTTTTATTTTGAATTTGCTAGATGATATCAGTAAGTATAATTATACCCAATACATTAATTAACCTAACTGCATCTCAGAGGCAAGTACAGCTTAGGCATAAAACTCAACATTAATTTACTCTTTGCCGTAATGAGCTGCAGCGAGGTGCGCGGGAGTGGAGCGCAGTCACGGTCAAGGTCTGTATTAGCTGCGATGGAAATCTCGTCGCATGTCTGCTTACTGTTATATGACCATTATGTAATGAATCGGTCATTAGTAAACAATGCTGGTTTTACGCCGCGTGCACTTATGATGTTGAACAGAACTACTAGTACTACAGACTGAGCTAACTTAACTATAACTAATATTAGTAGTTATAGTTAAGTTCGCTCAGTCTGGGTTCATTGTTGAGGTCCAAAATAGTATTAAGTCAATAGTTGTAACACATTTCATATTATAAATACTTATACAACTATTTCATTACAAACTGGCTGACAGACAGAACCTCTATTCTGCTCGGTAAAACCATATTGCTTTTGACATTTTATCGTATTGTTGACTCGGCCGCCATTACTGTCAATTTTATAAGAGCTATAGTATCATAACGATGACAATACGATAATTATATAGAATTAGAGCCTAGACTGCTTGACAGCCGAGATAGCTTTTTACTACTTAACGTAGAAACGTAAAGTTTGAAGCATACATATTTAACCCCTAACGAAATAAATAAGGTTAAAGCGGGAAAATAATTTTACTCTAACATAGCCACTTTTTGACTTCATAAAATTAATATTTATACAAGCTCTAGCGACATGTCCTGTAAAAAATAAGATTGACAGGGTGTCCCTAGGTCTCTTTTTACCCGACTGCCGGAGGGTATTGTGTTTCACAGCCTTTATATGTATGTTTGTCCCTTTGTGGCGTTCTAGAAACTAAACGCTTGGACCGATTTTGATAATTCTTATGTCAATCGATTTGTCTTAATCTCGTGAGTGTCATTAAAGATATGACGCAACCGGACGCCATATTGTGCAAATAAAAAAAAAAAGTTGACCAAGTATGACAAGTGGGGTATCATTGAATAGGGGTTTGAATATCATCTTTAGGTTTCTTTCATAATTTTTCATTTTGAATGATCATTTAGGATTTATAGCGATTTAAAGTTCGTTAGCAACAGGCGGGTTTTGAAAGCTTGTATCTGTGTATGTCGACTAAAGCCCGCTTACTTATCTTCAATCGGTGCGTTGTGCAGCTACAAACTTAGTTTCGATATATAAAACTGATCGATGAGATGACTTGTAATATTCTTCTTATTTATAGAATCGACGCCGCTGCTTTTGATAATTGCACGAGATTATGATAGTTCATTAGTGAATTTTCAAAATGTCGTCCATAACGTAGACCCGATTAAGAGCATATTTATTTCAAAATTCTCAACTTTAAATTAATTATAGAAAGTAGCAACAAATTTTATGAACTTTATATATACTCGGAAGTAGCTTAATTATAATAAAATGATTCAGAGAAAACCCCAGACATTTAGACCGAAGAAACCAAGCAGGTACTACCCAAACCTGTAGTGGTCTGCTCATGGGAAATACCACGGTGAATGCGAGACCTATGCAAATAATGAAAAGAACTTGTGACTTCGTCTGTGAACCGCCAAATTTTCGTGGTTTCCTGGTGTTTTCCATCTACAAAGTCGCGTGGTCTCTCAAAAGTACCTTTTCGTCGGTGATACTGCAATAACGCGTAACTAACTAATTCAATTAGTTGAAAAAGGAACCTTACTGATTTACTTTCTAAGGTTTATTTTGCATCTTTTATAATTTATTAGTTACAGGTATTGCACCACCAACGTTTTGTTTCATGGTTGCGACATTGCACGGAAGTAGCATTTTAGTCGATTTAATCAGTCTCATGGATTTATTCAATCTATTTTGTCCGGGGATGCGTGCATTGAGGAACAAATTGCTAAAGATTCCTAATTGTCCTATTTAGAGGCCGTACTTTGAAAATTTAAGTTCGAAGTTACGTTAGCCCCATTCCTGTCACTCGTCATTCGAGACTAACTCGAGGGAAAGAGGTGAAGCTAACGTAACATCGAATTTCGATTTTCAAAGAGGGCTGGCCCACAGGGCCATAGTAACAGGTAAAAAACATAACAAGTAACATTAAGATTTACGAAATTTATTATGACCCGGTCAATAAAAAAAATACAAAGTACCTAAGCACAAAAAACGTCGAATAATTAAAACTTATTTACACGTCAAGTTTTATATATCTAGGTTCTCAGTAAATAAAGTGAAAAATGTAATAAAATAACAATATATCATTATTCAATTCCAATGTATTATTTCGATGTGAAGACTGAAGTGTAAAAATAACTTGTACCTACATATATTATTCCTTATTCGAAAATTCAAACCCAATACAAAAGATTTTTATGATACATAGACCGTTTTAGTTTATTCTTAATATAAATGACATCCAATAATGATCTTTTGACTCACGCGGCAATTAAGTTACTCACTAATTAGAAACGCAGGATGCACGTGCCGTGACAAGGAAAAGCTGCACCTGCTTCCTTGCTATGCGAGATGACTTTTCCATCTGCCATTGGATACGAGAAACAACAATAAACCTACAAAGTTTTTTAAATTAAAATTACGACAGTGTTCATTTTCTTAAAAAGTCAGATTTTGATAATTTAAAGTATTTAAGCCTATGTCACTCCCACAACAAAGACGAATTTGCAAAGCGTGCCAAAAAAAAGACCCTACATACATACAAACATACACGAGAAAAATCACTCACGCAATCGCCAAAAAAAAACAAAGAGTCAATTCAAAATTAACGACCTACTTCATACTAACTCCTAAACTTAGGTTTAACACTGGCGATACTATGTATTTTATGCGCTCTACGTATACCTTTATGTATGCTTTATGTAGATAAACAAAGGCATACCTACATACATTATGGTGAGCAGGTTCCGATACAAAGAAGTGTGATACACAAAAGCTTGCAAATAAGAGCAAAGATTGCCTCCGACGAGCACATTACTCACTCGAAGTGGGGTATGAAAGGTCACTCGGTTTTTAGTATACAATATAGCAAATCATGTCTGAGCAGGTACAAAGTGATTGAAGGGGTGCGCAGGGCGTTTTTTTGTATATTATTGCAGTTTAAAAAGACACAAGTGTTGAATAGAGACAGGGAAACTTCAATTCAAAATGTTTAACAGTGTTTTTAAAAGACCAACAAAAACAAATTTATAAACAATAAAAAGCCAGCCTCAAAACCCCAACTTCATTTTTTGATACTGTCGTCGAGATTATTTAAAAAAACACACCGCCCTCTCATTACTTTGATTAAAATATTAAATATTATAACATCACTCCCAAAACCAAGACAAATCTAAAGATACCTCATATGTGAAAATCCACCAGCCGTTGCAGAGCGTGCCGAAGAATTAGACATACTCGTTCATGCATACATTCACTCGAAAACCATAACCTTTCTTCTGACGCAGTGAAGTATTTACATGCTTTTCAGTTTCTACAGTACGGCGCTTGTGCGCGAAGGTTGTCATTTCATCGATGCTTTGCAAAATGTCATTACATAAATGGAACGATAGACTATATTTCAATGTCACATATTGATAAGTAGTTTGATAGATGATCCATAATTAAGTTACAAGCTGTGTCAACATCCGTTAAGAATCGCAATCATGTTGATCTAAGTTCGGAATGAGATCGAACGTTAATTGCTTTCTCAGAGCGTTATTTATAGGTATCTTAGCTCTTAGCGTTTACGAGAAATAGGCAAAGAGCTATAAAGTCCACAATCACCGGTTCTTGAAATTTACTTGACGGCTACCTTACACAGATCCTTAATTAGTTTCCTTAAACAGTATTTCCACATTGATGGCCGACACGAGATTGACACAACAATTAAACAGCGTATCTGTACCGTTTCATATTATAAACGTATACGTATGTTTTGTTTTTGTAAGCACCTTTTTCACTTCAGTGTAGCATAAAACAAGTTGCAGGTCAATAACAATATCAATACATACAATTTTGCGTCTTGACTCGACTTTTGATTCGTAAGACGACTTTTGATTCGTAAATCAAATAAGAATTCTATACAATAATGCACTTAAAGCGAGGCCATGCTAAAGTCTGCAGTGTTCCGCGATCTAGATCTCAATAACCATAACGAATTTATATCTGTTTTTTGGATATATTAAACTTGATCATATTTGCTTGAGACTGTCGAACGTGAAAACACGATTAGAAATAAAATCCTCGATACTTTTATTTTTCAAACATGACACCTTTTTTGCATGTTTTTGGTTGAATCTTCGAAACCCTATAATCTTTAACGATGATTTTCGATTCAATAGTTGAGGATATGTAACTTCTTAATTTATATATTTTTTTCTAAAATTGTTGTGGTTTTTCTAAAAGTAAACATCGATTAATTGAAATTAACGCTGCCGTCAAGGCGCGAGCGAACTATCTCCATCTCACATTCTTCGCGCGGAAGCACATAAAGCTATCTCTTTTTATTCTTGTGGGGGCGTGGCACCATAGGTGGCCTCTTAATTACAGTCATGATATAACGGGTAAAAGTGGCGGCTGATGGGTACATTATTTTGTTTGATAGTATAGAAATAGGTCGACAGACTTCGTTTGGGTATCACCGCACTTAAAATTGACATCTGGCGTGTGATTCTCTCAACAAGCAAAGGTGATCGTTCGCTCGAGTGAAGGTCCAAGCGGCGAGTTTAAGTAGTCCCGACAGAGCGAACAAAACACATTTTAGCGCGTGTATTCAATTTGGCAGCATGACTTCTCGAACGTTTAAGGCTCCCTAATTGACAATGCACGCGCTAAAATGTGTTTTGTTCGGTCGGACGGGACAACTTAAACTCGCCGCTTTTATTCGCTCGTCCGTCCGACCGGCCGCCGTTTTTTGAGAGAATAACACACCAGTACTTGTGTAGTATTATTTTAAGCAACGCTTTTTTTATGGCAAGGAGAAAACGCACGAGCACTCAGGCCACCTGATGGTAAGTGGGATCTGAGACCCATAGACATTTAAATTCTAAGACTAAAATCTCAAGTCTGCAATCCTAAGACCTCAAATGAGTTGCCAACCCCGAGGACTAAGATACATTGCCTCTATGCAAGTAATTTTGGGTACAAAGTGCAATAAAAGTAAATGAGAATTATTACAGCACTTAAATTAAGTAAGTAATGAGAACAGAGCAACTCGCTTCGTATTTATTGGCTGTGGAAAGATAAACTCCCGGTTGCGTCGGTCAGCTGCCTGGATTACACATAGACGTCTAATTGACTATTAGTCACTACTATCTCTGACCTTTACATAATGGGCGTAAATTAAGCATAAACAAGTATTAAAAGGTTTCGTTAGTACTACAAAATGGTGGTCAATAAAACATTATTCAATCTTACGTAAGTATAATTTTGTTCAAGGTATGATTCTTTATTTTTCTTAGTAAAAAATAATCAAAGTAACTGATTCTGATCCAATGTTATTAGATTTAATGGTTATTAATATTTACCTAGTCCAAAATTCAAGTAGGTATTAGTATAGTCAAAACTGTAATGTTACTCGTATTTGAGTTAATTTAAGAGCCAATGAAACCCACACCGACATGCACCGTTAGCCCCACGTTGGGAGCCAATTTAACCTTCAGTGCCGCGTCTCCTGGGGCTCTATTCTAGGCGGTAAAAACCATATCTTCTTAGACTGGTTATGGTAGGTATTGATTTTAGCTCGGCCGCTATTAATGTCAAGTAAATGAGATCTATAAAAAAGTTGACAAAACGATAAAAGGTTAAAGACGATATGGTTTTTACCGCCTAGAATAGAGGCCCTGATCGTAGTACAAAACAGCCTATTTGTTCCTGGCGTCAAACAAATTAAAATCAGCTGCTTGTTTTTCTACCGTTAACTCGTACCTAAAAAAGTCAGTATAGTTTGTATGGCGCTTGGGCTTTGATTGTTTGGGAAGCTGACGAAGAAAGAAAAAAATGAAATGAAAATTTACGTGAACTGACTACTTAGTGGCAAAAAGTAGTCCGCAGTATCACTATAATAATGTGACTGCACTAACCGAGCGATATAAAACTTCATTTTATGGTATTACTGCTACTTTGTACACGTCGGAAAGGACGTGTAGGTACCTAATCATAAAAATGGCAATTGTGTCCCCATAGTGTTTTTTTGTCTTGGGGATTAGTAAAAACAAGCTGAAGGTCAACTCTGATTTACATCTTTAGTTGGTTACTAAATACATAGGGAAAACACTACTAAAATTGCGAATCACAAAATTTGGGTACTAAATGACCTTATTTCCACATCCACATCCACGGTAAACCGTCGAACGGTAACATCATCGTAAAACAAGCGCTAGGCCAAGGCCGAATGACATAACACGTTGTCGCCGTTACCCGCGCCGGGCGCAGTGCCAACTTATCTCTGCCGGTGGCGACAAATGGAACCAACATCAACTCATAAAAACACATGGCAGGTGCTAGCTCGTCAGCGCCACGATTTTAGCCGCAAATATAACGTTGTAAAGATGCACACGTTGATAGACCGGCGTGTAAACAATAACAGTTCTTAATCAATGGTTGTATGGTCACAATAATGGTTGGCGAAATGCTAATGTAACGAAGAATTATTTAAGTAGTGTATTGTTCAACGAGGGAATAGAACGAGCCATTTAAAAAGAGAATGATTTTAATGGGGCTTTAATTTTTTAATGGGGTTTTGAATAGGCCTGACATTTGTTTTTGATTTTTGTAATTTATTTCTTAACAATAGAGCTACGTTGGTCTTAAAGAAGCAAGAGTAAATTTCAAGATGGCGGCTTTTCATGTTTGTACAGATCATACGGTCGCATTTTAAACATATTTATTAAACAAGGTAGCCCTAATCCGCAAAGGTTAATTCGCGGTGTTACCATTGTTCAAATCTCATTTTGGTACAAGATTTTTTTGTCAGAATCAGAAAGGTCAACCATACGTAATATGATTTGCATTTTAAAGTGTACGAGTACAATATGTATGGTTCGTACCCATTCAAATTCGAGCCTTGGTATACGATGTGAAGGTTAAAAATTGAAGTCAATTCAAATTAAGGTTTTTATTTTATTTATAAATATAGGATGTTGGTTTTTTGCGCGTGCACAAGATGACAGTCAGCAGCGGGACCGCCAATCAGAGATTACGTGGAAAGTAGCGTTACTAGCCGTTAAGGAATAGACGGGACTTGTATGTGTGTACTAGACTTTTGAAATACGCTGTTAATTTTGCAAATTCATTTCGTTTTATTTATACCTTACAGACTCTGACTATGAATTTCTTATAAAGTCCTACTTGAATTTATAATCTCGACGATCATTTTATTTTATCGTAAAACGCTTTTCTGTGTTCACATGTTCAATGTTCATTATAGCAATGTTTTTAAAGTTGTACTAGATTGCAATAAATTACACTGATACCGATGAACCATCAACATACAGTGCTGTTAATACATCCGTATCTAAAGACTTTATTTAACGCATTCTATAAGCAATACAAATTGAGCACTTTCCGTTTGTCCCTAAGTTTTCCTTAGTATTAAGAAGCTTCTGATAGACAAGAAAGTATAAACATAAGCGTACGTGTATTCCTAAAAGCGTTAGCGCGAACAATTGTTTTGGTGGTATCCCAAATGGCAGTATTAAATACGTGTAAGTGGACGCACTCTACTGATGTGCCAAAGGAAACTTTCTAAAATTGCGGAAAATTTCATGTAGAAAAATTTCGGAAACTTATCACAATTTTGTATCGGGATTGAAACTTTCCGTGTCTTAAATTTAAATTTCCTATATTTCTAGAGAAAGTTTCCGGAAATTTCTTAGAACTTTTTGGAAACTTTCCGCAACTTGCACATCAGTACGCACTACATACCATTTTGGTCTGCCGAGTTCAATGCGGCAGATTTCTCTACTCTATAACGTAAATTGTATTGTATCCCGTTTTCAGTTGGATTTACCAGAAAAACGGGTGTTTTTCTGGTAAATCCAACTGAAAACGGGATAAACGGGTACTCAGCGGTATTATATCAAACTGTTACCCGCTTATGATTCAGGTTCTCAAGCATACGGCTAATTTATTAGAGTCAATACTTCCACACCGAGGAACAATGACTCCACAAAACACTGTAGCGTTTTGTTACGAGTAATTGTCATTAATTAGAATCGGGGAACTAGTGTGTTCTCAACTTCTCACCCACCACAGTTATCATACATATCTACACCGGTAAATCAATTGGCAACTTAATTTATATCTGTAAAATTACCTAATTTGTAGAACTATTCCATACTTAAAGTCAAATTAGCACCAATCAGCTTTTACGTCTTTTTTTCAAAATATTTGAAATCACCCTGCAAGCCTAAGGTGTTTTTTAAACTAAAATATTCAATTTCTAGTTAAAACAACAAGCTTGTTTCTTTTAAAAAGACGTGAATAACATTAAAACATTCAAAATTACTCTACTAATTTGAATCTTACATACCTATTACGTCTAAACGTAAATGTAACAGAAAAGACAGCTGAGATACTTTTCATTACTCACACTATAATATTAACAACAAATAACAGCGGATAACATAACGTTTTATTTTACTTGTACATAAGAACGTGAGGACGTACACGTACATAATTATGAACAAGTATAATGTACGTCAACTCGGGAAATGTGTGGGTTGCATGAGTAATGGTTGCCGATTTCTCGTACAGTCTGTCGAACGAACTCGAGGGTTCGCGTTCATCCAATCTTATTGTAAACCTAGCTTTTATGGATCAACGAGGAGTTGAGGTGAGTTGAGTTTTGAGACCATGAAAGATTTAGCAGGTAATTTACTTACACTAGAATAATGTGACGTATCTGCTGATAGAAATAATATAATTTTCTTTAAACCTCTTGAATTTAGTGTAGTTGGTAAGGTTACTCACGTTTAAAAACAACTTCAAGCTCGAAACGACTAAGACTTCACATTGTAGTCGGATAACACTGCGTTCTAAATCAACGTCACAATTGTTTGATTTTTCTAAAAGTCGACTTGTTATAAACGTTTTTTAAACATATATTAATATTTAATAAGTTGGTAGGTCATGAGTATAATAGCATGATTTGCATCTGCTTACAACATACCGTTTCGTCTAAAAATAACTCTATTACAACGGCAATTAATTGTAATGCAGTCTGTTCCTAATCTGCATGTCTGTCTAGCAAGTTGCATTTAACCATTATGGGCAGGGAGCTTGTTGCAGCATTGCAGCAAATTAGAAGATTTCAAAGAAAAAAACTTCATAATGAAGTTTATGCAATTTATACCTTGTATTTTTATTATTCTTCTTACTACTAAAACGGCTGGTTGTTAAAATAGTTGCTCAAAAAATGGTACTTTTTGTAGCTGTATATCGTGCGGAAAGTTGAATTTTTCCTTTTTGTAGCTGCATATCGTGCGGAAAGTTGGTTTTTTCGCACTAGTGCTTTTTGTTTTTTTTTTAGCCATTGTTGTTCAAATTGCACTGTAAATTTTTATCAAACTAAGAATTACATAAGATTGTCTCTTTTAATTACTTTTTTTCATTGATCTGCAAGCGAGTGTCGAGACTCGCGACGAGTGAAAATGACACTTTCGCATGTGTATTAAAACGTTGAGACTCGTGTAATATTACATACTTTTCGCACTTGCATCAAAATGACTATTCCTAAACATCCAACTGCATGAAAAATTTAATAAACATTTCCTAATGACCAAACTGCTGAAGACGGAGGGTAACAGTTTTTACCCGACTGCCGAAGCAGTATTTGTTCCTTCGTAGAAGCTGAACACATGGCCCAATTTCTACAAACAAGGTGTCGTTAGATTTTGTCTTAGCGTCGCGAGTGTGTCATTATAATTTAATGTATGCAGTATGGCATATTTAGAAGCATGCAGGGTGTAGAAAACGATTCCATATATTACCATTGTTTCAGGAGAAAAAATAAAGTACCTACTAACGATACATAATCTCCCACCACCCGTCGTCATTTTCCACCCTGTACATCCAACAGAATATTGACTTATATAGAGGACAATATCAGAACATGTTGTGATGATTGTGATTTATTTGTTTTGTAGCTTTTAAATGTAGAGCCAGCTCCTGGCCACTAAGCGAGCCAGCTGACGCTGCCCGATTGCAACCAACATGACGCTGCCCATTACTCTGGTAGGTTTACTGCGCTCGTCACTGCACAGTTAATTCCGAGTACAACTGGACTCGTAATAAATGCGTTTTAGATGAGATAACCTTGAAGCTGAGATACGCCTGTCTGGGATTGGAAGTGCTTTGCGACTCTGTTTCAGGCATAGCAATTTTACTCTTTGGAAGGTAAGATAGAAATAGAAACAATGGTTATATCGAATGTAGAGTTTTGCTAAAGTATTATGGTACTGGTTCTGACTTAACTGACACAATATTATGGTACAATGAAGCGTGTAAAAACTAAGATTAAGTAAAAAATTAAAGGAAGGTAAATTCACTTTTACATTTTTTACGTGTGACAGACACTTGCTACTAACGTTTACTCCTCTTTAATTACATACATTAATAACAATCACGCCTTCATTCCCAGAGATGTGTAGGCAGAGCTACAGAATTACTAACAACTCTAAAAACTTTATAACAAAACGAACCTTATTGAAAACGGGATCCAAATGTGATTTTTTATTGCGGAATATCTTGGTTTTTACAATTGTGTCGAGTCAGTCAAAATAAAAATAGGATCGATATCGGCATAGAATAGTGGTGAGGAAATTAAGCCCTGCAACAATGTGGTTGCTTGTTGTAATCTACACCTGAATAACTTCATTTAAATAAGAAATAAGGGCCCTACGTGTCGGTTAGATAAGCACGCCACCGCCGCCGCTCCTCGTGCTATTTTAGGCTTTGCTTCGTTATCTATTCCTTCGTCGTAGAACGTAGCTTGATTACAAGTAGTGTTACCTACTTGAATACATGCATATTGCACATATTGAAACAACAATTTATACATATAGGTCCAACAAGCGGACTAATGGTAAAAGCATTCTCTACTAATTAACCTTTGGGTGAAGACGAGTACCTATTCATTGTTTAAATAATTGCAGAAATAATGTAGGAAAGCACTGAAGCAGCGTCAGCGTCAGCGTCAGCTATGAAGCAAAAAGAAGAAAACTTAACCAAATCGCGTTGAAATATTGTCGCCAAATTTCTAACGATTTCACATGAAATTTTCGTTTCGTATGCTTCGTGCAATGCCTCTAAGGACATACATCTCCACATATAGGGTGTCCTTCGCCGACTGCCAAGTCCATAAAAGTCCAGTCAACGTACCCTTCTCGAATCATTCACGAGCTTGCGAGGATATTTGGCAATGAGTACAGTTACTTATTGATTCGACATTGTCTCGTCCTGGCATTCGGAGGCACTGTGATGGGCGTGAGCGGAATTCATTGACTGAATCGTGAGAAACGGTGGAGTTGAGTGCTTTATGCGCTGGAAAATGTAAGGGAAATGATTAATTTAAGGACTTATTGTGAGTATTATTGTACATTGAAAATTTTGTTACTTTCAGTGGATTAGACCCTTGGTTTATTAAGACGGTATGAGTTAAAAAAATACTAAGCCTAGCTTTTAAGTTATAGTTTTTTTTACTATTTTTACTATCATTATTTTGTTGCTTTTTAAAAAAATATTATTGTTTAAAATATGATTTGAAAAATTCTTGCAGCGCTTTTTCTCGGCAATGTTGGTTTAACGTGTCCGAAGCGTTAGTAGATTTAATCCATCTTGTCGTGTACAAAAGCCTCGATGTGGCAAATTTGCTAAAATAAGATCGGCAAATAAGCTGTATTATGACGTTTAAAAATTGCATTATATCTATGTCGCCGTAATTAATAATAGACCCTAAATGCCATTAAGTTAAAGATCACCAGTTGATAATTGAAACGTAGATATTTATAAAGACCTTGTGATGATAGCGATGATGATGATAACAATTAGATTATGTCTCCCTGTTGTCCTTCATCTAAGACATAAGGCTCGTAGAAGAGCTATCCAATGTTCACGATTATGTGCAGTAACATGAAATCTTTTCAGGCGAACCCAGTTGATGAATCCGTAGACGTAGTAAGAACCCAAAAAAACATTAAATTGTCATAACTAATTTTACATTACCCTAGTACCCTAGTGGAAGAAAATTGGAGAGGCGTATGCCCAACGGTGGACGCATATACGCTGAAGAAAAAGAAGAAGAAGTACCGTAGTACTCTTAAATAACTCTGGATTATTTTAGCGAAGAAAAATACACCTGTATTCAGTTTACTCAACAACTTTATACTTGACCAAATGTATAATAATTTCTAGTCGAAAGGGCAAGTATGCTCTAAATACCCGCATTATCATTGACTTGCGTCACTTCAGCACGTGTCGCTCGTCCTCAAAACTAGCCGCCAGAGAATACATGAATGTAGAGTGCAACTAGAGTAAGCCTGTCAGCTCAAGGTTTTGGGGACACGTGTCGTGGCACGGGTTCCTTGGTCCGCAACAACGTGACTGCGGGACTCGCGTCCCACGAGCTCTGGAAGCGAACGACGCCACGTGACCACCTCCAAAGAAAGCCCTGACCGCATTAATTCTTAGCCTTTGCAATGCCAAACAGTCTCGGGATTAAACGCGTTGTAAGACTTTACAGGTCATTATGTGAATTCATTATTGTTAATTCCAGATAGTGAAGGACTCATCTAAAATTGATGAGCTTTGGCATATCTTCATATTTATCTGGGACATGATAATCATGTCACATGATTTCTAATTTGTGTGTCGCTGTTAACGAGGTCTAACTGTAGTTTATCCTTGCAAATAAGAATTACAATAGGTTTTAAATACTATATGAAGAAGTAAAGCGTAGCTTGTTTCAACTTTGAATAATATATCTACATTTTCTGTCCGTACATTTAATTTGTTAACCTTTTATTAATAACACATATTTAATATAATGGGTTAAAGACTGATAAAGTAAGGTGAATCTACAAAAATACACTACAAAAACACTTATTTTCATAAAAAATCTTAATAAAATGGTATCGTCCTCCTTAACGTCCATACCTGCTGTATATTTTCACGGAGGATTATAATTAAATAATCCAAAACACCCTGTATTTAAACGTCACCCCGTTTCGTTCTGTTCTGTGACATTGAATGCGTCCTTAGTTACACTATGGTGTATTTGTTTCCAGCGTTACGCAATGCTGCCGTAACATTGGGGACTCTAAGGACGTGACATTAGACGTATAAATTTACACTTATTTGCGGTTGGCGCGATTATACAAGACTTCTGTGGACGTTGCCCGAGTGACTGTGAAGTGTAACGAAAACTAAACATAGGTGATACGTAATAAGTAAGTATTAGCATCAAAACGGGTGTTTATTTGAAGTTAAGGCAAATGTAAAAATAACTAAGAGTCTTATTTCTTTACAGAGAATTTCCATTTAACTTGGCAATGCTGCCACCATTTTGTCTATTAGATTAGTGTAGTTTTAGCTTAATTTTAGGTGTGGTATATTATTTATTTAAATATTTTTAAATGTAATAATATCGTTAATTTTATTTTATGTGTGATTCACCAAGTTATTTAACAGACCAACATTCGTGGTTTTATAAGCGACTCAAAATTTGATAGTGTTCAGATATTCGAGTCTCAAATATCTTAGAATTCTACGAGGTGAATAACAAACAAAAGAAGGTAGCCGTTGCATATGGTAAAACCTTTTGTCTTCCCTTTATTGTAATGAACAGAAAAACCCTAAAGTTTTATTGCACTGCAATATTTAAATGACTATAAGCTTTAACGGAGTTCGACGTCTAAAACGAAAAGTCCTTACATTTCGCGGTATCCCTTTCAAGATAGCAGGTCAACAGAAATACCCAAAAACAATTCTGAATGCTTTCGCTTTACTTTACTTTCTATTTCTAAGGGCGTTATTTATTATTTTAAAATAACATGACGGGGTTGTGCAGTCTTAGAAATGAGGCACCACAATAGAAATGTTTGTAAAACGGTTTGCACGGTTATTCGGAATTCTATGCGTTTTGGGAGCAACCACAAAAACAGGTGCAGTAAAAGTATTTTAGAAATTGTATTATTTTAACTGGAACTCTCATTTGGGGGTCCTTTTCAAGGATTTTTTAATTGAATATGCAAAAAAACGTATTTGTGCTTTATCCGTTACATGTTACATAGATTACATAGTCTTAGGGCTTGTCCACATCACCACGGCGGATATGGTACGACGCGGCACCTCATCGTGCATCTGTATGGACACGGCAGCGCAAGCGTGCATCTCCACGGCCCTTAAGGTTAGAACAGGATAGAACAGAGACAACAAAAAAAAAAATCTTTGGCGGAAAGCACATTTTTGCAAAGTAGAATTTATAGCAGAAATTTATGGCATGATATATATTAAAAACTAAAATTTTAATTGTATTTTTTTTAAATCAAAGTTCATCTACTTGTAACACTCACACTACTTGAAAAAAAGCATGTGACGAAAATACTTGGCAAATATATTATTATAAAATTAATTAAGTACCAATTTAATGTGAACATTTGGTTTATAATAATTATTGTTAAGAAAACACATTTTAAACGTATATCGTATATTTTATATGAACATTGGTATCTACCTACTAATATAAAAATACCCTTGAGATTTGATTTGTGATTCCTGGGGCACCCTATATAAAACTTATATGGGTATGTTCAACATTGTTTGAAATAAATAGTATTTGACGTTTGATTTTTTTACAAATTATTTTAATACAGTTAGCGACGGATATTCATAAAAATAAGATAAACCTAATCCTAAACATGCGTACGGTTAATTCTTATAGCTAGGTACCTACTCGCTTGCTCTAGATTAAGTTATTAAGAAGCTCTAAAAAATAACATACTTAAATATGTTAGATACTTTCTCGCATAAGTATTACTTTTTTTCCAAGAGCAATATAACAATTACGTGTTAAATTCTTATCCACGGCGACTGTCCATCGCCGCTTCCTCCTCTTACCCTAGAGATTAAACGAGTAAGACAGGGACGGAGCACATTGTGTACTCTGTAAGTTGGCCAAAGAGAAATGACCGCTGTTGACCATTTGGCGTCTCTTGCGTCATTCCGTGGCACTTACCCACTTTTGAATTCCAAGTCGGTTGCCTCAATAAGTAGCCAAAAAGAGAAAGAAATGATTATCCTGCAGATCAATAAAAGAAAGGATTGAATTTTAAGTAGTTTGTGCTAACAACCGTTCCTTTTATGACTTGGTGAAAAGTTACGCTTGCTGTTTTTAGATAGATATATTATAGCTTCTTTGAACCTGACTGCGCTAACCCAGCTTGGCTTCAAAACCATATTAGTTTTAGCCTTCTATACGATACCCTTAATGTCAAATGATTAATAACAACAATCATATTTTATACATAACATATAATTATATGTTTGGTTTTATATGTGATAAATAACAATATAATTTAAAACAAAGAGGAATAGAGACTCTGAAAACGGTATCCTTTTATTTGGCACAAAAACGTTTCCCTAGCTGATTCGTACCTATACCAAACATTATCATATGGCCAAACTCTTTTTTTTTTCCGAGACTGTAAATATTTCAGGACCGTCTTATAGAACCCTATATGTTAGGTTAGTTTAGTTTTATAAAAATCCTGATATATTCACAGTTTCGAAAAAAAACCGTTCGCCCATATATGTTTGGGACATTATTCAGTTCGGGAAACATTTTTATGCTAAACAAGGGCAATCCTGTTAGTGGTAACCTCCTCCCCTAAACCTACAAACCTAGTTTTGCGTAACGTCTCTTATTCATTTTCAAAAATCGTGAATATCTGACTAGGTTTAGTAGGGGAGAAACATAACCGCATTTTGAATGAAAATTGGCAATTTCCATGATGGTAATGATCTTACAACAAGGCCCTATCATAAAAGGCAGGTTCCAACTTAATGTGCCACGGATCTTTTATCCCAGCTAACAAAGACGGCCGCTTACGTATGAAGTGAAGCGTCGCATTAGCCCCTCATTAGTTATTGTTACAAAAAAACAAAGCTTCGTTCTATATTCAAAAACCGTGTTTTGCGCGAACGCGTCCAAGTTCAACAGCCACAGTCGCGCCCGCGCCCGCGCAGCGTGGTAGGAAGGATGAAGCCGACCCACTTGTGGTTCCCTGACCTCCGCCGCAGCCTAGCATAGCATCACCTCTCTCTGTCCCTCCAACACAAGCGGCGCTAGCACTGTCTCTCTCACTCCCGGAATATTTTCGCACTAACACAAGTGTGTTTGTAAAATGGCGCAGAAGCGACGTGGCTTCGCGAGCCGTGTGACAATGAGGTTTTTAAGGGTAACGTTTACCGTTATTTTCTAAGATCTTGTGGAATTTATTTTTATGGTTTTTATGAATATGCAGTGCTTGTGGTTACATCAACACAGCTCGTGCAACTAGTTATTGATGCAAAGGAAGCTTGACGGGTTTTACATGGACATCTTTTTTTGTAATTACTGGTATCCGTAGTACCTACTAACATAACATTAATATACATATTTGTAGGCTATCTATAAACATAGTATTACATTGATACTTATACGTTCACTCGAAAAGAATCGATGCCGATATTTTTCGTTTAAAAATATAATCAATAAACAAACGGAAAGATAAAATGCAATCTGATGTAACCCGCACCAACGTGACTTAAGTCCACCAAACAATGGCCATAAACGGGACGGAGGCTCAAAAGCATAACTTCGCCATGTATAGAAGGACACGAACGTACTGAATTTCATTTTCTAAAGCCCGATTACACGGAGGTGACGCAAGGCGAGCTGGAGGTCGGGTAACGGCGACACGGGCCTCGAAATCGAAAGGCGTTCGAAACCGAAATCGAAGGGAGCGATCCCGTTATCCTGCCGGACTGTTGCAGAGATGGAAAGCTCCCGTTAGCGACGGTGATCAGCAACAATGACTCACGGGATTGTCCCTGACTCATCTCTTCTAAAGCTACGCATGCAACCGCTGGGCTGGTCCGTTTGTCAACGGACATCGAGACAACCTAATGCGTAAATGGTCATGTGCTGGTTTGCTGGTCATCTGAGCAGATAGTGCCCCGCTACCCTTGCGCCTTATTCCACATTCGGCACCAAGCTGGCAGCGCACTCGCCGGTGCCTCGTCTGTTTCTCCTGTAGGTACAACAAGCTGTCCAGCCGGCTGAAGGCACTTGACATTTACCACGATTTAGTTTCAAAATGTAAAAGTTTTTTTTTATGTATTTTAATATTTGTTGTTTTATGCTTATTGCGTAGTATGTTGTTTTTATTCTTTTAATGTGATCTCGTATACCTACATATATGTTTTGAATTGTTAATATTTGCTCATTTTTGTGTATGGTTAAGGTTATTGTACGAGTGTGTTTTTAGGGGTATCCTGACTTTTTACCAAATCATCATTTGACAAACTATATCATTTTACAAACTCTAATTTCGCAAAAATGTAATCGTGCTTAAACCATTACCTATTACATAGGGTTACATGGGCTTATTAAATAATTTAGGTTAGGTTAGAATAATGACCACAAAAAAATAAAAAAATATGTTGCGGGAAGTACGTCTTTGCGAATTAAAACTTTTCTTTCTTCTTTATTTTAGTACCAGATGTGTACTTAACCTTTGACTTGGCGGTGTTATTTAACACACCCAACACACATCCCATAACAGGACACACCCATAATGAGAGCTCAGTTACAAGTAAACGCAATGACATCATGTGGGTCACATTATATTTATTCTTGACCCTTTGCTTTGTCATAATCTGAGCTGGCTGTAACATTGCAGTTTCCAAGGACAGAATATTACCTCCATTGCCAGGATTGGCATTTCGCTTTAAAATTAACCCGATATCGAAATTAAGTACCTGGAGGTTCGATATATTTTGACAATCAGTTGAATAAAATACATGTGTGTAATAGGGTATCTATCTATTCAAGGTTATTGAGAATACGATTATCTTCAAGGCTATTCTCAATTTTTCAGGTATTAAAAATGCTACTATTGAGATAAGTTACAAAAAACGTCGGAAAACGTAGGACATGCTTAAATGGCATTTTGCTTTTATCAATAACTTTTGTTCGCATTAAACTATGAAGCTTTGTGCATTTTGAAATGAAATATTTTATAAGAGCTAGAAAAACAGTCTCCCACGAACAGAGTAATTAATGACTACAAATAAAAAAGTGTAGAGAATATAATTATTTAAAATGAGTTGTAAACGAAGGAATATGGATTGTCTAATTTGTAATTGCCTTTTTATACTGACTGCCCGAGAAAAAGGCTGCTATAAGAAATGCTTTTATTACCAGCGTTTAATTGATTTAAAATCTCATGTTTGTTTCTTTGTCACGATGTCAAAATATATACCTTATCCAAATGTAGCAAGAATGGGCTGAAATTTATAATACCAAATGTTATTCCAATGACGATGCAATATTATGTTGTCTGTTGATAGTGCAATTCGAAGGGTGGCAACTGGCAACCTGTACCACAAATATCAGCTGGTACTACTTAATGCAGAACCACTGAGTTTGGACTCGTAATATTGGTATCGATCGTAATATTGGTGACCGAACGACGGCCAGAGCTTATTTTTGAATGAGCAATATAAACTGCTAAATGATTATTTTTACTAACACCAATCAATCTTATACACAAAGAGGCTTTCTAAAATAAGATACAGAGAAAACTTTTTTTTTAGGTATAATTAGCTTTATAATTAGCTATGTACTTTTTTGTCATACCTGACCATACTCATCAAATCTTCAACGACAAAGCGCATGACGTCACCGAGCTACGAGGAAATCCAAGATCCCTCGCGGCCTACTTCGCCGTAACGGTAATAGCAGGTCCTGCGCACAATACAACACAACGCGCCGCGAATTTTCCACTAATTAACCTGCTGCTAAATTGTACATACAGTTTTATTCATAGTTAAAGAGTTTGTTTGTTACGCTAAGTTAAGCTTTGGGGTTTTTGGCAATAAGCCTCGAGCCAACATGCAGCATGCTGACTCCTCGGACCAATGATTGTGCTAACTGCCTACTTTACCTGTGGCCGTAGGTTCCCTATGCCGGGCTGCTTTAGAAGCAGCCCGGCATTCCGCTGAGGGTTATTTTTTTGTACCTGAGTCACAGATGTTTAATACTTCGTTATAATGTATGTATAGGTATTAGCATCGTAAATAGTGTTGTCAGACGTCCATATTTCTGCGGGACGTCTCGATTTTCAGGCGTATGGACACGTCCCGATTTACCCTAGATCGGGACGCTGATTGTCCCAATAGTTTGCACATCGCTAGATAGTTCATATATAAGATACTAATCAATTTTTAACAACCTAGAAGGCCGGAAAAACGGTTTGTCACAATTGGCATTGCAAGGGGGCTGAAATTCGCGCGATTTTTGTACTGTGCCGATTTGAAAACCCAAGTACCGATATTTTTCTAGCACAATCCCGATTTATGATAGACTTGACCTGGCCACACTAATCGTTAAGTACCCATAGCATGACAAATCTTGGTTTAGAACTTGAAATCCAAGATATCATTATTAGTTGATGGTCATGCCTGCCACGGATGAACGGAAGACCGATCGACCGCCCGCCTGCTCCGGCCGGGCGTCCCCACCCATCATCATGCCACTTAACCATGACTTGACACATCAGAATTTGAACACCTAATATAGGCCTCGATGGCTACCTGTTTACTTTTGTTCCAATAAAAAGGCACTTCGAATTTGGGAACATGAAGATATTAAGTAATATCGAAAGATTTGTTCCATGCTTTGTAGAATTGAAAATTTAGGATATATATCTTTCTGTTAAATTTGCACGGGTAATTTTATAAGCAATAAATTGCCCGTCTACAGTACGAGCGACTCATTCTATCACACCTAATTTGAGTTAAGACAACCATTGCTGACGGGCAATTAAAGCTCAAAAAATTTGATGGTAAAGTGCTTTAGAGAGAGAGACATTGAATAACGTGCCCAACCCCTTCTTGATATTATTACTTATATGCATTCCCTACAACACCAATTCCTTAAAACTTAATAAGTAGCCGTTACGTGTACGTAGTACATACCATAAATTTAAATTATAAATACCTAATTTAAACGCCTTAAGTTATAAAGTAGCAACACTGCCTTGCGAAAGGAATTGTTAGTTTCTCTAGGCGTATTTACTGTTAAAGGCGAAGTTTTGGTGATTCCATTATAAATCAACATATAAACGAGGTTCTGGGTATAATAAATAGTATCGGTATTATATTGTATTCTTAATATCATAATTACATACGTACAGTCATCTGCAGAGAAATGTAACCCCCTTTGCTAGGAAACTTGTATGCAGGGGGTATACTTATCTCTGCAGCTGACTCTGCCTTCGTTCCCAAAATGGGGTAGATAGAGCTACAGAATTACCTATAACTCTAAAAACTTGTAGACAATTCCGTAACCACATTTTGCATAATCATAATTGATAAGTGAAGAAAACGATATTTTATCTGTTGGCTACCGAAGTTGCCGGTAACTATGGCAGTCCGCACGACTAGATTGAACCTAAACTCGTGGTCAAAGGATTGTCTTGTCCATCTCTATGCTTCAAATCCTATCTTCATAATACAATTATAGAATGAATTCCGTTTGTGCGGATATTTTGAGGTTTGGGCGTTTTCAGAAAAAGTTGTTGGTTGAAAAAAGTCGTGTCCCATGACTTTCATGGCTGATTATTCGAATTTAAAGAAAGCATATCAAATGATATATTTTTTTTTACATTAAATAACTTATTAACCTCAGAAACACTCTAGAATTATGCAAAACAAGCATGTTAAATTTAAAATATAGCCTAAATAAGAAAAAAGTAGGTGCTATTTTGACGTGCCCCACACCCTCCACGACAAATTTGAAGTTAGATAAAAAATACTAAATTAGACTGTTTAAAAGTCAACGGTTGTGTCCCGGTCAGTTATGAACCGATCTTTAATTTTAAACCGTAAAATAAGTGCGTTTACATAGAAATTTCTTTGACAAATACAGATTTTAATCTGTCCCGCGAAATAGCGCATGCGGAATTTCCGGCATACGCGACCGCATTTTTAATATGTTCCTGGCAATAAAACGCCACAATACATGAAAATTTTGAATTATGGCAGCATCTATGGTAGTCGCCATTTGGTTTCAAATGACAGCAGTTAGTCCGTGAAATGTGTTTAGAGTGGTCGCGTGGCGTTTGCACCAAAAATAGGTTTCTTCATACGACTCCAATTTTATCAAGGTAAGAGAATCCTGTGTATTTGATGTTTTATAATGTTATATTTATTAATTAATGCTGATTCGGAATCAAAGGTAATATTTAAATAAAGTTCAATAGTTCATTTGTAATTTTATCTAAATGTTTGATTGGCATGGATACGTCACCTCCATACCGCCACGGTCTCGTTAAAAGAACTAAAAAGTGACGTAATAGAATTCTAAAGCTCGTTTCATAAAGAGATTTAAAGATTATTTTAATAAAATACAAATTTTTCATTTTATTTTACCTACATAAACAAATTTTTACAATGTACCTACCTGTTTGTTTGTCCGTCTGTCTGTTGGCTTGTTTAGGTCAATTCTTGCAATTCAGTTTTGAAGCAGTCTTTTCCGCTACTACTTAATGGAATGGTCTGAAATTTGGAATACGTATGTAAACCCGATGATGATTCAATATTACGGTTTCATTGAGCTGGTATAAAAATGAAGCCGGAAGGTGCCCACGGCAACTCTGGAATTAAACAATGCAACCCCATCGAGTTTGGGCTCGTTTGTTTTGTCTTGACAAGCACTTTGATCAGAGATGGAATCCAGGGTCTGATGATAAAACCGGAAGGTGCCCACGGGAACTCTGGAATTAAACAATGCAACCCCATCGAGTTTGGGCTCGTTTGTTTTTTCTTGAGAAGCACTCTGATAAGGGACGGTATTCAGGGTCTGATGATGTAGCCGGTAATAGTAAAGGAAACACTTACATATACTGTGGCCATTTAGAGCCGCCCCGTGTCATCAAAAATAAGCAAAGCAAAGGGGTACGTATCAGAACGCTTAAATTTAAAAAGCCTAATGTATCATAATACCTAAAAGTTCATAATACCTAAAAGTTGTTTTTTCTGAAACCGTAAACTTTTCAGGATTGTTAGAAAACAAACCTAACCTAACCTAATGAGTTGTACACAATTCCGTTTTCAAAATTCCTGAAAAGTTTATGGTTTCAGAAAAAACAACTTTTAGGTATTATGAACTTTTAGGGATTATGATACATTAGGCTTTTTAATTTTAGACATTGCAATACGTACCCAAGCAAAGACCTCTCCATCCCCCTTTGGTGATTTCATAATACTTGAACGGCTCCTAGGTCTTTCATTTCACTTTAGTATAAGATATTGTTTTAGTAAAAAAACATAGTAATATGAACGTAGCCTTATAGTTCCTTAACGCCATTTCGAGCTTCACTATACGTCACTGTCCCGTTATTGCTGTGATTGAATTTCTTAAATAATTAATATTCTATCAAAGATGTTTAGAAGTTATTATTGTTAAACACATTATATTTAACTAATAGTTAGCTAACCAATAAAATATAAAAAAGTACTACGCATTCGTCGCTCCAAAGACAATAATATGTAGTACAAAGTACTGAAAGGTAGCGTTAAGGAAAGTTTTTGTCATAAAACTTAATTGAATTGTAATAATATGATTAAAAAATATTTTTTTTGAACACTTTCTAGTTTAAGGTTTATCAATAAAACTTCAAAACATCTTGAATATTTCTAGTTTTCTTTTAAACCCGTCCTAAAATGAGTGGCGTAATGGAACTTCTTACGAGCAGAAACGAAATCAAATTGGGATTTTTTACTGAAATAGTAATTATTTTGTTATAAATTTAGTATTTTCATGCTGCTCATTTAATATATTATCAATTTAACTACATTTTAAAGTAAACTAAAATATTTTTTCAAGTGGAATTCTTCTTACGTCACCAACAACTTTTTCTGAAAACGCCCGTTTGCCTTTCAATCCCGCATGAACAGCTAAACGGATCAAGATGAAATTTGGTGAACAGGTAGTTCATGCCATGGATTAAATATTATACAATTGAAAGTTTCCGAAAAACATTAAGTTATTTGGTTGCCGGCAAATACATAGGTACTAGTTATCTTATAAAAATTAAATGATAAAGTAACAAAAAACTTCTATTCTATAAATAATATAATTGTATACTATAGGCCACTGGGTTTGGTGGTGGAGGTGGTGGTTTAACATATCAAATGTGTGTATTTTGATGTAAGCGCCATCTATTTGATTTCTGTTGTACTTTTTAAAGGCGAGGTTTTCACTCAAGCAATCAACGTTTACTTCAGATGATTTTGTAAAAGTGACGTTATAATTCGCTAGGGGGCGCACTCTTCACAAAAAATATCTTATCATCCCATGTCATTATCAATCAAATAATAAGTTCAGTCATAAGTTCAATCTAGATTTAAGATAAGACAGAACTAGAATTTTATTTGCATCCAACTTAAGGCAACAAAGAACTAAGGTATTATTAATATTCTTGGACGGTCCGGTAAAACGCTTGGAAAAAACCAAAGGAAATAAATACGTAAGCAGACAAAAAGAGAGTAGAGAATAGAGCTATAGCTATGAACTTTTACAAGAACTAGGTTTAATGAGGATTCCACTGATAAATTTAATCAGCAACTAATGTTTAAAAGAATAACTAAAAATACATCGAGAGATGAGAAGTACTATCTATTCCACTTTATTAAAAACCATACTGTTACTTACAGCCATGTTGATTAGAGCTACCGAGAATACTCTTTTCTTACAGCTAAAATCTGAAATTTTAAACTTTTAAAAATTATGGCATCATTTTGCATTTTCGTTAGTAAATCTTAACATTCTATCGTTCATTATAAACTTAAAGGTTAGTAATGAGTAAACGTGATAATATAAGTTAAATGTAGTGAATTAATATACGACATCGTAATTGTTCAGAAAAGTTTGTACTTAATTTGTTTTCTCAATCGGATTCAGTATCTATCGATAAACTAATTGAGAAAGCTAGACGAAATATGATTCTATATCCGAGGCTCTCTTCTACTCGATAAAAATATATTGCTTTCGGTACATTATCGTACCTACCTACTTATTGTTTTAAAGTCAAGTAAATAAGAGCTATATCCTAACGTTGACAATACATGTCAAAAGCAATATCATTTTACTTGAGCTTGAGGCCCCGTATATGAACCTACATTACCTCAGTACAGTACAGATCACGCAGGCAATGTTATTACGTCACGCACGCATCTGCTTATGGGATCTCTTTAGGCATGTCTTGTGCCCAATCATTTTACGTACATTCTCCTATTCCAGTGCGTGTTACTTTGAGCCCAAATGGGTTACAATAAACAACTCCAAGGGCAACCCTAATTAATAATCCACTGATTGAAAATGATGTGCGTCAGCGACGACACCTAGAGCGGCGAGCGTCATTGCTGACCGGACGAGTCCAGTGGAAATTCGTATGGGTAATTAATAACCTAGGTAAGTACATAATGAAAAAAAGAGTATATAAACACGTTTTGATTGTTTATGGATTGTTGTTTCGTCGATCTGTCTGTATGTTTGTTTGTGCCCCAATCACGCAAAAGCTGTGTAACCGAATTTAATGAAGATTGGTATACATACATAACTATTATAAATCAAAGTCACCCGCCGCGTCAGTCTGTCTGTTTGTATGTTCGCTATAATCTCAAAATCTACTACACGGATTTTCATGCGGTTTTCAGTATCAGTTAGATATTTTTTCACAAAAGGTTTTATGTACGGGTACAGAAATCTGACATAAACCGAAGCAAAGCTAGGGCGGGTCGCTAGTTATTTATCAAAGTTCAGCGGGATCCCCTTAAATCACCGATACAAATTTGATCGAATGTATCATTTCATCGTATTTAATTTCATCGAAAGCTAAAATATTTATTGAAGCACTACCTTAGTATTAATTAAATTTTAAATTACTGATTTTTTATTAGTTATTAATGTAGATTAATATCTGTGATATATACTTATGTAGCTAACACTCGCGGATCCCACAGTCAAGCTGTGAGAACAGCTTTGCGGGACGTTGTAATACAACTAAGCTTGTTAACATGTTATAATAAATAAAATAAAAATTAAAAAAATCTGCTGTAACCTTATTGTTTATAGATTATCTTAAGCATGGGTTACGTAGTTTAGGTTACCTGTGATCACTAAAAAAAAAATCTATCTCCTGCGCACGTGTTAATGCCCGTCGATGAATAAAAATACGTCGAAGTAAAACATTCTATAGAATGAGTGTCGGTGATTCAAAGGTCAAAGGTCAAGCAAATTCAGCCCTTTAATATTATAATAGGGTTAAATAAGGTACCTACATTATTTTCAAATTTGAATCAAGTACCTTACTGCACAACTCCTTATAAGCAATAAAAAACAACTTTCAATTTTTTTAGGGTTCCTCGGTAAATGGTGCCAAACAAATATTTATAGCCTACGTTGTCCGTCCAACCTTACTTTAAATGGCTGTATAGGTAAATTTATACAAGTTTGAAACTTATACTTATATAATAATAGGTGTTATTAGGTATAGCAGAAGTTATAACAAATAACATTATATTTTTTCACATTTTAACATTGAATACTTAACAAATTGTGTTGACATAGATGTTCTTTGTATAAACGTTGCTTCTGCTTACTTAAAAAAACAATTGTGCGCAGTCTACTGCTGCATTTATTAACTTCCAAGCATTTTATAAAGAAGTCAACCAACTCTGAGATCGAATTTTAAAATACATTTACACCTGCGCGTGATCGAAATATTATGGATTATAAACTTTATCTGGTTGAATGTTGAACACAAAGTCGCTTTGCGCGTGATGAACGAACTGCCAAAATTTTCAATTCTATATTAGTATTGGAGACGCAAAAATCGGATTAGAAGATTTAATAGGGTCATTCCCCTGATCAACCAGTTTTAAAAGAATTTATTGAAGAAAAAGGTATTTTTTAGAGTCGTATTTTTTGTTGTTACATTTATGTTCAATAAAGAATATACATAAACACACACTTATCTTATTTGCGTTGAAATTTTGTGCAATAAGTAAGTAGATAGGTACAGTCGAGGAATTTGATCGTTTAGCAGTTCGACATAATACATCATTTTGCCGGGTTATACATTTTCCACATGTCATTAGTCGAGACACGTCGGGAAATGTATAACGCGGCTAATTTACGTATTACGACAAACTGCTTGCTTAGTTTAAGGAATATCTAATCCATAAGCCGTTGAGTTCCGTACCAAAATGGTAAAAAAGGATCTCTTAATATGGTGTCTGTAAGTATGTCACAGAATGTTTCTTAGGAACTACATAATCTATCGACTTATTTTGCACAATCATATCAAATAAATTGTATATTGTTGATTGACGATGACACAGTCCTACGTCCTATTTGTATAAAATATTACAAATCGAAATGTAAAAGTATTAAAATTATTCTCACGAGCTTTCTTAGAATAAGTACATACCTACCTAAAATGTACAATTAAAATAATTAAATTGTTAAGGCGAGAACGGAGTTACCCAATAAAACCACAAGGAATCCGTATTTTTATGCTTTCATCGACTGTCACCGTAGAGGACGTGACCGCCGCTGTCCGAATTGCTACGTGACCACTCACAGTCACACTTTTACCCCCTTAACGCATTCACTGCCATCGACGCATATATGCGTCACCGTGACTTCCACCAAGTGCCATCAACGCATATGTGCGTTCTTACAGTAAGCAAACTCCGTATAAAACAAAATATGTGGCACCTGGCGAAAGTTCAAAAAACAGTAGAGTGTTAGAGAGAATCACCGTATTATCGTGTCGTTAACAAGACCTTGTTTTGCCGAGTAGAACAGAAGCCCTGTATCTACGCAGTGTCGATTTCATTTTGAATCTGCTAGCCACAGCCCAAGTTCCACAGCTGACTGCGCAACAATCGTACGTAAACAACGATTTTCACTAAACCGCTACTAAAGTTTGCTGTCGTCGTCGGATATAGTTAAGGATTTCAAAGCACGAAAGCGATGTGTAAACAGCGTAATCCGCGTTCAAATACTTTCAACCAACGCCTTTTTGGTAATGATCCTTAAAGAAATATAAGGGCGTGTACCATACGTAAGACCTACAAATTCGATTTGCCATACACACACAAACACACACCTTTTTTTAGTTTTTCGTAAATAACTCAAACGGTGGCCCATAGGAAAAAAAAGATTCAATACCCTTTTTTGCTGGGATTTTGTTGTTTGGATACTATGCAAACCCGACTATGGCCTTTCGGGAATCATTTTTCCCTCCACATCTCATTAAATATTGATCCCAGCAAAAAAGTGTATTGAATCTTTTTTGTAGAAAATTTTATGTAGATTAATTATGTCCTGGAACATTTTTTACTATGGGCCACCGTATACGAGTTATTTACGAAAAACTAAAAAAAAGGACCTTTACACCCCCGTCCACCCGTTAGCTTCACCCCCACCCATCAGTACTTTTAGTATGTGGTTTAAAACACCATTCCCTACAACTATGCCAAAATTCGCTTATACACGAGTTTGGAAAAACACGTGTAACTTCCAACCTTGACACTGGCAAAATTGTTCCAATGAACCATATATCAAAAAAAAAATGAATAGAGGCCCTGACATTAAACATAACATGATGGCGTCTGGCGTAAACACAGCACGATTTGTAGTGGTGGGAAACCTTAAAACAAAGGGAATTTTTGGGTTCACTTAAAGAATTTCGAGCAAACAGTTCGTGAAATTACATCGTCGAGAACTAAATTGGTATCTAAACCATGATAATACGGTCATTAGTAACTGACGGAATTAACCAAAAACAAATAAATCAAACCACAAAACCAATTACTACTGCTGCTGTTGTGTGTGGTAAAATGTTGGTTTGTTTGTGGCTGTGTGCCGTGGTCTATAAGGACCTTTAAATAAATAGTAACTAGCCAAATATATGTAAATTTCGCGGTCTAAGAATAGACATGCATAACATTAACGGATTTGACGATTATGATAAAATACGGTCTAGTGGAAAATTCCGTGTTTGTTTATGACGGAGAGTTTGCGGATATATCTAAGGTAGCTTGTATTTAACGTTGGAATTTAATTATTATGATTTCTATCATTATATTGCTATCAACAAATGGTCAATAGGTGTCGTTTTTATAAACGATAGTGTTTTTGTTAGCATTCAACAATGTATATGATGACGAAAGAATATGATTACACTTTAATTAGAAGTATTCATAGGTACTAATATTATAAATGTAAAAGTAACTTTGTCTGTCACGCTTTCATGGCTTAACCGCTAAACCGGCTTCTATGAAATTAGGTATGAAGATAACTTAAAACCCGAGAAAGGATATAGGGTACTTTTTACCGTGAGTAGCGATAAACGAGTGCTACACGGACGGAGTCGCGAGCAACAGCTAGCACTTAATGATGTAATGAGGTAAGTCGAAATACTGCTTCAAGTTTTGTCATAGAATGTATTTGAGTACTCAGAACACAGAATGACAGAATGTATTTGAGTAGTAGTAATTTAAATATTTCAAAATACAAAAAAAACATTTATACATTGTCATCACATGGCATAGAAGTTATACAGATTGGTGTTAGTATCTTTAAAACTTAAGTATAGGTTAGTCCATGCGATACCCTGCAAGGTTTTTTTAAATGCAACCGAATACCTAATCACCTTACGAACCTCAGCCTTAATCTGAGTAAGCGCTCAAAACAGGTCAGGGAATGAATGGTATCTTCAGACATATATTGTTGTTCCATTATATTGCGTTTTGCGTTTTATTTTACCCATTTAAAAGTTTGGCATGACAAATAAAATGAGACAACAAGCGTCACAACAAGGTTGCAGAGCATCGCTGCCATTAAAACCCTAATACGTATGTGTGGGTCCGCATTCGCACCAAGTACTAAGAATTATGTTTGTTATTTTCCAGAGTTAGCAAAGCGAAGCAAGGTATGTATTCAAATTAATTGCATGCAACTACCGGTTTTCCTTGCAAACTTTAAACCTTCTGCCTTTACGTGTCGTAGGACATACCATGGACAGCTTTATAAATCATGCAATACAATGTCAGATGCGTAAGCACGTCACTTTGAATACAGCATCATTATCCAAAGTGACTAAATAATTATTGCAACTTCCGTTTAAATTGATATATTTATTTTAAATTTCCTCTATATTCCTCTTAAACATATGATAGGGGCAAAAAGATATTAAAATTTTCATGACCATAAAAATACCAGTTCTAAGATAAAATGTCGAGCGCCTAATGGCGGAGAGATCGCTTCGCTTCTTAAGTAGCCCAAATAGCCTTCGTAATTAAACACTTACCAACCTTATATTTTGAGGGTGGATGTGCATTTCAATTTCACATATCTGATAGCATGGGGTGGTAGTTTTCCGTGACGCTACAAATATCATTTTGGTGTTGCTGGACTTCTTCTCGTTGACGTTATCGTAGACAACACCAAGATTGAACGACAGTCCTGGAGGAATCCTTTTGCACCTCGACAAAGACAGGTTGGCAAACTTTAATTCTTCAACTTCAGGCGTCAGTTTGAAAAGCTTAAGGTAAACCGGATCTAAAGTGAGGTTTGAAAACTTGATGTTCTCTGTCGTAATGCCGCCTCGCTTGTATTCAATTCTGAACGGAGTAGGAAACGAAACTAGGCGATTTTCGCAGATATACGTCGCTGCTTTGTGCAAAGGACTCGAGAAATATTTTGAGATTTCAATAAACCTTTTGACTTCAGCTTTGAATGCTTCAGTCGTTACGTAATGAGCTCTCGAGTCCTCGACCAGGTCCGATTTGGTTTCTTCTTGGACGGGTTGCAGGCCGTTGTAAGCACTGCAGTTTGTTGTTGCAGTGGCATCATTGTCATGTATATCGGACACCGGCCGTCCTTTTTTAGCGGAGGGTAAGTGTGATGAAATTTGATTCTGTTTACTCATTGCAGTGTTTTCTTCATGACAATAATTTCTCAGCAACAATATTAAACAGTTTTGACGTAGGTGTTGTATTTTTTTTTTTAAATGGCTTTCACTTATTTTGTACCAAGATGTATTTCGCCAATGACAACTTGACATAGACACGCTGGGAAAATCGTCGCTTTACTTTCTCAACCTCGTATCTGATGGAATAGTTAGATAGGAAAGTAGTCTTTATTCTTTAGGGAACATGAGTGCTTATCCTGTCAAACCATTCGATCAGATACGAGTTTGAGAAAGTAAAGCGACGAAATGCTCGCTGGATATTTTTTTAATTATGTGAAAATATCCGGACTTCAGGAAATCTGTCAATTTTAATGTTATTTAACCACCACTAAACAAAACAGAACACAGGAATAAACACTTAACAAGGATAATAACTAAAAAACACAACACGCGCTTAAGTCAATTCGGCTTGATTTTAATAGCTACCCAGAAAACCAAACCAAGGAGACATCCTTTCAATGAATTATCAGTTTTGGAAATAGTTTGTATGTGACGGTACGTTGGTTCCAATGGTTGATTTTTAATTTTTGCTAATCACTTTGCGTTTACGTACGTTTGAAACGGCCAAATTACTACACAAATCCGTTTCTGCATTATGTTATGCGGTCTTCGTATGCATAACATAATGCAGAAACGGATTTGTGTGCGCTCGGCTGGGTTCGTAAATGTTTAGAAATTAGAAATATTATCATAATTTTCATAGTATAGTCATAATCTCATGACAAAAAGGGAAATTCAAATTTAGGGCTTGCAACTCCCGGGTAATAGGATTTAAAAGTCTTGATACTTGATTTTCTACCAGTTCTACAAAAGTATGATATTATTATGATGTGTGGGAACTTTCCAGGATAAAATTCGTGATGATGGAACAAAAAAACATTTATAATATCAGTAACGATCAGTTAGCTACACCCTTAAAACCCAGGAAAAATTTGCATTACCTATTATCAGGTTGACATTGTGTATCTCGACTTCCAGAAGGCGTTTGACAGGGTGGACAATGATATACTTTTGCTAAAACTGGGAAAAATGGGATTCACTCCCCGACTTCTTAAGCTGTTCTCTAGCTACGTCAGAGATCGAGAACAATTTGTCAAGTATGGACCTTATTTGTCTAAACCTTATCATACGCGTTCAGGTATTAGTAAGGGATCAAATCTGGGGCCATTCTTAACTTTTGACATTAATTAATGACCTTTCTGAAGCTTCAGATTATCAATAACATATATGTTTGCTGACGATGTCAAATTGATTAGGCCAGTCAAGTCCATTCGGGACTGCGAGTTGCTTCAGAACGACATCGACGCAGAACACAAATGGAGCTTGGACAACAAATAATTCTTAAACATCGCAAAGTGTAAGGTCATGGCTTTTACCCGCTCCCCTACGCCCTTACACTTTCATCTCGGAGTAATTTTAGATTCCCAGCTTACATTCCGCAACGACGTGCGAAGTGTGTGACTAGCAACGCTTGCCAGATGGGTTCGTGCTGTGCAATGCCGCGGCGACAAAATTCAAAGACTTCTAAGCGCTAATCGGACTGAGTCCACCACATCAATATTTTGTCGTTACTGGTGAAAAACTATCAAGACCTTGAAATCTTATTACCCCGGAGTTATAAGCCCTAAATTTTAATTTCCCTTTTTGTCATGCGATTCTGGTAGATCTATAAGTATTTAAGTACTTACAGTTAAAAGTTGATCATCAAACTAAGTGTTAGGGTTATCGTACTATATTTATTTCGTTGTGAATAAGATCTAACCATGGAATTAGTAAGTACTGGAATGCTTACTTCCAAAATCGCGACAAGTAAAATTGAACTCAATATCTGAAGACAGAAGGCTGACTTTGTGGTAATCAAGTGCAGGAGCCTAATGAGACTTATTTTGTCTCTTAGTACGAAATGTTAACTAGGTAGAACATGTTAATTTTTCAAATTGTGAGGATTATCACAGTATATATATTTAAATTAGGCACTAGGAATGCATTAAAGTATTACATATTAAATTAATATTAAAGTTAACCCGCTTCAATCATTGCTCAATTTGCTCATCATGGTAATGGTAGGAGTTTATAAAATAAAACTAGCAACACTAACAAAACAAAATGGCGATTGGCGGTCACTTTAATAATCTCTCACTGTTGCAATGAGACCTATTTCGGCTTTTATGTGTTAACAAGTGATTTTCTTAAAAACAATGGTAAATTCTATTAGTGCTGTGAGTGGCTGCAATAAAGAATCATATCCAGGTTGTGGGATATCCTTTCACAGGCAAGTTTATGAGATTTCTGTTAGTAGGGTGACCATGAGCAATCATTAATATCATTATTGCTAGCGTAGCGAAGTTACCTGACAAAAACGATTTGATTTAAGACTGCCTGCGAATGTTGAAGTAAAAAAGAACTGGATTGAAGCGATTCCTGGGAAAGTACCTAACAACTCTGTTGTATGTAGTTTACATTTCAAACCTGAAGATTATCTGACGGAAGCTAGAAAAAAATTGATATCTCAGATATATTTTTTTTTCTTATATATTCTCTTTCTAACTCCTTTTGCTAGAAAGAGAGTTCCACTTGTAATTTGTAACTTGTAGCTTCGTGAAACGGGCCACTGGAGTAGTTCCATCTATTTTTCCTAAGGTAATTTAAGGTAATACCGTAAAATTACTCATTAAATATGTTGATTAATAAAAGCTTCAGGAGGATAGAAAAAATATTTAAAAAAAAGCAAGTTTTTTTAGATTTTGAGAAAAACTATGTCCGTCACACCTGACATTGCCAAATATGTGGGATATTATTACATGCCCGCCGAGCCGGACAATGCCAAATTTTTACATAAAAAAAGGGAGAAAATGTTAAAATACCGTTGCTTAGGTATATTATTTATGTTGTATGAAACTATGAAAGCGTAATTGACAGTTGTGTGCGCGAACTTTGTAATACTTTTTTGATACTTGAATGGCTCATGAAAAGGCTCATGAGAAATGAATTTTGGGAGATCTAAATAAATATTTAGGGTGTCCAAATATTTTTTTACAAATTTACGTGTTTTGCTGATGACGTTGGGGTTGCTTGATCGAGTTTTTCTCGTTGTGTTTGTCAGTGTAGGTAAATATGAAAATGATGAAATAGACAGAATATTGTAATAATTTTTGTTCAAAGAATCATTAATATCTTGCATGTTACTTCAAGACTGCATGCCGGATTGTAATTTTGTACCTCGTTATAAAGATGGGAACTATTAAATCATACATTCGGATAGTTTATGATTATGCGTAAACAAGGGGAACTAATTAAAATATGGTCACCTTTACTAGAAAGGGACCCACTAAGTTTTAGTAAGTTTCTTTCGGCTCGCGTTTTCGGTGTAGTGCACCTTCCAGATGTACGTAAGTACTTACTAATTCCATGGATCTAACCTACTTATATGTCGATGTTTACTGAAACATCGACTTTTCCTCATCACTTAAATCTAGGGGCACTTTATGTTTTAGGCGCGCGTGATACGATTTATGCCCTCCGTCCCCACGGCACTACTAAATCGCACTACTGACCAATGATTTCTATTTTTAATTCGAATTTAACTGAGTCGACGGAGCTCCTACTTCTGGGTGGTTTGGCCCTCTGGGCCTGCTGCAAAACTAACATAAGCTAAACCTACCTCATATTTATAATACTAGTTTTGGTCAGTAGTGTGGTTTAGTAGTGCCTTGGAGAAGGTCCTTTTTATGCCTCCTATGTGAGACAAATATTTTTTGTATTTTTTCTGTCCTATTGATGTGATGTGTATAACACGGTGACCAGACTATGCCCCCCCCTAACCCTCCCCCAAAATAGTCTCCCGTAGTAGTTTTGCGAAAGAAATAATCAACTTTTCTCGTTATTTACAAAGGACTCCAGGGGCCCTGCTAGGGCCTCTGGTAATTAGTTATTCATGTGACTTGAGATACACATTTTCGGGACGCCATCTACAAAATAAGGTCAAAACAATTTTATTTATCAATCTTTTGTAGCTTCACTCCTTGACTGACACTTAGAAGCCTCATTAAGCGCATAACAAGAAACTTAACAAATATCATTGAAAGTAAATAGATGCAGAAGCACTTCTTTATTAAGGTTGCATCCGTAATAAAACTAATAAATGTCATGTATTTCCTGGCGTCAGAAATGTAAATAAAGCCGGAGACGGAGTAGGGGAGACTGGGTGGTGGCTGATTATAAAAACCGCCGATACTGAGGTGAATTTTGATACAAATTCTTAGATCATAAAACCAATTTATATAGGCTATATTTATCTCATCAAAAATGTGACGGTTAACCAAAAACCAGTGTAAAAGTACAAACTGTCACTTTTGTATCCGATCTCCCCTGTTTTTATTGCTTTTTAAACAACTGATTGATTAGGTAGTCTACTATTATATTCAAATAATGGTTCATTCTCACTATCATACTAGGAGTATTTACAAACCAGTATCATCATTTGAGAAGTATTTCTAAATTTAGCAGTAACCTTTCCGCCACCCTAAAATATCCAGAAATATAAAACTAGTTAGTGTTCGCTTAAGGTGCGCTTGCACACATGTCTAAACACCGAACCAGTTCAGCGCTTGTCTAAATTATGGCGCCGCAGATGACACAAACTACAGAATACAAAAAACCGTCAGAAACACGTTTTGTGTAAGTACTTTATCATTGAATTTACTTACAGAGATCATCTACTCGTGTCCGTTTTAGTGACAGATTTATCGCTGCTTGCAAATCGTAGCAAGTCAAAAAACTTTTGAAAAATACTGGTACGGCTGTTGAAAACCTCCATTGTCCACGTCACATTTTCTTGTACAGTTATTTTCCCAGCATCTCTCCCTGGGATTTTGTTCTGTGATTTACCGCAAGAAAACTCGCTATGACTGCCTAAATTAAATTGACCGCGTATACGCAAGAATTATATTGCGGCAGGTCTTTACTCCATCCTGTCCTAGTAATATTCTAATTAGTCTTACTGGCTACTGTGACTACTAGAGACCTTACTTCTAGGTGCTTTATCCCTTTCGGCCAACGTTATCTACCTCTTAGAAATAGATAAAAATCTGCATGTCCAAAAGGTTTATCCAGCCAGAATAACAAATTGGAATATTTTAATCTATACAGTTACATGATCGAACTACTAATAAGCTTGTATGGAAGTGCGGCCGGTATCTCGATCTTAGTTTAGTAGACGCTAGTCAGTGTCAGTCGTATAGACACGAATAATCCGCATAATCCTTCACCAGGATGATCACTACAGAAATGTAAAAGTAAATATGGAGTAAATATGCACATATTGATGTCATTTTACTACCAAATCATACAAACCAGAAATTGATTTTACCCAAATTAAGTGTGTACCTAACTGCATGTCAATTTACATAACCGGTTTGGTCAGAGTTAAGGTGGACAACTCGATCAATTCTGTTTTTTTTATTCGGTTAAAATTAGAAGACGAGATTCTCAAAGGTTTTGCTAAAATGCGGGGTTCTTAAATGGACTTTTTTATTTTATTTGTTCAACGTAAGTTTGAAGTGTGTTTTTAAGTCAAGAAATACTTTTCGAAGCATCAGTAGGCTGAAAAATAAAAGTACTGATCTAATTAAATGTTTTTTCTTTCTTTCTTTCTTTCTTTTCTTTCTGACGAAAAGGAAAACAAGAACAAAGTCACAAAATAGTTAGCAGGTAGTTTTTGTAAAAAATATTATTTAATCAGTGTAATCGTTTTACTACACTTTAATCAGGTAATATTACCCTATTTATTATCTCCAACTGTGGTGCTGCGTACAAGCCATACAACTAGTGTTTGCAACTTTGCAACCTGTTTGAGACTGGTCACGCCACCTTTAATTAACGCTTTATAAAACCTTATTGACATGCTGAAGGTACACGTGTCGAAGGTATATGCGACATCGATGCGAGTCCTTAAAGACACTTTGTCGACGATAAAAATTACTTGCAAGTACTCTTATAAGATAAATTAAACGCGTCTTTTGAAAAGTATGAAAATTCGTTCACGCATAGGAAACAATTTTCAATCGTTTTTTGACAGATAACATTGGCTATTTGGGGCAGTAATGCAGTAAAGTTACAAAGAAGTTACAAAGAGTTTTGTACATTGTATCTTCTATTATACTGACTGTATTGTTTTTCTTTTGTACAATAAACTGTTTACACACATACACACTACTCGAGATCCTGGAAGATCCACGTTTAATACTGGATTCCTAGTGAAAAAGGGTACAAGTCGACTTAACTTGTAACAAAAAGGGTATATACATGAACGGAGTACATACTACCTATACCGTTTTTCACTAGGACCCCAGTTAATGGGGTGAAGAGTGCTGTTAAAGGTAATTCTCAAAGAATTTGAAACGCTGTCACCACCGTGGTCGCATTATTGACTGCTTCCTTGTAGACTCGAATGCCATTTGCGGCTATTCCGTAGAACTCAACCTCTGCTTACAATTCTTATCAAATTTGTTTTTCCTCAGAAAATCGTCAAAATTGTAGCCACGGCTGTGACAGCGTTTCAAACGCTGTGAGAAATACCCTTAATATTAACGCTTCTGGCTTTAGGCTATAGGAGTACATTCATCATTATCATATCAGCCGAAAGACGTCGACTGCTGGGCATAGGCCGTCCCGAAAGGATCTCCACGACAGTTGGTTTTGTGTTACTCGCTTCTGCGCGTCCATGAGTGTCTTTATTAAACCAAAAAAAATACCACGCATGACTCGTGGACCCACTACTCCTTGTCCCACTGCTATTCGACGGAACCCTGCCTCGCTGCAGGGCCCCTATTTCTGGGCGATTTGCCCTTCGGGCGTCTAAAGATACCTAACGAACCTAACCTACCTACTTTTACGGAATAAAAATGATTTCTAACGAATTTCTGACGAAAGAAAATAGTAGTGGGACGAAAGCAGTGGGTCCACGAATCAGTCGCGCTAATAACCACATCTAATCTATTCTGATATTTAGGTTTTAGTCTTAAACATATAAGATTTGGGTTTTTTGGTTTGGCATTACCGTATAAAAAGAAACGTATTACAAATTTACGTAGGTACATTGTTGAAGAGAGAAACTGATCTGTAGATAAAGTGGTGTGCTTTGCACAAAGACTGGTTTTGCGTTAAACATGTGGTCACTAAGTGAGCCTACGCACAGGATGCGTTCTGCGTTATGCCAAACATCTTACGTCTCTATTAGTTTGTTAATATATGATGCTGCACCGAACCGCAAAACGCAGAACGCTTCCAGTTTGTACGGTCCCTAAGAAGTAAATATCGACAGTGATGTTTAATGTATACCACATGATTGAAAATACGTAATAGTTATTCCCATTGATGACATGATACAATTACACTCACTGGACAGGTAAGTCCGACATCTGCCTCTTAGCACTGTTACATCAATGTTAGCATTTCTGATTGAAAAAACTTCGTTAGTACTGATGTCTATGTCTGATGTTCGTGTATTGAATAAGTACACACGCTATAGGCAGATAACAACCGGAACGATACTTACGTTAATTACGTTTTATTACTCGATGTTATTATTTAAAACAGGAAAAACAGCCTCTAGAGGTGACCACCACTATGGCCGCTTGATCTTGATCTCAATCAACGTGCGCGGGCGCATAGTTTTTATAATACCAAAAGGAGACAGTGTTTTTAAAAATAGTTTAAGAGTTTTAATGCCATTTGAGGAGCTTTGTTCGTCGGTCATACCATAGCGGGGGCTAGTCAACTAATTTGATTTCTAGGCCACTTTGGAATATGTTAAAGTGACGTTATCAACCAAAACGTAAGAGACTTCGAAACTTCCTATGATTTGGTTTACAACTTCACGTTGACGAAGTCCATAGTGGCCTAGAAATCAAATTGGTTTACTGTACCAATGAGTTATTTCTAATTTATCTTCATTACCTGAGTGCTGTGGTAACCGATACTCCTACGGTGACAAAAAAATATCGTGAGGAAATCTGCACATTCAGATAGCTGTAAAACAGGGTTAATGACACAAAACTCTCCGTATCCGAAAGGGCTTATTTGTATACCATAGAGAAACAGAGTGAAAATGGAACAAATTATATGTCAAAAATTGCTTTCTTGGTTTTATGCAGAAAAGTGCATACTTAGAGCTATATTCGTGTACCACCGTAGAACTCAGACGTGATGAGGTTGCGACGTGGCATCACTAAAGTTTGAAACCGTGGTTCTAAATATTTACAGTATTATTCATATACATTTTTTTAAAAGTTTACTTCAAGTGTTCATTATTTAGTCAGGCTGCTACGTGACAGGCAGTGGGACCGCCAAGGATGTGGTCTGTTCATTTAACCAAAAGTAATAACATTCATTTTGCGAAAACGTATTTGTGTTTAGCCATTATCTTCATAATATTACATAAGTTACATGGACTTATTAAATAAGTTAGGTTAAATTACACATTTACCTCAAAAAAAAAAGGCGGGACGTAAATCCTTGCAAAATGATAGTTTGTAAAATGATATTATTTGCCAGGAGGAGGTTATCAAGTCAACCCGTTTTTTTTTATGTATGACCGCGCATAACTTTTTGCAGAGTTGTCCAATATTTAAAAAAAATGGTACACTTCCGAGGTAGTCCCATGAGGAGATCCGTGAGGAATTGAGGGAACTCCTCAAATATTAGAGGCATAATGGCGACGTGCTAGCCTAGTTGGTAGTGACCCTGCCTACGAAGCTAGAGGTCCTGGGTTCAAATCTCGGTAAGGGCAGATATTTGTGTGATGAGCGCGAGTTTCTGAGTCTTGGATGTTTTCTATGTATTTAAGTATTTATTTCTCTATTTAAGTATTTATATCATTATCTGGTACCCATAGTACAAGCCTAGAGCTTAGTTTGGGACTAGGGCAATTTTGTGCGAGATCGTCCCTTGATATTTATTTTATTATTATTTATACATACAGCGATTTTAGTGTTTTTAGTAACAAATCCATCATTTTTATTCAGAAAGTATCATTTGGTTAAGTGAAACTGATGAAGGCCATAGATGGCCATCGGAACTCCTCAACGGTACCTATTTCAAGTGTGGCAATAAGATATCTAGATTAAGATAGTTAAGCGACTATAACGAAGAACATTTAAATGTTTAAAATATGACTAAGACTTTCCCGCGGCGTTGCTTGCGGCGAGGTTGAAATGTCTTAAAGTTTCATATCAACTAAGAAGTGGGACTACCTACATAACAGCTTATTATGATCACTAAAAATTATAAAATAAAATAAATGTTGACAAAATAAAAAACCGCCTTCAAAAACGCAAAAAACAACTTTTTTGAAATGGTGCTTAGGTAATACCTTAGCTATTACCTACCATTTAAAAAAAAGTTATTTTTTGCGTTTTTGAAGGCGATTATTTTGTTTTTTAAAACAATTCTTTTATTATGAATTAGACGTAAGCCTGTCATCGCAACAGGATTCTATGGTGGTACCTGAATACATTTTCTTGGTCATAGAGTTCATTAATTACTATTCATATAGATGAGTCACTTTGGTGATGAATTTGCATACATGTGTTGGCGTAAGCAAGTACAACTTAACAATTACGACAAACATTCCTCACAAGCCACGTTGGGCGCCAAAATTATTAAATGCTTTTTCTTCACCACTGAATAGTTAAATTAGATACCTTGTATAAGGAGTACTTACTCGTTCCTAGCTAACATTTATTCCTAAAACAAACGTAAAATGTGCTTACAAAATGAAATACGAGTAACATTTTAAATGCGGGTTGTCTGTGCGTTTGTTTCACTATACTAAAGATGTTTAGGCATACCCAAATGTACGTATACTTTGTTTTGTATTAGGTAAAAATTCCTACTACCAAATTACCATACAAGATGAAGCTAGCCATTTCTGCGAAAATAAAAATGGTATACCTACTCGTGTCTAAATTATAACGGGATATACATTTAGGTTAGGTTTTAGAGCGCGCCGTGGCTTCTATCACAGGTGCAGGTGTTTAGATGTATTCGTATTTGACCACGTCGAATTGATCATTCGACGCAAACTGACGGTAGAAATGAGTAATGAATAATGTAATTTAATAAAATTTCCTACTTTTACTTGGTAAATATCAAAAACCAATTTAAAATTTGCCAAAAATAGCCGCCCCGTTATATATTTTTAGAACGACTAACGTTACGAAAACAATAGTATTATTTGCTCACATTATTATATCTACCTACGTCATACCGCGTATTACAAAGTATCATAGGCGAGCGCCACATAGTTATGTCTCGCCACCAAACGTATTTATTCCAAATAAGTCCGAGACCCTCAAAGAATTAGAATTAATTCCGGGTACTTACTGACCTAGACAAAAGCAATATATTCTGTGACCGAAGTGAGGTTATAGCCAAAAAAGTACAAATTGTCTACAAATAGGATGTGATTGGATAGAACGGAAGGATTAAACAACAAATTACCGACCAATAATGAAACTTGCGCGTTGTTGGAAAGAATTTGGCGATTGACAACATCTAGTTTCGGATGTTTGATAAATTCTCAAGACCATCTAACCTAATTACACGTAAATTAACTATTTAGGTGATTAGTATGCTCTTCAATGTGCCCGATCCAATGCTTACTTACGATACAATAACCACTGTTTAAAGCAATTTGCTCAGTGGACAAAAAACTGAAAACAAGTAAAAGTATTATACTAATTTTATTCGAGACCGTCGCGTATTACTGCAGTTTTCTTCTTACTATGGATGGTTCATCAGGGTGCCGTTGATCACTTAAAGCGCTTTAAGATTGCATTTCTCCGCAGCACAATGTTGCTGTTATGTGGCAAGGTTGTTGATCCCAATCGCTTACATCAGCAGATCTTTTCTATCTTATGTGCAAGCCTGTCGTAACTGTGTCTTAACCATACAGCATTATGCTATTTTAAACCTCAAAATGAGACGATGTATGTAATTTAAAGCTATTAGCTACTTGCAGTAGTTTATCATGATAATGATATCCTTAGCTGAGATGAGATAAAGTAATACGGTGATATAAATCTCCAAGAAATTGTCTATTCGGTGCTGAACCTGAGGGCTCAGACAAGATGCACTACGCTAACTAACGTTTCTATTCGATTCGTTTTTAAAACAATCGCGTCACTGGTAGACCACGTGACTTTTCGTCTCACGTGTTCTTCCAGTGACGCGATTGGTTTAAAAACGAATCGAATAGAAACCTTAGTTAGCGTAGTGCATCTTGTCTGAGCCCCCTGGGCCGCTATTCTACTCGGCAAAACCATATTGGCTTTCACGTGTTATCGTATTGTTATTAACTCGGCTGCCATTACTGTCAAGTAAATAAGAGCTATCAAAACATTGACAATACGGAAACACGACATGAAAAATTAGGTTTTACCGCATAGAACGCAGCCCTTTATGAAGTACCTATAATAATCATACGATATATTTCTTGATCGGAAAAGTTCGTATTTATTTTGCTTTCTTAGTCAGCTTTAGTACCAATCCTTCGATAAGCTAATAAAGAAAGCAAAGTGAACATAAGCAACGAATACGATGCCGTATGAATAATGCACTACATCATAAAATAGTCAATTTCGCTAGCCGGACTGGTTAAGTTTTATATTATTATTCATAACCTTAAGAGGGTAGGTTAATGTTAGAGTCATACTTAAAAGGTTACGTATCAGAACGCCTAAAATTAATTTGCCAAATTTCAAAATACCTAAGGTCCAAATACCAGATTTTTAAAACGCTTAACATCATTTCGCCTATATATTGAATGACCTAAGTTTTCAATGCCTAAATTTAAATCCCCTAATAGACTAAATACCTAATGGATGAAATACCTAATGGATGAAATACCTAATGGATGAAATACCTAATGGAAGAAATACCTAATGGATGAAATACCTGATGTATAAAATACCTAATGGATGAATAGATTCACAAGCGTTAAACCTCACCAAATAAATAGTATCAGTTCCTAGAAAATCCAAATAAACTTGCTTAATTAGGTCACCCTCACCTTTATAGGTTAGGTTAGGTTAGAGTTGCGTCCAGGCGCGTAGCGCCCTAACTATGCGGAATAGGAGCTCCGCGCAGCGGAGCTCCGTCGACTTGTTCGTATACTTCTTTATTAAGCGACTACAAAAAAGGAGGAAATTAACGCAAAAAAAATATAAAATAGTAACTTAAAAAGAAGTGTACGAACAAGTCGACGGAGCTCCGCTGCGCGCAGCTCCTATTCCGCGTACCTAGTTATGGCGCTTCGTGCCTTGACGCAACTCTAACTAAACTTACCTAAACTATCGGTTAGGTATTTTGCCCATTAGGTATTATACACTTAGGCGAAATGACCGTTATGTATTTTAAAATTAGGTTTTTCATCCTTAGGTATTTGGTCATTAGGGAAATCAATTTTAGGTAAATCATCCATTAGGTATTATTCACTTAGGCGATATGATCGTTAGGCGTTTTAAAAATTAGGTATTAAGACCTTAGGTATTTTGAAATTAGGCAAATTAATTTTAGGCGTTCTGATACGTAACCACTTAAAATATGGAAATTTTTAAAACCTTGGTCGTGTGGTTACACGACCAAGGTTTTAAAAATAATCGAATCTTCAAAAGAGCCCGTGTACATTTTTTATATGACAAAGTGACAAACAAGCCAGCGGGTCACGTGACAGTAAGTAAACACAAAGGACTCCGCCGGGTACGTTGCCAAACAGTAATGTTAAGTGAGAAAACAGGAAATCAGACTTATAAAATCAATATTGGTACACTACGTATTCTTACGCAGATAATATCTTTTTATTGCTAGGAAATCAATTTAATATATTCCGTACGTAAGTTCCGTACTCGAAGGGAGCCCCCAATGGGCCCCCTTTAATGCCGACGCTGACCGTCCGTCCGTCCGTCCTAACTTTAAAGAGCTGTATATTTTAAACCATCGTCAGAATGTGTTATTGCGACAAATTAACTAACAAACAGTAATTTAAGAAGAGCCCAAGTAGGTAAATCAGCTGTCAAGCGGTTTGAGAAGATATGGAAGGGCATAGGAATTCGAAAGAAAACGAAAGTGAATCTCATGCGGTCCCTCGGGTCCCTTATCTTCTCTATTCTTTTTTACTTGTGGTATACATGGACACTGAAAGCACACACTTGGAGCAGTATCGACGCTTTTGAGATATGGTACTATATGTCGGATTTCTCATGGATGGAGCACGACCGCACGACCGTTTTCATCTTGAACGAACTTGGCATAAAGACCCGTCTATCGGCTATCTGCATGCAACGACTCCTCCAGTATTTCAGTCTTGTGACCAGACGTAAGCCAGATGATCTTAGGAAGCTCATTGTTGTAAGATAGGTGGAAGGAAAAAGGAGCCGCGGATCACCTACCCTATGGACCGACGCAGTGAAAGAAGTCTGCAAACCAATCTGCTGTGTCATGACAATGAAAGAAAGAGAGAAAGAAATAGAAAAACGAATTTGTACCATGATTCCACGATCACAAGTCGATACCCTAAGCTAATAGGCCACCGACTCCCTGCCTTGAACCATCTTGAACATAATACCCTGTACTGTGACTGTACTTAATTGCCAAATCTGTTGCAATACCACTAACCACATACCTAATTGACGGAAATGCGTATAAACACCCGTAGGTATCGTGTACATAGCATATTTTATGTAGATTACATTCAAACTATTCGTTTCGCTGTTCGTCGTCCGTAAAGACCGTGAATACGAGTTTCGGACAGCCGACCCACGCGACATCTATTATTATTCCCGGATCCCTGCTCTTTGACTTGTGATTACGCGTGTCGGTATTTAACTGTTCGTAATTAACTAATTTTATGGTATATTGTTAGTAAAAAATTCGGTGGCGTGATATTGTCAACGACATAAATCTATGTCTGACAGTACTCGGATGGTCGTTTAACCAAATACACATGCTTTTAACCGCAAATGGCCATGGGTCACGGATCCCACTTACCATAAGATGGCCATTGTTCACCTTCTCCACGTAAAATTATTAAACATTTTTGTTGAATCTTTAAACCACCTTTTTAAAGATTCACACAGGCCACCAGATGGGAATCACTGGGCTCTGAGGGAAGACATTTGCAAGTTCAAACCCTGTACAAACTGTCCGGCGAAATTTAAACAAAAATTGCACCAACCTTGCACGAATTGGAAACAGCATTTTTTTTCATTCAATTTGTTGAGTACACAGAGTGGAGACCGGAGAGTGTATTAAATTTAAAGAAATTACGTTTATCAATTTAAAAAATATTAACAGGCATGTTTGTAAGGAGTTTTTGAGGAAGAGATAAAGTTTTATCATTAGGTTAGGAAATTAAACATTTATCGTCCGCGCAAAAATGTTTATTTTTTTGTTGAAAAAATCATATTTTTGGCATTATACGTTAAGCAAAAATAATAACATGACAAAAAAATGCTATATGCATTTTATTTCATATATTCAGCTATTATTAAGAAAATTAAACTTATATTACTTTGCATTTCAGAGATACCAAAAAATATCAAATATCGGTTCAGCAAAAATTTAACAGAACTGATAGTTTTTGAATAATGGAACATATATAAACTCATATCGTATTCTTAAAATTAAACAGATTAGGTTTTTTTTAATAAATAATATAGTAAAACAAACGATTTGCCTTAATGAGTTTAATTTTATTGTAAATAATTAAGATATAAATAGGCTATAAAGGAAAGCTAAACTAAATTCACCTTTGTTATATTTTTGCCTAAACCGCTATTTAAAAAAACTATTAATATTTATTTGGTGTATTTCAATTTGTTTAATTTTATTTGTAAGCGTATTGTAAAATTTAATTATTTTACGTAAAAAATCGCTGCTAATATTTTTTGCTTGAAGTACCTACAATTCAAAAAACTCCAAAATATTTTTTTATTTTAATTTCCATGTGCGATTTTATTTAATTCTGCAAAACAATATAGGTTCTAATTCTATACATACATGAACTATTCCTGTTAACTATTTTGCCTTACAACGCGTTTTTTTTACCTTATTCCGGTCATGGAAAGTGTTTAATTTTTCGTATATTATTGGGAAAGCTAAGTTTAAATACATGATTCATGTCATGCTCCCTGGACACCCCACTGTCTGTTTTGTAATTTTTTAAAGCATAACACTAATGTACACAATATGTACCGAATTTGTACATACTTCAAAAGAAATGTACCTCAATAGATCGAGAGTACAAATTATATGAGTTTGGGGTTGCTGTGGAGCATCTCCCCAGCAACCCCTAAGATTAATTTAAGAATTTGTCATTTATTACAACATAACGCTGTTGTAAGTTCAGATCGAAAGTACAAATGAACTGAAACACTTGCGCATTTGATTCTGATTTGTAAGCGTATTCTGTACTTTATAAAGAGAATAAAGCTTTTGCTCAACATGTCGACAGAATAAAATCGACTTTTTCCATGTTGGTTATAATAACAAATTCTTAAATTCAATGTTTGGGGTTGCTGGCGAGATGCTCCACAGCAACCCCAAGTTCAGATCATTTGTACGCTCGATCTATGGAGGTACATTTAAAACAAAGTGCGTACTAATTCTGTAGGTATACATTGAGTATAACAGCGTTATGTTTTAATAAATAACAAATTCTTAAATTAATGTTTGGGGTTGCAGGGGAGATGCTCCACAGCAACCCCAAACTCAGATAATATGTACTCTCGATCTATTGAGGTACATTTCTTTTGAAGTATGTACAAATTCGGTACATATTGTGTACATTAGCGTTAGGTATGCTTTAAAACATTACGAAACAGACAGTGGGGTGACCAGGGAGCATGACATCATGATTCAAGAAAAAAAACGCTGTTTAGATTTTATGCAAGGTTCAAATCTAAAAGCGGCGTAGTATTATGTTTATTACTACCTTGTGCCCGCGATTTGGACTGCGTAGAACTGATTTATCGCAATTCCTTCAGGTAGTAGGTACATATTTTTTGGGGATGAAGTTAATTTTTCCGTCCCCGGTGTGTAAACTATCTTCGTACATTTTTGGAATATATTTTATTTTGTTTTAAGATTGCTATACCCTAACATTTACCATGTTTAGCACATATTAAACTGTTATATCTCTGTAAATACCATGGACGCAATAAATTGGTTTAGCCTTAAAATCGTAACAGATATTCAGACAAAACTACCTTCCTTATTGATAATATTTTATGTACGTATCAATATATTAGTATGGATTTCAGAACAAGGTCCATTGCGAATAAACCTGCGATTAAACATTTTACCTATTCGAGTATTAGCCATTACAGTAACTTTTCCGTAAGTTACAATAAGTTTAATTTGGTGTTAATCTAGGAATGCCGGAAGGAAAGTCGCAGAAACAAAAATATACAAGCACAAGTAAATAACATAACCAGAAAGTAGTCTTAAGTAATTTTCGTTTTCATAAGTAATTGAGGTTACAGAGTCCTACCAAAGAGCTACACATTTGATAAAATAAATGAATTCAACCTTTTCAACGCGAACAACGATATACATAGGTACATTGATAATCGATATAATCGTTGACTTTGAACTTACTGCTGTGACAACTTTACTGTTCTAAGACGCTGGTGGATTTATTTATTACTAAATACCCTGGAATATCTTTTTGCTAGGCAAACAAAGAACGCCTCCATCTCTACACGACTCCACGTGTGTCAATCATGACATGAGCCATTGCCCATTAGTCTTGGCAAAAGGCTTCACTTCGCCATCTGCGCCGTGGTTTACCGCGTCATTTTATCCAATTTTAAAGTTCCTACCACAACTACTGTTCTTACAGCTGCCTTATTTAATTTCACGATTTAATCACAGTAGACTTCCTAAGATTTTGTTTACTGAGCCTCTTTGACCTAGTTTCATAATGGTGTAGGAGTAAAATTTACACACTAATATAAATAAAATAAATTATCTACTCCTGCCTACCAGCAAAGGCCCAAACTATACCGTTTATAGGTAAATTAAATTAGGCAATAACATATGGCTGTGTTTATCGCGCGACAAAATGTGGATCATCAGTCACTTTTTAGCATAAGTACGAGACTGACTCATGCTTTATCCATATTTTATCAAGCGATTAACGCAACCATACTAAGCCCTCAGGACCTAATGCTGTATCACCTGCCAACTTCCAAAAAAAGAACAGCACGAAGATATGTAACTGGTATAGCACTGGCTCTTAATTTTCCTGGTTTTGGCAAGTTTTTTATAATGCAGCCCCTATAGAGTTAGTTATGGCTTATTGCGTATGTGGCGATTAAGGTATTTCAGTCGCATGGGACATAAGACCCAAAAACGTTCTTTAGCAAAAAGCATTCAGTTACAATAAAAATAATTTAAAATATGAATTCTTTTGCTTTCAATATAATTTAATTTCTTAAATGCGTTGTTTGCTTGATAAATAAAATGAGTAAATACTGTTCGCCATGGAGCGTCAAATTTTTACTGAATAAATAAAATGTCCTTCAATTTAAAACCATTCCCTGAAATTCAAACATTTTATTCGGCATTACTAGCTCTTCCAGCGTCGTCCACTTCAAGGTTGAATTAGAGTTCGATTCGATTCACTTAGGCAAGAGGTCTTTTAAGCTTATTTTCTCCAAATAAAAAGCGAAGGGTCCTCTCAAATTAGTTGAAATGTTTACTTTTACCTTTTTTTCGATCATAAATAATATATTTTTTATACATTACAGTTTAAGAACCCAATATTATTGTGGCGCATTAGAGTAGTTGCCTGTCATAAACTTAATTTGATTGCCTTCCGACCGTTATCGACTTTTATCATTAAGGAAAACGTTTTTATTCTTGTTATAAAATCTCAATTCGTTATCCTCGGAAAAACTCATTGTTTCAGGTAGGTGATTAATTGCTTAACATATCAAATACTGATAATAATGCAATAATTTTGTTAAGGTGCTATGCGACGATTATTATTTGTCTCGTGTGTGTAATAGATCTCTTAGAAAAAAAGTTTTGATTTTTATTGTTAGTAATAGAGATAAATGATGTTGGGTGCGTGGCGAACAGAGTACGACACTTCATTCGCAGGGTGGCGGTCAGGAGGTTAATAAATAACAATTTAGATTATAACAGTAAAAACTAAATTAAAAACCTTGTGCTTTCCACACATTTAAATATCGAGTTATTTATTCTTCGTTTAACAAAAAAAATATCGGTGTATTCATTTATTAATAGGTATGGCAGTTAGAAAACTATGCATTATCGCTTACATGACGTACGCTGTGGTCAATGTACTAACTATTTGGGTTAAAATATGTATTATATAATGTTTAGAAGGCTCTAACAACTGAGGTTAGTGTTAGGTTTTATATAATCTAGACAAGCTAGAAACGCTTATTGTTTCGTTACCTAATTTGTCACTCCCTTTATCAAGTCTTACTGCCGCACTCAGAGACGTCAATTATATTTAATGCTTGATTAAAGTTGCTGCTGTCACTTTCTTTGCTATAACAATGGAATAAGACAACACGTCACAAAACAAGCATTAAATTTAATTTACGTCTCTGAGTGCGGCAGTTAGTGTGTTGTTTATAGTAAAGCGCAGGCGCTGAACACAAATAATTTCGTACATTGACTTACAATGACTGGTCTCTCGTCAATCGCACACAATGCTATTGCCGTAGCGCTTGCCCAGCAATAGTTCCGAAATACGAATTTTCGGAATTCGAATGCGTCTGCGCTTTAGCTCGCATTTCAGTTGCATCTGGTTAAAACAAGTTGGCATGCATTTAACAACCCTTATTTTTAAGCGTTCCTTCATGTTTAACCAGTAAATAACGTAAGAATCACACATACATAGCCCGACATACATTTAACCTATATTCTCGCGTCGTGATTGTTCTAAACTCCTATATGATGATACTGTTGATATTGATGTTACTGTTTTTTCCACTAATTAAGACAATTGTATGTGTGTGATTGAAGCATCGAATAAACGCTTTATCTATCTATCTATCTATCTATAAAAATATCAATACAGTGTAGTTTCCTACGTAATAAACTAAGACTTTTAAAGTAGGTACCTTAGATAAGTTTATTCCCGGAACAATCCTATTAATCACAATTATTTAAAATATTTATGTGTATATATATTTAATGGATCTATCTATTACCATGAAGGAACTATCCAACGATGAGAATATAATTGAACACGTGGATCAAGAAGATGCTAAATGTGACTGGAGGAAAGAGACAGAAGTTACGTTAGATGCTGACGTATTTACTGATAAGTGGTCATTACTACTTATTAATATTGATAGGTTCTTGTGTATGTACTTATTGTTAGTTTATAAGTTGTATTTTATGGTTTAAAATTGTAATTAGCATAATAGGTGATTCGGTATGCACTGTACTGTAAGCCTATTATTGTGTAATAAATAAATAAAGCGATGGGGCACCCAATAGCATTTCCATACTATGTCCAAGTTTTTCTTTTTTGTAGAGGTAAATATAACGAGGTAACCGACTTCAAAAAAGAAGGAGTTTCTATGTTCTACAATATGTTTTTTTAAATGTATGTATTCCGTGATGTTTACCCATTTCTTCGTAAATTGCGGACCGATTTAAAAAAAAATTTTTTGGTTTCATAGAGTGTTCTTCCGAAGTGATCCCATTTGTCACCAAATCTAAATCTATCCCAACTGGCTATCCCAACCAGTTGGGATGTATGCATTTTTTTTCCACTCTTCCCAACATTGCTAAAGTACAGTTTCACAGAAAAATATAATTATTATTTCCCTTTTTTATTAAACATCAATCTTACTAAAATAATAAAGAAACTACATATTTTTATCGCGTCTTCTGCATAAAAAAATATAACTCTTAAATAACATTAGTAGTATCCAGTAATAAGTCCAGTATTTGCATCAGAAATAATTTTTAGGTAAATTGGAGCTGATGATGAAGACCACAGATGGCCACCGGAACTTCTCAACGCTAACTATTTCAAGGGTGGCGCTAAGATATCTCTGCTCTATTGTTTTTTTATTTTACGTTTATTCGCATTTTATACACTTCGGCAGTTTTTATACTAATGTTTTTTTTTAATTCCGGGCCCAGGGCACCCCTTAGTATGATAAATATGAGGTAGGTTAGGTCATGTTAGTTCTTTAGCTGACCTGGAGCGCCAAACCACCCAAAGATAGGAACTCCGCCGTCGACTTTCTGCGAAAGTGTAAATGCGAATAAATCTTATTTTAATATGTAATTTAATTTTTTGGAGTCAGTCTCGCACACGAACACCGCTGACAGACGGACGGATAGCGGAGGCTGAGTAATAGGGTCCTATAAGCACACTTTGGTTAAGAACAGTAAAAAGCAAGCTTTAAAAACCCGACTGCATATTGAATTTTGTCGTCTATACATATAAGTTAATATTATCCAAGGTATTCTAAATCCGCCATTTTGTTTTTGTATAATTAAAGTACCTTGTAATACTGGCGGTGCTAAAATGAATCTAACGACACCTCGTTTATCAAAATCAGGCCATTCAGCCTCTACGAGAAAACAAAGAACCACACAAACGTACATACATACATACAGGGCCTCTATTCAACACGGTAAAACCATATTGCTTTTGACGTGTTATCGTATTAAACAATACCATAACACGTCAAAGGCAATAATGGTAACCGTGTGGTACCCATTAATGAAATGGGGTGAAATTTGGACCACATATGTAAACCCGATGACAATGCAATATTATGGTGTCTAAGAGTTGATCTGATGATAGAGTCGGAAGGTGATGTTGATAAGCAGATAATGACTTTACAAAAAAATGTTTTTTGACAGAAACTTATATTGCTAGCCTATGGTATTGTGCGACCAAAGCAGTGGCGACGACGAGCGACGAGCGGCGAGCATTACAACAAATGCATAGAGATGTAATGCCACGAGTCACCGTACCGGTGAAGAGAAGAGGTAGCTAGTTTCTATGCATTTGTATCCGGTGACCACCACCACCAATCGCCGCTGCTGTGCAAAGATATGTACTAAAGATTGACTCCAGTAATGCCACATTCTGGTGTCCCCTTGTTTCACCGACACTCATTTCATAGAACGTATCACTTCGCAGAACTTATGTTTCATAGAAAGCTATTTCAGGTTGATTTTAGGTCATATTAAAGGTATCCTATCATCTCGCCTCATTAGTTTTTCGTTTAATTCTTATTTCGTCTCATTCTGTACTCCTTTACGTCTTGTTCGCTATCCCTCACTATCTTATTTGGTCAAATTCTGCAACTTGTCTATCTCTTAATTTTTCTTATTCGTTTTTCGTCACGGTCTTCTTTGGACTCATTCGTTCTTCTTCGTTCGTTCTTCCCTTTCGTTTTTTGTCTCATTTAATTATTGGCCAAAATTGTTTCGGTTAGCTAAATTTTCAGTTTTCGAATAGACGTAACGTAATTTTGCATTTAATACTTGTTATTAGTAACAAGTTATGACTCATTTTAGTTTGTATTCCTATTCACCCTGCGAATATTCACCCCATTTTACGGTACCTCGGCGTGAAAAGGGATTGCTAGCCTCGTATCCCTGTCCATCGTCTATATCTACTTAATAGCGAATGAGACGAACAACGAACGGGACGAATAGCGAATGTGCCCAAAAAAGAACGAAACGCATTGCCATTGAGGCCAAAAAAGAATGCGATTAAAGATAGACTGTGACTGATACTAAAAACAAGGGAGACAAACAAAGAATAAGTTCAAGGAAGACTGCGACGAAAAACGAATAAGACTTATTAAGAGAGAGACAAGTTACAGAATTTGACCAAATAAGATAATGACGGATAGTGGACAAGACGAATAAAGAATGAGTGACGAATACAGAATCAGACGAAATAAGAATTAAACGAAAAAGGAATGAGGCGAGATAATAGGATACCATATTAAATATGATTGACATTGGTTAGGTTAGGTGACCATCACAAGATAACCTGAAATCAACACGGTTTCAGCAGAAAATAACGTTCTATGAAACGAATATTCTGCGAAGTGATACGTCCTATGAAATGAGTGTATACAAAACAAGGGTTAACCCACATACCACACGATCAGTTCTGTCAATCATATTACTTCATTTATAAATTTCTACTGGAAGTTGCAAAATGAATGTTCACACAATAGAAGAGATATAGACATAACATTATACATATACCCCCTTACTAATAAACGTTGAGTAACGGTGGTATAGCTATACAGTGTTTTGTGCGTATCTGTCAAATTCAATTGTCACAATGACAGATAAGGACAAAACATTGTATAGCTATACCACCGTTACTCAGCGTTTATTAGTAAGGGGGTTAGGGTATGGGGTTAGCTAACGAATGATGATACGTTAACCTAGTACGAAGCTAGTGGCCCTGGGTTCGAGTCCTAGTTAGAGCAGATATTTGAGTGATAAACGCGAGTATTTGAAGTGTTCTATGTACTTGTTTGACTATCTATATACCTAAGTAAGTCTATGTTAAAGTACATTATTGTCGAGTACGTACGCCATAGTAGTCACGAGATTAAATTTGGTACCCAGCTTAGGTCCAAAGTCAATCTGACATTCTACAACAATAAGGTTGAGTTTCCTAAAAGTTACAAATGACTTGACGTCTCTAATGACATTGACGACTTCAAGCATATTTTTCTTGAAATGGGTCCCAAATTAATGTTCGTGAGAGTACCTACAACCCATAACAAGTTAGATCAATTGGTGTGAGATTGTCTCCTGATAATATTTACTTTGAGCAAATTGTTGGATAATAATCAATAGCTGGTGACCGTACCCCAGAATTTAATCAAAGATTTTTTTTTCCCGCCCTGGAAGCTTTCATAGTTCTTTATAAGAAAAGTTAAATGTTCATTTTTGGAAAAAGTACAGCGTGTAAGTAGTATAAATAAAGTATAATAATAATATTTTCTCGTTACTAGGCCTTTTAAAAAAGAATACAATATTAAATTAACACTTAATAACCGTTACTTTTTTTAATGTATTTTTTTTTTCTGCATGTTGATATTATCCAAAAACATCGGGGACAATGTTATGCAAATTGACCTAGTCCCAAACTAAGCTCTTGGGTACTAGGCAACTATAAACATACATAGATAAATAAATACGTTTTAGTTATCAGGTAGCGGTGGACTTTTTATACCGAAAAATTGGACAGTTCCCAATGTAATAGCAAGAACTAGTTATCAATTATATCAATATAATTTATAACCCAACGTGACAGAAACTTCGGTATGTTTTTACGAATCTAACGTCTGATAATTGTATGTTTTTTATAACACTTTTCAGACTTGATTTACAAATAAGACATCCTTCAAGTTAATATTAACTAATTTTATAGTCGGCTGTACTATTATTAACTGTTCTTAACATGAGTATGACTAAGTATATCAATTCCATTATAGTCGATTTTTTATTTGGGTGAACTAGTTTGAAAGATAGTGTTGCCAAAAAACAACAAAGCCGGTGTTGTACTTTCTAACAATAGCTCAAAAGGTAAGTAAGTAATTAGCGAAAGGAATTTACATTTATTGCTAAAATAAATTTGTTTATAACGGCTAGGTAGGTTAAGAATATGTTATATAAAAAATATCATATCAAGTTCATTTTAAAATAAAATTCGATATACGCCTATCGTCCACAAATTGACAAGTTAAATTACCGGGCAAGAAGTACTAACTCTAAAATATTATTTATTTATAAGTAAGATTAAATAGGGCGAGAATAATATAGTAGCTGCCTGCAACTACTTTAATACACTTTTTTATTGATACAGTAGGCACCTGGAAGACCGAGCGTCGCTCGGGTTGAAAACGGAATTTCCCGATGATGGTAACTTGACAGATCGATTTTTCACCCCCGTAAACCCCTATATTTCAAATTTCATCGAAATCTTTGGAGCCGTTTCCGAGATTCAGAATATATAAGAATTGCTCGTTTAAAGTTATTAGATTAATGATATTCTATCCACTATTTTATAACAAAAACCGATAAAATTGGTGATTATCACCATATAATACTATTTTTATTTTGACGTTAAAATAACGTTTTCTATTTCAATTATTAGAAATTAACCTATTGTTTTGATTTACCACAAGGTTAGGGCGCTGAGCGATTCCGATTCTATAATTTTAATTGTTGATAATGAAGAGAAACAATCGAATCACTAATGATTTACGCAAAATCAAAACGGAATGATTTGCATATGTTTTGATTATGTACGGTCAGGGTACGTTGTCGTATGAGTTCGTGACGCCACAACCGTGTATATAGATCGCTGCGCGGGAGTTTCGTAAATAGTCTCACTTGAGACATCGGCGGCATCCTTTGGGGATAACGTGCTGTGTTAAGTGTTGGTCAAATAGAAGGTGTTTTTTCAAAGGTAGGGAAGTTTTATTTAACAGTTAATTGGGTTTCATTCATAGTTTTTTTGTTAAGTGTAAGTGATAGGTACCCACATAAAAATCGGTTGTAATTAGTGGAATTCTGCAGCTTTTCAGTGAATTTCTAAAATAAGTGCGTTTTTTTAAACTGAAAAATCGAATTTAAATAGCTTTAAATTGAAGTTATAATAAGTAAATGGAATGTTTGGCGTGAGATACCAAAAAAAAATATTTTTATATATTTAAAGAAAATAAAAAATAATGGAATAAAAAATTAACTTCAATACACGATCGTTATACGAGGATATCATAATATAATCTAAAGACTCATTCCCTCATGAATCGCCAGGATGTTAGTTGTTTTTTACTAAAACCCTGAAAAAAGAAATTAGAAGTGTTTCTCTATTTAATTTCCCCACCAAGAATTTTACTTATAACAAGATATTATAAATAAGAAAATCAAAAAGTTGTTTTTTGCGATGTTATAAATATTTGCAATTTCAGTCTAGATTTACTTACTCTTAAATTCTATCAAACGACCAGGCCTCAGAATGTTTAGCATTGAAAAACGCATCACCATCATCGTCGTTCTATTTATGTGTCAGAAATTGCTTTTAATTTGCTCAATCTTTTCCATTCATCATCGGCTTGTTGTGTAACAACTAAATCTTACATTTTCCCCAGTAACTTTCCGAAGGTCAATTTTGTTTACTGCGGATTTAAATGACTTACAAAGTTACCAGAAAACATTGCACAACGTTCAACTACTTAGTTCGTTTTCTTTTTATAAACTTTCCGGGTCAATACAAAGATCGTATTTCATTTTAACAATTCTGTAAATTTCCATTAAATACCTTTTAATAGATTACATACCTAAATAAAGACATACTATTAAGTTATCGCAAGATCATTAATGACTTTATATGTATTCCTTATACACGCACTTCAAGTCATCATTTTATATATAACTTGTTTTATAAAAGGTAAAAGTTGTAACATATTAGATATCTTTATTTTTCGCATTACTTAATTATTCTATAAACGCAACATGTTACACAAGGTGAACAGGAGAATTCCCGGCCTAGAGGACCTTAAGTTTGCCTTAATTCAAACATGGAAAATAATGTCTAGCTTACCTTGTCTGCGCGATTAGTTACCTATATTATTGTGTATAACCACTTTTATACAATAGTAATACAATATTTGAGGGACTGGAATGTATTACATATTAGTACCCGTGGCTACAAATGAAAGTCGCTGAGGATTAAGCCCTAAACTATTTTTTTTACTTATAGGGTTTAAAACGTAGAACCACTGGGCTGGCTTATATACTCGTATATTATATGTTGTATGTTTAATTAAATAGTAAATTACTGCGAGGAACCTCATCCTATTTAGCAAATAGTAGTATTAAAAAAAAACTTAATAAATCGATATCTGTCATCTTTTAGGCAATGCCCTGTTGATAGTAATTAAATATACAGATAAATACTAACCTATGACCACAAGACCGCAGACGCAACATTTGTGATTTGATATTAGCATTTCACTGCAAGAAGACGTTTTAACATAACTTGTTAACCGCACCTTGATCGTTGCTACATTGCCTTACAATTAAGCACTTATTATTAACTCATACAAGTAGGTATATGCCTTTAAAATTAAATACTTATAACTATCTACATACCAATGAAGATTGATCATAATATAATAAACCTCGACGAGGATTCCTCGTATACAACTTTCTGCATACTTTCGTTATTTCGCTCGCCTAATTTTGCAATAATAAGGACATGAACTATAAAATTTGCATAGATACCCACACACGCTCATGATTGCTGGCGTTCGTTGACGTCACCAAACCACTCCATCGTAACCAGTTCCAATCATTTGAAGAGCCCCAATTGACGATACAAAATGATTTAAAAAATTCAAGCGCCCGATCGTGAACTATTACACAAAACTGGTTATCGAACTTATTTAATACTTAATACGGTACGTGACTAGGAAGTTAAATGCGAATTACCTAATCTAACACACAAGGGGTTTTCCAGTGGAACTAGCGACGCATTCCTCATCTAATATTGACTTTTTTTAACAGACGTTAAATCTTCCCAAGATGAGTTACACAGCAGCAGAAAGTGTTGCCGCCAGCACGACATGGGCAGCGACGAGCTTGTTTTACATGCTCCTAGTCCCAGCGCTCATTCTCTGGTACGCCTACTGGAGGATGTCCAGAAGGCACATGTATGAGCTGGCTGAGAAAATTGATGGACCTCCCGGACTCCCCCTCATCGGAAACGCGCTGGAATTCACTGGAGGGTCTGACGGTGCGTTATTAAAAATATTTTTACTGTATATTTCTTATTTATCGCCACGAAAATATTTGATATTACTGCAGAAATAACAGCAATTGCAAATGTCATAATGTTAAGTAATCACTTTACTGTCAACAGACATATTCAAAAACTTGATCAATAAGAGTATGAGCTACGACAAGCAGGGTATGGTCAAACTATGGATCGGCCCCAGGCTGATGGTGTTCCTATACGATCCCCGGGACGTTGAGCTCATCCTCAGCAGCCATGTCCTTATTGACAAAGCCGACGACTACAGATTCTTCAAGCCCTGGCTTGGAAACGGTCTTTTGATCAGCACTGGTAAATACATTTCCCACATGCCTTGTTTCTATTGAACCGTGTGGGTTTTTTTCTAATGCTTGTCGTTGTATAGGTCAGAAATGGCGTTCTCACCGTAAGCTGATTGCCCCGACTTTCCACTTAAACGTGCTGAAGAGTTTCATCGACCTGTTCAACGCTAACTCCAGGGCCGTGGTCGACAAGTTGAAGAAGGAGAGCGGCGCTTTCGATTGCCATGACTACATGAGCGAGTGCACCGTCGAAATTCTACTTGGTACGTTACACAAAAACCTATTGACGTAAGTTGCAGGTGATAGAATTGTCATTGAATTTAAAAGGTCGGTCACTTTTAATTCAAATCACGTTAGGATTCTTCTATTTGCTAGGATAACGAAAGACAGAGCTGCGTTAGCTCTGTCTTTGTACAAACTGCGAGATACGGACGTCATAGTTTAACTTGAAATGGACTGGATTAACCAGCTATAATTATGACGTAACAATGACAACGGAGCTTTGGTGATCTTATGAAATAAGTATATAAACGATCTGAAGGTTTGATTCGGTTTTTGTTCTATTGTCTCTGATAAAAAAATATCTTATTTAAATCCCCATTACAAATAATTTCAACATCAATTTAAAAGTAATAAATGTCATAATATCCTCTGAGTACACCTGACAGGATCAGACAAGTATTTAATTGTTTTATCTGGGTGATTAAAGTCAAACAATAATAATCGTTTCATACATTTCTATACTTTTTAAACAAATAATAAAATAAACCTGCTCTTTGAAACACCGGAAACTGTTGACTTAAATTTTTTAAGTAGGTACCCATGTGAGACGTGATTGCTTTACTAATTCACGCAGTAGGTTATTATAAGACATTTTAGATTTGTAATGCAAGTTACGTTTCTCATCTGAAGGTTATTGTAGATAGGACGAAATTATTTAGACCGGCGAAACGGTTTTAATTCAAAAATCATCTATGCGAAGTTGGAATAAAAAGCTATTTCGATGACTTGTCACGTAGTCTTAGCTGTCCGAGCGGGTGACAACACAGGCATCGTCCCCATCGCGGATCGTGCTTTAGACGCAAATTGTTCGCGACACTGCGACTGTTTGCGAAATCAAATAAAACCTTAAGTTAACCTCTGAATACATTTGTTAACGCGTTACAACCATTCAAACAATATAATTCGTGACCCTTCTTTCATCTAAAGCTTAAATTTATAGCGTAAGCGTATAGATCATTTTGAATAATTAAAATAATTAAATAACTTTTGCTGAATAAGGACGAAACATTGTGTATTATAATTTGCACCGTTTTCATCATTCATATACATCATAAAGTGTTTTGCTTCTTCAGTTTAGCATTGACGTGAAGTAGCAACTATCGTTGCCGAGTTGTATATTAAATTTCATATTATATCGAAAAGATATAAAGTTACTAGTATAACATTGACTCATGATAACTAGAGCGTACTGTGTAGTGCACTGCTAGTACTGCTACCGCAGTTAGGTATTAACGACGTCAATTACGCAGATTATACGGAACAACTTCCCCATAATCATACGAACCAATAGGAGTTAATAGTTCTGACAATCATGCATTTATTATTTTATGACGCTCGGCTCTAGGAGGAAACAAGCGTGGAAGGTAAACAGTGTGTCAAGTTTGGCGACCCCCCACGTCCGCACGTCGCAGGTCGTAATGGGCAGTTGTCACCATCAGCGGAGCTACCTGTTACAAGCCCCCATTACGATCCTCGTTAGGCAACACATCGAGTCCTTTGAAGGTTAATAGCTCTTTTCACTTGGACAGGAACATAAACATTCATATTTTGTTGCAGAAACTGCTATGGGAGTAAGCAAGAGCACTCAGGACCAAAGTGGTTTCGAATACGCAATGGCTGTTATGAAGATGTGTGATATCCTCCACTTGAGACATACTAAGATCTGGCTGAGGCCTGAATTTCTGTTCAAGTTCACTCAATATGCCAAAAGCCAGACTAAGCTTCTTGATACCATCCACGGATTAACAAAGAAGGTAAACAAGACAACTTTTTACTTGAATTGGTTTGTTGAAAGCATAAGACAGTGCTTAGTACATTTTCATTAAAATTAATTTCCAGGTTATTTCCCGGAAGAAGGAGGAGTTCAAATCTGGTAAGAAAACTACCATCTTAGAAGAGTACACCGAAAGCTCTGGGTCTGCTGATACCAAGGAAACGTCTGTCGAGGGATTGTCCTTTGGCCAGGCCGCCGGTCTGAAAGACGACTTAGATGTTGAAGACATCGACGTAGGACAAAAGAAACGCCTTGCTTTCCTTGACCTGCTATTGGAAAGTTCTCAGAGCGGAGTCGTAATCTCTGATGAGGAAATTAAGGAACAAGTTGACACCATAATGTTCGAGGTAATTACATTTTACTCAGTGCCTTGTATTATTTATTGTATATTATATATATTATCTTTATTTATTTATTATATATTATCTTGAGCTAAACTAGTAATGTTATTTTAGGGTCATGATACCACCGCCGCTGGTAGCAGTTTCTTCTTGTCCATGATGGGTGTTCACCAAGACATTCAAGATAAAGTAATTGAGGAGCTCGACCAGATCTTTGGAGACTCCGATCGCCCTGCCACCTTCCAAGACACACTCGAGATGAAATACCTTGAAAGATGTTTAATGGAGACCCTCAGAATGTACCCACCAGTACCAATCATCGCTCGCAATATCAAGCAAGATATCACTCTGCGTAAGGATTTCGTTTTTACTTTAAAAAAAAATGTGATGATGGGCCATACACAGTATCATCATTTTCACAGTATTTTGAAACGTTCAATTTCCAAAATATTACAGACCAATGAATATAATATAACTTTACTTCCATGAAACTGAAAGTTTTAAGATGACATAATTTATTGAATTTGCACGTCAATAACGTTGATTTTATTCATTTATAGCATCCAATGGCAAAAAGGTGCCCGCTGGTGCTACCGTGATCATCACAACATACAAGCTGCACCGACGTCCCGATGTGTACCCCAACCCGACCAAATTCGATCCTGACAATTTCCTGCCTGAACGCTCTGCTAACCGTCATTACTACGCGTTCGTGCCCTTCTCCGCTGGCCCCAGGAGTTGCGTCGGTAAGTTACGACACGTAACTGCGACTAAAATGCAAATACGTACTTACCATTTACCTAAGCACGGCACCTAACATATTTTTGGGTTACAGGACGGAAGTACGCTATGCTCAAGCTGAAGATCATTCTTTCCACCATCCTAAGGAATTTCCGCGTTCAGTCTGACCTTAAAGAATCCGATTTCAAACTGCAGGCTGACATCATCTTGAAGCGCGCAGAAGGTTTCAACGTCAAGCTGCAGCCTCGCAAGAAATTCGCTAAGGCATGCTAATTTACTGACGTTAAAAAACTAAAACAACTTAATGAATTGTTAGTACCTTCTTTTAATTGCAATAAGTGTTTACATGTTTGCAGTTATTAGAATTATAATAGAGCTTGTGATACCAGTACTGACTAAATTATTAATAAAATTACTGTTAAGGACGACGAATCAAATGGTGGTAGAATTTTATGGAACACAGAAGAGACCGATGCTTGCCGGGGCAAGCCATATGCTCGGCTGTGTCATTCGTGTGTAGTTTGCTCAAATTATTTGGTATTTGAACTTCTGTAAATAGCTAAATATTATTTTTAATAACCAATAAAAATTGGCAAAGAGACTTATGTTGTCATTGATCTTATCTGACCTTGTATTTTATTAATTTACCGTACTGTGAAGTTTTCGCAAATCTTCAACTTTGTCACTTCTTAAGTTGTCCGACTGAGAACTGTCCCGATGCATTACTTGTTGGTTAAGTGCCTTCGCCATTTCAATCTTGATTCTAAACAAATGATTATTAATTGAAATTGATTATATGTACAGGTGAAAAACTTAAGTAAATGACCTCTTGCATGTAGTTGTAACACATCTGTATAGACCGTTCGACATTCTACATTTGAAATTTGACGTAAATTCCATATTAAGTTGTTTTGTACACAACTACATGCAAGAGGTCATGTAAGGTCTGTTCATTCTTACTTGTCTTATATAGTAAACAACTTTCTAACCTCAAAATGAATTTGGCTAAAACAGCTCTTTTACCGTAAATAAAGTAAACTGAGTAAGCATTTTGGATATCACTTGGCCAATGTATTGTCTGTGATTGCTTTATTTTATTTAAAATAGCTGTTTTAGCCAAAAAAGGTTCATTTTGAGGTTAGAAAGTTGTTTACTATATAAGACAAGTAAGAATGAACAGACCTTACTTAACCTTTGTCATTTTAAATCAGTTATTAAATGGCATTGCCTTAAATACCTCAAAACTTCAAGTGGTGAACGATTGTGCTTAGGGCACATGCAAGGCAATAAATCATACTTCCGCGCTATCACCCACCATGGAGCGTTATCTAGTTTCCATTCAATAAGCCTTACTTGCGCTATACTGCAAAATGCGCATTCTCTTACTAAGTCGAAAAAAGATGCCATGTGTTCCTGCCCTAAAACAATAAGGAAAATAAGTAAAGAAATAACAAATATCTTAAAGATAAACCTTAAAAGTTGGAAATGGGTGGCGTAAAAGAATACACTCAAAAAATGAGGGCCGAGAACAGAGGTTTTCACTTAATCATAATTTAGCTAAAGGACGTCCACCGCTGGATCAAGGCCAACGATCTCCACGTCAGTCGTTTCTTTCTTAGCTAACATAGATTGAATAAAATAGCTTTGATATTAATTAGCTACTTCAATTAATGCTGGTAGTAATAGTGACAACTACATTTTGTTAATCATGTACTACTAGTGAATGTTGGTATATAAATATATAATGTTGGTATACGAGGGGTGCTACTTATGTATCCGGAATCTGGGATTCCAACATTTATAAACGTTATATCTGACCTCCATGGTAAAATTTGAACTTTTTTTTAATACTGGCCGCTATAAATTTGTTTCTTATGTACGCTAGTCTTTTGTTTTTGGCGGGATCAAAATGTCATCTCGCTGCAAGAATGGAACTCACTCGTGAAAATATTCGTGCTATGATTTATTATGATTTTTGGCGTGGTTTAACGCAACAACAGTGCATAGATCAATTAACTTCGACTTTTGGTGAAGAAGCTCCATCGAAAAGCACTGTGTACTGGTTTAGTGAGTTCAATCGTGGACGTAGTATGCTCACGGACAAAGTTAAGGAAGGTCGCCCGAAATCGGTCGTTGTACCACAAAATATTGAAGCTGTGCGAAAAGTTATAATGCATGACCGTCATGTTACATATCGCGAGATAGAGGCGACTCTGGGCATATGTATGACGAGCATTAATAAGATATTACATGATCATTTAGGTGTAAAAAAAAATTGTTCCCGTTGGATCCCTCACAATTTAACTAAGGATCAAAAAGAGGCTCGCGTCGAATGGTGCAAGAAAATGTTAAAAAAATATATCCGTGGTGACTCAAAAGCTGTTTATAATATCTACACAGGTGACGAATCCTGGATCTATGCGTATGATCCGGAAACTAAACAACAATCAACAGTGTGGGTGTTTCAAAATGAGCCAAACCCTACGAAAGTAACTCGTGCAAAAAGCACCTTGAAGCAAATGGTCGCCTGCTTTTTCGGTATTAATGGGCATGTTGCTACAGTGCCACTAGAGAATCGTAAAACGGTTAATTCGAAATGGTACACGACCATTTGTTTGCCGGAGGTATTTGAAGAAATACGTAAAAACAACCAGCGACGCAGAATCGTTCTTCACAATGACAATGCCAGCTGTCATACATCACGCGAAACGACTCGATTTTTGGAAGGTCAAAATATAGAACGGGTCATCCGCCGTACAGCCCTGATTTGGCACCCAATGATTTCTATTTATTCCCAAATGTAAAGAATAAATTACGTGGTCAACGATTTTCGACCCGTGAAGATGCAGTCGACGCGTTCAAACAGCACGTTTTGGAGATACCTCAGTCAGAGTGGAAAAAATGTTTTAAAAATTGGTTTCAACGTATGCAAAAGTGCATCGATCATAAGGGAGAATATTTTGAAAAACAATAAAACCATATTTAGTCATATACGTTTGTTATTTTTTTGTATTCCGGTTACATAAGTAGCAGCCCTCGTATATCGTCTTAGTACCAATTTCACCAAACGATGTAAACAACTTACAAGACGTTTAGAGTGTCAACCGCAGCCAAAATGTATGAACGAACAGTCAATTAACATTGATTAAATTTAACATCGTTTGGTGAAATTAGTACTTATACTCTTACTGCCGCATTCATAGACGTCAATTAAATTTAATGCTTGTTTAGTGATGTGTTGTCTTATTTTATTGCTATAGCAAAAAAAGTGACAGCAGCAACTTTAATCGAGTGCGGCAGTTGGGTACTCATTTATTAATAAAATCAAATATAACATATTAAGTTATTATTTAATTCAATGTCTGGTTACCTACTCATGACAGTAAAACTTATTAATGTCATAGGATCAGAACGCTTGGCCTAAAAGCCATTTTTTAAGTTGATTGCAAAACGAATTTGTAATATGTTATTGTTTTATGAAACCTGCATAGCTATTACCTAACGCATTCGCAATCGCAATCGGCTTTAAAGTGGAACTTTTTTTTCATTTTGTAAGCAGACTCGCCTTCGGCCTGTCAAAATGAAAACGATTGCAATTGCGAGTGCGTTACGCCATAAGCCCTCGGGAATACCATTGTAGACCTTAGGATTAGGGCCCATGTTATAGATCGCTTTGGTTGATTTGGCCAGTTTACACATCGATGTTAAATACTAGATTTTCTATATATTTGCTTCTCGTTGCGGTGTGACTTTGTGACGGGTATGTCGTCACTTTTTTCCCTTACGAACCTAGCGATGTTAAAGATTAACTGAGATGGTAGTATTAATATTGATTAATTCCTTTTTCGGCACATTCTTTTTTGGACATATTCCGTTTTCGGCACATTCTTGTTTCGGCACATTTTAGTAAATAAATTATACTATGAAATATTTGTGACTTTGCTTGCGTAATAAAATAAAATAATATTTATTAGTAAAATATTATATTATAATCAATAAAAATAAAAGACAAAAATTAAACAGTACCTACACTGATTACTTAAAATAATTGGGCAACTAACTAATGATAACCAACTAGGTATCTAAATTCATATGCTTCATGGACCCGTCTTTTATAAAAGTTGGCAAAGCCTATTTAAACATTCCATTACATTTATTTTTTTATTTACAAAATCATCTACAACTGCCCGCTCCTGATGAAATTTTTCCATACCTTTTTTTCGCCGTAAACGTGTTATATACTTATGTCTTGAAAATAAAAATAACTATACCTAGGATTAATTTCATTTGTTGTATATAATGATTTATGCCCAAAACGGAATGTGCCGAAACAAGAATGTGCCGAAAACGGAATATGTCCAAAAAAGAATGTGCCGAAAAAGGAATTAATCTTAATATTATATTATATATTACAAAGGAGGAGGTTCTCAATTCGTCGGGTTTTTTTAAATGTATGTTCCCCGGTTTCTTGAGGACTTGTTGACTTGTTTTAAAAGGGTATACTTTCTAGTTGGTCCCATTGCCAACACGTGAGGATCTGATGATGGGATCTTGGATAAATCAAGAGAACTCCTCAAGGTCAGGTAAATCGGCATCCCACTTTTTTTTTTACCAAAACCCAAATTCGGTTGGTTGGTTGGTTTGAAGTTATTTTGCGTTTTGGAAGGCGGGTTTTTGTTAACATTTATTTTCTGCATTATAAACACGCGGCGCCATTCGGCAGCAGTTCCCTAGAACTCGAGGCTATAGTTCATCACAGAGTGTAACAAAAAAGAATAGCTTTTTCATTGTTTTTTGAAACATTTAATTTTTATTTTACACCTTTTAGTGGCCATAATATATGTAGGTACTGTTATATAGTTCTACTTCTAAATAAATAACAAATTATGGGATATTTATTTTGCAGGGAGCGCCGTAGTGTATTTTAAATTAAAAATCAAATTTAAATGTGTTTCGACATAGTCGCTTAACTATCTTAATTGAGATAACATATCTTATTACCACTGTTGAAATAGGTACAATTGAGGAGTTTCGGTGGCCAATATGGCCATCTGTGATCTTCATCATCAAATACACTTCACCAATTGGTACTTTCATTCAGAAATGGTAGACTTGTTACTTCTTCTTATAGTGCCTCTCCAACTAGTGAGTCAGCTCCGCATACTTCTGTCGGTCTTTGGCGAGGTTGAATACCAAAATCTATTTATATGCCTATAACATTTGAGAATTTGTCTCAAATCCTTGCAGATCCCCTTAATCGATACTGACTTAGTGATAATGGGGCCACCTCGAGAGTATACTCATCAAACAAGAATATTTTTCAAAATCAGTCCACAAATTGACGGAGAAATTGATGAACAACATCGATAAAAGATAAAAGATAAAATATGTTTATTCAGTAAGTAGGCCGCACGAGCACTTTTACACGTCAAAAATCTACCAGCGCTTCGCAAGAGACCACTGCTGAGAAGAAACGCCGCAAGAAACTCAACAGTCAGTCGTTTTTTTTTTAAATTACTTATACAATTATAGAACTTCGAAATATAATAAGTATGGAAGAGTAACTGACGCTGAAAATCGGCTCCACTAACTTAGTGCCGGCGGGGGTGGAGCTAATACTTAGTGCCGAACCGTCCAGCAGTCGACTTTTTGACGTAGTGTCAAACAGTCTTTTATAATTACAACAAACATAATTCGTTTTTAATGGTTACCGGATTTAAATAATACTGCAAAAATGCCTAGTTGCATTGTGAATCCTCAACAGACTGACACAGGTGCAAAACAAAGCGATATTTATTTTCATTAGTAAGTTATTGGAATTTCAATATTCCCATACTAAAATATCATGGGCGATGTTATGCAATATATCCTTCAAAAATGTGAATTACAATGCAACTACAGATGTAGTGAAATATCCTTTCACATCGTATTTTCTCGGAAATGTTCGTATTTGTCATGCTACTTCAGTCTGACTCAGTATCCATCAAGACAACGTGGGGGAACGTCGCATCGCGAGACTGATAATCGATATAGAGTAGATAATACCAGAGTATTTTTTTGTTAATTAATATTAAGTTTGTTTTCAGTTCTTTTTAATAGTCATGCCGAAAGCATTAAGACCTGGAAAACGCTTAGATCGACAAGCCTGTGAAATTAATTTCAACATTTATTTACATTTCTTCTTGTTTACCTACACCTAATTTCTATATATTTGATCGTGGTGGTTTTAACGGTTTGTTAGATAATTTTTACAAAAGCATTTTTTCATAGTAGCGAATTTTCACATCGCGTTCATTCATAGTAGCGATTTTTCACACAGCGTTCTTTCATGACCGCAATTTTTCACATCGCGTATTTTCGTAGTAGCGAATTTTCACATAGCGTTCTTTCATTATCGCAAATTTATTTATTCGTTTTTCTTCATGTAGCGTTTTTTTGTATAGCGTTATTTATTGTTCGGTGAATTTACTATTCGCATTTTTTCCGTTCCTATTTTTTCCCAATCGCAAATTTTCCTTTGTAATTACATCGTAATACATAGGTAGGTTAGGTTAGGTTCGTTTTTATATCAGGCCCGGAGGGCCAAATTACCCAGAAATAGGAGCTCATCTATGCGGAGCTCCGTCGACTCTGTCAAATTAGGTTGGGAAAAAATGCGAGAAATAAAACAATCTACTGGTAAAACATGCGAAGAAAATGAACCCGAACATTATAAAACGCTTTATGAAAAATCGCTACATGAAGAAAGACGAATACTTAAATTTGCGATCATGAAAGAACGCCATGTGAATATTCGATACTATGAAAGAACGCGATGTGAAATTTCGCTACTATGAAAGAACGCTATGTGAAAATTCGCTACTATGAAAGAACGCGATACGAAAATTCGCTACTATGAAAAAATGCTTTTGTGAAAATGATCTAACAAATCGTTTTAACATCTCGGTGTGATATACTTTAAACTCGTGTTTTGACATTTGTCACTGATAACTAAAGTAATCTATTTTTTTAATACAAACAATAATCATAGACACGTCGGCATCATTCGGAAGTAGACGTGAGTTCAGAGTTTTCACGATGTGAAAGGATTATTCACTAGATCTGTACTTCGAATGAATAGGAAATAAATTTTTATGTCATCTTTACTATCGTTACTTTACATAAAAAAGCAAATAGGTAAGTAATATGATATTTTTAAGTTTTCCAAAATATGAAGAACGCCGTCTGGCTTGGGTGGATGCAGTCCATCGCGAATTGCGCAGCGAAAATTGGATCCCTAGCAACCATTGCAGGATTTCCAGCATCCATTTTCATGAATCGGATTATGTCATCTCGGTAACTGGAAGACATTAAAAGTCACAACAGTTCCGAATTGTACAGTAACAACAAGTAGTACAGTTTTAATGACATCGAGTATCAGACGACGAATGGTTTATCACACATCTATTAGGTACCTCAGCCTGCTTAATATACCTAAGCATGCATATATTTTGGCACTTGTTTCAGTTTTTTCGAAAAAATTACCCTAAGGAAGCGTTTTTCAGGAATCTTTGGTTATACTTCAACCTCTTCACTACCTTTGACTTACTAGTGCGTCAGCCATTCTAATTAAGATTTTGAATTTAATTTTTACTGACAGAAGATTAATAATTCGAACTTTAATGTTGCAATTAAAATCTGTCTGACAACCGACAGGTTAATAAATATAAAGCTACAATTTGAGCCTAACCTGAGCTCACATTGGTTGCGGAGATACAGCAAGTCGAAGATGGGCAATGTGCGTAGAGCCCGCTACTCAGACCCTGTTTAAAATGGTGACCTGCAAATGCAAAAATAGGTTGGTTGCTTAGGGTCGTGCACTTGCAGACAGGCTGGGCTCAGGTGCTCTATCCTATGTTCCTTTTGCCACGGGTGAAATTGCAACAACGCCATCCCTATCGTCCTGGACGAGGAGGACGAGGATGTGGACGACCCAACACCATGATCTGGCCCTCCTCCACTCCAGAAAACATTAACCCTCTTCCCCCACTCCTCCCCACTGATCTAGACTGGATGAGGCCTGGTCTTTCCAAAAGGACGGAAGTCTAAACCGTTTTTGCTTGACCGTGTAAATAGTATTATTTTATAGTTTAAATATATGTTTGCTGTGTTTTAGGGTTCCGTATAAAAATATTATTTTTATAAATGTGGTTTGATTATAGCAAAGGGGGTGTTATATGAAAGAGCTCAATCTGTAAATTTCAAAACTATTTTTTTTAAATTTTCTGTGATGTACTTTTTGATTCATAGCCAAAAATGTTCAAAAGATGACCGTCCCCCCCCCTCTTATCTCCGAAGTTTATGGACCAAAAAAATCTGGGAAATTCCTGATTTAAAGATTATTACTTATATGGGAAAAATAAAATGAAGTTGTCAAATTTTACAATTTTGGAAAAAATATCAAATAACTTTTAAAATATGTTTTAAAATTTAGGATCGTCAAAATTTACCTTATAGCATAGAAAATAAAATTCATAACAAAATGACTATATTCTTTTTTTTCATTTTCCAACCAGATCATCTTAAATACGGAACTCTCGGTGCGCGAGTCCGACTCGCACTTGACCGGTTTTTTTTAATGTTTACGTTTATTTATTTTGAAACCATATTATGTTACATCTAAAATGTAATATTTACACTTTTTGGTTTTCTCTAAGAAATACATTCATACATTATTCAGAACAATGTTTTTATCATTTAACCAAAATCAGATATTTTAATAGTTTTTATATTTTTGAGAAAACTATGAAAGCTAGAGGCACTAGGTACTTTAGTATTCAATTGAAGCTAGTTAAGTTGTACACTAATTCTTACCTCAACTTTTATTCTAGGACCATTAGTTTAGCCAGTACGTAACTTGGAATATTACCTTAAGACGAAATATTCATTTTGTGGAAAAAAAAATCAGTCTTCGACTAGCTGTATCTCCGCAACTTATAGTTTTAAAGTTCTCAAATCAGGTTTAAATTGTAGTCAATTTAGTGAGCTTTATTAAAATATAAAACAATGATACTCGAAAAACGCTTCTTTTATATCGTCGCTGGAAAGGCAAAACTACTAACATCCAAAAGGGTCATTTCGAGAAAAAGCATTTTTAATGTTTTTTTTGTCTTTACAATGTCATAACTTTTTTTCTTTTGAATGAAAATGGAGGCTGTAAAGGGTGACATATCATGTTTTTTTTTTATCTGCACGATTCATTTATCGTATTGTACGTGTGTTCAGTATTTACGGAGTTACGTGTCGCTTTAGCATTAATGCTCTCAATCCTAAAAAAATGCTGGTAAGATAAAATTACTAACCTCCACATTAAAGTTTTAGGTAAGGAGTCAATAAATACTAAGGACTTGTCTCCTTTTACTTACTCTCGAGAAAAAAATACTTACATGTATAAAAAATATGTTAATCATAAGCGGAAATGACTTATTGTCAAAAATACTTTGCAAAGCCATAAAGCAAATAGGAATTTAGCATTTAAGATAAGTTAAATTTCAAATGTATGTTACTTAAAGGGCAGAATGATCAATTAACCATCCTGATGATTTACCTTTTGTAGGACTTTTTTCTTGTTTCAGCCTTAACAATATTACTTACGCATGAATGTCAGTTGAAATTAATAGACCAAGAAATAAATAAAACATGAATTACTTTGAAATTCCCTTGAGATAGGTTCCTTGCCACCTTTACCTATTAACAACTGGTGTCACCTTTCTGCTCCACAAGTCCCGTAGTACCGCGGATCCAAAGAACTACCTACCGACCCATTACATGGTTGCCTACCATCTACAAGCTCCTTACATCCATTTTGAGCACAAAATTAAATGTACATTTTATTGCAAATAATGTTTTGGCCTCTGCTCAAAACGGATGTAAGGTTGGGTCCCGGGGTAGGTACTAAGGAGCTCCTCCTCATAGACATAACGATTTGTCAGCTAGTCAGGCATAGCAAGGCGGCCCTTTTGGCTGCTTGGATTGACTACAAGAAGGCTTACGACTCGGTGCCTCACTCATGGCTCGAAAGGATCTTAGAGTTGTATAAAGTTGATGCAACTTTGAGGTCCTTTTTAGGTGTGTGTATGAGGCAGTGGGTCACAGTCCTTCGTCAACCAGGTGGTCGAGAAGTCCCCTTTGATTCGCCTAAGGATTGAAAGAGGCATCTTCCAGGGTGACAGTAGTCCTTTGTGGTTTTGCCTAGCCTTGAATCCTCTCAGATCTTTCCTGACGGATTCTGGGCTTGGATTGACTTCGTAGAGAAGCTGAAGTCATTTCTCACTGTTTGCATCGAAGCGCCAAGATCTTATCGCATTATTGAAAATCACACAAGAGTTCAGTAATGCGATCAAGATGGAATTCGGTGTAGATAAGTGTGCGGTCGAATTTGCAGCTTTCTGTGACAGTAGTCCTTTGTGGTTTTGCCTAGCCTTGAATCCTCTCAGATCTTTGCTGACGGATTCTGGGCTTGGCTATTGACTTCGTAGAGAAGCTGAAGTCATTTTTCACTGTTTGTATCGAAGCGCCAAGATCTTATCGCATTATTGAAAATCACACAAGAGTTCAGTAATGCGATCAAGATGGAATTCGGTGTAGATAAGTGTGCGGTCGAATTTGCAGCTTTCTGAGACGATGACTCTCAGATCTCTCTCCGAAATTGAAACCTACAAATATCTTGGTATGTCACAGTCTTTGGGTATTGTGGACGGCAATGTCAAGCAGTAAGTGAAAGAGCGCTTCTTCTGCCGCTTGACAAAAGTTCTTAGCAGTCTTTTGTCGGGTGGCAATAAGGTGCGCGCCTTCAATGGCTGGGTGATACCGCTGCTCACATATTTCTTTGGCATACTAAGGTGGACTCAGACTGAGCTGAACGCCCTGGGTAGGAGGGTCCGTCTACTGCTTAAATCAAATCGCATGTTGCACCCACGCTCATCTGTTATGAGATTGTACATCCCGAGGAAATGTGGTGGTCGAGGCATTTTAAATGCTAAGAATCTCCACAACCGCGAGGTGTGCAATCTCAGGGATTATTTCCTTAGCAATGAGTGTGGGATGCATCGAGATGTGGTTGCATTAGACAAGAGCCTCACGCCTCTCTCCTTGGCAAACGAGAACTGGCACAGACCAACGGTGTTGAGCACTGAAGACCGCAAGAAGGTGTGGAAGAGCAACGAGCTACACGGACGCTTCTACGGGGCCCTAACAAGACCCGAGGTAGACTTTTTAGCGTCCGTGAACTGGCTGCGATTTGGTGACCTCTTTGGGGAAACCAAAGGTTTTGTCTGTGCAATTGCTGGCATGGTCATAATGACGAATAATTACCGGAAATATATTCTGAGGGATGGCACGGTCGACATTTGTCGAGCATGCCGTTGCCCGGCGAGTCCCTCAGTCATATAATTTCCGGTTGTTCGCATTTGGCCAACGGCGAGTACTTGCACAGATACGAGTATCACCTCGTGGCCAGGATCATCCATCAGCAACTTGCTCTTCAATATGGTCTTGTTGAGTCTGAAGTGCCGTACTATAAGTACACACCGGCGCCAGTTCTCGAAAATGGTCGTGCTACGCTCTATTGGGATCGATCTGTCATCACGGACAGGACTATTGTCGCCAATAAGCCTGATATCGTATTGACAGATCGATCTCAACGACGGGCAGTGCTCGTCGACGTCACCATCCCGCATGACGAGAACCTCGTGAAGGCCGATAAGGACAAGCAAGTACCTTGACTTGTCTCACGAGGTGACCGCCATGTGGGATATTGAGTCGATGATCATTGTCCCGATAGTTGTTTCGGCAAACGGTCATATAGCGAAGAGGCTCGACCAACACCTCAGGAGACTCTCGCTAGATGTCTGGGCCAACGGCCAGATCAAGCATACATTATCGTATGAGAAAAAATAAGAAATTGTGTACCTATTTAATTAATTTTAGAATGTTGTACGTTCTTAATAAATAAATATCAGGATTATCTACGGAACTTGGCACCCATTTAAATCTCAATTCTTATGTCGGTGAAGGCGATAACCATGCATCGCATATTCTTAAAATATTGAACTTGGCTCCCATTTTCACATTTATGTTTTTGACGGGACATCATTCTTTTTTATCAAATAAATAGGTATGCGTTTCCATAAATAAATAAATAGTATTAATATTAAATAAATTGGCATTAAATAATATTCATTAAATCCCAACCCATGAAATTATTAAATTATTGAGTAAGTAGGTAGTTCTGGTGAATCTGTGATCTTCATTAATTATCATCAGTTCTACTTCACCAAATGGTGCTTTTCAAGAGCAAATGTACGAGTTACCATATGCTATTTATACATACAAAATACCCAAATCGCTATAGGTGTACCTAAAATATTTGAAGATTTCCCTCAATTTCTCCAGGACCCCATCATCAGATTCTAACCTGATGACAGTAAGCCTACTCCAGAAGTATGCCCTATCAAACCAAAAACGAATTTTCCAGATCGGTTAATAAATGACGGAGTTCTGAGGTAACTAGCATAAATAATAATTATAAACTGGCGCGCATAATGTCAAAAGATATTGTTTTGACATTGCTTGCGCGTCTAATACCTACGCTTGATGTCACCCGAAAACAATTTGAGAAATAGACTAAAGGTCGAATTTGTTACAAATTTATGAATCGCATAACGCCTTACCTATACTTTTCTAATTTATTTTATAACTTAATAATTACTAATATCTCGTAATATTCTTTAAGTATGTAGTTCAAAGTTTCTTAACAGATGTAACAGATAGAAGTCCCGCATTGAAATATACTAATATCCTTTTTACTTTGTTTATTGAGTAAGGTAAAAATACTAAAGCGCCACAATCGTCGATTCCTGCTATAAGATTATTTACTAACAAACATGACTTCACATGATTTCAAAAGAGAAAAAATACTAAATTACTACAACTGACGGTTATTGCGTAAACGTTATTGACTAAAATACATTTCATTTAGTATGTACTACAAGCGAAATTTACATAATCACCACCGAGTATCCTCAGTTATGTTATCTAAAATTACTAATAAAGCTTGAAACGGCTAGATACAGCAAGCACAATACTTAACCGCCAACTATTCAAAAATATGTCTAAATGAGGCGGATGTTAGTAAAAAATCCTAAGAAATTATTGAAATTTTGACCCAATTTTCACTACTAAAGCGCCAAAAACATGCTCCGATCGCTACGAGACCCAGACCAAACGACGCAGAAAAAAAAAAGCAGTCGTACTGTATATATAACTCATTTTGACCAAAATGGCGCTTTAGTAGTTTTGCCTTTCCAGCGACGATATAATTATTTCGAAAAAACTGAAACAAGTGCCTTAAGTTTTCGCAGTTAACGAAACAACGTGGAAGTATGTTCATTTCTTTAGTGTATGTATATTTGAAGCCATAATTATACATCTAAAATGGTAAATTCACATTTTTGCACATTTTTTTAAAGAAAATACCAAAATTATTCAGTACAATGTTTTTATTATTTAGCCAAACTTCAATATTTTACAATTTTTTTATTATGGATGAAACTATGAGGCCTAGAGACACCATTTTAGTATTAAATTGGGGCTAATTCAATTTTCTACAAATTATTTTGACATAACTTTTACCTAGGAGCATTCAGCCGGTATGTAATCTTCGAAATAACCCTACAAACACATTTTCACTTTTTGAAGAAAATTGGCCATCTTTGACTTGCTGTTTCTCCACAACCGATAAACATAATGTGCTCAAATTATCTTTATTAAAGTATATGCAAAGATACTTGAAAAATACTTCAAGTTTTTTCGAAAAAACTGAAACAAGTGCCGAAAATTCGCAGTTTTTTGAGCACCATGGGGTTAGCACAGGGTTTTCGGGGTTGCAAACTTGGATGTTAAATACTCTCAACGGACCTAACAACATATAAAAAAATCTAAGTTACATACGAGTTTGCAATGTTTGCCTTTTTTGTGTTGTTGTAGACTGGGCTAAATAGACTGTTTTGTTAGAACAAATTTCTCATCTGTTTTTACACATAAGAAATGTTATTATTGCTAAATAATAACATCGATTTCGATAATATTATTTCATTCAAATTTCGAACATCTCTGAAAAACAAAGAAATTTGATTTGACTTCTATTCTAATATCAGTCGAGATGACGTTTAGAACGAAATGAATTGTCAATTTGCATACAAATTTGACAAATGTCGCACGTAAGTAAGATATCGTACGATATGATAGTTGGAGCCGACTCTAGTTTGTCTCTGAATTAAAAAAAACTATGACAGCTGCCAGAAAAGTTTTCAATCTTTCATTACCTCCATTACCGGATAATATGCGGCTCTTGAATGCATCATGGAGGCTGATGATATGTGGGTAGATAAAATAGTGTATGTAACTGTACATAATTAGGCATTAAAACACTTGTGTTTAATGCCCTTCATTATGTAAGGTCCATTCCAATAGACTTGTCTTATTTAGTAAACACTTTTATAACCTCAAAATGCTCCTTTTTCGCCTAAAATAACAATTTTGTCATAAAATAAACCATCCATGATGTAAAATCAGGAAAATGGTGTGCAAAATATGGTCTCTAATTGCTGTATTCAACAGAAAACGGCCACTTTAGCCAAAAGTGATGCATTTTGAGGTTATAAAATTTACTAAATAAGACAAGTCAATTGGAATGGAGTTTACAATCACATAAACTACTATTCATTTCAAAAAGTGGGTGTTTTGGAGCGGATTTAGCAGTCATTTTTGTTTGAGGTTACCCTTCCATACTTATTATACTTCGATGATAAAAAAAAGTACAGCCAAAGTGTATATTCCTCCTCCTCCGTTTTTGAAGTCAGTTAAAAAATGACAATGACGCTAACGAATAAACGAACAATCGATTTCAATCCCATAGATACTACTGGGTCTATTCAATATTAATAAGTTTATACCTCGGGCATAAGAATAAACAATAACTACAGGTAGAAGCGAAACTCCCGGCTCCGGACGCGCGCTCGGCGCGTTAAATACCTACTGCCTGGCGACACCAGAGGTGTCTAGTCAGTCAGGGGCGTCACAGACGAATATATATGTATTAACCAAGATATTGTTATTGTGTCTTGAATTGGTTCTCGTATTTATGTTGATTTTAGTGTTTATGGATGAACTAAGATAGTGTTTTAAAAAGTGAACGACTATTTACGGCAAAATAATTAGAAATAGGTAATTGATTGAATGAAGGAGTTTTATTTGTTAAATAGTACATCCCCTTGATGTTGAAGATAAAAAAAAGGAAACATTCAAAACGAATTAATAGATAAGAAAAGTATTTTGTAATAAAGCTTTTTCAACTTAATAATAATTGAAATTAATGGTCCGGAAAGGAACGTAAAAAGATCCCAGACTATACTTAAAACTTATTGAGCTTAAAAGGTTGTTTATTTAAAGATTCGTTTCTGTGTTTTATAGATGATTAATAGCCACATAAGCCATTAAAATTTTATTACCTAATTTAACGTAAAAAACTCATTTTGCAACAATGTTTCCAAGTTGAAGGAAAACATAAATAACATTTCGTGACTAAACTTGTATAACACATCCATAACCCGATTAAAATATTTCACAAGTGACAGCCCTGACTTTGGGCGCGGAAGACAGAGGGGCTTAGCGGGGTGAAGGGGGAAGTAGGTATTAAAAGCGCGGCATTTGGGGCCTGGGTAAAGGAGATTCGATTCTACGTGTAGTTATTGTTTATTCTTATGCCTCGGGCCAGAGATGAGCTGTTCTAGAGATGTTTATAAAAGACAAGTCGCTCTCGAGAGTTCTCAAGAGAGACTAATGATCTGCAACATCGATGTAACTAGTCGAGGTGTAAACTCATAGTTGGGGAGCTGGCGAGCAAAATTTCTACATAATCAGCACACGATATTAATAGCGATCATTATACCCTAAGAAACATCAATGACCTCGTCTGCCAGGGGACTTTCGTAGTATTAAATTTTTCAAGTTATTTTATGATTTAAAAAACTGTATATAAAGTGCACACTTGGCAGACTTGAATTGTTCGATTAATTTATATTATGCGCACATGTCTGCCTCTTGGACTGATGTTTGGATTTCTTATGTAAACCAAGAAAATCGATGAGGCAGGCGTTCAGGTCTCTGATATTCCAAAGGCAGACCGCTTGATTATTTTTTTTCAACATTAGGAACGATTTTCAAAACGCGTCAGAAATAAGTTAAGCAAGGTCAAGGTTAAGTTGAGTGTATTAAGGTCTGTTCATTCTTACTTGTCTTATATAGTAAATAACTTTCTAACCTCAAAATGAACCTTTTTAGGCTAAAACCGCTATTTTAAACAAAATAAAGCAATCACAGACAATACTTTGGCTATAATATATGATGTCCAAATTTTTTATTCGGTTTACTTTATTTACTACAAAGAATGAACAGACCTTAAGTTGTATCCTGCCAATAGTTCACCGCCGCGCGCGTCTTTTTCAAAGAAATTATGTTTATCAATTTTACTCGATAGAAAAAATATTAAGACATCTTTGTAAGGAGTATTTGTAGAAGAGATTAAGTATTAACAGTAGGTCAGTAAATTAAACATTTGTCGTCCGTGAAACAACTTTTTTTTTTTGAAAAATCTTATAATTTCACTTTGTACTTCAAGCAAAAATATTAACAGGTCAAAAAAGGCTAAGTAGATTTTATTTCATATATTTTTAACTAATATAATGAAAATCAAACTTATAGGTAAGTTAAATAATAATTATGTGACTTTGCATTCCAGAGATATCGAAAAATCTCAAATATTTAGTGCTTCAGGGTTCAGGCAAAAATGTAACAGAACTGATAGTTGTTGAATAATGGAAAATATTTAAGCGAAAACCGGAATTTCTCAAAATTAAACAGATAGAGGTTGTTTAACATTTTAATATAGCAAAACAAACGATTTGCATTCTTGTGAGTAATATAAAGCCTATAAATGAAAGTTAAACTAAATGTAACTTTCTTACATTTTTGCCTGAACGGGTATAAAAAAAAAACATATTAACATTAATTTGTTTTGATACAATTTGTTTTGCCTGATAGCGTTTTAATATAATTATAAATTTTAATAATTTTATTTTCAAAAATCACTGTATAATTTATGCTTGAAGTACAGTTAAAAAAAACGATTATTTTTTTCATTTCCGTGGCGGAATTTGTTTATTTCTACAAAAATATATTGGTTCTACCAATTCTTTATATACAGGGTGTCCCAAAACTCAACGTTAATCCGCCTTGGGCTGGCAGAGCAGCTAAAAATCGATTGATTTAACCCATTTAATTCAGCGATTTTTACGAATTTTTGTAATTTTCCCTTATGTCACGAAAAACCATTAATTTCATGTTTTACTTTAAAAGTTTTTCTGTGGTATCTTACATAATTAGAATTATTACGAATCAGAGAAGGTTTTAAACCTATTTGCCCGTTTTTTTATCAACTTTCTTAGTAATCTCATAAAGTTGTTTTTTTCCATACATAGTAAAAAACAAACACTGGGATACCTAGTATGGAGAAACAAACTTTATGTTATTACTTAAGCTCGTTTTAACAAAAAGTTAAAACGAGCAAATAGGTTTAAAAACTACGCTGATTCGTAATGATTGTAATTATTATTATGGTCTGAGTGGAGAGCCTTGGGGGAGGCCTATGTCCAGCAGTGGACGTCTTTCGGCTGACATGATGATGATGATGATGTAAGACACCACTGAAAAACGTATGAAATAAAACATGAAATTAATGATTTTTCGTGACATGGACATAAGGGAAAATTACAAAAATGCAGATTAAAATGATCAATATCTCCAAAACTAGTAAAAATTGCTAAACATACATAGGGGTTAAATCGATAGATTTTTAGCTGCTCTATCAGCTCTAGGCGGGCTAACGTTGAGTTTTCGGACATCCACCTGTATAATAACTACGGATGTCCTGTTAACTATTTTACCTTGAAATTTATTCACAAAAACGCGTTTTTGTTATTTTTACCTTGTTTCGGTCATGGAAAATGTTTAATTTTTTATTATTATTTGGAGAGATAAGTTGAAATACATGATAGATTTTTTTCAAGGTTCAAAGCTAAAAGCCTCCTCTATAACCTCTTTCCCTTGGTTCCGTGAATTTCAAACAGTTGTACAGCTAAAAATCAGTGAGCAAAGTGTCTGCCAAATGTTTATTCGTATCCAGGGAGTCATAATGAATCGAATGGGCATAATGAGAACCGTGTGCAAATGACTTAGTAGAGCTTTTTTTTTACATTTTTACAACTCCATCCCATAATAATGCAGAGCTCTGAATGTCTGCCTCTTCGATTTTCTTCGTTTCCAAGATGATTGTGACCATGAACCCCAGAGGCATACATGTGCAAATGATTTAATACCTCTCTTTTTTAAGCAACTTCAATCCGCTGTAACGCGAAAACGCAGCGACACAGGACCAAATCAATTCGTACTGATCTAAACTGGAATCCACCTCGATGTGAAACGTAAGCAAATTATAAACCGAAATGCTCGCCACCTCCCTAACTACCATAGAAGAACTATGAAGAATGTTTAAACTCGTAGTAGCCAGCCAGGCTATAAGCATTCACCTCTAGATATGGCCATCATAAGTCGGGATTGCTTGGCCTCTTCTGCATATATCTCTCTTTTTTCCGCTTTGAAAATACATTCCATTTTTGAGATAGTCGGCTCCTCTCCATCCTCTAGCATCTGTTTTGGCTGGCAGGAGTAAATAAATGAGTTGATTATCGAATGGGCGTCGTCATTATCACCGATATCATTTTAAAGACGTCTACTAAGTGATAAGCCTAAGGATCACCACAATGTTCGATCCCGTAAATGGACATAATAATATCTACGAGATCACTTGGATTAAATCTATTTAAGCCACTGCCGTGCACAGACAATTTAGCGGTATCCTTGCGGAAACTGTGCTAAAAGCTATTTCCGAAGTTAAAAAATAATATTTTCACAACACTGCTCGGAAATATGGCCATAGATGATCTTGTTTGGGGTCACAAAACGTCATTTATAAGGACAGACCAAGAATTTTTTTGTCGGCGTGTTTGCTGATTGGTCGAGAACATTGTTGTCCAACTTTAAGAACCAATGAAAATCAATCAATCAATTTTTGTGTCATAGCTCCTTAAAATGAAAAATTGAAATCAACCAACCAGAACACACCATTTTGTTTCGTAAAATATTAGGAGTATTTTTGCTAAAAGATACACAGACAAAAAACTATGTCACTGCTTTTTTTTTAAATGTAATTCAAACTTGGCCCCTAATCTCGAACCACTAGAGATGAAATTACATGGGAGATATGGCGAAACAAATACAATTTTATATGGAGTTGACATTTTCATCTCACATGTTAGTTTATGAATCTCGAGTGCCACGAGAATAGGGGTCCAGATTAAAAATAAAGTTATCTATGGTAAAATTGGCGGTGATGTCACATTAACATGAATCAAAATTTGAGTTTTGAATATGATTTTTTATTTTATTTCCACTCAGTAGTTGTGAAAAGCACTATGTCTGCCTCGGTAGAAAGTGCAATTTATGGACTCGTACACTAGAGGGCCTCAACTACGTTTCGGCCCTCTATATGACTCGTCCAAAAATCGCGTACTTTCTATCCTCTGCAACAATGTACTATTTCTGTTAACCTAAATCTTAGGTGGTGAGAACAGAAGTGCGCTCATTTAATTCTACTCAAACGTTGATATATATTTATACAATCATCATTTGAACATTTAAACATACAGAAAGTTCTACAATTGCCGGTGAATGAGTACGAACACTACAAATATTAAGAATTTTCAACGTATTAACAAGAAAATATTTGCAAAGAGCAATCAAAGTCGCGCACAGTGCGATTCCAAGGGAACTTCCTCCCGCGAACGCTCCGATTGTGGAATGAGCTGCCGAGGCTTTCCCTGAAGACTACAATATGGAGTTCTTCAAGAGGGGAGTAAATAGGTTTTTAAAGGGTCGGCAACGCGCATGCGATTCTTCTGGTATTGCAGGCGTCCATAGGGTACGATAACCGCTTACCATTAGCCAGGCCGTACGCTTGTTTGTCACTATCGTGGTATATAAAAATAGGATTGATCGGCATTACAAAAAAAACACCTTAGACCTTAGATCTTATGTTCAGCAGTAGATGTACTTAGAAAGATATGATGATGATGAAGAATATAAAATTAGCCAAAAAATACGTTTTTCTCGCAGATTGCATATTTTCCAAGAAACTCTACTTGAAAAGTTAGCGATGGTCACTTCAGGTAATTTTTCCATAGCTCAACTTTTCACCCTATACTGTGAGATCATACCATATTTTCCTTGGTTAATAGAGTAAAAGTGATTGAGAGAAAAGCCTACACTGAAAGGTAGCGACTTGGTTGTTTTAAGATATTGTATTCTGATCGCACTGTGCAAACGACGTGGTTCTAACTCTTTGCCAACTGCTGCCCATAAAGCAACCAAATGCTTCGGCGAGGTGTTGGGTGCCCAGCTCTGGTTTCTCTCGCCTGAGATGGAGCTCCCCCAGCAAGTGCAAGGCTCGCCCCAGGTGGAGCCTCAGGCCATATTCCATCGCCATCGAACCCATCTCTGTAAGCAGTTTGGCCGCTTTTTCGTGGTTGCCCATTCTGATGAAAAAATATAGGTATTCCATTAAGCGCTGGCGCACAGTAGGCCACTAATAACTATAGTGTCTATCACAGCAAAGGCACTCGTGGGCGCCGCAGCTACTTACTTTTACTAAAGTACAGTCCGACTATATTTTATTATTAGAAGAAAGATTAAAAAAAAACTAGTTTTTTTTTCTTCTCAATGAAGGGGAATTCTAAATTATATATTTATATTTATATATAACAATGTTAATATGTATGTTAGGTCAGTAATATTTATAGCTTTGTGCGGTATTTTCTAACGAGACCTTTTTTGGTACGTATCCGGATTTTGAGCCTTTGCACAAACTTTGTAATAAGGTGCGTAAGTGCGTTTTGCTCAAATTTTCTATAACAAGATGTTACTAAACACGTTTACGTTAATAAACACGTACCTTTGCATAACGGCTGCCATATGCATCCTTGTATCACATAATCCTTCAATGTTTTTGCCTTCAGTATAAATAACAAACGCTCTTTCAAATGTTTTTTGAGCATTATTCAAATTGTTCATCGCCAACTGGCAAATTCCGATCTCAATAATCGCCTCGGCTACTTTACTAATATCCTTAGCTGAGAAATAACATTGACTACAATTAATAAGATATGGCAAACCTTAAGGGTGGGTTCCACATTCACCAGAGCAGGGCCTCTATTCAACAAGGTAAAAACCATAATATATCGTCTTTGACCTGTTATCGTATTGTCAACGTTTTGATAGCTCTTATTTACTTGACAGTAACGGCGGCCGAGTTAAAAACAATACCATAACCGGTCAAATACGATTTGAATTTTACCACCTAGAATAGAGGCGCTGTAGAGGAGCCTCGCTCAGCGCAGCTCTCCCATTGGTGGTTTCTCCTCGCACTGAGTTCCGCTACTTCGTACAGTCGCACTCGCACAGTGCTGGCAGATACTCTCCCTAATGTTTTTAAAGAGTTTCCGCCGGAGCGGCTTCATAGAACCTGACGTATGGAAAGGCCGTATTTAAAGAAATATTTTCGCTTTTTCCTTGTGTTGTAATATTTTATCATCATGATATGGTTCTATAATAAGTCAACCATTAAAAGTTCTGCAGCATTAGGTGCTATTTGTATTTCACTAAAGAAAAGTAAAAAGTAACGTTTTTACGTATGGAAATTGGCAAAGATACAAACTAAGTACTTACTACTATTTGACACAGATATATCATCAAATCGTCGCTGGAAAGGCAAAACTACTGAGCGCCATTTTGGTCAAAATGAGTTATATATACAGTTCGACTGCATTTTTTTTCTGCGTCGATTGGTCTGGGTCTCGTAGCGATCAGAGCATGTTTTTGGCGCTTTAGTAGTGAAAATTGGGTCGAAATTTCAATAATTTCTAAGGATTTTTTACTAACATCCGACTCATTTAGACATATTTTTGAATAGTTGGTGGTTAAGTATTGTGCTGCAGCAAGCACTCTAGCCGTTTCAAGCTTTATTAGTAATTTTAGATAACATAACTGACGATACTCGGTGGTGATTGATTACGTAAATTTCGCTTGCAGTAAATACTAAATGAAATGTCTTTTAGTCAATAACGTTTACGCAATAACCGTCAGTTGTAGTAATTTAGTATTTTTTCTCTTTTGAGATCTTGTGAAGTCATGCTTTTTAGTAAATAATCTTATAGCAGGAATCGACGATTGTGGCGCTTTAGGATTTTTACCTTACTCAATAAACAAAGTAAAAAGGATATTAGTATATTTCAATGCGGGACTTCTGTTAAGAAACTTTGCACTATATACTTAAAGAATATTACGAGATATTAGTAATTATTAAGTTATAAAATAAATTATAAAATTATAGGTAAGACGTTACGCGATTTGTAAAAAAATCGACCTTTAGTCTATTTCTCAAATTGGTTTCGGGTGAAATCTTCTTATCGCATTAGACGCGCAAGCAATGTCAAAATCATTAAGACTCTTCGCCATAAGACCGTTTGCCGAAACAACTATCGGGACAGTGATCGTCGAGTCAAAATCCCACATGGCGGTCACCTCGTGAGCCAAGTCAAGGTACTTGCTGAGCTTTTCCTTTTCGGCCTTCACGAGGTTCTCGTCATGCCGGATGGTGACGTCGACGAGCACTGCCCGGCGTTGAGATCGATCTGTCAACACGATATCAGGCTTATTGGCGACAATAGTCCTGTCCGTGATGACAGATCGATCCCAATAGAGCATAGCACGACCATTTTCGAGAACTGGTGCCGGTGTGTACTTATAGTACGGCACTTCAGACTCAACAAGACCATATTGAAGAGCAAGTTGCTGATGGATGATCCTGGCTACGAGGTTATGTCTGTGCAAGTACTCGCCGTTGGCCAAATGCGAACAACCGGAAATTATATGTCTGAGGGACTCGCCGGGGCAACGGCATGCTCGACAAATGTCAACCGTGCCATCCCTCAGAATATATTTCCGGTAATTGTTCGTCATTATGACCTCGTCAGCAATTGCACAGACAAAACCTTCGGTTTCCCCAAAGAGGTCACCAAATCGTAGCCAGTTCACAGATGCTAAAAAGTCTACGTCGGGCCTTGTTAGGGCCCGATAGAAGCGTCCGTGTAGCTCCTTGCTCTTCCATACGTTCTTGCGGTCTTCAGTGCTCAACACCGTTGGTTTGCGCCAGTTCTCGTTTGCCAAGGAAAGAGGCGTGAGGCTCTTGTCTACTGCAACCACATCACGATGCATCCCACACTCATTGCATTTCCTCGGGATGTACAATCTCATAACAGATGAGCGTGGGTGCAAAATGCGATGTGATTTAAGCAGTAGGCGGACCCTCCTATCCAGGGCGTCCAGTTCAGTCTGAGTCCACCTTAGTATGCCAAAGGAGTATGTGAGCAGCGGCATCACCCAGCCATTGAAGGCGCGCACCTTATTGCCACCCGACAAAAGACTATTAAGAACTTTTGTCAAGCGGCAGAAGAAGCGCTCCTTCACTGACTGCTTGACATCGCCGTCCACAATACCCAAAGACTGTGACATACCAAGATATTTGTAGGTTTCAACTTCGGAGAGAGATCTGAGAGTCATTGTCTCAGAAAGCTGCAAATTCGACGAATTTACAACTTTCCCTCGTTGAACATGACCACACTTATCTACGCCGAATTCCATCTTGATCGCATTCTTGCGATCGAACTCTTGTGTGATTTTCAATAATGCGATAAGATCTTGGCGCTTCGATGCAAACAGTTTGAGGTCATCCATGAACAATAAGTGAGAAATGACTTCAGCTTCTCTACGAAGTCGATAGCCAAGCCCAGAATCCGTCAGCATAGAGCTGAGGGGATTCAAGGCTAGGCAAACCCTGGAAATGCCTCTTTCAATCTTTATCAAGCTAGGCGAATCAGAGCGGACATCTCGAGCACCTGGTTGACGAAGGACTGTGACCTACTGCCTCATACACACACCTAAAAAGGACCTCAAAGTTGCATCAACTTTATACAACTCTAAGATCCTTTCGAGCCATGAGTGAGGCACCGAGTCATAAGCCTTCTTGTAGTCAATCCAAGCAGCCGAAAGGGCCGCCTTGCTTCGTCTGACATGCTGGCAAATGGCCATGTCTATGAGGAGGAGCTCCTTAGTACCGCGGGACCCAACCTTACATCCATTTTGAGCAGTGGCCAAAACACTATTTGCAATAAAATGTGCATTTAATTTTGTGCTCAAAATGGATGTAAGGAGCTTGTAGATGGTAGGCAAGCATGTAATGGGTCGGTAGTTTTTTGGTTCCGCGGTACTACCAGACTTGTGGAGCAGGAAGGTGACACCAGTTGTTAATAAAGGTGGCAAGGAACCGAGCTCAAGGGAATTTTGGAATTGCGTTGCTAAACATTCATGTGAGGCTTTGAACCATTTAATCCAGAAGTTGTGCAATCCGTCCGGCCCAGGACTTTTCCAGTTCTGAGCCATTCGAATTGCATATTGTTTGGTTATATTTTGAGCATAGCAAGAAAATGCCTTTTTTTTTAATAAATGCTTCATTTTACAATAAGTAATTCATGTTTTATTTATTTCTTGGTCTATTAATTTCAACTGACATTCATGCGCAAGTAATATTGTTAAGGCTGAAACAAGAAAATAGTCCTATAAAAGGTAAATCATCAGGATGGTAAATTGATCATTCTGCCCTTTTAGTAATATACATTTAAAATTTAACTTGTCTTATATGCTAATATCCTATTTGTTTTATGGCTTTGTAAAGTATTTTTGACAATTAGTCTTTTCCGCTTATGATTAACATATTTTTTGATACATGTAAGTATTTTTTTCTCAATATAAAGTAACAGGAGACAAGTCCTTAGTATTTATTGACTCCTTACCTAAAACTTTAATGTGGAGGTTAGTATTTTTATCTTACCAGCATTTTTTTAGGATTGAGAGCATTAATGCTAAAGCGACACGTAACTTCGTAAATATTGAACACATGTAAAATACGATAAATGATCGTGTAGATAAAAAAAAACATGATATTCTACCCTTTACAGCTTCCATTTTTATTAAAAAGAAAAAAAGTTATGACAGTGTAAAGTCAAAAAAAACATTAAAAATGCTTTTTCTCAAAATGACCCTTTTGGATGTTAGTAGTTTTGCCTTTCCAGCGACGAAATGTATTTTCTTTCATTTAAAAACGGATAATATCATAACAAGTAAGTAGTTTTACTTTATAATACGACAATAATACTTAAGTGTCTACACAAATAGCAATAAAACACGCTCGATCTTCAAAATTACGTGTTTAATGATTGATACCTACTGGAAATTGGTTTGTTTACGTCAATAGCCATTTCTATCGATTAACAATACAGGTCCTTTCGCAGCATTAAAAACCAATGTGACCGGGTCCTGTTTGTATTAATAAACCGCAATCGAAAGTTCAAAACATATTCTTACTTCAATACAAAATAAAAAATGTGACAACTACAACTTAGTAATATGAAGCATTAAGTATTGTGAAAACAAAATTCAACAGAAAATCATGATAGAATAAGGAACAACCATCAACATTAACCCGAGCGTACTCATATCTATTAAGTACTATTACTCGCACTATCACTTTATATCGTGCGGACCTAGTATGGGTGCATTTATTACGTCTCAAAATGTTGATAAAGCATCCGTCACTCTCTTAATTATCTACAGTATCCGGTAAACAGGATGCTCGTGTGACTGCTAGTATTAAAACACGTACACTACTAAACGGGATCCTGCAAAAAACTGTACCTGCAAAAACGGGATGTTGCCATGGGAAAGGGCCCGTAGTGTCAGAAAGTGACGGAGGTTTTATCCACATTTTGTCACGCAATAATCGCAGCCACATTAGGCCCACTCGGCCCATACCTATATCGCGGTGGATAAAACATCCATCACTTTCGCACTTACAAACTGGGCAGAGAGTGACAGATGTTTTGTCCGCGTCGATAAACACGTCCTTATGAGCTCACTGAACTAGTGAATTTAGATGGTCCTAAATGGGTCCTAAACACAACTAATACTTGCCGTCTTTCGCGCGCCTCTCGGCGAGCCTGGCCAGCCGCTCGGACCGGCCCGTGTCGGACTTGCGCACAGCCCGTGATTTGCTTAACAACACCCGGTGCAACTGAATCGCTGTACATTGAAACAGATTGTCTGGTGGCACTTCTTCGTCTGGGTGCTCTTCGGAAGGTTCAAATACCGGCCACTTCTGCGAAACGTTAATACGTTTTTTATTTATTTTATTCATAATAGGTTTACCTACTCTTGACTAACTCTTTCCCTTGGAGGAAGAAGGTGTTGTGGACGATGAAGTGAGCTCACCCAGAAGATGCCAGGCGTGAAGTACCGCTTCACCCTATTCATGATGCCCAGTTTTTTTGCCGCAGTTTGAGCTTTGTGTTCGATCGTGGCAATGATATAATACAAAAAGAGGTAGATACCTATACGATATTCCGCGTGTAAAAATGGCCAGGCTTACGTACACATAATCAGTAAATATTGCAATTACACACTAATTCATAAATGACAAGTGAAAGCAGGATGGTATGCTAATTTCGCGGGAGCGAAAAAGGGACGAGTAATGTTGCTCTGCAGACTAGTTCTCGGTTCCGTTGACGGCGCAAGACTAAGTAAAGGTGTACCAATTGGCTTGGTTTTAGGGTGCGACTATCGAAGTGCGTATGACATATCTACTTCTTTTTACTATATTATATCATTGGATTGTTGCATCAAAGTTGAGACGTCAACTCGATACAAAGAAGCTTGAGACTACTTCAGGATCTATTTACAGATACCCTAGACTTTTTTGAAATCAAATTCTTTTCATCGTAAAATACTGGCAGCAAATACAGATGGTAAAAAAACTGACCGCTTACCTCAGCGATCAAAAACGTCGAAAGACCTAAGTAAATACGATCGCTGCATTTTTTCTTTCATAAAGCGAATTTGAAAAGAATGGTCAAGTAAAGGGATTGTGAAGATGAAAATTTCCATACAAAATGCGATAATGTTTCTCTCCCCTTATACCGAGTCCGGTTTTTACGATTTTCAAATATGTTTTAAATCTTATGAAAAACTAGATCTGACGTTTTCCTGTCCAAGAAAACATTTCTTAGAAAGAAACAAATTTCAAAATAAAATTTCAAAATAACTACAACATATCATTCAAAAATTGTGGAAATCGGACTTGATTTATGGGGTGAGAAACGTTATCGCCCGGAGGTTGATTTGTATCGAAATTTTTATCAGCTACGCAATTTAAGCGTTGATTCACAACACAACCCTCTTAAAAAAAGTGTAACATAGAGTGGGTTCAATATGTATTTAAAATAGTGACGAATTTGAATTACAATAAGGCTCATTGCGAAACCCGCACGGAAAGGAGGTATGTGCTCTCACAGCGCGGCGTGGAAATTTCACAAATAATTGTGTTTATACCACGGCGTCTGCACTTGAGCATATTACCTACCACAATATACTTGTTTAGCATACATATTAAACTGGGTGAACTACACATACAGTAGTAATATAAAACAAACACTTTGGCACCATGATGCAATAATGTCTTCGAACTGAAAGGTCATTAAAATTTGTCAAAAGCTTTAAACCGAGAAGTTACAAGTGTAAACTGTACATCGAACTTACTTTTGTACAGGGTATCGAGTTACCTGTCACACAGTATTAATGAAATAATAATTATAAAATATTAATATAAATAAAATAACAGTAAACTTTGATATATGTTACGAAGCAGATATTATTCGTAGCGAAAATGTAAAGAAGGAAAAAACAATGAAAATCAATATGGGATGGCCCATACGTATTTTTAAGAATCTTTTAAAAGAATACCTTTTGTCAGTTCGTTCGTTTGTTTTTTCTCCTTACCTTTTATTTTGTATTAATGTATTTCTAATTTACGTACCTATATGTATTTATTTAAGGGATATTTATATGTATTTTTAAATTGTTTAATTCAGTTTACACCGCCTGCCTATTTCTATTGTTTATATTTAACCATCTCTTCTTTGTAAGGTTGTCTGGAAGAGATCGCTATTTAGCGATAAGACCGCCTGTTGACTCACTATGTAATCTATATTTTAGTTTCTTGTATATTCGTTACTTGGTGTATGTGGTGTTTCAATAAAGTGTTTTGTATCGTATTGTATTGTATGTCTCCATTATCCCGCTACCGCGTATCAATCCGTTATGTCTGCACAGTAGGTGTGTGATTCATCAAATTATTTGTTATTTGATGAGCCATTTCGTGCAACCGTACGTGTCTCAGATAATAAATGGCTGTGGTTCGATATGCTCAAGAAAAAATGGTAACATTTCCAACAATACGCACATCGCACTTTACAGATCAAAACTATTATTCGTCCTGATGACTCGAGGAGCTTTCTTTCAAAATAAAAGCATGTGTAGTTTTCCTGTGATATTTCTAATCTTTGCACGCGAAATAATAACGTAGACAATACGAGCCCGTAAAACAAAGAATAGATAGTGTTGGAAGTGGGTGCTAAAGGTACGATTGATAAATTAATTTATTGAAATTAATTACCTTTCCAATAGCAGAGTCCCGGACTTCAGTTAGAATATGATATGGTTCGTCTACATCGTTTCCTGGAACTAGGAACATTATGTTTTATAAAACCGTTAGAGCCTAATACAATTAGTTATCAATCAAATGAATCAATCCATTAAGGGCCTGTTTCACAATCGACAAGTAAATTTATCTGCCATTTAAAGTTAGCTCTCTCCTTGTCTATTTTCAAGTGTCAGGAAGAGAAAGGGCTAAATTTATCTGTCAAATATGCTTTACTTGTCGATTGTGAAACAGGCGGTAAATAATTTGAATGAGGTACAGTACAAAAGGTCTGAAAATGTGTTACGGGTTAGAGAGTCGGTAAAACGATTGAGAGAAGTAGGTACAAATCCGAATATTGTTCAACGTTATATTCTACTGAAGCAAGATAGGTACAAGGAAAATTAAGTATCTGGACATCTAAAATAGGGTTATTCTGAAAAACAATAGGTAATGCTAAGAGAGCCGCGGTGCATCGTGTTTCTACATAGGTAAAATCTTAGCAATACCGTAATTAGCGATCTAATTATTTGAAGTTAAATTTGGTTTCATGATCACATAGAAGTCCAATTTCAATTTGGTACGGAGTGAGTTTATAGCCCTGAGAGAGAAATAGTACATTATGGCCTAGACGCGGAAAGTAAGAGATTGTCGGACGAGGTGGTTAGCTGCTAAAATACGAGTCAGGAAATCCTCGTTTCCGCTGAGGCATACCTACATAATGCTTTTCTAAAAGAATGCGAGGAAATGATACAAATAAATCATTATAATTATTTTTAAAAACCTTTGACGAGCTAAATACGAGTATTAGTTAAGATTCGCGCACAACGAGCCGCTGCCTGCCGCCGCCGCCGCTCCTCACTGCGCCCCCACAAGTTGGGGATAGAGGATTTTTTTCATGGTCCTTTTGATCTTATACGCAATAGAGAGCACTTTTAAAAAACAATATGGACATGAATGGAAAGTGTTTTCATATGGTTTTTTTACTCCTAGGAGTAAAATGAGGCATTTTCCGTCCTTGTGTTTCAATCGGAAAACCGTTCTTTCCGAGCATGTTTGAGAAATAGTACATTGTTGTAAAGGTTAGAAAGTAAGCAATAGATGGACGATCGAAGGCCGACGCGTAGCGGAGGCCCTCGAAGTACGAGTCCATCTATTGCACTTTCGGCTGAGGCTTAACACAGTGCTTTTCACGACTACTGCGAGGAAATAAAACAATATCGCATCGAAAATCCAACACACAAAAATGTTTACGGTCTCCCGCCAATTTTTACTTTTTTTTAACGATACCGTTCTTAGTGTCCAATCATTCAAAGGCGTTTTTTAAACTGACGACTCTGACTGTGACAGAACTATATTTCAGATATGAAATAAAACGACTTCTCATTGGCCAATTCAATTTCATATGCAGCACAAGTGGTGTTCTGATTAGTCAAATCAGTGATCAGCGGACCGATGTGATTGGTCGACTCGACTTGCTCAATGGAACAGACCAACAATGTTATTGTTATCCTTTAAATTCATGGAAGGCCTGCTCATTCAAATGTACAACTATTGGTTGTTTTGGGGACCAAGAACAGACCATCTTTCACCACATTTCCGAGCAGTGGCGTGAAAAGGGTATTTTTATCCCGAAAAATAGCAGAGTACCCAAAGAAATACCGGTAAATAATTTTTACATAGACGAAGTAATAGTAATACAAAAGCAAGCTCACATTTGTCCAGCAAAAACTTTGCGTAATGATATTTGCAGCAGGCTTTTTGCCGCCCTCCGTCGATTAAGTACTGACTGCCAACAGCAATTGCGGCTAAGTAGAATTTTTCAGCTAACCATAATATTCCTTTTCCCTTCTCAGCGAATTCCAATGCGAGACCCAGTAAATATAGACATTCCTTCTTGATTTCACCTTGAAATTAATTCACTACATATTTACCGAAGTTCTATTCTCATATTATTATTATCTAACGATATATTTGATGCTGTTATTGCAGGTGTATATTGGGAAGTTCCGAGGATTGTTATTATTTAACATAATATTATGATTTCACGGTACAGCTCCTTCACATTGACAGCATTAAGTAACAATAACCTTAAACAAGCTGATCGTCTATCTTTACATAATATTGTTAGCCTAAATTGGACATTAATCGTTAAAGACTCTTTGTAAGCTAAGTTATCAATTTAACTTCAACACATGCAATTTTATTAGTATACTTAATATTATCACCATACATCGGGGTTTTCGATGCGGGAATGTTTGACATTAGCCAAAGAGTAGGTATTGACTTAAAAAACAGAATATACTATAGCAGGTTTCTACCTATTGAATCAGTAATTGAAAAAAAAAACTTGAAAAAATAATAAGTATTTCATAAATGAAATGGACAGTCATTATCAACCTCTTCAGTTAAGACCCAACTCATTTAATAGCAAATAGGTCACAGATATCGGACGCGTAAAGATTGATATATGATATTTATATGCACTTATTACAACTGCCGACGTAGAAAGATGAAATAAAATGACGAAATGAAAAAATATTAATAGTTTATTTTGAAAATCGTTTCAACTACTAAATTTACTGCAGGTAATTAATTAAAGTTATTTTTATTATCATCTCATAGCCTGGTAGTAAAGCTAAAGTACTACATAAGTTAAAATAAAATTGTATCATAGTGTATGTACAATTCGCAGAGAGGTAGTTATCCATTAGGCATAATTTATATTTTCTCAGATTAACCTATCTGTTTATCTCTACTCTTTCTTAAATCATTCCCGCACTGAAAGCCCCGATGTATGCTTATCACTTTAGCAAAAAGCACGCAGACAATGTCACGAGTCCAATTAGCAAATCGAAGATATTTAGGTACGGAGTTCCTCTGTCTTAAACCCGATTACAAACTTTACTTGATTTTGAACATAATGCTTTACCTTTATCTCGACTTTTCTCCGCCTTGATGAGCGTTTCAGTAATGTGTTCCAAAAAATCGGGTCTTTTTCTCATATCAACTACTATCCCGATTTCATCCTCAGCGAGTAGTTGCGCATTATCGTAAAGAAGATCTTGGAAATAATCCGCTGTTTCCATAAATCCCGCTTCTTTTAGCTCTAGCAATAGGCACTCGTGCAAAGGCATTTTACGTCTAAAATTTAATATAATATTTAATTTGAAGCAGGTAATCAATTGTGGTCAATCCATCTACCAAATTATGACGAATAATTTAAGGTGTAAATCCATATTGAAATATGTGGATTTAGCTGTGTTTAATCCCATGCTCGTAAACATCAATAACAGAGGCATTACAGATGCGTTACCAGTGTGAGTAGAGCAAATGGTACGGAGCTGAGACTTAAAAGGATAGAAAGGGAATTTGCCTCAATTAGGGCCTAAAATAAACGAAACTCAATAATATACATATATCCTTCTGTTAAAAAGTAAAGGTTCTCGTCAAGTATAAGTTTCTATTTTATAACTAACTACTTGTTTGAAATTTACTTTAAATTCTTTGTTGACATTATTTTTACTGTATTATTTTCATTCATGTTCACATAGAAATATGAATATTGATTACTTTAACTTTCACACGCCTGACTCGGCTGAACATATATGGGAATATAGATCTGGGAATCAATGTATACCTATTTGTACGATCCTTATTGCTTACCATATGTTCTTATGAATAAACATTTCATTTCATTTTCATTTCAAGGCTAGACTGTCACTTCGAGAAAATGGCAACAGAACTGTACCGCTACTTTATCAGTTAAGAAGCAAACACAATAGGCTAACATGTATGATAATGGACATAATTTATGTATCATTGGATGGATATATGTATCACCAAGATTTCTATTATGGATTCAAAATGACCAATGTCTGGAACTAACTAAACAAGAAGGCTTCAATGGAACACAATGTGAATTGGGACTAAAGTAATCGAAACACATAGGAGTACTTAAGTGGAAACAGACTGAAACTAAGAACATCGGAATACCTGCGAATTCCCCTTGCGTCGAGCACGTCTAAACAGAAGAGAGCTTTGTTCCTCATATTTTCCAAACTTGTTTTTGTAATGCAAGCAATCAGTTTAGGCAACTGACGCCTTTGAGGTATTTTACTTTCCGACATCATTCTGTTATCGGTCTATATAATTACTATTATATTAAATAAAATTAATGTATCTCTAAAAATGTGAAAGCTATTTTATTATTGATAATGTTGTTACAAATTGACAGTCACTAATTTGTCAAAATATTTCTTACCTGCCTATTACATGGTTGAAAATTACCTTTTTGTTGAATTATGGTTGAATTCGTACTGGTGAAAACGACTTACCTAGATATTGCGGCTCCCGTTTTTCTCAAAGGCACGAAAAAGTTGTTCTCTCACTTTATATCATCGTAAACCTCACATAAAGTTGTACGAAACAAAAACTTGCGGACAGCTCGTTATGTTTATACAGGCCTTGTTAAATTTTACTAGCGCAGTCCTTGTTGCAGCGAAATTATATCCCGAGGGAACTAGTTTCCTGTTTCGGGTAACAAAGCCATCGCATTATGAAAGTATAAAGGTGCCCCAAATTTTTTGACCTAACAAGTACGAGGCAGCGCCGAACTAAATTGTGTCGCTTCTTATCGAGTAGGATTAAGTAAATAAATAAACCATGTCCCAAACAAGGCTGTAGGCTAGTACTATGTGTCTAGTACTCGTAGTATAACGATATACACACTTATGTTGAGAAAGAAATACTTAGATACATAGAAAGCATCCAAGACACACGAACAAATACTCGTGCTCGTCATCCAAGCCAAGCCCTTAGCAGTAGATCGAAACTCTTACTCTAGCTTCAAAGGCAGGGTACCAACCAACTAACCATCACCTACTACATTAACAGCGACATCGTGTATTCGTTCGTATTCAGGGCTGAACGGCTCATTTTAACTTTGTGAACATAACGTCCCAATCGTTAAGACTTAATTGCACAGACCGACCCCTCTCGAAATTCTCCCGGGGCGGATAGCAACGTTCGTCTACGCAAGTGGGCTTCGATAAATCAGACGTTCATGTCAGGAACCCGGGTACCCAACATCAACATTGATTGCTAAACACGAGACTTTCCCTGAATAAGAAAATTCTTTGCTTCTCTCGGTTTTGTAGTGTGAGAAATTCGTTTTATGTACGTTCCTAAATTATTCCTAGATCGAAGACAGTCAATCAGTTTCAAGTTGTTTTTGCTGCTCAGCTGACAAACCTATAATCTATTTTTAAATAATTATGTAGGTATAGTAACCTTATGTAGAATTCAATGAACGCATAAATACCCAGTCGATGAAGCATGGGGTCGACTCGAGTAGATCGATTCGAGTGCAGTGCATCAACTGAATAGGTAATCTTTTTAATTTTGCAAGTCGTCAAATTAGTTGTTTTTTTGTTTTACTAAAAATATTACTATGTACAGTCAAGGACTTTAATTGTTATGCCACTATGGAACCCTGTCGCATAACGTTAATCATTCATTTAAGCGTAATTTCTGTCATGTGGTTTGACGCTATCATTATGACAGGGTTCCATAGTGGCATAACAATTAAAGTCCTTGACTGTACAGATAGGTATTCGCGACCGACTCTGGCTATGGACAAACGTGCAAAAACTGTTAAAATATTTATTTTAAATCTATATTCTATATTCTATGTATACATATAATAAAGTTGTAGAAGGTAAAAATCTGTACATTCGAGATATGAAGAAACGTGTTCGGCTGGTGTCTGTTTGTCTGTTTAATTTTGTTTTTCCTCGCATCAATTGAAAACCACTGAAGCAATGTTAATGCGGTTTTCTCTAAAAGTTTTCAATAAACGGTAAACAGGTTTATATATAATTTAAAAAAAAAGATATGATAATACAAGGGCGAGAAAAGAGGGGTCAAAGTTAGTATGGAAAAAAGTAACCAGATTGAGCTGGACACTTGAAACTTTGGATATTTACTCTTCGTAACAAATTAAACTATACCTATTTGAGGATTTCTTGATTAAAGTTTAAACAACTAAGAAATTATCGAATTAGTCCAATTATAGGTAAGGTTTGCAGGTCGTCGATTAATTTGGGTGATTACAAATATAAAAGTTTTATTCTCCGTTTACTACATAAAAAATTGATCAAGGATTTTTAAAAATTCAATGTTCAAAATATTATAAAGAGGCAAATAAATTATTCTAATTTGTTGTTGTAATTAATGAGACATATCCCTCCCTTAACACGTTCACTGAGGGACAAATCTTGAAGAACTTTTAACTAGTGCGGTTGAGGTCAAATCAGCTCAAATCTAAGCTCTTTTACAGTGCGGGTGAGGCCTTATCGACCTCAAATTTTAATACTTACTTAGATCCTTCATAACTTTGGCTTCGGTGTTTTTTTTTATTTGATCTTCATTTGTCAGTAAATGTTCAATATATACTTAGCTTCGCCCTTGGTTCTGACCTCCGGTTAAAGAAAAAATACCTAAATAATTTCTGAGATCTTTTTCCCTCAAAACGCACAAAATTTTATCTGAGACTAGTGCAGGGAATGGCACTTATCGCTATATTATCGATAAAAAAATCATCATCTCGTCGAGCATCTTTGGTACAATAATATCTCAGAAATCGTTTTAGGGAATCTAATGCATATCATCGGTAAAAAGCGTAAACGCTGTAACCCGCAAAATCAAACTTTACACCAGAGCCAAAAAACTTTTGAAATTTTACAAAAAAAATCATATCTTTTTTTTTATTTGAGCGATCGGTGCCATTTTTATACTACATAATGTATTTTCAAATTCCCTATTAGATCATATGCCTGTCGTGTACCAGAAGTGACTAGGTTTCTTTTTAGTGTCGGTTACAGCAACCTGACATTTTTTTTCAATACGATAAAACGCTGTTAATGATTTTGTTAAATGTATGGAAAGGTAATAATCAGTGTGATTTCTAATAAGCGTAAGTGATGTAACCACCATTCTTTAAATGTTGAGCACTGCCTAAATTGACGTTACGCTGCAGTGCTTGCAGTTTAAAAAAATCATAATTGTATTCAATGATAGATGTCAAAAAAGGTTATTGATATTAAAACGATGTAAATATGAGATAACATTTATTAATCCTTTTTTTAAATGTTATCCTAAAGAATTAATTAATACGAATGTGTTTGTATGTGTATGTAAATATATTTTCAATCCTCCATTAGATATAAACATCGGAACATCTACATATAAATATATATATATATATATATATATATATATATATACATGCTTATAAACATTTACAATACAAGTCTAGTTGAAAAAAAAGAAATACATTTATTTTAACGATAATTATGCATCGCTACAAACACTTCGTATAAAAGAAGTATATTATTATGATAAATTAAATATCACAAGTTAACTTACTCATGAAATAAAGTCAATTAAAATTAAAAACATCAATGTTTAACAAACTGAAAAGTTTAAGACACTATAATAGCGTTTCTTCAAACTAATAACTATTATCAAAGTATTGTTAAAATTCGTAAAGTAGTTTTAATTACTTATAATTATGTAAAGCAACACTTAATTCTCAGAATTTATCATACATACTAAGTAGTTACTATTTAAATGAAATAAGAATTTATTAGTATAGTATTAACTATTCACATTATTTGCACTGGTTTACTATTAAAATAGATATAATTACATTTTAAACTTTTGTTGTCACGCGGTGAAAGACCGTTACACCACACACAACTTGATCCCACGGCGGTCTCAGGCTGACTGATCGGGGCGGTAAGCCGTTACCCACACAGCATGAGCGCGTATTTAAAATACGGTAAACTCAAGCGACCAATAATAAGCAATCGTTTAAGAAATGAGGTAAAGGTCAGTAATATTTTTGCGTATTACTTCATATTTGGTGTAACTTGTGAGTATTCACATTATGGTGTCTGATTAAAACGTAGTAAGTCACTATGATCTAAATATATTTTACAGAAAACGTAGTAAGTGTAGTGTCACTTTTTTTTTCAATACGCGTAAACGCTGTAAATGACAGTGGAAATGGTTTTACGCACGCAGTAACCTACTGGACTCGAAAAATTTGTAAAATATGAATTGGTGTAAATGCAAATGCAAAATAAAGACCTGTTTTTTGGCGGCTTACAGCAATTAATTTTGCTATATGTCAAAAAAGTACATACAATTTCAACGCTGTACAGAATTTTCTAATCGTCGTAGAGCCACGAGACCCGGACCATTCGACGCAGACAAAAAAACTGATTCCGAATATGCAAAAAATTTTTTTTGGTACATTGTGGGTTACAGCGTTTACGCTTTTTACCGTCGATATGTTGTTTTTCGTGAGATATGGTTATTTATCTATGTAAGTATTTATTGATCTAATAGTTGTGTATTTGTATATTATCTAGGGGACACGGTTTCTATAGGAGAATGTATCGAATTTTTTTATGTGGTTGTCTTGCACCTACTGCTGCACTACCTAAGAGGTAAGTATAATTTTTATTTTATTACTATTATTGACAACTATGACCGCACTAAACGACGACTTCCGCGTCGCCCTCGTCCCCCTCAGTGCGGCTTTGAGGCAACTTTCTTGAGACGTAAATAAACCTCAAGCCACACTGAGTGAAAAAAATATACCCAGTGCGTTCGAGATCTATTTAGACCTCAATTATTTTTTCTTTGTCATTGAGTCCGGGTTTGAAAGATATAAAGATATTTATATTTGACTTTATCATACGCCTTGTAAGTAAACGGGGACAGCTCCCGCACGCGAGAGATAACACGAACTTTTAGCCCCGCACCAGCGTAAAGTCGAGCTTGAGGAGGTTTTGCCTCAACCCGCAGTGAACGTGTTAACTGGAGCGATCAAGCCAAAAAAGCACGCGATCATAGATTAATGTTAAAGACGAACGCGACGTTGTGATTGAAACTTACGTTATCACGTTGTTGTTAGAAACCACTGTTTTAATGCCTAATATCGAAAGTTAAAGTTCGAATCTATAATGAAGACAATATTTGAACGGACAACCCATCTCCTATAACCCATCTCTAACTTAGCTTTGATTTTGTAATTTTAGGGTGCCAATTTTAGTGTCCTAAACGTCTTTGGCATAACATATTTAGTATAATATTATTTAGACGAATGTTGACATCGTAGAAAACAAAGGTAAATATCCGAATGATGTTTAGTAGATTTTATATAGTAAACTATTGATAAGACCGAATTTCATTAAGAATAAAATTTAATTTAGAATAATGGTCAAATTGCATAAAATTTTGTGTAGCATAATGGGAGCGAGCGAAGCAAGCGAGCAACATGGGTCGGGGCAGAAGCGACTCGGATAAGTTAGGTTGTTAGGTTTTTTTAATATAATCCGAGAACTTCTTGCTGTCTTATTTCATGCTTCTGCTGTTTAAAACGTTTACTGCACTTACACTGCCGTAGAACTTACTGCCCAAAACTAGAGGGGGCACGTCGACTCCTCTAGTACCCGTACTCTGGTGTCTTGCTTCAACAACCCCATCCAGCGACGTAATGGGGTAGTTGCAAGTCGCTAGAACGGAGGGCTTGCCTTCATTGGTCGGCCCGCGAGATGGAAAAGTCTATAAAACCCGACAGCCAAGTCGTAAAAACCTACAGAAACCAGGTGAAATCTGTTAGTATATAGCCTTACCCTGGGATGGGTGTCACCCGAGGTTGGACTTTTTATATCGACCCGACTCGTGGGACTAAATGGAAAAAAATTAAAAACTTAACATACACAGATGAATAGGTAGATGATAGTACGTACAGTACTAGTGAAGAGGAGGGGAACTCGGAAACGATTGTCCGGAATATCGAAGGACGTTCAACAGAACAACGGCGTAAACGTCGAATAGTGGATACCAGAGACGGTTAGGAGGAAACGCGTGCTAGCGCTGGGCTAAATAAGAAGCTTTTGAAAGAGGGCGAGGCCGCCCCCCCCCACAACTGGGGAGTATGTTGGCCTAGCGAAGGCAAAGATGGCGTTGGTAGAGGCCGAACGCGAAAAAATGATGCTCTAAGCAGAGTCGAGCTCATTGCCTCAACCCGCCAACTAAGGAACAAATCTGCTCCCTCGTCTCAGCTTCCTGAGACGAGTTTTGATGCTGATAGTGCCAACTCGTTGATAAAGTTGGTGCAGGACAGTGTGGTAGACATTCATAAGATGGCCACCACTTCAAAAAATTTGAAAGGGACATACGTACGTGTCCTCAAAGATGCAGCGGACAATATTAAGAGCGCGTGTGGCGTCCTGATAGACCGCTGCATCTCAGACGAGACGTTACGAATGCAGGCAGAAAACAAACGAATGCGGGAGGAGATGGATGGGCTCCGCAAGGAGCTGGCAGACCTCCGAACACAAGTGGAGGAAGATAGGAAAAGGCAAAAGGCGGTGGTAGACCCGCCACTTCGAGCAGTTTCTCCGGCTAGGATTAACACCGAGGAACTGGTGCGCACCATCATGTGTCAGGTGGGTACCATGATTACCGCCCGGTTCGACGGAATAAAGGACGGACTGCTACCGGAGGTGCACTTGCGACCCTCGCTGGCGGCAGATAGAAGATTATCGGGATGCGTGCACGATTTTTCTGCTGCCGACCCGTCATACCATCCGGAGCCTTGCACTGGCGAGAGTTCTATTGCACGGCCCTCTTTGGTCGGTGACAAGGATGGACAGAGAGCTCCTCAAAGAGGCTGCCATTGTGCAGTCATGGCGGCACAGTGGAGGTCGAGGATGAGGCGGAATGGTTCCAGAAGGCGATGACGCAAATATGGCACGCAGCGATGCCCCGGACCAAGCGCCAACCGCCACGGCGTCGCGTGTACTGGTGGACTGCGGAACTAACGCAACTACGCGAGCAATGCGTAGCGGCAAGGCGCCAGTACCAGGGACAGAGGCGAAGGCGAATCCGTGACGAGTTGGCGGAAACTGCTCTTTATGGAGCGTATAAGGAGGCCAAAAAGGAGCTCAAGGTGGCCATTTGCCAAGCCATCGAGTTGTCGAGGGAACAGCTGTTAGAGACCCTAAACAGTGACCCTTGGCTGAGGCCATACAAGATGGTAAGAAACAAACTCAGGCCTTGGGCCCCTCTGCTCACTGAGAGCCTGCAGCCGGAGTTCGTCAACCAGGTGGTAGCAACCCTGTTCCCTCGCAGAGCAGAATATCAGCCGCCAATTATGACATCTACGACAGTGGAGATGCAAGATGTGGAAGAGGATACGCCCTGCGTATCGGAAGGGGAGCTGAGAGCAGCCGTCCTGCGCCTACGGGCAAAAACCACGGCTTCTGGACGGTATTCCAGGGCGTGCGCTCAGGGGGCCACCTTCCGGGAGGCGGCCATACTGGCGACGGCGGGTGTAGCACAGGTGGTTGACAGGATCAGGTGGCTGAGGCATTAAGCAAGTCTGAGACCATCTGTTTCCATGGCCCTTGAGGAGCACCTCTAGCGGGTGCCCACATTGTGGTGGGGGGAGTCACTATCGGAGTCGAGTCGACGATGCGGTACCTAGGCATTGTCCTCGAAAGCCGGTGGAGCTTCTTGCCACACTTCCAGCGTCTTTCGTCTTATGCCGAAGTTGTTAGGTGCAGCTGCTGCTCTTGGGCGTGTGCTCCCAAACCTGGTTCGTGGTTCGATCGATGGCCTTGTATGGAGGCCCAGTGTGGTTGGATGCCCTGAATAGCCGGATCTCTGCCCTGCTGCTAAAATCCATGAAGATTTTCCCCCGGGAAAAAAAAAGGTCTTAGGTACCTATTTATTTTAAATATAGTATGCATAACATGGTATTTTATAAAATTTTGTTTATTTTTATGGTTCCGTACCTAGAGGGTAAAAACGGGAACCCTATTACTAAGACTCCGCTGTCCGGCCGTCCGGCCGTATGTCTGTCACCAGGCTGTATCTCATGAACCGTGATAGTTAGACAGTTGAAATGTTTTCAGATCAAATACTAAAAACAAAATACAATATATGTTTAAGTGGGGCTCCCATACATTAATCACGAGTTGTTTGCCCGGATTGTACGGAACCCTTCGTGCGCGAGTCCCACTCGCACTTGGCGGGTTTTTAGGGTTCCGTACCAAAATGGTAAAAAAGGAACCCTTATGGTGAGACTTCGTTGTCTGTCTGTCTGTCTGTATGTCACAGCAGTTTTTCTCAGAAACTTGAAGCTATCAATTTGAAATTTGGCATAGTTGTATAACTTGCTTGCCCATCTTTTTTTAGTAAAAAAAGTATGAAATTATTTTTCTAAGTATTTGCTAAGGGGTTTAGAATGGGGGGTTGAAAAATGAAAGTTATTTGATTATAACAAACGGGATGTCATATGAAAGGGCTAAGTCTGCTCATTTCGAACGTTCGTACTTTTTGATTTATACGCAAAAATGTACAAAAAAATGACCGTTCCCCCCCCTTATCTCCGAAGTTTATGGACCAAAAAATCCGAAAAAATCCTGATTTAAAGATAATTACTTATATTTTACAGGAAAAATAAAATGAAGTTGTCAAACTTTAAAGTTTTGGAAAAATTATCAAAAAACTTTAAAAATCTGTATTAAAATTTAGGCTAGTCAAAATGCATAGATAATAAAGTTCATAACAAAGTAAGTATTTTCTTTTGCTTTTTCCAACCATATTATCTTCAATACGGAACCCTCGGTGCGCGAGTCCGACTCGCACTTGACCGGTTTTTTTTTCAATAACTTTTTATAGAGTTGGAGACTTTAAGCTGACTGACACCAATAATAGACATTTAACTCTTAATTCAACGATCATAATGGCCACACATTGATTGTTGCAACTTCTGTAAAATAAGAATCAAGTGCCAAAGAATAAAGAATAAAGGCATAGAAACCGTACTAAATAAGCAGAAAATACATTATGGTTCACTTCTTTTTACTTATGGTTTTCAATTTTCATAGTGAGTTGGATAGAGATGAATCTATAGCTGTTCTTTCGTTATTTGGTAAATCGTCACAAATAAGGCGTGATTTGGACCTATAAGCACCTATACTATTTGGACCTATAGACAAGGAAAGACAAATCCTTCCTATAGGAAGAACAAAGAAGTCCCTGTGTAAAACCTTGTGACAATGACAGTTAAAGAAGAAAAAACAGCCTACTTTTTGTTTCATTTTTTCTCATGTAATACGTAATCTAAAAAGTAGAGAAAGATAGCTGACGCAAAGTACGTAGTATAGTCCGGTTTCTATGCTATATATTCTTATTCTGTGTCAAGTGCCCATCATTGCTCCTTGTCCATTACAGGTTCCATCATGTAGTGATTTACTTTACTGAGATACATATACCTTTTTAAAGTACTTAACTTTTAAAGTTTTTGAGGAAAATTACCTAAAAAAAGGCTCGGCGACGAGCCTTAATTACGTTCCCAGACAATACCTGCTGCGTTGTTATAACATGCTGTGAGGTGATTTATAACCGCGCCATATTTCAGGTTAGTCCAGACACTATTGGATAGTTTCCGGTACAATAAAATTAGGCCAAGCAAGGAAACGCACATGTAGGGTGATCCAATGGTGAATTGGTTTTTCCTTTTTAGGATTCCTTAGTCAACAAGGAACTCTTATGGTTTCGCCATGTCCGTCCGTCCGTCTGTCCGCAGTTTAACGCATTCACTGCCACCGACGCATATATGCGTCACCGTGACTTCGACCCAGTGCCAGCAACGCATATGTGCGTTCTTACAGTAGGCAAGCTCCGTATAAAACAAAAGATGTGGCACCTGGCGAAAGTTCAAAAAACAGTACTGGCAGTGAATGCGTTAACTCAGAGACTTTGTACTACAAAGCTGTAATTAGGCTTATAGTTATAGTTAAATACACAAAATTACTCTAACAAAGTTTTAAAATGAAATTTTGAAAAAAATAAACCTCCAATTAATATAAAGCTAAGGAAAATAATATTTTGTGTAAAGGGTAAGTGTTTATACCTACTCAAACTCACCCAAGACAGCACCATATAACTTACAATTTTGAGATATTTCTTACGTTTGTAGTAACGCAACGGCTTCGGAACCCTACAATGAGCATGGTCTGACACGCTCCTGCCCAGTTTTTCTTGTAATTTACGGATCCATCAAAATATTTTACTTAAAACATCAACCCCTTCCGCACGCTAAGTTAATAATAGGTTAACGTTTCACAAACAACCAGTTATTTTTACGTTTTCGGTATAATGCTTCGGTAATTTTCTTGTCTCTAAATATGACTAACATTTTAAATTAAATAGAGATGTGAGTTAAATCAGATTTTAACTATATTCTATTCTTTGGACTTAAAGAGGGAAAAACCTAAAAAAATTATGGACATTCGACAATTGTAACCGCAACTGACCTCAAGGGACGGCAACAATATTATGTACTATGAATTGCCCTGCTAAGCCAAAAGGTAGAATCTCAGATAGAAACAACCGTAGCAATCGCAACCTTATTACTAGAAACAGAGGACTGAATCTCCTTTGACTGTTTAATATGTAGATACCGCTTATTGACTAAGGAGTGCAATGAAGGTCTCCTAGACAGTCAATGGGGTAATAACTCCATAAACTCACATGTAAAAGGATACCGTGACCTTCTCAGTAAGTATCGGTACCATAAAAACGCCATAAGTAATTCCCATTTGGATGGACTCTTGATAAAATAATGAATTGCTCAATGTCAGCTAAAATAGCTGACCTGTTTTCTTGTTGGAAACTTTGATCAAAGAAATGAAAATTATGTTCAAATAAAATTTGTTTACTTGGTATTTTTTTATTTTAATGTAAAAAGGATTTTATATACTTAATATTATTTTTATAATAGTGCAGAGTTCTGTAATGCAAACAGAGTTATATAATGATAATGATCAAATGTGGCATTATCTATGAAAGGGACCTTATTGTCGATGGCGCTTCCGCCATTATTATAGATGCTCCGATATAAATACAACGTCGCGTGACGCAGTGCGGCGTAAGCGCCATCGACAATAAGGTCCCTTTACATAGATAATGCCACATAAGTATAGCGGGTTGTTTCTTTCATAATAGGAATGTCTTATTACCGCAGATTTACTAACAAATATTGTTTTTAAAGAAAGTGTAATAAGTGAATAAAGGATTGGACCCATACAAGAAACTTTTTTTTGTCAACGTAAGATCAAGTTGGGTAAGTGAAAGAACGGGGCAAGTGGAGCACTTTCAAATATCTCTTAAAATAATAGCTTTAATAAAGCACAGACGATTCGATAAAGCAGTTCTTGTCATAATAGTTCTGGATTCAAAAAAGAGATATCGCTGCGGTTTGCGGGTAAAGTAAATAAACGGATATTTTTCACTTGCCCCAAAATAACATTTTTATAATTTCTATGCAAAAACCAACTTTTTTTAATGTTGTAAAGATCAAAATAGCTTATTAAGCTTTCGTACAAAACGTCTTTTGCATCTAAAATAACATTTAATGCAAGTACTGAACGAAAAACACGATCGCCTCGCGATCGGGGCAAGTGAAACGGTTTTTTTTTGTGCTTACAGTTTCTTTTATATGCCTGTTATGAAGGCATCTAGAGTAATATTTTGTTAATATTATAAATCTTCTTAATTTTGCAAAGATACACCTTATATTGCTACTGTGATAGACCTAACACTTTATTAAATCCAATTTTTCTTTAGAAACAAATAAAGTATGTTTCACTTTCCCAACTCAACCTTTTTCTTTTTTGTATCGTAACGGTAAATCATAAAAGCGTCGGTATAATTAGAGTACCAAACTCTGAAGAAAAACAACAAATACTACAAATTGGCCAAGTGTGAGTCGGGCTCGCGCTGATTCGATTCGATAACGAATTCAAATCGGATACAATAAAACCTACTGTGCGGTTGAAAACAGATAAACTGCTTATCGTTCCTAAGAAACTAATCTAACAAGTAAAATCTAGCTGGTTAAAGACTAGACTGGTTAAACTGAGCTGAAATGTTACATGTTCACTACATGAAAAATTTCAACTCAGTTCTCACTCATTGTTAAATACAACGTTTTTAAAAGCCTTGAATCAAAATAAAAGCTGGTAAAATGTTAAAGGTACACGTTTGATATTTTTCAAAGTTACCTAACCTGAAGCCTAATAAAGCAGCGTACGAATGTCTCCAGCTAAACACATTCCATGCCCATAGTTCAACACTCGAACCATTTTTAAAAGGGTTCAGAGTCGTTGGCACTGAATGCGTGGAAGTAACGGGGGCGTTCGAGACTGGCGCCTCGCCAACCCGACGCAGAGTCGCGATCAATTCTCAAACACAACCCAGTCTCAAGTTCAGGCCTTCGGTACTGCTGGATAAATACACGGGAAATGACGATATCAATCTAAGAATGGTATATAAATGGCTGAGAAACTGGAGAACAAATTCTTTCACTCGAAGGAAATAATTAAGAACAATTAAGACAAATATTTAGTTCCGTCTAGGGTTAATAATGCAAGGTATTAAGTGTAGGTTAATGTTTGTGTTGATTGATTTTAATCAGATTTAAATATTTTTTTAACGTTTTACAAAACGAGCTAAGCGTTGTTGGAATTTGTGAAATATTAATAGTATTAAAACGTTAGTATGTATAGCGTTTCCTTCTCAATTCATAAAAGCGCCCCACTCGTATTGAGCAACAATGTACGGCACGGCACATGAGCGTCAATTTAGGTACGTAGAATTAAGTATTAGGTTAGGGATGGTTAGGGCACGACTTCGTCGATTCAACGCACTTTGTCACGTCTATAATCACCTCATTGAACCTACAATGTTTATGCAATAACATGTACACTAATTGCTTTCTCTTACTCTACTCTAAGTTGTTTTTTGAGTATACAATAATAAATAATTTTTTTTCTGAAAAGTACTTAGCAAATACTTTTTTACAATACGAACAACAAGGTGACTAACAAAAAAAATAGATTATTTGCAACTCGTTTCTCGATTGCTTTACCCACTTTTATTTTGTAAACTAAAAGTGGGTAAAGCAATCGAGATAATAATGTGCCAAGTATGATTTTGGTTCACAAATAAATGTTTTGTCTTAAGGGCTCAGTACACCTTCCTAAATTAGTACTAACAAGAGGGATGCCACAATACGTTAGATACGTATGGAGATATTTCCATCTCGTTCCAACGTATTGCTGCGTCCCTCTTGTTAGTGACTAATTTAGGAAGGTGTAATAAGCGCATTAATTGCCGTAATGTTTATGTTTTGTTAAATTTGATGAACTGTAGGTACTGTTTTTTCTTTTCCTGATTATTCAATTTAGATTCAATGTTTTATACTATAGTTATTTACATGGTAGTTTATATTTTTTTCATCCTTTTTTATAGGTGCCTAGGGTGCTTACAGATAGATTTATCTTAGATTAAGCGTTTTCTCAATAAGTGAAGTGTATAATTTCTTTTGGGAAACAAAGTTCTTTAACCATAAAAAAAATACAAAACTTAGCTTATATACCTATGCTTCAGAAATCAGAATCAAAGTTTATATTTTCGATTTAAACCAGCGGCCAAGTAGCCAAAGTTATTGAATGAATTTATAGTAGGATGAGTAGGGTAAAATCTGAAAGACGCTCACTGTGGGACATGGTTCCTTGGATTGCCTTATCGGGAAAATAAAAAGATCGATAGGTACTTAAAAACAAATTTAACATCTAGAATACGAAGTGAAAAAGGAGAGTTGAAAATGTATCTCAAGTTTTTTCATTTGAATCTGGTGTATTTACAGGAGGCTGGGTCGCATTCTGCGCACTAGTGGAGACCCCCTCAGCATGGGGGCTATGGTTGGAGGAAACCGGTTTGGCCAGAATCTTGGAGGTCGATCGGATCACATCATCATGACCAATTTCGTCTCCATCCACAGTGGGTTCACGTGAGTTCTCTTCATCTTCACGTTTCTTCTTTGCATTTTTGAGCGCCGTCAACATCTCTGGATTTGATCAATATTATTAAATTATCACCACGTATTTAAAATAATGATTTCATTACTGGTCGTATCATTAAAATAAAACTCACCGCGTCGAAAATTTGCTGAAAGCGGCATTACGGTCAGGTTCTTTTAATTTATTTTGATTCCATGGGTATTGATTAAGTGTTGATTAATATATTATTTTTGACAGAAAGTGTTTTGAAGTATCATGATGACAGCTTGAATCGCGCCATAAAGCTATGCGAATCATTAATAACTTTTTCAATTGCCCATAAACAAAACCTGTCAATTTTTTTGCCTTTCAAGGTTTTATAGCTATCTTTTTCAATACGTATAATAAGGCCGTTCTTACATACCATTTTTACACATTCTGAATTAAAATAACTATATCTTCCCTCTCGCAACATAGGTACAGTCTTGGGCTCAAGCTGCTTGCGAATATCAATTTGCTTGCGGCTTGGAGCCAAGATCTGTGTGCCTCATTCTTGCACCTGCGGCAAGGAGTTGGATGAGCTTGGTAGAAATGGTCTTTCTTGTTCAAGGAGTGCTGGCCGCTTCTTCCTCCACGGCGCCATCAATGATTTGATCCGTGGTTCGCTTGCCACCGTCTCTGTACCTGCTGTCTTAGAACCAGCCGATATGGTCAGAGACGATGGTAAACGCCCCGATGGAGCTACATTGGTGCCGTGGAAGCTTGGTAGGGCTCTGGTGTGGGACGCAACTTGTGTCGACACTTTTGCCCTATATCACGTACAAGCAACCCGAAATCAGGCCGGCGCAGCAGCTGATTACGCCCAGACCCTCAAGCGTCGCAAATATTCAACATTCATTAATGATTACGAATTTGCGGCGTTTGCAGTGGAGACTCTCTCTGGGACCTTGGTCTGCTGGCATGAAACGCTTTATAAAGAATCTGTCTGCCAAGCTTATCGTCGCCTCCGGGGATCCCAGAGCTGGCGCTTACTTCTTCCAAAGGATTTTTGTAGTTGTGTACATAAATATATTTAATAATTCTAGTTTTAAGTAGATAATAGGTTACATTAGTGGTTAATTTTTCTAATTTTAATTTTATAGTGTATATATTGTATATATTTATTTATTTATTTTAATGGTTGTTAAATTTAATTATAATTAATAAAGTCTAAATGGACTGATATTTTTTTTTGATATACATTACCAGAAAATTGTTCCTTTTATGTTTATGGTTAAAATAACTAAGGTCTGTTCATTCTTACTTGTCTTATATAGTAAACTACTTTCTAAACTCAAAATTAACCTTTTCTGGCTAATAACAGCTATTTTAAACCAAATAAAGCAATCACAGACAATACATTAGATAAGTGATGTCCAAAATGTTTACTCAGTTTACTTTATCTACGATAAAAGAGCTGTTTTAGCCAAAAAAGGTTCATTTTGACCGAGGATAGAAAGTTGTTTACTATATAAGACAAGTAAAAATGAACAGACCTTATATCTTGCTATGCCATGCAAGTGAGACAAATCTACACATTTCAGATTATAAAAATATGGCATGCAGTTTTATGGTCCCGCTGGTCCGAGTGGCGTGCGGTGTGGCTGTGTGGCATGTGGCGCAGCCAATCAACGGCGCCCATTAATCTTACATCACGTGCCCGCGATGCACGACACAGTGCAACAAACTGAAGTATTACCCATTCAAGAAATGCTTGCTCCAGATATTTCTTGTATGCCTTAAACTTGGGTTTGCGTTCTAAAGTTTTATCGGCCACGGAACCTTCTCAGCTAGTCTTAATTTCAGTTTCAGTGACCATCGAAATTGTGTCAGCTAAAAACGATCGATGCTGGTATAGGCCTCCCCGGATGATCCATAAAAGAACATGACAGGACAAGCCTGTAAACGCAAATATGGGTCGCTCCGGTTTAACGGAAATGAACAACACAATTTTGGAAAGTAACATAGAGTGTTGCTCCGATAATAGTCCTGTGACTTGCACCCTGCAGCGCCGAGAGATTAATGGTTCCTTGTCACGAGATTTCTGTCGCAAGCCCATTTAATTAAATGAACAGGTTGATTTTTTCTCAAGTAACAAAATAAGTACCCTTCTTGAATAAATTTTATTATAACAGTCGCTGTTCATTTTTAAAACCAGTCTAAACGAAGTGATGGTGTCAAAGACAAAGAAAAACCAGTAAACAGTATATTGTGCTATTCCCGTTTCGTTGCCGTTACTACAAATATAAAAAATTAAAAATTAAAAATTAGCTAATTTTCTTTTTAAAGTTACTTGGTGCTATCTCAGATGATTGTCAGTAAATAAATGCGGTAAGGTGTGTATAATCTTTCAAAGCTAGTTTGATACGAGTATGAAAATTTAGCTTATTTATCGAGTTATTCTGTATTTCCTTTGCGCCAAGACGGCGCGAAAATGATATTATGCCATTTTGCGGTGCCAGTGGCGTAGAATTTGCGCCGCTTTTTTTGTGCCACCAAATAAAGGAGCATGCACACATTATATTTGCAGTTTCCGGGTGTTTTCCTTTGCTTTTGATATGGATTGCAAGGAACTTATTATTGTAAAAGAGTGACTTTCTTTCTTTGGGGTTTATTAAGAAGAAAAAGATTTATTTCATTTATGATGTGTGATTTCTGCGGTTTTTTTTTACCATATTATCATACGAAAATCGTGTTTTTTATTTTGTACCGGCCTACCTAACTATGAAGCAAATCCTGAGGCTTACTAGTACTGTTAGGTGATTCCACTACTTTAGTATGGAGTATGGAATTTCTTTATAATGTATGATATTTCCTAACTTTCTATCTTTTCTACTTTCTTTATATTTGAAATGAAAAGAAGGTTGTTTAACTCGGATGAAACAACCCATTCCAGCAACGAACTATTGACGATCGAACTGAAAAAAATTATAATTAATGACCGGCCTCCTAGAAATTGCCTATTTGGTGCCTAATAGGTACTATCGGAAAAAGGAAATCCTGACCCACCATAGAACTGTGTCACAGTAATATTACAAAATATTTTTTAACACTTTGATTTAATTTGATTTCATAAAGAAATACCATTGCTGCTGTGAATCACTTACGACTGCGGAGTTCCGATGGTCATCTCTGATTTTCATCATCAGTTTCTCTTCAGTAAGAGGTGCTTTTACAACGCAAATTCTTAAGGTCATACAGATAAAACCAATATCGCCGTATGTGTGCCTGAAACTTTTGAGCCGTTCTCTCGATTTATCTAGGATCCCATCATCAGATCCTGAACTGATGATAAATACACTTACATAAAAAAAAAAACTTTTTCGAATCAGTCCCGCCGTTTTCAACATACGTACAGTCACGAACTTTAATTTGGGACCCACCTTAGGTCCAAAGTCATTCTGACATTCTACAACAATAAGGTTGAGTCTCCTATAAGTTACAAATGATTTGGCATCTCTAATGATATTGACGACTTCAAGCCTATTTTTCTTGAAATGTGTCACAAATTAACGATCGCGATAGTACCTACATAAAAAAGAAAAAGGTTTTCGACGAACTGAGAACCTCCTCCTTTTTTTGAAGTCGATTAAAAATCACACACATCATGTATGCCTACCTTAACTATTTTGCGTTACCGTTTTGCGTTGCGCTATTTGTGGCAAAATCTACGGCCTGGCCCATTATCTAACCATCGTTTACGTTTGCCCATTAATGTGATGACCCAGTAGCTTGAAGTTTACGCCAGTGTACAATAATAATCTTTGGTGGTTGCCGCTTGAGAATATTGTAATATCACCTCTCATCGCCTCAGGCTCTTGTTTGCCAAGCAACCTAATAATAATATTTTTAGGGATAAAGGACGCCTTTTCAATAAATAATAACCACTTTCACAACACACTTCAAATTTAATTGGTTTAACAATTGACACAATTCAAATAAATTAGGAACAGGATACCAACTCAATATCAACCGCACAAATTGTTAAAGACATACGAAAGTAAAATACAAATCAAAATAAGCAATATAAGCAACACAGAGATAGCTCACAAATCACGTAGACCAAAGACGATGTTTCTACGACGACGCTCAAGCAAAAAGTAAGCGCTAGGCTGAACGTCAGGCGCTTATAAAAACTATACCGCTGTGACGTCACTTCCTTACGACGCAATCCCTGCTTTTATTCTAACAATATGATATTTGCTTTATACGAATGAACGTATGATAGCTAATAAGAACAACAACAGAAGGGCCGAGGGATACAAAATGAAACACTCGAAATAGTCAACAATATGAATGGTGTTTGACACAAAAATCCTTAAAACATTTAACGTTACTAATTCGGATTTCTAGTTACTTTAAACGTATGCATAACAATTTCCCCCATGGTTTCATTAAACAAAATATCCAGTGAAGTTAGTAAGGCCGTTTCGTGGCAAAATATAATTGGTATTTTAAAGAGAAAGAGAGTTTCATAAATAACACAGCTTATGTTTAATTTCTCTTGCGTGATTATGCCTCATGCGTTTCGTTCACATGTGTGGTAGGTATTAAGCACGGTTTAATGTAAGTAACTACTTTTAGTACCTACTCATTTGGCCCTCATTTAATTGGCATTAAGAAAATTCAGCTTTGGTTGAACTGACTTTGGGCCACTTGCAGGAACAACATTATTGTAGATTTAAGCCTAAGTACAGTTTAAGATTTAAGTTTAAATCTAGATTTATCTTATTGCTGGAAGCGGCTTTCATAGTAATGAAATATATTTATTATTTGACGACGCGCTGGCCTAGTTGGTAGTGACCCTGCCTACGAAGCTAGTGGTCCTGGGTTCAAATCCCGGTAAGGGCAGATATTTGTGTGATGAGCGCGAATATTTGTTCCCAAGTCATGGATGTTTTCTATATATTTAAGTATTTATTTCCCTATATGAGTATTTATATCGTTGTCTAGTACCCATAGTACAAGCCTAGAGCTTAGTTTGGGACTAGGTCAATTAGTGTGACATGGTCCCCTGATATTTATTTATTTCTTTATTTATTATTAACTTAAGTTAAATACTAACTTTGCTATAGATACCAGGATAGTTACCTACGCCCCGCGTGCAGTCGAGTTCATAAATATGTATACACTTTAGTAACTTGTCACTTTAATCGTTGTGACAATTCATAAATGGCAGTTTAAACATGACATTAAATAAACAAAGTAAAGCCTGACAAGTTCCTTTTTAGCCCTCGCCATGTTGCGGATTTTCAGTGGAACAAATTTATTTAAATGGCAACTTTTTTTTTTGACAACGGACGTTGGAAGTCATTGAATGTCACCGATGTAAACAAATCGATTTTAAAATCAAAATGCCCAAGAAATTTCACCCCGATGCAAAAAAACATTATTATAAATACATTCAAATGGTTGCGGCAGAAAAAGGACGAAGGATTCAGCAGCATTCCAATAAACAATGTTTTGAAATTAGTTGTTGACATGACGGGTATGATACTCATAGTGCGATTGTCATGAATTGGTTAGCTTGGTACTAAAGATGTATATTAATTATTAAATTTTATTTTTTTTTCTCATTCAAAAAGATTCTTTATTCTTTTATTTATTCTTTAAGTAATAATAAAGATCCATTTCAAAGGAATTAAAATGAGTTTTGCTCTGTTTTTATGATTGACAATCGAATTAGAAAATTGACTCTACGGTGGTGATTCACCAACAGTATGGTGGGCCTGAAGAGGGTAAGTGTTTTAAACGTAAATTAGTTTTTTTGTTTTAATTAAAGTTACTTTTAATTTACAATGCGGAAAACTTTGTCATAGACCTATATGTAAAACAGTCGGGTAATTAAGTTTTTAGGTTACGGACAATTTACTAACGTTATTATTTTTTTACTCCTGAAATATATCCTCGCTCTAGTATCGCACTACGAAGTTATTTATTGCATCCGGTTTAAATTAACATTAGCCTCCGACACCCTTTTGGCTCTGCGCCAGCTAAATCAATGTAAGTAATAGGAGGACGCAACCCCGTCCGAGCTAAGTTTCGGAGACGAAACTACGTTCCATACAACTCTGCCATGTGGCTCCTAAACTTGAGGGTAGCGCGGTGAATTACAAACAAAACTTAGCCAATCGTAAAAACAAACACTTGCGACAAAAAAACAGTTATTTAATATTATGTAATGTACTTACATACATACATAAAGTCACGCCTTTATTCCCAGTTTGGGGTAGGCAGAGCTACAGAATTGCCAACAACTCTAAAAGCTTACAGTCAATAAAAAGGATTTTTAGGTCTCGAAGGCTCTATGTCGTCTAACTGGCGCACTCAGAGACGTCAATTAAATATAATGCTTGATTAAAGTTGCTGCTGTCACTTTATTTGCTATAGAACACGTCACTAAACAAGCATTGAATTTAATTAACGTTTCTGAGTGCGGCAGTAAGTTACACAATGGATTGGAGAGGATTTGATTAATTAGGTACAGTGCAATATCGCTTAAATGGTGCTTCGGGTTTGTACTTGTCTCTCACTCGGTCTCATACGCTCTTCTTAAGAGCGAGTGAGAGAGAAGTACAAACCCGAAGCACCTTCTAAGTGCTCACAGTCACAGACTGTGTACGTGTACGTCACTTTGAGTTTCATAGTAGAGATGGGTAATCTCGACTCCGAGCAGGGATTCAAATCACTAAATCCGGCTCCGCTATCGGTATCGACTCCGCTTATCGATTCTTCAACTCCTTTGAATCCTTTGGATCTTTCAAACCAATTCGCTCCGGATTCGATCAGAATCTAATGATTTATTCAAATCTTTTAAATCTAGTCCATTCGGATTCAACAACACATTGAATTTTTTTTTTACTTTTTTTATCAGTTGGGTATTTATGACGATGTTTTTTCGAAACTGAACTGAAAATTATATTAAATCTACGGCGCCTGTCTCTGTCGATCGGTACCGAGTCCCGGTGCGCCGTGCGGCTATTCGGATTTAATAACGCCGCGGATTCGATAACAATCGAAAGGAGTCGATTAGGAATCGAGTCCGGTTGCGGATTCGATTCATTTAAATCTTCAAGCCCGGATTTACCGATCTCTATTTCATAGAGTCCCAGAAGTCTCAGAAATCCATTTGGTTCACTTATAGATCAAAGTTAAAGATAGCCAAACACCGTAATTTCCATACAACATCACGATGTTTACCACTAAATTGACTAAAATTCCATTTCAAAACGAAATTCAAAAAACTCCGTAATCCATTACCGAACTTGCAGTCAGTCCTAAGAGTAACATTTCTTTTAATTATGAACACATTTTTTCTCAGATATTAGCAAATCAAAAACTCGTTCCAAAAAGGCTTCGAAATATATTCATTAACGTAAAAGTAACCGCTTTGCGTCCCCTCCTATCACATCGACGGCCTAATAAAAATGTCGCGCAGTCATCGGCTGCGAACATTAAGAACATTATGATAATGTCGAAGGCTTTGCACCAATAACGTTATAGCCTCGGCTACTTTGTGATAGGTAATATATTTGATAGATAGGTATTTTGCTATCTAGGTATTCGTTATCTTTCCAATGGAATATAATTTTCTGATATAATGTACCTAGGTATCAATATCTATTTACATAAATTTACTTCTGAAGATAGCGAAAAAATCAAAACAACAAAAAGCAACGTTAGTCTTGAATATGCAATCCATTTTTTCCTTATTTATGCAGCAAATATGCAGCAAATCTATGTAAATGCATTGTAAATGAATGTTGTATGCCCTTGACAGTTTTGAAGTTTTGACAGAATTTGATTTGACTTGATTTGATTTGACAGTTAACATTAACAAAAACTAGAGAAATATATTCGAGAACGTAGTAATATTTTCATCAACTTGCCTACGAGAGAATAGGAATTCGAATAATTTAGAGTAGTCACAGGAGTTCATAAATTTAATAAACACATTGTTGGCTCGCGTATCACGCCAAGTTATGTTGCGTGCGTGTGCCGCCACTAGGGTGTTTTTCAAAAGTAATATACTACCGGAAAATGGCAGAATGGCGTATCAGTTTGAATGAGTTTTAGCTGACGTTGCAACTACACCCACGAGCAAAAATAACGGGATCACGACGTATTGAAATTCTTTACAAAGTGACCCTTGTTTTTGATTTGCCACTGCAAAATTTTGGTTTGTTTTCTCTGCAATTTGGATAGGCTGGTAAGGTCCTCGTAAATCTTTATTTCTTTCTCCTTTTTCGCGGCAGTGGCAAAATGATAGTAAATATTATTCTCCTTTCTGAGTTTTTGCTTACAGTATATTCGTAGGAACGTGGTCGCTATTCCTATAACTATCGTGATTTACCACATTTTACCAAGGAAATCTGCACCTCTATTCTAGGCAGTAAAATCCAAATCGTATTTGACCTGTTTTGGTATTGTTTTTAACTCGACCGCCATTACTGTCAAGTAAAATAAGAGCGATCAAAACCTTGACAACACGATTACAGTTCAAAGACGATATGGTTTTTACCGCCTAGAATAGAGGCCCTGGCCCCATTAATAAAATACTCACATATCTTGTTTTCATTTTGTATGCAGACTCGCCTTCGACTTTCAAAATGAAAACGATTGCGATTGCGAGTGCGTTAGGCAATAGCCCCCCGGGATAAAAACAAAACCATAACATGGCAAAAGAAGTATTGTTTTACCTAGGGCTGATTTTTCAATCCCCAGATAAAACTATCCGTCAATCAAATGTATTACTATCCTTTTCTGAAGTCATATGAAAGAAAAGGACAGAACTAAAATTTACCTTCCGGATAGCTTTATCTGTGGATTGAAAAATCAGCCCCTAGTTGAATAAACGGCCTGATAATCAATGCCCGGTTAGTCACGTAGTAAGAGTAGCAAGGGGCTACATTAGGGCCCCGTAGCAATTGGTGAGCAATTGCTCCTTAATTGTCTCAATAACATGTATTTCTTACAGTTCTGTTTTATTTAGTCTCTTAATACGAGAGAATTGACTACGTGCCCCCATCCCCATACAAGAAACGTTTCTTTTCAACATATTTTAATTTTTGTTTTATCGTAAAACCGGCAGAACATACAACAGTCAGGTAAGATTATTTTACGAACCCTGAGGAAAAACCACAAACACCATAAAATTGTCAAGTGTGAGTTGGTGTGCGGCGAAACGGAACCCTCGGTGCGCGAGTCCGACTCGCACTTGACCGGTTTTTTACTTAAACGATCGATTTATTCAAATGCACATCCCTTTGTTAAAACTAAAACATGAAGCCCCTAATTCAAATAACAGGTCATATTTCTGTATCTGTGTAAAGCAGCATTAACCCGAGGCAGGCGGGGATCGTGATGTAAAAGTTTCAACGAGATAAGTACGAAGACGGGACGGTAAACCCTGGTTATGTTGTGACCGAGTCGAGGGGCCTTGAGCAGCAAGCAGCTGCTTAATAACTTATCTTAAACGAAATAACTAAACCCTTACACCAACTCTGCTGATGTAAATGTTGGAAGTTTTTTACTAAAATATTTATGAATAAAGTCATTTATGCATAGAAATCGACGACAATGCAACACCGGAGTGACACACATGGTCATCGGAGTGTCTAGACACTTTAGTTAGTCAATTATTCCGAGACTAGACCGAGTGGATAATTTGCATCGGCACTTACGTGGTCGAATGACTGAATTGTGACAATGTTTAATTCATGGAAAATCAATCACATCCGATGATTAACATAACAAACAACGATTCCCTCTGAGTACATATTGAATAATGCGTTTACCCACAGTTCGTTTGATTGTTCCATAATCCAGCTGGAGATTATGCAGTCGTTAGCAATTACAATTCGCCGTCGATATTTCAAATCTGCATGAAACGTGTCGGCAGCAACAAGTACACGGTAACACAATTAGCAATTTTAATGGGGCGGTTTGGGGAAGTATTGTAATTGTTCTAAGGATGGCTCCTTAATATGCTTGTTATCAAAGTAAAAATATAAAAAACTGGGCGCGAGCATGTCGGACCATGCTCAGTGTAGGGTTCCAAACAAAAAAATCAATCTTAATTTTCAAAATTTTAATGTGTAACTATGCTAAATTACAGCTTTGTAGTACAGAGTCTCTGAGTTGAACAACGGACAGATAGACATGGCGGAACTATAAGGATTCCTTGTTGAGTACGGAACTCTAAAAACTGAATTTTAGAATTCATAAAATCGTAGGTCAAAATCACACCCGGGAATCGAATGCAATATTTTTTTAAATAATCTATACCTCGTATTTACAATCCATCAAGCCGTTTAGTCAATATGAGTAAACATACTCGTAAATAATACCTACTTTCAATCTACGTCGAGACGACGCGCGCCAAACGGATGAACGTTACAAAATTGCGGCAATGCAATGTAAGAGTGTAGTGCGGCGGCAGGAGTTCGTTGATTGAAAACACTATACCCTACATACATTAATTCTATACATCCGGAAAATACCCTCGTTCTTGGACCCGATGGAAGATTCTAAAACTTCGAATATCAGGGCCAAGAACCTTTATCGTCTTTGACTTGTTGTCGTATTGTCAACGTTTTGATAGCTCTTATTTACGTGACTGTTTTTTTTTACAAGTCTGTGTATAGTCGCGTTATAAAACGGTTCATAACTTTTGGGCCTTTCAGTATTCTGGTGGATTTCCATGACATAATATAAATATCTTGTCTTGTCTTAACCAGGTGCCTTGTATTATTTTTTTAGTAATAGTTTATTGTGCCCGTGTGGTTGCCGGATTAGAATAGTGCCACTCCATGTCTTCCCGTGGATGTCGTAAGAGACGACTAAGGGAATAAAGGCTTGTAGTACTGTTAGGCGATGGGCTTGCAACCTGTCACTAATACGCTGATTGTGCAAAATGTGGTTACAGAATTATCAACAAGTTTTTAGAGTTGTTGGTAATTCTGTAGCTCTGCCTACCCCACTCTGGGAACGAAGGCGTGAGTTTATGTATGTATGTATGTAGTTTATTGTTGTTAGTTTTTTTGTCATGGTTTTATTTTATTTTTGTGGTGTATGGCCTGCCGTGAGGTCACCAAATGGTCCCTGCGGAAGACCAGCGCTGGTTTTACTACCGGCAACATTCTGAGCTAGGACCATTTCATGGCATCTAGCATTAGGTCAGCCATATGTTCTTTGTATATATTTTGTTTAGTACTTGTTTTTTCCTTTTGTTAGATGTATGAATTTGAAATACTTAGATAAACCGACCTTGCGATCACGAGTCGACACCTCAAGCCACTGATGCCCTAATATGACATCATAATATGCGTCACAATCTACGTAGATGTTAATGGCTTCGATGCATATGCATTTATAGGAACACATCTTGTATGAGACAAGAATGTTGATATTACTAGGTATCCGCCCACGACTCTGTCCGCGTAAAAGACGTTTATGGCTATTCTTCTGGTAACTGACCCATTTCCAGGATAAACGTATCCAGAAAAATAGCTCTAGACTATACTCTACCCATGTACCATACTTCACATCGATCAGTTCAGGCGTGCCGAACCGTGAAGATGTAACAAAGTATAACACTATTAAGTAAGGATAATGCGGCATACTTTTAAATAATATTAAAGCGTTAAAACAAATGTGATTACAGCAACTTATTTTGTTAAAATCAATTGAAATATTTTAGATACAACAAGCTATTTACTGAAAACCACGCCAACACGTTACCCTTCCCAATGAAATGCTTCACAGTGGGTATAATCTCCGACTATAAATAATAAGAATCTCATTTCCTCCAGAACCCCGTTCTGTTTCCCGCGCGAAAACAAATATATACAAATACGGGTGATAAACAAAATACAGGTCATATTTTACGTCAGCTTATACATATCTCCTTGACACGTATTCTATAAATGTCTGTGACTATCGGATGCAGCGATAGTCCATGGCGAATATCAAATTCCGACAAATTCTGCTTAATATCATCGTTGCGTAAACAACGATGTTTGAAGATCTGTAAACATTTGCCTTTACGTATTCCATCTTATATATTTTAAATGCAAAAGGGAATTTATATCTCGTACTTATTATTTATCTCGAATTCAGAAATTCTAATATGGACAGAAGCGAAAACTGAAAAATCATGAGTGGAGCGAGCTGCATCTCTACTTAACTGAGCCTATGCAAGCGCCTTCCCAATTTTACCACCACGGCCAGCTCGCCTTCGGTTCACACATCTGAGGGCTCAGACAAGATGCACTAACTAACGTTTCTATTCGATTCGTTTTTAAGCCAATCGCGTCACTGGAAGATGACGTAATACGAAAAGTCACGTGGTCTACCAGTGACGCGACTGGTTTAAAAACGAATCGAATAGAAATATTAGTAAGCGTAGTGCATCTTGTCTGAGCCCTCTGTCTCTCAGACTGTTATACGACAATATATTGTCTGCAATAGACTTTTATACGGCAATATATTGTCTGCAATAGACTTTTATACGGCAATATATTGTCTGCAATAGACGCAGGGGCCTTAGATAAAGAGTAGCGACCTAGATTTTATCAACAAACTTTAAAATATTAATTAAATGCTTAACAAAATATATAAGTATATCGTCATTTCTACGGGTACCTGTTGTCAAATTATCTGGAATAAACTGGACTTTTACATGGTACATCGGTAAAGCCGTTAAGTCGTATAACAAACAAACATTTTAACTCCCTTTCGTTTTGAGAAGATTCGTAAATATTTCGTTTTTAATACCTATACAGCTTAATAATAATATATGAAATAAGAGTATATCTTGGGGATGGATATTGAATAGCGAAGTCTCAAGACTAAGTAACTTTAGGGATTACACCGCAGTGTGGTATTATCTATCACAACCGCTCCACCTCAAAACACAAGTAAACTTTTACCTTGTATCGAGTACTAGCGACCCGCCCTCGCTTCCCTTCGGTCAAAATAAGTTAAAATAATCCAAGTTCATCTGGAATAATATACTTTTCAAATTATAGATAGGTGCATTATGCATAGAGGTTTTATTTCATGACGATTTTAGAAAGACGTCCAATTTTGCGAATTTGAGTTTTTGATGCCGTTAGATTTTAAATTCAATTCAAATCATGACTGCCAGCTTTCACAGAATCTCTCTATATACAATGTTTACAGCGGATTTCTCATTGCACAATACAAACAAATTTTGCCTAGAAGTGACGCGCGAAAGGGCTAAATACCTCTATGGGAAAAACACTCAACGCTCAGGCCTAGTAGCATGGCTGCGTCAATATCGCTCGTCAAATGTGGATAAACATCCGTCACTCTCGTACTTATTTACGTGTCAGAAGGTGACGGACGCCTTATCCACGCGATAAACGCAGCCATATTAGGCCCACAGGTCTAAGCCCGCAACTTTGAATGTTTGACCTTGTGATTTGTAAATTGTCATTGCAGTCGTTTAAACTGGAAAGTATGGAATCCGGGGAATTAAAACGACTTTTCCAGCCGCACATCCGGTCAGTATTGTGCACTCTATTATCAACGTTTTTAAAGATGTTATTTGGGTGGATTAAGGTTCCGTTGTGAAATAAAAGGACACCCTTCTTTCAAAACCAATTTATGCGGGACGATCCAGAAGGTTGTAAGGAATTGAGAAATTCCGTTGGGAAATGGATAGCCTCTTCCAGGTCGAGCACAGTGTCTACAGAGTAGTATGCTTGTGTCGGTGCATTGATTTTCTATACCTACTTGACTATTAGTTGGTGATAAAATAGCTCTCTCCTTAGTACAGTCTTAGAATTAATATTATTGATTTCGGAATAAACATTGTCGACTAATTATTTTACTAAAACGCAAAGGTTCTCATTTTGAAGATTAATGCTCTTATTATCTTGGGGCTTCTGTCCATTTCCTATTTTGAGCAACGACTCTGCAAAGAGCCGTTTTTGTACGTGCAGACAACGGAACTCATATTTGTTTTGAGTTCTAATCTATGTTGCGCGTAATTTTGAATCTGCCATATATTCTAAAGTATTTATTTAAATAATATATTGTAAGGGACAATATTATTCTACATTAAATGCCCCAGGTAACCAACGTATTTATCTGGATAAGGTTAAATACTGAATCGGACAGAATAGCTTCGGTAATAACCTAATATTTTAAAATAAAATCATAAACATAAAAATGGTTACTCTGAGTCAATCTTAGGAGATAGACATATGCCATCGAGGACGTTTCTCTAGTTTTTTTAGAGAACTACGATTCTTCAGTACATTATTTTGACACATATCTTAAGGTTTAGCCAGCGTAAGCTATGTAAGGGCCCGAAAAACGATTTTGGATGGCGTGGTAGGAAAAGATTGAGTTTTCTCAACTATATTAAAACTTAATTAGAATGAAATGTAAATATAAACCATCAAGAATAAATTCCCTAAATGACAATGAAAACCGTATCATAATCCGTTGCGTGGTTTAGAAGGAGTTAGCGGAGGAACAGGCAAACAACGCGAAGCGACTTTAATTTATACTATTTAGAGAAGAGATTAGAGAAGAGATGCATGGTTTCGGTTAAATTATTAGATACTTAAGTAATAGATTTCTCATCATCACATACACTCTTGAAAGTGAAAAGAAAGAAGTGGTCTCTACCTACCCATCTGTGAAACAGGCGTGATTTAATGTACCTATGTAGGTATGTCATACACTCTTTGATGCTCTGCTGACTCATTTACACAATATACAGGAACTATTAGCTAAATTTTACGTGTCTATCTATTCTCTGTTATAGATAAAACCAATTAAAGACACTTAGAGGGCTGTTTCAGCCTGTTTCTTAAATTTCAATTTTGATCATTATTACACTCATGATAACTTTTGAATAGTATGTCCGATTTAAATAATTCAAACAGTAATCTACTGTTTGTCTATCTAGTACTGATATAGCCTTGAAAACGAAATGATTTATTTGGATACGGATTAATACCAAGGTACGAATAATGGGGCCTAGTTAGAACCGGCGTTTCTATTGCATATTTTAACATGAAAAAGTAGTTATTGTGACATAACTGTAATAGTTAGACATATAGTATTATGAACTTTTTTGTAGAAATTGATGTCTTCTATAAAACTGTAGTACATCACATTGCTCTATTGTCAATAGTTTCCGCAGCGTACGCGATATAAGATTTTTTTTTGGTATATTTTTCACACCTTGGGTTACATTATCGAAGCTTTCATACGGATCCCTATCTTTTTTGAAAATATTATATAACCTATGTTCATTAGGGATAGTGTAGGATTCTAATGGTGAAAGAATTTTCCAAATCGGTCCAGTAGTTTCGGAGCTTATTCAATTCAAACAAACAAACAAAAATCTAATCTTTCCTCTTTATAATATTACTAGCGACCCGCCCTCGCTTCGCTTCGGTTAATATAAGTTAAAATAATCCCAGTTCATCTGGAATAATATACTTTTCAAATTATAGATAGGTGCATATATGTATAGAGGTTTTATTTAATGACATTTTTAGAAATCGTGACTGCAAGTTATCATAGAATCTCTCTATATCAATGTTTACAGCGGACTTTTCATTGCACAATACAAACAAACTTTGCGTGGAAGTGACGCGCGAAAGGGCTACATAAGTCAATGGGAAATCTCTCAACGATCAAGTCTAAGCCCGCAACTTTGAATGTATTGTTGTGACTTGTAATTTGTCATTGAAAACGATAATTGTACGGGACATTGCAGTCGTTTAAATGGAAAGGTAAATCCGCTCCGGGGAATTAAAACGACTTTTCCAGCCGCTCATCCGGACGTCAGTATTGTGCACTCTATTATGAAGGTTTTTAAAGATTTTATTTGGGTGGATTAAGGTTCCGTAGTAAAATAATAGGACACCCTTCTTTCAAAACCAATTTATGTGGGGCGATCCAGAAGGTTGCAAGGAATTGAGAAATTCCGTTGGGAAATGGACAGCCTCTTCCAGGTCGAGCACAGTGTCCACAGAGTAGTATGTGTGTGTCGGTGCATTGATCTTCGATATAATTAAGCCATTTTCTATACCTACTTGACCATTCGTTTGTGATAAAATAGCTCTCTCTTAGTCTTAAAATTAAAATTATTAATTTCGGAATAAACATTGTCGACTAATTCTTTTACTAAAACGCAAAGGTTTTCATTTTGAAGATTAATGCTCCTATTATGTTAGGTAATTTGTCCATTTCCTATTTTGAGCAACAACTCTGCAAAGAGCCGGTTTTCATACGTGTAGACAACGAAACTGTCATAATATTTGTTTTGATTTCTAATCTATGTTACGCGTAATTTTGAATCTACCATATTTTCTAAAGTATTAATTTAAATAATATATTGTATGGGACAATATTAATCTACGTTAAATGCCCAAGGTAACCAAGTATTTATCTGGATAAGGTTATTAAATACTGAATCGGACAGAATAGATTCGCTAATACCCTAATTTTAAAATAAAATCATAAACATAAAAATGGTTACTGTGAGTCAATCTTAGGAGATAGACATTATGCCATCGTGGACTTTTCTCTAGGTTTTTGAAGAAATACAATTCTTCAGAACATTATTTTGACACTTCTCTTAAGGTTTTAGGTTAAGGCCAGCGTTGGCTATGTAAGGGCCCGAAAAACGATTTTTGACGACTCGGTAGGAAAACACTGAGTTTTCTCAATATATTAAAACTTAATTAGAATGAAATGTACATATAAACCATCTAGAATAAATTCTCTAAATGACAGTGAAAACCGTATCATAATCCGTTGCGTGTTTTAGAAGGTGTTAGCGGAGAAACAGACAGACAGGCGCGAAGTGACTTTAATTTATACTATTTAGAGAAGAGATGCATGGTTTCGTTTAAGTTTAATTAAATGTTTAGATACTTAAGTAATAGATTTCTCACCATCACATACACAGAACAGAAAAAATAGTAGAAGTGTCAAGTGGGCGTGTAACGTGAGGTATGGTTCCGCGCAACCTACCATACTTTTGCCGCGTTCACTTATTTCAATATTTCGATATTTCTAAAAAAGGAAATTAATCCAGAAGCATGCCTTATTGTGCTATTTTGAAATGTCAAAACGATAGCCGCACCAAAAACATTTTCCATGGTGGCGTGTTGTTTTTATGATAGTTTGAGTATTGGCGACAACAGGTCTGATACTAAGCGGAGCTCATGCCACTTCCACTGTTTTTTATATTCCGTGATCACCAGTGATCGGAATTAGTGTTTAGGTAACTGTCAGTAATTGGTCACGGGTTTTGAATGCGTTTAGTGTGAGCATAACGTATCTAAATATAAAATATCATTGGATAAATACCGAATACCCGGTATTCAAGAAAAATAGTAGTTTACGTAACACCTGGCCATAATGTGAGTTTTATCGCACGCTGCGCGCACGGTAAAACTCGCATTGTGGCCAGGTGAAGACTAGGGAATGCAAATTAACCGGTTATTAACCGTTTTTGTATGAAAGTAACCGGTTAAAATCGGTTATTTGCATTCCCTAGTGAAGACGTAAAATTGTGTACTCATCACGGGCAGTAAAAAAGAAAGCCCTCTATCGCATATTTACAACCCTCGCCTACGGCTCGGGTCTCAAATACCTGCGATTTCGGGCTTTCTTTCTTTTACAGCCCTTGTTAAGTAATGTACTATTATGTGGCTGGTGCATAATAAGAGGCATTAAAGCACGAGAGTGGTGGCCTTCGGCTCGTTTTATAATAAGATCACACGAGTGTTTTAATGCCTAATTATGTATAGCCGCATACATAACTTTATCTACGTGCATATCATAAGTTTTCTATAATATGTTCAGATATGGCCTGTATTTTTATTAAGTGTTACTGTTTACTTGTTTGAGTACAAAAGCTTAAAAAATAAAATAAAAAACAGACTTTATTTATAATGTATATAGCTTGCATTTTCAAGTCCGTGGTTACAGTATTACCGATACTTTAATGTTTAGGTACCGACACTTTAATGTTAACATTACGATGCACTATACTTTAATGTAAACATTAAGATGCCACCACAGATACAGGTTTCTTAATATAGGCGATTTACTTATCACTTCTGAACATATTGTAGGGAAGTTATGATATGGATGTAGATAAAAATATTTTTCTACCCGGTTGTAACCACTCTATATTGTGTCCTCTAGCGCTGAGTACGTATTTTTGCACGCCTAATTCCGATCACTGGTGATCACATACACTCTTGAAAGTAAAAAGAAAGAAGTGGCCTCTGCCTACCCATCTGCGAAACAGGCGTGATTTAATGTAGGTCCTATGTATGAATGTACATAGACTCTTTGATGAGGGCTATAGGCTTCATCTTACACTCATTTACACAATATATACAGAAACCATTAGCCAAATTTTACGTGTCTATCTATTCTCTGTTGTAAATAAAACCAATTAAGTAAGTTAAGGGCTGTTTTTCTAATTTAAATTTTGATAATTATTACTTACACTCATGATAACTTTTGAATGGGATGTCCGATTTGAATAATTCAAAAAGTAATTTACAGGTACTGATATAGCCTTGAAAACGAAGTGATTTATTTGGATAAGGATTAATACCAAGGTACGAATAATGGGGCCTAGTTAGTACCGGCGTTACTATTGCATATTTTAACATGAAAAAGTAGTTATCGTGACATTACTTTAATAGTTAGACATATGGTATCGCGGACTTTTTTGTAGACATTGATGTCTTCTAAAAAAACTGTAGTACATCACTTTGCTCTATTGTCAATAGTTTCCGCAGCGTACGCGTTTTTTGGTATTTTTTTCACACCTTGGGTCACATTATCAAAGTTTTCATACGGATCCCTAACTTTTTGAAAATATTATATCCAGTAGTTTCGGAGCCTATTCAATTCAAACAAACAAACAAAAAATCAAATCTTTCCTCTTTATAATATTATATATAGTGTAGATGTAGATACTTTGTATTCAAAAATATGAAAAACAACATAAAACTAACTTTTAATCAAAATCTAAACTCAATCTAACTACCTACCCATTTCCCTAATTTAATAATTTGAAAAGCTTGTATTTCTTTATTAATATAAATATAAGTAAGTAAAGTAACAGGAGAGCTCCGGTGATAATTCCATTTTTTGTAACTATACGATGCTGTAGGCTGTATGTAGGTACCTACTAAAGGGCGAAACGCGGCTGCCTATGCCCGACCAAGCGTTTCGATAATACCGGTTGAGGTTGCGCGTAATTTTAAATCTGCCATATCTTCTACAGTAATTATTTAAATAATATAGTGCAAAGGACAATTTTAATCTACATTAAATGCCCAAGGTAACTAACGTATTTATCTGGATAAGAATAAATACTGAATAGGAGAAAATAGCTTCGCAAATAACCTAACAGTTTTTTATAAAATTTTAAAGATAAAAATGGTTACTGTGAGTCAACCTTAGGAGATAGACATATGCCATCGCGGACTTTTCTTTAGGTTTTTTGAAGAACTACAATTCTTCAGTACATTATTTTGATATATCTCTTAAGGTTTAGCCAGCGTTTGCAATGTAAGCGCAAAAAAATGTGTTTATTTACGACATCACATTAGAAACCTCTAAAATTATCAGTGTTTCTGTACTATATTATGCATGTATTATACATATAAACCTTCCTCTTGAATCACTCTATCTATTTAAAAAAACCCGCATCAAAATCCGTTGCGTACTTTTGAAGATCTAAGCATACATAAGTACAGACAGACAGCGGCAAGCGACTTTGTTTTATAATATGTAGTGATGAAGTAACGTAAAAGTATAGTCATCGAGAAAATGTGTATGGCGATTGGTGTCAGCGCCCTCTAGTATGTATTTAGTACTTTAATTTGATAGCAAGTTGACATTGACGTTGACTTTCGTATTTTTATCGTATAGTCAGTGGTGAAGTAAAATTTATGAAAACGTGAGTTTATTATAGGGGTCCAGATTATTCTGAGGCTCTAGCCAAGATGCATTATGCTAGCTAGCGTTTCTACTCGTTTCGTTTTTAAACCAATCGTGTCACTGGTAGATGACGTCATACGAAGAGTCACGTGATCTACCAGTGACGCGATTGGTTTAAAAACGAAACGAATATAAACGTTAGTTAGGGTAATGTATCTTGGCTAGAGTCTCAGAACACATTTTCGAATAGAAACAGCGCGATTCGAAAACGTGACGTGTTATTAAAATATTCCTGTTCTAGCTAACTGACTGACTTTGTCGAGAATCTTTGACGTAAGTGTAAAATATTAACTTGGCACAACGAACTTGACGACTATTAGTTATATGTATAGTAAACCGGTGTCGTGCGCTCCGGTTAACCTGCGTAGTAATAACAAGTTGTTAAGCGTTCCTTAATAACTTATTATCTGTCATCCTCATTTATTTATTTATTTACTTATAGTTCCCATTATTAACACTATCTGTCTAGCTACACGTGTTAAAAGGAGACATGGGATGCTTATTATCTAGATAGTAATGTTTTTTTTTACATTTACTACTTTTGCATAATTATTTGCTCATAACATAACAGCTGGGCCTCTATATGTTATGGTATTGTTTTTAACCTGGCCACGTAAATAAGAGCTATCAAAACGTTGACAATACGAGTACGATAGCCAGTCAAAAGAAATAATAATTACGGTGTAATCTCCGCCCTGTGATTTTGTCGATTCACTTAACTAAATATAATCTTAATCCCTGTATAAAACTCACAACGATCCTATTAAAGTACCCCAATTACTGCCGGCAACCATATTAGCATTTTCCTCACTTTCTCCTAGTGCCTTGAACGCGTGTACGTGCGTTTTTACTGCTTACAAGTTTCGTAAAAAAGTAAAGACTGGAAAGACGCAGGTCTTTTCGGCTGAGGGTTGGCAGCGAATGCGTTATGCTTGTCGCGTGGCGTATGAGCAAACGTATAAGGTATGGTTTGTGACGTTATCAGGTTGGTGGCAATTCCAGTCGTTAACTTAGGATGCCTTAAAACTGGTCGACAAACTCTCCTTATATTGTGTTAGTGAATAACACCCCGAGAGTTGACCTCGGGTCACCCGTTACCACGTCTGCCTAGAGGGGCTAACTAGAAGATTATATGGCTTTTGTTGCATGTATATTATTTATTACATTCCGTCAAGCTTTACATTACACAGAAACTAAATTTTCTCAATTCACTCCTTTTGAATTTGCTACAGTGGATTTAGAACGACTACCCGTATTTTTAAATAGTACGAAGTGAACTTTTCAACAGTAAAATTCTTGAGATACATACCTAAGGTCTGTTTATTCTTAGTTGTCTTATATAGTAAACAACTTTCTGACCTCAAAATGGTTTTAGCCAAAAAAGATTCATTTTGAGGTTAGAAACTTGTTTACTATATAAGACAAGTAAGAATGAACAGACCTTAGGTACCTCAATTATTTTCGTTCTTCTGTGGCATTATTTTGTGTTCTCTACTCGTTTTTAGGCCTTTTCTTTTCCAATCCGAATACGGGTTCGACCTTTTGTAGCCAAAAATATCTGAGGGCCCTGCAAAGATGCACTACGCTAACTAACGTTTCTATTCGATTCGTTTTTAAACCAATCGCGTCACTGGTAGACCACGTGACTTTTCGTATCACGTCATCTCCCAGTGACGCGATTGGTTTAAAAACGAATCGAATAGAAACGTTAGTTAGCGTAGTGCATCTTTGCAGGGCCCTCTGATACTTTAGAACTTGATAGAATACTTACATATTTTGACGCTGACGGGTCTATACTCGAAACTCTAATTTAAGACCAAAAAAACTACGACAGATACGTCATTGTCATAATTGTCAAAGTCAGATATGTCAGTGTCAATCGAACATTTCAGAGTTAGCCAACCTTTTTGCATTGATGATCAAATTGTTGTAAATATTTGAAGATAATTCTGACATTTTCAATATCAAAAGTTATATTTAACAATAGGGAATATGCATTCAATGTTTTTTCTATCCGATATTCAAAACATTAAAATATCCCAAAACAAGTATTTTCTCATATAGCGTGTTATAGTAGTTTATGCAACAGTTGTATAAGAGAGGTCAAAAAAGACGAGTGGTGTGGTTACGATGTGAGCCGCAGGCGAACATCGTAAAGCAAGACGCCACGAGTATTTTTTGACTTAGTTATACACCGTTGCATACAATACTTTTTCTACGACTAGGTTTCAAATAAAATGCAAAATTAAATTAACAAAATTTTATTAATATACCTAGGTTAGAATACGAACGAACGAAGCACAGAACAACAAACGAGCGAGAAACATTCGAAAACAATAAAATATGTGTCTATGGTTAACTTTGTTTTTAAATTGATGTGCACTTGCCAGGTTTCATATTTTTTTTTAAAGTTGCACAATCGATTTAACTTGTGAAATAGGGACTAAAAAACACCTAATGATTTGAGAAATGAATTCTTTTACCTGATTGGTCGATTTTAATATAGCTGCGTTCTGGTTGGTTGATACCAAATAAAATGTTTTTTTTTTAAAGAGTTAAATTAGTAAAAGAGTTTACATACCAAAAAGAACCTAACGTTCCGATTGACAGTCAATGTGTATTGTGATTGGTGGTTTAATTTGGTGAAGTATTTTGATTGGTCAAATTAACCTAGGTGTAAGCTTTGGCAGCTAGGCATATCGTTTTGGCTCAAAAAAGCACAAGTGCTGTTAAGGGGAATAGACTAGATAGACTTTTCTACGGAATGTTCCGCGGTCATTATTATCTATATTCTTATATTGTGTGTGTTCTTGTGTTCGTGACTATATAAATGACAGATAAAAGTACAGGAGTAGGAAAAGTCATTAAATGGCGGGTGTGTGTGTTCAATGGCGATTTTTTTATCAGCTAACACAAAATGACAAGCTAAGTTCGGATGCTTTACACTTATGCTTGATTTAAACTTGACAGTTACCCATGGACCCCATGGTGTCATGGCTGGTAAAATGCCCGATGATTGTCATTATAAAGTGAGCTACACTCTTTTGGCCTGTTATTTTGTCGAAAAGCTAAACGTATGTAATATTTAAATTGCATCTAACGTTGTTTACAACTATTGTTTATTTATCGCACCAAATGTTATGAATACCTGAAGTATTACAAGTGCAATAACAGTTTTGCTACCAAAAATCTTCTATGGTTAAATATTTAATAGGCCATCTTGTATTTGTGTAAGTAACTTGAATTAACTTGTATATTTAAATCGAAGGTTTAAAACTACCTACAAGTAAATATTCTTAATGCGGTCTTTGAAAAAGTGGAAATATACTAAGGCAAATATATATTTTTTTAGTGGCAACCCACGTTGGTCTTTAATTACGTTTTCGAGTATAAAGTTTCTGTATGAGCAGTAAAACCTCACATTTTATTTTGCTATCACCAGAATAACGCTGAGTATGTAGGAGAACAAAAACGAGAAAAGTCGTTATGCAGCCAGTGTCATAGGGACCATGCCGCGAGCGGACCTGCTAGAGGGGGTGTTCTTATTATAGTGGTGACTATAATTTATTTCGTTAAATATTTGAGTAGCTTAGTTTCATTATAATTTAAAAACGTTTAGTTTCAATTTTTTAGTGTATTAATGTTGAATTCTGTAAATGTCTTCATTATTAAAACAAAAACTCTATCTATGTATAACAAAAAGTCTAGAGACATTTTAGAGACAATTAACTCGTCCATTTTTCAAACTTGTGTACCTATATCTTCGAAAAATTATCACTAAGGAACATCGAAATCGTCATTAGTTCATTACCTAACTAACTCTGAGTGCGGCTGTATAACCTGAAACTGAAAATATGAAATGAAATACCATAATTTCCTTACAACCGATTGACGTACTTGTAACCTTTAAAAAACTAAACGCTGAAAACTTGAGTATGTGTGTCACGTGTTTTGATTACACCAATTTAGACACACCCGTAATTAAGTGGCACGCCTACCACTTACTGTTTACATACACAGATTGAGTTTTGATACCTTTTTAGAGTTCCGTAGTCAAACTAGAAACTCTTATGGTGTCGCCGTATATGACATTGTGGAAATAGCCGGCAGAAGTATAGGAATTAATGAAGATTATAAGGGAAAGCAATTGTCCAATACTATAAGGGGATTGTGCCCAAAATATTTATGATAATGAAAAGTCGTGGACCACGGAAAGGAAAGGCGATAGATTTTATTAAAGAACCCCTAAATCGTACAACGGTTTTACTTCTGTACAATCCCCATAACACACACATACTCATGTTTTTACTGTTAACTCAGTTCAAACTTCGTAATTACCTACCTAATAAGTAATAACTCTTTATACTACAATTACGAAGTTTGTGTTCCCTACCTTGAACAATTTATGTTACTGTTTTGATGAAGAAGAAACTTTCAGTAGGTATGTATATTTTTTCACGAAATACAAAGGGAGATAAAACAAAATGAAGTCAATTCACCGATATTTACCGGGAGATGCAAATTAGACTGTTGCACCCTGTATTACTTGATTTTAAGACTTTTTTCACTGAGTAATTCATACTCGTAGTTACTTTCTAATGATGACAATTTGTACAACTAATCACTGGAAGTTTTAGATAGGTGGAAAAACGGAAACGAAAAACTTGGAGGTCGTGTTTAATGTTTAGCCTGTTTTGAAGAATATAAAAGCTTAGATAAGGTGGAATATATTATTTATTGCTGTGCTAGGTGCAGGAGTTTGAATGGGGAAAAAATATTTATATATTTTCCGAAATAAAGCGAGGTTATAATATTCCTAATAGGTATCAATATAATATAAGGTAATCATCAAGGACCGGAATTCTTCACAGCAAAAATCAAACTGTCATAGGGTTTGACCAAATTGTTTTATCGACAATTTCACTTATCGATGTTACGGAATATTATCGCATATCGACTTATACGATTATTCTGTAACATTTGACATCTTTGATAAGCAACCTGCATCTCCATATTAAAATAAATCGTGCCCACGTCACATATGTCATGTACGTCGCTTGATTGTCATAAGTAATTTCCGTGCCGTGTTACTAAAATGATTTCCACCCATTTTTAAGATGTAAACGAGACTTCTGGATACGTCAACCAATCGTAATATATTTGGTTACAAATTTTTTTTTCATATTTGTGCACTTAATTAACAGTTACACAACCTACTCAAAAGAGTGTGTATATATTATATTTAAAATCCCTTCAATTATTGGTGACTGGAATTAAGTGTTCGAGGTCCTCGTCACTGTCTTGAGTTAAGTGCGTATCCATGTTATAAAATGAATGGACTGTGGCCACTTGTTCCTGGTTTTTCGGAGTAAATCGGTTTCTTAATTTATTGAAGATCCATTTATGAGTGGAAAATGATCGATCTACATCTACCGATATCATGTTAATGACTCATTAAGTGACATTTATTTATCGATAGTCGATAAAACACTTTGGTCAAACCCTATGACAGTTTGATTTTTGCTATGAAGAATTCCGGTCCTTGGTAATCATAATCATCTATGTATACACGGAGGTAAGACACCACTATTTCTACATTCTACATCAATTAAGTGATATACTAACCATTTCCAAATAAATGTGTTATTTCAATAGTTCCTTGCCAATATAGGGTTATATACCTACGAGTATCAGGAAACATACGAGACAAGTCGATAGGTGTACAAATCAACTGTAAAGGATATCGTTGAGACAATAGCGGAGCCTGCACACGTAGAGTTCGGACCGCGGGAAACGCCACGCGTCATTCCAATCTTCGCGCCGAACCGTACGTGTAAATGCAATTGTAATGGTAAAATAGTAAAAAAACCACGGTTCGGACTGGCGCGTGGACTGGCGCGTGGCGTTTCCCGCGGTCCAAACTGTGTCGTGTAAAGTTCGCTAATGTTGTATATTGGCCCAGACATCTGTCTGGAACGCGGCACATATCAAACGTTTTTACGAGTGGCAATCCACTCGTAAAATAGTTAATTAATTTAAATGGCTATCTATAGTCACTTGGTTTATTTTATCACCGTCGAGTCCCGCAGATGTCACTGGTATGCGACGAGAATGTTTGCGATGCGACTCGATATACAAAACGTTTGGGTAATGATAAGGGGTTGAACTTTACGGGGGAATAAAGGTGATTTTCATAAAATCGTACATTTTATCTGGAGCATAGCCTTATACGCCAGTGAAACGTGGATAAAGAGATAGAAAAATATTGGAGGTTTTTGAAATGCGGTGTTGGAGGAGAATGGAGGGGATAAGTTGGACAGAAAAAATATCTAATGACCGGGTGCTGAATAGAATAAATGAAAGAAAGAATTTACTAGCAACAATAGAAAATAGAAGAGGAACAATGAATGATAGGACACCTGCTACGATACGACCTTTTCCTTAAAAACATCATAGAAGGATAGATAGAAGGCAAAAGAGGCAGAGGAAGACCAAGAAGAAATTACTTTGAGCAAATAAAAAAGAATGTAAATAAAGTCTAAAGATCAAATAAAAGAGAAGGTAAATTTGAGCAAATAAAGTCAAGTCGTACCAGAAAGTCAAGCAGTTGACAGAGGACCGGAGCGGTTAGCAATTACTCCACCGACAAGAGCATGGCTCTTAAATAAAGAGAGAGAGAAAGGTGATTAAAAATTAAAGGTCGATATTTGGTCCGCATATCCGGAACCGGTTCTGCATTCCTTATTAAACTTTCTGGGTTCATGGATGGACATGGACAGTAGGAAAAATAATAGAGTAACATTATCATTACAGTAAACTTATTTACTTATTTTTATGTGGTAAAAACAATTTGTATGATTAAATAATTATACTATTCTAGTACTATTCTTTTTAACGATACTCGCCAAATTGACAGTTAGAAAAGAATATTGAATGCCATTTTTAGTGATATGCTGCTGCAGTGATCCATATTTTGATTATGAATATGATTATGCTGTATTTCACTTTCCTAATTTTATCGATTTGATTTATGATTTAGTTAGTACTTAATACCTAAAGATCTGCTAAATAAGAGCACCCTGTGTGTAAAATTTCGTCATTTTGACTTCATCGGCACGATTTATTCTGTGCTTAAAGTGCATAACTGAGTCATCATCATCATTCTCATTAATTTTGATTGCGTAGTGAATTGATTTATCACTGTTCCTTCAGGTACCTATATCCCGTGCCAAAGTGTAAATACTTTGATGATACGTTACGAAGATAATTGATACGTTTTTTGTTGCGTATGTAAGTTGGCAAATTAATCTTGATTAACTACGGCAAGAAGTGTTAACGAATTTTATAAGCTGGTATAACTTAAAAATGTGTCAGTAATTTTAATCGGAAACATCTGCACCAAAAAATCGATTATTTTTGAAATAATACCGAATTTGCCAAATGCATTAAAGACAGGCATGTTACAAATATTTTAGAGTTAGTGTTGATTCCGTGGTTAAGGGAAACATTTTACTAATAAAAAAAAACTAAAAACTCTTTAATACTTTATTATGCAAACTAACAAGTACATTTTTAATAATATGTTGCTGTTGTATGAACCCAAAGAAAAGCGGTTTTAATTATATAATGAACTGCTTAATCAAAGATACGAACAGCACAAAGTTCTTAATTTCTTTCAGCGTCTTCCCTATAAACCGACTGCAGGAGAGCGAAGTAAGACCAAGAGCGGCTCAATGTCTGAAAAAGAATACAAGGTGATTATAAACCAGCTCGCCAAATATATATACCTATTATGATAACAGTGAAAACAAGGACAACAATAACACCAACAACAACAACAACAACAACAACAACAAAAACAACAACAATAACAACAACAACAACAACAACAAACAACAACCCCAATTCACCCCAATCTAACAACAACCAGTAGTGAATTCAAGCAGCAGTTTTCGCATTGTTGTGTTCCGGACAATCGCTAAAATTACTAGCATAGAGGCATTCCATCTTATTCCTCAGGCTCAGCAACGCATTTGCGGTCTTAGGATTGCAGTCTTTAGACTAGGTATAGCAAATCTCTGTGTCTTAGATCCCTCTCAGCGTAACGTGCCTCTGTGCTCATTCACCTTCCCCATACCGTAAAAAACTACAACAACCACAACCACTACATCAATTACCTTAGTAAACGCGTTTAGATTTATATCTATGAAGGTGAACGCAGTCAACTTGCATGGTTTCTGGGCCCTGGAACCAGAAAATATTAGTTATTTAATAATGTAAGTAACAACTTAACACAAAATTATGTTATCATTCAATATTTAACCTCCTTAGGCCCACCAGACAGCGGAATTTGTCAATGGAATATGAATCTATTGTAAATGAAATACTTAAAATCAATTTTCTAATTTAATACATACACCATTTCATTACCAAGAACTCTAAAAGCTTGTTGTTAACTCTATAACCACATTTTTCACAACCAGGCTATGATGTGTGAGATGTGTGTATTTTCTAATTTAATAAAAAAATATTTTATTGGAATTAAAAGGGCACCTCCACCAACTTGATTAACTTAAACATAAGAAACCTTACATAACATAAGCATTGGTGGTGCTGCACCCTGACGCCAAAAGGAGTCCACTCAGCATATAGGTGCTGCAACGCTGATTTTCAGAGATCCCGAGTTTGCGTGCGACAGTAAACAACATCTTAAGAAAGTTTTATAACTTGCTGCCCTGTTGAGTGCGCTCGCGTTGTTTTTTAAAGCTGATTTTTTGAGTGTAGTGTACGAAAGTAAATAGGCAAACAAATTACTATATTTCAATATATGAGTTAATAATATAATAATAATTTAACTTTCTACTGCGTATCTTTTCAAAATCAAATTGGACTACCAACAAAGTTTGACACTGCACGAGCTGTCTATGGTTGGGATTTTTGAATTTGAAAATTAGTCATAAAAACAAAAGAAATTCCACTTTAGTTCCTTAGCACCAGATCTTTATTTGAATTGCCGTATTATGTACTATTTTTAGTACAAGGGACCTCAGCAGGTTAAAATACTTTGGATTTACAATAAAGTTGCGTAAAAATAATGGATCACATTGTAAATGTGAAAATGCTTTTCTTATCGCGAGTAATTTCGTACCTGGTCAATATCAAAAGCACATCTTTCGCCGTTTTTGCATCCGTGTTGTACCACTGACTACTGTACACTGCATTACTGATTGCAATGCTCTAAAAATAAAAAAATCCATGATGTGTACATAGCTGAAATACACTACATAATTCCGAAGATTCATAATGCCGAAAAGATTGAAATTCAGATTTTTCGTAATCCCTAACGTAATTTATCGATCAAATTTTATTTTTACCCCACTCTAAGAAAAGGAGGAGGTTCTCATATAGTCTGTATTTTTTTAATATTGGTTCTAGTTCTAGTTCCATCTTTATCTGACCCATACAGAGCTATTATACAAAGTATAAAACCAAGTCGCTTCCCGCCGTCTGTCCCTCTGTAAGAATGAACGCTTAAATCTTTCAAACCACGCAACGGATTTGAACGCGATTTTCATCAATGGAAGTGAATCAAAAGAAAAAAAAATGTTTAAATTTTGGTTAATGTACGGGTTTTACAGAAAACACACAAAAACTGAAGCGAAGCGAGGGTGGGTTGCTAGTTTAATATAAAATTCCTCCAGCATACCAGTGATCGGATCTAGGATGCAATTTAAGTGCGTTATTTTAACATGGATATGAATATGACTTACAATCCCGCGAATCTTTTTGTTACCTACCTTTATAAAAAGGTAAATAACTCGTAATTTTAAGTAGTTTACACTAAAAAATTAACAAAATATGTAATAACTAAAAAAAAATACAGTACTGCATAGAAGAACTGAACGTAACTTGCACGTCTTGTCTTTTATGGTATTTTTATTATTTTTATTTGTTTATTAGGTTAACCCTCGACAAAAGTTATTAATTATTAACAATAACCCATTTCCCAAAATCCCGGGAAATCTCGAGTCACATCCATGTTAAGCATAACGTTTGAGGTCGTTCACCCCAAATTGAATCCTAGATCCGATCACTGAGCATAACATAGCCTTCGGAAATATAAGTATTTGTAAAAAAGATCGAAACTTAAAGGTATCTTAGGAGAGCAAAGGTTACCTAATGCAAACTACGAAACATCAAATTGAAACTAACAAGTTCTGAAAGAATAATTTAAAGCATTTTTTTGATCGGCACTTTCAAGTTGGACTATATGAAAAACAAATGAGTACAGTTAAATGTAAAAGTATGCGAGAACGCAACATCTCCAAATTATATCCCAATGCACCTTATTTCAGTGTACTTGCACCTTATTGCAGTGTAGTTATCAAAGATAAAGGAAAACATAGATCCCGTGTAGCCAACTGTCAAGAGTACCACCTTTTTCTTCTATGTACAACACAGCTTGTAGCCAATTGCTCATTGGTCAATGCTTGACATGTGAACCCTACTAAATTAAAGACGAATAGATAGAATAAGCGGCTAGTCGGATGAATAATTAAGAAAAAGTGTCACTTAATTTAGTCGGATTATTGTTGTTGTTCGCTATCTGTTCGCCCTTCGGTCGGAGTTTTTAAAATATTAATCAGAAATACATTAATTGGGCTAGTTAACAGTGTAATATTAAAATATAGTTTAAGTGCAATGGCCTGTGTGTTTCTTGGGTGCAAATCCCGAATAGGGAACAAAGAAAATGATGCTTAAAATATAACCTTTCACAGGTGAGTGATGTTTTGCAATTAATCTGTTGATTTTCGGCCATAATGCAGCCATTTTGCAAGTATAACTAGAAACATTATCATAGTATTACATGTTGCAATGAATACAAAAGCACTATGTGCAGCAAATGTGCATTTTTTGATTTTCTTTCGGAAGTAAACAATAGTGCTTCCAAAATTAATATCGATAAGTAAACTTTCGATATTTTGATTGAGTACATGGTAGCACAGACGCCTGTCAAATCCTTATTCCCCCAAATGCTTATCATATCAAAAGCTTAATTATTTCGTCAAACTCTAGTTTTGTCTAATCCTTGGATGTCTATGGGTATGTGTTTAAATATCCAAAACTGAATACATTTTGAGTTAAAATAGCGATGCCGAACAGTTAAAAGGCCGATGTTTTAAATGTCAAAAGTATTTGCTGGGCATGTATTCGAATGTCGAAAGTTACAACATTTAAAGTTTGTTATTCTAAACGTTCGGTTTTTTGCGTTGTATGCCTTTAAGACATAGCCATGGCATAATTATTGAAGATAATTGTATCGTTCGTAATTCATGTTTAATATTTTAACATCGCTGTTTTAATTTAATATGTATTTTTTAGTTTTTACGTACCTACATATATCTATCGATCGTTAAAAGAGCCTCCTATGTTTGATATTAATTAATGGTATTGTTTCAGATTTCCAAAAGCCTCGCCAGTCAGACAGGATTGGCTGAAATTTGCTTGGGGCGGTCTGCGTGATTGGAGTAGGACACCCCGACCGAGTCACCTCAACAGAATCATTTATTATGAAGGCTGATAAACGGTTGGAGATGCTCTAACAGAAATAGTTCGTCGTAGTTTCAGAAGTTGCAATGCAATCCGGCATCAAGAAAGGGTCACAAAATGTCTTCCAATTACTTTTTGTAAGGCTTATTCATCATTATTAAAGATGAACGTTTCATTTCCAAGTAAAAACTGTCTTTATTTTTATTACACGACCAAAAAGTTAATTTCTCAATTTACTTTCCGAAATAAGGTCAATTTTCAATTAGTAATCAATCACAATTATTATTGAAAATACTGTATGCCTTTTAATAGGTTAACCTAATTTATCGATAAACCGCACATCACTGACTACAAACTTACGCACACTAATGCAGAGTTACACATACGAACACACCTAAAAAGTGGTACGCTTTTGAAATTGAATCGAAAGCGGTCATATACAGACGACTCTTTTTAACGAAGGGTACTTGTAACAGGTGCGATGAGTACTATTCTATAAGCCGTTTTTATACTCTCTCTATGCTTTACTACCTCTATGGTAGTTACTTCGTAACATATTTATGAAAGGATTCTTTCGATACATATTTTTACACTTGACTATATACACTATGTACATAAATATTGACACAGAAGTTGCCTATTTTACCGCTCATGGACAAAAAATTTAAGCTGTAAACCATACTCACAGACTGTGACACATTGTCACCATAGTAGCATATCAGATATATTTGCAGCAAACACATAACGAGGAAGGTGAGAAAATTACCCAGCATTGCTAAATCCGTATAAGCCTGCAAAAACAGTTATTTTACTAAAACCTAAGCACTTTATGCAAATTTTATGTTTAAAAAAGCTTGGACCCGAGCTTTACGGAATGGGATTTGCTAAAGTCAAAGAGTTGCTACTTGCTAGTAATAGGGTTGGTTGTACTTCGTGCTCAAAATATCTTACTATTATGTTAAATCCAGCAAGGCAGAGCAGTAGAGAACTAGTTATGAAGTTAAATAAAGCAGACTTGCTATAGACGACTTCAATTAAATTTGTTAATCTGTAACAAATATAACGATTTTTGTTTGCTCAAATGAAAATAGATACAGAAATAGTTTATTATTCGTATTATTTTATGCAAAAGGTATCAAAAATCTCTTTTATACACAAATCAGCTGAAACCACGATGATGATGAAATAAAAAACAATGCTTTTTACATATGGTTTTAGTAATAATTTTGCAAGCTCGGAAAAAGAAGTTTATGATTTTAATGAAGAAACTTAGTCTATCATAAAATGTTGGTAAACTTTGATATTACTTCTCGCAAAAGTTAATGCACATATTGCGAGAATATTAACATGCAAAATGGACGGCAAAGTTAAAGGACGTAAACATCAAACCCTATCAGCTCCCAATGACGAGTAACACAGGCTGTCAATTTCTTTCGATATGTGGTTCTGGAGTCTGCAAGTCGTAAATTCAAACTCGGGTTTATAATTTTCTCCATGTCATATTGCAGTAAACAGAAATGTACTTGAGTGAAAGTACAAAAAACGTAGTATAAACAATCCGGTCCAATAACTGTTAAAACTGCAAATGTGGCTGAAAGCAGAAACTTATGAAAGAATAGGTAAGTAAAATTTTAAAATGTTTATGAAAATCACGGCAACAGAGGCGTAGTTTAAATAAAGTAAAAGGCTAAGTTTACAAATGGATTATAATAGTACAGGAATAAAACTTGACCATACCGTTCGCCCTAATCTTGCTTAGAACAATTATTAAAGAAGGTTTTAAGATTTTTACGAAATCCACACCCTTGCTCAATGTCAGAGTTTTACGTATTGTTCTCAGTGCCGAGCAATTTAAACACTGACGTACTATAATATAGCATGCTGTACCAACTACTTACCCGCAATCATTTGATGAACATACACGAACGGGTAAACTCTCAGATCAGTCGGGTCAAACGGATATAAGATGAGTAACGGAAACCTCGAAGTCAGTTCTCCCGTCGCATGGTAAGTGAGTCCCATTATAATCAATGGACTAGCTCCGAACGCAATGATGCAACAAGCATTAAAGAAAATCTGCGCTTTGATTGACAAATCCAGATTTCTCACTATTCTGAGGATCGCTTCATATCCTACCGGATCAGTTTGTATGTCCGATTCGTAATTTGCCGCTTGGAGTTTACGTAATCTATAGATCAGGTCATTGATAATATGTCCATATTTAAGTCGGTAGTAAATTTTGCTGCTGCCGAGGATGCAAAGCATAGCGCACGGTAGAGTGTATGTGGCTTCAATGAAGGCGTTCTCTACGATACCTTTTTGAACAAACCAAGCTAATTCGCCCACCACTCCAAAGTAAAGCCAAATATTAAAGAAGCAGAAATATTTTCGGTTCTTGAGTCGCTCCATTACGCTCTGATTTGTTTCTGGATCACTAATTTGCAAACCTAAAACTTTTAATATCCGATTAGCTTTGTGTAAACTCGCTTCGAACAATGCTGACTGATGAGTTTTCATGTTGAACTTTCCCATTTGAATGGTCCCTCGGTAAAAAGAAACAACCATTTTATGGTTCAGTTCCGCGTGGGTGTATAGCAATTAAGTAATTAGTGTTAATTACTAGACCTTTTCTTCCAGCACTAACAACGACATTCACAATGCTAGTGATTTCCTTTGGATACTAGTTTATCGATATTTAAGCTTCTTTACCAAAATAACTCAATTCGTAGACAGTTCGGAACGTTTATAAAGTAAAGAAAAAACCCTTTAAGAATAATTTCTTTGACTTCATTAATTAAGAATATTAAACACGACTCTAGTAATTTTCCGTCTTCTTTTAAAGACGATTCTTTTTCGCTGGTAAGTGAGTTGTTATTAATTGTAGATGAGCCCAATTTTAATTCAGGTCAAAATTCGCCTCCGGCCGATGCAATCAATTTGAAAGTTTTGTTATAGAGCTCAAATTAAGCATTAACACTTATGATATATTCGAAATAAATGATTTAATAGCACAACTACTTTATAGTGGTGATTATTATTTATATCTTTAATATTTGAGTAGCTTAGTTTAATTTTAATTTAAATACGTTGAGTTTTAATTTTTAATTGTATTAATGTTGAATTCTGTCTTTAATAATTAACTGCTTTTAAAATATACCTAAAATTAACTTAAAACTACACTTACCTAATAAACCGCTGCCAGTGGGCATCCTTCCCAAAATGCTGGCAGCATTGCCACCTTGAATAGCAATGCTTAATCTTTGTGCCAAATAAAGGCCAGCATTTTTGTCACGAGATGTGTCGACCAAGCGCTTCGTTGATATGACACCACCCTCACTAGGCACGCAAAAAAGTACTTTATATAAACACATTTCAGTTTATATTTGGCTCCATAGGCCTCAGCATTGGGCCGCGGCACGCGCCGGCTCGAGGACGGCGTCAAATAAAGGCGCCTCCTTGAAGGGGCGAACACGGACGAACTTATTCTAGGCAAAAGAGGCCATTCCACAAAACATTATATGCCTAGCGAACTCACTTTTTAGCTGTATGCAAGAAATGCAACTTTTGAATATATCAAATTAAATAAAATTTTCACAACACTGCTCGGAAATATCGCACCTTCAGAACAATAGTGACCTAATTGAGAAATTTTAAATTTCGAGTTAGCTCTCTATGATAATAAATTTATGACTCGAAGTTTGAAAGCACAAATTTTGAATTAGGTCATTATTGTTCTAAAGGTGCGATATGGCCATAGGTGGTCTTGTTTGGGGTCACAAAACGTCACTTATAAGGACAGACCAAGAATGTTTTTATCGGCGTGTTTGCTGATTGGTCGAAAACATTGTTGTCCAACTTTAAGAACCAATGAAAATCAATCAATCAATTTTTGTGTCATAGCTCCTTAAAATGAAAAATTTTAATCGACCAATCAGAACACACCATTTTGTGTCGTAAAATATTAGGTGTATTTTTGCTAAAAGATACACAGACTAAAAACTAGGTCACTGCTTTTTTTTAAATGTAATTCAAACTTGGCCCCTAATCTCGCACCACTAGAGATGAAATTACATGGGAGATATGGCGAAACAAATACAATTTTATATGGAGTTGACATCTTCATCTCGCATGTTAGTTTATTAATCTCGAGTGCCACGAGAATAGGGGTCCAGATTAAAAAAAGTCATCTATGGTAAAATTGGCGGTGATGTCATATTAACATGAATTAAAATTTGAGTTTTGAATATGAATTTTTATTTTATTTCCTCTCAGTAGTTGTGAAAAGCACTATGTCTGCCTCGGTAGAAAGTGCAATTTATGGACTCGTACACTAGAGGTCCTTAACTACGTTTCGGCCCTCTATATGACTCGTCCAAAAATCGCGTACTTTCTATCCTCTGCAACAATGTACTATAGTTTTGATAACATAGGTGCACTTACACGGGCAATTTTTGAGCAAATAATAATTATTTTAGCAAATATTGGTCGTCAACCGTACGTTCGTCTCATTCTATTGCGCTAAATTAGAGTAAGACAGATATTGTTAATAAGTTTATCATTCTAAGACCTACATAATTGTTAGATACCAAATGTTCTGTCATTTGCAGTAACCATAAGAAAGATGAGGTGCCACACTAAAATGCCCGTTCTCAACGAATTTGATGATCGCTGGGCTGCCCGTTCTTTATGAATGAGGATAAAATCCATTGATGTATCAGCGTTTCTGCTTAGCTTACGGGCTACCATCTAGTTATGTTTTACTAGCTTACGGCGGCGTCGTTGATCGGGTCGCCACTAACTCGAACACATGGTTACACTCGTGAACGGAAACGGAACGAGTGCTGTTTGTGGGGTCCGGTCTGTTCACGTTTGCAAGGGCAAGGTTTCAAAATTGGGTCTTTGTTATTCTTATTCATGTGTTTTTTGTAATATGTAAAAATTAAAAAAAGTACGGCACGTAAATTTTAAAAAATGGATATGTTTTAATCAATATGTATAGCAATTTACCTCTTCTATAACACCCAAATAAAGTTATTAACTTTAACTGTATACAACATTATGAAATAATTAAAGATGTACCCAAAATGTCACGACCGTGCCATGTAATTATACCGGCTTGTTCGATAAATACGTTTTCCTGAAAAATTACAAAGAAAATTAATAAATAACTCATAAACCGTTGATGGTAATCATCGCTCCATAAAATAAATAAAAACCAGCTTAGTGCGAGTCGGACTCGCGCACGTAGGGTTCCGTACCATTATCTATAAAAAAAACACGTTTGTACGCGAGCCCCCTTAAATATTTATTTTATTCTGTCTTTTGTATTTATTGTTATAGCGGCAACAGAAATACGTAATCTGTGAAAATTTCAACTATCTAGCTATCATGGTTCATGAGATACAGCCTAGTGAGTGGTGACAGACAGACAGACAGACAGACAGACGGACTAGGTTTAAGTCGACCACGGTTCAAAAATGTCACAACCTTGACCTAATCTCACGTTCACAACCATTGAACTTTCTGAATCATGGTTTGACATAGGTACAGAGACATGGTTGTGACATATTTGTATGTAAGCTCCTCCTCATCTTTGGGTAAAGGGAGCGTCACGATGGTCGAACTTAGGTGTAGGCGAGGATAGTCGGGCAAGGAGAACCAAAAGCCTTTTCTAGATGTTTCACAAATTTCTTGTTTAATTATCAAAATACAGTCAGTTAATAAGAAATCCGCCAGACGACGTTCCAGGGGCACAGGGTGCCAAGGCCAAATACCAAACTATCACGCTCGCGGCGTACCATGTTTCACGACCCAGTTTTTACCAGCGAAGTCTAGAACAAGAGTGTCAAACATGGCGAGGCACGTCCGGGATCCTACTCCCAACACCACAGCAGTGCTAATGGATACTCCGTTCCTTTCACTCGCCCGTCGTACTGAAGTCGAGGGAAAGTGACGGAGCAAGCGTAACGTTCGAACTATGAAAGTAGAGGCCCAGTGCCCGAGTTACGTCAGAGTGAGCAGGACCATAACATAACTAAACAGTGTGTCTACTCGCTCTCATCCACACGCGCCGTCATGTATTATTTTCGATTGAGTAGGTGCTCAATACTGGGGCCTAGTGAAAAAGGGTACAAGTCTTCTGAAGATCAAGTGAAAAAGGGTTTTAAGTCTACTACACTCCGATCATGTATATACCCTTTTTTATTATGAGTTAACCCGACTTGTACCCTTTTTCACTAGGACCCCAGAATAATACATCGGCGCACCGGTTGCAATGCCTGTAACTTTCAACGACCATACGGTAGTATTGAGATCTTAATTAAGACACACCCGTAATTAAGTGGCACGCCTACCACTTACGGTTTTTATTATTGCTGATAGCTATCAAATATTATGTAAAGTGATGTCCACATGGAGGTATAGTAAGATTTTTTTAAATGTGGGGATTCACTTGGAAGGCTGCTTAGTAGATTCCAAGAGTTTAAAAAAATCTTACTATATGACTCCATTATTTCTGTATTCTGCATTGATTAAGTGATATACTAACCATTTCAAAATAACTGATTTATTTAGATAGTTGCCAATATAGGGTTATTAATGAGTGTAAAAAAGTTAGGTGTACGTTTGTCTGCTGACCAACGATGTCCGAATCGGGCTTCGCGACAGATGCGGATGGTTGACAAAATGTCAAAATCGGGTCTCGTCACTGACGAGGGGATATACAAACCGACCGTATGGAATATCGTTGAGACAATGTTGTATATTGGCCCAGACATCTGTCGGGAACGCGGCATAAATCAAGCGTTTTTACGAGTGGCAATCCACTCGTAAAATAGGTAATTAATTTAAATGGCTATCTATAGATAGCCATTAGACATTTGACTATAGTCACTTGGTTTATTTTATCACCGTCGAGTCCCGCGGATGTCACTGGTATGCGACGGGAATGTTTGCGATGCGACTCGATATACAAAACGTTTCGGTAATGATCAAGGGTCGAACTTTATGGGGGAATAAGGTTGATTAAAAATTAAATGTTTATATTTGATCCGCGTATTCAAAACCATTTCTACATTCCTTATTAAACTTTTCAGTTCTTCTTTTTGAGGCATGGGCAGTTACAAAAATAATAGAAATACGTTATCCTTACAATAAACTGTTATTATGTTGAAATAACAAATTTTATGATTCAATATACTATTATTATTTTTAACGATACTCCCCTAATTGACATTTATAAAAGAATATTGACCCTATATGACGGACGCGCTGACCTAGTTTGTAGTGACCCTGCCCACGACGCAAGCGGTCCTGGGTTCAAATCCCGGTAAGGGCAGATATTTGTGTGATGAGCGCGAATATTTGTTCCTGAGTATTGGATGTTTTCTATGTATCTATTTAAGTATATTTTTCTCTATATACCTAAGTATTTATATTGTTGTCTAATACCCATCGAACAAGCCTAGAGCTTAGTTTGGGACTAGGTCAATTGTTGTGACATTGTCCCCTGACATAACATTTTTAGTAATATTGAAAAAAATGATGCTGCTGCTGTAATCCATAAGCTGTATTTATAACTTTGCTAATTTCAGTGCTTTTTTTCATTGTATATTTATTTATTTGATTGAATTTGTTTCATGATTTTGTTAATAGCTAAAAATCTGTTGAATAAGAGCAATATGTGTGTAAAATTACAACATTTTGGCTTCATCGGCACCAGAAGTTTGCATAACTGTGTCATCACATCATTCTCGTTAATTTTGATTGCGTTGTGAATTGATTTATTACTGATCCTTCAGGTACCTATATCCCGTGCCAAAGTGTAAATACTTTGATGATACGTTACGAGGATAATTGATACGTTTTATGTTGCGTATGTTAGTAGGCAAATTAATGTTGATTAACTACAGCAAGAAGTGTTAACGAAAAAAAAAGTATTCGTTATTTTAATCGGAAGCATCAGCACTATAAAAATCGATATTTTTTTTAAATGATACCGAATTTGCCAAATACATTAAACACAGGCATATTATAAATATTTTAGAGTTAGTGATGATTCCGTGGCTAAGCGAAATATTTTACTAATTTAAAAAATCTAAATACTCTGTAATAGTACTTTATTGTGATAACTTACAAGTACATTTGTAATAATATATTTCTGTGGTATGAACCCAAAGAAAAGCGGCTTTAATTATATAATTAACTAATCAAAGATACGAACAGTACAAAGTTTTTAACTTCTTTCAGCGTCTTTCCTATAAACCGATTGCAGGACAGCGAAGTAAGACCAAGAGCTCAATGTCTGAAAAAGATTACAAGGTGATTATAAACCAGCTCGTCAAATATGTATATTATGATAACAGTGAAAACAAGAAGAAGAAGAACAACAACAACAACAACCAGCAACACCAACAACAACAACCCAACCTAACAACAACCAGCAGTGAATACAAGCAGCAGTGTTCGCATTGTTGTGTTCCGGTCACTCGGTGAAATTACTAGCACAGAAGCATTCCATCTTAGTCCTAAGGGTTAGCGACGCATTTGCGGTCTTAGGATTGCAGTCTTAAGACTGTAGTCTTGAGAATGCAAATCTCTATGGGTCTTAGATCTTACTTAGCATCACGTGGCCTGTGTGCTCATTCGTCTTCCCCATACCGTAAAAAACTACAACAAAAACAACCACAACCACAACAACAACAACAATCAGCCTAGTAAACGCGGTTAGATTTATATCGAAGAAGGTAAAGGCAGTCAACTTGCATGGCTTTTGGGCCCTGGAACCGGAAAAGTATTAGTTAATTTACAATGTAACAATGTTACACAAAATTTTGATATTAACTAATATTTAAAATATGTTGGCTGCACTCTTTGTAATGGCTAACTTGGTCATACCTAGTGATACTCAACTCGACTCTATTTCCTTTCTTTGCGCAAAAATAGTGGATCATTTAGTGATGTATTGGTTAAGAAGGGGATATATAAAAAAACATTTTTATATCGCGAGTTATTTCGTACCTGGTCAATATCGAAAGCATATCTTTCGCTTCTCTTTCGCCGTGTTGTACCGGGTACACTACATAATATCGAAATATTTTTTTCCAAATTTGATAAACACGATTTTCAGAATTCCGATTTTGAAATTCCCGAATCATCAGTATTCCGAATTTTAGTTTTACGAAGCATCACAATCACGATTTTTTTAAATTCCGAATGTTCACATTTCCGAATTATTAAAATCCCGAAAAATATTTTTCGGAATATCACAATTTCGAATATCCCTATGCCGAATCCCAAATATTCATTATTCCGAAATTTCAAAATAAGCGCCTGATAAAATATTGTATAATACCGTGTAGGTAAAATGTTCAACATGCATAATGCTCAAAAACTGTAAGAAATGTCCGACAAAGTCGATGGAGCTCCTGTTCCGCGTAGTTTAGGCGCTTCGCGCCTTGATGCAACTCTAACCTAACCTAACCTATCAAGGTGAGATTGATCTAATTTAGTAATGTGCTCGTCTTGACTTCGTGCTTGACTTTTATGTACGTGTACATAAATATTGACACAGAAGTTTCCTATTTTACCACTCATGGACAGAACACTTAAACTGTAAACCATACTCACAGACTGTGACACATTGTCACCATAGTAGCATATCAGATATATTTGCAGCAAACACATAGCGAGGAAGTTGAGAAAATTACCCAGCATTGCTAAATCCGTATAAGCCTGGAAAGAACAGTTATTGTTACTCTTTGTATACAGTACGAGTGAAACCACTGCAAATGTATGCAAATTTTATGTTTTAAAAAGCTTGGACAATAAGCTTGAACTTTACGTAATGGGATTTGCTAAAGTCAAAGAGTTGCTACTTGCTAGTAATAGGATTTGTTGTACTTTGTGCTCAAAATATACTGAAAATATCTTACTATTATATTAAATCCAGCGAGGCAGAGCAGTAGAGAACTGTTTATGAAGTTAAATAAAGCAGACTTGCTATAGACGACTTCAATTAAATTTGTTAATCTCGAACAAACATAATGATTTCTCTTTGCTCAAATGAAAATAGATAGGTACAGTTATAGTTTTAAAAGCATTATTTTTGTATTATTTTATGCAAAAGGTATCAAAAATGTTCTCACCTCTTTTATAAACAGTTATTACCCGAAGGTAATAAAAAAAAATCGGCTGAAATAATGATGTCGAATAAAATACAATGTTCTTAACATTATGGTTTTAATAATTATGCAAGCTCGGAAAAAGAAGTTAATGACTTTAATGAAGGACCTTACAAGGAAAAGTACCCAACTGTCCGGCTCCGATTTGATTTTTTTTGTTAAATATATTAGAGAGTAGTCCAAAATAACAGACACGTATTTTTTTTAGCTGCCCTTCTGAACCTATTGGTAGAAATCGTCCTCCAAAGTATTGAAAAGTGACTAAACAAACTACTGGTTTGATTATAATGATTGAGAACATGAATAAATAATGAGCAGGTGTTTTTTATATCGGCTCTAACTCATATTTTCCTAAAAAAAAAACACCGTTCAAAGTTAACATTTTTCATCGTTAAACTACATACACTGGTTATTTTTTTCATTTTTTTTAACAAAACATGTCCTCTTTACTTTTTCATGTTTTCAAACCTATAAATCCTTTTTAGTAATTAACTAGCAATTTTCTTGAACATAACTCTCTAAAAAGTTAGAGGGTCAAGTCAATTTTCAGTATTTTGGAGGACGATTTCTCTCAATAGGTAAAGATTGGGCAGATAAAAAAAAATTGGTGTCTGTTATTTTAGACTACTCTCTATCATATTATATCCAAATAAAATTAAATCGGAGCCGGAAAGTTGAGTTAGTCCGGCATAAAATTTCGGTACACTTTGATATTACTTCTCGCAAAAGTTAATACACATATTGCGAGAATATTAACATGGAAAATCTTTAACTTTGCCGTCCATTTTCCATGTTAATAACATGGAAAATGGACGGCAAAGTTAAAGAACGTAAACATCAAACCCTATCAGCTCCCAATGACGAGTACCACAGGCTGTCAATTTCTTTCGATATTTGGTTCTGGAGTCTGCAAGTCGTAAATTCAAACTCGGGTTTATAATTTTCTCCATGTCATATTGCAGTAAACAGAAATGTAAATCCAAATTAAAGCCAAATATTAAAGAAGCAGAAATATTTTAGATTCTTGATTCGCTCCATTACGCTCTGATTTGTTTCTGCATCACTAATTTGCAAACCTAAAACTTTTAATATCCGATTAGCTTTGTGTAAACTCGCTTCGAACAATGCTGGCTGATGAGTTTTCATGTTGAACTTTCCCATTTCAATGATCCCTTGGTAAAAAGAAACGAGCATTTTATGGTTCAGTTCCCCGTGTCTGTATAGCAATTAAGTAATTAGTGTTAATTACTGGACCTTTTCCTCTAGCACGCACAACGATATTCCCAATGCTAGTGATTTCCTTTCGATTCTAGTTTACTTATCGATATTTAAGTTTCTTTGCCAAAATAACTTAAAAGTCATACATAAATTAGAAACGTCTATAAAGAAAAAACCCTTTTCGCAACACTGCTCGGAAATATGGCCATAGGTGATCTTGTTTGGGGTCACAAAACGTCACTTATAAGGACAGACCAAGAATGTTTTTGTCGGCGTGTTTGCTGATTGGTCGAGAACATTGTTGTCCAACTTTAAGAACCAATGAAAATCAATCAATCAATTTTTGTGTCATAGCTCCTTAAAATGAAAAATTGAAATCGACCAATCAGAACACACCATTTTGTGTCGTAAAATATTAGATGTATTTTTGCTAAAAGATACACAGACTAAAAAGTATGTCACTGCTTTTTTTTTTAAAGTAAGTCAAACTTGGCCCCTAATCTCGAACCACTAGAGATGAAATTACATGGGAGATATGGCGAAACAACTACAATTTTATATGGAGTTGACATCTTCATCTCGCATGTTAGTTTATTAATCTCAAGTGCCACGAGAATAGAGGTCCAGATTAAAAAAAGAGTAAAATTGGCGGCGATGTCATATTAACATGAATTAAAATTTGAGTTTTGAATATGAATTTTTATTTTATTTCCTCTCAGTAGTTGTGAAAAGCACTATGTCTGCCTCGGTAGAAAGTGCAATTTATGGACTAGTACACTAGAGGGCCTTAACTCCGTTTCTGTATGTCTCGTCCAAAATTCGCGTACTTTCTATCCTCTGCAACAATGTACTATTAAGAATATTTTCTTTGACTTCATTAATGAAATTAAACGCGACTTGAGTAATTTTCGGTCGTGTTGTTGATACGAGTAAGTTGTTGACGACGCGTTGGCCTAGTTAGTTGGTAGTGACCCTGCCTACCACGCTGTGATGAGCGCGAATATTTGTTCCCGAGTTATGGAAGTTTTCTATGTATTAAAGTATATATTTCTCTATATAAGTATTTATATCGTTATCTAGTACCCATAGTACAAGCCTCGAGCGTAGTTTGGGACTAGGTCAATTGGTGTGACATTGTCCCCTGATATTTATTTATCTATTTAAGTTTATCATTACGCTCTAAGTATGAGAATAGAATAGAATAGAATCATTTATTTCGAGTAAATTTACACTCATATTATATTGTTAGTAGTTCCATAATCCTAATTGTTAGTAACTAATTAATAACACTAATTGTAAGGGGCATGTAGCCCACAACAATGACGCATGTAAGGGCAGTCTACCCTACTCCCTATCATGCTGAGGATGATGTTGGGGCTGGCCCGCACGCGGCGCACCAGGGACGCGGCCCGCTTGCGCATGGTAGTGTGAAAGCAGTCGACCCCGGCGGCCGCGAACATCCCTGACGCGCTACAGAAGCGAGGCAGCCCCACTATCACCCGGAACGCATTGTTGTACTGGACACGGAGGGCTCCATAGGCCCGTTGCGTATATTGCATCCATAAGCTGCACGTGTACAGGGATGTACAGAAAGCTCTAAACAACGTAACTTTTACCTCCCTTGTACAGCGCGCAAACTTACGAGCTATCATATTAGCCCTAACTGAAAGAGCCCTCCGTTCCCGCTCAACGTCCTTGTCGTCCTTGAGGTCAGATGTTACTAAATGCCCGAGGTATTTAAAGGCATTTACCCTATCAAGAGACACACCGTTAAGTGTAATCGGAGATAATACAGCTGTTCGACTTCGTCCGACCTCAAACACCATGTATTGGCTTTTGACCACATTATATTTCAGGCCATGGGATTCGGTATAAGATTCACACACGCTTAGCAATTTTTGTACACCGCAAACTGACGCGCTCAGCAGAACCATGTCGTCAGCATAACTTATATTGTTGACACAAACGCCATCAATATGACAGCCGACACGCATTCTGCAGAGAATCTCGAGAAGCCCGTTTATATACAAATTGAAAAGCGTGGGTGAACTCAACCCCCCCTGCCTCACCCCACACTCAAATCACAAATGCACGTTACGATATTTTTACATTCTCGTTTTTTCAATGAGATACGTGACAACGGATATCTTCTTAATGCTTAAGCATTTCTCTATGAGGTTTCTAAGAACTTGTCAATGACATTCGTATTCAAACATTATAAATACATCTTTCATACCAGAATAGGTAATACGTAGAACTAGACGAGAGTAGTTACATTGTATACGAAGATTTGGCTTTTGCAGTCTTAAACGTTGATTATGTAGTTAACCAAAACACTGATTGTTATTTTTTATAAAAGGGTGAGATGTTTTTTAGCTCATTTAGTTTGTTTGGTCCGGTGATTTTACTGCCTCACTGGTGGGTCAGATTAGTGATTACTCTGTTAACCTTACCACCTAAGAATGTTATGTAATGGTAATGTTAGGGTTCCATACTCAAAGGGTAAAAACTGGACTCTATTACTAAGACTCCGCAGTCCGTCTGTCCGTCTGTCTGTCACCAGGCTGTATCTCATGAACCGTGATAGCTAGACAGTTGAAATTTTCACAGAAGATGTATTTCTGTTGCCGCTATAACAACAAATACTAAAAACTAAAGAAAATTAGTGTTTAAGGGGGGCTCCCATACAACTAACGTGATTTATTTGCCGTTTTTTGCTCGATATTAATAACGGCAACAGGTAGACGCTTGAAATATTCACAGAATATTTAGTCGTATATTCACTTTAAAAATAAATAATTAAATTTAAAAAAAAAATAAGCGGGCTCCTATACAACAAACATGATTTTTCTGCCGTTTTTTTGTTAATGTTGTATAGATAACGGTAAGGAACCCTTCGTGCGCGAGTTTGACTCGCTTTTGGCCGGTTTTTTTTTTTGGGTATTACCTATGTAGTCGTAACCAGGTATTATGAGTTATGTTTGTTTGTGACTTTCTGTAGACTAACCGCCTTGACGTATTTTAAACTACGAGGTGAGTACGAGGTATCGTTGGATGGGTGTTCACCTAAGGAGTTTCATAAGCTCTATTAGGACTGATAGTCCTGATATTGCTGGGGTAGTCGGGTTTTCAAAACATGCTTTATTTAGACGAGTTTAACTATGTTTTCACTTCTCATGTTCTTAAAATGTTACTTTTGTCTCTGCAAATTGGAACTAAAGCTCCTTATAATTCTCTAGGGACTAAAGTATCTTTTTTATAATATACTTTGTAAACCCCTAAACAACCAATCACGGTGTTTGTGAATGGAGGATTATCGCCATTTTCAGTGATTGTGTATAGACAATTTTTAGGGCGTGTAAATAACCTCGAAGGTTTGTAAGGATGTTCGGTTTTTCGCAAAACGGCTGAACGGATATGGATGAAAATTGATAAGCTGGTACCCAGGTATGTTATAAATTGAAACATTTTGTTTTATTCTAATTTTATTTATTTTAAAACATACGGTACTCGATAGTTCCTGAAGGAAACATGATAAACGAGTTCTACCCGCAAGCATTCGCAGGAGAGTTATGGCTGTGGCCCGTTTCACGAAGCTACAAGTTACTAATTACAAGCGGAACTCTCTTCCTAGCAAAAGGAGTTGGAAAGAGACTTCCGCTTGTAATTTGTAAATTGTAGCTTCGTGAAACGGGCCTCTGGTCTATTATCTATATTTTCAGAACCTTAATAAATAAGAGATAAATTTATGTAACGGAACGTTATCACCGATTGGCAACACAGAGCTACCCTTTTAATTATAATACAGACTTGCAGCGTTTGGATACGGTCGGAAATTCGTTGGTTAGTGGCTGTTAATAAGTTGAGATTAAAGTGTGAAATCTAACGATGACGGGTCAACCAACTTTATTTGCACTATTTAAATAAATGTTTTATTTGTTAAATTTTCAAACCTATAGGTATCAGTAATCAGAAAAATCGAACCCTGCCTGACCCACAATAGAACTGTCACAGTGACATTTTGTTTGACAATTGGTACGATTTGACTTAACGTGACTGTGATACCGTTCCATGGTGGGTGAGGGTTAAAAAAAACAATATATTATGAGGATCTTCTAAAACTTACTGTTTTCCGTGATACTGGTTTACCTCTATAACTCGCACGATATCAGATGATGTATGGCAGGAAGCGGGAGATGACCGTTTATCTTGATCAAATCCCGGTTCAGACATAAGCCCCGTAACATACTATAGCAGTTCAGTGTAGGTTGGGAGAAAGGGACAGAGCTATAGCAGTAATACAGCTCTATCCCTTTCTCTCAACCTAAACTGAACTCCTTTAGTACGTCATGGAAACCCCCGTGAGCGTGAAATAATGTGCGGTCTTATTTATACTACGTGAAGGTTTACTTGATACGTGTGATCTCTTTTACCTACCAATTTGATAAAAGTAAATGGAATAATGTACGTACCTATATTATTTCCAAACTTTCTAAGACGTTATAGAATCAATGAGTTTTAACGACAAATTACTTCAACTTGGAAAAAGCTACCTAAACGTTCTATGTATTTATCTTAAATTTAAATGCATCAGTTAAACTAAACGCACGAAAGAGAGGATTGCTTAAGATAATATTATAGCACAAGTACCACCCAAGTAAATAAGTATTCACAAAGCAGATTCAACCTGATCACCAAATTAAATAAAAGTAAAGGATGGGACGAATTTTTAAACACTTTTACTAGCTTCTACCGTTGCTACTTGCATTTCTTTTGGACCTTCTATACAAGAAGAAAAAAAAATTGTTTTAAAATGTGCATGATAAAAATATGGTGATTAGTCCAAAGTCCGTAGCCGGTACCTACCTACCTAGTAACAGGATTGACAAAGATACCGACAAGAATTTTAGTAGTAGCAAAGAATGTGTTTCTAGTCTAAGCGTTTTAGAAAAATCAATAAAAAATCTCACGTCTTTTTATTGATATTATATTACAGTAGACATACAGTTTGCTGTATCGTGATCTTACCCTACTACCCTTGTACAATTACATACAATGACATCAAAAGTGGCTTTTATTGCCAGCAAACTAATTAAACTTAATACAAAGCACTATCAAGTTCTTAATTTCTTTTAGCGTTTTTCTTATAAACAGACTGCAGCAGAGCGAAGTAAGACCAAGAGTTGCTCAACGTCTGAAAAGTAATACAGGGGTGATTATAAAACACATATCGTAAAATACATATTATGCGATAATGCAGAATTTCAATTTAATAACTACCCTAGTAAATGCAGTAAGGTTAATGTCGATGAAGTTAAAGGCAGTCAATTTGCATGGTTTCTGGGCCCTGGAACCAGAAAAGTTTTTATTAATTGTTGTAAATTCTTCTCCCGACATTTATTGCTAATTTGATAGTTTTCCTAGGAGCCCTACTAGTACATTTACCACCATAAATATCTATACAATACTATACATTTCTTAAATCTTTTCCATCTTATGTTATATATATAGTACCTACTAAATAATTATTTATGATGGGTGCTGTAAAACTGTACAGCTTAGGTAAACAACGTAGACTGAAATAGGCAGATACACTTTATATTTATTAAAATTCTGTGAGGTCAGGTTTTAATGACAATTAATTAAAATTTATGTTAAAACGTATCAGCGGTTTCACGTAGGTACCTATGACAAAAAGACATACGGAAAAGCAAACACTTTTGAAATTATTTTATAATTAGTAGGTATGGAAGGATTATCTGAATACTGCAATGTTAGAAATGGGTTGATCCGAGTAAAACATGTTGTAGGTACTTATAATTATGTACTCGTAATAATCTCCGTTGTATCAAAATATGATTAAACCAATTTCAATACTTTTTGTAACACTCGTACCTAGTCAAAATCAAAAGCAAATCTTTAGCCGTTTTCGCATCCAAGTTGTACCACTGGCTGTTACACACTGCGCTGCTAATTGCCGCACTCTGAAAATAACAAATAATCCATATGTATGTAATAATAATGCTTTTATCTTGGTGCCGTTCAATTTGCATAAAAACTTTTAGCATAATTTAATTCAACTAACGTGTTTCAAAAACCTTAATAAACGTTAGGTAAGCACAAACTTGCAGCTGCAATGTAATAATATCAAAAGTAGTTTTTAAAGATAATATAAGTTAATGTATAAGATAAGATAATGGTTTTTACTGTTAAAAATACGACCACGTCCACCTCCATCAAAAATAATATAATGAGAAAGAATGTTGATATAACTCCTATTAATATATACCATATCATTTAATGGATCAAAATAATGGCAGCTTACAATCAAAATTTGTTTTTGTTACTTCCAATTTATTTTCATCAAAAAACTATTTTTTTGGAAAATGATACCAAGGAATACTGGTATGTTATTAATGTATGTTGTTATTAGCCATCTTATTAAATGCTGAGACTGACTTTCAGATTAAACCAAAAAAAAATATAAAATATAAATGTTTTTCATTGCAAATTGCGTATTTTACCGCTATAGGAAAGAAAACTTAAATACTCACAGACTGTGACACATTGTCACCATAGTAGCATATCAGATATATTTGCAGCAAACACATAAATAGGAAGCTGAGAAAATTACCCAGCATTGCTAAATCCGTATAAGCCTGGAAATAACGTTTTATTTACTAGACCAATTTTAATCTTAGACCAAAAACTTTAGCACATTATACAAATTAAGGTTAAAAAAAAGCTTGATCGCTTTACAATGGGTTTCATTTACATTCTACGATAAAAAAGGTGCTAAGTCGGAATACGATTTGGTGTATTTTTTGCTTAAAGAGAGAATGGAAATGACCTTACTGTGACATTAAATCCAGCGAGGCAGAGCAGTAGAGAACTCGTCATGAAGTTAAATAAAGCCGACTTGTTATAGATGACATCGATTAAATTTGTCATTCTGCAACAAATTTATTCAGTACAGAAGAGTGTTTTCTTTGTAAAAAAAAATCTCCTACGTGCTCGAAAATGTTTGTAAAAACAGCACGCGAAGTTCTGAATACCAGACCAAGCCAAAATAAAATAATAGATAGTACAACAAGGGCATTGCAAAACCATTATATCCAAGACTCGCGAGACGGCAGGTGAGGCTTGATAATTAAGTCCAGGATAAAATGGGTTTTAAGACCGAGTTATATACACTGCTTTTCACTTCGATTACTAGGAAATAAAACAGTGGTAATGATAATGTACTTAAATTCCGTAAAACAACAAGTTTTGCAAAGAAAACAACTAATTAATAGTCCAAAATGAGACAAAAACCTCATTCCCGCCGCAGTATTTAAAAAAAAACATGTGATTTTTAACTTAGATCGAACGCAATACTGCCAAGTCATGCGTTGATTTTGTAATGTCTTTATTAATAGTGTTTATTTTAAATAGGTTTAAAAGAAATTTTGTTTGGTGCAACATAGAAGGCAAATAAATTAAAGTAGGTAAATGTATTCAAATAACAAGTTTATTTAATGCAGTCACCTCGTCTGTCTGGCTGTAGGGCTTGATTGTCTTAGTCTAGATGACAATAACACTTTATGAACTAGTGCATAAAATGCTATTTTATGCAGCCTATTACCTATTATAGAGAAAGACTTTACGAGCATAAGAAGTGAAAAAGTAATTAAATATTTACCAACGGCAGGGACCGCGAAAATGTATGAATTTTTCACCGCGTTTTTACTCTTTAAAACCATGCTTGGACTAGGATAACTAACTCCAAACAGCCAAACACTCGTACAATCAAAGTTCTTCCATGTTTATTTTACTTTTTTTAATGCCATAGACTACAAAGGTTAACCTTTTCGAACAGCGTTACAGTTTAAAAGTATATCAAATATAGTTATACTTGTTTAAACATATTGCGTTCATAAAACAGCTGAATTAACTTCGACGCGTAATAAATATTATAATTTAAACCCCAATTTATTTGAATTAGATTTAAGTGTTATATTTAAAATTTGTGATTCTATTTAATGTTATATTTCAGTTTCATACTAAGTCGTACTCGTATTTCGAATATAACGGCTGACTTCAAATTAGTAATACAAAATCAATGTTTTACACAAGTCTCATGCTGTTAATTTATTTAAGATTTTTTATATATTTTAATTAACTCCACTTGTTTTGGCTTAATGCAGTTACTACCACTATGTTTGAATTGGATTGATAACATCGAGTGACAAGTGGGTATGGTAGTTAGGTATTAAATGTAGGGTAACCACGCTTTAGGACTTTAATTATTAGTTTTACTAAAAAATTAACTATATATAAAAAGGCTAATTTAAACAACTGAGTTAATACTCGTCATTAACTGAGCCGCAATCAAACGTTTTTTATTACCAATTTAAAGTCATATTATGGAATTATGAATTTTGGCGGTGATGATGGTGACAATTTTATTTAAAGGCACTTTTTGGACTGTGTTTATTATTATTAATATTCGTGTTATATTTTATCGCATTGCTGGACTCGAATAATAGTGCGGCAGAGATGCAGTCAACTTATACTCGTCCCGCAAGGGCCTTTTTCTCAGCCTCTGCAGTAATGTAAAGATTAAAATTGTTTTACTGGCAAAAAGGCAATGGTAATATTTATCTTTTTTTTTAATTTTCATTCTTTTTTTTTGCAAGTTGCTGAAAATTGCAATGGTGCTTAACAAACAGATATACAGACAAACGAGTCGAACATAAGCGTCCTTTTTTACCATTTTCAAAATCTAAACCATGTGTCATAGAAAACGTATAGGACTGACGTAAGCTATGGGATGATCGCCTCGAGTACAGTCGAGTTCATAAATATGTGTACACTTTAGTACCTTGTCTATTTAATATCATTTTTAAACTGCCATACATGAATTGTCACAGTGTTTTAAGTGACAAGGTTCTAAAGTGTACACATATTTATGAACTCGGCTGTACATATAAATTCTATACATTGTGACAGTTTTCGATAATCGTTTACGTTAGCGTTATGTACCTTGTCTAAAGCCACTGGTGTTATCTCACTCGCAAAAGTAATTAAATAGGGTGACTGAACTAGTAGGTAATGAACAAGGGCCAATGGTGGACATTTGATTCTTATTTTACAGAAGATAAGGGTTATTCATTTGTTTCGCAACAATCAATTTATGACCGCATGAAATTTGAATTAAGAGGTAAGTGTCTATTACTGGTGCCTGTCAGCTAAAAGTGTCCAGCACTGGTGCCATCACCCTACTTGTTTTTCAAAAAACTTCAAATAAAATAAAGATAACATGATAAAAAAAGCTAGTAGCACACCGCATAAGCTCCCAGTGACGAGCAACACAGGCTTTAAATTTCTTCCGGTAAGTGATTCTGGCCTTTCCAAGATGTAAATTCCAACTTTGATTAATAATTTTTTCCATGTCATATCGAAGTAAACAGAATTGTACTTGAATGTATGTGCAGAAGAGGTAGTATAAACAATCCGGTCCGAAAATTGTGAAGACAGCAAATATAGCTGAAAGCAGAAATAATCGTATTTTATCAAATTGAGATGACCATTGCAAATATAAGTAAAATTTTAAGTTAGTGAGAGACTAAACTGGCCACCGGCGTGGTTTTCATAAAAGTAACATGTATGGTTACTTATATCCTAGTTGTACGTATTAGGAACAGGATATAAACATAACCATAGCGTGGCTACTCCTCTCTCAGAAAGCTCATTACAACAACACGATTTTTTAGATAACGTTTCTTACTACATATATTATTATGTACTGCTGTCAGTGGCAAACAAATAAACAATGTTATACGATTACAACATGCTGGTCATCTCTTCTGCTCGGTAAAATCATATTGCTGTTGACATGTTCTTATTTATTTAATAGTTATAGCGGCCGAGTTAAAAACCATGATAACATTGATAACATATCAAAGGCAGTATGATTTTTTTACGCAGTAGGAAAGAGGCCCTTAAAATCTACTTACCTCCGATCATTTGAAGAACATATATAAACGGGTAAAATCTCATGTCAGTAGCGTCGAATGGATACAAGATAAAAAACGGAAACCTCAACGTCAGCTGTCCTGTCATGTGATAGGTAAATGCCATTATTATAAGTGGGCCAGCTAAGAACGCAGTGAGGCTCGAAGCATTGAACATAGTCAGCGTTTTGATTGCATAATCCAGATTTCTCACTATTTTGAGTATCGCTTCATATAAAACTGGATCAGTTTGTATGTCAGATTCATGTTGTACCGCTTGGAGTTTACGTAATCTATGGATCAGGTCATTGATGATGTGTCCATAAATAATCCGGTAGTAAACCTTGATACTGCCGAGGATGCAAAGCGTAGCGCAAGGTAGAGTGTATGTGGCTTCAATGAATGTGTTCTCTACGATACCTTTTTGGAGAAACCACGCTAATTCTCCACACACCTCCCAGTATAGCATTAGATTAATTAAGCAGAAGTATTTTCGGTTTTTCAGTCGCTCCATCGCGCTCTGGTTTGATTCATCATCATCGGTTTGCAAACCTGTAACTTGTAATATTTGATTAGCTTGGCGTAAACTCGCTTCAAACAAAGCTGACAGGTCACCTTTCATATTGAACTTTTCCTTTTGAGTGACGTTCTCCGGTAGAAAGTTGGGTACAAGTATACTGGGGAACAGTCCCACTTGACTGAGCTAAAGCAATTAAGTAATTAGAATAATTACAATGTATACGTTGATTATACTTTTGTAGTCTTGACCGTTAATTAAATGAGTTAAAAACCCTTTAATTAATGTGTCATTATAAAGACAACTGATTGTTTCTTTCTATAAAAAGTTTCAATGGTAACATGCAAGCCCGACAGGGAAATAGGCCTAGTTTAAGTACCAAAAATACACAAAACCTCTGCAAGCTAAATTATATTGTATTTCTTAAAGCAGCCACATTGCACATTGAACTGTTATTTTTATAAGTATAATAAGCAATTTAATATTTATTGCTTTATATAATGCTAGACTAAGTAGTAACCATTGTAATATGTTTAAAAAATTACTGACTGCTGAGTTTCTTGCGGCGTTTCTTCTCAGCAGTGGTCTCCTCTTGGGAAGCGCTGGTAGATTCTTGACGTATAAAAGTGCCCGTGCGGCCTACTTACTGAATAAATATCTTTATCTTTATCTTATCTTTATTAAAATGTAATTTTTTAACTGATTATTAATTTAAGGGTACACGTAAAAAACATGTCTACACATTTTTTTTTGGAATTAAATTACCTCAAAATGTTCGGAACGAACCACTGAGTTAATTTACAATGTGAAATTAGCGAAATAAAAAATATATACATGATCTAACATTATATTAACGACATTATCCTAACAGCAGTACGGTTTTAATCTAAACCCATTGGACTTTTTTATTGGTGATGTTTAAAAGATAAAGTTTATTCAAAACCGATAAGAAACGAAGAAGAACTACTGCCACAGATTAAATAAGAGTTACTACGTAACAGATATTTCTCTGCGCGAGGTACGTGCGATAATCACCGCCTCACGGAACATAGCTGATGATGCTAATACATGAAGGATGCCCGCGCGCGGCGAGGCCAGCTCGCTCGACCGGTTTTTGAGTGTCGAGAGTTAGTGACACGTCAAGCGAGATGCAAGTAGGCAAGTAGGTAGTGCATTCTATTTATTACGTCAAGTTGGGTTAGATTTGTTGTTGTTTCTTGTGTTGTGTTGGTGAATTTATATAATAAAAAATGGCTCATTATTGCTGTGTGAGTGGAAGACAAGAGAAATAAAGATAATAAAAAAGAAACGTTTTTATCTTTGCGCGTGAACGAGGAAAGGTCAGTTGTAATTTATTTTCATTTTTATTTATAAGTATATTAAAGTGATCAACACGAAACAGTATTCATCAAGTTAGAACGATTTGATAACCTACCAAGTTTACTTATTATAAACATGTTAGGGTGATTAGGTACATATTCGTAAGGCCCTTAAGTAAAAAATATGATACCAAGAAAAAGGTAACGGACGCCAGTATAAAATTGTTACTTATTTTATTATAAAAATGTTATACCTATACCTTAGTGATAGAATTCATTAATAAGTATACGTAAGTTCTTAGATGTCAGTAGGTAGGTAAGGTAGGTAGCTAACGTAAAAAGGAGGTTAATTTTTTGACCCATATTTATGTAATATGTAATCACTAACAACTAGATACTGCGCCGATTTGCAAAATTCTTTCGGAAATATAATTCTTGTACTTCTAATGGCTCTTAGTTATAATAACTATTAAGCGACCCTTATTAAAGTAAAAAATTAAGTATGTAAGTAAGTAGTAGTATTTTTTTGTGTAATAAATAAATAAATAACTGTTTTTCTTATATTTTCATTGTGTTGACAACCCTACCGTTCGAGCGTGCAAACGTAGGTATCACTATACGTTCGCAGGTAACTTCGAAAGATGAATTTTCAACACGAGTAAATAAGGTTTATTTAGGCGCGTTCGGGCAGCATTATACATATGTTTTATATGCCTACAATACGTTATAGGTTTTGATCGGACGTACTTTGTCGTTTTGTATAGAAGAAAAATATGCCTGCTACTGCGACGTGTCTTCGACGCAGCCCGAGATAAATCGGAAAGCAGTTTAAGAAAATTAAACTGTAATTTTATCAGTAGATGTCATTTGTGTTTTTTCTTTGCAGTCGTGACGTCACACCCAATCATTGTTATTAACTATTTTTAACTTTTTTTGATGTCGGATTTTGCTGTATTTTTGCAAACGGAACAAAAAATGATCGCATTTTTTGATAATAATAAATTACAATGCCTGCCAAGAAACCGTAAACAAACAGTTAATAGATGTATTTACTACTGTACTACGATATTTGATAATAATATACATACTAATTAATAGTAAACTTACCTTCGCAATAATATTTCACACAACGGGAAGGACAAAAAACTTGGTTTTACTATGAAAAATAAGACTGTGTGGGTAAACTTCATGTTCATGATATATTGCCTACGTTAGTTGCAAAGTTTGTAGAGTCTGCCTATATTAAGCGCGCAATGGAAATATAACGATCGATCTTTAGCTTGTGACTATTACCATTTAATATTTAACATCGTTCTGTCCTAATTTTGCTCGGTAACCTATTTGCGATGTATCAATGTATATGTTTTCTAGCATATTTTTAACCGACTTCAAAAAAGGAGGAGGTTCTCAATTCGTCGGGATATTTTTTTTTTTTTTTTTTTTTTATTATGTATGTTCCCCGATTACTCGAAGACCACTGGACCGATTTGAAAAATTTTTTCGTTGTTCGAATGGGTATACTTTCTAGTTGGTCCCATTGTCACCACGTCAGGATCTGATGATGGGATCATGGAGAAATCAAGAGAACTCCTCAAATATTATAGGCACACCTATAGCGATTTTGGTATTTTTCACTGTAACTCATGCATTTGCTTTGGAAAGTACTATATGGTGAAGTGGAACTGATGATAAAGACCACAGATGGCCACCGGAACTCCTTAACGGTACCTATTTCAAGGGTGGCGATAAGATATTTCGATAAAGGAAGTTGAGCGACTATGACGAAGCACATTTAGGTTTAAATATGACTATGACATTCCCGCGGCGTTGTCTGCGGCGAGCTTGAAATGTTCTATAGTTTCTTATTAATATTTAGAAGTGGAGCTACGTAACAGCATAAATAGGATCACTAAAAAGTATAAAATAAAATAAATGTTTAAAAAAACAAAAAACCGCCTTCAAAAAGCAAAAAATAACTTCTTTAAAATGGTAGGTAAATAGGTCAATCCAACTGAAGTCGGCGTCCAACAATATTTTAACCAAAAGCAGACTTCAGTTGGACTGACCTATTTACCTACCATTTTAAAGAAGTTATTTTTTGCTTTTTGAAGGCGGTTTTTTGTTTTTTTAAACATTTGTTTATCATTAATACTTAACTGATGAGGGTATATATTTCTAAGGTTCTCTATTGAATGGCATAAAATAATTTGTAATAATATTGTTACGCATAGGACCTCCTATTCTGCGTTGCTAGGGCGCTTCGCGCCTGGATATCATACTAACCTAACCCAACCTAATGTACCTAACGTGACCTAATTTAACCTTACCTAATATGTAACAACGAAACTGTATTTTATTCATTTAGAAAACTGAAATTATGGTAAATGACAGATATAACAAATAATTATTAGCTCAAACAATAATATGCACAATGTGTATTAGTCTAATACAAATTAGTCCAACTGAAATTATTCTAATAGCGTAATACCTATGCCAAAAAAAGTAGTAGGCCAAAGTATTATTATGTGACAGTACTATTATGCCAATACAAATTATGCCAAATAAATTATTCGAAACAATAATAGTCTAAAAAAAGCTATGCGATCCAGGGGGATCCCATTACTAATACCATATCTCGTACTATTAACCTTAAGGGCGCGTACACATAGCGATCCGTTTTACAGGTCCGTTATTTGATGGCGTATGTAGTTGTATGAGTGAGTCCACACCCAAAACAGTATTCTGGACCCAGTAAAAAAGAAGATTACAAGGTGAAAAGATCCGTTAAAACGAATCCTGTAAAAACGGACGTTCTATGTGTACGCGCCCTTACTGACATTCTTACAGCCTGTCTAGCGGTGCCAAATTAATACAGTTGCTTTAAAGTTATAGGAGGTAAAAGTTGTTAAAGCCAAAAACCAACAGACTAAAGCCAAAAACCAAAAACCAACAGAGGGTCTAACACATTTTTTAATCAAATATTTAAAAAGTATACATTAATAAATACCAATGCAAGAAAAGAAACCATAAACAGACAGTCAATAGATGGTCTTAAAAAATAGATATATTTATTCATCAAAAAGGAAAAAGTTTAAATAAATTAAAATAAATAATAAATTAATCGTAACAGCGTACGTAATTTCATCCTTTAAAAATTAACATTTTGTTCAAAAGTCTTCAAATTCCTTTTCAAATAGATTAAACTTTGATGATAGAAGCTTCACATCATCGCCACTGTCGGATTGTGCCACGTTTTTGCAAACGGGAACAAAAGGCGGTGTCATCTTTTGATCAAATACCATATTCCAGTCCAGGCCATTAAACCAAACATGACTTTTTATATCAAAAACCCCAGCTTTAAGTGCCCCAAATCGTTTTGTTGGATCGACTTGCAGTAAGGACTTCACCAACGATTTACACTGAGGAGACATCGATGACGGCGATTTAAATTGTCCGCTTAAAACTTTGTCGTAGAGTTTCAAGGGATCAGCATGATAGAACGGTGGGTATCCAGTATTCATTTCATACAATAATACCCCCATAGACCACCAATCAGCTGAAAAAGAATATCCTTTAGAAACTATGATTTCTGGAGCCAAATATTCTGGCGTTCCACATAATGTCCAAGTTCTGTTTTTCAAGACCTTACAAAACCCTAAATCACCCAACTTGACATATCCAGTCGCGTAGACCAAAACATTTTCTGGTTTTATATCTCTGTGTATCACGCTGCAGTGATGAAGGTACTCTATCGCCAACACTACCTGCGCAGCATAAAATTGAGCTAGAGGTTCTGATAGAACCCCAAATTTTTTCACTAAAGTGAATAATTCACCCGCTTGTGCGAATGGTACAAGTAAATATACATACACATTGTCTTTGCAGCAAAAATCCAAGCTCAGAACAAAACCAGAATTAATACTTTGCATTATATTCTTTTCTTGGAATGTCTGTTTAATGTTCTTTTTCTTGACTACCATTTCCTTTTGGATAGCTTTCATAGCGTGATAAAGAAATGTGTTTTTATCCCGAACCAAGAGCACGACTCCGTACGCTCCAGCTCCCAACGTTTTTAATATATCGAATTCATCAATTGTCTTACTACATGAGGATACATTTGAATAATTAATATGAAACTCGTCTCTTAAAGCGTCCAACTGTTGTTTATGATACATTTGCTGATCGTGAGTGAAGGCTTGAGCCATTATATAAATTAGTGTAGTATGTATTTAATAACTAAATCGACTTGATTACAAACTTGAATCCTTATATTTCAATCTTATACATCCTCTCTCTGAATAAATATTAAGTTACTGAAATATTTAACGTCACAATGACGTTTATTCAAGTAAACAAGCATCGTATGATTACAGTCGTTCTTAGACAAACAGCCAAAACAAACAGTTACATTGCAGCGTAAAAATACTCCATAGTGTAAAAATAAAAATTGTTACTCTATGGAGTTCATACAAGAAGTTCGTTCCAATCGGAGACCTCCGTACCATGCATGCACATCCCTCAACTACTCTTCTACCAAATTGCATAAATACCGGATTTGTTAATTCGTATAAAAACATACATACACACAAATGCCGCTTCAAATTAACTCTTACGACCGAGCGTATTTACCTGCAGGTAGGACTGACCTTCTACTCATAGAGCCATAGAATAAGTATGCACTAGCCTAGCATACAATTCGATCTATAAGAGGAACTTTCACCAAATATCCTTCTCTACTTTTAGATTACGTAATTTCTTAAATGAAAATAAATAAAAACAAATATGTCTTACTCACACGTTTCGTGAAAATCGACCGTTATAGTCCGGGCGGCCGCTGCAAATTACCTCATCGAGTAACAGAAAAATACCATCTTCCACGAAAAGAACACCTAAAATAGGTAAGAAAACATGTGGTCTCCCGGGGCTCAGCTTGGGGGTATACGCAATGAAAAGATATATGGTCCGCTTGTGACCATAATTTTACCTCATTTAGTAACCCAACGAAAACTTTTCGTTGGTGTTAACACGATTAATAGAGTCTAAAAAAACGTGTCTGCCGAGCGTAGTCTTGGAGGGTTCCGCAGTCCAACCATTTTTAGCGGCCAGATGGGGAGGTAAATTTTACCCCATCGAGTTACAGAATGAAACCCAGTGCTCGTAGTACCTAAAATTATGCCTTTTAAATATTAATTGGTCTGCCAGCTCGCAACCTGGTAGTTTTTACAGTCCAACCAATTTTATAATATTTGGCTATAATATTATTTTTTGTTAGCTTGGTTGCTTATTTTTTTATTTACTTACTTCTCCCCGTACGTACCTAGGTACGTGGGGTGGAGAACGTATTGTTATGCCCAGAAAAGGTTTTTTTCCCCGTTTCATCTGCAATACTATACTGGTGTTCACTTTTAGCAGAACATCTTTTTTTTGTGGTAATCGCCTGAAGGGCCAAAGACAAAAGTCCTTGCTTTTTGCTTTAATTACTTTAAGAAAAAAGGGCGGAGGTGAAAATCCCTTCCGGAGACCTGGGAATGGAGGGCCCAGGTACTGCCGGGCTCGCACCGGCTAAAAACACCAATGCCCCTATTACCAACTAGAATTTAGATTCCCGCGGATACTACCCCAGCCAGTGCTGAAAGGCCGGAGGAGAAAGTCCTTCCTCCGTTTACGTATCCGCGGGGTTTTTCCAAAAAGGGGGGATAGGAAAGGGGGTTGGGATGGGGGGGAGACTTATAGCTATGTGAGTCGCGGAGTGGGAATCCTGACGCATGCATGCTTACAGACTACGGGCTTCCTTTCTTTTGCCCGACAATGGAAGGGTTGGGTCGGAGATCTTTTTGGACAACTTGTGTGGCTGTGGATACCATCTTTATGGGTGGGGCTACCCTTTTTGAGGCTTTCTCTTTTGCCTGGAGATACTATTTTTTGCGCGTGTCTCCTAGCGCTGCCCTCTTTTGTGACCTCGTCCATTGCAACTTAGCCTATACATCTGCTATAATTGAATGGGGGGCAGGTGTCAATTTGACGAGGGACCAGTGAATCGCGCGCGGACCCTTACCCCAGCCTGTGCTGAAGGGCCAGGAGAGAAAATCATTCCCCCGTTTAGGAGGCCGTAGGATTCCCCATCCCCCGTCCTACCGACACCCGTTAGGTAGTCGGGAGGTGCGTGCGTCAGGAGGTTGCTTATATTATAGCTAACTCTAACCTTAAGTGTATGTTAAACACTGAAGGTTAAAGCTAGCTCTGGGTTTAACATATAGAGGTCATTACTCATTAGAACAAAGAAAGAGTTTTTTTTTTATACTGAGGTTATTAGAGATGGGGTTAAGTGGGTTGGAAGATTTTATACTGTTTATTACATCATCCTACGAGATTACGGTTGCGTTGGGGCGGTTTGTATGGGGGAGAACAATGTTTGGGTTGGGGAAACTGGGTACGGCGAGGGGGGGGTTGAAGGGGGGTACAAGTACGACGGTTTGGGGGGAAGGTTGGGGGTAGCAGAACATCTACTCATTATTCTCTATATTATAGGATATCTTTTCTTTTAAGGCGTTTAACATAGTTGGATATTGTGAGTGTTGTCGTGCCAGGCTATTCGGATGGGCTTCTAGCCGTTTCCTGTATGTACTCTTGATATTTGTTGTTTCTTCTCTCACTGTGAGCATTTCCAGGTGTTCATGGATCTCAGCATCTGTCACATACCAGGGAACATTACTGATTGTTCGGAGTATTGTGTGCTGCATTCTTTGTATTCGTATGATGGAGGAGTTACTAGCACTACGCCACGGCTGAAGGCCGTACATCCATATAGGTTTCAGGATCGACTTGTACACTAGTAATTTGTTGTCTTCTGACAGTTTGCTGTCTCGGCCTAGCAACCACAGGAAGCTTTTGTATCTAATATTCAGTTCATCTCGTTTCTTCTTGATGTGCTCATTCCATACGCCTATCAAGATGAAGACAAGGTATCTGACAGTGTTCTGTTGAGGAAGGGTGGCGTTTTCTAGCTTCACCGAGGGGCAATTGGCTATGCGTAGGGTATAAGTAACCTGCACGGATTTTGAGGTACTAGATTTACGAGTAATCCTTCAATTTCGAAGCCGTTTAGTTGTTTCGTCTAGGCCTTCCTGTAGAATTTTTGAGGATATTACTGGGTCCCTATGACTCGCCAAGATAGCGGTATCATCGGCGAATGTAGCTGTAGTTATGGTATTTGAGCAAGGGAGGTCCGCTGTGAAAATAGTGTAGAGTATAGGGCCCAACACTGACCCCTTGGGAACAACAGATTATATTTCAAAAACTTTTGATGTAGTTTCACCTACTTTTATCTGGAAGTCTTCCTGAGGGGTAAAACATAAAGTCGAAAAAATTGCTGTGTGGAAGGCAACTTTTAATCCCGCCTCGTCTCGCCTCGCCTCGCCGGTGGAAAAGCACCTTAAAACTGGTCCTTCGATGTCACTGTGAGTTGCGATTTACCGGACATACTAAGTATACAGGGTTTAGGCGAAATTGGATTTTGTTGGTTGTTTGGTTGCTTATTTGCTTCATTTTTGTTTTTTCGCGAGCCATAAATATAGGCAAAAAACATCAGCTAGTCTAAAAGGTAGGTTAGTAAGTTGTTTTTAAATAAAAGTTAAAGGAGACCTTGGGACCTTTGGCACGGTATGCAGAAAAAAACAGATTATTTCACTTTTTTTTATATTACATACGAAGAAGTCAAATGATAAAGTCAAGACGTACATAATATAAATAAATAGGCAACACTGTGTTTTTGTGATTTAAATTACCTATACAAAAGTGATTTCAAAAAGTTTAAAATATGTACAAAGATAAATGGGTCCAATTCGGATTGTGTTCTTTGATTTTAAATATCTGTAAACCTAAATGTAGAAACATCAATCTCGATTTTAGTCTAACAAGAATAGAGTTTAACTTTTATAAATTTAGGTTCACAGACGTTTAAAATTAAAGAATACAATCCGAATTGGCCCCATTTAATATTTTAAACACAACATGACTGAGTCATTGTACACCGACTTCTTTGACACTCTGGGACACCGCTATATTGTAGGCGAAGATTGGAAAGCCAAACATACTTCCTGTTGATCCAGGTTAACGAATACCAGAGGCAAACAGCTGAAGTAAGCGTAGATAAAAACAAATTAACCACCATATCCCCAGAAGAACCTACAAATTGGCCGACTGATACCAAAAAGGTGCCAGATCTTATAGACTTCTTCATCGCCAAAGGTCTATATGAAACCTGAGTCCTTGACAGTTCCTCAGATCACACTTCGGTACTCTCGACACTTTTAACCAACCTTATAGAGGTGTCAAGATCAATAAGGATATAATAAACTTACATTACTACCATTACTGTATTACATTTCGTGAGCACATTGAGGAATCAATAAACATGAAAATGGCAGATATAGATGCAGCTAAATATAAAACGACGCTCATACAGGAAGCATGCTGGATAAGTACTCCTGAAATCCAAACCCACAACAGTACTTAGCGGAGTAAATAACTATCCTCTTGAAATAAAAAAGGCTGTTCTGGAAAAGAGAAGACTTTGGAGAGTTTCACTGAAGATAAAACTAATTTTAACAGAACTGTAGAAGATCTCAAGTCACTATTGCAAAACTGGCATGATAACTCATTCCAAGAAAACCTAGAAAACCTAACTGCTACAGAATCTACAAACTATTCGCTTTGGAAAATAACCAAGGGATATGACAGACCGCAAGCTGCTAAACTACCCCTGAAGTGCGCTGAAGGATGAGTGAGAAAACCTCAGCAAAAAGCAGACCTATTTGCTGAACATCTAGCAAAAGTGTTCCGCCCAAATGATTCTGTGGATGAAGAGTTCAATGACGAAGTGGATATAACTCTAAATCAAGACTTCCAAATGGACTTACCAACACAACCTGTATCAGTATGGGAAGTCTGTAGAGTAACAAAGGACCTAAAGGATAAAAAAAAGCGCCGGGCTTTGACCTAATAACCAAAGAAATTATTAGGCCATTGCCCAAGAAAGCTATAACTTACATCACTGCAATAAGTAATGGAATATTAAAAGTCCAACATTTCCCTGCAATATGGAAAGTATCTCAAATAACTATGATCTATACATATGGAAAACCACCAGATGACATCACATCCTACAGACCTATAAGTTTGCTCCCGATATTATCCAATATTCTGCCTATTTTAAGAGAAAATGGCATCATACTCAGCCATCAATTTGGCTTTAGACAGCAACACTCCACTGTGGAACAGATTCATAGAGTCTATGACAAGATAAACACGGTGGAAGGAAAAGAATACTGCTCTGCAGTCTTCTTGGATATACAACAGGTTTTTGATAGAGTCTGGCACAAGGGCCTGCTATACAAATTTAATAGTTGCCTTCCACATACCTATTTTTTACTATTTAAGTTTTACCCCTCAGGAAGACTGTTTCAGATCAAAGTAGGTGAAACTACATCAAAAGTTTTTGAAATACAATCTGGTGTTCCCCAGGGGTCAGTGTTGGCCCCTGTACTCTACACTATTTTCACAGCTGACCTCCCTTGCTTGAATACCATAACTACAGCTACCTACATTCGCCGATGATACCGCTATCTTGGCGAGTCACAGGGACCCAGTAATAGCCTCAAAACTTCTACAGGAAGGCCTAGGCGAAACAACAAAATGGCTTCGAAATTGGAGGATTAAAACTAGTACCTCAAAATCAGTGCAGATCACTTAGACCCTACGCAAAGGCAATTGCCCCTCGGTGAAGCTAAAAACCGCCACCCTTCCTCAACAGACCACTGTCAGATACCTTGGTCTTCATCTTGATAGGCGTATGACATGGAATGAGCACATCAAGAAGAAACGAGATGAACTGAATATTAGATACAAAAGCTTCCTGTGGTGTCTAGGCCGAAACAGCAAACTCTCAGTAGACAACAAATTACTAGTGTACAAGTCGATCCTGAAACCTATATGGATGTACGGCCTACAGCTGTGGGTAGTGCTACTAACTCCTCCATCATACGAATACAAAGAATGCAGCACACAATACTACGAACAATCAGTAATGTCCCCTGGTATGTGACCAATGCTGAGATCCATGAACACCTGGAAATGCGTAAGCACACTGTGAAGTGAGAGAAGAAATCACTAATATCAAGACTACATACAGGAAACGCCTAGAAGCCCATCCCAATAGCCTGGCACGACATCTCACAATATCCAGCTATGTTAAACGCCTTAAAAGAAAAGACATCCTATAATATAGAGAATTATGAGTTAGTTATGTTCTCGCTGGACGACACACTCTGAATGAGAGAAGCATATAACACATCTGCTAAAAGTGAACACCAGTATAGTATTGCAGATGAAACGGGGGAAAAAAACCTTTTTTCGGCATTACAATACCCTACCCCACGTACGGAGACAAGAAAGTAAATAAAAAAAAGGAAATACGCAACCAAGCTAACAAAAAATAATATTTAGGCCAAATATTATATAATTGATTGGACTGTAAAAACTACCAGGTTGCGAGCTGGCAGACCAATTAATATGTAAAGAGCGTAATTTTAGGTATTACAAGCACTGGGTTTCATTCTGTAACTCGATGGGGTAAAATTAACCTCCCCATCTGGCCGCTAAAAATGGTTGGACTGCGGGACCCTCCAAGACTACGCTCGGCAGACACGTTTTTTTAGACTCTATTAATCGTGTCTAAAACCAACGAAAAGTTTTCGTTTGGTTACTAAATGAGGTAAAATTATGGTCACAAGCGGACCATATATCTTTTCATTTCGTATAACCCCCCAAGCTGAGCCCCGGAAGGCCACATTCTTACCTATTTTAGGTGTTCTTTTCGTGGAAGACGGTATTTTTCTGTTACTCGATGGGGTAGGTAATTTGCAGCGGCCGCCGGGACTATTATGTTTCAACCGATCCCTGCAAACCAGGTGGCAGGTGATCGAGTCACTAGTTCAAAATATTGTTATACTAGCTGTCCATGCCCGGCGCCGCCCGGGTGTAAGTTTTAAGTCGGTGAAAAATTCTGAGCGTTACTACTCGGAAAAATATATTAGTCACACCATCCAATTTTCCCCGAAAAACTGCTGCGTAAAGTGAAGTTAACGACCTTAAAACTGTATGCCGCAACCAGTGTAGCCACACGAAGACGTTTATATTAATATCAATCTGTTGATTACTACATTCAACGCAATAGTTATGTAAAAATGGTTGTCTCAGTCATGGTCACCGCCACCAACTAACACTTGTATGCAGTTTAAACTCACCAGCGTGCTGTTGGCACTGACAGGCCAAACTTTACCGACAACATAGCACGCGTCGACGCACGATTAATCATGCTTCGTCATTGTTTACATCGACTGTGTTGATCGATTGTTTTGAATTGCACTTAACCACCTTATTTTAAATCCAATGCAATATTTATTTGGCTTAACTAAAAGCCGTTCCGCCTGCCATAAGCCAACTCATTGACATATACTTTTATGGTTGTAAATAAGAGCTAATTTTTAGCAACACTGATGACACGGGCCATGAAAAACCCCATCAACCAGTAGTTTTTTTGGTTATCGAATATTATTTTCTTTTAAAATACGAGTTTGTATGATTTTTTTAAAGAATAACTTAAAGAACTGGTAGGTATATATCTAAATTAAATAAATTTCTTGTTTTATCCGACGTCGAAGGAGATATAATAATATGATGTTTAGCAAATTCCCGGAAAAAGCTCGGCAAGTATAGAGTCGGGTTCTTAAAAACATTATTTTAATTATTTTAGTTCCGGAATCCCGGGATAGTATAAAACATCAGGAAATAGTGATAACTGTCAAAATATTTAGGTTATGACTATTTTCAGCAATTTTGTTAACATACCTCTACACGTTGGTAAACAGTTTTAACTACAAACCTGTTTGTAACTAACAGGGTGTTGATTGTGAAAATTGTGGTTATAGAATTATCAACAAGTTTTTAGAGATGTTTGTAATTCTGTAGCTCTGCCTACCCCACTCTGGGAACGAAGGCGTGAGATTATGTATGTATGTAGGATGTTGATTACATGTTCAATTTTGTATTACTATGTATATTTGTTTTAATTTGGTAATTTAACAAAAATACTAACGTTAATATCATTCGTTTTCGTAAGAATAATATGTATCTTAACAAATTTAATTTAGTTTGATGTTAAAGAATAGTGGTACTGTTAGTTAAAAAAAACCATTTTCTAAAAAGATTCAACTAAAATATGTTACTTAAATACTTTAATACGTATGTGTATATGTATCCTAATTTCCGGTATTCCGAAAAATCCCGGGAAATTCATTAGCAAAATTAAATTGAGTCCGCCTCCATACTAGTTAACATCAACGCGGTGTGTAGGCACTGAGGCCGAAGTTTAGATATAAAAACATCCGAATTTCCGATTCCTGATAATGTTACCCCATACAGCATAGGTCGAATTACCTGTCAATAATTGTATGACTGTGATATGTTAGGCCTAGTTTTACCCAGCATTACAAACATTTACGGTATAATTTATAAAAAAAAACTTCCTTCAGAACACTGTTGCGAAAGCGAAACGGAATCGGACCGAAACGTATACAGGATAGACGCAAGCTGCCGGATGGCCACGTCAACTGTTTCAGTCAATACCATACACATTGTCAGTTTTCAAAAATCTACATTGCCATAAAGTTCAATTTTAGTTAAAATATCTGGGTTTGTTCCGGTTCTATTCCATATCAGCATAGCATGGGGTTAAGCTGAAATTTCACTGAGGCCCACGCCACGATCGAGCTACGCACGCAAGTGGGTAGAAATTCGCTTCGTATCAAAAAGTGGCAAGATACTTCTACAGCGGCACAAAATGACGTCATTGATACACGCCTGGCGCTCCGATGTGTCACCCACGCTCACGCTAGTGCAAGTGGCCGTATTGAACCCATATTGTAGCGCATGGACAAGCCACGCACGTAGGTAGGTGCATGCCGCTTGCAATCTGCGGCGCAACCGCAACTGCGGACAAGCTATGTGGCGCGTTTAAATTGGACATGTCGGAATTATATAAATGGTCGGATTGTAAAATTGACATTGCATTGATAACAAACAGCGGAGCAGGGTGAAGCTTAACCTCTTGACCGCCACGCTACGAATGAGTGTCGTGCTCTGTAGGCCACGGAACGCCCGCCTAGTAGATAAAAAAAACGTGTGCGTCTCGGGACGCCCGACAGAAGTGATAACTTAAACTAATCTAAGTTAAACTACACTGCCCCACGCCGCCCCGCCCCGCTGCCGTATGCGTGAGAGAAAGGGAAGCCAGACAGTCTGGCGCCGTAACGCGTTACGTAACGAAGTGGTTTACCATCCCATAAGAAGTTATCACTTCAAAAGGAACTTTAAATTCCATCGAAGAAGGTTTTATTTCGAGTTGAATGTTGGTCATGTATAGATGACTATGACGTGTGAGCCTTGTCATTGGCGGTCACGAGTCACGACTACATGACTGTGGCGGTCAAGACGTTAATGAAAAGCTTGTTTTGCTTTATATACGGCGAAAAGTATCCCACAAAACTAATAGATCTATTAAAGGTCGTCTAGACACTGCATTGCCCAGCATATGAATTACTAAGTCGGTATTGACACACTTACAAATTGGGTCGAAAGCCTGCCGAATCGCGCGGGGAGTGCCGTCGGTCGTGTCATTAAATCTGAATGCCTTTGTCGCTTTGACAAATCGTCACCCTCGCAATTCTTATTCCCAAAAGTCACTGTAATATCCATTAGATTGAGGTTATTTTATTAGATTTGTGTGACAGAAGCGTTTCTAACATATAGGCGAGTACCTACCCGGATCTTAGATTCAAGGGTGTGGAATACTGATTTGTTCTTTGCCTTTGGAGACACATGATTGAATAATTAATGTCCCTAACCTTATTCAGACTGTAATTCATATCTAAAACATTGGTTGAGCGTCGAGCGCACGAAAGCGTATATACGCAATCTCTACCAAGTCATCACATAAATTGAACTGTGCTATCTATATTGTAGGTTTTAACTTCGATAGCGAATTACTCACATGCACTTATGTGCAATTTAAACGCCAGACTTCGTGACTTGGGAGAGTTAGCTGTGTTCATAGATTATGTTCATGAACGACGCCCGTAGACGTTAAAGCAAATAATGCACGGGCACGTCCAACCTTATCATACCCGACCAATCCTATTTTAGTCCTAAACCAAGTAATATATTTTCCGAATAATGCAAGTTCAACAAATCAAAAACTGTTCTCAAACAGTGACCCTACATGACTGACACTGAGTCTGTTTGTTTGCAAGGATACCTAATTTATGTATTATACTTACTATACTAAACACAAACTAATATACATATAATACATTTTAAAAATAACTCTGTTTGTTTGTAGCGCTTCCAAACCGCTCAAACAATTTTAATGAAATTTGAAATGGAAGTATACCCGAAAATTTTACCTTTTTTAAATAGTTAATAGGTTTATCGCTTTTACACGTGCGAAATCTAAGACAACAGCCACTTTATCCATAATTGCGGTTCTATCTTACCTACTAGTGTCATACATAAGAGAGGGAGGCACTGAGAGTTAACCTCAACTTGTGTTAGTCATGCATGTTAGGGCCGCTCTGCTTTAATACGATGAATACGATGATACGCTATTACCTTATTGGTAGCGGTAAGCACAATATTTTCGATACATCCATTACACAAAATTAATTTCTTCTATAGAGCAACCCAACGCTGCAGCCGTTGAAGCTGCGCGATCCTAGGTGCTGCTCAGAGTTGAGAAGTAATTAAAACTAAACAATTCAATCAAAAATCATTGTTGAAGATCTCACGTAGGGTTTCCAATATTCAATGAAATGCGAAAAAAAAATTTCTGCGTTTAAAAATGGAATCATTGAGATTATTGTTATTAATCGTGTAACAGTTCAAATAAAATCGAACCAATAACATGAATTTAGACATTTTCCACAGATGAACCTCAAAATGATACATTTTTGGCTAAAACAGCTCTTTTATCATAAATAAAGTAATCTGAGTAAACATTTTGGACATAACTTGGCCAATGTATTGTCTGTGATTGCTTTATTTTGTTTAAAATAGCTGTTTTGGCCAAAAATGTATCATTTTGAGGTTAGAAAGTTGTTTACTATATATAAGACAAGTAAGAATGAACAGACCTTAGGTTACACAGTTTCCAAGAAAATAATAATTTTCTTTGATACATCCAAAGAACAAACACATAGGAAGTCATTAATTGTTATTGAGATCTAGATCGCCAAACAAACACTGACTTTAGCAATGTGTAAATGTTGTTCATAATTAAATGTCTGATCTACGGTATTCATATTTAAGATTAAGATCAAGATCAAGGCATTGCAGTTATTACGAAATCAGACTGGAATAACGCGATCCCAATTCTTGATCAGGCCGGTTTTATCAACCCACATTATCATTACGCGTAAAAAAAACAAACACCATAGTTCATTTAATACTAAAAGAACGCATTTATTATTATAAAAGCTAAGTCAACGGAAATCTCTGTTATTTGTTATCACGGTTCACTAATGATTAGCTGCGATACGATACTAATGTACTAAAATATTATTTCGTATTTGCGTCTGTAATTCAGTCGACCGTTAATTTTCAAACTTGTTAGTTCCTACTTTCCGGCTTCATCATCAGAACTCTTAAACGCCATAGTTATTGCATTTCTATAAAGAAAACTTGAATGTGCCATGGGTTTGGGTAAAAGTGTTGTCATTAGTAAAAGTGCTGTAACTTTAGATGAGCAGGCCATTCGTAAAAGTGATAGATTATACATATTATAGAAGATCTATTCAACATAAACATATTATGTTTCTTTTTGGCATTATTATTTACGTGAAGAACGTCATTGCCAGTTGTAATCAGAAGCTGGTATGCTAAACCATCGAAAAGGAAATGACTCACTGACATGTGTATCTCAGCAGTCACACTCACTCAAAATAGATCTACTGTAAGATACCTACCTAATAATGTACCTACAGTCAGTCATTTGTTCAAAAAAATGGGTGCCGTGACAGCCGCGCAATACTCAGAACTGTCACGAATTTATTGACAATGACAAATTCATTAGATCATATAAAAATAAAACATTAAATTTTAAAAGATGATCCGTGCGTTCGTAAGCGTGTTTTAGATTTTGGAATAAGGGCAACATAATAGAGCTATCACCCAGTTGCACAATCGTTCATTAGCACTAAAGTTCCAATAGAACTCCTTTTCTCTCTTTCCAATTTGCCATGGTTGAAATAGACAACACACGAGTAGGTAGGTAGGTAGGTAGGTATGTAGGTGACATATTGTAGAATTTAATTCGTTAAGTATGATCGGTACCCCAAGCACAAACTTTTACCCTCCTCTCAAGTACCTAAGGGGGTACAGTCAAGGAAATGTATTCGCGTGCCTTTTTGACTCTTATTGTCATTGTGACAAGAGTGAGGTACGCGAATACATTGTACGCGGTACCTTGACCGTACCTAAAGTTAAAAAAATATCATCAGGGAAATCTGTAAGTACGACAATAGTATATCAGCGCCGTATTGACTTTCGAATCGTCATGGAGTAGTAAGTTAAAGTAAAACATAAAAATAATGTATGAGAACGTGAGTCTGTTTAAGGGACACGCGGTCAAGCGTTCAAGCGGTAAGTAATAACGTAATATAACACAAAGAACGCAAGAACGCAAAACTGATAGCTTGACCGCGTGACCGCTCTCCGTCTGATAGGTCCCTTAAAGGATCGGGCTTCAGATAAATTCCGAAGATAAGTTCTGTAAAATTGTATTATCCGAACTATAAAACAAGTGACAATCCTGTTGACTAATTAGTATACTCTCACCTTGTTTAAATTTGAAATGATTACATTGATTACACATTTTAAACAAACAAATTTTTTCTATATTCTACCTTTTACTTTACTTACTGGAATGTATTGGAGTAAAAAAAAAATGACAGACAACTTTACATATTAGTTGGATACTTACCAATAGCTGGCCAAAAACTTACGTAGCTGAAATTTAAACACATCAATGCTTACCTCAATGAAGAACATACAGACAGCGAGTCGAAAACTAGACGTGATGTTTACTCCTTTCAGTCAGAACGTCACGCCGAGCAAGAAATAACATACGGTTTGACGTAAACGACGGAAGGCGATATAACAGCAACATTTGATTACCTTCCATACTACTCACGCCTCCATTCATCATAGATCCAGCTGCCGAAAGCTCCACCTCATAAATAATATTACCAAAGCGATTTGTGGAGATAATATTCGTCATTCTTCAACAAATTCCGCCTTTTTACTGGTCAGTCTGTTCGAATATCTCACTATTTTTAGAACAAAACTCAAGGGCCTTTGTTCTACTCGATAATACCATATTGCTTTTGACATGTTGTCATATTGTCAGCGTTAGGGCGCGTACACATAGCGATCCGTTTTACAGGTCCGTTATTTGATAGCGTATAAGCGAGCTCACACCCAAAACAGAATTCTGGATCCAGTAAAAAAGAAGATTACAAGGTGAAAAGATCTGTTAAAACGGATCCTGTAAAACGGACGTTCTATGTGTACGCGCCGTTACGATAGCTCTCATTAACTTGACAGTAACGGCGGCCGAGTAAAAATCAAACGATAACATGTCAATAACAATATGGTTTTACCGAGTACAATAGAGCCCCTATGCCTTTTTACTTTTGCTTAATAACAATTTTTAGATAAAGTAGACACACTTGTACTCTTTGGACCTAATTTAAATGGAATAAGATTGTAAACGATTGTACATTTTTATTTGAAGAAATGCAAAGATTGACTAACTTAAGTTTCTACTGTATTACTAATGAACCGACGGCTTAATACGAGTACACCCTTTTTGCTTCAATTTAAATTAATCACGACTTTAAAAAGCACTTTGCAACACAAACGTGCCGTTCAGAGTGTATCGTTAATTACGAAAGTTAAATGCTCATTAGACTAGCTAAAATATTATCACGCTCATTTTGTTTCTTCAACAATGTTTTATATGCGTCCGTTCCGCCACTCAGGCGCAGAGCCGGCTGGTAGCGTTTACACAATAAATTATGATATTACACAAACATCAAGATATATTTTATTGCTCTATAAAATCAAAATACAAGGAACCGTACGAAGCATTACCACAATACGTTCCCAGAAAGTAACAAAATGGTTTTACGCATTATTTATTTTCAGATTGAGTTGTTGTATTGTTTCTAACTATTGATTTTGCTGGATTACTAAAGCAGACGTGAGTAACACTAAAAATTTGTCTTTTTGGTTTTATTTCTAGTAAAATATGATTCAACGGGGCGGTAATGCTCAGATAATGTAGACAGTAGAGTACTATCAGACAGCTCCTATCTAAAGTTGACTAATGGACGGAGAGCCCTAGATACTCAGCTGTCGGACAGAACGATTTATACTGCAAAGCTTTTACGGTACAATGCTGTGTCAAAATTTAAAATTTATTTTCAATTTTACTTTAGCAACGTTACGCTTCATTGAGCAAGTGAAAAATGAGGAATGTACAAAAATAAATCTTTGAAAGCTGCCAATTTATTATACCTACGACTAATGCAACAGTCAATAATGGTAATCAATGTTCACATAGCTTTAGTGAACACACACACATACTCACAACAACGGGAAATGTGTCAAGGATAATAAATAATTAAATTTATTCTGCAAAAGGAGACAAGTTTATTGATCGTTTAAGTAGTTACGCAGATTAGCATATCATTTTCTATTTTATACAATTTTGTGAACTTGCTTAGCAGTAAAAATCTACACTTAAAATCAGTACAACATTTTTATTTACATAGTAATAATCCGTAGGTAAATCAACAGATCTTGTGCGACTTTTTATACGATTTAAAAATGTTCATGGGTAAAGCTTTAAGCAGAATTTCAACAGCGCTATGAAAGGATAGTTACAAAAAAAAATGCGTGTGTTTTCAAATGGCTGTACTCAATCAATTTTTCTATGAATATTGCTTTCGGATTTCGGATAAAAAAGACTACGTAATTTTCCGAGATGTTTTTGCCATGTGTTGTTGTTGATGCCATCAATAATTAGTTCAATCTGCAAAAATAGGTACATTCTACACACAAATAAGTAGAGTAACCTAAACAAAAGTACTTACTTTTTAACAAACGATATTCCAGAGCGCAGTATTATACATTATAACTCGCATATCGTTAACCGAACCAATTTATGGAGTCGATTTGCATACTAACTCTCACATGTTTGCTGAATAAACCTCCAGGGCTTAATGATCCTGGAGGTAATCTGCTCGGAGCTCCCAACTCCAATAATCTAGTGATGGAGCTCGAGAGATCGAAGATAAACCAATGTCGACGTTATATTAAGAATTTTCATAAATATATTTTGATACAAATGTGTAAAAATTCATTCGACGCTGAGCAGGATTATTTTTCTCGATTGTTTACATTAGACTTATTTCCAACGAGTTGACCGTGATTACCAGCGAGCTTCGTCGGATACGACTGCATCGCAATTTGGTCTCTCTTGGCAAACCACTGTAACTTTACTTAGTCACTTGAGTCTAGTGAGACCGAAGTCAGTTGGCAGTCTTGTAATTAACAAACTTATTGAATAGGTACTGGCATCAAGGCAAAACATAGCCACTCAAGTAAATTTAGTAGGAAATGAAGAACAGCAGTTAAATGCTCACTTAAAACATTTATTTTTGAAACATCACTATTATCTTCAATCCCTAAACATCCCGTAAAAATCACGCAAACATGATTCTTATCCAATTCCTTTCTTAGTAGGTAGATACTTTTGTTCCTACAAGTGGTTTTCCGTGCACCATTTATACATCGTAACTGGAACGCCACTATAACCAGAACACCTCTGAAAGCGACTTAAACTATTCGATAACATCACAGATGTAACCACTGAACATGTGACGACACCATTTATACCAGCTGCCAGACAAAACATCTCCATTCAAATCGCCAAACAAAACAATAAAGTTTAATGTCCTCGGAACCGATGTATACTGATTTAGCACATTGACACGCACGAAAGTTACAATATTGTGTCACGGTTTTATTACAGTTTGACATGTTTTATTCAAATAAAAAATCATGGAAATTGTTGCTTACAAATCAGCTGTCATGTCACTTTAATCTTATCAGCAATATTCCGTGGTCCTGCATACGCCACTGAATATTTATAATTAATTTTACACAACGGCAAGGAAAGTTATAGGTACCAAGCATATTTTTTCATGAGCAGAATTTGCATTGCATTTGAATAAAACAAAAAAAGGAACCTTAATCATTGGAGTTGTCGCTACAAGTAAATGCCAGGCCGAGGGTAGACGCCAATGTCAAAAAATTTATCAAATAATTTAACCTTTCCGTTATGTAATGGATTTTTCTAACTTACAGGTTTTTCGGACGTTATAATATGGCTATGAACTTGATAAAATGAATACAGGAATACGATGCATTAGTTTTTATCCCAACTTTCTATCACATTGCAAGCAAACGAGTATTTTCGGTTTTAATTATTAAAAAAAATCAAACAAATCACCGTATAAACGAATACCTTTTTTCAAAAAATATATTTAATATCCCACTTTGTGCCGACTGTTTTTCTAATACTGACGATAAACTTGCTATTAACCTCTCCTCTACCTTTGACCTACTATTGCGTCAGCCATTCTAATTAAGATTTTGAATTTATTTTTTACTGACAAAAGATTAATAATTCGAACTTTAATGTTGCAATTAAAATCTGGCTGACAAACGACAGGTTAAATAACCCTCGTTTTTTTTGCTGCGCCGTACTTTATCGAAAAAGAATAGTCACCCGAGGCCAAATTCGACGGATCTACGACTATTAACCGTTGAGGACTTACTTACTTACTTCTAAGGCTGCCTTCCGTCTTTATAACCATATCTGCTCAAATGTACTGTTATTATTGTATTGGCATCTTAATTGGATTAGAATGTAAAATTTAAAGTCAATCCGATGACTGTAGGATAAAATTGACTTTAAAATAGGTCGTCACTTGGTATTTTTAAAGATTTTTTTCTGAAACACATCTCGGACAAACTCATTTGTTCGACGCTTGACTTTGAATGACACCTGAAGTTGCGGGGTTCATCTATATCAGCTATTCTCTAAATTTATTCCACGAAGCCCTGGGTTTCTGCCTAAAAACAAACCATAAGAACAATGTTTTTGAAATAAAATAAAATTTACCGTTTTCTTTCTATGAATGTTCAAGAACTAAAATAAAACAAAGTTCCGCTTATTTCGGGGTACCGTAAAATATTCAATGTTCCATAAGGGTTCCTTCGGTAAACGACTTTAAGAACCGCCGGTCTATATTTATCTCGACGTGGCACTGCAATAACCATTCCGCGTTCCGTGTCATTGTCATAACGCGTCAAATGCCAGACGGGAACACTTTAGCTTTATTCTCGGCTCTTACATAACTAATTGGGCAACACTAAACAGAGGATTCGTATATGACGATCTGAACAATAGGGGGTTTTTGTTGACTCGGTAGGGGGGCGGTGATGTCCCTGATAACGGCTTCTACGGCTGCCTCCCACTCCAGTTGGCGTTTATCCGAGAGCCCGTCCTTGCCACTGAAACGAGGCATTGTTACCTGTAACAAATATTTTGTGTTAATAAATAAGTTTAAAATTTTCCGCCTGTAAAATATTTAAACCCGAGAATAAACGCGCCGAGGAATCTCAGGCATATTTCATAAACAAAGTTACTCCTAGCAAGAAAGTAAAACTCGTCTCGCTAGTAGCCGTGGTAATGTCTGTACCACTTGGTAGTATAAAATTAGGCCTCGTAGTTTATCGGATCTCTCTTCTAGACAGGATCCGAAATGAGGTAATCCGCCAAAAGACTGGATTGACGGATGTTTGAAACCGGATTCCCCGTCTCAAGTTGCAGTGGGCAGGGCATCTCTTGCGAAGTTCGAACGACGGTGGAACCGGAAAGTTACAAAGTGGAGGCCTACAACAGACAACCGAAGACCTGGTAGACCTAAAGCTAGATAATCCGACGATATCGTGGCAACAGCCGGCATGAAGTGGAGAAGAGAGCCTACATCTAGGAATCAATGGATGGAATTTGGGGAGGCATATGTTTAATACGGGACAAATAAATGCTCGAGATGATTATGATGAGATTATCTGATTACTTTGAACGCGTTCAATTTTTAAATGTGATTGAGCAACCACAAACAAAATTTTGAAGATAGGTACATGATTATGAGGTCACCCACGAGATTCACCTCTCGAGTTACATACATACACATAGTTTAACTCCAGCAAGTTTGCGGTAAACACATTTAAATCATGCGTAAATGCGCTGAAAACACAAATTTTGAAGCTCAATGTAGCTATTATCTCTAAAAAATACGTTAATAATAAGTTATTTATGATACTAAAGTTATTACAACTTGTTCACGGGTCATTTAAATACTTTAGTATCATGAATCATAACCGCAGTACCTAGTTTAAAGAAGTGTAACAGGTTATTTAATTTACTAATTTATTATAATTGAAAATTTGAAAATATCGGCTTAAACTCACGATTGTTGGTATCGGTCCGACATGTTATTACGACAGGTTATTTTCAATGATAATAAAGGTTTCTTATTAATAAACAATCGATATTTAATAATAAGCGATAATTAAATGGTACTTGTACAGCAAAGTACTTTCATTGCCCAGCTGCAGCTTAATTGCAAAGCTAACTTTAGTGCTGCCCGTAATTAGGTGGTTTATGACCAGTTTCCACTACGCAAGTTCACACACGAAAGTGGTTTACAAAAGTATCCGAACACCGTAAAGGCAGCTCTCTGTTTATATTTAATAAATAATAACAGTGATGAAATCCTGACCACACTTACACGTTATAACATAAGTTATAAGGCTTAGGTACATTTTAAGTCTGAAATATATACCCGGCGAGATCCAATAAACCCTTTGACCTTAATCCAAAAACTCCTAATGTAAACGAGAACTACCGAAAGAGATCACTAGCTCTCGTTTGGGAAAACTACTTATGCATGAACTCGCACCGTGTTAACAGAACATAAACATAACCCTTAACGTTTTGATAACTTTCAAGCAAATAACAAATCCATCACAATGAAAAATCCTCCAAGTTTGATGCTTTAACAGCGAAGCCTAATGGATATTAAAAGAAGCAGCTCATGGCGGCAATAGCATTTCTTTGTTTCTCTTTGTTTTCATTTCCTTTCCAACGATATAAAGAAAGAAGGCATTCAAATGTCAATGGCAGCTTAGTGTTTTGATATTTGCCTACAAAGGTTAGCGTGACGATAAAGGGGTTTATACAGCAATTATAGCTAATAGGGAATTGTTAACAAATATCATGATCACGAGCTTCTTAAAAGGATTTTCTCATTAATAAGGCCAAATATGCAAGCAAAACGTGATAAAAGACTATGAACGAGTGTTGTGCACGGTTGGCATGAGTTGGTTCCAAATTTTCTTGGCACTGTAATAATAATTCATCGCCATCGCTCTTCACCGACATCGACGACCAAACTATTATATTTTTATTATTGTCTTTTAAAAACCACGATGGAAATAATAAGGTGTCGCAATTAAATGTTACTTGAAATGGTATCAGAGTATACGTACCAACAACAGCTGGGCGAGACCTTTCGTTCAATCTAGTTATAGTGACAAGTAGGTACGCCATAAAAACAGCACGTGGAAGATAGAGTGCCATGGAAAATCCAAAAAAATTAGACGCGTGACTTGAATAACAAGGGGAGTAGAAGGGACTTAATCCTATACACGTGTTAAACATTATCTTAACGTCTGCAAGTGTTCTATCAATTTAGAAATAAGAAATGAAAATAAATGCTCATTGGCGTTCATGACGCGACCTATTTGTGAGGTGCGAGATGGCTCGTAAAATAACCGACTACTCGATACTCTTATCTCTTTTCTAACGCATTTCGAGCTCAAGGGATTAGTGTACGAATGAAAACGTGTGCGTAGGTTTATTGTTGGAGTAAAAATATCACTCGCATTCTGTTTTGCTTACTGTTTATTTCAGTCAGCAATGAGGTAAATTCCAACGATTCTTAAGATAGCGTGGCCTTTTACTCGGAGCTAAAGTTAAATTGTGGGACTTGTAATTTTATTCAAAGTTTTAATACTCTGAATACTAAAGTCGGGGAAAAAGTTTTATTACTAAGCAGCAACCAGCTGCGAATAACGATGACACGAGCGATATTTCGCTAATTTATGTTTCGCGTGTTGCTTTGGCTACCACTTCAGTAAGCTTTTAACAGAATCATGATTGATGCCCCCTGAATCCACATGCTAATAAAATGATATGTATGATGATCATCCTTTCAATAAATTTCTTTAGACGAAGAGCTATTTGAATGTAAGATAACGCGAATAAAAGGATAAGAATGTTCTGTAAAAATATCAACGCTATTAAAAACACATTGACCCAGCCCGCGCGACGACGTGTCGGTGTAAAATAAACCGCTTACTTTTCAGATGAGACTATACTTGCTTTAGGTACTTTACATTTTAGTTATTGTATTGCCATAAAGTTATTATTTACCGGATCGTAGAAAACGGGTAGGTACTAGTAACGTTTACCGTTAACGTTTACGGTGGCCATATTATTAGGCACTTGCGTTTTTTCCATACATAGCCTAAAAATATCACTTATCGAATTTCACCACGAATCAAAGAGTTCTTAAAGTTCTTCGAATACCGATAGGTGGTATTTGTGGAAACCGTCACGACGTTAAACAGAAAAAATAGCAAAAACAATAAAACAAGAATTACTTGTACCAGCTATTTTAATATAAAAGCTTGTACTTGTACCTACTAATAAAAAGCAATTCGATCGTACAAAATCTCGAGTGTGTATCATGTCAGTTTTATGACCACTACATCGGAAGCACATAAAATACACTTTAGCATTTTAAAATATCGACTGCAAAACGCATCTATTTTTACTGAACACTTAAATCATGGGCCGTTTGTTCGAGTAGTGCACGTGGAAATATTTGTCCCTACGTAAATCAAAGCGGTTTTGTTCAGCTACGAGTTGACTTTCATTTTCAACAATAGAAAAATGAACACAGAGTTTTCGGTCGTCATGGTCGCCTCTTTTATTACCTACCTCTAAAAGCGTGTACCGGTAGTTAATGTTTTTTTCCAAATAAGTACTGTTTTTAAATGCAACGAAAACTATGCATGCATTGGTTTATACATTGACCAAGGACATTTTATTTAAAAAATCTATCATAAGTCGCTGTACCATTAAAAAAGAAAAACTCGCGTTTCCAATTAAAGCGGAGCTGCGGAGGTCGGCGCTATTTCCTAAATGTGCGTTAAAGCATTAGTAAATAAAGTTAGCATTAACTGAGGCGCTCGACGAATTTTATTGGGCCGTAAAACTAAAAGGGTGGTCGTTGCGACATTGGAATATGCGACCCTGATCGGAGCTCCATAAAGTACAAGTGTTTGTGGTCGGACGATCATGAACACACGATGATCAAGCCAGCGGAAAATGATATGAACACTAACTTGATGTTGCCGCATTGCCGTTTACGCTAGCAAGTTAAATGCTTGTGTGTCTCGATAGGCTTCTATCGAAATATACGGTTAATATTGTAAAGATAAATACAGTGGCAAAGTTTAAACATCCATGATAAATAAGTGACTGTAGAATTTGTTATCATTATTAACAATTCTTTTTTAATTAAATAACTAATACAAAACTAGGTTTTGCTTATTTTGGGGTTCCGTAAAATATTTAGTGTTTCAAATGGGTCCGTCGCTAATAAAGTTGAAGAGCCGCTGTAAAGAATGCGTACAATTTTAATGTAAATGATTTCGCTACCTTGCCATAACCATAAGTTTTATACATGGTTTCCTGCTGGTTTCCTTAATTAAGTTTCCTCAAAATATTAGCGTTAAAGTTGCGTGAATAAAAGACATTTAGATGTAGAAAACAAATAACATAATCCGGAACAAACGGCGTGCAGACATGTTATCATATAAATATATTTTGCCAAGTAATTAAAACTTATAGCCGTAAACAATTTATATTCGTGTATTAATTTAATCCGAGTGCGCTGTTAATTGTCAATAAAAAAACTTAAAGTAATTCTGAGAATAACTGTCAAAATAATAAGTCTACTAGAAAACTACAGCTTTCCCAGGGTCGGATCTATGCTGCGATATTCGATCACAATTTGCTACAATAGAGTTTTGATTTTCCGTACCTGTGCCTCAACGAATCGTTTAAGGAAAGGCCTTCTCGTGGCTCTTGCCGCATTAGCGTGGCGTGTGGCCGCCCGTAATTGCTGTGCGGTTTGACAATCATAACGCGTTTATTAACAAGGTGAATAAGAACAGTTACCTACTGTAATCATTTTACTTATGTTAGTATGAATATCGTATGGATTGTTATTTTACAAAAATTATAACTTTCTAAAATAAAATATGTCTACTTATCTTATCTAATTTGGTGGGGTTTTTATGGGTACACTTCGACCCTTTAGGACTCCGTTGATTTCTCTGAACACACAAAAAGTTCAATCGACTCCATTGATGGATCCTGCTGATGGATCGTAATGGCCGGCTTTTCTATACTTAACTTACCCCTCTTTTCATTTAGCGCTTAGTTAGACCAATGCTGCCTCCAACCCTCCCAGACAGCGGATAGTGGAGTGAAATGGCAGTGCCTTGAAATCGTTTGGTTCTGGGTAGCCACAGCCGTGGATGTTCATTCTTACTCCGGCGAGGGCATCATATTCATACAGTACCTATGTGTTTCATTGTCTCCACCTCTTCGCCGCAAATTGCGCATCTGTGTTGTCATAAAGGCCCATCTTTAATAGAAAATGTTTGACCACGAAATAAATAATTGCCCGCATAGACTTAGTTAATCGCTATTCCCAATGGAATATCACTTTACATTACTTTTCGACCCTCCGACTACCTTCAAAACATTCGTTGCTCAGTAGTTGTGTGAATGAAGGACAAACCAAGAGTCACACTTACACTTTTAAGACACTTGCACTCCGATATTTTTCCTTGATTACACCACATCCATATGAAGCAGAATGTTACCTCGACGTCAATAAGTATATCGCTAGAGAAAACCACGCGGAAAAATGTCGCCTACTTTTTCATAAGGAAAACGAAACTAAACCAGAAAATGTCACGTACTAGTTGGGGGATATTACAAGATATTGTAAGACGCCATCTTTAACTCGCTGAAAGTCGTCTAATAATACTAATGCTTGGCCTTATTGCTTTTGAGGCCATAGACAGGACAGCAGTGTGTACTTTTTGAACAAGCAAATAAAGATTACTACAGTTCGAGAATGAACCAGCAAAGTCCTGACTTCTACAACAGCCGAAATGGTGTTAATTATTTTAATCGTAATGGAAACTTACCAAATTCCCGTTGGACGGGTTGAGGTCACAGTGCATAAGCTTTTTCATACATAAACTGATAGTGCATTGCGCGCTTTTCGCGGGAAGCGGAATAAGAAAACATCATCGGGAGCCGAGTCAATCCGGGCCGTTCAATAGGCATCGTGCAATAATCTCTTTGCTGCATAACTTAGCCAAACGTAATCTGAAAAACATTTTATCCCCAAATAAAATGTAAAAGCCGTTCGTCGTAAAACTAAAAGCCTAGTTACCGCTGAACCCGCCTGTGACGGTGTTCTAAAAATACCCGCGTGAGTAACGCTCTTCTTCAAACAGCTGACTCTTCGTAGGATAGGATAGATAGGTATTATGTCAATTGTTTACACTAGAACACAAGCCCGGACGGCTCCATCAATCACGGAAAATCTTAGATCTTACCGACATCAGTCGACAAGTCTGCACGTGTTTATTGATAGAAGCGGCGTCTGCCAACAGTGTTGCCAATCAATCTAAAAGCACTTTTAAAATTTAGTAACTTCTTTATTCAAATGGATATTTCTTAACCCCTGCAGCCCCTTTTTAATGTGTTTAATTGTTTGGTTAAAAATGGAAGTTGTTATAAATTAGATAGCACTTAGTAATAACTATGGTTACTAGTACAGTTACTAGTATTCCCGCGACTACGTAGGTATAGAATCAGTTTCCTTCTACTCCCTCCACTCCCTCGCTACTCCCCCTAGTTCTTGTCGTTGGGAGACGATTTTCGTAAAGTCCATACTTAATGCACCCCGATATATTTCTTCCAAATTTCAAGACTCTAGGTCCAGCGGTATATATATGCTGAGCGTTGTATGTCAGTATTGTCAGTAACACAGTCAGCCAGACAGTCTGGGACGATTTTTATGTGCATAGATGACAGTCAATCTGCCGTTCCACCAAACAAGGCGGGTAATTGCAATATAATAGTCAAACCATTATATTCTCTATTAGTAACTAGGTATATTAAATTTAAAATGTTTATACTATATCAATGCAGTTAGTCGCCTTCTTCGGTAGGACGGCAGCAATCAGGCAGTCACACAAGACTTTTATAATGTATAGATAAGCTGTTTGAAGGACACTACTTAGCAGAAATGAATTTTTAAGCACAAGCTAAATTTTTAAATAAAAATGCGTAATACCACATACCTATACCTTTTTATTTGTTAAAAGCACTAGTTATTTTAGGGTAGACTACTTTTAGTTACGTTGTCTGTAAATTACTTATCTAAATAGCGTATCGCTGAAAAATAATTTATTCAAAAAATACTGGTTACTATTCTGAAAGCATTCTGATAACGACCTACGTGATACGTAAGGCAGCAAAAGCGACTAGCGTTTGCTGCATTAAAATGTCATAAAAAATCGTAGCGTAATATTTTTTCAGCTGAATACATAAATAAAATACGCTGATTGGGACAAATTACTTACAGCTGTACCATTCTCCGATTTCTGTTAAAAAAGTGATACATGAATAAAAGTCTGAATTGTTTTTATTTTCTTATTACAGCGGGTTAGAGATTAATTGTCAGCCCAAGCAGTAACAAGATTAAAACGCCGTACACAAGTTGTCAGTTGGCAAAGTAATAAGAACCTCTGGGATCATAAACTGATTTCATTTAATACTTTTAGGGACAATGACACGATTTCGGGTCCATTATGCGTAGTCATATTGTCGCTCGAAAGTTTAAAGCAAAGATACACTTCCCTAGAAAATGATAAAGGTCACGAGTGGAGAGGTTGGTCTAACCAAGTCCGTATAATCGCATGTGTATTAGTAACTGTATTCACATACGACTTGCATATAGGATGTATGTATAGTCACGGTAAGAAAAGGTTCGTCACTTTTCGACTCTATTTCAACGCTATTAAGGTCCAAAAGTGATGAACCTTTTGTTACCGTGACTATACATGAATACATAAACATCACACAGAAAATTATTATTCTATTACGAGTAGGTACAAATACGATTATATAAACTCACTGCAAACTAAACCTATACTGTGTTAATTACATTACCTCAATTGTGATCACTAAGCCAGTACACATTCAATTAAACTTTGTAGATATAATGCTATTTTATTTATGGGTGGTTTACAAAAAAAGTGTACATAGTTAAGGACTAAAATTAAGAAACTGTAATGTTAGTCAAGTGAGTCACGAAAATCAATTATTCATTTATATACTGCCCTCATAAGCCAATGGGGATATCTCAAATTCAATAAACGAAGCAGATTCAAGCTTCACCCGTTAATCCTTAACTATGTACACTTTTTTTGAAAACCTTTCTCATACTACTGTTGTGTGTGTGCATTGGACATCTGCTATAACTACACTAACCTGATATCATTTTCACACAGTTAAATCATACATTTGTGATAACGTTGCTTCTGATTCTGTCATCAACAGTAAATATAAACACCATTTTTTATTAATGTATACCAATCACTAAATTAACGTGTTTACTGGTTACCATGACTTCGTTATACCCCTAACTTCACGGTGAGTGAGAGAGACAATGCTTACCTGCTTTATTTGTCCCTTTCACTCACCGTAAACAGAACTGCGTAACTCCCCTATAGGTCACGGTAACACCCCTGCATCTTAACCGCTGCACATTATTATAGATATAATTATTACGGGAACACCCTTAAATCTCGAATTATTTAATTCCGAATTTTTACAATACCTACCCAAAAAATTCAAGGCCGAATTATCTGAATATTAAAATCATGAAAACGATTTCCGATTTTTTAAGAATGTCGACAATTCCGAATTTTCTTTTTTACGAAAATTATAATTCCGAATAATTTAATTCCGAAAATTCACAAACCAGCAGGCCTTTCGCGTAAACACACTCGCAATCACAATCGTTTTCATTTTGAAAATCGAAGGCTTGTCTGCATACAAAATGAAACCAATTGTTTTGTTTTGAAGCCGATCGCGATTGCGAGTGAGTTACGCGAAAGGCCTGCGGATCGGTAACGTAAAATTCGGAATTATGAAACTAACCACTTGAATTGAATTGAAGTATTTTCTACTTAAAACAAAAGTTAGGTGAGATGACGAGCATATTACTAAATTAGTTCGATCTCAGCTTGACAGGTCAGGTTAGAGTTGCATCAAGGCGCGAAGCGCCTTAGCCACGCGGAACAGGAGCTCCGCCGTCGCCGAGCTCCGTCGACTTTGTCGGACATTTCTTACAGTTTTTGAGCATTATGCATGTTAAACATTAGACACAGTATTATACAATATTTTATTTTTTTATTAAAAAATCTTAGTGAATACGGGCTTGTAAAATTTCGGAATAATGTATATTTGGAAAAGTGAACATTAGGAATTAAAAAAATCGTAATTTTGATGCTTCGTGAAACAGAAATTCGGAATAGTGATGATTCGTAAATTTTAAAATCGGGATTCTGAAATTCGTATTACCAAATTCGGAAAAAACTATTTCGAGATTATGTAGTGTAGGTACCCAATTATAACATCTGTATCGGTACCCATCATCAGTTTAGGATAGTAATTAGTAAAATTAGCCTTTATTCGACACCATCTAAGTTATTTTAGAAAATGTATCCGTTCTTAAACCCTACCTGTGTTAACTGTTACGAGCCTTTCTTCTCTTTGCCACCATAAAAAGAATAAGATAAAGCCATTTAACAGTTACTTCGCAAATGGATCATTTCCATTTTTGGCTAGCCCACATGGTTGTAGTCGTTTTGTATTTTCTAATACCAAAAGGGATACTAGTCCTCGGGGATTGATAACACTAAACCATGTTTAATCAAGTTAACGACTGATGATAATGAAAACCAGGCAGCGTATCTGATATTCCTCTCCATGTGTGATTTTATGAAGTGACCCGCAGACTCATTTGCCGCTTCTAGTATAAAAAAATACGTACCACAGTCAAGACCTTCCTTAGGTCGTTGTGCAACGCTGACACGTCGACGCCGCGGCCGGCGTCGCCGAGCCGCCGAAGCGTGTCAGCCAGCGGGCCTGACAGCGCCCGCAGCTGCTGCCAGGACCGCGCGTACTGCCGGCGCACCAGCTCGATGATAGTCGACGTCAGCGCCAGCCCGATCAGGATGTACAGCGTACACAGCAGCATGTATTTCGGTCTCTCTAAACAAAAGAAGGTGGTTTGGAAATGTTTCTCAGTCAGGACCTAGTTTAGTTGCGTTCCGACAGTGAAAAAATCTGTCGCTTCTAACAAGATTGTGATTGTTGTGCGTAAGCGTCTTTATTCCATAGGAGGACACGACGTTAAATACATCAACTAAAATGTTAGTTGAATCACTAAAGCACTTGCTGTTGATACTCACAACTTTGGTTGATATAACTAATATCATAACTATTATATTAATTTTTGGTTGGTTCTCATTTTTTTGAGAGTAAGTTAAGGACTAGACTTCTGTCAAAATTAGGGAATGAAACAAGGGAAAGCACAGCCGCTAATGCTCGCGAACGTTACTTCTCTAGTCCCACTAAGTTTTAGCGCGATGGAGTTGCCTTTAACATAAGAGGAATTATTAGTTACTAGAGGACGCTCGTGACTTCGTATGCGTAGAATTAGTTTTATTAGCTGAGATTATATTTTTAGATTTTTCACGTTTCGGAAAATCCTTTCCTGCTCTCCTAGGGTACCCAAAGAATACTCTCTCCAAATTTCAAGTCCCTCAAGCGGTTTTGGCTGTGCGATCAATCAGTCAGTCAGTTTCTCCTTTTATACATCGATTTTTAACAAGAGTTATATTTTTAAACATCTTTTTATTTACAAAACATAGACCATCGGTAACGCGATATATATAGGTACAACCACTATAGTATTAAGAAGTATTGTTATTGTTACTAGCGTGATAAATTAATTATCTTTAGTTACTTAATGCTAGGTAATATATCGTACTCGTTAGCCTATAAGACAAGCAAGACAATTTATTGGCGAAAGGTTTCGGTCATGGCCACTTGTAACTTTAACCGTCTAACCGCATACAGGCGGTAGCACCGCGGCGTGGCTCGGGGTGTGAAGGCAGACAGATGCGCGGCCTAAGAAAGTTGAACATCACTGGAATTGTCATAACTCATTCTAACGCTTTGAACTTCCTAAGTTACCTATAAAGCAAATTAAAATAAAATGTCAATTTAATACATGGCCTATATACCTACGTTAAGCCCATCCTGCCCATATGTAAATCACTGCATTGCACGGCATGGCTCTGGGTAGTTTTTTGCATTGACTTTTTACAATACATCTCCTCCACCTCTACTACGCTTTTGCAATATTCCAATACAGCCTTCGTGTACTACAGATTAAGATAAATCGTAAAATATGTTCGTTAAATAAATCCTTACTTGGCACAAGATCCCCGAAACCGATTGTGGTCATTGTTATAAAACAAAAATAGAAGCCGTCGTAGAAGCTCCAATCGTCTTCCCACATCTTAAACAAGCCGGCCCCGGCCGACAAATACACGAATAGGAAGCCCACTGCCCACAAGGCATACAGCGACCTCTGACTCGTTGGATTAGCTTCAGAAACTTTACTGCACAGCCCTGAAAAATCATTACAAAATCAGTTCTTAGGTATCACCTAAATAAATCGCTATGATATAAAACATATTAATTTAGTGTATTCAAACTTACTAGGCATAGGAGGCATTTGCTTAGCAATAACAGACACGACTGTAGCAAAAACTCTGCCCAAGTCCGCGATGACTGTCAGTGTTAACGGTATACCTATTAGTGCATAAAAAATGCAGAATAATCTACCCCAGAACGTTACAGGAACTATGTTTCCATATCCTGAAACAAAACAATGTAACTTAACCTTGAGTTGATCATCAAAACCACCATCACCAATTGTTTATTTCTAGCGTTTATTTCTTTTTTATTCTAAGGAATTTAATTACTGTAGTTGCACAGTTTACATTAGATTAACAACGTTCGAATTCGCACACGTTTTTAATAACGTCGAAATACTGAAACATATTTAGCAAATGTTCTAATACTTGTTATTTAATATTTACAGAATACAGAAGAGGCAATTGTTTTTAATTTATAATTTTGACTTCGTTAAAGGCGAAAACGTGTGCAACATAACGGTCATTTATTCCAACGTTAAAAGAAATAAGCTTCGTACGCATTTCATGCTATTACAATACACCTTCATTTATCTGAATGGACGAAGTAACTGCAAATACTTCGAAACAAACGTTATGCCTGTATAAAGTCAGGTAATCCGTGTATTCTGCGTGAGTTCGTACGCTTGACCTATGTACGTCTGTACTGCTACGCACCTATCGTGGTGAGCACGGTCGATGAAAAGAAGACCGCCTGCAAAATACTCCACTTTTCTTCAGCTGCTGGGAAATTTTTCTCAACCTCCAAAGACAAGCCGCTAGACGACGCTGCCTCTAAAACCTGAAAAAGCCTTTTGTTACTTTAATGTTTCAGTCCATACCTATTACAATTAAGAGAATTGTGAGGCGACGCTTAAACTGCATAGCTGTCGAAAAAAATCGGGGCGATAACGTTTTTCGCCCCCTAAATCAAGTCAGATTTTCACGATTTTCTAATATGTTGTAGTTGTTTTGAAAAACTAGGTTTGTACATTTCCGTTTTTTTATTTTTTATTTGCTACTTTCCAAAAAATATATTTTTGAAAAGGAGACAGTACAGAAGACCTAGTTTTATATAACATTTACAACTTATTCAAAAATCGAAAAAATCTGATGAGATTTAAGGGGTTATCGAATTTTGTATGAAGATTTTTAGCTTCACAATCTTCTTAACTTTCCACTTGCATAGAGAAAACGAACTCTCTACATCTATAGACATGAGCATGAGAGTTGTGAATGGGTACAGTGACAGTTCACTATAATACGATGTTCTATCAGTACCACTAAAGCTTTTATAAATTCAAAATCAGAAATTCTGTAGTATGCTTTACTGAAAATACTTAAATCGCTATATGTATGCCTCTTATATTTTGGGAGTTCCCTCAATTCCACACGAATCCCCCTATCAGATACCAATTTGGTGATAATGGTACCTTTGAATCTTGTAAGTATACCCTATAAAAAAAAACTAACAGCTGATCATGGAACCTTCTTTTGACATCCGCTGAAAGCAAAATAACTTTCTTACCTTTTCATAAATGGCAAGCTGTTCGCTTATCGCATCTTTCAAGATGTCGTCAGTCCAATTGGTTTTGACCTCGGACACGAACTGAATGAGGTTCCATCGTTCCGTGAAGAGGCGGTCTCTGTGGAACTCCTGCTTAGCTAGCTCAGCCGGATACTCTAATGCCTGGAAAACCTATAAAAATACAATGTAATTACATTTACTACAAAAAACTAAAATATTTCACGTTTGAGCAAGTGAAGACGAAAAGGTTTTTACATCAAGGTAGTAGGATATTTATTGTTTTATTCATTGTAGCTGAAGAAGAACAGAACGTAGGCCTAGAAATGGGTGCCATTGAAAGAAGGACCTAGGAAACCCAAAGCTAAGATGGTCTGGTGACATACCATGGCCATAATATTAACTAAGAAGAGTGGAGAAAAAGGATTCCCTCTAGGAGTCCGTGGAGAAAATTAAGGGAGGCGTTGTTTCTGGATGACGATCGCTTAAGATAATGCGCATCAAGTATTACAAAAAAACAGTTTTCTTAAAGAAATATCCCATTTAAAACCCGTAATGTGTTTAAATAAAACGATAATTTTTGATTGATAACCATGGTTTATTCTTCCACTCTAAAAGTTTTTAAATTCGTTTTCAAAGTGACATTCTGCTGATCTTAGTAGGTGATAAGGTTTCTTAGAGGCTCCTCCTACTTCGCGGCATACGGGTATAAAAGGTGGATTCACATTTTGATGATATAACGAATTCCAATCCATGTCTTGAAACCACTCATGGCTTTTTATATCAAATACTCCCGATTTAAGAGCGCCAAATCGTTGGGCCGGATCAACACGTAGTAAACTTTTCACCAGCGATATACACTGAGGAGACATCGTAGTTGGAGTTTCAAATTGTCCGCTCAGGATTTTGTCATAAAGTTTCATCGTGTCGACATGGTGAAATGGAGGGTATCCAGCGTTCATTTCATATAATAGAACCCCTACTGACCACCAATCAACTGGAAAAGAATAACCTTGCGAAATTATGATTTCCGGAGCTATATATTCTGGAGTTCCACATAACGTCCAAGTTCTATTTTTTAAGAGTTTGCAAGATCCAAATTCACCCAACTTGATATATCCATTCTCAGCAATTAAAACATTGTCCGGCTTAATATCTCTGTGTATCACGCTACAGTGGTGCAGGTACTCTATCGCCAAGACTATCTGCGCAGTATAAAATTGGGCTAGAGACTCTGACAGAAGGCCAATTTTTTTGACTAAAGATATCAATTCACCACCGGGTTCATATGACACAATAAAATATACATACACATTATCCAAGCAATAAAAGTCCAAATTTTGAACAAATGGAAAATTTACACTTTGTAAAATGTTTTTTTCTTGGGAAAGTTGTTTAACGTTGTTCTTATTGACTACTAATTCCTTTTCCACAGCTTTCATGACGTGATACACAAATGTGTTTTTATCTCGCACCAAGAATACAACTCCGAAGTCACCTCTTCCCAATGTTTCTATTATGTCGAACACATCAACCGTTTTATCGTATTTAAAAGGATTTGAGTAAATTGCATAAAACTTCTGTTCCAAGCCGTCTAACCGTCGTTTGTGACTAATCTGCTGGTCGTATGAGTAAGTTTTGGCTGATTGTTGGTCAAGTTTGTCAAGGATCATTATTTGAACTATTTAAACATAATGTTAAATAGTTAAGGATAAGGTTTTAAGATATAACAATTCTTTAACCTTTATATCTCAAAGAGAAACATCTCAAATTTTGTGAACACTTTGCGCGAAGATGATAGATAAGTCAAAATGACATAATTGAATAGAATAGAACGCAAAGGTAATATATCTGTTGTGGGTATTTATAATATAGTCGCTATGGATAAATAAATCTTTATAACAATGAATGACTATTCGAAAACCAATTGGAGGACCTCTTAATACTGTTAAAACTGCGCTAAATCAAGATGTTACTAGTTCTTTGTGGCTAATCTAATATCCTTTGAGTATAGCCTGACAAATTACATAAAACAAAGACCCCGCCATTTTTAGGAATTTTGGTAGGACTGTTTTTTATACTGGCAACGGTTACACTTCATTGTCTCTCGTCAGGAAAACATGTCGGAACCATAGATGGTCGGAACCATCTTAATAATATCAACAAGAGTAAAAGGCTGCGCGTTTTGTTTTTTGCCACCACACCGCTGCTCAAAATACGCTTACCTTTACATACCTTGTCAGATGCCATTAAAATAAATAAATAATAATAATACCTTGACATTTACGGCACGTCACTGCGATTCCGTACCGTCATCGTATTTTGAGCAGCGGTGTAGAGGGCATGCGATAAAAACGGTAAGGCTACGATGCGTCACTGCGATTCCGTACTGTCTCCGTATTTTAAGCAGCGGTGTGGTTGCACCTTTAAGCCTGATAATGCCAAAAAGAAATGACGGCAATCAATATGGTTAAAATGTTTTAAAAAATACAGTGCCATACATGTTTCAGAAATATAAGAAAATAATGAATAGCATTTTATCGAATTATGTTTAAAACCTTATGTGCAAAAACTATGTTTTTTTTTTTAGATAAAACCGGGCAGGAGCATATCGGACCATGCTCTGTGTATAGCAGTCCAGTAAATTTGGCGGTTGCAATTATACAGGGTAGTTTGCGTAATAACCGATAGTTCTGATTTTTTGCAGACTTTTTATGATGTTAGCCCAATGAATAATCCAAGTTGTGACCTCGAGCGCCAAACGTAACTTTGTCAAAAAAAAACCGCGAAAACTGACCTTTTTTCAGATTTTGGCGATTATAGCCCTAAAGAACTAGTTTTTGATAGTACTTTCTCGGACGTTTTTAAATTAGACTAAATTTGCTACAATATGAGACTAAAACTGTCTCCGTAGCTCAATACTTTCCGAGATAAAGCTTTTTAAAATTCATATTTTTTTCGAACATCGCAATTTTTATGAACAACTTTTACGAGCTGCGGTCGGTACCAACTATTCGCTAGGGCAACCTATTGAACATTTATTCACGTATTGACTACCCATTCCCGGAATGCATTGTCATCGGGTTTATACATATGTCATATATTCCAAATTTCAGCCGTGAAAAGCTTGTAATTAAGGGGTGGCGGCGGGACTTCGTGGATCGAAAGCACTATAGGTACCTACTTGCTATATACCTACCTAGAAAACAAAACTAGTGGCTTTTTGTACACATGGAGTGACCGGCGTCGCTATTGCCTAACGCACTCGCAATAGCAATCGCCTTCAAAGTGGAACTAATGTTTTAATTTTCTATGCAAACTCGCCTTCGGATAGTCAAAATGAAAGCGATTGCGATTGCGAGTGCGTTAGGCGTGCGTTAATAAGAGGGTTCTTATTAATGACACTTTTTTTGCAAGGTTTATGGCAAAAGCGGAAGAAGTAAAACTAAATCGGTTTATAGTAAAAAAAACTCATATACTAAACACCACTTCTTATACTATTCAATAACAAAATCACACATTGTAATTTACATGAACAAAATAATAAAAGTAATCAAAACTCTTCAAATTCCGCCGCAAACCTACAAGTTGAACTACGCAACAATTTGCTCTCAGTCACTTCAGGGAAATTGCTCGTATCTCCTGGAGATGACAAGACTGGTTTAAACGGTGGGTCAATTTTCTGAAGCAGTAACCCTTGCCAATTGACATCGTAAAACCATTTATGGCTTTTAATATCGAAGGTTCCTGACTTTAGGCCTCCAATCCTTTTCGTCGGATCTACTTGGAGTAAACCCTTTAGCAAACTTTTACAATCTGCTTCTATTGTGTCAGGGCATTTAAAATGTCCTTCTAATATTTTTTCGTACAGTTTACTAGGTTCTGAGGCCAAGAATGGAGGATGACCGGCACCCATTTCAAATATTAGGACACCAAGCGCCCACCAGTCCACGGAGAATGAATAGCCCTTGGACAGTATCACCTCCGGCGCCAGGTACTCCGGCGTGCCACACAACGTCCACGTTTTCTTCTTCAACACTTTACAAAATCCATAATCAACAAGTTTTAGATATCCAAACACGTCAACTAATATATTTTCTGGTTTTAGATCTCGGTGTACAATGTCACAAAAGTGCATATACTCTAACGCCAGTACAATTTGCGCAGCGTAAAATTTGCTCAAGTCATCGGAAAAGCTACCGTACTTTTGTATATACGAGAATAATTCTCCACCGGCTATAAAAGGTAGTATAAAGTATAGATACACGTTGTCTTTGAAAGAAACATCTAGTGATATTGTGAAAGGATATTGAATACTTTGCAGTATTTTTTTTTCTAGAATCAGGTGTTTGACGTGGTTTCTTTCGACGACAATTCCTTTATCTACAACCTTCATAGCGTGATAGGTATATGCTCCTTTTTCCCGCACTAAATATACTTCTCCGTAAGCGCCGCTCCCTATCGCATTGAGTATGTCGTAGTTGTCGGGCGACTTCTCCAGGCTGTGTGATTCTTTGAACCTTTTCTCAAACTCTTCTTTTAACAAACTCAATTGTCGATTATGATCTTGGTGTTGCTGAGCGTTATACGGTTTAGCCATACCCTGACTTACTAATTAAAAATTCCATTTATAAAACTATCCTAGTAACCCGTCTCATCACAAGATCACATCACAATGACATTATTTTGACAAACATCATGTTTAAAACGTTTAGTTTCTAGATATCGAAGTATTTTCAACAATAGTTAAGGCAGCCCATGACATTGTGTGTATAAAGAAATATTAAGTATATACATCATTAATATGTATAACATAATTTTAATAAAGCTGTTTATTACATAGGCTCTTGCGCAATATATCAACAAAGTGGCTACAGTAATTTTGGTGATTTGCAAAGATCTCCCATTCCGTTTGCAGTAATAAACTCCGATAAAAGTTTTATTCTATTTGCAACTAAAATAGTGTGCTTAACTCTCATAGCACAAAACACTTAAGTAAAGCTCCTCTTGCATGTAATAGTAACACATCTGTATAGACCGACCGACCGGTGGATGCGAAAAGCACAAGACCGGTCTGAGTGGAGAGCCTTGGGGGAGGCCTATGTCCAGCAGTTGACGTCTTTCGGCTGACATGATGATGATGATGATGATAGGCCGTTCGACATTCTATATTTGAAATTTGACGTAAATTCCATATAAGGTTTTTACACAACTACATGCATCTTAAGAGGAGGAGGAGGACTTTATAAGTTTTTTACCTATAACAGGTGCAATCTTTTTGGTAAATTACAAACAAAAGAACCACACTTGACAGAACTAGTCAGAAATAATTTCAATGTCGTGGTTTCTTTAGCGGACTCCAATATTCACCAAGAATAATTAATGGTGGAAAGTGGTGTAAGAGTAACAATCAAGGTGAAACGTGTATAAAAAATGAATTCAGAGTTGAGTCAGTATACAATGCGGACTTCTGGTTACCCGGCGATCAAGCAGGAGCAGTACGCGCAGTACCTGGCTAAGCTGCGCCAAGACTTCCTCGACTTCTGGAATCAAACCCCTAAGAGCAACGCAAGACCCGAAAATTTTGAGAGGATAAAAGTTCTAGGTACTGGTGCTTTTGGCACAGTCTACGTTGTAAGACACACAAAGACTGAGAGATTTTATGCGATGAAAATGTTAGAAAAGGAAAAAATCGTGAAATTAAAACAAATCGAACACAGTTATAATGAAAAGAAAGTTCTTTGCGGCATAAATTTCCCTTTTATGGTTTATATGAAATACTTTTTCAAAGACAATGTTTATTTGTATTATGTACTGCCATTCGTAGCTGGCGGCGAAATGTTTTCTCACTTGCGCAAGATGGGAAAGTTCGACGAGTCCTCGGCTAGATTTTATGGGTCGCAAGTTATACTAGCGTTAGAATATCTGCACGCCTGCGACTTGGTTTATCGTGATTTAAAACCAGAAAATATTCTAATCGAAACGACCGGTTATATAAAAATAACAGATTTTGGATTTTGCAAACTTATTCGTGGCAGAACTTGGACGCTATGCGGTACTCCTGAGTACCTGGCTCCAGAAATAATTTTAAGTAAAGGTTACGGCCAGTCCGTGGACTGGTGGTCAGTAGGAATCTTACTATTTGAAATGAGTGCAGGTCACCCACCATTTTATTCTTCTGACCCCATGCGGATCTATGAAAAGATTGTAGCTGGAAAATACAGGGGTCCTGCGCATTTTTCACAAGAGCTCAAAGAGTTAATCCATCATCTGCTGCAAGTAGACATTACGAGACGGTTCGGCTGCCTAAAAGACGGGGTTCTAGATATTAAGAATCACAAGTGGTTCAGGGAGATCGATTGGGAAAGTATTCTGAACAATCGAGTTTCACCTCCATTTCTTCCTAAGGTCGAATGGCCAGGGGACACATCTAACTTCGAACAATTTGAAAGCGAACAGATTAAAGATAGCCCCGTATGCTTGTACGAAACAGAATTCGAGAAGTTTTAGTTTAGTGATATATACCCATTTTAGATTTAGGTAACAGAAGGGAATTTCTAAAGTAAGGTTTAAGAAATGTTAAGTTTATGTTTAGTTTTACGTTTAATAGTGTGTTTCAATTAAAGTAAAATACAGTTTTATTTATTTATACCTACTTGTTTTCTTTTGGGCCATTGTAAGAGAGTTCCCAAGGAGAGTCCACGTCAAGCCAGCGGCGGCCGTGTTAAACACTAAGCCAAATCTTTTTGGGTGCTATTTAAACGCGTATCAAAAAATAACCTAGAACCTAAAAAACTGAACTGCACAGCAAAAAACTAAATGTACAGTCAGCGTCATATATAAGGTAACATTCAAAATGTTCAAATAGTTAGTTCGGTACGTCCGGTATAGAAGCTTTTAGGTCCACATCTTGTTAGGGATCCCAGTGGGATCATCCCACGATGTCAGTCAGGTACATTTTTGATCTGATGCGATTTTCGTCTGTTTTGTTATTTGCCAGTTACTATTTTACCAGATTCTCCAATAGTCAGATCATTTATTCACCAGATGCATTTTCCGTCGGACCTGTTTATTGCCAGATTTGTTTTTCGTCAGATCCTACGATAGCACGTTGACGTTACAATGACTGTTTTGCCATAACGTTATTTTGTCTAAAACATCATTTCATTAACCATAATTTTACATTACTTAAGCGTCTACATACCTAATCTTATTTGCCCTAATTATGGAAGTCATAATGTACGTTTATTATAATAAAGTACCTGGAAGACCGAGCGTTGCTCGGGTTGAAAACTAAATTTCCCGAAGATGACAACTTGACAGATCGATTTTTCGCCCCCGTAAACCCCTATATTTAAAATTTCATCGAAATCGTTGGAGCCGTTTCCGAGATTCAGATTATATATATAATAATTGCTCGTTTAAAGGTATTAGATAAATAAATAGTCTGACCCAAAAAAAAGGTAGACGGGGGACAAGCCCCCCCAGCGCATCAAAAAACCCCCTAAAATGGCCTGGTTCATTAGTTACATTGTATTCGTCAGAGCGAAAAGTAGAAGACTTGGCGCTGGGCTGGGGGTTGATAATGGTTTGTACCGTGTGGAATAGAGGCCCTATGACTATTCTCTACGGTAAAATCCAAATCGTATTTGACCTGTTATTGTTTTTTTTTAACTCGGCCGCTATCACTGTCAAGCATGGAATTAGTAAGAACTTACGTACATCTGGAAGGTGCACTACACCGATAACGCGAGCCGAATGAAATGTACTAAAACTTACTGCGTCCCTTTCTAGTAAAGGTGACCATATTTTAATTGGTTCCCCTTGTTTACGCATAATCATAAACTGTCCGAATGTATGATTTCGCAGAATACTAATTTCGCATAATTGTTATTCTACTGATAAAATTGACTTTTTTGAAAAGTTATAAAATAAACCTAACCTACTCTATTCTACCAGGATTACACAAAACATATAAAAATAATATTTTTCGTTTAAGCTGGAGAAAACTTAAACGAAAACAAAATTCGGCGACTCTAGACATTCGGCGTAAAAAGTTTCGGCGAAATAGAGGGACCCATTTTAATTGCAATTTACGGACAAATTAAATTTACATGCCGGTGGGGCAGTAAACGAAACAATTTTTAACCGACTTCAAAAAAGTATAGAACGTTCTCAACGTTTTTTTTTGTATGTTTGTTACGCGAGTCAATTTTATTGGACGTCGAATTATATTTTATTGTTAGATAATAAGGGAAAAAAGGGCATGGAACGTTTTTAATTTATCACGATTTCTCTATCGCGGTTCCTGTGTCTATTTCTCAAAAACGATTAAACGAGGATATTATTTAAAAAAAATATTAAACTATAGAACCGCCTCTGCTTTGTACAGATGCAATTTCTTAAAATGATATTCTCGTTAATAGATAGATAGATAGATAGATAGATTCATTTATTCGGCTATTCGATAAAAACAGAAAACACATGTATTTGACAAAACAAGAACAAAAGAAATCAAATCGTTAATCACTCTAACCAATAAGCAAAGACCGTGTTAAAATCAGTTGCGTAGTTTTGAAGAAGTAACCCGAGAAATACTTGGAACGTTTTTATGAATTAAATCTAAACCATATGTAAACGGACACATTTCACGAAAATGTACCAGGTTACTTGGAACGTTCTTCGGAGTAACTTTTAATCTTGAATATCACGATACATATTTTTCAAAAACGTTCCAGGCCGTTTGGATCCTTTTCGTAATGGTATAATATTAACAAGCATCAAACCGTACAATAAATATAACAAAAATGTTTCAGAAAGGTTAAAAATCAAATCGTTTTTGTTAGGTAACTTCGCTAGCAATAATGATATTAATGATTGCTCGTGATCACCCTACTAACAGAAATCTCACAAACTTGCCTGTGAAAGGATATCCCACAACCTGGATACGATTCTTTATTGCAGCCACTCACAGCTCAACTAGTATTTACCATTGTTTTTAAGAAAATCACTTATTAACACATAAAAGCCGAAATAGGTCTCATTGGATTGCAACAGGGAGAGATTATTAAAGTGACCGCCAATCGCCATTTTGTTTTATTAGTCTTGCTAGTTTTATTTTATAAACCCCTACTATTACCATGATGAGCAATGACTGAAGCGGGTTAACTTTAATATTAATTTAATTTGTAATGCTAATGTTAATGCCTTCATAGTGCCTAATTTAAATATTATATACTTTGATAATTATCACAATTTTAAAAATTAACATAAGCTACCTAGTTAACATTTCGTACTAATAAAATCGTAACTTTTTAACATGGCAATTGTGTAAGAAGGACAAACAAAGACAAAGTAAGTCTCTTTAGACTCGTACACTTGATTACCACGAAATCAGCCTTCTGGCTTTACATATTGAGTTCAATTTTACTTGTCGCGATTTTGGAAGTAAGCATTGCAGATGTACTTACTAATTCCATGCTGTCAAGTAAATAAGAGCTATCAAAACATTGACAATACGATAACCCACAAAAGATCCTGTTCGATACTTGCCCCCTTTCTGCTTTTGCCTACTAAGTGTGAGGCCCATACTATTTGCAGAAATTTGCCCCTTTTTTTGAACCCCCTTCTTTTTACTCTTAATTCGCCCCTTTAGTAGTTTGCCCCCCTTTTTATGGTATTGTTTTTAACTCGGTCGCCTCACAATAATCTCGGCATGTTAGGGCGGCTGATTTTCCAATCCTCCTCCCGCAATGTAAAGCTTGAGGGCCACTAGCAGCCCGACGTGCGACCGCACCGCCCGGGGGCAGAACCGGCTCCAGCCCGAGGCTGGCTTCGGCAGCCCCATCAGGGACTCCGTCTCCCATGTCACTTCATTCCTGCCCTTGTACATTGTGGCACATCCTCAGCATGTTAGAGCCGTCACCTTACCATTCCTCCTTCCGCAGTGTAAAGCTTGATGGCCACCAGCAACCCGACATGCGACAGCGCCGCCCGGGGGCAGAGCCGGCTCCAGCCCGAGGCGGGCTTGGGTAGCCCCATCAAGGACTCCGTATTCCGAGTCACATCATTCCTGCCCTTGCACATCGTGCCACAACACTATCAACATGTTAGAGCCGCCTACTTACCAATCCTCCTCCCGCAGTGTAAAGCATGAGGGCCACCAGCAGCCCGACGTGCGACAGTGCCGCCCGGGGGCAGAACCGGCTCCAGCCTGAGGCAGGCTTGGGCAGCCCCATCAGGGACTCCGTCTCCCATGTCACGCCGTTCACGCCCTTGCCCATAGTGTCACGAAACCTTCAGCAATGTCATAGTTTTATGTCATTGGCTCTGAAGGATGCAGGTATTCATCTGCAATTCATAATATATTATCAAACAAGCTATGTAAGATTTTATTATTATGGGAGAAAAGGAATTTAGAAAAAAAAACAATTGAATAGGTACATTGGTTGTAAAAAAATATCGCCTCTGCACTGTCCTTTTCATATACTCGTAATGAGAGGGATAAAGTTTGACAACAAACTGAACGTGAAATGGTTTCCCTATTATTTATTTATGTAATTTTCCCACGTACTTTTCTTTTTGTTTGTAGTAAAAGGAAAATGTAGTTAGAAGTTGCAAATGAAGTTAATGTATAAAGCCGGAAAGTTTTAAATTAACGTCATAAATTAGACTGGATGAAACTCAACTTTAAGGGACAACTTTATAACAAGATTTATACAACGAAAAAAAATTACTCTCATAAGTGTACAATCAAAATATAATTCATACTAAAAAAATAATTAACTGCCCGTCCTGTTTGTCTTGAATTATAATTCTCGTTACCGACGTGTTTCATCTTGGAATTATCCTAATTTTTCTTTAATGGTAATGGCAACATTTACCACTGTATTTCTCGTCTCTTTTCTTTTTTTTAGGGTTCCGCTGCTAACAAGGAATTCTTATACTCGTACTTTCACCATGCCCGTCTGTCCGTCGTCCGTCCCCTTGTGGTTTAACTCAGAGACTCAGAGACATCTACAGACTTCGTGTTCAAAACAACCAACTACCTCTATGTATATAACTAAAATTCCCGTGATTGATTATGAGTACTTTGAAATTAATATTTTTACAGTAGCGTCACAATTAATTAATTAATTTAGAATTATAATTTATGAGATTTTTGATTTACTCCCTCCGAGTAGAAGTCGTTTATCGCTGCTCCCTCGGGAACTGTCCAATTTTCCGAGATAAAAACTATCCTATCTCCTATTCCAGGACCTAACCAATAGGTGTGCCAAGTTTCATCTCGATCCGTTCAGTGGTTGAAGCGTGAAAGACGGACAAACATACACACTTTCACATTTATAATATTATTTAGTATGGATTATTTGTTATTATAAATCAACAATTCTAACAATTGTACAAAATTTGAACATTTTGCACGTACACATTCATTTCTACAATAAATTATCCAAGGTAGTTACCATTTTCAGTGCTTAAAAATTACTTAAAAATGTGTAAAACTTAGTGTAGGATCGAGAACTATTTACCACACAAAAATGCTTAGTCATAGGGCGGCTAGGCCTGGGGTGGTGCCTGCCGTGAAGATGAACCACGCTAAGTACTCTGTATGTGTGTGTATGTATTTAAATACTTTATTGTACAAACAGGAAAATAGCAAACAACAAAACAGACAGAAACACAAAAGGTATGTACAAAGGCGAACTTATCCCTTTAAGAGATCTCTTCCAGTTAACGTTTGAGCGATTGGGAAATGTTTGAAATAACAAATAGCCAAAGTTACACTCCTTGCCTTGGAGCCGATAGACGATTTTGTCATGTGATGGCAAAATATACCTACCTTATTAAAACAAGGAGTGAAAGCCATTAATTATGAAAAGAAAGTATTATCTCAGTGCGTTGTTGTTACGAATAGATGATTTCTATCGAACGGCCGAACCTCGTTTTACAATATCAAAAATCGTTTTTCATGTAGCTGTTTTTTTTGTATGTTTCGTTTGGGTTCTTATTATCGTCAATCGTAATAACAATATATCCCAATTAGCACTAAAGCTCATTTATTAATTCAAGTGAACATGAGTGGTCTAATATCGAGTTATATACGTTCGTGTTGGCAATATTGCCTCGGAGGTTTTGCAGTGGTAATGGTATTTTATGTTATTATTGCCTGAACGTCAAGCTACCTCCATACCATACTTCTTTAAAACGGCTCACCGGTTCAGCCGTAACAAATAGACACGCGGTCAAAAATATACTTCAGCAATATGACGAGTTTTTTGAATTTACAGTTTCTTGGATGATCCAGGGAACGATCATAAAACCTGACACCTTCTTGAAAGAAAGAAAGAAAAAAGAAGAAAACACTTTATTCAAAACAACTTATTGCAGTCGCAATCATTTTAAAAGCGATGAATCAAAATGGATACGGGGTGATTGTAATGATTTTATCGGACAGTGGCGCATAGCGTAGGTCGGGGCACGATGAGCTGAACAAATCAATGCAATAATGTACTTTATTATTAAGGCCTTAAGTTCTACCATTAGCGACGATGAGGTTTCTACTATACATTTGTTGCTTGCGGTTCGTGCGTACGCCCATTTCTCAATAGAGTCACGATTTGCGGGAATTTTTTTCATAACCTACCCCTATGGTCGTGTTTTGATACTTTATTGACCAACACAGATTTTAGCACTAGTTAGTATATATATTTAGTATATAAGTGCATATTTCGTGTTCTAGGGTAACTTTTGGTCTGGAAAGAAGAATCTAATACTTAGTAGATGTGTAAGAACTTACATACAGTTAAAACTATCTCTGATATTACCGTAATTGCATAGGTTTGTAATTTAAATTCGGCCATAAGACGTGTGATTGTACCTATGTACTAAAAATGTTTTAACTTCTAAATCTAATATAAGTATTTTTCAACAAGGTTTATGTTAGGTAAGGAAATATAAAATACTGATGGTGTTTTATTTCTAAACTCATACTGTTCCTAAAAATAAAACCAATACAATAACGCGCGCATTACAACTCGTACCTAAGTAGTGTGTTCTATCGCTCGAAGCGCTTAGCATTCAATTTAAATAATTGTCTGTAGTGTTTCTTCTTTCAATTGGATTTATCTTGTTAGTTCCGTTTATAATTAAGAACAATCATGTAGATTCTTTGAAGATAAACACCCTGTACAGTCAAGGACTTTAATTGTTATGCCACTATGGAACCCTGTCATAATGACAGAGTCGAACCACATGACAGAAATACGCTAAAATGAATGATTAACGTTATGCGACAGGGTTCCATAGCGGCATAACAATTAAAGTCCTTGACTGTACCTAACAATTTTAGTTGAGATATAGTTACTTCCACTTCACCGTTTTTTCTGAGGACTGTGGTGGAAGTTTGTTACGTTGCTTTTCTTTTAAGTTTACCTACCTATTCTAATCTACTTTTAAAATATTAAGGCTCCTTTATATAGATACAGGTTGATGAGATGAGACCAATGCCGTGAAAGGATTTGTTTTACTGTAGAAATAAAAAATAATCTTAGTGTTGCCTTTGACAAAGCAGTCTTGGTTTACAAATTAATTTATCTGTTTTCATATTCAGTCTGTTTGGCAAAACCTACGTAAGTAGATAAATTATTTCAAAACACAGAGTTTTTAATTATGAATACGTTATTACATATAACGAGTTATGAAATATAAAAATTAACAAAGTTTACCCTTGCAAATTTCCTTTCTTATCCGGGAAGTAGCCAAATTATTCGATCAAAGTTATAAAAGTTACAAGAGTCTCAGTGGACAAGAAAAGAACAACTGATCGAAGGCTTGTCTGCATACAAAATGAAAACAATTGTTCCGCTTTGAAGCTGATTGCGATTGCGAGTGCGTTAGGCAATAGCCCTCCAGGTTTCATTTAGCTACTATTAAGAAAATTTATATATCTACGACTGAATGGTCCAAGGGTATTTCTAGTAGGTGAACATAACCGAGCAAGAATAAAAAATTTAGTTGTATTCAATATTGGAAAGGCAAAATATTAAATATCGAAAAGGTATTGGCAGTGACATCTCGTTATCTTAATTCCTTAGCGAATATCGAGTTGCAACCCTCGTGTCTTTTCTGAACCTACAATTAACTAGAGAATAACGGAAACTTAAGAGCATTTTCACTGGCGGCTAAGTTGAATTTGAGCCGAGAAAACACGGTCCCGGAATTTTGTAAGTACCTATTACTTGAACTAACCTGGTAGTATGGGTGAGTTCGTCTAAGATCCGTAATTTTTATACATCCAAATTTTTATAAACTATTTTCTTGAAATTGCGATGCTTAAGATGAGGCGCTCTTATTGAGGACAATTTTTTAAATGTAATTTGTTTTATTCACTTATGGAGAAGTAAGTACAGTACGATAGCTCTTAGAAAGTGCTTCGGGTTTGTACTTGTCTCTCACTCGCTCTAATACGCACTTGTTAAGAGTGCGTGAGAGAGAAGTATATACCCGAAGCCCCTTTTAAGTGCTCAAAAACTGCAAGTCAGAGAGAAACACGGACGCACTGACGAAAAAAAGAGCGTAATTAACAACGTTACGAAAAACACGTAAAAAAAAGAAATAAAGTAATAGTAATTCACTTCATCAAATGTTTTTATGGATAACCGATAATCAAAAAACTTTAACTTAACTTGTTACTGACCAAGTGACCTAAATCAAAGTAGTAGAAATTTTAGGCAGTGTGCGGCATTCGTAAAAAACAATCTGCATTGGCGGAAAATTACGTAACACACACAGTGACTCTGACCTCTGAGTCTGGACAAGGAATTAGTCTCATGGCAAGTTTCCAGACAAACTGTAATTAGGGCTCTTGTGCTTTCGAGGAAAATGATTCGTGTATTTATAGTACCGAAAGGGAAATAATGAGCCATGTAAAATATTGCAGCAGGTTTTCCCGCGGTGTGTACCACTTGAATCACCCTGTACATGTCACCTACCAAGGCAAAATCGGCTCAGTACCGTTCGGTTAATCGCAAAATTGCAGTATAATCCTCCAATTTTGCTTTCAGTTTTAGTAGTAAAAGTGTAAAATATAAAATAGGAATAGCCGTAAAGCCGCTTTTCGCATTAATACGATGATCACAACGTCGGGTTCCTTCGAAAACCGCTGTTAAAATTGATACCTACTCGTGAATTTCTTATTCGACATTGCCTCTATAAATCACGCACTGAGAGGCTCTCTGGCAAAGCTATTCCATCTACGAAAAAACTGTTATATGTTAAAAAAAGTAATTTATAGAAATCTGCGTAATTTATAACCAAAATCCTAATAAATTAAAGTAACAAACAGTTGATCTGTTACAACTTCTCATGTAGCTTTAAAACAAAAATAACACAATTTTGAACTTCATAATACTTGGCGCATGTTATGTTAAACTTTAGAAGTCGAGTTCAAAAGTTCAAACATCAATGTTATTATTTATTTTAGATAATTTTACAAATAAGTGCATAAACCTAACTTCTAAAGACGCTTTTGTTGAGCTTTTTTTACCAGTCAAAACTAAGTTCTTTGTTTGTAAGTTATCTCAAAGCACATTTATTTTTTAAGTTTTTATATTTAACAACAAATTAGACTGAATTCATACCGTGACTAATAAATTGTTAAATATGTATAGGTACAGCTTTTCCCAGAAAGTCGTGTCAAGTGGGAGCTGAGAGTTGTGAATTATTTTACTTCCTTTTAAGCTTTATGTAGAAATAGCTATTTTAAATGATGCGTTATATTCCTGAACTTCTGCTTGACATGACTTTTTTGGACATCCCGTATGTAGAAGAAAATGTGACAATACCACTTTACCTGCAAATAAAAATGTATTTCATGCAACTCCAACAACTTGTTACACACCTAAACTTTTTAAGAAACTCCGCAAAATCCGCTTTAAACACAACTCTTTCTTACAAATAAAAACACTGTTTAACCACTTCACTGTTAAGCTATTCGCTATTCAATATACGAGTACGTCGCGATCTAAAAGTTCGCGCGGGATGCTAGGGACATGCTTTCCCCGCCGTGGTTCGCAAGGAACTGAAACTGACTACAGCCAGCTTTTACTGAAAACATCTCACGATTCAAGTGCACATAGTAGGTACTACGTAATACACCCGACGCCAATAAAATCGGGTCACCCTACGTACAAGTTTACGTACGCCGTGACCCGTTATCTTTGCTTTCGAGTTAATAAGAGAGTTCGAGTACGTACAGAGGAAATGGGAGCAATGTTCTACAAATTCAGCGTCAAGTTTCACGGTTTCCTTTGAAAATTAAATCCGATAAGGAGCTCAGGAGGTTGAAGGTGCAAAGTGTTTAAGAGACTTATAAAATATGGTATGAATAAAGAGTTTAGTGTGAAACTCTCACGGTAAGTAATTGAGTTATTCGTTTGCACCGTTAAACGAATATACTTTTAAAGTGCTCCCATTCATTGCTTAAATACCGAAGTTTCTTAAATGTTTTAACGTTAATGAATGCAATTAGTATACCCTCGTAAGGCCCACCATACTACAAACCGCCAGTTTTTTGTCAGTGGGACTTTGAATCTACCATCAAGGCAATAAAGTTCAATTACATTTGTTCGATAATGACATTTTCTATTTATTAAGAAAGAAAAATAAACTTTATTGCTTTGCAATACAGTTCAAATTAAATTGCCTTGGTAATGTACATCTTATTGCACACTGGGCCCTACGAGGATACAATGAAGAATTACTCCAAAATAAATACAAACTACAACATTTGAACAAAGCGAAAATACATGATGAAGAATCTGAATACATTTAAAATAAACAGTTATATATTGAGTGTATGCCTAAGCTTCAGTTTTCATCTTTCCATAGCGAAGGAAATATAATAATTAAATTGAAATATTCTCACTTTTATATGAAAAGCAATAAATCAGAGAGAATATTTTTTGCCTTTATTATTTTTCAGGCGCAGGACTTTCGCATCAAGCTCCTTTTGTTTATATTATATTGTCCAAACAGGTTAAAATAAAATTTTATTAAAGATCTTAGAGAATATTTTGCTTCATATGCTAACTATAATGATATTATAATATGTTTTCTTAAAACCGTCGTTCCACTAATAGCTTTCTTGCACGTCTGTTAAAGAGCAGACAAACTGAGGTTTAAGTTGATTAGGTACTCGTTAAAGTAAATTCATTCACCCAATTTTTGAGGCCTTATTTGCCTCAAAAATCCAAAGTGGCATATAAATCAACTAACAAAACACAATTTCTACTCAGAATTTATCTGCGCGTCAATCAGACATCGTTTTCCCGAGGGTAGCGTTCTGTTCTGAATTAAATTTATTGCTCACGTACATACACTGGGCTTAACAAATTGAAACCCTTATTGAAAGTACCTTAAGTGGTTCAGTAAGTGCTTATCTCTCCGGATGTGTTCAATATTTAAAAGTAAAATGAAGTTTTATTTCCCCATCAACAAACCGCTTCCAACATGAGTACGCTGTTTTGACCTACGATTAACGGATGTCTTATACAAATTTCTCGTCGAAAATATTCAAAAAGTATTCGACGCCTTTTAGGGTTCGTTACTGAACATCGTTAATCTCGTAAGGCCCAGTGTGCAATTGGATGTACATAATCAAGACAATTTAATTTGAACTATGTTACAATAAGAATAAGGTTTATTTTCCTATGTTCATAAACTGAAAATGGCATTATTGAACAAAAGTAATTGAACTTTATTGCCTTGATGGTAGATTCAAAGTCCCACTTATAAAAAACTACCTATTTGCAGTATGGTGGGACTTACGAGGTAGATCAATATCGAAAACTCTTTATAATTTTTAGATGCCGTTTAACATCGGTCAGGTTGAATTAGCACCCCTAAATTACGAGTATCCATTTAGTGGTGGTAGGACCTTGTGCAGGGTCCGTCCGGATTGCTACCAACATCTTATCCTTTGACCACCCGCCAAGCAGTATTCTGGTTGCTTTGTTCCAGTGCGGTGTGGGGATAAAACAACCGATGAAACTACTAGCACAGAGGCATTCCATCTTAATCCTCAGGGTTGGCAACGCATTGGTAGTCTTAGGATTCTAGTCTTAAGATTGTTGTCTTGAGAATGTAAATGTCTATGGGTCTCAGATCCCACTTAACATCAGGTGCAGGCAACTGCTTGATTGCCTTCTCCACGTCATAAAAAAATCATTAGTAATGTTCAATATGGCTAAATGCGAGCTTACAGGCAGGAGACATCTGCCATCCATCCAATTGTTGCCGAGGAAAATGGCTGTGACATACGATGGCCGTACGAATGGAGGGTCACGATCAAGACGAATTTAGGATTGTGCCATTTGTCTGTAATGTTTTCGTCGAATGTATGATTTCGCCGAAAGGCGCATATGACGCATTTTAAGTATTTGGGTTAGCCGTTGTTGTGACTACAGGAAATAAGTTCCTGAAACTCATCGACCGAATACATTTGGTAAATTAATTCACATTTTTCAAAGTCACGGAACGCTCAAATAGGACGTTCGAAATTTATCACATTTATAGATATGATTTACGTGGTATGTGGCAGCATTACCACGCAAATTTATCGGCATCCACAGTCTGCCAAAAGAGGAATCCATTAATTTTGAAAAAACCTCCTATGAAATAAATATATCGCTAAAGTCGACCTTTCGATTTTCTCTACTTTACACTGACTTAAAATGCTTTAAAAACCTGTAACGTCGTCGATATAAGTTAAAAATTGTAACCCTAATTGCTGTGATTAAAACAATAAAGGTACCAAAAACTTTAATTTTAAAATCAGTTTTTTTTAATGAACGCTATTAATTCCAAAGATAATTTCATTTAGTCACAGATAGAATTAAGCACTATATCATTATTCATGATCCCAGAGCTCATAACTTATAGGAAACCGAAAGCATCGTAAATAAGGAAGCAATCGAAGTGACAACTCTCGATTATCCGGTTTGGCGATCTTGAAAATTAAGATCCGTTTTCATGTCCGTGGATAGGTGCCTACCTAGGCCTGGCCACTTGCTTTAAGTCTGACACGTGATCCATAGGAAATTGGTTTTTTACATGTTTTTTAGGTACATAAAGGAAACCTTACCATCCTAAATAAAAACCCTTTATCCGTAGAAGTCCAGCTAAGTACACAACCTTTTTTAGGGTTTCTGACTAAGGCATCCGCTCCATCACCACATAATATTACTCGTATAGTTGGTATTGTCGATCGAAGCTCGTATAAAACAAATTCCCCGCCACGGCTGTCCATCTGTGTGTTTGCGATAATCTCAAAGACGACTGAACAGATTTTAATGTGGTTTTGACCATTAGTTAGATAAACCACGGAAGGTTTTTATGCATAATAAATTCTGGTTTATGTACGGGTGTTACAGAAAACTCGCATAAACCGAAGCGAAGCGAGGACGGGTCGCTAGTAGTATTATATTGTATTGTAGGTAAGGTGAGTAGGTACAGTCAAGTTCATAAATATGTGTACACTTTAGTACCTTGCCACTTTAATGGCTGTGACAATTCATATACCTATGACAGTTTAAACATGACATTAAATAGACAAGGTACTAAAGTTTACACATATTTATGAACTCGACTGTACTTACGTGTAAAAGGGCTCCGCCTGTGAAACACGGAGGGACAGAAGGTCATGAAATATTTAAAATGGTTTCGTTTTAACGGTTGGCTTCACTGAATTCTTTAAACTTATTCATCAAACGCCGTTACATTGAAATTACTTGTAAACAATATTAATATTAAAATAAGCCTAGCAGAGTATAGGTGCCTAGCTTAATTTTACACAACAACTAGAATCCTATTCTACGAACAAACACAGCAAGTTGTAGTGGTCACTTCGTTTGCAAACGGTATTTTACTAATAATACGAGATAAGTATTTAAGTGTTAAACGGGTATTACGAGTCAATAAAATTGGCGTAATTTTTACAAGAAAACCTTCGGCCATTGCCTACCAAAAAGCAGACAAGCAGGCCCGGTATTCTCTGCGGTAAAAACCATATCATCTTTGACCTGTTATCGTATTGTCAACGTGTTGATAGCTCTTATTTACTTGACAGTAATGGCGGCCGAGCTAAAAACGATTTCATAAGGTCAAATAGTTACGATGTAATTTTTACCGCCTAGAGTACAAGTCCTGCAGCAATGTTAAATTGTTAGTTTTTTTTGTTATAATCAGTTTATACACCCCTTTCATTAAATTCAAGTAGAGCCAAGGGAACAAGTGTATAAAGCGGAATAATTCTATTAGAATGACGAATAATATCTAAATTGGTTGCTTACTGCTCCGACGCACTTGTGCAAGAGATTAAGTAGATTTCTCTTCAATTAATATATTTGTAATCCGCCCGGTTCTCTAAACTTAATTGAGTAAAGATTTGTTGAAATATGGTAGTAAGTACGTGGTTCCTTAGACACTGTTGTTTGATCAGTAGTTAAACTAACTAATTGTTAAAATTCGAAAAAGGAATGGAAATTTTTACACATTTCCTTGAGATTTTAACCATTAGTAACGTTTTTTGACCATTAGTTAGTTTAACTACCGATCAAACAACAGGCCATTAGTCTAAATAAATTTGAGGAGAGATGAGGCCCGAGTCGATCTCATCAGTTGTTTTAAAAAACAAGTCCTTTGGGACGGAAACTCTCTAGATACCTACCTTAAGGACGGACGCCCGAGGCTAATTGAAACAGATTTTTTAAATAGTAGATAAGTACTCCTTAAAATATACTATGTTATGGTTTTAAGTAGTTAAAATATCAGCATTAATATGCTAATCTCAAGAATACTTGAAACTTTCTATACCTAGTTAAAAAGTTTTATATATTTTCTATTTTTTTTATAGCATGGAAAACGCACGCGAGCACTCAGGTCACCTGTTGGTAAGTGGGATTTGAGACCCATTGTAATTATTAATCCATTCTTAACTATTAATTTCTTATTATGTACCTAGGTACCTAAAGAAAACGATTTCATCACGTATTTAAAAGTGAAAATAATCATAATGTAAATACCACAGATAAAACTACATAAATTGTATTCGTTTACATGTTATAGGTACAGGCAACCAATTAATTCCTGGGTCACTATGAAAAGTGACGTTGTCAACTGTAAGAGATACTCGTATCTTCAATTCAATTTTTGGGAAAATAATCAATGTTTTATGACTCTAACAATATCGAGGTTGGACTGCCATTTGACGTTAAGTCGTGTTCGGTGAAAGATAAATCTTACTAGCTTCTGCCATCTGAGATTTCGATTATTATTATTCCCTCGGGAACTTTCAAAATTTCCGGGATGAAAAGTAGCCTAGTGTTAGGGTACTTATTAGCTATCTCCGTTCCTAATTTCATCCAAATCCATCTAGCCGTTGCAGCATGAAGGAGTAACGAACAAACGCATAAACTTTCGCATTTATAATATTAATAGGATTATTTGGTTTACAACGTCACGTTGACATAGTGCCCTAGGAATCAAATTAGTTGACTGTACACGAATCAAGTAAGGGTTGGGATAGGATAGGCAGTAAGCACCGCTCTGCTCCACTCGTCTCCGCCTCAGTGGAGCCGCACCCTTACAGTTCTATGCTGTTATCTGTGCCTTCACACGCAACAAATAAATTTAGCATTGTTTTGTAATATGTCAGGATTGACTTTTCATCAGCCTAGTACTATAAACACATTAAGCCTTTACAGGATTTTTTTAGCCTATCACACTCATTTGGGCAAAACTCGCCGTCAATCGAAATGCTCGAATGTTCAACTCAGTACCTTCACCTTAAGTAGGATGCGATCTAGCAAAGGTTACATCGATCAGGGTCGTAGTGAATTGTCGGATAAGATAAAAAAAAAACCGGTAATTTCTCCTTTAACAACTTTCCTGCGGTAACTTCCTCATTTATTGTTACAATACTATACATTTCGGTGTCTGCGTCACTCAAGGCTGCCTTTAATATATTTGGTGTTCCGTGTCCATATCGGCAGGACAATTATACTTGTACAAACCAGTGACTAAAGGGTCAGAGTTTAAACTATTTCCGTTGCTTCCAAACTATTCCACATAAACAGTTGAAAAGCCAGTTTTACTTCTGACAAATAATCAAAAATGGTAACTTATGTTTATGTGTTTCATAGAGTATCATCATTTATCACCAAACCGGACTTACATATTTGACTGACTGTCGAATTAAATAGTGTGTAACGTAGAGTAGATCAAATGTTGTGTGATAGGCTTGAACGTTAGTGGGAACAACTTTGTTCATTTTTGGCTATAAAGCAAAAAATGTAGTAAAAAGTTATGGAATGTGCATAAATTGCTTGGTACATTTTGATGCAAGTGAAAGTAAGTGTATCAAACGACGTTTTTTATACATTTGCGAAAAAATGTGTACTTGTGTATCTGTTTATCTGTGTATGTGTGTATCTGTGTATGTGTAGATCCAAAGACTTAAGAAATTATAGCAAACATTAGTGAATCCCGAACGTTTGTACCCAAGTCACACATGTTATGTACCGAAAAACTAAGGCTTGATTTCCTCCTACGCTGACATCGGTCGCTGACGGCGGTCGAGCGTACGAATATACACTATGTTCTATGAGACACCGCACAGCGACGCTGACGCGACATATTTATTGCTACGCGCCGCTGATGGCAAGCGTCGGTCTCGCTTGTCAGTGCCGCGTACGTCGGTGCGCTGACGCGCTATACACTACTATGCGCGCCCTCAGTGCAATGCTGACCGGTTGGCTGTACGCACATGCGCAGCGCAGCTGAGCAGACACTGTTCCGTACAGCGCAGCGATCGGTTTCGCACTGCGGGACTTTTCTTTCGCATACGCGACCGACGTCAGCGACCGATGTCAGCGTAGGAGGAAATCAAGCCTAAACAGTGGTCAGGGAACCCAACTCGTATCTGACCAGTCTTTTTAAGTTATGAATGTTATGATAAATTTAAAACATATTTATTGAACCGTTTAAGCGATTATATCTTGGTAACGACGAAGTAATTATTTCAAGCGTAGATAAGTAGAGCCTTACGTTAATAAGACTCTGTTTGGCCCTCACTCGACTCTGATTGGTCGCGTTGATATAAAATGTTGTTTTCGGCTAGAAATAAATCAATTAGCACGCAAACACGCTAGTGGAAATCTTGAGGTCAAATTTGTTTTGTTAATGTGTACCTACACTACCTACACACGGCGGTTGATATCACAGTAAGGGCCGGTTAACTACTGATCAAACAACAGGCCCTAAAACTTTAAGTTGTTTATGTATTGTACTGACCTCATCTCGAGTCAAACCTTCAAGCAAGAATTAAATTGTCTTTGGTATTTGACTGGTTAGAAAACGGAGAGAGTGTGGGGGTTGCTAGGAAACAGTCGGGAGTTGACGGGAGTGATCGTCGGGCTTGAAAAAAATGTTTTCTTAAGATTTTTTATTTGCTTTCCTTTATAATAATAGTGGTGTATCCACAAAATTTTCCTTTTATAATTAATAATGTGCGGTGTGCATAATTGTGAATAACATATAGGAGGTGATCTATAGGAATTTTGCAGGGAGACGTTAGGAGATTTTCGTGAGTTTTCATGTAGACTAAGTCTACTTAAAAAGGTAAATATTGTAGTCCTTCCGTTGTTGGAAACACTTATCTATAAGAAATCATGTCTACGAATAATTTGGTTTATGGTTTGAGAACAAGAAAATCGAACTAGTGATTTCTCATAGGTATTTTAATCTTTCGTATATGTCTTATCATTTAGAATAGAGAAGCTTGGGGATGAGTGTTCTGGTTGAGGATCTGAAAGACGAATGGAAGGGTGATAGTCGTTGTTTAGAAAGGGTTCTGTATGGTGTTTAATCTATTGTGAATGTTTGTTGTGTTTCTAGGTATAGTAATAGAGTAAGGAAAACTTTCGTAGTACAGGGAAACCTTAGTTGCATATTTAACCTTTCATTTTAATACATTTCACGCGGGAGCATGACCCTGAGAGCTCCGTCGCTTACTACGAGGGCTTCTAAGCGGTTTGGTGTCGCTGTCGGGAGAGTTCGGTTTGCGGCTGCGCGGCCTTGACATCTCGTCGGGACCCGAAGCTAAGTGTTGTCTTTTAGTGGTTACTCGATGGGTGCATCGTTGCACATGGGGTAGTAATGCAGCTGGTTACGAATGACATTTGATGTCGTCATTTTCAAAATATTTTGAATTATGGAAGATGTCATTGCAATTTTGACAACAAGGCTATTAGATCATTCGTAGCAAAGCTGTCCTTGTTAGAACATGTTTATTTGAATATTTTTCTTTGATTTTGATTTTTTTTTTTATTTACGAATATTTTCAAAATGTTTTGAGTTTCGAAATTTTATTTTTTGGGAGGAACAATTTATTTAAAAAAACAGAACAATTTTTTAAAAAATAAATTCTTAGAAGCAAATCATATTGAATTTAATAGTGATATACGCTGGTCGTCGGAAAACCAAACTAGTGATAAATTTCTTTGAATTATTTCACGGGATTATAATTCTATCGCGAAACTAATAATTATTTAAAGGTAAATAATTTTATTGTTCATTTGATATTCTTTTATAAATGTTTTTAATCAAGGGAATTCGAAGGCTTATTAATAATTCAAGACTGATCTAATTCTTTTGGATCTTGTGTACCTTTTAGGACTCCATGTCTAATCTTCAGTTTATTGGAAGAACCTTTCTAAATTTTCCCATGCTGTTTGGCTAAGATTATTTAGTTCTCTTTCGGCTCTTATATTGGGGTTTACAGTTTTGCTTGTGTCCTAGCAATTTAAATTACAATTTATCTTTACCTTTCTCGTTTAATGCATCGGATATTATACATGTTTCTATTCGAGTCGAAGAGGGTTTAGTGTCTTGGTGAAAGTTATCAGCGGGTCACAGACGTCGATGACATCTTACCGCCACTAAACATCTTGGATTAAAATAGCAAGCAGAGACACTTCACACTGTACGCTCAGTTTCCATACAGACTGCACAGACTGCTTCAGTGTGTTAAAGGTTCAAGGTTAATAGCTTCAAAATTTATCTTGGGGAACCGGGGGTCGGATTTGAGTTGCGTCAAGAGTCGATCTCACCTCTGGTCGAAAGACGTTAGTTAGTTGAGGTGACTTGCTGGCTTGGTTTTTATGATCTCATGTCTGCAAGGATGCCTGCGAGTTTAGCTCGGCAACTGCTTTCTACTCCCGGCTCTCATGTCGGTTCGTGGGGACTCGACTAAGCGAAGCGAAAGCTGAGCGTGTGATATCGGGTGCCTTGACGGATTCGAAGGGGAGGAGACCTCCAACATTCTGGGTTTACTTTGATACCTGTCACACTGGATTGCAGAAAACACACACATTCCGTCGTCCTAAATATCCGAGGACACAAGAGGGGTAGTTTAGGTCAATAGTCTCTCCATCTAAATTATTAGGAAAAGAATTAAATCCTGTCTCTTGGAGTGACTATAATTTGTCGGGCCCTCTGCTCTCTTGGTTACGAGGACTTACTCAGACTGACTTGGCGACGTAATGGAAGCTCTCCCCAGACAAGTTCGGGACAGGCTGGCGGAGTGTGTCCAGCCTGGAGTCGAGCACACGAGCAAGAGCGGGGAGGGGCTCTGCTTTTACCAGACCACAAAACTTGTCGAATTTCCATAAACTGAAGTTCTCTAGACGTTTCTTTCCTTCAACTAATACAATTATTTGAATTCCCTTATTCTTGAATATCTCTTTAATCAGAAGAATCTGTTATCCCTCATTCTCGCCTTAGGAACCATGGGTTACTAAAACATTTAAAAAAAACCACACAACGTTACTACCACTATTTCGATTGGCAAATATCTTTTGTCTACCGGTCCGCCAAACAGATTAAATAAATTAATCTTTCTTTTATATTTTATAAGGCCTGCCCCCCTGGGGTCAGCTCAATTGGTGCCGCGTGACCAGGATTCTAGGGTATTAAGCAGATTGAGGGGAAGAGATTTTGTGAATTAAGGGAGAGGCATTACTTTCGTTTCTCGAGATTTATGAATAGTGCAATTTGCAGGTTGAGGCACTTCACTATGCTAAAAGGAGGAAATAAAGCTTTCACTATTGCGATTGAGGGAAATATAGGATCAGGGAAGTCTACCTTATTAGAGAAATTGAAAGTGAATAAATTAGTAACAGTATTACCGGAGCCAGTACACAAGTGGCAAAACCTAGATGGGATTAATTTATTTCAATTGATGGTAGGAGAGCCTAAAAGGTGGGCGAGTGTATTCCAATCGTATGTCATGAGAACTTTGATAGATCACCATGTTGCGCAGGTGAATACTCCTATCAAAATAATGGAACGGTCCGTTTACAGTTCGAAGTATTGTTTCATGGGTGTACTTCTTGACAATGATATAATCCATCCGGTAGAGGTTCGAGTCCATGAAGAATGGATGCGTTTACTAAAGGACCATATGTCTATGAGTGTCGACTTGGGAATCTATATACGGACAAATCCGGAAGTTTCATTTCAGCGAACATTAAGTAGAGGAAGGTTGGAAGAAAGTTCGATTACACTAGGTTATCTCACACAGTTACATAGTAAGCATGAAGATTGGATTTTGGGAGATAAATGGCAGGATTCTTTTCAGAGTATCAGAATTATAGATGGTAATTGTGAACCAGAAGCGATCGTTAATCAATATCGAGATATTGAAAGGGAAATAATAGCCACTTGGGAGACTAAGAATTAGATTTTTTTTATCATAGCCAAACTTTATTCCAGAGTTACAATTATGAGCAAGAAGAGCCGAATTAACCGAAAGACATCGCCACTGGCCGAGGAAATGAATGCTACGCATGAATCAGAAGGCCGTAAAAGGACTGTCGTCGGGCAAGCAGGTGCCTTGTCTTTGATGATTAGAACATTGCGGTCGACCATTGGGAGACTGAATTTGAGAGTGACAGAATTGCAGAACCAAGTCCAAGGTGGCCAGGTGAGTCTAGAATCTAGCTTAGAAAAGCCTCAGGTTGCTACTTGCTCTTTTATTGATGGAAGATTTGATCGTCCCAAATTTCCCGGAAGGGGAGATATTCACCCTGTCTCTTTTATAGAAGACTTATTTTCATATTTACGAAGAATCCCCACAAGAGAACATGTCATAGATAATATAATAGGATGTTTGGAGGGGGATGTTAGAAGATGGGCCAGAATTTATAGGGAACGTTGGAATACGGAAGAGGACTTCAAGTCAGATTTTATGGACACTTACTGGGGAGAGCCAGAACAGAATTTACTGCGAAGAAATATTGTATGTGGAGTGTGGGAAAAAGATAAGAACAAATCCATGATGGGGTATTTTATATCATTAGCAGGGCAGGCCAAAATGTTAAGTACGCCTATTCTGGAAGGTCAATTAGTTGATGATTTAATGCATCATTTCCCAAGGGAGGTCCAATATGCTTGGAGGATGAGGAAGGGAACGACTATTATTGAAGGAACAGAATTTTTAAGAGATTTGGATGATGTTGATAAGCAAAATCGTTACGTAGAGAATCGAGGTAACGGGCAGACGTCGTTTGGAACGAAACGTGCCACGACCGAATTGGTAAAACCGAAATTCACAAATAAAAGACCTAAGGTTGTTGCGAGGCTTGACGTGGAAGAGGAAGAAGATTTTGGTGGAACTGAAGACAATAACAATGATTTAAACTAGTTGAAGCTGATTCTAAGGACCCGAAATTAGCTTACAGGAAGAAGGGCATATATTGTAACATCCCTTTGCGGATAATGTTGAAAAATGGGTGGAAACCAGGAATAGGATTAGGGAAAGACGGACATGGAAATTTATATCCCATATCGGCTAATAAGACTTGGTCAAATTTTGGTAGATGTGGTTTTGGGGATGAGAATAGAGTTCAGAATAAGGAAGTTAAGTTGAATTTAGATGCTTTTCCAAATCTTTCCCCAAGTTTATTAGATCGGCCACGTGTTTCTGAGTTTTTACAAACTTTTGTTGCGGCATCCTTGTTTGATGAAGAGGTATGTTTTGATGAGGGTTCTCGCAAGGTTAGAGCGGAGATTGTTATTGAGATATTAGGGAATACAATAAATGGGTTGATAGATACTGGGAGTGAAGTGAGTTGTATTTCAGAAGAGCTTTATGAATCTTTACAAATTACTAAAGGTACAAGATTTCCATCATTACCAGTGAAACCTATACAGATTAGAGGAGCAGTAGGGCAGAAAAGTTTGAAAATACAGCAGCTAACATCTGTTGAGTTAAAAATTCAGGGGATAAGTTTCGATACTGGATTATTGGTAGTTCCAAAATTGACAGTGCCGGTGATATTAGGCTTTGACTGGTTACTTTCTCATGATGCTGTTATTAATTTGCGAGATCCTAAGTCTTTAATTCTGTCAGGTAATGGGGAAGAAGTTAATGTACCGTTTATTGATGAAAGTCAAGAGAGTGTAGATGTTAGAACTCTACGAGTCGGTCAGGATGATAAAAGGGATTCCACTGTGAAGAGTGAGGATTTTCTGGATAGGCTTAATGTGGGAGTAAAATTGAATGATAGTATGAGGATGGATTTAAAGCAAGTTTTAGAGAGTCATAAGATAGTATTCACGAAGCAAATTGGTAGGGCAAATTGTTATGTTCATCATATAGAAATGTCTGAACACACTCCGCGAATAAATAGATCCTATCCGATTCCGTATGCTTATCGTAATAAGATTGATGAAAAATTAAATGAGATGGTAGAGTTGGGGATTATTTCTAGAGGGGCGACTCCTTATAGTAGTCCTTTAACATATACAAGCAAACCTGATGGGTCTATTCGTATTTTACTTGATGCTAGAGAAATTAACAAGTACATGGTGGCAGAGTCAGAGGCCCCACCAATGCAGATAGATGTTTTAAATGCATTTCATGGTGTAAAATTTATAACTATCGTAGATTTAAACAATGCGTATTTTCAAATTCCTATATCAAAAGAGAGTAGGCAGTATACCGGGTTTACTGTGAATGGGAGGTCCTATATGTATAATGTTTTGCCACAAGGTCTGAAGACGTCTGTGGGAAGTTTTAGTCGAGCGATGGATGTAGTGTTGGGGCCAGGAGTTAGAAGTTTTTGTGTAAATTATTTAGATGATTTGGCAATATTAACGAAAGGGAGTTGGGAAGAACATTTGGAGCAATTAGACAAGGTCCTAGAACGATTAGAGAATGCGGGTTTGACTTGTAATTTAGAGAAGTGTAAGTTTGCTTGTCGGGAAGTGAAGATGTTAGGACATATAGTTTCTACTGAAGGGATTCGGACTGATCCAAATAAAGTCAAGTCGATTCAAGAGTTTCCAACTCTGAAAAAGGTGAAGCATGTGCGAGCATTTTTAGGGTTATGTAATTACTACCGGAGATTTATTCCAAATTATAGTACTTTGATTATACCTTTGACAAGATTGTTAAAAAAGGAACAAGTTTGGTATTGGGATGAGGAGTTAGATACGGCATTTAAGAATTTGAAACAGGAGTTTTCTACAACTATTATGTTGTCACATCCAGATGTAAATAAAGTTTATTATTTGCAGACGGATAGTTCAGGGGTAGGAATTGCGGGAGAGTTATATCAATATGACGATGAGGGTAATAAACGGATTTTGAGTTTTTGTGGAAGGTCGTTGAGAGGATCAGAATTGAGGTGGACAGTTACAGAACAAGAATTTTGGGCAGTAATTTATGGGGTTAAGAAGTTTGAGACTTATTTAAGGGGGGCGGAATTAATTATTAGGACTGATCATAAAGCTTTAGTGTTTGTAAAGAACATTAAATTATTTAATAGTCGGATTACAAGATGGATATTGTATTTAGAACAGTTTAATTACACAATAGAGCATGTTAGGGGGGTCGAAAATGGGGGAGTGGACGTTTTGTCTAGATTTCCAAGGGATGGGGACATTCAAGAAGGGAAAACTTGGTGTCCATCGTTAATGTATATGGGGGTGCAGAATAATACTGAATTAGAATCTAAATTAGAACAGATGGTTCAGTTTCAGGATATGGATAATGTAGCTAAAGGCATTAAGGAACGCGTGCTAGGGCAAGTGGAAGGAGGAAGTCGATTGTCTAGGATAGCGATGCGTTGTTCAGTTGTCGATGGTGTGCTTTATTTTAGAAAACATGTCAACGATGTTGAAGTTTTATATTTACCAGAAGCTTTGCAAGCTGAGGTGTGTAGACAAGTTCATTTGGAGTTAGGGCATTTGGGGATTTATAAAATGATGAAATATCTAAAACAAAGATTTTATTGGCTTGGAATGAAGAGAATGGTAGAGAAGTTTGTTAGGTGTTGTCATATTTGCCAATTATCCAAAGTGGATAATGTTAAGTATGTGGGGGCGTGTAATTCTATTGTAACGGAGAATCCAGGGGATTTAGTTATGGCAGACCTTTATGGACCCTTACCAGCGTCTAGGGGGGGAATAATATACATATTCGTAATACAAGATTCTTTTACTAAATACATTAAATTATATGGGTTGAGGGTGGCAACAGCGAAAGCGGTTATGGTTAGGATGCAAAATTTTGCATTAACAATAAAGCCGAAAACTGTAATGACTGATAATGGAAAACAATTTATAGGGAATACATGGAAATTAGGATTACGGAATATGGGAGTTAGGGCTATATATACAACTATTAGGAACCCTAGGCCAAATACGACGGAACGTGTTAATAAAGAGTTGGGAAAATTCTTTAGGATTTATTGTCATGAAAGGCATAGAAATTGGGGTTTATGGTCAGAGAAGATTGAGGAGTTGTATAACAATACATTTCATTTAAGTACGGGGTTTACACCTAATGAAGTTCTTTTTGGTAGAGTGACTCATTTATCAATAGATATCCATTTGCCTTATCTTGTACGTAGTAGGGATATAGGAGAGATTCGGGAGCAAGCTAGGGTTAATTTACAATTGGCTAGTCAACAGAGAAAGACTAGGTTTGATTTAACTCATAAATTAATTCAGTATCAGGTTGGAGATTTGGTTAAGTTGCGAAGAATGAATAAGTCTGACTCTATGAGTGGAGTTACTCGGAAGTTTGATTTAACTTATGAAGGTCCATACAGGGTAGCAGCAAGACAGTTTGATAATGTTTATGTTTTGGTACACCCCGAAACTTTGCAAGAGAAGGGGATGTTCAATGCAATACATTTAGCACGATATTATGTTTAATCAGGAAAATGAAGTTAGAAGTTGGGGAATTAGAAATTTTATAGGGACGTTGATGTCGGTTATGAATTTCCATGCAGAAGCATTAGTGAGTGTTATGTGGGGTAGGATTAAATCGGAGTAATTTTGCTTTGGAATATATTTGAGTATTAGATTATATGGTATTTGGTGTTTAGTTCAATATTATAAGGTTTTAGAAATATTAATAAAGTATTTGCTTACTGGTTAGTGGTTTTGAATTCATATTTGGTAATGGAGGTTTAATTTAGGAGAGGGGGGGGGGAAAGATGTAGCATAGGGGAAAAAGGATTGGGGGGGGGAAGAAAGATAAAATAAGTTAGGGGACTCCTTAAATAGTTTTGGGGTTCAGTTGGTGAATTGGTTATGAAATTTAACTCTTGTTTGGGATTGATTGGAGACAAGGAGTTGGAATAAGAAGGTTAAATCTTGGCTCCGTTGAATATCGTCAAGATTTAGGGGGGGATTGTACTGACCTCATCTCGAGTCAAACCTTCAAGCAAGAATTAAATTGTCTTTGGTATTTGACTGGTTAGAAAACGGAGAGAGTGTGGGGGTTGCTAGGAAACAGTCGGGAGTTGACGGGAGTGATCGTCGGGCTTGAAAAAAATGTTTTCTTAAGATTTTTTATTTGCTTTCCTTTATAATAATAGTGGTGTATCCACAAAATTTTCCTTTTATAATTAATAATGTGCGGTGTGCATAATTGTGAATAACATATAGGAGGTGATCTATAGGAATTTTGCAGGGAGACGTTAGGAGATTTTCGTGAGTTTTCATGTAGACTAAGTCTACTTAAAAAGGTAAATATTGTAGTCCTTCCGTTGTTGGAAACACTTATCTATAAGAAATCATGTCTACGAATAATTTGGTTTATGGTTTGAGAACAAGAAAATCGAACTAGTGATTTCTCATAGGTATTTTAATCTTTCGTATATGTCTTATCATTTAGAATAGAGAAGCTTGGGGATGAGTGTTCTGGTTGAGGATCTGAAAGACGAATGGAAGGGTGATAGTCGTTGTTTAGAAAGGGTTCTGTATGGTGTTTAATCTATTGTGAATGTTTGTTGTGTTTCTAGGTATAGTAATAGAGTAAGGAAAACTTTCGTAGTACAGGGAAACCTTAGTTGCATATTTAACCTTTCATTTTAATACATTTCACGCGGGAGCATGACCCTGAGAGCTCCGTCGCTTACTACGAGGGCTTCTAAGCGGTTTGGTGTCGCTGTCGGGAGAGTTCGGTTTGCGGCTGCGCGGCCTTGACATCTCGTCGGGACCCGAAGCTAAGTGTTGTCTTTTAGTGGTTACTCGATGGGTGCATCGTTGCACATGGGGTAGTAATGCAGCTGGTTACGAATGACATTTGATGTCGTCATTTTCAAAATATTTTGAATTATGGAAGATGTCATTGCAATTTTGACAACAAGGCTATTAGATCATTCGTAGCAAAGCTGTCCTTGTTAGAACATGTTTATTTGAATATTTTTCTTTGATTTTGATTTTTTTTTTTATTTACGAATATTTTCAAAATGTTTTGAGTTTCGAAATTTTATTTTTTGGGAGGAACAATTTATTTAAAAAAACAGAACAATTTTTTAAAAAATAAATTCTTAGAAGCAAATCATATTGAATTTAATAGTGATATACGCTGGTCGTCGGAAAACCAAACTAGTGATAAATTTCTTTGAATTATTTCACGGGATTATAATTCTATCGCGAAACTAATAATTATTTAAAGGTAAATAATTTTATTGTTCATTTGATATTCTTTTATAAATGTTTTTAATCAAGGGAATTCGAAGGCTTATTAATAATTCAAGACTGATCTAATTCTTTTGGATCTTGTGTACCTTTTAGGACTCCATGTCTAATCTTCAGTTTATTGGAAGAACCTTTCTAAATTTTCCCATGCTGTTTGGCTAAGATTATTTAGTTCTCTTTCGGCTCTTATATTGGGGTTTACAGTTTTGCTTGTGTCCTAGCAATTTAAATTACAATTTATCTTTACCTTTCTCGTTTAATGCATCGGATATTATACATGTTTCTATTCGAGTCGAAGAGGGTTTAGTGTCTTGGTGAAAGTTATCAGCGGGTCACAGACGTCGATGACATCTTACCGCCACTAAACATCTTGGATTAAAATAGCAAGCAGAGACACTTCACACTGTACGCTCAGTTTCCATACAGACTGCACAGACTGCTTCAGTGTGTTAAAGGTTCAAGGTTAATAGCTTCAAAATTTATCTTGGGGAACCGGGGGTCGGATTTGAGTTGCGTCAAGAGTCGATCTCACCTCTGGTCGAAAGACGTTAGTTAGTTGAGGTGACTTGCTGGCTTGGTTTTTATGATCTCATGTCTGCAAGGATGCCTGCGAGTTTAGCTCGGCAACTGCTTTCTACTCCCGGCTCTCATGTCGGTTCGTGGGGACTCGACTAAGCGAAGCGAAAGCTGAGCGTGTGATATCGGGTGCCTTGACGGATTCGAAGGGGAGGAGACCTCCAACATTCTGGGTTTACTTTGATACCTGTCACACTGGATTGCAGAAAACACACACATTCCGTCGTCCTAAATATCCGAGGACACAAGAGGGGTAGTTTAGGTCAATAGTCTCTCCATCTAAATTATTAGGAAAAGAATTAAATCCTGTCTCTTGGAGTGACTATAATTTGTCGGGCCCTCTGCTCTCTTGGTTACGAGGACTTACTCAGACTGACTTGGCGACGTAATGGAAGCTCTCCCCAGACAAGTTCGGGACAGGCTGGCGGAGTGTGTCCAGCCTGGAGTCGAGCACACGAGCAAGAGCGGGGAGGGGCTCTGCTTTTACCAGACCACAAAACTTGTCGAATTTCCATAAACTGAAGTTCTCTAGACGTTTCTTTCCTTCAACTAATACAATTATTTGAATTCCCTTATTCTTGAATATCTCTTTAATCAGAAGAATCTGTTATCCCTCATTCTCGCCTTAGGAACCATGGGTTACTAAAACATTTAAAAAAAACCACACAACGTTACTACCACTATTTCGATTGGCAAATATCTTTTGTCTACCGGTCCGCCAAACAGATTAAATAAATTAATCTTTCTTTTATATTTTATAAGGCCTGCCCCCCTGGGGTCAGCACAGTACCTATAATGAATTCGTTATAAAACGTATCTCTTCATACGAGCTTTATTGATACAACCATAGATCATTATTAATTTCAAGTCTTAGCCTTGATCATAAATTACAAAACTAATCATGAGTTTAATATGTGAAAGCTGGTGTAAAATAATTAATTTCACACTTTTATAGTAACAAAAGTATACGAACATACAATCTTAGCTCAGATATATATATGTATAGTACCAAAAGACAAATAACACTTCTTACAATTTCGTTGCTGTAGGTACTGTATTTGGTTGGCCACAACAATAACTAAAAAACGAAATAGACTTAAAAAAATCGGTCAAGTGCGAGTCGGACTCGCGCAACGAGGGTTCCGTATTTAAGATACTATACTTGGTAACCGCAAAAGAAAGTACTCATTTTGATCTTTATTTTCTATGCCATAAGGTCCATTTTGACTTTCCTAAATTGTAATACAGATTTTCAAAGTTTTTTTGTTATTTCTCAAAAAGTGTAAATAATGAACACTTTATTTTATTTATTCCGTAAAATATAAGTAATTATCTATACGACAGGATTTTTTCAGAATTTTTGATTAATAAAATTCGGAGATAAGCGGGTGGGGGCAAAGGTCATTTTTTGTACATTTTTGGCGACAATTCAAAGAATTTGTTTTGAAATGTGCAAATTGAGCCCTTTTATATGACACCCCATTTGCTATAATCAAACCACTTTCATTTTTTACCCCTCATTCTAAACCCTTTTTCAATTATTTATAAAATTAATTTCATACTTTTTTACTAAAAACAGATGCGGGCAAGCAAGTTGTACATCTATGCCAAATTTCAAGTTTATAGCATTTATAGTTGCTGAGCAAATCTGCTGTGACATATAGATAGACACACAACGAAGTCTCACCGTAAGGGTTCCTTTTTTACCATTTTGGTACGGAACCCTAAAAAATAACAAAACATCGCAATAGTTAACAAAACATTTTTAGACAGTTGTGCAAACAAAGTGAAATGTTTAAACTCCAGGTTACAAAAATAGTCTCCAAGACAGCCACGAAATACCGAGCGCCCCATGGCTTACTCGTAGTTTATATTCTACCCATGAGGAATTGACATCACGCAAAAAATCTATCAACGTGCAAACTGTGCACTCACACCCCGTCTATTTAAGCGTGGTGGAGCCTGAGTCGATCGGAATGATACCATCCATAGAAGTGGGATAGAAAAGTTAACTGTTTGCGAGTAGCTCGAAGGAACCTGGTTGCAGGCAGTAACCCAAAAAGTTCCTCAGAGTTCCAATTCCTATTGTCACGCGAGAATAATTTAATGTAGTTCTATAGTTTGTTGATGCTCTTATAATATAATAGTACCTGGAAAACCGAGCGTCGCTCGGGTTGAAAATGAAATTTCCCGAAGATGGCAACTCGACAGATCGATTTTTCGCCCCCGTAAACCCCTATATTTCAAATTTCATCGAAATCGTTGGAGCCGTTTCCGAGATATATATACAATACAAGAAATGCTCATTTAAAGGTATTATTAGATAGAGTAGGTACCTACTCACAACTCTTGGTCCGATCCTGAAAAATATTTAATTGTTTTATTCTACAAACTTACAAACAATTTTACCGTTTATAATATTACATAGTAGAAAAGTATACGTGATAGATGTTTTAATAATCATGAGTTACAAAAACGTTTTAAAATGGGTGCCTTTTTATTCTGAATAAATTTATCTCTGTATTGGAGTTACAACCGTACTTTCGGCAATAAAAAGACAGTATTTGCATAGAACACAGAAAGGAGAACTTTTTTATCGCAGCCCTTACAGACATGTAGGTACCTACTATACATATAAGCATCTCGTAACAAAATCGTACCCAAAAAAATTAAGAAACTCAAAAGTGTGTCGGTTTGTTTGTTGCGACTACAGAGTTCAACGCTCCGGCGTTAAACGTTCATTGTGAAATTTCGTACACCTACAGAAGTAAAAAATTCGGCCTTGTTAGGTAACCATTTTTATGACCGATTGAGTGACCAAAGAGTAAATAGAAAATACTTGTACATTATACTAGGGTCCCGAAGGGAGCCCAACGGGACCCTATTAATACTTATGCCTACGCCATCCGTCCATCCGTCCATCCATCCATCCGTCTTAACTTTAAGGAGTTATATCTTTTGATCGGCAATAGATATGGAGTTGATTTTTCTTCAGAATGTGCAATGACGGCGGATTCACTAACATATTTAAAAAAAAACTGATACAATAAAGGGGGTCCCCAGACAAGAAACGTTTTTTTCAACTTATTTAAATTTTTGTCGTACGTTAAAATATACAATCGTCAAAATTGGTATGGTTATTAAAATTTGATTATATTTAAAACCCTGAAAACACCGGTCAAGTGCGAGTCGGACTCGCGCACCGAGGGTTCCGTATAAAAGATAATATGGTTGGAATACGCAAAAGAAAATACTTATTTTGTTATGAACTTTATAATCTACGCAATAAGGTCCATTTTGACAAGCCTAAATTTTAATACAGATCTTTAAAATAAACTTGATAATTTTTCAAAAATTGTAAAGTTTGACAACCTCATTTTATTTTTCCCGTAAAATATAAGTAATTATTTTTAAATCTTTAAATTTTTCAGATTTTTTGGTCCATAAACTTCGGTGATAAGGGGGGGAACGGTCACTTTTTGTATATTTTTGGCTATAAATCAAAAAGTACGTCCCAACAAATTATAAAAAAAATAGTTTTGAAATGTGCAGACTGAGCCCTTTCATATGACATCCCGTTTGCTATAATCAAATAACTTTCATTTTTCAACCCCCCATTCCCCATTCTAGACCCACCAATAATTAGAAAAATAATTTAATACTTTTTTACTAAAAATCAGATGCGAGCAAGCAAGTTATACAACTATTACAAATTTCAAGTTGATAGCTTCTATAGTTTCTGAGAAAAAAGTATCGAGGATTTTATTTCTAATCGTGTTTTCACGTTCTACAGTCTCAAGCAAATATGATCAAGTTTAATATATCCAAAAAACAGACACAAAGGCGTTATGGTTATTGAGATCCAGATCGCGGAACTCTTAAACTGATTTAATTAGGTGTCAATTGCCATTCAGCGGGGTAATGCTGCTGGAAATATGGGGACTTTTGAGCCGGATGTTTGTGTTTTGCTTATAAATGTTAATTAACTAGTGTCTAGTTTTTAAGATCATTATTGAATTTGTATTTTAATTTCTTGCATTTAAATAAATAACTAAATTTGAAATGATTATGAGAGTAATCTCGCCGCTAAGACTCAAATCATAATACGACTTAAGGCCGAGCCTCACCGGTTGCGTGACGTGCACGTGCACGTGCGCGTTCGCTTTCCACTGCGTTGTATAGTGACATGTCGTAATAAGAATTCATACTATACAATGCAGTGGAAAGCGAACGCGCCCGTGCACGTGCACGTCACGCAAGCGGTGTGGCTGGGCCTTTAATCCACTCAGGGCCTCTATTTTAATAGGTAAAACCATTTTATCTACACGCATATCATAAGTCCTCTATTATGCGTTCAAAACCCGTAGACAATGACCAGCATTACCTGTGGTAGTAGGTGACAGCGATGACAGCTGTTAGTTTTGGAAGATGTTCCAAATTTGGATCTCATTACCTTACAATATTCGCTAACGTAATTTCAAAATTACGTTCCTGCTGTCATCGCTATCGCCTACTACCACAGGTAAGGGTAATGCTGGTCATTTGCCTTTCGGCTTCTGAACCCATCTTAGAGTACTTATAATATGTGTGTAGATAAAGTATTGTACGAGAATCTGCGTAATTAGCATTACGCAACCGTCACGTAAACTACTATTACCTTTGACGTGTATTGTGGTCATTACTGTCAAGTAAATAAGAGCTATCGTAACTTTGACTATTCGTTGGTTATTGTTATTGGTATCGTATTCGATAACTGTCAAAGGCAATATTGTTGTACCCAGAGGCCCGGTTGCGTTAAGTTAGGTTAATTTTTATGTTTTTTTTTAATGTTCCTTCGGCATTACTTGGTTTAGCCTGGTTTGACCTCGTAAGGTTGTTTGAAATCTAAGAGTTCAGCGCACCGGGACTTGGCAAAATGTTTACTTAGTAAAGAAAAAAAAACATGGAATATAAAAATAACTCAAACTCAAATTCAAATTCACAACATTTATTTGACAAAACCACACTGCTACACACAAGTATAAACAAACATTTTAGCCGAACAAACTAAAAAGTAAAAGAATAGAAGCTGTAGTGTGAGGTCAAAAAGGACTCACCTCAGCATATGTTCTTTACGTACTACGTAGCTGAACGGGAACACGAAATAAAAGAAAATAAATAATATGCATAAATAATACAGATTGTGAAATGTACAATATAATGCGATAGTCAAAAATGTAGGTTCTATAAGCCCAATGGAACCTTGACCCACCATAGAATGGTGTCACAGTGGCATTATCTAACAATTTTGTTTGATACTTCTTACGACTTTCTTAACCATAACTTCAATGTGACATAGTTTTATGGTGGGTCAGGGTACATAATGTACGATTGTACGAATTACATATGTGTACTAACTCAACCGGTCCAGTAGTTTCGGATCAAATTGGTTGTGATAGACAGACGGACAGACAGACACGCGCGTAATCTAAGGGTTCCGTTTCTTCCTTTTGAGGTACCTACGGAATCCTAAAAATAACTATTATGGAACATACTAGAGCTATAATTAGAACCGCTTAAAATACACAGGAAAATTACAGACCTGTAAAACTGTTATAGCTTAAAAACACGTTTTCGCAGCTTAGATGTTACCGTTATAATATAATAAAGAAAAAAAGGAAATAAAATAGAAACACCCTATTTTAGTTGATAATAAAATACATATGCAAAATATTCCTAGTAAATATCAGTTCCCACAATTTTTAATAAAACGTAACGTTATCTTCCAGTTAAATTAGGCCGTTGTAGAAAATTAAATAACCCATATAAACCCCGAGTCACCCGAGCGGCGCATCGCCACATTTTCCCCAAAGAGCATTAAGAATCAGGTGTCACTTGCTCTTAATAACATAAGGGACCCACGCTGTACAAGTAAAACGGCACTTCACTAAATTATTTACTAAAACTAGTTCTCTGACGGTTGGCGAAGACGCTAACCGTCATGTCAACAAAACAACATGCCAGCATAAAAAAACTATTAAAAAATCATAACATCATCATGGATCATGTGACATCATCAGCAACGAATATAAATACTTTGATGTGTTTATTTTTCTTCCGCAAAAAATATGCTAAGTTACTGTTTAATTTATTGGTTTTTTTTTTTTTGATATGGATGGACCGTATTTGTTTATTTTGATGACTTAATTTATAGATACCATAAACTTTTTGTAGATTCAAGATAATTGGCCAAAGTTTCAAGTAAATAAACATTCAATTACAACAAAAAGTAAAAATAAGTAAGGGGTCTTCCAAGTGGTAAAACCTGATAGTGATTGCAATGTATCTCTTTTTTCAACGTTTCATTACTATACAGGCTGATAAAAAAATGTTTTTTAAGGACTGTAATTTTCATTCTGAAGTAAGTACAAACCTAACAAAGACGCATGCCAATATTGCCAATACACATCATTTGTTCAGAATTTATGACACATTTGAATCATCAATAAATGTCTAATTAAATTATGTATATATGCACATAGTAGTTTATGTGTCATGCATTACATTTTTATTGTTTTAACGTATACTTGTCACATACATTGAAAAATGTGACAATCTCGAACAAAAACATGGTCTAACGCGCCAAGGAAAACAAACATACATTGATACCTACTTATATAGATAAACACGTGTGGATGGAGGTAACTCTCTGAAGTTAAAGAAGGACCGTGCACGAGGGTGGTGGTAATATGGCGGGTGGCACCCGGCTCAGGAAGATTTATTTATTTATTGTTAAGTCTTCAATTAATTAACATTGGGATCCGCTAGGACTAGGACCTAAAACGAATCGACTTAATTTAAAACGGTATGTAGAAAGGGATATTTGTTTGGTATGTTTTGTTCAAATTTCGTAAGTAAATTTTGAAGAAGCCGTTCTATTCGAGTCGGTAAAACCTAGGAAGCCAGCTTTAAACTTATCCTGTACGCGTGAAACGCATGAAGTTAACGCGGCGGTCCGTACTTACGAGTTATGACCATGGCACAGCCTAGCGTTGTAGGTAAACACCTAATTACTGGCTTTTAAGATACCAGTTACTGGCACCTAGTGACTGTTGAATTATTGTGTCTATTACCTTATATTCAAGTTCATGGGGCCAATAATTGGTAGGTGGCCAACAATAGGGCAGTTCACCCTACTGCCACGTATCCTTGACCATTCATATTACGCAAGAAAATAACATCAACAGTCCAAGCTTTTTATTCCAAGAAAAAAAATATTTCTTTTAACAATGATGGGATTCTTTTGATTTATCAATTAAACGGTTAAATACTAGACATCATCCACATCATTTCAATTCGAGACAGCATAAAGATGTAATTGTAAGAATTATCGCGTACACGCGGCACACGTCAATTGCTCGTCAACTGTTTTGCTGTCTCAAGGACCAAGGTAGAAATTACAAGTAATTGCATCTATATTACGAGTATCATAATATAATTGTGTTTTGTAAGTTCTTAGATTGACTGTGATAGCGACCTCCGAATCTGCAGCCTCACGTTTGCAATTACACGAATTTTGAGTAACAACTAGCATCACACTAGTGGTCTTGCGTGCGTGAACCAATATTCATAATTTTGACCTAATTTGGACGAGCATAGTCAAAGCAAAAAATATAGGAAGGAACAAGATGGTATTTTAAGCTATACACTACTTTGTAAAAAGATTCTTAACATTATCTTTTAGGTAATTTTGCTTTATGTTTAGCTAGCTCTTTCCGTCCCACGGATGGGCTACACCTTCCCCCGGCTTCGGTCTTTCCACAATTCCATACTCAGCTAGATACTCCTGGGCCCAGGTTGGTTTCTACGGAGCACTGAACTCAAAACTTTAGGTGCCCCATCTCTTTCAATTAATATTCATGACTAAATTGAATGAAAGTGATGGACCTAACGTACCTTCGAAAACAAGCTATGCGCTGGCACTATCCTATCGGAGGCCCTATACAAGATATATTCAGCGTTCGTTATGTTATCAAAAATCTATAGGATTGACGTAAGCTGTCCGACGGTCGCGTCGAGCGCCTACGTCAATTCCATACTTTTTGTCAGTTTTCGAAAATAGTTTACGTTAGCGTTAAGGAACTTGTCTAGCCTCACAGATATGCTGTGAGGAAAGTGTACAGTGTGACTTTTTGAACCCCCTTTTTGGGCACAAAGATTTTTATGAAATATTACTGGGCTGAGATTCTCATCATCATCATCATCATGTCAGCTGAAAGACGTCTACTGCTGGACATAGGCCTCCCCCAAGGCTCTCCACTCAGACCGGTCTGAGATTCTACATGGTAAAAACCTTATTGTTTTCGACGTGTTTCCGTATTGTCAATGTTTTGATAGCTCTTATTTACTTGACAGTAATAACAGTAAAGACTTAAAAACAGTACCTACTATAACACGTCAAAGGCAATATGGTTTTAGCGAGTTGAAGAGAGTATTGGAAAAGGCATTTTGACTACTCTAAAAAAAGGTTATTTAATGATAATATAATATATATATATATATATATATATATATATATATATAATTCTTATTCATCGACATAATATTTACAGAATTCAACATTAGTATTTAAATTAAAATTAAACTAAGCTACTCAAATATTAAAGATATAAATAATAATCACACACACCCCCTCTAGCAGGTCCGCTCGCGGCATGGTCCCTATGACACTGGCTGCATTACCTCTCTGGATAGCTAGCCCAATCCTTTGGGAGAGGTAAGCACCAGCTCTAGGATCTCCGGAGGAGTCTATGAGCCGGGATGACAGGGCCTTAATAAAGCAAATACTACTCTAAATGTAAATAGAGGAATGGAGAAGGATATGAATTTAAAACTGTTTTCTATCTGTTGTTTGTCCTTCCTTTAAAACCTATTTTAATGTAATATAAAGTTTTTTTACACATTTATTTCAAAAACACTACGCCATATCTCTGTTAGTATAATGTCCATCTGATTTTTGACAATTTATTGCCGTTGATTGGAAATTGCCCAGTCGGATTAAACTTTATGCATACCAGGGGGTCTTATTTTACTTTGTCTACGCGTGTTGTTATCGTTTTATTTTTAACTCAACCGCCTTTACTGTTAAGTAAATAAGAGCTAACGTTGATAATAGTGATGATGGCAACAAATAACGAGTGGCTCAGATCACAATCCGATGTAATGATTAGAACAGCATTTGTACCATCCAACTACTTACATAATCCAGTTTAACAGACTAGACTGCTTGGGTTTTCTTCCTCTAAGTTAATTTTGAATTTGAATGTTGCATAAGATAAAAAAAAAAGTTCCTATTAGGAAAATTATACTAAAACGGTGGCAATACGTCGCAAACAAAAAATCTAACCTTCGTAGCTTATTTAAACAATCTTAGACTCAAGTTGGGAGCTAAGTACTTACTTGTAAAATCCAGATTTTTTGCTCGAGTCTAACCACAGCAAAAAAACGTGTTCGAACAGCAAAGATCACACACGGTAGAAATGAAACCATCACAAAAACATTTGTTTATACGTGACTAGGAGCAGCTCTAGTGTCTCTTTTTCGTTTTATCGAGTTTCAAATCACAGCTGTGTTAAATAAGTTTTCACTTCAAAATCTAGATTTTACAAGTACTTAACTCCTTGAATTGGTGACTTCGAACTCGCGTCCGTCAAGTTGCCGTGTCTTTCCTAGCACATCCATACATAAAGGCTGCTCCTTGGAATTGCGAAACAGTTCACGCGCGACGTTTGTACGCTGCCGTTGTAGAGTTACCAAGTGAGGCCATGCTTGCGGTCAGTTTTTTACTGTTCATCGCGATCTTCTGCGTGAATGGAGAAGATTCGTATTTGCGTAAGTGATTAATGAATTATTAAAATTTCAATATTTTTCTTTCTAGTTTATTTAATGAGTTGAAAAATTAATCAAGTAACATGTTTAAAGGAAAAGATAAAAAGTTAGTAAGCTAATTGTAACTTAAAAAATAGAAATAAAAAACAGATCAGTGAAATATTTATGATCGAGTCAGTAGTTCAAAAACTCTATAAACAAACTTTCGAACACTTTTGTCTTATTACAATATTGTATTATATTAAAATCTCCTTCCTATGTTTTGTGCTTTAGATTTTTAATAACTTATTATAAATAAAAGGTAAAACAGTCGAACAAAGAACCTCCTTCTGTTTTGAAGTCGGTTAAGAACAAAGTTAAATCTTAAAGTTACTTAAATTTAGGTAAAGTTCACGTTACATTTTGATATTCACATTATTTTCTACCATTTGACGTGTAGTTTTGAGACCATATCTCTCTAAGAAGATTTGAACTTGACATAAATCTCTCACACCGTTCACCGGTCACGATCATCCTCAAAATTATGCAAACAATGGCATGACCATGAAATAGAATACACCAAAACCGGTATTGTTAAACCTACATATTAAGTAAAAAAATAAGTCTTAGAATATTTACATCTTCCTTTACGGTAAATACAGGGTGTTAAAAAAAACCAATACACAATAACATGAAGTAGCAGTGTTTAAGCTCGTGTTTTATTATGCCCAGGTCATTTATATGATACCTATTATGAAACTTTATCAAGTTCAATGTCGGTTTATATTTTGCTAAGACAAGTTCTCGGTAAAATTACCATAATTGAGAGTTGACTCCGATAATTATGCGGATATCGAGATATCTGGTTATAATAGTTCCCTATAAGGAAGGACAGATTAATGTTATTTTGCATACAGGAACCATTACGTAGACGCGTAATATTTAGCGATGATGTTTTTTTCCGAAATGTCGCTTTTATTCCAAATTGAGATTTCCTTCAAATTAACTTTCAAATTCAAATTCAAATTCAAATTTATTTATTTGCATAAAATGTGGTACATAATCTGGTTAATAAATATGTTTGTAGTCCCACACATTTTGCCAACAACTGGCATGCAAACAGGAGACAAGATGCATCACTAGGCTGGACATGCTCTTAAATACTAATACATAAAACCACCTAACTTATTAAAATCTTATTCATGTACATTCCCAATATTACCAATGTTACTACCAATATTTCATAAACAAAATTAAAGTAACATCACTTACAATCATTTCGTACTATTAGATTAAATGATACTCATTGCAAAATAGTAAATATTTCAATGTCAGTAATAAGTAATATAATTAATTTATACAATAAAAACATATGTCAATGTCACAGTCTAATGCTTAAAATACTCAAAATATTCATTGATAGAATAAAAACATTGCTCAATTAACCACTTTTTCAGTTTACGCTTAAATAAAGTAAGTGGCAAATCTTTAATACTATTATGTAAGCAGTTGAAAATTTTAATTGACATGCAAAGGGTGCTTTTGCCATACAATTTAGTCTTTACGGCGGGAAGGACAAGACGGTTTGGGTATCTCGTATTAAATCTACGCGTGTCTCTGTTTGTTTTGAATAATTCAGGATGCATTTTTACAAATAAACAGACTTCAAGTAGATACATGCTAGTCACTGTCAGTAACTTTAAATGTTTAAATAATGGCCTACAAGAGTCCAACACGCCAACATTACAAATGCTCCTAATACACTGTTTTTGTGCTAGCAGCGCGTGCTTTATATAAATAAAGTCTATATATATCTAAAGTTTGTTATATATATATATATATATTTCATTTATATTTATTTATTGCAAGTGTAAATAGTTTACGGTTAGTTCACAGTAATTTGCACCTAACTGATTATGTTTAATATAGTAACGATTGTGAAAACTGCATAAACAAGGCCAACCGGAACTTAATTTGGAGTGTTACACATTCATATTTTAGGAAATCAAATTAAAAATAATCATAGGTAACTCACACAAAATACAAGTACCTTTATACACGTCTCACCTTTATTTCCGTTAATTCTATGAAATAACTGCGCAAAGGCAAATTTATCCCTAAATGGGATCTATTTCACCTAACCTTGAAATAGACAGGTAAGGACGATCCATGCAAGTTTTGCACAAAAAAAAGGAATCAAAATAGATAACATCACTTTATGATATTAATAATAATAAAAGAAATAAAATGCATTCTTATACATACATTTATATATCTTCTTACTTATTTTTACTTTATTTTCAAATATAAATACTTATTTAAAACAGAATAGCAATAATTGTAAATATTAGTCACATATTGCTTGTTTCCGAATGTTACTATTAACGGCTCGACTAATAACGCTACATTTTAAATTAGCATTCAATTACTTCAAATTAACATGTACCTAAATAAATAACTGATATGATATTTGTGTAATTGGTTGTGTATTTCGTTTTAATATACCTAGTTAAAACGTTATTACTGTGGGGTGACGTGTTAGGGATCCAGTTAATGGACTTTACGCTTCTACGTGTACCTTGTAGTACAATCAAGGTTAAAATTATGCAGCGTATTTTAATAATAATCTGCTATAAACTGCTATTATCTCAATGCAAATAATTATATTTTACTCTTGATGGTGATAGATCATACTCAATAGATCTAAGTAGCGTTTTCTACATACATACATACATACATTAAATTACACGTGTTTGCCAGAGGGGTTGGCAGAGACCACTTCTTTCCACCTGCTACAATCTTGACAAATATATTTCGCTTCTTCTTCTTATTGTTTTCTGATTGTGATAATTTAAAAAAGTAAAATAATTAGGTAGTATTTATTTATATCTCAAGTTCATGATCTCCAATTCTTACCACCATAAGAATAAATAATAACTACACGCGTAGAAGCGAAACTCCCGGCTCCGGACGCACGCTCGGTGCGTTAAATACCGACCGCCTGGGTGATATAAAAAAAAAAGAAAATTAATAAATAATTAGAAATAATTGATTGAATGAAGGAGTTTTATTTGTTAATTAGTATATCCGCTAGACGTTATCCTGTAAGAAAAATCCGTAGTAAAAAGCACTTTCAGTTTTTCTCGAATTTTCCAACTTTCCCGGTATCTTTTCGTTTAATATTGAATTATTTACCAAATTATTTTAACACATACTTACAGGTTTCTTCCAAAAGTGACCCGATTAGACCCATTCAGCAAAAAAAGTGACTCCAAACCAGGGGTCGTAAAAGGGTTTTTGAAGAAAAAACGGAAACCTTAAAAATGAATTAATAGATAAGAATAATATTTTGTAATAATGCTTTTTTAACTTAATAAAAAATCAAATTAATAATCCGGTAAGGAACGTAAAAAGTAACTCCAGATCCCAGACTACAAAACTTATTGAGCTTTATTATTATTTTAAAGGTGATTAATAGCCACATAAGCCATGTAATTTTCTGGAGACAATCTTAATATCATCAAAAAGTTTTGCAATAATGTTTCCACGTTGAAGTAAAACATTAATAAATAACATTTCGTGGCTAATCTTGTATACCACATCCATAAACCGATTTAAATATTTCGCAAGTGACAGCCCTAACTTTGGGCGCGGAAGACAGATGGCCGTAGCCGGGTGAAGGGGGAAGCAGGTATTTAAAGCGCGGCATTTGGGGCCTCCTCGTCCAAGAAGAATCGCTTACGTGTAGTTATTATTTATTCTTAATCTTATGCACCTACTCATACTTGATCAATTTAGTAGAATCAATCTAGGTAAGGTCTATTCATTCTTACTTGTCTTATATAGTAAACAACTTTCTAACCTCAAAATGAGACTTTGTGGCTAAAACAGCTATTTTAAACAAAATAAAGCAATCAATCACAGACAATACATTAGCCAAGTGATGCCCATAATGTTTATTGAGTTTACTTTATTTACAATAAAAGAGCTGTTTTAGCCAAAAAGGTTCATTTTGAGGTAAGAAAGTTGTTTACCTACTATATAAGACAAGTAAGAATGAACAGACCTTACTATATTCAAGATTTTATAGAAATCTGCAAAGGAACTAAAATGGTTTGTTGTTACATCTGATAATTCGAAGATCTTTTGGCTATGATAGAATAGAATCGACACAAAATGAATCACTATTATAAATAGAATCTCTTGCGTCTAAGACACCCTGTGTATACAGAGTATGACTTCTTTTAAATTGAAGGTCGCCCAAAAGTTCAAGGAAGTTTAACATACGTGGCTAAAATCAGATAAAAATACATAACTCGATCACGTACTGTCATGATTTTTTAATTAATTATACGAATCTGCAAGAGTCAACTTTTAACTAGTTCCCGTTATCAACAACATTTATTCTTGAGCTACTATAGAACTACGTTTTAAAAGCCATTGATTAACTCACACGTTATTTCCTCCTCGTGACTGGATGCTGTTACTATGACAGGGTTCTATGGTTGCTCAACAATTAAAGTTGTTCAGATGGTTGATGTTCATGCAAAAAACAAGTAGGTACAGACGACAAAAGACCTTGTTTTTTTTTAATGCAAATTTTCAATGTTATAGGTCTGCTTTGAAAGATAGAACAAGCCGAAAAAGCAAAAAAACATTTTATATATGCATAACTGTGAATCATTTAATAATCGTACAAGGTGAACAATCAAGTGATGCGAGCGTAAATTAAACGTTTGTTTTATAAAACCAAATAATAACTTAATACAAAAAAGAAACACATATTTCGTTTGTGGAAAGGGCATGCAAATGATAGGTTGTTGTTACTTTTTGTACCTACTTGTGTTTTAAATCCAAACAAAGCATTATTTAAAAAGAACAATCACTTTTTGCGCTGACCGTACTGAGTAACATTGACTGAACGGAACGTGTGCGGAGTTACGATACTATTGAGTAATTAAACGTCTCGTGCCAAGTAGGTTCCTTAGAAAAAAGTTCATCTGACGTTTCTCGGATAGAAATGTCTTCAACAAATTGTAATAACTAGCTCGGAATGATTTCCTCAACATTTACTTCAGTATTTCTTTTTTTTTGTTTACGAATGCATGTGATGTACGTACCTAACTTATTAGCAATTATTCTATTCGTTGGCAATTTTAAAAGTTTTTAAAATAGTTTCTCATATTTACGGTACTAGCACGACTAATCCTAAGTGGGTTATTATTATTAAATGTTACTGTTAAAAAATACATAAAAAATTATTTGAAATTCGTTAGAGTTGAATCACAATGTGGGTTATACGTCCGATCAAATGTAATAACAATATGATAAAATTAAATAAATAGTTTTTTTTTAGAGGTTATTAGGGAAAAAAGTAATTTAAATAATTACAATGGTCATCTATGGTTATTTTCGCGTCGCGGCAACGCAATCGTTTTAAGATATTTTTAAAAACCTTATACATGGTGGTCCAGTAATTATTACACTTTTCATAGCGCTTTTACTGACGCTATTGCAAAAAAAAATTGCCCCCTCTATAGGGTTATATCACTGAAAAAATTACTTAGACATTCGATGGCGACTATACAACAAAACAGTCGAGGACAAAAACGAGTAGGCATTGCACAATCTCTTGTCTGTATGTAGATTGATCAATTATCCATGTTATGGAAATTTGCACTAACGCCTTTAACGCATAATTTGTATTGAAAATTTAATTAGTAGAAAAAAACAAGAGGTCAAAGCAAGTTACTTCATTCCTCCTTTAGCCTTCAGCACTCCTGTAAAATATTTCTAGCTGTTCAGCAAACCTAGACATGTTCCAAAATATCTGTCAATTTTACCAATCGCAGAATATATATTATAGGTATGGACTTTGGGTAATGATAGCTTTTTTTTTCAAACTACTTCACTTAAGGATCACAATAATTTTGAATTACGCGTCAAGGTTTAAACATATATTATAAATCAAAGTAGGTGTTTTTTCTGCCTGTGACCGGAATGGTGAGATACTTAGGTGACGTAAATTTCATACTTGTTTTTTATTTTTACGAGCTCCGTTCTGAACTTCAAAAAAGAGGAGGTTATATTATAGTTACTAGGTGGTATATACAGAGTGTCTGAGAACTTAAAGTTGAACTTTCTACTAACTTAATTAGTTTAGGAGTAATTTAGGTTTTAATGGCACTCGTTAAGAACAAAACCTTGAGAGCTCCCTTCCCCAGATGATCCCAAAACTTACGTTAGTGTAGTATTCTTTACCACTATTATTTAAACCCTATAATAACCCCTACTATAGTCAATACGTTGCAAAGTTAAAGGTTAAACGAATGTACAAAGGCGAACTTATCCCTAAATGGGATCTCTGCAGAGTTAAAGGTATAGTATTCTGAACCGGTATAAAAAGGTCTTTCTTTTTATTTACATTTTTATTTTCTTTCGTATGTTTTTCCGATCCCAATAATGCAAGTATATTTTGAACCAGTTATTATATTAAGTGGTTTGAAATTCAGTATCTACATATAATGCAAACATTCAGACGACGAAATATAATAAAAGCTATCTAGAAAGTCATTCGATGAAAGAGCCGGAAGAAGATCATAGAATCATAAAGGATAGAAATCGAGTCTAAAAAAACAGTATAACCTACAATTTTAAATGCTGTAATATTAAATATATGACAAAAACATTTTAATTTCCCACTCCCCTAAGCACTGGATTTTAGTTACCTATTGTAATAGATCCACTTTTTATTTACAGCGCCATACATCACAAAATGCAAACTCGACGAGAATTTTGAGAAATGCGTGAAAGAACAAATGGTAGTCAGCCTTCCTCACTTTACCAAGGGCATACCGGAGTTAGGGGTGCCTTCCCTGGACCCTATAGCCCTGGATGACGTCGTGATCGACGGGAATGGGTTAAAGCTGTCATTGAAAGACCCTAAACTGTTCGGCCTCAGCACTGCCGATGTAAAGACCCTGAAGTAAGTACAGCAAACCTTTTGTATAATAGGGAATATGCATGGATTTTTTTAATTTCATATCTCAACAAAATATTTAAATACCGTAAAAGAGATCACCAAAAGTGAAATTCAAAAATTAAAATCGGCCAAGAAATACAAAGATACAATTTAAACTGGTAATTAGACAGCGATTAGACGGAGAGATCCGATACGCCGTGTGACGTTATGTAACACGTCGACCGTATATGTAAACTCCATGTTAAATTCTGTTTTGCTAGGAAGAGATAGGAGCCTCTAGATCTTTGTTGCCTTATATCTTGGTTATTTTTATAGCTATTCAATAGTACATTGTTGCAGAGGATAGAAAGTACGCGATTTTTGGACGAGTCATATAGAGGGCCGAAACGTAGTTGAGGCCCTCTAGTGTACGAGTCCATAAATTGCACTTTCTACCGAGGCAGACATAGTGCTTTTCACAACTACTGAGAGGAAATAAAATTAAAATTCATATACAAAACGCAAATTTTTATTCATATTAATGTGTTAAAAAAAAGCAGTGACATAGTTTTTAGTCTGTGTATCTTTTAGCAAAAATACACCTAATATTTTACGACACAAAATGGTGTGTTCTGATTGGTCGATTTAAATTTTTCATTTTAAGGAGTTATGACACAAAAATTGATTGATTGATTTCCATTGGTTCTTAAAGTTGGACAACTATGTTCTCGACCAATCAGCAAACACGCCGACAAAAACATTCTTGGTCTGTCCTTATAAGTGACGTTTTGTGACCCCAAACAAGACCATCTATGGCCATATTTCCGAGCAGTATTGTGAAAAATATCTTTTTTCTCAAACACGCTCGGAAAGAACGGGTTTCCGATTGAAATACAAGGACGGAAAATGCCTCATTTTACTCCTAGGAGTAAAAAAACCATATGAAAACACTTTCCGTCCATGTCCATATTGTTTTTTAAAAGTGCTCTCTATTGCGTATAAAATCAAAAGGACCATGACAAAAATCCCGTACAACCAACTTGTCGGGGGGCAGTGAGGAGCGGCGCGCGGCGGCGGGGCTCTTCGAAGCGGCGGCCCGCCCGCCACCGCCCGGCGGCTCATTGTGCGTGAAACTATCTTAACTAATACTCGTATTTTGCAAACAAACATTCTCTCCAAATTTGTAAAAGGTTTTTAAAAATACTTATAATCATGTATTTGTATCATTTCCTCGCATTTATGTATGCCTCGGCGGGAACGAGAATTTCCTGACTCGTATCTTTTTTGTTAACCACCTGGTCAGGAAATCCCTTACTTTCCGCGCCAAGGCAACAATGTACTATTTCTCAACTGTTTGTTACATGAATCAGCTTTATTAAAGCTTTAAAAAAAGTCATGAATATTCCCTTTTCGACATGAACATTCTAAGAATCACCGTCCAACATGTTATCCGTTTTAACCTAGCTCCTAGCAGCATTGTTCACATTGTTGTGTACCCTTTTGATGATAACACAACCGGTGAAATTACTAGCATAGAGGCATTCGATCTTAGTCCTCAGGGTTGACAAAGAATTTGTTGTCTTACGATTGCAGTCTTCAGATTAGGAATGTCTATTGGTCTTAGTATCGACTCAATATCAGCCTAGCCTATGGACTGTGTAAAACTAAACGAAGTAGTATTCGGAACAATCATCAAATAGCTCTATTGTAGCAAGTAGTGTCGATTTCATTTGTATGATTATCTGAAGAGAAAACGATTCAAATATGATATTGAAGCGCCAAAGATTTTGTTGGTAGCGGGTATTTTTGAGCTACTCTAAAACTATGTGAAAATGACAAAAAGTCTCAAAAAAATTGAGTAATTACATCTTTAAATCGTTTTTAGTGTTCCGAAGTCAAACTAGGAACTCTTGCCTACACTCGCGCGCGGAATATCACTTTGGTTTTTTATGTCTATCTTTGTAATCCGGCTTTTCTTTCTGAAATATTTAAATTAAATAATGTTTCTTGTTATCTGACTGCCGCACTCAGAGACGTCAATATAAATTTAATGCTTGATTAAAGTTGCTGCTGTCACTGTCTTTGCTATAGCAATATAATAAGACAACACGTCATTAAACAAGCATTAAATTTAATTGACGTCTCCGAGTGCGACGGTAAAACGTTACAAAAACTAAACGAACATGAAAATCGCCGCAATATTTTTCAGACCATAATTTTCAAATTCGAGTAAAAATTTACATAGATGACATGAAAAAATGCAAAGTGATGTAATTTTTTTGCTCGCGAGTGTATATCTGTCTGTATGTCACACTCACTTTTTCTCAGAAACTATAAAAGTTACAAAACTGACATCTTTTATTGCAACGCAGTAAGATTGCAAAATATCAAAATACATACATACATACATAAACTCACGCCTTCGTTCCCATAGTGGGGTAGGCAGAGCTACAGAATTACCAAAAATAATTACCAAATATCAAAATAATATAGGGATTTTTATGATCCTCGGGCATTTTTGATGAGAGTAGTTTTATAGTGCCTTAGAATTCATTTGGTTGACTACAAACATTATCTTACTGAATCTACATTAGTCATTGATTGTATAAAATAAACTATGTGATGATAGATAGCCTTGGCAAACCACAAGGGACAGGGTCTCTGAATAATTCATATGTGACCGACCAGTCATTGTTACAAATAGGGGGCAGATACGGATGTCGAAACATAAGTAAGGCCAATTGATAAAGAATGTATACCAAATTACATGTGAAAGAAAAGGATGGAAAACAATTCGAAGCCTGTCAGTAATGCTAGGCGATAACGCGAACATTCGCTTTATCGCGATGTGTGTAGCCGAATATTCGCTAATACTTCGGCACTTCGGGCGAAGCCGCAGACACTTCGCCCCACTGTCGGTAAACTAGCGCATCAAAGAGTTTTATCGCGATGAACTTGGCTTGCGGGGCTACACTTCAGTCGGCCGACAGGCGTCCTGAGTAGCGGAACTAGCAGACTCATTGCTTTATTCATTCGCGAGTTAATCTACTGTTGAAGATTTATTATGACAGAAAGTAGAGTTTAAATTGCACAAATGCAAAAAGTAATTGTTTAGCGCCATAAAATAAAGAGCGACAACTTGGTACATTTTTCCGCGATAAACTATTGCGACATTTCTGTTTGCAATGCGGCCATGCACAATGCCGTAGGCCGAAGACGAAGTTTTATCGCAATAGTTTTATCGCGATGTGTTTGGCCCTAGCATAAAGGACAACAATTATATCGCACAGCACCTTTTTGGTCTTACTTTACATTCGCTGGCAAAGAGTTTTCCTGTTGTTCCTATGATACTTGCTACTGCCATAATTTTATTGGCTAGCCACGACGAATACATACAACTTACTTTTAAGTATTATTATGCTTTATGATTGAAAAAATGACCTTCTGCTGGAGTTTCTTGCGGCGCTTCTTCTCCGCAATGATGGTCTCGTCCGAAGCGCTGGTAGATTCAGTCTATATTACCGACGTGTAAAAGAGCCCTCATGTGGCCTATTTAAGGCGGCCACATACATACGGAATTCCGTTTCGAGATTTCGATTCGGAATTCCGTATACACATCACACACATACATTTATTTTCGTTCGGAATTACAGGCCTCAGTTGAGATTAGCTAGTCATCGAGTACGACGATTTTCTGATCGCGATTGCATTGTTGATATATTCTACTAGGAAAAAGAAAAACACCCGCCGTTACTGGGTGCATCACCTTAACACCCAAAGACTGCAAGATAATCATTTTTATGTAGAAAGAGCCAAATTACGATACAATCCCGAAATAATCTTTAAATATTATTAAATGTGTTTATTATTATTTATGTTGATTATATTTGTAGGGCTCCGTACCAGAATGGTAAAAAAGGAACCGTTATGGTGAGACCTTATGGTTATTTACCCGAAAATTATAGTTTTTGAAAAAATATCAAAAAAAATTAAAAATCTGTATTAAAATTTAGGCTAGTCAAAATGGACCTTATTGCATAGAAAATAAAGTCGTCCGGCGCATATTTAGCGGCGTTCCAAACGGACTTTACGATTGTGTGATGCGCCCCATACAAAATCTATGGACGACTTGCATTGGGAACGGTTTTTTCCGTTCGGAATTCCGAATGATGGCCTGTGCGTTCGGAAAAAAAACCGAACCGAAAACTACTGTACGTGTGTGGTAGGGTCATTGATTTGTATTGCATTCGGAATTCCGAATCGAAATTTCGAAACTCAAATTGAATTTCAAATAGAAAACAATGAAACAAATTGAATTCAAAAAATGAGGTAACGAAGTTTATTTTTATTGTTATGAAGACAGTTCTTTTTTTTTTATCGGTCTACAATTGACGGAGAAATCGGTGAATATACTTACATAAAAAAAGAAAAGCAATAAAACAATATTGCTTTTGATATGTTTTCGTATTGTCAACGTTATGTTATAATATAAGTTATTAGCTCTTCTCTGCCCGCGACTTCGTCTGCGTAGACTTCAGAATTTGATCTTACCAGGATTAATAATATAAGTTTATCCTATCCGAACCGAGAACGAAATATAGCGCTGTATAGGGAAAATCGGATAACCATCCAGTGACTTTGACCACACCGAGGCACCACTTCGATACAGAGTTTTAGAGCTAGCGCCATCTAGTTCGTATATGAAGAACTAAAAGTGTGTTTCTTTAGTAACTTTTGTGTACGCACACATCAATGAATAGGTACAAACTGAAAGAATTACAGGATGACAAACGTAAACAGAAATAAAAACACACTACCCACACATGGCTAGATCAGATATCACCTTTTTAATTTTATTCCTCGTCCATACAAAGTGGCGCCACCTTGTTAGCAAATTCACAGCTTTTAACGATTAATTTGATTTCCCGTAGAAGTTATCTCATATAAAAACTATCCTGTCTTATTCCAGGACTTAAGTTATATTATATGTGCCAAGTTGATCCGTTCAGAATGGCGGAAAACATGTTAAAATCTGAATATGTCAACGTCAATCTGACACCGTTCCTTTTGACATAGACTAACAAAACAGAATGTACCAAGGCTGTCCCATGTTGTCACACTGGGTGGCATGGCATGGAATAATTAATTGAACAATTTTGTCAACTAATTACTACTGTAGAATAATAAGTGGTAATCGCCCTACTGAAAAAAAGCGCCGTGGCTTGCGTGGCACAGATGAAAATTATGTCTGAATTCTTAATTTATTGTAATCGGTATCATTTTTGTGCCAATAGTATTTTCACGAAAAACCGCATGTCCGCCATTTTGAATTCCAAATCTGACATCATTTTCGTTTTCGCCATCCACGAAAACATGAGAAACGATACCCATGACGACTTTTTCTAAAACCATCATGGCCGCCATCTTGTATGCCGAATTTGATACCATTTTCGAAATTGCCATCCCCGAAAACATGAAACACGATTGGGTATCGTGACGAAATTTTCGAAAAACATCATGGCCGCCATCTTGAATTCCAAATCCGACTTCATTTTCGAATTCGACATCCGCGAAAACATGCCAAACGATACCCATGACGACTTTTTCGAAAAACATCATGGCCGCCATCTTGAATTCCGAATCTGACATCATTTCCGAAAATGTTAAACTGAGATAAACTTAATTGTAGGCAGATCACTAAAAATAGATGTTAAAAAAATCATTCAGATACGTATTAAACACTTCATTTATGTTATAGTTAGACTAAAATAGTGCCACGATTGAAAAAGAGTTTTATTTTTGATTTTGTGATCACAAACTTTCGCCATTGTTTCTTTACAATAACATTTAATTTTATTGTTTCTTTACCCTAACATTTTAAAAAATACCTTTAACAAGGAATTACCGCCGGCGTCGTACCATCAAGGACTTACAAATGCTGATCCACCATATAACCTTGTCAAATGACAGGAACTAATCGTTGGTTTTATACGACAAGGTTCTATAGTGGTTCATCAATTAAAGTCCGTGACAGTACTCGAAAGACATTTTAGAGACAATCAACTGTTTCTCAAATCCTCAAAATTAATATGACAAATCTTCACTAAAGAACGACTAAATCGTCATCAACCGACTCTGAATGTCTGACTAGACCTATGTAGGTCAAGTATTTCCATTAGTAATAATTCTACTCGCAATTAAATCAATCATAACACGTAATTAAATTGACAATTACGCGTGGTGATTGTAATTAAATTACGTTTTATGACTCAGTCAACAGGAAACATACCATGTTCATCCGGTAGGAAATAAATTAAGATTGAATATGCACCAAGTACTCAGTTGTGCCTGTGGTTGTGCAGCGTGGACCCTTTAGCATCCTTTAGCGAGACCCTGTGGCGAGACCATAAACATGATGGACCATTTATAATGGAATGGACCACAGATAAGCACTTGACTCACCGCCGACGATGAGCGGGAAGCGAATAGAGCCAGCGATCAACTTTTAATGTACTCGTATATGTCTCTTTTATTGACACGGGATCTATATCTTTTGTTTCGACAAACTAGAGGAGAGAGTTCCCACCGACAGTGTGAGCAGCCAGCGATCAACTATTATTATATGCATCTCCCTTATAGACACGGGATCTATATCTTTTGTTCGTTTCTTGAGCGAGAAAATAATCGATAGCTAATCATTATAGCTAATCGCTTCCTCGCCGGCAGTAGAGTGGGACAGAGCCATAAGCTGATGGTAGCGTTCAACTTTAAGTGGAACTGGCTTCCTTCATGTGTATTTCCTGAGATGAGACAACTTGGGTGTCTTTTAGAAGAGAGCGAATAGGCTGTTAAGTACTGAACCTGCGAACTCCATCTTCGACTTCGTTGTCAATCATAGTTGTAAAAAGAAATTGAGGTGGATCAATCTGCCAGAACGCTAAGTAGGTACCTAGATTGGGACACTTCATAACATTCGTATACCATCTTAGATAGGACGCTGGTCAGTATTTATAACAAAAAAGTATATCTCTAGCTCGTCTAAACCCGAATTTAACAACTACCTACATTCTAAGAATATAAACGCTTTTGGCTAAAACAAGAGTAGCGACGACGTCCTTGAAACCCAACTAGTCAGCTATCAAAAGGATCTTTAATGAATCGCATAAGATTTTTTTCCTATTTGCTTTCCACATTATTTGCATACTGATTGATGCGCATTCATTAGCTGTTGTGCAAACTATTGTTCATCATCACTCTTAGTTAGTCGATTTGCATGACATTTAATTGTCGAATGCGATATTTACATACGCTCTATACAAAATGTGTTATAAGTTTGAGACCTAATATATAGGGCTTTATAAATGTACGATAGAATTATTCACACTGATGGTTTCTCAATAAATCTGAAACATGTCGGGTCGTTTCTTACAATTAAAGTTTGTATAGTTAATTTTGCAATAAACCTGTGTAGGTAGGTATTAGGTAATTCCTATGTTGCATTTACCATTTTAATGATTTTAAAGGTAATACTTAATATGGAAAGCAAAGGGAATATAAAATAACTTTGAATCACGAGTGACCGCTCCTACTTTTGGCTGTGAGAGATGAAGGCACCACACAATAAATTATACATTATGATAGCACAATAAATTATATTAACAACAAGTTTTTAGAGTTGTAGGTAATTCTGTAGCTCTGCCTACCCCACTCTGGGATTACTGGAGTGTGATTCTCTCAACAACGACGAACGGACGGACGAACGAGTGATTGTCCAAGCGGCGAGTTTAAGTAGTCCCGTCAGAGTGAACAAAACACATTTTAGCGCGTGTATTCAATTTGGCAACATGACTTCTCGAACGTATAAAGCTGCCTAATTGACAATGCACGCGCTAAAATGTGTTTTGTTCGGTCGGACGGGACTACTTAAACTCGCCGCTTCGATTCGTTCGTCCGTCCGACCGACCGCCGTTTTTTGGGAGAATAACACACCAGGCGTGAAGGTAAGTCTGTATGTATAGCAGTATATTACAGGTACAGTCACGAAATTAAATTTCTATAATACCCACCTTAAGGTCGGTTCATCCTTACTTGTCTTATATAGTAAACAACTTTCTAACCTCAAAATGAACCTTTTTTGGCTAAAACAGCTGTTTTGTCGTAAATAAAGTAAACTGAATAAACATTTTGGACATCATTTGGCGAATGTATTGTCTGTGATTGCTTTATTTTGTTTAAAATAGCTGTTTTAGCCAAAAAAGGTTCACTTTGAGGTTAGAAAGTTGTTTACTATATAAGACAAGTAAGAATGAACAGACCTTAGGTCCAAAGTCAATCTGACATCCTACAACAGTAAGGTTGAGTTTCCTAAAAGTTACAAATGACTTGACATCTCTAATGACATTGATGACTTCAAGCATATTTTTACCCGACTGCCGAAGGAGGAGGGTAATGTGTTTCACAGCCTATATATGTACCTATGTTTGTTCCTTTGTGTCACTATAAAAACTAAACCCGTTGTCCGATTTTCATGATTCTTATGTCAATCGATTTGTCTTAATCTGATGAGTGTCACTGAAGATATGACAGTAATCAAAATTCAATATGGCGGCAACCAGACGCCATATTGTGCAAAAAAATAAAAAAAAGTCGACAAGTGGGGTATCATTGAATAGGCATTTAAAAATCATCTTTAGGTTTCTTTCATCGTTTTTAATTTTGAATGATCATTTAGGATTTATAACGATTTAAGTTGGTTAGCAACAGTTTTAAAGGCTTGCTTTTTGTTATTCTTGAAATGGGTCCCAAACGCTCGTGATCGTACATATTTACCTAATTTATTACCATCGACTCTTTTATAAGTACCTTAATCAGGTATATAATAACAGGTTGTTAAGAAAGTTCGGTTTAAACAGGTTGAATTGAATTCCGCAATTTCGTAAATTTTTACGTCGCTTCTATTTTCTAAAATCAATTTGCCCTACATAGAAATAATATAGATAGGTACTTACCTAGTGAAGGGGTTAAGCATTGATAACATCATCGCTAATTGAAAATACCCCAATAATAACAATATTGTCGATTACATAATATTTTGTTGATTTTGTTAAGTAGGTACCAATGAGATAATAAATATTAAAAATTAATCAAATAGGAAAATAATATTTAATATCTACCGGTTCTCCTACAATATTCTTAATCATTAGGTTAGAAAAGACAAGTCTATCGTTGATTTTCCTTGACATGCTCGTAACATTTTGGCTCAAAAGGCCAATGGAGAGATTTATTACTTTCATTTATTATAAAATATGGATCAGGTTTGAGGTCTGAAATATTTTATTTTTATTTTTTATTATTATATCAAGTTGGATTCAAAATGGTAAATTGAATAAACGTGGTGGAATATTTTTTTTTAAATATTATTTGTTCCTTCCTACCTAACACAATGTCTGTGGTAAAAAAATACAAAAATGTATGAAAACATATTATTATAAACTAAAACCGGCCTGCTGATGAGTTTAACTCACTCTTGTTATTTTTAAACAACCTATGACATTTACAACACGTTCTTTACAAATCATTATGAATCGCTGTTTATTAAAATTAGTCCAATCGTTAGGGAACTGTAGTGGAGCATCCGATTTTGATGACATTCCTACATACCTACATCGAAACTAGGGATACTTTGGCTTCGCAAAGACGGGTTAAAAAAACGCATCAGGTGCATAAGTGTGCGTAAGACTTGCACAACACTTATGCGTAGAACAGCATATATTTATATGTAAAGCTGAGATGAGTCAGTAAGGGCAGCTACTGGTTACACTTGCCGCCAAGCGGATAAGATCGCTAAATCAGCATACTTAATTACAGATATAAAAAAACAGCCTGCAAAAAAGACACTTTTTGAATTGCTAAGGTATATAATTTTTACGTGGCGTCATGGATTCCGAGGCTGCCCTTACTCACCTATCTCAACTTTTTACCCCGTATACCTAATAGAAAAATATTACTTCCTTTACATACCTAGTTAGGTACGACAACCTCGAAGATATTTGTGCAAACAAGTGCTCTGGGTTGTAATACTGCGAAAGGAGACGCACTTGACCAAATTTGATTGAAAAAAAAAAGAGTTGACTTCGCTATCTAGACCTTGAGAGCTTGGTTATGTCATATGTGATATTGGTCTAAATTTGGAACAAATCAAAATTCGCATAGGTGAAACGCTCGATAACTGGTCTAGACTAACAAGTTTAACTTGATATTTAAAAAGGCAAGAAACACTTTTTTAAACTTCTGATAAGAATTTAATTTGCCCACACGTAGTTTGTTCTACTTCTTGATATGTACCGCCTATTTCCATGAAACTAAGCCATCTGAAAATAATCCAAATGATTTTTTTCTTTTTTCATAGAGTATCCTAACTAGGTGGCTAGCACAACTTTGACATTAGGTGGGTACTTAGAATATACCTAACGAAAAAGACGCACTTAGAGACACGCGAGAAAATTCTATTGTGCGTTCAGATTGTCGGTCTACTGTCGATCGCTAAGGAAAATTGTAGATGCCATTATTCGAAATCACGAACATTTGAATAAATCGGATAAAATTGTAGATAATTATGTACACGATAATTCCTGTACTCATGCTTTTGTCGTTATTAGACGCCGTTTCCAATGAGTGGTTACAGATGCCTTATCATTCGGTCATTATAATACAATGTTGAGGTGAATTAATATCGCAAATGAAATTATCTTGGGTGCTTTAATTTCATTGCAAAATAATACGAAAATATGCAGAATCCAACCGTGAACCGACTTCAAAAAAAGCAAAGTAAGGTTTCAAAAGGGGCAATATTTTTGTTAAAATCCAGTTCTGACAGTGAATTTAGGAGGGATTGAGGTTAGGGTAGCTCCCCAAATATTATAGCGATTTTGGTATTTTCAGTAACAAGTCAAGCCTTTGTATTAAGAAAGTATTATTTGGTGAAGTGGAACTGATGAAAAAGAAAACTGATGGCCACTGGAACTTCTCAATGATCCTATGTCAAGCGTGGTGATAAGATATATCACGTTTAAGATAGTTGAGCAACTATTTATAATGAAGCAAATTTAGATGGTCACTAAAAAGCGAAAAATATGTTTTAACAAAAAGAACCGTCTTCAAAACCCCCTAAAAACGCTAAATAATAACTGGTTTCCTCGGTAATACCCAGTTCGGTAACTGCATCTAATATTATATATAATTATACATGGAATAGGTATAAAATATCGAAGCCGGTGGCAAGAGTCAGGTTACTATTACATTGCTATTGTTTTCTTGCTATTGATATTTTGGAACTATGGTGTAATTCATCAATTGCTACGTTATTTAGAATTAGATATAATTATTTGGAATTAAAAAAGTGTAGCTATTTCAGGTCCGTAAGCCAAGGAAGGCAATTGTGTAAGTACCGCTAGGTAGCGTTATATGCCAGTATCATTGAAACCTTAATAACTCCTAAACTAATTATCATATTGGAAGGTTAAAAATATATTCAAACCGGTATAGAAGCTTCCTTATCCTTTAAAATTGACGTCAAGTTCAGAACTACCTATACTATATAGGCATCTAGATATGACTTTTATTTGGCGTTCAGTAATTTAGGTAGAGTAGATTGTTTTGAGTTGATATGCTGCACAATGTTGAGGATGATTGAGGAACCGCTCAATCATCGTAATCATAACAATATTCACTTAAACGCCACGTGAATGCACACATTGTGTATAAATAATTGCTTTGCAATAATACGTACAATTGACTAACTACTAATGAGCAACTCGTGTACCTACCCCCTCGATCTCTGACTAATGCGACTCAGTGGAATATTCTGTTTCTAAGTCTATTGTAAGTATCGCGTGCAATGCTTCAGTCGTCAATCATTTTCAAATACCCCTTCTGTAATGGTCGGATTTTGCAAAGATAGTATAATGGCACAGGGGCCATAGTAATTCAGCGAATTTGCGCTAATCTTAGGAATTTTAATATTATTCAAAGCTTTTATTTTTTGTAGGTCCTGAATAGGGCAGCTACATTTTATCAACTAAGTATCAAAACGATTACTTCGCGGTCTTGATATCTGTATTTTTAAACACTTTTATAACTGAAAATATACAGGAGTTTTAAAGAATTAAGCGGATACCTAAATGGTTTGTATTATTTTTCCAGTGTCATAACACTCATCTGCTGTATTTTTTCAGGGTGAATCTTGAAGACGAGAAGTTCTCTTTGTCGTTTGTGGCGAACATGAGTGTCATCGGCCAGTACGTCATAGATGGCCGCATCCTTATTCTGCCAGTTCAGGGTAATGGCGACAGCACAATTAAATGCGGTAAGTCAGCTGATCACAAATATGTACATATAAGCCATTCGATTGTTACATTTCTACAGAGATATACTACATAAAATTGGCATTGTAGACTCTCTCGTAGCATTAGTTTCTACTGCTATACTACTCTGCCGGCACCATACGATAGTTAAAGAGTCGCTCTGGTGGCTGGTTGGATGGTCTTCTTAGGGGCACATCGATGCCTTTAGCTTTACAAATGACTAGATAAGTAACGATTTTCGATACACGCTATTTACTAAGGCGCGATGTACTCAGGGTATGACCACCTGGGCCTCTGGTCTTTGATCTGTTATGGTATTGTTTTTAACTCGGCCGCCATTACTGTCAAGTAAATCGATGCTATCAAAACGTTGACAATACGATAACAGGTCAATTAGGATATGTTTTTACCGCCTAGAATAGAGGCCCTGCTACCATTCGCTGTTACTATCGTAGTCGTAAGTAATCTGTCCTCCCCGAAATAGGAGATAAATAAGGGCTCAATAATCCTCGTCCTTATCAAGATTGACACAGACTAAACGACTAAAAGCAGCAACGAGATGACAACTTAAAATCACGCTGTTTTAGTAGGTATTACATAAACTCGATCACATTGTTAAGTGTTATTTAAGGGAGAAACCAAATCATTAAAAAAATTAAGATATTTATTTGGCAGGGGAATGGCGCCAAGAATATTTAATAAAATTCCAAATAATACAATTTCCAAGCATTGCAACTAAATCAATTTAAAAGGACATTAAAATTATTATTAACTGAAAAATGTTATTATACGATTAATGAGTTTATGTGTGATGATTAGATTTAGTGTAGGTATTATGATCGTTTATTTGAATTGTATTTGCTTTAATTATTAACTAACACTGTAACTTGTGTACGAATGCAATATCATATATATGCTCCATCAGGCAAAACATGGATGAAACTTTATGTATTCGCTGTAACATCTATTATGTACCTATATTTAACAAATAAATCATTTTCATTTCATTTCATTTCATGTATTTGCGATATACCTACAGTGCAACCATTTTCTTAATAGATATCGGCAATCTTCGTTTTTCTATGACACACGAGTGACAAATATACTGTCAGTTGCGAGTGCAAGCGTGATAGCGATACCCAGCCGAAAGCTATTAAGAAGCTGGAAATACTGTACATTAATGATACTTACCTATTTCGACCGCGGACAAATGCATATGTCCTTGCACAAAATGAATTAAGCAAAATATAAGGCATGGAAGTTCATTTTTTATAGTTGTTGTCGTTGTTTTTGTCTACTTCAGGCGGAATCAGATGAACGAGATTGTCAAACAATACGTCATAGCTCGGTCATAGCGATGCGGATGCTAATTTGTAATTACTCCACGTAAAAGTCAATACGGCAATCGCCTGACTAGACATAATGAGCAACGAGCCCGATAAAATAATCTGATTAGATTTTGTTTGCGATTCTTTCACTCGACGTCAATTCAATTCAATTCTTTGATATATGACTTCTGTCCAGTGGGACAATTCTGCCAGTGTCAAGGTTGGAAGTTACACGTGATCGGTGTAAATGATATCAAAAAAAATCATAAGTCGACGTTGTACGGTGATCCTCTAGCCTCCTTGAAGCGATGTAACTTTACGAAAACCAGATGGGATTTTCTTGGAGCAATCCTTCCAAAGGCGAAACGTGTTCAAACTTGAATTCTTCATTATACTGCACATTTGAATGTTAATTTACTGCATATTAATACATCATTACTATCCATTAAACAACAAAATATGCGAAAAATAAATTACAACTAAGAAAGCGACGCCATCTTGTCGAAAACCCAAAGAGAATCCCCCACTCGACGTCTACAAGTACCTATAAGTACATACTTATTTTTTTTTAATAATCATGTGCTGTTGATATCCTTAATAGGTATACTTACCTATTAATACAGTAAGAGGCCAAGAACTAAGATGTTTTTGAGTACCAACCTTAACTAAAAGTATCCGTATATTTGATAGCGACCACACCTACTCCTTTTCATAGTACCTACATATAATTCAAAGTCGCTTTCCGCCGTCTGTCCTTCTGTAGCTACCTATATTCCCTTAGATCTTTCAAACTACGCAACGGATTTGAATGCGGTTTTCATCAATAGATAGATAGATAGTTATTTGAGGTACAGGTTTTAATGTAGGTATAATAAATTCAGCATTATATACGGGTGTTACAAAAAAAACACATAAACCGAAGCGAAGCGAGTAGGTAAGTCTCCTTTGCGTAGAATTTGCTATTCAAATATTTGATGTAGTTGCCGTCCATGTGGCGCGTCATAAGGTGAAAAGTTTATATGTCGCAGGGAAATGATAAAAAGTGTGGAATTTGATCAAATCCCACTAGGAGTCTAGTGATTTAATCAAATCCTGCTAGACGAGTTTAGTGATTTGATCAAATCCCGCTAGTCAAATTAGGTTATTTGATGAAATCCCATTGTACCTTAAATTAAATATTGTATCATTCCAGACGGCATCGATGTAGAAATTAACAGCAAGCTGGTCCACGTGAAGGACGCCAAGGGCGAGCACTTCAAGCTCGTCACTCCCAACTACAAGTACGACATCGAGAAGACGACGTTCCAGTTCAAAAACTTGTTCAACGGCAACAAGCAATTGTGTAAGTCCATTATTGTTTTATTGATCACTAATTGCACTGTTTTTCCAGTCAGGAACTACCTAATATGACGAGTATGATGACTACATTGTGTACGTTACAGTGGTACACACTTACATAGTAGGCAAACAACAATGCTCGTAGGTAATCATAAATTGACATCATTATAGGTTTATTATAAACTAACTACTGAAGATATTGATTTATATCACGATCCTAGGAAAAATAGGAAGGAATGTTAACAATAAAACACCAAAGCTGCAATTATTTTTAATTAACTTGGCGTTGTTATTATTTAAAAAACCGGCTAAGTGAGAGTCGGACTCGGACTTGAAGGGCTCCGCACCACGGCGGAAAAATAAATTTCGTGGTAATTTTTACTCCATATGCACTCTGTTATACTCTGTGAAAATTTCAAGTGTCTAATTAGTTCGTGAGATACAGCCCGGTGATAGAGATAGACAAACGGACAGACGATCGAACGGACGAACAGCGGAGGCTTAGTATAGTGAATAAGCACCCTTTGGATACGGAACCCTAATAACCGTATAAGCAATTAAGGTGATATAGGTACTACTTACCTCTAATTACTGCGGTCAAATTATATCGTGCTTTAACAATACTTCGTTACGTATTTCCCTACCTTTAATACCATTAAACCAGTCTTAGCCAGGGCCGATTATAGCGCGCCACCGGCATGCCACGAGACATTAATCTATTGGGCATTAGCAAAAGTAATCGGTAGGTAACCTAATCTAACCATGCAAATGAAAGCATACATTTTTGGTCGCATTATCTTCAGCGGCTGCCGACGTTCTATTGTTCGTGACAGTCATACACAACAGATTACTTTTCTCTTAAAAAATATCCCTTTCAGAAGTTAATCCGGTCCAATTCTCTAAAGTGGTAATAAATGCGTAAATAAAAGCGTATTCACACAAACTTGCAAATGCAAGGCAAACGAGTTCTATAATGAAAACGTTGATATCTTTAAGGAGCCCATAATTGCATATTCGGCGTCCGAATTTCGCATGCGACCGTGCGTTTTGCGTCACGTGGGAATCTTCATACTTCCGGGCTGACTTTTTTGAAGTGAACTTTAGTATAGGGTTACTGACATTTTCAGGGTTTCCCTTTTATTTTGCGAATGGTTCGTGATCGTTGTTAAATGTTGGGTAAATATTTATTTAATTCTTCATTGTTGAATGTTTTCTTGATTCTTTCCTGTTTCCTACTTATAATTAGTTTAAGTATTTACTTAAGTAGGTAGGATTCACATTATTATTTTTAGGTTACGAAAAGTGCGACAATGTCTGAAATAGATAATAAGAGAAATTTCATGCTTTAAGTAATCGCTTCGCAAAAGACAAGAATTTGGCTATCGTAACAATACATAATCGATCAGGTACAATCTTTGAATGATTGATCATTTAAGATACTTATCTATCCTCTGAATAAAATCTTCGACGCAAATGAATCCTGTTATCTTATCATCAAACTGCATAATCAACGACGGACACTTAATCAGGTTTCGACATCAAGTCCTAAATTTACTTTTTTAATATAGAGATCTAACTCTAAATGATTTTTTTTAGTGAGACCACTATAATTCTAAAGGTACGATGTTACCTGTTACCTATAACCACTTGGGTACTTTTCTATTTATACTATGTCGACGACTTCGACATCGAAAACTAAATAAAGAATGCGTTTGGCAATAGCGACGCCGGTTGTATAAACCTCGTTGCTTTAAAGCCATCTACACTTTAAAGCGTTACAACACTCTACTTTTCACTTTGAATGCGAGGAAAAAAAACGACGTTCAGTGCCGGATTAGCCATAGCCACGTAGCAAGGATAGCAAATGCTCCGGCCCCGCGCACCCACGTCTAACCTCTAAAATGCTAGTCTGGTAGACATTGTGTTGTGAAAAATAGTGGCCTTGGTTCCTAAGAACAAGTTTTTACCCACAATTACCAACCCTAACTCTAATAGTTTCAAATTCCTATACTGACTTATTTGAACTCACAACTGCTGCTCTGATGTATACATAGTTACGTTAGTAAGCATATCCACGTCGAGTTCCCTGACCCCAGTCTAGAGCATAGTTTGAGACTAAGTATTATTTTCTATTATCCCTCATATTTATTCTTCTATTACAGCTGACGTCACTCACCAATTCGCGAACGAAAACTGGAAGCAACTGATGGACGACCTTGCGCCGCCGGTCATTAAACAGATCGTCAAGACCGCGGTCAAAGCCATCAACAAGTTTTTCAACAAAGTCACAATCACCCAAATTATTGACGGATACAAATCGACTGAATAAATGGTTCAATTTACTTAAAAACCACAAAACTATTCCTAATGTCATCCCTTTACAAACTGTATACTTTCGAACTATTTTGAACTCTACTACTAAGAGTTTTTACAGTAGCATAGAGCCTTTATTCTTCTTTGTTTAAGTGGTAGCACACTGTTGGCGTCATGTTATGACTGAGAGACTGCTAGTAATATTCGCACCACAACGAAATAAACTGATGTGCCTATGGTAAGGTTGAAATTCGTACTGTGTTTCAAACATGCCATGCATGCCTGATGACATTTCTTCTCATTTCGTGACATGAATGACGTTAAAAAGATTAAGTGTGACAAATTATGGGCACTAAATGTATTATAGGGATGATATTCAGAATATTTACGCTGTTTACACGCTTTTTCAAAAGTACAAAGGGCCCTGCTAAAATGTACTACGTTAACTAGCGGTTCTATTCGATTCGTTTTTAAACCAATTGCATCACTGGTAGACCACGGGATATTTCGTATCACGTCATTTACCAGTGACGCGATTGGTTTAAAAACGAATCGAATAGAAACGTTGGTTAGCGTAGTGCATCTTGGCAGGGCCCTCTGGAGCCTTTCATAAAGTTTCCTAAAAACGTGTGTTTATACAAAGTGTCCCTTTACTTTACTTTAAAGTTAAAATGACCAGGGCCTCTATTCTAAGAAAAACTATATTGCTTTTGGCATATTATCGTATTGTCAACGTTACGACAGCTCTTATTTACTTGACAGTAATAGCAGCCGTAGGGCCAACCAACAGTAGTAGTAGCAGAGTTAGAAACAATGCGATAACATGTCAAAAGAAATATTGTTTTATCGAGTATAATAGAGGCCCTGCTCACGTTTATGGAAACCTTGTATGTGTTTTAGATAAGGAGAAGTAAATAAGTTTTTAGCGTTATTTGGTTTAAAGGTCTTCTTTAACTTTAAGGATTTTCTATTATATTAAGTAGGTAAATTATTTGTTTTGATTTATCAAGTAAAACGCGTCGATAAAAATCTTTTCAAGATCAATAAAGAGTTTTACTGCATACTGTTATTTATTTCCTACATCCAAATCGAATTCTATGTCTTCAAAAATGTTGAATTTTTTAACGACATTTTACTTGCATAGTTACATACGTGTGTACATTAAATCACGCCTGTTTCCCCGAGAGGTAGGCAGAGATCACTTCTTTCCACCTTTTACTTCATTTGACTTATTACTAAGTCGTAGAGTTTTGATTGTATATTGGAATTTAGAAGCTGCTGCCAGATGCCATGCTGCCGGAAGTCGACAAGGTTCGTGGTCCTAATCCAACAGTCGAGTCTCTACCGTGGTTAATCCCGGGGAACAACTGGTATCTTCTAAACCACACCCCTCCTGCCAACGCGGAGAAGAATACCACTAGACCGATGACCAGTCCTGCTATGCCACCTGGAGATAACCCCCACGTGCTATATGACGATGAGCCTGATCAACAAATAAATGGGTGGTTAGAAAGTTATCTCGATAGCTACTGTATAATAATTAGTTCAACAGTATGAAATTTTGATTCAACTAATCATAGACATGATATCTAATATGACGTCTACGCGGAAACTAGGTATAAATATGTATAACAATAAATTAACCAAAACAACCTCGTGCCAGGTCCTAAACAGCAATTTCTTAACACTCGAAGAATCGCGTTTATATCTAAAAACACCAAAATGTGTTTGCTGGCTGATCCCCAGATGATGATGATGATGATGATGATTCCCAGATCTGAATTCCGAAGGTCCATACGGGGTTTAAAACTATGTTGCACATTCATAGTATATTGCTGAAAGATAATTTTGACTGCCGTACTTGGAGCCACCGCAAATATTTATATTTATAATTGAGTCAACCACGCTTTTTGATCAACATGACTTTCCAAGTTTGTTTTTTATCAAGATGGAATCCAAGGTATTATAATTGGTACCAAAGTGGTTTCAGGTAAGATGCTGTCTTCTAATTTAACAAAAGGACTATCTTTATACCTTAACATAAATGTTACATAGTATGATTGAACCTCGCTAGCTTTCATTCAGTCATTCCGCATACAGTTATATATTTTGTCTAGGTGCTTTTGAAGAATTTGTGAAGCATTATCTGGGTTGTTATTGTTAGTTAAAATGGCCGTGTTATCAGCAAAAGTAGCCGTTAATACATTATTTGGATATTATTTATATAGGAGGTACAGGGTCGGACCCATCACTGCCCTGCGGAACTCCAGTTTAATGTCATGAAAAGGAGAAGTTGATTCATAAAGCTCACGTAGTATTATTCTATTCTTAGGTAGGATTCTAGTAATAGGAACAATGAACAAATTATGTGGCATGTTTTTCTACCCATGTGCCATTTACCAATTTTTTTGGCGACACTTAATTAACGGTACAAATACCGTAAAATATAAACCAAGGTTTATTTCAAAGTTTTAAATATAGAATTTCACAAAACTTCTAAGGCCGCATTTCACCAAACTGGAATAAGGTCTTATACCTAGATTAAACGCCGAATTTGTATAGACTAATCTCGGAGTAAGTCTTATTCCAGATTGGTGAAATGCGGCCTTAATGTGATACCGGAATATCACATTTAGAAGTTTTGTGAAAGGATATATATTTACAAAGAATATCATGGCATTCTAGAGATGGGTCTACACTTACCGGTAGTATAAAGGGCGATGCTGGCCCTTGCCTCAACCGTGTCTTTGTCGGCCAAGGCTGCACACGTCCAAACTCCTAAGTCATCTGCTTGTACAGAGCTTATCGTCAATGAACAATCCCCATAGTCTAAATCTCGACCAGGAGTGAAGTAGTAACGATTTAAGATGGCGCTGTAAAGAAAATTTATAGGTTGCAATTATAAAGATACTAAATCTATCCCTACATTATGAAACCTTTACTAACTGATAGGCAACGCCCAGCCAAGAAAAGGTTTTAGGGGAGAAAATGGATTCAAATGGAAATAAATGGGGAGAAATCGCGTACATTCTCTATCACATGGCATTACGAAGGCGGATTAAGAATATTTAGCATACAATTTTTGCATTTTGCCGTGTAAAAACAAGAGCAGTATCTTTGAAAATTTGACATATAGGTACACATAAAACAAAACAACTTACTTTTCCTCAGTAACCGTTGCATCAATGCTCAAACCAACACGAGTTGGCGTGATAAACCGACAGTAGTCCAAAGGTATGATGCCATTCACGGTGTGGCAGTACAACGTTGCTGCGGCACCGATACTGGTCTCAACTTCCTCTTCATTGGCCGCGAGTGGCCCTGTGACCCGTACATTGAATTGGTCGGTCAATTCAATGCCTACTTGGTCATTTGGTCCCATGTGGCACGTCCACCGACCGGCTTCTTCTTTTGTTGCTGACGCAAACGTAATGCCACAGTCACCAACTTGCAAACTCTCGCCGGAGTACCTGATATGGAAATTATAAACTTTATTTCGATCGGTAGGGCCACTCCGTGAGTTAAAAACGCTAAACATACAAATTCTTAGGTACCAAAACGGTTGGTTTTCATCTGAGAGTGGTTGTGGGGTAGACTGATTCCCATCCGGGTGTTGAAACCAGCAGTAACGCAGAGAAACATCAGCGTGGCACTGCATGCTGAATTCCTTATCAAGTTGCGTAAACACAGTCCTCATCTCCTCTTTTCTTAAACCTCTTGTTGACGCTGTGGAAATGATTTAAGCACAAAATTAAAGGTTTGTCAAAAGTAACATTTCCACCGGCCTCGACGTGCTGTTCTTAAAATCTCACAGCAAGCACAGACAAGTAGACGGCCAAATATTGCAGAGTAGGTACAGTGCAACCATTTTCTTAATAGCGATCGGCAATCATCGTTTTTCTATGACACACGAGTAACAAATATAGTGTCAGTTGCGAGTGCAAGCGTGATAGCGATAGCCAGCCGAAAGCTATTAAGAAGCTGGGAATACTGTACTTTTAAACTTATAAAAAATAAAAGTGCAGCTAATTCTTTAGTAACAAATTCTTGAGACTGCCATCTGTTGATGTTTATAAGATTTTCGTAGATTCATTTTATTTAAAACATAGTTTCAAGCCAAAGTATTGATATATTAGATGTACTGTACTTATACATACTTAATAACGGTGATAATTTTCCGAGATGAAGGACCTCTATCTCATTACTAAGGTATGGTAACAAAATACCTACTTTGTGAATTCGATGCGACGCTAATAAGGGCCTGTAGAGGTGTCTGCGTTACAATCTGCGTCCCGACCCACATTCGGAGCCCCACGGAACAACGCCAAGTCCCATAGTCCTGCGCAGTAGGTTGCTCTATCGTCATACCACATTGCCGACTGTCAAACCCTTCGCCGTAGTAACTGAAAATTGAAAGTCGCTATAGTTGAAAAACTTAAGTAAATGATCTCTTACATATACCTAGTTGTGTACAAAACTAATGTGGAATTTACGTCAAATTTCAACTATATAATGTCGAACGGTCTATACAGATGTGTTACAACTACATGCAAGAGGTCATTTACTTAAGTTTTTCAACTAGGTATATCAGCTTTGATAATTTTAACCGCTTCACCTTTAAATGTCCATCCGTCACTTTTTAACTAGGTAGTAGAAATAGAATACAAACAGAATAGAAATAGATTTATTGACAAAATTTTACATAATGCATGAAACATCATGATGCTAGCCGATTACTAAATTAACGCACGCAAGCACGCACGCACGCACGCACGCACGCACTCAAGCACGCACGCCAGCACGCACGCACGCACACACGCACGCACGCACACACACACACACGAGTTACCATATCCAGTTAGAGTTACCTATTCGTCGTCAAATATTCAATATCATACCTGCGATGGCCATCGCCCAATCCATCCCTAATGTTGTACCCAGATGCACTAGTCGTCTTTTGGAAGCGGCAGAATGTTATATTCTTGGAAGAATGTAGAATATTACAGAACAGGTTCAACTTGCCAGTGTTTGCGTCGTGAACGTAGCCAACATCCAGGCGCTCCGCTAAAAGTAAAATTAGACACTCGCATTCATCAAAGATCCATAGGCAAATGGATGACACAGCTATAAGGTACTAGGGTAACATGATCACCAGCGGTTCTATTATAGTGGCGTTTATCTATATATATAAAAGGGAAAACCTAACTGACTGACATATCAACGCACAGCCGAAACTACTGTACCTAGAAACTTGAAATTTGGTACAGGGGTTCCTTTCATGATGTAAGTGAGCACTAAGAAAGGATTTTCGGAAAATCCTTTCTTAGTAGCGGGAAATTAATTCTACGCGTGCGTACGAAGTAGCAGGCGTCCTCTAGTCATTTATAAATGTGGATCATCTACCACTTTCTGACAAGTATGTAATTGCGAGAGTGATGACTGCTTTATTGACATTAATCCACCGCGATATATTCGATCATCATAATACGGACTTTCTGCATATCATATTAGTAAAGGCCCATTTAGATTATGCAAGTTGCTTGTACAAGAATCCGCAATAATTGTATGCAATTATTTTGTTGCAATAATAGTGTTTAAGAATTGTACCAAACGTAAGGTACAATTCTTAAACACTATTGAACTGAACATTTTTTTATTTCCTCAATTTTATTGTATGGAATGTGCCAGAAAGTTGTATAATGTAAATTGGCCTTTACACTTACATTTTTTGTTTATCAATATAATGACGTTTGATTGGTTAATTTACTTCGTCTGATAAAAAGTATAACTTTAGGTTGATCGATCAATTGATTGACTGATATCGATATATAAGTAGCTACGCAAAATATCATGCGGGCCTGTGGCGTGCACTCATGATCCATCACTGCTGCTCTTTGTTGTTTTCAACCTAGTTCAAAAAAAGAGATTCTCAATTCGTTTGTATGATTTTTTATATATGTTAAGTAATTTCTCCGCCAATCGTCAACTGATTTAATGATTCTTTTTTTCATGCGTACGCAGGTATTATATTAGAGGTGGGGTGGTCCCTTTAAGATTTCGTCAAGATCTGGTCATGGGATCCATGGCAAATCAACGGAACTCTTTCAATATTTGGAGTCGGTTGAATGTATTTTATCATATTGTTGTAGCATATCAGACAAAACTAGTTTATACCCCTTTTTGTATCTTCTTAGTAGATTTAAAATTTTCAGAGTTTGGTTCATTCATTAGTGTAGCAGTAAAACATGAACAGTAATAAAAACAAAATCGGTCGGTGCAATTAACAAAAGGGCGGTAAAAAGAATGGAATGGGCGGTAAAAATGATAAAAGATTAGGAAATCAGTTGGACATTTCACGGCGAGCTATAAAATACAAATGTCACGTTGATTGAAAACTTGGGATGGCAACGTATTTTCTGTCGTGAAATCGTAAGATTGCAATCTCGAGGTTGTAAATGGCTATGAGCTTCGGAGTTCACTTTTCATCAAGTGGCCTGTGTGCTCGTTTACCTTTTCCATGCCATAGAAAACTTCCAAGAGGGCTTTGGTGTTTGTTTAGGTATAAAATGTTAATAAAGTAAACAAGGAGTTTTGTTTACAACTTTACGCCTTAGTTTTAGAAATATTTAATTGTGACCACGTTCCGGATTCGTGTTAGATCAGGTTTTTATAGAAGCATATTTACTGAAAATAATATCACAAATAACACGATTTGTGCCAAGTAATTTTCGAAATACAATATTAAATTATTACCGTTAACATTGACGAGTCTCTGCACGTGTAACTCCTCCACTTTTCCGGGTATACCCAGGAGCACGTCCCAATTACCCTGGACAGCCCTGGTGGTGTGGTCCAACATCACTTCACAGTGACCAGGGATGAGAGAGTTCTCTGAGAAGGGCTGGGCCACCATGCAATACGAGTTCTCCAGAGAAGTGAGCACTACGTTGGTGTGAGTGTCGCCATCTTGCAGAGTAATTGGGGGCGCAGTGTAGGTCGTTACGTCATCTAAAATATAACAACGCTTATATTAAGCAACCGGGAACACCATAAAATTCCGCATTTTTTCCAAATATTAATTTGTCAGTTTATTTTCCGGAACCTATGTTATGCTAAAGCTATTTGAGATTAAATGCATAATTTGAATGCTATACGCAGGTAGTGCTATACTATATCGATTAGATTAAGTTTGATTTATAAGCGATATCAAAAAATAAAGTCTCCTATCAAAACATTGCATTCGGAATTATGAAAATTAGTTATTTTGATCAATTCGGAATTAGGTATGTAGTGTACCCTAAGCAACCGCCTACCTGTACATAGGAGACTTACGATTAATGTCGAGACAAGTTCTTAGGGCAACTTGCACGAAGATTTAAGACTAACATTAGCTGACCCTTTGACAAAACAAAACTGAAGTTTAAATAAATAAATAAATAATAAATATCAAGGGATGATCTCACAAAAATTGACCTAGTCCAAAACTAAGCTCTAGGCTTGTACTATGGGTACTAGACAACGTTATAAATACTTATATAGAGAAATAAATACTTAAATACATAAAAGAATATAATATACATTGTATTAATGTTGAATTCTGTACTTAGCAACTAGAAGATTTGTAATATACCGTAAATTAAACTAATGATTTAAATAAAAGAAAAAACTTAACTTTAAAAGACCTTTTTTTCTATTTAGTGATTCCTGTTTTTTGAGAACAGCGGATGCCTATATAGACTTATTACCTACTCTTATTATTACTATAGACTTTTACTTAATTACTTTACCTACCTAATTAGACTAGCATTTATTGATATTTTTTTGTGATTAGGTATTTTAATGAAAATAAAAACACCATAAAGTAAATTATATACCTATTATTATATTAGACTTTGTAAATTAAAAAAATAACAGGTGTAGGTATGGTTTAGTATACAAGTAGTCTTTACGGGTATAGGTAGTTAGGTACTACCGAAAATGTTTTTTTTTAAATGTTGATAACATTTTTCTCATAAAAAAATCCTTGTAAAATGAATGTTACTAAACGTTGCTTAATTACCTAATTATAAGCTTGTTATAAATTCGATTTTTTATAGCTACCTATTGTTTATTGACTCATTTCAATCATTGTACATCAAAATTATGGTAGATTGTAGTGATGCACACACAATTGTATTTGACACCTGTATAATTATACTTATATTATCTTGATACCTACAGTCATGCAATCAATATATTTTGATTTTGATTTTGTTAAAGTAAGCTTAAGTAAGCTCAGCCTTATTTAATATAATATAATAATATAATATATTAATAAGGATGTGGATTTAGATATTAAGTATAAGATTGTTTGATTGATTGATTATATGTTGTGACTTTATTGTCAGCTTAAAGTAACTTGCCTTCGATATACACCTCGATCCACCCGGTGATCGAGGACTCCCCATCAGAGTAAGTGAGCCTCCACCGTCCCTCGTCTGCCAGTGCCACGTTTCGCACGCGCAAACCGCAGTCGTCGCTCCAGCGTTCATATCTGTTATTAATTTAATTAGTATAGCTGCTAAAGGTCGAGCTGTGTAGTGGGAAAGCCGAAAGTAAGTAACTGCACTACACGTACTGGCAGTCGCCTCACCTCCCCTGCGTCTGTAGACCCCTGAGACGGTCGCGTATGAAATTGTTCGACCTATCACAATTAGTGGTCATAATAAAACATGCGTATTTCTAGAAATAAATATGACCAAAAGAGTAATTGAGAACCGCCCCAATTTACACCCTCTTTTTGAAAATACTTTTTTTGCCTTTGTTTGTGCCCAAATTTAAGCAATTACGGTTAAAAGTATGTTGTTTTCAATCCGTGAAGTCCCGCCTTACTACTTGATTTAACGTACTTTGACGCAACCACTCAACCTCAATTCGCCTTCGTCAATTTAAAACACTATACAGTCAATTCAGTGCAGTAGGCAGGTCTTAAAAAGACCTTCGGGTTTGTACTTCCCTTTCCCCCGCCCCCATTACGCTATTATGCTAGTCTAACAAACTTTACCCGAACGCGGAATACTCGTACTCGTGTCATTTTTCGCAGCCGTTGCACTGCACAACCTTGTTACAGACGGTCGGGGGACGTAGGCTTATGAATAGTTGGTACAAAACCTTTAAACAGATTGTATAGCTTACCTACTGTTCGGAGGGCTATGCACGTTAAAAGTGACCCCCATTGGCGTGGTCACCGTACACTGGGCCCCAGGCGAATGGCGACGCAGTTTCATAAGCGCCTCGTGTCCCACTGCCACTTTCAGGGAATGTGGCCACCCTAGCCCTTGCTGCAATTCTAGGAGGTTGTCCAGGTGGACATCGTAAACGACTTGTGTAAATGCGGCTTTGATGCTTAAAACTGAAATGATACATCAAGATCTACTAGAAGAATAATTTCAATAATACTCGTACTACAAAACGGATTACCGCTTAATGGGCGAAGATATGATAGTCGAAGGTCAGGAATCGTCATAAAATGAGTGATAAACGACAAAAAACGAATTCCACGCAAACGTACCTACCTACCGCAAATTCGCCATCACAAGTTTAGCTATACGTATATATAGGGTTAACACGCAGGAAAGGATAAATAGACACACGATACAATGACAACAAAAATAGAATGTATAAAGAAGAACTTATCTCCTTAAAGGATATTTTACAGTTAAACCTGGAGCAATTAAAGGGTAAAGGAAGTTGTTCAGACAAGGGTACAAATGTATCAAATAATTTTGCAAGGGCCGTTTTTATAGTAATTGATACAACTCGGCAAAATCAAACTAAAATAATTATTTAATAATTATTATATGATGCGCCAATAATACCAAAGAAATACCAAATGATCGCCGAGAAATTTCACAAAAATGTTGATGGTAAAAGTAGCAAAAAATTATATAAATTGCAATTTATACTTACAGTAAAAAATTGTAAAAGCACTTAATCTCATAGTGGTATCAGACGTTTAAGTAACTCATACGACCACAAGTCACATTCTTATGAGACGGTTTAGACTAGTCTAAACAACTGCTTTCCATACAATCAATTAATGATGTTCTGATAAGATTAAAATACTGATTGTAGGGGTCACCGCATATTTCGTCACACGTTAAGGGGGAGGAGGGGTCCACAAAGTGTGACATAGTGTTGGCACCAATATACACTAGTACTACTTACCTACAATACTTCCGAACCTTTAAATTTGAGATTTTTATCTACCTACTGAGTACGCATCACGTACCTACTTGGTGCGCTTGGGCGAACTATAGGGTAAACTCGGCTAATTACGTGATTCGGATAATTCCGTGAAACCATGTTTCATGCTTATTTTAGAGCTACACGAGCTACTTTTAATGGTTATGGTTATGGTTTTATTAAAAAAATGCTGTAAATGTTAATGGTTTCTTTATAAATACTATACTGTACTATACTTTACTTTATTTTCAGATAGCATGGATTCGTACACGTAGAATTAGTTCCCCGATACTCCCCTTATTTCTTCCCGTTTGGGGGTTGAATTTCTAAAAATCCTTTCTTAGTGCCCCCTTAGGAACCCCTGTACCAAATTTCAAGTTTCTAGGTACAGTAGTTTCGGCTGTGCGTTGATATATAAGTCAGTGAGTCAGGTTTGCCTTTTATACCCTACTAATATTGTAAATGCGAAAGTTTGTATGTGTGTGTGTGTGTGTGTTTGTTACTTCTTCCACTTACTTGCTGCAACGGCTCGACGGATTTGGTTGAAATTTGGAATGGAGATAGCTTAAGTATACCCTGGATTAACACATAGGCTACTTTTCATCCCGGAAAATTTAAAATTTCCCGAGGGAATAACTATAATCGAAATCTAAGCGGACGAAGATGCGTTCAGAAGCTTTTATCTACTAATCCTACTCATACGAGTATCCTACTAATCTTAAAATATAATAAACCCTAAGGGTTAAAAGGAGGGTGTAGAATTTTGTATGAGTTTCGTCATTTTTGAAGTTAGAAACGTGAAAATTGGTATATAGGCTACTTTTTACAAAAATAAAATAGCTTTCAGCGATTTTGGAAAAACTACCCCTAAGGGATAAAAGGTGGGTGTAGAATTTTACATGAGTTTCGTCATTTTTATAGTTAGAAACGTTAAAGTTGGTACTACTACACATAAATAAAAAAAGAACTTTTGGCGATTTTGAACAAAAAACCTAAAGGGCTAGAGGTATGTACTCGTATCGAAGTTAAATGAACTAATAGCTATGAGCTATGACAATAGCTGCAACGTACTGGGAGTAAGTACCTACAGTTGGTTATGTTTTTTTTTTGTTTACCTTTTATGACCCTGGGTACTCCGAATGCAGTTGGTTAGGGTAAAGTAATAATTATTTGACCATCTAGAGTCCGAATAGGCTTGGGTAGGTTAAGTTATTTTTCGACCATCCAGTACCGAAAATTAAACATATAAAAATTAAATACACTAATACCTATTCAACTTTAGAAGTAAAAACTAATTGGGCACTTACATGTACTATAATACTTTATCTACACACATATCATAAGTCCTCTATTATGCGTTCAAAACCCGTAGGCAATGACCAGCATTACCTGTGGTAGTAGGTGACAGCGATGACAGCTGTTAATTTACAGCTGTCATCGCTGTTACACCTAATACCACAGGTAATGCTGGTCATTTGCCTTTCGACTTCTGAACCCATCTTAGAGTACTTATAATATGTGTGTAGATAAAGTATTGTACGCGACTCTGCGTAATTGGCATTACAACACTCGTGTGATCTATTATTGTGTAATGCCTGTCATTACGCAACCGTCCCGTAAACTACTATTACGCAGTGTGAAATTGTGCGACTTTAGTTTATACATGAAAGTATAATATACAGCGACAAAGTTCTTCGCAGCGTGTCGCGGACGCCGGGAGTGTAAATAGGAGCGAGAATCCCGCTCGCGCTCATTGATCGAAGAACTTCATCCTTCTTGCTTTGTTTGAGATATGGTCAGTTTGTATTATTTAATACAAAATTAAGATAAAAAAACTGCAAACCATTTTTCTTTTTTTTTTGTATCGTAAAAACGGTAAAACACACGCGTCAAAGGACATCATCGGGTTTCATACATTTTCGGTCCAAATGTGTAAGTGCCGGCCAAAGAGAAATAATGATATATTATGTTAGAACTTATCTATCTGAGCATTTATTGGTATGGCGCTAAAGTGGTGGGGCCAATGACCTTGGTTTTATTTAAGTTCTGAAATTCTTTGTTTTGGTGAATTAAACTAACAAACACAAATGAATTGTTCTACCATAGCTTGACATCTGAACTTATTTGGGTAAGATACGGTGGCTCCAAACCTATTTTTGACATGAAAATCGTGTATTACATGTATTTGTTTTTTTTTTAAATAAACTAAAGAAAAACATCTCCATATATGTGCATTGTATGGTATGAGTGCATAGTAACCATGCGATACATTTTCCAGGAATAACACCCTCAGTTTATGGCTCGGGAATATTATTGTTGTTCCAAACGATGGTGATTCTTCATCATTGAATTAAACGAAGATCGCCTGCACATATATTTTTATTTTATTATAACAAATCCCTAAATAAACTCAACACAAGGTCCTCATAAAACCATGGATATTGGTGCTACAGCTTTCGTGCCATAATAATAAATGTTCAGATGGACTAGTTACAATAAAATATAGCATTATTTCTTTTTGGCCGGCACTTTCATATTTGGACCAAAAAAGATGTCCTTTGGTATGATTATAAATGTACATTAGTACAAACCCTAAAAAACTACAAATACAGTAAACCGGTCAAGTGCGAGTCGAACTCGGGCACCGAGAGGGTATTTTTATCGACTAGGATTTCGAATTGTGTGCGCTGGATGTAGCTATTTACATTCTATTATCAATGCGAAAGGTTATGCGTGCGTGAGTTTGTTACTTCTTCACTAAAACGGATGGACGAATTCGGTTGGATACAATTTGGAATAGAGTTTGCTTAGATATACACTGCACGGTTAGCACAAGTAGCACGCGACCTCTTTGTCGCTCGGATCTCCCTTTCTATCTAGTCCGTAACGATAGAGACGCACTGAGCGACAAGTGAGAAAATACAACTTGTGCTACCCGTGCTGGATTAACACATAGGCTACCTTGAATCCCGAAATAAATCTGTGTTCCCGTGGGATGGCAAAATTACTCATTCTACGCGGACGAAGTCGTGGGCAGAAGCTAGTATATAGATATTTATTAGTATTTTACTTTATTTATTATTATACTATACTTTATTTTCAGATAGTATGGATTATGAAACAGTCACACAACGAAAAAAACAGAAAGTATTCTGTGGCGAAGACCGTATAATTTAAGATAGGTCTAATTTGCCAGTTGAACTACATATACCGGACTTAACTTATTTCTTCAGACTCGCACATAAGTACCGAAACCGAGTCGTCTCAAATCTCAGCTTTATTACAGGGAAAAATCTCAAAGAGTATGGACTGCACGGTTGATACCTATAATGCGATAACATAATGCTCGAGTTGAAAGAAGAAATTGGTCAACTCACATCTGAACTTGCTTCCACTCAAAACCAACTTGAAGAAGAATGTATTGAGAATAACGAACTAAAAAGATCAATTGAAAAATTACAAAGGGATCTTAAAATCATTGTGTCATTCATCAAACATTGTTTCAGCGACTCGATTAGATAAGAAAAAGAGACACTCTTTACACAGTAATAAATGCATTCTTAACCCGTTGGATCCCTCATTCATACCATCGTCGCCAGATGGCGCCAAGGGCTGCTCAAATACCAAATGTGCAATGGAACTGCAACAGTTGAACCAGCTTGTGCAGACTTTAGAAACAGAGTTAGCGGTTTACAGAGACAAAATCACACATCTTGACACCAAAGTTGAATTTTTGACACGAAAACTACTCCACGCCAATAATGATGATAAAAGTATTGTAGATACAGATGAACAAGATGTAAAAAAAAAGCTACTCCGCCAAGACAACTGGAGTCATCGCTATTACTATCAAAATTATGCATAATAAGTAACCACTCAAATTATATGATAAATTAAATAAAACGGAAATTTCCCAGTGGCAGCGCGTGTCTACTGAACGCCCGGGGCGGGCACACGGCAACTGTTTAGTGGCCTTCAAGAGAAGCTGCGAGATCTCACTCAGAATGATTTCTGTATTATTTATATTAGCGATAAAGATTTTAAAACTAGTATAAACTACCATAATCTGATTAAATTCATACACGAGCAGTTAAGTCTAGTGCAACATAAAAATATTATTATCTGGTTGCCAACATTTAAACCTAACCTACATTCAAATTTATTTACAAAACGTGTTGAAATGTTTAATAATCTAATAGCACTAACTTAATACAGGACTCCAGTTACATCCTAGACTCGAACTTAAATTTATCTTATGACAGCAGTAGGTATGTTCTCTCAATCTGGAAACATAAACCGGCGAGGTTTCATTACAGTGTTGAATGATCTGATACAACTCATTTCATCAGGGACGACTGCAACGTCTACAACCCATCGTTCTGGAAACGAACACAAAACTGCGTATCAACGTGGGCGATTGGCTTCAGTCGCATTTACTGAACATAATAGTTAACCTTTTTTTAGTACAAGTTTATTAACTTTCTTCACCAAAACATAGCTGGTCTACAAAATGAATCTGACGCATTGGCTGTATACCTGGAGTAGTTTGCAACCAATGGAATGCCAATCGATGTTGTATGCATTGCTGAACATTTTATACGATAAGTTTGACACTTTACTTAAACATACGTGTGACAAAACGAAAAAACAAATTTTCGTGTGTGGTGACATCAACATAAACATTTGAAATAGAAATAACAATACGATAGAATTTGAATATCTATTACTGATGAAAGATTAGAGAATGCAAATAACCGATTTTAACCGGTTATTTTCATACAAAAACGGTTAATAACCGGTTAATTTGCATTCCCTATGAAAGATACAACTTTGCCCATAACATTAAAGGATGTAGGTACGGGTGAAGTAATCGAACTATTTAAGTCTCTCTGACCACACAGCACAGGTATTGAAATGTCCAGTGAAAAAGTATTGTGTCTTGATACGAATTAAACGATGTGATATCAGTCCGGAAAATTTATTGCTCTTCAGAAAATATTAAAGTCAATTGGCTTTCTCAGAAATCTTAACCAACCAAAATTTTATTGATGTCTTCCAATGCTTTTATTTTTTGTGTTTCCCTATTAAGTCAATAAAAGTCAAGGTTTACAAAAAGCCTAAATGGATATCTAGAGAATCAAAATCTGTTGTAAAAAAAAACGTGTGCGTCTCGGGACGCCCGACAGAAATGATAACTCAAACTAATCTAACTATATAATATGAACTATACCGCCCCGCCCCCTAGACTGGCGCCGTAACGCGTTACGTAACGAAGCGGTTTACCCTCCCATAAGAAGTTATCACTTCAAAAGTAGGGAACTACTCTGGAAATATAGATCCCATCCTAACTCATTGAATAAAAGTACATTTAAAACCTATGCCACTAAATTTAAAAAGATAATAAAGCTTACTAAATTTTCACAAAACACACATTACATAAAAAGTGCCCAGAATAAATCAAAAGCGACATGGCAAGTTATCAAAAATATAAGTCAAAATTTCCCCAGAGAACCAATTTCAAAACTAGTAAAAGACGGTACAACTGTTATAAATCCATTAGACATAGTAAACACTTTCAATTACTATTTTATTGTTGAAATTCACGGGACGGCCCATGGTAGCCCACCCAATGTTACTTACAACAAACTGTCCGAATTCTTTATACATGAGACCAACTATTCCGCATGACATAAGTGGTATTATCAAGTCTAAAAAGCAAAGATAGTGTAGGATATGATGGGATATGCACAAAGGCTATAATGTCTGAAATTATCGCATCTCCTCTCAGCCTTAAAAAAACCTATCTATTTCGAGTGGTATTTATCCAGATAAACTTAAGCCAATTATTGTTAAGCCGGTAATCCGGTATATAAAAAAGGTGATAAAGATAATATTAAAAATTATAGACCCATTGCTTCCATATTCTCAAAAAGATTTGAAAAGGTAATTAATATATGAATCTCTTTACAACTATCTTAAGAAATATGATCTCTTTGCAAACGAACAATTAGGTTTTCGTAAAAAGAAAACGATTAACATAAAATAATTTAAGATTCTCAGTGTAAGTGAAGTTTTTATACTTATTATTGAGAAAAATAAATATTCTTAAACCCGAACCCGATGTGTTTTATTAAGTAAAACCCGTCTTTTCACGATGAAAATATTATTAAGAATAAAACAAAGTTTTACTGCATAATACTATTTATTTCCAATTTTCAAATGAAATTCCTTGTCTTCAAAGCAGTTTGGTGGTCATATTCTTACTGTTGCCCACCGACATGTGAGTATTATTAATCAATTTTCATAAATAGTCAACCTAAAACTTTGAATTCTTAATTAACCATCTTATTATTTAGTTTATTAACGACTTTTTACCCCATTTGACTTATCGCGAAGTCGTAGGGTTTTGATTGCGTATTTCAATTTCAAATTCGGAGCTGTTGTTAGACGACACAACGCACCGGGAAAACAAGCTAAGACTGTAAAGGTAATATTAGCGAAAATATTACACTATATAACCTATAACTATATGAAAAATTGTTTGTCACCTTAACCTCGCATACGTTGTCAAACATCTCACTTTGGGAACAACGCCATCTACCGAATCCCTGCAGAACTACAAACTACATAAGCTTACCTCTACGGGATCTTATCGAAACTCTTGAACGAAACTCTCAAAAAATGCCAAAAGAGGGCGCCACCAACAGGATGACAAAATTATGTGTACGATGTAAACAAGAACCTCCAAATGAAGCAAAATTACGCTGCAAATTGTGTAAAAATACCTACGATTTGAAATGCGCTAATGTCAGTAGCGAGCGTTTCAACCTAGTAATGTCTATAAAACAGAAACTCAATTGGGAATGCCCCGATTGTCAAACCAAAATTCACAAGAAAGGCAACTTAAACACCCCAGTACCATCAGTACGTTTGCAAGACCCAATAGGAACGGCTCAACCAGAACAAAAGTCTCCTAGTCATTCAGATTCCGAAATAGACAACGTAACATGGAGGCGGGAAAGGAAAACGCACTCGCACAACGACACGATAATTTCTGAAAACCTGAGTTTTCTCGGGGAAACCATACACCTGGAAGAGACTGAGGCATCGGAACTAAATTTAACAACTTTGAGTAAATTAATAACTTCGCATCTTAAGGAAAATAATAAAACTATTATATCCGAGCTTAAAAACACTATACAAACAGAAATTAATAAAGCAATTACCAGCTTAAGAAACGAAATAAAGGTTGAAACTACAGCCTTATCTGTGCAGAATAACTTAAGAAAAGAGGAGTTGAACAATATAAACCATAAGATGGAAGAACTGAAAAGAGAAAATGAAAAATTAAAAACGGAGATAAAGAATTCAGAAGTGAAAATAACTAGCGGAAATGGACAATATACACCCGAAAGCGAGAAGAAAAAAATTGTTATCTTTGGCCTAGTGGAATACTTAAGGGAACCTGAAAATAATCTTCACGGCAGAATCATAGAAATGTTCAGAGATCTTCTAAATACTGATCTGACAGGATATATCGAGGAAACATATAGAGTTGGCCGACGAAACACCCGTAACCGGCCACTAGTTGTAGAACTAATCAGTAAGAAGATGGTTAAATACCTATTAGAAAATAACCGCAGTCTGCGAGGAACCGGGATTTCCATCTCGGAGTACCTTAATAAGAATGCACAAAAAGAAAGAAAATATATGTTACAGGAAATGTTTCTCGCGCGTAAACAAGGCTTACACGCAGTAATACGCAACAACCAACTAGTAATAGAGGGAAAATTGGTTGGCAAGAAGGAAGAAAACTATAGTGTACACCGAAATTCAAATGCAATATTAGAAAATAAACAACCCGATAACTATGAAGACCTACAAAATAACTCTAAAAATAATTCTAATCACACATTTCGAATCTAAATATCAAGAATTCACAGTATTATTTCAAAACTTTCAAAGTATATATAATAAGCAACACCTGGTAGAGGCTTTCCTTGACCAAAATGAAAAATACCACGCAATATGTATCACGGAATCCTGGCTATCAAATGAAAAAATGAAAATGATTAACTTTAATGGATACAAGTTTGGAGCATCTTTCTGCAGACAAGCGCGTGGTGGAGGAGGAGTTGCCATCCTGCTGCAAGATCACGTCGAGTTCATAGAGAAAAGTGATATTTCAGACATGTCTATCGAATACGTTATTGAAATTTGTGCTACAGAACTACCTCAGCTAAATATAATATTAATTGTAATGTACTGGAATAGAAGAGAGGAAGACTTATTTTATAGACAGTTACAAAATATTTTAAATTACGTTAATATTAAATACCATAAATATAACATAATAATAGGTGGAGACCTAAACACAAACGTTCTTATTAGTAATACGAAAACAAGCAATTTGTTAGACCTTATATTGGAACATAATTTCACTCAACATATAAAAAAACCAACCCACATCACTCAGAATTCGTCTTCATGTTTAGACCTCATATTTACCAATTTTAATAACCAACAAATACACACAGACACAATAGAATTAGGCTTTTCAGACCATGCTGGCACGCTTATAACTTTAAAATTACCACAGCTAGAACAAAATAAACACGCATGGAATACGGAGACACGGATTTTTAACCCTACCAATATCGGAACATTTAAATCACTTTTGAATAACATAAATTGGCAGAACATCATTTCCCTAGATAAAAGTGTAAATGATAATTATAAAGCTTTCAATGAGATACTAAATAGAAACCTAGAACAATGTATACCAAAGAAAAAAATTAAGTTAAAAACGAAATATAAGAAAAAATGGCTGACAACTGGTATAAAGCTCTCATGTAAAAACAAACGGCAGCTAAAAATACTATCATTAAAATCAAATAATCTCATACTTAGTGAATATTATAGAAAATACGAAAAAATACTAAAAAAAGTCGTAACTACTGCAAAAAAGATACAGTTCATCAACAAAATAAAAAAATGTAACAATAAAATTAAAGCTATGTGGAATATCATTAGAGAGCTAAGTAACAAAAAACAAAAAAGGGAGAAAAATAACATTAAACTGCAAATAAACAACTCACTCTCTTCTGATCCAGAGAAAATTGCTAATCACTTTAATGACTTCTTCGCTTCTGTAGGTCAAAAGATCGACTGTACGGGAATCGGGCAGGGTAATGAGCCCTATAGCCAGCCTGTGCAAAACCCAATACCTAACTCCATATTTCTGAGCCCTGTGGACTACTGGGAAATACATAAATATATAAAAAATCTAAAAAATAAAAATAGCTATGGAGCAGACGAACTCCCCCCATCCTTGATACGACAATGTGCAGACCAGTTGGCGTTGCCATTTACTATTTTAATAAATCAATCATTTAACGAAGGAGAATTCCCAGACTTATTGAAAAAAGCAATAGTGAAACCTATACATAAAAAAGGTCCTAAAACGAACCCAAACAATTACCGACCTATAGCTCTTCTACCAACAGCTTCAAAAATTTTTGAAAAGGCCATGTGCGACCGAGTTTACGCATTCTGCGAGAAATTTAAAATCTTAGATGACAGCCAGCATGGCTTTCGTAAGAAACGGTCCACGACTCTAGCAGTGTATAAGTACATCCAAGAAGTCATCAACACTCTCAATAAAAAAAAGTACGCTATAGGAATATTATTGGATATGTCTAAAGCTTATGATAAAGTCCAATACGATATCCTACTGAATAAACTATATAAATTAGGAATCCGCGGTACAGCACATAAATGGTTTACGTCATACCTTACAGATCGGCAGCAGTGCATAGAAATGGAATATTTCGATCATAGTACAGGCCAAATAATGAAGATTCGCTCGGAGAGCAGGACGACTGGTGCGTCCATCCCACAGGGGAGCGTGATCGGATGCCTCTTATTTGTGTTATATATAAACGACCTCCCCAAATCCATGGATGAGCCATGCGTCCTGTTCGCTGATGACATCTCCATACTAACAACATGTGAAAACAATATAAACCTAAATAACAAATTAGAATCAATACTAGATAAAACTAACAACTGGCTTAATTATCAGAACCTGGAAATAAACTTTGCAAAAACTAAAATTATGGTATTCCACCCATACCAAAAAACATCCTTGGAAATTGATTTCTGCTATAAAAATAAAAAGTTAGAGGTAGTCAACGATTTTTCATTACTCGGTTTAATCATAGATACACATGTTAACTGGAAAAAACATATTAAAAACATAAAATCCAAAATATCATCTTTTGTATACGCACTCCGCGAAATAAAAAAATCGACTGACTTAAAGACTGCACTCGCTACCTATTATGCCTATGCTAATGCATGGTTCAGCTACGGTATAATCCTTTGGGGAAACAGCACAGATGTATCATCTCTATTTACGTTACAAAAAAAACTTATTCGCATACTAGTAAATATTGACAACACAGACAGTTGTAAACCCCATTTCCTGGAGCAGAAAATACTAACGCTAACTGGATTATATATTCTAGAAATTTGTAAGTTCGTTCGAAATTACCCTGAATACTACAAAAAACGCGAAGACATACCTACATCTTATCAGCTTCGATATAGAGAAAAACTCATGTTACCTTCTTCAAAACTTAAAATGCATTCTGATTCAACCTATGCCATGTCCATAAAAGTATACAATAAACTGCCAGAAAGAATAAAATCCGAGAAAAAACACTATTCATTCATAAAACTGTTAAAAGAATTCCTTATTAATAAAAGCTACTATACACTTAGAGAATACTTAGAGGAATAACAACAGTAAAAACATATACCTATCAAATTCCACCATACAGGTATATTCTACTATACATAATATAATATAATATAATATAATATGATATAATATAATATAATATAACGTAATATAATATAACATATAATATAATATAATATAACGTAATATAATATAAAATATAATGTAATATAATATAATATAAAATACAAGATAAGTTCCTTTTTAAAATGAACAAAAACACTATATTATGTGCAATAGATAAGTAGTAAAATTATTTAAACAGAATAGATGTCTATTTAAATTGTTAATTAGGTAAGTATAAGTAAATCTTAAGAATTTGAGCTACAAAATATACGTATTTAAGTCGTCCTCTCCTCGCCAATGTTGCGGTGCCCAACAGGGTCCACAATTAAGTTTTACCATTATACCTAACAACTAAAACTTAAGTTAACCTAAAATCCTGTAAACTAATATTGTGGAATGCAATAAATGATTGAGTATTGAGTATTGAGTATTGACACGCTGCCAGTAGTCGACATGGAACGGTCAGTTCGTGGTCCAAATACTACGGTCGAATCTCCTCCGAGGGTCTTCCTGGGGAACAAAGGGATCTTAAAATCATTGTGTCATTCATCAAACATTGTTTCAGCGACTCGATTAGATAAGAAAAAGAGACACTCTTTACACAGTAATAAATGCATTCTTAACCCGTTGGATCCCTCATTCATACCATCGTCGCCAGATGGCGCCAAGGGCTGCTCAAATACCAAATGTGCAATGGAACTGCAACAGTTGAACCAGCTTGTGCAGACTTTAGAAACAGAGTTAGCGGTTTACAGAGACAAAATCACACATCTTGACACCAAAGTTGAATTTTTGACACGAAAACTACTCCACGCCAATAATGATGATAAAAGTATTGTAGATACAGATGAACAAGATGTAAAAAAAAAGCTACTCCGCCAAGACAACTGGAGTCATCGCTATTACTATCAAAATTATGCATAATAAGTAACCACTCAAATTATATGATAAATTAAATAAAACGGAAATTTCCCAGTGGCAGCGCGTGTCTACTGAACGCCCGGGGCGGGCACACGGCAACTGTTTAGTGGCCTTCAAGAGAAGCTGCGAGATCTCACTCAGAATGATTTCTGTATTATTTATATTAGCGATAAAGATTTTAAAACTAGTATAAACTACCATAATCTGATTAAATTCATACACGAGCAGTTAAGTCTAGTGCAACATAAAAATATTATTATCTGGTTGCCAACATTTAAACCTAACCTACATTCAAATTTATTTACAAAACGTGTTGAAATGTTTAATAATCTAATAGCACTAACTTAATACAGGACTCCAGTTACATCCTAGACTCGAACTTAAATTTATCTTATGACAGCAGTAGGTATGTTCTCTCAATCTGGAAACATAAACCGGCGAGGTTTCATTACAGTGTTGAATGATCTGATACAACTCATTTCATCAGGGACGACTGCAACGTCTACAACCCATCGTTCTGGAAACGAACACAAAACTGCGTATCAACGTGGGCGATTGGCTTCAGTCGCATTTACTGAACATAATAGTTAACCTTTTTTTAGTACAAGTTTATTAACTTTCTTCACCAAAACATAGCTGGTCTACAAAATGAATCTGACGCATTGGCTGTATACCTGGAGTAGTTTGCAACCAATGGAATGCCAATCGATGTTGTATGCATTGCTGAACATTTTATACGATAAGTTTGACACTTTACTTAAACATACGTGTGACAAAACGAAAAAACAAATTTTCGTGTGTGGTGACATCAACATAAACATTTGAAATAGAAATAACAATACGATAGAATTTGAATATCTATTACTGATGAAAGATTAGAGAATGCAAATAACCGATTTTAACCGGTTATTTTCATACAAAAACGGTTAATAACCGGTTAATTTGCATTCCCTATGAAAGATACAACTTTGCCCATAACATTAAAGGATGTAGGTACGGGTGAAGTAATCGAACTATTTAAGTCTCTCTGACCACAAAGCACAGGTATTGAAATGTCCAGTGAAAAAGTATTGTGTCTTGATACGAATTAAACGATGTGATATCAGTCCGGAAAATTTATTGCTCTTCAGAAAATATTAAAGTCAATTGGCTTTCTCAGAAATCTTAACCAACCAAAATTTTATTGATGTCTTCCAATGCTTTTATTTTTTGTGTTTCCCTATTAAGTCAATAAAAGTCAAGGTTTACAAAAAGCCTAAATGGATATCTAGAGAATCAAAATCTGTTGTAAAAAAAAACGTGTGCGTCTCGGGACGCCCGACAGAAATGATAACTCAAACTAATCTAACTATATAATATGAACTATACCGCCCCGCCCCCTAGACTGGCGCCGTAACGCGTTACGTAACGAAGCGGTTTACCCTCCCATAAGAAGTTATCACTTCAAAAGTAGGGAACTACTCTGGAAATATAGATCCCATCCTAACTCATTGAATAAAAGTACATTTAAAACCTATGCCACTAAATTTAAAAAGATAATAAAGCTTACTAAATTTTCACAAAACACACATTACATAAAAAGTGCCCAGAATAAATCAAAAGCGACATGGCAAGTTATCAAAAATATAAGTCAAAATTTCCCCAGAGAACCAATTTCAAAACTAGTAAAAGACGGTACAACTGTTATAAATCCATTAGACATAGTAAACACTTTCAATTACTATTTTATTGTTGAAATTCACGGGACGGCCCATGGTAGCCCACCCAATGTTACTTACAACAAACTGTCCGAATTCTTTATACATGAGACCAACTATTCCGCATGACATAAGTGGTATTATCAAGTCTAAAAAGCAAAGATAGTGTAGGATATGATGGGATATGCACAAAGGCTATAATGTCTGAAATTATCGCATCTCCTCTCAGCCTTAAAAAAACCTATCTATTTCGAGTGGTATTTATCCAGATAAACTTAAGCCAATTATTGTTAAGCCGGTAATCCGGTATATAAAAAAGGTGATAAAGATAATATTAAAAATTATAGACCCATTGCTTCCATATTCTCAAAAAGATTTGAAAAGGTAATTAATATATGAATCTCTTTACAACTATCTTAAGAAATATGATCTCTTTGCAAACGAACAATTAGGTTTTCGTAAAAAGAAAACGATTAACATAAAATAATTTAAGATTCTCAGTGTAAGTGAAGTTTTTATACTTATTATTGAGAAAAATAAATATTCTTAAACCCGAACCCGATGTGTTTTATCAAGTAAAACCCGTCTTTTCACGATGAAAATATTATTAAGAATAAAACAAAGTTTTACTGCATAGTACTATTTATTTCCAATTTTCAAATGAAATTCCTTGTCTTCAAAGCAGTTTGGTGGTCATATTCTTACTGTTGCCCACCGACATGTGAGTATTATTAATCAATTTTCATAAATAGTCAACCTAAAACTTTGAATTCTTAATTAACCATCTTATTATTTAGTTTATTAACGACTTTTTACCCCATTTGACTTATCGCGAAGTCGTAGGGTTTTGATTGCGTATTTCAATTTCAAATTCGGAGCTGTTGTTAGACGACACGCTGCCAGTAGTCGACATGGAACGGTCAGTTCGTGGTCCAAATACTACGGTCGAATCTCCTCCGAGGGTCTTCCTGGGGAACAACTTGTGTCTTCTGAACCACACCACTCCTGCCAACGCGGTGAGAAGTGCCACTAAGCCGATGACCATTCCTGCTATTCCGGCTTGAGAAAGCCCTCGGGTATATGACGGTGAACCTGATCAACAAAAAAGGTGCTTAGTAAATTATCTTGATAAGTAATGTGGTTTACTAATGTTTCATCATTTTACAAACTTTAATTTCACAAAAGGGTTTCTCCCGCCGTAGCAATTATATTTTTTGTGGTCACAAGTCTAACTTATGCTTGTCACTAATGGGTGTCATTTCGAAGACCCACCTATTTAATTAAACTACAGGATATGAAATTTAATGCATTTTATTCATTTTAGATATCATGATTCACAGTAACATTTACTGCGTATGACCTACACAATCGATATCCGAATAGAAATAATGTAAGTTCTATTTTTCAATATGACCGTGTCTGATTCCCGAACTGAGTAAAAGGTTTTTTAAATCTATGTATGCAGTTTTTCTTCTCACTAAAATCGATGACAGGGTTCCTAAGAATAGATCTTTGTATGTCTTATAGTTACAGACTTGCCCATACTGACCGATCTAAATGTGCCACCCTGTATATCTAACCTATGTAATATCTCCTAACGGTTTAGGCACAGATACATTTTTAAAGTATGAAAATTTGTAAAATGTTCCGTTTGCCAAAAGTATTTATGGTCAAACTAACCGACCATTTGCTGAAAAATACATCAGCAATAGAATATTCGCAGAATACACTTAGGCGACACTTAACCTAATGATACGTATACCATAAAATATAAACAAAGGGCTACTCCTAAATTATAATAATATAATATTTAACACCACTGCTAAATGTGGTACACCGGTTCAGGTATTTACACAGAATATTATGGCACTCTAAAGATGGGTCTACACTTACTGGGAGTATAAAGGATGATGCTGGCCCTTGACTCAACCGAGTCGTTGTCGACCAAGGCCGCACACGTCCAAACTCCTAAGTTTTCCTCTTGTACAGAGCTTATCGTCAGTGAACAGTCCCCATAGTCTAAATCTCGACCAGGAGTGAAGTAGTAAAGATTTAGGATTGCGCTGAAAAGAAAAGTGTTATGGTACAATTGTAAAGTTACATAATCCATCCCTTAATTCTGAAACTGTCAGTATAGGCATGCACAGCCTAAACGTTACAACGTCAAATTTGGAATACGAGTATACTCGTATACTCCGTGGGGTGTACTAAAAATGGATTTTATGAAAGAAGACCCCGTAAGGAAAGAAATAGAGAAAACGGAAAACTAGTTTTAGGCACTAGAATTTGCTTACCTCATCTATCACATATGATATTATGAGGACTGATTAAGCATATTTGACACATGTATATTAAAATCTTTTCCGATTAGTATCTTTAAAAATTAGACTGATGGGATTCATAAAAGTACTTACTTTTCCTCAGTAACCGTAGCGTCAATGCTCAATCCAACAAGAGACGGCGTGATAAACCGACAGTAGTCCAAAGATCTGATGCCATTCGCGGTGTGGCAGTACAACGTTGCTGCGGCGCCGATACTGGTCTCCACTTCATCTTCATTGGCCGCGAGTGGCCCTGTGACCCGTACATTCAATTTGTCGGTGAATTCAATGCCTACTTGGTCGTTAGGTCCCATGTGGCACGTCCACCGACCGGCTTCGTCTTCTGTTGCTGACGCAAACGTGATGCCACAGTCTCCAGCTTGCAAACTCACGCCGGAGTACCTGATTTGGGCAATTGAGAATCTTTATTTTGATTACTTTCGAGACTTGGCGCTAACAGTATGATAGGGTACAATCTTTTTACAACCCTTTTATTACCTTGTTCTGTATGTAATTTATTATAATTATAATATAATATAACTAAGTAACTACTATGTAATGGAATGTAAGGATGGTACTCTCAAGCTAGTATGATATGATGATGGAAGTGGAAGACGGCCGCTTAGATACATACCGCTTTATGATTCAAAACAGGTCCATCGAGTTAAGACTCGTTGGTACAACTATAAGAACTGAATGATATTTTTAAGGTACCGTACTGTTATAACCTCCACCTTGTATGCCTTCTGGCTGACCAAGCAACCCCATCAGCAGTAATCCCCTCCAACCGACTCTAGCTTCTCTATCCTGCCCAGTCCATCCTCAGTTGTTCCCGAGCCGCGAACCGCGCTATACCTCTATTATCCTAAAAGGTCGTGTACTTGTCTTAGTTTAAAGTGTATGTTAAATAAATATCTTTTTTAAAAAGACCTTGGTGTTTTCCATTATAACATTGGTGGCAGCGGTGGGATTTTCAAAAATCTCAAGGACGTTTCCGAAGTGACGTGAAGTGAAGTGAACAAACCAGTTAACCAAGGCCGACCTTAGAAGAAACAAGGGACAACTCATTACTATTTCCATGTCCACCGTTCCAAAGTGTTCAGTGTGATTACCTACTATTTCCAAATTCGCCGTTCTCAAACGACCGGCGCATTTTACCATTTCCCTACCACCACTCCAAAGTGTTTGGTGTGTTGTGTTTGCCAATTCCAAGTCGCCGTTCTCAAACGACCGGCGCACCCTACTATTTCCAAGCGTGCATCGAGTTCCTGCAGTTCCCGCGGCCTTGCTGGTGTGTGTCAAGGTCAAGACACCCGGTAAAGGTCCTGGCGATGATGATCGCCCAGATTTCAACGCTCCTACTACTGTGAGTACTTTCTATTTCGTTTTTGCCGTGCCCGTGAAGTGCCGTGAAAGTGTCAAGTGAAGTGCGTATAAACAATATCCCGTGCAATCGCTATAATTCTACCATTTTGTAATTAGTTCCTAAAATCATTTGTATACCTCGTGTATTATAAATCATATATATCATCCTGTTCCAAGTTCAACGCCGCGGCTACTCTGTTATCTGTTCAAGCTAACTCGACGAATTCTCGCAATCAGGACACCGTCCGCCTGTCACACCGTAACGCCGTATCTTAAATATCCACATTTAATTAATTAAAGAATCAAAATGTCTAAGTCCGATAGTGAAAGCTCTGGCTCCCTGAAGGCACCCAAGGTTACCCCAGACATGTTGCCAAAATTGGTGATATCAGAAATTCCGTTAAATGTTATATTAAAATTCATAAAACCCTATGACGGGTCAAGAGACAAATTAAACGCGTTTATAAATAATTGCGCTAACGCAATAACACTTACTTCGGCGAGCCAAGAACCGATTGTGCTTAAATATATCATCAGCCAGCTTGAGGGCAAGGCTGAATTAGCGTGTTCCATTAAAGAATTCAGCAATTGGTCGTCGTTACAGGACTTTTTAAAAGCCCAGTTTGGTGAGCGCAAACATCACGCCCACCTGCTGTCCGAACTGCAAGATTGCAGACAGACAGCCACTGAATCCGTCAGTCAATTTTCACTCCGTATAGAGTCATGCTTGTCACAATTATTAACAGAAGTAACAATGTCATGTTCCAAAAAGATGGAACTTCCAGGCCGGCTTGCAGCTATGCAAGACTTGGCACTAAACTCATTCATTATGGGTGTTAATCCCAAAATCTCCGTGATCCTACGTTGCAAATCCCCTAAAACCTTGAATGAGGCAATTAACATAGCTATATCCGAGGACAAATTACAACAATTCTCAAACAAAAAACCAGTGGAAACCTTTAAACAAGGTTTCCCGAAGAAGCCTTATTTTCCAGGCAATCCAAGACCTGGTGCGTCCAACTACAACAACCAACCTAATTCATTCAATAGACCAAAAACCTCCTTTGATACTCCCGTTGTGTGCCGGTATTGTAAAATACCTGGACACACACTTGAACAGTGCAGGAAAAGAGAATACAATAATAAACGCTTTAATTTTAATAACAACAATTCAACCCGACCAGTAAATTTCCTTGAGAATAACGAAGGCGTCGATGAGACAGACTCTAGTTCTTTAAACGAGATGTAGGCTTGGAAGGGTGTCGTCCGAGTCGTAATGTCGTACCAGACACCATACGCACTACCCAAATTCCATTTCCTGAAAACCGGGTCGGAATTTCCGCTCCCAGAAATCCCAAGGTCTATGAAGTACTAACTAAAAACGATAGATACTTACCGTACATTAGTGTACCTACGTCCATGAATTCTAAGCCCTTAACGTTACTCATAGATACCGGTGCGGCCATAAGTTTAGTAAAAAAATCAAGCGTAGACAAATTCCTGATTCTTTCCGAGAGCAGAATAAATGTCAAAGGAATCGATTCTACTGAAGAATTACCAAGCCTTGGTTATCTTAAATCCCGAATACAATTAGCGAACGACCTTAGCCTATCTCACGATTTCCATGTCATGAAAAATATAAACTTGCCTTACGATGGCATTATCGGTAGCGACATGTTTTCCAAATTCCGCTGTAATATTAATTACGCGACTAACTGTCTAGAAGTGAATGGGAAGAAAATTAAACTGTCATTCAAGGAACCAGAGTACAATATTTCCCCGCGAACCGAGACAATAATAGAATGCACCGTAACCAATCCTGAAATAAAAGAAGGTATAATTACCGACCAGCATTTGTCCGAGTCACTGCTCATAGCTAATTGTATTGTAAAGGTCAAAGAGAATAACCGAGCTAATATCTCCATCATTAACACATCAGAAAATCCTGTAACAGTCAAATCAGACCTAAAACTTCGCTTGGAACCACTAAATGTCAACGTGGTCTCCTTTTCCTCTACAGTCGACACTGTTAGACGCACTGAAGAAGTGCTAAATTCACTCCGCACATCCCACATGAATGAAGAAGAAGCAAACGCCCTCACTGAAATATGTTCCCAGTACTCTGACATTTTTCATCTTCCTGACGACAAACTGACGTCAACTTCCAAAATTCAACATAAGATTAGGACCACCAGCGATGTCCCTATATATACAAAGTCCTATAGATTCCCAGAAGTGCATAAAAAGGAAGTCGAGAAACAAATTAATAAAATGCTGGAACAAGACATTATAAAACCAGCTATATCCCCATGATCATCCCCTATTTGGGTCGTCCCCAAAAAACTCGACGCTTCAGGAGAACAAAAATGGCGTGTGGTCATCGACTACCGCAAACTCAATGACATAACAATAGGTGAAACCTATCCTATACCTCAGATTGTTGACATTTTAGACCAATTAGGAAACAGCAAATACTTTTCCACCCTTGATTTAGCTTCCGGTTTCCACCAAATAAATATGGCCCCTGAAGATGCAGAGAAAACAAGTTTCTCAGTACCACAAGGTCAATTTATGTTTAATAAAATGCCTTTCGGGTTAAAGAATGCACCCTCTACGTTCCAAAGGCTCATGAATAATTGCCTTTCCGGACTTCAAGGAATCCGTTGTTTCGTTTACCTCGATGACATAGTGATTTATTCCTATGACCTATCGTCCCACATAGAAAACCTCACAGCTGTCTTTGACAGGCTGCGAAACTTCAATCTCAAGCTACAACCAGACAAGTGCGAATTCCTTAGGAAAGAAGTAGCTTACCTCGGACATATCATCAGTGACGAAGGTGTAAGAGCAAATCCCGAAAAAATCAAAGCAGTCACTGAATTCCCAATTCCCGTGTCACCGAAGGATATCAAATCCTTCTTAGGACTAGTATCTTACTACAGAAGGTTCATCCCCGACTTCTCCAAAATTTCCAAACAATTAACAAATCTACTGAAAAAAGACACCCCTTTTAATTGGGGTCATGAACAGCAGTTAGCCTTTGAAACATTAAAATCAAAACTTACTAACGCCCCAATTCTCATCTATCCTGATTTTACAAAACCTTTTATACTCACCTGCGACGCATCAAATTATGCCATTTCTGGAATTTTATCCCAAGGCCAAATTGGTAAAGACAAACCAATAGCTTTCGCCTCAAGAACGTTAAACAAGAACGAGTGCAATTACAGCACCACAGAAAAAGAACTTCTTGCTATAGTTCATTTCTGCAAATATTTCAGACCCTATCTTTTTGGAAAGAAATTCTATATCATGACCGATCACCGCCCTTTAAAGTGGTTATTTAACCACACAGACCCCAGCAGCAGATTGCAACGCTGGCGCCTAAAATTAGAAGAGTTCGCTGATTACGAAATCATATATCGCAAAGGGAAATTAAATTGCGCAGCCGACGCGTTATCTCGTTATCCTATACCCAAAGATAACAACTTTCCCATCAATGCTGTAAATGAAGAAGTAGACGAAAATCCACAACCTGGGACTTCCTATGACCAACCTGAAGTCATCGACCCATTTGATATCGGAGATTTACCATCTCTGACACCTGATCCACAATTTTCGCCTATTGATTTAGACTCTATAATTGATGATCTTATACCAAATCCACAAAATACTCCATCCATGGAAGCGCAACCCTCTGAATCGGACCTGATTCAAGACTTATCTGAAACCTTTCCCCCTGCTATTGAAGACACTTACTCGAAATTCTTAAAATCCTTACCAGACGCTAACTTCGACACTGCGATAGTTGAACATAATGACAACCTTCTGAAAAGTCCACATAAAACAATTATTATTCCTACCTCATTGGACCTTGACGAAAATGTGCCATATGTCCAAGATTTCTTAAGCAACCTACCTGACCAAGAAGAATTCTTACAATCCGAAAGAACTTTACTATCATTTCAAGAAATTAACCATGGCGGAAAAACCTTTATAACATTATTTACAAAAGTTCATCATTTCGATGATTGCTCCTATGTTGATATTTTCGAATCATTAAAAAACCTTCGAAACCATTTAATCGCAATTCCTAATAATGAGAAAAAAAATATTAGTATTTCAGACTTTAAAAGCCCGTTTGACAACCGCGCGTTTACCAAGATTTATAACATAATCGCTTACCTTTTTAATGGGACTGGTATACAAATACATATATATATCATAATAATACTATATACCCGTCTTTGAGCGAGATCCCTAAAATTCTAAAAGAGAATCACGATATCCCGATTGCCGGACACCTAGGCAATACCCGCATGTTTAATAGAATCCGCGAGCAGTATTTCTGGAAAAACATGAGGGCTGACATCGAGAATTATATTAAAAAATGTTCCTCTTGTCAAAGTAACAAAGCACTGAGGAATATCAACCGTGCTCCCCTGGAGATAACCTCTACCTCAACACAACCATTCCAACGCTTAGCATTAGACATTGTAGGACCTCTACCCGAGGCCGGACCTGCCAAGGTCAAATATATACTCACTATGCAAGATGACCTAACAAAATATTCCTTAGCTTACCCCATACGATCTACCACCGCTGAAGAAACCAGCGAGTGCTTAGTGCATTTCATAAGCTTATTTGGCATACCTAAATATAGCCTGACAGACCAAGGAACCAATTTCACTGCCGACCTATTCAAACAAGTTTGCTCTTTCCTAAAAATCAAACAAATTTGGTCCAGTCCTTACCATCCCCAAACTCAAGGTGCTCTCGAACGGAGCCACTCAACATTAAAGGAATATCTGAAGTCCTATGTAAACGAAGAACAAACTGACTGGCCCCGTTTTGTCTATACTGCTATTCTAACCTATAACACAACTGTGCATAGTACCACTAACTACTCCCCTTACGAACTAATTTTTGGACACAAACCCTTTTTCCCGAATTCCATCTATGAATCAGCGCCTGGTACGACCTATTGCGATTACGTGAAAATGCTTCAACACCGTCTTCAATACTCCCGCAGCAAAGCCCTTGACAGCATACATCAATCAAAAGAAACTGCTAAAACATACTACGATTCCCGTACTAAACCGGTAACCTATCATGTCGGAGACTATGTTTACTTAAAAAATCATTTGCGACTTCGTAAAGCTTTATCACCTGTATGGAAAGGACCTTACAAGGTCACGAAGATCAATGGTCGAAACACATTGACCTTATTAATCAATCGTAAAAGCGTAGTTCACCACTACGATCAGATTAAATTAGCTCATAGAGATAGTAATTAAGTCAGTTATTTGTGTGTTATAGTTTTAGAGCCAACCATTCTAGAGTTTTCTTACACTTAAGCATTTATTCATTCTATTTTATTTCTCCCTTTCAGCACCCCTCTCTTAATACAAGCTAACTTCACCGAATCTGTACAGAACAGCCCAGGCCTTTATTTCGACCCCATCGGAGAGTTAAAAGTGACTAACGGATTTCTAGATGTTGTTATACCTATAGATATATCTTTTATTAAACCTCATATTGATAACTTGAACAGCGTGATAGGAACCTCAAAATTTCTGTGCCGTGAGAGCGATAGCTTGTCAGTAACAGAATGTAATAATATGTTTCAACCGCTTACCACAAGGTATAAAGACATAATTAGAGATTATGATTCTATCTCTCACCTGATTACGAATAAATCTAAGAGATCTGCGTGGTTTGGTGCTATAGGTACCGTTTTCAAACACCTGTTTGGAACTATGGATCAGGATGACGCTATCATGTATAACAACGCCATTCAAGGTTTACAATATGACCAAAAAGACATTTTAACCATATTTAAATCAAATATTTTAATCACTTCTGCGACTCTGAAATCCCATGAGGATTTTATAAACAAAATAATGATCAACGAGCAGATATTGAATGACGCTGTTAACTTACTGAATATGTCCTTAAAAAACTTAACTGTAATTAGTAATAAGCTAAATTTAAAATCAAACATTCTAGAGCTAATAAGTATCATTGAAAATAATATTTTAACCTTGTCATTTAAATTGGAGGATATCATAAACGCCATAATGTTTAGTAAATCAAATATTCTGTATCCATCGATAATCACCCCCAAACAATTATTCCATGAATTAGTAGAGCATCATAGATTGTTACCCAAATCTCAAGAATTACCCATATCGTTAAATCTGGACCATATAACCATTCTACTAAATATTTCAGATATATCGAGCTTTTATATCAACAACAAAATTGTTTTTGTAATGAGAATACCCTTAGTTAACTCCCAGGAATATAATATGTATCACAGTGTAGCATTCCCGGTAGCGCATCATGGTAATGTAATACCGACCGCCTACGCGATGGTCTTGCCCACCACGAAGTATGTAGCATTAAGTAGAGATAAGTCACGTTACTGTAAACTAGATGACTTAAGTAGTTGTAAGATTCTTGTTAATGGTTTATATGTCTGTAATGTTTATCAGACCTTTTCCACTACGTCACAACCTATATGCGAAACTGAAATAGCAACTAAATTGCTATTATCTAAACCAATTCAATGTGAATCTAAACTAATATCCGGAAATATGGAAATTTGGCATAAATTAAATAATAATAGATGGATATATGTAATTTCGCAAAAATCTAAATTATCTGTTGAATGTTATAACAACTCAAATGTATTCGAAACTAATATAGTGGGAACAGGCATCTTGACCTTACCCAGTAAATGTACAGCCTATTTCAAGGATATGCAGATTATTGCTAAAAATACCGTAACATTAGATATCAAGCCTATTCATTCAACCTTTAATCTAATTAACGATACTTGTTGTAATTACTTTCAGTTAAGGAATTTTCATTTGAGTGATCCCAGCTTACCTGTAAAGAAATTGAATCTGGAACCCTTAAGGGATGATAACCGCTGGTCACATTACCAATTATCTAAACAATTGGATAAGATAATTAACAAACCCCATATTGTATTGTATGGTAATTATTACTCTTATAGTACTATCGGAATTATTATTGTATTAGTGTTCCTTGCTGTTTATAAGATTTGGAAAAAGTTTAATTGTAATAAGAGGTTAAATTTCCCTCCTTATCCTCCTAAAACATTGACAATACCTACCGAACCCTCTGAATCTGAAGAAAGTCCAGCACCAGCTCCAGGTCCTCGACTCCGACTTACATAAACTTCACTCATTAAGAGTGAAAGTTCATTCTTAACCCCGAGGAGATGTTATAACCTCCACCTTGTATGCCTTCTGGCTGACCAAGCAACCCCATCAGCAGTAATCCCCTCCAACCGACTCTAGCTTCTCTATCCTGCCCAGTCCATCCTCAGTTGTTCCCGAGCCGCGAACCGCGCTATACCTCTATTATCCTAAAAGGTCGTGTACTTGTCTTAGTTTAAAGTGTATGTTAAATAAATATCTTTTTTAAAAAGACCTTGGTGTTTTCCATTATAACAGTACCCTAAAGGTGAAAAACGCCTATAACTAAGCGTTAATTCGTGCGGCTTCTTTTGAACCGGTATACATAGCCGGTTGTTTTATTTTACAGAATATGTGTTAGGTGATTAGGTGTAACGGCGGATTTAATAAAAAGTTTCAAGGCTTTTTTGTTTTTGTCCTATCGTATTATAGTACGAGCCCTAACAAGTAAAAAAAGTGTGGGTGGGCTAAATACATGACATACAATTTGAGAAGTAATAATATTGTGTGGCGGTACTGAACCCTCGGTGCGCGAGTATGACTTAAATTTGAAGCTTTTTATAAAAAAAAATCTTCTTATAATGATTAATTAATATTCCACCAAGACGTTGTATGATAAGATTGGCATCGAAGAGTTCGTATCAGATGGGTGGTTTTCAAAAAAGGTGTACATAGTTAAGTAAGGACTAAAATTAAGAAACGGTAACTTTAGTCAGTTGAGTCACGAAAATTAACTATACCGTTATAAAACAAACTGTGGTATCTCAGACAAAACTCCTGTAGCAAGTGCGACCATATTATTATCGGTCGAGGATTGAATCTGCTTCGTTTATTGAATTTTAGATATCCCCTATTGGCTTATGAGGGCAGTATATAAATGAATGATTAATTTTCGTGACTCACCTGACTAAAATTACAGTTTCTTAATTTTAGTCCTTAACTATGTAGTTACACTTTTTTTGAAAACCGCCCATCTGATACGAACTCTTCGATGCCATCTTATCATACAAAGTCTTGGTGGAATATTAATTAATCATTATAAGATAACAATATTGACGTTCATTTAATATCCAATAGATTTAGATTGCATTATCTATCTACGTACCTACTTCTATGGTCATTTGGTTTCTTCGTGTTTTTATGTACTGAGGTTCAGATACAAGTGCGAATGTAATAGCAATAGACAACCGATATCCAATGATAATATTATAGTCATACTGTTGCTATACAGTATCTCACTCTGGCCATGAAGTATGTGTAGTAGATAAATAGTTAAAGTAAGCTTGGTCAATTTCTGTCAGATTCAAATATCACAGTGACAGATAAGGACAAAGTATATTTTACCTAGTGTGCGTTTATGAATAAGAGGGTAAGCATACAAATTCTTACCAATACTGTTGGTTTTCATCTGTCAGTGGTTGTGGAGTATACTGAGTCCCGTTCGGGTGTTCGAACCAGCAGTACCGCAGAGAAACATCAGCGTGGCACTGTATGCTGAATTCCATATCGAGTTGCGTGAACACCATCCTTATCTCCTCATTCCTCAAATTTCTTCCTGACGCTATGGAATTTATATAAGTTCAAAGTTAGATGTTTGTCAAAAGTCACATTTCCACACGCCTCCGTGACAATGACAAATTCCGGAAACGGCCATAATTATGTACTAATGTACGATTTTCGTTGTTTTCGTTACTGTTCATTTAGAAAAAAGTTTTCAAGCCCAAATAAATTTTGATAAAATATACTTATTGATGGTGATAACGAAATAGGCGATAATTTTCCAAGATGAACGACGTCTATCACTTCACATAACAAAATACTTACTTCGTGAATTCGATGCGACGCTAATAAGGGCTTGTAGAGGTGTCTGCGTTACAATCTGCGTCCCGACCCACATTTGGAGCCCCACGGAACAACGCCAAGTCCCATAGTCCTGCGCAGTAGGTTGCTCTATCGTCATACCACATTGCCGACTGTCAAACCCTTCGCCGTAGTAACTGAAAATTAAACCTCGGCTTTGATAACTTTAACCCTTCAGCGGGCTTATGGCATAAGACTTTAGACTTAACGATGCTACGTTATTACTTATTATAGATTGCGAGGAATTCCCGTATAAAAAGTATGTAGGTGCGAGAGTGACGGATGCATTACCACATTTATCCACCGCGATAAACACGACCATAATAGGCCTGCCTGTCTTGTGCATAACCATACTACCGTAGAAAATAATCTCGACTTGTTAGATGCGAATTTTATGTTTGAATTTTTCACTTTTATTTTATATTTTGACACATTTTGACCGAGAAATTCGGCTCCCGCAATAGCAATAATTAAAATTGCCGGTCATGCAGAAGGCCGAAAGGGCCAAAGCACCCAGAAGCAGGTCGAAACCAGCGAATAGATTTCTGGAATGGGGAAGAATGTGACTGGAAAAAAGGCGTCAGGAGACAAACACGACTCTTATAACGATTTTAGGGAAATTTTAAATCCAATAACATACCTGCGATGTCCATCACTCAATCCATCCTTAATGTTGTACCCAGATGAACTAGTCGTCTTCTGGAAGCGGCAGAACGTTATGTTCTTGGAAGAGTGAGGAATGTTACAGAATAGGTTTAGCTTGCCAGTGTTCGCATCAAGGACGTAGCCGACATCCAGGCGTTCCGCTAGAAGTTCAATTAGACACTTTTTTTTTTTGTTATGTTTTACCAGAATTACTTTTAGTGTTTTAGAACACGAATTTTAGCACAACCCTTTCGCAGAGATGTTAGAGGTACTTGTATTAGTTTAGTGAACATCTCAATAGAGAATCTTTCAATATTAGGGTGATGGAACCAGTAACGGACAAGGCCCAATGATGGACATTTGATTCTTATTTTACAGAAGATAGGTTTAGTCATGTCATGTGTTTTGCAAGAATCAATTTATAACGGAATCCGTTTGTAACCGAAGAGTTAAGTGTCCATTATTGGTGCCCTTAGCTAAAAGTGTCTAAAATTGGTGTTGTCAGGAATAATAAATATGAACGGATTAGGTAATATGAGTAGTTTTTCAGTTCCACCTTACACTGTTATATTATATCTTACCCCCACTTACCATGTAAAGTTTATTAATGGCCGTGTTAACAAACTGATCTCGACGGTAATGCTGGTCTCAAGACTGTATTGTGAGTTAAAACTGACAGGTTTCTATGGTTTAGCGTTTACTTTGACGTATCTTGTGACAAGCATCTCAGCCAAGATGAGTTTAATACGGCCCTAAGGCAATCAAGGAAAAAATATTCTTTTCTTCGAAATTTAGAAATATTCGTCTTTTATTGGCTTTTTTGGATAGATTTGTGTTGGCCAAAATACTTTAAAAATGTATTTCTTTTTACTACCACATGAATAAAGTTATTTTTAAAAATTAAACGAATTGTGAAAAGTTATTATCTGGAATCTGGATATAACAATACAAATTTGAATAATTACCTTGAACAGTGACGTGTCTCTGCACGTGTAACTCCTCAACTTTTCCGGGTATACCCAGCAGCACGTTCCAATTACCCTGGACAGCCCTTGTGGTGTGTTCCAACGTCACTTCACAATGACCAGGGATGAGAGTGCTCTCTGAGAAGGGCTGGGCCACCATGCAATACGAATTTTCTAGAGAACTGAGCTCTATGTTGGTGTGAGTGCCGCCATCTTGCAGAATGATTGGGGAAGCAGTGTAGGTTGTTACGTCATCTAAAATAAAATACATACATACATACATAATCTCACGCCTTCGTTCCCAGAGTGGGGTTTATTATTACAAACATCTCTAAAAACTTGTTGATAATTCTATAACCACAATTTGCACAATTAGGCTAAGATGTTTACCAGCGTATTAGTGACAGGTTGCAAGCCCATCGCCTAACAGTACTACAAGCCTTTATTCCCTTAGTCATCTCTTACGACATCCACGGGAAGACACTGAGTGGCACTATTCTAACTCGGCAACCACACGAGGCCAATAAGGAGGAAAATAAAATAATGCTATATAATATTACAACATAACACGTCAAATATGACCAGGGATAAAAACTATCCCTACATTATTTTTATATATTGTAACGTAGGTTTCTCAAATAAATGTTGTGAATTTGAGTTTAAGTTTGTAGTGCCACTTGCACGGAAAAAAGTGGTTTTAGTCATAAAACCAGATAAATTGCTGAATTTTAGGCCTGACAGTTAAGTACATACACAAACTGAAGCTCAGTTTCGTTGTATCAAAATGTATGTACTTAATTGTCAGTCCTTAATCTGGTTTTATGACTAAATATACATCGCTACAATTAGCGATTAGATATTTATTTAAGGACTAAAAAACTTAACTCAAGTAAAGGTATGACTGAAGAAGCGGTAGCTTGGGTTGGTCAGCGCTCCAATAAAAATAATACTAAGTCGGGCGACTGGTTGCTTGTCGCCAGTCGCCAACAATAGTAAGATTGTGCTATTTAAATACTGCATTAATAAGTGGTTTGCAGATTTACTGATTCTAAGTTTCTTTAATGTGTTTTGTGACTTTGGTGTCAGCCTAAAGTACCTTACCCTCGACATACACCTCGACCCACCCGGTGACCGAGGACTGCCCGGCAGAGTAGGTGAACCTCCACCGTCCCTCGTCTGACAAAACCACGTTGCGCACACGCAAACCGCAGTCATCGCCCCAACGTTCATATCTGTTAATAATTTAAGACACTGATTTAAAGCAGCCGTTGTTTATTCTACTTTTGGCAGTTGTATAAATAATTGAGCGGTAAACTAGATTGGGCAGTTGCATGTGGGCAATTAACAAATCGGAATTGGTCGGTAAGAAATCTCATTATAAGCAGTTCTTAAAAATATGTAATTATGCGGACGGATGTACCCCTTGGTTTTTCGGTTTGTAATGTACAAAAAGGAAAAATAATTAAATACAGTTGTATAATTTATGATTGGGGTAAACAATTTGCAAATCAAAATTTACCAAAACCCATATATGAAGGCCGGCTTTTTTGACCTGACTTACGACTTTACCCCTGAGTCAACGGGCCCTCGCTACGCGCCGCCTCTTTTCCTGGGCGGTATGCCCTTCAGCCGTATATAAACATTACTAACTTTCTTCGTAATTATTAACATTTTTTACCTAATGATAAACGTCCTGTGTGCAATCTCGAGATTGCAAACTTACGATTACAATTCAAGAGTGCAAATGCAAGCCAACCATAGATTGCCGCGCTTTTCAAAAATGTGACGTTTGAATTTTATAGCTCGACATAAACTGCCCTGTCCATATTTTTTACCGCCCATGTATTTATGGCACTGACCAATTTTATTTTAATTTCTGTTTACTACTTAATTTAACGTACATTGGCGCAACCATTGAATGTCAAGTCGAGTGGCGTGGCGAGCCTTCGTCAATTGAAAGCAATATGCAGTGCAGTACCTAGCTCTTAAAGACTTTAGGGTTTGTACTTCTCTTCTACTCGCCCCTCTACGCTCTTATGCTAGTCTATCCTAATTTACCCGAACCCGAAAGACATTATAGTAGCTGTTGCACTATAAATTCCTGTTACAGACGGTCGGGCGACGTAAAACATTATTTTCCTTACCTACTGTTCGGAGGGCTATGTACGTTAAAAGTGACCCCCGTTGGCGTGGTCACCGTACACTGGGCCCCAGGCGAATGGCGACGCAGTTTCATAAGCGCCTCGTGTCCCACTGCAACTTTCAGCGAATGTGGCCACCCTAGCCCTTGCTGCATTTCTAGAAGGTTATCCAGGGGGACATCGTAAACGACTTGTGTAAATCCCGTTTTGAAGCTTAAAACTGAAAAGATACATCAAAGGTCTTCACAAAAATAATTTTAATAACACTACAACACGGACACCACACAGGACTACAGTCATAATACAATAGTATAGTAAACTAGCTGTTACGGTGCCCACTTCGTTAGGCAATAATCATTTTTTTTGGGTTAATATATAGCCTATAAAACTCAAAAATAACGTGGCTTTCTATTGGTAAAAGAAATTTCAAAATCAGTTCAGTAGATACACAGATTACCCCTTACAACGTCACAAACTTCACCTCTATATAATATCATAGTATACAGTATGTGACATCCATAAGAACATTAATTTTAAGCAACGATAGCTTTAAGTGCTGTGAACCCTTTACAGAAGGAATTAAGTTAATAGCTCCAATCAATTTAGTGTCATTCATTTTTGAAAGGTCCATCGAGCAGCAATGTATAACATTAAGTCTAAGTTAACTGCAAGATAATTGAGGGTTAATTGAGCTATTTATGATACATTGCGTGGCGTATTAGTTAGTATAAAAAAAAAGTACAACTTATGTTATATAATACACATGTTTTTATGTTAATTAGGATGCATATTAACTATTGTCAAAATATATGTTCGTATGGATGTCATACACACAAAATAACAATATTATGTGTCAGAAAATTAGAGGGAGCGATAAATAGAATATACAAGAAGAGCTTATCTCCTTAAAGGATCTCTTACAGCTAACCTTAGAGCAATTGGGAAAATATAAAAGAAGTTGTGTAGACAAGAGTACGTAAAAATTTATCAAGGAAAAGGACATACTTTACTTTAAGTAATGTACCTTTAGTTTGCTACATAGTTCGCCGTCATCACAACACAAGCTCCACGGCCAAGTATATATATACATATACAGGTGACTTCAAATTGGAAATAAAAAACACTTGGTAATGGCTCGGATCAGTTAATGACGGATAGGGAATTCCACTAACTCAGTTGTTTACATTAGCCTTCTTTAAGTATCGTTAACTTTGTAATAAAACTAATAATTAAAGTCCTAAAGTGTGGTTAACCCACATTTAATACCTAACTTCCTTACACTTTGGCTTAAAGCTGATTTACACTTTGTGAAGTAGCAAGTGCAGGGGAGAAGTGTTAATAAATCGTTTACAGATTGCTTAGGGTGACGGAACCAGTAATAGACAAGGACCAATGACGGACACTTGATTCTTATTTTAAAGAAGATAAGGGTTATTCATTTGTTTTGCAACAATCAATTTAGGACCGTACGATATTTGAATTAAGAGTGAAGTGTCCATTACTGGTGCTTGTCAGCTAAAAGTGTCCATCATTGGTGCCGGCACCCTAGTTGTGCTTTGTGCAGGTGCAAAGTGTGGAACGAAATGGAGGACGAACAACGATTACAATTAGAAAATATTTTTAAAAAAAAGGATAGTCGCGGTCATCGCTTCAGAAATCGAGAATGAGGTGTTAGTTGAAATCGAGAATCCTTAAAGGTTTTGGGTTATGGCAAAGAAAATTGATCAGCAGAAGAATTCATTCAGAATTCATTCGCATCCGTACTGCACTTAACAAGCAGGTACGGTTTATACAGTGTTAAGTTAGGACGTACTGCGAGTGCGGGGAGTACGCGGGTGAGATGGGGAACTACTTGCCAGGCAAAAATAGACCGAGCGTCTATTCACTTCACTTCGTACTCGCACTTGTCACTCAACAGCATGACCGTTTACACGTTGATTTTACTAATCACTTTACACTTGCTCTTCTCACCTGCGCTTGCTACTTCACAAACAAAGTGTAAACAAGCCTTAAACATAAGGAGTATGGCAACAGCATTAAGCAAAACACAAATGGGATAAAAACTTCTTAGTATAAATTAGCAGCACGAGACTTAGTAGGGGGTTTAGTTTAGGGAAAATGAGTGTAAAATTTTGATTTTGTATTACCAATTTGAAGTCACCCTGTATATAAATCCAAGCAAATGACACTTCGGAGGGCTTCAAAATAATCGAACCCTATTTTTGTATCTGTGTCTGTGTATCAGTGGGACGTCATACCATTACATTAGGGGTTCTTGTAGTTAAAAAGTATATTATTGTAATGATTATAACATGGGGAAAATCAAACTAAAATAATTAAATAATGCGCAAGTAGGACGCACGGAAATACTAAATGAACTAGCCGAGAACGTTCACAAAATAAAAAACATTTTAAATTAAACTAGCTGTGTAAATTGCAATTTATACTTACAGCAGAAAATAATAAAAGCACTTAATCTCATTGTTATATTAAACGTTTAACTCAAACGACCACGATAAACATCCTTATGAGACGGTTTAGACGAGTCTTAACAACTGCTTTACATACAATCTTTTAATGATGTTCTGATAAGATTAATCGATTGATTGCTTTATCAGCAATGTCTGTATCGTTGACGAATCCTATTTAGGGTTCCACCTCGGCTAGACTAGACTAGACGAGGTGACTGCGTTAAAAGATAAAAATATTGATAAACTTTGCTAGAATCTAATCTAATAATATCTGCTTCTGCAAACATTTAAACATTCGTGAGCAGGGACTTAATTTTTTACAATCACGGCTTTTTATTACTATTAATCCTATTTCATTTCTAGAAATTAATTTTGTGCTTAAATGGTTCTATTTTTAAAAATATATTTTTAAGTATCATGTTTTATTTTGACCAGTATACAACAATTCTTCTTGGTTGCAGTTTCAAATACAAAGTTATCAATATCAATATGCCCTTCGTTTTAATTTGAAACTCTTCATCTAAAACTTAAAGACGCTTTTCGTGACAAGGTATGTTATTAGTTACAACCTCGAACCCTATTTTTGAGGCCACACGTTACAATAGATAACAATGTTATAGTATAAATAGTTCAGCATTTCGTCTTCAAACAAAAGTACATCGCGCGGCTTGCATGTGCGAGTACGCAACCGTACGGCACGATGCACCACAAGCAAGCTAAGTCTCGCTCAGTCTCTTTACATTTAGTCAGGGCACAGCATGGCTTTTGCATTCGGTTGTGCGCGTATCAAGCGACGCACATCAGCGCAAAAATGTCTATTAATATGGCCCATGGTCCAACACATACTATGAAGAATACAAGAACAAGAAGAAAGTGAAAATATTGGGTTACCTTTGTTTCAGCGAAATGTTTCCCAAACGTCTCATTTGCTAACCCGCTTTGTTTTCTGTAACCGTGATTTTATAAAAACTATCCTAACCTAACCTATAGGGTTCTACACGATGGTACTGAAATAAATCCTGAAAAATGTATATAACATTGGGTTGGCAAATGAAAAAGTTCGGAAACGATACATTTGGCAAACATAATATTTTTGCCAAACGCCAGGCTCCCGGTGTTATATATACTTTGTATTCATAACTTGATAAATTTCGTCGTTGGTCTTATTATGCCTACACTCATATTGATAATCTGTACGTTTAATGCATATCGATTATTAAGATAATTGCAATTATGACAACACTAGCAATTGTCCGCCACTTCACACGGACTAAACTCGTGAATTGTTTTTCGCTTGGGTACTATCGATTTTTCTGGCACAAAACGAATTCTGTAGGTGGAATCTGTGTGTCGAATTTAATGGAAATAAAGCGGTTTTAGGATTGCTGTCAAAAGATTGTACTCTTTTGATTGCAAATGTGTGGGTCATAGATCTTACTTACCATCAGGTGGCATGTGCGCTCGTTTGCCTTCTCCATGGCACAAAAATAAATAAAATAAAATGAAAAACAAATTTTCAAAAATCCATAAATTCATATTTATTTTTTTCAACAATAAACTACTACAAGCAGTCAGTTTTTTGTCAGCCGGACTTTGAATCTACTCGTTCCATCAAGGCAATAAAGTTCAATTACGTTTGTTCGAAAATGCCATTTTCAATTTATGAAGAAAGGAAAAAAACCTTTATTCCTGCTGCAATACAGTTAAAATTAAATTGCCTTGATTATGTACGTCCTATTGCACACTGGGGTGGGTAAAAGCACCTTACGAGGGTAAAAGTAAGTCTCCTTTGCGTAGATTTTGCTATTCCAATATTTAAGGTAATTACCGCCCTTGTGGCGTTCGTTTTTTCCACTCTGTATATACCGAAGTCGGTAGCAAGAGTCTCTCCTACTTTGCTATTGTTTTCTTATTTTATTATTTAACGCTTTTTAGTAGGTTTTAAAGACGGTTTTTTATTGTTGTTTTTTCCGCTTTTTAAATCATCTAAATTTGCTTCGTCGTAGTCGCTTAACTATTTTAATCGTAATATCTTATCGCCACCCTTGAAATAGGTATCATTGAGAAGTTTTCATCAGTTCCACTTCACCAAATGATACTTTCTGAGAACAAATACTTGACTTGTTACTGGAAATACCAAAATCGCTATATACAGGGTGTTAGGTAATGAGTGGATAATCCTTGAATTATGGATAGAGGGCACTTAGGACGTTATGAAAAAGCTAAAATAGGTTAGTAAAAGTCGCACGGTTTGCGGTGGCACTGGTAAACATCTTAGCCTGTTTGTGCAAAATGTGCTTACAGAATTAACAACAGGTTTTTAGAGTTGTTGGTAATTCTGTAGCTGTGCCTACCCCACTCTGGGAGTGAAGGCGTGAAGGTATGTATGTACGTGGAAGACGAAGAAGCTGAAAAACGTCTTTTTCGCGCTTATTCATCACTAGTGACCCGCCCTGGCTTGGCTTCGGTTTATATGAGTTTTCTGTTACACCCGTAGCTACATAATCCAAAATTTATTATACATAAAAGCGTTCCTCTTTAATCACTCTACCTATTAAATAATGAGAACTGCATTAAAATGAAGGGACAGACGGGACGCGACTTTGTTTTATTTACACTATGTAAAGATTATCATCATATCAACCAAATGATCCTCCTTCCTTCCCCAGGTATCTTCACAACGGTTGGTTTTGTGCCACTCGCAACCATCGCTCTTATTGCATGGACATAAAAGGTTTTTCTGATCTGCTTACGACAATTTTGTTGGTTACGCCGTATAGGCGGTGTACCATTCGTATACATATCCGTCATTGGCATTAACAAGGTTTATAAATAGTTATTTATGTGACTGGTGCCTGATTATGCGTACAGTCGCATACATAACTTTATATACATGCATATCACAAGGTTTCTACAATATGTGAGAAACCTGTATCTGTTGTTACCCTGTATCTTAATGTTCACATTAAAGTATAGGTCACCGCTACTTTAAAGTGAACATTATGATGCAACTACAGCGATAGGTAACCGATAGTTTAATGATATGTGATACTTTAATGTTAATAAAGTAACCTGTAGGTATCTGTGTTTGTACTTTAATGTTAGGGCATTAACGTTTCTGAGCATATTATATTGAAGTTATGATATGGATGTAGATAAACAATTATACTGTACGTACCTACATACATAAAATAAAATATCAACTTACATCGTTGCCAACTCTTCAATCATCGTCACGCTTCGTATTTTCATGATATCTACCCATACGTTGATGTTATATCTCAGATAATAATATCAATATACGAATCACTTAAGCATTTACCATCTACTTGTTATGTATTATCTATTTAGCTACTAATAATTACTAGAATATTATTTATTTAAAGATATTATTTCACTTGAATTTAACCATAGATGCTCCAACACGAAACTTACAGTTTAAAGATGGAATTAACGGTGTTCCATCTAAAATACTAATTTAAGGCATAAAAAACAAGGGAATTTAGCGTCCAAGACAAGACTGAAACCTAAGCTAATTACAACATTTATATGTATACCTAATAATAACGTACCTAAGTTATGTTCTGTTGTTAGTAGATTACTATAGACGTTATTAACAACCAGAAGTGTCAGGATAGGACTACATTATATCACATATCACAACACTAAAGCGTGGCAGTGCCTTTATAAAAAATGGAGTTCATGGCAGTGATAAAACTCCTAATTTAAATAACTTTAATTATTTATTGCTTTTTAACGGCGTTATTAGAAGGTTAATAATCTTATTAGTAAAATTTGATTAAAACCTCTGAATGGAAACATAACATTTATTATTCAGCTTAAAATAGAAAAATACTTTATTGTTGTTGTTGGATCTAGGTTGGAACGGTGTGGCTTTACTTTTACTAACTAGAATTTGAGTCTGAATTGATTATTAGTTTGTGAACAACTTTTTCTTTAACTTTCATAAAAGGTATAACGTCGTCCGCCTCTTTCATTTGCGACGCAGGTATCTGAAAACAAATACAAATGACCATTACAACCAGTAGTAACAACATAATTACAAGTATTATGGAACATGTCACACTGATGTCGAATTATTTGTAAATTTGTTAATGGAATACAAAGATTACATTTACGACAGTGGTGTTACTGACCCTTGATGGTGCAATGAAAGATCACATGTGCTGACTTAAAGCTGACCGTTGATCACATAGAAATTGAGTTGTGTTTACAAATAAAATCTATCCTATTGTACTTTCTACTAATATTATAAGTATAAAATTTGATGATGATGTTTTTCTTTCAATCACGCTTAAGCGCTTAAACGAATTTGGATAAATTTTGCCACATAGGCATATTCCATGTCTTGGATTAAAATATTATTCCGGATAATGTTATTGTTCTTAATAACTTCAAAAATTCTAATTGGACGAAGACAAAGACAAAATTTATAATTTATAGATGAAATATCTAGGTTTTACCTTCAAATCCTCAGCCGTAGATTCTTTTGCCAAAAATTCTCTTAATACATAGTTGGTGTTTGTAATATGGAACATCCTAGTTTCATTTGATCGCACTAACACATCGTCAACCCTCAAGAAATACCGAAGAAGAATAAACCAGTTAGTTGGCATAACTCTCTGGAATGGAAAGAAAATAAATTTAACCATGGGTTGTAGAACAAAACTAGTGTTCTCAAGCCAGAATAGCGCGCCCTACTACTCACATTGACATTGCATAATTGCATCAATGTACAATCACCAGCAATAATATATTAGGCAACATTGGGCGCAAAAATATTTCACACATCTTTATGACTAGAGGTATAAGAGCGTGACAGATTTTTTTGCACCCAATGTTGGATAAGATATTATTGCTGGTGAGTGTACGTCCTCGCACCGCCTGGCCTCACGGTTAGTATTAAAAACATTACGTAGGGTAGTTGATGTAGTGAGCGTATACCCATACAAATCCATATAAAGAATACTAACTGCCTCGAGGCGAGGCAGTGCGGGTCGGGTGCCGGGTAGGCCACAGAGCTGTGACCTTTAAGGTTTTATCAAGACTGCAATCACTAGCTTATAAATTAAAATACGATTCTCCAATTCATTGGTAAAATCACTATGATACTAACATTAAAATTAAAATTAAAATGAAGAAATAATAATTTCATTGAATACTTTGTTCTCTACAAAAGTTTGGTTTACAGGATACCTGTAATGCTTCTTGATTATAAGTCATCATAGCAAAATTAGAAACATTATGGCGAAAAGTACGAGTACCTTTTTGCAAAATAAAGATTCTGCAATAAAACATTGGCAAACATTTTTTTAGCAATTATTATAAATACTAAACTCTAGATTTATAATATTCCCCTTATTCTTTGCAGTAAAGAATGATTATGACTTATTACTAGGTTTTTTAATCAGTTATTAGTAATTCAAACCGTATTTATTTTATTATGGTTATTATAAAAGTATATTTATGCATCTGGTACAACAGTTATCTAATTTATTAAGAATCTGCTATTAACCTGGTCTCTAGACATGAGGTTTACAATCCACATCATAAGTATATGACCACTCTTGTACCGTGTTGCTTTAATATCAAGTAGGTATACAAAATGTTTAACCAAGTGAAATCCATAAGGTAATAAACTGATTAAGTGACATTGCCTTCACAGAATCAGTAATTTTCTTACAATACTTACAATTTTAACCGACAGCTTAGATATTCCGTGATCATGCAATTCGTCTTCGAACAATGTGAGATCATGATAAAACAGTATCTGATCTTTCCGCTTTAACAATTCATAATCAATGTTTTCATCTGTCGGTTCAATAGTAATGTCATCACTAAGAGTCCCTTTGTAATTTGTGCAGAATGTCCAATCAAAAGACTTTTTCTTCTTAGCTGCATCTGGTCTTAAAATTCAAAAAACAAGGTATACATTTCAAAATCAGGGCTTTAAAACTTATTACCATACAATCATTAAAATTCCTTTTTATTGTAAATACATCCTTTGCTAAAGATATTTCCATGAATTACGTAGGCCTGCTTGCATGTAAATTTAACCCTAGGTAAAAAAAAAACCTTTGTATCTTGTTTGTTTTTAAGCATTTGCTTGAGTTAACATTTTCACAATGTTCTCTTTAATTAACTGATGGTTAACTGTAATTGGCCTTCTTTTATGTTACCAATACTATGTTATAATTATATTTATGGCTGTTGTTGTTCTGAATACCAATAAATTAATTAATTAATTAAATTTGACAGATAAGTAGAAAGCATAGCTTAGCTACTCCACGGTTACTTCATGTTTATTAAGAAGAGTATTAATGTTTCCTGATTCATTTTGTCATATCAGGTTCTTGTGCTGGATTTACATTTGCAAAGTGCAAGTGCAAAGTTCATACATACATTTTTTAAATCTATTTTTATACATATATAGAAAGTTGTACAAAAATTACACCCTCATTGTGAAGTTCATACATTTTCTACTTGCCACTTGACAGCAAATGTATGAACTTTGCACTTGCACCTTATAAAGTGTAAATCCTAGCCTTACACTTACATAAAAAACCCATAATCTATAGCAACAAACTTGATGTAAATTTAAATTGACGAGTCATCAGCCTTGTTGGTAGTGCTAGAGGTCATGGGTTTGAAATTGGAGTGTTTGTTCCTTGATTTAAAACGTTTTCTATGTATTACTCTATATAAGTATGTTTATCATTGTCTACATTCATTGTTACCCATAATACAAGCCTAGAACTCAATTTTGGACTAATTCAAATTGTGTGACTATGTCCCCTTATATTTATTTATTTATGATAAAATGCATCTTACCTAGCCCCTTGCCACACCTCTGCACAAGACACCTCTATAGCATCTACAGTGCAAGCCACCAGCTTCAGAGCATCCAAGGGGTTGAAATTTATTTTAGCACCACTTTTATGTGTCAATGTTAGAATGTTCTTGGGAAACACCATATCAGGAAAATGTGGGATGTTCAATTGTTTGCAATATCTGAAAGTCGACATAGAAAATACCTAAAATTGCACAGTATGTATTGAATGAATTAGTGTGATTGTTAATTAAGTTATAACGAAAGCAGCTACAAGAAAAAATACACACTAATGATCAAGAATTAAATTTTGAATGAGGAGATTTAAAGAGAACATAAATTTCCTGTTAGATTGTAATTGAAAACTTAGCTAATATTATAACTTATGGTGTGCGTGCGAAGTGCATCCTCGGAGGTATTAAGTGATACTTACATACAAAACTGACAGAACTGATCATCGTCCCTCTCACAAACGACTTTTGTTGAACATACACTAGGCAGTATACAGCTCACATCGTAAGATATATGCCATTTACCAAACTCTATCGAATTCGAATTGCTGGTAAACCGCCGGGCGTCTACTCTTGACTCCTGTGAATTAGAAACAGTAATCAAATAAATATGTGTATACATGAGCGCCATACTAGCTTAAATCACTTCTTACCTCTAATGTAAGCATTATTGAAGGTGAAAACTGAGATATTTGACAAACCAGTGAATTAAATGAGTGACCAGTGATTTAATTTACAAGAATAATGAAACAGTAGAGGAGTTCAGGAGACTCAGGAGTACAAAAGGAGTACGTCCAAAAACTTTGATTTGACATTGACATTTAGGTTTGAGGTTGTTGACATCGACATTTTTTTTCTTTCAGCAGAAGCAAAAATAAATACTTTCATACTGCCAAAGTATTGGTTAGAATATTTATTTGTATTAGATGAGTTTAAGAAAAGTATAATTGTTAATATCTAAAAGTTATCCTAGTAGCATATTAGTAAATTACATTATACCGGGTGTTAGACGAGGGTCGTTAGTCAACGTAGACACAGTATAATGCCCACAGATTATAAGATATGTCTAAATAATAATGCCTCATAAATGATAATGCCTCATTCACATGCTTGGTGTTTGCCGCAAGCACTGTGGTACGCAACTATGTGTTAAAGGGGTAACAGACGGGCGAGCAATAAAACCGCGATCTTAAAGGACGCGAACTTACTCGGCTCGCGTCGGTGACAGACGCACGAGCTATAAAATCGCGATCCTAAAGTTCGCCAACGTACTCGGCTCGCGTCGGTGACACACGTTGAAGCTTGCTCACACTTCAAATGCAAAATGTCGAAGCTTTGAGTTATTAACAGAGGTCGGAATAGGTAGTGCTTATTAACCTAAACTTGACTCATGTTCATTCATGCGCGAGTGAGATGGGAATACGTTATTGAATGAAGATGCAACAAGTTTAGGTTAATAAGCACTACCTATTCCGACCTCTGGTTATTAAACGTGATCGGAAATAGGTGAGCTAATTTGCCTAAACTTGATGAATGTTCATTCAATAATGTATTCCCATCTCTCTCACGCATGAATGAATATGCGTCAAGTTTAGGCAAATTAGCTCTACCTATTCCGATCACTGGTTATTAAGGAATTATATCATGTCACGTTTTAAAAATCACTCGTTTTAGGTTTCGTTTTATTTAGAATTTCTGAACCAAATTAAAAAATCAACACCACACAATTATGTCAAACACCTCACCCACAGACTGCCAAAAGATCGTGGCTCGCGGCTCGCGGCGATGACAGACGTACGAGCCAAGACGGGCTACGAGAAAAAATCAAACATGTTGGATCGCCGACGAACTTACTCGGCGGTTTTTAAGTACGCGTACTTCTGATGACCAGAGATCGGAATAGGTAGAGCTAATTTGCCTAAACTTGATGCATGTTCATTCAATAATGTATTCCCATCTCTCTCACGCATGAATGAATATGCGTCAAGTTTAGGCAAATTAGCTCTACCTATTCCGATCTCTGCTGATGACACACGGGCGAAGCTCGCCGAGTCACAAGTACCTCTTTTAAAGTGAGCACGATGTATTTCTATCTCACTATAACGTAGATGCGTCCTGCATTGTTTGTGGCAAACACCAAGCATAAAGCCGGGTGCTGCGTCATGTTATCGTGTTTTTCTAACACCTAATATGTTAGGTCCACCCCCCGCAGGCGCAAGCGGGGGATGTTATACATATAAAATAAGTATTAGCTAGAATGTTCTCTATGTGTGGAATGGTTGTGGCCAATCCTGAGCCAATGCCCTACTTTTAAAATCGAAGTTCGAAGTTACGTTAGGTCCATCCCTGTCATTCGTCATCTTTGAAACTAACTACACTATAGAAACTAAGTTTGTAATAATTTGTCCAGTATGAGTGGTATTGGGCTAATATTTTATACTCGAAAATGTAATTAAAGACCAACGTGGGTAGAGTCTGTCTAATGAAAGCTGAACCTGGATTTTTCTTGGCTGACGAGTCTGGCAACACTATTTAATATGTCGTTTGGACTTTGTTGTTATTAGAAACTTGTCAATTCGAGATCTAAATTGATAAAAATACGGAGTAATCATGCCGTCGACGATAAGAGGCGGTGTCCGGGAGATTCTGTATACTATTATACAGAAGTACAAAGAAAAACAAGAAGAAAGAAAAGCATTATTGATGCAAAAAATTAATTGTTTAGTTACGGTGACCAAATTTATAGGTTAGTACGGCTTTAGTACGGCATGTTCATTTTGATACTTCTTATTTCTCTATGTGCAATCCTAAGTTTAATTTACCTTTTTCTGTCTATTATACGATGAGATTAAGAAATTAAACGAAATTAAATTCGTTTCAGAAAACCTGGACGTGCACGTTGACAAAAGTGTGCTGGAAAACGTAAAGCAGCTGAAAGAGGTTGAGGAAACTGAGTTAGCCTGCCAGACTCAGACGAAATATTTGGAAGAAGTATCTTCAATGACCGGTAATTACTAAAATTATCATTGTCTTTCCCTATATAATAGGTGTAGGTACCTATTGTCTGTCCCTATATCATGTTGAATCTCTTAGCATTCACAATTTTATTAAATTAATTTAATAGACAGATGATTAATGTAACTGACACTCATAGTTTAAATAAAACAATAAGGAGGTGTTTAGTTAAAAGATATCATAAACATATTATTTGATATGTATTTTCTGTGTGCGGAGCAAACAGCATTTTGTTGTTTATGAACCAAATGTACACTGTACAGTCGATTTCATAAATATGTGTACACTTTAGTACCTTATCTATTTATTTAATGTCATTTTTGATCGGCCAGATATAAAAGATGTTCGGGTTATATGAGTCTTCCTTGTTCTTAAACCGTTGCGATTAGAACCTCGCCGATGCAATTTCATTTCACCTAAACCCAAATGTTTTTAGGGCTGTCGGACTGTACAATGGGGCTGTACTGCGCAACCACACAATGTATTTCTAAATGGTGTTCTGTTTATTTAACACTTTCTTTCTTCTTACAGATATCAGTGTTTCATCTTTAAAAAGAATAAGTAATGAGGGAAAATTAAACAACGGTGTCTTTAGTACTCCCGGAAAAAAGCGACCTCACAAGGCCACGGTGTCTAATTTGGATAGCTTTGACATCCAAGCTATCCGAAATAAAATAAATCTGCTGGAGTTTCTTGCGGCGCTTCTTCTCCAAGATATAATTGTCGTTAGATAGAGGTGTAAGGGTGATGAGAATAATGTTACCTCTAATTACTTTATTAAAAAGGTTGAATATAATATTCCTCATCATCATTGTTTTATTATGCTGTGTGCGACACAGACGAAAACCTCTCGTATCAATGAAATCTATCAACAGCACGACTAGCACAAGTTGCTCGTGACTTGTTTGTCGCTCGGATCTCCCTTACTATCTAGTCTGTTACGATAGAGACGCACAGAGCGACAAGCGAGAAAATACAACTTGTGCTACACGTGCAGATCACTATATTTTCATGTCAAATATATTTCGAAAAACCAAATGTGCTCCAGTCACTGTCATCGTATTTTACCTAAAGTGCTTTTCATCAAAATATAGCGCTCGTAATAATATATATGAAAATATAGTACGCGTTTCCTCTTCCTTTGTGCCCACCAAAATAAATAAAATAATAAAAGTATCAATATTGTTTATTCCTTCATTGATCGGTAATACCATATCAAGATTTTTTGAATTTGCCGCTTTTTCCCAGGTTCAGCTTTCATTAGACAGACTTTAGCCACTAAAAAAATAATATTTGCCTTAGTATATTTCCACTTTTTAAAAGACCGCACCAAGAATATTTATTTGTATGTAGTTTTAAACCTTCGATTTAAATAAACAAGTTAATTCAAGTTACTTACACAAATACAAGATGGCCTATTAAATATTTAACCATAGAAGATTTTTGGTAGCAAAACTGTTATTGCACTTGTAATACTTCAGGTATTAAAAACATTTGGTACGATAAATAAACAATAGTTGTAAACAACGTTAGATGCAATTTAAATATTACATACGTTTAGCTATTCAACAAAATAACAGGCCAAAAGTGTGTAGCTCACTTTATATTGACAATCATCGGGCATTTTACCAAGCCATGACACCATGGGGTCCATGGGTAACTGTCAAGTTTAAATGAAGCATAAGTGTAAGGCATCCGAATGCCTTTTAATGACTTAACACACTATATGAAAAAACATTTGTTTTGGGATATTTTAATGTTTTGAATATCGGGTAGAAAAAACAAGCATATTCCCTATTGTTAAATATAACTTTTGATATTGAAAATGTTAGAATGATCTACAAATATTTACAACAATTTGATTATCAATGCAAAAAGGTTGGCTAACTCTGAAATGTTCGATTGACACTGACATGATTGACTTTGACACTTATGACAGTGACGTATCTGTCGTAGTTTTTTTGGTCTTAAAATATAATTTCGAGAATATAAAATTTGCGTGTGAATGTGGAGCCTTGTTGCGTTTGCGCGTTCGCGGCCCTTTGACGCGGGCCAAAATACTGAGGCCCTACTTTGAAAATCGAAGTTCGAAGTTACGTTAGCTCCATCCCTTTCGCTCGATTTATTCTCGAAGGACGAGTGACAGAGATGGAGCTAACGTAACTTCGAACTTCGATTTTTAAAGTAGGGCCTCTGACACGAAGTGGTTAACAAGGCGCGAACCCGCGAACGCCATCCACATTCACACTTTCGCGCATTCGCGTATTGCGTTTGCGCGTCCGCGCGTGAATGTAGAGCGCGCATAATCTAGACCACTGAATGGATACTGGGTTTTTACCAACTTTATCAACGCCTGTCTAAAGTTATCGGACTTTAAATCAACACAATTTGAAATCAAATCAGCCGTTAATGTAGCCGCACCATAAGATAAACCTTGTGAATTATATTATGCGCGCTCTGCGAGAATTCGCCTCTTAGATGTTTTATCGCATGCAATTTTAATTGTGAATTTAGCTCAACAGCCCAACGGCTAAACTCGTAATTTTCTCAAACCTGTCATAAAATAATAATGTAATTTTCGGCTTTTTAAGATGTTGTGTTGTGCTGCCTACAACATTCTTAACAGAAAAATATTTTTAGCAACAGTAACCCTACGTCATTCTGCAATCAATATGGCCGATTTTTACCGGTCGTGTATTATTGTGTTTTGGTAAAAGTTCTCTGGAATAATATTTTCGGTTTGTGCTGAATTTAAAATCGCAACGAAATTGTAGAATCTGAGTGTACTAGATCCTTTAGCCAATTATGGAAGCACTGATACCTGTTATTAATAAATTACAAGATGTATTTAATACTGTCGGAGCAGATGCCATCCAGTTACCTCAAATCATAGTTTTAGGAACACAGGTAGATATTTTTCTTAGTGTTGCGTAACCTAATGCGTGTTGCTTTATTCAAAAAGCGATGAATAAAGCCATGTGTTGTTGGCCTTAGGAATCGGTTGTTATGTCACATACAAGTTCTTTGTCCCCATTTCGTTGCATTGAACTGTGTAAAGTAACCTGTCATTGACCATTGTCCAGACTCGTTAGCAGTCGACGTTTCTAATGCTACTTTAGACACTGTAGGTACCCAATTTTTTGTAACACGTAAAATATTGAATGCTAAAGAAATGGTTTTTGTGGCAGAGCTCTGGGAAGAGTTCTGTGATAGAAAGCCTGGTTGGGCGTTCGTTCTTACCTCGCGGGCCCGGCATCGTCACAAGGCGGCCGCTCGTCCTGCAGCTCGTGTACAGCCCCAGAGACGGCAAGGAACATCGATCTGCTGAGGAAGGTATGCTATCATTGCAACTATCAACAAACTGATGATGCCTGTGTGATTTCCTTTTTTATTGTTATTTAAATAGCTAGCACAACTTGCATGTTCTCACTAGCTGCTCTGCATGTCTGTTATCCTATAGGCGGGTTTAGTCTAGGTCACACTGAACAACAAATAAGCATTAGGCTTCGTAAAGTTGCGCATACACAGTTTCGATTAAAATGGTTCTGCAGATGGTACAGTAATGTACCCAATAAAATACGAAAGATTTTAAACATAAATACCATTACTTGGAAAGTGCCATGTGAAAAAAATCTGATATTAATTGAATGTACTTTTTGTGCTAATTGACATAAGAAACAACAATTATTAACCAAACTGTTCTAATTACGATACATCATGAATTAATCATACCTTTGTTGATCATGCAAATCATGTTTATACACCAAGGAATGTTTACATTTTTTATTATGCAACATAAGGTTTTTTATTGCACTATTGTGATTCTTCAATGCCAACACATTGATCTCGCTATTGTGTCTAATGGTTCCATAATAGCTTCCTATTACTTGACATCAATCTACTGTGGCAAGTCAATCATTGTGACCTTTTGACTTTATTTGTATTTAATACTTATTATTTCAGTATTACATTCCACATTAATATGGCTTTTGTTTGTACTCTTATTTTAAATACTTACTTTCTCATTATAATACATTCAAAAGTACTTTATAATTATTATTATTTTGCAATGAATGCAGTAAAATCCCTTCATAATAATAATCTATAATATTTTTATTATGTCTTCTAGTGATTTGTTCTAATATCTTTTTAATAACTTCACTTACATCTGAATTACATGTGTTCAATTTCATTTAATACTAAATTGCAATAAAAGTTCATAGTTCCTCAATAAAAAACCTACTGTACCTACTGTAGTGTTTACTATCAAATTTATGCTTAGCATTGAGAGAGCCGGTGACTGTTTCAACAACATGGAACCCAATAACTAAGATATCCAACTCAATATATTCTTCAGGTTGGTATTTAGTAAATATTTTAGACAGTGCTTTTGTTTGTGTATTTGTTTCAACTTAGTGCTACACCTTTAATTCCATATTCTATATATCCTTGAATAATTTTCTAGAGTTCCTATCAGTAGGAAGTAATTAATAGTAACACTTCCTTTACAAATAATTACCCACTTTTATACCTAATCAATGTATTTATTTTCATTTAAAAATAATATTTTTGCTTCAAATTACATTTAAAAAGTTTGCCTTTTACTATCACTGTATACAATAACAATAATGATTAAAGTAAATGAGTGTAAATTATATTTTCATGAATGAAAGCTACTTTCTCTGACTTTCTCTCTTAGTTATAATTTTTTCTGACATTCTCTTACTTGTTAACCTAAAATGTGTGTCTTGAATAAATTGCTTATAATTTAATACAAATTCTCAATGTGTTATAATCTGAGGTCGGAATAGGTAGTGCTTATTAACCTAAACTTGTTGCATCTTCATTCAATAACGTATCCCCATCTCACTCACGCATGAATGAACGTGAGTCAAGTTAAGGTTAATAAGCACTACCTATTCCGACCTCTGGTTATAATTCTACATATTGTTTAAGAGAGCATGCATTATGTAGCTGGGACTTTGTTGGTTTCAAATTGAATACCTAAATCTGTTCAAAATCAATCAAGTCTGTTTAATAATTAAGTAATTAGTGTCTTTTTGTTTCAGGTACTGTAAACTTAGAAGAATGGGGCAAATTCCTGCACACAAAAGACAAGATATATACAGACTTCGATCTAATCAGAGAAGAGATAGAACGGGAGACAGACCGCATGGCGGGCAACAACAAGGGGATATGCCCAGAACCCATCAATCTCAAAATATTTTCTACCAAAGTTGTCAACCTTACTCTTGTGGATCTCCCTGGTATCACCAAAGTAAGTGCCTTATTTGTGAAATACTTTTTGGTTCCTCACAGCCACACTCAAAATAGGCGCTTGACATTGAATTGCGGAAACCAACCTGCTTTAAATTACAAAAATAGCTCATAATTTTGTGTAAAATTTTGATAGTCTCTAACATATTATTTTTATCCACCCAAGGTGCCCATTGGTGACCAACCAGAAGATATTGAAAACCAAATCAGAAACCTAATAATTAAGTACATTGCTAACCCAAATTCAATAATTCTGGCTGTGACTGCTGCTAACACTGATATGGCTACCAGTGAGGCTATCAAAATGGCAAAGGATGTGGACCCAGACGGAAGGAGGACATTGGCTGTAGTTACTAAACTTGATCTCATGGATGCGGGTAAAATTGGATTAATCAAATATTAAGCACTTGCCACAACATCCTGTAACTTTATTATGACCTTTGTACAGGATGTGGGACAGCGGTTTAAAATCAAGCAGGTTACTTATTATATTTGAACTGCAAGACATGCAGATTCTTAGTTGTCTGTTCATAAAACTCGTAATATATTAAAGGCCCTTGACCCTGTCCCTACTACCTATGAACTGCCTTCTAATTGCACATGATGATGCATAAACTTTTAACTTTAGGTGCTTTTTTAATCAGCATAATAATATCACCTGGAAGACTCTGTTATTGTGTTCACAGCCATGACATGAGAAATCTTTGTTTAATCATGACAATGTGTTATGAAAGCAATAAAATTACTCATGTTGTAGGTGCAATGTAGGGATTTATGTTTATAATGATAACAAAAAAAATGATAGCATACTTGCTATGCACTTTCTGGGTTTTTATTTATTTACAATATAAAACATTGGTTTTACGATCCGTCGCGAGGCGGATGTTTAGTAAATTATTATGAACTTCAGTACAAATGATTCACGTTTCATATATAACTAACTCTGGGCATAATTTTATGACTTGTTATTCTAGGTACTGACGCGATAGATATTTTGTGCGGGCGTGTGATCCCCGTCAAACTAGGAATTATCGGCGTCGTCAACAGATCCCAGCAAGATATTATCGATAAAAAAACAATTGGGGTAAAATTATCTTTTCAATACATTATGCTATCTTATTACAAATTAACTCATCTTATGTTTTCTTAATACAAATATTTGATTGACACAGGATTCTCTAAAAGACGAAGCGACATATCTTCAGCGGAAATATCCAACTATTGCCACCAGAAATGGGACATCATACTTGGCGAAAACCTTGAACAGGCTTCTAATGCACCATATAAGGGACTGTTTGCCTGAACTCAAGGTACTGTTAATTTACCTTATATGGACATAATTACGGTCACATTTGTAATCTTTTACGAGCTTTTAAATAACTCGCAAAGTTTTTTTTTGAGTCTGATATTAAAGTAGGTACACTTTGCAAACATGCTTGCGTTTGAAACAAGAAGACCCTCCATGGACCCAGAGAACGTTTTCGCTATCGAAAATGTAAAGGATTGACGTAGCTGCCGGTCGGTCGCGTCGAGCGCTTATGTTCATTCCATACATTATGACAGTTCGAAAATCGTTTACGTTAGCGTTAAGCATCTTGTCTTATCTGAATGAATCAACAGCTTTTCCTTTAATATGAAATGATAAGTTTAATTGATATCGCTAAACACGTTGCACAAATATTCACTTTGATAATCTTGTTTACGTGAACGTGTTAAATTTTCAAACGAATACTTGCAAATTATTGACTAGTATCTTATGAATGATCTTCTTAATAAGCCCGTTCTGCCTCTAGCGCTAGGAACTCAATACAGGCTCTATTTTCTATTGAAATCCAGGCTAGTTGCTCATCGCGTTACGAAATCCTCTGCTGTGGCATTCAACAGTAAAAACATTCTACCGAGCGTCACGCTTGGCGTGGGTACTCAAATCACTTACAACTTAAGACAGTTACAACTTAAGACTTCGGCACGCCAAACGCGTGTCAGGAGCGACGCGCTTCCAACGCGGGCCCGCGCATGTTGTAAACCAAAGAAACAAATCGAACCCGGCACATCAAAAAGTAACGCGTGCCAGCGGATCTACGATCTAAAGTGTGTCCCTTTTTTTATTTCGAAACTACTTATCGACATTCTAAAGTACGTTAATAATCGACATCTTGAAGCCAGTGGTCTTACTTTGAAAATCAAAGTTCAAAGTTACGTTAGCTAGGATGGATCCTTGTCACTAAATTCGAACTTCGATTTTCAAAGTAAGGCCTCAGCTCAACCTCGCTTGCGCGCGTGCCCCGCAACATGTAACACCGACCGCAGTCGCGCGACGTCAGCGACGCGGGCACTAGGCTTGTGTCGGTCTGGAACTAAGAACTAAAAGGAATGAATTCCCGTCACGAACCGAAACGAACTAGTTCTTCGTAAACGATCTTAATCGGTCTTCGGTCCTTTAGGTCAGTAGCAATAGGGAATATGTATGGATTTTTTAAATAGCATTTCTCAACAAAATATGAAAATACCGCATAAAAGAGATCACCAAAAGTGAAATTAAAATTAAAATCGGTAGAGTAATACGGATGATATTATATTAAAATCGGTAGAGTAATACGGATGATATTTAAAATGCTAATTAGACAGAGAGATCCGAAGTGCACCGGTGACGTCATCGTGCAGTACGGCCATATTAACTCAACGTAAAATTCTGTTTTGCTAGAAAGAGATAGGAACAAATCTTTGTTAGCTTATATCTTGGTTATTTTTATAGCTATTCAAAAAAGGTTTTTTTTCACCTGTTTGTTACATGAATCAGCTTTTATTGAACCAAAAAAAATATATGCGTATTCCCTATTGTTGTACGTATGTGCGAAACAGAGCGAACGAGTAAAGAGCACAACGCAAGGCGGTCGATGTGAACGAGACAAATAGTACCTATTTCAAAGCGTGTCCTACTCGGATCTCAAAATTTGCTCCGGAGCTAAAGGAACTAAAGTCTTTTAGTTTTAGTTTAGCTACTTCGGTCTCGAAGTAGTTCCTTTGAGCGATTGACCGAGATCGGAGCGCTCCCTTTAAAGACCGAGCGAGTACAAAACTAGCGGGTACGCGTTGCAGCTGCCGCCCGCCTGCAGTGTGCCGGTTGACGCGTCGCTTACGCCCCGCGACGCGACGCTCACGACACGCGTTTGGTGTGCCGGAGCCATGGCCAGATGACCTTCGATCTGAAGCTCTAAACTTGCAGTTGTTGTTAAAACCTATTTGCATTAACACTGCTGTCCTAAACTAGCTGTCATCTCAATTTTTCTGTTACAAGTCACTGATATCGAGATTTATGCTATCAAAGTTTGTCAATTTTACTCCATTAAAGTAGTTTTTAGCCTTTATTTCCATATTTTTCAGTTTAGAAAAAAAACCTTTGTTGATTTACTAGACATATTAATGAAGAATATTTAGATGTAGTTTCCATGTCAATTGACGCTAAGATGAAAAAGTTATATCCAATTTTGTGTTTTTATAGTCATGTTTTTAAAAATTAATAAAAAAATAACAATGGGTTATTTTGAAATTTTGTTCATCAGAATCAAAGATGAATATATGGATAATATATTTTTTCATAAATTTGCATTCAGTTTTGACTTAGTTATAAGAACTTAAACTTCATTAAAAACGTCTGTTATGGGCATGGTTAGCCCCTTAAAGGACTACGCAGGGGCTTGAAAGGTTTCTGCAAATAGACAGACTGGGTGAACATTGATAACACAAGTAGACAATGTTATGCCCGCATCAGAGGCTCTAATTTGAAAATCTAAGTTCGAAGTCACGTTAGCTCCATCTATGTCACTCGAGCTATGGAACTTCGATTTTCAAAGTACAAATACAAATAAATATTGTGATTCACTTCCTAGGTGCGCGTCAACGTAATGATATCTCAATTCCAAACCCTCCTGAACTCCTATGGCGAGGACGTGACGGACAAGTACCAGACGCTTCTGCAGATCATCACGAAGTTCGCCAGCGCGTACTGCTCCACCATCGAGGGCACGGCGCGCAACATCGAGACTACGGAGCTCTGCGGCGGCGCCCGGATTTGCTACATATTCCATGAGACGTTTGGTAGAACTCTGGATTCTATTCATCCGCTAGTAGGTGAGTTATTCAGTTATTCATGATCCAAGTATTTTCTAAACGTTTTGGTGTGTGATTTTGTAACTTTTGTTTTATATTTTTACGACTGATAGACGGACAGGTGAAAAATTTAATTTAATTAAAGGATATTTTCACATAAAAGAAACAAGCCATAATATTTAATAAATAACAAGCTGTTTTAATCGATCGCATAAACAAATGTTGTTAGCTGAAGTAAACATAATTATCAATTGATTTCAATAGAGTAAATATGTTAGTACTACTATAGTGCTCTGTGCTTGACTGGTTTCTCCTGACTGCCACATAAGGTAAGCAGGTCATAAGCAGCCAACCGCAGCGACGATACTAGTTTGTATAGATATCTATGAAATAACTTCCGATCTTTGGGACTGTGTCCGATGGCGCGTGATAGCGTATACGTGAGATTGTGTGAAATTAGAGATCAACCGCAGCTACACGACGCCGCGGTCGCGATCAATGTAACGTCGACTGTAGCCGACACTGAACACACTGAACTGAACTGGATGATACGGATACGAATAAAAATTAAAACCACTACCACTACTACTTGCCATTATGTGCGACATACACTTTAGTCTAACTTAGAAATCTTTATTTAAACTAAGTGGACCTGCCTAGCGGACTTCAAGGAATGAAACTTAACTAACATTTGTCGTGGGTTTTACGGGTAGACATAAAATTTTTAATGGTTTGCACTCGCCTGCGCTTGCAGCGCATGCTCAGTCTGTGCCTTTTATCACACTTTGTTTTTTCATTATTAAATTTTGTTTGTACTTTTTACTTTACTGAATTTGGGTGCAGTAAATACTTCTTATTCTTATATCATTTCTTTAGACCTTTATATAATCATGCTGTACCAGGTTTAACGCGCATGGACATCCTAACGGCGATCCGTAACGCAACGGGCCCGAGGCCGGCGCTGTTCGTGCCCGAGGTGTCGTTCGAGCTGCTCGTCAAGCGCCAGATCCGCCGCCTCGAGGAGCCTTCGCAGCGCTGTGTCGAACTGGTACCAATCATATAAGCCCAAATATACAAGGATAATGATGCCGCAACCGAGACGAGAAGCGATACACCATCGGGGCACAACCAGTAGTATATGAGAATTTCGGTTTACCCATACAATGAACTCAAAAAACGTTTAAAATTGTTGAATTTTTATTTTATCCGAAGGCATTCTCACCGCGGAAGCTATATTATTGCAGGTGACCGTAGGTTACTAGACAACGATTAATAGAAAAATATTCACATACCCATGAGAACATCGAAGACAAACAAATACCCGTACTTATCACACAAATTGGCCCTTAGACCGCTAAGTTTTGTAGGCGGGGTCTGTCACAAGTGGGTCAGCCTAAGTGCGTCGTTGTCTGCGCAGGTGCATGAGGAGATGCAGCGGATCGTGCAGCACTGCGGCACGGAGGTGCAGCAGGAGATGCTGCGCTTCCCGCGGCTGCACCAGCGCATCGTCGACGTGGTCACGCAGCTGCTGCGCACGCGCCTGCCCGCCACCAACTCCATGGTACACTTCTGCCAAAAACCAAAAGGCGATATCTCAAACTCAATAGCCAAAGTAGATACAACCCTCTCCCGTTAGTAATAAGGTTGCACTTGCTACGGGAGTTTTGTCTGAGATACCGCCATTTGCCTTAGCAGGGACTTGCAATCAAGTATATTAAAGCGTACGAGGTGCTCAAATATATCTGAATATGCTTTAACGACAAAGTTCAGATCGGATATTTTTCAGCACCTTATACGCTCAGATTCTTGACCTATTTATTACATTTACATACTTACCCCCTTACTAATAAACGTTGAGTAACGGTGGTATAGCTATACAATGTTTTGTCCTTATCTGTCAAACTCAAATGTCACAATGACAGATAAGGACAAAACATTGTATAGCTATACCACCGTTACTCAACGTTTATTAGTAAGGGGGTTAAAATAGAACCTTATGAATAGAATAGTTTATTAGTCAGCAACTCAATGTCAACTATGCGCGGCATTTTCTATGTGTTACCGTAAAGTTCATGCAACTGATGATGATTTTCACATTGTCAGGCCCGTCTTTTTGATTATTCACTCTGGGTAAGTGCCCAGGGACCCCTATCGGCGGGGCTAGACTACCAAACGAAAAAAAAACATACTGTCATACTCATAGGTGTCCCAAATTATCCTAAAGTGCCAGGGCTCTACAATAAGTTAGGAGACTGTGATATTGATTGTAAACCGATCGGTTCCGATTGCTACTTTCTAATGTAACGTTAAGCGTTCAATTTGACAATGGTACAGTTTTTCCATATAAAAAGTTCGTGTCAGGGGCCAGTGTGACGGGCGAATTTTGACTCTATAGTGATTTTATAAATTCAATAAACTTAATTTTAAGGCTTACCCTATTTAATAATGCGGACGTATTCACAAAATATAACTTCTTCTCTTACCAATAGTTAATAAAGGTAATTTAGTAATAAAAAATATATTTTAAACTCATTATCTAATCAAAACAACACTTATCCCAGGTGGAAAATCTAGTAGCAATAGAACTGGCGTACATCAACACCAAGCATCCAGACTTCCACCGCGAGGCGGCGCTGGTGTCGGGGCTGCTGCAGAGCACCGACGTCATCGTGGAGGAGCTGCGCCACAAGGGCCGCGCCACGCCCTCGCCGGTATCCGCACTCTTCAGAGTAGATATTGCTTTTTTATTTTATTTCACCACCTGACTAACATAGAGTAAGTACGCCACTAATAATGCTAAACGTTTTCAATTGTTTTGTTAACATAACCTTAATGCAACTATAGTCCTAGCCTAAAAAAGATTTATTATGCAAACAAGTTTGACAACTCAAAGTGCACAAAATTTTGCCACAGTATAGGTAGTGCTGTTCGTAAATATAAAAAAATAAGAGATGCCAAATATTTTCACCTTATAGTACTGTTATTTATATTTAAATAATTTAATATTTATTTAGTAACGGGCAATATGACTCGTTAGAACATACAGGTCGAGTCAACATACATGAAACATTAACTTTTCCTCATCACATATTGACTTTCTTACATATCTGGCAACACTTTATCTATCAAACTAGATTGCCTAAGTTTTTTACTTTACAAATTCGTGTTTGACCGTCTCACGGGGAGGCAGGCGTGAAGGACGTAGTTGCGCGCGTTTCCCTGCTCCACTACACACACGGCCCGCCCCGCGGACGCCAACGTCTGCCTCGCTACGGGACGGTCGCGCTCGAACTTGTAGGATTACAACCGCATTCCGAGTCAACAAGAATATTGTCCCGAGTCGTCTGCATGTACGCAATATTACATGAGTGTTTTGGTGAAGCTTTGTCAATGAATATACAGTACGCGCGAAACCCGACCGAACTAAAATTGCACTACGTTCACGACTTTGGGGCTGTATGACTTTGTATTTTCAGGTGCAACAAATCGGGCCGGTCACAAAGTTTTGCGTGAACTGTATATGACAATGTTGTTTTCGATATGCTATGACTCCTTTTTCTGAGTTAACTGTGTGTATTGTAACAAATCTGTTTTTTTTTTGAATGTTTTATTTTGTATTGACTTGTGTTTAGGGTCTTGTCATTGACGATGCTGTCTTGTATTTGCTGCTATTTACTTTTTTAATCCTCGCTTTTTTAAACAACATTCTTACTTACTTTATTATTATTATTATTTTAGCATATCTTATGATGAATATTGAATGCCTTTTTTATTATTTATATAATACCATTAACATACACTTCAATTTTTGAAAGAAGTTGATTCAAAGAGATTGAATAACTGATACTGATTGTTTGTAGCTACTTCTCCGTCAAATGGGTGAAAGAGGGTCTGTCCTAGTATTCATGACGAATATTTGGGACGCTTACAATAAGGTAAAAAAGACTGCGTTCATTAAGTGTGAGCTAGGACTTACATACACAGACTCATTTTAGTGACATCTGCCATCATAATAAAACAAATGGTGTAATCATTCTACAGCTTGTTTAATACTACGTGGGCTCTCTTTCAACCATGTGATTGCTAATACTATCATTAGAGACCATTTTTATGTGATTTAAAAACGAATTATGCATGTGCTTTCACGCCATAGCACGGTACATGTGGAAAACATAACAATTCGGCATTTAAAGTACCATAAACGGTTTCAGCACGTCCCGGCTATCACGGACGGGCAGGAGAACAAAACTCCGATACACAATAGTAACAGTGAATCTCCAGGCACACCCCAGGTAAAACATTGGGCCTTAATACTGCTAACGTGGCGAGTAAACTTTCAAAAGGAAAATCTAAATTTTAGGAACTAAAACGCATTATTCATCATTACGAATCCTTAACAATTCTAAAACCGCATAGTAAAATCTTTGTGAAGTTGAACATGTCCATGACCATATTTGCCTGTTACCGCTTCTATGTTTGCGTTTTAACACGTTCAGCGCCCGTTTTCGTTAATTGTAGCCTGACCTGCAACCCTGTCGGCGTAGAATTCGTTTACATTTTTTCTCTCGCCATATGACAAATTTCTCAAAACAATAAGTATCTGTTTTATCCAAGATATGGATTTTTTGTGTGCCGAATTTGATATAAACTGGTCCGAATTCCGTCTTATTCGGTTCGTGCGGTTCGTTCGTTCTGTTCGATTGAAAGACAATAATTTATACAAACTTTCACATTTATAGTACTAATACACACGTTACGCATTATGGGCGGTAAATGCGTTAAACCTCAAGCTTGCACTTCATTTAGTATTTCCTGAAAGCAATATTAGTGGTGGTTTTTTTTAAACTAGCGAATGTTATATTTATATATGCAAATCCCACGCCGTCCGAGCTTATTTAGTTAAATTGATTGACAAGTTTACTTTGCTACAACATGAGCTGTATCTAATATAGTTGTAATTTCTTCTTTAGGTGAATGGTGGTACTCCCACAGAGAAGACTCTAACACCACAGAAACCCGTGAATCTGTTGCCCGAGGTGCCGAGCCATACGTCTCGCAAACTGTCAGACCGCGAGCAACACGATTGTGATGTTATAGGTGAGTTACGCCTTTGCTTATTGGAAAGTTGATGCTTTCGGTCCTGAGTTTAGGATGAACGCTTTATAATGCTCATGACACCAGGTAAAATTTTCATAAACTTTTTTAAAACATAATATAAAGAATCTCAAACCAATTTTAATCCAAAAGGTTGAGATTACTTTACAAATTATAATTTTAATTTGTGGAGGGTGATTTGTTTCACGTTGTGAATGTGAACAGCTCATCTGTTTTGATTTACAAACATGTGTTAATGTCGCTTGTAATTTCCTAGCAAATTAATGTTAAACGATTCATTATAAATTATAATACTAGTAAGTAGTGTGATAATATTAGTGTACTTGTAACATCTCTCATATAATCAGAGATCGGACAAATGGGTGTCATTACTCGCAATAGTGTGGACATGACTCCAAAGATTTTAATTAAACAAATTAAATTTTATTAATTGATTTCTTATTTGAACTTAATTTTTTATCCTTTGCAAGGCAGTAATAAATAAATAATACAAAGACTTGTCATTGTGTAGATTTATTAAAGCAAATAAACATTATTTTTTATAATTTTTCAGTGGTTAGTTTATTCCTTTTCACGGCTAAAATAAACCAATGAGGTTAAAAGCTCCTTTCGAAATCCACGGATGTTAATGGAGCAAACTTAAGTAGATTATTATTAATGGCCACTGCTCACTTCTTTGTATTATTTATTTATTACTACCTTGCAAAGGATAAAAAATAAAGTTCAGGTAAGAAATCAATTAATAAAATGTAATTTGTTTAATTAAAATCTTCTGAGTCATGTCCACACTATTGCGAGTAATGACACCCATTTGTCCGATCTCTGCATATAATGATCAAGGCTAACCTTCCACATAAGGTTTTTCTGGAACCAAGAATCTTTTGATCTATATTTCTTTTACGCACAAAATAATTCGAGAAATATCACAAATGGTGACATTTCTGTCTGATTTGAATCAAAAACTAAGGTTCTCTGTCTGAGTAGGTATGTGTCTGTCCGTAGCTCCCAACGGGTGGACGGACTCGGTCGCGGAAAGTTAGTTCAATCCGGATGGTTCTTGGGTAGGTTTCATGAAAAACAGTTTGGCCGTTTAGGAAGATATCAGTCCTGAAAGGGGTCGACACTTCAGGTTATCTTTTAAATAGTTAATAATAAATTGTTCGAGTTATACAACGACAGATATAAATTCTGACAGCTAGTTTATACATTAGCCTCAAATGACAACAACCAAGTTTGGATTCGATGAACAGGTGTTGTTTTGTTTTACGATGACAGGTGGACGGGGCGACAGAACTGCAAACGGTATAACTAAATTAAACACGCTAGAAGGCATCAACATGATGCATATGAACTCTATGGAGGAGTTAGTCGGTGAGGATAACGAATAGTGGCAATGTTAATTTTCGCCTTGTTATATAATCGCAAATTCTTCGTTGGTTTGTCGCTTGATGTTCGCGAAGCGATAGTTTTCGTGAAACAGCAGCCGCTTTACTCATATTTCACTGTTAGATTTCCGACCACCTGCCATCTGTGTTTGTGCTTTATGCTCTGCCTGGGTTCATATGTTTTATATTTTCTGAAGCATAGTTCTTCAGCAGTGTTATTTGCCACCAAATTTAACTGACGTTTTGAAGCGAGCAATTTTGATAGTGGAGTTAAAGTGAGCTGAGTATTTCCAATTTAAACTAAACCATGTTTAACAATAAGTGATTAAACAAAGTTCATAATTCTTCATTAACAAGATTTCTATTAAACAAAATTGCTTCTTTTAGCACAACTATAAATACTTTGATTCATGCCCAATGATGAGTAGGTGCACGCGCCATTTAAAAAAGAACCCGCTGTAAAACACCAGCAATGGTTTAGGTTGTCTCGGAGTTATCGCTTTTAGCAATAAGGCCGCCTGTTGTCTACCGTATAAAGTTTCACGATTATTTTTTGTGTGGTGTTCAATAAAATGTGTTTGAATCATATTGTCAAAGCGGCATACGAATTACCCACGCAACTCAATAGTTATAATAAAATACAGTCTCCATCGAATATATCCGAAGATGTATAATAAGGTGCTAAAAATATCTGATTTCAACTACCTATACTCGAAATTGTAATTAAAGACCAACGTAGGTTGCCACAAAAAAAAAACTTGCCTTAGTATATTTCCACTTAATAAAGACCGCACTAAGAATATTTCTTTGTAGGTAGTTTTAAACCTTCGATTTAAATAAACAAGTTAATTCAAGTTACTTACACGAATACAAGATGGCCTATTAAATATTTAACCATAGAAGATTTTTGGTAGCAAAACTGTTATTGCACTTGTAATAATTCAGGTATTAATAACGTTAGATGAAATTTAAATATAAATATTACATACGTTTAGCTATTCAACAAAATAGCAGGCCAAAAGTGTATAGCTCACTTTATATTGACAATCATCGGGCATTTTACTATCCATGACACCATGGGGTCCATGGGTACCTGTCAAGTTTAAATCAAGCATAAGTGTAAGGCATCCGAATTTAGCTTGTCATTTTGTTTTAGCTGATAAAAAAATCGCCATTGAACACACACACACCCGTCATTTAATGACTTAATACACTATATGAGAAAATATTTGTTTTGGGATATTTTAATGTTTTGAATATCGGGTAGAAAAAACATTGAAAGCATATTCCCTATTGTTAAGTATAACTTTTGATATTGAAAATGTTAGAATGATTTACAAATATTTACAACAATTTGATTATCAATGCAAAAAGGTTGGCTAACTCTGAAAAGTTCGATTGACACTGACATAATTGACTTTGACACTTATGACAGTGACGTATCTGTCGTAGTTTTTTTGGTCTTAAATTAGAATTTCGAGTATATATTGTTAAAAGGGGTACTTATTGCAATGTCTAAAATTAAAAAGCCTAATGTATCATAATCCCTAAAAGTTCATAATACCTAAAAGTAGTTTTTTCTGAAACCATAAACTTTTCAGGAATTTTGAAAACGGAATTGTGTACAACTCGTTAGGTTAGGTTAGGTTTGTTTTCTAACAATCCTGAAAAGTTTACGGTTTCAGAAAAAACAACTTTTAGGTATTATGATACATTAGGCTTTTTAAATTTAAGCGTTCTGATACGTACCCGTTAAAAGGCGTTAGAGCTTGATCAGATTTTTTTGAGCACCAATTTTTTGTATGTGTTTATGTATGTGATCGCGAGTACTTTAGGCATTGCCATGAATACAATAGCAAATGACAGGTTATTTTATTTATACAATATAGGCATAACATAACACTGCTGAAGTATTAAAAAATAAACATTAAAACATGTTTTTTAAGGTCACATTAATCCAATAATTTCCAACAAATATGACCAGACCCTATATACGCATTTAAACAATATTCTTGAAAAAGTTATAAATCCCATGTCGTTTTTGCTTTCAGCTCTTTTTTAGTTGCACCTTTATAGTGAATAAAAATGTAATAGTTAATAACATTAAACTTTGGTTTCTGTATGAAATTGTATTCTTGATATGTTTTGTAAAAGTGTTGTCGTTAAGCATGTTAACTTAACCTTATTTTTACTAGAGTAGTCTTAATAGACTTTAGAGACTATAGAGAATTCGTCTCTATCTACGATCAAACAAACAAAATACGTTTCTGAAAAGTACACAATCTGTTGAACAACAAGTCGGATAATCACTTGCATAAAGCAAAGCAAAATACCAAAAGAAACACGTAGAACACTGCCAGCCAAAAATACTTGACACCTTTCGTAATGTAAATCTGCACAATAAACTCGCGCATAAAAAACACTCAAGCTTACGCTTTAGTTTGTTTGAACCAAACTAATAACCCCTTTATCCTTTTCAGAGCGGTTAATCAAGTCGTACTTCTACATCGTGCGCAAGTCGATCCAGGACTCGGTCCCCAAGGCCGTGATGCACTTCCTCGTGAACTACGTGAAGGACAACCTGCAGTCGGAGCTGGTGACGCACCTGTACAAGTCCGACCAGGCCGACTCGCTGCTCGACGAGTCGGAGCACGTCGCGCAGCGCCGCAAGGAGGCCGCCGACATGCTGCGGGTATGGGCTAATTTTATTAACTCTTTCTAAAGGGCGGAAGGGGACGAAGGTTCTTTTCGGAAATACAATATCATATATGTGGCATACAAGCCATATTTAATGGTTAGAAAACAAGGTATTAAAAAAAAAAGTAATATTGGTAATATTTAATAATGGTGTCTACTTTAAGGTATAAAAATAGGGTGAAAACGATTAGATTTTTGCAATAAACATTTCTACTCGAAAACGGTTAGAAGGTCGAAGAAGATTCGATTTTCGATTTCGGATCGCGTTGTCGTCCCTTTCCATCCTGTATATTCGCTACATGTTCTATTTGAAGTTTGAACTATCAGACTGATTTTAATAAAGAAGTTGTCCAAAAAAATCGTTAAAAAACTTTTGAATTGAAACATATACAGGTTAAACGTATTAATATCGAGTAGGGTGCTAGGTTTAGAATACATTATTTTTCAAGAAACAGTGAGTAAGCAAGGTTTTTAATTTATTTTTTTAGCTACTAAGCTGTTTTAGCTGGTTATTTAACAGCTTTGAGCTTCTACCTTTTATTAAAATAAATATAGGTAAAAAACTTAAGTAAAGCTCCTCTTGCATGTAGTTGTGTAAAAAACGTATATGGAATTTACGTCAAATTTCAAATATAGAATGTCGAACGGTCTATGCAGATGTGTTACTACTACATGCAAGTGGAGCTTTACTTAAGTTTTTTACCTATACAATATTATTTACAGGCTTTGCAGCGAGCGGGTCAAATCATAAGCGAGATCAGAGAGACGCACATGTGGTGATGGCCGGCCGACGAAGAAAACTCTAGTCCGTGAATTAGTAAATTGAGCTCACAACGGCTCTGTACATACTCCTTAGCGTAGGTAAAACACGTGCATTAGGCTTCATACTTAACTGTTGCATACATTTGCTTTTACTACGATCACAATGTGTAGCTCTCTTGCTAAGTCTTTAAGTATTATATTAGTGACGATGTCCAGATAATCAACCAAAGGTTTTTAAAAATTCAGTACAAGACGAATTTTGTGAAAGCAAATGCAAGTTAGCCGTAATCGTGCACTTATTGAATGTAGCACCGCGAGCTGGTAAAACCAACTTATTTCGATTTAGTGAACCAATGTTTCAGAGTATTATATTAATTGTTTTTTGGTGCAGGTTTTTCACATATGTTACGGATCGTACACAAATTGCTAGTGAATGTTATATGGTCTTTGGATAAGGTGCTCTAAGGATATCGTGCCAATAATTTACATCTTCTCAAATTGAATTTGTAAATACTTTTACCACAGCATCATGATATTGGCCTTAATAACTGACTGACTTGTTAGGATTTATTGGGTCTATCAATAGTTATACATTACCTTTGCTATATTATAGATTTGATATAACGAACGGCTTTGGACAGGGCCCTTTTCTATATTGTAAGTATGTTAATGTACACTCACCGGCAAAAATAGTCGCTTATTACGACGGGTGTTTGATCGTCGTTCCTTTCATACAACTGTTATACTTAACCAATTTTGATATAAATTGCAGTGCTTTATTGCTAATTAACTTAGGTCCAAAATTGCCACATAATATTCTTTTAAAAGTTTATTTCCAAAGGAACCCAAAAAATCCATAAATTACATGTTAGTAGTAATAGTAGTATATTATTGTGTTTTATACGACTTTTAAATTTATGGATTTTGGGTTCCTTTGAAAAGAGCCATGACTATTAAAAATATATTTGTTGTTCTTTTTGGACCTAGGTTATTTATCTGTATCTAACTTGATTTCTATTCGATGTATCTTGTAGTTTTTTCAAGATCGAAATCCGATCTTTATCTTTGAAGTTACTCTCTGATTTAAGAAGTTATACCTGTTAACAATTGTATGAACAAAAGCCCACCCGGCGGGTGTTTTTCCCGGTGAGACCTATATTCGGGATCGATATTATTCGCTTTCGTAAAAGCAACTAGTCGGTTTGTGACATATCCTTACCCTTCACGCCCGTGCACACGACGATTACTCTTTCAGTTACCATTTTTTATTGTATCATGTATTTAAAGTGCACATTTACTAGGTTAACAATCAAGTGTATGTAATTTACTCATTGTTACGATGTAATTTGAAAGCAGTGATATTATGTATTAGATAATACTTCTGATAAATGCAATATGTATTGATATTTGTTCTTTATGACTGGTCGTTTGTGGATTTTCTAACATGTTTTGATGATTGCGAGTGAGATCAACGTTTGTAACGAACCATTTGGTTTTGTTAATCAGTTGTGTTTCGGAATGTCTGAGGCGATTTCGCATACAGGGTTAGTTTAGCTATTAAAGTGATAGTTACATGCTTTTTATCATAAATATATAAGAACGTTAGCGCAATGTTTAATTATGCATTCTCTAAAATGAGTTCCTTGTTTGTAAATGTAAGTCGGATAACCGCGCATGCTGTGTTAAGCCTTCATAGTTATGAGGTAGTCATTTGGTGTCATGTCTACACGATTCGTAATTTATTTATTTTACTTGAGAGTAGTGTAACGTAGCGATTATTCCAATGTATTTATTGCTATAGACAAGATGTGTGATTTGCTTTACTATCGATAACCAATTGAATGTTACATGAAGTAAATTGTATTTAAAAGTCTGTTATATATTAAAATAGAGTAATTTCAAAGTCCGATTGTATTTTATTGAGTCCCGAGTCCCACAGGAACCATTAAGACAAAAACATCAGTTAATTTATTTATTGCAATTTTAGAAGGTATTTACACTCGGATTACATAAGTCGACAGTGTTTTTTGTTAACAAAGCAAATTTAACATAAATATTTATATTCAAGAAACGTACGATTTCCTCTATATTACAAGATCGTGTTTAAATATTTGTGATAACTGAGACACGTAATATAAATCAAAACTTAAAACAAGAAAAGGCTTCTTCTCAGTTTATCAGTTTCCTAATATCTACCGCTCAAACTGATGTTGCATTGGACTGTGGTTTATTAAATTTTATGACACTCATCATGTGGGCTACTGGACATATTCTACTAACTATAAACTGAGCTAACTTCATTTAACATCCGTCATCAACACTACAAACACCGAAGCACAAACGAATTCAGTTGGCTAACAAAAACAATGGCACGATTAACAAAAAGAAGTCCTAACAATATTTTATAAAAAATACCTAATTAGTTGTCACAATAATGCACAGCCAATTAACAATGTATAAACAACTTATACAAAAAGCATCGTAAGAGTATTTTTGAAAATTTTGACTTTAATTACAATTTCGATTCGTGTTTGGTGGCATCTACAACGCGCGTCGTGTCTTTTATACATAAAAGACGAAACGCGTCGCAGATACCACCAAACTTTAAAAATCAGTCGCCGATAATAATAATAATAATTGTGCCCTTATTTTTTCCTAACTTTGAAGTTCCTTTTGGAATTCATAATCATTAGCAATATTCTACATCTAAAGGAGTACAATTTAGTGGAAGATATTTCACAACACATCAATAAAACGTTAAAAATTTACTAACTATTTAGTGTCATGGCATGTTACAAATGGCAAGTGATTTTGTGACTTATCTTGTAGATTAAGTTAAGTCTAATTTTACCAACCACAACAATAATTGAGACTACAGATTGAGGTAACAGTTTTTACAAGTACCAGTTGTAAACAATTTCACAAAATGGTTTGCTAAAATCCGACATTAATATATTACAATTAGATGAGTGAAGAATACTGGGTTTTTATATCAAAAATACTGTGAGATTATTATAATACCTACCTATAGATTCAAGTGCTGATACTTTCGTTTACAAATTCCTAAAAATATTACTATTACCGTTACGCTATAGGCAATTTTCGTGCTTAAAATTTAGTGATTATTGTAAAGGCGAGATTCTGTAAGGATTAATGTGCACTTCTCAAAAATATCTTTCTATAGAGGAAGTTGCACCCTACCGATTATTGGCACCATGAACACTTTATACCAAGGTGATAGAGGCGAAAATATTTTACTATTACTAGGTGCCAATAAATAGTATTATGAATGTCAATAATTTGTTATTTTACCCTCTAGTCATCATTTTTGTCATTGTCTTATTAATTACATTAAATAACAGCCACTATACTGGATTATACGGAGCAACGTTAGAATATCCGTCTAGAAATTGAAAAGACATGTACGAAAAAGTTGTATTACATTCACATATTTTATATTCAATCAACTATTAGTATTATATCTTTTGACAATCTCACATAAATTGACCAAGTCCCAAATTAAGCTGTAGGCTTGGACTATGGGTACTAGAGTCAAAGGTAAATTTAAGATTCAACATCAAGCAATGAAACTATTATAGTATATCGGTTGCCCGATTGAACTACAGCAACCTTCACTATGGCATCAAACCATTTGATTTGTGACTATAAATAACTACAAATAATTTAAATGCGCACTTTTCACTATACCAGGATTGATTATTACATCATTCTATTTTAAACGTCTTCACAATTTAATGGAGTATGGACCAATCAATCAAGCATTTTTCTAACTATCAATGGCACTTATTAGGTGAGTTATGTTATGGTTCTGGAAGATACTTCGGCGTTTAAACCGCCGTCAATATTGTCTTGGTATAATTATTCCAGATACAATTAAGAGCTTTTTTGGTATTTTATATGGAATGGAAACTACCACCGGGTATGCCGTTTTTTTTACACCAAAAGATGCTGAGGGCTCAGACAAGATGCACTATACACTATCTAACGTTTCTATTTGATTCGTTTTTAAACCAATCGCGTCACTGGAAGATGACGTGATACGAAAAGTCACGTATTCTACCAGTGACGCGATTGGTTTAAAAACGAATCGAATAGAAACGTTAGTTAGCGTAGTGCATCTTGTCTGAGCCCTCTGGTAGTTAACATTATTTTCGTCAATATATTGAAGACAACAATGAGTGATTGAAATGCCCGAATATATGCCCTTCTATGACATTCTAGAGCCTCTATTTCACTTTGTTTTAGCCTATCTTGCTTGTTATATCGTAATCATATTTTTGATATGATAGCTTTTCACTAAACCAAAAGCAAGATGGATAAACAAAATTGAATAGATCCCAAGATTAAGGACTGACTTCTGGTGTAAACAAATCTTATAAATATGACTATCGCGCCGAGATATTCGTATGTCTAAACGCTTGGGTATTAGCAATGGGTCCGGCCCTGTATCACGCTAAACACGTATCGGTTGCAATACAACAGTTCTAGCCCCGGACGGCGGCAGATCACACGGGGGTGATGAGTTTGCTGTGCGAGCGCACAGCCCGATGCTAGGAAGCCTGCTTCTTTTCATTACCGTCGAGCATTTTGTCGTCGCTGCAGAATTTCTCGAGCTGCTTCGCGTAATATGTGTTGAAGTTCAATCTGAAATTGAAGGGGAATTCATCATAATAAGGGATGTTAACGTAACGTTAACGCACTAAAAATGTGTGAAGCATGCAAGGTCGGCACTTCCGTTCGTTATACACGATTTACCGCACGCACACAGATACTCAGGTAAGATAACGTGCCGAGCCACAGCACTCATGATTAGACGAGGTTACGTCCTTATTTTTTTAGATCCGTGGTATCATGGCGTTGCAAAAGTGAACCAAAACCAATAGAGTGGTTACCTGGAGGATATGTTGAGCAGCTTGTTGGCGTTGGTGTCGCGCACCATCTGGTCGGTGATGGCCAGCACGGACAGCAGCGCGGCCGTGAAGCGCAGCGCGTAGCGCGACACCGAGCGCGAGAACGAGTCCGCCGAGCCGCCGCCCTCCCCGCCGCCGCAGCCCGTGTCCTGCACACGCACAAATACATCATAAGGGGCACCGGACTATTGTCATCCAAAATAACAGAGCCTTTATTACATCATTTAGCCTCTCTTGACTGTGTATCGTATAATCTTGTTATGACGTTATGGTAGCTCTTACTGTTAAGTGTCTTGGACAAATGTTTAAAAGCACTTGTCTTATTAATTACACTTTCTGTCACTTCCGATTCGGCAAGGTGACAGTACGCGACTTAAGGCGACAATTTTTTAGGGTTCCGTGCCCAAAGGGTAAAAACAGGACCCTATTACTAAGACTCCACTGTCCGCCTGTGTCTGTCACCAGGCTGTATCATGAACCCCGATAGCTAGACAGTTGAAATTTTCACTGATAATGTATTTCCTTTGCCGCTATAACATCAAATACCAAAAAAGAAAAAAAATATGATGGACTCCCATACAACAAACGTGTTTTTGCCGTTTTTTGCTCGATATTAATAACGGCAACAAGTAGATGCTTGAAATATTTACATAATATTTAGTTGTATATTCACTTTAAATAAATAATTAAATTAAAATAAATATTTAAGGGGGTTCCCATACAACAAACTTGTTTTTTTATAGTTAATAGTACGGAACCCTTTGAGAGCTAGTCCGAATCGCAATTGGCCGGTTTTTTTTAATTAATGCAACTTGGCGTACGAGCTACCAGAACGTCAATAATACTATAAAAATGTGGAAACAAGGTGTGCTACGAAGTGGAATAGAGGGCCTGTTATCGCCACCTAATGATTGTACAATTAACACCTCTATTAACTGTCAAAAAGGCCCTACACTTATTCGATCAGGGTGATAACGGTTCTTTTTACAAGTAAATGTAAATGATCAATAGAGCCAGGCTGCGGTATTGAACGTACCTACGCAGATCGCAACTTGTATAATCCACTAAAGTAATGTGTAACTCAAGAGATCCATATTCGATACCAATAATTTAAACGTCTATATTCAAAGGATTAAAAAGTTTGAAATCCGCCTGCGAGAAAAAAAACTGGTGTAAAATTTGGTCACTTACATTTTTTAATAAGTTTACATACTTCAAAGGCAAATCCTAAATTTTTCTAGCTTACGCAGTACTCCGCTGATATGGCTTAATTAGAAAACCAGATAAAGAATCTCTTATTCGTTTAGTACTCCGTAGCCATACGTAAGTCACTCAACATTGTCTCCTTGAATAGGGTTCGGTAATAAAACGTTTTTTTTTTATATAGACTACCTAATATAAAAAGTTTTCTATTGTATTGGGAAACAAGAACCGTATTCACCCCGCTAATACCGTGAGCTCATGGTAACTTTCTATACTGCATCGAAGGATTTAGCCGGCTATAAAATCTAAATTTACTACTTATTGGCTACGCAATTGTTACGACAGGAATTGACGAGGTATTTCAGTTATTATTATTGCTATTTACAAGTGAAACTGGCTTAGGCACTGTTATAATTAACAGAATATCGCATGGTTACATTCTCAAATCGTTATTACTTATTAGGTATATCTTAAAATTAAATTTAAGTAACGTAACTATTAAGTACGTCCTGGGTACTCTGGGCAGTCGTAAAGTCAGCCTTATAAGTGGCTGCACAGTTTAAAACCTTGTCGCTTTAATGCCTTTGACATTTAGTGCAGTAGTTCAATCATGACGCTAAAGTGACAAAGCACTACCTAACGTATGCAGCTCCTTCTAATGGCGCCCGTACCAGACTACCATAAAGTTCAAACAAATGCGTAGTAAAGAAAGTAACCGTGAGACATATTTTTACCGACAACGTGAAGATGATTATTATACTCATTTCTGTTATTTTGGTGTTAGCGGTGCAGTGATACAACTGTATGAAATTATCACTTGGCAAGAATAAATGAAACAATTAGACACAACTAAACTCTAATGAGATTAACTCAAAATTAGCTTTTGCAGGCCTGCTATAACCAGAGTTATAAAAAATAAACAGATCATTTTCATATTATATACAGATGCAGTGAACAAACATAGTACATCGTTATTGGTCGGAAATGTTCGTATTTATCTTGCTTTCTCAGTCAGCCTTAGTAACTACCCATCGATAAGCTTATTGAGAAAACAAGACGCGTGATCGACATCGATAAAACATCTATCACTTTCTGACCAAAGTGCGAGGGTGATGGATGCTTTATCAACAGCGATAAAGGCGACTATAATACAAACCCTGTACACTGTTTAAAACTGTATAATATCCAATATTGAACAATTTAACTCTGTTTAACGCAAAGCCTTAGAGCGTAAATTCAACCTGTGTAATAGAAACATATACTTACCGATGTATTCTAAAAAGAAAAGTCATGAAAGAAAAATAGAAGCGTAAATTAATGAATTTGTTGTCACAAATACTACATGGAAGCATTACACATGACAGAGCTCTAACAACCCAGTGTGACCACAGCCATTGACAAGTGTCGAATATTGAATCAATATGATAATCTTGACGTTTGCAATAATAATATTAGTGCGAATTAGTGGGATAATTCACACAAGGAGTATTAAGTATATTGATGATTCCTAAATCCCATTTTCAATCATACCATCATGGGCTTTATTTGTAGACCGTAGAACCCTGTCACAATAACAGCGTTAAATCACGAGTTTTAAAAATATCATTAGTTTTCTGCGACAGTTTCTCAACAAGGAAAGTTCTTAAACGTATTAACTTCATTGGAATCCCCAATGCAAAAATTTACTTAAAGCCCACGTACGTAGTGAAAGTAATTAATAACTCGCGATCGAAAATTCTAATGCTTACTCCGGAAACTTTGACTTCGGCGGGACTCAAAATAATAAAATGATAATTAATTATTAATTAATTAATTTTGTTAGTGAATTTCCCGGGATTTTGGAATTTAGGCCAACGTAAACACTGAGTCGAATTTACATTACGAAACAAGTAATACAAGTTCCGACAAGAGAGAAATTGGGCGGGGCCGGCGAATGGCGCGTTCCGTTCGCAAGTGACAATAACCAATGGGAGCGAAAAAATTGGTGACAAGATCCGACGCGTTCGTTGTGATATGAAAATTAAAATTAAATTAGTAAGTGAAGTAAAAAAAAACAAGAGCATTATAGGTACTTTATATTAATTTTCATTAGTATTTTTTTTAATAATTGCTAGTAGTTTCACCTCGTGTTTATACGATGACTTAACTTGCATGACACTAGTTTTATCCAAAAATCGCGCGCGACTCAGTTTCAGTTTCGTGAAATCGATGCATGCATTGTAAAACTTGACGGTTACACGTGAAATTGTTGATGAAATTAATGTTACGGAACTACTTTCATGCCACTAGTTTCGTAGGATGTAAATTCGGCTTAAAGTATTTAAATGAACTATTTGAAGTTATTTTCCATCTACCAAATATTATTTAATAAACCTGCAATTCATTTAATTATGAATTAACGTTATAGCTATTAGCAGCAAATTTACTTAAAGTTTTATCGTAAATATAAAAATGATGACACGAACTACAAATATTTTTGTTAAATCGCAAAATTCAACAAAGAGATGGTCCAAAAGTAACAGGAACAGCGAATATTTGAATTGTCATACTTATCTAACATATATTTTTGGGATATATAACATTCTCGTGACAATTGTATGATCCCAGAGTCCCGGATCAGATGTTTTTTTAAGAAACCGACTCCATATTTACTTAGATTTTTCCGGGAATTCATTAACTTCAGGTAAATAAGCATTAGAATTCTGATCCCTGTTAATAACACTAAACCTTGAGAGGGTCAGCGAGGCCCATATCGTTACAGGAATTCTGTATTCTGCCATTCAACCAGGACCCACAACTAAATGGAATGCTGGAAGCTTCTATCCTGCACTAATTTCGTTTACGTAATGAGTTTAATGACCCAAATAAACATTTTCGGGGGAAAAAACATTCATTCGATTTTATGATAATCAAACGAACGCTTTTTCCTGGAGGGTGTCGGCTAATGGTAAGTAAATAAATATGGTCGATAGTGATATTAGCGTTATGTAAAAGTTTTGTTCGTATGAAATTAAGTATGGCAATTTTTGAGCAATTTATGATACAATTTTCATATTGTTTCCTACGAAAGAATTTATGGTTGAAGTTGGCTAGAATTCTTTCACTGCATTATGACCCTATATTTTTGGTGTATGAGGTGCAAGTCTTTTGCATTAGAACTCTGCAATAATGTTCGTAGTATTGATTCTCAATTTGGCACCAGCGTCATCAACAATAAGGCTGTGTTCACACGACACATATGACATCACGTGAAACGTGTTTCAGTGCGCTCGTGTATCATGTGCTAACGATATGGTGTATACCTCGATGTAGTCAGTACTGTCATACGTCGTGCCGAGCATACTGTTAAGCTCTGCGTCCACGAAGTACTTATGCATCTCCTTGCCAATTATCGTGTATCGGTAGCGTTAAACAAAACAAAATAAGTTCACGTTAGAAACTGCAGCTACAAAAGCAATTAAATCATAAAATATATTGCATATTGTAAAGGGATTTGTACAAATAAAATTGTCTGTAAATTAAAAACATTAAAATGCATAATTTTTGTTAAATATATGGAGTACGCAACATCAAGATATAAAGTAATTAAAAGAGCGCTATAACTTCGTAAGGCCCAAAACAGCACAGTAGAAATAATGTTATGGATCAAAAGAAACATTCAATTTGGCAATTAAAGATATCAAAACAACAATTATAGCTTCTTCAAACTACGTTTAATTCGTTTACATTTAAGATTATTTCTTAAAATAACGGGCCTTACAAGTCTTTTATCAATAATCAGCTATCTAAAGATGCAAAGTTCGATTTAAAATAAAATCTAATATGTAACATTATTATAAAATTTACAGACGACTCTAGGTAAAAAAAAGATATCGATTCGATTTTTACAGTGCCTATGTGATTCGTTAGTCAGAGGAAGCACTGACACAAAAGCCGTGTCCTTATATCTTAACTGCAAAGTGCTTTTTATTGTTCTACACAACCAGCGTTTCTGATAGCCCGGCTCGGAGCTACATTTTACGACAGCATAGCATTGTGCAGTCAGAGTGTAATTGAGGCTCTATTCTACTCGTTAAAAACATATTGCTTTTGACATGTTATCGTATTGTCAATCGTTACGATAGTTCTTGTTCACTTGCCGGAAATAGCGGCCGAGTTAAAAAAAATACGATATGGGTTTCCACAGACGCATCAACGCGCAATCCGCAAGAACCGGTCAAAAAAGCTTTATGTCAATGCAATAAGAGCGAAAATAAGGTCGTTCCGTTCGCAACGCGAAATCTAGCCAAGCCAAGCGACGCCCTTTTTCACTCTTACTGCACGAACATAAAACTTTTTCTTACCGGCTCAAGCCGATTCCGCGTCGATAGGTCTGGGGAGATGCTAACATGCGAAAAGCAATATGGTTTTCCGAGTAGTATAGAGCAGCGAACCAGATAGCAAGTCACCAGCAGAAAATTTATGTTATCCAACACTGTGCTTAAGAAAATCTGATACGTCTCTATTACTAGAGGCATAAGAACGTGTCAAATATTTTTCAGAGCAATTTAGGATAGTATATAATGGCCGGAGAATACTACAGAATCAGATTAAAAATTGTGCCAACTCAGCTATATTAGAACAACGATGGTAACATATTCTTTCTCTCTGCAATTTAATTGTGTCGCCAATTAGGCCAATTGTCACAATTAAGCCCGTTTAGGAAAATAATCATATTGACATAAGCATTTTGGCATATCAGCTTGACTAATTCAAATAAAAAAAACATCCAGCACCATTAATAAAACTGAGGAGGGAAACTAAAATCCTGTCTGATATTCTACAAATTAAGTGCTGGTAAAAACGTTTAAAAAATCAAGTAAGCAATAGTCAGCAGGTAACGGTTGACGGTCTGCACATTAGATCATTGCCTCTTTCCCTATCGTAATCATGTTATTAATTTTATGACAGCTATTGTTCACTTGCCAGTTAGAGCTACTATAACGTCATCAATGTATGTTTGTCTATGTAACTATATGATGACGATGTAAAAGCAAGATGCTCTTAAAATTTGATTATACCTTCCTATCCTTCCGGTATACCGAAGGAAAGGTTCCAAATGAAAGAAAAATATTAACGTAGTTTTTCAAATCACTAACATTTTGTTTGATTTTCGGTCTAGGTGGTAATGCGGTAAAGCACATCCACGCTATCTAATGTAATAAAATATAAGGTCTGGGACATATTTACACAAATATCACAAATTCATTGTGACTTTTTAACAGGTTCTGAGCCCGCTTTAGAAACCAGTCAAAAGCCAGCTATAAAGTGACAGGGATAGAGCTAAATCTCTATCCGTTTCACTGCATGGTTTTTATTAATTTTCGACCGGTTATGAACGGCCTCTGGTCTTCTTCTAACTGCAATGTTTATATCTACCATACCTGTATGAAAGTGCAGAACTGCACGCAGACCTGGCAGAGGGTGGTGACGGCCTTCAGGAGCTGCGGGCTCGTCAGCATGCAGTCGCCGAGACACTGTTCCAGAAAGTCGCTGTGTCGCTCCAAGACCTCATCCACATTGTTCACCTGAAAACAACAATATTTTTCGAATTATGTATCAATTACTCTAAAATGCGACGTGGTGTTTTATATCTCGTAATGTAGGTACAGTCGAATAAACTAATATCTAGGTGTTCAGGATAGTTGAGGAGATTAAAACATTTGTAAAGTAACCAGGCAACCATATTGATTGATCAATAGTTCCTTCACTAGGTTTGTTCATGTATTTCATAATTTGCGACTTCATTATTTATTACAATTATTCAGTTCCAGATGATGCGCCTGTTTTTTATTTGGATATCTGATCTAAGGATTGATTTAATGTTTCTAATACATTTTAGCAATACAACGTTAGAATCAGTTGCCAATTTTGCAATCTTCTCTGAACAATGAACCCTGAAATATTTTCCACAATGATTCTTTGTGGATGCAAGTGAAACATTTGAATTGAATTAAGCCGAGTAATGAGTAATCTAACCTTGCGAGGCGAGAGCTAAGGGTACCGCCTACGAATAAACAACTCGCTCCGCCCACTGCAAAAAGTTTAAGGCTAAAAAATACACCAAAAGACTGACCAATGATTTTCACCATCATAGGTTTATACAAAGTTTGACCTCAATTTAATACATAATCTTTATCAGGTTGCAGGCTTGCTTCAAGGTCAAACGCAACTCTTTTATCAGCAACCCATCTTCCTATGCTATGTTTGGCAAAACTTTCTCATCATGAACAAGGCTATCGGCCGCATCAATGAAAACCAGATCATAATAATTTTGGAGCAGTGAAACTTGTACCACTCTACGCATTTTAAAGTTAGGTGCAGTTTGAAAGTCAGAAACTTTATCTGAAAGCAAACTTTTGTAATTAAGTAACGAGTAAAGCTAGCCATTAGGTATCTGTTGGTCATTAATGCAGCATGGCCGATAATTGGCGGCGGTGTGGCAGGATCGCCTCCCACAGTCGCGCTCACTCCGACGAATCCGAGCGGCGCGGGCGCACCGCCGCTATGCGAAGCAAGTGAACAGTGACATAGTGATTGTGGCCAGTGAATTACTGTGGAAATTTGTGTAACCATAGGTGGGTTTTCAAATTAAAATATGCGCTATCAATGTAACAAAACAAAGTAGACAAATGTTTTTGAGAAACATTAAAAAATACAAGTACGTCGCAATTTGAAACCCGCGCTACCGTTTATCGCCGTCATACTCAGGTATCTATCAAATGTTTATCCAGAAGCATCTTAATGATTCTTGTAATCTGGTCATACGCTATTGCTTAATTTAATGGCAATTATTATTTTGTTTATTTACGGAAACATTGCTAAATTAAAGCGACACCTACTAAGATAGCAGATGGTATTAAAACTCTTTAAACTATAAATATTTTTCCATCATTAAATCTCGCCAACAAGGGTATTCAATAGCTTCCGTAAACAGAGAATAACGTTGCTTCAGCCTTGTATCGTCAACAAGTTTAAACTTCAAAGCGGTCAGAACACATAACATAATGTGGGTGTCAACATAAAGAGATCATCACATGTGTGGACCGTCGAGCCCTCGGACAAGGTCGCAATGACGTCACTGCGATGATGCGGGACACATACATAGACCACGGGAAGCAGGGCATGATGAGGATAATTGATAAATTGCCACAAGTTACAATATTGCAGCGGACAGACGCATCCGGTGAAGGTTTAAATATATTTCTAACACAATGAACCCGAGCCGTTTGATTGCAAATGCGCTTTGCAATGCAAGTTTGCGGTTAGACAGGTATCGGGTTGAACGGAACTGGTTTGCTTGGTTTGTATATGATGCTTTGACTATTCACGGTGTATATCTTCTTAGCCCTGTATAGCCTGAGTTGGACAAAGCAACAACATAGACGGGTAAACTCAAAGTATGTTTCGGTTGGTGGTTAGGTGTCACTATTACAAAATATCCATCCTGCATCGAAAATAATAAAAAGAACAAACATTTTTTTAGAAGCTAGACAATTTCATATTTTGATACGATGCTTTTGAAACAGAAATTTTTCACCGCGCGTAAAACCGTCTATAACATTTATTATTACATGAAATAATTATTTGCGTGAATGTAGCCGAGGTCACTAAATATTTCACAACAGCTAGATTGATGGTCAAATCGACAGGTAAAAAATTGAAACACTAACTTGACGGACGCGAAGTGACCCGGGACGACCTATTCTACAAGCAGGCCGCTTATATTGAAGAGTCATCAATAAAAATCGATTTAATCATCCATGTACCAGATTACCGGGCAACCTCAAATACTGTTATCTAATGTGCACATTTACAAACTGGTCAAACAACGAGCCGTTTATAAAGATTAAATTGATAGAATTATGTGTGAAGCACTGTTAAGTTATGCGTAACAAATACCAGAGATTTGTTTGGTTCAAGATCATTTTAGATTCACCTACTTGACAACTGGTAATACTGTATTTCCACCTAATCCGCACAATGCCTGCCTCGGTTTGAATCAAATTTCACAAGCAACGGGAAGGAAAGGCGAACATATCTGCATATTTCCATATTCAATATCAGTTGACGGCGGACTCAAATATACAAACGGTGCAAATGTTGACAAAATGGTGACGACATTCGCCTACACGTCCCGGCGTCGTTACGCCAAATAGGGACCTCCGGCTGATTCTTAGACTTAATATATTCACACTGGTCCTTAAATAAATTATCGACTTCCATATATTACCTGGTAAACGGTTTCTCTTATAAGGACATAATATGGTAGAGATTACTTATCGCCTCGTGATATTTGGTAGCTTCTAACTAAGTTCGATTGTATTGGATGTGTCAAACTCAGCTGAATTTAAGGAAGGGAATTTTTGGTCGCAAACCGCAAATGAATAAACAATAATGCGTAATACCTATCTACCTGTCTATTGGCTTCAGAGGCCATTTCACTTACCATCAGATGGCCTGTGTGCTTCATAGCACAACACTATGGGGACCGCAGACGTAAATATGTAACTCATAGCTGTTACCCTCGACTCCGTCCGCGCAGAAAAATAAAACATAGCCTATGTACATCAGGGATAATGTAGAATACTAATGGTGAAAGATTTTGTCAAATCGGTCCAGTAGTTTCGGAGCCTATTCAATGTAAACAAACAGTCAAATCTTTCCTCTTTATAAATTTAGTGTAGATAAAAATGACCAAGAAGGGTCAATTTACCGTACAGTCCACAAATATTTCAGCTTATGACTAAAACCAAAGTGTGTTTACAATGAAGCGATACCAGGTAGCGATTACGTTCAAAGCAACAATGTAACGCTAGGAAACTTGCGACGTGCGTAACCACTTTCCGAAAGTGTTAAAGATTATAAATAAGAATAAAAACAGCAAAGATCATAGCAAAAACTGTTAATCACAAGTACCTACTAGAGCGCGCGGGCCGGTCCAGCGAATCGAAATAGCTCAAAGAGTTTAAACGCTCTCTCTCGCAGGTACTTCAGTTCAGGGTGTCGTAAATGACCAAGCAGATTGCTCGATCTTTATGGGCTATTACGAGCGTTTATAACGTACGGAGAGTTGATTTGGAATAACGCGATTAATACAAGCTTTCCGGTCGCACTTTTGATGCACGTCTCGAAATAAACACTTCAACTCGTCTTCATTGCGTCTGTTTACGAACAGATTTGTTTATTTATCAACATCATACTTAACGGATAACATCAGCCACTAATTTGCTGAACATAATATGACAATATTTTAGAAACTCCGTTTGACGATTTCTTAGAAAGGCGGCAGTCGACTCTGTATTAACGGCGAAGCAAATTAAGCACGAAGTTGACAAAAAGCCGCCGTACGTATTTGAGGTTGGATACGCGTGTTGAAATTAAAATTTTCGTGTGTGGAACGGAAGGCTTTTTTTGTTTAGTTGGTCAAGTACCGGATGTAAAGAAACGGTTGCTAGCACGACCGGCAACAATCTTGAGTGGCTTAAACCCATATATATATCTACATCCATCATTACAATATTCTTATTATCAGTTTGGCTTTATGGCAGATTCTACGTCACGATTTAGACATAACCATAAAGATCTTTACAATCATATAGTGACCAAATTATGCGCGGAGGCGCTTAGCTCAGCACAAGACATTTCGTAATATAAAATTCTACCTTCGTTAGCTTAAGTCGTTTATTTACCTAATAAAATGAGGTTAAGTTCTTCTAAACATAATTAAGAACGTTTATGTTAATTAGTCGCTCAACAACATTAAACTTGCAGTAACTAACCAAAACACAATACTCAATTTTTAAAGTGAGCCGCAATGATTCACTTGACCACAAAAAAAACTATGTAGAAAAATCTTCATTGCATCGGATTGAATATGACATTATTTTGATATACTTAAACATTATTTACTGAATTATTTTATCTTAAATAAACATACATACATACATAAACTCACGCCTTCGTTCCCAGAGTGGGGTAGGCAGAGCTATAGAATTACCAACAACTCTTTGTTGATAATTCTGTAACCACATTTTGCACAATCAGGCTAAGATGTTTACCAGCGTATTAGTGACAGGTTGCAAGCCCATCGCCTAACAGTACTACAAGCCTTTATTCCCTTAGTCGTCTCTTACGACATCCCCGGGAAGACATGGAGTGGCACTATTCTAATCCGGCAACCACACGGGCAAAATAAACAGTTTATAATATAATACAATACAAAAATACTTTATAAAACACCACAAGAATGATAGTTCAACAAAGGAAAGAAAATACAAAACAAATGCTACATATTAAATCAACATCCATATTTTATTTTTAATGCATTGTTTTATTTTTTTTCTTTTGTACAATAATGTGCTAACATACATACAAAGAAGAGTAGTTTTTAAACAAACAAAAGACACTTAAAAAGCGGTACAAACTTAATATTGTTATAAAATATTTTTCCCGAATTCGTCATTTAGACACAACAATGTGTTACTTTTATTTACATTTCACCAGAAGATTAAATAAATAAATATCACGGAATAAGAAGATCTTACACTTCTCTTGAATGGACCTAGCTCAGGGCTCAGAAAACCACCGGCATAACATTGATAATCTTATTGCACTCAACGATCCTGATAGCGAAACTGGTCAAGGCGATCAACATGCAAGTTGACTCAGAATGCAATATTTTTTACCTCACAAGTCCCCGAAAAACTTGTACACCCACGCCTGAATGTGACTCACAGTGACAATCCGTCTCATATCCTCGCCAATTAACTAGCAAAATAGAAATGAAGTATTAAATCGACAATGTGAATCATGAGTGTTCCAGCTTGAAATACAATTGACAAGTATAGTAACCAATCTATATCAATACGTTAGTCATTGACAGGCTACCAAGTAAAGCAAGGCGTGGTCACGGTCATTAAACAGAAGTCAACAAGTGGACTAACGAACGTGGAATAGCTAATAAACGTTGGGTTTACGTTAACTGTGTTATCGCAATTGTCAAATATTATACTGAGAACTTAATTGTAACTTAACTTAGTTGTTGGTAATTCTGTAGCTCTGCCTATCCAACTCTGGGAATGAGGGCGTGAGTTTATGTATGTATGTATGAACTTAATTTTTGGTGTTGTAAAAAAATATTTTTAAATTAAATTACAGCAGCATATTGAATCACGTTCTTAATTCAATTTAGTAAAACGTGCGCCGTTCGTATAATCCCATTATATTAATTTAAACCCGCTTCCACTTCCTCAGTGGCGATATGATCGTGTTCGTATATGTACACGTAAGAAAAGGGTACCTTAATTTTTTGTTCATTTATAACAGAAGCAATTTCACCGTGGTTTGTAGAGGCGTTGCTCGACAATTAGGGCGTAGCGTCGGTCGGTCGGTAGCGTCGAGATAAAACCCGCTTACTGATATCATTGAGAAACAACGGAAGGGGCTAATTACGAGCACCATTAGAGAATACAACAAATTAAAAAAAGACAACATTGAAAGCAGAACCCATGCGTTTCATACTAAAGTTAACATATTTATTTCGTAGAATAGTTCTTTTGTGTACTTGGAAACAACGTTTAAAGAATAAATCAAATAACGTTTGACGTATCGTATAAACATGTTCACTATACAAATAAAAGCGATGGGGGCTATTGATAGATAGATACGCCAATAGAAATCGAGTTTCAGCATTTTTTCCCATAAATTCGTAGTATAGAGGAGATTGTTAAATTTATTTATCTACTATATTGCCCGTCATTTCGTCCACATAGATTTTGATTATCGTTATACCCTTGCGAATGTTTGAATTTTCGATTATTTGGGTAAAAAGTAGCGTATCTCTTGTTAATCTAAGGTATAAGCTATCTCCATTTCAAATTTCATCCAAATTCGTCCAGCCGAATTAGTGTGAAGGAGTAACGAAATAAGACACACACAAATTTTCGCATTTATAATAATAGTATTTAGGATATAATATAAAAGAAGAAACTGGAAGATTTATCGATTAACGCACAGCCGAAACCGCTAGACCTAGGCACTTGAAATTTGAAGGGGAATATTCCTTAGATATGCTAGGGGTGCACTAGGATTTTTGGAAATTAATCCCCTAAAGGATTAAAATAAGGGGGAGTCGGGAACCTTTTTTTACGCGTACTAAGGCTCAGGCGTCCTCTAGTTTATTTATAAATAAGTAAGCTCTATGGTACATGGCTTAAAAGCATTTTAACAGCAGTTTATCGCATCGTTTATATAAATTTGTAATCGGGAAATCAATCTAAACAATAATAGCCAAAAAAAGGTCTATTTTGAAACATGAAAGACATGCAGCATAATTGACGGGCGCTTAAATGCCAAATACCAGATAACCAAAGCTATCTGCTCTTAAAGAAACATTTGGACGCTACAAAGAACGTATTTATTTAATCAACTGAGATACTCGGCTGTAACCTGTAACAAACCAGTTAGCGTATTGTTATCGGCTATTCGGCATGCACGTCATAATGCGCCGATAATCTATTTAGCTTATTGTATTTATTCATTACCACATTTGGTTAACAATTGGAAAAGAGCTGTACCCACTGGGAAAAGTAAAGGCTCTGTATTATTCACGATTCTAGTGACAATTCTACCAAATTCAAGCACCTAATGGATTTAAAATTCACCAATTGTAATTTGTGAATTTGTAATTTATGAATGAAGGAAAATGACAGTGATGAAATTAATAAATGAAGGATTTAAGCAAAAAGGGATGAAAGTAAATGTTGCCAAGACTAAAGTCATAGTGATAGAGGACGAGGATGTGACTGAAGCAAGTGAGTGAATTTGTGGACCTGGGAAGTATGTTTACAAGCGATGGTAAGTGTGAGAAGGATGTCGAGAGGAGGGTAAATGTACTCATTTGTGAGCAGAAGGAGCGTTTCACAAAAAGCCCGACGACTGGCTGTTCACAATGGAGTGTTGGCCCCTACTCTGAGGTATGGTAGTGATTGTTGAGTGTGGCAGGACAAGCATGAAAGTCGTATAAATGCTGTTGAAATGCGCTCTTTGCGCAGTATGTGTGGTGTGAAACTGATTGATAGAGTAAGGAATGAAAAGGTCATAGAGAAATGTGGACTAAAAGAAGGTGTAGTGACTAAGATTGAAAAGGGCATGCTTCGATGGTTCGGTCATTTGGAAAATATGAATGAAAGAAGATTGACGAAAGAGATATACAGCGCGAAAGTGAGTGGAAGGGGCCGCCCTAGGCGTACTTTTTCCAATCAAATCGGAGAAATACTGGAAATGGGCCGAATCTTAAGTAGGTACCCGAAACCGACGTGCATGCAAGACTCGATGTATAAATGTGGAAGAAGCGAAAGAGATTTGTCAGGATCGTATTAGGTAGAAAGAAGTGGTAAATAAATGTACGTATGTATGTAATTTATAAAAGTCGGGGTAATGAGTATCCGAGCCTAAAGAAGAATTCGCAAAAAGATTATTTATAATAAAGCAAAAGCAACGTATCGCTACCGATTGGTATAATTTATTTCTGATCGCAAAAAGTTACATTGATGACCAACCGCCAATGAGGCATGGCACTATGAAGTATCCCAACCGTACTCAGCTTATACAAGCATGAATACACCGACACATTAAGATGCCAACAGCTCGAGATCGAGTCTATTTTGTATCACAATCAGAGAACTGAGCACTGAAAGTGTTGAATACGTGATCAAGGGCCGACACACATAATGTTTATTTAATCTAAGCTTTAACAGTATGCTTGTGACGGTTGCTGCAGGCGAAACGGGAGCTATAATAATGAGGGGGCAATCGCTCCAAATTTCTCCTAGACCATTAAATTAATGCTACTCGCGTCTCTCTCGCTAGAAATAAGTAATTGGACCGATTTACGCACTACATTATGTTATTTCTAACTAACCACAACCAAAAATGAACCTTGAAATCATGATGTTGATTACAAAGGAGCTCGTTTTCGCTTTAACGTTCCCTAGCGGTTAATTTGGGCAAGATTTTATTGCAGTATAATTGTTGTTAGTGAAGCATTGATGAATCGATGAACTACAGTATGTGTGCTTTGTTTTACAATTTGCATATTAAGCACCCACATGTGCTGTTAAACTTGTAAACTTTCATCGATAGCAAATTAAAATACTAACTTTATTGTTGGCAACGGTGTTTAAAAAAAACGGATACCAGTTATATCTCGTTGATATACCTATGACTGCTGAGCTTCTATAAATACTCGCATGTATTCAACAAACGATTTAGATAGGCCTAAGCAAAGAGTCCTTATTTAGCGCTAATCACATATAAGTGATTTTTGGGACTCAACCGTATCATAACCATTCCTATCTAAGTGAATAATACTTTTTTAAAGAAAATTTTAGGTCATAAAACTGCACCGTAACTATACAAGATTATGCCAACCAACAGTATGCCATTATTAACTGTAATAAATAATAAATAGCATGGGTAAGTGAATGTTTCGTCGCGGCAATTTTTCAAGATTTCCAAGAGATTCTCAGAGCAGCTTTGAATAATCCTCAATTAGTTCACGGTGCTCAATTGGCTACGCTAGCCGGTCTTGTTAGGATAATATTTGTCTTCGGCTTAGCCGTTATATTATGTAGCTACTAGCCAGTAAGCCGATGACTTACCTTCGTTACGTAGCTCCTGAAACATTATACCGAAAGTCGCAGTTTTCCGTTGTATTCCTCAACTTTACTAACAAGTCTTGTTATGTTTAAAGTTCAGTCACAAATGTAATTACTTATAATTACGGGCTAGGCATTTATAAATATTTGAATTGTTTATTAATGTTCTATTGTTAAAGTATCAGCTCGACAAATTTGTTGACTCGTAGAGATACCTTAAGGCAATAAGTCCGCCATTTGTACCTACGCGTACATTGGTTTATCTAAATGCATTTAACTAATGAGGTTAATAATAATAATAATGAAAAAACGCGCCGCCCTTTTTCGTGAGTTTAATGCAAATAACATATATACCTAGTTCTTCTTTCGAAATAAATGCCGCAGCAGCTATGTAACCTTTTATAACCCCAAACTTCGATGGACAGCAAGGAATTTTAAAAGTAACTAAACACCAGTTGGCCTTTTCGCTTCGACACGCCGCGCGGATCCAAAATAAAGATGAAAACGAAAAGTTCAAAGAGCCATAAAGTGCCCGAACAATACAAGTGCTCGGTCATCGGAACGCAATGAGATACTCCATGTGTTCAAGTGAGCGTTATAGTACAATAATAACACGTACTCACATCACATCGCAAGTGGTTGTCTTTAACAGCTACTATAAAGAGGATCCCTTTCGGGAGGAAGGTGAAGGTATATATATTCAAAGTTGATGACATTAAGACGTAAGGAAGTCGTATTTGTGTTCTATTTAAGTACTTAATGAATCACGCGAATCAATTTTATTTAAAGTCCGTAGTCCAAATAATAGGAAAATTGACGTGGACTTGACCGCATAATGAAAAATTAAGTTAATAAATTACCATCACTAATTTAAAATTGACAGATTGATCGGACATTCATCTTTAAATTGTTAATACAGGGTGTCCCTGGAAGTTCGGATCCAACAGGGAGGTTTAGAATACCTAGTTACCAAGATTAATCATAATGAATGTTCTGCGATTTTTTACAGTTCGAAATCTAGTATATTTTTTATGAAAATTGAGTAGGTAAGTGACACCTACAGCGTTCACTTTGTACCTATAGACAATTCCATACCCCACGGGTTTAATGTAATACAGTGGTCAAAGATGTCTAGGCGTGATAGGTTATTACTATCGGCTTTGTTACAAACTGCGTATTTGCTATTGAATAGTTAAATTTTAGTTCCGAGGGGCGATCTAGCCGCGGTTCTCCGCTGTTACACGTATGTATAGTTAATTAGTTATAACAATCTAACGCGAGATCAACGTCGCTTCAATCTACGGGTAATAGGTATACATAGAAAATATATATCGCATCCTTTAGTCAATTTCTTAATCCCTTAGGACTTGCATTTGCACATGTATGGGTACGCATTGTATGAATAGATGACTAACGTATTTTACATACGATTTCACACAAGCACACATACTCTAAATTATTGTAGCAGTGGCTTTACCACCACACCTAAAGATATCATCTCTCGAGTGATTTATCTATACTATTGTGTTTGACAGCGGTTCCACCTGTTCATAGTCAGCCGATCAGCCGACTTTTATACTGCCCATTGATTAATCGACTAAGACCGGTCCGAGAATACAACGTGGTAATTTACCGTAAATAATTTCATTTGTATTCGAGTTGTAAAAATAAATTATACTCCGTGTCAGTTCCGTTGCGTTTACCTTTTGCCCTGGTAAAAAAAATCTTAAAGACAAAACCTACAAAAATTTTGGTAAATTGTATTTGGTAAAATCTACTTTGGGATTTTAAACATGTTACAAGTGAGATTATGTAGTCATGTAAGGTAAAAACTTTTTAAAGCCAAATATTTAATTCTCCATAAATAAACATTATGAAGAGGTGATGACGATTATGATTTATGATAAATAACGATATGTTAAAATAAATAACAGACCACTGCACGTAGTTGTAATCTTTCTAGACCTTTTAACATTTGCAATTCCAAATGTTTTATTGTTGAAGGGTTTATAACAATGAACATTTTGACGAACGAAGTGTTAATATTTGGAGTGTGAGCGCCGCTAACACATCCAACAAAAGATTATAGACGACTAACGATGCCGCCTCAGTACCACGGTCACTTCTCACGAATGTTTGCACAATCGTTTAGCACTTTTCATTAAAAACCTTGTTGACTCAACAAATTACCGAAACAAGTAAAGTCTAAATACAACGACGCTTCGCAGCCATGAGAAAGTACGCCAGATGTAACATACCAAATTGAATTCAATTAAATAATCGGTGTAACGAGTAGTAATACTATACAACAGTATCAAAACAATTTGGCTCAACAAGATAATTGTTTGGGCACTTATTATTTAAGCTATTGTTTTTTTTACAGATGCCAGTGCGGCGTGAACCATGACGCGGGACACTTACGAGATGGACGCGCGACAGTTGAGCCGAGGCAGCTCGCTGTTCGGCACAGACCCTCAAATCCAACTCAGAACCGCCTTGCGTACCAACGATTTCACATCATTCAAGAAGTTACTCAGCTACGGATCCGTCGACTTAGAATGTGTCAACCCTTACCCAGATCACAAAACATACCTCGAACTAGCGATATCGGACCCCAGCAAACTGCCATATTTGAAACTCTTACTCCAACATGAAGTAGAAGTGAACAAAGTGAACGAAACGTTCGCTTGCGCACCGATCCACTTCGCAGTTGAACATGGCAACATTGACGGTTTAAAGGCACTTTTGGATGACGACAGAATAGACGTCAATATTAGAAGCAAAGGCAACAATACAGCTTTATTGCTTGCGATAAAGAAGATTGAAGATTTAGAGGAAGATCGAGAAAGGGATCTTGCAACTTACGAAGATATGATAGAGCTGTTATTAAAAGCAGAATGTGACGCAAACGCGTGTGATCTAAAAGGAGTTACACCAGTTTATTCCGCTGCCAAACAAGGACTTGAAAGAGTTATAACTATGATAATCGATTACGCAAGAAGCCCAGTCGACATCGATACATATAAAGATAGAAGGGGCAAAACAGCTCGTTACTTTTTAAAAGAGGCTTTTCCGCATTTAGTGGACAAATTTGACACTTCGGCTGAGACAGAGAAGGTAATCAACAGCGATAAGCTGTTTTCGTATCTAAGTCGACACGACGAGAGCAATTTTATTCGCGATTTCACTTTACTCGTTAAGAACAACGAGCATCGTTCAGCGCTAGCTGCTAACAATGGTACGTTTACGATGTTGCAGCTTGCAACAGAAAAAGGGTTCGAAAAAGTGGTCGAGACGCTACTCAACGCAGGTGCAGATCCTAATGCAACTTGTTCGGGTGAGACCAGCCGTCCAGTAGCACTCGCTTGCAAAAATGGGTACTCAAACATACTCAAAATGTACACTGAAAACGAATCTACGTTATTTGAACCTGTTAATGGTGAATCTTTAATTCAGATTACTGTAAAGAATATGAGATCATATTCAAATAATCCTTACGCTGACTTCAAAGGATGTTTAAAATTATTACTGAAGAATAATAATTCTAAAATCAACATTAATGTCAACCATCCAGACATTAAAAATAATACTGCTCTACATTACGCGGCAAGAAATGGGGACAATGAAACAGTATTGGAACTGCTGAGGCATGGAGCTTGCGTCGGCCTACGTAATAGATTCAACGAACCGCCTCTAGCAGATATCAACGCAAAAACACTGGAGACCTACTTGGACGAGTGTATCACAACCAACGGCGAACGACCAAGCGATGACGACTACGAAATTCATATCAAGTACAGCTTCCTTGTTTACCCTAACAATTCCATTGAAAACGAAGTATGCAAAGTTCCACTTATCGACACATCAAACAATAACGTAAAAGAGTGTGACGCAATTCTGGCTCCGGAAACTGATGCTCTTTTGTACATGACGAGAAATGAAGAGCTAAGACCCCTCTTAAAACATCCAGTTATAACCAGTTTTCTTTACTTAAAATGGCAAAGGATAAGCTGCTTGTTTTATGCGAACATAACGTTCTATTCTCTCTTATGGTTGTGCTTGATTCTCTACATTATACTTGGATATGGTGTTAATAAGAAACAATCAAGTTCCTTCGCGGCATTGAACGTCGTAACGCATATTGGCTCAGCTATAGGATTGATTCTCTTGATAATACGAGAACTATTTCAAATGTTAGTGTCACCGCGTAGATATTTTCAAAGTATAGAAAACTGGATGGAAATCTTTCTGATATTTGTGACAGCTTTTATCGTGTGCAATGACACAGCTGTGGAATCGACAAAGCAACAACTGTCTGCAGTCGCCATTTTACTGTCGTCGGCTGAATTAGTTCTCTTAATCGGTCAGTTCCCCACGTTATCAACGAACATAGTCATGTTAAAAACTGTCTCCTGGAACTTCTTTAAATTCTTACTTTGGTATTGCATTTTGATAATCGCGTTCGCCTTGAGCTTTTATACATTATTCAGGAACGAGATAGACGATGACAAGCAAGCACCGGACCCTAATACCGCGGGCAAGGGAGAGGAAGAAGAGGAAGATTTCTTCGTAGATCCAGGTCGATCGCTGTTCAAGACCATAGTCATGTTAACGGGAGAATTCGACGCTGGGTCTATCAAGTTCAGCACATTCCCAGTGACAAGTCATATCATATTTATAGTATTTGTCTTTATGATTCCTATTGTTTTGTTTAATTTGCTAAACGGTTTGGCTGTGAGCGACACCCAAGAAATTAGGGCTGACGCTGAGCTTGTCGGCCATATCTCCAGGGTGAAATTAATTTCATACTTCGAAAGTGTTCTCATTGGTAACACTGGAACGTACTCAAAACCTTATTTTTGCTGTGCGTGCATGCCGGATATGAACATTATAAAACCAAAGACTTTGTGCATGAAACCGTTTGCTAAACGGATATCGCTGTTTCCGCACTTCTTACCGAAGTACAGAATACTTGTAAAGCCAAATAAGGATAACACCATAGAAATACCGCATGCGGAGCCGATTGGCAAATTTGGTGATGACTACGAAGACATTGAAGGAGGTGGATGCTGTTTCGAGAAATGCCAGAATTATAGACTCGACAGGAAAATCGTGAAGAATGCTAAAATTGTCATCAGTAAAAAAACCAACATATCAGAAATCGATGAACTAAAAGCTCGTATAGATGACCTACATCAAATGCTAAAAGAATCTTTACAGAGTCGGCAGTAAAGCGGTCGCCACGAGGTTTTTTTACAACATACTTAGGTCTATTGATACTAAAGTTAAAAATTAAGAAGAGTATAATTATTATGAATGCTTTTTATAACATTTATAATACTAGTTTATGCATTTTGTCTAGTACAAAGACAATTAACATTTATATTTAGTCAGATAAGCGTTTAAACCTTTTATAAAATCATTATTATTAAGTGTCGCAATGTTAAGAATCTCATATTTAAAACTGCCTTCCACTGATAACAGATATTAAAAATAAAAATCTTTTGTAACTGCTTTATTATTTTTATGAATCATATTTCAGAATTTACTGATGATATTTATAAATGATTTTTGACCTTGATTTCACGTTATTTATCTGAGTCACTTGTATTGCCAGCGGTTTAACAAACTCCTGTCCTTTCCTCTATCTTTGGCCTACCAGTGCGTCAAAAATCAAATTAATATTTTAAATATAAATCTTATTGACAAAAGATAAAAATACGAATTTTAATGCTTCAATTAAAATCTGTCAGTTAATATTAAGCGCGTCCCACGACCCGCAGTTGCAGAAATGTCGTGTTTGCATGACAGTCTTAAACCGTAGATAGTATTATTTATCAGGCTTACTTACCCAAAACCCGGAGGTCACAAGTTATCGCCAACAATGCAATATACAGTTTTGTGGATTAGGGGCAAGTTTTCAAGCGGTAGAGCAACAATGTAAACGGCTTGCTTTCTCTAGTATAAGTTTGTTTTCCTAACTCGTTGGATTAGTCTACCAGAGACTAATCGTCAAACAGAAGTTTTAGTTGCGAGAATTAGGAACTTCCTATCCATGGTTATCTATCGACTACTTATCTTTACTCAACATTTCATTTACGTTGCTGTTTAAATCAGTATAAAGAAAGATAAGATGTCGTTTCACTATTACTTTATTTTATGATTATTGTGAATTGCGTTGGTTATGAAAAACTATATTTAAAAGACAATAATTTTTCTATCAACTACTTTACATTATTATTTCGAAATTGCATATGAGGAAAGTACCTAAATGAAAAAAATAGAATAATTGTTACATTTTGTTGTAAAAGTCCGCAAATAGTGTTGTATCGACTCGAGGATCGACATCAGCGATATTTTCATTGACCCAACGGCGTAGTCAATTTGACTGTTGGGGGTCGGCTTCCGTGGATCGGCGTCGGAGAGGCGTCAGTTTCTCGAGACACACACATCTAAATGTAAAATCATATTTCTGACTCGTCTTGACACTTGCATCTCACTCTAGATCTGGGGCTTAGACAAGATGCATTCGGAGTTCGTTATCGTTATTAAAAATGTATAGGATTGACGTAAGCTGCTAGACGGTCGCTTCGATCGCCGACGTCAATTCCATACATTTTGTCAGTTTTCGATAATCGTTCACGTTCGCGTTAAGCAACTTGTCTAGACTCACTTCCTAATCGAAAATAGAAATTATGTTAGCTCCATTCAATCCCTTTCTCTCAATTAAATCTTGAATGACGAGTGAAAGGGATGGGCCTCCCGAAGTTTCAAATTGAGTGATTCGTGTTTACCATCCGGGAACTCTATTCTACTCGGTAAAACGTAATTGCTTTTGATTTGTGAAAAAAAAGTTTAAAAAACAAAAGCCCGCCTTCAAAAAGCAAAAAATAACATCTTTCAAATGGTAGGTCAGACCAACTGAAGTCTGCTTTTGGTTAAAATATTGTAGGACGCCGACTTCAGTTGGTCTGACCTACCATTTGAAAGATGTTATTTTTTGCTTTTTGAAGGCGGGTTTTTGTTTTTTAAACATTTTTTTAAATACTTTTTAGTGATCATAATTATGCTGTTATTCTCCCTATTCTCATTTAATAAGAAACAGAACATTTCAATCTCACCGCAAGCAACGCCGTGGGAAAGTCATAGTCATATATTTAAACTTAAACATGCTTCGTCATAGTCGCTCAACTATCTTAATCGAAATATCTTGTAACCACCCTAGAACCGTTTAGGAGTTCCGATGGCCATCTGTGGTCTTCAACATAAGTTCCACTTCACCAAATAGTGCTTTCCAAGAGCAAATACACGAGTTACAATGAAAAATACAAAAATCGCTATAGGTATGCCTATAAATTTTGAAGAGTTCCGTCGATTCCTCATGGACTCCATCATCAGATCTTCATTTTGATAAAAAAAATGGGACCAAACGGGAAGCACCAGCTTTTAAATGATAAAAGAATCATCAAAATCGGTTGACTCAGTCGAAAGTTTTGAGGTAACAAACATTTTAAAAAAAACAGACGAATTGAGAACCTCCTCCTTTTTTTGAAGTCGGTTAAAAATCATAGCTAGTCAACGTCATTGTGACGTCTCACTTCAACTTTGAACCCGCGAAAAGGCTGTAAAGTGTCAATTATTTAATATTCGAAATGCCGAATTTAGTTGTTCTGAAATCGGTGAGACTGTACTGTTTATTAGTATGTAGGTATGTAAACTCTTTATTGCACAAAAAACCAATTACAAGTAAATTCTTAGATTGTAAGAAGCTTTTGTTGCTTGGCCAAACATATTATATGACTTTTTATTTGTATGATCCTATCTAGCTGTTTAAAAGTGCGGCTAGTCTACCAGTTTAAACTCTGAAGGATAAAATTCGTAACGATGTTATCCAACAGAGAACCAAAGTAACCGACATAGCGCAGAGAATTAGCAAGCAGAAGTGGCAATGGGCTGGCTATATCTGTAGAAGAACCGATAACCGTTGGGATAGAGGCGTCCTTGAGGGGAGTCCGCGACTCGGCAAACGTAGAGTAGGACGCTCTCCGGCGAGATGAAGAGTCGATTTGCGAAACGCTGCTGTCATGTTGGATGCTACAGGCCGAGGACAGGGTGAAATGGCGCACATTAGGGGAGGCCTACGTCCAGCAGTGGACTGATATAGGCCGATGATGATGATGATAACGACGATCAAACCCCGGATTGACGGGAGCAAAAATCTATCAGTGCTGGTGATTAATTAAATATCGACTAAGTTTTATCGACATACTTAAAAAGCAATTTTCAATCATGATAATCAATGGCCAAGTTTAGATACCATTTAATAATTTGCAAACCTCTGTTATTTATACTTAATTGATACTTGACTCGAGTCATTTTGACAACCTTTGAAATTACATTGAATAACAATTCATTCAGTGCAAAAATATTCTTTAGCATTTCGACAAATTGAGAACCTCCTCCTTTTTGTTTTTTGAAGTTGGTTACACATGCATCGCAAGAAAAAAGATCGTTTATCTTCATGGATGATCATTCAGATATAGAAGATGAAAGTACAACTTGCTTTACGGTGGTACGTCATTTTTATCGATATCAACTTATAAAATTAGTTTAAGTTGTCCTCGCACTATTTAAACGTCAGTACAGAATTGCTCCGGTCAATCCGGGGTTCGATGATGATCTAGTTGTCTAAATCAATGACTGGCAGTCGCCTGGCCGCCCTCCCCACCCATCCTCCATCTACAATGACCGGTTATTGCCCACCACTGACCTTCTCAAGGTTCTGTATGAGATGGCACCAGGAGGGCTCGATGACCTCGACGCACATGTAATACTGCAGGTGCTGCACGCAGCTCAGCATGCGCTGGCGCAGCGCGAACGCGTCGGCGTACAGCCGCGCCTCCGAGAACCGCTTTACCACCTTGTTGTATAGCCACACTCTGGAAACAACGCACACTCTTGATTCGTGATAATCTTGTTGTTTTTACCCGAATGCCAAGAAGGATTATGTTTTTACGCGTATCCATGTACAGCCTAGGCCAAAGGTGATGAGCACCCCACATTTTCCTTTGAATCTTATAAATAAAGTATTATTTTTCAATTTAAAAGATACACAAAGACGTAAAATATAAAAAAAAACATGTGCGTCTCGGGACGCCCGACAGAAGTGATAACTAATCTAAATCCCTGGGTTAGAGTGAGAGAGGAGGAGCCTGCCTGCCGCTGCCGTATGCGTGAGAGAAAGGGAAGCCAGACAGACTGGCGCCGTAACGCGTTACGTAATGAAGCGGTTCTCTGATTCTCTGATTACGGGTTCGCATTTGTAGTCCCAACGGGCCCTCAGATATCGATTTTCAAGACAACCGAACCAGTAACAAAAAAGTCCAAAATGGCGGCCACTTTTTTTAAATCTGATTACGGGTTCGCATTTGTAGTCCCCACGGATCCTCAGATATAGATTTTCAACTCACGCGAACCAGTAACAAAAAAATTCAAAATGCCGCCATTTTGAACTTTTTTTTTAATCTGGTTTCGGGTTCGCATTTGTTGTCTCGACGGATCCTCAGATATCGACTTTCAAGACAATCGAAGCAGTAACAAAAAAATTCAAAATGGCGGCCACTTTTTTTAAAAATCACGAACCAGTAACAAATAACTTAAACTAATCACTTTCAAAAACGGTGATAGTTTTAGGTTACAGTTATGCTCACTGTCGACAGTATTTATGCTTAGAAACGCAATACGGGGTGACGTCAGCAGGTATGATCCTGCTACCAGATCAGATTAACACATAGGCTACTTTTCATACCCGAAAATTTAAGAGTTCCCGAGGGAGTAAGTACGAGTATAATCGAAATCTAAGCGGACGAAGACGCGTTCAGAGGGCTCAGACAAGATGCACTACGCTAACTAACGTTTCTATTCGATTCGTTTTTAAACCAATCGCGTCACTGGAAGATGACGTGATACGAAAAGTCACGTGGTCTACCAGTGACGTGATTGGTTCAAAAACGAATCGAATAGAAACGTTAGTTAGCGTAGTGCATCTTGTCTGAGCCCTCAGAAGCTATTATCCACTAATCCTACTAACACGAGTATCCTACTAATTCAACTAATATCTACTCTTCATCCCGGAAAATTTAAAAGTTCCCAAGGGAATAACTATAATCGAAATCTAATAATAAATAATTATAATAGTACTAACAAATGTGACGCTATGATGATGAATAGGCATAAACATTTATGTCTGTGGCATTTATTTTCAATTACAATAGGTAGTTGTGATTCTTATATTATACCTGGACAAGGAATGCTTTTTGTAATGTTACATGTATTTGCGGTTCCATGGAGAAGGATATGTTGTTGAGTATTTCCCGGTACACAATGCCCAGGCACGGAGCAAGGCACGTCCTACCCGTCCAGTTAAGGAAGGTTCTTTGGAGCTATCGGGAGTTTTCAGTTGGCTGGTGACCTTTTTTACAGGCGTTTTTCATCGCGCTTTCCCCGCCTAAAGCCGTCGTGGGTAATTATCGTGTTTCATGTTTTCGGGGTGGCGAATTCGAAAATGATGTCAGATTCGGAATTCAAGACGCGGCCATGATGTTTTCAAATAAGCCGGCACGGGTATCGTTTCTCACGTTTTCGGGGATGGTGAATTCTAAAATGATGTCAGATTCGGAATTCAAGATGGCGGCCATGATGTTTTTAGAAAAAGCCAACATGGGTATCGTGTTTCATGTTTCCGGAGATGGCAATATCGAAAATGATATCAAATTTGGAATTCAAGATGGCGTCACGATGTTGTTCGAAAAAGACGTCATGCGGGTATCGTGTTTCATGTTTTCGTGGATAGCGAATTCGAAAATGATGTCCTAACCGGAATTCAAGATGGCGGCCAAGATGTGTATCGAAAAAGCCGTCATGGGTACCTATCGTGTTTCCTGAGGCCCTACTTTGAAAATCGAAGTTCGAAGTTACGTAAGCTCCATCTCTGTCACTCGTCATTCGAGACTAAATCGAGAGAATGGGATGGAGCTAACGTAACTTCGAACTTCGATTTTCAAAGTAGGGCCGCTGTTTTCGGGGACGGCGAATTCGAAAATGATGTCAGATTCGGAATTCAAGATGGCCGCCATGATGTTTTTAGAAAAAGCCGACATGGGTATCGTGTTTCATGTTTTCGGGGTGGCGAATTCGAAAATGATGTCAGATTCGGAATTCAAGATGCGGCCATGATGTTTTCAAATAAGCCGGCATGGGTATCGTTTCTCATGTTTTAGGGGATGGTGAATTCTAAAATGATGTCAGATTCGGAATTCAAGATGGCGGCCATGATGTTTTTAGAAAAAGCCAACATGGGTATCGTGTTTCATGTTTTCGGAGATGGCAATATCGAAAATGATATCAAATTTGGAATTCAAGATGGCGTCACGATGTTGTTCGAAAAAGACGTCATGCGGGTATCGTGTTTCATGTTTTCGTGGATAGCGAATTCGAAAATGATGTCCTAACCGGAATTCAAGATGGCGGCCAAGATGTGTATCGAAAAAGCCGTCATGGGTACCTATCGTGTTTCCTGTTTTCGGGGACGGCGAATTCGAAAATGATGTCAGATTCGGAATTCAAGATGGCCGCCATGATGTTTTTAGAAAAAGCCGACATGGGTATCGTGTTTCATGTTTTCGGGGATGGAAATTTCGAAAATGATATCAAATTTAGAATACAAGATGGCCGCCATGATGGTTTTCGAAACAATCGTCATGGGTACCTATTGTGTTTCATGTTTTCGGGAATGGCAATTTCGAAAATGATCTCAGAATCGGAATTCAAAATGGCAGCCAAGATGTTTTTCGAATAAGCCGTCATGGGTATCGTTTCTCATGTTTTCGCGGATAGCGAATTCGAAAACGATGTCAGATTCGGAATTCAAGATGGCGGCCATGATGTTTATCGAAAAAGTCGTCATGGGTATCGTTTCTCATGTTTTCGCGGATAGCGAATTCAAAAATGATTTCGGATTCGGAATTCAAGATGGCGGCCATGATGTTTATCGAAAAAGCCGTCATGGTGTATCGTGTTTCATGTTTTCGGGGATGGCAATTACGAAAATGATATCAAATTTGGTAGTAGGTAGTGACTGGGTAGTTCTTATTCCGAAAAACATCTCATTCCTACGGGACATCAAATTAATCGTTAAAAGCTGTGAATTTGCTCACAAGGCGACGCCAATTTGTAACAAAATTAAAAAGGTGAAATCTCATCTAGCCATGTGTGGTGTGTTTTTATTTTTGTTTACGTTTGTCATCTCGTAATCCTCTCAGTTTGTATTCATTGACGTGTGCGTACACAAAAGTGACTAAAGAAAGACACTTTTAGTTCTCCATATACGAACTAGATGGTGCTAGCTCTGATTTAAATCTCTGTATCGAAGTGTTGCCTTGGTGTGGTGAAAATCACTGGGTGGTTAAGCGATTTTCCCTATACAGCGCTGTATTTTGTTTTCGGTTCAGATAGGACAAACTCATATTATTTATCCTTGTAAGATCAAATTCTGAAGTCCACGCAGACGAAGTCGCGGGCAGAAGCTAGTATGACATAAAAAAAACAAAATGGCTGATTTTAGGTGTCATGCTCGTTTATTTTTATTCCAAATTAATTCAATAGGGTATTTGTAATTAATAAATAAATAAATATCAGAGGACAATCTCACACAAATTGACCTAGTCCCAAACTAAGCTCTAGCCTTGTACTATGGGTACTAGACAACGATAAACATACTTATATAGAGAAATATATACTTAAATACATAGAAAACATCCATGACTCAGGATCAAATATTCGCGTTCATCACAAAACTATCTGCCCTTACCGGGATTTGAACCCAGGACCGCTAGCTTTGTAGGCAGAGTCACTACCAACTAGGCCAGCGCGTCGTCATAGAATCCTTCTTTAGTTTAATTCTAAATGTTGGTTTGGTCTTAAGCAATTAACAGTAATACGGTATGGTTTAGTTTAGTAGGTTGAACTTTTTTTTAAGGAATGTAGAAGACAATCGAGCACACAGGGCACCTGATGGTAAGTGGGATCTGTCACCCATAGACAATTGCATTCTCAAGATTACAACCTAGAGACTGCAGAAGATCTTAAGATCGCAAATGCGTTTAACCTTAGACCTAAGGTTAACCTGAAGGTTACCCCTCGTCGGTCTTGACATAGACCTGTGCTCAAAATTTTAGAAACCTTTTTATATTTTTAATCTTTTTTTTTCGGATTTATAATCTGAAGAGACAAGAACTTGGTATTCTTTTCACCTCTGACGTAAGAGAAATTAATCTACCGCCAAGCATAAGTGTTCGCATAGCTGTGTTCCGGTGTGGGGATTTTTTATTTGAATTTAAATTCTATTTTTAAGATCGTGATCTTAAGAATGCTAATGTTTATGGGTCTCAAATCCTACTTACCATCAGAGGCCCGTTTCACCAAGCTACAAGTTACAAATTACAAGCGGAAGTCTCTTTCTAACTCCTTTTGCTAGAAAGAGAGTTCCGCTTGTAGTTTGTAACTTGTAGCTTCGTGAAACGGGCCACAGGTGGCCACAGTGGCTTGTTTCGTGCTTATAGAAAAGCAGTGGAAGCTGTTACACACAACACATTCTATTTATAATTAGGTAGAGATTTTTCACAACAACGACGGAATCGGATACATGAGTAAAATATAGTGTTTGGGTGTCAGCATTTAAAACTACTTGAATGTCAATGATTAGCAGTTTGACATAATACGTAAATTTTCCGGGCGTGTCACGTCGGGAATTTAATTCTCCTGACGACCAGAACACTATTCAATACTAAGGTGTTATATTCATTGATTTGTATGTAGTTTGTAAACACGGATCTTCACGGCAAATTTACGTAGTATGTCAAACTGCTAAACATTCAAATTCAATGGTGGATGGTACAAGAGATTACAACTTACTTGCAGAGCAGCCTCTCGACGTGTTTGCAGTAGAAGAGGTGTCGGAATATCATCTGGTAGCAGGCGATCGCCTTGTGGTTGAGGATAAGCGACACCGGCCACTTCACTTCCAGACCGAACGTGAACGTCTCGATACCGGTTAAGGGCGGACTGTCCTTGTTCTGTTTGTATTCTGTAACGAAACAACAGGTTTTTTTTAAAATAAAACTGGCTAAGTGCGAGTCGGACTCAATAATAAGTGTATAGGGGCCCCTTTAATTTTTTTATTTTATTGTTTTATTAATTTATTATAGAGCCAATTGTACTTACTACTTACTTAATGTTGAAAAATTTATTTGTCTACCTATTATGGCCCAAGAGGGAGGATTGTTAGGGTTCAGAAAAAAAACCAAAAAAACTTCTTGTATGGGGACGCCCCTTTAATTTTTTACTTTTTTTTTATTATTTATCGTTATAGCGGCTAAAGTATAATACACACTCTGTAAAATTTAGCTACCATGTTTCATGAAATACCCGATGACAGGCAGACGGACGGACGGGGACAAAATAAAATAAAAAAAATGAATAGTTCTTATATACCTTTTTCATCTTCAGTCTCTATGTAGAGTATCTTGAACATTTGGAACTGGAGGTCGTACGGTAACAGCTCCACTCTCATATCTTCATTGTACGGATCGTGACTGGCCGCTGATAGCCTGGAATAAGAAAAATAAGAAAGAGGGTTTATTATTGTCTTTGAACTGTACTTGGTATCGAAGTTTTTGTGTATACTTTAAAGGGCATGCGGGCAGTAGAGAATCATTGCAGCAATGCTTGCAGAATGCAGCAAAAAAATACTACTCTTTTAATTTCAAAGGGTATTTTAAACCCACCTTTTGAATGCCACGGTCGGTTCTGGCCAACAATTGAAAGACGTGGCACTGACGCCACGGCCGGGCAAGACCACGTTGAATATTAAAAGAGACTTTGTTTTGTATGAATTAAGTTGTTTTTGCATAAACACTTTCCCTTAATATTAGTATGGCTAGATAATACCATGAGATCCACCACCGTAAGTTTTTTTTAAAAATCACATACCTCAAGCAAAGTCCCAACAGCGACTCCAGTTTGGACGGTATAATGTCATCGATTTTCTTGGACAACTCTTGTTCAGTCGCATCCATGAATTGCACGATGAAGTCTCCTTGGCACATGAAGAAATAGTTCTTGACGGACTTGAGCCGGCCCATCAAGTCGTACTCCTTGAGTAACAGCTCTAGAAGCGATTTGCTGGCAAATGCGAAGGCTTTTTGTACGACGCCACTGTAGTTTTGTTCTATGAGGGAGTATTTTATCTCTTCAACATTCGTTTTCATTATTGCGTTACCTGAAAAAAAAAAGTTTAATTAGGCTTACTACATGGGCGTATAATGTAACCTTAGCAAGTAGGGAAAGAAAAGATACCAAATAGTAATACTAAGTAGTCGGAAACTTAATGCACGTTTTTCCTACAAACTGGTATGGATGGTGACGTAGCGTCCTAGCGACAACTTGTAACAACCAGCTATGTCAGCGCCACCAGCGTCAGACAGCGCTGCATCGAACAACTGAAGTTTCCCCAGTCAGTTGATACACATACAACTTCCAATTTCATCCTAATGGACTTCGATCCCCAGGCATAACACAAGCCTGTAGAGAAATGTCGCCTTCTCCGCTCTTCCTACAGTTAACTATCGATTTGGTCATAGTGGACCGCATTGGTATTTAAGACAAAAAATACAGAAAATACGTTTTATAGCCCACAGTAGTTTTGAACGGCTTTATTTTCTGTAAGATCGCAAGAGCATGTTTGTGTGTAAATAAATTTAAAAAATGCGCGCATCCTTACCGCATTGGCTGATGACATTCAAGTACTTCCCAGTCCGGAGTATAATGTCGGTGTACTTCTCAAGGAACTTCGGCACTCTGTCCTTTTGTATGCTGTACCGCTTCTCCCAATAGTCGGCCGAGTAGTCCACGGGCAACTCTTCCTTGTTCACCAGCTCGTTATCCTCGATCATAAACTCCTGAAGTAATTATACAAGAAGACAAAATAAGTTCAGCCCCATATTTTACCAAGCTGGTAGCAGTGATAAGTGAGAAATGATATTCGGTGACCATTACAACGTCGACAAGTTCCTACATTACTGGGCTTTATGTAAGCTACGCAACGAACACCGACTTGCTACTCGACACCTATCACTGGAAGTTTCGTAAAATAGGGACCTGAGCTTTGTAAGTATTACATCAGTAATTCTTAGATAGAGTGTAGATGTCGTATTTCATGAAGCGAGCTCAAAACATAAGGGCCTGTTAACGGGGACGCAGAGCGCCACGCGTAGCGTTGGGCGGCGCGATCTGCGCTAAATTCAAACATATGGCGTTGTATGAAAGCGTTTACGGAGAAGCGATTTTACACATTACGCAGCATATACAGCATTAGTTGCGGTGGAGCCCGAGGATGGCATCGCCGCGTTGCACGCAGCATCGCACGCAGCAATAACGGTACGGTATCCGCCACTCTCTACCTTGATGTTTTGTGGGGGCGATGTTAAATTGTTAATAAATAATAAATTACCTGAAATGGATCAACGATAATGCCCTTATGTATCCACTGGTCCAGGATGCAGAAGAACGGCTTGCAGGCTCGTTCAGTGAGGAACAGCGATATCTCCTGCGCCCGCGTGTCGCCGAGGAGCTTGTTCGTCTTGTCATGCAGCGCCGTCAACACGCTGCCGCCTCGCAGTTCACTCTGGAATAAAAATACATTCACTAACTATGATTTGGGTTACACTACAAACCTAGAAACACGCTATACTTAGAGGCTGTATCAATAAGCTGAACTTAGGTAAAACAGCAGTATAAAAATATTTACGTCTGTTAAAGTAAACATCACGCCATAGAAAACTGTAATTTCACTCGAACAAGATCAAATTATTAATACGGCGCTTAAATATTAACTAAGAGCGGGAAAGGTTCTTTCAAATGATACTTGTTTTCGGGGCTAGCTCGAGGACAACAACGAGGCCCGCTTTGTACGAGTACGATGGGAAATTGTTAGTTAAAAGGAAGCAAATCCATTTTGGTCACGACGAGTAAACCTTTATTTATTTTTACATTAAACATAGATCTGTGCAATACATTATATTTTTACTTTGTACAATTATTCAAACACTACTTCAAGCCTTGTTGCAAAATGCCTCACAACTAGGGATGAAAATTGCGAAAGATACATTTTGTTTTTTACAAAACTTTGTATCTTTCCTATAAAATACATGTAATTTTCGAATAAAGCAAAATAGAGGATCGTCTGAAAAATACAATCATACACGTATAATACTTGTCTCATACTGTGTAATTTTCATATTAACAATCATAGGGAAATAATATTGGTTATTAATATTAATTTAACAGTAATCTGCATTATGTAATCGAATCAATGTCTCGGTTGATACAAAATAAACAAAATAAGTGTAAATTATTGGAATAATAAAATATTGTCTTAGTAGGTAGGTATTAAATTGGATATTTAATATTAATGTAAGTATGAAACATCTAGTGCCTTTCACTGTTGTATGTTTGACTATTTTCTATTTCAACCATTTCCCAATCGCTCAAAGGTTAACTGGAAGAGATCACTTAAAAGGATAAGTTCGCCATCGTATATACTTACCTTTTGTTTTTCTGTCTATTTTTATGTTTGTTATTTTCCCGTTTGTACAATAAAGTATTTACATACATATTCTGCAATTCAATGTCACTATCACTATCATAATTATAATAATGCGAAAAATACATCGTAAAATATACGTAAAAAACTTAAACTTGCGAAAGATTCAACCGAAGATCCGCAAGGAAAGATTCTGTATTTTATTGAATAATACAGGGTGGTCTCTGCCTACCCCTCTGAGAAACAGGCGTGATTTAATGTATGTATGTATGTACAGGGGCGTTTGAAAGATACTTGTATTTTACAAGTTATTTTCAACACTACTCACAACTCATTCACTCATCATTTTAGTTTTACCTGTCCGATATGGGTGACAATAGCAGCGAGGACCTGCATAGTGTGCATCGTTGGCAACACAAAGTACCACAGCTTCTGAAGTGATAGGTCTCCGGACATGTGTTCTGTTTCCAACTGGGCTATCATTGTCTGTAATCAATCACGTTTGGAAAAAATATTCATAAAGAACTAATATCAAGTAATGAAATGTACGTATAAAAAAAATATAACTTGAGACTCTTCTTGGTACAGTTTAAAAACTTAAATCCTATCAATAATTAAAATCTGAAGAAGCATCACAATGTTGTGTGAACCTTATAGGGATCTGAGAATTCAAAGGCATTAACATATACATCATATCAAGCAGACTACAAATCCTTTTACTATTTGACTTATTGCTTCAATTTGACATATTCATATTTGTAAGTGGCCTAAGGGCTGTATTCTATTCAATAAAACCATATTGCTTTTGATATGTTATTGTAATAAGCAATACCGTTTTACAGAGCAGAACAGTAACTCAGCCTGATATACTTGATAATTAGTAAATCTGGTGGTACTTGAAAAGTACATTAAAGTAGTCAGCATATTGGTTTATTGGAAAAGGTATAAAAATCAAAGGAATATTATGTTTGATGGAATGCATGTTAAGCCCAACATTCTAATTAGTATTAATTAATACCTAGCATATACATTGGTCTGATGATGATGATGATGATATTGATGATGATGCAATTTGACGTACCTACACATTACTTTAAGTAAGGGCTAACATAGTCTATATTTTTTAATGTATCATAGTAACTTACATAATAATCTTTCAACAGTATCTCAATCGCTGCTACCAATGCATGCAACACCTGGCCGGACCACATGTCACAATGTTCAATGAACCTCCGCACTATCGAGTAGTTTGAAGCCAACGGCAGCATCTGCTGGACCATCTGCCGTAAAGCGTCATCTAAGTCTTCCGAAATGATGAAGTTCCTAGGCTCGTAGGTGTCTTTAGTTGGCTGGTGGACTATGTAGTTTCCAGGTATGCCAGAGAATAGAAACAGGAGATCATCTATGATTATGTTTTCTTGGGAAACTAATGGGATACCAGCTGAAAAATAATAGTGCGTTAAATAGTTGCCACACTTATTTAGTGTCAAGTGAGTAAGAGTGTAATTGGTAGCGAAAATAAATCAAAATAAAAACTGAACATTTTTCAATCCTCTATCTATCTTTCCTCCCCTAAGAATACCAGACATCTTATGATGCAGTCACACTCGTAAATTAAGGTCAATCCAGATGAATTTGAGTTTGTACATGTAAAATGGGTCCTTATAATAGGCCAAAATTAGAAACTGGTAGAGCTGTTATGATTGTACATGATAGCCTGACACTAATTCTGGTGAACTTGAGTAGAGAAAGTACTAACATAATGATGCAACAATAGGTACAGCCTCTTTGGGGAAGTCCCATGACATGGCAGGATGGTCTTTCTGCCAATTAGGCAGGTCCAAACTGCTGTACCAGTTGGGGCGTAGCTTGGCTTCCTTCTCCTCAAAAGACTTCATGACGTACTTTTTACTCTCATCAACTGCTTTGAGTAATTTGTCTTTGATCTGCAATATAATAAACCAAATTGGATTGATTAGTTTGATACAAACACTATTTGTGCTCTTCCCTGCATTCATGGTGTTCCACCTTTGGGTCATTCCACCATAACACCCATTACAGCTACTTTTTATTAAGGTTTATTTTGATATTGTAATAAGGAACTAGGAAAATGACTAGTGAATGGTCTACTATTTGGATAATATTTTAGTTACCTTAACACGCATAATTAAAAGTACAAGAGAATAATGAGAGAATCACTAATAAAAAAGTAACCGTAACGGGTGTTACGGTGGAATTACTTATTTACTGATAATCATATTTCTGTCATGATAATAATCCATTTGGATAATTTAATAAAATTAAATTCTCATTTATTTAGGATTGTTACCCGACTGCCAAGAAGGGTAATGTTTTTCGTGTGTATCTTTGTTTGTATGTATGTATGTAATATATTCTTTATTACCTCGTATCATCCAATTGGCTGAACGGATTTCTAAAATTAAGGTATTGTTGGATTTGTCTTGGCAACCCAAGTGTCCTAGGATAAGCGACGTCAAAAAAAAAACATGGCGGATTTAAGGTGCCATAATGTGTGGTTCGAAAAAAAAAACTTTTATCAAATGAATCCAATAGGGTATCAAAATTACATACATACATATATTAAATTACAATATTAAAAGGTGATTACAAAAATATACACAACTCATATTGTTTGAATGTAATTAAGTAAAGCAAATACTTATTAATTAATAAAAACTAAAAAGAGTGAAATAAATTAAATTATTTAAAATAAAATTGATTGCAGTTGGGTTTTTGTTTTTTAAATAATTTATTTTAGCTACGACTGATGGAAATCAATTGGGCCATTCAAATGTTATCAGCTCCGATAATATGGCATTTCTGTCGGGGGTTTTATCTGTTAAAAGTACTTATATGCCTAAATGTAGAGCAATGCAATTAAATAGAAAAAATAAATTAGTATTCTAATTTTATTGCAATATTTGCCACAGTTTACCTAGTTCTATACTAATTCTTATTAACATTCAAATAATAACAGTCAAATTATATATTAATAATTATAATGAATTTAGATAATACTGAAAAATATTTGTCTAGATATCCTAATTTTAGAATATCGTCATAATCTAACACATCCAATTATAGTCTAAAGACTGATTGATTTAGATTAGATTAGATTATAATAGAAAAAAAAACACATTAGATTTAACCTGTCCAAAATTTTATATTTCTGTCATAGTTATCTTTTTTTATAAGCGAGTCAGTAAGTGACAGATCAGTTTGATGCCCTTAGAGGTTATGATGCAGATTTTTACCTGAGGAAGATCTTCTTTGGTTATCTGATGTTTATTGTCCCCCAATACTGGCTTTGGAGCCACTTTTGGTTTGGAAACTTTTGTTCTTTTTTCCTCAAAGACCAGTTTGTAGAACAACAAAATGATATCTGCCAGATTATCGGTGCTGAAATTGTAAATATGTATTATATTAGAACGGCGCTTACCAGGAAACAAGATTTGGAAATTCGTAAAATAATGAACAAAATCTCACTTTCGATTTTTAAGTTCTTCGTACTTCTTTATAAAGCCCTTAGCATTGGTAGCCTTTAGTGCCAATCTCTGCACATAGTCGTTAGCTTGTTTGGAAGAGAGATTACTGTTGCCATAGTTGGGATCATTCTGAATATATTCCAGTACCGTGTCCGAGTCCAAGCTGCATCTGTAAACAAATAACAAACGTTTATGTCCGCGACAACCCAAAACGTTAAATTAGTAAAAATACCGTCTAATCTCCCACATACCCAAGGGCATCAAGGAGCTCCTTGATTGTGCTCTGCATTTTATCTTGGGGAAGAATCCAATTTTGAAACATTTGTAGCTATACTATTAGTTAAAATTAAAAGTTAGGCATTATTTCCGTCCAAGCGATAATTTGACAGATGACATTTATTTAACGTAAAAAAAGCTACGCAAGGCAACGACGGTCCAAAGTGTGCTTAGATAACATGGATTTAACTTTGAAAATAGTTATTTATTCATTATTTTATTAATATTTGTACATTCTAAGGGCCTGCACGGCTAGCACATCTGCCAGCGACTTGCGCGACAAGCGAGAAAGAGCGCGATATATAGCTTTCTCGCGTGTTGGTAGCACAACGTCCGCGACCAAACGTCAACGCGACAGATCTTAGTCGCTTGACAGTTAGAGGCGAAATTTCCTCGCAACTCGTAGCACAAGTGCCCATAAGGCGAAATAATACCACGCTTTTCAACGTCAAAAGCCGACAGTTAGTCTTCGAGCTTTCAAGCGCGCGAGACTCGCGAGAGTGTCTTAGTGTTGATTTTGAAGTAACGTTTTGGTGTTTGGTTGATCTTTTAAACAGTCAATGTAAGTTTATTTGTTTACAATTATACATGTTCTGAAGTGCTATTTGTATCATCCGCTACTTTATCGTAATTTTACATGTTTTCTGTGTAGTGAAGAAGTTCTTAATTCTACAGGATGGCATTTTTCCTTTTTCGGGACGAGGAGGTCCGACAGAGGAAAATCCAAAGACGGAGTTTAAGGGATGCCAACAACCCCTTCGAGCTGCCGGATCAGGAGTTTCAACACCTGTACCGTATAAACAAAGATATGGGCATGTACCTGATTCGGCAGCTTGAAAGCGCATTGGCCCTCACCTCATCCCACGGAGTTCCAGTCCACGTACAGGTATGTCTAAACTGTAGGTAAATAAGAAAGAAAGAAAGAAAGAAACAGCTCAAACAACATGGTTAAAGTAAAAGTGCTACTAAGAACATGCAAAATTATATAAACAATTTACATTTTAAATGTGTAGGAATGGCAGAAGCCAGCAGGTGTGTGGGTGGATGAAAAGAGTTCTGACTCAGGCTTGTGTTGTGACAGCATAGGAATCGCATAGCTGTTATTCTGTCAGAACCTTAAAAATGGTGACCGTGTTTAAGGACGCATTTGAGTTTTGTCTGTTGTGTGTGTGTGTATACCTACATAGTTAAAGGTCATCGGCAAGGCAGAAAATTTTAACTAGCTCGTACCAGAATATACCAAAATTATTTGTTATGGAATGGTTTTTACAATCAATGGTGCTGACAAAGTAATTGTAACATATTACAGGTGCTTTCATCTGTTATGTTTATGGCTGCCGGGAGCTATCAGAGGGGGGTGGGTCAAGACCACAACCTCTGTGTAGCTCAGACGACTGTCTCGAAGTATTTGAGCAAAGTTGTAGCGGCCATAAACCAGCGGTAAGGCATTTACCACATAATATAAATACTACTTACCTACTGAAATCATGACCCCTTTTTAAGCATAATGCCTATATTTCATTAACCATGTAATATAACTAATTCAAGATTTATAGGTCCACATTTTTTTTAAATAACACCTAGGTACTTACAACAAAATAGGCTCTATCTTTTTTAATAAACATACACTTTGTAAAAAACCTTTAATTAAATCATTACCCTACACAAGACTAGGGACGGTAAGATGTGGGCACTGTTTACGTTAACATGTAAAATTTGATTTATAATTTATAGTACTTGATTCATTTACTACCACTACATAATAACAATGCCATAAAAACACACACAAGTTGTAGTTCTAAGTAGGGCATTGTTCATACTACAGTCAATTAGGCACCAGTATGTATGCTCAGCCTCAAAAATATGTATACAGCCCTTATTACTACGGTAATAAAGTAAAGTGTATGTTTAAATATGTTTCCAATTTTGTGTGTATATTTATTTTTGTCCTTGACTGTACAAGTATATTTCGTTTACTTTAAATACAAACTAAACTAAATACATTTTAATATTATGAAAATGGAAGATAAGGTGGATCAATTCAAATATAACTACAATAACAGGCATACAGCATAATAACAACCATGTATTTCACAAAAAAGTTATGTTTTCTATGGATATAGTATTCTTCAGATAATAGTATAGATGACTTCATGATTTTAATGCCTGTACTACCGGGTCCTGAAAAAGAGTTAAGCAATGTAAAGATCTAAAATAAATACTTAATTTATTACAGCTTGAAAGACATGTGGATAAAATTCCCGGGCTCCGAGATAGAGAGGAGGAGTGTGGACTCTGGATTTGTGGAGAAGTTCGGAGTGCCAGGGATATTGGGTGCAGTAGATTGCACCCATGTTTCGATTTTCCCCCCGCCTCGTCCACATGGGCTGCAATACATTAATCGAAAGGGGAAGCACACAATAAATGTGCAGTTGGTAAGTTTTAGTATTTAGCACTTTGAATGAGTTTTGGTTGGTAGTAGACAGAAACTTCTTAATCTATTTTTATTTCAGGTAACAGATGTTGACTGCCGTGTGCTACACGTTAATGCGGAGTATCCGGGCCGGGTTCACGACAGTAGAATTTTTAAAAACTCCAATGTTTGCGCCGAAATGCGCCGGCTCTATGAAAACCGCATAGGGCGTTATTTCCTTCTGGGTATGTACTATAAAATTGCTTAAAGGATTCTGTAATCTGTTGACAAATTTGATATTAACATAACAAGATGTATGTAAATGCAGGAGACTCGGGTTACGCCCTCGAGCCATGGCTCATGACGCCGGTGCTGCGCGCGGCGCCGCACTCCCCGGAGGACCGCTACACGCGCTGGCACTGCCAGGCGCGCAACGTGGTGGAGCGGACCAACGGGTACCTCAAGGGGTCCTTGAGGTGCCTGGGTATAGATCGGTCCCTCCACTACGCTCCTGACTGTGCGAGCCGCATCATATATGCCTGCTGCACTTTATATAACATAATGAAACACTATAGGTAAATAAAAGTTAAAATTATTAAATGAGAGTTGGTAAAATTATACTAGGTACATTTATACAAAATTCTGAAACAACTACTTACTAGATTACCATTATATTTCGTAATCCAGTAAGTAAATAAAGAAAGAAACTTCTTTGTGAGGATCACTCAACCTTCCTAGGTAGTCACTAGTCGGTGAAAACCGTATGAAATTCCGTATAGGACTTTCTGAGATTTTAGGGGCTTTAATTTGTAATATTATTATGTTATATTGACAATATTAATATTGATTCGCAGGGTTGAGCTGAGAGAGGTAGCCGAAATCAATGACGAAGAAGTCGGAGAGAACTCGTCGTCCGACGAGCCGACGCTATTGCGAGCTGCAGTGGCACGACGGGACGGATTAATAAATGATCATTTCAACTAAAAACAAAGTTGTTTTATTAAGATAATTAAAAATAAATCTGCTTAACACTGCACCGAACATACATCGACCATACGGTGCCACACCCAGTACCATTATTGTTTTCTAATAAATAAAACAGTAATTTATTGAAGAACTGAATGTTGTATAGTATATGGTGGTATGATTATGCAACCACACAGGAGGAAGATGAGCAAGTGCTTTTAAACAGCTTGTTATAATAAAATCATTAATAAATAAAGAACATTGAATTCAACAAAAAGTATTTATTTAAATAAAGTATTATATATAGTAGTATTAGTAAAAAGCAAGGCTTTTTTCATTTGAAATAGTAAATCAGTCATTTAGCAGTATCACAATATTAATTAAATTTACTTAACTAAGATAAAATATACTTATTGAACACATTTTATTATTAAATAATACAATATCAATTAGTTTGTAAGAAGCTGCAGTTATCAAAAACTGTATCGCTGCGTTGCTAATAGTTACGCCCACCCGGGATAAGTGGTTTATACATACATACATACAATCACGCCTGGATTACTTGTGTTCATACTCGTGCGTCGGTTTAGGGTACTCCCGACCTGGCCTTTTCGTAATACATTCTCAATCTGATCGTGGAAAGTACGCCTTGGCCTTCCCCTACCAACAATCCCATTTACTATTACCTCATATACCTGCATTGTTAAACTCACTTAATCCATTCTCGCCACATGACCAAACCACTTCAGCATTCCTTTATTAATCCTTGTTCTATTATTACACTGTTCCTAGTCCTATCACACACGTTCACCCCAACCATACTTCTTAACGCTCTCATCTCTACTGCAGTAACTCTACTTTCATGTTTTTTCTGAAATACCCATCTTTCACTACCAAACATTAATGTAGGAACTAGCACTCCCCTGTGAATAGCCAATCGAGCCTTCTTTGACACTTTCTGAATGTTCACAAAAGTATGTAGTAGGGTGGATCACGCAATGTATGAAAAAATATATTTTAAATTTCTTTAATCCTTTTTGGCTACTATGAAAAAGTTGTTACATACACCCTCCTTACATTCATAATATAAAAAATAAAAGAGATACATTAATATTTAGTACTGCCCCAAGCTCACAGAACTTTAAAATTACCATTATTTTAAAGTTCCGTTAGCTTGGGGCAGTACTAAATATTGATGTATCTCTTAGATATATCGTAAAAAATCTAATTTAATATAATATAATATAGGTTAATATTAGTTACAGTAATACTATCACATTCTTTCTGTTGCAATCTAATTGCAATTTACTTATGTGAGATCAAAACATGAGGTATACTAAAACGTAAAGGAAGACTCTTACATTTTACTTACCCAATGTAATAGAGGTAAGTACAAGTGTGATACAATTCACACACACACTTCAAAATTTTTGGGGACTTACTCTAATAACTTTAATATTACACTTCAAAATTTTTGGGTACTTACTCAAATAACTTTAATATCACAATTATAGAGCCTTAATTGGAATTAAATAGTGTTGAAATTATATTATAAAACAGCTTTTTTGAGACTAGCTCTTTAAAAATAGACCTTTTGTACTGTATCCGTTTATAAATCCTTTAACAGTATAACAATATTAATTATATTAATTAACACTAGTAATTTTAATTTACAACAAGTCTTACGACAAGCAAGCATTAAAAAAACCCAACTGCGGTTTGGACAATGTCGTCAAAGTAAAGTTACTTGTCATGTATATATTTTTTATTTCGCCAATTTCACATTTAAATAATTTCTATAGCCTCTCTAGTGGTTAAGACGAATCTAACTACGTATAATTTATTAAAATCGGTTTAGCCGTTTAGTAGTTACGAGCGGACATAGAGTCGGACATACATACAAGTCAAACACATTACCCTCCTTTTGGGCTTTGCCGCAGTCGGGTAAAAAATGAAAGTAGAAAGGTGCCTAGGTTTTACTTATTACGTAATATAGGTATAAGTGTGATATGGCAGTTCACATTTTTTGAGACTTACTCAAATAACTTTACATACTAGTCATATTAATAAAATTATCCTAATCACCCTGAACGATGTAGCCACTGAGTGGCTATAATCTCTTAATTTTAATTTGTAGCCTCATATTTTTCTGTACATATATTCTTTAGATTATGCCATAAGTTTAAATAAATAATAATTAATTAATTTAAGGTAACCTTAGGTACTTAATCCCAGAAATCTTAAAGGTAAAAGTCCACCAAGGTTTTTATTACCTACTACTTAGTAGAGTCAAAACACACAACTATAGCTGTGATATAATTATGGCACTTAATACTTTTCAGGAATAAATCAAATTACATTAATATAACAATCATTTGAGTTAAATTTAAGTTAACCCTAGGTTGTTTTTATTACCTATTGATATCTTTCTTGTTTAGTTTGGCGGCATAACATTATTGTATTTGAATAAAAGCCCAAACCAATCAATATTTTGATGAGTCTGCCAATGTCGAGGTTGGATAGTACATTTCAAGAAAAATATGCTTGAAGATATCAATGTCATTAGAGATGTCAAGTCATTTGTAACTTTTAGTAAACTCAACCTTATTGTTTAAGGATGTCAGATTGACTTTGGACCTAAGGTGGGTACCAAACTTAAGTCTTTGACTGTACATTGTAAAATAGTAAACTCAACTTACAAGCTTATTTTTTACATGTTTTAAAGCTAAAAAGGCACTAAGATATTATTTTTCTCAGAATGAAATCAAATAATGTTTTAACAATAGCATTTTTTCTAAATCATCAATCAAAATTACCTTTACCGTGATAATTAACTTAAAGTAATATACCCATTATTAAAAATAATTTGTAAATCATCAATCAATATTACCATTACCATAATAATGAACTTAACCTAATATAAAGTAATTATAAAAAATAATTTTGTAAATTTTAAATCAAAATACCTTCACCATAAAGTGATTTACTTAAACTAAAATAATCTAATTAAAACTAAGTCTTGAAAAAGGCGTGTTTGCCTCTTTTTTCAATAACTGCCGCAGCAGGCGGTTGGTGGCACTAGCATTTACCTGAAATAAATTTATTATGAAATTATTCAATATAGAAAGACGTGTAAAGGCGTCCACTATTACATAGCTGCCGGCGCAACGTGCTGCAAGTGCAATAAACACATAACTCTCCTCCTTTAGCAGTCGGGTAAAAACTCGGTCAGTTGCGAGCCGGACTCGCGCACCGTGGTGTTCTGTACCGCCGTTCAATAGGTATTATTATATTCCAATTTTAATGAGCCCAACTCACTCTTGAGCAATTATTAGTATTTGATGTTTTTCTTCAGGGTTTGTTATATAACCAAACCAATTTATAATACAATTCAACAAAAACAAAAATACTTTGAAAAAAAAAAGTTTCATGAATGAGAACGCCCTTTATTATTTCCCATTCTTGTTTTTTTTAGATTTGTTAGTAAACCCGACGTAAAATCACATGTTACGGTTCAAAAGGTAGCTGTTTAAAGTTAGTAAAGGACGGACAGACGGACATACGGACGGACGGATAAGCGGACAGACAGCGGAGGCTTATTAATAGGGTCCTGCTGAGCTCCCTTCCTTTAGGCACAGAACCCTAAAAAAATAGGCTAATACAACACATCCCTACAAATATTTATGTTTGTCATTCATTTGCTGGCCCTACACAGCTAAGCCCCTGAACGGATTTTGATGAAATTTGGAATTGAGATAGTTTGAAATTTAACATAGTTTTCAGCTTTGTCCTTGAAATTAAATAGTGTCCAATGAAACCCTTTTAAGAAGTTTTAGACGGCCAAGTTGCCGGCAAAAGTTATAAAAAAATAAAAGATAAAGATACATAATAGTAGACATCATACCTCCAGCAACAGCGTTTGCTGACGCATTAAATTTAAATACTGCGCCATCGGTCCCTCTCGCGAGGGGATACGCGTCCGCCTGCGACGCGGAGCTGCCGGGAGGCGACGAGGAATGCTGCTGCTGGGACCAGGAGGGTCTGTCCCAATGAAGGCAGAGGTTGAGGGCTGGTCCAAGGCTTGTTCAGCCACCCCTCGTTCCTCATATGACTGTTGTGTTTAATAAATGCCATTTTATTACAATTAATTCACACGAGAAGTCATTGGGATTTGTGAACCTTTTACATCCAAACCAATTTAGAGAAAAAATCCAATATATAAAATTATCGTGTCCCAGTGTTTGTAAAAAAACTCCTCTGAAACGGCTTGATCGATTCTTATTAGTGTGTATATTTACGTAAAGTAGATTTCATAAAGTTTGTATGAAAAAAAACACGGCTCCTGGCCGGGACAGCTAGTATTACTATAAAACTAAACCTCACTGACAACACAGTTACTCAAGTTGGTAGTGAACCTGCCTAAGCTAGTCATCCGTAGAGCAAGAGTCTGCGACGGCCCGACATTTGTTATATTACAAAGGCCGAAAGTTTCTCTATGTATATATGTCCCCAAAATAGGTAAAAATGATTTATTACATTATAGTTTAAGGGTGTCGCAGGGGTTGCAACCGTACTAAGGGTACCGTACTGGCAATGAACAATGTGATTTCTAATATTATTCTGAATAAGATATATAAAATCTGAGCTTTATAATAAAACGAAATTTGAGGTGCAGTTTTATACACATTTACTACCTGTTACCTGCCTGAGTCACCACTACCCAAATTTCATAGGCGGGTATCATTCTTACGGGACATGCACAGAGAAACTTCCAGCATTTATAAAATAATTAGGTCTGGCTGACGCGGGCTCTTTGGCTATGGGTTCAATTCCTAATAAGGGCAATATTTGTAAGTATTTATTCCTAGTACCCATAGTACAAGCCTAGAGCGTAGTTTGTCAAATTTGTGTGAGATTGTTTAATATTATGATGATATTCAAGTACTTACGACAGTTCCTCCTATAGTTGATTCCCCTTCTGCCCCGATTCCAACAGCACACTCCCTCCCAATTGTGCCCAAAATCTTCTCAGATATCTCGGAAATTTTTGGGACAATTGTGTCGTTCCCCGTCACTCCGAGTGCATATCGGGCTCGCGCCCCCTCGTCACGAGCTTTCTTTTTCAAGTCACGCCATGTCTAAAAATTACGTAAATTTATATACGAACAAGCAACAAGAAAACGAACCTTATTAGGTCGAAAACAATTACACTTGCTCCACATTTTAAGACTAATAATATTTTGGTTATTATTTAATTACTAATAATTATGTACTGTAAGCTCACACAACTCTGTTCCTAGGTGTAACAACAGTCAAATTTTTCCTCATACAGTACATATCTAAAAAAATCTATTAGTTTTCTGACCGCCTTTTGATTTGTGTGAGTATAGTTTTATATGTGGTAAAATAATTAATGTAGGTATGAAGAAAACTTTGACTATGTACTATATTCCTGGACAATTTTTGTAAGCTAGAAACATAGTTGCATGAGTTTACAGTAGCAGATAAATATTCTCCATGAAAGTGTGAGTCGATGTTTTTTATTTCGTGCACCGAGTTTTAATAGTGAAGTACATCAAAGAGATAAATTTAATCTACATAACTTACGTGCTTCCATTGCTCTATGGACTTGTCAGGGCCTTTTTCTGTTATCAGGTCTTTTAATTTGACCCACTCTGCTTCCATTTTTTGACCGCCGAGTGGGCCAGTATACTCGCCCGCGGCAAACAGAGGATTGGTGGACATATAGTCCACCATTAATTTAATTTGAGCTTGGGTGCTCCTTACACTGAAATAACATTTAGGTATAAAAAATATATTTGAAAAGAAAACAATACTTCGATGGACAATTTATCAATGAACCGGTCAGAAAAGCATCAAGTTTTATACCCTGTAATACAATTATTAACAATATTTCGCGAAAATAATAGAAAATTACTGTTGCGTAAAGTTAGAAGCCAATAAAATAATAATCAAAATACTTACACTTTACGCTTAGTCGTAGCCGCCATGTTGATAAACAAACAACAACTTATGAACTTACCTACTTTACTTCAAATCCAGATTATAAATAAGGGTATAATTTCACACATTTGATTTCGCACACAGATTATAAGCTCGTGTAAGGGTTGCTGTTCACTCAAAAAACGAAGGGACGCGCCCTTTTTCATTACCGATTCAGTGTTGCCACAAAAGAATATTCCATTAGTAGAATACTATCTGCACAAAAGGCAACACATACGTCTCGCCCGCGGATAGCGTCCTCGCTTGAAGAGAATGTCTCGTCACGTGCACTTGTGCTACCAAAATTGAGAAAACTGACAGCGGAGAGAGAGATTTCTCGTTTCGCGAGCTACGTCGCTTGGGCTTATGTGCTAACCGTGCTGTTTCACAATTGGCGATTAAATTTATCTGCCATTTGAAGTTGGCTCTCTCTTTGTCTATATTTAACCGACTTTAAAAAAAAGGAGGAGGTTCTCAATTCGTCGGTTTTTTTTTTCAAGTGTTAGAAAGAGAAAGGGCTATGTGTCAAACATGCTTTAGGTACTTGTTGATTGTGAAATAGGGCGTTCAATGAAAGATTTCTCACAGAAAATATTTGGATGTCATTTTTAAAATAACTGCCCAGATAGGAGGTACCTAAAAATCTAATCATTTGGCTACTCACCAATAGGTGTCGCTATTTGACTGAACCTGAACTCACCAGTCGTAGCTACTAAGCAACAGATGTCGCTATCAGTAACTAAATCAATGTTAAACACTTCAAAAGGTTATTATTTTTCAATTGAAGCAAATCTGCATTAGATTAGCAAGATTATAATTGACCAGTAAAAGAGGTAAATAATGTTGAATTTTAGCATCTTTGGGCTAGTGACTATCATGTGCCCGATTCCAATATTCAATAGATAGTTATAGGTAGTTAAGTGTTTCCAATCCGACAAGTGTTTCGCTCAACTTGACATTGTACGGTTGCGTCAATATAATAATATGAAAAATAGGCTGGTTGTTGCGGATTGTAAACACTATACCTACTTTGACAAAACGGTTAGCATAGTACCGTGACAGTAATTTAGTGACCCTGCCTACGAAGCTAGCGGTCCGGGGTTTGATTCCCGGTGAGGGCAAATATTTGCGCCATGATTGCGAATATTCATTCCTTAGAATAATCTTATCTTTATCGTTATCTTTACCTGCACTCGTATTTCGATCAGGCAACCTGTTGTTTAAAAATCCATGAAGCCCACGCAATGAAAGCTTCATGCATGCGGCAATATTTCTACCACCTGCTTTAAAAACCTGGCAGTTTTCTGACGACTGAACGTCTGATAAAAATCTACAATTGTAAAACAGTAACGAAGATCGACAGGCGTGCCGCCTGGACGCAAGACTACTTATCGCCCAGTAACGCTGATCTCGGACGGTTCAGAGGGCCCTGCAAAGATGCACTACGCTAACTAACGTTTCTATTCGATTCGTTTTTAAACCAATCGCGTCACTGGGAGATGACGTGATACGAAAAGTCACGTGGTCTACCAGTGACGCGATTGGATTAAAAACGAATCGAATCGCTAGTAGATTCACTGTATATTACCGACGTGTAAAAGAGCCCGTATGTGGTGTGTAATTTACTGAATAAATATTTTGATTTTGATTTTTGATTTTACATCTTTGCAGGGCCCTCAGCTGAGACTTGTCATTATACGTACACGTGACAGCTGTCAACTCAGTAGGGAAGTACTTACATAATATGTGTAATCTTAATAACCGCGCACCACACACATGCAGTTAGAAGAAATCGTCAGTCGTAAACCTAAATAGGTATAGGTACTATTGCGATCATTAATTTGTGACCCATTTCAAGAAAAATAGGCTTGAAGTTGTCAATGTCATTAGAGATGCCAAATCATTTGTAACTAATAGGAGACTCAACCTTATTGTTGTAGAATGTCAGAATGACTTTGGACCTAAGGTGGGTCCCAAATTAAAGTTCGTGACTGTACATTAATAGGAAGGTAGATACATACTTGAAATATTATTACTCATTGTCATACATAGGTATAAGACCAATAGTTAGTATACGCACCACAGCTTTGTAGATAATGCAGCGTTTAGGTAATTTCTACGCAAACATTAATATAATATGATCATATAATAAATATTAACATATGAATTATATTATATTTATATAGGTATAGCGCGATATAATAATATTATCTACACACATCAAAAATGTCCAGGAATAAAAAATATTATTTTAATATACTTTTTTGTACCTTTCATGTTCTAATAGGTACATAGTAAAATATCAAAATTATGTCAGGTTTTTTTTCCTTCACAGTTCTGATGTGTTTGTGTATTAACAGCTATGAAGCGCTCCAAAAGGATTTAAAAAGCAATTTCATACAATCTCTATACATACATCTTTACCCAAGTAACACATTAGCTGCATAAATGCTGGATTATTCGTTCTGTACAACTTAAAGCTGATTAAGCTTGTTATACTAAGGTTATAGCAGCGGATATACAGCTCTTTTAATGCCAAAAGAGGCCCCAAATTACCCAGCCTTGAGCTCTTTAATGTCTGCACAGGTTTTAGAAATAGCCGGTATAGAGCTGCATTAGGGCTTTAACAGCTTGAATGTGCAGCTTATTTTTCAGCGCTTATTTATTTATTTATTTATTTATTTATTTATTTATTTATTGATAGGAAATCCAACAGTTACAAATACAAAATATGAAACAAGAATAAGAAACACAAAACCAATTAAAGGATTTCACATGTAGTGACTGAGTAGCAAACTTAAAGTTTAGTACAAACTTCAAAGGTACACGCACCTAAACAAAAACACTAGCGCAAATAAAAGGTAAAATTAAAACTACTGCTAAATACTAGCCAGAGGTAGATCTACAAAAGGTTCTGTAAAGTATGGTACACAAAACATGCTCAAACAACACATTTCGCTATTAAACTTCGCCTCACGGAAGGGACTTTACAATTGAATACATCAATATCCAGCTTATTCACCCAATTATTCAAGCCTTTACCAGCACGCGTCAAGAAACTGTTTTGTCTGTATCTAGAGGATGCCAATCTCAGTGATATAGGGGGATAACTCCTTTTAGACCGAGTGGGAATACTAAACGAAACGTAAGAAAGCAACTCAGGACTGTCAACGAGGCCGCTAGTAATATTTAGAATATAAGTAATGTCAGCTATTTCCCGGCGTTGGTATAGGGGCACCAAATGGTGCCTTTTACAGATATTAGTGTAAAATAACGAACTATAGGGACATTTAAGCTTAAAACATAGATATTTTACGAATTTTTGCTGAACACGCTCAATTCTATCAACATATGTGGCATAGCATGGATTCCATATTTGAGAAGCATACTCAAGCTTACTTCTAACATATGAGCAATAAAGCACTTTCAAAGTCTTAGCTTGAGTAAAATGGACGGAATTACGCATTATAAAACCTAATGCTTTACAGGCACTGCTTACAATACCGTCAACATGCTTATCAAAAAGAAGCTTAGAATCATGAACTACACCTAAATCTTTAATATGTTGAACTTTAAGCAGAGGTTGGTCCTTTAGAACATAAGAAGTAGAAACTAATTTGTGTTGACGAGAAAAGGTAATTGAGAAACACTTAGATGGATTTAAATCCAGCCCATTTGTTCGACAATATTCAGCCAGACGAGACAGATCGGACTGTAATAACAATGAGTCACGATCGCATCGCACCTTGATGAAGATTTTCATGTCATCGGCAAAACAAAGAAGCTTGGAATGGACAAAACAATTACCGATGTCATTAACAAATATGTTAAACAGCAAGGGCCCCAATATTGAACCTTGAGGAACACCACTTGGAACAGTTACCCAACCTGACATGTAATTTTTGACAACAACAGCTTGGGATCTATTGTTAATATAAGATGAAAACCATCTCAATAAATCTCCATGTATCCCTATACCACACAATTTCGAGAGCAATATGCCATGATCAATCCTGTCAAAAGCTTTACTGTAATCAGTATAAATGACATCCACCTGAGAGCCACTATCCATTGCCTCTGTCACATACTCATTGAACAGCACAAGATTTGAAACAGTGGACCTACGCTGTAAGAAACCGTGCTGATTTGAAATGAACGAATTTTTTAAAACATCATATACTTGGTTATAAACTAATTTTTCAAGAACTTTTGATAAAATACATAATTTAGAAATGGGTCTGTAATTAGTTATGTTAGTTTTAGGCCCATTTTTGTGGACCGGAGTAATGAAGGCCGATTTCCAAACTGACGGCACTAAACCCTCAGAAAAAGAACGTCTGAATAATAAAACTAAGGGGACTACTACGGTTTTTGCACAATTAATTAAAAACAGGGCTGGCATCTCATCAGGGCCGGCCGACTTGGATGGGTCCAGCTTGCACAATATATTAATTATTTTTTCTGGATTAACTTCAATACTGTTCAAATCAACCGCCGAATTAACACAAAAATTGCAAAGAGGATTGGAAACAACACCAGCAGGCGCCGAGAACGTAGAAGAAAAATAGTCTGAAAAAGCATTACAAATATCGGAACCGGTATTGACCAATCTATTGTCATATTTTAAACTGCTAGGTATTCCGTGACAGGTGGATCGGGATTTGATAAATGACCAGAAGAGCTTTGGATTCTTAGCAATGTTACTTTCGACGCGCTCAATGTACTTATTAAAACACTCCTGCTCTAACTTACGCACTCTGTCTCTCAACACGTTATAGGAAACTAAATTCGATTTATTATTATACATTTTAAATTTTTTAAGGTACTTATATTTTTCCTTTTGAGCTTTTTTTAGTGAAAGCGAGTACCATGCAGGATAAAAGTCTGTATTCAGCTTTCTACAGGGTACATACTTACCTCTTAGACTTTTAAAGGTTTCATAAAAGAAATCAACCGACTGATCAAAAGTACGCCGAGAGAATTCATCTTTCCAATGTATATTCAAGAGCTCGTTATTAATAGACTCATAATCGCCTTTATTAAAGTAGTATTTAAATTGAGGAGCCGAAAGCAAAGGGCTCATGGTAGAAAATTTAATATAAATAATTAAAGGTTTATGGTATGGGTCAACAGGTACTAGGGCGTTAGGGCACTCACACACATATACATCATCATTAGACAAGACGAGATCTAGCAACTTATTATATTGGTTTAAAACCCCATTATATTGTCGGAGACTATGCATATTCAGTTCATCAATCAAACAACACTCATCCGCAGTCAAGTAGTTAGACGGAACAAATGATGACCCCTCAACCGACCATAAAATACTGCTCATATTAAAGTCACCAATCAGGAGATATTTGTCGTTCGGGTAATTTAATAATACCATATTCAGACTGCTTAAAAAGTTTGATAACTGCTGCGAGAATGTGTAACCATTATTTTGTTTACATAAGTACAGTACACAAATATGGACTTCGATCGGTCTATTGAAGTTATCCTTAAGTGAAAGTGTAACCCACAAGTCCTCGGCAGTAGACTGGAAAGCCAGCCGCGGGGCTACTGCGAGCTCCCGGCGGGTAGCTATAATCACGCCACCACCGCGGCTTTGACCAGTCAAGGCACAATCACGATCCCGCCGCCAGACCACGTATCGGTCATCAAATAATTCCGAATCCAACAACCCGTCCACCAGCCAAGTCTCCGTTAAAACAATTATGTCAAAAGAAGCTAAACAAAGGTTGCGATAAAACGTAAGTGTCTTAGAGCGAAGTCCCCTCACGTTTTGATAATAAATAGAAGGAAAGGTATTCACCTTGGTATCCTTATCCATGAATAAAATAATGATTAAATATATTTGAGTATATAACTGACAAGTTAATAATAACATCACTTAATAAACCCCTAATTCTTAAATGAAGCAGAAAAAACAATTCTTTAGCAATACAAGTAAAATTAAAAACTTGCGGGTGGAGCTTGAAACGATACGTAAAAATAATTCCGTGAGAGCGAAGGAACAAATAATTATAATGCTTTTATTCAGGTTTAAGAATTATTGAGATTAAGAAAGGTAAAACAAAGAATAATGTGCATCTATTGTCAAATTATAATTCTCAAACACAATGGATAACCGAAGAATAACAAAAACAATAAAAATTAAAAATAATCCCTCTATTTTTTTTAAATGCGTTCTGAAACTGCACCCGCGGTTCATGTCACAAAATTAAACATTGTTAAAACAATAAATAATTATGTAGATACACGATAAACTTCGTATTTTTTTCATGAATATTCTCTTAATTTCATTATAAAATAAATAAATAAGATTATGTGTGAAAAAATATAATAATCGCATTTAAAACTTTAACTGATAATTTGTAAATTTTACGGTGATATGTGTATCCGAACGTTTTATTGTTTGTTTCTTTTTGGCCCACTCTAGGCTGTGCTCTAGGTATTGAATTTGAAAATCGAATGTCGAATCAACTTGTTTCTATCCCTCGCTTTTTTCGTATCGAAGTGAAAGTGACAGTACAAAGTGAAATTCAATTCTTTCGAATGTTTTGAGTAGCCCCAGCACTGCTCTCGGCATTTAAAATAATAATAATTAAAAAGTTACTTTGTCTCAGGCTCGCAGCAAAACCGAATTTTGCTTACTGTATTTAAGCAGCAAAACATGCTTGTTTGAGCTGCTGAGGTGAAGTAGTACATTGTCGCCTAGGCGCGGAAAGTTAGGGATTTCCTGACGAGGTGGTTAGCTGGCCGAGCAATAGCGAGGCCTGCTAAAATAAGAGTCAGGAAATCCACGTTTCCGCCGAGGCATACATAATGCTTTACTCAAACAATGCGAGGAAATTATACAAATACATCATTATAAGTATTTTTTCACGCCACTGTTCGGAAATGTGGCGAAAGATGGTCCCCAAAACAATCAATACTTGTACATTGAATGAGCAGGCCTTCTATGAATTTAAACTGGACAACAATAACATTGTTGGTCTGTTCCATTGAGCAAGTCGACCAATCACATCGGTCCGCTGATCACTGATTCGTCCAATCAGAACACGACTTGTGCTTCATATGAAATTAAATTGGCAAATCGTTATATTTTTTAATAATATTCATTCCTTCACGGATAGGCAAAGGAATCAGATTCCATACAGCCTTATGTCTGTTTTTAGTTATCTGAAATATAGTTCTGTCATGGTCAGAGTCGCTGTCGTTTAAAAAACGCCTTTGAATGACTGGCCACTAAGAAGAGTATCGTTAAAAAATAAGTAAAAATGGGCGGGAGAGCGTAATAATTTGTGTGTTGTTTTATTATAAGAATTGATTTTTATTTACTCACAGTAGTCGGCCGAAAGTGCAATAGATGCACTCGAACTAACTCGTCCATCTGTTGCTTACTTTCTAACCTCTACAACAATGTACTATTTTTTAACTTGTTACATAATATTCCTCTGAATCCTTGTTTTCCAATACTTACCTTTTTTACAGTAATCCTCTTTACTGATATGAAATAAATCCTATCTTATCCTACAATAAGTGGTACGGAGGTAAGTATGTTTGTCTTTAAATGACCCATGGGTGAATAATCAGATTTGGAAGAAATTTTGAACACGGAATAGCCCATAAATAAATAATAATAAATAAATCAGGGGACAATGTCATCAATTGACCTAGTCCCAAACTAAGCTCTAGGCTTGTACTATGGGTACTAGACAACGATATAAATACTTATATAGAGAAATATATACTTAAATACATAGAAAACATCCATAACTCAGGAACAAATATTCGCGCTTATCACACAAATATCTGCCCTTACCGGGATTTGAACCCAGGACAATTGATAAGTAGTTGTCGTGGGAATAACATAAAACGAATTCTGCGCGGAAGAAGTCGTCGTTATTAGTGTTGTGTTTTAGTCGGAAATAAGACCTGCCTGCCTGTTCTTGCTTTCTTATAAGATGATCTTACCTGCTAAGCGAAGACACTGGCTGGCTTAAAATAAAGACTGTAGTAAATTGATTAAACAGAGCTACAGTTGTTTTTCTATTTCTAACAAACTACATTCAATATAATGAAATTGTGAAATAAAAAGCTAATTCAACCCAAAACCGCCTAAAATGGTGTAAACGTGAAATGGTACTCACAGAAAGGGGACAATAGATTTTTTCACATGAACGATAATCCGATTTTTATACAGAAATATAACAAACAAGACCTTATAGGAAATAGTGTAAAAAGCGGTTTCTCACAGAAGATAAATGTTGTGTCATAAGCGTACAACGTTTTTTCGGTATCGGCGGCGTATCACAAAAGCGCTGACAAAAGTTCGGCAACCGTTTGGACTACAAAGCAACTCGAGTCCTGTTTTGATTGTTTGATAGGAAAACTAAAGATCCGGCACTTGTACAATAATGTCGATTGATGATAGAAATAAAAATGTTGTGATTGTGTTGTCAAACAATGCAGTCGCCACGTGTGAAATTCGAATAGGTACTACCGGTTTTTGCCAGCCTCCAATTTCAGAAGTTGCGAAATCAAAGTGTGATTGACAGCTTTTGAATCATAAAAAGTGACGGCGATTAATGCCAAAATACAATACGAGTAGGTATAGGTACATTTTGTAGCCTCGCAACTTGTAAGCAAAGATGACGGTAAACCATCTATATATATAAAGAGGCTTCTACATAAATTCGTAAGTATAAAATAATAAAAGGATTATCTTTAATAATGCGGGAGCAGTGGGGAATGATTATCTTTAAAGGTAAGTAAAAAATGCGTAAAAATACACATTTCTGTGTTAATTTCTAACGGTTAATTCCTAATAAAAATAAGCCAAAAAAATGACGTCGCCCATAAACACCTGAGTTTATGGACCGAATGAAAAACGATGTCTTAAGAAATCCGCTCCTCTGATGTTGGACAGGATTCGGCCCATTCTTTTTCCTCAGATTTATGTGTTTTAGACGGCCAGTCTATAAATGCCGCATTTTTAGTAGCCGCCAGACGTTTACTGATTAATAAAGTGGGTGGAGACGCGGAAGAAACTACGGCGCTTCCTAGAAGCCCGGGATTATACCGGTGAGCTTTTTTAACGGTATTCAACCATTTTACGTTTAAAATGCGACTCAAATAAGTTGTAATTAGAGCGCTCCCAGTAACTGGTAAGTAGCTTTTTGTTGTTATCCTTTGTGTCATATTATTACTTAACATTAGTAAGCAAAGCAGTCAAAGTTCGAGGTGCGTTAAACCCGCTGAAGCATCCGCATTGTCGCATGCCGAGCCGTGCGTTGCGACATCCAATCTGAATTACAATGTACGGAATTTACCGACTCCAGCCGGCCCTGCGCGTCCGTGTCCGAGCGGAATAAGAAGCAGCTATACTGTTACTCTATTGTTCGGGAACACACCAAACAATGTATTTTTGCCCAATATGGAAGCGCGATTATGTCAACGAGTGTGTTTTGTTTTTAAATAATGATCCTCGTCGCGCGCATCAGGCATCGGAATCGCTGAGGGACCGGCGTGCTTTCGGCATGTTAAGTTCGTTTATGTGGTGACAGTGCTTATTCCATTGTTCCGCGGCAGGTTAGGTATTAAATGTATTTAAATTCCAGTTGTGTAACATTCGTACGCTTGCTATTTATTTCTTTCAACATGAAAGGGTTGGATTCACTGGAAATGTGACCATTCTTCTTCTGCGAGTTAACCTGTTGTGACACCAACGTTATCCAAAAAGCTAACCGTTTCACGCATCTTTGTTAGTAAACATTCTATGCTACAGATTCAAATTTATTTCCCAACGCGTCAGAGTTCGCGGGTGATATGTTGGGGATTAAAAATAGAGTAGTCATTTGTGAAGTTTATGATGCATGCGTTAAACAGGCGTTTGTTATTCGTGTTTGAGCGGCCCACGTAATGGTGAACCTAATTATTTCCGCATCGCCTCGGGCCCTGGCTCGGCGGGAGCAGCCGGGCTTGCGTCAGCGGAAAGGCTGCGGCGCTTGAGGTTACATCAAACGTTTGCGCCACGGTTACCCAACCCGGAGACTGCTCCTCGATCCCGAGCCCTGCGTGCGATAACGCACTTTCAAACTGACGATCAAGAGCTGCGAATGCAACAGAGTTTGGGCCTCTTGATAAATACTTGCGAGAAGGCAGTCGTTCACAAGAGAAAGGAACTGTAAATTTGTTACCTGCTAGTTCATAGACAAGGAAGTAAAAAATGTAAACAAGTAACGTCGTGCTCGTTGGTCTAAATTAGGATGATCCCGGGCCTGAATTTTAGATCCGTGTCATATACGTACTCGTAGCCTACGTTATTATAAAAAGTTTAACTATAATTTTGGGTGGAGCTGTACTAACGACCTCTACCTTCGTATTTAAACGGTACCAGCAGGCCAGCAAAGTGGTCATGTCTCATATCTTTATAAAATTGTGTATCTACAAAGATCAGCGATACCACATGTCTCGTAGAGGTCGTAAAAGAACGCAGCAAGTTCCGGCAGCTTCGTCGAAATGTCCAATTTCGCGGTAAGTGTGCGCCGACGCACGTGGTCCGCGGGTCCGGGAGTCGCTGACCGCGCGCCTGCGCAAGGAGCCACCGGCTTTGTATTCCTATAAGGCTGTGGTAAAAGACAAAGATATACATTGAGCAAGCGAACGTTGAAGATCATTCTAACAACAGAGATTAGGGTTTTTTGTGACGGATTCACGGGCCATATTCTATAATCGTGTTTGACTATACTTGCAGTGTGATAAATTTCAGACTTTGCCCTCTTATTTTTCTTCTTTATCTCTCTCTTATATGCCCTAACGAATTTCTCTTCTTCTTTCTTTACCGAACCAGGACAATACTGCCAAAATAGTCTAAAGTTTAAAATGGATTGTAACCGAGTCTAAAGCGATTTATGTTGTGACGTGTTTTTGCGTTTTTTTGCTTGCACTTGCTTTTTGTTCCTTATTTGCCTCTTCCGCTTCTACCACCATCAGAAAAGCTTCGCCTCTGTTCACCTTAGTAAGTAGGTATAGGAATATATCATCTGATTCCCTTCCCCAGTCAGAATGGCGCGAAACTACGAGTATTAATTCATGTCGACACTGAAATCCTAGAGTAGGTACTTGTTAGCAATTTGTGACTTTTTTTGTCATTGTCATATCTGCCTACGAAATAATGACTTTTATATGTATACCTACGAGTGTTGATTAACTGCTTAAAGTAGGCGGTTCAGTTTTTAGATTCCTAAAATGTAATATTGATTCAAGATGATCCCTGAAGTTAATCCGGAAGTTATTTTGTGGCTAATCGTTGGAACAAAAATGGAAGTATGAAATAGTTTTTGCCTTAGCTAAATTGTTACAAGTCAAATAACCGTCTTAGCAAATTACGTTCCCAAAGGAAAACGTACGCGTCGTGACCCACTTCTCAAATTGGCTATTATGTTTACACTAACGCGACATAACTAACCTTAATTGGACTATAGGTATGACACTGCACCGTACACTCAGTGTTAGGTACGCCAAGTGTCTCTAGTGTGAACGCCTAGAATCTCGATGTTTATCTACACTAGACAACGTTTACACAAAAAACTCCGTGTTTACACTAGGAAAACCCGCTATAACACAGAAACTCGGTGTATACACTAAAGACACTCACGTACACAGTGTTCACACAAATAAACTTGGTGTATACACTAGAGACACCCGCATCTACTCACATAAACTCGTTGTATACAATAGACGCACCCGCTTCTACACACAAACCTGGTGTATGAACTAGTAACACCCACGTTTACACAAATCACAACACACTCTGTTTACACTAGAGGCATCCGCTTCTACACACATAAACTCGGTATATATACACTAGAGACACCAGCTTTTACACAAATAAACTCGGTGTATACACTAGCTAGAGACACCCGCGTTCTCACAAAAATACTCAGTGTTCACATTAGAGACATCCGCATCTATACATATAAACTCGGGGTATACACTAGAGACACCCGCGTTTACACAAATAAACTCATAGTGTTTACAACCGCGTGCCCAGCCGCTTTTACACACCGGGACTCGGTTCATAGGTATACTGGAAACACGCGCGTTTTCATTCAAAAACTTAGTGTATGTATATACTAGACACCCGCGTTCAGTCACAGAAACTTGAAGTATACAAAGTACAGTGCAGTATCATAGTATTCATAGTCTATCCCAGCCTTTAGTCGCGATTGCTCAGCGACAATCGTGGTATCTGTATGCGGCAGCGGCGCTCGCTTCCTGCTGACCGCGTTCCCACTATGGTAATATAATTGTATAATACGAGCGCTGAGCAGTTGTGTTATTCTTAAGCATACCCTCTGAGTGTTCTTCAACGAAGTCGACGTGTTACCGACGTATGAGACTCCTGGGCTCCCTACCTTCAGATCATAAATTGTAACAACAGATTTTGTCTAAAGATAATTACAGGCACTTCTCTGGTTTACTCGAATGCTCAGGCAAGCGGACTGACATTCTTGCTATGAGTCTACAAGGGCGACACTACATGTTCGCATGTCCTGTCTAAAGTCGATATAGGCGGGTTTATCACAAAGTTTGTAATTTTTAGCGTATACAAATACACTAGCCTTAATCCCTTAACCGGTGGTAGTTACCGCGAAATTTATCAACGAGCTCGAGCGTCGAGCTACACAAACACAGGCGGACCACCATTACATACTAGATACGAGGCACTGCAATGTGCTTGCGAATCCTTATAGACGGTACTTACATACAATAAACCTAAACTAAACTCTCTAACTCACTAATAACTCCGAAAAACGTCTAAAGACACATAAAAGTAAAAATTAACTCAAAGAAAACTTTAATTTCTGACGCCTCTTGATCTTGAGTCTGACAGGAAACTTAAGATACGGCGCTATTATCATTTCAGCCAAAATACCTACGTCAACTGTTGGGCATAGGCCTTTCCCAAGGACCTCCACGGTGGTCGGTTTTGTACAACTCGAATGACATCGTCGGTTTTTCTTTGCACTAGAGAAAAGGAGGCACTTAGAAACAAGACGAGGAAGCTTATTGCCTGTTGCTATGATTGTAGTAATCGAAGAAGAGTTCGCTTTATTTGCAGTAGGGAATAACACCACAGCTTTGTATTTGCGCTTGTAACACTTAAGGGTTGCGGCCTCTAAGTATTTATATGAGAACTGTTGAGTTAAAACCAACACGTCATATGATTCAAAACATAATTGACGCGCTCGCCACACGTTGCTTGTGCGAGATTGACTGCAAGTTGCGATTGTCGTCTATTTTTACATCCTTACACACACATAAGCAAACGCCAGGCTGAAGTGATTTAGTTGTATCACGTAGGCATGACCGGGGGTAATCCCGCAAGCTTATGTTTTTGCAGATCGTCCTTCCTTGAGTGATAGGGCGGAAAATAGCGGAAAAACGATTTTAGATTGCTGTCGGTTTATGTCATCACTGATAGAAACGATAAAAGATTTTCCCATTTGCAGTAGTTATAGTAGGAAAACATTGTATAAGGTTAAAGTAATTAATAATTGGAAGCTATTTACCTATGGCACGTCGGTATTCTTGTATACTAATCGCCTTACACAAAATAGCTTAGGTACTTTAGTGTCCGTCTGCTGAGCTAAGGCCTCCATTTATCTCTGTTTTCTTTTTATCAAAACTTTGACACTGTGATTTTAGTTTTCCACATAAAGTGCGAACAAGGTCAAGTAAATACGTCGTGGCCTAAAACAACACGGTATCCTGCCTTTTGGCCGAAATACGTTTGGTCGAATGTATCGTTTCCCAACTGTTTCATTTGCCAACCCACTTTTATATCTGTAACTGTAATTATTTCAGGATTTATTTCTGTACTTTCGTGTAGACCCTATACTTAGGTTAGGTTAGGTTAGTTTTTATAAAAATCCTGAAATATTTACAGTTACAGAAATAAAAGTGGGATGGCAAATGAAACGGTTGGGAAACGATATAATCGACCAAACGTTTTTCGGCCAAAAGGCAGAGAACCAAGATTTTATCTAAAACCGAGGGTTGCTTCATATTTTTTAAGTTACTCGCGCTGGAAGCATTACTTCCTAAAGGGTAACCTATCGATGTTTCGAAAAACTTTCGTCCGCTGTTTCGTTTTTCCGAATTTTCATTTGTCCGGAAATCATTTTTGTCTGAACCCATTAACTTTTCCTTTAAGTGATACCTACAAAACCTGTAGGTTAGGTAAGGTTAGTTTTATAACATTTCAGGAAAGTTAAAGTCAGGTTTCAGAGAAAGGATTTTCGGACAAAAGAAAATTCGGAACAACGAAACAGCGGACAAGTTATTCGAACTTAAGATAGGTAACGATCTTCAGTCAATAGAAATCAAAACAATTATGCGGTTCATATGAGTGCGCCTGACTAGGTCCATGGGTCATACACAGATTTAGGTTACCGTCTCTCCTGTGGACATACCCGAAGTTAACGTTTTTAAGGCCTAATTTGCTGGCTGAACCCGCATCCCCATAAACGGCGTCTGGTCTACGTTAGTCCTAGCAAATAAAAACATAACTTATATTTTTTTTTTTTTTTTTTTTTTATTATAAGTATATATTTTTTACATAGTACCATACTCTAAATGTCGCCAAACTGTGTGTCAGTTTGTTGGCGACTGATGCGCTCAATAATCTAATACTACTTGGGAGGTACATAGATACTAGTGATTACTTACTTACTAACTTAATTTACGTTTACATTTGGAGTGCCAGCATGGTTATGAGTTTCATCTGCATTTTATAACTTACTATGCACACAAGCCCTTAACTATTGACCACAGGAGAGACAACTTTTGTTTTTGCGAGAGTGTATGACCCCCATACGAGACGGAGCCCTACGGGGTCGTCGACCCGGCCTTCTCGCTGTGCCAAATGTGAATAATAACTATGTTCGGACGACCGCTGTCACCGCACGGCACTTCCAAGCATTTATATTGTATCCTTGTTTGACGATTGAATTCAAATGCGTTGCTGGTAGTCGTAAAAAGTATTTTTAACATTTCTTCGTAATGTTAACGATTTTTACATGTGTACCAATTTTATGTCTATCGTTATTACATGTGTATGCACAGTATGCATGAACTGTGTGTGTTAATTAATAAATTAAAATGTTAGGTAGGTAATTGATGTAGATTGCCAAGAAAAATCACTTTCAATATTTGATTTAAATATACTTACTAACTAATAATTTATTAAGTATCGTTATCGCCAAATTAAGTAAAACTTGTAATGGTAATAACCAGTGATCGGGATAGGTAGAGCTAATTTGCCTAAACTTGGCGCATATTCATTCATGCGTGAGAGAGATGGGAATACATTATTGAATGAACATACATCAAGTTTAGGCAAATTAGCTCACCTATTTCCGATCACTGGTAATAACTTAAGTGTCCGAATTAAAAATATAGGCAATGCCGTCTTTACTATAATGGCACATGGCCAGGGCCCCCATCCACAGGGGGATAATAATTCGCTTTCTTTACTTTCCAAAAGGGCCCCAAATTCTTGTGTGCCCTAAGGCCCCAGCATAGTTTAAAACGGCCCTGAATATAGGTACCTACGATTATTATTTATTACTCAGAAGTTGACTGACACTTTTTATGTCAGCCAAATCTAGCTCGTGCCAAAATCCTAATGAGTTAAGTATTCAAATTTAATTTTCATGAATAGGTATCCTTGTCAGCCCAATTTGGCGCCAAGACAAAATAAAACAATGTATAAAAACAATACTGACAGCCCAATACTCCATTGAAAAGGAATGTGGAATGACTAACACTACTACATCCGTTCTGGATACTGGAAAAATATTGCATGCCTAATAAAATTAATTTGCATAGCAGTAAGCTGCTCTACCATGTTTTAAAGAATGGATAAACAGAAAACATAACGTGATATGGCATAACATAACATAACGATCTCCTATGGTGTGCAATAGGGCTCAGATTCATTCATCCGAGGAGACGAGTACAAGATACAAGATAATTTACTGTCAGAAAGTGGGTATTACAAAATGATTTTATGTTAAAAAATCTCACCACAGTCAGCCAGTATCGGCATACAATATAAGAATATAATTGACAATAACAATACCATCAGTGCCGGATTAGCCATTAAGCAAAGTAAGCAGCTGCTTAGGGCATCACGAGTCAGGGGGCACCAAAATCTCCGATCAAAAATCAGATTATTTTTTTTGCTTGAAAAATACAGTATAATTGATAGATTATATACCTGATTATTTATACACAGAAAAAAATACAAAGATGACAGAGGCGAACTCATCCCTATAGGTTGTGGCCCCTGGCGCTTTTCCGCACCTCGACGACTTAAAAATGCGCCTATTTTGCGTGAAACTCCGTTAACCTATGGGTGATTGAGAAGAAAAGTAATTGAATATCATGTGTAGTGTAGATATTTTTCCTTGGGTTGAAGAACGGCAAACGAAAGTATAGTTTAACTACGAAATCTTAAGGGAGGCCTTTGGGTATGTAATAGCTAGGGTCACAGGGGGCACCACACACGAAAATGCTTAAGGCACCACGGAGGGTTAATACGGCACTGAATACCATTATTTAAAATTATTATTGCGAAAGTACCTAAACCAGTAATAAAAATCAAGATAGTCAAAATGATGTAAATGTCTAAATAAATAAATGAATAGATGCCAGAATATCTTGCACTGATATCATTGAAATGGAACCTAAGTCTGTTACACGTATTTGAACGACGTTATTATTCAGTATTGAATACAACCACTTGACTCATCCTTAATAAAATCAGTAGGGATTGATTATACCGGCTGAGTCAGTTGTTAGGGCAGTGTCCTGGCAGTGGGTAAGCCTCTGGCAGGTAGCAGAAATATGACGAGTCCGTCAGACAGCCTGGGGTGAGATCCAATCAAACCACGAAGTTTCCTGCTGTAACATAATACCTAACTCAAAAAGATTAACTGATCCGCTAACCAGCATCTTTTCTTCTATTATAATAGTAAAGAAGATATTTAGTCGAAGGAATTAATGAAGGTTCCACAATAGCAGGTCCCCTCAAAAAGTGGTTTTATTGTTAGAAACCGTTTAAAAAGACAATCAGTCAGATTGTAAAGGGATTTCGACATGCCACTGTAATTACGGACATTATACAATCCCCACGTACTGTTATTTCCAGGGAATACAAATGACGATATTTGACGGTCAAGTGGCAGGCCCTCGTAATATAGATAGGCGTTGAAGTAAATTTATGAAGTAGAAACCGAATGAAATTATTATACTCGTAAGACACTGTCAGATGCCTCCACATTGCGTCACGTGCGTCATGTGAAATTCGTAATATAATGGCAGCAATTGATACTCAGAACTTTGAATATCATCGTAATTGCTTCCGGTCACGTAGTTCCTTGGAACCTCGACATATGTAAGTACATTGGCTGCCTTATCAAATATTTTTATATGTATTCAGGAGTGAATGAGTAGTTAGGTAGGTAATGTAAACTTAAGGCTTACTTCATCTCACAAGTAACATAACTTAGTTTTATCACAGATTACTATACTCTAGTTTTATTTAGATACTAGCGGCCCGCCAGCGGCTCCGCCCAGCTGCAAATATACGACTTTACCGGTGGATTTAAAAAAAAATATTTGCGCATATTTTTTTTGTATGTAAGTGTCTTCTACGAAGTACAAGATAACATTTAAAACAAAGATGATGGAATCGGTAAAGCCGTTCTCAAGTTATAGCGTGACCAGAAGAAATAGGGGTTCATTTTTATATACATAGATTATCATAACGTGCTTAGGATAAGACAGCAGCTCTGACCCCTCGCATTTGTTTTATCCAAAATACCATGTTATATACTAACATTTTTTTTTTAAATGCTGGAAAATTATTAAAGACATACTTTATAGGCTACTTCTTACTAAAATATGGCGAGAAGAGAGAACATATTCAAGAGAGATTAACTGCAACTATTGACAACCGGATAAGGAATAAAAATACCTAAGGGGAAAAAAGAGCCAATGGAGAAAAAATTAAATTAATGCCTGTTTTTGTGCGGGACAGGCTGATAAAATAAACATACTATAGGTAAACTAATACAAGCAATGTATATAGGTATACGTATGAATATAGGTAGCTGTACGCAGTTAGTATTATTTGCTACTAAATATTCTATGTAGAGTTAAAACTATGGGTAAAATAGTTCTTCAATGATCCGTAAATAGGAATTCAAATCACATACATACATACATACATACATAATCTCACGCCTTCGTTCCCAGAGTGGGGTAGGCAGAGCTACAGAATTACCAACATCTCTAAAAACTTGTTGATAATTCTATAACCACAATTTCCACAATTAGGCTAAGATGTTTACCAGCGTAATTAGTGACAGGTTGCAAGCCCATCGCCTAACAGTACTACAAGCCTTTATTCCCTTAGTCGTCTCTTACGACATCCACGGGAAGACATGGAGTGGCACTATTCTAACTCGGCAACCACACGAGACACGGATGGACGAGGAATTCAAATCAATATGGTTTTATTACAATTAAGTATGCAGTTCATAGGAAGCGGGCACCTCTAAGTACGAAATGAAATGAAATATAATTCTGTTTCTGTGAGAAAATAGATAAGTCATGAAGGGATAGATTATTTAAGTGCACTATTATTGTTTTTATTATCTTGTTGGTTTATTTGTGTGTGAATTTCTTGTTGCAAATATATCTGTGTGGTTAATTGTATCTCTCAGCACATTAGTGTTAACTGTAATGCTGTGTACTTGATTATAAATAAATAAATAAATAGTAAATAATTAAATTAAAATTGATTAGGCAATTTATTTCGTAAATTGGCCTTATCAGTTATCATTACTATATTAGGAGCATACGATCGAACCAGTAACTAACGTAATCTTGATTCTATACATTTAAACAATATTTTGCCTACGCATTTTTTTCACTTTTTTTAAGTAATTAGGTACGAAGTTACTCTCAGCCCTTAAGCATACGGGTAAATAAACGATTAAAAATAATTATGCTAAAAGTAAAGGTTCAGTACCAAATTTTCCTCAGTCCTCACAATACCAAAACTAAGTGTAGAAAGTCATTAGATAGGAATTGGCAATACATTTTTCATACATAAGTACTTTCTGGACAAAAAACCTAACGTCCACACCTATTTATGTTTTATGACATTCCCACGGTAAAAAACCAAACCCGTAGACCAAATTCGACATTGGTATTCGAATCAGAGGTGACACATAATCACATACATCTGCCTCCTTGCTATGCGACCGGCGTCCCCGGTAGCCTTTTCGGTTCCCAATTTAGGCATCCTATAATAGTTGCAAATGGATTACACACAATTCGATGGAAGTCATAACTTTATGGATCCCTATAATTTACATAGGAATTTATTGTTATTTTGTAATCAATACAGGATGAAACTTATAAGAAAACATAATGTGTCCTGCTCACTTGATGGCCATTTATCAAGTCAAGTAAGTTAATTTCCGGAACCAATGAACACCTCAATTACCAGAGGAATCACAAGTGCGACAATGACCATATTTGATGCACACAAAATCTTAAAAGACCGCTCTTTTTACTCTTCGTCAACGTAGACATAACAACGAAGACCTTAAAAAATATAAACAAAATAAAGTAATAATTGGAACAGCAATTCCGTCCACCTGTTTATTACGTCTGTTGGAGCATGAAAGGGCTCCGCGCATTGAGCTCTTTATTTCAGCAGCTCAAGTGGCTGCAGCCTGCGGGTGCATTGTGCCGCTTCAATGCACCCGACAAGGACGGGGACGACAACAGACGTGACTTTTTATTTGTTTATTGACAGACCTTTCACTGCATAGCTTGGGGCCAAGGTTTCAGCTCGGGTATAAATGTTGGTAATAGATGTAATAGGTTTAAACTGTTCTTGGAATACCTATGGTCTATTTTGTTTAAGAAGAACGCATTAACATCTTTTTCTAATCTCTTCAGCCTCCAAAGCCTTAGCCAACCACATGGTCGGTCTTTATTTTATACTATTTATGGATGTTGAAGTGGACAAAAGTGGATGTGAATAAAGTTAAACACGTGCTTACACGAGTCCACCCGATGTCAGGTATAGACCTCCTTTTTATCACGCTTCTCTCCTTATGTCCTGCGCGTAAAGAGTAAGCATAACAGTGAAAAAAATGTTTTAATGATCCCAACATTTCTTGTGCATGAGTACGAAATGAACGTAAGTAGGTAAGTAGTAACCAATATAAAACAAGGCGTAGCATTACAAATAAAGCTCAAACAGAGTAGTTCTAAAGCAATTACCGTCGCTGCTGGAACTCAAGTACAACTTAATCATTGTTTCATTGGCACCTTAGTACAAAAGTGGTTTGTCACTTTTAATAAACAAATTGTGCCCACTTACTTGGTATTTTTTGTATTCTTAGTGCACGCGGCCTTATTATTACAACTCCACTCGACCTTGAAAAGCCGGATACGCCGCCGTCCCATCTTGGTGATAGCTATAAGATACTAGTTACAATCCGCACAAGCAAACGCTCGTAGGGTTACACTCTCAGGGACAATGATCAGAAATTTTGAAACATAATGTTGATATGCAACTTAATGCTTCTTATTCTGTGTTTTAATTATTATAACGGTGTTTTTCGAAAAAACAAATTGATGAGCGTACTTACCTGGTGGTAGGACAGTGCAAAAGTCCTGTCTGTCCAGATTACCACAAGCATTTTACCGGCTAAGCCTGATGCCAAACCGTGTCGCTGGTAACCCTAGGAGCCGGAGTAGCAGGGTGCTCACTTCCTAGTGAAGGCTGCGTATGCTCAGAGCGAAATGTCAAGGCCGCTCGCTCACTTCCTCGCCCGATCTCCGCCGCGTGCGCAATGAGACGCTAAGTATCGCAGCTGGAGCGATATCTAATGTAGTGACTTAGTAACAAGCTGTGGGCTGTTGCCGACTCCAAACGATTAACTGACCAACTAGAACTAATAGTATGCTTATCTGAGCGCCTAGAACTAGCATTATCTGGCATGAAATTAACTGTCAGGAAATAGACGGGCTAAAAGAAATATCTTACCGAAATGTGTGCCACCATATTTGTCTGTATTTAAGGAAGTCTAATCCCGCAGGCAGTTATGAATTATTTAAATGACATACAATATAGTGTGTGACATCCATAAGAACAAAATTTTTTAAGTAACGATAGCTTTAAGTGTTGTGAAACGTTTAAAAAATGAATTAAGTTAATAGCTCATATAATAAATTCAGTGTAAGTAATTCATTTTTAAAGGGTCCATCGAGCAGCAATGTACAACATTAAGTCGTATTGCAAGTTAATTGAGGGATAATTATTAATGAGCTATGTTTGATACATTGCGTGGCGAATTAGTTAGTATGAAAAAAAGTACAACTTATGTTAACGATACACATGTTTTTATGTTAATTTGGATGCATATTAACTACATACATACATACATAATCTCACGCCTTCGTTCCCAGAGTGGGGTAGGCAGAGCTACAGAATTACAAACATCTCTAAAAACTTGTTGATAATTCTACATATTAACTGTTGCCAAATATATGTTCGTAAGGCTGTCACACACTGTCTATTGAATAAACAGAAAAAAGACAATCTTCGTAGATTCATGGAGAGTCTTATGCGGGGATGTAGGTAGATATCCAGCAATATCTTACCTGTAGGTATCGGTTATAATAAAGACGTCCTAGGGGCCTGTAAAGCTACAAATTACGATTTACAGGTTACAAATTTCCATTTGACACAACCCCGACCAATGTTGACCAGCCATTTGAGCAGTGTTGCCAGTTTAGACCTGTAAAATTGTAACTTGTAGCTTTATAAAACGTGCCCCTGAGGCCCGTTTCACGAAGCTACAAGTTACAAATTACAAGCGGAACTCTCTTTTTCGTAATAAGGAGTTAGAAAGAGACTTCCGCTTGTAATTTGTAACTTGTAGCTTCGTGAAACGGGCCTCTGGGCTAGCAGATGTGGACACCTTTTGGCTGCTTGTGATGAATTGATGAGCATGGATAAAGTATCGTCGTCATATGTAAGACGTTATACTCGTAACGACGAGACCGAGTGGGATTGATATCTACGCTAACTGGTACATACTTAATAGGTATTTATCTAATATACCTTTAAACGAGCAATTCTTGTATATATATAATCAGAAACTGAATCTCGGAAACGGATCCAACGATTTTCATGACATTTTGTATGCAGGGGGTTTCGGGGGCGATAAATCAATCTAGCTAGGTTTCATTTTTAGAAATGGTACCAAAAAAAAAACCGAGCAAGGCTTCCTACAGGTACTATTATAAAGGCGTCATCCAGGTACTAAGTATTATAAAACCGTAGCTGAACTCCGTTTTTCCATTAATTTACAAAACAATAGGGTATTTGCCTAATTTTTTATTAGTATTTAAATTGAAGCTTTTTTACCTCCCGAATAGCCTACTATAAATAGTTTTTTAATATCTTTAAAAGTAAGAAAGATATAAATGTTTAAAACTTGCTTTTAGACAGAGAGGAAAATACAGGAATATGACGTCATATTACTCAATCGCCATATGAATTACACGCAAAACATCGTTTCGTGAGAAAGAGATAGACAAAAAACTTTAAAAGGCTATAACTTTTTTATTTTATCATCAATTTCAAACTTGATTTTGAATTATTTTATCATACTATACGTATATTGATATATTATCCAAATTAATATATGAAATTTAATATCAGGCAAATACCCTATTAGGACTAGGTAGGCATATACTCGTACCTATGGTGTTTAAATGACCTTTACCTTGTATAGTTATATATATATATATATAGTCTTTATTTTCTGTATTTAAATACCTATATGTATATTATCTCGCTAAAAGCTAAAATAAAAAAGCCTTTTTTAACTTTAAAATTTTAATAACACACTTTATTTAGTTTATTTAGTTTACTTTTAGTTATGTTATCAATCAGTCAAATAAGTCTAATCTCGACGGATCTATTATTAAGAGTTCCTATGGCCACCTTCAGCCTCACTGCACTCTTCAGTATATTATTCTATTGTCATTGGAATACCTAGCATATTATAATATGTAAAATTTCAAGTCTATCAAACAATTAGAAGTTAGTCGTAATCGACTTCTAAGATTTTATTATATTATTTGTTAGTTATTTAGTTGCAAGTGAAGCTAATTTAAGTGTTTTAATAAAGTTTAACACATAACCTAACCGTGCACATAAGTTTTTACTACCTAACCCTTTGGGAAACAGGCGTGATATTTAATGTATGCGTATGTCATATAGTTAGCGTGTTACTTATGCATATAATTTACTAATAACAATAGATTAGTGATTAACGTTATCCATTGAAATGCAAACTATTGTCACCTCCAAGCTGTCAATGTTTCTGTCGGTAATCCTTTAAATTCAAAGCCTTTTATGAAGCCTATTGTGTCCCATAGTGGGTTTGGGAAGTCCAGTGCCACCGCGTCAGATGGGCCGAGACGGTGGTGTATTCTTTTAAGGGTCGGTTAAACCATGAAAATTTCACGGCAATTTGTGGCCAGTATTGATTGTACTTAACTGTTCTTGATTTATTCTAACTTCGTATGTTAAACCATGACGCCTGTAGTTTTTAGCTACAAATTGCCGTGAAAATGTTTTGTTTTGAGGCCTTTTTGGTTGGGTTTAGATAGGTATATAGAAATCAAAATAGCGCGCCGATCTGCTGGACTTATGGGTACCTGTTAGTCGCTAAGTAAAGGCAACGGTAAAATTAAGGTACCTACCTACCTAATATTTTGAAGTGGCGTGAAAAATGACAAGTTCATCAGACAAAGCATTTAGTTTTTCCAGTGTAGATTGGGAATATGTGGAAGCGGGTCGACACGAAGTATGAAAAAACAGAGTGTCTGCGTCGATTACTTTGGAAGTTTGGTCGACCAACTAGCAGATTTAAGACATCCACAGATAAGGTAAGGTAAGCATTACGAGAGTTAGGTATTTACCGACTCCGGTTGCATGTTTCGTCGTCGAAATAGCTAGACCAAAGTATGGCGGTAAGTAGGCGAATGTTTTAAAGACACAACACCCAGTTCGTTCTTGTCTCGAGTGACGTCGAGTCGGCTACTCGACTTGTGGCGTAAAAGAATAACACCACAGATGGGGCGAGACCGGACCGCGAAGGGTCTGGCGTAACGACGGCGCCAATGGAGCGCGGTTCCCCTCAGCCTTTCTTATTATGTGCTGTGATTTCGGATTAGTGAAAACTATGGAAACGATCATTAATCATAGTGAAGGTTTAGGCTTACTTTATACTCTTAATTTCTCCAGATATGCTGTAACGCTACTTCCTAGTCACGATAAAGCTACTAATCTTATACTTAAATGCGAGTTTGTGTGTGTGAGCAGTGTGAGTTAGTATGTTTGTTACTTTTTCACAACACATGCGTGCATTCCAGGAATATATTAGTTAATGTAGGATGTTCAACGCAGATGAAGTCGCGGGCAGAAGCTAGTACTGAAATAATGCATTGTTAATTTCAATATAATTACGTACCTATTTCAATTTCAATTCTATCTAATAATTATTTGAATTAAAACGTACTCATGAAGGTCTTGAATCGCTAAAGCTACTAAGAACTATTTATGGTCTTATCCTGCCTGCAACGACTGTGTTGCCTAACAGATTAGGTGCAATTAATACATCATACATCAGACAATAATACAGTAAGTTATGTATGATTATGCAACAATATTCACTTGCTAACGTCTAAGTACAGAGCATTATCAAATGCAAAACGAAACATCATTGTAAGATAATGAGCGGCTGCTCGCTAATATGGGCTCTCCAAGGAAGCATGCTGCTTACGGAAAACGGAAACGAAAATGCGTCTGGATTGTTTTGCATTGTTCTCTTGATGTAGTTCTAATAGTTTGGTTTCTTGGCCAGGGCCCTAGATAATTGTACCTATAGGTAATTCTGCTTAAGGAAGTGCTGTCCTGAGGATTTGATTACCTGTACAAAGTAAGAATTCATTTCAAACATACAATAAGACACAATATCTGTTTCTAGGTAGTTAAATCAATATCCATGTAAATTATGGAATATAAATTGAAGGTAAATAATAAACCTCGCTATATGGCTTGAACTGTTAAATTTAATTTATACATATTCCAATGACAAACAAACTTAGGCACGTTTAGCAGTTTGGGCAGATTTTACCAGAAATGGAAAATCAGTTCGGCTGGTATCCCTTAAAAGCAGCATAACATTCCGGCATTTTCTTTTATTTGCACCCCGCCCCACTCTTAACATAATTTCTTGATGGGAACGCCACCTTAACCTTAATTTAAGAACCTTTTTTTTTAAATAATATTAGTAAGGGTCCCCAAGTCGTCTCTACGCATCCCCCGTGCGGCAGGCTGTTTCGTGGCCGTTGGAGCGGCAAGCGCCCGACGCCCACACTTTCCCACCGGCGATCCCGGCCGTCACCCGAAGCCTTATTAGCCACTAATTAAGTCACGCAATATTGATCAATCTGTTTAGAAGATGCCTGCCCATTTGTTTCTTAATCGAGTATCTGCCCGTTATCGTTTTCCTACGGAAAATTTATGGTTGCGTTTGATGTTGTTGGAGATTACAAGTTATTAAACATGAAGAAAGCAGCCTGAAAGTGAAATAATCGTCAAAATTTTAGCGCAGTAGATTTTTAATATGGCAAGGAGAAGGCATACGAGCACACAGGCTACCTGATGGTAAGAGAGATCTGAGACCCATCGACATTGCATTCTCAAGACTACAATCTCAAAACTGCAATCCTAAGACTCGAATGTATTGCCAAACCCAAGGAAAGATGGAATGCGTCTACGAGTATGCTAGTGATTTCACCGGTTGTGTCATCCCCACACCGGAACACATCAATGCAAACACAAGTGCTTGGCGGTAGGTAAAACGATAATCACTTAATATTATTATAACCCCAAGACCATTTAATATTTAGAAGACGACTCTTGATTAGCCTCACCAACATCGTCTATCGTTGTTAGTGCCATTTGCACAACGAATGATTCAGAATCATCTATGGTTAAGTGGGCGGTTGGTATAAAATTGAAATTTCTCTTAGCTCTTCAATTATTTCAAGACGCATACAGTATATCGTTAAATTAAATGGCGCGACGATCAGCAGTAGAAACTATATCGGTTGCATCATTAGACGCAGCATGTGCATGTTACGCAGCGAGAGCGCATTCTCAGGTATTGTAGCCTGACAATGACAGAGCATCTTCGCTTTCCAAGTTCATTGACAACGAAAGTGTGTTGCGCATGCGTGAAAACTCGCGCCAATTAGAAGAAGCGGTCGTTGCCGCGGCGCGCGCGCTTGACGACGCGCCCGGCTGCGCGCACCTCACTGCCAAGGCCGGTGCTTTCTCCACGATCTAGCCGTTGCGTGCCCGCCTTGTATAATCATTACTACGCTGATGTAATTGGAATTTTGTTTGGCGACGAGTTTCGGACGTCTCCGTTGTATGAATTGAGATCAATTGTTCTGAGCACAAACCAATTATCAACACAGCAGCGTGAGCAGGGTTGAGTCGGTATGATTTACTTGCTCTTTTGACAGATATTTTTAGGGTTCCTATTTTACCATTTTGGTACGGAACCCTAAAACTGGTGAGACTTCGTTGTCTGTCTGTCTGTCTGTATGTCACAGCAGGTTTTCTCAGCAACTACAAATGCTATCAACTTGAAATTTGGCATAGTTGTACAAATTCCTTGCCCGCATCTGTTTTTAGTATGAAAAATATGAAATTAATTTTATAAATATTTAAAAAGGGGTCTAGAATGGGGGTTGAAAAATGAAAGTGTCGATTATAGCAAATGGGGTGTCATATGAAAGGGCTTAATCTGCACATTTGAAAACTATTTTTTTTAATCTTCTGTCATGTACTTTTTTGTTTTATAGCCAAAAATGTACAAAAAATGACCATTCACTCATCTCCGAAGTATATTAATCAGAAAATCTGAAAAAATCCTGAGTTATAGATAATTACTTATATTTTATGGGAAAAATTAAATAAAGTGTTAATTATTTACAGTTCTTGAGAAATAACAAAAAAAAAATCTGTATTAAAATTTAGGCTTGTCAAAATGGACCTTATTGCATAGAAAATAAAGTTTTCTTTTGCGGGTATTAAGCATATTATCTTAAATACGGAACCCGACGAACACGACTCGCACTTGACTTTTTTTTAAAGTTAGCTATGAGTGCTATGACCTTATATAACTGAAAGATATCTTACTCACGTAAGCAACATAGTTCCTAATTCAATAAATGTTACCTACTTCTTCTGGCTTAAAATTAAAAAAAAACACTAAGGTCCGAGTTCACCTACAATTAAACGGATGGTTAGCGGTTTAACGGGTGTCAAATGTATTGATTAACAGCTGATTAAGACTAAACCATCTGTTCAATTGGTTGGTGAACTCGGCCCTAACTAGTTTTAGGTTGCCTGGCTTAACCTAACGTTAATGAGATGACGAAACTACAATATTTAGAACTTACCTACCTACGCCGCTTAAACATTGTATCACGCTACCGGGCGGATTACATTACATAACCCTACGATTACGTTAAGGCTACACGAGAATGAGCAGCTACTGGTCGTTCTTGACCCACTCCATGTCACCCATAGAGCTTCCTTATTGTCCACGTTACTGTAGTATAAACTATATCACATTGTTTTGTTGCAGCGTTACTACTGGCCAGTTGGTTTTTACAACCCGAATTCGAATGATCAATTCATAGCATCAACAAAAGGATTTCTAAAAGCAATTAAGAACTTGCTTGAAAAAAGCGTAGCAGAAAATTATCACTCGTGTTAGGTGCACAAAAAGTCAATTACGTGCATGAAGTCACATCGGAAGTTCAATTAAGTGCAATTTGGAAAATGGGAACACTAATAAGAATGACCTCAAGTTACGGAAAATCTGCCGTCTTTACCAACCAATAAGTCTACTCAAGAATCTACGAAGACCAAGGAGAAAAATTAACAATCTCCACCCGATGTCTTCTGACAATTTAACCGCCGCCTAATGACGCCGACATCTATAAACAATCCGGAATAACACGCTCGAAGAAGCGGAATGATTGCTCGTCTAATTTTGTAACTAGTTCAAAATATACATACAATGTTAATTATATAAACAGCTGTAGTTCCAATTTAATGTCAATCGAGTGGATGTTTACACTTTAAGTATTAGAGTTGGCCCCGAGGCGTAGCGGCGTCAGCCATTACAATCAGAAGTGCGGAAACTTATGATGACTAATTTATCAACATTAGGATTAAGTTTTATTTCCACACAAAATTCTTAAATACGAACAAAGGTTTTTTAATAAATATTGAATCGTTAATACACTTACGTAAGCAACATGTCACGTCAGTCTTGTCTTACTTATTAGGTAGATATCGGTAACCATTAAGATTGATGAAAACATCGATTGTCTTAGGGGATTTCCTTGTGACGATTTTGTTGGCTTTTCCATGTTTCGACCTTGATACGGATGTCATTTATGTCATACGTAAGTACCTTTCTACACGCCAGAATTACTTATCAAAGTCATTTTGTTTTGGGTGTTAGTTAGGGTTATAAATTTTAGTGAAAATTAGACGTTTGCCGAACTTTGTTATTCGTTAAAAATAATACTTAGTCCACTTTTATGAATATTATAGTTGATAAATTTTAGTAATTAACTAATGACACGTGAAATATGTTTGAAAACATTATTAAGTGTTATGTATGGTATAGCTGTTGGCCGCGACTCCGTCCGCGGAGAAAAATGAAACATAACCTATGTTACTCAGGGATAATGCTGGGGTCCTAGTGAAAAAGGGTATAAGTCTTGTGAAGATCAAGTGAAAAAGGGTTTAAGTCTAGTATACTCCGTTCATGTATATACCCTTTTTTACTACGAGTTAAGTCGATTTGTACCCTTTTTCACTAGGACACCATTATGTAGCATTCTAAGAATGAAAGAATTTATGAAAATTGTTCCAGTAGTTTTCGAGTTTATTCATTACAAACAAAAAAATACAAATCTTTCCTCTTTATAATATTAGTGTAGATAAGTGTTAGGAATTGACATAACGCACTGCTAGATCAAAACAGTAGTAACTCAAAATCCAACTGTATTTTAAAATCAACTTTATTACAATTTCTATGAACTTGAAACAACACTAGCAAGGATTTTGAGTTGATACAGATTAAGGAACTTTTTTAAAAGGTGTTCTGGAAAAAATCATGCTTTTCAGGTTTGTCTCAAAAGCATACTTTTTTTTTCATTATTTATTATTAGTGTTTGCTACGGCCGCTTTGGCCGGAATGACGTCATTTATTTGCTTGTAACCGCGTTTCGTAGCACTAGCTGTGTTGTGACGTAGAAAGATCATATGGCGTTAAAGCTCTTTAGCCATTAGCAGGTCTTTTTATTAATTATGTAAAGGTTATGATTAAAATAAAGTTGAAGAAGTGGTTGCTGAAGCAGTCTTTCTAAGGAGATACGAATGTTACGATGAATTTATTAACTGCACTGTATAGCGTTAATTAAATACTCGTATAGGTACTTACGCTATATATTTTTTTGACATCACGCAATATTTTATGATAATTAAGGTAACCTATTATATAGGTACATTGTTAAGTACACCCAATGACTTATTTTATTACATAAAATATTTGCCTACATTGTAACTATATAGTAATACTAAATAAGTATTCGTTTTACCAATAAAGATTATGATAATGATTATGATTATTTAATAACGATCAAAAAAATTATGCTTTTGAAACAAATCTGCATGTTTTTTTTCAGAACACCTTTTAAAAAGTTCCTGTTGACATTGTGAAATTATAAAGACCCGGGTAGCGAGGGACATAACGGGGGAAATAGTGAAAAGGGGTTCAGTTTTCTGAGGTTCAAGGGAAAAAGGGTAGGTATGTCTACTATGTCTAGTAGTGTCCGCATATGTCTTACATCCTTTTTTATTATGAGCAAAGTTGACATAAGCCCTTTTGCACTAGGACCCCAGTTTATATATTTTATGAAGTCAACGTCAGATAACTGAAAATGACTAACGATAACTCAACGGACTGACGTGAATTCACAGGCTATGATAGCTACATTAGACAAAAGCTAGTAAAAGTTAAAGAAGTACCATAGACAAAGATTAATTAATTACGACTCGGTTTGTTTAGTTTTTGTCTATTGAAACACAGAGTACCTTTATCGTAGAAATTTTCCGGAAATGAGAGGCTGGCAGACAAACCTCAAGGCTATGACGTAACAAATCACTTAACTTGTCCAAGAATGAAGAAAAAAATAAATTGATCTAATGCGGAGTCACTCGTGTGTGACACAAGCCTTGCTTCCCGCAGTCCCCAGTCACACACAGACGCGACGCGTAGATGAACATTACAGTAATGTGTAACTAATCCGAATAAAATAAAACTTTTGATTCCTGGCTATGAAATAAACGAGTAACGAAAACTTTCGACTTGTACATAACTTGGATGATCTTAAAGCCCAAAACATGTATGAATGTAATTATACAGACACCTAGCACCTGGGCGTCACAATCACTAATAAATATCCCGTCAATTCGATTAAGTCGGTAAACGTAACAGGAGAATACGTATGTAAGCTGCAGTTGAAGGCACATCACTTGCATGAGTATAAGTTTGTTTGTGAGTCGGCGAGCGAGCGGCCGACGAGCGTTGAACCAGGAAGCGGCTGTCACCCGATGTATAGGTCACATTGAACCGCAATTCCTGGATTAAGTAACACTGCCGTAAAATACTTTATCAACATTAATGTTTCAAATGGCCTTTTCTCGCGTTCGTTGGAACGTCTCGCGGCCTTCCTCGGCCCTTCACATCACAACTTGACTTGACGCCTAAACGGAAATTTTAGTAACCAACCGTCAATCATAATTTGTATACGCTTCATAGCTGTGGTACATAGATACATTGATCATGACAAATATTCTGAACGCAACAATTGAGTAGGAGAAGTCTGTATGGTTGTGTGTCTAGGAAATTATCGTTAGAATTATTACGCTGGTGCGGTGAGGCTTCCAGAGTATAATAGGAAGTGATAATTAGAGGTTAAGATTCGACTCTGACGCAAGCGTTCGCGAAGTGGGCGTTAGAACGATAGCTTCCGTCTTACTCTCGAGCACGGGCGTCGCAGCCTCGCAGCTCGCACCCGCGGCTGGTCCCCGCGCTAAATAATGTATTTGATGTCCGACAATGACACGCCAAGAGGAGACGCGGATGCGGCGAGCCGCCCGTTTTGTTACGGAATTGCACAAATAAGTGTTTACAACTTTACATGAGAACCGATGCGTGATAGATAACCTCACGTAGACTCAATTATTGTTCCGTGTATACTTCTATAAGTAATGTTTGAAAGTAAATGCAAGTTGGCTATATAGACTGCCAATTCAAGTCACTGGGTGTGTTCCATTCACAAAGTGTGGGCGATTGCGCACTGATGCACACTGAGCCCTCCGATCTAAAAGGAACACATAAAAAGTGCTTCATAATGCGTACGCGCGCCGGACACCCACGTCGCAAATTCCTCGCCATTATCGCCCCAGTCCCACGGGCTCCTGTGACGAACAGAAGCCATCGCTGGGCGGTACTCCATTGCAGAGATTTAGTTTTTATGCAAAATTAATTCCTCTCAACAAGCCAAGCAGATATAAGCAACAAAGACATGTTTCGTCAATATGTGCGCATCGTGCGTGCGTAGGTGTATAATACATACCTGCATAAAAACTGGTTCTACTTAACGCCTAATATGAAACAGACGCTATTTATCTGCTATAAAACCCTGTTTCGCCACAAAACCACCCTTTCAATCTCGAAAAGTGTATGTTACATGATTTTTATCTTGTGGTTACCTTATTAAATGTAAGAACCTGAGCCGTAGAGCGATCCTAGCATCGTAAACCACGCTAGTCATAATCGTAACTAAGATAAATAACGTTTGTTATTGTTTATGGACCACCAGCCAGGCTCGAGATAGGTAGGCTCGCGTCCCCCGCGAACACGCTGTAATCTCTGTGCCACCTACATTAGTGTTGTTGGATATTATTTTAAAAAGTTTTAAACAGAAGTGCACCACATGTGCCGCCACCTGACCTCGTGAGTTCCCACGCTGAGCGTCTCCAGCCCTCGAAGCAAAAACGTCGCCGTTAACGTTTCTACTCGAACAGATTTTTCTTTTGGACGTACTCTAAACCCGGAGCACGTTAAAATCATCATACAAACTAGCAGGTTTGTTTTCGGGAGCGAAATGTCTCGGCCTTAGTGAGGCTTAAACTTTTTTCTGTTTACTCAAATGATCCTGGTGATTGTTTTTTAATTTATTTTGTCGTTCCGCGGCGTCATGTGGTTCCAATCAGAGAGGCTTTTAGTTTTTTCTACTGATGAATTTTAAAAGCCTTGCTTCATGCGGATCAAATTAACTTTTAGTTAGTGTACTATATAATAAACGATCAGTCTTTAGTAGTAAGTAGTTGTAATAGTAATAATTCGTAGTTGAATATTTCCAGTTTATTTTCTCCCTGTCAACAAACAAAGCGATATAATTGAGCATTTTTGTGATCAGCTGAGTTTACAAAGCTTTTAATGAATCTATTAACAATGGCTATGATCGCACCGCCCAAAGGCAAAGGGTTAGCAACCAAAATAATAGTGAATGGGCGCCAATTGCGCTGGCGAGTCAATCAACGAGGACGTCCCGTCGTCGCGCGCACCCTCGTCAGCACGCTCCCGACATCTGTCGACAAAATGCAATCAATTTATACTAAGTCAATACCTACATTATTAATGGCCAGTATTTTTAAACTTTCAAAATAGCTAGCCTTCGAAACTTCCGGCCAACTTGCGGATTAATTCTGGTGACAATTGGTTTCCTGATTGTACTCTATAATTAAATTACAAAGCGCATAATTACTGCTGCTAGTTTAAAATGTAGGAATAAACAACCAGATGAGTAAATAACGGACCTTACTGATCTACTCGTCTAGCGTTATATAATAATAAACCACTACTCTTTTGTGCCTTCACCGGGTAAAAGCGTTACGTGAGAGGGAACTTAGTTTTGGTTTAGAATTACAGATAGAGGATAAGGTTCGGTTAGCTGTTGTTAAAATTATGCTGCTAGGTTTTAGAATACTTTTCAAAAACTATTTTTTCTTAAAATATAAAAACATTGCTAACAAGCCATATTCTAGAAGGAATATTATGGAACCATATAATTATCAGAAGACTCATATGTCCTGTTCTTCTTACCCTTCACTCCAGACTAATTGAAGTGGAAGATACAGAGCTACGACTTTACGCCCAGAATAAAAAAGTCACGTCTAATCTAAGAGGCCTTGGTAAAGCTTAGCCTAAACTAGATTAAGAACCAAAGCTTGACCAAACATTAAGAGAAATGAGTATCTCAAAAGTTAATTAGGTTTAAAGGAACTAAATAAATGATTAACACGATTCCGTCGGACAAGGAAGCGTGGCGGCGGGCGCGGCGTGACGTCACGGCCCGAATTAACCCGGTTCCGAGAACGCTCGGTTTGCATGCGGCCGTGTTGGTAGTGTGTCGGTCGGTACAGTACTTGTCTTGATCGACGGCGCACGTGTGGACACCGTAGTTATGTTTAGTCTGCGCTTTTAGTTCCGTACATATTCTTACCATATTCGCTTATGGCTTTCGGATTGGTATATCCACCCACACTGCAATAAAGCGGACAAGGTCATCTTAGGAGACAAGATTTAAGATTAAATTCACGTAGGTAAACCTCTAATTAGTATCAAAGAAACCAAGAACGGGGAGATATGATAGGATAGAAATAAATACGTGAGCTGGGCACGGTCTTTATTCTACTCGGTAAAACGATATTGCTTTTGACATGTTATGGTATTGTTTTTAACTCAGCCGCCATTACTGTCAAGTAAATAAGAGTTATCAAAACGATGACGATACGATAACATGTCAAAAGCGACAACGTTTTACCGCGTAGAATGGAGGAAGTGCTTAGTGTACCTACTTACATAAGCTTACAAGAGCCTGATGATAGAGCAAGTCAGGCAACGCAGGTATCTCAGGATTCTCAGGTCAGTCTTGTTAAATAGGGGGCCGATTAGAGTGCTTTAAATGATTTTAAATTTTCACATTTAAAACCCTTTAACATTAGCAAATAAAAAAATATTTATTCAGTAAGTTCCAAATTTAAAACGAAGAAAAATTTGATCAAATTATATACTCCAGCTTTGTTTACACACCCACGTCTAATCTAAACCTATTTTAAATTTAAGCGGAATGTAAATGAAAAAGATTGATCGTTCGACACATTTTACGTTCAGCGTTTCGTACGTAGCACGGGTATACCGCACAGTCATTGGTGTAATCGTGTAAGGAGGAATGCTAACCATTTAAAAACAAGTTCACGCGCAACAGATTGTTTTTTTTACCGCGTGTTGTTTCGGACACAAAATGGTTAAAATAAAACCTTAGTGTAATATTTATTTCAGACGTAGCAGCATCCTAGCATATATCAACCCCATAATGACCTTTAATTTTTTATAGAAATTAATGTTCCTTAAAAACAAGCTCTGCCCCGATATGGTCACGATCGAACCCTTTGGGCTTCAGAGGGCCCTGCCAAGATGCATTGCGCTAACTAGCGTTTCTATTCGATTCGTTTTTAAACCAATCGCGTCACAGGTAGACCACGTGACTTTTCGTATCACGTCATCTTCCAGTGACGCGATTGGTTTAAAAACGAATCGAACAGAAACGTTAATTAGCGTAGTGCATCTTGTCTGAGCTCTCAGTACTAAACATCTCTGTCAGTCAAGATGGAATGTTACCATTCAAAACGCTAAAACATTCCACACTTTACACCTATATCATAACTGGTAACATTATACAATTTATAAAACTGTAATGGGAATTACCAAACCACAAATTTCATTTTAGATCTGGCGCTTTTAGTTAAGCACCCGTGTAAAGTGGACGTAATATCGTATTAATAGCTTTGAATGGGTTAAAACCACCCTTAATTATTCACAATCTAATATTAGCTTTTAATAAAGCCATAGAGAGCAAACGGAACACGTAATACCGCGTCGAGCGTCAGAACGCTGCTGTAATGACGAGTATAATAATATTAATAACTCTCGCTCTCCCGCGGTCTGCCCGCCCTCGGGAACGAGTGTTCATCTCTTACGCAGTCGATAACCAGCGTAATGTGACCCCTGTACGTGCTAGGATCGCGTGACGATGATTCGTGTCTATGACACTGGTTTTATTGAGGCTGCCTGCGCCGGAACTATGACATAAGAAATATTCATTAAAAATAACAAAACAAACTAGAACATTTACGGCTGCACATAGTGTTGACGATTAAGTCGTTCCTTAATTAGTGATTACTTTACCGGTCAAGTGCAAGTCGGACTCACTCACCGAGGGTTCCGTATTTAAGATAATATGCTTGATAATCGCAAAAGAAAGTACTAATTTTGGCATGAACTTTATTTTCTATGCAATAAGGTCCATTTTGACTAGCCTACATTTTTAAAAAAGATTTTCAAAGTTTTTTGTTTATTTCTCAAAAACTGTAAATAACTAACACTTCGTTTTATTTTTCCCATAAAATATAAACAATTACCTATACTCCAAGATTTTTTCAGATTTTTAGATTAATAAACTTCGGAGATAAGGGGGGGAGAACGGTCATTTTTTGCACATTTTTGGCTATAAATCAAAAAGTACATACCAAAAAAAATTAATTTTTTTTTTGAGATGTGCAGATTGAGCCGTTTCATATGACACCCCATTTGCTATAATCGAACCACTTTAATTTTTTAACCCCCCATTCTAGACCCCTTTTAAACTATTTATTAAATTAATTTCATATTTTTTTTACTAAAAACAGATGCAGGCAAGCAAGTTGTACAAATATGCCAAATTTAAAGTTGGTAGCATTTATATGCTGAGAAAACCTGCTGTAACGTACAGACAGACAGACAGACAGACAGACAACGAAGTCTCACCATAAGGGTTCCTTTTTTACCATTTTGGTACGGAACCCTAAAAAGGACCGATTTAATTGTCTTTAACTGTTTCTAGTATACGGGTCCGATCTGAGGCCTGATCGACCGATCGTTGTGGACAACCTTGGGAAGGCCTTTGTCCAACAGTGGACGTCTTGCGGCTGATGATGATGATGATGATGATGATGATACGGCGGTCAAAGCGTAATATAGAACCACCTTACTTACGTATCACATAAAACGAACCAAGTTTAGAACTACCTAGTTTAAATTCATAGCGCACTCGCCATGTAAGTGTTTTAGTTATAAAACATGATTGGGTACTTACCTTCGGATGGTGCTAATAAAATATTTAAAGTTACTATCGTGTAGTAAATTGTTTGTTTACAAAATAAAAAGAACGGCCAAGAGTAATACATTGTTAATAGTTTGTGTTAGTCGGGATTTTATAGATAATTAACTTTTAATTGACTTCATATTAATTACTCTTCATGAAATCTGGTCAGAAATATGAACACGTACACTCTAGAAGGCCTCGACTTCGTTTTAGCACTTTCGGCCCTCTATATGACTTCTCCATCTATTACCTACTTTCCAGCTTTGGATACAATGAAGTTAAGCACAACAAGCACACACCTTTTTACCTACTATATAGTACGTCACTAGCAATCATAATAATTGTACAATCCAAAATTAGGCTCAAAAATATCTGAAACTCTCTAAATAATGCTTCAAGTAATAGAAATGTCAGGTACTTTTGAGCCTATTTTTGGTGTTATATTAATGCTTGTGACTATTCCTTTGACTACTAGAGCTAGTGCTAGTGCTAAAAAATATGAAGGATACCTTAATTCGTAACACGCAACATCAGTAACGCCTAATTTAGAATATGAAGATAAAAAAATACCTATATATAATTATAGTGTAGTAATTGGTGTTTGAACATTGCTTTTATAGTATGAAAGAGTTCCAAGAATCATAAAATGTCCACGATCGATAAATCGATATTAATTGTTACTAAAGTGTTTGTTCTCTCCTAATTTTTTCATGTCGATTGTTTTCGGCCGAAAGCTTGACACCAAACTGTCATAACCTCTTGCACATTACTCATAAGTGTTCTGGCCAGTGCCGGATTAGCCATTAAGCAAAGTAAGCAGCTGCTTAGGGCATCACGAGTCAGGGGGCACCAAAATCTCAGATCAAAAATCAGAAAATTAAATTTAAAATTTGCTTGAAAAATACTTGAGAATCTTGAATCTCGATGTAAGATTGAAAAATTACAGTCCGTGGCAAGTTTCATAAAATCGCAATCGCTTTATGGACTTCTAAACGAAGACATTCAATTTCGGTTTTCCCGCGGAAATCATACAATTTCGAACGGATTGCTAATTACTCGTACGGACCAATTCACCGCATTGTGCTATCAGTGCCGATTTTGCCCAATGATGACCCAACTCCTGAGGTACATTTAAACCTTAGAGAACAATGTATGTAAAGTTACCAATTTCTGTGAATAAGTATCATTGATAGATTATACACAGAAATTCTTAGAAGAGGAGAAAATTATTAACATAGAAAGCAGGTTTTCATTTTTAAGTTTAATCCCTGATGGCAAAATGATGTGTCCCAATCTAACTATAAAATACCGAAAATATAGTACAAAAATTTAGTAAACTCATATCAACAGGACGTCAACACTGAATAATCCGCGGAAATTCAACAGTTTCACTCATAGGTATGTCGTCCATAAAACTTATTTCAGCGATGTGTCTGCTAAATTTTTACCGTACGCTGCGCATACACAACTTTATCAAATCATTCTCAATGACCCCCTTCTGCGTTCAATAATGAAGACACAGTGTTACGGATATTGGAGGTTTGATGATAACCAATTGTTCAGCAGAGAGATCTTTTTGAAACATAAAAATACTGAAAAATTAAAGGCGTTCTACAATGAGGCAGGAAAGGCTCGATGCTCTTAGAGTATAGAGTACACGTTAGAATCTGATGTTCTACGGAAACTTAGTTTTTATTTTGTTATTCGACAATTTGCATCCCTCAAAAGTCTCAAATTTGATTTTATAAAGATAAGTTTAAAATTAATATCTTTCTTAGCGTACAAGACAATGTAGTCAACCTGAATATCTGAACACACCGCTCACTTATGTATGTAAGTACTTTATTGTACCAAAACGCAACAAAATACAAAAATGGTCAAGGCGAACTTATCCCTTTCAGGGATCTCTTGCAGTTAACCTATGCGTGATCGAGAAGAAAAATAATTGAGTAGGTATCATACACATGCATACATAAAATCACGACTGTTTCCCAGAGGGGTAGGCAGAGACCACTTCTTTCCACCTGCTAAGATCCTGACAAATGTCTTTCGCTTCTTCCACATTCATACATCGAGTCATGCACGTACGTCGGTTTCGGGTACTTAAGATTCGGTCCTTTTCCGTTATTTCTCCGATTTGATTCGAAAAAGTACGAGTAGGTCTCAATCAATGTGAATACCAGTAGTGTACCATGTAGTGTAGATCATCGGGTGTTTAGGTAATATGGTCAGAGGGGGCACCACACTCGAAAATGCTTAGGGCACCACGGAGGGTTAATCCGGCACTGGTTCTGACAAATAAATATTTTCATTTATTTTTATTTCAAAGGTGAGTTCATCGATGACATGAGGCTCTCATGGTCTAGATAGGTAGGAAAACTTTAAACGCTAAATTTTAGTGGTTACTTATGGTTATTTTATTAAGCATCTCCCGAAGAGTTTCTAAATTTTAATTGGTAAAAAAATTGGTTAAACTTTCTGTTTTGCTACCAAAATTGCTTAGTTTTTGGCAACAAAAAAGTAATTTGCCACTCAAATGTTACGGGATAATATATTGTACTTAGGTAATTGTTTCATAGCGAAGTTTCTATGAAATGGTGAACTGTAAAATCTTTTTAAGAATTCCTTAATTATGTTAATATACTAAGCTATTGATTAATATTATCATAATCATCATACACTTGGCTTTGAGGCTTACACGAATACTAATCTCACAAAGGTTAACTAGAAGAGATCCTTTAAAGGAACTTGTGTTGTTTGTTATTTTTCTGTTTGTACAATAAAGCATTTTAAATTCATACGAGTACATACTTTAACGTAGAAAAAACAAAACATTCGTAGAAACAAAAGCTACGTATCCTTACCTAACGTACCGTATTCAAACGCGTAAGGCTCGGGTTGTGTGTATGGCTCCCAACGCGGAAGGCCCCACGCGGTGCTAGGTCCTCGCCCCAGGAGGCGCTGACGTAACTAGTATATTGCTTTGGTTGATCTAGAATGGCGCCTAGCAACTACTCTCAAAGGCCGTAGCCAGGATACAAACGCGTTTTTGTTTTATATCACTCAAAATGTATGCGATGACAGATGACCACGTGGTTTATCACTACGCGAGAATGTCATCACTACATAATTAAGACGAAGTCGCTTCCCGCTGTCTGTCTGTCCCTATGTATGCTTAGATCTCTTAAACTGCGAAACGGATTTTGATTCGGTTTTTTTAAATAGATAGAGTGATTCAAGAGAAAGGTTTTTATGTATAATATGTTTTGGATTATGTACGGGTACTACAGAAAACTGGCATAAACCGAAGCGAAGCGAGGGCGGGTCACTAGTTCCTTATAATTTTGAGTACCTAGTAGAAAATAATAAATTTAGTACCGTTTGCATCTTGGCTAGGGCCTCTGGTAATTAACTTACGGCGTTATTAAACTTACTTGTCAGGTAAGCTGAACTAATACGACTACGTTTCTATTAATTCCCACCGTGTTGAGTTGAGAACCCCACGCGAGCCATTTCAGAACTGATTCGCCCACATGATTTTATGAATGTATACCAACGTTGGAATATAACCTTCTAAATAAAAAAAACTGTTCAATCGGCAGGCCTTTCGTGTAACTCACTCGCAATCGCGATCGGCTTCAAAACAAAACAATTGGTTTCATTTTGTATGCAGACAAGCCTTCGATTTTCAAAATGAAAACGATTGTGATTGCGAGTGTGTTACATGATAGCCCCTCGGGTCAATTGTTCGGCGGGGTTCTAGGCGATAACAGATGGACTGACACGCGATACATATGAAGGTAGGTTTCAATAAAGCACCATTTTTGTGTAAGAAAGTATAAAATGAAAATTGTTACACTAAGTTTCCATTTGCGACTAGATTCAACGCTGAAAGGAACGTAGTCTTAAACAAGCTTCAGGTAGAATGAATAAATACTTTAATTTGAAGAAGGCATTATGATTTATTTAATGCAGTAGGTAAAGTGAATATCTAACTCGAGTAGCTGTCGAAAAAAATCCAGCCAACCAATCCCCTGAACCTAGATAAAGTCCGATTTTCAAATTTCACGATTTTTGAATATCTTGTACCTAGTTACAATGAAAAAACTAAACGGAAGGAAAACCCTAGTTTTTCATGTCTAGAACATATTCATAAATCGTAAGAATCAGATTAAGTGTAAGGGGAGAGAAACTTTATCGCATTTTGTATGGAAATTGTCAGCTTCACAATCCTCGTAAACCCAATTCCAATTAATTTAATAATTACGAATGATAATTTAAAGAAGTAGAACACTTGCCACTGTTGTTGGTGCTACGATTAGCTACGCCGTAGCCCTATTTCAAGCCTTTTCGCACGAAATGTATGAAAGCGAGTGAGGTCTTATTAGTGTTGTCCTGCGTAAAATCATCATTTTTGTTATGTTTAAACTTTGTATAATGTTGCGTGTACCTACACGTTATTTATCGTATATAAAATATTTTTCTTTATTTTCTGAATAAAAACCAATTATAGACGATATTTTTCTATTCATAACATCACTGAAAAGATTTTAACATTTTGAACCCAATTCATTCAACATCTGCAAAAACGAACTGGAGCATGAATATTTTTACAGTCTAACTGAAAATTGTACTGATATGAACCCGGAAGCAAGCTCCCGGAAGGGCGAGGACGTTGCCGGAAGCTACCCGTCTCCCAACTTCCCTCCCCATTATATCCGGTCACGGGATATCCGTCGCGCGCCCAACTTATGACGAGGTTGCTGCTGAAAATACATTTGTAGCTCGATGTGTCCAATGTGCCCATTATAATTATTTGTTGTTGTAAATATTACATGTGTTTACTCGTCTTTATTCGATACCTATGCGCCCCAAAGCTAAAACCTATGAGTAGATATCCCATTTTAGATTACTTAAATAGGTACTCGTTTTGTCTCGAAATTAAATGTACCTAAGTACATACTTGCGCATAAAGGATTATGATATGACGATCGAATTAAGAAAGTTTCAGCGTCTTAAATCTTCTCATTATTCATAATTATTTATCCATACTGTGATATTATAAATGTAGAAGTAACTCTGTCTGTCTGTTACGCTTTCACGGCTAAACGGCTCAACCGATTTCGATTAAATTTGGTATGGAGACAGCTTGAATCACGGAGAAGGACATAGGGTACTTTTTATACTGAGAAATTTGACAGTTCCCGAGGGTATAGCAAAAGAGCCGACTCTACGTGGACGTATTCGCGGGCAACAGCCGGTGCTGTAGGTATACCTAAACATAAGATGCAGTTAATGAAGTATGATGAACGCAGAACAGCGTTATCCTTTATTATTGCACAGGCCCACATCAAACGTTGGTTCTGCATTATCTCAGTCGTCTCGGATATCTCCGATGACAGCGTCATTCAATAGCTACCACCTTTGAGGTAGGATCCTGCACAAAACGCATTCACTTTGCCCCATTATAGTCGTTTTATTAAAGACAGACAGATGGGATGTCTCAAAATAGCGCACATTTTTTGTACAGGTTAAAGATATCCTAGCTTAATCACATTTATGTAAACAAACATGATCGATCATATTAGGGTACAATCTCACACAAATGGATCAAGTCCCAAACTAAGCTCAAGGCTTTATTATATCATGATTACTAGAAACGATAAACATAGGGACTTAAATTAGAGAAATACATACATCATGTTTATATAAAACATGGTTCATGTATTTTTTAAAGAAATATCTTAATTAGGTAGTCACTGCATTGTAAACCATCACACTAAATGAAGTCATCGACCTAAATTCCTCAAGCAAAGACCGGAGTTAAGGTTGCTCTCACTCGACCATTCGAGTTAAATCGGTTCAAGATACGCGCCCCAAAGGGCCTCTGTCTGGAGCTGATTTAGCGTAAAGTATTCTGTCTCCGCTCACTTAACGCATTTCGCATTAAGGAATCCTTTATCTGGTGCTACTTGATACTTTGCCGGCAGCTGCCGGCGCCTACCGCTTCCGTACGTTTACTGCGGATTCAATTCCCGGCGCGGAATCCGATCTTTTGTTGATGGAGGCAAGATTTGGCCATTTATCTGTGGAAGACAATCTACGATGTCTCGTGCGCATGTCATCTTCACGTGTAACATTACACGGACACGCTTTTGTGGTAGCTCTACAATACAAAAGACGGGCATGTGCTGCGCTCGACGCAGCTTGAGATGCGATCCTTAATCTGTGACAGATATCGGAACTTGAGAATTTGAGGACACGAAACTAATTGTTCGCAGCTCGGACACGGCTTTGAAGTGGTCGTGTCAACTTGACACCGCTAAAAAATCACTTAAGATTCTGAGATAACAGCGATTAGAAGGAAATATTTAAATCACGACATGAGGCCCTTGCCAAGATGCATTACGCTAACTAATGTTTCTATTCGTTTCGCTTTTAAACCAATCGCGTCACTGGTAGATCACGTGACTTTTCGTATCACGTCATCTAAAGGTGACGCGATTAGTTTAAAAACGAAACGAATAGAAACGCTAGTTAGCGTAGTGCATCTGATTTTCTATGGCAAAACCGTCCTATCCGAATGACATCCGTTATACTCGTACAAAGTTTTGAAAGGTGTTAGTTGCATTTTATTTTATGGAATAACTATAAAGACCTTATTATCCAATCGGTTAACATATCGTTTTGCATCACAAATCACAATGTCATAAGCTGTTCATTCAGAAAAAGTAAATAGGTATAGGTACTGGAGCTTTTTAAGCTTCGCGACTTGAACCAAACAGCTCAGGCAAACTATGTTTATAGTTACTCAAACTGGCCAATTAATACAAACAACAACACTTGCCTAATTTACGATTAAGACCCCAAGTAGGATGTGCAACGTGCGTACGCGGCCGCCGGCGGCCCACATGCATAATGCGCGTTACGGCAGGTTACGTGCGCCCGCGCAGTGACGCAAGCGACGCCGTGAGAAGCAGCGCAACACCCGTCATTAGGGTTACCTACAGAGATAGTATGGCTGAAAATCGGCGCTGTAAGGTAGGTGTCTGACACCTCAGCATTTTGTTGAGCCGGTGTCCGTTTCACCGCCGCGACGACACACTTTGCGTGCTATCCTTGTTACCTTCACTGTTTCTTTAATCTTGTGTATATGTGTGTCTTATGGTTGGTGAATAATGTATTTCTTCTTCTTCTACTTTTTCTATAATTTTTCAGCAGAAACGTGAGATAATGAGTGTTATCAGATGCAGATAACTGTTTAATGTGATATACCTAAATAATGTCGAGTCTGTAGGGACGGCTGTTTTGTTCTAAAGCTGTAGTATTTCGTAATCGAGATTCAATATATCTTAATACATTCAAAATCTTTCATCTACCTACTAGAGAATAGCATTACTGTTCTGTTTTAATAAATACTTAATAATTTGCTTAATAACCTATTGTTTGATACAATAGGTATGGGAGTGTCATGTATTCCTATAAAATCCGAATATGGAATTGAAATAAAGCTCGTAGGTAATTGATTTGGTAACCCTACCTGTAACGTACAGAACGTACTGCACAGTAAGTGCACACGAACTCGTTCTGGAACTAGTCTAACGGCAACAGACAATGCTCTAACCGCTGATCGGCCGGTTCACTTCCTATACAAATTACCTAACATTAGCTTACCGGCACGGCGCTATTCCTGGGTATGTACTCCTTCTATCGATAGAGTTCATAAAGTCGAAAGCTATTTCAAGTTTCATTGCATTTAGGGCAGACGCTAAAAAAACAGCTACCTACATACACAAGTCTGAAAGACGACGCGTATGTTGAGCAAACATGTGCGACGCAGTTCCTTAAAAAACTTGTTGCTCTTAGAAAAAAATGAAGAAAAAAGACACTCGAATACTGAAGCTTGCTTCTCTGACAGGAAATATGATATTTTATTTTGGGCGTGGGATCAAACCGAGTCGATAATTTGTGTCTCGAATAGAGGACATCTTAAGAAATAGTGAAATGAAATCGTTAAAGACGTTTCATGTTATTAAATAAGGAAACTCCGTTTGAGCGCGACACTGGTAACGGTTATGCCGATATTTCAAAGGAAGGTGCAGAAATGTTTCATCTTCATTTCGAATTCAGTCGAGAACCATAACGGACTTAGACTAAGACTCCCAGTGATTGAAGTGAACATAAATTATTCCGTCTAGACTCTGACATAACTTTTATTAGTTTCCGAACAGTTCACAGCTGAGAGCACGAGAGCTTAGAAGTGCGGCGCGGGCAGTGCATAGCAACAAGTTGTAATTATAGGGCAGAATCAATCGCGCGCAATCTGCCGCCCGGAAGCCGTATCGCGGGGCAACTCATTACAGCAGCATCCCCTTGTGTTATTGTCGTCCACTACGCATTTATTTTATGGTTGTTAAAAGTATAGAATCTAGGTTACTGTATAGAATTTCTTTGAAAACAGACACAATGGAGTAAATCGTAGAGGTGCGTGACGAACAGGGAAATAGGTATCAAGAAAATATTACGGAATACGTAATAATAGCCATATACAACTAGAGGAGCCGGGAGAGCGTAATCGAATCCCGAGAATTTCTACGATAAGTAGGTCAGGCAGCAATATTGAGATACCTTGCTCAAGTTGAGAAATTTTACCCTCAAGGAAGTAACTCCAATAGCAACACTAGCAACCAGTTCTGCTTAGTTGTTAACGGCACATTCACGGCTCTGCGCAGGCAGAGTCTAATTAAAAACATTCAAGTGACCAGCAGCGGACGGTACGGTTTTCTTACTCGAGTAACTAGGAATTTTTGCAATAGAATATAACACTTAGAGGATGAAATTTACGATCTAAACGAATTTCTAAAAATGGAGACCAAACATTGTTGTCTCGTTTATTGACGGTTACTCAATGTTTCTGTAAAAATAAGAGCAGACCGCGGCCGTAACCCGGAGCGTGTGAGCAAACTGTTCCTTATACGAAGGTTATTACGGCGTGGAGATGTCGTTGCGCCTATAAAGTCGTCTGAAGTGTAAACACGCGTAAATATCGCCGCCGGGCCCGCGGCACGTACTCGTAAAATCTATTTCTCGCGCCATTGCTACTGGATATTACAAAAAGGAACCGGGATTTATTCCTGTCCAAAGATCCGCAAATATACCTTGGAGCATAAATTATGAAAGCAGTTGTAACTGTTTTACTAAACACGTACGTGTTAAAAGTACCTAATGGTATTATTAAAGGTCTATTCTGAAGAGAATTAAACTAAAGCTGTCTATATCTCTTCTCACTTTCACTCGGTGGCAAAATACCGTTCCAACTTAATTAATTCTAAAATTTAATTTAGTTTAATACCAATTGAAGGCGTGAGCTTCCTGACAAAGGCAACAGGCGCACACAGGGGTATTTGACCCAAAAAGTCGGACATATACAAATATATACATTTTTGTGTTCAGGGATGATTGAATTACTTAAAAAAAATTGGCAAAAAAATATCGGTCAAGGTCAAGGTACCCAAATTCTGGTTTTATTAATTAAATGAAACAAAATCAATTTAAAATAGAAAGAACATATAATATTAGCAAAAAAATACATTAATAATCACTTCTTATCAGTTATATTATCAATAAAGCCTTCTACTATAAATTTAGGGACGCCTACCCATATTTAAACTACTATTAATTTACCTGTATGGTAACAGCATCTCTTTCGCAGTTGCCGAAAATGAAAGTTTATTATTATGGGATCTGCTTCGGATACTGCTCAAAAATGGGTCTGAAGTTAAAAGCAACCTATTTAAAACGTCTATGTTGCATTGCTCCCGTGAAAATTTTCGGCTGTAACATTCTCGGTACAATCGAAAATGTTTGTTTCTTGCTTCTGCAGCTTCTTCAGATAATGACCCAATAGGTAATAGAGCATGGTCTATCACTGTGGGCCCATGGATCAATATTTTGTGGACAGTGGGTGTCATGGGTTGCCATGGATAAAGGTGAATATATAGTTTGGCCGTTTCTTCGCAATATATGGAAAATTTGCTGGTGTCTACTTCGTGTCCACTTGAAATTACTTCTAAAATAATGGCGAATCTTTCAATCAAGTTTTGATCAATGCCAGTTATCCGAGCAGATATTCCAGCATTGGCGAAAAATCTCCTGCTTGTATTGCCATCATTGCTACTACCGAATCCAGGCTTAGGAACGTCAATGATAAGACCTAGTTCATTTCTAAATTGCTCTTGAATTATAGATTTTCTGTCTTTTACAATATTTTTGTCTTGCTGGGATCTCGCCTGCCACTTTTTCAATGGTAATTTATATGAAAGGTGGAGTAAGGATTCAAATAATCGGATTCTGGCGTGTAGAATAGATAAACCGAATTCTGTGTTCTCCATGATTACTTCTTTGGTCTTTGTTAAATCATTGAAGTCTTTTGAAGTCAATTTACATATAAAACACCTCATTGTAGATGTTGTTTGAGTTGCTGCGTTGCATACTTTTCCGTCTACCATTGTCAGAAGCATCTTGTGTGTAACATCGATTTCGTGAGATCCTCTTTTTGATTTTGTTGATTGAAGTTCCTTGATCTGATTATTAAAGTATTCAATTTCTTCGTTTGTGATGTCTTTAGTCTCGTGCACAAATCGTATCCTCATCGGTCGACAAAAACGAGGCGAAGACGGCGTTGGATTTCGCCAAATAACTTTATCATTGTGTTTGCAAATAAGTTGAAGAGGAACCAAAGATGATTGAAAGATATGCGCATCAGAGTCAGTCATGTTCTCAAATTTTTGTTTAAATTGTTTTTGGTGTGAACCATCACATCCCCACTTGTAGATGAGCTCAAGAGAACTAAGCTCCTCGGATGATAACGTATCTAAAACTTCATCCAAATACGATAATAGTCTTTCAACCGTATGATTGAGTAACTGTTGCAGTTTAACCTCGGCACACACAGAATTAACGTTAACGCTTTCTTCGCTAGGATAGCACTTCTTTTTCTCTTTTTGTATTAAAGTGTAGCATGGAAATAGGTCTTTATCGCAAGCTCTTATAATCTCATACTGTTTTCTTGTTAATGATGCCTCTACAAACATAGACAGGGCCTCTTGTGGTGTCAATTGTCTTCGAGAGGACACGGGAGTCCTAATGTTTTCTTTTTGGTTAGAATCATCCTTTGAACCCGTAGTCATAATATTCTTGACAACAGTAGCACCGTCAATATTACCGCTTTCTCGAAGCATCATTTGACCAGCAAATAAAATCTCTTGTGCTTCATTATTTTCCCTGAGAGATTCCGTTTTGCGTCTTTTGCTTCTTTCACACAAATCTTCAAAGGACTTTTGCGGCCGGTGGCCGGTATTGCATAACACTTTCATAGGTATTTCTATAGTTCCTTGCAACCAGTTATAATTTTTCTTCAAAAAAGCGACCTCAGCTCGACCAGCTGCTTGCCAGCGAGACTTCATATCGTATTTCAATCGAGCAAATCTCCGCAGGAAGTCTTCTTTCCGCTCAACTGGGAAGCAAGCAGTTTCCACGTGGCACTTTTCCACAAAATCCAGTTTTTTTGCAAAATCTTTCTCGGCACACTCTTTAGCCATGTTAAATATGGCAATTCGAGTAACCATATTCACGCCAGAACCACCTAAAACAAATAAACAGGAACGTTAGAATAACGACCGCAAAGTTATCGTGGTTTGGTCGAGCAGGCCGCTATTTCAAAATCAGAAAAAACATTGATGCAGCAGTTTAAAGCAGTATTTTTAAAATATTACATACAGAATACTGACAATACTAATGTAGTAAGAAAAAATCAAGACCTGATATTGCCGGGAAGTATAACTAAAATGCGAATACTTATAATAGATTGGTGAAAATGGTTAAATATAGAGAGTACTTCTATAAAATGTTAAATTATATAACAGAACTATGCACAACTAGACGTCTTCATATAAATATAAAATGTACATACCTGGTTGACTATTCTCCATTATATAAATCACTGCAGTTTACTTCAGAATAATTCCAAATAAATGAAACGTAATGTAAATATTTGTGATAATATGCACTCGCAACAATTCAACAGTACGCAACAGCGGTCGAAAGTTGACTGATACGTAAGTTGTGTGAATTCCACAATTTTATCTATCATGTATTATTATTACATAGACCCTTGGGTAACCGCAGGTAAAAAAAATTACCTCGATTTCGCCCATTTGGTTTTTGTACCTAATGTCCGCGGTTTAGTGTCAAATACCCCTGTGTGAGGCGGTGACTCACCAACAGGATTATTCCCCCAAGCAATACTCACTCGCGCCGAGTCTTCACCGAGCGATGATACTCGATCCATCTTGATTGCTATTTCCGAGCCGCACCTCCTTAGCTCCACAACTTACAAATCCGAATGACGTAACAGACAAAGCATCTCCATCACCGCTACCAAGAAACAAGAGATATTAAGTATACTAATGAGTTTAACGAAGCTAAACAAATATTGTAATCGTACCCTTATATTATTCTGCGAAATGGACCGTCGTAAATTGAAACGCTGTTACGTCTCGGGGCGGTAATAATTTACCGCAATAATTTGTTTACCTAATTCCCCGGAGATATAGGGTCAATGTCACGGCAAATTCCCGTATCAATTACCCTATCAGTTACACACTTACACAAGACTAACGTTACGTTTATTACATTCCAACAGATGAATTTAATATTTACTCAACTACCTATTCCTAGCTCTATTTATGAGATATTCATATCCCAGTAATTTAACATTAACAATACGGAACAATTCTGTTTACTTCATCATCAAACTCGATTATTGTTCGAACATTTCCGCGTGCGATAATCGTTCTGCATTCCAGTATTCTACATTTACAGTTAGGTATGTCGTATAATCTACGGGTTTTCTTTGTCGCAGTAAACAGCTCTCTTATAAGACATCTCACAACATCCGTACTTCCATATTCATATTATGAATGCGAAAGTAACTGCTTGTTTATTAGTTGCTCGTTTGTTTAGTACTCTTTGACGGCGAAGCCACGGTACCGATTTTTATAAACAATGGTTCGTAGATAGCCCGAGCCCCGTGGAAGGACATAGATTACTTTTTTTCCTGGAAAATTATACGGATCTCGAAAAAAGCGATAAATTACACGAAACCGCGCGCAAACATTAATCAAACAAGCAAACTTAACAAAGAACCGCCAAGCCGGTTTAGTTAATGCGTGCATTTAGTATCACGTGCGACGCGCATCAACGCAACCATAGCGCCAAACGACAATAGGTAACAGAAACTCCTAAAGGACCGGAGACGAACTGCTTTCCTATTTATACTATGGCAATGTGACGTAAGACCAGGCGTATTATTCTTTGAACAATACACGAGCGAGTCCGTCGATAAAGATAATTACACTCGAAAACCCGTTAGCGCGTGAATATTATCTGTTCTGACATGTAATATGTATCTTATTCTTCGACGCAGCATCAGTGAATTTAACAGAACAACCCTGCTGATAAGAGTTTCTGAAAAGGGCATAAGATGGACATGCTGATGATGAAGTTTCCACTCACTTGTTCTTTATACAATCTTGACCATATATGTAGGTCTTGTATGTAATCAGAGTTTACGATAGAGTTGGGGGGTAAGCCATCATTGGTTCACCCTGTTGTGGCATAATTTTTTAAGTAATAATCTATAGCCATATTAGGCTTTACGCATTTAAACTGTTATCGCAGAATCTACATTCGCATAGTTTCATTACGCAGAATTACGTTAGTCCGAATATTATTCGGTCATATTTTTTAAGCTCCGAATCATGTCTACACATAAATTTTGTCGAAAACTATTGTTGTAGAAATATGTTATGTCATAACATTATTGTACTGAATTATCGACGAAAGTCAAAAAGGAACGTAGCTGTTAGTTTTTGATAAGGTCACAATTCTAACCTAACCTTACCTACTTTTCTGGTAGCAATAAGTATGTCAAGTAAGTTTCGGTAAATCGATAAACCTACCCTACTTTTCTGGTATCAGGGGCACGTTTTATAAAACTACAAGTTACAATTTTACAGGTCTAACCTGGCAATACTGCTCAAATGGCTGGTTGTCATTGGTCGAGGTTGTGTCAAATAGAAACTTGTAACCTGTAAATTGTAATTTGTAGCTTTATAAAACAGGCCCCTGGTCGTTATGGTTATGGTCGCAGTTCTAACCTAACCTAAATTACTTTTTTGGTAGCAGTAAGTAAGTATGTCAAGTAAGTTTCGGTCAATCGATAAACCTACCCTGCTTATCTGGTATCAGGTCGTTTTAGTTATGGTCGCAGTTCTAACCTAACCTAACCTACTTTTCTGGTAGCAGTAAGAATGTCAAGTAATTTTCGATCAATCGGTGAAGCTACCCTACTTTTCTGGAATCAGGTCGTTTTTCTTATTTATTTATTCAGGAAAGCAAACAGCAATAAGTGTGTACAAATACATTATCTCTTATAAATATTAATGAATAACATCCACTTACTCCCTCAACAGCTTTCACTAAGATACATGAAAATTTGGTTTGTTCTACACTTACCTAAACTAAATTCCATCGATTCGAAAAAAAAAGACTATAATATATTATAATAATAAACGCCATCACCCAAATTTTAAACAGAAATGGTAGGTTATGGTCGCAGTTCTAACCTAACCTAACCTACTTTTCTGGTAGCAGTTAAGTTTGTAAGTATGCCAAGTTAGTTCCGGACAGTCGATAATAGGTATGCCGAATTATGCTACACAGTATTGCGTATAAATAATCGGTCATAATAATAGTAGGTAAGTATGCGAACTTAATTTCGGACTAACTCATTTTCGGTTTGTTACAAAGTAAGCCAAATAAGGTTTAAGTTTCAGGCCTAGATCAGTTTCGCACAATAAATATTATGCCACATAGAGGGAATCCGATCGATTATCGATTATCGATTTTCACCCAATCGATTGTATCATTTCATTGAATTTCGTTTCATCGAACGCTGTTTTCTGGTTAAATCATGATGTTTTTAAGATATCTTAAACATTAATTACGTAGGTTAGGTCAGGTTAAACTTGTGAACTTGTGACTTGGGTTTCGATAAAATGAAAATTATGCGTAATGATACGTTCGTTGATGAAAGGTGCTTCGATAAAAAAGGTACCAGAGTTCGGGATAATCTGAAAATTGAAGTAAGAAAGCTTCATAAACTTACGCATTTATTAATGAAACGGTCAATAGGTTTACAAGTCAGAGCGATCATTCTATAACCTGTGGAGCATCGAAATATAATAAGTAGGAAGGGTAACCTCAAACAAAAACAACTGCCAAATCCGCTCCAAAACGCCCACTTTTTGAAATGAAAAGATCTTACGTATCGACTGGTTTGGATAAATCAACTAAATATTAATTAAATTAAGGTTGGAAATCATTTATGTTAGATATTGATATAACGTTTGAGTAGACAGTAATTTCAGTAAGGTTTTATACCGTTTGAAAGACAAAAACCTGCAATTGGTTACAAGTTCTCTGACACAAGATTTTTATTTGTCAATTATTTTTTCATAAGGTTTACTTGAACGCAGCCAAGTATTTCAACATTTGACGTGGATGGTTTAATACAAAAATAACACAGTAATTGAATGAATTATATTAATATTTTTTTATAGTAGTGTTTTGACAAACTGATTATTCCCCTTGAATCATTTAATATACTTATGTTACACTTTACACTATAGTAAAGTAGTAAAAGAGTAATTTTTACAGTAAGCATCAAAGAGTTAGCATCCAAAGTGCCAAATATATCGCAACACATCTTTATTCTCATAGGCATAAAGGTACGTGACCATATATACGCAATTGTTTTGTTAGGATAATAGCTTAATTACAAAGATCATCATAGTTAATTAAGTTTTTGCTATAATAAGATTATACAGTCGAATTCATAAATATGTGTACACTTTAGTACCTTGTCTATTTAATGTCATGTTTACAGTGCCACATGAATTGTCACAGCGATTAACGTGACAAGGTTCTAAAGAGTATACATATTTATGAACTCTACTGTACCTACCGAAACATGCATATGCATATCGGTCATAAGTTAAGCAGGCTCACCTAATAGATGTGTGATAAACCACTCGATGTTTCATACTCGATGTCATTAAAATATTATTAAGTATTATTATTGTATATATAAATGCTGACAAAGTAATATGTCAAAAAAATAAAAAAATACTTCCAGTTTCTGAGATACTCTAGCTAGGCATCCAATTTTCGCTACGTAATTCGCGACGAACTGCATCCACCCAAGCCAGACGGCGTTCGTCATCTTTTGGAAAACTTAAAAAGATCATAATTACCTATTTGTTTTATTATGTAAACTAACGATAGTAAAGACAATTTAATTTTATTTCCTATTCATTCGAAGTAGTTGCTTGTAATTCACATTTTTCAAAGATATATTGCATAACATTGGCCATGAAATTTAAGTTTGGGAATATTTAAATTTCAATAATTCCTAATGAAAATGAATATCGCTTTACTTTACATCTGTGTGGGTCCTGCACCAATTTATAATGCAAGTTGGCATTTTTGCAGCATTATTTAAAGCCGGTAATTTATAAATCTTTTCTTTTTGGTGCATTTATAAACAACCGTTTGATACTACGTCAGAAAGTCGACTGATAGTCGGTTTGGCACTCAGTATTAGCTCCAACCCCGCTGGCACTAGGTCAGTGGGGCAGATTTTGAGCGTCAGTTACTCTTCCATACTTATAATATTTCGATGCTGTGGAGGTAAATAACTTCTGAATTTAACACAAACTGGTACCACAAAATTGCCAATGACGTTGTCCCTTACATGAGCAGCTGCCAATTGCAAGCCTGCGTACGCCTCAGGCACCGGAGACGGAAACTCCCGAGGGATTGCGCTGACGGAGATCTTCGCCATTATCCCTGGGGCCAGTCGGAACCTCATGCGAGGATAGGACCTCCAACTAGCACCGAGTTTGGCTCTCTCATTCCACAAACCAACGCACCGCACATATACGGTGCTTTCGCAACTATTCACCACACTGAAGACAAAATTGTAGTTCACTTTGATTATAATTTGTTACTCTAAATTAAACTTCTTCGAATGTAAACTTGACCTCTTACTTTAACTGATTAACGACCTTTTCCTTATACAGATCAAAGCATAAAGTTGGTGGCGACCAGAAAAGTGTCAGAGGACGTCGCGGTATGGGCACTAGCGGCAAGGCAGGGCAGGGGTCCCATACTAAGGTACCATATTGTTTTTTATTTTGGTTATGAGGGAACACTTCACTCGGTGACATCTACGAACAAACGTTATTCTCTTATATTAATTACATCCCAGATTCTAAAATTCAATTCAATTCAATTTTTTGATTTATGGCAATCGGTGATTCTAAAATTAACATTGAACTTACTGGTGTCACTTCGAATCTTTCGTGTTTATTCTGGGTAATGTAGGTTGGAAGTTTGTATTCGTATTCAACGGACGTTCCAATTGAAGGAGTAGTTCTTCTGCTCATTGTAGACACTACTTTAGAAATATCAGTAGCAATTTATCAAAGAATTTAACTTGAACTTTAGAAATATGTTAAAAATCTTGTAGCCAAACCTTTCTTCGTTTTTATTAAATAGCAACTGTAACATTGGACATTTTGCCGGTGCCAGTAAAAAGTGTGGTAAAAAGAGTAAACAAAGAGCAAACAAATATCGCAAATGAAGGGTACTTTGTTTTTCACGAAATGTCACTGCGATGACACTTATTCAGCGTGACACTTAGCACTTATATGCCGGTTCCCCCTTTCAACCTTTGTGTAGATTTGACACAATAATGTCATATCTTTCTTTCATTTTCCGTCTCAAGGACGACAAAGATAGCTAATGTTAATAATGTATTTTACTGTACCTATAGATTAAAGAAAGACAGAATATTGGAACTGACCGTTAGCTCATGACTAGTATAGTGCCTACCTGATGGCGACAGACATAGACCTAGATTTTGTTTACAAGCAGGCTTACACCATAAAGTTCATCCTGATTTACAACATGAGTGTTCAGTTCATCAGCCATTATCAGAGTCATCATTAAGGGCCGGAACAGACGGATAGCATTTGAACTGTAACCCAGCTGCAAAATGGCAGTTCGAGGGCAAATCTGATGCAGGGATGATACCATGACATACTAAAGCAGTTCAGTTTAGGTTGAGAGAATGGGACAGAGGTATATAACTGCTATAGCTCTGTCCCTTACTCTCAACTCAACCTAGACTGAACAGCTTTGTATGCCATGGTATGGTAACCCCCCACCACGTAACTGCCCTCAAAGTGCCATTTTGCAGCTGGGTTGCAGTCCAATGATATGAAAATGGATTTCGATGTAATATATTATTTTCGTGAAAGTGCGATACGGCGCTGCGCGCGCGCCGGCGCGCGACGCTCGTCCCGAGGGAGCGGAAGTCTTGCGCGTTCCGCCGCGCGCACGCTCCGGAGATCCGGCCAACTCGCGTCGAAGCCAACCACTGTAACAACGATTTGCTCGGCTCGCCCCTGGGACCTCAAATCAGGTTTATAATTATGTGTGTCTCCACCGAGAGCGTTCGAAGACGAGGAATTACGGACGAGCAATGATTGCTGATTGATTGATGGCGCGTAATGGTGGAGGCCTATGTCCAGCAGTGAACTGATACAGGCCGATGATGATGGTGATGATGTGATGAATGATTGCTCCTCGGCATGCCAAGCATACGTTTGTAAAGAAATGCATGCGTCGAATCCTGGCGATCAAGAGTTTACAAAAAAAAAAGTTTAAAAAAACAAAAACCCGCCTTCAAAAAGCAAAAAATAACTTCTTTAAAATGGTAGGTAAATAGGTCAGTCCAACTGAAGTCGGCGTCCAACAACTGACCTATTTACCTACCATTTTAAAGAAGTTATTTTTTGCTTTTTGAAGGCGGGTTTTTGTTTTTTTAAACTTTTTTTTTATTTTATCCTTTTTAGTGATCATAATTATGCTGTTACTCTCCCATTTCTCAAGAAACAATAGAACATTTGAATCTCGCCGCAAGCAACGCCGTGGGAAAGTCATAGTCATATATTTAAACCTAAATATGCTTCGTCATAGTCGCTCAACTGTCTTAATCGAAATATCTTGTCGCCACCCTCGAAATATATACCGTTTAGGAGTTTCGGTGGCCATCCATGGTCTTCATCATCAGTTCCACTTCACCGAATAGTGCTTTCCAAGACCAAATACACGAGTTACAATGAAAAATACCAAAATCGCTATAGGTGTGCCTGTAAATTTTGAAGAGTTCCGTCGATTCCTCATGGATTCCACCATCAGATCTTCATTTTGAAAAAAATGGGGCCCATCTGGAAGCACCAGCTTTCAAATAAAAAAAGAATCTTCAAAATCGGTTCACCCAGTCGAAAGTTCTGAGGTAACAAACATAAAAAATAAATAAAAAAACAGACGAATTGAGAACCTCCTCCTTTTTTTGAAGTCGGTTAAAAAAAGAGGACACCTGCTAGTTGCGACTCGATACAAAAACCGATCAAGTGCGAGTCGGACTCGCGCACCGAGGGTTCCTTATTTAAGATAATATGGATGGAAAATGCAAAAGATAATACTCATTTTATGAACTTTATTTTCTATGCAATTTTGAGTAGGTAGCCTAAATTTGAATACAGATTTTTAAAGTTTTTTAATAATTTTTCCAAAACTTTATAATATGACAACTTCATTTAATTTTTCTAGCAAAATAGGTATAAATAATTATCTTTAAATCATGATTTTTTCAGAATTTTTGGTCATAAACTTCGGAGATTTCGGGAACGGTAATTTTTTGTACATTTTTGGCAAGTCAAAAAGTACCTACGTCACAGAGAATTAAAAAATAAATTTTTTTATTTGCAGATTGAGACCTTTCATATGACAACCATTATAGACGGGTCTTTTTAAATATTTAGAAAAATAACTTGGAATATTGTTTTTACTAAAAACGGTTGCGGGCAAGCAAGTTATACAACTAGGTATGCAAAATTTCAACTTGATAGCTTCTATAGTTTCAGAGAAAAACTGCTGTGACAGACACACAGACACCGAAGTCTCATCCTAATAAAAAACAAAAAACCGCCTTCAAAAACGCAAAAAATAACTTCTTTAAAATTGTAGGCCCCTAATAGGTTAGTCCAACTGATGTCGGCTTTTTGTTGAAAATGTTGTGGTCGCCGACTTCAGTTGGACTAACCTATTAGGGGCCTACAATTTTAAAGAAGTTATTTTTTGCGTTTTTGAAGGCGGTTTTTTGTTTTTTAAAACATTTATTTTATTTTATACTTTTTAGTAATCATAATACGCTGTTACGTAGTCCCACTTCTTAATTGAAATGAAACTTTAACTTATATCAAGCGCGCCGCAAGCAACGCCGCGGGAAAGTCATAGTCATATTTCAACAAGTAAATATTATTCGTTGTAGGTAGTCGCTCAACTATCTTAATCGAGATATCTTATCGCCACCCTTGAAATCGGTACCATTGAGGAGTTCCGGTGGCCATCTGTGGTCTTCATCATCAGTTCCACTACACCAAATGATACTTTTTGAATGCAAATGCTGGACTTGTTACTAAAAATACTAAAATCGCTACATGTTTGCCTACAATATTTGAGGAGTTCCCTCAATTCCTCACTGATCTCCTCATCAGATACAGATTTGGTGACAATGGGACCACCTCGGAAGTATACTCTATCAAACCAAAAAAAAAAAATTGAAATCGGTCGACAATTGACGGAGTAATCGGTGAACATACATAAAAAAAAAACATACAGTGGAACGTATAACCTCCTCCTTTTTTGAAGTCGGTTAAAAAGACAAAATAATACGTTTAAATTCAGTAAGTTTTACCAGCGTTTCCCAAGAGAAGACCGCAGCTGAGAAGAAGCGCCGCAAGAAACTCGTTTCGGTAAGTTCCCATAGTTGCCACTTGAGCAAATCGTAGTTCTACTCGTACTTGACCACGTGGTTCCCATCCCATATATTTTGAGTGATAGTAAAGAAAAACGTTAATAGCGTTTGCATCTTGGCTAGGGCTCGTCCTGTTACCTGAATATAAGTCGAGACAATATCTACTACTTTTACTGTAATAACCTGAATAAAAATACAACTAACTTCAATGTAGGTAGTTTATAGGTAGAAAACTTAAGTAAAACCCCTCTTGCATGTATTTATACCTAGAATGTCGAGCGGTATATACAACTACATGGAAGAGGGGCTTTACTTAAGTTTTTTACCTATACGTACTTCATTTTAACGTTCACGCATTTATAGTACGTTTTTTTTTAAATGTCGGGGTTCACTTGAGAAGTTCCTAAGTAGATTCCGACATTTTAAATAATTCTTATCTTACTATACTCGTAGCAATGATCAGAAAATGTTGACGCGCGTAATTTACAGTGTTTTAAAAGTATCGTGTAAATCGACTAGATCGCGTTGCAGAAATGGATCATTTTATATGTATAAATCGTATAAGTCCCTAAATCATTTAAAATTAGACATTGAAACCTTTTAACACGAGTTGTGTTATGGTTCGTTATATGTCAACCAGTTCCTAAAGTTTTTGCCAAGTTCGAGCCGGATAAATCACTGGAAAATTCGATGAGGAATGCTCAGAATCGAACGTCAGTAGTACCACGATTGCTCATGGTGGAGACGCTCCTACAGACAAATGAAATGTCATTCTCTAATCACGCCCACATCACGATCCATTTCGTCGACGGCCAAACCACTAATAATATAAACAACGAACAATCACAATGATTGCTGTGCAAGATTTCGTTGGGGGTATTTAGGCGAAGTTGACGTGTAGACTAAACAATGAGATCAGCCATGGTCCCATTGCGGGTCTCGTGTAAACGTCGTCTACTTTCTGAACAATGACATTGATTCAGCTGGTTAGCGAAAAAAACAGAACTTACAATCATGATCAGTGTTGACGGTTTACTGTTGATGGAGTGAGTGGCGGTATATAGTTTCGGGCTCACATCTGGCGACAGTTTGGATATTATGTATTGTATTAAATTTGTCATCACTATTTAATTAACTTGCTTAATAATTAAGAAAGAATTTGTAGCCGTTTCTCTAGTAATTATAGGTGTAAGAAAAGATCAAAGGAGAAAATGTTTGATCTGTAAGACTAAACCGTGCCATGGAAGCTAGGATAATCTGGTTTACGGCTCCCAATCTCTGTATACAGATTTTTTAGGCCCGCTCACTGCGGGATTTAGATATAAGGGATTCCTCGGGGTTTGTGGGGTTGAGAATTATCAAGATACGAAGTAATTTGGCTGACTACTCGTTGAGGATGTTGAATTCTCTGCAAATTGCAAAGCAAAATTTAAAAAAAGCACTTGTTCCAATAATATTTCGATCTTTAAGCATAGTATGCCATGTTTGCCACTTACTTTTAACCACTTTTATCAATTAAAAAACAAAAAGCCGCCTTCAAAAAGCAAAAAATAACTTCTTTAAAATGGTAGGTAAATAGGTCAGTCGAACTGAAGTCTGCTTTTGGTTAAAATATTATTGGACGCCGACTTCAGTTGGACTGACCTATTTACCTACCATTTTAAAGAAGTTATTTTTTGCTTTTTGAAGGCTGTTTTTTGTTTTTTTAAACATTTATTTTATTTTATACTTTTTAGTTTTTTATTATTATTATTTTTGATCCTATTTATGCTGTTACGTAGCTCCACTTCTAAATATTAATAAGAAACTATAGAACATTTCAAGCTCGCCGCAGACAACGCCGCGGGAATGTCATAGTCATATTTAAACCTAAATGTGCTTCGTCATAGTCGCTCAACTTCCTTTATCAAAATATCTTATCGCCACCCTTGAAATAGGTACCGTTAAGGAGTTCCGGTGGCCATCTGTGGTCTTCATCATCAGTTCCACTTCACCATATAGTACTTTTCAAAAGCAAATGCATGAGTTACAGTGAAAAATACCAAAATCGCTATAGGTGTGCCTATAATATTTGAGGAGTTCTCTTGATTTCTCCATGATCCCATCATCAGATCCTGACGTGGTGACAATGGGACCAACTAGAAAGTATACCCATTCGAACAACGAAAAAATTTTTCAAATCGTTCCAGTGATCTTCGAGTAATCGGGGAACATACATAAAAAAAAAAAAACCCGACGAATTGAGAACCTCCTCCTTTTTTTGAAGTCGGTTAAAAAAACGCAGAACCCGCTATACCGAGATTTCGCACCATTGAAAATATTTTTGATCTTGTCATTCTTCCCTATGCAAGAGCGTGCGGGGTAGGAAGACGCCCTAATCTGGTTAGAAATGCTAAAGAGAATTATACTTACTGCTGTCTAATGATCGGTTTGTTTGAGAGCTATTTCTCATTAACTCGGATAAAATATGGACGGTAATTGCATACTGTTAAGGAGTTGAACTGAAACCAATAAACCTGAGCATTCCAAGAAGCTTGAAGGGGTGTGGGCGAGGAGTGAAGAGCGAGGAGCGAGGAGTGAGGAGAGACGAGGTGAAGTAACGGATGAATGTCCGTGGGAACGGCCGTCACTTCCGCTCGCGCCGCGCACCGAGCCACTCTTGAGCTATTTCCTTTATGTAGGGTGACCTCGATTATGGTCTTAAGCACTGTCTTATTATTCCACTTTAAGATTTATAAACAACGTTATGCACTTAAATTGAACTGTAGTTCTTTGAAACCAGTCCAACGAAATAACAGAAATAATATTTTTCAGTTTACGATCACCATAGACAAAAAACGAGCATCGTTTCTTAATAATTTGACAGCAGCAGTTTTGTTGATGCTGTTAGCGCATGCTTTTGTAACAATCGAATGAATAATCTAAATCCATATTAAGCATGTATCATTTCGGTATTTGTCATAAGTTCGCAGTGATACCCACGTGAAATCGAAATTGATGTTCCAGTAGGTCCTCTTCCTCGTAACAAGGGAACAAGGTAGCTTATGCACTACAATTTGCACGGAGACAACTACAGTGCACTCGCCTATTAGCTATTACCCACATTTACTGTCGATTACTAGTTCCCCTGAAGCGGGAACGTTTGGTTCCACTACGTTTATTAACGGGCCGTCTTAGCAGTTGCACAACAGGACCGTGTTGCAATGTCCCCGCTTCACTTCACTGTAATCTTTTGCAATATTTATAATGCGATGTACAGATTATTTGTGAGAAGCGGATCGTTATTGCGTTTGCAATGTCAAGAAGGTGAAGAACGTCGAAACATAAGTGCATGAATAAGTCTATACCTACTGAGTAATATAATAAGTGCTTTTGATTCTGTATTGAACGGATCGACAGATCGACTGCGTTTGTCGTAAGGGTACTTTAGCAAGCCCAAGAGTACGTATTTCGATAATTTCATGATAAAGCTATTTTTTTTATGATAAGTAGGTACCTACTTCACCGCTGCTTATGTATCTATACTGTGGGATGAGACAAATTGCTGTCTGCTAACGTTAATACCTAGTTATCGATTATGTATAGGATTAGTTTACGCTAACGGTACCTACCTATGCATCTTGTCTTTGCCTCCTGAACTGGATCTTATCTTTACCATCCCTTTATATAGTTGAAATTTGAAGGAGTTATTGTTTGGTTTCATCTAAGTATGTAAAAAATTGTGTACACACCTGCGTGATTTCAACATAGTGATAGTGCTTTTTGATGGTACGAGTAGGTGCTAGGTGCGTTGGATAAGAGCCAGTTTTGCAATTGTGTATTAGCATTTTATATGTTTTTACTAAGATAATTATTGTGCGTATGGTAACTCCCATTTTCTATGCTACCTTCAGACCTAATTCACCCTCTCAGAGAATTATATTATCATACACCTGCAAGGCTTTGGATAAGCAAGTGGCATGTAGGGAAAGCTGTTCCTAAGACTCAGTTTTAAAAACAAAGGGTCAAAGATACTATTAGATGGTTAGATGGCTGTAGTTGCAGTCTCAAGTGGCACAATCGCGGTGCATGTCCGAGTGTCCGTCCGTTGACCGCTCTGCTTGTCTTGCTATCGCCATCGCCGGAAGCGGCGGCGGAAGCTCGCAATCTCGGCCAATTGGACGACTGTCACGCTGGCCGCACTCGCCCCTTCTTCCTACGATATTATAGTACAAGTATGAATAGGTATTGCTTTTTTATTACCTTTGCCCTCTTTCTGTCAAGCATTTGTCGTTGCGAACTGTTATGATCGTTTGCTTACAATTGCGGCGGTTAGCGAAGATTACGCAGATTCATACCATATTCTTGGAAATTATGATCAGAATCAAATGATGGGATTAATGACATCGCACTGCATAGTGTTTTTAGGTTCCGTACCCGAAGGGAGCCCAACGGGACCCTATTAATAGGCCTGCGCTGTCCGTCCGTCCAAAGTGGATCTTCAACAATGAGAAATATAAAACTTTGAAGGGTGCTTTTTTAGAAAAATATGAGTTTGAGCCGATATAACAAAACACGGGCTCATTATTTTTTCTTGTTCTCAAACCAGTAATCACATAGCAATTTGCTTGAACTTGAACTTTCTACAGAAGTTTGAGGGTATATTCACCTTTCAGTACTTTGGAGGACGATTTCTTCAAATAGGTTGAGAATAGGCAGCTAAAAAAAAATACGTGTCTGTTATTTTAGACTACTCTCTAACATACACATAAATATAAAAAAAACAAATCAGGGCCGTGCAGTTGGGTACCTTTCCTTGCAAGTAGTGGTGCGGGGCTTCGTGGATTAAAACACAACCAGACGGCATCAAGTTTTAGGCGTCACTTTTAAATAAGTTAGTGTTTTATTAGACCAAAACCACAGAATTTATTTTCAACATGTTAAAGAAAAACAACTTTTTTTTAAGTATATTTTAATGTTGTCGTCTAGGTATGGATGTTAAATATCCTTGATAAATAGTAAACCCGACTTGAAAAAAAAGTAGTCGTACACCTCGTTTGTCGTAATCGGCCCACCCCCCTACGAGGCAAAAGAACCAACATACGAGTTACAAACCTTTTCTCAAACATGCTCGGAAATAACCGTTTTCCGATTGAAACACATGGACGGAAAATGCCTCTTTTTACTCCTAGGAGTAAAAAAACCATATGAAAACCCTTTCCGTCCATGTCCATATTGTTTTTTCAAAAGTGCTCTCTATTGCGTATAAAATCGAAAGGACCATGAAAAAATCCCGTACACCCAACTTGTGGGGGCGCAGTGAGGGGTGGCGGTGGCGGCTCGTTGTGCGTGAAACTATCGCTACTAATACTCGTATGACGCAAACAAACATTCTCTCCGAATTTTTCTAAGGTTTTTAAAAATACTTTAAATCATGTATTTGTATAATTTCCTCGCATTGTTTGAGAAAAGCATTATGTATGCCTCAGCGGAGACGAGGATTTCCTCGCTGTTGCTCGGCCTGCTAACCACCTCGTCAGGAAATCCCTTACTTTCCGCGCCTAGGCAACAATTGTACTATTGTATCAATTCTGAAAAATTTACAGTTACAGAAAAAAAATTGGTTGGCAAATGAAACGGTTGGGAAACGATTCATTTTGCCAAACATAGATATTTCGGCCAAAAGGCAGGATACCCCAACGTACACACAGGTCAGAAACATTACCCACCTTCGCGGACAGTCGAAATGTTTTCATGGTTGTGTTACATTTGTTTTTTTTTGTCTATACCAAGCATCAGTGTTCGCATTGTTGTATTCCGATGTGGGGATAAGATAACCAGTGAATTTACAAGCATAGAGGTATTCCACCTGTCGACGGTGGTGAGGTGAAATTTATGAATAAGATATCCGAACGTACTAATTCATTTATTTAGAATAAAAACCAACAACTTATAGGTACCACTTTAACATAAAAATCCGATTAAGGTTTATTAATTGGGAAGTATTCTAAAGTAGCGACCTCCAATAAACTAAACAGCTTCCAATATGATAATCTTAACATTGAAAAGGGCGCGTTTAAATACCTACCAAATATGCCTTAATATTAGATACATTCACCAAGCGGAACCGGTAGTCTACAGTCCATAAAGCGGCCAGCGTTAAAAGAACTCCGCGCCGGGCCGGCTCGTTCTATATCCTACTAACAAGTGGAAAAGCAACCGAGCGCTTTGGTAAAGCTCTTCCTAAGTGGTCGATTTCAACTGACATTGACCTCTAGAGCGGTCGTCGAGGCCTCTCTCTGAGCATAAATATTCATACTATTCATAGCAGCTTCATCTGCATATTAATGAAGGTAAAGATGAAAATAAGACAACATATCCTGCACTAGTCCCTGTAGGAGATAATGAAAATCCTTGACTTTTTCATTTACTTAACAAGTGAGTGAAGATTGAGAGAAAAGCTTTTGTTTTAGTTTACCATGCATTCGTCGCTAACATCAAGGTTAATTTACTCATCAAACAAAAGCGCTACGGTGATTCGATCAGTTCCCACATGAAACTACATGAACTCTCAAATTTATATCATTAATTATAGCATTCTGTTATTTTATTAAGTACCAATACAAATATTACATGCATGTATAATTTGATAAAATATATATATGTATATGTAATAGGTAAATAAAGTACTTTTTAAAATGTTAATGTTTTATGAATAAAAAACTAAATATGTACATAAAATAAGAAAAAATATCTTAAGTAATAAAATGATAATATGAAATGATGCCCATGCCCCGTATTAATTGTAAGGAAACGTATCACCTGAAGCATCTACATCATATCCTATATAACAAAGTATATATAGAGCTCTGAAAACAATTTTAATTTTTTTTGCACTGATAAATCCTAACAATAAAACCTCAGAACTTCTGCAGAAATCTTGAAAACTCTATCGTTTATGACTTTGTAAGTACAGTAACAAGTTGTCAAAAAGTTCCTAAACACGTATTCCTGGTTCCCACAAGGTTGGAAAAAAACTAAGGTGTTGGTTTTTCGGCCGCCTAGTCATGATTTCCTTCCAAACGAATGTAGGAAATGTTTCTTTCAAGGTCCCATTCACTTCAAACATTTCAATCAAAGTAATTAAGTAAAAACCTATACAGTTACGAGTAAACTCGGGTAAAGGAAACGCAAATGCATTCTTGGTGAGGTAATTGGCTTTCCTTATCTATCTCAGTGGAGTGGGACAAGTTTGAGAGATTCTTAGTACTTACGATTATATCCATGAAATATGAATACCTCTATATTTCTAGTTTGACATTTTAAACAACATCAACAGCCGAAAGATATACCTATCGCCAATCGCGTTCTTAAAATGTACCCACGTCATAGTTAACACCCATACATTTACCATCCAAACATTTCTCGCAGTTGGCAATCATCATCATTAGCATCAATTTACCGTACATTACATTCAGTATTCATCCAGAATACGAAACCAATAAAATGTTGAGTCTAGACATAAGTTCTGTTTGACCTTCATCATTGTAGAGAGAAAAAAAAACCTGACAAGTGCGAATAGATTTATTCATCCTGGTTCTTACTTATTGCGGTTCATAATATTGTTTTTTTTATGGATAGTGTACTGTTAGTTAAAGACAATAGGTACAGATTACTTACAGTTATAATCCTACTAAAAAGTGGTTGCAATTTGCATGAAAGTTTCCCAAAAAATCTGAAAAGCCGAAGAGATCACCAAAAGTGAAATTAAAGTTAAAATCGGTCAAGAAATACGGATGACACAAGCATTTTAAACTGCTAATTAGACAGAGAGATCCGAAGTGCACCGGTGACGTTATTAAGCAGTTCGGCCATATAAACTCCACATAAAAATTTTTTTTGCTAGAAAGAGATAGGAACAAATCTTTGTTGGCTTATATCTTGGTTATTTTTATAGCTATTCAAAAAATGTTTGTTCTCACCTGTTTGTTACATGAATCAGCTTTTATTGAAGCTGTAAAAAAAACCATGCATATTCCCTATTGACTTGAGTATTTTGAAGAATTATGTTATATGTACCTACCAGTCAATATTCGCTTTCGAGATGAGATTCATCTACACTAATATTATAAAGAGGAAAGAAAGATTTGATTGTTTGTTTGTTTGTTTGTATTTAATAGGCTGCGAAACAACTGGACCGATTTGAAAAAATCTTTCACCGTTAGAATCCTACATTATCCCTGATGAACATAGACTATGTCTTATTTTTCTGCGCGGACGGAGTCGCGGGCAATAGCTAGTATTACAATAACCTAACATTGATTTAGTTCTCATTTGGCAAATTAAGTGGTTCAATCCCTCATTATCCCTTATATTTTTCGAAAAGTTTTTTAGAACCAGCAAAGTGAATTTTATTCCACACTTTCGTTAATTTAAAATTGAAAAAACAATTGAAATTCAGCAAGTAATTGTTAACTCTTTGGAGACTACGTTTCTGTTCCAAATTCCAACTTCTTTAGTCAGCATGCAGTTAAGGAAGAATTACGCGTTCGTATCGGCTTGTAAGACCGTAATTTTATTTAACGAGATGACGATTACGATTCAAGGTGCGGAATCCTAAAAAGCTGTTTGGATCACATGTACACATGAGCGGGACAAAAAACACAATAAACTGAGTCGGAAAGTCCACTCATCTCGTTTTCGGAATAACACTTGCGGAACCGGTCGGGCATGTGTCGCCAAATACCAATACATTTCCTTCCTTGTAGGTATTGTAGGTATTGGTTATTGCAGTCTTCGGCTCTTTGCTCGCTCGCACGGCTCAAACGTGAACTAAGTTATTTAATATGGAAGCGAAGCACTGTATGTGTACCCTTGTACCCGTAAAATATCTACGATGTCTTAACGGCTCAGTACCTTTTGATGAAAAATCTGTTTCCATTGTGTTATTCAGCGGCGTAATATATAGCTGGAAGCCCTGAAAGTAAACAGGATGCGGAAGTCGTACGTAACGAACATGCAAAACCAAACGGATTTATCGATTTTTCTGCTGCCAATATGGCGGAGTTTTATTTATTTTGTCTCTAGCTACCTTCCTGGCGCCACTCTTCCGCCGGAAACGGGCGTCGTCTCCGCTTTAACCCTTACCGCGTTTCCGGTTTCCGCTCGGCTTTGAGTTTCCACGGCTCATACTCCTTTTGAAAATTAGTTTTCAGTTCAGTAAAGGGTTTAATAGAACTTCTACAACTTATCAGAAAGATGGTCTAGTTTATATTAGATAGATAACAATACTCCTTAAATTTATGCAGAGCATGTTTCAAAAGAAACTTTCGAAACAATAAACCAATATGCCTGTAAATACTGTTTTTCCTCTTGTTTTGCTGGGAACGTGGCGCCATTGTGCAATAGAAAGCCCGGTTTCAATTATTCTTGATTATGTATGTATGTATGTAGATAAGGTAATAGGTAGGTAACTAGTGTTAATAACCACATTTTTATATTAAGTATAGATGGTTCAAGTGAAATTGAATGAGTCTCCAGCGAAATAGTTCCCTTAACATTAATAATTAGCGTGCAATGTCGGATTTCACAAATTTCATTGGAAAATTCCTAATCAGAGCAAGCCTGGCGGCATTTCACAACGCGCTTCCTCCGTTACCGAAACGTAAAAGCAATTTCTACATTTGCGCTACTTACCAATTGATACGCTTGTGCATACTTTAATAAGAAAACATATTTACAATCGGGCCCGCTTGCTAAATAAAGTTTCACTTACTTACCTACGTTGTCAAATTTGGACGCTGTGTGTGTGTGACGCTTCAGATATGGTATTAGGATTTAGGACTAAAAGAGCGTCCTAGTTTTAGAATAACGGTTAGAATAATATGAATATACATACTTGAATATACCTAAAAAAGAAAATCTGATAAACAAGCGCAATGCAACTTTTCCAAGCGTATAGGCTTCTAAGAAGTGTGGTATACTCAAGCAAACAAAAAGCTCGTGCAGCATAGAGAATTTGTCTTTAAATTAATATTCACACTTCTAAAGTACGAAAATTTATGAACGAGTCATACAATCTAGTGTATTAACTACTAGTCTATTAATTACCCTTTCAGAACGAGGTACTGTAAGGAAATAAAACAATTATATTCCCATACAATCATAAAACATTTACGTCACCATCCAAAATTCGGCTCAAAAATATCAGACACGTCTTTATTGCTAGAGGTATAAGAGAGTGTCATTGAGAGTGTTATTGGTGACTGCACAATTGTTAAAGGAATAAACGCGTCGTAACGTCACACAAGGCTTCAGCTACCTAGAAAGTTTGTTGAAATACGGAAGGAACAAAGAATATTTTGCTTTTTCTTGGGATTCCCGATTATTTTTTTAAGCAAACTTTTACACAATTTTCCTAGTTTTATCAAACAGCGAATTTTTTACCACTGATTTCTCCATTTCGTGAATAACTAGGTAAGTACTTGTGGGTGTGAGAATGTTAGTATCACTATCACTACATCACAGGAGGAAATAACGTTGCACGCAGTGGTTTGCAACACCTTTCTTTCTTTTTATTGTCTGTAGGGTGACGGAACCAATAATGGACAAGGACCAAGGATGGCCACTTGATTCTTATTTTACAGAAGATAAGGGTTATCCATTTGTATTGCAATATTAATCAATTTTGGACCGTATGATATTAGAATTAAGAGTGAAGTGTCCATTACTGGTGCCTGTCAGCTAAATGTGTCCATCATTAGTGCTGTCACCCTATTGAATCAGTAGGTATTTTGAAAGTAAGTAGCAGTAAGTCCCCGCCATTGTGCTGGACGCCAGGCAATGGAAGGCGTTTTATTTTCAACTGAAAACGTACCTATCTTTTTTACTCAGGAGATTTTTTTTAAAATATTATTGGGCACTAATACATCATATTAATCTAAATATATAAAAGAAGAAACTGACTGACATATCAACGAACAGCCCAAACCGCCGGGTCTGTAGAGATTTCAAAGGAACGTAGGTTCCTTATGAGGTCTAGGGGTGCACTAAGAAAGGATTTTCCGAAAATCGACCTTCAGCGTGAAGAAGTAAGTGGAGTAATGAGCGGGAAACGAATTCTACACATCCTGTAGTTTATACATATTATAGAAACGAAACTAACTAACTAACTAATATTAAAATTAGACGTAGTCTTTTTATTTAATCTGTGGGTAAGTACTTATAACTGCCAACAAGTCTAACAAAAAGCATAATTTGAAAACCCAACTGCTGTTTGAAAACCTTCTCAGGTGAGGTATCTAGGTCGGGTCCCTTTATTGCGAAGCCCTAATTTCTCAGCTGCGCTCGTGGAAGTTGCGAGTGCTTCCTGGGCTCTGACGTAACGAGACGTGCTTGCGGTTATTTAGCAAATATCTGTGTGTTTGACGCAACCGTCTGCAATGTAGTTGGGGCCTTAATTATGTCTGTTTGACTTGAAGATGTGAAAATGTTACTTTATTTACTTTTCTATGTAGTAAAGAGCTCGCTGACACTCTGCTGTCCTTCCGTCCGGTCCGTCCGAGCGACTGCTCGTCTACCTATCCGCCCGTATGTAGTTGGGATCTTTAGCTTGTAGGTTTTTTCTAAGTAAGCGAAATGTAAATATTGGAGGATAATAACTATAAGAGAAAAATGAAAATAAAAAACTTTTTAAAGAAAGATCGTAAATTTATAACAGCGTATTTTTTCTCTTTCGTTAATAATACAGTCGGTATACACAAGAAAACACTGTCCCTGTCAATGGACTATGTGCAATTTTGCATCAACAACAATATGCCCAAAGTCGAGATCACATGGGATGTTGCAATTGAAATAGTTTCGGCGAATCTTGCCCAAAACGCGGCCTAGTTCGGGCGGCGACGTGTTGCGCCGGCGCTGCGGCCGTTACGTCATAGAGCACGCAGATTGGGTCAACGACGGATGCCCCGCAAGTCCGCAACTAACGAGCCTCCATTACCTTTCCAGATAAGCATTACATTATTATGATCTATGAATATCATAACAATTAATCACGGCTCAGGTTACGATAGTTGCTATAAGGTACCGATAACCAAAACAACTACACCTGAAATACTTGATTTTATCTCATGATATTTCCATATCCTGCCGTTACAAACAGGTGCTGTCGCAACCTATATCCCTCTGTAGTACGCAGGCGACTTGCCAATTACAGAGACCTACTTTCTTACCTTCGAACTTTTACTTCCTGCGGGGCAGGCCTGGGCCGGTCGCGCCACGCAACGCATTACGAAAGTGGCGCGAAATGCGCGGCCGACATTGCGCTTGCGCCACCTTCAGGAAGTGCTGTTGCGGCGGGATTACGTAGCGCCCGCGCGCGGCCGGTGTCGCCTAACCGCACGTATCCTTGCCGAGCAAAACTACCCTGAAAGATATTATATTATGAACGGAGAGTGCGCAGGGAAGCATTTGTGCACAAACATCAAGAATGGGTAATAGGTGCATTGGTGTTTTTAGCCGATGCGAGCCCGGCAGAAAAAGATTTTGACCTCTGCCCCTTTGTCTTTTACTAAAAGTAATTAATTAATAACAGCAAACAAAAGCAAGAACTTTTGTCTTTGGCCCTTCAGGCGATTAGGGTGATGGCACCAGCGTGTTGGACACTTAACTCTTAACTCGTATTTCCTACGGTCGTAAATTGATTGTTGCAAAACAAATGAGTTACCGACTGTAAAATAAGAATGAATTGTTGTCATTGGTCCTTCTCCATTACTGGTTCCCTCACCCTACCAACAAAAAAAAACATCAAGAATGATCAGCCTATATGCGTTACACCACACAGGAGTACAGGATACAGTAAAGTGTCCCCAAAAAAACTAACGAAAAAAAGAACAAAGTATCCGTGCATGCAATAAGATAAAAGTTAACTATTATTTCCCCGCGTGGCTTTTGTTGAAAAGCATAACCTACCAGAACAGGGTTTAAACCTCAGACATAGTCTATCTGTATTGAGGAACTTTTCATAACAACTATCTATGAGTAGTGTAGTTATCTAAGTTAGGTCCCGTCTCAAGATGCGTAAATATAGTTTTCTATATGACTTGACATTAACTTTGGTGTAACGTGCGTCGAACTCAGGATTTAGAAGATTATATAGGTATTAGATATTTATTTTTGTTTTGTGTAAGAATATTTTATAATTGTTTACTTTCAGATATTTTTTAATTTTTCATTAGGTATTCATTTTTCTCTATTACCTTGTTTTTCCTAATTAAACATAATATGTAATATATGCTATAGAGCGGGGTCTCCTGGCACAGGTATATCTTTACTTAAAAGGAGCCTTCAGCCATGGATGTGATATTATGTAAGCAGAAACAAATAAAGATATTTTCTATTAATAATACCCAGTTTTCTTTATTTAAATAAATGCAACTTGTTGGATGACACATGTCACTGCAGTCACACGGCAGCAACTGTTTTACTATTATGTTACTTGAGAGGTTACAAAAGATAAATGGTTTTTAAGATAAGACTTCGGTATCCGAAAGGCGCTCAGGAATTAACGTTCGGAGAGATTTTGTAAGCCAGAAAGAGAACGTGTCTCTGATGAAACAGAACATTGCCGTAGCGTAAAGCAGGATGTATAGTATTTAATCTCCCTCGGAACTATGCCGGTTGCGGCGGTTACCTAATCCTGAAGCTTGCTCAACGATATAGCATGCCGCATGGGTGTTATGAAATTTAATTCGCTTAGATACATATCTACCAACTCCTCAACTGTTATGCACGCTATAGGCTTGTTAAAATATGCATAATAAAATACCGAAATGCCGATACGGTAAGTTTGCTTTTCAGGGGTATTTTGAAAGCAAAATGTAGTCAAATTGTGAGAGGTTCTTACCTGAACCTCAATAGGTCTGCGGATAAACGGTTAAGTACCTACTTACAGACTTACTTACATACTCCTGTTTCAATCTACCAAGGCACAATTATTATAGAACTAGCTTTTTAGGGTTCCGTACCCTAAGGGTGTCAAACGGGATCCTAAGTATTATTAAGCATATTCTGTCTGTATGTCCTAACTTGTTTTTTTTTTTATAATAACTTTCTGCTAAAAAGGAGGAAGCTGTGTATATTTAAAGTAACTTTTTTTGAACTACCTATGTCATTATCATTAATTATAATTACTTCTTATACCAAAAACCATACAACACGAAAAGTACTTGAAACTACTGTTTTTGCAAGCTACACAAGCTACCATTCAGCCCAGTTACAGCGAATAATTCACGCCGTGTCGTGCCTAATACGGAGATTGGTTGCAGCGTGTCAACCGTTGCACAAGTCCCGTGCGCATTACAGAATCGGAAAAAGCGCGCAAAAACGGTATTAGGGCGAGAAAATTCACATCACAATGTTCCGTTATATTCACTGAGTGCATAACCCCATCTTCTAACACGTAATTGTGCAACGGTGCGCACCCGATCTCGCACGCCCGGTCCTGAAAGTGGGTCATCTCTTTTTGTTCCACCACGTTATTCCGTAATTAGAAAGAGAGGGGTGAGGATTCTTGACTGCGCGAGTGAACGCATGCATTAGCTGCAATGCCTGCAATCGGGGATAATAATTGCGTGATTAAATGATAGGGTTGGAAATTAAAAAAGGGAAAATGGTGAGCTTTATCAATTCAAGTAAATTTAAGGTTTTCTCGTTGCTCAGAAAACTTATTTAATGTCCAAATATGTCATCCTTACCTTACCAGACCATACCAGATTGGGAATTAAATTATGACTTATTATTTTTTCAAGTCTTACTACAATGAAATTATTCACCCTCACAATGATCCTTATATCCAATTAATACGGCTAAATCAGACGCCTGCAAGGTGCGAGCCAAGATGGCGGCATGCGGAAGTGTGTGTACGACTGCGACTTCCGCGTCGCCCTGCGCGTGCGCTCGTGACGCCGCCGCGCCGTGGACCAGCTCTTAGCGCATTATTACTATTATTATTGACCAAATTACATTATTTGACATGATGATGTTATAATTTTACGTCCTATGTATCTATCACATGTAAGACAAGGTCATAAGGTAAATGTCCTGATATTACTTAATTCAATTCATGTTGGTGTTTCGTAGGAGAGTGAGAAATTAAAATATACCCACGAACACATTAATAACTTCAAAGTTGGCACAAACCTTACCATGATTTTTTTTTGCTGAAACGTTTATACTAAATATAGCTATATACCTCCATATCCAAGGACTCTTCTATGGATGGAAAACATCTGGCGGCGCGGCGCAAGGAGCAAGCGTCATTACTGCCACTGCCACCAGATTAGGCGCATAAGCACCTAAATAAATGTGATATCATGTCACTGTGTGCGCTGTGTTACGAGCAGTTACGAGGCAGTCGGCTAGGGCCCGTTAGAGTTGTAGGAGAAGCTACGGGTACTCGTACCAGTATATTGTTGATACCAGTTTTTACGTCAGGCAAAATGTGAGTTCAATAATACCTAAACGCACGTGTTAAAGTAAACAAATACGACGCCGTTTAAAAGGTAAGGAAGAATGTAACCGGACGCTGACAAACATAATGAATTGTAAATTGACTCGCTATCTACGTGTTTATTAGTATTGTATCAACAGTGCGCGAAACACCTGTTTGATTAGATGACTCATAAGTTCTTTCCGGCTAGATAGGAATATATTTGAAATAACTAAATAAATCACCATCGATTTATTTACTCAGACGATAGAGACTTTAGTTACGCTGGCATCCTTCGACTGATTTCAGATGTCTCGAACCTAAACGTATCAGGTACCTATAATAAGATTTTGAGATTCATAAGGGAGCGAGAGAGATCATTTCCGCAACTAGAGTGACGCCGCGCTCCGCGGCTAACATTCGATTGTATTCAACATCGGGCTCAAAAATATCTGACACGCTCTATTACTAGAGTCATAAGAGCGTGTCAGATACTTTTGAGCCCAATGTTGAATAATATTATTGCTGGCAAAACATTTGCCTAAGTATGCGCGAGCGAATGAAAAACACATACATAAACACGTACATGGATTGTATCTAAGTAGGTATATGAAATATACGTACTTAGTTCCATTTTTAACAGAGCGACGCAGCGCATGATTGTCACACTGTTTCTCTACCAATACCTCATCATTATATATTTTTTTCAGTCCAAGCCAAGTCCTCAAGCAACAAAGTAACTACCTATTTATCAAAAACAATTCCAACTTTATAAAATGATATTTTCTTAAAATTAATAGTAAAAACCTGTATCTAAAATATACAAGCCCAAAAAGATTTCGACCCCGATACCAAAACGTCGAAATATCTAGTCTTTAATAATTAAATATTTGGGTAGCGCAGTGGGCAGCCCTATGCGTCTGCGTTCCTCGCCCGGACATGCCGTCCACAATTACTGGCAATTGTGCCAATTGACGGAGCTGCCACCCTTCCGCTTTCATCTCCATCGGGCGCCGTGACGTCAGCCCAACATCTGCCGGTTCACTATGACCCTTGTATTTACATTTACTGTTTATTATTAAGCGTTTTTAATTCCGCCATTCCTTGGGCAAGGTCCCGCCGCGTGGAGCTCTATCAGTGGAGTTCGGTGACATGGTAAAGTTAGTTTTGCCAACCTTACAAAGTTTTATCTATAGCTTGTTACAAGTCTTAACTTAACCCTAATATCAACAAAAATACTTGGCTGGGACTGAAATAGAACTTTTGAATCTTTTGATGGCGGAAAATGCACACAGGATACCGAAAATACCGATACAAATTCTTCGAGCACGACGAGCACGTAATTTCGGACAACAATGTCAACAATACAAGGAAAAACAACAACGTTTTAAAGTTAGGTAAAGAAACGTACCTATAATGGGGCGGACAGTGTAGTACCTACTGTAGTAGATACTTACTGTTAACATATTTTTTTTCCTCTTCACTTTTTTATCGAATTTCGAAACGGATGTGCAGCTAAATAACACGGCACTTCTTAAGTAATTTACACACCGACTGGTGTCCAATTGCAACAATATTATTAAGAGCAGTGGTGGCAGATCACATACAGCCAATATTTGTTCTGACGAGCTAACGACGACAGGCTGAATTTCAGGGATCACTGAAAATTCACTAACAAGTTGGAAACTTGCGGTTCTGTGGAGGCAATGGCGGGTTTTAGACGAGCTCGTCTTACTAGCCTGTCTTGATATACTTTAATCACCAATATCTTAAGCATCGCACGGACGAAAGTTGCTGGGCTATTAAGAACTGAAGAGGGCCCTGCCAAGATGCATTGCGCTAACTAACGTTTCTACACGTTTCATTTTTAAACCAATCGCGTCACTGGTAGATGACGTGATACGAAAAGTCACGTGATCTACCAGTGACGCGATTGGTTTATAAACGAAACGAATAGAAAGAAATGTTAGTAGCGCAATGCATCTTGGCAGGGCCCTCAGATGCCTGACATAAGAGAAATCGAAAAGAGTTAGTACGGACCGCTAATCTCGCTATATCACCCTTGCACACCCAGGGCCCATGGTAGGCTAGTTCTAAATACTACTCGTCGAGCAGCTCAATTACATAGATATACGACGACGAAATATACATACCTAGCTGATTTTACATAAATTAACTATTTTATCCTGTTTCATATAATATCTCTAACAGAAGCACGCACAGCAATACAAATTATTCAAGACATGCGGTGGGTTGTGTTGTGGGTAATCCACAATTACCGACAGTCGCCAAACTGGTTTTTACCTATACAGTATGAATACCATCTTCCAGGTGATACGAATTTGCATAAGTGTAGGTTAATCAATATATTGATGGCCTGCAGGCAAATAAGTACAATACATATTTATTTAAAAAAATAAGCTAAGTAATCAATTTTGCAGGTGCTTCGTAATCGTATAATCGTACCTATGTTTATTTGGTACCTACTTAATCATTATTTAAATTGCTTATTTGAGTTTTTCGTTTTAACATATAGGCATGCTAAATTTAACATAAACATATAAGGTTTTCAGTGATTGAAGTTAAACCATAGGTTAAAACTAGTTAGTTATTTGTGGTCGCTTAATGGACAAACTAGTAGCCAACCACGTTTCCGGAGTCACAATTTAATGTTGAATATCAAAACCAAGTCGCGGAACTAAGGAATTGCAATCCAATCACAAATGTGTACTTAATTTACAAACTCTATTTAACTTAATTCTAGAACCGGAAACATTGCACAGGAAACGGAACTCCAATCCGGAAATAACGTCTCGCTCGATCCTTACCCGGATCCAAATGAAGTATGATTTACGTCACTAACATTAGAATTAAGTAGTACCTAAACGTAGATTATTTTATGAATATTTACGTCCGTGTTGATGCGGTAAACGGGACGGACAACATGCATTGATGCGTGATGCGGTGCTACCTTATAAACAAAGATGTGAAATTAACACATCGATTTTTTTATTCAAACACTCCGCAGGCCTTTCGCGTAACAACACTCGCAATCACAATCGTTTTCATTTTAAAATCGAAAGCTTGTCTGCATACAAAATGAAACCAATTGTTTTGTTTTGAAGCCGATCGCGATTGCGAGTGAGTTACGCGAAAGGCCTGATCGAGATTTTTTCAGAAGTTATAAGAGCCAGTTTTGTGAAGGCGACAACGTCCCATTTACTTAACACACGATAACGAAGTTAAGGATATAATTAATAGGTACCTACTGTATTTTTTCAGGAACAAGTCTCCAAATTAATGAGTAATGAGTTAACAAATGTTTCTCTCTCTATAGTGCCAGACTAGTCCTACCCCAAATGGAAATGTTGCGCACTTTAATATCTTGTCAAACTTGTCATATCACAACAAACATCAAACTGAATTATGATTAATCGGATGACATTTCCAATGACAGGATTATAAACATTAAATGGTCAACTGTAGAAATATAAAATAGGGTAGGATAGGATAGGATACTTGGTATTGCATTGCATCACATCCTCGGGAGTCCAACTCGCCCAAAAGTTACAGCTACAGCTGCTTTTTGCAGTATTAAGGTAACCCAACACGGAAAAACAAAGATTTAAAATCATATACAAACAAAATATAGTATAGCAGCTAACTACACAGAACGGTTTAATTTGGTCCAATTTATTTAAGTGGCTGTCCATCAGAGTGGCTCAACTAGCGCGCACATTAGGCTTGATTTCTTTTCGCAATAGCAACAATTGACTCAATTGGTCGCGGCCGACGGTCACCCCTTCCGCTTTCAAGATCTGCCACCGTATTACGAATTCTTAAAATCGGAGCTATAACTCTATCCCTAACGCTGCCTGCAAATTGCCAAGATTTAACAGTTTAATCAGCTCATGCTACGCCTTTGGGCTGTGCTTTGGGTCTTGTTATCAGACGGTTGAACTAATGGAATGTCTCATACTCGAGCTAGCTTCTAGAAAACTCTACCTACGTCTGTTCATAAACGATCGTCTGGTCTTGCATTGACGTCAGATGTTGATTTTGAAAAGAAACAGTAAAAAATCCTAGGTTTTAGAGTTTATAAATACAGGTACGTTCTTATTTTTGGCTACAGAAGTCACTTAAATACCTTGCATCGGCCTGGCTCGTTAGCCATGCAAAAAAAAACTGCATTCTGGCGGGCAAAGTGTGAAATGTTTAATAGTCTCGTCACGTTTTACAATGTCCTTATCTGAAACTATTAGCCTGTTCACTCGCGACGCTACCTAACTTCAATAGGGAAGTACTTCAGTTAAAGGGGACGGAAGCTAGTGTAATTCGACAAACAATAACAGTGCAATATTAATCATTTATCTGACCACTTCTGACGACTGATAAAGCTATAATTAATTACTGTAAGTATCATATAAGGCAAGTCATGTAAACATGGCGTAAATGTGATGTTAACAAATGGCGATAGGGCCCTACAAAGTGGGCTCCTGGGTTTTAAATCTTGTACTTAAGTACGAGTTGGTTTCAAATGTTTATTTTAGTTTTCCTTAATGTGTTCTGTGTACTGGTGGTAAATAAATGTTTCTTTATTCTTTTCAAATGTTCCAATCACATATTAGTAACATACATGTTTTTGTAGTTTAATTTCAACAACAAATACCAAAGTTTACTCATTATTGAAACAATAAACAATTTATTTTACCTAAGGGAATTCACACTCGCCGTGGGTGGATGGGACTTTCCGGCATTTATCGTACGACCTCATGCTGCATTTTTATTACTAGAATATAATTTAAACGGGATGACGTAATAGCGATAGCTCCAGTCAGTTTCCGGGCCAGGTCGCGTGGTCGCGGACGCAGATAACGTATCAGCCGAGGTGGATGATCGATATATCGCGCTGTTTGCGGAGCCACGTACCTACTTACATTGTTATCGTTATACCTACTTGTTCGCTAAGTGACAGGTGCTTGCAAGACTGCATTATGCAAAGATCAAATATTCATAGGAGGCATGTTAAATTGTTCAATCTTAATATTTACGGCAAGTACTGGGGACACCTTGTATTCGACACCGGCGGGAAGTAAAAAAAAAACCTTTAATTGACCATTTGTTGTACAGAAATCGATCGGAACCAAATTAAAAAAAACCGGTCAAGTGCGAGTCGGACTCGCGCACCGAGGGTTCACCGTAAGCTTGGTAACCGCAAAAGAAAATACTAATTTTGTTATGAATTTTATTTTCTATGCCATATAACATAATATATCCATTTTGATTAGCCTAAATTTTAATACAGATTTGGAAACATTTTTTGTTATTTCTCAAAAACTGTAAATAATTAACACTTCATTTTATGTTTTCCGTAAAATATAAGTAATTTATACTTACATCAGGATTTTTTCATTTTTTTTGCATAATAAACCAAAAAGTACATAAAAAAAAATTGAAATGTGTAATGTGCAGATTGAGCAGATTATGTCGTTCATATGACGCCCCATTTGCTATAATCAAACCACTTTTATTTTTCAACCCCCCATTCTAGACCCCTTCTCAACTATTTATAAATTTAATTTCATGTTTTTTTTACTAAAAACAGATGGGGGCAAAGAAGTAGTATAATTATGCCAAATTTCAAATTGATAGCATTTGTAGTTGCTGAGAAAACCTGCTGTGACATACAGACAGACAGACAGATAGACATCGAAGTCTCACCATAAGGGTTCCTTTTTTACCATTTTGGACGGAACCCTAAAAATATATCACCCTGCTGAATCCTTGCAGCCTAAGTACACCTCACTCTTTCTTACCACTTCTATCAGGACGGGACACAGTTTTGCCTTGCCAAGCTTTACTAACTAGTTCCTTAATGTTATCGGCAATCAACGTTTTTCTATTAAAAAACACGAGTGACTAATATACCTACTGCAAGTGTGATAACTGATAATGATAGCTAGCCGAATGCTATTAAGCCTTTTAAGAAGTTGGGAGTACTGTAGCCTTAGACAAGATGCATAGCGAGATCGTCATCGTTAGGTATCGAAAATGTAGGATTGAGATAAGCGGACGGATGCTCGCCTCAAGTGCTTACCTATGTAATTTCCATACACTTTGACAATTTTCGAAAATCGTTTACGATAGCGTTAAGCATCTGCTATGGCCTCAGTTTCTACATATTTGTACTAAGGTCTGCGGCGTCTCGTGCAAAATAATCTTCTCTAGATCCGATAGTGTGGCCGCGGCTCGAGCATATACGTGACATATAACCGCGCACGCATAGTTTTTTGCCAGGTCTGCGATGAAATCACATTGTTCCTCTCGGGGCAGAAGAGAGTGACAGCGGCGTCGCGTGCCTGTCAGTCGACGCCCCCGCGTTTCTCCGCTGCGCACGCGCCGTGACCAAATGCCTTCAACGGATTAAGATGTAACAATTACCAGTAATTAAGTAAATAGGTACAATTACGTCGGTAGGTACTGATAAGTTTAGGCTCTAGAATTTTTCTTCGAGACCTTTTTCAGCTATAGTCGCTATAGGTCAGCAAAAAGGTTCGCTTGAAGAGACCTTTTAAAAGAGTTTGTGGCCCTTTGTCCTTAGTTATTCTGGATTTGCATTTTTCACACATAAAATTAGTTACCACCGAATATTCGGTTAGGTTAAGAGCCGCAAGAAATTTCAAAGCTATAGACAGGAGACCCATTGATTGGAAAGTTCCTTGTGTAAACTGTAGTAGGTAAGTAACTATTTTTAAACATCAATTTTTCATATTTTGACACAGGAACCGAGCGGGGTAAAATCCACATTGCTGACGCCATTTGATATTTTCTCATGTGCAAATATTACTAACGCGATAAGATATTTTTAGTGGATTAATACTAATTCCACTATCTAATGATTAAAACTCAAGGTTGTCGATATAGTCATATAAGTGTCCATTTACAACGTGCTAAAATATCGAAGAAAACAGCAAAATAAAGATTTCCTAAATGGATAAACTGCCTTATCTGTTTATCAACTATGTCAATGCCATAGTTTTTTGAAATGCGAGCAAGTACCGGTCAACTTATTTTATAGAACGTCAAAATACTCAAAATATGGTTACCTACTTAATCTGTAAGAGTGCATGCTGCATGCTAATTTGTAATGCACAACAGTAAAAAAAAATGTTTACAGTAGGTACAGCGTTTCATGACTATCATGACCTCTATCAGCCAAAACACGTCCACTGCTAGATCTGAGGCCCTAGACAAGCAAGATGCATTCATAGGTAGGATTGACGCAAACTGTCAGACTAGGCGGTCGTGTCGAGCGACTCCAGGTCAGGTTGTTGTCAGGTTTCGAAAATCGTGAGGAACGTTATCGCATTTTGTACAGACATGTTCAGCTTCACAATCCTCTTAATTCTCGATCTACATAGTATAAAACAAAGTCTCTGTCTATCTGTAGAGTGTAGAGGTATAACCGCTAACTGCTCCTAAACTACGCAACCACCATCAGTTTGATATTTCTTCACGTAAGGTTTTTATTTACTAACGCGATAAGATACTTTTAGAGATTTGTCAGGATCGTAGCAGGTGGAACGAAGTGGTCTCTGCCTACCCCTCTGGGAAACAGGCGTGATTTAATGTATGTATGTATGTTTTTATTTACATTTTTTTTTTAAATTACACCCGTGCGAAGCCGGTTTAGTAAAATATACGAACGTTCGAGACAAATTTAACGAGGTACTGTCAATTTCAACGTATAGATAAATATTCCGAAAAACCCAAACTTATAGGGTTATACCACTTATCATCGTGGAATTAACAAGTTTCGGTCATTGTCATTAGGCTAAAATTCATAACAAATTCCGATTGAGGTACATTTACCCCACCAAAATAGGGGCATATTTAAGTCGTCGAGTTGCGGAAAAGAGCCAGCTACAACCTAAGTACTATGCTACTATTTTTTGTGATCCCAGAACAAGCAACTCCGGTTATTCCATTGGAGACGGTTATCCCTTTGGACTTAAAAACCGGACCAAGCGGATCATTGTTAGAAGAATACCTAGTAGCTTAGGTAGATATTTTTTTCTGTTCTCAATATCCTGTTCGTAAAGGAAATGCTTCGGTCGAAGAGGATCGCCTTGCTGGTGGTGTTAATCGTGAGAACTGCAATGTCCGGCTTGCCCATTCATTTTCATTTGCCTCGTAGTTTTTCTCATCTCGTGTGACGCAACGCGGATGTTCTCAGTTCTTACCGATAATTATTGCGTTTTGTTCATTAACCGCAACGGCGTCGGCTAAACCGGTATCATTATAATAGACTAATCGAACTAATGTCCGGAAAATGGATGCGAGCAAGAATAAGGGTAAAATACGTAATAGCTAAACCAATCAGTAGGTATTAAATGATTGGAATAGATCTCTTAGGACCTACCAAGTTAAAAAATCGAATCTAGCCCAGTGGCGGATCCACGGGGGTGGTCAAGTACGTCATACGACCACCCCCTTCGGCATTCGTAGATACGAGTCAGAAAGTATATAGTCGTATGGCATTATCTCGCACTTGACCGAACTTCTGCGTTCAGCAATTAATGACCACCCCCTAATCTGAAAGCTGGATCCGCTCCTGATCTAGCCAAACTAAATTACTGTCGTTGGGATTTTCAGTGTTCCACATCATACGCGAGTGGAAATATTTAGGATTTGAACTTAGAGCCAACAACTTATAAATATACAATATAACAAGAAGCTCAAGTGTCACTATTTGCTATTGGCGAGATAGGTATTATTAGTGACTGCCTGATCAGTGACCATCATATTATCCAATCTCGTCAATAGCAAATAGTGACACTTGAGTTTCTTGTTATAATTTTACATTAGCAGAAACCTGTCAATTCCTACGACCGCGGATTGAAAGTGGAGACCTTGGCAATAACCTTGCACGTGGAAAGCGCTCTTTGACGACGCGGAAGAGATGTATTGTCTTAGCGCTGAGAGGGGAGAAGGGGGGGAGACGGATGAGGTAACCGACCAATGACTTGTACCTATGTAATGTTGACTGTTATTATTAAGTACTTGAGATAATGTCAGCCCCGTTTCCGCGGACATGCGGTACTGGGTATTTAAAGTCAAGGTTTGAATAGGGTTCACTAATTATTATTGAATAAAAGTAATTTTAAACCGACTTCATAGAAGGAGGAGGTTCTCAATACGACTGATTTTTTAAAATGTTTATTACCTCAGAACTTTCGACTGGGTGAACCGCTTTTGATGATTCTTTTTTTTAATGCTGGTGGTTCCCCTGTAGTCCCATTTTAATTTGGTCCAGATCTGATGGTGTAATCCATGAGGAATCGATGGAACTCCTCAAATATTATAGGCACACCTATAGCGATTTCGGTATTTTTCATTGTAACTCACGCATTTGGTCTTGGAAAGCACTATTTGGTGAAGTGGAACTGATGATGAAGACCACAGGTGGCCAACGGAACTTCTAAACGGTACCTATTTCAAGGACGGCGATAAGATATCTCGATTAAGATAATTGAGCGACTATGACGAAGCACATTTAGGTTCAAATATATGACTATGACTTTCCCTCGGCGTTGATTGCGGCGAGCTTGAAATGTTCTATGTTTTCTTATTGATTGAAATGTGGACTAAGTATAAAACATCATAATTATGATCACTAAAAAGATAAAAAAAAAGTCTAAAAAAAGTTTTTTGCTTTTAAAAGGTGGAGTTTTAAGTTATTTTTTAGATTTTCTATTCCAATGTAACAAAAACCTAGGATAAGTAAGCATTAATGCATTCATTGGGTCTGTTTGTTGGTATTAACAAACAAAACCAACGATTCAAAGTGAAACAAATTTTTAATAAAAACAAATATTTTCTCCCACCGGACAAGAGTGTTGCGTTCGTCGCGATATTTGTAAATTTTTTACTCGTTATTATGATTATGTTTGTGTTTGGTTACTTGATCTTGATAACAAATTAAATTAAAAAGTTAAAACACTATCATTTATTCGCTAACCGATAATCGATGGCTGTCGTAGAATCATAGGAGGGCAAATTCTGTGTGACAAGCTTGAATATCTGTAGTTACACGAGTCATGGATGTTTAATATCTCGAGTACCCATACCGCAGGAAATCATAGCTTACGGCAGTCATATTGTAAGTATCTTATTAAGTGCCCGAACTATCATTACCTATTACATACACAGTAGAAACACTTAAAAACACGCAGCCGCTGAGGCAGATGGGTGCTACAGCTATCTAGTAACCACACAACGTGTACCACTATCTAGTTACCTTTCTACCATCCACCTGAAGCTGCAAAGAAATGTGTTCCCAGCGATCATTTTACAAGGAGTGGAGGTATGGCGTTACCTGGGCGTCATTCCCGGAGCCCCCGGAGGCGGCGACCGCTCGTGTAGCATTACAGTGACCGCAGCGCAACAAAAACAAATCGAGAGAATGTCCTCAATCGTACGTGCGTGTCCTGCCTCTCCCGCCCAGGGTTGCCACCCGTAACGCGTAGCTTATAGCTCCTAACGGGGGCCCATTTCTCGAAACTCACTAGACTAATAATATTGGTTCCCTCAATACAATTTTCCATAAGTCTACCAGTGAAATGTACCGCATGGACTAATAGTATTAGTCTAGTGAGTTTAGAGAAATGGGCCCCATCCAACACTTTATTTTGACATTATCTTTGCTTCCCTTTGAGAGAAGTTTTAGAGTTAAGTGACGGATTGACGTTATTCTATGCTAGTGGGTCGAAAACACTTCCCAAGCTTCAACAGTTTAGGCTGTGCGTTGATACCTAAGTGGTCAGTTTTTTGTTTACACAGAAGATGACATTACATCACAGCAGCTGGGCGACGGTGATAGGTTTAAGATAAATCAATGAGTAATGCTAAACGTTCCATCTTTTCTCGGCTATGCCGTAGTTCAGTAATTAAATTGAAACAAATGTATTCTGGTCTTTCCCACGTTGTTTACAAAGTCATCTCTAAGAGATATTAATAAGGAAAAAGATATAATATTTTTCGTGTACCTACTCGTATTACGTAGGTATCAGTAACACTTGGGGAACTTTACTTTTCTTATAATTATTAACCATGTTTGAATTACCGTATTCTTTATAAGAATAATCAAATTGACTGATAAGATTCAAAATGTTAAGGAATTTGTAAGGCATAATCTACTCGCATCATCATCTCATGAGGGGTGTGTTTTACGCACCAGGTCGTTTTAAATAAACTTTATGAATGGCATTTCAAAAAAATAACTTCCTAGGATGGTCAATGAAAAGACAAATTAGCTAAGTTACAATTAGAGGAAGATTCACTTAGGTTTTTATGGATAAAGACAAGGCGGCGTGACAACGGTAGGTACTAACAAGAATGACTCAATAATTAATTCCTTGCGCTTCTTTCTAGTTAGTATAACGTCGATGGTATAATTTAGAGCCGAGAAGGAAGTATCTTAACTGTGTCATTCATAGTCATTCTTGCTACGCTTCTTGATCAACTACTCTACTCCCAAAGTCAAAGTTCATTAGCCATCTCTTTCTTTTCTTTCTCAAAGTGGCCCGTTTCACGAAGCTACAAGTTACACATTACAAGCGGGAGTCTCTTTCTAACTCCTTTTGCTAGAAAGAGAGTTCCGCTTGTAATTTGTAACTTGTAGCTTCGTGAAACGGGCCACAGGGGCACGTTTTATAAAGCTACAAGTTACAATTTTACAGGTCTAAACTGGCAACACTGCTCAAATGGCTGGTCGTCATTGGTCGAGGTTGTGTCAAATGGAAACTTGTAACCTGTAAATTGTAATTTGTAGCTTTATAAAAGAGGCTCCAGGATGTCAATTCTCTTCGAGATTCCATAGAAGTGACGCTGTCATTCCATGCAGATCCTCGAATCCTCGATAGAGATTCATCTCGAACGACCCGAGAATTGACCTCCAGGTACAGCTTTCATCCTATACCAAAAAACCCAAAAAAAAAGGAATAAATAAGATTGGATTGGACAGGATTGTTTTTCTTTCAAACACGCATAAACGGTTAAAGTGATTTAATTGTGAAAATTCGTCATAAAGATACTCCATGTCCCAAATTAGCACATGGGCTACTTTTTATCTCAGAAAAAAATAAAATCCGTGTAAATGGAGTTAAACGAGTCGCGGGCAAAGGGTACCCTAAAACACTGTGTGGGGACCCTGGGCAGCGCTGGCAGTAACCCGTTGGCGCGGAGGAGGGCTGCGGGCGGAAGCCGCAGGACATCCGACACGTACAGGAAGCAGAACCAGTTCTGCCTTTGTCCCTCCCGTGCCTCCAGCCTCCCGCCCGACCGCATTCCTGCGGGCCTCCGCGCCCCGGCCGGCCGCGGCAAACTACTGGACGTTTTTATTTTGCTGTTGTATTTTCAAGGAAGAGTCGGTAGGTTAGGTAGATTGGTAGGATTAAAAAATGTTTTTGTATTGTTGTTTAGAGATACGTACCTACTATTTTTTCATGTTTTGGAACTTTTACTCAAACGCATTTAATTGTATGCAGGTTTTATGTATTAAATAGTCAGGAACCTGTTTGTTGCATGTTTTTTCGTTGACTAATAAAAGTAATAAATAACTAAGTCCTAAAGTCTGCCAATATGCACTTTTTTTTCGGATTATACCTATAACTAATTGAGGGACATGTAAGGGTTGACTTATAATTCGTTTATGTTCAACTATAATATCCTTATCTTTTTACTCAGTATAAAACAATTTTACATAAGTATTATAAAACAAAGTTTGCTAACTCCTCCTAGACCACGCACCGGATTTTGATGCGGATATTTCAGCATTATTTAATTAGTTATTTTTAAGGTTCCGTACCCACAGGGAGCGGGTTCCTATAACCAAACCTCGCTACCCGTCCGCCTGTCAGCGGGCTGTATCTCACGAACTGTAATTGATAGACGGTTTTTTTTTACAAAATAGTGCTTCTATTGCGATGCCGCTATTACAAAAAATGATAAAAAATTAATTAAATTTAAGTAAAGAACCCTTCATATGCGAGTCCGACTCGCACGTGGCCGGTTTGGTTCGCAAGAACGCAAGCACTACTTAAAAAGGTATGTGTTTAAATTATATCTAAGGACATTACATTACATTTCCGCTTTTTAAGACGTGCAGCCTGAGGCGACCAGTTTGTTTCCCACCAGAATGACAATACGAAAGTCATTATTTGTAACTATTTGCATTTTATTTGCCTTGGGATTAGGTCTTCGTAACGATCTTAAAAATCTTGTTTAGGTATTACTGTTACTAATTCACCTTAACTACCAGGACGCATCTATTTTTTTCAGAATTATCTAGCAAGTAGGTACCTACCTAACATAAAGCAATAATAAAAAAATATTATATTAAATCTAATGTTTTGGCTGGTAGATTCAAACAATTCGGTACAAAACAACATGACATAATCCCTAGCAACAGCGCGGAAGCAACACCCGCTTTCCCTGCCGCAACCGGCATTCCAGATCAGATTCTAAATACAACTCAGACCAATTTTCTCTAAAAATAAATCGGGCTCCGTCTAGCGGAGATGATTAAATCGCCAAATGTCTCCATGGAGCGGAAAAGCGTCGGCCTCCCAAAATAACCCCTGAATATTTCCGACTCGGACGGTTTTCAACTCGTGGAAAACGTAGGTAGGTATGTAAAGACAGCGGCGTGCGCGCAACTTCCGGAGCACCGATAAACATGGCGGCGGCGAGCCAACATGGCGACGTTTCCGGTCGCGCTGATTCACATGTGATGGCGGCTGACTCGGGCTTGCTCACTGCATTTCTGGACTGTGATTCAGCCTTACGCAACACGGCGTAGGTGCCCTCGGGCTAAAACATTTTCGAATTCACTGTCTGGCACAAACATTCGCATCTACGCCGAAAAACTCGCTTGTTTTCACAGAGAAGCTAGACGATTGGTTGATTGACGTATTATCGTTCGGAGGTCGTCCGGGGACTCTCGAAGTTCGCTCGACAGTTCGTCGAAGACAGCGGACGTTCACGGGGCAGCTCTAATATGTATTCACTTTGGCATTGGCTCCTAACTGTCTAAACCATATCGCGGCATTAATAGACGTAAATATAATCAACGACCCTATTCAACCAAAGTCGATTGAGAGGGCTGATAAATCCAAGATTAGTTGCAAAATAGGCAGATTAACTTCTAACGAAATAATAATTATAAATGAAATATGCTTCTAGGTTGATTAAAAGCTTGGTATATCGCTTATTAAGTATATACTTAGGTACAAAGTTTAATAATTAATTTGGTTTAGCAAATGAAGGCTACAATTTTTTTAATTTAACAACTTGGAGCCAGTTTGCTAATATTCTTATACTTCTTTCTTTTGCATGTTTTAAAATCAAATTAACAAATAGGTACCTAGGTACCATAAAATAGCATGTTGGCTCAAACTGGTGTCTCCCAGCCCATCTATAAACTGAATATATTCCGATATTATTTACTTCCATGATTATAATAACAAATCAATTAGGTAGGTATATTTATACCTACACTACATGAGTAATATTCTTAGTATTGACACAGAAACAAGATTAAGAATCTTTTTCCATATTATAGTTAGCGTAGGTATTTGATTGTTATTCCTTCACTCTGCAACGGCTCGACGGATTTGGATGAAATTTGAAATGGAGATAGCTTATATCCTGAATTAACACATAGGCTACTTTTCATATTCATATTCATTTATTGCATCCATGGTATTTACAGTGGTCTTATATCGTAGTATATAGCTAAACATGGACCCTATTAGGGTATAGCAATATTAAAACTAAATAAAAGATATTAACCTAGATATAATAAAGCTAATAGTATTAAATAAACTAAAGAGCTACCTACAAAATATAAAACATAAAATCAAGCTCTTTTTCTATAGTATAATACTGTAATTTTTAATATATTCACATTAACACAAAAAAAATACAAATAAAATAAAATAGTTTGAATTAGGTGCTTTCTTAAACATGTATATTATTCATTATTTTCTAAGTATTCTTGCAATGTGTGATAACATTTCTTAATTAAGAATATTTTATGTTTATAAATAAAAGTGCTATATGTTTATTCTGCTTTTAGTTCTCCGGAAAATTGAAAAGTTTCCCTGGGTATAACGATAGTTGGGTAGTAAGTATAGATAATATATAAACCTATTTCAGGAACCTAAAATAATTGTATAATTGCAGACAATAATTCGTAAAAAAATATTACTTAGCACTGTTAGCACTATATTATTTTAGGAATTTCGACGACTTCTAATGGATGCAATCCGATATCGATCCAAAACGATATTGCTTTTGACATGTCTTGTATTGTTTTCACTCACCACTCATCGGATCACTCCAACTTTTTGAAGGCGGTTAAAACTGATTCACCCCTATCGGCAATCAAGCACGTGAAGTAGGTAAATTCATTATCATGCAATTAATTACGCTATCATACATATGAATAATAGAAAATATTTACTCTGAGAAGGAATTAATAAGTCATGCATGTCATGGGATATCAGCAAGTAAAAATTGATATGGAGCCAACGTTATCAACGGATTTGACTTAAAATAGACACCCTTGAAGTTACTACGTTATATATTTTTATTTTTTATGACAGAGAGAAACTAAACGAGCACTCAGGCCAGCTGATGGTAAGCGGGGACTGAGACCCATAGACATTTGAATTCTCAAGACTACGATCCTGAGACTCCAAGTGCATTGCCAACCTTGACAACTAAGATGGAATGCAGATGCTAATAATTTCACTGGCTCTTATCCCCACACCTCTCTCTCTATTTATTGATAACTACTGGGTTTTTTAGCAGTTACCAATGGCAACTATAGGTATAATGCTATCTCTATGATGATGATGATGTTTTTTCTTTATTGTTTTTTTTTCTTCTGGACGGTCCCATTCTAATTTGGAGTTGGTATTTTAAGAGTTCCGTACCAAAACGGTAAAAAAGGAACCCTTACCTACGTGTATGGTACTATGGTGAGACTACGTTGTCTGTCTGTTAGTAGGTATGTCACAGCAATTTATCTCAGCACCTACTGGAGCAGCCCATCAACTTAGGCATAGGTACATGAACCTACCTATAACTTGCAAGCCAGCAACTTTTTTTGGTAAAAGAAGAAAATATTTTTAAAGTGTACCTAGTGTAATATAATTTCTCGCAGGTACGTTAGTAGGTAAGTACTTTTGATTTAAACTCAAAAAATTAAAAAAATGGCCCGTAGATTATTTCATCATTTCAGCCGAAAGACTGCTGGACATAGGGATCTCCCAAGATTAGCTCTGTTTTTTGTTTATTAATAGACCACTAACTTTCGCCCGCGACTCCGTCCGTTCCGGTATTTTCTCGATATTTAAATTTTAAATACCGGTTTTCCGGTATTTCGATATTTCTTCGATATTCATACAAAAAATTTAAAAATGTTAAAAATCGAATGATTTTTAACCGACTTCAAAAAAAAGGAGTAGGTTCTCAATTCGTCGGGATATTTTTTTTAAATGTATTTTCCCCGATTACTCGAAGACCACTGGACCGATTTTAAAATTTTTTTCGTTGTTCGAATGGGTATACTTTCTAGTTGGTCCCATTGTCACCACGTCAGGATCTGATGATGGGATCATGGAGAAATCAAGAGAACTCCTCAAATATTATAGGCACACCTATATAGCGATTTTGGTATTTTTCACTGTAACTCATGCATTTGCTTTTGAAAAGTACTATATGGTGAAGTGGAACTGATGATGAAGACCACAGATGGCCACCGGAACTCCTTAACGGTACCTATTTCAAGGGTGGCGATAAGATATTTCGATAAAGGTAGTTGAGCGACTATGACGAAGCACATTTAGGTTTAAATATGACTATGACATTCCCGCGGCGTTGTCTGCGGCGAGCTTGAAATGTTCCATAGTTTCTCATTAATATTTAGAAGTGGAGCTACGTAACAGCATAAATAGGATCACTAAAAAGTATAAAATAAAATAAATGTTTAAATGTAAAAACAAAAACCCGCCTTCAAAAATGCAAAAAATAACTTCTTTTAAAATGGTAGGTCAGCCCAACTGAAGTCGGCGTCCCACAATATTTTAAACCAAAAGTCGAATGCAGTTGGACTGACCTACCATTTTAAAAGAAGTTATTTTTTGATTTTTGAAGGCGGTTTTTTGTTTTTTTATTGAACTGCCCTAGATTGCCACTTTAGGTTGGTGAAGTTTGAGGCCTTAAAAATAATAAATCAGCTCATGCGTAGCAAATATATTTGTTATAAATCACAGCACATACATTCAAAATATCTTGAATTTAAACTTCAAATTGTTTTTGCACATGTGAGTCATCAACATTTCATAGCCGATATTTAGAATCTCCTCTATGAGAAATATGTAGTGCATTCTTAAATTAATACTATTATTATAAGTTTAATTTTATGCAACTCATGGTCGGGAACTCGGGAATAATGCATCCTATAGCTAGTTAAAAATGACATGCTTGGATGGGGCTATAAAAATAAAACGTTACTTTATTGGAAATTAATTATTATATTAAATTTATGTAATATCGAAAAAATATCGAAATACCGGTATTTTGCGAGCTCGAATATCGGTTTTATAATATCGGAATTTTAGTCCGATATTCCGGTTTTTCGATAGTATCGAATACCGGTATTCATGCTCTACGTAGAAGTCGTTTATTGCTGCTCCCTCGGGAACTGTCCAATTTTCCGGGATAATAACTATCCTATGTCCTATTCTAGGACCTAAACAATATGTGTGCCAAGTTTCATCTCGATCCGTTCAGTGGTTGAAGCATGAAAGACGGACAAACATACACACTTTCACATTTATAGGTAATATATATATTAGTATGGATATGGATATTTAATATTATACGACAAGAAAAGTACTTAATTGTTTTTGCGGAATTAACCAAAAACTTACAAATATTGTGTTAAAATTTAAGCAATTCCAGGATCTCTTATTATTGAATAAGAAATAAAGTTTATTAAATTTAGTTCAAATTCTACGCGTTTCGACCGCTCACTTGCGTTCGAAACGCGGTTTTCAAAAAAAGTGTACCTACATAGTTAAGGGCTAAAATTAAGATCGACTCGCACTAAACCGGTTTTTTTTACTTTAATTTTATTTTGTTCAATAATCAGGGGTAACGCGATGTTTTTTCCTTTAAAAACATTTATCATCAGTTTAACACGTGTTAGCACGTTATAACAACCAATATTGCATTGTTCGAGCAAAACAGGTGTGTTGTATTCGGTGTTTAATAAGACGGGCAACGCCGCCAGTGAATAGACGCAGGCGCAAGGCTGCGAGGTGGCTGCGCGGCCGTGGCAGTGAACTTGCTTTCTTCGCGGCGCCCGCGCGGGTCGCCCAACCGTGAACCAAAGCTAATCATTGACATCAAACCACTTACTCAAGACCTCCACGGTCACAATTATTGAAAAACAAAATACAGACTTAAAAAACTGCTTGCAAGCGATTCTAAGGCCTTAAAAGATTACTTGCAAGCGATTCTAAAGCTTTAATAGATAATAGATTAAACCACACCAAAAAACCGATGGCAGGTATAATGACCACATCGATATTGATGCGTTCTTAGCGAATATTTGATTATCTACATGTATGAAACTGCGGAGCTGATATTCAGGAATACCGCGGGTAACGCTGCGGCGAGTAATGTTGGTAATAACAAAGCCTGATTTCATAGTATTCACGGCACAAGCTAACTGTTATATAACTGAAAGAATGCTTGCGCAATACTGCACTGAAAAGGCTTCAGCTCAGAAGCTACCCTTGGCCTTACACGTGCGTGCGCATACACGGTTACTCGCAATTTGCATTTACTAGCAAGAATGTTCGCAGTCAATAAACCCGGCAACAGATCGGCTATGGCGGCAGTGTATGGTTTAATCGCCGTCCGCGATCCCACTTCCGCGTCATCCCGCTGCGCGACCTAGGCTAGGCCTCCCGTTATCAGCCAGCCCGTTACGTGACGCGCGTGACCCGGATCCGGCGCACCGGCGCCCGCTCCGTACGCGCAACAGCTGGAAAAACGCACTAACTGTCGCAGCACACGAAGCACGGTACATGAAACGCGCAACCTACACAAAAAACCGTCTACATATCTGAGACTGACAAGCTATCCGTACAAAACATCCTGTATCATAATTTGTTGTTTTTTTACAATCAGTCTGTTCGTCTACCTACACTACATGTTGTATTAAGACTTCTATCTTAAAAATAAATAAATATCAGGGGACAATCTAACACAAATTGACCTTGTCCCAAACTAAGCCCTACACTAACTTGTGCTTATGGTAATGCAGATGCACTAGGCAACGATAAATATATTTATATAGAGAAATACATACTTAAACTCATAGAAAACATCCAAGACTCGGGAACAAATAATCGCGGTCTTCACAAAAATACATATTTTGTTCATACCGAGAATAAAAACCGTCGTAGCCTAGGTGGTAGTGCACCCAAGTCCACTAACCTAACCTAACCGCGTAATCTCGTAGGTATAAGTATATCAAAATATTATCTGTATGTTATCATCAATGTAATCATTTTGGCAGTTTTAATTTATCGTCGTACATTATACTTACTTATCATGCATACACCATATGAGTTTTTGTATTGAAATTGGTATTATAAACAAGACAAACCAATTACTTCAACCTAAGTACCCAAGCCCATATAACAGAACAGTTCACTTTAATGTCATCATGATCAGTTATAATGGTGCAACAGTTAGCGTGCCTTGTGAAGGGGCAATTAAAAGCACAAGTAGAGTGCAAGTAGGACCGCTAGCTGGGTGACACTTGCGAAGCAGGCTAGAGACGCGCCGCGTTCCATGACCATTGCAGTCACTGGACCCAATACTGGCAAGTCGGGCGAGCCCACTTGACGCTCTGTGGGTGAATAGAGCATGGGAGCTGATTATCGGCTTTACGCAGAAATGCCTCTGATGTATTACCAGTTCAGTTTTTTCAAGAGTGTACCACATAATTGAATGTAAGTACACTATTTTGATTACTGTCTCCAAGTCAAGAGTTGTACCTATGTACCAACAAAACAATTTTGTTTTCACAGATGTAACATTTACCAACAAATAAGAATGTGGCCAAACACAAACTGTCTAAAGATATATCTTCCTCGCAATGAGATTCTTTATCCTTTTGTTACTATACAGAAGTTACCTACTTAGTAGTACGAAAAACCCACTTGACAGTAGTGGCGGACGAGTAAGGACTAAACAACCGGCCAAGTGCGAGTCGGACTTGCGCACGAAGGGTTCCGTACCATTATCTATACAACATTAGACACAATATTGTTGCCTTTACGAGGGGCGGCTGATAAGTAATCTCCTTGGTCAGAAATATATACAAAAATAATGCTGGCTGGTATGGATTTATATTCGTTTGTTATTCTATTTTCAAAATGTATTACATTCATTTGTTTATTGCATCACGTTTATTTGTCTCCTACAATTGTTTCAAACATGTCGGTAGAAAAAGTGAAAATGGATAAAATCGAGCAGCGTGCGGTGATTAAGTTTTTGACTAAAGAAGGGAATACGCCTTCGGAGATCAGACAGCGTATGTTACGTGTGTTTGGCAGTTTGTGTTCTTCCGAATTTGTTATAAAGTTTTGGTCAAAGCAGTTTAAGTTAGGTCGTGAGAGTCTGGAAGATGATCCTCGTAGCGGAAGACCAGTTTCGGCCGTCACCGATGAAAATGTAGCCAGGGTGAAAAAAATTATATTAGAGGACCGACGAGTGAAGCAGTGGGAGATAGCTAGAGATGTGGGCGTCAGTAAAGAGCGAGTCAATGAAATAATTCATGAGCATTTGAACATGTCCAAGGTTAGTGCACGTTGGGTCCCCAGAATGTTGACTGCATTTGACATGGAGAGGCGTGTCAAATGTTGCGAAGAGTTTTTGGAGATGAGTCGAGGGAAAGAGGAAGAAATAATTTCTAGAATTGTAACATGTGATGAGACTTGGATTCGACAATGGGACCCGGAAAGTAAGCAAGAGTCGTTACAGTGGAAATTTAAGGATGAGAAGCCGCCTCGGAAATTCAAGGTCTGTCCATCGGCAGGTAAACTTATGGCTACAATCTTTTGGGACACAGAAGGGATTTTGCTCATAGATTATTTACCGAAGAAAACTACAATGAATGCTGATTATTACTCAAACTTACTATACCAACTAAGAGAGACAATAAAAGAAAAACGGCGAGGTAAACTAAACAAAGGTATTCTGATTTTGCACGATAACGCACCAGTGCATACCGCCCGCACAACGAAGCTAGCAATTAAAGACAATGGCTTCGAAACCATTGACCACCCCCCTTATAGTCCAGATTTAGCCCCCTGTGACTATTTTCTGTTTAGACTTCTCAAGAAAGACCTCAGGGGACGAAGGTTTATGACCGATGACGAAATGAAGGCTGCGGTTACTGACTTTTTTGACGACAAACCGAAAGTTTTTTTTTTAATGGTTTAAATTCAATATTTGAAAAATTTAATAAGTGCATTTTACTAGCAGGGGACTATATAGAAAAATAAAAAAAAATTAGCCACGACAGTCTTTTGTTTCATTGTTAGGTAGATTACTTTTCAGCCGCCCCTCGTATTAGTATCGAGCAAAAAACGCCAAAAAAGTCACGTTTGTTGTATGAGAGATATTTATTTTATTGTTTTTAGTACCTATTTGTTGTTAAAGCGGCAACAGAAATACATCATCTGTGAAAATTTCAACTGTCTAGCTATCACGGTGCATGAGATACAGCCTGGAGACAGACGGACAGTGGAGTCTTAATAATAGGGTCCCGTTTTTATCCCTTGGGTACGGAACCCTAAAAACAACTTGCTTATTGTAGAAAAATAAAAACAATACAATTAATATAAAAAAGGACGTAAACAAAGAATGTGATGAACATGTGCGAAGGAATACCTATATGGTTTTACCGAGTACCTAAGAGTCTCTGGGCCCCAAAATGAAAAATTACTGAAACTTATTATCGAAAAATATCTCTAAACATTGCCAGATTTGCGCTAAAAACTATTTTGTGAGGCAATCCTCTACAAATCTCGAGATTTATTGCTATTATTATTGCCTACCTACGTCGCTGATGACTGCCTCTCCGTGAACGGGTCGACAAAAACTATGCATATATTTGAATTTGTTGATTTCGCGAACAGGAAATACCGAGACACTGCTCGGACAAGCAAGCGGTTAACAAAAAGACAAAAGAAGCTACAAGTGGACATTCATACAGTAATGCGGAAAACATCTCCTCTCGAGCCGGTCTATAATGCGGCTTGAAAAACCTGTAAGCGGGTAGGTACCTATACCAACTATCGAATACCTGCATATAGAATATAACTTAATTTTTATTGTGAAGAATCTAGGTACTAAGTACTTTCCTATACATTTTTGAAATTTTGTTCATAAACACAGTTTTGTCTGGTACTCTTGTCAGATTACCATAACTTCCACTTGGTTGTACATACAAAGTTACGTACCTATAGGTAAAAGAAAATCTTTAAACACTGGGCCATTTTCTTGTAAATGCGTGGATCAGTAATATGCGGGCAATACCTACTCAAGACGATTTCCTCCACGTGTGGAAAACTCGTTATCAAAAGAGTTTTCGGACAAGTTCCATAAAAGCTGTACCAACAGAGGGTTGATTGATCCCCATTTAAACAAAACTGGACCGAAATGGCGCTATAGAACCATAAGTTCATAACAAACTTGGCGCCCAATTAATAGCAAGTGTTCGCAGACACTGTGACTATTTTGTATCGGTATTGTTAGTCTCAATGACTGCTTGTGAGTTAAATATAGTGTCATTCAAAGTTAAAGCAAGAATCTTTGAGAAGCGTAACCACAATGGAGAACAAAGGTTTAACGCCATTCGAGATTTACGAAAAAAACAGTCCATAAACGTGCAACAATTGTAGGGAGTTCATCAATCTTCGCGTAGTGTGCATGCAACAGGCGGGCGGGGCGCGGGCGGCGCGGGCGACAATGACTCCGGTCATCCAGAGAAATTATTAATTGGCCCTAGGGACATCACAAAGAAGCGGAAATATAAAACTTCTGCGATAGACCCCCGCGGCGTGAGGCGCTTACCTGACTCTTGCCCTGCTATTGTGTCCCGATTCAAAGGAAGGTATTTGCTTTTGATACCCTGTGGGAATTGCGCAACAACGACGGTTGCTCTAAGGAACGCCTCAACCGCCGCTTTATCGAAGGTCGTATCGCGTTCCGAAATGATGCTTCGTTAACTAAAAATTAAGGCTTTATACAACCCTTTATAGTACTTAGTAAACCTACCAAAGTAATCCACGATAAAGTAAACAGTTAGTTACGGGATCCTGAGCATCGTTTGTTGTTGACAATACAGCCTTCGCCGTGAACGATAAAAATGGTCGTAAAAAGATAAGCTAGAGAACGCTGAGGTAGTCGCGGATTTTTTTTTATTATGAACCTACTTACCTACCCTTCATAGACTACAGAATATAATAGCTTCTGATATATATGGTATATTTTCATCTTATAATTAAGACGCTCACGCACTTATACACACAGGTACACATAATTTATACCTAAGTATGAAACATATGATAAGTACGTACAAATTCACGTTAAAATATCTTCACCAAATTGTCACATGCGGTTATACACGATAAGGAAATCTTAACGCTGTGTCACTGTTATCATGTGGCGGAATCTTAACAGCAGCGCTTATCAACGATCGTTCATGCGAAACCTGTAAATTCACACCTTATTGTTATCGAGGAGCCGACCAAGTCCGGATTCGACGAAGTGGCCCGTCCTGTCCACCGGCCGCTCTATATCTCACGGGCCAGTGTCAAACAAATACGAGCGCTTCCAGGAAGGGAAGGGACGCCGCGGCGCTTTAGTGATGCTTATGTTTTTTGTACCCTTACAGATAATAAATGATGCACTTAAAAAAAAAGAATCCGACCTGTTCACGGAGATAACGATCGGGAATGATTTTTATGGAAATGCTCGCCGGAATTATAATGATCAGGAATCCTTTGGGATGTGATGGAGCGAGCAGACAATACGTCGGCATAAGATACACAATCACATATCTGATCTACAGTAATAGCTGTTGACCACGCCTTCGTCGCGTTGGCAGGTACACGTCGGCATAGCGTGTCGTGGCATACCGACACTTGGACAACTATTAACATATCTACTTCAAGAATGCATCACGAATGCCACAGAACAAGTGTCTTTCGGTGCTTGCCTACTGTACGAGTTGACATTGGTCTGGATAAGCAAACTAACAAAGCCCATTCTCATCTATTTTATAACAGATAATCCTTTTGTTACAAGACTGAAAAAAAAACCAAATTCAAGTCATTTAATGCCACGTTATTTAAAACTCATTATATACAGAGTACACCATTATTTTCAAGAAAAGACCCTTAAGCCATAATAGGATGTTCAAACACATAGGTATTTGAAAGAGCTGCGGCTAAACGAGAATATAAAAGCTTCAAAAGCTTAAAGGGAACACACTATTATCTGTCGAAACATAAAGCGCTGCTGATGAAATAGTAAAGCCTTAGCGGAACAATATCTCGGAAGACGCCGGCGTTACGTCCTCCTGCTTGAAAAAGAAAAGGAACGACACAACCAATTTTACACAAAAAATAATTAATATAATAATAGTAATTTTTTTACTAATTCGGTGAGTCATCGTCAAAGATCCATGACAAACACATGTCCGATTAAATATGCTTACACGCAATACGAGTAGGTAAGTGAAGGTACCTACACTTGTCATCGTTATTTTTTGTGATTCTAAGCGCAATTAACGAGTTTTGAAATAATCGTCATTTGGGTTAAAGACAGACACTTTTTCACCCTTGGAATGCAATAAAGGCTCTCTTATGAACTTTCGACAGCCAAATTGTACCTTTTTGGACAAAAACTAAACTTTCATAATAAAAAAGAGCAAAACTATGCTTACCCTCGCGGGGACTGCGCATTGTAATCGCTTCGGAATGAAACTTCTTTTTAAAAGGACCGATCCATTTCGATCTCGTAGATTTTTTGTTGTTATCACGCAGTTTAGTTTCAATATTAGTAAGGGTTGCCAAAATGTTTGTTTCGCCGAAAATTATTTAAATAGCACTGCAATGATTTTCTTAATTTGCAATGATCTTAAAGATTATATTATCGTGATCCAAGTCCAGTGCTCTAAGCAAACCTTGTATGTATCCTGTCAAACCAAAGAACCCTGAGTGAAGATTGTCCTATTATTTCTTAGGCGAGTCGAGCAAAACTTAGCGGATGGATAGATAGATTTTGAAGAAAAATGATGGCAGCCCTGAGTTTTCCCGCCCTCGGCTCGCGGTCGTCGGGCACGCCGCACTCCGGAGCCCGACCCGCACACAAAGCTACCTCGCACCGTCCCGGATCTGCAAAGGAACCACTGTTTACCACTTCGTTTCCCATTCAAACTATTGTTCGGAAGTGAAGAAGTGCTCCATACTTGGAAATATAATGTGTTCCATTGTACCAAAGTTAATATTTTAGCCGAACGAATTTCGAATCTATTGTATCCTACAAAAGTTACCTGCTATTGAAAAAAACAAGTGTGCGGATTGCACACTTATTATGCGAAGAACATATAAATAGTGCAAATACCCGCGAACGGATCAGATATAAACGCGTAATGGAGAATATTCCAAAGAATTTTTACAAGTGGGCTGGACATCGTAATTGATCGGAGCAAAAAAGCATAACTCAGCGAATATGTGTTGCTTTGGTCTCGGACACTATCGCATAAAAGATTTCCTAAGAAACGGATATACTGGCATGGTATAAGATTCCTTTAAAATGGCTTGTAATCTGTAAACAATAAAGGATAAAGGAAAATGCAAATACACACCACCTATTGCATTATTACCTATACAACAACAAACATTCCAGCCTTTTATGCTCGTTAGGTGTCAGTTAATATAAACACTTACTATCACGGTATTAAAAAACCTTCCAGCAAATAGCCTTAATAGTTTTATTAACTACTAATGTAAGGTTTTTTTGTTAAATATATATAAATAGGTACATTGAACTTGTATTTGTTTGTTGTATGATCACTTGATCAGGCACCTGTTGCAAATCAAAACTTAAACGGAACTGGTGTTTTTAGAATGATTGAAATTTGTATTAGGTACACTATGTAAACCCTTTTTGACCCTGTATTATTGTGTTTAAAAGCTGATGATGAAGTCGGAAGGTGGCAACAGGATCGCATCTGTATTTAACATAGACTCATCGAGTTTGAAGTTATTAGATTCGTAATCTATTCATGGATAAGCAGCTCATAAATTGTTAGCACAGTCTGTAGAAATATTTATTTTTACCCGACTGCCGAAGGAGGAGCGTAATGTGTTTCACCGCCTATATATGTATGTTTGTTCGTTTGTGTCACTTTATACCATATGGCGGCAACCAGACGCAATATTGTGCAAATTTAAAAAAAAAGTCGGCCAAGTATGACAAGTGGGGTATCGTTTAATAGGGATTCAACAGTCATCTTTAGGTTTCTTTCATCATTTTTCATTTTGAATGATCATTTAGGATTTATAACGATTTTAAGTTGGTTAGCAACAGTCGGTTTTGAAAGCTTGCTTTTTACCCGACTGCCGAAGGAGGAGGGTAATGTGTTTCACAGCCTATATATGTATGTTTGTTCCTTTGTGGCACTATAAAAACTAAACCCGTTGTCCGATTTTGATGTTTCTTATGTCAATCAATTTGTCTTAATCTGGTGAGTGTCACTGAAGATATGCCAGTAATCAAAATTCAATATGGCGGCAACCAGACGCAATATTGTGCAAATTTAAAAAAAAGTCGGCCAAGTATGACAAGTGGGGTATCGGCGAATAGGGATTCAAAAATCATCTTTAGGTTTCTTTCATCATTTTTCATTTTGAATGATCATTTAGGATTTATAACGATTTAAAGTTGGTTAGCAACAGTCGGTTTAGAAAGCTTGCTTTTTGTTAAAGTTATTATATTACAGAAATTAATGCTTTTGCAAATGTAAAAAATTGTCATACAAATCTGTAACAATGCTACAAATAGTTCCAGAATTATAAGGTCTTATCCCCAATTTCACAACAGATGTACAAGAATAATGGGCTCTCGGCTACTAATTTTCAGGTGTAACCGAGAGCGGAGACCGAGACGTTTCGAATTGTAAAACAATAGTCTCGTCAGCGTCGAAACGAGGCGAGGCGACGCTGCGTAACGTGTGCTGGATACACCGGTGACCTTGGAGGACGCTAGAACGTCTTCCTACACTACATCACTTCCTGCTCGACGCCATCTTGGCTCGTCTCTGCGCCCGCGCCGGCCGCCGGCCGCCGGTGGCCGGCGCCATGCCATGCCATGCGATACCGCGATGTCCGCGATACATTCTTGTTCACGTGACCCCAATGAACGATTTGAAATAGTTAAGTAATAAGAGCTTGATAACAACTAACAAGGCAATCTCTTAATTGAGGCTCATCAACTTGTATTTTGTGTGTTGGTATTAAGTATATCATTGGATTTGATGACGAATGTATTGATTCAATGACGCGTTGGCCTAGTTGGTAGTGACCCTGCCTACGAAGCTAGCGGTCCTGGGTTCAAATCCCGGTAAGGGCAGATATTTGTGTGATGAGCGCGAATATTTGTTCCCGAGTCATGGATGTTTTCTATGTATATAAGTATATATTTCTGTATATAAGTATTTATATCGTTGTCTAGTACCCAGAGTACAAGCCTAGAGCTTAGTTTGGGACTAGGTCAATTGGCGTGACATTGTCCCCTTATATTTTATTTATTATAACGTATAATTTATCGTTATCACAGGATTAATTTATTATAAAATAAAATATACTAAACCTAAGAAGAAATGTTCTGCAGCCCGAACTGAAGCCAGCAATCACAGCCTCTTCTTCACCGATAGATATTGTTATCTGCTTCTCTATGTAAAAGTCAAGTTCAAAACCATAACCAAGCGGAATAGAATAAATCAAGCTCGTGACGCGAAAATCCAATCGACACGCGAAGATTATCCTTCTTTATTTAATTTGTTTCCATTAAACATTCTGATCTAACACTCTCACTGCTTAAAAATATAAAATCAACCAAGTTAGTGGCTTTGTTAAGGTATTGTTTGAATAGTTGTATACTTCAGGTAAATAATTAAGTCTGTGTATTTGCACAGAAAAATAAACACGACATAATACCCGTCACGTGACCTTAGGCAAAAACGCGATGCGACAAAAAATACGGAAGTCATGGTAATCTCAATCGTCATCATTGTTCTTAGCTCTTAACTCTGCATAAAGAAAATGCCTAATACTTTATATTTAATTACGTATATTTACTTGAAATTTTATATTTAAGCTGTCGAACATGTTATATTAAAAATATTTTCCATTATCGGTTATATATTTTAAAATTCCCAACAGTGACCAGGACAGCTTCGTCCTGTTTTAACCCAAGAGCAAGAGGTTATTGACTCAATTGGAGAAAAAATGCTTCCGTTATTTCCAGCTAGATAAATAATCATATACCTATAGAAGTATAGTTATATAATAATCGAATAAATGAAACTACAAAGATAGTTATTTGGCCACGTTGAAGATTTAGTAGAAGTTAAATTTTTTGACAAGCTTTTTGCCGATTGTCTAGAATTGAACGAACACTCAAACACAAATCAAACTCAAACAAACGTAGGTTACGCGGAGTTGGTTAGTAAGTACTACTGTAAGTAGGTTATTTTGGTGGCAGCACCAGATCAAGAATATTAAAATAAACCGTAATCAATTATTAGTTAAAAATATACAACAAAAAGGCCATACATATAAGGACTTACTAACATACGAGGAATGTAAAAAGTTTATTTAAATCTTGGAATGAGAATTCCAAAAAATATCATACTAGTAGTAATCTAGGAAATGGAACAAATTGTGGAAAAGATGCGCTTGCCATTCATCTACAGATTACAAAGCTCTGCGTGTTGTTTTTTTACAGAATGCCTAACCCGAATGCACTTTCTTTATCACAGCCTCGTTGCTTTTGTGTATAAAAACGTAAACTTCCTCACCATGCGTATTTACATAATGGTGGCATGGTGGCAACACTAACGTGCCAGGCAAAGACAATGTGTCAACGCAACGACAGGAGCATAGACAATGTTTTGCAGCGAGGCTTGGGCCCTCGCAATCTTCCTAATGAGTGCACCCTTTCACACAGCGGACAAAGCTGGGGTTTTCCGGGTGATGTGACACGTATTCACAGCATCGTTCTTTGTTAATGCCAGCCAAAATGAGTTTTTACTGTGGCATATTCGTGAATAAAATAACGTTTTTCTGGAAAAAATATTTTGTAAATTTATGCAATGAAGAAAACCCAAGTTTCATCCACTCTCCTACCACTCATTCAAGGTCACTGTCATATCTACTGAATTAAAAAGCTCATACACAGGGTGAGTCAAACACACGCCCCCTGGAGGAGATGTACCCTAGATATTAAAAATAGCATTTTTAACTGAAAGGAAACAACTCTTAAAGAAGTTGAAGAAAAATCGAATTCGTATTTTAGGGTTCCGTACTTACCAAATTGGTAAAAAAGGAACCCGTATGGTGAGACTTCGTTGTCTGTGAGTCTGTCTGTATGTCACAGTGCAGTTTTTCTCTGAAACTAAAGAAGCTATCAACTTGAAATTTGGCATAGTTGTATAACCTGTAAGACATGGGAGTCATTCCATATGAAAACGTTTGAAACGAATTATTTTGTGTAGCAGCATGGTCATGGATTTCAAATAAAAAAATTGAGGGTGTACTCCATATAGCCATTTTTGGTAGCCGTTACGAAAATTGTCGAAACTTATGTGTAGACACTGACTGATTCTAGTAACACGTTTGGTCGCAGCTTCGTAATTACAACATTTCAAAAGAAAAGCATCTTTGTTTTTTTGCGTTTATAATAGCTGGTTAAAAATTAGACTACCCGTGTTTCTCGGTTTTTCTTTACTTAATTTAAATTCGTCGTTAAAATTTATTAAAGAAATAGTCATTAAAAAGACCGTATATAGGTACAAAGTTAGGAATACTGATGTCGTGATCTTAGCATGATATAAAATAAAAAAAGTAACTTTAAACAGAAACAGAACTGACTGTCATGTCATGTTCTTGTCAACCATAACAACTGTAACAACATAAATTTGTCGACTTTGGGCAGATTGCGGCTATCCGCTTTTACAAATCCGTTAGTCACTTTCATTTTAAATAGCGTATATCAAAACAATAGTATTACGAGAATCGAAAGCGTGTCGTTAGAATCGAGTAATCTGTCAGACAGATGAAAAATGGACATGACAGTTGTATATTTTTTTCAATTCCTATGGTAATAAATGGACCAAGTGCACTATAAGTGTATTCCTAACAATCACAATCTAACTTTTTTTACTTTATTTCCTAAATATAAAAAAAACTAGTGCATGAAAAAATCCAAAAATATTTTTTCTCCCACATGCTCGGAAATGTTAACCTTACTGTTGTCAAATCAGCCCGCGAAGTTCTAAGTTCCAGGCCCAGGCAAAATTTAAAAAAACAAAGTTATTATTTACCAACGGCAGCGGCCGCGAAAAATGTATGAAATTTCATTACGTACCTGGTGTTTTACTTTTTAAAACCATGTTTGGACTAGGATAACTATCTCCAAACAGCCAAACACTCGTGCAATCAAAATTCTTCCTTGTATATTTTACTTTTTAAATGTCATAGACTAAAAAGTTAAGCCTTTTCAAACAGCATTTACAACGTATTTAAAAATGTGTCGAATAGTTTGACTTTTTTTAAATATAAATTGCGTTCTTGAACAAAATAAATTGCAGAAATAACATAAACGCGTAATAAATGTTATAGTTTAAACTATATTTTATTCAAATTGAATTTATTACGTTTAAATAATTTGTGATTTTATTTAATGCTTTATTTTAGTGTCATACTAAATCGTACGTTTCTGTTCTTTTTTTCAAGGAAATGTTGGGACTGTGTTTAATATTATTAACAATTGTGTTAAATTTCCTCACATCTTGGAGAAAAACACTATGCAAGCCTCGACCGGGAAGGGCGGTTGCTGGACTCGTATATATCGCGGCCTCGACTACGTCTCGGCCACGCCAACTCTACTCGTCCCGCAACGGCCTATTTCCCGGTCTGTGCAGTAATGTACTATTACTGTAATCAGCAATATAAAATTTACAAACGGTATTTTATTTTCCTACCTTAGTACATATGAATTGTTGTCAATTGTTACGTCGCGACGACTAAAATTGGGAAAGAGTCGACACAGTAACTTTTGGTTTCACTGTTCCGTCGCTGTGTGGTAACAACGTTCCCAGTTTGAAACCAGTTCGTTAGAAATCATTCGTTCATTCACTCTTTTAAATGAAATTCGTTGGAGTGTCTGATGTCGTTTTCATAGTGATTTAAAAAAATACATAAGAAGAGACGCCATCATAAAAAAGTTTGACAACGTAATTATTTCGTTTTAGTGTTAATTCATTATGATTGTGTTCAAATTTCGATGAGAAAATAATTTCATCGTGTCATTTGATCATATTGGTTGAAATTCATCAACGCGCCATCATAAAATCATAATTTAGCCAATTTAGCGAAACACATGACATGACTGTACTGCGTATTATTGCAGTATTGAATAAGTCTATAATTTAAAGATCTCTGAAGCTTTCATAGACAAAATATTTGAGCAATAACAATAAATATAAAAGCAAGAATAAACCATAAAACTTCTTAATTATGATATAAATATGTTATTATGACGGACAAACATTGCAGTCACAAGTGGTCACAAAGTTACTAGTTTGTGTCGACATGTGACGACGTGAAACTTAAAGTAGAAACAAAGTTACTGAAATCACAAAAAGGGTTTCATGTATTTTTTTATTTACAGAGACTCTCATAGTTTCACGGGCACCGTCATTTACCGTTACAAAGTTCCGAAACATTGACGTAATATTACTACACTTCGCGTTTATTGTTTATAACTTGGTTACAGAGCTACCACACGGTTACTACACATTATTTCCTAGTTTGTACACTATTCACAAACTAAACGCAAAGTGTATAAAAATGTGTGACACAAATGTTTGCGTTATTTGTGGACGCAGCGACTAAACATTGTTACTAGTTATTAAGTGCTAGCATTGTGTGTCAACTGTTACTACACTTAGAAACCAAACCCTTACACAGTCGCAATGTGCCGAAACAGTTACGAAACAAATGTGACTTGTAACTGCTTTGAAAAGTCTGCGACCGAAAATGGCTATATGGGTATGAGGAGTTTTTACGTTGACTTTTTGGGGTTCAAAGTTGACGAGTTACGTTTTTTTTTAAAATTTCAATGCCTGTTTTCTAATAAGAAAAAATATTTTTGAGGCTGAATAATTTTCTTTATTCCTAGCTCCTATACAAAAGTCAGGAATTCAAACCTAAAATGACGAAAATTTGCCATTTTTAACGAATTTTTAGTGACTCTGTAATTTAAGTTGAAGTGTTTGGAGTAATTGTCATAATTCATGACGGATACTGTGTTTAGTGAACTATAATATATAATAAACACCATGGCTTAACATAGCTTTTAAGCAAAGTTTCATCATAATTTGTGGGAGTAGGAAAATGACACCGTTGCGAACTTCCGAAAGGTGCTGATTGAAGAAGTATTAAAAAAAATACGACGACGGTTTATGTTCTAACCCGGCAACCACGCCATATCTAATTATTATTTTAAATAGTTGAAAAAGGGTATAGGGGGATAAGGATAAGGAGGGAAAGGGGGATTGAAAAATGAATTTTTATCATAGCAAACGGGATGTCATAATTATGAAAGGGCTCAATTTGCAAATTTTAAGACCATAATTTTTTTATTACTTTTCGTAACGTACTTTTTGATTTATAGCCAAAAATGTACAAAAAATGAACTTTAAAAAAAAAAAATAGGCTAGTCAAAATGGACCTTATTGCATTGAAAATAAAGTTCGTAACAGGCCATGAAATTTAAAATAGTGTATAGATTGAATATAGGTACTAATAATAGGGTACCTCTCCTCGAGGGGGCAATGGTTTAACCCACCCTGTCGAAAGTCGCTTAAAAATTGAATACGATTTGGAAATAAAAAACTCAACATTACTAAGCAATTGATTAATCAGAGAATAATAATCAATTGATTAATTATTCTGATATCATAAACCGGAAACAAAGTTTAACGATGCTACTATTCTTGAAGCAGCAGTGACACGCATTACAAACACTAACCTATTTTTAATTGTTTCGATAATTAAAGCTAGTTTGTAGACGTTACAGTGATGCTGATGCTCCGTCGGTCTGGATATTGACCTATTAAAATAATAATATACGTCTGATGTAAGATGTACAGAGGCTATGTGAGTGAAGTTGCAATTGACGACACAGGCACACAGCTGCCGCACGATCTTCCACTTTGGTCGAGTGAGGACAGTGCCGGCATTAAGAATAGAGGACTTCGAACACCGATGATAAAAGGATGCCATTATCAAAAAAAATGTACCGAAGTAATTAAATAAATAAATATTAGGGGACAGTCTCAAATTGACCTAGTCCCTAACTAAGCTCTAGGCTTGGACTATGGCTACTAAGTAGATAACGATAAATATTTACTCTATCTCTATACTCTTTGTATAGGTACTTTTATTCACTAGCTGGAAATAATATTGAATTTGTTCGTGGTTCGTATTTAAGGTATCACACAAAATTGCAGTTAATGTTACTAACTGTTGCAATAATTGTTTAGGTTGATAAGCATTTAAAAATAAGCGCAATGATAGCTTGAAATTTGCTAACTGACATAATACTTGCATCACTAGTAAACAAGCAGTACTGCTGTAATAATAAGGATGTTAACAGCGTGTGCGCAATCCGCGACCCGGCGGCGCGGGAGGGAGCAGGAGTAATAGGAAACTGCGATAGTGTGACGGAAACAACACATGCCAGTGGGCATTCGTTAAAAAGAGAACCAGCATGAAACAGGATTTAATTGACAAGTCCAGTCCAAATAACCGCTCAATGTTTACATTGTGACATTTGATCACTTATCTTTATGTAAGAAATAAACATTTAGTAACTAAATGAAGTTGCTCAATGTTTTTTATGGTGCTGTAAGAGATAAATCCAAATGATCCAGAACGTAAAAAAGGATTGAAAGGAATAGAATTTACTACCTGTCGGTAAAGGGGTCGCAGGGCGTGACTCTGAGCAATATTGACACCTGTGAGCCGGTCGGGGAGGGTTCGTCTGCCGTCTTCTCACGCTCGTCGCAAGGTGTCGACTTACGAGGTACAAGTGCATCGACTAAATTGCTTACAACACCGGCTACTTTAGTTATTATGGAAATTACGCGCAAGGTATTATAATAGGCGTCCATTTAAAAATATACCGGCTTTAAATGCAACGCAAGTGTTTTAAAATGTATTTTAGCATTGTTTTCTTTTTGTTATTTGTTTCGCGTTTTGGCTCGCCTAAGGGGATAGGCATTTCTAAGAATGTCTGTTTTTAGATTAAATATCGATACCTTAGTTCACACTTGTACTAATTACATTTGAAAAGTTATCGTAATTAGCATGTTTGTGCACAAATAATAAGTTCGAAACTTTACTGGCAAAAAAAAAACATTTAGTACGATTGTGCGCTAAGGTATCGATATATAGTTAAAGAACCACTTAAACGGCGATATTTTATGTCTAGGCCTACCTGCTTATTACGTAACAATAAGAACTCTTGTAACTACAAGGACAAGCCCAACCCACTGGATCGAGAGCGAGATGCATAATTCTAACTAAAGTAATTTCGAGCGAACCCAATTTTTAAGCGAGAATAAATATGTAGTGCCTCTAGCCGTTATAATAAAAAAACACCGCAATTTCAAATTGGATGACCATTGAACAATATTACTAAGTACAACAACTAAGTAAAATTCAGTCACCAGTAAGTGCAAGTGAGAAAGTGTTTTCGGATATATCGTACTATTTTATGAATGCTGTGTTACAGACCAACAGGGTGCCTAATTATAGTACATAGATTTTCATTTAATTATGTTCAGGAATTAACACAATCAGATTGAGTGATCACCAAGTGACCTCAGTTAGTGTTAAGGAGTTGCGTCAAATTACCGCGTCGCTACGTAACCCCTACAAGTGCTCGCCTGCATCGCTCCTCGCGAACATGCACACGTAAATAATGTAATTGCATTACAGCACCGCAGCATATTATGTATAGGTAAAGCTTCGATGAGGATCTAAACATGATTACGCAATATTCCGTCAAATACATTTTAGAATGTAAGTAGAACGATAAATTCATATTTTTTAAATGAACATTGACAAAACACCGCTCGAAAGATATTTTATAAATGTATCGTCAACGAAAGCCATCGAAGATAACCCGTAACTTAAAGCGGATATTTCTTTCAGCCGACTTGAGAGCGCCATGTGGTGATCACATAACACATTCATAAGTATAATCCCCAACCCTTCGCTTTCACCGAAATCAATTAATGACGTTGTGTCTAATCTGAACTTCCATAGAGGTGACAGATGTGTACGACAGGCAGGAGGGATTGGCAGTGAAAATGCGAGGATCTCCCTCTGTAAATCCGCACGGCCCCTCGGAATTGCGCTAACTACACGTTGCGTACCACATCTGTCCACTCGCTGCGCCTGGATTCAATATAGCGTAGCCAAAATCCTACATCGATATCGATATTAGGCAGTCACCTACTTTACACCGCAACATACGTAGTAAATCACCCTCGTAATTCAACCAACTTTATACAAAAACATCCTAAAAGCAATCGTAATTAGTACACATTAAAATGCGTTGCAATCGGTAACTAATCGGTTCATATAGAAATAAAGTTTGTAGCACGAGGCGTAAAGAAACCGTCGGCCAATACAAAATAAGGTGTAAGCACTTCCTGAAAGTGGCGCGGTTTGCAAACAACAGCGGAACTGGTATTGTTTTGTACCGAGAACCATGTGTGCCTGAGACATATTCCAACGGACTTTATGCTTCCTGTTTCCAATGAGAATGTAAACATTGGCTCTTTGTTTGCTGTAATCTACCTCCGTTGCGGCGAAATTGCGCCCCGTGTAATCACTTATTGCTATACACAATCCGATAACTAAACGGCGACAAGTATATTGGAAACAAAATTGCACGTAATTCAATGAACGTTTTATTAGTCATGATAATAACTACATAATCTTTATCCTAATATCGATAAACGGCATAGCTTTTGATACTACCCTATCGTAATAGGATAGGACGCTGCACTCTGTCCCTAGCTGAGATAAAAGGCGCCCTAGCTAGCATTCAAACAAGTGGCTCACGCACACCAACAAGCAATCAGGAAGTACAATGGAGATTAAACCGACTTGACACACACACGTGTCATTTAAGTAATAATATTCGTCGACTGTAGCTATAGATTCGATAGCATAGACATATATGTAGTTGAATATAAATAATATTGCGTACGCACACAAAGGGACAATTTAAATAAAGCGTCTCGTACGTTGTACCAGGAAGTAGCAGCTTGGGACTCACACATGGGCGAGCGGCGATACTACAAGTAGGTTGGTTTGTTATGTGGCGCTGCTCGCACACTTGCGCGCCGGCCACGCGTGGGAGCGCGCGCACATGGCCCCGATTGGGAAATAGCCAAGCGAGCCCCCAGACGATACTTTTACGACACTGATTATTACAATTATTTGTCGCAAGCCGCGTATGTATCCCCGGCTTTAATGGTTAAGGGATTACGAAGACTTATTCTTTTGGGAATATAAATTGAGATTAACTTAGTAGGTACTTATTTTAAACTTTACAATTGTCTTTATAGGGTTCACTAAAATGGTTATGAAGGAGACTTAGGTGAGACTTCGGTGTCTGTCCATATTTCCCCACAGTTTTTCTCCATAACTACAAAAGCTTAGGTACCTACTAGGATTTTGGATATGTGGATAACTCGCTTTTGATGAAAAATCCTTGAAAATAGTATATAACTATAAATATTGAAAAAGAGTTGAAAATAAAGGTGAGTTCATTTGGAACAAATGTTCTAGAAAAAGACCGATGAAAGGTGGTCTAGGACAAGAAAGAGCAAGATCTGCACGTTCTAAAAAGATAAATACATACATAATCTCACGCCTTCGTTCCCAGAGTGGGGTAGGCAGAGCTACAGAATTACAAACATCTCTAAAAACTTGTTGATAATTCTATAACCACAATTTGCACAATTAGGCTAAGATGTTTACCAGCGTATTAGTGACAGGTTGCAAGCCCATCGCCTAACAGTACTACAAGCCTTTATTCCCTTAGTCGTCTCTTACGACATCCACGGGAAGACATGGAGTGGTACTATTCTAACTCGGCAACCACACGAGGAAAAGATAAATATAAAATTTAAATATAGTAAGTTTTAAAAATTGACAGTGTTTGAGAAATTAACAAAATACATTAATACTTGTGAGTAAATTTAGGCAAGCCAGTATGGGCTTTGTTGCATACGAAATAAAGGTCATAAAAAATTTAAGAATTTCTTCGGACTTTAGTTTTCTATCTTGAAAACGGAACTGTCGGTGCGCGAGTCTGATTCGCACCTGACCGGTTTATTAATTGTTTTTAAGAGAGATATTTAGGTGGTGTTTTTGGCGCTAATCAATTCATTTTTGGATGTTTTGTTACTTAAAATAAATGCTACTTACGCATGAGCATAAAAAGCCACTTAAAATTTTGCTAAGTAATATGTCGGTACTTAGACTTGTTTTTTTTAATTTTCTTAAATAGTCTTTGTCGACACAAGTTTGTAAGTTGCACCACACACCGCTCTGCAACTTGCCTCCATACGGGTGCATTCCCGACCCCGTTTTTTTTAACGCGTTGATCCCAAATTCATGAAGGGGTCTCTTTGTCATGTCATGTGACACTTGTGCGCATAGAATCAGGCCCCCAGGGGTTACTCGTTAACATTATAAAATAATTGCGTTAGCTAGCCTCATTATGGATTTAGTAATGTAGGTAATAAATGTAGCACGAACGTAATTAATTACGGGTAATCTAACCAGAGAAAATCGAAGTTCGAAGTTACGTTAGCTAAATCCCTTTCTCTCGATTTAGTCTCGAGTGACGAGTGACAGGTACATGGCACATTTTTTAAGTTTTAATTAATCTTAAAAGTTCTTGTCACATCGAACTTATTTGAGAACCTATTAATGTTTAAGATAAGTAGAAAATGCGAACTACATTTGTTAGTAAACAATATTCATTATAAATATTCACAATAAATGGTATGGCTTTGATCTTATCTAATTAAAAGTTCATAAATTGAGTTTTTTGAGAAACAGTTCTGGTTAAAAAGATATAACTTACCGGTCCTAAAGCATAATAAAATAAAACTGGCAGAGTTCTCATCGCGTGACCACGAGAGCGAGGAGTCGGATGAGGCCAGCGGAAGTGGACGATTTCTTAACGGCCATTATAAGGGGCTGCAGGAAGAGGCCGCATGTCCACGAATGTGTCTTGAAAATATAATTGCAGCCATTAGTCGCGAAACTACTTAACTGAACGCGATAAGTTAAGTATTTTGCAAACTCAAGCCAGACCCTATATTATCCATATTATCTTCTGAATATTTAAAAGAAGAAAGTGAGTGAGTGACTGTCATATCATATCAACCGCCCAAAGCCAAACCGCTGGACCGCTGGGTCTAGAGATTCTGGTACGAAGGTTCCTTATGAGGTCCAGGGGTGTCAATGCCAACGGGAAGAAATGACAAATTAAAGAGTAACGGAGAAATTATCCGACGCATACAAAGTCAAGGGCGTCCTCTAGTACGAGGGGTGGCTGAAAAGTTATCTACCTAGCCTATGTATAGTCAAAAAAAATACTGGCCAGTATAAATTCATCTTTATTGACTGTTCTTTTTTTAAAATTTTGAACTCTCATTTGTTTGTTGCTTTTCATTTGTTTTTTGCACTTCGTTGCTTGGAACTTGAAAAAACTAATTTGATTAAAATTAAGCAGAATGCAGTCATAAAATTTCTTCTATGAAAGGTAATAAGCCATCACAGATCAAACAGCATAGTTACCTGTATTAGGGTGCGGCTCCACTGAGGCGGAGACGAGCGGAGCGGGGCGGAGCTGTGCCAATATTAACCAATAGAACATAAACTAACGTGCGCAAGGCGCGCTCGACGTGACCGCATGCGCCTTCTATTGGTTAATATTGGCACAGCTCCGCTCCGCTCCTCTCGTCTCCGCCTCAGTGGAGCCGCACCCTTATAGGTGATTCGTGCCCTTCGGATTTTACCATAAAAGTTCTGGTGTAAACAATTTAAATCGGGTCGTGAGGGCCTAGAAGATGATCTTCGTAGCGGACGACCAATTTCTGCTGTCACTGAAGAAAAAGTGGCCAAAAGGAAAAAAGTTATTCTAGAAGACCGACGGGTAAAACAGTGGGAGATAGCTAGAGATGTGGACATAAGTAAGGAACGGGTAAACGAAATAATTCACGGTCATTTAACTTCGTAAGGCCCAGTGTGCAATAGGATGTACATAATCAAGGCTATTTAATTTGAACTGTGTTGCAATAAGAATAAGTTTTATTTTCCTATGTTCATAAACTGAAAATGGCATTATCGAACAAACGTAATTGAACTTTATTGCCTTGATGGTAGATTCAAAGTCCCACTGACAAAAAACTCCCTGTTTGTAGTATGGTGGGCTTTACGAGGTATGTCTGAGGTTGGTGCACGCGGGTCCTCAAAATGCTGATTCCGTTAGGCAAAGACAGACGTGTCATATGTTTTCAGGAGTTTTTAGGCATGAGTCGCGGGAAAGAGGATGAAATTATTTCCAGGATTGTGACATGTGATGAGACTTGGATTAGACAATGGGACCCTGAATGTAAACAGGAGTCCCTAAAATGGAAATTCAAAGACGAAAGGCCTTCTTGGAAGTTCAAGGTTCGTCCTTCGTCTAGTAAACTCATAGCGACATTTTTTTGGGATTCTGAAGGGATATTGACCATTGATTATTTGGCAAAAAAAACGACAATGAATGCCAATTATTACGCAAATTTACTTTGCCAGCTGAAGCACGCTATAGAAGAAAAACGGAGAGGCAAACTCAGCAACGGAATTTTGATTTTGCACGACAATGCACCTGTGCATTCGGCTCGCACAACATGGCTAGCCATGACCAGTAATGGCTTCGATGTCATCGACATCCCACCTTGCAGCCCAGATTAAGCCCCCTGTGACTATTTCCTATTCAGTCTTCTGAAGAAAGATCTCAGGGGGTGTAGATTTTCTACCGATGATGAGATGATAGCCGCGGTGAACGACTATTTTGGCGAGAAACCAAAAGATATTTTTTTTACGGTTTAATGTCATTATTTGACAAGTGTAACAAGTGCATTTCGGGAAGGCGATTACATAGAAAAATAAAAATAAACTAGCCAGGTAGGTCTTTTCTTTCATAGTCAGGTAGATAACTTTTCAGCCGCCCGTCGTAAGTAATATTATAAATGCGAAAGTAACTATGTCTGTTGGCGAGATGGCGCAGTACAGGGCTAAACACTTAGGTTCGCTGAGGTGTCTCCCCGAGGCAATCACCGACATTAAAGGTTTGGTGGGCTTCCTCGAGGAATTGGGATGGCTTGACCTTGACTGAACATATGTGGTAATCCCACGCACACGCAAAAGTGACGCTGGACGTCGAGTTGCGGAAACTAGCCCGCTTATAAAATACGAATACACAAATATAACTCTGTCTGTTAAGCTTTCACAGCCGTAGCGGTGTACCGCTAAACCGATTTCGATTAAATTTGGTACGGAGATAACTTAAACCCCGAGAAAGAACGTACATTTTATCTGCAATAAACGACTTCTACTCTACGCGGTCGGAGTCTAGTTTCTAAGAAAGAAAGAAATAAACAATCGTTTCAATAAAAAAAATACCTTTTCTCGACTTGTGTAATTCGTAAATAAGTAATACGACGTTTACTTGATTGTGGTAGTATTTCATAATTTTGTATTCACTTCCGTCGATTGTAGGCAAATTCACCTCGATTTTCCTTTTAAGTATTCAATGATGAGTGGTAATTTATTAATTACTAGTCACTCGAGTTCTAAGGCATTTCCTGTGTAAGCCACGTTTAAAACCAAACGGAAATCATTGTAGCCAACATTTAAGCAGTTTTGGTAGGTATTTAAATTAACCCGTGTGGTTGCCGGGTTAGAATAGTGCCACTCCATGTCTGCCCGTGGATTTCTTAAGAGGCGACTAAGGTAAAGGCTTGTGGTACTGTTAGGCGATGGGCTTGCAACCTGTCACTAATACGCTAGTAAACATCTTAGCCTAATTGTGCAAAATATGGTTGTTTACAAATTTATCAACAAGTTTTTAGAGTTGAAGGTCTGTAGCTCTGCCTACCCCACTCTGGGAACAAAGGCGTGAGTTTATGTGTATGTATGTTAATTTAATTTTCTTATGGTGCTGATAGAGGAGCACATTCGCAGAAATGCTCGAGTTAATGCTCAAGTCTATCAGCACATTTTAGGGTGTCGGTCATAATGATAAACCTGAACCTAAAATGTTTTTTATTAGTGTTCCTGTCCGTATACTCAAAGTACCTACCTATGCTTCCGTGAGCCTATTACAATAGCCTACCTACACCACCGTCCGTCTGTCTGTCGGTTGTGGGAATCCATACAAGGTATAGGTATCTACTTGGATACAAAAAGCAAAATATATTAAAGGGGTTCTTGTTCACAATTTTCCCATCTAAAAAATCCTTCATAAAATTGCTTACAAAAAAACAATTAAAACAACTCGATGTTTGCAGTCGCCCATAATCTACTGTTTTAATTTGCTCTTGTGGTTGCTTAACTTTGCTGGTTGTACATTTTAGAACGAGTCACGTAGTTTTCTATACTTATAGTAGTTTTATTAATATTACTTATTATATTAGTAGTAGGTATATGTTTTGCCACTTAAGTACTCAATTAGAATTCATACTGTGATATAACGAAACCCTCGGTGAGATTGTCTGACGCGCACTTACTGAAGATTTCGAACCTAATATTGTTATCTACGCGACGGCCACTTCGGGCAGGCTACACTTGCTCTTACCTAACAACATTACCTGATAGAGCCTCTCTGGTCCACGAGCGGTAAGTGGCGCAATGTTGCGGTGTGACATCATTGCCTAGTTCGGAGTAGAGTGGCACCCGATTATGTAACCAGAAACAAAAACGCGTGAATCGGGGTCGCGGACTACAGACCACGCTCTCGGAAGTGCGTGAAGCGAAGCCGTTGCAACACTACGATATCGTGATTCATTGCAACTGTTGGATGCTTCTTGAATTCTAAGTCATCGGATAAAGACAGCACTGAACATCACTGACCTACATACCGGCATGCCAATCAACAATACGATATTTGCGTAACCCCACACGCACTTGGCGAATACGGTTTGAATGTGAACATCTTTCTTTAGAAATAAAAAATAATGTCATTACTTTAAAAAGAAAACTACGTCGTAGTAACATCGTTACAAAATGGAAATAGATCTAGCGGACGCGAGGCGACGGGTCCGCGCTTCCGCTACGTGGCCCCATTCCTTTTCCGGGCCGCGGCCATCACCGGAAGTTAAGCAGAGATTCGCGCGTCCCTCCCTGTATAACCCCCATGCTTCCGGTGGCTGACGGCCGTCGCTGTCTAATTTCCTCTTCCCGCGTACCTATATTAATTTCCGGCTTAACTATTCTCTTATTTGTTCCGAGATTAATATTGCTAGATTGCTACCTACACTACACACGAGACACGCCACACTTACCTCAACCTTGCCATAGCTTAGATTTTTAATAAGTTCCTACGAAACTTATCCACGGGATATCACAAACAGGCTAGTCAAATGGTTAGACATAGACATGGGTATCAATAACTTGTTCTAAGAGACTCCGAACTCCGAATTCCTATCTAAATAAAAGGAGTGAGTATTTAAAAAAGTAACATTATTTCTTATAAACAAACGTCATATACCTATGACATGATAATATGAATAAGTTACCTATCCAGATCAGGGCTTAAACTCCTTGGATTATCGGGACTGATTTTTATTACTAGTAATACTTACTGAAAATAGCGGTTCTGGCCAGATCCAGGATTTTCAGGTACCAACCTAGATTCAAACCCAAAAGGTTTTACGAATAGATATTAGGTGTACTTAAATTTCAGGGCAAATCCCAAATGTATGCAAACAAGGCACGTCAGGTAGATCCACGATAGATCCATAATTCCATACTAATGCAGTTTTTCTTAATTACTAAAGTAGGTAGGTAAACAAATTCAACATCAGCACCACTATCGCCACCTAGAACCACGCATTTGGGTAACCAAAGTTTGAAAAGACAACTCGGAATGACACTCTTATAAATGTCTGCGGTCATGGTCACTTTGTATGTTTACACAATCACGCAACAAGCTTTTATACCCCAAATTACTGCTTACAACTCCTCGAGTTTGATGATAGACGCCTGCGTGCCGCCAGTGCACCAACGGGCTTCCAGCTTATGTAGGAGCGAGACGGGGCGAGCGGCGCGGCGGGGGACGCAGGGAGCAACAGGTAAAGATTCCGAGGCCACTTCCGTCTTGGCTGCCGAATATTTCTGTCTCGAACCGGTAGTGGGACGACGGCCAGGGAACACACAAGTTTAATTTAAACATGCATATTCACTAACACAAACAGAACATTGGCTGAGCCGCTCGTCTGATCCAGATAATACCAACTCGGAAATTAAAAAACAGTTTCGTTAAGCATTTTGTTAGATCGTAAGATAGGTATCATTACGTTACTTTGCATTATTTTAATAAACCACTTTGTTGACTTTCTGATTCATGTTTGTAAAGTAATCAATTAGAATTGCTTAGAATTGCCAAACTACGTTATCATTTTAGCCATTTTCCTGGATTAAGTACAAAAATGTTCGCCTCCTTCCTATCCAAAGTTATTTTATTACCTACATTTAGACTGGCTCGTATGTTATACCTGCCTACTTAAAGTCTTTAAACATACCTATAAGATTTAGCTGGGTCGAATGAGCTCGGCTGAAACCGGTTGGCACTCATATTGTCTCACTCTGCACCAGGAAACCGCCGCCCGACCGCTCAGACATTTCCTGTGCTTTGTCTCAACGCTGCCACGACACACGCGTGCCTCTCCAAATTGATGACGCCCGTTATGAGATTGTTGAGAATTTTCTTACATATAAGTAGGTACAACTAAAATAAAATAGGTGCAGCCACATACCTACCTACCTACTTATCAAAATTACAAAACAACACAAATAGAATGGGCAAAGTATTAAAAACAGGTCATTTCACAATAATTAACGACAGTGTAAAACAAGGAAATATTGAAAGTTATTAAAACTGTTGCGCTGACGTAATACCTACCTACCTACTGTGCTGCTAAGCACTTCCGCATGCCCTAGCTCAAGCAGAATCAGTTTTACCTACTTCAGCATAACGTGCAGATATAGTAGAAAACATCACAAAAGTACGGTCCATAAACTGATAAGTATGTTAAATACCTACCTAAATATGAAAGAATTGTGTTTTTCTAAAATAATCAGTTTGCTAAAGTAATTCCGGATAACGTTGTCGTATGTCAATGGCAGTAAATCGCGATAACATTTTGCGGAAGCATTCGCGGTTCTTGTCAAAAATTAGTCGTCTTGTTCCCGAAGTTTTATCTCGGCGAGCAATGTGTGCTCCTCGGCGACGCGGAGGGACGCGCGGGGCGCGGGGCGCGGCGGAGGAGAGGGCTCGTCCGCCCGCGCCGCCGCCGCACCGCATCATCAGTCCGTGCCGGAGAGCTGCCCGCGACGCTCGTCCGCGAGTCTGATCCCTCAGATACGCTGCTGGTTTACGGCGCGCCGTAACACGACACGTTTGGAGGGACCGACGCATCAACGCGTGTGCCTGGTGCTCTGTGAACGCTGGATACTGTGCTATTATATTAGTGTTGTGAACTATGATGCAAATGTGCTGAAGTTATCCACCTGACGTCTAATTCTAGGATTTTTAACACAGCCGGTTCCGGATCAGCTTAACCGGTGAGTAACTATCGAGGCTTATCGCGAACCGCGCTATCGCGGACTCACGCATTTCCGACCGCGCCTGATAAGACCGCTTATGCTGTACCTACTTAATGATATGAAGTTTGGATGCGGCAAAACAGAATTAACTTTTAAAACATCGGGTATAAAAGTGTAATTCTTATTTTAAAACGTTAGCAACGGCGTACAAATAGGTATTATCAAGCTTTCATAAAAACGCCGGTCAAATAAATTTTTTAACAACCACCACATGCACCCTTTGGGTCATTTATGATTATTTTGGGTTGTCCCCTGAGATTAGGGGATTCATAATAATAATACCGACCCCTGCGATGTAACAACGTCCCTATTGATCCCTACTAAATTTGGGCCCAAGCAGGTGACAACCCTTAATATATCACAATGTATTATGCGTCAGCGACTGGGTCTACGCCCCCAACTTAAGCGAAGCTAATAAGACGAATTGTTACTTTAAGGATATAAGTATAAAAACATGCCCATTTTAAGTACGATATTAGGTATTGGCCCTTAACTATGTAAATATTAAACAAACAGTTTACGTTTACAACGTTGTACATTTACCTATAATTTGTTTTGCTGAGAAGTTGTTTTTACCAACTTTTCATTCTTTAATTTCAGATCAAAAGTAAAAACGATGTGAACGGTAACTATAAATATCAGTAATAACATTAACCACTCTACTCATTTAACAACTTGAATACGTTTTGAGTTTGTGCGTTTATATCAAAATACAAATAGTGTCTAAAACGTTAAATATATTACAACGCTATACTTGAACATTATTTTGTTGTACAACACACTTGCACAAGAAAATGTACAAATATATATATAAATCGTAAAACAGCTGCTATCGAGTGAATTATTTATTGAGTGTAGGGCAATAAACAAAAACGCAATAAACGCGAAAGAAAATAGTTACTTGAATATGCCAAAAACTACATGGCGCGTGTCCCGATAGATATGCCGTTTTAAAGCCGTACAACTGCCACCGAACCACTTACGAACCGCATTTGCTTTTTTATCGAGTCGTGCAATTTTTGCATGTTCCTGGCTTATTTTTTTGCCTCTGCGTGAACATCGAAATCAAGATATTATTTATTATTGTTGCAGAAAATCGTGATGAAAGTGGTCAGTTTACAACTGCCTTCCGGGCCAAGCATGGAGCGGCTCCCGCTGCCATTTAGCCCTACAGAGCTACTGTGGCGGTACCCGCTGCCCTGGGCGCCGCCGCCCCCTTCCCCCCTCGGAGACGCGAAGGCACAGCTTCCTGCTGGTCTCCCCCCAGAACCTCGTCTCTGGACCAGAGAAGACGTTGCCGTTTTTCTTAAATGGTGTGAGAGAGAATTCGATCTGCCGAACTTTGATATGGACCTCTTTCAAATGAACGGTAAGCTAACATTCCATCTGCTTGGAGTCACGGTGGTCTTCTTTTATTGAATAAATAATTATAATATTTTTTTTGTTTTCAGGAAAGGCTCTATGTCTCTTGACTAAAATGGACTTAGGTGAGCGTTGCCCAGGAGCTGGTGACGTCTTACATAATGTGTTGCAAATGCTGGTGCGTGATGCTGCGCTACTGGGAAGGGTTCCGTCTTCGCCAGTGACCCCTACGGCACGCGCTGCTCCCTACCCGCCGTCTCCGCACTCTCACCCTCCGACGCCTACATGGGCTGTAGATAGTTTCCACCATTTTCACAGCGCGGCTGCAGCCGCGGCTCAACCTAATTCAGTGACTTTGAGCCCTGCCCCATCCGTCGATAGTTCAGGGAGTCCCCAAAGAGGAGAATCAATGAGCTACGCACCTTCATACGCACCCTCCACACCCGCTGTGGTCCAAACTACAAGCTCAGGCAGCAATCATTCTGATTCCGACGAAGAAGCCCAATTCACGCCACAGCCACGTTCCCCTAAAGATGTACCACTGACAAATTCAGTTTCACAAAACCATCAATCGCAACAGCATTCGCACTACCGCGCCCAACATAGAGAATTCTTTCCAAGTGACATGCCAGAATCCAATACGAGTAAGTTTTAAGTAAAAAAATTGAACTGTTCTAAATGCAGTAGTATCCGTGGAAACATTTTTTTAATATTTATTTTCATTATTTTCAGATGGAAGACTCTTATGGGATTTCCTTCAGCAACTACTTAATGATCCTACACAGCGTTACACAAATTACATCGCATGGAAGAACCGAGAGACCGGTGTATTCAAAATCGTCGACCCCGCAGGCTTAGCAAAACTATGGGGCATTCAGAAGAATCATCTTTCAATGAACTACGACAAGATGTCACGTGCTCTAAGATATTATTACCGTGTGAATATTTTACGGAAGGTGCAGGGCGAACGGCATTGTTACCAGTAAGTTACTTGTCTCTTAAACGAATTGGTGTATTATTACTTAAAACTATGCATTTACAACTTTAACCTAACCTAACGTGATTAATTACTAACCGGACTTAATCTCAACAGGTTTTTAAGAAACCCAATTGAACTGAAGAACATCAAAAACATCTCGCTATTGCGGCAACAAATGAGCCCCACCCGCATTGCACCCCAACCCGTTGTCAAGACAGAAATGAAGGAAGAGCGTTGCGAAGAGGACGCTGTAGATGAGGATATGCCAACCGACTTGAGCATGGCTGCGTCTGAGCCGTGGCGGAAACGTGCGCGCCCCGACACCGTCTCGGGACCTTCGCCCCACGAAAAACATCGTATCAGTGCTCTTATCGGAGAGAATATGTTGCTTAAACGAGAGTCCGAATACACCCCTGAACATTATGCTCTAAACCTCAAAAGTGAAAAATGCGAACAATGATTATCATAAATATATGCTGGACACTTATAGTGCAACGCGTGATTGATGCATGCATAAACTGTGCGCAAACGGCTCCACCCACAAAAATTCTAGTCAAAATCCTCTCAGAAAGGATTTTTTGAAGTCTTCCTTAAAACATACGCGGTAAGATTCCAACGACTTGCATCACAAATCGCTGAGAGTACTTTGACGGATTTAAGATGGTCTTTGGAGTTAAAAGCAGGGTATGGACCTTAAACGCCTTTGTGCCAAGTGATTTTATTTTATATTTAGTGTCAAATAGTTATTAAGTAGTTAGCAAAGGGACAAGAGTTTATTTGTGTTAACATAATAGAGACTGTTTTAATATTTTGTGCAATGGACAATCGGCTGCTAAGAACACTAGAGCAGTTGCAGATAACATTGTTGCCAAAAGTCAATAAGTGTGCGTGTGTGTTGATGCCTACGCGCTTGTTGATGCATTTTTGTAATTTAATTTAGTCGTATGCATGTTTATTATTTTAATGTACTTGCTACAAAAAACGTAACTACGGAATGTAAACAGTATATTAAAAAAAAAACAAACATAATTACATAATAAAACCATGATCGTCTTCCATTGTTAATTTTGGCAAACCAACTAAGTACATTGTAGCATGTGAATATATTTTTCATCACCCACCACTTGGCAGCTAATCTAATTATAAATTTCTGGTTTTAAATAATTATGTCATGGAGAAAAATATTTACAAAATTGACAATAACAGAAGAAAAAATACCTAAAATGCCTTGAAATCATTAAAACTTCCACTGTGATAAAAATGTAAAGTGGTAGAAGAATAGATCATTTTAGGGCTTACTTATACTCAAAGATTTCCAGCTACAATTTTCTGTGATCTCTTTTATCAATATAGGTAAATGTCATAAAGAGTAAAGATAAAATCCTGTAAATATTAGCTAAGGTATAAAGTAATTAGGACTAAGGAACTGACTGTAAAGAGAATGTATATGATTTGTAAAACAAAAGAGGAGCTTTATCAAAGTACCTAGTATAACAGTACATTACTACTGGATGTAAGTACTACTATTACAACTGAGTTTGTATTTTTACAATTTATTTCTACATCGGCATATACTTGCCATGACTTCCCATCTTGTTGTACACAATATAAGCATGTGTTTGATTAAAATATTGTGTCCGATTTATTATAACGTAAAAATAAATGAAAGATAATGTTAACTGAATTTCTAACTTATTTCATTTTCCGGATCCCAAAGTGTAGGTGCAATGAGTTCTTTCCGTGTTTTTGTTGTATTTTTCCGCATTGGTAGGCCTACACTAACTGTAGCGTTTTCACAGTACCTATTGATATCGTTATAATAAAGGATGTTATGGAGGTGGTTTTATCGGAAACGAAGTCGGGAGTAGAAGTTTTTAAATTTGGTTTATCGGAGTTCGAACAATAAAAATGAGTTGTGTTGTGTGTGTGTGTGTAATGGTACCTACGCATGCGGGATACAGGTTTGACTGCACAACAAGCATAATCAAGTAAATTGTTTGTACACGCTGACCGCGGCCGGCGCTGCGCTTCGACCTCCGATTAAAAAGTATCGAAACCAGAGGTGTAATATCTTATGTATCGGAAGTTCCGACTTATCGGAACCGGATTCGAAGCTCCGTAACATCCCTAGTTTTAATATGTACGTGATACGTAAGCAGGTAGGTATTTCCTTAGTTTTAAAAACAATGAAAACGTACCGATTTCTTCTCTAAAACGAGTCCTAGACAATAAATAACGTTTCATATGAAAAATCAAAAGAATATTATTTTCTACCCCTTTTTATGGGACTCTTCTGAAAAACTTTCTATATAATATTAAAAAAACCGCAAATGTGCAGAAAACTTTTAAATAATTTCGTCAATTGAGAGCAGAACTAAGGTAAAAGCACCTATTTTGGACAATACTCCCGTGATGATCATTAACGTTTTTATAAATGAAAACTTATCAATACTGAACATTTTATTCTAATAGTGGTAATCCCGAATAATTTCATATAATCTAATTGTAACACTAAAAGGATATCAATCTCAGAAACTTATATTTATGGGATTGTTCATAACTGGAGCACTGTCCATAATAGAAGCTTTTACCTTCAGCTGTTGAGCTAATCGCATACAGGCCTGTGTACGTCGTACAGGGGTACTTCTCGAAATATCGCTTCGTAAAAGAAAAGTAAAATATTCAGTAGCGCCATCTGTTGTTAAGTACCGTAATTATTTTATTACTCACGCACGCTAGCAGTCTTATGATTCTTATGAAACATGAAACACCCCGAATCATTCTTTTCTTAGGTAAGTGATGATTAATAAATAATAACACAACGTACAATATGATATTGTGCTCACAATTTAAAACCTCAATTATAATTTGAATTTGGTACATAGAGGCGACATCTGTGGTTGAGTAGCGTAACTGGATAAAAGATATTTGTATCTATGGAGATAATAGTCCGTGGTTAGTGCTCATTTTCAATTTTACTGGCTATACCCAGAGGGCCTTGCAAAGATGCACTACGCTAACTAACGTTTCTATTCGATTCGTTTTTAAACCAATCGCGTCACTGGGAGATGATACGAAAAGTCACGTGGTCTACCAGTGACGCGATTGGTTTAAAAACGAATCGAATAGAAACGTTAGTTAGCGTAGTGTATCTTTGCAGGGCCCTCAGATGTCCGCACCCCTTTGTCCACACTGCAGACAACTGGGTTTTTTCTTCCCAGTTGTCCGCAGTGTGGACAACTGAGAATAAAAATTCCCAGTTATCCACACTGCGGTCAATTGGGAAAAAAATCTCAGTTGTCAGAGCCGAATTTTAAGTTCCTGGCTAATATGCATTATAAAAAAATCAGGACTCTCCTATCAGTCTGATTTCGAAATCACTTCCATCATTCTCTTGGTTATCAACTGTTAAGCGTAATATGTAGTGTGTACTTTCCTATTTTCCTCAATCACCCAAAGGTTAGCTGGATGAGATCCCTTAAAAGGATAAGTTCACCTGTGTACATTCCTTTTCTGTGAATATTGTATTTGAATTTCTGTGTCTTTGTACAATAAAGAATTTAGTTTTAAAATGGATTTTCTGTAGTTTTTAAGTTTTATTTATACAATTATAATTTTTCTTTGAGCTGCATCACATGAAACAGCAGTTTTTGAATAAATCATGTTGCCAATTTAATCCCAAACAGAACTCGATTTTTTCCAAACTCTGTTTTCCCAAGTTATTGAGGTATGTTACCTTCTTATGTTTAATGAAAACAATTTTGTTCAAGTACCTAACATGAGAGACTGATAATTATTTACTAAAACTTGCTTTAAACTAACATGATTTTCACACATACTAAAACTATAAAACGGGACTTAATTGCGTATTAAAATAAACATTTACCTCGACGTTTCGACTGTGTTACAACAGCTGTGGTCACGAGAAGACTGAATTGGAGGGTGTTCATCTGGTAGTCGTTTTTCGGCCTACCCGCACTTGGTCGTGTTTTTCATTACTCGTAATGTCATCATACCGACACACAACACTCACAACATACAACGATTTATCCGAAGATACACTCCCTCACTTACATTTACTGATGACTGGAGTGGTACTCAATAGCCTATACCCATCCTCTCTGTTGAAATTTTGATGTTTTCTGATTTTCACGTACCATTCTAGTATAAAAATGGCGTACAGTTCAAAGTATTTTAGGACAATGCAATTCGATCCAGTGGTTTGGTCCTGACTCCAGTAAATCGTCAGCAATGGCAGATTTATTAACCTGGCGGTTTTTAACAGCCGCAATATGTTCCTTGACCCGTTCCATGATGGTCTGCTTCGTTTGTCCAATATAAATGTTTGTTTGAATAAAGAAAAACAAGACCAAGTGCAGGTAGGTCGAAAAACTCGCACGACTAGCAAACGAACACCCTCCACTTCAGTCTTCTTGTCACCACTGCTGTTGTAACACAGTCGAAACGCCGAGGTAAATGTATATTTTATTACGCGATTAAGTCCCGTTTTACAGTTTTAGTAAATTACTAAAACTTAGATTTTAGAGGGAAATATAAGGACAATAAAAATACTGTAACAACATAATATGGCAATATTTTAATGGAACAAAGCTATGTAATTCTTAATAACTAAGAAGCAATTAGATGATGTTATGCTTCAACATCAGGAACTTGACTTTGGAAGAAAATAACATCATCTGCTATTACTGTAGACGCTGTCCTTACTTGTCCGTCTTCCGTCTTTATTTCACCATAAGACAGTTTACCAGTGACATAAACTCGTTGCCCTTTCTTAAGATATTTATAGACTGTGTCCCTGAGGCCAGGTTTAAATACACTTACTCTGTGCCAGTCTGTTCTATGTAACATATCACCAGTTTCATATTTGTAATTAAAATGGGTTGCTAGTGGAAAATTTATAACTGGACGCTCTTCACTTCCTCTTTTCTGAGGATCAGCACCTACCCTTCCCAGTAGGGTCACTTGATTTATAGCTACAAAGTAAATAAAAAGAATGTATATTCTTTTAAAACTAAAAAATAAACATACACAAAAAGCACAAATATGTACATACTTTTTTCTGATTTTTGTTGAGTTTCATACTGAATAGCCGTCAGGTGAATTTCAGAAGACTGAAGATTTGGGGCCACCATAAGTTGGCGTGTTACACCAAATGCCTAAAATAAATCAGTAATTACATACACGAGACACGAAATCATTACAAAAATGAAATTAATCTGGGTGTTCTGTCCATATAACCTATATATGACTACACACGAGGAATTTATTAAATTTAAACTTACCTTGAATAAGAAAGATAGTTCGCAAAGCATTCACATGAGTTTTAAGTATCAATAAACAACCGTACAATTTAGATGTGCATTCATATAAATTAGTATAGGCGCTTGCCGGTAGACAAGTAAATAAACGTTAACCTATTATCAGAGTGAAAAAAACATGGCACGTAGCATTATGTACTTACCCTTGTAAGGCGAAGCATCTTGAGAAATATTGCTTCGAATCAGTTTGAACACTTTTGTTGCAGAAAACGAAAACCGAATAGTAAATGAAATTAATAACAAGTAACAAACAACCAACATAGAGCGTCCGAAACTGAAAGTTCAGTCAATCAGTCAAGCAAGTTAGATTTTTGCGTTTCGTTTTCGCACTCTTCTGCGCACTCACTCAAAAACTTGTCATAAACTTAAATAAATATCCTAGGCATTCCTAGGCTACATACATACATCTGTGGTACCCAGTACCCAGATAATAACAGAATGCCTACTCTACTTATCATATCATGACTTAATCAGTGCTTAATCATAATCACTACGATTTGGGAATTTCTCTGTAGTATTTAACAAGGTAGTCATCAAAGAGAATATAATCACTACGTTTTAGTGGTCATCATGAAGTTATAGATGAAGGTGGAGGCAACACTCTCTGAAGATGAATGAAGCGCCTTTGAAGTCATTCTATCTCAAACACTTTGGTCCCCTCCTCTCTTTCTAACTACCCTAGTTCTTAAATTAGACACTAACAAGATAAGAGGGGTGCCACAATTCGTTAGAAACGTATGGAGATATCTCCATCTCGTTTCAATGCAAGCATACCCTTCACACCACCCATTTCGTCGATAAATGCACGACTCCGCAGGTACAGTCGACGTCATAAATATGTTTACACTTTAGTACCTTGTCTATTTAACGTCATGTTTAAACTGTCATATAAAATTGTCATAGCGGATAAAGTGACAAGGTACTAAAGTGTAAACATATCTTTGACGTCGACTGTAATCGCCAGCAGCCTTTTAACATGAAGAGAACTTTCTACCTCGTCACGCACAATTTTCCAACCAACACTGGCAGCCTTTTTTGCTTGGAAAATTGTGCCAATGTGTACTCCTGTTTTATATACTGTAATGCCGGCACCGCACTTCGCTATTCGCTATTCGTTATGCGGCTGCGCCGTATTTGTTAAAATATTTGCTATCGCGCTTAAGCGTTATGCGTGCGAATAAAGAAGACATAGACGAATAAACCCTCCACACTTCTTCGAATGTAGGCGCATAAGCCGAATAACGAATTGCGAATAGCGAAGTGTGGTGCCGGCGTAAGGGTAAGGGCCCATGCCGACGAAACCACAGAATACGATGGAAATCAGCCCTAAATGAAAAAAAAACTTTCATTGCACCGTACCTTTTTCCCTTGGCTAGTTCGGGAGAAAGAGATAAAGATAATACACTTCCGGCCCTAAAGGGGTGATAGACGGGCGAGTAAGTGCGCGTACTTGTGACTCGGCGCGGCGAGCTTACTCGCCCGTGTGTCATCAGAAGTACGCCTACCTACTTAAAACCTCCGAGTAAGTTCGTCGACGATCCAATATGTTTGAATTTTGCTCGTAGCCCGTCTTGGCTCGTACATCTGTCATCCATCGCCGCGCCACCAGATCGCGCGAGCCGCGAGCCACGATCTTTCGGCGTCTGTGGGTGAGGTGTTTCCATGAAGTTATAGATAAAGGTGGAGGCCACACTCTCTAGACCAAAATGAAGCGTCTTGAATGTACTTTTTCGTCATTCTATCTCAAACACTTTCACTTGAGAGGAGGGGAATAAAAGGGTTTGAGATAGAATGACTTCAAGGACGCTTCATTCGGATTCAGAGAGTGTTGCCTCCACCTTTATAGCTATAACTTCATGGGTGTTTCAGGTGTTTGACATCATTGGGTTGTGTTAAAGGGCTGACAGACGTACGAGCTTTAAAACCGCGTACTTAAAGGTCGCTAACTTACTCGGCTCGCGTCAATGACAGACGCACGAGCTATAAAGTCGCGATCTTAAAGTTCGCGAACTTACTCGGCTCGAGTCGGTGACACACGTTGAAGCTTGCTCACACTTCAAACGCAAAATGTCGTCGACAGAGGAAGATTTGAGTTATTAAGGAAGTATATCATATCAAATTTTAAAAATCACTAATATTTTGTTAACGACACCAATATAAAGAGGTGGGTAATAGAAAAAGCAATTTCCATTTGTCTACAAATACCTTAACATAATTGTTGCTATACGTAAAAAAAATGCGTCGTTTTGTTTTCTCTTTTCATTCGTTGATCCGTTGACAGTTGTATTTGTGGTTATACCTACCTATAGATAGTAAAGTTATAACTCCAAAAACCACCACCATACCCAATCCTGGAAAAGTTGTTGCCTGTGAAGGATGCCTTCAGCTGCGAATCCCAAGTCCGAAAAGCCGGCCTCTTCGGAGGCCACGGATAATTCACCAGTACGACAAGTCGTGACGATTATTGAACATAAAATCCGCAATTTGGAGAAAAGAAAGGTATGTATATCGCTAATTTACTGCATGATACCGACTCCTACTCATGCATAGGTACCATGTGAATAGATCTTTCTAGTTTTTTTTAGCCTTACTAAATATTCCTTTGTATCCGTGGTAGAACATTGTACATTCCATGATCGCAAGCCCTAATCAAGCGTATAAAGTTGCCGTGAATCGTTGACGCCATTTTTACATGTGCTCCGCCAGTGTTGACGATACACAAAAGGAAAACTGAAAGAACTAACTAAACACCGCGAGCTTGTTTTTCGTACCTACACAGAAACTAACACGTGTTTAAATGTGCAGTATGTTAATTACTTAGTGCGATGAGTATTGCAGTTTTGTTGTCTTCTGCCTAATGTTGATATTGATGTATGCACCATTTGTGCATAAAAGTTTAAATACCGGGTACCGGGAAGTGATTACTTTGTTCCTAAAACATGTTCTAATTCAATATTCTATGTTGCCTTAGGTCCTTCTTTGAACACTTAAGTAAAAAAATAATGCTTCATTAAAATCTGCTTTATGATAAATCAAAAATTTGTTGTTTACTGGCATAACTTTGTAGATATTTACATAATTAATTCTGACCTACATATATAAGGTTGTGAAATGTAGGTAGGTCTATTTAGTGCTTGCTTAACATTCCAATTGAAGAAAGGAGACTACCATCATGGACAATAATTTTGGATGTTAGAATTAGATCTTTGTAACAAAAAGCTGCATTAACTCCATAATATCCCTTTTCACTGTATGGTTGAACTCACTGCTGTCCTACTAAAGAAGGCGGGTAACTGCATAGTAATAGTATAAGCATTTTAAATTTAATGTGGTATATCTATAAAGTATGGAATGCTTTGACTACTACATTGCAGTTAGCCGCCTTCTTTGGTAGGACGGCAGCTCAGGCATAGTTGTACATTTTAGTACCTTGTTGATTTGTATTATTTATTGATATACTAAATTCAAACCACTCAACCACTCCTTACCTTGTTACATTACTGTGACAAAGTGCAGAAATGTACAGTTACTTTAGAGTTTAACTGTACATGTGTATCTTAAATAGAACACTCAATAAGTAATAAATTCTATTTCTTAAATAATAATTACAATATCGGTTTTTGATCATTTCTAATTTGCACTTCCTATTAATTTTCATCATTTGAGTCTCTATCACTTATTGTTGTAATAGGTCTTAACTTTTTGGCCTTTTCATGTTGTATTTTTAAAAGAACATGCATAGTAGCAGCACAAAACCATATATATTGTGCAGGTTGTTTACAAATTAAAATGCTTAATAAATAAACCTTGACTAAAAATAAATCACAACACTATATAAAACTCGCTAATTCCTAATTAATTTAACCCTTTCCTTTCCTAATTAATTATATTTTTCCTAGTTAATTTTTGACCTTTACTCCATATTGTTGTAGGCCCTCTTGCTTCTATGTTTCTATTATTATTCTACAATGATAGCCCATATTTCCTTATTTAGTGGTGGCAGGACCTTGTCCAGGGTCTGTCTGGGTATGCTACCACCTTGTCATCCTTTAACAGCAGTGTTCGCAATAATGTTTTCTGGTATGGGGAATAACACAGCCAGTGAAATCACTAGAATAATGGTATACCATTTTTGTCTTCAGGGTTAGCAACATATTTAGGGTCTTAAGATTGCAGTTTTAAGATTACAGTCTAGAGAATGCCAATGTCTATGGGTCACAGATCCCACTTGCCATCTGGGCCATGTTTTATAAAGCTACAAGTTACGATTTTACAGGTCTAAACTGAATAACGAATTGCAAATAGCAAAGTGTGGTGCCGGCGTAAGGGTAAGGGCCCATGCTGACGAAACCACAGAATACGATGGAAATCAGCCCTAAATGAAAAAAAAACTTATTGCACCGTCCCTTTTTCCCTTGTTGTTAAGGCTAGTTCTGGAGAAAGAGATAAACTGGCAACGCTGCTCAAATAGCCGGTCGTCATTGGTCGAGGTTGTGTCAAATGGAACTTGTAACCTGTAAATTGTAATTTGTAGCTTTATAAAACAGGCCCCAGGTGGCCTGTGTGCTTGTTTTTTGGGTTCTTCATGCCAAGAAAAAAAAGCTACTTGAATGTCAAGAATATGACACAGGTTTGAAATTTTGTCTATCCTCGTGTTGCCCATTGTACAGCATATTGTGTCCTGGTAGACTTTTTCGTTAAAATAAAGATTAATACTTATGCTGGTCTTATACATTGCACACTGGACGTTTAGCTGATCTCGCGTGTTTTTTCTTGGGCGACACGAGGCTATGTTCCTATTAAATCATCATATCTTTTCACGCCTTTTCGAATGCCGCACAGAAGACAATTTTGTTGATGGAGTTTCTGGTGGTTTGAGTGGTTTCTGTGTGTTATACTCCACTGAATACTTTTGTATTGCCATTAACAAGACGCTGCTTTTAGGCGCACGTAAAATTGCAATTGACCATCGTTTTTAATTTTTTATTGCATTGTTAGCTCGCCGCTGCGATGGTCACTATACCAGAGTCTAGAGTCTAGAATCTAGGATGATACCTGTGACAATCTTAGTTCATAATTTTCAAGGTGGCATGTGTTAAGAGGTGGTTAGTCATTTATATTACTAAATAATGAACATGGTTGCAAGTTTTGTATCAATGTAGTATTTTTGAAAAGTTACAGAAAGAAATTTAGGACATGTTCATATGAACTGACACAGGGATAATCCTAAATTGACCCACATAAGAAGCAATAAACTCTTTTGGATACTCCATGCCTTTCACTTATCATCTGGAGACTAAATTGGGAGGAATCCTCCAATTAGGGGTGTTACCACATCCTTACTTACATGTTACGTACTTGGATTTAAAACTATGTAAACACACATTTTTGAAGTGTTACTCTGTAAGTACTGTACTAGTTAATTGTGGCAACTTGACTGGACAATGTGTTTTGTAAGTTTTTGCGTAATAATTTTTTTTTGCTTGTACCATTTGTGCCCAAATAAACATTAATCATCCTGTTCCCAGTCGCCAACTCTGGTATTGTTATAACAGAAAGATAAATTAATTGATATTTGAATACTTTTTTTGCCAAGAACAATATAATTCATGTTTAAAAAAAGATGCATAAAGGGAAAATTCCCTTCCCTTAGGAGACAAAGGGATCTCTTCCATCTAAGCCTTGAGAGAATTAGAAAAGTAAAAGGTTGTGCATCAAGTAACACCAACAGAACAATAATAAAATAATAATAAATGTGAAAAAGTTACTAAATGTGAACCAAAATTAGGCACCTGTTAACCACTACTTTACATGGTTAATAAATATATTTTTTACCCTTCACTCATTTGACCGTTATGTTCCTCTGAGAAATAAAAGATTTTCATATTAGTATAGGAGGGTAGACAAAGTAAGCCAGCTGCTCCAACCATAATTTTAGAATATCCTCAATAGCTAAATTTACATACATCTTTAACAACTTTTTTATTTCAGAGTAAGTTAACATCGTACCGAGACTTACAAAAGTCTGGCAAAGAACTAAATGCTGATCAGAAAATAGCAGTTGCCAAGTATGATGAAGTGGTCCAGACATTGGAATTTGCTAGAGACCTCTCTAAGCAAATTATGTCCATTGCCATCTCAACAGAAAGGGAGGCTAAAAAGCAAGCCAAAAAGGTATGTTCTTGATAAGGGCACCACAGACTAAAGGCTGATTTACATTGGGTCAGTAAAAGCAGGTCAGTAGCAGTACATTGACGAGTTGGTTTTCACGTTTGAAGCGAGAGCTATTGTAACAACGCAATGTACTTCTACTGACTTGCTTTTACTGACCCTGTGTAAATCAGCCTTAAGAGACTAACCATAGCAAGCGCCCGGGGCGCGCGCCTGTAGCGCTGCGTATCAAACGCTTAAACGAGCGGCTCCGCTTGCTTTAACCAATTAATTTCTCATTAATTGGTTCAGGGGTTAAACAGCGAAAACAATAAAAACTTTCGCATTTTTAATATTAATAAAACAGAATCGAAATTAAACCGTTTTTGGTTTGCAATAATGAAAGATACAAAATGTAAATGTAATTACAGGATATGTGGATCCGCTATGCAGCAGACACATCCAAGATTCGTGAAGTCCTTTTAATCTTGGATTGTCTCATGCAAATGGGCAATTCAGAAGCCAGGGATGATTTTCTCAATGGAGCAAATGGCGCAGCTAAATTGACTGAAGAAGACCTGAAGATCCTTGATGATTTGTAAGTTAAAATTTGATCGAATATTCCTATGAGAGTTCTATTATGGGGATGAAAACCTGCAGTTCAATGATCGTTTCGGTCAAAATATTAGCAAAGATAGATAGCATGTTTTATTTTAATCTCACAAAGCTCTATTTTTAAACAGGTACCCGGAAGTGACTCCTAAACACGAAGTTAACGAGGAAGGTCAACCCGGATTTCACGCTCACTCGACAAAAGCGGCCGAGCATCTGTACGCGATCATCGACGGCAAGCCTAAGGATATCATCGGCACTACGTACGCTCACATCAAGGAGATCATCACGACCGTGCACGGCTGCGGCTACTTCGACAAAGTGCCGGGCAGCGCGGAGCCGTCCGTGTCGGAGGAGGCGCCGGGCGCGGAGGAGGCTCGCGCGGCGCCCGAGCCCGCCTACGCGCCGCCCGCGCTGCCCGCGCCGCCCGCGCCCGCCGTCGTGCCCGCGCCCGGCTACCCGCTGCGCCCGCTGCCGCCGATCACGCTGCAGGAGGTCGAGCACGCCTACTTCGCCCAGCAGTACCCGCAGCAGAGACCCATTTCCGAAGTCATAGGATCGCAGAACTTCTTCTTCCTGCAAGAGTCCGAGATCGACAGCCCCGTCGGCACGCCGCAGCCGCCGCCGCTGCTGGCCGCGCCGGCGGGCCCGATCCCGACGCAGACGTTCACCAACCAGCACTTCGTGCGCGTGCCCGAGCCGGCCGCGCTGCCCGCGCCGCCGCCCTTCCCGCTGCCCGAGCACGCCTTCCCGGCGCCCGAGCCGGCGCCGCCCGCGGAGCCCGACGACGACAAGCCCGACGACGACTGGAAGGAGAGCCCCGAGCGCGACGACACCGGCGAGCGCAAGACGCAGGGCCAGGGCGACGGCCAGAACCGCTTCCGGCGGTACCGCGGCGGCGGCGGCGGCGGCAGGGGACCCTCGAACGGGTACCGCGGCCGCGGCGGCTTCCGGAACAGCGACGGGTACCAGGGGCGTCACGAGTACCAGCCGCGCGGCGGCAAGGACGGGTACCAGGCGCGCCAGTACAGCGACGGCTACCAGCCGCGCGGCAAGGACTACCACTCGCGCGGCGCCAACGACTCGTACTACGGCAACGGCGACACGGGCGACCACCAGGGCCACGAGAACGGCGCGCGCGAGCGCTACGACAACCAGGGCTACCAGGGCGGGTTCAAGAGCCGCGGCCGGGGCCCCCGCGGCGCCCCGCGCGGCGCTCCGCGGGCCCCGCGCGCCCACTACAGCCGCAACAAGCAAGACCACCAAGAATAGTTCGCGGGGCAGGCGACGGTCCTTCGCGTGACCGCGGCCTCGTCGTTTAAACACTAAAATATTACTCTATGATGGACTAAATCGTTTGTGGAAGGCAGATTTCACCGGCAACAACGCGCTGTGGTAACGACAAACAGAGATTATGGTATAAAAAAATAAATTTAAAAAATAATAAAAAAAAAGTAAAATAATGAAACCTGAAACTGAATAAAAAATAAGTTACTTGAATTTAGATGTATGATATATGCAATTATAATAAGTTACGTAATTCTAGATCCTTAAAGAATGTGACGGCAGCGGCCGCAGTGTAGCTGCGCCCAGTGCCGCGCTCGTGAACGCGCACGGACACGACTACCGACACCGGGACCTTATCCAAATCTCATTGATCTTTGTACTTTTCATACAGTTCATAATTAATTAGTTGTGTTATGATTGTGTTGTACATGTTCGTTTTCCTAAACCGAATTATTTAATGTCAGTCATAATGATATTGCTTTAAGCGAGATTTTTGAGGTTTTTTTTATTAAAAATTTAAAAGCAGATAAGCACAATTATTGCTTATTTACTGTTATAAACACCCTACATATTTTTAAAACATCACCAGTGATTATCATGTCGAGTAGACATGAATGCACTACTTGAAAACAAACTTTGTTGTAAAAAAAAAGAAGTGAAATAAGATTTGTCGCTGAATTATTTTTATTTGGTTCAAGCCTCTAATTTTATTTTATTTCACATTGTTCTCAATAGAGGCTGTGTGCAAGAAAATTAAAAGTATTCTATGAATTGTTATTTGTTTGATTACCATTGTAAACCTGCAAAGCCCAATGATATTTTATACAAGATTTCATTGACAAAGCGTACATCACCCAACCGACCCGTACTCTCACTTTTCTTATTGCTCGGTGCAAGTGACGGCTCCAAAAATATACCCGGCTTTGTAATAGTACTGTTACGTACGTGGGGGTAGGTAACTGATAGAAATGCGCGAATACACCGATAGGTAATCAAAAGTAGACTTGAATAACGCATTCGCTTAAACCGTTACAAAACCATTATCGCACAATAAACTTCGAATACTCAGATGATCGCTCGGGTCGCTGTTGTTCGCACTGTTCGCTTTCCAAGTAAAGACTGAATCTCGGTTGGCGGTTGCCGGTATCCGCCTTTTATACTTCCCGTGTCCGATTTTTCCAAAATGCCTTCCGGAATGTTCGATGTACTTCGTCACGCCAAGGACGATCGAGACTATTCGTTGCTGGAATGTTTTACGCCTTGCTACCTTGTTTTGTTTACAATCGCGATGTCCTTGACTCACGGGTCTGGGTGAGTCTGGAATAGGGTTTGCAATTCGAATATTCATATTATTCGAATATCCGACACAAATTAAATTCGAATACGGCAATGTTACTTATTCGAATAATTCGGGTATTTTGAATAGTACAAAAAATAGTTTCACAAACATTTTTAGCTCACTAAAACTTATTAAAATGACGAGCAGTGAGTAGTTGGGTCGCTCGCTTCCTGTTACCTGCTATAACAATAAACAAAAGCTGGTGCACCGGTGTCAGTCAACCGTTATCAAGGGACAAGGGGGTCCAGGACTTGTGCCAGCGCAAACCCCCAAGAGGAAAAGATACCCGCCGCTGGTTGTCAAGCGGATCTCCAATTGGGGTCGCCATTTCCGGGCCCTGAATGACCGCCTGGGACGCGCCCCCAACGCCCGCCCGTTTGGAAACGGGGTGTGTTTCTCCCCGATGGAGGAGGAGGAGTACAGAGGGGTACAGAGGTACCTCGCCGACCTTGAAAAGGCGGACTCCAGGTTGGCGTGGCACTCCTTCCCCCTGCCTATAGAGCGCTGCCAAAAGGTGACCATCAAGGGCCTACCAGTGGATACACTACCGGTAGATATCCTCAATGACCTGACGGCCCAGGGCGTCGATGTTGAGTACGTCAGGCCTATAAGGGCCCGCCGACCTGGGTGCATCTTTAGGTTAAAAAAGGTGCACCAGCCGCCAAGATTTTCAGGGTGATTTACATACTCTGCATGCCGGGGGTCATCGTGGAATCCTGGAGGGGTAAGCGAGGCCTTCCGTACTGCCACCGTTGCCAAAACTTCGCTCACCCTTCTCACAACTGCCACCACCCCATAGACAATGGCCCCGAGAGGAGCCACAAACATGAGCCAATTGCAGCGGTGCACACACCGCAACCAGTGCGTCCTGCCCAGTCCTGTTGAAGGAAAACCGGAGGGCTAAGGATTTACTACATCCCCCGAAGCCCAGGCAGCGAGTCTACCATCGACCGGACTATCGAGGCAGCGCAAGACAGCGCTACCCTAATGGCAACGACCCCAAGCAGCTGCCCACCCGCCGCGGAAAGAAGCGCGGAGCGCGAAACAGAGGACCTAAGCCCCCTGCTGAAGTCGCCACATCCACCCCTGCACCCAGTGCCAAACCGGCGAACCCAGCTTCGGCCCCAGCAGCCACAACACAAGACGAAAGAACCGAGACGGTGAAGATAGCCCTGATAGCCCCTATATTGCAGGAAGTCCAGGGGCACGTTTTATAAAGCTACAAGTAACAATTTTACAGGTCTAAACTGGTAACACTGCTCAAATGGCTGGTCGTCATTGGTCGAGGTTGTGTCAAATGGAAACTTGTAAACTGTAAATTGAAATTTGTATCTTTATAAAACAGGCTCCTGATAGCCCTGCAGACCGGCGATATTATCTAGCAATGGCAGCTACTCTCTGAGGATTACACTCTGAAACGCCGCCAGCATCGGGACAAAGATGCCGCTCGTCACCGCCGTCTGCAAGACACGGAACCACTTACCACCACCCTCCCGTCGGAGCCCACAGCCCGGAACCGGCTCCTCATCCTCCGCCATAAGGAGGATCGAGACGACCACGGGAACCGTTATCAGTTGTAAGTGTTAGTTGTTTATGGTCGTGCCGTCGTGTAATAAGTAATAATGTTTAATTTGAATAGGTACTTTTATATTTAAGGCAAGTATCTGTATTTTCAAATATTGTAATATTTGTTTATACAACTTTTTAATAATTATTTCAATAAGTATTCAAATTATCCGAAATATTCGAATATTCGAATATCCGAAATCGAACTATTCATATTATTCGAATTTAGAAAACGAACGGATATTGCAAACCCTAGTCTGGAATGTTCCGCGTATTGCTGTCTCATTTCAAGTTATCTCTTTCACACGCTTCTGGAAGGTTCTCAGTATCGCCGTCTCTTTCTAATCGTGTTATCTCTTTCACACACCTCTCGAAGGTTCTCAGTATTGCTGTCTCTTTCTAGTAGTGTTTTCTCTTTCACACACTTCTCGAACGTTCACAGTATTGCTATCTCTTTCTAATCATGCTATCTATGTCACTCTTAGTGGAAAATTGCCGTATTTTGAAATGTACTTCAAAGGCCCATAAGGGGTCCTGAAAATGCCTGAAAATGGGTTTTCAGGTTATGGCGTCATCTGATAGAGGGTGGCCTGAAACGGACTGAAAACACGTTTCAGGAGCCTGAAAACAACGGCAAGTTGGTCGAAATTTTGATAATTTGGTATGTGATAGAGCTACCTCTGAAACGGAGTGAAACGATATTACAGCCTGCTGAAAACGCTTCTAAAGCACCAAAATTAACGATAAAAAATGAGACGGCTTATGCCATCGGCGTAACAGTACATTACTGCATAGACCAGTAAGTGAGCCTTGATGCCTTGCAGGATGGCTCTTAATGGTCGAAGCATGTATAGTGCTTTCCTCAAAAATAGATCAAGTAGAATTATTAAAAAAAAGTTAAATAAGTTAAAGTTGTAAAATACTGATGACCACATGTGCACAACCCTCAGGGCGCTAGCCCGACTCGCGCTTAGCCGGTATTTTTAATTAGTTTAAACGATTCACGATGTGAAATTCGTCAGACCGGTCGAGATTTACTAGGCGCGCATAAAACGGAGATGTCTGCTCGCCAGCGGACGACGACTTGGTCATCGCACGCGCCCCCCCCGCAGGGAGGGGGTGTAAAGAGGCCTTCACAGGGCTGCTCGCCACCGGCACCGTACCGGTTTGCTCCGTATCCGTCCGGAGCTACGGTGCACGACCAACCGCGTTGATTTCCTGCAGAGCGGGTTTAATGCGGAGCTCGGTGTGGCATGCCCCACGTCCCCCGCCTCGTCTCTGTCTGTATGTTCGCAATGATCTTAAAAACGACTGAACAAGTTTTCATGCGGTATTTACTACCAGTTAGATAATTTTTCACGGAAGGTTTTTATTTATAATAAATTCTGGTTTATGTACGAGTGTTACAGAAAACTGATAATTCGAAGCGAAGTGAGGGCGGGCCGCTAGTTGCATATAAAATATAATATTTCGGCTCGAGCGACAAACTTTCTAACAGTAAGATGAAACTGATCTTAAGCTTTTGTGAAACGGGCCCCTACCTAGAGCCGTTTCTGGATGCAAGAGGACTCATTTTATCTTAATTATAGTTAAATTAAAACTACCTATGTCGCATTTTAAACTAAACATTACCTACTTCTTCAACACACCCACCTATACCTACCACCTACTTCTGAAATTACGAGCAAAAACCTCGTTCAATGAAATACCGTTTGTAACGGCACCCTAGGCGCCGCAGCACCTAAATATATGCGGCCTAGCATGTAAAAAATAATTTCATTTTGTATGGAGATTCCAGTTTTTTTTCCTAGTAGCAGATTTTCACATAGCGTTCTTTCATGAATTTCATGATCGCAAATGTAATTAATCGTTTTTCTTCATGAAGCGTTTTTTCTTGTTACTATTGAGAAAATTTGCTATAGGAAAAATTGGAAACGGAAAAAATGCACATAGTAAACAGCACATGCTACATTGAGGTCACTTTATAGCTTAGAAATAGAATCGAACTTGCTATTAAAATTGTAGCGACGCATGCGCACCTGACGCAAGCATTTCCTAATGCCCCATTGTCACAAAAAGACAATAAACACAATTAAAATAACGCTACATAAAAAATCGGTACATGAATAAAAACCGTTGAGAAAATTAACGATTATGAAAGATCGAATATGAAAAAGTTGCAAAAACGTTATTGTGAAAATAATCTAACAACCCGTTTTTGGCCGCCATCACCACCATGCGCGGTAAAACCGGCTATTCCCAGTAGTCCGCCGCCGTGTGCACAAAGGGGTGCGGACAACTGGGAATAAAATAGCCCGGTAAAACTTGGCAAGAACCCGACGATGTTTAGTTGTCCTGAGGCGAGGCGAATGCTTTGTTCTGATTAGTGTGGATTGCAGTCAGGCGATTCAGGCGATCAGTGCTGACCAGGTGCAGAGTCGATGTGTGTGCGGTAAACTAAACTAATGAAAAATAATACATTACGTATAGTAGGCCGGAAAATAGGGGATTGCCTAACGAGTGGATTTGCAGAGAAGGGCGAGCCTTGTAGGGCGAGGCTTGTACCACAACCACAATACGTCGGCGGGCGCATATTTTGTATTGAAAATGAATAATACAACTTACACATATATTTTGCCGTCATTATCGACCGCGTGAGCGGCGTGAGTGATCCGACCACATCGAAACCAACAGCGTAATTAAACGTAATTTTGTCGATACCACAATGCAACTGCCAAAGCTGCAGCGACACTATCCACACTTATCGTAACCACTGCTTCACCACCACAGAAAGGTCTGTGTTCACCACATTCTGTCGCTGCGACGTGTTGTGGTTGTGATTCAGTCGAGTTCATAAATATACACTTTAGTACCTTGTCACTTTAATCGTTGTGACAATTCATATAATATGGCAGTTTATACATGAGCGACCTACCTGCGCAGTGAGCAAATTACGGACCAAATTGGTGGGCGCGGCGGGGGGAGCGTAATCCACGCCACGCTACTGGTTCCCAGTAATACACTCTTATCTATGATTGGTTTGTTAGTAGACAACATGCGCAAACATATCCCCTCTACTAGCCGCTCAGAGCTCTTTTTATTTGTGTCGAAATATACCTAAGGGATTATTTCTTGGTCAATTTTGTATGCAAATTACATAATTTAAATACAGAAAATTGGGTTCTCCGAGCCTCCTTTTTAGGTTCCGTTCCAAATACTGAAAAAACCTTGCGGTATGGTTATATATAGTATGCGGTAATCTACACTAATATTTAAAAAAGGTGAAAGATTTGTAATTTTGTATGTTTGTAATTGTTGAAATTATGTAGGTATTAATTGTAATTTTATGTTCGTAGCCACTACCAATTACCATCAGGGGCCCGTTTTATGAAGCTACAAATTACAAGTAATTTTAATTTGAAGCTTTATAAAACAAGTCCCAGGTGGCCTGAGTGCTCGCGTGCCTTCTCCTTGCCATAAAAAAGTCCATTCTTGTGCACCACAACGTAAAAAAATCATTTTTTTCGTATTTCGTTTTACTAATTAAATGAATACAAGCACATAACCTTTAAATGAAACCATTACGGAGTACGGACAACTGGAAAAAAACCGAGTAGTTCGCAGTGCGAACAAAGGGGTGCGGATGCGGACAACTGGAAACAGATGAATATTCTTAAGTGGCATCTAATCCCTCTAATGCTCAGGTTAAAAAAGGATTATCTTGGCAATTAAACTCCAAACAGCGTCCTGTTTTTAGGCTTCCGTACCCAAAGGGTAAATTCGGGAGCCTATGACTAAGACTCTGGTCCGTCTGTCTGTCACCAGGCTGTATCTCATGAACCATTATAGCTAGACCGTTGAAAGTTTTACAGATGATGTATTTCTGTAGCCGCTATAACAACAAATACTAAAAACAGAATAAAGTATAAATATTTAAGTGGGTCATGTTTGTTGTATGGGACAACAAACGTGACTTTTTCGATGTTTTTTTGCTCGATATATAATGACACGGAAGCCTTCGTGCACGGTTCCGACTCACACTTAGCCGGTTTTTTTTAAATGTGTTATTACGGCGGATTTATAACAATAAAAAAGTGAAATAACGGGTCTCCATACACGAAACGTTTTTTTTCAACGTATTATTTTCGTTGTATCATAAATACCGTAAAACACTTTTGGTACGAGTATAGTACAATCCTAAAGAAACGCAACAAATACTAAAAAATGGTCAAGTGTGAGTTGGGCTCGCGCAGATTCGATTCAAAATGAAACAATAATAGCTACTATGCGGCGGTATGGAACCCTCGGTGCGCGAGTTCGACTCTCCTTTCACTGTTTTTTTTCGTATCTTTGCTCCCGCCCGCCCAAGAAAGGAAAAGGCCACAACATACATTGACGCGTTTAATTAAAATAAAAGAGAAATTCTTAAAATTGCCATTTATTGAGGATGTCTTATATAGGAAATGATGTTTAAACAAATCGACCAGACCGGTGAACCTGTCCACTTTAAGCAAATAAATAAAGTTATATTTAACTTTATACTGACAGAACTGTTATTTATACAAATCTATTCACTATTTTCTACCTACCTTTATCTATATCTGTTATACCTATACAACCTAATGCAATTATACAAAATATCTTCTCATTGTGTACTTAATTGTTAAGTAGAAATATAATATCGGCATATTTTGTTCACGTATAAATAAGGACAGAGATAAAAACTTTCCTAAAGTAAAATAAATACATAAAAGACATTGGACATGGAGGAATTGTGGGGTTAAATTTTGTCAGTTACTTCGGTGGCTAGTATTATATTAAAGTATAAAATTAAACATGTGTATAAAACAGGCAGGTAAATATGACTATTGTAAACAATTTTGACCGTACTATTTATCGTTCAAACTGGTCAAAATATCATTTATCAATCTTGTCGTATTGTTGAACACTGTGTTATTCATATTAATATATACACTTACTTTAATATTATTTATTGCATTTATTCACCCTATTAATTATTAGCAACTTGAACTTTATATCAAGGTAATAGAGGTGATAATTCTACAATAACAATCCTGATAAGTGATCACCCAATTATTGGCGTCCAAAATATCACCTTGTGGTTATAGTAATCCTCTTAACCCTTATTAACCCTTTTTCAGGCAAGAGCCTTTTTAGTTTTATTAGCGACATATTTATGTTTAGTAATAATTCAATCTTAGCAACTTGACTTTGGGTTCAAATGTGATTGATTTTACGAGAAATAAAGCGCTAGATCTGAAATCAATTGGATATGTATGTATTGTATTATTTTGTTAAAACGTTGTGAAAATGGGTCAACTCGAAATAAAGTTCAGGGAGCTAATAATCGGTAGGATCAGTAGAAACAGGGCTTTGATGATAACCCTATTCATTTTACATTGATATTTTTGTGTCATGACTACTCATGACTCTACCTCTTGTTGAGAATTCCTCCAAACCGTATTTTTTAGGAATGAATTTAATAGTCCTGTCGAACTGAGCGAAATAAACTTTATTTATTTCTAATATAATATTTTCTGCATTTTACCGCTGTTAGTACCTTGAAGTAAAATTTTAATTGGTAAAGGTCGAAATGATAATCTTCAAATCAACAACTATGTATGAGAACCTCATAATAAAAACATTGTTTGGAATAAACCTATCTACTTACCCAATTAAATATAAGGAAAGGAAAGGAAAATAAATAATTTAATACCCTTTTGAGTTATATAAATTTCGAGCTTTATCCATGTATTGCCTGACAGCGCTTTAAATATAGTCCAACGAGGCTCTTTATGAACGTGGAAGAAATCAGAACTATCAAGGTCAGTCATTTTGGAATTGGGACTTTTTTCTGCTTTTTTCACCCAAAAGAGCAATAACCCACCAAAAATATTACCTAGTTCTCATGATCATCCTTACGTATAGATGGCCATCGTATAAATTCTAGCGCTTATTTTTCTAAAATATAGTACTCTTAAAGTAAGGTACTCTCTTGAACTAGCAGTTACTATACAAAGTTACAATAGCGCTTTCGCTCTTATGTCACTCCCGCATTCGTAATGAGCGTTAGACGGATTAAGCTAATTCAAAATCCCGGATCGGGCGGTAATTTTGCTGATCTTACAAATTTAGGTAGAGGTAATTCAAGATAAAATGCAGAGCTGATAACGATTCATTAATAACCCGTCACGCAATTCGTTATAATAATCAAGGTATCGTCCGAAAGAAGACTGTAGACGGGCACAGGAATCTCGCCATTTTTACAAAAAAATCCCTCTACAATTTACTTCGGCGAGATAAAACGAGCACTAAAAGTAGGCAAAATAAAAACCCGATATATCGAATGACAAAGACCCATCGAATATATCAAGCTACACACAAAAAATGTCTAAGGATCAAATATATCTCTACATTTTTTATACTTTGCAATGTACATTGCAAAATCAAAATAATGTAGAAATACGATATAGGATATGTAAATCCTTGGTCATTTTTGATGTGTGTATTATATTATTAGTGCCTTAACACGGATTTTATCCCATACCCATTAACTCTCTTATAAAAAGCAAATAAATCTGACATGAAAATTTTATAATGACTGTATAAATATGCTTACGTAAAAGAAAATAAACATACTTTTCGGGCTTTACAATACAGAGGTGAAAATCAGGGCCGTGTTCTATACTTAAAAAATATTGTCGTCCTAAAACGTCAGCAGTCAGCTGCTTTACTGATAATTTCCAAAAAAAAAACAACCTCTATTCTAGCATTAATTGTTTTTGATACGAAGCGTATGCTAAAGCAACTCCACTGTATGACTAGCTCAGTTGCATTGTATGATGGCCATCGACTGTAGAATTCTGTCCAAGGGTATCATGGACACAAGCGCTCGCACAACAGCTTACGTCAAGCCTATAATTATCCTTTGATTTCTGCAGTCGTTAACGCTCGCAACTTGCAACTTGTCTAGGCTTACTTATAGGAAAACGCCTCGTTCGGAATGTGCTATAAAAACAGTTTTAACAATACCTCACCTACCAGGCTGCGCTGCGCATTCAATAAGGCTTTATTAAATTTAAAATTTATATTTAAGAGCTTATATTGCTTATTGCTTTCAGTACTAAATCTGTAGCAACCCCATAACAATATTTAAATAGCAGTTACTCTTACCAAAACTAAACTTTTCTAAGGTTGTTCCTGCATTTACCTAAGTCATTATATACATGGAGCGTTAAATAATGTATATATCTTACGTATTTATTAAAAGGCCTTGTGTACTTAGGTGGTTCAAAAAAACCCTTCGCTCAAATAAACACAATGGACAAATACTGAATCGTTACATTGTTACCCTAAATTTATACAAAAACAAATCTAATTACCGTATTCACATCTTGTACCGCAGAACCAATTCATCTCTCTCGAATTCTTGATTCTCTTGTGAGGTATGTTTCCCTAGTTATGTCGGCATATCCAATACAGGGTTATAACAATAATTGGCAAGCGTTTAATCATTGTCCAGCGTGATTATTTGCCATGCCTGCATGGAATGGTTCCCAGTACGACATTCACAACATTATATACAGTGTGTCCCTGGATAAAGTGCACAAATGAATAGGGATAAAACTAGATGCAATTTCACGAACAAAAATTTATACTAAAAAAAATTGGTGTATTTTTTTTTAAAGAATTTAAAAAAAATCGTTGATTGCTGTGTGTTAATCCTATCGGAACAAAGTGAATTATCTTGCCTCATATGAGGTCTATTGAGATAAAACAAACGGTTTTTTAATAAAAGAGCATTTTCTGTGGCAAACAAATAAAAAAACAAAAACATACTCCAAAACACAGGTTTATTAGCAACACATACTAAACGACACAATATCTTTGACCGCTCATCAAAAATGTCGTGTTTGCATTAGACACGTAATTCTTTTTTTTCAATTAACGACTATGAGTTCACAAATCATTATAGCTTAATTACATAGGGTAATATGGGCATATTTTTAAGTATTTTGAGGAATTATCAGGAATTTTGAAAAAATAAAGACATTATTTTGAAGAAAAACCTGTTTTTTTTGTTTAGCGTATTTTATCGATTTATATTTTATTTGTATCACACAGGATTAAAAAATCGTTTATATCATCTCAATAGACCTCATAATGAGGAGAGATATTTCACTTTTTTTAGATATTCCGAAATATTTTTTAAAATTTTTCGTCCTTGTAATTGCATCTAGTTTCATCCCTATTCGTTTAAATGCACTTTATCCAGGGACTCACTACCACTATTTATATATATATTGAGGGTTGCGTGGTCAAACCCGATGAGTCGATTTAACTTGTGTCAAAAAGAACATTAATGAATACATCAAGACTATTCAAATTTGCAATTATTTCGATTTATCGGGTTTGACCACGCTACCCTCGATATATATATATAAGGCTGCATTGGTAACTGGATTGATTGACCGCCAACTGATTACTAAATTACTATTTTAGGCCTTAAGTAACGAGTAGAATCGCAAAAAAAATACAGATCATAATATTGCAACAAAGAATAATAATATCGCGTAAATGGCACCGGAGCAATAAACACAACTGATACATACTAAGTAACAGCCAATAAAAGTGGGCGATTCCCGAAATAATACTAAACCTATGTGATGTGTAAGTATAAAGAATAACACAGAAGATCCTTGCCCGAGCCGTTAATTAAATGCTATATGGAGTAAAATTATCAGCACGTATTTTAGGGGAACGAAGGGAGAGTGTAGCGAGTTGCTCGCAATGTACAATTGTTAGGGCTAGTGTTAAATCATCTGGCGGGACATCGCGTGCCGCATCTTGCGCTCCCAGGACTCCGCCTCGGCCCAGGAATGCCGCACGTCCCGGAATAGCTGGAACATTCAATGTTGAACTTCAAACTATGGTATTTCTGTTTTAGTTATTCTGCATCTACTTCAGGAGAATAACATACATGTAAAAAGAGCGCATTTCGTAAAATTCGACTGTTCCCGAAGAAATAGCGATAAATGGATTTTGCGCGGACGAAGTCGCGGGCGAAATCTGGTAAACGTAAACTTTTTCATCACAACAACGGTCGACTTGTAATCATCATCATCATCATCATGCAATCAAATAGCGCTATTTTACGATAATTCTATAAGTATCTCGTTATTTTCGACCTTTAACGTTATTATTATAACGTTATAAAATTCGGATCCTTAGCGTTATTCATTATAAAGATATAAACTTCATATCGATTTATATTTCAGGAATAAGCGTTCATTTTAACGCGCTTAGAGACGCCAGGGTGTCATCTTCTACTGAATTTCATTTTAACCGTCTTCAGTGCTTGGTATATGCCTCTCTAAGCTTATCCCAATTTTCCCTATTATAAGGATAGGGAACACATATACGATGTAAAATATATGAAGCGAAGAACGACTCAATAAACAATGATAATCTGTTGACGTGACTTCCCTACTAGGGCGTTCAATAACTACTTAAATGACACCCTAGCGTAAGCGCAATACTCTCGCAGCATTACTGCCACAATCATCTTTATAAAATAAAGTAAAATGTCTCCAAAGTTCCACAGAGAAAAGAGAGAGCGAATGAAGCTGTGATCGAAGCCGAAATAGGCGTGGATTCAGTAACTTAAGGCCCTCCGCCCATGGAGCTACTCAAAAATGACGGAACCAATCAGTAATTACAAATTACAAATCAGTTAGAAACTGTACCTAGCACACGACGCTGTCAAGTTGCAAGGTTTCAGACACTTCTGTCATTTTTGTTGTTTGAAATTTCCATTCAGAATCAAGTAATCTACAAAAACTCGGGTAACCAGTAGCGCGGCCACCGGCACAACGAGTCACACGTGATCAGTTGCGAACGCGTTACTAACCAGTTGCTGACTAGTTGCGTCGTGTGCGAACCTCAAATGTATGGCGGTGACGCTCAAGCAACTCGTTAGTAATTATGTGTGCGGAGGGCCTAAGACTTCTTGAGTTTGCGTCAAATCCGGTAGTTCTGATTTTTTGCTGACTTGTTTATGATGTTTTTATACTCATGAAAAAGTTCAATTCTGGACCCAAGGCACCCCTTAGTATCATAAATATGAGGTAGGTTTAGGTTATTATAGTTCTTCAGCTGGCCCGGAGGGCCAAACCACCCAGAAATAGGAGCTTCAATCTGGCCAGGTTACCTCCTACACGAGACTGCTCGAATTCACTCCTTGTGGACATACCATCAGGTGCAAATTTGTCCTTGCATTCAATAATACACATTACATCTCATTCATCATTTTCTATTCAACTGCTCTGTCAAGTCTGTAAAAAAATCAGAACTACCGGATTTCACGCAAACTACCCCGTACTTTTCAATCGCCAATTTTACTGGACTACAACTAATGCGGGTGCAAGAAGTCTTAAAACGGCCTCAGAGTTTGTACTTCGTTCTCGCTAGCTCTCTTAAGCTGAGCGCATATGAACGATTTCTTGAGGGCTCAGACAAGATGCACTACGCTAACTAAAGTTTCTATTCGATTCGTTTTTAAACCAATCAGAGGGCCCTGCAAAGATGCACTACGCTAACTAACGTGACTATTCGATTCGTTTTTAAACCAATCGCGTCACTGGGAGATGACGTGATACGAAAAGTCACGTGGTCTACCAGTGACGCGATTTGTTTAAAAACGAATCGAATAGAAATGTTAGTTAGCGTAGTGCATCTTTGCAGGGCCCTCGGGTCACTGGAAGATGACGTGATACGAAAAGTCACGTGGTCTACCAGTGACGCGATTGGTTTAAAAACGAATCGAATAGAAACGTTAGTTAGCGTAATGCATTTTGTCTGAGCCCTCTGGTTAGGTTTCCTAATCGGAATTCCATGAGTCAAGCGAAGACATTAGGTTTTTGTATTAGGAATTTATGCAGCCAGTACGTATAGAATGGTACAGCACGTCTATCATGGATCACGACGAATTAAATGCTATTGCACTTTTACCGACGCTATACATCGTCGTTCCTGTTTTCTGTGGGCAAGCCACAATGTATGCGAGCGAGCGTTGCGTACGCGGTGCTGGTGAAGATCATTCGATCTTACTAACCGAACGCGCGGCGAGTAACGTCATGTTGTTTCTCCCGCGTGCGCCTTGTTGAACATTTTGTATGTGAACTGACCATTCACGTTTCCGAATCAGGAAACCGTAACGTATGTGCCGGCCCTTACGCTCTTATGTGTGTTACTCATGAATTTTACCCGAACCAGAAAGGCTTTAAGAGTTGTTGCACTACCTATTGTTTGATTCGTGTCAATCTTCATCAATACATTAGGAGCGTGTAGGCTCCAAATGTATTTAAGTTTGAAAACAAAATAAAAAACAATCATACGTATTTAATTCATACCTGTGACAACCAAACTTCGTCTGCCAATAGTTCGTTAAGAATGACGGTAGTGTCTTTACTAGGGTTCTGCATCCGTTTCCCCGCTACTCGCTTGCTGCATTCACCGAACATGAGGTACTTCTGATGGGATATTCTAGAATATAGTTGCACCCGGCCGCAACACGTTGCACAAACGAGGAATTCCTGGAAGATTAAAGTTACATTTCTACTCGCGTACTGCAGATCGCTAAGCTTTGGTTATAGTAGGGGTGGCATTGTGATACCATTACTAATATCAAAGTTTATCGTATCACAATGCCACTTTAACCACAGATATGGCATGATGATGACAGGTCTGTAATGATCGTTGTCATAATACAATACAATAATGCATGGGTGCTCTGTTGGGTCTACCTCGATGCTGCAGTGCATCGGGCATGTTTGCGTCGGCGCGGACGGATTGCTTTTACGCAACAATGCGCAAACGATGCGCATCCCTGGTGCGCCGGGTGGGAGGTAGCACCAACAGCATCCTTCTGATGATCTCCAATAGGTTAGATTGCTCGTACGTAAACTACTGCCGTGCGATTTCAAGTGGTATCGTACGGTATGAAGTTAAAGTAAAATTGTGTCAGTAGGAATTTTAATATCATCATCATCATCATCATGACAGCCGAAAGACGTCCACTGCTGGACATAGGCCTCCCCCAAGGCTCTCCACTCAGACCGATCTTGTGCTTTTCGCATCCACCGCGTTCCCGCGATCTTTACAAGGTCGTCACTCCAATATTAATATGTCATGATGTTATTTTAATAATTAATTATTACTTTGAATAATTCTATTAACTTATTATTAATATTGTTTTTGACATCCATGATACATTTTATTTTACATTTATTTTTTGATTTCATAGTTTAGTTTAGTTCAATTTTATTTTATTCAACAATGTAATTAATTAAAGTACCTATGAGTCTGGTTACTTGAAATAAAGAATTTATTATAACAATGACAGTCGTATTATAGCCATTTTAGCATTCCTATTAAGACTACGCCGAGCGTCCAGTGGCGCCCTCATTACTGTGATTATGTTTTCTAGTATAAACTAATTATTAAATTATTGTCTTGATATCAAAGGATGGTTTTCTGTTGTAAAAATGAATACACAATGTACGGACTATTGACAAAGTTCAATAACCTTTAACCTTCGTGTAGTCAACTTAACGAAACAAGGTGGCCACTTTTTGTCGTTAGTGAACTTTAAGGCCCAGCCACACAGGATGCGTGCGCGTAGACGTGACGTGCGCGTGCGCTTTCCACTGAGGTGTATAGTATGAATTCACATACGACATGTTATTATACAATGCAGTGGAAAGCGCACGCGCACGTCACGTCAACGCGCACGTATCCGGTGTGGCTGGGCCTTTAAACACCAAACCCAAATGTATCATGTCACACAACTTTTAAAACTTTATTACGAGGGCAGAGTGAGAAGTCTGGTAAAAATCATATTAGGGGTATTATTTTCAAAAATTCATTAATGTCAAGTTGTAATGCAGCCTTTTTGGAGGTAAATCGTATATTTTCAGCCAGTTCGCACGGCTTGTTTTTTTTGGACAGCTATGAAAAAGAAAACAATCACTTTGGTGTTTGCAAACATGGAGAAAAGTGAGTTTCGTGTTCTGATTAAACATTATTTATTGCGAAAACAAAAATTAAGGACAAAAAAATAGACAAATATTACGGGAACTCTGCTCCATCGATTAAAATGATCCACAAGCGGTTTACGGATTTTCGGTGTGGCCGTACAAGCACTGCTGACGCCGACCGACCCGGACGCCCAGTTGAAGTCACTACACCAGAGATGATCACCAAAATCCATGACATCGTATTGAACGACCGAAGAGTAAAGGTCCGCGAGATAGCTGATATTGTAAGCATTTCAGACGAACGGGTTCGTAATATCCTTCACACTTGTTTGGATATGAAGAAGCTCTCCGCCCGTTGGGTGCCGCGATTGCTCACAGTGGATCAAAAACGCACTAGGGTGACCCTGTCAGCGGCATGTTTGGCGAAGTTTAGGTGTAATGAAAAGGACTTCTTGCGTCGTTTCATAACTGTTGACGAAACCTGGATTCATCATCATACACCAGAAACCAAGAAGAAGTCAAAACAATGGATTGCTTCAGGGGAACCTGCACCAAAGAAGGCCAAAGCAGTTTTATCTGCGAATAAAGTTATGGCTACTGTCTTCTGGGATGCTCGTGGTGTAATATATGTTGATTACCTTCAGAAAGGTAAAACGATTAACGGCGAATATTATGCCAACTTGTTACAGCGATTTCATGAAGTTTTAGTGGAAAAACGACCCCATTCGGCGAAAAAGAAAATCATTTTTCACCAAGACAACGCACGGGTCCACACTTATGCGTTACGAATTGCTCCCGCATCCGCCTTATTCTCCTGATTTAGCCCCCTGCGACTATTTTCTTTTCCCAAACTTGAAGAAATGGCTTGGTGGAAAAAGATTTGGTTCCAACGAAGAAATCATGGCAGAAACCAATGCGTATTTTGAAGGGTTGGAGAAATCGTACTATACGGAGGGAATCGAAAAGCTAGAAAAGCGATGGACCAAGTGTATTGAGTTAAATGGGGACTACGTTGAAAAATAAATATTTACTTTTACAAAAAAAAAAATGTTTAATTTTTTCCAGACTTCACTCTGCCCTCGTAATTTGTCTGATTTTCCCATTCATTGAATACATATAATTACTGACACCAAACAAAAACATTACAGAGAAACATCACAGTCAGGTAAACAACAGGCGGTCTTATCGCTGATTAGCAATCTCGTCCAGACAACCACAGAAGGCATATAATGTGAGTACTGTTTGATAAACAATTAAAATATGTAAAACGTTTAAGCAGGAAAACATAAAAATATGGTACTTATTCATGAAAGTACCGTCTCTGGGCTACGGTCAATACAATAACCGCAATCGCGAGCGAGGCGACATTCACCGATGTCATCATCCTTCAAAAAAAGCTGAAGTGTGGTTTGCCGCCGGTTAAGATGTATAGACGAGTTCATAAATATGTATACACTTTAGTACCTTGTTTATTTAATGTCATGTTTAAACTGCCATATATGAATTGTCACAACGGTTAAACAAGGTACTAAAGTGTATACATATTTATGAACTCGACTGTATGTGACCACTTGTGAAAAAATCACGTTAGGGGCGGGCGAGGAGTTTTTGGCGATTTTCGGACCCCCTCCTCTGGTGAGATGTCGTTTGATTTGGCACAACCCCCTCCCCCATCCCCCAATCTCACGTGAGATTTGTCAAAACGTGTGTTTCTAGTGTAAATGCGTTGCATTTATTCTGTCCGTGCGTCGCTGCCACTCAGCTCGTACGCTGCAACGTACGGCTGGCGGTGGCGTGTACACATGACGGGTTAGTTACTGTGCAACTTTGCGGCATTCGCAGAACCACGACAAATATAAATGTGTGAGATTTGGACATTTCATTTAATTTACCCATTTTTTTCGGAAAAAAAATTCATGATATTCGCCGACCCCCAAAATAAGATAAGATGAGATTCGGCTCGTCCCTCTCCCCGCCCTGAAATTGGCGTAATTAATGGACGCCCCGATACGAATCGAACTCCCAGTGCGTCGAATGCTTTACTCGAATCGGGTGGTCTCTAGACTAAGTGAGGCCTTAACAATATTACCTTCTCATAGGCGAGCCTGGCGTCAGGCTGGACGGGCTCGAGCGTGCCGGGCGTGTAAGGCTGCCCGTAGAGCAGCAGGCGCGCGACGGCGGGGCGCGCGCAGGCGCGGCAGACGCCGGCGCCGGCCGCCACGCTGAGGCCGGGCCACGTGCCCACGGCCGAGTCCAGCGCGCGCGCGCCGCCCGACCCCGAGCCCGCCGACACTCGCGCCCGCATCGTTTCCGTCACCTCGTCTACGGTTTTCACGTTTGAGAGGAAGTATTCGTCTGCGAAAAAGTTTTGTAACGGTTCTTTACTCACGAATTCTTCACCCTAAAATCAAACTTTAAACGCCTTGGTCGCCGGGTCATGTCAACGGATTTTCGATTCATTAAACCATTTTCCCATATATATATATACATACTCGCAAGTTTTTTGTATTTTCAATTAGATCAAAACAAGGAGGTTTTAGTCGTTTACGTGGCGGTTGCGTAATGCCAATTACGCAGAGTCGCGTACAATACTTTACTTACGCAAATATTATAAGGCCGGCATTACACCTGGGGCACGTTTTATAAAGCTACAAGTAGCAATTTTACAGGTCTAAACTGGCAGCACTGCTCAAATGGCTGGTCGTTATTGATCGAGGTTGTGTCAAATGGAAACTTGTAACTAGAGATGGGCCGACTACGGATTTTGCCGACAGGCCAGTCGGCCGACTAATCGGTTTTCAATTTGCCGCTTAATCGGTCGACTAATCGGCAATGCCGACCGTAGGATTTTGCTAAGCTCGCCTGAACTCGGAAACCTTCGTTTCGCTTCGTCCATCGCCCTTTGTTTGCCCCCTACCATGTTTTAACTAGTTTTGTTTAAGTTTATTCTGCCCGACAAAAAAAACGATTAGGACCCTAATTATAGTATTAAAACGAACTACCTAGTGCTGTTTATAACTATGTCGAAAAGGAAATCGCGCACGTGGTCATTTTTTTACGATATTTCCTATAGGCAATAAAGTGCCGAATAATCGGCATCTTTTCCGACTAGTCGCCGACTAATCACCGACTAGAAATGATGCTGAATAGTCGGCTTTCCCAACTAATCGATGACTAGTCGGCCCATCTCTACTTGTAACATATAAATTGTAATTTGTAGCTTTATAAAACAGGCCCGAGTAAGTCATTGCTGTAAGTTTTGAGACGCAACTATGGGTAAGAGTGAGTGGCAAATATCTGCATCTTTCTCTTGCATATAGCTTTGTTTCAAAAATTACAGTAATAACGTACCCCTGCACGTTTTATAAAGCTACAAGTAACAATGATACGGGTTTAAACTGGCAACACTGCTCAAATGTCTGTGGCCCGTTTCACGAAGCTACAAGTTACAAATTACAAGCCGACCTCTCTTTCTAGCAAAAGGAGATAGAAAGAGACTTCCGCTTGTACTTTGTAACTTGTAGCTTCGTGAAACGGGCCTCTGGTCGTCATTGGTCGAGGTTGGGTCAAATGGAAACTTGTAACCAGTAAATTGTAATTTGTAGCTTTATAAAACAAGCCCCAGGTGTAACGCCGGCCTAAGTACTCTGAGATAGGTTCAGAAGCCGAAAGGCAAATGACCAGCATTACCTTTGGTATTAGGTGACAGCGATGACAGCTGTAATGTAATTTTGAAATTACTTTATCGAATATTGTAAGGTAATGAGATCCAAATTTGGAACATCTTCAAAAATTAATAGCTGTCTTCGCTGTCACCTGCTACCACAGGTAATGCTGGTCATTGCCTACGGGTTTTGAACGCATAATAGAGGACTTATGATATGATATGTGTGTAGATAATAGTAGTTTACGTGACGGTTGCGTAATGAAAGGCATTACAACATGAGTGTGGTTTATGAAACGAGCCGCTAGGCGAGTTTCATAATAGCTCACACGTGTGTTGTAATGCTAATTACACAAAGTCGCGCACAATACTTTATCTACACACATATTATAAATACTCTAAGATGGGTTCAGAAGCCGAAAGGCAAATGACCAGCATCTGAGGTAGTAGGTGACAGCAATGACAGCTGTAACGTAATTTTGAAATTACGTTATCGAATATTGTAAGGTAATGAGATCCAAATTTCGAACATCTTCCAAAATTAACAGCTGTCATCGCTGTCACCTGCTACCACAGGTAATGCTGGTCATTGCCTACGGGTTTTGAACGCATAATAGAGGACTTATGATATGATATGTGTGTAGATAATAGTTAACGTGACTGGTGCGTAATGACAGGCATTACAACATGAGTGTGGTTTATGAAACGAGCCGCAAGGCAAGTTTCATAATAGATCATACGAGTGTTGTAATGATAATTACGCAGAGTCTCGTACAATACTTTATCCACACACATATTATAAGTACTCTAAGATGTGTTCAGAAGCCGAAAGGCAAATGACCAGCATTACCTTACCTGTGGTAGTAGGTGACAGCGATGACAGCTTAAACGTAATTTTGAAATTACGTTATCGAATATTGTAAGGTAACGAGATCCAAATTTGGAACATCTTCCAACATTAATAGCTGTCATCGCTGTCATCTACTACCACAGGTAATGCTGGTCATTGCCTACGGGTTATGAACGCATAATAGAGGACTTATGATATGAGTTTAGATAAAAAATGTTAAAAGTTGGGTTAGCTTTAAATTAGTCCCGAAGGCAATGTGCCGAGAAATTGTCCGCGCTATCAATTGATTTTTAGAATGAGGAAATATGCGATCGAAAAAAACGCGTCAGGGGAAACACAACGCCTAAGAAAACTGATTTGAGAAAAAATCACCAATTCTTGGGAAATCGATCTAACAAATCGGATTTCCGTGCCACAGACGCAACCAACTAGCAAGGGAATATCGGCGCTTCATACATTTTGCGTCGGTATATGACGTTTTGACTTCCGGCGCACTTACGGTTGCAGGCATCATCAACCATAGGAAAAAACCTATAAGGTTTCGTCGCGTAATGGCCACTTCCCAAAATTACCATATGTTGGAAAGACCACTTCCCATGATGACCATTCCTATAAAGACCGGTTCCCAGATTGACCACTTCCCAGAAGGACCATTTCCCAAAACAACCAATTCTCAAGTTGCCCACTTCCCAAATTGACCGCATTCCTATAATAGCCGTTTCCCAAAATGGCTACTTTTCAAAACGACCACAGCTCCGAAACACCGCTTCCCATAATGACCATTCCTATAAAGACTGGTTCCCAGATTGACCACTTCCCAGAAGGGCCATTTCATAAAACCGACTACTTCCATATTGACTACTTAGGCCGAGGCCGCACTGGTCAGGCGATGGCGACAAGACGGCGACGTTAGTAAAACAAACACCTTTCAAGCTATGTTGGCAGCCGCATTGATTAGGCGACAAGATATTGATTATGTCTCTCATTCCATGTTTAGGAACAACGACATGCGGCAATATTTTGATTTTCTTTCTAGCAATATGAGTTAGAAAGAGACTTCCGCTTGTAATTTGTAACTTGTAGCTTCGTGAAACGGGCCGCAGGTCGCCGTTAAATCGCCGCGAATCGCCGTCGCTTTAATGAAAATCAAAATATTGCCGCATCAAATGTAAAACACAACGTAAAAGCGGCCGCACTACAACGTCGCTTAAGCGACAAAGTAGAGGTACCTATTTTGTGCGCCTAGAGGCGGAAGAGACGGTTCGCGACAAAATCAAATTACTTAGTCAATATGGAAGTAGGCGTTTTAGGAAATGGCCCTTCTGGGAAGTGGTCTTCCAGACATATGGTCATTTTGGGTAGTGGCCATTACGTGACGAAACCGATTGTAACACCGGCGAGCCCTTTTTTTTCGGAATACGAATTTGTGTCAAAAATTATGATCCGATCGGAATAATATACCGTTAAAATGTATCGGATGGGAGCATATTTAAGTTATGCTTTTTAGGAACATTACTTAACATTAGTTACGACACGTAGAATAATAAATTACAATGGAGAATTTCATTCAAGTTGAAAATAAATATCACAAGCAATAAATAACTACTGACATATCTAACGATGCTGCCGCGAAAAGTGTTCATGACACATCCCGCGACCGCATCACAATACTGTCCATTAGCCGTAATATGAGGTGTCAAAACTTACCAAGTTTTATTCAAAGCAGTGAAAAGGAATAGAGACAAATAGTGCTGTCCCTTTCTATCACTGAAACTTGACTGTATTTGAAACTTCATTAAACGGCCTCGGGTCGTTTTTAGCATAGCTTTACCTTGTTCTTGGAAGATTTCCGTTAGAAAGTTGGGATCTAAAGCGTGAGATATCAAAGTTTGTATATACACTTCAAAGTTCTCCTGGTACATTTGAGTTTCAAGCATCCTCTTTTCGATGAAATTGCAATCGTCAAACAGCTCAGTTCTTACTAACTCTACTATCGTTTCTAAATGAGATTGAGACCTGACTTTTACTGGGACTTGTGTATACAACTTTTTATTTTCAGGGTTCCACGCCGCGTACTGAAAAGTGGTAATGTTTGCATTAAATATTTTAAGGGACAAAACACCTAGCCTTGTTAAAATTCTAAAAAATAGTCGAAATATTGGCACATTTCCTTGAGATTTAATGATTACTTATGATTTTGAATGATTAGTTTAAATTACTGGGCCGGTATTCTAGGCAGTAAAAACCATATCGTCAATGACCTGTTATCGTATTGTCAACGTTTTGATAGCTCTCATTTACTTGACAGTAATGGCGAAAAACAATACCTTAACTGGTCTAAGGCCGGGATTGCACCTGTAAGTTTTTACGTAAGTTTTGAAACAAAGCTATATGAAAGAGAGAGATGCAGATATTTGCCACTCACTGTTACCCATAGTTGCGTCTCAAAACTTACGTAATAACTTACAGGTGTAATCCCGGCCCAAGACGATATGGTTTGTACCTTGATGGTACATGAATAGAGGCCCTGGGGGGTTATTATGACATAGCTATGCAGTTCATTTTACGGCCAGTGTAAAGGACAGAGCTATAGCAGTTATATAGCTCTGTCCTTTTCTCTCAGCGTAAACTGAACTGCATAGTTATGTCATAATAACCCCTCCGATCAAACAACATAAAATCGTAATAAATCTGAACCAAATGTCACATTTTCGATTCGATTTTGAACTTAACCATAAGTTTAGTTAACTACTGATCAAAAAATCGACACTCGCAAAATGCGCGATCTACAGGGTGTTAGGTAATGAGTGGATAATCTTTGAATTATGGATAGAGGGTACTTAGCACGTTATGAAAAATCTAAAATAGGTTAAGTAAAAGTTGCATGGTTTTAGAGATATTTGGACTTTTAGGTTTTTTCGAAAATGAACACCCTAGTTCAATGTTTTGATCATAGCACCATTCTAAGCTATTTTTTTTCAAAATTTTATTTTTTCTCAATATTCTTGAATACTTATGTTATCAGATAGGCATCCCCATTAATGTGAGACTACAGTGGATTTAAAAAAAAAAACGCAAACTTAATTTTTTGTGTTTTCAATCGTACGTTGATCGAACTTTAAGCACCCGTGGTGAAAAAAAATACACTACCGTCTAGTTGCCCATAACCTTAACCTTTTCAACGCCACAGTCGGCTCTGGCCGTCAACTAAAAGTCGTGCCAATGACGCCACGTCGGCTACAGCCGACAAGAGTTCAAGATTAAAAGAGACTTTGTTTGGTAGCAATAAGGTGTAATTTGCATAGCATAGCAAACATGTTTGGCGTGTGGGTGGCACATTTTGTATTCGACGTATGGCGTTCAAAAGGTTAAAAACATGTCAATTTATTGACAATTTAAAAATAATAATTAAATTTAGAATTTAGAATCAAAATTCCAAAATAATAAAAAAATACACTCCCACTCACACTTTTCCTGATTTGTTTTTTGTATCCCGGGCGTAGAATTCAAAACTTTTTGTTGTAAAAATGACATTACTGGCCACTTATTTAAAAAATATGCCGACTGCTTTTTTTTTTTCGAATTCGATTTTGAATTTCGCTATTATTGCGTAATGAATAGCTCGCTATATCATTGTGTGTTTAGACTGTTGTGTTGTTTTTTTTTTGTTAATAATTATTCGAACACAATACACACCGATAGAATATGCTCAAATGCTCAAATATTACATTTATGGTGAGTGCCAAGGCAACGCTAGTGCTGCTGCAATTTTGTGCGCTGAACGCTACCCAAACAGACGCCATCCGTGAAAAAAGAGTTCTAGGCAATAGGACCTTCACACGTTGGAAATGAAAAGGGTGCAATCCGTGTGTTTTTAGAGTTGCATGAACTTTCCACGTTGTCAGTCCGAGGCTATTTGCTATTCCCGTACGGACAAAGAAAGATTTGCCCCTATTATATCCAGAACATTTTCATCGTCTCGCTCACTCGGTCTATCCTCGCTATTTCCTCCTACACCCTGGCCAAAAACTGCCTTCATGTAAGCGTTATGGATTCGAGGAAAAATCCGGTATTCGAGCATATTCTAGCGGTGTGTATTGTGTTCGAATAATTATTAAACAAAAAAAAATCAACACGACAATCTAAACACACAATTCACCATTCATTACGCAATAAAGCGAAATTCAAAATCGAATTCGAAAAAAAAAACAGCAGTCTGCATATTTTTTAAATTTGGAATAAATGGTATTTAAATTAGTGGCCAGTAATGTCATTTTTGCAACAAAAAGTTTTGAATACGCCCGGGATACAAAAAGTAAATCAGGAAAAGTGTGGGTGGGCGTGTATTTTTTTTAATATTTTGGCATTCTGATTTTAAATTCAAAAGGTAATTACTATTTTTAAGTTGTCATTAAATTGGGATGTTTTTAAGCTTATGGGCAACTAGACGGTAGTGTATTTTTTTTTTTCACCATGGGAGCTGAAAGTTCGATCAATGTACGATTAAAAACGAAAAAATTAAGTTTGCTTTTTTTTTTAATCCGTTGTAGTCTGTATTAATGGTGATTCCTATCTGATAACATAAGTATTCAAGAATATTGAGAAAATAAAATTTTATTTTTTTTTAGCTTAGAATGGTGCTATGATCAAAACATTGAACAAGGGTGTCCATTTTCGAAAAAAACCTAAAAGTCCAAATATCTCGAAAACTGTGCGACTTTTACTTAAGCTATTTTAGCTTTTTCATAACGTCCTAAGTGCCCTCTATCCATAATTCAAGGATTATCCACTCATTACCTAACACCCTGTATGTGTCAACGCTTACTTCTATTTTACAATACTTACTGTTGAAATATTTCTGTACAAAACTTTTCCATTTTCATCAAACGGCTCGTATTTTTGTAAAAGCGTCTTTCCGTCTACCCTCCAAATTGCTGGCCACATTTCATTTAATTCCGTTTTTATTGCCACAAACTCACCAGACTGAAAAAACAATACACATTCTGTTGTTAGAGGTTGGGGAGGTCATTAGTCTTTCATGTCAATCTGAACATTAGTTAACGTAATAATTTGTGAGTAATGACGTAGGACAATCATACCTGATAGGGCATTTCCTCAATCGGTCTGGAATTGTCGATCTGTCCGGTGTTGATTTGCTGATGCGATTTAATGTGATGTAATTTCCTGCTCGAATTGCTGTCATTGTCCGGTGCCCCATAGCTTCCATAACCCAAATTCGCTCCGTGTGCCACTACAATATTGACTAGAGTTTAATTTACGCATTACTTTAAACGAAAAATAATAAAATATGATTATGTTTTACCTTCCAATCAATCGCAAATTGCAAGTGAATTTCAGACGTATATGTAGATTTTTAAAGTGCTTTGCACAGGTGTTATACAGGCAGGAGGGGTGGGAGGGGGATTGCCAGGATGAGCTGCATCATCAAAGTGATAACATGTACATCGAGTGGCTAGCTCAAAACTAGAATACCTTACAACTTTACATAGTAATTAATTGCATTGCAAATGTGCTCCTATCCATAGAGTATAAGAATGTACATGTTATCCCTATTCGGCGAAGAGAGGGGTGCTACCAGGAATAATTATACACTAAAATTATTTAACACATCATAGCATTATACTCGTGTTTATTTTATGTTTCTCCTATTATACAAAAGTATTTACATAATAATTGAGAATTGTGCATAAACAAATAACAATTAAATAGAAATACAAAAACTTAGTACAGGACATGGCCTTTCTAATACATTATCTTGCACTTATTTATAGCTGTCAATCTATTATGCAATTCATTTCATTCTTATAATAAAATCACTTTCAGCTAACAGCAAAGAATATGCATACACTATTCGTAAGTACCAACTAAAGTCAAATACTTTAAAATACAATACATTGTTTAATATAATATATACAACAGACACCCACTGGTATTAATTCCATAAAAAAATATACGACGATTTTGGAATTATTAATGGTAGCACCCCTTCAGTAGCGAGTATGACAAGAGTCACAAATTCTACAATTTACAATTAAATGGCACTAATAATGTGTCATTAATAACAATTCGAGTGAAATCTTGTTACAGACTAACGCTAAATTATCGACTCTACTAAGATACACGCAACCGCTTTATAGAAATTATTTACAATTTTAATAATCATAGATTTCATCTAATAAAAATGTACAATACGTATCACAGTTAAAATGTAACAAGTTTTCACGGCAACCCGCCATAGCGGCAGTTAGCTTGCTCCTGTCATACAAGCTTCAGGGCTAGCTCTTCACCATCGCGCTCTACTTCTCAAGTGGAAATCTAGTAAATTGAACGCACCTTCGTCGGGCTGGTGCTGGTAATAGTACTGCTGCTGCGGCGCGGCCGGCAGCGCGGGCGGCGGCGCGGGCGCGCGCGGCTTCTTGGCCGCGGCCGGCTGCGGCGCCACCACCGCGGCCGGCGGCGGCTTGCTCATGCCCGCGCGCGCCTTCTTGCCCTTGTCGCTCAGCGGCGTGCTCGGCACGTTCAGCACCGGCTTGTTCAGCCTTCGAGCTTCCTCTTCCGCGTCGTAACTGCTCTCTTCGCTCCCGTCGTATTTACGTTTTCTGTCCTTCATGTAATACCGCGGGTCGTCTAGTTCGACGCCTTTCGCTTGGGAGGCGAGGAGATTCGACGACGCGCCTTGTATCTGGTTAGCACCCATCAAGGCCGCCGAGCTCATGCTCGGCGCGGAACTCATCGCGGGGTTACTCAGGGACATTCCAGAGTTTATTACGTTCGCCGTCCCCATTGCGCCGTTAGCGCTCTGAGTTGAATTCCCTTCACATTGACTTTTGGCGTGGTCATTATGAGGGTATATTTTATTATTTGTAGTGCTATTAGTGTTAGTTCTAGACCAAGTCGACTTTCTCGCGCCTCTGCCGGCCGGCGGTGGAGACGTATCCCGCTCTCCTTGTAAGAATTTCAAATAAGAAGCCATGAAACCTGATCCGGGGCCCGTAACAGGCACATTGAATTTTTTTTCCATTATTTTTGAAGTAGCGTCTTGTGAAGTGCTGTTAAGGTTCTGCTGCTGTGAAGAGGGTGCTACCGAAGACGCATTTGCCCGTTGTTCTGCAAGGAAACCAAGTTCTTCTTCTATATTAGGCACTACCACCTTAGGCTGTTCCTCTTCACGAGTTTCAGGTGTTGAAAAAGATGACGAGGAAGCCGAAGGTGGAGTCTCACTAAATGACGATAATGGTGTTAACTCCACAGAAGACTGGAAATCAGGATGGGGACCTAAGTGAAAAGGCGGGAAATAGGTTAGTGCGTGTCCATGCTGCATGGCAAGTTGATGTTGGTTAAAATTTGTGGCATGGAGAGATGCTTGGGAGCCAAATGCTGAAGTGCCAGGAAACATTTTAGGTGGAGGGGGTGGAAGATTCCATCTTTCAAAATCAAAGTATGTACCATTCTGTTGCTGACTACTAGTAGAGCTATGAGCTGGAGGAGGAATTCTATTTGCCAAATAATCTGCCATTACTGCATTAGATATTTCATTCATATTATGGGAAATTGGTTTCTCAGTACTTTTTCTACGAGATGCTATTTTTGCTGGGGCTGTTGAAATTGGTGCTTGACTTTTGTTAGATTTGACTTCTTGTACTTGACAACTTTGTTGCAAACTTTGTAAATTTTTGACTATGCTCATAGGATCGCCACGACAGCTAGACAAATCTTGTAATGCTACATTAGAACCATCAAAATAACTGTGTTTATTTTCAGGCAAGCTTAGTGTTCTATGAGATGTATTTTGGGATTGAGAAACAGATTCATCATTATGAGTATTACCTTCAGCTATCCCATTATTACTATAATTATTACTGTTACTACTACTTGAATACTTTCTTGACGCCTGACGATCACCTTCCCAACAACTTTGTCCTTGAGTGGATGTTTGGCTCTGAGTACGCTCGAAGCGATTTTCAGAGTATGTTTTGCTTTGTTCAATACCTAATGCTCTAGTTATAACTGAGGGATATGCTACCTGACTATTTTGAGAAGGTGATCGTGAGACCGAAGCATCTAAAGGGGAACGAGGAGCGGCCGAATTTACTTTACTATAGTGATCAGCATGCTGCTGAGGCGAGTTTATGGAGTTCATAGGGCTATGATACAAAGGATATGCAGGACTAGACCCGTGACCAAGGGGAGAAGTCTGGGCAGGTGCTTGTAACGGACTTGGCCTCCTAGGGGTAACTACATTACAATCTGGCCCATTTTGGGAACTGCTACTTGAATAGCCAGTGTCTGTGCTAGAACTACTTTTAGCTCTGACATGATAGTCGGACTCAACATTATTTCCACTTTGATAATGCCTGAAACTTGAACTTTGAGTAGATGAATATTGAGAACCACCAATTCTGTTTGATTTTGAAGAAGTGGGCCCAATACTGTTGAAACTAAGTCTACCTGGAGCGTCCATTATAGAGTAACTTATTGGGGAAGACTGTGGTTGTAATTTATCACTGGATTCACAACTTTTTCTTTGTTCACTACTTAACTCTGGATATATCTTACTTTGTGCTTTTGTCTGTACTTGTGGTGGTTTGATAGTAGGGGATAAGAAGCTGCTTGTGCTGTTGGAAGTTGGACGTGGTGATTTTTCACTAGTGGTATTTTTGGGGGATTGAGAGTTATAGATGGAGGAGGAGGTTCTGGAAGGAGTACTGGAAGAAGGATGGTAATCTTTGTTGGAGGTGGGGGAAGAGGAGGTCACTGCCGGAGTTGACACAATACACGATTGTTGTGAATGGGCAGTTGAACTTGCAGATCCTGAATAAGACTTACTTCCAGCATAGTCCTGCTGTGACGAAAGTTGTCCACTCTTTGCACTGCTTGAACTGTATGAGTTATCAGTCTGATTTCCAAATGTTGACGGAGATTGAAAAAAAGTTGATGATGACGATGAAGAAGCTGGTTGCTTAGATGCAGTTGCTGGTGAACCTGACCTATTACTTTGTTTACCAGCACTGGAAATCTGAGAGTTAAGGTGGTTATTAAGAGTTTGCGCAGCAGCAAAATGTGCATTAAAATTATCATAGGTTGCCGAGGCCTTTGTTGTAGCTGGGCTCGGTGATGAGGGCACAACACTTTCATGGGGCAATATTCCAAATGGGCTGGGCAGTTGATTGTTCCCCTGCCAATTGAGTCCTGCAGCCCCTCCCGGAGTTGTAGGTTGATCAAAGAATGATGCTGTTCCTTGAGCTGCCAGTGTCTGATGTGAGTAATTTTCTCTTAATGAGGAAAGTTCACTTTCAACTGAAGATTGCTTTGATGCAACAACTGCCTGAGCTTGAGCAATCACTTGCCGATGCTGAGCTTGAAGGGAAGAACTGTAGTGTGCTGGTTTTGGATTAGCATGATGAAACAGTGGAGAAAACACTGCATCATACCCAACTGCAGGTGGGGACAGGAATCCTCCAGGATTAAAGGGTGAAGCAGTTGATGAACCTAGTTGCCCTGCTAGTGATGCAGTCGTATGTGCCGCTTGTAACAGCAATTGACTGGTTGTAGAGGGCACTGACTGACCACCTAGTCCGGAACCACCACTTGCGAGGTGGTGATGAAAGTCCCCACTCGCAGCACCAGCCTGAACCCCTGCTAATCGGTTGTAGGAAGCATATGCTGACCATGGTCCTACTGGATCCATTACCACCTCCGTGATGTTATGAGTAGTGTCAATGTATGTATTATGTCAGTAGAAGTCCACACTTTCATCCATAGTTTGTAATAGACATCAATGTATTCTTACTACCACTACATTGGAGCACTTGAAGTGTCTAGTCAATCTTCACATAAACAAAGCCCCTGGAAAAAAAACATTTACTTTATAACAATATTAAACAATAATATGTTGCTCCTACCCATTGGACAGGTAAGGGTGAATATTATGTTCGTAAACAACATGTTTATTGATATAGAAATCTTAGTAAACCGAAGAACCAAGAACACTAGCATTGGGATGAGAAATAAAAATAATCCGCCGCTACGCCGCGGAAGCGTCAATATGTTCGAACAATAGAGCACAGTTTTTACGGATGGTCATGAATGAGTGTGCATATGTGTAAAGCAACATACCATCGCCTTAGTTTCCAGCAAGCATTTATCAATGTGCTTTCGGAGGACGCTCACACAACAGATAACATCATAAATATGGCCTCGAATGCTCGTTGCGACGGGTTTTGGTCTATTGTGTAAAGCCACTTGGGTTTTTCAATGCTTACAACTGTTAACTTGATAAATTACACTTTGCAATAAATCATCCTTCTTCTGCTTTACAGTAACAACGTTTCAAATTACCAATTACTTTATTTACAACCAGAAATAAGACAACGTTTTGCCTTTCACATTAATCGCCGCCATTTTACTTGTGAACGAACGTCGAACAACCGCACAACAAGCGAGGCAGCGCCATCTACAATATAACCTCTAGAGTGTAACAAAAGTTGTACTTATTTCACCGTAGAAACAGAAAACTATTGACCTATGCACTCTTTCCAAAATGTAGGTTTCGATATCAATTAACGTTTCTTCAATTGCAAGTAAGTATAATTCGTGAAAACGATTGACTTACAAGTTTGAATTGTAAATCAATATTTTTAAATTACAAATCATATTGGCGCCACTTCCGTTTGCTTTTGCGTTTAGAAATCGCTGTGTAATAAAAGTAATCGATAGATAGACCGACAATTCGCCAGCTAGTAAAGAGTACTTGATTTGAAATTATATTTTTTCTTTTTTCCATATTTTTTCAAACATATTTTATAGTTAAGAAGCAGGAAAAGAAAGAATAACATGTTACTGTTATTTTTGCCAAGATTAGTAATTACATTTATATAATAGTTCCGTCATGTTTTAGTTATTATATTGGTAGCAATGATCAACGTATATTGTATCAGTACAAAGTAGATAAACTATGCCTACTTTAGCGTAAAAACTTATTATTATTATTTTATTAAAAACCTACCCTTAACGGGAATGGTAATGTTTAATTTATGGGTATCTATTATTTTTAACCTACTTCAAAAAGGAGGAGGTTCAATGTTCAACTGTATTTTTTTTAATGTGTACCTATGTTCACCGAATTCTCCGTCAATTGTGGACCGATTTGAATCATTATTTTTTGGTTTACTTTTGAGTATACTTTCGAGGTGGTCCCATTGTCACCAAATCTGAAGCTGAGCGTGAGGGGATCCGTGAGGAATTGAGGAAACTCTTCAAATATAATATTATAGGCATACATAATAGCGATTTTGGTATTTTTAGTAACAAGTCCAGCATTTTCATTCAGAAAGTATTATATGGTGAAGTGGAACTGATGATGAAGACCACAGGTCACAACTGGAACTCCTTAATGGTACCTATTTCTAGGGTGGCGATAAGATATCTCGTTTAAAATAGTTGAGCGACTATAACGAACGAAGAACATTTACCGCCTGTTTCACAATCGACAAGTATATTTGACAGATAAATTTAGCTTTTCTTTTCTCACACATGAAAATAGACAAAGAGAGAACCAACTTTAAATGGCAGATTTTACTGGTCGATTGTGAAACAGGCCCTTAGTTAATTGTTTAAATGCGACTGTGATTTTCCCGCGGCGTTGCTTGCGGCGAGCTTCAAATGTCTTAAAGTTTCATATCAACCAGATAAGAAGTATGGGACCCCATAACAGCTTATTATGATCACTAAAAAGTATAAAATAAAATAAAACTTTTAAAAACCAAAAAACCGCCTTAATCAACTCAAAAAACAACTTTTATAAAGGGTTGTTCCCGTTTGTTGGATCGTTTGATCAATCAATCGATCCAGTGCGTCTTTTTTTCCTATTCGCCATACTAGTCCAACAAATGGGAAATCGTGTTTCCCGTTTCTCCGATCAATCGATCCAGTGAGACTTTTTTTCCCGTTCGCTAAAAGGGAACAAGAAATCCCGTTGGCCGATTGACCGGTCGACCGATCGGACGAACGGGAAACCGGGGAAACACTCTTTAAAATGGTAGGTACTAAATAATAGGTCAGTCCTACTGAAGTCGGTGACTTACAATATTTTTAACCAAAAGCCGACTTCAGTTGGACTGACCTATTACATATAATTTTAAAAGAAGTTACTTTTTGCGTTTTTCAAGGCGGTTTTGGTTTTTTAAAACATTTATTTTCTCGAAATACCTTTCTACGCATGTAGGTACGTATCATATCATAACGCAGAATTTTTATTTCATCGAAAAGCAATTTCTTGTCGAATAAGTTAATTTTTTTTGGCAGTCACAAGTCAGACCAAGTCTAGTCTATCATAAATCGGGACTGTGTTAGAAAAAAAATCGCGCCAAATTGTGCAATGCAAATTGTGACAAAGCATTTTTGGCTTTCTCGGTTGTTATAAATTAGTATCTAATATATGTGAATACTCTGGCGATGTGTTGATAACCGGGACAATTTGGAGTCCCGATCAAAGGTAAATCGGGACGTGTCCATAGACCGTCCCGTGAGGACGTGTCCCGCAGAAATCGGGTCGTCTGGCAGCACTAGTCACAACACTTGCCAGATTGGCGAAGATTTAGGGTTTTTTAAAGAATAAGTAGGGTATAATATAGCTTATGGGCTTTTAATTTTGTCAAGATCGGTCACAGGATCACTGGAAAGTTAACTTAACTCTTAGATAATTTGGACTTCGTTGGAGTGGGTTCATAGTTTTTCGAACATTTAACTATTCTCTACCAGTCTCGAATGGCGAGTGAACGCCTGAACGGGAACAATATACAATGTTTCATTGCCTTCTTATATAGATAAGTAGGTAGGTAACCTGAGCGTATCGTTAAAATTCAGATGCAGATTCATTTATTAGTTTCATACATAAAAAATTACAATTATGTAAGAAAAAATAAATAAAATACAATTAGTCAATTATCAAAAAATAATTTTAAACAATTATGTCTAAATATTCTATTTTCTTGTTACTAATTTTTTATAGAAGATGAAATTGTTTCAAATTTTAAACTTCGACTGCACGCGAACGGGCGTTTTCACTAAAAAGTGTAGTACAAAGCGGTGTCGGCCGGCAACTTCAAAGGGTTGTAATGTACATTATTTGAACGAACGAACTGTACGAAATAACGATAATTCATTTTGATTGAGAAAAACCTAGTACTTATAGGCATAGTTATCAATAGAAGTATCCTAGCGGGTCAGGCAGAAGGACACAAGTAAACAAGGTAGGTACCTACTTTACACCGCGCGACGCGTATCTGAATATTACGGATATTTAACGCATCAGGCGCCCGAGAGCTACCGTGCGCGTCCGAGCGTATCGCTTTCGTCACGCCCGCGACGCAACTTAAGCGTTGGTACTTTTTTTGTAACTGCTGGAAGATTAACTTAATAACATATGCATGCGCTTGGTGTAATTGGGGTTTTGTGCATTCGCACGGTAGTGGAGTGGAATGGGTTAAGAGGAAAATAACTAATTTGTCACAGCCTGTTCTTGATTAAATTCTGTGATTTGATTTTTGAGGTGTAGGTACCTCTTACTTGCCATTTGACGTAAAGGTGATAGATAACACTGGTGCATCGGTATCGCTGAAAACACGTGAAGTTCGCCAATCGCTAATGTGTTTTTATGATGACCCGGCTCGTCATTATAGGCCGGGATTAAACTTTTAAGTTATTACGTATGTTTTGAAACAAAGCTATATGCAAGAGAGAGATGCAGATATTTGCCACTCACTCTTACCCATAGTTGCGTCTCAAAACTTACGTAATAACTTACAGGTGTAATCCCCGCCAAGTAAGGTTCCAACCCTCGAAAAGGTCAGAGACTGTACAATCGGTACTAATCGACTTAAAAAGGGATGTGCTACGTCGGATAAGGGTAAATCAAACGGGCGTTGTAGATAATTTTCTTTTATTGGACATTTATCTATCGAGCCTACATAATTTTACAAAATGAGGACATTTTACAAATCTTTGGTACAAGCTTAACATGATTTGGGAAGACTAAACAAACCTAGTTCATCGATAGTTATGAGCGCCTCAGACTGACAGATCGATAGAGACGCAGCTATCTGCTAGAATGAGAAAGTTTTATACGTCGCCGTTCTAATACGATGAACTGACGGGCCTTCGGGCGCCAGACTGTTGGTCTGTGTTGCCCATTAAAAACTTGCTTTCAAACACACGTTCATTTACAAGAGTGTACCTTCGTGGGGTCAGATCTAGAACAATTTTTCAATTCGCCCCTTTTCTTCATCTATCTACAGTATGTAGCTAAACTAATTTGGATATCTAAAAAAAATAACGTAGAATTAAATCCGTCATAGAACAAAAAAACTTTATTTTCGTAATTTCTGTTTAAACTTTCCTTTGTGCCGATGGGATGTTCTATTCCAAGAAAAAGTTCCCAAACTAACAGAATATATTTTTAAACCTAGATTGGTATTGTCGCTATAAAATCGCAAGGAATGTGTTTTGTCATCAATAATCTCCGGGACGGACGGGACGCTTTGAGCCTAGCTCTAGAGCCATTTTAGCAAAAAGGGTCCATTTAAAAAAAACAATATTCAATGCATTGCAGAAAATAGGTAGTATTATTTTAAAATCATAACCAAAATAATATTTCCAACAATAGTTTCCCAACTTATGCCCACAATTTTATAGAACGTCTTTGGTATGAGTATGTTGATTCTTTTACTCTAAGGTTTTACTTATTTTCTTTTTTATATTATTTAGTAAAACATACTAGTATGTATTTCGTTTAGTAAAGTTTGTATATTAAACTGACAGTGTCATAAACAGTTAGTTTCAAAATCTTTTTGGCAAGTCGGTTTACATATCGTACGCATTTTAAGTCGTATTTACCTATGGTTGGTAGGTTTGCTTTTCCAGGAGTACGTCATAATATTTCGTATCAATTATCTTGATTGCGCCTATTAGGTACGAACTTAATGAGATCGACTTAACGTGGTGGATTATATGAACAGAAATATCTAAAACTCACTTTCCTGGCGTTACAAATTTTTGGCACGAATGGTAGTATTAAGGTTAAGTGTTTCGGCTAAGTTCAGCCACATCCATTCTCCTGTACGATGGACCACCACGGAAAAGCGTAAGCGTGGAAGTAATGTGTTAGGGTCTCCCCAGATCTATCGACGCGGAATCGGCTTGAGCCGATAGCAAAAAGTTTTATGTCCATGCAATAAGAGCGAAAACGACGTCGATCTGTTCGCAACGCTGAGCCGAGCCGAGCGACGTCGTTTTCGCTCTTATTGCATGGAGATAAAACTTTTTCTTACCGGCTCAAGCCGATTCCGTGTCGATAGATCTGGGGAGACCCTGAGAGTAAATTTTAATAACAAGGTGCATACTGCTCGCTAAGTGTAAATACGACCCTTACGCTGGCCCGTGATGGCCGATCGTGTCAAATTACCCTTAAAGAATAGTTACTAGAAAAAACAACTGCATTGATATGAACTAACAATATCAAACCGGTATTTGTAAAATGTTATAGAGATTTGTTAGTAACCCTACCTTACTCACAAAAAAATAGGTTTTTATGATCCTTCTATTTCTACCCACGGTACAATGGAACAACTCTAATAAAGCCGTTGAAATTTGTACTGCTGTATTGCTCGCTATAGTGCTCGAAGTTCGAGTCTAATCTCACTCCAACTAATTTGACTCAAGCCCGAAGGACTATAAAGACCGGTCGCACTGTACTGATGATGATAGGTAGGGTTTCTAACGATGACCTCTTAATCTAAACTACACAATTACCTATACATTTATGAACGTTTATACTCTACTAGGTTTTGACAAAAACCATCCTCTTAGAGAGCTAAATAATATCTATACAATGATTTTCTTTTTTCCCCCTAAGTAGTAACAGAGCAGTAAAACTAGGACTTAACCCTGTGCCTATTGCAAAATGGGAAAACATTTATTTCTGGACTTAAATTTTGACAACAATTATGACAGGACGGCAAGACATATAAATAATCATTACATACCGAAATCGATTCATATGATTAAGCGCAATCTATGTAAGCTGGCTTAGCCCAAACTGATCTATGCTTGAGCAAAAATATAACAAGTGTGGGAGTCCTAGGACACAATCAAAGAGTGTTTTCGTACACACATCAAACTTTGTAAGGATCAAAAATATATTTCCCATACTTTGCCAGATATCAAAATAACGAAGATATGTTTTTGATTCCTGGACATTATTGATATGTGTATTTCGGAATTGACAGATCAGCAGCACTATTATAAGTTAACAAATGAGTGCCTCCGAGAAAAAGTAGCTACCTGTTAAATAGTCTAAGTCGCTATTTATTTAAATACAAAGATAACAATCGGTTTAAGTAACATTATTTTTACACGATAATGCAACTAATAAGAATTATGTCCCTAAATTCGTGAAAACCCACTACGTATAGTCGCCATAAAATATCGGAACATAGCAGGTAGTCAAAAATATCTGAACTCAACTCTATTGTTCATAGCGTCAGGCTTGGTCAGATATTTTTGAACACTTTGTATGTTCCAATATATTTCATGGCGACCACACAATTATTGTAACTTGATCTTTCTGAATGCTGAGTTACGTTTACGTAACAAGCGGCCCTGAACTATTAAACGGAGGCGCTACAGCAGGACTAAACTTAAAATAATGTCGAATCTTTGAGATACCTATCAATAAATCGGTATTCGGTATAAAAACTGACAGTCGGACAGATTAAAGGGGTTTATAGCGAAGGCGTTAATTTAATTATAATTAATTTTGACATTTATACCATTCATCGCGCAAGTTTCAAACTTATCCCTAGTTTAAAATAGTTAGGTCACATCAAATATACAAAATGTTATGATTACAATTATTATGTTTTCGAATGCATCAACCTAGGACTATGTACGTGTAGCCTACTGAAAAGACCTTTTATCAAATTTTATTATTATTTGTAAGTCGCTAGAAAGCAATAGACCACTTTCCTGGTCAACATTAGATCATTTCGTTTCGTTGCTTTAGTAACACACCGAGCCTGAGGTTCATGTCCCAAAATCGAAGATAGTCCTGTTCCTTTCTCACGATTGCGTATTTACGGAAAAGTGAAAGGGATTGCGCGTGGAAGTACCCAAACTGTAAACTATGGCCCGCTTCACACAGGGACACCGTTGCGGCGCAACCAGTCGCCGCCACAAACAAAGTACACGATGCGCAACTAAGCGGACACCAGACGGCCCTGCCAAGATGCATTGCGCTAACTAACGTTTCTATTCGTTTCTTTTTTAAACCAACCGCGTCACTGGTAGATCACGTGACTTTTCGTATCACGTCATCTATCAATGACGCGATTGGGTCAAAAACGAATCGAATAGAAACGCTAGTCAGCGCAACGCATCTTGGCAGGGCCCTCAGGACGGCTAGCACAAGTTACCCGCGACTCGTTTGTCGCTCAGTAGTCTCTTTCTACCTAGTTTAAAACAAAAGAGACGCATTGAGCGACAGGCGACATAATACAACTTGACCTAGTCGTACACGTGAGATACCCTCCTTAGGGATGTTTAAATTTATGTTGATGACAGCGACTGTGCCCTGGTGAGAAGCTGGCCTAAGGGATCTTGAAGCTGACGACCTTTTACAAGATTTAACACTAATAAAGTAGGTATTTATCGCTATCCTAGATTGACACTTATTGTTGACACTAAAACGTTGATAGATTCGTAATTCAGATCCAAAATATGTACAGTGCGATAGCTCTTAAAAGGTCCTTCGGCTTTGTAATTCTCTCTCACTCGTACTCATACGCTCTTATGCGAGTTTAGACAACCTTATACGAACCCGAATTACTTTATAATAGCTATCGCTCTGTAAGTCAACACGACAACGAGACACACTTATAAAATGCATGAGTACTCCAAATGAGGAACAATACTTTCTGGTGAAAGTCAAAAATATACTTAACATGTAATATTATGTCAAATCATCGAATACAATGCAATAGTTTCATATGCCCCATAATGACGCACCTTGAACCTTATGTTATACAAAAGTCGTCTTAACTACGAACACTAGAGTTGCTTCGTAAACTATTTTAAACAACCAAGTAAATTAAAATAACTATTAAAACTTAACTTTCATAAGCACCGTTGTTAAAAACATAATCTTTGGGTTCATCTGGCAAGACAGACACGATTATAAATCACATTTAAACTTAATAACAGGTAAAATAATAACTAAAATATAATATCAAATTCATAATTGCCTGAGTATTTCGTATGACTTACAAAAAAATATCGAGAGACCACGTTACGCTGAGAACTAATCATAATATCAAAATCACAACATAAATCAATCTAGTACCAGGATACGCCTACTTGTGCGATCGCTGATCACTTACCTCTATTATCTCATTTTTGCCGCGCTAGCACAACAGTCTTCCCCTACCTCGTCCACAATGGAAGAGACGCAACGAGCGAACAAATCAAGTTGTGCTAGCCGTACAATGGCCGTTATACGCTGTGCGCTTGTGCGGGTTTGTGCGTCTATTTATATATTCAATTCTAAATCAAAGATCGTACAAGGAGACGTAAGAGTAAAATAAAAAAAGTTTCCAATTGTGCAAATTAGATACCTTGTGTGAGAGAATTTTCTAAAACTATATCGAATTCATCCAGCGGCTCTAGTATTTGTCGGAGGAAGGTGAGGAGACCACGTTTGCGGAGAAAGCTCTGTTCCTCGTACATTTCTGCGGTGACGCGAGTTAAAGACATCGGGACCAGCATTCTATGCAGCCAGTGTTCTCTGTGTAACAACAAAAAATAAATCTAGCTACACTTCGGACTAAGAAATGCAACACGAACATCAGTGCATTTTTCAAAAATAGAAATATTAATTAATAAAGATCAGTTGTTAAAATTTGGTGTAGGTAACCTGAAGGAAGAAGTCAGCTCCTAATTTTGGATGACTGTATAAAACAACAAAACAAACTAACCTTAATCTGAGACAAACGAACAGCTGGAACTTTCCGTCGCTGCTAAGCGTGCGGTCGGCAGAGCTGATTTCGTTCGTGATGTGATAGTAGCAGCGGCAGATAGCGGAGTGTTTCTAGCTAATACAGGTGAATCAAAACATACTAACCTTAATCTGAGGCTAACGAACAGCTGGAAGTTTCCATCGCTGCCAAGCGTGCGACTGACAAAGCTGATTTCGTTCAAGAGGTGATAGTAGCAGCGGCAGATAGCGGAGTGCTCCTAGCAGCAGAGAGCTAACTTTTTAGTGGCAAATAAATTTACTCGTCGATTGTAAACATGCCCTTAATCTAAGATAAATGAACAGCTGGAACCTTCGCGTGCTGCCGACGGAGCATATTTCGTCCATGAGGTGGCAGTAGCAGCGCCAGATAGCGGAGTGCTCCTAGCTAATACAGGATAAATCAAAACATACTAACCTTAAGCTAAGACAAATGAACAGCTGGAACCTTCCGTCTTTGCCGAGCGTGCGGCCGACGGAGCTGATTTCGTCCATGAGGTGGCAGTAGCAGCGCCAGATAGCTCGGTGCTCTTGGTCCTGCCGGCAGTTGTAAGATACGCCACAACTCTTGCTGGCTTGGGCCGTAGGCTCGTCACATAGACTCATCTTGAACTCGTCCTTTACTTTCGCTAAAAAATTTCAGTTTGTTAAACGTCTAACGCTATACCATCTCATTTCTAATCCACTGATAAGTTTATGTTTGGTATGATAAGACTAGAAGACAATAACAGCTCTAATATGGAACAACCTTGACATCAAAGCTTTCTAATAATTATTAAAATTATATGACGTAACACTTCCCCTTGTAGAATAGTTATTAAATATATACATAGATCTTAGAGCATATATTACCTGGCGCCGCCATTCAGTACATTACCCCTCTGTCGAAAAACCTGCACAATGTGCAAAAAGTTATACAAAACTTATTTCAAAATCGATTTATGGTCATTCACAAAATCGCCGCTAGCCAGGGAACACTCATTGGAAAAATTCCTGCATGTGCTGTAAGTTCGTGTAAAAAACGATCAACGACTTCAAGCTTCGAAAAAGATGGTACAACACTTCATTTGTAAGTAATTTTATAATTTTATATACGTAAAATAATATATTTATAAAAATATTTTCATCGCACGTCAAATTTAACGATTATATGCAATCGATTCCAATTGTTACTTGGATTAGTCCGTACTCCTCACGAGACTCGGTTTTAATGCTTTGTAAGAAATGACTTAACAGTTTTTGAAATAAGGTCGATAATACTAATAAGCTAAATAATTGTTTTCATCAAAATTATGACGTCGGTGCACTCCCCCCGAGACTCGGTTATAGTGATGAGGATAGTCTCGATTAAATAAATAATTATCGACAATAAGGAAGATTTACTAAGGACCTGGAAATTACCTACTGAATAAATACAATTTATTCTAAGTGTATATTTCACAGTTTTCCAAAAGACCCGGCATAGAAAAAAATATGGACCGCCTCATGCAGCAGACGAGCAAATTGGGTGCCTACGCGTACTAGTTCCATATGTTCGAAACATTTTGATGCAAGTCAGTATCGAACGCTACCAAGCAAGAGGCGAAAGTTAATAGATTTTGCTGTACCTAATTTATGTTTATATGAAAAAGTTTCGCTCTTAAATATTTACTTATACAAATAAAGACCAATGACCAATAGTATTTTAAAACTTTCATAACTTTGTCAAACATGATCTAATACAAATACAGTAAATAAGGTTTCTTCTCATAAAACAATAATAAGAAACATTGTACTATAATCTCCATGAGTGGTCAAGAGGGCAAACTTTGTGGAAAATATATAATTTTAAATTTCTTAGAGGATGTGTACACTATTTTTCCTTCGCTATAACGATAGTGATAATTTATCTGATTTGTCCTATTGTTGACTGGTAGAAAATGCTTAATAATATTAGGTCCTCCCCTTATACGAAATGTCTTCTTAGTGCAATAAAGTTTAAATAAATAAATTGTGGTGAATATCAGGTTCAGTTACGTATCACAGGACCCGAATGTGTTTCCCCGTTATTGGTAATGATAACGTAATTGGTAGAACAACTTTAGGTAGTGGTTCACGCATTTTTACTTATTGATTTAGTATTTACTATACATGTAAGTACGGCTAAGAGATCTGCCTTCGGAGACAGGGCAACTTGTGTGTTATACCCAAAAAGTTGTATTCGCCACATATATAATAAGTTAATTCATTTTAAGAATCAATAGAAAAAATATACAAATACTTGGTCAATTATTCTTAGGAAATTATTCTTTAAAATATAACTTCTGTGTAGTGTAACAAATCTATAGGTATAGTAGATTTGTTACACTACACAGTACCTATTATGCCGTGTCCCTCTGATTTCCTATAATCCAGCTTGACTGATTTTTAAGGGTCCAAGGCAAAAAAAAACTTAGAGAAGCGGGAAAACGCCTTATGCGGAAGAAAAAAAAGAGATCGTATTAAAAGTTTGTTAATTATTTCCCTTACTTTGTTGTAGCCTATTCGCGTGTTGCGTATATAACAAAGTTATATACATATATCACACTCATTCAGATAACGCAAAAAAAAACCGTTAAGAATTTTTCGGCAAAAAGCGAATAAGTAGGTGAACGCGAATAGAAGAACAAGGAATTAACAATTTAAGGTACCTATATGAACATGCTATAAATCGGGTTCTACTTTAAATAATAATAATACTCGCTACTTTATATATGTATTTAGTTAAGTAATTGAAATGTATAAAATTGTTAACAAAGATAAATAAAAAAACATCCAACTTTTGCGTTATTTTTATTAACTATTTCATTAACCAATAGTATCCTATTACGATGCTCGTATTAGTTTATAGGTACTAAAATTGTATGCTTGTGCAAATGTCAGTAAACATATCGATATTAGCTATCGACCTAACCCTCGCACCGTAGGTTATGCCGCTTACATTCGCATTTACGTATTCTTAAACTGCGTTTATACAAAGTATTTACATGTGTGATATGTTTGTGTGCATTAAAATTTATATGTGTTAGACTTTTGTCAAAATATTCGTGTGTAATGACACAGATAGTTTTTGCATTTGTAAGTAATCTTTTGCATGTGTTATTTCTTCACCCCCCGTAAATCTCCGCAGACATGATTGTACTCGAATATGACCTATACGGCGGCTCCAGGTAATATATTCTCTAAGACATAGATATCTTGTAATGAACCACATGCCAGATCACACACATTATTTATACTTATTCGACGTGGCTGTCCCTTTTGCTGGTCTTTTATAGCGCTTAGACAATACCGAGAAAAGTCCCAGTACCACTAATGCTTAGCGTACTAAAGCATGACTTACTTTATTTCTTCTTGAAACTTTACTATGTTGTACTTACCGAAATAATCCCATATGAAAAAGTTTTTCCCGAACAAGCGACTCGACTTGAACCCGCAAAGGAACGCCTGTTCCAAACACTTCACCAGCCCGTTTTCCCCGCAAAGCAGTACGCTGAGTGAGTTAGCATCCTTGTCTCGCTTCGATTGGTAGTGCCATTTCACTATTGCGTTCACGCAGTCACCTGTAATATGCGTTTAAAAAGGTTGGCACTGCGTTGCTTGGGCATACCATCTTGGACTAGCACCACACTAAAGTTAGGATTAATAGGGATGTTCATGTTAGTTTAAAAATCCAATATGAGCGCGCTTTTCACATTTTCGTGTGGGAAATCATTTTTTGGTTGTTTTAAAGGAAATAATTTGATACTGTCAACAACCCTATCAAACTGTTATGATTATGAAAACAAAATGATTGGCTACACAAGGACTTATTAAGGCTATTTAGTTAAATTTGTTTGTTAGCCTTCGATGTCGTTATCACACAGTTAACGTTATTATGAACTTATTACAGCTATAGCTGACTAGGGATTGGGAGCTGACATAATGTCAACAGTATTATTACGATAAAGAAAAAAGGATAGCCCAAACCAAACTAGAATAAAGGCACTGATGAATATAAATTATTATTTAAATAAACTTTTAAAATTATTTTAGTTTTTTAAGTCATTTGGCAGTTTATAACCATTATAACAAACATAGCACATAACACCAGTTCTAGCTGCTAAGTTTGATTCTTTAATTAATTTGTTGTTTGGTAACCTTTGGACTAAGTTCAAGTGCAGACCCTGCCAGTTGATAAAATAATTGATGAGCAGGATTCGAACTGTTGTTATCGGCGGTCAAAGAACTCGCCGCGGTTAGTCACTATAGTAATTTCTCACTATTTATTTTTAAAATATAAATTGGGTAAAAATATACATGTAATTTTGGAAAGTATATAAAACATGAATTATTAATTTAATATCACTAACGTTAAATAAAAAAAAACTTCGTTAGTTCAATACAAAACCAACACATTATATAATCATTTGCAGTTTAATTTAACCAAAAACGAGCAGATTCTTAAATTTTAAATGTAGTGCTGAGTGATTTTGGAATGAGTCAGTTTTGTATTCAAAGAACGATTTTCATCAATACATCCCAGTGTCAGTATCGTTGAATTAATAAGTTTAATAAGGTTGCAGTTGTTGCAGAAGGGGTAATAAATAGTCTGTGTAGATTAGCAAGCGTGATTTAGATTTAAAAAAAAAACAATACCAATGATTAGCAACACAAAACAAGACGCAAATACTACTCACACAACTCATTCCTGGTATACATAGTGTCCAGTCTCTCGATAGTTAATTTTGCTCGAAGACATCTTATTCTTTAGTTGGGTAAAACTGAACCAAGCAAATAAAATCATGCTGTAGAATAAACAATACAGTAAAAATTGTTAGATTTCATTTTCCAATGCACTTATTCGAAATACCGGGAGTTATTTGTAAGTCTCACTGATGGTTAGAGAGTGATAACAAAAATTAACTCATGCGGTGATCTTGTATACGAGTGGGCTGGGGCACTTGTATTCGAAATCAACGGCGTGAGAATTTTAGTTACCGGTGAGTTTTAAACATACGAACTTTTAGAAATTAGTAATCTGTAATTTTGGTGAGCCAAATGAGACTTGAAAATCGAATTATTAAGGGCCCCAAATTTTATATTACGTTATAAAAACGTTATCAGACTCTTACATCAATAATGCGCTTCGACAGTACCGCAAAAATAAATACGATATCAAGTTTATTTCCAGTGAAATATCGCGCATTTACTTAAAACATTATAGTTACTACTTATGGCACAGTCGACTACAAAGTGATGTATCCACTTATTGCATTGAATAAGGTCAAAAAAGGGGATACATCTCTTTGGAGTCGACGTTTGTTATTGTTAATTTTCGAGGCGCATACTTAATGCTTCTCAAATAGAAATGCTTCGGAATATTTCGAAATCCAACAACCATAAATCAAAATAATGGGAGCCTGCCGTTTTGCAAAAATATGTTTGCCAAAAGTATCGTTTCCCAACTTTTTCATTTGCCAACCATTTGTTTTTTTTTTAGGATTTATATCAGTACCATCGTGTAGAACTCTATAGGTTAGGTAATGTTAGTTTTTATAAAATCCTGGAATATTTACGTTTACAGAAAACAAAGCGGGTTGGCAAATGTAACGGTTTGGAAACGATACATTTGGCAAACATATTTCGCCGTAACAAAGGTAACCCCAAAATAACAAATGCAAATTAAAAAAATAACATAAATAGTTGCTTTTCAAGAAATTTAGTAATAAATTAAGTCTAGTGATTTCAAGAAAGAAATAAAAAGTTCACATTAGGCGACACTAACTTGCTAGTGGTTTATATTAAATTAATAAATTGTCGTTATTTCAGCTTAGTTGCTGATAAGCCAGACAGTTAAGCTAGAGATTATCCTGCAATATCAGGTAAGTTTTAGTTATGTGTATAACCAATGACCTACGAAGATTCTTGAGTAAGGCGTTTGACCAGCAGTGGACATCCTTCGGTAGTTATTATGACAATTCAAAATTCAAAAAAGTACGGCGGATAGTGACATACCTATCGATATGTGGGCGCGGGTGGCGCAGCGGAGCCATCATTCACTACAGACTCTTACCAGCCGTGTGAGGACTATGAGGGAATCTAAAGCCGCGTATAGATACTGCAGGGCATGCGTCGCGAACATCGCACACAGCGGAAACAGGTACTCTGTGTGAACGTTTGTCGTGTTGTGCGCTCGCACGTCAACACATAATATCTGCTGGTGTGAGCACTAATCGTGACACATGCCTCGCGATGTCTGTACGTAGGTACGCATTTTGAAACTACCCTCAGTCAAGATTAGTGCCAGATTTAGCCAGCGTGGGGCCCTTTTATTAAGAGGCGTTCGGCGAAATAATATTATTTAGTCGTCGTGAGTTTCGAGCAACGGGCCCCTAGTCGAGATGCGATGAGGTGCATGTAGGTTGTGGTATGTGTGTGTGTGTGTGTGTGTGTGTGTGCACGGACCGATCATGTGCTGGATGGTGGGCGTGGAGAGGTGCGTGGAGGGCGAGGGCGGCGGCGGCGGCGCGGGCAGGGGCGCGCGGCCCGCGCGGCGCCGCGCCGCCACCAGCAGCCGCTCCGTGGACCCGTCGTCCACGCCCGACCCCAGCCAGCGGTTGCACGGGAACCTGCCAGGCGTTCCTTTATAAACTACTACACAGCTTTCGCTCACAACGCAGGATTGTAAGTGGAATCTGAGGCACATAGATAGATGTGATATCGAGGCAGCAAACCCGAGGCTGCTATATTAAGACTGCATTGCCAACCCGGAGTGCTAAGGTGGAATGCCTCTATCTTAGTAAATTCATCGAGTGTCTTAGGTATCAAAAAAATGTTGTTTTTTAACTATTAAAAAAGTTAGTATGGTCAAAGTATACAAAGGTAAAATTTTAAAACGTGTCCATAACGCTCTGTTAAACTTAAAACTTCATGTATGATAATCTGAAGTTACTCTGACGCATACGCACACCTCAATGGTTTAATATAAAGTCTTGCACAAAAGTAATCAAGATATGTACTTACGTATACGTATGTCCTGTGACTTCGTTCCTTACGTAGACTAGATCGAGTAGCCATCTTGGCGACAGTCCGGAATTGTCATGTCCGATACGTAGCGTCGATAGGATGCCCAAATTTTTATGCTTAAACGAATGAATAAATAACAAATAAAAATATCTGTAATACTTGAATATACTGGAAAGAAGTGGTCTCTGCTTTCCCCACTGGGAAACAAGCGTGTATGTATGTATGTACTGGAATATCTGATTCAAGTAAAGAAATGAACCGAATTAATTTAACGCGAATTTAAATCGTGCACGATGCGTTAACTCCAATTCATAATTAATAAACCATACGCAATAAAAAAAACAATCAAGTGCGTGTCGGGCCTAGTAATTCAGGTTTTCATTAACACATACATATTTTATATATTTATTTTCAAGTGCCAACAAACCTAAGACTCCTAAACTTGCAGAGAATAATAAAAAATGGAAGGTCAAAATATATTGGAGATTAATATCTCAAATACTTGTAGACTTTCGGTTGTGATATACGGACATTAAGACAGACGGCGTAACGATTTACAAGGGTTTTCTTTTTAAAACAGGTCTGCGTTAACTTACGTGGAAGACGAATTCGTTGGTGTTGCGAGGTATAGGTATTTTGGGAGTAGAATCTCCATTGACGCCGGATATTGCAATCCAACAGTTGGCTGTTGTTTGACTCGCTTTCCGGGACGGCACGATGAGAACTCGGTATGGCAGTTCTAGAACGAAAAGTATTTTCACTTTTTACAAGCTTTTATTTAACTTGCACTGTTCGTATGTATGTAAGTTGTCCGTCAAAATTTGCAAGTCATTTCGTGTTAATGGAATGGGCTGAAACTTCGATCACGTATCCAATGACAATGCAATATTATGGTATCTAAGATCTGATCTGATGATGAAGTCGGAAGGTGGCGATAGGATCTCCGCTATATTTAACGTAGAAACACCGTATTGGGACTCATTGGTTTGGTCAAAAAAAGGATACTCAACAACAAAAGCTTGTCCCAAACATTTTTTTTTGACAGAGTCTTATTTCATTTCATTTAGCGACACTATTCACATAGTTGTAATGGGGACATCCTGATACTTTTTAATGCTAAAAGAATAATGGGCCAAGATGAGTTGCATTCTGCGAACGCTAACTAATTTTTCAAAGAATTTGTATAGGATTGACATACATAAGACAATTCTGTACATTTTTAAAGATTTTTACACAACCGTCGTTAACTAGCCCTACAGACACAAATTGAGGGAGATATATGACGTATATTAAACCCAACTATTTCTTGACAATATACAAAGTACACAAAAAAAAGATTTGAAAAATTTAATTTGATTCGTCGTCTATTAATATACATATAACAATGTTATTATTAACAATACAGTACTTACTTGTTGTGGGATACGTATTAGTAAAGCAAGAGTAATCAACAGCGTTCAAAGTCAACAAGTGATACAGAAACTGTTCCCTCTCTTCCTCGCACCGCAAAAACGCTGTATTTTTGTACTGCGATCTTAGCAGCGTTGTATCGGCCAGGAGCTCTCGTAAGTGCTTAGATAGAAGTTTCTTCTCCAGTGCGAGGCGGACCCAGGCGCGAGCATAGCCTATTTCCGTTTTGATGTCTGTCATAGCCTGAATATTCCTAAAATACACACACATATAAAAAGTTGATAAACGTTTTCACACTGCTAACGCAGCGCAGTTAGTAATCAATGTCCTATTTGAACAGACAATAAATTGTCTGTTGTTTGTATGTAGATCGTCATCAAAGCATTATTTAATACTAGAGGACGCCCGCGACTTCGTACGCGTAGAATTAGATTCCCGCTTTCCCTCTATTTCTTCCCGTTGGGGGTCAACTTTAGGAAAATCCTTTCTCAGTGCACCCCTAGGGTACCCAAGGCATACTCCCTCCAAATTTCAAGTACCTAGGTCCAGAAGTTTAGGCTGTGCGTTGTCTGTCAGTCAGTCACTCAGCCACGGTACTGTTTTATATATTTAGATTTTCTATTAGTTTGGGGGAGCTTGGCAACTGCCGGGGCCTCACAGATGCACGCACTTCCTTTTCCAGCTAACTCCTGGAACGCTTGCTCCCGCTACCCCATGGTGTGGTTAAGCTTATTAGAAGTGATAGAGTAGCAGGGTTATAAACAGGTGATAATGACACGGCCTAAAGAAACTAGATGTATTTCTTTTGAGAGTTGTCGCGGACCCACCTCATGTCGAACGTGAGACTCTCAGGGAGAGGGCGCAGCGGGTTGGGCTGTGACGTTCGCCGCTCCAGCGTGCCTGAGTTGCTGAGTCTATCCCGAGAGCTGTCCCGAGAGCCGCCTCGAGAACTATCCCGCGAACGGCTGCTGCTACTAGAAGTCAGTTGAGCTTCGACCTCCGCGCCGACTGAGGATAGGTCTGAAAAACAAGAACACTTGACCTACCTATACGTACACAAAAATATGTAAATGTTGGTCCAAGAGCAACCCAGTCATAGTAGGTTCCCATGGCCCGTGATTTCATGAGCCGCGCTATGTCAGCTCACGCCAACAACCGGTACGGACTTATAAGTCAGGGACTCACTAGCGAGCTGTAACTGTAACCGTAGTAGTCACAGTACAACATGACGTGCAACAGTTACAGTTACGGCTCGCTAGTGAAATGCGTAGGTACTCAGATATACATTATAATGTAAGGGCTCCGCTATCTGTTACTTCGACTATCACAGTCCATGGGAACCAGAGGAATAATATTTTGAATGCCGTTGTTTTTGAGGCCAAGTTTCCGTAAATTTGTAAATTTCGCTCATTCTGAATTATGCTTGATGTATATTTATGTAAATAGAAACTATTAATAACTAGGTTTATTTTCAATAATTATACTGTTTGTGCAAAATAATTAAGCTGTGCCTTCTTGCGACCAGTTAACCCTTTATCAAGCAAACTAAAGGTGTTTTAAAAATTGACTTGAATAAACTATGTACAGTGATAAAAAACCTTTGGTCCGACAATGTCCGCGCTACTTACAGTCAAGCCGTTTCCTCAACACACACCAGGCCAAAGCTGCATGTTAAAATTTTCGAGAATGTTTACTTACACAACACATTATATAAACGTTTAATCAATATCGAAGCACGAAGAGCTAAATAATTGGTCAGCCAGTGTCCTACAAGCGAAAATATTATTGTTAACGTTTGAAATTAACTTGGAAACATACAAAAAATTACAAATAATGTTTCCGCTAGTAGGTAATTACTAATTACGTATTTATAATGTTTTGAATTGAAATTATACTTCATCGATTATGTCATGTCACTGAATTTCATTTCATAGACCGATATTTTCTGCTGAAACCATGACATTTTAAACATTCATAACGTAGGTTACGTTAGGTTAGATTTGTGACTGCCAAAAAAAGGTCAAATCATTCGGCGAGAAATGGCTTGAGGTAAATTAAAATTCTGCGTAACGTTCGTTGAATGGTGTTTCGATAAAATAATAGGTACCCCTCCTATAGATTTTAATGAAATAAACGCTCTTAACGCGGTTAAATCCCGCTCTGCAGTAGCTGTTTACATTATTTACACCAAATTAAGTTCAACAGCTTCAGCTAAACCTTCAACATACATACCAGGCGTGAGGTAATTAGGATCTATTGGTTTCGTTGAATTGCTGCACTGCTCCAACTCTTGGTAGTTAGTGAGGTGCATCCAAAGCGCTGATTTGCCCATCTTATGCTGCACTCCGTGCGACCATAGCCGCTCGAGCAAATCGCACAGAGAAGCGATCATGGTGCTCTCTTCGACGCCCGTTATTGAGACTTCGCAGCCTAAACCGAGGTCGGGTTCTTCGGTGCCCATCTTCTCCACTAGCATACGCTTCGTCTTGCTTTTGCATTCCTATTCAAAAGGAATAATATTTTAACCTGCTCGATTTTTTCTATTGCAATATGAATATCATAGCCTCATAGCCGATAGCACCAAAATCAACAGAAGATTTAAGACATTTACGCCCTTTGTTGCGGATATGAACCAATCTACTGCACTTCAAATTTTCCACTTAATACGAATATAATTTATCACTTTGACATATTGTTAATGTCTTTAGTAAATGACAAAGAAATAGTGTTGGCACCCCTACCGATAATTTTCAAACTTCAAAGTTTCCGATTCTTTTGACACTGATGCTGGTCACCAGTAAGCCTGGCTTTCCACAAGAGCTGAGTAAGTAAAAAATCTACGAATAGGATTGTTTCATTTCCCTAGCTTCGCGAGCGCTAGGCAATTAATGAATTATACTCGCGTACCGCCTAGTTTCGCAGCTCTAGTGGAAAGCCAGCTTTAAAATTACCTTTAGGAGTTTCTCGACGAACGTTCGATGGTTCTGGGAGATGGCTGCAGTCGTGACCTCCGTCGACAGTCGCCGACCGATGTCTCCGAGCAACATTTCGGGAGCGCAATCCTTCACTTGCCACTTCGCATTCTTTATACGCTTCAAACTATTTGTTCTGTAATGCAAAGTTTCTCTTTTGTTCTTGCATTTAAAGTAGAAGTTTTATCACCCACATTCAAATAAGCACATAAAGCAAAAAGCAACTCGGCTGTGAAACTGCGTTAAAAAACTATCTCATATCTACTATGTGCCAAGGAAAAGGTACATACCACTAAATACACAATAAATACTTCAACAATTTTATTTATACTAATATTTATTTACATAAACATAAAAATCGCGAACAAGTAAGTAGATTATTATGCTTTACGAATTTGTAACTATTTGCTACCATCAACTTTTCTTAATCTTAATTTATGATTGCTAGTAACATTCAAAAGGTATAATTAATAAATAGGTATGCCCGAAAATACAATAGAGTACGAAAATATATTTACCGTAATTGCACATAATATAAATGGGACATCACTATAAAACCACATGATACACAAAACATGCTCGGAGCAAATACATACATCAATGAATATATTACAACATCACACCATATAAATAAATCGTGAAAACAGTGGTTTAAGATCTTATATTTCAAATAATACCAATAGGTAAAGAATAGTCAAAATAAATTCGGTTGTTATAATCAAAAATAAATTCATTGAGTTTCAATATGTTTATGAGTTTTAATATAACAATTCGTATAAATGTGAGCCACAGATCTATAACTAACTGAGCGAGGCCCGTCGCTGCTGGGTTCGTATGCGATCTAATGCGTATATCAACGTCACTTAAATATGAAAGGCTTGCACATGACACTAGTGACGAATTTACTCGAGCATGTCTTTTTAGCTGCCAGCCTGAAATGCACTTTTAAGTGAAATTGTATTTTGAGCCGATACATGCAAGTCCAAACAAAACATGCTAATCAGTTTTAAAATAACAATCGCGAACGAGTATTTAAACTATAATTACAAGCAAATATCGCTGCTCACAACGACTTGGAAGAGAGTCATATAAATACAAACACCTTAGAGGCACATAATCAAAATAAACGATTTGCTTATTACAAAATAATTAAAGGAAAAATCTAAGAGATTCAACAGCTTAAACGATACATTTTGTTTTGGAAACAATTTAGTTTCTACATTTATACACTACACGGTAGTGCTAATTATCCTAATAAAAAAATCACTAACCACGACATTCAGGTTGATTAAATCATATGCTACGAAGGAAGCGGGCGGTCGATTGAACAATGCTCCCCTGTCGTGTATGGACGACTTCGAGAGATCAATGAGTATAAAATAATGTCAAAGTGCTCACCGAGTTAACGAATGTAGTGTTACTACTATTTTGAATAAAGAAGCTAGTGAGTATACTGCTGATTATTTGCGGGTTAATCAATTAGTTCTACTCGACATTAGACTGATAATATTTACTATAGTTATCTCGGTGCGCCGCTTATTAGCATGCAGGCGTGGACAACCGATGCAAAGATGTCTCCCGAACCGCGAGCGAGAAACCGAGGCGTTCCCGATACATTTCCGGCAGTCCCGTCGCGCAAACGAACACAAGCACGAGGTAGAGGGAGCGATTCATCCGAGTTTGCGCTTCAAACGGTAAATAATAAATTCAGAACATTATGTATTTTTGAAACCGAGATTCTGCACTGAACGATCAAGAATATGATCGCCATTTATCATGGTCGATTCGTGCCGAGGCGAAACGACTTTTCGTCGTATTTAGAGATCAAAGAGAGGGGAGCGGTCGCGTTCGAAAGTCGTTCGCCGAGAGCGGGACTCGATCGAGCGACGACGAGCCGTATCGCATCGATTCTCTCTCGCGATTCCCTCGCTCCAAACTTAGACATCGCATCCGCGCGACAGGGCGCTAGGCGGGCCCGCACCTGCGATCGGCGGCGGGCGGCGGCGCGAGCGCGGCGGGGTCGAGGCGCGCGGGGAAGGCGCGGTAGTAGGCGGCGCGGTGCGGCAGGCGCTCGGCCGGCGCGCCCACCTCCAGCTCCGCGCCCGCCGCGCCCGCGCCCGCGCCCGCCCACACGCTGTACCCGCGCGCCGCCAGCCCCGTCTCGCCCGCGCGACGTCTGCAACAACAGCCCGACATGCTCACACCGCCACGTCGCACGCTCCCGCTTAATCACTACGTCCCTTTCTCGATCCGCCCCGAATCGAGAGACCCCGCGACCGCGCTCTCCCGGAATGGCTAGTCGTGAACGTGTCGACTTTCTAGTTCCCCGCTTAAATATTTCTGCGGTTTCGCGGTTTTTCGGAAATTTTAATGGCCGGCCAAATTTTTGGGACTAACTCTGTCGGTCATCCTGATCGACTTTTATTATGGGACCGACGACCGAATCGCGAAAGAAAAATCAGCCGTTCCATACGAACTTCGAGAGCTAAACGGCCGAAATGTATGGAACAGCTGATTTTTTTTCGCGATTTCGATATTGGTCCCGCAATAAAAGTTGATCAGTATGAACGACAGAGTTAGTCCCGAAAATTTGGCTGGTCATTAAAATTTCACAATATATACTTTTATTTACTAAATCCCTGTGCTTTTTTTCAGGAACTTCCAGCATCCATTCATAGATAATTTTCAACATAAGTCCAGATTGAAAATTCTTGCATCAAAATATGTAACAATTTACATATTTTGATGAGACGAGATAAAACGAGGATAGTCACGTCGCTTCATTATATTTCTCGGTTATCCTTTATTTTAATTCGTTAATTTGTTAGTAAATGCTAACAGCAAGCGATCAATGCGAACCGACTAATTATTAAATTTAAAATCGGGAGTTGTTATTTACCTGATATTTTAATCAAAAGTGCAATTAAACATCATTATTTTCAAAGGTGCACAAAAGTCCAGCACAAAAACTAGCAGTTGATCAAAAAAGGTCGAGGCTCGTTAATAGGTAATAAGTTCAAAGAACCATAATCGCCCAACATACATCCTTACCCAAACCCAAATAATCATTTTAAAATTATGTCAATGGTCCACGGACCTAAAAAAAATACGGACGTAACGTTACACTAAAAAGGTGTGAAGTATGCAAGGTCTGTTATTTTATTCCGTCATACACGATCTACCGTCTCACAAATGCACTAGGTCTGTTAACCCGCCGCCATTACCACAGTAAAGAGAACAGTAGATCGTCTTCAAACAAAGGTACATCGCGCGGCTTGCGGCTGTGGGCGGGGCCTGTGGCGAGGCGAACCAATATGAAACGAAATCTCAAGATATTACAAGGTAACTTATTCGGGGCCGCGGCGTCATTGCGTTCGGTCACGTTAGGTTGTAATGCGCGTAATTGCCTATCGACCGACAATGTCTGTGCCGAAAAGTCGTAAATATTGTTCTGTATACGGATGTCTAAAAAAAAGTACCTATACAAAATCCGAAGCTATCCTACATAGGTATCTATTTAGAGTTTATGTTGTGAAGAATGCGTTTTTGATATTTCGTTGCTTAAATACAAAAGCGACACAAATCAAAATGTGTTTGTGTTGCATTTAAATTCGGAATGCTATTTAATTAAAGTTTTAAATCAAACTATATTTCTTTTTGATTTGTGGCGCTTTTGTATTTAAGCAGCGATTTATAGTTATAGCCCACTTGCAGCTTTTGTTAAATCTATTTTATTGTCAGCGTGAAATTTTAATTCGTTTCAAAACGCCTAAACTGCCTAAACCTAGCTTTAATAAAAAGCTGCAAGTGATTAATGTAAATACCTACGTAATTAATTAGGTATTTCGTACCGGCCTGCCTAAAGTATACCTAGGTGAAATACGTATTAAGTAGGTAATTTAAATTATTGAGTGTGACGTGACAGGTAACATGTGACGACGTGGATGGCCTAGGTAATTCGTAGGACTAAGTAGTGACCCTGCCTACGAAGCTAGCGGTCGTGGATTTGATTCCCGGTCAGGGCAAATATTCATGTGATGAGTGCGAGTAGGTATTTGTTTCTGAGTCTTGGTATTTTATATGTATGTAGCTATATAATATTAATTTTTCACTACATAGGTATGTTTATAGTTGCCTAGTACCCAAAGTACAACCCTAGAACCTAGTTTGGGACTACCTAGGTAAATTTGTGTGAGATTTTCCCGTGATATTATTATTCAGATATTTATTTAATTTTCTGTACATTATTATTACCTATAAACAAATTATTTAGTGTCAACAGTTAAAAAGGTATGTAAGTAAAATAATTTAAATTTTGTACTTACCTAACAATATTTATACTTACTTCAGGTTTGTGTAATTTATGAAAATTACTATGATTATAAATCATAGATCAAAGTATGGCCAAGTAGGTGACTGAGATTGGAAAACATATTTGGACAACCCTGACGCCCGAGCGGCAATAGGTATCAGAATCTCCTAAAGGGCCGGAGTCGAGCTACTTTTCTATTTATACTATGCCATTACGCTTCGAGCCAGCACGAGTGACATTTAATTTTACGCCGAAGAAAATGCCGCATTGTGTTGCAAAAACGTGTAAAAACGACATTAGTAAACATAAAAAACCACACGGTATCACTTATCACGTGTAAATTATGATTATTCGTGTTATTTTTCATAAATATGTGTTTATTTACTTTGACGCACATTACAAACAAAAATGACAACCAGTGTTGCCAGTTCTTTCATGGTTTTTTTTTCCTAAAAGTGGGGAAATCTATAACGCCGTTAGTTATGGTACGGAACCCTGCTTATTTCGTTTGTTTTTTTACGCACTTTTAACTAAGTCACAAACAATCTAAGAATGTAATTAAGTCTTGGATATCTGTTTTAACTTAGTTACTTCTAATTTGTCAGATTCTCTTGAAATTTTTCATGCTTGTTTATGTAATTGCGATGACAATATAATTATATGGTACTATCGAGCTGTTATGATGATGAAGACAGGTGGTCATAGGAACTCCTCAATGGCTAATAGTGGATCTGTCGAGTTTGGAATCGTTTGACTCGTCTTTTTAAAGCGAGTGTTTTAATAATTGTTTGAAGTAGGTAAGTCGGAATCAAAGTGTGTTACTAAAGATGTTATTTTTTATATACATTACATACATACATTAAATCACCCCTGTTTCCCAGAGGGGTAGGCAGAGACCACTTCTTTCCACCCGCAACGATCCTGAAAAATCTCTTTCGCTTCTTCCACATTCATATATCGAGTCATGCATGCACGTCGGTTTCGGATACTTAAGATCCGGCCCCTTTCCCTTTTTAATAACTCATTAATTTCTGATAGCTTTCCTAAACATGAAAAACGTAAAGACGGTTGGGTTTCAATTATATGTTAGTAAAAATTGAATCATTAAGTTGGGCAAATTGACGATTCATATGGCAACCCTCAAAGCACGCACACTCGTAAACGGACGGCCATTTTGTGTGCTTCAATCATGATTAGACTAGGTTACGTCCGTATTTTTTTAGGTCCGTGGGTCTACTTCTTATTTTCTGATAGCAACCTTTTTTGACCTAACCGCAAAATTCAAATAGAAATGCGTTAAACGAAAACTTACCTCGTGTTCTTGATGCGATGTTCAAAGACGTGCAAATTCATGTCGTATTCGCCCCAGTTGGACATGATCCTGTTGTCTATGAAGGTGGCGAACATCTGCGTCTCCAGGAAGCGGGAGAGGAAGGGGCGGTGCCGCTGCGGCTGGTCTGAGAGGAACGAGGCTTTGTCGAAGTTTACCATGGACTCGCGGGAAGAAAGCCAGGTGTCGCGGTCCTGAGGAGAAGCAGGATTTTAAATTTTCTACAGCTTTAATGAAAGCTGCTTCATGTATAGTTTAAACTTTTTGAACGGAGCTCTTCCACTTACCTGCAAACACAATGGTCATTGTATCTATACAATCCTATTATCTGCTTTTGTTCTCGAAACCACCAACAAGTTACTTTACGAAAAAGTTTAGAAGGACATTGCATGAATGTTGAATTTTCAACCTTATTCTTTGTTGAGTAGGTTTAAAATGGCCTAAAAGGAAAATAGCGCATGGTATCCTGTAGTCTTTATCTATAGAGTAAGTTCTTGTCGAGTGTCGGGCGGGCAAAAAAATTGCTTGCCATTATTCTAATACTGTATTTTGTAGTCTATTGTCTAAAGAAATAAAGTCGATAATCAATGTTAACCTTCAAAAGCGGTTATAACCTGCTTTTACTGCGAGCTCGTTATCCTAATTTGTGGTTAACTACACAATGGCTTTGTATTCTTAAGTGGATAAGCTCGGTTGAAAAAGTTTAAACTATAACAAATAGTTGATTATTTTTTTCTGAGTATCTAAAAAAGAACCAAGATATAAGCCAACAGAATTTAACATTTGTTTATTTATTTCAGAAACAAACAGTCATACATATGCAAAAGTGACTTAAAACCATGGCTAAATTTAGACCTGCCCCGTATTTCACCATTCTGACAATGACTGGCGACAGGCGATATTTCAATATACATTGCGCAGCTGATATAAATCCCAGCGAAGTGAAAGTTTGTCAACTTTGCAACGTATAGCGAATTGTCACCTGTCACCTTTAACCTGTCATTGTCAAGATGGTGAAGTAGGGGGCAGGAGTTTCCTTAAGGAATTTAAAAATGTGTTCCACTGATTGAAAAACCAGAATTCAGGAACCTTTAAATAATTACTGAGCTAACGTATTAACTATTAGGGTGAATTGCACATGGAGTTTATATGCCCGACTTGTTACATGATGTCACAGTGGATATCGGATCTCTCTGTCTAATCGCTGTCTAATTTAAAATGCTTTTATCAACCGTATTTCTTGGCCGATTCAAATTTTGATTTCACTTTTGGTGATCTCTTTCACGGTATTTTTATAGAAATGCGATTTAAAAAATCTAAAAAACCTTGCACGGAATTGATGTATGATTTCTTGATGGGGCGATTCATGTCGAAACTTTGACCAGTCCGCAAATACTATAGGTACGCTATAGTAACTTGCATACTATCTTCTCCAGCGTATAGCAGTATCAGCGGCAGCGGATTGAACCTTATAAGTAGCTGCACTACACATAGTCCTTTCCCACTTTAAGGTCATGTTTGAACTGCTGCACTAATCTGACAAAGGTGTTAAAGCGGCAAGGTACCAACGTGTGCATCAGGCTGACTGCCCTTTTTAAACATACCTGGTCGGGCAGGATGACGAAGCTCTCAAACATGAGGAACATGTGCACAAATCTGTTGAGGAACGTCTCTCTGATAGCGTTGTTGAAGCGGTTATCCTCGTTGTATTGCTCCTCGTCGTTGAGGGTTTTCTTCTTCATGGCCGGCATCACTGCGTCCGCGTCTACCTCGTCTATGTTTACACCTGAAATTGGAGTCTTTACCTTTATGCATGTTCGTTGCTCTTACTTAATAAATGTTTTCCGTTTTCTATACGGCCTATGTCTAACAGTGGTCGTGTTTCAGTTGATACTTTAACACTACATTTTAACAAAATGTCCTTTTGCTTGTATCCACTAGAATAAGTTTACGTTAAAATACAAATTAAGCAAAGCCAAATAAATTGCAAATAGGAACAGATGTTAGAAGATGGTAGAAATTCAATGTTGCTAGAGTTGATGGGAATAATGATACAAATCATGTATTGATTCTAATAAATTAAGGTATAAAGATACTTTGATTCCCCGTGAGTTGGACAGTTCCCGCGAGAATAGAATTGAATTAATTGTACGCGGACTGAGTCGCGGGCAAGAGTAGTCTTTAATATTTAAGGTACATACGAGGCATTACTTTTGCTGACAATATAGGTTGCGGTCACCACCTAGAATCAGGCGAGCCTTCCGTCTGTTTGTCGCCGATTTATTTTTTACCTATTCAAGTGGGATGTGAGACATTTGCATTCTCAAGACTACATTGCTAAGGGCCGTATTAATAAACTAATCTCAACTCTAATGCTCATCTCGAGATGCGTCAAAAATGACAGTGTTCTATGGTTTGACGTTTACTTTGACGTATCTTGTGACCGGCATCTCGGCCAAGATTAGTTTATTAATACGGCCGTAAGACTTCAAATGTGTTGCCAACCCTGACGACCAAGATGGAATGCCTCTGCTAGTAATTTCACCGGTTATCTGCGCAAACGCATTGACAGCGGAGGCGGCGCGGCGCGGCATGTTCCCACACTAAAAAGCGCTTCCAAAGCGTGGTGGAAGTTTTTTTGTTTGTGAACGCGCCGCACCGCGCCGCCTCAGCCCTGTGCGGGTTATCCCAAGATCGGAACAATTTTTTTTTTTAAATCTCCTTTACAAAATCAGGGGTTTCGACTCGCTTCGCGATTATGTCAGTGCCGTGATACATTCATAAATATCACTATACTCGGAATCTTCTTAGTTGATGCCTGTGATAGCCGTATTTCGTAATTTCAAACACGGCGAAATTAGACAATTTATTATTTAAATTCCTGAACGGCGTCACTAGGTTTGTATAGCTCTTGCAATTTACGATGGCGAGTGGGCTTTACTTGTGGTAAACACATATCTGTATACGTGTCAAAGTGTGAGTGACAGCGAAAGTGGGTATGGTACGCATAAAAACATAAAGAGAAAATTATATTATTATTGAACATAGGGAAAACTTTGGCGACCATTATTGCTCGTCCCTATAAACAATATAAAATAAGATAAAACATCGAAAACAACAAACTATTTTTTTTCTTGCCGTGATATGCGACCTCCTTGGTCGCATCTTCTACGAAATTGTTCTCTATCTTGTCGCGAAGATGACATTAATAATAATAATAATAATATTTATTGGCCAAGTAACAATACATTACATTTAGCAAGTCATGTTTGGTACATATTTTCCTTAAAAGTAACATGCATCTATATTACTTATAACATTTTTAGCTCTAATAAACATTTACTTCTAAGTAGATCCATGTATTCGTTGATGGAGTAAAATGGATTTTGTTGACAGAATACTTTCAATTTCTTTTTAAAATCATTAAGTGACAACTCAGTTACCTTGCAGGGCAGTAAATTGTACATATTAATTTTAAGTGGAATCCCTTGTTTATAATATTCCTTAGTTCTCGTTTTAGGTATGCATAACTTATGTTTATTTCGTGTATTAAATTTGTGGACGTCTTTCCTTGTTTTCATTATATCTTTTTGTGTATGGATTTCTACTAGGCTGTTAAATATGTACAATGAAATAACTGTCATTATTCCATCCTTTTTGAAGAATTTCCTGGCGGATTCGTACCTGTGTAAATTATGCATTATTCTAATTGACCGTTTTTGTAGTTTTAGCACTTTTTGGATGTCTGATCCATTTCCCCAGATATTTATTACGTAATTTATATTTGCATGTATGTAGGCATAGTACGTCATTGTTAGAGATTTTTTATTAATTAGAGGTTTTAGTTTAATAAGAGCGTAATTACCGCTAGCAATTTTTTTACAGATTTTGTCAATGTGTAATTTATGGCTAATATTATTGTCAATTTCATAACCTAAAAATGTTGTATTTGTTTTATTAGTTATTCCTATGTCATCTATGCCGTCAATTTCATTTTTATGTTTCATTGTATAATTTATTAGTGTAGTTTTTTCTGTGTTGAGCATTATACCGTTGGCGTCAAACCAATTTTTTAGTGTAAACATAGCATCTTTTATTTTATTTTTTGTGTCATGTAGGCTAGAGCCTTTGATTCCCACGTGAGTGTCATCAGCAAATAGTGTTACGAGTGAATTTTGTGGTAAGCAAGCTGGCAGATCATTGATGTAAATCAAAAACAATACTTGACCTAGTATAGACCCCTGAGGCACACCAATATTTAGTTGGACCTCGTGAGATTTAACTCCATTTATGCTGACTATTTGCGTTCTATTTTCAAGGTAGCTTTTGATTAAGTTAAGTTCAACACCGCTAAACCCATAGTGTTTGAGCTTTTCTAATAGGACATCATGTCTTAAGCAGTCGAAGGTCTTTGATAGGTCGCAAAATAAGCTAGCGCACTTTTGTGATTCATCCATAGCCTTTAAGACAAATTCAGTTACAGCGCTAAGTGCCATTGTGGTACATTTGTTTTTCCTAAAACCAAACTGATTTTTGTTGAAAATTTCATTAATTTCGAAGTGCTCTAGTACTTTGTCCTTAATGATTGTTTCTAATATTTTTGATATTGCAGGAAGAATACAAATAGGTCTATAATTATTTGGGTCGTCTTTCTGATTTTTCTTATGAATCGGAATTACTTTTCCTAGTTTAAGGCAAGACGGAAATATTCCTTGTCTAAGACAACAATTTATTATATTCAGTACTAATTCTAAAATGTAATCATTTTCAAGAGTTATTTTTTTGATAAAGTCAGAGTTCAAATTATAAATGTCTTTGGAGTATTTGTTTTGCAGAGATTTAATTTTGTTTCTTAATTCAATTAAGGTCAGTGGCGGAAAATGTATTTGAATTTTTATTTGTTTTTCAGAAGTAAGAAGTAGGTTCTTACACTTATACAAGTCAGTCTGAGAATTATTTGCTATTCTTTTTGCTACGGTTGAGAAAAATATGTTAAGAGTTTCAGCAATTTCTTGATTATCGTTTATAGTGCGCCCATTTTCGTCGCGTAGTTTTTCAATGTTCAAGTTTCGCTTTGTAGTATGTTTATTTGATTGTTCCTTTATTATATTCCAACATTCCTTAGATTTATTTTTTGCTTTACTTATTCTATCCGAGTAACTAATTTTCTTTGCAGTATTTAATACTTTTTTATATATCTTTTTATAGAGTTTAATTTTAGCATTTATTTTATTACATGGAGCTAAATCCTGAATTAACAATAATTTCTGTAGATTATTTTTAGATACTTCTATTCCTTTTGAATACCATTTGTTTTTTTTAGCTCTTGGGAAAGACATATTCCTTTCAGGGAATGCTACATTAAAGTAGTGTAGGATTCCATGGAGAAAAGATTCCATTTTAGCATTAGGGTCCTTATTAAGCAAAATTTCATTGAGCAATCTCTCGTCATTACAAATTAAATAGTAAAAATAATTATAATTATGGTTAGACATATTTCTTATATACAATGGGGTTTTCTGAGTCAGTTTGGGGTTAATTGTTGCAATTCTAATAAGTATAGCATTATGGTCAGATAACTTAGTATTAAGGACTCGAGCTTTACAATTTTGTTTGCTAAAGTTAACTATAAAATTATCTATACAAGTTGCACTCTGTCCCTTTGTTCTCGTTGGTTCATTAATAAGGTACTCACAATTATAGCTCTTAAGGGTATTCTTGAATTTGTTTACATTTGTAATGTCTCCGTATTTGTAATGTATTTGTAATGTCTCCGTATTTTGTCTCCTAATATAACGTAAAATTGTATGTGAATTAATACCTATCTGTAGGTTTTGTCTTTATTTCATATGGCCGTTATTATCGTTTGACTAAACGTGGATAAATCATCCGTCACTCTCCTACTTATATACTTGTCAAAAAGTGACGAATATTTTATCCACGTTTTGACACGCGATATAGCTCTGTCACGCGATAAACACGGATAGGCCCACAGTTCTACCTTATAAATTGACTATTTTTATTTTAGCGTACTTCAAAATAAAAAGATGTTATATCAATATGAATTGCACTTCGTGGCAGTTATCGTCGTGAAAACAATATGCACAAGTGACTTGAGCGACAGCGCGCTCGCGACTGATCGCTCTGTCAGACACGCACACTAGCGCAATGTCCATGTACACGTTCAACCACTAATAAAGCGCTATCGTGAATTGCAAGAGCTATACCGATGTAATTTATGTAAAGTAATTAAGTTATTTATGTAAAGTTAAAGAAATAAGTGTAATAATAGTTCATATGAGTTGTCACAGGCGTCATCTTAAAATAATCAGAGGATAACAATAACAGAAATCCCTTACCGGTGCGCTTGACGATGTCGACGATGCGCTGCAGCGCGTCGAGGCGGCGCGGCGAGCGGCGCGTCGGCGACCCGGGCGGCGACGCGTTTAGCGGCCTGCTCTCGTCCCACTCTAACACGTCGTGGAAGGAATGCTTGCGACGGAGACCGCCTGTAAAGCGATACGAGTCTGTGTCACGCAACAAACGCATAGTTTATCGCATATCTGATCTAAGAGGCCACATAGGCTTAAGTCTGGAGTGTTTCGAGATCTGGATCTCAATAACTATAACGCCTATGAGTTTGTTCTTTGGATATATTAAACGTGATCATTCGTTCTTGACACTGTTAGAAGTGAAAACATTACTAGAAACAAAAACCTTGATAGTTTTATTTAGGAAACATGACACTATGTTTCTGGTTCGAATGTTTTTAACCGACTTCAAAAAAAAGAAGAGGTTCTTTATTCGCCGGTTTTTTATGTATATTCCCGAATTACTCAAAACCGCTGGACCAATTTGTTTATTTTTTTGTTTGTTCATTTAATAATTGAGTACGTAGGTACAATTTCATAATCCTGTTAAACCATTTTTTTTTTGTAGTTTTATATTAAACAGCCATTATTTGAATTTAACGCTTTAAAAGAAAATGTAGGCGCGCGCAATCTATCTCCATTCCCGCGCGGAAGCACAAACAGCCATCCCTTTTTTTGTGGGCGTGGCAGCATATATGGCCCCTTAAGGTCTGTCACCCCGCGAGACGGTCTAGAACACACTTGTCGGACTAAGTAGATAATGGGTCATACACAGTCGCAAAAACAAAAGTTGTCTCTCCTGTGGTCAATAGTCAAAGGCTTGTGTGCATACAAGTTATGTTTTTATTTGCTAGGACTAAAGTAGCCCTGACGGCGCTTATAAGGATATGGGTTCAGCCAGCAAATTAGGCCTTAAAAACGTTAACTTCGGGTATGTCCACAGGAAAGACGGTAACCTAAATCTGTGTATGACCCTAATATTTGAGCCTTTTAATATCATTGACACTTCACTTCATATAAAGTGACCACGTATCCTAGAAAGCTAATTTGTTGGGGATAAGCGGTAGTATTGTATTGATTTAGCTATTCTTCGTACCTGATGGCAAAGTACAGCTGCTACTCATGTCACTCATATGTTTATACGAAGTTCCGTTTATTGGCACGCCGAGTTTGGTGGGTTCTGTTTCAGGCCTTTGGATCTGTGGACAATAAAAGTAGTATTGGTTCATTCATTTAAAAAAATCTTAAACACTTTGGATGAATCCCTTTGATATGGGAACTAGCACTAAGTACTAGACATCTATCCTATCCTACTAACTACTATTTACGATTATTTTTTGTCTCGAGAAATTAGATAAAGATATAAAGAAGTAATCGAATGATCCCAGGCCTTTGCTGCTTTCCAGTATTATAATAATTATTTAGTGATACTGGATATCTGCTGTTTTTTACTTACTTATCGTTTAGTGAAATCAGGGTTCGAAATTATCAAGATAATTATCGGATAATTATCACGTGTAAGAAATGCATGTTATATTGTTTCATAACAAATTCTAATAAAACATAAATAAAAACATTTTTTTTTTTGTATTAATCCAACACAAATCAACATTAATTAAAGTTAGATTGAGTAAAAATCAGAGCAATTGCGGAAATACACGTTCGAATACTTCGAATACAGATCTCATTTACAAGCGCATTTTTTTGTTATTATCAATTGATAATTATCCATCTGTTATTATCACGATAATTATCATGATAATTATCACGATCATTATCATTAATAATTATCCTATCGAACCCTGAGTGAAATAAACCCTTATTATATAAATAACACACGGAGATTATACGAAACCAACAAAATACTCTGTTAAAAAGATTCACATTCAAAACTACGCTCTCAGTACAGCTACTCTAGGCCGGTTTTTCAACCACTGGGTATCTGTAATCAACATATTCCACAAGTAGCTGTCAACTCATCTATGAAGAAGTTGGTTCCTGATTGGCTTAATTAGACATAATTTATAATTTCTCGGAGCCTAAGCGGGATTAATTAACCTTCTTATATCGACCCAAATTAGACAATTAGAAGAGGAAATTTAAGATGAAGCAATTTCTATGCAAGTGCACTCTCGTAGAGAACCAGTTCAATAAATGTTAGTTTATGTATATGTAATTACGTATATAAATAATGGAATAATTAAATGCCTTCAGTAGGTATACCTAATTGAATTGAATATTTCACCTGAAACGAGTAAATAAAATATAATAAATTGGCAGACCAGTTGACCGTGACACAATAAACAACTCTCAAGTACAATTCAAAGTCATCCAAATAAACACTATTTTTATAGTAAATAATACAATAGTCACCAACCATAACCAGCAAAGTTAGGCAACCAAAACAGGACGACCGCCTAAAATCATGGAGTTGATTTTATAATTACATTTCGTAATTATGGCAGCTACGGTTGATTTGGGCTTGAACTATTGTTATTGTTAAACTTGTGCAAGTGTGCATTTTAGTGCAATAAGTACGATAAACCGATAATATTTTGTTTTATGATGTGATTATAATTTAGATTATTACATTTATATACGTTTTTTTTTTATCTAAAAACTAATAGAACATCTGGTGTCTCGTGTGCCAGTTTGCCTTGCTCATGCCATAAAAAAAGTTAAACACATTGCACCAACCTGATGTTTATCTAAGATATGGTTGAGTTCCTCAATGAAAGGAGTCCGATGGGGCAGTATGGGTAGTTCTTCGGGCAACTGAATATCTGGTTTGTCTATATCTACTAGGCATAGAGCTGCCTCCGAGCCAAGCGCGAGCCGTGCACCGTTGTTCATGGCTGCGCTATCAGCGTGTAGACCTGGTTTAAAAAATAACAGCACTCATTAGATAAAAATAGCCTTTACCTTCTATAAACAGTGTAGTTGTAAGTTGCAGACTCCGTATAGCTCCAATTTTCTTCTTCAATGGCTTTCTGATGTTTATTAGAAAAGTCGGAACATCTAATTGCAGGCGTTATAACAAGTTTCCCCAAAGCTAGTTTTTCCAAGCTGGCAATTTGCTATCCGAATTCAAACCACGTAGCGAAGGTAAAATTTGAGGGTTGCGATCATTGAGCGTAGTTGTAGCATAGTGGTAAAGCCGTAAAAACCAACACATCAATGTTTCAGAACAAATTGCTATATACGTCACGGCGATGTGTAAGATTTAATGTCAATGCCATTATCATCTATTAGTACATACAAATAAGCGAATTCAAGGCTAAAGTGATTTAGCTTTACATGGATTGTTTGGCAAATAATGAGTATCAAATATGAAATCTATATTAAGCTTGTTTACCCATTCGTCTCCGCTTAAACATCACGCTGAGCACTATACAAATGTTTAATGTATCATTGCTAAAATACTCGTCAATTTACACTAAATCTTACAGCATAAATGGACGCATAAAGTGCATCGCGGGTGTGACGGGGGCGAAGCGCTCAGACGCCAAATGGGTTAACTAATTAATAACCATCAATGGGTTAATCGTTGCTTAAATACAAAAGGGACACAAATCAAAATGTGTTTGTGTTGCATTTAATTTCTAAATGATATTTACTTTAAGTTTTAAATCAAATTATTTCTGTTTTTGATTTGTGTCCCTTTTGTATTTAAGCAACGAATTATGGTCGCGTTTATTCCTTTAAACCCGCGATAACCGCGACCATAATAGACCCCATTTTTAACCAGGGCTTGGCTTTAGTAAGAGTACCTACCCATGACGAAAGGCACGGGCGCGTCGAGGAAGTGGTGCAGCGGCGCGGGCAGGATGGGCACGTACACGTGGGCCCAAGAGAACGGCAGCAGCAGCGCCACTATGCTCTCTGCCACCAGCATCAGCTTGCTGTAGTCTAGAATACAAACAACATACTGGGTGAAATGCTGAGGTGGGTTAGTCAGGGCAGCTATTGACCCTTGCCGGACTTAAGCAAACATCGGTAACTTTTGCGTTAATGACAATCAACTATCAGAGTTATGAAAACATGTTAAATTAGCGTGAAAGATTTTAGGGGTCGTATTCTACTATATCTACCCCTTTTGTAATTCTATTGTCAGTCAATGTTAAGTATAAAAGATTTTACTGGAAACGATACGAAAAAGATACTCTATGAAAATAGATACGCAGTAGCATTATATAAACTATAATCAAACTGAATACAAATTAAAGGCATAGCTGTTATTAATTGTAATTACAATGCAGATCATAATGCAATAACTCGTTTAATAATCAGCTGTTTGAAGGCCAATGTTAAGTCAAGATAGAGAATGTAAACAAGACTGCATGCGAGGGAAAAGGACAAAGATACTAAACTATGCGTATTCGTAAAGGACAGCGTCTGCCAGTCGAGACCGTCAGACGCCGTACTGTTCGTTTGTTCGATGTTATAAAAATGAAAAGCAAGCTTTAAAAACCCGACTGCATTTTTTATACTGTCGTCGATATACCTACATATGTTAATAATTGTCATTTGGCCATTGTTGTTATCTCAATTTTAACAGTTTAGGTACCCTATGACACTGTCGCTACGAAGACGAATCCAATGATACCTCATTTGTCAAAATCGTCCAAGCCGTTTTTGCTGTAGCGGGGAACATAGAACTGGACATACATACATGACGGTGAAAAACGTAACCATCGTTTTGGGCTCCGCCGCAGTCGGGTAATAAAATTACTATGACTCTGACTATAAAACCAGTGTACTTATGTGTTATGCGTAATATAATGTAACTGATCCATACATTTTCGATAGGGGTGTGTTGTTATGTAATTATTTACCTAATATTATATAGATATAATATTATTCTTGAATTAATGAATTAATTATATTCAAAGTTCACCGTTTATCACTATTGCCGGGAAATAGTAAAAATGAATGTATGTATAGACAAGGACTGTTATGCCACTATGGAACCCTGTCATAATGACAGCGTCAAACCACATGACAGAAATTACGCTTAAATGAATGATTAACGTTATGCGACAGGGTTCCATAGTGGCATAACAATTAAAGTCCTTGACTGTACTAGTTAGAGTCCCAGACATTATATCATTATTCATTGGAAGTATATGGTTCTTACCGCTTGACCGGAGTAGTACTTGATGCTCCAACAAAACGCAAGTGAACAGCTGGACGACGCACTCGACACCCAGCGTGGAGAACATTACGCGTAACGGATAATCAAGCAGCGGCAACTCGTCGGGCGCATTTGGCATTCGTATCACCTAAAACAATGCCTTTTGTTAACAGGAAGTCAAGCATCCAGCGACCATTCAAGTATTTTCTAAGCTTTACGTTATTGTTGTTTGCTGCTCACACCATAGTGGTAATTTATTTTATTGTGTACCACTCCATCATTTGTATTATCTGCACGGGTAGCACAAGTTGTATTTTCTCGCTTGTCGCTCAGTGCTTCTCTATCGTTACTGACTAGATAGAGAGGGAGATACGAGCGACAAACAAGTAGCGGGCAACTTGTGCTAGCCGCACAGAGCGGCTGGCACAAGTTGACTCTGACTTGTTTGTCGCTCGTATCTCTCTCTCTATCTAGTCTACAATGATAGACACAACATGACAAGATGCGCCTTCGCCAAGAAAAGCATTTCAAAACAATCATGCTACACAATTTCAGTAAATGACCGGTTATCTTAAACTCTCAGTTCATTGAATCAAGATCCAAATTTGAATTAATTCCATTAATAAAAGTAGAACCAGGCGCTGACAACTCACAAAATTATCCACAGAAAGGCATAACATGAAGCCGTTTGATAAGCATTGAAAAATGCTTATGCATTAATTTAACAGATACTTAAAACACATGCTCTTGTTACCCATCATTGCACGTGTCAGTACTAAATGTTAATACAAAATGAGACATCAAATACATAATTGATGTGTGATGGAGATATAGGTACTTCAGTTTCAAAGTACAGATATATCTCACAGCATCAGTTACAAAGGCAAACATATATTTGGTCTTTGGTCCTTCAATCATGGAATTGACATAACACTAATACATAAACAAACAAGCCACATTTGTATCAATATGTGACTTGGAAAAAGACTATATATTTAAAAATGCTTTTATTAAGTGTTCAATATAGTTAGATACAGTTTAGAGTTCAAAAATACACATGAATACAAACAAATTTAAGTACTTACAACAGGTATTGGATCTAAGTGTGGTTCAGAAGGAGGTACATACAGACGTAAAGCTTGACCTGGCAATGGTACTGGGACTTCATAAAGTAAATTGTAAACATAAGACTCAGGACTTAGCCCTGGGCCTGGCTGCCTTGGTAATGATCTGAAAATGAAAAAAATAAACATATATTCATTGCAAATGAAACCAATGCCTAATGATAATCAAAACATAAGCATATATCTTACCTATACAGATTTTCCAAGAACAACTGTGCAACCCTGACATAAGGGTACTGACATATAAGAGCTATACTTTTCGCTACATAGAGTTTATCTTTGGCTATATCATAGTAAGTAAGGGCAGCCCCAGAGTGAGGCGCCAGCTTAAACGACCTTGGCAGTGACCGGGAACTTTCTTTTCCAGTACTCTTTCTGTGCCCTGGTGGAGTTTGGCCACTGGATAGCTCTGTGATATACATAGCCTGCAAAATGTTCAATAAATACATAAATAGATCACACTGAGTATATACCCCATACCACCATAAAACATAAACTGCTGAAACTCAATACCTAATTTACATTTATTTAGGTTTTAAGAGATCAAAGAAAGATGAATATAGGTAAAAAAAAAACAATATAAGACTATGGCATTAATCAAACTAAACATAAATTCATCAGAGACTTGACAATATCCAAAAGTGGATAGGCCAAGGTTAATGTATTCACCAAATGACACACAAATGACATTATTAAATGTAAATATGCTCAAGTAACAAAAAACATTATAATATAGGTGACAGGCTTTGCCAAGATAGATTTGTCATAGTTACAATTTAAGAAAAAGCCGGACAAGTGCGAGTTGGACTTGCCCACCGAGGGACCCGCACATGACACGGTTAACTCAATTCCAAATTTGGAGAGCCGTTCCTTGCATAAAGACCCTGTTTTTTAGTGACTTAATTAAAAATGTAGTTTTCAGATTTTTTCCTATACTTGTATTATAAGACAGTATTACTTTCCAAATTTCATAGCTCTAGGTCAATGGAAAATAACCTATAAATTTTTAATCCCTTGAGTGTCGGAATATACATTTTTTGCGGCAACAAAAACAACTGTATCTTTTTTCTATATTAATTTAGAAGTTTAAAGTTTTCACAACTTCAAGGGACCTGAGTATATGGTTTTAATTTCAACTCGATACCTCCACATGTTCTCGAGATAAAGGGTCTTGACAGATAGATGGACAGATAGACAGACAACAAAGTGATTCTATAAGGGTTCCGTTTTTGATTTTTCCTTTTGAGGTACAGAACCCTAAAAATAAACAAGTTATTTAAAATAAAAAGTAATATTGCAAATAAAGATTTTTGACCAGTAACCATAATGAAATAAAAAATCTGAACAATATACAATCAAATAAATCCGCTTTTTTATCTCACCATATCAAGGCTTTGTAGCAAGAACAAAAAACCCATTATTTTAGAAGACTTACCTGTAAAGTATGCATTGCACTGCAGATGTTCCTGTTTCTGACTTCCTCATAAAAGATGAGGCTAAAGCCATAATAACGGGAAGCATTTTCTCTTGTTACAACAAAGCTGTGAAACTTTGCCTCTAAACCATGTTTTTGTGTTCTAAATTGAAGGCCAGCAGGCAGACAGAGCTAAAAAGATTAAATGGATAGTCAATATTTCTTAAGTTTGTTTCTCTATGGGGTCAACCAAAGTGGATTTAATCTGATAGAGTTGTTACTGTTGTTGTAGCTAGTCAGAATAAACAAGTAAATGGTACTCTTTGGTATGAAATTAATAATACATTTCAGTTGCATTTGAGTTAAAATATAAGTGTAAATATATTACTACAGAAAATAGTTAGTTGCCAATTCAATGATAAAGTAAAGAAGGTTTTATTTGCATTGTCAGCTTACCATACAAACAGCGTGTTCATCAAATGAATTGCTTTGTACATTGTCAGGATAGTGAGCTAATACTTTTCCTTTATATGAGCGGTCCAAGGGAGAGACATGCAAGTTATCACCTAAAACAAAGATATCATATGTTACCACTCACAATAATAACAGTCAAAACATATGGTGATAAAATACTGACCACAAAGCCTATCAGGTTCTAAACCAGAATCAAAATCTAAACCACATATAGCAAAATAATCTGCAAAACGGCATCCCACTGATAAATCAGAGACAGACATATTCATATCGACCCGTTATTTACTATACGAGACACTTTCTCTTCGTCACTATTAAGATGTCTTTTTTCAACATCTTATTAAAGCTCGATAAAGTAACTTTTCTTATTATTAATTTGGCCGAAACACATTTTTATTACACTACAGCAAAACGTAAACATATCTAGATATACATTTTCACAGTGAATAATATATATTTACGAGATGAACACGCAAATGATTTTTTTACGCCTGTCTGTATCTGTACGTACGTCACTCCAAAGAGAATATAATCACTACGTTTTAAGAGACGGCACTTCATACATCGCACGTAGCTAAGATTTGTCTTGAAATTTTCACCAACCTTACAGAAAAAATACTAGTGATGCTAGTTGTAATGTTCTATCGATATAGTTTTGGAGAGTGATGTAGAAAGTCCATACATTTTGTCGATACTCACGTTTGTATGCTCTGTGGAATTGCATAGCATGCAGTTTTATACAAGGGAAAAAACTAATGATTTCTAAGTTATTTATTTTTAAAATAAAGAAACCTTACAGTAAAGGGAATTCATCAGAAAAAAACATACATACAGCTGAACATAGAAACGGCGCCTTTTTTTTCGTTAACAAATTTTGAAAAAAGAATAGTTTCAGGTTTCTGACGCTAGAGACTATCAAAAACACAACCCAATAAGAAGACAAAGTGATTGCCATCAGCAATAACACATTCTTAATGGAACTATGTTCTCCCTCAAATTTAAAACTTGATATACTGATGAAGAATGGATTCTAAGCAGAACCAAACATAAATTTCTGTTTCTTATTATTATAGTTTTATGATACTTACCTCTATGTTCTATCCGCTGACCAACATGGAGAGGACACTAATTCCTCCAGCAAAGGTGGAAAATATAAATGGAGTTTTGGCACTGCATGCTTCAGCAAGCGATTTCCTTGTTCATTCCGAGCTCTTGTCTTCTCCGGAAAAGTGAATACCACACACAAACTTCAGTTTATGCAAATTTTCAATGGGTAAAAAAGTAAATCTTCCGGTCCATTGCTTGAACCCATAAACAACACCTGTAGCTGCAAAGTTCAAATTGTGATATGTTATTAGTTAAACAAAACTATAACTGTTTAATTTTCCAGGATAAAAAGTATCCTATATTCCAAAATTTCTGGCCTTTTTTCATTGAAATTGGTTCAACAGTTTAGCTGTGAAGTTTAATAGACAAACAGACAGACTTACTTTTGCATTTATAATACTACTTGCTTTTCTGCCGTAACACTAAAGAAGGCGGCTAACTGTATAGTATAAGCATTTTAAATTAAATGTGGTTACGAATAGAGTATAGCATGCTTCGTCTACTACATTGCAGTTAGCAGCCTTCTTTGGTATAACGGCAGTTTTGCCCGCGATTCCATCCGTATAGAAGTCGTTTATCCCTACTCCCTCGGGAAGTGTCCAATTTTCCAGGATAAACAATACCCAAGTCCTTATCCAGGACTTAACCCCTCGTATGCGGGAGGTCAAAAAAGTACCAAGTTCTAGTCTCTTCTGATTATGATATAGTCCATAAAATAAAGCTTAAAAAAAAATACAAAAAGATATCCAAATTGTGAGCACAGATCCGTGAAAACAGTTTTGCAGGACGTTGTAATACAACTAAGTTTGTAAACATGTTTTAATAAATAAATAAATAAAAATAAATAAATAATAATACTAGGGGTTAAGCTATCTTCATACCAAATTTCATCGAATTTGTTCAGCAGTTTAGCCGTGAAAGCATAGCTATCATACACATAATTGATTGACAATAAAAATGGAAATAATAGAAGCAATACATTATTAAGAAATAGGATAAGATAATATTACTTACCGGGCCAGCAGGCTTTTCGCGTAACTCACTCGCAATCGCGATTGGCTTCAAAACAAAACAATTGGTTTCATTTTGTATGCAGACAAGCCTTCGATTTTCAAAATGAAAACGATTGTGATTGCGAGTGTGTTTACGCGAAAGGCCTGCAGGTCTAGGGAAAAGAAGCCAAAAATACATCTGAACCTGAGACACGTCGTATTCCGCAGACAACACATTGCTTATAAAAACGACTTGACATGGTTTTTAACTAAATTATAACACAAACGAGTTAGTATCTCACTAATTATCAGTATCAAAAAGAACTTTAAAGAGTCAATAAACAATCACAAACTAAAATAGGGGTCAGTTGCTCGGAAAACCAGTCACTATCTCGTGAACAACGAAAACAAAACTTACATAAAAGAGTCACTGTTTCATGTGATAATGCTTAGAGACAATTTCTCGTAAAAATACCACTAAAACATCAAAAATACTACAATCACCATCAAAACGAACAAGTTTTACAAGTATCGATAAAAATGGCGGTTGTGAAAATTTTTGACGTAACAAAACCACAGATAACTTACTTTTTAAACATTTGTAATGTTGGTGAAAATTTCGAGATCAACTATTATAACTTGAGCCATTTCCTTACGTATTTATCAAAAGGTTAGAGACCAGTACATATGGACTATAAACGTTGTATGAGAGTGTCCACCCACTGCTACGAATAAATTGAATCGATATAAAGGGCGTGCCTCACGTGTACACAATGGAAAACCACTTTAAAAAAAAGAGATATTCTCTGAAATAGAATTAAATAATTAGATATAAATTAATAATTAAATAACTAAAAATATTTGCTTGTTTAAGTAAATCAAAAGAGAATATAATTATTATGATGTCAATGGAAATTTCAAGAAGCACACCTATACAAACCGAATCGACATGGGATGATGGAACGCAAAAAATAAGGTCCGGAAGGTAAGATGTTTGTAGATTCGTACACATTTTTTATTAAGAAATAACTCTTCTTTATATATTATATTATAAAGAACTATTAAATAGAGCCATAAAACTTTAAAAACTTAGTTTAAGTTAGTTAAAATTTAGTTCATTGTTGATTTTAAAGAGCAAATTATCAAAACGGCCTTCTTGCTTGGGCAACTATTTCATTTCGGACCGTAATTCTTCGATAACGAAACGAGATATAGGTATGAGGAAAACTTTTATACAATTGTCATTGTCAGTTTGTAAGGATAGGGGCGTGTGTTTCAGAGCGGTCGTATCATTGTTATATTATTAGTTTTATTTAAGAAAGTATTGTTAGAAAATAGTGTGTCTCTGCAATATACAAAAATTATGACGTGCTTGTTAATTTTGGATTGTTTTGATTGGTATTAATTAAGGGAATAATAATATATCATTCAGTTTTTTACAAGTGCTTTTATAATAGTTCGGTTACTGGCGTGTTCAAACGGAAGAATCAAGGTGAGTTAAAAATACGTGTGTAAAAAACCCTAGAGCGCGATGTTCTCACTTATGTTTGCGATATCACGTCTGCCCACTTATTTCGCGAAATTGTCTGGGAATGTTAGCGGACGTTGTTGGGGATTCCCTATTGAATGTTAATTCTGTTTTGTTGTTTCAGAATGTTAAGAGGAAGAGTGAAACATTTTCTTCACTGCATACTTTATCTGTCCTTTATATTTATTTTCCTTGTATTTGCTGGTGCCATAAATTTAAATGATAAAGAGATTGATATTCCCGATCCCTGGGAGACATATGGGATACATGGTGCAATTATCCTATACATAGTAAGGTTTGTTACCTTACTAACATTACCTCAGGTGCTATCCAATTTTGCTGGGTTATTGTGCTTTAACACATTCCCTGGGAAGGTAAAACTAAAAGGATCCCCTTTGCTGGCTCCATTCATTTGTATCAGAGTTGTAACAAGAGGAGACTTCCCTAAACTGGTCAAGACAAATGTCTCCAGGAACATGAACACATGTATTGACGTTGGAATGGAGAACTTTATGATTGAAGTAGTAACAGATAAAGCACTCAATCTGCCCAAGCATAGAAGAGTGAGAGAATTAGTGGTGCCATCAGAGTACAAGACGAAAAGCGGTGCCTTGTTCAAGTCTAGGGCATTGCAGTACTGTTTAGAAGATAGTGTCAATATCCTAGCTGACACTGATTGGATTGTGCATTTGGATGAAGAAACATTACTGACTGAAAACTCGGTTCGGGGAGTTCTCAACTTTGTACAGGATGGCCAGCATCAGTTTGGACAGGGGCTCATAACATATGCCAATGAGCAGATTGTCAACTGGCTCACAACACTAGCTGATAGCTTCCGGGTCTCCGATGACATGGGCAAGCTGCGGTTTCAGTTCTATTGGTTCCACAAGCCCCTCTTCAGTTGGAAAGGATCTTATGTAGTAACACAGGTATTAAAATAGTTGGTGATGTTTGTTTGTTCTCCTTTTAAGTCAAAATGAACCAATTCAAACCAGGTTTGTTTATGTATTTTAAACTGAGACAGTTCTCATAGTTATGTGGTGATAACAAATTTAGCCTAGTTGGTAGTGAAGGTGACACTGTTATATGCGAATATTTGTGCGATGAACACAAGTATATGTTTCTGAGTCTGGATGTTTTATGTGTATTTAAGTATTCACTCTCTATATAAGTATTTATATTGTTGTCTAGTACCCATAGTAGGTACAAGGTCACAGTTCAGTATGACACTGTCAATTTGTGTGATACTTCATGGAAACAGTACTTACTGTAAAACTTTGATGTTCCATATGCTCTGCTGAGAACTTATTCCTGATTTGACTGAGAAATTCTACAGTGTCAGTTCACATTAAAACATAAATTAAGTGTGTACAAGATTTCCTCAAGAACATACTTAACTATTATTTATTATTGTTTAGACTACAAGATAAGCATTACTAGTATTTAATTTAAAAGATTTTTAAAGTTGGTTATTGGTTCGAATACATTATTATTTTTAATATGTTGCAGTGGTTAAGTGCTTTTAATAATCCTGTTGTTTTTTGTAGGTAGCTGCTGAGAAAAAAGTGTCATTCGACAATGGTCTAGATGGGTCGGTGGCTGAGGACTGCTACTTTGCCATGAAAGCTTACACCCAAGGGTACTCTTTTAATTTTGTTGAAGGTGAAATGTGGGAAAAGTCCCCTTTTACTCTATGGGACTTTATGCAGCAGAGAAAACGTTGGATTCAAGGTATCCTGCTAGTGGTACATTCAAAAGAAATACCATTAGGAAAAAAAATATTTCTCGCCATATCATGTTATTCATGGGTCACATTACCACTGTCTACAAGCAACGTTTTGCTAGCTGGTCTTTGTCCCATACCCTGTCCACACTATTTAGATTTAGTCTGTGGATTTATAGGTGCCGTGAACATTTACATGTATGTTTTTGGTGTTATTAAGTCCTTCCCCTTGCATAGATATGGGCCTGTTAAATGCATTTTATTTATAGTTGGTGCTTTGGCAACCATTCCACTTAATGTTGTCATTGAAAATATTGCCGTTATATGGGGAGTTTTAGGTAAAAAACACAAGTTTTATATAGTAAATAAAGAGGTCAAAGTCCCAGTGACTGTGTGATTTTGTATCAAATTCAGTATTTCGTAACTTAACAATGTGTTAGTTCTTGTTACTGAGATAAGTGCACAAATACTTAAGTGGAATCAGATTGCACTAAACTCAAGTGTGTTTATGCGTGCGACTGGTTAATAAGGAATAAATTTAAATGATGGGTGGAAAATAATGTTTGGTTCTAAATTTAAGCAAGTGACTGATTCTTTCTTTATTATCATACGAAAATAAGCAGGGTATAACTTGGCAAAAAAGAGATGACAAAATGAAGGTGCCGATCAGAGTAAAATACATGCTACATTGTCCAATTGTAACCCTTAAACTGCTAGTCATTGTGGTGGTTGCCACTTGAGAGTAATATAGTTTTACCTTTCACCACGTCACACTCTTTTTTGTCAGGCTTATAGGGTTGAATAATGTAATTTGTGAAGACCACAATTTCTTTTATTACCTTTAGATGATAACAAAGCGCGTACTTATAATTATTAATTAGAAATTGAGATACTGATGTCCAGTAGTATCAAAGGTTTGTTATGATTGGTCAGTTAGAAAATGAATCTTACGTCTGTTGTATTATGACCTCAGAAAACATGGATTGTTGATTTTGATACTTTGTTATTACTATACTGTAGGTAGGCCTCCAACAAGATGGAGTGACGACCTTGTAAAGATCGCGGGAACGCGGTGGATACGAAAAGCACAAGACCGGTCTGAGTGGAGAGCCTTGCGGGAGGCCTGTGTCCAGCAGTGGACGTCTTTCGGCTGACATGATGATGATGATGATGGTTATTACTATTATAACAAAGTTTTTGCTTGTTTGTCTGATAAAGCAACCACTGAACTAAAATAAGAACCTTTGGTGATATACCGTGTTCATGTATACGAGTTTTCCTTAGTGTTCATGAAAACATAACAACGCATAACAACGTACATTCAAGTATTTGAAGGCCTTTCAGAATACCTAGGTAATCAAAAAAATTTCATAATCTTGGCCACAATAAGTAAAGGTAAGAAAAGCCATGACTATATACCTAAATAAATATTAGACATCATTTGTCATTACTTTTATAATTGTTTTTGTATATATTCACCAATTTGTAACTTTTTTGTGATACCGATCAACAAATTGTACATTATGGGAAATACAAATAGGAAGCAATAGTAATAAGGATTTTGTAATGTCAAAATTACAGTGCCGATTGGACATTCGATATAGGTACTTCACTCTGTTACTAAAGAAGCCGTTTTTTCGATCTGTTGTTTGCAAGTGGGATGTTGTTAGTGGCCTTGAGCGGCTTGGGCCACCAATTACTGTTCATTAGTCGGCACGACCTTCACTGTTTACGTGACTTATTAATGATATCTGAGAATAAAGTACAAATGCTGCTTTTACATTAAACACTACGCATTTTTTTATATTTTGTCAAAGTTAGCTTATCAATTTGCGTTAAAATCGTTTTATAGTACTCTAAAATTAGCGTCATGAAAAAAAATCTCATTTTGTAATAGTTAATGCGTCAGACTAGTCAATTTAAACCTAACATTAGTTTATTAATTTTAATTTAGTATCTTTATTGAGCCTGTACAAGATCAAAATATAATTGTAGTATTGAGATACACTATTTTCTATTTGAATGGCGATGAAACTTACCCTTTTCAGTCGAACAAAGTAAGTTTTAATTGTTTTTTAGTACACTACGAGCGTAGTCCTTACTTTTTCTAGTTTGTAGCCCCATAGCCATTCTCGTCTCGTTCCCTGCTGTGCTCGTGTATGAGATTATACTACCCGTATCGTAGATTATATACCTATACGTTTTTATTGTGGAGGTGGAAGCAATGTCGTATAAAACAATCTTAAATCATGGGAATAGAGACTTAAAGGTCATTATTTTTATAGTTAATTTATAATTTATATGCGTGTTTTTATTTATAAATTGGTCACAAATTCTGAGATATTTTTGTATGCACTGAACGATGCAATTGTAGTTTGGTCTGTTTCACTTGCATTATATTACATTAATTTCTGGTTGTTTAAGAGTCTCGCGTATTTTTAGTCCGACGTACAGCAAAAATAGAACAACGTAGCCTTAATAGTCCTGCGTGATTGTGTTGCCAGCAATTGGTTATTTTGATTAGCGGCATATTTAATTAGTTCGACAAGTATGGACTTAAGCAAAAGTAGATCGTTCGTTTCTAAATGAATATTTATTCCAGTTTCTTATGTATGTGGAATGTAAGTGTCAATTGTGTGCTTGTGTATTTGGTCTTACGCGTTAATTAATAACCTGGTTGATGAAACACGTAATTAGTGAATAGTTACATTATTTAGAAAATAAATTGAATATGATTAATTGTTGATATTTCTATTAAACCCCTTGAACCTCTAAACTAAATCTCTTGTTCATTATATTTTTATTGCAAATAGAGCTGATCATTCTTCCCACCGTAATTACCGTACCGCATAAATGCGAATTATCAGTTCTGTCCTTCGTGGAGGTGGACTCAAATGGTGGACGCCTAATTTTTTATCCAATACCTTTATCTACGATACAAATTTATAACATGTAGGTAGGTAGATCTACGAGTATGACATGCTACAAGTCTAGGTTTGATACATTAGTGAGTTAGCGAGCAAGGGCTCTATTCTAACCGCTAAACTGCTTGACTTGTTATCATACTGTCAACGTTATCATCATCTATAGCTGGGGTCCTATTGAGCAAAAGTGTTACAATTTTGCGTCGAGTTATGCCACTTGGCATGGTTATTATACAGGTCAAACTGAGCTGAAAAAGCCCGTTAGCCAACCTTGACTCCGCGACTGGGGGGAGAGGGAGGGGGTTAAAATATCGAACTCCACGCGTTTGGAAAAAAAAAACTAGTGGATCTAGGTAACTGAGGTAGAAAGTCAAGTTCGGTGTCCTTTTCGGATAAATCGAAGACGGCCAATTCATTGGCCATCTCATTTTTGTATGTTTTCATAGAAAAAAAAAAAAAAACCTACAATTGTGTACTCCAAGTGGTAAAAAACTATAAACAAACCCTAATATTCCCAGATTTTCAGATGGAAGATGGTAAACAAAAATACTCAACGAAAAGCCCTTTTATTGTAGATTACAAAAATATTAACATTAAATAACTTGGTACACATTAATAAATAAATAAAAATTCTACTTATGGCGGTGTTCGGTGCGAAAATAGTACGAAAAAGAGCTTAAATATGGCAATTAATCACTTTGATGTGTCGATTCATATTCGGATACATATATAGGGTGAAATCGAAATCATTTTCATCCCTCAAATAGAAGTCCTTCGAAAAATATAGTTATTTCACATTCTCTTAAAACAACGTTCTTCAAAAATCAGGGGTCATGGGTGACAAATTACAAAGGTGGGAATTACTATTACATCAATAAATAAGCCGCGGAAATTTAAAGAAAGAGTCTTATTTGTACGCTTGAGCAGCCATGCCATGGCCCTATGATCCCAAAGAGGCAACCAGGTATCGTTTTCTTTCTGCCAGCCAAATTCAGAAGCGCAAGTGTGTTTTGCTGTTTTATTAAACACTGCCCCCAAATGTAAACGCCTTGAAAAAAGCACTTAAAACTGCGCTGAGCGTCGCCGGATGTACAGTGGCAGTACAGTCATTACTATTATTGTGTTTTCTAATGAATTACCCCCTTACTTATAAACGTAGAATAACCTTGGATTAGCTAAACCATGTTTTGTCCTTATCTGTCAAATTCAGATGTCACAATAACAAATAAGGACAAAACATGGTTTAGCTACTCCATGGTTATTCCACGTTTATAAGTAAGGGGGTTAAAGTATTTTATTGAAATCGGACGGTCCTGTTTTGGGTATCCTATTATCTCGCCTCACTCGTTTTTCGTTTAATTCTTATTTCGTCTCATTTTGTATTTCTTCTTCGTCTTCTTCGCTATCCGTCACTATCTTATTTGGTCAAATTCAACAACTTCTCTATCTCTTAATACGTCTTATTCGTTTTTCGTCACGGTCTTTCTTGGACTCATTCGTCGTTCTTCCCTTTCGTTTTTTTTCTAATTTACTTACTTATTCACCAAAATTATTTCGATACATTCGGTGTTGGTCACTTTCGTAATTAGAATCTTTCGTTTTTGGTCGCATTCTAGGTTCGTGACGTTCGGTTATAGTCTCATTCATTATTTGTGACTATCTTTTCCCGTCATAATTAAGAGGATTGTGAAGTGACGGCTTTCCATACAAACAGCCAGCAAAGTGAACCTAATTTATCGACAAACCGCACATCACTATCTGATAACTTACGCACACTCATGAAAAGTGACACACACTAACAAAACTAAAAAGTGGTACACTTTTGAAAGCGGTCATATATAGACTTTTTAACGAAGGACATTTGTAACAGGTGTGAAGAGTATGATTCTTTTAGTCGTTTTTATACTCCCTCAGTTTTCCTACCTCTATGTTCGTCTACTATATCTATTTGCATAGCGAATGAGACGAACAACGAACGGGACGAATAGCGAATGTGCCCAAAAAAGGCCGAGACGAATTGCCAATGAGGCCAAAAAAGAGAGAGACCAATAACGATTGTGACATAAGATATACCGCGAATGATACTTAAAACGAGGGAGAAAAACAAAGAATAAGTCCAAGGAAGACCGCGGCGAAAAACGAATAAGACTTACTTATTAAGACAGAGACAAGTTACATAATTTGACCAAATAAGATAATGACGGATAGTGAACAAGACGAATAAAGAATGAGTGACGAATACAGAATGAGACGAAATAAGAATTAAACGAAAAACGAATGAGGCGAGATAATAGGATACCCTTTTTTGTACTACAAATGACAACAAAACATACTTACTTATATCACATAGTTTAATAACAATTGACCTTCAAGTTATCAACTTTACGGAAAACAGAGGCCACCTTTTCCCGTTAAGCTGACTAATAAAAGGGTATACCTAATTGTTATTAAAGTTCGTTGGGTACGTATCTCGTAAATTTTGTTTTTACTTGCGCTACAATAACACATCGTCCGATTCCAAAGAAATACTTTAGTTAATTAGAAAACACAATAATAGTAACTAGGGCACCACTGAACCATAGTATAAATATAAAAGTAGCTCGACTCCGGCCCTTTAGGACATTCTGATACCTATTGACGCTCGGGCGTCAGGGTTGTCCAAACTTGTTTTTCAATTTTAGTCACCTACTTGGCCATACTGTGATTTATAATCGAGGTAATTTTCATAAATTACACAAACCTAAAGTAAGTATAAATATTGTTAGGTACCTAAGTACCAAATTTAAATTATTTTACTTACATACTTTTTATCTGTTGACACTAAATAATAATTATGTTTATAGGTATGTGATGTGATATGTAAATTCCTTTTCGACCTTTTGATAATGCCGCTTTCGCGCAAGGCGGCTTCCTTTTTCTACTTAGGTACCTATTATTGGCGGCACGCGCCGCCGCCGCGCGGCTTCCTTAGAGCCCTTTCACACTAGCGTTTTCGCCGACGGTTTCTCGGCGGAGCGGGGCGCGCGGCGTGCCCATCGCCATTTTTAACCGCCGCGGAACGGCGGCGTGCACGCCGCGTGTTGCAGTTCTTATTAAAATCACGCCGCGTTCCGGTCGCGTGCTCACAGCGTTCCGGTCGCGTTCCCGCTCCGCCGAGAAACCGCCGGCAAAAACGCTAGTGTGAAAGGGCTCTTATATATACGCGGTTCGGATTGGCCATTTCAACCTGATTTTCAGCACCAATGTAGTGGAGTGGAGAAATAGGCTTTTTTCAGCTCAGATAGTGGCCCCAATACCAAGCAGAATGTTAGTAAGTAGTAAATATTGTGCATTCTATTTAATGAATAAATTTACATACTTTTTAAAGAGTTTTTCTTCAAAGTACTATATTTTCTTTCTGTGTACTATATTTTTTATACCTTGGGCTGGAAAATACTATATTTGCCCAAGAAATAGTTGGCAACCCTAACATAGGTACATATAAAACGCCCAACACTCAGAAACAAAAAATACCTACTCGCACTCATCACACGAATATTTGCCCTGACCGGGAATCGAACCCAGGACCACTAGCTTCGTAAGCAAGGTCACTACCAACTACCTAGGCCATCCACGTCGTCACATGTTACCTGTCACGTCACACTCAATAACTTAAATTACCTACTTAATACGTATTTATTTCACCTAGGTATACTATAGGCAGGCCGGTACGAAATACCTTTTATTAAATCTGGATATAGTTGTACCTACCTAAGCTAGGTTTAGACATCCGCATACAGAACAATATTTACGCGTTTTCGGCAGCGTCATCGTCGCTCGATAGGTAACTACACGCACTACAACAAAACGTGACCGAACGCAATGACGCCGCAGCCCCGACTAAGTTCCCTTGAAATTTCTTGAGATGTCGTTTCGTATTTGTTCGCCCCGCCACAGGCCCCGCCCACAGCCGCAAGCCGCGCGATGTACTTTTGTTTGAAGACAATCTACTGTTCTCCATACTGTGACTGAACGCTCGACGTTTGCTCGGCGCAGTCTTAATACGTGTTGTTTGAGAGCAGCTTCTGTGGGGGTATTTTTTCATTTTGCCTGTCCTATTTTGTGAACAAAATAATTCTGTGTCTACAGTTCTCAACAATACTTTCGAATGTCCTCTTGAAACCGCGTCAGCTTGGTTAGGTGGAGCATCATTCGCATGTCGGCCTCTTCGTGATTGCATGGTGCAATATTTTCACAGGGGATAGTTTTACTGAGAGCTTCAGAGGCATCGGTGATAACTAACTCTTTACCAGTTAGAATGGTCTTGCTCGAATAGCAGTGGTTTGACAGCAGGTGATACAGATCTTTTTTGTTCGCTTCGTCCCGGAGAAAATTTCCCATCCTTTCGGGATTTTTGTATTTGTATATCTCGAATTCTCGACCGCTCGCCGCCGACGCCGCCCGCGCTCGTACGCCTACCTATCTCGTTCACCGCGCCACAGCTTAGGCTGTAAGTACGTTCATTTTTTTTTCATTAATAATAGTTAATATATTAATAGATGTTTATGTTTTTATAATCTACATTAAATAGGCTTTTAGTAACCATTTTTGTTTAATCATCTTCCATATAAAAATCTGAAAATATTGGTATCTGTTTGTAATTTATTAACATTCGTTAAATATAATTTAAAGCTTTTCGTAACTTTTCTCTATCAAAACCTACAAAAATATTATGCCCAATGAATTGGCCATCATCGATTTATCCGAAAACGACACTAGACTCGGCTTTGTACCTCAAATGTAGCCACTAGATTATTTTTTCCGAATACTGGGACTTTGGTACTTTGCCCCTCCCCCCCACCTCTCTGACGCGGAATCGTGTGTGGCTAACAGGCTTTTTGGGCTCAATTTGGTCCATATAACGTCCATGCCAAGTGGCATTGCTAGACGCAAAATTGTAAAGGTCTCCATACAACGATGCTCAATAGGACCCCGACCATAAGAATAAACAATAACTACACGTAGAAGCGAATCTCCTTTACCCAGGCCCCAAATGCCGCGCTTTTAATACCTACTTCCCCCTTCAACCCGCTACGCCCCTCTGTCTTCCGCGCCCAAAGTCAGGGCTGTCACTTGTGAAATATTTTAATCGGTTTATGGATGTGTTATACAAGTATAGTCACGAAATGTTATTTATGCTTTCCTTCAACGTGGAAACATTGTTGCAAAATTAGTTTTTTTACATTTACGTTAAATTAGGTAATAATATTTTCGATGATATTAGGATATCTCCAAAAAATTTAATGGCTTATGTGGCTATTAATCACCTATAAAACACAGAAATGAATCTATAAATAAACAACCTTTTAAATGTTTTAAGCATTATTACAAAATACTATTCCCATCTATTAATTCGTTTTTAATGTTTCCGTTTTTTTATCTTCAACATCTAGGGGATGTACTATTTAACAAATAAAACTCCTTCATTCAATCAATTACCTATTTCTAATTATGTTGCTATGTGATGCTGCAGGCTAGGTACTAAAGGGCGAAGCGTGGCTATACGTGGCTATAGGGCCGGCGGCCAAGCGTTTCGATAATACAGATTTAGGTTGCGCGTAATTTTGAATCTGCCATATCTTCTAAAGTATTTATTTAAATAATATAGTGTAAAGGACAATTTTAATCTACATTAAATTCCCAAGGTAACTAACGTATTTATATGGATAAGAATAAATACTGAATTGGAGAAAATAGCTTCGCAAATAACCTAATATTTTTTAATAAAATTTTAAAGATAAAAATGGTTACTGTGATTCATCCTTAGGAGATAGACATATGCCATCGCGGAATTTTCTTTAGGTTTTTTGAAGAACTACAATTCTTCAGTACATTATTTTGATATATCTCTTAAGGTTTAGCCAGCGTTTGCAAAGTAAGCGCAAAAAAATGTGTTTATTTACGACATCACATTAGAAACCTCTAAAATTATCAGTGTTTCTGTACTATATTATGCATGTATTATACATATAAACCTTCCTCTTGAATCACTCTATCTATTAAAAAAACCCGCATCAAAATCCGTTGCGTACTTTTGAAGATCTAAGCATACATAAGTACAGACAGACAGCGGCAAGCGGCTTTGTTTTTAACCGACTTCAAAAAAGGAGGAGGTTATACGTTCCACTGTATGTTTTTTTTTTATGTATGTTCACCGATTACTCCGTCAATTGTCGACCGATTTCAAATTTTTTTTTTTTGGTTTTATAGAGTATACTTTCGAGGTGGTCCCATTGTCACCAAATCTGTATCTGATGAGCGGATCAGTGAGGAATTGAGGGAACTCCTCAAATATTGTAGGCAAACATATAGCGATTTTAGTATTTTTAGTAACAAGTCCAGCATTTGCATTCAGAAAGTATCATTTGGTGTAGTGGAACTGATGATGAAGACCACAGATGGCCACCGGAACTCCTCAATGGTACCGATTTCAAGGGTAGCGATAAGATATCTTGATTAAGATAGTTGAGCGACTACCTACAACGAATAATATTTACTTGTTCAAATATGACTATGACTTTCCCGCGGCGTTGCTTGCGGCGCGCTTGATATAAGTTAAAGTTTCATTTCAACTAAGAAGTGGGACTACGTAACAGCGTATTATGATCACTAAAAGTATAAAATAAAATAAATGTTTTAAAAAACAAAAAACCGCCTTCAAAAACGCAAAAAATAACTTCTTTAAAATTGTAGGCACCTAATAGGTTAGTCCAACTGAAGTCGGCGACCACAACATTTTCAACAAAAAGCCGACATCAGTTGGACTAACCTATTAGGTGCCTACAATTTTAAAGAAGTTATTTTTTGCGTTTTTGAAGGCGGTTTTTTGTTTTTTAATATAATATGTAGTGATAGTGATGTCGTAATGAGAATTCATACTATACAACGCAGTGGAAAGCGAACGCGCACGCGCACGTGCACTTCGCGCATTCGGTGTGGCTCGGCCTTTATCTTTTTGCTAATTGAGACGGCAAGACGGTGCGAACTTATCCGTCAAAATACGACGAAAATACCTACATTAACATCTGTTGCTCTTATTTCCTTGAAGGTGGGTTTAGACCAAACGAGCGAAAGCTCTAGAACATGTTTTGTCTTTATTTTTACAAAGAAAACGTAAGAGATAATGCCATAGAATTCTTGTTCGTTCGCTTGGTCTAAACCAACCGTGACAGTAATGGCAGCCGAGTTATAAACAATAGAATAAGGTGTCAAACGCAATTAGGTTTAACCGAGTAGAATATAACGCCAGGGTGAATTAGAAATTAATTAGATCCGCGTCAGATCCTAAAAGTTCCAAAACCGAGAGAAAAGTTACGGGCCTTGGGTTTAGTGATGGATGACGTAGGTGTGGGTTCTAGGGAGTCCGCTATTTTCTCATATATTCGGATCGAGCTATCTCCATCTGACTGACACCACGCGCTCGCTGCCTTCAAAGTGGCAACAGATGGGGATAGCCAAATAGCCCTTTGGATCGGACGTAGTGGAACGCCGATTTATTAAGCACCTAAGTATAAGTACTTAACCTGTTTAAATTTTTTCACTCCGATGCAATCCGAGAAATACTTAAAGTAGGGAACTGAAAATGATGGCCGATTTACATTGGTCCAGCAAAAGCATACCAGTAGAAGTACATTGACGAGCTGGTTTTCACGTTTGAGGCGAGAGCTATTGTAACGACGCAATGTACTTCTACTGGCATGCTTTTGCTGGGTCAATGTAAATCAGGCATTAGGTACTCGAACAAGGTAGGTGGGTAATACGAGTAGTAGTAGGTTTCTACTATAAACAGACAGTATCTGTGTCATTGCTGATATTACCTACATGGTATTAGGTACCTATTTACTAGTACTAATCATATGTACTTAGCGTTAGTGGTGCCGGTACTCAATCTAGCTATCCGTTATCAATAGTTAAAGATATGATTAAAATTTTAGCCGTTCTTGTCATCCTCATGAAACAGATAGATACGAGGGTTGGCTGAAAACTGAAAAGATGTATAATAAAAAGGTGAAAATAATACTGGACAGTATAAACTGGTAATATTTACCAGTTATTTATAAAAAAAATGCTAACTTTCATATAATTTTGATGGGTAAGTACAGTCAAGGAATTTAATTTGCGACCCACCTTAGGTCCAAAGTCAATCTAACATGCTACAGCAATAAGGTTGAGTCTCCTATCAATTACAAATGACTTGGCATCTCTATTGACAATGACATCTTCAAGCAGATTTTCTTTGAAATGGGTAGCAAATTAACTTCCGTGACCGTACATATCTGGATATCGAAGGTTAAAAGTAAAGTTAAAATATGGAAGTCCAAAACATCGAAAGTTTAAATATGGAACGGTTATTATGCCGATAATTGAAATATGGAACGATCTTGTTGGGTATGTAAGCTAATATCGAAAGTTGATTAAAAAAAGATAAGATAAAAGATAAAAGATGTTTATTCAGTAGTAGGCCGCGCGGGCAGTTTTACACGTCAAAAATCTACCAGCGCTTCGCAAGAGACCACTGCTGAGAAGAAACGCCGCAAGAAACTCAACAGGTAAGTAAACGTTTTTTAAATATTACTTATACAATTATAGAACTTAACCTAGCATTATATAAAACAAAGAATTTAACATTAAAATATATATATCATGCGTAGTAGAGTAGGAAAATATGTCAAAACTCAGTATGTTCAGATGAACCACAGGATGAACTCATAATAATAATTAATAATAATATACATACATACACATAATCTCACGCCTTCGTTCCCAGAGTGGGGTAGGCAGAGCTACAGAATTACAAACATCTCTAAAAAAATGTTGATAATTCTATAACCACAATTTGCACAAATAATAATATAATAATAATTATATATATATATATATAATTACCCATGACGGTACAAAACAACCACATAGCTTTGATACATTCTCCTACAGAAACCGTGTCTCCTAGAAAATAATTATACCTAAGTACAATGTTCACATATTTTTCTGACTAAGCTATTACTAAGTTATTTAGGTGTTTAATTTAGGCCAAGCTTCATCTAAAGTTCAAAATACCGAAAGTCGAAACCACGAACGGCTATTATGCCGATGTTTAAAATATCCAACGTACTTGTTGAGTATGTAATCAAATAGCGAAAGTTGATAGGCCTACATCTAAAGTTAAAATATCGAAGTCCAAAATGTCGAAAGTTGAAATATCAAACGGTTATTGTAGTTGAATTATAAAAGTTAGGTACGACGACGAGCGTAGCGGGGAGGAGTGTTAGGTTGAACTGCGATAATTTACCGACTGACCGACCTAAATTATTCAATCTGTTTATTCAGTATACATACATATGTTCATTGTTTTGTGGGCAATAAAAAAAACCTAACCTGACAGAGACAGTTTCGCATCAAAAAGACTGGTTCGCTCGCCACGCTCGCTCACTTCACTGAAACACCTTTCTAACTAGATATAATGTGAAATATCTGAAATTTCGATGTTTTAACCCTGTGGCATTTCAGACGTAGATATTACGATTGTAGATAAGTCGACCGTTCGATTTTGTAATGTCAGACCACGCTCAGTGTTAGGGTCCCGAATTCCCGACGCCGTTACTATATACCTACCTAAAAGTCAAAAGTCAAAATCACTTAGGTATTGTTTGATTGCAGATGTACAATAAAGGTAGCCTTCCGAGACGGGCCGCAGACCGCAACCGCAGGCGACACTGCGGCTGGTCTGTGTAGATGGGCAGGCCGCAGTGTCGCCGCGCTCGGAATCAATTTCATAGAGATTCATAGAAACAAGTGGTGTCGCTTGTAGTTTGCTGTTGCAGTTTGCGGTCTGCAGCCCATCTCGGAAGGCTACCTTTTGTTATGGATACATTGGTTGGGCGTATCACAATCAAACGTTTCCGGTGTACATTAATTAAAGCACTATTTATTATATTTAAAAGTTACTTATTAAAATTAACGGCAAGTTAAAATAAATTACACGATTTTTAAATTACATTAATCAAGTATAAACAATAGAATACCTTACATTATTAAATTATTCAATATTTAGGTATAATTCAAATTAAAAATCAAAAATTAATGCGCATTTTATTTAAAAAATCATCCAGGGTATAAAAATATTCATCAAGTAAGAAATTATATAATTAACAATAAAATTTGTTTATGGCTAGTTCTGTCCAAGAAATAGGTACTTAATGCATTTTATTGCCATGTTATTGCAGTTATTTTTGTTAAGATGCAATTTACTGCGAGAACCAACTAGTGCTTTACGCGTAGCTGACCTCTTATTAATGTTACACTTCTTGCTGAACAGTCCCAAATTGTCTTTTTTACAAATTTACACATCTCGAAAATATTTAGACTCGGAACTGTCAGGACCTTATACCTGCTAAATAGCGGCCGGTGATATAAACACCATTTGCATGTTTGTAGCGTTACCCCATATTACCAATCCATACCGTAAAGCCGAACAAACATAGCTGTGATGTCCGCAAGTCATAGTCATATTTAAACAATTAAATGTTCTACGTTATAATCGCTCAACTATCTTAATCGAGATATCTTATCGCCACCGTTGAAATAGGTACCGCTGAGGAGTTCCGTTGGCCATCTGTGCTCATCATCATCAGTTCCACTTCACTAAATGATACTTTCTGAATGCAAATGCTGAACTTGTTACTAAAAATACTGAAATTGCTACATGTATGCCTACAATATTTGAGGATTTCCCTCAATTCCTCATGGATCCCCTCAACAGATTACAATTTGGTGACAATGCGACCATAATTGACTGAGAAATCGGTGATCAAATTCAGAAACTCCTTTTTTTAAGTCGGTTAAATAAAATACCAAAACCTTCTCCTAAGTGTGACAAATACTTTTTTGAAAACCGCATCAATATCAGTTCAGCCAAACGCGAGATAATCTCGGACAAACATACATACATACAGGTCAAACTGAGAACCACCTTTTTAACCGACTTCAAAAAAAGGAGGAGGTTCTCAATTCGTAGGGATATTTTTTTTTTGAAGTCGGTTAAAAATAACAGCGAACCCAATGAGCAAATCCTCTTCCATGTCTACTCTCGTCGGAAACCGCCCTTGAACTGACTTATATTATACGGTGTTATTCAACACGTTTACCCGTATTCCGAGTATTTAATAGTACATTGTTGCCTAGGCGCAAGTAAGGGATTTCCTGACGAGGTGGTTAGCAGGCCGAGCAATAGCGAGGCCTGCTAAAATACGAGTCAGGAAATCGTCGTTTCCGCCGAGGCATACATAATGCTTTTCTCAAAAAATGCGAGGAAATGATACAAATACATACATACATAATCTCACGCCTTCGTTCCCAGAGTGGGGTAGGCAGAGCTACAGAATTACAAACATCTCTAAAAACTTGTTGATAATTCTATAACCACAATTTGCACAATTAGGCTAAGATGCATGCAATAACGATACATGATATGCATGTAATACATGATTATAAGTATTTTTAAAAACCTTTGACAAATTCGGAGAGAATGTTCGTTTGCAAAATACGAGTATTAGTTATAGTACATTACTCCACAGACCGGGAAATAGGCCGTTGCGGGAAGAGTAGAGTTAGCGTGGCCGAGACGCATTCGAGGCCGCGCTGTATACGAGTCCAGCAACCGCCCTTCCCGGTCGAGGCTTGTATAGTGCTTTTCTCCAACAATGTGAGGAACTTTAACACAATTGTTAATAATATTAAACACAATCCCAACATTTCCTTGAAAAAAAAAGAACAGAAACGCACGATTTAGTATGACACTGAAATAAAGCATTAAATAAAATTACAAATTCTAACGTATAACATTTATTACGCGTTTATGTTATTTCGGCAATTTATTTTGTGTATGGACGCAATTTATATTTTAAAAAAGTCAAACTATTTGATACCTACTCTTTTAAATACGTTGTAAACGCAGTTTGAAAAGGCTTAACTTTTTAGTCTATGACATTTAAAAAGTAAAATATACAAGGAAGAATTTTGATTGCACGAGTGTTTGGGAGATAGTTATAAGAATAAGAATAAGAAATGTTTTATTGTCACACACCAAGAAAATTTACAAATAGGCAGAAAGTACAATTTATGACATGAATATGTCCTAAAATTACCTCAGTCGTGTGACAAAAGGAGCGGGCGTGTGCTGCGAGCGCGGGCGGAGCCGCGTCTGCGGAGCGCTGGTTTTCAGTCCGCTCATTCACACAAACATTAATAGTAGATTGTTCAACAAGAGACTAAAACAAGCCACAATGACAAGAGATATTTAGCCACGCGAGCGAGCGTGTCATTAATGTCATTATGGTTGTTTAGTCTCGCGTTAAACACTCTACTTTTCACTTTGAATGCGAGGAAAAAAAACGACGTTCAGTGCCGGATTAGCCACGTAGCAAACCCCGTGCATTGAGTGGCCCCGCGCACCCACCTCTTACCTCTAAAATGCTTGTCTGGATGAAATACTCCTGTTTTAGTACCCATATCCATCAGGGTTGACGATAGGATGAATAATCCAGTTGATATTCTCCAGCAGAATAACCTAATAAAACCCCACGCAAAGTAGGCGCATATCTAAGTCGCCCTGTTGCGGAAAAGAACCCGCCACAACCTGTAACCTAAAACAAACCAGGGGCACGTTTTATAAAGCTACAAGTTACAATTTTACAGGTCTAAACTGGCAACACTGCTCCAATAGCCGGTCGTCATTGGTCGAGGTTGTGTCAAATGGAAACTTGTAACCTGTAAATTGTAATTTGTAGCTTTATAAAACAGGCCCCAGGGGTCTCTTTATAGAATTTGCTACGGACCCCGTGCTTGCTCAATCCGGCACTGACGACGTTCTTTACAAAATTACAATATTGATAATAAGAAAGATTCTTACAAATTTGTTCCGCGGTTTTTTTTGTGAACAACAGGTTCAAATTTTAAAACTATTTTAAAACTAATTGGACCATGCATAATAAAATGAATTCATCCTTAATATAATTAAATAGATTCATATTCGTAATGATTAATCGTGTTTCATGAAATTAAATCATTTTCATTTATATTTTTGCACAGTTGTAATTTCGAGGTAATTTCCACGTCCTAAAAAATGTCTATACAAAATTCCTGGAAATGGCGATAATCCTCCATTCACAAACACCGTGATTGGATATTTAAGGGTATCCAAAGTAAATTAAAAAAAAAATACTTTAATCCCTAGAGATTAATAAGGAACTTTAGTCCCGATACGCAGAGACTAAAGTAACATTTTAAGAGCCTGAGAAGTGAAAAAATAATAAAAACAAAAGCCCTGCTTACTCTTTACAAAATATATATAAAAAAAAACAACACATTTAAAACAAAACATATAAACAATTAAAAAAATGGCTAGAATGAGAGCTTTCTGAGGATACCAGTAAGGTACTTTCATTAGTTTACTTTTAATGTCTTAATATCTAAGTCTATATGTATATGTATAGGACCGAAAGCTAAATTACTTTTACCGACTTATACTTTAAAATGCAATAATTATGTATCCCGCTTGTTTCCTCTGAATGATTCAGAGGAAACAAGCGGGATACATAATTATTGCATTTTAAACGAGTCGATCACAATGTAAGGTTTTATTGATACTAGAAATGTCACGAAGGAAGGGTAATTAAGAATGGCATACGAAAATTTACTTCATTTTGTAAGATTAACATGGATACATATCTTTGTAGTTGACTGTACCTCCCCTACACGTAGCGTGGGGATGTATTTTTTTTTTCTCGTCTACCCGATAGTGTGCGGTGTCGTTGGAAAGGTCTTTCAAAAATATTGCGGGTTTTGATAAACAATTTTTCGATTAAGGTATCCGTTTACGAAATATTAAGCTTTAAAGCGCTAATTTTTGTTGCTGCTGCTGTGAGTATGTCATCTGTTATAATGTGCCAGCGCGGTGGTCGTGCTGTGTCTGCTGCGGAAACCAGACTGTGTGTTCGGCAGAATATTATTATTTTCTAAATATTTCGTTAATTTAATGCAAACTGCTCTCTCGACAAACTTTGACATGATTGGCAAGATGCTTATTGGCCGTAAGTCCTATCCTAGTCCAAACATGGTTTTAAAAATTAAACACCAGGTACGTAATGAAATTTCATACATTTTCGCGGCCGCTGCCGATTTTGAAATTACGTTATCGAATATTGTAAGGTAATGACTAATGAGATGCAAATTTGGAACATCTTCCAAAATTAACAGCTGTCATCGCTGTCACCTACTACCACAGGTACCTACGGGTTTTGAACGCATAATAGAGGACTTATGATATGAGTGTAGATAATAGTACATTATTGCCTAGGCTTGGAAGTAGGCAATTGCGGGCCGAGTATGGGATTAAACGGACGAGCTTGCGAGTTGTTGAACTCATTTTTTGAATTGCATACAAACAGAAAATTCAAGCGAAAAAACCATCACTCCTTACAGCCTTTATGTTTATGACAAGGAGAAACGCAATTTTTGTTTAAAAAAAAACATAAGCTATTCCAGGCACAAATAAAAAAGTTATGTTTCGAAAAAAAATGGATGTATAAGACTTGTGCCCTCATTTTATTACGGTCATTTTCACTTTTTAAAAAGTTACAAGCTAGGTAGTAATGGAATTTGTATGCAACATTGCGGGCTTGTGCAACGAGCACGCAATGTTATTTTTTTTTAATTTGAGAACTGTCAGTTAACTATGTACTTCGCGTCTCTATATGTAGATAGGAATGTCAACATTTCCGGACATTTTTGAGAAAAGATAGTTTCACGCACCACGAGCCGCCGCCCGCCGCCGCCAGCACCGCAGAGCCCCGCCGCCGCGGTCTATTCCGACTAGTTCCATTATTATTTCCGTTATGGGAGACCTTTTTTCCAATAAGTTACATTAATAATATAAATTAAACCTTGCATTATTAATGTAACTACTTGTCCAGGTAGTTCTATTAAGAAAACCCTCTTCGTTGAATGTAAGTACTGGGAAAAAAAGTACATCTAATTCCATCAATGGAACTAATAATGGAACTCCCTAGTCGGAATAGACCGCCGCCACTTCACACTGCCCCCACCCACAAGTTGGGTGTACGGGATTTTTTTCATGGTCCTTTCGATTTTATACGCAATAAAGAGCACTTTAAAAAAAAAAAGAAACAAGGAAAAAAAAACATTTACTCACAACTACACACAAATGAAGTAAAAATACAAGAATAAATTTACACAAAGATGGACAGTTGTTGTGAAACGGTCCCAACGCAGCATGTGCCGGCTGTTAATCCAGCGCTGGTCTTCCGTTGGGACCGCTCGGTGACAGCACGGACGGTGACAAAAAATATATAAAAAACACTATACAATATGTATATGGACGGAAAGTGTATGGTTTTTTAATTTTTACTCCTAAGAGTAAAATGAGGCACTTTCCGTCCTTGTGTTTCAATCGGAAAACCGTTCTTTCCGAGCATATTTGAGAAAAAGTTTTAATTTGTTGCCGTGTTGTAATTTGTTGTATAACATTTAAAAAGCTATATAATGTTAGGGTGGGTTTAGACCAAACGAGCGAATGCTCTAGAACATGTTTTGTCTTTATTTTTCCAAAGAAAACGTAAGAGATAATGCCATAGAATTTCTTGTTCGTTCGCTTGGTCTAAATCGGGCCTTACATAACATGAGAACTATGTATAACTTTTGTTAAAATTTGTGATAAAATGTTATAATACAAATGTTTTATAACGTTATATAACATTTATAGCAGCTAGTGTCGGTACACCATAACTTTTCAAGTCATCTCAGTCGACAATAAAAAAATATCGTCATAACCCTTTACACGTTGTGGGGATACATGAGTCATATGACGTGTGCCTCACCTATCTACATGATGCATATATGTTTCTTGGGAAAATAGATAACTCACAATCATTAAGATAACGTTAACAATGAATGACTAAAATATGGCCTTTATCCGACAATAGAGGACGCCCGCGACTACGTATGCGTAGAATTAGTTTCCCGCTACTCCCCCTGTTTCTTCCCGTTGGGGGTCCATTCTCGGAAAATCCTTTCTTAGTGCTCACTTACATTACATCATGAAAGGAACCCCTGTACCAAATTTCAAGTTTCTAGGTACAGTAGTTTCGGCTGTGCGTTGATATCTAAGTGAGTCAGTCAGTTTTGCCTTTTATAGATAGATGCCTTTTATATATATAGATTGCTAAGACGATATCGTAAACGAGCGATATATAAAAAATAATAGATCAAAAATCTGATGGAGGTACCGCTGTTTGTCCTTTAGACCGATTTTGATAATTGGGGTGTCATATGATTCGTCAAGAACGTACAAGTAGGTAGGCTATAAAATAAAAAATAAACGTGTGTCACAAGCCGCCAGACGGATTTTTTAATTATAAACTATTTGTAATAAGTTGTCTTTGATGCACAATCAAAATAATGCGATGAGATGAACGGGTAAAAGGTAAATATATTATTATAAGTAGGTAAGTATTTACGCGTGATAAGGAAAACTGGGTGCGGATATCGGCCATGTAAGGACATTCGCACGCACTGAACTTATTTGTGAATGTTCAGTGGCACAGTTGAGGATAGGAGGCTATTTTACATATTAGGTAACTTAGGTACGTCAAACTGCTAAAAGTGCTAAACAATAGATTTCCTTGTCTGTACAAATGTGTTGCACTCGAAGCGCCTACCTCGTTATTCAAGTACCCTAACCTAGTAGGATAAGTAATTAATTTTAATTGAGATATACACTGGCGAGCAAAAACATCTGGTCACTTTGTACAGAATTTTACGTTTTCCCGTTATGATTGCTCATGAGTGGGTATACAATGTCAACCTATAACAAATGGGGGTTCGGGTTGCTTATTCTTGTCCCCTCGAGAATAGTACCTACCTATCCTATCAAACTATCTCTGAACTAAAAATCTAGTCAATTCCTCGTTCTATTATGACGTGAAAGCTGCGGCGAATGATTTTCAGATTTAAGTATCAACTTTTTAAATCCTTTTCAAGCCTACGGGCACGCGCGACTTAAAAATTAATTGTCCGTGATATGCGTAATTAAATGATGGTCGTATTTGGGTACAGTCAACAACTCAATTGTTGAGCCACATTAAAACCCTGTCGCAGAAAACAATAATTCGTTTTGACCTACTTAATTTCTTTCTCGTGGCTTGACTGTCATTCGGGTTCTTTGGGGGCAATTAAAGTTGTTGACCGTAGGTAAGGGAAACCTGTACAAAACCGTATACCGGGATAAAACAGTACGGCATGTCTATTTTGTTAATTGATGTATATTTTCCTCGCACAGTCTGCTTAGAGGTGCCCACCAATAGAAGCTATCTATCACCAAAAATTGTTTGTCGCGCGTACTATGTGTGTATTTTGGGTTTTTGGTGGTCCGGATTTTATTTTTATCCAAATTTTAAAGTTCATTTGTATGTGAACAATAAGTTACCAAGTCGACTATGATAAAGAGTGTGCATTTACCGTCGAGATTGATTCGATTAAGTAGATATTAGACGAACATTTATATATTACAGATACAGCCTTGGGTCACAACCGTAAGGGGTAAAATCGGGCCATAAACGGTTTTGGCCGGGTTATAGTGAATCGGAACTTTGTTTAATGAGGTAGATTTTCAGCAGCTATAAGATACAACAGAAAGTCACTAAAATTTACTATGTGCCGTTGAATAACCAAACACTGCCTTTCTCTGTGGCGACTATCGCTGATTTGTTATTATCGATCTCGGCTGCGCCTCTCGTTGATCCGACAACATCGACTTCTGTTTCGCCTGCTGATAAACCAACACTTTTGACCTCTGCTGCTCCTTTTGTAACCCGTCGCCATGTGCTGTTCTGTAAATTTCTAATACAATTTAACGAATGTGTAGTAAGTACGGTTTTGGACATACTCAGGGAAAAATCGGAATAAGTTGTGACGTTAACTGATTAATTCAAAACTTGATTTCATACAGTTGTGCTGAGAAATGATTAATCTACAGATTTAAACTTTTAACTATATGGCTTCGGCCCGGTCTCCTCTACTGGTTATTTTAATAAAATTAAAAATATAACATTACATCTACTTATCTCAAACTATAAATATACTCGTAAAACAGAAAACTGAAAAAAAATATATCTTAGAAAAATATTGAAACTGGTTACAAACGCTAAAATGAAACAAACAAAAATTTGAATTTCTTAGTGCTATCTATCACATTGCTACACCATAGGTACAGTCGACTAGAAAGAGATGTATCCATGCACTTTTTGAAGTGATAACTTCTTAACGGAGGGTAAACCGTTTCGTTACGTAACACGCGTTACTCGACAGCCTGTCTGGCTACTGTACTAATTTTTAAACAATTTTTTAAATACAAAAAGATACTGGAATCGGATGGGGTTTGAACCGCTGCACCTGGCGTCATAGACCTACCGCTCAGCCGCTAGGCCAATCGTAAGCTAAAGGAATGACGAAAATGGTAAACGGTATTTAATCTTACCTGCTGACGTCACCCCATAAATTGTGTTTCTAAGGTCTGTTCATACTTAATTGTCTTACATAGTAAACAACTTTCTAACCTCAAAATGAACCTTTTTTGGCTAAAACAGCTATTTTAAACAAAATAAAGCAATCACAGACAATACATTGGCCAAGTAATGTCCAAAATGTTAACTCGGTTTGCTTTATTTACGATAAAAGAGCTGTTTTAGCCAAAAAAGGTTCATTTTGAGGTTAGAAAGTTGTCTACTATATAAGACAAGTAGGGATGAACAGACCTTAAGCATAAATACTGTTGACAGTGAGCATATAACCTAAAACCACAGCCTAAAACTATCATCATTTTTGAAAGTGATTAGTTTAAGTTATTTATTACTGGTTCGATTGTCTTGAAAATCGATATCTGAGGGCCCCTTGGGACTACAAAGGCGAACCCGTAATCAGATTTTAAAAAAGTGGCCGCCCTTTTTGATATTTTTTGTTACTGGTTCAATTGTCTTGAAAATCGATATCTGAGGGCCCGTGGGACTACAAACACGCACCCGTACTCAGATTTCCAAAAAAGTCGCCGCCATTTTGAACTTTTTGAAGTGATAACTTCCTATGGGGTAAACCGCTTCGTTACGTAACGCGTTACGGCGCCAGTCTGTCTGGCTTCTCTTTCTCTCACGCATACGGCAGCGGGGCGGGGCGGGGCGGGGCGGGGCAGTATAGTTTAACTTAGATTATTTTCGATTTATTCGCATTTTGTACACTTTCGCAGAAAGTCGACGGAGCTCTGCTACCGCAGAGCCCCTATTTCTCGGTGGTTTGGCCCTTCGGGCCAGCTGAAGAACTGACATAACCTAAACCTACCTCATATTTATGGCACTAAGGGGTGCCTTCGGTATGGAATTGAAAATGTTTATTAGTAGATATATAAAATGCTGAAAGTATATAAAATGCGAATAAACCAAGTTGTCACTTCTGTCGGACGTCCCGAGACACACAGGCTTTTTTTATACCTTATTGCATTGAAATAACGTCATAACGTCGCGGAGTGCGTGTCGGCGATAGTAGCATAGCAAAATCTCATTGAATTTCTCTTCGCTGCGTTGTAAGACTTGTTAAGAATACCTTTTACTCATAATTTCTTTAACCTTTTAACAATGCTCTTTCGTGGATAATAACGACATCATTAAAAATGTCACGGAGCGCTTCAAATGATACCATTATTTCTACCAAACATGCTTATTTGGGAAATTTATGTTACCTGTTCAATAATAATAAAACTACTTTATTTCAAAAAAGCTACCACCGGAGTTGAGCTTATTTTTACCTATTAGTTGTTACTATAAGTATAAATAACTTCTTTTAAAATGAGGTAAGTTCAGTAAAACTGAAGTCATCGCCATACAATATTTTTAACCAAAAGCCGACTTCAGTTTTATTGACGAATGCGTTTTTTTTTAATAATTAGTTTAGTCCCACTTTTTAATTCAGTAGTTAAAAAGAAACTAGTGTGGTATAGGACCTCATGTAGGGTCCATTAACCCACCGCCAAGGAGAAGTGTTCGCATTGTGGTTTTCCGGCGTGAAACCGGTGAAACTGCTAGCATAGAGGCATTTCATCTTAGTCTTCAGGGTTGGGAATGCATTACAAGTCTCAGGATTGCAGTTTCGAGAATTCAAATGTCTATGGGAGTCAGATCAGATCCCACTTACCATCGGGTGGCCTGAGTGCTCATGGGCCTTTTCTTTGCCATGAAAAATTATAGGACAACGCCGCGAGAAAGTCATAATCATTAATCACATATTTAAACCATTTAAATGTTCTTCGTTATAGTCGCTCAACTATCTTAATTGAGATATCTTATCGCCTCCCTTGAAAAAGGATCCATTCAAAGGTTCAGGTGGCCTGTGGTCTTCATCATCAGTGTCACTTCACTAAATGATACTTTCTGAATGCAAATGCTGGTCTTGTTACTGAAAATACCGAAATCTCTATTATGTATGTCTATAATATTTGAGGAGTTCCCTCAATTCATTGCGAATCCCTCATCAGATACCGATTTGGTGATAATGGGACCACTTCGGAAGTACCTATACCCTATCAAACAACAATAATTTAAAAACAAATTGCAATTGATGGAGAAATCGGTGTTTTATTTTAGACTAGGCCCAAATCTGAAAAACGCGTCTCTAAACCATTGCAAGCCGCAAATCATGTAACAGTTGGGGTGACAACGTTATCAGAAGATTTTGACTCTGCAGAATACGGATCTGCCTGTCGCCATTCCAAAATTTTAACCGGAAGTATGTTACACCGGAAAAGGTGCAGCCCATACAAAAAACTTCGTGGTACATTTTCTTTATCGTTGGTTCCGTACCCTAAAAAAGGTCCGATTGTTTTGGTTTTTTAATATTTCGTTAAGGACAATATAGTCATGGTAACCCAAAAACCTAAGTTTCGCAATCTTTTAGAAGACAAAATTATCTACAAATTGATAGTTTCTACGATACCTAGTAATAGTAATGTGGAATTCTCAGCCTTAGCTCGTAAACCTTGTAAAAATTGTGACTTTAAAACCCTCACATCTTAGAAAAGGGAGTTAAAATTCAAATATTGACGAAAACGGTGGCACAACTTGGTGCATGTCAATCCGTTCTTCATGCACGAGCACATGGTAGTCAGGTACTGGGATGAAAAATTGAAAAATACAATATCCGTGCAGGCTTTGAGGATGGGCTTGAGGTTCATTAGAATGGGAATATAGGTTTTGATGAAGTCTCCACCCATATGACTTATTTTCCATCACCACCGGTCGGGTATGACGAGCATTTTTCCATACGCTTACCTGAAAGACTTTAAATAATTTTGATTTTACACTAGCACTCCATAGATGATTCCATTTTTTTTTCCTAGCGATCGTGGAAAAAATGTTTCAAGGCAAAAGTTACAGCAAATTTTGTGATGTACAATATTGCCGAAGTACAGTTTGCGCTAAAATGCACTTAAACGTAAATATGGAAGGAATACTAGAAAAAAGTAGCAATTTTTAACGCTAGCTCCCCATAGACGATTCCATATTTTCGTCCCCAGGGGTCGTGCGTCTTTGAACCCAAAAGTTTTAGCAAATTTTGCATTCCACAATACCTATTGCAGAAACTATGATTAGCAATAGAATGAACTTTAACGTCAGTATAGAAAAAACTGACAGTTTTTCCAAGAAGGCGGAGAATTAAATACATAGATCTGGAGTACCGAAAAATTTGGCTAACCATGACTATATTGTGCTTTACAACGTATCAAAAAACCATAACAATCAGACCTTTTTTTAGGGAACTAAAACAACAATTTACTAAATTTAAGAGGATTTCTTTGTATTCCGGTTCAAATTTCGGAATGGCGACAGGCAGATCCGTATTCGCTGCACGCTCAAAGCCCTCTGATACCGTTGTCACCCCAACTGTTACATGATTTACCGCTTGCATTCTAATTCTTCAAAAAACCGTGCAAGAGCATGTCGAACCATGCTCAGTGTAGGGTTCCGAAGCCGTTACTACAAACAAATTAGACCTCACGACAAACTTAACTTGACTCTAACAAAAATTAGCGCTTTAAAGCTTAATATTTCATAAACGGATACCTTAATCGAAAAATTGTTTGAAAGACCTATCCAAAGACATATCATTCAATCGATCAGCAAAATATTCTTATTTTGGTGAACAGAAATATGTATTTGGTAACAGTTATAAATCTGTCTGCAATTAATGATATACTGAACTGCTCTATATTATTTTGGTCAGTAAATTTAATATATGAGCTGCATTGAGCGATCCACAGTTAATCAAATTTTGGTAAGCAATCAGTAGGTAAGCAAAATATTTCATTTTGTCCATCAAAAAAGAGGGGGCAAATTTACTGCCGTGCCACGCACATAATATGCCAAACCCACCATCAAATTTACAAATTTACCAGAGTCGACGGAGCTCCGCTCACGCGGAGCTCCTATTTCTGAGTTGATCTGGCCTTCCGCGCCTGATAAAAAAACGAACCTAACTTAACCTACCTCAAATGTATGATACAAATTTTGGTTAATCTATCTATCTAATCTGTGATTGTGATTTCTAAATTTGTGCGACAAAACTTATCTTGCTCGCGTCACGTGGTCTGATTTCGCTCCACCCACAATAACGAACACTGCTGATTTTTCAAACTAAACGCAATCCACTTATTTATATAGATAACCATTATTTTAATATGCACACCTCTCAATTAAACTGCTTACAGATATGTTTTCTCTGCTGACCAATTGTAAAATCTTGCTGCCCAAGTAATTATTTTGCAGCTCGGCTGTTTATTAGGCAGACAAATGATAATAAAGCAGGTTGATATTGGTTAAAATGTTAATCGTTTGTAAATTGTTTGCTGAACAAGAGTTGTCGCCCGATTTTTATTTATTGCCAGCTAGGACTTTGTATGCTGCCCAAATGAGATAATTGCTTTTTTTTTTGCGAATCAATTTTTATAACGACTGACCATTTAATTACTTCCCATTTTTAAGTCAGGGTCCCTCTGAAAATCGGCGCCGCAGTTCCACTGCGGCACAATGCTGAGAGGGGTTCTGTACAACATAATGTCCTCCTTTTACTTTATATTTTTTCTATTGTTTTTCTTCTTCTGTGTGTTGAATAAATATTTTCTATTCTATTCTATTCTATTCTATTCTATATTTATTTATTATTTATTATTTATTATTATATAAGACATATTTGTTTGCGATTATAAACTTAGATTTGCAGTTGTAGCGTTACGTCTATATTAATGTTCAAAGGGCTCATATTTTCCATTACATATTTTAGTTTGTCCTTCAATCCGGGTTATATTTTCGTGAAACCGGCACAAGTTGATTCCCGTAATGGATCATCTACTTATTTACATACAACTTTGTACGGAACCCCCGACTAGTTAGTCAAAGTCGATGTCCGGTTTTTTAAAAATAAAACGAAGCTACACAGAATTTCATTGCAGAAGCTACCTTCCTGGAAAATTTCATCCGCATTTCAACGCTCAATTCATAAGAAAGAATTTAATTTATTTGCCATTTCAGCTAAAAACATTCTGTTCTCGCAGGTAAAGAGAAAATGCCAGTAAAGTGATCGTATCTATTTTTGACAATCATAAAAAACAACATGTACATAAACGATGATTATGAAGAAGACGTATTTATTTTAAGATCCAATTTTTTTTACTAAAGGCTATGATTAAATCTTATTACTTCATATACTTACCTGCCTGAACTGACATTTAGATTAAACATAGTCCTACTAAGGCATGTAAACGCTAAACAATCAAGTAAGTGCAGCCGACGGCTATGGCAGTTAATCAGTTAATGTTACGTACGACGTCGATCAGATTGATTGAATAGCCATTTTATTTGCTCAGTGTCCCAAGGGGCTCATAAAGATATTTGGTCCCGCAATGTTCCGACGATAAACATCCGATACCCCTTTATCGTTTAGCATCTTCAGTTTCACTGGTTGCGTAGGAATAAATCAGACACACCCTGTGTTACCAGTTTAGGATTAGTCTCGGTTTTCCTTCAGTTTTCAACATCAAATTTCAAGGAAGAGGCTGAAATTAAATTCAATAAATTAAATACAAAACATTTCAAAATACAAAATTAGATTTGTAATTCGTCTAAAAATTCAAGTTTTATGTTTTATGGAATCAATATTTTATTAGCCTTTTATTGGATGTTAAATGGAGTGGACGTTCTTAACCGTGTCCTAGTAAACGTATAACAATACCATAAAGTAGTCCAGCAATCCCAGGATTGTCCGTGTAGGTACATGTAGCACGTTTTACTCTTTAAAGGGATTAGGTACGCAACTGAAGCCATAATTGTGCGTTCGTGACCCGTTTGGTATCGATGGCGCATGCTTATGCTTCATGTTGTCTGCAAGTTAACTTCGCTTAATTTAATAATAGTATGTGAAGTGAAGTAATCTTTTACCAAGGGTAATATGGCAGTCCACGGCGGCAGCTCGACGTAGCGCGGTTGGTTTCGTGCGTTTTTACCGAGTGTAGTGGACACTGGAGATGAGTGACGTACCTGAGGTGGTGGTGGAAACTTGTAATGGAGTGGCTGAACCTGAGCCGGATGGAGGTGAAACAGCTGAGCAGAAACCGGACGAAGGGTGAGCGATCATTAACGAGTAAGCTAATTAGGTCTCAGATAAAGAGTGTAACAGCTACGTACAAATACTTAACGCTCTGGCCGATGAACTGAACACGCCTATTTATAATCGAATATATCATTTTTAGCACCATAAAGTGCTATATCAAGATTGAATTGGAATTTTCTATTTGTAGATTGGCCATTGATCCCAAACTGGGCTGCCGTGTTCGGTTCCCGAGTGACGTCATACGAGAAACGTGAGTCCTGCTTGCTCGCACCTAGTCTATAGCCAGTTGCACAACTGAAGATATCCAGTGACGTCACACCTAATACTGTAGTGGCTAATTCGAAGTAAGTTGCTAACATATACATCTATTAGCACCCTAGTAATAGGATTCTTTGTAGTTTATTTAAGTATTAAGTCAGGAGCCTAGTCGACATAGTTACGTGAGTTTAAATTAATGGATATCCAAATGCTAACCAAATCGTACGCGAAATCGTGTCGGTCATGATTTTGTTAATCATTTCGTGCGACAAGCCTTTAATGTCGGAACCCAATATTCAAACCGCGGATAGATAGGCTTACTTCGGATTGAAATTTGACACATTTTGTATGGGCAAATGTAAAATTTTAACCCGTAGTAAGGCTTATCTATCCGCGGTTTGAATATAGGGTTTGGCCGTAAGTTTCCTTCTAGGTTGGTTTGAGAGCTATAGTTTATTAACTATACCGGAAATAATATTGTTAGTCACGGTTTGCGTTAGGATCTTTAATATAGTTAACTAGCTACTTAAATAAGTTAATAAGTTCCCCTGCGAGATTACGACGACGTTTCCACGTCTCGAAAGCGTTAGCACAGGCGTGAGCGACGATAGGAGCGTGAAATGTTAATACACTTGGGATTGACAAACGCTTCCATTCCGCACGGTTATACAGGGTGTTACATACTTCGACGCAAACTAGAAAGCTCTTTATCGCGATCCAGAATAATGCATTAAAATTCGATATGTCTTTTAGTTTTCTTTTTGCGATAAGAGTGTAAATGAAATTTATAATCGTGATTTTTATATAGTTCTTAACAATCACTGCCTTACGGTTCTTTTTTGGGTCCCTGTGTTAGTGCTGTAAGATTTACAAGAAAATCTAATAATAATACTCCCTTACCAGTAATGCATACAATGAGGTGTTACATAATACCTACTTATAGCTCTTAAAAAGGGGAGTCATTTGTTTCCCATAATTTTATTGGTCATAATGTAATTGTTGACATATTTTTTGATAGTCATAATTTTTTATATCGCTGAAACTGTAAATATTTCAGAAGTTCTGAAATATCTAACGTGTAGACAAGGCTAGGTTAGGTTAGGTTTGATTTATAAAAATCCTGAAAAAGTAACAGTTTCTTTAAAAAAACACGTTATGACTTGCGATGATTATGACCTCATTATGACTAAAAATAATTATGTCAGTCAATATAGACCCCTTAAAAAGTCATTCGGGTTCGTATAAAGTCGTTTAAATTCGCATAAGAGCTTATGAGTGCGATTGGAAGAGAGTTACAAAGTCGAAGGACTTTTTAAGAGCTATTACAATGTACCTTATTACTAAATTATAATCCTTCTAATATTTTGTTTACTCACCTCAGCAACTTTGCTCAGCTGTATCGAAGAAACTATCAAGTCTTAATAGACCAAATTGGTCTCGTTTTGTTTCTCTTTTTCTGTACTTTAATATAAAATGGGTTCATACATTGACGAGGAAAACTACAAAACCCTAAAAATGATTTTTTGGAAATATTGCAAACCTTTGAACACCTGCATCTTAGAAACCATTCACTTTAACGTAATCATAATCAAATTAAGTTAATTTTGTTGAAAATTCCGTTTCCTTAAAAATGTACATCGTGACTTTGGCCGCAACAAAGGTTTTTGGTGGTAAAAATGCGCAGAAAGTGAATAGTTCGTCCTAGTACAGTGACGGGAATTCATTCTTTTTGGCTCTTAGTACATGTACTTCAAAACCCTATTTTCAAGGATTTATAAAGATCCGAAGGGTTTTCGAGATAGAAAACTTGGATTTGCCATAACCACTCCATCACATAGAATATATAAAAAAATCAGAACTGTTTATTTTATGCAAGGCCCTTTATATGGTACGATTTCCATGGACTAAAACATGCTGTTGGTGAGCCTAAGTACCGGGCCAGAATGACACCTTTACATGTGTGCGTATTGGCATCACCTCGACTCCCATAAACATATCTCTTCAGACCTCTTTTTTTACTTCTTAAAATACCTTGTAGTAAAAGCAGCGGAATTCGAATTGTTTGTCTTTGAGAGTTTCACTACTACCTACGAGTACTCTACTGTAGGTACGAGTACTATACTACTTTGGTTCACCACGTCTTGCGTCGATCTCTAATATAAGCCGCACTGTTGACTTTATTACAGCTCTTATTCTTAGGTGAAAAAAGGCTGACATAACGTTAACAATATGACTATGATATGGTAAAACAATGTAGTATAAAGGCCCAGTAAAGAATAAAAAGTAAAATAGAATACTCTGGTTAGCGTATAAATAGGAGGTTTAAATGAGTTTCATACGACCCGGCTATTTTTCGCAACAAACGCTGATATAGTTAAGATATAAGCATTATTTCGTACGCATAGATTACATTTAGGTTAGGATAGATTAGTCAAGACATGAACGTTTGTAAATTTAAAGAAAATATCAAAATTATGATAGTATTAAATAATTATGGATGTTTTTCATATTAAGTATATGAACTAGATTTTTATTTAAACAGAGCAATTACATATTCCATCCAGAATTACTTCACTTCGACTGAAAGGATTTGGAGGCATTTGGCACGCTGTTTGGCGATATCCTGGATTAGCGTTTAGCTCGTCAGACAACTTATCCCGGAAATTTGGATAGTTCTCGAGGGGTGAGCCCCAAGATATGCTGAATACTAATTTTGCCGAAATTATGTTGTGGTGGATGTATGCAGGTTAGGTTACCCTGACGCTATTTATGCCTTTAATAAAGTATCATATTGAAAAAATAGAATATAATAGCTTCTGCCCGCGACTTGATCCGCGTAGATTTTGGTTTTCATTATTCCGTCGGAAACTTTTCTCGGAATAAGCTATCTCCATTTCAAATTCCATCCAAATCCGTCCAGCCATTGCAGCGTGAAGGAGTAAACAAACTAACCACAAATTTTCGCATTTATAATAATAGAAGAATCCTTCAAATCCTTTTTTTTATTAGTTCTTATTACAATGCTTCGACACCCTGAGCATTTTATCATGTAAAGGATCATGGGCAAATGGGGTGTGGCACCAACAGAATTGAAACCTATATCATTAAAAAGGAATTAGTTAAAACATCATTTCTTAATATGTCCAATATTAGCCAAAGTTTCTATGGACTATACAGGGTGGAAAAAATGAACGCCACATGGACGGCAACTACCTTAAATATTGGAAATACGAGTAGCAAGTTCTACGCAAAGAAGACTTACTTTTATTTCTCAAAAAAATCCTTCATTTATGGATTTTTGAAAATTCGTCTGCCTTAACCGGGAATCGAACTGGTCGAATATGACAAAATAATAAAGAAGGGTTTTTTTTACGGTCTGTACCTATTTAATTTAAAGGTGTATGTGTTATAGACATAAAGGATCACTATATCAATGACCCTTTAGATACGTATCATAAAACACAACTTTATTGTTTTGTGATATTAGACCAGAGGGCCCTGCCAAGATGCATTGCGCTGACTAACGTTTCTATTCGTTTCGTTTTTAAACCAATCGCGTCACTGGTAGATCACGTGACTTTTCGTATCACGTCATCTACCAGTGACGCGATTGGTTTAAAAACGAATCGAATAGAAACGCTAGTTAGCGCAATGCATCTTGGCAGGGCCCTCTGTTCGATTCCCGGTTAAGGCAGACGTTTTATGTTTTAAAAAATAAAAATTAGTCTTTGCGTAGAATTTGCTATTTCCAATATTTAAGGTAGTTGCCGTCTATGTCGTGTTCATTTTTTTCACCCTGTATTCATCTTGTTTCAAGTGCCCATAGTTTTGTTCTCCCACGAGCTAGGTATTTGGATAGAATAGAATAGAATAGAATAGAAAACATTTATTCACAACAATAACACATAAATATAACACAAAAAATAAGGAAAAGAAACGACAGATAAGTGCAATTGTTGCGAAACGGGCCCAACTCAGCATGTGCTGGCTGTAAAGCCAACGCTGGTCTTCCGTTGGGACCGCTCGGTGAAAACACGGAAGGTGACACAGATATTTGCGGCCATAGTAAGAAAGTATGTTTTAACTAATTACATTTTAAATTTATATAGGTTTCAATTCTATTGGTGCCACACCCAGTTTCCATACAAAAGTGCCCATAATCCTTTGTTATTGGTAAAATAGCTTTTACCAGTTCAATATTGTATACAATATTGTATACAAAGCTCAAAATATAATCAAAGTATTATCATTATCATAAGAAGCGACGAGGATTTGGTATGAACTGCTTCATATTTGATACAAATTTATCTTATACATATAATTGTCTCAAATGATATAAATGAGAATCTGAGTAAGTACCTATTTAATATCTGTTAAAGCATCAACGCCACTGTCATGTTTAACCACACTGGCACTAGGCAGCGATCTGCGGTTGACGAACTATAAGTCGGACCCAGCTTGTCAACCCAAATCACGCAACACGATAAAACAAAGAGACTATCCCTGTCATAAAAATACAATAGCGCAATACCTATAAAAACATTAGATTAATATTCAATGATTAGCTGCCTTTTGTGTTAGAATAACCATGTCATAAAATAAATAATTTGGAAGCTAATTCTCATAGGATAAAAGTCTACTTGTATTTCATACACTAGACAACAACGACGAGTCAGACAAAAATCATGCTTTGAAAACCCAACCGGCTTCGTAAAATATTGATGTTAACTTCTGCTCCATCAGGAACGAGGAATTGAAATTTAGGAGAAAAGTCTTTGCTTGATATCTTTATCACGCAATATAAATTAAGAAACCACGGTTTAGCTACAAAGTACTTCTACAACAACATAATTTGAGGATTTAAAGATAAAATACACCCACACTAAATGACACTAAATGGATAAAGACAAAATCAACGACAGGTACTTTACATTCTTAAAAAAAATAGTTTTTTCCTTTAGTGCAATGTCAATTTCAGTGTTGTTGTATAAATGTACACTGTAATTCATACGCGTACATCTCGTCAATGTCGAGTCTTAGACTATAACAATGAACTTATTTTCTTGTAGTTATAAGTGTATGGATATCACACGCGAGGACAATTGTTCGGTTAAAGAGTATTTACTCTGGTGGACTTGACGGAAGCACACTGCTTTTGTTTTGGTTGCATTTAAAGAGATACTTGCTCATGGATATTGGACTAATAGTTGGGTTCGTTTAAGATACAGAAGGGGTCAAATTAAACTCAGATGTAAAAGTAACAAATGTTTATACTCGTATTGAACTATATTATTAATAATACGAATGTACGAAGTTAATATGCTTGATATGTTACAAAATAAGCTATTCACTACAAGGTATAAATGATAATTGCTCGAAATTAAGTTTCTTAATGAATTCAAACAGGCCTAAAAGTCTTCGAAACTTACAAACCTACGCAGCTAAAAATGTTAACATGCAGGGTTCGGAGCTTTCATAGGACGGTAAGACGAAAGAGAGCTATGGAGTCGACATTAACATTAAAATTCAACTCTTACTCATACTCGTACTCATACTCATTTGTTCATTTTATTCCTAAATGTTTTTATAATTGGGCTGAACCCCTGAGTAAAGCTGGTAAGCTAAGTAATGAAAGATTACAATTATAAATAATATATTTTCATGTCAATAAAAAAATTCAATATTTAGCTCATAATGTTATGAATATTAAAAGTGAAAGTTATTATCTATATTTATAATAAAATTAAATTTGCAATTAAACATACAAATCAGGATGAGTATGAGTAAGAGTTGAATTTTAATGTTAATGTCGACTCCATAGCTCTCTTTCGTCTTACCGTGCTATGAAAACTCCGATCCTTGAACATGACATTACCATTTTCTGGCTGCAAGTGAGTCTCAATGGTACCTGACTCTAATGAATATTTTTTCCTTCCAGGTAAGTACTCGAGCTCGAAGATTTGAGGCGTACAAAATTTGGCCTCGAGCTGTGAAGTGGTAAGCAAACAAAATTCTCGAGCAATATTATGCTAGTACAAATAATTTCAGCGTGCAGGTTTTCGACGAAGAGCGCGACGGCGGCAGCTGGCTTTTTGATTTCCGACGTTATTACTTTTCATACCTGCGTCTTTACATACGATGCAGACGTATTGAGATAGAGTATCTTCAAAAAACTTATTCAATTTTCTCTATAATATATACAAAATACTTTCTCGTGCTACGAGACTAGACAACTGCTATGAAAATGATACCTACTACGTAAGTTAGAGAATTGAATGAGAGATTCCTTTGGGTGTCTATTGGTAAGATAATAGACCAGTAGAATATCTTTTGAAACAGTTTTGATAACTTGAGCAATAGAGAATCGAAAAGGAAAGGTACCACCCAGTAACGGTAACTGTACGGTTAAAACGGTACGGTTTCAGACTACATTTTCTAATAAACTATCAATCAGGTGCAGTTCAAATAATTGTCCCTAAGGTTTTATAATGTGCGACACGATTTCACGAAAGCTTAAATAAAAGCCTTCGGGTTGATACTTCTCTCTCAGTCGTGCTTATGCGCTCTAATGCGAGTCCAATTGACTTTACGTACTCGAAATACTTTAAGACCTCTTGCATTGAAGGTTTTTAGAATTTTATTCGGTATAATTATATCTAATTAGTAATTTTAATAGGGTTTACTGTATATATACGTTATATATATTGTGTGTTTCGTATTTACGGTTTGTGAAAACAATTTTATCACAAATCTATGTGGTAAGACTGATGCCATCGCCCTATTGAGTTTTAAATGGGATAACCACTGCAATCGATGCAACTACAGTTTTACATTAATATTTTGTTATGTTGTTTCGATTGCTTTTGTTTTTTCTCATTTAAAATGCATTAGTTACATTACATTGGTAACTCAAGTTGTGCATAGACGAGTTTGTTTAACTTATGTTATGGGCGACACGCCCGCACACTAAAAGGTTAAAAAGAACTATGTCCGGTAGGTATAGATAAAATTAAAATATGCGTCAACATATCAAAAACTATATCGTACATCATTCCGTCTTCACGGGTAAACTTAAGCCAGCTTCAGATAAAGTGAAAAATAATAACCACTTTTCTGCAAAATATAATCTTATCTAGTTGCTACAAGGAAAACTTTCCCGGGAATTATCGGTTGTTTAATCCCGATAGATTGTAAAACAATCTCAATTCCTTCCCTTCTTAACTTAAACTTTACGTACGTACCTACATTGCATCAACATGCTGCTTGTTGGACCTATATTTTAGGTCGAAAAAGGTTTTATCCCGATATTCGTAAAGTAAGTATTACTGAATTAAATCAGTCACACATCATAGGCACATTTCTTTTATAAGAGGCTTCAGTATTATTCTAGCTAATAAACGGAGTGCGATAATTATTAGTTAAGGCGGATGTATCAGGCAACTAATTAACGAAATGAATATGTACGAAAATCGTTGATATTCTCCAATAAAACTTACACGTGTTACTTCGGATCCGCTAATGCGAAGATAATTCGTTTCCTGTCTCGCTTTCTCCATTTGTTATCTTCTGAGAAGGGGATCAGAGACGGGCCTCTACTATTACATTTGGCACGCAACTGGAAATATCAAAATGTGCGCGAGCCGGCGATATCAATCAGCTATGTCTCCGCTCCGAGCACACCTCTCTAGCTGTCACATTCAATTGGGGATTATCACATTTTATTTTCTCACGCAAAAGTATATTTCTTCCATTGAGGAAGAGTTTCGATAAAGGCATTCAATATTTTCCGAGTCACGGATGAAAATTGTATTCTAAGTGACCTAGCAAATGGGTTTTTAATATACAGGACATTTAGGTAGTTGTCACCTTTATCTACCTACTTACCTACCGCGAAGATATAGTAGAGTGTTCCGTCAATACGGAATGTTTGCTACGAGTAGAAGTGTAATGCTTTATTTGATATTTGCTACGAATTCGTAGCAGAGAATAAGAGGCTTTGAGCTGCTACGAGCGCTACGCTACTGTAGGTCGTCGAAATGATTGGCGTGAAAATTCGCGATGCACCAAATAAAACTTTCTCAAACATGCTCGGAAAGAACGGTTTTCCGATTGCAACACAAGGACGGAAAATGCCTCTTTTTACTCCTAGGAGTAAAAAAACCGTATGAAAACACTTTCCGTCCATGTCCATATTGTTTTTTAAAAGTAGTCTCTATTGCGTATAAAATCGAAAGGACCATGAAAAAAATCCCGTACACCCAACTTGTGGGTGGGGGCGCAGTGAGGGGCGGCGGCGGCGGGCGGCGGCTCCTTGTGCGTGAAACTATCTTAACTAATACTCGTATTTTGCAAACAAACATTCTCTCCCGGTTTTTAAAAATACTTATAATCATATATTTGTATCATTTCCTCGCATTGTTTGAGAAAAGCATTATGGATGCCTCGGCGGAATCTTGATGAAGATGTATTGTTTTGTTACTGCCTACTTCTTATCATTTATTGAAGCATGATTCCAGTTATTTGATAAATTACTCATCAGCATATTTATCTAAGTATATATCAAAACGTTTATATTAATAATATAAAGAGGTTAAATCATATGTTTGTTTGTTTGTGGGTTAATCTCTGGAACCGATTTTAAAAATTCTTGACTAATAAGAAGCAAAGCAACGTTATCCCTGACTAATATAGGCTATATTTTGTTTTGGTAACCGAATCGAAGTGAGGGCAGGTCGCTAGAATTACATAATTTAATTAGATTTGTCATACTGCTAAAATAGGTATTATCCTACTTAATTTTTTCTCCTCTAACTATCGTATTGTCAACATTATAATAGGTCTCACTTACTTGACAGTTTAAGACAATACGGTAACAATTCTTGTAGAGACGAAGTAGAATACGAACCCAGGTACCTACGTGCATCGATAATTTATCAAAAATATTAATAATTTCAATCTTATGAAACTCTAACAATAGACCTGGATTTACCGAATGCCCGGGGCCCTTAATTTATATTGACTTTTCCCCTATTGCATTTGTATTACTGTCGACTCAGCCGATATTACTGACTTGTTAATAAGAGCTGTCATAACATTGCCAATACTCGTACGATAGCAATTGGTGTAAAGAAGAAATGGAATAGAGCTCCAGTAAGCATGTGGAAAAGTTAAATAATGTACGGAGACAATTTAAAACGTTGGATTTCCTCTTTCATTTTTCGTCAAATACCATTTTTGTTTCCTTTTCATTACATTGTTCTAAACGGATTGTAATCGATTGCTCAATTATATAATCTTTGGGTCAAACTCAAACAAAATGGATGAAACAACTTCTTTAGTACCTGCCAATCTTATTTTAAGAAAGTGGTTCGCCTTCGTTCGGGATCAATTGACTTGCTAATGAGTTTTGTAATTATGCGTGGAATTTGTTTTCTTCGTAAAGTAGGTTCAAAGTTTATAAACCTATATATGTATCAATAATTTGACTGTGGCGGGATCCAGCCGGAAGATTGTTGAGTAATTTATTTCGTCGTTGAATTAAAAAACTTACATATTCGGAAGTATACATTTTAGTTAGTTATTACACGTCTGTACTGGTTAATTTTAGAGATAGCTTGTTAACTTTGTGATTACGATCAATAAAGGAATATAACAATAACTCATGTTCGAATACCTACGAGTATGTGTTGTATTCCGATGCGTCATTTCAATTGTCAATAATTAATTAAGCGGAGCCTAGCTTAAATAATTGATGAGTTGCGTACGGCAATTGCCTTTCTTTTTCTACAAATTGTCACGATCGATGTACTTAATATATAAAAACGAGTTTGAAGGAGTAACTTATTGGTACAATGTTCTGCCTCAAATGAGGCGAGGTATCGCTAGTTTATCTTTCTCACACCCGGAGTTAGTTTTTCATCTATTTCGCTCGTTTTCCCTTGGGTATACATAAACAATGATGTAGGTAGGACATTTGAACGACGTAAAGGGTTGTGACAATCTAAGAACGTGAGTGTGACATTTGAGGTGTCTCATTTATAGACCCCGTTATTTTGTCGCACTGACGTCACTTTTTTGTAGGGAATGAATGTTTATTTGTCGACTATCTAAATATCGATGGTATTGTACTTAGAGTTATATGTTTTAAGCAACTAAACTCGACGCCAATATCAAACAAACACTATTACAAAGAACTGCAAGGGATTGCGGCTTTCTCTCAATGTATGGTACTGCTGTTGCGAATAGGTATATTATTTATAAGGTTATCGCAACTCGCAAGACAAATGAGGTTATCTAATTATTTTTAACCAAGATGTTTTAATACCTACGCTATATTGAGATTGAGCAGACATTTTATAGGCGAAAAATCAATCGCATTGTTGCATAATTTAAACTACAAACATCGATATAGAGATGGTCGATAAAATAAACATTCAATCCCTACAAAAAAGCGACGTCAGTGCGACCAGATATCGGGGTCTAGTCATTTATGTGCCTCAACTATAATTCATTTAGAAAAAGTTCCCCGTTTTCTCTCTTTTGTTCCCATTGGGGGATGATTTATCAAAAATCCTCTTTAATGGAGTAGACTGCAGTGGTACCTGAGGAATTATCTCCTTCAAGTCCCTAGACCTAATGTTTTATGCTGTGCATTGTCTTCAGTCAGTCAGTTTATGAATGAGTTTTACATGTAGCGGTATAGAAGATAACTAGAGATAAAGTTTCAAATATGGCAGTCAGGCAATATTAGTAATCACCGCAACAACAACAAATTAGGTTCCCGTTAAGTTTAGGAAGAGAAGATGGCCTATTGAGAAATGTTCTGCTTTTACTTTTAACTTATTTTATTTACTGATGTATTCTCACTCCTTGACGTTGGTGAAATTACTACGCAACCGCCTTAAATAAAAAAAGCGGCCAAGTGCGAGTCGGACTCGCCCATGAAGGGTTCCGTGAAAGGTAAATTGCGGTTTACGATTTATGACGTTTTAAAAAAAACTACTTACTAGATCTCGTTCAAACCAATTTTCGGTGGAAGTTTGCATGGTAATGTACATCATATATTATTTTTACATTTATCATTCCCTTATTTTAGAAGTTACGGGGGGGGGGACACACATTTTTCCACTTTGGAAGCGTCTCTCGCGCAAACTATTCAGTTTAGAAAAAAATTATAATAGAAACCTCAATATCATTTTTGAATACCTATCCATAGATACCCCACACGTATGAGTTTGATGAAAAAAAAATTTTTGAGTTTCAGTTCTAAGTATGGGGAACCCCAAAAATTTATTGTTTTTTTTCTATTTTTGTATGAAAATCTTAATGCGGTTCACCGAATACATCTACTTACCAAGTTTCCACAGTATAGCTCTTATAGTTACGGAATAAAGTGGCTGTGACATACGGACGGACAGACGGACAGACATGACGAATCTATAAGGGTTCCGTTTTTTGCCATTTGGCTACGGAACCCTAAAAAGAAGGAGAACAACAATAAATTAAGTTTAATTTTATATACAAGTTGATGGTCTTACTTTATAAACCAAAGTGTTTATTTTTTAATCACTACAATTATTTTTTTTAATCCCTCGGGAACTTTCTCCAGGATAAAAACTAACCTATGCGGTATCCAGGGTGCGGTATTTATGCGCTATCTCCGTTTCACATTTCATCCAAATCCGTCCAGCCGTTGCAGCGTTTAGGATTAACAAACTAATACACAAACTTTCGCGTTTATAATATTAGTAGGATTCGTTTTAAACGAGGCTTCACACAGTGTCTAAAGTCAATACCAACTGACTTGTCTTATATATTAAATACTTTTATAAGCTCAAAATGCATAGTTTTTGGCTAAAACGGCCCTTTTCTGGTGAATAATGCAACTAGAAACCACATTTCGCACACTATTTTCCTGATTTTACATCATGGAAGGTTTTTTTAATGACAAAATTGTAATTTTAGGGGAAATGTGAGCAATTTGAGGTTATAAAAGTGTTTACTAAACAAGACCAGTCAGATGGTATGGAGTATAAAAACTTTCACTGCCGGTGACACTCCTAGTGAGTTAAAATTATATACTATTGCTGGTTTTTGGCAATGAACGTGGTTATGTTTTGATATCAGTAATAGAGAGATTAGTTTTGCGATTCGTATATCCCTTGAATTTTAACGTGATGTCTTAGGATTGCATGTCTATTGGGTCTCAGTCTCAGATCCCACTTACCATAATGGCAGTGGCCTGTGCCGAGATTCTACGCGGTAAAAACCATACCGTCTTTGACCTGTTATAGTATAGTCAACGTTTTGTTTCGACAGCTCTTATTTACTTGGCAGTAACGACCTCCGCGTTTAAAACAACACGGTTTTTACCGCCCTTAGGACTTGTTATCCGTGCCATAAAAAATATTATTAACAGGAGAGTCTTAGTGCCTTTTTTTATTTAAACCCTGACCTGAGATTGTTCCTAATGCGATTATGTACTTACAAGGGCTTGTGACGATATCTAATCTAGCTAGGGGGGAAAGGACAGATCTTAACTGCTATAGCTCTGTCCTTTACACTTGCTGTAAAATGAACTGCATAGCATTGTCATAATAACCCCCCCCCTGGTCTGGTAACGGCTCCATCACTCATTAGAATTTTCATTTCTAGTACAGTCGAGTTCATAAATATGTTTACACTTTAGTACCTTGTCTATTTAATGTCATGTTTAAACTACCATTTATGAATTGTCACTGCGATTAAAGTGACAAGGTACTGAAGTGTACACATATTTAGGAACTCGACTGTATCTTTAGATAAAACTGTAACTGTAATCTCACTGTAATCTCACTGTAATCTCACTGTTATAGCACTTTATGCCTAGCTTAATTAATTGTAACAATGTACTTATGATATATGTTGTGATGTATTTAATTTCATTCTTTTTCCAAAAATATAGCTTTAAAAATTTAAAAAATTTAAATTAAGAAAATATATATATATCAAAAATTAATATTTAATGTTTACCTAATGTTTAATTTGAGAGCAAGGATTTAATGTATGCCGTTGTTCAATTTATATATTTACTGGCGTAAGATGTGGTTTCCTATAATTGGGTAAGCATCGAGTTAGATGTTTAAAATAGATATAAGCATAAGTTGGATGTATTATCTGTTGGAAATCCTTAATAAATAAATAAATAAATAAAACAATAAATGCTAACCGCCGTACTCAGAGACATTTTAGAGACAATAAAATCGTTCCTTTTCCAAACTTTTGTATGAAAAATCGTCACTAAGGAACGAGTTAATCGGCATTAACTGACTCCACTTGGGCGGCCGTAAGATGTGCGTGACGTATAATCCGATTGTTGTGGTAGAGACATATTAATGTGCGACGTATTTTAGCAAGACCCCACGGGTCAACCATACTCCCATTAATTATTAGGTAAGTGTGTGGTTTATAAAGAACATGCATTCGGTGGCGACGCACCAATCACGCAGCAGGCTCAAATTAATTTGGGTCCGTAATGTCATAATCCTATGTAATGAATGATAAAGCTAAATTATTCTATACTAGGGACCTGCGCACGCTTCGCTCGGTTATATTATAAAATAAAATGTAGCCTTTATTAATCAGGGGTAATATGGGAGGGGCAATGCCTAAAAATTACCCCCAACCTACAAACAAAGCAAACAAACACTCACCTAAACCTTATTAAGTACCCATATTATTAGCATAAGTATACATTAATGTATATAAAAATCTAAATATAGTAAATGGTATTAGAAGAGATATAGATATATCTATACATATAGACTAACACTCATATTCATAAATGCAATACCTAGCTAAAGTGAGCTTAAAATATGATTTGTCCTTATCTGCCATTGTGACGTTTTAATTTGACAAAAAGTGACAAAGGATACCTTAACTAAAATAGGTTTATTGTGCGTTTATGAATAAGGGGTTAATAGTACAAATAAACGAAAAAATTAAGAAATTTTGATTGTATAATGGGATTCTAAAAATTACAAATAAAAAGCTGCACCATATACAAGGAGTAGAATACAATCTACATAATATTAATCAGAATCAGGAACTCCAGTAATAATAGGTTACTTTTTAAGTCAACGACGGTAAGGTAGGAAGTAGTAAAAGACATTTCGTCGCGCCGCCCGCCCAGCCGTGCAGGGCATGTACGTGTACATACGATACTTAAACGTTGTACACGGCACACGGACTTCCTAATTTACCTGACCGCGGCGGGCTGCTCCCACGTCGTGAAATTGTGCCCGCGCCACATGACACGTGTCGTGTACTTCTTGATTATCTTTTAGGTCAACCATATTATTGCGTTTATTGGGGACCTACATCGGTCCACTAATATGTTGATACATACAGTGTACGTTATTAGAGTAAAATAAGGAATATACAATTGTGTAGATTGAAATCATAACACGGCCACAATGTACATTTCAGCGTCTCATTGAATCGTAAATCTATTGTCAAGGGACTGAAGATACCCTTCAGTCGAAAACTCGAGTGCGGACAGTATTCCGGAGTGCGATTAGACATCCCCGCACGCGCGGATCTCGATAAACACTTCACTGCGCTTAAAAGTGCGAGACGGTAGGTATTCAGAGCATTGAAGGCGGCGGAGGCGAGCGCGCTGTCGCCTGATGCCCATTCCCAATATTTCCAGTCAAGGATAAATTCGATTACTTCATGTTTAAATTTCACCGATTCTATATGGGAAAATGACGAATTAAAACCTAAAGTACCTAACTAAACCTATTCGTGGTTTAGCTGCTCAATTTTAAAAGCGGTGTTTGTTTTATGTTATTTAAACTAAGTGTTGACACTGATGAGAATTATAGAATCTATATTGCCTGCGTATTTTTCCTCATAAAATGTGCGTCGCATCGCAGACGAATCTTATTGTTATTTTTTGGATAAATGGTTTGTATACTTAATACAATTTAATATTCATAGATACAATGTCTAGACATTTCTAGGATTGCTAGATATAAAGTTGTCTTAAATGTAGTATATTCGGCAATAGATGGGAATTATTTGATGTTAGCGGGTCCCGGCGGCGAGCGCGGCAGGCGGGCCGGGCACGGCGCGGGAGCCGCGCGTCAGTCGCCGCTCGGCCGCGTTCGGGACGCTCGCTCCACGCGCCGCCCCGTCACCGCGCACGACACGAACTTGACAAACTCAAATAAATAGTATTACAAGTTAAAGAACAGTTTATAAGTGAGTGGCGGAAGTTTCGACGGGTGCGGGAAGCTGCCGCCATGTGCGACCGAGACCGCGCGGCCGCCGCCGGCTGACCGCCCGCGCCGCTACACAATATACCAACACCACGTTAACTGGTAAGTGGATTTTGGAAATATACCTAGCATTTATTATGTAACAAAGTAATTATAAGTAATTTAAAGATGCTCAACATTTAATATTTCGAGTTTACGGTTAAATAAAAACGAAGGTATCATTTTTCTAAATAAATTTGTACATGGCAAACACAGCTACTTTGATTTAATTTCACTATTAAAATGTACCGTTTGAGTTTATTCGGTTATAATTTGGTGAATAGTTGATAGGCGGAGTTTCCCCTCGGTTAATAAAGCAGGGGTTCGGCAGGTGAATGCGGGCGCGAAGTACTCTGGTTGGTTTCGACGACTTTACGACGTTCATGTGAAATAAGGCCGTTCACTCGGAAAATAGGCCGTTAACACGTTATTTATTTGGTTAAGTATTATTGAATATAATGGAAACCTTTGGTTGTCAGAAGTTTTTCGTTTAATTTTGTTTGTAACTGCAGTAAACTATACATGTCTGTGATTTAAGAACGTGTAGTTACATTTCATTTAATTGAGTAAAGCAGATATATAATGTGCCTAGTTTATTGTATTTGGTCAATTAACTAAATTCATATTTAACTAGATATTCGTAAATCACAGTATATAGATACAGTTTATGCAGCAACGAATAAAGATTTGCAAAAGCTTCTTGCTATTATGAAAAGTGGTTGAGAATTTAATCTTACATACATGTATGGTAATCCCATATTAAATCGTACATGTACTTAAGTAGTAGGTGCAGAAAAATCTCTTGGAACTTTCGTAGCTGGTGCTACGAAAGCCGTAGAGCTGTGACATCGTAGCCCTCCTACGCCATTTTACGACTAGGTATCAGGGCCTCTATTCTACTTTGTAAAACTATATTGCTTTTGACGTGTTACGGTATTGTTTTTATCTCAGCCACCCTTACTGTCAAGTAAATAAGAGCTATCGTAACTTAGAATAGAGGCCTTGATATGCCTCTTTTAGTAACCAGACAACGTTGTCAAGAGAACCAACTATAACACGCTGGGCTGAGATTCTACACCGTAAACCCTTATTGTTATTGACTTGTTTTCGTCTTGTCAAAGTTTTGTTAGCTCTTATTTACTTGACAGTAATGTCGGATAGACACGTCAAAAGCAATATGCTTCTACCGTGTTGAATATCAACCCTGATGTTCTGATTTCTCTTGATTCCAACATTGTATAGACTCGGCAACAAAGGCGCATTCAGTTAAGAACATAGACAAGCGAGCAAAAGCGAAAGGAGGGTAAATCATACAGTCTCATTTCATTTACATGCACTAAATGCTGTTGAGATGTTATTACTTATGACTTGAAGCAAGAGGTTTATATTCCAACATTTTATTAAAATAATTTAGAACCTCAAACTAAGGGTTAATATTCTTTGATGGAAAATGTTTATTTAAGCCGTCGCTCTAGCTTTTCTTCAATCTCATTTAATTTGTAAATTGCGATTAGACGTTGAAAGGGCAATTTTTCTTTGAGTTTCTAACATGATGTTCATTTTCAACTTCAAAGTCCATATTACAGAACAATACAGATATGCTGCGTATTTGAATAGCACGTGTAATTCAGTTATAAAAAAAACTCATTATTAAAATAAACTAAACAAGCGTAAGCATAAAGTAAAACGTAATATAACGCCAGACAAACAAAAGAAAAGTGTTTATTCAGCGAGCGAGCAGAATTCAGAATAAATAACAGAATTAAAGAGAAGCAAATACGCTAATTGGCGAATTATTTTCTCGTACAATTGCTTAGAATACAATATATTATTCTGTATGTTTTGTTAGTTACTAAGTAGAATTACGATCGGGAGTTGTAAAAAAACGGCGAAGTGCGAATAGGACTTGCACACGAAGGGTTCCGTACAATTTGGGGGCCCCCTTTAATTCAATTTAATTTTTATTACTGCTCGTTCTGGCGGCAAATGCTTTCTATTTTTTATTTTTATTTATTTGTCTACCGTTACTTTACATTTACATTCATGAGATACAGCGATGGGAAAGATCGAGCAAAGAACGCCATAAAACAAGTTTTTTTTATATGAGAAATCAATTTTTAATTAAAAAAAAACTACGTTTTGTTATTAGGTATAGCAGCTATAGGTGATACACGTTCTGCGAAAATGTTAAGTGTCTAACTGTTCCGGGTCATGAGATACAGCCTGCTGACAGACAGACAAACCGACAGGCAGACGGACAGCGGAGGCTTAGTAATAGGGTCCCGTTGGCATCCTTTGGGTACGGAACCCTAAAAACGTCAAAGCATTAACGCAATTTCTTATCATTGAGACTGTTCTAAATACCAACCCTAAAATTTTAATTTTAGCACAATATTTTCGTACTGTTTCGTGTAAATAACGGACATAACAACATAGACGTCATTCAAAGAACCACTTGTTACGCCGTGACGTGGCGCGGGTCGCTGCGAGCGTAGGGCCCGTGACGAATGGTGCCGCGGCCAGGAGGGGACCTTTCATTAGATGTTGCTGTAATGAACAAATACCTACACTAACTCGTTAAGAGCCACAATTCTGCTCGTAATAAATAGTATTGCGACCTTAGCATCTTATATGTAGGAACACAAAGCTAAAAAAGGATACCCATTATTTTACCGAATTTCACTTCATCGATTATATCATTTCATCGAATTTCAGTTCATCGAACGCTATTTTCTGCTGAAAAATGATGTTTTAAGGATATTTAAAGTATAAATACATTAATTACGTAGGTTAGTTTAAGTTAGACTGGTTACCAGCAAAAAAAAACTCATGCGGCGAAAAATGCCTTTCGATTGAAAGGGGTTTCGATAAAATAATAGGTACCGTCAATAAGTCTAAGAAGCCTTAAAAATACTTTTAGTGACCATAAAGTGACTGAATAACAAATTGATATCGCTAAGGAGACAAAAAACATAGCCAACCTCATGGACTCCTTGTCGCTAGGCAGGCAGTGATCTAGGCGAGCGACGAAACTACTCAATATAGCTTTTGATTGTTTTATTTTGGGTCTAAAATATAAATACTTTAGTATCTAGTTGTTTGTGCGTGAAAGACAGAAAATATAAAACTATTTATTTATCACAAAGACAACTACAAAATCACAAAAAGCAATACAAGACAGAAACAAAGAAAGAAACAGTAGTTCTGTACACCGTGTTAATTTAGTGATTAAAACTTTATAAGTCAATCTATAGCTTAGGTGCAGTCTTCTTTTTTACGTCTAAAAGCTTGTTTAGTCGAGAATAATATGATTATATTATAACCGAACCGTCGTCCCTACTTTTATGGTCAGTAGACACGGCTAAATATCATTAATCATACAATAAATAGAAATGAAGGATCTAAAGAATGGCAGCAAACAGCCCCGTTCCCAACACATGTGTTATTTATTCCGTTTACCTCTTTTATTTATGTGATCCATTTATTAATATTTCATCGGCCGGTTTCCGTGGGCGAATATGCCTCACTACGCGGACCCCATGTTGAACAACTTACTTTGGAGCGAGTGACGCACGCCCGCATTAATAATTACGCAAAATCCTTTTAACCTGAATAAAGCGCTCATAACTCCATAGTTACAGGGGAACGAATAGCTTTCATTAAATAAACATTTACTTTCAAACTGCTTTTATTGCGTCTAACGCGCGTTTATCATAACTTCTCTAACAAAGTAATTGTCTATGACTTCAGTCAATTCACCAATAACGTTTAGTTTTCCCTAGTCGCTCAGCCGCGCGATTGGGTCACATTTTCCCGCACAAAACTTGATATTTACGATGTTTATAGATGCTGCAAATATCTCTAACATCTCGAAATTATCCTATTACAGTCGGGTCGGGTTTCGTTTTCCTACGCGGCGCCCATTGAGTCGCACTATTGCATTTCAATAGTGCTCGCGTCAGTCTTTACATTTCCTAGAAAAGGAACTGACACCCTTATTAGATACAGTGGAAGCCTTTATGTGTTTCAGTACACACTGTCATACATATTAAAAGCCTATTGTTATCGCTTCGGAGTTGTTGAGTATTATGCCATTACGTTGTTATTCATCATTATATTGTACAAATCGCTTTTAAGGCTTTAGCTTTAATAACACTATGCCGCTTTATAGTTATTTAACGGGTTCACTACATAATTTCGAAGTGTCATAATTCCGAATTGATCAAAATTCCGAATTTTCATTATTTCGAACGCAATTTTTTGATAGAAGGACTTAACTTTTTGCTTTAGCTTATAAATCAAACCTAACCTAACCTACGTATGACAATCAAATAATTAATTTTAATCTAAAAAAGCTCCAGCGTAACATAGCTTTCGGAAAAATGAAAATTCGGATAAATGAATATTCGGAAAAAATAAATCGGTATTTTAAGGGGTTCCCTTATTTAACGTTTAGTGTTTCGTGTATTCTTAAAGCTACAAAATTCAACGATAAATCCATATAATTTCAGTTTAATCAACAGTTACCTTGCGGAAATTATTCAGTCCTTCGTTTGTTACGATTCTCATTATCATTTTGAGTGAAGTACCGGATGTTTGTTTTGGTTCGTTCATGGCGGGTGTTTCATTCCGTTCTTATTTCAACAAGAGCAAAATATATCTATAATATATTTATGATGACGTCTCATTTCATTGTATTTAAATGTAGGCTAGGCTCGGGCCAAAATGAGATGCGGAATTCTTAATAGTTATGATATGAGAAAAGTAGCTAATATATTCTTAAATTAAAAACTGAAAATATCTGTGTTAATATTAATATTGTTTTTTGTCCTGTTTATGTTGCTATATTTTCGGTTTCGGTTTAAAGAATCTTTATGTCTCAAAAGAAATACATATTTCACTTAGATCAGAAATATTAATTAAATAAATAATTTACTTAGTAATTATACCTATTGTAATAACGACTTACCTATACTACTTACACTTGGTAGGTACACCAACACATAACATGTATAACATGTAAGTATACATTATTCTAATTACACTTTTAAAAACAAAAAAAAATGTAAGTATAATAATGTTTATATTAATAAAATCCGAATGCAATAAATATTAAAATTTTATTTATCAAAACATTTGACAAAGGTACAATGCAATAGCACATACAACAACCTTCGGGTTTGTACTTTCCTCTCACTCGCTCTCATAACTACAGTTTTACGAAAGTCTAACCGACTTTACCCGAAACCCTCTTGCTCTGAACAAAGTGTCAGTCTTAAACGACGATAATCTTTTATAGAGGAACTGAAAGTTTATAATAATATTATTTATCCATAGAATATATGTGTAACATTTATTTTACAATTTATTAATTGGATAATTTTAAATTGATACATGGCTTTAATTGAATCCAGTAATTTCAGTTTCCTATATAATCATCGGTTGCTCCGCGTTTTTCCGTCGATGGGGTTCGCCCGTATAGATTAATGGGAGATCAAGGGGATAAAAACCTAATTAGGACTAATCCGGACGTGCCATTCGATTCAGGAACTGATGTATGAATCAATCGTTTATATCCGTTCTTAATTAAATGGTCGAAATCCTGATTAGGTAACTATTTCATTGAATGCGATGATTGATTGTATATTTTTCGATATATTTCCAATGAGGTACTATAAATAAGTAAGTACATGATATACTGTGGGGAAATGTCGATAACAGAACGAAAATCAGTGAAGTCATGTGTATGAAATCAAGGTCCTATCTTTACAACTCTACTTAAGATAATTCGGTTATGATAAGATAAGATAAGTATTATGTGACAGTGATGACTAATGAATGATTTTCTAATCCATTGATCCATTTTAGAATCCATTCTTAATGTTTATTTCGTTTACCGCCACGCATTTTTTTTTATAGTTTTGGGTGATATTAATTGCAGAAAGATTGGGGATTCAGACGATCTCGTTTCTTCCTTTCTTCAGTGTTTCGAGGTAGGTACTGGTACGTTTGAATAGTTAATAACCCCAATATTTTCTGTTAATACAGCGCTGTAATATCTTTCAGTTGTTATAACGCACTCGCTACCATATGATTTTGTGTCAGTCTTGCAACAGAATAACCCGCCAATTATTTAGATCATAGTAGCATTCAGTAACGAATGCACAGGTTTTAGAATAGAATAGAATAAAATTTATTTTCAGACCTTACAATCTAAAAGAATCATCAGCTACTCGTACTACTCTCGAATTGTTCTAAAGTTAGTAAACCTTATTGGTACTTGGTGACTCCTAGCATTGAAATCGGTTCCTTGCCATCACGAACCTCCTCGAGTCACTAGGTAGCGCACGCATAAATTGCTCCTTATTATGCCAAATAAAAAATAAAAAACCGCTTAAACGTATCAATTTGTTGAATCAGAGGCTTTATAGTCTCTCGTTACACGATGGAGCGGGTAGATCGACCTGCCGTAATCGAAAGCTCGTAAAATAAAAGGAGTTTAATAGCACGGAGATCGGATTTGCCGTCGACGCTAGCCATTTATAAAGCAAAAGCCGAAGCTTTGGGAACATTGCTTCTGGGCTTTGGCTAAATGAGGGCAATATAAAATATTTTTCAATAGTTTGTGGTCTATGTTATCATAGGTCTCCGTCAAGGATCGCCAGTTTCCGAGCCCTTGCCACTAGCATTAACGGATTCCCGCTACCCTGGGATCCACTATAATATTCAATTGAATTTATACCTATTTACCTGAACCTATTTACAACCACGGTCCACGTCATTATAAATTCTGACGAAATAATAAGTAGCTAGTTAAAGTAAAATATAGCTCTGCCGAGATAAGAAACGACTTACCTACCATTATTTCCTCTTTAAATAGTATCAGGAAATCTCTCATTTTAGATAGACGTTCCCGGTTAACCAACCATTGTATGATGCATTTTCCTTAAAAAAATCACTTGTTTATTTATTGCTCAATGGGAATAAAATACGTAGGTACACCTAATTATTTTGTGTGTTAACACGATACGACAGTTATCGTGAGTGTGTGTGTTGTGTTGTGTCTGTTAACTTCAATTTCAATTTAATGATTATAAATCATCATCATTTAGCTTATTCTTTTATCTTAGATTTGATATTTACACATAAATCATTTGAATACCTAAGCTAGATTCATATCTCATATTTATGACTAAAATTATCATTTTACGTGTAAGTATGAGCTCCTGGATAATAAGCAAGAGATAAGATCATAAATATTTCGCAATAAAAACAGTACTAACTATATGATGATTTCGATCCGGATCCGGGAAATGCTATCCTACTTCTGTTTACTCATATTTCATAATAGTATTGTGCATAAAATATATGTAAACGGAAATACTCTTTGCCAGCGAATATCAAATAAATACCCCTTTGTTTTATGTGTTTGCAATATGGGGCCGCGTAGAAGTGGTTGTTTAATTCTTCGAATTTAGCTAAAATGGTATTAATTTGTATTTTCTTTTTACTGAAACTTAAAAACAAACAAAGAAAGTAACCTTCTTTTGCTCACTTCAAAAAAAAGGCATCAACTTGATTCCGAAGACCAACCAAGTAGGTACGAGGGGTGCCTCAAAAGTAATCTCCCTGGCTGTAAAATATGAAAATAATACTAGCCAGTTTGATGAACTCGTATTTATCGATCTTATTAGGGTTCCGTACCAAAATGGTAAAAAAGGAACCCTTACGGTGAGAATTCGGTGTTTGTGTCTGTCTGTATGTCAATGCAGTTTATTATTCATCATTTCAGCCCACATCCACGCACTGCAGGGTCTGCCTCTTCATTTTCACGCCCCTTTGCCCTGTCTCGTGCTAACGTCATCTACTCGTATCTTTTCCCAACTGTCTTCCAAATGTATTTTTTTTATTAATATCATTTATTGATTAGTTTCATCAAGTTTGTATGTGGAACTTGGATGTTTTCAATATGTCGAACGGAAAATACCAAATTATTAGTACATGCTTTGTTCGTGGTATCGCCGCTCTATGGTATTGAATTTTCACAAATCATTTGCCTGCGAATATTAGGGAGCCAAAAAAATGCTCAGCTAGAGTGTTCATTGTTACGAAAGTTCCTGGAACCACTGATTGTTTGAAGGAAATGTAAAGGTCGCGTTTCTGAAAAGCAATTTAAAAAAGTCCAGTCCATGCAAAGCGCAGTAGAGTTCAGCTAGTTTTATTCTACATATACAGAGAAATTTAACCCCCTTTGCTAGGAATCTTGTATGCAGGGGGGTATACTTATCTCTGCAGCTAACTGTACATATATATACGTAAACGGATAGTATTCGTGGTTCCCTTGTTAATTGACGGAGATGCAATATACAGTTTGTCAATATGTTTGTTGCCAACCCAGATTACAAAGACCGACAGATACAGGTTTGGACACTGGTGATTAAGATAAGATTAGATATTATCAAGGTTACTGAATACAAACATGAAAATGCTTCCAAACTGCGTGTCTGTGTAGTATAAATATAACAATGAATGGAGTCATTAACAGAGGTATGTGGAAATATTCGAAAATCGAAATAGACGAGGATAAATTAATAAAGTTGAGAAAACGGAAATTAATGTTAGCTTACCCGTTGCTATATTAATGATGTGAAGTTCGGCTTATTGGATTGGATGATCGAATTCAATTAATTACCTGATTTTGGTACTGAATTGACACTGATCAATTGTTGTAGTTTACTATAGATAGACAAACAAATTTAAATTAGGTACACGACGTTTTTACATAGTAAGGATCTTTCTGGAGGTCTTCAGTAAAGGACTATGTTTTATTCAGAACTAGCATTTGCCCGCGACTCCATTAGCTAAAAGTTGTGTATGCCTCGGAGTTGTTCAACTTTCGTGGATAAGATCTAGGTATCCTAGGTACCTTCGGGCTTAAAACTCTAATTCTACGTGTTTATTTCAGTATTAAAATATATTTAAATAATAATATAATCTTAAGAAACAACTTTTATTTATTACTGAAACCTTTAATCAGGTACTTGACAACAAGATCATTATTTCTACATCCACTTCAGGCTGACAAACAACTTGACCGTCAATGATACGCGAGATATGATTATGATTAGGCAATCTCTATGCGAGTTTATACCTGTGGGATGATAACATGCATTCATTCTTAGGATAACAGACATGTCTGTCATGTGAAGGTTTGCGAATAATCTGTGTAAATAAGCGCAAGCGTTGAATGTCGCATAACTGTTAATTGAATCAAATATTTATAGGAACAGTTAACTTTAAGTGATAAGGTTTTGTATTTTTTTTTGTAACTTCTCGTGAATATTTTGTTACCTATTTGTAAACTAGTAGTACTTCCCGAACAGAGATCTCACTCACTATGTTCGGTCGGATAAAATAAAGGACAACACTGAAACGCCGCTATCTACTAGTGTTTTCTGCATTTTTATTCCGTGATGATCTCAAACATGCACGCATAGTTACTCGTACCTTTAGGACAAAACATGGAAAGTTGTCATTATTGATGAGATAACCTACGTTTGGCTACGCAGGTAGTTGAGTAAAATAGATTTGATCATTATGTTAAACAGCAAGCAGATAAACACAATTTTTTGTCTGGGTTTTAATATCGCTGAACCAAATTGGCCATAACTGTAGGGCGAAGATTAAGAAAAGCGTATTAATATTAATCGTAAATCAATTGGGTATAAAGTGGGTGCAAATTTGATATAAGTTATATTAAAACGATTTATTTTAATAAACATCATTGTAAGATAATACAAAAACTCTTAACATACTAACTATAAATAAAATAGCGTTCCCTCTTTGCACAGCCAGACTGAGCCGCTGCGCGAAGAAAGAGCCCGCTCTGGGATCACCCGCCGCCAAAATAAGTCTTTCCGACAACTCTTTTACAAAATTCTTGGTGTCGGAAAACCACGGACCCAAAGTTTCCATTGCAAGTGCAAATATAATATCATTTGTACATTTTACAATGTACAATTTTTGGATGAACACGGCCATTTTTGGATTTGTTCTACAGGTAAGAAATGTTATCGCCCGAAGCTAAAGGGCATTGGGTAAATTTGTTTGAAGAATATTGTCATTTTTTTTTTCAGCGGCCACGGATGATTTTTACATAGTTATTTAGAGGACCTCTAAATACACATAGATATATATAATTTATGGCGGTAAATAATATCGGAGCGGAGATTTTAAAGATTTAAGTATTCAGTTTTTAGTACAAAAGTACGCCCAAGTATGAATATTTAAATATCTCGGCTCCGATGCACTTTAGAGTATTACATTACATAACAAAATATGTTTATTTTTAATAATTCTATCATAATTTACCACTTTTATGAATGGCCGCTCACCTTGAAAATGTATGAATTTTACAAATGACAACGATTTTATCCAAACCCCTTTGTATAGATTTTTTTGACAGCTACGCTATTTTCTAGAACATCCGAGTAGCAGCAAGATAGGAGTGGAGCATACGATTTACCTTCTAAATAACCTAAAAAAATGGTAAGATTAATAGGAATCACCATTTCTCGTTCACGCCAACAACGTCAAAAAATTACCAACTCGATTAAGTAACGATATTGATATAGTAATGACGGTTACCAAAGTAAGTAGTTTGTAGTTCGCCCGCTTTCGGCGCTGAAGGCGAACATGGGAACGCTTTCGGAGGGCCGAACGCCGCACTTAGTTATGAGACATGAAACTTAAATTCCATTTTAGGAACTAACTGTTAATAATAATAAATCGTTTGTTTATTCATTAGTGATCATGACTATAGTTAATTAATAAAAGTTAAATATCAGTGGCGATTAGTGTATCAAAACTGAAAAGAACGACTTCGGATCACTCTTCTCCAGTTCCGACGCACAACTTCTGTTGTGGGTCGGTCGTATTATACGTATCCAGAATATGAATTTCGAAGAATCAAGCGCCTAATTTGTCACCATAAATGTACTAAATGCCCTAAAAGAAGTACCGTAATCAACGATACATAATTTCGGTTGTCATTATCCAGTTTAGGTAGGTTATCTTTATCGCCACGTAAGCGTACCCTGGCTTTAATAGAGTTCATCCATTTACTCTTTTACTGGAGACATTAAATGCCAATTTAGATAATCTGTTTTATAAGTCCAAATGGTAATAAAAGTTAAGCACGCTATTTAAGCCGTACAAATATGGATTTGTAGCAACGTAAAAACCAAGTAAAATTGCCTTAACATCGATTTGGAATCGATTTGTAATGTGAAACATCACTCCGGTGTGATGTATGATGAATTGTAAACATACACAAATAGAAACAGCGCTGTACGTAAAATATAAATAAGCACGTTGGTTCGAGAAACATTTTCAGAACTCGGTTTCGTTGTTTGTGATAGGCATTTCGCTATAGCGTTCGTGAACCCTAATTTATGAGCTGTTTCATCAAATATTACTCTGCAAAATCAATACTTACTCAGCTTTGAAAGCTGCTTTATAAGCATTAATATCGTAAAGTTGTGTCCTTTATTGTATTAAAATAACATAGGTTCGGGGTTCACCAAGAGTTTTCAGTCTGAATAAGTTGATAAAACAATATTATCATATTGATGATAAGTGGTACCTAACGAATTAAAGAGAACTCTCAATAGGTATATGTTATGATGCTCCAAAAAGTTAAAATACCTATCGTTTCTTTGATATAGCAATATGGACTTTACAATTAGACACTTTAAAAAAATCGACGACGCTTATATGAATATAATGTGCTATATGAATATAATCATTGTGTCGCATCACGTACGCGAAAACTACGAGTAATACAATTTCGTACAAAGCTCGGAAAACATGCATAATAAGATAAAATTTTCTGCAAAGTAACTCTATGTGGGTAGCTAAGATATTCACTTAGTGAATATTGCAGCTAGTGCCTAGGTGCTCAAATATCGTTACACTCGATTTTTCATAGAATGGCCGACAATCTTAATCTTTTATGTTACAAGCACTTTCGCTAACGCTTGCTGCTAGTCGACAGAGGAGCAACGTACTGACGTCAATGTTGCTTTATGACTCAATTCAACGTTAGGTATTGAGCTCTCTCCCAGCTGAGTGCAGCCCGCGCTAAAAATATAACATCAATTTACATACATTTTTAATAGGGCACCCAAAGGCGGCACCTCCGTGAACCTCGTGATTCTAATGTCCGCTGACCCGTATCGCGTCCATCTTGCCTCGTTTCAGCTTTGACATTAAACACTTCGACATGTTTTCGCTGTGAAATGAGAATGTTGAGTGTCTATTTGCAACTCGATCCCTCTCCTTATACGAGTAGTTTACTTGCACGTATCAATTGGCTGAAGTTTAGGGTTGTGTTGCGTACAGTTAGAAAGTCGAGAGGGTACACGGCGCGTGGGTTCTCGAGAAACTCGAAGCGCAGGTGCTCACGTAATTTAGTAACGAGCACACGTTTTACGAAGCGGGAAAGAAACGCGCCGAGCGTGCCGGCTTGGCGCGCTGTTCGGCCACCACGCGCGCGACCCAAAACTCCAGCAGTTGTAGGCAACATTGTGAACGACTTTCAACTTTTCGGTACATAAGCCTTTGATAAACTCAGTGTACTTAGATTTATTGTGGTTTTGTAAAGAATCGTCAATCATTTACCCTTTTACTGCAGTGCTAATTTCTCGTTGCATTGCGATTCCTTAAAATTCATAAAAACGGATGCAGGAGGTGGTCGACTTTTTTTCGTGTTTAATTTTATGCGGATTATAGGTATTAGTGTACAAAGTCGAAATATTTCGATCTCAATTTCAAATTTAAATCTAAGGCCATAAAAAGTATCCTTTACATGTTAATTATTCAGCATCGTAGACTACCTACTTCGTCATTCACCCCGAGAAAATCCCATACGATTTTTGTAATTATAACAATTTCGTATTATGATGCCTCAAAGCAGATGTAATGATGAAGTCGCAAGGTCGCATAAAGATCTCCACTTTACTCAACGTAGACCCATCTAGTTTGAAGTAGGTAGTTTAGTGCCGATAAGCATAATTTAAGGTGACTGTGAAAAAAAATAACGCCCGGCAAGTAAAGCTTGTTACAAAAAAACCTTACAGATTCTTAATGTTTTATTCAAACTTGTTCTTTAAACAAATAAATATTTCATCTTCACTCAATCCAAACCATGTTTAAATTTTATCGAAAACTATTTACTTACCGTTGTCTAGTACCCATATACACAGGCATAGAGCTTAAGTAGTTAGGGACTAGGTCAATTTGTGTCCTAGGATATATTTATTTGTCTCTGAACTGAATAGAGCAAATCAAAGTTCAGGCTTAATCCCAAGTAAGTCCCTAGTTCAATCTCTTGATAGAACCGAGATTAATTATCTATAAAGATACTCAATAACAGCCGAGCCGACTAATTATAATGTACAAAGAAGTAACAGATGATAAATCTACAAAATGCAATGACGATTGAGTAGGTTATAAATTCAGATGAAATATTTAATTCTATAAAGTAGGTAATTAATGTTTCTCTACTATTAATGGTACCGTTTTAGAATTTTGCCGACTGGAAGCCACTTAAAGACGTTATTAGGCATAAATTACAGTGTTTATGGACGTTTTAATGTCAGTATGACCCGTGAAAGATAGTTCAAACTTTGTTCAACGCTATAGCAAAATGGATGAATGTATAAACTAAACCTACTTATAAGTAATTTAAAATTGGAGATTGGACCTTCGACTCGCTAAAAGCGACAAAGTACAAAAGTAAGATTATGATGTTGCGTGTGCGACGCTCCTCGTAATGACTTGACTTTTGTAAAAGCATTGTCTACTTACAAATGCCGTTTAAATTTAGTAAACTCCAGTGAATGCCGAAGACTCGCCACATTGCTGCCTGCGCACTTTACGATCTTTTGGTGTTTCTAAGGCACTAAACAATACACATTTTATTAATAGGCGCATTTAATAGCCGCGTCCATGGCTACCTATTTCTGATCCGAGATTTGGTACCATTGTTGTGCAATTGTTTACTATGTGAGCGTATATGTTGACGAATGATTACAAAATATGGGTTAGAATAGCTTGCTATTTGCGAATGGGCGAGAGAATTTATTTGGTATGAATTCTTTGTTTCACCCAAAACTTTTCGACTGATGCGATGAGTTATTGCTTACCTTCAGCTGCTGTTATACAAAATGGTATGGCTGTAGATTGGCATATAAAGCTCATCCTAATTATATCTAATGCGAAAGTGTACATTTGTTTGAAGCATTGAATTATTGGAAATTATTCAACAGTATGTTTTTTTATCTCTGTAATTTTGCGAAGACCACCATAATCGAATTTAACGCGTGGACAGATTCACAATAAAATTACTTTATGCTGTTATAGTGCTGATATTAAAGACTAAAAGATGCGATTCACGTTCCATTGAGTTATTCGCATGAAAATGCTCAGATCGAGGCAAACATGCACGTGTCGAGCTTTTTCTAGTGATGGCAGAGACGGACGGCTTTACGACTTATCACTTTCAATTTTTCTTACCTTTTTATCTATTTTAACACTATCAGGGAAGACGTTATTTATGCATGTAACAGGACACGCAGGGTACGCTACGTTTAGTAAGAATTGTACAAGAGGTATGCGCCACGGGGGATAAAAAGATTACCTACTATAAAACAAGGCAAAGTGGTGTTAAGTTTCTGTAACTCTGCCATAAACACCGCTTGATAACCCACAAATGAATTTAAAATTTCTCGACGTATATGTTTGGAATATAAGGAGCATCCATGATTTAGGTAGAATAACGGTGAAAGTGTTGCTCGTGAGCCCCGCGAGCGTACCTACGTGGTAGTTCCGCCGGCTCGTTACAACTTTTCTGTGTCACTAAACAAAGTTGTCAAGAGCCCTTGAATTATGGCGGTCCTTGCGAAGCTGCGTATCAGCTGCTGTAAATGACTTTAAAACTCATTCAAGCTTCAACTTTTTTTTTGTATAATACCTAAATTTCGAAAATTGGTAGATAAAGTAAGTCCGCCATTTATACATGTTTTTGTGCAATTATGATATTCTTTTTATAGTGGTGATTATTATTTACATCTTTAATATTTGAGTAGCATAGTTTTATTTTAATTTAAATACGTTTAGTTTTAATTTTTAAGTGTATTATTGTTGAATTATGTTAATACGTTACTGTAATAAATTATGCTAAATGAAAATAATTATGGTAAAAAAATTGTGATTTTATGAGATCATTAAAAGTGACGGCTTTAAAGCACTTTACGGTAGGCTCACTTAATAAGCTGGCGAACTACCCCACGCCCAATTAACTCTGCTGATGAGAAATCAATATTATAATCAGATATGGCTATATCAAGTTACCAGATAAATCTGCCGGTGTCGGATAGTATCATTATATTACCGTTTATGATTGACTAGTTGGATGCCTGTGAAATTGTTTTTTTTTTCCGTTCGCCCCATTACATTACTATTCATCATCAGCCTTAACCAGTCTACTCCTAGACATACGAATAGTATAAATAGAAAAGTAGGTCAACTCCGGCCCTTTAGGAGTTTATGTTACCAATTGCTGCTCGGGCGCTTTGGTTGCGTCGAGCCCATCTTCTTCTGTGAGTGCCATCTCCTACCTGAGGTCGGCGATCATAATGGCTATCTTCACCTTGTCTACTGCCGCCCTGAATAAAGACCTCGTGCTCATTCCGAACCACTGTCTGAGGTTTTTGAGCCAAGATATCTTTCGTCTGCCTGGTGGTCGGCGTCCTTGAACTTTTCCCTGAATTATCAGTTGCAGTAGTCGATACTTGTCATTTCTCATTATGTGACCAAGATACTGTAGTTTTCGCTCTTTTATGGTCTTCACAATCTCAAGATGCTTATTCATCCTCAGCAAAACTGTGTCATTTCGCACCTTCTCTGTCCACGATATTTTCAGCATGCGTCGGTATACCCACATCTCAAAAGCTTGGATCCTTTTGGTCATAGCTTCTGTCAAAGTCCAGGCCTCGACACCATATAGAAGGCCAGATCCGCTTGACTATTGACATAGCATCCCAGGTATTTGTACGATTGCACCCTTTCGAGCGGCTGACTTTTCACATATAAAGTGGCGTTTGTGAGTGGCGAGTGGTGATCTGTTGCGAGCCCATCGCTCGATACATAATACGCACACAACCAACCGCTGCGACGGCGTAGCCCTGGCTTAAACCGGCTTGAGCCGTTCTGCTGCCGTTCTTGTGGAAACACGTACGGTCAAGGCAGCATGCACACATGCTAGCGGTCGATATACCTTTGTTTGAAGACGAACTACTGTTGATACTTGCTCTATCCAAAGCGCTTTATCCGTTTTCTGTATATAACAGACGTAACTCCACCTCCCCGCAAAACGTCCTTCATTACTTTTACCAAGTCGTGGTCTTTACTACAAAACGCATCGTTTTAACGGATATTAGTTCTACGGGAGATAAAAAGAAAAGAAAGGAAGAAAATCATTTATTCGTGACAAACAAGCAAGAACAGATAAAAATGTATAAGAAAGCCACGAAATGGTCCCAACTCAGCGTATAAATGCTGGAATTAAAGCCAGCGCTGATCTGCCTGCCGTTGGAACCATCAGGTGAAACCAAACTAGGTATTACTATAATGTGTATTCCCAATTTCCTTAGTCTACGTTCAGTAGGTACTTTACGCTGTGCGTAATTGGTCACAGCGACGGATTAAGCGAGCGCGGAACCGGTAGCAAATTCTATAAGGAGGCCCATGGTCTTCTTTTGGGAATTTCTTAAGTTTAGGGTGCTAAATAAAAAATAACTGGTAGAAATACAGGTACAGCAATTTTCTAAGGGAAATAGATGAATAATGAATTTTGTTACGTAAGACCACACGGGCACTTTAAAAAGTCTGACTCTGTCAGTCCACTCAGTCAAGATCAAACTATTAAATACAACATTATATTCTCTCTTAAATGTTTTTTGTAAGAGCGTAAGTAAATAAATAATATTGATAACCTTGTCTGTTTAATACTTTGCGCAAGTCACCATATGTGGGTTAAGTCGCACCCGCGGGATCCTATCGCGCCGGCTAACTTTGCTTTTAAAACATCAACAAAAAGCTGAATGCGAGGCAATTTCCTTCTAGTCAGAGATAAAAGAGCCTATAGACAAAGTTACCACTAGTTAACAATTCCATTTGAATATTACATGCGGTGATCGAGTCTTCCTCGATCGGCCGACCAAAGCCTCTGGGGTCACGATACTGCCGTATTCGAATTGAGTGGGCAATAATCACATTACGAATCAATGTTTACGTTTGGTGTGCGCTGTCAAATAACCTGATGAAGGCTGAAGTTATGGTAAAATATGCATTTTGGTTAGGGTTTCAAAAAGGTTTACTTATATGAGTGGTACCGAAATTGTTACTCTTGAAGACGAAATTGTTACTACACTACGTGACAACTTTTTTATTCTAAGAGACTCGGTATCGCAGTTCAGCGTGGTAACGTTGCGTGCGCCCTTGTCACAATGTTGCAGCAAGTAGAAGTTGCAATGGACAGCTTTATTTTTAGTAAAAATAAATTTCTGCCAATTATGTATCATGGTTGAAAAGATACAGATAACCCTTTAATACTCGTAAGTAAAGAACAACGGACGGACGGACAGAGTAATTTTAAGTATTCTTTCCTACCTATTATGTACTTACCCACGACAGTTTTTGGAAGAGCGAGACCTCCTAACACAGGTCTTTTCAGACCTACAAGGAGATCTCAACCTTATTTGTGTACACCTTATTTGTTAATGGAAATAAAATATTTGATTTGATTTGATTTGAGCGTAAGCTTAATTATATACTATTCGTTATTTAAAGCCCCGATTGGGCCCTTTGGGTATAGACGGAACCCTAAAAATGTGATGATAAATGGTGTTAAACTTTATAATGATTGAGTGAGAGTATAAATCGTTAAAAGGCAGGCCCTAAATATCGGTAGTGCGTGACTACCGCAATAACAATGGTAAATTAGTTCGTTTACCTACATCATTGGTAATTTCTATTGATTTACATTTTGTTTCATTTCACTTATATTTTACATGATTTAGTATCGAAAATCTTCATAATAATTTTGTATAAGATTTATATATACATTTGAAATAGGTACTTACTCGAAATTCCATTAGTCTAATTTTAAAGCAGTTCTGGTAACAATACGAGTATAACTAATGGAATTAATGGAGTCAGTGTCGAAATCTATGATAGCATGTTAGACTACTCATATTATTAACTATGTCGTAGCCATAGTAGAGAGAGGTGCTTACAGAAACGTTTTCCGACTCTCCGTATTTTTTTGTAGAAGTAATAACACATAGAGTGGAATTTGTGCACCTCAAAAGTCATACGCCTCCGCTTCACGGATTATTACGAATCAAAATTAAAAAGGCTCGTCGGCAGACAACATGCGTAACGCTAACATTAACCATTATTGAAAACTGTCAAAGTGTGTGGAATCGACATAAGCGCTCGGCAGCAATCATATATGTATATTTTCGATAACGATAACGGTAACACATAAAGACGATTTTATAAACTACTAACACTTTCCAAATTTAAAATTTAAAATTATTAATAAAAACTCACGCCATTGTCAGAGTTTACGCGAAGTAATGGTTAAATACGGGAATTGCTTCTTTTTCCCGGGTTTAAATATCGAGTTCTCCATCACATTAATAATATCAGCATATTATAATTTATATAATCTTCTCCAAATACATAATTACTTATTACTTAGTCACCACAAAAATGTACCTAAAACGAACATCGGCCAAAAATATGTGACAAAAGTGCTTGGTATTCTTCAAGGGTGTCCTCTCAGCTGGTGAGTATAAAATGCGATCATTATAGATTGAAATGTTCGAGTCGGGCAACAATGGATGCATCATTATTGTTCCATCGAGATGCGGACTGTGGACGCACAGACGGGTAATAGCCATGCTATCTGAAGCAGCCTCAGGTACACGTATTGATAAACGTTATCGATGTAAAGCCATTAATGTCAGAGCAATCGATTTACGTGATTTGGACGATAAAGGAAAACGTGCAAGGTAGGTACATTACGGGCGTCAATTACTTGCTATTTTGTAGATTGTATACCTAATTTTTCTATCGCAGATATTTTTGGAGATTGTCTGTGATACTGATGACTATCGATTGGAATTATTGTGTTCTTGAAATAAACCTACCTAAAAGATAACATGTGTGCATTGCAGTTTACAACGGCAGAAGTGAAACCTTGACAAAAACCATACATGTGAACAAATTAAACTATCGTACAACAAACTTGTACGTGGACTACATAGACAATTTCAAACTTTTGCACCTTATTTCAATGGAATGAGATGAAAAACTGGATACGTACACAGACATGTATCCACTCCTTCATCGATAGTCGACTGTATTAAGAAGAGCTACAATTTTAAGCGGGTAGGTTACTACTGACAACGCTATTGGTATTGTTTATACCTACGTGATTAGCTGGGGGTAACTGCCTAATGTCGCTATTTCATTTCCTCGAGTTTCGAATCATAACTGCGCTAAAGAAGTTTTCACTTCAATATTAAAAATAATGGTAGAAAAAACCAATACAACGGCAGAAACTAAATTATAGGTAGTGCTTAGAACCGACTGTCGGAATTAAATAAATGTAACGAAGATATCTTTCATATCTCGGTGAACCTCAACGTAGGTACCTTAAGGCAAGGCAAGCGTATCAGAGTATTGAATATGATTTTGTCTCGAGTAATGGTTACTCAATACCCAAAGTTTCCCGATTATATCTAACATCCACAGCATCCACATGATTGGATACCAAACAAAACGAAATATTCATATTCGCTCGGGTAAGATAGGCAGGGATTACGGGTATTGTGTATATATCTATGAGATTGTTTTGGTTGAGAGCGTAGCGTCCGCTCGTGCCAAAAGGCGGCCTAATGAGTGTACAAACAGAGCCCGATACGAACGAGCAAACGACTTGTTTGTCTTCCCATCGCCCTAGCCATGCTGTAGCTCTGCCGCACACGTGGCAGTTGATCCCTTAACTAACAGGAAAAAACTTTGTCGAAATGCTCGGGCTACCAACACAATCATCGTCGTTTTTGCATCTGTAACAGGCGATGTGAACTATACGACGGGAGTTAGGCATATGTATTATAAGTGATGCGGATAAGGCCACCATAGTGAAAAAACAAAATTGTGTGTCATATTATTGTAGTCGTTATATTAAAGAAATGGCGTTCCTATCTGTTGTCGTAAAATATTTTTGTCTTCGAATAAAATTGCAGAGGTAGAGAGACTGAACGGTCAGAATTTATAGTTTTCTCACAAATGGCTGCGAATAAACTCTTCAACGTAACACAGTACTAGGTTTGTGGGGTCCCCAACTATCGTATTTGTGTTTAATATCTGTCACTTCGCATTAACAAGTAACTTGGCACACTCTGAAACGAACATTATTCTGTGATTCACATCTTCAGCATGATAATAGTCAATAGTTGGATAGGTACATAAGTACTATTATCTATTATCTATATATATTAAGTAATATTATCAATAAAGCCAAAAAACTGATATTTGTAAGGGAAGAACAAAAACCAAGAAATCTCAATTTACATATTTTAACTTGGTTTCTAAGAGAATAGTAGCGAAGCTAAGTGATTTTAAATTTCCAAATTTGAAACTCAGCTTCAATTATTTATTTTACTTTTTTCACCGTAAATCATTTAAAATATGTGTCCTAATGCATCGTTTGTCCGAATTTTCGTTTATCCTAAAGCCCCGCTTAAATTTTAAACCTTTTTAGTTTTGTTATAATACAACCCTAAACTAACCGAACCGCAGATATAATTGGAAAACTTAAAAAGTTGCCTGACTCATCTAAAAACCAGTTTAAGGCAAATGAAAATTCGGACAAACGATGTGTTAGGACAAACGTTGTTAGGGATTCCGAGGGACACCCGTGTATACGTACTCGTATACCTACCAAGTACTGTTTTCGTATTTGTTTGATCTTTTTCGCAATCCACACAGAGAGGAGAATTCTAGGAGAATCCATAAATAAACATTAAGTTGGTACCTACATTGAACTGTGTAGGACAAACAATATCTATAAATGACGTCTATCTCTCTGATAGCTCTGCAACAAACAAGTTCGGAAAGACTGCTCAGAGTACTAGTAAATGTACTAGAATGTATTTTCTTTTGCCGTTATTTGAACAACCGGACTAAAAAGATACCTCTTTCCACGCTCTATAACCGAGGGGAGCAGTTGGGCCAATAGTTAGGTAGTTTGTTGAAATCGTTACATCAATTTCATTTACTATTTGGATTCGACAAAGAAAGGCAAGCGAATACGCAATTTGTTACGGAGTAACGATCCCCGTACCATGACCAAAGTTTCGTTTGTTTTGCAATTAATCTTCTTTATTTTGAAGTTAAGACTGAAGTTGAGGAGTTGCCATTTGCCGAGTAATTAATCTTTTAAGCACACGTCCTGAATGAGGCTTTGAAGATGTAGCTTTATAATGTGAACAAAATCGTTCATGTTCGGAATGGTGTGTCTGTAATAAATAACATACAGAAAATTATTGCAATTTAATGTGCCTCATTTTTGCATCGTTGCTATTGGTAACACGGAGCTTACTTGTGTTGTTTCACTGAAGCTTGAATACCAAAATACTTCTCTTATCTTGAAATCTATTTCGTGTCTCTTGCTTAACTATCTATCCCCATTCCTATTTGAAGTCGCTTAATGTAGGTACGCTACTTGCCAACTAGTATCCGGTGTGAGGCAAGTAACTTATCGTATGAAGTTACAAAGAAAACTGTTACGACTGAGTAAGAATAGGTACTACTATTTTACGACTTTGAACTATGTTGTATATTATGTTCAACAAATGATACTTTTAAAAACAAAGTGATCACTTTAACATGGGTGACAAATATGTATGTTCAAAAACCAGGTTTATATTGAATCAATGTAAATAGGATGATTCCTGTGATTTGTTTTTTTTTAATTTTATAAATATTAGTTACAGTGATATAATATAAACCTTACTACGACATCTAGTATCTAATTTAAACGATTAAGGCGCAAAAACTGCAAAAATACCTATATTATCTTAAACGAATGGACGTCACAATTAATATAAAAATAAATAATAATAAATAATAAATAAAAATATATAATATAAATAAATATGTCACGTGTAATGTCGTGTCGTCATAAATAAATCATTGTTAATTATTTTCTTTTGACAGAAATAAAATATAAAGGTTTCCTATATATTGTAAACAATTAAAATATATAAAAATGTTGTTTAATATTTTTAAAAATTATTACGGGTACGCGACAGTCAAGCAAAAAAATTACAAAACCGTGGTTTTCTCGGCAGCGGGGTGCAGTAAGTGCCCTCCTAAGCCAAAAGCCGATTTCTATATTCAATAGATAAAGCTTCGATTCGATTCGAAGGATTAGATTCTGTATTGCTACGTCTTTCGTAGGAAATGTCGCTTTTTAGTTAAGTAGGTCAGGCTCTAAACAAGATAACTTCAACGTAAACGATTTTCGAAAACTGTTAAAATGTATGGAATTGACGTAAGTGCTCGACGTGACCGTCTGGCAGCTTACGTCAGTCGTATACTTTTTCGATAATGATAACGTTCGTCGATTGCATCGTGTCTGGGTCAATAGCAGCCAACAGCCACGAGTATATGATCACTCTAATCACATCTTTTATATTTCTTACTCGCAAATATACTTAGTGTTTCAAATTATTAAATACGGCTGTCACAAGGAGCAACATACATTGACCGAAGTATGTTTGTAACTGCAACCTATATTAATATCTTTAATATAAAAACAATACTTCTGCAAGAATCCTAAAGCTAAATTGCGTTGACCAACTTCGTGTAATTATTACGAAATCCAAACTTTTCTCTTCCGATGAAATCCTTTAACCAGGTGGAAAAATCGATACTTATTCAACTTTTTATTCATTTCGACTACGTCAGGCTACACTCTCTTGGAATTTAAGCAATTTCACGTTCTAGCCCAAAATGCAAATTAAAGGTAAGCGAAATTGCATAGCCCGGTTCCCAATTTTCGGGGTAATAGAGGCAATCTCACAAAGGGTTGATACAATAAATACAATACAATACTGATTTTATATTGATTTTTACCTATCTAACGTTTTATCACTAAGCAGCAAGGAATTTCAATTAGGGTAAAAAACCAGAGGTAAATTACGCCTTAATTGTGATGTTTGAAATTAGTGTCACAACATAACAATACAATGACATGCTATAAGTAATATAAAAGTGATTGTTTTTCTCCCAGTCGAAATGAAAAGTAGTAACCCGAGTGGCTAACGGGGAGGCTAAACAGCTCATGTCGCATGTGGCATCTTCTTCAGTACTAAATATAGTAGCTTCTCATAACTGCAAAATGTGCAACAACTGAAAAGAATCAAAACAATATTACAACGCATGTAGGATTCACAGAAATAAAACAAAATTCAATTGCATATCAAATTAAATAGTCCACACAGAATTTACATAAACTACGCTCGTAAAAATACAACTGATGTTTCCATTCGCTCTCTAAAACCTTTACAGTGCACAAAAACCTAAAACCAACTTGTCGACTGTCAAAGCTTAAAAGAGATCGGAATCCACTGACCTATTTTCTGACTTTCCAACACATACGTAATTACGTCCCGGTTCAATTTCACTACAAAGACGAGGGTAAAATAGTTCAGGGGTTTAAATTTAGGAGTCAGAACAAGGACCTTAATACTACTTGACACGTCGTTACCGCTTTCCGTGAATTTTCCCACCTGACCCGTACCTATGTACCTTTAAGTATTCCGTTTGTGAAGGCTAGCTATTTGATCTAAAGAAGTTCTTACGTTTGACATGTTAAACGTAAATCATTAATGCATTAATGTAACAGTATAGCGTAGTAAAAACAAACACGGAAAATCAATGAGATTTGGGCGAGACTCGTAAATAGTTATACATTTGTTACACTCGGGCTTTTCCCGAGAAGGATCTAAAATATAATACGCATAAAGCTTCCAGAAGTTTTTTTTCTAAATCATTGATAAAACCACAACTGGATTTATAGGGTAGTCTATTTCTCGATACCAATATTATAAACGAGATTAGATTTGGTTACTTCCTGACAGGTTTTTTTAGTCCCAAATGTCAAAGTTTAACCAAAAGTAACCATGTGGTTAACCAAAAGTAACCATATCTGTGTTATAAAACTTATAATTAACTAGTAGGAACAAGCATAGAAAAACTAAGTGCCGAAACGGTCTGTCAAAAACAAGCGAGCTTGTTTAGCCTGAGCTAGCCCATCGCGGTAGTTTAGATTAATATGCATCAGCGGTAAATCATTATTAATTAACATCGCCAGCTTGCAAGATATAATTATGTGGGCAATTATAGCGGCTCACTAGGGGCTTGCAAGTTTACGAGCTGAACTTAACCTAGTTCATGCAAAAAACCAAGCATGCATAAAGCTGCAAAGTCGTACACAACTTTTTTTGAGTGGAGTGGCTATGATCGGATTATTACATGATAATAATCTTGTTTTTACCCGAACAGACTAAAAACCCGCTAAAAACTGCATAGGAAGCCTCAACCAAAATGTACTTTTATTATTAATTCATATTGATTTATGAAGGAGAAAAAAGAAATATCATTGAAATACGGGCAGCTTGCCTTAGTATTTAATTTATTTCGATTTATCTCCACGTTGTAAGTTTGGGCTGTCTGCGATGAGACAGCGTCGAATAAAGGGAACGTTATTACTCGCAGGTATTGGCCAAAGCGAGTACTTACTTATTTCAAGTGACGTCTAAAAATGAGATTGTCGATTTTTTTTATTATTGCGCTCCACGACTCTGACACGTAGTTGATATAATTAGAAGTGGTCAAAAATGAAATGGAACTGAGCCGATCAAGTTCGCCGCCGTAAAGATACCGGTTACCGAGATATTTTTGCTACAAAGTATGTAACCTAAGTATAGCGTCGCCTCCAATGATGCAATATTTATTAATGTTATTACTAAGATACACGATAAAACAGATCCACAGCCAAACAGATATACAGAAGAATTTATACTTGATCCACAAGGTGATTAATTTCTTAAATCTTCAAATAAAATTATCGGTAGGTACTATTTGCATGTAATGCCAAACAACTGAGAAACGCAATGAATTTCTAATGTTCTATTTAACATTCGAATGCGTTTTTTGTTGACCTTTGGTTCGAGCTATCTCTGGCCCGGCCAGGTACCTACATCATTCGTCATGAGTTATTCCATTTTAAATTGAACTGTTATGCGTCCGTCGTCACAATCAAAGTGCCTGTTGATTGAATCCATACGCAACGTGTGTAACTGTGTTAAACTCGCTACGTGAAAAGTGCCAATCTATAAAACTTTTCAACTGATTCCCCGGCTGCCGTCAATTTTGATTGTCAATTTTCCTGTGCAGTGTTTTTTTTACGCGCAATTGAGTCGTGAAACTGGTGTATTTAGAATTTTCTAGTGTTCGTCCGTCACCGAGTGACGCGTTTGCCGATAGTCCGGGTACCAAATGTAGGGACATAACAGTGAATACGACCCGCCATTTCGGTTTTATGGGTTAGGTGATATTTACCTGAGCTAAAAGTTGCGGTTTATGGTGTCTAGGGAATCATAATATTCCGTCGATATAAATTCTGTTTAAAATCAAAAAATCTAAACATTACCCGCCTCCTTCGGCGGTCGGGTAAAAATGAATTATGTACAGATTATGATAGGATTTATTTCTTTAAATGAAAGCCACTACTCCTACGGCATTTTAAATATTTCGCTTCTATTTTAGCGATATTGCAAGACAGGATCAGTCGCTTTACTTCATTTCTATCCATGCATTTTTTATTTCAACCACAAATGAGAAAGGGGTTTTATCTTGAAGATTTTCCACAAGATGGCATTTAAATAAGACCCTATCACGCTGTAAAAGTTAAAATAGACCCGATTACGTAAGCAGCCGAAAAAAGTAAAAGTAAAATTCGCATATCGTCACATTGATATTTTTTACCTAAGTACCTAAATAAATTATGTGAAAGCATAACATCATACTCGGATGTTTGTATGACAACAACGATACTATCGCCCTTATTCATAAACACTCTAAGTTAAAGTATTCATTGTCCCTTTCTGTCCAATTCATATGTCATAATGATAATGATAGGATAAGCACAAATCATATTTAAGCACACTTTAGCTATTGCGCGTTTATGAATAATAGGGTTATTTCTTTAATTTTGGTTATTACACGTGTATTTTTTGTCAACGTTATCTTTATCAGGTTAAAGACAAAATGACGGTACAAAACAAGTCGTTCAAATTTTAATGACAAGGTTTCTGAAAGCTTAATAATTATAAAGTCTCTTTCACCCTACATAAAAACATTAGGTAAATGATTATGAGAGTCGTTTGCCAAATTTAAAATTTGCGAAGTAATAACGAGTCAGCAAAAAGGGGAATTCAGGAGAGTAAAATGTAACGTCGAATTTGAAATCAAGTAAATGATTCCGCCTGCTGCCCAAAGAGTTTCAAATTTAGTTACTTTAAAAATATACGATACTTCACTATAGCTTAAGTTGTACAGGTCGATTCACAAGAGTTAGCACGAATGGATTGAATGAGTGAACGAAAATAATAACAGGTTTTCGGTTTGAAATTCGAACATCGGTTCAAAGGACGGCACTCACACAGTGATAGGTGACATTGCTTTTGTTCATTCCATTCGTGCCAGCTTTAGTGAATCTACCGGTAAGGTACGTAGTTCCTCGAATTATTTTTAGAAACGGTTGTAAGGCAGTTTAGAGCAACACTGAGTGTTTACATAAAGATCAGAATACGGAATAATTTACTTATTAACCATAGGTAAATACTATAAATAATGTCTTGTTCTAAGGGCCGTATTAATAAACTAATCTCAACTCTAATGCTCGTCTCGAGATGCGTCAAAAATGACAGGTTTAACGTTTACTTTGACATATCTTGTGACGGGCATCTCGGCCAAGATGTGTTTATTAATACGGCCCTAAGACTTCCAGGCGCCCTAACATGGTTGCGTTTATCGCGTGACAAAGTTACGATATGGCATCCGTCACCTTTTGACACGTAAATAAGTACGACAGTGACTGATGCTTTATCCACATTTGACACGCGATATAGACGCAACCATACTAGGCCCACAGGGCCGAGATTCTAGGCGGTAAAAACCACTTTGTCTTTGACCGTATCGTATTGTCATCGTTTTGATAGCTCTTATTTACTTGAAATTAATGGCGGTCGAGTTATAAACAATACCATAACAGATCAAAGATGATATGGTTTTTACCGCCTAGAATAGAGGCCTTGTTCAGTTTTAGAAACCTTGACGTACACTTAAATAACAAAGTCGCGTCTTTTTTACCCGGTTATACTTCCACTAGGGTGCGAAAGAGACGTCGCAAATGGGTTTTCGAAATGTATTCTTTCCCCAGGCATCACGTGCGGTATGGTGCTCATGGGGTTCCCTCGAGGCTATTGATTAGCCCTCGGCGCGGGATTAGGGATCGGACGCCGGCCTGCAATTGGGACACAATTAAATTGTGTCAAGTGTTACACGGGAAAAATTAAGTTGTGGAACGCCTTTTACACGTCGGGCGACAATTATTTTTTACGCGTAATAGCCAGATTTAGTTCAGAAGGGGATAAAAAATTAACATCAGTATTTACTTAAATTTCGACGTCATTATTATGCTAATACTTATTTAAAAGTCAAAGTTGGCTTATCCATCCGTGTATAAAAAGGTTTTTTTTTGCTATGGGTTTATAATATTTTTATCAAGTTGCGGGTTGGATGTCCGTAAAGTTTAATGCTGGGTCGGATCATTTGTTTAATTTTAATCTGAGCCAGAATTCAAGCTTTCGGTTTGGGTCATTGTAGGTAAACGGGCCCTAATTACTGGATTAAGTAATTGTCAAAACATCGTTGAATGTTTTTAGGGCTGCATACTAAGTACTATTAGGTATAATAGTTCAAGGGTGAGGTAATAAGCGTAGACACGTGAGATCTTAAATTAGCGGAAGATTTTGCGTGTATTTCCGTCGCATTGGTATTATAATCCTTCTCGATCTATGGAACTCTTAAAACACGAGTCTGAGACCGGCTCGGCCGCTTTTTAATTTAGTTGGATTATTTTGTAGGAGTTAAATTATTAGGCTTAATCAATGCAGGGCAATTAACGCGTAACGAAGTGGCAATTAATATCCGAAATGGGATAACATCGAGTTTAATTCGAGAATATTAAAGACTCAATTCGACTTAATAGTGCCCGAGCGTCTGTGTTAAAGGAATTAGTATGCATTTAAATGCGAATTAAGAACATTTTTGTAGGGGAAGAAGAGGATTAAAATTACAAAATCGTTTAGAAATCAAAATCACAAAGCTGGCCAGACTAATTAAAAGTTTTGTGACTTCCGGCGTCTAATCCACCTGGCGCTTAGCACTTGGCAATCATTTTACTAAATCTGTATTCAGCAACTCATTCAATATGCAGAATGGCTAACGTTAAGAGGGCGCAACCAAAAAGTGGGTTAAATGAAAACCACCACTTAATATAGACAAAACTTAAGAAATTATTAGTGTCCTATTTTAAAGCATATAATGTGTAGTTCTGCTACGGTGCTTTCTAAAAATTCGCAATGAAGCTATTTTTCAATTGGCCAAACACTCGTAACGACATAAAATCTTTAAAAAAATGGGTTACCTTTGTTTCAGCGAAATGTTATGTTTGTCAAATGTATCGTTTCCCGACCTTTTCATTTGATAACCCACTTTGTTTTCTGTAACCGTAAATATTTCATGATCTTATAAAAAACTAACCTAACATAACCTACAGGGTTCTACACGATGGTACTGATATAAATCCTGAAATATGTATACATATAAAATTGGGTTGGCAAATGAAAAACTTGGGAAACGATACATTAGGTAAACATATTTTTTGCCAAATGGCAGGCTCCGTAAAAAGTAGCATAAAAACCCTACCGTATTTAGTAGAAAAACATCACGACAAAAAGTCTAAATTTGTCTTTTTTGAATACTCCCGCCAGTGGCATTGCCCCGGCTGCAAATTTCTGACTTTCCCGGTGAATGACAGTAACAAACACAATAAAAAAAGATTTATCCAATTTGGTGGCAGTCGCTCGGAAGCAGTGATCGGAATAGTTAGAGTACATATATTTACCTAAAGTTAATATAGAGTGGTTACAACCGGATGAAATATTAATTTATTTTTATTGAATTCCGGATTTCCGGTATTTTTTATGCTAAATATACGTAATATTTATTTCTTACGTACTTAGTTTGTGATAAAAGGGGCCTGTAACTAATTTATTTTAAGTATCTTTATAATAGGGAAGTATATTTACCTAAACATCGTAACAACAGAGACATAAACTGGAGACTTCCTTGCGAACATCATAAATAAGTGATCATTTATGTACCTTATTACTTTAACGTCGTGTTTGAAATGTCATACAAAATTGTGAAACGTTTGAAAGCGACAAGGTACATAAATGATCACTTAGTTTTGCTGTTGACTGTACCAGAAAATACCGAAAACAGGAAGTCAATAAAAATAAATTTATATTTCACACGGTTGTAACCACTTTAGGGTAAATCCGGGATAGATGCCACACTTTTTGAAAAGGCTTCCTAATTTCAAAACTATCAATTTCCCATGAATATTTCCTTTCGATATAGCTAGTTTAGTCTTTAATCTTACATTACGAGATGTTTTTGTTGACCTTTTTTTTTTAGGGTAGATGCCTACCTATATGGACAGATGCCACACCATAAAAAATCTAAGAAGGATAGATGCCCTTTGGAAAAAGACAATATACGTTAACAATATCGGAGTAGGTATAGATTCTTAGAAGAAGATAGAAACATATAAATAGAAATCGTTTAAATAAAAGGAATAAAAATTATAACAGATGATAAACACATATGCTGCGATTATTTATATAGGGGTATGTGGGGGATAGGTACCCCAAGGGCACGTATACCCCACGTAAATCGGGCGTCCATCCTTTTTGATATGGATAGGTGCCTTTTTATTTTTATCTAAACCAAATACAAAAGAGCGATAATTCATACATAGTTGTACACTTCATGAACTAGTATATCGGTATAATAGAAACAGAACAGAAGTTAATACTCATTATAAAGTTATGAAACTGCAAATACTTACGTTTAAAAATTTGAGGCACTTTTTGCGCTCATCGCGGAGATTTTCGCACACACAAGCGAGACGCGTCTTTTCTTCGGGACGGCCTGCAGGTGCTGAGGTGTGTATCCCTTGCGCTCCCTATTTAGTCTAGTAATTCTTTGCTGCGATTTTGGGAAGTTAGGTTTTTGAAAAATAGGCGCCTATCCCTTTGCGGCATTTATCCCGGATTTACCCTATGTTATGTCCGTTTGCGAACTTTAGGTAAATATAATCTACCTATTCCGATCACTGCTCGGAAGTTATGCGCGTAGTTACATACACTTTGGCGATGCATTTTTATTTATATATAGATTTTTTTGTGACGTATAACTATTAATATACGTTTAGGATCCCGTATAGACGTATATAATTTATGTTTTAAAGTTTGTTTATGCATTTTTTGTATTCATTTTATTTCAATGGGTATCCATAGCATAAGTGGGTATCTTTATCTTCTTTACATATTATAAAATGAAGTCGCTTCCGCTGGCTGTTCGCTTAGATCTTTTAAACTACTCAACGGATTTTAATGCATGATTCAGCAATAGATAGAGTGATTCAAGAGGAAGGTTTTTATGTATAATAAATTCCAGTTTATGGACGGGTGTTACAGAAAACTTACATAAACCGAAGCGAAGGGAGGGCCGGTAGCCAGTACATAGTATATTCATGGAAATTACGGAAATAGCAATTCGGAGATATTGTCTCGACAGCACGCCCTTAATCAAAGTTAGAGATAAAAGTGGAAATTGTTTTGGTAAGGTTAGCAAATATCGGTAATATTCTGGTCACCTAGAAAATATTTAGCGGAAATATAGCGGATTTTCTTCTCCTTTTTTTATTTTGCGAATTTTGCCCATGCATTTGCCCTAATGTCCTCCGTCCTTTGATCTTATTTAGGCAATAAAGGAAAATTAAGAAAGAGACCATGTAGCATGTAGCATGTATTAACGATCGGTACCTAACGTTTCTTGGAAAATATAAAATTATTCATAAAATCCAGCTTAATCAAAGCACTTTGTTACCCGATACTTTGTTAAAAGACAACAAAAACAAGGCTCATCGTCGAAATTCACAAGTTGGAATTTGTTTGTAATGTTGTTGATAGCCACGCACGCTTTCGTTAAATACCTACATTGTTCGGGGCCGCGATTCAAGGTGTTAAAAACCATATCGTCTTTGACCTGTTATCGTATTGTCAACGTTTTGATAGCTCTTATTTACTTGACAGTAATGGCGGCCGAGTTAAAATCAATACCATAACAGGTCAAAGACGATATGCTTTTCACCGCCTAGAATAGAGGCCCTGATTGCGGTTTGAACTGGCTCATGAATAAGTACTTACGTGAGCTAACGAAAGACACCTGACAGTAGCGCCACAATCCACATAAAACTGTCACATTTGTATTAGAAATCAGTTCCATTTTAACGCAGATAAAAATAATAAAAGACACCTGTTGGCTTAGCATACTGCAACGGGAACATATGTCAAACACACGTTCGCTGACATGCCGAGGTCCATTTAAATTTGACGTCTTTAAACCATGTGAAAATGACAGTTAAAGAAGAAAAAACAGCGTAATCTAAAAAGAAGAGAAATATAGCTGGTGCAAGGTTCATTTTATAGTCCGGCTTCTATGCTATTCTTATTCTACGGGTTTCTAGCTCACAAGTTGCTTGATAGATTTGAACGATTGTATTAATTTTTATAGCAATACCGGTTAAAATGACGTTGATAAGGGTTATAAATTATATATAACATAAATATGTCAGGGGACAATGCCACACCAATTAACCTAGTCCTAAACTTAAGCTCTAGGCTTGTGCTATGGGTAGTTACTAGACAACGAAATAAATACTTTGTATAGAGAAATATATACTCGAATACATAGAAAACATCCATGACTCAGGAACAAATATTCGCGCTCATCACACAAATATCTGCCCTTACCGGGAATTTAACCCAGGACCGCTAGCTTCGTAGGCAGGGTCATCACCAACAGTAGCAACTAGGCGTCGCCAAACTTAACTTTCTTGGTAATAAAAAGACTCAAATCCAATAAATACATTATTATTTTAAATCATAACAGTTAAAAATTAAAATAAATATCAGGGGAGAATATCCCGCCAGTTGACCTAGTCCCAAACTAAGCTCTAGGCTTATTCTATGGGTACTAGACGACGATATAAACACTTATATAGAGACATATATATTTAAATACATAGAAAACATACATGACTCGGGAACAAATATTCGAGCTCATCACACAAAGTTTTCTCAGCCGCCTGCGGAGTAAGTGGGCATAAGTTAACTACGCTTTTTAAACTATGGAGGTTGTTATTCCAGACGCTAATTATAATAAACGGCTTCGTACAGCGGCTTTAAATAATTGATGAGTTTCCGAATTCACAAATTACTCACAAATTAATTCAAACCCCAGTAGGAACCCCTTAATTATTATTTGTGTCATCAGTTAACACATTCAGTGCCTGTAATGCTACAAGTGCTACGCTGTAGCTTGTAGCACCATTCTCCCCTATGGTGGACTCGATTATCGGGTCGTTGGCAATGAATGTGTGAACTTAACTACACAGATCAAAAATGTGAATAGATCAAATATATCCCTACATTATTTTGATCCTTGGACATTGTTGATGTGCGTAGTTGACCCAGTCGTGGGACTCGTAGGTACTTACTTAGGTTAATTCAAGTTAGATTTATAACATTATGTTTTTGAGAAGTTACTGGTGTTGTCTTGACGGACTGGACGAAATTGGTTTCTAATAACGGACTCTTTAAAAAAACTAGATGATTTTTTTGATCTATAACCATTAGGGTTTAAAACTTTAAAGGATAAAGGCGTTATTGTATTTTTAGGTAGCTATGCATTATGACATTTTGTAAATACGTGAACTTTGTTTAAAAGGGTCGAACCGACTCATTACTGCTGGCTCTAACAGGCATATGGGTCTCTATACTTTATTCTAGTCGTCTGCCTAAATATTTTCAGTCTTAACTCAGTACCTTGTTTGATAGAAAAAAACGTTAAACAATAAAATCGGTTTAGCTAATAGGTATATGAAGTTTATTTGAGGTACCGGGATTTCAGACTGACCCACTTTTATATGACGGTAAATTTAGATTTCAGTCCATTTGTAGTATTACTTGCCATCTTACTTGTAATATTTTCATGATTATCGTAGTCTACATTTTGTTACCATGCCTAATAAATAAATAAATAAACAGTTAAAACATTTATACTTAGCTACTCACAGCTAAATTTCATTACACACACCACACAGGTATGGTACCTATCTAAAATAAAAATAATTTACGGTTAGAATTCCAAACGCGACAACCTTATTACATTTTTAATTCAAAACGGGGCTCCTATTCCATTTCGGAATACATAATTTATAACAAATACCTGATTTTATTAGAAAACATTTCACTTTTCTCAATCTCTCCAGCCTTAACTGGAAGAGATCCCTTAAAGGGATAGTTTATCTTCATTGTATTGTTTTTATTGTTACATAAATACATATATAAATTTAAAAGGTAATAAAGTTTGCCCAAATTGCATAGCAGTTTGTTTGCGAACCAAAATGCGCTGGCACATGTCGCGTGGTCAAATATACCGTCACTAACATACGTAATCCTCTTAAATATTTAGGCACGAATGCCGCGGGTGTCAAGCCACGGCGTATATGCACAGGTTTAAATAATGAGTACTCGTATGTGCAGTCGGTATTTTCTGCAAAGCTTATGCGGTTGCTTGAATCCTGCGATATATTTCTCGAGACGTGACTTCTCGCCAGCTCAAATAAGGCATAGGGCATACTCGTAGTTATTTCAACGGGATTAAGTCATTCAGGGTTGCGGATGTTGCAGTCTCTTAAAATAGTGGATAATCCAACTAATCAATTACTCATAACATGTTAGTTGCGATATGCTTACACATACATATGCAGAAGCAAGCCCGAAGCGATGCTATTTCATTGTTTGCGCTCGTGTAGATATTAATTAAGATAACGACATCATTGCATTATGACTCCTACTTCAGCTACATCCAATAAACTTGTCAGAATAAATAAGAGCACGAACCGAAGATAAACAAGTTAAAAAGCGGAGAAATTACATTTCCTCTTAGACCGCGGTAAAAAAGATTTATGTAAACGAACGTTACATGTACACGCCCATATGAGCCATATTTTCGAGTTGGAATATCGACTTAGAACAGTAAACAAGAGGTCCCGGGCTCGTCCCAGACAATTGGCACATCGGCAACGTCTGCGATTCTTCGCTTGCCAATTCACTGCCCGGTTACGGCCTACTTAAACGAACCCGACGTAAATATTGTTGTTATTTTTTGCTTTTTAGGGACTCCTTTATGCCTCTAACGGTTAGAGGCTAGTTAGAGTCTAACCTCTGACGACTTAAATTATTGACTAAAATGACTTGTATTGATGAATATTTAGCTATAGGTACCTAGCTTTATTTTAGACGAGCCTTGCCCGCGACTCCTTTCGCGTAGAAGTATTTTAACGCTATTTTCTCGGTGATTATAAACAATAAAAAACTTAAGTAAAAGGACCTCTTGCATGTAGTTGTGTGCAAATTAATAAAATTTCAAATATGGAATGTCGAACGGTCTATACAGATGCGTCAAGGTGTTTTTCTACCGGCGAGGCGAGGCGAGACGAGGCGGGACGAGAATTGAAATTTGTATTGAAAAATCGCGCACCCTCAACGCGCGCGCGCGGTGGAAATAGGTGTTTTAATACCAGTAAAAACCTATCATATCACATCATATCATATCACCTATACTAACTTTAACACACTTCCGCATTTGAACATGAGTTAGGATTTATAATATTAGTTACGAAGATACGGCAGATGATTATGAAAAATCCTAACATTATCTAGAATAACTACTAACTAAAAACTTTAAAAATAAATCTCGGAGATTTTACCTACTCATCATAGATTTGTGACTTTGTGACGAGACCGTTAAGTAGTACCGAGCTCTATTCACAGGATGCAACTGCAACTGCAGCAGTCATTATTATAGCCAAGTCTAGCTCGGGTCTTAGGTACAAAGCGTTTGAATGCTTCAGCGCGATAAACTGCTCTAAAACTTTATCGTACGAAGTTAGGTCGTTTAATTACACGTTCAACTGACTTGACCTTTCTTTTTTGAGCATACTGTTGAATTGAGTAGTTAGGAATTTAAATAGTTATAGTTATTTGTACTTGCAGGAGATACTATAATATTTTTCTTGATAGTACGGTCGAACTTATAGGGCGCTGAACATTTTAGTACCTTGTCGCAGCTATTGATATACTAAATTCAAACTACCTACTCTTAGTTTAATACCGTTATTGCGACCAGCGGGCCTATTGCCTAACACACTCGCAATCACGATTGTTTTCATTTTGACAGTATGAAGGCGAGTCTGCTATTAAAATGAAAACAATTGTTCCATTTAACGTAATTCGAAAGCGATGGAGAGCCATTTTTTAAACCAAGTGAGTGAATAATTTGCCAATTTATAATTTTAATGTTTTTATTGCAATCAAAAACAGAACATAACTAATACGGCTACTTTCTGAATAAAAACCCTACAATAAGGGACTATTAAGATAATCTAAATCATTCGTTCATTAAAGTATATTTGAAAAAACGAAACGTTCATTCCATTCACTTGGTTTCGTATATCAAGGGGATTGCGGTCGTGATCAAAACGATTGTGTTACACAATACCAATGTTTTGAGGCGCTCGTAATCGGAATCGCAATCGTCTTTGAAGTCGATTGCGATTGCGAGTACGTTAGGCGATAGGCCCGCTGGTACTAAATTGTACACCTACCTATCAGTTCAACTGTACCGCGATGACCCTAAAATCCTAAACAAACTAATAAATCCTAAAAAGATACTACTATGTTTGGCAGTCTATGGACGGTGCCTTTAAAAAAGTCTAAATAAGCAAGTATTTTTTTTGTATTTTTTAATTTTGGTAAGTTAAAAACACACAGACAGTTTTTCTTTTTAATAATTTTCGTTCCAGGCCTACCGTGATAGCATAAATGACGGAAAATTGTACTGTCCTAACTGAAACACATGATTTCAGATTGCTTATTTCTCTAGGCTCGCTTTGGCTATCGTACTTATACATAAAAATAGACATCAATCTCAGTTAGAATATACATTTGCTTTGTATTGTAGGGCGATCATCCACGTAAGGCCCCCACATCCGCATAATTCACACTTGGCTGATTTTTTAGGAACTTTCGGAGTGTCCGCGCAAACACATACATTTTCGTTTACGTCAACAATAAAAAGGTAATTCAATTTTACCTTCGTAGGTAGATTTATTTTTTACTAAGGATATTTTAAGGAATGTTCTTTTATTTTAGCATTGAAGTATGTATGTTAACTCTTTATTGCACATTCACAATTACAAATCATTTTTGCATCATCGATAATATACATAGGCGAACTTATCCCATATGGGATCTCTCCAGTTAACCTTGGAATAGAATAAGCAAGGACAATGCAATGAAGTATGAACTGAGATGAGGAATCTATTTCTTGACTATAGAAGCGGTTTAGGTATCGTCACCGATAAAATGCGGGTGCCGATCTGCTCGTACACAATGGCGCCTCGAGCTCCTCGGTACAAAAGCATACCACAGCACGTGCCGATATCTACGTACTATTTGCTCCTAACACTCGACAAATATAGATTAGTCTTCACATTTTTTTTAAAACGTCTGTGTAAATGGCCCGAGCAGGGTGCTTATTTATTTGTTGGCTATATTTGTTTGGATGCTGTAGAAGTTGTCCTCGGCATTGACATTTTCTTTTATTTACTCGTATGTACGGTAAATATGTGCTTAGCTGCTCCACTATTGGTTTTATTGGTTGGTAAACATTGAATTCATTTCCAATATTTTTTTCGTTCTTGTAATATTTTGTTAGATGCTAGAACAGTTTTATGTTAGAATCCTTCGATTATCAATTTATGTAGACTATGGATGATAAAAATTTAATTGAAAGTCAAATAGCATTTTAAAATTGTATCCTTAATTTATATGTATAAGAAGGACACTCTAGAACTATGCGGACAAAAAATAGAGCAAAATTAATTAACGCATCCCAACAATTACACGTTAAATTACAAATTAATGCTTATTTAGGGTAGGTAACTGATCGTAGTCACAATGTTATTTACGTGCGTAAATTTTGGTACGTGTTAGAATCATGCATCCTGCTATTTGTTTTATGAGAAGGTAAATTAGATTTCATAAAATTTAACGAATTCAACCGCGAGAGCAAAAAACAGATGCGAAATAAAATGTATTTTTTATTTCATACATATCCACGGATACGATCAATTTAGCGAGTAAAGCTGACGGCATGACAGTATGTTTCGATGTAAATACACTTATACGCGTGCAATAGTAATGTAGGCGGGTGTACTCGTCGTAAACTACGTGAGTGAGGTGGGTCCACCGTGTTGACCGTCGCCTTTGCTCGCTCATTCATAATTCAACACTACAGCGACGGAAAATTGTCAATCGAACTTTCAATATTCCTTTTTTTTAAACGCGTAACAGATTAAAAGCTGATTAATTACTCAGCCATCCATTGAATACTCTTTGCATTCAAGCTGCGAGTGGCTTTGAATTATAAAAGATAGAATTGCCTGCCGAGCTATGGTATGGTTTTTCGAGCGCTTTTCATTTCCTTTTGCGCTGAAGTCGCAAAGACTTGTTAGAGGGTGTTTTAATAACGAGAAATCTAAATTTTCATTTGCTTTTGCTGAAGCTTGTGACGAAATGTCGTCAGTTTTACAAACGAACAAATACAAAATATAGAACATCCTGTACTCGAGTGCAATCGATTCCCATTACAACCGTCTTGCTCCGCAAGTTCTGTCGAGACTGCTTTTAACAAATAATCCGCCCCATTACCGGTAACAAATAAGCCCCATTGCACACGACGCAACGCTGCCACGAGTATGGAAGAATAGTGTTTAATATCGAAGTAGTAAAATGGGCTAGGAGGGCCTATATTAAAAAGATAAAGTAATCGAACGATGACTATACGACTATATTGTTGTTTTGTCTCTATCTTGCTTCAGGAAATGAAGAGAAGAAACAAGAAGGAGAAACTAAAATATAGAAACCGTTAACAATATCGTACAATGTAGGCATCGTGTGAGAATGGTTAACTTTATCGGGAAGTAGCACTGTGTGTGCTGGCTATATGTCATTGCATCGTTATTGAGCAGTAGATGAAAGTTTTATTTCAAGATTTGAATGGTTAACAGATCTGATGGTAGATAGGGACTAATAGATACAAAAGGTGGCCGAGAGACTAAATGCCTAATAATACTATAACTTGTTGAGGGATAAGTATATAAGTACTTTTGAATCTTTTTATGCAAAAAAATTTTGTTCTGTGTTGCAAAACCTGTCAGGTTTTTTTATTTTTTGCTTTGTCCCTACTAAAACACTGAACTGAAGACAGGGTAAATCCTACATTCCATTAGTCTACAGAATTTGTCTAATTCCTTATACAGTTTAGGTCGAATGCCAGTTGGAAAAAGGCGTGTCTGACACTTAAGCATGGAAATCGATCGCCGAAGCTAGCAATTCGTTTGGCGTGGGTATGAACAAGCTCTTAGTAGACGTTATAAAGTTAAGCCTTAATGCTGTTTGCAAATGGATCAACGCCTCACCGAGTATTGCAGTCTTTTCGCTAAAAGCTTAAGCAGCGTCGATAGTAAATAGATAATGGAAAGTTGTTACGACGGCAATTTACATTACATGATGAATATGTCATTATTCGTGAAATTTAAAGCTTAGGTGGTTATTACACAAATACGAAAAATAACGTTGAATTAATAATCGAATGTTACGCTTGATACACTCAAATCACCTACGGCGTTGTAGTAGATTTACATTGATATTAATGCCTTATTTAAGAAAGTCAAGATGGCGTGAATTTGTCTATAAATGCCTCGCCAGGCTCGTCGTACACCGCAGCAGTAAACAAAGTGTTAACTATATTTGAATTTGAAACATTGTTAGTACCCCTTGACATGTACACTTCGGGAGAGATACGATCGCGGAGTGTATACAATACGCCTGACGTACTTCCGACGTACTGCGTCAATATGCCTACGGTTGATTTTACAATCAGACCGCAACACGCTATAAATACACGCGGCACGTTTATTTGGATCGGAAAATCATCGTAGCAGAACAACGTTTGTATAATTAAAGTGCTGAAATACCGGAAATTATATTGATTAACTGTCGCTTCGTGTCCACCTTGCTTGGGCCACATATACACCACATAATCTAAACAATATCGTTAACGTTGTGTTGCAGAATTAAGGTGTAAATAGCTGTGTACGTATTGTCTATTACATGTGACGTGTATGGTGTATTGTCTATTGTAAAGTAAAGTGTATCTTTTCTATGATGAACACCTGTGTTGATGTGTTTGTCGAATAAACGTTTTTCTATTCAATTCTATAAGTAATTCATTATAATCGCTTTAAGCTTTAAGGAGTAATAGTAATAATTCTTGTGTTATTACAAGAGTGCTTGCGTTTCATACTAAATACAAATCTTCTTAGGTAAGTAAAATCATTCCATCGAGCTAGTATTAAATTTATTTAAGTTGCTGTATTATTCCTCTCTGTAGATCAGGCCCCTCCATAATTACGATGTAACAAGATTTAAACAAAAACAAACAAGCATAGTAGGTATAATAGTTATTTGTTATACAAGGGGGGAAAGTTGTATTTTACCTGCGAGTGTTCATTTGAAACACGAGCTAGCGAAAGGACTCTACGATTGACCACGAGCGAAGCGAGTGGTTCAAAAATAGAATCCTGAGCGTAGCGAGTGTTTCAACACACGAGACGTAAAATAAATTTTCACCCGTGTATAACACAAAACTTTTCACCTCACTACAGCGAGGAAAATAAGCTCAATTCCGCATTTTGCACGGTTTCCCGTAATTCCACAGGTGTTAATACCTCTTTCGTCACTCGAATCACTCATTTTTAATAACAAAACAAACTAGAAAAACATGCGAATATTTAACGTTGACGCAAAGATGAAGGAAAACTGCTTTACTACATCTATGCGTTGACGGCTTAATTAAAAAGTTTTGACTTCAGTTGTTTTTTATTATAACGGATGCGTTTTGTTCGCACATCGACTTACTTGGACTGTCAGAACATTTTATCCGTTTTTACAACAAGAATGAAGGTTAATGTTGAATGCTGATATTTATGAATTAAAATAAAGTTGTAAGATTGTATTTAGTATTTTTTACTAGATACAATTCATTAATTGTAATGTTAAAAATTCAGCGGTTTTAACGTTTTACGTTTTGTTAGCTGTCAAATATCACTAAAGCTGCCTTCAAATGTCAAAACTCTTTCTTCACATGTGGATAAAAAGCGATTTTCTCAATAGATATCAAACAAACAAAAAGGGCTTTCCGAGCTAGTGAGATGAAAAGCATTTTACGTTGCATGAATTAGCAACTATGGGACACGTGATTGAGTAAAATATGAAAACACGTTTGTTTTTGCTATTAAAAAGTAAAGAGGAAATAGTAGATTGTTCAACAAGGGACTAAAACAAGCCATAATGACACGAGATGTTTAGCCACGCGAGTGAGCGAGCGAGCGAGGGTGGTTATAGTTCGAGTGTCATTTTGGTTGTTTAGTCTCGCGTTAAACACTCTATTTTTCACTTTTAATGCGAGGAAAAACACGACGTTCTATACAAAATTACAATATTTATTATAACAAAGTTTGTTACAAATTTGTTCACGGTTTTTGCACATTTTTGCACAGTTGTCATTTTGAGGTTATTTCCAGGCCCTAAAAACTGTCTATACACAATCACTGAAAATAGCGATAATCCTCTAGTCACAAACACCGTGATTGGTTGTTTAGGGGTTTCCAAAGTAAATGAAAAAATGACTTTAATCCCTAGAGGTTAATACGGAGCTTTAGTCCCGATGTGCAGAGACTAAAGTAACATTTTAAGAGCATGAGAAGTTAATCAATATTTAAAACTCCGTTTAGAAAAAGTAAGCTTTGTCGCCTTAATAAACCTAGGCCCAATATGCGAACGCGTTCACATTCATTAGGTACTCCGGGTATAAAGAGCAAACTCATTGAACATTCAGAGCATGCAAACAAACTGTATACCCTGTCTTCTTAGTTCTAACTTTGCGGGATGAAGTTCAAGAAAAAGGTAACGAGGTTGACTACAAGTTTGATCGCTAAACAATGTTATTGTTTAATAAGTTCTGAGGATTGCGTGTAATTATTTATTTCAAATTCAAATTCCTTCAATTAAAATTTATATTTCGACGTTTCAAGCCCTTAAGTTTCACAAGTACAAGTAATTTAAATTTAAACTGAAAACACGCGATGTTTTTCGTAACAGCAGTTGTGTTACCAATTTCGTTGTTTATTCGAAGAGTTTGAAAGAAAGAACTCTACATTATAAACCGTCTGACGTAAAAACTTATTTTGATCAATTTGTTTATGTATGCATCGGTTACAGAACTCATAACTTTAGAACGGCTCGACCGATTCCCTTCAATCTTGGCTTAGAATTAGATCAATAAAACTAGAAACTAAAAAAAAAAACCGAATTACGTTATTTTTATTTGTTTCGGCACTGCGATGCCATACACGACATATCCACAAACAGGAAGAGAAAGGGGATTTTTAACCCCCTTTTGTTTGGCAGGGGTTTGTGTAAAAACCTTCATCTTTACTTCTAAATAATCAAGAATAAGAAAGTATTTTTGCAGTCAAAATGGTGTTTGTAGGTTTGTTCATAGCTCAAAGCGTTAACAAATTGATATTTTTGGTAATAGAAATCGCAATAAACGACTAAGTCACGGACGGAGTCGCGAGAAAAAGGTAATGCTAAACAATATTCAAATATCCCCATGAATTTTTACACACGTCGTTTACATAACAACGGCGGTAAAGTGCGTGGTTAGTTATTTATCGGCCATAACAAGGAACAGAGACCCTTTGTGTCCGGCTCCTAGAGCCAGCCTCCCGGCGGCGGCTGCGTGAGCCGCGAACCAAGTCTCTAAGGAATAAAAAATGCAGCACTTGAAAAGCGAAAACGAGTTAAGTTTATTGACGAAGCAGCAGAGTTTTACTTATCTTCTGAATAAATTACTGTAGGCTCCGTGCTTTAATAAGGTATTATACTATGAGGGCTTCAATATGGTAAATTATTCAATCATTGTCCTGGAAGTATACTATAATTTGTATTTTATGATATGTTATGATGTACATACTCGTATGTTGTGTTGAAATAAAAATTAATTACTAAAATTTACCTACTTAAATAATAAACTACAATTAACTAATAAGTAGTACACAGCATATTAATACAACGAGTTACCGTTTACCGTTAATGTGTTAGTGGTGGTAGGTCCTTATGCCGGGTCCGCCCGAATCGTATAATCCCTACCCCCATCTTTTGCAGCAGTGTTGGAAATGCATTATGTCTAACTGTCTATGGGTCTCAAATCCCACGGTGACTAATATGCTCGTTTCCCTTTATTTTGTCATAACAAAAAAAAAGCATCTTTCCATTTTTACATCGCATGTTATGTTATTTTATTCTGTATTATCTCCGAAATATAATGGTCGACGTATTTTTGTAGGTCGAACCATAATATTTTTTTTAAATTACGGTACCGTGTTTTATTCAAAACAAAAAAATAAAGCGTAGCAATCGAAATTTTAACTGAATATTGAATCGGAGCAGAGGAATTTCAAGTTTAAAATAAATGGGTGTTTTAAACACTATATATTTCAAAAGAACAGTGTGTTTGTCGGCATTTCCGCTTGTAAAACGAAATAGCTCCAGACGTCTTCGTGCCGTAATTTCGCTCTGTTGACGGAAAATTCATGAAGTTTATAGGCGTCATTATGCTTAATAATTCATTTTTTACGCTTCACGCATTATATTCGTATTATCCTTATACTTCTTCGCCAAGTTGTTGGGATTTGTTCTGGTATCGCTTAATTTACTGCTGGCCGTATTCGTGAATAATAAGCACTTCATCTCGAAGTTTATCTCGCGAATAAATGGGCTATGAAATACGAAATGGAATGTTAATTAAGAAATAATGTGCAATCAAATCTATTCATCAGCATCACCAATATTTAGTGTTTGACGTTTCAACTGGAGCAACGATGTTTATGAAACGAAAGTAAAGTAGGTAATTATTTTGAAATAAGAATTTAAATAGCTTAGAGAATATTAAGTTGTTATTATGTAGCCATTACGAAAATTATTTATCTATAGTTAATTTGATCAGAAATAGCCTATAGGTAATCCACTTATTTTTGGAACATTATTTCTATATATTCGCAAAAATACTCTATAGGATACCTACGCTTGCTCTCGGAAGCTCAGCAAGTCGGAAGCCATCCATTTTAACCGGATGCGACAAAAAACGCCGGATATCAGGCTTATCCGGGTAAAAAACCCTCGTTGCTTCACCCTAGAATATATTCGAAATGCCGGTCGCAGGAACATGGACATTAATAACGGACGATTATTTTAAGCGATTATAAATGCTCGAACTGCTGGTACCCACGTCATAATTACTGTGCTATAATGCACATATTTATAATACGTGCAATGGTTTCGGTATTGCCTTTCTTTTATACAGGTGCATAATAGATTCTTTCGGTATATTTAAAATTAATAGCGGTTATTTTTCAGGTTTCCGCAGTAATAATGGAAACTTTAAGGTTTCGTTTATGGTTATGGCATTGAGTCGTCTGTCAATTCAGCCGTCTATTCGAAAGCTATAAAAGCCGGGAAGCTGAAATTGCTCTTTAAGTTTAAAGGGTAAATTTTATCTTTTAACCAATATTAAAAGTATCGTTTAACAGTGCATTACCCAGAGGTTGGGAAGATAACCTGTGCGGATAGAGTAATCTAATATGTGTATATGTATACCTCTATAGAAAGATAAAATATGTTACGGATTAAGTACCTAAATCGTGTTAAAAGCTTTTTTATACTCTATTTTCTATATACGTAAACCTCTGTTCATTATTGTAATCGATTTATCTCTTTGGTTGTATGTTTATCCATAGTAAAGGGCAATAAAGGAAAAACGTAACGATAGAAAGAAACTTTAGAGAAACTCAACTGAAAACGCGAGAACAGGAGCTCTATTCTACCCAGTAAAAGCATTTTGCTTTTGACGTGTTATGGTATTATTATTATTACTTATTATTTATTTATTTAGTAAACCAACAATAAAAATTACAAATAAACCAAAGCCCTGCAAAACTGTTTTAGGACAGTTTGACTGCAGGAAGACTTGAAAAGAACAGCGCCTCTATTCAACACGGTAAAAACAATATCGCATTTGATCTGTTATCGTATTGTCAACGTTTTGATAGCTCTTATTTTCTTGACGGTAATGGCGGTTGACGTCATAACAATACCATAACAGGCAAACTACGATATCGTTTTTACCGCCTAGAATAGAGGCGCAGTACTATAATCTTAGTATTATACAATGTTTAGTTCGACACAATAGGTACCAGTTAAATAATTCTAAGGCAGTGTATCTAATAGATGTTTCTTTAGTTTTCTCTTAAATAAACGTTTATTTTGCTCGAGACGGATTGTTTTTAACTCGGCCGCCAATTGCCAAGTACTTAAATGAGAGCTATCGTAACGTTGACAATACGATAACGTTTTACTGCGTTGAATAGAGACCCTGTTTTGAAGAAAAAAAATATTCACCAGTAGAACAGTACAGATGCAGATAAAGTATTGCGGCATGAATACGTTAAGTCTAAAGATTTGCTCGGATGGCTGTAAGATACCGGATAAGCAGACACGTCGGCTCGCTCCACGATAACAGGCGGGCGATCATGCGGGCCACATACAGCTGAGTTACGTACAACTTGCCAACATATTATGCTCAAATATTGATGTTAACTTTAACGTAACACGTTAACTTGCACTTTGCAGTGATTCACGGCAAATTGGATCTACAGGCTGGTCAGATATCTTAAGTGTTACTGAACCTTATTGATAAATAACCTTTTTTATTGATATTTTTATAGAATATTATGCAAAACGTATATATTGAATTAACGGACGTGAACTCATCGGAATGTTTGGTAAAAGTATTGCTGAATTGTAAACTACATACTTAGATACCCTGTGCAGTTTTCATTCTGTAATTTATGCACATGCTTGCAACCGCCAGTTTACGGTCACCGATTCCTCCGAGTTTTCTCAAGTGTTAGTGTGGGGAGCGTTAGCTTAGATATTTTAGCGCCTTTGTTCGTTCCGTGTGAGAATAGCTCGCACATTTCGGCGAAGGTATGACTTTTTTCAGGGGCGTTGGGTTAGTAAATTGTTCTTTTAAAGCAGAATTGTTGGCATTGCAGTATTTAAAATTCTCACTTTAGCTTTCTCTGACTCTTTTATTATTGCTAATACATGATGGTTACTATCAATATAGTTTTAAAATTGAATATAGGCTTTTATTTCATGTTGTTTTATCGTTTACACCATGATTAAGACTGCTTAAAAATCGAATGGGAACGTTTATTTGTACCTAGGGCTTTATTTGCCCTACATTTGGTTATTTTCATAATGTTCAAGGAACTACTTTTAATTACTATGATAATTGAATGTTCTATGCAAAACACACATCACCTTCTGGAAACTTAGAATAAAAGTGTAACAACTGCTTCTCCACAATTATGATGTACCTGAGTATAAAAATCTACTAATGCTAATTACAGGAAAGCGTTACATTTATTTAAACTACTCAACATAAAACAAATACACGTAATATTTACAAATAGGTAGTGAACTTAAAGCTGAAAGGCTAAACTTTAAGGTATACCAGTCTTTCGCATGGTCAACAAAGACCACGGGTGCCGCTATAATAAATTAAATAACATTAACAATATTTAAAAAAAAGTAGAAAAGCAAAACGCTGCCTCTGTTCTACTTACTTGCGCTGACACTCATGACATGATATGCTTTATCATATGTCAACCCACGTAAAAAATATACGCCATAAAGTTAGTCATAAAAATATTAACCGCAGAATAACACGCACAACGTACCTCAACTTACATGCTAATATAGTTTACGTGTGCGACGCATTATTTATTCAATATTCATAACTATGAATATTCATAGCGAGACCAAGTCAAGCTAGGGAACTAACATTTCAATTCTCGAGCGAATTCTGGCTTAGTTCTAGTGGACTCGGCTGAATACTGCTGACCAGTTTGCAGTTCGAGCATTAACTTGCTCAAGTACACCGACGAACTAAGTACCTACAGTTTGCTTCCGTGCACTTTAGGTACTTAGTGCTGAGTGAAAATATTTATACAGGATGTCCCAGAACTTGGCGTAAATATTAAAGGAGAAGAAAGCCCGTTCCTTACCGGTCCAGACTAGAGTTTTAACTTTTCAATCTGTTAATTTGTTTAGGAGTTATTAAGGTTTTAATAATGCAAAGAACGCTACCTAAAGGTACACCTGTACCTCCCTCGGCTAAAATTGGGTAAGTAAAGTTTTTTTGACGGTGTGTACATTATATTGTTTTCTGATAGTGTTTGGTCTATTAACCAATAATTTACAGTTCTTTTTTTTTTTACTCATTACAGTTCTTTTTTTTTTTTATCTGTTATGACCGTTCTCTGAGCTTTACGGCACTATATGCGTTACCTTAGCCTAAATGATCATTTAAAAGAAGAAACGGATTATGACAGCACTTTGTTATCACTTTTTACAAGAACGGTACGAAACATCGTACTTCGTCCTTGTAATATGCTCTATCATAAGCAGCGTTTGCACCACTAATATTTGATGTATTCATTATATATAAGGATGACGATGATGCAAACAACTTCTATCGTAGTCCAAAAACTATGCAGAGGTCGTCAGGGATAGTAAGAATCGTAAGCCAAATACGCGCAGGCGTGGTCAAGAGTAGATTCAATACACGTCCAAAAAAGCGTTGCGGGGTCGTCGAGAAATGCGGTAATAATATCAAAATCCAAAGGTCTGAGCAGAAGTCGACGTAAAATTCAAGGAAACAATTGGTAAATAACACGGAGGTAAGCAAATGAAACCGTTATTCGTTTGTCAATTTTGACAACAAACCAAGTGTTGTCTTAATCCGTATTTTTTTTCATTTATAGCCTATATAAGGTAACGCGTATAGTGCCGTAAAGCTAAGAGAACTATCATAACAGACTTAAAAATATATATTTTAGAAGAACTGTAATGAGTAAAAAAATAACCGTAGATTATTGATTAATAGGCCTAATAATATTAGAAAAAAATATACATACACCCTTTCAAAAAACTTTACTTACCCAATTAGCTAATTAGGGCCGGTTTCACAAACGTGAGTAAATTTATCTGCCATTTAAAGTTGGCTCGCTCCTTGTACTTGTCGATTGTGAAACAGGCGGTTAGACTACTCCTGAAACCGCCTGTTTCACAATCGGCAAATAAAGCATACTTGAAAAAAAAATTTAGCCCTTTCTCTTTCTTACACTTCAAAATAGACAAGGAGAGAGCCAATTTTAAATGGCAGATTTTACTCATGGATTGTGAAACAAGCCCTTAAACTTAGTACCGACCCACAATGACTACACCATCATTCCAAAATATCAACGCATTCAAACTAGATCCATACTTTCTAAGCCACTGAAGTATTTCTCGTTTTTTATTGAACAACTTTGACGCTTTTTACTTTAAAAAATGCTCTAGACCAAGGTGGCATGTAAGGCATGTTGTCTCAAAATTCGGCTCAGTTAAATGTACAGTCTAGCGGCTCAGTTACAGTACAGTCCAGTTTATAAATATGTATACACTTTAGTACCTTCTCACTTTAATCGCTGTGATAATTCGTGTATGGCAGTTTGAACACTTTGAACACGACATTAAATATACAAGGTACTAAAGTTTACCTATACATATTTATGAACTCGACTCGATAGGTACTTTATTTGGCGCAGGAGTTTTAACGTTTCGAACATTTCTCACAGTTGGTCGGACTTGGCCGTTTCTTAAAAGTCAAAGCTATCTTGAAATTGTTATCCTTCTTAGTTAATTTGAGCGAATTGAATTCGTAGTATCCTATAGCATTTCGCATTTTCCGCGCCGGCGGTTCTGGCGTTTTTAATACTGTTTCATATTTTTAGCGGACTTTTATATTCTTTTTACGGAGCTACAAGATGCTGTGTACTTCTGACCTACATTGCCTTTTATCTTTTCTTTGTTCTTACCTTGACATTTCTCTCGGACGGTTTAATTATTTCATACCTATAGCATTAAGAACTAAGTAGGTATAAAGTTCAGACGGTTTTTTTAAGTGCTGTCTGTAAAGTAAACCCTCCCGGGGCAGACGTAAAGGAAATGCTCGGAAACTGTTTATAAATAACAAATTGTTGCTGTGCGCAAACAAAAGTAAGGTAATGTAAGGTAGGTAATAGTGTAATGTAAGTAAATAATCATTCAATTTAAATAGGATTTAGAATGAACCGACTTGTTGTTTGTCCGTAAAATAACAATGTTATCCGCAGTCATACTTGATATTGATATCCAAACTGAATTCCGTTGTGAACTATTTTAAAAGTTGGTATTAAGTCCCTACATTGTTTAATCTTGGTTGACTGGAGCACGTTTTTGGCAGTCTCCGGCAGGTAAGCTGATTTGTTGAAACTACAGGGTCTATATTGTACTCGGTCAAACCATATTGATTTTGACACGTTAACGTATTGTCAACGTTTTGATAGCTCTTATTTGTTTCACAAAAATGGCCGACTTGGCAGAAGCGCGTGGAGCTATCCCCATGTGCTTCTGTTTAGTCCATTAGAGAAAATACTCTTTTACCAAACAATTGTCTTCACGAGTGATATCCATGGACTTATTTCTCTAATAAGTCCATGGGAGTGTCTTTAAATAGCTTGACATACACCTTCACAGGAGTGAAATCATCAAATAAAAAAAATATAATTAAAATTAGACAATAATGGCAGCCGAGTTAAAAGCAATTACGATAGGTAACATGGTTTTGCCGAATACAAGTTCTACAGATGTAGTGCTAATCATAGGATATCGTATTTAGAAGGAAAATATCGTATTCGTCTGGCTTTTTCTGCTAATTGAAAAAGCAAGATCGCGATCAAGCACGATGTTGTTTATTTATTCATTACATCAGTAGGTACAGTCAACATCATAAATAAGTGATCATTTATGTACCTTGTCACTTTAACGTCGTGTTTGAAACGTCATACAAAATTGTGAAACGATTGAAAGCGACAAGGTACATAAATGATCACTTATTTATGCTGTTGACTGTACCTCTATTCAACTCAGTAAAACCATATTGCCTTTTATGTGTTACCATTATTAACTCAGCCGCCATCAGACCTTTAATAACCGTTATTTTCGTGTAACGTTATCTTTCATCACGTTATCTTGAACGAATAACGTTATTTGACGCCTTACCTGTAGCGGTATCCATTATAACGTTATCAATCAAAACGCTATACGTATAACGATACTTCGGTAAGCGCTTTAATAACGTTAATAACCGTTATTTTCGTGTAACGTAATTTTTTAATCTGCGTTTGTTACTTGCATTTTAAAATGCATTTTTTGTGATAAAGCAAAGTATTTTATCTGGCTATTTGAAAAGGGACGGAAAAAGGACGAAATATATGAACGGACATCGAAAGGACGTTGGTTGCGATGTCTAAACGGACAAAAATCGTCCCTTCTGGGACTTCGGCCAGTCACGCCAAATGCCTACCTAAGGAACGGCAACAGCGCGTAGTTCATAAGTTTAATAACGTTTTTATAACGTTATTTAAGTGTAATGTTATTACAATTTCGTTATGGTGTAGCGTAACGTTATGAAAAAATATCGATATATTTAAACGAAATTTTGAGCACTAACGAAACACGTTATAAAGGTCTGCTGGCCGATTATGGCCCTTTTTATCGACGTAGATAAGCGTGTATAAAACATCTGTCACTTTCTGACTAGTATGTAAGTGAGAGAGTGACGGAAGCTTTATCCACCGCGATATAGGCGACCATAATACAGGCCCTGAGGGCTTAGACAAGATGCACTACGCTAACTAACGTTTCTATTCGATTCGTTTTTAAACCAATCGCGTCACTGGTAACCCACGTGACTTTTCGTATCACGTCATCTTCCAGTGACGCGATTGGTTTAAAAACGAATCGAATAGAAACGTTAGTTAGCGTAGTGCATCTTGTCTAAGCCCTCAGGGCCTGTATTATGGTCGCCTATATCGCGGTGGATAACTTTTTCAGTACTAATGAGCGTTTTCTTTATGGATTTTAGATCTTACATAAACGTATAATAGATGTGTGTCAACTCTTTCCATTCATTATGCGAAAGGTTTTGTTGTTCCCTGAGAATAAGCTGTACCTATCAATGCCTAAGGTTTATTCAATAGAGGTTGAAAGCGATATATAATTAACGTGTGACCTCATTTTGTATCTTTTATCGAATGCCCTTTGGTAGCTCACCAAAATAACGATTCGATTTCATTTATTTTTTAGCGCCTGTCACAAGAATTTAGCATTCTGCGCATTGACAAGAGTGCCGGTATTTCTAGGTCAGGCGCACATACATATTCATAGAGCGCAGAGCATGATGCTGTTATATGATATGACTAGTTTCTAGATGAGCGGTGTAGTGTATGCACACGCGGGCAAACGCCCGGCAACTCTAGCCATCTTCTGTTTTAAAGTGAAACTCCCGAATACTCCTTTATTTGTTAAGTTAACTATTTTAGGTTTCCGTGCGTAAATAATTCGCGTTCTACCACTTCTACCTACCCTAACACCTAATTGTGAATAAAATAGCAGCAAAAATCCCTGAAATTATTTTTATTTAAAGAGCTCATAATTTGGAAGCTGCAATGCTAAGAACAAGAATGAGATAAGCCAACGACTGGAATTAATGCGATTTCAGAATACATTATTTATTTAAAAACTAAATGTAAGTGGTTAGTTTCGTCGAGGGGCTTGCGGGCAAACTGCGCAGTAATAGCGTGCTTGTACATCTTAAAAAGCAAAGATAAAGGAAGTTGCCTGGAACACTGACAATAAAATGGTTTAGTTTGAAAAAGTAAACATCGCACAAAAGGCTAAAGGTTACTTAAATAGGGCTCTGTATCTACGATATCTAATTATTTATGGATCTTCCTTAGCATTATCCGATCTTAAAAGTTTTTGGTTTAAGTAGTTAGCTGTTTACCCGTACAAAAATATACGAAAGAACAAAACTGAGAGTACTTATCTAGACCTTTTTTATAGCTCATTCATAAGGAGTAGGCCTTTTCATCTCTTAACGTACAATAACAATAATAGAAAAAAAAGTACTTAGTTTTAACTTAACAATCAAAAAGTAGGTTCTCACTACAACGTTCATACTTGTAAGAAGGAAAGTAAAAAACGTAACCTAATGATTCCGAAATAAAATAGTTTCATAAATAGTAATTTTATTTTATAATTAATGTCAGCACGGTTCTACGCTCCACGTTCTACGTTTTTCTACCACGGTGCAGAAGTGCATGTCGGTGGAAAGAAACATTCTTTATTTATGATACTGAAGCTACATTTCCTTTCACATAATAGGAAACGTACGTGCATTTCAACCTACGTTGAAGCTCGATTAACGTTATGAAAGCACTTAAATGGAATTACGACGATCAATCCACAAAATGTACTGTTTGTGCCGTGTACTTTTTACGTGAAATTGGGTGAGTTACTTAAATCAAAGTACAAAATGGAAACTGGTACTTACTGAAAACGGTAAACGTCGTTAATGTCATTATTTTAAAAGATGTTGGAGCAGCTGCTTGATTAGTCATGTACTATAGTACGTCTGCAGAATAATATCAAAATCTAGGTTTTAGGATTAGGAAAATTATCGATTTAGACATCTAAGAATGAATGATTTTGTATAAATTGTGAATGAATGTTTTATTAGTCAATGGATTGCTTGTAGCTATCCATTGACGAGTTGTTGAGCTGGGAGCTATTACAGCGATGCAATGTATCACGAAAAGCATGCGGGCTATCGACGAATGAAACTATGGCTTTAGTGAGTGTAGGTTACAGTACTCATAACATGAGTTACAATTAACGTACTCGCTAGCAAGTCGAATGCTCTGTCGCTCGCACTCTATAAGGTGACTCTAAATACTGTGAGGGACAGAGCAAGCGATTACGGTAGGTAATTGTAACTCATGGTAACGGTTCAGGTAAAAATCAAGCCAGACAAACAAGAACGGTGCGACTTTTTCGAAACCAAATCATGACCCCTCCCACTTGGATCCGCGCTTGCCTTAAGATTATTTACCTGTAGTAGGTACTTACCACACGTACTTACCGACCCATCCTTCAAATGGTAACAAATCAGAAAAAAAAAATTTTAGGCTTACCGCAGTGTACTCAGAGACATTTTAGAGACAATTAACTCGTTCCTTTTTCAAACCTTTGTATGACAATCGTCTGTACCTGCCGCACTCAGAGACGTCAATTAAATTTAATGCTGGATTAAAGTTGCTGCTGTTACTTTCTTTGCTCACTATACCAATAGAATAAGACAACACGTCACTAAACAAGCATTAAATTTAATTGATGGCTCTGAGTGCGGCAGATAGGAACGACTTAATCGTCATTAACTGACTTTGTGACTTTGAGTGCGGCCGTGTGTCGCTTAATATAAGAGAGACACGTACACTTACTTAGTAGGGATCACGTGGGCTGTCATGCATGGTTCATGCTCAATGTGGTGAAGATTTAACAAACAAAAATAATAACAGAATCTACGACACAATGTGGAAAAGTTTAGTAAAATAATGCTTTGAAAAATTTGTATTATAGGTGGTAATTTTATTTTTTTAATACAAAACAATAGTTTGTACAACTTGAGGTTTTTCCGATAAAAAGTCCCCGGAAATCTTAACCCAGGTAACAAATCTCCCTTCTGAATTAAGTACTATAGTATAAACTAGGTACATGTTACACATAATTGTGGACACGACAACCATATCTCGAATCTTATTAAAAGTAGCTAATTAAACCATTACATAAGCACCTAAATATTTCATTAATTTTATAACGGCAGGGCTAACGGTGCCTTTCCACCAGAGATATGCTATGCAGCTATGCTGCGAAGATGTTAAAGCTACGCTACGAAACTATGTGACCGCTTCCACTAATGCTAAGCGATGTAGCCGTTCGAGGAAGATGCGCTATGAAGATGCGCAGCCGCGAGGAAGATGCGCAGGTAGACCTTGCTACACCACTCGCGACCATCCATAGCACGCATCCATAGCACGCATCCAGAGCACGCATCAGGACGCATCCATAGCACGCATCTTTCCATATAAAAAACATAGCTTAGTTGAACGCATTTCCACCAGTGCTATGGCATGTGGACAAATGAATATGATACGAACGTGTTTCCTTTTGTTCTTTCACATGCAAAATGGTCAATCCTTTTTTAGTTGGTCTCTCTTAAAATAGGTATCTACAGTGCAATAGCTCTCACAAGTTTCTTCGGGTTTGTACTTGTCTCTCACTCGCTCTCATACGCTCTTATTAAGAGCCAGTGAGAGAGAACTAAAAACCCGAAGCACCTTCTGAGCGCAAACTGTCCCTACCTATATAGTTAATGAAATGTGTAGGGCGGAAGTATCTTGCACCATTTACGTATTATTTTTCCTAATTCCAGCAAGTACATTCGCCAGCAATAATATATTATCCAACATTAGGCGCAAAAATATCTGACACGTCTTTATTACTAGAAGTATAAGAGTGTGCCTGATATTTTTGAACCCATATTGGATAATATTGTTATTGCTGGTACATTAAGTACATTCTTTTTTCCTGTTGTTTTTTTCTTGAAATCTGTAAAGTACAAAGGAAACAAATTGATATTATTATCTCCGTTTCGCTGAACCACAAAGAAGTTAACCTGTAGTTACACACTAACGTAATAAGAGACTAGTCGTCTGCAGCCAAAGCCTTTTCGCGCTGAACAGCCTTGGGGTTGACGTCGAACGCAATAACAACCCGATATCGGCCTGTCTTGCTTACGAGAATGGAAGATATTGATATTTCCAACATAGTTACGACAACGTATCGTAGTTATATTTTTCAAGAGGTTTAATTAAATAACCAAATGCCGTATAAATAAATAAATTTAAGAGTACAATGTCGCACTAATTGACCTAGTCCCAAACTAAGCTCTAGGCTTGTACTAGTTATATGGGTACTAGACAACGATATAAATACTTATATAGAGAAATATATACTTAAATACGTAGAAAATATCCATGACTGAGGAACAAATATTCGCGCTCATCACACAAATAGCTGCCCTTACCGGGATTTGAACCCAGGACCGCTAGCTTTGTAGACAGGGTCACTACCAACTAGGCCAGTCGTCGTAGGCGTCGTCAAACTTGAAACAATGTTGGATAACCCCTGTGACAGTTCATATAAACGGTATTTTATCGCATGTCCGAAGTTTTGATTCCCAGATATTTCATTCGTTCGAAAATTCATAGGTAAGAAAATCATTTTTCATGTCTTGTACTCTGAAAGTAGGCCATTGTTTATATTAATAGCGGGTTGAATGTGATGCAAGTCAAACCAAAGAATAAAAAAAAGAACTATGTCAACGGCAGGTCCATAGTTCTTGCAGTGCAGAAACTTATAAAATAGATTAGAATGGGATAACTTATTTTCAGGTAACAAGGCCCACATTTACAAATCCCTTATAGACTAACATACATAACAATATATAACTTAAAATTAACATGACTACTAATACACTTTCGCGGTGTCATCTAGCCGGCGGCCATGAAATCGCCGAAATATGACACCCCTCGCCCAGAATTCCTCCTTAAAAAGGTCGACAGAGCTTAGGTCGGTACCGCCTCTCTGTAGTAAGATTATTAAAAAAACTAACATGTAAAACAGAATTACGTTAACAGACCTATACATCTAAGAAAATCTAATTAAAGACCAAAATTTGACAGTTCCCATCTTGATTTTTTCTTTATTTTAACATTATTTCATAAAAATATGAATGAGGACTCGTGTAACCAGTAATATTAGGGTAAGTTTTATTGATAGAAATACCTACACTTAAACCAAAATGCTGTAATCACAGCGAATTTGCGCCGGTTGAGGTTAGGATTTTGGTCTTAAATTAGATTTTCGAGTATATGTAGTAAGATTATTAAAAATAACTAATTTGCAAAAATAACTATGTCAAAATGGACCTGTGCAGTTCAGAAACTTATACATACAGCCTCTCTGTAGTAATATTATTAAAAAAGACAACACAAAAGAACTCCAACAACGCTGTCAGTTACTGAAATTAATTAAAGTGTTTAAAAGTGACTTACGGCTTTCAAAGTGGTTTTTAATTCTCTCTCTACTTTTAAACATTCGCCACATGACCCTCCTCCGACTTAATTCAATTTAATAAAACGAAGCTTCGAACAAAGCTTGATATTAACATACTTTTCCTCTATAAACAAACAATAGGACGACGGAGCGAGACTGTCCAGTAATAACAAGCTCTATGGGCACTGCACTAGTGCCTCGGGCAAGAAAACTAAAGACATTTCTCGATCTTCCCTTTTTCCTACGGTTATTCGCTTTCTAGTTAAAGAACTCATTGGTTTTTATTTTATAAAAATCACTTCATAGTAGGTAAACTATTATTTTTCCATTGATAAAACTGTACCCTTTTTAAAGATTTACTTAACGGTAATCATTATCACCATTGTCGTGTGTATTTTTTACTTCTATTCTATTCTTAATTAATGGCTTTCACTCCTGTTAAGGTGTATTTCGCCAATGTCGAGTTATTTATAGACACTCCCATGGACTTATTAGAGAAATAAGTCCATGGATATCACACGCGAAGACAATTGTTCGGTAAAAGAGAATTTTCTCAAATGGACTAAACAGAAGCACACGGGGTTAGCTCAACGCGCTTCTGTTAAGTCCTTTTTTTACTTAATTGAATCAAAATTAAATTAAATTTGACATATGGGTATGTTAGGTTGGGTCAGTAACCGGGCAGATAGGTTTAAAAACTTCGCTGATTCGTAATGATTCTAATTATGTAAGATAACAATGTAAAACTTATGAAATAAAACATGAAATTAATTATTTTTCGAGACATGGACATAAGGAAAAATTACAAAAAATCTGATTAAAATGATCAATATCTCCGAAATTAGTAAAAATCGCTGAACATACATGGGGGTGAATTCAATAGGTCTAGACGTCCTCTATCGACCTGCTTCGTTTGATCCACTCCTCCTTTTACGCCCTGTATAGATATTATCAAACAAGCTCTTTTTGAGCTCAATAATAAATAATATTTTATTGCTGGTGACTGTACACGTCATCGGATCATCTGAGTCAATTAATTAAATTCGAGTCTGTATCGAATAATACTACTAAGAAGGAAATCACTTTCGTGCCGCTTACTGCGAGCCGTGTGGAAAGAATGCGACATAACCTAGTGCATAATCTGCCCTTTTTAACAACTGATAAGGGACCTAATGACATGTACAACTCATTCTTTCACACATTCATGAAACAATTTGACACGATATTTACATCCAAATCGGTCATGGTTGGTGGCGCAAAGGTTTTCAGTGACTGGGCTACTGCGGACTTACATAAACGAAGAACAAAACTGTATAAACTATATGAGGAACGGCGGTTTAACGCAAGTGAAGAGTTTAAGGAATATGTCATACAATATTCTAAGAATTTCAAGACAGACTGTCGTATAGCTAAGCAAAACTTCTTAAGTCATAAAATCTTGAATAGCTCTGACGTCATTAAAACGACCTGGAAAATAATTAATGAAGAAACAGGTCGCCGGAAAAAGGAAATTAATGACTATCGTTTAAAAGTAGATGGTAGAATCATAGATTCTAATTTAGATGTCGCAATTCAATTTGAAAATTATTTTACCGATATACCAGTGTCCACGACTAAATGTCTGAACTCTTCGCCTGCGTCTGCCATTTTATTACTAGAAGATAACGTGCCTGAATGCAGTATACACTTTGAATTCAAGCACGTTACTGCCTGGGATGTAATGAAGGCATTCAAGTCAATTAATATTAAGAAAACCAATGACCTTTGGGGGGTGTCGGTTCACGTCCTTAAATCCTTAATGGAAGTCATAGCAGCTGACTTAATGGTCATATTTAATCACTGTGTTGACTGTGGCGAGTTTCCTGATCTTATGAAACATAGCAAGATAATTCCATTATTCAAAACGGGTAGTACTTCTGACCCCACTAACTTTAGACCGATATCCATACTACCCACTTTCAGTAAAATCTTTGAGAAATTAATTTTATCACAGTTAATGGAACATTTTCAATATAATAATTTACTACACAATAAACAATTTGGTTTCACTCGGGGTCGCTCGACAACTGAAGCTGGTGTTGAGTTAATTAAACATATTTTTGATGCCTGGGAGGGGTCACATGATGCTTTAGGTATTTTCTGCGATCTGTCCAAGGCCTTCGATTGCGTTAACCAAAACACTTTGGTTAGGAAACTACACCACTATGGAGTTAGAAGTACTGCGTTAAACTTAATAAAAACGTACTTATACGGGAGAATTCAAAGGGTAGACGTGAATGGAAAACGATCACCTGGGTCAGTGGTCTCAATGGGCGTACCACAGGGCTCAATTTTGGGTCCATTTCTATTCCTCATCTACATAAATGATTTACCATACCTTATAAAGGACAACCATGATATAGTATTGTTTGCTGATGATACCTCACTCGTATTTAAAGTTAAAAGACAACAGGAGTTCAATGTCGATGTAAACAATGCTATATCAAAAGTAGTAGATTGGTTCAGTGTTAATAATTTATTACTGAATGAGAAGAAGACTAAATGTATTAAATTTATGACAACCAATGTGAAAAATAGACAAACTACTATAACTATTAAAAATGACAAACTAGACCTAGTTAATGATACAGTATTTCTTGGTTTAACGTTAGACTCCAAACTCCAATGGGGTCCTCATCTGGCTAAATTAGCAAATAGACTCAGTTCTGCAGCTTTTGCAGTTAATAAAATTCGGCAACTAATAGACTTGAAAACCGCTCGATTAGTTTATTTTAGTTACTTCCATAGTATTATGTCATATGGTATTTTACTATGGGGTAGTGGTGCTGACGTAAACAGCATCTTTGTTCTGCAAAAGAGGGCTATTCGTGCTGTTTACAAGATGGGTCATAGAGACTCTCTTAGAGATAAGTTTAAAGAAACCAATATATTAACAGTATACAGTCAATATATTTATGAAAACCTTATGCATGTTCATAAAAACATTGTTAATTTTAAAAAGAACTGTGACATACATAATGTTAATACTAGAAATAAACATAAGCTCGCAGTGCCCTTTACACGGCTTCATAAAAAAAAAAACTCTTTCACGGGTAATTGTATAAGGTTCTATAATAAGCTCCCAAGTACTGTTACTCATCTATCAGTAAATAAATTTAAAAGTTACGTTAAACGTAAACTAATTTCTAAAGCGTATTATAGTATCAAAGATTATATGAATGATAACAATGCTTGGGACTAAATTGTTTGTATTACAATTATTATTGACCGTGGAGACTATATACATCTCCTTTGTATGCTTATTATTTTAATTTGATATCTGGAGACTCTTTACATCTCCATAATTGACCGTGGAGACTTTCTACATCTCCTATGGATGTTTATTTCTTAAATTTAATTTTAATTTGACATTTGGAGACTCTTTACATCTCCATAATTGTATTATTGACCGTGGAGACTTTCTACATCTCCTTACCTATGTCTATTTTTAATTTTTATTTGAAATTTGGAGACTTTACATTTCCAATTTAAATTGAATATACTTTGAGTCTCATAATTGCTCCTGGGACCTGTACATCCCTGTGACATTTAAATTAGTTAGCTTAAGTTTATCATAGTAATAAGTTACTCATATAAAAAAAAGACTTCCTGTTGAGTTTTTTGCGGCGTTTCTTCTCAACAGAGTCCCTTGGAAGCGCTGGTAGACTCAGACATGTAAAAGTGCCTACAGGGCCTACTTACAGAATAAATGAATTTGAATTTTGATCACTTACAGTCCCATCCAACTTAGTTTAACGCTCCAGAGCTTTACTTTTCCAGTGGCCTTATAATTTTAGACCCCTTTACGATTAAAGTTTGGTGGCTATGTGTATTCAAGTTCTTGAAGTAAGTTTCAAAGTTAAATAGTTTGGGCTGCGGTTCCGAGGGCCATTCATACGACTATGAATGCTGAATGCTACGAGATTAGGTAAATTTGACGAATATCTCTTGATTTTAAAATATATTTATATACAAGTATCATAATACATATCTATTTCAATAAAATAATAATTAACATCCAACTAAGTACAGAATTCAACATTAATACAATTAAAAATTAAAACTAAACGTATGTAAATTAAAATTAAAATAAGCTACTCAAATATTAAAGATATAAATAATAATCACAACTATAAAAAGAACACCCCCTCTAGCAGGTCCGCTCGCGGCATGGTCCCCATGACACTGGCTGCATTACCTCTCTGGATAGCTAGCCCAATCCTTTGGGAGAGGTAAGCACCAGCTCTAGGATCTCCGGAGGATTCTATGAGCCGAGAGGACAGGGCCTTAATAAAGCTTTTCATATCACCTGACCAAGGTCCCATGGTTTCCACTGAAAGCGGCACAAATTCGTAATTATTTAATAATGACGAATATTTGCGGCGCTTGAGTGTTTGGGCCTGATCAGCTTCTGCACCGGCCCGATTACGGGTTGACTGGACGTGGGAAAGGGGAATGTGTCAACGCACGTCGCGTCCCACACCAGTGCCCTACCTAGTTTCCACGGCACCAATGTAGCTCCGTCTGGTCGCTTGACATCGTCTCTATGCAATCCTGCTGGTTCCAGGATAAATAATAATTAATTAAACTGAATAAATTAATAATAGGTTTGGGATTTTCACTGAGATTACGTTCAAGGATCACTTAGTATACTTAAAACCAAGTCGCTTCCCGCCGCCGCCGTCTATATGTACAGTCAACAGCATAAATAAGTGATAATTTATGTACCTTGTCGCTTTCAATCGTTTCACAATTTTGTATGACATTTCAAACACGACGTTAAAGTGACAAGGTACATAAATTATCACTTATTTATGCTGTTGACTGTACATATAGACGGCGGCGGCGGGAAGCGACTTGGATTTCTCGATCTTCCCTTTTTCCTACGGTTATTCGCTTTCTAGTTCACAGTAGACAAGGTACATAAATGATCACTTATTTATGCTGTTGACTGTACGCATAGATCTTTCAACCAAACGGATTTTAATGCGGTTTTAATCAATAGCTACGTGTGGCTACGTAGAGTACCTAATTCAAGAGGAAGGTTTTTATGTATAATACGGTGTTACAGAAAACTCACATAAACCGAAGCGAAGCGAGGGCGGGTCGCTAGTAAATAATAAAATTATGATTTGAAGGATATTTGTGATTTGAGTGGACATCACTAGCGGTTAGTTCGCTGTAGGATTATTAAATTGTGGTTTTTATTTCCATGAACTTACTTGCCCCCGCGTGTACGTTTTTTTTAAAGAAAACTTGTATTATCATTTTACTTCGTAAAAAAAAGAGTTAACGGATTACCTAGTCAGTAAATTTGTCGTAAGCGCAACATTTAAAAAATATATATATAATTTGACTTAGCAAAAAAATATGAAAGGGTGAAAAAATGCTAAATGGATTTAATTCATACATTTACTATTTTAAGAACATTATACTAAAAATCCTTCTCGCTTCGGAGGAAACAAAAAGTCTCAAATGTTGGTTCAGGCAGAATTCAACAAATTAATCATTATAAAAAACTAGACCGTAATTTCTCAATATTAACTAGTTTGGATGATTTTTTTATTTTACCGGAGAGGTTGGATAGGATTTAATGTTTTTTTAAGATTTGCAATCATTCGTTTAATTTTCGCGTAATTAAAATTAAGCTAAATTTAATACCTACTGTTAAATTTTTTGGTTTTGTTAAAACAGTCATTTCAAAAAAACTGTGCATAATAATTTGCCGTTGGTGGAAAATATTTAATTTGTTGTTATTATTTGGTGAGCTAAGCTCAAATAAAGAGTGGTCCGGAAAAAAAGTAGCAGTACATCATATGGTTTTTTTATTTATTATGTGGTAATTTTTGAGCAGTGCATTTGTTATAGTAATCTGTAGATACTACTCAATAAAATAAAAAATAACAATCGTAAAAATGAACGGGCGATTTCAAGTTTTCGCCTTTTAAATTACATCTCACCTAAAGCTTTTTATACAGCGTCTTCTGGAGAATTTATGAGGTGTTTGTCATAAACATCGTTTTTCCTTAAAGTTTGACGGGCTACTTAATACCTTATTAAATTGTTTTTTGATCAATAGTTAACTTTTTTGATTTGACTTCACTTTGAGGTTCCCATGGAATTTCAACATTGGTGTATTTACCATTTTTATAGAAATTTGTCTCCCATAGAATAACCTCTGTCAGAGGTTAGATTGGAGAGACTTCCCTACTACCCAAAGTAAAATCAAGTTTATTGGTATAACTTATCCGTAAGATAATATTCCTAAAAGCATGAAACAAGTTGTGGAAATTGAAATTCAATTGTGGCATGGTAGAAAACGGCAAGCGAAGATTGTCAAATTGTGTTGTTCAAAAAGTTATAAAGTACCTGCAATAAATATTAAGTAAACTTAAAGAATCTCATACATTTCAATATGATTGCATTTTTATTTCATAGTATGATATCTACAGATTACAAAAAAAAAACTGCTTCATAATTAGCATTAAATAACAAAAATACTAGCTACTTGTTTAAACCTCTCCTTAATTCAAGAAAACAACGCTGTTAAGATGCGCGACTCGATGTATGAGAGTGGAAGAAGCGAAAGAGATTTGTCAGGATCGTAGCAGGTGGAAAGAAGTGGTCTCCGCCGACCCCTCTGGGAAACAGGCGTGATTTAATGTATGTATGTATATTAAAATCTAAAAGCGCATAACTTCGAAACAACTGCGCAGCACCACAATTCTTTTTTTGTTGTTTTCGTTATTGTCAGGACAAGGTTTGTATGACAGGAAAAAAAATTGAGAAACCCACCGGGAAAGTCGGAAATTTCTAGCGTGGGCGAAACCGCTATAATAAAATTGTTCGCCTGGTCTTTTTGAGTTTGTGTGTGTGTTAATCACAGAAATTACAGAACGGACTTTGATCCGCATCAAAGTACGTTTTGTAATGCTCTGTCAACATTATTTAGGACATTCTTTTCTTAATAAAGGTTTAGATACTTATCTTATCTCATCTTATCTTATTTAGATACTTACTATGATATGATTTTTCTACCGTGCGAAGCAGAGGCGCTTGCCTAGTGTATTACTTTTTTTAAACAGATCAAAGTAGCAGTGTTACAGTATAAAAACAAAACTTAATTAATTTCCCAATAGGAATATCAAAGGATATTTATAAGGAGAGCTCTCGAAATGTGTTCAGTTCAATGAGAATTGGCTAACCTTAGTTTGAGTGAAGTTCTTATATTAAGCAAATAAATGATTATTATTTAATATAAAGTTTCCGCTTTTAATTAAACAACATTTTATACTCACTATACTAGACTACAACACTTATTTAAGTCAGTTACTTAATGGGTCAGATCCTTATCTGTAATGTGTTCGGTCCGATCGAAGTAGCCGTTGACGAAGTCAAACCAAGTGAACAACTTTCGGTTTTTCTCGTATTTGCGACTGACATTAGGACATTCAGAGTTGGCTTGTCTTGATAACGAGTGTAACAAGGCTGAATCATTTAACAAGCTTTTATGACTTAGTATTGACATGGTGTAACTAATAGTTGTATGAGCAGTGCGTCCTAGTTCCTTAATTTCGACCCATCATTCGGATCGGTTCGGGCTCAATGCAGCTAATTCGCCCTATAATAATGATCTACATATGTCTAGTTTGATAAGTGTAAACAGAGATGAGTTGTTTTAGTGGTGAGCGCTTCGCGCGGCGGGGGTGCGGCGGGCGGGTGCGGGGCGGGCCCGCGAGATGAGAGGCGCGCGCGCAGCCCGCCCCGCCCGCCATGCAGCGACTGCGCACCACTTTCAAACGATCCAAGACCCCCACGCCTGCCGACATGAAGACGCAAAGCAGCCTCGAGGTGCCCAAACAGGTAAAACATGCTTCTTATTGGCACTGTTCTTTGATAAGTTATAATGTGTGTAATCAGTGTTCATAAACGGCAAAGGCTGTACGTAGATAACCTGAGCATTTTATGGAAGACTTTAAAAAACACTGCTAGCACCTGCTGAAGTAACACAACAATTTTCTCAGTCGTCCTCGTCCCACTCGGAATGACGAATATCAAGTTAAGCGTTCTTAGGGTTGCAAGGCCCAAAAATAGAAAAGCCGGACCGAGATCCATACTTAGCCAGACATTTTGCCCTGCATGGTTAGCACATGTTGACCGCGACTTCTTTGTCGCTCGGATCACCCTTTCTATCTAGTCTGTAACGATAGAGACGCACTGAGTGACAAGCGAGAAAATACGACTTGTGCTATTCGTGCTGAAATTATATTACTATTATTCACTTTCTATCAAATTATATGTTATTATCAGTCACATTGGGCCCACCCCACGCCGTCTGCGACTCCTGCGAGATCGCGAGTCGTGCGTGTCTGAGTAAATCGCTCGCGCGCTTCATTCGGCATCTTTTGGCGAGGCGGGGTTGACCAAAAGCCTAACAAAAACCGGACAGGTCGGACTTGTACCTATATATTTGGCTGGATACGACAGTAAAAAGCTGGACATGTCTGGCTAAAGCCGGCGCCTGGCCACCCTACGTAAGCGTGCTACAACCTTTAGACTGCAGTTGACCGTACTTACGATGACCTGTTGGTCTCGTAGTAGGCTAGATACCTTTAGAAGGTACTTAGCACCACCTCAAGTCGGGTGCCCTCATGGGTGCCCTACTACTTTTTATATGAACAGCCTCAGCTCTGACTTCAATTTCTGGGAACGTGTTCAGAGGGTCTAAGTAAAACCGTTAGATACCTACTGCAAATTATTTTTCATCTCACTAGCTCAGAAAGCCATTTTTGTTTGTTTGATATCTATTGAGAAAATCGCTTTTTATCCACATGTGAAGAAAGAGTTTTGACATTTGAAGGCAGCTTTAGTGATATTTGATAGCTAACTAAACGTAAAACGTTAAAACTGCTGAATTTTTAACATCACAAATAATGAATTGCATCGAGTAAAAAATACTAAATACAGTCTTACAACTTTATTTTAATTCATAAATATCAGCATTCAACATTAACCTTCATTCTTGTCGTAAGAACGGATAAAATGTTCTTACAGTCCAAGTAAGTCGATGTGCGAACGAAACGCATCCGAAATATAAAAAAAATACTTAAGTCAAAACTTTTTAATTAAGCCGTCAACGCATAGAGGTAGTAAAGCAGTTTTCGTTCATCTTTGCGTCAACGTTAAATATTCGCATGTTGTTCTAGTTTGTTTTGTTATTAAAAATGAGTGATTCGAGTGATGAAAGACGTATTAACACCTGTGGAATTACGGGAAACCGTGCAGATGCGGAATTGAGCTTATTTTCCTCGCTGTAGTGAGGTGAAAAGTGTTGTGTTATACACGGGTGAAAAGTTATTTTACGTCTCGTGTGTTGAACCACCCGCTACGCTCAGGATTCTGTTTTTGAACCACCGCTTCGCTCGTGGTCAATCATAGAATACTTTGGATAGCTCGTGTTTCAAATGAACACTCGCAGGTAAAATACAACTTTCCCCCCTTGTAGGTATAACAAATAACTATTAGTACCGTTCCATTTTTTGCAGTGTCAAATGCTTGCTTGCCTCGAAATTTCTCTTTTAATAACAAAATGTTATCGAAAAGGTAAAGGCGTTTGTTATTAGTACAATGTTATTAGTAGAGCAGGTACCTATTGCGTGCGTTTGATTTGATGCTACAGTTATAGAACGTTCGATAGCCTGAATTAGTAATAACGAATTTTAATAACTAATAATAAATAGTGATGATTTGAAATAATGATTACCAGTTCTATCGATACCCCGTCTCGTGGCCTCTTGCAATATTAGCTTAGCATTTATAATGCAATCATAACAGACCCATCTTTGCCGTGCCCGGAGATCTTTAAGCTGATTTCTGCTTAAGCCGTGAATCATTACGCTCCATTAAGGTATGCATAAGTTACAATCTGATGGAAATGAGGTAAATTTTGTTAAATTTTGTAAGTGGATTAAGAAGTACGCTGAATCTTTGTTTGTGGTAGTTTATAAAGGTACACAGTTTATAATTATAGGCTTTAACCAAAGAACCCAATTGGAGTCGTCGTGTCTACTATTATATTTTATATTTATGAAAAACCGTATATGAAGGTACTATAGTATTTTGCTTGTCAGAAGAAATATGAATTTATTTGAATTTAACCACAGTAGGGATCATGTACATACCATAAGGTAGCATTCTAGATTGCATGACTAACACATATAACTAGATACTTCGGGGTGTTATTATGACATACGGACAGAGCTGTTGCAGTTGTACAGCTCTGTCCTTTTCTCTCATCGTAAACTGAACTGCTTAGCTATTTCACAATAACCCCCCAGTTAAGAATTCAACACTCGCCCCAACTCTCACCGAGGCTTACCGTGCGTCGGTCGGGCGTGGCAGGCGAAGCGAAAAATGGCAACGATTTTCCTACGTTCACTCACTAGTGTTATCTCAATTGGATATCTATTACACAATTGACAATAGGATTTTTTGAAAAGGTGTTCTGATAAAAATCATGCTTACAGAGGTTTGTCTCACAAGCATTTCTTTTTTAATACTTACTGAAAAAAAAACTGAATATAATAAACGTATATAATCATAATTCTTTAGATATAAGCACTTAAATATTGCGTAGGTACTGAATTCATAAATATATAATGATTTTCCCTATTTTTAATTGAGGGGAGAAGCGAATGCAATAGGTATGCTGTCTAGCAATGCCAGGCCGTGGGTCCACAGAAAACCAGCGTCGTACTTCCAATAGGTGGAACGACATATAGCTGAGTGGATACCATTTTCGCACACACTGTAAAAATTAAGCGGAATAAATGTTTTCTTTTTTATTCTATTCTACCAGTGTTTGCTATGCTCGCTGAACTTTGCTGAAGCTGAAACTTTGGGCTAGGGGTCGGAATAACGTCATTTTGTTAGTAACCGCGTTACATAGCAGTAGCTGTGGTATAGAAAAGACCATGTGGCGTTCTTTAGCCATTAGCAGATTTTTTAAATTTATTTTCTCAGTAAATAATTAACAAAAAAATACAGTATGCTTTTGAGACAAACCTCTTTAAGCATGTTTTTTTTTAAAAAACCTTTTAAAAAAGTTCCGTTTGTTAATTCTTCTCTGAATTCGTCAACGAGTCATGAACGTTCTTGAGTTGCAACACGCGCTCGGAGGCACGTGAGGCTGAGTTACGTACAGATGACCTTTAAATAGCCGTACACTTTTGTAAAGTCGAGTTCATCACTTTAGTACCCATTTAATATATAAATTGCCATACATGAATTGTCACAATGAATAAAGTGATAAGCAGAGGTCGGAATAGGTAGTGCTTATTAACCTAAACTTGTTGCATCTTCATTCAATAACGTATCCCCATCTCACTCACGCATGAATGAACGTGAGTCAAGTTTAGGTTAATAAGCACTACCTATTCCGACCTCTGGTGATAAGTTACTAAAGTGTATACATTTTTATGAACTCGACTTTACCTTTAACGCCTCTGACAGATTAGTGCAGGAGTTCAAACATGACAAAGCACTAGTGTGCAGCTATTTATAACGCCCATCGCACAATACGAGTAAAACCAGAGTATTAATAGTACTCGACTGTCTATTGCTTTTACTCTCTTTCTCATAACAAATATACTGGCAGATGCCAGAGACTGTGTGACAGTGATAGAGAGCTGAGTACTATTACTAATACTGTGGTTTCACTGCGCTAGTTACCACATAACTTTCGACGTTATAATATCTTCGATGGGAAAACTTAAACTAGTTGGTTAATACTTCATTAACAAACCTATAGGTACTCTAAGGCGAAGAGCCTCGCAGGGCGCTGCTTTTGAGCACTAAAGAAGCGGTTCTATGAATTATATTGCAACAAACACAAACAAAAACGTTATGATTTTCTTTTGTCAAAGTGATATGTGTTAGTACTGTTCAAAGTTTGTAAGTTAGCATAGATCTTGGTTACCTAACACATCTCAAGGGATTTAAAATAGATTTGGCCTACATAGGGGTTTAGTGCTGGAATACCACTATACCCTGGAATAGATTAGTTTATTTCCGAACCGAGATTCTTTATCCGGCATTCGATTTGCTCAGAATATATTCGAAGTTTCAAGCCACAGTCGCGCTCACTTATAAAGATAACGCGAGCTTTGTATCGTGGAAAATTGTTAAACTAGTTTAAAAGCCCATTCAGCTCCTTCGCTGAAGCAACAACTTTATTTCTTGAATTTATGCTTTGTGGCGGCTATTACTGAGTACCTGTTGTTTAAACGGCAGGAGATTGAGAAAGCTAACAATTCTGAAGTATTTTACGTTGCGATAGTTTCATTGATACTTTTATGGGGTTTAACAGGTACAATCAAACTGTCTAAACAGAGCACAGCGACCCTTCTCACAATTCTAGCGAACGTCAGTAGCTTCATGCCCCTTACAGTGGTATTATTCTCTTTCATGTCTGCGACGTTGGTTCACCTGACTTCGCATCGAACTTATGCTGGTCGGGGGTCAATCCGATCCCATCGCTTGCAAGGGTCAAGTTAAGCAATTTCGATCGCGCGAACCCGCTTTTGATGAATAGAATAAGTACACCTCAGCACGGCCACTAGATTCCAGGCAGCAGCCATAGTAATTAATTGGCGCAGACAACTATCCGAGTAATTTAAACTGACGTGCACTGCAACCGCCCGCGGCCCTGCGGAATGCGTCATTTGTGTAGGTGTTATACCTGGTATATAATAATATTAATAATATTAATAATTGATGATCTGATTTTCTGATTTTGGGAGGCCACCAGAGGTATAGCACATAATAAAGTTAACTAACAATTTGACTTAAGTTTAGAGATAAGCATATCAGTTATAAAATCATACTAAATTATCACGAAACATACCTTCAAGTCCTGATGGATATCGCTAATTTGATGATAGATTCGCAAGACTGTATGATATTCTGTTAGAGAATTAATTATTGCTATGTGAAGGACTAACTAGCTTATGCAAATAAGACACGAGGCAAGTGGGCGACACACATTACGCGTGATCTGTTTCCTAGAAAGATTAGGGTGGGCACTACATGTGACCAAGAAACAGCCGCGGGTCTAGGAGGGACTATTCGCACTTACCTAAATTATATAGTACCTATATGGAAAAAATACTTTTTTCTCAAAAATGTCTACACAAAGTGCAGCGGCAGAGTGCGGGCGGGAGGTCTTTCGGTAACCTTCGGGGAGGGAAGATGGCCGATTGAAAAATGCCCGGCTTTTACTTTTGTCAATTTTGATTTACTGTTCTATTTACTGATTATACTCTCTCACTGACACTGGCGAAATCACTTGGTGGACCGGCATCAAATTAAAGAAGAAGAAGAAGAGTGCGGGTGCCAATGTCAAGTTTTGACTCGGATAAATACGGAGTTGCTAAAAAACATGGTTTACAAGAGCTAGATACCGCTTGTACGAAGGTGCTTGCAAACTCACGCGGCAGGCACCAGTCCATTCTTTATCCGCTAGAGCTACTCAGAGGCACCGATTGTGATGACATTTAGCCTTTTAGGATTTATATACAATAGGGTACCTAATAACTTAGTTTAAGGCTTGTATTAAATTAGTTGTTCGTTTTTCTCGTAAGCAAGTTATTTGTATTGTTGATGTGTCATGTTTAGGTGCGGTCGGCGTCGTTCGATGAGATCCAGCTGGAGGCGGCGCGCGGCGCGGGCGCCGGGGTGCTGCTGGCCGTGCCGCAGCCCGGCGCGCGCAGCCGCTCCTTTGATTCCGCCGGCTCCGATGACTCTGGCACCTACTTAGAGGTAATCACTAATCAAATTAAGTTACAAGAATATTTTTATGCATGATTCTCTCGGACCCTGTGCATTGTAGGTCCTGGACTAATCTTTGATTAGATTTTGATTGATTTTTGATTAGTCGAGGACCTACTAGTAGTAGCTATTGAGGAATTGTATCTACTCCATTATCATATTAGCTTGATAGTACAGTCAAGGAATTTAATTTGCGAACCACCTTAATTCCGAAGTCAATCTGACATTCTACAGCAATAAGGTTGAGTTTCCTGTCAATTACAAATGACTTGGCATCTCTAATGACAATGACATCTTCAAGCAGATTTTCTTTGAAATGGGTAGCAAATTAACGTCTGTGACCTTACCATATTAAAGCACGAGTAAGAAGTATGTCATAACATAACGTGGTTACCACCGACTTCCTGGATTTATTAACATAAAAATGAGTTAATAAAAGGGTGTAAAAAAAATATTCACACACTTTCCTTTTAAAAAATATTAAGAACTTGAATCGATATCGAAGTCATTTTGCCTATCAGGATCGGGAAAAAATTACTCATTAAATAAATTGGCCCGTACCTAATTGTCCTTCGTCCTGCATAACCCTGCGTAAGGTTTAAGGTAAAAATTGGAAAACTTGTTAATGAAATGGAAATGTGTAATATCAAGGAAATAATATTTTATTATGAAACCGTCTTAAATTTTCTCGCAACGATAAGCTAGACATAGATATGCGCAAGCAATAAATGTGTGCTCCCTTACGTAAAGTAACTTTCCGCATTTATTAGCTTACGTTGTTGCTTTGCTTTTGTATAATGTTACTCGACAAATTTAACGAAAAAAATGTCCACATACGATTACTTTAAGTAAAAACTAAACAAGATGGTACTATCGCGATCGTTAATTTGTGACCCATTTCAAGAAAAATAGGCTTGAAGTCGTCAATGTCATTAGAGATGCCAAATAATTTGTAACTTATAGGAGACTCAACCTTATTGTTGTAGAATGTCAGAATGACTTTGGACCTTAGGTGGGTCCCAAATTTAAGTTCGTGACTGTACCTATATTTTGAAAAAATACTTACCCTGATTTTTGGGGTCATAATGTGTTACCTGATATGCGTGCTTACCCCTACACTACGTTCTAAGGCAGGTACTAGACCACCTTCACTATCGGACTGACTAACTTAAAATCAGCATCTTGACCGATCATGCAAGCGAGCGGAAACGTGTACCTTCCGACGCATTTCACTCGGAACAGCTAAGCATGCAATAGCCTAACTATGGTTTAACTACTTCTATACTCCTACGATCTGCTAGCTCAATTTGTATCGCTCGCGTCTGTCTACCTCCAGCGACCACTTTCGAGCGTGACAAATGTGACACTATCTTAAGGGACCACATGGGCAGTTTTTATTGCAGCTTGTGAAATTAAATATTTCTACAAAGCATTCGTTATCAATGATTTTACTGATATGTAAATTTAATACATTTTCTGAAGACCTCTTTAATAGGTCCAGCCCGGATTTGCCCTCCTAATCATGAAATAACTAAATATGATCTAACAAAGTGGTAACTGACCCCAACTCGCATTACATGCATCAGCAAAAGTTGTTGGGTTTGATCCAGGGTCCGGCCCTGATAGTTTTCGGCACAAAGGTGCAGAATATGTATTTGCGAGGAAATCTGTATGTATACCTACAACCGGGAAGTATTAATTAGATAATGCTAATGAAGTCCCCACAGTTTTTAATGTGAAGATAAAGTCATGGTGAAAATGTGTATGACGCTTGGAATAATCGCGCTACTAGTCCGTATTTAATCCTAAAATGTGCTAGCTCTTTGATATTACCGTAGGCTTTCAATCGTCTACGATAGTAGGGGATTCGAATAGGAGACGACCTTCACCCAGCTGTTTATTCTATGAAAAGTATTTTATATCAAATTTAATATAAGGCGAATAGGTACGCTGAAAATTTTAAGTCCAGTGTATAATTACTTAAAAATGAAAAAATCTACTTTAAAATTAAAAATTGCAATTGCTTGTTTAATAGACAAATTACATACCAATCGAAAGTATGAAGCCTATAGAATATTTAAACGTTAGGTTTAGTGCAAATTATTAGTACCGACTTACGTGTTTATACCTACCAACCCAATAGTTATGATGGGAAAAAATTTATAAAAAAAAAGTTTTTTTTTTAAATTAAGTATATAAGTACTGGACTGAATTTTTCAGCCAACCTATTTGCCATATATTACTTACCATATTAAATTTGATATAAAATACTTTTTATCGAATAAACAGCTGGGTGAAAGTCTCTATTCGGATCTTAGGGCCTGTTGTTTGATCAGTGGTTAACTCAACTAATTGTTCAAATTCTAATAAGGAATCGAAAACTTTACACATTTCCTTGAGATTTAACCATTAGTTACGATTTTTAACGATTAGTTAGTTTAACTACTGATCAAACAACAGACCCTTAGACCACGAGTAGTAACGGTGAAGTAACTATACATCAAATCATTTTGGAAACGTGAGTCTCATTTAGAGGTAAGAGGCTGTGTTTTCGAGTAGTAAAGCTATTAGAAACCGTGTCTTCTAATATAAATGTTCGTGCTCGAGCTAGTACTTACTGTAAACCTATTTAAGTTAAAATGTGCGTTGAAGTTTTGAGTCAAATTCAATTTCACAATGAAAGACAAGGATAGGTAGCTATGTTAATTTGTAAGAGGGCGAGAATCGATCTCGTACGTAACATTGAAATAGAATAGAATGTTCATTTGATTAATGAAATAAATGTCTCTCTAGGAATACAGATTTAGAAATCAGGAGATCAATAACTAAGTAATTTAAAATATTTGCACATCCAACCAATATAAGATCGCCATGAGCGAAGCTATATTATGAATATTTTTAATCAATAGTGAAATATAAAGTTTCACTTAAATTAACAAATTGCTTAAAAAGTAACAACATAAACCTAAAGTAAACTAAAAGTGCATCCACTTAATTCTAAAAATATTGTGTTTCACTCTGTAAATGAAATTTCAATTTTCCTGAGTAATTGCTAGTAAACAAGAAGAGTATTTTCTCAAAATGGGTATTCGTAACAGTATCTATCTGCACAACATAATACGATATTTAATTACTTCTGAACAAATAAAGGTTTATCACAAAATTATAATGTTGAGAGCGAGAACTATGTAAATGCAGAGCCATAATGAGGCTCAGGTAAATAAAGGTAATTTCTTAATGCAAGCAAAACAGATATGTAATTAATGTTTATGTTACGTTTTCATTAGCTTTGTGCTAGTTTAATTAAGCCGTTACGCTGGAAATGACAATAAAACAATCGGCTCGGGTCGTGTTCATGATAAGCATCTATTAATTTTGGAAAGCCAAAGTTACACCTATTAGACTAATTTGCAGATAAGATGCAAGTAGACGCTTTTATAAACGCTCTAAGTAATAAATAACGTTTTCTCTATAGCTTCAAGTTGTAGCGACAGCTCATTTATCAAATTAAACAATCTATAAATTTATCTTGCAGTAAAAAGAAAAATGACCGTATCGCGGGTACGATATTAACCAATATTTTGATATAATAGATGCAATTCAGGACAGTGACTAATGTTCGTTGTTAAAAGACATGTCGATCAAATTCAGAGACACCAACGATTTAAAATAAGTGACACGTTCCTTAATTGATGATTGTCGTAGGTACCGCGGCTATGGTCGCGCCGGCGGTCGGGCAAGGGTACGCCGCCGCCGTGCGTGCACTGCCGGCACATGGAGTCGTGGCTGGCGCGGCGCAGCGAGGAGCGCGCCACGCCCGAGCGCCCGCCCGCCTCCTCGTCCGCCGAGGACGACGACGACGACGAGGACAGCGAGGCCGAGGCGCCGCGCGTGCTGCTCGCGCCGCCGCCGCCGCCGCGCGTCGCGCTGCCGCCGCCGCCGCTGTCGCCGCCGCCCTCACCCGGTGCGCCTTCCTTCGAGCTCCAGCCGCCGAACGATGACCCGCCGGTTCTGCCGCAGCGGCGGCGGTCCATATCCAGACAGGAAGCCTTCTTCGTCGAACCCACCGGCAGCTCGCTCGAGAACGTCCGGGCCTCGGAGCAGGGCGCATGCGCTGCCAAAGACACCCTAGTGCACGATATCTACTTGGCTGTGCCCGAGTTGAAACGCGACCGCGCCGCGTCCGTGGATTCTTGTTTCTCTAAAGTTTCGGGAGGTGCTAGAGCGGAAGAGTTGAGTGGTGCGGGGGACTCGTTGACGGTGCCCGGGACCGGACTCCGGTCGCGCTCGGTGGACATTGTTTTACCAACCGCGGAACAGTCCCGGTATAAGGCGTTGGCGCTCACGTCTGCCCAGGCGCCGCCCGCGCATCACCACCCGGTGCCGCAAGTCGCAGTCCCCGAAGATGTCTCAGTGTCAGAAGCAAGGTGAGTCTTGCATGTGGATGTTTTAATAAAGTGTATTAATTTTTTATTTACGTTTTTTTGTAACACTACTTATATAAAAGTTATATTAATGTTTTGATTTTTATTTTGTTAATACTCGTACGTCTTCAAACTTTAATTACCTACCCGAGTGCTCCGCTTTCTTACCTTACTTTACAGATTTTAGATAGGTTTAATAAAATTTGAAGCTGCTGAAAAACAGGTAAAAGCCGGTGAAAAAGATGGCACGCGCGTGTTCAGAGCGAGGCGCTAGTTAGCTGGCGGCAGCGAGCAAAGTGCTGATTCACGGCGAGGAGCCTCTCGCGCGGAGCTCGTTAACAATGTCCCGATTGATTATTTCGCTCTCAGTGAACCGAGCGCACTCACTGACTTATTGCCAAATTATTTACATTTAATCGTATATCGGCAAATCTAAGTGGGAAGGTTTATTGTATACTTACCTATTTATTATTTTAGGTTTCTTACTAATTAGTCTGCGGAGGGTGGCCGATATGTGTGTCTTGAGGAAGTCAAGTAATTCTAAATCATTCGCGTTTAATTTCAAAACAATTGTATTAACCCATCCGAAAATCGGTAGTGTAAATAAAAATAACTGAATAAAATTGGTCGAACACGTTTACATTGTCATCGTGTCATAATTCGAGACAGTAGGTAGGATAGCTACGAGCCGCCGCGCTCCTCCGAATTGGTTCAGTACAATTGCCCGCCGTAATCACAGGCCGAGCGACGTAGCGGCCCATCATGCACGTCGTTTCACAAAATGAAACTCAAATTTCATTGGGCATTTCTTCGTATTCGCAATGATCGTTTTAGTTATAAACCGTCAGATAAAAGAAACAATCGAGTAGGTTTGTGTTCTCATGACACAATAAGAGCCTTTACTTTACTCATCCATACACAAGTTAATTCTCAACAGAATTTTGGCAGTAAAGTCGAAACATTATTTAAGTCAAATAGATCTGTAAGTGGATCGTTTCGCTAGCCTTCATTCTCTTTTATGTCAACCAGATATAAACCGAGTATCGATCGAGAGTAACAATAGGCCAGATAAGTGTGTTTAAGTAAAGCGATTTATCTTTCATTCTTCGATGTGTGTGCTTTGGAATACCGATACCGTTCGTTCACCAGCACGGGTTACTATGTCGGTTATGTATTGCCCTGTATTTTATTGCACATACTGTCCATACTTTATTTTAACTGCGCCCTTAAACTAGCTCGGTCGGAAAATCGGAAATTAGTCTTGTACCCGGAAGAATTTATGGAGCCGCAGCATACGTAGTTATACTGAAGTGAGATTAAACTTAGCACGCTGGAGCACTCCACTTTAATGATAATCGACTTTAGGCTCCATAACCGCAATTCTATTATTATTCAGATGTGTTGCCTTTATCCCGGTGACGAAGGTTAATTGAATGTTTTTCAACTTTAGGTATCTGTAAAAGAATATACTTTACGGTCCAATAAAGAAGATGTACCACCATTAATCACTCAGAAGCGGAACAGCTAAATCCGCCTAGTACCTATATTGATAAAGGTTTTACGTTATTATGAGTAATGACTTAATTGGATGTTGTTTTTTATTTATGAGGGCATATTAAAGCTGAGCGTTTTTTGATGTTTTTGCGCTATTAATGATTATCTTACACAATTATTAGTCTGAATTGGAACGTCACCTTGGAGCTTTATGTCTCTCTCAACGTCCTACTCAATGGACGCTTACGAGTTCTCTTTAGGCGGCAATCTCGTAACCAAACCAATTTAGTCGCCCCGATAGAACTCATTGTCGGGATCCTACTGCAAGACTGATAAACGGATAAATAAAGAGATCGAGAATCTTTACAGTTTTTTTTACATACATTTCATTAGAAATGCTTCCTTTTCTTTCTATTTCATAATATTTCATTTCAACGTAACTTCAGTTTGGGTACACAAGGTGCAAAATTAGCTCGCTGCAGTTGCTGCGAGAAACGGATGAAATAAATTTAAATACATTATTACGCTGGGAATTTACAGAGTTAGCACGTGTTCGTAAAACGTTACAATATTGTATTATTAACCGACTTCAAAAAAGGAGGAGGTTAGACGTTCCTATAATTAAATTTTTTTTTTGGTTTGTTAGAGTATACTTTAGAGGTGGTCCCATTGTCACCAAATCTGAATCTGATGAGAGGATCCGTGAGGAATTGAGGGAACTCCTCAAATATTGTAGGCAAACATATAGCGATTTTAGTATTTTTAGTAACAAGTCCAGCATTTGCATTCAGAAAGTATCATTTGGTGAAGTGGAACTGATGATGAAGACCACAGATGGCCACCGGAACTCCTTAACGGTACCGATTTCAAGGGTGGCGATAAGATATCTCGATTAAGATAGTTGAGCGACTACAACGAAGAATATTTACTTGTTAACCGACTTCAAAAAAGGAGGTTATTGAAATATGACTATGACTTTCCCGCGGCGTTGCTTGCGGCGCGCTTGAAATAACTTAAAGTTTCATTTCAACTAAGAAGTGGGACTACGTAACAGCGTATTATGATCACTAAAAAGTATAAAATAAAATAGGTAAATGTTTTAAAAAACAATAACCTAATAGGTTAGTCCAACTGATGTCGGCTTTTTGTTGAAAATGTTGTGGTCGCCGACTTCAGTTGGACTAACCTATTAGGTGCCTACAATTTTAAAGAAGTTATTTTTTGCGTTTTTGAAGGCGGTTTTTTGTTTTTTAAAACATTTATTTAATTCCAACTCATTTCAGCGTAGCAGTAAAATTAAAAAAAAAACCTTAGTACGGATATTTTATCTATAAGTTAAACAACAGTTTATGGTAAAATACTTAGCGCAATAGAGAGCAAAATGGGTGCAAAAAAAGGAGAATTTCTACGGTTTTACTGGTATCATTCTTATGCATGGATACAAAGGCGATGATATTTTTATAGTTTTGAGCGCTTTCATTTTAAGCCGTAGCCTAGGCTATGACTCAGTTGACAGATGTTGTGTTGAAAATGTTTAAGAGACACCTACGACATTATTGCATAGCGTTTACTGTTTTTTTTTTAACTACATTAACGCAACCATAAAGAGATTAATTTAGTATTAAGACATTATTTAGTGGACTAAAACGCTGTAAAATGTATGTGTTCATTTCAATGAAACTTATTCTTTGATAATTGACAAATTCAGGTAGGTAGCGGTCTTCCTATATTATAGTATCTGTCCGGGTGTCATGTAGACGGACGCGCTACTTACATCAAGATTAACTACCTAATAGTCTGCCGTGGGCCGGCCGCAAAGGGCAGATTTTCAATTTGATTACTTTCGTTACTTAAATGGAACGATTACTTACGGTTAGCGCTCAGGATGAAATTAGGTTTCAGACCAACGTACGTAATTTCTAGATAGGAAACGCTTACGAGCGAGCTGTGCAAGTAATTGAGGCTACCTGAGCTCCGTAACCCATTTTCCATAAGACGAAAATGCTCTCCTGCGTAAAAAAACCTTATCACAAAGGAAATTAACTTTGAAAAAGCAAAAACGAAGTAAACCGGAATTCGTTATACGTCTTATAATGGAATATTGAACCGTTTACTTGTATATTAGGTGGAATTAGGAGTGCAAATTTGGGTATTTGTAATAATTTATTATATATTTTCAATCAAATGCATGTTTTGTTTGATGATTTTTCTTGTATCTGAGTTTCTATTTTACTCTTAAACGCACAAAAGCTGAATTATGTAATAGGTATTCCCAAAATTCCAGATTTTCAATGTACTGAAATCCCAAAACTAAACATTCAAAATAAGGTACCTATCGTTTATTGTTATTACCAAAGATTTGGAATCGGATGTTTTAGAAACTAGTACATACGACTCAAATGTTATCTGCTATTTTGAAAGTCTGATATTTTGGGAATTAGCGGTTGTGTGCTAATAATCTGCAGAAAAGTGACCTTTGCTTGATTGCAAAAGAGACCTGCTTGTCGGGTTTTGTACCAAATACTAAATATTAACTTACCTACATTACATCACTTTGTTGTCTGCCTCTCTCTGTATGCCTGTCCGTTTGTAAAAAAACACTTTTTCTCTGAAACCAGTCTGAAACGGTTGAAAGTACGGACTCGAAAGAACGTCTCTACGCTAGTCATTTTATTACCGGTTGTCTTACCCCTAAAATGGAACACAACAACGCGATTGAAACGCAAAATTATAGTTATTGCCTTCCAGCAAATCCTATCGCCACTAACCCTTTAAATACATTCTATAGATAAGTTATGGTTTAAGAGGGGGCCCGACGCAGGGTAGTCCCGCGATGAACCTTATCACACCGTAGGCGTAACAAATGGAAATCGAACACCTTTTCAGCTCTGAATGACGAGTGCCCCCGGTCCCGTAGCCTCTCGAATAAACATCACGTTCGAAACGAGTCTGCAATCTAATAAATAGGGGTACGAAAGCTGGCTCACTGTTTTTCTTTACAAGTGTGAGTTCAATTTGTAAACGCGCCCTCGTTCCCTATTCACTTAGCAATGCACGCCTTCAAATTGTAATTTACATGTAACAAACTTCAGCTAACAATAGGTGAGTCGTATTTGCTGAAATACGACACACCATCCAAAGTGAAGTATTAGGGTAAAAGTGAGATAGTTGCCCCACATTTTAAAAATATCGTATTGATCTCTTTGAATGGCACATATTTAGGTACGTTTTTGGTCTAAATTATAAATAATAAAGTCACTCCTAAAGTTATCATACACGCCTTCATTCCCAGAGTGGGGTAGGCAGAGCTAGAAAATTACCAACAAGTCTAAAAACTTGTTGTTAATTCTGTAATAGTACATTACTGCACAGACCGGGAAATAGGCCGTTGCGGGACGAGTAGAGTTAGCGTGGCCGAGACGCAGTCGAGGCCGCGCTATATACGAGTCTAGCAACCGTCCTTCCCGGTCGAGGCTTGTATAATTTTTTTCCCCAACAATGTGAGGAAATTTAACGCAATTGTTAATAGTATTAAACACAGTCCCAACATTTCTTTGAAAAAAATAACAGAAACGTTCGATTTAGTATGACACTTAAATAAAGTATTAAATAAAATCATAAAAAACGTAATAAATTCAAAATGAATAAAATATAGTTTAAACTATAACATTTATTAAATACGCGTTTATGTTATTTCGGCAATTTATTTTGTTCATGAACGCAATTTCTTTTAAAAGAAAGTCATACTATTTGACACACTTTTAAATACGTTGTAAACGCTGTTTGAAAATCCTTAGATTTTTAGTCTATGACATTTCAAAAGTAAAGTATACAAGGAAGAATTTTGATTGCACGAGTGTTTGACTTTTTGGAGATGGTTATCCTAGTCCAAACATGGTTTTAAAAAGTAAAACACCAGGTACGTAATGTAATTTCATAAATTTTCGCGGCCGCTGCCGTTGGTAAATATTAACTTTGTTTTTTTTTTAATTTTGCCTGGACCTGTAACCCAGAACTTCGCGGTCTGATTTTACAACAGTAAGGTTAACATTTCCGAGCATGTGGGAGAAAATAAAGTATTATATATCCTCTATGCCACGACGCATCCGTCGCACGCGGCGGCCACTTGCATATTGACTGCCATGGGGAGCGACCTCACTTAAAAATATTCCCTGTGGCAAACATAACACATGTTTGTAACTCTTTATTTAAAATTTATGCCGTGTTGGTGCCGGTGCCGGTCGAGAATAGCACCACCCCATCTCTTCCCGTGGGTGTCGTACGTGGCGACTAAGGGATAAACCGGAGGATGGGCAGCAGCGTCTTCCGCGGACTACATGGTATAACTGCGGTCGCCAACCCGCCTGCCAAGCGTGGCGACTACGGCATTTTCCCCCCAACGGTTCTAGATCAAAAGCCTTAATTAAGTATGAATTTAAAACTACAGCCCAGACCCCTAGTCCCCGGCGGCCCCGCTATTCCTGGCTCCGGTAGCGGCTATGGTAACGGCGGGGCAGGGGGTGCTTTAGGTAATCTCCGGCAGAGACCCGGCTACCAGAAACGACGACCTTTGGCCCTGGCAACATACAACTGCCGAACATTGCGGACCGACGAAAAATTGCTGGAACTGGAGGAGGAATTGAGCAGGTTACGATGGGGAATCATAGGGTTGTCAGAAGTCCGTAGAGAGGGGGAGGACATGATAACCCTGAAGTCCGGTAACTTGCTGTATTTCCGGGAGGGCGACCACCAGTCCCAGGGAGGTGTCGGGTTTATCGTCATCGACCGTATCGACAAACGGTCCAGTTAGGTTGGTCCAACTTTGAGAAAGAGGTCACTCGCCGAATCCGACTCGGATGGGCAGCGTTCGGGAAGCTTCGTAGCACCTTTTCGTCCAAATTACCGCAGTGTCTGAAGTCAAAAGTCTTTGACCAGTGTGTGTTGCCAGTGATGACTTACGGATCTGAGACGTGGGCGCTAACAATGGGCCTTTTAAGGAAGCTCAAAGTCACTCAGAGGGCTATGGAGAGGGCTATGCTCGGGGTTTCTCTGCGTGATAGAATCAGAAATGATGATATCCGCAGTAGAACTAAGGTTACCGACATAGCCCGAAGAATAGCCAAACTTAAGTGGCAGTGGGCGGGGCACATTGCTCGCAGGACTGATGGCCGATGGGGTCAGAAGGTTCTTGAGTGGCGTCCGCGGACCGGGAGACGAACTGTAGGTAGGCCTCCAACAAGATGGAGTGACGACCTTGTAAAGATCGCGGGAACGCGGTGGATGCGAAAAGCACAAGACCGGTCTGAGTGGAGAGCAGTGGACGTCTTTCGGCTGACATGATGATTTAAAATTCGGGACATCTATCCTCATGGGGCAACTATCCCACTTTTACCCTATAATATTTATAACTTATAACAAACCCGGGTAAATGCAAGTTGAACTCGTCCGATGGTTCCAAGCCTTACTACTCGTAGTATATTCCGGTAGCGTTGTACAAGTAACGTTAATTTCGTCTATGTAAATAATTTAACCCTGGTACTGGGGAGTATTTGAGTCCGAAAACGAATATCTTGATGGGAATTGTTGGAATTACCGACAGATAGATTTATAGGAAATTTGGTAACTACGTTACTGTTCAAGAACGGCCGTGGACTTTATTGTTCAGCCAATATTGAATGTTATCTTAGTTATGATTTTTAGATATTACGCCAAAGTAATGACAAAGGTATTAAGTGGCTCAACAGTAAAAGTACGTGATGGTAGAAGTAATAGAGTTACATTAGCAGAATATTGAGTACGGATTTTTGCATGACTACATTCTTTATTGTATTTGAATTAATAAAATACCTAGCTAAAAAGGTGTCCCAAATTGTATCCGGTTTAGCTTGCAGTTTAAAACAGCGTTTTTTTTCACTTTTCAATATACAAGGAATTCTATCGTTACGCGATGATTAAAAAAATAATTTTACTTATCTAAGTAAGTTGGGTAAACAAATCCGAAATTCCTTACTTAAATAAGTTATGGATTGCAAATATCATATTTTTTATGGCACGGAGAAGGCACACACTACAAGCCACCAGTTTGTAAGTTTATTTCAAATAGATATATGCAATCTAACGACTACAATCTAAGGACTGAGATGTCCGTATTGTCTGTATAGACAATCGTTATCTTTTCTAATAACGTTGACATAACCAGAACCCTCGAATTACGTGTCCGACTCGTTCTTGTCTTGTTTTCTCCCGTGACGTGCAAAAAAGCGCCCGAGTTGAAAGGTATGCTCGGAGCCCTCTCAGCGGTATTGCGCTCTTTTGATAACTTTCTTCCAGAGATGACTTTAAACAATGGGTATTGTTGAGTTGCCTAATGAAACCTACCTGAGAGCTGTGCGCGTTTTCTTAAATTAAACCACAGCCTGTCCGTCCGAGCAAATTGCGAAATTTTACATTGTTGTGATGAAGGGCATGGGAACAAGAGGGTGCTGGTTGTAGGTGTCGGATGCTTGATCATTTGTGTAAGATGACGGTGGCAACGTTAATGAAGCTAGGCTCCCTCCGAAGCCGCTACTAATGAGCGTCGTTTTAAAGAGAAACTGTTTAATTTATGGCGTTCATAACATAAATACTACCCGCTTTAGCTCTTTATTGTTTACTTTCGTTTCTAGGGAACACATCAATTTAAATGATGATATAGTATTCAACGTAAAATACTCACGTATTGGCTTCCGCTGCTTAATTAATAGGATACAGATTTATCCGCGATAAAGCTGTGCTGACAGCAGCATTGTCTGATGAAACTATCTTTAGCATCTGCCTGTCGAAACATTGATCTATTTAAGATGAGGCTTGCCAAAAATAGATAAAAGCTTTAAAAATATATTATTTTGCACATGTGTTCGACAAAAAAAACCTTAGCTATGCCAAATTCACTCCACAATTTTATAATTCATAAAACGTACAACGGAAAATATAAAATCATATTACGCATTCAAATTGTAAATATTAAGGTACTTACTCAAATTTACGACACCGGAAATTGCCCAAGAGTGCCTTATGTAATAAATATAACAAAACATATTTGGCCGCGCTGGGTTCATTTGGCTTCCGTGTTCCCCCGCTAATGAATTCGAGAATCCTTTAGAAGCTGGAACACCTATGTAGAGTCAATTAGCCTTATCATTGCTTTATTATTCATGGCTGCAGCTACATCCACGTCGCTCCGCATCCTCTCGAGACCTTTATGCTTTCCTGAATGAGATCTTGTGTATTCGCTCGCACAGTACGGTGATTGTTAATTAAATAATCTATATTCTAGTTCAGCTCTTGTTATGTGTTTCTCATGAGAAAACAAATGTTATGTCAGTTTAAATAAGAACTGTGCCCCAAAATGGTCGGACACGCGCATATCTAACGGTCTATATATAGATTTATCACTTGGCAGTTGTCCTGCCGCGCCGTGTACCATTATACACGCGAGATGTCGCATGCGCCCGCGCCGGTGGGCGGCTATCTGTTTATTTTAGGACCGAAGCGATTGACGCCTAGGGCTGCTATTATCGATCACTACTATTTTACTTTCTTATAAATCCCATTTAATCTCTCGATAAATTAGTTCAGTTGCGTTGTATCGAACAAACATACTTTTATGATCGACTTTCGAAGAAATATCAATTCAAGCCTCATACACACTAGATTGAGCCTTTTACGGCCATTTCACCGGGCATTTCACTCAAGTCATAAAATTTCAGCTTCAGCGGTGTTTTCCAACAATAATTAAGTCATGTGAGTTTTTGTATTTACACTAATTTATTTACCTTGCAACGGCAACGGGCTGATAACTTAGTATATTTTACTGTACATACTTTTCTTGATTATTACCCTTAGGTGAGCCACTTAAATGTAGGTACTGCTGTAATATTTGTTTACAAACTACAAGACGAATAATTTTCTTAATGACTCATAACTTTGGAATTTGTTCAGTAAAATAATTGTTATACCATGTTTGTATTAAGTTTCCTTGGGAACGCGACAATCCTCTTATCCGGAGCTTCTCGTTTGCCGCTGGGAGTCGCCGAAACTTGTATTGTTTCAAGGATTGCTTGTTACCGAGGGAGAGGAAACATTATTAGCTCAGCCGGATGTGACCGAACCCTGAGTTAGCTATTAACTGTTATTTTTAGTGTTCCATAGTGAATATTTAAAAAGCCTTTAAGTAAGATAGCTTCGTCATCAATATTTCTTTCCGTATATTTTCCTGTCTGCCAAGACTCTTTTTCTCTCAAACGGCGAAAGCTATTAAGCTAAATAGTTTTAGTATTCAGGGGCACGCAAAAAGTCTTACCATTAGACATAAGGAATAGAATAGTATAGAAATGGAGAGATAGGGATAATAGTATAATATATAAATAGACAGATAGTATTTAGTACGACTGCCTCACAAAAAACTGAAGATGAAATCCCAAAAAAAAACTAAAATGTATGATAAAGGTCGCTCCATTAGTTATGACGAGATTTAAAAATGTTTATTTTTATTGCAGTTAGTAAACCAGAATACCGGTTATAGGTATAATTATAGATGGGTAATACACATGATCAAAACATGTACTAGGCCAAATTTTATTTCACAAAAAGAGACCTAAGACAGTTTTCCTCTACCTACGGAATCCTCGGTGCGTGCGCACGATTTTCATAAGTGGATCAGTAGTAACCGTCAAAGATAAATAGGTAAAATTACGATGAGCTTGATTCAAATGATGATTATTATAGTTATTCAACATTTTATGACCTTAGAAAAGCAAAAACCACTGTGTATCTATTTTGATCACCTTTCATAGACACGAGAGACGACTGAATATACAAACATGAAAAAAAAATGGGTAACAATATTTATTTGTTCTTTGAGAAACGATGCGCCTATTTTAATTATTGTTTGTCTACCTTCCTGTATAGGTACCATGAGTATGTCCCTACTACGGGAATATCTTCCGTATTTTTTACCTTTTGTCGAACTAACTAATGTAACAGTGCGAACAATAATTGGATAGAATGCTTACTTAGTCGTCCCTCGGCATTCAAGGGACCGATAATCGCCTGAAAGCCAATTGATTGCGAATAAGATAAGGTACACAATTAGGGTCGGACGTGTTTCTCACCTACTCTCCTAATGGTATTTACTTTACTTTGGATAAAAATCCAGTTAATAATAATTAATAATACTATATTTATATATTATTTCTAGCTAACATATTCCTACGTCCGTTGGTAAAACACAACATATGAATAATGATTGATTACATATACGATGAAACTATTTGGCTTAAGGAAATTATTTCATTTAAATACCAAAGTATCAATCAATGCAGTAGTACTCCTTGAATAACTCGTAAAATTTATTTGCACCACAATTACAGGCTTCTTTTAAAAATTTACCACATAATTAGGCACAACATTCGGCTCTTATTTAACATGACATTTAGCAGGGATTATCCAGTGACAGGGCCACACGGACGCTGATAGCGGCTTAGTGGCGTGGCGAGTTGCGTCACCAGCACATTACGGGGCATTGGGCGACCGCGCCGACAAGGAAGTTCAGTTAATTCGCCCTCATTCTAATTAACAAACATTTGTCGGAGTCTCCCAGGACCCTGACAGTATCAATCCCATTAGTTACCCAAACTAGTGTAGCAAATTATCAATGCAATTTGACCCCATGGGCTACCGACGCCTCTGACCATTGGCAGTCCGTTTTTGCTGGGTGAGCTCATTTGTTTTGTGTTACAGTACCTACATGCTTTGTCATAAATTACTCATTCCCAGTTTACTGTTGAAATATACAAGTCACTTAATAATATGTTCATTAGACAGTGTAAGTTGTCAAGTGCTCAAAGTGTTAGGAAACAATGTTGAAAACAAAAGGATTTACAGATCGGTGAACATCTGTAAGGTGAATGTTTGTGTTAAGTTTTCCGCGCAATGATCTATGTGCCGAGGCAAACAGGTAAGTTTTTAATTTCATTACAAAAATACACTTTAGGTAGTATACTGGTTACCTTCCCGTTATTATAAGTAACGTGTTTCCTTACCATTGCTGGACAAAAGGACATCACTTGAACTGGCAATTTCAGAGTCATCCATCACATTATTTATTTGTTTCATAGTTCCTATGATACGACTTAATATAAGAATTTAGCACTAAGGTTTCATAACTATTAAATTACAATGTTGTACATTCTGCTCTAAGTTACCAAGTAGCCTTGCTAGGTTGCGAAGTAAGTACTACCTACATAAGTGAAGCACCTGTAGCGCTAACGTAAACAAGTAAAGGTGTTTCAGACGACCGGACGATTCTTTTATTTCGAGTTTGCTTAGTACATACCCCACAACACAATACAATGCCTCTTGCCAGCATTTTTTTTGGAAAAACTATTATTTTTATACTCGTAACTGAACCCTGGTAAAAATGTTTGCTGCTGCTTTAGGTCTCAGGTCTAAGTCGGATTATGCGCGCAATGTGTGCAATATTTCTGTAAGGCTAGCTTTTTACCAAGTAAATTACTCTGTCTGATGGACAGCCGTAAAGAGCTAGACAGACATATCAAATCGTTTCACCACGCACGTGACCATTAACGGTAAGCTATGGATGGCAGTTTCAGAATCAAATTTAAATTTCGTTATTCTTGGTGTCTTTGTTATTCAATTTGACTTTTCTGTTTTGTATTTTGTGTTTGTTTTGAACTTTGTGTTTGTCTTGAATATTTTATTTCATGTTTACGTCACATAAACATAGATAATAGATTTTATTGTTTGTTATGTTTTAACTTTTATTTTGATATTTCTTTATGTAGTGCGTAAAAATTGTAACAATCAATGTATTCCTAATTCTTCTTTGTTCTTGGTTTTTGTTGTCCAATGCAATCGCGGAGGGCTCGCCGACTGAGTGCTCTGAAGAATAACACCACAAGCAAACATGGCTAATTGTCAGCCCGAGTCGCGCGACGTCCCCACTATGTGGCGGGCACTATTGATCAACTGTCAAAATAATTTTATTCCCAGCAGATACGACTAGCGACGATTAGCTTGATGTGAACAGAAGGCACTTACGAGTAAGTCAATGTTTTTAACCCCCGAAGCAAAATGAGGGTCGTTATAAGTTTATCGTGTGTATCTGTGTATCTGTTTATGGCATCGTAGCTCGATAACAGATCGATCGATGCGGACGCGTTTTTTTTTAAATCGGGGCTTTTAATAGATATCCGCTCTGAAAGAAGGCATCGCCATTATATCGGGGTTATTAATCTATCTAATAGTTTTAAAATTTACTACAGAAATCATCAAAGTATTATTTTAGTGTGGTAACCAAGTACAGAAGGCAACAAAAGCTTGCCGGAAAAAAATAATTCATTCAACATACCTACCATGCAAATAGGTACTCTTTATTGAACACCACATATTACAGGAAGGAAATACGATACAAAATAAAGATACAGTCTTATCGCTAAATAGCAATCTCAATATTAAATGAAGGTAGACAATAAAGTCCGCTATGCGACTCCGTGATATAAACAATCTCGTTAATTTCACATCATCGGTCAAGGCGTTGGACCGTAGTGTTGAAAAAACAAATACGGATATAATTTTACATCTATAAGTTATATTATGTAAGGATTATTCCCAATTTTATTTTTAAAACTGGTCAAGCCTACAGAGTCTACCAAAAGGTAAAATAATTTGTCATACTGAAATACATGTAGGTAACAAAAGGGCGACCTTTCAAACTAAGACAACCGTTTTACAAGTGTACCGAGTCCAAATTCAAGGTGATAGGTAAGTGTATCTTACGAGACGCGAGTGCTATTGGAAGCATTTCTATTTCGGCCCGACACGAATGTCGTGTAGTGCGGTGCGTAGACGCCGCGGACACGCCGCTCCGGCGCGGGCGCACGTTCTTTACTTTAGTTAGTTCGCGCGTGTGTTTATCGACACAAACACGTACAAACACCGGAACGATTAGGATAATGTGGAAAAAGTGCAGTGCCGCCAATGCATTGGATCTATACATATGAAATAAAAGTGAGGTTATCTTTACGTACGTGAAAATCGATAAAGTGGACGACGCGCAAACAAATAGCTCCCTGTATTCAAGTGTGGTTTCCTTGTTAACCATCGAGGTCAATAAGAATGGCTTAGTTTCGGTTCCGCAGAACCTTGATTCCAATTAGAATCATGCTGGTTATTGGGCAGTCGCAGTCGGAGCGACACACGTAATGGTAGAGGTGGGGTTCATTGTTCCGTCGATATTTGTTTAAAAAGTTAGATATTGCTTTACGTGAGGATAGTGATAGACGGTCTAATCTCTCAAATATGAGTATAATTATGGAGAACTGTATAGATGTTTTGGAGGTTATTGCTTGCTCAATCGCTTGTTGTTAGTTAATGGAATTGCATGAAAATTGGCACTACCTGGGTAAACCGGTAAACATAGGACTCTTTTATCCCGGACAGGAACGGCAGTTCCCGGAGGAGCAACTAAAGATTAATTCTACAATAAAATGACAAAAATATAGTGTTAAATTAAGTCGACAAAGAAAGGAGTTGACAGGTGTTCCTATAGGTATGATTTATTAGTGAAATATGTTCTTCTTAAAAAGCAGTGTAATCATTCAGCATTAACAAGATCAAGCATCTGATGGCTGCACTTATTGGTAACATGAAGACGCCACTATTGAAAGAGCACCTATTTAAAAAAAAAAAGTAGCTAATTATTTTAAACTACATTTTAATGAACTTGACAAACCTTGAGACACTTAAAATGACTTATGAATTATGAATACATATAACTTGTCATGCAAATACGTTTCGTGGCTATTACGTATGTGGAGCAAGCCGTGAATGGTACTTATTATTTTACTCGCTTTTGTAGTCATGCGTGGAGGCCACCGTGACTCATACAATATGAAGTTCTTTTTGTTTGAATTCTTATGTTGCGGACGGCACGACGTTTTGTTATCTGCACTGAAAATAATTTCTAACTGAAAATATAATTTGCCTTAAATATAAGGTTGCTATACATTAAATAGGTATGTCTCGATGGTATTCGTCGTATTTTCTAAATCCATCACTAAGGCACCGCGTATTTGTCATAATGTACCTATTTTTTTTTACTTAGTTCAACTCCCTCCGAAAATTATAATTTTGTTAAAATGAATAAGAAAAATTCGTGTACTGTGAGAAACAAAGCCATCCCAAGAATCACAATACGCTGCTGCTTATTTACGTAAAATAAGCTTCGCAATGCATTTTTACACCTTAACACGATAATGATTTAGCCTCTCAACTATTTCCTGGGTAGCAAGATTGCTAGCCTAAGGATCTTATCTTAATGTAATTTATCGTAATATAATATTATGTGTACATATTCAGGATAAGTCAATTACCTTTATTATTGTATTATTACTTACACAGCGACTGTATACAAATGTATTGGTCCCTTATATTTTCCGACGCTTACCTTTGTTGTTGAAGCCGTTTGATCATTCATTACCGTTATTACTTATGTTTCTTAAATATTATTTTCATAAATGCTAAAGATAGCTTACCTGTGTGCTTAACAGATATAAACATTTATGATTTGTGAATTCCTTCCACTTACTAATATTTTTACGTTTACAATTAGGTACCTATCCCATAAAAACAATTTTAATCGTCTCTTTTTAGTGTTGATAGCAGTATAAAAGACAAAGATACAAAAATAGCAAGGCAGGTGAGATAGTAGGTAAATTGGGCACATCACGACGATCGGCGTTAATGCGCGGCTAGATACCGGCTGTTTGCACAGTGATATGCCGCCGGGAGAGACCTGCGCGCCGCGCCTCCCTGCCCACGTGCCGCGCTAGCTCCGCAGCCCCAGTGACATAACTCCGACTACCCGAGACTCCGGAGCATGTAGATCCGAGACATCCTAGTGAAGTTAATGGTGAAAAGTGCGCGTGATCCGTGTGCGTTACACTATCGGTGCGCCGATATGTTGTTGAATGGTGGCACAGTGAGCGGGCCAGTACAACGGAGACGCTCAGGTCTCTGCGCAGCTCCATGCTGTCGTGGGGCACGGGCAGGGGCTCCGCGGGCGGCTCGAAGCCCCCGGCGCCGCGCACCGTGCCCCTCGCCGAGGAGGAGCCCGACGACGAGGCCCAAGGGCCCCTGCTCGCGGGAGCCGCCGCCCTGGCTCGAAGACGACACGCCATAAGAATCAAAAGGAAATCGAAAATAGCCTTCAGGGTTCTAAGGTATAATTGCATCTCATATCCCAGATAATACCAACCATCTCGGGCGGAATAGGTTGATAGAGTCCGCAGCGTTATTGTAAGACCATTTAGGTCAATCAATGAACGGCCGTCAACGAGTCCATTGTAATAAAACGCGGCGGCCACACACCAGAACGAGTTTAAAAAATGTATTGATGAACGAGCACTCAGAGTCATTTTACCGATGCATTTTTAATCAGCGTTCCGAACATCGACCAAGGGTTTGTACAGGGTGGAAAAAACGAACGCTACGTGGAAGGCAACTTTTAATATTGAAAATAGCAAATTCAACGCACACAACACTTAGGTACTTTTATTTAAAAAACAATAAATACCCGAAACCGACGTGCATGCATGACTCGATGTATGAATGTGGAAGAAGCCAAAGAGATTTGAGGGGATCGTAGCAGGTGGAAAGCAGTGGTCTCTGCCTACCCCTCTGGGAAAGGCGTGATTTAATGTATGTATGTATTTAATTAATACTGCATTCATGGATTCGATTAGGTATGTACTGCCTTTGTGTTTTACCTTGTTTATTGTATGTATGTTATTGAAAAATAAATGATCTTTATCATTAACCCTTCCGATGTATGTCATAAAATTATTAATAAACCTTTTTATTTTCATGTTCCCTTAATATTTACAAAGCAAAAGTGTTAGTGCTTTTGATTACATGCTAATAGGTTCCTATGTTAGTTTATTTTTTAAGTTATTAGGTATATTATAGTTAAAGACCCTTTTTTGGATAAAGGACTTCCGCAGTTTGATCCATTCCTTTCTCTCCTGTTGTGCTTTGTTAGGCCACTGTTGACATTATGTCATCTGCTCATTTTTTTTGGTTTGCTCTCTGTAAAAGAACTTTGTCTTTTACCAAGAGTGGTTTTTTGTATACAGTGCACTCTGTAGTCGTTCATCACTCATCAGCGTAGCAAGCGCAGTGTCCCATCCAGCTCCATTTTTGCCTCAGGGCAAATCTGGGCGCATCTATTAGTTCAGACCTATTTCTAATGAGTTCGCCATTAACTTTATGTATCTTCTACAATTTCAGTATGCTCCTTTCCATTGCTCTCTGGCACGTGTGTGTTTTTATTTGACTCTAGTCGAGTACACCGTGTTTGGCACGGGTCGGTATGAGTTGCTATACAAATCCTGAATTGGATATGTTCCCTTCAAAATTTCTTTGACCAGAATTTGTTCCAACTGCTTAATGTTCTGTCTACTTCTGCTTCGTTGCTAATCATTAAATGTTTTCCGAGTTAGACGTATTTATACCAGATTGAAACTTTAATTAAGTCCTACAATTATGGATTGGATGTATAAAGAATTGTTTTTAATAAAAAGTCCCTTTTTGTAGAATTATCTATTTCCAATATTTAAGGTAGTAGCCCTCCATGTTGCGTTCGTTTTTCCCACTTTGTACATAACATTATGACGTCCTTAGTCATGTAAAAACCAAACACACGACCATTTTTTATTCATTTATTCAATTTCCATACGGTGAATGTATAAGAATAATTTAACGCGCTGGTATGCTAAAATTAACTGAAACATGCATTATTTATAACCCGGTTATTTCAAAACAAATCTGTGGCATCAATTGTCGTGTGGGAGAATTCGTTGAATATATTGTAATTTGTTTTGTAGAAATTAAACATTTCTATTATTATATTTCGAGCATGTTAGTTTCCTGAATAGTGTTCTGAAACTACTGAATATGCAAGAGATTAGGGGTCTGGAATGAACTTTGCCGCAGCTACAATATGGGTCTTCAATTGTAGGAGCGGTTTGTGGTCGAGTGTGGGTAAAGCCTAACACGCATTGTCAGGGCGCGCGGCGCACAATGGCATCCGGCGGGAGCTAGTTAGCATTCCGGGCACGGGCTGCGCTCCAACAGGTAACCGCCCGCACGCCCGCTGCTCTACCACGCGCAACCAAATCTAGAGCTAAACGAATAAGTGCTCTTTATCTCCTTTCTCTTTACGGCACAAGGCAGATATTTAGGTCTGCCGTCTGCTGATAACCGATAACACAAGCATTTGAAGCATAGAAAAACACTGCGCAAGCACTGCACCTAGGTATTTCTGATTAAATACAGGCACGTAAAAAATATTTTAAAACCATTGTCGTTCTACATCTAGGTTATTTCGGTTGGTGTAGAAATGAATATGTTATTTAAGATTTTAATTTAAAAAAAAAAAAATGTGCGACATGCACATATTACGAGTATGACTTGACTTTGGTGGGAATGGACCTTTAATAGTTCCTGCGCGTTGATCCAATTAATTGACCGGTCTAAATTAAAGTCAGTGCGTATTAATAAAATTTCCTTGCGTGGTTATCATTATAATGACATTGGTTGATTGTAGGTAAAGTACCTAGTAGTTTTAAGGCAAAGTTAGGTCCCAACCTACCGCTTTACCCGAGCTGCTTAGCTGATATGTTTTTACTACTATACTACATACACATAGTTTACAATATTATTTTCATCTCACTAGCTCGGAAGCTAGCCCTTTTTGTTTATTTGATATCTATTGAGAAAATCGCTTTTTATCCACATGTGAAGAAAGAGTTTTGACATTTGAAGGCAGCTTTAGTGATATTTGACAGCTAACAAAACGTAAAACGTTAAAACCGCTGAATTTTTAACATCACAATTAATGAATTGCATCGAGTAAAAAATACTAAATACAGTCTTACAACTTTATTTTAATTCATAAATATCAGCATTCAAAATTAACCTTCATTCTTGTTGTAAAACGGATAAAATGTTCTGACAGTCCAAGTAAGTCGATGTGCGAACAAAACGCATCCGAAATAATAAAAAAAAACTTAAGTCAAAACTTTTTAATTAAGCCGTCAACGCATACAGGTAGTAAAGCAGAGGCCCTACTTTAAAAATCGGAGTTCGAAGTTACGTTAGCTCCATCTCTGTCACTCGTCCTTCGAGACTAAATCGAGAGAAAGGGATGGAGCTAACGTAACTTCGAACTTCGATTTACAAAGTAGGGCCTCAGTTTTCCTTCATCTTTGCGTCAACGTTAAATATTCGCATGTTTTTCTAGTTTGTTTTGTTATTAAAAATGAGTGATTCGAGTGACGAAAGACGTATTAACACCTGTAGAATTACAGGAAGCCGTGCAAAATGCGGAATTGAACTTATTTTCCTCGCTGTAGTGAGGTGAAAAGTTTTGTGTTATACACGGGTGAAAAGTTATTTTACGTCTCGTGTGTTGAAACACTCGCAGGTAAAATATAACTTTCCCCCCTTGTATAACAAATAACTATTACACGTTGTCATTCAAAGGCTAAGAAAATATTTGTTTGCAAATTTTCATAGGTACACAATTTTAATGTTTTCTTTGCGGATTAACGCTTTAATGTAAATTGCAATATTGAAGTTATGTATATGTATTAGGTACCTTTTAGTAACGCTTGGCTGCGTGCTCACGCTATTAAGACATAGTTAATCTTTAGTATTTTCCTATAATGTTTAGTACTAATGGAACACAAGCCACCGTTCACTTTAAGCTAGCGGACTGCCAAAGGTTTTGGAGGCCTTTATTAACACTTAGTGGAATTTGCTACAAGCAGCATTTAGCTGCGTCTTTTCTTGTTCATCCTTTAAAATACTGCAGTTTCTTCCAGCATTATTTTAAGGAACACTCCTTTTGGGGTAAGACAAAATATAACTCTTGTTTCTCTTCTTGTTTTCTTGTTTTGTTTTTGTTGTTTGTTTCTTATTTTGTCACAGTCGCGTGAAGATAGGCATAATTTGTGTAAGCGCGGTTCTGCTTCATCGGCCTAACCTTTACTTAAGGATGGTACCTAATACTGAGAGGCTGAGGTCAAACGCAACCCCGATTTAGATGAAAAAACAAAAGGATTTCTTAATTCGCATTCAGGGGAAGGATCAAGGTTTCCGAAACCCTTAAACGTGTGTGACGTAGGTTGCTACATTTATTTACGTTATGAGATTTTTTGGCGCACACGTAATAATTTTACGTAATTACAACTATCGTAACGTGCCAAGATCGTATTAGGTCTTGTTGTAATTCAGCTGGCACGTGATTGCACGACTCGTGACTAAATTGAAATAATATTGGAAGTTGATTTTGTACGATTTTACGATTGACTATTTTACTTATTTTTATTAACATTGTATCATCACTTATAGATATATAGTCTTACCTATTTATATTATTCAGCGTTCGCTTGCCTCCGTTAATGCCCCTACAATCCTCGAACCCAATAGGATACCGAGGAACGAGGGCAAGATGCCGGACGGCATGACTTTGGTTCCAAGGAAGATGGGACGAGTGCTTGTTTGGGACGCTACTTGCGTGGACACGTCAGCCCCGTCACATCTTCATGGGACCACAAAAAGCGCTGGCTCGGCAACAGAGGTGGCTGAGAATAGGATGAGAATAAAATGTCAGGGTCTCAGCACCGAATACCATTTTATTATTTTCGGTGTCGAGACCATTGGTTAGTGGGGTCCAAGTGCCCATTTACTTTTTTCATATTAGTTAGCATTGCTATATTCAGTGAGGAAATGCTGCTATCATGTTTGGCACTATGCCACGGAGGCCCTTAGATTTAAGTTAGTTTTATTTTTTTATTGTTTAGTTAGGTAGTTGTGAGTTTATATTTAATGTATTTACGGCGTTTTATTTAATTTCTGTAACATTTTAGTTTTTTCTGAAATCATTTATTTCCGAGAATTAATTTTGGTCCCACGGCCGTAGCAATAACAGGAGCTATACACGAATGATATACATTATTGGAACGCAAGCTTGCTGATTACTTATACTTCAATCTACACTTCAGCAATATACTCGTAACTTCTCAATAGATAACGCTTTAGTTAGTACTTATGTGCAACCTCATTACTGGCGAAAGTGAACGGAATCTGCTTTACCTGTTCAATTTAGAAACCGCCCGAGAAAATCGAGGGGTGGGTGGGAAATTCTTTGGCGGGAAAGAATCATTAAAATCGCTACAGGGGTTTCAAAGAAGTAAAAGATTAGATAAAATATAGTAAATATTGAATTTTTGTAACGAAAGTTTTGTGTAATAGAAATAAAAAACTATGTATTTATATGACACCTAACATTTGCACCATCCATTTAGATGCAGTAGGCCTTCAAAGAGAAGTATTTTTTGCTGTTCGAGGCAACATAGCGTCCTAACGAATTGAAAAGCAAGTTGTGAGTATCACTTAAAAGTATCGCTTGTCCTCTAAAGTGACGACTTGATACGCTAACCTCATTTATTTGATTGAATCAAACCCTTCCCGAGCTGCGAGTGGCGTCGATTGATTGATGGAACTACGCTTGCTACCTATCACAAAGCCTCTGGCTAGACCCACTGTTCTGACTACAGTAACACTATTCATATTTTTTATAATTTACTAACTATTTGAAATAACTATTTACATTTTCTACGGTACGGGCACATTGAGCCAAAGATGGCCGTTCAGGATATTACAGTGTCGTATGACTGCTATCTGAACTCTGTGACACTTATGTCAGCGGAGCCCGGCAAATTGGATAATGGGCCATTCGGTTAACTTACAGTGACAGATTTTATCGTTTTAACAATCAGGGAACTGGATGTCTTTATCTTTTACTTTTCAATTTTGTTTTGGTTACATTTTTATTCCTAGGGTTAACTCATAAATAAAGTAGGTCATTTTTCGAAAGTAAATAGCGTCAAAGTAAATTTGGGGCTAATAGAATTATCCTAACTTTGGTTCTACTGCAGATCTCCTCATTTCTCGAGATGTGGAGATCCTTCAAGGCCCTATGTCTAGCAGTGGACGTCCTTCAGCTGAAATATGATGATGATACGGATGATGATGATGACGATGATAAATACTTCATTCTTATCCTTACTAATATTATACGTTACACTCTTTTATTAGTCCATTTTCGACGTCACAAGAATCAAAAATAGTGAAAGGTTTAGAGAGTACTATAGGTTTTGTTTTAACACGGAAATTTTTCATTAGTTTCAGGGACTTTGGGTAAAAGTTATTTATAATAAGTACTAAGTAACACTTATAAAGTAAAAGGACGATGTCGTGCAAAAGATATACATAGGTTTGTCTTACAAAATAAACGGACGTAGTCACCAAAAACACTGCTCAGTATATTATGTTATGTCAGTTATGTGTAAGGCTGTATTTTTATTATGTACCTGAGTATATTAAATCGGAAAATCACAAGCTATTTTACGCGATAAACGTCATTGATAAGTCCCAATTGATTTCAAACGGGGTCATGTAGTTAGATTAAATATTAAGTTAGAGTTGGACGATTAATTGGATCATTAATCATTCATCAATGAAAGACAATAGAATGTCAATCACTCTGTGGACGACGTTGTCATTGGATATTTAGGACCATTTATACGTCGTGAAGGCTGAATTATTTATGAGAGTCCTAAATGATCACACTTTATGACCATAAAATTACATTCAATTATAGCGAAAAAAAACCTTAATTATGTTACAAACTATAGTACCTGATCTAATCGGCCACCGCATGTGTATTTGTATGTTCAAGCTAATTTAGGAAACTACGGGCAGAATTTTAGAACTGTAATACATTGATATTTCCCCTGTGCAAAGCTGGGGCCAGTCACTAGTAGGAACTTGATCTCTAGCCAAGATTAAGCCAGAAATATGTATTTTTTCTAAAACCATTCAGTTGCCTGAATTAATGCCGAGAAATCTCACAAGTTCAGTCAACTGAACCGGACCACTTAACCAATTGGAATAGGCCGAACCCCAAATAATATACAAAATATTCCCCCTGAATATACATTGGTAACATTGCATAAATTAACCGATGGAAACAGTGGCAGATGAGGGAAGATTAAACATCTTGATGACATTACGAATTACAGAAATTGCCTAGTGGATGAAAATTATGTACATAAGATAATTATGTGTGAAAATTATATACATAATTATGTACAAGAAAAATGATGGGATAAATGCCAATCCAAAGAAAGGATTGAATAAAATAAATAAAATAAGACCATTATCGTGAATTTAATTGTTGACATATCATCTATGGAAGCTGTATTCCAAGTTCCAGAAAGTGAAAATACAGTTATAGCAATCATAATAACGCCCCTGTGAGGAGCAGTCTCCTTACATTTCGTTTTCGTTGCCTGCATAAGCAGCTCCCGGGTAGAAACTTTAAGTTTTTCAAAATCCGGACATAGTTTGTCAGTCTGTAAAAAACCAACCTTATATTCTTAAATATACAGGGTGGAATCTAAGTCGTGATCACAATGATCACCTCTGTGGTCTACCCACGAATATGAACAATTTTCACTATGGGACCAACTCTGAAATCCCGAAAAAATAATCAGCTGTTTCATAGAAAAGTTCAATACTTACTCGACCAAAATGTATGAAGCAGCTGTTTTTTTTTTTCTTGATTTCAGTGTTGGTCCCATAGTGAAACTTGTTCATATCCCCGGGTAGAACACAGAGTTGATCATTGTGATCACGATTTAGATTTCACCCTGTATATCTTTAGCCAATTCGAATAAAAATCCGGGACAGCAAAATTTTGCTTTGAGAAGCCAATTTCATTAATGTCAGAGCGAAATGCATAATTCATACAGGCACAAATGGTGAATACATTTAATTAAATGATACCTAAATATTATTAGTAACAATTGTTGAAACTCTTCATTAACAAAGCAAATGAGCACTGGAATAGAATTTCAGATTAATGTTTACAAGATTGCAGGCTTCATTATTGCACGTTTCAGAGAAAACACGCGAAATAGGTTTTTATTATCCTCGATGGATAGTGATTTGCAATTTGCGTATCTACCTAGCGTACCACCGTAAAGCCGTTTCAAAGGGCTTTATACATACATAAATCTTTATAAAATATTACGAATAACTGTGAAAATTCATACCGTTGACTTTTTAGGATATTGTTTTTTTTTTGTTGTGGTTAAGAAATAAATCTGAACCTGAGTCTAAACACATCTGCCGACCAGTTGAATTGCTATTTATACATATTAATACATATAATGTATGTGTAAAATATGAGAAACATTTGACCAAAATATTATATTAAGTAGTAGGTTGAAATTTATATTGAAACGGATGTTATTGAAATTGTTAAAAACATCATTATACAGTGTGTGACATCAATAAGAACATTAGATTTAAGTATGTAACTATAGCTTTAAGTGCTGTGAACCCTTTACAGAAGGAATTAAGTCAATAGCTCCAATCAATTTAGTGTAAAAAAAAATTAAAAGGTCCGTCAAGCAGCAATGTATAACATAATATTAAGTCTAAGTTAACTGCAAGTTAATTGAGGGTTAATTGAGCTATTTATGATATATTGCGTGGCGAATTAATTAGTATGAAAAAAAAAGTACAACTTATGTTAAGAATAGGTACACATGTATTTATGTTAATTAGGATGCATATTCACTATTGTCAAAATATATGTTCGTATGGATGTCACACACTGTATACTATCATTTCATTACTTTTAACAACAATACAGAGTGCTTGCTAAACAAAAGTTGAGCACTTTGAATTTGAGAAACCCTAACCAAAATCACAATTTAGTTTTATTTGATTGCCGTTTGTCATTTTTCAATAAATAATGTCCCTGACAAACATATCTGCTGAAAGTGTTAAGTTATAGCAAACTCATTTGCAACATACACGACGAACGGTCGCCATTGTTATGCGAATACAGTAACAATTAAAAAAAGTTGGCATCGATGTCATGTTTCGCGGCCTGCGCCCACGACAAGGGTTCCAGATGTAGTAATACCGTCTATTCTTTACAATTTACTAGTTTTTGCCTGAGAACTAGTGTATTGAATTGGGATTGACCGTGTAAATATAAGGGGCTTAAAAACAATACGCTAACATGTCAATAGCAATATTTGCTTTTACCGAGTAGGTACAGTCAAGGACTTTAATTGATATGCCACTGTGGAACCCTGTCATAATGACAGCGTCAAACCACATGACAGAAATTACGCTTAAATCAATGATGAACGTTATGCGACAGGGTTCCATAGTGGCATAACAATTAAAGTCCTTGACTGTACCATATATTTGCCCATGGGACAATCTCACACTACTTGCGCTAGTCTCAAACTAAGCTCTAGAGTCCTAGCCAAGATACAAACGCTACTATAATTTTTATTTTCTATCGCTCAAAATGTATGTGATGACATTCTCGTACGTTACGATAAACCACGTGGCCAACTGTCATCCCCTAGAGCAGAGGTCCCCAAACTTTGTTGTCTCATAGACCACTTGGCAATTGTTTCGGTCAATCAATCAATTGTAGCGAGGAAAAAATTTTTTTACAAAGTAAAAAACTAGACACAGAAAATTTTAACATAATGTATATAGATAATATTTGTTTACTTATATATTTCTAAGAAAGTGTTACGTGAGTTAGTAGGTACCTACTAACTGGGTTTGAATATTGATTCAAATTCAAAATTCAAATATTCAAATAATTTATTGTCATATTGTGAGTAGATTACAATGGATGATAGGCGAAAAATTAGTGCGTCACAATCTTCCGATGGCCGGCGTACAATTTTTGGTAATTTAGGTCTAACAAAATATTTAATAATTAAAACAAAAAAAAAATGTATTAAAGGATAACATCAATTTACATTAATTGTGGTTAAGCATGCCCTAATTTTCCAATTACCAAGAATAGGAAAAACGCCCGTCATTTTGAAAACATAACCCTGTTCTGTACAGAAGATACTTCCTTATGATGTTAATAAAAAATATTATTAGGTATTTTACATTTATTATACCATCATTTATATGTATTCAGTGACAATTTTATTAATGAATGACACCGGAATGGTTAAGGGAAAAAAAACTTTCGCCAATAAAAAAGAACTCACTTGTGAGTTGTGAGTCCAAAACGACGTGAATTTAGGACCCATTTATGAGTCGAAAAACTTTGTTCCACAGTCTACGGACGTCATTGGGGCATATTTAATCGTTGACATTGGTATACTGTTGTGTGTGTTTTTGATTTTTTCCATTACCATTCCGGTGACAATCATTAATAAAATTGTAGCGGAATACATATAAATTACGCTATAATAAATCTATATAACATCTAATAATCTTTTTTGTTAACATGATAAGGAAGTCTCTGCTGTACGGAACAGGGTTATGTTTTCAAAATGACGGGCGTATTTCCGAACCTTGCCAATTACTTATATATAAAATATTTTTTAATTGCAGTAATACATTTATTATTATTGATTATTCTATTTATTAATGGAAAATTAAAGTGGCGACCTGCTTCAATGGGATCCACTATTGTGGACCCCCCGTTTTCGTCTCATGGACCCCCATTTATTTTTTCCGCTCACATGGACCTCTTGCAGGTCGTCGTCGAACCCTGGGGGTCGATATAGACCACTTTGGGGATCACTGCCCTAGAGAAAATTATACTTTTCGAGGTCAGGTCTCCCGAATCTAAAATTTGATAATAACTTATACATAATGATTTTTAAAGAGCGCCAATGATACTACGGAACCCTAAAAACCTAAGATAGAAAACTATAAATACGTGTATATTAGTTTTGTGTACTCCTTGACTCGTGTAGGCCGGTGCCGACCAAAAATATTCATTGGTTCCTGATCCACGAAACCAAATATTCTTAAATGCCACAGGGTCGAAGATATTAGTTAAATGTAATAGGAGAGATTCAACCCGAATACAGTTCCCTAAGCGCTTCGTATGGTAATACCGTTTCCATTACTGCGGCGGCGCGACCTGTTTGTCCTAAGCTCAATCTCGTGGCTGAGATTTAAATAATTCAAAAGCCAGGTCAGGCCACCGACATCAAACTTCGCAGTTTTGCTGTATTAAAGCCCCGATAGAACTGGCTGGATCAGGGAAGTTAGTGTTTCCCTGTAGTTTGAAACTAGTACGCAAAGTTGAAAGTTCCTTGCAATAAATGAATTCTGTATGAGTATGTATAAGTCACAAGCCTATATTTATAAGTTATATTCATTGGATTGTAATGAAATAAGCAATCGATATTTATGCAGTGCTGTGAAGTCAGTAGCCGTATTTTTGTTCCTAGAAATTGGCCTACGAAATTAACCACCCCAGGTTCAATCCCGGTAAAGGGTAAATATTTTGCACGTAACTCGATGTTTTTTTTCCTGAGTTTACGATGCTTTTTTTTTAAATAAAAGAATACAAACAAAATATAATACAAAATAGTACCTACCTTATGTATTTAATTATGTAGCTGATTCTGTCCCACTGCTGGACAAAAGCCTCCTTCGGCTCTCCACATTTCCCTATCCAGCGAGCCCAGTCTTTACAGAACTGACCCAGTTCGTCCTGCCATCTCTAGTCCTGCCTCTTCTTCTTTTGTGGCTTGTTTTTTACCTTATCTAAAATAAATAACGGAAAAGTGGTTTCCTGGAAAAAAATACTTGCATGTGGATTGATTTAGCAATTTGAGTTTACGATTTATCATGTAAACGTTTATATACGCTTAAGAGGGCTGTAAATCGTTATGAAAATGTCCCTGTAATGTGGTCTATCCATTGAGCACAGTATTTAGACCTTCTAGATAGAAACCGCCGCCGCCTTAGAAGCTTATTAGCAGCCCGGCGCTCTCCAGAAAGGAGGTTTCGTAGTAATACATATTTATGGCATGAGTGTGGGTATGCTCTTAAACGACAATAGTTATTTGTTACACAAGGGGGAAAGTTGTATTTTACCTGCGAGCGTTCATTTGAAACACGAGCTAGCGAAAGGATTCTATGATTGACCACGGGCGAAGCGAGTGGTTCAAAAATAGAATCCTGAGCGTAGCGAGTGTATAACCCGTGTATAACACAAAACTTTTCACCTCACTACAACGAGGAAAATAAGCTCAATTCCGCATTTTGCACGGTTTCCCGTAATTCCACAGGTGTTAATACGTCTTTCGTCACTCGAATCACTCATTTTTAATAACAAAACAAACTAGAAAAACATGCGAATATTTAATGTTGACACAAAGATGAAGGAAAATTGCTTTACTACCTCTATGCGTTGACTTAATTAAAAAGTTTTGACTTAAGTTTTTTTTATTATATCGGATGCGTTTTGTTCGCACATCGACTTACTTGGACTGTCAGAACATTTTATCCGTTTTTACAACAAGAATGAAGGTTAATGTTGAATGCTGATATTTATGAATTAAAATAAAGTTGTAAGACTGCATTGAGTATTTTTTACTCGATGCAATTCATTAATTGTGATGTTTAAAATTCAGCGGTTTTAACGTTTTACGTTTTGTTAGCTGTCAAATATCACTAAAGCTGCCTTCAAATGTCAAAACTCTTTCTTCACATGTGGATAAAAAGCGATTTTCTCAATAGATATCAAACAAACAAAAAGGGCTTTCCGAGCTATTGAGATGAAAAAGTATTTCTGTTAGTCGTAGTAGGTAGGAAGATATTAAAATCTTAAGTAATCTGTCCATTGCAACCTCCGGCCAATCTTTTAGAAAAGTGTCCAAGTCTTCCCGCCATCTCAAAGATTGGCCGAAGATTGCAATGGACAGGGAGTTGTGGGAATCCCGGGAAGAGGCCTTTGCCCAGCAGTGGGATACAATTATAGGCAAATGTAATAATAATAATGGAAGTAATCTGTATGCGTACGGTCAGCATCAAAAGTAGCTAAGCAGAATAGCATGCTCAAAATGATCCAGACACGACGTATTCTCTTGACAATAGAGTCGAGTGCAGATCATTTTGACCTGTTGGGTTGCGTAGCTACTTCGGTTGCTCACTGTACATACGAGACGAGAAGTTATTAGAACAAGGGCTCCTACATTTCTGGGAGTCCGACTCTTGCCTTAAAAGTTCAACCTATAGGTACATATAGGTATAAATCATGCATGCTTTTTCAAACCTTTTAATTGCATTAGTAAAATTATGAATTACTTTTTTTTAAATAACATATCATACCGAAAGTTAATGAGAAAACTACGAACACCAGTCATCATCTAATCTACTAACTTATATTTAGTTTCATTAACAGCTTAATTTATGATTAAAGCATTAGCAATAGGTACTAAAAAAGTACCGAATAACGGTCGGTAATGAAATGATATGATTAAATTTCTTAAGACTAGTGAAATTCTAATAAATGTCTTATACCTACTCGTTTTAACATCGCCCTTTTATTTATGATTTATTTTAGGAGCTGATTGTTTATTTTACACCGCATCTCACAATTTATGATTCGTAGATAGATATGATTTATGATTGACCATTATGATTTAGGTTAAATTTCTTACATTGTTTCGTTCGGATAATACCATTATTGAATAAAACAAAATATTATTTTTCTGAGACATGATTTAACTTAGATTTATTATGTTAAGGTAATTTCTGACAGAAAATAAAACCGAAATGGTCGGCTTAACTTGTTTGCCTTGTAAGCACACTAAAGGGTGATAGGCGAATGATTGAACAAAAAAAAAAAGGCAAATAAGTGGTGCCATGTACTACCTACTTATTCAGGCCTAATAAGGAAGTCCAGGAACCCAGGTTAAAAAAATATTGCTTTTATATCTTTAAATATCAAATAATTAAAAAGAAATATGAATAGAACCGCCAATTTTCTTTTATTTTGACTTTTGTTATTTTCTGTAAGGGTAATAAAATCTACGCATATGATACATTGTTGGAAAGAGCATCAGAGAAGTTTTCAAAGAACTTGAAGTGGTTGACCTCTTTTAGTTTATTTTTAAAGCGATGCTTTGTTGGGCTTTTAGTTTTATTTACGTCTTTTTAAAACTTTACAGTGCCTGGGATTTTTCGAATAATTATATGCCCCAGATATCAACACTCACAGAACATAGCAAAAGTCAAGAAACAAATGAAAAAATAATTGACGGTTTTATTCATGTTTATTTTTAATTATTTGATTTTAAATAATGACATCAAGCATTTTTTTGAAAAAGCAATGTTTTTCTAACCTGGGTTCGCGAAGCGAGAGCGGGTGCCCTCGCTTCGCTTTGGTTTATGTGAGTTTTCTGTAACACCCGTACAATGTACATAAACCAGAACTTATTCACCTTCCTCTTCTATCACTCTATCTATTGCTGAAAACTGCATTATTATCCGTTGAGTAGTTTAAAAGATCTAAGCGAACAGACAGCGGAAGCGACTTCATTTTATACTATGTAAAGATTATTTGATATTAAATAATTAATTAGGATTAGATTATTTTTTAAACAGCAAAAAAAAAAATTAACCTTCCGTCCTGGACGTCCTTATTAGGCCTGAATAGGTACTACATGGCACCACTCTCTGATATTTTTTTTTGTGTCCAACCATGCGCCTAACACCCTGTATATCTTTCCTAGGCAACTAAAACGAAAACGAGCGATAGAAAAGAGAAACGATAGTAGCGTTTGCGTCTTGGCTACGGGCCGTGAGCCTAAAGCTACGAAGCACAGTCTACGGCCGCGCATGGTTCCCGATTGATTTTGAGGTTTGCAAGCAATATAACGAATTGAATTTTACCACTAAAGCTGGAATCGGCTTTAATCAATTATGAATTTCGTCCTAGATGGACAGCGCTGAGATAGTAAATTAAATTGGCGCGCCAATCAAGTGCGCTCGTTGCCGGCCATACAGCCATTCGAGCGGATTCCTACCTATAACGGGCATTGGACGGCGTCACCTCGTACAAGTAATTAATACCTATCGATACGTGACCACCGCAAAATTAACGTCCAAGAAGTCTGGTCAGTAACATGAAAGTATTTAGCCAATTTTCCTTACATATTAATATTTCGAAGACAATAGTGGTGTAGAATTATAAAAGCAATCATCTTTTTATGTGAGCGTATTTTCTTACAATATCGATAAAATTGTACCTACTAAATAAGTAAATTTTTCTGTGTTTTCGGTGTAAGCACTGAGAGAAATGCTTGAATTCTAAATAAAATGGGATTTAATTAAAAAACAAAAACTTATTTTAAAATGGCAAGTGGACTGACTTACCTGCCATTTTAAAAGAAGTTTTTTTTTGCGATCTTGAAGGAGTTTTTTTTTAAATATTTTTATATTTTTTAGTGATCATAATAAGCTGTAATGTCATATTTAAACAATGAAATCTTCTTCGTTATAGTCGCTCAACTATATCTTAATCGAGATATCTTATTGCCACCCTTGAAATAGGTACCGTTGAGGAATTCCGGTGGCCATCTATGGTTTTCATAATCAGTTCCACTTCACCAAATGTATACCAAAACTTCTCCAAAGTGACGACGAAAAATTACGGTCCTGCGAACCGAACGACACTCCTGCCTTATGATAGGCATATTACAAACTTACATGTTCTCCACCACATTGAATTAACGCATTGAACCAAATTAACCGTAATCACAAGCGTTGTATTTATTGGTATCCAATCATCGAAAATTGGAGGTTCTCCGAAGAACACTCTGTAAGTTTCGTGACTTTTAAAAAGTTGGCAACTATCAGCGTAATAAATAAAAAAAATAGTATTTTTACAAAATCGAGTAGGTACTTATTATGTATTTTTTTGAGCAAGTGATAAGTTGCAAGATAAGAATCTGCTTAGGATTGCTTTGCTAAATAAAAGTTCTGCGATAAGTTGGGAAATGATAGTATTAGGCGAAATATATTTAGCCGAAACGGCAGTACACCATTATAAGTCCAAGTTGATTGATCTATCTATCTATATAGCCTATCTAGTGTACCACTACTGAGCAAAGAACTACCTTTCATTTCCCAGTCATCTCTGATCCTTGCAAGATTGGTCTGCCTCTACTCCGGCTGCCGATACTTGGGATCCAGTCAGTCGTGGTCTTGTTCCATCGGTCCAGATGCACAAAGCAGACATGTCTAGCCCAGTTCCATTTTAATATGGCGGTATTCGAGTCCTGGTGCGCAGGTCGGTGTTTCTACCTATAATGCGAAGGTGATTGAAAAAAGAAAATAATTTATTCTATGGGAATAAAGATTATTAAACAATTCGATTCTGCAACTACATGTGTATAGTCACCAGCAATAATATATTAGATATCGCCAGTAAGAGGGGTTAGAGTAAGAGCGTGTCAGAGCCCAATTTTGGATAGTAATATATTATTGCCGGTGACTGTACCTAGAGAACGCCCGCGACTTCGTACGCGTAGAATTAGTTTCCCGCTACTCCCCCCTTTCAACCCCTTAGGGGATGAATTTCCAAAAAGCCCTTCTAAGTGTACACCCAGGATATCCAAGAAATATTTCCTCCAAATTCATGTCCCTATGTTCAATTAAACTCTGTACTTTTTTACATAGTTTATCAAATGGTGTGTAAAAAATTTAATTTCCTTCATATTAGTAAAATCGGCAGTGAGCGAGAGGGTTCCGTGGTTTACGTTTAGTTTGATACTAGCTCGTCGCTAAGTTATTTATCGCTAATCTCTCCGGAACTGTCCAATTTCCCGAAATAGAAAAGTCTGTCCATTCCCGGGATGCTATCTCCATATCAAATTTCATAAAAATCGATTGAGCGGTTTAGCTAAAAGCGTAACAAATAATCAAACGTAGTTATTACGAAAGAAAGGCTACTTATAGATATAGTAGTGAAACATTGTAGTTTAAAACTTTGTTATTTATTTTGATAGCCGAATCGATAAAAACCATCAAACGTCAGATTGAACAAATTTTAACGTCATTTGGCGTCAATAGTCGATTGTGATCGCAATTTATCGCTCGCTGGAGACGTTTCGTAGAGCAATTGCGGCAAAATAGCCAATCTGACGTTATTCAGTTCGATTTATTCGTTTCACAATGGTTCTAGGTATTGTTTTTTATTTAATGAGCGGTATTAATACTACCTATGCCACCCGTCGATGTAGTATACTAGAGCATTGGATGGTGCATATACGAGTACATACATAAACAAATAGTGGGAGATAATCCCATTCAAATGGATCTATTCTCAAACGACCACATAGGCCACCTGATATTGCCGGTCCTTCCCCACCGCAGCGATAATCATATTATTATTAAAAAGGCAAACCAGTACACAGACCGCCTGCGCTTTTAACCTAGTACAGTCTCTGCGGCGATTGCTTTCAGCGGTTGCGGCTCGGCCCACCACTGCACCGAATCCAATACAAAGTGAAAACGATTGTGGGCATTAGTAGCCCTATTTATAGTAGCGGAGGGTGTAATCTTTCATGTCTTAAAGTTGCAGTTACGCTCTTTTCTCTTAAGAAGACCGAGTAAGTGTCCCCAGCCACTATCAAAGCTGTCTTGCTCAGCAACTCTCGTACATATTTTATACAAGTGTGTGTTAACATGTACAAATATACATATGACACATGCAAACTTACATTTATTCTCACACAAGCAAAGTGACAAGGGTGCCTTAGTTTTGTTCTAAATGAACCTTCAGGTGATTTATACGGGGACACCGAAAAATTCCGAATTACTTTTTTCCGAATATTCATTTGTCCGAATTTTATTTTTTCCGAAAGCTATGTTACGCTGGGGCTATTTTAAATTAAATGCATAATTTAATATGTCATACGTATATTAGGTTCCTTTAGTGTTGTATAGCTGACTTTGTATGTAGGTATATACGAGTATGAAAAATTCTTGACGCTCCTTTAAATGTTCGGGCATTATCACCAAATATTTGACTGCGACTTCCACAAGTAACAATAAATATCTTAAGACATGCTAAGTAAGCAAATGATAACCAAATCTTACATCGCATTATTTGTTTGGATTGCTACAAAAGCAGTAGTTTCCTTATGCAGAATTAGTAAGAGAGACTTCCTAAATGCAAATCACGCTGTGCTGAAGAGGTTCACTCCTAGTCATGTACTTCCTAGTCAAATATTTTGTGATACTTAATAGCCAAATATTTGAAAACCGTCATATTTTTTTGAGAATTGTACAATTATTTCAACCAAAAAGCATTAAGATAAAGTTACTACTGTTGTAACTCGTATAATAGATATATATATTTTAATTAATTCCCAGCTATTCTCCAGGAGGTCTATAAAGTCTCAAATGACACTTAAGAACTTACAGGGTGATAAGTGATAACCCAAGAAGCAGTGTTCAACTCCAGACCCTTGTTACAATTGATTGCTGACATTATCATGGTGCTACCTTCACAAGTTTTCCCGAAAATATTAGGTACTCAAATGACAAAATACACAAGTACAAGTTTTGGAAACAATGTGAAATACTTAGATAGGACCTCGATAGTAGTTTTAGAAGATACGAGTATGGTGACATGATTCCCTCACCCGGCTTTTAAACCGCCCAAATTGAAGGCATGATCAATTTGAGTAAAAGTTGGTGATCTCGTTACTGCGTTATAATAAATAACTGAGCTCCACTTGACTGGCCTAGATGGCCCGCAAAGTAAAAAAGGCAGAAATAAAATGGCGGGTTCTGACGAGATCTTTCTGCGCTCTCGCAACAAGTTGTGAGAGATAATTTAATTAAAATATTTATAAGTAGTTCACGCAACAATTAACAATACCTTTGAAAAAAAGATTTTTGTTACGTTTAAGAAGTAAACTTATTGAACATACATTATTACATTATGGCCGTGAATCTTTATTGAGCGGTTAAAACGTGACGCTATTCTGCTGTCGCATCAGTTCATCACGAAACGACAAACAAAATAAATAAACACACTCATTCTCTTCTTATTAACTTATTGCGACATTAGTTGCAAGTTGCAACATCATCATAGTCGTTTGTTTCTTTGTGCTTTGGCATTTAATTTATTGGTTGATGGGTGGAATGTATTTAAAAGGCAAAAGTATGCGCAATGACATTTAATTAACAGTTTCAGTTTCAATAAGTACTTACCTAAGTACCTAATTAACTATACCTAAGTACTTAATTGCAGCTCGAATGCAATATTAGTATAAATTAATCAATTATCAAGGATTAATCGACAAAATTTTGAATCAAATGGAAATGTTTAAATTTTAAATCTGATGATTATAGCACGTGACTTCGATCGGAGATGCATTTTTATATGTAAGTAAGTATGAACACTAAAAAAAATCTTTGGATAAGTAACCCATTGGAAATCGAAAATAATAAAAACGTTTCGGTGAACCGCAATGTAACCAGACATTGTTTTAACCTCCTAAGGCCCAAGGTCCTACCCATAGTATTTATTTACTTTGTCATTCAGACCCAGCTCTTCGACATTTGTGTAGTCATAGCGTACCACGGTCCTACCAGTAGGACTTAATAGAAAACCCGCAAATAGCGTACCACGGGCCTACCAGTCGGACTTAATAGAAAATCCGCCATTTTGACTTCTAAGTACTTGGGTCTGAATGAGTATAAGACAATAGTATTACTGGTCTACGAGCCGTGGTGACTATATGCTGAATTTTTCGTTGGGCCTTAGGAGGATCCATAAGTAATAAGAATTATTTAAAATGTCGGATCTACTTGGGAGCTTTCCAAGTAAATAACGATATTTTTTAAAAAAAACCTATACCTATAACTTGGTAATCGGTATGTTGTTTTAACGAAGTGTGCTTAATGTAACTGATTTTCAAAGAGTTTTTTGTTTCGAGTTACAAAATCATTATTTCCTGTTTCTGAATACAGAATTCCTGCTGATATCATAATTATCTGAACCTGTTCCGACCTTTGCGATGTTACGTAACTTTTCTTACTAAACTTGTTTCCAATGTTTTTTTTTAAGTTAGATAACCACTGATACTCCACACCTAACTCAACGCCGCGTCTGCAAGCAATTCATAGAGATTAAGTTATCCGTTGGTACATACGTAGTAGATACAAGGTACTACACATTCAAGTCCAGAATTCAAGTTGATTTTGGAATAAGTAACACTTTTGGTTATTATTTCCAGTTAAATGGGTCAATCAACTTTTTTACCCACACTTTTATTTTACCGGATTTCAACAAACATGTTTGTTTTTAAATATAATATCACTGCTTATTTTCGTTTTTAATGATGTAGTCATTTTACTAGTTTATCAATCTATCTTTTTCAAATAACTACCCATATCTTAATTTCTAAAATGTGTGAAAATTGGGTAATTACGTGTCTACTGAGTTACTGTCCGCGAATTTGTGTGATAAATAGTGAATCGTCAACTGAGTTACCACATTTTTATTACATACATTTTTAAACAATACATTATAATTTGTTTTATGAAAGGAGTTAATGATATTACTACAATTTAAAAATAATTTTACTTAAAATAAGTCCCCAGATTTTATTTTATTTATTAAAATCTGAACGGTGGGCAACAGACAGACGTGTGGGTAAAAAAGTTGATTGACCCAAATATGCAATGAATTGGTGCAAATAAAATGCCAATGTCGTGTGCCTATTAAAAAAAAGGTTATTAAAGTGTTTTATGATTGAAAAACCTGTAAAGGAAACGTTCAACATTCTTTATTAAAAACAATGGACGTCGACCACTACAGTCGAGTTGTAATCAAAAACGCAGATAACCAATACGCGTTGCAGCATGCACTTCGAATCGATTTACCTACTTTGCATAAAATATTTTCTTACTAGCATATTTGTATTTGTAGATAGGTATATTGCAAAGTATAAGTATGAAACGGTAAATTCGTTGAAATAAAACATACCTACTATTCCAAAAGATGACAAAATTAGCATTTCATTAAATTGGGTAATATCGAATAAGGACTTTTCAGAACGATCTTGTAATTAAGGCACAGTCGTTAGGTGCCCTATTATTAACGTTTATTAAGCGTAATATTTGTTAATTAACTTGACAACGTTGAAATATTAAATTTATACGGGGTTAGAACTCAGAACCGGTTTCGTGTCGCCGTAAAAAGGATGGACACGGGTATGGGAAAATTATAGGAAATAAAAACATATTCACGACACAGTAAACCGGGCGGTAAAAATATGAAAAAAAAACAACTATAGCAAAGTGTGTGAGTGTGACACACCTTTACTGACAATTTGACAACCCATTAAAATATATCCACTAGTTTGGACCTAGACTGGAACATTAGATTTTTGAAATATACATTATAGGGTGTTAAAGTTATAATTATAACCCTTCTTTTGTTCGTGGTTTTGTTGGATAATCGGGCACGGATCAGCATAAAGACCGGTTCATATACAGCGAAACGTAGCCCTTCACTGTTAAAGCTTTATCGTCTCTGGACGAATTGAAAGCGTGAAATTTGGGCGCTTGAGGAGATTATCTGTGGTGTTAATTAATTTAGATCTTATTTCAACCCGTCCAAAGACGATAATGCTTTGGCAGTGAAAAAGCCACTGCGCTGCGCTTCGCTGTACTTATGTGCGCCGGCCCTAATAATGCTCCAGCTGGCGGACGGAAACCTGCTACACTGATCTTCACGGGACGTTCTCTTGCTTGCGGATACAAACATACCTACTGCAAATTATTCATTACACTTACTACCTAACTACGTAGGTACCCACTTTTGCTAAGTTCAATTAGTTTAAGACGTATTGTATATTGTATTTGTATTTTATAAGCGGGCTGGTTTCCGCAACTCGACGTCTAGCGCCTATTTTGCGTGTGGGTGGGATTACCACATATTATTATGTTCAATCAAGCCATCCCAACTCCTCGAGGAACAACCTTTAATGCTGGTGGTTACCTCGGGGCCTCAGAGAACCGAGGTGTTTAGACCTGTACTGCGCCACCTCGGTGCAATTCCGCACTGCGTGCTATGGGCGGCTGTTTCTTCTGTCACCATGCACGCACGGCACAAAGGCCTATCTGTAACACCTAATTATAAAGATGTTTGTGAAGCGGTCCATGCCCAGTTAGAACACCGGTTACCGTCCTTAGTCGAGATTTGCTAAGTCGGAGGAGTGCCTTGGAGAGTCGACTGTTGATAGTAGGCAGTGCTTCTTTGGCCTGTCTACAGTTATCGTGACTCACCCAGTATTCCATGTGTAATCTCTTGGTACGTTTGAGCAGCAGGGATCGAATCTTGCTAAAGGGTGTTGGGATGATCGGTTCGGGGCCTTTAGCAACAATATCCGATCCAGGGTGACCTTTAATCCATTGAGAGGTCAGTTGATTGTATTGACATACCTCCATTAGTTGTCTGTGGCACGTAGTTTGAGACGTAAAATAGTTATTTGTTATACAAGGGGGGAAAGTTGTATTTTACCTGCGAGTGTTCATTTGAAACACGAGCAAGCGAAAGGATTCTATGATTGACCACGAGCGAAGCGAGTGGTTCAAAAATAGAATCCTGAGCATAGCGAGTGTTTCAACACACGAGACGTAAAATAACTTTTCACCCGTGTATAACACAAAACTTTTCACCTCACTACAGCGAGGAAAATAAGAAAAAGGGTTTTGTACCATCAATTATAAAGACAATAAGCTCAATTCCGCATTTTGCACGGTTTCCCGTAATTCCACAGGTGTTAATACGTCTTCGTCACTCGAATCACTCATTTTTAAATAACAAAACAAACTAGAAAAACATGCGAATATTTATCGTTGACGGCTTACCTAATTGAAAAGTTTTGACATAAGTTTTTTATTATTATTTTGGATGCGTTTTGTTCGCACATCGACTTAGTTGGACTGTCAGAACATTTTATCCGTTTTTACAACAAGAATCAAGGTTAATGTTGAATGCTGATATTTATGAATTAAAATAAAGTTGTAAGACTGTATTTAGTGTTTTTTACTCGATGCAATTCATTAATTGTGATGTTAAAAATTCAGCACTTTTAAAGTTTTACGTTTTGTTAGCTGTCAAATATCAATTAAGCTGCCTTCAAATGTCAAAACTCTTTCTTCACATGTGGATAAAAAGCGATTTTCTCAATAGATATCAAACAAACAAAAAGGTCTTTCCGAGCTAGTGAGGTGAAAAAGTTTAAATTACATATGGTTCAAGATTTTAAACCGATATCTACGAGTATGTTAAAGGTAATATTAATTTTTTAAGAGAATTGGGTGACCTAATTTATATTACTTTACCTCATTTACCAAACATTGCAGGTTCATGCTCTTATCCCAATCAGTTCCACTGGTTGCACATTTACATACTGATTTACTGGAATCCCTATATTCTCGTGCGGGTGGCTACTAGGCAGTGTGCGTAACCTACGTTGTATTGTTATCTTCATATTTCAAATACCTATCAATAAGTCCGATATACTTAGTCCGGCCATAAGTTCTGTTACTAAGGTTCAGTCAAATAAAACTAACTAATGTCATTTTGTTTATTTCAATACATATAAAAATTAAAAGCTCAATTAATGAACATTTTGAAGAATAAATAATCATTTTAAATAGTCGCCGCAATTTCCGAGACGATTTTTTAACATTCACAGCCGGCAACGATGAAATTACGCATGACTTTTCTGTAAATTTCACTTTTTGAAAACGCTTAAAAGTTATTTTTTGTTTACCAAAGACCTTTTTTGTTTAATACTATAAAACTTCCTATCTTTGTGTATGTTTAGAGACCAAAATTATATTTTTCAACAAGACTCAATTCCAACTTATGAAGCAAGAGATTTGGTGGGTTTTCGTATTGCTGCAAATTCATGTGAAATCGTAGTCGATTTAATGAGACATCAAGATTGACCGGTGTACAAGCGGCTCTTAAACGTTGCTTGAAATACATTTGTATCAGAATTTAAAGCTAAAAGTCTGATCAATATTTCACGCAAATTTGAACTCGCTACAAGAACTCTTACAAAAATTGTGGCCATTATCAGTATAATCGTCGTGCGTAAATTGAACTTTGATTTTCTAGTCCGAAATGGGAATACTTCAAGCTCGTACATCAAATAATTGCAATAATTTAGAATACATTATTTTATTTTTATTCTATATAAATCAATGTTTTGATTAATATACAGATTTATAAAAAACTCCTTTAATTTATTTTTTAAATTGTAATAATACTCAGTAACAGAACTTATGACCCGACTAGGTAATTAGCTATGCTTAAACTAGACTTGTTGGTAAATCTGTAGCTCTGCCTACCTCACTCTGGGAATGTAGGCGTGAGTGTGTTTGTCTTTTGACTGTGATGTAATTAGACATCAAAGTGCCATTAATAAAATAGCTCGACTATAGTGAGTCTCATGCCGCTTAAACTATTTGTTAAATGCCAGCTGATTACTCGGTAATTAATTTGACTGACAAGTTTTAGCATACAATAACTTTGTCGCCGCAAGCAATCACTACCTTGTGCGAATGCTAATCGTTGTCGTAGGCACGTTTTCAAACATGGCTCTTATACCTTTTGCGTACGAACGACGTCCTTTTCGCATAAAACCGACGCTCCATCTCATAAAACTCACTTAACGCCCCTAATTAATTCTAACCATATTAACGCTGACAAGGGCCCGTACTTTTTTTTCTATTTAAGTGTCGTTTTAAGCTAAAATAAAAATTCATAATTCCACAGAGAAGTTTCAGATGGAGCAATAAATAAATTAGACGCCAGTCCTCATTCCTCGGCAAATGTTTTATTTTCACTGGCAATTTTCCTCTTATTCCAGCTGGGTTTGCAAAATTTTAAACTCAATTATCAATTAACTTTTTCGCCATTGATACCGACGAATCACAATTTGGTTTGGTCGCTTGAATTCAGCAAACGTGCAACCGTCGTCTTGTTACTGTTCGATTGCAAAAACCACACGGATTCTGTTGACGAAATTTGACTCCTTGTTGTACGTAGTCAATTAGTTCCTCCGTAAGTACCAACATAAATTCATACAATGTTGTTTTGTTTGTTCACCATTTTGATGTGTCTTATTTACTTACTACCAAGAGGCGGAACATTTGATCAGCTGAGCATAAGACTCCCGTCGTCCCGAGACTGCGAACGTTTAATTTAATTTTAACATTTGTAAAGTTCATATTTTGATTCATTTATACAAACACGTGCCTGGTGGAGTGGAGTTTCTACTGAAACGAAACATAGAAAAGAATGTAGAGGAATATCGCGTTTTTCGAATCAGTGCTTGAATTTCTCTAGTTCTTTATTTTATTGTATTTTTACGTTACTACGTATGAATAGCGTGTGACAATATAAGTTGTGAACCGTGATTTTTCTAGATTTTACACGGCTATGATTTTGTTTCATCATATTTGATCATATTATTAGTGTATAATAACCGGCCCTTCTTGTTTCTGTTTCAGGTAAGAGACAAGATTCATTTTGAGAGATGACTATGGCGATAACTACGGTACAGTTTTAGGATATTTCATCACCCAGCGGCTTAATAAAGCATTGTATATAAATAAGAGCGATAACATTAAGTCTGATATATACTTAGGATGCTAGAATTAAAACTATAGATCAGACAAGAATTAAAATATGATATTAAATAACAGGGGCCGCCGTAGCCAAGATGCAAACGCTACTAACGTTTTTCTTTTCTATCACTCAAAATGTATGGGGTGTCAGTCGACCACGTGGTTTATCGCAATGCCAATTTTGACAGTTTTCGAAGGTTGTTATAGCTACAATAAAATGTAAATTGTAGGCCCGTTGTTCATAAAACTCGCTATGCGATCAATTATAAATGGATATCAGAGATATGTACCTTCTGACATTGATTCTTCAAATAAGGTAAATGTCCGAGTGCTCGACGCTGTACTAGTATATGGCATGGGCATTCTATGGCAAAGTGACATGGCTTAAATTCGAATGAAGAATAATCCTCTTAGTTCGAATTTAACCCATATTGCTTTGACATACAGTGCCCATGCCATATACTAGTACGGCTTCGAGCACTCGGACGTTTACCTTAATCAAATCTAAATCAACCCATTCAATAACTTGATTGTTTGCTAATTCAGTCTCGAGCGTGTAGGCGAATGTTGAGCTCATAGGTATCCTTGGTTCTCTATTGGTCGTACGAAGCGTCTACCTACGCTCCATTAAGATTCGGTGATCAAGCGTTAATTGCTTTACCTAGTGAGCACGTCACTGGGTGCAGTGGAGGGCGACGTGGCGTGTGCGCACCGCGTCTGCGAGTGCACGGTCAGCATTGCACGATGACTTTGGTGATATTCTAAGAATTGCCGGCGGTAAAAACTTAACTCGTAAGCGCGCAACGATTTCGTGTTTGTGCATATCTTGACCTTGACTTCGTTTCATTTGATGCTCGCTCACTTTACCCGTGCCAAGTTCATAGATACGTACCGCTGCATAATACTTACGGGCACGCGGAAGTTATAGAACTCAATGATCGAAAAATACATCTCTAAGCACCGCGAGTCCTAGGGTGCACGCTCAGCGTAGCGTTGCACGCCGCGTCGCATGCAGCCTCCGGCCGGCCCCCGCCGGCTGCGTCAGCGAGTCCAACCCGAGCCCGCGCTAACCGCTTAGTCACGGCTGACGCCGCGGCCGCCGCACACCTGCAATACAAACTAACTTAACTCACCCGAACTAACTTGTGATAACTCTGTGATATTCAAAATGATGGGATTCCTTGATGGTGTTTCGTTTTCTGTTTTCAAAAAGTGCCCCAATCTCAGATTCAGGAGGAGAAAGAGGAAATATCGAGTCAGGTATGATATTTGTATACCACTTGAGTATTCGTACGAGATGAACCACGTGTGATTGTTATCAATGATATCGCTTATCGGTTTCGCTATATGTAGGTAGATTCGACTCGAAGCAGGCATAGAAATAATAACAATGTATTGTTCGCATTAATGTAGCAAAGGAACGAAACGGTTCCTGGACTATTGTGTTGGTTGATTGTTGTGTATTGATTTTGTTAGTAAACCTTGAACTTGATATAAAGTGAGTGAGTTTTAAACCATTTTATAATATTTTGTGTCATTGCGCTCGACGCTCGCGGTGAAAATACTTTAATAAGATAGTCAAACTTCATAGGTAACTCAAACAGATTAATTAAGTTTGAACACTGGTTAAATCAGTAACTGCCTCACTCACAGACGTCAATTAAATTTAATGATTGATTAAAGTTGCTACTGTCACTTTCTTTGCTATAGCAATAGAATAAGACAACGCATCACTAAACAAGCATTAAATTTAATTGACGTCTTTGAGTGAGGTAGTAAGTGGCAAACCACTAATGGAATATAAATTAAACTCATTTTGAATAGACTTCACTCTAGTTTCAAGTTTAATATTGACTGAAGCCATGTAAATGAATATTTTGTTGTCCCATGCCTTCAACGCGCTTTATCAAATTATTGCATATTTTTAATCTAATTTTAAAGCAAACTTCAGAACAAAGCCTGACAATAATACTTTGCATCGGACCAAATAATTAAATTAAATTAAGCAAGTCTAAAAGAAAGGAAGTCTTTCTTAAGTCTTAACTTAAAAAGTTCACCAAAAATAAAACAATATCCTCAAAAGAAGTAAGTAATTCTATTAATTAGATTCTGGTTTCCCAGTCAAGGATTTTCCTCATCAAATGTCGACTCAGATATGACCATGTAGTAGTTAAGTATACATTAAGCTATAAGTTTACATAGTTTATAAACACAATGACACAAATTACGATTCCTGCGAGTCGATCACAGCTTAAGGCGCAACATTTTCTTAAGTTTTAGAATTTGACTTAAGTATAGAGCCCAAATCCTTTTGGCTTAAAACTTCATCACGACATGTGACGTCGAAACATCACGCTAACAACAACGTTAACAATATACCTATATCCTTGACTGCGCCCACCTTTAAAATGTCAATCACTGCCTAGGTACTATTCTGACCCAATTGTTTGTGTTTATCTCTTTAGGTATTAAGGGCGTGCGTCTTTGAAGCGGTGACCTACATTTATCGGCGAATTAGATTAATTGGCTGCAGTTAAACCAGTTATCATGTATTTTACCTTATGCTCTTGGACAATTCTCAAACACTTTTGTTACCTACTCAACCCGAAGGAACCATTAAAATATAAAATTAAGTAAGCTGAGGTAGCAAACGAGAATGGCAAACAACTTATTTACTAACCTGTTCTAGTCTAGTCAGTGTATGTACTAACAAGATAAATGAGTTTGTAGAAGGTCAGAATTGGATGAGTACAGATGGTGACCATCGATTGCAATTGCCATATTAGTCCTTTAATACTGATTGTGACTATAATGATGAAAAATTCAAAGAAACGATTTTAAAATGTTGAAGGGAATAGTAAGCAATATGACCGATGAAATAGTTTTATCATCGCACAAAATAAAAGTAAACAAAGCAAGGCTAGTGATTGCTGAACCGAAACTGCAGCAGCGGTCCTGGCAACACTGCGCTCACGGACCCATGGCCGTGACGCGGAAACGGACCGCTGACTGCTTTATGGAAATTTGAACTTGAACTTTCCAACTAGCAGGTTAAAGTCCCTTTTGCTACAATTTATTTAATTCTAAAGCACAAAAGACTACTCATAGTACTTACTCGTACTAATACGAGTATCAGTTCACTTTTATATTACAACCGAAACTTTACATTTTGAATTGTCCATGTATTTACTAAATTTACCTTAGTTTGTTTGTATTCTTATGTGCGTTTTGGGGCAATAGGTATAAACTTTGTTTTATTCTTGTTATTGTCAATAAACGTTAGGTTGTTAAAAGGAGTGACGTGACATAATCAGATGGGTAATTATTTCTTTAAACGGCTAGCTGCCGGTTGGCCTTGCTGCGTCATAGGTATCATGGCGTATTCATGATTATGGAGGATTATAATGGCATTAGCGGAAGGTACAAATGTGTGACGTCACAATCACTTGACGGGTTTCACGGGTTGCCTATAGTTTGTGTTTGAGCACATTTCACCTGTTAGTAGATTCTTGAATAATATCCGAACAATGAAGAACCTTGGTTTTTTTTTTGCTTTTAAGTGATCAATGATCATTGTTAACATTATGCTGATATCATGAGGGTCATGTGTCTCGCTGCGTGGCGGCTAAACCCGTTGCGTCAAACCTTGAAATTTTTTTTATATCGCGCTGTAAGTCGACCATACATTATATTATTAGAAATTGTTAACTTGATTTACATATTTTATATGGAAAAAAATAGAGAAATTCTAAGCACACATCAAAGGTTTTCAGCACGAGCCTCCATTCGTAAGAGGCCGCTTGCCTACTACTTTTGCATAGCTTTGATGTTTAGTGGATCGCAGTACTTTAAATAATTATTAGGTAGAAATTGGTATGTTCTTTACTAGCACAAGTAAGCCAGGTAGCTGATTCTCTTAATCAACTCGCTCTTGAACTCGAGTTTAAGAAGTTCCGTCAGAGTGTACAAACAACATTAAAGGGCGCGCATTCGCAATTAGGTAGCTTTGTGGTTACTCGTCGAGTGAGCCCGCTCGTATGATGTCGCTCGCTCAATTGACTGTTCGACAAAGAGCCATACCCCAGGTCTCCCTCTTGGAATCAGTCATGTAGGTACCAGCTTTGTCATAATTGATTTCGAGTCCTAAATCTTTCAAATAAAAACTTAAATTCTTTAAATTTTGAAAAACGATTTGATGGGAATCATTCGTTGTACCTACCTACTTACCTATTTTAAAGTTTCATAACTCAGAATTGAATCCTCACGTAGTGACTATGGCGTGAGACAAGGGATGGGAATAACACCTCAGTCCTTAAATAAGTTTAAAATGACGGTTGTCGGGCGGGATGTATCTCCTGTTTTGTTTTTCTTATCACTACTAATATTACTAATACTAAGTAAGGTGGTAAGTATTTTTTTGTCTTCACAATTCAACGCTTCAACTGGACACTGATACACATATAGAATCAACTCACAATTAAACTGATTGATGTGAAATTTGGAAGGGAAATAGTTTATAAGGACTTACCATAAGGCTACGCATCCTTAAAGTTTTTGAATGATCTAATTTTTAAAATAAATCACAGCTTTCAGACAAACTTTAGACCTGTTACATTGCAAATCACATAACCATACGATAAATTATGATTAAATAAGTACCAGAATATTGTTTGTATTTGTATTTCAAGTGGTTTACGGGTGAAGTAATCGTGTAGTCGCGTAGATTATATCTACGCGACTACAGTTAACCCCACTTAAGACAACTATGCTAAAACAATTGTCACGTTCTTGGTACTCAATTCGGGCATATTTATTTAGCAGACTTCTAAATGAATATTACTCTATACTATAAATATAACACACATCGCCACACCAAACCCCGAACAAGCCTCGCGGCCTCGTAACTGATCATGGTTGAGTGTGTGTATGAAAGCTTTTAGTGTTATTAAAAAATATCCTTAGCAAATCAATTTATCAATTTTTATGTGATGACCGATTGAGCCAGAATACCTAGTCGAGAATCGACTCGTTACTTACCTACGATTAAGTTAACAAGGCTTCTGTAAAGCTTTGTAGAATGTACCCAATTTTAAGATTTGTAGAAAAAATATCAAATCCTATACCGCCTTAGGCCTTCTGAAAATCTTATTTTAAACTTTCATTGACAAGTACGTATGAACTGTTTTCGATTAATAATATTTTGCCCTGGGGTGTGATTCTCTCAAAAAGGCGGTCGGACGAACGAACGAGTGAATGTCGATGTCGCAGCAGCGAGTTTAAGTAGTCCCATCAGAGCAAACAAAACACATTTTAGCGCGTGCATTGTCAATTTAGCAGCATGGGTTCTGTCGATAAGATCATTCGTCCGACTGCGTTTTTGAGAGAATCACACCCCTGGGCGGTACGAGGATAAAATTAGCTCACAATTAAATTAATAACAGAGTCAAACCAAGGCAAGGCATGACAAAATGAAGAGCCCGCGCGTAAGCGCGTGCGCCGGCTTTTCCGAGTTGGGTGGCGCCACAAACTTCAACTGAGCCAGCCTAGGTAGTTGCATTATACAAAAGCTGGCTAATGTAGGAATCTGTCATAATGTATGGCATGACCCACGCGAACGTATGAACGCTTACGTAAATTACACTAAATTATAATTGCGAAAATTTGTGTGTTAGTATGTTTGTTACTCTTTCACGTTCAATCGGCCAGACAAATGTTGAGAGTTGAGAATGGCGGTAGCGTATATATTCTGAAATATACCATAAAAAAGCTCTTCTTCTGTGGGTTAGCGAGTTACTCATTTTACGCGGACAAAGCGGCCGGGCAGAACCTAGTGCTATATAAATTAATTATAATGGCGGATTCCTGTGGCCAGGCCAGAAAAATTATACGAAGTCCTCTAAAGCATAGAGGTTGTTTCCGACACTTAAATTAACCAGTTGCCAACTTGCGTGTAAAGAAACTGCATCAGCTAATTGGGGTTGAGCAGCATCCCCATTGTTTAAAAAATTGAGCCAAAAATAGGCAATAGCGACGCTGGTCGATACATTTTTTTCAACAAGTCTAGACTAGATGTATTAGATTATGTTGTTTATAAAAGCTCCTTGGATGATTTGTTATTACTTGCTACTTTTCGCCGTAAGTCTGTCAATCATCAAATACATACGCCATAGCGCCCGCTACAATCCTAGCATTAAAATTAAGCCCAGTGTTTTAATATTGTATTCGCACCGGTGCCTTTTATATTAATGCTCTTGAGTGTATTTTGTCTGATCATGTCTTCACCCGTCGCCATTAGCCGTAAGGTGTCAAACGATTCGCCGGGAATTGACAAGCGGCTAGCTTATTCATACTGTATTGTGAGGCTGTGACAAATACAGAAAAAACTTATTTTAAGGATACAAAGATAAATAAATTTCCTCTATTTTGAACTAAAGGATACAACTCTATACACACATCTACCGCTATTTTTCCCATTTCTTTCCGGTAGGAGTTGATTCCAAAAAATCGTTTCTATTTCACCTCTCTACAACCATGTCCTGGAGTATAACTTGCAAACTAAATTTTTTACGTTTAGTAGTAAGTACCATCGACATAGGCGCTAAAGTAGTGCAGTAGTGTAATTAGACATTCTGCGACTTTGAACCCAATAGGTACAGACTTTCAATAAAACAAGAATGTTACTTTACCAACCGCATTGCAATGGATGGTATTGCCCTATGATTATGACAGCATCGAGTCACGATAAAAAAAAAGATTGAAACTGCCTGTTGTTTGATAAGTAGTTAAACTATCTAATTGGGTTATCCCATAATTTTGTAATGTATAGTGATTCAAAAACCATTTCGAGAAACAGGGTTGTAGAACCATTCCCTGTTATCAGATTATTTTACAAAATTAGCATTAAATAGTTATTTCTAATTTATCATTTGACATTATTTGACCTGTAATGTAGTGAGACGTCACGATCTTCATTGCTAAGTTGTGTCTAATGTGTGATCAACCATAGTACTGCATATAATAATATGAGTCCGAAATGCAGTAATATATAAATAATGTATATCGAATTTTGTCTAATTTATTTCTGTTTTATTTTAACGCTTATTAAAATTAAGACAATTTTTAACTGTATATAAACATGACAGTGTAAGATCTTTAAAAAAAATGGAATGATTAAATTAAATACAAGTCCGTTTTGGAACCTCCGCCCGTAGGCTAGTCTGTGGGTGGAATTGTCAAACTCAAGAAACGGCCGAAGGAAATTACATGACTTGACATTGACATTTTACGTGATTTGACAGAAACGCGTACTCTCAAACGAATTCAATAGTTTTAAAGCATGTCTCAAACAAACCAACTCGTAGTGACGTCAAAAAGCCATTTTCTTTAAAAAATTAAATTAATTAATATATTGATTTAAACGCAAAAACCGTGAAATTAGTATCTTCAATTAGTCTATTTTATCGAAAAATAAAATAAAAACTAGGGGTAACTTTTTTTGGGATAACCCAATTGTTAAAAATCATAACTAATGGTTAAATCTCGAGGAAATGTGTCAAATTTTCAATTCTTGATTCTATGGTGGTTTCTGTCTGTCTGTACGTTAGTTAGTTACGGATCAGTTGTATAAAAGAAAGTTAATATAAAGTAGATAAGGATAAAATATCACACTATACGGAAAGCATGAGTACTCAAGGATATGGGCGGATTAAGTTTCCGAATATTTATATTTATTATGATATTATGTGCCGTCGTTTATCGTCATAATATTAAAGACGCTTTCCTTCCTTTGCGTGGGTTGTATGTGTGGAGACATTAATTGCTTCCTTAATCTTTATCATGTCATAAATAATGATTGTAGTTAATACATTTATCCCGCTAACGCATTATAACGTTCAAGTATTATGTATGATATCTAAGTAAACGTCCTTATAAAAACCTTAATTTACATGAGAGTGCTTGATTAAGTTAGCTTGTTTATTTTAGATTTCAATGTATCGGCAGAATGGAAAATTTACACAAGGTGTTGACTTTGAGATGAGTATGATATCTAATTCATATTCATTATTTGTTCTAAATCAAATTATCGAATACAAATATTGTCGACTCTACTCGAATTAGGGCAAATAATTCAACTCAACACAATCATTCTTTTAACAAGTCCTATAGTAGCTATTAAGTATTAAGAATTGGTCTCTATAAAATATTTAAAAATAGGTGATAAATTATGGAGTTGGGACACTTGTATCCTGAATAAACGTTCCGATTTAGTAATTTATGACTAAGTATACGATAAGAAGTACCTTTTTTTCTATTATTCAAATATTTTACTGATTGTCTTTATGATCATATTTTCATATTTTTGACAACCCTACCATGCAAGCGTGCAAAGTAAGTAGGCACCTATCGCTATACTTTAGCAGGAAACTACAGAATGTGTACTTTCGACAGGAGTTAATAAGATCTTATTAGACGCGCTCGAGCCACATTATAGCAGATATATTTTAAATGCCTATATGCCTAATGTGATATTACTTATATAGGTACCTATCGCGTCAAATATGTAGTGTAGATATTTTTGACATCTTGGGAACGTATATTAATGACTGAGACTATACAATACTTTAAGAAGTTAGGTTCGCGCGTTGCTTGTCAGTCATTTACTAAATTAAGGATATCTTGAGGCACCTGGGTATAAATTAAATTTTCCGTCTTGCTTGTCAAACACGACTTGCCTAAAAGTATAAATGTTTTTAGTATTTTACCCTTTCGACTTAATTTACAAAACCGAGGCAATTGAGAATGTAATAATGAAATTCTGGCCGCTAGGCCGTTGATATTGATATCCATTGCCAATGACATGTGTAATGTTTATTTTACCAAGAAACTCCTTTACTACTTTTCGACTCTATTTCCATGATGTTAAGGTCCAAAAGTGGTAAAGGACTTTCTTGGTCGACTATAATAAGTATAACCGCGTATCGGGATTGAACTTTGTTCTCTTGTTGATCTTATGTCATTGTGTTGGATCGATAGTAGATAAGGTAGCGAATTATTTAAATAGAAAGTTTAGTAAACTGTATGTTCTCCGCAGTTCTTATTCGAATGTCTGTTTTTATAGGCTTACCTATAAAGGACAACTAGGTAAGAACTAGGTAAAGAACTAGGTAAGTACTTATACTTACCTAGTTCCAACAAATTGGATGTTATCTTTATTGCTGTTTTGTTTAATTAACGTGGATTATGTTGCAATTAGTATTTCCATTATTTCGGGGCAGTAATAACAGAGGCTTCTAGATCACATAATCTGTGAGTAGGTAGGTAGCTAACAGTTTCCTTTGTGGATTAGTGCTCGCATACGTTGCCGCCGTTGCCGAAAGCCAATTTTGTAAGTCGAAACAGGGATTTTGCAGATATGATTCGTATATTTCATTAAGAGAAAATGTTGAGCAATTTAGTGCCTTGTCATAATAAACTTCGAACATCAAATGACAAGAATGACAGTGACATTCACAATGACAAGGTTCTAAGTATGCTCATTTTTTATTGGGCCACTGAATTAATTTAGCGTTTTCAGAATATAATGACGTGCCCCAGTAGGAACTTAGTTTTATATTCGCTCCGACATAATAAAATACTACATTTAATATTATTATGAATGTGTAGCAAATATTTCATTTTATCGCATTTTTGGGGTTAAATTATATGTATCGAGTAGTTTCCATCAGAATCCGGCTAAGTTTTTTTCCCGGCAAAGTTTGTTTCTTGTTAGTTTATAGAACTAAAATACAAGAGTCAATAATAATTATCAACGCTGAATAGGACACGAGTCATTAACTCAATGTCATTATAATGTCATGGACCTTGCAGATCATTGTCAAAATAGTGGTCGATATTATTAAAATAATTACTCATTGGCATTGGCACGCCTCAACGAAACTAGTGAATTATGGTATTATTGCAAAATTTACGTACCTAAGTACCAATTTCACCAAACGATGTTAACAATGTAACAGACGATTAGGGCGTTAACAGCTGTCAAAATGTATGAACTAACAGTCGATTAACATTGATTAAATTTAACATCGTTTGGTGAAATTGGTACTAAATCTGATCGGTGTAGACACATGTTTAACTCTAGAGTTGTCACCTGTAAAAATGATCGGTTGTAAACATCTAGTTGGGTTCTCTTATACATATATGTGCGGTACGACTACCAACCTACGCTAGAGAATGAAAAACGCGCGGTGGTTAAAAATTGTCCTATTTTCTATACAATGGTGGCAATTTTCTTAGAGCTCCGTTGTCATTTTATTTTATTTGGGTTTGTCATACTCCCGCGGGTACAGCACGGGTAGCACAATTGTATTTTCTCGCTTGTCGCTCAGTGCATCTCTATAGTTTCTGACTAGATAGAAAGAGAGATTCGACCGATAACCAAGTCGCAGGCAACTTGTGCTAGCCGCATACAGTGCGGCAACATCTTTCAGCAATAATGTTTCTTAATTGACATTCACTCCTTGTTCAAGTTGTATTTCGGTTGTGTCTAGCGTTTTGGTACTGCAGTGTAGATACAGACACTTAGGTAATGATTTTATAACCCCACGGTAGCCTGACATTAGACATTATATTGGCATATAAACTGACTCCAAAAAAAAAAACGATACTTACGTCTGTATGTACCTAATCTGTAAAGTTCTTGGCACTGCAATATATTCACATATGATAATCTATTAAGGCTAACGTTACTGTCGCCAAGTTATACAATATTTTACTGGTGTATGTATGTATGTTAGTACGCGAGTTTCTCCGAAATGATAAATCAAATTATGACCATTCTTCAACATAGGGAACAGTGCAAGTTTCATAAAAATCATTTACTTAGACATATTTTTTTTATAGATTAATACGTGTAAGTCTGACGGCCTGGCTTATTGATATGAGGTACGAGTACGGTGTCAAAGGGAAAACATCTCAAAACGTTGGTAGGATTCTAAGGTTAGTATGGAAGAAACAATTACTTAAAAGAGGCCTTTACCCAGCGGTGGATGTGGGCTGAAATGATAATGATGATGAAAAATCCGGACAAGTGCGAGTCGGACTCGCCCACCGAGGGTTCCGTACATGACAGGGTTAACTCAATTCATGGACCGCCGTCCCTTGCTTAAAGACCCTGTTTTTTGTGATTTAATTAAAAATGTATAGACTTTTTCAGATTTTTCCTATACTTGTGGTATAATACGGTATTAGTTGCCAAATTTCATAGATCTAGGTCAACGGAAAATACCATATAAATTTTGATTCCCTCGAGCGTGTAGAAACATAAGTTTTTTGCGGCAAAAACGGCCGTATCTTTTTTAAACATTTATTTTATTTTATACTTTTTAGTGATAATAATAAGCTGTTATGTAGTTCCACTTTTTAGTTGATATGAAACTTTAAGACATTGTAAGCTCGCCGCAAGCAACGCCGCGGGAAAGTCATAGTCATATTTAAACAATTAAATGTTCTTCATTACAATTGCTCAACTATCTTAATCGAGATATCTTATCGCCACCCTTGAAATCGGTACCGTTAAGGAGTTCCGGTGGCCATCTGTGGGCTTCATCATCAGTTCCACTTCACCAAATGATACTTTCTCGATGCAAATGCTCGACTCGTCACTAAAAATACTAAAATCGCTGTATGTATGACTCTAATATTTGAGGAGTTCCCTCAATTTCTCACGGATCCCCTCATCAGATTCAGATTTGTTGACAATGGGATTACCTAGGAAGTATACACTATCAAACCAAAAAAGAATTTTTAAAATCGGACATCCCTGTAAAATGTTCTTTGATCAAACGATACGGGTCAAGCTGATAACCTTCTTTTTTTAAGTCGGTTAAAATACTAAAACCTTCTCCTAAGTGTAAAAAATATTTTTCTGAAAACCGCATTAATATCGGTTCAGCCATACGCGAGATAATCGTGGACAAACATACATAAATACATACATACATACATACAGGTCAAACTGAGAACCTCCTTTTTTTTTGAAGTCGGAACTTTATCTAAATAGAAACTACACTACCGCTAAGTTATTAAAGTCATGTTGCCTTAAACGTTCGTGGAACTTAACGTTTCTATTCTATCATATCATTAATTAAACGTGGAGACTGGGAGACGCAGGAATGGTGAATGGGCTTTAGATGCATTAGCATTGCACTTTCCGCGCAGCTTGCCGACCGTAACCTTGGCTGCACCTCGGTCGCGCTGCGATGACGACCCAACCGGTTCCCCCAGCTAACACGCCGGCTTTGACGCGACGCACGCTAAAGAAAGGCTTAACTGAAAAAATATAGCAAAACATTTTAGATTGTAACATATACGTGCTAAAACTCAGAGTCGTACCTGTGCGTTAATTGCGTTCTATGTTTTTCGTTATCAACATTAATCATGACGTCATATCTACGTACTTACGATGAGGTCGTTTTTAAAACTTATTTTAGCTACTTGGAAATGAGGTCACTTAATGTCACGATAATTAATGTGATCTGCAGGTTGAAATACTTGTCCTTAATTACGACTAGTTTTATATTATTGTTACGATAACATATTGTGGGTTTTGCCCCAGTTTTAATTAAAATGTATTTAAGCCTAGCGGGGTGCCCTCGCTCCGCTCGAGTTTCAAGAAAATGAAGTAAGCCAATAAGCAGTATCTCAAATTCAATAATGAAAGCAGTTTTAATTATATTCTGTTAGTACCAGTAATGAGGTTGATATTGCTACAGGAGTTTTATCTGAGATATTGCCTATAAAAATCTAGAAAAAAACGCAATCGGGAAATGTTTGAAAAAAAATCTATTACCTACTTTTTGTATTCATCATGAATCATCATGTCAGCCAAAAGACGTCCACTGCGCTGGACATAGGCCTCCCCCAAGGCTCTCAACTCAGACCGGTCTTGTGCTTTTCGCATCCACCGCGTTCCCGAGATCTTTCGTCGTTTCTGGTAGCCGGGTCTCTGCCGGAGATAACCTAAAGCACCTCCTTTTTGTATTACTAATCAAAATAATAGAAAGTACTTATAAATTAATTATGGGTTTGAGTTTATTTCTATCGGGTGTACCAGAAAGTATAAGCATAAGTTAAAATGTAATAAAACTGTAACTGGTATGTTTTCAAATATATTTAATCAAACGTATCCATAAGATGTTATTATTACTACAAGTTTAGGCAAGTTATACATCTTAACATTCAGTCATAAGCCAAAGACCGCACCTTGGACCTGACGCTTGCCATAAGCTTCAGCACAGATTTATTTCCAACGACTTTGGAGGCTTTTGTCCAGTTTTTTTTAAAAGCATCGATTGAATTTGCTGCCCTAGTATGTTTTCTAAGGTACGCCTTGGTGAGAGCCCAATAAGTCTCAATTGGCCGGGCCTGAGGACAGTTTGGTGGATTCATCTCCTTAGGCACGAATTGGACTTTGTTGTCTTTGTACCAAGCCATTGTGGCCTTTGAGTAATGTACCGACGCCAAATCCGGCCAAAACAGTACGGGGCCATCATGCTCGCGGATCATGGGCAATAGGCGACGATTCAAACACTCTGAGATGTAGGTATCAGACTTCATAGTTTGCGTTGTTACGTAAGGCTTTGATATTTTACCGCATTCACATATCGCTTGCCAAACCATTGCCTTTTTACTGAACTTCTCTGTAAAAATTGATTTTTCAGCATCACTGATGTCTTGACCTTTCCGGACAGTATAAAATTGGTCCCCTGGGAGCATTTTGTAGTCGAATTTTACGTATGACTCATCATCCATAATTACGCACACTTTATTTCGACACAACAGATGGTCATATAGCTTGCGAGCCCTCGGTTTGACGGATGCCGCTTGTTTGTCACTTCGCTTAGGCTTTTTCTGCTTCTTAAAAGTCTTAAGATCATTTCTTGCCTTGGCACGTTGAACGTTTCTTACTGATGTCCGCAGTTTTTTCGCCACGTCCCGTACAGATAGGTCCTTTTTCCTATTATATGCTTGTACAATTTTCTTATCCAAATTTCGGTTAACGGGACCCGGTTTCCGCCCACATTTAGGTTTGTCGTGAAAGGTTAAACTCTCGCCATAATTTCGTATGGCTGTACGAACAGCTCCGATGCTGACCCCTTCCATTTTTGCCAACTCTTTAAGGGTAATGTTAGCAATCGAGCACCAATTGTGCACGATCTGCTTACGTCTTTCGGGAGATATTCCTCGCATTTTGCGTTTTAAGAAAGTGACATGCTTTATGACATATAATTGTTATAAATAAAAGTATAGATTCTTAGTTTGAATGTTTTTTTTTAATAATATAGTCTTGTAAAAAAAAATGCCAGTACTTTAAATCTGTGCTTATACTTTTTGGTACACCCGATACGTACAGCTTATTATCGTTAGGGTTTATAATATTAGATAATAAGTTTGTGTCTAAAATTTAATTTTTGGTATTAGCTTTTGTTGCTGACTGTACTTTTTTGTAAAGTCATTATCTACTTATCAAGACGAAACTAATGAGTCCCAACAAGGTGGATCTACGTTAAGAATAGCGGAGATTCCGACTCTATCATCAGATCAGCTCTAAGATACCATAACATTGCATTTTCATCGGGTTTTCACATCTGGTCTAAGTTTCAGCCCATTCCATTAACGAGAACTAATTCAAAATTGACTTGCAAATTTTGACGAACAACTTACAAACATACATGAGAACAGTGCAAGTTAAATAAAAGCTTGTAAAAATAATCCAGGAGGCCAAACAGTTTTCAAATACATATATTGTATGTTTTTATATTGAAAAGATCACAGTATATTATTTTATATGACTAGATATGTACCTAATATCTATACCTCCGGTACAGCCTCAAGCCAACACTTTAACCTCTTTTCAAAAACTGTAGGTTTATCTTTTTGTACTCGTATTTTATGTTGTGATATATGTACACGCGACATTATAAAGAACAATGTTCACTTAGGGACCTGTAAACCAAAACAAACTGTGCATAATGTAGCAAAGGCCAGCCTCTCGAGTTAAAACTCCGACGTGGTATGAGCAAACTACCACAGCTTTAATATATTTTTACATAGTTCATCTCATTATGCAGATATAATGATTAGGTAGGTCAAGGAGGGAACAGTGGCTAGGATTTTTTCAACAGGGTGTTGCATGAAAAATATAAATCACTGAAATAGTTATTGCAAGCACAAAGCACAGTGCAATATTGAAGTTTCATATGTAGCAAATAGATTTGCTATTACTTTTACCAAAAAAGAGATATCCAGTCTTTAAAAAAAATGGGAATCGAGTCACTGTGAACTAACCACTGTACACAATCACTAGTACCCCCAAGTACACAGTGGTTCCAACAGTGCACAGTGGCTCGAACCTTTGTGTACACCCCTTAGTACACAGTTGTTCTTACAGTACACAGTGGCTAAGTTTTGATATTCAATTACCAAATAGGCTCTGACATCATAAGGAAAAGTTAAAAATTTATAAGGATTGGTCCTTTTTAATTAAAGTTATACTACCTACTTAGAAATAATTGTCACAAATATTGAATCACATTTTAGCACATCTACAACCATACTTCTAAAGGCAAAAATAAAAAGAATATCAATCTTCTCGTAAATTAAATAAACTCCGTAATTAATAATTGTCGTTTTGGGTTTAAGTCGCTTAGGTATTTACTACCTACTTCGAGAAATACCCAACCTTTGTCACAAATATTAATTCACATTTTAGCACATCTACAACCATCCCTCTAAAGGCAAAAATAAAAAGAACGTCAATATTCTTGTGAATTAAATAAACTCAACATTAAATAATTAATACGTAATAATAGGTAAATAATGTAATATAAAGAGTTGCATGTACACAGTGGTTCGAGAGCGACTGTGTACATTTCCGAAACGAACTGCTGTTGACCCTGTCGCCATTTTGGATTTTAGATCATACTAGAAGCAAACACCAAAGCTGAGGGCCTTGAATTATCAGCCAATACTAAGTCGATTAGACAAACTCTTAGACAAAAACATAACTAATTAAAAATCTCGTACGAGTTAAGAAAAAAATTAAGTGAAACTTATCTGAAAATGTAGTTTTGTCTGGGATTAAAACAAAAACGCATCGTAACTCGTCCGCATGGCGCCGGAGCAGCTTACTAACTAGTTCATGCATGATCGGGTACCGAACGCTTCCGATTGATGTAGAGGACAGACATAAATCTCTTTCCCTGTCGAGTACAGCACATTCGAGCCACTGTTCCCACCGAGCTACTGTTCCCTCCCTGACCTATCCAGGTACCTTCTGCGACGTTGCGAATGAAGCGACTGAAGAAGCGACTCGCATAAATCATAATAGTGATCGAACTTTACTTCCAGAGGCTCGTTTAATCATCTATAGTAGACCTAATTATTGCACCATCATCCTACTAGACAGGTTGAACTACCAAAAAACCACTGAGTAATTCAAACTATAACTTAATTAAATATGTAACAAAACGTGCATGTTTACGCAGACATTTATATAACTCCTCATGAACCATCAATTTCATTAATAGAACCGTTGTAAACGAGGCATTATCTCGATGAAGGCTTATAAGGATCCAATATTTTGCTTCCCCTCGCCCTTATACAGGTAGTAAAATGGAAATTTTATTCCGGCGCCCCCATTCAAGTGATTTTCATTTAATAGGTCCTGCCTGAGCCGTTCTCAAATTTAATTTGTTCTTTCATTCTTGCCGACGGTCACAATCTAGGTAATGTTTTTCATTTGGCTCCTTCCCTAAGTAATTTGATTAAAATGTGGCGCATTTCTATTAGGTACGCGGAAACCAAATAATTAACGTATACTTTTATACGTATAAAGTAAGAGATGAAAATTTAGTTCATTGATTAGATGACTGCCAATAATGACATGAAAAAACACAGGAGACAATCTCACACAAATAACTTAGTCCCAAAGTAAGCTCTAGGTTTTTACTATCAATAAGATTTGTGTGACATTGTACCTACCCTATTTTTCTTATAACTATAACTATTACAATTTTTTATCAATTTATGAGGTTAATAAATGAATATAAATTTTGGGAATCAGTGAACAGTAAAATGATTAGTCTCTGAAATTTCATTGAAAATTGAATTTACAATATTAATATACAAAATAGGGAAGAAAAGTTACGGGTTAGTCAGACGAAATCAACGTACGGCAAACATTTGTAGTAATTTCAAGTAAAAGTGTAGTGTAGTCTATGTATGTGTGTCATTGATAATTACACGTATAAATCTTGATGACAATGACACAGTAAAAAACTTGTGAAAGTCAATATGCCCTTTATGATGTTAGGGGGCGTCCATTAATAACGTGTGCTCAAAATATGGGGAAGGGTCCGGCACAACCTCCCGGAATCTTTTAAAGAATTGTAAATACTTTATTAACATTATATTTACAGAATTAAATATTAAAACAATAAAAAATTAGAGCTGGTGCTTACCTCTCCCAAAGGATTGGGCTAGCTATCCAGAGAGGTAATGCAGCCAGTGTCATGGGGACCATGCCGCGAGCGGACCTGCTAGAGGGGGTGTTCTTTTTATAGTGATGATTATTATTTATATCTTTAATATTTGAGTACCTTAGTTTAATTTTAATTTAAATACGTTTAGTTTTAATTTTGAATTGTATTAATGTTGAGTTATGTACTTAGTTGGATGTAAATAAAGTCTTTAAAAAAAATAGAACTAAACTTATTTAAATTAAAATTAAACTAAGCTACTCAAATATTAAAGATATAATTAATAATAGATTGGAAATTGGCAAAAGTGTTTTGTACTAGATATGAAGCAAAAAAATGAATGTATCAATATCAAATAATTTGAATTATAAAAATTACGAAGAAACTCTTACGCGAGGGGGATGAGGGTCATCAAATCCCACCATGAGGAGGGGAACAATTAAAAAAAAATACCCCGCGTAATTAATGGACGTCCCCTAAGTACTTTGAATAACATGACCGCCGAACGCGTCTTTCGGATGTTAACAAAAAGTAAACAAATTAAGCCCTTCAAATGAGTCCAATCTCGAAGGTTCTATGGCCACCCTCCGTCTCCATTACACTGGCTCCATGGTACCATATTATTGTATTGTGATCGCAATTGCATAAGTATGTAAAATTTCAATTTAATCTGACAATTAGAAGTTGGTAAAAATCGAAATCCAAAATTTAATTACATTGTTTGCTAGTTAGTTAGCTACAAGTGAAGCTAACATAATAAAAAATAACCGTAGAGCAGATAATCAAACGATTGTCCTCATATGGCTGACCAAAGTGTTAGCTTTATAATTACTGAAAAAAAATAGTCCCAAAAGTAATAAATTGAAAGAAGATACCTATTAATGTGAATTTCAATTGTATAAAGTACTAGCTGTTCCCGTGCCCACTTCGTTGGGACATTTTTTACAACGTCACAAACTTTACCTCTTTATAATATTAGCATAGATTAATTTAGGAGATCTTATAGCTAAACCTGTTTACATACGTTCCCCTAAATACTTAGCAATAAATATTGATATCATACACCAAAAACAATTTCATCTTAAGGTTAATTTATAATTACTAACTAGAGTATTTATATCAACCAATTGTTGCCCGAGACTCCGTCCGCAGAAGTTGTTCATCGCTTCTCGCGGTGAAACAAAACCTAGATATAACCCTCGGAATTCAAGCTATCTCCATCGATACCAAATTTAATCGAGATCGGTTCAGCGGTTTAGCCGTGGAAGTGTAACAAACAGACAAAGTTACTTTCACATTTTAGGTTTTAGGTAACTCCTATTAAACCAATAGGGCACCATCTTAAAAAAAACTAAATTATCCAAATATCCCGGATACTTTGGTTGCTTTGGTTTTCTGAAAAATGTTTTTTCGTCCCATGGCTATGCGATACAAAGGAAAAATACCTTTTCACAACACTGCTCGGAAATATGGCCATAGAGGTTCTTGTTTGGGGTCACAAAACGTCACTTATAGGGACAGACCAAGAATATTTTTGTCGGCGTGTTTGCTGATTCGCCGAGAACATTGTTGTCCAACTTCAAGAACCAATGAAAATCAATCAATCAATTTTTGTGTAATAGCTCCTTAAAATGAAAAATTGAAATCGACCAATCAGAACACACCATTTTGTGTCGTAATATATTAGGTGTATTTTTGCTAAAAGATACACAGACTAAAAAATATGTCACTGCTTTTTAATTAAAAGTAATTCATACTTGGCCCCTAATCTCGAACCACTAGAGATGAAATTACGTGGAAGATATGGCGAAACAAATACAATTTTATATGGAGTTGACATTTTCATCTCGCATGTTAGTTTATTAATCTCGAGTGCCACGAGAATAGGGGCCCAGATTTAAAAAAAAGTGATCTATGGTAAAATTGGCGGTGATGTCACATTAACATGAATTAAAATGAATTTTTATTTTATTTCCTCTCAGTAGTTGTGAAAAGCACTATGTCTGCCTCGGTAGAAAGTGCAATTTATGGACTCGTACACTAGAGGGCCTCAACTACGTTTCGGCCCTCTATATGACTCGTACAAAAATTTCGTACTTTCTATCCTCTTCAACAATGTACTATAAATATTGTAGATGGGATATTTTGCTGTATGGAGACATTATTTCATTTTTAACCGACTTCAAAAAAGGAGGAAGTTATACGTTCTACAGTATGTTATTTTTTTATGTATGTTCACCGATTACTCCGTCAATTGTCGACCGATTTCAATTATTATTTTTTGGTTTCATAGAATATACTTTCGAGGTGGTCCCATTGTCACCAAATCTGTATCTGATGAGGGGATCAGTGAGGAATTGAGGGAACTTCTCAAATATTGTAGGCAAACATATAGCGATTTTAGTATTTTTAGTAACAAGTCCAGCATTTGCATTCAGAAAGTATTATTTGGTGTAGTGGAACTGATGATGAAGACCACAGATGGCCACCGGAACTCCTCAATGGTACCGATTTCAAGGGTGGCGATAAGATATCTCGATTAAGATAGTTGAGCGACTACCTACAACGAATAATATTTACTTGTTGAAATATGACTATGACTTTCCCACGGCGTTGCTTGCGGCGCGCTTGATATAAGTTAAAGTTTCATTTCAACTAAGAAGTGGGACTACGTAACAGCGTATTATGATCACTAAAAAGTATAAAATAAAATAAATGTTTTAAAAAACAAAAAACCGCCTTCAAAAACGCAAAAAATAACTTCTTTAAAATTGTAGGCACCTAATAGGTTAGTCCAATTGAAGTCGGCGACCACAACATTTTCAACAAAAAGCCGACATCAGTTGGACTAACCTATTAGGTGCCTACAATTTTAAAGAAGTTATTTGTTGCGTTTTTGAAGGCGGTTTTTTGTTTTTTTAAACATTTATTTTTTTAAACTTAATACTGCTTTCAAATATTTTTTAAGAACTCATGCGGAGATCATCCCTACCAAATGTGAAAAAACACCCTGTACTTTATGATGCCAATCGAAAGGGTAAATGATAAGGAATAATTCTCATTAAGTAGCAAGGTATATATATATATACATATATATAAAAGAGGATCTAGGCTCCTCCGGTTGGGGGAGAAGTACACCCATGCGCTTGATGCGCAGGGCGGAGACAAGCATCAGCCTGGCGGAGTTCGGCATAATTAAGCCGCGGTTAATTCTGCCAGAAAATAACCGACGGAAGGCAGGGTGCTGGGGCAACCAGATGGGGCGGAATCAGCCGTATCGAGCGAAAATGTCGAGGTCCGCATTTCTGGATTAACTGACCCTACGACGCTCCAGAAAATAGCTCAAGCGGTGCTAGGGATGGCCGGGTGATCCCACGCAGGTCAATTTCCAGATGATTTATAAAAATCTTTGATTGTAGTTGATGGTTAAAAAAAATGTCTCCGAACAGCAAAATATCCTATCTAGACAATATTTTAGGTACTTTCCCTTTGTGTCGCATAGTCGTGGGACTTCTGTATACTACGCGTCCCCGAAGATAGCCCACAGTAAGGGCACCTGAATTTGCAAGCGGTCAGAGTTAAAGGCTCTAATGCGCTAATGTTTTATCAAATCATCATTTGACAAACTACCTATATCATTTTACAAACTTTCAATTCTCAAAGACGTAATTTTCCCGCCACATATTTTTTCATGTTTTTGTGGTCATTAATCTAACCTAACCTAACTTATTTAATAAGCCCATGTAACCTATGTAATATGTAATGGTTTAAGCACAATTATATTTTTGCGAAATGAAAGTTTGTAAAATTATATAGTTTGTCAAATGATGATTTGGTAAAAAGTCAGGATACCATGTAGAATATACATATGATACAATATATATGTGTGAGACCAGTTATTGGCATGAAAATATCGTAATTGATATATTAGCGATCAAAAGGTTGAACATCATTTTCCGAATAATCTGCGCAGCAACTCATCAAAAGTTTCCGTATGGGTATAGTATTTCAAAAACAACGCTTTAATAACGCTAATCCAAAGAAGATAAAGATTAGATATAGAATATAAGTAGGCTTCGATCTGCTCCTCCTTTCGATCCATCACCAATTATTTCCAGTTTATGTGCGAATTGGGGGCTTATAAGGAATAAGGTCATCGGATAAGCTTTATTAAAAATCTGTTGGAATATTCAAATAGAGGTTAAATTATAGGGTGTGTAAGGGGCAAATGAGGGGATAATCTCAGTACGGGGCCCGACCGGGCGTTACGCGGCCGTCGCCGGCCGCCGCCTCAGACCTACCGGTGATTAATCTTTTTGTCATCCAATTGGATTTTTTATTGGGCCAGACTTTAATAAAGTTGCCACGAAAATAAAACAAGAACATCCCTTTGAGCCGAAAGGATAACGGCGTTTTATTGGAAACAGGTTGAATGAAATTTAAGTCTTTGACGGAAGGTAAACCGTTTTAGTATTAGAACGTGAACGGTGGAAACTGACTTTCTTGACGTCGTTATCGGTAGATAAGAAAATACGAATTCCAATACATTTTTATAGAAGCGTCTCAAATACGAGCGAAACGTGGATATCGCGCAAACCTGAAGCTGCCACGGGTACAATTAAGTTCGTTCAGAAAGGTCCTTTCCTTCGCTTCTCAATGATATCAGCACGGGTAGCACAAGTTGTATTTTCTCGCTTGTCGCTCAGTGCATCTCTATAGTTACAGTCTAGATGGAAAGGGAGATCCGAGCGACAAACAAGTCGCGGACAACATGTGCTAGCCGTGCTGGTAACGACTGTAACGAGTACGATTTTATTGCGTATACAGGGTGTAATGTATTTAGAAGCCGAAAAACCCCTTGTATATAGGCAAACGACCCATTGGTCTACCTAAAGAGCCTGACATAGGTTTAGTAAAAATCTTACGGTTGAGATAATCGCAACTTAGGTATTTAAATTTCGTTTTTCACAACTTTTTTTAAATCCCTTTCGCATAATTTGATGATTTTAATAATTTATTTATGAGTTACTATTGCTGTTCAATTATAAGCGCTATAAGATGTGTATCACATTTTTTAGTAAACCCTAGCAGTTTTACCTTTAAACCCTAGAACTACTGTTAAAGTTTCAATCTTTGGAGTTGACAAAAGAAATTATGAAACTTTGAAAATCTGGTGTTTTTTTTATAGTAAACTCGTGGCCCACTGGTATAACAGCAACGACGTTATGCAGAATTAGTGGAAAATAAAATAAAATTTATTGAAAATTCATTAAATACTAGCTGTTGGCAGCGACTCCGTCCGCGCAGAAAAATAATATGTTACTCAGAGATAATGTAGCATTCTAATGGTGAAACAGTTTTTGAAATCGGTCCCGTAGTTTTTGAGTTTATTCGTTACAAACATACAAAAGTACAAATCTTTCGTCTTTATAATATTATTATTAGTATAGATGGCTAATTAAATGGTGAAGGGGTGGTCCAGTACAAATTACTAATTGACCTTAATTCAAGAGTTTCGACGTAACTATCAGATAAATTATTTTTTAATGATGTTAAATCCAACTACAAATAGTCAAGTTCGAGTTGTTTCCTTTGGAGCGCCGGCCTTTTTAATAATCTTCTGATTTGTTTCACGTTAACTTTCTAGTGAGCAAACACTTGAAATACTAAAAACTGCTGTGTACGGCCACTTTATATAGAAAGTTATTGCAGAAAATAATAATTCATTTAACGCAATTTATTTATCACCATTCTATGATATTTTATACTGATTCGGCTTAAACTTGATGGTGGACAATATAATTCTTATTTGAAGGTTTTATAATTAATGGGATCCAAACAGCAGCGCCGGCGCTAGCTGGAATTTTAATGGTTAGTTCTAGCCATAGCCATAGCCCAGAGTACAAGCCTGGAACTTAGTTTGGGACAAGTTCAATTGGTATGTCATTGTTCCCTGATATTTATTTATTTTTTATATGTTTACTAATAATATCGCGTACGGGACAAAAAATGTTTTTTGTAAAATCAAACATCGAAATGTACGTAAATTCAAACTTTGTCCCCCTTACTAATAAACGTTGAGTAACGTTGGTATAGCTATACAATGTTTTGTCCTTATCTGTCAAATTCAAATGTCACAGTGACAGATAAGGACAAAACATTGTATAGCTATACCACCATTACTCAACGTTTATTAGTAAGGGGGTTAATGTATTGTGAACACACTCGAGTCCAAATATTAAAATCAAACTTATTCTTATTATTATTATGATAGCTAAAATAATTTTCTATTTTAGTATTATAATTATGTAATCATTAATTTTTGCTTTTGACGTATTATCGTATTGTCGACGTTCTGATAGCTCCTATTTACTTAACTGTAATGGTGGCATTGGTGGCCACGGTAAAAATCATGTCATAACATCTCAAAAGTATTATGGTTTTGCGGAGTAGAATAGAGAACCTGAAATAATTATGCAAAATTTTCAGACACACAACTAGTTGCAGGTTGTTGTTCATTATTAAATGACGAAAGCTACGACACATCGTAACCATTAAAGCCCAGTGCTACGCGCACTGTAGAGCCAGCTGCGTAGCAAATTACATGTAGTGCTGGTTTTGTGCCAAGTATGTACAACCGAAGTGATAAATATATACACGTTTCCAAGACGTCATAAATATCTCCACGCTTCCACATGCTACTCATGGCAAGGTCTATGTGTACATATATTTGTTGCGATTTGTGCCTTTGATTTTGCTTGCTATAAAACTTTTAAGATAAGCCGTTTCAGCCCGTTAAAAAATCGGAGACTTTTTTTTAAATAACAAGTGTCAGTGACGTCATGGGACAATCCCACACTATTTGACCTAGTCCAAACTAAGCTCTAGGCTTGTTCTTGTAATATATAGAGAAATGCATACTTAAATACATAGAAAACATCTTGGCACTAGAAATGAGGATCTGCCAAGTCCTACCAAAATTAAGCGGTCCTACCCTCATCGGGGGGTATGGGCAGGGGGTAAATTTTGCTAGGGGAATGAGTGTCATTTTCCATGTATTTTTTTGCGCTGAATCGAATGGGTAAGTGTAGGTAACTCACGCAATTTATTTTTCTATGAAACTTTTCCGTTTTGCGACGAAAATTAGCGATCCAATTGTAGGGATACTTTTCGTCGCACAACGGTTTTTTTTCGCCTTAACGCTTAACTATGGTCCAACTTTTTGGTCCTCACCCACTTAAAATCAGAAGGACAAAATTTTGGTAGACATTAAACTTTAATTCTCGACGCTCTGCGTTGACTTCGTTTATCGCTGATCCATTACATAAACCAAGTAATTTGTCAGAATTCAAATAAAATCACTGTCCGTCTATTTAATAAATATCGTTACTTTGTTGCTCTAGTTTCACGAGTACGAACGTATGTTTAATTATTTTAATTAATTAACTGCGGACAATTTGAATGTACTTGTATGTTGTAACTAAGACTATTAGATTCAAAGTGAGTTTAAATACCAGATCTTAAAAAAATGCTAGAATCAAAAATAATAATTTTTCAAACTTCATAAAATGAAGAGTGTCTTTGCCGGAGCGGGAAGGCCCGCGGGACGGGCTGCGATGGGTTTTAATTCAATTTTTACACGCCGCCGTCGTCGTTCGTAGTTTATAGAAAAAGCGTTTATGAGAACAATATCAGAGTATTAAGACATTTATGACTAGAACGTTTGCCGGGAGCTTCTCTGCGTAGAACTGGTTTATTATTATTCTTTCGGGAACTATGAATTGTATTATCGCTTGTTGAATTTTAACCAAATCCATTTTCAGCCTTAATTAAATCGCAAATCCAAACTTCTAAACATCAACAAATTGTACATTTATAAGATCAATAGGTTAGAATATTTAACACATTCACTTTAACATTATACGTACAGCTGGTACCGAACAGCGATAATTTGGTACCGTAAAAAACACACATCAGGTACTGGATATGCAACACCTAAAACTCTGGTCCAATGATACGCGTTTTTTTATCCTTTCTTTTCGGCTACTACTCGTACTTACTAATTATACATGGCAACATTTCTAAAAATGTTTGGATGTTCTTCCCCCAATCACACTTAAACGGCAGAATGGATTTGGATAAAATTTAGTAAACAGATAGTCCATGATCTCGATCAAAACGTAAGATATACTGTTATGTATATATAGTACTGTTATCGGAGTCCCATGCGGGTCACCACAGTTTTGCCGTTCTAAGAGGCCCGATTAGACAGCTGTCATTTTAGTACAAAATATGTGTTTGAGGTTATATTTTGTACGGCTGTGACAGTTGTCCAATCGGGCCTCTAAGAACGGCAAAACTATAGTTTGTTATTATATCTGACGATTTTGTCCCTGATATTTATTTATTTTACACTGACTCAACTAATGGTTGGCTTTGCCTCAGCTTGGGCAAACGCAAGTACAGTCAAGGACTTTAATTGTTATGCCACTATGGAACCCTGTCATAATGACAGCGTCAAACCACATGTCAGAAATTACGCTTGAATGAATGATTAACGTTATGCGACAGAGTTCCATAGTGGCATAAAAATTAAATCCCTTGACTGTACTGCACTTGACTCGGCGTTTCACAGTCGAAGTGCATTTTTTACTGTATGCCATGGTACGAATTAAAAACGCAGTGGAAAGGAGACACCCCAGCTGGTACTAGCATGAAAAAAAAAACAGTTAAAGAACTGGGCATCTATTCCACTCGGCCACCAATACAGCTAAATAAACCAGATTTGTCAAACAGGGCCTCTATTCTAGGCGGTAAAATCGATATCGTAGTTATTATTATTATTTATTTATTTTAATGGCGTCTACAAGTTATGTAATTTTGCCAATGTCAAGTATATATAAGCAATTGTACGGTGAATCGTCGTTGTCGTCGGCGTCTTCCAGTCCCAGTCGGCACACCATTGAAGATGGCGGGCATCCACTTCAATGGCTTATTGGCTTGGAGTGTTCTTGACCGCTTGCTCATTCAGAATCAACTTTTCACTGATATTTTATTTGATGCATATTCTTCGTCAGTGTTGGAGGTTACTTCACAAAGTTGCCCTGGATTTGCGAACCAAAATCAACGATAAAGTAATTTACAAAAAATGAAATAAATAGACAGATGTTTTCAAAATGACAGCTAGACAAGAACCCGATATCGAAGTTATTTGACCTGTTATGGTATTGTTTTTAACTCGTCCGCCATTACTGTCAAATAAACAAGAGCTATCAAAACGTTGACAATACGGTAACAGGTCAAAGACGATAATTGGTTTTTACCGCCTAGAATCTCAGCCCTGTTATCGCATTGTCAACGTTTTGATAGCTCTAAACCTGCCTAGGTACATTACATTGTAATTACTTATGGGAAAAAGTGAGACTACTCGTACTGTAGCCTAAGCAACGAAGACCAAAAACTGCCTTCATCGGAAAAAACTCGTGTATAAGCGAATTTTGGCATAGTTATTTACGAAAAACTAAAAAAAAAGGACTTTTACACCCCTCTCCACCCGTTAGCTCCACCCCTACCCATCAGTACTTCAGTATGTGGTTTAAAACACCATTCCCTACAACTATGCCAAAATTCGCTTATACACGAGTTTTTTCCACTGATTTGTCTTAGTTGCTTAGGCTACTGGGATAGAAATCGAACGGGAAAAATTCGGAATGGGGAAAAAGTCGAACTAGAACAAAAGCGACGGTAATAAAATCGAACGGGGAAAAATGAATTTGGGTTAAATTAAGAATGGGGAAAATGCGGAAAGAAATATCACTTCACGGAAATACCTAGTGATTTCGTGAAAACTATCTAACAAGCTTACGACGAGCGAAGCGAGAAGAAGTGTTAGGTATCTTGCGATCACAACACACCCGAATTAGTTGCCAAAACTATCTAAGCGCCCTTGGACCAAAAATGTAACACTGGATTATTTTATTTATTTATTTATCGTATGGCATATGGATTCTTGTTCGCCGGATTCTTGTTAACGATTAAGAGTTCTGACTGTCACATTTATAAGTAATTCCGGTGAAACGAGAATCCTACGAAGCAAGAATCCGGCGAATCAGTAACTAACCGTTTTATTAAGACTGACTGTACATATTTTTACTTGAAATGGACGGGATAGGAGCTTTCCGTCCACATCTAGATATGACTAGGTACTATGAAGGTTCGCCACTTGTAGCGTGCCGGTTACATCTAAGTTGTAATGGCTGGTTATTACATCAGTGGTATTGTTAGAATAGAGATGATATTGTTAGATATTTGCCTAGAATAGAGGCGCAGATCGTACGAGTTGCTACCTAGTCCTAACGAGATGTGGACCTAAAGCTTACATACATACATAACTTCCCGTCTTTATTCCCAGGGTCTGGACGTCTATCCCACTCCCAGTCCCATTGAGTTGTCCCATCATGGGACAACAGAGACGATTTCGTCCCAGTAGTCCCATGGGACAAGTGGAACTAATATTTTTGTCTCAAAAGTCCCAGGTAGGTTTAGTTTATGTTAGTTTTGCAGCAGGCCCGAAGGGCCAGACCACCCAGAAAAGGGAGCTGAGCCGGCGGAGCTCCGTCGACGGGTTGTTCCATCTAACTCAACTGGCTATCCCAACCAGTTATGATGGGGATTGGGAAGAGTGGAAATAAAATCCATGTATCCCAACTGGTTGGGATAGCCAGTTGGGATAGATGGAACAACCCCCGTCGACACTATCTAATTGATTTCCGGCTAACGGTGTTCCAACTTTTTGAACTTCACTCATATGGTGATGACGGTAATGGCACTTTTGGGGCAAAAATTAAATATAAACATTAGTGCCACTTGTCCCATGGGAAAGTCTCAGTTGTCCCATAATAACTCAATGGGACTAGTGCGATAGACGGGAGTGAGGTAGGCATAGCTACAGAATTACCAACAACAGTTGATGATAAATTCTGTAACTACATTTTGCACAATAGGCTAAGATTTTTACCAGTGCATAAGTGACAGGTTGCAAGCCCGGTATCCTGTTATCTCGCCTCATTTGTTTTTAGTTTAATCCTTATTTCGTCTCATTCTGTATTAGTCTTCGTCTTGTTCGCTATCCGTCACTATCTTATTTGATGAAATTCTGCAAGTTGTCTACATCGTAATACTTCTTATTCGTTTTTCGTCACGGTCTTCCTTGGACTCATTCTTCGTTCTTCCCTTTCGTTTTTCCTCATTTACTTATTCGCCACAATTATTTCGATAAGTTCGGTGCTGGTCATATTCGTCATTAGTCTCTTTCGTTTTTGGTCGCATTCTAGGTATGTGACGGTCGTTTTTCGTCTCATTCATTATTTGTGACTATCTTTTCCCGGTATACTTAAGAGGATTATGAAGCGACGGCTTTCCATTCAAACGGCGTTAACGTGTTCCACCCCCTAAAAGAAATCGGTTAAAATGGAGGCGCGCCGTCGTAGGTACAAAATACTATACGCCTCTTAATAGTTCACTTAATTTATAGAAAAATCGCGCATCACTCTCTGCAAACTTATGCACACTAATTAAAAGTGATACACACTAACAAAACTAAAAAGTGGTACACTTTTGAAAGCGGTCATAATAATATATAGAAGACTATTTTTAACGAAGGGCATTTATATCAGGTGCGAAGAGTATGATTCTTTTAGCCGTTTTTAGACTCCCTCTATGTTTTCCTACCTCTATGGTCGTCTATATCTACTTGAATAGCGAATTTACCCAAAAAATAACGAGACCAATTGCCAATGAGGCCAAAAAAGGGAGAGACCAATAACGAATGTGATTAAAGATAGACTGGGAATGATACTAAAAACAAGGGAGACAAACAAAGAATAAGTCCAAGGAAGCCGCGACAAAAAACGAATAAGACTTGTTAAGAGAGAGACAGGTTACTTTGTAGGTAGGTAGGCAGAATTTTACCAAATAAGATAATGACGGAAAGTGAACAAGACGCATGAAGAATGAGTAACGAATATAGAATGAGACGAAATAAGAATTAAGAGAAAAACGAATGAGGCGAGATAATAGGATACCGCAAGCCCATCGCCTAACAGTACTACAAGCCTTAACGCATTCACTGCCACCAACGCATATATGCGTTCTCCTTACTTTCACCCAGTGCCCTCAACGCATATGTGCGTTCTTACAGTAGGCAAGCTCCTTATAAAACAAAAGATGTGGCACCTGGCAAAAGTTCGAAAAACAGTACTGGCAGTGAATGCGTTAAGGGCCAGTACAGACGGACAGCATTAAAACTGCAAACCAACTACCTAAACCTAAGCGGACTGCGCAGTTGGTTCTGATGCAGTTACATCAACTGCATCAGAACTGCCCTCGAACTGCTATTTTGCAGCTGGTTTGGAGTTCAAATGCTGTCCGTCTGTACTGGCCCTTAGACCAAAAGCTTACCGATAATTTGACTAGTTTGACCACGAGGAAATATAATTCCTAACTAAAAAGTTTGACTACGTGGAAGGGACCTGCAGCCAGTGGGCAGTTATGCCAACCGCACTATAACCACATCCAAACTGCAGTTTTACAGCTGATTGGCAGTCCAAACGCAAACTGTCTGTAATAGCCTTAACAACAATGAAAACCCACAAACTTTGTAACCATTTAATTACACAATTATTGGTGGTCAAATAAATATTCACAAGCAATTTACAACCCACAAAAGTGGTACAATCAAGCACTGACGATAGTTTCAAGGCGGGTGGGGATGGCGCTGGACTCGCACTTGCAGCAGCGCCAGCTGTTAGTGCTGGGCACCAGCTGCTCGCTGCTCACACACTCCAGGTGGAACTGCGACGAGCAAGCGCTGCACTTGATTGAGGCGCACCCCTCCATCGTACGTTTGCAGAACGCGCAGTCCATTGTGCCTGGTAACAAAATTGGGGTTTTGATATCTAGTTTTGGAATGACAGCGCGCTTGTAGCGCCACCTTTATATAAAAGCTGACCCCTTTTAACGCCCCACGTCAAATACAAAACTGTCACTCACACGTCAAGCGTGGTTAAAGCTAACCAAATTTAACAACCCATACAATTTAAGCTCCTTTTAAACTGTGCCTGTAGGTAACGAGGTTAGCTCATCATGATTTAAGGCGTCGCTGACGTTCAAAAGGTTAAAACAAATTTATTACAACTTTGAACATTCGGTTACAGTGACACAGAAGTAGTGATGTTTGCAAGAGGGTTCAGATAAATGAGGGCGCTATTTGGAGAGCAACTGGTTAGGTACATGGTTAAATTTTTACCCAAAAACTTGCTTTTTTTGCCAAGCTATAATCTCTATTGGATTGATAGCCATCGACTGCCTGTCGCTGTCATTACTCTTTGGAATCTTGACAGTAAACCTATCAATCTATAAAATACCGGTTTCAAAGTGTGCCAAGTTTTAGACTCGACTAAGGTCGTACTAAGCAGGGGTTTATGGAGCTAAGACACAGTCGAATTCGGACGTAGTTATACATTTTAGTATATAGCCTCAATAACATACTAAACTGAGATTGGATTGGATTTGGATTTGGATTTTTTTTATTTTTTTGTATTTATTTGTGGCAATAGTTGCGACGAGGTACCAAAATTGTACGGCTACTCGAGTTCGACCGTACTGTAAAGTGTACATTTATTTTGCTACTGAAGCCATTTTAATACAGACTTAAATAGGTCCATAATGGCTCAATTTAATCCGCTCCTAATGCATCGCAGCTAGGTTTCAGCGCGTTGCTATTCTAAAGCTGCACATTTGACCCCTTAAATTTACGCAACTAGAATAGACTGCGGTTTGCGGTAGCCACATGCGAGTGTGAATTGCAAGCAGAGAACCAAGGCGCATAGGGGTGGTCAGTCAAACTGCTGAAGGCGGACGCATAATACTTTACTGACCTTTTCTATACGATGGCGACGACTACGAAGGATAAGTTGTTTGTAAAATGTATCCGGTTAAATTCACAGGGGACACTTAAAAATTTAAAATAGAAAATGTTTTTTAACTTTCAATAAGGTTTTTTTAAGTTTTTTATACTATTTTTAAATACGGAGCCGAGAGCGTGACAGATTTAATAAGAATGACCACCAAAAACAAAATCTTCGGTTACTCTTTTTTTTAGGATTCCAATTTCAAAAGAACGGAAATTTATTTTATGCCATGTTCGTAAAGTGTCCTTGCACGAAATAGTTTACACATCCGATTCATAATATGATGATAAAACAAAATTGAAGGCCGCAACTCAAGGTCAGTTTTAGTCGTCAGTTTTCACTAAATAGTTTAAACTTTCACTTAAAACTTTCGTCCCCAGTGCTCACATACGTTCATATTTCCCTTCGGCCGCGTACGTAACTAAGTTTTGTAACTAGCTACGAACTAGGTTTTTTTTTTCTTGGTTTGTAACCAAGTTACGAATGAAGAATTCAATTTGATGGTTTTGTTTGCATACGTAACTAGGTTACAAACAAGGAATATTTATTTCCTTCTTCGTAGCTGGGTTACGAACGAATAATTATTTTACCTTATGTCTCCGCCTCATAGTCGATCCTATGATTATGGAACACTCATACTGCATTTAGCACTTAAAAGAGGTAGATTATAAACATGAAAATGAGGTAGGTTTAGGTTATGTTAGTTTTGCAGCAGGCCCGGAGGGCTAAACCACCCAGAAATAGGAGCTCCGCATTAGCGGAGCTCCGTCGACACTGTTATTTCAAATCAATCAGACAGTGTCGACGGAGCTCCGCTAACGCGGAGCTCCTGTTTCTGGGTGGTTTGGCCCTCCGGGCCTGCTGCAAAACTAACATAACCTAAACCTACCTCATTTTATAGGCAGTAGTATATTTTCCTCATTGACACCAGTGGCGGCGATAGGGAAATATATTCCTCATTGCCACCGCTGGGCGGCAATCAGGAACAAAAATCCGTATCGCCACCAGTGGTGGCCATCAAGGTAGTGGCAACCAGGAATAGAGGAAATATACTAGGACATAAGATAAAATAATTATTTGTCCGTAACTAGGTACGTAGAAGGAAATTAAAACTCTTTATTTGTAACCTAGCTACGTAGGCAAACAAAACCATCAAAATTGAATTCTTCATTCGTAACCTGGATACAAACCAAGAAAACAAACTCCTAGTTCGTAGCTAGTTACAAAACTTAGTTACGTACGCGGCCGAAAGGTCATATTTAACTGAAGGTAGACATCATAGTATCTTTACAAGATGTCATCGGACGACAATGCTTTAGCCGTGCGTGGTCTATTATTTTAGCAAGTATTAGTACCTATTGAAAAAAAACCGGTCAGGTGCGAGTCGGAGTCGCGCACCGACGGTCCCGTATTTAAGATAATATGCTTGGTAACCGCAAAAGAAAATACTCATTTTGTTATGAACTTCATTTTCTATGCAATAAGGTCAAATTTAACTAAATTTTAATAAAGATTTTCAAGTTTTTTTCTCAAATACTTTAAATAATGAACACTCCATTTTATTTTTCCCATGAAATATAAGTACCTAGTTATCTATACGTCAGGATTTTTTCAGGTTTTTTGATTAATATAAACTTCGGAGATAAGGGGGGAACGGTCATTATTTGGCTATAAATCAAAAAACACATCTCAGAAAATTAAAAAATTAAACTTGAAAAGTGCAGATTATGCCCTTTCATTTGACACCCCATGTGCTATAATCAAACAACTTTCATTTTTCAACCCCGCATTCTAGATACCTTTTCAAAGATTTATAAAAATATTTCATATTTTTTTTTACTAACAACAGATGCGGGCAAACAACTATGCCAAATTTCAAATTGAAAGCATTTGTAGTTGCTGAGAAAACCTGCTGTGACATACAGACAGACAGACAGACAACGAAGTCTCACCATAAGGGTTCCTTTTCTACCATTGTGGTACGGAACCCCAAAGATTAAAAATTATGTAAACATTTCTTTTTCACCCCTCTTTCAAAGAAAGGTTAAAAGTGAATATTTATTTCCATATAAAGTAATGGACCAAAATTAATATTCAATTAACTCGGCCAACCACTGTCTTTGCGATTTATTCTACGGTATATTTCTCGTAAGATAATAATTATTATGCGTAGGTTGCACAAGCACCAATTTGTTTCCTTTTTGAAAGAACAACACAACAATAAAATCAGTTTGAAGTGACAGTTTTAACTGTTCAGTGAAAGAAAACCGATAGCTAAAACTGATCGTGAGTAGCGGGCGCAAGAAGCTGATATGATAACTTACGCCGTTGCTTGGAGTACTAAAGTTAAAAAAGCATTTCAATTGTCATCAAACTTCAGATGATTGTAGACCAAAGTTGTATTTATATAAATAAAAAATAAATAATATTTTAAAAGAGTGGAGTGCGCATAAGCATAACGTTTACTTTCCATCCAGTTGCGGTTGAAATTTATTACTCCTACAACCGTGGAGTTTTATGGTATTGTTTGTGATTCATCTTTTATGTCGTTATTAAAGTTTGCATTACAGCAACGCTTTATAATGGGCGATTACGAATACCCATTCAAGAATTTCTTGTTTCATACTACTATTATTCTTGCTAATGGGTACATTATATGTTTTCGTTACGGTCGAAGGAATGCAACTCATCTAGGCCTAGTAAGAAAACTCACTCAGTTATCAAAGTGAGGTAATGTCTCATCCATGGTATATCAATTCGTAGTATTACCATATTTTAATTAGTCTAGGCGCGACCACGAATTGCTTCCACGCTGTTTTGCAATTAGGTTAAGGCTTAGTATTCGTATCTTGTAGGTTTCTATTATGTAAAGTTCCAAAAAGCTCTGAAAGTAATTACTCAATATTTATAGTTTTACTAAAAATATTAAAAATTGCTTCGTTTTTATTTTATTTCAATAATGTTATATAGTAGTATGTCCTAAGTATTAATAAGTAGGTATAACACGAGAATAGTTTACTACGCGATTGCGGAAGCAACGAAAACATGGCAGAGTGAAAATAAACATTGCGGCACCGAAATGCTGACGGATCCATCGCCTCGGGGAGGCATAACACGTTGCTAAGCCAACACGTCATTTTATTATGGCCTCTGAAACTGTACTAAAAAGCTGCAGCTTCTTGTCTCAGAAGCCTACCCTTATAAGTACTTTAGCGAGATCAGACAAATAATACAAACTGACTAATAAAATGTATGTTATTGTGAGTGCAACTTTAGCAATATCATTACGAGGAAATTACTTAACTCTCTACATCTATAATATTGAGGTCACAGTATAAATATAGGTGCCTGTCAAACTAAACTTTGTGATGTAGGCACCTTTATAGTTCCACCGCATTGTTTAGTCTGCTGTTTCGCCGGGAATTCGTAAAATCCTTTGTTAGGAAGTCCTGAAATTCGGAAGCTCCTGACTTTGCTAAAGTGCTAACATTATTGGTAAGTAGCATATATTCCGAACAGCGTCAGGCAGACTAAGGGCGAACCTTATCTCATTAACACGCTAATTACATTTCATCGAGTTACCTTATCCTTGCTACAGTGTTTTCAATTCACCACGGCACGCCCCGCCGCAACTCAAATTGACGTTGCGTGGTTGCGTCGATGTACGTAAAATAAAGTAGTAGTTCACAAGACAGAAATACGTGGAAGGATAAGAGGGAGGCCTTTGCTCAACAGTGGGACACTTTAGGCTAATAATGTCAAATATGGAACAAAAAATTAATAAAATTATGAGCGACCTTGAAAGTAACAAATGTCACAATATGATATAGAGTATTATAATCAACAGAATTTATCGTGCAGTAGGTAACTCTTTTGGATAGTAACTTTATATACACTCCTTTACAACGAGTCCTATCTCACATGCCTCTAATAATGTTGTTGTCAACTTATTCTAACGAAGTAAATGTTTTTGTCTTTTCAGACGCGCAGCCGAAGAGAGCGGCGGCGCAAGGGTAATCCGCTCGACCCCCGACTGGGCCGACGGTGCTGTGAGCGGCGAGCACCTGTGGTCGCCCACCTCGGTCTCGGGCGACTGTTGCTACGTCGGCGACGCAGAATGCCAGGTACTTATAGCTCACACGGACTGGGCCGACGCCGTTGTGAGCGGCGAGTACTTGTGGTCGCCCATTTCGGTCTCCGGCGACTGTTGCTGACGGCGACGCAGAATGCCAGGTACTTATAGCTCAAACTGGCTGGGCCGACACCGCTGTGAGCGGTGAGCACCTGTGGTCGCCCACCTCGGTCTCGGGCGGCTGTTGCTATGTCGGCTACGCAGAATACCAGGTACTTATAGCTCACACGGGCTGGGCCGACACCGCTGTGAGCGGTGAGCACCTGTGGTCGCCCACCTCGGTCTCGGGCGGCTGTTGCTATGTCGGCCACGCAGAATGCCAGGTACTTATAGCTCACACGGGCTGGGCCGACATCGCTGTGAGCGGTGAGCACCTGTGGTCGCCCACCTCGGTCTCGGGCGGCTGTTGCTATGTCGGCCACGCAGAATACCGGTACTTATAGCTCACACGGGCTGGGCCGACACCGCTGTGAGCGGCGAGTACTTGTGGTCGCCCATTTCGGTCTCCGGCGACTGTTGCTGACGGCGACGCAGAATGCCAGGTACTTATAGCTCACACGGGCTGGGCCGACACCGCTGTGAGCGGCGAGCACCTGTGGTCGCCCACCTCGGTCTCGGGCGGCTGTTGCTATGTCGGCCACGCAGAATACCAGGTACTTATAGCTCACACGGGCTGGGCCGACACCGCTGAGAGCGGTGAGCACCTGTGGTCGTCCACCTCGGTTTCGGGCGGCTGTTGCTATGTCAGCCACGCAGAATGCCAGATACTTATAGCTCACACGGGCTGGGCCGACATCGCTGTGAGCGGTGAGCACCTGTGGTCGCCCACCTCGGTCTGGGGCGGCTGTTGCTATGTCGGCCACGCAGAATACCGGTACTTATAGCTCACACGGGCTGGGCCGACACCGCTGTGAGCGGCGAGTACTTGTGGTCGCCCATTTCGGTCCCCGGCGACTATTGCTGACGGCGACGCAGAATGCCAGGTACTTATAGCTCAAACGGGCTGGGCCGACACCGCTGTAAGCGGCGAGCACCTGTGGTCGCCCACCTCGGTCTCGGGCGGCTGTTGCTATGTCGGCCACGCAGAATACCAGGTACTTATAGCTCACACGGGCTGGGCCGACACCGCTGAGAGCGGTGAGCACCTGTGGTCGTCCACCTCGGTTTCGGGCGGCTGTTGCTATGTCGGTCACGCAGAATGCCAGATACTTATAGCTCACACGGGCTGGGCCGACATCGCTGTGAGCGGCGAGCACCTGTGGTCGCCCACCTCGGTCTCGGGCGGCTGTTGCTATGTCGGCCACGCAGAATACCAGGTACTTATGGCTCACACGGGCTGGGCCGACGGCGCTGTGAGCGGCGAGCACCTGTGATCGCCCACCTCGGTCTCCGGCGATTGTTGCTATGTCGGCCACGCATGCCAAGTACTTATAGCTCCCACGGGCTGGGCCGACGGCGCTGTGAGCGGCGAGCACCTGTGCTCTCCCACCTCGGTCTCCGGTGACTGTTGCTATGTGCGACGCAGTTTCAAATTACTATTTATTATTTTGAATAACTTTTATGGCTAAAGTGATTAGTAAACTTCTATTCTAACTTAATAATTTATTAAGTCTCTCCAAAGGATTTGATACTACAACTAAGACTTCATTTATGCCCTCTTATCGTTTTGGTAAATATAAATTGGACCGGGAAATGATGTATTGAACGGAACTGCTAAACCAAAGTGATATTTCTCAAGACCAGATTTCCTTCAGATATATTTTACTTTGAAGGCTACCGATCTGTATTTTGATTTAAATATACCCTTGCTGGAATTATAGATGTTACTGTGCTCATGTTCAATATACACGACACTAAATAAGAGTTAAAAGCGCTCGTGAAATGCATGTAGTTCGTGGTAACTACATAAATAGTCGTGTTTCTGACACAGTTTCTCATGTCAGGTAAAATAAACTGCTCAGTTAACTCGAGTACTTAAGTTTTGACCGTAAGATTCATAGAACTATTTTATCACCTAGGTATATCTTTAATAAGCAAATAATCTCATAAAAGTATGCGGTACCTATTCTGTGTAGTTTTTTTTCTTAGTATTAGGTAGTTGGACATAACCCCGCCTGCTGAGGGATGCGTCCATAAAGTTAGTTTAAAATTTATATTATAAATATAATTATAAGATTTTATGTAATAATTTATAAATAAGCATAGTTTTATGTAACTAGTTAGTTTATGTACCTACCTATTATCTCTCCATGGCTGACCACGGATGAGCTCAAATCCAGCTTAGCTGTGCTCGCGCCCTTTTCATTACCGCAATCTATAGCAAATGTCTAAATGTAATAAAATAAATGAATTTGATTTGATTTGATTTGACATCAAACAGACTCACGATGGTATTAATTAGTCAGCATCAGCCTCCCTCTAGCACCGCCATAACTGCAGATCCTGTCGTAGCCACAATAAATGGAAAATGACAATATTATGATTGAAATTAATTTTGCCGCAAAATCATCTGAATGCCGGGAAAAGCTTTGTTTATATCGCATGAGTATTAAAACCACAAACATACAATGGAAATAACGGAAATTGTGGTTGAATGCTGCATGTGGACTATAAAATTAATTTTCAAGTGAAATCAAAGTGAAATCGTACCTACTTATATCTTACGTGGGAGTCCGTTGGTTATCTTTTTTTTTGGTAATTGTGGACATAATTATTGAAAGTCATCATTTTTATATTACTTGAACCGCAAACATTTCAGAATTTTGTACGTACATGGCTAGGTTAGGTTGGGTTTGATTTATAAAATCTTGAAAATGTTATATTTTCTTAAAATAATACGTTATGACTTGGGATAAATACGACTTAAAACACCTTATGACTAAAAACAATTAAGTCATATAATAAATTATACTTTATACGTAAAAGTTTGAGAGGATGTTGTTATATTGGTTTTTATGGTTTCGTACCCGAAGGGAGCCAAACAGGACCCTGTTGATATACCTACGTACCTACGGTATCCGTCCTAACTTTAAGAGCTGTATTTTTTGAATCGTTACATATAAAGGGTTGATTTTTTCAGAACATAGTGATAGTACGGCGGATTTACTAACAAATATTATTTTTAAACGAAATTAAATGTTTTGGGGACCCTATACAAAAAACGTTTATTTCAACGTGTGTTTATTTTTGTTGTACAGTCGAGTTCATAAATATGTATACACTACACTTTAGTACCTTGTTACTCTAATCGTTATGACAATTCTTATATGGCAGTTTAAACATGACATTAAAGAGACAAGGTACTAAAGTGTATACATATTTATGAACTCGACTGTACTTATCGTAAAAACAGTAAACGATTCAAGGATTATAGGGTAAACCCAGGATAGATGCCACACTTTTTGAAAATGCCTCCTAATTTTAAAACTATTAATTTCCCATGAATATTTCCTTTCGATATAGTTAGTTTCTAGTCTTTAATCTTACATAACGGCTTGTTTTTGTTGACCCAATAATTACTGATTGTGTACAAATTGAGTTTTTGCAGGACCCTTTTTTTTAGGATAGATGCCTACCTATATGGATAGATGCCCCACCATGAAAATTCTGAGGAGGATAGATGCCCTTTGGAAAAAAACAATATACGCTAAAAACATATCTGCTACGATTATTTATATAGGAATATGGGGGGATAGATGCCCCAAGGGCACGTATACCCCGGCGACTATCCTTTTTGATATGGAACAGTGTCTTTTTATGTTTTATCTAAACCAAATAATCAAGTGCGATAATTAATACATAGTTGTATACTTAATGAACCAGTATATTGATATACTAAAAACAGAACAGAAGTTAATACTCATTATAAAGTTATGAAACTGCAAATACTTCTGTTTGAAAATTTGAGGCACTTTTTGCGCTCATCGCGGAGATTTTCGCACACAAGCGAGACGCGTCTTTTCCTCGCGACGGCCTGCGGGGGCTGAGGTGTGTGGCCCTTGCGCTCCCTATTTAGACTTTTATTTCTTTGCTGCGATTTTGGGAAGTTAGGTTTTTGAAAAATAGGCGCCTATCCCTTTGCGGCATCTATTTGATATGGTTATAGTACAAACCCCGAAGAAAAACAAGAAATACAAAAAAATCGTAATATAATAATACCTACTGTGCGGCGGTAGGTACCTACGGAACCTTCGGTGCGCGTGTCCGACTCGAAATTGACCGGTTTTTCTGTTACGCCTGAACGGGTGAACGTTTTCTGATGGAATTCAGCACACAGATAACGCGTTAAATACTTTTTGCTCCGGAAATAACGAAGCAACGAAAAACAATGTTACGAATAATAACGTTACAGTCAGAAAGCAAACGAGTAGCAGTAAAAGCAACGTGTTTTACGTAATACGTAATGGCTCCGGGGTGTTTCTAGTCTCTTTTTATTATTAATTCTCCCGCCAGTATGATAGGAATAAATTTCCCCTTCAGAGATTTACAGCTCGTGTCAATTTACGATTACACGGGGCGTTAACGCCGACGCACGGCGTCTCGGAAAATTTCTTACCTTACGGCGAAAGCGTCATGAAATTGAGCACTTAGTTTTCTACACGGTTGTTGCCGACCTTTTACAACCGTTTAAAATACCAATTTCGTCAAGCTATTATTGAGGCGACGTAAAGACATGTCACATAAAATTACGCGTCAAAAACATGACTATGAAAGACGTTATTGTATTAAGGCGTGATCTGAAGTGTGCTTGTAAACATTTTGCTACGGTGTTAACTTAAGGCGTTTTGTTCGCCGACGAACCGTCACGGAATCAGGTTTATATATTCTTTGTCATGCGAATAAACAAATCTTTCAGGTATGTTTTATTTATATCCTTTTACATGGAAAAGCCTTTGTAAGCTAACATGCTGACACTACAATATTCCTATTGAATACCGCGTACGGTCTCGCCGTCAAGACTCCAGTATATAAACAGTTATTTTATCGGTTGATAGCGTAAGGCGATAGGGTAAGAAATTGTAATATCCTCGGCAGCCATTAGCAAGTTTCCTGCCTATTGTGTGACAGCTGTTAGTGTTGGTGGGTCGTAAGCGCCGCGATAGTTGAATGTAAGATTAATGGCCCGCCGCCATTATCGCCGCGACCCGTCACTGTCGCTGCAACAAAAGAGTCTCCAGTCCATACACCCGCGGCCAATCGGCGACTAATCGCTACATTAACAAACTTCGCGACACCAAGACATTAAACTTGAAATGTTTCTCTTTTGAAGTATGTAAGTGGCTTCTTAGAGAAGTTTGAAAAGTTGTAAAAGCGTAGGTACCTAACAGTTCGGTTTGTTGTTCTAACACTCAACTAACCAAACTTTTTTATAGCTGTACTAAAATAAACTTTTAAATCTTTTTTATCTTTCTTACATTCATGGTTTTCTACATCATTGCCCCTCCCTGTGGTAGTTAAACCTGTATTCTAAACCTAGGGTCGGGAACAAATCCAGCAAGCAGCAGCCTTCTAACGTTGTACGCAAACCCGAGCTAAGGATGTGAATGTTTTATCCGTGTACGTATGCTGTGTCTGTACACCCGTAAGAATCTGATATCGATGAAACTTGATACGGAGATAGCATAAACCTCGGGGAAGGACATAGGGTACTAAAATTGGACGGTTTTCGAGGGAATAGCAATAACACACTTCTACGCTGAAAGAGTTGCGGGTTTAATCTAGTATTTTTTATGTAAAAGGTTCTGATAATTAGATATTTGAATATTGTTGGCTCAATCAAAGAACAGATCCATTCACTGGATTACAAGATACGACACTTTTCATTCCAAAATTTTTGATATTCTGACGAAATAACGATTAATAATTTCTAGTCCAGCAGCCACCGCCTGTTTTTTTCAGTGATTAATAACAGGCTGAATCTTCGTGAGTTCGTTCGGTTCGACGAGACGCCCAAGTTTTTCCTCTGTGCACCTTCTCAAAGAGGAAGCCGATTTAGTAGGGTGTCGAAATTGTCTGACTAACAGTATTTTTTTTATTGAAATCTTAAGATAATATGGTAATAAACTCGGAAAAACAATTGTCCTACAAAATCGACGGTTTGAGTTGGAACGTCCTCCACGCCGAATATGTCGAAATAACGAGGTCATACAAATTATTAATAACCAGCTGATTTTTTGTATGTGTAATTTTGCTTACAAATTATATGCGTCCCAAGTTACCAAAACTACAACTACGAAAAATTATTATTTTCAATATTCTTGTAGGACTAGCGATACATACCCATCTTTTGGTAGCTCACTGTTTGATTTAGGTAAAGAATGTCCTACGGTTATTAGTGAAAAAAGTGTTCCCGCGGAATCGACAACTTCCAAGCGTAGGACTAGGAAAACCTACCACTACATTTGAAGGACTTTGTGGCTATTCAATTATACTAATATTTACTAAGCTGCATACAGCATGCATGCAAAAAATCAGCTGGTTATTAATAATTTTTATGACCTCGTTATTTCGACATATTCGGCGTGGAGGACGCTCCAACTCAAATCATCGATTTTGTAGGACAATTGTTTTTCCGCGTTTATTACCATATTATCTTAAGATTTCAATAAAAAAAATATTGTTAGTCAGACAATTTCGACACCCTACCAAATCGGCATGTTTTACATCTGCGCAGTTCATTAGCTACCTCTTTGAGAATGTGCACAGAGGAAAAACTTGGGCGTCTCGTCGAACCGAACGAACTCACGAAGATTCAGCCTGTTATTAATAACTGAAAAAAACAGGCGGTGGCTGCTGCACTATCACTCTCCAACATACATTCAATTCAAGAGATAAGTTTGCCTTTGTAATCTCTTTTGTTTGTACCATAAAGGGTTCCATAGGTACATACATACAGTTCCCTTCATTCAACACTCCTTTTGCAGAAACACGGCTCCCGCATGAAGTGCTCGGCTTGCAAGATCGTGGCGCACCAGGTGTGCATCGACATCTTGATGGACCGCGTGCAGTTCACGTGCAAACCGACCTTCCGGGACGTGGGTGTGCGCCAGTACCGGGAGCAGACCACCACGCACCATCACTGGGTGCACCGCCGCTCCGAGAAGGGCAAGTGCAAGGCTTGCGGGAAGGTCAGTCCCATGCCATGCTGGCACGGTCACACTGGGAATATAAATCAGACGGTGTAAACTGACGTTGCTGCGTTGCGTTGTCAGTTTTGAGAAAAGTTAATAGTGCTCTGAAATCATTCTGGCGAATCATTCACTTACATCCTAGAGGAAAGATTCTTATTTTGTCTAGGATGAAAATATAATAATAATATTAGTGTGTAAAAAGTTTTTTTATAATACCTACATATTGTATACTTAAACCTATTTTTTGGTGTACCTAATATTAAATAACATCACTACATATTATAAAAATCCTCCGCCGCTTTGTCTGTCTGTATTTTCGCGGTTATCTCAAAAACTACTGAACAGATTTTCATGCGGTTTTTACCATAAATTGGACAATTTTTCACTAACGGTTTTTATGTACCTATAGTAAATTCTGTTTTTTGTACGGGCATTACAGAAAACTCATATTAACCGAAGCGAAGCGAGGGCGGGTCGCTAGTCATTAATAACTTGAACATCATTATTTTACAAATAGGTATTGGCATCTGCCAGTTTACATCGTCTTATTAAAAATACGCGTTCATCGCGAACGCTTCGGCATTCCCCTTCGCATAATTAAACTATATTTATAATAACTCTGTAAGCTTAGGCAATTGAGATGCAATGGACAAAGTGTCGTATAATTATTTAAAAATCACTTTCAGGATTTTGTAATTTTGTACAATAATATTGCTTAATATTTTTATTTTACTTTATAAATTAGTAGCTTTTGCAATAAAGGCATCCATATTATGCATTTAGTCAGCACGCTTGTTTATGGATCGTGATCGTACCTACCCGCACTTTGAATTTTATATCGTGGTTCTGGAATCCATGGAGTCGCTATTTCCTAATTATTACATACTTACCACTTTGATTTTGGCCTTCAGTATTGTCATATTTTAAATTGAGCTAAATACATTTTTATTTCGGTTTATCCATACCTACTAATATTGGTTTATTTGTAACGCTTTCACACTTTTTGTAACGTTTAGCGGTTTAATTAACTATTAATGAATTTTGAAATATAACAATACTGCAGGTGAAAATCAAAGTTGTATGTATTATAAGAATTAGAAAATAGCGACTCCATGGATTCTCAAATTACGATATGCCACAAGAAGTTTCAACCCTAGTTATGACATGGCGTACCTCAAAGGTTTACTACTCTGAGCATAACATTAGAACATACCATATCATCATATTGCACTCCTAAATCAAAACATCAGCAACTTAAAATACGACTACAACTATCTTTTAAAATCAACTTTAATACAACAGCTATGAACTGAAACAAAACTAGCAAGTTTTTGCGTTGATTTCGTATCGATCTAGCAGTTGGTGATCTCAGAGTGTTTTGAGAATAACATCCCAAGCTACATTCTGATTTTTTAAAGGTATTGGCTTCGCTACAATATTAGACCTGCAAGTTAGAGAAAGACAATTAAGCTTTATTTTAGTAAAAGATTTCAAAAAAAAATTGTTACAACTCTACTTACGTGTTAATCAGGACTCCGAGAAAGCCATTAAAAGTAGGTCTACGGCTTGATTACTTCGTTAATAAATTAAGGTAGCGATCTAATGGCAGGTGGACCCTCGCGGGCAGGACAAAAGTTCAGTGTAATCTACCTCGCGGAATAATTGAAACCGTTCGTGATTAAGCCCAGTGAAGAAATTCCCCGTAATACTTGTATCGGAAATCATTTTTGAAGTGACCTAGATAACCTTTTGAGGATAATCCATAAAATGCATTTGCTACTAGAGGCAATACAGTTACTCCCAACCATGTGGGACATAAAGGGGCCCATTATGACGAGCAAGGGAATTAGTTTTGGGGAAACTTATTTGAACTCGGAGCGGAACGGTCGTGAATCATTTATTTTGTTTCCACTTTCCCGATGTCTTTTGAACTTGTTCGTCCTCAAATACCGAGCGTTGTTGTAGTGTGTGTAGGTACCTACTGTCGTGAATATCGTTTTCATTTTTTTAAGCTTATTCACAGAAACTTGTTGATAACAATAGACTAAATTTTATTTAAATAAAAGTGATATAGTCAAGCTTATTCAACGCGTTTATGCGGTAGGCAAATACACTAACACAAACGTGATTTAATAGCGTGCACCTGTGTTACATTTCTGCATGAACATTTTTCATAATTTAACATAGGGTTGAGACACGCGCAACTTTAGCTGCTATTTAAATTGGGTTAAGTACTAAATATTCTGAAACAATGTAAATTCTTTTAAAATTTACTACGTTTGCATTTTGCTAATGTTATTTTTTTTACACGAATCTTTACAAGAAAGCAAAAACGGAATTGCAGTAAAATAAATTCTACTTAAGTTGTCCGCGGTAAAATGGTAGGAACGGTGATTTTCAGTAGGATCGGATGGGTATCGTAGCTGAATAAAAACATACCCTACCGTATGTGGTTAAGGATCGGCCACACCGACGCTACAATACGGTGACGTTGCGTAAACAAAAGAGCGGGTCATAGTAATTACATGACGTCAATTTTGACGGACCGTAATCTACGCACCGTTAAGGTCCGGTGTGGTCGCTCCCTTACACTGCAAATACATTTAAACTACAGCGGGTTTACAACCAGCCCCGTGTAACCAACACCGAAGTTTACTTGCAGGTTAATTGCGGTTTTGAGGCCTTTCAGAGAAGTTCGGGCCCCATTCATAACCCACCTCAGTATTTCTTTCTTTTGACTTATATACCGAGTGCTTTCAGAAAATTAGCAGGGATTCATCTGAAACTCGAAATAACTCCCGCTTGATTTCAAATAGGTAGAATTTAAATAGGTAGGTCATTAAATTGTACGCTGTTTTCTCTGGTTGTGTTACACTTTGTTTGATAGTAGCTTAAAAGAACGAAAGACACGTAGGCGGAATATTAACCGGTCGGTGCAGAGAAATAATTTAAAATGATGTGTATTACTTTAAAATGTATTAAAAATTTCAGTGTTGGAGCATCAAAGGCGTATTTGTTTAAAGATAAAATGTTATTCAATAAATATATGCCTATTAAAAACTTGGCTTTTACCCCATTATAAATTATAATTTCGTAGTACGAAACAAATGATATTTCGTTTCTCTGCACCGTAATTACTATCGATAACTGCATTACATATACTTTTATCAAATTGACGGCTCCTTTCCCATTCTGACCGTAGACTGATAATAAAGATGGTTCAAGCAACCAGCTAACGTATTTTGCAAATTACAGATCCTTTTTTTACTTTTTATAATCTTTGTAAAAATGTGTTCAGTTTTGAATACGATAATGCTTATATATTTAATTTATTAATTACACTTAGGGCCCCTTTCACAATCTTCATATAACACTAACTGACACATTAACTGTGGCTCCGACATTTTCTTTATGTGACAGAAAAGGGAAATTATTACTTTCAGTGGCAGATAGTATTTATCTGATTGTGAAACAGGCCCTTAGTTTTGCAAACTAACATTAATCAATTACTTGCCAAAATCGAGCTAGGTCAAGCGGGGCTATTCCGACAGAAGGGGTAAATGCGTCACTTAATTATTTCAAGGGGATCCAATGTTTTAAAACTATGTTTGCGTCTTTTTATAGTAGTTGAGGTATCTTATTTATGCTAGTTTTAAAACGTTGAATTCCCTTGAAAAAATTTAATGACGCATTTACCCCTCTATCAGAATAGCCCCGCTGACCTTAGATTCAATTATCGTCTACAAACTACCTACACGTAATAAGCAAACAATCCGTATCCAAGCATATTATCTCATATCAAAATCGCGCGTAACGCGCGCGTACACAAAGGTAACTGAGGTGTAATGATAGATTAATTAATGGCTTTGTATCGCCATGTAGTGGAAATGAAGCTGCATTAATTACTTGACATGTATACTACTATTTATTTAATTATTTAGGTTTACCAACAACAAATAATTATATTATACAATAACAATAAAATTTAATTATTATAAATAACACAATCTGATATGAATGTCAATTAAAGGTATACACGCCATACCCAATGGTTACGAAGCCAATTAACTAAAATCATAAATACCTAGATAAAAAAATATTAAAATATAACAACTTTAATAAAATTCAAAATAAAAACCAAATATAGCCGAATAACCAAGCTTAACAAGGATTAATAATTTGGCTCTTAAAAACAGGAAGTGAATCGTCAAGATGAGGTGCTTTTTCATATATTTCATTGTACTCGGAACTGCCCTAGCCAAGGCTGAGTTCAAGCCGAGGTTAGTTCTGAAGAACAGATTATTGCGTATCTTAGATATACGTGCTCTGGAGAAGTAACAGTACCCTTACCATGAGTTACAATAACCGTACTCGGTAGCGAGTCTAATGGTTTGGCCCTCACAGTATTGTTAGGCTCGCTTGCACGTAAATTTAATCCTATGTTAACCCCAGGCTAAATTATTAAAGAACGTCAGATTCATATAAAAACTGTCAATTTTAACAAATTAACCTGTTAACCTGGGGCTAACCTAGCATTTACGTGCAAGCGGGCCTTAGAGTGCAGGGGACAGAGCATTCGACTCGCCAGCGAGTGCGGTAATTTAACTCATGGTACTTAAGGGTACAGCATTTAACGAGCTTGATAGATCCAAGAAATGGATACCTTCTCTCCAACCTGGCTCTAACAAAAGTAAGTCACGCACAGAAATTATTAACATAGCTACAGATTTTTACACTAAACTCTATAGCCAAACAAACACTTTACAAGAAGTAAATTCACCTATTCTAATCAATATCACACAATCTTCTATTGGAAAGTTTAGTGAACCTGAAATCCTATGACAAATATCAAAATTAAAAATAGATAGAAGCCCAGGAACCGACGGCTTGCGAATGAATACATTAAGCAGGCCAAGACGCTCCTATTGGCGTCACTCACTCTTTTATTCAATAAAATCCTTGAAGAAGAACATGTACCTCAAAACTGGACTGAATCTGAAATCATATTACTGTACAAAAAGAGAAACCCATCTGACATAGGAAATTACCGCCCAATAAGTCTCATGCCATGCCTCTATAAGCTGTTTGAATCCTGTCTGCTGCATAGAATATCTTCGGCTATTGACGCCCATCAACCTTGCGAACAGGCAGGCTTTAGGAAAGGCTTCAGCACAACAGATCATATCAACACAGTCGAACAAATTATAGAGAAATACCTAGAATTTCGTAAGCCACTCTATATAACCTTTATAGATTATAAAAAAGCTTTTGACAGTATATCACACAACAGCATTTGGAATTCACTAATAAAGTAGGAAATAAATGTCAAATATATCAACATTTTAAAAGATATTTACTCCAATAGCAAAAGTAGAGTCAGACTGGATAGATTGGATAAGTTTAAACATATGCCGCGGAGTAAGGCAAGGCGACCCGATTTCACCTAAATTGTTCATTGCAGTTCTACAAAATATAATGAAAGATCTACCGTCGTGTAAACAAGGCATTTACGTGAACGGGAATTACTTGAGTAACCTTAGGTTTGCAGACGACTTAATCTTGCTGTCAGAAAATCCTATAAAACTTAATACAATGATAAATGAATTAGACTTAGAGAGTAAAAAAGCAGGATTAGAAATGAACCTCGACAAAACAAAAGTCATGACAAATGACAAGCAGACACCTATTCTAGTGAATAACACCCCTCTTGAATATGTACAGGATTACGTCTATCTAGGAAAAAACATTTCATTCAGATCTGGAAGAAATTTAGAAGAAGTAAACAGACGGACAGCAACTATCTGGAAAAAAATTGGGCTCATAATACTCAAGTCGCAATTACCTATGAAAACATAGAACATAATCATGGATTCGGCCATACAACCATGCCTTACCTATAGTTGTCCGACTTGGACATTCGACCAAAAAACTAGGACAAAAATCCAAACCACTCAAAGAGCAATGGAAAGAAGCTGCCTAATATAAAATAAAAACACCCAAATACGAAAGAAGATGAAAGTAACTGATGCTCTACACGTCTCACAGAGCTTAAAATGGAAATGGGCCGGTCATCTTGCAAGGTATACCGATAACAGATGGACACTAAGGACAACAAAGTGGGATGGACCAGATGGGTCCAGAGGCAGAGGCCGGCCAAATAATAGGTGGCAAGATGAAGTAGTTTCGGTCGCCGGCTCGAGTTGAACAAATACTGCAAAAAACAGAGAAAAATGGGATACTTTGGAGGAGGCTTTTACCCCAATTATGCATTAATGTTATAAATTAATAATTAAAAAATTGCATTTAATTTAATTTATTTCTTATTTTTTGTATGGGATAAATAAAGCTTTTATTAATATTATTATTATTGTTAAGGGTACAGGGAACAGTTAGGGCCTGTTGTTTGATCAGTAGTTAACTCAACTAATTGTTAAAATTCGAAAAAGGAATCGAAAATTTGACACATTTCTTTGAGTTATTAAGCATTACTAACGTTTTTTGACCATTAGTTAGTTTAACTAACGATCAAACAACAGGCCATTAGTAGGATTCGCTCCGTTATCTACAAAAGGCATTCAATAAAGTTCTGAAGTAGCACAATGTCTTTTTATTACTAAGTTACTAAGTTGGACATCGCATGCCCGCGCTATTACTCTCAGGCAAGCATGCAATTGCATACAGTATTGCACTACTATGGTTTTATTTGTTTACACTGCGGCGCGGGTGCTCTAGGTCGAACTACTGATTAATTTGACCCTTGCTATTATTATTTGTTGCTATTATTCTCTTAAAGATACTTTGTTGTCGAAAACGTCGGCTAGCCCAACTTGACCCGTGAGTGCGTATGATATGAACTGCTGTTCATGTGTGCTGACCTTTGTCGTTTTAAATGCCAAAAACATAATGCATATATAATGAGCTGAGCTCAGGTTATAATTGTGGTTCGTAATGAGAAACTATTCTTATAGGTAATTTACATGATGAGATGGCGCTGTTATTATATTACAGCTCGCAGAGCGACCTAACGTCGTAGATCTCTAGTTCCGGTTCGTCATGAGAGGTCAAATTAGATTTGATGAGCGAACTTGGCTTTGCTGTAGAAGAGTAGTTAGTAATAACCACACTATATTGTGTGCTGATGCAAATATTGCGCTCGGGAAGCGCAATTAAAACACAATGCGGCGGCGGCGGCGGGCCCGGGCGCCCGCAGCGCGGCCGACTTGGGCATTCAACGTTTCAACTTAGCCACGAATTTGGGTACTCATACGAATTTTTCTTCGCTTCGCTTAGGAATTAACTCGTAAAACCCTCGCTACGCTCGGGAGTTAAATCTGGAGTACCTCATTTGCTCAGTATTTCATATCGCGCCCGTGACATAAAACATTGCTTTATCCCCTCGGTCTATTATCTACTATTCTTTCACACGGCAGTACCTACGTATACCTAGATATTGAGGTATACGAGATAGAAGCCGTAGTATGCCCCTAATTCCACATGGCCGCAATGTGCTCATTAATATTAGAGATAAACCGCTACACGTGTAGGTACAATACAAAGGTGGAATGTACAGTGGCTCTTTGCCGTCATTTGCATAAGCCGTCTTGATTAGGGAGATAATAGTAAATAGTAACAACTGATGAGAGATTGCAATTCATTCGTAATCTCTATGGGTAAAGTCGTCTAACACATTATTTGGCATAGAAAACGAATAAATTCATCAACATCGTCATGTCAGTCGAAACGCGTTCTGGAAATAGGCATCTCCCAAACACCTCACCACAAACGTATAAATTACTCAAAGGTAATATTTGCAATTAATTCATGATGACGTCACCCACACGGTTATAAACGTGTATTCGTGTACGTGTAAGTACGAAAGCCGTTGAATTTCAAACGCTCGGTTTACTGTCATTCAGTGCGAGAGTCGTCCCGAGTGCCGGCCACGCGCGTCGCGGCGTCACGTCGCGTCGCAATCATTTGCATTCGCCTTGCATGCGACACGACACGCCACGCCGACTCAACGCGAAATTAAAACTTCATTTTTAATGACGTGTTAGCATATCGCCCACATAGCGGGCGCGATTTTAAGCTTAAAAAAGTAGGTTTCTAGGTTACCCCGCTTTTTATTCACGCGCTTTTCATATGAGGTACGATCAATTTTGAATTGCATGAGCTATAATTATACGACATTGCCTAAGAGCTATTAAAACTGGTTGGTTTCTCAGTCTTCCTATGCAAAGAGAAAGAAGAAAAACACGTAACAATTAAAAACAAACAGTTTACTAGGGTTATAGCACCAGTAATGGACAAGGTCCAATATCGGATACTTAATTCTTATTTTAGAGAAGATAAGTGTTGAATTTATGTTGCGACTGTCAATTAAGAGTTAAGTATCGATTATTAGTGCCTTTCAGCTAATAGTGTCCAACACTGGGCCGAGATTTTAGGCGATAAAAACCATATTGTCTTAGACCTGTTGTCGTATTGTCAACGTTTCGTCTTATTTGCTTGACAGTAATGGTGGTCGATATAAAAACAATACCATAACAGGTCAAAGACGATATGGTTTTTATAGTCTAGAATAGAGGCATAGACGACATCCCGTAAATCTCTTAGCCAATGTCGTATAGAGTCCCAGTTGTTTGTTGTTTGTGTTGTTGTTGTGGTTTTTGTCTGCATGTGTTTGTTTTGCATGATTGTCCTGTTGCCAGTCGCTACGGCGCCGCTGCTGCTGGTGGTGTGCACAGTCCGAGAACTCTGTAGACAAGGCTTGCGAAATAGACAAAGACAATGAAAGTGTGCGTATTCCAAGAAATTAAGCTTCACTCGCTTATTGGCCAATTTAAGTTGCAATACAGTACATGTTACCGTGGATTGCAATAATGATACAAGGTTAAAATGTCTCTAAGGGCCCGTTGTTTAATCAGTAGTTAACTCAACATTTTTTTTAAATTCGACAAAGGAATCCAAAATTTCACCAATTTCCTTGAGATTTAACTATTAGTTACGATTTTTAACTACTGATCAAACAACACCAGGCCCAGGCCCTTTGTGCATTTCTTTCTCTTTCTCTTACCCATGTCGCTGAAAGAGACATAGAAAAGGTACAGATAACTTAACCTTCTGTCATTATTACTAAGCCGAGTGGTTTTTTATGTAAAGGGTTGTAATTGTTCGTTTTTTGTCAACAGTCGTTGCAAGCAAAACTATCGTTTAGCTCGAAAGAGATCGTGGCGCTGAGCTGCTCGTGGTGCAAAGACGCGTACCACAATAAAGAGAGTTGCTTCAACCAACAGCGAATAGAAGAACAATGCTCGTTAGGTTAGTTCTTCGTTATTTATTAGGAATACCTGCATAATTTATGAAGCTATCTTTAATCGATATGATTCATCTGTTTTTTGCCGTATTTGTATTTTAGAATTTAATGTTTCTGTCTGAAGCAGCTACTTTCTCTTTGCATGAAGCAACTACATTAAAAGTTAGTCAAGGTAGTTTCGAATTGTGTCTCAAGTTTTAAATAAATAGCTTTCTTGTTACAATTTAGACTTGTCGTGTATACATGATAAGGCAAGTAAAGATGAACATATCTCACTGATCAGTTCTTGGTAGGATGTTTAAATTTTAAAATTGACACCACATCCTCGTAAATATGAGAAACAGGAATGTCGCAGGTGCGACTTGAAATCAGAACATTTCCACATCCTGCGAACGTAGGAGAATTTAGGGCGCGCTCCGTTTTATTTTTTACTTTTTTTCATTCCCGATACGGTAATAGGCTAATAGGTATGCCTGGTTTTTGACGGAATTAAAATAGGTCCAGTTCTAATAGGTTAATCTTAGTACTTTTTTCACCAGGCTCGCAGGCAAATATAATAGTCCCTCCGTCCTGGATCGTCAAGCTACCTAGAAGAGGCAGCTTTAAATCGTCATTAAGAAAATCACCGAAAAAGAAAAATGCCTCAAAAAAGAAAGGAAAGGATTCCAAAAATGAGCAAAAAACGTTCGTTATAAAGCCTATCCCGACTGGAAACATCCACCCAGTGCTGGTGTTTATTAATCCAAAAAGTGGCGGCAACCAGGGCACCAAGCTGCTGCAGAAGTTCCAGTGGCTGCTCAACCCGCGGCAGGTGTTCGATCTGACGCAAGGAGGACCTGGACCAGGGTAAGAGCTCTCAGAATATTTATTTATTTAAGTAAGTACAATAACGTAATGTAAGCAAAAACACGTTATAAAGGACATTATAAGTACCTAACCTGCATTATTAATAATATTAATTAACATTGCTTACACCACTATAATTATTGTACAAAACCTTTTTTTACCTAAATCAAAGCTACATACAATTGCTTACTTAAGAATACCTGGTTTTCAAAACATCATGCAATAACAGCAAGCAGGTCAGGGCTGGTCATGCATTTGATGGTTGTATGCAGCTTAGGTTCAGTACTTCGTCCTATGTTCTCTTTGAGCTATATTTTGCTGCCGGAGAGAATGTTTCAACAAACTACGATGCAGGTTAATTTTACCCCTGGAGGCGCAAGCAACGCTTAGCTACTCGTTTTGCATATTTCATACAAGGCTGAAAGGACGTAGAGCACGTTATTAGAGTACACTTTGATGTGTCAAAGACTGATCATTGTGTAAGTTTGTTAGATAATAAGTAACTATAATGAATCATGTCCATGTAGCGCAGTGTTAGTCCCGAAACCGCGAAAGGTTCAGTAAAATATCCTGGCGATTTGTCATACTGCTAAGACGTGAAAGACCCAAATAAACAAACACACTTTTGTATATCTATTTAACATATTAAAAGCCGTAGAATATGTTTAACATCGAAAAGTATCAAGCAAGCATTTATTTAGGGTTCTGCGCCATATTCAGGTGCACTTTCACAGACTACAATCTTTGGGTTAAAATATATTGTTGACTACTTATATCTTATTTACTTCTTGCGTAGTTCTTTCGAAATAGTTTTTCTGATTTTTAGCCTTAGTTGGAAAGTTGGGGAGAAAATTAAAAAAAAACACAGGCATTAAATAATAGTATATTGTTTATCAACAGACTATAGACCGTAATGTGACACGAGTTGTTTCGCCATCAGAGTGTAGTTCGATTTACTTTTCTCCTAGATTCCGAGAAAAATCTAAAATTACATGAAAAATTATAATACAGCTATTTAAAATATAGTACATTGTTGCCTAGGCGCGGAAAGTAAGGGATCTCCTGACGAGGTGGTTAGCAGGCCGAGCAACAGCGAGGCCTGCTAAAATACGAGTTAGGAAATCCTCGTTTCCTCCGAGGCATACATAATGCTTTTCTCAAACAATGCGAGGAAATTATAGAAATACATGATTATAAGTATTTTTCAAAACCTTTGACAAATTCGGAGAGAATGTTTGTTTGCGTCATACGAGTATGAGTTAAGATAGTTTCACGCACAACGAGCCGCCTTCCGCTGCCGCCGCTCCGCAGAGCCCCGCCGCGCCGTCGCCCCTCACTGCGCCCCCACAAGTTGGGTGTACGGGATTTTTTTCATAGTCTTTTTGATTTTATACGCAATAGAGAGTATTTTGAAAAAACAATATGGACATGGACGGAAAGTGTTTTCATATGGTTTTTTTACTCCTAGGAGTAAAAAGAGGCATTTTCCGTTCATGTTTTTCAATCGGAAAACCGTTATTTCCGAGCATGTCTGATATAAACATTTTGTCACTTAAATGCAGAAAGAGACGACTACACAATTGTTTTTGAAGTTATCTAGGGAACCTAACAAATGGTACATAGACAACTTTTTCAAAGCGGAGACTGTGCGCCACAAAAAGCCAGCGACATGTTGCTCAAAATATCGTTGGAGAGGGCACTGGAGTGGCAGGGTGGCGCTTCACGAGATATCGACCAACCACCTCCACCGCGCTACTGTTTGTGACTTTCCAAGACAATTAAAAAGAAAAAACACTTTAGTACGCCTTTACATGGGTTTTTTAGGGTCATTTTAATGCATGAAAGGTGGAAACAAAAACTTGTGCGTCACGGGACGCCCGACAGAAGTGATAACTTAAACTAATCTAAGTTGAACTATACCGCGCTATTTTTTTATTTATTATTATTATTATTATTATTATATTACTCGACCGCCATATGAATTACACGCAAAACATCGTTTCGTGAGAACAAAAAACTTTAAACTTTTTTTTTTTACCAATTTCAAATTTGATTTTGAATTATTTTATCATACTACGTGTATTGATATATTATCCAAATTAATATATGAAATTTCATATCAGGCAAATACCCTATTCCTTTCCCAATTTCCAAGGGGCCAGTTATTGACGATTTACCCTATAAGAGCGAGCGTAGCGTGTTGCGTCTTCTAGAACGCTTACGCTTCTCTACGGACGCTTTTATAAATCGCCATGTGTTTCAATTTACTGCGGGTCGCGCCACTCAAAGAGCCGCCGTATTAAAAGGCCATAAGCGCATAGAATAAGTATCTACTTATACTTTGCTAAGCGTTCATATAGTGGCAACACGCCAGGCGTGACGCAAGGCGTCTCCACAAATGAGTTAGCTAAGTAAATACTCAAAGCTAATTACTTTTAGTATAGCGGTTTTAAAAATACACCTGCCACCAAATTTCAGCCACAACACGTCTTTTAATAGTCTTTGAATAAAATAATTGAGACATATGGATTAACTGACAGACCTGCTGACTGACAGACGGATAAGACGAAACTCTAGGGGTTTCATTATTGCCATTTGGCTACGGAATCCTAAAAACTCCCCACTGATACAAAAATATAACAATGCAAAAGATATTTTAAATTGAAAGCTTCGCTGGATTTAATTAAAGCCACGAGCCGCAAGGCTTGTCGGAAACCAAATAAAATACTCTCTAATTGAAACTCACCTGAAATAACAGACTCTGCTGCTTTTGAGTCACGGGCAGTAAAAAGTTACATTAATCACTTAAATACCTATCATAATCATACTCGTATTAAAGCGAACCTAATGGACTGACATTAGCTCTTCATTCGATAATTTCATATTAAGTAAATAATATACAGACAAGAAGCTGTACTTTGACTTTTGTAGTGACTACAGGCTAGTTAAAGTCACCCAACAGTGTATAATTGAGACAAATTTTTAGAAAACAGTTTCACAAACTGGTCTCATCACACCCCTAAATAAGCTTATAAAAAACTTTTTGTTGCTCCTGTTTGAGAATGTAGACAAAAAAAAAATTCAAACCAATTGTACCGTTTTGTTATTCATTTATAAGTAAATAGAAATACGTACTAAGATTGCATAAGTGGTCAGCTAGTAAAACTACCGACTACTTGGAAGGCATCTTGCTGCCACTGACTAACATGCAGCTAGAGGAACGACGCGACGCGGGCGACCGCTAGGAATTCTCAGACGAGACGCCGCAGACGCGGGATACGCTACCCGTAATAGCCTTTTGCTCCTTTCAGAGAACGATCGAGATTGTACGTCTAATGGGAATCGGGGGGGACTTTGTGCACGCCAGGTCAAGTTTAAACCGGCTTACCTCTTTACTTTATTTTATTTCAATACAGCTAAGCGGTAGACTTAACAAAGTGAATGTGTAATCAAAATAATAATAAACCTTTTCGATAATCTAATCCATGCGACAACCTTTTCCAACCTTTTTTGAGTAGATATGCTGAACACATCACATTAAATTTATGATAAGGGATCAATACCTACTCCCAATCATAAGTTTCTACAATAAATGTTTGTGCCAACACGAGTAGAACCTCTTGGAAAACTTCAATATGTAGACCAGACAAATGTTGTCGACAAATTCCTAATTTAATCATATAAAATAAAATTAATATTCGTATTGAAAAAAAAAACACATGATTATAGCTATCATCAATCTAACTAAAGTGTCAGCTAGCTGTCTGAATTGTACTTACATATAAGGTATAAAAAATGGAGAGGTATGCTTTATATAAAACCACAAGAGAACATGAGTTATTTCTTCATTTTATTATAACGTAATTAAATGCATTATATTAAATTAATAATTTCCCTTTATAATTAAAAGTAGTACCGCTGACCCAAACCGCGCAAAATGGATGCTCTATCTTTCTAGCGCGCGGCGGTAACCAAACTCGCTTCGCGGATGTCACTCCGACTTTTTCCAATTTTAAGTCCTCTCCCTGCAACGGCCTGCATTTGACACTGTGTTAGCAATATTCGAAGTAGCGGATCATTTTTAACCCCTACAAAAAAGAGGGGTATTATAAGTTCAACATGTGTATAATAATATGTATATATGTGTGTCTGTGCATCTGTATGTGTGTCTTTAGCATCGTAACTCCCAAACGGATAGACCGATTTGGACGTGGTTTATTTTCAAAGAAAGGTAGTTCAACCATGATGGTTCTTAGCTAGTTTCATAAAAATCGGCCGTTTAAGAGATATCAGCTATCAAAACCGGGCAAGAGCATGTCTGACCATGCTCAGTGTAGGGTTCCGAAGCTGAAGCCGAAGTTACTACACAAGCACCATCTCAAAAAACAACTAGTATGAACTAATAGGGGTGTGTCCTGGGTAAAAAAGTAATAATTCTAATAAGTCCGTCACTAAGATTATCAAAAAATATTGAACACGTATTTTTTGCTTTTTCAAATCAATCAAAATTGACAATTATAACGCGCATCAAAGTTCGGGAGTGCGGGCTGGTGACGTCACAACGTGGTATAAAGTGTGCCACGGCATGACGTCACGCGAAACTTCAACACACTTTATCTTCGTCATTTTTTTTATAATTGACAAAAGAAAAAATACATGTTCAATATTTTTTGATAATGTAAAAGACGGACTAATTAGATTTTTTTAGGAGACTCGCCTGTTCTCTATTTCAAGTTATTTGGTGCTGTCTTAGATGATTTTAGTAGGTATAAACATTTTAGTCGCTTGTATCTCAGGATCCAATCAAGTCTACTAAGTCGTGATAGTTTTTCTTTAAAATTCGTCATATATCTAAGATAATTTTCAGATTTTTAGTATTTGTAGTTTTGGCTGCAGGTGGGGGGGGACACTTGACTCTAACAAAAATTAGCGCTTTAAAGCTTAACAATATCGTAAATTTTTGAAAGGCCTATCCAACGACACCCCACACTATAGGGTAGACAAGAAACCAAAAGACATCCCCACGTTACGTATAGGGGAGGTACACCAAAAAAAATTTTTTTTTCTAGATTTTATTGTACCACTTTGTTGGCGTGACTAATTTGTAAAATTATTCATGCCAAATTACAGCTTTCTAGTACTAAGAGTGTCTGAGCTAGGCTGCGGTCGGACGGACGGACATGGCGAAACTATAAGGGTTCCTAGTTTGACTACGGAAAAAGGAATGGCCATTATATCGGGGGTTTTAAAAAGTTACCTATATCGCAATATTTAGTCTTAATCTTCCTTTAGCAATAAAGAGAAAAAATAAAGGAGCAAAGCATATTTGAATTAATAAGAAGTTTACAATAACACTTAGACACTATCGACTATATTCCAAGTCAATATTTAAGTGTTTAGGAGAAACTCGGGTGTTTTTAACCGACTTCAAAAAAGGAGGAGGTTATACGTTCCACTGTATGTTTTTTTTTAATGTTAACAGGTACAATGTCGAGGTATTGTTTCAACATTTAATTAAATTATTCAGGTATCTGGCACTTAATACAAATGGGGCAGGATTCGAAGATGGATTTGATGTAATCAAACTGCTTAGTCAAACTGATTAATTGGACTTTGTTATGATAAATCCCCTTACTGAGTAATGAAATCGTGTTGCCTTAGTGTAGGTAAGTAATTGAAAAGAGTGATATAATAAATTAACAACCACGTTTTATTGACTATTGATCGTAACTATGCATAATGATCAACTTAGAAGCCATTACACACATTAGGTTCCTTATCAAATGATACAGTTATTATTATTTTTCTTTTCAGCGGTCTGTTTTCGGTAAAAATGCCCGTGCGTCCTACTTAATGAATAAACATCTTAATGTTTTAGTTTCTTCTTTTGTTATTTTTTGCTTATTCAAGACAATAAGGATGAATAAGTTATATAGGGGTGATATCAAATTTGATAGCTGTGGAGACGGAAACGGGGTGCCTACTTATTACAAGTACCTATGTTACTAGGCTGGATTATGGCTTAGAGGGCAAGACGTTTTCATCACATGTCTGCGCGTCTTACGGTTAAGCAACAAGGAAGGACATCGTCATCCCTGAAAATTATTTACTTATTTTTTATCAACTAAAGAATACATTTAATATACAAAAGGCGAATTTAATGCCGTAAGGCATTCTCTACCAGTTAATCATCGGACAAAGCGGAGATTGTGGTGGTGGTGTAACATAGGGTCTAACTTTAAATACACCTATACATAACCATATATTATATATTAATATAGATGCACTAATAAATAAATACATAAATAATCTTAATGAAGACAAGCAAAAAACATCACAAATAACGGAATCAGAAAAACGAGATGATATCAAAAATATTTACCTGCATAAAAATTCGCGAATATGCGGCGGATGAACGCAGTTGTATTTAAGTTCTGGAAGGTAGGTAGTTTCGTAACCTGGGTTAGGTTCAGATGTGCAAATTGTTCTCTCCGCTCGCGGCTGCACCGCTTGTATAACCTATACCTACTTAACACGCTCTCCTTCCACGCTCCCTGATTTCCATACAAAACGAACCAGATTTAAATAATTCACGATTATTTGGCGTTCGACACGCTTTTATGGGATATTGGCTGCAAATACCATTTTATTTTGATTTCCGTTATTTCGGCGTAATTGCATGCGCCTGGCAAACTAGTCAATAGTAAAACATACCGAGAACTAAACTATATTATAGACTAGCTTCTGGCTTTTGATTAATATTCCAGTGTACGCTTTAAGTGAGTGTGTTTTGGCAGGTTGGAGCTGTTCCGCAAGGTGCCGAACCTTCGCGTGCTGGCGTGCGGCGGCGACGGCACGGTGGGCTGGGTGCTGAGCGTGCTTGACCGCATCGGCGCCGGGCCCGCCGTCGGAGTGCTGCCGCTCGGCACCGGCAACGACCTGGCGCGCGCGCTCGGCTGGGGCGGGGTAACTATCCTCACCTCACCTCACTAAAAGAGCTCTGCTCCCGATGGTAACCGGAGCTACCAGCAGTAACGAAAACCATGTATAGCCAAAGCACAGATTATATAGGGTGGAAAAGACGCACGCCACATGGACGGCAACTACCTTAATAAAATAGCAAGTTCTTCGCAAAGGAGACTGGCTTTTATTTTTGAAAACAAGAAATAAACCATGTATAGATTTTTGAAAAACATCCTCTTGAAATGAAACTGGTCGAATATGACAGAATATATCCAATATTCTGTCATATTCGACCAGTTTCATTCACGGTTAAGGCAGGCAAATTTTCAAAAATCCATAAATGCTGTAATAATTGTTTCAAAAATAAAAGTAGGTCTCTTTTGCGTAGAATTAGCTATTTCCAATATTTAAGGCAGTTGCCGTTCATGTGGTGTTCTTTTTTTCCACCCTGTATACTAGTTACTTCGTAACAGATACGTCACCCGTCTCCACTTACCGTTATAATTACCTACCGGCCGATGTGTCTCCGGGGATGCAAATATAAGTTTAGTGTCAAAATTTGCACGTAACGTACGTCTTAATATCTAATACCTATATTCAAATTACCTTCCTAATCAATTTATTATTTAGTTGCCAACCCTCGCTTAGAAACGAACTCAATGATAAACAAATAATTATGTACTTTACGCGCGCGTGAATTAGCATATTTTGGCGAGTAGCATGCGGGTAACAGTCGTGGTGGGGGAAGTAAAGAAGAACGTAACAAAAACAACCGAGAATTACTCTGTTGTGCGGAGTGACGGGGCCCTGTCCTAAGCAACAAACAGTAACCAGAGCATATTAACCACTCACTTGCTTGCGGTTCCTACAAAACCTTGCCTAGATGGCTCTCGACTTTTGATACACACGCGCGCACATTGTCATGTTTAATAAAAAAAACGGTAACTTTGCTTTTACTGAAGGTTTTGCTATAATTTTTTTACACAGTAAAGCTGAAAAGACAGAATCAGTTCAGCTACTTTTTTAACGGGATATATACTAAAAATAATTATTAAAAAAACACTAAGTTGACACATTGTTAAACGTTGATTACCTACTTAAAGTAGAAATCTATTTTTTTGTAAAAATCTAAAGCGATATCTTTTTTGTTGTTCACTTTAAAGAAGATTAAATCACCTTTATTGTGAGACTAAATAATATGTAAATGTCTATTTAAAATATAGAGTAAAAAACATTTCAATAAGGTTTCAAACTCGCAAAATTATGCAAAGCGCCGCGACATACTTAATGCGATTATATCATATTTTATTTATGGACAATAAAGATGCAAAGGCACCAAAATATAGTCATAAATAGCGTAACACACTAATATTCTTTAAATATACTGTATTTTTCAGTCGATTGTGTGCGTAAATCTTGAAATAGGTATACCGGAATGGCTTTTGGTAACAACAGTTACATATTTGTACTTACAATTTGTCATCACATGTTCGGTAGCCAATCCTGTGTAATATACAGTGTTTTTTTAAATATTTTAATGTTTATATATGAAGCTTAATACTTATTCCATTTTATTAGTAAAAGTTATCTATTAAATATTTAATAATCTTAGGAATATAGGCCGTTAAATCTCCAACCACGTCAAATTACTACCGTTAAACTATTTTAAAGTGAGATTTACTGTTTATCAATGTGAAGTAGGATTAAAATATAGTTTTAATCTAATAATCCAATAAATACTGAATAGTTTTATATATAATACTAATAGAAATATATTAAATTGAGTACTTACAGCATTTTTAAAACACTGAACTTTTTCGGCAACTCACGGTCATAGCTCACGATTCGTACACCTTGCAAAGTAATGTAGATAAAAAATATTGAAGTGTAAGTCAGTTGGCTGTTTTTTTTTTAAATATTGCCATGTTAATTGTCTTTGCTTTAAACACAATTTAGGCCATATCCAACGGGCGCTTAACAGATTAAAAAATATAAATCGCAGAAACGTCGCTTGGTTAAGTACTCCTGTTACCCAAAGCCATTTTGAGACGTACGAAGTTGGTAGCTCTTGTTACTAGAAGCAAATGAGTGGTTAAATTTAAAAACAGGTCTTGACGCGATCGTAACTAAGAATAGGAAGGTTACAAATATTTAGCAACTAAAGCTACCAAAATTCGGAATATACTTATACACGTTGTAAGTATTTAAGAAATAGGCGATAATATACTTAAAATTCGATCAAATATTTCAATATTTATGACAGCGGACTGACGGCGGTTGAAACGCCCGTGGAATCACCCACATCCATTCATACATACATAAAATCAGGCCTGTTTCCCAGAGGGATAGGCAGAGACAATGAAAAAAGGATTTTGTTGTTGGTACATCATTATGGCATTTGGGTGAATTGCAAAAATATTGTACATAGTTAAGGAGTTAATTGAAACAACATTAACTTTTTTCCATTGTTTTTCCTTTGTGTAACGAAAATTATCCATATGATTATATGACTAATCTTCGTTACACAAAGGAAAAAGTTAAGGATTGTTAAGGATTTTTTAATTGCGCCCTTAACTATGTACAATATTTTTGCAATTCACCCATTTAGGGTAGCACGAATCAACTGAAATCCAATATCTGGGAAACCTCTTGCTATTCTGTAGCGTAGAAAGATGATATTACCGTTTAAAATACGCGAAACATTTCAACGGAAGCGTTAATTACAATACAAAACATCCGATACACTGCAAAGTGTAAAAGGATACGCACTGCAACGTGGTGGAAATAAATGGTAATGTAATAATTTAATTAAACCGTTATTTTCGTTATATAATGACAGAATATGTCGATATTTTAATATTCATTCTTAATCAAGCTGTTATTCTGCTATCCCGGCCCGTGGTTGTGCTTATTATAACATTTTGTTTTAAAGTAGAATACTTCTCTGTTTTCAGCTCATATAACTCGAAGCCGTTGCAAAACTTCCCTCGCACGTACACGAGTAATATGATAAACTTCACACATACAAACACTGAATTTTTGAAGTTTAACTCATGAAATCGGTGGATAACCTCCTTATATATTTTAATAAATGGCGCCGTATTGCAATGACACAAATTTTAAAGTTCTTTTGAAATCAAAAACTGTACAAGAATTTACTTCGACTAAGAAGTTTCAACCTATATGTATGTATTCTAATAAACGAGTGAAAATGATGGCCTATCTAAGGTTTCAAATTTAATAATTCTCTATACTCAAACATCTAATTAAAGACCAAAATCTGACAGTTCCCATCTTGATTATTTCGTTATTATAAAATTATTTCATAAAAATATGAATGAGAACTCGTGTAACCAGTAATATTAGGGTAAGTTTTAGTGATAAAAATACCTACAGTTAAACCAAAATGCAGTAATCACAGTGAATGTGCGCCAGTTGAGGTTAGGATTTTGATCTTAAATTAGATTTTCAAGTATAGGCGACGGGTCCGCTAAACGCGGTCGATCAACGATGTAAACAAATATCAGGGGACAATTTCACACAAATTTACTTAGTCCCAAACAAAGCTCTACGTATGGTTGTACAATAGAAAGCATTAATATCTATCCAGCCATCTCGTCAAATATATGTATACATAGACCTTATTGTTAGCAGCATAGGCACGTGTATATATATTTATGACTTCGACTGTGCTAGGTCCTATATGAAGTGACGTAAAAACACGTTCGTTCTTTTTGCAAAAATGTTAATAAAGTAAACTATGGACATCATTATTTTTTCTTTATAATTTTCATAAATCCCACATCTATTATATAAAATGCTAAGCTGATTGCTGATATATCAACGCACAGCCCAGACCGCTGGACCTAGGCACTTGAAATTTTGCACATATATACCTTATATAGTGTAGAGATCCACTAAGGAAGGATTTTTGGAAATTCCACCCCTAAGGGGTGGAATAGGGGAAAAACATTTGTATGAAAGTCCGTCAGTTTGAAGTTAGGCGCTTCAAATTTTTCGTTAAGGTTGGCGATTGAATTTTAACTTATACGTGTGTCAGCCTTTATGATAATTTCAACCCCGAAAGGATGAAAAGGGGTAAAACGAATTGTTGATATATCAACGCACAGCCCAAACCTTAGGACCTAGAGACTTGACATTTTGCACATAGATACCTTATATAGTGTAAAGATCCACTAAGGAAGGATTTTTGGAAATTCCACCCCTAAGGAGATGAAAATTTGTATGAAAGTCCGTCAGTTTTAGTTTAAGTTAGAGTATTCAAATTTTGTGTTTAGGTTGGAAATTGAAAATTAATTTATATGTGTTTCCCCGAAGGGATGGAAAGGACTGATCGATCAACGCACAGCCTAAACCGCTGGACCTAGGGACTCGAAATTTGAAGGGAATATTCCTTGGGTACCCTAGGGGTGCAGTAAGATTTTTATAAATTCATTCTCTAAAGGGTTAAAAGAAGGTAGAAATTATTATGGGAGATTAAATATTTTTAAAATAAGCAATTTAGAAATTGGTATTTAGGCTACTGTTTATAAATAAAAAATACTACTTTCAGCGATTTAGAAAAAACTACCCCTAAAAGGGAGTTTTAGTTTGTTCCTCCTTTACGCTGCAATGGCGCTGGATGGATTTGGATGAAATTTAGAATGGAGATAGCTTATACCCTGGATTAACACATAGGAAAACCCCATCCCCGAAAATTTAAAAGTTCCGGAGGGAATAATGACAATATGTTTGGTGTTTTTTGAAAAAGTCATCATGGGTGTCGTTTTCTTAGGTTGCGTTGACGCAGGTTTCGAAAATGACATCAAATTTTGAATTAAAAATAGCCGCCATGAGGTTTATTGAAAAAATCGTTATTGGTATCATTTTCTTACACTTTGGGCAGGCAGATTATGAAAATGATGTCAAATTTAGAATTCAAGCTGACGGCAATGATGTTTTATGAAAAAGTTGTCATTGGTATAATTTTCTTAGTTTTTGGGGACGCAAATAATTACTAATATAGAATAAGATTAGTAATTATTTGACAAAATTGTGTATTTGTATAATTTATTTCTCCCATGGCTTCTGCTACCCAGTGGGACAACATGAGACAGGCTTTGTACATTCAATTTCGTTAGTCTATATCAAAAGGAGCGGTGTCAGATTGACGTTGTCAGCGTTGACATATCCAGATTTCTACATATTTTCCGCTATTTTCAATACTTATTCACGGCGTATTAATTCTACGGCTGTTATTTAATATTAGGGCGGTTATTACGATCTCTTGAAAATAATTACGGACAGTAATTTGATTTTTCGGCGGAAATTGGTCGGTTATTTGATTCTAAAATGTCAGTTCAAACAATACTCAATGGGTAAAAAATCTATACATCGATAGGTACACATAATATTGCTGTAGAAAGAAAATCCATACTTTTATAAACGTGAAAGTAATTATGTCTGTCGTCTGTCTGTTTGTTATGCATTCACGGATAAACCGCGGAACTGAATTAGATTAAATTTATACTTTGTTTCTCGAAAATCAGCCCTAAGGGGGTGAGATTTGGGATGGTAGTTTGTATGAGAATTTGGTCATTTATGTAATTTTTTTTAGTTGGACACGTGGTAATTGGTATTTAAGCTACTGTTTATAAATTATATTAAAAAAAACTTTCAGTGATTATGGAAAAACTGCCCCTAAGGCGATAAATGGGGAGTAGAAAATTGTATGGGAGATATCCAAATGACTACATTTGGATATTGGTATTTAGGCTACTGTTTATAAATAAAAAATACTGCTTTCAGCGATTTAGAAAAAACTACCCCTAAGGGGGTAAAAGGGTTTTTAGTTTGTTACTCCTACACGCTGCAACGGCTATATGGATTTGGATGAAATTTAGAATGGAGGTAGCTTATACCCTGGATTAACACAGGAAAATCCCATACCGGGAAATTTAAAAGATTGGTGTTTTTTGAAAAAGTCATCATGTGTGTCATTTTCTTAGGTTGCGCTGACGCAGATTTCGAAAATGACATCAAATTTGGAATTAAAAATGGCCGCCATGATGTTTATTGAAAAAGTCGGCATTGGTATCATTTTCTTACATTTTGGGGACGCAGATTATAAAAATTATGTCAAATTTAGAGTTCAAGACGGCGGCCATGATCTATTAAAAAAAGTTGTGATGGGTAAAATTTTTTTAGTTTTTGAGGACGCAGATTTTGAAAATGGCATTATATTTAGATAAATAATTACTAATATAGAATAATAAGATAAGTAACTATTTGACAAAATTGTGAAATTGATTAATTTATTTCTTCTATGGCTTCTGCCACCCAGTGTGACAACATGGGAAAGGCTTTGTACATTCAGTTTTGTTAGTCTATATCAAAAGGAGCGGTGTCAGATTGACGTTGACAGCGTTGACATATCCAGATTTTAACTTTTTTTTCCGCCGTTTACTTATTCCGTCGTATACTTATTCTTCGGCTATTATTTATTATTAGGGCGGTTATTACAATACAATACCTCCATATAATATTGCTGTAGAATGAAAATCCATACTAATATTGAAGTGAAAGTAATTCTGTCTGTCGTCTGTCTGTTTTGTTACGCTTTCACGGATTAACCGCGGAACCGAATTAGATTATATGTATACTTATTATCTCGAAAATCACCCCTAAGGGTAATGGTAGTTTGTATGAGAATTCGGTTATTCATGTTTGGGAGTTCGGCCATTTACAATGATAGATACATTAAAATTAGTATTAAGACTCATGATATAATATATGTAATATTGAACTATGATGGATATTTTAAGATCAGCCCTATCATAGGAGGGATGGTGCTTTGAGACGGCGAATTTAGACAGATTCTCATCTACCGGTGATAGCTAGGGGCCCACCAGCGGATAAAATAAATGCATTTCGACATCTACGATATGGGTTTATATGGAAAAAAAAACTCACTACAAATATGCCAGGAACTACGAGTACACAATGATACACAGTCGGGGCAATATATGCGGCAGCTCTTCTAAAAATTGGCGAAGGTCGTATGGCGAGAGATAGTAACGATTTGAATACATTAAACCGCGAATTCTGTAATATTGTACAAAACACAGATGATTTAAAAAATAACGTGTACCCCGATCTAAAAAACAATATAAAGAATAGAGAATGTTTGTGCGAGAGGGCAATATTAGCACCGACAAACGATATAAAAAAATATGTCTCATGTAGAAGGCGATGTTGTGGAGTATCTCTTGGTAGACAATGTCATAGACACAGAGCAAGTCACGTCCTACCCTTAGAGTTCCTGAACTCTTTGGATGTATCGGGGGTGCCCTTCCGTAAGTTCATGGTTAAAGTTGGTTTCCCGGTAAATTTCGAGCTCAATATTACATATGTGTTTGAAAGATCATTCTGGCCAGGAAGGACGTCAAACTATAGAATTACTTAAAACTTTTAATTTACTTAACTGCGATAAACGAGTTCTACGCGGACGAAGTCGCGGGCAAAAGCTAGTTCTTAATAATATCAAGAGTTCAAGTTGATCGGTCGGTTATTTGGCCGATAAGTTTGCCGTTTGAATTCAGAAATAGAAGTTTCATCGATTGTTAATTACAACGTTGGTACAATAGAGTAGTTATATCTCAGTCAGTATTATAGACGGTCGTTACTTTTTATGCCTTTTAAAACTCGGTCGTTTTATTACAAGCATTAGAAGGCAAAGTCGTGTTAATAACGATTTTACGTTACCGGAAACTATTTTATATGGCCGTCATGAGTTATTTCTTGATAACCATTTGATAATCATAATATTATGAACTAACTCCATATCGGAGCGAAGTAACGAACATTTTACCGAACCTTTTATCGTGATGAAAACTTTCTCCGGTTCTTACCTAATAAATAAGACACAGAAGTCCTTAATAATTGCAATGTGTGTTGCAGTGACCTTTTACAAGTTGGTACTTATGTTTGAACTGCGCTGAACAATAACTGCTCGCTAGAGATGTAGTTTTAATGAAGAAACTAATCATTTTACAAATAAGGTATATTGAACCTTGATTATTTTATCGTCGACTATTAACCATTGGTACTTATTATTTTGTAATTTGGTTTTTATCCGTGACACCATCAGTAGACCCTTCCAGACCATCAAACTATAAGTGAGAAATGAATAGAAGTAGAGTGTAAGTACTAAGATAAATGGATTTCCGCAAGGCATTTAACAGGTCGGGTCAGGTCAAATATTGCAAGGCAATTTTCTTAAAGTCGGTTAAGCATGACAAGCAACGCTTTCACATTTATTATGTTGGAATTTTTAAGTCGTATTGTAAAGGTCGGCATTACCTTGGCATTAAAATGCGTATTTACGGATCCTAAGTCCATAAAGCGAATGTTACTTGCGAGTCGCCTGCGCCGGCATGGCTGTGATTTAGGTTCACGATCGGATCGACTGTGTCAGCAAGTTATGATATCCCCGCGCTTGTCGTATCACGTTAACGAGGACATAAACAAGCCCTATTACTCGCAACATCAACATTTTATTATTCAACAGACGACAAACAAAACTCTGAACGAGCGAACAATGACAGATCCCTCGTAACTGTTTCGCAAATTGTGTTTGAAACATTCGATTTAATTATGCAGGTATATTGGCACTTTTAGACAAACGGGCAGGATTTGAAAGTGGATTAGGTATAATCAAACTGATTACTTGGACATTGTGATGATAAATCCCCGTTAGAGACATTTTAATTTAGTAGATACCAAATAATTTAAACGAGAGAAGTATCACGTTTTAAAATCTGTTAATCGAAGATTTATTAATTTTGCATACTTGTACCTAAGCGCAGAAAAGATTACATGCATTAAGTTTAGTTATACAGGACCTCATCAAAAATGGTTCGCTTTTAATTCGAGTTAGGTAGTTATTTTGTTAATCGATCGCGTCGCTTGTTTTATGTGCGAAAGCATATCATTTTTAAAAACCTATTTGGGGTAATAAGTAACGGCAGCCGAAAAGTTTCGTGCTCATAGATTTTTATCGTTTGATGAGCCCCGATGCTCCGATTGTGGTGAAAACAACCACAATCGGAAGTGCGTATTTCTGTTGTGGTTACAATGAGCCTGCGTTAATATCGTGGGTACGATTATTCTTGTCAGCCCAGCAGGTTCCAGAATCGTGTTTAAAAATAATAATAAAGAAAGAACCTTTGTATTTTATTCACTATTTTACAAATAACAATAGCTCTCCCTTTCACCTTTCTTTGTCTCGCTTTGAAATTTGATACAATACCTGCTCGTTCGTAAAATGTTTGCTTATATTTTGCGTTAAGCGAAACATAAAAGTAGACAATGCGATGTGGATTTGAGTTAAGAGTAACGTCGGTTTAATCAATAAATGCATAAAAAGGAGTTGATGTTATTCAAACAGAAGTACGCGCAAGATAGTTGTGGATATTTTACATTCGTCAGGTAATATTTCCACACCCCGAAAAGTATCTACTCGTACTTATGTAAATAGTACATTCATTACTATAGAGGCCGGGAAGTAGGGGGTTGCAGGCCGAGTTCATGTAAGCGAGGCCGGATAGTTACGAGGCTAGCAACCCCTTTTCTCGGCGAGGTATGTATAGTGCAGTGCAAAACTGTGCACTCTACGATGGCAATCTCAAGACTGCAATCTTACGATGGCAATCTCAAGACTTTGAAATCTTACGATGGCGATCTCAAGACTGCAATCCCACGATGGCAATCTCAAGACTGCAATCTTACGATGGCAATCTCAAGACTTTGCAATCTTACATTAAAATTTAAAAAAAAATTACTTCCCGGCCTAGGCCTTCAATTTTGTATGAAATTCTCTCGAGTTGTTCCGTCCGATATACTTTGAAGCCTACAATAACTAACATAACGCCAACATTTCATTGCATGTTCGAGAAAACTCATTTCCAATATCGATCCTCTGGATTGGATGCTAAAATGATGAGGATGGAAGCAATAAAATATCTGCCCACATACCTACTTAGCAATACACGGGGTTTGGTAGTCGCTTGCAAGGTCTTTCGAGTATGGTACAGGACGTAATCTTGAAAAGTTGCTCCATATTTACTTTTATACAAAATTAAACTAATTTGACTTTCATACACCGTGCGCACAACTAATTTACGCAATATTTTTTTGAAAAATTGCTCCCGGGTTTTTCTGGATTACATTTAATAGGTGATATTATTTCTTTAGGGGTACGAAGATGAGCCGATATCAAAGATCCTTGCCAACATCGGCGAGAGCGACACAGTCCTCCTGGACCGCTGGGAGCTGACCGTGCAGCCTAACCAGGCTGCTGCCAACGAGGACACGAGAAACGCCAAGCCGGAGCTGCCTCTCAATGTCGTCAACAACTACTTCTCCTTCGGGGTGGACGCCCACATCGCACTAGAATTCCACGAGGCGAGAGGTGAGCACTTTATCTTGGAGTTGTTTTTCATAGATCAAGATCTATTTCCACCTGCAACTCAACTTGTGAGAGAATCAAGTCGGACAGTGTTCGCAGAAGTCTTGCAGATGAAAAAGTGGCCAAAGACAGGCAAGCACGGAAACGGTCCACCTATGCGCCTGATTGAAAGTGCCACCTTTGGACATTAGCAACACCACGGTATAAACAGTAGTTCATCTTCAAACAAAAATATATCGCGCGGCTTGCATGTGTGCGTGCCTCGACCGTCAGCACAACTACAAATACAGGTACATTCACTAAAGCTGGCACAATTGGAATGAACTAAAGTAATGTCACCTATCACTGTGTGAGTGCCGTCCCTTGAACCGATGTTCGAATTTCAAACCGTAAACCTGTTATTATTTAACACACTTGTACACTTTCGTTCACTCATTCAATCCATTCTAGCCAGCTCTTATGAATCGACCTGTACTCACCGTGAGGTGAGCCCCCACAAGCTTAACTCAAAAAAACGGACCGACTCAAGTATCAAGCGACGCGCATCAACTCAAAAATATCGTCACATAATCTAAATATACATATAAAAGAAGAAACTGACTGACATTTAGTGCCAGCGGTACACCCCGAAATTCTGTAAAATGCTGCAAATGGTGTTAAAAGCATGAAACTCGGAACGATTGATCTTTAGGCCATACGAATCAATTTGACCTGTAGCACGAACAAAAAAAAACAAAAAAGGAGACGAGTTATGACGTCTTTTTTTTTTGTATGGGAAAAAAATATTTCTGAAACCTATCGTGTGTGGTATCTAATGATTTGTATAGCCTAAAGATCAATCGTTCCGATTTTCATGCTTTTAACACCATTTGCAGCATTTTTTGGTGTACCGCTAGCACTAATATCAATGCACAGCACTGCCCAAACCGCTGGGTCTAGAGATTCCAAATTTAGCACCTAGGTTCCTTATGAGGTTTAGGGGTGCACTAGGAAGGGATTTTCGAAAATTCATCCCCTTAGAGGTTAAAATAAGGGGAGTAGCGGGAAACTTGTTGACATATATGAATTATGGACAACGCTAGTACCCGAGCAATAATAAGGCCGGAGAAAACCTATTTATTTATTTATTTATTAAAAAGATACACTAATAGTATTTACACAATTAAAACATTCCGATAATATTACAAGCCTGTGTGCAATACCGGGGCAAGGGTAACCTACTTTTCTATTAAAATTTAAACTATGGCAACACCAAGGGCATTACTTGTGAATTGCCGTTCTCGAATAAATTAATAAACGGGGTGAACTAATCTCAAATGAGTCGCCTCCTAGTTTGACGAAGAATTATATTATAAACCGGTGAGATTAAGATGTCCCGCGTGCTCATAATTATAAGGAGGAGTAAGGTATCTACCGTATTTGGTCGTAGGTTTTATCGTCGAACCAGCTCGGCCAAAGGCGCTAGCTATTACCGGAATCCAGAAATAATATTTTAGCTAGATGTTAGATGTTTTATAAGGAAATACCCTACAGTCGCAGATGAGAAGTCAATCCTGACACATTGCTCGACCATGAAGTTTCTGACTATTGACATTGTTGACAGCAGTAAAGCAATGCTAAACTTAATGTGCTGCGTGTGAAGGAATAGTTTAGGAATAGTAATAGCTTATGTGTTACATTGTTTGACTGCTGTCAACATTATCCATATTTAGAAACTTTATCGGCCGGTATAGTGGTAAATATAACAATTTGAAAGCAACAGCTAAGAAATACACTGCAATGGGATGAATTCCACTTTTTTCTCATAACGATTAAGTTTCCTCAAACCTCTATCCTAGAATGCCTACGTTTACGACTGCTTTACTAACCTATCATTTTGACATGTCTGACAGTGCCTTTCAGATGTTTTGAATTTATATAATTCTTAGATTCAGCCGTATCAGTATTTAAGCATTTTGGGAATCAGTCCTTTGAAATAGGGAATCAGTCCCTGTCTAAGGGTCTTAAACAGTTTAATTAAACTGATCTCGACTGAAATGCTCGTCTCAATATGCGTCAAAAAGGTCCATTTTCTATGACTTGACCTTTACTTGGACGTATCTTGTGATTATGTCGGGCATCTCGGTCAAGATGATTTCATAAATAGTACCAATTTCTTCAAACGATGTTAACCACGTAACAGACGACTAGAGCGTTAACAGCTGTCAAAATTTATGAACTAACAGTCGATTAACATTGATTAAATTTAATATCGTTTGGTGAAATTGGTACTAAGTCTGATTACTTTTCGGTTATTTTAAGAATGAGACTGAGAATGATAGAATTTTAGCTGTGATAGAACCTTGTGCTGGGCCGTGCGGATCGCTATCACCATCTTATCCTTTAAGGCCTAGCCACACCGGTTGCGTGACGTGCGCGTTTGCTTTCCACTGCGTTGTATAGTGACATGTCGTAATGAGAATTCATACTATACAACGCAGTGCAAAGCGAATGCGCACGTGCACGTGCACGTCACGCAAGCGGTGTGGCTGGGCCTTTAACCGCAACTTGTGGAAATAGCTTAGTGTTTATTTATGTCGGTATTCTCAGCCTCCTTAGCGCATGGAAAACTTATAATATGTATAACCCTACCAATATTGTAAATGTGAAAATGTTCTGTGTTAGTTTGTTACTTCTTCACGCTGCAGCGGCTGGACGCGATGGATGATATTAAAAATGGCGATAGCTTATATCCTGGATTAACACATAGGCTACTTTTCACCCCGGTAAAAAATTTAAAGATCCCGAGGGAATAACGATACTCTAAATTTACGCGGACGTAGTCGCGGGCAGAAGCTATAAATATATAAAATATAATAATAATAATAAAAACTAAAGCCACGATTATCGAAACTTCATACTCGTTGATCTTTCAGCTTTTATAAAATTACGCAGGTCTGGTCATCGCTGTCTCTTGGGCTATTATGAGATTTAGTCGTAATGAAACCTAATAAAATTTTCGAATACGATTTATCGATACATTAATATTGTTTGCACAGATTCGTTTTATTGTAGTAAATATTTACCTTATTTTTTTCTTGTATCCCTCTACTAACTCATGAATCTCATGATAAGCTGAAGTATTCTCATTAGGTACCTCCTTTCGTGAACTTGTTATAATAATGTACCTTCTAACCCAACGTACTTAAAGTTTAAACATTACTTTGCTCTTATACACTCAAAGACACTACCAAGAAAGTTTATTTAGCATAAGTATTCGCTCGTAACCAGATTAGTTTTAAACGGTTTTATTGTGGAAAGTTACTCGTGTTACATTGGTATTTTAATTTAAGTATTAATACTAATATTCTACTAATATTATAAATGAGCCAGTTTGGATTTTTGGATGTTTGGATGTTTGTTACTCAGTCATGCTTCAACCACTCAACGGATCGGGATGAAACTTGGCACACAATATGTAGGTTAGTTCCTGAAAGAGGACATAGGATAGTTTTTATTTCGTTTTTTTTTGTGTATTTTGATGTAAAAACAGCAAATTTTGATCAGCTTTCACTTTTATTGGGTTTCTGATGTCGTGTTTTTGCTTTATATACTCTTCATTTCACTTAGTATAATAATAAAATAACCAACGTGGTGCACCAATTTAACCTCAAAATATTTCATTAATTACGTGCCTACCAAAAAGGCAAAACGGATCGGGCGAAACGGACCACGTGGCACATGTAAATATGCCTGCGGTTTTACTTATACAATTTTCTAATTAAACGTTGTTATTATTTTAGATTGTTAACATATACGAAAGAAAGTAAGATCTTTAGTTTCGGTGAGGAGACATGAAAAATGCGATGGAAAAAGAAACGCAGAAGAGCGCAGAAGGCAAATCAGAATCTATTCTCAAAAAAGAAGGCGGAAAAGATAGTATAGACACAAAAAGGAAAAGAATCAACAGAATGATGGGTGTCGAGCATGCTTTTTATGGGAACACTGTAGTTGTGCCGCTGTTGAAGTCGATGATCTTACATCTTCATTATTTGTGATTGAATTGAAGTGACCAATACTTATAAGTTAAATTAATAAATTCTCAATTATATTATGATAAAAAATAAGAATAAAGTTGTTATTTTTTCTATGTTGGTTTTTTCTTAAGTGGACCGTCTTACCTTCCATTCCCCTAAGCGTTATACTTCATTCTCGATTCAGTTAGGATAAACTTATATTATTCATCCTGGTAAAATCAAATTCTGAAGTCCACGCAGACGAACTCGCGCGGGCAGAAGCTAGTACCTAATAATTATTAGTAAATGCGTTGTAATAATTGCATGCATTACACAATTACTCAATTAGTTAAACAAGCCTTGAAGTAGTGACACCAGTGACTCGGAAAGTAGCTCGGGTGTGCAATGCCTCCTTCCTGTATCCGTGTTAATTGGCTTGGAAGAACACCAAACAGAAGTTAGGCTTAAATTAGTGGGTAATGCTAATTATTTGTCCCTTTGGCCGCATGTATCCTACTACTATTATAATAAATGCGAAAGTTTGCGTGTTTGTTTGTTACACCTTGATGCTGCAACAGCTGGACGGATTTAGATGATACTATTCATCCCGCAAAAATTAAAAAGTTCCCGAGGGAATAACGATAATCGAAATCTACACGGACGAATTCGCGGGCAAAAGCTATTTATCGACATTTTAAAGACTTATGTACACGCAGGGTTAAAGTGATTTAACTATACGATATTATGTTTTTAACCCACGACTGCACGGCCCTCGACTTAATAGGGTATTTGCCTAATTTTTTGTTAGCATGGTTCGGAGTTTTCATAGCACGGTAAGACGAAAGGGAGCAGTGGAGTCAACATTAACATTAAAATTCATCTCTTACTCATACTCATACTCATTTTTTCATTTAATTCCTAAATGCTTTTATATTCGCCCTGAGCCCCTGAGTAAAGCTGCTAAGCTAAGTAATGAAAGATTACAATTATAAAGAAAATTATTTTCTTGTACGTATTACTTAATATTAATCTCAGAATGTTATGAATATTAAAAGTGAAAGTTATTATCACAATTTATAATAAAATAAAATTTTGCAATTAAATACAAAAATGAGGATGAGTATGAGTAACAGTTGAATTTTAATGTTAATGTCGACTCCATAGCTCTCTTTCGTCATACCGTGCTATGAAAACTCTGAACCCTGTTTATTAGTATTTAAATTGAAGCTTTTTTACCTTTCGAATAGCCTAGTATAAATAGTATTTTAATATCTTTAAAAATAAGAAAGATATAAATGTTTAAAACTTGCTTTTAGACAGAGAGGAAGATACAGCAATATGACGTCATATAACTCAACCGCCATATGAATTACACGCAAAACATCGTTTCGTGAGAAAGAGATAGACAAAAAACTTTAAAAGGCTTTTATATTTTATTACCAATTTCAAATTTTTCAAAAAATTCTGATATACATAATTTAAATACCAGAAATAAAAATAAAATCGCTATCCGAAAATTCCGCGTCCGTAAAGTATATAAATCATTTGTTGGTCAATGCATTCATTTCTATAATAAATTACCTGACGAAGTTTTAAAGTTACCCTTTCCAGCACTTAAAAATTACTTGAAAAGGTCGTTAATGTCTAAAGCGTATTATAGGATCGAGGACTATCTAACAGACAAAAATGCATGGCCTAAATCCGAAACTTAGTCAATAATAATTTATTCAAATGCAAAATCCTTATCTTGTCTAGGGGACACCGTTGATGTAGGAAAACATATCGAAACTTTTATGTGGTCGTCTCGCACCATCTTATGTATGTGTTTTTTTTTTCTCTATCTCTCCCGTAAGATTCTTAATTGGCATGTTTTCCTGCTGAACTACGCATGTTATTTGATACTATATTTAATTTAATATTTATAGCTTATATATAATGCTAGACTAAGTAGTACCATTGTAATAAGAAATATGTTTAAAAAATGACTGACTGCTGAGTTTCTCGCAGCATTTCTTCTCGGCAGTGGTCTTCTCTTGGGAAGCGCTGGTAGATTCTTGACGTGTAAAAGTGCCCGTGCGGCCTACTTACTGAATAAATTTCTTTTATCTTTTTTTATCTTTTAGCGCGTCGTCATGGATTAAAATCGCTGTAGTATTACTAAAGCTTGGGGCAGACATAACCGCTCGGCACCGGATCAGCTCAGAGACATTGAAAAGTGAGCTTTAATTTGTGTTAGTGCGATATATTTCTCAGTGGGAAGCCCGCGCTAGGCAATTGTTTTCACTCTAAATTTAAAAAATGTATCGTACTATTATCTAGCCGCGATTAGAAAGGGATTAGAGGTGACAGTTTTACTATATACTTATGTCAAAGTGCATGTAAATTGACAGCTATTCCAATCCCTAACTAATCGCGGTAATAATAGAAATCAAAGCTCACTTTAACCCGAGTCTCGGGCGGTTATATCTGCTTCAACCTTAAATCTGCGACACTGTAGGTATATCCCACTAATGATGTGTTTTTCTTCCAGAGGCGCACCCCGAAAAGTTTAACTCGCGGATCCGCAACAAGTTGTTCTACGGCACGGCGGGCGGCAAGGACCTGATGCAGCGCAAGTGGAAGGGGCTGGCGGACTTCGTCACGATGGAGTGCGACGGGAAGGACCTGACGCCGGTGCTCCGCGAGCACAAGGTGCACGCCATCGTGTTTCTAAACATTCCAAGGTGGGTAACATGAAACCGATTAACACGTTAACAGTCCCCATACAAGATGTTTCAATTTTCTCGTAGTAAGTGCGTTCCTGGTCGTTTCTTAGTGACCCATATGCGGGGCACGGACTTGTGGCGCTAGTTCGTTCGTCGTGACACATATAGGGCACTGGACTGTGAAGTCTGTGAAGGTGTTCAAATATCAAGTAACGTTTACTTTAATGTACTTTTGTAATATATTGCATTTATATATTTGTCATTGCTTAAGATACATAAGTTTACATTTACTTACTTTTGACGCTGACTGTAGCTACAGATGTAGTAAATCTACATATGATATCAGGTTTTATATATGACGGCGCGTGTGGTTTGAGAGCGAGTAGACATACTATTTAGTTATGTTATGGTTCTGCTCACTCTGACGTAACTCGGGCACTGGGCCTCTACTTTCATAGTTCGGACGTTGCGCTTGCTGTCACTTTCCCTCGACTTCGGTACGATTGGCGAGTGAAAGGAACGGAGTATCCATTAGCACTACTGTGGTGTTGGGAGTAGGATCCCGGACGTGCGTCGCCATGTTTGACACTCTTGTTCTAGACTTCGCTGGTAAAACTGGCTCGTGAAACATGGTACTCTGCGAGCGTGATAATTCTGATCTGACCTTGGCACCCTGTGCCCCTGGAACGTAGTCAGGCGGATTTCTTATTAACTGACTGTATTTTGATAATTAAACGACACATTGTGAAACATCCAGAAAAGGCTTTTGGTTCTCCTTGCCCAACTACGAGTATCCTCGCCTACACCTAAGTTCGACCATCGTGACGCTCCCTTTACCTAAAGATGAGGAGGAGCTTACATATATATTACAAAAGTTCGTATTTATCATGTTTTCTCAAGCAGCTTCAGTACCTACACATCAATATAAAGTAATAAAATAAAAATAAAATAATTAAATCTTTATTCAATGCAGTTTTTTACCATGAATAACTTTGACTAAGTAAAAATAAAAGATACTTTTAAATTAGGTGCCTGAACTAGGACGTTTCGGCAAGCATAACGAATACGTTATCCAACAAAATATCATGTCGTATGATTATGAACTACATCTGTCTGTATTTTAGCTTTTTTTTGTAGGATATATTTGAAAAAAGAACTGGCTATATCGCGATAGTACTCATTGAAATCTAACAGTGACATTTAATCACTTTCATCGCAAACCTTTGCTACGCGCTACGCCCGTAGCACGCGTAGCAAATTGATTGCGTTCCGCGGTGGAAATCTGCTACAATTAATCCGCTGGGGACATTGGCAGTGAACGTGTTAATTAATCGGGAGCACGCCCAGTGTTATTGAATTTACTGAAACTAGCATCGTTAGCATAAGTTCGAGACACACTCGGTTACGGTGATTGTTGTAGTTTCTAGCGCGCACTCAAGTTTTACTGAGTGACTTATTCTAAGTAACAAGACAAGTTAATCTAAGTTACATAGAATTATAAATTATAATTGTCTGAAACATAATTTAACGTTGATTGTTGTCGTGCTTAAACTAATCAAAGTGTTTAAACTACTTAATTATTTAACTTTCCCAATACTAGAAAAGTTGGTTTGTTGGTGATTTTTAAAGGTCACGCGTATTGAAGACAATATATAATACCGAAACTTGCGTTTTATGATGAGACATTTATTAAAGAAGTTACCAACTTCAAATTTGTCATAGTATACTTAGCTACTATACAATGACCAAATTTCAGTTTACAGGAAACCAACTGATTTAATGAAAGCGGAGAATTTGATTCGAGTGCACGTTCTTAAGATATCTTGAAAATAATTCAACTTCAAAGAGAATTGCATCGGAAAGCCAGCGGAACTAATGTATCTGTAAAATGCACTTTGGCAATCTGAAAGCTTACCCCTCGTGGGCTTTCCGGTCCTCTCAAACGAATGGAATAAAAAACATGTGAAACACGTATGTGTCTTCAATACACGAGTATCATCCTTCTTTATTTAACGCTCATTGAGACAACCTTGTAAAGTCAATTTGATTGGTAGAGCTCTCTGTGGGTTAAAAACTCTATTAATCCAAAATATGTACTTTCTTTTAAGTAGATTTTCTGATTTAATATTTACAACCTTCACTTCATTCACTTGTATTTTTGGATAAAAGATTAATTTAGGATGGTTATATTTGTAACTGCGAAAATAGTTTAATATCTATATCATTATTTAATATCATCGCATGACAATGTATTCAGTTTAATATTAATATTACTAATTTGTCACATTGTCTAGTCAACAAATTATTATTTTTAATTTGTATAATAGTCGCCAAAGGTACAGGCATTGCCTAGTTTGGGGACCTCTGCTCTTAATTTTTGTCAACCCTTTTCTAAATTTTAAATAAACTTTTGCATGACTCGATGTGTGAATGTGGAAGAAGCGAAAGAGATTTGTCAGGATCGTAGCAGGTGGAAAGAAGTGGTCTCTGCCTACCTCTCTGGGAAACAGGCGTGATTTAATGTATGTATGTAAATAAACTTTTTCTTATTTATTTATTTTAGATCTAAATCATACTTTTTACTCGTACTGCTTTTGCTAACGTTAGTTGGCAGTCTCATAATGTCTGGACGTATTGATCATGTATTTCCAGAAAACCGAGAGCATTAAGCTCTGACAGGTCAGTGATTGGGTAAGTGAATATCGTTTGAGAGACGCCAAATCAGTTCTAAAATTCTCCATTCACACGGTTTTGGCCTCTAATACCACTAATACCAATATTCAGGGGACACAGCATTAATCTCCTTATACGGCGGCCGAGAGCACCGCCTCTAATCCAGTTGGTTTAAATGGCTTCGTCTCCTTGGGCCGATACTGTGAATGGTATTTAAATGCGATCGGTGAACAACGTTCATATAGATAAATTATCGAGGGCGCGGAATTGCATTTGTAGTGGTTGTACCGTTGGCACGAAACGGAAAATAATTATTTTTTTTACTTGACATTATATGAGATTACACATACGTACCCTAGACAAATGGAAGGAGTGGTTATCAATAAGTACTTGTGATAGCTCAGATGAAGATTTAAATGATAGCGACTAAAAGCAAAAGAAAGGACATAATTAACAATATGATCTGAAATTCGATCCATATGCTCTTCTTGACATCTATATTTACTTTCTTTACTTTAGAGACGGCGACAAATATTTTTCCAGTCCTCAGCAGTAATTGTATTAATCATTCAGTTGCTAAACTCATACATAATACTTTGCATGTTTAATGAAATGTTTCTTTTCACTACATATCCTTTAACCATAGAGCATTTATATTTTGAAGCGAATTGAATGTTGGGTGATAATCGTAGAACTGAAAGACCATGTTCTTTTAAAATTGCATCAATTGCAATGGTACTCAGTAAATCGTTCTATATTTTGTTTAAATATTTCATACAAACTTGTTTTGTACGTCAACGGACTACTTATAATGAATGTTGCGTTCTGTCAACCAATTCATCATTTCTTGTTTACGAGAATTCGACGTTCAAAATTATTCCGAGGATTGCGAGAATACAATGAAATAAGACGTATATTTTAGTGTTACGTAAATTGTATTTAGATTGGACGCTGACATTATTTTTGTATTTACTTATTTAATATATAACAAACCTCTCTGTTAGTACGAGAAGAGAGAAAATTCAAATATAGAATGCCTGTAAACACACATTACCACTACATATGCAATTCCGCGCTCTCGATGATTTATCAATACAATATAACTTAAAACGATAGGTAATTTTAATTTATAAAACGTATCACATACAAGTTTACATTACTTTTTGGCAAATATTCGTACGATGTAGGATTGTTAAAATAATGTTTGTTCCAGTATTTTGCTACCGCAATTAAAATATTCTAGTTCAGTCTATTAATGTTATCTAGAAATTTTTACAACATAATTAAAAAACCGGGCAAGAGCATGTCTGACCACGCTCAGTGTAGGGTTCCGAAGCCGAAGCCGAAGTACTACACAAACACCATCTCAAAAAACATATAGTATGAACTAATTCCCAATTTCAAGTTTATTTGGTGCTGTCTTAGATGATTTTAGTAGGTAGAAACATTTTAGTCCCTGTATCTCAGAATCCAATCAAGTCGTGATAGTTTTCCTTTAAAATTCGTTATATGTGCTTTCATCTAAGATATTTTTTCAGATTTTAAGTATTTTTAGTTTTGGCTGGACACTTGACTCTAACAAAAATTAGCGCTTTAAAGCTTAATATTACGTAAACAGATCCCTTAATCAAAAAAATGTTTCCACAAACCCGCAATATTTTTGAAAGGCCTATCCAACGACACCGCACACTATGGGGTAGACAAGAAAAAAAATACATCCCCACGTTACAGGTACATTCACTAAAGTTGGCACGAATGGAATGAACAAAAGTAATGTCACTTATCACTGTGTGAGTGCCGCCCTTTGAACCGATGCACTGTGGGAGCGCGTAGAACAAACGGTCGGACATGCTTGAAAATAAAATGTTTCACTTTCTTGCTGTTAAATGACTTTTTTGTAAACTTTAACGCTTAGACCATCATGTCTTATTATTATTTTTTCACTTATTTGCCTTGTTGGTGAATAGTACTCGAACAAACATCACTATCCGATAAACCCGTAAAACTCGACTATACTTCTAGGTACTATTTTAACTGTTGTGTAGTAGTTGAGGTCCTTCTTTTGATTTTATTACAAAGAATATATGTTTAAGTATCGCCACAACAAATAATATCTAGGTGTTTCATATTATAATTAATTATAATTGCTGTTTTATCATTCATGTAAAATTAAACTAGAAAGTCATGATTATAAAAAATGTGCCAAGCAATTCCAAGATACTAAGTATTACAAGTTATAAGTTAAAGATAATTTTAATACGCTGCATTTTAACCTTACCCGAACTTAGCCGAATTTTAGAGATATTTGCAATTGGAGGTCATTTTTCGAAAGCGCCTATTTAAAAGAAATAGCAATTTGTTTCTTTTTTTGCTATATAATCGGAAGACTATTCTTTTCCCCTATTAATATGTTGCTAAAAATGCACTATACTAGCATTTCGTTATAATTTAGAGGCCATAATAATAGCAGTTTATCTGCAATAAACAGTTTACTGTCGCGCACTCGCATGTCCGACCGGTTGTTCTACGCGCTCCCACAGTGCGATGTTCGAATTTCAAACCTAAAATCTGTTATTATTTTACACACTTGTATACTTTCGTTCACTCATTCAATCCATTCGTGCCAACTGTCGTGAATCGACCTGTACGTGTAGGGGAGGAACACTAAAAAAATTTTTTTTTTAACATTTTATTTTACCACGTTGATGGCGTGACTAATTTGTATATTCATGCCAAATTATAGCTTTCTAGTACTAAGAGTCTCTGAGCTAGGCTGCGGACGGACAGACGGACGGACATGGCGAAACTATAAGGGTTCCTAGTTTGACTACGGAACCCTAAAAAGGGTTCAAGTATTATGAAGTTACCATTATAATTGTCACATTTATTCAAGGAATTTATTAAAAAGTGTAATAGAAATGATGTTAATAAAGAAGAGTTTAGTAAAGTTCATATTGATTGAGGGATCACGGCAAAGAAATCTTAAATATTTTGGCAATTATGATATTTATAATTTTGTCCATTGATTATGCCCAATTTTATTCCTTTATTTATGTTTATACTTTATTACCCACTGGTTGGGAACTTGGGAAACCCTACTTGGGTTTCCCAAGTTCCCAACCAGTGGGGTGGCAAGGGGGGCGCGAAATGCGTTAAAGTTTAAAGTTTCGAATAATACTTCAATTTGAATGTGTAATATAACAAAAATTATGTTGATTGTGATACATTCGTTTTCTGCATCTCAACGCGACGCCGTCGGTCGATGTTGTTAAATTAATTAACATAATTTTTGGGTCATATAAATATTATTTACTATCCGGGGAGGCTCGACGGAAAAAAGGTTGGGAAACCCTGCTTAAAATTCTAGGTAGTAAAGTTTTAATTTGGCACAAGTTAAATGTCCAGTTTCGGCTCAAAAACATTAGTGCTGCGGCTTCGGCAGTCTGCCGCAACGCCAACGCCGCTCTTGATTAATTGTAGCCCTCGATAACTTGTAACAAATAGTCAAAACTATCCGCATAATGACTTTAGTTTTAGGTGATATCGATAGAACGATTACTATAACAATTAAACTATAAAAGTAGATAAATCGTTTTGACAGTTAAATTGAATCACTTAAGTAGTTTAACAGGAGGATATAACTGATTGTGACATTTTTTAGCGGGTGGGAGGATCTTGAGATTTTTAAATAAGCTTTTAACTTCTTTAGTTCTTTGTGTTTCTAAAACACTCACTCACTGAAACTGTTTAAAAAAGACATTATTTTTAAAAGTTTTTTTTTTACTAAATAGGGTTATATTTTCGTTAGTTATATCTCGAAAACTATAAGGATTTGCACAATAGTAAATATAGTCAAAATGTTCAAAATGACCCCCTCTGCCATCCCTTATAGATCTTGCACTCGACTCCCAAAAAAAAAACTGACCTCAAAACTGATCCATATTTTGTTAGTAACATTATAACTTAATAACTAATTATTAGCCTTACATATAGTGAAATAACCAAAATGACATGGAAAACGAAAAACTAAAATCATACACATATATAAAAAGGACGGGTCTATATTGTCAGCCATAATTACCTTTATTCACAATGTGCTTTAGGTCATAATCATCGCAAGTCACAACGTATTTTTTTTTAAAGAAACTGTTACTTTTTCAGGATTTTCATTAATCAAACCTAACCCAAACTAGCCCCGTCTACACGTTAGATATTTTAGAACTTCTGAAAAGTTTATAGTTTCAGCGATATAAAAAATTATGACTATCAATAATTATGCCAACAATGACACTATGACTAATAAAATTATGGGAAAAAAGGGCTCCCAAAAAGGATACTTACTTATTTCTGCCTGTAACAAGGTCAATACAAAATTTGATAAACGGGCAGTCGAGACGTTCTGCCAACACCTTCAGGAAGCTGTTCCCGCTGCTCCGCACTCGTTTTAGTAGACAGGAGACCCTCTTCCGCCTGATGGCGTAAAAATCGTCGGTATGTCTCTCGGCGAACATGCCGGCCGCACTACAGTGCCTCGGCAGTTTCATCAGCATCCTGAAGGTGTTGTTGTATTGAACCCTAAGCGTGTTATAGGCACGCTTTGTAGTTATATATCACCCACAGACTGCACGTGTAAAACGATTGGCAGTATGCAAAACCCAAAACACCCTGTATACCAATTAGCTCGTTTAATTAAAGGTTAGCGTTTTTAACAATATTGACAATTCAAAATAAATAATGGGTACTAAAACACGACAAAATGAACTATTTAGTCAACAGTTAATATTTATTTTGCCTATCCCCAATATTGAAATATCTCACCGTCAGAGTTATCGCTTTCCTTTTCTTTTTACTATGAAATAAAAGGACAGAGTTAATATTTATATATCAGCCGTAAATATCAATCAATGTTGTACAACTTTATGTGGGGCAAGTATCGAGTTACGACTTAGAAACAACCTTTCCGTTTGTACGGAAAACGTTTTGGGGTCTAATGCGACTACGTCATCGTATCTTCATGATGCTTGCGTTTCATGTTAGTTTTTCGACGCAACGCGCAATCGGTATGTGTTTTGGCCTTCTAAGCCAGTCACATACACGTTGGCAAAGCAGGCGCGGTCACTGGCCTTATCTCGGCGCTTGTCCACAGCTACGGGGGCGGCACGCACCCGTGGAACAAGTCTGGAGGCGCCTTCGAACCTTCCACCGAAGACGGCCTCATTGAAGTCGTAGGACTCACCACATATCAACTGGTAAGTTTATTTCAACTTCAGCGTAATATAAAAATACCATTTTAAACAAACATTTTTATATTCACAATTTTTTGATGGGCTACAAAAACTTGATACTTTAATGGGTATTGGGTGTTGAGTAAAGTTTATAAAGGCTTTTTAATTCCTTTACAAACTTTGGCCGTGGTTTGGTATGCACGTTATAAAGTTGGATTGTTTTTTAATATAGCTAAAATAATCTCTCTTAACTTTCTTTCTACTAACTTATGAGCTTATAACACAGTTTAACTGATTTATGGAAACGGGCCGGATAAAATTAAATGTTTTGGATTAGCTTATACCGGAATAGAACGGTCGCATTTACAGTGTATTGTGGTTTACTCAGCTATAAATCTTTAGTGTAATAACATTAGGACCAAAACTGAAATATGGTTTCTAGGTATGATTAATGATCATCTCGTGTTTCGGTCACTTCTCTCCGAAAATTTCACAACTTGCTGTGTGAAATCATTCGTCTATCAATTTCATTATTAAATTATATTATATTATGATGTCCGACAGTAGACATGTTACAAATGATGATTGGATGATGCGACCTTCAAAAGAATATAACTTTAAATTACCCGTCACTTTTAAAATCTACCAGAATAAAAAATGTTGTAATCTTGTGTAAAGAGTCGTGATATGATTTAAGTTGATCAGAGAATAGTAGCAAGAACAAATGTTTTTAGGTTAAAAGTAAAAATAAAAGCGATGTATCCTTGGAAACAAGCACTATACATGCCAGTGATACTACGGTGTTTAACGTACCGCATTGCAGTCCCACAGTATTTTTTTTTAATTAACTTGCGCAGCATGTTTGTTAACCCCTAATTATGTTCGGAAATGTTAACGCCGGCGTTACGCTGACGTTGAATGTCGTGTATTGCAATTACACGAGATAAGGCACAATCAATTGCAAATTGTAAAGTCACAGCATGCGGAGATCCTGATAAGAGCTTAATATTATGTAAACCGCATACATTTTTGTGTTTTTTTATTTGATAACCAGTCGAGAGCATCCTCTTTTCAAAGGCACTCCAAACCCTTGGGTACGCCATAGCGGACGAGAGGGTTCAGTGAGGATGGGCGGCGAAGGGTATTTACCCAAAATATACAAATATCCATCGGGTAGATAGGTATGTAGTACTGACCTGAGTATGTACCCAATTTTCAAGTAAATACTTACCTGAGTAACTCTGGTAGTTTTCATATAAACGGGTATATTTCCGGATACCTAATAGTAAATTGGGTATTTACTTAGGCAAGTACCTATTTACCCGGTTGGTATATTGGATAGGTATACCCGCCGCCGCCCATCTTTAGTCCTTCTAGAGTTCCTTGGGGCGTTTCTTCTCAGCAATAATGGTCTTTTCTGACGTGCGAGATTCACTTTATATCACTAACATGTAAAAGAGCATTGGTGTGCCCAATTTACAATCGTTTAATATAAGTCCAGGTGCACTAAAAGGCGCAGCTTGCCTAATTTAACTTGTGTTTAAAAATGTGTATTATTCCGTAGCCGCTGCTGCAAGCGGGCGGGCACGGCACGTGCATCACGCAGTGCAAGACGGCCAAGATCGTGACAACGAAGGTTATCCCCATGCAGGTGGACGGTGAGGCCTGCCGGCTGGCGCCCTCCGTCATCACGCTGTCGCGCCTCAACCAGGCCACCATGTTGGCCAAGAGAAAACCCGGGAGGGTCAACGCACCGTAAGTCCCTTGTAAACATTCCGTGCCAACAACATGGCGCTCCAGGTCAAATTACATGCAACTCCTGATAGTGGGCGGTGAACGTGTTAATCTTAGGCTTTCTACAACTAATGTATCGATAAAGTATAAAACTATTTTGAAAGTGACAAAGCTACATTTCTAATGAAGTTTTGTAATTACGTATGTAACAAATATTGCTTTACGAATAATACATATTTCATTGATCCGAGGGTATAAAAGTTTGTATTAGACAAAGACCATTCATGCAATTGGCAATTAACTCAAATAAATAGTAATGTAAGCGTCGAAATTACTACTAATAATTGTGACTTCTTTAAATGAGTATAAAATCACATAAAAAAAATTTTTGTAAAGGTTGGTATCTGTTCAAGGTTCACTCAAAAGTTGATTAGGTGGGTGAATCAACTTTTAAGGTACTCCTTTTCTTTTGCGGTATTAAAACTTTCCTGGTGACTTATGGTTAATAATAATATATGAATATTAAAATTAGACCACCAAATTTACAGACCTTACATGTGAAACACCACAACTATTTTTTAATCCTCGAAAAAACCTGGTAACTCAGGGGAATATGCACATTTTCCATACAAAACCTAGGGACAACATTGTCCCCTGCGTTACCAACTAAATTATTATTTAAAACTGTACTATTTTAAATCAAATGATTTCAAATGTTAGCCTATTTGTCTGATTTAATAAGCGTGTAAGCCACGTCATTAGCAAATATATAGTTTTTCGAAAAACATGTAAATTTGTGAAACATGTCGAAAAATGGGGAGTACCTTAAAAGTTGATTCACCCAGGTACATCTACATTCATATGGCTGTTTGAGACAACCTATGGGATATTCGAAACGGTAGAAATGCAGCGTGACCGCGTGCAAGCTATTAAATATCAAATAGAGGCAATTTAACTGTAATAGGAATTATAGGTATTTTGTTTATAGCCGGACTGTAGAAGTTTAGTTTAGAGACAGACAGGTATCAAATATTCTATACAATTAAGTAATTCATAAAATGTGTATGAAGTAAGCGCATTGAAAAATTCTAAGCGAAATGTATGTCTCCCTTGTTTCAGTCAAACAACGTTAGACCAACTTTCTCTTACCGTGAATCTGATTACGATGGTTGATTATGAACGTCATCATTACGACAAAGAATTACTCGCTAAGACAGGTAAGGAGCATTCTTCGTTGAAGTTCATTGAGTGGGGAAACTGCGTGGAGGCCTAATTAAATTCTTTATATTTATTTCAGCGGAAAGGGTAGGCACTTTAGAAGTAAACCCCGCTGCCGACCTGGAGCAGATACGCGGCCTCATTCAAAACATGATCAAAGAATCTCAAGCGTACTCGAACCTCGTCGACTGGTGGTTCGTCGATTGTGAGTTTAACACACGCAAGGCTTCTCGTTTTATAATTGCTTATGTAGGCCCTTTTATTTATTTTTATATTTAACTTACACAAGAGCTTTTGGTCATAGCCTCATAGGGTTTCAAAGGCATGATCGTTTGTCGAAAATAATGGTTTTTAAATTATGATTTAATATAAACTAAAATATGAATACTGAGGTTATTATAAGAAGGTATTGGGGAATCACCGCATATTTTAAGACAGCTGATTCAGCGTGTTTTGAACTACCACCCCATGCACTTCTAAAAGAGTCTATTAACATACCTCCTTCCAACTATTTATAAAGCATCTAGTTAATCTGGCTTGCGTTTTTAGCGGTGACAGCGGAGCGGTTTTTCCGCATAGACAAGGCCCAAGAGAACCTCCACTACGCGACAGACATAGGGCACGAAAATATCTACATTCTGGACGCGGCGCCCATGACCCCCGACACGGAGTCCACCGCGCACCCTGACACCACCACTTCTCTGGACCACACGGGGCCTTCCATGTCGCTGGAAACCACGACAGGCCTGTCGGTGTCGCTCGACATCTCACAGAGTGTCGACACGCCCAGCGCTGGCGTCTCGCTGGATGTTCCTGAATCTCATGCTAGGTGAGAAAATCTCTCAAGGTTCCTAACCATAAAATAACAATAGGTACTTAGTAAAGAGTTTTCCAGTGTGTAAATTCTTTAGTTTTATAATTTACAACTGTTTGTTTCTTTGTTTACAACAGTGAATCAGGTTTGGGCAGTCCAGCTCGGACGTCAGAAGAGATGCTGACTCCTCAAACTCCGCCGCCTTCCTACCCCACCCCACAGACTCCCAAAACGCAAGCTCCCCCGACCCCTAAGGCTCATGTTCCCTTGACTCCCAGAATCCAACCCCTGCCGACTCCGAAACACACAGCGGCTAAGGTGTCCCCGGCGGGGCAGGAGTCGAACTCCCCGCCACTCTGCACCAGTCCACTGTCCAAGGAGCACCAGCCTACGCACGACTCAATCGCGCGCTTTAAAACGTGAGTCCTTAGTCAACTTCGTTGTATGTGTGTAAGTACATATTATTGAGATTGAAAGCTTCGACTTTATTCTGTAGCAACATATAGAATAAACTTCATGTATATTCTATGACCCGTCCGCAATAATAACTTTCTGTGTCGTTAGCTGAGGTGCTTGTAGCCTCATATAAACGTAAATGTCGAAGCCGTCAATTGGCAAAGTGTGTTTGTTAACGTCGTGCGAAATAAAAGCGTTATCGTGTAAAGGTTTTTAGAGTGCACGCTTCAAAGATATTTAGAGCTAGGCGGGTACTTTAACTATTACTATTGACTTACCCAAAATTAGTTGAATAGTTTATGGTATTGTCTATAGTTCTATGAACCTGCACGTCGCACTTTAGGTATTTTGTGACTGAAATCTGCACTCTATTTCTTCTTTCCTCTATTGCATGCAGCATACATGAAAAACTTTTCGGACTAGATCAGGAAGTGTTTGGCTATAGGTGAGAATAACACACATTTATATTAAAAGTGTAGTTTCTGTAGATTTTGTACTACGAATCATATTTAATGTAAATATAGACAAATAAACGTAACATCTAGATTTTTTTAGAAACAAAGCCAGTAAAATAATACGTAGTCTTTTTTTATATGCCAACTTTTCTGGGAAACCGTAAAGTGCGCCAATAATTAAAATATTTTTTTAGGAATTTACTGGAGAAAACATCAGACACACTCCTAAGGGCCGCTAAAGTAGGAGACTTGAAAATGGTAAGACCTATATCTATATCTTACAAATTAAAAGTATAACCTTCTCTTATGTTTAAAAATGAGCGAACTTATTCTCTAAAAATCTCTAGATGAAGGAGCTACACGCGGCGGGCTATTCCCTTCTCTCGATCGACGCAAGCGGACAAACAGCGCTCCACATCGCTGCTCGCTACGGCAACAAGGAGATCGTGAAGTACTTGATCGCATGCGCGCCGACCGCCATCTTGAACATGCGCGACAACGAGCGCGGGCAGACTGCGCTGCACAAGGCGGCGGCGCACAAGCGGCGTGCCATCTGCTGCATGCTGGTGGCCGGCGGAGCGTCGCTGGCGCGCCAGGACCACGCCGGCCTGTCACCGCGGCACCTCGCGCTGAGGGCAGAGGACCACGACCTCGCTGCCTACTTAGAAAGTGAGTAAACCATCAGAAGATTTTACCGGGAACATACAGTCTAGTACTAGAAGACCGCCCGCGTAGAAGTCATTAATCGCTATTCCCTCGAGAACTGTCCAATTCTCCGGGATACAAGTTCCAAACTATAGTCTGTCTCTGTGTCAAATATCATCCAGATCCGTCCGCCGTTCAGGCGTGATTGAGTAACAAAAATTCAAACTTTCATAGGTATTTATAATATGAAGAAGACTAACGCAACGTGCTAAAACATATCTGCACACGCTCATGATACGAGTAGAGTCTAGTTCAGACATTTTTAAACCCAAACCCAGACTCATAACATTTATTGCATTTATTGCATAACAGCAACACGTTGATATGTTTCGATACATTTGATGGCGGCTGTACTGTATCCCTATGATGCATAAGGACCTCTGTAATTTATGGGGTTACAATGGGATTTTTTCAACAACTATATTACTACTATTGGCTATCCCTTCAAAGTACCTATAGCTGAGGGATCTCGGATTAGACGACCTAAAACTAAAGGTTAAGGCCACTGAGACCCGATTTCAACCCAAAGATCATGATATTTCAAGATTAGGTCAGACATCTTCGCCATTTATTCTTGGACTAACTTCGTACTCCACAACCGTTGTACTGGTATACGTGTGTGATTCTATATATTGTGATATGTTATCTAGTTTTATTTTGGCTTCTTTTTATTCGACGCTGAATAACGCGCGTTACATAATGCAGGCTCAGAACATCGTGTTTTTTTGCCTCGTGCATACTATTCGATCATATAGACAAACGGGTTAAATACGGGCACTTTTATACTTTCTCATACAATAACTGTATGAAAACGTATTAAAAAAACAGCAGAGAAATTACAAAATACAAGCAATCTTTTTCACATAAAACATCGTATTTATTTATTGCACCAAATTTATCCTCAAGATAAAATGATTGCCCGCTGTATTTGGAAAAGTACCAGGTGTGTCGGCTTACTAAAGCGCTTCGCGATTCCTTGACGGTGGCATGTGCAACCCAAACCATTTTGAGGGAAATATATGTCGGGTCGGATCTACAGTGTCCGATTACACTGTTTCAATTTTTTTTAGGAAATTGATTATGTAAAGAAGTAAACTTTATCGTACAAAATACACATGCGGATTTTAAATATAAGTATTCTGTAACATTTCCAAGACAAAAAGTTTCGTGCACAAAATTTTCAGTTTGTAAAACTAAGTAAAGAAAGGAGGAGAGGACAATTAAATGGGTTTAAAACGTTTTTGTATAATATATTTACTCCTTAAATGATAAGTTTGCTTTGTACGTACAATCGACGTTATGTTACTTTTTTACTTTACTAACATTTTTACTTTACGGTTTGTATCCTACGTTGAAATATTTACATACAAACATAATTTTATTATTGTCATTATTTCTAAAAGGGGAGAGGGGGGTTACAATGCACAATATTTTGTAAAAGGTTTGTTGCGTGAAATGTTTTTCATGTTAAATGAAAGCTGTTTAATCAAATTCAAATTCAAATTTGTATATTTGCATAAAATATGGTAAAATTAAGTTAAAGTTCATCACATCGGAAAAATACACCGTAACAACAGAACTAAAAGAATTCCTGACAAAATTATGGACAACACAAAAGTTAATGAAATTATACATAATACAACGTTACCCTCGACACGTAACAATACTTTATTTAGTTCATAATCCATAATACTTCCTTATTTCTATTGAAACTCATTTCCTTCATTTGAAGACAACTCATGTTCTACATACATTATTGCAGTTTTGTATTACATTGTGTCATTGAACACATGAATCACCTGCCTTAAATTTCAGATTATACTCATTATCTGAAATATACTTAGTGGCCAACATATCCCGTAATGTAATTAGATAACAATAAAAAATGTGATTTAGGCCAGAATAATAAAAATGAAAATATCCTTTATACGAGAGCGATCCTTCATTGTTTTTCTCCCGGACGCCCTATCTAAGCCCTGGTGACGTGACGAAAGTAATTGATGATAGCTTCTACCTTTTGTTATCCAGATAGGCATGTCACTCTAGGATTCCTGAACTCTCGTTAATATATGATAGTAGTGTTTACTGGATGAAATGCCTGGGTGGCCACAATACGCTTACTTTAGTTCTTTTTTCTAATGGTTGATTGCCGTACGCGCCGCAGATAAAATCTTGTAAAATATCACTATCATATTTATTATCATCATCATTTCACCATGAAGACGTCCACTGCTGGATATAGGTCAAGTAAATTATTGTAGATGCCGGGAAGCAAGCGGTTGCTGGACGAATACCTACGAGGTAGCGCGGCTGAGCCGAAGGCACATATATAAACGTAAACATCCACATTTAAGGCGGACATATAGCGGCCAGTGGATCTTTATACTGACCTTGCTGGCCCAGGCCGACAAGACAATGTGTACATTATTAGAAGTGGAGTATAAAGTTGCAGAAACTGTAAATGTCAACCGAAGTATTTTTGCTTTTAGAAAAATTCATACACTCATGCCTTCATTCACCAACAACTCTAAAAACTTTTTGTTAATTCTGTAACCACATTTAGAAAAAAAATTGAGAAAATATTATTTAACATTTTTTTGAGCAAGCGATATGAGCTTGAGCCGCCCCCGTCCATTATAACATGTATAACGCTACCATAAAAGTAGCAAGGAACTCTAAGAAGTTGTGCATAAAGTTACGGTTTTTAAGCCGTCTGTTGAACGTTAAGCTCTCGAAGTTCGAACTTTACTGAAACGAGTCTTGATTTCAGGTCAAGAGCATTTCCAATTAGTCTCCGAGGACCTGGAAACAGCGGTCTGAAACGGCTTCGGCAACGACCGCGCCGGGTCTACGCAAAGTGTAAATACATAAGTAAGGTCGGTTTACACCGCGTTGTGAGAGTACATTTACTTACTGCGTAATTAAGTTTTATTATACTCTAACACCAAAGTGATATTTAGATCTTGTGGAATTAGGATAAATAAATGTAGATAATAATTTATAACTATATACGTTGTCATCGAAAGAGTTAAGTAATACGGTATGATTAAAAGTGAATTTCAAGGTTTGCTTAAAGCGAAGAGTACATATCCCCGGAGAAGATATGTGCCTCCTCGCTGGCTTAAAGCACTGAAATCAGTTGGTTATAAACCTTATGAACCTTATTATTATACGACTGGATTCACATTATGTATTTTAAATACATAATATTATGTACCTACGAGTAATTGACGTTCCTCGAAACGTGAGGATGATATGGTGTTGTCTGATACTGTTGTACATAATTTATGAATGCAACACAAGCCTGGCTCGAGCAGTGGGCCGAAACGAATATGTCTTATACAAAGACAGAATACCTAATGAAGAAAAACGTGAGCTCATAGATTCGGAATGACACCGTAATGCCCGTTTTCTCAATATTTGTTTTTGCTGTAGGAATGTAACCCAGAACATGAATCCATCTTGTCAAGTAGTAAAAAAGAAAATTGGAATATTATTTGGGTATTAGGTAATTTTTTTTTCTGTTAACTGACTTCTCCATAAAATCGATAAAGTAATCTTATGATTTAGACTGTTTGTTGCTTTTAATATTTAAGTACTTTTCGACGTTTATTTATGTGATCTTTTCGAATGTAGATAGATCTATTATAGTCATAAGAATAATAATATATCATAAATTGTATAGTTTTAATAAAATCACCTGTGTTAGATATTTTTTGTGGCTTCAATTAAAATTAGGAAAATGCAGATATCAATATAACGAGGTGATTTTCAAAGTATAGATTTAATTAAAAATCAGTGTACCTATTTACTTCTGTTTTATCCTTATAACATTCTCGTTTATTGTACTATTGACATAAAATGAATGTTGTAAATCGACACAGGCACGTTCAAACTATGTCATGAGTTTGCATGTTAACTCTCGTAGTTAGTCCACCCTGTGTATTTTGGCAATAACAATGAAGCCTAAGGCTGTTTCGTCCGAGTGCTGTTCATAAAGCAGACGCTGAGCGTCTACTCTCGATGATCTCAACGTCGTGCGTTTATAATGCGGTAAGTATGTTTTATAAGTCATTTGCATAACTCTGAAAGGATATCGTCAAAATTTAATAATTACAAGATGGTAATAGATGAAGATTTCACTGCAATTTCATTCGACGTGAAAAAAATATGTCATAAATGTCAAAATCAATATTTAGTCGATAAAAGTAAATTTATTTTTAAATTACTTATTTGCTTATTGGAAAACATAATTAATACAATTTAATTCCTTATTTTGTTATAGGTAAACAATAATATCGAAATAAATACATACGCAACGATTAGATATCTCCGTGTTCTATTTCTGTCTTATAATTATTTCCTATGTCCTGTCCAAGCTCTACCTCTAGTACAGTGCGATAACACTTAGAAGATGCGTCGGTTTTGTACTTGTCTCTTACTCGCTCTCATACGCTATTATTAACAGCGAATGAGAGAGTAGTACAAACCCGAAGCGTCTTCTAAGTGCTCACAGACTGTAAATTGAATGTTCGGAGTTCATTTCCCTCACGTCTAGGCTTGACATCTCGTCTCATCTTACTTTAATTTGTGTATGTCCTTCTTGTTGTGGATTGGTGTTGTCGGTGCGTCGTTGTTTTCAATATTCTGTGTGGCGTGGCTCCAAGAGCGAGGTGTTTCCTGCGTTGTTGTACTGTGTAATGCCAATACCTCTACGTGTAGTCGTGTACTTAATAGTTTAGTGATTAACGAATTTACTCGTACTACTCGCGAACAAGCGAACAATGAAAGACAAAGCTGTGAGAATTTTGGTCATAATGTAAAAAGTAAGTTCATTTTTATCATAAGCAAGAACGATGTACTGTACACCATTACTGTTTCGTGGATTACGTTTGTGTTTATAGTTAGAGTAAGGGGCATTGTTGTTCACTTGTAGTGTAATGTTTACTTATCTATTAGATTTAAAGAGATGCGCCCTACATCGAAACTACCTTTTCTTTCCCTTTCAAAACATCTTCCTTTAACCATTAAGCTATCTATATAATAAAAATCAATATGATAAATTTACGTACGAAATGTTTAACTCACTAAGCGAATCCAAATGTAATTAAATAATCACAATAAATATTACTGACCTTAAATTTTAATCTATCGAATATAATAAGTAGGTTTCGTAATACCTACGCCAATTTTGTTAGTGATAATTTCCTATTAGACATAATCTTAGTCTTTGTACCTATACTATACTATACTGGAGGCCTTCGTGTAGTAAATTAATATTATAATGATTCTTATGGAATACAAACATAAGTATTACCAACTTCGCGACCAAATTCTATATATGAAACTGATTTTCTAATATCACTAGTTTATTAGATTATAGACATTTAAGCACTGAGATAATTAAATGAGAAATCTTATTATCTTCCTTATACCTAAAACGAAATGTGACAAGAATTAAAAACCGAGGATAAGCGGTCTCGTTAGAGTACTTTTCATTAACTTGACTGCGTTAAGATGCTATTTGAAGATCTGGCTCGTAGCTATTTATTTTTTGGCATTCCATTATGAATAGCTTTTCTGCTTGAAAACAACACAATTTAGTATTTTTGCAGTTGATTAAGTTGCCGTGAGGCTGCCAAAATAAATTTATAAAATTAGATGCGATTACAGAATGACATTTTGTTTAAATAATGGATCATTGATGATTTGTGACACCCTTGTGATTATAACTCTTGTCAGGCATCTACAGCAATACTTGGCTCGAACAAAGTTTTTTAAAGCAAGTTCAATACAAAATAAAAGTACAGGGATACTGCAGGGATACTAATTGCCGCGGCAAAGTTTCTCGTCTAACTTTTACCTTAAATGAATCTCGTCTCGTCTCGTCGGTTGGGGTTAGGTCAGGTTACGGGTTGGCCTAATCTGATTTTGATATATTATTATAAGAATGTCATTACTAGGACCCAGATTTTTGGGGGCGGCTTTCGACAAGTTGTAGGGAGAGAACACCGCTATTTACCGATGTTATTGACAAATCTATAGTTTATTTATTTATTTATGTCTTTATTAAATATAACCTCAAATTTTCCGATGATACGTACTCTTTTCGGCGGTCGATGATAAAAAAGGCCGAAATATCGGAGTTTAATCCGTATAAATTGCTTTATTGAAATCAGAATAATTACGAAAACCCTTTTATTTTATAACTTGAGAATAGATCCAAGACCACTTAACGTTTGGTGGCTTGCCTACCCTTTTGATATAATAAAACAGAAAATATTATTTTATAACTTTCCGATATTTCGAAAAATTTTCATCATCGACCGCTGAAAAGAGTACGTATAATCGGAAAATTTGAGGTTTTATTTAATAAAGACACAAATAAATATAAAAACTATTGATTTGTCGATAACATCGGTAAATAGCGGTGTTCTCTCCCTACAACTTGTCGAAAGCCGGCGTAAATTCCGGGCCCTAGTCATTACATCCTTGTCACACTGTTTCAAGCTTTTGTTCTTTAGAAGTAAACTGGTTTTATGTCCCCATATATTGACGAATTTGTCAATGGAATCATGTTTAAAGATCTGTCATTTCAATGTTATATAAAACAGAGGCATATAAAATCTTACATTTCTAAAACATGGTGTATACCACCTGTAATCCCCAGTGGACTATGCCTTTATCTTAGGTAATATTTGACTGAATTCCTAGTTTGACCATTCTTTCAAGCTGAAATGATCGTGACGATAAGCAGACTGTCTTTGTTCTGTTAAAATATGTATGTAAATGTTAATTTATCAGAAGTTTCCCAAAGCCTTATTGACATATTGATATTCTAATCAATAACATGTAAGTACAGTAACGTAGCTAAATATAGTTATTGTGGTTATTTATTTGTTATTTTTAATCAAAGATTTTATGCGGTACAAGTGGGTTTGTTGCAAGTTACCTATTAGGTTTATATTATAAAGGTGGCATCCTTTAAGTGTTAATAATTTTATTTATTGTTTTAAAGTGGTGTTTTGTTGTCGCCATCACGAAAACTTTTTAGTAATAGCTTGAAAGTACCTACTGTTAATGTAGAGTAAACCTATGAGGACCTCGTGTTTTGCAACTCGGGATGTTTCGCTAAATACTAGGGATTAGGTAGAATGGTTTGGTTTGATTCCTGGGTCTGTATTCGACATTGGTTTAGGTGATACATTAGACTCAATTATAATGTCAAATAGCATATCAAAATCCCTGTCCAATATCGAAGACAGGATTAATATGAGTTGATTATATATAGCTGTGGTGAAATGCTATCTGGCGTGGATAGAATAACAAATCAATAAATTTGTTATTTTATCCACCAGGCTTCATTAACAATGCTTTTGTTATAATTCCATACCAATGTATATTATAACGTCTAAACAAATTATTCTACGGAATGATGGCAGGATCTAAATGTATAGACACGTAAATGTTACCTACTCGGATCTACATATGGATGTTGTTAATGGGTCTGGATGAAGTTTGCATTAATTTATTGGAAGGTTATTAGAGTTTTATCGATTGTTTTGTTAAATAAGACCACCTCTTAGATTAAACGGGGTTGTACTATACCGTTGCCTTGCAATTATCGTATTTCGTAAATGTGAAAATAACTCACCTTGTCATATAGCGCCGTAAGGTTCGCTGCTAAGTTTAATCTCGAATACTTAATTATAAAAATATTGTAAAAGACACCAAATTAAATTAATTGTCACTTAGATATTAAAATCTTACATTGAATACCAAACGTGTATATTTATGAATATTATGATATGGTGGGTTTGCTGCGAGTGGTGTTGTTGTCTCGACCTTTCTGAAAATGGACCTTGAGGGCGAAGCGAGCGCAAAGTTTTTTGAACAACCTGTACGTTAGCCATAAAGGAATACGGTTCTGTGTGTAATACATTTGACTAAAGGATAATACGCCGCACAAGAATAACGGCGGCGGAGAGGCCGAGGCGGCACGCGCGCTCGCGGCAGCCCCACGTACTGCGGTCGTAAAATAAACATCATGTTGAGCCAACGACACAACTCACGGCAACGCACTGTACTTTATTATTGATATTGTAGAACTTTTTGGAAAAATATAATACCTAATTAGATACATACTTATACTGGATTTTTAGCCCCCTTGATCTTTATAGGTAACTTTTGTCTTGTCTAAAACATGAGCGTTCGGGAAGTACCCAATATAAAAGTAATTTGAATAATGTTTTGAGAGCACTTGTTTCATTAAGTACATTATTTTTGCACTCAATGAAATCACTATTTTAAATAAAATATTAACGAAGTACACTGAAAGAACAATAAAATGAAGTACGACTTAAATTGTGTTTTTTTTAATAAAAAACTCTACCTTCAGTAAATATACAGGCGCGTTCACATAGAACGTCCGCTTTACAGGATCCGTTTTAACGGATCTTTTCACCTTGTAATCTTCTTTTTTACTGGATCCAGAATACTGATTTGGCTGTGACCTCGCTCATACAACTACATACGCCATCAAGATCGTTAAAACGGATCCTGTAAAAACGGACGTTCTATGTGAACGCGCCCTAACCGTTGCATATTAAGGGCTGAGTTCACCAACAATTAAACGGACGGTTAGCGGTTTAACGGTTGTCAAATGTATTGATTAACAGCTGATTAAGACTTAACCGTCTGTTAAATTGGTCGGTGAACTCGGCCCTAAGTGATCAACAGCAACCATTATAGATATGAATATCTAGATAGGTATAGTTGCAGCCGGGCAAGAGTCGAGCCACATCATTGGGACTAAAGTGACAAAAGCTAGACTATAGTAGGTATAGGTCTACCAGAATCTCATGAAAAAATTAAAAGTAAAAAGAAATCTATTTTTATATGGCAACGTTGCCTTACGCCTGTCAATTCAAATTTCACCGCTTGTCAGGGTTTGTTATTGTTTGTTATTTTTACACAAATATAACGTTAGTTATCAGGCAAATGTCCTAAAAGCCCTTCGATCTCAAGCGAAAAATATCATTAATTGTGTGTACTGTAATATTTGTAAGGAAGCAGATGTGAATCAAACACAATCGTTGATTTAGTGTCGTGTTTATAAAAGACTAGTAAATGAAGCTAAATAATATTGATACTTTAAGGTCCGTTGTACATTTGCAGGAACTTTACTTATCACCCCATTTGGCTTTTATGTCTGACACGCAAAAGTCTATTTAACACCCTTAATAATTAAGTGCCATTTAATTCCAGGATTACCCATTGCCACCATATGGCGAATCGTGGCTGTGTGGCATGGTTATCATGATATTTTTATGGGGTTTTTTTTTTTTATCTCGCACCTCCTCAGAATACAACATTGATTTAAGTTAAAATTGCATAATATTGTCGCTTAGCTAACAATACCGCGTATGTCAATGATTGAACGGGAATTAAGAGTTAATTTAATAATTATTATTATTACTATTTAAGAGTTCATCTGAACATACTGAGTTTTGACACATTTTCCTGCTCAACTACGCATGATATATATATTTTAATGTTAAATTCATTGTTTTATATAATGCTAGGTTAAGTTCTATAATTGTATAAGTAATTTAAAAAAAAAAAACGACTGACTGTTGAGTTTCTTGCGGCGTTTCTTCTCAGCAGTGGTCTCTTGCGAAGCGCTGGTAGATTTTTGACGTGTAAAAGTGCCCGTGCGGCCTACTTACTGAATAAACATCTTTTATCTTTTTTATCTTTTTTTATAATACAAACTTTAATTTTGACCTGTACGGTATTGTTAGCTAAGCGACGATACGTCATCGAATTTTTGAAGTAATATTGAACTAAATCCTAATAAACATAAGGACATATTACTTGCACACGATTGTTTTAATTTAACCTTCTTATTATTTATTAGGAAATATAAGTCCAAAGTTGATTTAGGCTGGGTTTTGTAAAGATACGTTAGATCAAAGGGCATTGGGTAAATTTGTTTGAAAAATATTGCCATTTTTTTTTTCAGCGGCCACGTATGGTTTTTACATAGTTATTTAGAGGACCTCTAAATACACATAGATGTGTATAATTTATGGCGTTAAATAATATCGGAGCTGAGATTTTAAAGATTTTAGTATTCAGTTTTTAGTACAAAAGTACACCCAAGTATAAATATTTAAATATCTCGGCCCCGATGCACTTAAGAGTATTACATTAAATAACAAAATATGTTTATTTTTAATAATTCTATCATAATTTACCACTTTTACGAATGGCCGCTCACCTTGAAAATGTATGAATTTTACAAATGACAACACTTTTACCCAAACCCCTTTCGGTCAGGAATGTCAAAACTTGTATGATGTAAATTTAATCTGACATATTTATTAAAGGACCTTTATAAAACCGGGCCTTAAAGGGTTACGTAGGTAACTAATCGTTACTAATATTATAACTCTTAGTTGCACATACGTGATATTTTAATTTTATCCTAGAAAATTTAATAATTCCCAAAGAAGTAAAGACTTCTACGCGGACTGAGTCCGCCACACCATGCTTTTAATGAACGCGGAAAATAAAGTATCAGGACCATTAACTCCTATTACCCCAGAGTTGCAAGCCCTAAATTTAAATTTCCCTTTTTTCATGAGATTCTGATAGACCTATATGTACATAAATAAACTCTTTAACACACATAAACAATTACAAGACATGTTTGCATCGATAAAGATAATGTACATAGGCGAACTTATCCTATATGGGATATAATGAAGGATGATAAACTGACTGAACTATCGAGATGCCTGCTCAAAAAAATATTGCTTTCTTTTCCGAACGCCTCACTCCACTTATCTAGTAATAGTTCTGGGATTTTAATCGGAACTCAACGAGATTTCTCGTATCTACCTATGGTTGTAAAGCCACGTGGGTAACTTAACGGAAAAAACTGGCCACCTTCTTCCCTTGAGTTGACACACGAAATTTAAAGGTTATTAAACTATGAGATATAATATGTTATCTAATAAAAACCATCCTTCGATTCCAAGACAACACTCAGTATCAATTCATTAGAAAACACAATAATACTAAAGATGGGTGCCACTGGACGCTCGGCACATTCTTAATGCAATAACATTGATTGATTGTTTATCCATTTTATCATATTAAAGTACCTATACTTTATTCGGCTACAGAAATCCTCCCTCTCACAATACTTTAAACCGATTTTTTTTAGTTGAAGAGCAGCGATCGTCAAATACAAGCTTAAAAAAGGTCAGAAAAAGACTCATTGAAGAGCCAATAAGTAGCCCGTGAAGTAGGACGAACGAATATGAAAGCAACCAGAATATTAAACTTCAATGGGTCCCTTTAGGAAAAATAGTCGCGCATTCGGTATCGCTATCACTTTCACACATTAGAGAGCAAAAGTGACAACGATACGAAACGCGCGCGCGTGACTGTAACGCTACAAAAAATTACCGGGTGCTAAGTACCTCCTTTACACGCGCAGCAGGCGGCCTTTCAGAGTAATCCGATTTAAAGAGACAGATTTATCATACTTAATGTTCAAGAAGCTTTCAATGGAATCCTTTAAAAAAACGAATCAAAATACTAAGCAAATTTATTTCAATTTGTGATAGGTTATTTAAAGTATTTTTACTCCCGGATTATTTGCCACCTCTGTTATTTGATTTTATTACCGTTTCGCTTCCAAGTTTACGGCCTGTATAGAATAAGTCCGCTGTGTACCATGAAGTACGTTTAAAACGCGTCTACTGCCCACAGGTAGCAGTCTCCTTTTATTAAAACCTATATATAAAGTCGGCGCGCGGACTCACAGCTTCCTAGCTAAGGGCCACTTGCACCAAAAATTTAACCCTGGGTTAAGACACTAAGGGCCGAGTTCACCAACCAATTGAACAGACGGTTTAACGGGTGTCAAATGTATTGATTAACAGCTGATTATGACTTAATCGTCCGTTTAATTGTTGGTGAACTCGGCCCTACCTAAGGGCCTCTTGCACCAGAAATTTAACACTGGGTTAAGACACTAACTCGAATTAGTAAACGTCAGGTTCATGCAAAAACTTTCGTTTTAACTCGAGTTAGGGGCGAGTTCGCCAACAATTAAACGGACAGTTAAGTCTTAATCAGCTGTTAATCAATACATTTGACACCCATTAAACCGCTAATCGTCCGTTTAATTATTGGTGAACTCGGCCCTTAATGTCTAACCCAGGGTTAAATTTTTGGTGCAAGTTGCCCTTACTCTAGTTAAAATGTCAGTTTTTGTATGAATCTGACGTTTACTAACAAGAGTGTGTCTTAACCCAGTGTTAAATTTTTGGTGCAAGTGGCCCTAACGTTAATAACATGAACTTGATCACGTCTTTATTGCTTTCCGACCGCATTATGCTTTTTTGCATTTTAATCCATCCCTTGATATATTTTCTTCTAATCGCAAAGAAAAATTCCACCATACCACGGGAATATTTTTTCAGAATACCAGGTGTAAAGCTGTGTTTTTTAGGACATAAGCGCCATCTCCATTCTTACACAAATCGAGTAACGATGACATTTACACGCACACTAAACAGAGCACTAAACTTTCTCATTTATTGTAGTAGATTTACTGTCATTACGTACAAATGGAAATTGCCACTTATTAGTTTAGTACAACGAAAATAAATTTGGTTATAAATACTTTTCAGCACAATTACATTTTGACTAAATTCACTTTGGATACTATTACTTTTGACCCAACTTCAGAATGGTTATTTCACGTGGACGATTTTCCATTTGTAGGTACCTAATGACAGTAAATCTTATAGTAGAGTAGTGTAATACATAGTCTAGGTACAGCCAGCCTTATAAGTAGCTGCACACTTGTGTACCTTGTCGCTTTAACGCGTTTGACTGATTAGTTCAAACATGACGTTACAGCCGCTAGTCATAAGACCACAGAAGAAAGACTAAAAGCATAGAAACCGTACTAAATAAGCAGAAAATACATTATTGTTCACTTCTTTTCACTTATGGTTTTCATAGTGAATTGGAAAGAGATGAATCTATAGCTGTTCTTTCGTTATTTGGTACATTGCCACAAGTAAGGCGTGATTTAGACCTATAAGCACGTATAGTATTTGGACCTATAGACAAGGAAAGACAAATCCATCCTATAGGAAGGACAAAGAAGTCCCTTTGTAAAACCTTGTGACAATGACAGTTAGAGAAGAAAAAAACAGCCTACTTTTTGTTTCATTTTTTCTCACGTAATACGTAATCTAAAAAGTAGAGAAAGCTGACGCAAAGTACGTCTTATAGTCCGGATTCTATGCTATATGTTCTTATTCTGTGCATAAGACCTACCGCACTTATGCTGCGGATAAAAAAGAGCAAAACAAAGAATGATACGATTAAGGTGTGATGGATCTGTATAAAAACTTGAAGGATAACAGGTGATAAAGCCAGGTAATATTCGGTTACATTACATTAGAGCCAAGCTGCGTCAGCGGCAGCGGCGCGTGCCGGACGGAAATACAAATGCGCAGAGATGTATGAACCATGCTACGGACACCGCTACGAAGTTCGCCGGTTATCAAACGCTATGGAGATATCATCACAAAACCGGCGACGTGCGAATCCGGCTCGTACACGAAGGGTTCCGTACCTTTTTATTACTTGTTGTTACAAAGGCAATAAAAATAAACATTGTCAAAATTTCTACCTACTACGGTAAACCGTAAAATAAATAAATATATAAATGAGATACAGCCCAGTGACAGAAAACAGACGGAAAAACAGCGAGGGCTTAGCAATAGGGTCCTAATGCAGCCTTTCGGTACGGAACCCTAAAATGTAATTTTCAGAAGTTAATGGCAATTCCCTTAATAGCTGCAATTTTGTATAATATATAAAAGAATAAACTGACTGGCTGGACTGAGCGATCAACGCAGTAGGGGGGTACCTATACTGGAATTCTCGGAAATTCATCCCCTAAGGGGTTTAAAATAGGGGGCTGGGGGTAGCGGGAAACTAATTCTACGCGTTTGAAGTCGCGGCATCCTCTATTATTTAATAATACTGTACTGGAAACTTTAATCGAATGAGTTGTTCATAGATAACTGCCAAACAATTTGCAAACTAGTGTTAAGGACACTGACTGAGAGCCGATGGTCTTCGTGCACCGAACAGGCTCCGTACTCACTGCTAATTCCAATTAATTGTTTTTGGTTTCAATACACAGATGTCACTTGCAGTTGTTTGCAAAGTTCAATTGAATGTTTACTTCCCGAGATTGTGGGTTTACCCATTAGGTATAGAATCGGCAATTTTCGCGTCGGTGAGGGTACGCGCACTCGTTAATAAATTAAATTGAAATGGAGCCGTTGAGCTGCGCTGTTTGATCGCCCGCGGCGTTTTTGCGAAGTTCCCAACTTTATACGATTGCACGGTATTTCCATTCACGAATAGACGTATTTTGATTTCTGACGTTTCTCCAACGTTGTACATCCCAGGGCTGTTTACGTTGCGTATAAAAATATTAGCGCTACCTAAAAGCAATGACGGCATCTCCTACTAAACATCTATTACTCATTATTACGATTATTATCAAGACCTCTATCTACTCTACTGGGTAAAACCCACAAATCATATTGCTTTTCGATGTTGTCGTATTGTTCAGCCTTCAATAAAGGCTTTAACGACTGGTTTGAACGCATGGAAAAGTGCGTCCTACTATAATAATATTATAAATGCGAAAATGTGTGTTTTTTGTTATTCCTTCAGGCTTCAACAGCTGGAAGGATTTGGATGAAATTTGAAATGGAGAGAATACCCTGGATTATTACGTAAACTACTTTCCACATTCCCAATGATAATCGAAATCTACGCGGATGAAGTCGCAGTCTAAAGCTAGTGTAGAATAAAGCCCCAAGCGACGACATGAGGTTACGACTGACATATTAATATGCAAGCACTGATCTTTCAAGAAAAACAATGTCGAACGGACTTGGGCCAACTATTTTATACAATGAAAACACATACGGCAGCAACCCAGTTAGCTGACCACTAGTGAGCCCTATTGCAAGGTGACAAGAATCACATAAGTTTAGCCTAGAATAGAGGCCCAGAACAAGTGCTACGAGCTACGGCGTAGGCAATTGTAGCTCGGATGGCTGCCACAACTTCGAGCGGCGGCGGTGAGCGGTGGGCGGCGAAATCAAAAGCATAAAAATCGCTTCATCGCCACCGCAGTGACACGTGGCATGCTCCATACATCTCTATGAATTTGTTTTTGTCACCGTTATACAAAGTCGTGGCCGGCTGGAATACCGCAATCTCAAATATTCAATTGCCGCCTCAAACGTCGCAATAAAGTACCTAACTTTCGACATTATTCTACAACCTAGACGGTCTGGATAACATAGCAAATGTATACAATCAGTCTCCATTGTACCGGTTGATGGGATAATTTGATACTACCCGCAGCTGGGCAATTTATTCATGTTTTGAGTGATTACCACGTCTCGAAACTACCGCTGAGCCGACCCAGTCTCATACCGAAATAACAAGCTGAAAATACGTAATGAAGAAGGTTGTTAGAATTGTGGAAGATAAAGTTGTAAATGCGAAGCAATTTGTTTTTAAATATTTAATAAGATAAATGTAGGGAAAAAAACGGAAATAGCGGATGCAATTTATTTACTTATCTCGTTTACCCAAATATTATAATATTCAAGAGCATTTGAACCCTCGCAATTTAGTCACTTCCGTCTTTCTGTACTTACACATATTACAGGCTTTTTATTTTGGAGTCTTTAGGGACTATGTGGTCAAAATTTGACCGGGTAAACGATTTTATATAAAAACATGAAAAATATTTTCTCGGGCGGTAATGGGGCCCGGCCACCATTACCACCGAAATTAAAAAATGGGGTATCGTTGGTATTGGGTTTTTATAAATAAAGTAGCGTTTTCTTTTTGACGTTAAATTTTATTGAATATGTGGCGAGACCTAGGCAATGAAACTCGAAATTCCGCCCAACTACAGTTCAGCACAGCTTACAACATCTGAAAAAAAACAAACTAAATAGTAGAAGCATTTAGGACTTTCAATCGTTATTATTCAAAAATGCATAAATTCTAAGGCCATGACTTACTTAATGACGCATTTCTTTTAAAATAATAACCATTAACGTTTATTTTTAGTGGTTTTTTTTCTATAAATACATTTTTTTACATTCAATATGCACGGAACCCTTATTGCGTGCTTGATAAGCACTTCGCCTGTATTTTATCTAAAAACAACCTTTCTGAGCCGTCGTGTCACAGTAACTGCAATATGCAATTAAGATTTGCTCCCTTAAGTTATCCTCTTAGTTATTTTAAGGTCATACTCTGAATAACAAAACTTTTGCACTTACGAACTACTAAAAGTTTATTTCAAAGGCGAGCTAATCTTCCCTTGTCTCGCGTCCTCAGGGACCGCGAATTTACTGCGCTCCTGCAAATTAAATATTCACTTATACTTAGCTTTTGTGATCGCGGAATAGAAAAAACAGTGGAAGTGGCATGAGCTTCGCTTAGTATCAGACCTGTTGTCGCCAATACTCAAACTATCATAAAAACAACACGCCACCATGGAAAATGTTTTTTGTGCGGCTATTGTTTTTACATTCCAAAATAGCACAATAAGGCGTGCTTCTGGATTTATTTCCTTTTTCAGAAATATCGAAATATCGATATAAGCGATCGCAGCAAAAGTATGGTAAGTTGCGGGGAGCTCCGCATAACCCATGCCACACGTTACACGCCCACTTGACACTTCTACTGTTTTTTCTGTTCAGTGTTTTGTGATAGTGAAAATGTAACCTCATTTAGTGGCTTAATTACGAACCACAAACTTGTTTACCCGCTGAACTTTGCTTTGGGGATTTTCTCTTACAAATTCTAGAGAAAACTATTAGGTTTGATAACAAGGTACCTAAACAGTACGCTCTTTTCTGGAACCAACCCGAGGCATTTTTAACCTCCTATATACTTTTAACAGGCTGACCGGAAAGCGTGAGATTTATGTTGTTGCTTAATATGCATACTGAAATAGCCCCTTTAAAAATAAGGTGAAATGGTATTTCTAAATACGCTTTGTACTAATAAATTTATAAAGAACCATTAGACGTGTTGGTAAATAGAAAGTTAAATTAAATAAGAAAGTGGAGACATTACATCTCAAAACTTTTTAGGGCAAGGTCGATGTAGCCTTATTTTAACGTGAAATTTCTTTGACAGAATCTAACCATGTTTTGTAGGTACAAAAGGTATTAGGTATTTATGTTAATTGTATTTGTCTTGCTTTTCTTTAGTAGGTATAATAAAGTATTAACATAAGTACATACAACTGTATGACTTCGGATTCCATAATTCCTCGTTATTCACACAATTTATGACTTGGTAGAAACAGATGATAAAATATATTGAATAATAATAGTCTATTAACGGTACCTATGTACATATTGTTTCTAAATTGTAATTTCCTTGGTTCAGGCTGAAATACACAAAACATTGCGATAATATAGAATCCGAAAGGCAGCAATATCGCTTAACAATATCGAACTATTCCGTCGAGCCGTCGCAGTCAATCTATAGAATCAATTTGCAAAGCGCTTCGGAGCAAACAGCGATTTGCATGAGCCCTAAGAGACTGAAATTGAATAAGTGAATTAGTTAATATTCGACTTCTCTCCCAACACGCACATTCTCTCGATTTCGTAACAAATTAGGGGTAATTCTGTTACGCGCTGTCTAAATTACTGTTCGCGCATAATTGGGGAGCCACGGGTTCAGCCGAGAAGTGGTCTCATTTAAGTTGTGCGTAGTTCTCGAGCACGTCGTCGCGTCACTAATTGCCCCGTTAAATTACATCTTTTATCTACACATATATCATAAGTCCTCTATTATGCGTTCAAAACCCGTAGGCAATGACCAGCATTATCTGTGGTAGTAGGTGACAGCGATGGCAGCTGTTAATTTTGGAACATGTTCCAAATTTGGTTCTCATTACCTTACAATATTCGATAACGTAATTTCAAAATTACGTTACAGCTGTCATCGCTGTCACCTACTCCCACAGGTAAGGTAGGTAATGCTGATCATTTGCCTTTCGGCATCTGAACCCATCTTAGAGTGCTTATAAGATGTGTGTAGAAAAAGTATTGTACGAGACTCTGCGTAATTAGCATTACGCAACCGTCACGTAAACTACTATTACAGCACAAGTCAAGGAAAAATACGAAGTCGTTACATATTTTCATCTTTTATTTTCAATATTTTAATTTAGGTTTGCCCCTTAATTTGATTGTTATTTTCGTTAAATCAATGTTCACGTGGAGTGAAGTGGAGTATATACTGAAAAACGGGAAAAATGACACAATCCGGGCATGAGTCGTACTTGCAATTATCCAGTTTGATTTATTTATTTAATACATACTTACTATGGGTACCCTTCTAGTGCCGGGTACCTACGTTACTTTTGTTTGTGCATCGGTCCGCAGAGATCTGGATGTAAATAAATTATTTTCATCACATTTCTCCTTAACGACCTTACTCGTAACTAATTAAGGGGCCGCCGCGTCATGGGCATTAAGCCATTAAGCACCCTGGCCTTGAATAAAATGGATGATATGCATCTGACTGACCAGTGGCCCCAGAGATTTACAATTTTATTACAAAGTCTGACTGTTGAAACACTTTTTCTTACCGACTCACAAGAAGGGAAAGAGGACCACTGTTATTAATTTTGTGTTATTTAGAATCACAGCATGTCCGTTAAGAGGGTTGTGAAGCGACGCTTGAATAGCGTAACTGTCAAAAAAACCGGGCAAGAGCATGTCTGACCATGCTCAGTGTAGGGTTCCCAGACCTTTGCTACACAAAAACTATCTCAAAAAAACAACAAGTATGAACTAATTCTCTATAGTTATTTGGTGCTGTCTTAGATCATTTTAGTAGGAAAAAACACTTTAGTCGCCTGTAGCTCATGAACGAATCAAGTCTAAATAGTCGTGACAGTTTTTCTTAAACATTAATTATATGTGCTTTTCGTTTAAGATATTTTTTCAGGTTTTTAGTATTTCTAGTATTTACTAGGGGGCGGGAACACTCGACTCAAACAAAAATTAGTACTTTAAATCTTAATAATTCACAAAAAAATCCATTAATCAAAAAATTGTATGCATAAACCCGCAATATTTTTGAAAGACCTATCCAACGACACCCCACACCATGGGGTAGACGAGAAAAAAAACATGCCCACGTTACATGTAGGGGAGGTACCCTAAAAAATGTTACAAGATTTTATTTTTCACTTCTCATGCTCAAAAAGCTTATCAAGCGAGACTCAAGTACCTAGTACATGTAAACCCTAGAGAATACATTATATTCATATTTTCCCTAGGGAAAATATGAAATGGTACGTATACTCTTTAACTAAATTAACTCTTTAAAAAAAAACTTTGTATTTGGTATCAACCAACCAGAATACAGCTATATTAAAATCGACCAATCAGGTAACAGAGGGCCCTGCAAAGATGCACTACGCTAACTAACGTTTCTATTCGATTCGTTTTTAAAACAATCGCGTCACTGGTAGACCACGTGACTTTTCGTATCACGTCATCTCCCAGTGACGCGATTGGTTTAAAAACGAATCGAATAGAAACGTTAGTTAGCGTAGTGCATCTTTGCAGGGCCCTCTGAATTCATTTCTTAAAACATTAGGTGTTTTAGTCCCTATTTTACAATCGTTAAAATATGATTAAATCGATTGTGCAACGATTTGAAGCGCTAAATACTCACACGGTCAGTGGAGTTTATTTGCGGTGTCTATATTTTGTATATGTGTCAAAATAGTTTTAAAAAAAAATGGAGAAAGGGCGTGAAGCTTGACTGTAGTAGGCGGAATTTTTAAATTATTTTATAAAATAAGATACCAGTCGCTCTTTTTTTGCGTTTATTTAAGTAATTAATTTAAGTACATCGCACATTAATTAAAGTATTGTATGGAGGAGAGTGGTGGCAGAGTTTCTGCCGCTAAAAGAAAAGCTAATGTTGATGATGATGAAGAAGTAGAGTCTCCCCCACACAAAATGGCTGCCAATTTTGTTTCTAGTAAGAGAGGCCTCTTCAAGGACTATGTCCATATGTACACTTATGACAAAAAAAAAGGATTTCCCAGTTCTGTTATCGTCAGCCACTTTAAATACAAAAATGGACTTGATGAAATCTATTAATATTCTGAAAACTTGCCAGGGTCTTGACCATGTTAAGCCTGTGGGTAACTTCCTAATTAAAGTGTTCTTCAAAACCAAAGACGATGCGAACAGTTTCCTTTTAAGGAAAGGAATACTAGATAAATATGCATGGATCGCACAAATACCATATGATCATCTGGAGAGTCTAGGTATTATAAAAGTTCCAGTGGAAGTCTCAGAAGAAGAATTGTTACAAAACATGAAATCTGACACAGACATCATAGGAGTAAAACGCTTTACTAGAAAGAATATAGATGGTTCAATGTCTCCTACACCCACCGTTTTGGTGACTTTTTTAAGCTCTACTCGGCCAGACCATGTCACCTATGACTACATCTGATTTGAGGTGAAAGAATATGTCAACCCAGTACGCCAGTGCTTCATTTGTTACAAGTTCGGGCATGGTCGTGGATCTTGCAAGAGCTCCCAACTTTGCTCAATCTGCAGTGGTGGTCACTTTTTCAAGGACTGCAATGACAAAACAAACTTGAAATGTGTAAACTGTAGTGGCCCTCATATGGCTGTTAGCAATGCCTGCCCAATCAAATCTGCTAAAAACCAGGCTATTAAGGACAGAATCAGTGGTAAATCTACTTATGCCACTGTCACTGCTAAGTCAAGTTCCTACACAGCTGCTCTTCACAGTACGAGAAACGTAAAAGGTAAATGGCTTGCTGAAATCCAGCCTGATCCATCTACTACCGCTTGGTTTGAAAAGGCAATATTTATAAGGGTAGAGAATTTATTAAAAATCTGTGCAGACTGCGCATTGGTCATGGCCTATTTCCAGCTCATCTCCATACGTTAAATTTGTCCATTAATTCAAACTGTAAATACTGTACTTGTGAAAAATGTGACTTAGATCATTTATTTTTTAATTGTCCGCATTTTAATATGCAGAGATTATTACTTATCGCTCTTTGTAAAGAAAGCACAAATTGTAAAGGTACAGAAACTTCAAACCAAAAATTTCCTATTAACCCTTAATTTGATTTTGTCCGGTGGGACGGACAACTCATAAAAAAAATTATATCAGTTTACTAAGTCATATTTATATCTCTTGCTATATGAAAATCGGTAGATAAATAAATGTTTTTTGGTAGAAAAATAATATTGAAGCATTAAAACCATAATCATGCGAGTTGTCCAACTAAATGTCACAGGGTCGGACGTCAATTGTTTTTATTGAAGAATTAATGCGTTTATCTTTTGTTTTTTACTATAAAAGCATGTGTGTTTGCATCAAAACAATAAACAACGTTATATTATTGAAACATGAAGGTGTAATACTAGTGCATTTTACAACTTTTTCTCATTTCAAACTTCCTCTGAATGTGTTGTCCGCCACACCGGACAACGCCATAGATTCAATGACTTATATAAATTACTGGTTGTCCGCCGTGGCGGACTTTGCCAAAGTTGTAGACTGATGAGTTACAAATAAGATTTAAAAAAAAACTTCAAGATATGAATATTTGTATGCGTGTACTGAAATCTGAGCTTAAAATTTTCATTTCCTTTAAACCAGTGAATGGTGTGGGACCATTCTGCAATTTTTTTACGCAAATGACATGCAACGTCTGAGTCAGGTGAAGCTCCTGCTGACGAAAATTAGTCATAGAATATGCCTCCGTGAGATTCAGTTAATTATCTATGTATGATTAACTTCTTTGCACAATACACTTTAATTATACATATAATATGTAAAAACGGCGGACATAATCCTACGGTACTAACTTACAAACAAACGTTTGATCTAAAAATTTCGTCGCGCGTTAATTTGCTTCATTACTAACAGCTTCTTTGGCATCACTTTTATGATGCCTTGATATTTAAAATATTACCCAATTTAATAACGAGGTACAAAATTACGATCCGGCATGCAGTCTTGAAGTAATATGCAAGATATGGACGATTCTTTGAACAAATAAAAATTACAATATTCTGTCTATTTCATCATTTCCATCTTTACCTACACTGACAAACGCAACGAGAAAAACTCGATCAAGGGACCCCAACGTCATCAGCAAAACACGTAAATTTGTAGAAAGTATTTGGAAATCCTAAATATTTATTCAGATCCCCCCAAAATTCATTTCTCATGCGCCTTTGAAGATGTCTAAATGTACCTCACGAATTTTAATTTTAGTCATTAATATCCACGGATCAAAAAATTATTACAAAGTTCGCACACAACACTGTCAATGTACGCTTTCATAGTTTCATACAACATAAATAATATACCAAAGTAACGTTATTTTAACATTTTCTTCCCTTTTTATGTATTTCTTTTATATCTAATAATTTGGCATTGTCCGGCACGGCGGACATATAATAATATCCCGCATATTTGGCAATGTCCGGTGTGACGGACATAGTTTTTCTCAAAATCTAAAAAAACTAGATTTTTTAAAATATTTTTTCTGTACTCCTGTAACTTCTATTAACCAACATATTTAATAAAATTTGTAATTTTACGGTATCGAAGTCTCTGCCAAATTAAGGGTTAAAGTCCAAGAGCTGCTTAGGCATCACGAATTGTATAGTTTCATTTTTAATTTTGTTAAAAATACTTTTGGTCCTTTGTAAATATTTTAATTTAGTGTTTTCTTTCCAGTTTTTTTTATTATTATCATTTAGAAATAAGTTGAAGTGGTACTTCAAAATGTTATTTTGTTTTGTTATGTAAATATATAGTTTTAATTTCATTTCATTTATTGTTTGTATAATTGGTTAATTGTTCATATTAGTTAATAAGAGGGTTTAATTTAAATTATTAGTAAATAGTACTAACAACTTCTGCTTAAGCTGATGGCCCGTAGCCAAAGCCCATTAAAAAAAAAAGGTTAAAAAAAACATGCCGCCAAATTAAAGCAATATTTTCGCCATGGAATTTGTGGTGGATAATCTTTGCTAATTTTTTACCTTTGTATAGGTAATGTTTTTATTTTCTCACAATCGAAGTGAAAAGTAGAGTGTATTACTCGGGTCTAAAAGCCATATTAGGTACCCCTCGAACAAATTTTCCTCGCTTTGCTCGGGAAAATAACTATCTCTTGGTACTAGGTATGGCTTATTTTAGACCCTAGTTATACAATCTACTATTACTACTTTTTAGGAGTGACTAATATTTATATTCATGAAAAAAAATAGCTTTCTAATAGAACCAACAGTCTCTCAGCTAAGCTGCGGACGGACGGGGGGACGGACATGGCGAAACTATAAGGGTTCCGAGTTAGCACCGGGCGATAATATTTCTCATCCCCTTAATCAACTCAGATTTCCACGAACGAACGAAACGAATTGTAGTTAGGTACTATGAAAAACCAGGATTGTATGTTTTCGTTGTTTCTTTTATATTTATTTATATTTTCTTGGAAAGGAAAACGTACAAACCTAGTTTTTCATAACATCTATCATCATCAAAATATTCAAAAATCGGGCGAGATTTGAGAAGGACAGAAACGTTTTTGCATTTTGTATGTTTTTTTTTAGTTCACAATCCTCTTAAGGGCTTTCTTTCATGGTCAGTCCACTAAATAGTGTAAAGCTGGAAAAGTGGAAACGTCTGAAATAACTATCATAGGCATTTCTTTTAAATTTTCAATCAACTTACTAAAACACTAATCATAGTTCAAATACGCATTTAATGTAAAATAACATACTTATTTGAAACCTTGTAATTGAATATGAAGTAGGTAACCTAGTGTGGCCGTTATGCAAATAGAAGGCTTCGTACACCAAAAACCCTGCACTTAATGACTATATTGTTAAATTTGTTTCTTAATGAGGAAATATTTAAAATTGCGCGCAAATCGATTTAATGTAACAGTTAATTTCCGTTATTGCCTAACGAAATAATGCGGAATTAACACTCTTAAAAACATTAAATAAGTTTTAAAGATATTCAAAGAGCTTAGTCATTGCGCAAAAATACTGATGTCGGCTTTTTGTTGAAAATGTTGTGGTCGCCGACTTCAGTTGGACTAACCTATTAGGTGCCTACAATTTTAAAGAAGTTATTTATTGCGTTTTTGAAGGCGGTTTTTTGTTTTTTAAAACATTTATTTTATTTTATACTTTTCGTGATCATAATACGCTGTTACGTAGTCCCACTTCTTAGTTGAAATGAAACTTTAACTTATATCAAGCGCGCCGCAAGCAACGCCGCGGGAAAGTCATAGTCATATTTGAACAAGTAAATATTAGTCGTTGTAGGTAGTCGCTCAACTCTCTTAATCGAGATATCTTATCGCCACCCTTGAAATCGGTACAATTGAGGAGTTCCGGTGGCCATCTGTGGTCTTCATCATCAGTTCCACTACACCAAATGATACTTTCTGAATGCAAATGCTGGACTTGTTACTAAAAATACTAAAATCGCTATATGTTTGCCTACAATATTTGAGGAGTTCCCTTAATTCCTCACTGATCCCCTCATCAGATACAGATTTGGTGACAATGGGACCACCTCGGAAGTATACTCTATCAAACCAAAAAAAAAATTTGAAATTGGTCGATAATTGACGGAGTAATCGGTGAACATACATAAAAAAAAAAACATACAGTGGAACGTATAACCTCCTCCTTTTTTGAAGTCGGTTAAAAAGATATTGTGCAACGTTATAAAGGGTGCCTTATACGAGTCTGGTGTATTTTTTTCGCCGACTTCTGGGACACGTCGGTTTGTTATTGCCGTATTTAGGTATGTTAATTATTATGCATCAACGCACTGATATTTTAATGAACGTTTTACATTTTCTTATCCCTGCACTCTATATTAAGCCCAAAGTGCTTACTACTTCCCAATTTAGAGTGGGAAACATTTTCTTGGCCACTAAATGTCACGTTGAGTTAGAGGTAGACGCGTGACAGGGGCACTTTCAACAAATCGGTCTACAAGAGATTGCGACGAAGGTTGACGGGCAAAGGGAACGCCCAATTTAAATCATCCCGTACATATTATTGTTATTACCCTTCAGCTAAAAGTTTTCCTTTGTAGAGTCAAAGTCATAAATAGGTACGTATATGTTCCCAAGACGCCAAAATATGTACACGCCTCTATGCCGCTAGCAATAAGTGGATGTATGTATAACATATACATATGTATGTGTGATGGCTGTATATATATAAATAATTTTGACTGTACCTACCTACATACATACGTTATCTCACCCACCTCGCTGCTATAGGAGTACCCAGCCTGACGCTGAAAATCTCATTACAAAAGTTTCACCCACGGGAATTATGGGAACTTAAGAGCAACTCTGACTTAATGAGTAGAAATAAGACAACGTGACGTTATTCCGCCGCAATCCCTTTCAAAGTTAGGCAAGTTTCTGTTGTTGCGGCGTGTTGTGTGAGACAAGCTAATCCGCGCGCCTGGACCCGCGTCGGGCTGATGGCGGTGCCCCCGCGACCTTTGCTCCGAGGAACAGCCGGCCAAATAGGTCTGCCAAACTAAGATTGAAAATCGTTTGCTGGTCATAAATCAATGGAGGACTATAATATTGCGCTATCAATTTCAAATGTTAATTTATTTTCATTTAAGGTTGTGTAAAAATTTAAAATAAACTTACCTACCTATTTAGCCGACTATACCTATCCCTATCGCTAACTCAATGCTCAGCAAAGCAACCTTTAAAACATTCTCCAAAATGAATAAAAAGGTTAATCAATTCTGCAACTTTTCTGCGTATCCCGAAAATTAACGATCTCCAAAATTAACGGTTCAGTTTCGGAATATAAAAAAAATAAAAGAGAGTTTTTCCGGAGTGGCTGGTGCAGAAAGCAGTCGGAATATCGTTCGTATTCAGAAAAATCTCGAACACGAATGATACTGTCAAGAACAGAGTTGCTGTCGTTAGACGTGATCTCTGTGTTTACTGGCATGTTCCCGGACTCCGCAAGGAAACAAACAATTTTAACTTTTGCAACAAATATTGTTAACTATTTAGGTATATCCCCGATTAGGATTTAATATCTCGTTGTGGCTCGTTGGCTCGACTCTTACGAATGCGGGCTCACAACCTAACATTTTTTCGCATAATATTGAAATGAAATAAAGTGAAATTCCATAAAGTGAAATTAAACCTCACATTTTGCGCTTAATGTTGAGATGAAATAAAGTGAAATTCTCAAATTTAGTCTTTTAATCTGTGATTCTGGTGGCACTTCAATATTTCATGATATAAGATTATTGACTAATAATAACATTTATAACATCAAAATGCCGTAGTTTCTGGTGTAGGTATAGCAAAAATATGTTAAATTGTTACCTACAGTTTGAAACAATTAAAAAAAAAACCCAATCATGAGAAATATTGCATTACACATATTTAAATAAACCACCTAATTTACTAAAAACGCAGCGAAGTTAAAACTAGGAACATTAAAAGATACTCAAAGGTAACAAATCATCCCAAACCACAGCCCAAACGTAAAAATCCACTATTTATTATTATATAGCCTTGTCAGCCGGAAGTCGTCCGAGGCTGGATAAAGGCCTCATCCAAGAATCGCCGCAACGGCTGGACATTGTAAAGCGAAGGCAAACAACGTTTTGTTAAGTTTTTGTTTTGGTTGTAACCCTCAAAGGGGTATTGTTATGAAAGTCTTCGACTTCGGCAACTGAGTACGTCATTAGCACTTTCATAAAGATTTCTTTATAAATACGGGCAATTCGTCTGAAATATATTTAACACATTTTGATTTGACGTCATTATTATACAACTTGTGTACGGTTTCGAAAGAAATGTTGTCCAGAAAGTATCTGAAAGACTTAATAAACGCCAGGGCCCGACGATCTTTTGGAGGGTTTTATTTAATCTTGTACTCACTTAGTATGAATAAGTTTTGCTTACCCGAATCTCCTTGAAACTTTTGGAAGATTTTGTTTTTCAATGGATCCTGGTAGTTTCGGAGATTTCAGTAATTGATACTTGCCCTATTTGCGTTAGGTGCTTTTAAGAGCCCGTCTTGAATATGAAATGATATTTATCATTAGGGTGTTCACTGAGTGAGTTTAGGAGGGTTTTATAGTTTGGCACAGATAGTTTTCAACACAAACGGTCTAAAAATATATATAAATCGGTTCTGGCAACTTCTATTTAGCGTTTACGAGGGAGGTACTCGTACCTACTTTAGCACTTTAGCGTTGGGAGTTTTTGTCATGTAATTAATTGCACCAAGTATTATTTCATGCTTTTATTTCATCATCATTTACTTAAGAGCTAAGCTCTTGTCGGTGGAGTAATTTCCATTCTTCCCTGTTCCAAGCCTTCTCTTTAACACACTGACACGGCACCACTCCTACTTTCTCTTTTAATTCGTCTAGGTAAGTTCTTCTTAGTCTACCTCTTTTTCTTTTTCCTTCAATTTTTCCTTCAATTATCATCTTAATCATCTTAGCTTTTATTTCACAATGCTAATAATTAATGTTGGTGTAGCGCCGAGCAAGAACCACTCGGTCATCTCGAAACAAGACCACGGGATGCTTCATTACATTTTGCGCATCTTGCGTCGGGCTGCAAATAAGTACTTGACTAAGCAAATTGCACACAATTCATCTCTTGCAGTTTGACGATGAATCAGGGGCTCTATTCCAATTTGTAGCTTATGTTTGTTCTATGTCGTAACCAACAATATGCGGCGTTACAGTAGCTAACTTTGGCTCTTGCTGTCAAGTGAATTAAAGATACCTTAAAGGCAAGAATATGATTACAGGCAAAGGGAGCCAAAGAAAAGGCCCCGAATCTCACTTGCTTAAAAATTCTCTAAAACCTATTAAAATAGGTTCTTAAACATAGAACTATGTTTACGTTTAGCTGACTTTACCTGCGACCATACCGACAAAGACAAAACTTACTTATAAAAGCCATTCAATGATAAAAGCAGATAAAATTGACAATTTTCCCATTGATTCATTAATTCATGTAGTCGTCCAGCTCGCCAGCGCATTTTGATTACCATCCAAGAGTTTTTTTATTTACTTAGGTATATGAAACTTGACGCGGAATCAGTTACTAGTGAACTAAACAAATTGACATTTCAAAATTGAAAACCCTTTACAGTTTAATTCCCTGGCATCATGGTCGCAAAAATAAATTGAAGTACTAAACGCGGTACAAAAACACCGCATCAAATGGTTATGGATTTATTATTCACAAACTCGTGGCGTTAATTTTGCAAAAGCCTCAAAGGCAATCTACGAAACTTGAGCACGACTTACAGCCAGCCCCCGAGGCCCGTCAAAATAATAAATTAACGGCGCCGCGGACTCGGTCCGTAGTAAAACGGTTGTACATTATTATTTTCATGTCGCCACATGTCAGGCGCAACCGAGCTCGAGGCCTTTGTACCTCAAACAGATTCGATGATCGCAGATGGCGTTCTCTCCAGAGGGCTCAGACAAGATGCACTACGCTAACTAACGTTTCTATTCGATTGGTTTAAAAACGAATCGAATAGAAACGTTAGTAGCGTCTCAGGTGTGTTATTCTCTCAAAAAACGGCGGCCGGTCGAACGGACGAGCGAATAAAAGCGGCGAGTTTAAGTAGTCCCGTCCGACCGAACAAAACACATTTTAGCGCGTGCATTGTCAATACGTTCGAGAAGTCATGCTGTCAAATTGAATACAGGCGCTAAAATGTGTTTTGTTCGCTCTGTCGGGACTACTTAAACTCGCCGCTTGGACCTTCACTCGAGCGAACGATCACCTTTGCTTGTTGAGAGAATCACAACCCTCTGTCGGGTTAGCAGTAGCAAGATTAACAACGTAATCTGTTTTTAAAACCAGTGTCATAGATAACTCGAGTTTTTTAAAAATAAACTTTAAGAATTAGGTACTTATTTTTACTGTTTATTGGGGCTACTGGCTGGCTGGGTACTGTGGGTACTTCTAATTACCGCTGAAAGTAAACTCGCTTTTAAAGTGAGTTAACGAATCAAAACTCGACTGATCTACTGTTAGCCATTGAGGAGTTCCTATGGCCGCTTTCCGTCTCCATCATGGAAAGAAAGAAAGAAAGTTTATTCAGCCTCAACTGATCTAAATAAAAACAACAAAGATCATAAATCAAACAACAATCATGTCACGAATAACGGGAAAATGGCGGCGATTGTTTATTGCCAGTAAGAGCCTCTATTCCAATTTGTTAGAGCCCATATTGCTTCTATATCCTAATCACATTAGCACATAAACTATGGTAAATGTTATTCATTAGACGTAGAAACAAGAGGACTAAAGGCTGAATCAAATTAAAAAAATATAATCAGCGCCTACTAGGAAGTGCACATGCGTCTATCATAGATACGTATCTCTTAATATTGTTACGCCTGTGGATTAGGGCGTTTAATTTTCAATCGTGATTTTTGGTACTTTGGAAGCGTTTTCAGTCCATTTCAGAGGTACCTTTATCATATAACAGATTATCAAAATTTCGACCAACTTGCCGTTGTTTTCAGGTGTCAGAGCATGTTTTCAGTCAGTTTCAGACCACCCTTTATCAGATTACGCCATAACCTGTAATCACCTGTAATACGCCATAATCTAAGTATCAAATTACTTATATCAAATTCATATTATTCATATTATTTATATCAAATGACTTATATTCTATCCCATCAAAAACATAAATGTGAAAATAGGAGCCAAGTTCAATATTTTAAGAATATGCGATGCATGGTTGTGGACTTCACCGACAAAAGAATTGAGATCTAAACGGGTGCCAAGTTCCGTAGATAATCCTGATAATTATTTATTAAGAACATACGAAATTCTAAAATAAATTAAAAACACAATTTCTTATTTTTTCTGCTACAAAAATGTTTGCTATTTAAAAGTATAACTTCTTAAATTTGAACAGTCGAATTATCCTAAGTTTGTGTAAAACTTAGGATAAACTGAAGCTCAGAATTTGACTCCGTTAGTTTTTACCAGTAATAAAACAATTGTTTGGAAGAGTAAAATATTACCACACAATATAAATACAAATTGTGGTTATAGAATTATCGACAAGTTTTTAGAGATGTTTTTAATTCTGTAGCTCTGCCTACCCCACTCTGGGAACGAAGGCGTGAGATTATGAATGTATGTATGTATAAATACAGTAACTTGCGTAAAACATAAAGGAGATAAGTTGATTAGCCAAATGTAACATAATTTGTAAGTGAAAACTAGGCAAGTCAAATTTTAAGCTTCATTTTATCCTAATCCATTTTATGGTAGACCTTACCTACTTACGCACTCACTTAACCGTTACAAACAACTTATTTTGCGAGAATTGTTTGTAACGGTTAAGTGAGTGCGTAAGTAAGGTCTAGCACTTAAATATCGGTGTAATTATTTCTTTTAGTTATCTCCCCCCACGTACATAACAATATTATAGCAATATACATTTTAAGTTATACAGTATGATGATGTGTGCATGAGAGGGACAGGTTATGGTGCGATTATCAGATCCTGTATTACATTTAAGAGCTATTTATATGGTAGACGTTCTTTCTCCGTAGACAAACCTGATTTATCGGTTATCCGCCGCCGGCAACTGCGCGTTAATCGTGATATAGAAGAAACAATATCAGAATGACGTGATTTATGTGAGAGGACGTCATGACGGGTTAAAATTAATGTTATCGCTATCTTAGTCATAGATCTAATTTGTTCAAAGACGATTAAATTAATGATGCGGATAAAGTAAGTCTACTTTTTGATTATTCATAAAACAAAAAGTAGGTAAATCTTACTTGCGGCTGATTATACTGGGTAAAACCATATTACTTTTGATAAGTTATCGTATTTTCAACGTGACGATAGCTCTTATTTACTTGACAGAATGCGGCGGCCGAATTAAAAACAACACGATGACACGTCGAAAGACTATTACTTATTCTGTGTCGAAGGTAATATGGTTTACCCAGTAGAATAGATAGAGGCCCTGTTACAGTCGAGTTCATAAATATGTGTACACTTTAGTACCTTGTCACTTTAATCGCTGTGACAGTTCATATATGGCAGTTTAAACAAGACATTAAATAGACAAGGTACTAAAGTGTACACATATTTATGAACTCGACTGTACATTGCAAGTAAACTCTTTAGCCACTTGACAGTCCGGCCCGCGAATCCATTATCCCCTCAACCGTCCGGATTTTTTAGCGCCGCACTCCCCACGCCACGCATCCACAACTTTCTAACAAAAACTTCTAAACTACAAAAGCTATAATAAAGAAAAAATTACTAAGGCATACATGAACGTGCATTTATTCAAATTTATACCTGTTATAGAATAGTAATAGTAATTTATACGCTGGTAAACATCTTAGCCTAATTGTGCAAATTGTGGTTATAGAATTATCAACAAGTTTTTAGAGATGTTTGTAATTCTGTAGCTCTGCCTACCCCACTCTGGGAACGAAGGCGTGAGATTATGTATGTATGTATAGAATAGTAAAAATATACATGACTAGCTTCTGCCCGCGACTTCGTCCGCGTAGAATTAGTAATGTTGCCATCCTACGGGAACAGTGATTTATTATTCAAGGTAGCCCTGTGTGTTAATCCAGTGTTTCAGCAAACTCTGTTCCTAATTGCACGTAACCAAATTCGTCCCTCCTTTTTAGAAAAGCAGTAACAAACTCGCGCACTCATAACTTTCGCATTTATAATATATGATTATGTACATCCTATACTACATATTATGTAGTATATGATGTAAATAGGTAGGTACATCCGACGCCCAGAATCGCTCTGGCCGAAATCGTAGTCGATAAAAATACCCTCGGGATGTGAGTCCGACTCGCACTTGACCGGTTTTCAGTATTTGTTGTTTTTTTAGGATTTGTACTATGTATAATCGTACCAAATTTTGAAGCTTGTGTGTTTTATCGTTTTTACGATACAACAAAAAGAAAAATGGTTTGCGGATTTTATTATCAAATATACAAACTGACAACATCACAAACAAAGCAATTAGGACGAAGTTTTTCGATGAATGAGCGCATTAAGCGCTATCGGGCTTTTCCGCTCCTATTTAAACTCCCGGCGTCCGCGACGCTGCGAAGAACTTTGTCACTGTACTTTCATGTATAGGGTCAGGGAGGGAACAGTAGCTCGGTGGGAACAGTGGCTCGAAGGTGCTGTACTCGAAAGGGAAAGAGCTTTATGTCTGTCCAAAACATCAATCAGAAGCGTTCGGTACCCGATCATGCACGAACTAGTTAGTAAGCCGCTCCGGCGCCATGCGGACGAGTTACGATGCGTTTTTGTTTTTATCCCTGACAAAACTACATTTTCAGATAAGTTTCACTTAAATTTTTTTCTTAACTCGTAAGAGATTTTTAATTAGTGATGTTTTTGTCTAAGAGTATGTCTAATCGACTTAGTATTGGCTGATAATTCAAGGCCCTCAGCTTTGGTGTTTGCTTCTAGTTTGATCCAAAATCCAACATGGCGACAGGGTCAACAGTAGTTCGTTTCTGAAAAGTACACAGTCGCTCTCGAACTACTGTGTACAGGCAACTCTTTATATTACATTATATTAAAAATGTATAAAATTATTTATTATTATGTGTAGGGTGCAGGTCTTGGGTTTAGGAAAACACCATACATAAATTTAAATAAAGACTGTAATTTCCAACGTTCCTAGTCTGGTACAAATTGTGTGCTTTTATGATGGCGGATAACGTACGACTAACTCGTACGTTAAAAGCTTACCCACATTATTAATGTGCTTATTATATAACATGCGTGTACGGTATCGTACATTATGTATTAATTATTTATTACCGAGTTTATTTAAATTACAAGAAGATTGATAGGTATTCTTTTTATTTTTGCCTTTAGGGGTACCTATGGTTATAGATGTTCTAAAATGTGATTTAATATTTGTGACAATTATTTATAAGTAGGTAGTAGATACCTAAGCATTATAACTTTAATAAAAAAGACCAATCCTTATAATTTTTCCTAAAGATCTCAGAGCCTATTTGGTCATTGAATATAACGTAGCCACTGTGTACTGTAAGAATAACTGTGTACTAGGAAGTGTACACAAAGGTTCGAGCCACTGTGCACTGTTAGATCCACTGTTTACTTAGGGGGACTAGTGACTGTGTACAGGGGGTAGTACACAATGGCTCGATTCCCATTTTTTTTTAAAGACTAGATATCTCTTTTTTGGTAAAAGTAATAGCAAATCTATTTGCTACATATGAAACTTCAATATTGCACTGTGCTTTGTGCATGCAATAACTATTTCAGGGATTTATGTTTTTCATGCAACAGCCTGTTGAAAAAATCCTAGCCACTGTTCCCTCCTTGACCTAAACTTAAGTCGCACTATTTCACACGGAACGAATTGTATGATTTAGATATTAGTGCGTAAAGTATTATAGTAGGTGTAAGTCCCCATTATTTTTAAAAGTATTATAGTAGGTGTAAGTCCCCATTATTTTTTAAAGAATAAATAATAGTTAGTGTATTAAATTTCCTGCCAAAAAAACTTAACCTAACCAACTGTACTTACTCCCAGTACATTACAGCTATTATCATTGCTCACAGCTATGAGTTTATTTAACTTCGATATATTACTTCTACCCCCCCATTTCACCCCCTTAGGTATATTTTTTAAGAATCGCTAAAAGTAATATTTCTTATTTATGCCTAAATACCAATTTTCACTTTTTTAACCACAAAAATGACGAAATTCATACAAATTTGTACACTTCCCTTTTATCCCTTATGAGTAGTTTTTCCAAGATTGCTGGAAGATATATTTTTTATGTGTAAATAGTAGTCTATATACCAATTTTCACGTTTCTATGTTCAAAAATGACGAAACTCTCATACTTACAAAATTCTACATCCTTCTTTACCCATTAGGGGTAGTTTTTCCAAAATCGCATAAAGTTATATTTTATATTTGTAAATAGCTTCTGCCCGCGACTTCTTCCGCGTAGATTGCGATGATGTGTTTATCCGGGCTCAATCCGGGGTACACCTAAGCTATCTCCATTTCAAATTTCATCCAAATCGATCCATTCGTTGCAGCGTGAAGAAGTAACAAACTAACACACAAACTTTTGCATTTATAATATTTAATGATCGGTGACCGGTAGCATTTTATGTCACTTTAACGTCAAACGTAATGAGTGATATAGATAAGTCTCATTAGTAGGGTTAGTTGGATACTCGCATTAATAGGATTAGTGGATAATACATCAGCTTCTGCTCCCTCGGGAACGGTCCAATTTTCGGGGATAAAAACTATCCTATGTCCTGTGAGTTAGGGTCTAACCTATATGTGTGCCAAGTTTCATCCCGATCCGTCCAACCGTTGCAGCGTGAAAGAGTAACAAACATCCATACATACAAACTAAAAACTACATAGTATAAAGTAAAATAAATAATAGTAATAAGTAATATAAAGTAATAAGGATATTTTAAATTTAACATTTCCATTTTTTATTTTTGCGATTCCATAATTACTTGTAAGTATAAGCGGGTTTAATTAAACTGCGCTTGATTTCACAATTTTATATTTACTTCCAAGAACCGTGTTCACTTTTCAACTGCACTCTTAATACTGATCCCTTCTACCCCTGTTAACGCATTCACTGCCACCGACGCATATATGCGTTCACTGTCATACAAGTTTGTTCCTAGGCCACGCCCCATGGCAGTGAATGCGTTAAGGGTTTATATTGATACCACCATTTGACCAGTTCTCTTTTACTACTACTGCAAATCCCACTAGGTGGCGCCACTAAAGTTCAGTAGTCAATTGATCATCTCATAACATTCTTACAGGCTAAATAACAGTTAATAGAGAATGTCAGCCAGTTTAGATTTTTGGCTTACTTATTCATTAAAAACTAAAAATGGTTGTAAAAAAATCATTTCGATACGTCAAATAGTTTTCGAGATATTAAATTTTAAACTTCGTATGCGGCGCTCGAAACCCGGCGGCTAGCGCTCACGGATGATGACGTCATCGCTTAACAGCGGTACGCGCCTTTATATGAAAAGGTAAGTTTACAGGGCTATAACTTTTTAACCGTTATAAGTAGCCAGTTGATTTTTTCACAGAATACGTGTTATTATAAAATCTATCGTTTAAAATATTGTACAATGAACAATCAATCAAATCCCAAGAGGGGTCCCCATACAAGAAACATGAAAATAAATCATTTTTTTAGCATTTTTATACGGATTGTATTTTTATAATGGCTTATTATTTTGATGCTATTTTAAGCTTAAATTGTAGTCATATTTTCATAGTTTCCGACTGAATAGCAAAACAGGATGGGTGACCGCTTAAAATATCATGTTGATAAAATCAGTTTTGTCACATATTTGTAGCAGTTTTACTTGAGATTGCTATTTAGTCGTAAACTACAAAAATTTGACTACAATTTAAGCTCAAAATAGCATCAAAATAAGAAGCCATTATAAAAATACTATCCGTATAATAATGCTATTTTTTTTTTTTTTTTTTCATGTTTCTTGTATGTGGACCCCTCTAGGGATTTGATTTATTGTTAATTGTATAATTTTAAACGATAGATTTTATAATAACACGTATTCTGTGAAAAATTCAACTGGCTATTTATAACGGTTATAAAGTTATAGCCCTGTAAACTTACTTTTTCATATAAGGGCGCGTACCGCTGTTAAGCGATGACGTCACCCCAGCAAGATGGCCCCCGCGCGCTTTAATATTATTGACCCAAATTTTAAACGTTCATCGAATCAAAACTACCGAGTCTTTTTGAATAAAATAAAAAGTAGTATGTTTGTTTATTTATAAACTTTACTGCTACAAAGTTTCAAGCGATTTGGCGTACCTACTGACATTCTTCATTGATGTTATATTTGCTAACGGAATTCTACGAATATTTGAATCTACGGTTGAGTCATAATTTTTTGATATCTCACTGTTTACTATGGTCTCTATGTCAAAATTATAAAATTCGGTTATTATTAAATTAAATTTGGTGACATACCGACAACAGCGCCACCTACCGGGTCCAATTGTGTTTTCAAACCATCCAGACCCATTGAAATATACACACAAAATTTCATAGCTTCTGCCCACGACTTCGTCCGCGTAGATTTCGATTATCGTTATTCCCTCGAGAAAGTTCTCTACTTATATACAGCTCAGCCTATGTTTTAATCCAGTGTATAACTCTAGCCAGCTATCTCTATTCCAAATTTCATCTAACTCCGTCTAGCCGTTGCAGCGTGAAAGAGCAGTTAGGATAAGGATAGTAAGGATTAATGATTGGTGACCGACAGCATGACTGATATAGATAAGTCTCATTAGTAGGATTAGTAGGATACTCGCATTAATAGGATTAGTGGATAATACAATAGCTTTTGTCCCTCGGGCACCGTCCAATTTTACGGGATAAAAACTATCCTATGTCCTATTCCAGGGCCTAACCTAAGTTTCATCCCGATCCGTCCAGCTGTTGCAGCGTGAAAGAGTAACAAACATCCATACATACAAACTTTCACAATTATAATATTAGTAGGATTAGTGACTATAATCAAGGTTAAACTTATGAAGTCGGTAAAAATTTCTAAAAGATTTTTATTTGACGACTAATTACAGGAAGTATTGAGCAATGACCCCCTTTTTTATTACATATTAGAAAAATATACTATTTTACCTTTCTAATGATACCACAACCAACACATATCGTTCTCAATAAGATAGAAAAATAAATTTAAAAAAAATGAAAAATTCCCTACTCCTTCCACGTCCACGGCATAAAACCTGAGAAGCACCGTAAATGTTTTGATGAATCCTAAGTAATATGACTATATTTCTTATGATTAAGTTTATTAATCTGTTCTTTATAAACCAATCGTCAGTATTGATTGTATATTTGTGTAAAAAGGGCGTCAAATACTAATAATTAGGCTATAAACGCTCACTGCCCTTGCTCGAAAAACCATGATATTTTAAACTTTATATTTTAAACATCACACAAGGTTAGGTACTGGAAAATTAAACACATTATTAGTAGAAAGTACACATTTCTGAGGGCTCAGACAAGATGCACTACGCTAACTGACGTTTCTATTCGATTCGTTTTTAAACCAATCGCGTCACTGGAAGATGACGTGATACGAAAAGTCACGAGGTCTACAAGTGACGCGATTGGTTTAAAAACGAATCGAATAGAAACGTTAGTTAGCGTAGTGCATCTTGTCTGAGCCCTCTGACCATTTTTGTGTATAACAACCCCCAAAATTATGTAAATAAACGTGAAATACTTGCGACATAACTACGAGTCCCTAACAAACACTCACAATCACGCGCAGGTTCACAAGGTCCACCGACAATAATATTTTTTAATGGATAAGTATGCAACTACCGAACACTGCCATCTATATTTTTTGGAGCAAGTAATTTGATCAAGCTACGTTTGCGTAGCAGTAAAGTTTGTAAATAATGCCGGCATATTTAACTAGAATGCACTATAATCAACCTTGGGAAAATAAGGTAAACATGGACGGTTAAAAGCATTTTGGTTTTGGATAATACTCGTATGCTATCGTGCTGTCAAGTGGCTAACTATCAGTTTATCCATTTTTTTATCATATTACCGTAAAACGGGGTAAATTGGTCCAATCTTCACTTTCAACTGGAATTTTAACCTTCTTCCGTAATTCATAGGGTATTTTAAGTTAGTACATTAAAATGTGTGGTAAGCTCTTTTAGATGCTTAGTAGCCTTAGATTCCCAAATTATTGCCATATTTTGAGAAATTCAATAAAAACCCTATTGGATTCCAATTTACCCCTGACGGGGTTAATAGGTTCGCAAGGGAGGTTAATCGGAATTTTGACTAGGGCTGTCACTCAATCTAGCCAAATCATTAACATAGGTACTAAATTAAAAATTCCTTCGCGAGAATTTAATATTTATGTACACATCTAAAACTTGAAATTAAAAGGAACATTAAACGGGTTTTCACGACAACCTCACTTCAAAGTGTTTTTCTTACTGAAACGTTATTGGCTGATTTACTTAAATGCTGTTCAACAGTAGCAAAAAATACCTCGCTCGTTCAGAAATTAACAACAGTTGATCTCCGGTCTGTAACTGAAATTTACGCCCCACTACAAAATTATTCATCAATTGACGCAACCGTACTACGTCAATTTGTGCTGCGTCATCGTGGATTCAAAATATTGAATCAGCAAATAAGTTCTGCGCGAGTCCTGCGACTTCGTCCGCGTAGATTTCGATTATCGTTATTCCCTCGGGAACTTTTAAATTTTTCGGGAGAAAAATCATCATCCACCTTCAGTTATTACTATGAAATGCTGTCTGAAACATTAAAAGGCGAGTAAATTTTTAATAATATAGTAAAAAGATTTAGAATTATCATCATTATGTATTTACAGAATTGAACAAGAATACAATTAAAAATTAAAACTAAACGTATTTAAATTAAAATAAAACAAAGCTACTCAAAGATTAAAGATATAAATAATAATCACCACTATAAAAAGAACACACTGGCTGCATTACCTCTCTGGATACCTAGCCCAATCCTTTGGGAGAGGTAAGCACCAGCTCTAGGATCTCCGGAGGAGTCTATTATTGTGAAGGACATACGGAACATAATATGATTTCTAAACGCCAAGGGGCGTTTCAAGAAACATAATTATCTTGGTAGAGATATTACCTGTTTCTGGACTCGTCAGAAATTCAGTTTTCTATGACTCGACGTTTACTTTGACGTATCTCAAGATTCTCAAGTACCATTCATACATACATACATACGTAGCTTCACGCCTGTAATCCCAGGGTGGGGAAGGGGTATTATTATTATCAAAGTAAAAGTCTCAGTCAAGATCAGATTATTAATGGCAAAAGTTTAAAATGATATTTGGTTTACAACAACTAATTAAGTACCTAGTTATTCAGAACTATAAACCAATCCTCAGTAATGGACGATTAGTAAAGTTTCGACTCGTCTGACTTGACTTTTAATATTGTGCTGCAATACTTGCAGCAGGTCTTAAAGATCTTTCGGGTTCCGTTAAATACTTACCATAGGAACCCGAAAGATTTTATGAGACCTCTCGCACTGCACAAGAGAGAGTAATAAAGAGGTAGTGTCACAAGAACAGCCGGTAACAAAGCATATTTCTGTGGCTCTAGTGAAAACGGATACAAGTCTATTTAGGTCTTAATAAGAAAGGGTTAACGTCAGGTACAGAGTATATTAGACTTAAACCGTTGTTCACCTAAACCTCGGGAGACTTGTATCCTTTTTCACTAGAGTCACACATTTTAAAACTAATTCCATAAGTATTTAAAGCGAACTAGTATTGATGAACCGGTATGAAATTATACCGCTGTTACCAAGTGGTTTCGTCGACGAAACCGCGCCTTATTGATATACTCAAAGGCGATTTGTTTATTAGATATACCTAACAGTGGCCCGTGTGCTCGTTTACGTTCTACATGCCATAGAAAACGCGTTTAAACTGCTTACGTTAGTTAACGCTTAAGTTAATTTTAATAGGAAAATGAATGTTTCAAATGAATCAATAAAGATATAGAAACCTTTAATTCGATAAAAAACACCCCCTGCATCAAAATGCACTGAAACCTTATTTGTTTTTTTTTGTACTGACACCTGCGTTTCTTTCACACAAGCCATCGCGGCATTAGTGATTTTCTTGTCTGCTTACCTTATTAAATGTCGATTACACGATTATTCAACACGATCATTCACATGATTAGTATTGTTTATTATCGGCTTACATATTATTTATATTCTGCTAAGCGCTAATCGCCTCGTGTTAACAACACGCCAGAAATGCTAGCGATTATAATGTAACTAGCTTCTGCCCGCGACTTCATCCGCGTAGAATTAGTAATTTTGCCATCCCTCGGGAACATTGATTTATTTCGGGATTCAAGGCAGCCCTGTGTGTTAATCCAGTGTACGAGTATAACTCTATTCCTAATTGTATGTAACCAAATTCGTCCATCCTTTTTATCAAAGAAGTAACAAACCCGCGCACGGTAGGGACATCCAGCGCTCGGAATCACTCTGGTCGAAATCGTAGTCGATAAAATTTTCAGTATATGTTGTTTTTTTAGGATTTGTACTATGTATAATCATGATAAACTACAAACATGACGAAATTCATACAAAATTCTACAACCCTGTTAGGGGTAGTTTTTCCAAAATCGCTGAAAGCTATATTTTTTATTTATAAATAGTAGCCTACCTATATACCTATTTTCACGTTTCTTTCTTTTCTTTCTCCTTTGGGTGAATCAACTTTTAAGGTAATCCCCATTTTTCGACATGTTTCACAAATTATATGTTTTTAGAAAAACTATACCATATTAGTTAATGACGTGGCTTACACGCTTATTAAATCAGACAAATAGGCTAACATTTCAAATTATTTATTTTAATATAGTACAGTTTTAAATAATAATATAATTGGTAACGCAGGGGACAATGTTGTCCCTAGGTTTTGTATGGAAAATGTGCATTTTCCCCTGAGTTACCGGGTTTTTCCGAGGATAAAAAAATATTTGAGGTGTTTCACATGTAAGGTCTGTAAATTTGCGGGTCTGATTTTAATATTCATACATTATTATTAACCATAAGTCACCAGTAAATTTTTAATACCGCAAAAGAAAAGGAGTACCTTAAAAGTTGATTCACCCCTTTACCACTTAGGGGTTGTTTTTCCAAAATCGCAAAAAGTTACTTTTTTTAAATAGCTTCTGCCCGCGACTTCTTCCGCGTAGATAGCGATGATGTGTTTATCCGGGCTCAATCCGGGGTACACCTAAGCTATCTCCATTTAAAACTTCATCCAAATCCATCCATTCGTTGCAGCGTGAAGAAGTAACAAACTAACACACAAACTTTCGCATTTATAATATTTAATGATCGGCGACCGGTAGCATTATGTCACTTTAACGTTAAACGTAAAAACTAATAAAGATAAGTCTCATTAGTAGGATTAGTAGGATACTGGCATTAATAGGATTAGTGGATAATAGAATATCTTTCGCTCCCTCGGGAACGGTCCCATTTTTCGGGATAAAAACTATCCTATGTCCTAATCTATATGTGTGCCAAGTTTCATCTCGATCCGTCTAGTGGTTGAAGCGTGAAAGACGGACAAACATACACACTTTCACATTTATAATATTTAATAAATATGGAATATGGATAAAAATACTCTGCCGTTGTTAGGTCGAAATCTTATTGGTGAAAAGTACAATTTCATTTATAAACAAGTCTAAAAAACAGCATGGTTTAAAACCCCAACTACTGTTTGGATAATGACGTCAATATAATGTTAGTTATCATGTATAATATTTTTATTTGGCCAATTTCACATTTTAAAATAATAACTACCTAGTGATACCATGACCTCCTCCTTCGGCAGTTGGGTAAAAAGGTATTTCACGCATGGCAACTAACGTTAAGCTAAAACATGTTGGCCCTCCGTAAACCAGAAAATGGGCAACAGCATTTTCTTCTGTGCCTGCTAAGTGTGGAAAGTTTGCCACGAATAAGATGAAGTACCTAAGTATTTATTCTGATCCTGTCTGGAAATGAGAGTCGGCTAGAAGAATATTTTGTAAACTACAGTAGCATAATAAGCGATCCAAGAAACTTAGTAGCTATTTTGTAACTCGTTTGCAGAATTACCCAGATTTACTACAGCCCTCCCTCTTTCCACCCTTGCGCTCCAGGGATAAAGACCGACAATTCTTCCGGTATAACGAGCGTTTTATTATGGGTAAAGGTGAGCAACTAATGACTCTACATCGCTTAAATAAAATTCTGTTTACTAGATAGTACCTATCTACCTACATACCTGCTACATCACTACATATCACTATCACTATCACTATCATCACTACATATTATTAAAAAAACCGCCTTCAAAAACGCAAAAAATAACTTCTTTAAAATTATAGGCACCTAATAGGTTAGTCCAACTGATGTCGGCTTTTTGTTGAAAATGTTGTGGTCGCCGACTTCAGTTGGACTAACCTATTAGGTGCCTATAATTTTAAAGAAGTTATTTTTTGCGTTTTTGAAGGCGGTTTTTTGTTTTTTAAAACATTTATTTTATTTTATACTTTTTAGTGATCATAATACGCTGTTACGTAGTCCCACTTCTTAGTTGAAATGAAACTTTAACTTATATCAAGCGCGCCGCAAGCAACGCCGCGGGAAAGTCATAGTCATATTTCAACAAGTAAATATTATTCGTTGTAGGTAGTCGCTCAACTATCTTAATCAAGATATCTTATCGCCACCCTTGAAATCGATACCATTGAGGAGTTCCGGTGGCCATCTGTGGTCTTCATCATCAGTTCCACTACACCAAATGATACTTTCTGAATGCAAATGCTGGACTTGTTACTAAAAATACTAAAATCGCTATATGTTTGCCTACAATATTTGAGGAGTTCCCTCAATTCCTCACTGATCCCCTCATCAGATACAGATTTGGTGACAATGGGACCACCTCGGAAGTATACTCTATCAAACCAAAAAAAAATTTTTGAAATCGGTCGACAATTGACGGAGTAATCGGTGAACATACATAAAAAAAAAAAAACATACAGTGGAACGTATAACCTCCTCCTTTTTTGAAGTCGGTTAAAAACAAAGTCGCTTGCCGCTGTCTGTCTGTACTTATGTATGCTTAGATCTTCAAAAGTACGCAACGGATTTTGATGCGGGTTTTTTTAATAGATAGAGTGATTCAAGGGGAAGGTTTATATGTATAATACATGCATAGTATAGTAGAGGAACATTGATAATTTTAGAGGTTTCTAAAGTGATGTCGAAAATAAACACATTTTTTTGCGCTTACATTGCAAACGCTGGCTAAACCTTAAGAGATATATCAAAATAATGTACTGCAGAATTGTAGTTCTTCAAAAAACCTAAAGAAAAGTCTGCTATGGCATATGTCTATCTCCTAAGGTTGACTCACAGTAACCATTTTTATCTTTAAAATTTTATTAAAAATATTAGGTTATTTGCTAAGCTATTTTCTCCAATTCAGTATTTATTCTTATCCATATAAATACGTTAGTTACCTTGGGTATTTAATGTAGATTAAAATTGTCGTTTGCACTATATTATTTACATAAATACTTTAGAAGATATGGCAGATTTAAAATTACCCGCAACCCCAACCGGTATTATCGAAACGCTTGGCCAAGCAGCCACGTTTCGCCCTTTAGTAGGTACAGTGGCTTTCATAAGTGCATGGACACCTTAACGTTTATAATGCTGTGAACACGTGAGCCCGCTTTCGTAAGAAACAACCTAGATGGCGTTGTTAACTGAGGCAGTTCGATTATTGTTTGCTACAACTATTTGACGTTTTAGAATCGATAATTTCGCCCGTTAACCCTGAAGGGCCGCTGGCGTAGTTAGTTGATATCCTGCCTTAATCACAGGGTCAGGTCTTGGGTCGGGAGGTCGATTCTGTCTATTATATTTTTTTAATTTATGAATGTATTCATTTTTAATCATTATCGTTTTCAAAAAATGATACTTTTGTTATTCAAAATAAAAAATCTTTATTTCTTATAAGGCTAATATTTAATTCTTAAAAACTTTACTTTATATTTATATTAGGTAATAAAGAAATACAAGCTTTTCAAATTATTAAATTAGGGAAATGGGTGGGTAGTTAGATTGAGTTTAGGTTTTGATTCAAAGTTAGTTTTATGTTGTTTTTCATATTTTTGAATACAAATTATCTACATCTACATCTTCACTAATATTATAAAGAGGAAAGATTTGTTTTTTTTTTGTTTGTTTGAATTGAATAGGCTCCGAAACTACTGGGCCGATTTGGAAAATTCTTTCACCATTAGAATCCTAAATTATCCCTGATGAACATAGGCTATAGAATATTTTCAAAAAAGTTAGGGATCCGTATGAAAACTTCGATAATGTGACCAAAGGTGTGAAAAAAATACCAAAAAACGCGTACGCTGCGGAAACTGACAATAGAGCAAAGTGATGTACTACAGTTTTATAGAAGACATCAATGTCTACAAAAAAGTCCGGGACACCATATGTCTAACTATTAAAGTAATGACACGATAACCACTTTTTAATGTTAAAATATGCAATAGTAACACCGGTACTAACTAGGCCCCATTATTCGTACCTTGGTATTAATTCTTATCCAAATAAATCACTTCGTTTTCAAGGCTATATCAGTACCTGTAAATTACTTTTTGAATTATTCAAATCGGACATCCCATTCAAAAGTTATCATGAGTGTAAGTAATAATTATCAAAATTGAAATTAAAAAACAGCCCTCTAAGTTACTTAATTGGTTTTATTTACAACAGAGAATAGATAAGACACGTAAATTTGGCTAATGGTTCCTGTATATTGTGTAAATGAGTGTAACATGAAGCCTATAGCCCTCAGCAGAGCATCAAAGAGTGTATGTACATACATACATAGGTACCTACATTATATCACGCCTGTTTCACAGATGGGTAGGCAGAGGCCACTTCTTTCTTTTCACTTTCAAGAGTGTATGTGATCACCAGTGATCGGAATTAGGTGAGCCAAAATACGTACTCTTCGCAAGAGGACATAATATAGAGTAGGTAGTAACAACCGGGTAGAATTTTTTTTTTCTTGAAAACCAGGTATTCAATATTTATCCGGGTATTAGTTGTAATGTTAAACATACATGTTTTTACTTACAGTACGGGATATTTTATGTTAGTTTGTAGTAAATGGGCTAGACATAAGGTTTTTATGGAAGGAAGGGAAAAGTGTGAGGTATAATTATTGTCTTTATTATTTTTACATGGCACAGTGGTACGCAGGTGATTTCACCCAAGCACGGAACATATCGAAATATATAATATTTACACTTTGAAGATAAAAAACAAGTAGAAATAGTTACAACTTTTAGATTAACATAAAACATCCCGTACTGTAAGTAAAAACATGAATGTTTAACATTACGACTAATAAATACAATGATATTTTATATTAAGATACGTCATTTGCGCGCAAAAGTACCTTACTTTTTATCTATTTATCTCTTTCTAACAATAGCGCTTGCTATGGATTGCCGTCTTTGTCTGTAGAAATATGGTTGCCTAGCAACTGTCAGTAATTGGTCACGGGTTTTGAATGCGTTTAGTGTGAGCATAACGTATCTAAATATAAAATATCATTGGATAAATACCGAATACCCGGTATTCAAGAAAAAAACTATTTTTCTACCCGGTTGTAACCACTATACATATATTGTGTCCTCTAGCGCTGAGTACGTATTTTAGCTCACCTAATTCCGATCACTGGTGATCACGGAATATAAAAAAACAGTGGAAGTGCCATGAGCTTCGCTTAGTATCAGACCTGTTGTCGCCAATACTCAAACTATCATAAAAACAACACGCCACCATGGAAAATGTTTTTGGTGCGGCTATCGTTTTTACATTCCAAAATAGCACAATAAGGCATGCTTCTGGATTTATTTCCTTTTTAGAAATATCGAAATACTGAAATAAGTGATCGCGGCAAAAGTATGGTAGGTTGCGCGGAACTCCGCATAACCATGCCACACGTTACACGCCCACTTGACACTTCTACTGATTTTTCTGTTCTGTGTATGTGATGGTGAGAAATCTATTACTTAATTATCTAAACATTTAATTAAACTTAACCGAAACCATGCATCTCTTCTCTAAATAGTATAAATTAACCTGTCTGCCTGTTTCTCCGCTAACTCCTTCTAAAACACGCAACGGATTATGATACGGTTTTCACTTTCATTTAGAGAATTTATTCTAGATGGTTTATATGTACATTTCATTCAAATCAAGTTTTAATATAATTGAGAAAACTCAATATTTTCCTACCGAGTCGTCAAAAATCGTTTTTCGGGCCCTTACATAGCTAATGCTGGCCTTAACCTAAAACCTTAAGAGAAGTGTCAAAATAATGTACTGAAGAATTGTAGTTCTTTAAAAAACCTAGAGAAAAGTCCGGGATGGCATACTCGTAATGTCTATCTCCTAATATTGACTCACAGTAACCATTTTTATGTTTATGATTTTATTTTAAAATTAGGGTATTAGCGAATCTATTCTGTCCGATTCAGTATTTAATAACCTTATCCAGATAAATACTTGGTTACCTTGGGCATTTAATGTAGATTAATATTGTCCCGTACAATATATTATTTAAATTAATACTTTAGAAGATATGGTAGATTCAAAATTACGCGTAACATAGATTAGAAATCAAAACAAATATGACAGTTTCGTTGTCTATACGTATGAAAACCGGCTCTTTGCAGAGTTGTTGCTCAAAATAGGAAATGGACAAATGACCTAACATAATAGGAGAATTAATCTTCAAAATGAAAACATTTGCGTTTTAGTAAAAGAATTAGTCGACAAAAATGGCTTAATTATATCGAAGATCAATGCACCGACACATACATATTACTACTCTGTAGACACTGTGCTCGACCTGGAAGAGGCTGTCCATTTCCCAACGGAATTTCTCAATTCCTTGCAACCTTCTGGATCGCCCCACATAAATTGGTTTTGAAAGAAGGGTGTCCTATTATTTTACTACGGAACCTTAATTCACCCAAATAACATCTTTAAAAACTTTCATAATAGAGTGCACAATACTGACGTCCAGGCTGGAAAAGTCTTTTTAATTCCCCGGATTTCATAAATATTCCTTTCCAGTTAAACGACTGCAATGTCCCGTACAATTATCGTTTTCAATGACAAATTACAAGTCACAACAATACATTCAAAGTTAAGGGCTTAGACTTGATCGTTGAGAGTTTTCCCATTGACTTATGTAGCCCTTTTGCGCGTCACTTCCAGGCAAAGTTCGTTTGTATTGTGCAATGAAAAGTCCGCTGTAAACATTATAGAGAGATTCTATGATAACTTGCAGTCACGATTTCTAAAAATGTCATTAAATAAAACCCCTATACATATGCACCTATCTATAATTTGAAAAGTATGTTCTTCCAGATGAAATGGGATTATTTTAAATTATATTAACCGAAGCGAAGCGAGGGCGGGTCGCTAGTTTAGTATAAAACAAAGTCGCTTCCCGCTGTCTGTTTGCCCTATGTATGCTTAGATCTTTAAAACTACGCAACGGATTTTGATGCGATATTTTTAATAGATAGAGTGATTCAAGAGGAACGTTTTTATGTATAATAAGTTTTGGATTATGTACGGGTATTACAGAAAACTGGCATAAACCGAAGCGAAGCGAGGGCGGGTCACTAGTATCTCATAATCAAAGAATGCAGATACATTTCGATAAAACTTTTTATATTCTTAAACTAGCTTGTAGAGGTGAGCAATAAGAAGTACCAAGAAATACGGTGAGCATCTTCATTACTTACCTACTTCGCATAGTGAAAACACCAAAAACTTCGGCGCGATAACAATGGTAGTCTTATCAAGTTTTTTGTTCATATGGAAATGACGACATAAAGGATAATAACAGCGAAGCACACCCACTAATCCGCCATCCTAGTATCACGCACCAAAATAATATCTAGCACCTACCTTGCTAAATAGGTACTTACCTACTCGAAATCTTAATGATTGATTAACATTTATCAGGTAAATCTTTCGCTTTAATTTCGAGATAAGTATGTTTCACGTATAAATTCTGTGATACGTATATGTAAACTGACATATAGTCCCCTACAGTACAGCGGCATATTTAGGCTCCGTAGGGATGCCGATTGGCTTTGTAGGATAGGATTTTTCGTTCAAGATGTTGCGCCTAGTTTTGGTAGTTACAGCGCTGGTAGCTGCAGTTGCAGCTTTGCCCAGGGAAATGCCTGAGCCTGGAGACTTGGCCTTAGTCCTCAATGAAGAAGAATGGGAAGACTACCTTGACTCTTGGCTCGCTGTCGAGGAGCAGAAGAACGCGAATTCTTCTAGCACACTAGCACGTAATAATGGTAAGTTGCGAATGTTAAAAGACGAATACCTCTTGTGACAGTAACAGATTAAGGCACATGACCAGCTGGGCTCAAGCAGCAATATTGGGAATGGGAATGCGAATTGCTGGTTTTGGGCTTGGCGGAATCTTGGTCCACCTGAGAGCTTTACATATCGCTACTCTATAGGCACTATGTACGTAACAAAAGTGCGGACGCCGACGACGAAGAATTTCTTACATTGACTCATCATTACTTGTCTCTGTTACTCGTGCACAACAACACAACACTCGCGCATGTCGCGCTCTCAAAGCAACATTGACCGCTGGCATCATGGATTGTAAACCATTTCCCTTTAGAATTAAGGCGCCTTATAGTAAAGGGAAATGTACGAAGTTCTTCGTCGTCGTTGTCCGAGCTAATATATCGCTGAGAGTAGCAAGGTCACTCCCTTAGGCCCTTACATGCAACTTGTCAATAAGGTAAGTTTGAAAGATACTCAATAGTATGTATTTTGCAGGTTGTGTCTTCAGGATCAACGGAGACCTTGGGCAACCTCAGCCGGTATACATGCGAAACAACAAGTTCCTGGAGTCAGTTGGCACTACTGGCGCCGTCCAGCTGAACACTGGCGACGAGATCCTAATCGGCTGCACCGGCCCTGGTCGCACTATTACGCACCACAATCTCTCGCAGCCAGGACTTCAGTATGCTGTAAGTATTATAGTCAAGGTCTTTAATTGTTATGCCACTATGGAACTCTGTCATAATGACAGCATCAAACCACATGACAGAAATTACGCTTAAATTAATGATGAACGTTATGCGACAGAGTTCCATAGTGGCATAACAATTAAAGTCCTTGACTGTACAATTTACAAAAAGGAAAAATTTGGATTCTGTAATTCAATTACTAAAGACTGCTGACGGCTCTCGCGGACCCTGCCGCTCACGGACCCTGCGGTGCCCACGCGCTTGCCATTCGCTGGCTGCGCGGCGATAGCCACGTGGTCTGCGCGTTGGTATGTGTGATGACCTGATAACCTTAAATTGGTCAAATTGAACAGCCCGTATCCGTTACACAAGAGACTAGCAAACCAACACTAACCAATGCGTAATCTTTAATGGAAACTAAGCATTTTGCCTAAATAAGTAACCTAATGCGGGTTTAAACGCAAGGCAAATATTAATAAAACTCGAGTTACGGGTCTTTGAATAATTTTTTTAAGTTTTGAATATACTAAACTACAATTGTTCTTTAGACAGCTACTTGCGTAAATAACGCGCTGGTGTCCGGGGCTGGGTGGCTGAACGGCCACGGTGAGTTTCTCGGTCTCACCTGCTCTTCGAACGCTCAGTACCTGGCTCTCGCCACCACCAGGACCTGCTACAATGGCCACCTGGTTATCGAGTAAGTTACCTAAAAGTAGGCAAAATGTCTAAGGTCTACCTTATTCATAATTTGAACAAGTGAGGTTTAATCTGGGCGTAATCGTCGAAAAGATAAGCCATTAATAGCTGTTACTTACGTAAATAACTTGCGCCGTAAACATCATCATGACAGCCTAAATGCGTCCACTGGACATAAGTTGGTCATTGCAAAGCCACTTCTGCTACTTTCGCTCATTTATTTCGATTGAAGAAATAGCTGACAACCACTTATTTTCAATTATTTTAGGATAGGCTTCGACGTCGACGGCGTGTTCTATCCTACGTTCTGGTCCTGCTTCGACCAAAGTCGCCTGGAAGTGCTGTACACGTGGTATGAACAAACCCCACCCAATGCGATCCACCAGTCCAGTGTTACTCGGCCCGGCTGGTTAGGTAGGTGAAATGAATAAATAGATGCTATAAATATAAATCAAGTACTTACAATATTATTCCGATTTATTCACGCATTGTTTTTCTGTAGTTGGTGGTCATTATTCTGGAGTTACCGGTGGTATCAACCTCCACTACACCCAGGTTCAACAGAAGCTAACCATCGCGAACCTAGTTGGTCAAGAGTTGGCCGATAAATACGTCACCAGCAGACAGTATCTGGCTCGCGGTCACTTGGCAGCTAAGACCGACTTCGTGTTCGCCACCGCTCAACGGGCTTCATTCTTTTTCATAAACGCGGCTCCTCAGTGGCAGCCATTTAACGCTGGCAACTGGAACTGGGTTGAACAGGTGATCACCTGACGTTTTGATTGATTATGTCGCTTTGACATAGTCCAAAGTAGCCAAGGAATCATTTTCCTTTACTGTACGAACAATTTCAAACAAAATAAAAACTCGAGTTTATTTTGAGTGCGCAATCATACTTTGTGCAGTTTGTGTTTACTGTCACGGGTGGTTTCACCGATCTACTAGATGTGACCGTTAGTTGCAGCCAATAGTAGCTAAACTTGTAACTATGTATTTTGAAAAGCTCGGTGTGGTAAATATGGCCACAAAAGATTATGTCAAAAGGACTACTATTATGTACATACCTACTATTTAAAATTGTGTATATTTTCATAGTAAAATTCTTTAACTATGCTCTGGCTAACGGTGGCCCAGTGCGCATCAACCCTAATGCTCATGCTCATGATCTAACGTTTCCTTGTTGTACCTTGTAACAGAACATGCGCGCGCGCATCGCCGAAGCGGGCTACCACACGACGGTGTACACGGGCACGTTCGGCGTGAGCCAGCTGCGCGACGAGCACGGCGTCCTGCACGACGTGTACTTGTACCGCGACGCCAACAACAACCAACAGCTGCCCGTGCCGCTTTACTTCTACAAGGTAACCGAAGTCAGCGCACAATAAGATTCTCAAACAGATTCAGTTCAGGAGGACTTAGTTGCATTTTGCCTTGTCTAGTTAGACAGTAAGATATCTTGATGTGCAAACCATCCGCATTGCAATTATCCAAAGTAGGTAAAAGGGTTGTAAAACGTCTTAATGTCATTACGACTTAATAAGCAAAAGGTCCAAATGATCATAAGATCCAATCCGGCAGAATGTCTTACACGTCGTACATTACGCCAATCTACCCATGGAACTATCTCGAAAGTATACTTTATCAAACAAAAAAAGAATTATTGAAATCGGTCCGTAATTGACGGAGAAATCAGTGAACATACATAAAAAAATACATAAAGTGGAACATAGAACCTCCGCCTTTTTTGAAGTCGGTTAAAAATAACGAGCTTCTCCAGACTCTGCAGATGTGGAGGGCGCGCTCTTTACAGATAATAGAAAGGCGCTTGATGACTAGTTACGGGAACTATCTCATACTCGTAACAGACAAAAACTATTTGTTTAAAAAAACAAAAACCCGCCTTAAAAAATGCAAAAAATAACTTCTTATAAAATGGTAGGTAGGTCAGTTCAACTAAAGTCGGCTTTTGGTTTAAAATATTGTGGGACGCCGATTTTGATTTTTTTAACATTTATTTTATTTTATGCTTTTTAGTGATCCTATTAATGCTGTTATGTGGTCCCACTTCTCAATTAATGAGAAACTATAGAACATTTCAAGCTCGCCGCAGGTAACGCCGCGGGAATGTCATATTTAAACCTAAATATGCTTCGTCATAGTTGCTCAACTACCTTAATCGAGATATCTTATCGCCACCCTTGAAATAGGTATCGTTAAGGAGTTCCGGTGGCCATCTGTGGTCTTCATCATCGTTCCACTTCACCATATAGTACTTTTCAAAAGCAAATGCACGAGTTCCAGTGAAAAATACCGAAATCGCTATAGGTATGTCTATAAAATTTTGAGGAGTTCCCTTGATTTATCCAAGATCCCATCATCAGATCCTGACGTGTTGACAATGGGACTAACAAGAAAGCATACTCATTCAAACAACGAAAAAAATTTCAAATCTGTCCAGTGGTCTTCGAGTAATCGGGGAACATACATAAAAAAAACCCGACAAATTGAGAACCTCCTCTTCTTTTTGAAGTCGATTAATAATAAGAAAATTATATATTCATTATATATTATTATTTATTTATGATATTTGTGAAAAGACAAGGTGGACTAAGAGACTAGTTTAAAAAAAACCTTTTAGGTAGTTCGGCATACTTCCAACAACAATAGGTACTTTTTAATTGCAATCTTAGAGTTATTATTCTTAATGTTTCCTGTTGGTGACGTTTTTACCTTCATTGAACATATTGGTCTCATTTATAGTACCTAATGTATGCCCATTGTTCTTACCCTGATATTTTTATAGGTTGTTTACGACGCATCCAGAGGTATTGGCACAGCTTTCGTGAGCATCAACAACCCCTACTACACGGAGGAGGAGGTCCGCGCCCTGACCTTTTGCACCGACCGCTGCCGCAACAACAGCGCCTTCAGCTGGCTGCGGTGGCAGCCCGACCGCATCGACATCGGGTACAGCTTCTGCTGCGAAGTTGAAGACTTCAGGAGGACCGTGCCGCATCTACCGGCGTTCTCCGTCCCTAACGGCCTTTTGGCTTAACCTGCTAACGCCATTCACAAATACCATTGACTATTTTTAACTGTGAGGATAACAATAACTTTATAGTGTCAAAATTATGTCATTCTCGTATCTATTCTAAATTAAAAAACAAAACTATGTCGTTAGACCAACGTGGGCCTCTATTCTTCTAGCTAAAACCATATTGCTTGTGATATGTTATCGCATTTTCAACGTTATGATAGCTGTTATTCACTTGACAGTAATGGCGGCCGAGTTTAAAACAATACGATAGCATGTCACAGCCGACATGGTTTTACCCAGTGGAATAGAGACCCTGTAACATGCAAGTTAACTTTTTATTAGTTTATCCGTTGTTTCAACAAATTTACTTTAGTAATGGAAGGATTGCAATAAACATTCCCATATACAAGTCAGTATTGTCCTCTTATTTAATCCATCTTAGCTTCAACCCACTGGGTACTCTACCTGCGTATAATATTGGTGAGCCATGGAAACCATTCAATTTTCCAGAAACATTGACTTAAATAATAACGTAACTCAATTTTGATTAAAATAACCAATCAACATATATACTTTAACAGTTATGAAATCAGTTAAAATATTACCCGTTCATTGAACCGGAATAAGGAAGCGAGGGTGGACTCTAGCAATAATATAAATTATTGGAAAATTAATTGGAGTCCTTCAATCGTAACTTCTCTTGATAAATGAGGTTACCTACCTACATAAACAGTAAAATGAAATTTTTAATATTAAATACTCCTAAATTTTCAATACCTTTTATTAAAAAAAAAAACAACGCAAATCATCGTACATCTCAGTTAGACAACAATAATAAAACAGTTTTGGCTAGTATACCTACTTCTTTGTCAATTGGACATATTTTGTTTTGTGCTTTTTCTTGAAATTCCTTCACGCAATCTAATGTTTTACTTTTCTTCAAATCGAATATTTGGGTTGGGATGTTTATCACTGCTATCAAATACGGTTTCACATGGTTGTTTGATTTAACTCTTTAGAGCGGTTCCGCACTACGTCCGATCCGAACCCGTGAAAATACGGATCTACATCACGACGTAGTGCGGAACCGCTCTAACAGTCCTAAATTAACTCGGATGAAGTCACGGGCAAAACTCAGTGTAAATAATGTTATGTTACTCACACAACCAGAATATTACAAAAATCAGATTAATAACTAGGTACCTATTTAAGTCTATTTTTAAATTATTCTTTGCCAGTAGATAAATCAAGTTGTTCAATACCTAATTATTCTTCTGTAAATTTGCATGATTTAAGAGTTACCTACCTTGCAGAAGGTCAGGTATCCACCATTTTTGGATATGTATAGTAATATGTAAATCCAAGCTTTCGACCTCGGAGTGCTGCGGTCTTTCAGTTTTTTCTTGTCGATTTTTCAGTTTAGATTAAAAATATTTTAAACTTTTAGTTTTACGGCAAAAAAATTATCGAAAGAAATAATCATAACTAAATGCGCTACAATTTAGTGTTTAAATAATTTTTAGAAAATTACTGACTGCTGAGTTTCTTGCGGCGCTTCTTCTCAGCAGAGGTGTTCTCTTGGGAAGCGCTGTTAGATTTTGGACGTGTACAAGTAGTGCGATCTACTTACAGAAAAATATTTTATCATTTTTAACTTTTTATCTATTTTATGTTACTTAGAACTTCAAACTACGACGGGCAGTTAGGAGTTATTGCACAAAATTTCGAAGGATTATTAGTTGCACAAAAAAATTGCACTGTAAACTGTAAGTATATTTTTTTAGCTTAACTTACAACTTAAATATGTTTTGGTAAATCTAGATTGTGGTTCGAAACTTAAGAAATAAATAAGAAATAACAGCATCAGAAATCATTTGGTCTTGTTTATTATTAGCTTTAGGAAATGTAACTGGGATTAAAATGATCCAAAGAAATTATTATTTATTATTTATTTATTTATTTATTACCAATTAGCACTAACAGTTAAACCTTACGTGCTAATCGTTACACATTTAATTACACTATTATGTCAAGACGGTATGAGACTAATTATTAATACAATATTATTTACGTCAACTTACATACTATCATTCAATTTAACATGCCCCGATAGCAAAATAAACAAGAAAATATACTATAATTAAGAACATGTCCGCTTAAGCTATACAATACTATACTAAAAACAAAAACAACTAGGTACTTAAATACTATGCTATGCTGACTACCTAAATAGAGCTCGGAGTTACTCTTGCCTCTAGAAAACGACATGATGCGGTTAAAAATCTAGACTCTGGGGTGAAGAAAATGTCGAGCTGGCGATCACTATCCAGGATAGCATTGAGAAGTGATTGGGCTTGGTGTAAGGGGGACGAGACGAGAGCACGCGTCCTGGCCAGGGTGATGGCGAAAAAGCTGCGGCGGCGGTCACGCAGGGTGGAAACACGAGGAACCCGCATACGTATTTGTGCCAGAAGCTGCGGATTGGGTATAAGACCTCGTATATTATAAGTTGGAAGAAATATTTAATTAAATAAATATTCCTTCGAGCCTCCAAGGACGTGTACTCCACCATACCTAGCAAGAAGAGAGACGGGTACATGAAAATATAGAAACCGTACATTATTCTGTATAGGAATCGGACAAACGATTTCTGGACCCTCTCCAAGAGTAGCGTGTACCGCTGCTCATAGGGATTCCATATGGCGGCATTAGTCTCAAGCCTGCTACGGACATATGCATTGTACAGGACACTAATTGCGTGCCGGCGATTAAACAATTTGGCCTGGCGAATGACAAATCCTAGACATCTCCTAGCTTCATTACAGATCCTGGTTATGTGCTGATTGAACGAGAGTTGCGGATCAAAGTACGTGCCAAGATCTTTTACTTCACTTACACGCTTTAATGGTTCGTCCAGCAGCAAGTATGTGGAGTCTATAGGGCGGCGTGAACGTATGTACGTCATTACCGCGCATTTATCCTTATTAAGGGAGAGACTATTATTAGAGGCCCACATGCCAACAGCATCTATATCTAGTTGAAGTAAAACTGAGTCACTAGGGCTGCTAACAGGCAGTACCAATTTTACATCATCAGCAAATAAAAGGCATGTTGAGAACTTTATTGCTTTAGGTAGGTCATTGATTAATATCAAAAATAATAGGGGTCCAAGATTGCTTCCCTGCCCGATTCCAGAAGTGACTAAGAACCTATTTGACCAGGATCCTTCATACTGCACGAATTGGTACCTATCGGAGAGGTAGCTGCCTAAAAACTCCAGCATATGTGTGTTAAAACCAGCCATAGACAGCTTCTTAAGTAAGACATCGCTGTCGACTCTATCAAAAGCCTTTTTAAAATCAAAATAGGCGACGTCAACTTGCCTCCCTTGATCCAAATTATTAGCAACCAGGGTTACAATGTTGAGGAGGTTGGACGTTGTTGATCGCTTAGGCAAAAAACCATGCTGTTCATCACAAAACCAACCTCTCATTTGCTTAAAAACTTGTGCATATATAACTGATTCGAAGATTTTTCCGAAAATTGGCAGTACAGCAATCGGTCTATAATTCTGAATATCAGATTTAGACCCGGACTTATGGATGGGTAGAACTTTACTGGTTTTCCACTCTGAGGGATACGTTTTGGTCTTTAAAGCCAAATTAAACAGATATTGCAGTGGTTGCACGAATGCCTCACGACAATCCTTAACTATATATTGCGGTATCCCATCGGGTCCCTAGGTGTGCTTGAAACGCAATCGGTTAATGGCTGTTCGCACATCAGCTTCACTGATGTACTCTAGTGATATGCGGCGATCACTTGATCCCGCAAATTCCGCTGCAGCCATTGCACAGGCAGCCTCTACATCTAGCGTAGGAGCGTTAGAAAGGAACACGCCCCTGAAGAAGTCAGCAAATGCGTCCGCGACCTCTTGGGATGACATGCTGCCAAATGTGGCAGGTTGACTAGACCCACGAAGGCGTTTAACATAAGACCAGAACGAGGTAGGATCCTTTATGATATTATTTTGTAAATCCTGGATAAAATTACGCATAGCTACGTCCGATTTCAAGTTAATCATCCTCCGATAATACGAGAAAAATGCGTAACATAATTGGTTTCCTGTCTGCTTGTATAGTCTATTGTATGAGTTTTTTACCGAGTTTAATTGAATGAGTTCGGGAGTGTACCATTCGGGAAATTGCTGATTTGGTTTATTTCTAGGGTTTTTAAGCGGCACAGACTCGCTTAGAGCATCGTTAAGGACGTTATAGAAACACCTAGCACAGTCGTCTACTTCATTAATGGCATGCAATCGTGACCAGTCAACGGTCGCGAGCCTATGGTAAAGAAGGTGGAAATTTGCTTTCCGGTAATTTCTTTCAGGCGTAACATCAGTAATTTGGTTTTGACCTGAGAATGGGATTTGGTTACTGAATAGGGTAGGGCACGACATTTCTATGTTAAGAGGAGAATGATGCCTCTGGAATGAGACCAGCCCAGCAGCAGCCTGAGTAACCCTAACCGGAGAAGTAGATTCTTCAGACAGCACCAGGTCTAACAACCGGTCATGACTATTCAGTACACCATTCTGCTGTGTTAGGTTGCAATCACAGAGTAGAGTCTCAAAGGCATTTCGCACGGTGGTAGAGGCTGAGTATAAGTTAAAGTCACCCAATATTACAACGGGAACCGAATTGGTATTAATAACTCTTCCTATACATTTAAAAGCTGAGTGATATCGCTCGTCAGGTATCCGGGGAGCCAAGTAGAGTACGCACACCACGAAACGGAGGTGCCCCTTCGTAACGAGCGCGAAAGTAATTTCGTCCTGTGGATGAGCACCACAGTCAATTTGCTGTAGAGAGTATGGCGCACGGACAGCAAGCAGGACGCCGCCGCCTCCGCGGCCGACCCGGTCACAGCGGAGCGCGCTGTAGTCGCTGGGGAAAAGCTCATAGTCTTACACCGAGTGATCAAGACGCGTCTCTGTTAACGCTATTATACTAGCTTCAAAGGTTATCAGGTTATTATTTGTGATCGCTATTTTTCCCTTAAGGCCCCGTACATTTTGATAGAATATGTTTACCGAACGATTTCTACGGCAACGGGTATCCAGCTTAGTACGTGGCTGTTCTACGGGGATGGCACGGCTGAGTAACGCTTGCTTAAAAAAGAAGAACATTGCGGAACATCATCCTGAGTATATGTGGACATTACTGCCTGTGACGAATTCACAAAGTAGAGGAAATCATTAAACATTAAAGACATTGCTTTATTATTAATACATCCAGTCCTCTTCCAAAACATAATTATTAAATGAGTAGCGCAAATTCCTATTTGTATCCAATAGGTATGCATGTTCGTGCGCAAGAACATCCGCATACAATATATTATTAAAGGCTTCAATTCGATTATTATTCAAATTGCTACAATTTCCCAACTGAAACGTTGGATAACCAATCACTACATTAGTGTGCTTTAAATATTGAAGCTTATCTCTAATTTGTGAAACTAACTTTGGATAATCATTTGTTGTTAGAAAGTCTCTACGCCCTATTAATATCAAACAATAGTCTTTCTTCGTGAAATTTCTAAGTTTGGTGTCAATTCCCTTCAAATGTAGGTGTTCGGACACCTAGCGAAACCTGTGAGCAACCTACATGAAGCAGCCGCACGTCGTCACACGCTACGTCACACATTTGTTCCTTACGTACTAGGGCATGCTCCCGGGAAATCCCGGTTCTGTAATTCCCGGGAAATCCCGGGAATTTCACAGTGCCTAAAGAACCGGTACTGAAGATTACATCCCGGTTCTCCCGGTTCTTTCCATGAATACCAAATCAATATCGTGGCGCGTATCACATATATCCAATTCATACCTGAGCGACGACGCCAACAACAGCGGCAACATCGCATCAACATCCATCATATTTTGTGGCATATTTGCAATAATTGATCTCTAGACTTGTAAAAAGGAAGAACAAATAACTTTCTAGTAAGTATTTTACTTAATCAAGATATGTTTTTCTTGAAGAAAACGTGCATGATTTTATTGCATATTTATAAAAAATCAAGTTTCCTAATGTTTTTCAATCGTTTTATATCTCAAATGTCCATGATTGCGGTGATTTGAGGTAAAAAATAAAGAACCGGGAGAACCGGGAATCCCGGTACCGTCCCTGCTTAGAACCGGGAAATGGAAGTCTCGGAACCGGGCCCGGTACTGCATGCCCTACGTACCCCTATATCCTCGAATTTTTGTAGTAGAATTTTCGCACTAATATAAGGTGCACGCACGTTAAGCTTTCTGGATTTTTTTTAATCATCCATTCGCAATTTTCTACAATTATTACGCAAATTAAGCGCCTGCTATCCAACAGAGGGCTTACTTTGAGCTACGCTGACATTGCTCTCAAATCAGAGAGACAGATGTTTCCGCGTGGGAATTTAATGAGGACAGGAATATTTGCACGGCGCATCTAGTAAAGCAGCTAGACAGAGTCATTCCTTAACCGGCCTTTGGAATATTGCAGTGAAGAAAAATGTTTTAAACTTTACCTAGAAGTCACTTGATAAAATTCAGTACCAACTCACTCAAAACAAGACAACCTATTCTTAGAATAATCTTATTAACATTCAATACCTAACGAAACAAAACATACTAGGAACATTCGACCTGCGTAGCTATTGCCTCATCGCACTCGCAATCGCAATCGGCTTTAAAGTGGAACTTTTTTTTTTTCATTTTTTAAGCAGAATCGCCTTCGGACTGTCAAAATGAAGACGATTGCGATTGCGAGTGCGTTAGGCAATAAGCCCTCTGGTGAAATTTAAAAGCGTCATGTTTGATTGCGTTTTTGTGTTGTTTCTTGGGAACAAATTAGGTATAAGACGTAGATGTAAGTGTATTACGCACCCTCATAATTCTTATTAACCATTGACACCATATAATTTAATTAAGTTTGGGTAGTTAGTTTTAGTACTGTTTCGTTAAGTATTTATTAATATCGTTCATAACTACGGGGCGGTAAATAGATGTTTTCCTTTTAGCTTTGCGCATTTGGGTAACTACTGCTTTGATTTAATAAAATTCACTAATTCTACCTAATGAGTGTAGCGTTTTGCTATCGAATGTTAGGTCTTTTGAGGATAGAACGGTCAAACAATGGTGATAAGCACTTAACTTATCTTAGATTACGTGAGGCTTAATATGATCCATTAGGTACATACAGATTGTATAGACACTAACAATAGTGGTTATTATGAATGTTTTTTTTAAATTATTTTTTGCCTTCTTTTTCGCCATTCTTCCCTATTGATTGCACGCTCCCGCCAGTCACTTTGAAACAAATCCTCTGCTCTGCTCCAGGGGCCATCCTGTGGGGTCCATTCGGTGACAATTCTGGCCCACCGTTCCGGATACATACGACAAACATGTCAAGCCCAGTCTCACTTGAGCGGTCTTGACACCCACATCCGTGATACCGGTCTTGGAGCGCAGATGTCTTTCTGATTCTATCAGTTATGCGAACACCTAGCTTCGTCGCTCGTTGTCTAATCTTGAGTCGGAAATTTTTAGCTTCCGGGAGTGACCAAGCCTAGGCGCCGTAAGTTAGAATGGGAAGAATACAAATGTCGACGAGTTTGCACTTTAGTGACAATTGAAGGTTACCCTTCATTAGCGTCTTCATGGACCAGAATCTCCTCCAGGCGTTTTCAATCCGTCGATTGATTTCTTTGAAATGCCGGTTTTTGAAAGATACTATCTGGCCCAAGTAAATACCTATATACCATATACCTACTCGCCGACATATTGTATATCCTGCCCATCTACCACGACCCTACGTTCCATCCTTTATTCATCCATTATTTGATTTATAGTATGAATGTGGTCTGTCTTTGATAAGCTGGGCTGAAAACCAGCTTGTTACGGCAGTTGGTGTTTGTCTAGCAGTGACTAAGACTATTATAAAACTTTAAAAAAAAAACTATTCTCTTTAGAAGGTAAAAAAAGGGAGGAGAAAGAGGAAAATACCTTAAAGAACTTACTTAGAACGCATCATTATAATAAAAATGTTTAAGAGAAGACCCGGATAGGATCACCATACCACTATTAAAGACCGGTTTATCGCCGTTTTAGCACCGGAGTCCCTTTGAGTGTGCAGTTCTTTGTACAGTCGACGTCAAAGATATGTTTAGACCTTGTCAATTTATCCGCTATGACAATTTCATACGGCAGTTAAAACATGACGTTAAATAGACAAGGTACTAAGGTGTAAACATATTTATGACATCGACTGTATCGATTTTGTAAATTTACTTATCATTGGAATATGTATACATGTGTAGGTATGTGTGTGGATATGTGAGATTGTTGACACTGATGGGTAATTTTTTAACCGACTTCGAAAAAGGAGGTTCTCAGTTTGACCTGTATGTATGTATGTAAGTATGTATGTTTGTTGCCGATTATCTAGTTTGGCTGAACCGATTTTGATGCGGTTTTAAGAAAAGGTTTTGGTATTTTAACCGACTTAAAAAAAGGAGGTTCTCAGTTTGAAGGATTTGATTTGATTTCTCCATCAATTACGTTCCGATTTCAAAATTATTTTTTTTGTTTGATAGAGTATACTTCCGAGGTGGTCCCATTGTCACCAAATTGTAATGTGATGAGGGGATACATGAGGAATTGAGGGAACTCCTCAAATATTATAGGCATACATATAGCAATTTCAGTATTTTTTTAGTAACAAGTCCAACATTTGCATTCAGAAAGTATCATTTGGTGAAGTGGAACTGAGGATGATGACCACAGATAGCCAACGGAACTCCTTAACGTTACCTATTTCAAGGGTGGCGATAAGATATCTCGATTAAGATAGTTGGGGGACTATAACGTAAAATTCATTTAATTGTTTAAATATGACTATGACTGTCATGCGGCGTTACTTGCGGTGAACTTGAAATGTCTTAAGGTTTTATATCAACTAAGAAGTGGAACTACATAACAGCTTATTATGATCACTAAAAAGTATAAAATAAAATTAATATTTTTTAAAACAAAAAGCCGCCTTCAAAAACGCAAAAAATAACTTCTTTTAACATGGTAACTGAAGTCGGCGACTCAAAATATTTTTAACCAAAAGCCGACTTCAGTTTGACTGACCCATTGGTACCTATCATGTTAAAAGAAGTTATTTTTTGCGTTTTTAAAGGCAGTTTTTTATTTTTTAAACATTTATTTAATTAGTAATATTGAGAACACATCTTGCCACATATTCCTCGAAAATCATTTTTAAAGAACTTATTATTATACTTTTCCTCCTCATAGTAAAGCTGGATATGAAATTTGGCTACTAGCTGGGAGTAAATAAATCTCGTCTCTAAGCCAGTTACATACTGCACACTTTTTCCCCGATACGAAGCTGGTTACATGACTAGGTTACGAGTTGAGGTAAGAGGGCGTTCATGTCATGACATGCCTTTTATGCAGCCCAATCAAGTGTACGTAAAACTGAGTGATTGGTGAATCACAATAGCTAATCGTAAAGCTAACGTTTTTATCAACAGGCCCATGGTGTCGAATTCAATCAGCAAGATATATTGGTGTTAATCACGCTTATATGATTGATTTATCTTTAATACTTATCAATTGTTTTGAAGCCGTTTGAATTAAGATACGGCTTTGGTATATAAATTCCTTGAAATAAGTTGTCGAGCTGACATAGTCCTCTACGCCGCTGTGGCTTAAACGCCCGTGGGGTAGTATATTTTTCTGAAAATGGCGCGTTTGGTTTTGGTTGTTACTGCTCTGGCGGCGATGGCGGCGGCGCTGTCCGCTGACCTGCCCCCACGGCCTGAGATGCCGGAGCCGGGAGAGATGGTGTTTGTGCTCAACGAGGACGACTGGGATGACTACCTCGACGCCAGGCTCGCCGACGAACAGTCAAAGTGGGCAGCCAACGCTACCAGCCAAGCTGAGCCTCGCAATACCGGTGGGTTACTCCAATTCTAAATTCAAAGTTACAGTTGCTCTATTTGTTGTCTTTATTAATAATAAGAAGAACAGAAGATTAACTCCGATAGGGGCGAGCATTCGTTACGGCAATGCTTGAAAAACCAGTTAAGCGCGAGTCGGACTCGCGCACCGAGTGTTCCGTACCGCCGCACAATAGATATTATTAAATTCGATTTGAATTTGATTTAAAATCGAATCAGCGCAGGCCCAACTCACACATGACAATTTTTTAGTATTTGTTGTTTTTCTTTTATTTCTTCTTTTTTTCTATTTTCTCTGTTTTTTTTGTTTGTGTCGTAATAAAGTTTGTTTTTTCATCATACCAAATTTGCCGCTTGTATATTTTACCACTTTTACGATAAAAACAAAAATCAAAATACAAAAAAAAATCGTCTATCTATATTATTTAACTTTTAGTAAATCTGCCGTAATAACATACCTATATTTTGAAAAAAAAACATCAACCCGCTATCTATTAAATACGGTTCAAAAGATACAGCTCTTTAAAGTTAGGACGCACGGACGGACAGACGGACTTACTGCGTAGACATATTAATAGGATCCCGTTGGGCTTCCTACCTGAGTATTAACATGTAAATTGTATAACAACGTTCGTGTAACTCTGTTTTTTTCTCTGGCAGTATAATTGAAACAGTCGCCGTATCGGATTTCACCGCATGTCACCGCACTTATACTAAGCTACTCTGCCCCACAGGATGCACGATCAGGGTGAACGGCGACCTGGGTCAGCCCCAGCCGGTGTACCTGCGCGGCGGGCGGTACATGGCCGCCAGCGGCAACACCGGCCAGATCCAGCTCAACTCCGGCGAGCAGGTCACCGTCGCCTGCACGGGCTCCGGCCGCACCATCCTGCACCCGGATCTCGCGCAGTCGGGAATCCAGACTGCTGTAAGCATTTATCTATAGGGATAAGTATTGGCAGTCATCAAGATTTCCGAAATTTGCATGATGATGATGCTCTAGAAGAGTATTTTAAGAACAGTGTCATACAGACCTAGGTGGACTACATAATTCTTCATCAAAGTTGACAATCGTTAGTTTCTAAATGTATAATATTTTTGGGATTCTAAAGTAAATACTCACCTATTGATGACTGATTAAAATGTTTTATATCTGAACTACACAATATTTTTACCGACTTCAAAAAAGGAGATTCTCAACTTTTCGGAATCGACTCTTCAGTACCTCCTTGCAAATTTCCACTTGTTACAAATTACATACAGTACACAGAACGAGACGCATTCTAATCGCGCTTAATCGTAATTAAGATCTTAATACCTACCTAACGCCACATTTAAACAATCATCTGTACTTTATCTAAAGTCGCTGACAAAACATTGACAGGAGATCGCGCGATCATACTTTTTAATTTATAAATGCGTATTTGTTGATTGCAGACAGCCACTTGCGTGAACGATAACCTGGTCTCCGGGTCCGGTTGGCTGAACGGCAATGGCGCCTTCGGAGGGCTCACCTGCTCCAACCACGCCTACCACGACGCTATCGGAACCACCTCCAGATGCTACAACAACAACTTGATCATCCAGTGAGTTAGAGACTGTGCTTAGAGCCTGTCCACATCACCACGGCGCGGCGCCGCCGCACTGTGCATCTGTACAAACATACGGCAACGTAAGGCCTATTAGGTACTTCTCTACGGCGCCGTGGTGATGTAAAGAGGCCCTTATAGCTATGTCGCATTAGCGCATTCACTGCCAGTACTGTTTTTTGAAGTTTCGCCAGGTGCCACATCTTTTGTTTTATACGGAGCTTGCCTACTGTAAGAACGCACATATGCGTTGATGGCACTGGGCGGAAGTCACGGTGACGCATATATGCGTCGGTGGCAGTGAATGCATTAGTTTACATTTGCACGGGTGTAAAACATGTTTACTCGACCAAGAGTCCTTTACCACTTTTGGACCTTAACGGTATACAAATAGTGTCGGATAGTGGTAAAATAGTTTCTTGGTCGACTATTCAAAGACACGACCTTGGCAACTAGTATTTTTAATCTTACAATTCTTACACAAGCTTCGAGATATATGTCAGTCAATTTTAGTCTAGAACATTGTTGAGTGTTACTTAGTAGATAATATAGTAATTAATTGATGTAATTTAGATAAGAATACTTTATTTTAGTCGTAGTTGCAAAATAATGAACATTAAGTAATGTTTATCTTTGCTTACCGCCGTGTGCCGCCGTACGCCGAAATTTTCGAGTCAATTAACTTGTTCCTGTTTTAAAATTGTATATGATTGCGAAAGGGACCATATGCGAAAGGAACGTATTGCGACCGGACATTTTGTGAAAGGGACCTTCTGCGAAAGGGACAAACGGACATTATGCGCCCAAACCGCAAAATCGTCTCGGAACGACTTGATAGTCATTAGGGAACTGTTTCTGAGTGTGGCCGTTAGTGACGTTTAAAATGTGAAACTCAACAACAAATGATTTTCATAACAAACCTACTTACATCAAGCGCTGTTAATTATGGGAGGAAGTACAGGCAAAAGCATTAATTTATAATAATACCCCTATAGTGGAACAGCTGACGGTCAGATCTCTAATTCATTATGTTGCGGTAACTATTATTGTAATGAGCTTCCATGTGTTCTAATAACTCGATCGATTGTAATCGGATTATAAACCTGTCATTTCCAGGGTTGGTTTCATCGTGAACGGATGGATGTACCCGTGGTACGTGTCGTGTTTCGACCAGAGCCGCCTGGAAGTGCTGTACGTGATGTACGAGCAGACTCCCGCTAACACCGTGCACCAAACCGGAGTCGACCGGCCCAGCTGGTTAGGTATGACCAATTAATCTATATTTGTACGTCTAGAGGGATGTTAAGTACACGAGCGTTGCTAAATACACGAGCGTTGCCTGTGCGTTGCGTTGTTCTACTCATAAATTAGAACGACATGCCACACGATGCGTTGAAACACTTGCGTATCTCTATGTCGATATATATAACAGCATTGCGACGACGCATCGCACTGGAGACGCTCGTATGGCATCGCTCTAACTTATTTAAATGTCGGTGTAAACCAGTGTTCAGCACGCCATATACATACCCATACGCAGAGCTTGGAGTTACTGCTCAGGGGCAGATCCAGGGAAAAAACATCGCATTTAGACCTAAGCTAACCCTAAATAAAGCGAACGAGACGATCCGGGGTGGGCTGGGCTGGGTAAGAAGTTCATAGGGATGATCTCCAAACTCCTAAATGAAAACTTGGATCCGCTATCGCCTAAAAAGCCAATGGGGTACATAAATAAAATAAAAACTTAATACATATTAAAAATTACACTGACAGACATGAGAGCTCTTATTATGATAGCTGTATCTGTTGCCTAAACACCTAGATGTGTAGGTGCAATAATTATTATTCTAAAGCGAGGTTTAGACTGGCAATAAAAAAATCAGAAGTTGCCTGCTGTCTTACTCTAACTTTTAAGTTGGAAAAAGACAATATAATTGTGCTTCTTACTCTAGAACTGAAGTTAAGTTAAGTAAGACAGAAATCAACTTCTGCATTTTTTATTGCTAGTGTATTTCATGCTTAAGTTAGAAACGTACCTAATATATCGTTCTCCGACGGGTCAACCACAATTTCTATAAAATCAAATGACATAAAATAAAATTATTTTAATTTGCTATAAAATAATTTGCCGTAATCATTCACTTTTGTAAAAAGATTACTATAATTTACTACTATAATCAAGATATACATACATAATTATGTATATACTTATATCAGACCGAACCGAATTCAGAGATATTTTAAAGACACAATAGTAAGACTAAATTTTTCTTTTTTAAGTTTCATACAAATCTTTAAACAGTCTTATCACTTTTTACATTGCAGCTGGCACCTGGTTCCCGGGATTAGCGGTGAACACTGCCTACACGCAGGTCCAGCAGAAAATCGCCGTCGCGAACATCGTTGGCGAAGAGCTGGCCGACAAATACATCACCAGCCACCAGTTCTTGTCGCGCGGCCACTTGGCAGCCAAGTCCGACTACGTGTTTGCGACCGGCCAGCGATCGACCTTCTGGTTCGTCAACGCCGCTCCACAGTGGCAGCCTTTCAACGGAGGAAACTGGGATCGACTTGAACAGGTTCGCTTTAATCCTACATTATGTAATCATCATCAACACTTGGCTTTAGGACCTAACCGGCGGTTAAACCGAACAATTAAAACTAGGTAATAGTAGATTGTTCACCAAGAGATGAAAGGCACCTATATCACACGGGATATTCTGGCAGACACTCTACTTTTCATTACGATTATGAGGAAAGTAAAAAAAAGGTAGTTACTGAAAATATATTTCCTTTGATTTTGGTGGTAGAAGATTTTCCATCACTGCTTGAGCCTATTCCCTAAAATCAAATCTGGCATTAAATCTATTTCCGAATCAGACGAGGAACTCATTGTAATAACATTAATAATAGCGAACACAGTATATTATACGTAGTACAACTAGATAGGTACCTACTGAAGATCGTATCTTGTTTTCCCGCTCTTGTTTTTGACACAAACTTTTTTTAGAGCACTAGAGTGCCAGCCTTTTTAGCTTTTTAGGGTTATTTATTAGGTGCGGTTTTGAGGCGGTTATTTTATTACAAACCGCAAGCAATCAAATAGGAATGAAATAAAAGTGATTAAAAAAAAGTTATATAAATATATAACTTGCGCTTTATTCTGAAACTTGATAACAAAACTTATAAAAGTAAGATTCTATAGTTTTACCAGAGTGGCTGTATAAGATGTTACCATGGCTCAGTACAAACTTTTTTTTTTTAATAATCTTACTACAGAGAGGCTGTATAGGTTTCTGCTACTGCACAGGTCTATAGACATAGAAGTTCTTTTTTCGTATTACTTTTCTTCCCTAGGGTGGACACGTATCACTTTCAACCCGCTTCTAAGATAAACAAAGGCCTACTTTCAGAGTATGAGACATGAAAATATCATTTAACCATGGAGCAGTGTTCGCATCGTTTTGTGGATTTAGAAAACTGGTGTTATCTTATCTTAGTCCTCAGGTTTAGCAAAGCAAATGCAGCCTTAGGATTGCAGTCTTGAGATTGTAAATGTCTATGGGTCTCAGATCCCACTGACCATTAGGTTTCTGAAGGGGCTTATTTGCCTTCTCCAAGCCAAAGAAAAATTAAAGAAACATTTTAGGCGAAACAGCAACAAAGTTATGATGCTTGGTTTTATTGTATATTCTGAGTAATTTTATTGTTTATCATTGCGATAGATGATAGCTAGCATTCCGCCCAAAATTTTCAGTTTTATAATCAGAGTCAAAATCACATTCAATCAATTAAGGATATTCTCCATAAACGACTGGGGGGTAAGGTAAATACTGAAAAACGTGAAGCATTTTAATAGTTCTCACACGTCATGTGCACGAAACGAAACTATTTCAACGAAAATTACTTAGTGAGTTTCAAGGGGTCTAGAAATCAATCCGTCGGGCTGCTGACTTGGTATTGACAGAAAGATTCGTACGGTCTGCCGTACTCGTCCCTATACTTTTCAGAGTCTAGCCTATTGTATTGAAATCTTTAACGGGGCCGCAAATCACGAAAGGCCACTCCGCTCGATTACTACTACTTCTAGCTACCAAGCAAAAACAAACCGACCAAAGCATTTAATGATGTCTGTCAGCAAGAAACAAAATGTTTAATTAGTGATGTTTACAGGTCATGCGCGCACGCATTGGTGCAGCGGGCTACAACACGATCATCTACACCGGCACTTGGGGCGTGACGCAGCTGCGCGATGCTAACGACGTGCTGCGCGACATCTACCTGCACCGCGACGCCAACAACAACCCACAGCTGCCCGTGCCGCTTTACTACTATAAGGTACTTATAATACTTGGGATAATCATTTTCTCCTAATTTGCAGTGACAAAAAGGGGTGGGAACTGATGAAATTTGGTCTTATAATTAATTGGTCGTTTTAAGCGTGATATAAAGAGTTTGGTTGCGAGATCCAATCCGAACTGAGGCCATTTGTAAAAGTAAAGTACCTACAGTACGCGCGCGAGTTCATGTCCATCGGGAGCTGAGGCGATGCGCGGCAATAAGGCGGGGGAGCCTTCTCCCGCCTCGCCTTGTTTGTCCGGGGAGGTCCGGTAAGATCACCTGGTAGGATTCCCCACATACAAAATTAATAGGTAGAGGATCCTACCATGTGATCTTGCTGAACATTTGACGTGTTGACACTGTTGACGTGACTTCTGCATTCCTAGGGATGGATATGAACTCGCGCGCTTACTGTACTAATACTGCATTCACGACCGCTCCAACAAGCCGAATAGAGCAGCGCCGCGCCAAAATCGATCCGTGAATGTCAAAACTGTAGCGTTTAAAAGTACGGGCCGCGGGATTCCCAGAGGCCCGTTTCACGGAGCTACAAGTTACAAATTACAAGCGCAAGTCTCTTTCTAACTCCTTTTGCCAGAAAGAGAGTTCCGCTTGTAAATTGTAACTTGTAGCTTCGTGAAACGGGCCCCAAATGGAAGGAAAACCAGCGCGACGCGCCAACGCGCATTCCGAATGGAACTAACGTGAATGTCGAAATTCAACGTTGGAACACGCCAAGTCTCCGAACCAAGCCAAATGGGGTCGTCGTGAATGCTTTCTCTGGCTGCCATTGTATAATGAGTCTGCTCCGTAATGTCGCACCGTTGAGGCGTGGCGTGTCGCGCCCGTGAATGTGGTCAAAATATTACACCCATCCAGTTGTTTACATTCCCGTGTGTCGCCGAGACAAACGGCGCGTCCGTGAATACCCAGCTTAAGGCAACCATCACAACCCGGAAAGTTGCTAAAGTGCTCTGCACTATACTGCCCTACTAAGCATAATGGCGATATCTCAGACAAATCATCTGTAGAAATTGAAACCTAGTTACAAACAGAAGAGAGTTGAATCTGCTTTGGCTTTTGTATTTAGTTATTGCATTTTTGCTTAGCAGGGCAGTATACTCGAAAATCTAATTTAAGACCAAAATCATAACCTCAACCGGCGCACATTCGCTGTAATTACAGCATTTTGGTAAATAGGCATTTTTATCAATAAAACTTATCCTAATATTATTGGTTACACGAGTTCTCATTGAAATTTTTATGAAATAATGTTAAAATAGGTAACGAAATAATCAAGATGGGAACTGTAAAATTTTGGTCTTTAATTAGATTTTCGAGTATAGGCACATTGCTAGTTGAACGAATGGATGTTGAGGCAGAAGAAAAAAAAAAGAGGGACTGCATAAGTAATATGAAGGACGCGACGGTCTGGCGACAGATCACCCGGACTTTTATTTAATGGAAACGGACGGAACTGTGATTTACACATTTTGTATACTGCAATTCTTTTAAAATAAAAACGAACTTTTAAAATAATATGAAACGAACGTGTAAACCACCATTGCCAGCTTAGCAATGTTTTGACCATGTTTTGACATGGTTTTGACTTTACTTTGGCGACTAAGGTCCGGTTTTATAAAGGCCCGTTAGTAAATATAACAGATCAAATTTTAGTAACTTCATACAAGTTTTGACATTACTGACCGAAATTGGATCTAACGGATCTTTATAAAACCTAGCCTAAGTATGTTCAGAATTGACCCAAACTTATTTTAACAACGCATTTTGCACGATGTCGATGTTTCATGTTCGTGTTACAGGTCGTTTATGATGAGTCAAGGCGCATTGGAACAGCCTTCGTGAGCATCAACAACCCCTACTACACGGAGGAGGAGGTCCGCGCCCTGACCTTCTGCACGGACCGCTGCCGCAACAACAGCGCCTTCAGCTGGCTGACGTGGCAGCCCGACCGCATGGACATCGGGTACAGCTTCTGCTGCGACGTCGACGACTTCAGAAGGACCGTGCCGCATCTGCCAGCTTTCACTGTCAACGGTCTTTTATCCTAAGTGCTAAGTGATAGTTCAATAAATAAATGACTAAACGTTAGTTTCATTCATAAAAATAGAATTAAGTTGTAAACATGTAAATTTTTGTTTTGTTTGTAAATACATGAAACCGAAACATTCTTCGAAAATTGTATACTCTCTCCGTTAAGGGTCTATTCACACGTACCACAACCACACTAAATAGCAGCCACAAAACGCATCGATGCGATGTGGTCGGACGGTAATTTCTATGAAATAAATAATTCTATTCACGCGGACCACATTTTGCCGTCAGTGGTAACCATATATTTTTTGAGGCAACCACTTTTTGTGGCTGCGACGTGGTGTGGTTGTGGTACGTGTGAAACAAGCCTAAAACATGTGCCTTCCTTAAACCTGACATTGGCGAAATCATAGTGGCAACACAAATGACATATGCCACAAGAAAAGATCAATCTATCTATCTCTGTAAATGCGAATATCTAAAGCGTTTTTTTTTTTCAGTCAGTGTAACCTGCATTTAGCTTAATCTTTACTATGTGCTATGAAAAAAACCGGTCAAGTGCGAGTCGGACTCGCGCACCGAGGGTTCCGTATTTAAGATAATGCGGTGGGTTGGAAAAAGCAAAAGAAAATACTTACTTTGTTATTAACTTTATTATCTATGCATTAAGGCCCATTTTGACTAGCCTACATTTTAATACAGATTTTTACAGTTTTTTGATAATATTTCCAAAACTGTAAAGTTTGACAACTTCATTTTATTTTTCCTGTAAAATAAGTAATTATCTTTAAATCAGGATTTATTCAGATTTTTTGGTCCATAAATTTCGGAGATAAGGGGGGGAACCGTCATTTTTTGTACATTTTTGCGTATAAATCAAAAAGTACGTCCCGAAAAATTATAAAAAAAATAGTTTCGAAATGTGCAGACTGAGCCCTTTCATATGACATCCCGTTTGCTATAATCAAATAACTTTCATTTTTCAACCCCCCATTCTAGACCCCTTAACAAATACTTAGAAAAATAATTTTATACTTTTTTTACTAAAAACAGATGCGGGCAAGCAAGTTATACAACTATGCCAAATTTCAAATTGATAGCTTCTATAGTTTTTGAGAAAAGCTGCTGTGACATACAGACAGACAGACAGACAACGAAGTCTCACCATAAGGGTTCCTTTTTTACAATTTTGGTACGGAACCCTAAAAAGAGTAATGATGGGGCTATTCTAATTTTACCTACAGATATTGGGGGATGGGGATTTTGTATGGACCCCGTCCCCACCCTCTAACAGTCACCGGATGTATGATAATACGTTCATTAGGACCCCAAAAAAAACCCAATTTTCATTTCAAAATCGATGGGGTTTTTTTAATGCTATCAAGGCAAGAATGTGTTTATAGTAAAAATACGTCATGTTGCCAAGATCTATAAACTGAGACATATCATTATTTTGGTGGATGGGGACATTTTTGCCCATCGACATTTACCCAAACGCTGCTATTGTTGCTTATAAAGATAGTATCTTATATATCCCACTAAAAACTATTAGAGCGGGCTTTCAGTGGAGTTCCGTTTGCAAAAATTGCGGACCGCATTCTGACTATATATATGTAGATCCCCGACATCCAATTAACACGTGTTGCCAACCAGTTTTGTGGTCTCCCTCTCCCCCCGGAGGAGGATGGGTCCTCCTCCTCCCGAATATTATTAGTAAATTACAAAAGATTTTTGGTTCTAGTTATGGAATTTCATTACAAAATTAGTCCAACCTCGTAAGGCCCACGTCAAATTTCGTTAGTTCAAAAAAGAATTTTATGTCAGTCAACTAAAGTCAAAAATCACTTTGACAGAACAGATGTCCTAAATTTAGGATATCGGGCCTTACGAGGTAGCCAGTACAGCTATAGAAAACTTATATTTTCATTAAAAATTACGAAAATTTCACACATCAATTTATGTCTAAGATTATCAGAAACATTACCATCCATTTCAAGGAAAACACAAGGTTTAAATCGTTGAAAGATCCAAAGAAAATATACTTTTTATATACATGGCCGATGGCACAATTAGGGCTTCCATTCCGTAATTTCGCAATTCCGTAATTACTGATTGATTTTGGACCTTTTCTAATTACGTTATGGTTAGCCACGATTCCGTAATTACGTAAGTACGAATCTTTACTTGTTTATTGGATAAACTGACGAAATTAGATACAATTTTATTCTAAAATACATTAAATCATACATAGAATACCTAACTTACTCAAGGAAAAGGCACAGGAACCCCCGCCTACCGGTTATTCCCCGCCCGGCCCCTTATATTATAGTTTGGCTCGGATAGTTAGCATATATAACTACCTACTACAGACGAGTCGTATAAATTTTGTCTAATAAACAATAGAGTTCAATGTCGTCTAAAGAAACATTTTAAGGGGAACTCCCGAATATTAGGATTTAGGATACCGGTGCAGTGCGTACCTATTAAATGCGTTACCTTATCATTCATGCGATCGCATTTTCAAGAACAAAGAATCAAATCTAATACGTAAATACAATTTATGTATGTTATTATTTTGCTATTAATTTTATAAATATTTGAATTACTGGTAAATTTTTTTTTGCTTAATTTGTTGCTATATATTTTTTTCAATTTTTAATTTAAATAAATAATTTGCAATTGTTTTTTTTTCTTTAACATAATATACCTATCAGATAAATTACATATTTTAAATAAATAAATTCGTAACTAGTTACGTAATTGAAATGTCCGTAATTTTGGATGCCCTAGGCACAATAGGCGTGTGCATGGCGTTAGTTAGGCATGCCAATCGTGTCATGAAATAATTGTTCACCGCCACAGCAAGAAAAGCGCGCTTAGCGAGCTTAGAGCAGCGGTAAAGGAAGGGGCTATTACTTATTCTGTGCCCGGGGGTAGAAGTTAGTAAAAGAGATCTGTTTTTTTAAAAGTGAGAAACCTATAAAGTGGTATCAGGGCTACTGTATTTGAATAAAATATATTGCTTTCGGAGATTTTGCAAAAACTATCCCTGTAAATGGCGGTGGTATATAAGCGGTAGAGTTTGTATGGGATTTTAGTCATTTTTGGAGCGATATATTTAGGCAGTTTAAAAATGAAAAAAATGCTTTGGGCGATTTTGAAAAACGAAACGTAAGCAGGTAAAATTAAGTTTGTATGAGAGTTCGGTTATTTTTGAAATGAGAATCGTGTACCTACATAATTCTTTAGGATACAAATAAAAAAAAGTTACGGCAATTTCGGAAAAGGGGGCAAAATGGGGGTAGAATGGCGTTTGTATGAGAATTTGGTCATTTTTTAAGTGAGAAATGTGGAAATTGGCATTAAGGATACTGTTTACCTATACATAAATAAGAATTATTACCGGGCGAGTTAAATACATGAAACTGTATAAATAATATAAATACCACTATAAGTTAAATAAAAAACCAGTTTTTAAAACAGGTACCTAAGCCATTATTGCCATTAACGTTAACATTTTTCATTAAAAAAAACTCTTTGAAGGTGATGTAAACTATATATGTACTTCTAACAGAAATTCTGACTCCCCGCAGACTTGTTTAGTGTATAATAATATATATATATATATATATATATATATATATATATATATATACAGTGGTGGCCACATAATTAGGGACACTTGTTTTTTCCCCATACAATTGCCTACAAATATGACTTTCCAATTTTGACCACTAATCAAAAAGTTCTCGACCAATTTTATTGCTAAATACATTTTACTTTACATAATTAACTCAGGTTTAAACTGATGTACAGTGAACTAATATTAAAAACGGACCTTATATTTTATAAGGATTTAAAAACTAAGTGCTGACGCGTCCATACAAAATTCTACAACTTTGTGTGAGCGCCGAATATTTATTTTTTCAAATCCTTATAAAATGAAAGATCCGATCTCAACAGAGATAAATTGTACATACATTTAAACTACTTTATTAGTTAACGATATGTGTAACGAAAAATATAATTGGCTAAGAACTTTTTGAATGGTTGTCAAAATTGAAAAGCCATATTTTGTAGGCAATTGTATGGGAAAAAAACATTGGAAAAAAACAAGTGTCCCTAATTATGTGACCACCACTGTATATATGCATATATATATGTATTTTTTTATTTCTATTTCTTAATTCGTGATTTTGTTGTGAATTATTAAAGCGTATTAATTCCAAAGTAAAAAAAAGAGAAATGAAAAGAGATAATTTAATAATGTTGTTGTCATATTTATTAATGGTAATGAATCAAATATTTTTATGTACCTAATTATAGTTTTATAACGCTCTGGTGTCTACTGTTAAGTTATAAATGACCTAAATAAATAAATAAATAAACTCCAAGCATGTGGATATGGCTTAACGGGAAGAATCGTTGATTTAAAACACAGAAACAAAGTATTTTTATATCCACTCGTCTGTGGCGATAAAAATGGCGACAACGTAAACAGAGTATAGAATAGACCTGGCCCGCGCGTATACCTTTGAGATGGAGATAGTATCTATACATATAAGTGTAGTATATATGCAATCAATTCTGAGTTGCCAACAATTTCCTAAATTTCCCCAATAGCTACTTATTACCTGACTACAACAACCGGTCAATTGAGAGTCGGAAATATAATCCTCGTGCTTGTGACATTGGTTCTAGAACATAATACACTATAATTTTCATACGGCGTTGCTTACTGTTTTAAATCACATTCGCAACCACCTAACCTCCAAATGTATGTACGTATTTGAATATCGAAAGTTACAATATCGAACGGTCAAAACATCTACAGTAATTATAGAATTCTATATATGTTTTTAGGTCTGACATGCCTAAGATTAAAATGCTACTTGCATGTTTTTGCAAATGTTTATTTATATAAATTTTTGTTACAGAAGGTACAGTCATATAATATTAACAATTTGCTTCGAAGTGTTCTGAGCAGATACGAGAAAACTTTGTTGGTTGCCAATTTATGCTACATGTAGCTATAATCCAAAGTTTCCTTGCTTCAGTATCAGATGGGTATCTGAAAAATATTAAAAAATGTTCTAAAATTTTGCGAACGTAAAAAAGTAAATTTCAGGGATTATAAGAGTTAAATTTAAAAAAAAACTATGTCAAATCAACAAAACTTGTTTTATTAGTATAACAAAATACCCAATAATATCATAATTATTAATTATATATTACCCCGTTTGTTGGGTAAAATGTATTTTAGATGGATGACAACACGAAATTGGTTATATACGACTAAATTTAAATGTCAGCAATCACACGGATTACTATGTATTATGGTTATCAACATAAATCGGACGGTTAGCGGAAGAAAAATACGATTTATTTGAACACAAAACCGATCTTTTTTATGTTAAAATGTAACTAGGAGACGATATTTCAAATAATTAGTTGTTTACAAAGTCAATCAGGATTTATAAGACCACAATAATAGTATAATGTACAGCTAATAGAACAGTAATCATCGCACCTGTTAAAAATGCCCTTCGTTAAAAAGAGTCTTCTATATATGACCGCTTTCGTATATCGGCTCTTTTACCGATCGATAAATATATACGCACTAATTAATAAAATAAAAAATACATATTAAATTAAAACAGCGATGTTTAAATGTTGAACCTTGAAATAGGTAACGAACGATCTAAATATCTGCAAACTTGACTAATGGCTAAGCATTCGTGCGGGTCCAGAAGAAAATAAAAAAACTACAATAAATGTCACTCATGCCTATGTCTAAAACGCACGCAACGAAAAAAACTGATCATTTAAAATTACAAAATTTAAATGTTTTAACTTTCGACATTCAAATACATAGGTACCCAGCAAATACTTTCGACATTTGAAACATCGGCCTTTTAACTATTCGGCATAGCTATTTAACTCAAAATGTATTCATTTTTTGATATTTAAACGCATATCCATACACATATTTACTCATATACTTACCTACTCAAATCAAAATATCGAAAGTTTACTTATCGATATTAATTTTAGAAGCACTATTACTATTACTACTCGTAAAAGTAGTGCCTTTGTATTCATTACAAAATGTAATACCATGATAATGTTTCTAGTTATACTTGCAAAACGGCCGCAATATGGCCGAAAATCAACAGATTTTGTTTAAAATAGCTGTTTTAGCCAAAAAAGGTTTATTTTGAGGTTAGAAAGTTGTTTACTATATAAGACAAGTAAAGGATGAAATGAACAATGGCTCGTTTTACGAAGCTACAAGTTACAAATTACAAGCGGGACTCTCTTTCTACCGAAAGGAGTTAGAAAGAGACTTCCGCTTGTAATTTGCAACTTGTAGCTTCGTGAAACGGGTCACTGACCTTATGTTTTCCTACATCTATGGTTGCAACGCTTACAACTGCAACTGGTAATTTCGCGGGGTTTTTTGAGTGATGACAGCTCAAGGCTAATGCCCTCTACGCATTATGCTTCCGTGCCATCCCTCCGGGCACGATACACGACGGAAAACGAACGATAGTGCGTAGGCTTGCTGGACGTCAATTATTATTAATTATTATTAATACCGTGATTATTGACGTCCAGCAAGCCTACGCACTATCGTTTTGCGTCGTGCATCGTGCCCGGAGGGATGGCACGGAAGGATAATGCGTAGAGGGCATGTAAGCTTGTTATCTATCCTATAGGTGAGTAATTCTATGATTTTAACAAACAAAATAATAAAGTTTTAATACTTGTGTGACGTGATACATTTGGGTGTGGTGTTTGTTTAAAAGTTCACTAATCTCCCCCCCCCCCACCCCCACCCCCCGGCCGCTGACGGACGGACGGACGGAAAACTAAGTGATCCTATAAGCCATAAAGGCTCCGTTTTTTCCTTTTGAGGTACAAAACCCTTAAATAACAATTAAGGACTGAAATTAAGGAACTTTAACTTTGTCAGTTTTGGCGGCCGTCAATGTATAACTAATTTTCGTCACAAAACTGACAAAGTTAAAGTTCCTTAATTTCAGTCCTTAATTGGGTACTCTTTTTCAATGCATTTTCAATGCCCAAGTACGACGTATTTACTCGCCAGTCTATCATCCCTTTTAATCATGAAATCCTTCAAATTAGACCCTTAGAAAAGCCTCGAATAATTTTTGGTGTATCCCAATTGGCACGAAAATCGGAAGTAGGTGTGTGATTTGCTTGCTTTATTGTAAATAAAATTATCTATCTGTGGTAGTCATGATGTTGTGATGTGATGTGATTGTGAAGTGAAGTATAGCGAATTTCAACGAATTTTGTAAGCGAATATGAAATAAAATGATAGGATAATATTTACAGACGTTACTTCTGAACTAAAACAACCATTTGATATCGAGGTGAATTTATATTTTGTATACTATAAATCAGAAGCATACCTTTGCTTTGCTACAATGGCAGACGAACTGAAACCCGTAAATGAGGAGGACTTGAAGCAGTTAAAGGAACGGATGAATTTAATAGTGAGCGCTGACCCAGCACAATATCACAACGATTTTTCTTTGCGAAGATATCTACGAGCTTTCAAAACAGTCGATAATGCATTTCAGGTATGTTCCAAAGTAATCTCACTTATTACTTGTAGGTACTCTATTGATTTTCCTTCCTTCATCGGTGGATCACTCAATTTACCTTATTGACTTGTTAATTTAATAAAAATGACGCGAACATAATAACCTCCTTATGTTAATATTTAATCACAGGCTATAATAAAAACAAATAAATGGCGCGCGGAATATGGTGTAGCTGGATTACATGAAGATAAGGAACTCCTAGAGAAGTACTCTGATAAAGCGAGAGTTCTGAAGCACAGAGACATTATTGGCCGCCCTATTGTCTACATTCCTGCAAAGAACCACAGCTCCAATGACCGCAGTATTGATGACCTCACCAAATTTATAGTCTATTGTTTGGTAATAACTTTAATTTAATTTAATATGTTGTTTTGTCAATTTCAATTGTCATTCGCTAACAGTATTAACTGTTAAGATAAACAATCAGACTCTAAAACATAATGTATTAAAGTTTTACCTGCTGCCACTCAACACAATTTTATGCCAAGTTATAATTTCTGTTTTTCTTTTGAATTAGAACAATACCAGCTCAAAAATATTACTGAAGACCTGTTTCATATTTTAAATCTAAACCTCGGAGGCTATCAATGCTCTGTGGCTAAAACTCTATTTATGTAGATGAAGTGGATTTTTTAGCTATTTTAAAAAAACACATTGAATCCTTTACAAAAAGATATGATACCAGACTTGTGGTCCTGTTTTTTGTCCCACTGTCTCACAGTAGGGCTCTTATTTCTGGACAGTTTGCCCTTCAGGCATCTAAAGATACCTAATGAACCTGAGTCTTGTTGTAATGATATCTAACCTACGAGTCTCTTTATACATATCAATATTTTTGTTAATTACAGGAAGATGCAAGCAAACGGTGTTTTGAAGAGGTGGTTGACAATCTTTGCATAGTGTTTGACCTGAATGGGTTTACGCTGTCATGTATGGACTATCAAGTGCTGAAGAACCTCATTTGGCTGCTCAGTAGACACTACCCGGAAAGGCTGGGGGTTTGTCTCATCATCAACGCCCCTACATTCTTCTCAGGCTGCTGGGCTGTCATCAAAGGATGGTTTGTATTAAGATTTTTTATTTTAGAAAAAATTTAGGTCAAAAACTGTTTATATTTTGCTTATTTATTTATTTTTAGGGTTCTTATACCTAATAACAAGCCTTAGCTTTATTTCGTGACCTGTCCATGCATAAAATCATCAAAACTCAGTGTAATTATAGGGAGATGACACCAGTGTTGGAAACTTAAAGTTGACAGGTAACTTTTGTCTGTTTGTATGTTCACAATAATCTCAAAATGACTGAACAGATTTTCATGCAATTTTCACCATATCAGTTAGATAATTTTTCATGAAAGTTTTTTGTGTTTAATAAATAATAAATTGTGGGTTTTGTATAGGTGTTACAGAAAATTAACATAAACCAAAGCGAAGCGAAGGCGAGGCGCTATTATAAAAATATTATTATAAATTGATTGTCACAAATGAACCCTCATTTTCTTTAACGTATTTGCTGCCACGGGTCAGCTGATTTCAGCTGCACTGCCTATGAACAAAGACCCTACTAGTGGGTTGCTAGCACTGAATGTGATAAAGTAAGAATTATGTGTCCAACATTCATCCTAACAAGAACAAATTATTAAAATTGCCCCAGTGAGATTCATGCGATACTCTCCATAGGTTATAGGTTATAGGTTGTGGCGGGCTGTTTTCCGCAACTCGACGACTTAAATGTGCGCCTATTTTGCGTGAGAGGGTTGGTGACACTACTCCTGCCAACCCAGTTCCACCAGGAAGCCTAGCAGACCCTTGACGTTGCCGACGACTTCTGGTAGCTACCTCGGTACCAGTCCGAGGTGTCGCGCCCGGTATGTTGCCACCTCTGAGCACTCCATGATGACGTGGGCAGCGGTTTCTTCCGCTGTCATGCAGGCTCTGCACAGGGGGCTGTCTGTAACACCTAAAGTGTGTAAGTGTTTGTTGAATAGGGCATGGCCGGTTATTGCCCCAGTTACGAGTCTAAGTTGAGTCCTTTTCAACTTCCGTAGTTTCCGTGACAATCCGGGATTTATTGTCGGGAGGGCTTCTTTGGCCTGCCTGCAGGTGCTTAGGTTGCTCCAGTATCGTTGGTGTTCTACCTTGGTTAAGCGTCGCAGTTTGTTACGCAGCCATCCGAACGGGAGAGGCAATATGGGCTCAGGACCCACTGCTACCATCTCTGAGCCCTTCCTCACCAGCTCGTTGGCTGCGTCGTTACCACGTGAGTTGCTGTGCCCCTTTGTCCATTGTAGTGTGATGGGATTGTTTTTACTTACCTTCGTCAGGGCATTGTGGCACTCAAGTACCAGCCCTGAGGTAACGGTGTGGCTCTGTAGGGCGTGGAGCACTGATCGGCTGTCGGAGAGTATTCGGATCGGGAGATCTATTACCTTCCGTGCCTCTATTGCTGTCGTAGCCACTATGATGCCCATGCATTCTGCCTGGAAGACTGTGCCGTGGGCCCCTAATGGTGTTGAGATGTGTATGTTTAGGTCCTCCGAGAATGTACCGGAGCCGGAGCCTGACCTTGTTTTGGATCCATCTGTGAAGATTCTTACCTCCCTTGGGTTCAGGCCCACCCAGGGATCTTCGTGGAGTTGTATTTTGTACTTCTTGTCGAAGACAAATGTCTTCGCCACTCTGTCGGTCACCGCTTCTATTAGTGGGTCGTTACTTACCAACTCAAATAGGATTTCGGTGTGTGGCACCTTTGTAGTTTTCCATAGGTTTAGTTTTTTGAGACGTACAGCGGTCGAGGCTGCCTCCTGTTTTATAAAGAGGTGTAGGGGTGGCAGGTCGAGTATGACTTCCAGCGATGCTGTCGGTGTTGTCCGCATGCATCCTGTAACTGCCATGCCGGCCAACCACTGTAGTCTTTGTAGTTTGGCCTCGACGGTCGATAGTTTGGTGCGTGGCCACCAGACCACCGCACCGTAGCTAATGATGGGTCTTATAATTGACGTGTACAGCCATAGGGTGATCTGGGGGGTAAGTCCCCAGGTTTTACCTACCATTCTGCGGCATTGCCAGAATGCTATCGTGGCTTTGTCAATTTTGCTGTTCAGGTGGTTGCTCCAGTTCAGTTTGTTGTCCAATATTACTCCGAGATACTTTACCTCAGTCGAGAGTTGCAGCTCTGTGCCAAATATCTTGGGGAGTTTGTAATTGCCTAGGTTTCGTTTGTTTGTGAACATTACCATCTCCGTCTTTTTTGGGTTGACGGATAGTTCGTTGTGCATGCACCAGCGTTCCACGATTTGCAGGGCTGAACGGGTGATGTCACATACCGTACCGGTGACGTTACCGCTCGTGAGGATTACTATGTCGTCAGCGTAACCCACCGTGTAGTAGTGACAGTCGTTCAGTTTGGTGATCAGCTCGTTCACGACCAGGTTCCATAGCAGTGGCGAGAGAACGCCCCCTTGGGGGCATCCTTTCGCCACTAGTGCTTGTTGGGCCTTATCCACTTCTAGTTTGATAATCCTTTTGCTGAGCATGTTACCTATCCACTGCGTCATAACTGCGTTTACACCGTGCCTTTCCAGTGCCACTGTTATGCTGCTGAAGTTGGTCTTGTCGAATGCTCCTTCTATGTCGATGAAGACGCCCAGACATAGTGATTTGTTCTTGATGGCTTCCTCAAGCCTGGAGACCACTGCGTGCAGGGCAGAGTCTGTGGATTTACCTTGACTATAGGCGTGTTGGTTTTGATGTATTGGTGTGTTGACCAGGTCCCCTTCACGTAGGTGCCTGTCGCATAACCTCCAGAGTTTTGAGTAAAAACGAGGTGAGGCTGATAGGTCTGTATGCTTTGGGGTCCGAGTAGTCACCTTTACCTGGTTTTGGTATGAATGTTACTTTGACCTCCCTCCAGCGCTGAGCCACATATCTGTGCGCAAGGCAGGCTGCTAGGATCACCGTGAGCAGCTGTGTCAGATTTTCGCCGCCCCACTTTAGTAGGGCGGGGAATATTCCATCCAGGCCTGGTGATTTGAAGGAGTCGAAGCTGTTGATGGCCCATTTTATTTTCGTGGGGCTGGTTACCTGGTTTGCATATTCCCAGTCAGCTTCTGTGGGGACGATCTCCTCTCGCGTCCAGCTTACCGGTTCAGATATTACGCAACCAGGGAAGTGAGTTTGTATGAGAACATTCTCTGCTTCCTCTGGCGAGCCGGTTAGGGTGTTGTCTGGCTTTCGTAGGGAGCCCATGGTATGCGTTGTCTGGTTGGAGAGACCTTTTCTTACACTGTTAGCCTGTGTGCAAGTTTCAATGCTGCTGCAGAAGTTGCGCCATGAGTTCGTACTTCTGTACCTTATGCGTTTCTTGTAGTTGGACTTGGACGCTTTGTAATTGTCCCAGTCTTGGTCTGCGCCTGTGTTCATTGCTCTGTTTAATTGCCGCCTCATCTTTTTCCTGAGTCTCTCCAGCTCCGGGCCCCACCAGTTCACGCGCTCGTTGCGCATGCTAGGCGGGTTAGATAAGGGACATGCTTGGTGGTAACACTCCACTATTGAGTCCGTTAGGAGGTTTACCTGTTTCTCAATCTCGTCGCAGCCCACTAGCCGGTGCAGAGTCTCTGCTGGCGGCAGAGTCAGGTCCAGTAGCTCCGCGTACTGCGTGCGATTGGTCCTGCGTGGGTTTCGTCTAGGGGTTGCGGTGATTGTGTTTACCTGAATGTCGAATCGTAGCCATCTGTGATCCGAGCACGACATCTCACTAGATACGTGCCAGTTCGAGATATGGTTCGAGGCTTCTTCAGTTGCTAAGGTCAAGTCAATGATTGTTTTACTGCGTTTGTTCACAAATGTGGGTTCTGACCCCCTGTTAAGGATATTGAGGTTGGTTGTTATTAGGTATTCAACGAGAAGCTTACCTCTCTCGTTGCCTGTCTTCATGCCCCAGATGGGGTGATGTGCGTTCGAGTCCGTGGCTATGATCAGTTCCAGCTTGGACTCTTCGCAGTAGGTAATGAGCCTGGACATGTCATGCGGCGGCGGGTCTTCTGCCTCTGGCATGTATACCGAAGCTAGTACTACTTCCGGCAGGCTGGAATCTTGCGCCCCGCGCACCTTGACGGCACACAGGTCTCTAGAGCAGAAGCTGGTTAAGGGTTGCGCATGTAAATGCAGGTCCGGGGATTGTCCGGACCCGTGCAGACAATGAGCTTACCTCCGATGTTCCGGAGCCCGCATATAGCGCCCTTCCTGACCCACGGCTCCTGGATCAGTACTACGGCTGTGTCGTTGGCCTCCAACCACTTCCGGACCTGAGCCGTTGCGGTCTCGCTGTGGTGGAGGTTGGCCTGTAGCACACTACAGCTGGTCGAAGGGGGTACCGTCGCCATTGGAGCTTAGCCCCGACGCACCCTCCCCATCTTCACCCTCACCGATGGCCAGCTTGCCTAGTCCCTGTGCGCACTCTTCCCCGCTCTCCGAGTGGTCGCGGAGGAGTTCCTCCTAGTCGAGCTCGGAGTTAGGGGCGCCCTGCGTCAGGGATTGGGACTCTGGTTCAGCCACGACTACGTCGTCAGCCTCCCCGGTCACCGCGGCCGTGTCCATCGGTTCGTGCAGTGTGCTGCATCCCGGAACATTGATGCCAGGGGGTGGAGTTTCCAGAAACTTCCCCCTAGGTCCCTGGAACTTCAGGTACACCGACCCACACAAGAATGTGAGTCGGCGGTCCCTGTCCAGGATAGCCTGCACCTCTGTCTCCGGGATGCTGACAATGGCGAAGGTTTCTGAACCTTGCCTGTCAGCGCTGATTAGCAGCCACCGGTCAATCTGCACCCAGGCGTTCTGGTACTTAAGGGAGTTGGCTACAACCCCAAAATTGTCCCCTGGAGCAGAATACCGCAGCGAACTCTGCGCGGCACCTCGCTCTGGCGCTTGACCACCAGCCTGTCCCCTGATGAGAGGGTGATGGCGGCCACGCACCGCTTGAGCCAAGCCACCGCCGCCTGGTCGCCGCACCACACTCTCAGGGTTTCGTTAACATGTAGCGGTCTACCCTGGAACTGTGGTCCGGCTCCACTCTGGGGGTTTTGCATGGCCTCAGCCATGACATGGCCCTGGATCAGGTTGAGGGCCTCGTCAGCGAGTTGTGAGGAGAGGTGACCTGTGGTTTCGGATGTAACTGCAACCATTAGGTCAGCCTTTGCTGCGTCCGCGTATGTTGCTCGCGGGGTCCCGACGGTGGACTCGGTCCTCTGCTTCTTGGATTCGCCTCTCGGAGACAGGGTCTCGTCGAGGCGCATCCTTTTCACAGGGGCCCGAGCCACCGGGCTGTTGTTATGGGCTCCTTTCCCTTTCGGTGGGACACGGTTAGCTGCCGGTTGGCTAGGGCCATCGGCAGCTTCCTGCACCTCCACCGCGTTGGGAGCACCTGATGCGGTATCAGGCACCGGAGCAACAGAGGCAGCTTGTTCCGCTAGCATTTTGCGATACTTGCGCCTCTGTTTTTTGTTTTTGTGCCTCTTCTCCCCGAGGCCGATCGCGCTGGGGCCAGGCGCATCCCGTTTAGCGGTTTGCTCCTTTTCCCCCCACGTGGTCAGCACTGGGGTAGACCAGCTAGAGTCTAGCTGGGAGGATGTTGTGGGTGGCAACGCCGGTGTCTGCCCCGTGGTTGCAAATTTCTCCGCAAACGGGACGATCTCCGGGTTGTTTGTTGTTGTCAGGTGTTGTGTGTGTGTGTGGGAGTTTGTGTTTGAGTGTGAGATCCACGCTCGGGGTTTCGGTCCTGCTGGTTTCCCTGCAGACCTACCGCCCCTCGCAGACCTTTTGTTTGTGTGTGGCGGTCCCTTGGCACCGCCCCCGTATGGGTGAGTGTTTGTGGTCTTCGAGGTCGAAGGCGTTGCCTTGAAGCCACGTGTGAAGGACGGTAGCGGCACTTTCGTGCCACGTACCTCCTGCTGTGTTAGGTTTGTTTGGGTAGCTGGCCGGGCTTTCGCCCTACCGCCACCTTTGTGTGATGTTTGTTTGTGGTGGGCTCCTGCGTTACTAGTACCCGCACCATGTGTGTTGTGTGTGTTTGAAGAGGACGGCACATCCAGAGGAGCACCGCTCTCATGTTTAGCACCATCGGGTTTCCCCTCCGGCACTATAGGGGTTTTGGATCTTGCATGTTCCATGTTTGTCCTGTTTTTATGTTCATCTCTCGAGTTTCCCGCCCTCCACGGAGCCCGCACCTTTGGGGATGTCTTCTTGCAAAAAGAAAAAGATCACCAGGAGTACTCGAGAGATATAGACATGTTGGGTTGGGTATCACTGCGGGACATCAGGGGCTGCAGACGTATGGCTGGGTTGATCGATCCGGACCTTCCCAGTTGTTCCACACGCCCTTGCCCCGTCAGCATGGCCGACACCCTGTCCTCCCAGAGGACCCCCCCATGTCTCGCCTGCGAACCGTACCCACCTCGACCGTACGGACGCGTGTCCATTACCTTGCAGTGGCTAGCTGCAAGGCTACCGTTTTGCCAGAAATTCGGACCAAAGGGGGCGTGTTGTCTCCCGGTAGTACTATCCCGACTCCGTTCGACTCAACCCCCCAGGACTCCTGCATCCTCGCATACGGCGCTCAACTGCGGAGGACTACCGCAGGTAGGCTGGATAGTCCATCGGGCCGCCTACAAACCCGATGGAGCCGAGAGATCTCAGCCATTGCTGGTACAGAGAGGGCACAGAGGACTCCGTCAAGTCTACCAGCAATGTTGCCCGGGGTGTGCCGTGGTAGTTGGTAGTATTCCGTTCGGGTTTTTACGTCCTTGCGGTTTCCTTGCGATACTCTCCATGCGCGAGTCCGACTAGCACTTGATCAGTTTTTGTGATTAAGGAAATATAAATTGATGCATTGTGACACATGTATAGATGAATAAAAAACAAACATTACTCTTAATAATTTTCTATTTACAGGTTAGATGAAAATACCTCGAGTAAAGTAACATTTGTCAACTCGGAGATGGATCTCTGTAAATACTTAATTCCAGACATCTTGCCAACTGATGTGTGACTTCTCCCACTGAGGTATCTAGGCCCCAAGTTTTAATAATATTTCTAAATAACGACAAGGCATTATACAGGACATGATTCATGACTTAGAAATATACTTCAGTGTAGTCTATTGTAAGCATAGGTTTATTTTTACTAGTTCTAAGCTGAATTATTATTGTCTATGTGCGTATTCAGACGCTGGTACAACTTGTCTAATAATTTTACTTTACTAATTAATTTAATTATATGTTTAGCCCCAGGCTTGATACACCTAGCTTTATTTCAGTTAGTTATCTTATGTTGAACCAATAAAGTTGACCTGTCTAGAGTTTTCTGTTACCTGGTTTTGTGTAATTTGATTCCCTTATTGTCTTGAAGGAAAGCTAGTTTTTATAATGTAAAGTTAACCTCAACATTTTTGAAACTTACATAGGGGATATTTATATTTTTGAGAAGATTTACTTAGCCTTACATTATGAAAAACGTGTCTTTTGAAGTTGGATAAAATACAAATATGGATGTCCTTAGACTGATATGATGAAGAAGCACTTGCGTTTTTTTTTCATACAATTGCCTACAAAATTTACTATAGGTATTTTTTTTAACTTCATATGAACATCAGTTTTTTTTTCAAATCCATTAAAATGAAAGCTTCATTCAATTTAACAGATACAAATAAGTAAAAATAAAATTGGTTAAGACCTTTTTGATTGGTTGTCAAAATTGAAAAGTCATATTTGTAGGCAATTGTACGGGAAATACGCAAATGTTTCTAATTATGTAACTACCTATGTACGGTCACAAACGTTAATTTGTGACCTATTTAAAAAAAAAAGTTGAAGTCGTTAATGTCATTAGGGATGCCAAGTAACTTATAGGAAACTCAACCTTATTGTTGTAGAAAGTCAGATTGACGTTGGGTCACAAATTTAAGTCTGACTGTATACTTCTATCCACTTCTGCGTTTTGTTCAAGTATGAATGTCTGAATTTATAGAAATGATGAGGAAGGATGCGGAAGAATACCTTTCTCATGAAATGGTCCAAATGATGAAGAAATCTACATCAAAATCCATCCAGTAGTTTCCGAGATTAACATGAACATGTATACAGACAGACAAAACGGACTTTATAATAATGTAGAGCGCTTTGTGTTCTTAGAGCTATTACGCACTGTCGAGTGGGCGCCGGCGACTCGGTCGGCGGCGACTTTGACTTTCTATAGTTTATTATAGGTTTTTACGCACTTGGTCGCCGGTTGCCCGCCATGTTTTGGTTACCGAGAGACCGAGTCGCCGGCGACCAGTGGACAGTGCGTAATGGCTTTAAAAGTTATTTTTCTCAAAAATGACCGGAAATCTTGACATTCCTATCTACACATTGAGACGCGAAGTACATAGTTTACTGACAGTTCTCAAATTAAAAAAAAAACATTGCGTGCTCGCTACACAAGCCCGCAATGTTGCATACAAATTCCATTACTATCTACCTTGTAACTTTTTAAAAAGTGAAAAGGGCCATAATAAAATGAGGGCACAAGTCTTATACATCCAAATTTTACTCGAAACATAACTTTTTTTATTTGTGCCTGGAATAGCTTTTGTTTTTTTTAAACAAGAATTGCGTTTCTCCTTGTCATAAACAAAAAGGCGGTAGGAGTGATGGTTTTTTCACATGAAGTTGCTGTTTGTATGCAATTCAAAAAATTTGTTCAAGCGATGAAGATTTGACTCCAACACAAAATTTTTCTTGCGATTTTTGAGAAAAGCACTATATTTGCCTCGGCAGGAACAGCAATTGCGGGCTTCGTATTTTTAAACGGACTCGCAAGCTCGTCCGTTTAAACCAATACTCGGCCCGCAATTGCCTACTTCCATGCCTAGGCAATAATGTACTATTACGCGGGCGCATCTAATACTTCAGTTTTTGTTGCCAGATTTTTCTTATGTTATATAATATATTATTTAACAAAGACACGGGCTTTTGTACTGTTTACATTATCTGATATTTATGACAGATTTGTCATTATAACTATTAGTAGAACAACACCAATTAGTCAATTTGTTATACTTATTACTAAAATAATTATTTTTGTTATAAAAATAGTGTTACATGTTTAAAAATACCATTATTTTAATCTAGAGCTTTAGTATAATTTGTTGACTTGTAAAGAAAATAGGTTTAAGATTGTTATGCCTAATACACCATAGTGCACAATTTGTAACCTTTCAACATAATTGACGGTTGTACTTACCATAAGTTTTGTGCAAACGATGGGTAAATCACAGTTAAGACAACGCAAAACATACCAGCGCATTGTGTCGTATGGCTGCAATTAACATCAGTTTACAACACCATCATCATCATCATCATCATCAGGTTACAACATCTTAATTTTATATAGTTTATATTATTATTATTATTTTTGTTCTTAAATCCCCGTAAACCTTAAACTAATAAGTTGTCAAATTTGCGGCATTAGGGTAAGCGGTCCCTTTTTTTACCATTGTAATAAAACTTGTTTTGGAACCTTGAGTCTGGTATACCTAGTAAGAATTTATCGAAGTGTACTGAATGCATCACAGTTTAGCAGCCGCATGTACAACTATGGTAAATAGTCAGTGTTTTTATTTAAATCGTAGCCAGCTGATGTAGACCATAAAGTTATTGTAATTTGTTTTTTTTCCCTATTTAACAGTATTTTATGGTTGATAAAATTATAAATAATAAAGCCAGGCACTTGCTATATCTCTTGCTCAATGCTATATCTCTTTCACACACTCTCTGGCATAACAAATATACTGGCTGGGGCCCGTTTCTCAAAAAGTATTAGTCTAATAATATTAGTGTTTTGTCTCACTTTGTAGTTTTATTTATGAGACAAAACACAAATATTATTAGACTAATACTTTTTGAGAAACGGGCCCCAGATGTCAGAGAGATCGACCGCGTTAGACGGCCAAGTACTATTAATATGTTAATACTATGGATTTACTGTACGTTCTGATGTTACATACATTTGTTTCCAATAATGTAACAAATCATGTCGTCAAGGTTTACAAGTGCACTATGGGTAGAAGCTCTTATTTATGTTAAACTTAGATGACAGATATTGCGTTCCGTACTTGTCAGGTATCCAAACTGTTGCACAACACATGACAAGGATTGAGTGTTGATAGCCTTTCAAGAGTGAATACAAAGTTTGTTTTCAATCAACTGTAACTTAACCATTCAAGGGCCTGTTTCTCTTTATTAGTTGGAAGATAAAAATAGTCATCCTCGTATGGTTAACCTTTTCAACGCCAATGACGGATATCCCCTACATCATACCGCATATCCAACAGTGACGCTAAATTACGAAAAGCTATTTGAATAGTGGCATTATTGCGGTTAAAAAGTATTCACTTTTGTACGAATTCTTTTGTAACTTAAGTGTCACTGTTAAATTGAACGTACGTACGACGCAAAATAGTTCTTAATACTCTTAAGGGTTCGGCAAACCAATCAGACAGGCATGAGCAGCGCGTGACCTGGCACACTGCCGGGAGGTGCAACCCCCTGTCTAGTAAGCGCGCTGACTTGCGACGCTGCGTCACCCGCGGTGCTCACCGGAATCGAAATATGCCGGCCGCTGGGCCTAACTGTCTCACGACAAGCGCCGCGCTGCCGGTTTGTCGGCGCGGAGCAGACCAAACGTCGGCCCACATACATTTTTGGGATCTTCCCTCCTATTACCACCAATTTGTTATCCCAGGTAAGAGCTGGGTTTTTTTCCCACCACTAGTAACTACTGGGAATAAAATTGCCCACCTGCTACCATTAAAAATAATAGGTGGTAACAGGTGGAAAAATCATTCCTAGTAGTTACCACCACTTTCTTTATAATTTTAATAGCAATAAAAAATATATAGGGAAAACCTTTTTTAATATGTCATTTAGTTCACTGCCCTAGTTACCACATACCTATTAATTTAGTGGTAACAAGTGGGAATATCCCAAATTTTAGTTGTGCCGAGTTCAATGCTTACCACGTTTAGCGCGGGCGCTGCTGTTGACACGCGTTTGGTGTGCCGAAGCTTTTAAGGTTCAAATTTACTCTGTTTATCAACTCGCGTGACTTTTGTATTACACGAGGCATTGAATAGGTTCCGCTATCATTCTCTTATCCTGCTTACAGGGTGTTTTAACTAGGTAAGAAGTGACTAAAACGGTATTAAGATAGGATAATTTACGTTGTAATCTTGTCATAAATCCTAATTTGCATAAAGTTATTTCCATGCACTTTAAAGTAGCGACTGACTTGTAATATTTCTGTGAATGTATCACCTGCGTCCTTTATCTTACCGCACCCTTAGATAAGGGCCTCGAGTGATACATTATACCGAAATGTTACTAGTCAGTTGCCACCTTAAGAAACGAAGGGACAACCCGTCAGAAGAAAACATTCCAACTTTTTTCTAAGAGTCTAGTACAAACTAGGCTTCCTAAATGGACGTATCAGAGTAAGAAATATATTATTTTATTGTACTGTTACGCATAATTTCATTAACTATACTTATGGGTTAACTAGGTAAACTATTGTAGGTACAGTCAGGGTTAAAAATAAACATACACACAAAGTTTCAAAAATATGTACACATAGACTTTATTGCCATAGTAATAAGGTCTGTGTACAAATTTTTGAGACTTTGTGGTGTATACTTATTGGTGACCCTGACTGTACAGGATTTCATGGATTTGTAATACCTACCTACTTGGTTTTGATTCATTTATGAGTTAGATTGTAATCATACTCTAGAAATTATGGTCATTATCTTAAATTAGAAATCTGACCCCACAAAATTGCAATAATATGTACACATGAACTTTATGGCCTTAGTAATAGACCCAGAATATGCCCTTGACTTTACCTGGAAAGTTATTTCGACTTCACTATGTCCACCTATTTTTAGTGCCATTTTCTATGATTTTTGCCTGCATTGAGATTCTTGATCCTAATATAATTAGTCATAAGTGAAAAATACTATTGTGTTATTTATACTATGTCAATAAAGCAAATAACAAAAATGAATATTGATTCATATTCTCTGGATACTACACCCTTATCGATTATTGTTTATTACCTTTTTTGATTTGTACCCATTTGTTAACATACGTGCGAATAAGTGCTAATCGCCGTTCGGAGTGCAAGCCCGAAGAGCGCGTAATACTACAACCCTATTCAAATAAAAAGGGTTCCTTATGTCGGACTAAAAAAGGAACCCTTATATGGTTACTCGTGTGTCCGTCTATCCGTCTGCTTTAAATATACTGGGCCACCTTAGTTGAAATTTTGGTACACACAATCAATGGTACACATGCATTTCTGTTACCCAATCACGGACGTGCAATGTAAATTAATGAATTTTAAATATGGTGGTCACTATTAGGGGCAAATTAGAAAATTTATAAAAAGAATTCACAAACTACCGTGTGACATCAAATTAAAGGGCTTGTGTAGGAGTCGAATATCCTTTAATTTTAAAATTTGACGTGAAAATGCCGACTTTTTTAAATGACATAGCGCTAAAAAGGTTGAAAACCTTGGTTGTTGACGCCTTACAAGGGGACTTCGATTGACCATTTAGCCGCGACGAGATAACAAAGGACCAAATAACATGTGATTGAACCGGCTATTCCCAGTTGTCCGCATCCCTTTGTCCACACTGTGTAATGGACAAGGACCAAAAATGGACACTTTATTCTTATACAATCTAATTTGATAGAGTAAAATGTAAGTCGTGAAACAAATGATCACCTCTGTGTTCTACCCACGAATATGTGAACAGCTTTCACTATGAGACCAACTCTGAAATCACGAAAAAAAAGCTGTTTTTTAGAAAAGTTCAATACGTACTCGACCAAAATGTATGAAGCAGCTGAATTTTTTTTCTGATTTAAGTGTTGGTCCCATAGTGAAAGTTGTTCATATTCGTGGGTAGAACACAAAGGTGATCATTTGTTTCACGACTTACATTTCACCCGGTATTACAGAAGATAAGGTTATTCATTTTTTTAGCAACAATCAATTTAGGGCCGTCGGATCTTTCGAGTTAAGTATCCATTATTGGTGCCTACCAACACTGGCGCCATCACCCTTTTTTTTTTTTTTTTTTTTTTTTTTTTTTTTTTTTTTTTTTTTTTTTTTTTTTTTTTTTTTTTTTTTTGCAAGGTGAGAAATGCTTTACGCATTTCCCCCGCCATGGGAGTGACGGGGGGGTATGTGGGACTCACATCCCCTCCCCTTCTCCGAGCGAGAAGGAGTAGGGGAGTGTTACCCACTAAAAAACACCTTGGCGTACCCTCACACCGGTTTGGTTGGACGCCGTGGAACCCGCGATTGGCATTCCCCACGACGTCGTCCGGCTGCCCCAGCCATTGCCGGGGCTCCCCGCGCCAAAGGGGAGAAGGGCCGAGCACGCGTGGCCCCCCTCCCAGACCGCTAAGTGACTTGCCTACAGCAGGCAGGGGACTCCCATCCCCCACCTGCAGCCACTAAGGGTTGAGGCGCGCGGCAAAACGCCGCCGCCTCAACCCCTGCCGTCTGCGCCGGAGCGGATGCGCGAGAGGAGACTCCTCGCGCTCCCGCTCCGCGGCCTCCTTCTGCGAGATAACCGTCTCGCAAAAAGAGGCCACAGCCTCCCAAGACCTCTCGCTGCAGAGCATTGCCGAGACAATGCTGTAGAGCGAGAGGTCCTCCCGCTGTATAGCGAGTGCCATGGCGCCGCGCTCCGAACTCCAACGGCTGCACACCTCAAAGGTGTGCCGAGCCGTGTCGTCCGGATCGCCGCACTCATGGCACTGCGGGGTAGGCTCCCTCCCAATTTTGTGCAGGTAATGACCGAAACACCCATGTCCGGTCATTACCTGCACAAGCCGGAACGACGTAGCGCCGACTGCCCTCTCTAACCACAGGTCAACCGACGGGAGGATCGCCCCTATAGTACGAGTACCATAGGGGGAGTCCTCCAGGTCGGCCTTCCATCGTTCCCGCAGTCGACGCTCCGTCATTCGGCGCGTCTCCTCTACCTCCTCAGGGTCCGGGCGTTCACCCCTCGCCCGGGCCCTAGACCTAACCCTATAGGTCTCCGCCTGCACCTCTGCATCCAATTCCCAGGGCGGGGTGCAGGCGAGGAGGCAGGCCGCTGCGTGGGCCACGGTTACGTAGGCCCTCACCATCCGGAGGGCCACAACCCTCTGGGGCCTCCGCAGCAGGGCCCTGTTCCGGGCGGACAGCTTGTCCGCCCAGATTGGGGCCCCGTAGAGGGCCATGCTCCTTGTCACGCCGGCGTATAAACGCCGACATAAGGAGCCTGGCCCACCCACATTGGGCAATAGCCGCCCCAGTGCCGAGGCGGCACCCACTATTCGGGGAGCAAGTTTGGAGAAATGCTCCCCGAAATCCCATTTGCGGTCCAATATTAGCCCCAGATATTTTATATGGGGCTTAATTATGACCGCCTCCCCCCCCAGGGTGAGCGCCGTGGCGCCATCACCCTAGGTCAAGATACCTAAATTTCAAAACACCTGACTAGTCCCAAAACCAGATTCTCAAAACACCAGCTTTGAAATATTAGATGTGGATAACCAACGATGCCTCAAATTTGAATGTGACGTGTTGAGATTCCAGTATAATGAGAATCTGTCATTTTAAAATTCTGGGATTCCAGCAATGAGCGAAGTCAATAACATTACCATCCTTCTCGGGTTGTCGGGTAAAAATAAAACGATGTAAATGTATGATTACAATTATTTTACTCGGCTTACTATCATTACAAAACAGTTATACAAATTAATCACTGTACAAATAGAAGCTAGTAACCACTAAATGGACTTATCCAAGTTGCACAAGTATTCATTTTATATTGTACTGTTAATTTTGTTTCTGCGATGTTCCATTCTAATGAAATATCACCATAGCATGTCAATGACAAAATACAAATAAGGCTGAAGTTATTAATCAACATGACGTTCCCCTGTATGCACAACAATCAAAATACTGCGACGGCAAAATAATCTTTTTTACACGACTGTTTTAAGGAATGATCACTTGCCACAAAATTTGAAATTAGTTATTTTATATCAAATATTTTAGTCTCACGTGTACCTGTACTTTGTAATTTTCTTAAAAGTAATATTGGCACATATTTAATAGCGAAAAAAAAAGCTGTTTGTGTCTTGTGCATTTTTGTAAAAGAAATATATATTAAATACTCTATAAGAGAACCAATCGAGTATCGTTGCTGCGCTAGGCAATGGCAATTCAATTACAACTCAATCAAGGGATTGACTTATTTAATTTATCATTATCACACATTGTAATGTCTGCTTATTTATTCTATAAGAAATTTACAAAAAATATAATTTTTATTCAAATCTTTCAATACATTTACACCACACATTGGAATGTTTTGTGACATTTATGTAGCAAGAACCTAACAATATTGTACAAAACTTTAATGTCAAGGAATCGTTTTTACATCTGTTATTGCTCACTATGTGGAAGCACGCCAACCGAAGTCAATAAGGTACAATGGACCTCCTTAATTTGAATAATATAAAGCCCCAAGATTGAAGCAAAATCCAGAGTCACTATTATTATGTTTAGGATAGTTATCTAGTTTAAGAACGTAGTTTCTACGAAACATATACTGGATAACATACAAAATTTTCAACACATTTATAAACTATTCACGGCCTTAGAAGATAAATGACGAATGCAACAATATGACAACACTAAGATATACATAAATACTGGTTTACGCGTAAAGGAATGACTACATGTACAAAATTGTCACTATATCTATCTACAGACTAACTTAAATATGTGTATAGTCTTTTTATTTACAGTAAAACATTAATTTATAATGATATGATGGAATTTATGAAAATGCAAATATAAATGAGTAACTCCTACAGCTTGATAGCTTGTGGGCGACATCTGTATGCAAAAACGTGACCAAATCTTAAGCACCTGGGCTTGGCAGTGGACGGCGCTAATTTGATAGAGTAATTGGTAGAAGTCAAACCTATTTTCAATTCCTCCGTTTATCAATTTCCTTCAGTACTAGTTAGATCTTATTTTATTGTCTAGATTCGCTGTCAGATCTATTTTGACTACTATAGATCTATCATCTACAAGACTATTGTTACCTTATGTTTCGAATTACTGAAGATCACTAAAATGATCATAAAAATCTGTTTGTCAGTATCAATCTTCTTTATCTATTTCAATATTGTTAAAAAATGTATATACGCAATAATTAAGGTGTTTACAGTATGTGGCGACGGTGGCGATCAGTTGCCACTGCCGCCTGCAAGCAGTTGCGCGCCCTGTCTGCGACACGCATTCGTCCACGCGGGAAAAACACAGTATTTCATCAATCCATGATCCAATTAGCAAGACCATCGTGGAAAATTTTATACCTATATAATAAAATATTTACGAACTCAAGCAAGCTACTTAATTATCTTAACATACTCTTCAGGAGTCAGCATTTCACTCTAGTTTGCCTCGGAGATAGCAATACTGGACAAGATAATGGCTATAAAGCCATCAGAGTCCGACATTTATTTCAGCAGGTGTGGTTTTTTCACTAATTCTTCATTTATTACCCTTCATGCGGGAAGGCACATCAAAGCTAGTTCCATCAGCTTACTCCAATTTACACACAACAGATTTAGGATGCAACACTTGACCTTTGCCTTTGACTTTATTTGTCAATCTGTCAACGTTTCCTACAGTGAAATTGATTTTGTAATTACTATCTGTTTTGAAGAAGAAGTGACTAGGAGCTACTGTCAGGAGAGTGATCCGGTTGTCATTGTTCTCCACACCATGTATGGATGTATTTTAGTAAAATATCTGTGCGTAAAAGACTTGTACTCGGATATATGCGGCATGTCATCTAAGATGCTGCACTCCATACTGCTGGACGTAGGTACAAATGCTGGCTTACAACCGAGAAATACTTATTGTTTTTGTGATTTTAGTATTCTAGCACGAATTTCAGTTTGTCGTATCCGTGACTCGTCCAAATCAGCCTTTTAGCGCAGAAGTCGCTCTTTTTTCAAACACCTCATATCACTATCGTAGTCGTTGCAGTAGCCCATAAACTTCCTGAACGGATGCTCGGAGTGGCAGTCCATCAACTTCTTAATCAAAACATTACACTCATCAGTATGTAAATGGGGAGACGAGTCCGTATGCATAACTTGAGTAAATAAACTAAATATCAATAAGGAGAGCTGGTTTTTTTATCGGATTTGTGTTAAATATAACCTGTAAAGAGGAAAATTAAACCACAAACCGAATCAACTCGCTTGACTTTGACCACAGATCGCATCACCATGCGTATTTTGCATTCCTCTCACAACCGTTTTACGCAAGATGATCTTACAAAATGGATCATGGTTTCGTTCGGCAGCCTACCCGGTGACTTCGAGGATCGATTATTTAAATGCGTGCCAAGGTAAGATGATCCCGAAAACTAGAAGGAACCGTTCACCTCAATGGAACTGTTAAGGCGTATCAGAAGACGGAGCGCAGCCCGGGCCGGCCGGCAGCGGTGAGCGAGATCAAGTTATAGCGGCGGCGCGGGCGCGGGCGCGGCGGGCGCGGCGGGGCGCAGCAGGTGCAGCAGCAGGCGCAGTCAATCCACCAGCACGTCCTGCGCCAGCGCCGTCAGCTGCTCCTTCAGCGCGCGGAACGACGGCCGGTCGTCCGGCTGCGGCCGCCAGCACAGGCGCATCACCTGCCCCGGGAAACTACTCGTTACCACATTTACTCGATTCATTTCGCCGCGTACGATGTTGTTGCGTGATTGACGTTAGTACGGACACCGGGACGAAAGTGAAAACGCTACATGTGTAAGCGTGAAATTAATCGCTGACGGTTAGCCGTCTGAAAGGTCGCCGAAAAAAATCGATTAGCTGAACAGTCCTCTGTTCCCACAGTTATGATGTTGACTATCATAGCTCTCGAGCTCGTTAGCACCCCGTAACGATAATAAAATCGAAACATTTGAATTCAGTTCATTTCACTGATCTAAAATATTGACAAACAAAATCACTCCTTATACAGATGTGTTTCCGGTCAGAGACGGCTCCCGGTAAAAACGTTTTGGCTATAATGACGACTGATGAATTTTTAGCTAAGTTTCGTCTAATGATGACGAGGTGTCACGTAGAGATACTCACATTATAAATATCGGGTAAACAGCCTGAAGGTTTCTCGAGCAGATGTCCTCTTTGCACCATATCAACGACTTCAGAATTTTTCATCCGTCCGTATGGCACTTTCCCGCACGTGAATACTTCCCACATCAACACACCTGTAAAAAATATATTATATTTAAGTAAAGCTTCTAGAACACTTTCACGGGTCGGTATACATACAACAAAACAGGAAACTAATAAAGGTAACCGTAACCAGGCAAACCACTTATAAACATACGCCACTCAAACGCTTTGCTGCAAGTGTACTGAACCATAAGAGAGCGCGCGCTCTCAAAATTCAATATTCAAAATATTTATTCAGTCAATAGGCCACATGAGGGCTCTTACACGTCGGTAATATGGAGCGAATCTACTAGCGTTTCGCACAAGTCCATCATTGCAAAGAAGGTCATTTTTTCAATCACAAAATTCAAATTAAACTTAAATGTATTTTACATTACAAGGTAATACAGTAATAAATAACAATAAAATCACTAGAAATGTAAGATCTATAACATTAAATTATAAATAATTACTAGGGAACTCTGCCATTATGTAGCACTCGGTGTGTATACTAACCAAATGCCCAAACGTCAGATTTGGAAGAGAACCGCGTGTAGTTGAGCACTTCTGGGGGCGCCCACTTGATAGGAAACTTGGTGCCGCCTGAACTTGTGTACTGGTCGTCCAACACGTACCGCGCTAAACCGAAATCTGCCACCTACGGACAAAGCCCATCGTTACTTGAATTTTTTTTATAAATCAGTGGACATCATGGGACATTTCCAGATGATTACGAAATTGATAAAAAAAGCTCAGGGGATTAACACAAATTTTCGCTGTCTCAAACTAAGTTAGGTTTGTCCTATGAGTGCTTAACAGCGACATACTTATATTGATAAATGTTTAAAGATTAATTCCAAGACACAGGAACAAATAATTCTGGTCATCACACAAATATTGAATAAAAATATTTATATTATAACATTTATAACATAGCTAACCTCGTTTCGGAATAATATTTACGGGTATCCCAATAATAAAATGTAAACATGCCAGTTTCGAGAGGGCTTACAAATAAGACATAACTCACCTTAACTACATTTTCGTCCCCAACTAAACAATTTCTTGCTGCTAAATCTCGATGAATGTAATTATGTCTTTCTAAATACGCCATTCCTTTGCAGACCTGTAAATAAAAAGTAAAAAATTTAATACAACAGATCAGCGCCTCTATTCAACACGGTAAAAACAATATCGCATTTGATATGTTATCGTATTGTCAACGTTTTGATAGCCCTTATTTTCTTGACAATAATGGCGGCTGACGTCATAACAATACCATAACAGGTAAACTACGATATCGATTTTACCGCCTAGAATACCGGCCCTGCGCCTCTATTCTAGGAGGTAAAAACGATATCGTAGTTTACCTGTTATGGTATTGTTATGACGTCCGCCGCCATTACTGTCAAGAAAATAAGAGCTATCAAAACGTTGACAATACGATAACAGATCAAATGCGATATTGTTTTTACCGTGTTGAATAGAGCCGCTGCTTATTTGTTTTTAATAATGTTTATAGTCAAACTACAGTACTAATATTACTCGGCTGTCTGTTAGTTTCACATTCTCTGGCATAGCAAATGTACAGACAGATGGAAAAAAAAATGTGACAGCGAAAGACAACCGAGTCTTACTAAGACTTTACTAGAATTTTGTAAAAAAAAGGTGAAAACAATAGTGTGCAGTATTTTTTGTTTTCAAAAACAAAAGTAAATCTCCTTTGCGTTCAATTTGCTATTTTCAATATTTAACCTTTTAAAATTTTTAGACGCCACAGAACGCTCTTGCCTACTATGCTCCTAAGTCGTGCCACTGACGCCACGACGGCTACAGATTAAAAGAGACTTTGCTTCGTATCAATAAGGTGTATTTTGCATAGCATAGCAAACATGTTTAGCGTGTGAGTGACACATTTTGTATTCGACGTAAGGTGTTCAAAAGGTTAAGGTAGTTGCCGTCCATGTGGCGTTCGTTTTTTCCACCGTGTAGAGGAGTGGAAGTGCCATGAGCTTCGCTTAGTATCAGCCATGTTGTCGCCAATACTCACACTATCATTGTACACGCCACCATGGAAAATGTTTTTGGTGCGGCTATCGTTTTTACATTCCAAAATACCACAATAAGGCGTGCTTCTGGATTTATTTCCTATTTTAGAAATATTTATTCGCACAACTTTCACGCACATGCGATCGCGGCAAACTGATAGGTTTCGCGGAACTCCGCATGACACGACGACATCACACTTCTGTTTTTTCTGTTCTGTGGGTAGATACATACCTGTATACACATGTCGAGTAGAAGTCCCGGCGGCAGCTGCTCATGCGCGGTGCGGCGCAGGTAGTTGAACAGCGAGCCGTGCCGCATGTACTCCGTCACGATGTAGATGGGCCGGTGCTTGGAGCAGACGCCGTACAGTTGGACTAGGTTCTGATGCTGCAACTTGCTGCAATAGAAAAATATTCAGGTTAACATTATTTTTACGCGACCACGTTAGAAGGAGGGTTAGGTTTATAGAGTGTATCTATTTTATGGCTTGATGGGGGGTTAATTTTATAATGCAGTCTGCCTTTTTGCTATTGATTACTTTTGTTTTACTCTCAATCCACAAAAACATTCCATAATTTACTTTTGTAAAACTTATCTTCGTGGATTGTAAATATGCGAAGACTTAACATATCTATGCTCATTAAATCTTGCGAACTGGGTCTAGGGCTAGATCTTTCAATTGATGATAAAATTGATAAAGAACAGGTAAATATTGCGTTCGCATCGCTCGTACAGTCATCTGCAAAAATAAGAGCATCCAGATTTCTAAATTTGTCCACACGACTCTATTGTCAGGAGATTAGGGTCGTATACATATTTTTGGAACATGGGATGCTACCATTGTTACTGCTAAACATGGGCCTCCCTATAAAATAAAGAAAAACGCAAACATGCGATGTTTCGAACACAGGTTTGGGGCGAGCCTAAACAGTTCCGTGGTATGTGTAGGTGGACTCACGTCATGACTTTGGCCTCCTCGATGAAGTCGTCCTCGGACATGGTGCCCTCCTTCATCATCTTGACGGCGGTGTCGATGCGGCCGCGCCACTTGCCGCGCCGCACCACGCCGAACTGCCCCGCGCCCAGCTCCTCCAGCAGCACCAGCTCCGACGGATCGATCTCCCATTTGTCTGAAACATCCGAAATACATTATTAACGGCCGTCTTAGCTAAGTTCAGGGGTTAGGTTTACCAGCGATCATATCGTAGTGTTATTGGATGTTAATCTGTTAAGTAAAACATCAATGCCGTATTGACGTGGGAATAACTACCGCCAAAACCAAGTGGACGTATGTAATGTACGCGCTTCGTCATATTCGCTCAACTACCTTAATCGAGATATTTTATCGGCACCTTTGAAATGCCTACTGGTGCCCATCTGTTTCTGAATGCAAATATTCGACTTGTTATTGAAAATACCAAAATCGTTATGTGTATGCCTATAATATTTGAGAAATTCCCTCAACTCCTTAAGGAGCATCAGATACTGACATGGTTACAATGGGACCAGCTCAGGACAACAAAAAGAGATTAAATTCAGTTCACAATTGACGGAGTAAACACGTACCAAACATAAAAAAACATACAATCGAATTAAGAACCTCCTCCTTTTTGGAAGTCAGTTAAAAAAAGGAACAAAGTAAGTGAAAATGGGAGAGGCTTTTGCATTTTGTTTCTCTTCATACAGTATTTAGTGCCCAAGTCAAAAGTATTCGTAATAAAAGTTACCGTGCGAGAGGCCCGCAGTGGGCGGCGCGGGGCGGTCGCAGGGCGTGGTCTTGAGCCGCGAGCACAGCCCGCCGCTGTTGTGCTTGTGGTAGTTGATGAGGTCGGGGATGCTCGCGCAGCAGTGCTTGTCTGAAAGGTAGAACTCGCCGCGGCTGTTCTGCTTTATGTGATAGTGTTTGGTCTGCGGGTGGTTTCTGGAACGAAACAACACGAACAATAAAACTACAGGATACAAACTAGGGCACTCACTTGTAAACACGTGGCGATAATATAGCAACATATAATAGTAGTTTATGTGGCTGGTGCATAATAAGAGGCATTAAAGCACGAGTGTGGTGTTATGAAACGAGCCGAAGGAGAGTTTCATAATAAGATCACACGAGTGTTTTAATGCCTAATTATGTATAGCCGCATACATAACTTTATCTACATGCATATCATAAGTTTTCTATAATACGTTCAGATATGGCCTGTATTTTTATTAAGTTAGTGCTGCTGTTAACTTAACTTGTTTGTAGTACCAAAACTTAAAACAAACAAACAAACAAATAAATAATAAAAAACAAACTTTATTTATAATGTACAGATATGGCTTGCATTTTCAAGTTAGTGGTACAGTATTACCGATACTTTAATGTTTAGGTACCGACACTTTAATGTAAACATTACGATGCACTATACTTTAATGTAAACATTAAGATGCAACCACAGATACAGGTTTCTTAATATAGGCGTTTTGCTTATAGCTTCTGAACATATTGTAGGGAAGTTATGATATGGATGTAGATAAAATATATTTCATGGAGGATTTTAGTAGTGGTGATGTGTTAAGCTGTAGCACATTGCTGGTTACATTAAAAATAAGTCCAATGCTTGTCTTCGGCATGACATAATTTCCAATAAATTTATTCTAAATTTGAAAATTAAAATGGCCGAACAAAACCGGCCAGTATTTTCTCATTAAACAATATTTTATAATTTCATGTCCAAACTTATGGCCGGATAAAAAAATACAGCGTACCACGAGACACTTTCTTTTAGTTGACACGAGATTAATGTTTTGTGTTGTGATTCTAGTAACATCATAGTTGTTATATCTAATGTCTTGATAAGCTCGTATGGAATCAAGAAGTCTAATTATAACAATCACAATCTTGTTAAAAGCAACCATTTTTTTTTCAGGGCATAATTTACTTTCCTTATTAGGTAACATGCTGCTTGTCCGAATGTCCGTGCCTCTTTATCTGACAAATTTCAAAAGTATAGTCGCGGTATGAAAAGGTTAGTCGCGATTGGACCTTTTCTTTCCACGAAAGTACTTCAGCGATTAATCGACTAACGTTTATATTAAAGAATAGTTACAATATGTAACTTATATAGAGGTGTAATTGCCAACGAAGTTGTGAAAAGAATGAATAAGTAACATAAAAGGAATAAACCAGTAAAATGCAAGGTTCTTACACTTTGGTAAATAGCGAGAGCGTGTACATTCCCTTGGTAGAAGAGTTCCGCACGACGAAGCAGCCCTCCTTGTCTTCCTGCTTGAGCAGCGACTCGGCGCGCTGCCGCGACATGTCGCCCACGTACCATCTGCGACACGACAAGAATCAACAACCATTCTTGACCACTACTCAGGCTAATAGACCATCAGATTTTCACATATATTTACGGCCAGAAACTATTGCTGTTTTACTCTTAACTTCGTATGTTACATCAAGACACGGTTACAGTTGCCGGTTATTGCTGTAAAAATGTTGATGGCTAAGAAGTCCTAGGCCGTAAGTGGTAAACCAGATCTAAATTTCCTCTTTAACCTATAGAACGCCTCGGGCGTCTGCTTTTTTCAATGAAAGTTAAGAGACAAAATGTACATTGTGGACCTTTTCGGAAGTTCAAAATTTTCAATAAAGGTAGTGCTAACTAGTTTAGTAACAAAACCTATCATGTTTCGGACTTGTATTTAAAGTTATACTGGCAGCAATTTTAGTTACAGCTTACTACGATGCATTTAACATTGTAAATATTATTATGTAAATTCAGATATTAGTCTGTCAAAATGTTAATGAAGTTAGCACCACCGACGTTATTCCAATTTTACGATACCCGTAAAAACCAGGAGGTATTTTCGCGTGTTGCAAATTTCCGCTGCCGAGTATTTTCGGTTTCATACAATTTAAAATAAACATTGACCGTGTCATGCCGCGACGATCCGCGGTCGTGTAGTTCCGTCTATTGCGGACGAAGCATATTCGATTTAGCATAAAAATGCACATGTTATTTTTTGACACATCGATGATAATTGGATAGTTCCACATAGGCTTGCATAACTTTTAGATCGGTATGTATTTAAATTAGAGAAATTAATATATTCCTCACGTTACGGTGAATTAGTGCCCTTTGCCCGAAAAACATAACTCCTTGGAAGAATACTTACTCATACTTCTGAAGTCCTAAAGTTTCCTTTTCTTTAACGTAATTGCTAGGTATGAATCCAACGGACCTAAAATGAAAAAAAAAAAACTTATCAATAACGCGAATATTACGCCTATTCTGCAATCTTAAGTAAGAGAGAAGCACCCAGATGACATATTAATTAGCAAATAATAATATGGCGATACAATATTGGTTTAAGACCCCAGCTCATTTCGAAACGAGGAGGCTACATTATTCTATGACCAGCTACATTTTTTCTTCATAGGAATTTTATGAGCATACTAAACACCCAACTTACCCATTTTCATCCTTTACTTTCCACCAATGCTCCTGGGAATCATCTATAACTTCATATTCTGCGCCCTGGAAATAAAAAAAGACTTTAAATCTACATCTAAGGCCGCATTTCACCAAACTGGAATAAGACTTACTCCGAGATTAGATTAGTCTATACAAATTCGGCGTTTAATCTGGGTATAAGACCTTATTCCAGTTTGGTCGAATGCAATCTAACTCGGCTTCAATAACTGGTAAACGTTGTTTGCTGCACTTACGAAAACTTTACAATCCTTTTTGCACTTTAAGCAAAAATAACCATTTTAACACGCACGTTGTATCTAAGTCTGGCGTTGAAACAAAATATGGATCTGGAAATAGGAAGTGATTTTTCTCCCACATGCTCGGAAATGTTAAGCTTAATGTTGTCAAATCAGCCCGCGAAGTTCTAAGTTCCAGGACGAGGCAAAATTAAAAAAAACAAAGTTATTATTTACCAACGGCAGCGGCCGCGAAAAATGTATGAAATTTCATTACGTACCTGGTGATTTACTTTTTAAAACCATGTTTAGGACTAGGACAACTATCTCCAAACAGCCAAACACTCGTGCAATCAAAATTCTTCGTTGTATATTTTACTTTTTAAATGTCATAGACTAATAAGTTAAGCCTTTTCAAACAACATTTACAACGTATTTAAAAGTGTGTGAAATAGTTTGACTTTTTTTAATAGAAATTGCGTTCTTATCAAAATAAATTGCGGAAATAACATAAACGCGTAATAAATGTTATAGTTAAAACTATATTTTATTCAAATTGAATTTATTACGTTTAAATAATTTGTGATTTTATTTAATGCTTTATTTCAGTGTCATACTAAATCGTACGTTTCTGTTCTTTTTTTCAAGGAAATGTTGGGACTGTGTTTAATATTATTAACAATTGTGTTAAATTTCCTCACATCTTGGAGAAAAGCACTATACAAGCCTCGACCGGGAAGGGCGGTTGCTGGACTCGTATATATATCGCGGCCTCGACTGCGTCTCGGCCACGCTAATTCTACTCGTCCCGCTATTTCCCAGTCTGTGCAGTAATGTACTACTTTCGGTGCTTGGGAGAAATCATTTTGGTTAAAGTTCCCAAATACATTTTTATATTATTTTTATTTTATTTTCAGGATACTAAAACTGACGAATAGCAGGGGTTTGGTGAGTTCAAGCTTGTGGCCGCAATAAAATGCAAATTGCTACAACGTTGAACCTTTTTGGCAAACGAAAATTTGAAAAAATGATACATTAGTCACTTAAATTCTGCAAACTTATGCAATTCTGTCCGTCGAGTGTGGACTCCTGACTCTACATGCAGAGTGAAAGTCTGCATGCAAGTACAGTCGCCGACAACAAAGTATGTTAAAAAATGTTTTTTTTAAACCCTTACTGTCGTTAACTATTTATTCATTTTTTTAAAACGATTTACTTGTGTGCCCAATTGATTAGGTAGTTGTTGCGTGATTGAGTCACTATCATATACGCGCCCACACAAACTTTCACATTAATTATAAGTACCATGACTCCCGAACAGTATTAAAGAATAGGAATTTACCTTATCTAATGAGAGATCTCCGCTTTCGATTGCCTTGAACGGGTACAGAGCTACTACAACCTTAGTTATTTGCTTTTCCTGTAAATAAAATAAAACCTATTTACACGAGGTTAAAGTTAAACAATAAGGACTGTTCTTTGCAGTTTGTTATCTGTAGTGCTTTGCAACAAGTTATAACAATGCGAGCGATTACAAAAAACCATATTCACCTTTAGCTTAGCAGAAGGAGTACCGGGGGCCGCGCCCCCTCCCCCAGGCATCGTGACCGCCGCTGTGACCGCTAAACATAACAAAAAATACAATCAATATACAAATACGAGGGAACTTTCATACGAACGCAGGTAGCAAAGTATTGCATTGCTAGTAAGCAATGTTTGAAGTTCTTTCGAGGATTACATATTCTCAAGCGGTCAGTTTTATTAGGTAAAGTAAGACAGTATGTTCCATAGCCATACAATTTATGTAGTTTTTAGAAAAGACGGTGTTACTATAATCAATCCCAAAAAGTGTTACTACTTTGAAATCGTTCTCTGTCTGTGTGCCATCGTCTAGGACTTCAATGAGAAAACCGATTGTATTTTATTTTATTTTAAAGGCTTGTATTCTGGCGATGGTAGGTATCTTGTTTTAAATTTGGTTGGGCCAATCAAGACTTATCTTAAGAGTAAAAAATAAATAAGATAAAACTAGTCCGTTTAAAAACTTTTTGTTTAATTTAGAATTTTTTATACAGTTGATAAAACAGGCTGGCATGAAAATAATTTTTTTTTTTAGATAATAACTAAACAAGTTTAGATAAAATCAATAAAATCTAAAAATGGGCTCAAAAATATTTGACACGTCTCTAGAGGTATAAGGTGTCAGATATTTTTCATCGCAATGCCGGATTATTGCTGGTGACTACCATGACCTACAAAACTATACACGGGTACAATTTAGCAAAACTGCACGGCTGTCAATTTTGTTGACCTGTAATTATACGTGGAACAAGGCCTTAATATTTTCTTCCTAATACTGTAAACTAGTGTAAAGTGACCCTTTTCTAAATCGATTAAAAACGCAAAACGCATATCTGCAATAAATATAGACACAATCAACCAACTACCAAATCTATGTTCTTAAACCAATTCATCGGTTTGTATTCTACATTTAACTTAACCACAAGACGGTAAAAGGCAACGCCGCACTTGGTAGTTTAAATAAAGTAAGTTTTATTTACTGTTGGTGAGTGTCGTAGTATGTATACGTAGATTTTTTTTCACGGTGTAATATAAATTTGAAGCGATGAAAAGATAATTATGCTGATTAGTTGTATACACTTTCGACTCGGTAACGCTTCAAAGCCATTATGACACACAAAATCAAATGGCATTTGCGTCTAAATTTACCAAAAACACATTTTGTATCCAATGTCAATAAGTTGTGTTACGTGGCGATGAAGCACAAATTAAAACTAAGTGCCAGCGCGTCTGTCTTCGACAATAATTATACACTGGCATATTCACGATAGCCTTGACTTGTGTGTGCAATTCCAGCAAAAACCAAGACTCAGTTGTTAAGTATGGTTGACTAGAAAATCTATTACGTAAATAAAGTTTTATTCGCGATATTTAATACGTGGACCAATAATTAATTTCCAAGCGTTGCATGATAAAAAATAGTATTACTATACAATTATACACGGACTTATTTATATCAGTCCAAGCGTGAAACCTCGCTTAGTGTGACGTCAGGGCACAATACATGATTAGCGATACAGGTTATCAACAATAACAAACCATACAGTACCCGGGTGCCGTGACGCAAGCGCAGACGTGAATGAACAACTTAACACTTGCACAGATGGATGATTTGCCAACACTTTCTTTCCCTATTATATGAAGATTAACATCAAAAGATCACCAAAAGAATATAATATAGCAAGAAGTGATTCCAATAAAACATATTGTACGAAACCAAACACTTGTTTAAACTACACAGCACTTTAGACGATTAACAAAAACATTACATTACACCTGACCAAGACAAGAAAGTGAGTGCAACGAGACGGGTGAACGCAACGTCGGCGGCGAGGCCGTAGGAATAGAGGTCAGCCGAGTATCCGTACCCTCTAAGGCTGGCAGGAAGGCGGAGAGCGACAGGCAGGGTATCTTGGACTTCTTCTTGGTCACCATGGCGTCGGGCTCGGGCTTGCTCTGTAGCATTTGGACGGGAGCGACCGGACGTCCGCGCGCCACCTCGCTGCGACTGCCGACTAACGTGTCAATGTACCGTATCCGAGGCAAGGCGCCGTCCACAGCGCGGCCGATCACGTCGCCGCCAGCCCGTTTTTTTTCAAGTATGATTCAAATGTTACGAGCCTACGTTAACATATTCATATTGTTAATTCATAGTCTAGGTACGTAAAAAGCCTATTTACCTATATTGTGAATTGTTTATAAGGTAATTAGTTTGTTTTTGCGTGTACGGCACAAAATAATAACAATATGAATTTAAGCTATCATTAGTAAAATAGTTACAATATAAGTTACGAACTTATCATTGAGGAACAAACCGCAATCACAGATTTGACACTATTTCTACATTAATACTTCATCCTTAATAAGGTACCATGCGTTATCAGTTATAATACATGCAGAGAAAGGCCTCATAAATTGAAAAGTTCAACTTTTATAATTAGGAACAAGGCTTTACATTCGTCGAAGCTACGTAGCGAGGCTTCAAAGATGGTCGCGGCCTACATTCACCATTCGACGCGAGCGCAGGCGGCATTCGATCTCGCTTTCACTTATTTATACTTGGCATGATAGAAAGGGACAGATAATATATTGTAAGTCATCAAGTGACTACTCGACTTGGATGTACACTAACTATAGAATAGCGTGGAGCGTATGGCAGCCTTCTTCGAGTAACTTAGCGCAACTTAGACTCATCACAATTTAAACGTCGTATCCGATATTTCCTTACCTGATCGGCAAATTAAACAATTAGATCGGTAATGTTTTCATTGTTGCGAGTCAATAACGAGGGAGGAAGTACCTGATCACGGATACTCGCTTGCCTTGGGTGTCGAATCAAATCAATACGACATCGCTGTTGAAAATTTAAACACCGGCATGTGGACATGTTCATTTTAATTGAAAAGTCGTTAATTTATGAACTCTATCACTTAGGTTTATGAGGGATTCTTCTGCCCTGACATGGTTAAACATACTGATTTGGAGTATCAATCCATCAACCAATCAAAACAAGATTACTAAAACATTCCGAGGTTTCTGAAGAAATATGATAAATACTTTCACCAGATCAGAAAGTAACAGCCGCCGAAGGCAAGGCGAGTAACAAACTTCAAGGGGCTTATAGCGGATTACTTGTGTTGCAAAAAACACGATCCACCAATCTCGAGTTAACAACTACGGTTACCACTTAGTATTAAACTTGAAACGATCCGTTGAATTTTCTAACAGCGCATAAATTTGATGTAATAATTATAATTAATGAGTAATTAATGATAATTTGTGTATGTGTCATTTTATGGCGAGGGATTTTGTATTTTAACCTGAAGTCACCTAATCTATCCGCGGTTTAAATATTGGGAACGGACCTTATTATTCAACATACGATCGACAATATTTAGGAGTCGATGGGGTTTCAAATGCTCGATTATTTACACTTACCTTAAATCCAGTTGTAAGTCCAGTTCGCAACGGAGTGTAATAATTAGACATTTGTGAGCTTTGAATGAAATTTATAATCCAGTATGTGGTTATTAATGCTCTACAAAAGGTAGAGCACAGTTTTATTTGATCTAGGTATGGGATAATAATAAAAATCTTGAAAAAAGTCCACCGCTTGACACTTTTCACCAGAGACTTACAAAAAAAAAACTGGGGTAATAAATGGTGATCCTAAACACGAAAGTACTTACGTGTTACGTTATTGATGTTCCTGTTCTCCTTGAGGTGGGCCAGCAGGTCGAGGTCGGGCTCCGGCAGCGCCCAGACGGCAGCGAGGGCGCAGCCCTGCGCTGAGCGGCGCTCCCCGTCGCAGCACGGCCAGCGCCGCGCCGACCACGCCTTCGGGTGGTAGCTCAGCCGAGGGCGACCGTTCGATATGCACACTGGCGAACCGCGCACACATTTAGGCGAGTGAACCTCATAAATAACCCTCTTTTCAATTGGTAGACGGAATAGTTATAAACTTGTGAGCCTAAGCAGAGCTGTACCTTAAAAACACATAGCAAAGCCCTTCTTAGCGTGTTTTAAATTGAGTCGCAAGTTCCTTGGACGTAAGTTCTCTGAGAAACTATTTGTCAACTATTTGAGAACGAGTTGTTTAAGATTTATTGTTGAAATTTGTATGTAACAATTAACCTCAAATCTAACAATTATCCGCGCCACAACAATAAGAGGAGAATTAGTTTATTTTCTCACCTACACGTGGTTAGTCACATTGTCGCCAAATATGTAGCATGTTATTATATTAGTTGTTGGTTAATTCTTATTTTCTCAAGCATTCAGTTTTCCTTGCACGCCAGTTTATTCTAAATTAGAGACATTCGAAAAAACTATTATTTCACATTTTATTCAGTGTTCACAATAGCGTACAAAAATTTAATCATTGTTATAAATAGAGGTATCTTGAACGAAACCCGGGCAAGTGCGGGTTCGATACTAAGAGTTCTCTGCCAACACACAATTTATTAGTGTTTAAGTATTTATTTAGATTATGCAATATGTGGTTACAGAATTATCAACAAGCTTTTAGAGTTGTTGGCAATTCTGTAGCTCTGCCTACCCCAAACTGGGAATAAAGGCGTTAGTTTATGTATGTATGTAAGTATTTACCTATGTATTTATCTTTCATTCGAGCGCGAATCGCAAGAAGCGTTTTTTTTTTTTAATTTTGCTATATTAAATAACTCGACCTAGGCGCAGATGGCGAGATCAGCTTGACGCTTTCAGAAGGGACTGGCAAGAGGCTGCACAAGACAGGGATGCGTGGAAGGACGAGAGGGAGGCCTTTGCCCAGCAGTGGGACACTCTAGGCTATAAATAAATAGTAAATAATAATAATAATAAATATTAAATAACTGTGTACAACCAAGTTTCACACTTGTAAGATTTAAAGTTTTTAAAATAGACCAGAGGCAATAGACAAGTTTTAAAAATAGACCAAAAGCAAAAAACAACGTTAAAAAAACCAACATGTACTTATGGGACAATGTGAATTTCAAGTGTATTACTGGTCAACAGTTTAAAGGAAAGTCTAGATAGAGTAGGGTCCCGAAGCACCTTTTGGTACGCAAACTAAAAAAAGTTTCTTTTGGAAGATTCTAAACCTTGTAATACATTCGTTTCTTCGCATGTGAAAATCAAAGTTTTAACAAAACAATATAAGGCCTGTGTCCTTCTCAAATTTGAACACTCATATTTGTTAATGACCAAGGACAGTTTAGCAATATTTCTAGCGTGTGAGTGTAAGTAAAAACGGTCATGGAGCGCGGTCCTCACTTCGGTTCTCACCCACCGCTACTCCAGAATCCCACCCTTCAAACGATCATCTGCTCCACTGGTTTAGAAAACGTAACAACGTCATAATTTTCGGAATGCAAATAAGTAACTCAGTAATTGGCAACCAAAGCAGTGTGCACAAAATATAGGGATGTCTGTTTTTGGTTTTAATTTCATCTGCTCAAATCTAACGTTTTTTATTTTTACATAGTGCCTTTCGCATACTCACCACCCATTTATGTAATTAAATAGGTCACAGTACCACTTGCAAGTTATAATTACGTACGCCTTTTACACGATAGGGCGACATTAGAGTATTTTTATTGCCACACACATAAGCAAAATTAACGTAAATAGCTAGAGTATGTTTACTTATATGTATATAAAATTAAAGTATTTAGTGATAAAAATTAGTATTTTACATAGTATGTTTAATATAAATCCCCAATCTCTACCGAGATACTCGTAAAGTCGAGAAAAAACTAACAGGTCGTAAACGAAAAGGTACGTAACAAATCAGTGTGACCAGTTGTGTTATCTTAACATTTTCCTGTGTGGAAAAACTTATTTGGCAGATTTAATAACATTTAAGAACTTGCCTCTAACAAAAGTTAAGCTTCTCCTTGACTATTACCCTGGGCATTTGACCTATAATTTTATATTAACGCACTAACCTAAAATAAGTGTTTCAAATAATTTGAAAATAATTCTTATCGCGACGTACCAAAATAATAATAATTTTCATGTGGGCTTAGCTGTATTGGCTTTTTTCTGAAGCGAGATTAATTAATATGTAAGCCCCAAAAAAAATGCCATGCAAAAATATCGGTGGGAAGGGGTTGAAAAAAATTGTTGAAATCGTTGGATTTCGTTCGAAAATGAGCTGAGGAGAAGGCAAAAGCGGTATCAGCAGGCGAACGCGTCAGCGCGCTTACGGCGCGTCGATCGTGGTCGGCTAACAGAGAGTAGCCGCTGTCCTTTTCGCACCCGTTGAACGGGAAAACCCGATCGTTTCCGAACGACTACTCTCTGTTAGCCGAATACAATCGACGCGCCGCGAGCGCGCTGACGCGTTCGCCGGCTGATACCGCTTTTGCCTTCTCCTCAGCTCATTTTAGAACGAAATCCAACCGATATTTTTGCATGGCAATTTTTTGGGGCTTACATATTAATTAAATCAATCTTCAGAAAAAAAGCCAATACAGCTGAGCCCACATGAAAATTATTATTATTTTGGTACTTTTAATTAACGCTGGCAACCCCTTCCCACCACCTGATCGATGTACAAATTTTTTTGGGTGTACAGGAAGTATAGAGCAACTGTTTGAAAAAAAAAAAAAGTCGCTGAGCCCACATTCTTTTTCTTTTTTTCCTCACCCCACTACACCCGCACCCACCGCCCGCGGCCTGGCAGCACGAAGATTATCGGAAAAGGTTGTTCAGGGAAGTAGCTAACGGAGTTTCAATACAGATGAAGCCACATGACCGATTTGGTCGCTAGCTTTGAGTCCATAATAATAATCAAGATTAAAGTCATTAAAGTGTCAAAGTCATTATAAATCTAAGCCCTCTTCTCTGTTTCTGTTGCTGTGCCCAACAGGGTCCACATATCATGAACATATACCTATGATTACAACAACATCTGTAAAAAGTGGAATGCAATAAATATATTGAGTATTGAGTATTAACGTAGTTTACGTTAAAAAAAATATGTTGTTATAATGACATTCCATTGATCCCATCCCATGACCAGATCTTGACGAAATTTAAATGAGACTACACATTGTAAAAATATACAGAACATGAAGTATAGAATAAAAAGATGCGACGTTGCCAGCACAGCTTTTGTAAGACGAATCGATATTAATGCTTAAACAAACAAAATTCAAGATTACGCAGATACTCGTAATGTTTTAAAGAAGATCAGCAACGAGACCGCGGCAAAGCCCACGGCTTAACTAACTTCATGCAAACTCCTGCGGCACATTTTGAATCTCGTATTAATTTTAATCCGTGAAAATACCGTCATGAGTTCCGTTTTCAGTCCCAAGTTTGGGTGAGATAAAGAGTTTTTTCTATACAAAGAATTCAAAAAGGGTAGCCTTACATATACATACCTGATCTGATGGCGTTAATCCACTGCACTCGGTCGGTGTAGCTCCCCGCGACGAGATACAACGTGTAGTCAGCGTTCTGCTCCGAGTAGCCCACCTGTGCATACTCACCCATGAATACGGACAAACAATACCGTGGAATGTTTCTAGAGGGAGGTACAAGGGTGGTCGACATGTCATAAATTATAACGCGATGCGACCTAGATCAACGGAAGGGATAGGCCTTCACGTCACGATAACGTTGTGTCAGTCTATCACCACCTACTTTAGTGGAAACTATCATATTACATTAATTGTGCAAATATGTATTGTTCAAACTGACAAGTGTATGAATGGAATGGAATCACGCGAAAAGGTGATGGCTGTTCGAATTTCAACGTACCGTCATACCCAATTTAAGCAAAACCAGTCACTTTTACTAACTTACGTGGGTCAGCGAGCCAAGTTATCCCAAAAGGTCAAAGTTAACTTAATGTAATTACGAACAAGTTAATTGTACAAACCAATTACACAACTTCTGACTTTGCACCGACTTTCATGGTTTAGATTACAATTCCATCTCTTAGTTTTAGCGGTGATATCATCAAACTTATTTATAGGGGGCAGAAACATGAGACTAGGACTAGGTAATTTTAGGTACACTATTTTTTGAGCTAGTAAGCAACATTGATGGGAATAAATGGGAATGTTTTCGATAATATATATTTTTATCACTCGGAATAGGTAAAAGAGCGTACAGGCCTGCTGATGTAAGCGGGCTGAGGACCATCTATACACATTTTGCAATCCCTAAGAATACAATCTGACCCTACTGACTACTGACTGCAATCTTAAGATCGAATACTTTTATGCTACCGATTTCACTGGCTGTCTTATCCCCATACCGGAAAACAACAATGCGAAAACCGCTGTTTGGCGGTAGGATGAATGACAAGATGATGGTACCGATCTCCGCGGATACTGCACCAATAGTACCTATTATGATGTGATGATGACGTGTTTAGGCTAGTTGGTAGCGTGACTTGCGCCCAATTAATAAACCCTTGTTAGCTGCTAAAGTATACATCTAAATAACATGATAGCAGGAAACATTAAATGTAAACTATAGTTCACGTATACGCTCCGGATGATAAGCGTTTCATCTACACTTATATAGATATATATATATATATATATATATATTATTATTTTTTTATTCGGAAAACTAACAGCCTTCTTGTCGCTAAATAATTTTTACAGTGTATAATAAACTAGGCCATTTACAAGTTTTCACCGAATCATGTCAAATATCATGTCTATAATTATAAACAGGACAGATTTGTATTTTTGTACGTTTGTAACAAATAAACTCAAAAACGATTGGACCGATTTCTTAAATTACTTCACCATTAGAATGCTACATTATCCCTGAGTAACATAAGCTGTTTTATTTTTCTGTGCGGACGGAGTCGAGGGCAAAAGCTAGTTCTTGATAAAAGAAACATACTAATATCATAAATTTGAAAGTAACTTTGCCTGTTTGTTACGCTTTCACGGCTAAACCGCAGAAACGATTTCGATGAAATTTGGTATGTAGCAATGCTGGCACATAGATAATCCCGATTACGATTAAAAATTAAGGATTAAGAAGTTAATCGCGATTATTAATTAAAGATTATGTACCAATTTCACCGTACGACGTTAAATTTAATCAATGTTAATCGACTGTTAGTTCATACATTTTGACAGCTGTTAACGCTCTAATCCTCTGTCAAGTGGTTAACATCGTTTGGTGAAATTGGTACTAATATTTAAAATCGTTAATCATAGATTATCGACTAATTTAATATAACCATCAATCGTTAATCCAGATTGCAGAGGCCCACCACCATACTACAAACATGGAGATTTTTGCGAGTGGGAATTTTAATCTACCAGCAAGGAAATAAAGTGCAATTACCTTTAGGTACTCTAAAATGCATCATTTCATCAGTTCATCAGTTTTGAACAAATGACAAAACTTTTCTAGAAGATGTTGTGAAAAGGAGGCTTAGTCTCAAAAGCATTTTTTTGTTCATTATTTACTGAGATAATAAATAATCAAATTTCTCCCAATGACTAAAGAGCTTAAACGCCATATGATCCATTGATATTTAATCACGGTCAAATTCAATCACGATTAATTTAATCACGACTACCCTGAAAGTCACAAAATTAAAAAATAACCTAAAATCCAGTCTCATTTGATTTCACCTATTCACAATTTTTTTAATTGAATCACGATTAAATTGAATCGTGATTAATTTAATCGATTAAATTTTCATTCGATTGGTTAATTGATTGAAGGAATTAATCGATTGATGCCAATACTGGTACATAGCTTGAACCCCGTGGAAGGACATAGCTTCGGTGAGACTGCAATACGGCGTATTCGCTAAGGTTTATTTTGCACCTTTTTTAATATGTTAGTTACGCGGTATTGCAGTATCACCGACGATAGGGTACTTATTAAAGGCCATTGTAACTGTGTATCTTCATTTATGGATTTCTCGCAACTATTGCACATTTTCGAAAAACCGTGCAGGGTTTCTGTAATCTATGGCTATTTAATCATCCTATTTAAATATTAAAAATAACTTAAGAAACCTAGAAGAACAGGGGGATGGTCATCTTTTTCACATTCTTAGGTATATCATTAGACCATACATATAAAATTGTAAAAAAACTCCCTTCTAAGTAAGTTACGGAACACCTATTCTTTTTTGACTTCTTTGTTATTTGTTAGGAAATCTGCCGTTATAACACATTTTTTTTAAAAACGCAATCTGCTATCTATTACGGTTTAAAAGATACAGCTCTGTATCTGTTAGGACGACGGACAGAACGCTAATACGAAGCCGTTACCATAATAATTGTATACCTGCACGGAAATTCCAAACCACAATGCCTGGTTCTAAAGCTTGCGTTTTGTTACACTTGTTCAATGTTTATTTGTCATTCAAATATGCATGAGCACTACTGTCATTTTTACATAAACCCAGCGGACACAACAGATTCAAACAAAAAGCATTCGTGTCAAATGCAAGCCTAGGTCCGACGAGCGTGTCCGCCGCCGTCACTCGACGCTGGGCTCATTAATATCTCGTAACTTCAGCAATAACGCTGACAATGCTGAGGCTTCACTGGCCCGTAAGTGCTCAACCTAATTTACGGAGCTGTAAGAACTTAGTATCTGATCCACCTACAGGGGCCCGTTTCATAAAAACTTGTAATACAAGTAGAAGTCTCTTTTTACTACATAAAGTTGAAAAGAGACTTCCGCTTATAATATACGCTATTATTTTATATGCAATGCGCCCCAGTAGCCCATCTCTCAAAAAGTATTAGTCTAATAATATTAGTGATTTATCTCATTTTTTAGTTTTATTTACGAGACAAAACACTAATATTATTAGGCGAATACTTTATGAGAAAGGGGCCCCAGGTAGTCATACGAAAATATATGTAGTTTCTAGTATAGCGAGCGAGTAAATGGAATGAATTGAAAAAATAGTAATTCTGGTTTGCGTAGCGATCCGGTTGGACCCCGCATGAGGTCTTTTTGTGCAGGGTCCGTCCGGATCGCTAACACCATCTTATCCTTTAACTACCGCCAAGCAACAGTATTCGTATTGTTGTGTTGTGGCCGGTGTCGGGATAAGATTACCGGTTAAATAAATTCCAAGACATACTGTTTTTGTTTGCCCTAACGCTGATATATATATATATATATATATATATATATACTAATATTGTAGTACTAATAAACGAAAAGCTTTTGTGGTTGAAGAAGAAAAACTTAAGTAAATGACCTGTTGCATGTAGTTGTAATGTAACACATCTGTCTGTATAGACCCTTTGACATTCTATATTTGAAATTTGACGTAAATTACATATTAGTTTTGTACACAACTACATGCAACAGGTCATTTACTTAAGTTTTTCTTCTTCAACCACAAAAGCTTTTCGTTTATTAGTACTACAATATTAGTATATATCACCGTTAGGGCGTTATATTATTAGACTAATACTTTTTGAGAGATGGGCTCCTGGGGCGTATTGCATATAAAATAATAGCGTATATTATAAGTGGAAGTCTCTTTTCAACTTTATGTAGTAAAAAGAAACTTCTACTTGTATTACAAGTTTTTATGAAACGGGCCCCTGTAGGTGGATCAGATACAAATTCTTACAGCTCCGTAAATTAGGTTGACCACTTACGGGCCAGTGAAGCCTCAGCATTGTCAGCGTTATTGCTGAAGTTACGAGATATTAATGAGCCCAGCGTCGAGTGACGGCGGCGGATACGCTCGTCGGAGCTAGGCTTGCATTTGACACGAATGCTTTTTGTTTTGAATCTGTTGTGTCCGCTGGGTTTATGTAAAAATGATAGTAGTAAGTTTTTCACCTATAACACCTGTCAGCAAGTCGATGAATGCGCGGCTTCTACTTTCCGTTCTGAAGGATACAAGGTAACTAACGAACCTACTTGTGTAATGTTAGGGCCATTTTAGGGGGTTTTCTAATGCGGGGGGCTTTGCCCCCCGAGCCCCCTCTGCTGGTACCTCCGCCCTCCATAGCCCTTCTCTGCTCTGTCTTAGAACGCTGCGTCATTGGGTGCCATTCGCAACCCATATTAACGATTGTCCTTACATAACAATATTATTACAAATAAGATTAGGTATTTAGACGCTTAAGTAATGTAAAATTATGGTTAATGATGTTTAGGGCCAAATAACGTTATGCCAAACAGTAATTATGGCAAATGTATGTTATGCCATACATTACTTAGGGCAAACGTGCTATGGGATATGACTTTAGGACAAACGATATTATGGATCGCGAATGACACCCCTCCGTATAATATTTTTAAGTCGGTGAAGCCCTATAACCGTAAAAGGGTAACAATACTAACAATAGACAGACACACTTACATTCGAAGTTCTATTATTAATATTATTACAAAGCCACGAATGACTACGCCTTTATATATTTCAAGGAAACGACTTTATTAAACTACCAAGTAACATTTGTTGCCGCAAACTTTTGCTAGGCGTGGTTTTTTAGAACTTTCGATTCAGTTTGGTGACACTGATTAAAAAAACAACCGATTAGGAATTTTTAACGTTTTACCAAAGGCTCATTCCCGAATTACCAAAATTTTAAAATACCAGATCCTCAATATACTAACTGGGAACCCAAAACGGAATATTGAAATGAAGGTATTATTTATAATTATTATTTAACTAGAAAACTCTTACCTGGAAGGGAAACCTGAAGAGTGGGCTGTCGCTGTCGCCCTCCGGGATCTGCTTGCCGAGTTCACCGAGCTCTGCTAGCTCCACCGTGTGGATCGAGTCGGTTTCGATGCGGCCGCGCTCCTTGCGCTTCTGTTGATAATACACTTATTTCAATAACATTTTCAACCACAAAAGAGTTGAGCCGCAGCAAGTTAGATGCAACTTCATTAATAAAAAACTTAAGCCTCTGTATAAACGTAGCTTAAAAGTATTGATAAGGGTTTCTGATGCCTAAAACAAAACATAACTTCATCAGCACAATAATGCCCTTATTAATAAACGTGGAGTAACTGTGGAGTAGCTAAGCCATGCTTTGTCCTTATTTATTTAATCGTATGTCAGTTGATGAGTCGCCTATAATAATATATTCCAATAATTATAAAACTATATCCAATGTCATTGTGGCATTTGAATACGACAGATAAGGAAAAAAGCATGGCTCAGCTACTCCTCGGTTACCCCACATTTATTAATAAGGGCATAAGAGTTAACCCGTACCCATATCCACCATGCATTCGTATACTTTTCGCTTAAGTATATTCGCTAATAACTACTTATTTTAAAAAAACTAGTCGTTTTTTTGCATACCAACGTTTCGTCGAATAATTTTAAATATCGAAAATCGTTTGATCGAAATTGTTTTGCATAATATTGTTTAGTCAAAAAAATTGTTTCGTATTACATTTGCATGGAATAACGTTATTTTGTCGAATGTTTTTTTGGTATAACGTTGTGTTATACCGAATATTTTTACAACTAGATTTATTTGTTAACTTTCCATTACCGGTCATGTTAATTACCTACATTTTACAGATGTTGTGTTTCGAAAGCAAATATTCATCGACGGAGCTCCTATTCCGCGTAGTTGTGGCGCTTTGCGCCTTGACACAATTCTAACCTAACCTATAGATTAGTTCAGTAATCATGTGACCTAGGTGTTTTATATTGGGCCGCCAGCCGAACCGCATTACTGTTTCCCCTATCCATGTATCAAACATTTTTTCATATTCACAAACTTTTGTAGAACTAAAAAATGTTTCCTACTAGACGCAGATAAATTCAACGCCTAGTAAAAAAGTCAGAGCAAAGACATTGAATGTTAGGCTAAATAACAATTCGACCAAACAATATTATGGATTTAACCTTTTAGTAATTAAAATTATAGACAAAATAATTAGGTATAGACAAAACAATTTTAGACCAAAAGTGCTTTAGAAAAAAAAATATGTATGCAAAAAATCTTTATGCTTAAAAATAAGTATGCCATTCAATATTATAGGAAAAACATTTGACCAAAAAATTTTAGCACATAAAATTTTAGGTCTGTCGAAGGGCACCCATCTGGGACTCACAAATTACAATCCTAAAGCCAGGTTAAGACTAGCAATATAAATTGCACAAGTTGACTGCTATGACTCTTATCTTTTAAGTTAGAAAAAGACAGCAAAATTGTGCTTATTGCTCTAGAACTGAAGTTAAAGTAAGACAGCAATCAACTTGGCAGTTTTTATTGCCTGTGTAATTCGCGCTTAAGACTGCAAATGACTTGCCGACCCTGAGGACTATGTTGGAATGCCTCTATGCTAGTAGTTTCACCGGTTGTCTTATACCCACACCGGAACACAGCAATGCGAACACTAGTGTTTGGCGGTACGATAAAGGATAAGATGGTGGTAGAGATCGGCACGGACCGTGCACAAGGTCCTACGACACTTTTAACAGACAGATAAAAGATTGAAATCATAAGAATGATTTATTGTTTTTTTGCTACCATAGATCGATAATGGTTTTCAATTAATTTAATAAAAGCTGTAACGCTTGAATAGTTATTGGAGACCTTTATTCCAGCTTTTCCCAACTGTAAAAGGACTCTCTAGAAGCGCACGGTACAGCAAACACTAATTGAATACCATAAAACTGAAACCGCTTGGCAGCGTTTATCGGATCCGACCAAGCGGGCCATGGCAACGATGCATAAAAATAAATTTAATTTTCAGTTAAATCCGAGCAAATGTAGTACGAAAGTGATTTAAATAAAAAGTTACTTGGACCGATTGCTAAAATAGAAATAATATAAATAAATCTAGTTTGTTTCTACATTAAAATCGCCTGCTAGGTACCCGTAGGTATTTATTTACAAACAGTGCTTTTGGCTCTTATAATGGCCGTTATCCTACTAATATTATAAATGCGAAAGTTTGTGTGTGTGTGTGTTAGGTTAGGTTTGAAATGGAGATAGTTTATACCCTGGATTAACATACATACACACGATACTTTTCATCCCGGAAAATTAAATGTTAGTAATAAATGCGAACAAATGCGCTTTTTACGATGACATGGGTAGGTACCAAATCTTTATTATTACAGTTATTGTAAAAATGATTCAACGACAACAAACGTTCTAGTTTTCTGTCTAGTTAAGCACAGGATAAGTTATTCTCTTAAAGTAAGTATTCTTACCTACATCTCGAGCGACGATCACAACTTGACCCGTGCACTTGCAAGCATCATTAAGGTTTACGTTTACACCTACGACATTAGCAGAGCTACGTCAAGTTTAGCGACGAACGTACGAACGGATCAAGTTAGGATCGTTAGTGATTTCGCCGACGAAGTGTTTTTAAGAGATTAAAATACCCTAAGCTGCAGCTCGTCGTCAAAACTACATAGGTACAGATATAAGAAGGTATACAGAATTATAACTTGATTGGATAATTACTACCTGTATAATTATTTTAATTATTATTAGTACCTGGAAGACCGAACGTCCCCTAAAAGATTCTTTCAATAAAGGGTTCCAACTTTGTAGCTGCTAATTTTGAAATTAAATAAACATACATTTAGTTTCGTTCTTGTTTGCTTAATGTGGTATTAATACAACGCCCGCTTACACAAATATAAAATAAAATTTTAAAAACGTCAACGACAACTCAGCTTTCCAAGCACTCTTAAAAGCTTAAAAGTACAATACTTTGACCGGCTCGCTGCGGAAAAGTTACAGCAAAAAGCCGACGACAAAAACCATTCCCCCTTAATCCATAAAACAGAACTCCGGTTCTCGTCGGAACTAGCTTCTAGCTAGGCACACCAACTTTACAATGGAATAATGAAACCGTTAAATTGAACAAGTTGCGAAACTCGGCTACAAATTAAGTAGTTTGTGAAAACAGTTGACGTATGTGGCGGGGTAAGGCACTATGCGGTAGTAGTGTGTCGTATCGTGTCCACTGGGTGGGATGCCGCGATAAGGAGCGGCTCGGACGGGATGGCAGCGCGCCAACCGCGGGAGCTACTCCACGTAACAGATGACACCAATTACTGCCTGAATACTGCTTACACTACTAAATAATTGATGGAGTTTTCGTAAACGTTCAAGCTAGGTTTACATGTAGGTAAAGTCAGTAAAAACTCCGTTCAAGTGCGAGTACTTAAGTACTTCTTTTTATATTCTGAAATATAAGAAACCTCAATAAAGCTCTAATGCTGCTTAGTGTTAATTAATTGAGTTATTTATTATATTTTAGAAGCAACGCCATACGGGACATAACGACGTAAAAAGAGAGGTGTTTTAATTTAAAAAAAAACGTAAACTTCTCTTCGAAGAAAATTTGGAGGGAGAAGAGGATTCGTCTGACGACGAATTACTAATGCTAAGTCGCACCCCATTTGAAACCCTATAATCCATATATATAAATTATATTATTCCTTAGGTACTCTTAGAGATGCACTCAGAAACGATTTTTCGAAAAGTGACTCCCAACAGAAAGTGAGTAGCGGGACACGAATGTACAAGGTCGAGAAATAAACGACATAAAATAAAAAAGGTATTAGCTTTTTTGCTTTAGCTTATTTGATCTATCATTCGTGTTATCTTAACAAGAAACACACGAATCTCATGAATGGGTAAATTTCAGGTTGAAGTAGCGTTCGGCAGGAAATATCAAAGTTATACAGAATAATGATCTGGATTTGGAAGAGAAAAGATATTTAAAACAATAAGAAAATAAGTACATTCCTGTTTTAGTAAAACATAATCAAAGGCGTCACATCACAATCAAGTCATGTGGCAAACTAACTAACAATGTTCTATCATCGTTAGTTTGCCACATGCCACTGCCCGCACACGATATCAAAGGATGTAGAGAGTAAGCAAGCATATTGACACGGCCGGTAAATGAGTTTCCGTACTCAAACACCCGAGAACGGAACTGAGTAATAAAACCGCTAAGAGGATTTCCCTGTGGGAGGTGAAGCGGTTTCAAGGCTGGATCTCGCTAAACCAATGTCCGATCCCAGTCCCGATCTTGATCGATCCGAGTACCTACTTGCAAATTCAAGAGTGGCAACGTATGTCGCAGACTTGGGGATGAGTTGTTTTAGAATGAAGCTTTTTTCTCTCAAACAAATAATTACTTACAAGAAGGGATAATGAAGGGATTTTACAACCTTTAAAGGGAATAATAAGGCAAACTAAGTGTGAAAGGCTCTAAAGAGACGGACAACAACAACCTAACAAACCAGATTATTAAACGAAGAACTTTATCAACTCTAAGAATTGAATAAGAAAGTTTGTATAATCAGTTTCCATAGCTTTTAAGCATTGTTAAGATCATTACCATGCTATTGTCGTCAAAGTTAAAGGACATAACAAAAGGAAACGATTTAACTAAGAAGACCAATTTGTTTGGCATAACATCGACTTTCTGACAAATCTTTATCTATAATTTAAAACTACACAAAGCGAGTCCACAAAAAAAAAAACAATTTTAAAATATCAGCTACCTTATTAGTCTGTCTCTTAAATTAATCTCAAATGAGTTTTAATATATTAGGAAGACTAGTACATTTCGGAGCCGTTTATCGGTTCATTCTTGAAAACTATTCAAAAACTGCTCTTACTAAACCATGCAAGTCAATTACCCAGATACAAATCCATACAAAAACCCCACCATGAAGATAAAGCCTTAGAAAACACGTATGAATCCGCACTAAGACACGTTGACAAAAGGTCCGCGACAGAAAAATGCCAAAAGCAACAGTGAGTCTTTTTCAAACAATTAGCGCGCGAGTCGCGGAGGGCTCTCCATTAAAATTGCTTGGATAACGAGGGGCCGCACGTGAACGGTGCAGTGCCGTGACTACACATACATTAGTGCGGTGAGGGTTGTTCCCTCTTTTGTAGTGATTGCAGTGTACACTTCGCAACCTACGAGGGCTCCGTAAAAGCCATCAAGCTTCATCGCGCTCTACATAAGATTACGGCGTAATTTTAGGGGATAGGTAGGAATAATCATCTAACTTGAGATTTGCAAATCAAGCGAAATGTAACGCTCAAACTAGTTTACGGAGTCTTGAGTTTAGTTTATGAAGCATCAATTTGTAGTTACAATCGGTATAATTAAAACAAAACAACAAACAGGAAAAGAACCCATGAAAATATCTCTTATTTGACATTGTTATTAGTTAAAATAGTCACGCCAAAGATATTAGAAAAGTGACCATTTTAAGCCGCGTACAAATTTAGTCCTGCGTAGGCAGGGACTGTAAAAGGAATGCGCACATATCCGGTGATACAGCCGTTCGTTAAGTTAAGACGTACTGACAGTAGACAAAGTTATGAGAGAAACTTAAGAGTTTAGGATTGGAGAAGTGTTCAAAGGTTCTTTTGGTAGGGTTTCGCGTAGATACGTAGATATAGTGGTTGGTAATTACCAGTGATGGAGGTGCGGGTCTGCGAGTAGCTAGGGCTGGGAGCCGGTGCGGAACTGGCGCCGGGGTCCCGCGGCGGAGGGCGGTGGGACACACCCTACTAGCGCATGCGCGGCGAAAACCCTCTCACCCTCTTTCACACCGTCTATTCTCAACGCCGCCTCGCCTCGCGAGTTCTTGATTGCACCGACATTGAAGGACTGATAGACTTAACGATAGATGGCCTACTGTGCAAGACTGTCTTTCTTATCCCAGTAGAGTTAATTAAGTTGAAGTTTCTAAATTGTTTCAGTTCTAGATTGGACTAGCTAGGAGGATTATTCTTAATGACAATATTTGGGAAGAAATTGGAACTTCATAAGAACTTCGTTTGTTATTTGAGCTTTCTTCGTTTTCCCCCCGGAAACTAACACAAAAATTCGGGGACAAAACCAATGCCCAAATTTTGGATTTGGTTTTTGAAATTCATAGCCAAAGCTAAATTTTCACAATGACTACGTATGTAATGTAGTAACTGAAAAACTAGGTTTCATAGGGCCCCAAAATTAACTTTTTATTCTAGCCTTACAAGATTTTAAGGCAAACGAGCCACCTGATGGTAAGCAGTCACCGACATCCATAAATAAACGTCAGCAATACTAAGGGCACAGCCGAGTTGCTGCCTTTTAGTGAATACTCTTTTTATGGCATAGTGATAAGAAAAAACCGTGGAGGAAAAGTTCTGTTATAATATGTGAGTATACACTTGATCAAATATGTTCTAGGCGAAAATTGATTTCACAAAAAGAGACCTAAGACTAAGTTTTCCTCTATCTCCTATGGTTCCGGAATTCCCCATGTTGTCTCAGTTAAAATCAGACTATATAACGCCAAGTTATACAATATCCTTAAAACAATTGTTCCTTGAACCTCGTTTCAAGGGCAAACTGCTCTGTTAGACAAGGTCTACTGATTTTTAAATATTACCATAGGTGATATCAAGCAATTCAAATTGAAATCTGCATTTTATTCACAATTGGTCGGGTAAAAATTTGCATTTTAATTCAGACCACACCGATTCAACTGACAGCAACGCGACGTATAGCGTCGAAAACAATGCACATTCCGTTTCACCTGATAATTCGTATCTTTCAATACATTATTTAACTATATAACTGAAAGAAGAAAAAAAGAAAGAAATCAGGCCTGCCTTGATACTTTTTGTCTTTACATGGCTGTCAAGTTACCTGCCAACGGCGCTAAAGATGCGGCGCTGATGTTTGAACCCACATGATCGTATCATATTTGAATATGTTTGCATTACCATACACAAACCATGGTTAGCATGCTTCGCTGAGCACTAACAGGTTACTATATATAACCCAGGATACGAATATAATGGCTACCTACCTGCCAATATTAGCTTTATAAAGAAATGCAGCCGCTCATTACCCAACATATAAAAAAGGGTCCCGCGTCAGTTTTACACTGTTTAAATCCGTTTAAGACTGCACCGACCATAGGTAGGTACGCCAGAAGTGGAACTGATGATGAAGACCACAGATGGCCACCGAAACTCCTCAAGGGTACCTATTTTAAGCGAGCGACTATGACGAAGCACATTTAAATGGTTTAAAAATATGCCTATGACTATTACTTCCCCTCGGCGTTGCTTGCGGCGAGCTTGAAATGTCCTATCGTAAGGTTTCATGAAGAAATGACATTTTATTTTAACTTATCTTATTTAATCAGTATGTAATCGTTTTGGTTTAAACTAATATTGTTAAAACCATGTGTCAAATACTTTGGATAGGTTATTTTTTTAAATAAAATAATGATAAGGATTTTGGGCATTTGACGTTTTTGATGTGAGACGAATAATTCGAAAGTTGTGGATTTGTAATACCTACCTACAGAATTAAAACCTTTTATAAACTAGTACGTGTAAGTTGAAATACCTGCTATAGATTATTATTAATTGAGAAGTGGGACTACATAACAGCATAATGATCACTAAAAAGTAGAAAATAAAATATATGTTTATTAGTAAATTTATCTGCCATTTAAAGTTTGCTCTCTCCTTGTCTATTTTCAAGTGTAAGAAAGAGAACAGGCTAAATTTATCTGTCAAATATGCTTTACTTTTCGATTGTAAAGCAGGCGGTTATAATAATAAGTATAGTATTAGAAGCGCACCTAGGTAAAAAAAGTAAAAACAGTTGTCCATACACTATACAGGCTGTATAGTTTATGCAACTTTTTTTTTACGTAATAATGGCCCAGTATAATACAGGGCCTTTATTCTAGGCGGTAAAACCGTATCGCCTTTGACCTGTTATGGTATTGTCAATGTTTTAATAGCTCTTATTTACTAGGCATTTACTTGCAGAATAATAAACAATACCATAACAGGTCAAAGACGATATGGATTTTACCGCCTAGAATAGAGGCCCAGGGTGAGCAATCCAACTGGGACAGTATAGGGTTCGTAAATTAAAGTATCTAAGATGAGGCCTGTGACAGCTGATATAAATACTTATTACAATATTTTTTTTAACCTTACATAAATACTACATCGGTACAAACCTAGCGATTAAAACAATACCGTAACAGGTCAAAGACGATATGGTTTTTACTGCCTAGCATAGAGACCCAGTGTGAGTAATCCATCTGGGACAGTATAGGGTTTCGTAAATCATGGTAGGTAGGGGTAAAGTCACCAGTGGTCAGCCAGAGTCGTCGACCTTATATGCGTGCGAAGAGTGGGAAATATATATTTCGTACTCTTCCCACTCATACAAAGTATAGGCAGAGGCCGACTTCAGGTGTCTGGCTGATCGCTGGTGACTTTACCCTGTACTCTGATTAATCTAAGATGACGCCTGTGACAGCTCATATACATACTTATTAAACTCATTTCTTTAACTTAACACAAATACTACATCGGTACAAACCTAGCGACGCTGTTCAGGAATATAAATAAATAATCGCCTATTTTTAAACGCATCGCTTGTGAGTATAGTAAGTGATTGAAATTACGAAATACAGCTGTCACATACATCATCTTAGAATAATCAGAGTATAGTTAAGGTGAGTACAAATTATTCCATTTTTTATAGTACCATACTGACCCATTTGAATTAGTCTTCCTGTATATACTTAACTCATTCTACTCTGTGGTCATTCACTGGTCACCCAAAACGGTTTAGTTATTCCCAAGAGGGTGTCTTGTTTTATTTTTCTTTTCAGGATCCTTTACGATACACTTCGACCCCATAAAATCTTTTGTGAAATATACCATACCCCCTTTTTAGGGCTCCGTAGTCAACAAGGAACCCCTATAGTTTCGCAATGTCCGTCTGTCCGCGATTTATCTCAGCACGGCGAGCACAAGTTGCCCGCGACTTGTTTGTCGCTCGGATCTCCCTTTCCATCTAGTCAGTAACGATAGAGACGCACTGAGCGACAAGCGAGAAAATGCAACTTGTGCTACCCGTGCAGTGACTCTTGTTACTACAAAGCTGTAATTTGGTTATGCATTTAAATTACGCCGAAAAAGCTGAGAAGTAAAATTTTAAAAAAGAAATCTTATACCCTCCCACACATTTAAAGCAAACGTTTTTTTTCCATTATGACATCTAGTGAGTGAATCATTGGATAGCTCTCAAAAAAACATTATGCATATTATGTTATTTATTATCAATTTTTAGATTTTTTTGGGGGACCGCTTAGGAAAAATTGAACTCGAAAAGTGTCGTTACGTGAGTTACGTGTCTAGATATATTACTATATACTGACTTAGTCACGATATGCAGAAGACAGAAACATCATTTTCGTGATCCCTCCAAAGTGTCTCCAGTTAAAAAAATTACACTTAGGTATAAACTATAAAGTGTAAAGTGTAAAGTTTTATGTATTTATAAATTTTATGTTTAACTATTAAAGAACTTATGATTAATAAATAAATTAAAAATTATTATCCATATCCAGATGAAACTTGGCACACATATTGGTTAGGTCCTGGAATAGGACATAGGATAGTTTTTATCCCCTAAAATTAGACAGTTCCCGAGGTAGCAGCGATAAGCGACTTCAACGCGGACGGAGTCGCGGGAGAAAGCTAGTTATGTCTAATTATTTTCATGTCTTTTAGAAATAAAGAAAATGTGGAGTCATTGTTAAGAACTTTATTTAATTGGACCACCCTACCGCCCTTGGCTTTTATGTTTCTATACCTCTCACCAGTCACCACGTTAAAAAAATTATCAAGACTAGACTGAAACGGAGAAAGAAAACCAGTATGGTCGAAATTAGTCGATCTACCTACCAAAGCTTGTAGAGGTAGAAGATTTGAGATGATCAAGCAGGTGTCATAGTCCTCACAAAGCGTAACATTATCAAATAAGAAATATCATTATTAAAAAGGGAACTATTAAGGGAATTTATCAATAAATAATAAACCTGTTATGTTACACACACACACAAACTTAAAAGCAATAATAAGAAAACAAAGGCATATTTTTCTAAAATGAATTATAAATCAGTACATACCTTATTAGTTAATTAAAATAGGTAATCCTTGGCAGCACAAAATAAAAAGTAAATTAAATTTGTATTGTAATACAAGATATAAATGTAAAACTTTTTACATCCTTTTGCCTTATTGATAGGAGTAAGGGCACATAAGGCGTTCGAGAATTTGGCACAACGCTGGCTGTACGCGAGTACACCGTTTCGTAAACCACATCTTTATTGACTGATTGTTTGTAGCAATACATTGACTAGTTGGTACTATCGCGATCGTTAATTTGTGACCCATTTCAAGAAAAATAGGCTTGAAGTCGTCAATGTCATTAGAGATGCCAAATCATTTGTAATTTATTGGAGACTCAACCTTATTGTTGTAGAATGTCAAAATGACTTTGAACCTAAGGTGGGTCCCAAATTTAAGTTCGTGACTGTACCTATGTCGTTATGGAGTTAGAAGCTACTGCAGCACTACACCTGCCGCTGTATGCAGATTATCAAGCAATAAAAATGAGCTTTTGGCATACCTGGATCTCGATCCAGCTCAAATATTATATTATACAATAAAAAAATGTAGAATACCTCATTGTCGTAAATATAAGAAGTTTCTAGGGCTTTGTTTTGCAATTTCATTATTTTTCAGTTGTTTTGAGTCTATACATAGTAGGTCCATAAGTTCTGTCATTAACGTTCAGTGAAATAAAACTAACATACATATATTTTCTACAATTAAGTATATATTAATTAAAAGCCTTGTTAATATACATTTTGAAGAAATATCTTTTATTTCAAATAGTTACCACAATAATTGATACAATTTTTAAAATTTACGGCATATGCTCCGGATTTCGAATGTCTGCTAAATTAATGCAAAATCGTTAAGTCGATTAAGAGAGACATGAAGATTGACAGTTGTATAAGCAGATTGTCAGTATAGTGTTCAGCGATACTAAAAGCTTCTACATCAACCAACTATTATGTTTTTTATTAATTTTGGGATTAAGCGTAACCTAGTTTATACTACAATTAGAATGCTCAAAATGATCGTTTGTGGGCAGCAAACATCCATGATATTAAAGATTATAAGAGGAATGTGCCAAGATCCCAAAGTGCACCATCAGTGATGGTTTGCAGAGCAGTTTGCAAGCAGGGTAAGCGTGGTGTCAGGCCAATTTAATGGATTTCTAGCCAAAAAAATAATTGCCCAAAAGTTGTACGGATTTAAATGTACTAGACTTTTTTGTGTTGTTGTACATGCTCTCAAGAACTTAATTACTATAAAACTAAGATTTTGGAGGTTTTTGAGGAACAAATTTGGGATGAAATGCCGATGGAGGCAGGGCATGCTGCATGCGACGAATTCGAAAAAGGTTTGAAGCTGGTCAGGAAGGTTAAGTGTGGAATTATCACATCTTTCATGAATGAAATATAGTTTTTATTGCATTTGTTATTAGTACTTTCTTTTAATGATAATTTGAAACTGTATGCGAACTTATTGGACATGTTGTATAGGTTCACAAAAACATTTAACTTCTTTTTAAATTTTAATACCTAAATCTCCATGACAGAACTTATGGACTGACTAGGTATAACATAGTAAACAGTATGTACTCTTAGGAAACACTAGTAGGCTCGGACTTGTTAAGGAATAACTCATTTATCCGTACCTAGTCGGTTCATAAGTTCTGTCACTGAGATTTATTACAATATAAAAAATAAATAAAAGTGTTTCATAAACCTGTAGTACATCAATCAAAACCTTATTTTATATAGAATAAAAAAAGTATTCTTTACTATTGCAATCATTTGATGAACGAGCTTTAAGCATTCCATTCGGGGCAGGAAATCATGGGTCTAACCACGCACAAGCACGATAGGTACTGATTACAACTTTTGTAAGACTTCTCATGTTGAGTCGAAATTTGTGTGAAATATTGACCAGACTTTTATCTTTAAATTCTGATAAAAATGTATTTCCAAGCAAACAAAGATCCGCTTATACACTGGTCAATCTTCAAGTCTTATTAAATTGACCCTACAATTTTACATCAATTTGCAGTAATACGAAAACAGACCAAACTTCGAGCTTCATAAGCTGGTTTTTGAGTGTCATTAAGAAAATAATGCTGGTCTCTAAACATACCCACAGATGAGAGGCTTCACAATATTAAACGAAAAAGTTTCTTAGTTAACAAAAACTAACCAATAAAGCGTTATAAGAAAAAAACAGAAAACTCGTGCGTATTCTAATCAGTGCCGGCCGTGAATGTTAGAAGATCGTATCGGAAATTACACTGACTATGTGGAATGACTATTAGTTCTTAAAAATGTCCATTAAATAAGCTTTTAATTTTTATATATTTTGAAATTACAAAACTTAAGGACCGGCTAGGTATTACAATGTATCACTTTTTTAAGTTTATTGTTTTTATAAAAGGTATGCTGAATTTATTTATTAATTCAGGAAAATGGGTTCAATGGTCAGCCTGTGAACTTTGGTTTTGAAAAACCCCACTACAACGTCACACCATACTGACACACATGCAAGGAAAATCATCATATCTTAATGTTATTACAGTTATAATTTCAATTGTATTATGGATGAGAAAGATTGTAACTAAGTAAAGCTCATTAAAAACCAGATACAACGTTTTTCCTTGCATGTGTAGAACATGATGATAAGAAATAATGGAGAGGATGAGTTACAATAATCTAATTCATGACAATTTATTGCTAGGCATGAATTGAGATATGTTTATTTCCTTCCTTGTAAAACCATAGTACCTTTAGCAGTCATTCCATTCTTTCATTCCATTTTTGGCCTGCTTGGCAATTCAAAGATCTACTTGGTGAAAATAGTTACCAATAGATTGAATAATAAATACACTTACTTCACTTCCGGAGTCATAATAAATGAGTGCACGACGTGTGAGGACTATCCACCTCTCCTTATAGTTGACTGGAGTGAACAGCTTCTTGTTCTGAGACCTCTTCACCATAAACGTCTCACAGATAACCTCGTCCTCATCCTTCTTTGCCATCTTCAACTGAAATAATTTAAAATTATCCTAAATATTACCCTACAAATAAACAGTAGTACTGGCTACAATGTCTCGTGTTGCCGACATGGCATGTCAAGGAATAAGTAACGAAAAGCACTTGACAGAAGCATATGGAGCTAACCCCATCTGCTTCTGTTTGGTCCACCAGAGTAAATCTCTTTAACTGAACAATTGTCTTCGCTTGTGATATTCATGTACTTGTTTCTCTAATATATCCATGGAGATTGTCTTAAACGCGATACTGGTGAAATACACCATGTTAAACAAAAGGAGTGAAAGCCATTAATTAAGAAAAAAAAAGGAACAAAAAATATCTACAAATATATTTGAAATCAAAGTATCCCTAAATAACTCCTTTTCAGATCTCTGATTTCTCTGAATGACAAAGTGGACATTACAACATGTTCTTGAGACCCTTTTTTAAGAAGACCCATCACAACACTAATAAGTGCACATTACTTAAAAACGGACTTATTATAACTTTCATAACATAACACAAGATAAACTTAATAGGAACCTGCAGGAATGCGAAATGTTGCAACTTACAGATCATTATTATAATTTATATTAAGTTACTGTATTAATATTTGGGAATTAAGCAGCACGATTGTACTGAGTCAGCTTACGCAGCATTCCATTCGCAAACCCATAAAATAACATAAAGAAAGAGGCAAGAGGCTAGTAAAGACAACAATAATAAGACAGAACAGGAATTCAGTTCTTGAACTTTTACAAATCACAATCTTATGGGAGTACGTAAAGTAATAACAAGTTCAACGCTGTCATCTCCTTAAAAAAAGAATAACAGAGATATTTAAACCGGCTAGCTCGGATTTGAGTAAAACAACCAAATTAGTCATAACGGAGCGAATAGCAGTGTAATACCTACCAAAGTTAATGGAAGTCCATAACTAGAAAGTAATTCTCTGTATGAACCAGCAGCGGCACAAATTTCCCAACAACTTTACAAATTCCATTCAATACTAGTAAAACGATATGACACAAAATCCACACGACTAACTTTTGCTTTGCTTTGGAACTTGGGTGGATTGGATACTGGAAGACCGAACGAACGAAGAAAAGAAAAGACAAACAAGCAAAGCAACTTTAGCATAGACAAGACAAGACAGTACAGACAGGCACAGATTTTGATTATTTTGTCAATTATATGGTACCAAATTGTAGTAAATTCGTTCAACTTCACAGTAGGTATAATGTTGTCTTAAAGCAAGATTTTTTAAGGAATAAAATTCAAACTTTAGTAGTAAAAGTACCGAGTAATTGAAATATTAAACTAAACTTCGAAAATATATTGCTCTACTAAGGAATTTTTGATTTTAGACAAGTGACCAGAGCATCACTTGGAACATAACGCAGAACGCCACAGAGTCACATAACGCATACGCATAATATGAATATATATGTCAATGTCACATCTGCACATCGTATCATGTCATAAAATCGTAATTTTTGATTTATTTTTATTGTAAAGCTTAAGGTGTTAAGTTTTAAAATTGTCCTTGAGGGTTCTTGGCAATTTTCTATTATTTTTACCTTGTGTTATCTACGCAGGGCACTAGTTACACTTGGCCAACATGTCTTCGGAAACGGCTCAAGTCAGCTCTCTACCCTTACCGCCTATGCAATACATAAATTTTTACACCGACGATAATGTAAGACGAAATAGAGCTCCATTACCACCGCGGCCTATTCATGATTCATATTCTATGTTTGGGCACCCCTTTAATGCTGATGATACTATCATCAGATCATTGGAAAGTCAAGTAAGTCGTCTTATCAACATACCCTGCTTTGCTTTTAAATAGGATATGAAAAGTTCAATTTGTACTTATGTTATCTTTATTCTCAGCAGTATCAATATGAGATCAAAATAAAGCTTATAATTGGTGTTGACAGATCTGTTATAGCTTGGTTTTTTTTCACAGGGATTCAGAAGACTTTATCCTATGCATTTTGACAGGCGAAGGGAATTGAAAAAACTTAACCATTCCTTACTAGTGAACTTCCTAGATTTATTAGACTTGTTAGTGCACTGTCCTGATTCACCAAAGAGGGCAGAAAAAGTTGAAGATTTAAGTCTGCTATTTATTCACATCCACCACCTTCTTAATGAGTTCAGGCCACATCAGGCTCGGGAAACTTTAAGGGTAATGATGGAGCTTCAAAAACGCCAGAGAGTTGAAACAACATTAAGGTAATTTTCTCTCAGTTATGTTTATGTACTAATCCAAGTAATCTGTTTTGTATTGGGCAAAGTGTTACACTTTTGAGTAGAGCACAATAATACACATGTTGCCTGCGACTCCGTCCAAATAGCAGTCGTTTATAGCAACTCATAGAAAAAAGTACCCTATGCCCCTTTTCAGAGTTCTCGGGGTCCAAGCTATCCCCAAACCAAATTTCATTAAAACCAGTTCAGCGGTTTAGCTATAAAAGAGTAACAAACAGAAAAAGTTACATTTATAATATTATAATGGTTTAAAGAGAATGCTAGCCCACTATTGACCAACCAAACTAACTCATAATAGGGCAAATTAGAAGAAGCTAGAAGAAGAATTCAAATAAAATACTGTAGAAGTGTTTTTTAATATTAAAAAACTTATTTTCAGGTTCCAGAAGCATTTAGACAAGGTTCAAGACATCTTACAGAACGCCCTCCAAAGTTTGCCAGACCAAAATGATGTGGAGTCTAACTTTAAAGTTCCAATTGAAATCTTAGACCACATTGCTGGTGTAGGTGATGGTGCAAACGCAGACCCTTGTTATGAGTTGGATCGACTCATGTGTAATGTTGTCGACAACATGAGATAGAATTTGCATAGCAAATTTAATTTACCAATTACTTGTAAGCCTTTTAATGCAGAGTTCACCATCAATTATATACAAGTTTTTTTGCAATTGTATTGCCCAACACGGACAGTATTCCGAGATCTAGATCTCAATTACCATCAGCATCACATTTTAAAAGAGTAGGTAGTAACCAACTTTATCATATTATTATGTGCCCTCTCAAAACATCTGTGGGCCTTGACAAGTATTTTTTGAACTGCATCAGAACTGCACTCAAACTGCCATTTTGTACTCCGTCTGTACCGGACCATATGTGGTCATACGTAAGACCTGATGTTTTGTTGGTGACCTCTACACTTATGAGGGTTGCATGGTCAAACCCGATAAGTCGATGTAACTTGTTGTGTCGAAAAGAACATTAATGAAAACATCAAGACAATTAAAATTTGAATAAACAATTATTTCGATTTATCAGGTTTGACCACGCAACCCTCAATTATATGGTATGACTTAGTTTCTTAAGTGATATCCAGATAAAGATTGTGAAAGTTTTAGTTTCAAACTTTGATTATTGGCAGTTCCTCTTGAAGGAAATATGACTACTATTTTAATACTAAAAGGTACTGCGAAAGAAACTCTGTACTGTGAATAATCTTAAAACTTTGCTTGGTGTGATTTACTCGACTTTACTTTACTGTGTTGTTATACATAATTTAATTTATATTACCTACTTGCCAAGGGTCTCTAAATAAGCAAATTCAATGTTAACTTTGTAAAAATTGTATTAATCTTTACATCATTCATCATTTTACTTGTTGTCATGTGACCTGGGGGCCTAATATGACTGCGTTTATGATAAAATGTGGATAAAACATCAGTCACTTTTTGACACGTAATAAGTACGAGAATGAATGCTTTATCCACATTTTGTCACGCGATAAACGCAACCATACTAGGGCCGCAGGGCCTCTATTCAAGACGGTAAAAACCATATCATTTTTTACCTGTTATCGTAGTGTCGACGTTTTGATAGCTCTTACTTACTTGACAGTTATGGCGTCCAAGTTAAAACAATAGCATAACAGGTCAAATATGACTTGGATTTTACCGCCTAAATTTCCATTGGCAGGCAATCCATGTGGATATTTTTCATTAATTCTGTTGTAGTATCCCTATGCTATGTATAATAAAAGTGTAGGTACATAGGTGAATAAAGCTTTTTACCTTTTTAACGTATTTTACTAAATATACATTTAACCTTTGTATCGCTGTCTAATGTCTAATACAGAAGTTACCGAGGACCATTTTATTACAAGCTTTTTATTAACTCTCATTGTTGATTATTTATTTATTTAGGTCAAATCTTGCAAGTCAATTTTGAACCAGATCCCGTAAATGGAACGGGCTGAAGTTTGGACCACGTGTGTTAACCTGATTACAATACAATATTAAAGGGGTGATAGACGGGCGAGTAAGTACGCCGTACTTGGGCATTTTCACGAAAAAGTGTACCTAATTAAAGACTGAAATTAAGGAACTTTAACTTTGTCAGTTTTCAAGTTAAGTTCCTTAATTTCAGTCCTTAATTGGGTAAACTTTTTCGCAAAAATGCACAAGTACGGCGTACTTACTCCCCCGTCTATCACCCCTTTTATGGTATCCAAGGGCAGATCAGTGGTGATAAAGTGCTTTGCGCTCGAGTGAAGACTCCAATCCACACCGCGGCGCACAGTACTCAAAAGTGGATCTTTTTAGGGTTCCGTACCTCAAAAGGAAAAAACGTAACCCTTATATGATCAGAGGGCTCAGACAAGATGCACTACGCTAACTAACGTTTCTATTCGATTCGTTTTTAAACAAATCGCGTCACTGGTAGACCACGTGAATTTTAGTATCACGTCATCTTCCAGTAACGCGATTGGTTTAAAAACGAATCGAATAGAAACGTTAGTTAGCGTAGTGCATCTTGTCTGAGCCCTCAGTGATCACTTTGTTGTCCGTCCGTCTGTCTGTCAAGACCCTTTATCTCGGGAGCGCGTGGAGGTTTCGAGTTTAAATTAAAACCATATAGGCTCAGGTCTACAGTCTCTTAAAGCTGTGAAAAAATCAAACTTTTATGTTAACGTAAAAAAGATGTTTATGCCGCAAAAAACGTATATTTCGACACTCGAGGGAATCAATAATTTATAGGGTACTAGCGACCCGCCCCGCTTCGCTTCGGTTAGTAGAAGTTAAAATAATCCCATTTCATCTGGAATAACATACTTTTCAAATTATAGATAGGTGCATATGTATAGAGGTTTTATTTAATGACTTTTTTAGAAATCGTGACTGCCAGTTATCATAGAATCTCTCTATATCAATGTTTACAGCGGACTTTTCGTTGCACAATACAAACGAACTTTGCCTGGAAGTGACGCGCGAAAGGGCTACATAAGTCAATGGGAAAACTCTCAACGATCAAGTCTAAGCCCGCAACTTTGAATGTATTGTTGTGACTTGTAATTTGTCATTGAAAACGATAATTGTACGGGACATTGCAGTCGTTTAACTGGAAAGGAATATTTATGGAATCCGGGGAATTAAAAAGACTTTTCCAGCCGCACATCCGGACGTCAGTATTGTGCACTCTATTATGAACGTTTTTAAAGATGTTATTTGGGTGAATTAAGGTTCCGTAGTAAAATAATAGGACACCCTTCTTTCAAAACCAATTTATGTGGGGCGATCCAGAAGGTTGCAAGGAATTGAGAAATTCCGTTGGGAAATGGACAGCCTCTTCCAGGTAGAGCAGTGTCTACAGAGTAGTAATATGTGTGTGTCGGTGCATTGATCTTCGATATAATTAAGCCATTTTTGTCGACTAATTCTTTTACTAAAACGCAAAGGTTTTCATTTTGAAGATTAATGCTCCTATTATGTTAGGTCATTTGTCCATTTCCTATTTTGAGCAACAACTCTGCAAAGAGCCGGTTTTCATACGTACTTATAGACAACGAAACTGTCATATTTGTTTTGATTTCTAATCTATGTTACGCGTAATTTTGAATCTACCATATCTTCTAAAGTATTAATTTAAATAATATATTGTACGGGACAATATTAATCTACATTAAATGCCCAAGGTAACCAAGTATTTATCTGGATAAGGTTATTAAATACTGAATCGGACAGAATAGATTCGCTAATACCCTAATTAAAAAAAAACCATAAACATGAAAATGGTTACTGTGAGTCAATCTTAGAAGATAGACATTATGCCATCGCGGACTTTTCTCTAGGTTTTTTAAAGAACTACAATTCTTCAGTACATTATTTTGACACTTCTCTTAAGGTTTTAGGTTAAGGCCAGCATTAGCTATGTAAGGGCCCGAAAAACGATTTTTGACGACTCGGTAGGAAAACATTGAGTTTTCTCAATTATTATTAAAACTTGATTTGAATGAAATGTACATATAAACCATCTAGAATAAATTCTCTAAATGACAGTGAAAACCGTATCATAATCCGTTGCGTGTTTTAGAAGGAGTTAGCGGAGAAACAGGCAGACAGGTTAATTTATACTATTTAGAGAAGAGATGCATGGTTTCGGTTAAGTTTAATTAAATGTTTAGATAATTAAGTAATAGATTTCTCACCATCACATACACAGAACAGAAAAATCAGTAGATGTGTCAAGTGGGCGTGTAACGTGTGGCATGGTTATACAGAGTTCCGCGCAACCTACCATACTTTTGCCGCGATAAGTGATCGCGGCAAAAGTATGGTAGGTTGCGCGTTCAATATTTCGATATTTCTTAAAAGGAAATAAATCCAGAAGCATTCCTTATTGTGCTATTTTGGAATGTAAAAACGATAGCCGCACCAAAAACATTTTCCATGGTAGCGTGTTGTTTTTATGATAGTTTTGAGTATTGGCGACAACAGGTCTGATACTAAGCGAAGCTCATGGCACTTCCACTGTTTTTTATATTCCGTGATCACCAGTGATCGGAATTAGGTGAGCGGAAATACGTAGCGCTAGAGGACACAATATATGTATAGTGGTTACAACCGGGTAGAAAAATAGTATGTTTCTTGAATACCGGGTATTCGGTATTTATCCAATGATATTTTATATTTAGATACGTTATGCTCACACTAAACGCGTTCAAAACCCGTGACCAATTACTGACAGTTGCTAAGCAACCATATTTCTACAGACAAAGACGGCAATCCATAGCAAGCGCTATTGTTAGAAAGAGATAAATAGATAAAAAGTAAGGTACTTTTGCGCGCAGATGACGTATCTTAATATAAAATATCATTGTATTTATTAGTCGTAATGTTAAACATTCATGTTTTTACTTACAGTACGGGATGTTTTAAATTAATCTAAAAGTTGTAACTATTTCTACTTGTTTTTTATCTTCAAAGTGTAAATATTATATCTTTCGATACCTATGTTCCGTGCTTGGGTGAAATCACCTGCGTACCACTGTGCCATGTGAAAATAATAAAGACAATTATTATACCTCACACTTTTCCCTTCCTTCCATAAAAACCCTATGTCTAGCCCATTTACTACAAACTAACATAAAATATCCCGTACTGTAAGTAAAAACATGTATGTTTAACATTACAACTAATACCCGGATAAATATTGAATACCCGGTTATCAAGAAAAAAAATTTTTTCTACCCGGTTGTTACTACTGTATATTATGTCCTCTTGCGAAGAGTACGTATTTTGGCTCACCTTATTCCGATCACTGGTGATCGATCACATAACTCTTGAAAGTGATAAGAAAGAAGTGGCCTCTGCCTACCCATGGCCATCTGTGAAACAGGCGTGATTTAATGTAGGTAGGTACCTATGTATGTATGTACATACACTCTTTGATGCTCTGCTGAGGGCTATATTGGCTTCATGTTACACTCATTTACACAATATACAGGAACCATTAGCCAAATTTTACGTGTCTATCTATTCTCTGTAGTAAATAAAACCAATTAAGTAACTTAGAGGGCTGTTTTTTAATTTCAATTTTGATAATTATTACTTACACTCATGATAACTTTTGAATGGGATGTCCGATTTGAATAATTCAAAAAGTAATTTACAGGTACTGATATAGCCTTGAAAACGAAGTGATTTATTTGGATAAGGATTAATACCAAGGTACGAATAATGGGGCCTAGTTAGTACCGGCGTTACTATTGCATATTTTAACATTAAAAAGTAAGTAATCGTGACATTACTTTAATAGTTAGACATATGGTATCCCGGACTTTTTTGTAGACATTGATGTCTTCTATAAAACTGTAGTACATCACTTTGCTCTATTGTCAGTTTCCGCAGCGCACGCGTTTTTTTGCTATTTTTTTCACACCTTGTTGTTTTTTGGTCACATTATCGAAGTTTTCATACGGATCCCTAACTTTTTTGAAAATATTCTATAGCCTATATTCATCAAGGATAATGTAGGATTCTAATGGTGAAAGAATTTTCCAAATCGGTCCAGTAGTTTCGGAGCCTATTCAATTCAAACAAACAAACAAAAAATCAAATCTTTCCTCTTTATAATATTAGTGAAGATGTAGATGTAGATAATATACTTTGTATTCAAAAATATGAAAAACAACATAAAACTAACTTTGAATCAAAACCTAAACTCAATCTAACTACCTACCCATTTCCCTAATTTAATAATTTGAAAAGCTTGTATTTCTTTATTACCTAATATAAATATAAGTAAGCAAAGTTTTTAAGAATTCAATATTAGCCTTATAAGAAATAAAGATTTTTTATTTTGAATAACAAAAGTATCATTTTTTGAAAACGATAATGATTAAAAAAGGAATACATTCATAAATTAAAAAAATATAATAGACAAAATCGACCTCCCGACCTACGGTCTGACCCTGTGATTAAGGCAGGATATCAACTAACTACGCCAGCGGCCCTTCAGGGTTAACTGGCGAAATTATCGATTCTAATACTAAAACGTCAAATAGTTGTAGCAAACAATAATCGAACTGCCTCAGTTAACAAGGCCATCTAGGTTGTTACTTACGAAAGCGGGCTCACGTGTTCACAGCATTATAGACGTTATGGTGTCCATGCACTTATGAAGGCCACTGTACCTACTAAAGGGCGAAACGCGGCTGCTTGGCCAAGCGTTTCGATAATACCGGTTGGAGTTGCGCGTAATTTTAAATCTGCCATATCTTCTAAAGTATTTATTTAAATAATATAGTGCAAAGGACAATTTTAATCTACATTAAATGCCCAAGGTAACTAACGTATTTATATGGATAAGGATAAATACTGAATTGGAGAAAATAGCTTCGCAAATAACCTAATATTTTTTAATAAAATTTTAAAGATAAAAATGGTTACTGTGAGTCAACCTTAGGAGATAGACATATGCCATCTCGGACTTTTCTTTAGGTTTTTTGAAGAACTACAATTCTTCAGTACATTATTTTGATATATCTCTTAAGGTTTAGCCAGCGTTTGCAATGTAAGCGCAAAAAAATGTGTTTATTTTCGACATCACTTTAGAAACCTCTAAAATTATCAATGTTTCTCTACTATACTATGCATGTATTATACATATAAACCTTCCCCTTGAATCACTCTATCTATTATAAACCCGCATCAAAATCCGTTGCGTACTTTTGAAGATCTATATATATATAATATGTAGTGATTTCCCGTTGACCTAGAACTATGAAATTTGGCAAGTAATACCGTCTTATGCTAGAACTATAATATACGGAAGAAATTGAAAACTATACATTTTTAATTTAATCACAAAAAAACAGCGTCTTTATGCGAAGAACGGCGGTCCAAATTTTGAATTGAGTAAACCGTGTCATGTCGGGTATCGTATGACAGGGCTTCATTGGCACAAACTTAAACAGATTTTTAATTATTTTTATGATGCATAGTTTTCAATTTATGACGTAGTATGAAATCGGGGGGCGAGTCTGACTCGCACTTTTCAGTTTTTTTTTAGTGTGACACTGTTGAAGTACTTAGGTAGGTACCTATCTTACATTTGTTTGATACAAAGCGACTTTATTCCAAAGTGTGCATGCGTAGCTCGCGCCGCTGTAGAACTCTTGCTTGAACCTATAATAACACAAGTATTCTTGTCTCTCGCCCATCAGCATCGTGAACGATATTGTTTTTGACATGATAACGTCTTATAAATCGATGAACGCCGGCTGCACGCACGAAAGTCTAACGTCACGTTCCGCCTCATTGTCACGTAAAATTATTATCGTCCGTAAACCGACTTTACAGACAACCAGAGGCCCGTCTCACGAAGCTACAAGTTACAAATTACAAGCGGAAGTCTCTTTCTAACTCCTTTTGCTAGAAAAGGAGTTCCGCTTGTAATTTGTAACTTGTAGCTTTGTGAAACGGGCCACAGACAGTTTTTTTTCCTAAACCAGCCAGGGCCTCTATTCCGCAGAGTAAAATCCATTTCGCCCTCGTCTTGATATCGTATTGTTAACGTTTTGATAGCGCTTTTATATGGCTTTTTATTACTTGTCAGTAATGGTAGCAGAGTTAAAAACCATTCCATAACACATCAAAGGCGATATGATTTTTTACCGTTGTTTTACCTATTAGTATGGGTTTTACCCAGTGGGAGAATAGAGGCGCTAAAGGCACTTTATGATGTGCGTCAGGATGGCGGTGCTAGCAACCTTATACAGGGGAGTAGTAGATCCGGGGGGAGGTCAATTTAGTGTTTCAGACCCGTCCACAATTAACAGATTCCCTGTCCCCATGCAAGAGTGCATTTTCATCGTCTCATACGTCCTATGCGAAAAGTTCTGTGTAAAGTTAGCGGCCGACTTGTCCTACTGCTTTTGTCCCATTACTATTCGCTTTCGTCAGAAATATAATTTATTCCGTAAAAGTAGGTAAATTTAGATTCGTTAGGTATCTTGAAACCCGAAGAGTAAACTGCCCAAAGACAGAGCTCGTGCCATACATCAGCAACTACTACTTTTAAAATGGCAAGGTCAGTCCAACTGAAGTCTGCGACTCACAATATTTTTAACCAAAAGCGGATTTCACCATCCACCATTCTACCATTTTAAGGGCGGCCACATACATTCGCAATTCCGAAGGCAGCTAATCCATACAAAATCTATGACCCTACCACACACGTTCTGAAATGGAATTCCGAGTGTATGTGGCCGCACTTAGCTGCTTTCGGAATTCCGAATCAAAATTTCGAAACGGAATTCCGTTCGGAATTAAAGGCCCTAAAAGAGTAATTTTTCGCGTTTTTGATGGCGGTTTTTTGGTATTTCTTTAAACATTTATCACAATGACAATGTTTTAAAATCGTTCTACTTTTGCCTTTGGATGGATCAAATAAAACAATTGTATAAGAAAGAACGGTTTATTTAGTGGAAGTAAAGATGTCTATGTGAATCTAAGTGAAGGTGAACCCAACCTCCTATAGATTTCCGGCGTCCGTAACCGCGGGCGGCATCTGGGTGGGACTAACACTAGAGATAACGAGTAAAATCCGACAAAAAAATTAATACTCATAATTAGCATGAGCCATTAAAAACAAAAAAAGTGATATACTTAAAGTATTAAAATAATACTTTGAGTAGAACTTATACTTACATTCATTGAAGATGCTGAGACACCTGAGATACACCACTTAAGAGCTTATATTATTAATGTGGACGTTAAAAATAAAACAATACTTACGAAGTTTACAGCGGCCTCCATGAATCAGCTACTCCAATAGGAAATTCAACAGCAAATCAATGAGTGAGTTGAGAACCTGATAAATGTCTTAAAAATTATAATATACATACCATCCTAAATACCAAAACGCTGCTTGCTACATTTCTGCTACATACTGAAACAACACTGCAAAATTAATATTAGGATTCACCTAAAATTAATGTGGCAGCAAAATCATGTTGTCCCTCTCCCTTCTGACGATTCTGCTAGTGAAGGACAACCTAACCAACCAAAATTATCAAAAAATGCAGCTGTGAAGTTATTTATTATTTCGACAGTCTATGTCATCATCTTATATGGCATGTCTTTAGTGCTGTGAAATTCAATGCCAATAAGCCATATCGTCCAATATAATTGTCGCTTGATGCCCAGATCATGAATCTAAGCTCATTTTTCATTTTGTTTATTTTAATCTTGAATTACTTGTGATGAGAGGCCAATTCTTTGATGGCTTTTAAGTTATTAAGTGTATGCCATTAAGGCCCTCTTCTTTACCAAAATTAGTAGTTGCTACGCCTTCTGAATGGTGCGCCATTGTTTCTAAAATCACGTCTGCCATAGCCCCCCCTACCCCTTCCCGGATTTGGCCCAGCGAATCTTCCGCTATTGTTAAGCCTTGAGCTATATTTGCCTGATGGTGGAGTATACATTTTTTGGTTTCGTTCGCCGCTTCTTGCGCGCTTCTCCGGAGAAGACTTTTCTCCACCATTATCAAATGTAATGGGTCTATGTCTTTTAGGGGGAGACTGCTTCTCATTATCTGCAGTACTAGATGACTGTTTTTCCTAAAAAAATAAAACATATTTACAAAGAATAATAATAATAACAAATTTTAAATGATATTTCCCATAAATGGAACTTCTCTCTATGAAACAACATGACAGCTAAATGTAAAAAATTACCTGTCTTTCAGCCTTTTTAGACAAAAATGAAAGTTGCACACGGCTCTTAAAACTCGGTGGGGTTCGGAATATGTCACGAATTAAAGTATTGATGTTAGAAGTTGTCTTCAATGCTGCAATCTTGAGCTTGTTCTCTTCAGAGTTAGCATCATCTCCCTTCTTATCCTGAAAAAGACCAAACAACATTGTAATGCATAATTGATTATACTACTTAAATAAACATTAAAATATTTAATAGATAGGTTGATTTTGAATCATACCTTTGTAACTTCCTTTAGCTTCTTGATGTAGCCTTGAGTTAGACGCGCTGTGTATTGCAATCGCAGACGAAGCGCCTTCAACCTTGCTGCATCAGCACCCAGAGCCTCTGGAGCTTTTCTGCATAATGAATGAAGGGCAAACAAAGCACACTCAACGTGCGAGAATTGGAGGGATGGGGGTGACTTGCTATCTTCTGGCTTAGCCTCGCCATTATCTGACTTCTCAGCATTTACTCCCTCTTCTTCTACTGGAGCTTCTGGTAAATAATTCTGTAAGGAAAAAATAAAGTTTTAAATTTAGAGCAGATTTTTTGATATATTTTTATTTTTATCTAGATCGGTCAGTATTGGTAAGATTGTAACTATATAACATACAAAGATCTGTTCTTGGGAACCATATCATCGATTTTAATGACAAGAAAAACTGCATACATAGATTTAAAAAAAAACTTTTACTCAGTTCGGGAATCGAACCCGGTTTTATCGAAAAATAAAACTTACATTATTTCTATTTGGATATCGATTGTGTACTTCGTAAGTAGTTACTATGAAACATGATATCTAAAATGAATAAAATGGATTGTATTTCATATCCTTTAATTTAATTAAGTAGATGTTGACAACCTTTTTTTTCAATGCAATATTAAACTCGTTCTGTTGCATAAAATTGTCTCTATGATTGCACGTAGCTCTTCACTGGTGTTGCAATTAATTAAGTGAAAGAAGTGTATGAAACAAGCTGTTTTTTTTTAGTTCAATATTGAAAGTTTAACATTCATTTATAGGAATACAGTTAAGATTTGCCAAAAATTGCGATTATCTCGAAAACCGTAAGATGTATTACTATACCCAAGTTAGGTTGTTTAGATAGATTAATTAAAGGCTCGTCTATATACCTAATAGGTTGATCTTGTACCTCTAAATAAAGGACACCCTGAATACCTGAACAAGAGGATTTATGTTTTTCAAGTGGAGGTACGGTCAAGAGCGTTAATTTTAGACCCACTTCGAGAAAAATTTGCTTGAAGTCGTCAATGTCATTAGAGATGTCACGTAACTTTTAGGAAACTCAACCTTAGTGGGTGCGAAATTTAAGTTCTTGACTGTACGTGGCATCATGCATGTAAATTATTGGGTTACAGTAGAAAGAAGAAGAAATAGATGTCTTTTATTTAGTTATTTTTTGGAGCCTCGGTAATTGCATAATTTCATTTGATATTGAAAATCTGATGAAACAAAGAATCCAACAAAACAGGAATCCAACAAAGTAGGAATACAAACAACGAAACTGGAACAAATCAATAGATCATGAAAGTGATCACTCATGTATTTTTGTTAGGCACATTTACCTAAAGCACATTTAACCAAAGCAAGTGTTTACACATTAGTAGAAAATAATATTACCATCAATGTGTCATAAACAGTGTCAACTTTTTCCTGAGGTTTTTCCAGGTCTCCAGAATGTTCTGATATTTCAGAAAATATCTTCAACAGCTCCAGTTTCGAGTCTGAACCTCCCTCAGATGAAGTTATTTCTTTCCACTTTGGAAGTATATAATCACAGAAGAAGTTGATGAATTGTGTTGAATCCACTTGTGTCTGAAAGATAAGTTGGCAAATCCAGTAAAAATCGCTGAACATACATAGGGGTTAAATCGATAGCTTTTTAGCTACTCTATCAGCCTTAGGGTCGATTTCACCAATGAAATTAAACGCGATCAATTTAAACTCGAGTTAGTAAATGTCAGATTCATACGAGAACTGTCATTTTAACTCAAGTTAACACGTGAACTGAGTTTATAGTAAATTTATCGCGTTTAATTCATTGGTGAAATCGGCCCTTAGGCGCGTTGACGTGGGTTTCTGGGATATGTGAATGTATAGGATGTCCCTCGGAATCCCTAATAACGTTTTTCGTAACACATTGTTTGTCATAAACTGGTGTACATGCAGTTAGGGTCTGGTGCGGTTGTGGTTAGTGTTGTATTTTAATATAACTATAACACTAAAACAAAACATAATTCAGACTGAAATGGCTTTAGGATAAATTAAAATTCAGACAAACAATGCATTAGGACAAGTGATGAGTAGGGATTCCAATATCCCCTCAGGTGTCCTACGCACAGCATGCGTGCGTAGATTATATGTTTTTCGTGACTTATTAATTTGACGTAAAGCTTCATTTTGTTTATTTTTATGTACAATAACTTTGACACATCGCTCGACAGGATATAGACTCGAATGTATGTTGTTGTCACAGGTCGCGATTGCTAACTTCGGAATCATTGCTTTAAAGTGTCTGTGCTGCTTACTTACAGGTTAAATATCTTTAAAAACAACTTACCGAGAACAAAGGCAATGCATGCTGTGAGCATTGTATGATCCTGTCAATACATTCTGGATCTTCTGGATGCCAATCATCAGGTGAAAAGGCTAAAGCTGCAACTATCTGCACCAGTTCCTTCTTGCCTGCTGGTGTCTTACCAAGCCTTGACCACGTTAGAAGCTCCATTATATGTTCAAACTCTTCAGCCACAACATCCTTAAAAAAAAAAGTAATTGGTTAATTTTATCATTTGCCTTTTTTAATTAAAATTGTTTTATCCATACAATAATAATAATACTGAACGAAGTATTGTTTTCAATTAATTTTACTGCATTCTTAAAAACAAACTTACAAGTATGATACCTATATGTGGCATTATCTACGTAAAGGGACCTTATTGTCGATGGCACTTTCGCCATTATTAATTATAAAGGTTCAATAGTTACCTCAAGTATTTTCTTGCATTCAGTTATGATAAGCTCTTCTACATCTTTGTTAATGACTTCTCTTCCAAGTTGCTTCACTTTTGTAGCCAGAAACTTGATGCATCTCTCTCTAACAATCTCATTTACCACCTCTGTTTCTGTGTTTTGGTGTATTTGAGAAAAGAGACCAACTAGAGCACCTTTAGGGTCACCCTTGATTATCGTTACAAGGGAGTTATGAACAATATTGATCTCTGACGCATCGTCAGACTGCATCAGCTGTGCCAGTATATCAGCAATTCTCTGGGTGTGATCTTTATTGTCCTTGCAAAGTGACGGCAAGTCTTTGATAGCTTGTTTGCGTATCTGAAAGTTACCACAAGATAATTACTAAATCTATTTGGCTATTACCATCACAACTTTGAAAATGAGTATAGTATGCCACAACATAAAAGACATGAACCACCGTTTACATAAAAGCCGCCTCCACTCTCAGAACCATTGTAGCTCTACAGATAATAGCTTTTACCCGCGACTTTGTATACATTGAATTAATAATACAGCATCCCATGGAAACATTAATTCAATTTCTTTTTCAGGATAAGGTGTCTTATCCTCCTGATGCCCAAGGTCCTATCCATCCCATTACCAATAGGACTTAATAGAAAACCCGCCAATAGCGTACCACGGCCCTACCAGTAGCACTTAATAGAAAACCCGTCATTTTGTCTTCTAGTACTTGGGTCTGAATGAGTATAAGACAATAGTACTACCGGTAGGACGAAGGGCCATAGTGACTACATGCTGAATTTTCCGTTGGGTTTTAAGAGGATATGTGTGTGATATTTTATAGTATCTTCATTCCAAACTTAGCCAAATCTGTTCCAGTGTTAAGCATGAAAGGGGAACAAATAACTAACTCATACACACTAACTTTTGCATCATTAGTGTTATTTTTAATAATTTGAATGCTATAATTTACACTGATATTTATTTAAAGGCAATTTAGATGAGAGATTTAAATGGCACTCCACAGACATTCAAAGAACTGAGCTAGAAAAGATGCATAATGTTTACTTAAAGAAGTTTTCAAAAACTATGTATGGAATTGACTATTTTACATCAATCCTATACATTTTTGTTATACAATATCGGTCTAGGGTCACTGGAAATAATACAATTAAAGAGTCTGCCCAGACACCAAATAAGTAGAATATTACCAAAACAGCATTTCCAGTGCTATTAAATTAGGCATGTGGTATTTTAATGACAGATAATTAGGATGCAGTGTTTTCTCAGCTATTATTATAGCATTAACAACAATATTCACAGTGATGAGATGATGATAAGGCATTAACTAATAGCACTAAAAATTTAATTATATTATTTTGACTGGAGGGCTAGCTGCAGTTGTTAGCATAAGACTTTAATGCGGAAATAACTGGGAAATTTTCTTTTGAATTTCATGCGGTGTTAACTTCAAGAGAGATAACAGCGTGGCGTGGCGTTTATTTTTCGGGTATACGAAGTTATTATTGGCTAAATTAAGAAAAAAAACAAGATAATCGAAATAAATACTTACAGCAACATCATCATCTTCACACAAATCAAATTGAGCTTCAATAGCTTGCTCAGCGAGGTTAGGAAAACTGTTAAAGAATTTCGCAATGAATTGCGACGCCAATCGTTTCTCCTTGTCGGAGCCTTTTACAGCAGCTAAAATCTCAGTATACTCCTTTTCATGCTGAAAAATAAACGGCTATTAGGCAACTTTATCACAAAAAAACATCATTTGGGGCTCGGTAGGTATGACATTGATGGCTTACCTTAGAAATATCTTCTTTAGCGTCGGCCAAAACTCCGTAATTCTGATACAACTTCTCGATATTGTCGGAAGACATTATGCGCAACTTAATTCAAACAATCCTATGTGAGAGAACAAACAATCAACAGCAATGGTAGTTGCTTACTACAAACTATAGCGGTTAATTATCGAATGACAATGACGAAATTAGAAAATACCGAAAGAAAGCAACAACGCGACACATGCACATCCGCCATTACAATAAATAAATGTTGCCATGCCACGCAATGACTCTTTCCCGGCATTCCCCTAATTCCCCATACTTGCTTGTGGTGATGAAGTAAAAAAAAACCCAATACCCCAGAAATTTATAAACTTAGGAAAGTAAACCATTTCTCTCTGTGGAGGCAATGTGGCGGCACAATAATATCAGTATTTTTTACGTCAAAAATAGATTGTCAAGCTTATTATTATATTACTTTAATAAAGTCAAAGAGACATCGCGTGATGGTTCATAACTTAAGACGTATTTAACCTACTTAGTGATAAAGAATTTATTACAGTAACGTATTTTCAGAATTCAACAATAATACATTCATGGCTACGATAGTAGAAACAATAAAAAAAAAACATCTTGTTTAAAATTTGTAAAGAATGAGCAACAGTAATACTTAAATGCTAAAAGTAATACTTATTTTACACAAAGGTAAACAGTTTTATTTTACATTATCAAATCCACTTATTTTTGATAGTGCAACATAATTATGCCTTGGAAAATTATTCAGTTGATCTTTTTGGTACGAGTTATGACATGGGGGCCTTCGTGAAAAGTGATTTTATTTCTCTAGGTCGGCAGCGGACGGACAACCAACTCATTACCAATCTTGTATTTAAAAAAAAACTCAATAAAATAAACATTAACGCACCAAAACGCAAGGACGCGTTTTGGTGCGTTAATATTTATATTATTGAGTTTTTTTTAATACAAGATTGGTTATGGGTTGGTTGTCCGTCTCAATCATATAAAAGCAGCTGGGTATAAAATAAACCTCGCGTAAAAAAGATCAACTGAATAATTGTGTTGCACTATCAAAAATAAGTGGATTTGATAATGTAAACTGAAGAAAAATTAATAAAACTGTTTACCTTTTACCAAAAAATATATATTGATATACAAAATTAAACGTCATTATTCATAAAGAATCCCAAATTTGCGGGGACACCATAATGATTTTAGACCGGCAACAGAGGCCCTACTTTGAAAATCGAAGTTCGAAGTTACGTTAGCTCCATCCCTGTCACTCGTTATTTGAGATTAGATCGAGAGAAAGGGATGGAGCTAACGTAACTTCGAACTTCGAATTTCAAAGTAGGGCCTCAGTTGTGGGAAAAAACCATAAACAACTATCGAGACTTAGGGTAGACTCACAATGTAAAGTACTAGTAAGCAAAATTACCTTACTCATAACCAATCAGATGCAGCAATATGAATTTTTAGTGGTTCTGATTCGTCGAGACTAACGCGCGATTTTTACATGAATATCTACATACATTGTGAACCCACCTTTAAGGCCAATGATGAAGGAAGAATCCACAGACAATTTAAATGCGGTGATAGACGGGCGAGTAACTACGCCGTACTAGGCCGTACTTGGGCATTTTCACGAAAAAGTGTACCCAATTAAGGACTGAAATTAAGGAACTTTAACTTTGTCAGTTTTGGCGGCCGTCAATCTATAGCTAATTTTCGTCACAAAACTGACAAAGTTAAACTTCCTTTAATTTCAGTCCTTAATTGGGTACACTTTTTCGTTAAAATGCCCAAGGACGACATACTTACTCGCCCGTCTATCACCCCTTTAATGCCGGCACCACACTTCGCTATTCGCTATTCGTTATGCGGCTGCGCCGAATTTGTTAAAATATTTGCTATCGCGCTTATGCGTTATGCATGCGAATAAAGAAAACATAGACGAATAAACCCTCCACACTTCGTCGAATGTAGGCGCATAAGCCGAATAACGAATAGCGAATAGCGAAGTGTGGTGCCGGCATAATAATATGTCTGTGGAAGAATCTGAGGACGAATTATAATTATGGGCGCTTTACATTCACGTGCAATTTGCTTACATTCACGCATGGAATTAGTAAGTACATTTGGAATGCTTACTTCCAAAATCGCGACAAGTAAAATTGAACTCAATATCTGATGACAGAAGGCTGACTTTGTGGTAATCAAGTGCACGAGCCTAATGAGACTTACTTTGTCTTTGTTTGTCCCTCTTACACATTTGCCATGTTAAAAAGTTACAATTTTCTTAGTACGAAATGTTAACTAGGTAGAACATGTTAATTTTTAAAATTGTGAGGATTATCACAGTATATATATTTATATTTAAATTAGGCACTAGGAATGCATTAAAGTATTACATATTAAATTAATATTAAAGTTAACCCGCTTCAATCATTGCTCATCATGGTATGGTAGGAGTTTATAAAATAAAACTAGCAACACTAATAAAACAAAATGGCGATTGGCGGTCACTTTAATAATCTCTCACTGTTGCAATGAGACCTATTTCGGCTTTTATGTGTTAATAATTTAATATGTATGTGATTTTCTTAAAAACAATGGTAAATACTAGTTGTGCTGTGAGTGGCTGCAATAAAGAATCATATCCAGGTTGTGGGATATCCTTTCACAGGCAAGTTTGTGAGATTTCTGTTAGTAGGGTGACCATGAGCAATCATTAATATCATTATTGCTAGCGTAGCGAAGTTACCTTACAAAAACGATTTGATTTCAGACTTCCTAAGGATGTTGAAGTAAAAAAGAAATGGATTGAAGCGATTCCTGGGAAAATAACTAACATCTCTGTTGTATGTAGTTTACATTTCAAACCTGAAGATTATCTTACAGAAGCTAGAAAAAAAAGATATCTAAGGCCCGTTTCACGAAGCTCTAAGTTACAAATTACAAGCGGAATTCTCTTTCTAACTCCTTTTGTAGCTTCGTGAAACGGGCCACTGGAGTAGTTCCATCTATTTTTCCTAAGGTAATTTAAGGTAATACCGTAAAATTACTCATTAAATATGTTGGTTAATAAAAGCTTTAAGAGGACAGAAAAAATATTTAAAAAAAAACTAGTTTTTTTAGATTTTGAGAAAAACTATGTCACACAGGACATTGCCAAATATGCGGGATATTATTACATGCCCGCCGTGTCGGACAATGCCAAATTTTTACATAAAAAAAGGGAGAAAATGTTAAAATACCGTTACTTAGGGGTATTATTTATGTTGTATGAAACTATGAACCGTAATTGACAGTTGTGTGCGCGAACTTTGTTATACTTTTTTGATACTTGGATATTAATGACTAAAATTAAAAGTCGTGAGGTATCTTTAGCAGGGATCAATACCGGTATTAATTAAAATTAAAATATCTTCCTTAATTTGCATTATTTCCTTGATATTTTCGACTGTAATTTAGGTTATAACACTATTCAATTATATAAATTCATTGAAGAGCAAAAATATTCAATAATATGAATGTTTTGCATTACAACAAAACATGTATTATGTCTTGAATAAAACACACAGCGTGATGTGAAGAAGCTGTTTATGGATATCCTTATATCTACTTAAAACATACCTGGCTACACCGGATTTTACCGTTATGTCACCGCAGAGGGCGCCACCTCCTTCGCCAGAAGAGCGCGTCTGTTGCTTGTCAACGTCATTAGCGTCTTCACTGCACCAGCAAGAACCTTGCTGCACGCTGTGTGTTTTATTCAAGACATAATACATGTTTTGTTGTAATGCAAAACATTCATATTATGTCAATTCTAAAACACACAGCGTGATGTGAAGACGTGTCTGGTATCTGCTGGTGACAAGAGCCATAAACGCTAATGTGAAATCTATATATAAATAAATTAAAATTCAAGACCCCCATGAATAGGTTTTAATTATTATATAAAATCACAAGAAAACTGAGATCAATCATAGTTATACAAGTAGCAATATATTTTGCTAAAAGAACAAATGCTTTTTGTTCAGAAATTGTAATAAATGTTAAATAAAAACAAAACCAAAAAAAATATTTTCAACAAAAATAGATAAGTCTAAATTAATCAGACATAACAAATCACATTTGAGCAAAGTTATTAGATAATAAATCTGAATTATTTATACTGTTATTTCTTTGTACTGTCCTATAGAGTCTGTCTAATGAAAGCTGAACCTGGGAAAAAGCGGCAAATTCAAAAAATCTTGATATGGTATTACCGATCAATGAAGGAATAAACGATATTGATACTTTTATTATTTTATTTATTTTGGTGGGCACAAAGGAAGAGGAAACGCGTACTATATTTTCATATATATTATTACGAGCGCTATATTTTGATGAAAAGCACTTTAGGTAAAATACGATGACAGTGACTGGAGCACATTTGGTTTTTCGAAATATATTTGACATGAAAATATAGTGATCTGCACGTGTAGCACAAGTTGTATTTTCTCGCTTGTCGCTCTGTGCGTCTCTATCGTAACAGACTAGATAGTAAGGGAGATCCGAGCGACAAACAAGTCACGAGCAACTTGTGCTAGTCGTGCTGTTGATAGATTTCATTGATACGAGAGGTTTTCGTCTGTGTCGCACACAGCATAATAAAACAATGATGATGAGGAATATTATATTCAACCTTTTTAATAAAGTAATTAGAGGTAACATTATTCTCATCACCCTTACACCTCTATCTAACGACAATTATATCTTGGAGAAGAAGCGCCGCAAGAAACTCCAGCAGATCATTTTTTCCAATCATAAAATACAATTATTCTTAAAAGTAACATTACAAGGTAGTAAAGTAATTAATAATTATTTCTAACAACACAAACTTAGTCGTTACAAATGTACGCTCAATAACATTGAGTAAATTAAAAATAGTGACTAGGAGAACAACATGACGAGGTCTCTACGTCAGGAACGATAACTAAAATAACTAACTGGAAAACAGGTTCTTGCAAGCGTGAACAGACAGGACCCCACTGACAACACCCGTTCACGAGTATGACGCTGATCTCAGCCATCGCCTCCTCAACCATGTGTTTGAAAAGAATAATTAATGAGGGCTAATAAAACAACGGAATCTTTAGCACTCCTGGTATGAAGCGACCTCATCCAGCCACGGTTTCTAACTTGGATAACTTTGATGTTAAAACTATATCTGTAAGAAGAAAGAAAGTGTTAAATAAACAGAACACCATTTAGAAATACATTGTGTGGTTGCGCAGTACAGCCCCATTGTACAGTCCGACAGCCCTAAAAACATTTGGGTTTAGGTGAAATGAAATTGCATCGGTGAGGTTCTAATCGCAACGGTTTAAGAACAAGGAAGACTCATATAACCCGAACATCTTTTATATCTGGCCGATCAAAAATGACATTAAATAAATAGATAAGGTACTAAAGTGTACACATATTTATGAAATCGACTGTACAGTGTACATTTGGTTCATAAACAACAAAATGCTGTTTGCTCCGCACACAGAAAATACATATCAAATAATATGTTTATGATATCTTTTAACTAAACACCTCCTTATTGTTTTATTGAAACTATGAGTGTCAGTTACATTAATCATCTGTCTATAAAATAATTTAATTCAAGAGATTCAACATGATATAGGGACAGACAATAGGTACCTACACCTATTATATAGGGAAAGACAATGATAATTTTAGTAATTACCGGTCATTGAAGATACTTCTTCCAAATATTTCGTCTGAGTCTGGCAGGCTAACTCAGTTTCCTCAACCTCTTTCAGCTGCTTTACGTTTTCCAGCACACTTTTGTCAACGTGCACGTCCAGGTTTTCTGAAACGAATTTAATTTCGTTTAATTTCTTAATCTCATCGTATAATAGACAGAAAAAGGTAAATTAAACTTAGGATTGCACATAGAGAAATAAGAAGTATCAAAATGAACATGCCGTACTAAAGCCGTACTAACCTATAAATTTGGTCACCGTAACTAAACAATTAATTTTTTGCATCAATAATGCTTTTCTTTCTTCTTGTTTTTCTTTGTACTTCTGTATAATAGTATACAGAATCTCCCGGACACCGCCTCTTATCGTCGACGGCATGATTACTCCGTATTTTTATCAATTTAGATCTCGAATTGACAAGTTTCTAAAAACAACAAAGTCCAAACGACATATTAAATAGTGTTGCCAGACTCGTCAGCCAAGAAAAATCCAGGTTCAGCTTTCATTAGACAGACTCTAGTAATGATTCCTAAATGTTTGGAAGTATTTCCAATTTCCTCTCTCCAAAATTTCCTCTATCGGTCTATTTTCAAGCCAAGACTTTGAAGCTACTGCTGATCTAATACTACCTGCAGAAGCTTCAATATTAGCCTCTCTAAAAATTGTCCTAATCCATCCAGCTATGACTGTCCGAGATGCAGTTTTAACCATTCCTGTAACCGTTATAAAAAGAGAATCTATATCTGTATTTTGTCTTCTATGGTTAGACATAGATATTAACAATTTAACATGATGGATAGGACAGATTGCTTTATTTGGATGTGCTGATAGGCACCACCCTGATTGTCTTTGTCTAGAATTATCTGTTTTGGAACCAAACATTGGCCAAAAAATTATTTTTGCATCTGAATCTATAAAATGATTTTCAGTAATTCTTAATAAAGTTAAATCATGAATTCTTCGGCCTGATGCTAATAATAAAATAATGGCGGTCCTTCTTGAACATTCAAAGAGAGAGTTCTTAGAAGGTGTTGATATTAACCAGTTATAAATTAAACTAGTGTCCCAAATGGGCGACTTTTGTGGAATGGGCTTGGCTATGGAAATCGCTTTTAAAATTTGTTTAATTAAAAAACTATCAGATATATCTGGGTTGCCACAGTATGTCAAAACAGCTGACTTATGTAATAGAATTGTGTTGTAAGCAAAATTATGATCCAAAAATAAATCTGCTAAGAATTTTGCAATGTCTGGTCCTTGTGGAGCTTTGCGATTAACATTATTTGTATTACTCCATGCAATCCATCTCCGTATAGCTGGTGCATAGCTGGTCAGTGTAGAAGCTCTCCAACTGCTCTTTAATAGTTGCTTTTCTCTGTCCTGCCAGTGATCAATTTTGTCACTCCACCCCCAACTAGCCATGCTTGTAGTTGCAACTGATCGATCTGAGGTGGATGAGTCATTGTTGTCTGGTCTATTAGTACCCTCCGGAGGTTCTTTATTAACATTGGTTCCTCCAGTGCTCTGGTCTGAAGGTCTGGTTTCCAATAGCACTGGTTCCATGTTGGGGCAATTAGAATGTATCTGCCCGTTGCACTGTTCAGATGGCGCAATACTTGCGGCAGCAGGTTGGGAGGTGGAAAAATCCATGCTAGGTGGTAATTCCAAGCTTGACTGAAGGCGTTGTAATACTCTGCCAAACCATCTCTCGAATCTAAGCTGACGTACCTTGAGACTACAGCCGTTCCTGATGATGCGAACAAGTCTATTTGAGGTCTTCCCCATTTTTTGAATATTGCCTCCGTGGCTTCGGGAAGTAAGTGCCACTCTGGAACCTGACGGCCTCTGGAAAGGTGGTCTGCGATGCCGTTGAACCTCCCCGGGAGGTAACAGGCTGACATTGATACATTTATTTGATCCAGCAACTGCATCAGTTGGGTTGTCAGGTTCAGGAGCCCGAGAGACTTCGTCCCCCCCTCCTTTCTTATGTGGGCCACTAGAGTTCGATTGTCTGTCTGAACTAGTATATGAGCGTTTTTCAGGTTGTTCTTTTGCATTTTTACTGCTGCGTACACAGCATACATTTCCTTCAGATTTGAGTGCCATGACATCTGATGTCTCGTCCATGTTCCTGACATATTCTGACCATTTAGTTGAGCTCCCCAGCCCGCATCCGCTGCGTCTGTGGTTAGGAAATGAGTAACACATTGTGGGTGAATTGGAGCTGAATTGTTTTGGAGGGCTGACAGCCACCACTGGATCTCGCCGAGAGCTCCTGGTGGAACTATCCTCCTTTCTCTTGGTCTGTTCTTTGGGAATTGTCGCAGAAATATCTGTTATTTTCGGCAATGCAGTTGTCCCCGATAAATTACTAGATTTGCGAAATTTAAATGACCCAGAAGTCGCTGAATCTCTCTTAGTTTGCAGATGGCTGTATTCCTTATAGTTGTTAGGATTCTGTGAATAGCCTGAATCTTTTCTATTGGTAGACACATAGTGTTGGAGTGAGTATTCCATTCCAGACCCAGATACTTTAGGTTTTGCGTGGGTGTCAAGACTGACTTGGCGTAGTTGACATTCCAACCTAGGTGTTCCAAGAAACTCACGGCTTCCGCAGCCTGGGTTTTCAACATGGAGCGATCCTGATTTGCCAATAGGTAATCGTCCAGGTACACCAGAATTCTGAAACCCTGAGCCCGAAGGACCTCCGCAGTCCAATTGGTTACGGCTGCAAAGGTTTGGGGGGCTGAAGATAGGCCAAAAGGAAGGCAAGTTAACTGTAGAATTTCTCCATTGTAAATTATTCTTAGAAATCGTCTGTGTGCCTGTGAAATTGGTATGTGAAAATAGGCCTGGGATAAATCTATTTTTACCATCCAGTCTTGTTCTTGGAGGAAATCCGAGACTGTTTTTTGTGAAACTAGTTTGAAATGTTTGGTCGCTACATATGAATTGAGCATTCTGAGATCGAATACTGGACGCACCCCCCCATCTGATTTTTTTACTAAAAACATTTTTGAAAAGTAACCCGGATTCAGTAAAATTGGTTTTTCCAGTATTCCTTGAGTCTTCAGTTTCTGGACAATTTCTGTCATCTGTTCTGTGACCTTGGTTGAATATCTTCTTTGGGACTGGGTTGATGGGCAGAACAAAGGGGGCTTGAGATAGAAAGGGATGCGATGGCCTACAATAGTTTTGATTATAAAAGGACTCGCCTGTAATTGCCTCCATTTTTGTTGGTAAAATCTTAAGCAACCCCCTTGAAAAGATTTCGGTTCTGCCTGTGTTACATAGTCACTTGTGCTGTGTATGGTCGGGACGAAAGGACTTATTTTGTTTGTCATGAAAACGCCTTTTCTTACCAAATTTCTTGTCAATTCGCTGATAGGTATTATTATGGTTGTTTCTTCTTAGATGTACCTTTCTTGAGTCATCATATCTGCCCTGTCCCTCTTGCGGTTTATAAGTACCTGTGTTAGGCATATGTTTTTTTTCTTTTTCCTTAATATAAGATGGTGTATTAAGCCACATCTGAGAACCACCCAAAGACTGTACCAAAGGAAGCAAAGAATCCCTACTAAAAAGATATTCATTACTTGGTGGGATGTTGTTTAAACTCATTTTGAGATTAGGATTATTTACCTCATTCAATAATCTATTACGACGCACCTCTATGCACTCGGTTCTTTTCCCACACAATATTTGCATAATAAGGTCCGAGTTCTTGCTCATTGAGGAGTCTGGTCCAAAGAGAAGGGTCACTTTATCATAAAGAGTATTTGCATTCAAATCTTTTTCATTTGCTGATGCCCAATCGACAATGGTTTGCAGGCCTTCCTTTAACAAATCTTTTTGATTTAATATAGCATTTGAAAGACCCGCTAAAACTCTTTCTGTGGATGCTAAATAGTCCTTTCCTTTACTTAAATGTATCAGCTCTTCATTAATTTTTAGCTCAACAAAACTAGGTGTTGCCAAAACAGAGTTAAGCGAATTTACACCTTGCCATGCTTGTGAATTAAATTTCTGTATCGTGTTCAACCGCGCAACACGGTCAGATTTTGCCTCCGCGACAATTTTATTTGTTTTCACTTCGGTAACAATTTCGCCGACATCTACATCAAGAGGTTTTTGAGCGGGTGGAGTCAGAAAATGCTCTGGTACCAGGCTGTGACTAGTAGAAGTAGAGGGCTGCTGAGCCAATTGCATAATGTAATTAGAGATGTAACTTACTTGATTCATCAATGAATCCACCCTAGGATCATACGACTGAAAATCCTCTCCGCGAGGTTTTCTCGGTCGTTTGTTGGGAGGCGGAACCGTCTCGTCCTCCGAGGACGAAGACGTTGAAGTATTATCATCCGATGATTCCTTTTCGCCCTCCGACACATTTTGTGAACCCGGCACGTGGTCGGTATTCATCACTGTGGTGGCACTTTGCACTGCACAAACACTAAAATATACTTCGCGTGTTACACTTTATTACAAAGTTGGAATTTCTTGTCGAGAAAACGTGACTTTTATGGAAAAAACACAAATATTTAAAGATTCTAAAAGAGAGTACGCTTTTTAAGCGGGAATCCATAAACGCTAATGACGTTGACAAGCAACAGACGCGCTCTTCTGGCGAAGGAGGTGGCGCCCTCTGCGGTGACATAACGGTAAAATCCGGTGTAGCCAGGTATGTTTTAAGTAGATATAAGGATATCCATAGACAGCTTCTTCACATCACGCTGTGTGTTTTAGAATTGACATAATATGCGAGATACCGAAATTGAATACCGGTATTTTTGTATGAAAATAATACTGTTATACGACCCTTGATCTTTAGACATCTTCAAAGGCTCATGAAAAATGAATTTTGGGAGATCTAAATAAATATTTAGGGTGTCCAAAATTTTTTTACAAATTTACGTGTTTTGCTGATGACGTTGGGGTTCCTTGATCGAGTTTTTCTCGTTGTGTTTGTCATTGTAGGTAAATATGAAAATGATGAAATAGACAGAATATTGTAAGAATTTTTGTTCAAAGAATAATTAATATCTTGCATGTTACTTCAAGACTGCATGCCGGATTGTAATTTTATACCTCGTTATCAAGTTGGGAACTATTAAATCATACTTTCGGACAGTTTATGATTATGCGTAAACAAGGGGAACCAATTAAAATATGGTCACCTTTACTAGAAAGGGACGCACTAAGTTTTAGTAAGTTTCTTTCGGCTCGCGTTATCGGTGTAGTGCACCTTCCAGATGTACGTAAGTACTTATTAATTCCATGCATTCACGCGCGATTTTCGGGCGTAAATCGCGGCGCGAATCGCGCGTGGACTCTTTTTCGCTCCACATTCGCAGTGTCCACACCATAATTAGGGCGCTTTACGATATAATAATGTCTACGTTATAATTAAAAAACTAATTAAAAAGAAATGGAGGGAACGAAGATGGTGGATGATAGTATACTGGTTATTAACAGTGATCGGGGAACACGGTGCAAAACTTTAACAAAACTTTCAAAGCTGACATAAAGGAGAACTTGCAACCAACTAAAATAAGAATATTATTAAAAAATAATAATAATATTGACAGGTTAGTGTTCAATTTAACTCTATATCAGAGTCTCGGATTTGGTATAAGGATATTATTAGTTTCATGGCTGTGAAGTAAGTTTTGTTGAAGTTTTGCATCGATTTCCCCGATCACTGGTTATTAATCTCTGGTGGATGACGAATATTCATCGGTGATTCATCGTAATAAAACAAGGTTTAAAATATTTTGTTCAGTATGGGGTAATTTTTTATATGCGCTCTACATTCACATGCAAACGCGCGCTCTACATTAACGCGCGAACGCGCGAAGTGTGAATGTGGAGGCCGTTCGCGGGTCCGCGCATGCTTCGCGCATGGTTGTTAACTACTTTGTGTCGGTATTTTGGCCCGCGTCAACGTGCCGCGAACGCGCGAACGCAACAAGGCTCCACATTCACGCGCAACTTCTATAAAATATTCCACTAATACTGCCCAATACCAATACCACTAATACTGGACAAAATATTACAAACATTATTCTATTACGCTGAATACTCGTCATCCACCATCTTCGTTCCCTTCATTTCTTTTTAATTTGTTTTTTACTTTTAATGTAGACCTAGTTACATCGTCGAGCGCACGAACTATACTGTGAACACAATTGTGAACACTGCGAATGTGGAGCCTTGGAGGGTACTACACGCGCAATTCGCGCCGTGAATTGAGCGTGAATTCGCTCACTTACAGTTTATGCGCGACGCGCAGAAGAAGTTCGTTTACTAACAGTCTATGTCATTGGGGCACATTAAATGCATGTGCCGTTGGGGCACATCGGTATAATCATAATATAATCATAATCTTTAGACATATCTTATAATCTGTGGGTATAATATTCATCCAGCGTGTTTGTGGCTCAGAGTTGACTTTCTTCTGAATCTGTTTGATTCGCTAAAGTGAATGTTCCAAAATCCATCTCTGTGTCATTCATTCATTACTTCATGGCGCTGAATCAGCTGAATGTAAATGAATTATGTCATAATAAACTAGCGACCCGCCCTCGCTTCGCTTCGGTTAATATAAGTTAAAATAATCCCAGTTCATCTGGAATAATATACTTTTCAAATTATAGATAGGTGCATATATGTATAGAGGTTTTATTTAATGACAATTTTGAAAACGTGACTGCAAGTTATCATAGAATCTCTCTATATCAATGTTTACAGCGGACTTTTCATTGCACAATACAAACAAACTTTGCGTGGAAGTGACGCGCGAAAGGGCTACATAAGTCAATGGGAAATCTCTCAACGATCAAGTCTAAGCCCGCAACTTTGAATGTATTGTTGTGACTTGTAATTTGTCATTGAAAACGATAATTGTACGGGACCTTGCAGTCGTTTAAATGGAAAGGTAAATCCGCTCCGGGGAATTAAAACGACTTTTCCAGCCGCTCATCCGGACGTCAGTATTGTGCACTCTATTATGAAGGTTTTTAAAGATGTTATTTGGGTGGATTAAGGTTCTGTAGTAAAATAATAGGACACCCTTCTTTCAAAACCAATTTATGTGGGGCGATCCAGAAGGTTGCAAGGAATTGAGAAATTCCGTTGGGAAATGGACAGCCTCTTCCAGGTCGAGCACAGTGTCTACAGAGTAATGTGTCGGTGCATTGATCTTCGATAGAATTTAGCCATTTTCTATACCTACTTGACCATTCGTTTGTGATAAAATAGCTCTCTCTTAGTCTTAAAATTAAAATTATTAATTTCGGAATAAACATTGTCGACTAATTCTTTTACTAAAACGCAAAGGTTTTCATTTTGAAGATTAATGCTCCTATTATGTTAGGGCATCTGTCCATTTCCTACTTTGAGCAACAACTCTGCAAAGAGCCGGTTTTCATACGTGTAGACAACGAAACTGTCATAATATTTGTTTTGATTTCTAATCTATGTTACGCGTAATTTTGAATCTACCATATCTTCTAAAGTATTAATTTAAATAATATATTGTATGGGACAATATTAATCTAAGTTAAATGCCCAAGGTAACCAAGCATTTATCTGGATAAGGTTATTAAATACTGAATCGGACAGAATAGATTCGCTAATACCCTAATTTTAAAATAAAATCATAAACATAAAAATGGTTACTGTGAGTCAATCTTAGGAGATAGACATTATGCCATCGTGGACTTTTCTCTAGGTTTTTGAAGAACTACAATTCTTCAGAACATTATTTTGACACTTCTCTTAAGGTTTTAGGTTAAGGCCAGCGTTGGCTATGTAAGGGCCCGAAAAACGATTTTTGACGACTCGGTAGGAAAACACTGAGTTTTCTCAACTATATTAAAACTTAATTAGAATGAAATGTACATGTAAACCATCTAGAATAAATTCTCTAAATGACAGTGAAAACCGTATCATAATCCGTTGCGTGTTTTAGAAGGTGTTAGCGGAGAAACAGACAGACAGGCGCGAAGCGACTTTAATTTATACTATTTACAGAAGAGATGCATGGTTTCGGTTAAGTTTAATTAAATGTTTAGATACTTAAGTAATAGATTTCTCACCATCACATACACAGAACAGAAAAAATAGTAGAAGTGTCAAGTGGGCGTGTAACGTGAGGTATGGTTCCGCGCAACCTACCATACTTTTGCCGCGTTCACTTATTTCAATATTTCGATATTTCTAAAAAAGGAAATTAATCCAGAAGCATGCCTTATTGTGCTATTTTGGAATGTCAAAACGATAGCCGCACCAAAAACATTTTCCATGGTGGCGTGTTGTTTTTATGATAGTTTGAGTATTGGCGACAACAGGTCTGATACTAAGCGGAGCTCATGCCAGTTCCACTGTTTTTTATATTCCGTGATCACCAGTGATCGGAATTAGTGTTTAGGTAACTGTCAGTAATTGGTCACGGGTTTTGAATGCGTTTAGTGTGAGCATAACGTATCTAAATATAAAATATCATTGGATAAATACCGAATACCCGGTATTCAAGAAAAATAGTAGTTTATGTGGCTGGTGCATAATAAGAGGCATTAAAGCACGAGAGTCGCGAGCCGAAGGCGAGTTTCATAATAAGATCACACGAGTGTTTTAATGCCTAATTATGTATAGCCGCATACATAACTTTATCTACGTGCTTATCATAAGTTTTCTATAATATGTTCAGATATGGCCTGTATTTTTATTAAGTGTACTTGTACTTGTTTGTTTGTTTGTTGTTTGTACTTGTTTGAGTACAAAAGCTTAAAAAATAAAATAAAAAACAGACTTTATTTATAATGTATATAGCTTGCATTTTCAAGTCCGTGGTATAGTATTACCGATACTTTAATGTTTAGGTACCGACACTTTAATGTTAACATTACGATGCACTATACTTTAATGTAAACATTAAGATGCCACCACAGATACAGGTTTCTTAATATAGGCGATTTGCTTATCACTTCTGAACATATTGTAGGGAAGTTATGATATGGATGTAGATAAAAATATTTTTCTACCCGGTTGTAACCACTCTATATTGTGTCCTCTAGCGCTGAGTACGTATTTTGGCACGCCTAATTCCGATCACTGGTGATCACATACATTCTTGAAAGTGAAAAGAAAGAAGTGGCCTCTGCCTACCCATCTGCGAAACAGGCATGATTTAATGTAGGTCCTATGTATGAATGTACATACACTCTTTGATGAGGGCTATAGGCTTCATCTTACACTCATTTACACAATATACAGAAACCATTAGCCAAATTTTACGTGTCTATCTATTCTCTGTTGTAAATAAAACCAATTAAGTAAGTTAAGGGCTGTTTTTCTAATTTCAATTTTGATAATTATTACTTACACTCATGATAACTTTTGAATGGGATGTCCGACTTGAATAATTCAAAAAGTAATTTACAGGTACTGATATAGCCTTGAAAACGAAGTGATTTATTTGGATAAGGATTAATACCAAGGTACGAATAATGGGGCCTAGTTAGTACCGGCGTTACTATTGCATATTATAACATGAAAAAGTAGTTATCGTGACATTACTTTAATAGTTAGACATATGGTATCGCGGACTTTTTTGTATACATTGATGTCTTCTATAAAACTGTAGTACATCACTTTGCTCTATTGTCAATAGTTACCGCAGCGTACGCGTTTTTGGTATTTTTTTCACACCTTGGGTCACATTATCAAAGTTTTCATACGGATCCCTAACTTTTTGAAAATATTATATCCAGTAGTTTCGGAGCCTATTCAATTCAAACAAACAAACAAAAAATCAAATCTTTCCTCTTTATAATATACAAGATAATTTATTTTATTTTATTCTTTATTATAGTGTAGATGTAGATACTTTGTATTCAAAAATATGAAAAACAACATAAAACTAACTTTTAATCAAAACCTAAACTCAATCTAACTACCTACCCATTTCCCTAATTTAATAATTTGAAAAGCTTGTATTTCTTTATTAATATAAATATAAGTAAGTAAAGTAACAGGAGAGCTCCGGTGATAATTCCATTTGTTGTAACTAGGTATACGATGCTGTAGGCTGTATGTAGGTACCTACTAAAGGGCGAAACGCGGCTGCCTATGCCCGACCAAGCGTTTCGATAATACCGGTTGAGGTTGCGCGTAATTTTAAATCTGCCATATCTTCTACAGTAATTATTTAAATAATATAGTGCAAAGGACAATTTTAATCTACATTAAATGCCCAAGGTAACTAACGTATTTATCTGGATAAGAATAAATACTGAATAGGAGAAAATAGCTTCGCAAATAACCTAATAGTTTTTTATAAAAATTTAAAGATAAAAATGGTTACTGTGAGTCAACCTTAGGAGATAGACATATGCCATCGCGGACTTTTCTTTAGGTTTTTTGAAGAACTACAATTCTTCAGTACATAATTTTGATATATCTCTTAAGGTTTAGCCAGCGTTTGTAATGAAAGCGCAAAAAAATGTGTTTATTTACGACATCACATTAGAAACCTCTAAAATTATCAATGTTTCTCTATTATATTATGCATGTATTATACATATAAACCTTCCTCTTGAATCACTCTATCTATTAAAAAGCCCGCATCAAAATCCGTTGCTTACTTTTGAAGATCTAAGCATACATAAGTACAGACAGACAGCGGCAAGCGACTTTGTTTTATAATATAAAAAATATATATAGTGATAGTGATGATAGTGATAGTGATACTTCTTACATGCTTCTTACAATTTCACGAATCTACGAATCCGATTACATGGAGGCTTCTAGGATGAAAAAAAAAGATCGGTAGCGAGCAGAGGTGGGGCTAGTGTAGCTCAAGTAGGTACTAGGTTATCATAATTTTATGGAAGGACTGACCTTCTCCATTCCAAACATACGTACATGTTGTAAATTTATTTCTTTTTGTGCCGAGTAGTTTTTGACTTACGGTAAAAAATATAAAAATACAGTTTCTCCCACCAAATGCTATACGAGTCGAAAAATCCATATATTATTAATAAAACAACCCATAAGTACCTATACATATATTTATTATTTCTCATTTATATTTTATAGAAAGATTACAATTAAGAATAAAAGCTTTAATCTTAGGTACTCGCACCTAAATGAAACTGCTAGATTTTAAGTAGGTATATGAGTTTTTTGTATAAGGTTTGCGTTTGTATATTGTTTGATCAGGTTTTGGAACCAAAAGACATCAACGGGCATAACGTCGCAAAATATTTACTACGTACCTATGAAGGGAAGAAAAAGTAGAGTCTGTCTAATGAAAGCTGAACCTGGGAAAAAGCGGCAAATTCAAAAAATCTTGATATGGTATTACCGATCAATGAAGGAATAAACGATATTGATACTTTTATTATTTTATTTATTTTGGTGGGCACAAAGGAAGAGGAAACGCGTACTATATTTTCATATATATTATTACGAGCGCTATATTTTGATGAAAAGCACTTTAGGTAAAATACGATGACAGTGACTGGAGCACATTTGGTTTTTCGAAATATATTTGACATGAAAATATAGTGATCTGCACGTGTAGCACAAGTTGTATTTTCTCGCTTGTCGCTCTGTGCGTCTCTATCGTAACAGACTAGATAGTAAGGGAGATCCGAGCGACAAACAAGTCACGAGCAACTTGTGCTAGTCGTGCTGTTGATAGATTTCATTGATACGAGAGGTTTTCGTCTGTGTCGCACACAGCATAATAAAACAATGATGATGAGGAATATTATATTCAACCTTTTTAATAAAGTAATTAGAGGTAACATTATTCTCATCACCCTTACACCTCTATCTAACGACAATTATATCTTGGAGAAGAAGCGCCGCAAGAAACTCCAGCAGATTGTTTTTTTACAATATAAAATTCATTTATTTTATTTCGGATAGCTTGGATGTCAAAGCTATCCAAATTAGACACCGTGGCCTTGTGAGGTCGCTTTTTTCCGGGAGTACTAAAGACACCGTTGTTTAATTTTCCCTCATTACTTATTCTTTTTAAAGATGAAACACTGATATCTGTAAGAAGAAAGAAAGTGTTAAATAAACAGAACACCATTTAGAAATACATTGTGTGGTTGCGCAGTACAGCCCCATTGTACAGTCCGACAGCCCTAAAAACATTTGGGTTTAGGTGAAATGAAATTGCATCGGTGAGGTTCTAATCGCAACGGTTTAAGAACAAGGAAGACTCATATAACCCGAACATCTTTTATATCTGGCCGATCCAAAATGACATTAAATAAATAGATAAGGTACTAAAGTGTACACATATTTATGAAATCGACTGTACAGTGTACATTTGGTTCATAAACAACAAAATGCTGTTTGCTCCGCACACAGAAAATACATATCAAATAATATGTTTATGATATCTTTTAACTAAACACCTCCTTATTGTTTTATTGAAACTATGAGTGTCAGTTACATTAATCATCTGTCTATTAAATTAATTTAATAAAATTGTGAATGCTAAGAGATTCAACATGATATAGGGACAGACAATAGGTACCTACACCTATTATATAGGGAAAGACAATGATAATTTTAGTAATTACCGGTCATTGAAGATACTTCTTCCAAATATTTCGTCTAAGTCTGGCAGGCTAACTCAGTTTCCTCAACCTCTTTCAGCTGCTTTACGTTTTCCAGCACACTTTTGTCAACGTGCACGTCCAGGTTTTCTGAAACGAATTTAATTTCGTTTAATTTCTTAATCTCATCGTATAATAGACAGAAAAAGGTAAATTAAACTTAGGATTGCACATAGAGAAATAAGAAGTATCAAAATGAACATGCCGTACTAAAGCCGTACTAACCTATAAATTTGGTCACCGTAACTAAACAATTAATTTTTTGCATCAATAATGCTTTTCTTTCTTCTTGTTTTTCTTTGTACTTCTGTATAATAGTATACAGAATCTCCCGGACACCGCCTCTTATCGTCGACGGCATGATTACTCCGTATTTTTATCAATTTAGATCTCGAATTGACAAGTTTCTAAAAACAACAAAGTCCAAACGACATATTAAATAGTGTTGCCAGACTCGTCAGCCAAGAAAAATCCAGGTTCAGCTTTCATTAGACAGACTCTAATTACGAAGCTAGTTTTAGAAAATGGTATTTCATTAAAAATAATTTGATAAAAACTGGAGTTATCCAGACACATGTCATGTCCCCGGCACGGGGCGTCGTTAACTTAAAACGCCGTGGCGCCGTAGAAAGGCACGTTGCCGCGTCGTGCAAATACACGGTGCCTTGTGACAACGGCTTCAATTATTTTAAACTCTACGCGCAGGACATTGGGCTTAATATTGCACTTTATAATGAACTAGCGACCCGCCCTCGCTTCGCTTCGGTTAAAATAAGTTAAAATAATCCAAGTTCATCTGGAATAATATACTTTTCAAATTATAGATGGGTGCATTATGCATAGAGGTTTTATTTCATGACGATATTAGAAAGACGTCCAATTTTGCGAAATTGAGTTTTTGATGCCGTTAGATTTTAAATTCAATTCAAATCATGACTGCCAGCTTTCAAAGAATTTCTCTATATACAATGTTTACAGCGGACTTCTCATTGCACAATACAAACAAATTTTGCCTGGAAGTGACGCACGAAAGGGCTACATACCTCTATGGGAAAAACACTCAACGCTCAGGCCTAGTAGCATGGCTGCATCAATATCGTGCGTCAAATGTGGATAAAGCATCCGTCGTCACTCTCGTACTTATTTAAGTGTCAGAAGGTGACGGATGCCTTATCCACACTTTGTCACGCGATAAACGCAGCCATATTAGGCCCACAGGTCTAAGCCCGCAACTTTGAATGTTTGACCTTGTGACTTGTAAATTGTCATTGCAGTCGTTTAAACTGGAAAGTATGGAATCCGGGGAATTACTCGTAAAACGACTTTTCCAGCCGCACATCCGGTCAATATTGTGCACTCTATTATCAACGTTTTTAAAGATGTTATTTGGGTGGATTAAGGTTCCGTTGTGAAATAAAAGGACACCTTTCTTTTAAAACCAATTTATGCGGGACGATCCAGAAGGTTGTAAGGAATTGAGAAATTCCGTTGGGAAATGGATAGCCTCTTCAAGGTGGAGCACAGTGTCTACAGAGTAGTATGTTTGTGTCGGTGCATTGATTTTCTATACCTAATTGACTATTAGTTGGTGATAAAATAGCTCTCTCCTTAGTACAGTCTTAGAATTAATATTATTAATTTCGGAATAAACATTGTCGACTAATTATTTTACTAAAACGCAAAGGTTCTCATTTTGAAGATTAATGCTCCTATTATCTTGGGGCTTCTGTCCATTTCCTATTTTGAGCAACGACTCTGCAAAGAGCCGTTTTCAAACTTGCAGACAACGAAACTCATATTTTTTTTGAGTTCTAATCTATGTTGCGCGTAATTTTGAATCTGCCATATATTCTAAAGTATTTATTTAAATAATATATTGTACGGGACAATATTAATCTACATTCAATGCCCAAGGTAACCAACGTATTTATCTGGATAAGGTTAAATACTGAATCGGACAGAATAGCTTCGGTAATAACCTAAGATTTTAAAATAAAATCATAAACATAAAAATGGTTACTGTGAGTCAATCTTAGGATATAGACATATGCCATCGAGGACGTTTCTCTAGTTTTTTTAGAGAACTACGATTCTTCAGTACATTATTTTGACACATCTCCTAAGGTTTAGCCAGCGTAAGCTATGTAAGGGCCCGAAAAACGATTTTAGACTGCGTGGTAGGAAAACATTGAGTTTTCTCAACTATATTAAAACTTAATTAGAATGAAATGTACATATAAACCATCAAGAATAAATTCCCTAAATGACAGTGAAAACCGTATCATAATCCGTTGCGTGGTTTAGAAGGAGTTAGCGGAGGAACAGGCAGACAACGCGAAGCGACTTTAATTTATACTATTTAGAGAAGAGAGGCATCGTTTCGGTTAAATTATTAGATACTTAAGTAATAGATTTCTCATCATCACATACACTCTTGAAAGTGAAACGAAAGAAGTGGTCTCTACCTACCCATCTGTGAAACAGGCGTGATTAAATGTACCTATGTAGGTATGTCATACACTCTTTGATGCTCTGCTGACTCATTTACACAGTATACAGGAACCATTAGCCAAATTTTACGTGTCTATCTATTCTCTGTTGTAGATAAAACCAATTAAAGACACTTAGAGGGCTGTTTCAGCCGGTTTCTTATATTTCAATTTTGATAATTATTACACTCATGATAACTTTTGAATGGTATGTCCGATTTGAATAATTCAAAAAGTAATTTACAGGTACTGATATAACCTTGAAAACGAAATGATCAATTTGGATACGGATTAATACCAAGGTACGAATAATGGGGCCTAGTTAGAACCGGCGTTACTATTGCATATTTTAACATGAAAAAGTAGTTATAGTGACATAACTGTAATAGTTAGACATATGGTATTGTGAACTTTTTTTTAGAAATTGATGTCTTCTATAAAGCTGTAGTACATCACATTGCTCTATTGTCAATAGTTTCCGCAGCGTACGCGATATAAGGTTTTTTTTTGGTATATTTTTCACACCTTGGGTTACATTATCGAAGCTTTCATACGGATCCCTAACTTTTTTGAAAATATAATATATCCTATGTTCATCAGGGATAGTGTAGAATTCTAATGGTGAAAGATTTTTCCAAATCAGTCCAGTAGTTTCGGAGCCTATTCAATTCAAACAAACAAACAAAAAATCTAATCCTTCCTCTTTATAATACTTCTAAGTGTAGAAGTGTCAACATAAAAATATCTTTTAATCAAAACCAAAACTCAATCGAACTACCTACCCATTTCCCTAATTTAACAATTTGAAAAGCTTAATATAAATATAAGTACCTACGTAACTAACAGGAGAGCTCCGGTGTTTGATACTATATATGTGATGCTGCAGGCTGTAGGTACTAAAGGGCGAAGCGTGGCTATACGTGGCTATAGGGCCGGCGGCCAAGCGTTTCGATAATACAGATTTAGGTTGCGCGTAATTTTGAATCTGCCATATCTTCTAAAGTATTTATTTAAATAATATAGTGTAAAGGACAATTTTAATCTACATTAAATTCCCAAGGTAAGTAACGTATTTATATGGATATGAATAAATACTGAATTGGAGAAAATAGCTTCGCAAATAACCTACTATTTTTTAATAAAATTTTAAAGATAAAAATGGTTACTGTGATTCATCTTTAGGAGATAGACATATGCCATCGCGGACTTTTCTTTAGGTTTTTTGAAGAACTACTATTCTTCAGTACATTATTTTGATATATCTCTTAAGGTATAGCCAGCGTTTGCAATGTAAGCGCAAAAAAATGTGTTTATTTACGACATCACATTAGAAACCTCTAAAATTATCAGTATTTCTGTACTATATTATGCATGTATTATACATATAAACCTTCCTCTTGAATCACTCTATCTATTAAAAAAACCCGTATCAAAATCCGTTGCGTACTTTTGAAGATCTAAGCATACATAAGTACAGACAGACAGCGGCAAGCGACTTTGTTTTATAATATGTAGTGATGACGGCACCGTGTATCTGCACGTGTCGCGGCAACGTGCCTTTCTACGGCGCCGCGCCGTTTCACGTTAACGACGCAGTGCCGAGGTGATGGGTCCCGGCCCTTACTCAGAAAACAACATCTGCCTACTTAAAGAGTTTAAGGCGCAAATTCGACTCGCACTTGGCCGAATTTTCAAATGGATAAGTAATAAATAACAGTTAATAATATTTGAGTAGCTTAGTTTTATTTTAATTTAAATAGGTTTAGTTTAAATTTTTAATTGTATTATTTTTGAATTCTGTAAATATCATTAATAATAGAAATAACAATGACTACTTATTTCAAACGATTATTGAGGGTTGGGTTAGGTAGACAAAAAAACCGGACAATTTATAAACATGCTACTGTACAGTAGACTACAAAGAAATGTATCCACTTTTGACAGTAGGTACCTAGTTTTAATGAAGGAGGTCGACCTTTGTCGAATCCTTTCGGATCTCCACCATCTTATCCTTTAACCTAGGGCCAAGCAGCGTTCGCATTGTTAGGTGTGGAGATATGACAACCGGGGAAATTACTAACATACAGGCATTATCCATCCTACTTAGTCCTTAGGGTGGGCGACGCGTTAACAGTTTTATCTATCCAAATATCATAAACCCTCCATGCTGCGTTCAAGAACCGCACATTATGACCACCGTAAAAATATACTGTTTTGTTAGAACTAATTTCATAACAATAAAAATATTATTATTGATAAATAATAACATCGATTTCGATAATATTATTTCATTCAAAGGGGTTTGGGTAAAAGTGTTGTCATTTGTAAAATTCATACATTTTCAAGGTGAGCAGCCATTCGTAAAAGTGGCAAATTATGATAGAATTATCAAAAATAAACATATTTTATTACGTAATAATACTCTTTTTAATACTCTTAAGTGCATCGGAGCTGAGATATTTAAATATTCATGCTTGGGCGTACTTTTGTACTAAAAACTCAACACTTAAATCTTTAAAATCTCCGCTCCGATATTATTTAACGCCATAAATTATATATATCTATATGTATTTAGAGGTCCTCTAAATAACTATGTAAGAATCATCCGTGGCCGCTGAAAAAAAAATGACAATATTCTTCAAACAAATTTACCCAATGCCCTTTCGACCATCTCTCAAAAACAAAGAAATTTTTTTTGACCTCTATTCTAATATCAGTCGAGATGACGTTTAGTTCGAAATGAATTGTCAATTTGCATTCAAATTTGACAAATGTCGCACGTAAGTAAGATATCGAACGATATGATAGTTGGAGCCGAGTCTAGTCTTTTCTCTGAATTAAAAAAAACTATGACAGCTGCCAGAAAACTTTTTAATCTTTTCATTACCGCCATTACCGGTTAATATGCGGCTCCTGAATGCATCATGGAGGCTTAATGATATGTGGGTAGATAAATTAGTGTATGTAACTGTACAATTAGGCATTATAACACTTGTGTGATGTTATTATGAAACGTGTTTAATACCCTTCATTATGTAGTCACATAAACTACTTACTATTAAGATTGCTGTCTTGACATTGCAAAAATGACATGGTCACAGATCCCACTTAAAGAGGTAGCTGCTTAGGGTAGCTGTGTGCTCGTTTGCCTTTTCCGTGCTATTAAATAAAAACCGGTCGGGGTTTGATTCTCTCAACAACGACGGACGGACAGACGAACGAGTGATTGTCCAAGCGGCGAGTTTAAGTAGTCCCGTCAGAGTGAACAAAACACATTTTAGCGCGTGTATTCAATTTGGCAGCATGACTTCTCGAACGTATAAGGCTGCCTAATTGACAATGCACGCGCTAAAATGTGTTTTGTTCGCTCTGACGGGACTTCTTAAACTCGCCGCTTCGATTCGCTCGTCCGTCCGACCGACTACCGCCGTTTTTTGAAAGAATCGCACCCCAGATGTGAGTCGGACTTGAGCAATACGTCTTATCTTCTAAAAGCCTCGCCATACGTTTTATTATTAAAACCAGCTTCTCCTCGCGACTTCGTCCGACTCCTATTTCTATTATCGTTATTCCATCTTTTCTAGCATGAAATGTAGCCATGTTAATCCAGGTGTAAGCTATCTCCATTTCAAATTTCATCCAAATCCTCCCAGCCGTTGCAGCGTTAAAGAGTAACAAACATCCATACATCCATACATAGGTACAAACTTTCGCGTTTAAAATATTGGTAAGAAGTAAGATAACCAGTAAGGTATGTACCGATTACGCGCAAGTTGTCTGTAGAGAGTTCGTCCATCATAGAAAATCTAGTTTTTTTTTTTAACGAAAAGTTAAGTCCAATTCGAAGAAAAATAAATTCGTAGTTGAAAAAACGTTCTCCCAATTCTCCCATAGGTAATCGATATGCTTACTTCAAAGTCTATTTCTCTAACTGCAAGTGTAGTTTGTAATCACATTAGTTTTTAGGGTTCAGTTCTGTACCCAAAAGACGCCAACAGGCTTATACCTACTAAGCCTCCGCTGTCCGTCCGTCCGTCCGTCCGTCTATCTGTCAGCGGGCTATATCTCCGGAATCGTTACAGAATTTAAATTTTTACAGATTGCATATTACTATGGCAGCTTAATAACAAATAATAGAAATATAATAAAGTTGAAAATAAACATACAAGAAACGCGTTTTTTCGGTCTTATTGCTCTTTATTTGTACCGTGCTACGGTTTTTCTATTCAGGTACAGTCAACAGCATAAATAAGTGATCATTTATGTACCTTGTTGCTTTCAATCGTTTCACAATTTTGTATGACATTTCAAACACGACGTTAAAGTGTCAAGGTACATAAATGATCACTTATTTATGCTGTTGACGTGTGCTGTGTGATCAGCTAGCGTCTAGCGTTTCATGATTTTGGGTCAATGGTTCATAACCTACCTATAGATTTTGATTTGGGTTCCCTATATGGCATAATATTTATTGTTCGAAACTGTTTTAGCAGACTTGGCAAACCTAATCGGTTTTCGTTGAATGGTAATTTGGTAGAACCTTATTTGGCATAATTTGTAACATCCCGAAAATGAGTTACTTAGTCCGAAATTAAGTTCGCATACTAGTATTATTATGACCGATATTGTTACGCATAATTCTGTTTAGCATAAATTATTCGGCATGTTATCGATTGTCCGAAAATATACTTGGCATACTTACAAACTTAACTGCTACCAGGTGTGGGTTAGGTTAGAACTGCGACCATAAAAAAAAACGAACTGCTACCAGAAAAGTAGGATTAGGTTGGAACTGTGACCTTGTAAAAAACTATTTTCTAATCGCGTACTATAAACCGTTAATATTGATATCGTTAATGGTATCAGAATACCACCTAGCGTAACCGAAGAAAACAATTCTATAATGAGCGTTGCTATTACCATAGTTACGGTCATTCCGGAAACCTATCAATCTTGGCGCTTAGTGAACACTTGACATCCTAATTTGTATAATAAACCGTTAAAAATATTTTAATGGCAATTAAAATAACGTACCTATATTAGAAACAAAATTAATTTTGAGACTAATAATTATATGTGTTTAGAATGACATTTTTATTAAATTACTAAAAATAAATTGTTAATATCCATCGATTTGTTATTTGGTTACCATGGATGCTTACGTTCAAGATGGATATCGATCAAATGGCTTTTCGTTTGGCATTCCAACTTTTAAGATAAATTGTTAGAACTGTTTTAGTAACTATTTAAATTTGCATGAAATTAGTAAACATATTACAATAAAATTAATACACTATTAACGCGAACCGTAATAATGAAAATTACTTTGCTGACAAGTAATTTGTTAAAAGAAAATTTTGAGAAAAATCGAGGAAAGTATGCTTACAAGAAAAGTTAGCGATTGTTTATTTTAGTTATGATATTATCATTTTAAGCTTGTAGAAAATGCAACGGTACATTATGTAGGGAGGTATCAGTTACTTACATAAATAAACTGCTGTTTGTAACTACAGGAGTTGTTTTAAATTACTGAGCAAAACCATAATTAGGTACATCGAGCCGATGGAGTCGTTCGACGAGCTTTATTACAACAATTTCAAAAAAATTGGTAAGTAGGTAAAATAGCTACCTATTAATAGTACATTAGGTAATAAAAAAAAACTTACCAAAATACGACAATACCATAGCATATACCGGGATTATTAAAGTTGATAAGGGCGCGTTCACATAGAACGGCCGTTTTACAGGATTCATTTTAACGCATCCTTTCACCTTTGTAATCTTCTTTTTTACTTGATCCAGAATACTGTTTTGGGTGTGCACTCGCTCATAACTACATACGCCATCAAGATCCGTTAAAACGGATCCTGTAAAAACGGACGTTCTATGTGAACGCGCCCTAAGCCATCCTTTATCTACCTACTGGTACATGAAAAAAACAAGTATATGGAGGTACCTATCTAATTCGTGTTTATAAGAGCTTGAGCACCGAACATTACCCCAACTAAGTATATTACGTAATATAAAGGCATCATTTAAAGGCACCTATGTTATGTTTTGTGAGTGTACATTATGTATGTACCTATTTATTAGATAATCTTTATACCCCTCATTTAAAAAATCGTGATAAAATAAATATCTACTGTTTAATCGTAACGTTACGTAACGTTATAACGTCAAGTATGATTACATATGCTAAAAAATAAATGTTTTAAAAAACAAAAAACCGCCTTCAAAAACGCAAAAAATAACTTCTTTAAAATTGTGGGCACCTAATAGGTTAGTCCAACTGATGTCGGCTTTTTGTTGAAAATGTTGTGGTCGCCGACTTCAGTTGGACTAACTTATTAGGTGCCCACAATTTTAAAGAAGTTATTTTTTGCGTTTTTGAAGGCGGTTTTTTGTTTTTTAAAACATTTATTTTATTTTATACTTTTTAGTGATCATAATACGCTGTTACGTAGTCCCACTTCTTAGTTGAAATGAAACTTTAACTTATATCAAGCGCGCCGCAAGCAACGCCGCGGGAAAGTCATAGTCATATTTCAACAAGTAAATATTATTCGTTGTAGGTAGTCGCTCAACTATCTTAATCGAGATATCTTATCGCCACCCTTGAAATCGGTACCATTGAGGAGTTCCGGTGGCCATCTGTGGTCTTCATCATCAGTTCCACTACACCAAATGATACTTTCTGAATGCAAATGCTGGACTTGTTACTAAAAATACTAAAATCGCTATATGTTTGCTTACAATATTTGAGGAGTTCCCTCAATTCCTCACTGATCCCCTCATCAGATACAGATTTGGTGACAATGGGACCACCTCGGAAGTATACTCTATCAAACCAAAAAAAAAAATTTGGAATCGGTCGACAATTGACGGAGTAATCGGTGAACATACATAAAAAAAAAAAAATACATACAGTGGAACGTATAACCTCCTCCTTTTTTGAAGTCGGTTAAAAATAACTATTGCCGTTTTCTTTCTCAAATTTGTTTAAGGCGTTTAAGGACGCTGTTTAGTAGGTAGGTACTTGTATACAATATTATAATTTAGCTATATGTTTTTTGGGATATTATTCATATTCACAAAACAAACTTAAACTTTGAAAAATTACAAAAATATTTAACTACTAAAATAAAAACTAAACAAAGCATTTAAGATTTAAAATAAATCACAAGTATAGGTACCTACCAAAAAAACATATAGCAAATTTTTTTTGGGATACTTTTTCAAAGTTTATGTTTGTTTTGTGAATATGAATAGTATTTTTTTTTATCGTTTGCTCTGTTTATTATAATAGGTACGTATAACACCTAATTGCATGATGTGGTTAACCGTAGCTGTACCTAAGTGGGGCTGCATTTAGCTTTAAGTATTTTTATAAGTAACCCATTTTTATATCAATGTAAGGTCTGTGGTAAACACCAACAAATAAAATAAAATAATAAAAAAGACGGTTAATTTATATCTACAGATACCTACCTACCTAGGTAGGTTACTTTTATCCGTTTATTGAAAACTCGAGCTTGTAAAATCTTAATTGACGTTGAGTTCGTACCTTCCTACTGGCGAAACTAAAGATAGGAATGTTTTAAAAGACCCCCTTATTCATTAACTACCTATAGGTAGACCCGTTTTAGTTAAAGTAGGTAAGTTTTGTCACTTTCCGTCAGATGCAAATGTCACAATGACAGATAAGGACAAAGGACATTTTAAGCACACTTTTAGCTATTTACGTGCCTAAGAATAAGAGGGTTAGTAGCTACCTACCTCCTTTAATATCAAAGTAATTAATATTTTCCATGAAGTAATTGTAGGTATTTTTTTAATTATCAATTTAATATTTTATTTATTTTATCTCACTACCGTGCTAATCCAAGTTCATTACTGGGCAGCTTCATTCCCTTAGATTTGGGCCTTGTCGTTTATTTTTGTTGTAATTAGGCAAATGAAAATAACATCGCGTCGTCGGGGCGGGGGGCGGCGCGCCGGGCTCCGCCATTGGTCGCGCGGAGCCCGCCCTGAGCGCCCCACCCGGCCGCGGCGGTCGCCTCGCTCGCTCGAGCCGGTCGGTCAGTCGCGATTGTTATCTACCGCTGTGAGGTGATCAGTGTTGTGACGGCATATGTGATGCGCGGACGGTGATCGCAGTATGGTTAACTACGTCAACCCGCTGGCCATGTACCAAGGGAAGGGGCAGTATAGCGCGAGCGGGTGGTACGGCTGGCAGCCGCAGAACTTCGAGGAGCAGCAGTGGTGCGCGTGGAACGGGCCGGGGGAATGGGCGCCGGAGGCCCACCACTTCCCGAAGCGGGAGCCGGGGGAGCGCGAGGTGGGCGAGATGCCGTCACCGGCGCGGGGGGACCTGGCCAGCCCGGCCGAGGGCTCGCCGGGCTCCCGGCCCTCGCAGCCGCCGGCCCCGCGCTCGCCCTACGAGTGGATGAAGAAACCTAACTACCAACAACAGACCACGCCAGGTTCGTTTATTTTTACCTACGTTATCACTGTCTAATAAGTGGAAAGGGTTCTCGAAAAAAAGGTTCAATAAACGGTCTCGAAAAAGACTTGATAGGTACCTAATTGTCTGTGAACAATCGCGTAAAAATTACCTAGGTACAATACAGTGATTTATTGAGAATGCAAAGTAATTTACTACCTATCTGTTGAAAATCTTGACCTATTCGCGAATCACAGCCTTTGCTACGAGCCCACTCAACTACCTATTCCATCGGGCGCGGTAAATTGTTGTTATGTGCTTATTATATTAATGTACATAGAGGTAGTTGAATAATCCTGACATTTAAAAAAGTCCGGCCGCTATTCTGACCCTAAGCATACAATCCTGGAGGCCTTGTCAAGATACATAACGCTAAGTTAGCGATTTTCGAAATTCGGATTGACGTAGGTGCCTAAAATGATGACAGTTCCGTCTACAGCTCATGTACTGTCAACTCCATATATTTCATCTTAGCTAGGATAAATCCTACCTCATCGAAAACCTACGTATTAACCAGCCACCAAGTCATACCTAGTTTATAGGTAGGTAAGTTATTTTTGCTTGGGGATTTGGGAAAATGAGCCCAACCTTGTTTAACTCAGTTGATCGATGGCTTTTACTTTGCCTACGATTGCATCCGCGTGACCTCAGTTAATGTTTTTCCCTCGGGAGCAAGGTATAGATGATACCTTTATTGTAAACTATCTATCTACTTATGGTATTCGAGCCCGGTCATGGACTTTTCCTACGCCTGATCGAGTCATGAAAATCAAAAACATAGGTAGGTAGGTAGGTACCTACACAACACACTAAATTCATACGTATACCGACAATCCGGTTTGGGATTTTTGAAACGCAGTCATTTAGTAGGTAGGTACCTATAAAAAATGCGGGGTCTTTCATGCACTGCTTAGCCCTTAATTTGGCAAAAATAAAAAAGGTCGGGAATTCAAACCCTTTTTGATTTTGAATTAGCAAAAAAATAAAAACACAATCCAAACAAAAAAGGGGACATTATGGTATGTTCACTGTGACGAACATTGCCAAATTAAGGGTTAAAGGTAGCTAGGGTAGGCGGCAATATTTTATTACAGGCTAGGTAGGTGTTTGTTTGTAGACTGCAGGTAATTACGCAGACAAAACAAACGGACCGTCTTTCCAATATTGTGTACGTTAATTTTGTTAAACGCTTTGGTTAGCTTTGAACGCTCCGCTTTAGGGGTGAAAAACAAGTGAAGTAAACGCTTTGAAAACCCAAATACTTTTAAACGAAAGTTGATCCTTGCAAATAATCATCATTATTCTTATCGCCCTTATCCCAAGTTATTGAAATGGAACTAGCTACAAAATTAGTCAAAAAGTCTGCTTTATACATAGGTACCTACTTAAAGTTAACAAAGCATGAAAATCCGGCGGTTTAGTACGAAATAAAAATTAACAAATAACCTCTACAAGGTTTAACCGACTAACTTTACAACAGCAAATAAACGAATCGCTTAAATTGTGCATTCGTGATCAAACTAATACTAAATTAATAATACCTACCTAAGTAGGTATCTATAACAAATGCTATGACCATACTAAGAGGTTGCCTGCTGATACACCTTAAGGGTCTGGTACACGATCAACTTTTTATGGCAATGTGTGGCTGGCAACTATTGCTGTCTTACTCTTATTTCGTATGTTAGAGCAAGATGCGTAGGTATAGTTGCCGGCCACAAATTGCTGTGAAAATGTTGCTCGTCTAACATAAAATAAAAATAACTCTCAACGACCATTATTTCCTAATTTACACTCTGTGTGTTCAATTCCCAAAAAGGTGCATTAAATCTCGAATATTCTGTAAGGCTCTACTATTTCAACTTATTTAAGCCCGTCTTGCTTATTTATTGTTATCATTAAATTTTACATTTTACGAGCTTAATCGTATGCGCCAAGTGCAATGACTGGTACCACAGTATACTGGTACCTTTGACGTATTATGAGTACCTATATTTGTTCATATTTGTTCTAACCTTTAAGGTTAGGTCAGTTTTCGTAATTCTTTCCATAGAAACTGTTCTGCTGGTACTGGATTAGGTACGGTTACCGATGGTGTTCTCTGGGTTTAATATTATCGAGTAGTTATTTACTGTCTTAGAGCTAATAATACCTATGAAGTTAACACAATGGACGAGGGTAAAGTGGCAAAATATCTTACAAGATTAACCAAGATCTCTTTCTGTCTGGGGTCGGTTCCTCATGTCTAAAGATCGTGGTCAGCATCAGGGTTGCATCTGCAGCGGATCATCTGCCTCCACCTGTTTTTGCCGACCGGGGCTCTTACATCCGTGTAGAATTTGCAGGACGACAAGTCTTTCACTTGATCGGTCCATCTTGTTGGTGAACGAACGCGCGATCTTTTGCCTTCGGTGTTCCCAACCACAATCAGATTTTCCAGATTTACGTCACCACTGCTCATTGTGTTGCCAAAATATGAAAGATTGCGTTGTTGGCTTTAAGGTGGACAAGAGAATTTTTATTCGGAGTTGGTTCAGGATCAACATGCGTTGCAACACTTGCAACTAGCGATCAAGGTGCGTTTTGCAGTACAAATCAAAATCAAATCAAATCAAATCAAATCTCTTTATTTTGCCCAAATGTGGTACAAAAGATGTTACAGTTGGACAAAGTCACACACATTTTGCCAGTATCTGGCATGCAAAAATATCATAATCATACAATTTAAAGCAATGTTAAAAAATGCTTCAGGACTACATGAGTTGATCGCTTATACATGCATAAGATAAATTCATACTTAATCATAATAAAATAAAATAAAATTAAAAACTCACAGTCAATGGTTAAAGTAATCAAAATATTATTCAGTACTATAAAAGCATTCCTGCACTAACCAACTCTTAAGTTTAGTCTTGAATAGTCTAGTAGGCAATTCTTTAATTTCATCATGCAATCGATTATAGATGCCAATGGACATGCAATATGCGTTCTTACCATACAACTTAATCTTTTGAGCAGGACCAACGAGGCCATTTGGATACCTTGTATTAAAATTACATATGTCTTTGCTGGTTTTAAAAAGTTCTGGATGCAGTTTGACGAATAAACAAATTTCATATATGTACATGCTTGGTACAAGGTATTCTTATCATTCGTCTCCAGCGCCACATCTCTAATGCATCAATCCTTTGTCTTTCTCGAGCCAGGATTGTCCACGTTTCTACTCCATACAGGAAGTTTGGGAAAATAGTAAATACCACGACATACTAAAGCAGTTCAATTTAGGTTGAGAGAACGGGACAGAGCTGTAACAGTTATACAGATTTGTTCCTTTCTCTCAACCTAACCATACCATTGAACTGCTCATGGTAACGCCTCACTCTCACTCACTCACTCGTATCAATCTGATCTTGGTTTTGATACCAATTCCTCTTTTCTTCCAGATGTTGTTTTAAATGAGTCATAGCATCTTTAGCCATCTCAATTCGTTTTTTTAGCTCGGTGCATGGTAATTGTAGCTATTTGTATGCCTAGCGGCAAAACATAGTGATCCTTATTAAGCCGATGTCACATCTATGTTTACACCTATCTTTTACAAATAAATTATTTGAATTTGATTTTGTGTCATATACCTATGTATTAATGTCAGGAAAGTTGCAGGTGACATTTTTTTTAGATTTCCGAGTCGATCCACTATCATCACTTTAGTTTTTGTTTGTTTCGCACAATTTTACACCAGATTGATATTTCCATTCCTATTTCTTTCTTATGATAAAACCAAGGCAAAACAAATAAAGTAGGTAGTAGGAGAAACAGGGGCTTTAACACATTTCAACCTATATTATGATAAATAAGTACGTACCTAGTTGCCTTTCTTGCTTTGAAACGTAAAATACACAACCAATGAAAATTGTTTTTGTAATAAACCTTTTACAATTAGTAATGTGTAAGTGCACTACTGTAGTAAATTTTATTCAGTGTCATGACATGACCACAATATTTTTCTACGTGTGGTAATTTGAAACAATTTCAAGTTATATCTTTGCTGAAACACATTTAGTGCCAGATTAAAAAAAAATGATATTTTGACAAGTTATTCGTTGGTACGATTAAAAAATATATTTGGCATTCATATAGAAAAGACATCAACGCGCACCATCTTCCCAAATTTTGACTGGAAAACTTCTAACAATTGGCTGTAAATATTTTTTGATAAATTTAGTTTATTTTAAAGGTCTATTTCAAATATATAGGTAGTAGTTACTTTATTATATTGTTTGGCTAATCATTAAAACATATTCCGAGGTGGTTTGAATTGTTTTCCATTGGAAAATGTAACAAACGAACAATAAGAACACAAGGTATGGAAATACTGTAGCAAAAATTTTTATTTACCTAGGTAAAGGCGCTTTTGTTTCCGAACTTCATGACTCTACTCAATAGTATACCGAAGCCTTAACTAGAGTAACCCAGGGGCTCTATTCTATTCGGTAAAACCGGTAGGCTTTCGACATGTTATCGTATTGTCAGCGGTATGATAAAGGCAACATGTTTTTTTTATCCAGTAGAATTGGTGTCCTAGTGTACCGCAAGATTGCAAAACAAATACACTACTATTTTTCTTTAATTTTGAATACTTTTTAATTTATGGATAATTCAAGTTTTTGTTAGTCACGATATTACTTAAATAATTAGTATAAAAAAAAACCATTACTCAGAGCTGATATCCCTTTCTCCTAACCGATTTTAATGAAACCTATATGTATACCTACTTAGCTAAGGACCATACCGATTAAACTATATTTATTATAAAAAACCCGCGTCCGAATCGGTTTATCTATTTGGGAGCTACTGTCACTGACAGACACACAAACACACAGATACATAATTATATTAAACTAGTAAAACTCCTCTATTTCCGTTGGGGATTAAAAATATTAATAATATAATTTGTCTAAAAATAATAACATAACATAGGGAATATGCACTTTTTTTTTTACAGCTTCAATAAAAGCTGATTCATGTAAGAAACAGGTGAGAAAAAACAATTTTTGAATAACTATTAAAATAACCAAGATCTAGCAAAACAGAATTTTACGTGAAGTTTATATGGCCGAACTGCACAATGACATCACCGGTGCACTTCGGATCTCTCTGTCTAATTAGCAGTTTAAAATGCTTGTATCATTCGTATATCTTGACCGATTTTAATTTTAATTTCACTTTTGGTGATCTCTTTTACGGAATTTTCATATTTTGTTGAGAAATGCGATTTAAAAATCCATGCATATTCCCTATTAACAATAGGTGTAATTTGTTAAAAAACTACATCTTAAAATCAGTTTATCTGCATATTACGCGGAGGTACCTATTCCTGTTCGTGCTAAACATAATTATGGCATAATTCTATGGTAAATAGAAAAATTAAATTAAATAAAAATGATTTACTTACTCAGTAACCTAAATTGTATAACAGTAGGGTCTCGACTTACACTTTAAAAAAACGCTATCGGAGATATTTTGAATCAAGGTTCAAAAATAACTTTTACCTGTCATGTGGCGATACTAACAACTTCAAAATTAAAACTACACAAGCCTAACGAATTGTCAATAAAAATATACAACCGTTTATAGGTACTCGAAAATCTAATTAAAGACCAAAATCTAACAGTTCCCATCTTGATTATTCCGTTACTTTAACATTATTTCATAAAAATATGAATGAGAACTCGTGTAACCAGTAATATTAGGGTAAGTTTTATTGATAAAAATACCTAAACTTAAACAAAATGCAGTAATCACAGCGAATGTGCGCCGTTTGAGGTTAGGATTTTGGTCTAAAATTAGATTTTTGAGTATAGGTAATAAAATAAATAACGTAAAAAATATATCTACCTTGAAAAATACCTAGGTACTTAAAGAATAATTTGGTACGCAAATGCTACTACTTAATGCCTTTTTTAAAAATAAAACGATGTAAACCTCAGTCCCTCTCTTACCTACTATTGCTGTAAGTATCATATGATTAACTTGCCTATTTCTGTGAAAATAGTTTGTAAGTAACCCTAGAAGTAAACTGTGATTTTTATGCAATATATTGTATTGCATAAAAATCACAGTTTACTTCTAGGGTAGTTAATCATAAATACCTATGAACCTGAATATAAATATGAATGTGATATAGCAAGCAATGTTGGTTTATCTTATCAGCTTTTAAATGAGGTATTTTCGTTTTGTTTAAAATATTAAAACAAGTTTTTTCACGTGTCTCGCTTCGCTTTGGTTTATGTGAGTATTGTTTAGGTAGACATAGAAACCTTCCGTGAAAAATTATCTACCTGATGGTGAAAACAGAATGAAAAACCGTTCAGTACTTTTTGAAATCATCGCGTACATACAGACAGACAGACGCAGCGGGGGACTTAGTTTTATAATATGTAGTAAATAAATATGTAGTAAGTAAATATTAATGACAAACTGCTAAGCAATCAATTTCCTCGGCAATACATGCGGAAACAATTCAAATGCAATGTCAAATATTTTCAAAACCAAAATTAACGATATCCGAAACACGTGACTTTACTGAGAATGCAAGGTAAACACATATCTTTACACTCAGACCTTTGCTTTCAAATATTTGCTGGCGTGGCGCGGAACTCGATCATGGGCTTGCTTAACAAGCAAACAACACCGACTAAACCCACAATCAAATTAAACATGGGATATTGGGTCTTCAAATATTCAAATATAATTATATTTTGTTCTCATGGTCTTAATATAGATTAAGTAAACTTGTTCCCAGAGAGTGCCCTACTTACAAGGGACCCTATTGCCAAGCCTCCGCTGTCCGTCCGTCTGTCTGTCAGCGGGCTGTATCTCATGAACCGTAACAGGTAGACAGTTCACATTTACACTGAGTGTGTATTTTTATCGCTGCTATAACCACAAATACATAAGAGGAATAAAATCATCATTACCACCTTGCCCTTATCCCAATCATTTGAGGTCGGCGCAGCACGTTATTTTCTTCCAAACATCCCTATCAGCCGTCATCTAAGTATTCACTTCCTTGTTTTTCATATCGCTCTTTACTCATTTCATCCATCTTTACTTAGGTCTCCCCTTTCGACTATAGCCACATTCATATTATACACGTTTAAAACTCTTCTCGTCACATGATTTGAATTCCTTCAAAAATAATACTATTATCAGTTACATTTAAACTAACGTCCGTTCCGTCTTTCAATCGTGAGTTTTAACCGTTTCCCCATTGTATTTAACACGAATACTCTTATTTATAAATTCGGGACTTCAGCCTAGTACAATCTCATTCCATTTATTTACGATTCCTACATTTTTATTTCCATCTCCGGCCCTCAAATTGGTTTGTTTGCGCCGCCCGAGCAATTTTGTCAAGCCGCGGCAATTATCACTGAGTATAACATTAGATGTTATTTTGCGTTTACCGAAACGGTCCATGTTAACGCGTGCCCTGGGAGCGAGTGCTGGAGTGTGCAATTAATCCCGGGAAGCGGGGACGCGCTCCCGGCGACAATCACGAACAACGGCGCCCCCGGGACTCCAGAACAAGTTAAATCTTTGCCAACCAACTCTACTAGCCGCGCTAGTAATTGCACTTTATTTTAAGTTAGTGCAACTCGATGCGACAAAGTTAATTTAACTTGGACGAATGCTTTGCGACATGGCATTGTATTGTGAGAATAGTAAGCGTTTAGGATTGAGCAAGCAAGAGCCAAACCCGGTTAGTTGACTTCCAACGCTGCCTGTTTTAGATAAAAAAAAATCGTACCTGTCTGTCAGCCGATTGTGGGTAAGTGGTTGTTGGTTTCGTACTGTCATTGGATGGGATCGGACGGACTGCGAAATTATTCTTAGTTGTCTGATGATGTGTTTATGATTCGATGGTGACACTTTCAATCAAACATCTGGTTATAAGTGCACTGTTCAAGTAAGGATGTCTATTTTTATAAAATAACTGAATACCTAAATAAGAAATAGAAGGCATGTGTTGCACTTATTGATCCGAGAATAGGTGTAAAAAAAATATCTAAATTTAAACGTGACAAATTATCTGGACTTTTTACGGTAGCAAATTTATTTACATCTCTTGCCATTTAAACATTTTCTATGCTAGGACCCTATTTTGAAATTTTAGAATTCACTTGCTCTGAATTCCATACCAGGACTTACCACAAATAACAACTTTGCAGCCTTCTCTCGTTGTATGTACCTAGCTGAAATCATCGCATCGATGCAGTGCGAGTATTCAACTATTTACTTACTCACTAATTTACTTAAGCTATTTTTGTTCTTTGTGTCCACATTGTTGTTCTCACCGAACCGGCCCTCCAAGTAGAATCCGTGTTATCTTTGCATGTTTGCACAATCCAGCGTTTCGGGGAATAAATCTCCATTTGTCTCCATTAGTGAACATTCACCAATCACACGCCCGGCGGGAGGTTGCTGTCCCATTTCACGCTGAGACAGATCGATCTACGCATTCTTTTTAGCCGCTTGTCATGTCAGTTTGAATGGGGTTTAGGCAGGAGAGTGTTGAAAGCTACTTATAGCTGTCGCCGCTGCGGTTACGCCTCCTTGGGGAGTCCGCAAAAAATCAGAAGCGGGACGGTAGGAGGATTATTGTTTATTATTGTTTAGCTTGTAACTAATCGGGCTTTTGACGTCTTGTTTTGTGACATTCTCTTGTTTCCAATACCACGCTGGGACGCTGTTTGTTGAATAGAGAAACCGTATGGTGTCATCAGTCGTTGTCACTAATATCATAATGTACCTTGTGACACGCTGCTGACGTAGCTTTCTTGGCGATCAATCATTTTGGTTGTTTTAGCTATATTTACTTTTCTGATAGCGCAACCATGGCATGAAGTTTCGAAGCGTTATTTATTACACCTCGTTATAGTCTTACAAGTGATTGATATTACTACAGAATAACTAACGTCACATAGACCTAAACGTCGATGTGGCCTCTGCAACAAAGTTAAAGGTTAATCGTTGATAGAATTTTTATAGTAGTGGCAAAAGTTACAGCTATGTTTTGTTAGTATCAGCACAGAAACGTTTAATTTATTAACGCGTAGGTATAATATATGTATGTTCATTGTTATGTCATAAATATAAGCTGGCAAGGTTTAACATATTTGTTAAGTTCGTCCAGTCATTATGTTTTTTACCTTATGAATCGTACCTATGATATCACACATGTAGATAATAATAATAATTAACTTTGCTACAATAAGTTTAATTTAAGAGTTTACTAATATTTCGTCATGTTCATTCATTTGTAACCTAACCCGGTCAGCTACGAATAAGTAGCTGCTATTTTGTACGACTGCGACTAGCTGTAAAGAGATGCATCTTGCATAAAAATAAAAACAAAAAAATAAGAACAATTTATTAAAACTTTTATTTAATTTCTCGCGTTTGTTTAAGGGCTACTCAGAGGTACAGTCACCCAATAAAAATGTTGACCGTACATAGAACCTTGTCATTGTGAAAGTCATTGTCATTGTCATGTGTGTCATTTGATGTTCTGTTTGAAGTTTACTATGACAACGCACTAAAGTGTTTAACATTTTCGTTGGGGTACTGTACCTAGGTAGGTAACAATAGTTTAACTTAAAATCGTGTAAGTTAATTTCGAGCCAGATTCCGTTATTAGAAGGGGCTAAAAGGAATACTTACAGTAAATTAATGGTACCTAATGATAATACAAAAATTTGGTGTCTTAAAACAGTAAAACCTATCTGCTGATCTGAAAATGGAGTCTCTAGTCTGGACCCGTTAGATTGGTCTCGCTAAGCAGTTAAAAACACAACACAAAACACACACACACTACAAAAAAAAGAATATTTAGTAGCAATAGATTGTCTCAAAAAACACTTTATGTTGGAAAATCTCTTTTTCGTTTTCTACCCCATTCTCTGCAAAACACTATTCTTAAGTCCAAGTCGCCTCATTATTTTAAACGAAATATTCACGAGTATAAATACTTATAATAAAGCAGTCTTTAAATGCCTAATTTGCCTAGTAAAGCGTCGCGGCGGCGTCGTACCGTGCCCCTAAGTAGACGTAAGCGGCGCGTAAAGTTGCGTGCGCCGTTTTAGGGCCCGCCCACCGATCCCGGGAGTCCCGGGGGACAGCGGGGGAAGTCGCGGGAAAACTTTAATTCCTGTTTCCCTGCTCTATGAATAAAGGTTTATCTTGTGTAGGTATATATCTAAGTATTATTTTGAACCGTTTCGCTGCAGCAGACAGTTTTATTCGTTTTCTTCTTTACATGTATAAAACAAAGTTGCTTCCCGTCGCCTTTCCCTCTGTCTTTACGCTTAGATCTTTCAAACTACGCAATGGATTTCAATTCCGTCGATGGATAGGTTAGGTTAGGTTAGGTGTTACAGAAAACTCACTTTATATTGTCGTCGATATACCTACATATGTTAGTAATTGTAATTTGACCATTGTTGTTATTTCAATTTTAACAGTTTAGGTATCCTATGACACTCTTGCTGCGAAGACGAATCTAATGATACCTCATTTGTTAAATTCGTCCAAGCCGTTTTTGCTGTAGCGGGGAACATAGAACTGGACATACATGACAGTGAAAAACATAACCCTCCTTTTGGGCTCCGCCGCAGTCGGGTAAAAAGAAGCGCAGCGACGGCGGGTCGCTAGTTTTTAAAATATAAGTTAAGTCACCTCGTAAAGCCCAACGTCCCAAAGGAGCCCGGACCTAAAGTATGGAAAATGTGGTTTCAGTTAAATATTCTGAGATTTTGATATGTTATGGATTTCAGAGTCCTGAACAAAAGTCTCTAGGGGTGCTACCACTGTTTCCGAGTCCCTTTCAGAGTTTCGACTGATTTTATTCCTAGGTTCATCCATAGTATAAAGCAATCTTCAAGATCGCTTTATGTTGATGAATGCATCAACAACATCATTAGTCGTCAGTGGCGCTGTGGGCTTGAAGACTTGTGGCCACATTAGGGGTTGTTGGCGATAAAAGGGTCCATTTGATAATCGCTCACAGAAAAACCATATAAAACCAAAAGTGCGAAGTAAAAACGACAAAACAAAAGCTTTTATTAATTTTTATTTCTTTATTTAAGTAGTCCCGTCCGAGCTAACAAAACACATTTTAGCGCGTGCATTCTCAATTAGGCAGCCTTATACGTTCGATAAGCACTGCTGCCAAATTGAAAATACACGCGCTAAATTGTGTTTTGTTTTTAATGAGATTTTTGTAACCTTACTAAGGATGCCTTACGGACGTTATGCCAAAGGATAAAATATGTGGACAGTGATAATATGTTGATGAAGTCGTGACAAAAATGTTTTATCACAACGAGAAACGTAACAATAATACCTGCAGTTCTGAAAAAATGACAAAAAATACAATGAGTACCTAATTTGAATGATAGGTACATAATAGCTATATGATGAAGTATCTGCTTTCAAATAAGATGTAAATATTCACATCCAGTGGGCATTGTTCCCAAAATGCTGGCAGCATTGCCACGTTGAATGGCAATGCTTAATCTTTGTGCCGAGTACAGGCCAGCATTTTGGTCACGAGTTACGTTGACCAGACGCTTTAAAAGGTCTTTAAAAATACGGTGTTCTCCTGATCCCCACGGTCCTAAAGTTACGACCCCAAAAGGCACAAATATATAACTTCTTTCAAGTTGACTGTATTTGCGCCTTTGGCAAATGAGTACGAGTACTAAGGTTACATACAAGGCGGTTCTCGTTTGAGGAATACAGGTTAACCTCTAACATGTACACAAATAGTTTTTATAAAAAAAATTACAATTAAATAACTAGGTACAATACTGCCCTCCTTAGAAAAAAGGGCACATGTCTCATCGAACTGCGTATGTATAAGTGACCTTTTTTCCTAAGCCGTTTTTGCTTTGACTATCAATTTGCTCATGTCATGGGTCCTTTTCATTTAGAGGGGCAGAATAACCCTCCATCGGGCGGTCGGGTAAAAAAGAAATAGGTACGCACACAATACTTAAAATACCTAGCTGGTTAGAACTACGTGTTCGCTCGTTCTTTTATGTTAATCTAAATAAATAATCTACAAGTACCTACTTGCATTTAATGGTTCATTTGTTTCACTCACCGATAAGATTTCAGTACCCATGTACCGAAAAATAGGAAAGTGTACAATGTAAAGCCGAGGGAATGTTGAGGCAATGAAGTGACGGACGTATGAAATGCCACAAGCATGACTAAAGCTTCAGTGATGTTAATTGGTGCGACAGGGTTCTACCTACAATGGTACGGGAATACATTTTCTTAAGATTAATTTATGTGTATATATCCATATGGTATCTAGATACTGTAGGCAGGCACACGTCGCGCCGGCATGAACTTGGACTTTGACTTTATTTAGAGGATTTTTTGGATGTTTTTTAGGGAACATGCATGTTTTTTTTACAGCTTCAATAAAATCTGATTCATGTAACAAACAGGTGAGAAAAATCATTTTTTGTATAGCTATAAAAATAACCAAGATATAAGCCAACAAAGATTTGTTCCTATCTCTTTCTAGCAAATCAGAATTTTACGTAGAGTTTATATGGCCGAACTGCATAATGACGTCACCAGTGAACTTCGGATCTCTCTGTCTAATTAGCAGTTTAAAATGCTTGTATCATCCGTATTTCTTTACATATTTTAATTTTAATTTCACTATTGGTGATCTCTTTTACGGTATTTTCATATTTTATTGAGAAATGCGATTTAAAATATTCCCTATTATATAAGAGTAATGAAATCTTTCAGCTGGCACATACATATTTTAACATTATACCTAGCACCCTGTATTTATGCGATTAACTTTATGTAAATTAAATGCAGAGGTACGTTCATACCTAATTTTAAAAAAACATTTCTGTGAAATGACGACGGGTAGGCTTCTTTACACGTTTTGCAAGTTGCAACTTGCAACCCACAAAACATGGTTCATTTGTAAACCACCTAAATCATATACAGGGCAGACAATTAAAAAAACTACTAACTTAATTTGCCATAAATCCAATCCCAAGAGTTATCAAATCTGGGGGTACTGGAGTGCCCTCTCGCCAAGACCGCGCGGACATTTTCTAGGTTACTAAAAGTCCTCTACAAACTTGGTAGTCCAATTTATCTTACCGCCTAGCTAACTACGAATGATATTTTATTTTATACCTACCTACCAATTCATTATTTAATATAATGCTAGGTTAAGTCGGTATTATCATTGTCATAAGTAATACTTTAGAAATTTAATGACTGTCGAATTCTGCTTGCTTGTTTCTTGGGAAGCGCTGGTAGTTTTTTGACGTGTAAAAGTGCCCGTGCGGCCTATTTACTGAATAAATATCTTTTATCTCTATCTTTTGGCAAAAACTCAATGAGTTTATTACATTATTTAAAATCCTACCTACCTATCTTAGCAAATACTAGGTATAATATATTTTTACTACGTCATTGTTGATCTGATTTACGGGTAACACGAATTGCCTGTCAATTACAATTAGTGATGTTGATGCAATAAAGTGCTAAATAAACAAATTATAAAATTACCAGTTTATGACTTAATTATTACCTAACCTAACTTTAGATAGAAGGTAATTACTGATAACAGTTCATTCATTACTACTGGCTGCCAATAATAAAAAAATCGCGTGTCTAAGTAGGTACAACGGGCGATTCACAAAAAAACTCGCTCGAGAATTTGCAACTCGACAACGAAACCTGTGACCAAAGTTGCAGTAGGTACGCGCACAAATATTAATAAGCACTGACGGCACAACTTATGCTGTTTATAATTTGTCGGCAAGCTCACAGGCGAAAGGTTGAGTCACCACTCTGATGAGGATTACAACCAGATCATGGTTCTGATTATCGATTACACGTGTAATTCGAGTACTAGTCGAACATGTCGATTGCTCGCTATAACTGGTAGTTTGGAAAAGAAAACAATCGAATAATCGACAGTTATCGCTTTGTCGGCCTGCCGAAATTCAGCGCGATAAATAAGTAAGTACGCGATAATCACGCCGAAGATAGCGGCGTGTTTGATCGTGTTGATTCACGCCGCCATATCGTCGGGTTACCTTCTTGTAAGCGCATGTAATACGTTTTTGATGGACGAGGGCGCGGCCGATACGAAAACCCTATCGCGATAAACACTTGTAAGACGGCTGTCTTGATATTTCTAAACAAAACCAACACAAATCTTGTTTTGACATCTTCCTCATGAGATTTCAGATAGATACTAACAGTTATCAAATGAGTGTGCTTACGTTTCCAAAATCACTTCAATTCCCACTACGTTGACGATAAACACTGCTCGGGATAGTAGATTGTATTCAAATCCTATGAAAACCCATGAAACCAGTACCAAAAACCCAGGAATCAGGAGCTTTTATCATTGAAACCGAACTAAACTTTTGAACACGATAAAATATCACAGTTCGGGAAATTAAATGGCAATAAAATCCTGAAAAGTCATGGAACCGATGACATGATATAGTCCAGAGCTTAATGTAGGTATTTCCTAGAATGCCACTCAAATATTTAAAAATCATGAAACAGTTGACATTATCATTAAAATAGTTCGGGTTACTTAATAACGGAATGGGTTTTAATTAAATGTAATTTCTTAGATGATGGCCTGCAGTTTTCTGGTGAAAGTGATAAGGCCGCTGTCACTATCAATTTTATTATGCGTCAGGGTTCTGCCGACCTGATTTTCATGACACTGATGTATTTCTTTACGCAAAGTGTGAAAATAGTTGGTAACGTAGATTTCAATTGATTTGCAAGGCTTTTATCCGAATGAACTAAAGAAAAAGTCCGAAGCGTCTCACTTTCTTTCTCTATCATAAATCGACAACGTTAAAATCGAATAGTATTTGGTGGTACATAATTATAATCACTTCCCGCGTAAGTAATGTATGTAAGTATATGAGTTAGTCACTGCCCCAATGACGCAACAAAAACTAACGCGATTAAATTATTAATAAAAATACATACATAGTTAATTAATTAATTACCCTGTTATTGGCATCCAAAGTACCAGATATCGTCACCAAGTAATTGTATGTAGCACCTTAACTAGAAATGAATAGTAGATTTAGGGTGCTAACAAGAGAACTGCATACCCGTATACTGCTTTACCTGTATTAGTATTTTATAAGCTTTTATCTGACTTACATAAGCGTAACATGTTTCTTACGCACTTTCTTAGAACCAAAACTTTGGCCACAATGTTGCCAGCTATCTAAGAGCAAGGTCCCTGCTCACCCCGTCTTCGTCTGTCGGTTATCACCATTATTTGTGGGAGATAAAGTCTGACTAAACACCGCCCTCGGCCGCGCCCGCCCGCGGTGTTTGTCCTGCACAAACACCTATGATTTTAATAAAAACCCACCATGATAACAGCCACGCTTATGATTTTTCCAGTTTTTAAGCACTTTGTCTTTCTCCAGCTTATTAGAGTTCGAAAGTCAAGACGGTTGTATGAAGTTTTGCTACCTGGTTCATGATGGTTCTGGTTTAGTCTTATGCCAGTGATATTCTTAAATATGGATGTTGTTTTGGGTGTCCGAGCGTTAGTTCCTAAAACATAGCTGACGTAGAATGTTCGAAAGAAGCCATAGACTTAAAGAAGTGTGAATGTAGCAGTTCACAAAATAAAATGAGAGAAGTTCAGCTCCTGTATTTTGCTGAGTGAACCAGGCAGGAGATCCTCGTATATAAGCTTTTCAGGTCTTTCAAGACGAAGACCTTTCCCTATGTATATAATATTTATTTCGCTACATAAGTATGTTTCTCGTTGTTTAGTACCCATAGCAAAAACTTACTTGTAGTTAGGGAATAGGTCAATTTATGTTAGATTGTCCCCTGATTAATTATTAATTTATATATATCGACAGTGGAAAGGTAAAAATGCTTAAGCGCCACTTTGGCCGAAAATGAGTTATATATACAGTTTAATTTCATTTTTTTTTCTGCGTCGATCTGTCTAGGACCCACGTCGATCGGAGCACTTTTTTGGCGCTTAAGCAGGCTAATTTTTCACGTTTTTTTGAGAACGTAACAACTAAAGCGACGTTTATTTTGATGTTTTTCGTGTTGAAGCATGTTAGTCATTTAACCTTTGGTAAAATTTTGGTATGCAATCGTATTAGATTTTTTTTATTCTTATCTTTAGTCGAGTTATTACTGTTAGCAATTTCAAATTATTGTGATACATATTTTTTTTTCGTATTAGCATTTTTATCTTCATGCAATAATTTACTATTTGGCGCTTAAGCAAAAATGCTATTCCACGTTTTTAAAGAAAAATGTGTTTAAGCACAATCTAGGTAATCTCAATCTGTAGAATTAGGATGTTAGAAGAATATAAAATCAAAAAATATACTATTTACTTTGATTTAGTGAAAGTAGACATATTTCATTTTAGACTGTTACACTGCTTAAGTCTTATTTCGGATTCAGTTTCTTATAAAAATATGGGTTTTCAGTACTAGTAAAAAAAAACTCGAAAAACATTTAAGAAAATACAAACTTCGCTCGAGTGTAAGCTCCCATTTATCGCATAAAACCTGTTGAATCGGGACACTCAGTCCATGGTGACGACGAGCGCGACAGTGATGATGTATATAATAAGTAAGTGCATATCTTGTGAACTTTGCGATGTCAAGCATCTTGTGTGATAATAGTGATAATAATAATACGTATGTGGCCACAGCAGCAGCTAGTAGCGAGCTGTTGGTCCCGAGGGAAGGTCCTGTTCCTCACCTCACGCTTGCCTTCACCGGCCGGTTGGAGTGTCCGATGACGAAGAATAGACTCTCACCTCTGGCTATCTTTTATTAGCCGGTCAGAGTGGAGTCGCAAGAGCGTCGTTTAAAGTCCAGATGCACCTTTTTGACCTTATCAACCCCTCTGGAACTAATATTGCCTGTGTGGTACTACGTATTAAGGCTATTTTAGGAGACCCATTTCATTGACTTGGCGAGTCACTGTCTGTCATTTCAACCAAAGTAATTGGCATTAGCGTCATAGGTTTATCAATAGCCTAGTTTACCAGTCCATCTCATTTAGTCTTACACTAACTGGTGACTGCCCGTGGGAGCATACATCTATAGTGTGAACTCAGGGGCAAATGCCAGTTATTGTCCCATCACTTTACTAAATTAATATTGACTAAACTAAAGGGCCTCTGCATGTTGGCTTCCGCTCCATGTACGCCTTGCAAAGTTTTCCTTCCCATACATACCTACGTATGTTATTTTTAAATTTTAGTATATTAAATTAAAAAAACGGAATTCAGTTCCTATCTTTTGAAGTAAATACAAGTAGAATGTTGGCTAGTGGGTATAAAATCAACTTTGTTGTGAACGTATCCCCTTATTTGCTATAAAATCAAACACTACAATTACATTTCCTCTTAATTAATTTGCTGTAAATTCAAATGTTATAAAAGTTAATTTCTAAAATCTTCGCTTAGCATAAATTTTATATACTTACCAAAGTCATTTCGTCTACTAATCATCAGCCATAAAATTTATTTAGTACCTATATTACCTTCAAATCTCGAGTATTTACTTGCTATAATCGAACCAACATAGCGAGTGGTTGTGGAAGGCGGAGGGCAATCCCCGCATTGAAACGGAGATAGGAGGGCAAGGTTCGCCATGAAAAATGAACCTTACCAATTTTTTTTGTAAGGTAGGTAGGTTTTTTAATATTATTTTGTTCTTCAGAGCACGAAATAGGAGCTGAAAGCCAAAAGGGCCTCGTCAAACACAAATATATAAAGAAAATAATAAGTATATGAGTGAGGTTTCATATTATCACTTTTAACCGTATTCATTATAGCGTGAAAATTGGCATTTGTTTGAGTTTTAGGTTTAAACGATTAAACATTGTGAATATTATAAAAAATAATGATAAAGGTTGTAATTGTATTGTATTATGAATATTAGACATATTAAAATTATAATTTCTAAAAGTTTTAGAACATGGATTTTGTAACAAAAATTATAGCAAGTGATTTAAAAACATATGACTATTTAGAATATAATTCTATGTCATTTGAATTTATAGCAAATATGTTAGATCCTATTTTGAATGGTAGGTTCCAGGTAGACTGGTAATTCAGGCTGGTATAACTTAGATTCCTAGTGAACTGTTAATAATTATTTTTATAGTTAGCAGAAGGAATTCTATCGATTCAATAGATTTTTGATGATGTTTTAATTGCAATCTGCAAAAAAAATATGAAAAGGTTATTTTTCAACCGACTCCAAAAATTCGACACGTATCTGGGTCAATCAACTATTCTTTCTCACTAAAATTTTGCAAGTACCTAAGAGTTGCAGGTATCTAAAACTTCTACCAATAATAATGGTTTTATTTATGCAGCTATAAACTTTTCAGGATTCTTTAAAAAGTTATTGTATAGAACCCATTATGTTAGGTTAGGTTTATGTTATAACAATCCCGAAAAGTTTACGATTTCAGATAAAACACCATTTCATATTATGAACCATTATGTATCCCATTATTATTGAACTTTATATATTATAATACGTACCCGTTAAAAAACATTTTGGTACTTCTCTCTCTTAAATGACGTCAAAGTCACTAAATATTAATGTGTTAGTTAGAATTTAAGCTTTTAGTAGTCCGTGTTGAAACAAAAATGCTTGCTATAAACCATTTTATACTTGAATTATGAGTAAAATTAGGCAGTTAAGTGATATATAATTTATAAATAATAAATAATTAGTGACTTTAAGTAAATTCACCATCCAAGATAACAGTAATTATCATTCGTTAGATTTTTTACTTTACCAGTTTGTAGAAAGATGAAGTAATATAAGCAAATTTTGTATTTTCTAGACATAAAAAATATGTACCGTTAGTCATTTTTGTTTATAGTTAGTTGCGATTTAAGCATTTTTACCTGACTGACATTTTTGGAACTAGCTACACAATTATTGCTTAAGCGACATCTATCTCTGTAACTAGAAGAACTAGGTCAGAACTTGTTTCATAAATAAATAGCTGGCATATTCTAACTTATACATTTTGATTTTCATGGAAATAGTCGTAAAACTTTTTGAGATAATGATTCTTTTTCTCAAAAAAAAAACTTTAAACCTCATTTCTGTAAAGTTTCCAATATGGCGCTTAAGCATTTTTACCTTTCCACTGTCGATATTTTCATTGACACTCCCTCGAAACCGACTTGCCTGTCATTAATCTTTTTTTATCTATTTGTAATTACTTTCACTTCTTCTTTCTTTTCTTTTTTTTTTTCTTTTCACTAAACCGTCTTTGCAGTCGTTACCTTTGCAGGCGAAGAACGGCAAAAATAGTCAACTTATAAAATAGAAAACTAGCCCAACGAGTAAGAAAAGAGTTGTAAATATTTAGGTAAAGTTAATTGTTTTATATTCTATACGCTATAACATACATTTATCTCTGTACATTACATAATCTAATCATCCCATTTTACTTATATCTTTTTGATATAGGTATTTATTCTAAAGATACAAAACATTGAAGAAATATGATAGGTAACTAAATGTCACCATTCAGTGCTTTTACTAGCCTCCGTGAAAAATTCACAAAATTCACTGTCACAAATACCCATGTCAATGCAAATCATAAGCTTTTTGCATAGATTTTTATTTAAAATTAAACAATCGATTGCATAATAGCGAGGTCAAAATGATTGCAATTTAATTAACCATACCAAACAATTATCCACGCCTCGTCTAATTCCCAGAAATTACTAAATGGTATTATCATTGCAACTATCTACGTATTAGCGCATGAGCAAAATATTATCAGTCGGTTATCAGTAAAGTGAAATGGTAGTACACTTTTCTATATGTCAAAACAAAACAATATCATGGGTTCGTGGGCATTCGTGGGCAAGCGTGGAGGCGCCCGCCGCCGGGCTGTTTGCCTTCAGAATTAACGCCTACTATCAAATCTTCCATCGCCTATACTACAAAGTTCATCTGTTTACATTACTAGTTCTCTGCCATCTCTTTTGTTTGCTCCCCTAACAGGAAATTTATTTAAGTTATAATTTTCTGTCATTCAACCACTCCAAAGAGTTATCTATAGTCTACACTTTTTTCATCTTTGTAAGGAAACATGTCAGCTTGTTGACTTTTAACTCCATCCAGCAAAGGTTTGCGTTCAAAGCTTAATTAAAAGTGGATTAAATAAAAAATAATAATGAAGTAATGGCATGAATTTAAGTGCATAATCAGAGCACAAGAAAACAAGAAACAATACAAGATTCTAAAACAGTTATCTCGAAACAGATTGTTGAAGTACTCACCTATCAAAAGATCAATAGTGATATCAAAATGAAAATAAAGATTGTTGAAACTGTTCTCAAGTCTAAGAGCATTACGCGACAAGACTAATTCTCTGGCAAGTGACAAACATAATTTATGAAGTTCCTAATACCGAGATAAGGAATATTTACACACTCCGAGTACACAAACAGACACCTCGGCTATGTCTTAGTGATATGTACACAGATCTACGTATCTTTGTAATTTTACGCGTTGAGAAATCTACAAGACAGATAAAATTGTTGAGATGAACTACGAAATTTTAGTTTCGACACGTTGAGGAATTTCCCGTGCGAATTTTCTTAAATAATAACAGTTCTACAGTTAATACTTGCGACATGTATGTTGGAATTACGTCATTGTGTTTGTGATATTTCACTTTGATAAGAATAGCAAGCAAGCAGCGTGGTAAAAAAATATGTAGCTATCCCCTTTAAAAATTACCACACAGCATCTTAGTTGATTTTTTCCACTAGGAAAATTTGAGCTGAAATTAAAAAAAAATCTAAAACTTAACTCTTAACTCGAGTATTTTTTCCCATTTTCCGGGTCGGAATAAGAGAAATATCCAATGTGTAAGTACCTATGTCGTTCCAACAAATTGTAATCATTCGAAATTGATAAAAAGTAACTATTGTTTTATCACAAAAGAAATATAATCAAGTTTTATCACAATTAATCCAACATCACGCCAGGTACTGACTAAGCGGTGAACCGAGTCTAATAAGTAGAACATACGTGGATGATTTAGTTTTTCGGTAAACCAGTGCCATAATTTGCCAAGTCTAAATTTTCTCAGCATTGTGGTAACTGTAGGTGTGAATCGTGCAGTGTGGTCTAGCCCGATCCCTGGGCTAAGCCGCGAGCCGCGGCCTCTCTGTATTCCGCCGCGAGGATTAACTTATCGAGCCCCGGGGATTTCGACGCTCCCCTCGCATTACGCCGCCAGGACCGACTCGTTACGAGAATATAAAAGACTTTTCAAACGATAAAACCCACGAATAAACGCCGCGGCTTCCCATAAAGAGAACATATAGGTGAATTGTCTTTGCGATTTCTTTCCCGCCTACTTTAACTCGCTGATCTTTGGCAATGTAAGTTTATCTTTCTGTGCGTATATAGGTTTAATTCGTGTTGATAACATAATGTTTTCTTCCTCAGGTAAAACGAGGACAAAAGATAAATACCGCGTGGTGTACAGTGACCACCAGCGCTTGGAGTTGGAGAAGGAGTTCCACTACAGCCGGTACATTACGATCAGGCGTAAAGCTGAGCTCGCCGCCACCCTTGGTCTCTCTGAACGACAGGTTGGTAAAATAATTTATTTTACCTCTTAGAAGTTTGTAATGAATAATACATTTTTAAACAGTCCCATTCTAAAGCCGTCTAATAACTGGCGCGATAGCAGCTCGATGCAACTATTCTATTTTATTGTTACTAGGATTGCTTAAAAGTATCGTTTTAATAAATATTTTCTTACAATGTAACAAAGTTACAGGCGATTTCAAACGCGTTTTATTTGTAAAATATTTTATAGTACCTCATTTTGTCACAGGTAAAAATTTGGTTCCAAAACCGACGGGCCAAAGAGCGCAAACAGGTAAAGAAACGGGAAGAGGTGGTCATGAAGGAGAAGGGAGACCACGCGTCATTACAGCACGCGCAACTGCATCACGCGACGATGTTGCATCACCAGCAGATGATGAACGGCATGATGCATCATCATCACTATCACCAAGGGGTGCTTCAGGAGCCGCTGATGCCGGGCGTGCCACCTGTGCCACTCCTGTGACCGCAGCACCAAGACTACTGTGCCCACAGTGAAACCTTCGGTTAGAAGGGTTAAGACTGCTTCGTGTGACAGTGAACGTGACTTCTGGGAACGACCCAGTACTGACTGTGTGAATCACAATTTCTCTTCGCCATGATCTTAAAATTGTGATAAGTTAAGTGCAATGTTCTTGCGGGGATATTTATTGATCGTGCGTTCAGATGCCAATCATTGGCGTTGTAAATCATAAATGCAATGTCGAAATGCCTTTTTAGACGTAAGTTTACCACCTGAAAGTTCTACTGGACTTCGTCAAGTATATTTTAGTATTGGCTTTTTTTTCAATGAGGTGCAACGCTTCGAGTGTTTTTAACTTAAAAAACCTTCTTAAAGTAGCTACCGTTGTAAAAAGAGTCAATGTTTAAAATCTAACCCCTGATGTTTTTTCCCCAAATCCTAATTATTCACGCCTGTAAGGCTTTACGATCGGCCTGCCCGCGAGACGTAGGTACGGATTATTCTAATGAAGAATTGTAAATATAGATGCCTATATTTTTTATATAATAGCAGTAGTTACTATTAGGTTTTTGCTTGATACAGGGCGAATATTCGACATTATTTAAGCAAAATTGTTGATAGGCGGTGTAAGTGTATGTACTCGTATTGGTCCTTTCTTTCCTTGTTTTTGGCACAGAAAGATCAGACTAAAATAATGATATAGAAATCGATCGCTTACAACATCGTTTAGATAATGGCACATGCAGACCCTTTTCATTACAATTATTTCTCAAAGCTACAAGTGTTAATCACGTGGTAATTGAGATTATTCATATTATTACTTAATTTCTACAATTAGAAATTTAATGTAATTTATTTTATTTGGGGCGCTTGAGTTTTATACAATTAAATTATGTGAAATGAAATTTCATCGAGAATCTCCTGTAAGCTAATGGCTAAGCAGTAAGACGACTTGTAAATACTGCACGATGGCACCCTTACTGCATTTGTGGCCTTGAGAAGTACTGTTTGTACTACCTTTAAGTTGAATGAGATTATTATTAGGCGTTAATTGTTCTGTAAATATAGATGTACGGCTAAGGTTAACTGTATTTGTATGCTAATTTCGATAACTTATCAAATCTTAATCATTCGTAAGGTAATGTCATAATTGATGGTAAATCGTTTGTAATTATTTTGATAACTTTTCAGTTATTAATTATATTCATGTTATTTAATTGATCGACGATTGTTTAGCTTATTCATTATGTCAATCAGTCAGTTTCGAAAATGATCGTTAGCGTGGTGCTATGTGTTTTGTTTATTGACGGTTTTACTCAAAAGTGATAAATTCATTATTTATATAAATATTCGACCAATTGTTTGATGTCCCAGTGAATATTTTGTTCTAGTTTGTGCTTGATGTATGAAAGTTGGTTGTGTTGATGTTTGAAATTTGTGGACACAAGAATTGTTAGTATGTACGCAGCACCATCACAAAACACGTTTGATAAACTAAATAAATTCATGTTATTCTATTTGGGTTTTTGTTCATTATTTTCCCCTTAAGTTTCTACTCGTAGCTCTAAGAGATTGTGAGGCGGCGCTTTTCGCGTTGCTGTAAAATAAACTCCATACAAGTTTACTCCGGGCAGTAACTTTTCTGATCTCACCCCCTATATCAAGTCTTATTTCCACGATTTTTTAATATGCTGTAGTTATTATGAAACAACCCCTAGGTTTGTAAGTATCCGTTTGTATTTCTAATTTTGTTGCTTTGCAAGAAATTTTCTTGAAAGGCAATCGTTCAGACCTAGTTTTTCATAATATCTACAACATATTCAAAAATCGTAATGATCAGACTAGGTTTAAAGGAAGAGAAACGTTAGCGCATTTTGTATGAAATTTTTCAGTCTTACGATCCTCTTAGCCGGTTTGAGATTTGTTGAATAGGCACATGCTACCTATAAGTTACTCCACTCCAAGCGGTAAATATTTTTTTCTTTATAATTTAGTAAGAGTACCCATTTGATACAAAAAATAAAACGAAAACTTACTTTAGGTACCTATTTGATAAGGACAACATGAAATTCACTATGACAATTATATTTTATTTGGTATAATATATCTTTATTTAGACCTGGTTAAAAGATAAGTTCGCAAATGCTGTTGCTCTTATATCATATTTAAGTAAGTACCTAGTAAAAAAAACGGTAGGTAGGTATTTAGTTATCACCAGTTGCGCAGTAAAACATTACTCGCATAATAAACAAAAAAAATATAATATAATAAGGTTCTCGGGCTATATCACCTGTCCCACTGAACCACCCTCTATATTTTGTTTTGTTTCGATTAATTATTAATTACCAACACAAGTAAACTTGAGTCAATATTTGCTCAAGCAGCGAGTTCAGGGTTGCCTCTAGATGGACTAAACAAAGGTTCATGACACGAGCATGGTTTGTACAGTTCCGGAGATTAATTGTTGGGCCACAATAATACCTACTCGTAACCTTGTTACCAAGTAATTTATTTAGTATAATTTAATGTTACGGAGGTTTTATTGCTTAAAAATTTACTTCGTCTTGATCAGTAAGTATTTTTCTTGACTTTTCCATACCTACCTTGTAGGTAATAAAGACTAGCGATTTATCTCTTAACGCCAGGCGGCGTATTCCGTTTTCCATTTCAAAATGTATTCAATGTAAGGATAAAAATATAGCTCTATAACTTTCATTGCGTAATAGGCATCTTGGTTTAAAAGTTCTTAAAATATTCATCCCAGCCAACTCTTGTCTGTTCCAGACTTGGCTCTTCTCCGATGTCTGTCTAGTGAATGTCAATTGGTGGCCATTTTGACCCATCCTTTAGTAGGTACCTAGTTACCGTGAGGGACGGTTAATATTTTGGATTGCGAGCGACCGATTCGCGGTAAATTGGTTTACAAAAGCAATACGCAAGTCGTCATTAGCGCTTAGATACTCGTACAAAGGTCGAACTTTAAGGCACCCATGATCAAACTTAGCTTAGTACAAAGTTACATAAGGAATATGGAGTCATCTTAAAATCCATTTGCTAGTAAGTTAAAATTATTAGACACTGTATTATATAGTATTGCTTAAATTTCAAGGCCTATTCTGGTAGTAGGTTATATAGGTACGTTGAATATGTTTGCGGGTGCCGTTTCATTTTGAATTTGTGAAGCGTGGGTAATGACAATGAGCGTTTATAAAAGTGGCACTTAAAAAGATTACGGCTCTGTTTGTTATCTAAGAGAAAACAATAAAATTGTATTTTCCCACAGGGTACCTATTGTGTTCTTGAAAATTGTGAGTTTCATGCTTTTATCGGCTCTCCTTTGTTTTAAGCCTATCTCAAAAGAAAGTTGTCATAGGAACATTAAATAGACGGAATAAATTATGCATTGAATAAAATGGTATAGGACTGTTAATAACACCAATAATTAGAATCTTCGATCCGAAATAAGCAAATAAGTAATGATTAAGATGTCAATCAACACGTGCCGTCTACGTCAGATCCACCCTTTCTCTCGATTTAGGCTCGCTCGAATGACGAGTGGCAGGGATGGAGTTAACTTAAATTCGAACTTCGATTTTCAAAGTAGGGCCGAAGGTGGCCGCGGCTTGAAGGTGGCGGGTGGTTCGAACGCCAGCCTCGCGTCGTCAGAAGCCGAAAGCGAAGGCGCTTCAGCGTTACACGGGCTCTTTCACTCGACGGGTAAAGCGGGTAAGCTAAGAATCAACATTTCAGTCCACATCCACCCACATACCCACTGCAGTGTAAAATCCTCTTCATTTTCACGTCACTTTGCGCGGTCTCATGCTAACGCCATGCATCTTTTCCCAACTCTGCTAAATGTTATAAGACCAACGAACTGATGGTCTACCCTCTGATCTACGACCTAATATCGGCCACCACTCTGTAACCGCCCTCGACCACCTACCATCGTCTCGCCTAGTCAAGTGTCCCGCTCATCTCCGCTTCAGTTGCGTTATCAGGTTTGCCGACATCAGCAAATTTAGTGCTGCACCAAGCTATAAGCTAAGAAATGTAGTTTTTACGCTCGGACGGAACAACATCAACTCGCCAGTTAATATTTAGTGAGTCGAGTTCAAGAACGAGTTGCTTAAGAGAATCACCTACTCTTCACTATCTACACTTGGCACGGTGCGGAGACCATCATCAACATAAAACCATTTTTAAGATAATCAACCTTAGGTCTTATTATTATTATTGAGCTGTGGTAATTAGGATACCTAACACCATCGCTAGAAAAATTAAAGAAACTTTTTGCTGGTGTATTAATTATCTCAAAAACTTGTGGTTGTATCTTCTTCTAAATATTTATTATTGCAAGGATAAACAAAGTGTTACATACTAAAGTCATGTTTTTTATTAGATTAAGTGACAGTTTTAATTCTGATTAATTAAACTTACCCTGGGAAAGTTAGCAACGGGGCCAAATTTAATGACTTTCAACCCCACCGGATGTTAGGTAAGTAAGTAGGTACTCAACTTTTCATAAAAGTGAGTTTTTCCATACAGTAAGATAAGTAAGATACAAAAACGAAAGATAAATTGACATATGGAGTCCAACTTAAAAAACCCCTAAAAATTACTTTTTCTTACATAAAAGTAAAACCATCTTGGATCCCAAATCCGATTATCAACTTAATTTACTCATGTCCCAAAAAAAAATCTGAAAACGATTCCAATGATGATTTTAGAAATCAAATTGACATTCGCCATCTGTTAAACAAAATCCTGAAAAATACTCCAATGACGATGTTAGACATAAAAGTGTCATCCGCCATCTTGGATGTAAAAGCCCATGCTCGACTTTTGTTTTTAGTGTTCAAAAACCCTGATTACAAATAGGTCCGATGACGACTCGACGGAAAATTAGCATCCTCCATCTTGGAACAAAAATTCGATAGTGTTTTAGTTTCATTGGGAAATACATAAGTATGTAAGCATTTTTTAGCTTCAAAATTACATCCGCTATCTTGGGCAGTCGCTTGATGGAAGGTATCACGTTTCAAGCTAAATTATGTCCTCTAAGATCTTCTTTACTGGTGTTATTCATGCTGCCACCTTTTGCGTCACGTCGAAGAAGAATAGGGCGGGCTAAAAACGTCTGAACGATAATTTCGTTATTCACCGTAAAAGTTAGTGTGGCAAACTGCAACAGAGGGCCCTGCAAAGATGCACTACGCTAACTAACGTTTCTATTCGATTCGTTTTTAAACCAATCGCGTCACTGGTAGACCACGTGACTTTTCGTATCACGTCATCTCCCAGTGACGCGATTGGTTTAAAAACGAATCGAATAGAAACGTTAGTTAGCGTAGTGCATCTTTGCAGGACCCTCTGTTTCCTGAAAACGTGCGTCTGAGATTCCGGCAACGATTTTGCTTCTATCACCTAAATAAAAAACGTTTATAGCACAGTATACAACGTGTCCTCAGCCTATGGACATAGATGAACACTATACTCGAAACTGTAATTTAAGACCAAAAAAACTACGATAGATACGTCACTGTCACAAGTGTCAAAGTCGCTTATGTCAGTGTCAATGGAACATTTCAGAGTTACCCAACCTTTTTGCATTGATAATCAAATTGTTGTTAATATTTGTAGATAATTCTAACATTTTCAATATCAAAAGTTATATTTAACAATACGAAATATGCGTTCAATGTTTTTTCTACCCGATATTCAAAACATTAAAATATCCCAAAACAAATATTTTCTCATATCGTGTGTTAAGTAATTAAAGGGCGGGTGTATGTGTTCAATGGCGATTTTTTTTATCAGCTAAAACAAAATGACAAGCTAAATTCGGATGCCTTACATTTATGCTTGATTTAAACTTGACAGTTACCCATGGACCCCATGGTGTCATGGCTGGTAAAATGCCCTATGATTGTCATTATAAAGTGAGCTACACACTTTTGGCCTATTATTTTGTCGAATAGCTAAACGTATGTAATATTTAAATTGCATCTAACGTTGTTTACAACTATTGTTTATTTATCGTACCAAATGTTATTAATATCTGAAGTATTACAAGTGCAATAACAGTTTTGCTACCAAAAATCTTCTATGGTTAAATATTTAATAGGCCATCTTGTATTTGTGTAAGTAACTTGAATTAACTTGTTTATTTAAATGGAAGGTTTAAAACTACCTACAAATAAATATTCTTAGTGCGGTCTTTTAAAAAGTGGAAATATACTAAGGCAAATATTTGTTTAATTAGTGGCAACCCACGTTGGTCTTTAATTACAGTTTCGAGGATAGAGTTTAATAAAATTATGTATAACTAGATTCCAGACCACATCATATTAAAGGAATATCCTTCTATTGCCACAGCCCTACAAAGAGAGTACAAAGAGAGGCGCGAAGAATGCCGCTAACTGCAGAGTAAACCGATGCTTATTGAGGGCATTTTGAGCGACGGATCAAAGGCGCCGGCGCATTTAACCCGCCGGCAGCGCTTCCGGTCATCTTAGGCCTAAATTGCATAGGTAATATTGTAACAATGATTTTTATATCTAAGTAATCTGTTAATAATGTCGTTTTGACACTTTAAATATAGGCTGAACAGTCGACTACAAATACATTTATTGAATAAATAAGGAGCAAAAGTGAATACATGTCGTTGTAGTCGACTGTACATACTGACATGCCCTAGGGCTTGCATTCAAATGAGTGTCAAGTTCAAGTGTTGTTAGTTTGTTGACCACATATGCTATGGGAACTTCAAAATCTCCGACGGCCACAAAACTATACGACATTCATCACTGACACAGAGGCCGACCAGCGCAAACACGTCCGTTTGTTCGCCCTTGTTTGCCCTTTGACAGCACCTCACATCACAGGTCGTTAACACGTCCCGCGTAACTGGCCTGCGCCCGCGTCACATTAAATCATCAGACTAGTCATTAGACAAACCAAACAGCGATGACGCAGCGGTGGTGTCGGAATACCGGAAAAGATTTGGTTTATTGCGCACGCTGTGTCAACTAATTCAATTATTCTAGTGTTTCCTTGATATAAATTACTAATTAAGAAGCTTAACAATGAATTTCCCATCCTGTGTTGCTTACTTACTTGTCTTGGATATGAAACTGTTAGCTTCGTTTCGGATTCAATCCTCGGTAAGAGAATGTTTTGTTTGATGATCACCAATATCATCTTGTACCTGGGTTTTGTATGTTTTCTGTGTATTTATACCATTGGCAAGGAGGAATCATGTACTCGTACATCTGTGGTACAAGCCTAAAGATTAGTTTGAGAGTAACGGTCGCATTCAGAGTCAGTTAATAACGATTAAGTTTTAGTGACGTAGTGTGACCCTTAGTGACGAATTTTCATACGCAAGTTCTAAAAAGGAATAAGTTAAAAATGTCTCTAAGTACGAGTAGGTAAGTACGGCGATAAGTCAACTTGTGTATGCGTTATATCTTGCCGTACATAGCTCAACGGCCGCGTTTAGTCATAGTTTTCGTACATTGACATAGGTCAACCGCGTAACGTCAGTTTGAGTGGTAGGGCGAGCCATCGTGAATTGAAAATACTTCCTATATCATTATTCTCTCAACCACATCTTACAGGAAATGTACTTTCTTTTGTAATCTGTGTTCTGCTTTTACTCATCAGCTATGGTTACCGACGGTGCTGTCTTTGTATACTAAGGTTGTTACTACATTTGAGGGAAACGTATAGTTAATGTTTAGGTGGATATAGCAAAACATCAGTAGTAAAGCTACTCATCAGCAGTAAAGCTACTCATCAGCTCTTCAGTCCAAGGGGAATAGAGCTGGTCCGCCATAAAAAAAACAAAATTCAAAATATTTATTCAGTAAATAGGCCACATCAGGGCTCTTTTACACGTCGGTAAAGGCCGAGCCAAATCGGTTGCGTGACGTGCACGTGCACGTGCACGTTCGCTTTCCACTGCGTTGTATAGTGACATGTCGTAATGAGAATTCACACTATACAACGCAGTGGAATGCGAACGCGCACGTGTACGTGCACGTCACGCAAGCGGTGTGGCTGGGCCTTAATATGGAGTGAATCTACTAGCGCTTAAAAGACCATCATTGCGGAGAAGAAGCGGTACAAGAAACTCCAGCAGAAGATCATTTATTCAATTATTAAATACAAAAATCACTTAAAAGTAAGTTACATTACAAGATAATGAAGTAATAAATAATTATTTTAAAACTAACACAAATAAAATCATTAAAAAATGTAAGGTCAATAAAAATAAATTAAAAATAATGACTAGGGGAACAACATGACAAGGCTCTACGTCAGGAACGATAATTAAAAATAACTCAATTGGAAAACCGAAAAAGAAAAGCCTATGGGGCGCGAGAGGGGGACCACGCCACGGCGTTCGTGTATGTTTTTTTAAGGCATGGAGAAGGCAACCAAGCACACAAGTCACCTGACGGTAAGTGGGATCTATGACTCATAAATACCTAGACATTAGCATTCTCAAGGCTACAATGTAAAGACTGTATCCCTACGCCCGCAAATGCGTTGCCAACCCTGAGGATTATGATGAAATTCCGCGAGTACTTTCACGGGTTGTCTTATCCCCTCACCTCCCCTCACAACACTGCGAACGCTGCTGCTAACCGGTAGGCAGACGGACCCTGTACAGGGTCGTACCACCACTAATAGTTGGTTCTCGGTCAGGCCAGTTTTGAAAAGGGCAGCATGAGAGCCGAGGAGTCGGACTATATACGGGTGGAGCGAAGCTATATATCGATACCTTAGCGCATAATCGTACTAAATGTTTTTTTTTTGCCAGTAAAGTTACGAACTTATTATTTGTGCACAAACATACTAATTACAATAACTTTTCAAATGTAATTAGTACAATTGTGAACTAAGGTATCGATATGTAGTCGCTAGTTTATTATCATTAAGCCCAGTTGTCTCTTGCGTCTGATGAAATTTTCGTATGGCATGGAAACAACATAGATTTGCAGTTGTCTGGCGACACTTATAAGACTTCCTGGGTAGGTGTAGGTACTTACTAAGAACGAAAATCTGGAAAACTCTTTGAAATAATTATTAGTACAAAGGTGTTTGATTTGATGGGCTACTCCTGGTTTGACAGAGTTGCGTAACATTATCTCTAACTCACGTTTATTGCAGATTTTTCCGAGTAGGCAATAAAATAAACTGTTGCCATAGATACGTTTTGTATTTAAATCATTAGTTAAATACGCGTTGGTACCTACAATCAACGCGGCGCCGAGTTAATCGAGACAGTTAATGACGTGAAAGATTATCCAAATAATGTAAATCTATTTACTTTCCAACCAAATTATAATCTCTACAATAGCTTGCGCTTTACTTATAGATAAAGTAATCAATCTTTTTTTATTATTTGCCAACTCAAAACAATTGTAAATAAGAACCCAAATAGTTACTGACGTGTACCTGAATGTATCTATTTATTTATCTTGCCCCAATTAATACTTATCAGTAATGTTAATAAAAGTCTAAAATACCAATGTTTCATTATTATATGATTATTATATCAAAAAACCCTTTCCAATACTCCCAAAGAATCATTAATTTACAGTTAAACACTAAATTTTTGAAACAAATTAAACCAGACCTTTTTTTCTATTCGACGGGGTTGTTCGTATTTTTATTTATTATCAAATCCCATTTTTTTTTGTCAAATTTTAATAAAAGCTACTCTATGTATAAAAAATCTCTGAAATAATCAAGTACATAACAATTTCTTTAAAACACAAGCTCAATATCAAACGTAGGTACTCGACTCAAGCATTAACAGTTAATCAGCTGTTATCAAGTGTAAGTATTCTATTTAACAGGGCAGCTGTAATCCCCCGGGTTGATATCTTGATAAACTCCGGATTATCGGCGAACATGAAAGCGGCTAAATGAATTTTTAATCCCATTTCCTTTCGTCACTCGCCGTATCGCTACGTAACCTGCAAGTCGTTGATTAACTTAAAATCTGCAGATAATTATGAAGCGCGCCGACGTCGTAAAAAACAGTACCTGCGTTTACTTTGTGTGGGTAATAACAAGGTCCATTTGTTTCCAAATAACCATTATAATGTAACGGTTATAGACGCCGACGATGCCGACAAATGTTTGGGAAGAATAACAGGATCTGGGCTTGCGGAACAGGCAAAAAACTAAGAATCGTACCAGGGAATATCTATCTCAATTTGACCGCCTTTGGTGCTTCTTCGAATATCATCATTATTGATTTGATCTCGCAGAGAAACATCGAGTATTACTTTTTCCATTCTTACGCCACATTGCTGATAGTAATGATGGTTATTGGGGTGGTAAGGCTCTAGAGTGGCGATAGCGTTCCGGAAAGCGAAGTATTGATAGGCCTTCCATAAGGTGGAATGCCGATTTGGTGAAGATCACGGGAAACCAATCGATGCGTTGCACCAAACATAGTTGAGAACTAGAGATCCATAGGAAAGGCCTAGCGTCTTTCGGCTGAAATAATGATGGTGATATAAATTCAGATGCCTACCAAGAGAATCCTTATACCTACTTTGTTAAAATAACCCATAAATATTGTATATAAGTATCCGATGTGATTTCGGTGGACGAGTTCTACGCAGATGACTTGTAGCCGCGTAGAAAAGCTGGTAAGAATGTGTTACAAAAACATGATTTTAGAATTTATACGAAGCATTCAAACCTTAGTCAGACGCTGTCATTGGCTCTGTTATAACATTGGTTGTTAATAAAGGTTCTGATATCGCACATGACAATCAATACCGTCTTAATTCGAAATGTGACAGTGTTGAGAAATTTATTCTAATTTCAAACTAGTACAAACAGTTATGCATTACAATTTATTTTTGAGTTAATACGGTATTGAATGTCATGTGCGATATTATCAGAGGCCACAAATTAGGTTACGCGACTTACGTAATAAACATAATACAACCGAGGTATTACGTCACATATAATAAACTCTATGTTTATTTATTCAAGAGCTATACGATAACATTGCAAGTGCAAACAAATTTACATAAGTACACGTACATTATGAACGTGGAGTGGAAAAAATCACAAATCTCTCAAATGCATTGAATTGGGATAGACTATATTTCTTTATTAATTTAAAAAAAATAGTAAAAAAAGTAGAAGTCGACTTAACTCGTAATGAAAAGGGTATAAATGGAGTGTACTAGACTTAAACTCGGATTCATAATTAGATTCCATCAAATCTACCAAGAAATGTCACCGTCACAATAACATCTGTCAATGTCAGTATGACGGTCCAAATGCAACCAACACTTTCTAAATAGTAAAAAATATATTTATCTTACTGCAGGTGAAAAACTCAACGAAAGTCTTTGTAGTGGTGTAGAGTCTCCATTTTCTGTACACAGACATTATACGATTACATAAACGTAGGGTTTCGTTAAGTTTGTGGCCTATACTAATTACTTTGATTTTTAGATGTTTGTTATGTATCGAAGTAAACATTTATATTCATATATTCCTAAATTCTAAGTAAAAAGGATCCTAATTGTTTCGGTCTAATTAGTGAAATTATTTAACTCCCCTCCTCCAGTTAGGATGCTACAGTCAGGATAATGTAAACGCCTTAAAAATAGGCAACACAGCTAGGTAGTAGTTTTTTTTTAATTTACGTATTTTAGGTAAAAGAATTAATAATATACACACATCTTCAAACGATAATATTATTGTATCAAAACGGATACCAAATGTTATTGAGACCTGAAGTTTTACCATTGCAATATGAATATTTCTACCACAATATTGGTTCAATTAAATATTTATTTATACAACAGGTTTTTATATAAGCATTTTTATTTAAACAAAGCATTTAAATGTTATTCTTGAAATTACTAAGTAATTAATTACTTACGTGCATTCTTTCGCCAAGAGTAAATTTACTAATGTTTGAATTCGATGTAATCTAATTATGAAACCGAGTTTACAACCTTTTTCACTTGATTTTCAGAAGACTTATACTTTTTCACCGGGACCCCAGATTTTTCCAATCAATGTACAATTCAAAATCCATTTTAAATAATACTAACCCACATAAAATTTACAGATAATTAAAACGTAATGATAAAATGTATTTTTTCGCTGTTGTACTTATAGGTATCCCATTTGTAGGATTATGCAAACCAAAGATATCAACGGGCACAACGATGCAAATTACCACTAGGAATAAATAAAAAAACCGGGAAAGAATATGCGTGTCGGAGCATGCTCAGTGTTATGTAGGGTTCCGAAGCCGTTACGACAATTTTTATGACATTTAATTTTTTTTATGTCGATGATTTTTAGTACGTAGGTATTTACACACTTTAGTCGCCTGTATCTCAGGAACCAATCAAGTCTACTTAGGTACTCCTGATAATTTTCCTTTAAAGTTCGTTATATTTTTTGCTTTCATTTCAGATATTATTCAGATATTTATTACTTATAGTTTGCCTTTATTTGGCTGACACGCCGCAACTCTAGCGAAAATTACACTTATCGAGTTCAATATTTCTTAACCCTTAAATGCATGATTCAAATTATTTAGTCGCTTGTATGTACTATTACACGATATAGTGTGCTGATTATGGGTAAACATTTTCGAGTTTTTGTTACGTAGCATGCATCCTACGTCATGCATTTAAGGGTAAAACGGGTTTCCGTATCTAAAAATTGATAATAACATGTTACACAATGAATTTTTAAGAACGACCCAATAATGCCTCAGTTTACGTTATAATATTTAAAAAAATACCTTTGCTTTAGACGCAACCAAAAAAATATTTCAATTATTTGTTTTTACATCTTTGTCGGCGTAAATGTAAAACTATGCCAAATTACAGGTTTGTAATTTTAGGAGTCTCTGAGTAAAACCGCGGACGGACGGACAGACAGATATGGCGATACTATAAGGGTTCCTTGTTGGCTAAGGAACCCAAAAAACACTGGAATGCAAAATCGATGAACTGAGTTTCTTAAAAAGCCCGGGCCATAATCCTTTTTTTAAATTAACTTTACTTGTTATTTCTTGGGTTCCTGTAGCGATATTCTAAGTATTTGGAGTGAATAGGACCGCAGAAACTGCTTTCAATAAAACGTTGCGCATTATTTGCAGGGCTTGTACTTAGATAGTACTGTATTATTGGGACGATAAATATTGCTTTAGGTGTTTATTCTTATTAAAGGAAAATATTACTAAAGCGGCGAAGACAGTTTAACTTTAGGCCTCGAAGTATCTGATTGCGAAGATCTCGATTTGGCGAAGCATGACTGAGCAAAAAACCAAACGTTATAGGTAAATGCATAAAGTAGTTTGGAATTTCCAGAAAAACATGTTTCAAAGTCACCCTCAGAATCTTAACATAAATTAAATATTACTAAAGATTATATACAGCGTGTCCCAAAACTCAACGTTAACCCTAGGGCTGATAGAGCAGCTAAAAAGCTATCGATTTAACCCCTATGTATGTTCAGCGATTTTTACTAGTTTCGGAGATATTGATCATTTTAGTCTGAATTTTTGTAATTTTCCCTTATGTCCATGTCACGAAAAATCAAATTTCATGTTTTATTTCATAAGTTTTTCAGTGGTATCTTACATAATTATAATCATTACGAATAAGCAAAGTTTTTAAACCTATTTGCTCGTTTTTTTTATGAACTGTCTTAGTAATCGCCAGTGATCGGAATAGGTAGAGTATATTTACCTAAAGTTCGCAAAAGGACATAACATAGAGTGGTTACAACCGAGTATTTATTATTATTAAATTCCGGATTTCTGGTATTTTCTGGTACTAGTAAATGTAGTCGCAATAAAGTCTCCAGTTTATGTCTCTGTTCTACAAAGTTTAGGTAAATATACTTCACCTATTAATTAGATACTTAAAAGAATTAAGTTGCAGGCCCCTTTTATCACAAAATAACATAACATACCGTGAGTAAATATTACGTATATTTAGCATCAAAATACCGGAAATCCGGATTTCAATAAAACAAATTAATATTTCATCCGGTTGTAGGGGGAGGCGGGGCAGTTTGATGCACGGGGCACAATAATACACCAGCACTATTTCGTTAAAAACAAATGGTAGTAATATCAAAATATCACTAAAACATGACTATACATAAGCGGGCTTGACAGCGGTAAACGCATCGCTAGGTTGTTGTTCTTTAGCATTTCACAAGTAAAAAAGTGTTTTTGGTGTAGCTTACTAAAAATATTCTCTTTATGTAATAGTTATTTGTTGCAGTGTTTATCTATTTATTGGATATTTGAAATTCCCAATATCAATTTATTTTATTTCGTTGTCAGGATTGCATGTTTAACTTTTGTAAAGTACACTGGTTTTATTAATATTCAAATATTTTTCGAATATGACCGTTGGGGCACTTCGATACACAAAGGTACGGGGCACATTGGTGCTATCAATGTTTGAGGAAGTAATTTTTAACTGTGTTGTTTAACTGTCTAAAAGTGTTTTAGGGTTTCTTTAGCCTATTTTCTTATACATGTTAAAGTTCTCTTAAATAAATACGAAAAGAAACAATAGATATAGGTCATAATGTCTATAAGTATAATATATTGAAAAAAAAATAATTAAAATCTTTATTAAACACAATAGGTTGCCTATATACCCTCCTTAAAAGAAACGGTACTACATTTTGTTGAATGTCAGCATTTTTAAAACATTTTTACATTTTTAGACATGAGTATCAAGGTGCCCCATGAGTGGGGCACAATTAAACAAATTCCATTTTTCACAGTTTTTTCTTTATTTTTATTACGATAAAAAAATTAAGATTTATTTAAATGCCATATTAATCCCAATTAGTATAACTATGGTATAAGCAAAAATGGTATAATTTTAATCATTTTTAATGCCCAAAATATAAGGTTAAATTTTCCCGTACCAATCTGCCCCGCTTCCCCCTAACCTCTCTATATTATGTCCTTTTACAAACATTAGGTAAATATACTCTACCTATTCCGATCACTGGTAATCGCATAAAGTTGTTTTTTCCATACATAGTAAAAAACAAACACTGGGATACCTAGTATGGAGAAACAAACTTTATGTTATTACTTAAAAAGTTGATGAAAAAAAACGAGCAAAGGTTTAAAAACTACGCTGATTCGAAATGACTCTGACAATGTAAGATACCGCCGAAAAACTTATGAAATAAAACAAGAGAAAATTACAAAAATTCAGACTAAAACGATCAATATCTCCGGAACTAGTCAAAATCGCTGAACATACATAGGGGTTAAATCTATATCTTTTTAGCTGCTCTATCAGCCCTAGGCGGGTTAACGTTGAGTTTTGGGACACCCTGTATTTACAAATTTAAGTTTCGATAATTTGGATTGAACTTTTATTTTACCCGTGACTTTGTCCGCGTAGAATTAGTTTATCGTTATTCCATCGACATCTATTAAATTTCCTTGAGCTGAAATTTTTTAATTTACGGAGCTAGAGTTGTCTCTGGAAGTTTAATTACAATCGGTGTAGCCGTGGAAGCTTAAAAATCAGACGAACAGGCGAACTTCCTTTATCAAGAGAAAGTTAAGATGCAAAAAAAGAGTTAAAAAGAGCGTACTCTCATTTGAAAGGCCGGCAACGCACCTGCTACTCCTCGGGTGCTGCAGGTGTCTATGGGTGACGGTCATCGCTTACCATCAGGCGATCCGTCTGCTCGTTTGCCTCCTATACCATAAAAAAAAACTACGGAAGTAGGATTTGTATGTACAATTTAACGGCGGAGTATTTCTGACTTCTTTTAAGTAGGTACTTGAACTTTGATCATTTATTACAATAAGGGTGTTGTGGCAGAAGACCGTTCAGGGCCTCTATTCTAGGCGGTAAAATACAGATCGTATTTGACCTGCTATGGTCTTGTTTTTAACTCGGCCGCCATTACTGTCATGTAAATAAGAGCTATCAAAACGTCACAATACGATAACAGGTCAAAAAAGATATGGTTTTTACCGTTTTGAATAGAGGCCCTAGTACGTATTGTTTTTAACTCACCCGTCATTACTGTCAAGTACGTAAATAAGAGTTGACCGGAAACACGACAAAAACAATAAAGCTTATTGGTAGAATCTCAGTACTTATGGCGAGTTTAAAGCTGGGGTCCTAGTGAAAAAGGGTACAAGTCAACTTAACTCGTAATAAAAAAGGGTATATACATAAAGACTTATATATACCCTTTTTCACTAGGACCCCATCAATACTTACCATGACCCCTCAAAGACATAATATGGTTTCACTGAGGCATGGAACCCTATAAACGGAAAACTTAGCCAACTCTCTAACAGAGTTTCGATATTAAGCAATTCGTTATCCGTCTTAAGTCGCTATTTTTGCGTTTTGACACGAGCAACTCCATTAACACTGAATTCTAAAAAGGTCAAAATGATAAACCGAAGCGAACGTGGGCGTCATAAATTTGGTTTCAGCATATAAAAGAAGCCTCGATCAATTCGCGGAGTCCACATTCTTCGGAGATACAGGTAGAACACTCGTACAAAAACACCGCGGGCATAGGTGGATCCAATTATTAGGTACAGTTTTTATTATGTAAACTCGAAACCATTTTTAAGTGGCGGGGCTAGTTTATTTATGTTTTTAACATCGAACTCGAAGCATGAATATGCGATGCGATTTGACGTGGCCTAAGATTTATATTTATAACCCTTCTAATTTATTGAAGGCAATAAAATACGTCGAAACCAAGCCGTTTGATATCGTTTACCTGATGTTGGCGCGGCACAGGGTTCGGCTGAAGTGTGGGCGCGGATAAAAGACTGGTTCAATTAACTTGGGATAAAATGAGACTAATTAACAGCTGCGCCTGCGATTACAAGTAACCCGGCAGAGTATTAAAAAGTGAATTTAATTACTAAATTACTCTGCCGTCATAATTTACTAAAAGTATCCCATGCAGCACCAAACAAAAAACGGTAATATTTGAGTTGGTAAAAAATGACTGCGCGCTACACCGTTAAGGCGGGTTACACTATTTTAGCACGTGATAATTTTGCGAAAAGGCAAAACAGCGGCAAAGCTCAAAGCAAAAAGGCTCTGAAAAGGGCGTCCGCCCGTCAAAATATGTACAAACTGCGGCCGTAATAGGATAAAGACTAAACAATGAAAAAATAGACATCTTATTTAAAAGCATTAACAATACGCGGCCGACATTCGTGCGAGGTTGCTCGGCACAATGACGGTTTTTATGACTTCATAAAATTGAGTCTTTGTCCACCGCGTCATACTCGTAGCAGTCGCAGCTAAACGGAGTAGGCCGACAAAAATGGAACAAAAAGTGTTTTTGGGAAAATCGTAAGCAGTTTTATATAACGAGATGGAGTAGATAAGGGAAATTGGAATTAAATGTTCAAACATTTTCGTATTCCGACTGAATTTTATGATAACCGTATAACGGCAGTGGAAATCACCGTGCGTGGAAATCGTGGAATTCATTTTGGATTCAAGAATTGTAGTCGTAAGAGGGAGAAAGATGTCAGCGTAAAACTGTTAGCATCGGACCGAATTAAAAACAAATAGCACTTTTATGACATTACCTACTCTTTTTATGCTACATTGTGATGATGCATCTTTGACTTAAGATTACAGAATAATGAACCTAGTGCAGGCACAGATTTAAAGAGTTGAAGTGTTTTTTTTATTTGGTTAAATTCAGATTGGAGAGCGTCACGTAGGTACATCAATCAACACGTTGAGCACAACGTTCTCGTCCTAAAGCTCAAGTTTAAATTGAAGTCGACAAATAGTGTTGTTTAATAATTGAGCTTGGTTTTATTTGTCAGTAAATAAGATTTTATAAGAAATGTGATTATTTTAGTTTTTACCCATAAAGGATATCTATCTATATAATTTATCTATGGTTTTTACAAACGTTATCACATCACAGGTAACTCGCGGCGGTAGCGGCGAGGCAAAAGGGTATAGATACCTTTATTTAGAACACATTTGTAATGCTAAACCCAGGCGTATTGTTTAAGGCTGCGAACTACGGGAAACCCCTAAAGTAAACCTATTGTTACTAATTTCTCAAAGGGAGCCGAAACAAAAGGGATCGTGGATTCTTTTTAACTTACTTATCGACGCAAAAACCGACAGGTTTTTTTTACGGTAACCTAGCTAATTTACATACGAGCCTGAGTTTTAAAAACGGCGTGTGCAGCCCAGATGGGCCAACTTTGGTTTTTATCCTTAGGTTAGGTTAATTGAAGTAGGTACCTGAAACTGATAATAATAACGAAGACGTGTTTTGTTTAACATTTGTATAAAAAACTTATGTTTTTAACTTTATCAAAAATATATATTTATAAAAAAAAACAACTAATTTTGTATAATTTTGTAAGTCTATTTTGAATGAATATGTACCCCCGTGTGGTTGCCGGGTTAGAATAGTGCCACTCCATGTCTTCCCCTGGATGTCTCATGTCATAAGAACTAAGGGAATATAGGTTTGTAGTACTGTTAGGCGATGGGCTTGCAACCTTTCACTAACACGCTGGTAATAATCTTAGCCTATTTTTGCAAAATATGGTTAATGAGTTATCCACAAGTTTTTAAATTTGTAGGTAATTCGTAGCTCTGCCTACCCCACTCTGGGATTACAGGGATGTGTGTATGTATTTTGAATGAATTGTGAGGCACACAGCCGACCATCGCTAAGATCACTGGGGAAAGCGAAATGTCCAGCAGTGGATGTCTTTTGGGTGAAATGGTGATGATGAAGATGAAGTCAGTCTATTCTTCGAAATAGCCGAACGTGTTACATAATACAATGTTTTACCTATAATAATTCAGCTTCCTGCCACAATATAATATCTACCTGGGGCCCAATCCAGAAAGCCACTCTGCATCTCTGCACTCTGAACTTTGCAAATCCACGATAATGCAAAGTGCAGAGTAAGCGTGTTCCAGAAAACACTCTGCGTAATTTGCAAACTCTGCAAAGATTCTGTTCCTAAAAGATACTTTGCAAATCCACAAATCCACGCTTTGTATTTGACTCTGCCTCTTCTACTTTGCAATTGTCTTGTGGAACAGAAATACTTTGCAAATCCACAAATCCACACTCTGCATTTGACTCTGCCTCTTCAACTCTGCAATAGCTTTGTGGAACAGAAATACGTTGAGTGGGATTTGTGGAGTGCAGAGTTGCAGAGTGGCTTTCTGGAACGGGCCCCTGGTCTGTTCTATACTAAGACGTGTGGTAAGATTTTTGGTAGTTATCAATAAAAACTGTAACGATGTCTCAAGTCAATTAATATTTGTAATATTTTCGAAAATTATATTAAACTAAAGGAACTTCGCAACTTATCGCGACTCTAAGCTTCCCGCTACTCTCTAAAACTTATTTATCTTTATCTTCACTTTGTACCTCGCTATCTGTTCGCTTAGATCTTTTAAACTACTCTACGGATTTTAATGCAGTTTTCAGCAATAGGTAGAGTGATTCAAGAGAAAGGTTTTTATGTATAATGTACGGGAGTTGCAGAAAACTCACATAAACTGAAGCGAAGCGAGGGCGGGTCGCTAGCATAATATAGGTACTCACTCGGTAAAACCATTCTGCTTTGACATGTTATCATATTGTTAACGTTACGTTAGCTCTTATTTACTTAGCAGTAATAGCGGCCGAGTTAAAACAATGCAATAACGTGTCAAAAGCAATATGGGTTTTACCAAGTAGAATAGAGCCCCAGTTGGGGGGTTTATTATTGAAAAATCCTTTTAAACTTTAGGGATATCCAAGGAATTAGTCCGGTACGTTTTCCTCCAATGAATTAGTACACGTTGAGCTTAATGTTGTCACAACCGAGCGTATTATTAGGTAGCAGCTCTACCTTGGGGGCACACTCGCCTGTTATGACGACGACGAATCGAGAACTGAGTTATTAAGGAGGATAACACTCCTGTGTGTGGAACCGCCGTTACCTATAACTTGTCTCGTTGTTTAAAACACACCTAACGCTTTGGTGCTAACACCTCTCGGGACGCGTTCAAATGACAAACTTCTCGCACTTTCATTCGAAATAATTTATCCAGTATGCTAGCTAGAAAGTTGTAAATCACGTGTGCTAATTGGATAGAAATCAAGAACTTCGACATAATTAAGATACTTTACCTATTTCTCAGGGTAATTATTTATGCTTACAACAATTGCGGGATCTAACCGCGGCGTAAACATATAAATAGGTACGTAAACCGGGGTTACTTTGATTTGCGGGACTTTGATAGCAACTACCATTCCACACAAATATGTATTTTTTGAGTAGTTGGAATACGCCTCCATCATTTTTTTTTCGTCACTGGTAACGGGGATAGTTGCTCCTTAAGAAAGTTAAAGTAGTGCGCGGGTTAATGTCTTAGTTCTTATAGAAAAAAATATGAATGGTTAGTGTGCTTTTCGTCTTGATTTTTGAGGTAAAAAAACTTCAAAAGTACCTATGTTATGCAAAAACGCATGTTATTTGTGTGTTGTCTTATTTTAAGCAAATCTAATTGTTGATATCGAAAAAGAAAATCATATATTCTATATTTCTTCAGATTTTACGCGCTTTTCAGGGGGTTTATTAGAGATATACATTCAAATATTTAGTGATATCAAAGTAACCCCATTCTTAGTTTAACTTTGATCATAGTGTTTTTTTTTTACGGGAAACTAAAGGTCTCAATTTTTTCTAATTAATCAAGTCAAAATAACAGGAAAAAGGATTATTACATATTTTTATTTTATTATTTTGTCTTTTAGTTTCTATCAAAACTCGTGTTAAACTTGAAATTTGATCAAAGTAACCCTTACCTTAGTTACAGAGACATTAAATTTTAGAGACAACTAACTCGTTCCTTTCTCAAAATTGTGTATGTAAAATCGTCACTAAGTGACGACTTAATAGTCATTAACTGACTCCGACTGCGGTCGCAATTTCCGTCTACCTTGAGCAACTTTACGTTGCAAAAAGTTGCAAAAAATATTCAAGTAGGTAGAGCAGAAAGTACTTATGTACTGACGCAAGCGTTTTACGTAACCGCATAACTATATGCAGCCTCGAACCCGAATACGAGCCAGAATCATTAAACGGGGCTACGTTAGGAAAGGAAACCACTTATATTTTAATAAGAGCTGCGATTAAGGCCCATAAAAAGCTGTAAATATGTAGTTAGTCGGGTTCCCTGACGATAAGTAATTTGCGAGGAGGCCTGTGCGTGCAAGCCGTACCTACTACTGTTTATTACATCTGCAAATCACTTCTAACGTCAGCGCCTATTAGTACGGCTACTAGGAACCTTGCTTGCTATCTTCTTCAAGACTTTACAAAATTTACGAAGTTATATTTCTGTATAATGCACGTAACTTAGGGCTCAGACATGATGCACTACGCTAACTAACGTTTCTATTCGATTCGTTTTTAAACCAATCGCGTCACTGGTAGACCATGTGACTTTTCGTATCACGTCATCTTCCAGTGCTAATGATACTGCCTACGTATAGGTAGCGGCTCCGAGTTCGAGTCCCGGCAATGGCAAATATTAGTGTTATGAGGGTTTTTTTATGTCCTTATTTTAAGTTATTTTTCTAAATAAGTACCGTAAATGGGGGAAAATGAGACTGGTGTGTTAAATAGGACAAAATGTAGGGTAACCTTTGATCACTTGTCATGGCAACATCGTTAGAGATATTCACGTCAGTTTGCTGTCAACTCAATCGCAACAACATCACGCTCACACAATTTTCGTTCCCTGTAATTCTATGCCAAATGTTGATTTTTTTATATATTCTTATATAATTAGGTTAAGATTGTGATTTCCTTAGCAATAACCTAATAAAAGACTAATTAAACGTAGATCTCCATCGTGTAAATTAAGTTTCAAAGTTTCAAAGAAGTTTTAATATTATTATAATTTTTTTAATAAACGTGTTCGTTGTGTCCTAAGTTCCTTAATGTGTAGTTTAACTTCAATAAAAGTCACGAAACATTTGTTGTCTTAAATTACACCTTACAGTCTAACTTGGGACAGCCATAAATAAAAAAATATTCATATACAGTCAAGGACTTTAATTGTTATACCCTGTCGCATAACGTTAATCATTCATTTAAGGGTAATTTCTGTCATGTGGTTTGACGCTGTCATTATGACAGGGTTCCATAGTGTCATAACAATTAAAGTCCTTGACTGTACCTGTTAATATTATATGCAAAACAGAAAATATAAGAACAGATTGTAAGCTGAGACCAGCAAACAGATCGCTAACCATATAATAACTAATTTTTTTTGACCGGGAATTTAAAAATAGTATCATTTTCCCCCGTTTGACAGTATGTTTATCGTTGTGCAGCAACTATAATAAAAACTTAGGACGTTTGTAGGAACTAGGTAACTGTCCGCTTAGTATTTTTTTCTCTGAAAATACGAGGACCTTCTTTCTTGCATGGAAATTGTACCAGCAACTTTATCTGAGATCTGAACTACACAGGCTCGTAAAAGGATCTCTAGAATGAAGACAACAGTTTTTATCGCTGACCTACGACAGAAGGATCGAAAAAACAACACAGAAATCGATAGATTATTCGTTAGGTCACAACACAATAATTTACTTAATAATAGAAAACGTGTTTGGCGTCTCCACGTCATATAACTCGTTCTGCAGTGAAATCAAATAGTTAATAGTTGTCCTTGGCTTGTCTGTCTCTATCTACATCCTATTGACTTGCTAACCCTGTAGTGTCATTAGAGAAATTAAATTTCTCCTGTGATTAAGATAGTTTAACTACTACTATTAGAAGTATTAGAGAATATATTATAACAATTATTCAATTTATTATTTGATAATCCAACGTAGCGGCGGTTGACGGTGAATAAAATTTCCTCCCAAGATCTTGTTATATTTAAACTACAATTAGATCAAATCTCGACATAATACCTATATGTATAATTCACTCTCTATGCGTGGTCGTTTATGTGTGATCAAAGGATAATCATGGAAACATCATCATGGATGTCATCGTCATGGTTCTCGTAGGATGGATTAGGTACAGTAGGTACTATGCTTTCTACTCAATGATATAATATAAAATAAGGTAGATATGTTACCTATACGGTATTCCGTGTGTAAAAATGGCCCGGCTTACGCACACATAATCAATAAATATTGCAATTACACACTAGTTCATAAATGACTAGTGAAAGCAGGATGGTATGCTAATTTCCGGGAGCGAAACAGAAACGAGTGTATGTTGCTCTGCAGACTAGTTCACGGTTCCGTTGACGGAGCAAGACTAAGTAAAGGTGTACCAATTGGCTCGGTTTTAGGGTGCCACTATCGAAGTCCGTATAAAATATCTACCTCTTTTTACTATATTATATCATTGTTTCTACTAATAATTCTACTGGATAGAAAACTATTGCACACCTTTCCCGAGTTAAGCTTCTTGGTCGCTTCTGACTATTTTCGTCTCAAAGTTTTATGCTATCTGCATTATTTTGGTCAGCAAATTACAATGTCACCGGGCTTTAAGAATGGCCACATGTACAAAAACGGCCAAGTGCGAGTCGGATTCGCATACGAAGAGTTTCGTGCCATTCTTCTATATGTGGGCCCGTTTAATTTCTATTTTAGTACATTTTTATCGTTTGTTGATACCGGGAATATTATTACTCAATTTTAGAAAATTTCATGCTTCTACCCATAACGGTTTAAGAGATACCTACAACGATTTGACGACGCGTTGGCCTAGTTGGTAGTGACGCTGCCTACGAAGCTAGCGGTCCTGGGTTCAAATCCCGGTAAGGGCAGACATTTGTGTGATGAGCAAGAATATTTGTTCCCTAGTCATGGATGTTTTCTATGTATTTAAGGATATATTTCTCTATATATGTATTTATATAGTTGTCTAGTACCCATAGTACAAGCCTACAGTTTAGTTTGGGACTAGTTCAATTGGTATGAAATTGTCCCTTGATATTATTATTTTAGATATTTATTTAATTTTCTGTACATTAGGTTTTTTATAACAAATATTCAAATATAAAAGTAAAATAACAATACTATAATACAAAAAAATAGACATTATAAAAAACCTAACCTACGAGTGCCGCCGGCAGCGGGGCAGGGCTCAAGCTACCGGTGGTTAGGGCTGCAGAGAAAGGAACCTCCTCACAATACGTGCCGTGTCGAGGAGTACTGCCTTCTGTATCTGGCCCTTGATCCAGCCATCTAGCGAGAGTCTCTTGAGGTGTTGGTCGAGACTCTTCGCTATAAGACCGTTTGCCGAAACAACTATCGGGACAATGATAGTCGAGTCAACATCCCACATGGCGGTCACCTCGTGAGCCAAGTCAAGGTACTTGCTGAGTTTGTCCTTCTCGGCCTTCACAAGGTTCTCGTCATGCGGGATAGTGATGTCGACGAGCACTGCCCGGCGTTGAGATCGATCTGTCAACACGATATCAGGCTTATTGGCAACAATAGTCCTGTCCGTGATGACAGATCGATCCCAATAGAGCGTAGCACGACCATTTTCGAGAACTGGCGCCGGTGCGTACTTATAGTACGGCACTTCAGACTCAACAAGACCATATTGAAGAGCAAGTTACTGATGGATGATCCTGGCTACGAGGTTATGTCTGTGCAAGTACTCGCCGTTGGCCAAATGCGAACAACCGGAAATTATATGTCTGAGGGACTCGTCGGGGCAACGGCATGCTCGACAAATGTCAACCGTGCCATCCCTCAGAATATATTTCCGGTATATATTATTATTATTATTATTTATAGTAAAAAATAGCTATAGTAATATTAGGTCCTTACATATGAAATATTATTGGCCTTTTATATGGCTAAAATATACCCATTTTTCGTGCTTTTTCACCTTTCCAATGTGTTTCAGGTGAATTAAAACTGTTTTATCACTCACACTGAAGCCTGCCGCTAACTCTGACGTAGTTTAGCTTTACAGTAGATGCCTCATACACATCATTAATCCTTCGAGACGTTTCTGCAGAACTGGTGCGGCTGGTGCCACGGCGGAACTCGTATTCGTAAATAACACGATATTTTAAGTTCTCCATGTGAACAGAATGCTGTCAAATAAAAAACAAATGACGCGATAACAAATGAATCGCTAAATTCGAAGCACAAATACATGAGCTAAAATTTGAAATAAATTTGAATTTAGAATTCTTAGTCAAACACCAGATATTTTGAACCAGTTCAACAAAACGCCAATTTCATATGTAAGGACCCAATACATACCTACATACCCTGTGAAATTTTTAAGTGTCTACTTAGCTATTACATTCATTCATGAGGTACAGCCGGCCGACATACAGACAGACAGACAGACACACTGACGGACGGCAGAGGCTTAGTAGTAGGGCACGGTTTGTGTACGGAGCCCTAAAAACATATCAAACATAATTTATAAACATATAGGTAAGTACCCACAAATGGCCAGTGTTTGGTGCCAACTCAAATAGGTATACATGATCCGGAAGCGCTCTGAAAAGCAAACTGAGGAGTAGGAAAATATACCTACTTATACGTGTTGTCCACGCGTCGGTTGATATATATTATAGAGGATAACGCGGGCAACATTATCGGTTATGAAAAATAGGGTGCAAAAATGCAATAATAAATTAGATTTAGATAGGACTGAACATGATTTAAATGTTCACAAATTAAATGCAGAGATTAGTAGATTAAGAAAAAAACTTGAGGACATGTCAATAAAATACTTAACGGCTCAAAGTGAAATCAAGGAGCACATGCTGGCATTCACACAATTGCTGGAGAGTAGTAAATATAATGAAGACCGTTTTAATTCTTTAATTAATAATGGCATTGGTGATTGTAATTGTATAGGAACTGTACCAACAGCTGTGGTTCAGCCAGATGTGGCTCTTGATTCTTCTAAGCTAAGTGCCCCAAAAATAGTTTTAGATGAGTCCCCTAGACAAATTAGCAATAATAAAACTATTATTTATTCGGATCAGATAGGGTCTGGAATGGGTTCCATGTTAAGAAACAAATTGACACAAAATGTAACAAATTTTTGTTATCATAATGCAAATCTTATGCAATTATGTCATTTAATATCAAAGGGAAGTTATGACAGTTCTACTACTCTAGTGATTCTAGTAGGAAACAGTCTTGGTATAGATAAGTCTAGTGTAGGTAGATTATTGTCAACATTAAACCTTATTGAAGAGGAAGGCATAGGTAAAATTATACTTTGTGCATTACCATATTCACAAAATATGCCATACAATTATAATAATAAAATAGCATACTTAAATTCTTTAATGTATAATGCTATATGTCATAATAGTAAATATCATTTCTTCGACTTAAATAAATTTATTAAGCACCTCACGCTAACATCTGAAAAAATTCATTTGCCAAAGAAATATATCTTGACTTTGGTAGAACTTTTGGCTTTTAATATAGAACCAAATAGATATAACAGTGGTACAAATTCCATTCCTAATCATTTAAACTAAAGTATAGGACAGCGGAAACACCTTTGAGTATAAATATAGTTCATCAAAATATTCAAGGGTTTTCCAGCAAAGAATTAGAAGTAGGATTATTTTTAGATACTGAGAATGTACACATTATGTGTATTACTGAACATTGGCTTAGACCAGATCAATTAATTTTTGATTTCGTTAATTTTAAATTAGTTAGTTTTTTTGCCAGAAAATCCGCCATTCATGGTGGTTCGTTAATAATTGTTAAAAGTACCATTAAATCCAAAGAAAGGAAAGATATTGTTAGGCTATCCATAGAGAGGCTTGTAGAAATCTCATGCATAGAATTAGAAAATTACATAATTATCTGTGTTTACAGACCACCGTCAGCTGATTTTAGCACATTTGAATCCAGTATGGAAAATGTGTTAAAATTAGTATGTAAAACCCAAAAGCATGTTATTGTCTGTGGAGATTTTAATGTTAATTTACTGGAATCTTCAAATAATACTATTAGGATCTTAAGTTTATTTAAATCTTTTAACTTAGGTAATTTGTTCTTTGAACCTACACGGATAGGAGTTTCAAGTGCTACCTGTTTAGACAATATTTATTGTAATTGCGAGTGTTTGGATAAGGAAATATTTAATTGCTTTAATTCTGATCATAGTGGCCAGAAGGTTTCTTTTTTAAATGATTTTCATCAAGAACCGCAGGCAATAACATACAGACCCATAACTAGCAATCGTTTAGAATTATTCAAAAATAAAGTTGAGAGCAATCTCTGTGGGTTATCCTTTTCAAATAATGATTCAAATAGTATTTATAAAGATTTGTTTGATGTAATTCTTCATCAATTTAACAACAATTTTAAGATGAAAACTGTTTCTGGGTCAAAAACTAAGTTTAGTGAATGGGCTACTGTAGGCATCCATAGAAGTAGAAATAGGCTTTATGAACTATATAGAGAGAGGGAGGAGAACAAGAATGCTGACTTCTTAGTTTACGTTAAGAATTATTCGAGGACCTTCAAGCGAGTTTGCTTAACTGCTAAGTCAAACTTTTTAAGTCTTAAACTCAAAGCTTCTGATAATAAGGTAAAAACGGTGTGGAAAATTATAAATAGAGAAACGGGTAAATCTAAAACTCGTGATAATCAAGTCACCCTAAACAAGGGTGACAAACAAATCACGTCAAACAAAGACGTGGCCTTAGCGTTCGAAGATTATTTCTCCACTATAGCTATTAATACAACGAAATGTCTTCAATCATCTGCGATTGTAGCTCAAAAACTACTTTGTGCTAATGTTACTAAATGTAATGTAACCTTTGATTTTAGCCATGTAGATTCAATTTCTATTGTTAAGGTATTTAAATCGCTCAGTTTAAAAAAAACTGAGGATTTATGGGGAGCGTCAGTTAAAGTGATCCATCATGTCATAGATATAATTGCACCTCACTTAGCTTTAATCTACAATAATTGCATTTCAGAGGGGGTTTTTCCAAATCTTATGAAATATAGTAAAGTCATACCACTTTTTAAATCGGGCGACATGTGTGATTTAACGAATTTCCGTCCCATTTCTATTCTACCGGTTTTAAGTAAAGTTTTTGAGAAGTTAATGTTAAAAGATATGTTAGGTCACTTCAATAGAAATAAACTGCTTAACAGTAATCAGTTCGGCTTCACCAGAGGACGATCCACAACTGATGCAGCATCTGTACTCATTAAATATATATACAATATTTGGGAGAAATCCTGTGATGCAATAGGAATTTTTTGTGACCTTTCCAAAGCTTTCGATTGCGTAGATCATGCGACTCTTATATTAAAATTAGAACATTATGGTCTGTCAAATAATTCTCTAAATCTTATGTCTTCATATCTTAGCGATAGAACACAAACGGTTGTTGTAAACCAAACACAGTCCATTGGAGCAACTGTTAAATTAGGTGTGCCTCAGGGCTCTATATTAGGTCCTTTCTTATTTCTGGTCTATATAAATGACTTACCACCCACGGTAGATAACCTTTGTGATATTGTGCTATTTGCTGATGATACTTCATTAATTTTCAAGGTGGACCGAAAATCCGTCGATTACAGTAGGATAAACGCCACGCTGGTTAAAGTACTTAATTGGTTTACTATTAACAATTTGCTACTTAACGCTAAGAAAACTAAATGTGTTAGGTTCGTTTTGCCTAATGTTAGACCGGTAAAATCTAGTATATTTCTAAATGATGAGTGTTTGGAGATGGTGGACAAGGCGCTTTTCTTAGGGATAACTATAGACAAAAACTTGCAATGGAGTCCCCATATAGCAGTACTAGCAGGTAAATTAAGTTCGGCAGCTTATGCTGTTAGGAAAATCAGGCAACTTACCAATGTTGAGACAGCTCGCTTAGTTTATTATAGTTATTTTCATAGTGTTATGTCGTACGGTATTCTGGTTTGGGGAAAAGCTGCTGACATACAGACTATATTCGTGTTACAAAAAAGAGCCATTCGTTCCATATATAACCTAAACTCCCGTGATTCCTTAAGATTACTATTTAAAGAAATTAGTATTTTGACAGTAGCGTCACAATTTATTTATGAGAATATTATTTATGTCATTAAAAATCAAGACTCTTTTGTTAAGAATTGTGATATACATAATTTGAATACAAGAAATAAAAATAAAATTGCTATTAAAAAATTTCGTGTCCGTAAGGTATATAAATCATTTGTTGGTCAATGCATTCATTTCTATAATAAATTACCTGACGAAGTTTTAAAGTTATCATTTCCAGCACTTAAAAATTACTTGAAAAAGTCGTTGATGTCGAAAGCTTATTATAGGGTCGAGGACTATCTAACAGATAAAAATGCTTGGCCTAAATTAAACACCTAAATAACTTAGTAATAGCTTAGTCAGGAAAATATCTAAACATTGTAGGTATAATTATTGTCTAGGGGACACGGTTTCTGTAGGAGAATGTATCAAAACTATGTGGTTGTTTTGCACCGTCATGGGTAAGTATATGTATACTATTATTATTACAATTTAAGAGTTCATCTGAACATACTGAGTTTTGACACATTTTCCTGCTCAACTACGCATGATATATATATTTTAATGTTAAATTCATTGTTTTATATAATGCTAGGTTAAGTTCTATAATTGTATAAGTAATTTTTAAAAAAAACGACTGACTGTTGAGTTTCTTGCGGCGTTTCTTCTCAGCAGTGGTCTCTTGCGAAGCGCTGGTAGATTTTTGACGTGTAAAAGTGCCCGTGCGGCCTACTTACTGAATAAACATCTTTTATCTTTTTTTTTTATCTTTTAACAAACAATAAGGTGCGATAAGTAGATTCGTCGGCGCTTTTCATGTTCGCCTTTGAGCGGGTTTAATCCGCCGCCGGCCACCACGCCTGCGCCCACGCTGTGTACGTATATCCATGGTAAATCACATGGGGGTTACGGACTTTGGCTGTGGTTGAGACAACAACACCAATTCGGAACAAAATTGACGCATTGAATTGCTTGTGTGAGTTGAGTGTCAGTTGCGACTGTCACTCCAGATAGCCATTTCCAAGTGTGTGTTTTAAGTTAAGGCTCGGTTTCATTGTTCGATAGCACGCAACTTTTAGTGGTACAGTACAGTCAACAGCATAAATAAGTGATCACTTATGTACCTTGTCGCTTTCAATCGTTTCACAATATGACATTTCAAACACGACGTTAACGTATTCACTGCCAGTACTGTTTTTTGAACTTTCGCCGGGTGCCACATCTTTTGTTTTATACGGAGCTTGCCTACTGTAAGAACGCAGATATGCGTTGAGGGCACTGGGTGGAAGTCAAGGTGACGCATATATGCGTCGGTGGCAGTGAATACGTTAAAGTGACAAGGTACATAAATGATCACTTATTTATGATGTTGACTGTACATTGCATCGCTGCAATAACTCCCGGCTCAACAATGTTAACATAACCCGTCAATGGATTGCTACAAGCATGCGGGCTATTGCCCAATGAAACTGAGCCTTAACACACACTTGGAAATGTAAGGCCAAAATCAAGTTTTAGGTACTGGGTTAAGGATATTCTCTTGTCCATAAAACGCGCTTAGCTTAAATCTTTCAGAAAATTATTTAAATTATTTACATTTACACTTAAATTACTAACATTACAAGTCTCCAGGCACATTTTAATAAAATAAGGTACTTTGTTAAGGTTCCGTAGCCAAAATGGCAAAAACGGAATCCTTACAGTTTCGCGTCATGTCCGCCTGTCCGTCCGTATGGCACAGGCAATTTACTCAAGAACTAAACTCGGATTCATCTATTCTATTCTATTCTTAATTAATGGCTTTCACTCCTGTTAAGGTGTATTTCGCCAATGTCGAGTTATTTATAGACACTCCCATGGACTTATTAGAGAAATTTCTCTAATAAGTCCATGGATTGGATATCACACGCGAAGACAATTGTTCGGTAAAAGAGAATTTTCTCAAATGGACTAAACAGAAGCACATGGAGTTAGCTCCACGCGCTTCTGTCAAGTCCACTCGGATTCATAATTAGATTCCATCAAATCTACCAAGAAATGTCACTGTCACAATAATATATGTCAGTGTCAGTAGGTATGATGGTCCAGATGCCACCAACCCTTTCTTAATAATAAAAAAAAAAAATCTTAGCAGGTGAAAAACTTAACGAAAGTCTTCGTAGTGGTGTAGACAATTTAAGGGAATTTACGTCCAAATTCAAATATAGTCTCCATTTTCTGTACACAGGCACTATACAATTACATAAACGTAGGGGTTTCGTTAAGTTTGTCGCCTATACTACTTTGATTCCTAGATGTTTGTTATGTATCGAAGTAAATATTTATATTCATATATTCCTAAATTATAAGTTAAAAGGATCCTAATCGTTTCGCTCTAATTAGTGAGATGGTTTAACGCCCCTCCTGCAGTTAGGATGCTATAGTCAGGATAACGTAATACGCCTTAAAAATAGGCAACACGCCTAGGTAGTGCTTATTTTTTTTTAAATTTACGTGTTTTGTATAATAATTATTAATATACGTACATCTTCAAACGATAATATTATTGTATCAAAACGGATACCAAATGTTATCGAGACCTGAAGTTTTAACATTGCAATATGAATATTTCTACCACACAATTGCATCAATTAAATATTTATTTAAAGAACAGGTTTGTATAAAAGCATTTTTATTAAAAAAAAAAGCATTTAAATGTTATTCTTAAAATTACTAAGTAATTAATTACTTACGTGCATTCTTCCGCCAAGAGTAGATTTACTAATGTTGGAATGTTTCATTTCAATGGCAACACCGTGGTAGATTTGATGGAATCTAATTATGAATCCGAGTTTACAAGAGGTACATTGATGAAATTTGGAGCATAGGTGTCTTGTAGAAGCCGCTACTTAAATACTTAGTTTGGTAAGTAGTTAAATTACAAAAATAAATATTTATAGGGCGGGGGGCACTCCATACTGTAAAAAAAGATTTAAAAAAAATGCGCTTAAATCATCGTGGTACATATTTCGACAGTTCTTTTAAAAACATTTAAAGATTCCTAAGCAGCTTTTTTGATTACCTAGGTGAATGTTTTCGGAAATAATCGCTCCGAAAGTTGCATAAATTGTGTTACCCCCTTATCTTATAAACCGTAGGTCCAAAAAACATGAACAAAACCACAAGGGTAACGCTTAATAAATACTTTCAATGCAATTTCTTTTCGTGGTGATCGGATATACCGTTTTTGAGTTATTGCCGAAAAACGGTGCTTCTCAACCAAAGACGCAAGTGCCATGAAGATACGCTCTTTTGCTGGTGCACTTTTTTGTTTGTAGTAAGGGCTTCGGAACCCTACACTAAGCATGGTCCGACATGCTCTTTCCCGGTTTTTTTATTAGAATCTACTAACAATCTAGACACTAGATCTACTCTTATTCTTACTCGTTCACTATTAAAAATATCTATAAATCATTTTATATTTTTCCTTTTCTACCATTTACACTGTTATAGCTATTATAAATGTTATTCTTGCCACTTATTTATATAAACCTACAGTAAAATCTAAAAACCGTAAAAAGGATTGACTTAGTTTGGTATATTGTTTTATGAACTAACAAGTTTTATTGAGTTGCTGCGGAAGATAATAAAAATCATTGTTAATAGTACACATTCATCATCAGAAACGCTTGTAGTAGGTAAATGCAACGAAGTTACACCTATCTGTTCTATCGGTCAGTTTAATAAAGCTTTTATTGCGGTTAAATTAGCACTGGCTCGTCAACGGAGCCATCTGGATCCGCGTCATCGGTGTCAAGGCGAGGCGGTGTTTACCGCGGGCCCGTTCCTCGGAGCTGCGTCGATCCATGTCAATAAAGTTGGCCATTCACCAATTTTACGGTAATTATCGTTGACGCCGCCTGATTGTCCTAACACTAGGCGACTTTACAGAGACAATGTTCGTTTACTACGTTGCAGTCCATAAAATGGTGACGCCATTTTGTTCCGAGCTGTCTTTTTATTGAGCACTGTATAAATTTATGGAATCATCATTGAGTTGTATGGACTCCTATTCGTTCGCAGGCGGGTCCATAACCATTACGGATTGTATTTTTTACACTTGTTAAAGATTTGATTGCAACTACCTATTTTACCTAATCGTTCTTATATAGAGCCCTAATTAATTAATAAGAAATTGAATAATGTAAAGAAAAGGACTTGGATAAAGGTTAGGATTAACATCTGGTGTTAGTTTTTTAACATTTAACATTATGCCAAATATAAATAAATAAACATAAACATAAAACCTATGCATGTAATTGAAGGTTAAAGACTACTGTGCGAAGGTAAAATTTTGAATATTATGAAAAATCATGTCGATCCGTTGGTGACTTGGTGTACGAAAAAAGGGCTAATCAACACTTTCACATATTTACTTAAAACTTCCTACTTCGTAAGGGATTCGGGGTAGTATAGCAAGTGTGTTGGGCAAATCGTTTGAAAACACTTAAAAACAAGGAAAAGAAGCATCGTAGTCTAACAAAGGTACCTAAAACTAGTGTTTATACCTTGAACTGCCTTACCTTACATAGGCAACTATACCGTATAGTAGGTACCCGTATAAGACCCAATCCTATATTTATCCACATTATTATGATTGCTACTGGCGGGTTGTATAAAGTTAATTAGCTGAAATAAATAATGCGGAATTAAAATAAGTCGTTGGAAACGCGGCAGCTGTATATAGCCGCTTGGCTACATAATGGCGGCGAGGGCTCGTTATTTTCTGGTCAATTGCCGCTTTACAGCGTCCGCGCATCCTCGCTTCCAATTACTGCCCAGCCGCCAACGCTATAAAACATATACCCGTAACGATAAAACTTATATCAAACACCCTTTTTATTCATTCCCCGCCTTAATCCACCAACAATAAAAACCATTTTTAAACCTACGACCTTACTCCGGATACAACGCAATCTTGCACCAAATGCAAATTACGCTTAGGTAAAACGTGTCTGTAGTCCGCCCTGAGCTTTTTTTTTATAATTATACCGGGTCGGTTACTTGGAAATGCATTCACAAGAAATCGGAGGGATTCTTGATGTTTAATAGGCTTAGATTAAACTTAAAAGCCGGCCGTGGGCTCGTAGCCCATTAAATGGTTCTCAGGGCTGTCGGCAGATAGTACATGGCTAAGCTCTCATTAGAAAAGGTTGGAAATAAGAGCAAAAAACATCATAGGTACATAAAGCTCGACCAAACTTTTATCTACCAATAGGTTGAGTGCGTCTGGCGTCGGCCTTTCGTTGATAATATTTTTGATGTAAGTAGGTAGGCCATAGGTAGGCAAACGTTTTCAAGTTAAAGGATTCTATGTCTCTTGTCTATGTTCAAGCACAAATAGGGCAACCCTTAATTTTAAATCATGGTATTAACGTAATCTTTTTAAGCAACAATGGCCGGTCGGTATCCTCTGCTCGGGTAATTAGCCGAAATAAGGAAAACAAACAGCTTTAAAGGACTAGATAAGAATACAATTTCAAATTTATCCTGTGCCGGCTTATCGCTGAACATTGTTCATTTTTTGAAACCGCCGACTTAGTACCTAGCGGAGAAGTGAACCGCGGGTATTCCAAGGGAACTCTTTAAAGGCTTTGATTGACCAGGGGCTAATAAACATTTAGTTTTGCAAGAACAATTAAGGCGGCGCCGTCAAAGGGCCGTGTTTGAAGTTGCCGCAGCATCCGCTTTCTCTCAGATAAGTCTGTCGCGGCCTTGCCGGAGAGAGCTTTTCACGATTGCTTGATAAATTCCTACCCCGCTGGCATTTAATTTTAATGTCTACGTCTACAGGAAATATTTAAACAAACTTACGAGTATGACTCACCTAGTTAATAGGAAAATTGAATGCAATGTAGTACAATTTCAAGTTCCCAGCCATCAATGAAGACATTTAAATTAAGGGTTTCTTCAATTTTATGTACCTAGTACTCCTAGTTCATGTATAATCTGGTTCACGTTTTATTATTATTCAACTTGTTTTTTTATTTTTATTTAAAAGTAATAAACATTTTATGTACCTAGTACTCCTAGTTCATGTATAATCTGGTTCATGTGTTACAATTCATGGCATGACTGTTAAGATATGTTTTGAATTTTGTATGTACTTATAATATTGTTACCTACTCTGGAATGGTCGTGTGCAACAGTTCTGTGTCTCCTACATTGACACTTAAGTACAGGTACCTATTTAATTAAATTTTCGAAGCTTAGTGCTTTATTAAAATGAGATTAAATTATTTTAATTAACAAAGAGTACATTTTTGTTAAATACAATATAGGAGCGTGAAGATGTAGGATGTAATATATTTACAAGTTAAAAATAGTGGATATTCCAGTTAATTTAGACTATGAAAACATAATTTACATAAATACCCAAGCCATAATAATGATCGATGCACGGAGACACTGGCAGCTTATAACACCGTTCATGCAGTTCAGTTTCTTAGCAACATACAAACCGGTGGGGGGCGGAGGGAGGCGTCAGGCTGGGCCAATAAAGGCGCGCAGTAAATCCACGTAATTTAGAGCGGTTGTAAATTAGAGTTCCGCTATAAACGCGGGCCGGCCGCGTACCTGCCGCGCCCGCGCCGGCGTCACGCCACCGGCGAATAAATCAACAGGACAGTTCCGATAGAGGACCTCGAAATGTGGTCAGAAACGTAATATGATCCCCCTATACTACTATACTAGTACGTCACGGGTAATGAGAGACTACAGCGACTAGTTCACTACACAATAGGCTTGCGTCGGTCAGGAACTAAGAACTAAAAGGAATGAATTCCCGTCACAGAGCGAAAGGAACTAAATAATAAAAAAAAACGTAAGTGATCCGTGAATGATCTGAATCGGTCTTCGGTCCTTTAGGTCCTCAGTAGCAATTGTTAAATGTATAAGCGAAACAGAGCAAACGAGTAAAGAGCACAAGGCACGACGCTCGATGTGACCGAGACAAATAGTACCTATTTCAAAGCGTGTCCTGCTCAGATCTCAAAATTTGCTCCGGACTAAAATACCAAACTAGTTCCTTTGACCGATTGACCGGGATTGGAGCCCTCTCTTTAAAGACCGAGCGGGCGAAACTCTACATCACAAGCCGATGCGTCGGAGACCTTAATAATCACTCTCTCAAGAGCCTCTCCTCTACGCAGTGTCCGTACACCAAGAGGGAAGGACAAAAAGTACATTTGGTTGACTAGAGATTAGAGAAAGGGGCTTGCACATGGTCCAAATTGGCGACAACTTTTGTGAAGTATACTTATAGCGCAGGTCAGAATGAAACTTTGTGTCGGAGGTCCAGAATCCTTTATAGAGTGGCGGTTGCAGCATAATAAATTTGTCAGGTACGCAGTCTCCTTTCAACTACCAACGAGTAGTTATGTAGATACTTTTATCTACACACATATCATAAGTCCTCTATTATGCGTTCAAAACCCGTAGGCAATGACCAGCTTTACCTGTGGTAGTAGGTGACAGCGATGACAGCTGTTAATTTTGGAAGATGTTCCAAATATGGATCTTATTACCTTACAATATTCGATAACGTAATGAAATTACGTTACAACTGTCATTGCTTTCAGTTACTACCACAGGTAATAATGCTGGTCAATTGCCTTTCGGCTTCTGAACCCATCTTAGAGTACTTATAATATGTGTGTAGATAAAGTATTGTACGCGACTCTGCGTAGGTAATTGGCATTACGCAACCGTCACGTAAAGTACTATAACTTAACATACATAACATAATCATGCTTAAATACTTGTCACTGCTGGGTATACAGACTTCCTATTATGATGGGAGGGTCTTAGCTATAGTCCCCACGCAGACGCTGTATGTTAGGGGTCATCATACGTAACATAAAATTGCTTCACACTCACAGATGTGTGCAGATTTCATCACTAACCTACAGCTTGTGCCTACCTCACCAGGCTACCACTGTTTTTTTGTTCGTACCCTGACTTGCATATATTACTTAAATGTTAATTTAAAATCCTTGATACGTTCAAAAACGAATATTCACTACTGTATTTCCATGTTTTCAAAAAATGAAAATGATAAAGACGAATTTGTCTTTCTTATGCACTGGAACATGAGGAACGTCCATTTTCAGGTGCATAAATTAACTTTAAATACAACGAATAAATATTTTAATGAAGAAAATATTATTATGTGACAAAGGTAGAACTCGCAAGCCCATTCGGGCACGAAGCGCTGGCTGCGTGTAGGCACCACCACTGTTCTACCGTCCAAAGCAAAAATGGAGTATGCGCATACGAACTTCATACTATTATAATCCCTTTTACCTTCAGGCAGTAGTGTCGCCGCCGAACACCGTCTGTGCTTCGTACCAAGTTGCTGGTAACGAATATCTTTTACAAACAGTAACTGCATTTTAATAAAAACATTTTTTAAATATTTTCTGATGCCATTCATATATATATGAATTGTATTGTGACGCCTCCGCGTGAGTTGTAGGTGCGATTCTCACTCAAGATCATTGATGTCGAAACATTCTTTACTGGCGTTAGGGTTAGGTAGCGAGGAATTTACGAACATAATGCATTGTTAACCTACACCTAATAACTTGCTACAATTATTTATTAATGTTATGTTATATTTTACAATTAATATTTAAAATCTACATTATTGTATGTACTCTACAACCATTATTTGCAGTATTTTAGCGCCGCGGCCGAGGTTGGTGTTTCACACAAGCATGATCATTCTCTACACGAGCACGATTCTGCGCTTGAAATTTATGGCAAAACTATAGGTATATGTATTTTCTAAAATTCGATTTTATTTATGTCCCTTTCATTACCTTTAAGTGCTACTGCAGGGCGAGAATGAATGAATTATTGAATGAATTATATTTTTATTTAAATATATGTATACAACAGGGTAGATACGTTTTTGAGTTCTTAATGTTAAGTAGGGTAGAGTCACCAAGATTTCACATAGATATTTTGCCATCGTAGCGACGCGGCTCCATTTAACATCACATCAGCGCCTCTATTCAACACGGTAAAAACAATATCGCATTAGATCTGTTATCGTATTGTCAACGTTTTGATAGCTCTTATTTTCTTGACAGTAATGGCGGCTGACGTCATAACAATACCATAACAGGCAAACTACGATATCGTTTTTACCGCCTAGAATAGAGGCGCTGTTTTGGGTGTTCAGTATGGGTTGCATGTGATTTGCACTGATGCAATGATGTTTCGGTAAGACTGCCTACGAAATTACTACGACCACTAAAACTAAAATCAATAAATTTAATTTGACCGAAAAGATTTCAATTTAAAATTGTTTGTCTGAACCGATCAAAAAAATATATTTAGTAATTTGGCCACAATGCTGCCGTAAGCGAATACCTTTGAGCCAGCATGACATGGTCATGGTTCCGGACAAAATGAAAATATAATATTGTGTGAAATAGCTGTCCGGCGAGAAACATTTAAAAGCGTCTTGAACACAAAAACTAATAAAAATAAAAGATAAATAAGTAAGTAGGTATCTCAATTTAATTTTCGAATTTACAGTTTGCTTAAAGGCAATTTTATCAAAATACCTACAAATATGGAAGAAACGAAAGAGATTTGTCGGGATCGTAGCAGTTGGAAAGAAGTGGTCTCTGCCTACCCCCCTGGGAAACAGGCGTGATTTAATGTATGTTTGTGTGTAGGTACCTACAAATATCTGAATTATCCTAAACTTTAGAAATTACCTTTCTTTACTAATAGTTAGTCTAGACTTAAATAAGTACATTTTGGCCATCAAAAAAGTCATTTACAGTATAATATGCCCTACCCAACAAGCAGTTCTTGATAGAGACAGCGACAATTTATTTATTATTTGACGAAGGATTGTGAAGCTGAAAATTTCCCTGAAAATCGTTTATCACTAACTTTTCAAAATGTTTATAGAGATACCTCTACATCTACAGAACCAGTAGGTTCGGATTGTTTTATAACAATGCAGGAAAGTTAAATAGTTTCAGAAAAACCGTTGGTAACTGAAATTCGACCATGACCTGATAGGTAACTATTTTGGACAAACGAAAAAAAGGCAAACAACATTTGTTGAAAAGTTTTTGAACAAACGAAATTGAGGTACTTAAATGATTTTCGGGCACGGATAGGAAGGTAACGTTCTTCAGTGACGCGCTTACCTACCGACGAAACAATTTAATTGTTATCTATGTTCCTATCTACTTAGATGACCTTTTGTGCAGAATTAACTCCTTGTAGACTGGATAATATTCAGAAACCCGGAAAATATATTTTTCCCCAAACCATATTTGCCCCTAGAAAACGAACAACACCCAAAATAATTCTGGACTTATACGGTGTTGATCGTTTTCGAACCAGAAAGTATGTAAGAAACCAATTAAATACATGATTCTGGGCATATATGGGCTAAGGGAATTTCACTATTTTTACCCGACTGTGGCGAAGCCCAAAAAGAGGGTTGTGTTAGACCTGTATGTATGTGGGTATGTATATATATGTCCGTTCCTATGTCCCCTCGGAACTACTTAACGGGTCAAATGAATTTGATAAATTATACGTCATTGGATTCGTCTTGATAACGCAACATCAAAAATTGCAGTCAGGTTTTTAATAATCGCCTGAAAGAGCTGGCTGAACGAATGGCCCGATTTGATAAACAAGGATCCCTTAGATTCGTCTTAGCGTCGCGAGTGTTATTGGTATTTTTATATTTTTAAAGTGTAATTTTATAAAAATATCAAAATAACGGATTTATAAATATAACATATACATGGTTTTTAATATATGCATATAGCTCGAAGAAAATATTAAAACATGCAAGCGGGTTGTTATTCTGTTTATTTAATGTACATAAATATAGAGAGAAAAAAAGTTAAAGTGCGAGTTTCATTTGATTATTTTCTATTACATGCAATTTTTTGTATTTTTTATCTATAGAGTAGGTAGTTCTTAGAAGGAAGGGGAATATAGAGTTCTACTTTGCGTTCCACGTTAATTACTAAAAATTATATCTCTAGATTTATTAATTTAAAAAATGCTCGTGATTAGGAAACGTTTTTTATGAGTTATTTTTTTGCTGCCTATTGAAATAATTTTAATTTTCTAATTATTATCATGAACCCTTGTGCGCACAATGCGGACCACTAAATACTATACACCAGATCACCAGGTCTTGACAGACGGATGAACAGATGGGCAAAAAAATCATTTAATAAGGGTTGTGATTTTTTAGTACTTGGTATTGAACCCTACATTGGCAAAATTTGCCAAAATGATTTAGTATGTGCTGGGGCATGAAGCCATAGCTGGTCTTACGATTACTCATAAACGTAAGACTAGCGTGTGAGTGCATTGTATTATATTAATGCATATCCATACTATCACAACATGGTTAACAAACACATGGTTAACATGGTTAGAAATAGGTACAGATTGCATGTAGTAAAATTAGACATAAGAAAAATATAATACTTACAAAAATTCTTCAGTGAAAAGTCACAACGAAGAAACTATGCGTATGAGAAATATGCATATGAAATTGTTAGTGTGGAAAATCAAGTCACTGGACAAAAGGCGACCGGATTTTTTTATACAAGAAATAATAATACTGAAAAAAAAGGCAGTCAGAATTTTACCAACAAGAAAATACAAATACTGGGAATAAAGGCGATCGGAATTTTTTATACAAGAAAATAAAAACCGGAATCAGGTATGAAAAGATTGAACCCCGGGAAAGGACATAGAGTTACTTTTTGTCTAGGGAAAGTGGACAGTCACCGAGCAACGACTAATGGCCTGTTGACTGATCAGTAGTTAAACTAACTAATTGTTAAAATGGAAAATTTGACACATTTCTTTGAGATTTTAACCATACGTTCCAACCAATTTTTTTTGACCATTAGTTAGTTTAACTACCGATCAAACAACAGGCTATAAATAAACGACTTCTACGCGGCCTGGACGGAGTTGTGGGACTTGTGGGCAACAGCTAGTAAGTATATTTTACTCTAGACGTGCTGTATAAGATTAGAAGATTACAACAGTACCTGGTTCCCAAGATACGGGCTGTTCCTAGTTGCATCGTTATAGTCTATCTTTTCACTTGTGTAGCCCATTTGCACTCGTTGTCGTTCGCAGGTTACTCTGCTTTACTAGCTTGAAACAATGCATTTTTTATTTATAACTTGTTTTTGGTAAATAAAGAAATTGAATTTGCAAAAAGAATAAAAAAAAACAACAGACAATATATTTACACCAATTGAATAGGTAGTAGTCCCAATCCCATAGGTACTTAGTTTTATTAGGTTAACGCGAGTAGGTACTATTTACACTGTCATAAGTCATAACTCATAAGTTCTCATAATGGGAACTTGACAAAGAAACTCAAACTTATACAAATAATCGCATTTCATATAAAACATCTACTTACTCGGGAACAAATGAATATTCAGACAAATATTTGCTCTTTTTGGGGATGAAACCAGAAATTTCTAGCTTCGTAGGCAGTCGTATCCGCTAAATATAGGTACTTATACCTGCTTGCTCATACAAAGAATTTTTCGAATCAGTTCAGTCCAATGTGCGTTACTTCGTGGCTTTGTCGATTATCTCACCCCTTCCCGGTACCTGCAAACACTATAAACCCCATGACGCCCTCGCTTTACGATTACACATTATCTATTTTATCTGGCCTAAAACTTCTCAACAAAGAGATAAAGGTTCCACATTTACGCCGCCATATGTAAATAAATTACCCAGGGCATTGTGAGGCGGTCTACCCGGATTGTCTAAGTAAACTCGTATACGTAGAATACTGGGGCCCGTCGTAAATCAGGGGTTGCAACGCGTCACGCCACGTAAAAGGGTTTATTTTATAGTCCTACGATGCAGCGATAAGTGAAATGTTACTTTATTTAGCTTGGCTTCGATTAGATTAGAGCTGTGGGTTGCTATAGAGAAGTTGTGCTCATTTAAGGTTTGATTGATTTCATTTAGATGCAAGAAGTAGAGTCGCAATAGTCATCGATCGAACAGAGAGAGGTCTTAGAGTCAACTCAGTGAGCATTCGTAAGTTTTTTGTCTGTTCGACGAAGACTTGAGTATCGTTATCCGGCCTTTATGAAATTTCGTAGAATTAGTTAAAGCTGATACAATTTTTAAGTTCTAACATGAGCAGGGTCGCTCAGGAGGTTACGAAGTCAGAGGGAAATCATGTAACTGTTCTAGGCGAACTACTAGTCGCGAACTAGTAGTACAAGCGAGGTTGTCGAATCCGTAGGCATTCGTATATTTGTAGGTATGTTTGATTGGCTGTAGGTAATTGAAGTATCATTGCTCCGATCTTTTTGAAATTTGGTATAAAATGAGTTGAGGCAAAATAATAAGTTAAAACATGAGCTGGAACGGTATGGGGTAGATTGTTTTTTTTTTTTTCAGAATCGTTTCAAGTACCAAGTCAAATCAAGTTTCTGCTCCTTCTGAATCAAACTAGGGTTCTGTAGTACATGTACTAAGAAGCAAAAAGAATGAATTCCCGTCACTGTACTAGAAGGAACTATTCCGTAAAGTTTCTGCTCTTAGTTTATTTTAGTACAAACGAAGCAAGAACCGAGCAGCAAGAGGCGAGCAGTGTGTGACACTGACAGCAAAGCGATCCGAATGAAATAATAAATAATAATAATGACCCGCCGGCCATCCACTCGGTCAAAGGAGTACAAATAAGAACCATGAACATACCAGTTTCTTTAGGTGTACTAGTGTAATAAGATAAAAGAACTAAAAGACCGAACTAGTAAATTTGAGCGATTGTACCTACTAGCGTTCAGTGAACGAGCGCGCGCAACCCTAAATCAAACCTCATTGAAGTACAGCCATGTTGCTTTCTACATTTTTAGAATGCTTTAATTTAAGATTTTTTTTATTAAGTACCTACCTACCAATTTATAAAGGAGCGGAGACTCCTGACTCAGATATTTTCAAATATTTACCGACCTCCACCATATGAAAAAAGACAGGAATTGGAGTAGTTAAGCCCGTTGTAAATGATCGATTTTCAGATCAACTGACATAACATAGACCGTTTACATTTTCCGTTCTTAATTTAAACCGGCGGACGATCAACGGCGGCTGAAATGGTTCTCGCGTGAAGTCGGACGGAAGGCGTCCCGCTCCAGCCCGAGCGCTCGGCGAGTTCCGCGGAGCTTCGTTATCTCCCATCTGGCCCCGCCCCCCGCCGAACATGGCCGCCCGACGGCATTTATGTTCCTCATGAAAACCACTCTTATAATTAATTCACAGCAATCACATGAGCCTGCACGGCACAGCTTTTATGTTTATTGTTTCTATATCATTTTAAAGCACACATTTTGATTTCTCTAGAGTGTCACTGCCATAATACTTTATTTGTGTTTATTTAGGCATCAACGGCTGCTGTTATGATTATTGTTTAATTGTTACGCAAGTTTTCACTTAATAATATGACGTTGTCCAGTAAACTCGCAGGCATATTGGATAAGCGAAAGTGCTATTTTGTTTATTGTTCTTTGTAGGTACCTATATCTAATCTATCATAGTCGCTACAGTAAGTTGTATCTGTCAAGTACGAATAAAGTGATTAGTTGGTAGCCTGGTAGGCAGGTAAGTAAAGTACCTACTTAAATTAATGAAATGCGACACGAAGTCCCACAGAGTTGGTATTTACGTACGAGAATATGGTTTTAGTAGCGTGTTAAGTGCGAATTTTTCCTTAATTGTCTGTAAACATAATAAAATTAATAACCTTCTCGGTACCTACCTAGGTAGGTAGAGGTAGGTACCTATATCTATTCTAGAAGTGCTTGGCATTTGAGACGAAGGATGCCTATGACATAGCTATTTGTATACAGGGTGTCCCAAAAATCAACGTCAACTCGTCTAGGGCTGATAGAGCAGCTAAAAAGCTATCGATTTAACCCCTATTTTCTTTCAGCGATTTTTACTAGTTTCGGAGGTATTATTGATCATTTGAATTGATGTTTTTGTAATTTTCCATTATGCCCATGTCACGAAAAATCCTATAATAATAAATACGAAAGTTTTTATGTGTGTGTGTTTGTTAGTTTGTTACTCCTTCATGCTACAACGGCTGATCGAAATTGGATGAAATTTTAAATGAAGATAGCTCATACCTCATAGCTCATACCCTGGATTAACACATAGGCTACTTTTCATCCCAAAAATATATAACTTTCCAAGGGATTTGCGTTTCCCAACCATATTATCTTAAATACGGAACCCTCAGTGTGCGAGACCGACTCGCACTTGGCCGGTTCTTTTTTTCACTGCATCATGCATCACTTTTAACCCGCTTCTAAGATAAGCAATGCAATGACCTATTTTCAGAGTATGAAACATGTAAAATGTATTAACTGAATGCTGACGGAAACGTAAACCCTAATTGTGTCCCTATGTCATGAGTCAACACAATAAATAGCTTTTCAGAGAAGGATGGTGGAGTCAGGCCGATCGCAGTTGGTTCTACATTTCGGAAAAATTACAAAGACTTTTTGAGCCTGTACAGTTTGGTTTTGGAACAAAAAGCAGTCCAGCCCTGCAAAACTACCCTAAAAATTAACAATGTACCTAAAGTATTGCCAGGGCCGTCTTAAACTACGCTGGGGCCCTAGGGCACACAAGAATTTGGGGCCCCTTTTGGAAAGTAAAGAAAGCGAATTATTACTAACATTTTTCTACGATGATCTTCTATTTATTATGAGTAATAAATTGTCGGTCCTTCGGGGCCCCCTGTGGATGGGGGCCCTGGGCACGGGCCCCGTGTGGCCTTATGGTAAAGACGGCATTGGGTATTGCTTAAAAACCTGCTATCGGAAATTAGGAATAAAATTCCGGAAATCTATTTACTAAATTGTTACACAGAACCCTCAAAGTTGAAGATGCATAGAAGCGACGAACTGTCTTGATTCAGAAGTTGGTTACCAGCAGGGTAAAAATCTCGGACCAACTATTTTTAGTTTAGCTTATTAACTCAGTCATTCAGAGTTCAACGTTTGGTTCATACTTTTATGATGGAATTCTAGGAAGTGACGCTAAACAGTGTTATGTTATCAGCGCCTCTATTCAACACGGTAAAATCAATATCGTTTTTGATCTGTTATCGTATTGTCATCGTTTTGATAGCTCTTATTTTCTTGACAGTAATGGTGGCTGGCGTCATAACAATACCATAACAGGCAAACTACTATATCGTTTTTACCGCCTAGAATAACGGCCCTGATCGTAGGTAATCAAACTACTACCATTATCTGAGAATTTAATTATAATTAAAAACCGGCCAAGAGCGAGTCGGACTCGCGCACGAAGGGTTCCGTACCATTATATACACAAAATTAGGAAAAAAACGGCAAAAAAAAACACGTTTGTTGTATGGCCGCCCCATTAATATTTATTTTATTTTAATTTAATCATTTATTTTTAAAGTGAATATTTGTACAACTAAATATTATGTGAATATTTCAAGTGTCTACCCGTTGTCGTTATTAATATCGAGCAAAAAACGACAAAAAAAATCACGTTAGTTGTTTAGTTGTATGGAGCCCCCCTTAAATATTTAATTTATTCTGTTTTTAGTATTTGTTGTTACAGCGGCAACAGAAGTACATCTTCTGTGAAAATTTCAACTGTCTAGCTATCACGGTTCATGAGAGAGTAATATGGTCCCGTTTTTACCCTTTGGGTACGGAACCCTATAAATGAACTTTACCTTCATAATGTTGGAGGGTGCTGAAACGCTTGGCTTTTAGCTTCCCCGGGTCAAAATCATCCTTTAAATTTATAATCTCAACGAAGTGGGAACGAAACCCTTTGGCAAATTAATTTCGCAAAAAACCTTAATTTTATGCTATGCTGTAGGCTTTTAGCTGTTGCGACAAAAGAAGCTGGCCAATGGCTAAGCGCCTATCCCTGTCCGTCAGTAGGAACTTTTCTAGTGCCTGACACTTTCAGGTTAGGTTAGGTTAGGTTAGCTGCTAGTTTGCGATTACGTGTACCATTCGGTCTGCAAGTACACCACACAAGTCGATCGAGAATAGGGCTTAGGGACGACGGCAAAAGCCTGGGGTGTGATTCTCTCAACAACGACGAACGGACGGACGAACGAGTGATTGTCCAAGCGGCAAGTTTAGGTAGTCCCGTCAGAGTGAACAAAACACATTATAGCGCGTGTATTCAATTTGGCAGCATAATTTCTCGAACGTATAAGGCTGCCTAATTGACAATGCACGCGCTAAAATGTGTTTTGTTCGCTCGGACGGGACTACTTAAACTCGCCGCTTCGATTCGCTCGTCAGTCCGACCGACCGCCGTTTTTTGATAGAATAACACCCCTGGATGGCATAACTTAGGTTCCAAGGAAGACAGTCCTATTTTCCACCATGGGAGCTTGTTCGGGATGCCACCTGCGTGGACACATTAGCCCATCAAATGTTCCTGGGAAAAAAATCTTAGGGGCTCACAAGCTTTTTATGGATTTTTGGTCGATGAAATGAAAACACCAGACTGAAATAACTTAAAAAAATGATTTTATAAATTTAAGACATACAGCGGGTTACCTACATGTTCATTTCAAACATGGCAACGAACAACTCAGTAAATGAACCACTTTTAATCGAGTTACAGTCTTAAATCTGGAATCAAGACTGTCATTTCTTTATAATCAATCAGACACAGATAAACAGTACCTACTTAGTTAGATACTTAAGTTTTTTTTAGATTTAGTATTTTCCTGCAAGTGGTTCTAAGCTGTTCTAAGCTTATTAAAAATATCAAAACACTCAACTAGTTTGTTGCATTAAATCTGCATAAATATGTCGACAATTAGCGACGGAGTGGCAAGGCAATTAGCACTGATCTAACGCAGATAGTTGAGGACACAACAACTATGTCCTTTTGATTAAATACCTCGTATCATTAAAACTGAAATTAAATACATTGGTAGGTAGGTATAATAAAACTCAATTGAAAGAGTTGACATGCAGAAATCCTAAGTAAATTAGTCCGAGACTAGGTAGTGTTTAAAAATCCGGTCTTGTGGTGAAACATAGCCGTGTTTTAAAGGTTTACCTGACTCAGATGTAGGTTTTTTTTTATCGCTTTTCATGTAGGGATCCTTGTCACAGACGAGGCATGAGCGTCAAATAAAACAAGATAGAGGCCGCAAAAACACCCTCTTATTCATAAACGCGCAATAGCTAAAGCATGCTTCAAATATAATTTGTCCTTAAGTATCTGTTACTAGCTTCTGCCCGCGACTTCGTCCCCGTGGAATAGTTACTTTGGGCTAACGCTTACTTTAACCCGCGACTTTGTTAACGTAGAAGGTTGAAACATTCTTCATTGGTGCTCCGCTCCTATTGGTCTTAGCGTACTTAACCATTTTAGTAAAAAAATAATTTTGATATTATCGAGGCGTAATAACCGTTCGATATTTTGGATTTCGATATTTGAACTTTAGATAGGTATGGGTGATTCCACGGGCGTTTCAACCGCCGTCAGTCCGCTGTCATAAATGTATTCAGATACGTACCTACCCATCCGTAGCACGAACCCCTAAAACAGACCTAGGTTTTTATACAGTATTTTACGTAAGTAGGTATATCTACTTACTACTATTAGTACTATTACTCGAAGGCGATAACTACATATACTCGAAAATCTAATTTAAGATCAAAATCCTAACCTCAACGGGCGCACATTCGCTGTGATACTGCATTTTGGTTTAATTGTAGGTATTTTTATCAATAAAACTTACCCTAATATTACTGGTTACACGAGTTCTCATTCATATTTTTATGAAATAATGTTAAAATAACGAAATAATCAAGATGGGAACTGTCAGATTTTGGTATTTAATTAGATTTTTGAGTATACTACTATTACAGGCGATTACTCAATACAGACTTTCTCGACGACGATAACTTATAACATCAATTAGGAACCTCGTCAGATGGTAAAAGTTCGTGCTCAGGGTAGGTACTATTAAAACTGCTATTACCCTTAACATTTATTAATAACGAATACTGACTATGCAGTCGCCACCAAGGATCGCTACAACGAGCGACTTGTAATTATTGAATCTAACAGATATTTAGACAGTTTATGCAAAGATGTCTTTCGACGCAATTTGTTATCAGAGAATGCAAACATTTTGCGTAATTTAATTATCTACCAACAGACTCCGTAGCAAGTGAAGCTAATGAAAAGCATGTATATAGTTTAAAAGTAAAATACCTATAAGTATATGTTTAAAAATGTATTTCCTAAAGTAATTGTACAATTACAGTCGCAACGCCGCCTTTGGTAACTAAGTACTCGTATGTAGAAATACACATGAAAAGGTCCGTATTATGTACGCCACATGAACCTTTAACATTAAAAAAACAAAATTCGAATGGGACTACGTCCCCGAGAAGGTAACAAAAACAAAACTACATACACGTCGGATTAAAACCTCAATTTTTTGTGACCTTTTTGACCATGGGCGTTGGCCGACTCAGGTAGATTCGAGGGTTCATGCCACTCCTTTGACTGCATAATGTGGTATAAGACGATTTGAATTCCATGTATGATTCAACATGGCTGAGCAAAAACAGAAATACGAGTATAACCACAAACGATTGAGGATATAAATAATACTACTAGTGACTTCTTAAGACTTATTTTCAACGGGATATTAAATGTTGTGCTACCGATATATTTGTAAGACGTTACAATCCCTCCCACTCCCAGCTTCTTAATAGCGAGGCTGGTTATTGCTGTCACACTTGCACTCCCAACTGACAGTATACAGGGTGTAATCGGTATAAGGATTAGGTACACCCTGTATTTTGTCACTCGTGTTTCATATTAAAACGACAATTGCCGATAGCTATTAAGGTTACTGGTGAAACTGGACCTACGGGGTAGGTAATTTACCTATGAACAAAACGGAAAATATCTAATAAATCGAATTTAAATCACCAACTCTCATTATTTCTCACTTCTGATGCCAGTTATTGTGGTGGTGGCTCATAACTATGGCAAACTTTTATTAATATAGGTATTTATCTACTTACCTAAACTTCTAAAGGTATAAATGAGTCGAGTTGTTTAATCGACAATTGACAGTTAAGGTTAATTGATGACACAGTCCAACGTAGTCTTTAGTCCTATTATATGGTCCTGAAGTGCGATTCGGGGCTCGAAAGTGCTTCACATTATATTACATGGCCTTTATGCCATTAGGTACCTTCTTACTCAATCAGATGTGCGAATGTTCAGGTTTCCTCACAATGTGTACCTAAGAGCATCAGATAATGTATACTCTATCAAACCAAGAAATATTTTTTGAATTCGGTCCACGACTCAAGGAGAAATCGGTGAACATACATAAAAAAAATGTACATACGGTAAAAGAAAAAAAAAAATTGCATTTTTGTCTGTTAGATAGTCCTCGAGCCTATATATAGTACGTTTTAAACATTAACGACATTTTTAAGTAATTTTTAAGGGCTGGAAAGCGTAACTTTTAAACTACGTCAGGTAATTTATGATAGAAATGAATGCATTGATCGACAAATGATTTAGGTATATACTCGTACTTTACGGAAGCGGAATTTTCGAATACCAATTTTGTTTTTCTATTATTTAAATGATGTATATCAGAATTTTTGGTGAAAGAATCTAAATTTTAAATAACATAAATAATATTTTCATTTAAACATCAGGGTTCGGAGTTTTCATAGCACGGTAAGACGAAAGAGAGCTGTGGAGTCGACATAACCATAAAAATTCAACTCATACTCATTCGATTATTATTTGCAAAATTTAATTATATTATAAATAGGGATGATAACTTTCACTTTTAATATTCATAACATTATGAGATTAATATTAAATAAATATACTCATTTACTCATAGAATAGATACATACTTAAAATAAGAACAAACGAACGAACTTACAAAATTACTTAAACTACACTAAACTAACAAACCGCTACCAGTGCAGTGGGCATTGTTCCCAAAATGCTGGCAGCATTGCCACGTTGAATGGCAATGCTTAATCTTTGTGCCAAGTACAGGCCAGCATTTTGGTCACGAGTTGCGTCGACCAGACGTTTTGAAAGGTCTTTAAAAATACGGTGAGCTCCTGGTCCCCACGGTCCTAAAGTTTCGACCCCAAAAGGCTCAAATATATAACTTCTATCAAGTTGACTGTATTTGCGCCTTTTGAGGGTCTCCGCTGATTCCGCCGCAAAACCAGCACTATTACTTGTCCCTGGAAGGTGTGATGGCGCAAGGGTATCCACGCAAGTGGCATCCCAAACCAACGGCCGGCCCAACTTCCACGGAACAAGAGTCATCCCATCAGGTCTTTTACCATCATCGCGCATTAGACCATTTGGTTCCAAAATAGCGGCACAATTGGCGCTGGTAAAAGCCCGACGGATGACATCATTAAGGCTGGAGTGACGGGAAAATCTACCAGCACTTCGCGAACAGCATAAACCGTGGTGACCAAGCCGATCGACGCTAGCACCACACTGGCAGCGGTGAGGAGCACAACACTGTACACCCAAGCGGAGTGAAGTTGCTATTATAAAAGTCGAAGAATCTAACAAAGTTCCTGTGTTCGGCGATGGAAGTTCCTGTGTAACCACAAACCCGATTCCCACACCCCGACCGCTAGGAGACGGGCACGATCTGCGGAGCTGTTGCACGTTTGCAAAAGTTGATTCCGTACTTGTTCGCAGAGCGGTCCGTCCCACAGCCTCAGTGAAGAAAGAGTTTTTGGGAACTCGGAGTTTGGGCAGGCTAAAAGCCACGCGTCTTTGGCCTCGCCAAAATGAGGTATGATATATGTGGACAAAGATGCCGAAATAATTTTTGCTATTAAATTTTGAGTACTATGTACTGAGGACAGAAACGCGGGCAAAGAGACACCGGAAACCGACCTGATGCCTAAACCACCGAAGCGCACAGGAAGTGAAGCCTGTAACCACCCTCGCTCATCTAAATTTATGTTCAAAATCGAAGCCATAGTGTTTTTTTATGATGCCGTCAATTCTCTGTAATAGCTCTGTATGCTTCCAGAGTTGACAACAGCGAGTGTAATAGTTAAATTTAGGAACAAAAAGACAGAAACGAATAATTGTAAAAGCCATGTGAGTGTTAATTTTGGATAAGCGGTCTGAACATTGCAAAAAGTTTTGAATTTTTTCTTCGAAAAAAAGAGGTATAGATTCATCGAGAATAGGAGAGCCCAGCAAACGAAGTGAAGATCTGTTAACAATTTTAATATTGGGGGACAAACAATTACATTTTTGTATCACAGATTCTTTTGCCAGAAAATCGTCTGAAATAATTAGTTCACACTTGTTAAAATTTAGCTCCGGACCGATTATGCGAAACTCGGCTATTAAAAGAGCGAGATCGTTAAGAACTGTATTCACATCTCCTCCTAGATTCCCATCATCCAAGTACCACACGTTGAACTTTGATTGCAGGCGTTGGATAATGGGGTGTATGGCGAGGCTAAAAACAGCCGGTCCGAGAGGATCCCCTTGTTGACACCCAACCACTGAAGAAATTTCGTTGCCACCGTATGTTAATTTTGATGGAGAACTGTAACATTGCCAAAGATAGTATCGGCTGAAATAAATCCGATAAAACAGGCGCTGTTTGTTTGCAGCAAATTTTAGCTGCGAGGCGGCGATACGTTGTTCCAACTGCTATCGGCCTGATGCCGCCATCCTTTTTTTTAAGGGCACTCAAGTTAGCACCGTAGAGGAACTCAGTTACCTCGTTGTTTACTCGCCCAGACAGCAAAGGTTGACTAGAGCCGTCAAGTCCCTCAATAGTGTCTAGGCAGTTTCCCCACAGCCACTGCATAGTAGATGTTTTAAATGCTGCGGTGTGAGGGCATCTAAACCACCCGCAGAGCCACTCGTGAAGGACATCTCGGCTGCAGTCACGTCAAGAGCGGTAATCTCGAAAGCGGTAGCTGGTTCCCTCGGTGCTTCAGGGAATTGGACATCAGCTGCTGGAGATGGATGCTTTTCTTTCAAAGCTGAGAGGGTTTCAGAGGAATTAGGCGTTATCGTGTCAGTGGAAAATAAAATTCGTGCAGCCCCTCTTATATCACCTTCACTAAGTTTACTTTCTACAAGTTTATAGGAAGCAGACTTGATAAGATATTAATTTCTTTAAAAAGTTCTCTTAAGGAGTCACGTGAATTTAAGTTATAAATAGAACGAATGCCCTTTTTTTGTAACACAAATATAGTTTGTATTTCAGCTGCCTTACCCCAAACCAGAATACCATGGAACCTTTATAGGTTCCATGGTATTCTGGTTTCATGGTAGTCTGGTCGAGTTTTTAACCAACTTCAAAAAAGGAGGAGGTTATCCTCCTCCTTTTTTGAAGTTGGTTAAAAACTCGGCGTGGTTTCTATATTGATAGGAATTTAACAAAGTCACGGGTAGTCAAATCATAGCAACACGATTTTACGAGTAATGTTTACGTAGGTACAGTCAATAACTTTAACCGTTGAGCCACTAACCCTGTCGCAGAAGGCATTGATTCATTTTTAAGTAAATATACCGTGATTTGATTATGACAGAGTTCTATGGTGGCTTAACAATTTAGAGTTGCTGACTCGATTCGCGACAATGATCGCGATTACGCGTTTCTTGATAAAGTTGTAGGACGTTAATTTTTAATTTCACCAATCATTGCGACTAGTGTTATTTGAATTTTTAGACAGAATTTACAGTTATTAATACTATGGCGAAAATAGTATTCAAATTCAAAACAATCGCCACAATGATCGGTCCTGCCCCCGACCCTTAAATCTTTCAGTTACTTTGAAAAAAAATATGTATTCTAATAGTTCATGTGTAGTTTTGTGAGGTTAGGGCACATACCACAGAAATACTTTACTCCGTGGATTAGAGACTGCACTTTTGACATTCACAGAAGTCGCACTAAGTACAGTCACCGGCAATAATATATTATACAACATTGGGCGCAAAAATATCTGACACGCTCTTATACCTCTAGTAATAAAGACGTGTCAGATATTTTTGCGCCCAATGTTGGATAATATATTATTGCTGGTGACTGTACTACGCAGTTTACCGACATACGGTGTAACTCCTGAAATCGTACTTAAACAATATGCGACAGAGGGAATCAGTCACTGTATAAATAAATATTTATTTTCACTTTCATTTAATTTTAAATAAAACAGTCATTAAACATTTGATCCGAGCTTTCAAACTGCGTTACAAGCCCTAAGGGTCCAAATAGAGATTTCACAGTGAACTTGCCCAATTAAATGGTTCTTCACTGTTGCTCTCGCTAGTGAATAGCGGCAATGGTTGTGGTCCCTCGAAAAAGTTCGTGTAATACAATTATTTAACGGCTTATTATTACTTATTTGTTATTTAAACAGCTATTTTAAAGATTTTCACTGTAACCTTAAAACACTTACCTACTTATGATTTTTATTTATTCCTCTTCATTGTTTAAATCCGACCTTTACTCGATATACGACTCGAAATAATACTGTTTAAAATTTAAATCGAAATTACTCGTTCTACGATCTACCTACTCTAAAAACGCTTAGATCACAAATCCACAGCTCCGTCAACCCGACACCGTTTAAACAAACAATCCCAATCAAATTTGAAATTGCTATTAAAACAGTTTGCATTTATAATATTCCGCGAGAGCAGTTTGGAGTCCCGGGGGGCCATTTGTCGCGCAAGGCTCCCGGCGGGCCCCTTAGCCGCCGCTGATTTATCCCTCGCTCGCTCCCGCAATACATCTGACACATAAATGTCTCTTTGCCTCCCTTTACATCCTGCGAATTTGTTATGTATCGTGCGAAGAATGAACAACCTTAACCTACCTTGAAGTAGAAATTGAGCGGAGCTCAGTTGCTGTTTTATTAGCTGTGAAATTGGTAAAGTTAACCGGTGGTTTGATTGGTATGATAGCTAATGCAACTATTCTATAGTCCACATGTATCTAATAGAATTATGACGACGCGGACCCAGCCTGCCTACTTTGCTAGCAGTCTAGGGTATGGGCAAATATTTGAGTTGTGAGAGCGAGTAGGTATTTGACATTTACTACGTTTTTTTTATATTAGTGGTCGTACTTTAATTGTTTCCTAGTACTCATAGTACAGTCACCAGCAATAATATATTATTCAACATTCCCATATAGCCATTTTTGGTCGCAGACTTTTCAAAGCAGTAACAAGTCACAATAGTTTCGTAACTGTTTCGGCACATTGCGACTGTGTAAGGGTTTGGTTTCTACGTCTAGAAACAGTTGATAAACAATGCTACCACTAAATAACTAGTAACAATGTTTAGTCGCTGCGTCCACAAATAACGGAAACATTTGTGTCACACATTTTTATACACTTTGCGTTTAGTTTGTGACTAGTATACATACTAGGAAATAATGCGTAGTAACCGTGTGGTAACTCTGTAACCAAGTTATAAACAATAAACGCGAAGTGTAGTAATGTTACGTCAATGTTTCGGAACTTTGTAACGGTAAATGACGGTGTCCGTGACACTTTGAGTCTCTGTAAATAAAAAAATACATGGAACCATTTTGAGATTTCAGTAACTTTGTTACTACTTTAAGTTTCACGTCGACACAAACTAGTGACTGTGTGACCACTTGTGACTGCAATGTTAGTCCGTCATAATCAGGGCTTGAAATACCGGTATTTTTGAGAACCGGTACTGTGACCTTGATGGGGAACCTGTACCAGTCTAGGTACCGGTACCGTGGGTACCGGTACCACACTAGGTACCGGTACTCGTTGTACCGGTATTTTGTAAGAAATACAGGTATTTTACCGGTACTATACCGGTACCAATAAGGCTCGAATACCGGTACAAATACCGGTATTCAGTAATAGTGGGTATAAGTGCGAGGAAGGGATAAAAAAGACAGAATAGTATAGGCATGGTACCTATGTTTCAAGCGGCAAATGGCCTGATGGTCGGTCAGTTAGATTTAGGTTACGTGTCGATAGTCGACGGCTTGACGCACGCTAACATAATATTATTTCGATTAAAATTTTGACATTTGGATTTGTGTTTTAGATTATAAGTAGGTATTGCCGAGTTTTTCAATGGACGGTGACGGTAAGTGTAATTACACATTTTAGTTTACTACCTATGTCTACTCCTTCAGTCATATATTATCATAATTTGTTAAGTAGGTTATGGAGCGTAACAACTGAAAAAAGACTAATATGTAAGATGATGTTAGTTGATGATCATGATGATGGTGATGAAGATGATGGTGATGATGATGGTGGTGATGATGATGATGGTGGTGAAGATGAGGATGGTGATGAATATGGTGCTGATGATGGTGATGTTGATGGTAATGATGAAGGAGGTGATCATCATCATCATCACCATCATCACCATCGCCACCATCGTCACAATCATCACCACCATCATCACCATCACCACCATCACCACCATCACCACCATCATCACCATCATCACCATCATCACCATGATCATCACCATCATCACCATCATCACCACCACCCCCATCATCACCATCATCACCACCATCACCACCATCACCACCAACACCTCCATCACCACTATCACCACCATCATCACCATCACCACCATCACCACCATCACCACCACCATCACCATCATCACCATCATCACCATCATCACCATCATCACCATCATCACCATCATCACCACCACCACCATCACCATCATCACCATCACCATCACCACCACCACCACCACCACCACCACCACCACCACCACCACCACCACCACCACCAAAGCAGCGGCGCGAGCATCGAGCCGCCGACGAGACTTGACCTTGTTGCACAAAACGGCAACGTAGCTGGAACCTTTATTAGGAACCGGTATTTTAAGGTACAAATACCGGTATTCGTATTTACCTGTTCTTTGGATTACCGGTATTTATATTTACCGGTTCTCTCGAACCTAAATGAAAAATACCTTTAAATACCGGTAAAGTACCGGTATTTTTGGAACCGGTTCCAAGCCCTGGTCATAATAACATATTTATATCATAATTAATAAGTTTTACGGGTTATTCTTGCCGTTTGTTAGTCCTTTACCTCAAAAGCATAAATTCCTTGTAGCGATTCACCGAATCGCATTTCACCTCGAATGAACAAAATTTCAATAGAATCTTTTACTTGAAGCAATTTTTCGCGTGGTTTTTTACATTAGTATAATTAATTTGTAGCATTTCATTTTTCGTGTAGTATTTTACCCTAGACGCATTTCGTCGCGATCGATGTTTGTTTGGGACGCTATTTAATGTGACGCGTTAATCGATGTTCGCACTAAAATTCTGTAACATTTTTTTTGAAACGTGTTTTGTACCTGTAGTTTCATGTCTTAAGTGCTATCAAACTCATTGAAATATTATTTTTGTGAGTAATAAATAATAGATAATACTCTGTCATTGCGACATTGAAGTACAGTGACATTGATTTCAGATACAATAATTATATATTGCAATATTTGTGAGAAAATATGGAGCTTGAACCTGGCTAAAAAAGACGAAAAAAAAACGAAAAAGGTACATCGCGACTAAAGATATTGTCTCATACTGAATTAGACGATTAGGATACAAAGCGAAAATTTATCGCACGATCGAGGTGAAATGCGACAAAAACTAATATCGACTAAAAAAAATGACGATTGAGACACAACGCGATAGTTAAATGCACGATCGAGGTGAAATGCGACTAAAACTTATAGCGACTAAAAAAGTTAACGATCGAGACACAACGCGATAATTAAATATACGTTCGAGGTGAAAGGCGATTCGGTGAATCGCTACAAGGAATTTAAACTTTTGAGCTAAAAGGACTAACAAACGATTCTTGCTTTTATTATTGTTATTGCTCAAATATATTATTGTGTCTGTGAAAGCTTCAGAGATCTTTAAATTATAGACTTATTCAATAATGAACTAATACGCAGTACAGTCATGTGTTTCGCTAAATTGGCTAAATTATGATTTTATGATGGCGCGTTGATGAATTTCAACCAATATGATCAAATGACACGATGAAATTATTTTCCCATTGAAATTTGAACACAATCATAATGAATTAACACTAAAACTAAATATTTACGTTGTCAAACTTTTTTATGATGGCGTCTCTTCTTATATTTTTTTAAATCACTATGTAACCGACATCAGACACTCGAACGAATTTCATTTAAAAGAGTGAATGAACGAATGATTTCTAACGAACTGGTTTCAAACTGGGAACGTTGTTACCACACAGCCACGGAACAGTGAAACCAAAAGTTACTGTGTCGACTCTTCCCCAATTTTAGTCGCGGCGACGTAACAATTACGAAGCAGCGACCAAACGTGTTACTAGAATCAGTCAGTGTCTACACATAAGTTTCGTCAATTTTCGTAACGGCAACCAAAAATGGCTATATGGGTTGGGCACAAAATATCCGACACGTCTTTATTGCTAGAGGTATAAGAGCGTTATAAGAGATATTTTGAGTGTAATGTATGATAATGATAACATACTTAATATTATTGCTGGTTATTGTACGATCCTATCGGCCAATTGGCGATATTTACCATTTTTGTACGGAATCCTGAAAATTACTCAAAGATACCTATAGGTAGGCCTTATCTGCACAAAACAGCATATCTTAACACAAATTGCCTCGAACGTGCTCATTTAACGAATCAGCAAATAGTTTGTATAACTATTATTAGTTTATAACATGCATTAAGACATTTCTTATCCATTTGTTTTACTTATTTGAACTAACGACCTCAAACTATTCGATAGCAGGCAGATAAGAGAGCAGTCATTCGTGTTAAGTCACTGTTTGCGCTTAGAGTTGAGCATGGCTTGTCTGATGAGTGTTTCTGCTGTGAACCAGTTGCCGGGAGACCAGTTCGAGTGGATGTTCGGGAATGTGGTGGAGCTGTGTACTGACGCTGCTGTCCAGGTGGGGAAGAAGCGGCCGTTCGCGACTCTTGACGACGTTTGCAACGCGTTTGGACAATATTTAGATGGTCTAACGGAAAACGGTAAGTCTCCATAGGTATTATACCAAGCTATGTTATCAAGCACAAACTCGCCCTTCCCAGCTCAGCGACAGCGGTAGGCCTCGACGTTGCCCCCTGTTTTACCGACAGTTTTTTCATCTTAAGTATCATTTCACCGAACTTCACATCATCGAATACAATTTTTTGCTGAATCTGTGTTTTTTTTAAGATTATCACCTAATGTTAATCCCTGCCTGCGCCTAGTAAAGCCTGTCGATGAAGTGATACGTTCTATGAAGTGAGTGTCGACAAAACAACAACAAACAGAATTTTCAATATTTCCGTAAGCTAGTAGATATTTATATATATTTAATTCATAAGTAATTAAGTGCCCATATTTATACTAGGTAGGGTGTATTGTAGAATAATAAAATCAAAGAATAGTTCAGAATTATCACAAGTTTTAAGAGTTGTTGGTAATTCTGTAGCTCTGCCTACCCCACTCTGGGAATGAAGGCATGAGTTTATGTATGTGTGTAAATAATATTTTTCCAGATTAACCTTTTGAACGCCATACATCGAATACAAAATGTGCCACCCACACGCCAAACATATTTGCTATGCTATGCAAATTCCACCTTATTGCTACCAAACAAAGTCTCTTTTAATCTTGAACTCTTGTCGGCTGTAGCCGACGTGGCGTCAGTGGCACGACTTTTAGTTGACGGCCAGAGCCGACTGTGGCGTTGAAAAGGTTAATAAGTAATAAATAGGTACCTATTGAAATTTTATTGCCCCTACCTACTTTTTGATTCCTGATTCACCTTAGGGTTGACTGATCACGCTTGTAGTATTAAGTCCGCTGTTTGTACATTATTATAATTTTGCGCTATAAAATATTTGAACAGAAATATTTTTTTACTTGTGTTGTCTAACGAAACTAAAAGCCTATTTTCTGATTCTAGAGAAGGTAGTGGTCTTGCAGCTGCACCCGGACCTGGCCGGCCGAGTGGCTGCACAGGGCGGGCTGACTTCGGAGTCCACAAACGAACAGCATAGCGCTGGCCTCGACCGCCTCACCGCTGAACAGAAGACCCTCATTGACTACAATAACGAGAAGTAATTACTGGGGCCTGTTTTATAAAGCTACAAATTACAATTTACAGGTTACAAGTTTTCATTTGACACAACCTGAACCAATGGCGACCAGCCATTTGAGCAGTGTTGCCAGTTTAGACCTTTAAAATTGTAACTTGTAGCTTTATAAATCGTGCCCCTGGTGTTACCTATCTTAAGTTCGGAAAACTTTTGTTCGCTGTTTCGTTTGTCCGAAATTTTCATTTGTCTAAAATAAATTTTTCTGTGAAACCGTTTGACTTTCCTGGATTATTATAAAACATAATCTAATCTAACCTACGTCACAGGTTCTGTCGGTTTATCTCTTTAAACATTTGGACAAGGTAATGAGTTAAGAGAAAAAATATTTTTGGACAAATGAAAATTTCGGACAAACGAAACAGCGGACACAATTTTTTCGAAACATCGATAGGTTACCAATTACAAGTCATTCATTGTAGTAATCTAATAAGGCGTTGTAAGGGTATATTGAATCCGCTATCATTGTGATCTTTAGTACATAATCCTAGTAACTTCTCTGTGATACAAAGAGAACAGAGCTGCACCACATGTCGTTGCTTTGACGA